>OV815993.1:56327814-66327814 GCA_929113495.1 Andrena minutula
AAAACCATAACGTTGTAATGGGCCGATCCCTCGCCGACTACGGGTAAACGTTTCCAATAGCCCTCGATTTCGATCCCGCCGATTAATACGACTTGCATTTCTCTTAATATTCCTCTGTACTGTCAACCTTAAAACCTCTTCCACGAACGTCCACCAGTTCTGGATCGTTTCAATTTAGAAATTTAGATAGATCCGAGGCGACTTATTCTACTGTACTCCCGCTGTCAACTTTCGCGTTTCCATTTGTAGGAAGCATCCCAAAAGAAAATGTGACGAACAAGAGAAGGATGTGTCCGGATTTCGTCAGGAACCGCGGGGAAAATTGTATTTTGCCGCCTGAGGGAGCCGGCAGGGTGGATCTCGCGGAGTCGGCGTTGGTGTCGTGACAGAATTCGCCGCAGTCCCGCCGTATTTCAGAGATAAAAGGAGCGAGGGCCCAGAGTGAGAGCGTAAAACCGCCTCTCATCATCGGCATCTCACGGTCGTTAGAAGCGTATCATAACATGGTGTATAACTAGGGGTAGATTCGACGAACGGAGCCCCGTGTTTCACCTTCGGGGCCCCCGAGGCAATACAACACAATAAGGCCCCGAAGCTCGGCGATCTTGGCCAAGATACCAACAGGCCCAGGCCGCCTCTCCTTTCGATCTCTCTCCCGCGTCCGCCCTATCTCCCGCGCACTCTCTCTCTCTCTCTCTCTCTCTCCCTCTCTCTCTCCCCCCCGCGTATCGTCTTCTTCTCTTTCCTCAGCTCCTCTTCATATTCTCCTCTCCCTTCTTCCTTTTTCCTTTATTTTTCCATGCAACGGAGTGGCTCTCCTTTTTCTCTCCCCGGCCGAACGAAGGGAGGCAGAGAGCCTCTTACGGCTTCTACTCTTTGGTCGTGCCGCCGCCTCGTAGCCCTTTATCTTCACCTTCCAATCGGCCTCACCGTCCCTCCTTCTCTCTTCCTCTCACTCTCTCGCTTCCCTCGCTCCTCTCCTGCTCCTTTTTTCTCTCTCCTCTGTCCCTTCTGCCTCAACCCTGCCCCCACGGCGAGAGTACCTACTACGTTAACACTCCCGCGGGGCAAACGGAGCCGCTCGCGGTCAAATTTTCTCTGGTATTCGACGGGCGCGGCCGCGTCGCGGATCAGCAACGACGATGATTACCGTCGCGCGTTCCTCGGCCCGGCTCGACGCCTCTGAAATCGCGATCGAGCGCATCCTTTCGTAAACAGAGACGAATTTCGAGGGCGCGTTCGATCGCGGGGCTCCTTCGCCCCTCCTGGAGCCAGAAAGGTCTCGCGGATCCCCAGGAATTCATTTCGGTCCGTGCGCAGTGAAAGCAAGAAAGTTCTTTCTCTGTTTGCCGACGGACCCCCTCCCGCCTCTCCTTCCTCCTTCGTCGCCGAGACGGCTGAAGGGAGAGAAAGAGAGACGGCTCTCTTAATCGATACTGTTTTCTTCGAAGGAGATTGCGCGTTCGGCGAAGGTTAGACGCCGGCCGGCGTAGGAGCGCCGTGACGAGCGGTGCCTTCCCTTTTCGCAGCAGCTCGAATCAGTCTCCACCCTCCTCTCCTCCCCCTCCGCTCCCTCAGCCGTGAGGCTCTACGCTCTCCTCCATCGTCGCTCGCCGACTACTCCTCCCTTGACGAAGGTCAAGACACACGAAATCTCCATTTGCCCGAGGTCGTAGCGCGGCACCTTCGAATTTCGGTGCCGGACCTTCCGAGAATCGACGAGCAGCGCGGCGGAGAGGAGCCCTCGATCGAAAACGAGCACGGCCACCGCTCCCTCTCGGGTTTCTCACTTTTTTATGACCGACCTTCGCGTATATCGCTAACGAGGTGGTCCTTTGACAACTACAAGTAGGTGGTCGCGCCCGCTAGAGCTGACAGCACGGAATCGGGAATCGGGAGGCCGCCCGTTACGGGAGAGAGAGCCGTTTCAACCAGCCGTACGCTCGGTATTCAAGACCTCCTTGGTTTCCTGCACCATGCCCTGAGAAACTGATCGGTTCAACAAACGAGATTTCAAAGGAAACAGTCGAAACTCGGCTATCGATTCGTGAACAGTTTGACGACGTTGCGCGAGGCTCGAGTTAGATGGGTGGTCTTCTACAAGGGCTCCTCGAGTTTCAGCTGCCATTTGCGAGAAATCCTCGTGTTTAGCTACTCCTTCTGGAAAGTGCCTGGCGTTTGCAAGAGGTCTCCTCGCGTTCCACCTATCGCGGCACGAGAAGTCCCCGCGTCTTGCCTGCCGTGGACACACTCTCACGCGGATGAATAAATTGTTCCGTGTTCGAGCTTTTCTCACGCAGGAAGGCATCCATCCGCGCGCGCGCACTACGGCCGAAAACCGGCCGCGGACGGAACGAGACGAATCGTCCGCATACATATGAGGAATCGACAATGAGTTTCCGAGAAACGCGGACTTTAACATAAATTTCCGAGGCTCGTCGTTCCATTTCGACGACTTTCTCTGTTCCCTTCTTATTCTCGCTGCCCCTTGCCCATTCATTCGTCCGCGCTCTCTCGACGTCTCCTTTCTTTCCCTTCCCCACGGGCCGGCGGCGCGCAACCGGCGGGCCGCTCTAGCACACACGAGCCGGGAGCGGCCGCGCTGGAAAAATGTCCCACGACATCTCTTCCCTTTTCCCAGGACCCGGTGCATGGTTTATAGGCGCATTTTTTCCCGAGAGGACCTACCCCAAGGTTCCTGGAATCGATGGGACCCTCAAGGATCTCTCCTTTCGCCCTTCTCCTCTATCCAGCGCCGCGCTCGACCCGTTTCCTCCCTATCTAGCCTCCAGACGCCAGACGCCCCACGAAATTGTTACCGACGATGTAAATCTCTCGTGGTGTATCATTGGAAAAGCGACGAAAAAAGACAAGGAAAAAAACAAGAAAGAGATACGCTCCGTCGGTGTTCCTATTTTTTTTTCTGGAAAACCCAGCGATCATGTTCCAAGCGCTTCCAGGAACTCAAAGCCATAGATCCACGGTTTTTTCTTCATCGCCGTTTGCTGTCGGCTATCTCGCGCCGCGGCGAGGACTTTATCGCCGCGTCGATTCCACGGACGATACATATATCGTGATTTTTTTTGTTGTACTTGGGAGGCGTGGATCGTCGATCCCTTTGACACCACGTGTCAGCGCGAGGCGGCGGAGGATTCAGAGCTTCCAGGGGTGAAAGCTTCGGCCGGCGAATTCCCACGCACCGCTCTCGTCGGCGTCGCTGTGCGCGCGAGGGTAAGAGGCTAGTCATAATATTTAAGATAATCCTAGGCGGGAAGGTAAGACCTTCCCCTGGTCTCTCAACGGCACTTCTCCCTCGTCCCTTTCGCGCTTTCCACGGTAGAATTTACAGCCCGGGAATTAATGGCGTCGCGTAGCCGCGGTCCGAGAAAAATTTCGTCCGAGGCTCCGCGCCTCATCGCGCCGGCTAAATTGTCCGGGATGCAAATTGCCGTGTAAATTTGAAGCACGGCTACTAACTCACCGGGCGGACGCGTTTTCCTCCCCCCCTCGAACGTCTCGTTAAGTTTCCTCGCCGGGTAAGAGGAGAAGGAAGGAGAAGAGGTCTCTCGCAGCGGCGAGCGCCTCGGTTTTCTTTTTCGGCCGTTCGAACGCTTCGAGTCCCGGCTCCGGCGCCTGCATTTACATTTTCGAAAGGAGCATCCGCCTTTCCGAGAACCGGCACAGGTCACGGGCGGCGGCGGTCCTATTCCACTCCGTCGATGTATCTAGTTTCCGAAAAAAATCCTGCGACGCTGCTTTCGTCACATGCCCGATCCCTTCTCCCTTGGGCATCCCACGGCTGCATTTTGTCAAACAACATTACGACCTCGGGTTCGTGGAAACCGGGGAGGACGTTTTTCCAATTAAACCAGCCAACGGAACGCACGGGGCTTTCGGAAAGTGGGGAAAAGAAGGCGTCCGAGTATCGTGGTCTAATAATAAAGAGCGTGTAAGCTCGTTCGCAGACGCCATCGACGAGCTGGATTATCATTTCAGCTCGTTGTCAGTTGGAAAGAAAATTTACAGACTGCGTCCTCTCGGATAAAATCGAAGGGTGTTCGACAATTGTACGAGCGACTAGGAATTCCAGCCTCGAAATGAAAAGTGCTTCGGTAGCGACTGCTGAATGGAATTTATCTAGCAGAGGAACTTGGTCGTGGAAGAGGGTTCCGCGCGGTGTTGGCGGATCGAGGGCTTCGTTCGTTGACCAGGATCGCAGATTCGATCTACCGTAAGGGACGCGCGCGAAAGGACGAAGGCCGCGGGCAAAGGAGGGAACGAGAGAGCGGAGAGAAGTCGAACCTTCCGAGCTATCCTCGGAGAGGAATTCCAAGCCCAGTTTGGGCCCGCAAAGGCCAAGAAACCGCGCTCGCCCCCACGTTTCGGAGCGGCGCTGCCTCCCTCCTTGTCTCTCCCCTTTGCGCTTCTTCTTGTCGCGCCTCCGCGCCTAAGGCTTGCCTCTGTCGGCCGGGCCGCGATTGGTCCGCGGGCCCAGTCATTCACAGAAAACACAGAATGCAGACGGTCACGTGACTCAGTGGTCCAGGCGGCCCCGGGGGTGTGCGCTCGCTATGGCGCCAGGCGGTTCACCGCCTCTACCCTCCTCACTTCGCTCCGCGAGCCATCTTCCTCCGAGGGATGCAACGAGGCTCCGGCTCGGAGTCCTCGAGAGGGTTCCCCAGCGATGTCGACGAACCCTCGACGAAGTAAAAACAACAGGGGGGGCCTGGTTCTCGAAATTCTGGAGAAATGTTTGACAACGCGCGGGAAGGAATTCTTAAACAAATTCCTTACTAAAAGTACATAGTTGCGGGTGAATTCAAGGGTCTGTAGAAGTTTAAATATGAGTTTAATGGGATCTGTTAAGAATATTAGGCTGCGCGAGAAAAGCGCGGGAAAGCAGCGAAACGCGAGCGAGTGTAGGAATTTGTTTTCTTTAGGGAAAAAAAAAACAATGCAATTCCAACAGGTTTCGAGAAGGGGAAAAATAAAGGAGGCGACGGGGGAAGAGGGGCAGAGAGAAACAAGCATGAAGATCGTTCGTAGCCATCGCGTAGCGGAGAACCGACCGGGGTGGTTCTCACCCCCTTGTGCGTTTCGGGCACTGTGTCGGTGGCCCGATTCTCGGAAGGACCTCATTTGTTGCTCACTGCTATATATCTCATTCGGGAGCCTCTCTCGCCGTATATCCCCCTCTCTCTCTCTCTCTTTCTCTCTCTCTCCCTTTCTCTTTCCTCGCCGCCGTTGTTGCTGCGCCCGCAGAGCCACGGGATGCTGGGAATAAGTGCATGCTTTTACGAAAACGGACCCCGTTTGCCAGCGGAACGTGTATGCGTGCCGAGTCGTTCCACGCCGATCGCCTCGTACCAACAGCAGGGCCACGGTCAACGACGGCCGCGCGCGGGCGTCCTCCTCTTTTCCCTTCTTTTTTTTTTTCTTCTTCTCCCCACCGAAAAATCTGAGCGTGAGAACGGAGATAAAAGTGTCGAAGGAGCCGCGATAAAGGGGCGAGTGGCTTCGCCGGTTGCTCGTACAAAAGGTGCACGCGCTGATTACGCGAGGCGTTTCTCGGAACCGGGGAGAGGACGGCCGCGTGTTTTCTGCCCTCGTCGACTGTTCCTCGGTTGGGAAATTTCAGATAACGGCTTTATCTCTCCGTTCCTTAACCCCTTCGGTGCCGTGAACCCCCGGCGCGAGTGTTTTCGGCCCGTAATCTCGACAAATACGGTAACGCAGAGATTCGTTCGTTCCGGGCGTCGTCTCATATTTTCCTCGCTCTCGCGCCGCGAGGAATCCGCTCCAGGGACCCTACTTCCTGCCGGTGACACCCGAGATCCTCCCGTTCGGGAACCGTCGCTCCGAATAAACACAGACACCGCGGGCTCGCGCATGCAAACGGAGGCTCGGCGCTGCCTCGGCGTGCTCGAGAATCTCGGGATTCCAGGTGACTCTAGCGGCGCGCGACCAATTCCTCCTTTAGTCCAGTGAAATTAGACGAAAATCTGCCCAATCTACGGACTAATTCCCATCGAGCTGAATTTGGGAATGGGGCTTTATTTGGTCGTTTTAAACAATATGTCAAAAGTCCCCATCAATCCGACTGCTGTTAAAAATTTTGCAGAGGGTTGAAAAAAAAACTGGTTTTCGCAAATATCGCGCTATCTAGCAGCTTTGCGACAAAAATAGTTATTATACAATTTGTAGCCTAGGAAATTCTCTACAAAAAAGGTCTTACAAGTTTTTTCGTAGGTGTAACCATTTTCATGAATTTCGGGTTACCAAGTTTCAACCCCGATAAATGTGACAAGGGAAGATCCTGAACCCGGAAATTCAAAAAATTATGAAACTCTGGAAATATGAAGGGGAAGACATACCGATTCAAGAAACAGACGCAGAATATGAGGGAGACTCGTAATTTTTGTATTTTTAATAAACAAACATCGTGGATTAGGCCTACTGGGGACACCACGTTTAAAAAAAAACACGCTCAGTACTCTACCTCCGAGGTGGTGTGGAAATGAGTGTATTATTTCTCGTGTATTATTTATCCAACCCCTCGAAAATTTAAATTTTTTTAAAACTTTGGGGATATACAGAGGTTAATATAGGTGTGTATTGCGTATCTTTTTTGTTTGCCCAAATTCATTGTATGGGGCTTAAATTGACCCCTGAAAATACGTTTTTTTTTTCGATTTTGTGTTATAACTCGAGAACCGTAAGAACTGTAAGACATATAACTTACCAACTGATAGTCCCAATTAAAAGAAGTAACTTTTTCCTGAACACTTTTTTTCTATCTCCTACAGTTCGCGAGTAATAATACCAACAAAAAAAAAGTTTAGGGGTGAATTGCACCCTCTTGGAGTGAATTTGGGCATCAAACGAAATTGCATTGTACTCAGGAGGACTTCCCCTACATATTTCCAGAGTTTCATAATTTTCTGAATTTCCGGATTCAGGATATTCCCTTGTGAAGTTTATGGGGGTTGAAACTTGGTAACCCGACATACATGAAAATGGTTACACTTACGAAAAATCTTGTAGGACCTTTTTTGTAGAGAATTTCCAAGGCTACAAATTGTATAATAACTATTTTTGTCGCAAAACTGCTACATAGCGCGATATTTGCGAAAACCAGTTTTTTTCAACCCTCTGCAAAATTTTTAACAGCAGTCGGATTGATGGGGACTTTTGACATATTGTTCAAAACGACCAAATAAAAGCCCATGCCAAAATTCAGCTTGATGGAAATTAATCCGACGACAGATCCTAATTTCACTGGACTACTTCAATTTTCCCGGATACCGGGGCTTGGGGCCTAGCGAGCCTCTGCCGTCTCGCCCTCCTAGCCGCAGGCAGCCCGGAAACGTTCCCAATCGGCGCGCCGCCCGGCGGAAAGTACGCGACGCCGCGTGGAATCGAAAAGGCAAGCATTAGAACGGAGGAAAGAAAACAGGTGGTGGCAGGGACGAAAATGGCTCGCGATCGAGTCGTCGCTCCCGATCGAGAGGGGGCAGAGGCTGGCCGTCTTTCTCGCGGGGAGTCCTTGGTCCCTCCATAGAGGGCCGCAGGATACGAGGAAGAAGGGGCCGAAGAAGAACGCGGAGCCGGTGCTGCCGGCGCAGAATTCAAAGAACTGGGAGCGAGGTAAACAAAATATTCCTGCTGGTCGGTGTGTATACACAGGTCCGTGGGCAGCCTCCTTTTCTCGTGCATGTGTGTCTCCCGGGGCGCGAGAGGAGCGAGATGGGGAGGGAGGAGGTGGGAGGGGGCGAGGAAGCGTAAGAAGAAGACGAAGAAGAATGAAGGTGTAGAGAGAAGCTGAGGGGCCCTGGCAAGGGCGAGAAGAGAACGAACCTACGAAGGCATTCGGTGGCGCCGCGCGAGCGAGCGAACGTACGAGCGAGTGCGAAGGGCGAGAAGCTAGCGAAGCGAGGGGCGAGGGAGGGAGGGAGGTAGGGAGGGCCTGCGCCAGAAGGTGGGAGACTCTCGGGGCCTGAGAGAGGTAAAGGGCCCGAGTAGATGGGCCCTGGCTGGCGGCGCGATAGTGACGACCGTGGTGGTGGTGATGGCGATGGTGGTGCTAGTGATGCTGCCGCCGGTGGTAGTAGTAGTGACGGCACACAAGGGTAGACCGGCGGAGGGGGAAAAAGCGGGAGGGCAGAGGCAGAGGTGAGAGGGAAAGGGCGGGGGTCGTGGAATGCGGCCGTGGTCCCGGTATATACGCGCCAGTCGGCTATGCCAGGGTATTTGTGTATTTATGTGGAACACCGGAGAACCTGGACGATGGGAAAGAAAGGGACGGGCGAGGAGGTTCTCCGCGGAGTGCAACCGAGACGGAAGAGAGCCAATGGCCAGCCAAGGTGTGCTGCCCTTTTGGTACGAGGGAGTGAGTGGATAGGTACCTACTCGAGCACCCGGCTATGCAGCAAGAACACCAGGAACCAAACGACAACCACCGTCCCACCACCTACCGCACATCTCTCTTCATTTCTCTCTCTCTCTCTCTCTCTTGCTCTCTCCTTCTATCCTCTTTTTCTCGTTCCGAGGTTCCTCGAAATTCCATCGCGGGGTTCCACGTCCCGCGTGGAACGTACGTAAAGGCGTTCCCTTCATGGAACATGCGAGCGATCACCATATCGCGCGAATATTCCGATCGATCACCTTACTCGTAATTCATACGATCTTCCCCGTGAATTGTCGCGCGCCTGGTACTGTCCCGGATGACTCGACGGGGAGTTGCTCGATGAAGTTAAGGAACCCCGTAGCCGCGATACAGGTGGCCCGCTATGCCGGCAGCCGTGTCATTTCCGTAGAAATATTCCGAAACAGACGTATGCCAGTGGAATCTTTCCGCCTTCTTCCCTGATCTTTCTCTCGTTACCAGGAACGACGGACGCGACACGAGTGGCCGGCACGTGAGAGAATGTCGTCAATGCGATGGCAGAGCGCGGTCGGTCTCAGGGGGGGAGGGAGGCGAGGAGGCCAAGGGCCGAGCGGCAGAAGAGAGCGGAGGGGGGAAGGAGGAAGGAACGAGCAGGGAGGGAAATGCCTGGCTTGGAATCATCGTGGGCACACTGTACGCGCCCGAGTACGAATCTCGAATACCGACCGCGAGGCAATCGCGGAGACTGCGGACCCGGTATTCGAACCACGTGGCTGTCCACTAACTACGACCTGACTCGCACGCTCGCGACCGCGTTGACAGGACGGAAGGGTCAACGACGTATCTGGAAGAAGTGGCGCTCGAGCGGCGCATAATTCGCCGTGAGAATGCGGGGCCGCTGGTTCGCTTCAACTCTGAACCCCCCTGGGCCACGGAGCAGGACACGTCGGAGGACTCTTCTTTCCAGAGGAATCCACTCGCCGCCCAAGGATTCGCGGAACGAACGCATTCCCGTGGAATTAACCGACCGGTGCCAGGAGAGAATTATGACGTCACGGGATAGAATATGCGGGCGACGAGAAAGTATCAGCGCCAATTGCTCGTTAGCGATGCGCCCGTGGTAGATACGAACTTATACGCGAGCCTGTCTAACGGCATCGATGCTTTATCAATCGACACGTCTCCGAGCGATCGCGCAATCTCTTTCGGTTCAACGATTCTCGTAGACATCTCCAATTGCATCGTATAAATAGACTTTATCGGGCATAAACATTTAATAAAAACAGATCCCGAGAGAGAAGCGGCAAGATCGTCCTCTCGACGGCCTCGTATCGTTGCCGGGATATTCCGAAATCGTAGGTGGCGCGAGTTCGCTCGGCTCGGGAGGGGGAGAGAGGGAGAAAAAAAAAAAACGGAAGAGCCGTTCGTTTTCTCCTTTTTTTCCCCCACGGCGATACGCACGCGTACACGCACCCGCGACGCAACGTACACCCACTCGAGCGTAGATCCGCAACGGAGTACGCCCTCTCTTCGTCTCTCGATGGTACGGGCGGCCGGAGATCGCGGTGTGGAGGCTCGCAGCATCTCAGGCGGTCCAGCGGCGGCGCTGCCTCTCCCCCTCCCCTCGCGGATGGCTGGTGTTTTCGGGCGGAGGGATAGCGTGTGTACGTGCAAGCGCGGATCGCGAGCGTCTCTGTGTGCGCTGCGCCGGGGTATTAGGTGTACGAGACCGCTCGCGCGGTTGTACGCCCGACAGAGGGCAACAGAAGGATGGGAGGAGAGGGGAGAGGAGGGAGGCGTCGCGCCGTGGGAACCGAGGAAAACGTTTCCCGCATACCACCCCACCCCTCGGGCTCAACCGCCCCCTCCAACGCCGAGGCACACTGACGCATCGTTTTACGTACGTACGTGGGTGCTCGCGCGCGCGCGCCAACGCACACGCGCGCCACAGGGGCCACACGAAGGAGGTACGCGAGAAGAACGTGGGACCACGTGACCGGCCTGTAACTTCACAGCGCTCTCTCTCTCTCTGTTTCTCCCCCCTCCCCTCACTCGTTCCCGCTCAATCCACATTGCCTTCTACTACTCTATCTTTCTCTCGACCTCTTTCTCGTTCTCTCTGCTCACTACCCTCTCCTCTTTCTCTTTCTTTCTCTCTCTCTCTCTCTCTCTCTATCTCTCTCTCTCCCCGTTTCGCGCGCGTGAGAGTTCTCTCCCTCCCCCCTCGCTTCCCAACGATCCTTATTCGAACGACGCAGTTGCTCCCGCGGTAGGTACGCGCAACTGCGTCGTAGGCTTCTCCGAGAAGGAGATCCGTGTATCGCCCGTCGCTTCCTTGTCCGGCGACATCATCATCCAGCCGCAACGGGGCCCCAGCCGAGACGCCGATCTACATACGCGACTCTGCCAAAGAATGTCGAGGATCGGCCCGTAAGGCGTTGCGAAACGGCGAAGGGAAAGGGAGAGAAAAGAATGCGTTACGTTCTGCGTCACCACTGCCGGTGCACGCATACCGCGCGGCGGGAGCGTCGCTTCGGAGAGTTTCGTTTTGAAAATTCAAAGATCGGCAGGCGACTTACCGGAAACAGCGTGCCGTGCGGCGTGGTAAAGCGATTTCGGTGAGGACTTACCTGAAATCAGAGGAAATAGATATTAGTAGATGCGATTGAGTCGGTTAATTCATTTCCATTCACAGAATATTGTTGGCGTTGCGAACGATAGCGGATCGATAGCATCTCCACGCCAGACAATACAGTGTCAGGTCCCGCGGAATGCTCTCGCTTTTTTTATCGTTTCTTTCGTCATTCTATATCACGTATACTTGTCCCTGGTTACCAAACGCCATTTATCTACAGATTCGTCATTCGTTTAGCTTCAATATGAGCTGCATCGTTGGAGTCAGCTGAATCTTAGAGGGCATTAAAGACTGTGTGCACGCAAGTAGAATCCGCTCTGCTTTACGAGTTTAATCCCTGTCGAAAGCCAACAGAAGCAGCTCAAAAAAAAAAATATCGAGCACTTTGGGTAGATGCTGTTAGCTATTTTAAAACACAATTTTGATTTAGGAAACTTCGATCTGGAGATAAGACTTATGAAGATGACCCACGTGCGGGAAGACCAACGGTTGCGAACAACGATAATCCGCGTGCAAATATTGACCAAATCCACATGAAACATCTACAGAATTAGCAAAGACCCTAGGAATATCGGAGACAATACATTAGCTTACTACACACTATGAAGAAACGGAAGAGCTTCTCGCGGGACCTAATACCATTTTTCATCGAACCGTTTCACTTAGCTTGTCAACAGAGAAAGACGATTTAGCTCGTCGTTTCTCAAAGTCCCCGCATTGCTGTCAGCAAAACACGCTAATGCGCTTTTAAATATCTTTAAATACACAGGGGGCATTTCTAGTTCAGTTAACAGGTTAACCTGATGCGCTTGGTTTGTCTCACGCAACGGTCGCTAGTTAAGTCCATTTATTTAGTAGCAATATTCCATGCGCGAGGTATCTTAACATGAAAGATAATATCAGCACTAAAAATTCTATGAGCAGTATTAAGGTAATGGGCCCAAATTTCGTCAATTTGTATTTGACTCTGTAGAAGGTGTATAAAATATTAGAAAGAGCTGGCACTCGGCATGAATTTTCTCTAAACGTTTCTCTATGTATCCACGAATCGAAAAATGTAGTTATATCATGTCAATACGAGATAATAATTAAAATGTGAAACCGTGCAAAATGTGAGATCTGAAAGTGTTCCTAATTTCGTCCTCCAAGAAAATGTTTGTGAAACGAGAAATAAATTGAAATATTAATTTTTTTATTGATTCGAGTAATCTTACAGTTTGTGTGCGCAAGCAATCGCTGTAAATAAACGTCTTCTTTCCGCATGGACTTCTTATTCCACTGTTTTCGTTTCGGCATCTACAAAATATTAAACATTTCTACTAAAATTGCTTGAAAACCGATAAAAGATAATTCACTCTTGTAACTGTTCGTGATTCGGGCCCTTTTCATTTGAAATAACAAATTTTTAGAAAATCGATCTCAATTTCCTTTAGAGTTTCGGGAAAATTAGGACACCTTCGAGGAACGAAATTTGGAATTCGCGCAGTTTCAATATGGTGATTGCTCTAACAGGCCACGCGAGTGAAGGACATTAAAGTTATTGCGTATAACAAACTACAAGATATGCTCGATAAAGTGCTACAACTTCGATTTCGAAATAATATCTACTTCCTCGAGTAACGTGATATCATACTGAAGTCTGTATAAACTCGGCGTGGTCCAAAATCTTTTTTTCCTTCGCAAACGGACAAGGACCTAACCTGTTCCTTGCAAATCTATCAGAATACTGACGCATACTAATGCAACATTTACCACCAAACGACACTGAAAATGCCATCATAGGAATCGAGAAATGCAGTGGCACGAAATTAAGCACGGGGTCGAAATTTGGGCCCTTTGCTCTACTTTCAGTACTTTCGCCTCTGACATTCCTAACACACTTGCAGCGGCCACTCGCAGCGTTGCTCTTACCTCGAAGGCATGCTTCGATCGCAAACCGGTAATTATTATGGGCAATTGTATCGGATATATATGACAGTACAATGTAACCTAATTTCGTTAATGAGATAAAGGAGCGTGGGGTAAACACGAACGCGGGGTAATCGCGAATACGATGTTACGGCGTATTAATAAATAAAAACGATGATCCCTCTCCACTAGCTAATAGTTTAGATCGTATCCAATTCCGGGCAGAAAGTAATAAATACAGAACACTTATGGTATTCAAGATAAACTCAATTTATTATTTTCATCATGTTTTAAGTAATATTTTCTTCATTTCAATTGCATGTAATTACTGTTGAATTAATGATACAATTGTTTTTTTTAAGTTGAAATAAAGCACTTTTTACCAACATTTTGTGACCAAGGCGTTACTTGAATTATGATTCTAACCTCTGAAATAAATTCTTTTTTATTTTTTGATGTGTTGGCACAATGACGAACAACTCGGATGGGGTAATCTCGAACCTTCGAGATTAGCAACGATAACCGATGTAAATGAAATTTTCAGCATGTATAAAACTTACTTAAATCTACAAAAGGGATTCTTGAATTTTCATTACAGGCTCAGACCAAAGAAGTATAAAAAACGACCTTTACTATTTTTTTCGATATTCCGACAAATTGCAATATTTTTCTAACGCACAAGAAGAATTTGAAAAATACATTAGGTATAGGTTGTAGCAACATTTTTTATGAGTTAACCATTTGCAGCCGCGCTTTCTTCGCAACTTCTACGATATTTAGCACTCTGTTCGTGATTACCCCACGGCAGTAGAGTAATCACGAACGCCAAGGGTTTTGATTTTTCACTATAAAGTTGATATTTATTGCAATTTTTTAAAAAAATCTTCACAGTACTTTATAGATGAATATTTTAAGTATGTTTCTAAATAAACAAATACATTTCTCATATAGTTTTCGTTTTGTTTGCTTTTTTGCTTAGGTGTTCTTAATTACCCCACTCTCCCTTATATGGCTGTGCTTAGTGACTTGAGCGAAGGTAATCGATGCGATTAATGAAATCTAACTAACGAAGGGTGAATCAGTTCCGTTAAAACGTCAGGCTGAACACGAATGGCAAAAATTGTCCCCAAATAATTTCATAAAATATCTAATTAATATTCCACGCATAAAGCGCAATACAACACCTCCGCATTATCAATTAAATCTACCGAGTCTGTTGAACCCACGCTTCCCCAATAATTTCGAGCGATACAGGAACAAAACTGCCTGCTTCCAGGAGCGTCTGGAGGAAGGGCTGGCAGGTAGAAGCTACTCGACAGGCACGGAGCGACGCGATCGCGGGGAAGGCCGCGCGGCACATGCACCAGGTAGGTGTGCGCGGCGAACGTGGAAATTTGAGACCGACACACGAGCAAATGAAACGCGCAGCGGAAAGTCATAGAGAGAACTCTCTCCCGCGCGGCGTGAAACTCGATTATTCCGTGCGAGGCGAAGGCGGGATTCGCGCTTCTGTACCGGTTTTCGAGTCGGACGCTTCGCACGTCGCGCCGCCAGCGCGGTTCGGCGTGTTAATTAATCTCGTTAAGGCTCGAACTGACAACCGCGTCCAACGGCCGGCACGTTCGAGAGTCACTGCCAGCCGATCGACTTTTACGCCGTCACGTCCGCGCGAGACGCCCGGCGCCGCGCGGCACATTTCCCATCATTTTTACTCCCGCTCGAGGTTCCTTCGATCGACTTCTCGCGCCAGTAACAACATGCCCGTTGCCTTCCCGAAAAGCTCGCGTGCGGCACCTGCATCGATCCTCGATCCAGCCACCCGAAGAGCAACGAACGTACAAAACGATCGAGCGAATCTCGCTCGCAGGGGGCGCGCGCGAATTGTTTGCGCGCGAAAACGATAGCGAGTCACGGGTCCGGGCGAGAATTCGTCTCGCGTGGAGCTGCGCCGAGCGTATTTTTTTACCTCCAGCAGCCGCGAGAGGGAGGTAGCGGGGAAGCCGATGAAGGGATACAGGATTGTGGCTGGAAAGGTGAGAGAAGGAACGTCGGAGAGGGTAGGGGCCGGACGGAGAGGCGACGACGATGAAGAGGAGGTGGAAGGGAGAGGACATACACATTCAGAAAGACAGTGGGGGGAAGAAGGAGCGAGGGGCGGGAGGGGCAGCAAGAAGGACGCGGTCCAGATGAAAGCGGCCCAAGGGAGGTCGCCGCCCTTCCAGGAACCCTTATAAACTTGGACCCGATCTTCGTTACACGCACACGCGTGTAGCACAATCCGCTAGAATAATCCCCGTGTACCCGGGCCAGCAAAGAGCAGCGCGCGTCTTTCAACGCGAACACAGAGCCCCGCGCAAACACGCACACCCACGCTCCGACCTGTCTCCTTGTGTTTTTTCGTAGATTCGTAGATTTTTTCCACGATAAGTCGAGCTTTCGTCTCTGCGGGTGCCGCCGCGTGGGAAGCTACCCCGGGGCGCATTCACACATGCGCGCGCGCGCGAGTCAGTGGAGGAAATTTTGCGTTCTGCCGGCCGGACGGAGGAAAATTTGTTAGATCCTTCTCCGTAGGAGCGTGATTGCGTGCTGACGGGTGCGCGAAGCGCGGGAAACTCGCGGAGCGACCTCGTCCGAGGGAGCGCCGAGCAGAGACTTCGCGAAACTTCGCGCGGAATCGTATTAATTGCTGCTTCTTCTGCGTTATAGCGTGCTCGATATAATCGGATATCAAAGGAGTTCTTAGTAACGGATGTCTCTCGCCGCGGATACGTTTCCCAGGCTATGGTGGCGTAATTAGAATCCACCGGGGCGGTTGCGCGTCGGCAGAGGAGGGAGAAAAATTCGTTTCGCGAAAGAGAGTTTAAATTACAAGCGTGGCGATGACAGCTACTCCGCCGGAGTAGAGAGTAAGAGGGGGGGTTCTTGTCTCGCCGCGCGGCAACCTGCGATTATTGTATTTACGAAGGGCGAAACGGCGAGACGGCGGATAAGAGCGCGGGATGAAGAGAAAATGCTGGAAACGCGTTTTCGTGGGAGGACTTTAAATTACCGGCGGGGCTAAGAGCGCGACGGGGACGCCTGGCCGCGCGGTTTCCGCGCGAGGCACCGGGGGCCTCGGTCGCGGGCAAGCAGCGGCGAGTGAAGTAATCACCGTCAAAATTGCTTGACGAGATAGTCAGATTGGCCGCTGGCCACTTGGCTGCTCGATTGTCCAGACACGCCCCGGGCGAAATGAAATTTGATTTTGTCGGGCAATTTCGCGCCCAAATCAACCACCCCCTGCCGGGGGTCGGAGGAAAGAGGCTCGCGCGACTACTGGCTGCAAGTGCGAGTGTACCGTGCGTAAGGGAAACGGACAGTGAGAGAGAGAGAGAGTGAGAGTGAGAGAGGGGGGGAGTCCCGTAACCTTATTAAGGGCCGCACCCTCGTGGTATTAGCCTCATTGAACGCTCAGAGGCATCTTTCCGAGTGTCGAGTGGTCTCTTAAAAGTTCAAAGGGTAGAAGGTGGCCGAGGGTCCCGGCGAGCATTCGGGGAGGAAACGTTACCGGCGCGATCGTCTTCCGGGCCTCCGAAAACCGCCCTTTCACCCTCCCTGGCGGGGGATGAAAGCCCGCCGAGCTGCCACCCCTCTTGGAGGAGCACCGACGGCGAGCGGAGCCTCGGTCGCTGAGACGCGAAGGGTTGCCGCGGCGCGCCCGGTGAAAAGGAAAAAAGAAGCTATTCCCACGGGGAACGTTGCCGCGCGCAAACAATCTTGATTAGACGAAAATGTTCGGTGATTCGATTACAATGAGCGCGAGTGTACTTAAGCGAAGCGCGGCCGCCTGTATAGCTCGGGTAATTCAATTTCTTTAAAGTAATTACTTGTTGCTTCCACCGTTGCGAGTTAGTTTCCGGTTGAAAATCAATGCCGCGCCCGCGCGCCGGCTGCTATCTCATTATGCGCTGAAAGCGTCTCTGACCGAGCGCGATCGATTAAGGAGCATCTCGGGCGTCGCGGGACCGCGAAATTAACATTCGCCCGTTTGCTCGCCTCGCTCCCGGCGAATCTCTCGATATCTCCGCGGCGGCCGATCGTTTCTCGCGTGTATCTCTCGGGCGTGGGAGGAGGGAATGACCTCGGACGACGCCAGGAAGCGGCGTGGCGCGGCCAGAACAAACGATCGGTAAGATCCGGAGCCGCCATTGATACGCAGACCGTACGAACGCATGGACACGCCGCAGCCTCGAAACCAACTTTATCGCTCTCTTACCCAGCTTCTTTTAAGGATATGACGTCAGCTCGAGGAACGAGGCGAGAAGAGGGAAACGGGCGGCGAAATATTCACGGTAATAACGCCAAGGACGACTAACTCGCCGCTTTTGTTTGTAACACAGATCGGGCAATGTGTTCTCTTTGATAGGGGAAGCTTGGATTAGCCCGTGGTAGTGGTTAGTCCGTGATACTTTTTCATTCGCCTGTAACTCGAAGTTGCCAGATCCAATTTAGTTGAAGAAGTTAGTAGGGTAGAGTGGGGCTAAAAGTCCAGCGGGTGAAAAGTCCCGATGCAAAATCTACATTCGTAAACAATTAATTGAATATTGCAACGTAACTATGTTGAACAGCGTTAGTGTCTTTGTTGAAGCAAAGCAATTAGTGGAGTCATAAATTAACTATCTTTTATCACGTTTTTTTTTATATTCGCACAATTTGAGTTTGAGAAATACGGCCAAAGTGCTTAGAAGAGAGTTATGACTTTATGTTGAGCCAAGAATATTGTGTTATTTTTCGTTTAAGTTGAATCTGTGTACTGTATTTCCATTCTTCTGTTTAAAAAAAAGGTTGCTGTAGTATTTACTTTCAACACTGAATAACAAAAAAATGGTTTGATAAATATTTGTTGATTTTAAGGGAGTTTTTTACTTATTTTGCTTTATGTTACATGTAAAACTGGTTAGAACATACTAAGGACTTGTTAGCCCAAGCATTTTGAATTGGCACATATTTTCTGATATAACTCAACAAAAAATGACACTATTAACCAACAAATTTGTAAAAGTAAAGCATAATAGTTGTAGTTTATACAAAATAGCACCGTATATCTCTAGATTCTTATTACTAAATTTTACATAGGTTTATATGAAAAACGGGACTTCCGGCCCCACTCTACCTTAATAAACAGCGTTGATCTTCTACTTTATTTTATGTTGCTGTAAAAGAATCAGTCAATTGAAGTTAGTGTGATAGAGCGAGAGCTTTTTCTTCTAGCAGCGCATTATTTGGGAAATTCTTCGCGCTACTTGTGGATAGTCGCTTGTTTATGTAGGTATTATACTGTTTTGTGCTGTTTTTCGTAAAAAAAATGGAACATGCTAATTTTCGTAACGCACGTCGACATGTGCTTTAGAAGATACCTAAATAAAAAATTAAAACGGCGCGTAAGCGGTGGTAAGATGACAGTTTAACAAGTTTTACGGCATCAGTGCTATTTTTGCTTATGAAAATAAATATATAAATTTTTATTTTTCGTGTGCCCGAGCTTACGTGTTTAATTTTGTTGTCTCTGCAATTCTGACGTTAATGCCAGAAACAATGTCTCTTTACGTTTCAGACATCTAACCATCATGAAATGATTGATTATCGACAAAATAACAATAACATAAAATAATATGAAATAATATAAAAATAATGTAAAACAGTGTAAAATAATATAAACAAGAAATTGGTGAACATATCGAGAGCCAGCGAGAGCTATCACGGAGTAACCAGAGTAGGTCGTGATAATTTAATTTTGTATATTTTCAATTAAATATACTTAGTAAATTTCTATTAACCTATTATTTGTTTGTATGCTGTCTGACCTGTCATTAAATCCCAAGTAGACTCACTTTCAGAACATATATCAGCAGTTAATAGGCAAATTCTAAAACTATCACGGACTTACCAGAGATTAAGTACCCTACCCCATTCCGGCTAGCGTTTCCACATTAAAAGTTTCAAATTTGATAATCCTAAATCATCCACCTCGGCAGTGGTAAAAATCGCTCAAAGAGGATCGACGAGAGTTAAAAGAGAAGAGCGCTAAAATTAAATCGCGCTGGATAAAGGGCCGCCGAAGGGAGCCGGAGAAAATCGGCGACGGGAGGCCAGCGATGGAAAACAGGGAGGCAAGCAGGAAGCGAGCGCTCACAATGTTGGCTGCCTATTTTCGACCAGACTTCGTAGAACCGTACAGTTTCTCAGCGAGTTTACGGCGCCATCATTCATTCCGTGGTTACTCGGACGATACCGCGGCGCAGGCGATCGCGCAACGATATTGCATACAGGCGATCGTTCGAAGGTGGCCATTTAATAATGAAAATTATCCAAACGGCGCGTAGACTGGCCGCGCGCGCGCAATTGTCCTGGCGATGCCCCCAGCCCGTGACAAAGACAGTAGACCCACGTAAGCGCGTACAATTCTGCGGTCTTAAAATAAACCCGCGCACAAAAGAAGCCGTCGGGGATCGCGCACGCGAGATACGCAGATACCGCGGCGCTTTCCCGGGGAAAATACGCCGGCCACGCATTCCGTATGAATCGGAGGATCAACGGAACGTGAACACGCAGAGGCGCACGCAATCGGACGCGCCGCCGCTGGCAGCGTCGCTCGCCTACAGTCGTCATTGCTGGCGGATTTGCATCGGGTACCGGATGTTTACAATCTGCCACTTGACGGCGACCCGCCGCGCTGTCCGTTACGCACTCTCGCGGCGCGTTTATCGTATGAATTTTTCGAGCGGGCTCGTTACGGACCGAGTGCTCCGACAACGGGTTCGTGGCCAACAATGGGACGCTACCGAAATCGTTGGTCCTGGCTTTTTAACCTAGAGAAGCGGGGCTTGTTCTATCTACAGAACTAAGGTCGGTATCATATATATTGGCCGGTGAGTTTCGGAGGGGTATTCTCCCATCACACCGTTTCTTTGCCTCGGTGCTCCTCTTCTCAAACGTTTTCTGACTCGCTCTCGTTCAGAAATGGTGGGGATAGTGCCAAGATTCTGACGTGTAGGCCAAACCGAGCTCTCAGCGTAGAAATACACACATTAGAATAGGTGTGCGTTAGCAACGAAAAAATTCAGGAACTTTATTGGTTAGAACATTGATTCGTTCTCGATAGCTTCATATCGTATTGGTCTACGCATAGCTTCGCAACGCACACAACTATTACGTTAAGGATGTATTGGACCCATTTTCAAAATAGTTCCAAGTTGATGAAAATTCGTGAGATTGTTCTTTTTAACCTTCCTGATGTGCTCCAAAAATTTTAAACGATTTCACTAAACGGTTACTGAGTTATAAAGATTTTAATTTTCACTGATTTTACACGTACTCTTATGGAAAGAGACGATCTTGACGAATAAATCATCTGAAAAAATGTTGAAGAAATAGTACCAATGTTTTAAATTTTTTTGTACATGCAGTATATGGGTAGATGAAAATATCTGCCGAGTCTCAATTGTTTTCTCTACACCGTTTTAAAGAAATGTATTATAACTTGAGAAAATGGTGAATTCTGGGTATTTTCACTGCCAAAAGTTTAGCAAATAATGCTTGAGAAAGCATTTGTAAAGTGAAAAATACCTTCCCAGGATTAAAAATAAGACTCCAACTGTCGTTCGAATTCCTTACATCTAGATTTACTATGCGTAAGACGTAACTATTCAAGTATTTCAACTTTTGTCTGATATTGTACGTCCAATACATCCTTAAGGATAAATAAAAGCCAACCTTCTAGGTTCAGGCGGAGCCGAGGAACGTTCCCTTTATCCCACCGTACCCTGCGAGGGCCTTGCAACTCCAACTGACAAATCAGCGATCGTCAGATGGTGGTGGCTGATTTCTCCTCGATCGCTGCTCGCGAAACCGAATTCACCGGCCAATATATTTGATACCGACCTTAGAATGATAGGTGGGGGATTTTAACAGCGAAAGCGTCGGAAGGTAATCGAACCTCCACCCACCCCTCTTTGTTAATAAAAGATTTTGATAATCAGGCTGACCGAGCTTCTCGCGTAACTATCGAGCGCACGAGGGTAGCGCGAGCGGGTTCAACGAACCCTTGTTTCTGAATCGCGGCGCCATAGCGACCCCTAAATCACGGCTGGCCATGGCGAATCACCGCTATCGGTACTCTATCTTTCGTCCAGCCATGGAGGCGGCCGGGCTGCGTGCACGCAGCGCGTTTTGCATCCACGCGCCTGTGTGCTGGCCCCGTGCACACACAGAGGTACGTGCAGTTGCGTGCCTGGCACGGGCTGCGGGAGCGGGCCACGCACCCTCCCCGATAGTCACGCACCAAAACAAACCCTCCGTGCACCCCCTCGTCCAACTGGCCGTGATCGCGGGCGAGCCGGCCTTTCGATCGGCCGCTCTCGACCTGCCCGTGACTGCTTGTCGGCCGAATTTCAGATAACCATTCCGAGAAATTAATGGCCACGTATAGTAGCCGGCGGTATCCATCGGCGGGCGACACGACTCCCGACCTCCCGTTTAACATAAGTTTCACGAATCCGAGCGAACGGGCGCGGGAATTAACCGGCGCACAGTGGTCTGTTCAATATTAATCTAGCGGGACAAAAGTCGCAGATCGTGCATAAATCATCAGTTAGGTGAAAATGTTTATTTGTTTGAAAAACACCACCCACATTGTTTTACCACCCTTAAAACGTTCACCTCAGCCTCTAAAGGTTTTTTAAAACCAAAATTCGTGTTTTAGGGTTTTATAAAATGTGGAAAGCGAATATGAACTGTGTTTTGTAGAGAAAAATTGTTTACAACCACGTTATTTAGAATGAATTACTCATTTTAGCTCTTGACATCACCGTTTCAGAAGATAGAATCATTTTAATTATGTATAAAAATTATGTAGAGTTGCATATATTTGCAGGTATAATTTGTGAATATGTACTCTATAAAGCAAATAGAACAAAATGGCACAAAAAATTTCAGGTTCCATAAGGTTCCTGGATCTCTAGAGCTTTTCCAACGAAAGCTATTGAAAAATTCCACCATATTTATGATTATATTTTAATTCTGTTCGTTGGAAATTAAAATACTCATGGCTGAAGGTTGATTTACTACTTAATTGTACCACTACAATCAATTATTCAAAATACTAGTAATTTAAATCGCAATACAATAAGGCACTTCTGATGTATAGCTGATACTGACGCATTCTAACACTCGGTTACTAAGCAGCCACTAAACTTTATGAAATACATATAAAGTAGCATACCATATCATTCCGATATCTCTGACTCAGTAGCTTGTGGTATGACCAAGATTCATTCATTTCGGATGGTCATGATTTTGGACTTTTGTCCCGCTAAGACCATCAATAAAACGGACCACTGTGCGGCGGCTCGATAATCGGTGTGATAGATACGCAATAGAAGTAAATCTGCTCCGATAAAAACCGCTAGACGTCGTCGAGGTGTGTATATTCGGAGGCGAAATGAGAATGGCGCAATCGTCGAATGCGACGCGCCGTTTCGGGCGAAGATTAATTTCCCGTAATAACGAAACGGTGACCTTTCCCCATCGGCGCTCCTTTCTGGACGGGCTGCTGCTCTCGCGCCGAGTCGCTTTTAGAACGTAGCTGACACAAGGACTTCGTGCAAGGACGCCCGTGTGCCCGGGCAATTTTTGCGGCTGGCGCACGCGAAATTTACGACACGTCGCTCTATAGTACACGGAAGGTGAATATTTCACGGCGGTCTAAGTTCAAAGGAACGTCGTCACCGGCGAGAAACACGTCGGCGTATCTGGAATCGGTCGTGAAGGGAAAGGCTCGGTTATATCTGCATTAAAATTTCGCCCCCTCCCTGGCCTCCTCCTCGCCCCGTCACCCTCGCAGGTACCGGCGTTTTACGACTTTTCGTGAATCGTTTCGTCGACGGGGGACGCGCGGGGCCGAGCCGGGCGACGCTCGACGTCGAGGAGCGCCGCGGGACAAAGACACCGGCAGCCACCAGGCCCGATAGACGACGTTAACCGAACAAGGGGGTTGGGAATCAATTAGACGGCGAGTCACCGGAAGTAAGACATGTATGCTTCCTGGCGCGCACGTCATAGCCCATTGTTCCAAGACGAGAGACTTCATCTTCCTGACATACGAGCCACCTGCACCCTCGTTGGGTTTCCTTCGAACTTGGTGTCTCTACGGCGACAAAGACGCCCCAGAAACGTAACGGCGACGGCCGGGTATTTACCTTTCTGTTGTAACGTCGCGCAGGGAAATGATAAACAAGCAACTTTGGGGCGCCGATAAGGCGACCTGAACGGAATTGTTTGAGGGATTAAAGGCGATCGAAAGGGTAACCTTTGTTTTGAGGCTTGATTATACAGGGTTGAGGGAATTCTTGGATGTAAAGATTATCTACTTGTCGAGAAGAAATGAGGACCGTGCAGCTTTATCTTTAATAACTTCAAGTAAATTGGGAAAAACTGTTTATAAAATTATTCATTTGAGTTATCGTCGGTGATAGTGCAAAACCGCGTATGAGCAGTTTGTAAATACCGCGAATCTGCATTTTACAGATTTTACAGGAGAAAGAAAAAGTTAATATCTTACAATTAGCCATTTTAAGGGATTTCTTTGACTGAACTTTTTTAGCACTCCTTGTAATAAGTACCAACATCAATGGTGTGACTTTTAAAAAAAAAAGCGAAACAGCGCTTGGTAACCGTGGGCGCGAAATCTCAATTTTGCTACTTTTGCAGATCCGCGGTATTTACAAACTGCTCATACGCGGGTTTGCGCTATCACCGACGTTATCATTAAAAAGGTAACAGTAATGGAAAAATGTTTTCACACGAAAAGTAGTAGTTATTGAGTTGATAAGTTTTTGGTTCTATTTTTAGCGAAGAATATTCTATGATAAAAATATTAATATTTCTATTTTTATTTAACATTAACATTACTATTTGTATTCAATATTAACATTCCTACTTTTATTTAATATTAACATCCCTATTTTCATTTATTTGCAACAACTCGCTTATTTATTATCGGATCTGCATGAAACGCAAGCGATGAATAATTTTTTTTACATTTGTTACACGTGAACTGAGAAACGGTAAAAAATGTAGCTGCACCCCTCTTGGCGCACAATCCTTAATAGTTGAAGGGACAATTACTTAGGTAGAGAAGCGTTTGATATGCCATTGAGATACCTGTATCTGGTAAGAATCGTATTCGAAAGTTTAATCTACTAGGATGATCGGTCGTTTGTATCACCGTTCCTGACAAATTATGAACGGTAACGAGCCGATGAAAGATCTCTGGCGCCTACACGCGGAAGGAGTGGGACGCGTACACGCGTATTCCTTCGCGAAGGAAGGCAAAGGAGGCTCATTAAGATCGAGGCACGCGAGCCACAAAGGCGTACATGCATTACCCACAACATGTGGTAGGCGGTTGTTGGTCACGGATTCGAAATGCAATTTTCGATTGGGAGGAGATAATTGTCCCGCCATTGGTACGGTCTCCACACAAAGGCGGCGTATGCATTCCGCGCACCAGATATCGCTTCTCTTCCATTTCTATTTCTGTTTAGCGCGACTGAATTGTGGACTTGATAATGCTAAATTGACCCTGCGATTGCGAGCACTCCGCGAGAAATCCACCCCTAGCCGTGGTAAACGCGGAGGAGCTGCCTACGCGGGCACACGAAACAATGGAGTAACGTCCAAGTACAATTATGGCAATGGCCAAACGCGATTCGCCCACCCGACTGCGTTCCGAACCTCGCTCACTTTTCGCTCGTTTGCCGCCTTTGTTCGTCGTTTATCGGTATCGATAGGTCAACCGCTGGCATAGGAATCTTTCCCATTATCGATGTCAAGTGTTACTTAAGCGAAACCCCGGCGGGGACCAAATGAGTCTGGCTCTTCTAACAGTGCGCACGCGAATTGATCAAGGAATGATAAAGTCAATATACGCTGTCTCTGTTCATCCGACAATTTATACTAGATGAAGGGTAAGGAGACAAACAGGGAATGTCCATTTTTAGAGATTCTGCGGTGTATGAGGTATTTTGTTTGTGGCAACTGGAGCTACAGAATTGTTGAATTACAAAGGGTTATGAAGTAGAAATGTCCAATTAAGACAACGTTAAAGGTTAAAAACAAGGAATGCCCAGCCTCCACTGGAACAAAACAAGGAATGTCCAGCCTCCACTGGAACAAAACAAGGAATGTCCAGCCTCCACTGGAACAAAACAAGGAATGTCCAGCCTCCACTGGAACAAAACAAGGAATGTCCAGCCTCCACTGGAACAAAACAAGGAATGTCCCCAGTTTCCATAATTGCACTATATCCTTCTGAGCAATGGAAAGCTTGAGACTGCGTTAGGAGCCCTCGATCATTGCTCTGCACACAATTAGGTACTGCACGTCCTTGTCTTGATAATACGACGTGCCTTACGAAAAGTAGCACGTTTCTATTTCCTTGCGAAAAACAGCACGTTTCAGTTTGCCACCTAAAGTAGCACATTTCATCGTTTCTGACGGATGTTAGCACGTTTGCTCTTCCACCGCGAGAACTAACATATTTGACTGCTTAGCCACGAAGAATAACACATTTCGTACTTTGCGGCGAAAACTAGCACGTTATCCTGTTTTGCTACGAAGAATAGCACGTTTTGGATTATACTGCAGAAACTGTTGAAGTGCATTTTGCATCGAAGAATAAACTTTTGAAAAAATTGTTTAATAAATTATAATTCCATCTAATCTCCAAAAGGAAACACGTGTGAAAATTTTAATCTACATAATTTAAGTACGGTATTTTAATGTTTAATAAATTACTCATCTAGTACAAAATACAAATCGCGACAGAAGGTATTTAAGTTGACACACTCGATGATTCGTAGCCAACCATCCAAATATGCTGCTTTTCGTCGCTACAAACGGAACATGCTGCGTACTTTTCGTGGCAAATCGCTCAGACATGCTAGTTTTCGCAGTAAAAACCAAAACGTGATAGTTTTTCGTAAGAAAATTGCTACTTTCCATAACGCACGTCGAATAATAGGAGTGGACATTTATTTTGTTACAGTATTCTGCAGTGTTTCACTTGAAAGATATTAAAACAATTATCTTTTTGTTCACTTCTCTTATAATGCCTAATCACATTATTCATGTCATGAATAATATAGTTAAGTTCATTGAACCTTGTTTCTTTACTAACGGACTACGATATTAAAACTTGATTTTATCAAAAAATCTGTTTCGTGACATTCCTTGTTCTTCCCCTTACCCTTCAAACATCCTTTTAACAAAGAATTCCTATCGAGATCTATTCAAGAGGTTCTCAAAACACGCGTCAATCGTTAAACGCTCCTTTTTCCCTCGCAGCCCAACGAGCGAGCTCGATAGTTTCCCTCTACAATTCGAAAATCGTCATCGATATCGTATCAGGTTTCGCTTCGTGAAAAACACTCGATGCCGGCTGTTGGGACCTGGGCGAATCAGAACGAGGACGCGCAAGAGGAGGAAGATAACTATTTCATCAGCGCTTTCAATATTTTAGGCTCGATCTAGTCGGCGTGCTAATTTACTTTCGCAACATCGACTTTTCCGCGGCGGCGTGGCCATCAATCTCCATTACAGCTTCCGACAGCCATCGCTCTCGCGGACACACCCCTTCTGCATTCGCCCTTTAGCACGTAATGTCGTTACCCATTTTCGCATCGACTGTCGACGCTTCCGCGAACGGCGTATCTCCTATCGCGCGGCTCGCGGCACCCCTGCGTTGAGAAATATGTCGCCGCCCCGCGTGTGCACGCGTCTCGTTTGAAAGTTCGCGGACAGGTGTCTTTAACTTCCCGTTGACGAGCTCCTCGAGCCACCGGAGGAAGCAGTCCTTGTCGCATTGAAATGAAAATCAGCGGCGAGCAGTTGCGCCCCGATCTCAGTATGCCTTACCAGTCTCCTCGCAGCCCCGACCGGTCGCGACAGATCGAAACGTGAATTACGGGGCTGCCCCCTTTAACGAACGCTCCGAATTTCGTTCGAGGCAAGCTGAGGAAAAAATTGATGGAAACCCGAAGGAACCGGCTTGGGTTTGATGGCCGGCGAGCAACGGGGAAACAGTTTCGCGATACCAACGGAGACTGGAGGAAACGAGCTCGCGTTACGAATGCAAATCCGCCCTTTTTCGCGAGGGAAACTTCGGCTGCACAGGACGCGTCCTTCCGGAGACCTCGACACCGGTCGGGTCGACGCTGAAAGCCACGCTGGCGCGAAGAGACTTCTAATTACAGGAAAATGCAAATAGTTTGAACGGAACCGCGAAGCAGTAAACCGGTAATTACGAGTGCCAGTTCCTCGGCAATTCCGTATAGAACTCGGTAACGCGTTATTGCTTCGCTAACCAATATTACTCTTTTCCTTCCGACAGCGATTTGTCGGGGCATGACTAAATACGTTTTCGCCGGTACGATGACCTACGAGAGGTTCCGTGGAACAGTGCGCGGTATCAAGAATCCTGGAGCGAACGAATGGCGTAAAGAATGTGTAGGGGAGAGCGGAGACAAACGTAACGGCGTCATGAAAGTAACACGCCTTCTCCTTCCTTCCAAAAACATTTCCAAAACGTTTGCTTTACACGTTTACATGTGTATAGCGTCTCTTTTATTATACAGAGGCACGCGGAGCAGTAACACGAATCGTATACCGTGGGCAAGTTAGATTTCTTATTTTGATCATTCAGCTAAGTTTCTCCTATTTTGGTGTTTTGTTAGTATTCATAGTTAAACTATAGATATTAAACCAATTTTTTGCTAGAGCGTTCTTAGATAATGTCTTTACAAGTTCCTGTATTTGATTTCAACTACACGCCTCGACTTTCGTTTTGCTTTTAAATTGATCAATGGAATCACGAAATGTCCTCGACTCCTAGAGTTAATTAATTTTTCTGCCCCTACGAAATCTCTGCGGTTGGGGCAATCCTTTTATCCATATCTATACAGGTCGAATCTTTGTTTCTCTGACTCGGTAAATCGCGTTTGCTATGTTGCGAACGCTTTTGGCGATTCCCTGGATTTTTTTCACGGAATTAACCTATTTCTTTAACAAAGCAGTTGATAAACTTTTGTAACCTAGGTTTGTATGAGATTATGGTGGCGGTTTACCGACTTTAAGTATTGTTATGCTTTTTTGTAATGCGCTTTGTATTGTTATTTTTGTTCTTTTTCTCTGTATATATAAAATATAAATATAAATAAGTCTTGTATAGAGTGTATGTTAAAATAGTTCTATTCTAAAAAACATGGCTGGGGAAAAAACAACGCGTCACTACGGGGACGAAAGTACCATGTTACTTGGGTGAGCAAAGTAGCATACAGGATAGGAGTTCTTCAGATGATAATGAGTGTCTATGTCTGGTTTGTTTGGACCCTTTCAGTGAAAGCTGTTCGAGAAAAAAGTGGATTCAATGTCTAGATTTCAAGGGCTAGTCCCACGAAGATTACAACACGGGTAATCTTCGCTACGTTTGTCATAATTTTAATTCGAAGTAGGTAAAATTTAATAGCTATCGTTCAAGTAAATGCACAATATCAAAGAAATGTTCGAAGCTGGTTATGCTTCCTACATTTCCTTATTTAAAATTGATTTGTTTTTATCGTTACTTAAGCCTCCCTAATTCGTCAGTCTGAAAAAGAGCACGATGTTTGGATTTTTTTTACGAGAAACCCTCAAATTATATTAATTGAAAACTTTATGTCTATATTTGTACACATTTAGGCAACATTTTAAAAAAATTTAATTAAAAAGTAACAGTATCTAAAACTTTAAACGCGTCTTTCTCAAAACGATGTTTTTCGAATTGGTTAGCATGATATCTCGAAAACCAATCACCCGATTTACTTCAAACTTGGTATATATCTTTAGTAGATGTCCCATTCTGATTGTTACTAAAACTAAGACGGTTTTTGCAGAATTAGACTTTTGCGACTTAAAAAACTAGCGAATTTTTTGCAGAAATCGATGTCTGTTTTAGACACTGCTATTTTTTTTTTACTTTTCAGTACTTCTTATTTAATCTACTTAGTTCAGACAATAGCCACACTCATTTCTTTCTATCATTTCTTGATAATAAAAAATTCTATTTTACGTTGGAAGAAGTGTTTTTACTTGATTCTCCTCAAAATAATCAGTGTTACTTTCGTCGTACGCCTGCAGGACAAAAGTAACAATGAGTCTTTATGACAGTCTTTATTGACAGTACTTATGACGTAGGTAAGGCTGAATCTGGGGTGAAATGATAGACCAAGAAACATACTATCTTAATGCATAATTTTCATTTTCCCATCTATAAAAGGTAATTGTAGACTAGTCCAAGTGTAAAAAATCTAACTTTATTCCCCGCTCTCCTCTACTAACGCCTTCCGTGATCGCAACACAAATGAGACTCTTTTAAACACGAAGCTGTTGCATAAGCGAATGAAGCGCGATCTCAAGCATTTAAGATCAGAAATTGGACGTCTCATATTTAACATAAAACGTTTAGAAAAATCCCGCTGTAGATCGCCGAATTGTTGGAATAAGAAAAAGGAAACTCTCCGATCTGTTTCTTACCTTACACGTTGCTAATTCCATGAGTTCGTTGCCAATTGTCACGAGTCGAGATGATCGAAGCCGCGGACGGTGCATCTCCGTTGGATCGCATCGCGAGATGTTGGAGGTCGACCGTGACGAAATCGAAAATAAGCGCTGCCGAGACGGCAAGTCGAGCCCGGAGGAAATTTTCTCGCAGAGTTCCACGTGCCAGCGCGAGCATTTTCCGCGATCATGTGGCTTGAACGCGATTCTCACGTGTTCGTAACCCGGGGCCGCCATCTTGCTCGTCCACCATGCGAAGTGCGACGCCCCCACCACGTTGCGAGCCCCACTCTCTCGATCTTCGCGAAGCATACTTTTTTTTCTTTTGACGATCGTCGGTGTCACCGGCGAAGAGGAATTTTCGATAGGGGCCGGATCTATGGCCGGAGCGGACCACACACACGCTCGCTCCTTTGACGCGGCATCTCCAATTCAGATAAAAACGATACGGTGGCAAACGGTTTCGAGATGTCTGCGGCGCGGGCTACCGAGCGCCGGGCGCAGACAGGAGGCTGTGTGAATTGCAAAACGTTGCGCGATTTTCATATCGTGCGGGCTGATTCAGTTTCGCATAGTCGGCCGATGAGTCACGCGGCCGTTTCTCCGAGCGTTATCGCCGCCGTGCATGTCTGAGATTCAAGATGTCAAGTACCACGTGGCCCGTTTACCGCTGCATATCCCGCACCGCAGCCGTTTCCGATTCGGCCCTCGAGAGTTCCCGGTATCGCGGGCAGATTTCGAGTTACATTTACCAAGAAGAACTACGCTTCGCCGCGGAGCCCGCCGACCTTGCCATCCTGGATCACCGCGTCCTTGGCTAGCCAGGGGTCACTGGCTGGAAGAGAGAACTCTCGCTGCTCCGGACGCCTCACCTTGGCGAACGTCGACGATCGATTGGTCGACGATTCCAACAGACGAAACGTAGGCGGTGCCGCCGCGAATGCGTTCTGTCGCACGCATCGGGAAAACTGTAGGAACGCGTCGCGTCCTCGGGTGGAGAAATCCCTTCGACGTTATCGGAGGGAATGTATACTGTCGGGCGAGTAAATACAATCGATCGGCCTCTAATCTCTTCGACGCTACGATCCAATATACGCGTGCAGCGAACCCGATTCATGTGCATATTATAACGTTATGTAGGTAGGACTCGACGGGGACTCGGAGCCGCATCGACTGTCTAGTCGCATTTCTGCCGGTCTAGAAAAATGTTCGAGTGGTGTCAGTGGGACGGTGAGCGTGAAACGGCGACGAGTGACTGGCGCGTTCGAAAATAGAGGCGCCGCTTCGGTGGCTCAGCTCGAAGCCGCGACACGACGCCGTTATCCGTCTTATCGCCGGGGCATTACGTAAGCTACCACGTCGCCCACGTCTTTCGCAGACGGGGCTTCGGAGCACGACCGATGGACGAGCGTTGAGAGACGCACGAGGGTATTAAGAGCGGGCAGGGGCCTCGCGGCAGCGAGCAATCGCGGCGATTTGAGGGACAAAGCGAGACGGGGCAGACGACGCGACGGTCGTGCTGCTCGAAAGCTTTCCTCGTGACGGGCGGCGCGTTCACGTGAACGCGATTTACTGCGCAGATTCCGAGTCACGCGGCGATACTTCATTCGTACCTACGTCGCGCGCACGATATAACTTCTCGTTCTCTCTCTCTATCTCCGTCTCTCTCTCTCTTACTTCGTTTCCCGCTATTGCCCCTCGCACGTCGAACTTTCCTTGTTCCCCGCTACGCCGCGTCTTTAACCTCTTTCCCAATACGTGTGACTTACGTTTTCGGTCGGGTCCCCTGCTCCCACTGGTTGCGCCGAGGCTTGAATTCGCCGTGGATCTCCAGCTACTCGCGCTCCTTCTTTCCGCCTGCCCATCGTCGCTCGATCTGTTTACGGTGACTATTGCCCGGTCGTATTCCTTTTTCAACCGATCACACACTGCCAATTACTCCATGGCGCCCCGACTCTATGGGTTATCGTAGGGTAACCCTGTCCGCTGTCAACTCCGTTGTTACCGGCTGAACGAGCTCTGCCGACCGCCCGTTTCTTTGTTGTTCTCGACGTCTGCTCCCACGAGGGATTCCCCCAGCTCGCGTTTCCCGTGCGCTTCGACCGCGGGGCAAAACGCGCGTCATTCCATTCTTCGTACACGCGCAGCGTGGCGCGGTTCCATGCTTCCTTCGTCCAGAGACCATCGAATCGTGCATACCGTTTCTCCCCCGTGTCCCGCACTATCGACGAGATTCCCATCTCTTCTCTGCCGCTGTCAAGTTCCCCGCGACTGGTCGAGGAATCGTGGCCGAAAGATGGCCCGCCGCGCGAACGACAAACGGCGGGCTATATGTGGGAAAGGCGCGACGGTGGTGCGGCCGGTGCACATGTGTGCGAGGAAACATGTAGCGGAGAGTCGCGTGCGCAGAAGCAAAGCGCGCACACCAGAGACGCAGTTTAAGCCTAAGGAGAAAGAGCGACGACGACGACGGCGGCGACGGCACTCTGGCCTCTCGTACTACACACTGGGTGGCCCGGGTTAGCGTACGGCGCAGTTAAAATGGCCGCGAGACCGTGTTGTTTTCTCTCTTCGTCTGTCGGCTTCCCCTCGGCCGTTTCCCTCTCTCGTGGCGGCTCGTTGTCGGTGGGACACACGCGGCGCGGTGGCATCCCGTCGTACAGTGACCGCGCGCGTACACACACGCACACCCCACACAGGCGAGTGCGCGAGCACGCGCGCCCGCTAGCTCGCTCGCTTGCGCGCGCGCGCGCGAAATCGAGAGCGTGGCAGTGTCGTGACTTCTGGTTACTCGACGACGGGCGAGAGGCATCGCGAAACGAGCGGACAAAGAGGCGATTCGCGATGACACTGGGCGGCAGACGCGCGCGAAGATCCGCGTGGGACTGTGCCCGGTGGCGCGAGTCGGACGCCGTGCACGTCGGGAAACACACCGAACGAGATGCGACGCAAGAGAGTGCGGCCAGCGCCGCTCGCGGCCGTCGCCGTAACTGCGAGGGTAAATAGCGCCCTGTTAAGGAGGGGAGGCAGTGGGCGCGGCGGGGCCGCGCGGGGTGCAGGGACTCTCGCGTACCGAGCAGCGTACGCGCCGCCACGGAGCGCGGAGGGGGGACGTAAGAGGGGCGGCCGAGGGTCGGGGAACGGCGACGGGCAGGGGAGGAAGAAACCTGGGGAGAGAGGAAGAGGAAGAGGAAGAGAAAGAGCGAGACGTTGGCGGCCGGTGGGGAAGGGGAGACATCTCAAGAGTGCGTCGGGCCAAGTGCGCGAGTGTCGTCACATCCGGTATTCGGGGTGGCGCTGTACTGGCCCGTCGGTGTGTGTGTATGTGTGCGTTCCTGCCTGCGAGCTTGCACGCGTGTGCGCGCGCCTGCGATACATACCGCGGTACGCACGTACGCCGCCACGCACAAGCAGCCCCGGTCCGTGCGTATGAGCACGGGGTGGAGTGAGAGTAGCGCGTAACGTGACACAACATTGGCCCTTGCACCGTCTGCACGGTAAAATTATGTGGCACAGGTCGCTCGGATTCTACGGCGATATGGGCCTGTCACGTGAGACGAGCATGTACCTCGTTCGCTGGCCGTTTGGAAAATTCATGCCGCCTCGGATATGCGCGTGTCGCGCGCGCTATCGCGACTGATTTCAATACGCTTCGACGATCGTCGCAGAGGGTGAGATTCCCGATTACACGCGGCGGCAGAGCGTCGCGGCTCGGTGAAAGTTTTTCTCACCGACGGTCGAAAACTCGTCAAGGAGGTGTAGTAGGCTGCGCTGAAATTCGGTAGTTCGGGACCGAGGATACGTTACGACTAATGAGAAAGTTCAGACGGGACTCACGGTGTATCCAGCGATCAACCACTGTGCGCTTCGAAGATTCCGCTGTGTCATTCGGCCATATGAATGTCGCCGCGTATATGGCTAGTCAATTAAAAAGAAATGTGTCACATTGACGTGAGAAACGCCGCTACGTCCCGACGCGAGTTGCCGCGAGCCACCAAATTGTCTCCTCGCGAAAGGACCCCCAACCGAGGGGCGCGCCACGCGGTCGAACGAGAACGAGTACGTACCTATAACGAATTCCGAGCTATGCGAAAAATCGTAGCTGCTTTTATAGCACCGGTACTGTTAACGCGGTTACGCATGGCCCTCGCTTCCGTTGCAAGTATGTACTTTGGCATTGAACGTCATGATACCTCGATGCTGTTGGATATTTTGTGCCTGCCGTAAGTGCATGATCGAATGTAAAAGTCAAAATTGAACCTACACTCTAAGAGGAGATACTGCGTTATGGTCTATTGTTTAATGGAAGAAAGATGTTCATTTTCTGATTAAGGAGGTAGACCACTGTAAAAAATCTGAAAAATCCACTTTTTTTCACATTTTCTGAAACACGTATGTTTCCAAATTTTATGAAAGAATTTTATGAAGAATTTCGCAAAATTGACGGAGATATAGTATTTTCTGTGAAGCGGTGTCAAGCGCGCGACTGAACCACGCGGAACTTTGAACAAGTTTTCGTCAGAATCACATTTTTCAACCGCGTTGACAGTCTATAGAGAAAACTATACGTCCAATTGACATGATCAAGGACATTTATTGTACGGAAAACCCGTCGCTATTACGTGACGATCAGTTTTTTCAATTAACGACCTGCTTCTATTTTTTTTTTATCAACATTTCCCCAATTTTGTACCCCGAAAACATGATTTTTTTTCTGTAGTTCGCCATTTTGTAATTTTTGCGATTATGACTTTTTTTATCGTCACGTAATAGAGGTAAGTTTCTAGTTTCTAAATATTTTTGTCTTTTTAAATTCGGATTAACCATATGGTCTGGGCACTGTCAACGCGACAAGCACGATTTTTCCGCAGCGTACATTTTGACGAAGAGTATACAGAAAACGGATTTATGAATTTGATTGGAAATTTTTTTTCTTACTCTTCGATATGTACATTATTAACTACACTAAGCAATACATTGATTTACTTGGGTTGCTTGGTTGAAATAAATTTCCGAAAACACCCTTACATTTCAGACCGATACAGTGGTTTGCCCCCCTTAAGGGGGGAGCCTGGTGTAGCGGGTCAAAGAAATCTATTTTTTTTGCATAAATCAATAGTTAAACGTCACGATAAAGGTCGATTTATATTATCCGTTCAGACACGGAACGTTACGGAACGTTTCGGTTCAGACAACAACGATGTAGTGTTTATATCTTCAGTTCAGATTCGGCAAACGACAGGATTCGTTCAAGTTAAGATTCTGCCTGAATGTGGAGGCTCCGTGCAATCACGTTCCGACAATTTCTGTCACGTATCGTTTCAGTCAAAACATTCTTTTCGAGAATGTCGATCGTCGTATGCCTGAAGCCGGAACGTGTCGGAACTGATCGCGACAATACTATATAAACAGTCGTATCCAATACCCCACACCAATGTTTGTCTGAACCGAAACGTTCTGTCGTAGCGTTCCGTGTCTGAACGGATAATATAAATCGACCTTAATATGTTCCCAAAGCCGCAAAAGGAAATTCGAACAATTAAAGCGGATATAGCCGGTTTTGCTACGGAGTACCAGTTTTACAATTTGCGGGCAATGTAACTCCAAAAATATTCAACCAATCGACTTGGCCTTGTGCACGGATATTTGTGAACATTTTCTTCACATAGCTTAGCTATTGGTATAATGATATTGTTTAAATAAACAATTTTTTTACACATTTAAGGCAAAACTTCGTTGGAAAAAACGATCTTTTTTTTCCAAAAGGTCGCCATTTGTTCAATTTTGCATCTTTTAAGTTATGAATTTATACTATTTGTGCGTATACTCATAAACTAAACGAAAATTGTTCGTTTTTTGGTTTCAGATGAAACCAACAGACGCTACGTTGCCCGCAGTGGAGCAATTGCGTCGCCAACAGACTTGGCATAAGCCCTTATAACTTTTTTATTTGCCGCTCTTTTTTAATAAAATTTTTTGTTTATCTACCGCAACCTGATACTACAATATCCTGAAAGTTTCAGAAAGATAGATTAAATACTTTCTTACCAAAAAAATTCCCAAAAAATGCCTCGATTTTCAGCTAGTTACACCAGGCTTCCCCCTTAAACCGAGTGGGCACCGATATTCTTTTTCTCGGCTCTCGCTGAAGCCATTCCTTCATTGCGACTTGTAAGTTACAGACCCATATTTCAACTCCTTCCCTAATTAAAATTTGTATATTTTTCTTCCAAAAAGACTTGTTTTATTAAATCACCTACCCTCCCCCAACCAACAGATGCCATTAACGATTCAGCTTGTGAATGCTGCACGCGCGCGATATAGTAAAGCGATTGGCCCCGGTCCTGGAATGGCGCGAATAAATATTTAATTTCAGTTCCGCGGCGCTGTCGGGATCGGTGGATTTGATACGCGCGATGAACGGGCGAAATAGGTCATGCAGCCGGAATACACGATTCACTGTCACCGCGAAGAAAGACGGACGGTCTTGTCTCAATTAGGGACAATAAGAGGGGCAAAGAATAGAGCGCGCGACCGTTCTAAAAGTAGCGCGAACTTTGCGCGAAACGGCCCGCTGCCGAGCGAAATGGGATAAGGGGCCGCGAGATCCATATGGAAGGGCGAGCGTGATCGCGGAGAAGCGAACGCCTCCTCTGTGTACGTCCCTGATTGTTACGGAATAGAGTCTCGGCAGAAATAGCACTGTTCGTCGACATTCCTTATAATCCGAGCGTCACCGCGCGGGGACGCACAGAGAGATAGCGTATGACACGGTGTGCGCGACAACCCGTTCGGCGTGTGCGTTGGTATGCGACGGCTCCTCACCGCTCGCTGTTCGAGCTCCAACACCGCGCGCCGGCCAGCGCACGTATCGCTCGTACGCTCCGTTTTCTAGAATGAGCCGCACCAACACGCGCCCAGCCAATTAGATTTGTTCGTGGCCTCTTGACTGGCAGCTCGTGAGAACACGCGGCTCGCGCAACCTTTCTTCTTCCATTCGCGCGGCCAAGACGCGTCGCGACGCGACAACGTTCCCGGGACGAATTCCAGAGATCGCGCGACGCGATCCGCACCGTTTAAACGTTTTCGTTCCGATCCGTTTAAACCTGTACACCCGCGTGAAAACGATCATTTCCTCGAACATTTCCGCACCGTGTCCGTCCTCTAGATTCTCGAAACCCGTTCGACTATCACCGCGCGTAGTCGCGGCACGCGGAAGAGACCAACGGCGCGGACGAGCATTGGCTGACTGACGCAATGTCGAAAAGTCGCCGAACGTTTTGTTGTGTCGTCGCTCGAGACACTGCCGAGGAACGACCTCGAGGCGGCCCACCACAAGCGCAGAGCCTGCACACGCAGGCAGGAGTCACGTGGGCGGTTGACGTCGCGGGACGATGCAGCGTTTCATTCACCACGATCGATTTCATTAGCGAAACGTCGACGTTCCGTCTCGGCGAGACCTTTGAATCGATCGACGAAGCCCGCCTCTCTCTCCTCTCCGTCCAACAAATTTCCACCCGACACATATTGATCTATCTGGCCGCCCGTGCACGCCCCGTCTCGCGATCATCGGCCGGCGATGACGCGCGCCGATAACCGCTGACGTCTCGCCGCTACGAGGAAAAGCTCCGGCGTATCGCGAACGTCGCGCTTTCCCCGTTTGTTCTACGTTTCTGCGCGCACGGGTCACGCGACACGCGGTGACGTTCGCGTTGCAGCTTCCTCGCGTGTCCCCGCGAACGTCACGCGTCACCGTGGCGACTGTTGGGGGCCGCCTATCTCTCGCCGGCCTCGGCAAAAGTCGAGGGGGGAAACCGAGCCAGGTGCAACGAATGCGAGGGAAAAACTTCCACGCGGCACGTGCGCGCACTCGTGACGCTTCGGGTAGTCGTCACGATCGTTTTCCACGCGATCGTACAGGTTGCTCCCTATCGAGCACGGAAACGTCCCTGACTGCACGGCTCTACGTAGGGAAACAACTCGGGGCTTCCGTCTTCTCGTTTCTGCGGCTCCAGCCACTCGGCGCGCAAATATTTGCCTCTCGCGGTGTTATTGCTGTCGCGCAAAGTATTACGCCCTTCTTTTTTGACGTGATATAATACGGCGCGCTGGGTTTCGCTGGCTTAGGGTTACCAGATCCAAAAATTAGAAATGAGGGCAATTTAAGTAGTAGATATAAATATTTTTTATTTCTTAAGGGGGCATAGGTAGTACTTTTTTTGCCCAAAAATTAAGCATTCTTTATGATTTTTTTTCTATATGAAATTGAAAAACTAGGAAGATGGGATTTGTTGCAAATGAAAGATCACTGCTTGAAAGTATTGAAAGAATTTTTATTTAAAAAAGGCACCCTCCCTCCCCTTGCTATAGTCGCTCAAAGTTGGTCCTTCGCGGAATGAGTAGAGGCACGGTCAACGACCACAAAATGTAACAAATTTTAATGGCTTGATTTGTTTTTATGTTTCAGATAAGCACAGAAGGCGGAATTTATGTCACTGCTATTCTACTCATTCCGTGAGGGACCAACTTCCGGGAGGGAGGATGTTTTTTTTTTAATAAAAATTATTTTAATTACGTTCAAACAGTGATCTTTCATTTGCAACAAACCCCCATCTTTCTAGCTTTTCAATTTCATATAGAAAAAATCATAAAGAACGCCTAATTTTCGGGCTAAATAGTACCTACTATGCCCCCTTCAGATATAATTATAAAAATCCATAAAAGTCATATATTTGCAATTGTATTGGGTCACTATTAAATACCTAACCGAAACCAATGTAGACCCTGAATATGCAGTAGCTACAAAATTATTCTAAAGTAAAAGATTAATGTTTTCTCACATAATCAAATTTGATATCTAAAATTTGTTTTTATTCTACAACTCCCTTCTTTTCAAACGATTTCAGACTAAATTCCTTCTGTTTCATTTTCGGATCTGGTAAATAGTGACAGAATTTTGCCATGTGGAGCCGATACGAGTGGGCCGCTCGAGTTGACTTGTGGATAAAACCAAAAAGGACATTTTTAAGTGACAGAAGGCACTGCATTTCGGTTAAAAGTGGAGGACATATCCTCTGTTCGGATACCATATAGTAACCCTACGCTGGTTCAACGGGAATTCAACTTGAAGCGCAGAGAACTCGGTCGCGGCGGTGTAAGGCTCGCGTGACGTTCGGCAATTTTCAGTCCATTACAGGATTGAACGTTAAATCGCCATCGACTGGGAAGCAATAAAGTAAAAAGTTGTAACGCTGCAACACAGAGTAAACAGCGTAAACTCCCCCCTCGCAGTTTTAATGGCTACTGGCTGAACGACGCTTCGACAGCCAACCACCCTCTTCGACTCGCAGACCGACGCCGCCGCCTTCGTTAATTTGTATCGCGCTTATAGTCCGGAGCCGTTAATTTTTACTCAAAGAAAAATCCAACGGTCAAAGAAGACGGGGCGAAGAGCGGGAGATAGAGACCGGCGAGAAGGATTTGAGAGACGCCGCGCCGGGGAGGCGAGGAGCGGCGATTGCGCGTCGGAACTTTCGCGTAAACACGCTTTGAGATTACTTCTCGGCTAACACTATCGAGGGAATTATCAATTAGAATTAATTAGCAATTAAGCCAGCCGGCGGGCCAACTTACCGCGAGTTACGCCGGCGACGGTGCAAAGAGGGACTTTAGAGGAGTCGTCGGCACGGATCAACCCGGCAGCCTTCTCATTCAACTGGATTTCGCCCCGAGATTCGCTTAAGCGCTTCGCACGATAATCTCCAGAGATTGTCTCGCGATTCTCGCGTTTCCTTTAACGAGCGGTAGATATATCCAAGGACGCCAATCGGTCTTCCGATTGGGAACAACTATAATTTGGACGGGGCAACAGGTAAGAAAATCTACGATTCATCGAATTGCCAACAAGACCATGAAAGTCAAGTTCTAATTCATTCGGTATTCGTCACGCGAGGGTTCTCGAGTAGGAATCTCTGATAGAGCAAATTTCCGGTTCACCTGACACGTGGCCGGAGCGTGAGTCACAAATTTTCTCAAGATTCACCGTGCTTATAACCGCGAATTCAGAGTTGGCATGAGAAGTGATTCCCGGTACGTCTATGACAACTGTCGCTTTAGTAGACTTCGGAATTCCATATCGATGATGTACGAGCAATAGCGCGAACGCTGTGAGGCTGCGTGGAAGTAGATGATGAAGCCAATTTCCACGGAGAGCGGGTGATTCACGAATTTTCGCGGGAACTATTGTCGAAGGAGCGACACACGTACTGCCGTGAATCACGATGCAGCAGAGGCCGCGAGAAGAGTTGATAGCGACGTTGACGTCCGTTCGCAATAATCTTGCTTATCTGCCAGATACCTCTTTATTATCGTGACGCAAAGGACTGTAACGCCTGGCGCTCGCGGAACGCCGTGGATTATCCGGCGAGGTGCAGAAACACGGCGAATTTCGATCGGGGCGATAAGCTCGCGTAGAAGGAAAAGTTGGATGAAAACAAACGAGGAGGAGCGTTGAACTTGCCGCGAGAGGAAACCACTGCCTCGCGCCTGTTCAACGGCGGGGTGGAGTCGGCCCTCGGTGACACGCGAAGAAAGAAACGAGGAGGCGAAGGAAAGTCATGAACGGGCAGCACGAAGGACAGCGAGGCACCCGAGAGGAAAGGGAGAGAGTATTTTTAGCGGTTACACATTGTTGTTGACTGTTTCTGACGACGTTGAACGGTGGGCCCGCTTCGAACCGCGTGCTACGTGAAAGTGTCTCGCGGCTTCGCGAAATATGTGTCGCGTGCGTATGGTGGAGGTTTGTGGAAAGAAAAGAAGCTACGTCGATTCTTCGTGTATTTCGGAGGTGAAATGTTAGCTCGGCAAATACGAAAGGAAATTAAATTCCTCGGCTTACACGCCGCAAGGAATGAAAGTGCAGACGTCAGAATAATATGAAATGGTACAAAGGTAGAGAGATACAAACGATCCCCCACGTTCACCGCAGAAACGTCGCGATAGCTATCGTCTACCCTAAATAGGCCGAGGCTCCTGACTTCGTTGCAGCTGCCTCTGCACCGAATCCGAGCGGGCTTTGGTGGGGCAGAGTGGAGAAGCGATATGATCGAGGCGCTATCGACGCGGGTCGTGTAATTTCGAGCGCTCCTCCATTGCGTTCCGTGCGCTCGTGACCAGGCTGACCCTTGCCACGATACCATTTCACGAGGCTCGGAGGCGCGGGAACCCGACCGTTTCCCCAGATAACGGATTCATTCACAAGCGGCGGCGACGATTCAAGCCCGGCCTTAAATTTAGGCGAGTGCGCCGAGCGGGCATAGAATCACGGCTCGCGGATATGCTTCGACGAAGCGCGCCGCGCGTCTCGCCACGGGGCTCCCTTGGTTTCAACTCGCGACGCCCCCGATCGACGCGTCGAGTCAGGACCGCGAGCGCGTTATTGGAATTTTTCCGAGCGATCGCGCAAACGCCTGGCATTTTCTGCGTGAATTCTTCCGCCGCGAATCGCCACCTTCGCCCGGAGCGCGAAGATTCTATTGTAGGGTGAATGCGGGAGACGCGGTCGGGCCGGAGAGTTGGTCGAGTCGCTATATTTCAGAATTTATGGGTAAAAACGCGTTAAAGTGCAGATTAATTACGTCTCTAGAAGGGAAACAGTTGAATGAATAGTGTCATTTCGCTTCCTTCTGTGTTTTTCTGAATTTATAGGCTTTAAAGGGTAAATTGAGATTACATTTAATCTCTTTTGTTAAACAGCGGTGCATAGAATCGAATTTAAAATATACTTCTATGTTTCTTTTCGTTTAATGTTTGGGATAATAAGATAGTAGAGATATTGAGGGACAATGCAGCCGAAGATTTGGCCATATTAACTCTCCCATTTCTCGTTGCAGAAAGGAGAGATGCTCAAGTTACGACATTTTTTATTTTCGTTTATTTTTTATTATTATTTTTATTTATTTAGTTTATTTATTCACTTTTGTATTCATTTGGCTTGCTAATAGCCAGTAGCTAGTTCTCTTTTTCTTTGACGTGTTCCTTACTTATTTAGCGTAAACAAATTAAATATCAATAAATATGTGGTTCTATTCACTCATAAATAATTTTACTTTCTTCTTCGTTATTTTCCCATGAATAATTATGTGAGTGGTCTCTGACAACGACGAAAACCATTTCCCCCGGCACCTCGGGAGAGGTGGTCAGATGTCATGACTTCAGTTTTCAACTCGATTTACAGTAAATATTGTTTTAAAACAAATATCGACCAGTTTTTCTGAATCAGCATAAAATTCCGAACATATAGGTTTGTTCTGATAAAATAAGTAATAGCCATTTTATATTAGTTCGACCGCGTCTCCCGGATTTACCCTAAATAACGCGAGATGCGCGAGATCGAACGGCCCTTACGATCTCCCCTTCAATGCTTCTCATACGCGCTTTACGTAACCGTCGCGATAAACATATCAGTGTTTTTCCCGCGGCGCATCAACCTCGCGGCGCGATGCGCTCGATCGACTACGGCCCAGAAATTTGCAGAAAAGTGACGCAAATGGCAAAAGAAGATACCGCGATTTCGATAGGTACTCGTCGGTCCACGGCCATCCTCTGCTCGGCCAAATATGTTTCTAGGTACGCGAGGACGTATATCCGTGGTGTTTTTCATACGTTCCCACCCCGCACCTTCACGCCCCGTGTTTTTAATCCTCGCCGGCGATTTACACGCGTCTGCGAGCGTACGCCATATACGGGGGAGCTTAAAAGGGAGGAGGATGTAGGAAGAGAAATATTTCAGGCGTGAGAAAGGAGAAGGTGAAGGTGGGATAAGAGCGAACGGTAGACGCGGGGACGGGGGCAGGGGCGTCCTAAATGACGCAGTCGCCCACGCACACCGACGCCTGCACACGGCGTCGCGAGCGAGCAAACACCCCGAAATTACTCTCCGCGGCTCGGCCGTTTCTCGCTCAAAGTGGACGCTGGTTGCGACATCCGTCTTGTCGCGATTAAACGGGTTGCGCGGCGTGACGCGAGCCGTTACGATCGGCAAGAAGGTCGCCGACGGGAATATTGAATGGGGCGCTATCGGCTGAAAGTGTGCACGGGACGCGTTCAGGGCCCACGCCGTAACTGTGCATGCGTCACTCGCGCGGCAATAAAGTATTCCAAGAATGAAGGATACATCGGCATAATAACACTGGCGTGTGGAAATGGTCACTCACGTAACGTATATGTAGGTGCTGCAGGGAGATCTCGTCGCTTGGACTTACCTGCAACAGAAAGAAACGTCATTCATTAGAATCGAACGGTCAGGCGATCAATCGCGGACGCCGCGGGTCGAGCGTTGTATTTTTAAGCGTAGAAAAGTGCAGTATATTTGGAATACTGTTGGTAATTTGGAATACCTAAGTATCTAGTAAACTACTAATGCTATTGAATTTGTAACCCCGTAGATTATAGGGGCTAATGACCTGTTCATTAATGACATTTGTGGATGAATCGCCATTATTACAGTTTCGAGTTAATTTGCAGAGGAAGAAAACGTCAATCTGCAAAACTTTTTCAGTAACCGTTCTTATCATTTTTTTTAAATATTCTATTATACATATCTCCTCAAGATATCTTTATTTTCGAAATGGCAACGTTAAACACATACAAAACAAGGAAGCAGTGGAGATCCGAAGATTTGTTTAAGTTTATAAAGTGAAAGCAAATTGGAATACCGGTATTACAAATTATCTGCACCTTAACGAAATCGATACTTCTTGTCATTTGTCATTCAAACCAAAGTTTCAGTTAGGGTAAAGCAACCAGTAATTGACCGCATACCAGTAAATGACCATCAGGCAAAGAAATGTCAATTATAAATTTAAAATTATTATATGTTTATAAATGCACTTTTAATATCTCATATTTATAATTTCGCGTATTAAGCAAACATTAATAAGTACAATTCTTATTCAAAGTATGCAGTCATTTACTAGGCTTCTACACGTTCTACATTTTATAATCGTTTTATAATTTTTAAAAATTACAACAAGAATATGTAATTATTTTTATAGAAATTTCAAGAAAAATAAATTTAAATGCAATTTCCACAGTTGTTTTGTTGTTATACATAAATATATTCATGTACTAATCTCAAAGGTTTATAAATTCAACAATTCGGTCATTCACTGGTTGGTTTACCCTACTTTTTGTTTTTATTATTACTGAGCCTATGAAATATGACAGTTTATCAGTATCCCTAAGATATTCTGCAGTTTTATTTCTTCCCATCCCCTATCGCAATTTTTTATTCGTCTTAAACAAACTGGTATTCCAAATATACTGCACTTCCTGTACAGATAGGACTCCAGTACCCTCGTAGTACCGTGACCTGGGGCAAAGGGAACGTTGCCCCAGATCGTGTTCCCGAATCGTTGGATCCGCGCGATCCCGATTAACCGGGACAGATATAAATATACCGTGACGTCGGGCGGCATTTCCTACGATCGACGAAACTATTCGCACAGGATCTGCCAGGCACTCTACCGCGGTACCTACTTTTGACAAGGCAAGAATGGCCCGGTGCATTATTAACGGCACCACCCCTCCGGAGCTATTTGTACGGCTTTTCTTTTTCGGCGCGGTCGCCCGCATTCGCGGGGAAGAGGTCGATTTGGCAGAGGGCATCGTTGGCAATGCCCTCTGAGACGGAGCTGCGCCAGATTGTCGCGAGCAGGACAATGATCTCGGGTGGCTGGCTGGCTACCCCAACCTAACACCCGAGGATCTTTCTGCCGGTGCCACAAAAGCGTCACGAAACGCACGGTGCCGGCGCACCACCTGGACCTTGAATTCATCTTGGCCCGTAGCTCTCTCTTTCGCCCGTGCCGCGCTTGCACGGGCCCCGGGGCTGGCCCAGCACGGCTCAAGGAGCCCGCATCTGCCACCTTGTGCGCCGCCGCCGCCGCGTGTTTCAGTCTCTCGTATCTTGACTCGCTCTGATAATTGCTCGCCCATCACCACCGATCGTCGCCGGGCGATTTGTCCTCGCGGGCCCCTTCGAGAACTCGTCGAGCCGCGTCGCCTAAACGGTGGTTAATTAACCGTTTGTCGGAAAAGGGAAAAGCCACCTCGCCGTATGACGTGGTACCCCTGCTCGGGGCCCGACTTGCCGGACGGTTCGGCAGGGGGGTGGCAGGTGGTGCCTGTACAATCAGCCTGTCTACTCAGGAATCCTTAAGACGCGTCTACGGGCCGCACACGACCGTCGCGCCGGTGTGCGCAACAGTGTGTAATTTATCTTTCCACTAGCTTGGAAAGCGAATAGATACGATCGAGTAACGAGCACCGCCGTCTGCAAGGCGAGGCGTGAACCAGGGTGGGGAAGAATCTTCAACACGGCCACGATCTATCAGACAAGTCAAATTGAATATTTTATTTATCCCGCAGCTCTCGTCGACTTTCCACTCTCGCCAAGTACCTAGTAAATAGTTCCTGTGCAAGCTGCAACTTATCCCCACGCCGGGCGATATCCTTAAAAACCTTGCGCGCCGCAAGCCGCGCGAAATCTAAGTCTTGACATAGTTTTCAAACACCTGCAGAGAAAAAAGGCTGCCGGTTGGTAATCGCGTAGGTGGTTGGCGCGAAACCGCGGATTAATTTAAAACCGCCGGGAAGAGAAGAGAAAGAATCAGGAGGATCGCAAACGAACGAGGAGCTTAACGTCGAGTGGTTCTAGGTGGTTGATGGTGGTGAAGTGAGCGAGGGATGAGAGCACGAGAAAAGAGGGAGGTGGAGGTGAAGGTAGAAAAAAAAGGAGGATAGAGATCGGACTGGATGAAAGAGGGAAAGAGAGAGAGAGAGTGAGCGAGGGGGAGGGAGGGAGAGAAAGAGAGGAAAGGCGGAGGCAGGGAGGCTTAAGCAGGGGGCAGCAGGTGATGCACCAGGTGGAGGACGACGGCGCGTGCGCCGTTTTGCCCCCCGCCTTCCGGTCACGTGCCTGAGCCTCAACCCCTCGCCCCCACCCATTCTCTTCGCAGAACTCTCTTTCGTTTCTCTTTCTCTCGTCTCCTGCTCGCCGAGAAGCAATAACTCGACACTTTAGATTTCTTAATACTCACCAGCACCCGCGAGAGCCAATGCTCATTCGTTCTCTCGCACGCAGTCATCTCTCGCTCTTTCGATCTCCCCCCTTGGCCCGTCGGCGACGCAACAACAGATCGTTCTTTTTACAAGAGGGAAGAAAGGAAAACATGTTTTCGCGAAAGAAAGCTACGTTCCGAGAAGTCAGAAGGCCGACTGCGCAGAACGCCAGGCGACCATACGCATCATTCGCGTCCCGACGCGCGTTATTTCGGCGAGGATCGTTGCTTGATCTCGTCCCGGAGCTAGCGGAACCGACAGATGTCGGGGCTCGGGAAGGGAGAAAGGTGAAGCGGCTGAGCGAAAAGGAGGATATTGCAGGAGGCCAGAAGAAGCGCCTCCGCTGCCCCGTACGACTGTCTGTACGGTGTCGATTATCTTTTGTATTTATTTGGCCGAACTTTTATTGCTCCTTCTTATCCTCCGGCCCACTCTTTCCCCCGTTCTGGCCGCGTTTCGAAGGCAAGAAGGGCGAGCGAGCGGACAGGAAGTCAGATAACCATCGACCCTTGCCGCCTGCCGCCTTCGAGAACCGAGTGCTCTGTTTCAGAGATCCCTTCCTCCCGTGGATTCTTGCCGCTTACTGATTCCTGCTCGCGAGAGGAAAAATATTTGCCGAGCGCAAACGATAAAAATACGCCGGCGACCGAGAGCGGCCACCGTCGGGATATAGGTGATCCCCACCCGGGGAAGAACCTTACCGCGGCGTTCCCCTCTCGAAACAAACGCGGCGAATAACAAGACGAGCCACGGTAGTCCCCGCGGTGGATCGCGCGATCCGTTAAAAGACACACACGTGGAAACAGGATCCGCCGCGGCAGTTTTATCTGCCAGCGGATCCATCCTTCGAAAATTCGTGGAATGCTTAGAACTGCAAGCGGCGCGGGACAAACTCGCCGCGTTCACGACACGTACATACCCCGCCTGCATCGGATGCCTGAGTCCTTTTGTGCTTAGCTCGTGTCTAGTCGGCGGCGAAAGAATATACGCCGGCAGATAGAGCGACGACTGCCGACGAATTCGCACTCGCCTGGATCCTCGGAAATCGGACGAGCCCTCCCTAACGATCCACCGCCCGTGGCAATACTTCTCTCCTCGCCGGTTCCCTCCGGGGCGAAATTTTCGGGGCGTCGCCCTTGCCTGCTAGTCCGCCTCGGCTGCCGCGAGTCTGCTCGCAGCGCATCTGTCCGGCCGGAGCCTTGGAACATTATTCCTGCAGAAGGGGGTCGATAGGTCGAAAGTATCCTGGAAGAAGCCAGGCTCACCTTTTTCGTGGCTTCTCGGTAAATATAGGCAGGCGTGTATGGGCGCGTTGGTGTGCGCCTGTCTGCCCGGTGCACGGCCACGTGCCACGTGCGTGTCAGCTGCAATACGACAAGGAGTCGGGGCCTCTCCTCTCGAGCCCGCGTGTGCACGCGGCGAAGGAAGCTGTCTATGGCCGGGGCCCTCCTTTGGCGATTTTATCGAGAGACGCGGCGGAAGAGAGAGAGAGAGAGAGAGCGAGCTGCAGGCGCGCACCGTGCAGCAAATGCGTGGAGGCCCCGGAACGAGGAGAGAGCAGAAGGTTTAGGGAGCCGCGTGTCGAGAAGTAGGTGTACGCGCGGGCCCCGACTACCTGCGCCTAATCTAAATTTCTCGATCCCACCCAGCGGCGGCCCAGCACCCTGCAGCGGGGCACGCACCGCTACGACACCGCCGAGGGGACGGGGGAGGGCCAAGAAAAAGGTGTACAATGCTACGAAATCACTTCATCGAAAGCCACGGCAGATGCTACCACGAGGTGTATGCAACGCCGAGGGGAAACCAGGGGGAAAGGGGGATATTGGATGCATCTCGGGCGCTCCTTCTCTCTCTCTCACACACTCTCTCCTGGCACACGCTTGCGGCTCGAAACCGGGGAAAAAATGCATTAATTTCCCTGCGCCGATAGCCTCCAACAGATGTCCACCGAGAGGGGACACGATTCTCCTTCTGCGGCGCACGTGCCACTTTCTTTTGATATTTCGAGCCACCGAAGGACGACACGGCTGTACACCTTCACGAACTGCACCGTAGTTAATCTTGTGTAACCTGAACAACCGCGCGACAGACGCGTAGAATGCCGCGGGATAAGCTCGCTGGAATGCTGGCCGACCTTCGTTAGATTTATGAATCGGAGTCGTTTTCGAAGCGGTACAAGGGTTTCAGTTATTAATTGGATCGTTCCGCGAGCAGAGGTGCGGATCGGGAGACCGAGGGCCAATTACAAAGCTTGTTTTGCCTACAGGGAATGTTACGCGTGGTGTAACGATACGTTTGATCGTGCCCGATCGATGGAGGGGTTAAACGTAATCGTAGGATCGAGATTCCATTGGCGAAGAACGGCCTCGTTGAAGCAGCCACGCGGTTCCTATGACAGAAAGTAAACGGAACGCGCGATGAAGACGGGAACGGTGACCGAAAGTCTCGCCGGGCGGTACGTGATACGCGTTCGATGCTTCCCGGTCGAGCGCGAAGTGTCATTTCGCGCAGGAAGCAACTGCCCGCTGTTACGCGGCGAATTATCATTTTATATTCTCGTTGGGCCGCGAGCCTGGGCTAACAGCTGTCAGGGCGGTGCTGGCCGCGTACGCGACGCAATTGATGGATCAACGCGATACAGCGGCGAGCTTCGTGGCGATGAGATAACGCGGAAGAAAAAAGGCATCGGTATCTCTGTGCGGCGCGCGCTTGCGTGTAGCTTCGCGATGGTCAATGGGCGTCGCGGAGCGCGTACCAAGTGTTTACGCTCCGGGCGTATCAATAAACGCAGCTACGACATATGTTTTCGAGAGCGCAGAAACAGAGAAGGCTGAATGGAATACTACGCCGGCGCCTGCCGTTTCTGAAATAATGGCGGCAGATAGGGACACTCGATGCGGTTAATTAATTAGGGATCATCGCATTGGCGACTTAATTATTTCAGGCACGCGATTTTAAATAAAATAAAAACTCTAATTGCACAGAATTTTTTTTTATTATAAAAAATGGAATTTATTCCAGTATTTATATAATTTTCATTAATTTTGAGTATATAACATAAAATATTACTCAAAATTTCGAGGTGGGTTAAAATGTATCACACCATGCATAAAAAGCTAAGCGAGAGGGACAGTTTTTAACCCACCTAACCCCAAAGAGTTATGGGGTAACACCACTTTGGATTCTAAAAATGGTTTTCGTCGTTGGCAGAGACCACTCACTTAATTATTCATGGAGAATAACAAAGAAGAAAGCAAAATTATTTATGAGTGAATACAAGTAGAGATTCATTGGTATTTAAGTTGTTTACGCTAAACAAGTAAAGAAAACATCAGAGAAAAAGCGAACTACCTACTGGCGATTGGCAAGGCAAACTAATACAAAAGTGAATACAAAACTAAATAAACAAAAATAATAATAAAATAATAATAAAAAGAAATCATAACTCGACCATCTTTCCTTTCTGCAGCGAGAGATGGTCTTCTCGTTAACTTTGAGACGATACTTTGGCTGCATTGTCCCTCAATGTCTCTACTAGGGTAGATGACCCAATTACTGACACATTAAGCGTTGACGCTGACATTATCTTATAGTTTTGTACTTATAGACTAAAAGCATATGTTGTTCTTGTTATTTACTATTGTTTATTATGTTTACTTGATGAAAAAATTTGGTGGATCTTAAAACTTCGATTTTTATGTATAAATTCATCAATTTAAATTTTTTTTTTGTGATCTATTACTGACAACCTTCAAATGTATATGACTGAATTACTGACACCCCAATTACTACCAGCTAATCCAATACTGTTTATCTGTCATTTTAAGCTTACGACGTGTCATGTATGTACATGAGCAACTACTGCTATGACAGTAATACCAAAATGCTTGAAACGCTTGTACCAATCACTGTCACCCAATTAACAAGTAAAAAGAGTTAATGAATCGTTGAATTCGGATCTTTATTACTTTCTATGATGCTTATATTATTTAAAACATTATATTTTGTTATGTTAATAGCTTAAATATTACAATTACAGCATTTTCTTTAACGCCTTGTTTTCTCTTTCGCTAGTAAGGAAGTCATTGTTTCCATTCTCCCAATATTCGCTTAAATTTTTTTATCGTTTTATTCAAATTAACGAAGGATAAATTAAGTACTGTTAAATGTATCGTATAAATAATTTTAAATAATCGTAAAAAAAATTTTATACATAATTTTATAAGTTTATTCGTTATTTTACGTAAAACAGCTGAAGGTGACAGTAATTGGGTCCTGTACCCTATGTTATTATCCCAAACATTAAACGAAAATAAACATAGAAGTATATTTTAAATACGATTCTGTACACCGCTGTTTGACAAAAGAGGTTAAACGTAACCTCAATTTACCTTTTATAGCCTATAAATCCAGCAAAACACGGAAGGAAGCGAAATGACGCTATTCATTCAACTGTTTGGCTTCTAAAGCAGTAATTGGTCTGCAGTTTAACGCGCTTTTACGTATAGAGTCTGAAATATAGCGACTCGACCAACTCTCCGGCCCGACGGGTCTCCCGGATTTACCCTAAATTCCTTTTTTTCGGGCGCGCCAAATTGGGGTACATGATAACTGCGAAGCAGTTGTACCTGGAGCAATAAAACCAATATTTTCATTTTCTACAGGATGTTTACTAAAAAAATACGTAGCGGTTTCGCGATATATTAAAAACTATCCTTGTTTCCGACACTTTTATACGCACTTCTTAAGTAAAAAATTACATCTTTATTTGAAATGTTCACCGTTTACACAAACACCCATGCTTTAAAAAATCGCTGCATATTTATTCAGTAAATATCATTTAGAAAATTAAAATTTTGGGATTACTGCTCTACGCTCAGCTGCTTTGCAATTATCTTGCACACTAATTTTGTGCGCCCGAAAAGAAGAAACTTAGTGAAGCGGTCACAGCGATGCACTTTTGTTCGAAGGAAAGAAACAAAAAATTGTTTCGCGTACTTCAATAGTTGTATAATAAATGCGTAGTTATAGATACCTCATTTTCTTAATCATTTCCTTAAAAAAAATCTTAAACACAGCTGCTATTTTTAGAATCCAAAGTGATGTAACCTCAATGTTCGAGTAGAAAATGAAGAAAAGGGGTGGTAGAATTTGAAGACTTGAAGATTTGTAGTATTTACGAAAACTAAACGAAAAGTGTGCAGTCGACACCGGTCGATGACTTGAGTTCGCCCCTTTTTTTATAATTATATCAGCAGTTAAAGTGCCACAGACTGCGAAATCCTTCAATTTCCAAGCTATAAAAATCGCTCGAGCATCTGGAGCAACCTTACCACGTATCGAAAGGGGTATCGATTCCCCGAAGTAGATAAAATCCGTTGCTCCGAAAATGAAAATGCATTTCCTTCCTTATTTACAGTGGCACAGCTGTACCAACGAGGTGGTCTGCAGGTTGAACGGAGCTGGCTTCTCGTATCGCCGACCACGCCAAATATTGTCCGGAACCCCGGTGTAGAAGGGTTGGGACCGCGACGTCTGTTCCGCCTTGAGTTATGTGCATGTGCGTGCCGTGGACGGAGAAGGAGCGACGCCGTGAGCGGAGCGAGACGGATTCGGGCAAAAATCTAAGGAGGAAGAGGAGCGAGGGGTAGGGGGAGGTCGAGGGCCCAAAGGAAACACATGCCAGGAAGGCTCGTGCCACGACGATCTAAGCCGTATCTCGTGAGGTTGCAGCTGCCCTGCACCACCGCCGCAAATTGCCTCTCCCCACCGTCCTGCCGGCCGTTCTTGCCAGCTCGATAGTTGGGACACGAAGTCGGGGGCACCGAGAGGGGCCCTGGCTTCCTTAAAGCGAGCCGAGCTCCTTGCGTCGGTCTCGGAGCGTCTCGGGTCCCGAGTCCCGAGCCACTGTGGGGCCTCGCGTCCCGATAGCAGAGCGCCTCGACTCGACACCGGGGACGTGCCCGGCTTCGTGGAAGGGGATACGAGGGGACCGTGGATCCTCGCGCGGCGTGCTTGGCACCTGGAGCTCCGGAGAGCAGGCAGAAACGTTGGCCTCGTGCAAAAGCGTGTCGACCAAGAGACACGGATCGAGGAGGATCGTGGAAGCGGGGAACGCGACGGGTGATTATCGCGTCATCGCGATGGCAATTATTTATGTAACAGATTGCCAGACATTTCGGTGCTTGGAGCTGCTTAAGCCGCGTCCCATTAGAAGGCTAATCGCCGAGCCGACGTGTCCCACCCAGCCAGCCTCGGTCTTAAGATATTCAAAAGATTCGCTCGGGCAAGATTTATGAAAGAACCAGGCTGCCGGAAGACAGCCAGAGCCCGAGAGAAGATTGCCGTCAAATCGGAACGCGGTTGCCCGGAAAATCAATTGAGGGTGGGACACGCGCAGCGCCACCGGGATGAGAACCCGCTGCGCTGATATATTTTGGCAACAGGGGTAACGAGCACGGCGGGAGAGAAGAGGAGAAAGAAATTACGCGCGAGGAAGAAGAGCGGGCACGGCTGGCTGGACAAATTCGATCGTTGTCGGCCGTTTGACGGCTATTGGCCAGAGAGATATATTCAGTTACCAGGTTTAACACGAGCCGCGCGTCGTAACACGATAACTGGTCGCTCTTTCGTGCCCCCCTGCCCATAAGAGCCCACAGCGACCAGAGCACTAACGACTCTCTCGTGTGATCAAATTTTCGACTATCGAATATTCATTGTCCAACGGAAACGGGGGTCGGGGTCCCCCGTTCCTTTTTGATACGCAGCAAGTCGAACCCCTTTCTCCGTTCCCAGTCGAACGGCAGCACAGTCGGTTATTATAGCTCGCGAATGAATCTCGGCGGATGCGACACGCCGCCTTATCGACCGTCCACCTGTTAGTCGGAGTTCGATAATTTTAATGAAAGCCAATGAAAGGACGATTACGATAACGCCCGGGAGCTCGGCGCTCTCCGGTGGCCCGAAGTGTCCCAGAATCGGTCGAGTTAAGCCCCCGAGTTTACCCGGCCGCCTTTATTCCTTAGAACTTCTCCTTTACCCATGAGAATGGCTCTCGAAGGGTACTTATGCCCTCTATTCGCCCTTCTTACAGGACCGTCGACTGCGAGAGAGGCGCCCGTGAGATGCCCCACCTCTCGCGGCTGAACGCCCCGGCGAGGAAACGGTAGCCGGGGGGCTATTGCCGGGCCGATGTCATTTTCTCTCCGGTGGCGAAAGGCTTGAGAGAAAAGTGGTGGCAGGAAGAGGTGAAGGAAGGCTAGAAGTGACTGCGGAGAAACACTTAGTCCCCGTCGCGTTTAATGTACGTCAAAGGGCTGCGCCGTTGTCGTCATCGGGCTCCTCCGCCTCGCCACTATTTAACGTCGTCCCGGCCGCTGAAGATGCCCTGGACGAGATAACCGATGAAAAACCCCGGCCCCTAACAGCATCGGAGGCCCGACCGAGGAGGAGAGACAAGCTCTCTTCTACCTCTTCCCGGCTCGTCATCGGCGCGACCCCGATGGGGTGGAGGACACTGGCGACAGGACTAAAAGGATCGCCAATGGACGCTCTCACGATGGTCCTTTGACCACCCTCCACGCATTTAAACGAACCATCCACTCGTGTGCATAGGATTTGCTCGAGCCAACGCGTGCCTGCGCCCACCCATCGCCAGTTCCTGTTCGTTCGCGTGTAATTCGCGATCAACCAGCGGGGGTGTGGTTTCGGGAACGTAGAATCGCGAGAAGAGAAGGATGTCCTTCGAAACGCGTAACCGGCCGGGTCAACAGCCTCGCATAAGAAAGTATCCCCGGCGAATAAGGTCACGTGCCTTTGAATCTTTTCAAATGCACGGCCGGATACGTATCCGTAGATCTCTCCGGCGAACCTTCCGCACCGGATATTTCCGCCCTGGCTATTTTACCCTGGATTGCTCCAGTTCCCTGAACACGTAGCTTCGCGCAACTTTATGCGCGCTGCTCGGTTATATTTATGCCGTGCTTCTCACTTCGCGTGCTTCCTGAGGTGAATGGAAACGGCGCAACGTATGCCCTCTTAATAAATCCCTAATGAAGAACGCTGGATACGCTGTTCCCACTCCGCTTCCGAGTACACGCTTTTTCCTTCGCTCTGCGTCGCGTTGTTAACGGCCGTAGAAACGTTTTGCATAATCGAAGATATCGGTCCCAGCGAGAGATACCTCCGATTCGTTTCAAGGGAGAATTCTTCCGGATACATCATCCGACGATTCCGTTCGCCCCTCGCCCGACCCGGATCAACGTCTGGGAGGAATTAACGCGAGGACTTTCCGCGGACTTTTTGCTCGTCGATGGAAAAACGCCACGGCGACGAGCAAAATATCATCCACTCGAGGAGAAAGGCCCCGACGCGAATGAGAGCATCGCGGGATTTTCCCTCTTTCACGGCGAAACGAGGCGATCCGCGAGCCGGAGGTGAGGAGAAAATCGGAAACGTCGCCGCGAGAACGCCCTTCGAAATGGTCGTTACCAGGGCCCCGCTGATTATCTAAGGGCGGACGTCATTTCCGCGTGGGCGTATGCCTTCAGGGGGCGTAGGGAGAATCGAGGGGGGTCTCGATTCAGGCCCCCTTCCCTCCCCGTTTCTGCTATTTCAGGATCAGACTCGTCGATTGTCAGGCTCGACAGCTGGGGTGGATTTTTCGAATTCCAGGTGCTGCCTATTTCCTATGGTCTTCCGGTGGAATTTCGTCGATCCGCGTTACCCTCTGTACTTCTGTTTAGAGACGGGGGCGAACGTTCGATTCTCGGTTTCAATCGACGGAACGTTAAACCGTTCGAGGATGCGTCAGACGTCGGCTGAGATTGCCACGGGCAGCAACCCTTCTCGCGGCATGACTATTGAGAACAATGTTCTTTCTCCGGTTCGTATTAATAGGAATTGGGGACGGAGATAAATCAGCGTCTAACAAAAGAATGGACTCGCGCGGCGAAAGTGGAACAATGAAGACGCATGATAATCACAGGTTCGCGAGGAACGGCTAGAGTGCCCGATGTCTGCGGGCCATCGGTCGTCGATCGCTACGGCATATATATATATTTCTTCTCTTCCTTTTCTGTTCCTGTACACCCAGTCGGTCGATGGGCGCCCCTGACGCGGGACCCAGAGGGTGCATCGGAATCGTAGAGGTCCGAGGGTAACAAACGCGAGTAAAATGGATAAAGGCTACACCTGGCCTCCGGATGGTCGACGGCGGCACGCGCTGCTCCCTCCCTTCCACCCTTCCTCCCGTTTCGCTCACCCTCTGCCTCGCTCTCTCTGCAGATAGGTCTCGTTTCTCCCCCCCGAAATGTACACACCTGCCCCTCACCGACACGCATGCACGTCGTTACGACTGTGCGCGGCGAGGGTCGTAAATGCACACGGATTACTCCCGGCGAGGGAGAAAGAGAGAGGGAGAGAGAAAGGAGAGACAGTACCGCAACTAGAACACGCTTAGCCCGTCGCAATTTCGTCGCGAAATTATTTTCCACGGTATGACAGTGAGCGATCGCTGCTATTTGGACGAAGGAAGGGTCCTTTGACCAGCTTACTTGCGCTTAAACAGCGTTAATGCGTCGCGAGTTCTCGCAACGAGGGATGATGAAATAACAAAAAGCGTCGATCAATTCGGCGAGATCGATCAGCAACCCTCGAGCTTAGATTTTCGTGACTGTTTCACCTACTTCTTCTTCCACTGCCACTGATTAATCCGAGGAAACCGAGGAACAGAGGTGGATGTACAATGCGACACTCTGGCTTTCATCAGTGGCGGAGTCGCGACGCCGGGAAAGGGCGCGGGGCGGCAGGGTGGAAAAGCAGAAGCCTAAAAGCCGGCTGCTGCAAACGGCCGACGCTGTTCCTGTAGCTGTTTCTGTTGCCCGCCGCCTCTGTTTGCAGCCTCCTACTCGCGAACTTTGCCATTTCAACAATGCACCCTTAATCCCTTTTCCGTTAGCGCGTCATCGGGGAAGTTGACGTCGACGCCCCTTTGAAACTTGCGCCGGTGGCAACTTGAACGCTCCGCACTAAGGCGATAGTTTCCCTCGGCGAAGTAAGACGAGGCGAGGCGTTCCCAAAACTGCTCGGAAAGGCTGGAGACGCGGCAACGCGAGGAAGAAAAAGGGAGCGAAAGAGTCTGGTAAATGACGAAGGCAGGGAGTTCGATCGATGTACGGGAGAGTGGGGTAAAACGGAACGCTTAACTTTGGATTTGATTTGTGGTTACAGGCTGATTTCAAGTCGTTTGGATTTGTGGTTATATTTATCGATGACTGGGTAATTTTTCACCCCTCCCATTTCTATTTCATAATTTTGTATTGTCATTATAACTACGCACGCTTGCAAAGTCTCAAGACAATTGGATTGGTGGAATTGAGTTAAATAGGTGTTCCATTTTTCCCTCCGCAAAATGTTCCGCCTTGCTCCACATGCAGTCATTTAGTAAACATTTAATATTTACACTTCAGCGTGAGGTAAAGAACTTTTTAATACGTCAAAATGTAACGTAAGGACCATAGAATCCGACGATGTACTTTCCATTATTAATTTTCGAAATCCAAGTGGCGAAAAGTGGTCGAAAGTACAACACAATATTGAAACGTCGATACCAGAATTTTTTCCAACTCTCAGGAAATATAACGTATACACTGATCTATGGTCTGTCACAAAAAGCTGTGAGGACCCTTTGGTCCCATGTCACGCGATACCAACTAATTCGCAACTCTTATCTAAAAGAAACATTGATGTTCCGTTTTACCCCGTTCCGTTTTAAGCTTTTCCTTCCATTGAAATCCGCTCGAGGCCAGAAAAAAAATAGTGTCGCAAAGTGTTAGAAATGCAGACGATCGTAAGTGCGTGAGCGAACGCGGAGTGGAAGTTGCGCGCGTAATTTCGCCCCTTTCACCCTAGTTCGTTTGCCGAGTGTTACATCGACGAGGAGTTTTCTCCTCGGGACGCAAAGTTGCACGGCGATACAGCGGCGAAACGTGTCCCTCGCCGCGGCGCGGAACGCCGAGCCGAGGGACAACAGAGGGCCGAGGGTAATTGGCGGAGGACCACATTATTAAAAGTTTCCGCGCTGGGCGTGGTGCCCGATCGTCTCTTTCGCCCTGCGCGACGGCCCGAGTTTTCGACGTCGATGCCAACGTTATCGCGGGGACGGCTCCTAATGAGGTGAGGGACCCTTTAATGATCATTTTCCGCGGCAGATGCTGGAATATCGTGACGTCAATCGATCGCGCCGCTTCACGGACGTTGGCTCGCCGGAGTTCGACGTGACTGCGGCGGCCACGGGAGCTGAGCGAAGGGCAGAAAGGAGGAGTAAGACGGGGCAGATGGCCATAGGGCGAAGGGCGCGTGCCCTAGACACTCGCTTCACGATTTCTTTCTTCCTTCCACGGAGATAATTAGAGATTCTCGTGGCCGATAAAATGTCCCCCTGCGTCTACGATCATCTTTAGTTTCTGCGAGTTCCTCGAATCTCTGGGCGAGCGAAGGGAGGCTCGATGGTTATCCATCGATCTGGCTTGACAACGTTAAACGTACACGCGTATCGATACCATCTCCGACTTCTTTTGCGAACAGAGTTATTTATCTTGCTCTATTTATGCCGGGCTTTTCGTCACTTCCGCCTGGTGGCCCCGACGGGCGTTTAAATACGACGTTACGTACACGCGGTGATCTAATGTTTCGCGCACGGTATGATCGGTGGAAACGAAGAACGGGGTCGTTAAGCGTTTAACGATCGGGCGGCATAAACCCAGGTATCTTTAAACTTTTTCTATTCTGGCCTCCATTATACTCGGCCCAAGTTTTTCTATGACGTACCGCCGTCCTCCTTCGCTCGCGAAACCGTCGACGACCCTGTCGCGCGCATCACCACGGCGTTACGAGCAACCGGGAGTACACTCAAATATTGCGAATTAATACCATAAACATCATGAACGTGCAGCGTTTATTTGATCGTCTAACAGCTATCGCCAGTTATGCACGTTATATTGACGTTATCAATATTAACTCGTTTATGACCGAGCGCGCGTCGATATTTACATTGGATCACATTTCATGATGAAATTGGCGTCTTTCTCCAAATCCATCAATATTTACCTTCTATCGCGCGAATACCCCGACGCGAAATGTCTTTTGGATTAGTTGGATCGAAAATCGTGGCAAAGGCGATTGGTGTGCACGCAAAAATCTTGCCGGAAGGCGGAGTTAAGCATTAATTGAATAATAAATTACGTAAATAACGGATCGAATAGAAGTTACTTTAATTTTATCTTATTTCGCGAATAAAACTAATTTTTTTACTCGACACGACGAATAATTTTTGTAACTTTTACTCCATTAACGAAATTTATATTTAAATACAATTTTTCTATTTAAATCATTTTCCAATAGTTTTATCGTTCTTGCGAACCGTGATTACACAGGCACAGCAAGTTCGTGAAACACGCATTCCGCCTGAAGTTCATACGCGTGTTTCACTTCTCTGTCACTATTTGTAAATATTTCAATGTTCACGGCTCACGTACCATACTGTGGAAATACGAATTCGCGCGCTGAACAGCGTGCTTCGTCTTCGTTTAGCATGCCGTTTGATCGCGTTAAACGCCCCCCGAGCCAGAGATTCTCGAGCCGGTGGTACGATAAGTTTCATAATTAGGGATCAACGGGTTTAGATACGAGGTGGAAAAGCTGGGCGCTGCGAGCACCCCGTGCGATGAGATCCTGAATGGATCAAAGTGCACACCTACATAGGCTACTGTAACGTCGCGCAAGATGATGCAACCACCTCGCTGCCATCTTCGTCGTTCCACGTATTCGGTCACTGAGCAAGCTTTTTCCGATTTGCAGTGTCGTCATCGTGGAACAATACCGTCCTCTTATTATCGTGCGCTGTTGTCGGCGTTCTTTGTCCTTCGTGATAACGCTAACATTTATCCTGTTCGCTGAATTGCTCGATAGAGAACCATCGATTCTTTGAATGTTTAAATCATTCTTTAACAGGAAAATGATTCCAACGAAAAATCTTCAGTCCAACTTGTAATCAGAGTTTCATCATTTCCAGTTGAAAAATAAAAAAAAAAATTCCTGCTGGCAGAAATATTTCTGGCGGGTCCTTCCATCTTGCGCGTTGTCCTAATAACCGCGGTAGCTGATACACCCATTTTTCGAGTAGCCCTAAACGAAACGACGAAGTTACCTGAACGTAAATCGAAATCGCAAATACCCGTGGTAATACCCTAATCCCGGTTTATTGGGCCCTCCTCCTTCTCTCCCCCTATGTGCCCGTATATATGTGCGCCTGTGTGTTCGTTTCGACATATTGAAAGCTGGAGCGAGCAGCAACGATGAAAAAGCACGGGACGACAATCGGAAAATTGTGCCATCTGGTCGAAGGCTGCGTTCACACCGAACAATGTCTGCATTATCTGTTCTCCGCAGCGGCAGAAGAGGCATGACGTGGCAAATGCGGGCCACACCAGACAAATCGGCTAGTCATCGGATGACTACACTGCGGCGAAGCCTCCTAACGAAATTTTCGCGTGATACATAGATTCTCAATTATCAGGCAGAACTTTCGTTGTCGATGGGAATCACCGATTTTATAGAAGTTTCAAACATTTTGGTTACGGATGGAGTATTCTGCCATTGTGATGGAAGAATCGTTAGCGATACAGTCTATTTTGAACAATTAGTGCTGGGTTAACCAAGATGCAAAATAAGCACGTGCTTGGGGCATCAGGAGAAAGGGAGCATCATGGAATTTTTTTGAATTTTAAAATCTAACTTTTGTGAGAAACACTTTTTAGTTAAATTATCGGGAATGTGTAAGAAATATCCCATTGCGTTGAAGTGATCACTCTTTATAAGGGGAGCCAAAATCTTTTAAGGGGACTAGGCAGTCGAAAAATCGAGTTTTTTATTGCATTTTCCGAAAGTACTATCTATTGCGAATAATATAGCATTTGGTTTATATTAAAATTCGCAAAATTGTTGATTTGGCAGCTAAAAACGTCAGGCTGTAACTTCTAGCGTCGCCTTTGCCCAGAAACTTTAAACGCGTTTTTCTCGAATTTTTTTTTCTCTTGGTTTTGAACGGAGGTTCTGATCGACTTGAAAAATTACAGGATGTGTAAAACATATGCCATTGCACGCGGAAGCTCTGATATAGTGTGTACTAATCTGAGATTTTGATAAAAGAAATTAAAAAGTCATCGGTTTTTAGTAGCCTACAAACAAGAACGAATTTTTCTCGGAAAAATCGCTGTTTTTCAGCCACTAATCGCATAATTTTGATTTAATTTTTGTATTTATAGTTTCCACGAGAAATTATGAATCCAACAAACAAGAATCACGCCTTTGAAATCGGATTACGTCACATTTCAAGACCGATATTAAGGCAAAACCACAGAAAACGTTAAAATGTTTACCAGTCTGCAGTGCCATTTTTAAAGCACATATATATTTCATACCAATTACTTTTCAATCTGTATGGTAGTAATAAACATTAGGTAAAAGGATACATCTGGATTTGCTTTCATTTTTGTACAAATAAAGAACAAACTCTCTTTCTCACGAAAAACGACTACTCAAGTAGTCCCCTTAAGTGCTTAGGGCTTCTGAAGATCTTATACTACTCTTATACTACTCTTCCCTTGTCAATTAAAATGTCCTATCTAGCATTTTCCCTTTTTCAAGAAATATTTAAATGTTTGAAGTTCTACACGCCTTTTACCTTTTAAGTAAAGTTAGAAAATCCCACACACTTCGTAGAGACTTAAAAACAGTGCAATTTATTTATTTTTTATAAGGATGGCAGAAAGAAAACAATAAACCTTCAGTTTTCTCGGATCTTTAGAAATGCTAGATAGGCTATTTTAACTAAGAAGAGCAGTGCTCTGAGTTTCGTTCACTCAGAACTACAAATGAACACCGAGATGTTCCCAAAAGTACCAATAAAAAGTTATGCTCTGTTTCTTTGAAAAATTGCTCCATTTCGAGGTTACACTATTTTTTCCGCCCCATGACAAGTTGTCGTCGACAGAGCGTGAATCATAAGCGCGGCCAGACTATCTGGCAATTTTTTGTTGTCACGGAGACAGAGAAATTTCGAGAATATATGATCGACAATTTACTGCCTGTGAAAGGAACTGCGGTTCGAAGCTGTACCGTTTAAAAAAAACGAGCCAGAGAAATTTGTCGAAATTTTACGAAGAGCTCGCTGAAGCGTCGCGCCCACACGAATCGGTTGCATTGAAGCACTCGGTGTCGTCGACGGGCCCGTCGTCTAGACTTGTTGCAGACGTGACCTAAGGTCCGGATTAATTTTAGCAGTATTTTGTTTCGTCCGTCTGGTCTTGTACAGCCAGCCGAAGCCATCGGCTCGGCCGTAAGCCGTTGGTATTCCAGAATATTTCGCACGTGCATGACGCGCAGCGCGGGACTTTCGCAGAAGCGCAACGTGGCGCCTGAAGCATCGCGACGATTAATTTCCGCGAGCGGTTTCCTCGGTCATTAATTATCTCGCGAAATCCGCGAGTAATGGAGAAAAAGGATGGGCGAAAAGTGGGTCTGCTTCGTTTAATTTCGACTTGGACTCGCTACGCGTTTCTACTTACAGTGATTATTCATGGATTCCGGAGAAAATTGTATGATACTTTTAGCGAAGGTAATGAATTGCTGTGGCAAAGTAGAAGAAGCATTACTTTTCAGTGAAGTTAATTCAAGGAACTGTTGATGAATAGAAAGATCTATTCATAATCATTAATCCTCGATTAAAGATTACAGTGAACAGCTTAGCTATGCTCGCTACTGAATCACTATAATAAACTCCTAAGGATACTTAATTCAATTATTCCCAAGAAGAATTCTCAGAGCGCTATCTTTAACCCAGACCAAGGCCCTGTCAAATATGATAAATTTCCGCAAAGAAGGAACTTTCTCATCGCACGAGAAATTCAGCGAGCATGCTGTCTCCGGTAGCGGGCACTCGAAAACCATGCAAGTGCGTGCGCGGTTACGAAACACGGCTTTAATTATACAGTCTGGGTGCACTTGGCACCTGCAAAAAGGTGCATCGGTCCACCGAGGAAACCTATACGCTGCTCGTGGTTCAAAGACGAACGAGCATAGCGCCTCGATTTTCATCGGCGTACCAGCGAGCCGTAAAAGATAAACTCGAATCCCAGGTAATTGCAGGTTAACATCACATTCGATTCTAACCAAAGTGAACTACCGTTAAGGAACTAGTTCTTGATCAGGCACTAATTTTTTATCAGTTCATGAAATAAATCGTTCTTTTCAGTTTATGTCTTTAAATAATTGTTTGAAATAATTACTAACACAAAAAAGAATAATTCAAACTAGTTCCTGACCTGATAAAAAATTAGTTCCCATGTATTTTCAGATGATCAAAAACTAGTTCCTAGTCACCTTATTATTCCCTAACCTTATAAATAATTAAATTATACTTATTTTCAACTTTTTGAAATTTTTCCTTAAAGTGTAAACATTAATTCATCTTTTAGTATAAAAAAATCTATGGTTGAAAGTTTTATTAGGTTAAAAATAAATATTAAAGCGGGAAGCCCTCTAAACTGATCAAAAACTAGTTCCTTAAAGGTATAATACGTTCCGCGCGGCGAGATCAAGATCAAGAAGGCGAAACTGCGCGCCGATAACTCCGTTCCTTTCTTCCCTCCTCGATTCCGTTCGATTCAACATTCGCAAAGACCGTGGATCGATATTACCGCGATCGGGCTAATTCTTCGCCGCAATCCGACGCAAGGTTACAGGTTGAGTAAGAGCATTTCCTCGGCGATTGCGGAATCGGCAGGGGCCGCCGTTGGATTTCGCTGTACGGTCTATTTAACTGCGACTCATAGGTGCACCTATGTTCGTTCCAAAGTTCGCTCATCCGAGACGGGACCGAGAGAGAGAAAGGGAGAAATTGCGCAAGTGTGCGACGGAAGGAGAGAGGCTGCGGGAGAGGAGTGAAACGGTGAGGAATATAGGAGAAGGAAAGGGAGCGAGAAAGGAGAGAGAGGCGAATGACGTTGACCTCAAACGAGGCGCCCGGCAGTTGGACGGTGCAGGAAGGGAGGACGCGACGCCGCGCGCCGCGACGCTGACGCACCGTGTATATTTGGCTAGGGTCCGCCACGTCCGATCCTGGTAGTTCTTTCCGCGCTAGGTAACCTCGAATCACCACTATTCTCGACAAACCCTGCCTATCCTAAACTCGCCAATAATTCCAGTCCTAGACACCAATTCGAATTCAATTAAAGCTTCCCGAAATCCTCGAGCTACTTGGAGCAAGATCCGTTGAACGCTACCGCCGCGAGCCTATTAGAAACTCTGTTGCGGCAAGAGTCGAGACTTTTTGCCCGGTCAGAGACAATTCTAATGGATGCATTTTTCTTCTGCTAGCAGCCAACAGATTCGCTCCCAGCCACCGTTCGTTCGACTACGAACAAAGTAAAGGCGAATGTAAAACGCGAGGGGAGGAAAAACGGCAGGCGAACATCTCGACCCGAAACTACTTCGGGGTGACTATACAGACGCACCGGCAGAGAAGGAGAGGCAGAGAGAGGGAGAGAGAGAGAGAGAGTGAGCGAAGAAGTGGAGGGTTGGTAAGCAACGTGAGACTCGCTGTACGCAGAAGAAACAGCGACCGTCGACTACCGGCGCTTCGAGAATTTATGGACGGGTCTCATTCGGCACGGCGCATCCGCCCGGTGCTCTGAGAAAAAAGTCAAACCTGCACACGAGAGGACTTCGGCATTACATTGTGTACAGCACGAGTCACCGCCGATCCTACCAAAGAGATTTCCTTTTTCTCCGCATGGAAATGAGCTGGCATTTCTTTCATCCCGAACTTATTCAATGTCTGCTTACGCGGGCATCATATCTTCCCCTTATCCATACCCACTTGCTCCGAAGTTCCAACAATTTCTCTACGCTTTCCCTTAAACATCATTTCCCTCCCCTCCCGTTTCTTTCATTTCGCCGGGAGACGTCGAGTGTTCTTCAAAGGACGGCCGCGGCTCTGACGGCAAACTCGTCCTGTCCCGTGTTTGGCTAATATTTCAGATGGCAAGTGGAAATTCGAAAACGCTCGAGAATCATTCCCAGCGCGGCGCAAATATTTAACAGAGATTCCGTTTAAAATCGTCTACTATGTCGGAGGCGGCGTTTATATCGGCTGTTTATTAAATGTTTTAATAGAAACAAACGCCTCGGGCCAGGGAGTAAGTTCTCGTTTTAAGGGAATCGCTTGGGTTACTCCGGCTCTCGTCGTACCTTTCATGCAAGCGACGCTGCGTTCGCTCGATTATACGGCCACACTCTTGATTTTCTCCGTATACATGCAGAGAGGAGGCGAAGCGAGGTGACGATTACAATAGGAATTCCTTCACGAAATAAGGCTAAACAAAGAGGAGAGGTTAACACTCACCGTGTGAAGTTCGTGTCCGACGTTACGTACTGTTGCAATTTGAGAAGCTGCTCGTCCCTTCCACCCTCGTCGCCGCTTCCTCCCATGCTGCAGACGCCGGGTCCAGAAGCGCCAGGACGCTCGTCGGAACAGTCTTCGTCGTCCACATCATCGATCTCCATCGCTGCGCAAAACAAAAGGCAACTGTATTTAATAAACGAGCTCGATCAGTGTTATTCGGAGATCGGCGTCTTAGCGGGCTAAGTTTTTATTGAAAGAGGGAGGCTAGTCGGAGGGTACCATTGTTCAAGACGCTCCGCGTCCGACAATGGTCCCCCGGCTAGGAGACACTTGTGCTGTTTCAGCGTTACGCAGAACCGCTAAACATTATATTAATATCTGCTGCTGAGAGGGAGATGAAATTAGTGTCGGTGTAGCCGGTATGCTCGGATCCCAGCCGGTTCGTTGCACCGATCGCGTTTCCCTCTGTCTCTGCTCGGCGGATTTCCCTGTATCCGGAGCCCCGCGCTCAAACGGAGGGACCGAGCGTAACCAGCGCGCCCGTAACGACTCGTGACAAGAGTAAGAAAAGAGGTTCAAAGGAGAGGGGCACCAGGGATAACCGGGTGGTTTTAAACGAAGCGGTTGCTGCGTCTAAGTCTGTCCCCTTCTTTCCCTCAGATTTCTTCTATTTTCCGTCGACGCGCGGGAAATCCGTTGGGCTTTACGCGAGGCAGAGACACGTACAAAAGCGAAGAAAAGGAACCGGTGGCTCGGTGTTCTTACGCTCGGTAGCAGCGCATCGAGCTAGGAACGCTAGAATAATTAGGTGTACACCGTCCTCATCTACACCCCAGCCAAACGGCCGCTTGGTACCAGCAAGAGTCATTTTAATTCTACGGGGGTTCTAATCGCATTCCGTTTCGACGCGAGCAGAAATTAATTTTCCCCCCGTTTTTTCCGCTGCTCGAAAATTATCTCCATCGCGGCGGTAAAACGATAATTTATAAGAGATTCGCGGGACCCGTGGTCTCCCTAGAGACATTTTTCCCGGCATTCTCAGTCGGCATCGAACCCCTCGCCCTGCGAAGGGGGTTCCCTCGGTCGGAGCAGCCCCGAAGGAAGAGGATCTCGATGCCGGCCGCCGCAGGAGCGAGAAGAAGACGGGTGGCGAGCGAACGAGGGAGAGAGGACGGAGGGTACCTACGTAAAGAAGGCATGGAAACGGACGCTGGAGGAAGGGAGAGAGGGCCGGCATGGGAAAAAGAGAGCAACATATCGATCTCGCGAGGAGACTTCCGTCTGTCCGATTCTAGGCTCTCTTTTATCGCGACGCTCGATCGGATCGACCGTTCCGCCGACCGAGCCCTTCTATCTGGAACAAGCGGCGCCCACCCTCCTCGAGACCACCCTTTCTCGCCCGTCCGGCCTAGTACAGCCCCCTCTATCGGCCCGCTGGCATGGTGATGCACGCTGGCGTGGGAGGCGGAGGGGCTGGGCTCCAGAAACTCATTTGAATCACGTGCAACGACGAGTCAAGTGCAGCCGTACTACGCGTTTCACCCGTCGCGTATATACGCGCTACTACGACGTAGTTACTAACGATTTCCTTTTTCTCTCTTTCGCCCACGCTCCCGGCCGCCCTCCCCCCTTTATCTCGCGTTTCTGGATTTATTTATTGATTTCGAAGCCCGTAACCATGTCGTCGCGACGCGTCCCATGCCCGCGCCCCACAGATTTCTTTTCCTTCAGCCCACCCCCTTCCCGTTGCCTCTCCTCACCCCTGTTCTCCTGAAGCTCCCCGTTTCCGTTGCTGGAACACGTCGGGGGCGCGTGTCCCCGCGTGCCCGAGCCTCTCGCTCCCCGACCGCGATCGACGGCGGCCTTCGAAAATTTTCTCTCATCCGCGACTCCGTTCTCGCCGATGGTTGCGAGGATCGGGCGGCAAACGGCGGCGAAGAGCGCGATTACGAGGGGTGCCCGGTGCCATGGGGATGAAGATGGTGGAGCCGAAGGACGAGAGAAGGAGACAGATAGCGGGAGGGGATGAGTAATGGAAGGAATGGAAGGAGAAAGATAGAGGGAGAGAAAAGGGGGCGAGAGAAACGGAGTTGGCAGAGAGAGAGAGAGAGAGAGAGAGTGAGTGAGAGAGAGTGAAGAGAGCAGAGGGGCGTGGCAAGATGAATGATCGCAAGACGCGGGAGTATTGATCCCGGGGACTGTACTCTGACTGTTTCTCTCTTTCTCTCCACATCTCTCTCTCTCTCTCTTTCTCTCTCCCTCTCTCCCCCGTGCCCCTCGCCCAGTCTCTCTCGCTTCGGCATATATACGCGCGCCCACCCCCTTTCTCGTCCTCTTCCACCGTTCCTCCGCGGTCATTCTATCTCTCTTTCCTTCTCTTTCTCTCGCCGGCGGAGCTTCGCACCCCTGTACCGGGTGGCGCGCCGGTTGTCGGGTTCAGGGTCATGCGTGCACCCCTTTCGGCTACGTCGGTTCCTTCCTTCCTTCCTTCCTTTCTCTCGCGGGGGGAGAGAGAGAGGGTCGCTCCCGTCTGGATCGAAGTCGAAGAACCCAGGAGGAGAGATCCTTCTCTCACCCCGATACGCGCAAACGGTCGCCGACCAGTTCCACCACTACCCGCCAGAGATCAACGACATTTTCGATGGCCAACGTACCCCGTCGCCGACGTTACCGCGCCGCCGTCCCATCCCGACAGAAAGGATAAATCCTGATCTTACGGACGGCGTGTAACGAACCTCTTCACCTTGTCGCTACACCTTACCTCTCCCCCCTCAAACTACCCCCTTCCAATCGGGCCGAGGACGCGGCCAGGTACGATGTGGGAATGATCCCGATACAATTACACCGGCGCCTTTCGCGAGTCGCCTTTTCGCTCGGGACACGCTCGAAACCTGTATCGTTCCTCGCGACGGCCAACGCAAAGTCTGAGAAACCAAGGGTCTCGTTACGGTGATCCAGTGTTTGCGGAAAATTACGCGCGCGTCTGAGGAACGCTGAATTGTGGCGGCGCGGTTCGCGGAAATACGGTAACCTTTAAAACGTATCCCGCAGACGACGTTCGTTACGGCCGGCTTGTTACACTAATTTCACTTCAGCTATATACCCGAATTAACGACGGGGGCGCTGGATCTCGCGTCCAGGCGAACGGATTTCCACTGACCACGCGGACGGTGGTCGCGAAACGATGGGACCACCGGAGCGAGGGTGGGTGGACGGCGAATCTTTTTAACTCCCGCGTGCCCACTGCTTTCCAGTTACTCCCGACGGCCACGGCGGATAGGAAATATATCGCCGGGCCACGGAATCCGCCTGGTCGGGTCGATTAACGCGAGTGCCAGTATCCGACGGTGTTAATAACCGAAGCAAGAGCACCGCGCCTCTGGAAACGAGCTCGACAGACGTGACAGTCCCGCGAAAAGTAATTACTACCCTCTTGTTCTCCGCTTAATACGACGGAACGACCGTCTGAAATAACATTCCCCGCGCCGGTTGACACTTTTTACAAACTCGCCGCGGATTAAACGCGCTGCCTCACGGTCGTTACCGTCCCCGAAACTTTCCTAACACTTCCCCCGAACTTCTAATTACTCCGCCGGCCGTGATACAGTTTCCCGCGGCTGGGAAAAACAGCGCCGCGGTTTAATATTCACGCGGGGGCCCCCTATCGCGGGGCAAGCAAATTAATCGTTAAGCATCGGAGAATTAACGCGAGCGGATCCTTGGAGAGAAAGAGAAGCGCGTTTTACGTAATTAGTAGCAATTTCTGCGCACAAAGCACCAAAGAGGCGTGTAATCAGGAGCCGTCCGTTATAAGCAGCCCGTGAAACGCGATGGGAAGCCGGGGGGCACAATGTATCGTAATAACAGGTGGCACGACACAACTGACGTGACAGGTTAACGAGGAGAACGCAACCCGTTCGGAAAGCGAAAGTTTCCTCGTTAGAGCTTTTCCATCGACGTCCGTTTGTTTTGACGCGCGCCTTTCCCCGGGCACAGGCAACGCTCGCGATCGAGCGTCGCGGCTCGATCGAGGATGCACGCCGCTTAAATCGATGCCAGGCCACCGGGCATGTAAATCTTCGCCCCGTCGGCGCGTCCGGAGTGAACGACACACAGTGCGATCCACCGCGCGACGGCCAACTTCCACCGCCTATTACTTATAATTCATGCACCGTGTAAGGCGAGCTTCGATAGAACGGCTGCCGGTTAAAGACATTAACGAGGGGTAGTAAGCAGAGTGGCGCTACGTACCTGCACGGGAAAAGGGGCTCGCGAAGTATGTAGGTTACCGCGGGAATTATTCAGTATCCCTGCAATTCACGATACGACTGTACAGGAAATGAATCCTCGTCTAGGGCTAACTCCGATACTCCGCGGAGTATCGATTTCAAATATTGCTGCGAGCCTTGCGTAACAAGCTTTCGCTCTGTAATTTAGGTATTAGAAAAGAGATGGAAAGAGACAGTCGTCGTCAAAAATCAAAATCACTGCTGATGCAATTTTCCAGGTTCGTTGGATAGTAGATGAAAAAAGGGTAAAGTCGCGGTGGCATTAATTGAGTGGAGCTTTAACTACATACAGGCGGTTCGTTTGTATGGTATCGGCACGGTGACGTCAAGCACGCCAGTTTCCCACGACTCCCGATGGATATTCCCGATCGGGCAATCGAATCTCGCGGTGACGTCTGCGCGCATCGAGAATATTGCACGGAAGATACCCGCTCTATTCGGATACCGCCCGATGAATATTTATACCGTTGCTCCCGTATCACATGGCGGGCTGAAAATAAGTGGCGCGCATGTGACAGCGATCTAACGTTATCGCGGCGCAATTATATAACGCGCATTTTACGCGCCCGTTAAGATAACGTGACCATTAACGATTCAATGGGAACGGCGAAACAATGAGCGAGAATTATTCCTGTCCGGGGGAGGAGAACGCGGGAGAAACGGATCGGGACGAAACTACGATTCGCGATAATGCGTTTTAAAAAAAAAATGTGAACGCTGTACAGGGTTCTTTAATTACGTTAACGAGAGCAGCGACGTTGGGGGTCGCCGGAGCCGTGAAAGTGGCGGGGAACGACGGATACGTGTGACGTACGCTCGCGGACCACCTATGGAAATTTATACGAGCTACGAGAATAACCGTCAGCGGTTCGCGTTTACGTCGCTGCGTAATTACGGTTTCGCGGATGTAACGATGAGCCTCCTGTAACGCGCTGGGATCGGAGCCACGCTGCCGGGGTAAACAGCGAAAAGGTCAAAAGCGAGCCTGTTCCGTGCACATAGGATTCGCTACGTTCCAAAGCAAAGAGAGAGAGAAAAAGAAGATGAACGAAAAAGGGGACATAATGAAAATGGACCGGAGCGTTCTAATTTAGCGACGAGTGTTTCTCTCGCTGCCGTTGAACGAGGTCGCAATTAGCTTCAATTTTTCGGAGAAAACAAGCATTCCATCACCGAGCCTTGTGACCACGAAAGATTTCACAGCGGCTCTCCACGTCATCCAACACACCCCCCGTGAAACTTTTTCCCTTTTTCCCCCCCGAGTTGCCGCAGAAACCGACCAGAGCGAGGGTGGCGCGTGTTTTTTCTTTCCTTGGCGCGCGGCCTTTCGAGATACGCAATTAGAGGGGTCGGAGGAATTCTTACGTGGCCTCCCCCACCCCGATGCCAAGCCCGCGGCGGATTTTTCTTTACGCAATCCGTCGACGAGCGATAAAACCAAGGCCGAAAGGTGGAAGAAAAGCGCGAGTCTGCCGGATAGATCAATAACAAACCATTACTGGCCTCTCTCGGAGGGTTCAAAGGGGCCGAGCGCGGGGCCGTTACACTCCGACGTGAATCCCTCACCGTCGAATCAATTCTTTCGCTAATTACCCTTGTCTCGCGTGCGGAGAAAGGCCGAAGGAGGAGGAGGAGGAAGAAAAGTGCCGCGACAAAGCAGACAGCGATCGATAACGGGGTAGGTCTTCGTGGACCCATCCGCTTCGCCCTCGAAACAAAAGGAATCGACAGGTTTTTCCTTTCGCCACACCTAATTCCAGCCCACGAAATAACCCATTTTCCTCGGCCGCCACTGATTCTTTAACCCCTTTTTCCGACCACGTTTTACATCGATTTCCCTCTGTTTCGCCCTCCCGGCCTTTTTTCCTCCCTTCCTTTCTTCTCTCGCCCTCCAACCCCGGAGGCGTTTCATTAGCCGCGATGAGAGCATTTGTTTTTGTCGATGTTTCGCGGCAGCTTGTCGCATTTTATTTCTCCCTCCCCCCTCCCACGTCCACCGATTCACCCCTGTCGTTCCCCTTTTCGTCTCTTTTCACGCGACCATCCCAAGGCGAGGAAATAGGCGGCGACGACGGGAGGAACTTTAAATACTCACGCGATTAACTGGCCGAGTAAAACTCTTGTTTATCGTCGCTCTACCTTTACTCGTGCGCCAGCATCGCGGACATTACGCAACCGTGCGAGTCGCAAGTGGTTGCACCAACCAGACTCCCTCTCGTCGTGCTCATTTATTCGGGGAACAGAGAGTTAGTCCGATTAGTCAGATAAATCGTTTTCCAGTTTATTGGTATCGAGTATAATTATATTCGACAATTTAGCGCGAAGAAAGGAGCAGAGATCGCTTTTGCTAGGGAAATCTCACCTCTCCTGTTGAACAGAGCCAGCCACGGATTTCTTCATGTATCCACGTGATCCCAGGCGTTGTCACAGTAAACATCGTTGCGTCAGTTTTGGTGAAAAGGACGCGCACTCGCATCGATCACACATTCGCCGGTAAACGATCACAGGATACTTTCGATCGCCACAAAAACCCCTCGAGAGCAATTACTCCGGCGTTGGAACGTGTCGCGATTCCCCGTTCGAATCCCTTTTTCTACCGTCCACCGCCAGCTTTCCCGTTCCCTGCGCGAATTTCGCCACGCCGGTTTAACACGGCCCCGTTTGCCCGTTACGAACGCTGGAAAATGGTTACTGGTCGGCGAGATGGATCCTTACGCCGGCATTTTACGACATCCTTCAAGGGGGTGGGGGGGCGAAACGGCCATGCGTGGCTGGCAAAGATCCTCGCCACCTTTTCCGCGTTTTACGTCGCATTACAATGCCATTTTCTTCAGCATCGAGGAACGAAACGAGCTTCTGGACGTCTTCCACGCGTGTCATCTCGCGGGGCGACATTTTATGCGACTTACGGTGCCGAGCATCCATGCGTGATCGCGCAGATTCTCCGCTCCTCCCCGGAGTGGAGAAGAAGAGTTCGTCCTCTCTATGGTCTGTTCCATCCTCTGACGCAATTGCTGGCAATCTTCGATCCGATAAAGAGATCGTATTCGATCTGACGAGCTCGGTCCCGAAGAGGAAGGAGAAATACCAGCGGCTGGTCGTACGCTTCGCAGATTCCGTCACAAATTACCACGCTGAGGGATCCTCAGCACTCTGCGAGTCCTGGCGGCGAGTCCTCGCGGCGAGTCGCGTCCAGACACCCTCGTGCGGTCCTTCCACGTCTGACCGGTACGGCACTGTTTCACTTATCCGTCACCGTAACGCCAGCGTAACGCCACGGCGACCGGTGCCCATCGGGCCGAGAAATCCCCGTGGAACTCGCGACGCGGTGGTCGCGCGAGACCAGCCACGTACCAAAGGACACGCAGCATCCTTGGCGTTCTCCAGCGTCCCCCTCCTCCTCCTCCTCCTCCCGGCGGCGCGGCAGAAAAAAAAAGGACACGGGGCGCCGCAGCGGGAACACGCCTTGGCGATCCGACGCGCGATCGTTCCTTCTCGCGGACGCGGGCACGTCGCGCGGCGTCCTCTTCGCCCCCGCGAGTAAACGCGCGGATGGTCGGTAAAGTTTTACGGCAGGAACGCGACTCGTCGACTGATAAATCCGCATTTAGCGTGGCTGCCTCACGTACACGCCGGGCTCTCGCCGGCTCCGCCAAAGGCATGATTGGTCTGCGTGTCGGCGCCCCCGCCGCCCCCTCCCACAACCCACCCTCTCCACCATGGGGCGGACAAGGGAAGGCAGAGCGCCGTCGCCGTTCGCCTCGGCGACGGGGGCGCCACCGCGCGGCACCGACGCCGACGCCGACGCTCACGCCGACGCCCGCCACCGCGATCGATAGTCACCGACCGTCGACGACGTTGAGGACGACGACGCCGGCGACCACGACCACGACTCGCCCGCCGCCACGGTTAGTCGTTCGTCGTCCCCTGTCTCGACTTTCAGCGCGCCTCGCGAGCGAGTCGACGAGGGACATCGGGCACACTCCAGTGCCGTCCGAGATGATACCTGTCGAGGCGCAAGCGGGATGGGATTTTTTAAAGGGCCTTCGCAGGCTCGAGAAAAAAAGACAGAATGCCTGTGACGCCCATTCCAGGCGAGATTTCTAATTCCATTGAAATTTCACCGCTGAATGGAGAGTTTCGTAGGTTCGATTGCGATCGGCTGATCGCTGGATGAATGTAACGCGAACCGAGAGCTGTTCGATGGAACGTTGGGGGGTTAATACGCTGGAGTCTTAACGATGCGGAATTCTGATGCTCGAGGTGTTGGATTTTACTACAGGCAGACTGAATGAACTCTACGGGCCACTATCGATCGAATGTGCAATCGCGAGGACGTAGTATCGGTTATAAATACAAACAAGTTGCGCAGACCTCGATCGATATTTATACTTTTACGACCACGCCTATGATAGTCGGCGCTATCAATTCTCGGCGCGCAACTTCCCCGCGATGCCGTGGAAATTCCGTGGACGCTCGGCCGGCAAGGCGCGGCGCCTTAACCCTCGCCCGACGAAGGCTGGGTCACTGAACATCCGCGGACTTTCGAGCGGCAACGCGAATTTTAGAGATAGTCGGCCCATTGTCTTCGCTCGTACGAGAGCCCGGGTTTATAATAATTCTACGCGAATCCGTTCTGCGCAATGCGAATTCACATGGTAATGGAAATATACATAATAATAAAGCTTCATTAGCTTGTGAAAATACGATATTCGATATCGAGCCTGAAGTGTAATGTCTAGATTGAACTCGGAGTGATTCTTTGTGTAATGTCATTATTTAAATTTTCATTAAATGCAAATGAGACGAATTTAGTTTGCAGAGTTTTCGGATTGTGAGAAGAAGAAACAAATGAGACGCATATTTTAAGTGAAGATGATTATGAAAACTGGAATGAAAGCATGTGTAATTATTGTGGGAAAAAATACAAAATAAATAATGTTTAATAATTGTAATAATATAGGAATAGAATTAATATTTTTCTGTTCACTGAAACTATTCTTGCGATAAAGATAATTGCTACGTGTAAATTTAATGAAAGAATCTAACGTTTATCGAAGTGGTCCAACTCACCCGTAGCAGTAACAGAGAGATGGACTACATCCCAAAATTTTATTTACTCACTTCCGTAGCTATTTAAAAAAATATTGTGTGACGTTCATTACAGGCCCTAGGAAAGATAGTTCACTGCACGAACCGATGAGTGTAAAATTCAGTACTTTTAAAATATTTGTACGAGGCGATTTTACAAACGTGGTCCATCTCTACCGGAATTACCCTATCTGGGCTACAGCCAAGTTTTCTACAAGTAGCAGTGAAATCAATGTAACATTACATACCTATTTACACTTTATAGTGAGGATCAAAAGTGAATACACACCCTTTAAAACAGAATAACTTTTTTAAAATGGATCTAACCGAGTTGAGTTTTTGTAAGAAGCTAGAAAGATTAAACATTGTGCTACGTGGCGTGTTTCCGTGATTTTGGAAAAAATTACGAATGGGTGGAATAGCGAAGAAAATAGTGAAAGTCACGTTTTCAACTTTTTTATCTGTGTGTAAAGAAAATTTTAAAATCTCGTTTATAGATTTAAGTACCAAAGTTGGATACATGCCGCAAATATCATCGAAATCAGTTAAGTCTGAGATACAAACGCTTAAAAATCGCAGAATAAGGAAAAAATCGCTGACTTCAGCATATAACACGATCTTTCAGCGTTTGTAGCTCAGAGCAATGTTAACCAATTTCTATGGAATTTTCAGCATGTACGCAACTTACCTAAATCTAAAAACGGGATTATTAAATATTCATTACAGGCTCAGACAAAAAAGTTGAAAACATGACCTTCACTACTTTCTTCGCCACTCCGACCAATCGCAACTTTTTTCAAAATGACGAAACAAGTCACGCAGCAAACTAATCCATCTAGCTTCTAAAAAAAAGTCAAGTCGGTTGGAGCCATTTTGAAAAAGTTCTGTTTTAAAGGGTATGTATCCACTTTTGTTCCTCGCTGTATATTATTATAATAAGAATAATAATATTATTATTATTATATAATAAATTATAAGTATATTATAATAATAATAATAATTCGACTTTATTCACCACCAATTACATAAATTATGTGATAAATGAGCGAAGTTCAGCATATCTGCTGTTTTGCAACCTAACCCCAAAATTCGTATTCACCCTTTACTCCAACTAAGTAACAAGATTCACCAAGAGAATCAGAAAAGCAAGAAAAATATTGCAAAATTTAAGAGTTTCGATACGGGTCATGACTGACCCGGGCACGAGCGTCCGCGTTCAGTGACGCGACGATTGAATGCTCGCTGCGTCGCCAGCGTCGTTAGGAGCGCGTTTTACTCGCGTTCGCCTCGGGGCGAGAGCACCGTTGCCGCGATAAGGGTGGACGCGCTTCTTTCCCGTACGTCGCCAGCGTACGCACCGCGCGTAATGCGAACCGGATGAAGGGTGTGAGGGGCCCAGGAAGAGAGCGAACGAGAGTGGAAAAAAAGTGGAGGAAGCAGACGGCGCGGGACTAGGAAAGAAAAAAGGACGGCCGAGGAAGAAGGAGGCGAGAGGGAGCGCTCTGCCGCGGTGGAACGGAAGGAGAGGGAAACAGATGTGGAGCAGCGGGACCGCGGCGAGGGGGAGAAAGACGAGCGATGTACAGTGAAGAGGGAGGGACGGGAGGATAAGGAGAGGAGAGACTGGCAGATAAGAAAAGTCATCACGGTCAGTGCGCGCCACGCCACACCACGCCACTCCACGCCACGCCACACCACACCACACCGTCATTCATTGATTGCATCGTGGCGCGCTGCCTGCCGTGGCGAACGCACGCTTTACGTCACCGACGCTCACCGGATGAAAGGAGAAAGGGCCAAGGTACGGGCGGACAAAGAATCGTCGGGAAGCGGAGAAAACTACGAGAGGAAGGCACGCTTTGACGGAAGCGTGCTGGCCGCTTTCTCTTTCTCTCCGTCTCCCGTTTCCTCCAGCGTTCGCTCGCGCTGTGCAGCCAGCCACGGTTAAACGGTTTAAACGGTTAACGCCGAAGAATTCGTGGGGCGAGAGGTGGCGGCATCGGGGGCCTTTGACGTGAACTTGTGGCGAGATAATTCGAAAGAGTACACTCGCAGTGGAGTAGGTAACCACGCCTGTTTCCCATTTAATCCTGCCTTTGGTATTTTATACAATTACGGGCTTACCGGATAACTTTTGATTCGAAGTGACCATGTTGTTGGCCCCGGTTCCGGCGCAGCCTGCCACAATTCTAACCGACTCCTACACGATCGCGCTTTCGCAGCGCGAGTGTGAATCTCGCCTGCGTATCGCGCTCGGGCAGAAAAATATGAATGTACGCGGCGGCGAGAGAGGAAGGAGCCCGAGATAAGTCATCACGGTCACCAGAACAGCCGCGTCACGGCACGCAGTCAGTCATTCATTGATTGTATCATAGAATAGCGAGCGTACGCCGCGGCAGTGCCGTAACACCGCCTGCACGTAAACTCGCGTGGCGTCACGGCCGGAAGAGAGAGAGGCCCGCGGGGCCGAGGGGGGAAAATAAATGAGTACACGGAATACCTCGGGTACACCGGCGAGCAAATATCGCGAATCGTTGCTGCACGGTGCATACTCGATAACGCGTACCGATAATTAGCCAGCGGGAGGGGGATAATATCGCTTCCCGGAGGTACCGCGGGAAAGTGCCATTACACGCTCGTTCCCTTGCATAACTACATCTTTAATTGCTCGTTTTATAGGCCGCGTATAGGCGAGATTCGAAACTGTGCCGCGGCTAGGTAACACGTTCTCTCTTGGGAAACTCGAAGGGAACGGGTGACTAGAGCACCGAGCACGCCGAGAGAGGGACAAAAACGGCAATGGAATATGCTTTCAGACGCACAGGTTTTTTCCTCGGAAGGCTGTAGTTGCGCAAAGTGGTCGAGTATCACCGGCTCGGTAGCGAGGCATAATAAGACGAGCAGGCAACGTTGATCGAGGGACCGGCCACGACCGTTCAAGTCAGATGTGGACGCGAAGCGAACGAGAGAAAGAGAGAGAGGAAAGAGGAGGAGAGAAGTAGGTCTAATTAAGAGACGTAAGTTTATTAAACTCCGGGCTTAAAATAGCAGGCGACACACTGCCCAGGAATGTAAGGACAGGCCGGTTTTATTGTCGCTCGGGCTCTAAGATTAATTCGCGCGGACTTATCTAGTACCGTCGTCCGAAAACATTCGCGTCGCCGTGAAACTTCACTCTCCAGATCGTCAATTGCCGAAAATCAACGTCGATCGATCCCGCCGAATTTTCTGACTGGCGAGACGTGGGCGTCGGTGACCGAGTAAGAAAAAACGGGGTAGAAGCGTGAAAGAACCGATCGATTAGCGGTCGCGTCTGAATTTAGGTTAACCGAAGGACCACGAGGAACGCCGGGCGGAGAGAGAGCCACGAGAATCCGTGGACGATAAAAACGGCACTCTCGCGGAGCCGTGGGTGGATGACTCGCGCGACGCGTTTCTATTATTCAGAAGGCCGTACTAGTTCCTACGCGAGGCGGATGATATTTCTGAGAAGCGGGTCAGAAATCGTGGAAATGTCAGCGGGCAGCTTGAATAAATAATTGCACGTCGGTCCAGGCGAAACCGTTGCCCGTGATCGCTGCTTAATTAACGCCGCCCTCGCGTCATTCACGGCCTTATTCCGCGAGCCGAAAAATTGAAGATTACCCAATTATTTCGTAAGCCCCGCCGCGTAATTCGCGGCGTGTTCTGCGTAGGGGGCTCAGACGCCTCGGGTTCTCCAGCGCGTCGAGCTAGAAGAGCGACGACGGAGAGGAGACAGAGAAGTATGAGCGCAGAAACAGGCGACCGCGAGGGTCAGGATTAAATATAACCGTGGCTCGGGCTATTTATAAAGATTAACTTGTTGGCGAGATAACGAAGGAGGAGATGGAGACAACGGCGCTAAATTGTCGCAACAATTGCGCGGGAACCAGCGCATTCCACGGACGAAATGTTCTCGTGCCGCTTCGAGCTTTGACCTCGATCCATCCCGTCGAGCGTCTGCTGTTTCGTCACTCGCCACCGTTAAATCGGGGAGGGAAAATGCTTTAAAAATACATGCAATGACGTTCTCTAGGGCCCGGGGGTCGCGATCGATTCTGCCCGACCGCGGGCTCGACGTAGCCGAAAATGACGTAATAACGCTGGCGATGACGAGGCGCGCCGGATCCACTCTATTATTCCATCGACATTCGATCGGTCGCGGAGCGTCTCTGGAAGACAGCGCGATAAGAGCAGGACCCATTAATTCGGCGCGACAATTTCGTTGCGGCGAGTCGCCCGAGGAGTTCATGCACCCCGCGGGCGGCGAGATACGATTTTCCTCCGGAGAGCAGTAGGGACGGTGCGGCGTCTGGAATTTTATTTACACTGCGCACCCACATGTGGAATGCGTGTACGAGGGGACACACGGACGACGACACGTGCCTAAAAAAGAGGTGAAGAATGCCAGGCTCGTCCATTGAGAAGCTAGTTTCCACGTTTACAGGCGGTGCCTAATCGGAGGACCGGCTTCGAGAGAGGAAAACGAAGACAAAAGCCGCAGGCGGGGAAGAGGGGTGGCGCGACGCGAGAGAGGGGAGGAAACAGAGGAGCGAGGGTGACGAGGAGAAAGGTGTTACGACACATCCTTGTTCGTTATCTCACCTCCCACCAAAAAGGCACCTGATAACACACCAGCTGTACACGCTGCTGTGCGCGCGATGGCGGGCACTTTCACGCTGCATTCACGACGCGCGTCCGTCCATTCTCCCCGGCGGGGTTTGATTAACGAGAGCATCGAGAGCCGTTCTTTGAATAAACCTGGCGCTATCGATGAGCGTTATCGCCGCGAACTCCGCCCTCCACCCAGCCGATTTTGTTTCTCGGGCACGCCTCGCTCGATAGCGAAATCGGCGGTTCGCCTCGGCTACGTGAGCGCGTGCTAGGCAGCGATCCCTCGGGAGTCACGTATACGGTAATAATTACGGCCGTCGCGTATATCGGTAATCGGACACTCCGAGCCGCCGAAACTTCGGAATGCATCGAGGAACGACGGACGGACGCTCGGCGTTAACGCTCGGCGAGAAACCGGTAAGCTTCCGCGTCGCTTAAGAAGACGCGGCTAAATTATCGCGGCGCGTTTAAACGGTTCCCGGGGATCGTTAGTCGAGCGGCGCGAGACAGGTAGAAGCTGGAGATTCCTGCGGTGAAAGGGATCGAGGCTAGAAGCGATACAGAAATGAATGTCGCACCGGCTCTCTCACAGATTTACAGGACTCGACGGTTTCCAGTCAGATAAAGGTCGGACGCGTACCTTTGATCCGTGTCCCTTTGAGCGGCGACTGAATGGACGGAGGTGGGGCGGCACTTTAGTTTCACAGTGGTTGTCCCAGTGCCCTTGTATGCGGTAGAAAAATTAGCTAGATTGTTTTTTCCTCTCGCTCTCTTTCTCTCTTTCTCTCTCACGCTCTCTGCCTCTGTTTCACCCCTGCCGGTAGGTACATCGGCCAAAAGCGAGCGGGAAGGGCTGCGCGTTGGTCTTCGTCGAAACGTTCGGGCCAAGGCCGGGGTTGTCGGACGGAGAGGAGATGGCGGAGGAGGGTGCGTTTACATCGAGCTTTTCCGTTTCCGAGGTATCCATCGATCCCTCCGCGAACGAGTTTTGTAACCCAATCAAAACTTTCCCCGGCGTCGTAATAAAGTCCCTCCAAGGGTTATCTCGATATTTCCCGATCGGGTAAGACGGCGTGTCGTCCATCGCTCTCCCGGAACGTGGATTACCAAAAGAATCCCTCGCGGGGAAAATGCAACGACGATCATCGCGGCCTCGCGAACTGCGGCGAGGAACGCACGCGAGGAAAACCGCGCAGGAAACTCCCGTCCGCGAAGTGGCTCGCCATCTACGTAACGCGCCAGAAGATGAACGCCGCTTTTAAGGGGGGAAACCACCGTGAAAATTTTTTTCTTCCGATTGTTCTTTTTGTGTATTTTCAAAATACTTGGGGTCTCGAAAATATACCTGCAGGGTTTCAAAGTGGATCTCGAAAAATTCTGGGGGCTAGCGCAACGCTCAGAATCGAGTAGGTAATCAGAATAGGTAATTTGGTGTCAATCGCCCGAAAAGTTTATGTCCAAAAAGTATCTAATAAGAGAGATTATGAGCTTATATATTGTTTAGAACTAGGTAGAGAATCACTGACCACGACGAGACCGTATACAGCTGCGATCTTTGAGTTGCAGAAAATAACTTCTGTCGAAACTTTAAACGCGATTATCTCGAAAACTACATTTTTCAAACTGGGAGTATTAATAACTCAGTCAATTTTTATCGGAATCACTTGCAATTTTCAGGGAATGTTCGTAATACAATTATCTTCAGTTAAATATACCAGTTTTTTGATCGAATAATTCATTTAATTGTAACATAATAAAAACCTGATTTTTTAAACTTTTTGTTCAAGATTTCTGCTTAAGTCCAGCATTCCTTCAAAAATGTATATTTTTTTAATCTGTAAGCTTAACTGAAGTTATTGTAATATACTTTAAGAAACCGTTCGAATTTTTCAATTCGAAGCAAATGTTGAAAAGTTACAAGAGCGCCAATTTTGTAATATTTTTTGCAGCCAACGTTACCGTATGCTGTGGCCATACTACCGAAAAAATTTTCAATCTGGGAGCATAAAATATTAGTTAAATATATGCATTTTCAGTTGGTAATAAAGGTGTTTCGTAGAAAGTTACATTTCGTTATAAAATAATGTCTTGAAAATAGCCTTTATTTTCTGGGAACGGCACGAGGAAAAAGAGACCGACCGTCATCGGTGATGTCGCGTCCTTCCCGGAGGTCGGGTCCCCGTGATGGAACGCGGAAGCACCGACCGCCTATAGACACCATCCTTCCACGTTGCGCCGCGTTCCTACGATTTTCACGGTTTCTTGCGAGCGCGACGCTGGTTCCAGCGGCGCGTGGCAAAAAACCGCCGCCAATTGGTTCCGGGGAAAATCGAATCGGAGCACGAGCCGTTGCGCTCGTCATCGCGTAATTCGCTGTGATCGATAAATCCGACGGGGGGCACCGGTGGCGGTGGTTTTTACGCGGTCTTTTTCCCACCCGTTTCGCGATCGATCCGCGGGACGCCGGGGAAGGAGGGGTCGTTTATCAAATTCGTCGTTGGCGGTGCTCGTCGCGGGAAAGCGTTTTTAATTAGCCGCGACTGCGGAGGGGGAGGCGAAGAAAAGGGCCGGCCACGGGAGCGAGCAGCTGGGAAACGGAAAAGCAGAGAAAAGAAGGGAAAAATTCGACTCGTTATCTGGCACGATAACGGAGCAACGAGGGGGCGACGAGGAGTCGATGGAGAAAGGAAATCGATACGGAAGGGAGAGAGAGAGAGTGAGAAAGAGAGAGAGAAAGAGGGGGAGGGAGGGAGAGAGATAGCTGAAAGATGAAAGTAAAGAGAGGGAGTGGAAGCGAGAGAGAAGCAGACTCGCGCTCGTTTCTCCTTACTCGTTAGTCACGGCCTCGTCTTTATGAATGGGTTCGCTCGTGGCTTACGAGGAATCGTACTATCTCTACTACCGCCACTTTCTCGCTCTTTCTTACCCCGTCACTCACTCTCTCTCTCTCTCTCTCGCCCTCTCTTCCTCTCGCTCTTTCCCTCCCTCCAGCTCTCTTTTACCTTTCTCTAACGGGGTGTCAGACAGCGTCCTTCCCGGAGGGAGGAGGAGGGTTACTGCAAACCCTTACACAGAGGCGGCGACAATGGAAGGCGGCCGCGAATCGATCGTATTACCTCGCAACCGCCGCCCGCGTCCGGCGTCGTCGTCGACGTCCTCGCCTGCCGGCGTCTGCTCGCAGAGGCGCGTTTAATCTTACGAGGATCGTTACGATCGCGAAATAGAGGCGCGAGGATCATTTCAGAAGTAGAATAGGCACTAAAGCCCTCTCCTTTCCTAGAAGAAATGGCAGGGCACTACGAGCCAGCGGAGCGGTGCTCGCAGAAGAAACGCTCGTCGCGGCAGCGAGGAATCTAGAATGGGAGAAGAATGTTCGTGGAAGGATCTGGAAATCGAGCTGAATCTGTCTGTCCTCTCTCCGAGAATCCTTCTCCCGTTCCCTCGGTTAATCGACGAGGCGGAATATCGCGTTCCGGGCGCGCTGCTTCCCTCCCGGCAGGGCGCGGCTGATTCTCGATCGCGCTTCGCCCGCGACGGGAAAACGGCGAACGAGGCGAAGACGCCGCGGAGAGGGGTCGAGGGGTGGGCGGTGGAAGAGCGCCGGGGTGTGGAGCAGAACGCCGTGGCGGAGGGTGCCTTTTATCAATCGTATCGCGGGCCTATTTTGGAGCCCCGAAGCCTTTTGCCTCTTCCGGAGGCCCTCCCGGCCTCTCTGTAACGCGAGAACCGCGGGAGAAAGAGAGACAGTAACGTTACCCGCGAACGTGAAAGAGGATAAGAAATCGTAGGGGGAGGCGGGGAGAGGGGAAGGAGCCACTGGGTTGCGAGCGGAGACGAGGGAGGTCTGGATGGTATTCGAGGAATGTCATGTAATAATCGGGCCGCCATTCGAGCGTCCGTTTTGACGACAGGCGGCGCCACCGCCCAGCTCCGCTTCGTTCGACTCGTCTTTGGTCGTTGCGTATGCCAGCACGGGGGGATGAATTCGGGGGTTGGTCCCGAGGCCGAACAATCGGCGGATAACGAACTTCTCGGGGTGATCGGATGGAGGATCGCGGCCGCCGAGGTGGCCCCGATGTTTTTGAAACTGTCTCGCTCGTTTAATCGGTAACGCTTCGGTCGAGCTTTAATCTTTTAAGATACAAGCGCGGCTACCAGGACACGGCCAATGCCGTTGTAATCTGGCTATGCCTGGCAGGCGAGTTCAACTTGGGTCCATCATTATACAGAGTGCTTCGCTGCTGTAAATAGTTAACATTTTACAGGCCACACACTTCAAGATTTCTAGCTGGGCATCCGATACACTCGATATGGACGTAGATTCTGATATGTGGTTCTTTATGTTAACTACCATTAAATTCATATAGAAATCCTATAGTAGGGGAGGTCTGTATAAAACCGTATACCAGGGCAAAACCTTGTACGATACTTATTCCTGAAAATAAATGAAAGAAATACACACGCGTTTGGCAATTGTTTTGCGCGATATTGAACTGTTAATCGACAGAGATTCGTGACGAAATACGTACGCTCCAGGGAGTTATTAAATTTATTGCCTTTCTAAGTGCTCTGATCTTATTTTCGACTGATTTTGTGTGGACTATATAGTTTTGGTAATGTAAGTTACAGTATCTGTTTCTATTATATTTTATATTCAAGCAACAAGAAGAAGAAAACACCTACTCTGAATATAAAACAATCCATAAGAGCAAAAAAACAAAAATTGACGATCAAAAAATGCAAACCAAAGAAACGTAGAGAAAATAACGCTGAAAATAATTTTTATGTATCCAGGATGAGTCACCGAACACAAGCCACCTGAATAATTTCTATAATTTTTTAGATAGAAAGAAATGTTTGAGACAAAAGGTGTTTGGTTCCGAGGGGTTCATTATGTTGTAGACAGTACGTAATACTACTGTTGTTACTTTAGATCGGGACAAAATCGTATAGTGCATATGATTTTGCCTACGGAGCAAAATAAAAAAAAAACATGTTTTGTTTTATTGTTAAATTAAGTAGCTTTGGACTTCTCAATTATATTTCGATTATTTTGTGTTGATTGTGAAAACATTGAATAAATACCGATTTCATTACCCAATTTGTTTTATAACTTAAAAAGTCATGGACCTAGAACTTCAAGTATACGGTTTTGTACATGTATCCCCTACAGAAGTTTTTTCTTTACTTTATTATTATAAGCAATTTAGACCCTTTCAGGTTTATTTAGCTACACAAATGAGCAAAGAAGTTCCAGCCTTCATACAGATACCTTCTACCCAGAGACTAAAGAATTTCGAATGGATGCAATTAATCTCGGGGTAATAAAATATCATACCCAATAAACATAGTTATGACCTAATACGCGACGATGACGAGAGGATGAATCGTCAACGAGCTGACGCATCATTCCGTAGCAAAAAGTTCCAGGACGATATTCGTGGCCCTCCGTGACCTTTGACTACGCTGCTCCCATTACACACACAGAAAGAGAGAGAGAGGGAGAGAGAGAAAGAGAGAGAGAAAGAGGAGAGAGAGAAAGCATCCTGTACACTTCAGGCAGAGACAGGTCGGTGCCGGAGGAGACGCGTATCGTTCGCCGCATCCGGTCTTGAGATTCGATTCACGCGGGCCTCGAATGCGCTCGCTCTCGTAGGCCTCGAATGCGAATTTAATAAAGAGAATAAATCATTTTAATGTAACGCGCCGGCACGTCGCTACGGAACGAAGGGGTGACGAGGCATTAAGGGGGTAGAGAAATTCAACGGCGGGAGAGAGTGAGGGGAGGGGGGAGGGGAGAGCGAGAGAGAGAAAGAGGAGAGGAAAAAACCGGTATTTTTGCGTCGAGCACGGAGGGGTGCATTTCGTTGCGATTATAAAAGCCGGGCAACCCCCGGTGTGTCTAGACGACGTGGCCTCCTATCAAAAACAGACCACCGAACTGAAAAGGCTGAAAGGGCAAGGAACTCCTCACAATGCCAAGAAATTAAAGTTTCTCTGTATATCCACCTATACTCGTCCTATGCTTCTTCCTCTCCCTCTCTCTCTTTTTATATATATATCCGTCTTCTATCCTCTTTATTCGATACCGACGTCGTGCACGGCTAAGGGGCGGGAAAAAAAAGAAGAGAAAGAGATCACTTTGCCGATAAACGCAAACAGAATGGGGAGCAACGTACGCGTCGGTTAAAGAGCCCGCTCTCTTTTCTTCGCGGCAAATGTCTCGCAAGGACTCGCAGAATTCGTAACCTGTTGGAGTTGGATCGATCGCGCCGCGTCTGCTCCGATAATCAGCCCGTCGCGATTTTACTCTCGCCAGGTCGCATGGAACCCGCGTCACGCGGCTTCAACCGTGGAGGGTTCAAGGGGTCCAATGGATTACTTAAGTTCGTAGCCGAATCGTTCGTTTGCCAGACGACTACCCCCCGCCGGTACATCCATCCTCCCGCTGTAACTGTGGCGCTCGATAAATGACTATCGTCTACAAAGTAAAATCACTTTAACGTCCTAGTAATTATGTGTACGTTCAGTGCGACGAATACGATCGCGCCCAACGATCGCTCGTTGCCCGCGAGCCTGGGGGCCCATTGTGCGTAGCCGAGAATTACGAGGCGATTAGTAAATACGACGGTATTGTTGCGCGAATCAAAAGAAGGATTCATTGATACCCGAGAAACGTTCGACCCGGCTAGCTGTCACAACCAGTCGCCGAATAATTTGCATAATCGCGGCTGATTACTATCGTTTACCATCGCCCCGGTGGCGATCGCCATATGCCACGAAAAACTCGGTCGCGCTCGAGTTTCATTTTCAGCCGCGGAAGAATCTGCGAGCGACGCGCGGCCACCGTTTATCGGGGCTTCGTGATAAATCAACGGTAATCCTGCGGACTCCCCACCGCGCGGGGAAAAACTGTGTCCGGGGGAGCGCGAGGTTGGAACGGTCGCGGCACGAAAATCGTAAAAGAAAAGGGATCCCGCGCTCGCTAAGTCGACGGTCGATGGCAGGTCGGAAGTATGAATCAGGAAGCGGTGTGTCACGTGCCGCTTTTGCACGTCATCGAATAGGATACGGCCAGCCATGAATCGTAAAGGATTACTCACGTAGAAGGAACTTTAAGCGAGGTTGCTACCGATAAGCATCTACTGCGCGTCGATTTCTGGCGACTCGTGGCGGGCGACCGAAAGCCAAACGTTGGCCGTGTCTAAATCACCGCGTGGAAAGGGGAACGATCCTTCGATACGCGGTTGCTAATCTTGCCGATATGGCGAACTAATCGCGAGTAGGTACATACTCCTGCGACAGTTTCGAGAATCGACGCGATCGAGATCGGAACGTCGTTTCGAGAATCAAAGGGCACGGGCCTGAATGTGTTTCCTTTTCTATCTGCCCGCGCCGGGAAATAAAAGCGAGCCGAGCTGATAAACGGCGTCTGGAATGCCAGATAAAACCGGCTAGGGCCAACTGCGCGCTAGTTAACAGAACAAGGAAGAAAGGTAGATGCTCTAGATTGGTGGAACGTTGACTTTATCAGTCCTCAGGGTCCAGCGTGCACCAATAACAGCTCACGCGTCATATCTTTTACGGATAGACATGAAGTCTTGCTACGATGTACCGTCTGATAAATCGGCTATCGATCGAGTGTACGAAACGCCCTAAATCTTGATACCTTACTGGATGGTATGTCATATATGTAAGCGTATCAGATCCTAGTTGCTAAAAATATATACATACAAAAGTGGAAAGTGATTTTGCTAATATATTGTTTATTATTTCCATTTATTTCCCCGCCCAATTAAATTTATCAGATTTACGGCGAGGTTCCTGTAGCAAGGGGTGAAGCATTCGAAATTTTCCGCGGAATGCTATATCGAGAGTTAATAATCTGATTCGGTTTTGTGCGCGACAGATGGCACTAGTAAATAGCTGGAAGTCGAAAGATCAGTAACCCCGATAGGCGAATAACCCGCGCATTAACTCTTTGTTTACTTCAGCCCCCCGGAATACTTTCACTCTGTCAGATTTAGAAGGTTTTACTTTTCTACGGGTTCACATGCATATATACACACATCCTACAGGGGTGTATCAATGAGAAAGCCGAACAATGGAGCGGCAGAAATCGTTTCAATACCTCGAAACCGTTCTCACGGAAAGTTCTCGTAGTTTCGACGCCAATCGCGTTTTTACGCGAAAGCAAAGAAACAGCTGTGTTAAGAGTCCACTCGTTTCGAAGATTCTTACATTCGCGTATCAGGGTCAAAGCGAATCTTGTTGACCGTTGGTAATCGCAGTGACATGTTGTCAGTCGTAAATCGAGAACGGAGGTTAAATTGCGGGCACGCCGAGGGAATTGAAAGTTGCACGATATTTCGATCTGCCCGCGAAATTGGCGGAAAAAGACGAGGGGAGGCGGGGACGATGCATGAGAACGCAAAGCGACCGCGTGCCCTTTTTCTGTGTTCTCTTTTTCTTTCTTTTTTCTCTCTGGCCGCGGTCGAGGTAAACACAGCGCGGCACGTTTCGTGGCGCCCCCTAACCGATAAAACGCCATCGAGACACTCTCGTGCCTCTTGTTCGCGCATGTGAGAATCACGGCGTGACATACGGCTCGCAGTCAAAGCTGCAACGTGACACCCGTTCGGAGGTACCGGGGCTATGCTTGTCATGGGACCGCGATAACGCCGATAGGCCGACCTAACCTCGATAATTAGAGAGATAGAAGTGTACTTGGGGAACGAGCGCGAGTTTACGACCACGCCACCGCCACGCACGCCAGACACTGGCATGCTTCGGATGGTGGGGCCACCGTGCCGAACGGCCGACCCCTTCCGCGCACATTTACAACCGTCAAGAATGTATTTCCGTGCCAGTACTCACCCTCGTCCGAGTCGTACAGGTCTCCTTTCTGCATGTAGGATATATCTGAAACCCACAAACACCACGGGTTAGATGAAAATCCCTCGTGTTTTCGGGCAGCCTCGTTCGATCCACAGGCACTCACTCACCCGCCATGTTGTAACAAACTGCGACGCGCCCTCGTGGCCATGCGTTCAACTCGCCGGAATCGAGAGATCGTTTCTTCAATAACTGCCCGCGGAGATATCGATATTGGCTGCTTTTCATTCTCGTTCCAACGGTTCTTTAAACATTTCAGTCGGAGTAACGAGCTTGTCGTTTTTCGAGTTGCTCTTTGGCAAACAGAAGCGGTCGAATTACGAATAAAACAGTGATATCGGATTGTGCTCCAAATTCTGGGGAAATTGCCGAGCGAATTACTCCCAAGCGTATTCGAGTGTAGGAATATTAAGGCAAGTCGAGTAGAACGTATTCAAAATCGTACGCACGATATCACGTGGAAGTCTTCAATTTTTATTTCTTAGAGTTCTGAATCACTGTTAAATAATTGCGATAATACATTAACTGAAAATATAAAATAGGATCGTACATGATTCATTTCTAAGCTATTACAAAGTAATAAACCTGTTCTAGTCTGTGAATAAAAATGGTGTAAAATAAATTGTGTTTTATGTGTTCGATATGTACATTAGTATTCCAAGAAATAGGAAAGGCTTTCTAGGAATGAAAATCAATGTTATGTATATGACAACATTTTATGTCTTCACAAGAATATATAAGCTTATATATATATATGTATATATATATGATTTTTTTTCAATATACACTACAAGATATCAGTATTTTACAGTTCCCTAAGGTAAGTCTTATATTATAGCGCAAATTCGTTTACTTGCTTGTCAATATTGACAAGTACAGGTAATGCAGACTTTCATAATTTAACAGAGAAGAACTTCAAGTTCGTGGACAAAATAGAGTCTACGTGTTTGTGAGCCAGTCACAAACATTAAATTGTCACGTATTCTCCTTTCAATGCCTACAGTGTAAAAAAGACGGTTGAACTTCACATCGCTATTTTACTTTAGATAGTCTGATTAGATGCAAACTGTGTATAGAGAAAAAAACCCAGGGAAATTAGTTTGCACAGCCAACAGATGTAACACGATATTTCCGTGTGCCCCAGATTTGCAGCATGATAGTCTGTAAATTACATATGCGTAGTGGAAAGTAACGTTAAAAGACGATGCACCGCAGGGACGCGGTAACTCTGCTTGCTGTGATTGATTCGTAGTCCTTCTCTCGACTCAAAATACTGTATTGTAAGAAAAGAAATGCACAGAATAGTATAATCATATCCAATGTGTGATGCGTATGGGGTGTTGGACTTGTGATTATCTCGTGATAGTTCCTGAGAATCGTGTAATATAAAAAGGGTAGTGGAAGAATATCAAGAAACACTGGTATGCTTTGTGGTGTTATGTATTATCGAGAGCCACTTCTTCGATCGTGGCCCTGCACATCGGGCACTCTACTAGCTGATTCGAACACGTTTGGCAAAATCCTCTGAAAGAACGGTTTAATTTCCAATTAAATATTCATGTTTACCTGGCCGCGTAATTGATGCTCGTTTAATTTAAAACACTTACGCGAGCATGCACATGGTATGCTTTGAATTCTGAATCGACAAACTGAAGATAGAATAAAACAGATGTTCGTTACCTGTGATTGCACGGGAGTAATCTCACTGAAGCTCTTTGGTCAAAACACAATGTACACGAATCTTCTCTAACGCTAAGTTTCCTCAGTTGATCTAAATATATGTGTCTAGGAAGCACAATCTTATCCTCTGGCTTCAATGAAGCATAATCATTGAACTTTTTATATTTGCGATCGGTAGGAGGATATATAAAAGGTACATTTCCAAAGTTAAAAAGACATTGTTGGAATGACATGAAACTAGCTGCCGCGAAGAATCCAGACCTGAAACATTTATATCGTGCCCCTGTTCGTTTCAGTTACTTCGATTAAAGCCGGGAATCCGCCGAGAAGCTAAGCTATGCTATGCGATGCTATGCTATGCTGCGTTTTAAAAAAATTAACTTCAATACAGTTTTATGGAACCGTTTCTACCAAAAACTGCGTTAAAACATAGCATCGCATAGTTTAGCTTAGCTTCCCGGTGGATTCCCGGCTTTAAGCAAATGTTCGAGCACGAATAAAACTATACGCACCTCACTGTTTTGAATACTTGAACACACGGTTTCAGTGGTACGCCATTTATAGAGAATATTATTTCTAATTTATTCATATCTAACAAACAACCCAATATGTCACCAGCTTTCCAACAAGGTCGGTCGTGGTGCTTTTCAGTCTTTCCGTTGTACCAAATCAGTCTACGGCAACCATCATAGGCCAAAGAATATTCATCGTCACCTATACCATATCCTTCCTGAAACAAGAGGCTAGAATAAATAAACTCGTTTCGCAGGTCCAGCTTGTAGCTATTCAACTAAGATTGCGGAAGTTTACATGATTCAAAAATGTGCTGTCCTTCGTAGCCCATCCTATTTGCATTACTCCTGTCGTTATCACCGTTGTCTCATAGTACCAACTACCTGAATCTACTTGAAACGTGCACCGTACACTTTCGAACGAGTACACGTCGCATCGAGCCTAAGGGAACGATGAAAATAATAGTAACAAGTTGTAATACACAAATAATTCTCATCCGAGTACCTGTTAAATGAACTTACTTCCAAACCATTGGGTGATATTTTCAGGTACTCGCTTACATCCTTTGTATTCAACATAACATTGATGCCAGTCACATCCACCGAGTTATGAGAATACTTCCTACCTTCCATTAAAACTGAAACAGTTAAAGTAATCACCTACATTGAACTGCACTTTTCACGTTGTTTGTTATCAGCTACAGGGTACGTGTAAACACTTACATAAGTTATCTAAACACCACTGTGCGCAAAAACCTACTTGGCGGCGCACATAGTGTGTTTCCGTGGCCCATTTTTCCAATTCCAGCAGCGGATTTGGTTTCTCTAGCATTAGACGTCTGTTGATAGTCACTTTATTCTCACCTGTTCGAACATGAAATTAATGCAATTAATAACTCATCGATTCTACTATTCTTGATTGTTTCTAAAGATTCTCATAGTTACTAACTCGTTTGTGCAAATTTCTCTAGAGCTATCAATGAATATAAGACCACGTAAGGGTCAAGTTCGTCCCTCTGAAAATGATATAAAAGTTGAAATTGAAAGTAAATCTTCAAACCGTAATCTGTAGGATCATTGCAATCATCGTTATAAAAAGAACATACCAAATTTGAGATAAGGTAGTCCAATGTTGCATCAGATAATATTGCTATGCTACTGGGGCCAGCTAATTTTTCCGCTAAACAACCCAACACCATACAGATGTTACGTTGCTGCGTCGCATTCGTTTGTGCATTTCCATGTTTCTGAGACGTTTGAAGTATATGGGACAACCGTAGAACCGATTCCTGAAAAGTTAAAATAATTACAACAGTGCTCCTACATTGGAACAGCGCTTACAAAAGTGCAATTGTACCTTTGATGGTAACGGAGAATCGTGTAACAGAAGTGTAACAACCGAAGAGCCTAATGGGTTATTGGTGGGAATAACGTTAATCATCGAACTGATTACTCGTACCCATCCATCCCCCTTATCAGCAATTGCATATAATTTTAATAAAGCAAGTGGAGGTTCTCGTTCGCTAAATACACGGGAGAATTTTATTTCGATTAAATTTAAAGAAACGATCGAGCAGCAAATTCCAAACGCGAACATATGTACGGAGTTGTACGCGAAGCAATTTATAAAGCATAAACTTACTTGTCAACGACACAGCCGACAACGCTCAGAGTTTCAAGTACCAATTTATCAATGATTGCTGATGTTGGAAACTTGAAAGGTGTAGAAGTTACATCACCAGATGCAACTGTACCTACACTTGATTCTGGCAACACAGTATTTTCAGCGTCTGCATGATGCTGTCCACCATATATATCAAGTTCTTCTGGTGTATCTTTACACAAACAATTGCCCATTCCCACAATTTTATGATGATATTCTTAAAGATGTTCTATCACACACGTGATTTCTAAGTAATATTTACACAATTAAGTGACGTATGTACCATTAGAGGATATATGCGATGCAACTTAAAAGCAATTTGCGTTTGGAAAGAACAATATTACGGTACACGCAAGTTTAGATATAATGTGTATCCATAAGAATTGAATCGCTATATAAAATGCTAAGCTTTACAGCAGTAAATATTAAAGATTATTATAAAAGGGCATGCTCGATCGTAAGTAATTAAAAGATCTCTTTACATTCTTGTTTGTTTTCCTTTTCATTTCTTTGAAACCGATAAACGTAATTCCGAGAAAAATATATCGTAATTTAGAGTCAGCTTACAGATAAAATTTTTAGACTGATTGCAGTAGTCTATTTGAAAATAGGAAAAGATTCATGATTATCTTTTAAAGTATTTAGTAGGTCATTTATGCGAATATACATACTTTCTTCGGGGCTGTCATTTGGTTATGTTTTCGTAATATATGTTTTCGCCGTTTATCAATTTTCTCCGTCTGTGTGTTTCACGCGGCAATTCGAGAAATCATTTCCACGTTAGTTTTCTTCGAATAAAATGCGCATTCAAACGTGATTACATGCTATGATTCGTGCTTTTTACGTTAGGTTCTCGATAATCTTCAAAACAGTAATCTCAGCATAACAGGATACGCGCACTATAGCATCTTTTACGTCAGGCCCGTTCAAGTGAGTTGTGGCGAGCAGTCACGAGTCGCAGTGATGCCAGAATCGTGGGTTTTCGCCCACGGGCGCTACCCTCTCTCCACGACAAACCGTACCTCCTCCTAGCGCAACACAAGTACACCCGTCACTCCTACTATGTGCCATATTCGCTTTCTGGCCGACGCTCTCCGCCGAGAATTCATAACAAAAAATCCGGTGTTCAAATCCCGTTGCGTAGATGTCTACTTTTTTCTTTAATTATTCTCTAATTTTTCTTTCTATTACTCCGAAGATTATAAAGACTTAAAAACTGTTAATTTGCAAAGCATTTTCGAAGCTTGATTTTGCTGCTAAGGATTTAAGTACCACACTAGAACAAACATACCTCTACCTTCTGTATCTCCGCATCGGGATTTGAACACCGGATTTTTTGTTTGCGACCCGAGCGCTTGGATGTCGGTAAAATGAATTTTCGATCGGTAAAATGAATCAGCGATGGATTTGCATGGTTTGTTTATTTCATACATTTCTTTGATGGTTTTGCACGATTTATTTTATTTCGATTTCTTAGATCGTTTTGTATGACTTCTATCACTCTGTCATGCATCCCATTGAGGTGGCTAGATTCCCTGCTCTCATTCATGTATCTTTGCCATGGTTTGTCATGCTCGTGCATGCTCTTCTATCTTAATTTTTGAGTATTCAAATGTTATTATTTGAATATTTAAGTATTACTATTCGAATATTTAAGCATTCGAATACTATTCGAGTATTAAGTATTCAAATACTATTCGACGAACTCACAACTACATACCTAAAACTAAATAAATGCTTGCAAAAAATGAACCTAAAGAACTTGATTTATAATTCACACCATACTATTTGAATACATCAGTATAATATTCGAATAGTGTCCGAATACTGAAAGATTCGAATAGTATTCGAATACTGAAAGATTCAAATAGTATTCGAATACCGAAAAATGCGACAAATAATCCAATATGACGAACGTGGACGAATGTTTGCATCAGATGTACATAGTGGCGCCACCGTACTTGATTATATATCTACCCTGGGTTTATAATTTATTTCTGCTTTTAGTACAAATATTAAAATAATTAATCCGATGTATTTTAATACACACGCAATAGTATAATGGGTTTCTTAGCATTAGGACATTTACTCTCATTCATCTTCGTGGTAAGCAGTGACATTTGTTACGTACTTAACCTATAAAATCTTGTTGAATACGTGTCGGAATATAATGAAATTCGTTTTGTTTACTGTATAAGTTCAGCACGAGAAACAATATGGTTACGTGTTATTTGCCTCACTTTTGTTTTCAATTAAGTGATATGTAAAACTAATTACTGTCCTTCAGGTGAATATCGCGAGTGCCGATTTTTCGGCCGACGATTGTAAAAGCTTGGGTTTTAACAAAGCCAATTTACTCTGCTCTACATGCGAAGAATTTAATAAACGCGGCTTGACAGAAATATGGTAAGTAAATACACAAATATAATGTGATGCCAACTTTGTTCAGAGAAAAGGCAAACTAATAATTCATTAATTATTACAGGGAGAACTGCAAACAGTGTTGTTTGAACGACGCTGATTACGATACATCTGGTTCAAAACGTTATCCACGTGCTGTTCTCGAAGTCTGCACATGCAAGTTCGGTGCATATCCACAAATTCAAGGTACAACAAATTATAGATGAACACGGCATGGATTCTATGTGTACATAAAATCTTATTGCTTTCAGCTTTCATAAAAAGCGACAGACCGAGTAAATACAAAAACCTGCAGATAAAGTATGTGAGGGGTCTAGATCCAATAATTAAATTATTGGACGAAGATAATAAAGTTGAAGACATTCTAGACATACATAAATGGGATACCGATTCTGTAGATGAGTTTCTAGCAACTCACCTTTCTACGGATTAACTGTCATAGCAACAATTATATATATATTTGTATTTTATCCTGTTATGTACTTTAAGTGGAAATAATTATGTTCTCTACATAACTTTTATCTCTCTACTGCATTATTAAAAGTATCATCCTTAAGCTTTCATAGCAACAACAAATATGCGATCATACAGGAAGGAGCGATACAAAGCAACATCCTAAACATTCTTTTACATCATTTATTTTATACATTCTACAGAATACAGAAGAATCCAGTGTTGAAATGAACAATTTTTAAATCATTTTAAAAATACAATGCCATTTTTTTATTATGTAATTGATCGTTCAATAAACAGTCATTGTCTTGCATGATTTTTTTTATACAGAAAATCTGAATATAAAGTAATAACGAAGATTGGAGCGATATTGTTGAGACACATCACACGGCTGATAGAGCCAACACTTGAATTGGACGAAAATTTGATCCTTGCGAATTAAATTACTTTATAAAGATACTAATAATAAAGTATAAAGACAAAGTGCACGTATTACCTTATTGAATGAAAAATTTCGATACTTTATAAGGCAATTGTCGAATAACGCATACTTTCCATATCCATATTTTTACAACGCCGTTGATTACCACGTAAAAGATACATGTCCTATAGTAAAATTCTATCGTATCCTTTATAACGGGAGGGAAATGAAATTATTACGGTGTCCTGTGCTCGCCATCACAAAGTTTGATTATAGGTATTTCATAAGTAGGCATAAACCGGATAAAATATGTATATTAATATCTTTTTCAATTACAAGATATCTTTAGATTTCTCAGTTATATATGCCTAATAGGAATAAACTTTATGAGTCTCACATTATGGTTATTACTTAAAAAAAACCATTGACATATTTCGAGTACTCTAATATCGATAGTACTTCTTGATATAGAATAGTTACAAGATATTCAGTATTAATACACGAGAGTACATCTGTATCTTTCCTTCTCTTCGATTCGAATGCTATATATCTCGATTAAGAATCTGTATGCACTACAGTTCGTTACAATTAATAAGTAATTAAAAAACTTTATGTCGAATAAGCTTGGATAAACAGACGGTCAGTTTACGCACCTTTAGCTACGTACGTGAATGGCATACGAATGGTACCGATGGATTACTATTCGTAGACGATAAAGACCGCGAATGATTGACGCAGATCACCTTCTACTTTCGACGAATTCATTTTTATACATATCGTCTGGAGAGGTTTGATAATAAAAAGAAAACACAAGGGAAACAACTCAAATTATTCGACTATCAATAATCTGAAGAAATCTGACAAACCGATGGTATCGAAGATGGGTGTGGTACTAAATGGATATTAATTAACTATTGGATATATCCAAGCTTACTCTTTGGAATAGAGATCACTTTATCGTCGTGCCCTTCGTGCTCTGGGGCTGCCGCGGCCGCGCGCGAAACCTCGACCACGGGTCGGCTTTACTTGGGGACTCTGATCTCTATTTTGATCTACCACCTTCGGCGCGGGCTTCTCCTGGTCAGTATGCTCTTTCTCGTCTCCGTCGTCTATTAAATTACCTATCTCCGCGTCATTGTCATTGTCAATATCAGCCCACACTTTGTCAACCGGTGTCTTCTTCTCCTGGGTATTGGAAGTATTCTGCGAGGCCTGTTCACTAGCGGGCTCAGTTTCGTGATTCTCCTCCTCTTCGGATTCCGCGTCTGCCTCGAGTGGATCGTACTTCTCATCCCCGTCAGCTTTCTTCTGAGCGTTCGGGTTCTCGCTGTTCTCTTCCGCTTCCTTCGGCTCCTCGTTGTCTTCGTTCTCGGAATGAGTAACTTTGCGACGTTTCCAATTACTCTCGTACTCTTTATCATTCTCCGCGGCATTTTCGTTAGTCTGCAAGTAACAGAAGAGAAATTGTTTTACCTATTCCTTGTTTAAAAGCAGATACATCGCGATAGAAATTTTACGAGCGATCATTCGTACCTCTGGATTTTCCGTTGATTTTTGCTCAGCATTTTGCTCGGTATTCGAAGTTAGAGATTTTACTTCCTGCACGAAATTCCGGTAGTGCGTGATGCTACGTAAATGAGCATTCATATCGTCGGCTAGAAGCATGAATCTTCTACACTTCTCGCAATAGAACCCTTGCACTTCTTTCACCAAGGATTTCCCTGCAACAACGCGAATCAATGAATTATATTCCGATAGAAACAACGCTTCGATCGTGTCAATGCAAGCTTCGCTTACCGATAGAAATTTGATTCTGCCGGCAATATTTGTAAGACGGGATCTTGAACTTCTTCTCGCTTAAATTTTCAGTAATATCTGTAATATATTCTTGTTCCCCAGCAGCCTCCTCTTCCTTCTCGGTCTTAGTATCAGGGCCGACGTCCTTCTCTTCATCTTCGGCAGTCCGTATTTCAGCTTCTCCTTTTGCAAGTTTTTCTGCGAACGAGGTGAGAACAGAACGTTGAATATCTAAGCGCTTTAATTAAATTACTTCCTACATACCTTTCTTTTTATTTTTTCGCTGCTCCTCGCATTGTACAGCGTTCTTCATGTGTGCGGGTGTTAAACAATGCTCGTCGTACTCGATACGCGACGGGAATTCTTTCACGCAGGGGAAACATCTCGGATGCAAGAACGTTTTCAATTGCTGATGCTTCTCGCTCTTCCTGTGCGTCGACAGAGTCCCGTAGAAGTTCAGGTCGCACATCGTACAATATTCTCTGACATTGAGATCCACGGAAACCTAGTAGCGAACAGAAAGGTAAATACACTACGTTCATGACTATTTTTAACAGTTATATGCACCACCTTTTTCCCGCGACGTTTAGAATTGGTTAAACTAAGTTCACGCTGTTCTTCGGCTACTCTTAACTCGTGCCTCATCAGGTCCACCTTCAGTTTGTACGATTCGTCTAATTTCTCCATCATCAGCTGATGCGCGCGTCCCCGCAAATGATTTTCGAAAGACTAAAAGAAGAAAAGAAACAACCTTTCACGTCCCACTGTAAAATACGTTGTTTATAGAAGAAGCTAGGAAACAAATACACACGTATCCATCCCACATATGCTTGTTACAAATATGGCAGAACATGTGGCTCATCGGAACCTCTGCATAACGACTTTCAGCGTGTCTGGCTTCCGATTTCTTGCCAGTCATCTTGCCGTCCTTCTCGGTGGCGGATGTGTTCGCCTCCTTCGACGCATCCTCCGTTACAGACTTGTCGTCAGACTTTTGCTCCGCATCCTCCTGAGGTTTCTCTGATTCCTCGGTTTCAGCAGCCTGACCATCCTCCGCTTCCTTCTTCACGTCCTTCCAATCGTGCTTCTTGTCGCCGGACTCTTCTTTCTCCTCGCTAATTTAGAAACAAACGCACAATTTTTATCGGAATCAAAGACTCGGGCTAATTTCGTAACATTCTTCTTTTATAAAGATGGTTTAAACATTACTTTTGTTTAATGTGTTTAGTGAAGACACATGTACACAAAATTTTTCAATTGTCGATAACTAGAAAAAAAATTGGGCACAATATTAAGTCAAGCGAAGATAATTCGCACTTCTATCAAGGGCAGAAGTATTTGAATTACCTGTTATGAATAATGTGTATTCGAAAGAAGAGCAGACGGAGCGTATTTTATATAATTATAAAATGCTAGTGTTATGGAACTGTAGCTAGTCTAACTTAAATTTGAAATGTGAGTTGAGAGTTTTCGTCAAGAATGCGAGGGCTGAATATATAACATACTATATAGACATATGTATATATATCTGTATGTATACTTCTTTAAAACTCAGATAAGAGAAAGGGCACGATGCTGATTTTGTAGCGATTATACCATATATATATACGTAAGAGACACCGTACATACAAAGATAGGTGACAGAATGAGACTTACTGAAGGTTTGAAGAAACTATTCACAATCACCAGGAGCTTACCTTTTTACAACAGGTGCTTCTGCTTTTTCATTATCAGAGGTCTTAACGTCCTGCTGTTCCTTTTTGGCAGTCTGATTTTGTTTAGAGGCAGGAATTGGTTTAGAAGATTTATCGTTGCGATGTTGATTTTGGTTTCCATTCATACGCTGACTGCCAGACTGGGGTGCACGAGATTGTTGTGCGGATGGACCACGTCGCCCAGCAGGGCCATCACGGGCGCGATTGCCCATCTAGTCATGTAGGTCAAATGACCAAACCGTCATAAGAAGTATCTGATATAATTGCGATTCTTCTCGAATCGAATTTTTTGGTTAAGCAACCACTGGGATCTTTCAGGGAGAAAATATATCTACTCGATTCGGAAGCAGGACGTATTTCAGTGTTTCGATCAACACCAAAGGTCAGTGTCTCCACGTCACAGTGGAAGGGGAAAAAGGAAAACAGTAGCAGATAGTCGAAGATGCAACCAATCATCGCATCGTCTAACTTTCTATAGGCAATGATCGTGTCTGGATCGCGACATACGATCGATGCAAAGCACATTTTTCTCCTTTCGAACGTAGTTCAATAAACGTCAATGAAAAATAATCAACAAGAAGAAGATGTTAGATCGGTGAAAAAGTGCAACCTGCAATCAATACTTTTCAGTAGCTTTTCTTCCATCAATTTTAGCTGCAATGACGAATAGAAGACTCGGGCAGAATATACATGAGCCAAGCCGGAGGGAGAACACCTCCGTGGCCTTCGCTGACATTGACTACGCAAAACCAGTTAACTTCCACTAATAGAAATCGCATTCTGAAATCAATACACGTCTTATTACCGTGCTTTTTAATGAAATGACATTGCGATGGTGATTAATGCCTCAGCGAAAATCATGCGTGGCAAAACTAGTCCAGCAATAAGAACTGCTTATATCTTAGTAACTTCAAAGAGCAGCCACATAGTACTTCATCCATTGATTGAAAGCCTCGGTGATGGATCGATCAATGAACATAAGAAGGAGAATTTCAAATTTTCTGATTAAGGATTAGTGTTGTTGATGTAAAAAGAAGTGTGGACTAAAGATTGCCCTTTTACAATTTTCCTCTAAACCGATCTTGGTATATCCACTGAAAATTTACATATATTCGTACCTTGTTGTACGGTTGAGGTCGTTGGTTCTTCATAGGGTGCCTTACGGGACGGTCGTTAAAACGCCCGGAAGAAAAGTTCTGCTGGTTCTGAAAATTCGGTCCAGGTCCAGAGAAATTATTCCCGAGGCTGAGGAGCGACGGTACCTGCTTTAAATGCACAAACACATTCTTATAACGTCTCGCGTATAATAATCGTGCGTGAGGCAGTAGAAATGGTTTTACCTGCGGCTGTGCTTCTTGTTGTTGATTACGCAATAAATTCGTAATAAGGTTGCTGGCTATTGCTAGCTGTGCCTGCGGCGACGCCAAGGACAGATTATTATTCGGGGTTGGCAAAATTCCTCTGCCAGGCATCATCCCTCCTTCCCAGGGGTTCATTCCGCCGCTACCTCCTCCCATTCCACCACCCATGTTACCGCCCATACCACCTCCTCCGCCGCCCATGTTACCGACTCTTCCTCCGCCGCTGCCACCGCCTCCGCCGCCTCCACCTCGATTATTGAAGTTTCGATTCCCAAAGGAATCTCGTTTTATTCCTCGGTTGAAAGACATTGTACCTGAAGAAGTGAGTCACAATATTATAGGACGCTATTTTATTACTACATAATACTATATATTACGCACTATTATTTTTATTAATAATAAATTCGCGTAACTCTATTTAGTTTCCATACACGATAACTCGAGTAACAAGTGTTTACTAAACGATATATTTATCTGATCGCATGATCTCGTAAAGTCTTCATATTGCACATTTTTAATTTAAAAATGGAGTATGGAAAGATGTCTATTTTCGCTACGAGAAGCTAGATAATTTTCGATGGTTTACTCCGTCTCGGCTTCGCTTTGGAATTAAAAGATTACGCGAGTATAGGCACAGTGCTTTGCGTAAATTAAAGAGCGGATGTAATATAGGACAAAGGGGATAACTAATTGCGATATCCGCGATTGATGTTTTACATACCAAACGACGCCGTACAATGTGACTAACTGTTCAATTTCTGCAACGTCTACTACAGCGGAAATTTTCTCTCGTTTAACGCGGAAATAATCTAAATGAAGTTTCACTACGCCCGGCGCGGTATTCCTCCTTATTGAACCGTAAAAGTGAGAAATTACTTACCGGAAAAGCAGCAACCTGATCGCGACACAAGAAAATGAGGGAAAACGGTATGCTCAGGGAAATGGAGTCGCCAAGCGTCTATCACGAACTAGAACGCTGAAAGCTGCGTGCGAAATGGTCGACGCCCGACGCGACGCCGCGCTATGATTGGTCGATCCCACACGCCCGTACTGTCTTTCACAAAACTGGACAAAATTCATCAATGAAAATAACACCTTGACGAAAGCACTTCGATATTTCTTAAGCGTTACACGTGCAATTCATGATCGGCACTTGAGCCCTCGCAGTTTCTATTTTAATTTCCCACGATTAAATACCAGAAGTGGACGAGGTTTATTGGTAAATCATTAAATAAACTTGTTAAGATCTCCTCGCCTAAGCATAGTTAAGATACAATTTACTGAAACTAAATATTATACAAATATTCCTCCGAAAACGCCACCGGTGCCGACCGGTGTTTGTGAAAATAACAAAAGCTTCTTTAACTATTACTTTATCTACCCGACACTTTTAGGATCCAATTTCTGTATTTAATGGTGAATCACAATGACAAAGCACAGGCCTGTTTCATGCGGTCTTGATTTTTGCGCGGTGCCGGACTTAAGCGATTGCCTTTTAACCGCGAATTCGTCAAAGTAAGTTACAAGGGGTGTACAACAGACTGTATTATGTATTTATGCGATAGCAACACTAATATTTAACACGTTCGCAGATATGAATTCATATGCGTCCCACTCGTTCACCCATTATTCAAGAGGGAATTCGTTTGCGCCGCAAAAAGTCGTCCCGGTCCGTTTACCAGACCAGACTTAGTATTATGCACTTCCGGTGAGCGAATCGATAAATATGTATGCTTTTCCATGAGAGTAATCGTACTTGGTTTTGTAGATTGGAACAACTTGATTATCGGTAAACTATCGCCACATATTAAAGTGGATTCGAAGAATCCTATTATAAAAAGAAACAGCGAGAAAGCTTTACTGCAGGAATTAGCGTTAGCGAGTCACTTGGGCCTTGTAGGAGTGACTTTTAGGTTGATGCAAGGGATAGAGCACAATGCCAATCTTGCTAGAATTATCTGTAAGAAAGTAACGAGCTTGTGTACTTTACAGGTATATTCATCGACAAAATCCTTTTACGTTGTACTTATAACTTGTAGCTTTCTTAATTTCATTGTAGGTTTGGATACAAATACCTATGGAAAACCCAGTTAAACAAGCTTATTCTTACAGAGAACAGGAGTGTAATTCAGTAGAGAGTCCTTGGGAATGGTGGAATGCCTTTAGAATAATATGCGATTATGATAGGACGTTATGCGTCGCGTTAATTGTTAGCCACGATCTTCCCGAAGAAGAAGAGGTATTGTAGAGCACTTGCGTCTTTCGTGTATGCTGTTTAAAATATGAGGAAATTGTATTTAACGAGTCAATTTGATTGCAAGATTGATAGATGGCTAGGGGAGCCAGTGAAATGCCTGATTCTACCAACCACATTGTTTATCACGAACAAGAAAGGATACCCCGTATTAAGCAAAGCGCACAAGTCACTGATAAAGAAATTCTCCGCCTTGAAAGTACAATTTATACTCACAGGAGCGAACCGGTATCAAAATATTACTTATTATCATAATTATCTGGAATATCTGTGGAAGGTAAACTTCAGGTTTATCATTTTTACATTTTCACGTGCCAAGGAATCAATTTAAATGATCGTTTATCCGACCTTATTGATTTTACATAGGGATGTCAAGAACAGGATCCGGTCGATCAATACGCTCGTGGCTACGAAGACTATTTACAATGGCCTCTGCAACCACTTATGGACAATCTTGAATCTCAGACATACGAAGTATTTGAAAGGGATCCTATTAAGTACACTCAGTATCAAACAGCCATCTACGAAGCGATCGTTGGAATCACATCCAAGACAGAAGATAAAGACACGACAATGTAATGCATGGCGCTAATTAATTATATATAATCACAGAAATGAGTAAAGCAATAACGATCTCCTGTAATTGCAGAGTAATAATGGTAGTCGGTGCAGGAAGAGGACCACTTGTTCATGCATCTTTAAACGCAGCAGAAATGGCAAATGCGCAAATCAAAGTGTACGCCGTAGAAAAGAATCCGAATGCAGTATTAACGTAAGATTTCCGTTGTCGCAAATTGCCCGCTTTCTTCATTTATATATGTAGTTTTATAATTCGTTACACATACAGCTTACAGGCTCTGGAAAGAGACATGTGGGAAGGCAAGGTGACAGTAGTATCCTGTGATATGAGAGAGTGGAATGCTCCCGAGAAAGCTGATATCCTGGTATCCGAGTTACTCGGCTCTTTCGGCGACAATGAGCTCTCTCCCGAGTGTTTGGATGGAGTTCAGAGATTTTTGAAAGGTACATTTTCAGTGTATTTCATATTTCTACCATTGTTAGTTACATCTTATCGACTATTCAATCGTTTCAGACGATGGAATAAGTATACCGTCATCGTATACGTCGTACATTGCTCCTGTACAATCTTCGAAACTGTACAACGAAGTAAGACAGTGCAGAGACAAAGGCAAATATTTCATGGCTCATTTTGAAACGTCGTACGTAGTCCACCTACAAAACAAATACGACATAGCGAAACCACAGCCGCTGTTTACGTTCAAACATCCAAACAGAGGTTGGCAAACAAATCTCACTTGCGCGTTTGATTCGGTAAAATGTAGATTTCCAATATTATTCCATCATTTCAGAAAGTACCATCGACAATTCGAGATACGAGATAAGAACATTCGATGTGCAAGAAAATTGCGTGTTACATGGCTTCTCGGGATATTTTAATACAATTTTGTACAACAATGTGACGCTGAGCATAGAGCCCAGTACGCATAGCCCCGGAATGTTTAGTTGGTTCCCAATTTTTTTCCCAATCAAGGTAAGGCACGTTTATATAACTATAATTCGGAAGTCTATGGAATCTAACACGACTTATTACGGCAGGAACCAGTGCAGGTCAAAGCAGGGGATCAAATAGTTGTTCATTTTTGGCGGCAATGTAGCGCTAAGAAAGTCTGGTACGAGTGGTGCCTTAGCAAGCCTATTCCAATACCTATCCACAATCCTAATGGCCGTTCATATACTATAGGTTTATAACTTAAGACTTCTGTGATTCACTTATTCCGACAAGAATCTGATACTACAGTGTCATCGCAACAGTACTAGCAGAAACTTTGTCAACGGTTCCTTATACACAAGAATTTGACGTGCTTGCATTTTATAAGAACGGCACATCATCTACTGAAACAGATAACGCGTTCCCTTTTGACTTCAATATTCAATGAATTCTTTATAAAACTCTTCCTGCATTGATACGGAAATGTCGAAGTATTCGTTCGTTTAAAGCTTACGTGCGTACAGATAGGTGTAATCTAAGAAGTATGTTGTAAACGATTACAGTGTAAAGGGCAGCGAAACTTAATATCGAACGCCGCACGCATGCCAATCTGATTGGAAAGAACACGAGACGGAGGCGAATCGGTAAACGTTCTTCTCAGAACAGAATTTTCAGTTTTTACTCGTGAATTATTCACATCGCACTCAGAGGTCATAGATATTGTACAACTTCGATAACATAAATTACGAGTTATCTCCGAAGCGTGTTTCTGTTGACCTATTAACCTCACGTGATTGTACTCGGCATTTCAATAATATTAAGTGTTTTCCGAACGCCACGAGCATCTTCTTTAAGTCAAAATATATGAATTAAGTTCTTTTCAATGCAAGGAAAAACTTGTAACACATTTATGTTTGTTTGCTTCTCGTACGTTCTGTGCGTGATTTTATCTCAGTTTTTCGAATAAAACACTTTTTTTGTATACCACATCCGAAATCTGAAATACCTTGTTAACCCTTTCTCATCTAACAAGGGAATACTGCGAACCCGGACTCGCTTATTGGAACGCAACTTTGTGGGTTTTTAGAGTGCCTCAAAACAAGAACAACGGTGTGTTTCATTTGGGCCCTATCGCCCTCTAAGGGGGTGAAAATTAACCTCAAAGTCGAATTAGCACTTCCACTGTCTCGCGTGTAACTCTCAAAGTACAAGAGATAGAAAAAAATGTTTGAAACAAAAGTTTAATAGTACAATGAACGCTGCAAACTCGCGTTAACAAAATTTTGAAAAGAGTTTAAAAAAAGAATACCTGAACGGAAAAATTTTTTTTTTCAAAATTTTGTTAACGCAAGTTTGCAGCGCTTATTGCACCATTAAACTTTTGTTTGAAACATTTTTTTCTGTTTCTTGTACTTTGAAAGTTACACGCGAAAAAGTGGAAGTGCTAATTTGACTTTGAGGTTAGGTTTCACCCCCTTCAAGGGCAATAGGGCCCAAATGAAACACATCGTTGTTCTTCTTTTGAGTCACTCTAAAAACCCAAAAAGTTGCGTTGCAATAAATTAGCGAGTCCGGGTTCGCAGTGTTCCCTTGTAAGTTACATCAATTCGAGATTCGTTGTATAAGATATACAGATATTTATGTAATTACCAACATTCTATTATTTATGTCTCCAAGTATTCGTTTCTCTTACAAATTATTATAACACGTAGTTACGCTGAATAGCGTGCTTGTTGAACTACGAGGATATCTCTTGGACTGTGAATTTTTTATATTAAAGAGTTAATGCATGCGGCAGTGTATTTGTTCCGCGTTGGTTCGAATTACACGGTGATGAAATACAGTCTAAGAGATAAGAGTGGCCGATAATACGAGGAACATATGTTGCTCCATAGAGAAATCTTTCAATCATTCATTCGAATCGCGCCTTTTCGCCCGTTCAGCAGCACCACGGAAAACGTACGAACTTGATCAAGGACGATAGGTTGCAGACGACACGAGCACGGTAAAGGTTAAACATCGCGATCGCGTCGGTGCCGGTTCGATAAATTTGAAAATGGCAAAGTTAGTTGCACAAATGGTGAAATGCACCGCGAGAACGATCTCTTGCAGTCCGAGGGAAAATCTACTCGCCCTGCCGATTTCGAGAGTGTCGTTGAGTGTTTCCCGTTCTATCGCTATGAGCCCGTGCCTTAGAGCCGGTGAGTTTAAAAGCTAATTTCAAAAGTTTAATTATCCTCCGATTTAATTTATCTTCATAGTCTATAGCCTAGTTAACCGATAAGAATTTATAGTCAACTATTTACGTATTTAGTTATTCGTATCCATTTATCGATGCGACGCAACCAGCGTTTAAGAACCTGGTCTAATAACAATAAAAAATTCTTCAAATTTTCTTTCGCATGCATAATAATCGTAAGAATTTACGTGCATTCCCTGTTTTTCATTATTACATCGACCCGAAGTATTTGTGTAACTTATCGATTCATAAAACACATGATTTTGATTTCTAGAAAGGTTGTACACAGAAAAACACGAATGGATAACCGTTGATGGTAAAGTGGGTATAGTTGGAATATCGAGTTACGCGCAGGAAGCACTGGGTGATGTCGTTTACGCCCAGCTCCCGAACGTTGGATCTGTAATAGAAAAGGAAGGTCAGAATGTTTGTCTATGCCTTTAAACAAGAAAAGGAAACTTAGGTTTAATACTTTCCATTTGACCGAGATTAATCTTTACAGCTGAATGCGGGGCGTTAGAATCGGTGAAGGCTGCTTCGGAGTTGTTCAGTCCTGTCAGTGGAAAGGTGGTGGAGAAGAACGACGCGGTGGAACAAACGCCCAGTTTAGTTAATACGTCCTGCTACGAGAAAGGATGGTTGTTCAAAGTGGAATTAACCAATCTGGATGAAGTAAAGAATCTAATGGACGAGAAAGCGTATAACTTGTATTTAAAGTCTGACCCTCACTAAATGCGTTGTAATTTTTAATATTGGAAAGTTATTGTTCAGTCGTAGTTTAATTCTCGTTTTAACAATAGTTGCAAAACAGCCATCGCAGTCCTTATTTATTTTAAACTATCTATCGACAAAGATGAAGCGAACATGAGATTAGTCGATTGGTCGTTTTAATTAAGCGAATTGTGCCTCGTTTGAAACAAGTACAAAAGATATTCGGCATCGGAAAGAATCTGTGGCACGATTTTGTATATAAGATTAGGTAACGTGCTTAAAGTAAGGCACGAGGCGTAATGCGTAAAGATTGTGAATCAAGAATATGAAGCCGAGTGCAGTAGTTAGCTGATGTCTTTATTAACCACTGTGCATTTTCTTATCTTGTTATTATATTTGTACAAAGCAAACAAATGTTTTAATATACATGTTATTCGGTACACGAATGACATCAATGTTACAAATTATAATAAACTTTGTGTTGTACATAAACGCATTTAAATTATAATAACTTGTGTACATAAAGAAACGATTGAATGTTTTGAAATACTATTTGTAAATTTTCTGAAAATTGCCCGCTTAATAATTTACATAGTACCATCCTTTACCCTCCTTTCGACGTGTCTATCGTACGGCGCGCGTCTCGCGGACGTTGCGGATCTTTTACAATAATACCAAAGACAGGAGTGCGACAAGGGAAATATTATTGTTCAGGAGTTCAATCAGTATAATATATAAAAAATAGCACTGTCGATCCTAAAAAGGAACAGTTATTAGTTATTAATAAAGATATATTTACAATCAATCATTTTGTTTTCTACATAATTTACAATTGCCAACTCCTAATGGCAGTGTTAACAACGCATAATAGTTCTTCTTTCAATGTTAACTCCAATTATTTATTGGATCAAAAAATCACATCGATATTAAATTAGACGATTTGCCAATTACAATTGGTAACTGTACATATTTAACACAATGCTCGTAACATCAGTATTATCGTACTTGCTAGTTACAATTATCAATAAACGTATTTGTAACAGAATCGAACGGACGATTAAATAGGATGGACACATACAAAGGTAAAATCGATTTACGGATATATTTAGAAGAGACAATTTTCGTTCGTATTTTTTTTCTGTTTTCTTTTTGTTCTAGAGATAATTGTGGTTGCGATTCTTATAAGTTGTTCCGAAATTATCAGACCGACACGTTCTACAAAAAGCCTTGAGAATAGATGAGATTACAATAAATAAGATATTACGGTTTTAACTTGCTCTTACCCAAACAGCAACATAGGATTAACTTGCGATTCCAATGCTTTGTTTCATAGAAATTATTTGAATTTCGACTTAGATGTATATTGTATACGTCATATACAAGTATAATCTAATTTGGAATAAAACGTAGTAGACAGCTAAGACAGTGAGCGCGGAATTAACGGGTACAATACTCGAATGGAACATTTACATTCTGCCGTTACGCATTATTACAGAAGTGGTAGACTCCTCAAGTCTACGTAGGTAACATTCATACATTCCATTTAATTTGCTATCTGGGCTTGCCTATTCTGAGGTATGTGGTTTACTAAAAATGTAAAAATGTAAGACTTAATACAGTTACGAAGAGGTAGACATTTATATGCGAGTTAAATAAAAGTAATCCGTTTTGAAAGTGTTTAAAAGAACCAAAGCCAATAATAGTAGATAATAATAATAATAATAATAGTATATAATAATAATGATAGACGATAGCAATAAGTTCGAAACTGTTTTGTTTTTCTGACCGATCGATTAAAAGAACCAGGCGATTTGAAAATTTGGGAACATGTTAATGTTTAACATTCTGCATTCGTAATCGAAGGTTTCGAAGAAAATTTCACCGTGGACACAAATCTTTACTCACACGATAAGTACATGCATGCTTTCGAAAATATATATGTGTGTGTATATATATATATATATATACTTTTTTTTTCCATGGTAGTAATACTCGCAGCTACTCCTCCTGGTTTGATTCAAACACTCGATTCTTAATCTAACGTGGCATCGAGCTTCCTTCTTTTGCTTTTATCTTCGCGCGCGTCAACAAATCGTTTTTTACATCTATATTTAATACCTTATTACGAAGTCGGTGGAAAAGTGAAAGTAGTAAAATAGCGTTTTGTTTTTTTCTCTCCAGGTACTTGATTGATAGAGGATATAAACAGTAGGAGTTGCAAAGGGTGGTACTACCAGCCCTACCAGTACGAGCAAAGATTTCTGTTCTTGTTGCCACACTTGGAGCCTCGAATCTAGCACGTGTAATTACCGATGGCTTAGATACCACAGGCGTCGAAAAGACAACCTTCACAGCACTGAAAAGTTTCTGACTATTCACTAAATCATAATAATTAATTATAATTATAATAATAATAATAATCTATTAGTGAAAAATTACTACACTTCGATATCGCTATCTTAACATTCAGTAAATATTTATCTATTTAACAACTGCGATAAGACAATATTGATCTTATATACTTAGTATTAATCGCTAGATATAATATGTAGGACCACATAAACCTTGCTCCAGTGATTCTTTCGTTTCCTTAAACAGAATCTTTATTATGATACAATATACAATAATAAAATATCGCATTTCGTGGTTATTTCTTTTTCCGCCACCTATTTGAAAAGATAATAAAGAGAAATACATGAATTAAAATTCTAAAATTAGCGAAGACATTAAGTAGCTAATGATTCCTTTTCTCAGTAAGCAACAGAAATATATTTATTTCATTAAACTATACACAAAATATTATAATTACATATTTAACATGATTTATACTTTACAACATAATTGGAATGTGTTAACTAGTATTTACAGTATAGTAAGCCCTGCTGTGTGCAAGTGTGACAAAAATGCAGATTACTTTTTGTTTTGTTTCATAGGAAGTTCTAAGGATGCCCAGGTGGCCGTGCGACATATATGTATATATGTATAATATATAAGTATATCACATGAAACTTCATTTTTCTTACTGTCGTTCAAGTATGCCCATTGAATCCCTTGCAGAAGCACGATCGACCGAATTTTCATCGGTCCCATCCTCCTTTCGTTACTTATTAGGATATCGTTTGTTTTTTTTTTGTTCAAAATGAGAGCAAGGCTTCAGTGGTATGCTTAAAAATAATCGCTTCTAGTATTAGAAAAATAGCTTTACTTATTTAGACAAAAGTTGCCTGCCCTTTGACCAATATTTTGTTTAACCACCCTTTGTACTGTTTTCAAGGCATCTTGCTTACTGTTTCCCTGCGCATTTACCCACCAACAGGGGTAGTAATTCTCCATCGGATACATCTCTAAAACTTCAACATCAAATATAGAAAATATATGTCATTATGTTTATACAGGGTGTGTCGCTGAGAATATTACGGGCCAACGTCTCTAAAATCACGAACCGAGGGAAACTAACTCTATTCCATACTTCATTTTCTTGGATTCAAAGGGACCTTTTCATTTTCATCATGCAGTAATTTCTGAAAAAGTTTAATTTTGATTCCCCAGAAGAATGCGTCCTAGATAACAGTTCCTTCGCGTCTCTACTTCCAAGCATTGCCTGTAGAGTTATTAGAGCCCGTTGTTTATCCGTTCGCGCGGAACAGTAAGCAACAATGGTCAACTGTCTGTGCCTCTCGTAATTTCAAAGATATCGTACGGCAACAGTTTCAGTGCTACACCCTGCACATTTAGATACACTTTATAATACATATATTATATATATATGTAAAGTATGTACGTCTATACTTGATTTGTTTGCATAGGTATTTTCTGAACCAGGGCCCCTCAACTTGGTCCAATACCTAAGCGGCGTTAGCTCTTAATAGGTACTTGAGGTCCACTTTGACGGTAAGGGGCTCTATCGTGATTTTTGAGATATAGCAACAGACTAACTGACGGCAAAGACGCCAAACGAATCTATCGTTTCATTTTCTCTTAGCATGGAGCATCTCCATGAGAAGAGTTTGCGTTGGTGCCCCACCACTACAATGCTTCTGATAAAGGTGATCCTCTCCCCTGCTCGCTACCACATGGATTTCTGGTAATACTGCTAGCAGCTTGTTAAACTTATCCTGTTTGTGTAAAAACGTAACGCATTTCTATCAGATCGAACAAAGAAGCCACTATTAATTAAATTAAAGAGAATAGAAAGAAGAAGAAGAAGGGAATAACGTATGTGTAGAGAAAGCAGTGCATACCGTTACAGATGGATAACCTGTCAACGTGTAATCCAAAAGAGCTTGCTGGACTTGATCGTGACCCTCCTGCACGTGTTTCTTGTTAACTAGTCCACGGACTTCTGCGCGTTCAAAGAGAAGCTTGCTTTAGTGAAGATACGGGGAGGAGGGCTGGGCGATACCCGTAAAGGTCCGAAGGAAAAGGGCGTACCATGATTGAGCAGCATCAAGAATTTCATGCATATGTAGTCCGAGAGGTCGAACTTCAGTTCCTGAAGCTTGGCGGACAATTCATTGAAGAGGTCCGCCAGGGAGGGAACTCCGAGTAGGCCGAGACAAAGGAGATCAAACTTTTGGCCATTATGAAGTGTAGTCTCGTCAGGTAGATTATTATGTAACCTCTGATGAAGGTGGTCGAGCACCAACATATCCGACCAGGAGTGCTGTAGCAACTTCATTTGGTCATCAACCTGTCGAACAATATAACAAAACAGTGAAATATATACATCGCTGGCGGGAAATAAACGTGTCGCTCTACAACAATCCTGGCTGTTGCCCGGACAGATTTACATTCCCGAATGTATCCGAGCCTCGAAGCGCAGCGGTCCTGCCTACTCGAAAGCCAAAATAAACGACGAGAAAACGAGCCGATCGGGGCGAGTTTCGAAACGGTTTGATGAGGAACGCGCTCTCTCGCCCGCGGAACAGAAATACGGTGCGTCGAATTTTATGCGAGATCCGTTTGAAATGGCGGCAAAAACTGCGCGGCTGTATTCCATATTGTTCGAGGAGACGCGAATTCCTCGGGGCCCCGAGGTGTAGCAACGGAACCGTGACACATCTTTCTGCGGGTTCGGGCAGCGCGCGGGGACGGGAGGGGGAGAATTAATAAGAACCGTAGAATCGGTTAAGTAGACGGTTTATAATTAACATGGGCCTGCTTTAGGGCAACCGCCATAACCCAGAAACGTATCTTGTTATGACCTAGATATGAGGCGATGCTTGAAATCATTCAGTGATTGTGCAATGCTGTTGGTTACCTCACATCCCCGCTCGTACCACCAACAGGCCAGCGACGAGTTATTTATCGGCAAGAGCCGAGTTCTCTCGAAAAGATCCTCGGCGAGCGGTTAAAATCGTTAAACCTTTTTTATCGCCCCGATAACGCCCGGCGACAACGCGGTATTGCCACCGGTGGTTCATAGCGGGTTAGAAAAAAAAATAAGAAAAGAAATCGGTATCTAGTTCACGGAGCGTTTGTAATTAAAGGAGAAAGACCTTCGCGGGGATCGGATGCTCTACTAAAACGGTAACAGAACGTCGCTATATCGCCGGCTGCCTACGCGGATGATGCCTCTAATAAATGGGCTCGGGCATATAGAGGCCGCGGATCGTACGTGCAAATTTTCGTGGGTTGACGGAGCTCGTCGAAACGAAGCTCTTGCTACGGCCTGAAAACCGAGGCTTCCAGAGATATTCGATTCCCTAATTTCTAGGTCAACTACTTCGTTCGGCGATAACGCGCGCTGTAAATTAAGTTTGCTGCTCCAGATAGAGTAGTCCCTTTGTCCGAAGACGCGCGTCGCTACTTTCACCGTTTACGAAGGACCTTCCGCGCGTTATCTATGGCGGATGAATATTATCGACAAGAACGCGTTAGGTAATCCGGGAGAAGTGTGTCCAGGGGTTAGAGTAAAGGTGAAGGAGCTGGCTGCGTGGTCACGCGAGACACGACTGACCTATAAATTGAAGAATCGAATATAGGTATCCGAGATGCGAAGATTTCGGAGGGGAGCATTCGGACGTTCGAATGAAGTCTGCCGAGAGATCGGAAAGAGACTTCGGACATAAATGAATAAAAGTAGAGACTTATGTAAGTTATAAATATAAATGCGTGAGACACTGTAGAAGTGATGTAATACGGCTGGAGAATAAAAGGTACCGATAAACTGTTTTAACGCTCTCATCCCCTTTCGACGAGTTCCATCAACCGGGCGAGGCTTTCACCGAACAGCTCGACTACGCCCCGCGCCCGCTACGATCGGATTACCAACCTTGAGATCCTTGAAGAATACGGAGTTCCTTGCCCAGTCCACCTGCGAGAACAGATTCTGATCGAGCACTTTGCACATTAATTCGAACAAGTCCACTTCACACTGATTGTACGTTTGGTTTTGCAACAGTCCGAAAAGGGACGCCTGCCACTCGCGGTCGTCGACCGTTTGCACGAAGTCTCTTATCATCGGACTAGTTTTGGTGGCGACGGTCGGGGTTGCGGAGCCGGCGGCCGCGTGCGGCTGCATCGACTGTTCGCCAAAGTTGAAGGCCTTGGGGCTGGGGGTGGTAGAATTGGCAGCCCATAGCTTGCTATCCAGGCCAGGGTTGAGGTTGTACAGGTGATTACCGCCAGAAATGTTTGGCTGGGAGGACGGTGCGATCAATTGATGCTGACCGGCTCCTGTGCCAGCCTGTGTCGTGACCAGACCAGCGGCCACGGCTGCGGGGGATGGACTCGAATCTGGAGAAGACGTTAGACTCGAGACCTGAGGTATTTGGATCTCCTGTTTAATATGCAGGAAAGGCGTTACGGCGGAGGGATAGTTCGATGGATCACCGAGGCTGCCGCGTATCGTTTGCAGTGCCAGCTGCCGTTGTCTCATCATTTGCAGCTTCCGCGCTCGGTCTCTCTTGTACATCGGGCCGAATTTGTTTCTACCACCTCGCATCCGGTCCGCTCGCACGGCTGTAACACAAGCAAACACCACCATACAATTAAACATAGGTCGCATTTATATCTGCGCGACGATCGGCGCTCGCTAAGCTCGCCTTTTTTCCGTTCGAGGCGACCGTTAGAGACACGCGTTCGCTATTTTTCTATCCCTTTCTCTTACACGCTCGTTTCTACCCTTATCTTCCCCGTCGCGATTAGAGAAAGCGCATCGTCCAAGATCGACTCGCGTTAAAAGAATCGAAGGCGTAATTTCGCGATCAAACGGAGCCGCCGCCAACGGGGCAACCTTGGAAGCTCGAGGTTCGTCATAGAGGAAGGTGGGACTCGCGGCTAATTGCAGCGCGACAGGACAAAAGCCTGAAAACCTGTAGCTGTTCCCGTTCCTCTCCCGGCGGACAACTCCGCCAGCGTAAACCAGCCTCTACGTGTTAAACATGGATCTCCACCTACGAACGCTGCAGGTGTTATTTGGCACGTTCGGCGCGTTGCTATTGAAAGCGAGCGCCGCGACTGCCAACAACGATTATTTATTACTCGCGATTATACGCGGGGGAACAACCTGTTAACGCGCTCCGAATATTCTTCTCGCTGCTTTATTAATACGCGAACGCGATGCGCCTTTTATTTCTGCAATTTGAGTGTGAGATCGATTTGATAAACTTGGGCAAGTGATTAGAGTCTGTGGCGATCGGTAGTTTAAAATATTTAAAGGTAAATGGAATTTTTGTAAGGGAAAGATGGATAATCGTGGTTCGATACGAGTTATAACTATGCCGTTAGAGTTAAGATCCACGTTGTAAACAAGAGATCCCCAGATGTGTGGTCTCGGGGCCGGAAGTGGCCTAGCGGAGGAACTCGATATGGATCCCCCTCGTCTGCGAGGGATTAAAACGCGCGGTAGACGAGTATTAAGGATCCCAGTCTCCCGGCCAGCAAAAATTTTACGAATCTCCGTCGACGTTAATTGTACGTGATCGAAATCGAGGACAGCTTTAAGGCGATGCAACGAAATTGTGTGGATAATGTGGACCATGGCAATGACAGACGTATTTCTCTAAGAAAGAGAATTCTTAAAGTATTGCATATGGAAAGCCCTTTACGCATTTTATTATATATGAGGCAGTCAGAGCAAGAACGGACCAACCCACATTAAAAAATGTTTTTTTTTCCTATTTTATATGGTTAGTAGAGCCTATTGGAATACGTTATTGCTACTAATTCAATTTCGAAAAAAATGTGGGTTAGTCTGTTCTTGCTCTGACTGCCTCATATGTATCTTACAAGTATTTAGGTTTCTTAGTAAACAACCGAATTGAATGGGATATTTCTCTGCTCTTTATCTACCTGCAGAGTTTCATTAAAATCGATACTATCTACGTAAAGTCCTGGCAGAGGAGACAAGGGAAGAGGTATTACGTGAATGTTGACGAATTTCCCACCTTTCTCTTCTCGTTCGAATGATAGCAATCTCGGCGAGGCGAATATACTCGAAATTATCATTCGCAAGCCGCGCTAAGCTGTCCCATAAAAGACCCTAGCGCTTCATCTGGCTGCCTCGCAAGATATAAATACATTCTTCCCCCGAATTGCCACAAGGTGGAGGTTAAGAAGAGCGAGGGGGGGGAGAGAGACGTTAAAAGTCTTACGCCGTAAAAGGAACTGGGCTAGCGGACGCGCGTCGCAGCGTTCGCGGTGTGGCAAGATTCGCCAGGAGGTGCTCGATGACGAGCGATCTCCTCAGGGTCATGGTGTAATCGAGGGAGGATTTCGAGCGGTTTACAATTTATAGGGCGGACACGCGGCTAAAACGGCGGCGTTGCCTATTTTCGTACGCGAAGTGTTTGCTATCCGTCGTCGCATGAAACACCGGGGAACGAGCAAGCGAGCGAGCGAGCGAGCGAGCAAGCAAGCAAGCGCTGTGCGCGCTCGTTGAAAGTGAAAGGAGGTTGAATCGCTTGCCCGTCCACTTCTGCCTGCGCCGCCCCGCCGAGGGAGGAGGGCCGCCCCTCTGCCCCCGACACCACCGTCGATACCAGCGACACCCCGCGCCACCCGCCTCCCAAACCCCACTTATTCCCTTCCCTCGACCCTAGGCCTCCCCCTCCGCGCCCCTCGCCCCGCCGATCCACATTGCCGCCTCCGCCACCCTGTGCGCGCCCGCTTACGCCTCCTCTCTTTTTCTCTCCGCCGTCCACGGCTCCCTTTGCCACCTCTTTTTTTCCTCTCCGTTTCTCTCCGTTTTCTCCCCCACTCGCGCTTTCGCCGTTCCTTCAACCGTTCCCCCTGTGCCCTTTACGCCGCGCAGACCTTTTCCCTTCTTGACTCCTCCCCCCCCTCCTCCGCGCGAACTGTACGTAACCCGGCCACGCACCGTGGTAACATCATCTCGCGATCACGAGTAGCGGTCTCTCGTCACGGTATCTCCCCGCGTTCTCCGCGTCCCTCCCCCTACCCTTCGACCCTCCCCGCGCCCGGTCACTCGGTTCGATTCGCCCGGTCGTATCCTTAGTCGGTCCAGCTCTGGAAACGACGGATTATTCGCGGGCCGATCCTTCGAATGCCTCCGCTACCGTTCGCGCCCGAAGGGACCGAGGAGGAGGTGGCGGGTTCGCCGAGCCACGTCCGACACCTGGGATCCATGACTGCGCGCGATGGATGATCGCGTAAACTTGACACTCGTTGCGTACGTCTTTCCAGCTCCATTGGCTCTGCGCCTCTCTCCCCCTCGAGGGCTATCCTCCATCACTCCTGACGAACGTTATGCAAAGCGAGCCTCATACATCATCCGAGGATTACGCGGACCTGGCGCAAGGAGCGTGGCTCGCGCCTTCGCCTCTGCCTCCATTCCGCGACACTCTCCTCGCGCCTCTCTTTCTGCGCCGCGCGCGATCGACTCGCCGGGAATTCAGACAATAGTCGAGCGAGCCGATAACGAGAGCTGGCTAAACTTGACTTTCAGGTTGTTACTACTTTCGGCCACTTGTTCCCGATCGCTGGCCGTTAATGCACGCGGAATGCATAGTCGCTTGAATATAGGGGGCCGTTTTTTTTTTTTAATCCCTCGCCTCCCTCCGTCGCAGTTCGCCCGAGATTTTTATCGCCGTTACGTTTGGCTCTAAAAGGTCGATCGTCTACAGTCCGCTGCGTGGTTCCCCCCCATTTTACGCCGGCACTTTCCACGTAGTCTCTCACCCTAGACCTCGCCGTGGTAACGCCGGTCCGAGGGAGCCAGGCGAACGTAGAAACGACCCTACGTCGTGGATCACGGACTAAACTTGACTCTCGGCCCCGCACTCCAAGGATTTCTTTTCTCTCTCCGTAGCCCCGTCCTACGTTGCCGAGGAGCGTCGCGGGTATTCTCGGGGTCTCGGCGTCGTAGGTGTTCCCTGGTCGGGGCCATGCATCTATCCGCTTTTAATTCGACGCCAGGTGCAACGGAGGGCTAGGAAACTACGAAGCTTCGTGGCTGCAGGTACAGGAGATCCACGATCGCCACTCGGACGGCACAGTTTTCTGATAGAAGCTGGATAAATGGAACTTGACTCGTATCCTAATTCGACATTTAGAAATGCAAGATACGAAATACGAGATTTCCACCTTGCTGCAAGAAGGGTGTAGCTTCACCTTCGCCAACTTCGAATAAATTAGAGAGAACTGTTTATAAAATTAATGCTTTCAGTTAATATTCCAAAGAGAGCTCTAATTGTAAAATATATATTTCCACAGGATAAGTAGTTGTTATTGAGTTGGTAAGTTTTTACTTCTATTCTTGGCGAAAAAATATTCTATAATAAAAATATTAGTATTTCTATTAAAAAAATATTAGTATTTTTTACGTATATTAGTCATCACAACTGAAAAACTATAAAAAGTGGAGTTGCACCCCTTTTGTGGCAAGGTCCTCCATTGCACCTGAAGCCACAGTAGACATTTCTCATTGAAGATGACCAAGATAGCGAGTTAAAAGCTCTCTGAAGCCATGTAAAAAATACACGAAGCTATTTGAAGCACGTGTGTATGTAACGCGTGTTTTCCAGGTTTTCGTGGCAAGCTGAACCGCGATACAGGCATGCGCACGCGCGCGAGGATATTCGACGCGCTGTGTCGCGGTGCCCCGTGTGGGTGGGCAACGTTTCGCGTGGGCGGGGTACATTAGCGTATCGATATACGGCACGATTCGATCGGGCGATCGTCAAATATACATGCCAAACCGCGACGCTGATGATATTTACGGATCGGATTCCGGGGCGCCCAGTAGGCCGGAAACTTGCGGAAACGCGCCGCGGAAAACATTGTTCCTGTAGCTCGGACGGAGTAACGACCGGAAGCTTCGACACAGGACGCGCGGAACTGCAATCGTTGCGCGACGGGCTTTTCGAGGCGACTCCTGATTCGGTTATTACGCGGACGGAATTATCGATAAATTTCACCGACGGGCACAATGGGTGCTTTTGTGACGCGGGACGACAATGCACGACTCCGGCATAATGTTTGCGTTCCCCCTTCCCGCTCCTTTCCGGCGGATCGTTGAAAAATTCTGGGAGGTCCGCGAGCGTTGGGGAGATCGGTGAGGACCGCTGCTGCGATAAAAGTTGCAGGGAGATCCTCGTCGTTAACTCCGACGCTTGGCAACTCTGTCGAAACTCCTCGAAAGACTCATCAATCGCAACCGTAACACGGTCAATATTGTTCTTCGATTTATGAGAGAGGGATTCCTTACTCTGCCGGTTGCGCAGGGATTTGGCAAGAGGAGCGACGCGGCGTTACTAAAGCGGCATATAAATGCGTTAAATACATCACGGGGACGGTTTTCCATCGATTGTCCAACGGCCAGAGAAACCGTGCACAGGATGGCCCTCTGGTAGCTTCGTTCGTTACGCAATCGCTGAGCACACGCCTAGCGGAAAAATTTCATTTTTGCGAACTTAAATAAATAGTCGTGCTTTGGGGAACGGCGAAGACGAGGAGCGCTCGATATTTTCCTGCTGAGCTTTCGAAGCGGAGTATCGACGTGCGCGGAAACCGTGGGCACGTTAACGTCCTCTGAAACACTAACTGCTGCTTTCGATTGGTTAAAAGGTATGGCGAGCGATATTTGGGGAGAGTCGAAGAATGGACCGCGAGAAGAATGCGAGGTATGCATGGCGAGTCGAGAGTGGGCGCGTGTACGGTCGAATGTACGATCACGGATATTGATATCTCGAGAAACAGAGAGAGAATGAAAAAACACTGTATAAATTTTGGACCGTAGACTTCTTTCTAAAACAAAACTATTTTGTCTTTATGGGTCAACTGTGTGTGATACCTGCTGGTAGGCTTGTCTCGATAGTTATTTATTTTCACGCCACCAGATGGGCTTAGCGACCTAACCTCTCAAAAGCAGTGACCCCGAGCGATTGAAGTATGAACGATAAAGCGATCTGCATCACAACTGGTTAATAGAAAGCCACCACTGAAATCTACGCTCTCCCAATGCCCAAACTTCTCTCGAGTTACCGCGAACTACGATTAGGGAACGAGTGGCACGCGTGAACAGGAGAGATGCACGTGCAACGGGACGCGTGCAAGTCATCGAAAGAATGTAACCCACGTCCGGTTCGCGAGGTTCGCGACGGTGGCGACGATAAGTGTACGCAAGAGCGCCGAACCCGAGATCGCGCGCGTCGAAAAGAAAGGGAAACCCACTTGGCAAATCTGGTCCACGGGCCCAGTGACGTCAGGCCCTTCCCCATAGAAATTAATGTCCTACCACGTGACCACCGTCACCCACGGCTGGACCAATCGCGCGAGAGAAGTTCCCTCCGTGACGCAGCCGACGCGCCCGACCGTTAGTGAAGTCATCCGCGCGTTGCGAAAGAGCGCAACAGAAAAAAAAAGCGACGAAACCGTCGGCTGAAAAAGCCTAGCCGAATTTCTCGCCGAACAAAGAAGATAAATCTGTCCGATAGTCTAACAGCAGAGGAAGGTGCACGAGCGAAAACTCGAAACCATCCGTACGAACGCAACGGGTAGGGAGTGCCCTGTTTTACCACGCGATGATACCGACCCACTGCGCGAATTGAAGGTCAAAAGTACAGTACTTCGCGCAGCGTTGTTTGTACCGGCACCAGATAGTAGACGCTCGGGGCGCCGGATTAGTTAACGATCAACTAAACGCACGTCCGACCAAATAGTATTAAAGCAGGCGCGTTCGCCGCGCGGTAATTGCGCGCGTTACCGACCGTTAAGCCAGGCTTTTCACGTGTTCGAATAATAGCCCGTCCCGCGGTAATTGTGACGTAGGCCCGCGCGCAGTACGATCGCGTACAAGTACGCGTATGCAAACGTTGGGGAGGGGCACGAATTGGGTGAGAAAGAGAGAGAAGGAAAGAGTGGAGCACGGCGAGAAAGAAATAAAAGCTTCGGCGAAAAGAAGACGGTGAGGCTCCACTCAACGAGGGATTACACAATCCCCGCCTCAACCTAACCTTTCTCCCCCACCCAGCGCGCTCGTTCGCGCGCGCGCGCGCGAGCTGACAACGAAGGTAGGAGTCGAGCAGGCAGGCAAGGCAGCCAAGGCAGGTAAGCAAACGGACAGGCAGGCAGACAGACAAGCAGGCAGCCGGCCAGGTATAGCACCTTCTTGCAACATAATACAATAATTATGAAATTCGTGAGTTTCTAAGCAGAGGCGCGCGCCACGATTTCCGTTGTCCTGCCTCATTTCCCCGGCCCTACCTATCCACCCCCGCTCGTAAACAGGCTGCTTCGTATTTATGGGACAATTCGACAGACTCCTCCTGTCAAAGGAAGTCCGAAAGTCTCTCTCCGTTTTGCAATTTCAAGCGTGGTTTTTCAGATACAAAATATATCTTACTCTTTAGTCGCTTATATCTCGAAGACGAAGCGTCTGATTGCAAAATGCTACGGGACTTTTCGATACCTCTTGGAACCAGCATGCTATGTAAATTTTTAAAGGTAAACGGTAACCTACCGATGGTCCTAACTAATTTTAACTGCTCCCGGACCAGCGACCGCTCTCACTTTTACGATGGGACCGTGTACCCAAGAATCGGCAGGGCTAATTGAACGTTGAGGATGTCCCTTGACCAATAAACTTGAGCCGTCCACGTGGCGGGCAGATGCAGAAGGCGCGCGGCACGGTCGCCTTTGCGCAGTTATAAACGGTACGCTCTCGTTATTAACGTTAATGGGCCTGCCTACGGTAGATTATTATTGGCTTTCGCGATCTGCGCTTTTCACTCGAGCACCCCTCGGATGCTACCGTCCCCTGGGTTTTCCTGCGCCAACGTCTCTCGCACACTCGACCAAACCCGAGGCTTGCGAAAAAACACATCTGCTACGTTCGTTTCTTCGTGTAAAAAAGTGACGCTAATTACGGGACGCGTAGTTAGGACGGTGTTCGCTAACGATCGGGAAATTATATCGATATCCTTTGCACGGCTAACAGGTGTGGCGACAACGGAGGCAGCAGGTTCGGGAATTCCTTTCTGAGAAATTCTGTCACTTTGTTCCCCCGATTTGTCGCTCGAGCAGAAGGAGATAGTAAAGCGGAAGAATGAGAAGCTCTGCAATTGCATGCAACTTCTCAAAAATTTATTACACCATAAGTTGGAGGGGGCGATCGAAATACCCGTCGCATCAGCGGTAATTAAACACCAATTTCAACGGATAACGCCGAATCAGCGTTTTCGTTAAGTAATAACATTAAGTAACATTTAAGTAGCACGAACGGCGCGAATCTCCCCGGTGCTTAACAGCAGTGTCATAACGCGTGCTGAAACTTTCGACGACGAAAGCGGCGGAGAGAATTTTTAGAGTCTAATTTCACTGCCGCGTCCCCCCGCCCGGCGAAAAATACATTTCGGCCGTCTAATAGAAATTGCAAAGCCGCCAGAAAGGCTTTCACCTGACCGGCAGGGATCGCGCGCGGCTGCGGAGCCAGCGCCGAACGTCCTACCTCAAATTTCTAGATTCCACTTGCGCAATTCTACCGGTTCGCCCTACCCATAGGTCTCCGGGCCTCGCTTCCACGCCACGTGACAAATCTGCCTTTGTCCAAACATACAACTCGCCGGAATCGGTTAAAAGAACTTTTTGTCGGCGACGGCGCTAATGACGAAAAGGAAAGGCGCCTGGGAAGCTAGTTTCTAAGACCCACATTCGGAAAGCAGATCTTTTTATATCGGCCACCAGAAGCCTGCCAGCCATCCCTTTAATATTAGGGTAAATCCGGGGATGTCGGGACGACGGGGGAGTTGGTACAGTTGCTATATTTCGGACTCTGCACGCGAAAACGCGTTAAAGTGCATGTTAAATAAAATATGTAACAAAATATGTGATAAAATAAATAATATCAGTGTTAGTTTTAATAGCCATTTTATTTTTTGAATCCCGAGATTCTCTGGAAAGGAGAATCTCTTTCGATAGCTTAATTCTCAGAGAGGAAAAAAGACCTGGACCATTCTTGTTTCTGCTAGCCTGCTTATTTCTTCAAAATCCTTAGTTAACTGACGAGGTGTTATTTGTGTTCTAACTGTTCCTCCTCGCGTACACGAGGGCGGTAGTTCGGAACGTTTAACACTCGTGATCGTTAGACAAGCATACGTTTAAAACGTGTGTCCGATTTGCATGTACATATAGATAAAAAAACGTATTACAGATATAAACTTAATAGACCTGGACAGAAAAAGATGGTGAACGAGAACGATCCGATGAATATCGTTTTGATTCTAAGGTTGTTCGCGCACTTTTAAACCTTCCGAGGGATTCACCGACACCTTTATCCGCGAACCTGTTGCAGATACAAGATTGGAATAACGAGAATTATAGACGGCGACGTGTTTTCTGTTGTTCTATGAATTATCAGGAGCCTTGCAGCAATTAAGAGGGCGTTTATAATAAGATTAGAAACAGGCACTCTCGAATTATCGTTGCATGAATTATTTTAAACTTTCCGCGCTACCGTTTACCTGTTCCTCGAATGCTATCACTCGTTTGACTGATTATCACGTTACGTAACTTTACGAGGGTACCTCCGGAAGTGGCGTTGTAAATTTTAAGCAACACGGCAGTTATGTTAAAAAAAACTTTAAAACACAAACACACGCATTTGGCTTTCTTTTCGCTCACTCGTTATTGCTTCGCGCGTCCCGCGGTTTCTACCATTACTCAGCGCAAACACGCAAGAGCCTTCAATCTCTTGCGAGATGCCGAATCCTGCCAGCGTATGTTTACGGCGGATCCCATCCTCGCACATCGATATTCGGAACAATAAATCCCCAATAAATCCGCGGCGCGATAACACTAAAATCTCGTTGGCCGGCAAGAACCGTCCGAAAGAATTTTACGGCTAAACTGGTCGATTAACCAGTTTCGCGCGGAAGTCAAACAATCGAGGAATAATGTACAATTTTCGGGCGAAATCCGACGAGACGCAGAAGCGAAATAATTCGCCGCAGAAGTGGATAAGGACGGGAGACAGCCGAATTATTCACAGCTGCGAAATCCGAAGCGCGAGCGTCAATATTTGATCGCGTCAACACGCGCATATGGCGCGGCGCGGTCGAAAATGAAATGAAAAAGTCTAATGAAAGTGTACCATTGTGGGTGTCTGGTTTCCGTTAAACGGCGTTAACAAGTGCAGCCTGTTTAGCTTCTGCGGAGCGCAAAAAGCTTCGGCAATTTCCGAAGGTGAGGCATCGAGTATCAGAGCCGGCTTACGACACAAAACTAACGGCAGTTCGAAGCGCGAGCCACGCTTCGAAAGCTCCGCTGGTCTCCTCGATTGCGGTATCGAGACAATTAAAAGAATTCGTTGCGAACGCGCTCGCAAGTTCCGAGAAATGGCGTCGCCGCTAGCGTTTTATTTAATTCCCCTGTAAACGCGCACGCTGCGCTGGATGGGCTCGCTGCTTCCACGGCAGGATGGTTTCCAATCGGGTCTAAAGCAGGTCCGAGGTAACGTTCATTATGTCGAATGAGCCTTGCTCTCGTATTCACGGACCACTGCGAACAGCAGGTCCCCGTCGCAGAGCACCGTGACAGGTGTTATCGCGCGATTACCCGCGGCTGTATTTAAGCGCTCTCGCTTTTCGTCCCTCAACGCGTGTCGCCGAATTTTTCCTCGTCCGCAGCCAAGATGCAATGAAAATTAAAATTGATAACCTCCTAGCGATAAATAACTGTTCCACACAATAACGATATACCACTTAACAGTGATAACGCTCGAATTAGCTACAACAAAATTTGCATAAATTCCGTTACCAGGTATAGCAAGCGTTGCACAAGAAATACTGAATCGTCTATCGGCAAACGAGCTGAAATACATTCGAACTTATAGCCACAACATTCGCGTAAAAAATCAATTATTTGGCGGGGTTTCCTTTATGAAAATTAATAAAAGTTGATAAAGGAATTGCTAAGGCACGCGGTAAAGCGTACGCTCTATAGTTACTCGCTCTGACTGCTGTGGCGCTGGTTTAAAATGTAAAAGAAGAAATGTCCAAAGCGGGTTCAACGGGTCGTGAACTCCGGTTATTCAGCGGGAAGAAATTAAACGACCCGTTACGCGAAATCGGTGGAACTTTATGCGCCGTTGGGTGTTTTTACGTGTTTCTGAATAACGTGCAAGTAAGAAACTGCTTCCTTTCGTAAACACTCGCAAGCACTCTGGAAACTTTCCGCGTTAAGCAATCCCCGTTGCCGCGGCAGGAACGCCGTGGAAAACGGCGTGCAAAGGCGGCAATTGCGACAGAGCCCGGTTTCGAGATTCGCTTAATCGCCGGGCCTTGAGGGCCTAGACCCAGTTACTCGAATTGCATTAGACGCGCTTCGTCCTCCTATAGCAACGAGCCCGGGCGAGCGCGCGCGATCTTTCGGGACCGTGTACACCGTTTAAGCCGCGCGCACCGTGCACACCTAGCACAGAGGACACTGTCGACACGCTCGCGAGTTTCGCGAGCACCGTGTCCCGGCGGCGACTTTCCCGTAAAATCTGCATAAATTGCGCATAAAGGAAAGCGAGTCAAAATCCGAGCGCGCAAAAAGCGGCTGGCTTGCGCGATGCATTTAGAAAACCAACGGAGGCGGGCTATATATCGCGAATTCCTTTATTGCGTATGTAAGAACGGTTTGCCTAATCGGTTGGTTCGACGTGGACGGCGATGTCGGGCCCCAGCGAATGTATATATATATATGTATCGAAACTGACGAGTGCAGGGCTACGCGGAGATATAGAATCGAAGCAGAGAAAGTGTGGTCTGCGGAGGGAATGAAAAGCGCTAGAACGACGAAAGAATTCGCAAAGGAAGACAGTATATCGGCGGATCGCTTCACGGTGTGTAATAAGGTTAAGTTCGTAGGAGCGTGATGCGAGAACGCTCGAACGGGAACGGGTTTGGCCGAGGTTGGCCGAGCGGAGGCGTACGGTGCCGAGCGGCGCGGAGCCCGCCGCGCCGCCGTGTGCACGCGTTCGCGCGTAAACGACTTTTGACGTGTCGCCGGGGGTATGTGTACGCGTTAAAGATATTGAATAAGAGATAACGGAAAAGGTTGATAACAAATGTGGTAACATTAGCGCAGGCTGGTGATATTACAGAGCTATTCCGGTCGCCCGTAAATGCGCGGTGAAAGTAAATAGTCGTATTACAATTGAATTTTACTCGAGCCCGGCGCGGAACAATAATCAACGGCGCACGCAGCGACGCGACTATTTGCACACCGGCGATATTTCATCAGCACGCAGCCATTATGAACCTGTTACCGGCCGCGAAGCGTTGGGAGAATAAAAACTGAAGAGAAGATGTAAACGACACGCGGCGGGGAAAGGGGCCGTCTATCGAAATTTCATTTTCCCAATCGAATCGACGGAGCGTACGCGTTTTCGACTGGGAGAGGCCGGGTTACATACGCACACGTGCAAAGGAACCGTGCGTCCCACGATTCTGTTGCATAATTGGGGAGTTGACAAAATTTTTAAAAGTGTTTAAAACTGTTCATTATGATAAAATATACTTGTAAAAAAAATATTAATTTTTTGCTACACCTCTAACATGAAAAAAAATGTAATTTTTATTTGAAATAAAAAATTGCCGCGAAAACGCACTGCATGGTCACGTGACCATTTGTGACGTCAACGTGCAGTAAACAAAGAAAGTTGTGGTTAGGGAATGTAATGAGTGAATTTTTCTCGCAAAAATAATGGCTAATAAAAATTATTATCAATACTGTGCTGTTCCCTGTTGTGAGAACACTTCAATACGTACGCCTAACAAGCTATTTATTCATGTTCCGCTGGAAACAAATATTCGCAACAAGTGGCTAAGTCTTGCGAGAATAAACTATCAAGTGTCTCCTAAATCTAATTTATGTTTTTGTGAAGACCATTTCAATGTAAGTAACAAACTTATTATTATCTATCTCCATTTCTAGTTCACTATTTCTGCAATTTTAATGCTTATGTATCATAATTTCATTTCATTGAGGTTATATTAGATTGTGTGTCAGATATTGGTAATTGATTGGAACATGTTGCAATGAGTAAGTGCCTAATACTATATTTATATCAATATTAATATTTTCAGTTGCCTGAGGATATGGAAAACTACATGAAGTACCATATAATGGGGTCATTAAAGAAAATTATAATGAAACCAGGATGTCTCCCTTCTAAATTTGAATGTCAACCTGACCGAAAAAGAAAATCTTCAAGTAGCCTTAGACCTGATTGCCTAAAAAAGCAAAGGAATGAACTCATTGAACAGTTAGTGGCTGGTCAACAAGAAATAGAATCTGCGGCAGCCAGTACAAGCATGCCTGAAACAACAGGTACAGGTATTTGTTTTATACATATGAATCGCTTAATCTCCTAATCTCTTCTAAGCAATAAACCTGGAAACAATACATTCAGATTGATAATATCAATGTTATTGTATAGATTTACATCATGAACATGCAGAAAGTCAAAGTACATCAGAAGCATCAAATCAAAGTAGGGAGATGCTGCAAGACCAATCAAATTTAAGGAACAAGTCAATTCAAGTATATATAACTAATAAGTATAGAAGTAAAAGCACTCAAACCAATATTACTCTGCAAAACACAAGCACTTCACCTATAAAAATAACTACTACAAATGTTGCCATATCGCCTTTTACAAAAATTGTCCAATCAAAGTCAGTTGCCATTAGGAAATTAACCTTTCTACAGGAAGAACAAACATCCGAGAGCGAAGTTTCTTCATATGCTCCATCTGTGCTCGATTCTTCTCCATCCATAAAAGTTTTGCGAACTAAGAATGTTTCTGATAGCAGTAGTATGAATGAAGAAGAAATGAAAGTAGAGAAAGAAAATCAAAAGCAATTAGACTTACAAAACACTTTAAAAAGAATACAAAATAAACCACGATTCTACATAGGCATTCCAAAAGAATTTTATTATTTAATCAATATAATCGGAAAACAAACAAAAATTCCAGAAAAGTTTATATTATTGTGTTTGAAAAAAATTAGACTAAATACAAAATTTGAAGAGCTCGAAGATGAATTTGGCATATCTAAATCCTATGCAAGTAAAGTTTTTTCCCAAAATATCCCCATCATAGCAAATATGTTAGAACCTTTTATTGTAAAATTAGATCTTAAAGCGATAAAATTAAATTTACCAATAGCATTCAGGCACAAATATTATCAAGTTTCATGTATAATAGACTGCCTGGAAATTGAAATAGAGAAACCATCCAAAGCCCTACATCAGGCTCTGACATGGTCTCAATATAAAAAAGGCAACACAGTGAAGTATTTAATAAGTAGTACGCCTGATGGACTCATCAATTATATTTCACCGGGCTATGGTGGAAGAATAAGCGACATCGAGCTGGTGGAAAACTGTGATTTTATAAGCAAACTAACACCTGGTAGTCACATCTTAGCCGACAGAGGTTTCAAACACTTAGAACCATTACTGTCGGCTAAAGGTTTCTATTTGTTAAGACCTCCTAGTGTTTCCAGTAGCTCAAAATTATCTAAAGAAGACGCTAAGGTAACAAAGCAAATAGCTAGTTTGAGGATTCATATAGAGAGAGTGATCCGCAGAGTGCGCGAATTTTCATTACTAAAACCACATGCAGTGGTAAATTCAAACTTAATTCGGGTTCTTGATGAAGCCACCATAATAGCTTGTGCACTAATTAATTTACAAGATTCTATTATAAAAAAATAAAAGTGTATACAAGTACCTATAAGTACTTTGATAAGTTTTATACATAGTTGTTACTTATTTATATTATCTTTATTATTGTAATTAATTGTGAAAGGAATTAAATAAAAACCACTACTTATGTGTGAATTTTTTTAAACGTAACTATATTTTAGTGTTTTTATGAAGCAAAGGGTATACATTATTTTTCCAAAAACTAATCAATATATTTAAAACATTTTCGAAATAAATCTCGTCATATAATACTTTTATTATTTCTACTTTATGATTAGTTTCAAACTCACTGTCTGCAACACAGAAGTAACAGATTCTCCGACCTGTTACATGCATTTGCATTTGTACTTGGCATAAGAATTTCTTTGTTATCTTTCCATCTTTTATATAATTTTTAAATGTTTTTTTAGTCGTTGGACATTTAATTTCAATGATAGCGTTGCTGTCATATATACCATCTGGCGATACAGCAAGTATGGGGTTTTTTTCGCATACGATCAATCCACATGTGTCAATATTTTTTTCCATCATTTTCTCCACTTCTTTCCTTACTTGTTCCTCCAAGATGCGTCCCCTCATGATTGCTGAGGTTTCTGGCGTTCTTGTTCCCATTATTTTTGCTATTACTGTACCATCAGAAGTTTTGCATTTAGTAACTTCATAGGCTATGGATGCCGTTACCCTTCCATACCTTAATTCGTACCATAGTGCACTTTTGTTTTGTTTTTTAGTTTCATTTTCGATAGTTTTAATTGCTTCTTTAGTAAAACTATTTTCAATTAATCGTAAAAAATGATCACAATCATCATGTTTATCATATTTTATAAATAAATGATGCAGAGAAAACATCTTTATTTCTTTTGGCTCGTAGTCTGGCTGGTGCTTAATCAGTTGACAATTTTCAACTCTCCGCAGTTTTGCTTGTGCTATGAATTCATCAAAAACAGTGCAATTATTTGCAACTTTGGTTTGTTGTTTTGTGTTTGACATTTCCTTCAATTTTATAAATTTCAGGGTACTGCCTACCTGTAAGAAATAATACTGAAAATATATTTTAAGTTCTAAAATGTAAAAAAAAATGCTAAGGTGAGAATGGCTCTTAAATATGTATATGAATGAATGTCTACCTGGGCTAATTTGGATTTTTTCCAATAGCACTCTGTGGATGTCGATGAGGGCTCTTCACTTCTTCTATGAAGCCACATAAGAAAAGCAACTGCATGCTTACATCCACCCTGTGATGCTGCACAGTCATGGCACTGCACGCTCATTACTTTGCCTTCATTTTCATTAATTTCCAAACTTACGTTATATCCTTTAGTACGCACTTTATGTTCAGGGCACATTTTGCATTTCACTGTACACAAGCCAGAGTTACGATGCAGTTGTACATAGCCAACTGCATCATCGCCGTAGCTTGCTCTTGAAGACCTATACAGAGAAATAATACAGTAAGAGTACATAACCTCTTAGGTATTTAATTTCTTTTAAATATATTTCTAGCTTGCAATTGTCTAGTAAAACAATATACTTACACAGAAGTTTTAACGTTTCTGTATTCCGCAGAACAGAAGTCTTGGTTTGTAGCAAAAAAGCTAGCCACCATAATAGCATCCAATCTTGGTAGATTTGTGCTGTCACCTTTAACAAAGTTCTGTTCCATTGCCAATAATATAATTTTACTAATACTTTCCTTACTAAAGAAATCGAGTAGAAAGTACTCGTACGCTATTCATTCAGTCGCTACATATAAGTCACTGTTTACTGCACAATGACGTCACGCGCCGTGATTGGCGTTTGAGATCACGTGACTCACAACTTAAAAACGTCAATTTTATTTATTAAATTTTGGTAAAACTAATAAGTGTTTTATTAATATTTCTATCATTTTAGGCTTTTCATTAATAAATCTGTAGATTTCACTACTTTTCCCTTTTCTTTTCAAATACTGGCAACTCCCCAATTGAACGTCCGAGTGCTGCACACGGGCGCATATACACGTGTGCGCTTTCGTTCTTTCACCTTCTGCATAAAAATCGCGACGACACCCGCATGCACTCGCTTTCACATCCAAAAAATGAGCACCCATATCGCCGACCGAATAAAAGCCTCTTGCGTAACTGTACGAAATTCTTTGTGCCGTATTATTTACCTTCCATATCATTCCAAGCGATTTGTCTCGGAACCTTGCGAAGCGTTTCAGTGGAACGTTACTTTTATACGGGCAAAACGAAAAGCGAGCCGAGAACGTAGAACGAAGTTTCCTCATACGAAGCTTCGTTTTCGAGAAAAACAATTTCGACTATTTGCTTGGAGTAATCTCATCATGTTTGTATTTAAAAACACTGACACTCGTACGATTTATTTTATGCCGCTAATACTACCTTACACGTTTGCCGACAGAAATGCTCAAGCTTTTAGCATTCCATCGATAACGTAAATATTCCATTCGGTAATCTATCAGTCAACGAGTGTGTACAAACACGATATTTGTTTTAAGGGCACGCGTGACTATTTACTGTGCACGGCCGACCGGGCAGCGTTTTCAGAGATGCATAAAGTAAACAAACTAAACTTCCGTAAAAGTGAACGCTTCGTATTGCTGCGTGTCTTTGATTAGCAAATACAATAAATACACGTCGAAATACGGTTCTAAGTGCCTAGTTCTGGAGTCGAAATGCCCCCAAGCGGCCGCGTAATTGACAAGCATTCGAAGAGATTTTTCTCGAGCACGACGCCTCGCGTGAGACGCTTATACAGCTACGATACATCTTCGCAGACAATCGGCTCTAACGCGTGGCAATGAAAAAAGAGACTCACCCTCAAGCTTCATGCCAACTTCGAGGCACTTTTGAAAACGGCAATAGGGACACCGTTTCCGCTGCGTCTTGTCGATGTGACAGGACCTTTCGGCGACGCACGTGTACACCTTCTTGTTCTGGACGGTGCGCTTGAAGAAACCCTTGCAGGACTCGCAGGTGAGCAGCCCGTAGTGGTATCCGGAGACCTTGTCGCCGCACACCGGGCACAGCTCCTCGATGACGATGTCCTTGGTGTCGGGGAAGTCGGACGGGCACGGTATCGAGCCGGTCACGACACCAACCCCGACCTGGCCCAATCCAGGATGACAGAGGGTACCAGTTGGTAAACAGTAGGTGGTAGTTGGTATCGCGACATTGCCGCTTACCGTAGCGGATCCACCGCCGCCTCCACCGCCAGCTCCAGCCCCGCTACCGCTACCGCCGCCGCCAGCAGCCGCGTTTCCTGCGGTAGGCCCACTGCCGCCAGCGGCACCCGCGCCACCGCCGTCACCCGCGCTGCCGCCCGCGGCCCCGCCGTTGTAACCGCTGCCTCCGCTGCTCTCGAGGGCCGTCGACGTGCCGCAGCCGCCCCCAGCGCCGTTCGCCGCGCCGTTGCTGCCGCCCCCGTTTCCTCCAGTGCCGCTTCCGGCCCCTGTTGGCGAGAATAGACACGTGTACACCTTCTTGTTGCCGCAAGAGCCGATCTCGAGTGCCGAAGATGCGCCACAGCCACCGGTCGTTGTTCCGCCGTTGTTACCGTTTCCTCCGCTACCGCCGCCGCCGCCTCCTCCGCCACCTCCTCCTCCTCCTCCGCCGCCCCCGCCGCCCGTAGGCGAGAACAGGCACGTGTATACTTTCTTGCTGCTGCACGGCGAGCTGTTGCGTTTGAAGAAACCCTTGCAAGACTCGCACGTGAGCAGCCCGTACTGGTAGCCGGACATTTTGTCGCCGCACATCGGGCACCGCTCCTCCAGGGCGGTGGAATCGAAGAACGCGGCGTCGAAGCTCGATATGCCGCCCTGCGAGTGCGCCTGACCGTGGACCGACAACTGTTGCTGCTGTTGCTGCTGCGGCGGTTGCTGCTGCTGCTGCTGCGACTGGGACTGGTGGCACATGCTGGACGGCGGGCTCTGGGCGCAATTGCCGTAAGGCGAGGAGCCGTAGTGCGATTGCTGTTGCTGCGTCTGCTGCTGGCCGGCACCGGCCGCACCTTGGGGGCTACCCTGCGGGCTCAGATGGAACGGCGACATGTTCAGGGATATCAGGCCCGAATGCTGCTCCATCTCCAATAACATATCACCCTTGCGCAACCACTGCACGGAGGAGGGTGCTCGTCGCGTAGCGGCTCATATATGAAGCGGATGGAGGATCCTCGTTGATCGGACCAACGTGGCGGCGATCTATAGGTATACGCTGCCAGTGGCGTACGCGGCATGCGACACAACAGCGGCGGTTATAGATTCCCTCTTTAGCTTCGAAGCGTAACGGTGCACGCGTCGCGCAAGGTCGTGGTACTTGCGTACGATGATGTCGGCGATAGGACGTCGACAACGACAACGACGACAATGACGAAGACGATGACAATGACGGCAATAGCAATGAGCGCTTAAGGAAACGCTTGGTTCCTTGGCACGTATATAATATCGATCACCAAGTCACGCTTCACAGGTTCACGAGGAATATCATCGCGCACCACTCGCTGCTTTCGAACCCGTACCAGACCACGTCCGAATCATCGTTGAGTAGCGATCGTGTCTCGGTGAATGAAAATAAGAACGGCTGTCACTGTTGCACGCGGAACAACAAACCACCACGGTCCTTCGTTCCTATCTGTCTCCCGGGCACTGATAAATCCAGCGTTATGATCGTGACACGTATACCCAGACGATGATCACACGCGAGAGATCGAACTGGCTCTGCTGTTCACAGCCACGAGGGCCCCGCCGGGCGAAACAGTCGCGAACGTTGTTCCCCGAAACACGCGGATCGCCCGGTACGGTGTTACCAAGTGGTTCGCACGATGTTTAATTTTTTTCAAAAACCACGGGCTCTGACACCAACCGAACGTGAACGCCGCGTAGTCGTGAGGTAAATACGGTCGAGTAGAAGTAGCGCGCACGCACTGCAATCCAAGTAAAAATGCACCGCTAAAAAGGAGGGTGCGTGTGTCCGGCGAGGGTGAGAGTGAGTCAGAGAGAGAGAGTGAGAGGGTGTGTGTGTGGTTGTGTGAGAGTGAAAGAGAGGGAGAGAGAGAAAAAGAGAATCCTTCAGTTCCCAGGAACGCGCGACTTGACAGCTCGGCTATCTGCGTACGACTAGTTGTCTTCTCGCCTCGTTGCTTTCCCGAAGGGCCCGCCCCCTCCCCTCTGCCGCCCTACCGTCGACACATGGAGGTAGGTAGAGTCGGGAGACCCGTCTCGTGAGACACACGGTGGGCACACGAACGTCACGTATATCACAGCAGCAGCAACCACGGTTCCGACGATATCACGAGCGGCGAACGCGAGGAACACAAATCGGGTAGGCTGGAGGGGGGGTTGCGAGGGGGGAGGGGCGGTCCTGGGCGAGACGGTCCTTCCTTCGATGATCGTTGTGCGTTGTTGTTCGTTGTCGGACGAATATACGCGCGCGCGCGGCCCACTGCTCGTAACGAAATCGAAAACGGAAAACACGGTTACGGCACGGCACGGCGATTCGCGACGCGGTGCGGCTCGGCTCAGCTCGGCTCGGCTCGCCCGGTAGGCAGAGAGATACACGCTTCACCGTGACACCGCCGGGAATAAAATAAAATTGGCAAAACCGGGAGAGAACGGCGAGAGGTGCGCACCGCCGCGCGTCAGGCTCCCTTGGCGTTTCGGTGGGTATATAGGAAGGCGAGGAGAGAGAAGGAGCGCGCGTGTCCCTTTACCGACGGGCACGGGTCGAGTGTGAGAGCGCGAGAGTGGCCGAGCGAGCGAACCAACAGGAGGGAGAGAGAGAGAGAGACAGAGAGAGAGAGTGACAGAGAGACAGAGGGAGAGAGAGAGAGAGAGAAAAAGGGAGAGAGAGTGAGAGAGAAGCACGGCGGCGTATAACCAACACAGCGCACGGCATAAGTGAAAGTGATTCAGCAGCGCATGCCACCGCGCGCGGCCAGGTGCCCGACGCGGAGTAGTAGTGGAGGTGCCTCTGAGGGCCCCGTCTGGTGGGGGGGCAACACGCGGTTCGGGAGGAGAGGGGGAGGGACCGTCGGGGAGCGACGGGGGAGAGCGTCGGGAGGTATTGCCGCGGTCGAAGGGATCGACGGAGGAGGGGAGAAGGAGGTTGCGCGGCACGGCGGTGGGGATGACCTACTTACGGAACCAGGTCTATGTCGGCCGGAGAAGTATTGTCCTCGCGCGGCTCCCGCGCCGGTCTGCCGCCGTTTTGTCGACCGTATTTGTCGTCAGTGGGCTGCCGGCGAATACCGCGACGCACGTGTACACACGTAGCACGCACCGAGACCCGATCCGAATCGATACCCTCGCGCCTGATTTTCCGAATTTCTCGCGACGAGCCCTCGAAAACTTGAATTCCCGAGAATATCCAGATACCGTCTAGCAGAAGCAACGGGCGATCGAATTCACGCGACCGATGGTCCCTTTATCGCGCGATCGATACGAGATCCGAGGGACTTTTTAAAACCAACTTCTCGCGGATAGTTAGAGTAGTGTAGGAGTAAGCTAGGAAATCGTGAGGCATAATTGATTTTAGAAAGACTCCGCAGGCTTTATAGCTTCTTATTTTTTTTGCTGCGCGGGCTCGCGTGACGAAGATCGCGAACGGACGGACGGTCAGAGCCGGGGAACAACTCTTGCTTTCAAAGAGCACAGGGGAGCCAAACACAGAGTCGCGGTAAGCGGGCACAGGGAAGGCGCACAGGCCACATACAGGCCGTGGCTGGGTCAACAGTAACGCCGTTGGCACTCCCCGACAGTGCCAGTGCTTCTCTGTGTGTACGTCGCAGTAGATGTACGATGCGGAGCGGTGGGGAGACCCACTGACCCAGTTCGCTGAGAACATGACGCAGCCGCGACTCACTCCCTCTCATTATCTCTTTCTCTCTCCCTCCCTCCCTCTCGCACCCTCTACCATCCACCTCGCGCATCCCACCCTCCCAACCTATTCTCTGTTTCTCTCTCAGACCCTGTCCTTACGTTTCTCGATATATCCCGCCGCCCTAAACGTACGCGTTATCTCTCCCTCTCTGTCCCCCTCACGCGCCTCACCCTTGCTCGCTGTTTTTTCGACTGCAACCCGAACGCGCATCGTCTTCGCTATTTCTTTGCCCGTCGAGCCAGCGCGCCGCAGCTAACCTCTTTCTCTAACGCGCTACCTCTCTCGACCTCACCCCTTCCCCGCGCAAACCCATGCTTATTCACTTCGAACGTAATTGTCGCGCTCTTTTCCGTGCAAGTAACCGTGCGCGCCTGCCGTAATAGCGCGCATACATTTGCGCGCGCGTGGCGCGCCTATATGCAAGTGCACGCGGGCGCGCGGGCCCGAGCCTGTCTCATCGATGAATGCACGCGGCAACTATTGCGCGCGTGTTGTCATCGTCATTGTCGTTGTTGTTGTCGTCGTGATCCAGTGCAGCAGGTTTAGAGGTTAGGCGCATCAAAATCTCTACGATGATCTTCGAACTCTCCACGATCGTACGAAGAGAATGTCGTATCTGTAATTCTGCACCATGCTCGAATCGTGATCGATGCTTTCCAGCCGCGTTTCCTTTCCTGCGGGAACTAGAGCCGAGCGCGCAGACGCTCGGCCGGCGAGCAACGATTCCTTCAATCCTCGACTCGAGCATAATGTATCAAGCGCATTATCAATCTTACGTAACAAACTTATAAAATATATTCGCATTGGTACAGCTTGAAGAAAAACAAACAAATAAAAGACAGTAAAAGCGTACAAGAGAAGCGTGGTACAAAGTTGCGTTCAGCCTGGCCCAAGCGCAATGCGCAGAGTAAAAGAAGGCAGGGAAAATGTGCAGCGTGTAGCGAATGATAGCGAGCGTCGCCCACGACTTGCTCGTTAAATGCGAAGCTCGGGCGAGATGGCTCGTCCCGTTAATTAATCTTCCCATCCATTCAGGAGAAGTTAAGTCGGAAGTAACACCCGAGCCGAAGTTCCCTTTTAACCTGCTAAACCGGGTCATTCCTTGACCCCAAAACGCCCCCGGCGTTTTCGAAAGTGGGTATTTAAAAACAGTTGAAAATAATCGCGTACCGGCGCAATTAAAATACTCGGGCGCCGAATGAACCCGCCGCGACCCCGATACAAAAGGGATGCTTCGAGCGACGGGTTGAATCGGTTTTCCTCCCGTTTAACAGGTTAAAGCTCCGTCCACTTTCGGCCGCGCCGCCGTTTACGCAACAAGTGAGCGGAGCCCTATTTAACGGCGACCCCCTAAATAAATACCCCCGGTTCGAGCGCGGTGCAAATTATCGTGGAAAAGCCCGGGATCGATCGGGGCATCCTGCTTTTCATTGTCGCGCGGCATTGTGCCGGGGCGTAGCGTGGGTGTACACCGGTTTTGTTCCTTCGGGCGCGAATCGGAAACGAGCGGTACCTGCTTAATCGTTATAGGCACGACCGTGCGCGACGCATGCGATTCCACTTCCACCGGGCGCGCGCATTGAGAAACGAATAAAGAGAGCCCGGTGCGTTCCATTGCGTGTCAGGTTAAATCACAATCGCCCGTGACGGCGGAGGCAGCGGCCAAAAAGAACGAGAAGAAAAGGGGAGCGAGAACGGGGGAATGAGAGAGAGAGAGAGAGAGAGAGAGAGAGAATGAGGGGGGGATAAAGGGCAGGCGCGCTCGAAACAGCCCGAAAGGGCGGAAGAAGCAACGAAAGAAAGTGAAAGCTGTGACCCAGAAACTCTGGAAATGTAAATTGCGCGCGCACCGACACGCGTTCGAGAATTATAAATCATTATACAAGGGTTACGCGGGTTTCGACACGACTCTCGATAGGTCGACGATTTCGTTAGACCCCGAGAGCCCGTACGAAGGAGCCTCTATAATTCGAAACGGGGAACAATTACGTGGGATACCAACGGTCGATTCGATTCGAAGCCGGTCGCCGCGCGCGGCGCAGATATCGGAGATCTCTCGCTTCCCTAGCCGGAGATAGAGAAACTGGTTCGATGCTGATGGGCATGCGAGCGCGATAACGACACAGCCGCGGCGAGGCAGCAGCAAAAAAAAACCGAGTCCTTTACCCGTATTGGCGGGAATTATGCGACCATTATCGGCATTACGCTATTTCTAGGTCAATTAGCATCGCGCTGATCCTTTAAACGCGCGTAGGCGGCACGCGGAATCGCGGCTATCGGAAGTAATCTGCTTCTTGGGGTTAGACGGGCTTCCATATTTTCCTTTTCCAGTTCCGTTCACCGGGGCATAGGGTAGCTGTCCCTATTACTGTCAGTGTCCCTATTACTGCCACTTCATTTATTTTGCTTAATAAAAATGTAACGTATAAAGAATAATGCACAACAATAATATTATTATTAAATTGCGACTGTTCTGATTATTATTAATATTATTGTTGTACACTATTCTTTATACGTTACATTTTTATAAATCAAAATACATAAACTGGCAATAATAGGGACACTGACAGTAATAGGGACATCTACCCTACTTCTTTTCCCACTTCCGTTGTGCCAGTGAAAAAAAAAACGGAAATAACCCCTCGGTCCTCGCGTGGGAACGAGTAAGTCAAACGATTGAGGGTAGAAAAATGCGATGGAGTAGCGTTGAACAAACAACTCCACTAAAATTCAATTCCAAATTTAAAATCCACTGTCCAGGGTATTTAAAATGAACAAGGTGAACTTTAATTTATTATACACACTCGCAATCACAGTTTCGAGCAATCCCTTTGAAAGACCCCGTGCACGAACGCGGTAATTTATATCGGATTATCTCGCGCACGTATTCGATGTGTAAATGAAAGTAATCTTGCTTTAGTAGAGCGAAGAGTATCGGGTTGGAGATGGAATGTTAATAAGCATATTAAGGCCAACCTATCTGCCGTTAAAAAAAGAAAAGAGGCGCGTATATCGTCTTCTACCCGCGCGATTACTATCACGGCATTAGCTATGCAGGTACGGTATCTATAACTCGTAATATTCGACGCAAAGAATATGAGCCTGGCGTGATCTGTCTCTGTCCCGCTTTTTCACGCTCGCTCTTTCTCTCTGTTTCCCTCTGCTCTCTCTTGCTCTGCACAACGTGTCTCGGTTGTGTGAAGTGTGCCAAGGACCGCCCCACTCCGCAATCCCATTTTCGAAACTAAAAGTAAAATCTAACTCATTGTGCCTGTTACACGCGGAGACGGCCCGTTGCCGCGATATATATTTCTGTCGCGCGGCCGCGGAAACCGTGGAATTCGCGCGGCGAGAGGGGGACGCACGATAACAGGGACGGGCCCTTTGAGCGCCGGGAAACTGCGATATTCAACGGAGAAAGAGAGGGGGATCGCGATCGTAAACTTCCGATATTAATCTCGCGAGGGTGCCAAGGATGGCGGCGCTTTTAGCGTGCGGGGTCGCGCAAAAATTTTCGAACGTTCGGTCACAGGTGGGTGGCGGCGTCGGTTACGTCCCATCTCGTTCCGACTCGCAGCCAAGCGAGCGCCCTTTTCATTCCACGATCGATTTTCCCCGCCGCTTTTCCTCGCGCCCCGCGACGAAGATCTCGCAAATCTTCGTTTCGCTCTCGGAAAGACACCGGGGGAAAAGAACAGAGAAATGAGAATAGGAGAGGCGGACGGGGCGGGAGGTCGGGAGGCGAGGAGGCAGAGGGAAAGGGAGAAGTAGAGATTGTTTCATCCACGAAACGCGAACTGGCGTTTTGCAGGCCAGTTCGCACGTCCTTGACACACTTACCCACATGGGATATCGCGAGACCACGTGTGACTGTGTGCCATGCATTAACGTGCATGCGCGTGCACCCACACGCACGGAGATCGGCTGTGCGCGCGGATGCATGCTCGCCCCGTGTGTGTGTGTGTTGCGACGCATAACGCGAGGAGCGCGCGAGCGCGGGGGGGGGGGGCCGACGGAGATGCGAAGTTGCGCGTGCGCGCGTTCCAGCGTGCAGATCCATCGTTCTATGGCAAAGGACGCGTAGACCACTTTCTGTGTGGAAGTGCAAGGATGTACCCCCTCGCGTGTGCGCATGCATTCGTGTGGCGGCCATGCATATAGCTTCCAGACGACCCTCTCGGCGCTCGTCGTCTCCCATTTTTATTACCTCGCAACTGGGACACACGACGGAATTCGAAATGGACCTTAAGCCGTGGACGCGCGGCGGGCTCGGGGCGAAAACGGCGAGGGAACACTCGCGCGGGGGCGAGACGTGGAAAATTACCCGGCGGGGAATGATAAGAGCCACGTCGCGGTGTGATAGGGATCGGTAGTTTCTTTATAAATATCCTCCAGAAAATGGAGTTTGAGGGAGAAAGAGAGAGAGAGGGGAAGGAAAAAAAGGAAAAAGGAAACTCGAGAAACATCACGCCTCCTCGTAATTTCGTTTACCCTGACTCCCTCCGCGATTATATTGGTCTCGTCTCGAGTCCAGAAGGCGGGATTGCGCCTTTCTAGAAAGCAAGTAAAATTGCGGGGGCAAACACGGCCCCGGCTACCTGGCTGGATACTTTTCCGAGCTTCCCGGTGTTTATGCCCCTTGAAGAGTTGTAAGGGCCTCGCTTTCCCTCCGGGGGGTCCTGGTCGTAAATTAAGCCCGGGATGTAAATATTTGGAAATACTGTCGAGAATTATTGCGTGCAATTCGCAACGGGAGTTCCCAGTGACCCAGTGCCCCGATGGCAATCCGGGCCGCAAGGGGGTGGCATTGCGTTTTCTCTTTTACCAGCGGAGAGGATCGCTTTGGGAACCGTCACGTCCCTTTACGGGCTCCGTAAAAGTCTCCCCGAGGAGCGGACCGGAGGAAGGCGAACACAGCCGTAAAGCTAGAATTTCGGTGCCGCGATGCTCCACGCCCCTATCGAGAATTCGACCGACGCTCATCTGTGAAGAATGGCTGGAGAAAAACGGCTACTGCAGAAAAAGGCTTCCGCCGGCCGACGTCGGCCACTTATTTTTCTCTCGGGTTCGGTGATCGAACCACCCCGCCGCGCGCGCGGAATATCGAAGCTCGGGCAAAAAGAGACCGCGTCGATGTCTCGATCGATCTTCAGCTTCGCTGTCCCGAACGATGATTCGAACGATTTTTTTTTGCGCGCGCACCGCTCCTTCGTTGTTCCAAGTAAAGTTTTCGCGCGCACCAACGCCGCTCCCTCGCGCTGATGTAAGTTTTTTTATCAAATCCAACGCGATAAGTAAATATCTTGGCGATTGTTACTTTTAAAACAGTCTTGGAGTTATCGCGAAAAACAGTTCGCGTCCGCCGACAGTAGATTAGAAATTATTAATACCGCCGTTAGTCCCCCTGCTGTTATTCCGTTTATCAGCGCTACCCGCTAATTGTTTAATAAAACCAGCTGGGCGCCGGAATTCTTAAGGGGGCGTAGTACCGTAAACTAGGGGAGCATTGGCAGGTTTTTAAACATTTTGTTATGTAATGTAAAAATTTACATGTTTAGATTTGCTTTAAGTATCCTATTGTAACATTGTATCTTTTGTGATTGTACTACAAGTTTAAAAATGCATCAAATTTTCTCCTTTTCCTTCTTTAATACATTGTAAAAACTAATACTAATCTGAAGTCAGTAAGATACAATGACACTTAAAATTGTTTATTTTATTTTTTTTAAACGATTTTATTTTACATCTCAACTAAAATTCACTCTAACATTGGAACATCATATAAATCGCATTAACAGGTTAAGTTTTACTAATCTGAAGTGAAACAATGTAACCCCGGCATATGCCAATATTACCCCGTGCTGCCAATGTTCACCCTGTTTACGGTACCCTTTCTTGCCAGAAAAATAATAATAATATATTAAATTGAAAAGGTAAGAAGCTGTGGTTTGTTGCAAATGAAAGATCACTGAAAGTATTAATAGAATTTTTATTAAAAAATGCACCCTCTTCCCCTCGCTATAGTCACTTAATGTTGGTCCCTCGCGGACTAAGTAAATTGCGGTGCCATAAATTCCGCCTTCTATGCTTATCTGAAACATGAAAACAAATCGAGGCATTAAAATTTATTATATTTTGTGGTCGTTGACAGAGCTGATTCTTAACTTTCGCATTTAAAAAAATGGCGGACTGTCAAACTGTAGGTATCGATTTTCGACACTAAAACTGTAGGTTAGACAGTCGGTCATTTAGTTTCAAATACCAAATTTAAGAATCAGCTCGGTCAACGACCACAGAAAGTAATAAATTTTAATGTCTTGATTTGTTTTTATGTTTCAGATAAGCGTAGAAGGCGAAATTTATGGCACCGCAATTGAACTCATTCCGCGAGGGACCAACTTTTAGCGACTATAGCGAGGGGAGGGAAATTGTTTTTTTTTAATAAAAATTCTTTTAATACTTTCAAACAGTGATCTTTCATTTGCAACGAACCCCATCTATCTAGCTTGTGAATTTCATATGGAAAAAAATTCATAAAGAATGCTTAATTACCGGGCAAAAACAAAGTAGTATGCCCCCTTCAATACTTTCGATTAGAGCTTGAAACGGTTCCGAAAGTAACTGTTTAAAACTGTTGTATCAACATTCTGATTGAAACGGTTATGGAGAACCTTTATTCCAAATAACTGTTATGAAGAACCAATAATTCCAACTATTATCTGTTTCGGTTACGGTTCTTATTTCCCTCCTCATATCGGTTCCATAACAGTCATCTTTCAGTTCTAATCGATTCCGAAGCGATTCTAGAATCAATTCTTGTATCGACATTACCCTAATTCAAATCATTAATAAATTATTGTAACTGCAAATTACTGTATAAGTGCATATTTTCTACAAAATCCTTACAGAAACAGGAGAAACTTTTAACCTTCTATTCTGAATAATATAGCCCGTGTGAATGTAAAAAAGATGTAGCTGATTTATTTATTTCAACGCTTTATTAGAAATCAATGATATGTATAAATATTGGAGAATCGAAATCAATATTTAAACAGTTTTCAAGCCCTGCTTTCGATCCGACGATGAACGTAGTGGCAAGGAATCTAACCCTATTTCGAATAACACGCGCGGGCTAACTGTCAGCGGAGGATTGACAACGTCGATCCAGTGCAGATTTCTCACCCCGCTGCCCCGTCGATGAGCTACACACCATTGGCTTCAACTAGCCAGGAATCTCGCCGATTCGGCTTATCACTTATTTCCCTCCTCTGGCTGCGATTAAAAGCAAGAGTGCCCCGGGATAGTCGCACGCGACAGCGCGGCACGGAGAAGGAGACAGAGAGACGGGATTGTCTCGCTGCACGAGGACTTCATGAAATGTGAAAGTTCGCGCGATAAAGGTATTCATTGCCGTTTATTATGCTCCCGTAACAAGCGAATCATATTTATGTATTTAGTCCATGCAAGTTTGGTGTGCGTTACATGCACGCAATTTATGTATCTGTCCGCTGTATCGGGCATTGATTGTGCGCCTTGAGGTGTGCAACCCAGCCTGTTCTTTTTTTATCAGCGATCACGATTAAGAAAAGCCAAGGACGCCGTCGACCTTGACCGAAAAATCGCGCTAGCGTGCAGGGGGGGGGGTGTAGGGGCGGAGGGGGGTATGATTAAAAATTTGCGATCCACGTGGAACGAGCGCCGCTATAGCGCGCGGAGATCGAGGCGGGGTGGGGTGGTGTACGAGGGAGGGTAGAGGGAGGACACAAGGCGAGAGAGGTGAATCGTCATCTCGCGGGGAAACGACGATGATCGCGTTTAAAAACCACCCATCCTCCATCCCCGCCGACCTCCTGCGGGAGCAGCGGCTCGAACAGGATAACGCTCAAGGTTGAAATGCGAATCGGGTACGCGAGAGACCAGGTCTTCGAATGGTAAGGCCAATAATAATGATCGGTGACTGTAATGACCAGCAATTTCCCCGAGAAGTAATTCTGACCATGCCAGACGGAGCGAGGCAAGCTAGACGCGCACGAGCACAGTATCTCAGTCTGGAATTTCACGTATCCGCGGGAGATCGGCGATACTCGAGCGAGTAAAAGCCTTCCGCGATAAGACAGTAATGCTTGGAGTGGATACGCTGTTTCTTAAAACCGCAAAACACCGAACGGAATCGTCTGCGAAGAGGGATCTCGATCGGCAAAGAGCTAAGTGGCTAACGGGGACATTTACCTTAAAGGTATTATAATTAACCCAGGCTCATTAATACGACGCCGGGTCGCACAATACTCCCAGTTTCGTCTGCTCGAAGCTGCAGAGGAGAATGCCAGAAATGGAATCGAGCTTTTCGAATGAGTCACGCCGTAAACTACAGGCGCGAGAGCCAACCCCTTCTAACTAAAGAGCCAGCTATATCTGCGCTCGAATCACCAACTTTAGAAGCTTACATAGATAGCAATGACCGACGGATGGTCTTCAAAAGCAAAATAAAAAAGAACAGAAAGTTGCTGAAACTGAATCGAAAACGCGAAGAGCATCCGAACCGAGACAATCCCAGCTCGAAAATGGCGGTTGCAGCGGGGATGCGCTGGCGGCCGCGAAAACCCGACGCGGAGGTATTCGCCAGCGAGAAGTGACGCGTGCTCGTCGGTAAGGCGCGCGCACGTAAACGCGTGCCCGCACGTGCCAATTCCGCGGGCACCGGGCACGGCTAGATGCACCTCGTGTCTGCACCTAGCACGTATTTATATCGCGTGTAAGACGGTGCATTAGGCGCAATAGCGATCTCGAGCGAGTCGGTTCAAGAGCCGGCCGAGCGCGAGCGCCAGTCACGATGAATGGGCGAAAGTTCTTTCCTCCTCTTTCCTCGTCCACGGCGTTGTCGGCAGCCAGGCTAGCAGCCGATAGGAGAGGGGAACGCCGGGGTGGGCAGGGGGGGGCGAAGGAGGGGGGTATCCGTTCTCCTCGTGGCCGCTCTTTGTCCCGCCGTTAGGCCAGCCACGGGCTCGTCGTCACGCGCGAAAAGTGGCTCATCCGCTTTTACTTTCCACGGCAGCTTTCGTTGGCAATGGTACTAGTTACGGCTGTTACGTTAAGCGGTTACGAGAGAGAGACATAAACGTCCCACCGTCGGCTTAACTCGCCCGCGAGAGGCGGTGGAAGCCGACTCTCTCTCCCTAGCTGTCTCTCCCTCTATCGCTGGTACACTCTCCCCGTCCAAACGCCTTCGTCCCGAGATCTCCCGCTCTCACTTTCGTTGGCGGTCTCGCCTACGTAATATCGCCCCGCGATCGGCACAGTTTCCCTCTTCCTCTCTCTCTCTTTCTCGATCAGCTTCGTCCAACGCCCTCTTCGCTCTCCCGCGGGATTTCTATTTCGCGAATAAAGTAGAGCCCCCCGCGAATAGTCGTCCTTGTCACTGCTCTCGACACGTGGTCGCGGGGCACCGACGGCGGGCTCGCTCGCACGAAACAGTAGTAGATACAACGCGGTCGTGGCATTGATAATGCTTTCCCTCGCTCGGTACGATACAATTGGTCGATAGTTGGGGGCAGATCGTTCCTTTAAACTTTAAACGTCCACGAGGATCTAAGTGACGCGTGCCCGGCTCGGCTCGAAAGTGGCGCAATCGGTCTCCTCGAAGTGTCGACACGCGGTGGACAGACATACGGGTACGGAATATTATAATTCATAGGCAGATACAGATATGTACCTAAAGGTAGATTCTTCGGCGAGGTGTTCGGATACGATAATGGTAGTAACGGTGGTAGTAACGGAGTCGCGTGTGGCTTCCGTGTAATCGATTTTGTAATGACGGCGCGCTGAAACGGAGATACGGATAAATACACGCGTTAAGGCTATCCGGCCCCCTATCTGCGTTAGATATCAATGGGATGCGCATGTATACACACCGACGCGAGATAAAGTTAGGAGCGCTCGCCGGAATTCCCGAATCCCGGGGCGATTGTAAGATCGCCAGGCGGTAGGGGGTTGCGATCACGGGCAGGAATAATTTTGATATCCGGGTCAAGTTGAAGAGTTCGAAGCGTCGAGGAATGACGGTGGTCAGCCGTGAGGTCAGCCGTGTTGTTGTTGCTAGGTATTTTTAGCCCGCTGGGGCGGCATTTTTGCACCGGCTTATTATTAACAGCGCCGTGGACGTTGCTATCGATCGAGGGATACGTAACCGGCGAAGAGGACCGGCCGAACGATCCGCTTCCCTCTCGAGCGATCCTCGAAGAAAGCCCGCCCCCCGCCAGATAAATCGAACGTATCTGCGCGCGAGCCGGCCTAACGAGGGAGAGGAAGATCAACGACGCCTTGAATCTTTCCCCGGCATAATTGTACGTTTAATAAGCGCTTTATCAAAGGCGATAATACGGGCGATAACGGTATGTAGGTCAGTTTGATACGAGTGACCTGATTCCTGGCTGGCACCGCGTTACCAACGCTCGTAGATCCGCATGCGTGCCACCGTCCCACTACAATTTTATATGTGTACTTAGAGACCGGGCACACATAATTCTAAGCTCTCCTCGTGGCCACGTGCAAGCGGCCACCCACACGCTTCACGCTCCCGTCTAATCCGATAGGCGCGCACGCTTGCACGCTTGCACGCGTGTCCTCCTGTCGGCGAAGGAACACCCCGGCGGCTCGAGGAAGCTATCGGAGGCAAGATTGCGTGTAAACGTGCACGAGACTACTGGCCACTAGTTCTATCGATCCACCCCCTTGGCTTACCCTTTAGTCGACTACTCCAAGAATTTTGGATCTCTGTTTCTGCACTTGCTCGTAAATTCACAGTGATAGTCGAACAGAATCGCTACCGTAAATTGGGGCCACGTTGGCGGTACGGGGTAACATTGGCAGCTACTTAACATGGATTACAGAGGGGAAAGATTTATGTATTTTTATACTGGTTGTAGTACATTCACGAACGATGCAATGTTATGGTGGAATATCTAAAGCGAATTGAAAAATGGTAATTAAAAAATATGCACAAGAGACTGGATTGAATGTGAAAGGAAACATTAAGTGTTATTCTAAGTTCAGATTGGTTTAACTGATTAGTTAAATAAAGTGGTTTCGGCGCACTGATTCGGTCACTATACAATATGTATCACAATATGTATCAACAAATATGTTGTATAGTGACCGAATCAGTGCGCCGATACCACTTTATTTAATATTTCCGGTCGAAATTTTAATTTGAAAATTATTTAACTGATTAGTGTTATTTATATGATGTATAGGTACTCTGATGATAATTAACATGTACTAAAGAAGGAAATGGATACAAAGTTCTATGCATTTTTACAATTGTAGTACATTTAGAAAAGATGCAATGTTATAATAGGATATTTAACTAAAATGTTAATTTTTATATTATATGGCAAATGTTCTAAAAACATGCAATGTTCCCCCAGTTTACCGTTTTTAAATGATTTATATTAGCTCCGATCTTCTGTATGTTTGTAGATGTAATTTGGCAACTCAATTTTCCCTAACTTCCACCAGTATAATTGTCTTGAAACTTTGTAGCGTGCGTGGTTGTGATGACAATACAATTTTTTATAAAACAAAAAGTAAAAAATTGGAAGAAAAATAAAAAAAATAAAAATGTATAATTACGTGCTAAACGCGTTGGCGCCAAAAAAAATCGAGGGGTTTAAAAAATTACCCAGTGATCAATAAATATTACCCATAACCACAAATCCAAACGACTTGAAAACAGCTTGTAACCACAAATAAAACTTGGACACTAAAGAGTAGAAAATATAAAATATATATAAAAAACTTTTTAAGTTAAACGATTTATAAAATGCACTGAAAACTAAAAAATAATTATTTTCTTGTATTACAATTTCAATGGTGTTTTCTCACTTTAAATAAAATCGAGGCGCGAGATATTTCATAACAGAATATGAATCAATTTAATACAGCGCCACGATTTTATTTAAAGTGAGAAAACTCCATCGAAATTGTAGTACAAGAAAATAATTATTTTTTAGTTTCAAGTCCATTTTGTAAATCCTTTAATTTAAAAACTTTTTAATATAAACCTATTTTTTATCCATTTCTTCAATTGTCTTCTCTATGATTAGGTACTTGCTACTAGATTATTTCGTTGAGGGTTTCGTAGGGAAATCGAAATACGCGATTCGACATTAATTGGTGATTCTAAAATGTTGGATATCTGAGCGAGCGATAGAGCGATTGTAGGGAATGGTCGTCCATTTTGAAGTTGGTATCGAAGAAGTTGGGCGATACGAAGCGCGCGTCGTGTGATAGCTTATTTAGCGGCTGACAGGGGAAACGGGAATTTAAAAAGCGTTAAGTCGAATGCGTTTTAACGAAATTTAAATATTATCTCACGTCCCACATATTGAATGCCTCATTAGAATACACACCGATACATTATACACATATTTCCCCGCATTAAACTCATTTAATATTCATATCGCGGGCTCAGACGCCGTAAATTACCGCTGCAATTACAAAGCGCGTCGCGGCACAGTGGTCGGGTCATTATCCACGATGTTATGATAACCAATCGTTACGAGAGCAATTCGGACATTCGCGTACATGTGAAAGGGATGGGCATGGCTACCATGGGTGTCCCCCGTCGCTCGAGCGAGCGGAATCGTTATCCTAGAGTCCAGACGATAAGAGAACAATCGCGAGTAGGAATCGGGCGAGTCGTCACGTTTCCGGGAGGGGATGGCAGAAACTGTCGAGACTGTCAGCAAAGAAGCTCACGGACACCTGTTTATTTTCAGCAGAGCTATTCGAGTATACTTCGAGTCGTTCAAACTGCATAAGCTGTGTGCTCGGATATTTTAAAAAATTTAACCTACTCGAACAATTATACCAACTTGAAATAATTCGAGTTTTGCGCGGAGATCGCAAAATTTGATTTCTTTATCTATCGAGTGGGTATTCGGTTCCAATTTAAGGTATTCGAATAACTGGAGTAATAACATTTCAACTTAATATTTTTGGTAAATCTGAAACGTTTAACTTTTGAGGAGGAAAGGAAGAAGAATATTTCAATTACTGTGCGCTGCAGGAAAAGGAAAATGAGTGTTGAACAGTAGTTGATATTTCGCAAGATTGTAATTGTTACACGGCCGTTCCTAATTCTGCGTTTCCCCCAAAGTTTTTACCAGCACGGCACGCGTGCGACGTTTTCGTCATGCACCGAGACACAAAGTGCAGCTCGCCAACCAGAATTAATTCGCTTGACCCATTTACCCGATGCACTTGGACCACCTTGTACTACCGGTATCGATGTGTGTTAAAAGTGTGCCCACGGGTACAGTGACGCGTGCGCGCACATCTTTTCGTTACGTTCTCAGTCGAGCAAACAGCTCGAGCGAAAACGTCGAACTGCGCTATCGATCTGTCTCGTCGAAATGCTTTAGCGAGCATAACAACTCAACGAATTCAATATCCAAGACTGCTTCAATTTGGATGCCACTGTATGCCAATAAAAATCGAAGAAGTTACATTGCTAACAATGCTACGCCGGTTACGTAAAGCAAGCTTCTGCTTACAGGGCGCACCAAAAATAGTGGCCGAGACTTTGTACTACACAAAAGAATTAATTACGTCTTGGATCAGAGGACCAGTGTTCAAAGTTTCTTAAAGTGCAAATGCACGATGAAACACGAGACTTTAATCTCACGAGACAATTATTTCACTATTTTTTAATTATTCTGGCATTAGTTTAATGAGATTAAAAATCTCATTTCTCGCGGCTATTTCCATTATTTCCATTTAGTTGTCGCTGGGATTTTTGTCTTGCGTAAAATCCCATCGTGGATTTGCAACTTTACACTTCGATTGCTGAGTGCCTTCAAGGACTAAAATCATTCAATCTTCCTCATTTTATTTCCCAGCTATTTGATGCACCCTGTGTACCCTCCCCAGGTGTAACGAACCACATCCTCCTACGCAAAATTCTACAAAGAAAGAAGAATTTATAACCCAGCCACATTTCCCCAAAAACGTCCCCATAGACGCATAGACGTATCTACTTATCGTCTAAGCGCTGTCTGTTCTTGAGGGTCGACTCGAGAGGAAAACAAACGACGGGGGAGTAATAAGGAGGAAGTTGGTGGTTGTTAGTCGCGAGCGTACATACTCGCCACCCCGCGATCGGCTGTGCGCGGGGGCATTTGAGTGAATCAACGCGCAACGGCAGAATAATGGACGCAGCGAAGAAGAGCGCGCATAGAAATGCGTGGAGCGAATAGGCGGCATACCGGATCGAGGCACGTCGAACGACGGCGAGCGCGGAGACAGATAGAGAGACAAGAGAGGAGGCGCGGGAGGGAGGGCAGGAGAGAACCCTCGCGGTGGCGCGCTCGTGCTCCCGCAACAACGTCGCTCTCTCGGTTCTCTCATTGACCTAGTTACCCAGTACACTTGACCGCACTCCGCGTCCCTCCCTCGCCCCCACGCCGCATCCCTTCTTCCACACCGCCGCCCTCCCCCTACTCTCCACCCTTCCGAGTGGCGCGCCGCGGCCGCTTCTGCTCGCGGGACTACCAGGCTTCTCCCCTCGCCCGCCGCTCCGCGCAACGCCGCCGTCGGCGACGCCGCGCCGTCACCGACGCCGTCACCACCGCGTCGTCGTCGCTCACCCTTGTCCCCACTCGAACCGCGGCTCACTTCGTCGCCAGCTACTGTTCTCCCTCTGGATTACATCGTTGCCCCCCTTCCCTCAATTCCTCCCCCTTTTGCCTTCCTTCTTCCAGGCTTTTATCCCTCGTTGTATGTTTTCGTTTACTTCTCCCCCGCCGACGCTGAGTCCCCTGGCGCGACGATTTCTGTCGCGAGATGCGCATGCTTTCTTTTTCCGTGTCGAGGTGACAATGGGGTGGCTGCTGACGGGCTATGTTTGTTATTCTGTTTTGAGGGCGGTAGTACTTTGAAGCATCTTATAACACAGGTGTCTCTACCATTGGGTCGGATGAATAGTTACGCGTGTATATAGCGATGCTCAAACGCTTCATTGCCCAAAGTCGCGAGGCAGGTTCCGAGAGAAGGTTTCAACGGTGAAACGTCGATCGGCAGGTATTCCGAGAAAATTGGCGGGGCCGCTATAAATATCGCGTCCGTGCTACGAGTCGAATGGCTGTGGAGGGAAAGCATGAGATCCCATGACGATTGGGGGGAATTAATTTAATGCGCGCGCAGGGTTATGGCGGCCGGCCCTTTCTTTCCTCGAAACGGGCCAGACGGAAATAGGAGAAGTCTCGTTTGCCGGTCATGGTGTTTCGAAAGAAAGAAAGGCGGTGGACAATGCTCTCTCTCTCCGCGGGCAGGCTGGTTTCGTTCTCATTTCGTCGGCGGAGTCGATGATCGCGTATTACAGCGCTGGGAAACGTTTTTAAAGCTCGGAACCAGCAACTGTATGGTTACTAGACTGGAATTCCGCTCGCGCAGGGAACACGCTCGGGTCTTACCGTCCAATTAATGCACGTCGAATGGTAAGAAGTGCATTACGCACTTGCACTCCCATGCGAGTTCCCCTGACGAGCAGTGAAATTATAATACTCAACGGACGAAAGGGGAGGGCCGCTTTCGCGCAGCCTTCAGCCGGGCAGGGCTACCGATTTTTACATCGCAACCGCGATTTTACGAGTGGAACACAGAGGAACGGTACATTTAATGGGAGCCGTTCGCTTCTGCTTCGAGATGCACGCTAGGCTTCTGCGGCGTGATCTAACAAAGGGGTCGAACGAATTCAGAGTGTGTATAGTATTTATGAAAATAGACTGGCAAAGAAATAGAAACAGGACGAGGGAGAAATACGCGCAGTCCCTTTTCAATTCAGATTTCTTTTAAATTAGCCAATTCGTAATTTCTGAATACCTATTAATTTTTTATAAAACAGCAGGCTTTTATTATTCAACAAGTACCTACAAAAAATTTCACTCGCTGTTAAAAATTATATTTCATTTGTAATTAAATATAAAGAGCGGGAAAAATCATTTTTGCTCAGAGCGGTAGAAGAGCTGAATCGAGCTCTGAATTATGAGTATCATTATAATTAGAATTAAACTTGCAAGAATATTCATGAATTGTGGTATAGATTTTACACACTACGTGTCCACAACTCCTTCAATTCTTCCATTCCATCATCCTATACACATGCGTTACATTCGCCGATCAACATCCCCCATTGCACAACTAAAATCCGCGGATGACACACGCTCCGGCTCGGCGGAGGGTGAATCAGCGTGCGAAAAATCATAGATACCCGTTCGCTCGGATCGAACAAAATACCGGCTGCGTCGATATCGATCAGATAAGAGCACGATAATCTCGCATCCTCGCGGCGATACGTTCGCCGTCGCCCAAGATTGCCGTCTCCATCACGCGACTTCGAAGGTACGAACCGTGAATTCGAAAACACGCTCTTATCGCGCGATATTACATAATCGACGTAAATAGAGAGACGCAGAAAAATCGGGGGGAGGGCGGAAAGCGCGTAGTCATCGAGCGGAGGAAAAGGACAATTGTTTTCGTCTACTGCGAACGTGACTTGAACCGAGAGGCTCGTCAGCGCGCGCGCGCGCGCATCGGACGGGACGCGATCCGCTGCGCCGGGAGATCCTGCGCTCCTCGGGCGGATACTCATCGTTCTACGTCAGCGCCTCTTTGCAGCGAGCTCTCGATCCTATCGGGTTCGATTGATCGATCACCGATCGGCGGAGCAGGTAGCAGGCCCGAGAGACCGGCAGCGAGAGCAGTAGGCAGCACGCGGCGAGTAGTTAGCCGCTCGGCGTTGCACCGGTGCAGCCTTGAGCCTATTCCACGCACGAAAGCCCCCGCGCCGCACGCCTGGCTGCACGCTGCACTTCACGTTCAGGCCCCCAGACTGACTAAGCCGGCACGCAAAAAAACCGCGTCTCTGTCCGCGATAGTAGCGGGCTGACGGGTAAATTTAGTCACGGTGCATCCACCGCGCGCCCCACGAATATGCGCTCGCCACCCCTCTCGCCGGCGATAGGGTCCGCTTCCTATTTTCTGCGCCATTCATCACGCGGAAAGCACCGCGCTGAGAAAAGACACTCTCCTATCACGTGTATCGCGGTTATAGGATACCGATGGTTATGGAGAGTAGGGTGAACTCGGCTTAGTCCGGGATAGTGGGTACTCCGTGATACTTTTTCGTTCGTCTCTAACTCGAAGTTGCCAGGCCCAATTTAGTTGAAACAAAAAAAAACTAATAGCGTTGATCTTAGTTTAAGTTGCGGTAAAAGAATCAGTCAATTGAAATTGGTGTGATAGATTGAAAGCGTTTTTGTTCTAGCAACGCATTATTTGGGAAATTCTACTTGCTAATTGTGGACGGTCGCTTGTTTATGTATTATGTGCTTTAAAAGATGAATAGAAAATTAAAACGGCAGGTAATATAAGCAATAAGCTTGAAACGCCATCCTGTTTAAACACAGGAAAAACAATCTTTAAATCTTTTTATTTTAAACGGCAGGTAAGTTATGATAAGGTGACACTTTAAGAAGAATTACTTTTGAAATTGTCATAAAATAAGGTACCAGTGCTATTTTTGCTCATGAAAATAACTGAATCCTTATTTTTCGTGTGCCTCGGCGTGTGTTTCTGATTGCGCTGTTTGAGAAATTCTGGCGGTCAATTACAGAAACAATGTTTCCTTACGTCTCAGACGCGTAACGATCATGAGAGTATTGATTGTAGACAAAATAATAATAATATAAAATACTATAGAATAATGTAAAATAATGTAAAATAATGTGAAATAATATAAAATAATTTAAACAAGTAGCTGGTGAACATGTATCGGGCCAGCGATACTATCACGGAGTAACCAGTGTATGTCGTGAAAACTTAATTTTGTATATTTTCAATTAAATATACAGTTCTGTCTCTCTATAGCCGCGTGTGTCGGGACCGGGCGCACGCAATTTGAGAGACGAGTAGTCTATTCGGCTTCCTTTGATTTCACGCAGTCAGAGTGTAAGGTGTGTCACTATCGAGAATTGTTATGAACCTTTCTTCGGCTTTCTCTTTGACATCTGACACCCGATGCCGCGGCGCGGCGACTACAAACAAAGTAGTGGGGATAGCTTCGCGTGTATAGAGAATCCAAAAACGCGTGCAATTTGAGAGACAGCACTGTACTTAGTAAATTTCTGTTAACCTATTATTTATTTTTACGACGTCTGACCTGTCATTACATCCTAGACTCACTTTCAGAACATGCGAATATTAGCAGTTAATAGACAAATTCTAAAACTACCACGGAGTTACCCGAGTTTACCTTATCCGGGGAGGAAAGGAAACAGAACAGTAACTGGAAAATACAGTTTCGGAAATGCAGCGTGTTTCATAAATACAGGCATTATCGAATGTTATGGTTCATGGTTCGCGCGTTCCTTTGACGTACCTATGCGATATACGAAAGCCTATAGTCGCGGCAAAGGGAATTGGTCGTTCAAGGTCAGCCGAGTAGCCGTCCCCACCACTGGGCCCGGCTACCCCCACCTCGTCCCTCGTCCCTCCGCTCCGCCAATTGGATGCCAGGAAAGAATCGAAGTTCGAAGTTCGCCGAGACGAACCATGTTTCGCGCCAGCCTGGCAGGCGTGCACGGAACGCCGTTGGGAGGAACCGCCGGAGGTGTTCGCGCGCGAAGTGCATCTTTCATCTCGGCCGATCGAGCGGCGCCGTGCGAATTCGGAGCGGTTCGTTTCGGGCGCGGGCATCATTATTGGTGGATGGTCGATAAAGTTAGAGCGAGAGATGGGCAGCGTAAACTTGCTCCCGATTTAGAGCCGAGCCCTTTTTACACGAAGCCAAGTAGGCCATGCGCGAAGGATGATGACGGCGTGGAAAAATATAACATTTTACGAACATGCAAGCGTCGCTGGGTATCGCTTGCATCGCGCCGCTCTTGCGTACCCACCCGAGACCGGCGAATCAATATTAGAAAATCACAGTCTAGTTCTAAATGGAGATTGCGATCGCGCCTACGAAGGCGGGTACGCTCCCGCGATCGAGGGAACCGTCCACCGAAAATAACTCCTCGAATCCACCTTGGACGTAATTTCGTCGCCCTCTATCAGGGGGGAGTATGGAAATAAAAGAGTGGGGGACAGAGGAAGCTCATTACCGATCGCGACAGCCTACGAGGAAGCTCGCGGGGTTGTCGAACCAGCCGAAATCGACTCAAGCTAAATCTTAATCATCCCATTGTCCCCCGCGCAGCAACCGCTCGAAGAACGCCTCTCCTCGCGGCCGTTCCGTGAATCGAAGATTTCTAAAACCTTGACAGTTTCCCCGATAACGAACTCCCCCGGCGGGATGTGTTACGAGGCGGTTTCGCGGGCCGTGAAGAAACGATCGGGGATAAAAAAGGAGGGAAAAAAAGAAACATTAAATCGAGCCGATAGTTTCGTGGCTGCCGCGTAGAGTGGACTGAAAAGATCGGCGCTGCAACTCGGTCAGACGCGAGACAGCGTCGCGCGGGGGTCGGGCGAGCGTACGAAACCGCGAGGGCGAGACGATTTCGCAAATATTAATCGCGGCCATAAATTTATCGGCGTTCCATATCGTGAGAATCTCCGGCGCTCCTCGGGGCGCGTACCTGTGGCTTGCGATGTAAAAGCGGAATCTAGGCCGATATAAATAGGCTGACACACCACGGAATAACAGGTAGCCTTAAACGCCGCATTACCGCCGCGGATATATGCTCGAAAAGACGTAGCTTGACCCGCGCGCCGGCTTCGCTAGCACTTCTTTTCCGGGTTACGAAACGTCCTTGGGAACCCTTCGGGGCCTAACATCTAGGTGGAGTGGACAGTTAGCGGGCGGGGGCTGAAGCGAGGAGCGAACAGCGAGCTGTGCCGAGGGTATTATTCTAAATTCAAAGCTGTTGGAAGCGTGGGTGGTAGCGGATACTGGCGACGGCCGTTGAAGAAGACTCGATCCTCGGTTGCACTCGAAATAGAAGAATATTAAACACGGGATACAAATTCCCCCGTTCCTTTTCCCTCGTTTTTCGCCTTCCTGTTCTGTGAGCACGCACAACGAGCACACGTACGCCGAGAGTTTGCCGGAGTAACGCGTCTCGCTCCGTTGCACCCATCCACGGTAGCGTATGCGTCGCAAGGAGAAGGAGGAAAAAAAAAAGCCTGCCGGCATAAAACCCCCGCAGGTTATGGTCCGCGCTGTCCTAATTCCGGCGTGCTCAAAGAGCTTCCCTTTTCAAGCGGGATGAAAAGAAGGGACGACAAAATTACGGTACGCTCGCGCGTAAATGCTCCATCTTGGACGTCGCGCGTTCGCCCGGGAGAGTGATCAGCCGAAGCGATCAGAAAGGAGGAAGGAATAGAACTGTTAATTCCTCCCTCCGAGTCTCGCGCCATATATCTCGCGTGTTTTCATCCGACTAAAGCCTCCAAACTATCAGCGCTATTCTTAACAGTCGTCCTCCAATTTTCTCTGAATCCTCCGCGGAGCTGTTGCAACACCGTTCCGATTACATCTAGCCATCTCATCGGCGATCTTCCACTTCTTCATTTTCCACGCGGCTTTCCACGAACAATAGATTTTCCCAGATCGATCTAATTGTCGGGGAATGCGGCATGGAAACTCGGGGTATCGTTCTTCGTTTGCACATCGTTCAGGTCCGATTTCGTTTGAAACGCCGAGCAAACGATCCAAGGAATGCGGGACAGTCTGCAGTGCACTTCAAATGCATCAATTTTGCCTGAGTGCATGTTTTAGCAGCTTATAGGCGTAGGAAGAACTAAAGTCTCCGCTAATCTAGCCTTGATGCTTCTAATACCCCGAGCCTTCGGTTGTACCGTTGCAATCTGAACCAGCTGAAAGGAAGGATGGAGTTTTGGAGAAAGGCGGCTCTCGTCAAGATGGACGAGCTTTCGCGCGTACGGGGAGGTCGGGGAGCACTGACGCGGCACGCAGCGCAGCCAAGACAACGCGTCTTGCTTCGGTGCACTTAGCTACCTTTGTGTCCGTTTTTCTCTTCCTCCCTCCGCTCCCAGAGAGGACAAAAAGGTGAACAGCATAAAACCCCTGTACAGCGGCGGCCGGCTATCGCCGCACGTATCAGCTCTGTCCCGATTCCACGCCAGTATCGTGCCACGCGATTCCACCTAGCCGCCGGTGCCCGCCGTAGGTATCTTTCGCGCATTTTCCGCGGGGGACGCGAACGCGCGCGGCTCCGACGATGCGCGAACCACACACACCGTGTGTCCTCCCTCCGTCAACGATGTAGACGGCCTCGCGGTACAACGTCGTCCGAGAAAAATCCAGCACAGGCTAATCCGCCAGGCTCACCTATCTCAACTGACCCATAACTGATGTAATTCCTGCACGTAACGCGTTACACTGCCGTGTAACTGCGCGTTAGCTGATTCTAGCGCGTCCTTATTATCGCGCTGCAATTAGCGTGCCGAGCGGAGGGAAGCCGGGACGGAAAAGTTGCGTATAGGAAAATTTTTCATTAACGCCAACGCGTGGCCCCAAGCAATTATTCAGCAACGTTGAAAAGGGAAAGGTCAGTCGCCGGTGGAAAAAGATCGCCCCCGTTAATAAATTCCACGCAACCCGTGTCACCTTTGCGTCAGCTTTATGTTGTGACGGCAGAATTTACGAATTTCATTCTCGTTAACCCATTTGCCGGAGCTGTGAACGGCGGCGGTGTGTGCGCGCAATGGAGCAAGAGGCGTGGGTGTCGGGCGCTCAAAGCGAGCCACGAGAAGCTTATTGATCGTCGAATCCTGCTTTCCACGAGATCGCCCCCAAAAGTTCGACGAGCTTTTCGGCTTAATCGACGGGGCTAAACAAGCATCCGTCTCTTTCCACATCTCTGCCCTCACCTTCCCTCTGTCACTCTCTTTCTCTCTTTGCACGCGCGTATCTCGCCGGTGTATCTCGAGTTTCTCGAGAGGCGTACGCGCGGGCGTAGTTCGTTCCGTGTGTAAGCTCCATAAAGGCGTCACGCTCCGTAAGCAGAGCCCTCCTTGATCCAAATTCCAACCCGGGGTTGGAGGTTGAGCGATTCAATCTGACTTTAATGTTCACACTGGACAAAGCTGCTGCCCGGTACGCGTTGAACTGTGAACCGCTTTCACCGTTTTATTTTTTTCCATTCCCGAACCGATTAACAAAGGGAATTTTTCACATGGGCGCAGAGAGAGAGAGAGAGAGAGAGAGGGGCCGTGACTGTGTCGCAAGCACCCGTTCACCGAATCGCTCCGTGAAATGTTTCGCGTACTTCGAGCCACGTGTTCGCAAAGAAAGCGCCCCGTATCGAATCGATTAAGAACGAAACCCCCACTTTGGGGAAAATCTGATCGATGAAGACAACGAAAGCCTTTAACCGCCCAGCGTGGCTCCAGTTGAACGCCCTGTTTGTACTGGCGAGGGTTGCGCACAGCGGTGGGATCATGGATTTGGCCCAGATTTTACGTGCACTTGGTACATACTCTACCTAAAAATATCTTAAGAAAATAAACAAGCTCGTATATGTTATATACGAGCCGAAGGAAGAATGCAAATCCGCTCGTTACTTTGCTCTGCCTCCGCTATATATGATCCTGAGAAATTCTCATATTCCAGACTGATCGATTAACGATAGAAATCTCCGTGAAAAATCGCGCCCAAGTGTTCCGTGGCCCCCTTCGGTCTGGCCCCGGCCGATTCGCTCGCTCGATCGTCGATGAGTTTAATGCAATTCGTGGAACGGCCGGGGCGAGGTGGAGTCGCGAGACGGCGGGCCAAAGTGGAAAGGGATATTTCACAAGGTACAAAGCGATTTCGGCGGCGCGAAGTTCAGCCGCGGGAGGAGGAGAGGCGCAGAGAAGCCAGGGAGGTAGGCACGGCCAGGTAAAACTCGAGCTCTCTCGTTTCGTTTCGGCTCGTCACGGACCGGTGCCCTGCTAGCTCTCTGCCCTTGACACACTTCTCCCCGCGAGAGGAGCGCTCTTGCTGCGCGTTACAAGCTCGCTCCGCGCCGCTCCGCGTGGACCGAGGGCGCCTCTGTCTGTCTGCCTTGGCTTGGGTCGCTCGTAACCGCGCGACGCGTGCTCGTTGCTCGCGTACTACACTTCCAGACGCAGGCTACGTCTGCGGGAGCCACTTGATTATTCGATGTGCCCGATACCCGCGTAGGTTCTCGCGCTGGTGCGCTCTCCCGGTCGACGTGCGTTGCACGCCGGCTCTGACCAATCCAGACGCGATCGCTCGGGCCAGACGAGAAGGACAGAAGCATCGTGCAGGCCCCTCGCGAGTAGATATTTCGAAACGAGCGTAACTAAATGTTTATCCGTCTCTGCCGCTTTCTGCGGTTACCTGGCTCCGTTTCAGACTGCGTTTCGCATAGACTCCGCGCGAGAAGAAGATCGAGAGACGTCGCTAAAATGTTTTTAGGGACTTCAAATCTATTCCGTAATTGTACGCTTCACAGGTCTCGCGCGTGCGCGCAGAGTGGAGCGCGAGGACGCGATGTCCCACCGCGCGACGCGGCCTAAGCCAGCGCCCGGTTATTATTTTATTATCCGCTTTGGCGTCCCGCGAGACAGCACGTTCGCGTGTTTGATTCACAAATAGAAACCTGCGTCTATGAAGCGTGCACGTGCACGTGCTTCTGTGGAAGCCTTACAACGACACGCTTGCTTCGCGAATCTTTGCGATACATGGGTATATATTTCCTGAACGCTCGCCGCCACGCGCATGCTCGGCGGAACAGTAGTTCGGCATCGAGCATCCAGATGTTTACACTGTCGCGCCCAGACAATGGCAAGCTCGATGCTCGGTGCCCCGCAGTAGGTCGGGACGGGTTGTCGAGAGTCGAGACTAGCAACATTTACCGCGGCAAACATCGGGCTTTATTCTCCCCGTCCGTCGAGCGAACGACGTGGTATTTAATATATAAAGCAGCGGCGGTGCGTCGCGCCGACACGCTTCACGCGTGAACACCTGCGCGGAGACGGATGCGCGGCTCTCCCTGCGCAAGAGGCACAGGCATATGGAGACGCGAGGGAGCATCGTACCTGCAATTAACTTAGCCCTGTCCCCCTCTAGCTGCTCCACTTTCTCCTTGATTCCACGATATTTCGATCCCCGTCTGCGTGGAAATTAATCCAAGATCACTCGGCCGATCAGCCACCCCTTGGGCTATGCAAATAGCAGCCACGGGTACTCCAGTTGCGCGCCGGGGTCCGACGATGCGCGGTTCAGGTAGCGAGCGGTGCACACGCGGGGTACAACAAGTCGCGAAATTATTCAGGGCAGGTAGAGTAGCGCGTAATGGCTATACGTCGTCGTGAGCAGTATTTCCCATCGGTAGATAAGTAACATTCAAGGTCAGCCGCAGTGCAGCAGACCGTTTCAACGTTACACGCGCCCCTCCGATCCACTCCCCGCCGGTCGTCCCTTATCGACTGTATAAGTCGATAATCGGTAGGCCCGACGATGCGCCGTTTAACGAGGCAAACACGAGGACCTGTCGGGGAGGATCGCGAGGGCCATTCGTTGCGCTTGGATGTAGGAAGGTGTAGATTGTAGGGTCATTTCGGGAGAGACGCACTACTTCCTATTTTGGCCGCACTAAACTATTGGTAACATTGATTGGACTGATAATACTAAGTAGTATTCTTGTCTATGAACATAATCTCAGTAAACAATACACACCGATTATGTTGTTTAAGTGCATTAAAACTGAAAAAAATTTTCATTGCCTTAGATTTTGCACGAAATATTTCTGTGAACGATGAGTAAATTTTTTATCAGCTTGTTATCGCGTAGCTTTAACTATTATTCTTGGTTTAATTAGTGACAGTAGTTTCTTCTCCTGGTATAACAATGTGTTTTAACAACTTTTTTTACCTACTGGGTTTTTTTTTCTGCGCAGGTGCATCTATCCCTGAATGTGTGGATAGATGCACCTCAGAATCGAAGGAGTGATGCATCATCAATTAATCCTCTTCAGGACATGCCGAGGGTATGTATAAGAAAAGCAACGGCTCGTGCCATACCAACATGGGCAGAAGGGCAGCTGAAAGAAGCTATTCCAAAGCTAAGAAACAAAGAAATGGGTCTAAATGCTGTTTCTATAGAGTATTGCATATAAAAAAAAGACTGTTAAGAAGATATAGATCAAATACTGACTAGTCTAGAAAATATAAATAAAAGAAAATTATTGAAGAAAGTGAAACAAGAAAAGTAGAAAAGGCACTACGGAAGAACATTTTGACAATCTAACAAAAAAGTAAAATCTAAGATAATTTCAACTAAGCGAGAGACTAACAAAGGGAAGATCCCGAATCCGGAAATTCAGAAAACCTGAAACTTATTGTTAGTGAATGTCCGGGGCGATTTTATGTAGTGATCCGGGTTTTTCGATGCTGCTTGCTCAAAAAGTCATAAATATTTTCTCTTTATTTCTCGACTGCGGTTACAGTTTATAATTTACAGAAACTTTTGTCTTGAGATATCGTACCTAATATAAGAAATAGTTAAACCTGTCCGGGTTTCAAGTGCAAATGTTCGGGATTTTAATTAGGGATGGAGTGCAAAATCACCACAGTAATCGCAGATTCACAATCACGGTTGTGATTTAACTTCAATCACGACCGTGATTTTTTTTAACTTCAGTGAATTGTGTACTGTGATCGTAATTCTTGATCTTGATTGAATTATGTTTTATAAAATGCTTTAATAGAGCTTGTGTTACAGTCAAAGCATGCTAATTCGGCGAATATATCGAATATTCATTCATAAATAGTCAATGTATGCACGCACTTATTTGATTGGCTAAAGTATTCACATATACATTATACTTTTTAACTAAAGTGAAGAAATATTCGTTAATTTAAATAGATCAAGAACGATTACATTGGATCAAAATATACAACTGAGATTCTATAAGAACAGTGAGGACTTGACAATGTTTCGAGAGATAATAGAATTTGGGGTTATGTGGCGCGTAAAAAGAGCAGTTATGCTCTCCACCAATCAGAAGCGATCACTGTTCTGCCTACACCAATCAGAGGCGATCACGAAAATCACGGCTCATTGTGAAAAATCACCGTGATTGGGAACGGACGTGATCGAATCACTCGTGATTCACAAAACACGGTTCTAACCAACTCTAGTTTTAATGCTCTTAGTCCTAGTGATTTTACGAATGGCAGCCCTACTTGTAACTAACAAGAAACAATAAAAAATTAAACCAAAGAACAAGTCAATCAAGACTAATTAAAACTCTGATGACTATTCTAATGGTGATACAGTGGATTGGATTCCTTGCCTGGAGTGCTTAAAATGGTTCCATGAAACATGTGCCACGTATCGGGGAAGAGGGTACAAATATATAAATGAATCTCTCCCGAATCTGAACTGCATTTCTCCTTCAGGCTTAGGGGCAGATGCACTTCCTCAATGTTTTTTACAAAAATAAATGTTTCATAGCCTTAATGTCATATTATCTTAAAGAAATTAAAATAAATAATTAAACTACATTTACATATACTTTCAATTGTATTTATTTAAGACTTTATAAATAATAGAACAAATGTGGTGCATCTCTCCCGAAATGATATCCACGTAGATTTCCCGCGACGGACGCTAGTCGCGCGGCTCCCATGGACGAGACCGACGCCGGTTGCGAAAGGAAAGCTAAGTAGGAACCGTGAGCGGCGCGCGTCACGAGCGACCGAACCGTCGGCCGATGATAATTTTCACGCCGCGCCACGTCCTATCAGCGCGAAAGGACCACGCGCTGTCGTCCCGAGGCGTTCGATGGTCGCGCCTGGTCGACGCGCGAGAATGGAGCGTGATTCGCACTCAATGCCTCGGCGATAAGCGGTTCGATTACCGTGCACTGTTTACGCGGTGTATCGCGTCGCGAATCGATTTATTTATGTCGCTCGAAGATAATCCGCCCGCGATCGGGAGCCCGTCGCCGCGCTATTCTATTCCTAGCGTTCCTTGAGACTTTCGAGTCCGCGTCTACGCGCGGCCACGGGGCTCTGGCCAGAAGAAAGGCTCTGCCTCTTCCGTCGGGCCGAGGTGCAGGAAGAAATGTCCGTCTTAGAAATAACTCTCGCGTGAGTGGCTGTCAGCAACGCGGAATCCATAGGAGATACGAAGGTCGGCGGGAAAAGGTCGCATGCCGTGACAATGGTACCTGACCATCGGTAGACTGGAAGCGTTCGAGTAAGATGTCTCGCCTTAACGAGGCAACCGCCGCTCGATGGAGAAAGTCGAGCTGCGTTGGCTAATGTGCCACGAACTTATTCAGCGGGGGAATAAATATGTATACATACTGAAAGTAGACGCGAGTTTCGAGAAGTTACAGAAAACTACGGCGACGTAAATATATTATCAAGCGTAGTACCTACAGCTATAGCCGCGCGGAGGTAGAAACACGTGGCACCGCGACCGACCTATTTCCAGATACGGTCTCGTTCTCAAAACGTTGGAACTTCGGAAACGAGTTACTGTCGCGAGCGGCACGACCCACCGTCACGATGACAATAAGCGCGCCCTGCAGGCACATCGGGGGCGATCGGTGGCCATCGATTGGCCATCGATGCCTGTTGCGAAACGATCGATGGGGTTGGCCTATAGATCCCGGCTGCAATCAAAATTTCTGCAACACGGGTACCGAGGAGCACTTTCGGCGGGCAGGCATTAATCTTCTCCCCCCCATTGGGGAAGGCTCGCTTACCGCATCGCGGTCTTTTAACCGTGTCACGATTCAAAGGTCAGCCTCTTTCCACGTAGCGAGGCGGCGATCGAACATCTCGCCTAACAACTATTTTCGACTAACAACTATGCTTTTTCGCCCCGCGACTAAACAATGCATCGTGGATCGCCGTCGCGACCCTCCCCGTCGACCGATCAAACGTTTTCGACGGAAGCGCGCGTCGACACGCGAGGCTCAGCCTTGCAGTTGGAACGTCGCGAGTGGAAATTAGATTTCGCGTTCGGGTAATTCGGAATTAGAGGCGCGGAGGTCGCGCGAGGGAAGAAAGCGGCGAGGAATGGAAGGAAGGAAGGAAGATGCGGTGGAATGAGGTCGCGTTAAAACTGGGCCAGGTTTACTCGGTAACTATGTCACCGCTATTGATCTGTCATCCACCCACAGCCTTCTACCGTACCACTTATCGTCGGCGTAGTCCCGCGGAGCAAACTGTTGCAATAGTTTATTTTCATTTACTATCTTCCAGTCCCCGCGCCCTCCGCCCTCCCCTTCCCGTAGCCGTAATAAGGAGTTCCCTAGATTGCGCCGCGATGTGGTATTCACGATCGAGGAGCGAGGGACGTTGCGGCTAGGTGGGACGACGCGTGACACGGGGCAACTTCTTTTTCGACGGCTCGTGGGCTCTACGCAACCGTTCCCATATTGGCCAATGGGTCCTCCTCGTTTCCTACTTACGTAACGGGCTTAGCAGCCGATTTCACTATTTCGGATTGGGAACGGAGTTAGGACGGCCCCTCTTTGGTAATAACGGCCGGAGGACTGCGAAACACACTCTCCGCTGACTACTTAACTACGCTTTTGTAATCTCTTACCTAGTTCCTTAATTGCACGACACTCGAGCTTTTTTGGTTTCGCTGGCCGTTCTGTAGCTGTTAGCCCCTATCGATTTCCATCCTCTTGGAAACGGGTTAACGCGATGACCAGCGAATACGGTGCATTTACTAATTTGCTGTGGTACGAGCGCGCGAGGCTCTAGAGAGGGTGAGGTGGAAATTCTTATTTGCAGAGAAAGCAGGGAGGGATAACTTCGAAGCTTCGGGTGATAAAATAAATGTGTCTAAAATTACAAAGAGGCGGAAACTTTACATAGGGTAGACGCACCAGTAAATGAACACTTAAGGCTAGTGAATGAACACTTTTATAAAATTATGTTTGCAGCGCGATTGATTCCACGTGTTGCAAATGTTGTTTGGATATGAAGCAAGAAACTAGAAGAAGTCTCTAATTAATTAGTTGCTTATTTTAATAACTTATTTTACTCGTTTTAATAAAAAATGTTCATTCACTGGTACGTGTTCACTTACTGGTACATGTACCCTATCGATGGTTTACTCCGCAAATATTGAATATTGCATATCTTGAAATACAATCGGATATTAATAGATTTCTAAGTTGGTTCTAAGGTGCAATATAAATAGGTTAATTCTTGAGTTTTCTAAATGTCATGTCATGCGGTTCTCTCGTAATATGAAACCAATTGTTTACCTATATACACTTGATAATGCTCTTCTAACTGAAATGAAATTAAGGACTTTGAGGTCCATATCACATATACGTTAGATTTTTTCAAACACTATGCAGTGATCGTTAGATAACACATACCTACTTGAAAACTCTAGGGTTCATAAAACATTTTTCCGCTGACTTAGTAAATATAAATACCTACTATAAAGTTATTGTACACAGCCTTAGTCAGACCTCATTTAGAGTATGCATCCGTTATATGGCCGCCCAATTCAATTAAATACAATATTCGACTGGAAAGAGTGCTGCACAGGTTTCTGAGATTTGCTGAATATAATTACACATTCACGGGCCTGTCTGGGATCATGATTTTCCATCGATACTTATTAAACTAAATATGACAACTCTGGCTGCACGCAGAACTGTAACAGACATGTGTTTTCTTTTTAAGATTATTAATAGTGAAATTAATTGTTCTGTACTACTGGAACTTGTTGATCCATATGCTCCTACCAGATGCGTCAGAAAAAGGCCACCATCTATATCCCGCAACTTCAAATCAAAATATGGATCACTAAAGCCAATGAATCGCATAATAGTAAGTACTAGCTCGTATGTGGACCACGAGTACTATTTTTCTGGTAAAACTTCCTCGTTTAATGGTAAGCTATTCAGACTATTGTATGAGGAAAACCTTATCACGTCGTTGTAATGATGTTTACTATTGGGTTTTGCTCGTTTATTTTCAATAATAATAATTACATCCATTTCTAACTTTTTCGAGAGAAACAGATTTAAAAAGGGAAGCGTAGGGTAAGGGTACTTTATAATAAAAGAAATACACAATTCCACAATTTCACAAAAAATTCACTTACAATGTTTACCTACGCAGTAAACGAGTAAGCCATCCATATATTCAAAGTACAATACTCGGGTGTTCTAACACGAAAGTTGCTCGAATTCTTAGTGTACACAGGTGCTTGAAACACGCCACTATTTCTTGCCAACCACATCTGCTCTTATCCCATGAAACTTCAATCCCAACACTATCAAAAATTCACCTCGACTTCCCTGGAAAGTGAAGCCAATGAAAAGCTCTCGACGCCGCAGTGCATCAGAACGGCCAAGAAATGTCCATCATCCGCGAGGCATCACAGGAGGCGTTTTTGCAGCAACGATCAAAGTCGCTGCGCGCTAAAGATAGCCTTGCGCGCGAAACAGGAATAAAAGCGCCCGTAGGTGTCGCCGGCTTTTTTCCGTTGGTCGCTGTTTTTCCTCGGATTTCGCGACGAGCGTAAGCCGCGGCGAGCACCGTTTTCCCATGACATAAGTGTTCCAGTTTGCGCGGCCGCGTCCTCAAGACGCGGCTCGCCTTGCGCGTTTGAGGCAGGTCGGTAATGTTAGCGTCGGAGGCGAGGAGGCCCGTGCATATCGCGGCGAAGCTGCATTACCTTCGATCCGGCCGGCTCGATAAGACGGCGGGGCGCGCGCGCTCCTCGCGCTCCTCGCGCGGGTGACGAGCGGGCGGTGTTTAACAGGGGGGGGGGAAGAGATAGCGAGAAACTGGTTTCGACGGGCGAGAGCGATCGTCGAAAAAGAAATCGAAAGTCACCGCCGCGCCGGCTGAGACATAAAATATGAACGGCCGCGAGAGTATCGAGCCGGTTCCATCGGGCGAGCCTCGGTGACGAGTCTCGGTGTCAGGGCACCGCAAATGGTTACAGGGTGATTCGGACGCGGCTACCAGGACGCGCGAGACCGCGTCAATTGTCTCGCGAGGCGGGTCTTGTTGAAAACGACGCGGCACACGGGGCGTTAAGTGGCCCGTTATTTTTAGATCAGACGGCCGGGTAATTGAGCGGCACCGGTGATTTCTGTGCCGCGATTTGCATAGCTCCGCTGGCCAGGCTCGCGTGTTCCGCGAAAGAAATTCGCGCGCGGGCTGGCCTGATTCTTTTTCCCTGGCGGCCGATCCAGGGGAAAAAGGAAAAAAGCACGCGAGAGAATCGGCGGCTTGCGTCACAGACACACACGTAAGTCTGTCCCACGCAAGCCCCCGCGATTATGACGTTACACGCTGCTTTGGCTACTTGATCGATAGCGCTCTCGATGGGAAAAAGGTCGATCGAAATGCCCTATCGTCTGGCGCGCCTCGCCCGTCGAAAGTACACCGATGTATCTCGGAAACCGTATTTACTTACGTAAGTAAACTCGATTAGCCCTTTTTTGTCTTGGATCGTGAAACAGTGAGTTTGTTTGAATCCGATTGATTCTAGGGAGGGGAGAATTCTCCATCATGAAAAATTATATAAATGAAGATTAAGGGGGAAAAACAGGGAATGTCACAGAACAGCTTTATCGAGAAAATTAAGTTTGAATACTTTAGTCCACGAGTAAAGAGAGAAGTTCAATGAATTTTAATTTTTTTATAAAATTCTCTTCTTAATTTATTGTTTTACCTTGACAACAGAGGCTTATGCTTAGGCAAAGAGTGGGACCTTCCGTATTTTGTTACAGTGCAAAGTGGACATTTCCTGTTTTTAACCAGTAGGTACACGAAACGTTGCCTTATGTGGACATTTCTACTTTATAACCATTTATAATTCGACACCTTTAGCGTCTTATTATATAGGATAGATCTGTAGTCCCAGTTGCCACCAACAATATTTTAATATACACTAATGCAGAAAGTGTTTATCTGTCGCCTAAAAACTATCGAACGGTAAACTCTGGGTTCACGTAATGTGTCCCAACTCATTATGCCTAGCTAATCCAGGTAAATGTGACTATTTTCACAAAAAAAAAAGAAATAAATAAGTAAATTATAAAATCAGAATCTAAATTTCGGGCGAAGCCGAGTAGTAAAGCTGTATGCTATAAATCGCCCCCCCCCCCCCAAAAAAAAAATGGGCATTCCCTGTTTTCCCCTTACCTTTCAAATGTAACCGCAGTCCCTCATTGTACTACCAAATTTCAATATTTCCTATATAATATTGAATATTTCCTATATTTACTCATTGCATAATTGTTTACTAATGGCTAGTTCCGTTTAAATAAATAATAATAATAATAATAATAATATATCAACCTTGTGTTTAAATACCTACATACTTATGGCAATCAAAATAACAGAAACGAATTATTAGAAATAAATGTTGCGCGATTCGTGCTAAGAGGAGGCAATATGGAGCCCAATACTGTGACGAGACACGGAGGTAGCCGCGAAGGGGGTTAAACGCCGTCGGTTTAAAATTTTTCCCGCATAAAATCGAGGCGCACGCGTACCCACGCCGGCGTAGTCCCGGAGGCGAAAGCGAGATCGCTTGTCGGAACGGAGCGAGACGGGAAGAGAAACGGGACCAAGAGAGAAAAGGCAGCCCGGGCACACTCAGCTTTCGTTTTCACCCAGCCTACTTGTTAATCCGGTGAGTCAATAGTTGTATAACACTGGAACTACGTTGCGTAACCCCACCGTTGGTTTCCCTCGCGACCTACTTGCCCACTAAACTAGACACACATTCTTATCCACCGGTAATCCGTCTCTCCCTGACCGTTTCTAGCGTTCCCCGGCTACACTTGGATTTCTATACCGGCAGCCGTTCCCTGCAGAGCCCCCGTGCTCGCTCGCCCAGCGATCGATCGGCTCCCTCGAAGGGACGCAACCTGTCGCGGTCGTTACGACACGGGGGACCCTTATACTCGAGCGGGCCGATGAAATTTCGGAGGGGGCGGGAGGAAATAGCACGCGAAAGGGGACGGCCGAGTGTGCTGGAAATAAATTTCGTGGGACACTTTTACGAGTAAAAGTTGGGAAGCGCGTTTTCCAGCGGGACAATATTCCGCGGTCGTTCCCGAAAGGACAAGTCACGCTCGGAAGAGTTGCAATGCTTCGCGGGGAGTGACTAAAGCCAGGCAAGGATACTCTTTATCACGAGCTGATATATATTCGTATTTTTAATTTCAACGGTAAAAACTGCCCTTGTGTTCGTTGTTAAAAGATAAATTTATCTTACCGCTATCGAGCAACGCGCGTAATTGTTATTATACAGCAGGATAGCGTAATTGGCTCGGCTAGTGGAATTGAGGGGAAGTTAAATTTGAATCGATCGCTTCCCACGAAACGTGGTGGCCGCGATAACGCACGATCCAGATACGATAATTCTGACGCGATGGTAATCTGAATTTCATTCAGACCATGACCCAGGGCAAGAGCGAAAAAATTATCAACGGCTACCATTTGCGGCCGGCTGGAACTATATTCAGGCGTTGCGTACGCCCCAAGGCCCCACCGCGATCGCCGCAAAAATCCGACTTCAAGGCGGAGGAGCCAACGGAGGAGAGATTTCGCGACACCCCGAATCTTCGACATCGTTCCGATGCCGCTCGACCTTGAGCCCGATTCCTTCGATCCATTTCGGAGATATCGCGCGCGGTTTTCGAGCGCCGCCGATTGCCACAGACGCCGCAAAAAGCTGCGTCGATACATAATTGGCCGATCGTGTCACACATACCGCCGGCGAGCGCGAGGTTTACGACAGGCGGGGTAATAAAAATGAAATCCATAAATTCTGCCGAACTGAAATTTCTCTTGGACGTAGTTGGCTACGGAGAATCACCGAAACCCTTCGAACTCTTAGAGTATCGATGATTCATTGGAAGCTAGCTGCGCCGCGGAGGTGGAGCACGCGCTCGCTGCGTGATAATTTCCAGGAACTCGAAGTTGACTAACAAGGAAACATATCGAACCCGAAAATTCTGATTTTAATGAAACTCCGTACGATTGTAGAGCATGTCGGAGTATGTAAGAAACGATTTTTTTTTCTGTAGAAAAACACTCCGAGGGGGTGAAATTAACCCCTGAAAATCCGGTTATTAACCCGATTTTGTGTTATAATTCGTGAACTGTAAAATAATTTTTTTACCAAATGATAGATTTAATTAAAAGAAGTAACTTTTGTCTTGAAACATTTTTCTATCTCTTACAATTCGCGAGTTATAACACAAAATCGGGTTAATAACCGGATTTTCAGGGGTTAATTCCACCCCTCAGAGTGTTTTTCCGCAGAAAAAAAATCGTTTCTTACATACTCCGACATGCTCTACAATTGTACGGAGTTTCATTAAAATCAGAATTTTCGGGTTCGATATGTTTCCTTGTAAGTTGACAAATACTTTATCCTCCATGCTCCCACCTATCCGTAAAAGCTACGCGCTACGACAGTCCGAGCAGAATGAAGAGGAATTCGACTGGCAAAAAGTAGGCCAAATGGAAGCGAAAATAAAAACTGACACTTTATCAAAGCCAGTAAATTTCGAGCTCCAGCACTAAGCAGCGGTGACGGTGGATCGTTCGATCCCACGGATCGATCGGATCCGGAGCGCGTGATCTATCTCAAGCTCGCATTTAAATATAGACGCCCGGTGTTCCATAGTCAATGGTCGTCTCTCCGGTTAAAAAAAAAGAAAGAAAGAAAAAACCAGGAAAAATAGCAAAGTCACGAAATCGATGGTAGAACGGGGCCATCGTGGACACGCAATCAGATCGACTTGGATGAGCGATAAATGCACCCGGGGTGGGCTGGAGTCTCGCGACAGCTTCTCGGGCGGGCGAAATTTTTGCGAAACCCCTCGATCGATCTCCGGCCTGTGCGCCAGTCGACGTCTCCGCCGCGGAATCTTCGATATTAACCCAATTCGCGTGATCGATGATAGGGCGTATCGTGGTTACGCGCGGATAAGGACGCGGCGAGGGAGGGAACAACGAGAAACGTTGTTTTACTGGAAATGCAGGCCATGGAACGAGAATAACACGGGGAGGGCGGGGAGGGCGGGGAGGGCGGGGAGAAAGAAGAAGAAGAAGAAAAAAAGCGCATGCAAGAAAAGGACTCGCGTGAGTCTGCAGCGACTGACTTATTAACGTCGGTATTGAGATTAAGTTTATTCAGCAACGTGTATGCCATGACACACTAACCAAGTGGTCGAGACCCACTTAAGCTACCGGGTGACCTCCATCGAAATGGAATGGATGGGGTGATAGTGCGTGGTGTATTTTAAGCGTGCCATACGCAACGCTCGCGGAAAGCGTCCCGACGCGAGGCCGTGCGCGGGTGTCCTTCGATTTTCAAACGGGAAGACCATTAATTGCCCGCCTGACTGCCTGCACTGTGACGCGACTTCGCGTTTCGATTCGCCTCGGACCTTCGAGGAAACGACTGTTTGCACGCCACACACGGATTTCGCAAAGACCAACGGCGGCCGGCGGATCTTTCACCCGGAGGGAAGGAAACGTTGCCGCGTTTTCGAGCGAGGCGGACTTTCGCGCAGAATTATGGAGCCTCCCTGCCGGAGGGAGGGTAAAAGGGAACGAGATGGGTTAACAATTAGAAGACAGCTGGAGGGTTTACGAGCAGAGATGACGGCAGAAAGTCCGCTCGGTTTCACTTTCGATGGCCGCCAATTCGCTTAAACCCGCGAAATGGCCCGGTGCGCTCCTCTTGGGATCTTCGAGACGAGAAAGTGCCGATAGTTTCGCTGTTTGAAAGGCCGTGGATATTACGATAAATTTCTGGGCTTACGTAACCGTGCTGGAAGTCACGTATTGTCAAATATGCTGAACCCAGATTCTCGGATTGTTGAAATCGAGGGAACGGACGCGAGAGGTACACTGTCTTAAGTTCTAAGTGGCTTAAATCACTTTATCGCCTAACGAAGGTTCAACAATTCTAGTATCACCGGAGGAAAAGTTTCCCGAGCGCGAAGTTGGGGGAGTACAGCTTAAAAGAATAAAATTCGGTAGCCTAGAAAGTAGTAGTACCTACGCCAAGAAAAAATAAGAAATGGTAAAAATGCCTTCCAAATTCCTGACAGAACAGTTCCCCATATTCCATCGATGCTGTAAAATCTAGAAAAACCTAAAGTGTCTTCCTAATCATTCCCTCCGTAAGGTGTCTTGATACATATTTGAAGAGGTCGGTCTATCTCCCCTTTTTTTTTTAAAAAAAATATAGCTTTCAGGTCAAACATAAGATCACACTAAGCACAGAACCAGTTAAGACTATCTCAACCTCCGCTCGATTCCCTCAATTAATCGAATTAGTCAGAACCAGCCGGTATGCGAGTGAAATTGATCGTTTCGCAACGGAGCGTAATTACTCAACGGCCCGATTCACTGAAAAGAGAAGCGTCCCTGAGAGTCGGGGGGGGCCCTCTTCGGCTCCCTTCCTCTTCTCGGTCGCGCAGGGAAATCCGGCGAAATAAAGAGAAGACGGGAAAAAAAAGGTCGCCTGGGATCCTTAGATATCGCGTCGCGAGGCACATTAGCTAACCGAATACGTATACATTTCTTACGCAAACTAGCGAAAGTAGGCGGGTGCGAGAGCCGCTCGGCAACGGGAGAGAGACCAGCCAGCCAGTCGGCCCAGCCACACACGTAGCGGCGAGGCACGAGATACGTGAGAGCGCGCGTGTACGTTTCGAGCAGGTCTGGTTGGGAAAAAGGGTTGCGAAAGCCTGCCGAAAGCGCCTCCTTCGCGCCGAAAGCGAGAGTGGAGAAGCCTGGGCCGAGTCACGAAACGGGCTGGCTGACGGAGAGACATATCTGGGCCCCGTACATTCCCAACAGGCCTTAATTAACACGTGCTTGGGCTACGTGAGTTATTTATACCTCGGTGGCGATCGAAAGGAAGTATGGGATCGGTAACGTGTTCCCTCCGTGGAATGCCTCGTTCCCCCGATCGATCCGACGATCGCGCGGCAACAATTCTCATTTTCCCCAATTAAATTAGTCAAATACACGGAATGGGCAGCTTTGTTTTATTAATTAACTCGTCACGCTCGCACCATCTTTACAATGTAGGATAAACGTCCAAGTTATTATTCACTCGACAAGATATATGCTGGTCGGTGTTAATTATACAACAAATGCCTTCCAATGTACCGTCGAAATAAATCATGCGTTTCGACAGCTAATGTAAACGAACTGCTGCCGAGTTAACACATCATCGGCTACACGTTTCGGAGCAGAGTCACACCTGTTGTCGATCTCTATCGAGTTTCTCAATTACCTACTAATTATAGGAAATATTGAAATCGAGATGGCACCGTGTTGAGTCGAATGGCTAAACGGTACGCAATATTATCCACGAAGAATAAGAGGGCATAATAAAAAGTGTCGAAGTGAAATCTGAGGGATAAATGCTTCTAAGGCTCTGGGGCCTTCGATCTCGTTAGCTTCGAAGGAGCGAACCTTGATTCAAGGTCCTTCGGGGCAGCGTGTAGGAGAGTTTTCCTCGATCCGTCGAGACGAAAGGAAAGCTCGGTCGGCATCGAGCCATCCGCTGGGGAAAGACACTTGCCCCGGGTAGGTGGACGTGGCGCATGGTTTAGATCGTGGACCATGACCAAGTGATAGTGACTTCGAGAATCAGCTGACGCCACGGCCCAACGAGGTTACGCCGCATTTAAATGTGTTCCATTTTATGACGGTTGTGCGGAAACTGGCTCTCTAGGCTGGCGTTAGACAGTCGCTTCACGTAGCCGAGCGATTCGCTTGCATAAATCATTAGAAAGCTATTCGGACGCGAGCCCGCGCGACGGATGTATTGCGCCCGTTCCGTAATATGTGTCGTTCGTTTCTTTTCTAAATGTACGGAGAGGAGGAGTTGCGCAACGCCGAAACGGCGAGCCTGAGAAATCTACAGGTGACAAAAAGAGCCGGGGGAACGTTTTTACGGGTTTCTAACAGCGTCCCCCTCTCCGCGGATCTATCGGGCCTCGTTAAGAGTAGAAGAAAAGACGCTCGTTCAGCCACGTACTCGTTTCCCCAGCAACGCGAATCGAATCCTGCCTAACCGATCCTGATCTGGCTCACTTCCCACGGAATCGTTTCTTTTCTTTATTCTTTGCCTGTTTTTTTTTTAAAGGATCTACGTTTGAGTGAACGCCACCGAACGAATTGACTGTTCAAGGTCTCAGTTACGAGATGTTGAAAGAAAGCTGTACGTATGTTCTCAGGGGGATACACCCTATTTGGTATTTAATACAGTGACGGTGAGAAGGAAGTGTATAATAATCTAGTTTACTCTTTACTGATACCGGGGCGACGTGTTATGGGAAATTGCTCGACCTTGCGCGACGCAGGACAGGGACGCAATTCTTTCTCGCGAAATTACCGCGGCTCCGTTATCGCTTCACCTTTTAAGCCTTCCCCCGACCATTACTGCACAACCGTGCCCTGCGGGTGATAAAAAAGAAAAGAAGCGTCGCGTCCTCGGCGGATTCGCGGTAAACGCGGACGACGCCTGCGCCGACCCGCGGGAGAGGTGCGAGAAGGCGCTGCGTCCACGTACGCGGCGGCCGAGGGAGTAGGACGCGCGGCGCGAGGGACGGTGGGGGAGGGTGAGCCCCGGTGGGAGGCAAGGATTCGTGTCATTGTCAGTGGGTAATCAGGTCAGTGGGCCAGTGGGACGACCACTTTCAATTTCAGTCCTTCTAGCCTGTGCAACTCGCCGTGCCGCGTCGCGTTATCTCGCGCTCCCGCTCCCGGCCTGCCTCTTTCTCCCCGCGACGAGCGATGCGTTCGTCTCTTTTTTTCCCCGGTTGCGCGGCGGGCTCGCGATCTATAGCTACCCGCGTGCGACGCGAGCGGCCGGAGAGATCCGAGCGCGAGGAGGCACCGGTCCTCTCGAGGGCGTCGTTACTCTGCACGTGGACAGAAAGAGAGGCCAGCAGGCGCGAAGAGCAGCGAGCCTGTGGTAGTTAGCGACGCTAGACGCGCGGGGGATCGGGGGAAGTCACGACACGCGCCAATCGCGTCACGCATCTTCGGTTGCAAACGTGTGTAGCGCTCGAGGTACGAGACGTTTTAACCAGAAACCGAGCGAGAGGGTGATATGGAGAGTGACAGGATGGACACATGCGGGACAGGGGGAGAGGGGAGGGATGATGCACGCGCGATCATGTTCGTTCGTTGGTTCGCGAGCGAGCGAGCGAGCGCGCGCGAGCGCACCGACGCCGGGAAAGATAGCAGAAAGTAGGACGCGTATTAAAAACCACAGACCGTGTCCCGTGGCGTCACTTCTCGTGCCTCACCGCGGCGCGCCGGTATTACCCAATCGAATTCATCATAACTGGCACGAGAAACGTACGAGCGAGCGAGCGAGCAGACCAACGGACGAACGAACGGGTCGGAACGGGACGGCTTGTCGAATTGGCTGGGGAAGAAGTAGGGGGAGAATTACATGCGGCATAAAAGAGAGAGGCAATTTCGGCGATAGACGCGATCAGCGCCCTGGCGCGGAGATCGACGGAAACACCGACACCTAGGCCTCCTTGCGAACTATGATAAAGAACTTTCGATTTCGGTGGTTCGTGTTCCAGGCGAGCGTTGTCGTAGCCGTGTTGCAACGGCTCGATGCATTTACGTGGCTTTCGACGAGGGAGAGGAAAGGACTGCTCGCGGGTAAATATGTAGTCCGCGGCAGGAATTTTTCACACGGAAGTTCCAGGGAGCATATTACACGAGCGCTAAATTTAGCAGCTGATCAAAACGAGACCAACGCCGTGGCGCGGCGATCGTGGGAATTATGAAAGGTGCGAGAGCGCGCCACTTCCATCCGACAATCGATGATCCTTAATTACGTTTGAAAATTAAGCTGACGGTAAAGCGTCGCGGGCTGGGTGAATTAATTTTCCTAAGGAATTGGGTCGCGCCCTTGAGGGGTTGCTCGTGAAAGCCCGAAGAATGCCTGCCGACCATGTTCGATTGATCGAATGTCCTTTAGCGACCGATAGGCGGCAAACAATCGCCGTCCACGAAACGGTTAACCTGTGCATTGCTAACAAACGGAAAAGACTGTGCATCAAGTAAATTGCGATGTTTACTGGGACCCATCGAACAAACGAGCAGGAATGTTCTTCTAGCGTGCCAGACGCTCGTAAATTGAAGAACGATATTTCGAATGTATGGATGGAAGTAAATGACTGACAGAGCCCAGTTTCGTAGTTTCGGACCGATTATGCCATTTCGTGCTATGCGCATGGGTGAACAAATCGAACGTTTCCGCGATGCTAAACATTTTAACACCCTCGCCGCTGGGAACGGGTCGCGCGCATGCGCTAGGTAGAACGGATAGCAATTCTTATATGCGATCCTTTGGGCAAGCTTTTAGACGTTGATACCATTGGGAGGGCGCCACAAGTTAGGAGAAGCAATTTGGCGACGCGAGATACATATATGATCTACTTTCCGAAGCCGCGTCGCGTGGACGCTCCGCGAACCTGGTTAAACGCCACTCGTTTGCATTTGCAAATACAATACAATTATGTAACCGCGCGCTGCATGCAATTACACGTGTTCCCGATAAATCCGTACTGATGAAATAATAACGATTAGTAACCCTTTGGGAATGCGAGAGTGGATATTCCCATTGGCGTACGTTTACCCACGCCTACAATTACAGTTCATCATTCTGAATCTAGTTTTTAAAATTACTGCTCGCAACTCCGTACCAGAATTCAGCCTAGTGTTTTATAAATAAACGTGCACGCGAATTTGTGCGCAGGAAGGTTACCCAATACGATTTCTCTTTTCAAAGTTAAATTTATAATTACTGTAATTACGGTTATATATTATCTTCAGGCATAAGTGCCTTGCCAAACAGAGCAATTTTTTGTAAATTACAATTATCTCTATGTTTACAGTGGAACGGAAAGTGTTAAGAATTCTTGCGCATCGGATTCTCGACGGAAATCATTTTCCCAACGTTAGCGACGCGCGAGGGGGTAAAGGGTGCTGTGGGCGCAGGGGGATGAACTTTCGTACAAGTAAAATTGGTGGACGTGTATATGTATACCGGTGCCGCGACCTGCTGGGAACGTTGAATAATAATTATTGTTGTTGGCTCGGCTTGGTGTTATTGAGTTATTCCAATGCGAGTTTATCAAAGTGGGTCAAGCGATTCAATAGCGACCGCCGTGGAGGAGAAACGACCCATCGTCTTAACGTGGCGTGGGAGTGTACGTACAGTGGTAGAGCCATGTACGTGTATACACACACACACACACACAGCTACTGATTTGTTACACGCAGAAAAAAAAGGACGATCGTTTGAACCACGAAATTGGCGTTACAGACATGAATACAGATTACTGCGAATGCACTCTCGTTATCTTGCGTCGTTTTAAAAATAGAGAGTACAGTTTTTTTTTAAGGGATCTATGTATGTCTCGTAATAGATACTCGAATAAACCCGATCGCGAAACTGTCAGATATTATTATTATTATTATTATTATTATTATTTCAACTTTATTACCCTTTGACGTGACAGAGAATATTGAATTTTGATTCCGAAAACGCCTCTTCCTTTAGTCCCACGTAGGGTTGTCAATGGTACTGTAATATATAGTATTGTACTATACTTTTTCTGGTGTACTATATGAGGCAGTCGGAGCAACAACGGATTACCCCCATTTTTTTCAAAATTAAATTTGCAGCAATAACGTACAGTGACTCGCAGCCATAATCGCACACTCTTTAAAATCGCATAACTTTTTTAGAATTGGTCGAAACGACTTGAGTTTTTTTTTAAAGCTAGAAGAATTAATTTGCCAACTGATGTGTTTCGTCGTTTTCAAAAAAATGCAATTGGTCGGAATAGCGAGAAAAAAAGTAAAGCTCGTTTTTTAGAATTATTTTGGTGCGCCTGTAATGGAAATTCAAGAAACACGTTTGTAGATTGAAGTATGTTGTATACATGCTGAAAATTTTATCAAAATTGATTAACGATGCTCTGAGCTACAAACGTTTAAAGATCGCAGAATAAGGTCGAGAATCACTGATTTCGGGAATTTCCGACCTTTACAATTTTTTTCGCTATTCCGATCAATTGCATTTTTTTTTTAAAACGACGAAACACATCAGTTGGCAAACTAATCCTTCTAGTTAAAAAAAAAACTCAAGTCGTTTTCTAAAAAAGTTATACGATTTTAAAGAGTGTACGATTATGGCTGCGAGTGACTGTATTCCAATAAGATCTACTAACCATATAAAATAGGGAAAAAAACAATTTTCTTAATGTGGGTTGGTCCGTTGCTCTGACTGCCTCATATACTGTTAGAAAAAAATATAGTACGAAAAAATACTATATTTCCGATACGTTGATAAAATTCCACAAGTTTTACTTATTTTTTTTTATTCTACATATACTCTATAGCAACATCAAAACTTTAATTAGCGAATTTGAACATTAAACTTTTGAACGCGACATAAAAAAAAGTGTTATCTATGGAATATTTGTAAAAAATAATTTCATACTTTCTCTCTATTCTCGCCACTTGAACTTTTACCGAGAGGATTTTTTCTATAATGAACATGAAGCGACGAGAAGAGAGAAACAGAGCGTCTATCTCTGATAAAAAATTAGCTTCTTATATATGTTAATTTAGTCTTTCAGTGCAATCAAATCTTTGGCATATTTGATAAAGACAATAAATTAATTAATAATGCAAACTGCCCCCCAAAAAATAAGATGTTGCTTTACTGTATCTAGTTATATTTTATAATATTCACTATCCTCTGAAAAATATTCTATTTTTTCGCAATGTACTATATCTTTTATAACATTTCCCCGTACAGCACTAAAATAGGGTAAATATACCAGTAAATGGACACTACCAGTGAATGGACATTTTTTACTAAAACGAGTAAAATAAGTTACTAAAATAAACCAACTAATTAATTATAGACTTCTTCTAGTTTCTCGCTTAATATCCAAACAATTTTCGCAACACGTTGAATCAATCGCGCTGCAAACATAATTTTATAAAAGTGTCCATTCACTAGCCTTAAGTGTTCATTTACTGGTGCGTCTACCCTATATACCCTGAAAAAAGTTGGCAACCCCCAGGGTCACTTCAAAACAAATCCCCTTCAAGATCCACCTAAGCTACCGATCACACCTCCCCACTAATCGTAATCCTATTTTTCCGTTACAAGGAGGTGTAAAAGTCCAGCCAGTATCCCACCAGCGGTGTTCTACCGTTCATTAAGTCCGTTACGCAAGAAACGATCACCTTCAATATTTATATCCCGTGCAAGGAGAAGGATAATACAATTTCGAACAGAAAACAGAGGCCCAGCGCCGCAGAAGCGCATCGGGACGAGTAAAACGGAACGAACGCTCTCGACTCTCGACAGGTGTGTGCCCCGAATTAAATCGTCACAACAGCCCCGCCGCTTTTGCGCGCCAGTGTTGCACAAAGCCCGATGACTCATTCTTTTCTTCTCCGTTGATCGCGTACGCGCGAAGTAAGTGCCGTCGTTACTTATCATAAATCCGAGCTGTAATCGGAATGCAGAGTGCGGCAGACACGCCGGCCGACATGTTTTCGCGCAACACTGTGGTGGCACACGCGAGCCGGCGCGGGGCCCCGTCACGGAATTTTCGCAGGTAGTTGAAAAGTAATTATCCGGTTTCCATCGGCGGCGGCAACAGGTAGGGAGGAGGGGGGGACAGGCCATAAATTCCCGTAGGAAAGAGCGGATTCTTCGCTCCCGGTGAGAGTTGGGGCAACAGTGTCAACGGTTGCACAATGTCGACGAAACGGGAAAGGGAGGGCTGGTCGCGTGGACGGACGCTACCCCCCGGGCACGCTGGACGGCCAATAAACAAGCCACGGTTTGACTGAGACGTCACGGTGAAACGTGCCGTCGTCTCGGGCGAAAAGTGAAAAGACACCGTGGAGACTTTGTAGAATAGAGAGTGGAGGAGACGAGGAAAGGGAGAAGGGTCGCGTGTCCATTGTTGTACGACACTGCTTCTGAAGTCGCTTCTTAATGCAGGAAAAGGAAAGCGAGAGCCCCGCCTGCGAGCGGTTTCGAGAATTTCATATTTTACGGCGGGGACTAATAGGCTGCTGGAAGCGATTAGGACGACTTTCGCGCAGACAGAATACACCTGGCGATATAACCTTCCTTCGAGGGTGATTGCAACCCTTGCGATGTAGGTTCCCTAGGTATTTATCGACGCAAGTAGACGTGAATTTTCTTGACGATGAAAGATTCAATGGGAAAGACTCGACTCCCGTTTGTGGGGTACATCTGTAAACTGTAAATGTCTCGATGAATCAACGAACGGTTCGAAAGTCTGAAAGAGATCGTGCGCGCAAGTTTGCTCTTAACCGTGCAACGGCCGTTAAGAAAGGCTGGTTGGCTTCGGTTCACGCGGCAGCCTGTATCAATTCAGCCTGAAATTCTCTCACGTAGCACCTGTGTTTTCGTCTCGGTTCATGGGCCCGTTTTGTGCCCCTAGCCGAGCGGATAATCGTGATTTACTATGCGCAAACTGCGGACCCCGACCCCTGGGTCCACTTGACGCGCGCAACAAGTGCATTTCCCCGGCGCAGCAGGTAGATGTTGACGTACCCCATTGTCGAGAGGGGTGTACGCACCCCTGGGAGCAACCCGACCCCATCTTCTCTCCGGACGGACGATTCCGGCGACGGAATTCAGTGTCTGGCACGCGCCGGCACGCTTACGAAAACGTGGAAAGCCGTAGCCAACTCCCTTTTACAGAGCCACCGGGGCACGGCTGCCGGCCCGAGTAAAAGTCTCCGGCCAGCTTTTACTGGGCTAATATTTTACGTTTACTGCGGAGGGGAAAATTGCGCTCGACGCCGGTGAACGTTGTTCGCAATATTTTCCCAAACGGTCTCATTCCCCGGGTTGAAATACGAGCATTATAAACCAGAGGATATTATTCCAGGGTTCTGCGTGTCGCGATACTAAATTTAACGACTGCCTCTCACCCGGGAGCAGAAATAGAGAGAGAGAGAGAAAAAGGGGAAGAGAAAGAGAGGATGCCGATCGTATTTTTGCTTTTCGCGCGAATCGAAAGGGACAGGCGACGCGAGCAGACCCGAGGCTCGGTTTCACCCAATTCTGGAAATCTCTCCGGGTTAATGGAAGAGCCGGGGCGCGCGGTTCTGTTTGCCTGGAGAGAAATTCTGCGACGTTCGTAATGGGCTTCGTCGGCGAGGCGTCCCGCGCTCTCGTCCGGATGAAAGTAAAAGTACCGAGCACGCGGCGTCCTACTCGCGCGAAACGCGAGCGTGGAAGGAGGACGCAGCGTCTTTCCGACCTTTAAAATCGTACACACGCGCATTTCTAGAGTTGCATCGCGAACTTCGCCGGGGATATGCTTTCACCGCGGCTGAAGCCTCGGGGGAACGGTGATGTAACCCGCGTCCTCGCGGCGTCTACGACGCGTACACCCATTTTCCAATCGTCGCCAACCTGTTCCGCGGGCAGATCGACGGGACCGAGCCCGATAAGCCGCGATGGAACGCGCCGCGGTGGCGATCCGCTCCAGCGATCCCCCCCCGACTCTTTCGCGAAAACCTCGCCGCCGCGTAATCGAAAAGTCACGCCGCTATCAGAGCTCCGCAACCGAGTCGGAACGATACTTCCGGTTGATAGTAGCCCCGTCGCTTCCTACGTTATCTGGTGCACCGCTAATTTCGCTGCGGCGCCGCGCATCGTGCGTCCAGTTACAGCTGATTGCGTCATTCCTGAAAATCGGAAGAGGAAGGCGATCGAGACTCGGCGATTCGTTTTCCAGCGACGGTGATTTTCCCTCTGCGAAACTTCCGAATGTTGGCTTAAGAGTATTATAAAATTTCAAGAAGATGGGGGTGAAAACTGTTTTGAGTTTTGAGGATGTTTTTTTTATCGACGAAGGTATAGTTCAATTCTAAAGTATGAAATTTTATAGCCTACCCTGTAATAATTTATTTATGAATGGAAACATGGCTCATGAATCATTGTACTCTTAGATAACTCGTATCTTCTCTTGCCACTATGATTGATGGTGAAGATTCCTCGAAGGAAGTTAAAATTGATAATGAGTGTAATTGAAATGCTAAGAAGAGAGCGTGATACTGGAACTCGATAGATTATAGTCTCTTAATTATAATCCGATTGCATTTAAGTTTTTCAAGGTCACCTCAAGGTCACTTTCTAGTTTTTTAAAAGAAACGCTATATTTTTGACTCGGTATCGTGGAAGTGTAGATTCGTGGATGAAGACAAGTTCAACAAACTCTCACAGTGCGAAATTATAATCACAGAGTTTTTAATTACCGAATGCCCCTAAACATATGATTCCTTATGCCGTCGATCGATTATTTCAAAATAGGTTACATGGAGCGAAAGAACAGAGGTGTAAGTTTTGAATCTTAGATTCTTTGAATTTTTTCAATTTGTTCCAAATGAGTCTGTTGTACCTGTTTTCTTGTTTACTACACTTGCACATTTCCGAGGCAAAAATATAGCATCCCATTGCAAAAGTTTCATAAAAAAAACTGACCAGGAAAATCTATCTTGCCACTATATAGCAAAGATACTCTGCAAAATAAAAAAATAGCAGACTCTGAAACATGGCAAATGACTCAATCACGAAAGTAGCGCTGAAAGAATCTCTGACAGAGGTTTCACTGTCTCGACTGTTCTTTCTATTCTCGAGTGCATCAGGTCCAAGTGTAAGTCTCGCGGACGACTCGCCACGCTGAGGCGGATTCGACACTGGCAAGCTGCGCGGGCATTTACAAAGTATCAATAATACCAGCAGCTCTCGAAACGGGAACGGTAATTGCGAGGTGAAGAGCGAGAAGAAAAATGTAACATCGCCGCAGAATCGCGGAATCGGGAAAATGGTGTGCAAACTGCCCTTGGTGAGCGCTATCTTGTAACAAGCCCGCGTAACCGCGCGGCTAATTATCCGCGTTAATGCCGGCGAAGGCCATGAAAATTCATACTTGACATCTTTAGCGGGAGCAACCAAAATTGCAGCCCGTCGTACGAGGGGCTGATTTTTCACCCACCTTTGCCCCGAATCGATAGCCGTGTTTAGGAAACCAAATGGCGCGCACACGCCTCGCGAGTACCAACCTATAGGATGATTTAGAAACAAGCGGGAAGACACTTTGGGAAGATAAAAACGTATCACACAAACATGAGCCCAGGAGCTCATCCGTTGCGAGATAAAAAACCCGACATTTTTTTGTTTTATTTACGATTTTTATCGGTGATCTGCAGACTCACCTCTTTGTGATAAGTATCCTGGCGCGAAAAGTGTAAAATAAAATATGCATCCGAACAATCTATAGAAAATTGGGAAAGGTTCTTGTAAAACTGTGTCACGCCGAAGCGTATTTAGTAACTAGAAAAGGAACAATTTTTTACCAATGCTCTTGCGACTTTTTGTCACCTTCAAGAGAATACCTTGAATAAAATACACAGCTAATGTTTGGTCATATATTCCCCAAGCATTCCGTACCTAGAATAGGGGGCCCGAAGTACCAGAGGCGTGCGAACAACCGTTTCCGATTTGAAGCAGGTTTGATCTCGAGGCGAAGCGGTTTGTTTACCGAGTAATTAGATATTCCTGCCGAGCAGAGCAGTTTGACACGGATTCGCGTTTAGCGGCGGGTAGGGGGAGAAAAAAATGCGAGTTACCGGGTCGACGAGTACATTTACGAAGCCGGAGCTACGGAATGCCAGAGGCTCGTTCCGTTCGAGCGGGTAAACACAGAAACAAGGGGAAAAAAGGAACTGCCAAGCGAAGACGAGAAGGACTCGTGAAAAGGTAATCGTGCTGCTGGGTATTGTCTCGAAAAAAACTCGTCTCGCGATCTTTTAGTAATATACAGTGGAAACGGGAAGGGGCAGGGGGGCAGAAGGGTCCAAACAAACAGCGGGAACGTAGGAAAGGAGGGGGGGATGCGCGCGCGCTCGCGTCCCCGGCGTAAATACAGGCAGACAAAGTCTCGTTTCATCGAACCGCTACTTTGTCCGCGAAGGGTCGGTGCAACGTTCATAAAGAAACGCTCGAAGGCTGTCTGTTCTAAATCCGAGAGGGCGGGATGGCCGAGAGCGGCCCTCGTTTGCATCGTTCGCTTTGGAATTCGCGCCGAAACGCCTGTTGCGCATACTGCACGTCTAACCGCGCGCCACGGCTGACGTTCGAGGAATCGCATAACCTGCGCACCCTCGATTCCTTGGCAGCGTGTGCTGAATTTTATCGCTCGCTAAAAAAGATGTTTCGCCGGACGATATCTAGATGGTTCTAGCGTTTCCTGTTTCTCGCTGGGAGCTCGCGGCGCGGCCAAGAAACCGGGACTCGCGTGGACGACATTGTTACACTTTTCAAGGTTGGCAAGGAATTTTAAGCATGGAAGTCTTCGAGCCACGGAATCGTTTCCACAGCCGAAGCGTTTATGTAGTAATGATTTAAAAGCTGGAAAATATCTTATTTTTTCGTATTATGCGTGCGACGTCCACACTCGGTTGTCTTACAACTAGTTTTCCCATCTACACACGGCATACTTCGAGCCTTTAAAATATGTCCCCGCCGATGATGGCTGGCAGTGTGCGATGCACACAGCTAACAAACTATGAGCACTCGCTAAACGAGATACTTGCACGTTTCATTGAGAATCAGTCTTAATAGGAGCACGTCGTTGATCTTTTTGCTACGAGCACTCGTAACATCAATATTAATGGTGTGCAACTATGGGGGAAGTACCGGCAAGTTATCATGAGAATTACGAGGCAATGCGATCGCCCGGAGGCATAATGCTCACGCGTAGCCGCAATGAGGAAGAATAAGACCGCGTGTACCTGTAACTTCGGAAGTGGACCGAGCCGATAGAGCGAGCGAGCGCTCGTGCCGAGTGGGCGATAGATAGAAAGAGAAGCCGAGAGGCTGCATGAGCGAGAGTGGAGAGAGAGGGAGAGAGAGGGCGAGCAACGTGCAACGTTTGTAAGACGAGGAGGGGAGTTAAGGACGAAAAGACAGCGCGCGCGAAGCGAGGAGTGGGATAGTTGAAAGCGAAAGCGAGAAAGAGAAAGAAACCATTGAAGAGCGAGAGTGTAGCAGAGAGAGCGAAAGCAAAAGAAAGAAGAAGGGAGTTTGGCAAGCGGTACGCTACGGCGGCAACAAAGAACTCGAGAGGAGGGCATAGAAATGAGTCGTTGAGGTTACCTGAGGCATCGTTCGCTGGTAGATCGGTGACCAAGTTAACCCGTGGTCGCGAGTGCGATTGCTGTTGCTGCTGTTGTTGCTGCTGCTGCTGCGGCTGCTGCGCCTGTTGCTGCTGTACCTGATGAAGGCTCTGTTGTTGGGGTCCCGTCAGAGGCAGATCAACCGCGTTGTTGGTGCTGTCGGTCAGGATGGTCGGTACCGAGGAGGAGGAGGACGACGATGATTCCGTAAGGGCCGTCGCGGTGGTGTTCTCGAGGGCCGTGTGGCCCCCACCTTCCCCTGTCCCCGTAGCCATTCGGCCCTCGTGCATTCCAGCAGACAGACAGACGGGGGTCCCTCCTCCTGCACGTCGTCCCCGAGCGCACGCACTTCTCTCGCGAGACACCTACACACTCTCTTAGGCGCCCTCGCTCTCTTTCTCACCCCCGTCTATCTATCTGTTTCTCCGTCTTCGGTCCCTTTCTCTCTGTTCCTCTATTCGGGAGAATCGCGCGCGCTCGGTCTTGTTCCTTCTATCTACGTGTGTATCTCTTTCTCTACCTCGCTCCCGCCGTTGTTCCCCTCTTTCCCCTTGGTCTCTCTCTCTCATACACATGCACCACACTCGCTCCTTATCTCTCTCTCTCTCTCCCTCGCACACACACACACACACACGCACGCACACACGCTCTCGCACTCTTTCTCTCTTGCTCCTCCGTGAGTGCGCACGCTCTTGCTATCCTCCTCTCTTTTTACTACTATACACGCTCCCCGCGCGCCGGCCAGCGCCGTCTGAGCGTACCGAAACTACACCGTCTCCGTCAACTGAACATCGGTATATCACACAACAGCGACATCACACACGCCCGCGGAAAAATGAGGCCCGCGCGGATTATTAACCTCCTGTCCGTCGGCTCGAAAAAAATCGAACGTTAGACAAATGTAGGTCTGTAGGCCACTTCACTTACACTTTGCATCGAGACGGGCACTCCCTTAGTCAAGCGAGCGTCCGGCGCACCGTTGCGCTCTGACAGCACGAGTTCCAGGACTGTACCCTCTGCACCAGTGCCCGTCGTGCGCCCGCTCTATCAGTACCGCGCGCCGAAATCACTTTTCGCGATAATCGCATGTCGATCCCTGCCATTGCTGTACCGCATCTATCAACGCCAATACACTTTCTCGTCAACGATTCTATAATTCTATGCAACAAAACGGACCAACCGAACCGACCGTCATAAAGTCATTATGATCGTAAAACTCTTTTACACGGATGCTGGCAATGAAATTTCTCCAATTTACGTGCGCACTTGAAAATACCAGCGTGCATTCTTACGCTTCTGTATAAAATAATCTTCCAACAGTTGTCTGACTTAGTAGCATTGATTCCTCGGTTAAAGGGACGATAATTTTCGATGGAGATATTCCAATGTTATTATTAGTACGCGTCGCGATGCTAGACATTTAAAGGTTTATAAATAAACGTTACTCTGACATCTGCAGTGCGAATAGTTTTTCTTCGCCATGGTATTAATATTGACGACGCACGGGTTGCACCCGTTTTTACGATCCGCAGGCACAGCAGTGGATAACGAAAGGGAAAATACGAGCTATACCGATCTCATAAATGCCACTTATCGAGCAAGAGAGCGCTGGATTATGTTTGTTGTATTCAAAATACAGAATCTCGAGCACTCCGGTGGTTTCGTAATTTATTCACTTGAGATTGTACGATATCGAACGATAACAGAGGGGAAAGTTAATCGAAAGAAGGAACGCATCGAGCGCGGTTTTATATGGGTACCAGGAGTTACTAGTCACGGCACTGTGTTCCAATAATGTATCGCGGAAAGACGCAATTTCCGAGGGATTTCTCGGCTCTCGCGTGCTCGAAAGCATTCGGTATTTGCAAATCGAAAGGCTGTCAAAAGTGTTTTTCCCGTTGTGAATGCTGTCAATTTACCACTGTCTTAAATACGACGATACTGTCTAAGTAGGTCAGGTGTCACAATATCTGGTCGTCCTATTATGGGGCGCTTTTACACCGAATGTTGCATAACTCGTCACGCACGACTTCACCAAATATAACCGTGTAAAAACTATGGCCTGACGGACATAATGCGATGTAATCCCTTTTCATTGTACAATACACTTGACTAACGCTTTCGGGCGACGTTTGCAGCGCTATCTAACATCGGATGCCGCGAAATATGAAACGCGGAATCATCATATTCCCGCGTATCGCTGGATTTCACGTGCCTAAATAGAGAGAAACAGTTTTACAATAAAAACACCGTGTCAACGAGTTAGAAGTCTTTAGCATTTAACAATAAACGTACAAAGTTTTATAAAAATATACATATATGTAGTACTATATTCATCACTTTAGTTATAATTGACATTTCGCTGTGAAGATGGACTTATAATATAAAAATATAAATTCATTCATTAATAATGAGTACATACAGATACCGCATTATTAAATGTACATATAATCGTTCACGTAGCCTTTTGTTTAACCTCGTTGAGCATTTGACGTGATATAATCAGTCTTTGAATTTGCGCAGTGCCTTCGTAGATTTGATAGATCTTTGCATCCCGCATCAATTTTTCCACCGGGTACTCGCTATTGAAACCAGCGCCGCCAAAGATCTGTGAAATGTTTAACAGCAGTTAGCCAGCATTCCTTTGATAAATAAAACTGCATTTCATTAGAGAATCTGTTAGTTACTTGTACAGCGTCCGTCGCGCATTTGTTAGCCACATCGCCACCGTAGCATTTTGCGATGCTAGCGAGATACGTTGCTGTCGGCAAATCGCAATCAGTGGCCCAAGCCGCTTTCATCCACGCGAGTCTAGCCGTCTCGACGCCGATTTGCATGTCCGCGAGCATAAATGCTACAGCCTGATGCTCCGATATTAGTTTGTTAAAAGTCTTCCGTTCTACCGAATATTTTATAGCTTCGTCTAGCGCCCTCTGCGCTAAGCCAACGGATGCGGCGGCCACCTACGAGAGAAGAGTAGACGATATTATTTAAACATTCCAATTTCCCTTCATTAATTTCCTTACCGTTGACCTAGTCTTGTCAAAGGTTTGCATAGCAATTTTAAAACCCTCGCCTTCCTTGCCCAGGACATTTTCCTTTGGAACGCGAACATCTTCGAACGTTATCATTCGAGTATCGGAAGCTCTTTGGCCCATGTTCATTTCCTACGCGCAACAGAATAAATTCATTCGTAAGGGAAAGTAAAGTAATCAATCAGACATTCGGATAATATTTACTTTGCGTCCAGGTGTTAAGCCCTCACTTTCACGGTCAACGATGAAAGCCGTGAACGCCTTACTAGCCGGCACTTTTGGATCAGGATTTGATCTTGCTAGCACGAAGTACCTAAAGGATATTCAGTTTTTAACGCAATGAGTATATAATCAATGTCACAGGCTTAACAATGCATCGACTGTACCAGCTAGCAACACCGCCGTTCGTTATCCACATTTTTGTCCCATTAAGAACATATTCGTCTCCTTTCTTCTCGGCCTTCGTTTTCACACCTGCCACGTCTGATCCAGCACTAGGTTCGGTAACACAATATGCCTGCAATTTTTATAGAGATTTAAATTATTGTCTCCTATAATTAAACCACTGTTCGATTATCTTACAGCTACTATCGGCTCTTCGATGCACCTGCCAAGATACTTCTTCTTCTGCTCTTTAGTTCCAGCCACAATTACTGGTGTTTGCTGTAAACGCAGTATATGTTTAAAACAGAAAGTATCCTCAGTTTATACGAATAGAAATGTTAAGTAATTCTTACGGCTAGTCCTGTTGCTTCTAATGCAGTCGATATTCCTGTACAACCATATGCAAGCTCTTCTCCGACTAGGCAGCTATCAAAACAACCGACTTCCATTCCACCTGTAGAGATAGCACTTTTAATGTCTATCATTTGTATAAGCTTATGCATGATGATGTAAATACTACACTTTTTTCCTTATATTCTATTTCAACATTTAGTTATATAAATTCATACCGCAGTCCTGAGGTACATGCAAATTCAGGAGCCCGATGTTCCATGCTTTCTTGATTAGGTCCCAAGGATATTCTCCAGTTTTATCGTGCTTAGCAGCTACCGGAATGATTTCTTCTCTAGTAAATTTCCGTGCTAGTTCTTGGAACTCCTTCTGTGTTTCACTTAGCCCTGAAATAAAAGTCAAGCATATGTTTTAGATCACTTTAAAGTATAATACAATGAGTGTAGAAGTATGAAACATAAATGGTACACATTTATTCTATACTGACCAAAATTACATCCCGTGGCAGTTTTAGCCTTTGCCGAAAATGCTCGCACGAGCTTTTGGCATGCCATTCCTTGTGACACCTAGGAGACACACATATGCAATGAACGAAACGCAACAACAGTGAGGTAAATATGTATATAGTTAAATGCTGTATGTACTATCGAAATAAATTTTAATACACAATGAGTATATAATCATGAAAAACGTCTTTTATTAATATTTTTATTGCTGTGCCCATTTTAAGTATCATTCCGCACGCAGTATCCACATATGATATAAGTGTTATTTAACGAACTTATACTTACCGATCGCGAAAACATTTCGGCAGTCCTCTGTTTCTACTGTGCGAAGCGAATTATTTTTTTCAACGGACAAGTCCAGCCGTTTACGTACTTTTTAGTATATAAATAACTCGACAGTTGCTTATATAAAACACTTGTTATGGCGAAAAATCAAAAACCTGTCCCACTAGCAATCGTCAATTACCGTAAACAGGAGGTTAAAGATCAACGTGGCTAAACTTTTGCAGTTCAAAGTACAACTGGTATTCTTGAAACTTGAAAACACTTGAAGCATTGAAGAGTATTCGTGCATATGCACTCGAAATTATCATTACTCACTGCCATATCATATAGTACGTAATTAGCAGCTGATTGGCCATTTTCCAGTTGCCTTTTCGCGAACTCAAGCCTGCATTTGCGGACTGAAAATGAGCTTGCCATTTAACGACACGTGGAAATATAATTTTCTAGATTGCACTTTCATCGCAAATGCAATCAACAGATAAATAATATCGATTATAATAAATAGTTAAGATTAAACTCCAGATGCCGATAAGTATCGTTTAAAACGGTTTAAAACCGATCGTATTAACCTGTACAGAATTGGGCGCGAAAATTTTGATCATTGCTTTTCGCCGAGATTTAAATATCCTCGAAATATTAGAAAATCCCATTGAATAATCGAAAATAATTAACTCCATCTCGTATGCGTATGTTTAATAAATTATGTGATATTTAACAATATCCCCTGTAACAGAAATCAATCGTCCCGGTTTCAATCGGAACGAAAATAAATCCGTAACCCAGTTTGGAATTGCTTTCGATCTGCAGTTGCAAAATTTTTATCTATGAAAAAACTGAATGCTGTTGATTTAACGTAAAGGCTGAAACAGACACGTCCAGTAATTTAGTCGAGTAGCGAGTAGTTTAGTAATTTACCATTGTTTTCGTAGCTACTCAATTAAATTTTAGTGTGCACACGCGGTAAATTTACCAATTACTCGCTACTGGAATAAATCACTGGACGCGTTTGAACCAGCATTAAGTGTCGAGCTAATCGCATATAATGATTGTTGAGGTCCAGTTGTTGTGCAATAACAATTACCGTTGACAGACGACTGTCGGCGTCTTTCCAGCATGAGCATAGAGATTCATCCATTGACGGACAATCCTACAGCAGCCTGGCATGAATTGTCACAGCAGCAGAAAGTTATTAAAATAAATGTTAAATTTCCAACGACCGAAGCTCCAAACGATAAGGTAAAACCTTCGAGTTATTTGTGTTTTATAGGATAAAGCTTCTATTTAAACCTAACCTAAAGGCGTCAGTATAGCAAATCTTATGATAACATAGTATATGTACTATCTGTATCTATCTATATATATATAAAAGAGGAGGAGGCTGATTCACTGCAAATGTTTAATTATATTTCAGCTTCGTGTTGTTTGTATGAGCGATACTCACTCCCTAACGCCATTCATAAAATTCGACATACCCGAGGGAGATGTTTTCATTCATGCCGGCGATTTTACAAAATGCGGTAGTCTACAGGAAGTCATAGAGTTCAATAATTGGATCAGTGAGTAATTTGGAATAAAGATATCCGTCTCGTGGTTGTTCTTCTGTTAGTGTATGTTATAAGTAACTCTGTTCTAGGTAATTTGCCACATAAACATAAAATTGTTATTGCCGGTAATCATGAGCTTAGCTTCGATCCCACATTTACCCACCCCTTTTCTATGCATACTAGTGGGGATCGTCAGAAACACACAGGGACCAGCATACTGGACAACATACCCACGCTGGGAATGTCTAAAGACACTTTGGCAGAGGCAATACAAACCACTAATATTAAAGATTATTTGACAAATTGTACTTATTTAGAAGATTCCGGAACCACGATACATGGAATTAAAATATACGGCACTCCATGGTAAGCGCTATACTTGGATCTATAATACTTATGAACTTAAAGGGTAATGCCGCTGTAGAGTCTGGAAAGGCAGCCTGATTTTGAGAATTTTTTAAGCGAGTATAGTGAATGGAATGGAAAATCTGTTTGAAGGGCTTTATTATGTATATCTTGAAGTATGATCACAATTTTTTAAAAATCTTTTTAATACAAAATGACGGCGCTACAGCTCAACAAAAGAAACTTCTTCTGAAAAACAGTCTTCCGCGGCCGGAAAGAGTTCTTCTTCAATTTTTCACATAGAACAAAAAACCGAAAAATTTTTAGTTCTATATAAGATTATCTTGGGAAGTACGCGGGGAAATTAAAATATACTGATTTTTGTGAGAATGGTGCGTGATTGAGCAAAACGTTTCAACAATTTCGAAGTTGTGGCAGTTCCGTGTTTTGTTCAATCACGCACTATTCTTATAAAAATCAGTATATTTTAATTTCCCCGTGTACTTCCCGAGATAATCTTATATAGAACTAAAAAATTTTTAGTTTTTTGTTCTAGGTCAAAAATTGAAGGAGAAATCTTTCCGGCCGCGGTATATTTTTTTTTCAGAGGAAGCTTCTTTTGTTGAGCTGTGGCGCCGTCATTTTGTATTAAAAAAATTTTAAAAAAATTGGGATCATACTTCAAGATATTTACAATAAAGGCCTTGAAACAGATTTTGTATTCCATTCACTATACTCGCTTAAAAAATTCACAAAATCAGGCTACTTTTCCGGACTCTACAGTGGCATTACCCCTTAAAATAACGCAACGTATATGCGTGACGAGCAATATGCTGTGTGCTACAAAAAACATTTCTAGAATATTATTTCAGATATAAGATTTAATTTTCTCAGGAAACTTATTTACGCTACAGGCAGCCAGAATTCTGTAAGTGGGCGTTTAACGTGCCACGCGGCGAAGCATGTCTTTCGAAATGGGAATTGATACCATCAGACACCGACATTCTCGTAACGCACACGCCTCCTGTCGGGCATGGAGATCTGTGTTGCAGCGGTGTGCGAGCTGGGTGCGTAGAGTTGCTGTCGACGGTGCAGAATAGAGTTAAACCAAAGTACCACGTGTTCGGTCATATTCACGAAGGTATGTCTAACAAGCGAACATCGCGAACCCGGAAATTCAAAAAATTCTGGAACTTTGAATATGTAGATTGTAGGGAATTCCTTCCTGATTGCAACGCAAGTTTTGGTTGCTGCCCAAATTCATGCTAAGGGGGTGTAATTAACCCCTGAAAATCCGGTTATTTTCAGATTTTGTATTATAACTCGTGAACTTTACTCTTATTATCTACATCGTATGTAAATATTCAGATTTCTTCTTTTTCTTTGAGTAATAAAGACGATTAATAATAATAATAATCGTAAAATAATTGTTTACCAAATCATAGATCCAATTAAAAGAAGTATCTTTTGTCTTGAAACTTTTTTTTCTATCTTTTACAGTTCGCGAGTTACGACACCAAATCGAAAAATAGCCGATTTTTCAGGGGTTAATTTCAACTCCTTCGAGTGAATTTGGGAAGCAAATAAAAATTGCAAAGTAATGAGGAGGAAATCCCCTACATATACACAAAGTTTCAAAATTTTTTGAATTTTCGGGTTCGGGACCTTCCCTTCTAAGATTTGTTCCTTATATGGAAAGAAGCTACACACTAATTTTTATGTTACAGGATACGGAATCTCATCCGATGGGAAAATAATATATATAAACGCATCGACGTGTGATCTGAATTATTTGCCAAGCAATCCACCAGTGGTCTTCGATATAACACTACCGGCTGGATACTGCAAATCATAAAGAGCAAGGGAATATAGTAATCAATTTTAGAATCGAATTTTTTTGCGAATGATGTCGTAGGACATTTAATTTATTTGTCAGTATATTTCTATGAATTTTTCTACAAATCGTCTAGGTAGTATTTTATCTACAAAATGAAATGAAGATTACAGATCTGATGTACTTAATGAATTGAATTTGGATGATGATACCGTTTACTTTAAAGTATTGAAAGTGTCAAGTTAAATTTCTCACACATATATGTTTCTCAATAAAAGTGAACATACGATTATTGTAGTGTGGTGCCGTTATATATAACGTGGCATGTGAATAGCATAATTGCACTATTTGAAAATAATTTCCGATTATATGACTTTAGGAAATTATTTGACAAATATGTGTTTGAACAAATTACAAGAGTCTTGTATACTGTATACTTTCTAGGGTCAAAAATATAGTTTTTAATTCTAATACTGTAAAATAAATTATTGATTATGTTAGACCAGTGATTCCCAACCTGTGGATCGCGACGGTTATTTTTAGTTGACGATTTTTAGCACTTATTTATTTCAATATGATTACATTGCCATATTTTATTATGATTTAACACTGATTTTTCATAAATGAAAGGAAGGAAATATTTACTTTACCTTATATGAGGGGGGATCGCAGATTATTTCAATATTATAAAAGAGAATCGCGACTCAAAAAAGGTTGGGTAACACTGTGTTAGACATTATAATTGTTTAAAAAATTGTTTATATGTAAAATTGTAGTAAAATTATCATTCGTATGAAATACTTTCATTATGATCTCGCGTCATTTTATGTAACTTTTTTACAATTGATCACTTTGCACACCGTTTAGTTAAATAGGATATCGTTTAAAGAACAATATTTATTAATGGTGCAATCCAATAAAATGTACTAAAATTTGAGTATCATAATGCAAAGTCGTAGGTCAATATATTATAGTGAATGATGGAAATTAAACTAATATATCCATTTGATATTCAACTAATGGCATTATTGGACTCTCGAAGGCACTTGCTTCGGTTAGGTTTCATACGAGAATTACAACTTTTAATCTACCAAAGTATTTTGAGATACTTAAACAGAGTATAGTAGATTATAACCGCGGGATTAAATTTAAATTAATTTTGTAATCGATAGCAACCTAGCATAATTATGTATATAACTTTTCCATCGCATCAATAAAGAACTAAATTGCATGCTTTTTTAAAGATATTTATTATAATACCCAATTCATTAACAGGTGGCACTTTCAATCAATTAAGAAAAGTTTGCACTTAAATAACACTTGCATTTGTATCGACTTACATTCTCGTATCGTATTGGTCCAAAGCTAACCGAGTAAATTGTAAAGTCACTTTCCTCTGTTAAATGAGGGCATAATTATTTTCGCCAATAGAAATACATTCGTATAAACAGCGACTTTTTCGTTTCCATAAAAGTGGCGGTAGTAAAAGATAGTCGAAAATAATACAATGTCCTCGCGACATTATTTTCCTATTGTATACGATGTAGTAGATACGACAATATTAAAATGCAATACCACATCAGAATTAGAATCGTAAAAAGGTAGTCTTCCCGATGCTTTGTATTACCATGTGAAAAATTTTACATAGATACTGCAAACTGTTGCATTTTGTATGTAAAAATGAGATATGGCCTCTAATGGCGTGGTTGCATTGCACAAATGTCTGGCTGCACAGGTCGCAATATTTTTTTTATCCTCGGTTGCACGTAACTGCCTGGAGAAGTGATAACAGACACTTCCTCTTTTAACGTCCTGAATATCATTTAAATTAAACGACACAATAACTATGTTCTAAACGGAATAGCAATGTGTTTTGCATCTTAAGTATCAGCCTAGCGAAAATTTAATTATCCCGAAACGATTTCACTCTTGGGATCCTTGTATGCTTTACTTGTCAATTATCAACTTATTCTTATTCAAAATGGCTTACGCTCTATCTACCTAATGTCTCGCTGCCTACGCATATCTATAAAAAAAGAAGAAAAAAAGAAAAAGGGGTACGTATGTTTTTGAATTTGAAGACAGGACACTAATGCTCACCCCGAGTTTTCATCCACAAGAAAATTAGTTTAAACTAAACTAAGAATAACAGTAAACGGATGTAAAAAGATTACGCCCTTCTTACAGAGTTTGACAGAGTACATTATCAGGAAGGTGTGTATCTAATATGGTACATTCGAAAACAGGTACGATACAGATTCACCATTGTGAGTCCGCCTTACAGCCTCAGCGAACATCATTGATACATCGATACACTGAAATGCATTGAATGATGAATTGTACGTTGCCTGTCGATTCACGTTATTTCGCTAATACACTGGATCAGACTTATTAACATTATCTATTCACCTGTATCTTTGGGCAATCCTTCATGTGGCCATCTTGAGGAATGGTATTCGTTACTACGACAGCTTCGAAGCAGGCGTTATTAATCCTGCTAATTGCTGGCCCGCTGAATATGCCATGAGTTAGAATTGCATACACTTTTGTGGCGCCAGCTTCTAGAAGCTTCTCCGCTGCGTGACAAATGGTACCACAAGTGTCTGCCATATCATCCACAAGGATTGCAACTCTGTCCTTTACATCCCCAACCAGCACCATACTGGCAACCTCGTTCGCCTTTTTCCTCTCCTTGTGTATAAGTGCGAATTCAACGTTCAACCGATCAGCAATAGACGTTACCCTGTCGATGTAAAAATTCTTCAATACAATTCGTTCGAATCAATTTCCATTCGAATGCGTTACCTCTTGGCACCACCGGCATCTGGAGAAACAATGATGCTGTTTCGCCATTCAACGATATTCTCTTTAATCCATTTTAGCACAGCGGGCTCGGCGAACAGATTGTCAACTGGAATGTCGAAGAAGCCTTGGATTTGACTAGCGTGCAGGTCCATCGTAATTATGTGATCAGCTCCCGCCACCGACAACATGTTCGCTACTAACTTCGCCGATATAGGTGCACGACTCTGAAAAACAAATATTTGAGGCTTTCAAATTCATACATTTATGCGAGTCTCTCGAGTCCATTTGCAACTGGAAATATCCTGCAATTTGAAAAAAAAAAATTGCGGTTAAAATTTCTGTATCACTTGCAGAAGTTACAGATCAATAAATAGAGGAGAGTACGTTCTAACGTGTACTTTCTACAAAACAGATACGTCGGAGAGAAGTTGAGAAATTAATGCTTTAGAGGGGACAAAATATGAATACAATGGCTATGTAATGGAATATTCGTTGAAGAGATATTGTACGCGTGTACATATAAATCAAGAGAAAAACAATATGTTGCAAATGCACCCCAGTTAGACTCAACAAAAAGTATAAGTAAAGCGGAAAATTCAAACTTATAAATAGAAAACGGAACACAGTGCATTTTAATTCCACGGTTTTATACAACGACACTGAAGAGCGGACGGAACAATCGACTGAACATGTTCTGTAAGTTTGAAGTTATAAAAACGGGACATAACAAACACATTTCGATGTATTATTGAGGTGAAAATAATTTCTGGAGGCTTGAGTTGACTGAGTAAAAATAAATGCATTGTGCTCAGAGAAATAATTACAATTATGTTATCTTAATGAACTTGTCCATGACGAACATAAACTTCACAAAAGCTGACTAATATTAATGTCTTAACGAAAATATTTACTTGCAATTCACTGGCATAATCGTATTATTAATAAGACAACACAATCACAGTTCTTGCTTGCCATAGCACTATGTCGTTAATAAGATAGGCATTTGTGATTAGTAGATTTGGACAACAACGTTACAGCAATATAATAATTAGTACCCACTTAACATACAGGTTTGTACCCCATTACGTATATATAGATTATTAAAAAATGTATGTAGAATGCTATTATATTAATATTTTGCCCTCTCATTCAGATATCAATACGCTTTGACCAAATAGTTCATTCATTCATTCATTCATGGGGGTACCATTGTGCCATATAGCAACAATTATAAGTTTTGTTAGTCCTACAAAGAAAATTTTGTAAGGAACTAAAAAGTGATATTATAAATCGAATTGTTCGTCAAGTTATAGTTACAAACGTTTCACTCGATAATCTTATTGCTCTTATACTCACTGTAGAGAGGTCAGGCACAAAATCCTGAAAATACCCAACTATTCAGAAACTTAAAAGCATGTATTATCAATTTTTCATCAACAATTATTTTCAATATTATATCCCACACTTCATTATACGATTCATTTAAAAAGCACAAGATATTTCAGAACTTATTTACAGCCGAATTTGGACGTTACGTTATCTAGAAACTTATCAAACTTTTCTGCAAAGATACGATACTCTTTCAGTTTTATTAAATCTTTATCAAGTTCAGTGTTCTCTTACTACATTTATATTCAGTAAAATGTAGTGTCATATAATTATTAATACCTTAACATGGTTAACATAGGGTAATATAGAAGCATTACAATATAAGTGCACGAAAGGCCCCCCCTCGATGAATTGTAATATCAGTTTTGCAATATTCGTACGGGCTATCGGACTGCTGATAACCTTAGATTATTACAGAACGCAGTGCTCTAGCTTATAATTTATTTGTTGTTTACTGCTTTATTAATTCTTTTCACCAGCATTCAAAGTCAATATTGCTCCGTAAAGGAAAACAGAGTGTGTTGCAATGTTAAGAAGACTTATTCCATTTAGATTACCTTTCCATGATACGTAAAATACAAAGAAGGAAGCATTGCATTAATACCTCGTGTACGCGTTAATCGACATTAATATTTTTCTGCGATTAATTCATGCAAATACTATCTGTGACTTGAATGTGTGGTACTAAAAAACATATGTGCTCTCTTTATCTGTGCAAGACCGAAACATACTTCACAGTTATCTTACAAAGTTTGTACAACGACTGGATTCATTATTACGGTGTGTCGAATACCCTTCGGTTTTGTATGTGTGCGCTACATGATATCGATATGCGATGAACATTTACTGACTCGTGTGAATAATGTTACAGCGTGTGTATACTTTTATAATGTGAAACAATGCATGTATATGTGTATGTCTTCTGCGATATGTTATTGAAGATGTATGTTACTTTAATAAGATTTTATTTCTGATTTAATTCTACCGTTAACTTGCATTAGTCATGATTCCATGAAGAAAGGTATTAACTAGTATATAATGAATATCCTGCGGTACAAGTCTACTATTTGGTATGGCCCAATGATATAAGCATGGTAATTATAAGCACATTTCATATGATGATGATGAGAAATCATGGTTTGCGTTCCAAAAATGACATTACTCCATTGGCCTGTTGCAAAGCTATAAAACAGTAAATAGAGCGTAAAAAAGACCGCGACAAGTTACCCTGAATTTCCACTCGTTTGACTTCATGACAATTTGATTCTTAGAATTCGAGTTGTCACCTCCATCACCACCCTGTGAAGATATCATATAAAAAAAATTGAACTTCCTCTCCAACGAGATGCGATCCCCTTATTAGAAGATCCATACTTCCTTTACAATGCGCTTACAGAAGGCGTAAGCATTCTGGTCAAATCGCAACCTACTGCATGAAGTGTGCGGAATATGTACAAAATGATTATTACAAAAAGAAATACACACACGATAGAAATACACAGGAAATATGTCCAATTGTAAATAAAAAAGAAATGTTTAAATCAGAAATTTTACATAGTATTCTACTTTCGTCGAAACTGTAACTGTACCATTTCCTTTGGACATTATTATCCACTTTATTTGCATATGCAAAGCATGTTTAATCGTGTTAATCTATGCGATACATCGCCGAGATGACTATTAAGTGCTTGTAATATTAGAATCACTGAAGCATAGTTTTCTGTAAGATGTCTCGTTACGTAAGTGCTTTATATTCGCACAGCTCCTTACGTTTATTATTCATTTCATATAGCTATCTCACGCGCGACGCGCTTTTGCAATACGCAAATTTTCCTTCGGTGACGAACGAAGGACACGGAAAATATAGGAACGTGCGATATATATGTTTGCACTTAGGTATAGGTGCTTTACAGTGAATAATAATGAGATTAAACAACAGATATAACACACAAGTTAAATAAATCGTCATAACAATAAGGTGCTATTATACACGATTAAAATGTAATACTGATTTATGCAAAGAGAAATGATTAAGGAGCAATTAATACATATGAAAGAATAATTTGAACTAATACAAATTCCGTGGCGTAAGGTTTCAACAGATATCTATTTTATGGTGACAGTACATACATATATGTGCTAAGGCACCATACAGTGGCGACATAACTGCAAGATCACAAAGTAGTTTAAAGTATCTCGATTTAATCGATCTCTTGAAAGTATTCCGTTAAATTTTTATCGATACCTTTCGTCGAATAAAAGATATAGAAACTTAGTCGCCCGCTCGCGCGCATCTTACCTTATCCTTCTTGTCTTGTCGCGCGTAAGGAAAACAAGGAATTACTGCCGTCACTCGAGATGCAGAAGCAATTTTACACGCGTTGATCATGATCAACAGTTCCATTAAATTGTCATTTACTTCTCCGCTTCCGCTTTGTACAATGTATACATCTTCCCCACGAACCGATTCTCCAATTTCCACGCTGCAACAATGTCAAAGGGGACGGTAAATAATTGAATTATTGCCCCGACAATCAATATCCACGAAGCATAAAAGAGAAAAGTACACAAATAATTGATAATTGAATTTACGTATATTTGTTCTAGATCTAATTTCAGCTTCCCTGTGCATGGAAGTTAATTTATAAGCAGATTAATATTTATAAATCTGTGGCTCACTTTGGGAAATTATAGAATAAACGGAAGTATGTATTTCGCGTATTTTCGCTTCATTGTATTTAAGTTTATTTTCGCTCCAACATTTACGATATATAACGAGGGCAAACGATGAATTACCACTGGCAAATAATGCAGCAATAAAACATTCTTATCACTTGCACACATGTTGAAATGCTCGAGCACCGTTTACCGATACTGCCGAAGCCACGCGAATGTTAGGATTCATTAGAACGGTGTATTAATAATTGTACCAGTTGACCTTCAACTTAAACGTCGCGGCTTAGAGGCACTCGGGGAAACCGGCCTTGCGCGACAGGGTTGTTTGCACGCTGATAGGGTTGTTAAATTAATGAGAATACGAAACCCGTAAGGGAAAGGTGGCGAAAATCCGAGGCCGTTCGTGAAACGATGTAACAGGAAGATGGAACGTGAACGAGATTTCATGTGACACGTGGTCGGGGCCTCGGTTTAATCTAATGACAATAACGTGGTCACAGCAGCGTTCGCGACCATTACCATGTCTCGAGGTTGCTGAATTTCTTGGTGACAACTTTTCCAATGTCGATGCCGAGCCTGTCGACGATCCGCTGTGCCAAATCCGGGTGCGACGTGCCACTGAACACTTTGATGTTTGGCATTCTGCTCTGCAAAATTCGACCGCGAGAATTTTCTAAGTTTGCGCGTAACAAACTCTTGGCACGCACTGGCTGAGACACAGGCATCACTAAAACAGAAACGACAGAGGGATTGTCCAATCAGAGAACACTGTTGAAGCCGGACGTGACGTACCGCATTATGCTCCGCCTATAAACTATCGGACATAACCGCGTAAACGCGTCTCTTATCGAACATTTTTTTTTACTTTCTGTTGCCTCGACAAAATAATAGATTAACGTCAACATGTTTATTTTGCCGCGTATCGAGCGTTACAGGAATCTCTGGTGAACGTCATTGATTACACTTGCCATGTTTACAGCGGCAAGCTATCCGCACGCTTTTCAGAGTATTAACAGCTAATTTCATAACGGAATAACCGTTTCAAATTTATACGATGTATTGAAATTTACACCCGTACCATGTCCATTTCATCTGATTTTAAATCGCGCGTGATTAAGAGCAACTCGGCTGGCTCGATTTATTTATTATGAGATTCGAGTCGATTGCGTCCCGAAACACGATCGTCCTGGATGAATACGGTAAACATGTCTGGTGTAATTAACCTTTCTTTCGAGCGTACTTATTTCGTTGTAGATTTTCCGTGGACGGTGTACAGGCTGGTTCAAAATGTTTGCTACGCGTGAAATGTATGTAAACCGTGAGTTTTAATGGGATCGCTGTTAAAGGTTAATCTTGACTATTTACAATTTGGCGCCGTATCGCGTAACGACGTGAACGTAGACGAAATTCAAAAGGGTGAACACAAGAGCGGGTGACAGTCAAGTTTTCCCATCAATGTGGCGCCGGCGGTGATTGAATGATAAATTGGATGTGTCCGTGAGCGGAGATTTTGGCATAGAGCACTGGTTAGAGCGATCGTTTTTCCGACTAGAAAGAGAGAGGAAATTCGAGTGCGACTACCTGAGAGGTTCGCGCACGTTGACGCTCTCAGAGAGCTTGGCTAATCTATTTGAATGATGATGACAGTGTGCTGACCGTCCCACCAATTCGGAAGCTATGGCGAACATCTCGGCAAAGAGGATCAAACGCGAATTTAAAGAGGTTATAAAGAGCGAGGAGGTGAGTGGACAATAGTTGCCTTATGATTATGAGTACTATGATCTCGCCTTTTCCAACGCGATCGTATCAAAGTGGTTTAACAGTATCTCCCGATCGTGCGAGATTGCCCCGAGCGAGTCTCGTGCGTGGCGTGACAAAAATCTGCCGCGATTCATTGGCTGATTAAAATCACCGCGAACAAAGCATAGGCACCTGTTGTATAGTATTCTTAACTGTCATCTGCTTTTAAATCTGTTACGTAAATTCGCCGACCGAGTGTACGCAGCGTATCAGGTTAAACGAACCTCTGTGTTAATTATTTTCAATTAAAACGGGAGATAGTCGCGGTCGAATTTCTTCCACTTTGCGTAGGGCAGTCCAGCCAATTGTATGACAATTCTAATTACACGTGACAGCAGAAATATTCCTTTCTATTGGAATCTATCGTTGGGATCGCTTCAGAGAAAACCTTCTTTTAAAATCATACGTACCATGTTCCTGTAATTCTTCAGAGCAGTGGCATTCGTGTTTGCTTTTACGCTGCTCCGGGAGATCCATTCCGTACGCACTCTTACATCTGTTTCCATACAAATATTTTCGCTCGATCGTTCACGCACATTACACCGTGATGTCACAATCCTTATATCGTGTTGATATTCTAAAGTATCCCTGTATAATGTTACGCCATTTTATTATCTGATGTCAATGTCGATAGGTCAATGTTTACATACTGTGCACATTTTGGAAAACTCTGTTGTATCCATAGTTGTGATAATGTATCATTTATAATGTTCTCGCTCGATAGAGATATTTAGGTGCTTCGTCATTTAAGTATCGCTTGATAAACGGAATAGTTAATAGGCAATAGACACGCGTGATGAAATAACTACACACATGTACTTTTATGTTATTGATTTTTTGTAGTTGCAGTATTCATTTGTTTGTAGATGAAAAAAAATTTAAGATTGTTCCTTTATAGCCACGTTCGTGTGTGTAAGTTTACATTCCTTAGAAAAGTTTCGGCTAAGACGTACACGTATTACTAAGATACTTTCTTCTGTCGATAATATTCGAATGTTTCGGTTGCAGGTTGCGAAATACGCGATCAAGCTCGAATTGGTAAATGATAGTTTTACCGAATTAAAAGGTGAGATCGCTGGTCCGCCGGACACACCGTACGAGGGAGGTAATTTTGTACTCGAGATTAAAGTCCCCGAGACATATCCCTTCAATCCTCCTAAAGTAAGCACTTTGTAAGTCAATACCATTAATGATATGTTAACGAGGCATCGATTTTGTACTGCTTAAAACCGAGGCGGATTAATGTAACCTAGTGCATGACGAAGCGGTTTATGAATTATCTCTTGCGAAGCGGAGTTAGATTATAAGTTTTCCCGTTTACAACGAGTGAACTTCTCATCGAACACTTAACTTTTGTTGTAGGTGAGATTTATAACCAAAATATGGCACCCTAATATATCTTCGGTAACAGGCGCTATTTGTTTAGATATATTGAAAGACCAATGGTGCGTAGCCACGTAATATAAGCTGTAGCGTGTTGGCGATAAGAATCTTCCCATTTACTATGAATGTATATACATTGGATTTCAGGGCTGCCGCTATGACTTTGCGTTCGGTGTTGCTGTCGTTGCAAGCTCTATTAGCCTCGGCAGAACCAGATGACCCGCAAGACGCAGTTGTGGCCAAACAGTATAAAGAACATCCAGAAATGTTTCGTCAAACTGCTAAGCATTGGGCGTTTGTGTACGCGGGTGGTAAGTGTATGAATTTCTTTCGAAATCTGTAGCATTGTTGCGTAAACGTTGAAACGGTTGCAGGGCCAGCGAAGATGCCTGATTTAGATGACAAAATAAGACGATTAACAGATATGGGAATCGAGGAACACAATGCAAGGGTTGCGCTATCTTCGTATAATTGGGATTTGGAACGTGCCACTGAGCAGCTCTTCAGTTAGTGATAACTGTATAGTTAATCTGTCATATACAAGCACTGCTCATTTTGTCATTACAAAACTTCTGTAATACTACACCCAAGTATTGATACCATAGCAGTTTCATAATCAAATTCAGCACTTGTAACGACAATATTTCAGTAGCAAAAAAAAACATTCGCAGGAAATTCATTTAATATCCTTAAATAATAGTCATTTATTTAACTTGTAAAATAGGCATGAAGATACAGTAATTAATAAAATCTATTAAGTCCAACTTGATAGCCACATTTAAAAAAAGGGGATTTTATAAAAAGGAAAAATCATTTTTCATCTTACGTTTATTAAAAGTTTAATAATGTTATTTAAACCATCAAATTTTTAATTGTTACAAGGATTTAAGGAATGCATTTATCAGTTTTCTTTTAAAGAAACAAAAAAAAAGAAGTAGTTTTATGTGTTGAACATCAATTAAACATCTTTGTACAAATCATTATATATTTTTAAATTTTTCATTAGCCTTTCCTTCTATTATATGTAGCGATATTTTATTAATCGTATGATTGTTTCTCGAAATTCTGGAATAAATGTACAATTCATTTTTACACGGCATAATGTTTAGTATACACTTTCTGTTTTTGTCTGTGTAGATCGATGCCTGTGCTCTATGCTCTTTTATATGAATTCGATGATAATTGTCAGTTCGTACTTTCATTACTAACTTCTACATTCTTTTATGCCACAAAGAGGTTTAACTTAGATCTGATTGTACATTATCGAAATAGACAAGAACTTGTTAGTGTTAAATGGTATTTGTAAAAAGAATCTTAAACATAAACGCTGTATTGTTAATATTTAAATTTTGTACATTTTCGGTGATGGGATGTATTTCGATGCTTTATAATTTACCTTGTCATTCATGTATACATTATTATACACGCATAACTTTCTATATTCGAAACTGGAGATGATACATTCGAACAACAAATCGCATTTACGCGTCGTTAAAGATAATATTTCGAAAGAAATTCGATTATTCAGTAATGATAGTAAGTTAAATATCGATAATAAGCATTGGAAAAAAATATTGCGAGTCGTGATGATACTTCCATTTCAAGAATATTTAAGAAAGCGCCATAGAACGTGCACGATGAATTTCAAAGAATCACATTATGTATTTGTAAAGAAGTGCTGATTTATAGATAACTTGGAGAGAACCAATTTATCTATAAATTCAGTAACGAAACAACAACACATGTAGAATACATTTCAGGCTTGTTGAAACAAAAATTACTTGTATAGCATTATATATGTTATCCCATGCATATTGCATAGATCTCTTACTTAATGTAATTAAGCCGTTATCTCTGGCAGTGCTAAAGTAGGAACTTTCTAATTTTCATTCGCATCTGTTAGTAATTTATAATGGAGGCTGTGTCAAAGGCGTGTCAATAGATTATAAATGTCATTTGGTTCATTTGATTTACGGTAGCTGATTCAAAAAAATTAGGTATACAGTATTTATTCGTCAGCAGCTCGCGACTCGAGACCGGCGCTCGGTGGTGAGCATACAACGTAGAGGGGGCACGATTCCGAGCGGTCGTTTCTTGCTTTTTTTCTGCCGAAGGCTACAGCGAGATAGAACAAGAGTGAGACAGAGGAACCGAAAGCGAGTGAGCAACGGTACGAGACAGTCGCGTTGAATACTTACTTTGTCTCGCTTCGTCTTTCGAACGTCTGATACTCCGTCCTTTGCGTGCGCGACGGGTATGAGCGTTTAGACTCGCTCTCACCTTCACAGAACAGGAGTGAGCCTTCTAACGCGTAGGCCAAAAGCCGAACCGAGCTTTTAGCGAAGAAATACTGTATACGGGTTAATTTATTGAGATAATTGAATACAACATATTTAAACGTTCTAAATGTAATTTAATATTTCAAGAATATTAATAAATAAGTTTTCTCAGTACTAGCATCGAAAATGTTTATATAAAAGTCCTCTTATAACGTATAAGCGACTTTCTTTATGTATATAAATAGTTGAGTACAGTTTTCGTATTGTTATCAATTACGTTACTTAATCAGGGCCCGATCTAGGGGGCGCAAGCATAACAACTGGCCAGAGCGGCAAAATTGGTAGAAAGGGAAAATTTAAATCAATAGAGACCAATAAAAAAGTCAAACTCGGTGAAAAAGCATTAAAGAATTAGGTAATAGAGGTTTGAATTTAGTACGAAACTTATATCACCCATATAATTATTAATTTTTTTACAAAACAAAAGGATTTTGTTATTCACTCACTGTCAAAATTTATATTTTAGAATAAAATATACGCGGCGGCAAAAATCATTTTTGCCCAGAGCGACGGAACAGCTAGATCGGGCCCTGTACTTAATGCTTATTAATATAAGTTTATTTGTACTTCTACTATTCTATTTTCGAATATTGTTCAAGGGTGATCATTAAATTACTTTTATATTCTTAGAAAAATATAATACTCGCTACATATACGTGTAGTAATAAAAATACATATATTTAATTAACCAGAGGTAACTTCCAAACTACTTTGTAGTATTCCTTCTCAGTATAAAACACACTTAGGGAGAATTTTTGTATCGTCAATAATGAAAGAAAACTTGTTTTCGGCTTGTAGAAAATCTCCAGTTTATATTTACATACGTTCTTATCACATAGTATCATGTACGAAACAATACTGTTCAGACTTGAAATAAAGAAATTCATTATTGGCAGTTATGTCGTGTATCTTACATCACAGGCTTATTAAATAGACGCGAAACATTTTAGTCATGGATCAGACAGTGAAACGTATCGTACACAAGGCTCTTATATCGTCGAATTATCTGGCGCAACGATGATAGCTATTCATGACTATAGATTCTGACTTTTTTGGCGGAAAGTGTTGCTAAAAATAAGTTGCTATTAATGTCGACCGCGCACAGGTCCACGATAGGATCAGATACGGGCAGGCTGTTCACTTGCTTCCCATGGGACGTACTCCACAGTGATATACTGTTGATGGATTCTTGGTGCGCAGCGACTAGCGTGTCATTCTCGACGTTTATGAAACACGGTCGAGACAATAGCTGGTGTGAATTGCCAGCTTGAAACGTGTGCACAACATTGCATAGGGTTGATTCATCGTTGCCCTTTTCTATGGTGCATAGTATATGCCTGGCGTTAGTTTGCCTAGCATTCGGACGGCAGGATATTAGAACGTGATTGTTCTTTTCATCGTAGCAAACAGATACAAATGGACCTTCGAGGAATATTTGCTTCGGTATATACTTCGACTCTGTCTGTTCGTAAGCATAGCAGTTGTTCAAGCGACACGCAATGAATCCACCTCGACTAATACCGCTACCAGGATTAGACGGTACCGTCGCTAAAGAGACCACTGGCGATCTATCGCCCGGGCTGTCCAAAGTCTCAATGACACCAGAGGTTTGCCTAATGTCAAATTGTGATATCGAGCCATTCTGGGCGCCCGCGAAGAATATGTTCGGATTGTTGCCTGACCAGCAGCAACTCCACAACTGGGACTCCGTCTGATAGCTGTGTATGATCGTGTGATTCTGGATGTCCATCAATTTCGCGCATTTATCGAAGCCAACGCTGAGCAATAATGATTGCTGGGTTGTATTGAACGTGACGTCTCTTATGGGTTGAGAATGCAGGAGAATAAATTGTCGCGGCTCGAATTTATCCGAGTCGATCTTTTTAACACCGTAGCCCGAGAACAACGAGCTTGTCGATTTCTGAGACACAACTAGGACTCGATACCACGGATTATAATCCAACACACGGCAACCACCGTCTTTACATATCTCTATAGATCGATTTAAGAAGAACTTCTTAGCCATATCCTTCGAAGCGTTGTGATTGCCATGGACAGTCATCTGCGATTGCTGTTTCTCCAGCTCGGATATACGATTCTGCATACTAGTAATTTGCTGCTCGAACAACTTTTGCCTGAGAGTATATTTCGACAGCTCCATCTCCGCGCGATTCTTTTCAGCTGTAACGACTTCCAATTGCTCTTTCAAATTATCTAATTCGACAGTATCTATCGAGGTCAACTTCTTGGTATATAACATCCTAATATCTTTCACCTTGGCTTTCCTATTACATTGGGGACAACGGCGGTTTGCACTGGTACAAGAAGTTTGTAACCATTTTAGGATGCAGCTATGCCCGAACAAATGCCCACAACGTAGGCAACATAAACGATGGTCCCCCGAGGTAGTCCACAAATCCATACATATGGGACAAGACTGATCGGAATCAATTTGGGACTCTTCTAGAATGTCCTCTTTTGGTTTCTTTGCCTTCGATTCATCGTCGTCTTCTAAAACATTGTATATACAGGATACGTTCAGCACGTTTACATCATACCTACCATAAGCAACAAGAACTCACTTGTGTCTTCTGCCTGGGCTTCAGTCTCTAAATTCTCATTAACATTGGCATTAACATTATTATCTGACTCTTCAGAGTGTTCTTCTTCTGCGCCTTCCATTTGTACGGTTTCGTCGTCACCTATAATAAAGTGAGCATTCAATATTTAATTCCATTCACTATTCCTACCCCAAAGAATGATTTGTAAAATTCACATCCGTTATAATATAATGGTACACAAAAGTATCTTGATATTCTTTGTACTTACATGTATATATATACTAGAGTTTTGTATTTACATGTATGCACATAGTCATATATATATATATATACTCATAATTACTATATATATACTTACTATAATCCATAACCTCCATTTCATAAGGTAAAATATGGTATTTACACGTAGTTTTTATAAAAATATGTTGTACTTAAACTATCGAAATTTTGTCTTTAGAAAAATACAATAACACCTTCAATTGGATTTATCAAATTAGTTCTATCGGATACAATAACAAAAGAGTTTGCGCTCAACGGAATTTTCGTTTGACCTTTTTCCAATGAATACACTATTAGTTCGTGTCCACACTTGACAGAAGGAATACACTACTTACAGCGTTATGAAGCTTCGATCTCAATTTATTTTTATTAGATATTGCTTTAACTTGACACATTTATCCCGCAACCTCCGAGTACAGTGGACCATTCTCAAAGACGATAAAAATGTTTATACCGTGCAAACGCGGACAATATTTGTGTTATGATTACCTAAATAAAAGTAGATTATTAGATTGTTAGATTAGTATTGTTATTGAGACAAATATATGTATATAAAATTTGTATTATAAATACGAGTTCAATGAGAACGCAATGTTTACATTTCTGATATTGATAGTTGTTTTTTTTTATTACTAGGAACCTATTATACTTGTATTCGTTTTCGTGCGTATTCAGGAGAAATGAATGAATATCCGCATTTTATGTTATTATTTTATATTATTGTGTAGCGTAAACAATACAGAATAACGTTTTTTTGAGGTTATTCCATGTAACGCACTCGGTCGCCATGTGCAAAATAGCCGACTCCGAAACACGCATTGTTTACTCTCCATTAATTAAAATCTTAATTATATTAAATGATATTAATAACAAATATTCCTGAAAAATCCTGTTTTTAAATTTCGAAATTTCGTAGTTCCAGAATTGTTATCTTTCGTAATGTTAATTATTGTACCGATACTACCGATGCGCAGCCTGGAGTAATATCAATATACAAATCAAAACATAAAAATAAAAGACGCGTACTTCATGTATTAATTTAAAGAAATTGAAGGTTCCCCTGAGTATGTGTCACATTACGTAAAAAATATTTTTCGCAATTTCCCCTAATCCAGTCACCTTTATTAACGCACGAAACCTTATTATTCGTTGCAGTTTACATCTACAAAAATATTACAAAAACAGAAAAATCATTTCGATAAAAGAAACTGAGAAATCGTTCATCGCTATTCGACAGCAATACCGATTCTTCACCGAGGAAACGAGGAGAGTCATCGTTCGCTTTACTTACGGTATTGCGAGGGTTGTGTTAAGTGAAGCAACGGTGTTGTTTCGAAGGTAAAATAATGAAGGTAAAATATTAATTAATTCTTGAATGTTCTCACAACATTTGAGCCTGCATATCGTATTATCAAATCTTGCCCCTCGATCTCCGTTGCTACGAGTCCACTGTGGATCATTTTCAATTATTTGGTAAAATATATCACGACGATTTAACGCTGCAGCTTAACAAATTATACATTTGATATTTTATGGGGCAGAATTCTGATTGTTTCAGAAGCGGCGACCGTGCGCGTGGAATTCGTCCCGTTCCACAACGTCACCCACGTCTCTTCATTCTCGCGAGCCCGATACCTTTCCCGTGAAAACGAAAAGTGTCCACGATCTGAAACGTCGACGCTTGCAACGGTGCAGTCCGAAGTTACAGAAAAAGAGCACAGAGTCCAGCGGATTCCCTTTGAAGAGAGATGCCTTCGGCTCATTGGAATCGTTGTTCGATCTAAAGAAGCCCTTAAACTTGCCGGAAGTGTACTCACTCACGGTCCAATATCACCAAGAGGGATACGTTTCTTCGCTCGACCCAGGAAACCTTAATATCCCGAGAAATTTCATAGAATCGCTACTCTCACAACGAGCTGATCTCGAGCCACATATTCTTGAACGGGTGTGATTTTGGTATTACTTGTATTCAAATTGCCGGCCACGATTAACGAAATTACGTGCAGCTTTCAGTTATGTATTTAGAGACAGAGGGACCTTTGCGCGATGTCTGTAATTAATTTTGATCACACGGTAGACTTATGAAGCCGACGATCATAAGAGTAAACCGGAGGAAGTAAAGGAGGAGCTAATCGTCGAGGCACCGGAGGTACATGAAAGTAGAGCTTTCAAGAGTCTAATAGAGGAAGAATTATCAACGTAAGATGCTTTTGATTTTACACAGCATTTTGTTAACGTTACATTACAATGAAATTAAATTAATTTGATCTCAAGCATGGCTGAAAACGAAGCGGAAGTAATCGAAGAAGTTCCCAAAGAAGATGTGGACGAAGTCCCGACGCAAGGAGAAAATGAAGCGGTGGGAGAAGAAACTGAAGATGTGGAAGAAGAAACCGAAGCGTTGGAAACAGAAACCGAAGTGGTGGAAGTAGAAACCGAAGTGGTGGAAGTAGATCCTGTCGAAGTGGTGGGAGAAGAAGGCGCTGATGAAGATAAGTCAACCGAACCTACGATTCAGGGAAGTTATTATTCTGGGAGGGAACAGTCGGGGGCGGGACAGCCTCCACAATATCCTCTTCCTCCTGGCGTTGGTGAAGGTAGAATCTTTCTAACCACCAGAACTCTTCTCTTCATCCTGAAGACGACTTAACTGAATTCGATGAATGCACTTTCCTCCCAGGCGCTCCTATGAAACCTGGTGGTCGGCATGAATCCGTGTTGAGCTCGTCTCCATTAACAGATTCCGCTGTCTTAGAGGAAATGAAAAAAGCCGACGAACGTTGCAACGCGCTGGCGAAAGAGATCGTACAATTGAAACAGGAAATAGCTGAGCTGACAACGGTACGTCGAACATGAAAGCTTTTGGAAATTGGAGCTTCCAGAGGCTCCGTTTCCTTCACGTCGTTGAATTACAGAAAAAGGATTTAACGGAGGAGGATACCCTAGCGATTGAAACGAAGCAGAATGACGTTATGTCGAAGCTGTCCGAATTCGAGCAGATAACACGAAACGTGCAACGATTATTGGGCTTGACCGATGTCTCAAGTTTCACCTTCGCCAAAATGTTCGACATGCTTCCGTACCCTCATTCGAAACCTGGCCAGGTAAGTGTCTTTTATTAACTAATCAAATAAACGCGAATGAAACTGTGGCTACTGAATTGTAACTCACTGCTGAACAAATAAAGGAAATGGAGGCACGAGGTGAAAGGGATATTTTGCTACAAGCAATGGACAAGGGAGATATGAAAGTACAACCGAGGCCTGAGGATCTCTTTGATTTGCCTCAAATAGAGTATCCGGAAGACAGGTGCGTTATTGCGCTTATGTAATATTTCATGAATATATCAATCCTTTTCGATTGAAACAGACTTCCGAGAGTAATTGTCTGCGGCTACACGGAAGACGAGATTCCAAAAATCGTGGTTGCAGACAGTAAAAAGAAGGGGAAGGAGAAGTGTCTTCAGAGTCTAACAGGGAAGTTAACGGAATCGTTAACCATGCAAGAGAAATTGGTACACGAGAACGCGCAGCTCGAGGGCGGCAAGTAAGTTCCTGCGTGCGTTCTCTCCTCTTTTTGATCGTCCGATACAAGGTATAAAAAGAAAAATAATAGAGGGCCGAGCGGAACATATGAAAATAGATTGGTTGCCCCGGCAACAATCCTGTAGATTTTATCGTTGACGAGACTATGTTGACGTAAGTCATGTGATCTCGTGCCCCGCCACATTTACCACATTTGCTAATGCGTCCGACGTACAGATACAAATTAGAAGAAGCATTGCTGGAGAAGGATTCCGCCGTCGAGAGTCTTCAGAGGAAGGTATGCGGGCTACAGGCTGAAATGAGAATAGTCGTGAAGGAAAACTCGGAATTGATTCGTCAATTAGCGTGCTTGAATCAGCGTATCACCAGCCCTTGTTGTTACACCTGTCCAGGTGGAATCCCATCTGCGGCGTCAAGCCCGTCTCCCTTACGTTCCGTTTCATACACAACTACGTTACAGCAGGACAACGACTATTGTCAGTGCAAGTGTTGTCTCCAGCCACAATTTGCTGACACATTATCGCCACTCGACAATACCATATGCGGTACATATCCGTCGCGCTGAACGACCGTCCTATAATCCCCTTAGAAACGTCAGAAATGAAACTCTACTAATACCTTTCAGTGAACTCGGACAGTTACATAGGTCTACCTAGCGGAGGTGAGCTTATCTTCGTTTACGCGCAATAGAATCTTCTGTTCGTAGGAGAATAGACGAATATTAATATTTATAGATTCGCCGAGACTCGCGGGTGGTGCATCGAGAACTGGAATCTGTAACACAAGTGGTGCTTCATCGCAAATCGACGAAATGTGCTGCCGAAGTCCTGCCACGGCTAAGAGCCCATGCGCTCCGCCACCGCAGCCAAGAGGGGCGTGCCCTGCGGAACTGGAGAACAAACTGGCGAGCTATGGGAACACTACCAAACACATGGTATATTTTCGAAGGAAATCAGATCTAGCTGTACATAGTTACGTACTGTTTTGCAATGATGCTAGGAACAACAATTAGGCAGCATAGAATGCGAAGTGCGCAACATGCAGATAGAACTCGCTAACGTGCAACGAGAACGCCAGCAACTGGAGCAACAGCGTAAGCTCCTGAAGTGTACGGGTCCCTGCGCACCTTGTGGCTGTTGTCCACCTTCGTCATTAGGCCATCAAACGCCGAGCGCACAGTCTTACGTGCCACCTCCGCCAATTATACCACCACCCCCTGTACCTATTGCTAAGGTATTTGTACAATATCTTGAAATGACAGTGTAACGTTCTATTGAAATTCTCTTTGACTCCTGGTCTGTATAAACTGTATTTTCGTAAATGTGTCATAGTTGCCACCTCCTCCTACCTCGACTTGCACCGGTCCATGTATAAACGCACCTATGGTAAGACCGAACCTCAGAAAGGAGTTAGACATGTATTAAATTGGATGTTTAATGGAAAGGGCGCTAGCACGTGTCCTCAGCAACAGTTGCGTGATCTTCGCGAGCAATACGCGCGTCTTCAGGATGATTACAAAAACAAATTATTGGAGGTTTCCTGTTTAAGAACAGAAGCTGAGAAGTTGAAGCAGACGACTCGCGAAGCCGTAGAAGAGAAAGACAAGTTGGACATCAAACTAGTAGACGCTCAAGAACGTTTAAAGGCAATGGAATCTGAAAAAGACAACTACGAAGGTGACTGCCTTAAGCTTAAACTGTAGCAGCTGATAGCAACGATTTTTAACCATGGAAATTAATCGAATGGCAGGTTTCAAAGAGCAATTGGTCGAGCAGGAACAGACTTTGATCGTGGTTAAACAACGGTTCAGAGAGTCTCAAGATGAACTCGAAGAATTGCGATCTTTGATTCAGGATCAAGCCGCCCAGCTCGAGGACTACCGTAACAAATATCTACAGGTATCCCTCGTTCATACATAGTGCTCTAAAGCTTCAACGTATGCAGACACGAATGTGAGAACTATTGTACAGGCGCAACAACAAGTGGAGGAACAACGCCGGCAACTCGACCTCATGGAGATGGATAATGCACGAATGAATGAAAACGTGACGCTGGAAATAGGACGAGTTAAAGTGCGTAGTCGATTGTACGTATTTACATATTCCACGTCTATACACTTTACTGTTTCTTGGGTAGAATCAATTCCAAGAGAAACTCTCTGAACTTGCGCCGCTGCCAGATATTCTGAAGCAAACGCAACTGAAGCTGCAGGAAGCGCAACAAATGCGTCTGGTCGCCGAACGGAACTGCGAAGAACTCTCGCGAGAGATCATTGGATGCAAAGATAAAATCCAGACGTTGCAAAATCAGTTGGACGTTATGCGTACCGAGTATCAAGCAATTCAAGTTCGTTCAGGCGATTCGATTTTACGCTGAGAGAGATCCGCAACATTCGTAAGTATATTTATTTCATACGTATGAATTTACAGGACGAAAGGGGCCAGGGGAATGGACGGTTCGACGAGCTCGAGAGGAAGAATGCTGAATTGCGGCACGAAACTGAACGAATGAAAAATACACTCGCCAGATATGAGGAACACGAAGCGCAATTGCAAAAGCGCATCGACGAGAAGATGCACGAAGTTACTCAATTAACAGCGATGCTTGAACAAGTGTGTTAAACTTCTGTTCCGTGGGAATGCGCGGTAACTTCAATGCACCCCTTTTTCGAATAAAGGTCCGCGAAGATTCCGCGAGACAGGTGGCCAGAACGAAGGAGAGATGCGAAACCGTAAGGAGGTCGATGCAAGGCCAGATCGCGGAGATGGAGAGACAATTGGCTCAGTGTAGAGCTATTGCGAGGGCTGCGCAAAAAGATAGAGATGAAGTAAGTCGTTGTTAAAAGAATGAAACGCTACTTACGCGCTTGAACGTTTGCTGTAGCTCGCACATCACTTCGTAATCCATAGATTCGACAGAAGATGCAAGGTCAAATAAACAACCTTAACGAAGCGTTCGAGCAGGCACAGGGTCGGATAAGATCGTTGCAAGGTCATGTGAATTATCTGAAGACGTCTTATACCAACATCTTCAAGGGCCAAGGAGAAATGCCGCCTGGCGTTTTACCTGGAGAGGCTGGGGCAGGATTCGATTCTTGCGATTGCAATTACTAATACGAAATTAATCGGTGTTTTATTGGCGTTGAAATGAGATTGTAACACGAGCCCTAAATTCTTTCACTGTAGATGCGTGTAAATTATATATTGTAAAGATGGTCGAACTGAAACAAACAAATTATCTAATCTCCATACGTAAACACAATTATCCCGCTATAGATAAATTAACGTGGTAAAACATTACTTTGTACGATGTAAAGACTATAAAAGACCACTGTGTCATCACGTGTCAGGAAAATTGAACCAGTGTAAATATAAATGATGTTTCTGGTACAATGTAGCAGTTCTCTTTTCGACATATATATGTATTTTATTTCATAAATCGACCACGTACTCTTTATATGCAATAAAGTAGAAGAGGTAAATAAGAAAGTTTGATGATAGTGCGTAACTCTTGACGTAAGGAAATTAAGATAGTGATTTGTACAAGGAAAAAGCACTTATTTAAAAGTTATATGAAGACTCGATTAGTTCATGTCGACAGAGTGGAGCGTATTGAGCATATCGAGGATCGCATCTGAGCGCGATCGTATTCTTTCCATTTCCATTTGGAACTGTTCCAGTTGAGATTCGATTCGTCGTGCGTACGCATGACAACACCTGCGAATAACAAAAAAAAGTAACGAAAACGTATCTTTGCGAATGTATTGTTACGACAGTGAATTCATTCAATTTACCTGCCATTACATTGCGTAGAACTCGAACATGCCGGCTCGGGCGTAGGACACGGAGAAACCTTAATTTGCGGAGGACAATTCGCCGTGTAAGATCTTCCTTTCTGATGCAAATCGCTTTTGCTCACATTGGCGCTGCTGTTACGACAATCTCCGCACCCCCGTAAGAGATCCATAAGGATTCCTCTTACCCTTTTGCCACTTAGTCTCCGTTGCCTTATCTGTGTACAAGGAAGAGATTGATGTTAAAGTAACGCGAAAAAGATGCCAGATTCTATTCGATAGGCGCATAATTATCTTCGTTGATGTCTTACTTCAGGTGTTTCATGCGAACGTTTGTGCGGAAGTAGAGGATCTTCCTCGCCATCGTTCGAAAGACTATGATTACATGCTTCTTTGTCAGAATGGTCGTGGCTGTGAATATTCTCCACGGACGATTTGCACGTGCAAGAGACGTCTCTAATAGTATTGCAACATTTTGTTGAATGTGAGCTATTGTTCGGTATGTTTGGAAGGGAACGCCGATATTGTGTATTGTACTTGCAAATTGCTTCGCTTATATTAGCCGCGGCGTTGTTAATGTGATGCAGATGATTATTCATGTCGGGTGTTAATGTATTTTTACACGAACTCCTTCGAGTTCCTTTACTGTGAAACTTATCTTTACTATGATTAGGACTATCCTCGTATTTCTGTTTCTCGTGGCACGAGCCGCAATTGCATTCTTTATCTACGAGCTCTGCGTGACGTATACAACAGGAATGTAATTTCTCTTGGGAATTCGAGATACCTTTACATGTTGACCATTCCTTGCGATGCTTTGTGGAATCGCAATTTTCATAAGAAGGAACACAAGTATTCGGGCTGAACGGACTGCCCATATGTCTCTTAGCACTCGCATCATCCAGTAGGAAAGGCGATTTCATTGTATTCGACGACAAAGATTGAGAACCTTGAGAAACATTAGATCTATTGAATCTAAGCGGAATCTTTAGCTTTTTATTCGTGGGGCACACAGGTGTACTGATATTGAATCTAGGCTGCGGTGTCTTTTGCCAGCAATGACACGTGCTCTTATCGGCTGATTTTATAAGCACTTCCATGTCATCCTCATTCTCACTGTTAGATTCCTGAGAGATTTCTTTACCCCAAACACTAATCGTTCCATTTAGCTCGGACATCCTCACTTCGAGATTACCTAGCAAATATGGACCGCATTCCTGGACACGACTCTTATCGTTGCCTAATCTATCCTTTGCCGATTCTTCCGCTTGTATTAAGAAACTTTTGTTCTTGCTGTTCTCTTCGTCTCTATATACGAAACATTTTACACTGTCCTCGTGTTCATTGGCTACGTCTGTTTTCATGTCGATAGATGTAGAACCATCGACAATTTTATTAACAGATGTATTGCGCTGTTCTGGTTTTGAATTTGCATGCTCGCCAGGAAACTTAAATTCCGCGTCGACGATATCACCGACAACATTCTTCTTCCCCAATTCTACGGATGTGTGAGGTATTTTAAAAGGCTGAGCGAAAGCGGAAGCGCCAAGCATGTCCGTTGCTTTTCGTTTCTTCGAGCTCGAAGCTTGAATCGGAGAATTGTACTCTAAATTTAATATCTGACCCGTTGAATTTTCGTTCATCTGCTTTTTGGTGTTTTTTGCCAAGGGGCTCTCAACCTTCGTTTTACCTTGCGTTATGTTCGAAAGTGTTTGTAAGATTCGAGACGAAGTAATAAATGCTCGAGACAATGGATGCGCTATTTTCCTTGGTGTGCCATCCATAAGTACTATGCTATCGTCGGAATTTAAAATTGGCGTCAAATCGGGTGGTTTGATAGATATAGTTGGACTACAACCACTGTTGTCTGCCCACTGATCGATAGAACTTATCGTAGATGCAATACTACTACCAGATATCTTATTAGTTCTCTCCCCAGTGCTCGTAGTTGACTCCTTATTAGGCACAGGGTCTGCAATGATTTCAGTTTGCACAGACGCAACTTTCATCTCGGGCGTATTATTGCTGCTCATAGTTTCAAAGCTCGATATACACTCTTTTAGAGAATCTATTTCTTGTTGCATTTTTATATTTTCTGCTATTTTCTTTTGATAGGCATTCTCTAACTTCCGAAACTGAATAGTCTTCTGAACAAGCTCAGATTTAAGCTCAACCAATTCCGCCGCGTTCTCTGTTTTTAATTTATTCGCGCTCACCATTTTCGAGTAGTTTAAAGCGTCGATATCCTCCTGTGTCACTCGCATACTTTTCACACTTTCAATTCTCAGTGTGCAGCTTTCATTACTGTCGTCCATTTCTTGTGCGTTCATCATCTCGGCTTCGTTGCATGTTACAGGCTCGTTAATATTCTCTTGACTTTTCTGTTTCTGTTCACTCAATTCTTCGCTTTGTTCAGTATTGGTAGCACCGTGCATGTATTCCTCATAGCTTAACGTACGCAGATTGAAAAGTGTTGGTGTTTGCTGATGACCATTAACTAGAGAAGATTGATCCATGTTATTAAATTTTGAATTCCTATCTAGGGTAGTTTGATATTCAATATGATGCGCAATAACGTCTACAGAACCATTTCGTTTCTCTAATTTATCATCGCAGTCTTGCGCACGTTTCTCATTTTGAATATCATTGTATGCGTTCGTTTCTGTCTCCCTTTGAATATGTTTATACTGATTTTCTGTTACTTCGATATCGATTTTGTTACATTCACCATTCTCTATTATTTGCGCTGCGTTATAAACTGAATTACCATTTTCATTATTTTCTTCCTGCTGCAAATCCTTAATAACCTTTTCCGCGTAATCTTTTATGGCTTTGTTAGTTACCATTGGTTTCAACTGGTCATCATCATTATCTACAAACAAGAAGCAAAAATTATATCCTCTATTTCCTATATCTTTGCTACATTAGAACTTGGGTATTCGGGTTCACGGGAGATCGTCCCGCTTCATTCAACATCTATTAATATCCAACGCTTTATCGCACGTCGTTTTCATTCACTTTTTAATAAACTTAGAAGTTGACAGTCAGCAGATATGTATTCCGAACCTGAGTATCCAATTTCTAATTAAACAAAAACATTCCTTACTCTCATTTTCTTCCGGGTTCTCATTTTCATTCGCCGCATATCCCTGCTCTCTAATACGTCTCTCCATCGACTTTCTGTTTTGCTCTTTTATTTCTCTAATATATCGTTTCACTTTGCTTTCCACGTGTTGATACTTGAACAGCATCGATTGCCTTCCTGGCATGAAAGGATACACCGGAGTTTCTTGAAAGCCCATATAATTATGCCCGAAAACATTTGTACTATGCCTTTTTTTATTATACATCGCACGCGCATTGTTCTTGGACAAGCTTAAATCTTGTAACGACAAACTTCTCTCTTTGTGCTGCTGTTTCAATCTATTGTTTAAGATAAAGTCGTCGGATGCTCTATCGTAACATTCTTGTTCGTACTCTGTGTCGGCGTCCTCCTCCTCGTCAACCAATCTCAACGGATTCTCATCATCATCCTCATCCTCGTCCTCCTCGTCTTCGTCTTCCAACATTATATTATCGTGCTCATTCTCAAGGTCCATGTCGTCGATGTCTGTGTTCGTGAAAGTAAACAAAGCGTTAAACGACGCTTCATTCTAAAGTATAGTTTACATCGTTCCGCTTACCTTCGCTATCCGCGTAATCGTCTTCTTCTTCGTCATTGTAGGCGTGATTGCTTTCCTCTCCGGAGGATAAGACGTAAATACTACCTCCCCCTTGATCCTCGCTGGGATATGGACTTCGGCTGTGGTCTTCCTCCAAGGGTATTCTTTCTTGTTGCTTTGCCTCATTCGCGTCTGCGTCTTCGGGCCTGAACGGGCTCGATACGCTGATGTACGAAGGCATCTCCTCGTCCTCCAGCATAGAGCGTCCCGTTTCATTATTCAGCGTGTTCGGATCGCTCTTCGATTGTTCATTGATGTGGTTCCCCGCATGCATTTCCCCTTCGGTCTCCTCCGAAGTGTGTTCGTTTTCGTCCGACATCGTAGATATTCACACTGAGCAAGTGAAATATTACGATTACGCAGGCCACTAGAATCACAAGGATTATGAAATTACACGATCGTGCATCGAGTACACGATGCCCGATTTCCCGCAGACTTAACGCGTGCGATCACACATCTCCGACAACCGCCATTACAGCTGCCGCTCGTAGCACCTGTACTACAGCTCGTTCGCAACACTACATCTTTCCGAAATACGCCGCTTTCGTTGCATATTTATTTAAACGTACCGGCATATTTTCATGCGACTTTTGAATGATAAATCACGTGCCCGAAACAACAATTGCTAAACACGAATCACGTAGCCTCTGCGTCGCAATTATATACATAATTATTGTGGGATTAATGACCCACGAGTATACAGGGGTGTATTTCCTGTCGAGTATAAAAGGCGCGCGGTTTAATTTTCATGATACACTTTCAATCGCACGATGTACCTTAAATATCAGTCATCTTCTTCCTCGATAATATCGATCTATTCGCGAAATATATTTTGCCAATTGACTAGATATCTATCACTTTTTATTTCACGGCGCGTAGTAATACACGGGGTCTTAATTGTTGCGAGGGACTTGCGCGCATGCTCGAATAAAATGGAACAATTTAAAAGAAAGAACGTCGTTGGGAGTGAAATACTTTTTTCATGAATAGGTAATCAACGATGGAATTAAAATTTTGGCGCGTATAATTCATACACCACTGGCGGATTGAACAGAGGGAACGTGGAACCGAGCCTGTAACGTCGCGCATGCTGTTTCTATGTGCGCGGTGAACGATTGTTTCCGTAACTGCATGCCGACTGCTAATAACACTGTAAAAAAGAACGCGTTCGGGCGATAACGAGCGAAGAATGTCTTCGGAAAATGGTGGAACTCCCGTGACCATTGAATTCGGGTAACCTTAGCCACCACATAACCAAACTTTTCCTGTAGTCCCATCGGGTTTAATAAATCACCCGGTAAATAATTTCAGGGGTGGGGCGGAACTACTTTTCGATAAGAAGAAAAAGCACATTGTCAACTTACCTGGAAACAAATGTAAGTTTGAAACGCGCCGCTCAATAGGATCTACATATTAAGTTGCCACGTGAAATTTTCTAGGGACAATACAGAGGCTACTCTTCTGGATGAAAGATAACCTCTTGAAAGAGCGGCCGGAGCTTTTTTTACAAGGGGACACGGTGTAAGTTGGCTAGTTTGTTGGACGATTCAGCACCGATGGTGGGAGCATTACAGCCGACAGTTAAGAATATCAGACGCGAAAGTTGCGCCGTTCGGCACGCGTAAAATTGACACACGCGTAACACCATAAACACAATACGTTATGTCGTGCGCTAATTCACACTTGCCAATTCGACCGTTACGCGAAGTCAAGATGGCGGCTGGAGAGTACCGCGGTGCTCGTGCAGATGGCGGGATGGTGCAACTTTCAAACCTACTTTGTTTCACTCGGTGGGGGATATGAAATTTGAAAATGCAGTCGAACTTCGACAATTTGAATCGCAAGGGAAGAGAACAAATCTTCGAATTATAGAGGTTTCGGTTGTCGAGTTTTCGAGTAAGAGAGGTTCAGCAAACGAAAATTCGACTTACAGAGACTTTGTGCGACTGTTAATTTATCGACTTGTGAAGCTGTAAAGCAAGACAAATTCAATTTTTAAAGGTCAATTGTTTATTGTACACCTATAATCAAATATAACTACAATTTATCTTACATATACATACCTATGTATATAAAAACAATTATAAGACCAATTTTATGCTCGAAATATTACTCTTTATTACATATTAAAAAAATGATGATTTTGCTTTGTGCTACTTTTTTAGTGTATTGTAAATCAATAACATTTTTAATCCTGAATAATGCAGAGAAAAAAATTTCCTCAGTATTTTGAGATCTTTCTACGAAATTTCGTAATACATATGTAGAAGTAAATTTCGAGTTCTACGGGCCTGAGTTCTTCTAAATTCGAGTTGTAGAGATGAAATACATAATTTAACATGCAAAATATAGTTCGAGTCGAGGAAGTTTTATTTTGAGTTGCAGAGGTGTTTACAGCGGAGCGGAAGGGAATGAAGAAAAGAAAAGAGAAAAGAAAATTTTCTTCTTATAGAGGTTTTCGAGTTATCGAGGTTCGACTGTATTTATTAATAACTAGCTGTACCCGGCCACGCGTTGTTGTGGCTCAGTCTGGTTAAATGGAAAAGAAAAATATTTAAAAAAGTATATAAAAACACGCGCATATTCGAATGCAACGTTGTGTGAAAATTTCAAAGCAATCGGTGAAGAACTTTCGGAGATTTAAGATTTTCAACAAACGAACATTTACATTTTTATTTATATATATAAGAAAGATTTATTTATATAGATATTCGAATATGCGAAATATTTATAATAGTATGATACATACAGACACAATACTATATATTATTCTCTGTACACAGGCGACCAGGAATCTTGGTTCTCGTGAACGACACTGATTGGGAATTATTGGTAAATATAATACCATATCGCAACGTAAGCAATTAGCTTCTAAATAACCAACGAAAATGATTAAACTCTGTCGGCATGCGGATTTCTATACAATTTGTTAACTGGAGCGAATGAGCATTATTAAACATAGCACCCCTCGTGCAGCCTGCATTCCTTTCAGAGAAAGCTAGTCATTTCGTTTTAAAATAAAAGCCTCAGTCGCTTTTAAGCACACACTTTTAACCATTACAGTTGGATTTCCGGAAATCACCTAGTTAACGAGTTAAAAGCACGTAATGCCTCGCTCGCCAGCTCGTGCGGGCACTGGGGGGGCGCGAGCGCGATTCGTTCCGCCCCCGAAAGGCAATAACACGTTCACCGTAATCGAGAGACGCATCTGTGCTCGACATCTGACAAACGTCCGGCGAAAGTATCTCGTCGTGGGTTTTTTCGCTGGTCGTATAATCGGCCAATGGCGTAGTTGCCATAACGGCCCGGTCACTCCGCAGGGGCGGGTGGGAAACAGCAGAGAGCGTCCGCGCCCGCGGTCGTGAAAGGGCGCAAATGACCCGAAGCCTCGCCGCGCTCACGGCGGAATTATCATTTTAAATTTGTAAATGTACAAAACGCGGCCGCTATTAGGAGCTGCTTCCTGAAGCACCCTCGAGGAGAAAGAGCCTCGAGAAGCCTTTAGAGGGTCGCGGGAAAGATGATGGCTTCGGCCATTATTATGATAATACCGACGTTCTTCGAAGCTTCTCTCGTATTTTTCGAACCCGCCGCGACTCTGTGTCCTTTCTTCTTTTCCCCTACTTTCGCGGTACACGAGCTTACGTTGTCCCTTTCTCGCCCCGTTTCCGTCTGCTTCGCGTCCTCTCGCCCCATCTTCCTCCCCTCGCCCCGTTTCACATCGTCCTCAGCTCGTAAATTAAAAGGGAGAGCAACGCTCCGACCATGGGCTCGCATATTTTCCCTTGTAAGGCACTTGTTCCTCGCGTGACTCGCCCGCGATTCGGCATAATTCGTCGTATGGGGTCAAATTAAAGCGGATGGCTTAATGCGCGCTCCCTGAATCTCGACTGGCAGCATTGCGAGGGGCGTTTCATTTCTGAACTCTGATCTACTTTCAAGTACTCGGAAAATCTCGAGTAACCTGCTGCTGCTGGAGTTAGACCGGCTCTCTTAACAATTGAACCCCGACTGGTATCACGCTCAACACTCCTAGGACACTTAATCCTTTCTGTGTCAGCCCAAACACTATACAGCAATTTGCATCCACTCAACACTATCCTACATGTTCCCTGGATCCTGACGCAAGAGACACCACAGTAACAAAGATCTTATCGATATTTGCAGGGCGAGGGTGACTACGAGCTGCGTCACAGTGACACGATACTATTCATATCCACTTTGCACGGGGGATAGATGGAAGACAGGAGAGGCAACTGCGACGACGACGACGACGATCAATGAAGAGGAATCGGGCAAAGGCGTGATCCCATCTTGATTTCTTCGGGGAAAGTAAAAGCCTCCCCCGGTGCTTCTGTATACGAGACGCGTGTACACGCGCACAATGTCGGGGAATAAAATGTTCATTCGCACGCCGTACGTCTGGGATGTTCCTCGTAACGACCATAATATTACGCCTGACACTTTGGCCGCTCTCCAAGGGATCCCCCGGTATTATTGCTCCTCTCTTCTTTACTTTCCCGTCTTTTCCCGCTACACGGCCAATGGGCCATATCCTGCGGCCCCGTCTCACTCCCCTCGCAGCTCGCCCACCTTGGTGCTTAACTCGCACGATTCTCGCGGCCGTACGCAGCTTCGCTCGCGTTACATCTGTAATTAACACCGAAGGCCAAGGAGGGATCGCGCAACTTTCTGCAGGCCCGCGGTTGTAATTCACGGAGTAATTCAGTTGCCCGAGCGGAGCGGCAAATTTCGTAGCTGCTTCTTTTCGCGGAACTTTGCTCCCCGGTTGTTCCGCGAAAATGAGATCAACTTCAGATAGTTGCGCCGGGAAATTGGTTTCAATGCAGCTGGGATTGCAGGGGCCGCGATCAGAGCCGTCGAAATTTCGCTGCTCGCCGGTGTAAGTCTATTAAGGTAACGATCCCGCTCTCTCTCTCTTTCTCTCAGAGTTCAACCTGGGGAAAATCTTCCGCCGGGGAAAAAATGAGAAAACTTCCGCGAACTCTGTATAATTAATTACCCCGGGTAAGTTCTTTACGGTACACGGTAAAGATCGTATCGAAGGTCCCTCAATTTCCGTTAAACTTAATCAACTCTGTCCCGCGATGTCTGCGAATCTCCTTCTCCCCCCGATCGACCGTCCTCCGCGCTTTCAGCGTCGCCGTCCCGCATTCCGTTTAATATGACCCGCGCCCGACGACGCTGTTGTGAGCTAGATTTCGCGATATCGGAGCCAATCGGCCGTTAGGCGATCGATCGAGGCGTCGTCGGACCCGGCGTGTAATGAACCAGCGGGAAAACAGCGCCTCCGATTAATCATGCGCGCGAGGAAAAGCAATGGCAATTGTATAACTAGCCTTCGACATTCTTAGCCGTGTACGTGTCCCCGCGCGAGTATTAAATCGATCGGCGTACAGAGATATGCGAGCGGAGAACGGAGGAAGTGAATTACGACTTGGAATTAAACGCGTGGTAATCACTTTTCTCCGGGGAAAATGTGTCCCTTGGATTAATTGAGAAACGTGTGAATATCGAGCAGCATAATACGTCGCTGACATGAAGAATCCCGTGCCACTTCGTTTCGGAACTGGTTAAGCGGAGAGCGTACAGCCCGGGAGATTTAATTAATTCAAAATACGTAGAAGCTTGGAATAGTTATCCACATATATTTTAGTAAAATATATATTCGAACCCACGTTCCATCTAGATTCTACGCACGAATACAATGCGTTTTCGGGGTGGAACGCATGGAGATGCGGAGCCCATCCCCCCTGAGTGTCCCGATCGCTAATGGTTCGGCGGGGTTGGATGGTCCAGTGATTAATTGTGTCAGCCATGATTACATTACAGAGGACGCAGATCCTCTATATTATATACGATCGTGCATGCGTGTATCTCGCGGCCGTTACGTTATACGTGCGTCGAACGCAGTACCCAGCCGTGCGTGTTAGATCGTCCACGTTCCAGAGGAGACGCTCTTGTACCTGGACGCGTCTCGTATATCTGTCTATAACCAACCTCGCCAGAACGGGGGAGGAACGCCGTCGGAAAAAGTAGCGAGCGACACCGATGCTCTAAAATTGCAGAGCGTGCATGCATATTATAGTTGGTGGTTCGAGGGCCGCTGCTGGGCGCCTCAGTTTTCCTGAGGGTCTTGATAATTTGATGGGCCGCGTGCCGCTTCTATTTGGATAATTGAGGCACGTTCAATTACCAAGGGTAACGAGCAGGGATTTCTAATTCATTGTTTGTCCGTGCCTGGGCCGCGACGAATCGCCACGGTAAATATCGAAGTTCGCGCAGCCGCGGGCGTGTAAATAAGCGTCCTAGCGGGGCCGAGCTCGCGATAACAATTTGGCATCGTCGCGGCATTACCTTAACGAGTTCCGACTTTGATAGAGAAATAATAAAAGTGAAAAGGAGGGTAGCGGGGACGAAGGAGCAATTACAGGCAGAGCGGAGGCCCGAGATCCGTCCTCCGACTCTTCTCATTAGTGGTTTAATTCGCTGAAGGACGGGCAGGCTTTTGAAGAAATTTTCCAAATTCCTCGATACCTGGCCGGCGGCCCTGCGTATTTCCTTATCCGTTCGAAGACATTGGGGAGCCGGTGGAAATTAGGGAACGCGGAGGGAGTCGGATAGCGGGAGAGATGGGGATCGACCGGGCGGGCTATCGTCGGGAATTAAAGTTTCGCGTCGCCGCTAACGGTTGTTTCACTTTGGAACGTGGGTATAATTTCTGTTATCTTCGGGCGGCGCGGCGCTCGGGCCGGTGCGCCGCGAAATATAAAATAATAAAGGCCGGGCCACCGGAACGGGGCGACCGAGAACTTTGGCTATTACAATGAAACAGTCCCGCGCAAACGCGCCCCCAACTTTTAACGGCTCGTCCTTGTTCTTTTGTAGCGCCTAGCCCTCCCCGGCCCTCCCCCACCTCATTTCCCTTCGCTATCGCGAATTTATTTCTCCCCCAGAGATGCCATTCAATTGCGCGCGGGGAGGGAGCTCGGTAATAAGAGGAAGAACAAGAAACGATCGGCCGAAAGTAACCGCGCCGGCTCGATAACGAGATCTAGATACTCCGCTAACCCTCGACTCTCATCCTCTTCCATTACTTGTTCCTCTTTTTTCCCCTTCTCTGCCTTTTCGTGGTTGGAAATTACTAAGTGCTCAGTCGCCTAATTACATTCACCCTCTTCCCTCGTGAGCACCATATTTATTTCAGTTTACCGCCGTCCCCGCCATTAGGGTACTAATCCACTTAATTTCTTCCAGCCAGCCATGGCAGCGCTCTGTTTTTTGTATTTCGATGCCTCCGCGCGCGCGCTACATTGCAATTAACTCCTCCGCCCCCCCTACGGACTAAACCCACAAAATCCTGCTCCTTTTTACCGCCGCCCGTCGCGGTGTAACGTTGCAAATAAGAACGTAATGCTGGAGTGTTCTGAACGAGATGACCAGGCACTTTCGCGGGAACCACCTTTTAAACCGTTTTAGCCGCGTGCGTCTGGGCGATTCATTTTACTCTACAATTACGTATAACACGCTGTCGCGAAGAGAAAGCTGCGAATTAAAGCACAGCGAATCGACGCGGCGAGGTTCGTCGAATGGGCCAGGGGGTCGCTTTAAAATTGCAAGCCCGTTGCCATCCGATCGTCAGCGTTCAATGACACGTAGGCCTATATTTCCCTCCCGATCAGCTCGGGCACAATCGGGCTGCGAGCGCTGGGAACAGATCGACGCGAGAGATCGAATGAGTTCCGTCCGTGGAAACGAACAATCCTCGCACGGATAGCACCTGCCGCCCGTATTTGGCTCCGCTGCCAAAATCATCTCAAGAGGAACAGCTCTCGTCGGCCTATATCCTCCTCCATTCTTTTTTTTTTTTTCACTTGGCCAGACCGTCCTCTATCACCGGTAGCCCGCTATTCCCCTGCCTTCGCCGGCCCTCTTTCTTTCCACTCGCTCGTCCCCGTGCCAACGTCTCCAAGACGCGGGGGGCCATCAGCATAAAACGCGCGCGGTTTTATGAGCCGTAGCGAGTAGACGGTCTCGTGTTACATCTTCCTCAAATGATCCCCCCTTGTTGCCTCCGCTCTGCAACCGTTCTCGCCGTTGTGCTCGCCGACTCCCTTACAACAGTTTCGGGCCGAGCAGTGTCGTTATTACCGTTGCCATTACCCGTTTTGTGATTTCCTTTTGATACGTCGCCCGCTTACGTGCCCGCTACGCTCTCGCGCTTCAACCGGTACGCGTCCCTGCCCCGCCGCGTCAACCCTCGCCTCGCCCCCGGCCCGAGTAACTCGGCTCGTTAAACGTTTAGTCGGCGTGAACTTTTAATTTCATTCGTTCCGTGAATTGGGTCGTTACAGGGACGTATAAATTGCTCCGGCGAAGCGGCTCGGCCGCGGCGCGGTCCCGCGCAACAACGATGAGCGACGCTCTGGTCCGCGGTCACACGTATTTACGGAACCGTGGGTCATTATTACGAAGTTACGCCGCCGTTCTGGAATAAAAATATAATCCCCGGGCAGGTCGTAGGGAAAAGAAAAAAATTATGCATACAATAATGGCGGCGCGTGACGCGCGCGCGTCCGCCCGGTAAATCGTGGCCCCCGCGGGTGGTTACGAGGCACAATATCGCGGGGAATTATTTGACCGGTGGCTTTACGGGGGGCCAGCTACGCGTATAAAGGGATCCCTGACACGTAGCACGTAAACTCGGTTTAATTTGACCCATAAAGGAGATCGTTTACGTCCGTTCCCGGGCGAGCGACCTTGTCCCCATCATTGCGGGGCTTGTTGAGAACCGACACACTGGAAATACCTTCTTTTATTAAAAACATTGCCGGGACCCGTGCCCTGGTTACCAACAATCCTCCTCTGAACGATGAAATTCTCGCTGCGGGGAGCTTCTCGGAGCGAACGGCCCTACAGATTCGTGGCAGACGGGGGAGTGGGGACCATCCGTCTTATTAAAAGCATTGTGTTTACTAAGCCTCATTTGAGGGGAAAGAGAGAAAGAGAGAAAGACGTTGTCGATGGAAGTAACGATTCACCTGCACGCGCACCCCGACGTGGAATCGTTGGCGTTCATCGGCGCGGAAGGAGGAGCAGAATAGCCGCCGGAGGGGCACGGGGGCCGGATGCGAGAAGAGACGAAGAAAAAGAGAATTTCTTCCCCCAATATCTTTCGATCTCCCGTCGAATGCACAACCCTGGCAAATTGGAAGGAATATACTCTTCCCCTCTTCAAACCGCGCCGCGCTGGGGGCAGGGGTGCGCGGGGGAGGGGGGTAGGCAGTGAAGAGGGACGGACAGAGGGGGAGGGGGGAGGAGAGGGGGCTGGATTGCACAATGCACGAGATTTCGTCCAGTCCATCGGGAGTCCCATCGCGTCCCCATAGGCAGCTATTAGGGCGTGGGGTTCTCGGGGAGGGATTCCCACAGGATGGCTGGATAGATGGATGGTTTGGAAAGCTGAGAAGGGATGAGGTAGGTGGATAATTTGTCCAACATCCACCCGCCTCACCCTCCCGGCCTGTCTCCTTGCCGTTCGTGCCTCCCCCACTGCCCCCCTCTCCCTTCCCCTCCGCTCCTACCGTCGCCGTCGCTGTCATCTCGCTTTCGTAGGCACCCAGGGGGCAGGACCAACCCTGCGCCGCTGACCCGAATCTCAACTAGGTGTCTATGTCTATTTTAGTTATCCACTCTGCGGGACACGGGCCTCGGACAATGTACAAGCCGCCGACACTTGTCTGGCCTATCTGATACAAATTCTAAGCAGTAGGTTTTGCACGGGTCCGTGTATTTCCGCGTGGGAGTTAAACCAAGGGGCTAGGGTGGAATGCCTGCGAAACGGTGAGCTCTTGGGATTCGGAGATGCACCGGTGGTGGGAGATTGTTGCAGTGATGCTTTTCAAAAGGGGTTGTTAAATGGCAAGTGTCCGCAGACTTTTTTCCAGGTGGGGGACAGTTTTGAGACACAGAGAAGTTGACAGGTGAATTGGTTACTTGTTTGAACCCATTTTGCGGGGCGAATTTAATTACAAATTTAAAATTGCAATTTTGGAATACTTATTCAATTTTTAGTATGAACTTAACACTAAACCCACCGACATTTGATATATACCTGTTTCTACCGATGGCGGTCAAATGACCGCTTTTCAAATAAGCGTTATATTTTTTTTCCAATTGATTATAAATAATACAGAATGTAGCAGGGGCAAAAAACACAAAATAATTGTCATGTATTAATTAGAAACCATTTATGATTAAAGTCTCAGAAGTGGTCATTTGACCGCTCTTGTAGGTTTAGTGTTAATAAAGATTCGGGTTTAAAAATAAGCGATTAAATGGTGTGGTATTATTCGTATAAAGCCTGGTGAAATTCGACAGGTTGAATTGGATTTTTTCAAGGGGTCTTTTACAAAGAGATCTATTCCTGTTCCCAAAAATCTGGCTACATCCTATCAAGGTAGACTTCCATCGATTCTATTGCTGTGGCAGAGACCAGAGATGGGCAGAATTTTCATTGAAATAAAATTCCGAATAACGAATAAAAGTTAAAAAATTACTCACCATGTGTTGAGTAAAGCTAATTCCGGTTAACAAACGAATAACGAATAATCTATTTAACTTTTATCCGTTATACGAAATTTTATTTAAATAAAAAGTTTGCCCATCTCTGCCAGAGACTAGGCCTGGGACTATTTGTTGAATTTTTCGGTATTCGAATATTCGAATACTTCAGTTGCTCAATTATTTGTCGAATATAATTCGAATATCCAAGTATTCGAATACTATTCGAATATTTGAGTATTCGAATACCGGTGTATTCGAATAGTATGGTGTGAATTATAAATCAAGTTCTTTGGGTTCATTTGTCACGTGAAATCTTGTAAGCTAATTTTGACCCACTTCACACCATACTATTCGAATACTGCTCTATTCGAATACAGCGATATTCGAATAATATTCGAATACATCGATATTCGAATAGTATTCGAATAATAATAATATTCGAATACTCAAATATTCGAAGTTTAGTCGTAGCTTTCGAATACTTGAAAAATATTCGAATACTTGAAAAATATTCGAATATTAAATTATTCGAATACTTGAAAAATATTCGAATATTAAATTATTCGAATACTTGAAAAATATTCGAATATTAAATTATTCGAATACTTGAAAAATATTCGAATATTAAATTATTCGAATACTTGAAAAATATTCGAATATTAAATTATTCGAATACTTGAAAAATATTCGAATATTAAATTATTCGAATACTTGAAAAATATTCGAATACTTGAAAAATATTCGAATATTAAATTATTCGAATACTTGAAAAATATTCGAATATTAAATTATTCGAATACTCCCAGCCCTACCAGAGGGCAGAGACTAGAGTGGTCTAGCTAGTGACGATCAGCTTCTACTTCTACGGTTTCAGCCGCGTCTGACTGCATTCGATCCTGTTCTACTAATACTATTAGGTATGTACGATTGTAGATACATGCGTCTAAAGAGATCAAACGAAAAATAAAGCTTGTAAAACAATCAATTCTGCGACGTTCGCTTTGAATGCGCGCGTAGGAAGGGGTTGCTTCAAACAAACTGACGCGGTGTTTCAGAGTAAAGCAGCGGTAAGGGCTTTCCGCGAAGGTTTATGGAGAAGAGAATTAGGAGAAGAGGAACGGGGGCGAAAAAGCAAGTTACGGCCTGAAGCTATCAAGCTGACTTCTTACTTTGGTAATACCTTTTTAGTGGCTGGTTTCATATAACTGCGTCACCCGCGATGTTTCTACACGGGGTTGTTGTGCCCGCGCTGCAGGGCGGTGGTAAATGGCGGTAACGAGAGGGAGAGAGAAAGGGAGGAGGCACCCAAGCGAGAGCGTGAGAGAGAGAGAGAAAGCGGCTATCTAGTAATTTGTATGTACAGTAAGCCTCTGTAATTGCCAGACCACCTATCTACCCCCGTGAACGCGTAGCGACCCCTCGGTGCTCCTACTCTCTCGCGATTTACATATTATAATTTATAGGTCAAAGATATCGGGTCGGGCGGGATGCTGTCGACGTTGCCTTATCCTCTGGAGAGATGCTAGCAGGACAACCGCGATTTCCGATGATAATTGTGTTTTAATAACGTTACATCCGAAAAATCCCGCACGCCAATGCTATAAATCTCGCCTCTGCTACAATTTTCCACGACGTAATCGAACGGCCATAAATATCCGTATCTTACGCGGCGCGCCGTGTCAAAGTGTCCTGCGAAATTTTCTATCCGTCGTCCCTATTTTAAACCGGGACCGTGCATCACGAAGGACAAAATCTCGCCGAGATAATCCGGGGAATCGGACGCCGCGGTGTGTCCATTAATAACGAAGCTAAATGTTCCCCGGTTAATATAAGACCGGCGTTACACGAATGGTGTTCTGACAGTGAAACACGCTGCAACTCGGTGATAAAATCTAAGTGTTTAAGAAACGACGGAGCGAATGAAGATGTACGAGCCGAGGGTATTAGGAGAGGGGCAGGGCGGGGAGGGGCGCGGAGGGACGTGTAGCTTTCACCGAGGGGTAACTGAAACGTACTTAGCTGCAGGGGTTAAAAGGTGGAGAGTCATCGCGTGATCGTGGAACGTTATCCTAAAGCACATAACCCAGCCACCGGAGAAACAATCCGAGGGAAGGAAGGGTCGGGTTTTCCTCCGGGGTGATGGAGGCGCCGGCGAAGGATCAGGGCACCCTTAGTGTTACGGGGATCTGCGATGATTCTCCATTTAGATATAGTTACATTTAATTTTCCAATGTCTCGCGGACACGCGATAGCAAATGAATTGATCATCGCTTTAAGTACGTTTCATACAGCTTCTTATCTGAAATTGTCTCTCCCCCCATCCCGTTCTTTCAACCGTGTCGCGAGGATCACGAGTTCCGCTCGGAGCGGAGTGCCTTCAACGGCGCTACCGTCGCGGTAACGCTCTCAGCCAGATATTGAATGTAATGGCGAGGAGATGGTCTCGGCAATTTCGCCGGGGTCAATCTTTGCTAATTAACACTTAATGGAGGGTGTATTTCACCGTCAGGCATTAGATATTAATGACCCTATCGGAGGGGCGCGATTGTTGGTGAAGTTCTGGCACGAGTTACGGGTTAACGGCGTAACTACGTCGGGGCTAACGGCCCCGGTTGCTTGCCATATCGGATCTTTATTGCGACTCTTATTCATCTGTCACCGGCGTATTTGTACATTCATACGTGCGCCGAGGAGCCGCGGACAAAATTGCGCGACGGCGAACGTGTCCCGCCTAACGTCTGATCGGGATGCAGAAATATGTTGATATTATGCATCGACGGGAAAGGTAAAGAAATGCATGGAATCGCGCGCGGGATATTTCTCCGATAATAATAAAAATAAAAAAAGAAACAGGGGAGGAGCAATGAGAGAAACGGGGAGAGACAAATTTATCCGGGATAATAATTCAGCTGCACAAGTATAACGCGCTAGGAAATTACGACAAATGGGGGGGCGAGCGGAGGGGGATAAAGAAATGAGACGGTGTACGCTTGCAATTCTGCAGAAACACGGGGGCATGAAATTCCACAGAACAAGCCGGGAATAGAAACTTATTATTCCTTTGAATTGAGCCCGCATGGAATTCATATGGCGCACCGCGGAAGTGCCGAGAAATATTAAGGAGGTCCGTGTATAAGCAGCCCTCCCACGATCGTACGTATACGCGCGTACGTGTGAAAGAATATGTGCTGAGAAAAGGTTTTATCCGGCTCGAGGAAATCGATCATTCGGCGCATGGACGTAATACTATTCGAAAATTGTGATGGAGTCTTTTGTGCGAGCGCCGGTGTCTGAGGAATCGTAAAATAGAATAATAAGAGCGCCGCGAAGATTTCATTTCCGCGATAAGCACGATCCTTGAAATTGATTTAGGATCAGCGGCCGGCGAAAAAATGGCCCAGTTTATTCTCTTACGGGGTAGTTGCTGGGTATCGGGAGGAGTCTCGAATTGTTCGGAGATATCGAGGGGGAATTTGAGAAGTCATCCCGTAAACAAGAGCGCGGCGGGGACGTCCCTTCGGAAGGAGCCGGGACGTCGCTCGGGATATTCCAGGCATGGGTGTAACATTGAATATGCATTAGCGTCAGTAGGTACGTCGATGGTTGCAGCGCCGAAGGAGGGATGAACGGAGTCGACGGTGACTCACATTGTGACCGGAATAAGCAAACTATCCTTTAAGGTCCCTCTGCTTGGGGCACGGGGGCTCCTTTGCCCCGTTGCCGATGCGACAGCACGACGAAGATCCTCGATTGAATTATCGTAATCACGCGTTTCCTAGGGCGCCTCTTTTCTTCCCTCCAATCTCATTTACGCTTTCGCTGGGGGGGGGGGGGGGGGAGAGGCTCTCCGTGAGGCGACTACTTGAGAATTACGCGAAATCAGACTCCTCGGCTCAAGGCCCGAACACGGCTCGAGTAATTGTTGAAATACAAATTCTCAACTCGCCTTTTGCATCTGCTCCGTCCACTTTATTGTTCACTAAGCACATAAATAAAACATGGGAGATATTAGGTACCTGCTGAAAGAGTTATTCAAAATTTCTACCTTAAATTACTAACAAGTAGACATTCACATATAGTGAATGGAGTTTTCCGATTTGAAATATATTTTTTGAAAGTAATGTAATTAAGATATCGACCGTAATTGTAGAATCAATTAATATATCAAAAAATATCATCTTAGTGTTATTTTTTTAAAGTACTCATAGTGACTAAGAAAGTCCGAAAATTATATCTCTGAAGGACTTATTTTACTCGTGTTATTGAGGCGTATGCGAAAAACGGCAAAATCCACTTATTTAGGAACAAGTTTTTTTTAATGTTTTTAAGGGGCTGAATCGGAAAATATATTTAGAAAATTCTCCGGCCTTACCTTTTTGAATTATCTCAAAAAATTTGATTTTTTATTAACAAAACTAGCTTACGATTTTTTTACATAAAAAATACCTTCATATTCGGAATCAGTACCTCAAAAAACATACAGGCACCAGGTTTTTGCCAATTATTCTTAAGAGGTCATTCTACTTAGATCGGTCGAAAAATGAAGTTTTATTTAAAGATTTTTCTCTCAATAAATACAACATATAATGAATTTAATCTTTTTGGAATTTATTAAGCTGCTCTTATATTATACAAAAAAATTAAAAAGATTTTTTAATTTGTTTCATATGTTTTTTTATAACGTCAATGTGACAAAAAATCGAAAAGATTCTTAATCCGTATGAGTATGGCTATCGCCTGTAATTCAATTAACAATTTTTGTTGGGGAATAACAAAATGGCCCAGATGTGAAAGAAGAAGTTTCCCAAAAGAGTGCTTTCTCGAATGTTCCCCGAGAAAGATCTCGAAGATTTTTCAACGAAAATTGTTACTTGAGTTAGGAGCGATAGCCACACTTTTTTGTAGTTGTCACATTGACGCTATAAAAAAACATATGAAACAAATTAAAAACAATCTTTTTAATAATTTTTTTTATAATAAGTAACTTAATAAATTCCAAAAAGATTTATTTCATTAAATGTTGTATTTACTCAGAAAAATCTTTAAAAATAGCTTTATTTTTCGGCCGATCAAAGTGGAATAACTCCTTAAATAAAACGATTTTGCCATTTTCCCGCATGTCTCAATAACATAAGTAAAATAGGTCCACCGCAAATATAACTGTCAGACTTTCTTACAATTAATTACTATGACTACTTTCCAAAAATATATTCCAAATCGGAAAACTCCATTTACTACAAGTGAATATCTCCTTGTAAGAAATTAAAAAAAATGTGGCGAGGCTATTTCCACTATTGTACCAGGGTGATAGTTACGAGAGTCACCCCGTAACATAACGGCAAGACTTTCAATCCAACGCAAGTACGTTTACCTTTTACTAGGGCAAATGAAAGGACATGCTGTAATTCTACTATAAGTCCTTCACGGATCGATCGTTAATTCGTGTCATCAATAGCGCATAATTAGGACCGCGCGTTGATGGGGCGGCCGGGGGTAGAGAGCCAAGACAGGGTGAGAGAGGTAGACGTCGGGGAGCATAAAGGAGTTAAGCCACAACGCATCAGGTTCACGCGTGGGCGTGCGTGATAACGAAGCTTACTATCACGATCGAGCTGCGCGTGTGTCGCGCGTGTATGTGCACCACACGTGCACGCAGACGCGGCGGACGGACGCGTGGGTGGCACTGGGTGGAGCTTCGAAGTTTGATATTACCCTGGCAAGTGTCCATGGCAATCTTATAACTCAAGTGCTCGCTACCTATAATGCGTGAAGCGTAGCCTGCTGCACGTGCACACGTACACGTGCGCGGCCCCGGCGCCGGCCTGTGTACGTAACACCGATGCTGCAACTGTCCGTGCAGATCGGCTTTTTCCCGTATGGCAACGCGCATTTAGATTGCGCCGCCCCCACCGAGCTTCTCGTAATACTTTTGGCAGCTGCACGCTTCGACCGTGCCGCGAGTTAAGTTTAAGTTTAATTAACGTGCCACATCGGATTCGTTTGGAATCGTGCGCCGCCCCTTAAATTGTCACGGTGCCACCGTGCGCGGCCGATCCCGATCCTCACACATGGAGAACGGCCCCGAAATTCCCTGCGATATAAACGAGCCCGGCGTTTCATGCTGTTTCGCTGGGAAACGAGTTATTAGCTCGTCACGATAAATCATTCTTTTTCTTTCCCACAGACGGGCTAACTAGTTTCGAGGTATTTCGAGGCATCCCTGACGAGAATTGGCCTGTTTATACGGAGGGCGTTAGAACTGTGGGTAGATAACACTGGAATTGGTTAATATAACACTATAAAATGATATAAAAGAACTCCAGCGAGTATCAGTGAAGTAAGTAAAAATGTGGAATGTCTTTAAAACGTAAGTTTCTGCCTGGAATTCGGAACCATTACTTTTAACACGCTTGGGTAATAATGAGCAGCGTATTTTTAAATATTAATGCCTGGAATTCTTCAGCGAGTTATGCAAAACGGATGTTTCATTAATATTCATTCGTGCAAAACTGCGCGGGAATTAATGAGCCCTACGAAATGGTCGTATTAAATATATTACTGTAAATGTTCGTGGTATTCGGATGAATCTGACTTCCCGAATTTAAATATCAATGGCTTACTCTACGTATGAAATTTCATATTTCAAATTTCGTGGCTTGCTTCAAATCGCGCGGCACATATTTATGCAATAATATTAGCGAGCTCTCTTTATTGTAAGTTTTACCAAATTAAGCTGCAATAATATATATTTGAACGTTGTAAAATATTACAAGAATTATTCCTTATAAACCACCACACCGTTCGTAAAATCAGAAACAAAGTTAAGACTTCGCGGGTAAAGGGCGCCATCTGCATTTATTGCCAGTTTTGGAATTCCCGTGTCGTGTTTGCGTCGCGTTCCGTGCAGTTCCGTTTAGAAAGTCAATTTTCATTCGCGGGTGCAAGTGATTCGGTGTAAAAGTGTCATAGAACGATCACGGTACGCATTTACGACAAAATGCGGCGAAGCTTGATTAGGGGAGCGGCTGATGATCCGTGGGGAGCCTTGGCGTTGGCTTTGATCGTCTTACAACGAGCAACAGGTCGCCATGTTTGTACTTCACAGGTATGTTAGAAATAATGCACGAGTTATGAACTTCTGTTCCACCCGTACGTTCCTTCGTTACTTCGAACCCCAGTGGTTGGGGCAAGTTTAACTTGGCGAGGTTATGCTTGAGTGGCATTGCTTAAAGTGCTTAAACTATAACCTCGCCTGCGGTACCGTATAGCCGGCAAGAATATCGTGCAAACAATCGTAAACTACATAATCAGCTATTCGACGAGGCACTCGGAATAAGATAGCGTGTATAGTTTGGTACTTTGCACGCGTAATCATTGAACGTTGCTTAAGTTCAATACAGATATTTATTCTGTAGTTACTATAACCTACAAATGGGCATATTAACAGATAAATCTGGTGTATTAATATAGAAGCTTCATGAAAGCTGAATTGTAACATTTTGCCATTCAAAATCACCAGAACTGAAATCCCATTTTTAGTGATATAAAGAAGGGTATGATATTTTTCTGGAAGATATAGGGATCTAGATTCTGGATAACACTTCTGTTGGGAATAGCCCAAGTCGCGACTTTTTCCATAGGGGTCGATGTTGTTTGTTCGAGAACGCCTTTGAAATTCCATAGAAGTTCAGGTTAGAGTTGCTTATTGTTGGGTTCGAAATAAGGATATCGTTAGAGGCAACTTCAACTTCTATCCGTGTGGAGGACACGCACGCGGAAGGAGGATAGAGATAGAAGTGGCGCGCGAGACGCAAAGTAGTTCTATTGCCAGGCTCGGCGCCAGAGGACCGTGTTAAGCTACCCAGCTGCCTCATTATAATAAACCGCGAGGACCAGGGTGACTTACGTTACAAACTGTTCGCGGCATTAGACGGTCGTTAGACGCATTTGATCTTTTCGAAATTACTCTGGGCGATGGTATTTTCCACGATCACCACCAGCTGGCGCCCCATTAAACTTCATTTTCACAATTCTTGGCTTAGCTATCGATTACCTTAAGTAGATCATCTTACCGATTGGCACATTTAAAATAGAGATTCCGCGGAAGAAGTCTACTTTTTTTTCAACTGAAGCGTATAATTTGGACAGATTCTTTTAGTGTTTTGTTGCAAATATTAGAAAGTGTATGTTCTTCATATAGGTACTGTTCTATCAGTGAACCGTGTTACCTAAAAATAACAATGATTTAAAAATAACTTTCGCTTGAAACAGTTCTCTTTATTATCCAAAATAAAAGGGTTACTCAAGTGTGCTCTCTTTGTTTAGGAATATATATTTCTTTGTTGGACACATCTCTTCTCGAAAGCGATAGTGTTTGTAAAGTTCCCCCCTTGCACCAACAGTATAGTTAGGTATACGCGCTCCTCGAAAGTTTCTTCTAAACGAGCTACAAGAAACCTTTCAGTTCGTAAATTTGAGAAGCTTCCAAATACCCGCGGCTTCTGGCGGATTCCTAGTCCTCTCGCGTCTGTAACGCGGGCGGCACGAATGGGAGACAAAGTTTCGTAGTCGAAAATTGGAGTCCCCCACTACGACCGAAATTAAATTGCAATTACACTATTCATTGCAACGAGCCCCAAAAAGGAGGAATGAAATTAACAGCTCAAAGAGATAAAGCAAGATTGCTTCGTTTCAATATTCTTCTGAAACAGATTAAAACAAGCTTCGTCTGCACGACCCGGCGCTCGGTCCAATTACATTTCCACGTTCACGTGAATTTCCAATTACATCGAACCCATTCAGTTTCGATCCGAGGATAAAAGATGAGCGGCGGGAGGCTGCCTCCTTGTTACAGCCTTCCGTAAGACTTCTTAGTCGAATTCTAGATGGGCGAGGAACGTAAAGCGTACGGTAGATAGCAAAGATAAGGTGAATTGAAACCGAAGGTGTTGGGCGAACAGGTTGAAGTGGTATCGAGGGTGTTGCTAGGTTACTAGCCGGCTCCAGTGGATGAGAAGGTGGTAGGCAGCGGGTTTTAGCGTGTGTATCTTCGATAGGAGGAACGCCCGAAGTGCGGTACACCTCAAACGTTGCCGTCCCTTCTTCCCTGCCGACTTTAGGTCTTAATTTTCTTCTCATTTCCGCCGCGCTCCCGTGCCCTTTCCTACCCGCCGCCCCTTTCTTCGCGTTGTGCTTTTAATTCCGCCAGTTTGTCGAAGGTTATTTGATCCGAAAAGAGTTACGACACCGCGGCTACCGTTTCCGCCTTACGTTTGTCCTTTTTAGAAGCTGCTTGGACGGGAGCCACGATCGTGGAACTCGTCAATTGCTTTCTTCGTCCCCTTCCTTGGTACCCTGCGCCAGTCTTTACTATATTAAGCTGCATGTAAATCTATAAAATTGAGGAACATATATACATATCCCACGGAATAAATATCCTGTTCTAGCGAGTGATTCTTTGTGTTTACAATCCTCGAGAATACCACAGTTCGCCTTCGGAGGCGAACAATTATTTCCCAAAAGTGGCATAAGTTCGCGTGTTGCCCCCGTCCAAGCGACGTCTCGTTCAGCTGCACTTCGTGTCGGGGTTAACGACCACTTTGCCCGGCTCATTTATCGCGGAGCGTTCACAAATTGATCGCAATACATTCGGTTAACAGCTGGTCACTGTACGCAACGCTGTAGAACATCGTTCCGGTTTCGACAACGCTAACCAACAGCGAACCCCTTGGACCGTGCAACCCGATAGATATGCCCGCGATCCGTTATGCCGTGCACCCTCGTGTTTCGGCGTTGCGGTTGCATTAAAACAACCTGTTACCTCAGAGCAGGTAACTCCGACCCTAGTTTTCTAATAACGAGAAACGATCCGGTAGTTAACGACGGGAATTACACAATGCGGTTCGTCCTTTACCAGCGATCGCCTCGATCGAGCCAACACGTCCACCTTAAATACCCCTGGCTCCCGTACGCTACGCTCGCGTCGCACCCGCGATCGATCCCTACGTGCTCGTAATTCGTGAGTTTCCGCGTTTTGACCGCGCCGAGGGGAATGAATCGCCCTCTTTCTCTCGATAAAAGAACAGACGAGCCACTCGGCTCCTCGAGCGGTAACTTATTAACGAAAGAAGGTCAAGCGCGAGACGCAATTTCGTTGCCTCGACACCTCTCACCGGTACAGAGAATGAACTCGACGTTTTACGGCGACGTTTTTCAGAAAAGGTAACAGCCCGTCAACCCCTGGCGCGAGCTATTTCGGTCTAGGGGTTGGCCTGATCGTATGTATTCGATTCAATCTTCATTTCCCTTGAACTTTCCGCGGTATTCTACGGCCGATTCAAGTGGGTACATACTCGAGTTAACGACTTCATCCGTGCCTCCCTCGCTAATCGGCTGTCTGCCGGGGGAGGGTTTTTAAGAAACCTCGCCGCGAGGATAGGAAGGACCCGTTAGCAGCCCCCGGGCTTGGGGTCGTAGACGGTCGAACGAGTTTTCGAAAATTAATTAATTCGTTCATTAGGAGAATCGATATTGTTGAGAGACGAGTGTCGGCGGTGCAGCGTTGCTTTGATATCGCTCGCTACCCTATCTCTGCCACATTAACAAGATGGTGGGAAATTGGTATTTGATGTTTTTTAAGGAGAAGGTATTTAGTGGAGTATGTAGAGTATGACTGACGAGATTGAGATATGATGCTATTTATTTGGGTCTGATGAAGTCAAAAGAAATCGAAAAGTTTTAAATACAGTAAAGTCTCGTTACGGGCTCGGTTTGGTGTACACGATACGAACTTTTTGCTATCCCTACCACTTCTGTCTCCCTCTTGTCCGGCGAAGGCGAGAGCGAGATGGGACGAGAGTGAGCGAAAGCACTGAAAGGGAGCGAGGACAGTACGAGACAGACGAAGCGTTGATATTTTGTCTCGCTCCGTCTTTCAGACGCTTGACACTCCGTTCTTTGCGTGCGCAACTGGTGTGCGCACGCAAAGCGGTCCATCTCGCTCCCACCTTCGGCCAGAAAGAAGCGATAAACTCACACTCGGAATTAGGGCTCTGTTCACGATACGGGCTTAACGCGGGTCCCGACCAGCGAGTGGCAAACGAGACTTTACTGTACAGTAATTCTTCGTTATAGTCCCGTTTTTAGCATGCGTAGTACGCCCGGTGACTATTCCACCATTTTTTGGAATCTTTCGGTCGAGAGTGAGAGAACGAGAGAGCCGATGGCAACTTCGTGTCAACTGTTTCGTTCCCTCTCGCTCGGCTCTTGGGTTTTCTCACTCGTGGCATCGGCCGCACGGAATAGTCTTAGAGCATATACTACTCTAAGGGAATAGTGTCCGCATCACGTCGTTCGCACGCCGTCAGCCTCGTTCGTCGGGACTATAACGGGGCATTACTGTAGGTCGTTGACAAATTCTCTCTAAAATTCTAAGTAGGAGAGTGTGTAAGTTTGGGTCAGATTTCAACTAGTCTCTAATATTGACCAAAATGAAAGAGAAACACATTCTTTATGTGAATTACACGCTTTAAATGTGAATAGAACTTTTACAATTTTTGTTTAAATTCGCCCAGTCAAATTTCGCACGATTACTATTAGTGTAGAAATTACTCACCTCAAAGCATTTTGCTTGATTACAGCTGCGCGCTACGCGGGACCATCTTTAGCGTCAAATAACTTGAATAACTTTCAACATTTTGTCAATTTTTTTATTTTAAATTGCTTGTAAAAGCGTACATAAAAAACTGTGAAAAGTGCCGGTATGGTGATTGTTTGGTATCTAAGCAATCCAACTGACAAGAAATCGTCGATTTTAGTCCTTCAATAATCCTATACCCTCTTAAGTAGTTGGTAAATTCTGGAAATCTCCACCAACTATTTCCCATTACAATATCTTCCGATAATTCTCTACACCACTATCCACTGAAGTCTAAAATAAACCGCACACCTATCTCAGCTCACACACCCAACTCAATTCTCGCCCCAAGCTTCACCCTTTTATTAAGCACCGAAAGGATTAAGATCGACTGGCGATCGAGCGAATAGCAGTCGTTTCGTTCGCCACCTGCCTTATCGTCCACTGCCCTTTGCTGCTCGTATAATAGCGCGGCAAACGAGCTGCTGGAAAGCATCCCCGAAGGCCATTCCGAGCGGAAACTCGTTCCAAGTTTCGGACACGCGGGGATGGATACATCGATGCAGGGGGGTTGCGGGCATCGGTGTGCCGCCGCGTACGCGCAAGGGAGGGCCGGATAGAAACGCGAGCGTGCACACGCGTGCACGAGCGTGCACAGAGGGGCTGGGCGAACGGTCGAGCGCGAAACGGAGTTAGTGTACGCAATGGCAGCGATACCGGCACGAATTCAACGGCTCCGCAATATTCCGTCTCTCCGTGCGCCGTGAGAGGCCACGCTTCGGCGGCGTTACATTATTCCTCTCGCGAGAATAAGCAGATTCGATCGTGCCCCGGCAAAGGAAATTCGTATTACGAGTTCGATCGTTGTCGTCGCGAGACAGTGAATGGCAGCCAGACACTGTTTTCCATTAGCAGCAGAAAACGCTGCGCGCTGTCCGCGCACGTGGCCGATCCCGATGCGCCATGAATCCCAAACGAGCCTTGTTACGAATCTGATAATCCGACTCCCCTTCTCTCCCTCTCCCCGGCTCTTTCCCCTCGCGCTTGATTTTTCGTTTCGCCCCATTATTCGCGCCGTGGCAGCTTGCAAATATAATTTCCACGGATCAACCATCGACAGGGGCAGGTCAAAGTGGCGCGATGCCGTCTTCTCAGCCAATTGCCAGTCGATCTAAAGAATGTTCAAATACACGCGCCGTGCGTCGAATAATCTTCTTTTACCATTCCTCCTGGATCGAGGAGCTCCCCACTCTCCCTATCTCCCATCTCTCGAAAAAAGGTCACTTCCTATCGCCGCAGGTTTTCCTTGCAGCAAACATCCTTAAACGTAAATGGCCGCGGCTGATCTCGCCCCTGGAGCCCTACCTCGCGATTATCATTTCGGTTACGACTGTTCCGGGATGCAGCGCGCAGATATCGCCCGGCATCAAATTCCACGGAGTTTCTGGCCTATCTGCGGCACGCCGTGGTCCGGGCAGGGCCAGCAGCGCGACGCGATATCGCCGAGACGAGAACGGGCACGGTGGAAACGCGATAAGAGGCGAGAACCAAGGGATACGACGACGCTCGAGGAAAAGGGCTGCCTCGAGGAGCCTACCGCAATCATCGTAAGGGGATTCTGGGATCCCTTTCGGCCGTTGCGTCATCCACGACTAGCCACCGTTCGCTTTTTTCCCCTCCCTCCGACCCCGGTTTCACATTTCTCCCGTCCCCCGCTTGTGTCGAGCACGAGCGAAGCAGAAGTCGCTTTAATGGCCCCACGGAGGACACAGCAGTCGGTCGAAAAAACAATTCCATCCACGGAATCCCTCTCCGAGTCCACGGAATCGGTCAGCGCTTCTGGCGCTTCTTCCTCCCGCCCCCTAACCCCTTTTTCTCCACGATTCCAATCGCGCCGGCTTCGACCGTACACTTTTTACGACCGTCCGTGCCCAGGCGGAAAGAAAGCCTCGCAGCTGGGAAATAGTTTTTAGCCCCACTGAGAATTTTCGCCATACCGAAGATTTTTTTTCGGTAACGCTGTTTCTTTAAAAATCGAAACGCGTGGACACATCCCGGCCTCTGCAATTGGAGCCCCTACGTGACATCGATGTCTCTATGCGCTTTACACGTTTCATTATCCCCGGGAATGTCCTCGAGTCCATCCCTTGGGTTCCCCCCCGGCTTTTTCCCTGTATTAAACGCCGTTAATCTTTCGCCATTGGAAACGTATTACCCTCGTGATCCGATATTTTCTGTTTGAAGAGAGATATTAAATAAGCTTTTTTACTACCCCGTTCCGCTCGTTACGTTCTACGCGCATCCCTCACGGCGCGTTTAATTTATCCGGGCGCTTTTATAGCAATATCCGCCGACGGAACGTTCGCGGATGATTTACCGCGTCTGTGTAATCCTCGTGCGCGTCGTTACACCCGTCGAGCCCGCGTTTTACATATTCTTACGGGATAACGGCCCGCGATCCAGGCAATTAAGATCCCGCGCCCTCGATATTTTTGATTAAGCTGCAATTCCAGTTTCGCGGACCCTTGAGAGGGGCACTTACCGCGGTCGCCGCTGAATTCCCAGAGATAAGTTCGCCCCCCGCCTCGGGATTTCGAGTTATGCATTCTCGTGGAAGTGTAGGTACTGGGGAAAGGGAGGATAAGGAGAATACGTCGGGGTTTTAGGGGCGTCTGGGCGCGAGAGGAGAAAAAGAGGCGAAAGGGGAGAAGAAAGAGGGGGTGGGGCTCGGAGGGTGGATGAGAGAGTGGCGGCGTCAGGCAGGCAGGGCTCGCCGTCGCGAACTTTTGCAGATATTCAATATCTCGGACCATCAATCACTTCGCTGCGGCAATATCCCAAAGTATTGGCCTTATATTTGTTTCTATATCGGGCACGGATTTATGGTTAAAGCACGTCCTTCCGTCAGGCCCGGAAATCATCGTCCGACGATCTTGCACGCGGCGCGCTCGCTCGGAATTCACGTCGCAGGGTTCGCCCCACGGTCGACGTGTAGAGTCGTTAGTGAAATGTGTTTTTAATTATGTTAGAGTGAGATTAATGTGGCCGCGAGGGCGCCGAGAGTTTGGAATTCAAGTCTCTTCATGGCATGTATTCGTTTGAGAAAAATGTTGCATTGAGAAATTACGCTAGATACTTGAGACTCGATAGAGACAGCAGAAGACTCTTTGAACCCGATATCGACGACCACGGATCTGTGAAACCGGATACAGACGGCAGTAAGCTAGCGAGACCAAATACAGGCGTCATGAGACGCTACACAAAGGACATCAGATCCGTGATAGCTTGTACGGAGGATCCTGAACCTATAGAAATAGACAGAGGTGATAGTGAAGCTATAGAACATGGAACAGAGGTCTCTAAATTGGTGGCATCTGATAGAGGGGCAATTTAAGTTGAGGGGGGTAATAGGGGTGACGATGGACTCGCAGAATTCTGACACCTAGACTAATTTTCATTTCTTGGATTTCACATAGACTCCCTTGGGCACCACTGGAGTCTTAAGACTTAATACAGACACCTTTGAGTTGGTATAACGCGATAACACACTACAAAGCTCATAGAATCCAATTCCTGCGGGTGTCTTGACTCTTATAGGGTCTAGGTTTCTGGGGTGTCTGAAGTTGAAGAGGTATCTGAGGTCCTTGGGATCCCACATGTCTGGAAGTCTCTGGAGTCCCTGAGGTATTAAAGTCCCAAAGCCTTCTGAAATCCAGGAGGTATTTGGGGTCTTTGCGGTTTCAGGGTGCTTGAAGTATCAATAGTCCCAGAGGCTTCAGGGTCCTCAGAATATCAGAGTTCTTTAGGGTTGGGCAGCATACAGGATTCTAGAGCATAGCCTAGTATGTATCCAGCCCTATGCGTCTGATGGTATCTGTATCGAGTGCTACAGACCTAATTGCGTTCGTATCAAAGCCTACAGACCTAATGATAACCGTATCCAGCCCTATGCATCTGATGGTATCTATATCGAGTTCTACACATCTGATCGTGTAATCCTCCGTATCTAATGGTCTATATCGTCTCCCGCAAACTCTGAGGTGTATCGAGTCTTGCAACTCCAATAGCGCCTGTATCGAATTCTACGAATACAAGTTTGTGCATACTGACCCTATCGAATCAATAAATCCAGAGTTGCTAGTACAGAGTCCTATGGCCACGTTACAAGCCTAATCGATTGAATCGTGTCCTGTCCAGTGTCCACGCGGTCGCTAGCGTCCTAAACCACTTGGGAATTGCTCCATTAGAAAAGGCATTTAGAAGCCTCTCCGTCACGGGGACAGAGACGAAACCGCGAAAATGGCATAAAGCACCGTTGAATACTTCCCCTGTAACGACGTGCCGACGCCGGGCTCAGACGTACCCGGGAAGAGTGTCTTCATCGCTTTCGCACGGACGATAAAGGGACGTTCAGTCGCGACAACTCGTCACGCCTTAATACTCGCGTTTTATATCTCCACTAGCGCTCCTCCCAACAATATTTCAAACATAAAGATCCCACGATCGAAAACGGTGAAGATGAAGGGCACACGGACGTGTTACACCCTCTATACCACTGCAGAACCACTTGTGGCCACGGCGATAAATTCATATCATATCCCTGATTTTTGCGCTACTTTCTACTACACCCTAATCCGAGTCCAATATAAGGAACCCTGCCTCCCCAAGAATCACCGCCCCCCATTTCCGTCGACAGATCGCGCCAAAGTGCCTCGCGTGTAGAGACAGCGTATAAAACGCTGCAGCTCGATAGGGGGCTAGGCTCTCTCAAGATGGTGCACCTTGGCACTTCGCAGTACCTACAGCAGTTTTTTCGCCCCGCTGCTAGGTCGTTCGAGGACACACACGCCAAGCTGTTTCTTTCTCCAGCGACTGTTGGACCGTCGTCCCTTCTTGAGTTCGTCGTTGCCACGGAAAGAACGCCCTACAAGAAGAGATATAGCGGGCGGGGGATGGTCGATGAGGGAGGAATGCGAGACGGGGGAGCTCGCTGAATGTTCCAAGTTTCTTTATTAGATCGGGGGTGTCCATTCGTCGGAAATGGACCAAAATGTCCCATCGCGCTCTGCATCGTTCTTTCTCCCCGCTTCTCCTCTGCGTCACGTTCGCGTGGCGCGGGTGTTTATACCGAAATGCAGAGCCCGGAGGAGGACGCGCCCCCAAGAGGAGTCTGGGGGTCCTGAAATCTAATACGGGATAAAGATGAAATCTTGCAGAAGTTTCATAGGTCTGAGTATACGATGGAGCCCGGCTTCCTTCCCCGGACTGGAGTATTGTTCTGTATCGGTGTTGGCGAGATCGTCGACGGTGACCCAATATCGTCTCCGTCCTCCTACCAGCGCGATAGGGTGCCTCTAACGTTTTCGACGCGAGCGCATTCCGGCAACATGACGCCGATAAAACTGCGGGGTATTTCGCGAGGCATCTTCGAATATTAAGCGCGGCACGAAAAGAGCAGGATCGCTTAGCATGGTTTAGAAATATGCAAGGCATCCGCGAGCATGCGACAGGAAATTTAAGGCCCCGTTATTGAGTATCAGAATTAAAATGTTCTTTAATATACCTACCGTAATATGGAACATTGTCATTCACGGTCCTGTAATGGACGCAGCGCATGATGTGTCGTTATTGGATCCGTGGAATTTTTAAAGGTGGAACAAAAGAAATTTGTTATGAAGTTTGTCAGAATGGCGATTATATAAAAATAAATAAAGAAACTGAGAAAAGCATGAATTGAAAATAAAGAAATAAATAAATTTAGACGGTAATGTAACACTATGTTAGTACAATTCTATTTTGGTTATTAATTATTCTTATATGACGTGCTAATGTGCTGTGGCCAGGATAACATTGGCAGATAATTAACGTATATTGAAAAGGGGGAAGAACGAAATTTTTATGCACTTTTATGCTCGGTAGAAAGTTGAATTAGATATTGTTTCATATATTTTCGGAATTTCATTTTACGTGTTAGAAGTTGAGTCGATCTCAGTTTCTTCGCCCTTTGCCAGATGAAATAAGTCCCTAATTCTTTCGCCACGCGTTAGTGGCGAATTTGGAGAGCTTATAAGTGGATATAATTCGATATATCCAGCTCCTCGGGTTGGCTTCGTCAGTGATCAAAGGCGGGGGCGAAGTTTGCCGTGTTTTCTTTCGCGATATCGGCTCGAGGAGGGAACCCTAACTCGCCATCAGCGACACGCGCACACTTTTCTTCCCCCGGTATTTATTTTGCCGTAATTCCCTCTCTCGGTGCGCGGGATAAGTGGCTGTTTCGCGGTTTCGTCCAATTTCGTCGCGCAAGAGGAGATATTCCGTCGAGTTTGGAGAACTTTAAAGCCACTCTATTCTAAAGATCGGAAAAGTGCCATTCCTATGCTAACAGGAGCTTCTTCAATTATACTTTGTCCTCGGTCTTCGCGAATTGTTATTTGCCCTCCCCTTTTTCCACCTCCTCCGTAGCTTGATTTCCCCGTTTTGCATAATCTAATTTCGCCTCCTTACCGGTTTCAAGCGTTTACCTTTATTATAATTAGTTTATTTCGGGGTAGAAGTTTACGGGGCGTCCATCGATAGCGAACAACTCGCCTGATTACAATTCTTGGGAGGCTTCTAAGATGTTTACTGCTCAAACACGTGAATACTTTGCGTTATACGCTATCAACGCTAGGATTTTTAAACGCGCCAAAAAATATTTCCTAGAAACTCTGGAACCCACTTAAAGTAGACTATCATAATCTACAAACCTTCAACTACTTAGCTGTTCTCGTATTAACTTTTTAAAGAAGCAGTGAAATTTATTCGTGGCGGAAGTTTGCAAGCTCAAATCGTCACGATAACAATCGTAACATAGTTGCTCGTCGCCCCCAACTTCGCTCTCCTAAAAAAGTAATTTCTAAGCGATCACCGCGGCTCATCTTAGAATACGATTCTCGTAAAACTTGAATCGCTCGCGCGATACCTACGTTACGGAGTGTTCCCCAATTGAAAATGACAAACGGCGAGAGAAATGATATCCCGTAGTGCGCGAGCGTACCCTGCTTATACTCGTGCAAGTCGCTCATTCTTTTCGTCGCCTATAAAGTCATGACGTTCCGGCTCCGCGGAACGCAGGGATATACGGTCCTTTTATGGGGGTTTTTATCGCTGTGTAAACTATGCGATATCCCCATATCCGTTTCCGCTTTTACGGATGGCCCCGACCTTTTATCCCCTGTAGAATCGAGTTAGCTTCCCCCCGAGAAGATGAATTCCGACAAAATCCTTCGATTCTCATCGTTAAATAACGTTGTGGCGCTAATTCAATGTTTCAAAGGCTACCCTTGGAATCACTTTATCATCGACGAGGTCGTGAGCTGGAATTCTTGTACAGTCGAGCACCATGTGCCCCCAGGATTAATCATGGGGCATGTTTACTGTTACCCTTTTAAACATGCACTGTATTTTTTTAATTATTATATAACAATGAGATAATAATTAGGTGTAGAACGTTCACCTGTATCTATCTCAAGCTACTAGTAGGAAAAATTCTTTGTCACCTCAAGTGCCTTTATTAGTACATTTTTGACTACTCAATTCTTCATATGCAGCTCCTCGCGAGTAGGGGAGACCGGGGCTGGTTGGCCCCAGGGGTAGATTGACTAATTGTTAATAACTTTCCACGGACGTCTGCTCTACTGCGGAGCGATTTTTTGTAGAAACAAGTCACTTCTACTATGTCATTCATTTGTTTCCGACACCGCCATTACACGTTGTTTGGCAGTTACCAGCGTTTATCGAAAAATTGGCTATGTAAGTAAATATGTTTTCTTAAAGATTTTATGTTTCCACGCTGTATATAGTTATAGTAGAATAAATGCGAAGGGACTAGTTTGAAGTTTGTTTAGTAAACGACCTACTGAGAATGCGTTTTTTATTTTACATAAATAATTAAAGGTTATGTAGAGTATTGAAGTCAAAATGATCGTTTGGGGCTGGTTGATTAATAACGTTCGGGGTTACATGACTAAGCTGGTCAACAAACCCAGTGATATTAGTTTATTATTAAAGTGAAGCGTACAGGGAAAAACAAAGAAAACTGTAGAGAAAATAGGGACAGACAGACAAAGAAAACGAAGACACAAGACACCTCTGATGATGATTCAGATCAGAATGCACTGAATTTTATTCAAAAAGTATTCCTGGAGAAGAGTGGGTTCAGTGTACAGTGCTGTCTCTCAAATGGCACGCGTTTTCGGATTCTCTATAAGCGCGAAGCTATCCCCACTACTTCGTTTGTAGTTCCCGCGCCACGGCATCGGGTATCGGATGTCAAAGAGAAAGCCGAAGAAAGGTACATAACCATTCTCAATAGTAACACACCTTATACTCTGACCGCGTGAAATCAAAGGAAGCCGAATAGACTACTCATCGTCTCTCAAATTGCGTGCGCCCGGTCCCAACACACGCGGCTATAGAGGGACAGAACTGTATTTCTTGCAAGATGTGGGTGCACTCGAGATGCGTAAAAGGAAATGTACTTTTCTACGAGTGCAAAAATTGCACATCAGATTGTGAAGATAGAAGATTGGTCGATAGAAGATGGCGAATGTTTTTATAATATTAGATATAAGATTTATTGTTACTATAAAGGTTTAAATTGTTATTTATTATTAAATACTAATAAATATTTTATAACGAAACAATTCTTGTGACATTCTGCTATTTTATTACCACTCAGATAAGTTGCTAACAACATTTTCTTCACTGATTGCACCTATAGTCAACCTACCCCATACTGTTAGTCTACCAACCCCGACCACGGAGCTGGTTGACCAGCATGTAAGGTGTTAGAAAAACATTAAAATGCCTTAAATGTTGTCACATTGAGTCAACATTAATAATTTAATCAGACAGCCAAATCTATGCCCTATCAAATATAGTAATCAGTTTAATGATGAAAAAAATGATTAAAAATCAAAAACTGAACAATTGGCCTACCAACCCCGGTCTCCCCTGAATCTCCCACCAGTCACATACATACGCCTCGCCTCCCTCGTTCACTTCTTCTCCCATTTAATAAACTTGCTTCGTACAGAAACTGCGATTACCTTCACCTGCAATCCCCACCCCCTAACGCCCCATCAATTTCACGCGCAGAGTGCGCCCATGGTTTTCGACGCTACGTCCCTAAAATGACGGCGTACGAGGCAAACAGCGTGCCCCCTCTGTTCCGCCCTAAAAAAATCGCCTCTATGCGCGCGCGACTCGCCCCGCGGCGAATGAAACTCGAGGGGCCGCGCAATTATGCGCGGGCACGCGAAACCGATAAATAGCGTTATTGGATTTCCGTTGACCGAGCTCGCTAAAAGTACACCGTGTCCCGGGCGTTACCGTTGTGTAACAGTCAATAATTGCTTAATTGACTTTATCGGAATCTCAATTAGCCGCTGGGGGTGCCACGACAAACCCCCGCGTAGTCCGCGGTTTTATGACTTTTGCCCGCTCCACTGTGAGTAGGGCCGCGTCGAATTGGCCGTGGAAATAGATAGATCGGCTTCCCTCTTCCTCCGCCCCCTGGAGATGAAGTTCCGGCCGCGGGGATGAAGTCGCCGCGCGGATACGCTCGGGCGGCCGAACTGACGGCAAGGGCTGCTCGCGCTCACCCTCCGCCCCTAGACGCTTCTGCGGCTAACAGTTGCGCCGAACTTTGATAATCCATATCGCTTACGGGCCGTGTCTCGACACCCGGCCACCTCGACAGAAAACTTGCTGGGATTCGAACGGCCGGAGCTTCTTCGAAATTTTCCTCCCGCGATGTTGCCGCGGCTGCGATCGCGATCCCACAGAAACTTGCTGCGAGATCGCGCAAGTTACCCGCGAGATAGAACTTGTTGGGAGTTTTTTTTACCGCGAAGGTCAAGGGTGAGGAATCTTTGTTGGTCGAAACTGCTTTTTTGTTTGCTGCGGTGAAATGGGCTGGGGCAAGGGTGGTTTCGTTGGCTTTGCTCGAGATACAGATTTGTGGTCAGAAGAAGCGAAGGCAAGACCGCATTTACAGCAAGCTGGAGCCTTGCTGTCTACGTGGCTACAGTTTAAAAATGTGTATCAATTTGATTAACTGAAATAGACTTTTTCTTTGAGGCCTTATAATGGGGTTGCGCCTTGGGTCGCCGAAAGTATAAATACAGCTGAGTGGAGGGGATAGCGGTCACTTTAATTCGAGATTTTTCCAGAAAAATAACGTACATTTGCTTTCGTGGGGTATACAAAAAAGTACGCTCAAGAAATTAAAAGTACATTTTAATCTTATTAGCTTTTATTTCTTCCAAACATATTTTCTATTGCTTTTAGCATTACAGAGTAGATTTTTATTATTTTGAAATATCTCAATGGTATCACTGCACTCGATAATCATATTGAAATATATAAATAATTTGTATTTTATTAGATTAAAAGAGGCTTTGTTTCTTCCATCCCGCCACTTCACATTCGTGACAGAGAAAACTCTCTCAGTAAATGCTGAAGTGGCGGAAACAGATAGAACATAATAATATTGCGTTACGTTTCTGTAATATCATTAATGGTGAAATAAAGTATTTTCGCGTACTTTATTGTTATTTAAAAGTACAGAGTACCTACATTTATCTATAATAACGTAAGATACTTTATTATAAAGTACTGGTGGCAACTCTAGGCAAGCCCCCCCGTCCTGTTTTCGAGACACTACTGTTGTTTCTTCCTTGTTTTGTGTTTCTGTTGGCGTAGAATAGCAATGCCGTTGAGATTAGTTTTATCAAAGTTTGTGGCTTCTGTGTTGTTCTGCTACGTGTCCAAGAAGCACTGGCGCAGATTGTGATTTCGGCTTTCAAGTATCTACTCGTATAGACAGACAATGGGTTGCGGAGGTTGTCGAAAAGTAGGTCAATCACGTTCATTTAAATTATAAATCGCTTTCCATCTAGCACAGAAATGTTCTTGTTTACCTACGTACCATTTTAATATACAATTGTTTCCTCCGCTGTTTATTTACGCGATCCGCATCGACGCACAAGGACAAGTGTATACTTTTTAAATGCGCATCGAAGGATCTTAACGTTCTTGCTTTTACGCATTCTCTAAAGTACCTATCTACTGCTCCCGTGACTTTTCCTCTCGGCGCAATATCCTCACTGATATGATCTTTAAATTGAAACACAGGATCCGATTACGAACATTGGACAGATCCTTTTATGAGTCCGCTAGCTTCCACAATATTTTAAGGTGGAACATTGTTATTATTACCCGTGCGATTCGTAATTCCACTGAAAATATCTCACTGCATACCGACCCCGCAGTTTCAATATTCATTGTGAATGATTTAACTAATTCGATTTGGTTCCCTGCGAAAAGTTACGCTTTGCCCGCGATTACCATGCGTAAAGCTACAAAGGGACGCCCTTCCGTCGTTTCAACTACGGCGTACACGGTGCAATATTTGCACTTTTACCTCGCGACCTGAAAAATACGATTTGCTCCCTTAGCTGTGCCAGGTGCCAGGCGCTGCGAGGAGGAACAGTGATAAATAGATTCCAGTTCTTTGTCTGCCGCGAGCTAGAGCGCGCGCGTTTGATAAGGGCGAGATAATGAATGGAAATTCGATTTTAATTTAGCTTCGACGGTAGGTGAGCGGGCCGTCGTTTTAACATATTTATGCAGGTCAGCGTCAGCTGCGAGACCACTGGCACACGGTGAAAAATACCGTCGATAAAGTACCGTGGCTTAGCACGCCAGGAAATAATTGAGAGCTGTAGTACAGGCCTCTCGATGTGTCTTCGTTCACCTCTCCAACGAGATTATTACCAACTATTACACGATTATTAATCTCCCCTTCCCACACTTCCACCCTCCTCTGAGTCCATTAAATTTCGTTATAATAAATACATCGTACTTCAAATCAGCGGAATTACATTCCGCGCACTGATATAAAACGTAGAGCTCAATGTTTCGAATGTACCAAGTAATTTGAAGTAATTTCAACCCACCACATTCTATCGTGTAATTACAATGCTTCCAAAACGAACCCCTTTTGTTTCCACCCTGAAGTACCTACTAAGAATTCGTTCCAAAGTCCCTCGAAGCAATATTAAATGCCCTAAACTTTTCTCACAAAACATCCCAGTTTGGGCATCATCCCTCAGCTTCCCTAAATCGACGTTAACCCTTTTCACAGCTATCATCTTCCCGGAACACAGCCCTTCGGAATCTGAATTCCGGATGTTCATGGTGCCCGAGCATGCCGCCTCTCTCCACCGCGTTATCCCCGCGATCATCCGAATCTGCACTCACTCGACCGATTCCCAAGCCCGCAATTTCAATACGATCGGAAAATGGACCGTGAAGGGAGCATCCGTTCCGCCGTTGGACACGAATACGCGGCTCTGAATGATGAATTTCGGCCAGCTTTTTGACGGATGCGCCTGACGATTGAATCGCACGCGAACGGGCCCCGCCGCCGGCCAATCTTATTTCTATCCCACGGTACGACGCTTTTCTCTCCGTGTCGGGTGAGACGATGCAGGCCGCGTACATATATATGTGCTATCAGAGAGGCGGGATGGCGGGTCGGCGGAGAAATAGAGGGGCCATTCTGGAATCATACTAGATATCGTCGTCCAATCGTATTCCCCGTGTTCGCTTATCCTATTCCGTCCTGTCCCATCCTAGCCCGAGTCGCTGCTTCTATCCAACATTCATCGGGCGCATGTAATACCCCCCGGGTTGCCCGCTATTTCACCCCCGGCCGTTTCTCAAGCGGCGCGGCGTGGCGGTTTCTCCGTGCTCGTGCGCGATTTTGTTAAAAATACGAGAACTGCCGTTCTCCGCCACCCCCTCCCTCGAGAGAGTGATCGCGGGACGCTTTTGAACGCATAAAATCTAAGTAGCTCGGAGCCTCTCATTTATATAAAGGGGCAGGCTCCGACCGTAAATAGAGACGCATGGAGGATCGAATAGCCCCCAACGACCGGCCCGTAAATCGGCCCTCGTTGCAGGACAGCAATTGCGCTCGGTTCTTTCCACTCGCCTCTCGTTCTTTACGTTCGATCATCGGAATTTACGGCCCCTCCGCCTTCCTGGCTATTCTACCTGGTATCGTAATGCTCGTTCCGCGACACGTACCGAGAAATCATCGTTGATCGTTGGCGGAGCTTCAATGCGAGGGGGTGGCTGCGTGGGAGAGGTGCTGAGAGGTTTCCCAAGGATTTGAATAGTAATCGCTACGGTGTATCGTGGATTTGTTAAGCAGAGGTGGTGTTCGGGCCGTGGTAATTTATCTCTGTGTTGGTGATGGGAGAGGATGCTTGAAAATAGGGATGTTTTGGGGATAAATTCTTTATTTACTTAATGTGCACTGGCGGAGTAAGATGGGAAAGCACTACAGTATAAACGTCAACGTATCAGAGAGTTCGGTGCAATAGAACATCGGTCTGAAAAGAAAGAGTGTTAGAGATCACGCGTGTCATTTTTCTAGTAACGATATAATTATCCAGGAAGTTTGTAATAGTGTCAGTTTATTTATGTGCATATTCTTTAACTAAAGTCGATAAGTTAATTTTTCTTATTAGCTACTTTGTCATGAATTTAGAGTTTTCACTAAGAAGTTATTAAGGGTTTTTTTATTACAAAAAGCACGTGAAGTATTAAATACGTATTGGGACAAAACGGGATCGGGTGGGTGAGGCAAGATGGCACATCGAAAATTTGTCATCGGATAATCAAAACTTCTTTCCATAATGATTCGCAAACAGTAAATTCGTCTACTCCAGTAACAGCAAGTCGCAACTTAAATTATTCTTCCATCAAGGTTTCACCAAGAGACATTATGCTCAACCTCAAGATACAAACAAAAAACAGGTACTTATAGAGAAAAATACAACAAATTCTAAAATACGAAAAACGACTGCAGGAAAATTAAGAGTACCGCCAATTAAAGAAGGTAATATAATTTCTTCACCTTCAAAGTTGTTTCTTTACGATGTTTCTTCATGTTGCATGAAGGAATCGGAAAATTTAGTTACTTACGAAAAAGATGTTCATTTAAGTTTTTGGTTCCTGTGACCTCATTTTTGTTGCTTAAATTTGAAGATGAATATATAAGGTAGTTGACCCAGTCGTCGATCGGTACCCAGTCGTCGATCATTTGAATTAAGATTGAGATTTTATAAGGTTATTGAACAATATTGTGTAAAGGACAAAATTGCAAGTTAATATTTAAGAGTCTTTACCTACATATATCATCACAATATTGTTCAAAAACCTTATAAAATCTCAATATTTAAGTGATCGACGACTAGGTCTAAACCGATCGGCGACTGGGTCAACTACCTTATATTGATTCTAAAAATGCTGCAATAAAAGTCACATAAAGAATATCTACTTGATTTTCTTTCCGTTTCTTCTTACCGCTACCGTTCTGCCCCACATTCCCCTAGGTACTGTGGTTAACAGTTTTTGCATTTTTCATTTATTTATGAATGTAGGTTATATGCAGACAAAGTTGATAATTCTAAAAGTTTCATATACACCGGAGTATTTGTCAAATTTTAAACGATTTTCGGATTCAGCCGCGGAGAGCAAGGGTCGTTTGTAAGCTCGGTAAATGCGCTGGGTTCGAGTGCGCGTCTCTCTTCGTTTTCGCAACCGACGGAGCGTTTCCCAATGAAATCTTATTTTCGCGAGATTGCAGACGCAATTTTATGGCAACGGGGAAATAAGGAAGCCAAGAGTTTCCGTTTATTGAGCGCCCTTTCCGTGCCCCTTGAGGGCTGGCAACCCGGCGGCGAGTACAGCTGCGTTCAGTAGATTCTTCGCGTGTTTCTACGGCAGCCAATTAACTTGCAATTAGCGTGCGATTCGTTAATTTCGCACATTTCGTTGGCGCAAAGGCATCTTTGAAGCATGACGGAAATGAAGGCAGCCAGAAGGGCGAGTGCTATTCGGAAACAAAAGGGTACGTGCCGCCGACGGTGATTAAACTGTGATTAAACTTGTTGCGTAATAACGGTCAAGTATGCAAGCGCCCGTTTACAGCAATATCGAAAATTGCCCATCCTGCTTTTGCATTTGAAAGGACGCGAATAGGGGTTAGATTGGCCCACACAAAAATCCAATAATCACTGATCCATTTTCAAACTCAACCAATTCCATTAAAATCTCCCACGATCTGCGCTCTCCCAGTTACTCACAATCACTACCACCACGTAACACAGCTCACGCAAATTTACACCACTGACCATTTCACCCGGAATTCAATAGTAATATAATTGCAATTAAAAAAGAGAGAACTAAAGCTCACATCCACGTAATATCACTCACGGATCTTCCACTTCCCGCGAGCCATCGATCTCGTTTAATTGGAATCTCCGATCGATATTCCAATTTCCTTGTAAAGGATCACGAGGCAAGCGGCGCGTGGCTGATCCAAAAAGCTCGGTAATATTTAATTTTAATGGTGGCACCTAGCGTGGGGCCAGCTGCTGTACGATCGCGTCATTCGCTCGGACGCGCTCGCGAGAAAGGGACAGGCATTATACATTTTATTTGGCTTGGCGCCAGTGACGTATTCGGGCCCCATTTACGATTCGACGGCAGGCCGGCCTGCCATTTTTCGAGCAATCGCTCACGATCCAACCCCCGTGCTTACTTTATAACCGCGCGCACCTGAATCCGCATCCCCGGCCCCGTGTAATTCGGTTCTCCTCGGGACGTAGCCGCGCGTCACGGCCGCTTATTTCGCTGTCCGTACACGTCGAACGCCGTCCCATTCCTGGCATGTGCGTTCCTCGGAGGAGGACCCGGGAGCAGGGCCACGGGATTGGAAGGGCAGCGCGCGACCAGCCTCCAGCCTGCACATCCCGCAGGAATACAGGGGTGGAAATAAGGGAAATCCTTTTGTGCCTTTTGCTCCTTGCGCGCCATACGTGTTTCCAGGATAAAGCGCGACGGGATTGGGGGACAGGCAGCCCTGGCGTGTCTGGATTTTCCCCTGTGCTGCTCGATTTAGAAACGCGCGCCCCGCGCATACGGTAGCCTTGTTATTGTATTATGCAGATACGGGGGACATGTTAATACTCGTAAGCAACGGTTACGATAAGTCGACGGGAGATGGGAATTCTAGGTTATAGGGTAAGGAATGGTATTGGTGCGTGTCGGTGTGCTGTCTTCATTTGGCGTGGTAAATAAGTGACTAACATTTTATAAGTATGTATTGTTATTGAGGTTTAGTTAACTGGGCGCTGCACAGTGGTCTGGAGAGCGGCGTTTCGTGGCCAAAATTCAAATAATACTTATATCGATTTCTTTCCACACATATTTTGATGTATTACGACTATTTATACTAATTGTGATGTAATACGATTATTTAGAGTGAATTATTAAAAGAATAGTAATTGTTACTGTGCACAAAAGAATGAAATATCACGGCAACATTCTAGACATGTTTATAGCTATTTTGTAAGTCAAAATTAATTGCTTTTATAATAAAATTCGATTACATTTAGTTATCATACATATATACATAGTTATATAACAAGTAGTTGCATAGGGACACGCGTTGAGAACGCCAAAACTCCTCGCGCAACGGATTTTAAAATCCCTATAGAGCCAAAGGTTGCAGGAAGTTGCACTTAAAATTTACACGATCTGAACAGCAATTGTTAGATATTGAAAATTTTATTCGGTTCTGAATGGTCTTTTCCTTCATCGATGATACACTTTATTTTCTCTTTTTGGTTTCTTGTAAATTTCAATGCTTACAGTAGTATGTGTATAATGTTCTTTTATTCAATTAATTCCCCTCTTTTTGGGAATAATTATAAATAATTGAACTGAATTGTTTCTTTGTAAACCAAAGAGATTTTTATTATTTTAAAGCTTATAAACTAAGGTTTACGTATTTACAAATCATACCTGTAAACCAAAGAAACAACATTCAATGTTTATTATTCAATCTGTTCCTTTCTTATCATACAATTACCATTTCTTATAATCACCTTCACCTTCTTATGTTTGTTGTGAGTTGTGCCTATAGATGTTTGGCTTACCGACCATTGTTATTACGCGGAATGATTCAAATGGCATTAGGGAAGTGCCATATATTTTCTTTACATGCGCATACGTTCATTGAATGCTTCGAGTGGTAGGATACTTATGGTGGAAATATTAATCAGAGTGTGGCGAGATATTTGAATGGTTGGGTGGATCGTAGGCTAGTAGAATGTACTGCGTATGGTCAGCCCTGTTTAGTAGATAGGGTCAATGTTTCAATCAACTCCGTCAGTAATTGGGAGATTCTGCTGGCGGTAGACGGGCGTAACAGTTAATTTACATTAACATTACAAATAATATTTAATAGTCGAGTCTCTTGATTTATTCAGAGTTTACGTTTATCTATATCAGTACCTTTATATTTAACAGCAATGGAGCTTAATCCTCTCGAAATTAATATCTTTAGTTACGATCCTCTTTTATTCTTCTTGGAGAAGAATCCAAGAGACGACACCAGACCGTGAGATTATCTTCTTCTGTATAACTATACCAAGTAAAAGTCTCAAGAAAAACTCGCGAATAGAACCGTCTACATCCCAAGTCTTTCTCCTCTTTCAAAATCCCCAAAGAACAAAGTCTGCGTTTCTTCTACTGTTACACCAGCGCGCAAGAAGAATATTTTCAATAAACTTATCATACTTTTGGGAACAGAGGAAGTCCGTCGGTAGACAAGCACTTATACACAGCACCGTATGTTACGCAAGATTCTTCCAGTCTGGAGACTTCTGTCTTGCAGAATATTTTGAAGAATTCTCGTAAGCTGCTTAGCTAGTGGAGCCTCGTCCGTCAGAGACTAAGCAGCGCACTCCCTCAAATACTTGCTCGAAATAGAACAGGACTGGGTCGATCCAGCGTAATGTTCTCCATGATTTGTAGGGTATAGCTACGGCGACTGAATAACGGGGATGTAAGTTTCCCCGATCCGAGTGGAAAAATATTATTCGGCGGATAAGTCTTTTATCGTTCCTTGAAAAATTCCTAGGCGACCATCCCCAGGCACAGATTCGATTGTCTCTCTTTTTTTGTCAGCCCCTGGGAGCGAGAGAAGGTGTATGCGAGAGAGGGTGGCGGGAGGAACGAGAGGCAATTTAAGAGGAGAAGGCTAGAGGGACAGGAATGAAATACGATGGACGAACACGCGCGGTAAGAGCACTTCCTTCCTGGACCTATGAAAACATAGTTTTCTCTGCTCTTCAATACACGCATACGTGGCCACACAGCGAGCCTCTGTATATGGTGCACGAGATATCCTTTAATATCACCACAAGCTGTACGTTCACTTTAATATCTCACCAAGAACAGCTCTGAGTCACTTAATGTTGTTTCCGTCGAGACATCAGCTTTCAGACTGGATGTTGTACATTTAGTTTCGTACAAATCCACTTAATACTCGCTCATTCTTCAACCTTTAAAGCCCACGCTATGTTTCTGTTGCAATTTTAATGTGTGCCTTGATTGCGCGGCAATCAAGTCGTGGAATCAGACAGGGATAAATGTAAACACGTTTGCTAGTGGCAACTCGCTGGAGTCGAAGAAAAGCGTGAGAAAATAAACATGTGAGCCTCGCGTAGAGTTGTAAGGAGAGTATATACCGCTTGACACTATTTTTGCCGGGTATATGATTATGAATACATTATTTGAAACATAAATGTTCTAGAAAAGGCATATACAATTTTCTTAAAAATTATGTAAGAAGTAAATAAAACAGAAAACAATTTGAATACACGAAATTTACTTCTACAACTTTAGAAAACTTGTAACGAGGGCTAATTTATCACATCACATTTTTAATTAAACGATTTTATTTAGTTTCAATCTTCAATCCTTAGTTTGTTTATTTGTTTGTATGTTTGTTTGGTTCAAATCTAGAAATTCAATTTTAACCCACTTCCAACTATCCAATATCTTTGAAACTTTGCAGGCGTACGGAGTTTTGATGATAATACAAAATTTGGATAAAAAATTAATTCTCGAGGGGGTGAAGAATTGTACCAGTTAATTGGAAAATCCAATTAACTTGAAATCAGTCTATAACCACATATCCAATCACTTCAATCGACATGAAATCAGCTCATAAGCACATTAGACACTCAAAAATGAGTGGGTAATCAAAAATATAAAAAAAAATTTCAAGTTAAACAATTTTATTTAACTTGGCCAAAAATGCACTAAAAACTAAAAAATAATTTAAATAAAATCGTGGGGCAGGATATTTCATAACAGGACATGAATCAATTTCATACAGAATTAAGTGTCTAAATGAGCGATGAAAAACGATAAAATATCCTGCCCTACGATTTCATTTAAATTATTTTTTAGTTTTTAATCAATTTTTAATCAAATTAAATAAAATGTGTTTTATTATTTTGACGATAAAGTTTGTCGCTTTGAATATAGGTACACTTCTTTACTGATTCTTAAATTTGAAACAATACGCCATTTTCTTCTAACTAATAATTGATAATTTAAAACAGTGCCATATGTATCAGTGTTTACATTACATGAATTTCCTTTTCGCGTAACCGATCGGCAAAAAATAGTGTCCAGCAGTATATCTCACCTCTCTATTCTCATTGATCCATTGAAGAAAGCACAGTAGCCTAAAATGGCATACCGTAGACATAGTCTTCCTACTTCGATCCGATTGTCGAATTTACTACTTCGCTATACACGCATACCCTCATAATCCAATAAAATTTGGATGTCTACAATATTTAAGGAGTTGCACTTTAGGAGCTATGCATATTACTTATTATTATAAACAACACTATCAAGGCGTCTAGTGTCGATTTTTTCTTCCTGGAACCGTGTTATTAAGGATAAAAATCTAAGGGACACATATTTTTCTATTTTTACCCAATCTGAATTTTAACCAATAAAACAGCCCCTCAAAGTTCGAACACCGGCATTTTCCGAATAAAGTGTTCTGGCACTATAACCGCCAAATATCTATGTGTCAACAATTGCAAAAATGCCAATCCAGAAAGGTAGGGGATTAACGAAACCAGTTTCCAAGATGTACATACCCTATAATCAAGCTCCCGCTTCACCACGCCAAAATCACTTCCCCGTCTCCATCCCACGAGTCGCTATTTTTTAATCCCCAAGCAAAAGCAATTTCCCACCATCGCCGCGATACCCAAACAAATTTTCATACCGTCAGAAATCATCGGTTAGCTCAATCTAGCCTCTCGCCTCGGCATCCACCGTGATACGTGGGGATAGTACCGAGGTAGTACCGAGGGAGATCCGATAAACCTCTTGCAATAGCACGAAGGCAGCGACAACAAGCTGATATCTACGGATTACGGACACACACCGTATATACTTTATCCTCGCTTCCTATGTGTACAGGTATTCACGCTCGCACGAGCGCGATGCATGTACGCGCGGCGGTGCACACATGCGCGTAGTCAGTCCACGTACACATCCGCGTCTGTCTTCTTTCGTATCCTGTATCTTTAGCCAGGGGAAGAGGAAAAGGAGCCCGGAGGAGTTATGAGACGACGGCCATCTTTAGGTATCCTTCCTTCCCTTCACGTTTCCTTCCTTCCTTTCTTACGGCCGTCCAAAGAAGCCCCCGGGCTTCCATCGGGGGTAAAACGAGGTCGTGCAGGCGAGTCCTAGCGCCGTAACATTCTCTATCGTTGAGAGCCATACATCATCATCGTGTTCAACGAGAACCAGCCACCTCTAAGTGCCTCGAATCGACCTTCGTGCCACGGTTCTTTTATGCCAGATTCATCCTGGCTTTATCGCGGCTCGTCCCTCGTCCCTCGCCCAGGCCACACCTTTCCACCCCCGCGCGTCCAGCTACGTTCGAAGTGTCTCCACGGGGCCGTACCTTCTCGTTCCCTGATTTTCACTGTCCTGGCCAACGACGCGTTCACCGGCTCCCATCTAGACGTCCAGCCGGATATTCATTCGCCGCGGCGCGACGAGTTGTTCGTTATTTGGAACCGTCCGAGTGTTAGCAGCGGTGGCACCTAGCAGCAAGTAGTTTGCGGTTTCGTTAAAGCGCCCCGCAACGGTTGGTTGTTATCGTCGGATTAGATGAAACGTGCAACCGCGCGGAGGGCATTGGCGAGCGGAAATAGCGTTTGATAGATAAGAGCGCGGGATCAGCGTTTATCGTTGGACAGTCGGTGGGGTGCAGATCGATTGGTGCACTCTAATTACACGGGGCCAGGGGAATTCGATTACCGTAATCGCGTCGCGGGTAATTGAATGGTTAATTAGATTGATTTTAAATTTCGCTAATTCCAGCGGTTCGGTTAGTGGATTACGGGGGAGGGGGCACCTTGGGTGGGTTTGCTGAGGGGATGCTCCAGGAATTCATATTTCTGAGTGGGCAGTTAAAGGAGGCAGGAGGAATGTGTTGGAAGGCGGTGATACGCGGTCGTTCCTGCACAGAGGTGCTTAGTTATGAAAGTGTTCTGTTGTAATTGCAGCGATGATCCCCGCGCAGGCACATGAAAATACCGTGAAAATTGTAGACCGCTGTCGCGTTTTCGAGAAAGCGCGACGTAAAGAGAACGTGCCATTCCTCCGAGTAATTGAGGCTGATTAAAATTCCACGGGGAAGGGCTCCACCCTTCTTTTGTGCTTAATGTATGTTACAGTGGAAGAAACATTTTGTGATATCATATGTGCTTCTATCTCTATAATCTGTTTGAATTTTTGGAGGCTCGAGAGTGATGCGTGAAATAGTTTCTTAATTGGTCTGGAAGAATTTTTTCATCAATGCTAGGGAATGTAGAAAATGCAAAGGGTCAGTAAAATATTTAAATAATATATTCAACACTTACCATTTTCTTCTAAATTTCAGCTTACGCGCCGATTATTCCCCTAAAATGTACGCTTTGATCTTTCAGTATACCTACCACAACATTTCTCTCAAACACTCAGTTTAATCTCATTACCTTCACAGGTCCCTGACAGATTACACTTAACGACGTAAATGTGGAGTAAATGGCTAGCCTTCAATGTGCACCTTTGAATTATGAAACTGACATGTTCCCTCGCAGTGGCCTTCGTTCTTGACCCCCCCTCTATCCAGTAACAAGTTGTAAAGTTAATTTACATATCACTGTACAATCCCTGGATGATATACATCACGTTTAATATTGTACTCTGTTAAATACTGTGGACTTCTCTATACCCGGAATGGTTTTGTGCGCGCGTATTAATCAGCGGTTTAAAGGGACGTGCAGTTAGCAATAACACGCGTCCCCCCTGGGCCTAAAGCATACCCCGCTAATGAGCTCTGTTAATTGTGCGCTGCTAAGCATTCAATATCGCGAACTTTATTAATCGTTGAGCTTCAACAATCCCAGCACACGACGAGCCGGCCCAATGTGTTTAACGCGCTTCCCCCGCGCTCGGATACAACGTTCGAGTGCATCGTGTTTTACATCGATATCAATTAACCCGCCGCGATTCTACACAGTAGAGTCGACAATAGCTTCGGTTAGCAGATACGATTCTCGTAATCGTCAATGATATCGCGTTTCGAGCACTTACTTGAAACCAGGCAGTTCGCTCCGGTAATGGGAGCCGCGATACTGCTGCTAGGCGATCGAATGTTCGATAGCTAATTTCACGGACCGCAGAGGTGCTTCCGGAGCAGAAGAAATCGTTAACCCCCGAGGCGTTTGATTGGTGAAGTTCAGCTCTGCTGGCGGTTAGTACGCACTTGTATGTTTAAGCTACTAATGGTGAAGCAGTGCGACCTATAACTTCTTTACTCTCCTCGTCAAGATTTAGAAGTTGAAAAGAAATAAAGGTGTCTAATTCGCGTGAACACTTCTTTGAACTCGATGCTATACAAAACTACTCGCCCAAATTGATATCTTATTCCTCTTCTACTTTCAAAACTAAAAGTATATTCACCCAAGTCTAAACTTCACCCTATTAGGTACACAGCCATCCTATTGATACAACTAAAACTCTTCCAATAGTCCCAAATAAAGAAGAAATAATTAAACTTTGAGATTCCATCAGCTACTATGTTTCGAGAAGCCCCGTTCGTCAGCGAGCCGAGTTTCTTATTCAAGTTCTGCCCCTCTAGAACTTAGCCGGCGTTGTCGGCTATATGCATAGATAACAAGCGCATTATGCCACATAAAATCCTGGATGCATAATGTATCCGGTGTATCTGTGTCAGCCACCAGCACGTAAACTTATCCGGCCGTGTTCGCACATCCCCCGTCGGCGGCTGTGTGCGCCCGTAAGTCCGCATATATTTACGTGTGTACACAGGCCTCGAAAGAGGAGCATTCCACCCTCCACTCCCCTCCCCCCACCCCCATGGCGTATAATACATAGTCGCTCTTTTACCGGTCTTACCGCCGCCTTATTTTCGCGTCTCCCTCGTTCGCCGCTCCCTCTCCGAGTTCGTTTCGCCCAAACAGATTACCCGGGCTTTCGAAAGTACGTCGTACATAAAATATGATGTTCCAAAAATATATGGCCCTTTACCCAGCGTGTAGAAGGATCCCCGTATCAGTGCTGCTATATCCGCGCAGGATTTACTGTTTATTACGATTACTGGGACGTATGAATATAAAGGACTCCGTGAAGGATGGGCTCGCCGAGTGGCTCGCATTCGTCTTCGCGACATACTCGATTTACGGGCCCACTGTATCCTCGCGATGATAACTTCGTTTTCTCAAATTTTCCGTCAAGTTAAATTCGTTATTAGAGGGTTTCCGTAACAACTTAGAATCTTCTTCCTGGTGTGTCCATAGATCTTGCTTTGTTTTATAAATATCAGTTTTAATAAAACGATGCCTCTGAACCCTTACAATCGTTCCCAACTCTCCCGTTGTAAACCCAGGTGTACAGTTCTGTCTCTCTATAGCCGCGTGTGTCGGGACCGGGCGCACGCAATTTGAGAGACGAGTATATTCGGCTTCCTTTGATTTCACGCGGTCAGAGTGTAAGGTGTGTCACTATCCAGAATGTTTATGAACCTTTCTTCGGCTTTTTCTTTGACAACCGATATCCGATGCCCCGGCGCGGCGACTACAAACGAAGTAGTGGGGATAGCTTCGCGCGTATAGAGAATCCGAAAACGCGTGCCATTTGAGAGACAGCACTGTATCTCTACTCCAATCTAAATCTAAATCACGGCATTACCGTTTCTGAATTACATTAAAGTAAAACTCCTCTGAAATATACATGACATATATCCGACCATCCACCATTTTCCACCGAAATGACCTGCACCGCGAAAGTGCAAGGACACCCTGCTCCACATAAGGGTATACGCGCGCGCAATTTCAAAATGCCCTCGACCGAATCGGGCGTGAAAAGCGTTAACACCGGCAGACAATTGTCGTATTGTTCCTCTTCGCCCGTCTCGGGAAATTATGGCGGGGTCAACAGAATTTCTCGCCCATTGTTGTAGCCGAGGGCTCCTATGGTTAGACTATTGAACCTCCCGGTGGATTTTTTTCGCCCGCTTTTTCTCCCCTCGGCCCGGGCGTTACGCGTGAAGAGGGGAGGGAGAGAATGGACCGGGCCGAAGAATGGGTTCTGATTCTGTTCCCGCTGGAAGCGGAGGTGCTGACGAGGCCATTTGTCGATCCCCCGTAACTACCGGCGCGCACCTACAACTTCCAGGTACAAATTCATACGTGTGCGGGATACGTCCGCGGGATCCTTCCTGCTGAATAATGATTTCTTGTTTACCACTTTGGCCCCGAATAAATTCGAACGGCTCCCCGGCCGCCGCTGAATTTCATCGCCCTCCGCGTTCCGGCGCTGGTTTTTGCGCCCGTGCACACCTTTTACCGATATTAGACTCCCTCGCCCCGGTACGCGCGAAAGAAAAGAGATCGGATACAAACGCCGCCAGGGGAGGATGAAAAAAGCCGAGCACCGTTCCTCCTGGCATCGTTTCTCGTTTCCTCTGTTCGTTTTCTGCACTATCGGTTTCACCTTACGCCTGTAATCAGGATAACGATAACAGTTAGCGCGCGTGCACAGGGAGATTTCGAGGGGGAGACGGTGTTTGGGGAGGCGGCAGTTTTCCTTGGAGCATGTTCGTGGTTGGTCGGTTAGAGAACAATGCGTTTGGTGGAATTTTTTCCGTGCTTCGGTGGTCTCCGGGTTATATATTGGAGAGTTTAGTTGAGACTTGTACTGGGGAAGCTTGGTGTAAAAATCGGAGGCTGTCTCTAGGGAATTACTTAAATTTGTTGTCCTACGTGACACAAGATTAGATGGGACATGAATGGGTTAATCAGCTTTTAACTTTATTGCGTTCGTTAAACTTTTACCATCCACATGGGTCATGTTACTGCCACTGGTAGCACGTAATAAAGCTTACGGCGAACTATCTTCCTTTATAATCTTGTAATTTAGCTTCCTTTCAACGGAGCTCGTAATTTAAAAGATCGCCTGTGACATCATTTGCGACATTGCTGAGTTGATACACTGTGGCAGTCAAAGAAGAATTTAAATATTATGGATATTCCGAGGAAAAGGATCATACTTGGAAATATATAAAAATACAGGGTGTATTATAATATGTGGAACCGGCTTGAATGATGGACGGGGGACACAAGAACAGTGAAAAAAGTTCATGAAACATTTGACCTCGTTTCGGAGTTAGAGCCATTTTTATATTTCAGTAATGCGTAGTTGCTTGTGTTTATAGGAAGTGCTTGAAGTGGTCACCGACCTGATTGCAAGTCGACAGTCGTGTTGCACTGTTTCTTAAAATAAAAAAATATATAAAAAGAATTCTTCAAGTTAAACGATTTTATTTAAACTGCACTGAAAACTAAAAAATAATTATTTTCTTGTACTATAATTTCGATGGTGTTTTTTTCACATTAAATAAAATCGTGGAGGAGGATATCTCACAACAAATTCCTGTGGACTCTTGATCCTGTATTAAAATAATTCATTTTCTGTTATGAAATATCCTGGTCCACGATTTTATTTAAAGTGAAAAAGTACCATCTAAATTGTAGTACAAGAAAATAATTTTTTAGTTTTCAACCCATTTTAAATAAAATTGTTTAACTTAAATTTTTTATTTTTTATTATTTACTTTTTAGCGTCTAAGTTTTGATTTGTGGTTATATGCTGACTTTATGTCGTTTGGATTTCCAGTCATGGGTTATACTTATCGATGACTGGGTAATTTTTTCACCTCCTCGTTTTTTTCCCATAATTATATATTGTCATAATAACAACTCACGCCTGCAAAGTTTCAAGTCTAGTGGATAGTTGGAGGTGGGTTAAAATTGATTGTCCAGATTTGACCCAATCAAACAAATATACAAACAGAGGATCGAAGCTGAATAACATCGTTTAAAAGATGTGGCTGAAATCTGACAGCGCACTGTTACAGATAAACCACATAGGACGTACGTCACCAAGGAACAGTTTTCCCAATAGTTCACTAAGATTCGCATAAAATACAGCAGTCGATCTTCCACTAAGAAAAACACGTCAAATTACAAACAGATACACAAACAATTTATTAGAATCAGTTATACTATCTCTGTTTGCCATTTTGAATTACTGAAATATAAAAATGGTCGCAACTGCGGAACGAGGTCAGATAAGGTACAATTAGGGTTTTAATATAGGTTTATTGTGTCATCTGTTCACCGTCCAAGTGGGTCCCACATATTACGATACAGCCAGTACATGGAATCCGCAGAACTGCGCCGGTTCTCTCATACATTAAACATGTATTCTCTGACAATATCGTTAGCTAACATTACATCGGATCAATACATTCGTACACAATTGAGACACATAGGCCTATGTGCCCTTTTTCCTTAAATTGTTTAAATCGACTCAGGTATATCTTATATATATATCTCTCGATCACACTACGTAATAAAACAGCATTAATATATATATATATATATATATATCAAGGACATTACTTCTCTCGCGTCGATTAGCTAAATGCTGCTTTATTACGTAGCGTGATCGAGACGCAGCTACATAGTCCCTGAGCGGTCGCACTACCGTAAAATAAGTACCTACTTTTGTTTCATAAAAGATTTTCTATAAGTATACGAGGAAATATGGAAAGTCAGGCGACTATCGAATCTGTAAGGAAAGAAGCTAATTTAGGAAAAAAAAAATTGATTTGTAAGACAACTTGCTGAAAAAAATCGACGAAACTGATACTTACTTAAAACATAACATTTTTTGTTTATTTTTGTGCTTCCTTTTGTAGTTTTTATTTAAGCAATCTATAAAAAATGCGTAACGAAGTAAGTAAACAAAATTGTATTTAAAGAACTAAACAAAGAAGCAATTTTGTTACGAATTTACCACATTTACAGAAAAAGGGCACATAAACCACTTGTTTAAAACTTATAAATAAAGACACATATAATTTTCAAATGATGACTTCTCCTTTCAGAACGTTTGAAGGACACGGTAACTACATCCTTCAAAAAAATGAATTTAATTGCATTACTTTTTATTAAGTTATACTATAACAAAAACGTTGAAATCGATTTTCTTGAAATGTCATTTTGGCGTATGCGCTCCTTTTCCATAAAATGCCTCAATTTCTATGTACTTAATATATACCGCATGATATAGGTACCGAAGTCGACGGGATGGATCGTTAAAGCTGACTCGCGTCCCGAGCGCTGATGTCCCCACACAATTCTTGATTTCGTATCGTTTAGACAAGATTTGCGTTTGGACAATCATAGCCTGAGACATTCAGTTCCCTTCGGGGCCATCGCCGTTAGCATCCAGAGAAATTGCTCCGTGGAGATTCCCCGCCGTAATCCGCGCTGCTGCGCCCCGCTCTCCGGCTGCGAAACGGTGCGCGAGGAAACAGGAGTTTCATTATATATTTATTTCGGATTAGTCGCCGTTGACCCAGTTCTCCGCACCGGCGACCACTTACCCGCCGCTCGGGCGCACACTTCGGCGAAATCTGCCGCGCGGCGCGTTCAAGCCCCGCCAGGAATTAGGCTGTCCCGGAATGGCCGTGCAGAAAAGGGGCCAGCTACAAAAATTGTTATGGAAATTAGATGGTATCATCTCGTTACCTTCTTATTCAGCCACCTCGGCGTACTCCATTACATTCTGCTTCGCCCGCGCCGGGCTAAACGGTCGATTCCCTTTGATCAGCGTCATCATAAAGATTGGCAAACTTAGAGTGGCCCCCGTTGAAAACACGTCCCCGTGAGCGCCGCCTGCCGGTGTACACGTCGGGATCACCGGGATACGTAATTACGTTACTCCGTCTTACTCAATCTTGATCAATCAGCTGCTATTCAGAGCAAATTAGGGGCGGAGGAAGCGGGAAAGGTTGCGTCAAAGGACCTGTATCGCTGCCGTTGCTTTCTTCGCCTCTTCTTTTCCCGCCCCCTCTATAGTTACCCATCCCAACGCCAAGTGCCGCTCGATCATGCATCCTTATCGTTACCACACACTCGTCATACCCACGAATCCAAACAATTTACCTAATTAAACCTCGCGTTCGACGATACAAGCCCCGCGCAAAGAGACATGCGATATCGAGAATTTCCCCGTGACGTCCCCCAATTAATTTTCCATTAAAAACTTAATACCCCGTCGACCCCGCGTTCGAGACCATTTCCATCCCCACCGCCCCCCAGCCGGCTGGCGTAATACCCTCCTTTGTATTCATGGCCGACACAACGAAAAACCCAACGAGGCGAACCAGGGGAGGGGACGTAGAAAAGGAACGGTGGAGCCGTTTCTGGAGACGATTCGGCGATGATGAAAAAGCAGACGCGAGCCAGGATGACCGCGGAAGACGAAGGGAGGTAGCAGTGAAATGGGCGAGATAGATGCGCGATCGGTGTGGTCGAATGATTAGGTTAGCCGCTTCGGATGTAACATCGTTACTCGCCAAATGAACAGACAAAACCGATCCACCCTCCCGCGCTTCCTAGCCCGCCCCCGTCATCTCCTCTGCATATCCAGCTTCGACAGCACTTTATCCCGATCAAAGACGACGCTCCAGGCTGCGCGTGGCTACCCGTTCAATCAATTTCGCTGGATCGTTCTCTGTCTCACGATCGTGGATACGCTCCATAGTTCACGAGCCCCTAGATAGACTCCCCCGGGATCCACGCCCTCCTCCCCGACTCCGGGGAACGATACGCACGATAAATAGTCCGCGGTGTCGATGGTAACCCAGTGAACGTTAATTTCGATCCTCCCTAAACGCTCTCAGCGCGAACGCGCTACTTAATCGTGGATTTAACTGTTGTCCTTTGCGAAGTCTGAAAGGTGAAGCCCGAGCGTTTGAGGGAACGTTACGCGAACCGATGCTGAGGTGGCTTGAAGTAGGGAGGGAGGCTTTTGATAATACGGGGCTCCTTTTTTGGAACGGAACGTCGATTGTTTCGCGTCCCATTGTAGTCTATTCCAGTACACCAATTGTCTGGTCTTTTGTCTCTATTGTCAGTACAGCGTGTCTCTATTTTTATTTGACATCTATGGACGCCATCGTGGTGCGTTTATTAGTTGCGCACATTTTCGTGGCGGTTACTTGGGATACAGAATAATGGTAATAAGCCGTTTGAATACCGAGGCATGGGGATAGCACGGGGATAATGGTGGTTGAATCGTATAATTTTTTGGTAGCTTCCATCGTTCCTCCTGCCAGTGTATCTTATCCTTGGCGTGCGCTTTCTTCTGAATGGCCCCCGCGGCATTTCCCCGGACACTTCGAAGCGTATAAATGGGGCCCAGCCGGTGATCCAGTTTCAATAATTCACAGGCAGATTTTGAATGGTCTCCTTGGAGCGACGCGGTGGTGTTCCATTCTGCGGCGCGAAAGAAGGGAACGACGGAGGCTGGAGGACAGGAACGCGGACGAGCGAGAGGAAGCTGAAGTTTCGCGACGCCGGGAGGGTGGGCGAAGATGACGGCGGAGAAGACGACGAGGAGGGTTAGGGGGGGATTCTGCCGTGGCATTGATCGGCCAGGCTACTGCCACGGGATTCTTGCCCTGGCCTCTTCAGCGTCCAATACCTCTGCCCCCAAAGTTTTGCAAGCCGAATGGCTGCATCCCATTCACCCGCCAGCGCTGCTCTCCACCGCCGACCGATTCGACAATTTCCTAGACACCGTTTGCACGTTGCATAATCATCGCTGCGCAAATTGGGAGGCGTTTTAAACGGCTCATAAAGAGAGCGCGTCGATATCCGTGACCCCGTTCTTCAAAGGGGCGCGACTGTTTTCTCGCGATAATCGGATCGCTCGATGCGCTGCGATGGGAGGAAAGGGCTGATGGCGGCGGGGCTGGCGTTTCCAGGCCATAGACGATTCCTTGATCCATCAAGACGATCTCCTGTGTCCGATATCGTCGAGTATCTCGGGCGGAAGTGACGTCGTTTGCGGCCCTCCTTGAAATTCCGCTTGAACTCGTTGCGACATTCCCGGTAACGAGGCGGCGACATCTTCGGGATATAAACGGGCCAGGGAAACGTGGCGCGAACTGGTTGATGGGGGAACAAAGGGTGAGGGTGGTAGGGGGCGTCGGGGATCGTTTTCTGGTCGATTTTTCAGGAAGAGGGCAAGCGCGGCCGTCGCCGTTGGTCTTGGAGCCCTGCGGACCGTCCCAGCCACCGGAAGCGAGAACGCTGCGGCGACTCTGGCCAGCCGCGGTATGTCGGTAGCGCCCGCTGGCTTCTCGGGGAAAAACGGGGGAAAGGGAGGTGAGAAGAAAGAGTGACAGTCGGATAGGGAAGCCGCTGGCTGGGAAACGAAGGAGACGAGGGAATTGAAGCGTAGCCTGTGCTCTCCGCTCGGCCCTGGACCGGGGAACGCTTTATAATTGAAAAGCTTCGCTTAAATGGAAACGTTTCTCCCTCTTTGTGCCGCGTCGTCGCGGGAAAGTAAGAGGCCGCGATGGAATGGGCCGGATAAACGAATTTATTAAGGGCACGCCGAGGTTCCAAGGCAGTCCGCTGCGCCTTTCATTTTACTGAGGGGCCTAAGAAACTTGGCAAAACATTGTTCCGCGCCTTGGAAACGTGGTGTACCACGCTATTCGCCACGACTGATGCTTGGAGAAAACTTGTGCTGGGACGATCCTCGCCGCATTCATTTACAGTGCTAGCGGGAAATACAGTGCTGTCTCTCAAATGACACGCGTTTTCGGATTCTCTATACGCGCGAAGCTATCCCCACTACTTCGGTTGTAGTCGTCGCGCCGGGGCATCGGGTATCGGATGTCAAAGAAAAAGCCGAAGAAAGGTTCATAAACATTCTCGATAGTGACACACCTTACACTCTGACCGCGTGAAATCAAAGGAAGCCGAATATACTCGTCTCTCAAATTACGTGCGTCCGGTCCCGACACACGCGGCTATAGAGAGACAGAACTGTAAGGTAGTTGACCCAGTCGTCGATCGGTACCCAGTTGTCGATCATTTGAATTAATATTGAGATTTTATAAGGTTTTTGAACAATATTGTGTAAAAGACAAAATTGCAAGTTAATATTTAAGAGTCTTTACCTACATATATCATAACAATATTGTTCAAAAACCTTATAAAATCTCAATATTTAAGTGATCGACGACTAGGCCTAAACCGATCGGCGACTGGGTCAACTACCTTACCTTTATATTCCTAACACGTTGCATTCCACGCCACAACCCAGGATGACGTCCTTTAAAGGCTCAATCAAGCCAATCACCATGTCTTTCCCATTCTCTTCAAGACAATGGATTCTTTCATCGATAGCGTATCACCGAGTCCCCATCACAATCTAGCTTTTATCAAGGTTTCTTATCGTCATCAAGCCACGATTCATCATCATTCTTTGTAGAGGGGTGACTGTAGTCTGAGTCAACAGCCATCTGCGAGTTTCTTTTCGCCAGCTATTTTGTTCTTCTATTACTCGTCCATTCCCAGCGTTTATTTCCATCATGTCGAATCGGTACATCGCTTCGTGGCGTTGTTTTAGGGGGACTTCGCTCCACGAGCTAATAAAGTCCGCGGCGAAGCGACGAAACGATACCCTCGCAATTATTCCACGAGCTGTAGGACGACAGGATCAGAAGGGAACTCGAAAAAAAAACAGATCCTACAAGGCGAAACGAAGGAGCGAGGGGTATTTTTACGAGGGAGCATTTTCAATGGGTCGTTCGGCAGTCGCTGTTTTCGACTGTTGAAATTGAAAAACGTAGGCGCGGCTCGTGCCAGCTTGGCTCGGCTTCACCTTATGCGCAGCCAAACTGTTGACCCCGTAAATTGCGAGTTATTGCCTTTATGGGTCCAGAGGATCGAGCGGGCCTCGCTCGGAGGAGCGGCAGAAGGTAAGAGGGTTGGTATAGGCTGCTAACACAGCCCGGGCGATAAAAATCGCGCAGTGTATGTGAAACGCATTCAGCCACCCCTCCACAATCCACCCCTTTCGCGGAAGTGGCTATCAATTTGTTTCGTATTACAACCGCTCAAGAATATTGTCCCCGTCTAGCGCTCCCAGTCTCGACGAAATTGGACCCTGCATCAGGCATCGACGTTGCCAGAACATCGCGCTCTAAACGTGGCGAAGCAACGGCGGCGCCTCGGCGTGCCTTCTCGCTCCTCCCAGCCCTCGGTTGCCAGCAAATGATCATGGAAATAATTATGAAAATTAGAGAGATTTCAATATCCACCTGCGATCATTATCGTGCCTCGGGGGTCGGGATTATTATCGTAATCCGCCGCGGAACTGTATTTCTGTCGGATAGGCGGTATTACTCGCCGAAACGCGTTAAAATTACAGCGTTAAAGGGCGCTTAATAAAATCGAGCATTTAGTTATCGCGCGAGTGTAACGCGGCCGCCTCGCGTTAATTTCGCCCGTAAATACTATCGGGACTTTATTACCGTCACCGATGCATAGTTTAACGTCATTAAACTGCCACCGTCTCTGAACGCCGACGTAGCCCAGCGCGGCGGGACTGTGCGCGCAAACGATGATTAACGTTTCGCCGGAGATTGTTTGACGCGGCCGTTCATTAGTAAATATCAATCGAAAATGGATATTTACGCGGCCGCTCGCGGGAGGGTAAAGGTTGAGATTGCGCGTCTAGCGCGGGGCCAGGGGGTCGGGCGTGAGGGATGGCCGTGTTGGCGAACCAGGGGGGTGATTTGTGTGACAGATCGGGGCCAGGGAGATCGTGGCAGCCACCAGCGCCGATATATTTCGTTTCCTAGTCCATCGGGTGTACCGACTGTTTTCCAATAACGGTCAGCCATCCGTGTGTCCCCGCGTATACCCCGTATGCGCATATTCATGTGCATACGAGCGGGCCGGCCCATAAACCCGCCCAAGGCGACCGCCGTCACGGTTTATCGATGGAGCCGAGATCGGACAAAAGCTTTGGAACTTAGGTATTCCGCCCCTCCTCGGGGACACGGGTTGCGTTCCGATCAAATTTTCAGCCGACAGCGTCGCGAGCTCGCAACAGGTTGAAACAGTTGCAAATAGGATAAGATCTGTGCCGACGGTCGAGCGGTGTAGCCAGTGGGGAACGGACGTCGAGGAGATTCTTTTCCAGCATCTATTATTCGCTCCGTGGCAGTCTCGACTCTCGCGGAAGTGTCGGGTAATGATATTTGGATCGTGGGGAATCTGGTAGGAATACGGTGTGATTTTTTAGGGGATTTGGGAGGCGGTGGAACTGGAAATATAAGGAGGATACTTTGGGAAGGTAAAGAAATTGTAGGGCAATGTGGAAGTATCATACGATATCCTGGGAGGGGAGTTTGGAAAGAATTTAATTAGATGGCATTCGGATCAATAGATATCGGAAGAGTAAGGGATTCGGAGATAGAGGCGCGAGTACGAATGGTTCATATTTTATATTTCACCTGAAAGTTCCGCGATCGCTCGTTACGATCGCGTTTGTTCGCCGGTTCTTTTGTTCCGCCCCGTGTCTGATAACTCGATTCGTTCCGTTACGCTCGCGTGTTCCGCGATAACGGGGGCGCCCGTGCAAACTCCGCCGGCGCTGCTGAATAGCGGCCAGGTATCAATTAAGATGGGATTTGTTCGCGAGAAACGAGGCAATTTGCAAAGTGTTGAGGCACGATCGGTCGCGTAGCTGGGGAAAAAAACAGGAGGGAGGGGGCGAGCAGCCGCCGAAACCCTCGTCGACGGGAGGGTGGCTGAAACCTGGCCCCGACGGGCTCGCGTATTTTCACCAGAAATCTTACAACCGCGCTGGAAACGTTCTTGTTATTACCGACTGGCGCTCGACAATAAGCAATTACGTAACGCTAGTCGGCGGAGGGTTACTCGTCCCCTTTTCGAGTTCTTCAATCCTCGACCCTTGCCTCTCTTAACTTACGCCGACGAGTGTGCTCGAGCAATTGCTTCTCTCTTTAGCTCCACCACGCATGATTATATTAATAACTCGAGCCACCATTTTCCTACCTTCACATACCATTTGTTTTTGAAAAACAGGAAGTTTTTCACTACCTCAAAATTGATTCTCAATTTGAAACTCTCGCTATTAGGGTAAACGCACCAGTAAATGAACACTTAAGGCTAGTGAATGGACACTTTTATAAAATTATGTTTGCAGCGCGATTGATTCCACGTGTTGCAAAAATTGTTTGGATTTGAAGCGAGAAACTAGAAGAAGTCTATAATTAATTAGTTGCTTATGTTAGTAACTTATTTTACTCGTTTTAGTAAAAAATGTCCATTCACTGGTAGTGTCCATTTACTGGTATATTTACCCTACACGAAGTGTATCGGAATTCGTGGAACAAATTGAAAGGGAGGTGGATGTAGGGTAAGTGCATCTAATGTCGCCTAGCACGTAATATCGCCACTCGTAGGTAATATCTCGCGAAGAAAGTGCTGACACGCGTTGGTAATGAACCGAACTATACAGTAGCCAAGAATATATAGGCAGACTAATTAGATGGAAAAGTATCAAGCACCCTTCAACTGAGAACGATTCGAATTTACGTTGGCGAAATTAGGTGAGCTCGCCCTGCATTCATAAGTACGCCCTTGATATAAAAAAATCTCACTCCACACTTTCAACTTACTTTTCATTTTTGCAGCAAGGCATCTTCTTTTGGGCTGCGCCACGAATTCCCTTGCACCCTGCACAGGTGCTTGCCATCCCGTCGGGGGTTGCCAGAATGTGCGCGCAGCTTCGAACGCTCTTTGGCGCAGTAGGCCGCACGATTTTTTTCGTCTGACAGCAGCCAGACTGCATTATCGAGGGTAGGAATGCAATCACCTGTAATTTCTCACACCGCTCTTTGGCCCTCCCCCGGGGGTCGGCTCGATCGATAGGGGCAATGTGTTTACGCCACCATGCCGCGCGTCTGATGCACCCGATGCGATTCTCGTTAAACCCGTGTGTCCCTACTGGCAGGTCGGCGAGTTGTTCATGCGAGCCTGCCGGAATCAGCCACGGCGCAGCTATGTTTCATGCCCGTAACGCCACAAATTCACATTAGCACATGCGACGCTGCCGTTCTGAACCGGCTAATTTATTTCCACCGCGGCGGTAAAGCCGTCGCTTTTGGATTTTTCCCGGGCGAAATATCACGGGGCGATGGTTTCGCAGCGAATTCCGCGAGCCGATCGACGAACAACACGCGACGTGACAATGTACGTCCCGTTGCAAATACCGTATTGGCATTCGTATGGAAGTGCGTCGCACCTATAGCAATTGGAATGTAGGATTTGTAGGCAAGGAATTTTGATATAGTCTCATACAGGGATTCTAAACTGTGTTTGGAAATTAATTTAATGTTCGGGGAAGTTTCCTATTTACAACTCTTCTGGGGCTATAGATCGTTGTGGAACTAAGAGAATAAATTTGCAGTGGATTTTTGAATTTATACAGAAGGTATTCGTTATAAGCTCGTTTCAGTGACGGCGAGCTTATAACGTGTAGGGCTATGTTTTTGTGACTGACTTCTTTATACTCCTGTTTCGAGAAGATAGCAGCTCGTTTGTGAGTGTTGGTGAGCTTATAACGGGGGAATACTGAAGAAGAAAGGGTTTTAATATAGCACTCCAATTTTAAAATATATCTCCCTAAATGCTGATTTATAATTTAAATTACTTTCAGTTTTTGCTTAAAATGTAGGTAAACTAATAAGGTTATGTGTGTTAACGGGGCCATAGTACCACCTTTTTCTCTACTATATTTCACGCAAGTTTGCTATAGAGCTCGAGCTCGCAGATCCATTCTGTATAAGTATCTAAAATATAAGCTCGAGATTTGCTGTTTTCAGAAGATTATCAGCAAAAGCTGCACCAACTCATAGAATTTCTTAACACTGTAACAAAGATTCATAGAAATTACAAGTGTGAAACAGAACCAATAATTGCTAATAACGTGATAATAGCGGAAGCTATTCAAATTTTTTGCATACATTACGCTCGTTCCTTCCCTCTGGTTAAATTTCGAGCTGCACGGCGTTCAAGAGTTCCCCCGTGAAAATAATTTCTCCGGGAATCGGATAATCACCGCGGTGCTACTCTTAACGAGATCGTTATCGACCAATCAAGGATCGTTCCCGTTTCGCTTTCCTTCCTTTTCCACCGGAAAATCACTTCTGTCTGGCACTCTGTTCCGCGACAGAAGAAAAAGGAGCAAGTCTATGGTAAACGAACGAGGAAAAGCCGGGCTGTGTGTGCGAAGGCATTTCACACTGTTGGCGAGGGTATTACGGTGCGTGTAAACTTGCAAAAAGCCATATTCACAGCTAGGTATTCGATATCGGTACAGCTTTCCACGCGTTAACGTTGCTTTTACTGCAAGACGAAATCATTACGACGGAAAAGAATGTAGGGGAGAGGTGCTATAAAAGGGACACTTTTGTTTAGCGTCCATTTCTGACAATGTCGTTATAGGTATTTAAAAAACAACTACATCACAGGAAAGCATGTTTATTTCCCTTCAATAAAAGTATATTGCAAACTCATCAATTGTAATAGAAATTAACAAAATCTTCGATTTACAAAAAAGTGTGAAATGTCCCTTTTACGACTAGGTGGTTTTAAATGGGATAGTATATGTCATGAAAGGGACACGTTAATAAAAATAAACTTATTTAGTATTACAATTATAATTCTAAATCTTAATGATACAAATATTCATGATATAACACTTTAACACTTTGTATATACCTTGATTTCAGAACACGACACAGAACACCAATGAAAATTTCACTTTTACTGCTAAAAAACATCAACCGTGGATTACTACTCTGTTGCAAGTGAGACCGTAGTGAAATTTACGTCAAACGACTAGGCACTAGTGTTGCAATAAACAGGAAAATAACTTGCATGTGTAATGCGTTTAGAATTTTGGAAATTCGATTTGTCCATTTTAAGACGTGTCCCCTTTATGGTACTTATCCCCTATCTTTCCCTTCGATTCCTTCGTTTCGTTGTAAAAGAAATGAACCCAGGGGGTGGATTTAAGGCTATCGCCCACTAGGCCGAACGGAACCGAACCGAAGTTCGTCGGCGCTCTTCTATCATATGGGCGATGCATGGTTGCTGCTGTTCTATCATATGAGCGATGCGTGGCTGTCGCGGTTCGCTTCGGTTCCGTTCGGTCTAGTGGGCGACCACCTTTAAGGAACGTGTGGTTGCATAAGCCGGAGTGTTTGATAAATTCCCATAGTACAGAAAGCTACTCCCGCCTTTTGAGTTTTAATTGATTCCCTCTCGTGTGCTTTGCGAAGCTCGCATGTTTGACTTGCTGAAATTTTTATGATGAAGTTGCTGCAGGTTTATCTTTCATCTTGAATAAAATCGGCTGATTACAGAGGAGAGGCAAAAGAGCGTCGCTGTATCCTAGAAAGTCAAATCAATTCCAAAATTACAGCCGAGGGGCTTCTCCGCTTCATTCATCGCGATTTAATAACCAGCCTGGATTAATTATCGAGAATTCGCGTAATACGTTTTGCAAAAATTCAATTTCTACATCCGTTATTAACTTCACTGAACAGCTGCGCTATTTACCCTAGTGTAATAACGTCCAATAAGTTTAGCCGTTTAAGCTTTGCCTCATGTGTAGAATTATAGCTTTTATAGCGATTAGTTTTTCATACTATTATCAATAACAACGGAGCATAAATTGAAATATTAATAAGTAGAATTATAAAACGTTCATTCTTAATCCCAGCCTCAGTACAATCGACTGTTTAGAATCTAGAATCCGTTTCACTCGAATTCACAACTATCCAGTCGCTCGTTAGACGGGCGAAGCGTTTCAAGGGTGACGTTCTCAACTAGCCGTATCCCCGCAGGTAAATTCAGGGTAGCCGGCGAATCCATAGATTTGTCCACTGTCAGAAACTGATACCGAAGTCAGGGGAAACTTCCAAATCAGCGTAGTTCGCGGGTGTTTCACGAATTGAATGCAGAGCGCTGGGCTTGCAACGTGGCTTCGACGCGGGATCTGAGCCGACTCCGAAATCCCTCTGGCTGAATTTCGCCACTGGCTGACGGATGGATTCATTGGCAAATCCGCTGACCTTAATTCAGGCCGCACACTGCGACGAAGAATTTAATAAAGTCCCCTGTTTCTTGCGCAGTTTCGTGCCAATACCTATCGCATTATTTTCGTCCTGCAGAGATTTATCCCTCTCCCCAACTGTCCGCGCAATCGATATCGAATCTCGCCTGCGATGGATACCGGATTGGATAGAAAATGGAATTGTCAAATTCTCTGTTGTTCCGTATCACCGTCCGCGCGAAGAATTTGCAAGCGTATCACAGCCAATTCCACGGGAAAAATGCACAAGTTTCACCGACTTGGAAGACCAAAGATTTGTAACCCGTCACAGAGATCATTTACCATAGTTCCCTGAAATCGAGGTTCGACTTGCGAATCGAGTACCTAACAGAGGGTGAAATCTGTTCCCCTCGGTTTCCTTAGTTATACCAAATTGTCCAATTTCCTGTGCCTCTTTTTCAAGCGTCTTAGAATCACCCCTGAAAACGCGTCAGACTTACAAAATCGCCGATACTATCAAAACTGCTCTACAACCCCTAGGTCCGTGATCGAAAGCAAACCCTCAGGATTCATCAGGTGCACCTAACGATCAGCTCTGCTGAAAAATGCTTCAGAGTTATTCCGCCCGGGACACGCCTATCGTCGTTTGTTCCTCATTCCGGGGTCCCCGTTATCCTCGAATTTCTCATTTCGATGCTCGATATTAGGCTGGCCGTGGTATCGAAACGGCAAATTAAAACGCGAGGCTGGTTCGCGGCTGCGCCCCTCCCGAATCAGGGGATCCTCTGGAATCGTGGTAACCGAACACGCTTGCACGGATTCGCCTGGGGCGGCGGCGAATTAGTTCCCCGACGATTCGCTCTCCGGGCCGGTGTCAGAACGCGGGAAGCTCTTTAAAAATTGCAACGGAAGGTAGGGGGGCGAGGCTGCAGAAGCATCGAAAAGCTGAGACGACGCTGCCTGCGCCGATAAATTAAGCACGCCCCGGGCTTCCCGCCTCGAATATGCATACCTACGTACATATATGCCTAGGTCCACGTAAGCCTCGCGTCACGTGCACGTGCACAGCCTCCCTCCGTGCACACCCCCGCGCGGATGCACGTGCACCCTCCACCCTTTATCTGGCCTATCTATGCACCCTCTTGTCCCCTTTCCGCGCATCGCTCCCGTCCCCCCGTTCCTCTCGTCTCGACGACTCTTCCCTTTCGCGCGAGGCACACGGGGGGTGTAAGGAATGAGGGGGCGGAGGAGCATTGGCCGGGGTTTGTATCGAGCGAATTTCTGCGAGACAAGCGGAACCGCTATCAGCGGGATACGAGCCGAAAAATGTCAGCGTAATAAGACGAACCGCTGTTTCCATGCTGGCTGAATTATCGCTGTTTCGGACGGGGGAAGTTTGTGCTTTTGTTGAATCTTTTGGTGGGGGTTGCAGGTGATTTTGGGGGTATGCTTTTGTGGGTTAGAATTGGTAGCGCGTTTGTATAGAGTTTTTATGCTAATTCTTTCTTCGGTTTTCTTATAGGTGAGCATCGTAGAGTTAGCAAGGGATAGGAGCTCCGAGTTTCTTTAGAAGGGGTAAGGTATATGTTCCAATTAGCGACCCTGTAAGATCTACGCGCACGTTCTAACATATTTACATATTAAATATATTTATCGCAGTTACTCGTTAATAGCCTATCATGTGGCTGGTTCTTTTCCAGTATGAAAAAGGCCCATTTTTATGATGAAATTGTTCGAATATAATTATTAATGATAAATATAATATATGATGCACGTGTGCCTATTTTTTACCTACAATTTTCTCTTCGTTCCAAATAGTGACCTATTTCGGACCGTATCATTGACTCGTATATTCTTAATGCGTGGAATACTCTGTCATTGATCGGGACATGCAATCTAATGTCCCAACTACTAACTATAGTATTACGGTATATTTCCGTTATATTTATAAAAAAATGTGTCGTTTTTGGTATATAATTTGCTCACACTTTTAATGTGTGTTGTTGTAATGTAACTGTTGTTACGAATAGTTTTTTCGTCGATTATACTCTTTACTAGACATCTCCAATTTTGGGGGTTACGATAAAAACTGACAAAACATGCAAGATGGAAATATGACATGGTATCTCGTGTAAATAACAGGAATTCATACATTTTACGAGTACCGATTGTTGACCTCCATAAGTATTATGAATTTAATAAAAAATTCAATGCAATTTTGTTAAATAATGAATTTACAATTATTTTTTAACTTATTTAAATATATTTTTCTTACATTAATATACTCATGCAAGAAAAATTTAATACTTAAAATTTGGCCGTTCTTAAGTTCGGTAACAAGAATTGTAAGAACAGAATTATTTGTAAAACGCGCCAAACGACATGGTGTTCCTCGTGGAGCGTCCGCTTGAAAACAGAAGACGATCGACGTGGGCTCTCGTCCGCAGTCGACTCGTCGAATAAAGCAGTTGTTGCTAACCAGCCGAACCAACGACACGTATTTATTAACCTTTCCGGATTCTCTTGCAGAAACTACTTTTTCACGGATTTGTAGGTGACACACATGAAAAAATTGATTAATTATTTAATTATACGTTGTGATATACATCAGCGAAACCATCAGCAAGATACTTTAAATATTCACGAATCGAATTCAATACTTTTAACGCCCGTTTCGAGCAGAAAAAATTCATATTTAAATATAAAGGATAGAGTGTCAATAATTGGTACTAAGTCGCTAATTGGGACATTTACCTTAGCGTAAAAGTCCAAAAATTGTATTGGCAAGTAAGAAGCTCTCAGCGCAGAGTTACTCTACCGTTGAAAGGCGCTTTCAGCAACCTGATCAGCTACCCGTTCGTCAATCAAATATTTCCCCTGAAATTTGCAAAAACGAAAGATTCCCGTAAAGTGTTCGTTATTCAAGCAAAGAGGAAAGGTTACCCAGGCGAAGGCGCGTAATTCGATGGACCAACAAAGCATAGCCGCCCCACTCCGTTGATAACGCCAATGGTTATTCGCACGCCCAATTTGTCGCTCGAAATTTAATCCAGCGACTGCAGTTTTTAATGATTTATTCACGGAGAAATTGAAGAGGCCGACCCCGTGCCCGGGCGAGAGTAATGGCCGAAAAATTCGGTGCCGCTCGATGAACGGCCATTAAAAGCCCCGCAACTCCCGCTATACGACCGGGAAAGACGTATAGCGGCGTTGGGAAATACGAGTAATGAAAACTGCCATTCGAAAGTGTCATCGTTGGCTGACAATGGCCACTCCATTTTAATATTCATTGCGGTCGTTGCGAGGCACGCGCTGAAAGAGAGCAGGACCGCGGCGAAGTTTTATAGTTCCCGGGTTATATAATAGTTGCTGCAATGACGAATCAAGCCGCGATTCACATAGGTCAGGTCGAGAGCCGGGTGCTCAGCCTCCGTCGAAACGAACAATTGTTTGCGCGCGTGATCATTTACGCGCGCTCGATGAATACGCGTACTTATAGCCGCGGTCATTTACCCAGGGACTCCTACCGGTACGTAAAATACCGGTATTATACCGGTATTTTTCGGTAGTATCTTCGTCTGAGACATAATACCGGTATAACGCTCATACCGGTATTCCGCCATTACAGCTATACCGGTATCGATATCGTACCGAAACAGATAAATACCGAAATCGATATTGTACCGAAAAATAAAAATACCGAAAACAATCGGTTACCGGTAACCGAAATAAATACCGGTATTTTTCCGGTATTCTGTTCGGCATGCATAGCCACTGCGATACCCGATTTGCCTGTATCGCTCCCCTTACCGCGAACCTCACATCGACCCCTCAGACACGCTCCGTCTATATATGTCTATAGAAATGTTACCGAAAAGAATACCGAAAAAATACCGGTATTTATTTCGGTTACCGGTAACCGATTGTTTTCGGTACAATAACGATTTCGGTATTTATCTATTTCGGTACGATATCGGTACCGGTATTTATCTGTTTCGGTATGATATCGGTATCGGTATTGCTGTAATGGCGAAATACCGGTATGAGCGTTATACCGGTATTAAGTCCCTGCATTTACCCAAGACCGTGCGCGGCGTAGAAATCTCGATCGGGGCGAACGGAACGTCCCACGGGGCCTGGCGGAAAAATCAGGCCTACAGCTCGAAGCGCCGCGCCGTGCGGTGGATGGGAACGAGCGTCGGCGGGTTGCATATGCAACGGGGGCCTCTGTAAACAGCGCGCAACCAGCCAGCTCCCGATACCTGTTTGCTTTCAATCTGCGGTTATTGCGAGCGTCTCTGTCGCTGGATACCCCGATTCATCGCAATGATCGCGCGCCACGCAACGCTGCCGCACGCGACCGACGCGAGGCCGTCCCGTTTCATCCTTCCAAAGTTCATCCTTTGCCCTCTGACGCTCTCGTTGCTTCGACGCGTCCTTACTGTACATATGTATTATGTACGTAGCCGCTGCTTCCGTTGGCGACAAAAGCGCTCCATTCCTGGCGATTGAACGGGTTACAGCGTCGATTATCTCTGGTCTTCGTCGTGTTACTATTCCATTGCAAATGGCAACTCCACACAGTCAAGCTTAACCTTTAGGCTGCCGCTATTTTTTCGTAAAAATAGGGGTCCTTTTTGTTCAAATATTTTTATGTATGAGTAGTCAATAGGTCCCATAGAGTCGAGGGGGTAGAACCGTGCCAATATAGTGGCTATAGCGGCAGCCTAAGGTTTAACGAAATTTCTAAAGTATATCCGACGCAATTAAAACTCCAACCCCCAAGCGATCGCCGCGTATGTAAGACACCTCTCGCTGGCAGCCGCGGTTCGCGTTCCCGGAGGAACGAGTAGCGACTGGTGAATCACGAGACAGCCCCCGTGGTACATCCGCGATATAACTCTTGGCCTGTGCAGCGTTGCACGTGAAAATCGGTTTGCAAATAAGGCGGCGAGAACGGGCCTCGGCGTGTGTGCCGTGCCCGGTTCTACCGCCATTCGTCTTGGAGTTAAGCGGCTGGGTATACTCTCATACAGTGACAAGGTTCGGTGTGCACGGGTGGTTGGTAGGGCGGAGGGGCGGCTGGGTAGGAAGGTCTACCCCTCGTCTCTTCTAGCCATTGTCTCCGCGAGTTCCGTTGTTTCGCCTAAATCACCACTGCCGGCACAGAGAGAGAGGTTCTCTCTTCTTCCTCGAGTTCAGCCCTCCGCCATCGGCCGCTCGACTCGCACCTACGAACCCCTTTGTCCTTCCTCCCCTCTTCTATTACCTCTTCGACCGACCCCTTATATCTGCCACCCTCTTTCGACTTCATTTAGCCTGGCAGCCGGCGGAGGTACGTCCTAGCATTTAAATACCAAAGTATCCGTGTCGGGCCTCGCGGCTTATAGAACTCCCTTTAATGCCGTCCCCGAGCTGTCTTACCCCGTAGTTCCACTCTCGCCGAGCGGAGGCGGGGTGGGATTTATGCGGCGACTTTGTACAACACCGCCGCCCTGCAACCCCGTCCACCCTGGCCGCCTCTCGCCAACATATTTCTACCCCCATGGCCGCGAGACCCATATTTCGTCCCTGCCCTTCCTTCGGACGCCAGATAACTCGACCCCCGCGTCACGCTACACCAGGCTCCGGCCTTTGGTCATTTTTCTTCCAGAACCACCGTCGCGCTTCTAATTCCGTCTTGATTATACTTTAAGGCCCAGATAACGATGGATCTCGGCGAATCTCCGGCGTTCGTTTCTTTTTCCGGGGGAGGGCGGGAGAGGGGGAAGCGTCTCTTTTCGAGAGCTCGCGTAAAAGGGGCTTTAGTGCCGCTGTAAAAACAATTAGAGATTTTATTGCTTGGGGAGGCATTCGGTAGCTCGGAAGTTACGAGCTCAGCCACTCCGCGAGCGTATTTCACCGAATATCTTGTGTCGTTATCTGGAATTTCAGGATTTGGGGATTAGGCTACTAGATGGATGGTTAACCTTGAGTAATGTCAGTGCAGATTTTATTTATCGCTTCGAAATTTCAGGTTTTAGTTATTATAATTCCTGTTTCCTGATATTTTGTTCAGCAGACTCGACCTTTGGAGCGGCAATACCTACTTTATTTCTCGACAATCTTCGAGTATGAGGCACGGTCTTTCTTGAAAGTATTCGCGATTCCTCTTCGAAGCTCGTCTCGTGTCTCCCAGGTTTATTAAATTTCAGGTTTATCGGAGTATCGTTCATAAAGCAGCCCCCTCGTCGCGTTTCCTCCGAGCTGCCGTACAAAATATTGCATTGGCCGTCTTCGGGGGATGCGTTTCCTTATGCACCAGGGTGCTTTTACGCGCCAAGCACCACCGATTTATCGTTTCGTGCAGCTTCGTAAATACATTAATCCGTAGGTGGGACAGCTGTCCCTCTTCGGCTGCTAATAGTAATAACCCCGTCGTCGCTAATATATCATACACGACGTTGATTAAATTCTCCCAGAGTTCCGGTTTATGTTTCAGCTTTATACGTCGTGAAAAGTTATGAGCGCTGTGTCCCGATCACGATACGCTTCAAATTTGTTCCTCGCGTGACAAAAAGTGGACGGTACAGAAAACATGGGAAGGTATATTGCGAATAATTGCAGGGGCGAGTCGAATAGCAGAATTCTTGAAAAATTTGTAGAAATAATTCAATTCTTTGCTGCAAAAAAATTCACCCTGCCACAGAGAAAAGATATTTCGCCTTAGTAATATGTAGTGCTAAATGCTGTATTAACGTATAAATTGAAAATCGTATATATTTTACCCAATTTAGACATTTGTCTAAAAATATTTTGAAACACTGTTTGTATTAATTATCCAAAAATCAATACCTTTGCAGCTGTCCCTTTCCTGCTACAAAGTCTTCAACCAGTTCAGTCGCTCTTAATGTTTAAATAATTATCCTAACAGAATACATTCCCATTTCCCGAGAATCCCGAATGAAGCAGAAAATTTCAGTCCGAACAACTTTTACCATTATCTCCCCGCAGCGAGTTCACGCCTACGGCAACAACCGCACTCGACGAAACACCTGGCAGTATAAAACGCCGCTTCGCGGAGGTTGTTTGGATTTCTTTATTTTTCGGTTCGACGGGACCAGTTAGCAGCCGTTGAAAAAGTATTTTCCCCGGGTGTAGCACGGGTAGCCGAGTTTCGTCCGCGATTATTACGAGTCCAGCACGCCGAGTGTCATAATGCATGGCCCCGCGGCATACAGAACCATACGCGAACACCGAACAAAAGCCTTCCGCCAGAAATAGCTCGGACCATAGCCACATTAGACACATTATACGAACAGAAACGAACGACTAGGAGAGAGGGTACACTTTGTTGCGCGCCAGCTCGTAATAAAGTCACCTCCCCCCCGTCAACCCTTTCTGCACGTAGAGCGTAGAAAATATTACTTCGTTGTTCGACTTTTTTTTCTCTGCTTCTGGCCCCCGGCTCTCCGTCTCCTCAAAGGTAAATTTGCAGCAAACGAATTCGCCTTTCGCCGGCGAAAGCACTGTACACGCGTGTCCCCGTCTTTGTAGCTTTAATTCTTGCCAGCTTTGTACGCTCGCGCACATTGGCAGCCTGATTAACCGGCTTAATGGCCGCCGTGGCACGGTTAAATCGAAACGCGGTGGGAAACGATGGAAACCGTGTTCGTTATTTGTCTGCTTCTTTGCGAATATCTGTGTTATTTATTTCCCAAGTGAACTGTTGTTCGAGGTTCTTTTGGTAATTTTGGGGCTGCGATGCTGGGCTCTAGGTGTATGAAGCGAGAGTATTGTGGAAGTGCTCTGAATAGCATTCAGAAATCTGTGATTTCATTATGTTACATTTGATAAAATATAGCTCAGGAAACAATTCTCAGGAGTCTACTTTGAATTGGGTGATCTAGAAATGATTGCTAAGACTTACATTCCAGTCTGTGTTACACTTGTCACACATGTGCTTCATCTCTATCGATTGTTGACTCTCTTTCTCTCTCTCTGCTCCTGTTCGCATCTTTACTCTCTCATATTGCCTCTGCTTAACTAAAAGCAGTCGCATCATACTCGCGAAATTCGTCGCCAAATGTGGCCTCCATCGTCCACTCTATAACAACCTAAGATTACAAGACTTCTGACTAGAGATGTACCGACTTTTGCAGTCGGCGACTAGTCGGTGACTAACCGGCAAAAAAGGCTGATTGATCGGCTCCCTTTTTGTGAATATTTAACCATTTTTCTCTCTTTTTTCTAACAAGTTTTATAATTTTTCTACTACAGATGTACTGACTAGGGGCCGACTAGTTCGTTAAGCCGTGTATCCGGCCACTTTCGTAGTCAGCGACTAGTCTGCGACTAGTCGCCTTCTTGGGGGCCGATTTATCGGCTAGTCGGCCAAAACCCTAGTCGGTACATCTCCACTTCTGACTCACCCTGCCCGTAATTGTCAGAGCCTATCGATGACTGACCCTGTATATTTAAAGAAACGATCAGTTGGCTGAGAATTTCCTACGAAATCCAACGAGAGCAAGCAATGAAGCTCATCCAAATTCCAAAACAGTCTTATTGTCGCCTTGTCATACAGGGGACCTCTCACCAGAAACGCCCTTAGGTATTTAAAGAAAATCTTCCAACATCGGTTGCACAGCGCCCCGCCACTTATTTTGCCCCGTTGTTACGGTGGGAACGCGGCTGTATCTCGCGTCTACGTGTGCCGTTACTCGAAGGAGCGCAGCCCGCTATACGCTTCTCGAGGATAGCTTGTAGGAAGCACTAAGACGGTGCCGGGAGGGTTTATGTTTTATCGCCGAGATGAGTCTACGTGATCGGACTCGGCCGCTGCTCGGGCCAGCTTTACTCCTAAAACTTTTTTAGGGGCCATTCCGTTTCCACGCCCGTCACCCGTTCGACGCGGATTTGATTTCGGCGAAATTTACGAGTTCCTCGGACGCGGCAATCTTCGAAACCCGGAGTACGTTTAAATAAAGAATATTCCGGGAGTATCCACGTACGCGTGCTTAAGACTGAGATTGGCACGGGTATGGTTAACCCTGTGCTGCACTAAAGTGTAAATCGACGTTACACGCTGGTGGCATTAAAGCTTGCGAAAGTAAACGAATTCGTGACTGGTAGAGTCAAATGAATTATTCAGCTCGAAGTGACTGTGTTACATTTCTCGTATTCTAAAGCTCTGTATTTAATCAGTGCACTATTTAGCGGAAGGTCTCTGGTCGATTGCCGGGGGAATAAATTGGAGTGCAGGGGGTTAAATAGTGATCAAGATGCTTGCCAAAGGACAGCGAAATCAACCAAGTAAATATTACGAAGGGAGTGTAATTTATCTGGCGAGAATACTTACCGGTACAGCGTTCTCAGTGTCTCGATTAAATAGTAGGTAATAGCTATTTGTAAGAAATACACCGAGAAATAGACCTCGAAGGAGCTGGCTCGAAATTTATTTTCTGCTCAGTTTCGCGGCAGGGGCCGTGTTCCCTCCGTCGAGAGACGTCACGACGGCCTGCTATCGATGGCAGGCTTCTGAATTTCAATTATCTCAGGCCTATCTCGCTCGATCCTCGGCTGCATGGGGGAGTAGGCGCTCTCACGGTTCGTCGATGTAGTGAATTCGATTCGGGCGCAGCCCCCATCCCGGTGCCCTTATTTTTCCTCGACAGACAGTGGAAAACGCGGGCGGCAGGAAGGAAATCGAGAGGTCGGCGGAATCGGCAAGCAGCGGAGGGAGACAGGGAAAAAGGCGAGGGAGAAAGGTAAAGGAGGAGTCGCCTCTCTGTTCGTCGTCTTCCACCCAGGGGAACGAACGATCTGAGGGATGAAAGGAAATGGAAAATAATGCGAAGCTCGTGGAGGTCCACGTGCACGAGGAGGAAAGGGGATGAAGGGGGTTACTGGTAGGAAGGAAGGTAAAGACGAAAAAAGAAAAAACGAAACAGACGCGAGTTACGAGCTACAGCGTGACTTTTCCAGCGCGCAAGGCGAGCCACTAAAGGCGCTCGCAAAACAAAGCTTCGTTATAAACCTCGAAAAGTACTTCCCGCCTACTGGTTTCTCCATTCCTCTCTCTCTCTCTCTCCCTCTCTCTCTCTCTCGTCATCACCCTTTCGCCCGTCGTCTTTCATTCTTTCAGCCGCGCTCCCTTGTCCCTACGCGCGATAATAATAAATGGACAAAAATCGTCTACGGTCTGGGTTAATAAGTTTCTGCAGAGGACATTGAAAAACTGCGCGGCTATTGCCAACGCTCCCGATTCGCGCCGGTCGCGAATGCCCTCTGACTGCTGCCTGTTGCAAAATAAGAGGAACTCGGTAACGGAACGGTGGAAATTACCGGGGCAGCCGGAGCCGCGTAATTAATGAGGGAATTTTAAAACATCCTCGGTAAAAATGAAGCGTGAAGAATTGGTTCCTCTTCTTCTTCTTCGTCCTCTTCTTCCCGTAGAGACATTACGAAGTTGCGAATGAGACGCGGAAGTTTTTTAAAGTCACTTTGTCTCGCGGGGGACAAAGGTCGGGCTCCTCTGAGAATAATGGATAATCGACGAGCTCCTTGATTCTCTATTACGGCCGAAATAAAAGAGCAATTCGTCTCGAGGCAGACTCGAATATCGGCTTTCCTCTCTTATCCAACCCCTCTTCCACTCCTTGGAGAGAGGCGGTGGATTCCATTGGCAAGAATATTTTCAAAGCTTCGCAATCTTTTTCCAGCAAAGATGATTAGTGCACTTCTTGTAATTCACAAACCTGCACCAGGGATTTTATAAATATTACACAAAATTAGCCACTGGTCCGCTTTCCACATACTTATTCGAACGATGCTTAAAGATTTCTGTAGTTCCACAATTAAGCCCTCGTAAATACATTCGTATTCACCAGATCGCACGGTTTACATCTTTACACTCGATATGCCGCGTGCATCTGATAATCAAGTTTCCAGATTCCCATTCCAACATTTCAAAACTCGATCCACTTTAACCCAAGAGTTCCCTTTCAAATTAGCAACGAGCTACTTCTCTCGCGAGTCAGCGAGCAAATGTAGAACTGCAATCTTATTTCCCCCGATATCGCTCGCGTGGATGCCGATCTGCTAAGGAAGTTCTGGCGGAAGGGGGAGGTGAGGGCTGTTTTGAAATGGAAATGGCCGATGACGAGGGCGGGACGGGGTCGATTTACCTGGGAATAATCGGCAGTCGGGACGGCAACGAGTTCGAGGAAAGATAAATGGGACTCCCATGTCCTGCGACGCGGAAGATTTCCCCCAGGTTTTCAGGAATACGGGAGACGTTTGACGTACGTGCTCGCGCGGCCGACACGAGCTGCGAGACGCGAGTTCACAAGGCACGCGAGCTCCCACGTGGATTCAAACTCGTCCGTGTCTCCGTTTGCCCCTCCCTGCCGCCCTTCGTTTACACCGAAGATGGAATCCGACGGCGGTCATTCCGTCGAAAGCCGCAACGCCGGGAGCAACAAACGAGCAACGATACAGCGGAACGAGCTGACGGCACGTTTGGGAGCTTGGGCGTGCGTTAAAACCGTGCATCACCAGATTAAAGTAGAATGAATCGCGCACGGCGCGGCAGCCCGAGTACACCGAGCCAAATTAATTTTGCAGTAGATTGCCGGGGACTCCGGCGGCCGGAGGAGGCAGATCATAGAAACAATCATGCAAACGCAGGGACTCCCTGTGGCCCGAGCGTGACGATGTATAAATCCGTCTCCTCCGGCGAATATAATCCCGCGAAGGATGGAAAAATCCGCGCCGGCACTTACCATAAACTAGCTCCCTCGATTCTTGTTTCACTTTGCGCCGTGGTGGGGAGTGGATTGAACGGTCTAGGGGTCCTGGCAGGCCGGCGCGGCGCGGAGCTTCTCCTCAATTTACAGCTCGCGGGGGACAGATTTCCGCTTTAAAACAATATCTCGGAGACTAGTCGCGAAACTGGATATCTAGGCTGGGGCGACGGCGGCCGGGTCGGGCGTTATTTTTTCCAATATGCAGGGAAACGTCCGTGGGTGGGCCGGCGCGGCTAGATGACTACGGGGGTGGCTTTCAGGCCATGATACCTTGACTGCCCCTAGGGGCGTGTAAACACCGAAGCCACTCGACGCCCTGTCAATCGGCGAGCGAGACGCGACTTCCAGCCTTTCTTCGCCGCTTTCTCTCCGCTTTTCCACCTTCCTCCAGCGCCTGTACCCTGCGCCGAGTGTCGCGGCGAGACCTCCGCTGGCCTTTTACCGTGGCGAGCTCGAATTTCACGGACAATGGAGCCCGGTTGTCCCCCGTTTGTCGGTGTTCTCGAATTCGAGGGAAATCGGAAGTCCGCGGGACGAGACAAGAACGAGGCGCAAACACTCCCGGGCGCTGCGCGTTTCGGCGCCGGTGAAAGCTTTCAGAGCTCTTCCTCGAGGGGAAGCTTCCATCTCGCGCGAAGAGGCCACTCACCGTCGGCCCTTCTGATTCCGAATTAATTTTCGAGTACTTTATCTCGTTAGCTGGCTTTCTGTCGTTATTTCGGCCCCGTTTTCCTTATGGCAGCCGCAAATCTCATCGGTGCCCCCGTGTACCTTCGTCTTTGTCGATGGCTGAGCGCGAGCCAGCCACGGGCTCTTCATCTCTGCCTCGCTTGCAGAGAGGTATTTCTTGCGCTGCGGCTTTGCGCCTTTGTGGCTCGCTGCTTTCAAATTCGAGGTGGATCGCGGCCTTTTAGCTGTGGTCTTTATTGGCTGCGTCGAAGAGTCTCCATTGTACAATTTGAAATCCGCCATGGCTCGGGTCGATAGCGGTGATTTCATTTCACCGCGTTGCACTCTACTCGTCGTTACACGCCCTATGATTGTGTAATAAAGACGTATTATTAGTATTCCCTGGCTATTCACGGTACAACATCCGGCGCGGGTAACGAAGAGTTATACCGGAGCGTTACGCGCGACGTGCCGCGTTCCCCTCTGACGTATCACCGCAGTCGACGGTGTATAAAGTTTCTCGTACGAAAAAAAAGAGAGTATTTGCATACGATATAATACGGGGATGCAGCGGCACTCTGGTTTCGCCCGGCCAATCGTACATCAACGTCAATAGTAACGGAAATATTTGAATTGCAGATGCATTCGGTAAAATCGGGCGTGTGTACTGAAATTTTAGCGTGCCTCTTCGCGGCTCGTGGCCGCGCGAATAATAAAGAGGAGCTCGCTATCGTAAAAATATCGCTCCGAAGTGCCAAACACTTTAGACCCTCGGGAGTGTCTACGATCTCTTAGACGCGAATTTCCCTTTGTTGCTTTAAAGAAAGAAACAAGAGCGAAGGGAACGGGGCCGTTCACGCCGAGGAGGAACTTTTTGTGGCTCGCGATAACCCTGCGCCTCCCACCCCCACCTCTGGCCGTTTTTTCTTGATTTAATCCAGGCTAATGCAATTCTTCATTCTTCTGGCTAAAGGCACCTTTTTACCCCGCTCCGAGCGAGTACTCGACGAAACTCGCCCCTCGAGATTACGAGCGCCGCCCTTGCCCTCCCTTTACACCCCTTTTCTTTCTCGCTTTCTTTCTCCTTCAACGCGAGACGGAGCAAAAAAGGCGGCGCGAAGCGGGGGTGGCCGGCAATCAGCGTTTTACAATTTGCCAGCCGTCGGGTAATAAATTAAGCGAATTTTATTCGCGCCCGTATAACCGCGTTAAATATTTATATTTGCGGCCGATTGCGAACAGGGACGGGGGCTGACACCCCGCCGCTCCCGGCCATCTGCTGGACCGCGTGTTAAATGCCTCGTCACACCCGTCCGTCCGCGCGCGCGTGTGCGTGTCGGTGGCTGCCAGCCCGAGCGTGGACGTTCCCTGCACGTTTGCGCGGCCGGTTGCCCTGCTGCGGGGTTCCGCGAGACCGATGAACGGCAGCGCCTGGAAATTTCCCTTCGCGTGCCTGGCTGCTCTTCTCGTAATTGCCGGGGTCGTTTCGATCTGTCGATTATTCCATGCGTGCAATGTAATTCTCTTCCCTTTTACTGGGTTACTAGGCGCTGCTGAGTGGTCGGAGGAAGTTGCAAGTGCGCGAGGACCTGTTGGGTTGCTGGGTTTTTTGAAGGCGATTGGATAAATGTTTTGTTGAAACTAAGGTGCGATGATAAAAATTTAATTTTAGTTTCTTCTTTTTTACGGTTGGATGTATTGTTTTTATTTTTGTTCGTATGTTTACTGTATTCTTTATTGCATAAATTGGGCTTGTCCCGTTAATAATAATAGTAATAAAAATCCAAGGGGGAGGTGAAACGTGTTTGGTCAGGTGGTTGAGCAGAACGTGAAATAAGAAGAAGCCTTTTTAAAATCGAGCTCAAATTTTAGATTTAAAGGGAAACTGAAACTGGTCATATGTTATATTTCTGATTCATTGTTAATATCACCAGTAATTAAATATGAAACGAACGAAACTAAATCGAAGAGAGTTGAGTCGCATTATACATATAAGAACGCTTATCGACCGCCCCTCTTTCAACCTGGAAAATTGTCTTTATTTCGCATTCAATTCAGCGAAGCACCAGGAATCCAGCGACAAATAAAAGGAGACGAATCGTATTCCCGTTCCAATAAAGAGGGAATTGGATTTATTAGAATACGAAACAGGATGAAAATACTTTCCATAGAAAATTGATTAAACGATTTTCTCGTTTACAGGCGCGAGGCAACGTTAACGTCCTGTGTAGTTATTAAACAGGGGTTTCCCCTCTCTTCCACCCGCCGTTTAAATTCGAAACGATTACGCCGGTGCACGGGTATAAATTGATGCATGGAAAAAAGAACTGCGCGCGGGTAAGCGTGCGTATGTACGCGGGCGTATCATCGAGATCGATTGATGCGGCGTGGTGTGCGTCAGACGTGGATGACGGGAGCGGGGGATGTCCAGGAATGGTTGTGCGCGGGGTCGAGGGTTGGCGGTGGTCCCCGACCTGACAGGGGGTTCATTCTATATTTTATGGCGGCCAACCCCCCGCCGTGGGATACTACTAGCTGGCTATACCCATTGGCGATAAGGTGATAAGCTCAAATGTATTGGCTCCCATCAAATCGTGCGCTTTACTGCTATAGCCAGCCCCATAAACGCCGCTCACCCTTTCCGCAGTTCGCCGCGTATTTGGAAAAATATTTCTTCCTAGTCCAGCCCGGGAAATTACGTTCGCTTGGGTTACTCAATCTCTCTCGTTTGCCATTTATTCCGGTTAAAACACGATCGACCTCCACTCCCCAAGAAATTATATTATTCTTTCGCTGTTGTAACGAGCTTTCGGTATTTTTCATAGTGTATTTCCGAGACGAAATTAATCGAGGAGTTGAGGTTGTTGATGATAACTGTTTCTTTAATTCATTAAAATAAGTATGAGAGACAAGAAACATAAATTATGATCTCTTGACGCATCTGCTTTCCTATAATTAACTATCGCAGTCTATCATTTGGGAGAATTAATAAGGCTCCGTCGAGTTGGTCGTGTCACTGACAGTAATGTGAAAACGACAGTAATACAGCGCTCAAGCGGCTCGCCAAGTAACAGACTAACGAGTTTTCCCCCGATAGGTTCGTCGTTCTAACACATTTAACGTATAGGAAATTGAATTTCGGCCGCGCAATTTGTGCGGGATAAAATTGCAAACAAATCACGGTTGGATTTCCAGCGTCGGGATGGGAGGCCGGCGCGAGTGGCACGAAACGCTGATGCTGGTGGAAACGGTAGGAAGGACGAATGAATGAAGGATAAAAAGGTAGGGAGCAGGGAGGAGAGATAAGGGTTGTGTCTGGTGGCGCTCCTCGAGGAACGCCAGGCGCCTCGAGAGCCAATAATAAGTAAGCCAGCCGCTCGTTAGGGGGTTGGTTAAAAATACGAAGGAGCTGTCCTCCTTTCCTCTTTTTGCTTCTTCCCCTTTTAAGGCTCCCCTGGCAGGGGCGAGTCGGGGAAGGGTTGGTAGGCAGCCGCGAGAAATAATGGCTGCTCGTAATCGACGGGTCTTTTTTAGCCTGGTTAAGGCTCAAGGACGAGCTCGCACCTCGCTCGTTTGTACCCTGAAAATGTGCAGCCTCGTAAATACACCACTTAATCGAACGTACCGTTCGAGGTTCCAGCTCGAAGAGCAACGCCCCGCCAGCAGTAATTTCAGTTTTCATCAGCGGCAACTACTCGCAAGCACAACTAATCGCGACAACGGAATCGATTTCGCTGCACAAAAGAGACATGTACGATTGACTAGGCATTAAGGCCCGTCACTCCTTTAATCTTCTCGTTAGGGGCAGAGGCACGCCCCCTCATCCTCTGTTTGTGAAGTTGGCGCTGGAGGCGCGGGGGTTGCCGGCGCTATCTTGGCGGTGACTTAAAGTGGCCGTAATTAAAGATGGCCGTGCAGAAGGGGGCCGAGATCAAGAGTGGCTGAGGTCAGATTAAAGGGATGACCCGAAACGCAAACAAAAGGGACGGGCCACGGATATTCCCCCTTTGTTTCGTCTTCCTTTCTTTCCTTCCCCATTTTCTTCCACCACGGTTCATCGACGTACCGTGCCCCCGTTCGATGAATCGCGTGGTTCGCTTTCGTTTATTCCCCGTCGCGAGCACAGGAGCACCGCGGTAAAAATCTGATCTCCACCGCGGCTTTAAATTACCTTCATTAAGTGCTCGCGCGCGGTTTTTATGCGGCGAGTGTCTGAGAAAGTCATTAAGATCGTGTCGATATTGAGTTGCCGGTAAAGGCAAGCTTTTACTCCGCGGCTGTTAAGAGCGGATTGATTGTTAATAAAGAAAAAAACCGCTGCCCTTCTTACTTTCGTTTCTCTTTTCCTCGTTACAGGGCGGTCGTTATCGACGAGGACTCTGGAATAATTTCGATCGCCCAGTGAAATCCTTATTGCGTTCCTGGGACTATGAAACCTTTATCGTTAAGCGCGCCGGAGGAAGTCGAGATTACGATCCATCACTGTTATTTAAAACTTCCCGATACGTTTTATCTCCGTGGCTTGGGTTGGGCATGGGTCGTTCGGTCCTCTGTTTGCGCGACGGCGAGAGGTTCGCGATCGGTCGCCGTCCCGGATCGGACTTTTCCAGGGCAGCTTTCAGTCGACCTGAAGCACCGTGTTGAGCTAAGGATTTATAAGGGGAAACACCGTCCGCAATATTCGAGAGAAGTTGCACGAACGACTTTACTTCTTAATAAGATTCAACGTTCCAAAATGAAATTCGAAGCTGCACGCGCACGACGAAAGTCGTTTAGTGGGCGGCGCTTCCGCCAACTTTTCCCGGCCGAAACTTTCAAAGCTTCCTCGCGTTATTTTTCCCTCCACTCCTTTTTTTCTTCCTCCCCCTCTCTCTCTCTCTCCCTCTCTCTCTCTCTATTCCCCTCTTGGTTAAACGTGTTTCAAGAAGAACGCTTCGCGAACTGACGCTGAATGCATTACGATGCCTTATGCTAAGCGTAAGCTCCTCTTTCGCGGAACGACATATTTCGAGGGACTTTGCGGAAGCTCCCTCTTAATGTATCCTCGTTGTCGCACCACTTCGCGGGCCTCTTCCGCGTCTCTGCGTGGCCGTCACTCCGCGACGCGTTCTTTACGACTCGCGCGCCCGTCGCGACGGAAATAATAGGAATATTTTATAAGGACCGTTAACGGGGGTCGAGGCTGTTACTCGCGGGATAGACGCTTCCTTCGGGATCGATTTTACTTTATAGAGCCACCGCCGGCGAAAGAAATCCAGGCACGTCTGAATTCTGCGCGGCACTGATAAGTATTTACTGCCCGGAGACTACGTTTCGACGGCCTTTCTTTCTCTCTTAGACGCCGTTACACGTAAGACCCGTTCCACCTTTATTTCCTCGCGTTCCTTCTTTCTTTCTCCGCGAAGGGTGCAACGATGGGTTCTTGCTCTCTCGCTCTCTCTCTCTCTCCCTCTCTCTGTGCCTCGGCGGCGGCTTCCTTGCTCGCGTCAGCCCGCGAGAGCATAGGTACCAACTTTACGCCCTGTTCTATAACTTCTACGGCCCGTTATCAGTTCGTCGTGTACCGCGTGTCCCCATTTCCGCAATCGGCCCGAGTGCCTCGCCCCCCGCTTCGGCACGTCCCGGAACGCGAAATTCACTTCTGTTCACGGGAAAATGATTATCGACGGATTCGTCTGTCCGCCCGTGGGAGCCCCGCAACAATCCCAATAACGCCGGGAGTTTCGTCGCACGAGAACTTCGGAGGCCGTCCGATCCGCGCGGTTTCGTGACGAACTTGAACGAATTCCCAGATTCGATGGGCGTACCATAATTTGGGGGTCGGAGACGTTTCCATTCGAGCTTCCGCGGAATCGTCCGTTAGTTACGTGGAGCATTCAGTTGTATTGGACGGGGATTGGAAGACTGTCAAGCTTGTTTCACGTGGGACGCGTCTGTCACTCGCGAAAGGTATACTTATTGTATACAGGCTGTTCCTTAGTATGAGGGACCCACTTTATGGATAGACTTTGCACTTGAAAACAATGAATAAAGTTCATATACACGGAGGTAATCCGGTTTAACTGTCTGTTTTTAATGGGTAAGTTTTTATCTTGTAAAAGATTAACTTTACAAAACGAAAACCCCTAAATTTTTAGTATAAATCGAACATTTTTCAAATGCTGTCATTCTGCAAATTTTTGTTTTTAGTGGGCCTCCTTCGTTCCAATCACAGCGACGACCATAATAGAAAGAGTTTTTTTTGTCTCGTTTAAGGAGTAATAAAGTTGAAATAATTATAATAATAATAAACCTCAGGGTTTATTACTGTTTGGGAGATGCTTGCGCCAACAACTATATCTATGTATAGGTATATATATATAGTAAAGAAGCTGAAAAAATTCAGAGTTTTACTTCAAACATACCTTCATATGCAGGAAAAACTCCAGACAGTATAAACTTATAGTTTTTGTTAAATAAATTCCCGAAGATAGGGTTGAAAACCGGTTCGCACTAAAATTCTTTCTTAAGGTCTTTGGGTGCGTAGACATTAGACAAATGCCTAATAAAGGCAGCGGTGCTATGTACCCTCAATAATATTCCTTTAGACACCACTCATTTCAAAATGGTGTTAAGTTATTAGGGACCGTCCTTAAATTACGTAAGGGTAATTTTCACGATTTCTTACCCCCTCCCTCCCCCAGTATAAGAATTCGTAAGATTTGATACTGCAACCCCCTTCTTACGTAATATTTTTTACATTAAATTTTTCAGTTATTAAAATTCTTTTAAACATTTACATAATTCATTTAACTCAGTTTGGGGAAATTTAAACTAAAACAACTTTTCTGGACCATTAATGATAGAATTTGCATTTATTGTATTAATTTGTTAAAAAATATTACGTAAGACGCTACCTGACTCCTCCCTCCCCTTGTAAGAAAACATAAGAAATTCGCGACCCCCTCCCACCCCAAAAAGCCTTACGTAATTTAAGGATGACCCCTTAACTATCCAGTATCGCCGCATGGAAATTATTATTTATTATTCTAACTTGTACCAAGTAGCCGCGACAAGATTCCCCAGAAATTCCAACAGTTCCTCACACGTGCGACCAACTACGCTTCAACAAGTATTTCTGAACGTCCAATTTAACCTTCAGAAGTTCAGTGCCCAAGATACACCGCCGCGCCAGTATCTCGCCGAGGCGAAAGCGCCCGGTAATTTTTCATACCGCGGTACATGAATTCCTCGGAAGCATTTCCATCGGCAATCGGCCGTGGACGGCGGTCATCGAGCGGGGGCGGCGAAAATAAAGTACCGGGAAGAGCCGGGCGCAGGGGTGGCTCGGAGGAATCAGAGTTATCGACCTCGTATCGCGCGGAAGGAAAATGAATGGAAGGAACGCGGCGAGCCACGATCGAAGGAGGGACGGGGCAACGAGCAGGAAGTACAATCGAATGATTCTGGTTCGCTGATCAATTTTCTACGCTCGAACCTTCTCCCGCCGGGTTATCCATCATGCGGCATTTGACCCTCCGTTTCTTCGATTTTTCGTGGCCGTCCTGTCCCCCTCCGTCGTTTTTCTTCCCCGTTTTCGCGTCTTCTTGTCCCTTGGTCGCGCTGCACCGCCTCGAGATAGAAAAACAGAGAAAGAGAGAGAGAGAGAGGAGGACACGTGGGGGGTACAAATCGTATCGCGGTGATCCCACGCGGGGCGAATGGACCGTCCTCCGCATCCGACACTTCGTTCTTCTCCGTCGTGATCGATCTTTCTGCGTCATTAACGCCACGCGAATTACTAAAGCACTGCGCCTAGACGAAACGCCCGTTCTTGCAATGCGATTCCAGGTAGACAATGCTGACTACCAGATCACTGTTCCCTATTCGTTCTAGCTTAATTTAAAATTCTTTGGAAGAAACTCTGAGTGGTATCGAGGGAGTTTAGAGGTAAACACAGGACTGTCCAGTGATTTAGCGATGGCTAAATTCTAAACTTTTCAGTGACCATAGTAGGAGAGATAAAGAGAGAAATTTATAGGTATTCTGTTCCTACATCTCGATATTTTCCATAAACAAGAAGGAAGCAGCTCGGAGATGCATCGGGCGCGAAATTAGTCGCCGATTTCAATGATAATCCGGCGGAAATGAAGGCGCAGATGTCGGACGAAACGATTCGTAAACCGACGTGTATGCCTTTTCGGGATTAAGCTGGCGGATCCCAGGGCGAAGTTTGAGGAAGAGATTAAACTTACTTGAAACTTCTGGTCCCGCGTTCCACCCTTGTAACTCGTAACATCTTGGAAACTGCGGTGGCCTGCTCGCGCGCGCGCGCAACTTCGCCATCGTACCTCCTGCAATCAGAAAAGCCGAAACGTCACTATTAGAGTCACGCTGGTCCCGCGATGATTAAACGGCGTCCAGGGCCGAGGACACTCTCGTTTTTGAGATGGCCATCCCCATTCTCGGCGGTACGCTTACGCGCTGGCGATACAGGGAAATAGATACGCTGTTCCACACCCGCTGTAACAGCGAGGGAGGTCAGAACTTACATAGTAGCCGGGATTCATCCCTTGGGACGTATTCGCGAAGTTACGCCGCTCCTGGGGCCGATAGAATTCACGGGCGTACGCGGATGCAACGCTCCTGTGAAATCTGCTACAGACTTCGGATCTGGGATCGTGTCGTTGCGTGTACCGACTCGTTGCATGCACCGGGAGCTGTGTAGCTTTTGGTAATGCGAGATCGGGGCTGAAGTTGTGATCGCGTTTAATGAATTATTCAGTTCGAGGATCCGCAGGATCGTGCTGGCAACGCTTTAGTGGGGAACTCAAGTGGGGATCTCATGGGGAGTAGTTGCCATTTTGGGGTTTCTATCTTTCCTTTCTTTTTGTCAGGCTGGTGATTCGTGGGTTTGATGGATGTAGGGTGTTCTGGAGTAAATGTTGGAGAGGTGATAAGTGTCTTTCCAAATTGAAAAGAAAGTTCGGGAATCTTCCACCTGGAGATTTTTATTTTCCACTCTGTATTTCCTAGCGAAACATCTTCGCCTTTCTCGTTGATACAACTACTTCACCAATACTTCTTTTTCACCACTCGATAGAGATCAGGGGATCGGGCTACTCAGGGCGGTCGAGCGCTGGCAAGCTTGTTACCTCCGTTACGATCTGTTTCCATACTCGGTTCACGGTTGGCGGAGTGTTCCCGCGACAAAAGGGGCCACGGGTGTCCCGTTCCTGGTGTCGCCCCAATCTTCCTGACGAGGGAGATCATTGTCTCCGCGGTTCAACAGCTTCTGATTTACGTTTCACTGGCAACTGGCGCGGTTTGCAGCTCGCGCGCGCACCCCAGTGTTCGCCCGCGACGTGTGAATCCTGATCAACGCGAGCGCCGTGTGTGTCGCGTTCCCCGGCCCCGACAATGGAACAATGAGCGTGCACGGGGGACGCGGAGGGAGGGCAGGAGCGACACGTGAAAAGCCTCGAAGAACATGACACGCCGTTAGAAAGAGTGGAAATCTGCCGCGAAATTGCACGGTCCCGCAAGTTTGCGCGGCGAATGAAAAATGGAGGGCCGTCGCCTGGATGAAAAAGTTCTCGTTAACGGGAGAAATTTAATCGCATTACCGCGCCGACGGCAATGTTAACGCGAATTAAAGCTCGTCGACGCCCACGCCCGCGGGCGGCCAGGGATTGTCCTCGAGGGTCTCTCATCGATTGGACGTACGTTTGACCGATTGTCTCGGCGGTATGTATTTCCGTGGAGCTCGGATGCAATTGAACTCGACTTAAGGGGACTAACAAGGAAACATATCGAACCCGAAAATTCTGATTTTAATGAAACTCCGTACGATTGTAGAGCATGTCGCAGTATGTAAGAAACGATTTTTTTTCTGCGGAAAAACACTCTGAGGAGGTGAAATTAACCCCTGAAAATCCGGTTATTAACCTGATTGTGTGTTATAATTCGTGAACTGTAAAATAATTGTTTTACCAAATGATAGATTTAATTAAAAGAAGTAACTTTTGTTTTGAAATTTTTTTTCTATCTTTTACAATTCGCGAGTTATAACAACAAAATCGGGTTAATAACCGGATTTTCAGGGGTTAATTTCACCCCCTCAGAGTGTTTTTCCGCAGAAAAAATATCGTTTCTTACATACTCCGACATGCTCTACAATCGTACGGAGTTTCATTAAAATCAGAATTTTCGGGTTCGATATGTTTCCTTGTAAGCTGTCAGATCGCTCGAAAATCAAGTATTTTTTGTGAATTAATTACGAGGAGATGAACACAAATTGTGACTAGTACTTTTGGGTAATGTTTATTAATACTATAAACAGTAAAAAAAAATTATTTGAATATTTTATACATATGTATGACAGCGCTACAGTCCCTTTGATATGTAGGCGTTTTTTCTGAAGCCGCTGTAATTTTGCAGTGATTCTGGCCGTAAGAAATTTAATTGTGAAATATCCTCTGAAACTGATACTTTTCCCCGGCCCCCATTCTGCCCTGAACCTATTGAAAAAGAAAAAATAAATCAAAATTATAAAAATGGTGGCTGTAAAACGGCAAATTTTAAAGAAATGTCATTTTTCGCCAGGGAAAACAACCATTCTATTTTTTTTTGTGTCAAAACAGAAGTTTTCACAGACTTATGCGTAGGTTCAGGTCGTAACTAGACATGTCTGATTTGTGCTGATTTTTTTTTTAAATCGATATATACCTCTGTTTTTTCGCAATCACTGCAAAACGAAGAGGAGATATGAATCCGAGAAAAACGCGTTTAAAGTTTCAGAAGAGTTTCCGGCTGTAAAATCCTTAACTTTGCGAATTTTAACATAAACCAAACGACATTTTACTCGGGAAGAGTGGTCCTTTCGAAGAATGCATCAAATAAAATCGACTTCCTGATTGCCTAGTCCCTTTAACTCGAGACGCGCGCTTCTCGATCGAGGATCGTCGCTTTTAATTGCAGATGTGGCGTTGCTACGCTGTCCGCAACTTTTTGCAAAATGGCTGCGCGGTGCCCGACGCGAGCATAAACAGCGAGCGAGTGGGTGTAGTATAAATTACCATTCGGTTGGTAGCTGCTTGTTTACGCTCATTAGCCTGCCACGGAGCGTTAGTCACAGTGTTCCTTTTCTTTTTCCAAAGGGAATCAATTGAATCCCTCCGAGTCCGTTGGCGGCGGAACTCGATTAGGCGCACTTGTATCCCTTTTCCCGTCTGGCTCGCTCGATTACGACGTCGCCGTGAATTCGCTCCGGTAACCTCGTTACGTTAACAATATGCCCCGAGATTGAAAATTCGCGTGGAAAAAGGCCGCGAGCACGCGTCCGAGGGAGAAGTTTTCGCGCGACATCAATTGTCGGTGGCAGGTAACTGGCTGAAAAAAGAACGGCAGGGGGATAAGGAGCAGGGGGGGGGGGGGGGAGGGTTGGTGATGGTGGTGAAGGTGGTGGAGGAGGAGAGAAAGAAAGCGGCAGAAGCAGCACGGTGAGATCTCTGGCAATTTGTCTTATCCTCTTTCTCTGCCCCCTTTCCTGTCTCATTCTTCCTCTCCGCCCTCCCCCTCCCTCCTTCACTCACCACTTTCCTCTTTCTGCTCTAGCAGAGGGTAGAGTGTGCCTATCGATCCAGCAGGTCCTTCGAAGGGTGTGGTTGTGTTGCTCGGCGTCGCGACGCCTCCACCCCGCCCGCCCGCCTGCCCCTCGCCGGCGAGTGTGCCCGTCCGTCCCTTATTCAGCTCTCCTCTTCGAATCGAAACGCGATCGCCACGTGGCCTCCATTCCCATGCATGCGTTTCGAGTCGCTGGGCCTGCAGGATCCGTCCGGAGGGTGGAAGGCATACAGGGTGGGACGAAGTAAGCGATGCAACTGAAAGGGAGGTGATTCTGGGATTTGAAATAAGCATCGAGGCTGATTTTAATTCTTAGGATCACTTTCTTTTTGTTTGCGCGTGTGTGTACCTATCTACCTAATTGTTTTAAAATATACATGGTGTGTAGAAGTTTGTTCCTTAGTTGCATCGTAATTTATTTTTGTAGAGAACTCGACTGTGTCCCAAACGCGTTATTGTATTTTTTGCGCCCGCAGTATTTGAGCTTGTATTTCCGTTCTCTCGAGCTCGTTAAATGCGCTGAATTAATCCGAGTCCTGAAGGATTGGGGCCATTTGCTGGAAGTGATCGCGAAGTTCCTCAGGAAGGATGTAGACGATGATAATCGGCCGCTGGGAGGTAAGGAGTTTTAAACGAATTTCGATATTAGATAAAAATGCGGGGCGGGGGTGATCGTTATCGTCGCGATCGCCGCGGAATCTCGTTGATTTAATGACGGCGGCGGATATAATTGGAAGTCGATCTCTAAGAAAATTCTATCCCCGGCCTGGTTATTATCGTATTAATTCGCTGGATTCGATTCCGACTTCATCGAGATTATCGTTGCCCCTCGCGGTCAACTTGAATTACCAATGAATTAACCTTTTGAAATTAAAATACCAAATGCATCAAAGTGAATTCAGTGACGGAGCTAATTCGAAGGATAATAGGGGAGAGTTGCCAATATCGTACTGGTCACCTAAATCGTACCTCATCAATTTCTCAGTAATTATGAATATAAACGACATCTGATGATAAAAATATCAAGTAAATACGAAATAAGAAATAGGAACAAAACGTTTTGAACTTGCAATCAATCAAGTGTGATTGGTGCAACTTTTTACCAGTTTATTTAAGAGATAATAATCAAACAATGCAATTTTGTCCTGTATTTTTGTATTTTTCTAAAAGCGGGTTTAATATAGAATATTTTACATTCATTATAAAGTTTAAATTGATATTTATAAATAAATTGACCATGTTTCTTAAATCGTACCACTACAATCGTACCAGTAGGATTTGATAACTCGTATGTTATATAGGTTATGTACATATATCATATTCATAAGATATTGTGGCCTGTGTGTGTTCCATATATATATATATATATATATATGTATATGTAACTATATAATACTCGTTACTTTATTATGAATATCTTCTTCTCTATTTGTTATTGATACTATCTTTAGTGGAGGCACGATTCAGGAGACCGTTTGCCTAAACCGTACCTTTTACAGTATGTGACAAAACGATTAATAACAAATTAATTTGTTCTGAACCGCGCCATCCAATATTATACCTACTATTAAGCATATAATAGTAGGTGCTTAAAAAATCAAGCTACAATATCCAATAGTCATTTGCGTTCAAATTAGTACCAAGTATGAAATATAACGTAAAATGTCTTAAGTGGTACGATATAGGCAACTCTCCCCTAATTAGTCTCTACAAGCCTGCATCTAGAAAACTGCTGAAACAGCACTGTAAATTTTTCACCACATTTCTTCCAAGACGCAATCAATACTCTCCAGGACACGTGAAATCGTTCCAACAATTCCGATCGGTACAATGCGTATTCCGTTTTCTTGAAAGATCTTTCCCCGGGATTCTCGATACGTATTACGCTGTCTAAGTAACTCCCCGCGTTTACAATGTCGGGGCACACAAGCCTGCTCCTTTTGATGCGCCGGGAATCGTTGAATACCACCGGAACGGGAACGCGGTGCGCGTCGTTTGTAATATCCAACAGCAAACAGAGCGGCGTCGCGGTCTACGTGAGCGAGCGAGCGGCGTCGCGACGCCAGCCGTCAGCCAGCGTCGTAATCCTCCCGCAGCAACTTCTGAACTCGCTCCGAGTTCCCACCACGCGGCACGCGTGATTCTTTATTCTTTGTCTCCACCGGTCCCTCCACTTCATATCCTTCGCCCGGGCGAAAAAGGAGATGGAAGGAAAAAAGATGGACGCGCGGCGGAATCTCGGCAATAACGAGCGGCCCTTAGTTACATCAGACAGGCAGGCGCTTTCCTAATTCCCCTTCAGACAAGAGAAAAATCGTGCCAGGGATCTGGGAGGGCCTCGCCTCTCAACCTTCCGCTGGAAAAATTGCTCCAAGGAACTCGTTATACGCGGAACCGATCGATTCGCAAATGCTTCCTTTCCGATCGATCGGCTCGCCAGCGGAGCGTCGCTGCAACATTCAGATATTTATGAAGACGATCCCATCGTGGACAGGTCTACGCTTATACAGGGTGTGTCGCGAAATGGGCGCGCAACGTCCAGGTTAAACGTTCGCATGTAATCAATGGTACCTTTGAAATTCTACTACAGATTGACACGCGTGTTTTAACGATTTTAGAATATTAGAGAGGCTAAGATTTAGAGCATACCAACAGAAATAAAAAACTGGAATACATAGTGCACAAGGGTAGGTACGATGACTTGGTGTCTGAACTAAAAGAACAAGAAAAATTAATCTTGCAAGGCTGAACACGTTGCGCACTAAAAATAATTACCGAGGAAACATTCACACGCAAAATTCTTTTCCAAACTTAACTTGCTCCACTGGCCACTTATTTCTCGGATACCCCGTATACGCAGAGGGGTGGAAAGCCACGGCGGGCGAGGATTAAGGGCGCGTTTAAGGGCTGTTTACGGTTTTGCGGACGGCGGGCTATAAGCCTGCGCGCTCTGGCCGCGGTGCGTCGGAATTTCGGATCGTGGTTTATGGATGGCGGGGAAATCGGGATGCGGGCCCGCCACTGGAGGAGGATAAACGTCCTGGCCGTTCGTGCTCAGCGGGATCGCGTAAGAGGGAGCAATTGGAGTGGCTGCTCCGCGGTAATGCACAAGTCATTGTAATAAGCTTTGTCTCTATACGCTGCTCATGGATCCGACGTGTAATAGGATTTCGTTGCGTGTTAATTCGACGTTGCTCGGTTAATCGAGGCCGAGCGTCGATACCAGCGAAAGATTAATTTAATTATTTGTATTCCCGTCCCGATCCCCGGGATGATGTCGACGGCTGGACGCCGCAGCGATTGATAATTTCATTCCATCTTGCTTTCGTGGCAAATGTTTGCCCAGCGCGCTCTGAAATTCGCGGTGCAGTATTTGCAACAATTCCACCCTCGCTGCGCGCTCGGCGTTATTAATTCGCGTCTGTTTTCAGAGTATACGTCGGCGTCGCGTCTTAGTGGTTCGTTAAGCGCGAAAACTTATTAATTTCCATGTGTCTCGCGGAACAGCTGCGTACACAGCCCCGGGGATGGGAACGTCATTGTTTGCCACGCTTGACGACTGTATAGTAATGAGCTCTGTGCTTGGACTGTTTACTGAGAAAGCAAAGAAAACGCCTATTACGGCGTTCACGTCTTGGGAAAATACCAGGGCGAATTCGCGGGAATGCTTGCCGTTCCTGGCGCCAGTTGCTTGTAAATACGTATCCCGATCGTGTTATCGTCGGTTAGCAGTGAGATGTTAGTAGTGGCGTGGAAATTGGTAATCAGTAAGTCGACATCCATTAGTAGTTACGTAAACTAAGTAGACACGAATAATCAGCGTTTTACTGCAGTTTAATTATTCGATAATAATTTATAGTAATTGAAGCAGGGGTGGTAATGGGAAATTGAATATAAATATTGGATGTTTTATCTTCAATCTGCTAGTGAAGTCGTCAGCAATGCTACTTTGTAGATTAGATACAGGAATATTTAATTTTAAGCGACTCTTTTGTAAGTCTCTCTAAAGGTTTCTCTATAAGAAAATTGGAGAAGTTAATGGATGTTATCACGCGTCGTCGTTGGCATGCGTACATACGCGTGGAATACCAGTGCCAAGCGATATGCTCGACGTACTGTAGATACGTCGCAAGATTGAGGAATGTGGGAAGGGTGGTCTTGAGATTGAGTTAAGTTCAGAACAGAGAGGCATTAAACACGCATATCTTGCATCACGCGTCGGTGGTTTGCGGTTGGAATCAAGCTGTTGATTATATGTATAAGTCGCTTCCCATCTTCTCTGGTGGCTTCTGTATCTGCCTTGCAATCTGTCGGATATATGTCAATCTCCTTGTTTCACTCCGAAGATGCTAATTTAGAATTCATGCGTTGCAGTGTCTATCAAATGACTATGTGAAGTAGAATCTAAGAAAGTTTGTACTATTGCTTCACTATAGGTATATCTAGGGCGTCATACACACAAATTGGTCATACAGCTCCCTTCCTGATTTTTATTTCAAAGTAGGTACTATCGCTTCAGATATTAAAGATTGAAAACGCTTTTTCAACTTTAAGGGGGTAGTGGATTATTTCAGATTCAGAAAATCGATTTCTTTGTTTACTGATTTTGAAAGTCTCATCCTTTATGAAAATTTTAAATAAAATTTCATGAAGAAATTGAAATAATTGTCGAAGTTACAGCAGCGAACGTAATTGAGTGCACCGTCGAGGAAGAGCAGAGCGGTATTGGCATAGGGTACTTAACTTTGAAGCCGGTTTTCTCGAAACATCATTTTCAGAAACGGTGTACATCATAACTCTTGAACCAATGAATATTTTCACTTAAAATTTTAACTGGCCCTGTAGAATTCCACTCTCTATCATGTAAAAATTCCGCATAAACATTAGATGTTTGTAAAACATTTTATAACTAATTAAAAACGATTTTTTCCTGTAAAAATGGGAGAAAAAAATTGATTCGTGTGTAACTTCCACAATTTTTGTTCAAATTCATCGGCAAGTTTCCGCATTGTAGATATTTGTGTATAGAATAATTACCTCAAAGCATTTTGCAGCGACGTATTATCTTGAACGATTAATAACTTCGACAATTTTATACATTCCGACGATTTTCTTTTTTGTAAATACTCGCAAATATGCCTACAATAGATTGTCAAAAGCACGACTATAACAATTGTTTGGTATCAAAGTAATTTTGCGTCAAAGAAACTAACAATTTTACGTACCCAACAGTCCACTACCCCCTTAATATTCCAAAACTATAACATTAGATATCTCCCTAAACAATACATACCTATTCGTATCAATTTCCACCCTAAATTCCAACTAGACTATTCGCCAAACTCAGCTATACTCGCTGCTGCCGTCTGCCCACGTATGAAATGAACTACGTCAATCAAGAATATTTTCCATTTCGCAGTTAATCCGAGTTGATTTTCGGTCCGTCGAAAATCAATCACCGTATCCCCGACACAGTGGGCCCCTAATCCGGAGTTTTCCACGTAACTCGCAGTAACGAAGGAGTTACGTTGCGCGCATGCAACGCGGGACCAGATTTTCCGTGGAACCGCGCGTAGATTGGACCTATAACGAACAGGACGTAGAGTATTAAGCTCATCGAGGGTCAAATCCTTTAAGCCAATTTACGCAGCGAACTCCACTCGCTACTTTATCCTCTTGCGGATAGGTAATGGGCGAAAGAACGGGGCAAGTATCGAGACACGTTCCACCCGGCCTTTCGCAAATTTCGCGGCCGGAGTCGCGAGTCTCGTCCTCTAACTTTTCATCCCTTTCAGCGTCGCGCTTTATTAACGGCGTGGAGGGAAGAGAGACTGCTCCTGGAACACAGATTCACCGTCCGACGATCGCTAGGATAGGTGATCAATCTTCCTGGGAAGTCGGTAGGTTTACGAACGCGCTTTACTCGCGTGTAGACGCGTCTACTTCGTTCTTGCTCGATAGGTTTCTTCTGCGGCTATTTGGAGGATGGAAGATTTAACGCCCCTGCGACCAATGATGTATAGTGGCTAGGCTAGACGTAGTGACTAACCACGAACCACCTCGAGTGTTGCGCAAAGCGATATGCCTCAGGATACAAACCACCAAACATGTCCTTCCTCATCTACTACACATCTGTACTTATTTGACCACACCCCTACATACCTCAAAGCCTTGTATCACTAGCGTCCAAAAATTCTACTGCATGCATCCCCGAGTTTCCCTATCTCTGGCCAACTCCCAGGGGCCTCGCCAACATCCCCATTCCTCAGCAACACCCCCTACATCGTTTCATCACACAAAGCCAATCACACATTGCGAGCTACTTTCTCTAACAACCCCAACATCGATCTAACAAGTTTCTTCAGCTCGGAAGAATTCGATGAAAACGATCACGAGCTTATCGCTCGTATTGGCGGTCGTGGGTGGATCGCAATTACTCACGGCTTAGCTGGAATTTGCGGGGCGGGTATGCTAATGCGTTCGTTGCTGCGCATTACTTAATTTTCCTCGAGTCAGGCAGCTTGAAAGTCGAACGCCGTTCCCTCCCCCGTAACTGAACTTTCGTTTAACGGGAGCGTGGAAAAACGCGGCCGCGAGGGATGCCGGCGCCGGGCAGAAGCGTTAATTGTCCCGCGATTTTCCGGCGTCGCGGACCGAATCGCGAGCAGAAGTCGGCCCGCGGGAGGCTTTCGAGCGAGCGGGTTTGGGAAAAAGTGGCGGCGCATAAATCAGGCATAAATCGGGAATGAAGACGGTGAAAAAGCCAGCTGCGGCGCGAGCTGCGAATGCAAACGAGACGACGGACGCGCAAAAAGTGATGGAAACGGGAGCTGGTGGAAGCCGGCCACGGGATCGTGCGCGGAGCGAAAACACCTTGGGAAAACACGCGACCGTTGCGACAGTGCATACGGAATTTGTTTACGGAGCGAGCGGCGACTGGGACGCTGCCCGTCGAATGTTTCATGATGTTAGTTGGTAACTCTCCCGGCGGTGCTGGCTCCGTTTCGACTCAAGCGTAACGTTGCCGAGAGTAATTAATAATAGTAGGGAAAACTTGAGAAATCGAGAAAAGTAGGGTAAACTCGGGTAAATTGGTGATACAGGTTATTCGGTGATACAGTTTCATTCATCTCTAACTCGAAATTGTCTGACTCAGTTTAGATGGAACAAAGGATAACAAATAGCCTTGATCTTCTAGTTTAGGTTTTGGTAGAATAATTAGTCAATTGAAGTTAGTGTGATGGAGTGAGAGAGCATTTCGTTCCAGCAGCGCAATTATTCGTGAAATTTTTTGCGCTAGTTGCTGACGATCGCTTGTTTATGTATTATGTGTGCTTTAGAAGATAAATGGAAAGTTCAGACTACATGTAAGTGATGGTAAAAGGACACTTTAACAAGTCTTACTTTTGAAATTATCATACAATAAGGCATCGGTGTTATTTTTGCTTACGAAATGTGAGTAAATTCTTATTTTTCGTGTTCCCGAACTTGCGTTTCTGATTGTGATGTTCGAGAAATTCTGATGGCAATTACCAGAAACCATGTTTCCTTACGTCTCGCACATCTAATGATCATGAAACGATTGATTATACACAAAACTACAATATAAAATAATTTAAAATAATTTAAAATAATGTAAACTAATGTAAACTAATGTAAAATTATATAAAATAAAATAAAAAAGTAGTTGATGGCCATATCACGGGCTAGCGAGAACTATCACCGAATTACCAGAGTACTATCACCGAATAACTAGAGCTATCACCGAATAATCGGTGTATGTCACGACAACGTAATTTTGTGTATTTTCAATTAAACATAATTAGTAAATTTCTGTTAACCTATCATTTGTTTCTCTGATGTCTGGTGTATCATTATATCCTAGACTCACTTAGAATATGTAAATATTAGCAGTTATTAGAGAAATTCTAAAACTATCACTAATTTACCCAAATTTACCCTACTTCGGTACTGTTTGAAGAAAAAAAAATATCGTCTAGGACGGATATAATAGGATAGTTAATGGGAGTCGAAACTGACCCAGCCGTCGACTTTCGTGTGATCAGTCGAACTTTATCGATGCCACTGTTGTAGGAAAATAAGAATTTTAGAAAAGAAGGTTAAAGTGGAATGAAGTTTATTCTAATTGTCAGTGTTGTGTTAACGAATTTGTTTATATCCTGGGTCAAACTGGACCCAATATCTCCTGGCTAAAGGATGCTTAAGCGTTTCAGCCGAGTGAGCATCTTGGAGATTACGTGGACGTGCAATGCGGAGGAAAATCTGTAAACATGTAGGGTGACTGCACATGTAGGGTTTCACTTATTCAGAGATTATGGATATAGTTTAGCGTGTTGGTATTTTAATATTTGCAGCTTGGGCTCTGTATCTCTAATGTGTAAGGACTGAGGGATTATGTTCGTTATCTCTCACGAGGTTAAGCTTTCTTTACTGCGGTAATCAGGCACGAGAAAGTTGAGTTTACCAGGTGGGCGGATGTGTATTGTTTCGTTTGGTCGAAAGAATTCGAAGAAATTATTTAGTCCATTTTATGTGATATGGCGAAATCTTAACAGTAAAGCAGTTTTGGAGAAATTAGGGCTTCCAGAATTAAATTATTATTCATCTACCAACTACCAAATCACTCCCATACACTATTTATTTATTTACACATGTGCTTCTTATTGTAAAAATTAAATTTACACTGGAAGATTGATTTCAAGAGGACATTAAATGAATACTGTGGCCATTATATGTCAGGGAGCCCAAAAACTTGACTATCGATCAGAAAAGTCCATGGCGTTTCAATCGCATTACCGTTAAGGAACTAGTTCTTGATCAGGCACTAATTTTTGATCAGTTCATGAAATAAATCGTTCTTTTCAGTTTATGTCCTTAAATAATTGTTTGAAATAATTACTAACATAAAAAAGGATAATTCAAACTAGTTCCTGACCTGATAAAAAATTAGTTCCCATGTATTTTCAGATGATCAAAAACTAGTTCCTAGTCACTTTATTATTCCCCAACGTTATAAATAGTTAAATTATACTTATTTTCAACTTTTTAAAATTTTTCCTTAAAGTGTAAATATTAATTCATCTTTTAGTATAAAAAAAGTCTATGGTTGAAAGTTTTATTAGGTTAAAAATAAATATTAAAGCGGGAAACTCTCTAAACTGATCAAAAACTAGTTCCTTAACGGTACTTTAAAGAATGTTAAACGTAATTTTCTTTAAACTCATACCGTGAATCAGAAGTTTAATTGTCAAACACCGCAGTTCCTCTTGGCTCCGTAATGTCAGTGGCAATATCGCGGACGCTAAATTCCCTCGTGTTTCGTCGCCAGGCTTCATATACGTGGTCTATTGTCCGTCGCGCTAGGAAAGGCGAGTTTTCAAGTAACAGCCGGCCAGGAGGAAAGAATCTCATCCTCTCGGCGTGGTATTAGACGTAATAAACTTCCGTGTTGGCTGCTCGTGCAGTTATTAAGGCCCAGCTTGAGAAGGGAAAGTTACTTCGAGACGCGGAGGGAAATTTTTTTAATTAAGGACAGTTCCTCTCGACGGAAGCAGCGCTTTGAACGCGAACTGCAACAACGCTCCTGCTTGGAATCGTTCGTCCCCGTTCGAGCGATTCTTCTATACCCTGCCTTGCGAACTTTTCGCAGGGGAACCGCAAAATAACAATTTATCTTCTCTGATATGTGGTAACTACAAGTACATAGTGTATCACACAGAAAGTAAGCACTTCTGCCTGTCTTGAGACGAAATTGTTCACCAAGAAGCTTTTCAGATGAGACACTTACAGCTGGTCACTGCTTACTTCGAACATAATCAGTTGTGCTCCATATTTTCCCATCTACACTCGAATCAACACTGTGTCTATCGGGTATATCCTGAATATTTCTCACTTGAGGAGGAATGAGTTGAGGGTTTGAAAGGTAGAAGGACGAAAAAGGAGAAAATGGAGCAGGAGTATGTGTTCTTCTGGGTATAGTGAAGATGCTAGGAAGGCTGAACTATATAGCAGACCTTGTCTTAGACGTGGGGATGTTAAGGGGTAGGAGGGAACATATAGGAATCGGTAGTCGAGTGAGAATTTACACGTAGACTTATTTACGCAGACCAATCGTTCAGACTCTTCCTTTTCTTGCTACACTAGTTTGTGGCAAGTGTCCGTATCCCCCAAGACCCTTAAAAGGTAAACCAGTTCGGCATCACCTAGATATTCGCCAATAATGAAGCCTACAGTACTCCCCAGCCTGAAAGGTGCAAGCTACCACGAAAAACGACGGTTAAAGGCGCGTTCGCACATGTTAGTTCCGTGCAGGGATTGTAACCCGCCGGGAGCCGGTTACTAGTAACATAGGACAGTCCAGTCTAGACAGCCACTTAACGTACTCTGGTCATCCGGCCGAAAAATCGAGTAATCTTTATGAATTTTTTACTCGATGAATAACAAATATAATCGTGCAAAACTTTTTACATATTATTCATCTACTTGTGCCCTGCTCAATTTTTCGGCCAGATAACCATAGTACCCCCTTATGTGGCTGTCTGGACTAGACTGTCCTATGTTACTAGTAACCGGCTCCCGGCGGGTTACAATCCCTGGTTCCGTGGCAATTCAGTGTCGTCAATAGTCTCCTTGTGTCAGCGTGAGTAACTGACACGGACAAGTGTGAACTGCTCCATTCCAAAACAGGGTAACCATATTTTCCACCACTCACACTGACGCCACTGAATCGCCACAGCACTGATGCGTGTGAATCCGCCTTAATTTCTCGAGTCCGTCCCGTCGCGATTCCGTTGATGCTTCTTTTGTGCTTGTCCCGGTGTTTCTTGCCGGATGATGGGATCCTCGCCGATAGAATAGCGACCAGACACGGTAGTCGGAGCACCTCGGAAGATAAAGAGAGGAGGACGGGGACGACGAGGAGGCCGCAAGCAGAGGTGGGACTAATCCTAAAGGACCTAAGTAAACCGCTTCTAATGGACCCTGTCACTGGGCTTCAGGACGCCCACTTTCTGTGTACTTCGCTTGGCCCTGCCGGCGAGTGACGATAACAATGGGGAATCGAGTGCGAAGGGAACAAAATGAGGTAAATGGAGGAAGCTCTGCTGGCCCTTCGCGCAGAAACCGTAGACGGCGTGGAAACTAATAGAGTCACTCGAAAACTCTCCAACTATCCGAGACCAAAGAGGTCACCTAGCTGCGTCACGTAATCTCGCGTAATTTTTACGGTCATCGTATTATGAAATCTGACCAACGGGATATAGTTTATACTACTTAATATCGCTTACATCTACGGGCAAGTTTAAATGAGAGCGAAGCGTAGAAATATATTCCATAGTTTTATAATGAAAGTGTTTACATTTAAGCAGCGAGGGGAGCTACGATTACTAAGCGATGCCCAACGACGCAAGCGTCCGATCGATGCTCATAAGAAACTATAAAGTTTCTATCGCAGCTCCAACTTAAGGGGAGGTTCTGGTCTGGAGCCCCCAAAAATAGGTGATATTTAGGAATTAATTAAAGGAAAACTACTATATATAATTTAATGGGACTTTTTGCATTGTATTAAGAATGTCTTAAATTATAGAAATATATTTTTTGTTTTATAATTAATCATTGCAGACAGCCCTGGGGAGTGTATCTCCAAAAGTTATTATCCGATTCGACTGAAACCTTTTTTATTTTGAAGATTATTCATTTGGCTAGGGGGGGAACTAAAAAAATTACAAAAATTACATTTTTTTTTGGAAAATAACGACACTTCAAGTGTGAAATCACATTTTCCTGATATTTTTCGTCCTTTCATCGCCTTTGAAAAGATATATTTTCAACTTTTTGCAATTTTTTTTAGCCCCCCCCCCCCCCTAGCCAGAAATATATTCTTCAAAATAAAAAAAGTTTCAGTCGATTCGGATATAAACTTTTGAAGATACAGGTCCCACCGTTTTGAGAACACTGTTTCGAGAAAAACGCATTTAAAGTTTTACGTGAGTACCGAGTAGCCGGGTGTTACCAATGCATTTGCCGCTACTCAAATGCCTATAACTTCGGGAATTTTACGAATTTCAACAAATCCTTTTAAACACGTTTTCCTAAAAGGTTGAACATTCGAAAAATGAAATAAAAAAAATCGACATTTAGACCAGAACCTCCCCCTAAGGCAGGGTCTGATAGCTGAACATCACTATATAAAAAGTCCACTAGCACTGTGATTTTCTACTTTTCTATTCTACATATGTACCTTACACTCTCCATCCTCCAACCTCTACCACTTCAGTGGTGGTGCTCACGCATAAACGCGGCCATTCGAACGCAGGATGTAATTTAAGTATAACAGGTACGTAAAATACATCCGCAGCGTATTCAAAGTTTGCCCCGGCAGCGGTGCGCACCGAATCGCCTGGTCGTCGCGGAGCACACAGGCGAAACAGGCATGTAAATGCGGCATGCAGGCAACCGAGCCGCGGCTGTCCGTGTCGGAACTTCATTTGAGGATTTCCTTCAGCGCAGACTGTTTCGCTCGGGGTTCCGCGAACGGGAGCAGACACAGCGGGGTGTGCAACGGGGAGATGGGGTGCTGCACACGGCAATCAGAGTTTGTCTGAAGTTTCAGCTTCGGGCCAGAGGGGAGGGGGATGAGGCCGCAGTTCCTTCGCGTCGATGCGCGACGAGCCGACCAACCATCGTTCTCTGTAGCTACGCATCGCGGGCTTTCCGCATTCCGGCTGGAATTCGAAGGGATCGGCGACTGGCGTTACGCAGACACGTTAGCCGTCCCTGTAACGCTTCCAACATCTTTCGCCGTGAACGCTAGGAAGGGGTGATTCCGTTCCCTTTGCAGCTACCCTTGGAAACGTACACGAATGACTTCTCGTAAATCGCGGCTACCTGTGCGACTGGCGTCGGGCTGCTTTCCAATAGAGATTAAAGTATATGATTAAGCGCGGGGTGTAAAATGAGGAAGATTAAGGGTTACTGTCTTTGGGGGGAATCTATTTATAGTATAGAGTGTTCGTTGCAATTTTAATTTCATTGGTTATTTCTGAGTGAAGGTACGTAGAATTACTTCCCTTTTGATGTGAACGCGTCTTTAAAATCGGAAAAGTACTGGGGGGCATGCAGGAATAATCGAGCGTTACGAAAATCGTGACAAAAATGGGTGACAATTTTTTTGGAGTAGAGTTTTATTTTAAGGTGGTCGCATCTGCAGTGAAGTCATTAGCGACCACCCACCTCCGCACAATGATTACATACTTGAAATTAAGTTACAGAATTACATAATGCTCAATTATAAGCGGTCAAGTAAATTAATCGCTTTGAAAAATTGTATTATATTCTGGAAGCTTTTAGTTTCGTTAAAGTTTGACTTCAAATTTGTCTCAACATTCAATCAATTTCTTTGCTGGGAGCATGCTTAGGGCATGCTAGCAAAACATGTTCTATGCTTAACCCTTTAGCGCCAAACGTATCATATATGATACATTCCTTTTTTTTGCCGCTTCGCCGTTTGCATTCGTATTTTGCTGTTTGCAACAGTTTAAGTGGTACATGATTAGTGTAGTTTTATTCACTGAAGAAAGTTGGACCTATCTGAATCATGTATTCTTTGGTTTTATGCATTTTGACCTCTGAAAAAATAAATTAAAAAAAAAAAATTTTTTTTTAATAAAAGTATATAAATTCAGACCATTTTTAACGATAAAAACGAAACGGGATATATTTCCTTCAACAGGATTTAGGCGTGGGCGCTAAAGGGTTAAACGTGTTTTATAAGACTCACATTCGGTAGGGTGCTGTTTAATTAAAAAATGGGTGATAATGTTTCGCCTTATAACTTCAAAACTAAAAGCAACATCCAAACAATATATATAGCGTCGTGTAGACAAAGGATGTCGGTACCTGAGGTGACGTTTGGACAGAGTGCCTGACCCCAGTCAGCGTGGGTATGGGCTCCGCAATATGTAAGTAATGGCAGAATTGTAACGTACCTGGCGGGCTTTGAGCTACTATAATTTCGGATTACGTCGAGTGAGAACTGCGAAACTTGTGTCATTCGAAAGTGAGTTTATAATAACCAATAAAATAATCCTTCAATATTAATACCAAACCTACTCCTTCAATATTAATATCAAACTTCAATATAACCGCTTAAACTTACTCTGTCTACTTCATTCATTCCACAATACAACATCAGGGTCGAGTATTCACGCCAAAAAACTGCGGTTGTGTCCCCAATGTAACCTACCCGAGCTTTTTCCTTCTCTTTCTTTATTCCTGTTTTGCATCTTCGTACAATAAACACGCTTAATAATAATAATTTTATAAAGAGTATCTTCAGAATTTGTGAAAGCAGAGGATAAGTCCACTTTTCTGCCCTTTCCCCAGCGTTTCCTTAGCAGACGATACTGTCAAGTAGAACCATCCAGTGCATGGTCAGGCACTCTTACTCTTCGCGTTACAAATCATATACACCTCCTTTGATTTTCGTAAGAAGAATTTCTCCGACAATCTTCCCCCCTATCGTTCCATTATGAATATTCATAAAACGTTGATTGCCCCATGACCATCAGGTGCATCGAACACACACGCAAATCCCCGGCGTCGCAATCAGCTGCTGTGTTTGCACCCTCCATGGGGCCCGTCTCGAGAATGAGCCGGACGCTGCCGGTTATACTCAACCTGCTGATCAGCGAGCTGCCGTCGCGGACAAATTACCGTGGATCCTAATAAGGTGACGTCTCCATTGACACGAGGCAGGCAAAGGTATCCAGGGCGTGGTCGTAGGAGCATCGCCTGGAGATGGTCGCCCCGACAAAGGCTGCGGCGTCGGTGCCTCTCCGACGATTTATCCTCCCGTCGCGACCCTTTGTGAAGCGAGCGTTATTGACGCCTTCCACACGTCCGCCGTGTCTACCCCCTCCCCCGCCCGTACATCGGTGCATTTCGCGCGGTCGAGCGTTTCTCTCCATCTCTGTTTCACTCTCCCGGTTCAGGTCCGAGCGGCTCCCGCCCCGCATGGAAAAGAAATCGCCTTCTGGGCGGCCGTAATTGGAAGGTTCTCGTGCGTGGATATCTTTGATCTGTACAGTTACGGATTCAATATCGTACGTGCCTCCGCGGAGGCTCTCCCGCGGAAGGCTCCCTCCCCGCAGAGCCTGCTCGCGCTCTGTCCCTCCGTCGGATCCAGCATTCGTCGTTTTACACGGAGCTTCGACGGCCAGGGTGGCGTTAAGTTGCCCGGCCGGCCGGCGCGGCGGATAGCGGGTGGACCGGAATCGAAGCGGCACGCAAACGATCGCGGCGAACGGATAGCCGCAGACCGGCGCGCGCGCGCGCGCGGCTATCTTAAATTAAGATCAAAGTAACGAGAACGCTTGACGGCGGCGCGAATTCACTGGCGGATAGAGCCGCGGCTGGAACCATAGATAACCCTTCCAGCCGCAACAATTCATCGTTCGCCCGACTATATTTCTCCTTCGGTGTATCGCAAAATTATGGCGCCGGCCGAGCAACTAAATTTTCCTGTCGATGTGCCCGCTGCAAGCTACGGGCCACGGGGCAGCCGGCCGTAATGGGTTCGCGGTGGTTGATCGCAAGGGGGCCAACGATTTCATTGGGATGGTCGAGTTTCTGGGCTGGTGTTCGGGCAGGGGTGGATGAGGAAGAGGAGGAGGAGGAGGAGGAGGAGGAAGGGTTGGAGGGGGTTGAGTTCGCGCAGGGGGTGGCGGTGGAATCGGAGGAGATATACTCGAGGGCCTCTCTCCGCCCTCCGATCGCGCTATCAAATTGTCGCAGTGCGGTAGTGGTGTAGGCAGAGGTTTAGGCAGCCCGGTCGCGCTCTCGGCTCGCGCCGACTACTGTCAGCAATGTCTAAAGAGTGACGAGGAGAAAGATCGAAAGCAGATGCGAGGGGCTGGGAGGAGGACGACACGAGTGGCCACCGGTGAATCGTCGCTTAGGATCGCAGCTTGTTCCTGTCCGTCCTCGTCCCTCTAATAGAATTCCGTTAGTTCCGTCTAACCGTTCGTCTCTAGCCATTCGACTGTCCTCTTCGTCCTCTTCGTCTCCCTCCCCCCCTCTCTCTTCTCCGCTGCCCCTTTGTCCGTCCCTTTCCACAGACAGGTACGACCTTCGCAGTCGTAACCACCATCGCCGCCCCTCCTTCACCCTTGTATTTCTGTCGCTGTCTCGTGGCCCTCCAATCTCCACTCCATTCCTCTCCGCTCGAGCCTCCACTCGACTCCCAAATACTGCAATTTCAGCCTTGTCGCCACTACGGCACTTCAGCTACGAAATGATAAATTCCTGGCCCGTCTGCTTTCCCTCCCACCCTCCCCTGCTCCTCCTCCTCCTTCTCCACCAATTCCCTCGACTTCGTTGTCCCGCGACCCTTCCCTCGGCCAGCCTCGTTTCACCGGTAACCACTTGGTGTTTCTGGCATGGTCGAGCTGGCCTCGCTCGATTGATTCGATCGCCGCGTCAATAACCGCGTTTCTTCTGTCCCATTGCCTCGATTACGTCTTTGTTGTAACGCCGGGGATAAATTTTGGGCTTTTGTCGTCGCAATCAACTACCCCGTACCTAACCGCCGTTCGTGTCTCGTGTCGAGGTCCATTCAGCTTGTACGTGGACTGACCGCAGAGTTCATTCCATCGACACTGACGAAAAAGTGGATCCTGACGACAGTGTCCTCTTTTATGCGAGATTCTGCGAATGTGACGGTAATAGACTCGAGCTTCCTCACGTCGAAAGTTCCCTCTGCACTCTACAGCTTCGCAAATGGTACGTTCTCTGAAAAACTTCAACGCCAACCGCCCCTCCCGCGCAAACTTCGGCGTACACGTAACTTCAATTCGGATTTTGGGGTCCTTCGCTCCTCCTCCCCCTCCCCTTCGCCGTTCCCCCTTTCCTTGCCGGCTTGTTCGACGAGTTTAATCGACGAGATGGTAGCTCGATAGACGAATCGAGGTTAAACTCGAGGCTCCCCTGTCGAACGAGCAGCCGGAACTTCCGGGCAAACAGAGAATGGGCAGGTTTACCAGCTTCACGAAATTCGCATCGGCATAGTTGGATGAACACGCGCGTGCACGGGACGCTGGGATGGCGGCTGAGGGTGGGAACGACCCCTGAAGGGGCGGCGGGGGTTTTGTCAGAAGTGTGAATCATCCTGTAGACTATCGTTTTCGGCTAGCCCATTAACCCATTTGCCGCCTGATTGCTCGGGGGTAGTTTATGTCATCGATACCGCACCTGCTCCTAGGAACAGGTAATTAGGCTATCAATGATCGTTATCCCACTTGGGCAATTGAATTTCCTTTTGATTGCAGCGAGACTTCTGTAATTAGATTTTAGCGCACATATGAATCTGGCACGTTTGGTTCGGTGGTGATCGTTGTTGCTTGATGAAAATACGAGGGAGAGTATTTAAGATAAGAAGTTAGTCACTGATATATTGAAAACTGGTAATCTGTACTTTTTAATTTAGCTTGTAGCTTTTTTTAAGGGAAAGTACGGACAAATATTGATCGAATGTAAGGCAGGAGTGTATTTCTTATGAAATTGTATTTCTGATGATCTTCGACTCGTATTGAAGGGAAATTGCAATCTACTAAATCTTTCTAATGCCACTACTGCTCTCGCGATACAAGTCACCCAGCCCAGCACTTGCGCAAGGGAATCGATCCTCTTCTCTTTTTACAACCGAGAATCTTGGACCTCTTCGTCCAGAGAGTGCTCTCGGTTTATAAGGATCCTCCAGTAAGATCGTACCCTCACGGAGGAGATCGAGGAAAATTTATTGAGCCGCGCGTGAGGACAAATCTACTGCCGAGAAGACGGGAGAGCTTCGTCGCTTTCGAGTCGAACGTTTCGAATCCCAGCGACGTTCCTGTCATAAATACGTGGAACTTACACGGAATCTTCGTATATTTACAGAAACGACTGTCACGAATCGGATTGGGTATAAATCCCCTTGCTGTCGAAGCTGTTCTTTTAACAAGCTTGCGATCGGTAAGCTGTAACAGCGACTTCTGTGTCGCGTTGCACGGTGTTTATAGCCTGTCATAGAAACGCGGGAAAATTTTCGGGACACACTAAATAAATTCCTGTTAGAGACAGGTAAATTGAGAGATAAGTAGATAAAATTACAGCCACAGAAATTCCTAGATCCCTGATTAAATTCACTTTCGGGAATTTAATTTCTCATACAGTCATCACGAAACAGCCGAGAAACCACGAGAATCCTATTACAAAGGTATACAGACTACCTACGTCTAAATGCCACCGGTATAACAGATAATAATAATACTAATACGACTTCATTACATTCCCAAAAAGCACAAAGAGAAGGGGCGCGATTCAGCGATTTGGTGCTCTTAAGTCCGACCCCGAGACTACTAACATGATACAATAATAATAGAAAGAGAATATAAATACAAATAATTACAAAATCAAATAAAAAATAGAAACCAAAGAAAAACAAATACTCTGCATTATGATCAAATAAACTCCGCTTGCAAACCAGATTCTAACCCAAAACGTATTAAGAAATTATCGCGAGAATCATGTCCTATTCCTTCCATTTCGGAACGTGTCTCCCAGCTGAAACCTTCCCCGGTGTCGACGATCGAGCTCGTGATAAATATCGACATGACCTGTAACCATTTATGGGGTAGGCAAGAGCAAGGGGTCTAGACGGCGGAAGGGGGTGGTGATTTTTTTTTATACAACCGCTACGACGTTGGCACGGAACGGGGGGACGAGCAAACAGAGAGGCGAAGGAGGATCCTGTCAGGATGGCTCCATCAATCTTCGGCAAAGGGATGACGCTAATACCCACGAGGAAACGTTTTCGCGGTTCCTTTATCCGGGGGAACGCTCTATACCGTGCATTAGGACGGTCTCTACCTGGATGAAATACGACCGATATTCGCTGGCTCGGATACCGAGCTCGGCTGCTCGCGAATTTATTCGCGCGAACTGCTGCCGCGGCGATATTCCTCGGGCGCGCCCCCGTCCACAATGGACCCCCGTGGCTGTGCACGCGATACGCATAAATATAGCCAGCTAATGCCGGGACAAACGCGAATAAATGTTTAATACACGGCCGGGATCGAGCCTTTCGCTCGAGCATTTACATTTTAAACCCTAAGCGAGTCGCGACGCCGCAGCGCGGCGTGTACATTATGCCCGCCCGTAAGAAATTCCGAATGCGAGATTTGCCGGTGGATTTGCGTCGCGGAATTTGCGAACACGGCCGCGTTATTGTCGTGGGAGAAACGCGGCATATAAAGGCGGCTGGTACAATGGGGATGACACCTGGCAGGATTGGGCCAGGGGGTGTGATAATAATATCCATTTTATTGCAGTGTAAGTGACAGTGCGAGGGATAAGGATCTATAAAAGGGGAATACCTCGGTGTTCCTGTCACCATTGCATCGAGAGCTAGCAAATACTGTCGGCGATAATGCTAAAATCGCGATGATAAAACGCCCACTTTGAGTCTAAACCTCAGCCATCGTCCAAGATCCACGCGCGTCGTCTGCCATAATAAATAGTTTAAAAAACGCCGAGGTACAGGGCGTCACTTTCGAGCGTCGAACATTCAATGAGACATCAGTCGCTGGCCTCGGCGTCGAGCTGCGTCGTTTATCATCGACGGCGTCGAGCGTCAGCGGGATTTATCATCGGAATAGGGCGTCTCGATCATCCGACGCGAGCACTCTATCATTAGAGGGCTGAGAAATTGCGAGCATTTCGGGAGGCGTTCCGCTTACGTATTCATCGAAAGTTGGCGCAGACCGTCAACTTTCATCCGAGGAGGGGGGTGGGTTAGGGGGTGGCAAAGCAGGAAACGTCGCGTAATTCCAGCGTGACGGTCGAACGCGATGGAAGAATGGAGTTTTTTAATTTATCGCTCGTAGGGGCAGATTACCGCTGATTGCGCTCGCTAGAGAAAGAAAAGGGCGCGGCGGGGGGTTGGGTGGAGGGGCAGGGGGCCGTCGGGGAAGGAAGACGTTCGCGCGATTTATCAATTTCACGGGGACAAGGGAACTTTTTAAATTACATCGCGCTGATCAGCCTCGTCTTTCTCTCATTTCCCCAATCTATCTTCCCTAGCCCCCTACCCCCCTGCGACGCCAGCCGAAGCCTCGGACAGCTCCGTTGGCTTCTCGGCCGGGCAATCTGTTCGTCGTCGCGCTATGCGGACGATACTTATTGCGCCGTCGCTCGATCCTGCCTCCGCTTAATCCGATTTGTTTCTTTCGCCTTAACGCTTCGACTCGCTGCGATGTATATCCGGCGGCGTTAAGCGAACGCCGTAAAATACGTGGAAGAAGCGTGCCATCGTGAATCCTGGGGACCCGTCGCTGCCGTAGCATCCGGGTTTTAGCTGATTGTTATCGCTTAATGGGGGAGTATCTCACGCTAGGTTAATGGAAAAATGGATCGGACGAGGTTTAATTACGATTAAGGAGCGCAGGATGGTGAAATATTTTCAGTGATCGTTATTGATGACATGGTTTGCATTACTATAATAGATATCAAGAGACAGTTTATAGTTTCATGAAAGAGAGGTTTGTTAATCGGTGTGTGTTGAATTTCTGAATATAGCAAAAGGATTTGTCATTTTGGAAACATCTGAAACCATTGCATTTTAATATAGGTAAATAGCATCCTATATTTAATGACAATTACTTAAATCTTTACACTAATTGCTTATACAATCCTCAATCACAAGGAAAGATCCTCCCTTACGATAAGGGGCCGTCCTTAAATTACGTAAGGGTAATTTTGGCGATTTCTTATCCCCTCCCTCCCCTAGTATAAGAATTCGTAAGATTTGATATTGCAACACCCTTCTTACGTAATATTTTTCAGTTATTAAAATTCTTTTATAGGTTTATATAACTCATTTAACTCAGTTTCGTGATATTTAAACTAAAACACTTTTCTGGAACATTAATGATAGAATTTGTATTTATTAAAAATTAGGTTAAAAAATATTACGTAAGACGCTACCTGACTCCTCTCTCCCTCTTGTAAGAAAACGTAAGAAATTCGCGACCTCCTCCCCCAAAAACAGCCTTACGTAATTTAAGGACGACCCCTAAAAGAAAGAAAGATCCTCCGTGAAAGATCCAACAGCCATAGAAAGAAATGCCAAGTATAAATGAACGAAGGAAAGGGCGAGGAGAAGTGCGAAGCGATAAAAGAACAGACGCACGTTTGAAGAAGTTGAAGAGCTGCGAGGAACATATATCCGCGAAGCGATCCCGACACTTTTTTCCCTGAACACGTTGCCGTGATTTCCCAACACCGTCGATCGTCGTGTAACTCGTAAAGGCGTAGCTCGACGTTGTAACACCGCTTGAACACATGCCCGTCGAGCGTCGAAGTTTTCGCAGAACGACGCCGCGGGCCGTGGGGAACGTGTTCCAGCTGGCAACGATAAAACTCCGGCAGGGAGGTCGAGGTTTTCGCGTCCATCGTAAGGATTTCGCGCGAGTGCACTTCCCCGTCGCCATTTCGGGGCTGAGCGTAGTCGCCGTTCCGCGCCGTTCCGCCGCGAGTCCCCGGCGTCGTCGTCGCCCTGGATCCGTCGTAAAGAAGTTTCCGAACGGCTCGTAATCGAGAGGATGGCTCGGCGAAAGGGCCTCCGCGGCTGCTATATACGCGCCACCATTTACCGTGAAAGCCTTTGTTCGATTTAAAGCACCTCTTTTTCTGTGTCTCCCGCGTCTCCGGATACTCCTCACGCGCTCGAGGGAGCCGCGACGCTATCAGATAAGCGAAGCTGCGTCAGACGTCCCACGAAACTCGAGAGTTTCCTCGCTCCGCTGTCGTAACCCTAAGACGCTCGAATAAGGCTGCTGCTATTTTACTCGAGAGTGTGTATAATGGGGGTGGAGTACAATTCGACCACCGGTAAATAAACCTCGTTCTTTTGTTTGGGAAAAAGTCAAGTGTGACCGCGAAGTGGGAAGGTGAAATGTAAAAAGATGTGACAAAATTGCAATCCCTATGCAAAAATGAGTAAAAACTGGGGATGAAGTTGCTTGGTTTTTAGAAGAGAATGATTTCAAATTCTTTTCTTTAGGCGTGCTGTAAAATGTTAACCATGGTAGTCTCAATGGTAGAAAAAGATGTGTTAGTAATTGAACTTGTTTTTATAGGATAAATCATTGTCCATGTTTGCGTCGCGATTTTTACGTCACTATGTATAGGAAAAGAGAATTCGTGATCGTGTGATTGGCACGTGACGTGGTGAAGTGAATTTTTCTCGGAACGCCGTGTTTCCAGCGACGAAGCTGATACGATTAAAATTATTGAATCACCAGTGCGGATAATATTCCATAGCGCCTATATTAGGATGCACCGCGCGGTGCGCCTCGAATCGCGTTGATTAATAAAGCGTCGGTTAATTCCATTAAAAATTGATTTCTCCGATTTCGTTTCGTTCCCGTGGCACGCGGCGAACGTGTTCATCCGAGTGTCACACTCGGTCGAGGGTGGCGAACAATTTGCCAGCTGATTAGCGTGAATTTTTCCGCGGGATCCATTTCAAATGGAATTCAGTAGCCTTCGATCCAAGTATCGCCGGCCTTCTCTCCAACTCTCATTCGTGTCTCTGGAGAAGTTTGATAAAGATCCCGGTTGGCTTCCTCTTCTCAACTAATTACTTACACCGCGTTGCCTAATTGACTCGGTTTTCCGTCCCTTCTAACAACCAATTTCCGCGTCGCTTCTCTATGCAAAAGTTGGTTCTTCTCAACGAAAATTTGATTTCTTTCTTGAAATATTCTTCTTTTAACGTTGGGTCACCAGCTTTCTGGTAATATTCCTTGGCCACTAAGGTATCTTTTTCATAACTTATGATTACATATCGTGTTACTATGTTCTCTTCGTCAAACACTTAACGAATCTAAGACACAGAAAACTGAAAACCAGTAGATCAGTATATCTATTATCTATTGAATTCCTAAATTCCTATAGCCTACTCTGCGTTACACTGCAATTGTACTTGTATCATTTTCTAGTAGTAAAAATGTAAAATACATTATATTTCCATAAAATCAGGATTTCTACTTTAACGAATTATTTGAACTCAACGTGTGCAAGATCTTCTGTCCCAAATTCCACGAATCCTCCGAAATGGCTGATGCTTCCTGGAGCCACCGACATTAGTGCCGCCCGAACGCGCGCGGTGGAAACGATCAGCTGCTGCTAAATGTTTATTTCAATATCATCGGTGTATAATCCATTGTTATTTGTCTTGGTCGGCGCGCTTGTATATTCGTCGATGCGAAACGTGACCGGTCGTTGGTTTCAGGGATCACAGAAACCACGAGACTCGATTATGCTCCACCGAATTCACGGGAAGAGCTCGAATTTACGAGGTGGAATCTTTGCTGCACCGCACAAGCTTGCCGAAGCTGCCGGGGCGTAAACCAGATTATCGCAAATCCGAACGCAACCTGAATTCTTCAAAAATCCATACTCAACCATCGTCGATACCTTAATCCTCGTAGTACCTTACTAACCAAATTCCTTCTACCAAGTTTTTATATCATCTTTCATATTTCCCAGTCCTGCCGAAGCATTGACTCCGCGAGCAATTCTCACGCACGGCTCCGATCCATCGATCGTCGGAATTTACGGCTCGGAATATTCCAGGCGCCGCCAATAACCGTAGCAGTGTGTTCGCAGTAACGAGCCCGCTTCAGGGCAGAACTATTTTTACATTTTGAAAAGGGACGGTGGTCGCATTCTTCTCGCGAGGGAGCGGGCTTGTTTCGAGTTCTGCTTCTTCTCGATTCAAGCCCTCCTTGCCCGGCGAGCACGACTGGCGGCCGTATAACGCCGATGAAAGACGTTTCCCTCTGCCCTCGTCGCAGTCGTCGCCCGCGCGGCGGAAAGTTTCATTCGAGTATCCGGCGGAGTGCACCGTTATGTACATCTACATAATATATACGTACATATGTGCGCGCGTACATGTTTCACGAGAGCCAATATAAAAGTCGAGCCCCGCTTTCGGGATATCGGCGAAATGCTATGAACTTAAACGTAGGTACTCGAACAGCGGGAAGAACGCGACGGCGGAGGAATTATATATTGCGCTACGTTAAACACAGAGTGCCTCTAAACCGTACCTACGAAAGGAACGGAACTACCCCTTAAAACATTCTCCTCCGCGATTACTTAACCGTGCAAAAAGTATCGATTTCCGTAACGTCATTAACGTCCACTTGTGCAACTTACTCTGCTGAGCATTTGCCAAAAAAAAAGAAGAAACTGATTCATGTTCTTAGTAGGTGTCTCTTCCTCCATTGTTTCCCGCCACATTTATTTCATTCAAACGTGCAATATTAACCCCCGGAAGAACACTCCCGCGACGTTGTTCTTATCCAAATTGTGTTTCGCGGGGCGCGACGCTGCTCGCTCGCCGCGCGGCTGCAGATGCATTTGGAATTTCATCACGTAAATTTGAATAGAACGCCGGATTGCGACGTAAAAGGGAAGAGCCTGGAAACGCGGCCGAGGTGTTTCCTGGACGACGCGGTGAATATGAAAAGATTAAAGGGAGAAACAGTTGGTGCGGGCGGCTTGCGCGCGAGCAGGGCGGGAGGAGCCGAGGGGAGGATCGGAGGGTCGCGGTGGAAAAAGGAGAACGCGGAGAAAAATTGGCTGCAGGTAACGGGATTAAGAGTGCTACTGCACGCCCGTTACCGGGATCATCCCGCAAGAAACTTTGCACTTGGCAACTTTTAATGCCCCCGCCGCGAAATCCTATTCCGCCGCGACCGTTGCCTCTTGTCTCTCTTTCGGCGTTTCCCTGCCTCCTCGGTTTCTTTACGCATAGTTTCTGGCGCGGCACGGCGGGGCTTAGATCGGAACGATTCTTCCGGCAAACTTTACACGTCGAGTGCAAGTTGATCCTCGAGGGTTGGCGGGACGAATATTTCGAGCGCGTCGCTGCCGACCCGTTGGCATTATACTCTTTCAAATACGTTTACGACGCCCCGGAGCTTTACAGCAGAGTCTGCTTACCATCCCGCGTTTAATCACACGCGCGTCCTTTGAAGGCACTGGTGCCTGTAGAATTGAAAGAACGAGGGTTGCGATCGATCGCCATCATTGCTCGTTGCTCTCCTCGCAAAGGTGCGTCGAAGGAATTTCTGCTGGTGGAAAAATTCCAGTTCTGGTCCAAGTTTCCTTGATGTTTCTTAGAATTTTCCTAGAGAATGCATTGCACACGGGGCTGGACGCTCCTCGTTTCTCAGTCTCCTGCGGGGACGCGCGGGTGGGAAGATGGAAGGGTAGAAAGGCTATGTGGGGCGGAGAAGGTGCGGGAGGAAACGCTCGTGTCGATGGGAAAATACTGCAGTGATCTCGGGAACGAGGTCGATACCCACTTCCGTGTCTCGGTATCCGCGGCTCTGTCGACGATTTAGCCTCGCAGTGGCTCCGTCCGACCGTGGAGGGGGCAGATAACGTATAACTTTGTAGAAAAGACGGCTTTCTGGGATGAAATTGCAAAGCCTTGCGGCGTATCCCGTATCAAAGCCGAGGATACGTCGGCCCGTCGTATCCCGTTCAATTTTTATGGCGCTCGCGTCCCGATCGACGTTGTTTTTCGATGAACTGGTTAAGTCGGGTTCACTGCCTCTCGACGAGGGCTGTTTCGATGTATTCTCCACGGCTCTGTGTCTCGCCGGCCGCGAAACCGCGCCGGGATATCTCGAAGCTAGCTGGATCTTGTCAGAGACGAGTAGGTACTATATGAATCTGAAAATAGTTTTCGCAGTCTGGGAAGACGCAGACCAAGGAAACGGATGCGAACTAGCCTTTGGAACCTTCCAAAAGTGTATAGAAATCTCACGATTACTCCAATATCCCTCAATTTTATTGAAGACTAGCAAAATACCCCCGCGCTTCGCTTCGGGCCTAAGAGATTTTGAGGAATCCGTGAAAATAAATTTCACCCCTTTTCACCCCTTGGAGGGTGGAATTTCCAAAAATCTTAGTGGGTGCGTACGGATCGAGCCCTCGGACACTTATTCCCACCGCGCTACTATTTCGCAAGAGAGAAGTGCTCGCCCGGACACCGCCCGGCAGTGGCGGCGCGACATATTATTTAAAAATTATTATTTAAAAAAAATAAAAACGTTAGAACCTTCCCCTCGCCAAGATGAACAAAGTGATGTAACACAGTTGTGATTACAGTTCATATTTGCTGAGAAACTGTATTTCAAAGTATGCAACTTCAAATTTATATAATAGTATAGATATAGATAACAAGAGAAATTTCGTCACAAACGTAAATATATACTTTATTAGCAATCAAAAACTAGTTAATTCAACTAGAAAACGTTTATCAGTTGATCCTACTTAGTAAATAAGTACAAGTGACCAAAGGTTTTCCATTCCCAACCCCTTCTAGATTCCTCGTGGTATTTGGAGGTTCACGCTTTCTTGCCAGCAGTTTGCAAGCTCCGGCCACATTCCCTTTGGGACCATTTGCGGCGTAAGAAAGAAATCGGCCAGTGTCTAATATTCGGTCGGTCGGCTACATAAAAGGCAGATAAAAAGTCCGGCCCCGGGAATCTGGTGGACAGATCGTTTCAGGAAGGATCCCAGTAAGCGCGACAAAACGCTGGCAAGGACTCGGCGCGCACGGTCCCCGTGCAAGTTTACAATAAGCGTCGCGTTACGAGCCACGTGAATGGACGACGTGAAACGTTTCACGACCATAATCCGTGGGGAGAGCGTATACGATCCTAGATAGGCCCCGCAGCCTCCTTACGATACGGGTCTATGGGCTAGGGATCTAAACAATCTCCTATCCCGCGCACGAGATCCCATGCCCCTTGGTAGGCAATAAAGCCTGGCTTTTCGTAGCTTTGCCTTTTACCCTCCCGCCCCCATCTGTCCCGCGGGAGAAAGTAAAAAGCCACCGACTATTTTCTTCCAGCTTCGTTCTCCACCGCCCTACGTGCCACCGTCGGCTCATCCGTGGAAGAATCTCACCCCTCCTCGGGCTGTATCTTCGATCCACCGTGATTCCTCGCCCCCGCGTCTGATAAACGAATGAAACGACGCTTGCAATGGAATTTCTATGTTCTCCGTCTTGGATGATTTCGGTCCGCTTTCTGCTATCTTCATCGTGGCTATCGGGGCGTCACTGCTTTCGCTGATTAATTAACACGTTCACTCTGCTTACATTCTTCCACCTTCTTCGTTCGCAAGGGCAGTTAGGTAATCCGAAAATTCAGAAAATTGTAGAGCAGTTGATGGGAAGATAAAGCTATTTTGCTTTCTAGTTTTAGGGGTGAAATAACCTCTTGAAAAATGCGGAATTTTATTTTTCGTGGAATATCTCGAGAACGGCGAGAGATACCGAAAAGAAGTTTCAACAAATGTTAATCCTAGGTACTACAAAATTGAATTTGTTCAGCTTACATGTAATCATCTATACCAGGACCATACAGAGAATCCTCCTGGTCCAAATTGTTTTCAATTTTTTATGAAATTTTACCAAAAACCGAGCGAAAATTAAAAATTCGATAGTTTAAATTTTAAAGTATCGTCTGCGGGCACTATTCCCTGTGCGCCGCGCAGTATAAAACGCTATAACTTTTCTAGATATTCAAATTTCTCAAAATCGGTTTAGAATAATATTCTAGACACACGAATGTTTCAAAAAATGCGAAAAAAGAAAATTTAACTTTTTCAACACAGAAGAGTAGGTACTATGCCCCTTTATGATATGTTTGATATCCCTTTTGTCGTGTCTGTGGTGGTTAGAGGCGGCTGCCAATGGAGGAAGCTCGGTGCGGCTGGACGGATGAACGCTTCCACAATTGGGAATGATCGCGTCAAATCCATCGTACCGGAAGGTATTCATTTATGCGCTCGGTATGAATATCTTTCATCCGGTCTGCGGTATCATATTTTGGGATGTAAGGCTTCGATATTACAATTTCAAATTCCTTGCTGGCAGATCCCCGGCGTAACGCGAACGCATTAAGCAGGGTCAATATCGGAAGGATGCGAGAACCATGAGTATCCGCAGGTGTTGCCGCGCCGAACGTTTGTGCGCTAGAATTCGTATTAGGTGTTAAAGGACGACACGTGCGTGATATCACTCGACAAATATCTCCTGGAATACTAACAAACAACCAGAATTATTTTCCAACACCAAAATACCTCTCCTCTTCTTACACTTTCAACCTCGATACTTCCTCATTCCGAAACCCTCCCGAAGTTTCAGCACACCGAAGTTACAATTAGCGTTACACACTCGCTTCGTTAAACGCTCTAAGAATTTCAGAATTCGTAATTAGTGGGACTAAATGAAGCACCGCCTCTGCAATTAGTCCGCTTTATTACCTCCAACTCTCAAGTTCTGTACTTAATAAACACAGCTTTCGGTGTAAATATCTCCGTTCGGGGACCGAGGAGATTGGAGCGCGAATGAGTAACCGTCGAGATTCCCTCGCGAAGAACGCGTCTTCCGAGGGAATCCTTTTACAGAAGCTTTTAGCGGAATCTTCAATCTTTGTCCACGGCATTTTCAGCGCTGATGGTGGCACCGTTCTCTCGAAAATGTTTACCGAACTCGGTTCAATTTCTTTCTCGCGTGTAGACAGGGTCGCGTTGTTGCGCACGAGCAAGCCGCGAGTGCAATCCTCCCGTGGTGTACGTGATGTGTACACGCGACGAAGACGCAAAGGTATCATCCATCAAGCTGTCCCTGGAATTCGTCCTGCTCCCCTGTGCACGTGCACCCGTAAACACCGTGTACGTACGCGCGCCGGGCGATTGTGTACAAGCACGTCTATCTCTGTTCCGTGTAACATTCTGTACGGCTGTACTGGGGTAACCCGTGTTTCCTCGTCTCCAGTGCACACTAGCCCTGGCCCGATCGATCGAGACAAGGAAATCCTGAGCGCTTGTTCACCTTGATAACCGCGCTTGATACCATACGACCCGCGACAGATAAAGTTGGGGGAGCCGAGGCGCTCTCTGCGCGTAGCTACTTTGGTCTCCCGATCCTCTCTGACTTTAGAATTAGATTCTCACGTCTGATTTCGGGAACAGTCCTGACAAGATAGCTAGAAATGTTCTTTGGCAACGTGATGGCGATCTAAGTAGTTACTTTACTCTTGTAATAAGGTGGATTTCCTATTGTAAGAAACGGAGAAAGGCAGCCTTGGGTGGTAGGACTCGAACCCGCGATCTCGGGATTTGTTGCACTACTGGCCAGCTGTCTTACCAATTCCACCAACGTTGACTTTCCGAGGTTACTCTTTACTGAACTCTATATATACACAGTAGAGACACTATAATAAGAGACACGAGAAGGCCAATTTTTGATTGGTCCGCCATTTTTGGTCTATTCCCGGTGATTTTTAAATTTGTCAATTATGCCAATCTTATTGGAATACATTTAAAAAAAAAATATGTTTGAAAGTTAATAAAATAAGTAAAATATGAAAATACCGCCATAAATGTAAGAGTTGTTAAGAGTGGTTGAGAGTGAAATGGTGTATATTTCTTTCTCTCTCGTAGGATTTAGACCAAACATGGCGGACAGTGGCTCGTGTCCAGACTCTTATTATAGTGTCTCTAATACCCAAACTAACGTAGCGCCACCTATGTGACGAATAGTCAGTATAATCGCACTGTATGTCGTTCCCAAACGCCAAATGTGTACACTTCATTTACTAACATTTTACAAAGTCCAATATATAGGGTGACCATACCTATTATTGCTCATATTCCTAATATCGCCACTCGCAAAGTAAGCACTAAAATTGATCGGTGATGCACTGAATTAGTACCTAAACATACGTAAGAAGACATACTGTAATTGCAGCGTTATGTGATTAACAATTACAGAAAGGGAAGTATTTTAGTGAATCTTATTTAAAAAATTGGACTGTTACAATTTTATATCACATTCGAAGAAGCTAAGTCTAATAATTCTCTGAATGCAACAGTATCTACTAGAAATATCTAATTAATGATGCACTTAAGGAATTAAACCGATTAAAATATTTTTCGTAATGAAAATAGCTTTTTTCTTTTAGCAGTATGCGTGTTCTCAATACCGCCTACCGAGACCAATGGTTTCGATGTAATGTTTTTTACAGGTGGGGTCATGATATTTACGGAGCAATCAAAATAAACTTTATTTGTCCAATATGAACATCCGAACGTAAAAAATGAAATATTTTAAAAACCTATTTCTATATTTTTGTAATAAAAATAAAATCACAGATTGATAGAAATACATTTATAGAGTAAGAAATAAGAAAAGCTCATGTGGAAATGACTTTAAAATCTCATATATACATGAATTAATGAAAATTTCTTGATTAAGCGATATTAGGTTCACTTTTTTCAGGCCCCGATTTTTACGTGTCTTACGTTTTTTAATTCCTAATTAAAGAATTGCAGGTTTCAACGATTCTAACTTATCTACATGAAAGATGAATAATTTCCCTTTACTTTGAAACGAATTATCAAAACAAAAACAAAAATATCAATTATTATTCAATTGACAGCAATTTAACTTTCGCTAGGCGTTATTACGCACCGTCACCCTACACCTCGAGATGGTGTAAAAGAAGCGTTCCTCCCGGTTGACTACACTCGCTTCTATCAGAGACCGTTTGAAACTTGAAAAAGCTCTCTACTTGTCGACGCCGGCGTTATCTCGCCCCGACTCGTTGAATGAAAATCACGGCACCGATAAAGCGGGTCCGTGAGGTAAACGTCGGGGTGACTCAACCGCGATTTCCGTTGCATTGCGAACCAGCGTTTTCATCGTGAGTCACGCCACCCTCGGGTAGGTCAGTTTTATGAGCCACACGATGATATACACCGTCACGAGAGCCTTCCGCGAAGGAGCACCCCCGTCTCGGCTCGAATCGGGCGACAGAAACGTTTCAATCGTGGATTTCTTCGCAGATCCCAATCGATTCGTTGCGACCGCATTTTTCATTAGGACATTTTTGTGTTGCACGTCGGGGAAACGTCGTTGGTCTCCGCGTGGGATGTTATCTACCACGTTGGTCGGCGTGTCCTCTTTACTGCGCAGCGGTCCGCGACATTTCTCGTTTCCTCGTGGCCACCGGCGCCGTGCGATCGATCGATCGAAAGGAGGAAACGGTCTTCCACGATAGTTCCTCGCCCTTCCACCCTTGCTCGGCCGTGATAAGGGGCGATATAGCAGACGACAATGGCGACGCTCTTGTCACTTTGTGGATCGTCTGTAGAGTCGGTTGAAGGCGAACGCAGCGGCGCTGAGGAAAGCTACGATCGAGAGGGTGCACCGCGATATTATTATAAAGAACGTCGTCCCTGTCACCTACCATTGAACAACCGCCGAGAACGTGCTGGCGCGCGAAAATATCATTCGATTATTCCGCGAACAGAGGGAGACGTTTAGTTGCCGTCTTTACGGTAACAGTCCCGTGGAAACCTTTGCGGCCCTTCGCAACGATGCCTTGCATTTCAAATGGCGTTTACCTTCCCGTCTGCTCTTCTGTGTTTACACCCCTGAATTTATTTCTTTCCATTAGCGTATCGCGGCGCAGTCGAGTCGGTGAAAACGTTACGATCCTTCGTAGTTCTGTGTACACCTGGCTTTTAGGGGGTCTTAAAGAGAACTTCATCATCCTTTAGGTGGAAGTATGAGTTAGGAAACTTGCAGGGGATTGGATTATAGTATATTACACTGCAAGGTAACGAAAGGGGTTCTATCATTCTTGCTTCAGAAAATACTAAAGTGTTTAGTTTTAAATAACGGCACGGCTTATCTGCATTTACTACCAAAAATTAGTTCCCATTTGGAAATACTATTACACAAGATCTTGATATAAGTTCACTAATTTCCTTTAATCCTTCGTTAGTACACCTCTTTTTTCGATTAACTTTGACACACCTGGGTGGCTCACACCCAGAGCAATTTTTGAACAAGTGCCATTCTCATCCAAAGAATCCAATTATTATGAAAAAATCATGGGTCAATTTCAAGGTCTCTACAATGTATTCCAATAAGTTTTCGATTGAAATTTCGTCACAGCTTTTGTAAAATAATTCTAGATTACCACATGTCGAGAAAAAGCAAAAAATCTTAAAAAAAATTGTACCTTTCACAAATTTCAATATTAGAAACTAAAAATCTACAGAGCTGATGTTCGAATATAATATTTTGAATGAAAAAAATAGTTTGTAAGTCGGTTTTGAAAAAAAAACGTATTTATTTTGCATATAGAAGGTTCAGGGCGTCAAAATCAGCTTATGGGTGGCCCACACCAGTCAACGAAGGGCTAACTCCCAAATGCAAGAATAGAAGAACTCCCACTTCGTGTAATTTACGCCGCACGTTCAGTGTGCCACCGTTGTATAAATTCCCTCCACCTTGATATTCAGGCCAAGAAGCACATTTCATGCATTCCGGCCGATCGTATCACCTATCACTTAATAGCATCATGATTCAACGCGACCATTTTGGGGTCGAGCACCCCACTCGCGCGAACAATTTCCACCTCTTCCATTCGCCCGGAATACAGAGCACCGTGTCGACGGTCTTTCCCCCGGCCCTCTGCGGTGGCAAGCTTTATAAAGCGACCAGATTGATGGCCGAGGAGCAGCGGCGAAACGGTCGATGACTCCTCGAGCTCTCATCCCTTTCGGCGTCCTGCCCCGGGAAACGTCCGTGGTGCTTCCGACGGTTTCCGAATGCTCGGCCGTAAAGGGACACCCCGGCATCCACGTCTCGCCCCTTATCGGCGCAGGTAAGCACACACGCGCGTGCTTTCACCTTCCGTCCTCGGTTTCGCGCGCCCGATCTTCTCCGCGATTTTACGCCACGGAACACCCTGGAAACATTTCACAATTCCGTGGCTTCGGTACCCGTGAAACGACCCGACCCGCTTTCCCGCTTCGTTTACTTTTACGCCGACCCGAGAAGCCTTTCGCTCCTCCCACGGAAACGAAAACGAGCTCGCCTATCCTCCCTGACCCGCCATCTTGCACCCCTCATCTGCTTTTCTTGTTTTCGTCATTTCGGAAGCTTCGCAGGATTTTCTGTCTCTATCGTCGAGAAGGAAGATTAAGCGTTGTTGTTACCGAACTCGTAAAAAGGACCGTTCATGTAGATACGCTAAAACGTATAGGAAACGAAGGGAATATTGATAAAATTTTTACTTTCCCACCGGCAAATAGTTATTTCGTGGAAATCACTTGCCAGACTGAAGCATAAAACTGTTGGCAAAATCGTGCAATCTGCATTTTTGGCGTTACGAGGTGTCCTCGCCAACTCCCTCGTTGATGATTCGCGAAATTTTCGGCGTGGACATGGGAACAGAGGTGTCGCCCTCGCCTGTCGCGGGGACAGCGCTCTGATGAACGCTGTCCCCGCGCATCGTAATATGTTATTTCGGGCATTATAATGCGCGGAGGCGTGAAAAGGTTATGAAATTATTCACTGGAAATCGATTTTCCATCGACAGGTGGCCATGGACGATAAAGCAAGTCGGGAGTGGTCGGCTCGATATTTGCTGGGGCGCGCGTCGAACAAAACGGAGCGAGCCGCGCGTGTCACGGTCTCCCTCCCCCTCCCGAATCGAGGCCTTTGGCGGCGAGTAATTTATTCGCCGCGTGATAAATCACGGTGTGAAACCGGGGCTGAAATTGCGCGTTAAACAATAGCCTGCCTATATAACTATAACTGGACGCTTGTCGAAGTGGCTCACATATAATTAGCGTAGTTGATCAACGCGCCCCTTTCCCCTGGTAGACTCACCTCTGACTGTGACGTGCGCAGCCATGCGAGCTTTCATTAACGCGCGCACGCAAGAGCAGAGGAAATTCTCATTTTACCAAGTATCTGAATTTCATCGAGGCGGCGTGTTTCCATTTTAAACCGGACAACGTGCAGATTCGTTCAAGGGTCCTCGAAAGAATCTTCTATTTGAAGAAGAGAGATGGATATAGGAAGGAGAAACCCACCCTCCCGCAAATAATGAAGCCTCAGCTTACGAATCGATGCTTGCAGGAATGTGTTCTCTTGCAAAGTATATTTGTAAAGGGAGCATCCTACTTATTTACTTCGATATTGCAGTCCACTAAAAGCGCGAGACTGGTTGCTGCACAACCACTGAGTCGCGGTAACGCGTTTAACTGAAACGGGGACGCGAAGTGGATGAAAAATGCGGCAGCGGCCCGAGGGAGGAGAAATTATGAATTATAGCCAGCCGATTCATCATTTCGCCGTTTTGCATCGATAAGGGCCGATCGGTTTAGCGGCGCAGCGGGCAATTTTATGGCAACTTTAGCAAAGGTCACGCTCTTACGATATTTCGCCCCTGTCGGGAGCGGCGAGCCGCGATTAATTCGAGCGCAGCGTAATACGACGGTGCCGTATAAACCGGCGGCGCGATCATTTTCCAATGAACTGTTCTCAGATTAATGGACGGCCGCGTGTACACACGCGTGTACCGGCGCAATTATCCCCATCGTCGACGCGTGTACGTACAGCTATTCCGCGCCGCACACGCGCGCCATCCACTCTCGTATAAAGCTCGTATCCTCCGAGCGCGATGTAGCGCGATAGTGAAGCGGAGCTCGATTCACCCTCCACTCTTTTTCTCCTGTTTCTGCGCCCCTCCCCACCTTTCGACTGGTCCGTTTCAACCCCCCTTTTCTGCTGGTGTCGTTTGTCGAGGACTGATGGACGCGTGACTTTCGTCCATTTCAGAGATCGAGAATCTTTTGGATGTTTTAGTTCGGTGGAAAGGTTTGAGTCGTAATTGGGATCAGTAATTATTGGAGATGCTCCTTTTTCGGGCAGTGATTACCTGCGATTATAGTAAATTCAGGGTAATGCTGGGACTTTGGGTAGATCTCGATCGGTCTTTGTTTTTATTTAAAGGGTTTGGTCACTTTGGACGGAGCAAAATTGCAGTCATTTTCGGAATTTTTTTTAGGAAGATAATGATATAAACAGTAACTTTAATATGAAGCCTGTTATTATACAACTGTCGCCGGAACTAATACGATTCTTTTTCTACGAAATGGCGACGGTAGAGCTGTGATATGCAAGATCGTAAGGAGCGACGTTTTCCACGGTGTTCAATCTCACGGCTATACCGTTTGACTTAGAACAAAAACAGAAAAGATTTATTTTCTGCATGCCTAAAACTAGAGAAGTACGTAGGAAAATCCAGAAACATTAATTTGTCACGGAATGGTGAACATGGGGAGAAAAAGTCCATTCTTTTTTATTAAAAAAGTGTCAATTGCAAAGAATATGTTCAAGATATCGCAAAAGAATATAGAAAATAAAACTTTTTGTTTTTTTATTCTAAGTCAAACGATGTAACCGTGAGATTGAATATCGTGGAAAACGTTGCTCTTCAAAATGTTGCATATAGGAAAAAAAGTCGTATTATTTCCGGCGAGAGTTGTATAATAACAAGCTTCATATTGAATTTTCTGTTTAATTCATTATCTTCCTAAAAAAATGCCGAAAATGACTGCAATTTTGCTCTGTCCAAAGTGGCCTAACCCCTTAATGGCGTTTCAAGGATGTTCAGCTGGTATTCCGCTTGCTGTGTTCTACTCAATTACTCGAATTTGCTTAAGGATGTATCGGATGTAGGTACAATATTAGACAAATGTATATGAAATTTGAAACACTTGAATATCTACGTCTTACGCATAGTTATAAATGTGGATGTAAGGAATTTGAACGATAGTTGGAGTCTTATTTTTATTCCCAGAAAGGTATTTTTCACTTTGCAAATGCTTTTTCAAACATTATTTGCAAAACTTTTGCCAGTGAAAATGCCCTGAATTCGCAATTTTCCCAAGTTATAATTCATTTCTTTAAAACGATACAGTGGAAACAATTGAAACTCGGTAGATGTTTTCATCTATCTGTCAAGATCGTCTCTTTTCATAAGAGTAGCTACGTGTAAAATGAGCGAGAATTAAAATCGTTATAACTCAGCAATCGTTTAGTGAATTCGTTTAAAAATTTTGGAGCACATCAGCAAGATAAAAAGGACAACCTAACAAACTTTCATCAGCTTGGTATCATTTTGAAGATAGGCCCTATACATCTTTAACGTGTCTCTTTCGATTCTCTTGGCCAACCGTTTCCATGCGCAGTAAGACTGTTAAGTAGAAATGCTATATATGCAGTCAGACGCAGCACGATATGTACTTCACTCACTGCACGCGTTCACCATTTCCCACCAAACCATTCTATAAATGCATACTCCTCCATTAAGCAGACTATTCTAATATTAAAAATACAGTGTTATTACAAAATAAATAGTTCCTATATTGTGTAAAAAGAGAAACTGCTATAGCTAGGAATACTCTTGACTTTTTGTTACACCAACTTAGATCTGTTCAATGTGTTCACCCCTACTGTAATTTCGTTTATTACCCCCTGCTAAGAATTGAACATCCTCCCCCTCTACGAGCTACAAGCTCAGTCTTCAACACTCTTCATTTTACACTCGCATTTCTCCCAACTCTGTATTTTTACTCATCCTTGAATAACCACTCTCGCGAACCCTTTGCAAGCCCGAGCGTCGTTCTTTCCTCGTTCCTCGTCGCGCTTCACCCCTTTCCCTCTTTCTGGCCAGTTCCCAGCCGCGATGGTATCGCGACGAATCTCGTTTCGCAGCCGATGATGGATGGTAGAAACGTACCGTGCGGGCCGAGCTTTATAATCAGGTTTCGAAACATCATTCACCCACGCCGGTGGATCGTGGCTCCAATTGGCCCATTACCCGGATCCCCGATCCAATTGGCTGTATCGCGACGCGTTTCGCTGCCTTCCCCTTTCGCGATCTCTGCTTATCATCCGTTCTATCGCGTATGCATACGCGCCCCGCGATATTCAATGTTCCGCGTTTGAATTAATAACGCGGATTAGCGACGGAATCGAGGTGTAATTACGCGCCGGAGGCTCCAACGGAAAGTACACGGCCCTCTCTGCCTGCCAAATTCAATGGGCCGTGTTTGCGCAAGAAGCAACACGCTGGCCTCCTCGGCGCTCGTGCCGCTGATGATCTTGGTGAGATGAAAGGTGCACCATTTTTATTTTGCAGTCTGATGTGGATAATAGTTTTATGGTGGGAGTTTGGAATGCAAAATTACGTGCTTCTTTAGTTTCAGCTATGTATGTATTCTAAATGAGCTTCTTGTTAGCTGCTCTAGTCTGGTAGCTTAACCTGTGAATTGGAACTCGATCGAAATAGTCTCCAGTGTATTAAAATTGCATGTTTAGTAAACGTAAATGTTTCGGAATTTCCGTGACGAATCAGCTCATCTTATTCAACGCGTAGAATTTTTTGAACCACGAGTTACCTCGTCTTCCGCAGAATTTTTAGTTAACAGGTTAATATCGCGTGACAAGTAGTAAGTATCAATAATTCCACCCTAGAACGATTCCACTACGTAATTTAATAAAAAATCATATTCACCTATTTTTCGTCCCACGCTGATTCCACTTCCTTCATCCAGTCACCCATCGAGTCACCAAATCTTTATAGCGCCAGTCTCTCTAGCGTGTCACCTGGGCCACCTGAAACAGGAAAGCAGAGCTCACCTAGTATCCCTGGAAATCCTAGAACCCCCTGAGATTTAGCATTCTCGTCCATTTAACGTCCCGGTGTTTCATAGACTTGTAAAATAAAAAGAGATCCCCACGAGGCAGAGCCCGGGAAGCGGCCGAGTCTCCTCTCGTTTAAGGAAGAGGAGGAGGCGAAGCTGACGCTGTGCGAATTAATTTTCGTGCTCAGCTAATTGAGTCGCCGGTCCAATTTACCCTCTCTGGTTTATTACGGAACAAAGAATGGCGGCCAGCCCGTGGAAGCCTGGCAGCGGTCGTACGCGCGCCGTGGAACAGGCAGCACTATCGTCGCGGAATATACCTACGCCTTAATTTTATGGAAGCCGAGCCTGCCTCGCCCTGTGAAGGCCGCCAGCGGGAGAAGGCCCGCATTGGGTCGAGCTTTACGACTTCACGGTTTTGTGTACGCGGCTGCGGGCGCGGATAAACACGCCACGCGGACACGGCCACGGCTACGAAGCGTTTCTGCATCGCCGTGCACGTTCGACCGCCATTCAGCGCGAACAACGGATGCCTCCGAATGGCTTTGTGACCTGAACAGGAAAGTCCGTCTAACGGGGAGCAAACGTAGCTAGCTAGGCGAGCTCTCTGTTGGCCAATTTGTTTCCCCCTTTCGGCGGTTCCCTGGTTTTATGTTTGCTCCTTGAAGGATTGATTGGATCCTGCTCGAGTTTCTTGCTGTTTCACATGCGATCACCTTCTGCAGCTCTATGATTTTGTGAGATGAAACGGTTGTGAGGTGATTGAGAGGTAGTGGGATAAGTGTGTCTTTTAGTTATTCCTGGAGGCTTTAGTTAACTTCCAGGGGGTTTCCATAGGGGTTAAAGTCAATTTATACATGTCAGTTTCTTGACGTTTCAGTGGCGAAGCCTTGTTTCACAAGTGACGGCACGGCACGGAAACGGCGACGTTTATACGGCGAAAGGAACGAAAATCATATGAAGACCTTTCACACGTGCCGTCACGGCAATTGACCGCAATGAAGGCTGGAACAGACACGTCGAGTAATTTAGTCGAGTAGCGAGTAATTTAGTAATTTACTATTGTTTTACTAAACTACTTGACTAAATTTTAGTGTCCACACACGAAAAATTACTAAATTACTCGCTACTCGACTAAATTACTCGACGTATCTGAATCAGCCTTGACGGGAAATTTTTATAAGATCATCACATGCGGTGCCGTGCCGGTGCTGTGTGAATGTGTGAAACAAGGCGGGTGAATTATAAAAAACATCGTTTCTCTGTTTTGGAATGGAACAGTTAACACTTGTCCGTGTCAGTTACTCACACTGATCGCACTCAACCGTCACGGAACTGATGCGTGTGAATGCGCCTTCAGACTTTACCATTGACCGAAACGGTATAAGGGACCGAATTATATTTTCCTTTTGCAATTCTATATTGAATTTTCTACCTCCAATTTCAAATGAAATTTAAAAGCAAATCACAAGCCATCTTCGATCGCAGCCGTCGATATCACTCGTGACTCGTGACCACCCATCGACCTGCGATCTGGTGGTCGATATATGCGGCCTGGACGCACCTGCGGAACTACAACGGGACATAACCACACGGGGGAGATTCGGTCGTACACGCACGACTGTCGCGAGCGTGTGTCGAGCGGTCAGCCGGTTAGTCGCTCGCGCGCTGGACCGTGAAATTATCCTCTGGACCTGCAACCCCCTGTCGCTGCTCTCTGGCTCCTTCCCACCCCCCTAGGCGACCACCCCTGACCATGGTTTCACCCCCATGGTGGAACGATTACAGTGATCAGTCATGATACCCGTACCGCCGTCGCCGTGACGCTCGTTGCACCGTACTTTTTCCTCTAACCAGCTATGATAGCTTAATTATTCCAGGTCCACGGGGTGTACTGTTTCAACCGATTCGCAGAATATTGGCGAACTAACGTGTTTTATAATGATGGATGGAGGCTGTGGCCAGAATAGAGGAATTGATGATGGTTGAAGAGGTAGATGATTATGGGAACGACTTTGGTTTGGAATTCATGCGAGGATTTATAGTAATTCACACTTTGGGATTGATTTTTACGTTTGGTGAAGAATCGGACTCCGTGGAACGGGGCTTTGACTCTTAGGGGTGGTAAAGAGGGTAGTTTTTCGGTGAAAGAGGCGATGGAGTCGAAGTTTTTGGACGCAAAGACAATTTACCGTAAAATGGGGGAACATTGGCAGGTTTTTTAAACATTTTGTTATATAATTTAAAAATTAACATGTTTACATTTGCTTTAAGTATCTTATCGTAACATTGTATCTTTTGTGAATGCATTACAAGTGTCAAAATGCATATAATTTTGTTCTTTCCTTCTTTAATACATCTTAAAAACCAGCCGGTACGGGGTAACATTGGCGCATCATATAAATAACATAAACAGGCTAAGTTTTACTAATCTGAAGTCATTAAGATACATTGACAATTAAATGTTTTATTTTATTTTATTTTTTACATCTTAACAAAAATCTAATTGTAACATTGGCACATCGTATAAATAACATTAACAGGTTAAGCTTTACTAATCTGAAGTCAGTAAGATAAGTTATTAATACGTAACAATGTTACCTATAATAAAATCTCGATATCGAATACGAATTTATATGTTCATGCGTATAGCTGCCAATGTAACCCCGGCGTTTGCCACTGTTACCTCGTACTGCCAATATTCCCCTACTTTACGGTACCTGTGACAGACATTCACTTAAAATATGTTTCGAGTGGACCAAAGTTAGTCAAAATCGTGTAACATTATTTTGTCTTATCTTGGATTATATCAGCGGAACAGTTATCAACAGTTATCACAAAAATCTACAATAGTGTATGTAAACTGTTGCGTATTTTATTTTTATAGTGGAGCCTCTGTTTCACCCACTCATTGTCACGAATTCGTTTTATCATGGATACTCATCATTCGACCGAGAGATTAACATTCACGATTAAGCCTTCCCAATTTGTATTACTTCTAGGCCCGTCGGCATAAATTGAGGGCGCCGCATAATCCGAGATAAAATGCTGGCGAACGCGATAATCTATAAAAATAGAATCGATATTTAAACGGCACCGAGATTACGGGAAAGGCAATCACGCGGGTCGATCGTGAATTATTTGTCAGAAATGTCGCGCTTCATTCCGTGGCAAGATAAATTGGCCGAAATTCAAATTACCAGGGAAACGAGCAACGATGTCACGTGGTCGTGCGAATTACAACCAAAAATCAGCCTTCGCATCTTCCAAAATTACCAAAAATTGTATGTTTAATATTAAAACTCAACGAACCAGTTCGAAAACTCTCAAATTTTCAATATTACTTCCAAATTATACACAATTCTTAAAGCTCCATCCAATTGTATAATAGGTAGGCACATTCATCCCCACAAGCTTGATGATTACCTATCAACAACTTTTTCATTTTCCTTTGTATCTTCCCCCCCCACCGACAAACCCAACCCTCAAAGAATTAACCCCCACGCGCATCAAAAAGGGCTTCCTAATGCATTTCCCGAATACCTGCGTTCCCAAAATCGAGCTTAACCGACCCCCCTTTAAAACCTCTCCCTCGAGATCGATTCCAATTCCGATGCTCCCTCGGCGCCAGATTTCGGATTGGACGCATCGCTCCCACATTCCCATTTCGTTGGCCAGTTTCTTTTACCGCGTACGATCGCGCCGAATTAGCCGGCCAGCTTTGATTTCAGCGGTGTCGAGTCGTCAGTGATCTGGATTTTTGCGCGCGTCGGAATTACCTCGATATTCGTGACTGTGCGGAAGCTCGCGTGTTATTATCACGTTTCTGTTCGACGTACAGGCGAAGGCGTGCCAGCCGCCGCCACGTTCGCGGATCTGAGCCGCGCCGGATATTTAAATGCAAATTGAATATGGTCGGGGGTCTGCTTGATCCCGCGAGCTGTCCGCCGCGAAAGTTTCGCGCCGCGGAAAATATCCTTTAGATTAGACGGAGTCACGTTGCGCGGCTGTTTCGCGGCGCAGACTGGTCACGTTCCCGACGAGCTGCTGGATGTGCATGTTGATCAGATGACACTAGTTTGCATCGAGTTATAACCTGAGATACTATCATTCTGGCTCCTTCGTTCTCCATTCTCTCTGACTATCGTGTTTTTCCCTTATAGGGTAGATGTGCCAATTACTGCCACCTTAAGGTTATAACTTAACTTCATTTAATCATTTCACGTGTTGTTTAACCTATAAATCGTCTCAGTTTGAAACATAATATTATTTAGCATCTCTTTTATTAAAAAAAAAATAGTTTTATGAATTAAATATGAAGAATTTATTAATAATTCATTCAAATTCGCGAGCGATCCTAGTGTATCTATAACTGTCACCTCACAAATCGTCTTGTCCGTATGATTTTTTCATTTTTTATTTGTTTTATTTTTATGTAAATCAGAATCTCCGTTTAATAATAACATATTTTTTACACTTGTTTTATACTTTACGTTTTTATTACATCAAATAAATAAAGTGGCAGTAATTGGGACACTGGCAGTAATTGGGATATCTACCCTACATATATAGTTATTGGTTACAGACCACGGTTTCTCTCATTGATGAGGGAGGATGCAAGTGGGACCGAAGCTTCTTTCAGAAGTGTCGATGCTGTATTCTGTATCGTTGAACTGGAGTTATAAAAATAAATGTTTGTTATACATAGTTTAATTTGCACTTTATTGGTCATGGGAGCTTTATTTAATTCTTGGGTGGTAGATGGTTCGACCCCACGTCGCACACATGATTTAAAATTAAGTTTCCATTAGCTTCAGATCTTGTAATGAAAACAAAGAAGATACGAAGTCAATTTTGTATTTTTAAATGGAATGCCAGAGTATTTCATTCAGTCAAATAACTTTAACGCGTTGCGTCCGGGTGACGTGTACGGTCACGTCATGGGACTCTTGGGCCTGGTCCCAATAAATGTGGAAGATGAAGAAGAATTTTTCAGGTACCGAATTTTCCGTTCACATACGCATTCAGTACGAACGTGTTTATCGGTGTGTGCATGTCGTTACAAATTTGCAATTTTTTTCACCATGGTACAACTGTTTCTTGTATTTAGGTGAAGGTCAACTATTTTTGGTGCCGGACGCAACGTGTTAAAAAAAATCAAAGTTTCATCTCATTAACCCCTCCTATGCAACATTTTTATGAAATTTTAAATATGGCAGAAATATTTCAAGTGATAAGGTTAGTTAAAACAATGTTCAGACATGTTGGGATGTTCACACAACGTTCGAAATTCCCCATGCATCATTCCAAAGTTACCCAACTTTCCCTAACCTACGACAAATACGGAAATCCTCCGGTCCACCCAATTTCTCATCAAGCACAGGGAAAGAATCCTAAAAACGAGAGAAATAAACGAGTCGCAGTGTCGTCTATCAACATCTATGAATGAACAAAAAGCACTAGGAAGGGAGAATTAAATCACGCCTGCGAACGATTTCCTTGCTCCGCGGCAGACGCAGTAATCCCCCAGTGCCGCGATAATTGTTGAGCTGTAATTTTTGGCGCGACACTTTGCCCCGTCGGTGGAAATCGACCGACGGAATTCAACCCCGCGTTAATACGCGCTCGCCTCGGAGCGGCTCGCTTTAACCGTACAAAAGCGAACAGTGGCTTTCGGCGAATGTGCCCGAATGAAAATTCTGTAATTGGATCGTCTGCTCGTTAGCCTCGAATCGACTTCCGTTAACGCTCCGAGGGAACGCGCGTCGGTGGGCGCGGGAGAAGCGAGCGGTCCTGGGCGCGTCGCGTTTCCCCGCTACAAAACGACGGAAAAGTTGCGAGAAACGGCGGACGATAGTTGAACGGGGGGGAGAGGGACAGGGTGGGAAACCGCTTATTCAAATTGCACGAGGCCAGGTCGGTCGGGCGAGTATCGCGGTTGAAGAGCCGAACATTAGGAATTCAATGGGTCGAGGTATTTGCGCCAACGATCGAAGCGCCAATCAGTGAAATATTAACACAGGAACGGGGACTTGTTTTTTGATTAATTAACTGGGATGCTGGCTGTGAAGAGGGAAATGCTGGGCGGTAGGAATCCTTGTTATTTAGGTGGTGGTACAAGATGGCATTTTTATTTACCGCTTTAGACTGAATTGTAAAAATACAAAATACGTTATACATAGCAGGATTACTTAAAATGGACATTTCCTGTTTTTCTCCTTACACTTCAGGTGTGCTATGCGTTACACAACACTTAATTGCAATAGTATATTATATTGTACTGTGTTGCAATTAAAGAAGATTTCAAGTTCCATTTTTAAGAATTGTCAGAGAAGGGTGAATTTGTAATCGATCGGTCGCTTATTCGAATATTTCCTTCGCCCACCGTAAACGAGCACGAGGGAACAACATGGCGCGTGCAATTTGGCAGCACCGTCGAGCTTCGACCCGAAGGAAGGCCGCGTTCCCAGAAATAATTTCCCAGGCCCGGGAGGTTTATTAATGGAAACGTCGACGAAAAATTGTAGCCTCCAATATTCAACGGCTGTTCGACACCGGCGTCGCTCTTTTTCACGCGGCGCGCGCCGTCACGCTCGCTACAGTTTATCGGAATTTCGTTAAACGCGGAAACTCGATAACTTCCGGGGGACGTGGTGCGGGAGAGGTGGCTGGGTTGGCTGCGGGGGTGTGTAGGCCAGAGCAGCGGGGGTACTAATTTTTTCCGCATAAATGGAATTCTACGCTTCACTTTGCGCCAGCCCCAGAATCGAATGTCACACAGATGGCTACAATTGGTAATTTTGCTCGCGCGAAAACGAAACGCCGCCGGCCGACTTTTCTCCCGGCGCGACTTTCCCGTGGAAAACAAATCCCGGAGGCTCGCTCGGCGCTCGCCAGCCCCGATGCTACTTGCACTACAGAATTCTCTGTCGCATTGCCAGAGATTCGAGGGAAACTGCACAAGTGCCAGAGTTTACGCGAGGCTGTCGCGATTCTGATTCGACTGGGAGATCGGGGATAGTAGGGGCTGTGCTACTTTGTTCGCGCGTCTGCTGCGTGTTGATTCGTTACCTCAAAGTCGCGCAACAAAACGCTGTAAACTTCTCGACGGAGTTAACTACCTTAACAGTGTTCGCGAACAAGCTTAGTGTAACTGTGATGGATTAAGTGTTGTAAATGGCGCGGGGCTTCGCGCACCTTAATGTCGCCAACTTACGCGGTGGATGCATTCTATACGTTTGCTTGCAATTCTCCCAGTTGGTGATTGTTGGCTGCGAACTTAATCCGACGCAGTGGAGACGGAAGCGACGGGGGAGACGCTGGGATAGTTGCTCGAGTGCTGTGCCGTGATTATTATGGATGCAGAGTCCGTCAGCGATAACGCGCTGCATCGGGAGCCGCGTGGGCAACTTTTGGCCAACGTTCGGTCTATGCATTTCGGATGTTGACCTTTCGTTTAAATTCTGAGGAGCTGCGAGGATCGGTGTTGTTGGTTGGGATGTCTACTTTTCAAGTTTTGCGGGGGATCGTGAATTATTAATTACACTACGTAATGGATGTTCCGGGGAAACAGGGGTTTGTAGGGTAAATATTAGCTAGAAGCTAATGTGTTAATAATTTCACAATATTTACGAAACCGCGTTATAAGCTATCGACAACGTGATGCGTAGCACGGACCCCAGCAACGAGATTTACCACCCTAAGCTGGGAAGCCCCGTTGAATGTGAATCAGTGACACCACGTCGCCCTAATCACCGACTTACAACCTGCGGTCTACGACGAAATAAACGCTCTAGACGCTAGGTGTGTGGAGGTACAAACGAAGGAAACCCGAGGAACGCAAGAATACCGAGGGGTGATCGGGACAACTACTCTGGGATGATTACCCTCGGCAAACTGTACTTAGGGTTGTTGCGGAGTAAGAAGATTTAACGTGAAATTAACATGGTGACGGTAAGGTAAATGTCCCAATACCTGGACATTTAGTTATAACATTCAGTTATACAAATCGATTTATGTAAAAATGATATTGCAATTACATGGGGCATCGTGTGTACTTTATCATTAACAAGAAACAACATATTGTAGGATTGAATAAATTTGTAAGGACTATTGAAAATTCATAGTCCTTACAATGGCCCAATATCTGGACACATGATGAAACATCAGCAATTTGGATGTTTTCTAGGGAAATTAAATAAAAAAAAAGAACACAACAGTTTTTTATTTGACATATTTCTTCTGTGTAAGTAATTTATTCTAATCAGTAAACAAACATAAGTAAAAAAAATCTATTATTGAATAACTAATTTTAGGGTTATGTGTATTCGTGTGTAGCACACAAATTTTACACATGAATTAAATATTAGGGGAGAGGCTTGCCAAAATTTCAAGGAGTCAATTTTGGTTACTTTCGAAAATTTGCAGTATAATTTTTCTTTTTCGAGAGTTTACATGATTTCTAGCTCACGATTGTAGTTCTACACTTCCTCTTTCCAACTTATACCATAAATCAACGATACGTTAATTTTATGACGAGTTATGATCAAAAAAGCTAAGGGGTGGAAACCTGCAAGCCTCTCCCCTATCATTAAAACAAAATAACAAGTATACAAAGTAATAATTGTTAAGGTGTTAAATAATTATTTTATTATTGTGTAATAATAACGCGTACTTATTTCACAGTTCGCGCACATGGTCAGGTTTAGGGTCGTTCCGGGATTTCACTGTACCAGTAGATAGACACGCGAATAAAAAATTAATACGAACTTTAATTTTAATCTTCCAATCAAACAATAATACTACAAGATACTGTTTTTTTAAAACTGTATTAGTTGTACCAATATACTAATATTAATAATAATATAATTAATAATTAATAAAATATTATTAATAATACTCGCTTAAGAAAAAGTAAAGACTGATTAGCAAATCAGATAAGAACAATACTAAAATGGTGTAAACTGGAGAGTTCAAGAAAATTTATTTTTATTACGAGTGTTAGGTACAAGTTTACTAAGAAAAATATGTATATGAATATATCGTATTAAATATTTGAGTATCTAATTGAATAAAATAGTTCTTTTATGAATAAAGTGAATATTACATGTAATAATCAGTATTATTTGCACTAGTGTCCATGTACTGGAAAGTGTCCAGGTATTGGGACATTTACCTTATTAAAACAGCGTGAAATCAATACAAGTCTCTACTCCCTCAAAACTCTGCGAACTCTGCAAACGCTTCTCGTAATAGCACCCGACAAGTCAAAATTCCTCTTTAGAGTTCGCACAGTCGTGTGTATTCAAAAAAACACTTCAACCCAAGTAAACTTGTTTTCCAGAAATTTCACGGTAAGGTACTTTTACGTTAAGAGAGACCAGCGCAGAACCATATTCCCGTGTCGTTGTTTCCCAATGAATCGCGCGGGCTTCCCCTTCGATTATGATTCCCCCTGTAAATCACCGTTGGCCACCGTTCGATGTTCTCTTCGCGATCGGGACCATAAATCGCGAAATGAAATGAAAAGAGGAGAGGGGCGCGCTGGTGGCCGTTGCAGGCCGCGAATTAAAAAATAAAAAGATAGGCGAAACGCCGCTACCAGTCTCTGTCCCCCGTGGATTGCGGCTGCGGTCGAGTTCACGCGAGCGCACACGATCTCGCCGGCCATTTTCGACGCGGGGGACAGCGGCATATTCGGTGGAGGCGAGGCTTTAAGCACCGTGCTTCGCGAGTAAAACGAATCGTTTGTCACGTTAAACATTCACCCGGTCTCTTTGTCCCATTCCGAAAACAGCGGTGGGCCAGCGTGGGTGCCTAAAATTCGCTCTCGTTTAAAAGTTTCGGGGCGTTGGAGGGTAGAGGAGGAGATGGATGGTGGATGGGGTTGAAGGGGAGGAGGTGGAGCCGTAGGAGTGGGAAGAAAGGGAGGTGGAGGAATAGGGGTAGAAAAGGTGAGAAGGTGAATGCGTAGGGGACATAGAGTAAGAGAGAGTGGAGGTGTAGGGGAACCTAGAAAAGGAGGGATTCTAAAGAAGGAGGATGTGGGGCACTGGAGGAACTAGAAATAAAGGAAGTGGAGTTGATCGGGAGCTTAAAGAAGAAGGAGTTGAAAGGAAAGGGAGAATCGATGCGTAGGCGGATAAAAACAAGGAGAAGGTGAATGCATAAGAAGGTGAATGTATGAAGACCTAGAGAATGAGAAAATGAAGGTGTAGGAGGATCAAGACAAGAAATAGAGGCACAGAAGTAGGGGAATTATGCTTAAGTTGACATAGTGAGGTAAGATGACATACCATTACTATATTTTCAAATATTCGCGCGAGGAACGTGACATTGATGTTTATTCATCGGCTGGTAGATTTCCCCAATAGTGCAACATTTTATGATCACCGATGGACGCACGTTTAGACGTGCTGAAGAGTTGAATGATTCTATGACCGAAAAAAGAATTATTCTGGTCTATGTATTGTTACGGAAATATCCGCCGTAGTAGCGTTAATTTGCACCATGAATGCTGTACAGCTGAGGAAAAAATCATAAAGTTTTTGTCACTAGAAAGCAATAAATTTTTTCGTTCACTTTTGGGTAAGATGACATAATGAACGTCGGTTTAAGATAGCATACTATGTCATCTTACCCCACAACGCCTACGTATTCAGAATAAAGTACGACTGATTCAGTTTCTATTCCATGATGCCTAATAACTATAAATGGACTTCGACACGACATAAATGGTCCAAAGGGTCCCGACTGAGCAAGCCCGCTTTAGAGTATGTCATCTTACACAGAAGTATGTCAACTTACACAGATGCACAGGCATGTCATTCTTTATTTCTCTTATTTTTGTTATTATCGTTGAAGTCACGAGATTGGTGTTTTATGTTCTATTAATAAACAGATAAAGACTGCTCTTTGGTTTTATTTTGATACCCCCTTTAATTTTTAAGATATTTGCCGAAGGCTTGATGAGGTGGTGGAGCAAGGGAACCAAGAGAAAGAGAACATGTAGGCATAAGATTAGAAAACGGAGGAGTTGAAGACAAAGAAGTCGGAAAGTTGAGAAGATAGAGGCACAGGGTTAGAAACAGAAGGGGTGCTTTATGGCGCATGGGTAGCAGGAGCATTTGGAGAGGCTCGCAAATGTTTTTCGCGAGCCCGAGGCTATTCGAACTGAGCGTTAAATTCTCCAATGTTGGCGTAATACTCGAACCAACTACGGAAATTGAACGGTTGACTGTATATAAACGCGTTGCGAGTTTGTAACGAAAGCGGTTACGAGCTGGGCCCGCGAAGTAAGTGGCATTGTTCGGCTCTCCCAACATCGAGCCATGTCACTGCACGCTTGTTTCTAGTTACAAGCGTTCGACGTCGCAAACATTTTTCGGAAAAAAACCTCGTTTCGTCAACGTCCAGATTTGTTATTTCGTATTCGACGACTGCGTTGCAAATTTGAATTCTCTGCACGACTTTTGATAGCGTGTGAAATCTGTACAGGATGCTGTGCGATAAACGTTGTGCGATGAATGAAGCTTCGTTGTATGGTGAAATAATGAATTCTCTGTTTCAACAGAAACTGTTTTCCAAAATCACATTTTATATTGGCGTTACTCAGAGTTAGGGATGGTACCGCCTTGACTTGATTTACCTTATTGCTAAACAAGCCGCCCTTTTTCCGATGGCAACAGGACCCTCTGCTTACAGACGCGCACCGTTGAAAAGTTTAATCAAAGAATCCCCGTGATTGATCTTCGGTTGGGTAGGACGGAAGACAAACGAAAACGTTGTTCCGGCGGCGAGAGTAACGCGGAAAAGAGGAGCAAAACCTCGGGCCAGACGGCGCGCGTAATGGAGGCAATAGCTTATCCTGATTACTTTTAACCCGAAACTTGTCTTCCTTACCCCCGTCCTTCTGTCGCTATCGGACTCTCCCTACCTGCCCCTCCTCGACTCTCCCGTTTACCGATGCAACCCGTCCCTTTGTTGGCCGTCCTGGCTTTGTCAAGAAATTCTTCTTTTCGATTTTTACCTTATCTCTTAGACAATGGCCGCCCCATCGATACGTCTGCCTAGCAGACTCTGTGCTATAGCAGAAGTTGCATTGTAGAAGGGAGGCTGCTTCTCCATCAGGCGGCTTCTATTATCCAGGAAATACTATTCTTCGGATGATAGTAGAAGGCAGTAATTGCAATTTAACTTCGTTCCGCACACTTTGTGAATTAATAATTCGAAATTCTTCTGTTTCAGGTAAGCAACTCGGAGCTACCTTCTAGAGTTAAGGTTTAAGATTGAACGATGGGCGTGGAGTTGATGGGAGGATGGCGAAAAGGGCGCAAACATCGAAGGTGGGGCTTCTGCGAGGTAGGGACAGCTGACTGATGAAACCTTCTCGAGTTATTATGCTTACGAATATCCTGGAGTTATGGACGAATTCTGGCTCAGAAGCATTTGAGCCCTTCATCCTCAAAGAAGGTCGTAATCCAACTTTACATGGCAGGAAACTTGAAGCTGCGTAAACTGTGTTAAAGCTAGCTTTTCGACTCATGAAAGCTCCACTTCGTGATAACGTGTAGTACATTCTATGTCAACTTTTTACTTTTTCAAACTAGAATACACATTACTACCCTATCAATCGTGATGGTATTAAGGTGTCACGCCTAGTTGGCAGGCGAAAATTAAACGTGATTTTCAGGAATCTTTTGTGAAAAATCTAATGTATATTTTTACAATTATTTGCTTATTTTAAAAGTACATATATTTAGCTGCTCTAAGTAATTTTGTTATAGGAAAATATTAAAAAGTGAACGAATAATAGCCACTCTCCCGGAAGCTATTTATTTTAGCGGTGGACACGATTTCTCCGAGCTGGGTCATCTGAATTCGAAAAGTGAAGAAGATTCTGTTAGTATATGAGTTCATCTAGTTCGTGAACGAAGAATTTTTGTTTTTGATGAAAACTCTATTTTTAATTTACGAAAAACGAACAATTCAGACCTCGAAAAATCATGATTTTGCGTTAAACGACCGGCATTTTGTCTGAAATCATATTTTTCAAAAATCCTTCGTTCACGAACTAGACAAACTCATATATTAACAGAATCTTCTTCGCTTTTTTATTTCAGATGACCCGGCTGGGAGAAATCCTGCTCACCTCGCAACGCCTTTATAAAAACACCTTCCGCGAGAGTGGCTGTTATTCCTTTATTTTTTAATATTTTCCAACAAGAAAATTACTAAGAATTGCTCAATATATATACTTTTAAAATAAACAAATAGTTGTAAAAAATATACATTCAATTTTCCACAAAAAATTCCTAAAAATCACGTTCTTTTTCGCCTGCCAACTAAGCATGACCCCTTAATACAACCCTATTTGGGCTAGAAACTCGTTGCGAATCGTTCGATCAAACTTATCGCACGAAAAGTGGACCGAAAAAAGCCACGGGGAAGAATATTCGATGGGAAATTGATCGCTCGCGGTCGCCAATAGCGGAGCGAATTTTTCGCGTAATTTCAAGCGGTTGGTGGCTCGTTCGACGGGGGTAATGCGTGGCGCGAGAATGGCATTCCTACGGGGGTTGGGGCTGACATTTGACGTACACACGATGCCATTGCACGGCTGATTGGTTATTGCTTAACGCTGTTTCACGCCACGGCGGGCCGGATCGTCTCGTTACAGGGAATAGCTATAGACCAGCAACGCTGTTGGTCGCAAGACGGGCCACTAAAGCGTAATTATTTAACATTCTTTCGAGGCCACACACGCTGCCATTCATCAAATACTTTTCACTGGCTTTATTTTCTGATTTTAATTTGAAATATCCAATAATGTAAAATTTCTTAGAACTCTTCAGTCAATTTATTTTTCACAACTATGTGCCCTGATATTTATTCACGCATTAGAAATAAATGAGTGTTCATTCAGTTGCAATGACAGCTCGACAAAAGTCTAACATGTGATTCCAACGTAAATCTTTAAATTACGATTTTCCTTTTTTCCATAACAAACAGCTTTTCGCGTTCCCCCGTGGATTCAGCGGCAGAAGATTCGCTCGCCCGCGGCGGAAATGCTCATTTCCCCGTTCGAAAGCGAGCCTCGACGTCGCGCGGAAAGAAGGGTGGGTCGTTAGGGAAGATGATTGCGCGTCGCGGCGTCGAGCCGATTATGCGTCGCGTCAGTGTCGCGGACGCGGCTGTGATTGGAAACCGCGTTATCCGGTCAATCGTGAACACCGAGGTCGACGGATTTTTAGCATAATTCGCGGGCCAATCGCGCGCCGCCGGTCCTCCTGGCCGTCAGGAGCAACTCTGGCCAGGGGGAGGTTGAGGCGCCTTGCGCAGGGGGATGACATTTGACGCGCTCTCGATGCGCACACGGCCTATTGGTTATTGCTTAACGGTGTTTCACGGTGCACCGGACGCGATGCTCTCTCGTGCTTTTGACGAGAGACGGGGGACTCCTCTGCGATATTATTGGCGACCACGCGAAAATTGGGCGGGGCTGGTTGTTCACTTCGCCGGTAGAACGTTCCTTCGGTGTATTAATCGCATCTGCGCGCTCTTCTTATTCCGTTTTCGGGATCAGGGACGCCGATCGAATCGATTAGGTATCCATAAATTGGAATTCATAATCCGTTGAATGGGAGCACGTGATCTTCTTACTCTGATGGATTTCGTGGGGGAGGTGCAGGTGTGTTTGTGTTTCCAGGGTAGTTGTTGCATAACGAATTTCTTCGGCAGTATCTCAGGGATCGCAATTTTTTTTCCATGATTTTGCGCTTTATTCAGTTCTACTTCGGATAAAAATTTCTATTACCATTATCGTCTTCTCCTCCCTGCAGCAGCATTTCCATGCAGCAAAGAGAATCTATCTCTTAAAAACTTATTCCAATCTTCAATCAGTTCACATCAATATCCACAAATGATCCAAATTACTATAATGACTAATAATAATAACAATAATAATACTACACCTATTTTCCTTTGTCAGTGCTGTGAGCGAGATTCTTACGCTCGTGCGAATTGTTTTCCAAATGCTCGCTCCTCTGTGAAGCTTCTGCCTCGGAGTCAGAGACGCCCCCGTATAAATGCGCGGCGGTGTTATCGTAAGGGCGATAAGTTTCGAGGCAGCGAAGGTTCACCTCGTCGCCGGTTGTAGCTCGCAGTCAAACCCGATCCCGATCCCTCCCAAGCATTGTTATGCTAAACCGTTGCTGCACGGAGCAAGCAGAAGGGCGAGCAGGAAAAAGAGGGCGGGGTACGCGAAGGGCGCGGCGCGAGGCGCCGGGAAAGCACGATGTAAAGGGACGGTAAAGAGCTGCACGCTACTGCGGTCATGATATACAAACGTCTCTGGCCGGGCTGGCTTTGTTGCTGGTAATATAACGCCGCTGACACTAAAATTCACGCACCCTTGCCTCGCGTGGTCGGGCATTTTAAAGAAGCTACACGGTACAGTTGGAAACTCTGCGCTCCCCATTCGTTCTGCATTCGAAGGATTTGTTGGAAAGATGTGAAATGGTTGATTGTGGTTTAAACATGCTTTGAAGAATTGGGGGTAGTGGATGGTGGGATAGTTGGGATATAATTGAGGAGTTGACATGGAAAGCGATGTAGACAAGTGAGAAAGAAGTCGAGAATTATTTTTTTAGTAGAAAAGGATGTAAATTCTGTGCTGAATACGGTGACGAACGCTGTGAGTTCTGGAATAATTTATTTTAGTTTATAGAAACTGTCGCAAGATAGAGCTGAGGTGGAAAATAAAATACCTACTGAAAGTTTTCACTTCTCGCATTTATATAATTTATTTTCTATTTCAACTCCTCACTTAGTTTCGATGAGGGTATATGTAGGAGAGGGACTTATAAACACAAGAGTAGGTGGATCTCATATATTTGGAAAGCCTATATTTCATTATGATTACAGTTGCAGAGGGCGCTACTGCGATATCGTTACTAGTGATCCTCTAGGTAGTGATACGCAGATGTGGCCGCCGTTTTCTATTGGTCGACACCATTAGTGACCGAAACCGGAAGTAGAGAGAGGAAGTAAATAAGTAGAAAAAGAAAGTTTTGATATTTTGACATATTTTTTAACCTTTTTGTGACAGTTGCAGTGAAAGTGTGACAGATGAAAATTATTTCAAAATTTTGTACCTGTAGATTAAAAGTAAATAACAAAATTACCAAATGTAATAAGGTATGTGAGAAACTGAATTATAGATTTGATTTTTTCCAGAAATCTTTCCTACATTCTGCTCTCCTCAGTTAAAATATCCTATCTAGCATTGTTTCATTTTTCAAGCTATGTTGAAATATTGGAAGTTCCACACGTCTTTTAATAATAATAATAATAAATTATTTTTTTATTCTTTTAGTCTTTATTCTTTTATAATATTCGATACAACGTAGTGGAGTTAGAAACGCAATGTACAGAAAGGGCGAGGCTCAGTGTCGCTGTTATTATGCTTGACCCGAAATATACCTTTTTAGTCTTTTACCTTTTAAGTAAAGTTGGAAAACCCTACGTGCTCCGTAGAGATCTAGACACAGTCCAATGTATTTAACCCAACATGTTTTAATTTGTATGAAGAACGGTAGAAGGAAATAGTGCAACTTCAGTTTTCTCGGTTATTTCAAAATGTGCCCGCCAATTTGTGACTTCCGCTTTAGGCCAAAATGGTGGACACATCTACGCATCACTACCTAGAGGATCACTAATCGTTACAGAAATATAGAAACAATATTGTCGATTTCTATTTCTACCCTTTCATGGTGAAAGGAATATCGAAAATGTTTTTAAACTGCTTTTTTTAAGGGCGCAGCTCGCTCGCCATTTTTGCAGCCGGGTCGCGCGCGCAATCTGGTCAATCTTGTCGTGGGCGTTGAAACGCGTCGGTGGTATAATCCAGCCGCGGTGTTTAAATAAAATATCTGGATGGAGGCACGGTTGAACACGGTAAAATCTGAATTTTTCCACCGAGTCGAATTACGTCCGCTCATCCGTGATAGATTTATGATCAGCGGGATATATGTATCTCGTCACGGCGCGGGGGCATTTGTAGTTTTTAATCGCTTTTCAGAGACAACCGGGGTGCACGCGTCGAAACAACCCTCCCCCTCCCCCTCTGTGTTCATCGGTTATCGCGAACGTTGTTCCTATTTCGCGTCCACGGCGGGATGCGTGTCCCGTGTCAAGACCAAAATGGTTTTAGAATGACCTCAGTTTCAGCCTCTTTTACCTTCTAAATTATACAATATTACACGGGATTATCGTTTGTATATTTGTGAGAATTTGTGTCTTTTTATATAAAGAACACTACGCGATGCTATTACGTTAGGTAAGCCTTGATTGACTGCAGGCCATATCAGTATGAGAACGGCTCGGACGCCTTCTATCGAGACGGCTATTTATATCCGGCCATCAGGGGCGCTTTAGGAGATCCCTGAAAGCGTCATTGAATCTTTAATATCGTAAAACTGTGACTCGGCTGTAATTTCACCCTCCGCACCCACGACAGAGCTTGATGTTCCATCACGGACGGCCGGGGAGTCGAAGCGTTTGATGGATCGCGGTTAATGCCCGACGAAATTGGGTCGTCCGATGCTCCGTGGGCGACGAGCGATCACGTTGGCGCCGGTCAGAATGATAATTGCGATGAATTTCCCGTGAAAACGGCACCCAGCGCGCGAAAGCATAGCCGACAGCCGACGCGAAATAACAAGGCACTGCCGAAAGGATGATGCGAGCAAACAGGAGATGATTTCTTATGGAAAAATAAGTAAAATTTTCTCACCCGAGGCTTAATTAAAATTCTCTTCGGCACAGAATTTATTGCATATCGCACCAACGCGCTATATTGCCTTTCTGTTGTTTATTTGTTTCACCTGCTTTATCTGCACTTTCCATTCCAGTGACTTACGCGTATCGATCGCGCCTCGATTCTTCTCGGTGGTTCTGGACTGATTTGCGCTTATCTGCGCCGCGTGCGGGGGAAAATCGAGGAAAATTCGCGACTCTGACGAAAAACACGGCCGTCGATGCGTGGCGCGTTTAAATTCGGAGGGGTAGGTAAATGTTGTCGATGCAGATTTTACTGTGACACTAGCAGGGATGGCACTGCTGAATGGATATTTGTGTAGTGAGGAACAATGGATAGAAGAATTTATTATTAAAACGGGAGGGAAAATTTAAAGCGTCTGGAAAATAATCGCAAATGACTTGGGAATGAAACGCCGCTTAGAATTAGTCATTTCTCACCCTGAAATACTATCTTACTTCCTGCTGGACATCTTCCTGTCACCACAAGCTTCAGTATTGAAACTCAATTACATACGTCTATCCATACCTTAAAGCCAACCCCTCGTAGAACTCAGAATTCGACACCCAGGAAACGCGATATCACTCAAGATAGGTATACATTCCTCTTCCCTTGACAACGTCCTCGCCCCGAAGATTCCACGTCCACATCTTCAGCCATTCGAGGAGTCAATTTCCTTTTACAAGGCACCCGTGGAACCAGTTCGAACGCGAAGTGGTCGCGTTAAACTTTGCAGTGGCGTTATGAAATCGTTAAAAACGTTAATCGGTGCAGAAGGTTGCGAGCTGCCTCCGTATGCTTATAAGGATGAGATTCAGCATTACGACTTATTAAATCTGGTTAGTTTCTACGGTTCTGCCAGCCGCTGGCCAGCGAAACGACCGTTTCTCCATCGCGCTTTCTCCACTCCTCGCGGCCGATGCAACGCGTTTCCCGCTCCCGTAATTTCACGGCGATTATCCGCGTATTCCAGTGGCTGCGGCTTCCGCGACGCGTTAATTACAAGCCCGACTTTAATTTCAGGCGGTCGCGATGATTAGAATAAGCTACAGCCGCAGAGCGGCCGCCCGCCGCGTTATTGCGCTCCACAAATCTGCTCGCCCCCTCTGGCTGCGATTGTACTCGAACTCCATTACCCGCTTCTTCGTTCAAGCAAACGGCTAGAACACGCGGGGGATGAAAAGGAGTTAAGGCTTGTGAAGAGTTTGGATAGGTTATGCACAGCTTTCGGGATTCGAGCGGTGAAACTGCTGTTTGTAGCGTTAATAACCGTAACGTTGCTGTAAGAAGGTTTATATTTTGAGTTACTTGATCTGAATACAACTACCAGTGTTGATTTATATTGTCAATGACTTGAAAGAGTGCAAAAGGTACCTGGTGGAAATTATAAGACCATCCTTTGTGTGTTTTTTACATTTAACAAATGTAAAAAAATATTGGATCTGCTATGGGAACTTATTTATCGTCCATCATATTCCTTGCATTCAGCATCAACATTATTTTGACCTTTTTCGATCACTACAAAAGAGTTAAGGCGGAAAATTTTTTAATCATTTTGAGGTCACTGAAAGTGCAATAAATTCTATTTTTATTGATGAGTCCGAAGATTTGTATAAAAGAGCTTTTATAAATAATAGCAGAAAATACATATTTCGAAATGAATATAAGCTATTTTCAAAAGTATAAAGTATAAAATTATAGAACAACTGCTTTCAGTTTGTCGAGGAAATCCATTTCCAAAATCCACCAAGTTCCTTTCGCTTTGAAGTAAGAAATACACTTTCTCCAAGTTCGCCCCGAGTATTGTTCCATAGCTGTTTCCCAATTACTTGGAAATAAATTATCGTGCGTTGAATGAGATCCGAGTGGAGCAGGTTCCTCGGCGCGAGGGGGTTTCCGCGAGTTTCGAGTGCGGTTTTACAGACACGGACGGTGTAAGTGATTCAGGGGCAGGCGGGCGTGTGGGCGCGCGTCGTCTGGGGAGCGTGCTTGAAAACGGGAAACAATCGCGAAGCGTAGCGTCGAATTGCGGCAAGTTTCGCGCAAGTTCGGCTGTTCCGAGGCCGCAGAGGAAGTTTGCCAGCGGGGGGTCGTGCCATTGGGCCGATTACGAGGGCGCCTTCGGAAATTCCCGGCTTGTTAAAAACACTCCTCGTTCGCAACTTTATCCGAGCGGTGGAGCCGTTCGCCGTGTCGCCGCTCGTCGGGGCTCTCGTTCTCGCGCAATTCCGCGCGGAGGGAAACGTTCCGCGTGGGAACGGGCACCGTAACGACGCCGGTCGCTGTGCACGAAGAATTACGGGAAATTAGAGGCGACTCGGGGAACAGAATTTCGCGGCGGGCTGAAGCTGCCGCGAAGAAACAATTCCAGGGGAATATTCGAAGGCAGCGTTCATTAATCTCGCGTTAGAGACGCCAGGGGCCCGCGGCCCGTGGATGGAAGCCATCTGACAGGCTGAAATGAATCGTTCCGGGCGAATTAACGCCACAGGCTCGCTGGCAGTCGCCGTTCTCTGTCGCGTCTACTAATTGCAGAAACAAAGCTCCGGCCTGAACCAACAAACGTAACGCGGCGTAAGTAGTAGGAACAACTGGCGGTTAAGTAGTAACAACAATACCGAGGTCAAAACCGCCTGCTCCCTTTACCTCCGGGGTAGGTATGTTTGCCGTGAAGTCGGCTGGGCTGACTGCAGCCAGGGCTTTTCTACTGGCTTCCTTGTTCGCCTCTGTTGCTCCTTTCGCTCCCGCTTGTACGCCACACCGGAGACTGGGCACGTTTGCGTGTACACTGGGTGGCTATTTTAACATTTGCACGAGGGTATTTGTAAGAGCGATGGTATTGGAAAAATATTTTAAAGGGTAGTTCATGTGCACCGGGGGATTGGATAATTTATTGTGGATACATTTGCATAGATAATAATAATAATAATAATGCGTCTTTATTATACCAACAAATTAAGTACTTAATTTGTTGGTGTATTTTTTTCCCTCCATTTTTTTCTTTTTGTAGCGCAAAGGGCGGAATTCAGCAAAATGCTGTTTTAAAATCCTACCCCATGTATATATTTCTATAAACTATATATATGGATGTATATATAGTTTATAGAAATAAGAATTCAGTGACCTAAACTCGATTTTAAATATTATGAAATGGCCAAATTACTTTGCTAGGTATTTCATAGGCTTTAACGCGGTTTTCTCAAAACCATGTTTTTCGAATTGGTTAGCATGATATCACAAAAACCAATCACCCGATTTACTTCAACTTTGGTATATATCTTCAGTAAATGTCCCATTCTCGCCGGTATTAAAACTAAGTTGTTTTTTGCAAAATTAGACGTTTGCGGCTTAAAAACTAGCAAATTTTAAACGCTGCCATTTTTTTTTAATTTTCAGTATTTCTCATTTAATCTAGTTCAGGCGATAGTCATATTCATACAGATTGCACAAACGTTTAAATTTCCTATTTCAGACAACTAAAACGACTGATTTTATACTAACAATGCGCATATGATTTTTGTAAGGCGTTCTATTTGAAGCACTACAACTCCGAATATAACCACTATTTCTGCATACAATTTTTTTTTCGTATTCTCTAAAGATTAACAAATAAAGCCACAAAGCTGGAAATAAATATATTTAGTGGTTTTGTTTTAAAAAATTGCCAAAGTTCACATAATTTTTCGTCCGTCAAGGTAGCGGGACCCCTTAAGGGGAGGTTCTGGTCTAAATGTCGATTTTTTTTATTTCATTTTTCGAATGTTCAACCTTTTAGGAAAACGTGTTTATAAGGATTTGTTGAAATTCGTAAAATTCCCGAAGTTATAGGCATTTGAGTAGCGGCAAATGCATGGATAGCACCCGGCGACTCGGCACTTACGTAAAACTTCAAATGCGTTTTCCTCGAAACAGCGTTCTCAAATCGGTGGGACCTGTATCTCCAAAAGTTATTATCCGATTCGACTGAAACTTTTTTATTTTGAAGAATATATTTCTGGCTATTTTTTCCCGGAAAAATACTGGGAAAAGTGATTTCAAACTTGAAGTGTCGTTATTTTCTAAGAAAATTGTCATTTTTATAATTTTTTTAGTCCCCCCCCCCCCTAGTCAAAAGAATAATCTTCAAAATAAAAAAAGGTTTCAGTCGAATCGGATAATAACTTTTGGAGATACAGGTCCCACCAATTTGGATCAATTTTTTGACGCCTTGACTTTAACGACTCTCCAGTGTCGTCTGCAATGATTAATTACAAAACAAAAAATATATTTCTATAATTTAAGACATCCTTAATACAATGCAAAAAGTCCCATTAAATTATATATAGTAGTTTTCCTTTAATTAATTCCTAAATATCACCTATTTTTTGGGGCTCTAGACCAGAACCTCCCCTTAATGATAGGAGAGCCCATTGAACGGCTAAAACCAGACACCCTGTATAATCTTCTCTCTTCATACCTGTCTCTGTCCGTCGTTCCTTCTTAGGTACTTGCAGGCTCCTCTTTGCGCAGCGAGTCTCGCCCAAGCAGGGCTGAATACACACGCGACGTTACTACTGCCGAGAGGCAGGCACTAGCGTTAACTCAGCCGCGTCAATATTTAAGTCAAACTGCTTCTCTTAAATTGACGATTTACATCGGACACGTCTGAATGCCCCACGGGTTACGTTGCCGCTTTTCAAGTTCGGTTCGGTTAACAGACGTCTTGCTAATTCGCGCATCACCTGGCCACAGGGAAACGCGAATGTTCTTCAAAGTCTGCGAGTTACGATTGTAGTCACTGTGTTTGGTGATGCAGTTAGGTTTGCCATAGTGCAGGAAGAAGGCTCTCCGAAATTACACTGCTCACACTAAATTTTAGCAGCGAACTCTGATACTAAATATTAAACTGGGTTAACGCTCTCTATTTCACTTTTAGCGAAACACCTTTAACGTTCTTCCTCGTGCAATTTTCTATGGAATTTGCGCTCATTTCCCCCTAGATTCTATTTGCCAGAAACATGTGCCACTGAAGAAGTCGTAAAAAGTCAATTTATGCCTCCACTATATTTTTCTTTAAGAGAAACAAAAACACTATTTTTTAATTTCTATTGTTGCAAACATGGTTATTCCGTGTGCGCAGTTGTTGAGAGATTCAGTTGTACGGTAAAGTGCCTACAGTGAAAACAATCGTCCTTTTTCGTCGTCAACGGTTTCTAGGAGTAGGTTGGCATAGTTTGAAGAAGTAATTAAAGGAGAGTGGCCCTACGAGCGTGGCGAGCGGCGATCCTTTAGGAAGCAGAAACAGTCGTTGCATCGTCACGAGCAGCTGCGGAGTAACGGGAAAGTTATTGCTGGTGCAGTGTAGCAGCCGGGCAAATAGTGATAATAGCCGAAAGTCTCGGTAGATTCAGCGCGGCTGACCATACACACGGCAACTCTACTGCCTGGCCGGGACTAACCTTTACAGCTGAATTATACAGGCGACCGGTTCTCTGCATACGAATGCTCATTTCCCAGCTGGCCGATTCGTTTCGATCGCTTTGACCCGACGATTTAGCTATCATCCCGCGTTAAGCCATCGATGTGAATGCGCGAGTCAGTGCTCCGATTTCGGGAGGTTCAATCGTCGACGTTTGCGGAAAGTTACGGGGCACTACACAAGATTTCAGGAAAATTTTCTATGATCGAAGAATTACCTTTACCTCCTTTCAGTGAGTTTCTACATATTCCTCGCATTTATTCCTTATCAAAACTATAGTAGGCTCTTTGAAAATGTTTGAACTATTACCCCTAAATTCTTAAATCAATACTCCTTGACATCAAAAGTCTACCTTAAAGGTGCTATTTTTTACCTTTCAAATAAAGCAAGTAAAATATCTTCTATAACATCCCCCAATCACCACTGTCACCAGTGACGCAGCAAGATTACAGTCGAAAGCCCCATTGCACTAGGAAACCATCAACAGACGCAAACGCCCCTTCAATACGGAAGACAAACGCAGCCTGCACATCGGTCCACAAGATGACGTAATTTTTGCGACCCGCGCAAATTGTTCCATCGCTTGCTCGGGACAACACGCCCAGCGCGGGGACGCCGCAAACAACTGCTTCGTGAATTGGGTAAATAGTAATAACACTGGGAACTTTCGACTTGATGGAATTCAGCGGAGTGTACACGGTGCCCCTCGTCTGCGCATACCCACGGCATTACCACTGAATTATGCACGCCGCCTCTTCAAACGTCTCTGAAGGTGCTCCACCGCCCTCTCCTCGTCCGCGCGATGCTCTTTCCGTCTCCCGTCGGCGGTTTCGCGGCGGGATGGGGAGCCGGGGGGAGGGGTGGGGTCGGTTTAGAAGGGTCCGCGGGGCAGGGGCGAAAGAAGCGCGGGATGGGTTCTTTCGGCGAATATTCAACGGCGAAACGGAATGCAAACGGACGAGCCGAAACGTAAACCCCGCGACGTTTTCGAGAAAGCGGAGGCATTTGCTTAGGTGCACTTAACGTGCTTCTGAAACGCGTGTACTATATCCGGAATTTCCCCGTCGACGCCGCAGGAAACGTCCTCCCCCGCCTCCTAACGGGGACGAATTTGCACGATTCTTGCCGGGTATTTGGCAGCCCTCGTCAGTTTGCTTCCTAGTCATTATGGATTCCAGGAAGTCTGCTTGTCTACGGTTCGAGTGCGCCGTGATTTGCTGGCGCCTCGCGTAGTTTTCGGGCGGATGGGGGCGTTGAGTGTTGGACGATCTCGTCGGTGGACTGGTATTATGTTTCGTTAATCGGGAGACAGGGGAGTTTAGAAATGATATGTTCAGAAATTGAAATTAATGGAATAAGAAAGATAGGGAGGAGAGATTTTATGCAGACAGACAAAATTCTGGAGGACTTAAGGGGTTATGCCCACCTGCAAGGTCTGAAAACGCAAGTATTTTCGCGATTTTTTGAGGGAAAAACTTGAAGACTTTTTTAAACAATTTCTTATGTATTCGAAAGTGTACATCTTATACTATTTGTAGTAATTATTCCAATGAAAAATATAAATAAATAAAAGAAATATCAGTGATCTTCCGGCAGCGATTTTTTTTGCGGGGACCACTAACTTTGACTTGATTCATATGAAATGAAAAATTCGAAGGAATTTAGTTAGTATATTAAATTATCTTGTCCTTAATCGTGGCTTTTTCATTTCCGTTGCGTGGTTGTTATTTTACAGATGAAAAATGAGCGACTTTTGCGGCGAAAATCGATATTTTAATTTGAACAGCCGCCATTTTGTAGCAAATTAATTTTCCGGGATAATGAACGATTAAGGATAAGATAATTTAATATACTAACTAAATTCCTTCGAATTTTGCAATTCAGATGAATCAGGTCAAAGTTAGAGTGGTCACCGCAAACTACTGAAAAGAAAATCGCTGCCGGAAGAGCACTGATATTTCTTTTATTTATTTATATTTTTCATTCGAATAATTACAACAAGTAGTATAAGATGTACACTTTCGAATACATAAAAGTTTGTTTAAAAAAGTCTTCAATTTCTTCCCTCAAAAAATCACGAAAATACTTGCGTTTTCAGACATTGCAGGTGGGCATAACCCCTTAAAACTGTCTCTATCTTCGACACCTTAACTCCCAGAATATAAATCCCACCACTATCGACAATATCTGGATCAGACATATACGCCAGCTAAGTCCCCTTATTTCGACACGCTCCACTCGACAAACAAGTTAATTCCACGTAGCCACTCCCAAGAAAGGATCAATAATCAAATACCGACTGATATTTTCGTCGCAGCGTGTCTCCCAGCGTCTCTGAACCGGCTCGTACCTCCGCCGAGATCAGAAAAGGAGTAAGCTGGGAAGAGCGCAGGAGAGCGGAGAAAACAAAAAGGGGAAAAATGGTGGAGGGGTTGCCCGCCCCGTGTAACAGGGGCAACCTGTGGAATTCCGCGATCCCTTTCGGCCCCACGGGCAGGGGACTCGAAAACTCGTTTGCAGAAAGTCGCTCGGCCGGAAGTGGTCGGTGGGTACGTACAAGCGAGCTCAACGGTCAAAGGGGAGGCCGGGGGGAATAGCGAGTACTCGTCGGGGATGTTCGTAGCTCGCCAATCGCATAAACAGCATCCCTCCCCTCCCGTTCTTCGCCTTCGTCGCTGTCGCCAACGACGTCCATCCTGTCCCGAAAATGTAATATGTATTACGGTAAGATCGTGAGGATTTCGGCAAGCACGAGCAACCAGGGGTCGACAGACACCCCCGTGGGGCAGGGACAGAAATAAATTGTAGAATAGAACACGATCCCAATGGCGACCGCGCAAACGAGGACCCCCTGCGTCGGTAAGCTTCTTTGTATAATACATTCACTGCCAGTGATGCTCGATTTGAGAGCAATATTCGTTTCCCGGGAACAATGGTAGACGCCCAGGAATCGGAAACGTTCGTGGAGATATTGCTCGGGGGTGCTCTAAGGGAGGTTCTTTAGTCCGAGACATGCTTGGATGACTATGTTCTTAGTATTGTATTATACGCGAACTACTGTTTCAAGAGACGTAAAAGAGCGCGATACAAATTTTCTTCAACGCCTCCAATTACGAAGCGACTTATCTGCAGCTCCCTCGGCGACTATAGCGCTACGTGTTCCTGGAAGGGCTCGTAAAGGAGCAGGGAGGAAGATTAAGGAATGAAAATCGTTGATTATGCGAGCCACGTTGGACGCGCACTTCGTATTTAGCCATTCGAGGTAATCGTCCATTGAGGTCGCCGATTTATATCTCGTTATGGCGGAGCCATGGCGGTAGGGGGTGGCGGCCATTGTTCGTGGGCCACGACAAAAGTGGCCGCCTAAGGTACATCTCGTTCTCCCTAATCTGCGTACTAAGGGACCGTGTTCTTATCTCTCGCTTCTTTCCTTCGGTCTCGACTGTTCCTCCCCCATTCTCTGTCGTTCCCGCTTGTTCCTCCTTTTGTCGCACCTACTCCCCTGCGCGTTGCCTTTCTCCGCGATGCGCTTGGGTCTAAAAAGGATCGTTGGGAGACTCGGCGAATTCGCCTGTCGTTTCATTGCGAGAGAAACAAACGAAACTGGAGGAAATCGCCTTTGCCGCGACGGTATTCCCTTTCTACCGTCGCTCCGCGGTGTCCTTTCTTCTCCTCCGGTTCTTTCCCTCGCCCCGCTAGTCGCCTACGCGTCTTCCTGCGGCGCTCGCTCGAATTCGTTTTCCGCGGGGGATGAAAGGAAAGCTCTCCACCCTGGAGACCGGTCTTGAAAAAAGAAGCACCCGTCTTTCCCAGAGAATATACGAGCGTGTATTTCGAGGTTGCTTTGCATCGGGTCCCCCTAACCCCGTCGGAGTTTCTGGGGTGGATGATGAAAAGTCTGAATCCCGCGGAATACTCGATACCGTTGACGATGATATTGTGGTGACGATGGCGTTGTTGGAAGCTCGTTGGGGAACTTGAGTGCTAGCTTCTCGGATATTTGCTGAGTCATTTGTACCTGCGATTTGTAGTTGTATTGAACTTTTAGAGTTAAAGCTTTGAGAGGATAGGAACTTGGAATGTTTGGCTCTGGCATGTGGAAATGCGGGACCTTAAGCTTTGGGAATTGGACTCATAGAGCTTCGAACGCAGAGGTACTGAACTTTGAGATTTCGATATTTGGAATCACAATTGTGGGAATAGGAACTATGGGAATTTAAACTCTGTGGTATCGAAGTTTGAGACCGCAAGCTTGGGGATTTTGAGCGCTGGGACCTCGAAATTTATGATTTAAAATTTGTGGGATTTCGAGTGCTGAGACTATAAACGCTGGAAACTCAGTATTTGAGATCTCAAACTTTGGGATTTCCAGCGTTGAGACCTCGAAATTTGACTTTTTAAACTTTGGGGTTTCCAGAGCTGGGACCTCAAAATTTGAGATTTCAAACTTTGGAATTTCCAGAGCTGGGAGCTCAAAATTTGAGATCTAAAATTTTGGGATTTCGAGCGTTGAGACTATAAACGCTGGAACCTAACAATTTGAGAACTGAAACTTTGGAATTTCCAGCGCTGAGACCTCGAAATTTGAGATTTCAAACTTTGGGATTTCCAGAGCTGGGACCTCAAAATTTGAGATTTCAAACTTTGGAATTTCCAGAGCTGGGAGCTCAAAATTTGAGATCTAAAATTTTGGGATTTCGAGCGTTGAGACTATAAACGCTGGAACCTAACAATTTGAGAACTGAAACTTTGGAATTTCCAGCGCTGAGACCTCGAAATTTGAGATTTCAAACTTTGGGATTTCCAGAGCTGGGACCTCAAAATTTGAGATTTCAAACTTTGGAATTTCCAGAGCTGGGAGCTCAAAATTTGAGATCTAAAATTTTGGGATTTCGAGCGTTGAGACTATAAACGCTGGAACCTAACAATTTGAGAACTGAAACTTTGGAATTTCCAGCGCTGAGACCTCGAAATTTGAGATTTCAAACTTTGGGATTTCCAGAGCTGAGACCTCGAAATTTAAGATCTAAAATTTTGGGATTTCGAGCGTTGAGACCATAAACGCTGCAACATCGAAATTTGCGATCTCAATCTTTGGTACTTCGACCTTTGAGATATCAAACTTTGGGACTTTGATCGCTAGGATTTGAAACGCTGGGGTCTCAATCTTTAACATTTCAAACTTTGAGATGTTCACCGCTTGGATTTCGAACTTTGAGACTTGCAGCTTTAGGATCTCCAGCTCTAGACCCTCAAACGTTGGTAATTAGAAACTTGGTAACTTAAGCTCTAGAACCCTGAAGTCTCTGCCGAACTCTGAAATTTCAAATTCTGTGTCCTCAAACCTCCCTTATACCTCCCTCCCCTATCTCCCGTTTCTACAGCACACTACGCTAAAAAGTGCTTCGGAAAAATTCTTCTCCACTTCGCGACACTTGAACCATTTCTTTCGCGAAGAATGCTCTGAACCCGAGAACGAGGTGCGCCGGCACCGCTGACAGATATTTTTATTGACGACCATCGCGCGAACTATGCCCCCGCGCGAGACCTGCCATTTTGTTTCTTCAAATACCGAGATCGTGAGGGGCATAACTGTGCAGAGCGCGAAGGAATGTCTGTTGGAATCCTGACGGCTCACCTGTTACACCGTGACTTCACAAGAACCAAGAACATAGAAGTATATACATTCGCGGACGCCTCCTCGAACTGTGCATCGTTCTTCCGCTTCTGTTTCTCGAGCGACGCCAGCCTGAACTTCTTCGAGCAGAAAAGAATTTGTCTTTCAAGAGTTTGCTCCCTTTTCGCGTCGAAGAATACACATTCGAGACCCTACATCCTCCTTTTTCTCTTCTAGATTCAAGTAACCTTGTTCAAACTTCTTCGCGTCGACAAGATGGGCGCCATAGTAGACACTGCATACTACACCCCTTTTTTTCACCACTCGCATGCCTTTCTCCCAAACGAACAGGAACAAACAAACTCGAACCAACCAGCCCCCTCGCAACCCGTCAATTCGATTCCCCTTCACCTTCACCGCATCCACTGTCCAGCACACCCCAAACGTGTACCCTAGCCTAGAAAAACTCCCCAACAACGTCGTTCCCAGGAACATCCCCTCGCGAAGAAAGCTATTCCTCAACGTACACTCGAAATTACCTCGCAAACACTCAATTCCTCAATTTGACAAAACGTGGGGACGGATCGATAGCCCAGTGAGTCCGCAGAATTCTCCCCGTCAGCGGGAGATACGTTTCGGGGGGTAGGGCGAGGAAGGGAGGAGGGTCTGACGTGCTTAGTCACGTTACCAGGAGATCGTTCCAGCGGATCGTTGTAAAATTCCCGAGCTCTCGAGCGTGGTTCCACGGCGAAAACGAGCGTCGATACCCAGCACGAGGGTCCTCGTCCCTGTTCGGGGCGATTTGTTAAATCGCCCAAAAGGCAGAAAAAAGATCGCTTTATCGCGATCGAGCGGGGGGGTATCCTTGACGGGGAATGGTCCGCGCCGGGGCTCGCCGGTCGTGTCCAGATGCGATAGGTGGTCTCGTCTCGCGTGGAATCGCGTTCAGCCGATTCATTGGCACCGGTATCCTTCGACAGATCGATTACTCCCGTTCCTCGTGCCGAGGGCGAGCCTTCTCTAACCTGGCCAATTCACGTTCCAGTTCCCCGCGATGGGAAAAAGAACGTCGAAGCGAGGGATGGTTTGGGTCGGGTCTGGAAATGGAGGGCAGTCTCGTCTGTTTCGCTCCAGAACATCCAGCATTGTGGTTTGTTTCTTTGCGAACGTTTTATGTCGTTCTTGTATACAGACAAAGGGAACGAGGTGTTTGTTTGGAAATTTGGTGGCTCTTTCCTTTGGGAAAATAATTTAGACCAATTTTGTGGAAAATTAGGTGCTGCGAGTTGCTTTAAAATTGTGAAATTAAATAGTTTGAATTGAGTGGAGAAAAGGGGCGGTTCTCTAAAATTGGTCAAAGTTCTTATTACACTGAAATTAATTAAAGGAGTGTCGCGAATATCAGGCTACAGCATCCAATATTAACTTGCGTACAAATTACTGTCAATTTGGCAACAAAGCTGTCGCGGATAATCGAAAACTCCCGTCACGTGCTTCCTAAAATTGAATCCCCCTTTCTTAAAACTGCTCTGCGACGTAAAGAGCGGCTCAAGGATATAATTTATGACACTGCACACAGAAATCCCCTCCGAGACCTCCGCGAAATTGGAACAAGCAGCAGTGCTCGCCAACGGGGCGATATCGAACGTTCTCGAATACCGTCGACAGGGTGTTCCGAAGTCGATTAAAAATTTCGTGTCTCGGGGCTGTGAGGAAGTCGGGTGTATTCCCCGGTGAGAAGTGACAGATGGTCCCCGATCTCGTTTCGCGCTCGCACGATTCATTGCCGCGAGAATCGATGTGTACAGCCCTGTCTGTCATTATAAATCGAGAGTGAGACGTCTGATCAGAATTGTGACGCGGCTCTTGTTCGTGTTCGTGGTTCGTCCCGCGCACTACCACACGCTCGATCGATCCTCGGGATATCTGGCCTCTGAAAGCTTCGTTTACGTGGAGCCACTCGCGATAAAGTGAAACATCGAGCGAGGAGGGGAAGATGGACGATAACGGCGAGGTTGAAGAAGCTTTATAATTGCACGGGGCCGTTAATTAGTGTTACAGTTGCGACATAATTGTACGTATTTTGTTTTCATTTGGAAGGGACTTTGCAACGGTTCCTGGGCTCTCGCCCGCCTCCGCTCATTTTTCTCCCGCCCTCCAACTGTGCAATAATTTTCCTTGCCCATTTTAGCTTCTTTTAATTGTTACGTAGTTGCCCTGGATTTCCTTAGTCGCCTTATGCATGGAATTCTGGGAACACTGAAGGGCTTCCGTGTCCCCGAGATGGTACTTTGGTATTTCGCAAGTTGCGCGTTATATTCCGGCTTCCCGTGATATTGTTCAAGGTATACAGTTCTAAGAATACTGCTTCTTTACGACGATTTTATGATACCTTCCGCGAGCCCCATTTCTCTGTCTTATACCCAAGTTTCCGCGGCGCTGCATCTTTTCTCCGTCTTAATATACGAGTGGTTACGAAGTCACGTAGTACATGTTTACGAAAGAGGATTGAGAAGTCGCAGGTATCACGTTCAATTTTACTCGGAAATCCACTCTGTTCGGGGAAGACGCGACCCGAGGCGAGGAAAATAAGTTCGAAAGAGGTTACAGAAGATCAGTGGAGCGCCTTTTGACGGCGAAACGGAAGAGGAAGGCTCGAGAGGACATAAGGGAATTGGGGAAAGATTGTATGCTGACTGAAGTGTTCACGCTCGCAGCAGACTTCGCTACTCATCGCTCAAACGGGTCTTAGGTTTTGGAACTATACAACTTCTTACAAATCCCGTCAAATACCCAATGAACCCCTATCTTAAGGGGTAACACCACTGTAAATTTTTCGGAAAATTGATTTTTTTTATTGGCTTAAAAGATGCTTTGAACCTTCTAGAATATGGGGAAAAAACTGTATTAGTTGAAATAAATTTGTTTCCTTGAAATTTCGAGCTCCTCCCCAAGCGCGTCGGACTGCTTCGAAACGACTACCGGCGTCAAATTAATAGGAAGATACAACCTAATGTTCTACCTTTTGATTTTTAACTTCTCTAATATACAACGGATGTCGTTAGAAAGTTGTTATGTTCAGATAGAAGCATTTCCAAATAAAAGTATGTTAGCGGCAACATTTCATTTCTTCATGTCTATAATACATTTCAAAACTTTAAACGCGTTTTTCTCGAAACATGATTTTTCAACACGGCACGCAGCATAACTCCAACAATTTTCATTCTTTTCATTCGACCCTTTAACAATATCTTTAAAATAACATTTTGAAGAGAAATACGTACGGGATTTTCGATAAGTTAATTTAAACATTACTTATTAACGAATGATTGCCCCCTTTTTATAGAAAATTGAACGTTTTTCATTCAAATGCTCACCAATCACACAAAAATCAATATTTTTAAAATCCCCTATGTATTTCTCTAGCTATAAACATGTAGATTTAAGACATATTTTTTTTTTTTTTAAATTCAAATATGCACCAGCTACACTGCGTGCCGCAGAGCGCTAAAACTTCAACATGCCTCACGAGAATGGCTTCAGTGCCGCCATTTTGTAATATTTCTCAATAACTTTTTTTTTTAATAACAAAATATGTGCTTAATAACTTCCTCCAGTATAGTTATTCTATTACCTTTCCTTCCGTCCAAGAAAAATTGCCAAAAAAACGCTATTTTTCAAGCTGTTACAGTGGTGTTACCCCTTAATCAATAAATCCAGCATATTAAATTTTACTAAACTCGTGACACCCACTAAAAACTGTTCTCCCGCGCTAATCCTTTCAAAAATTCAGATCACTCCTCCAGAAAATTGAAAGGCCAAACGACCTAGCGAACGAATAAAACGCAGCAAGTGGCCCGCGCGGAAGCGCGCGTCAGTGAGGGGGTTGAAGTGGAACAGGTAAACTGGCGAGGTAAAAACCGTAAAGGATGAGCGAGGGTAATAAAGGGAGGGAATGAATGGTGTAGACGAGGGATAAGGAAGCAAGGGATGGAATCAACGATGGTTGGGGGTGAGGGGAGGCAGAGGAATTCCCTCGGATGGAAGGGGCGAGACAAGACAAGAGGGGGGAGGGCAGATATAAATAAAGAGGAAAAGAGGGGGTGGCGGTGGTAAGCAGTGAGAGGAACAGCGAGATCGGCGGCGGGAGGGTTCGAACAGAGGGATGGAGGGCGACGGAACGAATGGGTGGGCGAGAGGGGGTGGAAACGGAGCAAGTCGAGGGAAATTAAGCAATTAGTAACTTTGCACCGCAGCAGCTCTCAGCGAGATTTGATTATGTTTTCGGTTTAAGCACTCCGAAGTGAGGCGCCCCACGGCCGTTCATCCCTCCGAGAGAATTCGGCGGGGCTGGGCGGTGCTTTTAAGAGGTCGACGTATATCTGCCACCGCAAACTGAAGGGGTAATACGTGCCTGGAAGAGGGCTTCTATTTCTTCATTTCCTCGCCTCTGTCCTCCCCTATTGTTCTTCGACTCCTGTGCCCCTTATTGCATTTCCTCGATTCGTCGAGGGACGGGGCGCAGGAGGAACAAGAAGGGCGAGCCTTTGACGACGGGATCTGTGCTATCGAGTCGTGTAACGAGTCTACTGCTGTTCTTCTAAATTCCTGCGAATTTTTGGGTGGTGGAAATTTGAACCACGGGAGTTTGCTATGCGAGACTAATTGGAACTTGGATGCTGATAGTATTTGAAACACTAAAGCCCAAGTTCCCTGGAGCTAATAACACTGCCACCTTGAAGAGTTCCCAACAGTGCTGTTAAAAATTGCAAGTACATCAGCCACAATCGTCGGAACTACCGAGTGCACTCTATTAAATCCCGGAACCCCTCGAAGACACAGAAGAAGCTGGCCGACTGCTCGACAGAAATCCGTACGATTAATTTAGTAGAGTAGCTGCGAGTCGGAAGAAAAAAAAGGTGTTCGTTATCTTTACGAATCGGCGGGAGGTGGTCCGAGCGGCTGGGCCAGATTTAAATAAAGGGGAGGAGGCTGTCTCGCGGATGCAAATGAGGGTTTGCTCGAAAGGGCGTAATCAACGTAACGAACGGAGCTTCTTCTCCCCGCTTGTTTTCCTCCCTTTTCCTGACGCGATCGAAATTGCGACATTCTTTCGCGAGGGCCACTTTCCTCGACCGAAATAACGCCGGGGGGGATGGCGGTGGGGGTGCGCTTGGCCGCGATGCATCGACGAGGATCTCGCAGTCGAGAGGCCCTGGGCAAGAATTTTGATGAGTTGCTGCGGGATGCTGGGTCGGTCGTGATGCAAACAGAGGTCAAGAATTTCGCTGTAACAAGCTTGGCCTGGCCTCGCGGCCGTTCGCGAGGTTGCAATTGCCGTATTTGGCATGATGTTCTGTCAGTCCGCGACCACTTGGCCATTATGCGGCATGGAGGGTGTATAAGAAGCGTATTACGAGCAACGGTGCACCTGGAGAACACCTACACATTTCTGCTGAGTCCGTGAATGCAGAAGTGTCCACGGAACAAAGTTTGGCGTGGTTTCAAAGCACGAGGATGGTGGACATAATTTGCTCCTTTAAGGATGTTCTTCAGGTACGCCTGACTGAAACAGATTGTGCACTGCAGGTTTTGCGATGGTGAGTTCAGGTGATCGGTTGTATGCTTGTTCTTTGGGAATGCTTTGGGAGTGACGTGGCATTGAAGAGACTTAGTGGTTATCGCAAAAAGTGTAGGAAACATGAATTCTGTGTGGAAAATCCCTTGTTGGCGGAAGGTGCTTCCACAAGGAGATCAAGAACTGAGACTGGATTTAGGATATAGACGCGAGGGCTTTACCATTTTGAAGATTAATTTTCGGAGTAATAACCCACGTGGGACGGCATCAAAGGAGTCTTCACAAGTTCCGGCTCGAGGCCCTAAAAGAGATTCTTGAATTACAGAGAATAATCTGCCCTCGGCCTTCGATTATCCACAGAAAACTTTAATACTAAAATCCGAGCAAACTCGCGGAACAAACATCATCTGGTTCCCCGAAACCCCTTACCATCGAGCATCGTTCAATTTCCCATTAAAACAGCCCACAAAAGTCAAACGCTAAAAGTTCTCAACAATCTACAAGCGGCTCTCTTGAATATTGATATTGAAACGCATTAAGCAACTGTGTCCACAGCTTCCAAGGAATTCCATGCAAATTTATGCAGCGCGAGCTGTCCCCTTAACATTTTCCCCAGCGTTTACCTCCCCTCCAATTCACCGGGCCGGGTACATAATCCCACTTCCGCGAACAGAAACGAATCAAGTCGCGGCAATCCCGCCGCACAGATTTCGCTGGGTAAAACCCCGAATCAGCATACGTCCGCTGGCACCCCCGTCCTTCCACTTTTTCACGACCTCGTGACACGAGCGAAGCCCCGCTTCGCAAATACAGTAACTGCAGCGCGGATGATCAAAGCGAGGCAGCCGGGGGACGGCGAAGGGGGACGGACGTGGCGCGACAGTCTCGGAGGCTTAATTTTTCACGCAAAAAGCGTCGCTCAGCGAAATCCCCGTGAAAGGGTTACATTGTAGCGGGCCGGTGTTCGCGCCCGTTTCGTTCTTGCAGCGGAGGGGTCTTTGCTTGCGTTTCCCTTTTCCGCTGCGGATCTTTGTCCCGCGGAACGAGACGGCCATGTCAGCCCGGCAGAGCGGGGGCGATGAGGCTGAAGGGGTTTGGGGCTGGGACGACCCGGGACGACGAATATAGTGGCATTACGGGCTTTATTTGCGGTACGAGGGCCGACTGCAGCCGCCGGAAGTGGGCTACCGCCCGTATATATACGGCCGGTGTAATTGAACGACGTTCATCTTCCAGACAGCGACGAAACGAGCGGCGTGTCCCACGGCCGGCGACACGGTCAGCGGTGTTCCGTTCGCCTCGCTCCTGCCAAACGTCCCGTTGTTTATTCTCGCGTGGCATCGGGGAACGACGATCCTCGATTCCGTAGGACGTCACTGGTTTAATTGCACTGCCCGGAGGAATTAAGCGAGTCTCTTTTAGCCAGGAGAACGGTGGGGGATCGATGCGGAGAGATGGTTCAGGTTGGGTGGGTCGTGCTGGACGGGGCGCGACGGGGATTGCTCTGAATCGGATACGAACGATCTTGGAATAATTGGATTCGTTATGGAGGGCGTGGATTGGCAGACAGGTCTACCCAGGTTAGGGTGTATGACACGGGTGATCTTGGGTGGTCCAGACTCGATACACGAGATTCGAGGTATGAGAGATGTGTTCGGGATGCGATAGGGAAACTTTGGGGCCTGGGAGAGTGGCTGTAGGAATAGGGAGGTTTGTAGGCCGGGATACAGGTGGCACTGGATCTCTAGGATTTGATGAAGGTTCGCATCCAGTTCCACGAGCTCTGGCTTCAATGTGGATTTTGACAAGTTCGCTAAGTTCAGTGTGGATTTCGACAAGTTCACCAACTTCAGTGTTGAATTTTCCAAGTTCAGTGTCTTCAGCGTTAAGTCCCACAAAGTCAAGGTCCATGATACCCACTTCCAAGAACACCTCATCGAGAATATGTAGACACCAAAAACTCCATACGAATCATACAATTGCGAGTCTTGATGCTCGCGAAAATTCCCCGCCGTCCTCGATCCGGAATGTCAATAAACGCAGAAGAGAATTCTCGAGGACCTCCTCCCAGTAGCTGCCACTTGGATTACTTATTCACGACACCTGTTACGTAACGGGACCGAGGGAAGAAGGCAGGCTGCGTCCAGCAGTAAACAAGGATTTCTTTAATTAAGCGACCTGACGGACCGCCCGTCAGCCCCTTGAGCGCCCAGGTTCTTCCGTTCTCCGCCAGACAGACTTTATCTACCACCCTCTGTCGTCATCCAGCTTCGTCTCCCACTTGCCCTGCTCCCACGAGTTCGGCACGGGCAAAGCCGAATAAGGGACGTGGAAGTTATTTACGTACGCCCCCTCGTAGCTGTATTTGCGGCGTGGAAACGCGACAGGGTGAAAGCGGGGAGGGGGCCACGGGGTGGGTGGGCGAAAGGGTTAGAAAGAGGAGACGCGGCCGCCTGGACAGAACGCGGACCTGTCCCATGTGGGTTCCGTTAATTAACCGAGTCTACCGAGTTCTATTCCTCGCGTTATATTACCCCCTGCCACCCCCGCCTCATCTGCTGCCAGGCCACCTCGCCGCAGAAGCCTCGATGCACCTGGGGGTTTGCGGGGAACCCCATCCTCGCGCCGTGGATCCATAGTGGCGACACTGTGCGCTTACACGCGATGCTATTTTGCCTGGCGACGCTACCCTCTGTCGTTTATACTCCCCCGTGATCCTGGGGTTGCTCTTAATGGCCACACTGACGGGCGATTCGCTTCTTTCTCTTGCTTTCTTAGTGGCTGTGTAATTGAGAAGCTGCTTTCTGTTGGATCTGTAAATCTGGGGTAGGAGGATGAAGTGTCATTGATCGTAGGAATTTTGCAGATATACAGATTTGGGGCAGATAGTCTTTTCAACCTGCCTTTATTGCCTTATCGCGTAGAATGAGAGAGAGAGAGGAACAGAAGAACTACTGTAGTTGTCCATTTGTTTTCTTTCATTTTTTTTTAATTCATTTTACATCTGTCAGCTTTTGGAAACTCATTTTACTACAATACAGACGCTTCCTGTAAATTTTCGGAGCAAGGCCTGCTCGACTTCTCTCTCAATGTCGTGGAACAGGCAGAAGATGGTAAAAACATTTTCAATCTTCGTTTCACCTTTACCATTCTGACGTTTCTTTTCAAAAAGCTTCTCCGACACAAGCTCGACCTCCTGCAGTATTTTATCACCACTTATTCCGCGCGATCTTCACCGTCTCCTTACAGAATGTACTTCCAATAGTATTCTGCCTTTTATTACTCCGTCACTATCACCCTTCACTACTTTCCCATCTTCGTTCAACCATGAAACGTTTCTACCTACCCCGAATACTCGTGTGTGTGGAATGTGTACATCGTCCACGTTTGATAGAGACGTCTCGGTTACCTTACGTGTTAAATTTGATTCCCCAGGTACAAAGGTAAATCGAAGAGTAACCATTGTTTCTTCTATTATCACGGCAGCCCTTTGAGCTAAAGGTAGCTACGTAGCCGGCTTCCCTGTACATTCGCTGTGTAAACTTACACTGGTCGAGTCCCTTTGCCCGAGCGAAGCTTCACAGAGGAATAACATGGAAATTCTCAGTCACGTTTCCGTGTAACCAGAGCGGCAAAATGTGTCAAAAGACTCTCGCCTTTGCTTGATGACGAACCTCAATTTTTGAATCACTCCTCCATACCTTCCTCCTCACCAAAGTACACAAAAGCTTCTGCGAAAGGGAACAATCTAAATCACGGTAGCAAGGATATTATTTCCTTCGTTCTGATTAGAAAGTAATCGTAACACGCTGATGAAAAGATTGTAATATCAGTATGAAGGCAGTGTAAATTGTTTAAATTTATCCTAGCAACAGTTTTTACAGTTGCGCAATGAGGTAAGGCGTAAGTCAGCTTCGCCAGATTAAATCGTGAAATGGTGTAGTCTCACGGCAATATTCAATAAATTCTGGAAGCAGTCAATAGCTGTATAATTAAGTGCCTGCGACAATAGGGTTTCGCGGTCGTCTTTCACGTAGGCAGGGGCACGGTACATCGGCGAACGGAAACTTGACGGTGTATCAATTATCCGCGAGCCATGAGCGCCGTGAAAGCATCGATTCTCAATTATTATATGCGCGTGGCCGCGGATTTGCCGCAGCGTCAGCTAGAATCCGCTCGATGGGGACTAATTAATCGCGCGACGTCAAGCCACCCTTACGCGTATCTCGTTCATCTAATATTGCACGGGCTGGGGGATCGAGTTTAGTGGCCACTTACGAATTCGAATCGAACCGGTACGTAAGGACGATTTTATCGAGACGAGGGTGGCGTATTATAATCAATGTCTCGGTTGTTGAAGGTGTGTATTTTCGAATTGGTAAGCTTGTGGATTTGGACAGATTAGATTTGATAAACAGTGAGTTGTGGTTCTGTACTAACACTGTATTCGCGAAGGGTGTAGTAGACAATGTGAATGTTTCAGTATTGACTTTTGGTTATAAGAATTAATTTACAAAACTTCCTCGAAAGATCTTTCGAGGAAGTTTTGTAAATTAATTCTTATAACCAAAAGTCAGTTCCACACGCGGAAATGGCGATGTTATTGTAATAGGAATATGAAGGAGCTTCCAGGGGCGCATAGTGGATGTGTTTTTCTACGATTTTTGTTACTGTTCGATGGGATCTTGTATTTTTCTAGTGTTGAAAGGGTAGTTTCAATCAATATAAATACTATCATAGAAGAGATTCTATGATAGTATTTATATTTATTTATATTGTTGAAAGGGTAGTTTCAATAAATATAAATACTATCATAGAATCTCTTCTATGATAGTATTTATATTTATTGAAACTACCCTTTCAACACTAGAAAAATACAAGATCCCACCGAAGAGTAACAAAAATCGTTGAAAAACACATCCACTATGCGCCCCTGGAAGCTCCTTCATATTCCTATTACAATAACATCGCCATTTCCACGTGTGGACTAAATAAGAGGATGCTGCTATCTATGTTATTCTTTCACCACGTTGCCCCAATTTCCCTGACGCCTGCTCGCCGAGCCAAAACCCCCTGTATCATACAATAGAAGTTTCGTGTTTATTACATCCCGATTTATTAGATCTCTCGCCCCATCTTCCTCCATCCCTCGTCCCCATTTTTTTTCCAGCCGGAGTTGGGCGCACGTGTTTGCCGGATGCTCGAGTTACATGGGGTCGCGGCGACAGCTTGGGGGCGGGGGTTGGAAACAGGAGAGAGTCGAGTAAGACAATGCTAGTGTATCCGAGCCGAGGAAATGAGATTTATATTAATTTCTGCAGCCGTCGCGAGAATAACCGACGTCGACGACGCCCGCTCGTCCTCCTTCCACCTCGCCTCTCTCTCTCTCTCTCTCGCCCCCTATATCAATCCTTCCTTCAACTACCACACCGAACCATCCGTAGATTCCTCTGCAGCGAACCATCGTGTTTCGAATGTTACACGCTCGTCCCTTAATTCGATGAAATCGCGCTCCACTGTCGAGGATAGTTCGATTAAATCGAACGTCGTTCCAGGAAGATGTTTGTGCGACCTCGTACGTAAGGCGTGGTTCCTTCGTCGAGGGACAAACGGAAAAGTCCCGTGGGTGTATTCCACCGCGTCATATTTTCCTTGAAATTAGAGCAGCGGGGCTTCGTGAAATCTTCGAATTACTGGCGGAGGCTTCTTGGGGGATGGTTGCTTGGTAATTAATCGGTACCTACCACTTGCGAGGTACAAGCAAATACTGGCTTGTGCACTGGCAATTATCGGTCGAGGCGTGGTGAGGTTCCGACGTAGTTAGCTACAAATAGATTATTAGCCGCGTGGGGAATAGCCTACGCGATAATGTGGCGCGAGACAGGTATCCAAGAACGCAGAAGGGAGGCTTCTTGTTCTGCGTTCTAGTATAGTGGGATTATTTATATAGATTCGCAGGTGTGTTGTAAATATTTATATCTCGGTCTTATGAAACCCTGAAGGAACATAGAATTACTAGCTTTACTACTCGGCTTCGCCCGAAATTTAGATTCTGATTTTACAAAAAATTTTTTTTTTGGTGGAAATAGTCATTCATCTTATATAGCTAGGCATAGTGAGCTGGGACACGTTTCGTGACCCCAGAGTTTACCGCTCGAAAGGTTTTAGGCGACAGACAAACCCACAAACACTTGCTGCTTTATATATTAAGATTTAATAGCTCTGTTGTACTTAAATTCTGTCCAAGTTGATCTAGATATAATTCACTTTTACCATCTTCGTGGACTCCAATTGGCAATCCTAAATGAGTATCAATGAGTCAAGGATATCCTCCGGATAATATAACTAAATGAATCTTTCTAAAGCAACTCTACCTTTCCAACAAAGTACCTGCATTGACATTCCTTCTTTTTATTACAATTTCCTTTAACCTTTTCATATTATAATATGCGAATAAATGAAATTACTAATAAACAATGAAACTTTTATTGCGATTTTTTAATTCAGCACCCGATATGTTAAAAATAACTGAAATATTGAAAAAGCTTTTCTCGTCGCAGTCCTGTATCATTAAAAGAAGCGAACCATATTCGAACTATAGAAATGCACAGGGTTTATCGAGCCGCCCCACCCCAAGAGGTCCTCCCAAAGATAAAGTCGACGCATGGAACGCGCACTGTTACAGGGTGTATCGCGACGTACCGAAGAATGCGTTTCCCCCGCCGGGGAAGCTCGACTCGCGACGCAAAGCCTCCGAAGTATGCCAAATGCCGAACCGTGTTCGACAACACCGACAACGAGCTTCCGTTTTGGCATCGGATTCCGTAACACGCGAGCGCCGCGCCGCCTCTCCCAGCAACGATAACGATAACGACACGAACGTGTTCCGCGGTGTCGAGCATACGCCCGCTGTTTCGGCTACGGTGCTCCCAAGTAGAAGGAGAATTTCGCCTCCGAACGGGGATGGCCTGCGCTGCGAGAGATACCTCCCTGCGACAACGAATTTACGTTTATTTCGCGCGGGGGTAAGAATCGTCGCTCTCGGGCGTTTGCCAATGCCGTCGAGTTTCCACGGGCAAGCTGTGCAAAACTGAAGTTCTTGAACAGCGGAACGAGTGGTGGAAAAGTAGAGCTGCGTTCAACGCTGGACTGTTTGTAGTGTATACAGTTAAGAAACTAGTTTCTGAACAGTTTAGAGACCTTCCTTTAATATGAATTTTTAACGTGATAAAACCCTGAATAATAGACTTTTTGATACTAAAAGATAAATTTATGATTCAACTTTAAGAAAAAATTTAAAACAGTTGAGGATAAGTTGAATTTAATTATTTATAAGCTATGGAATAATAAGGTGACTGGGAACTCGTTTTTGATCGTCTAAAATACATGGAAACTGATTTTTAATCAAATGAGGAAGTCATTTTCGTTGACATAAAGTTGAAAGAACGATTTATTTGAACTGACAAAAAATCAGTGCCTTATCAAGAACTAAGTAGTTCGTTGACGATAGTCTACTTTCACTGTGTGAGACCTATTGTGTCTTACCATCCTGTGTGATACGGGAAAGATATTGGGCTTGAGATTGTTAGTTACTTGTCTTTCAATATCATACTCATTTTTCATTAAGGGAACTACATTTCGCTAGATACTTTCGAAAACAGGTATTATACCAGACACATTCTCCGCGCAACAAAGATGTTGCATCAACATCAATTCCTCCATTCGCAGAATGGCGCAATTTAACAACAGCGGCGGGTTTCCAGCACCCAAGCCCGCGTTCTACGCCACCTAGCGCGAAATTTCCCGGTGCCGGTACGATTATAATATATGGCCGGTTGTTCGCTTTCGAGGAGGACGTTGAAAGTACCCCGCCACCCAGGAAGCCACGTATATACCCCCGCGATATTTTCAGCAGCTCGTGTGGAACGCAATTTAGCCGCGTCGACGATTCTGTTGCAAGACGTGGAATCTTTTAGCCGACACGCAGCCCACCCCCGGGCCAGGGGGATGCCGGCACACGCTACCTGGCAACGGCATAGCAACACCGTCTCCACCAAACCCGAGCTAATATATGGCGTTGTCATTGCGCATTACAATAGGCGGTATGTTACGTAAGCCGGTCACGTGTTCTGCTTTGTCGCGCACCACCCACCCCATCCTGCCTTTGGACCCTTCCGCTCACGCACGTGTACATGTGCCCTGCACCCTCGGCTCTCCACCCACTCCCGATAGAATTATGGTCACGTGTTCAGGTGAGGTGCACGCTCCCGACGCCCTGAACCGATTGTTGTCGGGGACTTTCGTCATGGCGTAACGCATACCTGCCCCCCTAACCGTCCCCAGGGGGCAGGAATCCGACGAAGGCCCTTCAAGGACCTCCTGCTCGAATACTGGAATCTTGGCCTTTGTCGGGGTATGAGGCGTGGAACTCAGTTTCGCGTTTTCGTAGCTGGTGTTTGGGTGGTTGTATGTAGACTGGTTTTGTAGGTTCAAATGAGAAAGTGATCAGCTTCAATTTCTGCAAATTTCTTAGTACCTAGGTTTAGTACCTAGGGTACCTTTAGCACACTTAGTTTAGTAGGGCAGAGGTGCTATAAAAGGGACACTTTTGTTTAGCGTCCATTTCTGACAATGTCGTTATAGGTATTTAAAATACAACTACATCACAAGAAAGCGTGTTTATTTCCTGTCAATAAAAGTATATTGCAAACTCATTAAGTGTAATAGAAAATAATAAAATCTTCGATTTACAAAAAAGGGGGAAATGTCCCTTTTACGACTAGGTGGTTTTAAATGGGAGAGTATACGTCATGAAAGGGACACGTTAATAAAAATAAACTTATTAAGTATTACAATTATAATTCTAAATTTTAATGATATAACACTTTAACACTTTGTATATACCTTGACTTCAGAACATGACACTGAACACTAATGAAAATTTCACTTTTACTGCTGAAAAACATCAACCGTGGATTACTACTCTGTTGCAAGTGAGACCGTAGTGAAATTTACGTCAAACGACTAGGCACTAGTGTCGCAATTAACAGGAAAATAACTTGCATGTGTAATGCGTTTAGAATTTTGGAAATTCGATTTGTCCATTTTAAGACGTGTCCCCTTTATGGCACCTATCCCCTACACTTGTTTCATAAAGTTAGTCAATTTGGATCCTGAGAGGTTCAAATGTAGGATATAATTAAGGCATTAAGAATAAAAACGGACCAACCCACATTTTCTTGCGAAATTGAGTTAGTAGCAATAATGTATTCCAATAGGGTGCGCTAATCAGAAAAACTAAGAAAAATTATTTTTTTTCAAGGTGGTTTAATCCGTTTTTGCTCTCAATGCCTTAATTGATACAATGGATATTTCTTGTGGGCTGAAGAATTGATCATTTGATGCAAAGTCACTTTGCTTACTTCTCTGCTATTTTAACTACCCAGCGAAGAATTGCTGTTCGCATAGATCTGTTTAGAGTTATGAGAGAAATTGAGATAGATAGTGGAAGGGTGGCTAGATAGCAATGAACTGTGTGGCAAATTCACCAAGCTAGATATCCACTACCTAGATGCTCTCCAAAACTCTCCATGGCTTTTAGAACCCTCTCGAAATTCTTTCTGAAACCGTCTCGTAGAGACTGAACTATCTATAAACTCTCTAAACTTGCGCAATTCTCTGGAGACTACCTGTACTCTTTGAAACCCCTAAACATTATCCAGAGCACAGACTTTCCTAATGAATTGACCACCTTTAAGAACTTACACCTGCAAGCGTACAAACTTAGGCACTAACAGTTGCTTCCCTGTCAATTTCAAAGCACACAAGTATCACCTCCTTTCTACATACTTCATTCGCTGTTGTTCTTAGGAGTTTATTTCCCAAGGTCTTCCTACCTTCAATGTGCCAAACACATCGATATTACACAGACAATAAAATTACCCTTTTCTCTGTCCTGTAATAATTATTCCAAAATATTTTAAAGAACTACAGTTCTCAATCGTGGCTAATATCCAGGGGGTTAAGAAATGGCGAATTCAGGGGTAGAGGCAGAATGCTCTCTGTTTTAGAGAGCAGCTCAGTCAGAGGGTTTGCTCGCTCGTTAAACGGTTCTGTTTCTAGTTCTATCTCCGAGGCAACAATGAATGTTTCCGTTCGATTGTTGGTCAGTGACGGTTAGTATTCTGTCCCTGGGGCGAATCGAGCGATTCAACCGAGATTGCGCCAGCACACGTTACCCCGTCCGTGTATTTGTTTATTTAAATGGCGTTTCCCTTCGGCACGAGTACGTTGTCGATAAAAACGACCGCAGCTGAAAGAGCTATTATTTCATTTAGAAACCGTAATATCAGGAATCGATCATGCAATTATATTTCCTTTGAAAGCATCTGTTTGAGCAGAACGTGGATACATACTAGCCAGCCAGCGCCTACAATCCATTCGCATTCAATATCGAGGAAAATGATAAATGCTCGAACGAGAGCTCGTCTTGACACTCCAGTGATTGCCTCCCACTTTCCTCGCTGCAACATTCTGTCTGACTTCGGCGAGTTTCCAGGTTCATATTTTCTAGAAAGCATCGAAAGTATTACCCGAGGGTTCCCGAATGTCCATTCGGGACCAACTTGAAACGGTACACCACTGGGAATATTTATTGCATCGTTCGAATATTATTCCTTATTCACTTCCACCTCATATAAGTTTGCATTAGTCGAAAAGTAATATTATTATTATTATTAATATTATTATTACTATTCGAAAAGTATCTCCTTCATACTAACAGTTGCTAACACGTACTAATGCACCTATCCCCCGAAACAACTCCACTCCCTCAATCTTCAAAAAATCCAACTCGAATGCAAACTATCGAAACCAGTACATACAATTCACTACCCTGAATTCCTCCATGAACCTTCCCCTCCATCCTCGAGTAAGGTGTAACGCGATGCCTGGTCGAGGGATGAAACACGACCCGGTTCCCCATTTCGTATGCCAGGCAGCGGGGGGCCTGGCGATTAGTATGCCAAGAAAATAAACCATCCCGTCGCGAGCAGTTAGAAAAATTAGTTTTATCTACGAGGGCAAAGGGCATCTGATATACAGCGCACGCAGCTTTAACCAACTGGAAACGGGGCGGTGGAACTCGTGGAGCGTCTGGGCGAAGGGTGGGTCGGGGGGTGGAGGGGCGGGGATGCCCCGGAGGGCAACAATTGTGCATTCATCGGGCCAAGGGGCTCTAATTAAAACGCATTGTTTATATTCTTTGCAGGAAGCTTCTCGCCCTCTGACCCCTGCTAGACTAGCGCCACCACCCCCGCCACCCTTGCTCCCAGGGGTTCTCTTACGCAAACTTGTCCGTGCAACTCGTTCGAGGATAAACCTTCACGGGAAGTCACGGCAAGACCCCCTTTGGAAACGGTCGCGTAAACAATCGGTCGGTTCAGCGGTGTTCTCGCCGAACGATTCAACTTTGCCTCGTCTATTTCTTTGCTGGACATCCTGGCTCTCCTGGGGCTAGGAAACGCTGCGAGGATCGATGAGAAAAGAGCTTCCAGCGAGTTTCTCGCTGCCTTAGCTGTTTATTGCTGAACAAATTCGCGTAAGAGGATCGGGATGTGTGTTGTTCCTAGTAGTGCATTTGAAAGTTTGCTTTGCTCTGGAGGAGGATGCATTGTGGGGAATTGGAAGGTATAGTTGTTTTAGCAGCGTTGGGGATGATATTTGATTAATTATGCGTTGAGTGATTAAATTGGCGGAATGCTCCGTTGAACTGTTAAGGATGTATTGGACCTATTTTCAAAATAGTTCCAAGTTTATGAAAATTCGTGAGATTGTTCTTTTTAACCTTCCTGATGTGCTCCAACAATTTTAAACGATTTCACTAAACGGTTACTGAGTTATAACGATTTTAATTTTCACTGATTTTACACGTACTCTTATGGAAATAGACGATCTTGACGAATAAATCATCTGAAAAAATGTTGAAGAAATAGTACCAATGTTTTAAATTTTTTTGTACATGCAGTATATGGGTAGATGAAAATATCTGCCGAGTTTCAATTGTTTTCTCTACACCGTTTGAAAGAAATAAATAATAACTTGAGAAAATTGTGAATCCTGGCATTTTCACTGCCAAAAGTTTAGCAAATAATTGAGAAAGCATTTGTAAAGTGAAAAATACCTTCCCAGGATTAAAAATAAGACTCCAACTGTCGGTCGAATTCCTTACATCTAGATTTACTATGCGTAAGACGGTAGCTATTCAAGTATTTCAACTTTTGTCTGATATATACGTCCAATACATCCTTAAGAGATATCTGCGATTTTTAAGTCCAAGGAAAAGGGGGTGTAGAAATGATCTCCGGTTTCAATTTGCCCTGAAATTTTGTAAAGGGATCAGAGATTGTAGTCGATTCAGGAAGCGATTCGTCGCGACAGCATTCTAGGGACAGCTACCCCTACGTTTTATGCCAATTAGGGAAGAATTGCATGCACACCGTGCGATACGGTTCCGCAGTCGCGAATTACGTTCGTGCTCGAATGAGGAAAGATGGCGACGAAGATGGAGGGTATTGGCGACGGCAGGGGCTGATGGAGACGAAGAAAAGGAACAGAGAAAGGGGCGCAGGGCGACGCGTGGCCAGTACGTAGGAATCGGATTTCCCTGGGACTTTCATTTCGCGACTCGTAACTCGTGCCAGGAGAGGGAGAAGGTTGACGTCGCCGACGGACGTGACGACTTCCCCTTTACCGGGAAAATTACGCTTCGATACAAATCGCAGTCGCGTGTCGAGCAGCTGGAATGAAAATTATTAGCCCATTCGTTGTTTTGCATTCGATCAGCTAGCGGCGATTAACTTTTGTCGATCAGTGCACATCACTCGGTGGTTTAATTAACTATGAAAAGGTGTACTGAGATTTTGTAGCTGCATACATATTTCACGTGAAAAATGCCCGCTACCTATTTCGTTCCAAATAGATAAATTTCCCAGGGTCGTCTCGAAATTGCACGGAAGAATGGTGAAGAATGTCCTTTGCATAAAAATGCTTAGGACAGCTTAGTTTGTAAATTTCCTGGCAAATATTCTTATAATGAAAAATTCCTGTTTGGGGAATGAATGTTTGATAAAGGCAAGCGGACGGCGAGGGGAAAATTCATTTGACGGAAATAAATTTCGGGGAACAGGGATAATAATTATTGATCCATGCAGGTGACGGAATAAAGTGACAAAATTTCACGCTACAAGTACGAAACGCTACAATATTTTACAGGAACGAAATTAATTCTATGTCTTATAAAAATTTCCCCTTGGAGCTACCCTCTGTGATCGTACATTACACTTCACCCGTACAAACGTGCAAACTAGAAAACGTTTATTCTGGATTGATAGATACAGTTCATCACGAAGACGTTGACGAATTAACGCGTCCTTTCATCATTCATTTTATTTTCAACTTCTGTTTGCCTCGACTCTCACCTATCATTTGTACTTCACGCTGCAGATACATCGCTACTGTTAGCCCAACACTCGCCCCTTGCACTGCACTGCAGTACCTACCATATAAACCAAATTTCAGAAATAAATCATCGACGACCTCCCCGTTTCAAAGTCCCGAGCTCGCAGAAACGACAGCTTACAGCCATTCCGAAATGGAGGAGCGTGCAGTTGCGTACAAAGCTGCACGCCACGGTACAACGGCGGCCCGTTCGAAAGGGGAAGGAAGTACGAGGGACTCCTAATAAAAGTAGCAGACGAGTCTTTCCACGTACCTTCCACCCTGCTCCCCCGTTTTTCCCACCGACACTTTCCACCACAGAGGCTGCAAACTACACCTCCCTCATCCCCTATCACCCATTTCACCTCGCCTGTTTCTCCCCCGCCCCGTGGACACCAACCCCCAGAGCTATCGCGTTAACAAGCATATTTTACATTTCATCGCGGCCACTTAACGCAACTGCCGCCGTTTTCTTCCCTCGAATTGGCTGCGTGACACGCGTGCTGGGACCCGTTGGGAAACAGGGACGGTTCCCAACAATTGCTCTATTACATTTGTACTGTGCTCGAGTGGAGGGCGCTGAATCTGCCCGGGAAAGGGCGCTCGTGTCACTTTGAATTTTTCAGTGCCTGTCGACTACTTTTACTGAAAATATAATGTGAAACTAGAATCTTAAACCTCAAGTTTTATCTCCCTAAAATCGTACGTTTAATCACCCACGATACGATCCGTCACGTTTTCTATCTGCAGAGGCAATCGCCCACCGAGTCATAAACATAAAAGTTGCAGTTCCCGCGAGCCACCGAGGAAGAAAACGCCCTCGCGTAAATTACGAAGACGTTTCTCGGTTTATCGCGGCGGTGTCGGCAGCGAATCAATTACTAGAGGGGGCCGATCGAGCGTGCCCGCTCGATCTTCACCATCGATCGTTGCCCAGCTCGCGGCCGTAACTCTCCCGCCGACGACGCGATAGCCTCGTATAATGTTTCTGCCTAACGACCGCGCTATAATACTGATAAAGGAAGGTAAAAACCGACTGCCGGCCGTTCTTTCGCGCCTCTCGTTAATCTCGAAGCCGTGCACTCGTTTCAGAGAACGACGCTGGAGTGACGAGGGCCGTTCGGGTAGTGATGGGATTGAAGCCGACTCGAAATGTTTTAGCTTACAGCCCGAAAGTCTACAGATCGTAAAACGGTTTGCAGGAGCTTTGTAGTTGAGAGTCTTGCGCAGTTTCGGAAATTGCATGAAGCCTCGGAGGTGCTGAAGGATTTGGAAAGCTTTGGCAGTCTTGAAATTTTTAAATTTTGAATCTTTGATGCCTTAGTTTCGGTTTGATTGCACTTCACAATCAGTGTTGTATGGATATTAACTCTTTGAGTGGCGCAAGATTAAGCGAAATATTTATAGTTTTAAATAGTACAGTGTGTTTCACTTAACTTTAAGCTGAATTATTTCTGCTATATTGAAAATGTGATAAAAATAGTTTTCTGTTAATTTTAAACACCTACAAAAATTTAAAGTCCATTTCAGTCTCAAAACTAGATATTCTGGGTTTGTTGAAAAGCTTGAGTCCCCACTAGTTTCGAGCGCTCTAAGCCGCGTATCCAGCCGCGAGCGCGAATTCTCGATGAGAATTACGCTCGCAGTTATGGTGCATCGTTGATGAAAAAGCTGGGCAGTTTCGGCGATTGTCTTTAATCTCGCCACCGTTCTCTAGCAGTCGGCTGTATCCCCCATGAAAATGGAATTGCACGGGATTCCGTGGCCGTTCAATCTCTCCTCGCGAGAGCACCCGCTGCGTGGATGGAATAACCCCCACTGCGGGGAAAAAGGTGACCGAATTTTTCGGGGGATTTATAACCATTGCAATGCTGTCGGTGGTGCGTGTGAGCTTGCTGGCTTGTTAATGCGGACCCCGGGTTCAGTTCTGTTCATCAAATGCGCGTTTTTCCTTTGAAACTGTAATCGTGAGTTTGCCACTTCGTTTACCCTGATCACTGAATTTATCTGTGTACGTAAATCCTTTGGTTTGCAAGGTTATAATATAATTTCTTTCTATTGTAAAAATATTAATTTTAAACATACTTTCTTTCTATATAATTAATATATAATAATATATTAATATATTATTAATATATAACATATAATATAATAATATATTAATATATTAATATATTATTAATATATTCTATATAAATAATATAGATAATTTCTTTCTATTGTAAATATTAGTTTCAATCGAAAGAACTTCCTCTTGTTGCTCGTGGTTTCTGCCTTGTGTTCTTCTATTTAAATGTCTGATTAGCCAATCTACAATAAATCTGCGATTTTTTATCTGAACTTAAACCACGATTAGTAATGGAAGGATTCAAGGCTCACGCTCTTAACCAGACGTGGCCGACGAAAAAGCATCGAAGCACCCTGATACTGGATGTCTGATTAAGACACACCACACGCGGCTCCCCCAGCCAAAATTCTCTGGCACGGTGATTTGGGGTCCGCAGATAGGACCAAAGTACGAGCGTGGCTTGATGTGCGGTGATGCAGTGGCTACCGGCGCAAAGAGAAGCGAATTCTGCCAAGCAAAAGGGTGGAAAGAGAGGGGAAAAGAGATGGCTCCTCGACGCGAGGTATCAAACCGACCACACACAGACACACACGTCAGGTGTCTCTATAGCGACTCGTTCGAGCCACCTGGAACGAGGTTGCAGCCAAAAGGTGTCCTCTTTCCAGCGAAACCAATATAACAGGAAGGAAACGAGAGAAACCGCCGTTCCTGTTTCAGACCGTGCTGAATAGCAACGAGAAACTTCCACCTGCAGTTCGTTTTTTTCTCTCTCTCTCTCTCTTTCGAAAAAAAGAGAAGCTAGAGAGCCGGTGTCAGCAGAGAAAAGAGAGGGAAAGAGAGGTGGAAACAGAGGCAATTCGAGTGAAAGAGGGAAATGGGTTTTCCTTCTTGTAGACCGTTTCTTCGGGCCGTCTATCTCGAAGGTGCAAGAAAAACCGTGTTTCATCCGAAACGCTTCGAGGTAGAACGTATCCTTCGGGGGCTGCCGTAACGAAGATGTAAACCACCTTCCGCCATCTCGCTTTCCGTTCTTCCTCTCTGTTGGCTGAGGTGACGAATCGCTTGATGTTGATTCGGGGAGCGCGATACCGGCGGAATTCGCGCTGCAGGGGAATCTTCTTTGACGTGAACCGAATTGGTTGTCGGGGCAAGCGACGATGTAACTACTGAGAGAATGCATAGCGACTCTTGTACATTCTACGGGATTCTTCGATCTGCACAGTCGGGAAACTTTTACAAAACCCAGGGGAAGCCAACTAGTAGACTCTGCCACGCGCAAAATCCTTGTTTTGTCCTGGTGCAGTGCATTATTTTTTAGTGACTGTAACGCTATAGCGTTTTAGTTATAAACTAGGAAACACTAAAAACTAGAAAATAAAAATATATATAAAAATGGTAGGTATGTTAAACGATTTTATTACAAACGCACAAAAAAATAAATTAAAATGTACCAACAACTAAAAAATAATTATTTTCTTGTACTACAATTTCAATGGTGTTGTTTTTCACTTTAAATAATTAATTTTAAATAAAATTGTGGGGTATGATATTTCATAACAGGATATGAAGCACTTCAATACAGAAGCAAACGTTGAAATGAATTTGTTGTGCGAAAGTTTTCATTCGCATTAATGACACAAAATGTTTTAATTACAGGATACAGATTGTCACATAAAATTGATAAACTGTAGTTAATATTGTTCCACTTGCCAACTGATATTTCAACTTCTGGTTGCACATGGTGCCCCACGATTTTATTTAAAATGAAAAAAACACCATCGAAATTGTAGTACCTACAATAATTATTATTGTTTAGTTTTTGGTGTATTTTAATTTAGTTTTCTGTGCATTTTAATTTTATTCATATCGACCCCGGTCGGTAAGAGTCGATCTTCTTTTCAAAACCATTATGAGCAGAGTGAGCTCTGACCCATACATACTTCTAACAATATTCTAACCTTCCTACCTACCCCACACAAGCAGTGCCTACTCAACTCCCTTCCCCTTTTCCAATTCAACCTACTCAACATCCCCCAAAAAACACTTTCTAAATGTGTCAAAACTCCCCTTCCCACAACTCACCCCTCCACCTCCACCCTCCCCCTTCCCGAATCCGAAAAATACGCGCAGAGAAGAAAAAATAGAAACAGAATAGACGGGAAGAGGAGGACCCGAGCGTCCAGCGGCCACGAGATATGTACACGGAACGGTTTGATTCCGGGGGTGGCAGAGGAGCAAAGCCCTTCGCGTATTTGCGAAGCGCGCCGCCAGCATACGAATGTAACCGCCCGTCTCCTTCGATCCACGGTCCAGCACACGCGTGCAGCGCAACGAGCCCACGCACACGCGTGCCGAGGGACACGCAACCGCCGCGGTTTATCCACAGTCAATAAAGGCTGCCTGTCAGCATGAATACCAAAAGCGCGGATCGGGGCTATCCGCCCCCTCCGTTCGTGGCTGGGGGCGCAGCGCGGCGGTTGCTGCTCAGCCCGTTGCGAGATTTACAGAGCGCTCGTACATCATACGCACGTGCGTGTTCCACCGTTATCGTAAATACATTCCCGTGTACACGGGCGCCGCGTATCGCGTAGACGGGAGCACGTAGACGGGGGCGAGCTGGATTTCCCCGGCTCCGTTGCCCTGCAGGGCCTAACGTGCTCTCATACCGAATTCCGGGCAGAGGAACAGCGACGCCAAGGAGGCTGCTGGACCTCGCGGAGATCCACCTGGTCGATCCTTTCTGCGCTTTCCTAGCGAGGATCAAGGTCTACGCACAGGTATCACTTCCGTGACGGTTCAGTGTCGATGGTTTCTTTGTCTCAGATATTTTTTATCGCTGACATTGACGGCACTGAATCGTCGCGGAATTGATAGGGTAAAACTATACAATACGCCCCATTTGACAAAACGCCCCACCATTGTTTTACGCACACAAACAAGGATGCATCGACGCGATCATCAGATTCTAACTTGCCTCAGTCGCTCACAACTGCCGCAATAATAATACTGAGGCAAGTTTGAATCTGATGATCGCGTCGATGCATACTTGTTTGTGTGCGTAAAATAATGGTGGGGCGTTTTGTCAAGTGGGGCGTATTGTATAGTTTTACCCTATGTGTGCGGGTAAGCTTTATGGTGTTTTTTTTTTATTTTCTACGGTCCTTCCTCTTGAAAATGGTGCTCATGATCCAAGATGGAAGAGGCCTGTGCTTTCTACTAGGGGATTTGCAGCGGCTCGTGGCTGATGTTGGCCGAAGCTGCTGGTGTTTAAGTGGCTGAGGGTTTCACGGCGAGGGGGATGAAGTGTGGAACGATTGGAGGAGAGTGTTGTCCGAGTGAATCGCTAATCAGGTTGAGTGGGCACGGTTTCGGGAATGGAACAGGCGATTCTTGAGCGGGGTAGTTGCACTTCGCGGGGGTTGTAGTCTGGAGTTGAGTGGTGGAGGGAAAAGTGTTGTTTGAGGGAGTTGCTAGTGAGATTCTGAGTAGGTAGAATGTTTAGGTGATTCTTTCGGGTGAGTTTGATTGTTAAGTAGGTGGAATGAATGGTGGTTTGCTTCCTGTTTGAGAAACGTTGTGAGTATCAGTCCATCAACGCACGTGCCCTAAAATACAGCTCACATCACGAGTCTCGTAAGATTTCAAAGAAAGTATTCGCTATCTCAAACTTCTTGAGTTTCTAAAGAAGATACAAGCAGGATGACTTCCAAGCTACAGATTAGCTGTATTCAAACAGATCTTCATCCCAACGTGCAGGACACGCTTTCGATAATCTCGCTTTAGCACGCTTGTACAGCGGATAATTAAAATTACGAGCCCATCTTCGAAACTCCTAAATCTGCAGAACTGCATCTCGCAGAACCATGCAATTCCTCTACCGCTGCTTATCTCCAACCAGAATTATTACCCGAATTACCTCGCACTCTGTATTCAACAATGCAATCTCGAAGCAGTTAAGAACTCCACGAAAAAGTACAAGTAATCTCACGAATAAACGACTGTTTTATTACAAAGCTGAGTCACTTCTTTCCTCCCTCGCGAAAGATAACTCCAACATCCTCGAATTCCTCAACAGAATCTCCTCCGCTCGAGTCACCGAGCGGTCCAGATGTTCATCAGCCCTCGACTCAAAGATCAGCCGAGACGTATTTCGCGAAGCGGGGGATTTCTCCGGCCTCGTATCGACGACGAATCGAAAGCGTTTCGTGGAGCAGCACGAGCAAGACCTCGGCCATCGGAAAAAGAAGACGTATGCTCGAACCTCCATCTCGGGGCCCTCTTATCTCAGACTATCCCTGCAGATAAAGAAAACCGTTTCAATTTCCCTAATGCCCGGCAACGTCTCGCTTTTACATTACTAAACGTCTTTTCCACGGTCCCCGTTGCCACTCTCCTTTATTTGTTTCCCTTCCCTCCGTTCTTCCTTGTCCTCCCGCCTCTGTCTTCCGCGCAGGAGCTTCCGGTTCCCGTTTCACCGTTTTCCACCGGGCTTTCCAGCTTTCCGTTCTCTCCTTCGCCGGCCACACGACCCCCCTCCACCCTCTGTTTCAGCTCCACCAAATCTACGGCTCGAAAGAACCTTATTCGGATAATCCTTACAGGATCCGGACAATGTGAGTAAGGATCGAAAGAAGTGGAGGTCACTCCTCGCCAATCCGATTAATTCGCTCGGGAATTGCGTTTCCCTCCCTTCTTCGGCTGCTTCTCATCCTGTCGGGGACATCTGCCGCTGGATTCCTGGGGCCATCGGTATTTTCGGCATCTTCGCGCGTTATATCCTGCCCCATACGTACTCCCATGGGTGTCGCTCCGGTTTTGGGGAATGAACGCCTTGAAAGGTGATATCGCAGTATATAGGGCGCTTCGTTTTCAAATACTCTGCATTTTTGGACCTGAGGATCGGTGAATGGGCAGTATTTAGGGACGTTGGTACCATCGCACTTTATGGGTCGATTAACGCGGAGTTTCGAAGGCTTGGCGAAGACTCTCCTCAAGAAGTTCATAAAACACAGTTTGTGGTGGAGAGAGCTTCTTGTATTTCAAATTTTTCATTAACGATTTCTTGCACACCTCGCAATCAGTTATACTCCATTTTGGTAGAATTCTTCCTATTCTGAAGAAAAATAGCCTCCCAATTTAGTTATAGGTATAAACACCTATACGCTTCAGACCATCGTTTTTCTCATCGTGTTTCAACGTTGCGGATCCAATTGCAGAATTTCTACTTTGGCGAATAATTATAATGACTGATTAGATATTTTTGCACGGAATATTAATGTGTTTATACCTGAACTGTTTAGAATTCTGGGTTAGGTGGTTAACTGTTTTGCAACGAATGCATGATCATTTTGACCCAACTTTGACAAAGTCTATCATGATGTTATATTTGTGTTGGCAATGGCAAAATATAGTATAAAATGCCTAAATTGCAGTACCTAATATTATTTGTGAAGGAGATCCAGGAGATACACCTATTTTATGTATCAAATGTACATAAATAATGTTTTTTACGTATTTCTTTATTAATAAATTTAAGATAATTTTAGAAATTTTACTCATTTAATTCATTTTATATTCAATTTTTTGTGCAAGCCATGTACCATAGAAATGTTGCTATGGGTCAAATTGACCCTGCATTCCAAGGGTTAATAATCTCGTGTGCCGTAATGTATTTTATCTTCTTTTTATATTGTAAACAATGGGTCCTACCTGTAAAAGTGAATAAATAAATAAATATTCTAGAAACTGTGGATATTATAAAGAAAACGCGGAGCAAAGGTAAAATACAGTCCCTCGTAGAAATCAGATCAACATAATTCAATGCTTCTTCATAAGTCCCACTCAATACCGAAGAAGAAATGAATACAGTTGGGAGTGTAATTGGATTCACTGCACAGATCAATCCAATTCGATTAATTGAGATTTCTAGCTGCACCAGCGCTTCTGCCCCCAACGTTAATGAAGGTTTTAGTGGATTGCTTACATTAATACTTTACCTCTGGCGTTTTCAAGGGGGAAGGGGGGGGAGCTCGTTCTCCCGCTCAACGAAATTGATAAATTTCCAACGCGGTAGTAACGAACGGTCGTCGCTTTCGGCCAGTTAACCGGCAATAAAGCCCAAAACTTCCCCCCTCCCCCGTTTCCTCCCCGCCCCCATCGCGTTAATGAAGTGCACGCGTGTAAACTGTGCGGCACGCTATTACGACTTATAAAACCGAGCGGCTGTGTCGGTAATTAAAACGCTTAATCAAAGCCGCTTTATACGCGGCCGACGTTCTTCGAAAAACGCGTTGTTCCACACACGGGGTCACGAGCTTTCGGCTCCCGGGCAATCTATTCGCATCGTATTTTTCGCTAACAGTGCACCTCTGAGTTAGCCTCCACCATATTTCGTTTTTCTTTTTTTTTTTTTTTTGGTAATAGAATATGCACGCGTGTTCCGGAGGGTGGCTCGATGAATTTCAGTAGTCAAAAGTTTCTTTAATAAGTTGTCACGACACGAAGTCTTATTGATCATTTAAAAAATCTTACTTTATATTTTTATTTACTCCGAGGATCAGACCTATCAAGAATTATTAAATGTATTATTATATAATTACCTGTTCCCTATTTGTAATTGCTTCCCTGCTTTTTCCTGCGTTCTATATCTATTAGGTTTAAGATTCTTTATTAATCTTGCTTGGTTAGAATACTGTCTCTATTTAGGGTTGCAATTTTTTATTTCTGAGTATTCTGTCCTCCTTAGTTAAACTGTCCTATCTAGCATTTTTTAATTTTTTGAGATATGATGAAATATTTGAAGTTCCACACGTCTTTTACCTTTTAAGTAAAGTTGGAAAACTTTACGTGCTTCGTAAAAATTTATAAACAGTCTAATCGCTAGTGCATTTGACCTAACTTCTTTACAAATAGCTAAAATATCCTATCTAAAATAATTATTTAATTGGGACGTTAATAATACATTACCTACCGGTATACCTATTAAAAAAAATATATTAGGTTGTTACGAAATAATGACAACATGTTTTAATTAGGATGAAGGGAAATAAGGACGGTACATAGTAAATCATAAAACTTCAGTTTTCTCGGTTGTTTCAAAACAGGGCAGTTAATTAGTATCGTTTCTACCTCTAGAATATTACAACACTTGCAATTTGCATTTCATTACCAAACAGCCTTGCAACAATAATAAACACACGTGTTCTTGTGCCCCTGTATTAGCACCACTTGCTAATTTTTGTCAAAGCTGTTTAGTTTGCAATTTCCTCCGAAAGTATTATACAATTATGATCACATGTATCGTAGGATCTTGAACGATCGATTTCTCGCGAGGCCTTGAACGAAGTCAAAGGTGGTGGTTAATACCGGTATCAGGGAATCTCCTCCGATGAAGTGATCGGAGGATCTACCTAAGCTCGATCAGTGAAATGAACGCACGTATGTATCACCAGTGGTCGCGACCAAATCCGTTCCTCCTATTACGACACACGCCATTACGCTCTTGACGTATTAAACGTTCCATTTAACCGGGACCTAAGCCCCCGTAAAGCTTATGCAACATGTTTGCGATCGAATCCCGGGGGTATTACGTAAATACTCGTGGCCTGAGGTGAGGATTTCTGGTCACAAGCCACTGGAGGCCAAGACGAACATCTGGCACTAGCTGCGCTCTCCTTTGGAAATTCAGACGTCAGAATCTTCAACAAGGATCGTAGCTTGCCATAATTCTCTCGCTAACAGGTGTAGCTACCTAAAATCTCACTCCCCAACACTGTAATTAATCTTTCCTATCAAAGATTCCTTCCCACTCCTATCAGAAACAATGAATCTATCATTCCTTCATACCAATATAGAATATTAAATAGCATTATCTCAAATTCGGGATATATTTCTGTCGAAATTGCAAACCCAATAATTTTAACTAAAAATCTTCAATCCTATTTGTAAATTACATCTTCTTTACTTACTTTTACTTTACGTTACTTTCATGTTTTCTTATGTCTAGCTTAAAGCCTCAAGCTAATATTGCTAATATTACTTTAAGTTATTTTAAGATTACTTGTTTATTCTTACTTTTGGTAATGTTTGTTCTATTGTCCCTATTTTAGTTTAGTTTATAGTTCACGGTTAGGCTTGCCAACAATGTCACCACTATGTCATTTCCAGATATTCTGGTTTCTATCAGAGTAATATAGACGATTAATAATAATATTAATAAAAAAATTCAAATTTGATAGATAGGTACTAACAGATTATATACAGATTTGCTTGCGTCCGAAGGAACAAGGTGGTTAAAGGTTGAACCCTCTCGAGGTCCCCTTACCTAGTACATCGCGAGCTACAAAATTCATTTCCTGTCAGGGTAATCAGCTTATTTTTCGAAGCAACGTGGCCGCGGTAATTAGTTGTCGGGATGCCGCGAAGATAATTCCGGCAGCTTTATTAAAACCGTTTTCAATATTTCCTCGCGTTGGGGGTGGATAGGGGCGAGGTAATTTAGGCGAGGATACGGCGAATTCCATGGTTTTTAATTAAACTATCCCGTGGATAGTCGGCTGGAACGGCTCGAGACTAACAACAGTGGCGAGGGTCGCTCCTCAAGCAGCCAAGTAGTAACGGACCCCTAACGATCGGACGGAATGGTTTGCGCCAGCCTAGAGACGAGTTAATGCAGCAACGTCTCCGAGCGTCCTCTTGGTAAGCGAGCCGTCCGCAGGATAATCCTTGGATCAGCCCTATCGAAGCGGAATCCCGTCTGAAGTATCGCCTTTCCCTCGCGTAAAAGCTGGATTCGTTCGTTATAATAGCGATACGGTTTAGGACGTTCACGGGGAAGAATTTTAAAGGACGACCAAAGTTTCGGGGGTTCGATGGAGCGTCTTACGTATTACGAGGTTGCATTGAGGGGGAAGTTTCCAAAGGATCAATTTTCGCTTTTGGTACTCGTGTGTAATTTATTCTTGTTCGAGGTGCTGGGAGTTGGAGGTTTGTACTTTGTAAGTGGGTGGGAGGTAGGGAGAGGGGATAATTATGGAGGCCGTTTTGTCTCGGATCTACTAGTGGACTCGTCAGTGTGCATATTGGGGTGTGCAAGAAGTAATTTTTAACCGACTTCAAAAAGGAGGAGGTTATAGATTCGACCTGTACCTATGTTTTTTTTTCTATGTTTGTTCCCTCATAACTCCTCAGCATATGGACCAATTTTGATTTTTTTTTTATTCGAAAGGGGATGATGCCCCGGTGGTCCCGTCCTACACTAAATCAACATTGACCTAATATTTTGCCAGTTCTGGTTAATAATAAAGACTATTATCGTCATTTAATTATTATTATTGTACATACGTGCGCTCATATTTTCTAGGCATGTTGTGTCAATATATATAAAACTAAAAAGTTGAAAATAAAAAAATTTAGAAAAGACCAAAAAAATAATATTACACTAAAAAGTAAAAAAATAATTTTTTCCTTATTTTAATCTACGACTCCCATATGTTTTAAGTCGGTACCTCATCATTTGTACTGTGTAAATCTGGCACCGACTAAAAGAATATGAGAGTCGTAGATTAAAGAAGAGGAAAAATTATTTCTTACTTATTAGTGCAATTTTATTTTTTTTAAGTCGGTTTTAATATTTTTTAAATTCTTTTACTCTTTTCTGTGGGTTCATTCTGAAGGGGTGAAGATAGTCCCTAAAATAACAGTGCGAGAAAGAAGAACACTTTAACTATAAGAGTTGTATATCCATTTTTAATGCTCTATCGCATTACCCAAAGAAAAATAAAGAAGTAAAATAGGACGAATAAGGGATTTCTAGGGTTCAGTAGTCGAGTGAGATGTTGAGGGAACGAAATTGTTTGAAAGGTCCTTCTGTGAGAAGTAAGCATCTCTACTCTGTCTTCTTTAATTAAGATTTCCTTAAATTATCACAAATCTATTATTTTAAACAAAGCAAACGTATCAAAACCGGAAGTGAAATATCTCCTGCATTGCTCCCACCAAATCGTATACTTCGAATTTCATTTTTCGTGCCAATTTCCCAGCATTCGAGAAGCTTCGAAATCAGGAAACTCGCTTCCCCGTAATCCCAACATCGAAATTCACGCCAGCTCGCGAAATCTACACGTAGAACGTAGTCTCCAGGGCTCGAGGGAAGCGTCCCCTCGGGAACGCTCGCGGGACACGTTCAAGACTTGCTACTTAGCGATGGGAACTGGCGGCGGTTAAGGATCGGGGCAGTTTGTTCCAGTGCTCTGGCCAGGTCTAATTAGAAAAGTCAATATCGACGCGGTCGGGCCACGAGTCCCCCGGTGTTCATTATATTATAATATTCTCGGAAGTATCCGTGCTCCCTTGGTGCTTTTAAGGCCACGACGCTGCCGGCAAGCGAATTGGCGTCGTTATCTCAGCCAACCGGGGGGACCTCCTTCGTCGGTTTCTTCTTTCATACAGCTAACGCGATTACTTTCGGAGGCGATCGAGTCGAGTGTTTGTCTATTGGAGAGCGTGGAAGTAATAGAGGCGTTCTCATCTCAGACGTTGAACTCGTGGCAGGGAATCGAGCCGAAGGGTAACGAGAGTGTATTAATTTACGAACCACTCTGCTCTCCGAGGTGCAAGCTTTCTTTCATTGCAGGAATAAATCGATGAAATTGAGGTGTAATGGAAGAATGATGTATCGGCGTACAGGTAAATAGGAGTCATCGAATAAATGCTCAATTTCCTCCTACGATTACGCACGAGCATAGGAACAACTTTATTAGCAATCGATTTCCCATTTAGTTTTCATAATCACCGCACGCTACCTCCACTCACCACACACCATCCACATACCACACTGAATTTCACTCTTCCACTACCAACTTCGTAATAAGCCACCAGTTTTCGCTTGAAAACTCGGGAATATTAGTCAATTATTCCTGAGAGGACCAACAAAAGTACTTCCACCGAGCACTTTCGCCAGAACAAACCCAATCCACGATCACTAAGCACATAGTTACTCAAAGCCCCCGCATATATTCCGCGACGAGCATTCTAAACGCAAGCCACGCATCGTGTAAAAGCTTCAAAATATTATCGTCGTTGTAAAATTCCCGAGACCCCTTATCAGCCTCCGACGGGGCACGTCAGCCAGGCTGTTCGATCCGCGAGCGGGCGCCCAAGTTCGACGCGAGCCGCGGATCGAAATATGGTAATCGGTGGGACGATGCTTGGACGTTTCCTCGTCAATCGGACGGTGCCAGGGCATTCGTCCTCGTATCTGTCACGGCTGTCGCGAGTTTATCGCCGACAAAACGCGGCGGCGGGTAGTGGTGGCGCTCGTTAACGCCGTGAAATACGGTCGTCCATAACGAAGGGAGGCTCTTTCGGTGCCGATATCCCGGCGTCGGACGCTCGTCCGCCCGCTTTTTTCACACTCCCCGTGCCTGTGTCCTCCGTGTTATGGAGCTTTAAACGAGCGTTATAATGACCATTGGTCGACGTTGATTAAAAAACCTTCAACCGGCCGAGGACGTAGGCCCGCGGGGAGGGAAGTTAAATCGTTTGGCACGTGCTTCGTCGCGCCATCGCCCCCCCCGAAAGTCGATCGATAACGGCCGCGGGCAGACAGGCACTTTTTCGCCTTTTCTTTCCCATTTTCCGAGGGGGAGCCGCGTGTCCCACGGGGGGATTTTTTTTCCGAGGATTTTCGCTTACCACCCGCGTAACGGGGGATGCTCGTGAGTCGCTCCATCGTGGAGGGCGCCATTTTTATTTGGGCGTAAGGTGACTGTCCCTGCCGGCGACCTTGCCCCCTTTATCGATCAACCGCTCTTACTTTTCTGCTGGATGTGGCGCGTAAATGAGTGGAACGGAGTGAAGTGTGAGGGCGCGGAGATTGCGGGGCTTGGGGGTAACATATCTTGTTTGTTTATTTTGTGGGATCTGTTTTATGCTCAAATTGCGATACATGTTTTTTTGTATCAGTGAATAATACCTACTTGGGTTTAAGATCGAGTTCTAACACGTCCAGGGCCCTTTCACTTAGGCGCATTAAACAGTTCCACGCGGGAATCAATTCGAAAGCTCGTGAAAGTTGCTCGATTTTATTGGATCGCGTTGGCGAGTTTAAAAGCGTCGGATTAAACGGCGGCTTCGGTTCGAACGGCGGCTTTTGATTTATACGAGGCGGCTAAGCTTCTTGCAGGGAATTATTAAAAATGGCAAATATATTGTAAATACGTGTAATACCGTTTAATCGTGGCAGCGATATTTTCCGTTATTTGGACATAAATATCGGATCCCGTTCGAGTTTAACCTTTTTCGTTACAGCTGTCGGCTGAAGCTGACATTTCGAATAAACCGTGGCTATCTGTTTGATAAAATTGATAGCATTAATCTCGTTTACTGCGTCACCCATCGCGCGGTAGGACAGCCAAGATTATAGTCACCGTTCGGAGGGAAAAAGGTGGAGACGATGGAGAGTAAAGAAATTGAATTTTCCGTGTCGCCTTTTAGATGATATATTTTCGAGGAATGATGGCTTCCAGGTTTCTCTAGTCCTCCACTCTTCCGGTTGCCAATTTTTGCAGTTGCATTACACATAGATTACTATTATTTCTTCTAAAAATATACGTATAATAATTTGTGAGTTATTTGGCGTTTATATTGGTAGAACGCTTAATTCAAGGAATACAGATTTTTCGAACTTTCCAGGGCTATTTCACCCCTTAAAATCGAGATTGGGCAAAAATAAAACCATACGTGTCTCTTACAAGGAGGGGTTCCCAAGTCTCCGCCTCCGATTGTTTTGAATTTTGGATATGTTTTAGAGAACCGAAAAATAAAAAGTACGTGTCTTTTTATTTTGGCAAGTTTGCATATTTAGGGGGTAAAACCACCCCCAAAGATCATAAGAATAGTTTGTACCCACCTTCGATTGCTTTGAATTTTGAATATTTTTTAGAGGACCAAAAAATAAGAAATGCGTGTTTTTCTATTTTGGCCCGTTTGCATGTTTAGGGGGTAAACCCCCCCCCCCCAAAAAAAAAAAAAAATTCATAAGAATAGTTGGTGTCCACCCCGATTGCTTTGGTTTTTGGTTATGTTTTAGAGGACCGAAAAATAAGATATACGTGTTCTTTCATAGCGTACCATTTTCATATTAAGGGGGTTAATCCCCCCCAAGTTCATACGGGGTACAGAATTGGGTTGAGTAAAATTTGATATAAATTTAATTTGCGTCATAACTTGCTGTATGGACGATGTTCTTGTCGTCAGTCACCGTTATTAGGGAGTAACTATGAGAGGTGGTTCCACCCCTTGAACATGGAAATATGCCAAAGTAGAAAGACATGCATTTTCTATTTTCCGACCCTTTAAAACATATCTAAAATTCAAAGCAATCAGAGATGAACACCTGAAAATCTTATAACTTTGGGAATTAATTTCACCCCTAAATATGAAAACGGGCCGTTATAAAAAATCACTTATATCTTATTTCTTGGTCCTCTATAACATATCCAAAATTCAAAGCAATTGGAGGCGGACACCTGGGAACCTCTCCTTGTTAGACATTTGTGCCTAACAAAATATTTCAAGGAAGGAAGAAATCGGTGCCGGACATCTCAATAGTGTCCCTTAATTGTAATCACATTGTCATCAACTCGGACGTAACGCAGACCCAGGGAGCGTCGAGCGTGTCTTCTTCGTCAAGTCCCCCACTTTTCCAGACATCCCCCAAGCCTGACTGATCCTACATCAGTCCTAATAACTCCGTCGAAATTTAATAACCAAGCTTGAGTGTGGCGGAAGCCCGCGATATTGCTAAACAGGCCGAAAACCGGCGAACAATAAGCGAGCGTCTCGTTCCATGGTTACGCGAATTCATACACGGCCACGATCCTATCAGCGGTAGCCTCCCTTTTTAATAACATTACCAGCCCGGATGCCGTCTGTTGTACGCTTTAATCTCGCCCGTTCGTCCGGCGTTTCCGCAAAAAGGGGGCTAAATCTTCGTGGCGACCGCGGAGGGACAGGATCCTCTCTCGCAATGGCGGTGACGGTGGTCGCGGGGTGTCGTCGACAGGGGAGCACGGGTCTGAGGGAGGCGGGGAGGATTTTAAACCAGCATGATAATCCGAGGTTTAAAGCGTTTGAGCAATAGCGCGGATACTGGCATCCCCCTTTGGTCCGCGAGCGTTTCGCTGCTCGTCCCGTGTTCGCTGGCTGGCGTTTCGACGCGGCTCCCTTTCCACCCCGTTCCCACGGAATAAAGATCGAAGCGTGGCAGTGAGGATGATGTCGTTGATCGTTGTATTGGGAACTTGAACGTTTGACGAGTGGGAAGTGGCGGGGTAGCTTTCGTTTGCTTCCTGACGATATTGAAGGGTGCGGCAACTGTTTGTGAAATATGTTATTGATTTGATGTGCGACGATTGGCAGTGATTTTGAGGGTCTCAGCTAGCAGTAGGGGAGACCGGGGCAAAGTGAACCTTGGGGTAAAATGAGCTTTCTTAATTTATTCTTTAGCAATAGAATATATTTACAAATTTGGGTGACGTAATAAATGTGCATAATTATCATTGTGATATTACACACACTTATTACGTCACCAAAATTTGTAAATATATTCTATTGTTAAAGAATAAATTAAGAAAGCTGATTTTACCCCGAGGTTCACTTTGCCCCGGTCTCCCCTACTTTAAACACTAACTTCTGTACCACGGTGGATAGGTGTTTCAAGCTAGCGTCCACTTGTGAGCGATGGAAAATACTCGTGAAGGTTTTATTCTAACTTGGCTAGGCGTCATTGCGTTCTAATTGGCCTACCCGCAATTTAACCCGGAACCTAAGGAACCGATTCATTCCACATGATACTTGGTCCACGTACTGCAACCACTCACGCTCTCTTCACCTCAATCGAATAACTCCCCATTACAACCCTGGCTCCACTTAGAATCCATCATCAAATTATATCACATCATAACCAGTACCATTTACAATTTCCAATTCCTACCCATCCTATTACCAACGACCACAACCGCAGTACCAAAGCCCTCAGCGCATAGAATCCCCTCTCCCGCCCCTCCATTATAAGCCACGAAAAGAGTCCCTTAGAATTTACAATTTCGTCCCCTAAATTGTTTCGATCCAGCGACGTGTTTACACGTTTGCGCCGGCTCGTCTCTGCGCTGTCCGTTCGCGAGAAAAGATCACGGCGCGGGTGTGGTTGCTCCCTTGGGGGTGTAAGCTCGTCGGGGGTAACGCTGCGTTGTCTCGGGACGAGAGCCGAGAGTCGTTTGCGATTTCCGTCTGAGAAATGCTCCAGGGCGCCGCGACCGTTGGAAAAACCGATCGTAGCCTCGAGCTGGCAAGGGTCAAAGGGAGCGGTGGGTGGAGGGTGTGCGTGGGTGGTTCAGCGGCGAAACGACACCAAAGAAAAATTCCGCTCGCGACCTGGCTTCGCGATGGTTATCGTCCAGGTATCCTCGTAAAAAACACGCGCTCGCCGAGGGAGAGGAGAAGCGATTCGTGGGTAGCCCAAGGGGGATGAACGAATCCGGTTATCGGTTATCCATAAATCGAAACTGAACGAGCTGACCGTGGTAGATGGGTCATCATAATCCGAGCGAACGGACGAGCATTGGTGATCGAGCTTGTACGCAGCCTCCTGGCTTCGTCGCCGCTAGAACTGGCTGGAAGGGGAGGGGAGTGGTGGATTCACGATGACATATGATAAAAAAAGAAAGAATTTACGCGATGCCGCGCACCTGCAAACCACGATCCCGAATTAACGACCCACTTTTTGCGACCGTTGACGAACCGCCTCCCTCGCGCCGCCGCGCTCCTTTCATCCCTCGGATTTTGTCGGGAACGAACGCGGGGTAAATGTTGGAATTGTGGTGGAAAAATGGGAGAGGATTGCGGGAGGACGTTCCGTGAAACTTTCTGGCTCGAAGTTGTTCTCATTTTTGAAAAGCGTACGGAAAGTGGCCGTTCTGAATGTATGTTTCTGTTTCAAATGATACTTCTGTGGCAGAGAGGTTTTATCGTTCTCGTCTGGACGTTCTGTCACGAAGGGTCTCGCACCTGCGGCTGTCGTCAGCTGCAGCTTTTGAAAAGTTCAGCGAAGTTGACGCTGGGACGAATGTTACACATCTCTTGGGGATTTTGCGGCACTCTACTTGCTTTTGTAGCGCGTTGATAATTTTTTCACATGTTGTAATGAAGTTTCTTATAGGAAAGTTCCATCGCTGTTCATACGTATTTGTCACGTTTAATTTTTCTGTAAAATTATACTTACAGTACCGGAAACTTATATATCATCACTCGAATATTTAGGGTGTGTTCGCTTTCATCTCATTTAGTATTAGCATTCGGAAAGTATTTTTGCGCGATTGATATAATGTTCAAATAAATTGAACATCAACTAAAGTATCAATTATCGAGTTACGAAGATTTTTTCAAATTGTTTGTTTGGGGATGATGCAATAAATATTTCCAGTACTGTATACAATAGATCCTATTCTTTGGAATAATGTTTACTATACTCCTGTTAATTGCGTGATTCCACGCCTGCACCACTCCTTGGACTCTAAGAGCGAGAAAAGCAAAATAGGATGCTGTGAACTGAGCAAGAGTTTACAACCCACCCTAGTACACAGTCTCACCGTAACATAGTTTTCAGTAATTTCGAGAATGGACTCCATATTCCAGTTCACAGGATTACTCCACACTCCCAGTGTATTCTTACGATACGAGTAGCCGAGCTCCTTTTTCCTGAATCTGTACCATAAATCACCGGACGAGACAACTCATCGAAGCCAGAACGCTTAATTCGCGCAGCAACGTCCGCCAGGCCGCAATCGACTCCTCGGCGAATCGAGGGCTCCGGAAAAGGGTGACGAAATCGATTGCCAGGCATCGAGGCTGGAATATCTGGCTCGTCTGGCCTGGCGTGGCGAAAGCAGCGGCCACGCTGCCGCTGGAGAACAAATGATTTAACGAGCGAAGGGCTGGAAACCCGACTGTAGCAGCCAACCGGGAAATGAGGGTGAGGGGGTGTGGAGACAACGGCGGAGGGACAGAACGAGAGGAAATACGGCCAGCGAGGCCTCGCGAGCCGGTGAATTGCGAGATTCGAATTTTGTACTCTGCGTGGAAGAGAATATAGCGAGATCGTGAAAACGGTAGGGGGTGCAGGTGGTGGCGCACTTGAGTGCCAAAAGTGAGTCCAGGGATGCATTCTGTATAATATTGACGACGCGTGATGGCGCCTTTGATTCTACAAACGGACTCCTAGGAAAACTAGACTTCCCCTTCTTCTGTTTTCTGTGGTCTTCTATAGCGAAGACTGGAGACTGCGAGAAGATTAATTGGGGTAGCTGAAAAGTTATAGAGGGAAATTTGGCCTTCGAAATGCTTAAAATTCTGCGCACTCATCCTAGCGCATTAAGGAGACTAGGCAGTCGAAAAATCGATTTTTCTATTCCATTTTCCGAAAGTACTGTCCTTTCTGAATAAAATGCCACTTGGTTTATAGTAAAATTAAGGCAACCTATAGCGTCGCCTTTGCCAAGAAACTTTAAACGCGTTTTTCTCGAATATTTTTTCCTTTTCATTTTTTCCTGATTGCGAACGAATGGAGGTTCAGATCGACTTGAGAAAAATTACAGGATGTGTAAAACATGCGCCATTTCCAGGCAAACCTCTGATGGGGTGCGTAAAAATTCGAAATTTTCATAAAAAAATTAAACAGGCACCGGATTCTAGTAACGCACAAACAAGAACGAATTTTTCTCAAAAAAATCGCCGTTTTCAGCTACCAATCGCATAATTTTGATTCAATATTTGTTTTTATAGGTTTGCCCGGAAACTATGAATCTAACAAACAAGAATCACACTTTTCAAATCAGTTTACGTCACATTTTAAGACCGATATTAAGGCAAAACGACAGAAAAACGTGAAAATGTTTACCTGTCTGCAGTGCTATTTTTAAAGCACATATATGTGGAATCAGGAACCCCCACCATAACAGAGGGCACGGAACAATAACATCTGGGGGAGTCGGCGGTAGCCGAGGTGGCTAAGGCGGCTGGCCAGCGCGCAAATCCAGAGATCGCGGGTTCGAGTCCCGGTTAGGCGACTTCCCTTTTTTCCGTGATCCTACATATATATTTCTTACTAATTCTTTTTCAATCTGTATGGTAGTAATAAACATTGGGTAAAACGATACATCTGGATGTGCTTTCATTTTCTTACGAATAAATAAAGGACAGATTCTCTTTCTCACGAGAAACGACTGCCTAGTCCCCTTTAGAACGCGAAGATAATACAAAGTGTGCAGGTGTTCTCAGCCCTTGCAGACTTGTAGGCACTGGAGGAAAACACATTTATTATTATTATTATTATTAATCGTCTTTATTACTAAGGTAAAAGGCGAGGTGCAGCCAATCTGCTGTTATTATACCCGACCTTAATAACAAACAAAATAAAGTAACAAACATGATACGACAAAAAATAAAAATCAACAATTAGCGATTAATTAATTAATTAGCGACTTCTACCCTCGGAAACACGAATTTACACCACTTAGGCGTGTGTTAAGTATTTCGCTGCATTTCATCCACACCAAATGCCGTCGAAACCATCGTGCAACCACGGAGTCTTATTTTCCCGTGGACGCGCGACAATTAAGCCAGCCACGCGTGGAGGGCTGACTTACCCCCGCGAAAGAAGGGTTTGTATCCAGACAAAGGCTGTTAGGTGGGACTGTTTCGAAGGAATTCCAGATGAACTCGATTAAACTTCGAACGGATACAGCCAGAGGGTAAGAAGAGGGTGGAAAAGGTGGTGGATTGAAACGTTACAGGGTGAGGGAAGTCGTAGGAACCAAGGACAATGAGAGACACAAAAGTTATTCGATTTACCTCGATAAATATCGCGGATCGTGGAGCGAATAGCTCGACGGCCCGTTGAAAGGGAACGGTAAATTCGTTGGAATTCCGTCCCCTCGTTGGTTAGAGGGTGTACTCGAGGCGAATGTCGATACGTGATATTTCAGGGGTCGAACGCACACCAAGGAGATCTGTCTGGTGAAAAATGGAACCGCGTCGGGAGTTTGCGATTTTAGGTCAATGGTAAATATGCATGCTCCTCTCTGTGTAAATACATTCAATTATCCGCCATTTACACCCGCCACTGCAATCCTGCATAAATCTCCGGGGATCGTAAAAACGGGGAACGGGATTCACCACCTATCAACCGTCCTATCTTCTCGAGAATGATATCCGCGTAGATTCGAGTTAAACACGCGAGCGTTCGCCGGTCTGTTTAGACACGGGAATTGAAATAAATTCCAAAAGCGTACGATAAACGAGCCGCAGTGCCAGCGAGAAGAATTCCCGAGATAATGGTCGGTCTCTGGCACAAGCGGTTGGAAAGTTTTTATTTTTTTTTACCACCCTTCCCGCGGTAGCGTCACCGGTTAAGCGAATTAGCAAACTTCGGGGTCCAATAAAATTTTTTCGCCGCCAGCGTCGCGGCCAAGTGCAGTCCACGGGAACTTTTCTGTGACTAAGTGCTAGCTGTAAAAAATTTACAGTGCACGTTGCGCCTGGCGGAGCTCGGGCTAGAATACTGGAATTACGATCGTCTAACGAAAGAATTGTCTGAGGATGTAAGGGCTGTTCCGAATACCGACCATAATCAGGAGGATTCGTAACTCATTGCCAGGAAATAAACCGAAATTCTGGAATTCAATTGCTTTTTACGGCTGGGCTCTTTTCTTGAGAGGATTCTTTCTTTTTTGTAGTGATATAAAAGGGGAAAGGAAAATCTGCTGTGGCTCTGTTTCTTATTCACAATAACGTTCCGAATGTAATAGAAAAATATCACTTTTGATTCCACTCGACGAAACAACTGGAAACAATTGAGGTGTGCGTAATATTCAATTTATTAAAAATGATAATGACCCTAATGAATAAAGTGTAGGCAATTGCTTTTTCTTAACATTTTACTAAGAATTGCTTAAATTCGTGTGAATAAAGACCCAAGCATGTGCTTTATCTTGTAGAAATTCCTAAACTGCCAAGGAATTGCTTGAAGGAATTGTGTTTCCTTAATTTTTTAACGAATTGCTTACAATCGAATGAATAAAGGAAGCAATTGCTTTTGTTAAATAAGCAATTCCTTAAGAATTTTTAAGACTGCTGTACCCCATGCTAATATTTGCTTAAATCAATTCCTTATGAGTTTTATTCATATGAAAATAAGAATTTGGTTTTTTGTTTAAGTAATTGCTTTTTAAGTAATTGATTTTGCTAATAAGGAATTGCTTGTAAGGAATTGCTTAGTTTTTATTCACCAGGCTCATTGTCTGGCGCGCGTATGGCTGAATAAGTGTGGAGTACAGAGCTGCCCGTTTCTTGAAGCTTTCACCCTCCATCAGGGGTGCAAGAAGAGAAGGAAACACACAGAAACACCGCAGGCGAAAACGTAGAAGAGAAAGTTAAAGAAGAAGTATCTATGTTTGATAGTTACCAAGCAAAAGTAATAAATAGACAGGAAATCGTAAGGGTGAGAGAATGTAGAAAAATAAAAGTTAGGAAGCATAGGGGAGACAGAAAGAAGTGGAAGGACGTGGAGCACCACTTTAGTAAAAGTCGTAGCTGCCGCGCAACAAATTGCGCTGAAAAAGTGGCACCCAATTCGCGGAGCAGAGTGTTATAAACACGGCCAACCCCTCGAGAAAATATCCTGAAAATATCGTGCCTCCGTGCAAGCAGACGGACCAGGAAGCCGAATTCATTGTGCCTTTGCTGCAGAATGCGGTTCACCGAGATCGACGTCGCGATACGCCCGAGTATTTCGAGGAGCAGGCGCGCGCGCTCGGGCCACCGAAGAAATTAAAATGTAATTCCGCGCGGCCACCCCCTCTCGTAATCTCCCCGAGTGTCGCGCCAGCGAATACGTACATCACCGACGGGGGTTGGTGGGTGTTCCGCGGCGCGAAAGGGGCGCGAGACGGTTCCCAACTGGGCGACCAAGGGGTAGGGGCAGGGTCGAGGGGCTCTGCGGGCTCGTGGGCGGTTTGCAGAGGTCGACGGGCGCGAAAGGGGAGCCGGCCTGGGTTACGAGCTTAGCCGCGGCGGCCTGCTTATTTGCATATTTTAATCCACCGGCAAAAAGTCGCGCGACGCTGGTTTTCCCATTAGTCCGCCTCCGGCGGAGGCTTTGAGCGCGTGAACGCGCGCATTGCCGAGGTCAGATGATGAATTTGGTAAAAGGGGGTTGAGGATGTCGTATGGTTGTCAATGAAGTTCAGGGACGGGGGTGTTCGTTTGCTTTCGTCGGTTTTGAGGCTTTGTTTGAAAGCCAGTGGTGTGTAGCTACCAGTTTGATGGATTTTGTTTGAGGGACACACAATGAAGCGGGGGATGCTTTTTTATTGCTGCGGGGGTGGGTGCTAGGGTTCCTTTGGAGGCAGGTTACTTGATATGGTGTAAAAATACTCAGAGGACGTTCAAGGATATGAATATTCTGTGAATCAGGGTTTGTAAATAGGAGGGAAATTTACTATTTAAGCTTTTGTTATAAAAAGAGTTGGTAAGTATTAGATAAATTTTCGAGAGTATAAAATGAGATGAATGTTAAGCAGAATTCATCTACAGTATCTACTCCTGGTCACCATAGTCGATCCACCACCCACTACTATCACAAATCTTTTCAAAATCCCTCCACACCGTACACTCTCTTCCTTCCATCCCCCTCGCCTCGAAAATACTGGAACAGCCTCCTGCGTCCCGCAAACTCATTCGATACCCTCGTCTACTTTTCTCTAGAATGAATGCACTGGGTTCGACAATGGGTATGTTTATTTCGAAACCGCCTCGACAAATCTTTCTCCCCAGCCTGCAAAGCTGCAACCCGTGGCTCGCGGAAAACTGGGAAAATATTATGCCCGGGACAGGGGACCATGAATTATTTATACGGAAAGTGAGTGCGAGACGTTGGATTGTACGGAAGCAGCGGCGTGGTCAGAATTTTATGGCCACGGTCTCATCATAGCCGCCGCAAGGGGTGGCCGGTTATAAATAGGTCGTGCATACGATTCCATTGGATTAAATTATAATTTTAATCGCGCAAACGACCACCGCCTCCATCCCGCGCCCACCCTCGCCCGCTTTAAATTCCGCGTTACTCGTCGTATAACGAGAAAGAGGAAGAAAGAGGGAGAAAGAGCGAGCCAGTCCCTGCGTTAAGTCGCTCCGCGGGAAATGTCACGCTCGTTCGTCTTGTTCCATTTTCGCGTGGCTCGCAACAGCGTGCAGATATATATATATTCCTGAATGTTTGCAGCTTTCTGCCGCGACCTGCACTCGCGCGTCGAGCTGAGCTGAAACTTTCCGAAAAGTTTCACAGGCTTCCGAAAGATTCAGGTTCCTCGATATGATCGATCCTTAGGGATCGAACGACGAAGTTTGGGCAAGTTTCACACGTTTTTGAAAGATCCCAGTTTCCCTCTTCCTTCCTTCTTTGGCGCGATCGTGTGCTCGAGTATCAAGTGGTAAAACTTGGGGTGTAATACTCGCTGGAAGGGTTCGTTTACGGTCTTCTGCGTCCACGTCTTTATAGAGGTTATTTTATAGAATTATTAATTCATTCAAGGGGGTTTTAAACCATTTTTTTTATAAGAAACTCACCTAACTCCATATACTCTATAACAAATGTTTTTTTTTTCAACACCTGCATGAAAATGTGTGTTTTTTACGCCTGCTGAGCGGGAGCAAAGTGACTAATTTCAGACGTATTCGCGTAAAGTCTATCTTCCAAGGGAAAAAGACTTTACGCGCATGCGTATTCGCAATTTCTTACTTTCCTCCCAAAGAAACTGGAGTTTGACGTTACCCTATGGTATGAAGATGTAGTTGTTCGACTAATCGTTATCGATTTGTTGGAAAATAAATACACGTATTTATTAATTTTGACAGAATAAAAAAGCAATCGAACATGCATATTTTTTGCGAATCGCTGAGTAGGCTTTCAAAAACACACCTTTCATGCAGGTGTTGAAAAAAATATAATGCGTGACACGGGAGAGAAGCGATTTTAGCTTACTTCTCTCCCTTGTCACGCAATATACTATTTTTTTTTGAAGCCTCTGAAACTCTTGTGAGAGTTATACGGCTTTACTTGAATATACATTTTTAGTTAATTTATCATCTAGAACTGTAGGTTACATTTTTTTAAAAAATTGTATAACCTTGCTGCCTCCTTGTTTCATGTAGGAATTACGAACAGTCCGAATTGCGAATGTAATGCTGAATGCCGTGATTTTAATCATGCGATTTAGCAATGCCCTTTATATGATAATCAGAGAGTTGACCTTCTAGAAAAAATGTATAGAAAATATTTGTATCCCCTATTTAATGTTAGACCTCTGCCTTCTGAAATAACAAATGTTTAACAAATGAAATAACAAGCACCGAAAAAGGCATTCATCCCTTTCGAGATACCGCCCCAGGACTGTCTGCAAATCGATTCGCTGGTCAGCTCGTATAAATCGAACGATCAGCCAGGCATTATTCCGCGATCGGAAAGAACAACGGCTGGAGACGATGCTCATAGAGAAGGCCAGGTTATTTCCGTAAATTATGTCTCTCTGGTAGCGAGCTGGCGTTCTCCACCCCCGGTGATATATTCCAGCAATTAATGGCGCCCGATCGCCGGAAATTTGTCGACCGTGCCCTGGGAAAATGGATTTAGATTCGACGGCTTTCCTGCTAGGAAGTTGTAGCCCATTGCAGGACAAACCACCTTGCGCTGCTTCCACTGGCTTCATGTATTTATGGGCATAGTTTTGTCCGTTAAAAATTTACGACACCCCGCTCCCGCAGTGGATCGTAATCTTACCGCTTGCTTCATAAATCGACGCCTCTCGTCGCGGATGTTTAGCGTTCGCTCGGCAATTCTGTTTCGGTGGATGAAAGGAAACTAGAGACGTTAATGGAGAGTTGTATCGACGCCTCTTACTCCTTTATATCCCCTTCATTCGTATATCTGTTACTGTAACAGTTCGAACACCGACGAATCTTGGAATTTACCGGTAAATCGTGGAATTTATCGATCGATCTTGGAATTTATCGGTGAATATTGGAATTTATCGGTGTGTATTGGAATCTACAGGTGAATCTGGGAATTTACCGGTGAATCCTAGTCGTGGCGCAGTGAAAGTCCGAAGTATCTTATAAAATATTTCAACTTCAAGCTTTTGCCAACAGGTTTAATTTGTGGGATATTTTGAACTTCTGCCAGCCCGCGAGTGTTACAATCTGGCAGTGAGTTCTGAGATTCGCCGGACTTTGAACTTCCGCAACTTTTTCTAAGATTGCTTTTGAATTTCGTAATTCTGTATTCTAAATCTGAAATCCTATGCGATATTTTATGCGAAGAGGTAGAAAATATACAATGTTTAGTACCTATGATACAGTTCCAACTGCGAAAGAAATAACGGAAGAATATCGAAGCAAGGAAAGGAGCTCCCACTCGATACAAGTGGAAGGAACTCGCAGCGATTAACCAAATTGCAGGTAGACAGTTAGCCGTTTACGAGAAAGCATCGAGCAGAGAAAGAAGTTGGACGAGCGGTGTTCAGCGATTGGATCGTTGGAGGAATAGCTAGTTTCAAAGCTCCGGGGAGGGAGAGATAGAGAGGGCCAGCTCGTTTCGGAGAGCTCGGGGAACGACGTTTGTTCCTCGTAATGGCGCGAGGCGAGGGAAGTGGACGGTTTCAAAGGGGCGGCCGATCGGATCGCAGAGGCTCCTACGGTATTGGTTTCAAAAGGTGGCGAAAGAAACGCGGCACAGAGGCAACGGTAGCTCGCGTCTCCGAGCACAAACGCGTATTAATTAAGTTGGGTTTTAATTAATGCGGGACCCACTTCGACCGCGGGGGCTCGCTTAGAACCTAGCTACCCTTTAAGCTGTAATTACATTTACGATACACGTGTCGGTGTACATCCAGCCACCTCCGTGCCATCCCCTCTCCACTCGGGCGCTTCCCTCGAGACGCGCGTCTACAAGGTGTCCCGTTTTAATCATCCCGACATGGATGCAGACGCTGGCGGGACCTTGAGCTGCCTTGCGAATGTTCCCAAGAAATCGGGAACACGGGGCTGCGGGTCACTTTTAGATTAAAACGGATTCAGAAGTCCTGCATATTCGTACCTTAGAATCTTAACCCTCCTCTATTTTAGACTGAACCGTCACTTGCTATTCAGAATTAAAACATTCGGAGACCCTCTTCGAGACTTCTAGATTGAACGTCCTAGTTCTTTTCAAGATGTCCTTTACTTCCAGACTTTCCGAGGCTCCTCCCACCTCCAAGATTTTCAAAATCTCAGGAACGTCAGAGAACATTTTGCAGCGCAAACAGAAAGCTCGTGATATCATAAAAGCGCGAGATGGAAATGGCTGACGCCACGGTGTCGAGTGCGATTGTGCTCGCGGGCGCAGCGCGAATATACGCGGCAAGGATCGCGCGCCGCGGCTGCGATAACAATAACAATAATCGATAATCCGTAATCCGGCTGATATCGTAAAGGGCAGCAATCCCGGGATTGGGAATGGCGGGAACGGGGTGGTCGCGCGGAGGAGCGCGTAAGAACCGAGGGAAATCGAAACGAGCGGGGCGTGCGGACGCTAACGCGCTCGTTTGCCGCGGTACACGTGTACGCGCTCGCGCGAAGATCGCCGTGGAATTATCCCGTTCCCGCGAAACGAGCCGGTGCCCCTCGCGTTAGCCGTGATTATTATATCGCGATCCAAGTCGACTTTCGCGTTTGGAAAATCGGGGTTATTGCCTCTGCGATGGGATATTGGAGGGAGGGGCTTGTTTGAAAGGGTGGAAGAATTATTCGAACGCTTGAAGGCTATGGTTACGATTCGAGTGTTACAAGGATTTTGTTTGAGACTCGTGTCGGGGAGGGTTTTGGTTTAGAAATTGCAGTGGAGGAATTCCTGCGGGCCTGTGTAACGGAGGAATGTTAGATATTGCAGCGTTGTAGCTTTTCTACGAATGCAACTAAACTGGGATTGTATAGTGGAGGAATTTTTGCCTGTACTCGCGCGGGGCTTTCTGTAGCGGAGGAATGTTAAATGCCGGAGCGTTGTAATTTGAGTAGCTCCGACTAAACCATTGCATCGAGTTAGTCGACGTTTTACAGTCGGAACGTGATTGCTCGCTAATTGATCTCCGATGGCTTTGCAAGTTGATTAAGCACTGACTGCGCACTGACTGCTACAGTTTGATCGGTTAGCCTGAATAGGAAGCGATCTACCACTTAAACACCTGCTTGTCTGGAGGTATTAGGCTGCTTGGTTCACGATGATGGACGGAACTGGGAAGCAAACTGTGTTTTCCACCAGAGTTTCCACCGGAGAATTAGTTTGCTAATATACTTAGTACGGGGAGTTGGAATTCTGGAAATTTAGGTAGTAAATGGATGCTTCCTCTGTTACAATATCCCCTTTTAAACTCGAGCTCTGAATAACTCGCGACAAGAAAAATTAAATCATAAAGGAAACATGGGAAATAATAAGCTTGAATTTTCACTAGATAACTGCCTCTCCTTCTAACTTCCACTATGTACAACTAAAACTATTCAAAACTAAAGCCTCCGTTCCACTACACACTCTTCATCGACTCCCAAAAATCCCCCCACCTTGCTCCACAATGTTCCACCAAAAAAGACATTCGTAATTCCGTAAACACAGTGATCTGGAGATGCGGCTGAAAGCCAGCAATAAACCAGTCGGCGGCATTCCTCTCAATAATCCTCGGCGGAACGGAACTTAAAGTGCTCGAACGTCATCGTGGATGAAAAGTCTCGGCTCGGAGAGCCGAACCCTCGCCCCATCGAACGCCGCCTCGCGAAAAACGCGCCGCGCTCCAACCCCTCCCGCGGCGGAATGAAAGCCGACAGGAATCTTGACGCACTTATTACCCACTCGTCATCTCGCGCCATCTCCGCGGCCAGAGGTGTTAAAAACCAGTTTCTATAAACCGCGCCCCGAGTAGCAGACGCTCCGCGGTCGGGATTCCCTCAAAGGGCGTCATAATTGCCAGGAATAAAGGTCTCCCGCGAGCTTTTTTGCGCCCTTTTTTCGTGCGTCCTGCCGCGCGATGAAACACAACCTCTCCTCGCCGTGCCGCAAAGAAGCGAGCGGAGAAAAAAACTGCCCCCACCGCGACGTTATTTACAGCTGCCCTCCCTTATTCAACTGGCGTTACGACCCTCTCCGCCCCTCAGCTCTCGACAGCGCTCCGCGATGTAGAGTCGCTGGCAACTCAGCAGTGGACTCGTAAAGGCCAGTGTTCGGTCAAACTAGGAAATTGTAGAATTTTTCTGTACTTTAATATGTGCTGTTGTTTCTAGTTTAATGTAGATATACACTTTGAGTATTCAGGGGCGAGTTTGTTGATGGTTGGTCAAGGAGGGTGCAATGGGGACTTTAGAAGCTCGTGATTTTTTAGGAGAGGACGTTTCAAAATATTGCTTTATATATAAAAATTCTGTTCCATTCTTGTAAAAGTGGATCGGAATGTGAAGTTCGTAAGATGTAGTTTGAATTCAAGTTGATCCGTTGTTATCCCAAAAATCATATGGTAACACCTTCGAAAACAGTTTTAGGGTTCCCAATTTCGAGCTTGTTGACAGAGGAAACACGTAACAAACTCTCGTCAGGGTGGAATAGCATCCAAGCCAGGTTCAAGGGAAACAACTCAACGATAACGTCGGCGATAACAAGATCCCTGATTTCCCTTCCCTAGAAACTGTTTTCTTCCCTATGGCGCTGCTGTAACCAGTGACAAAGAACTTAATTTGCGTCAGGCAACATGAATTTAAGGTCCGTCGTGCAGAATCCACTTTCCAATGCATGAATCACACAGGGAGGGAAAAAAGAAGCGTTTCCCTCTTGGCGGGGCGCGTTTCGTGCCAGTTTCAAACTGGATTTCGTGCTGTGTCTCGCGCAACTGCTCTCGAGGGCTCTTCCTTTCGTCCCTTCCCCTCGCCAGCCCCCTCCGTGAGAGAGGGTGATCTCGTTGCGCTCGCGCGCAAGAATTGCCACTCGTGACTTTGCATACGTTGCCGCTAACGCTGCGAAAAATTCAACGCCCGTCATCGCGGCTGAAGACCTCGCTGCTTCGTTCGTTGCGCTTCCCAGCGCTCGACGCCGCTCGTAATTTCTTCTCCTCTTTCAAATACTGTCGCATTCTTAGCTCGCATTAAGACTGAGTGGCGCAAGGTTTTGAAAAATGCGACTTTAGGTCGATCAGTTTTGCTTAGCTTCCTCCTAACAATAATACTTTGATGCTTCTCCGAAGATATGAACGCCTAAACGCGCTAAAAACGTATAGCAAGTAGAAACTCCTCGACGCCAAGACACACCGACGCCAGTTGAAGTATTATAAAACGAAATTGCTAGGATAGAATTGTGTGCCTAGGTGTTTCGAAGAATTTTATAACGACGATGAAGACTGTTTTTTCCTCGAGATGGGCACAGTAAGACAACCCCTCTTTTTGGGGAGGGTGTGATAGTATTTTGATTTAATAATCTTGATTATATTTCCATTTAGCGCTGCAATTGCAATCGTCGACGCGCATGGTACGACGTTCCTCCGTGTTCGTTTATCGTGTTGATCTTTCCATTTGCTGGCAGCTTGGTGCATCTTTTGCCTGATGTAATTTGATTAGAGTGTAACGTTGGCTCTGCTCTGGAGCTTCCAGTGGGTGTTTTCCTCTTTAGTGGTGAATTAATTGGGGCTGAATGCTTCGAGGTGTGTTTGAGTGTTGGAAGCCTCTGTTTGCCTTAATATGCTTCAGCACTGTTTTAATTTATAACTGGAAATGTGATATTCAATACGTATTGCGGTAATGATGCATATAATTTTGCGGGAAAATTAAAATCTTCCTGGAGTTTGTAATCGTTTACTTGAGCAAAAAGAAAATATGGATGAACATGAGTTCATAATATTGTAGACACTGAGAGTACTCTGCTATGAGTTGAAAACTAAGTATCATATAATTAATATTTGAGCTCCAGAACGCAAAAAGTTTCCAGACTAAGGATGCTTTAATTTATACTACTTACTGCCTGTCCTCCTGCAAGCACGTCGTAAAAGGCCAAACTCCAGAGTCCTCGAAACACCAATGAACCTACTTTCCAGATAGCCGTGGTCTGCACTCTGGAACCTGAACTATTGACGAAAGTACTTCCCTTCGTGAATTTAGAACGAGCCTCTACCCACGAATTAAGTTCGTCAATTCTTGAACTAGAGTCCAGAACACTTTCGAAGTCCCTCGCGAGTAAAATAAAACTCGAAGCTCGATACTCGATGATGCATACAGCGAAGAGCTCAAATTACTAGCCAAAAATTCTATCTGAAGTCTTCCATCGCCATTCACTCTCCCTTAACCCTTCAAATACCGAGGTTGATACACTCAACGTACATCGTGTGCGGAAATCCTCCATCCCCATCTCTCTACAACGCTCAGCGAACGCCTATAGGCGTTGTCCGCACAGACTGCATGTGGCTAACGAGCAGAAGGTTAAATGCTAGCACATACTATTTGCTTTCCATCAGTCTACAACCCTCTCTATACCGAGTTCAAATACAACATAAATATTTGCCAATGCCTTCCCCATCGATTCCCCAAAACGACAGAATTCTAAACCCCGCGACGCATTCTAACTCGACGCGACTACAGAGTTTAGTCCACCAAGAGTCACTACTATCCACCAAACTCAACCCCAGAACTCCAAGCCACATCCACACCCCCAGTCCCGCGATATAAATCGAGCCGCCAAAAATTACGTTCGCCAAATAGTTCCTCGATGCCACAAAACACGGCCGAGCGGACAAAAGCAAAGCGAATGGAAATAAAAAAGGCCAAGGGACCAGCTCGAAGCGCGTTACAGCGGCGCAATTTACCAGCTGAGGGTGGAAGGCTGGCTGGCCGGAAACGGTGCCAACGGCGCCAGTTATTCGGCGCAATAATTCCCCCTAATACCTCGACTAATTTCGATCGTTCGTCAAGCGACGGCCGTGAACGGAACAGAAAAGTTTCACGGCCGGTTACGTTCCCGTATATGCAGCCGGCCTGGCGGAATTTAATTCTCGAAAGAGCCAGGAAAGAGAGCAAGAGGGGGGCTGGAAGTGGGGGGCGGTTGGGGAACGCGGCGGGGGGGGGGGGGAGGAGGAGGAGGGAGGGGGTTGGCTGGCGGCGTCGTGATCGATTGCTCGAGACTGCGCCAGTTTCCCGAACCCGCTTCTTGCTCTCGTCAGCCCTGTTACAAAAACCTGGAGGAGGCGTGCTTGCACACGCGTGTGCAGGGCCACGTGCATGTGAAGACGTCGCCCCGACGAGCGAGCAATCGATTGACACCGGTGTCCAATGAACGAGACGCGGCCGACCAAGGGGCCCCTCGACTCCGGCTTAACAACTTTATATTGTTACCGCGCTCCGACACAGTTCTGTCTAGCTGTTTCGCTAAAACTCCGCGCGATCGCCTCGTCCGCGAGCACTGGACGGGTTGCCCTTGCCCGGGGGCAGCGTTCAATGCAGTTGCCGATGGGACTGGGGGAGAGTGGTGCATGAACTCTGTGGAACACGCTGCGATGGTGTGCGCGGACGCTTCAACCCCTTATACTCTGCCAGTGCTATATAGGGTGGATTGAAATGTATGGCGGAATAAAGGGGATGGTGATTCTAAGCCTCTGGGATTTTCGAGATCGATCCAGGAGAATCTGTTTAATTCTGAAGCAACTGGATGATCATGCTCTTCGTTAATCAACCACCCAAAATTTAACCCTTGAATGGTGGATGTGTTTGCCTCGCGTTGCACGGAGGATCCATTTTGAAAGAAGATGTTAATAAATGGTGATAAGTAATATTAAAATAAGGAACGTTAATGATTTGTTTATTTCATTTTACTCGTTATAGTCCAACTTATAATAAACAAAAATATTGCATAAGAAAAAAATGGGACGTTAAAGAAATATTGCAAGTTTAAGTTTGGCGTCAAGTAGGCCCCATGCGACTAATTCTGTGGTTGTAAGGGAAAACGACCCATGTCACGTGTTTTCACTTTTGAGATATTGACGTTGAAAGTTCTAAACACCAATTCTTCTTTTTAGCAATGTTTCCTGGTTTTCTTCTTACGATATAAACGTATATTTCCTTCACTTTGCATAATATTCAATATTCGTATAATTAACGTAAATAATAATAAACAAAATAGTAATGATTTACATACACTTTAGGCAAAACGACACAAGTCCACTGGAAAGAAGAAGAAACGATTACTTTTCCTTCTTTTACTTTCTTATTTTGTCTTCTTTCGTTTTCTTCTGTGCTTTGCGTTGTTTCTTGTAAAATACAAGTTACACATTTATGTATCACTGGTATTTCATAGTGTGCTGTTTCTAGTAAAATAAAAATATGAAATATAATTTTGCTCATTTGATTTTACATAAAATACCTTATAGTATATGCAGATAAATAAAAATAGAAAATAAGAAGCGATCACAAAGGAAAGATACGTGGTATTCTCCAAATTTTGTGGCCTTCCGTTGTTTTGCCCAATGCGTATTAATTAAATATTGGACTTCGGTTAAATTCCATTATTTTTTCAACGTATAAAATTCGTTTTCATGCATTTTTTCTGGTAAAAACATACATCCAATATTCCACAGTTGAATTAATGCATAAACTCAAATTTTTTGAAACTGTGACATGGGTCGTTTTTCCTTACAACCACAGAATTATGTAACCCAAAAAGGTGCGATTAATTAATGGTCCTTGACACTATTTAAATGATACTAATATAGTTTTATATTTAAAACGGGTTAAATGGACACCGTACCCCCTAGAGGTTTAAACCTTCTTGCCAGTCCAACTGTCTCAAAATATACAATTACTTAAACATCCAGCCTTCAGTTGCACGCCGTCGATCTCCATTCCCCAAGCCCCTTGAAAGCTCCCAAAATCACGTCAGTCGTTGAAGCTACAGAGCAGCCAATCGCAGCGATGCACTCCGAACTAACCCCCGCACAGTACGTACACCTCGCCCCTTTCTAATCTTCCCAGACGAGTTCCGAGCGTTTCCAGATCTCGGCCGCGTCTCGGGAATTCGAAAAATCCTTTCCGCCGAGGGGCGGCGTGGAGTCCCGAGGGGGAAAGGCGGGCGTTTAGATAAGAATCAAATATCAACGGCGATACTCGGTGGCGGGTCTCGATTATCATTTTCATTTCTCGCGAGCGGAAGCGGTGGGAGCGTGGACGTGGTTTCGGGGCGAATCGCGCCCGGCCAATTACGCCGGCGTGGCGTAAATAAAAAGCAAATATGCCGATTGTGGCCCGCGAAACCATTTACCCAATCGAGCCGCCGCTCCTCTCCTCTCCATTCCAATAATCCTGTTTGCCGCCGTAGATATCCGTGCCCGCGCGCTCGACCATCAAGCGGCGTGAGCTCGCGCGGCTGGTATCGCTGCACGCTGGTGCCAGCGTATGTACGGTACGTGCGGCCTTTTCGGCTGGAAGATTATTTCCACCTTTCGGAGGGCTATTTTTATTCCGAGGCTGATATTTGTATACGGCCAGGCGATTCCGAGCGTATTTTTCTGTAGCATTAGGAAGAAGAGAGGGGGAGGACGAAATCGAGGCGGTTTGGATCATTGGATCTCTGAGTTTTAGATTCCGTTTGTAGTTCATGGCTGAGAAACTTTGTGGAGATAGTTATACGAGAAATCGAACGATGTCTCTGTGCGATAGGGAATTTCTGAAAGCAAGTTTGCTTAAGGTGGAGACCACTGTAAAAAATTGGAAACATCGATTTTTCTTTTTTAAATTTTCTGAAAGAAAGTTTCGAGAATGTTCTCTCCAAATTTTATGAAGAAATTCGCAAAATTGACGGAGGTATAGTGTTTTCTGTGAAGCGGTGTCAAGCGTGCGTTGAACGCGTTTTCCTCAGAAAGACATTATTCAGCCGCGTTGACAGTCTACAGAGAAGACCATACGTCCAATTGAAATGAGCAAGGGCATTTATTATACGGAAAACCCGTCGCTGTTACGTGGCGATCAGTTTTTTTCCAATTAACGACCTGCTTCTATCTTTTTTATCAACATCTTTTTTTTCAGTGTTCCGCCATTTCATAATTTTTTGCGATTTTGACTTTTTTTAATCGTCACGTAATAGAGATAGGCTTCTAATTTCTAAATAATTTGTCTTTTTTTGAATTCGGATTAACCATATGGCCTGGGCACTGTCAATGCGATAAGCACGATTTTGCCGCAGCGCAAATTTTGACGAAGAGTATAATTTAAACAGATTTATGAATTTGATTGAAAAAATTTTCTCGTAACCTTCAATATGTACATATTAACTATAATAAGCAATACATTGATTTACTTGCGTTGTTTGGTTGAAAAAAAATCCCGAAAACACCCTTACTTTTCGGACCATTACAGTTGCCTCCCCCTTAACGCAGATGGAACAATCTCTTCTGGAATCTGATAAATGAATAACCCCGCACGAATGAGAAATCGTGGGTGTAAAGAGCAGAAATTGAATCACTTGGATACTCTTACCTCAGCTACCATCTCCATCAAACATGGGAAAATATATTCCAAATTTTCAATACTAGATTCAACCGCGAAGTCTGTCTACTAAACGCCAGTTTAAAGTATGTCTACTCGTGAGTCTATTGCATAAGCACAACCATGTTTCTCCACGAAACCCCGTCCAACGCTGCGCCACGAAGATCGGGACGCGTTGTCAGTGTGCTCCGTCGTGTAATCGGGCGAGAGCGATGTTTTTTCACGAGGCCGTGGAGCGTCGTCGAGCGTCGGCACGAGGTTTCCCCAGGAAAATGAAAAGAAAATTGAGCGTGCATCCGAGAAGTGGGCGGATGTCGGGCGCGGGGCTCGTGGCAGTTTCGCGAATGGGCAAAGTTTCGAGATGGTTAACGATTCCCAAGAGCCGCCGAGACGAGCCGCCGCGGCTCCGCGAGACGAGCTGAACGCGCGTAATTGCGGGATCAGAATTGTGCGGTCGATCCGCGCGCAATTAATATGCTCTGTGTACAGCTTCCTTGTTTGCTACGCGAGCGTTTACACTCGTATCCAACGAGTACGGACAACGTTGCTCTCCGCGGCGGTGCAGCTGGGAAACCAGCGCGAAATGTACGCGCGTGCTCTGGCTGGCGAGCCTGACGTTACGAGTGACAAAGTGGTATTCTTGTTTTCCGGAGAGAAGGACTTTTAACATTTTTCCAAGAAGCAGGTAGGTACCTACATTGTTTTTTTTTTATTTGAGCTCATCGAAACTTTCGATAGAAAGTTATAAAGCTTTACATGGATTTTAGGATACAATTCTTTACCTTAGCTATATTCGGTAATATAATGCAGGTATCTGATATTTTCGGCGATGTTGATTACATTTTGCGCTTATATTTTCAGATTACATTTTTTTAAGAAATGGTATACATGTATACATGCTTCGATATTCGGTTTACTCAGGATTAGTCTGATATCTAGTGGCAGACGTAGTTTGCATTTATTTAGTTTTTAATTAATTCTATTCTTTGATTATCGAGTAGAGGACATTGCCAAACTATATGATTTAGATCCAAGCAGGTACATTGTAATCGTGGAGTTGCTGGAAGGGACGTTTGAAAGGGATAGATTAGAGACTTTTCCTGTGGCTTGGAAAGGTAAGCATTGTATACTGCTTCTCTTTATGTATGATTTAATAGAAATGTGCCTCGTTATTCCCACGCGCGTAGATCACTTTTTGCAATATTCCCAATTTCTATCGATACCCTCTAAACGCATCTCCACCACCGCCACGTTGTCCCCAGTTAATTAAACAAATTCACCCATGTTACTTCTTCTGTATTTCCTCTACTACCCAAATGAAATACATGCACCAGGACGAAACTCCGTACCACGAAGCACCCTCGATTGCACATCGAGCACGCTCGTTTCGAACATCATTCCAGATCGCCGCTCAACGATCCTTCACTTTCGATCGAGCTCCCCGAATTTTCCACTCGTTTAACGACCCGCCGAAAAGCCCCCTACCCGTCCACGGGCATGGGGAAATTTTATTTGACCGGAACGAGGAAAATATCCGCCGTTCGTTCGAAATTCCCGTCCACGTGCTCGTCGAATTTCCCTTACCCACGGACGACCTGTACACAGATACCGAAAATCGAATTTCCCGGCTTCGTGGCGGCAGATCTTCGACCACCGAAGCCGGCTGCAGTGGGCCAAGAGGGGTGGTGACATTTGGAAAATCAAATTCTGCGGGTCGCTGCCGTAACGAATGCAATTTAAAGCAGCGTCGCTCGAAAGTTCCAGCATAGAGAATCCTGCGCAATCAACTCATTACGGACTTCGCTAAATCAATTCTTCTTGGCACTTCGCGGATCGAAGTTGCCGTCCTCGATGCCCCGCGTTGGATTTTTCATCCTGCGGGGCTAAGCTAGCTCGGGGAAGCAGGAGAAACTTTTCGAGGGTGGAGTACCGAACGAGATATTTGCGTTCAAATCTTCCGAGACTTTCTCCGCTACGGGGTGGTTACCACCCTTAATTTCCAGGCAAACGAGGCTGCCACTCGGGTTACGTAATTTATGCGTATATGTTTTGCTTTATTTGCGTATATACATTCTACACAATTGGTCCTCAGAAATTAATGGTTGGGGCAAGGCTTTGTCATATATTCTCCGCGGGTTTGCTACCCACATCGTACGCTCCTGGCGGAACACGCGAGGCTTACGTGTAACTGACAAGCTAGGGATGAGCACCCTTTTATCCAAGGGATAACTGTCATTCGCATCGATCCTATTATTTAACATTTTCATTAATAGTACAGCTTCAGTGGCTGCTCCAAGACCTCCAACACTCACCGTATAGATTTTCCTAACCCACTTATCCAATTTGTGCGAGGTTCGCTGCGCTTTGATGCGAGGAGAGCAAGTACTTTGCATTTATCACAGAGGAGATGGTAAAACAAGAGGCATTCAAGAAAATTCACAAGAGTATATCGTTTCACTCAATTATGACAGATTCTATTCAACTACAAAATTCAATCTTGTACTATCCGAGTATAAAACGGAAAGGCTCGTCAACTAAAACAATCGAAGTCGAGGCTCCGCGAATCCTCGGATCAAAGCATCCGAAATTACTGGACCAGCTGCGCCGCGCATCTAATCCCTTCATTTCGCGTTTTGCAATGAATGGGTCGCGGACGCAGTGGTTGCTCCAACGGAGAAGAAACAAATTGGCCGCGGGAGGGGTAAACACACAGCATCAAGGAGGATGAAGGAGGGAAGGAAGAGGGAGGAACAATACTCAATTTCTCGAAATTACGTTAGACTGTAGCTGGATTCTTTTCGCCCCGTCTCGTTTCGTAGAGCCGACGAAAGAAGTTTCCAGCACGAGTCCCGACCTTATTGCCACCCCCGCGTGTGGGGAACTTTTAAATCGATGCAACGAGGGTGGTTCCTTCGATATAATTAAATACGATCAGGTTATTGCAGGCTTCCAGCGATTCGTCTTTCACGGGGCTGCAGCTCTGTAACGCGCGGTGGCTCGTTGAACGATGTAATAGTTGTTCGTTAGAGGAATCCGCCGTGTTCTCGGGCGTGAAAAGTGGTGAAACGACGCGTCGTTAGACTCGAGAACGGTACTCGACCAGTGGACGATTTCCTGTAATCGCCGAGGTCGTTTTCGGCCGTGTAAATGGACTCGTTCCGTGGCTTGGTTGTAAGTTGGAATTGTTCTAGGGGGTTGGTCTCGACGGGCCGTTAATTAAAAATCTCGCTGGCGGAGACAATCATAGTAAATCAATGTTTCGGGGTGCAGTTTATTGAGTGAGTGAACGTGATTTAAGGCCGCGCCGCTGGCGGAGCTGGTGACAGGCTCGATTAAAATCGCGAGCAATATAACGTGGAGATCTTTCTTTGTGAATCGTCTATTAATCACTCGTAGATCTAACAGAAATACTCTTTGGTTGTTTGATTTTTCCTTCTCTGGTTCACTTTGTAAATCTTTACTTCTGAGCGGGGAAGTAGGTAGATGAATTTCAGGAAACGAATTGTGTTTAATAAATTATTACACCTGATGTGCTCTAACTTCACAGTTAGTTACAATTTATTAAACACATCGCGTATGCTGCTCAAAATTTCTAGAGAAAACCGAACTCAAGGTTTTATTTTTACACACGTAACTGTAATTAAGTTTGAGTCCTGAATGCCTGTTCTTCGTCTTATTTGAATTATTCTTTAATTACTTAGATTCTTTGAATTTGATATTCCCCAAAATTCCAACTGTTTGACATAATGCGTTTAAGGGGACATTCTACTCTCTCGGCCGAAAAATCGGCCACTTTTCGCTGATGGTTTTTATAATGAAGTAAACACTTAATGTTTTCCAACTTCTGGGGGTATATTTTACCACTCTTGAAATACAAGAAAAAAATATTGATCATTGTTTATTTCATTTGTTTACACATTTTTTTTGCAGTTCAGTTGGCGGCATCAAAATTGCTGGCGGTTATGATTTTGGACGACTGAATCATCGGAAATTAAAAAACCAAACATATTTTTAATCCTCAGGAGTATGGCTATCCCGCTAACCTCAAACATCTTAAGATTTTGTAATATTTTCTCACATTTTATATCTATTAAGCAGAAAAGAAATGCTCTTTTCGGTATTTTCAACTTCGATCGACCACCATTTTAATAATTTTGGTCGAAAGTTGTTTTTTCGAGGTTAGCGCGATAACCATACTCCTGAGGATTAAAAATATGTTTGGTTTTTTAATTTCCGATGATTCAGTCGTCCAAAATCATAACCGCCAGCAATTTTGATGCCGCCAACTGAACTGCAAAAAAAATGTGTAAACAAATGAAATAAACAATGATCAATATTTTTTTCTTGTATTTCAAGAGTGGTAAAATATACCCCCAGAAGTTGGAAAACATTAAGTGTTTACTTCATTATAAAAACCATCAGCGAAAAGTGGCCGATTTTTCGGCCGAGAGAGTAGAATGTCCCCTTAATATGTTACTACACATGTTACACACAATGTGTTTGCAAAATTTTAGGAAAATCAGTGCCCAAGCCTCTTTCACTTCCCTTATCCGTAATCAACCCTATAATTGCAAGTCACATTATTACCAACCAAGCAATTTCGTAAGTCCAAATAAACCCGCAAAGTGAATTCTTGGTTCCTCGAACATTTTCGCCAGTCTAACAAGAATCCAAGCCACAGAATTCCCGGTCCCGATAAAGAGGGGCGCGAGGAACTTTTCGCCGAGCAAACAGAGGCTCGCCGTTTACCTAACGGTGTAATTAAAACAGGTGCTCCGGAATTTCGCGTAATTTCCCAACAATTAATGTTATTAGTATCAATTCACTCGAATTTGCTGGCGTTCCTTCCGCGAATAGTTTCGTCGGAGGCCGCCGCCGCGCGGAAAATTCGCGCGCCACGGGATCCGTCAAGGGAGCCCTCGAAAGCCGCGTCGCTGACGAAAGGTTTGTTACGCCCGGTACGCGCGAAAACGTTGAATTTAACCTCTCGAGCTAACTCAACAAAGACCAAAGCGGCCGCGACGTTTGCGTAGAGAAACGCGGCACGGTTGAATTTATCCTCTCCGCTGCACAGTTTGCACTTTCGCCTGGCGGTGCCTCGGTAATTCACGTGCTCGTCGTTTACATACTTGCAAGTATCTCCCTTGGAACGGTTTTGTTCTCCCCGGCGGGGGCGATAGTCTGTCTCTAGCCCGTAGGAATTATACCGTCGAGAAATAATCAAGCACCGCGCCAAGTTGTTACCGCTGAATTGTAAACGATTCTCGCCTTCGTTCGCTGGTAATTAGTGGATTTTCCCTTTCTTCTTAGAACTCGAGGATTGGCCACTGAGCTTGTTGAATTGAATCGGGCTTGAGTAGAAAGTGTGTCACTGGTTCCTTTGTTTTTTTAATAAGAATTTGAACTTCAATAGGACCGTGGATTACTGGTTACGTGGGAATTCAATTTCTGGACCCGAGTGGGGATTTCTTGTGACAGGCTTTAATTGACAGTTTCATCACTGAAAGTCTTAACTGTGTTGGGGTGTTCCGCTTTACAATTGATGACCTTGCAGCAAGAGGGGTGGAGCTCCATCATTAGGGATCATCCTTAAATTACGTAAGGCTTTTTTGGGAGGGGAAATTTCCTAAGTTTTTTTATAAAGGGTGGGAGTCAGATAGCGCCTTACGTAATATTTTTTACCCTAATTTTCAATCAATACAAATTCTATCATTAATGTTCCAGAAAAGTAGTTTTGATTTAAAATTCCTGGAAGCGAGTTAAATGAATTATATTAACCTTTAAAAGAATTTTAATAACCGAAAAAATTAGGTGTAAAAAGTATTAAGTAAGGAGGGGGTTGGAATATCAAATCTTACAAATTCTTATACTGGAGGGAGGGGGTAACACTTCGCCAAAATTACCCTTACGTAATTTAAGGACGGCCCCTACCAACTTCGAGTAAATTAGACAAATCTGTTTATTAAATTATTGCTTTGACTTAACATTAAAAAAAGAACACTAATTCAAAAATATATTCTTTCACGCAATAAGTACTAGTTATAGAGTTGATAAATTTTGATTTCTATTTTTGGCAAGAAAGTATTCTACATATAATAAAAATATTAATATTTCTATTTCTATTTATTGGCTATAAATCACTCATTTATTATCAGATTTGAATCAAACGTGCACCAAACAGGTAGAATTCTTTTACCTATATTACACATCACAATTAAAAAACTGTCACAAATGGAGCTGCACTCCCCTTGCTTCGAGGTCCTCAATTCAGCCTTGCTTCAATCACACCTTAAAATTTATGTCTTCCCAGATCAGAATCATTCGACCATCTGAACGCAGAAATTCACAAGTTTCAAATGCCGTCTCGATTCTCCAGGACCAACCCTCCAAGAAACCCCAACTTCCCACCCCGTCTCCCACAGTTCTTAAACCCAACCCGGCGTGCCCCTGCCTCGCGAGTATCGCCGCGATCGCAAGTGACAGTAGAAGCGAGTGCGCCACTTTGGCCTCCACCGTTCACGTTTTTCGAGCAACTTTTATTGCCTGGTACCTATCGGTCGGCCATCGCTGTGAATCGCGAGGATGCTCTGAAAAGGAGAGCTGCCTCGAAGGAGCTGCAAATAGACAGACACAAGGCCCTTTTGCAAAGCAGCCGCCCGTGCGATACAATAAAAAGAATTCCTCGCAGTTGCGACGCTCGCCGGCGAAGTATACACGCCTGTGTGCGTGCTGGGGGCAAAAAGTTTCACAGAAACCGTTCAGATAGTCGTGAAAGGAGGCGAACGGCGCGTAATCGTGAATCACGGAAACGCTATCATCTTTCGGGCGTCATAATCTGGAAAGAACTTTGCCCTGAAAGGGTAGCGAGTGTTCACGGATCTCCACAGTCGCAACCGGTGGAATCTTTGCGTAATTCGCGATCGCGACAATGCTCAATTTAATCCTTTGAGGAAGCTACGTTTCCGCTTCGAGGCATCCCTTCAAATCTTTCCTACCACAGTCGCCATAAAAAGAGGCCATCTGTAGTCACAGTTTTTCAGACCATCAAAGCGTTCCGCTTCCCGTCTCGTCTCCGTTAAACAAAAAGAGAAATGCACCTGGTCGATTCTAATTAATTACTGATCTGGGCGATCTTTGCGCTTTAGATACATAAATCTCATTGGAGGTGGGAATTATACACCTCCTGTCTCGAAATAACGTACCTTTGTATTCCCTCCCGTCACGATGCATGAAATGTTTAACACCACGAAGTGCGAATTGCTTGCAGCCGAGTATAGCGTTCGCACAGTGTCACGCGAACACTTGGTGTCCATCAAGCGAGACGTGTTGTCGCGTTCAAACGGCAACCATCACCTAGTTGCTGCTCTACGAGCTGCACCGCGGAACTATAGTCGTCGGTGGAAAAAGAAGAAAGGAAAAAGGAAAAAGCTCCTACCGCGGATTAATAATTTCCAGCGAGCAGCTTCAGCGTCGAAGGAGATCCGAGTCTATGGAAACAGCTGTTAGACGTTTTAAGGCCACGCTTCCGGTGCAGCGGCACGATCGCCGTGCCCGAAGTGGCCAGAAGCCTGTTTCGGTCAGGGCCACGGCAAGTTTCTACGTTAACACTCCGTTAAGCCGTGCCGGAAGTCATTAAGTAACGTGTATTAACGCACGCCTCGTTAACTTGCACGGCGAACTTGCCAGCGGAAGTTGCGCGTCGCTCCAAGTAGAAGAAGGGGCGTTTCGAGCAAGTGGACGCTACCCTCTCGTCAGGGGATGGTGTTAACGACGACGCGTTCGTCTTTTCGATACCAACTTTCGGCGAATAATAATAAGCGCTCGATAAAATAAATCGTTCGCGGAGTAATAATGACCATAATTAATCACCACACTGAATTTATTCGAAAGTCTCGGAAACTGGGGCGCCCGGTTCGCAGAAAAATTTGGATAATGAATTTTAATTAGCCGTGGAAATGGGACGGAGAACGTTGATGAAGAATAAGCGCTTTCGAAATCCTACTTATCAGGGCAGCAGAAAATCGATCTTCATCGTCCTAGAGCATAATAGCTGTTCTTAGTTCTTAGTTATTTTATTTTATTGTATTTAGTGTTATTTGTTTTCTTTCATTTCTTATCTATCAACAACTTTTTAGGTTAGGTTGTAGAGCAGCAGTTAATGCTGAACCTCGCCTGCTCTCCATTGTAATTTTAATTGTAATGGTGCAATAAAGACATTTAATAATAATAATAATAAATGCACGCTTTTATTCCCAGCTTTTGTTACAACCCCGTTAATCTCCCTCCTTATTCTTTAATCGCGGTAAGGACGCGCCGATGCTAAGTCCCGCGCAAGTACTTAACCAGCTTTCGCGACACCTCGAACACGTGTAGGTAGCGCGCGTGTCAAGCGAAAGTTAGGGGAATGCCGAAAGTTCTTCGCGCCGTCGAACGCCTCCAGCATTTTCTTCGCGCTCGTATTAATTTACATACGCGACTGTTCGTGCGCGAGGAAGCGTCCCCTAAGCCGATGGGGAGATCCTCGTCGTCGATTAAACGACATTCCTCCTCCGGCTTATTGTTAGTCGCGCGTGGAAATTGTTTCCCGCAGGTTTAATAGTCGGATAAAAGAAACCCCTGAAACTGCCGATGGTGGTTAAGAAACATCCCCTTAAGAGGGGTAATTGGGCCCTCGTTTACGAACAAATGGGTTTCGCTGAGCGTCGGGCGCATATCGTTAAACGTTTATTGCGCTGGGAACGCGGAGGCCCCGATAAAAATTTCAGCACGGAACGGAGGTTCGTGCACGGAACGAGGTCGAATGGGATGTACGTTAATGTACATACGGTTTTTCTGTCCCAAATCCACTAAATTCCTGATAGAGGAGAACGAAATGGAGACAGAGGGTGCGTGTAACTAAAGCTTTTCGCGCAGGCACCGTTCGAAATTCGTATGGTGGATTGGTAGCGCGTCCGTGCTACCTTCATTGATCCGTGCAATCCGGATAGGAATCCGATTCTTGCCTTGCTGGGGACCCAGACGATTGAGATCGCGGGATTCCCAGTCTCATTACGTCCGAGAGGCGCGAGGGTAATTTCGGCGCTGAAGGACACGCGAAATTAGCAAGGAGAGAATCGTTAGAGGGTAAGACGCGAGGCACGGCGCCTCCGTGGGGGCGAAATTACGCGGCGAAGTTCAGCCCTTTGAAGGAAGTTCGATGGGACGCGGTTCCTGCGCCCGAGCTACTTCGCTCAATAAACACGAGCCTTTGTCGTCGGATCGAAGTGTTATGTACAAGACACGGTCCCTTCGTAGACGAAATAAGGCTGCGTACAATAAGGCTCAGCCCGTTATCGAATCCGCCAACTTCGTGACACCCGCGGGTACACAATTGAGCCGTGCCTACGGGGGCGTCACCGTTATTCCACGATCATCGCGCTAATGGAGATTCTTTGTTGGTGAACGGTGGAATTGGGAAGCCGGTAATGATCAGATGACTGTGGATACAAAAGACAGTATGTGGGGGAAATATGAAATTATTTTGGAAAGGGTTCGATACAAATTGTTACCATTTCTCGACTGGGATTAAACTTCTGTATTGTTAGCACTGATCATGGCAACTCTAATTGAACGTGGATCTGTATTTTCTTTTTAAACGTATTAATAGAGAAATTGATTGTCCGCGAAACAAAAATTTAATTGCTACCTAAAAGTATTAGAAAAAATATTTTACTCTGTAATCTTCTTCTCTGTACTCTGATAATCTTGATAATATTTTCGTAAAAAATTACGTATATACAGTAGTGTATAATAGAATATGATAAAGAGCTTTTTAAATAAGAATTCGAGAATATTTGTAGCAAGTCCACTAGAGTCTGTTAAAAAATAGTAATAATAATGTGTGGTAAATAGATGGTGGTGAGAAAGATGTTTTGAGAGGTTCTGAAAAGAAGTTGGAAATCTTGTGAAACAGAAGTCCCTTTAATCTTCAAAGAGGTCTAATTGTCCGAGAACTTTCTGACTTCCCAGTGAATGGGCCCCCGAGTTTATTGTGTCAAGACTTTATGGAAGTTTTATTGGACTTCTGTCGCAATATTGGGAAAGTATTCGTCAGTTGAACTTCACCTTCTACGTTCAAGACAAGAACTCCCGAAGGTGATCGAAAATGTTCGTAAACATCAAACTTAATTTCAACAATTGATCGTTCCGCAAATTCTCTTTTCCGTATTTTTTTAAATTTTGCAAACATGAAACTTGGAATATAGCATTTCTATCTCCCCACGAAGCATCGAATTTCCAACCCCATTCGTTCCCCACACATTAGCTTTAAATTCACCCGAAAGGGATCATTTCAGTTGAAATAAAAAAAAAGTTACACCCATTTCCTCTCGAACTCGAGCAACCAAAAAAGCCCCGAACTCGATAAGAGAGGATTCCAGCGCGTAAAGCCCATCGAAACCCATCGGCCGCGATATTCCTTGAATCGAAAACTTTTCTCCCCTAAATATCACTTATACGATACAATTCGCGCGACCGAAAAAAAAAAGTAGGGAGATGGGTCAATCAAAAGCCGACCCGCCGCGCGTTCACGAGCGAGCTGGCGACACACGCATTTGTCCGGAATAAAACCGCTGTTCGAGACAAAACGTCGAAGCAACAAAATACCAGCGGCCGATAGATCGGCGATCAAAAAGCGGCCCCATTTTACCAACGAGCGGGGCGCGCCCGTGCAGCGAAAAAATAGAGCTCCGTATTTCGAGGGGAATTCGGAAAGCGTCGACAGCTGGGAACGAGGCGTCCAATTGCCTCGTTTACCTTCTACTGTTTCGCTTCGGCGGCAGTGTTTCTGGGACGCCATTACGCGACAGGGAATTAAGAGCCTGCAACCAGCGACGAAATTTCGGCTGTTAAAGAAATTTCCTTGACGAAGGAAGCTTCGAATGGGGCTGAAAATGTGGAGAAGCCGAGGGTTGCTTGTTCCTCGACAAGGGAAGGTCGATGCGGGGCGTCCCTACCGCCACGGCGAGCTTAAAATCTTGAAAGTTTGCTTTCTTTGATAGCAAGAATGTAAAAGTGCGGGGAGTTTTCTGGATAGTAAGAATGTGAAAGTGCGAGGAAGTTCAAAGTGTGCGATATTATTTTTGCGGTGAATCGAAGTGAGGAAATTCTTGAGGGGTAGTTTTTGGTGTAGTTTGGTGTTAGGCGAAGGGAAAATTGATTTTGCGTTTCGATTCAGCGGGGTAGTGGATTGATATTCAATTTCGGTGTAAGTTTCCAGGGCGGACGATTTTCCCCGAGTTTTTCGAATCCGATATTACACTGGGTTCTTGCGCCGTCGCCAGGAAACGAGGCTCCAATGCGACCCTCTTAAATCTATTCGCAGGGAAGTCTTTTTAAGCCCTCCCGAAGGAGGATCGAACGGTAGGAACTGCCGGGCGAAATGAAAAACTTGTCTAAATACATTTGTCGCTATAAAAGGGAGCGCCTTTGCTCCTTTTCCTTGTTTTCCTGTCTGAGATCGAAAGGTAAGAAGTTCAGGAAGCTGGCGAACAAACGCCTCTTTCCATTCCTCTTCTTTTTTCAATGGGAAACATTTGAGAGGCTCTTGTAACCAGGAATGGCTTCTTTAGAATTTGAAGAGATTTGGGATATCTGGATAGAGCGTTTCCTCTGTCATTAGTCTTCAGTACCACGAACATAAAGCGTTATACGGACTACTTCTAGTGGAAAAACTTGGCATTCTTTTATAAATACTTTTCGAAGTCACAAACTTACCAAATAGCCCAGGGTATTAAAAACTAAAAAATTCCAATTCCCTCTACCACCCCAAAACAAGAATATCCATTCTTTTCCTTACCCTTCTGCTTTCTCCCCCAAACCCTGCAATTCCACTTCGATCATCCACTTCGTACTTCCACTTATCTGTCCTTCAACAACCGATCGAGTAACTAAAGTCGGCAGAAAGGGAGTTTCAGCACCCCCATCCCCTGTTTCCTACAAGGAAGTTAAAGTACAGGCTCAGAGTACTTGGAGCGTGGAGAAGGCGGCGACGCGAGAAGCGTGGAAAGTCAGCCGCGTCTGGTGGCAGTTTTAAAGAATCTTTGACTCGAGGATCGCGCAGAGGCGAGTGCCGTGAACGCCGACGATCGTGCCAGTGACCGAGGCCGACGGTAATGAAAGCAACGTTTGATCATCGACCACGAAGTAATCGACTTACCGTGGCTGCAGACTCTCCCTTGGCCGCGCTATATTCCCTCGGCGTCGCGCTTCCCTGTTTTCCTCCTCTTTCCTCGTCGTAGACACACTCGCGAACTGGCCGCGCGGCAGGCCATATTTTTTTTCGAGACGGTTCTCACCCAGCTCCCCTCGCTCTTCTACCCCTCCGTTGCTCCCCATGCACCCTCCGCGACGGAGGCACCCTCGCGGCGCGCGGAAGTCCTGTTTAATCTACATCCCGCCGCGCCGTACGGGGTCGCGCGGTAACGAGGGAACCGAGCAGCGAACGGTGTTACTCGAGAACTCGATTCAACTCTCTCTCGGATTGCAAATAATTCTTCCTCGCCGAATTCGAGAATGTGAATTCGAACTCTGAAACATTGACGCCTCGAGGGGTGGTTGGTTATATTCGAACGATATGGTTTCTTTTCGAACGCGAGCGGAGGGTAATCGAGTTTCAAGATCGCTCGCGAAGGAAGCCACACTGTTCCAGTCGACTATCGCGGTTTACCCGTTCGAAGCTGAAGGACGTCGGGGACGTGCGTCGCGCGAACGGAGCGCGAACGCACCGTGTGCGGTGGTGGCGCGTCCGCGACTGGACTCCGCGGCTGGAGCCACTGATTACTCCACCCCCGGTCGTAGCGCGGGGGTCGAAGTCCCGCGATAGACTGCAGGGTGTCGGTCGTAGCCTCGAACCTCCGCGATTTCCAGCCGCCGACAGGCTCTGTGTCGCGCGGCGACCGCGCATGCCCCCCGACAATCCACCCTCGCCGCATCTCGGGGATGGTCACCGTTCTCCTAGCGCGCGCGCGTGTGTGTGTGTGCGCGCTCCCCTGCCCTGTGCGCGCGTCCCCCGCCTATCTCTCGGCCCTGCTGGCTTATGGGGGTGCGAGCGCCAGTGTAGCTGCGCCCCTGCACCCTCTCCGACGTACATACACCAGCGAAAACACTGTCCGACCGTGTACGTGGCTCGGGTGACGGGTTGCATCGCTGCGCGGGGTGTGTGCGTTTCATTCCCTGTCCCTCTGCCCAGGGAGTTTGGATCCGCTGATTTTCTTCCTTTTTCGCTTTTGCTCTCCAACCGCTTCCTCGCCCACTCGCTCTTTCTGCTGGATGGACAGAGGAATTTGACTTTATAGGTCCAAGTGCCCTAGGGGGCGAGGCATGCGGTGTTCTGTAGGGCAAGCTGGCAGATACGTGAATTTTGGAACGGGATGATGATACATGGGGTGAGTGTAGACAGGGTGGCGGGTTGCAGCTTGTTTCTCCGCGCAGGCAGGGAAGAGTGGAGTACTGTTGAGTGACACTCAGGTTTGAAGGCTCGGGGTCTTCGACCTCCCATGCTCTGTGAGTTATAATTCCAAGTACTCCTGTATATGTTTCGCATCCTCCCTCAAAGCCACCATTCCTTAATGTTAAAGAGATCCCGTGGAAGACTGAGCGCATTTCTGTGCGGAATATTCGATACACTTTAGCAGCTTGCAACGCCGCGCTGCATTATGCAACCACGACCTTGGCCACTTGACGTTTTGTCGGCACTTGGGCTGAACGTGGAATGATTTATCATCGCAATCTGTCGCTGACAGACACCGCCGCAACGCCAATCATCCGGCGTCTATTCGTTACTTTTCCGCGCCTGTTAACGCGGCTCGCGCGCAAACATCGAGATCGGTGTTGCTTTGGTCCCTTCTCGCCGGCTGCTTTTTTTTTAAAGGTACACGGAAATGACGGTGGTGAAACGGCCCCGTGCAGGGTATCGTAAAAACCGCTGGGTATCGCTGATAGAAAATTCAAGGGTGTTCGTTGTTCTGCGACAAAAACGGCGGAGCGTCGGTCCGATCAATCGACGCGTGTAACCGTTTCGTCGACGCGGCTCCGGGAGACTGATGAGAAAACAATTCGACGGTGGCGGGGGCGTAGTCGTACGAGGATCATTTGATTGATTTCTCGCGTGGCGACTGGCATCGTTGGCGCGACCATGAGGGTGAATTTTCGAAGCGATGAAAGAAAATTCTGGGTATTCTAGAGGAACGACGGTGGGGAAAGAAGGTGGTCGCAAATTTCTAATGCAAACTTTGCGGGTGCGTGAATCTCCACAGAAGCAGGAAATTATTGATAAGCAATTATTCAGCTTGGGTATTTAAAACGTTCATTTAAAAGTCAGTGTCCGTGTGGATTTTAGAGAAGGTGCCTACTGTTTCAAAAGTGGAGCAAGGTTCATTTAGATTTCTAGATGTTGAATATGGTTCAAGTAATTCTGAGAGGTCTCTAGAAATCTCTGTGAAACTTCAACATTTTTCTAAACACATTATGTAGCTTAAGAGGTCTTGGCACTGTTAACGCGATAAAAGGAACCCTTGTTTGGAACTTTTTTATTACGTCAAGAATGTGTTTACTAAATTTAAATTTTTTTTCTATTTATTAATACATCTTTTGAGAATAGAACAATTTTATTTTCATATTTTTTTTAATCCTTCGTGGTCACACCTTCTTATAATCACAAATTGGTCACACGGGGTTCACTGTACCCCAGTGTAATTTTTGAGTTACCATTTTCAGTGATAATTGCACATTCGTAATACTTATGCAGTCATGGTCTAACAGTCTTTTTCTAGAAATGTAAATTTTGATATGATAAAATTTGTAGTTGAAAATGAGAGATTTTCCATGGTTGTGGGAAAAACCCGATTTTTAATTTTTTTTTATTTTCTTTTTTGCGATAAATCCCCTTTGGAAGACATAAAGCTGCGACATTTCAAATCGAAAATTGCTCTTGGGGTACAATACACCCCATGTGACCATGAAGGGTTAATGGTTGCTTTCGCCAAAATAAGTGAGTGCAATATGTGCTGTATAAAAAAGTTCCAAACCACAGTAATCTTTTAGGACGTTACAGTGCAAAGACCCTTTAAATTAATTACAGTAGAATTTAACATAAAATAAGCATTCTTCTTTCATCGCTTTGTATCTAAGTAGTCTCATCACTGATTACCTTCCTTTATCCAACTAAGAACTCAAAAAAATTCACGCACCGAAAACTTGTCTCGCTGTATTTGCCCTGAGCAAGCGAATCTGTCCGAAGTTACTATGAACGCGGTTAGGCTTCTTCTTATACGCGATATATCGATTACCCGGATGGGTAAGTGTACCAAATCGATCCGACTGGAGAAACAATTTGGCCGACGTGTACCGCGTTACATAACATTCGCGTGGTAATCCGATATTGATTCGAGGCGGGCGGCTAGCACGAATATTATTATCCCGCGGGTAACAACAGACTCCGCGATCGACCGTCAGTCTTGAACCGGAAGTAATCTTCACTTTAACAAGGCGCCCTGAACGTTGCCCGCGAGCCGATAAAATTGCCGTAGCGAGCAGGAAAAGAGATCGATCCTGGCGATTTTCGGGTGGAACGGTAATATGAAAATCACGCTCTGCAAACGTTTCGTGCTAGGATCGAGAAATATGATACGCTTTTCAAGGTGCAGGTTGAAAGAGGCATTGGCAAATTTGGAAAACTTGAGTTAAGCTCTCTACTTCGCGATTCGCTTTCAACTGTACTTTTGTCAAATCGAGGATTTCAAACTAAAATTAAATGAATTTCGTAAAAGGTATTTTTAAGAATTTTCACGAGGACGGGAGAATATGAAATGGATTTAATAGAAAACAATGGTTGTTCTAGATTAGTACAGCGTTAAATATTATATTATTACTATATATAGCTTATTGTTGGTCGTGGAAATTATTATTAATTAGTAGACAATTCTAACACGTCTTGCTGGTGACAGGTGTCAAATTCAATTCTCGAATCAGTATCTGCAAGGTTCTTCAGTTAGGTTTCTTCTAAACCAGTGTGCACACGTATGCATATGTAGTATACTGCAGGTATTGATAGATTTAAAGCGTATCGAGCCACTTCGAATATGTGGTGTCAGCCACGACGTCTAGAACTACTTCCATTTCAAGAATTTTAGAAGATAAGGGTCTAGATAAGGGTAGATATTTCTTCTAGCAAAAACTGTGGCCTATCAAGATTTCCAAAATTGTTCAAATTCAAGTGATTTTTAAAGAGATATCCAGAGAATTCTGTTTCAAATTTGCCACAGTATATATTACCGTTTCCACTATTATTGCATCTAACAATATGATTGAAGCCGAATGGAACTGTCACAGGTGAGTATTAAAAGCCTTTGCCCCAAATAAAACGAGCTGCCTTCCACGGTCTCGACGGGTCTCGTTTCGAGCTGGTGTAATAGTTACCGCGATGGTGAAAGTTTGAGGGGTGGATCTGCGCGGCGCGGGGATCTGAACTGCATTAACCGACGTTCCGATAGCGAAACTTTCGGGTACGCTTGACGAATGAGGCAGCAGACCACGCTACGACTTTCTGCATTTTCGATTCGGTGGTAATTAATTGAAGGCTAAGGGCCCATTGGTCCGCGTCCTTGCGATGGTGGAGCGTTTTCACGGGCCGAGGAGCAAGGACATGGCGGCGATAAATCCGCCTAAAGCGCAAAAACACACTGGCATCGAATGAATTATGCCTCTGTCGGTCGGGTGGACATTCGAAATCGAAGCGGTTTCCGTGTTCGCCACCTCCTTCGCGGTTATCGTGGCTTTAAATTCTCGGGTTCCTTTATTTGCGACGAGAACGTGGAGATTTTTTGGTGGTTTTACGCTGAAGTGTTTGGAAATCAATTTATCATTATTAGTAGCGGTAGTAGTATTATCATTATCTATTATTAGTAGTAGTATTATCATTAACTATTATTATTAACCGGTTAACTGGTTAACAGCCTTTTTTATTATTCGTGCCGAAACTGGCAACATCGAAAAATTAAGTGAATCACAAAGTTATTCCATTTGATCATATATGATACAGAATTGGCAGATTTGGCAGAATTGGCCAGATTTTTTTTTGATCATATATGATACATTGACAGTTAACCGGTTAATAGTAGTACTAGTACTATTATTAAACTGGCATGCATTACCCCTTCGTTTAGAATAACGAATAGGGAAAAGGACCCAGTTACTGACACCTGACCAATTACTGTCACCTTAAGCTATTTTAGTTAAAATAACGAATAAACAAACTATAGAATATAATCTATAGTATAGATTATAGGTTGAAATACATAATTCTTTTTATGTATCACTTTACAACGTTTATTTATTCGTTATTTTAAGTAAAATAGCTTAAGGTGACAGTAATTGGTCAGGTGTCAGTAACTGGGTCCTTTACCCTATAACAATGAGAATCGAGTATAAACGAGAAGTAAGGTGCAATAAAAAAAGATCCATAGGTCCTATTTCTATCAACACCCTTTTTGAGTAGACGGATGTTGTTGGTGAAAGCTTGTTTCGTGCATCGCGATTGCATAGTTGGATGAAACCATTTTGCGTCTATGACAAGTGTTTGACACGGCATCGAAGAAGTCGAGAGCATATTTAGGTTTGAGTATCGATCGCGAGAGAAGAGGGATTCTTCAAATGCAGGTGGAGAGTTCGAATTCAAGCTGATTCGCTTGCGGGGCTCTGAAGAGTGGCACTTGATTGGGAATCGGAAGTTCGAGTGGTGGATCTCAAAATAGACAATCTTTGGAGACTATCAATAAGGTTTACAATCAAAAGCTGCCCCTCCAGATCAGAGCAGAATCGACCATCTTAGAATGATGTACATTGTCTTACAATTTACTATTATGTAACCTTTAAACCATTAATTTTATCAACTAAACTCTTTTTTTAACCCCCTGCCCTTCTACCGAACATTCCTCCACATTATTCAATATCCTCTCGCGACCACCGTCGACATCCGTCCTCCAAGTCGAACGAAGAAGAGCCCAGCCCCCCCTCCCGACAGGTTTTCCCGCTTTGTCGTCGGATATTCTCGTTATCGTTTCACACCTGCCGCGTCCATGCAAATTCCGTGCCGGTTAACGGTGAATTATACTCGATCGAGCTATTCACCGGCCTGGCCGTAATAAATACCGGGCCGCTATTGTCTCGTCGCGCGTTAATTAAAATGCAGCTAATTGTAACGCGCCGCCCGGCCAGCCCCCGGCCAACAATGGCGGAGATTCTACTCTTCGGTTATTTAATCCGCCGATAAATATGCGGACTCGATTCTAGCGCGCACGTATCACGCGCCTGGCAAACGTGACCCGATCGGCTCGCCGGACGGTCTCGTTGCGAGGAGATTGCAGAATTGTTCCGCGAGGAATAGTCGATTGAATAGGGACGGCGAGACGAGAGATCTTTGCAATCCACCGGACGCGTATCACAGCGGCTTGGTCCTCCTGTTCTTCGATTAAAACGGACCGTTATTATCGTCGTTATAATCTACACCAGTAATTACCATGAGTGAGTTACGAACGAAACTGTATCGAGATTCGTATTATAGATTCATGGCGTGGATATAATGGAATCATTCGCGAGACTTATGATCGACTATTTTATGGGCCATGAGTATTGTTTGTCGAAAGTCGAGGGTAATGAAAATAATTGAATAAAGCCAGAGTTCTCTGTCCTTCAAAATTTATCGATGCATAGCAGCGCAGATCTATTCCAATCGCCCGACCAAACACGAGTCTATTCTCCTCGACTGATCAAGACGTTCCTATTTACCCGTGCGATCTGAGACGGTTCTGTTCACTTGTTTGACCAAGCAATCCCATTCTATGCATCTGATTGGAAATTGTTGTGTTCCACCCAGGCAAGTGCAGACCTATTCTTCTGCCCCCAATGAGAGCGACTCGCTTCTTGTAGCCCGCGCTAGAATAGTTCCATTGTTCTCTAGCCTGTGTATGGGCGATCCTATTCTACTAATTAATCAAAGCAATTTCTCGTACACACTTGTGCAGTCGAGCACTGTTTTATGTGTTCTTCCGTCTGGTAAAAGCTGCCTTATTTTACTAATCGTTTTGACTCTACTACGTATGCCTCCCGAGTCATTTTTTACCCAAATTCTTGTTTCTTTAACCCTAAAATGTTCCTCGAGTCTTCTTTCACCCATTCGTTTTTTCATTTCGTTAAGGGTTCTTTCGATTTCGAGGAAAAGTAAGGAGGTTGTTGCTAATACATACATACGTGTATTTCTCAGTGTCTGGCGTTAAATGTGTGGGTGAACTAAAGGCAGTGGCAAGGTTAAAGCATTTTCTCATCATCTGCATGGAGTAGCGCTATTCTACTCGCCTAGTAAGAGCCGGTTTATTCCACTTGTCTGGCCACGATACGCGGCTGACTATGCACGTTCCTGTTCTACTTACCATGTTAAATACCTCGAGTCTACTTGCCATCTTCGATATTGATTCTTCCTGCGAATGCTCTGCAATTGGCTCTTTGGGAAGCAGTCACCTTTCAGCAGTGTAATTTGACTTTTTATTGTCTGGCTTTGCCTTCAGAAGGTTCCTTAAGGCTTTGGTTACAGAAGTGTGTGGAGATCAAGGAGTATCAATTCGAACTGCAGACTTTAACACTTTTTAATACTACATTCATATATATCTAGTAGAGTAAGAGAAGCACCTACATCAGTGTTTCCCAACCCATTTTGAATCGCGACCCCCTTTTATAATATTCAAGTAATTTGCGACTCTCCGCTAAGAAAAACGCAGTAAAAATAGGTGTTGCAGAATATAATTCTAAGTTAGTTTAATAATATTAAAAAAAACGTGGCAACCATCCAGAAAACACTTTGTGACCCACAGGTTGAGAATCCCTGATGTACATCGTATCTGTGTATCAAATTATAATACAATTCTACAGGAATAACTTCTCAAGACAGGATTTAAAGACCATTAACCCATACATCTCTCTATTCTATTTTTCACTACGATCTTCCTTCACACATATTCTCTCACATCCTCAAGCCCAGCGGAGAAACTTCGAACTCTGGCATTAGACGACTCAAACGCCCACGCAGCAGTTGAGATCGCAATTTCCCGTCGAAACACCAGGGAACAAGTACCAAACTCGCGACTGACGTGACAGAGCAAACAGTCACGGTTGAAAGCGTCGAAGGATCGGCGCCGTGCAACAAGTAACTCGGAAAAATACGGGCTGCGTCTCGGCTTGGTCCGCCGAGCGAGCAAATACGCGCGAATCCGTGGCCAGAGGAGAAATAAAAGGAAGAAGGCGGCCGGGAGTCGCGTTTAGCGGGCATCGAAAAAGTATCGAACGGTCCTCGACCGTGGACACCGTGGGACTCCGCGATGGATTTAACGTGCCAGCGAGGGAGCTCGGAACAAGCGCGGCCGAGCCGAGTGGAACGCGGAAGCGCGGCCAAGTTTGCGTATAAATTCCCCTGAAACGCGGCAAGTGTACTTTAACGTGGCGAGATGGTGGCTCGCCATTTTGCAAACAGCTCGATCGAGGGGCCACTAGCACCGGAGATCGTGTTGCCTGTATCCTGTTTAATGCTTCCTCTGACGTTTCCACGGCTTTTGTTTTGGATAACGATAGCTTCCAAGTGGATTAAAGACGCTGATAACAAGGTCTGCTAACGATAAGCCCTTTGATCGCGTCCGAGTGGCTTGCATCGGTGTTCTGTAACGTCCTAACGATCCAGGGACGTTCGAATATGATGAGGGATGGAGAACCTTTGGATGTGCGATCGGTGGATGGAGAATTGAGCTGTGATGGAGAATTCTTGATGGTATGAAAATTCAGGAAGATAGACGTTCGTGTTATTGGATGTGGGAAGATTTAATATAGCATTTTATAATAATAGGGAAGCCTAACAGTCGTCAGATTGATTTACTTCCCTTTTGTAAATTTCTAATTTTAAATACTAAAGAGTTAAGTAGGTTGACTTCTAAGAGGGTTCTATGAGGAATATTAGATTCTCGAGAATGGTGGATGTTTTTTAAACGCAACGCGTTTAATTAATTCGTTCCTTTATTTCATATTTCGTAGTGGTCTTTATAAGCTATTCTGTACGCTGTTATTTGAAACTTTTAGTAGAAGCGGTTCGAACGACACAAAATTATGGCTTCCCTTTAAAGATGGCCGATCGAGATGCGTCCTTCAAGGTAGTGGAACTCTTCCCTATAGCTGAATACTGTCTGAAAACAGGAAGCGAACTATCCTGCAGGGACGCTGCAAGCGACTTTGCAGAAGATATATATCAATTGCGGCAGATCTATCTGGCGATATCCCTCCGTTTGCGCGTCTTCTTTCTAAAGGAAGATTTGAAACGATGGTCAGCTTCTAGCCTTTGGGACTCCGACTCCAGAGGAAATACGCTCGACGTTTCAAATATATCGGACCAATACACAGAATCCCTGCATATCTCAGTTAAAACCTTAAAAATGTGGGGCGATCTCTTACCGCTTGCTATGTATCATAAATAATACTACACTGCGGGCAATTTAGAGAGAATATCTTATTCTGCCATGAATTGGTATATGATTCATTTTATGTGAGATTTGAAAGTGGTGGAGTTGTAATGTAAAATAAATTTGCAGTTATTTAATCGCATTCGGTGCTTCAATAAGCATTTCACTAATTGTAAATTTAATTTATTCTTTCATCTTAATACTACATGTTAGAAATGAAAGAAAATACAAAACGATGCACACTCTCGTACGTTTTTAGAATATTGAAAAGAAAGAAATTGTAGGATTGAATATTTATTGAGACCTGTTAGGTTGCATTTATTTTTATATCCTGTTTAAATATTCTGAGTTCTGTTTTCTTGTGTCATGCAAAGATTGTCAAATATTGACGGTACATTTTTAATGATGGCAGAGTAGTATTACAAAGTCTTACTACGTGGTGGTTGTTACGATTGGATATTCATGAAGAGATAGACCGAAATAAAGTTCCATCGATCTCCTTTTATATTAAAGCAGTTTTTATGAATTCTTATTATTACTAGAAAAACAGTTGTGCTTCTGAACATTTATTATTCTTTCCTCAAGATTTTTGAATAGTGTATCAGTAATTTACTTTGAGATTTGAAAAGATAGGTTAAAATAGATGAAGTGGAAGGTAGAACATTTCGTTCAGATAGAAGACCAGATGGGACTTAGTATATTTCAATAAGTTACTGGAACAAATAGAATTCAGAAAAAATTCAAAGTCCTATCTGTCCCAACACCTCACTGAAATATTCCAAGTTCTATCTGCTCTTACATTCGAGCAGCAATTTTCAAACTGCCACTAATATTAATGCTTTAAAGTAAGGCAAGATAGAACTTGGAATACCTCTCGAAGGAAATTGAACATTGAATATTTTAGTAGGATATTGAAGCAGAGAGGACTTCGAAAATTCTTCAAAGTCCCATCTGTTCCAACACCTTACTGAAATATTCCAACTTCCACTTATCCTTCTATCTAAACGTTATATTGGAGGGTAAGGAAGATCGAACAACTCTTCCAATATGTTTCTATTTCACACAGAAGGAAAGTAAAAACTCCTATTCCTTGCAATAATTTATTGAAACAGTTCAAGTTAAATGTACAAATTCTTATATCTTACAGAAATATTCTAAGTTGTAATTATTCTTATATTCTACGAAAATTGAACAAAGTTCGCAGTCACTGGTTTCGGTTATCACCGATTTCCAGGTCACACCACGAGGAGGTTGCTGCGAGTGGAGACCCGTAGAGAGATAGATGGAATCAAAGTTCCATCGATCTCCCTTTACAAAAACCGTAGAGCACTAAAGCAAAGAGATAGATGGAATCAAAGTTCCATCGATCTCTTCGGTTTAGACTAGGGAACTGCGAAGCATTTACTATATTACGCGAGATTCGGCAAGAAGGGAACACGGACGCACCGTGAAATCGGTAGTCGATGGTGCAACTCCTATCACCCAGGTGTCCCAGTCGAAGAAGAAGAGCTTTCGGCGCCCCCAAAGCGATTCCTGTTGCTTTGGAATCAGGAGCACACTAATTGTAAGTGTGACCTGATTCAGAACGGCTCATGCGGAGATTGGTCAATCGGCTCGGGTGTCTTTCGTAGGTGGTGTACCTTTCCGTACACCCCCTATGCCCGAAACTTTTCTCCTTGAACCAGTAACCCGAGGATGGAGCTGATTCATTGGTACTGATTTCACGGCAGGTCACTTGTTTCTAGAATAGGAACAGAAATGACCTCCTCGTCAGAAATAAGGAACTATGACCGAGCAAAGAAAACGAAAATTCAGTGATTAGTTGACAGTTTTACATATTTTTAACCGACTTCAAAAAGGAGGAGGTTATAGATTCGACCTGTATGTATTTTTTATGTTTGTCCCCTCCTAACTCCACAGCATTTTGACCCATTTTGATGACCTTTTTATTCGAAAGAGAGTAATGCCCCGGTAGTCCCATTCTGCACTACATCAATTTTGGTCCAATACTTTGCCAGCACTGGTTAATAATAAAGACTATAGTCACCATATTATTAATATTTTATGTACGTAGACGCATATCTCGTAAACATGTTGTGTCAGTATATATCAAACTAAAAAGACAAAAATAAAGTAATTCAAAAAGAAATTAAAACCGACATCAAAAAAATAAAAATTCACTAAAATGTAAAGAATAATTTAATCCCTTATTTAATCTACGACTCCCATATTTTTTAAGTCGGCGTCTCATTATTTTCACTGTGTAAATTTGGCGCTGACTTACAAAATATGAGAGTCGTAGATTAAATAGCGGATGCAATCATTTTTTTACTTTTTCGTGCATTTTTATTTTTTTGAAGTCGGTTTTAATTTTTTTCAAAATTTTGTTTCTTTTAACTACACGCTGAATCTTCTTCCAATGCCTTCCTTGGATCTCTTCTTTCAATGTCTTCTGTGGATCTCTTCTTTAAATGTCTTCTTTGGATCTCTTCTTTCAGTGTTTTCTTTGGATCTCTCCTTTCAATGTCTCCTTTAGATCTCTTCTTTAAATGTCTTCCTTCGATAGTCCAGGCAGACCACTTAGACCGGAGAGACCAGAGAGCCCGGAGCTCTTCGCGGGCCAGAGGCCCGCTGCGAACTAAGGTCTCCTGGCTCCCGGAGCTCGAACGATGGCTCGGGTAAACAATACCTCTTCCATCAAGACAATATCAATGTTTAATCGAAACCGACAGCTGCAACAACCGAACAACGATTTCGTGAAAAATTGGTATTTCCGATAATGCTGTGGTACACAATATTAACAGCATCTCTCTTTTTAATTAATGTAAATTTTTACTAGGTACTAATTTTTAATAGAAACCGAGATGTAAAACAATTTGCAATGCTTCAACGTTGGCGTCAGTTTGTAATTTAAATTGACCTATTCTCAATATTTAGGCATTCACTAATTTTTAATCCTTATAGGTATCGTATTGTATTAATTATAATGTTTAAATATTTCTTTCCTAGAGTTCGTGTATAAGAATACTTACAGAAATATTTGTGGAAATCGTTAAAGGAATAATTTGTTTTCTCTAATCAACGATGTGTTGAATTTTCATTTATTCCTCTTTTTATTAGAGAAGGTTTATAAAGTGTACAAGGTTCGAGACATTATTATTATTTTATTTGATTGTTCAGACGATCTCACAGTAACTTTCTTAGACTTAAAGAGCCCAATTTTCAATACTTTTCAGCAGTTAGTGTGAAACAATAAAATTGTCGAGGCAAATAGGAATTGAAAATCATTCAAATAATTATTCATTTTTTATCAGGATATGTAAACGGCATGTTAGAAATTTTATGCATGATTTGCTAACCTATTCTATTTAAGTATAATATTAATTTTCACAATTTTCAGGCATAATATAGATCGACAATCGTTCGAGTGATTATTTACCTTTTATGAGACTCTCCAAGCATTACATCAATCATTTCCTGTAACATTTGATTGGTTAGATATTATCAAATGTTTACCTCTATAAAATAAACAATTCTCTAGGTGAATAGGCATGAATCATATTCGCCTATCATCTCACATAATACTAGAAAAGCTGTATTCTAAGGGCGATATTCATAAATGTGTCTTAAGATTAAGCAAATGCTTAAGCATTCGGCATCCTTTACTACGCTACTAGGTTAGTAGACGATGCCGCATGCTTAAGCATTCACTTAATCTTAAGACACCTTTATGAATACCACCCTAACAACTTCCCTGCCTTGACAGAGAAAACATTTGCAAGATGAATCAACCTCTGAGCAATTTCATGCACAATTTCAGAGTCTAGATTTTAATAAATTTCTGCGTTGAATTATGAATAATCCTAATTGTGAATAGAACTCAAAATAATACTTATTCCTGCATCAGAATATTTAAACAATTTATCCGCAATCTAATATAATATTAGTGACTCAGAGTATTCTAATAACACAAAAATATTCTCTTATCTATTCTCTTATCTATTCCACCAGCGTTGTAACCAAATTAAAACCAAATACAACATATATTATTAAACACAAAGCTCCTAAACTACATAAAACTCTTAAAAATTTTCTAATTACCAAACCCAAACACATTTCCCATCTCCACCAAATTTACCTAACACTTTTCTCTATTTTTCTACAGAAGTGCTCCACCAACGTGAACGCTACCCAATACCCTCGCTGAATTCTGTAAGTACCCCCTCCATTTACTCCGCGTTCTCCATCCATTAGGTCTGTCGTTAATCCAAAACGTCTCGAGGAATCTCGAGATTAAGCATGCCCAGGAAGAGCAAGAGATTTTTCCCCCGAGCTTTCTTTCACAGCTATCACTGTCGGTTTCGAACTTCCTTCCCGCGATCACGTCCTCCAACGATCGTTCTATATCGCAGCCAGCGCTGCTCCCTTTTTCCCTCTCTGCGATCGTTTCGTCCATCGAGGATTAGAAAAGTCTCGTGCCAGAATTCTGGCATAAAAACGACGAACAGAACGGGAAGGCAGGGGAGGGTGGAGGGTGGCCTGGAATACCCTCCACGGTGCTGTAACTGCGCGAATCCTCGAGAGTATCCTTAGGCTTCCGTTATCTGGCCCAGCTGCCCGCCCGCGCCCGTTGTCCATTTCACTTCCCCGTCCCTTCTATTCTGCGCCGGATTCAATCGACCCCGGAATCTCGTTGCGCACGGAATCGTCCTATGCAGCGGTTCGCCCTTCTGGGACACTACGTTTAATTTTATGTACGCGTTCCAGGACGATCCCTTCCCCACCTCCATTTTTTTTCCTCCCAACGAGCACGTGAAACTACGGCCCTGCCGGACCTCGCTCTCGTCTTTTTTATCGTACGATTTCACAGTAAACGCAGGGAAATTCGAGACTAGCAGCGTCCGAATAAAAACCCTGCCGCCGCGCACGTGAACGTGACGATTCCTGAAAAACCGGGCACAATGGAAATATTTCCAGGCTCTGTCAGGGTTAACGCAGGGGAGCTTTGATGTAACGCTTGTTTAATTAATCGTCGAGTTTGACGATCCTGGTACTTTTGTTTATTGTGTTCTTCGCGTGCCCCGTGTGCTTTTAAATTTGAAATGCTTCGAAGTAGAGATAGAGTGTTCGAGGGATTTTTTTATTTTTACACGGGTGTTTAGGCTGGGTTTCCCATTGATCAATGATAATACGTAGAATAATAAAAAGAACAGGAGGTCGATCCGCGGTCTGTTATCGCGAAGCACGTCTTCCTGTTTTCGTTTCGAACCACTTTCCCTCCTTCGTCCCTTCTGGGGAGGCCGTTCTGCGTCTCGATCTACGATCTTGTTAATCTTGCCCGCACACATCTCAGGAATATACTCGTTAGCCTTCTACCGTTAATCTACTCCAAGTGGAATCGGACCCCGGTTGACGGGGATCGATACGTTATCGTCGCGAGATTGGAACGGGGCAAAGAAGACTGGATCGCTCCAGAACAGAGTACCTTCGCCAGAATTAATACAGACACCCCTCGCTCCCTATACCAGCAACGTAATACTCATTCAAACAGGGTATAATCGCGGGTGTTCATAAACAAAATGGAGGGCGCATTTCGAATAAAAATACTCTATTGTCATTTTTCATCTCAGAGTGGCTTACGTTTCGAAACGGGGTAGCTAATTCGTCCTACATCTGTTCATTGTCGAAATCCTCCATTATCATCGCCGTAATGTACCCATAACTTTCTCGCGACAATTTGGGACCAGTAATACCCGTACAATGATAAGCGCAGAGCATCCTACGCGCGTCGCTCCCTTTCGAGGTCAGGTACCCGAACCAGAAACTGCGACGTCTCTGAGTAGAACGCCTCCCCAAAAATCCCTGGCTTCACCTACAACAGTGATGAGCAACCTTTTGTCAGAAGTGGGCCACAAGTGGACACCTACTTCTCTACGCGGGCCACAATATTAAATACATAAATATAACTATTCCAAGAATTTTAATTTATGGGCTAAATTTGTTATTTCTGACATTGATTTACAATAAAACGTTTTTTTTTAACTTTGATGTACTGTTTATTAGCAATATATATACATTAATATGTACCTACATATTATAACCTCGCCCTTTTATCCCTTAATTCATGTGAATTTGTGATGAATAAAGACAAATTATTATTATTATTATTATTATTATAATCTAAATTCTAAACAGATATATGTACCTATATTTTTCGAATTTAATGAACGTACATAACCACTGAAATTTAATTAATGAGATACTTGACTCTGTTTTTCATCAACGAACTTGACAATATTAGGTTTGATATTTATACCTAAATGAGGTATAAATTACAAATGTCGCACCTAATATTATCAATCTCGTTCGTGAAAAATCCGATATGACGATGTTCAGGTGGGCCACGCGGCGATGTTCAGGTGGGCCACATGTGGCCCGCGGAACGCGGGTTGCTCATCACTGACCTACAACACATCTGACTTCTCCACAATGCGCTTCTTCTTTTTGATTGCTCACGCAGACCTCAGCGTCGCACAGATCCGCCATAATTGCAATCGACTGTTACTTCCGCGCTGCCGCGGGATTCTGATCCCTGTACCCCTAACAGGCGCGCAACACTTAGCCCCGACAGATTGTTCGAAAGCCCACGCCTCGGCGAGTCGGCGAATTATCCTCGGCAGCAGCCAGATTCACTTCCTCGAGTTAAGAGCCGTTCTCTTGTCGCGTTTGGTGGAGGCCCTAATGGCGAGCGACGCGAAGGTATTCGTCGTTAGGGTGTATAACAGGAAGGGTCCGGGTGGGGGTGGGGCCGCTGGTAAACCGCTGTCTCGTAACTTCATTTGCTGCTAATACCGCGAGGGCCCCCGCCGTAACAAGCGAGCCCTGATAGCGGGACGTGTTCGCGTATCTTAGGCAGCTCCCTCGGGAGGGCCGGGCAAGGTCATTCGCGTATACGCCGATAGTTTATCGATATTACGCGCCGCCGTCGTTACGTAACGACGTAACGATCTGCTGATGCAAAGCGCCGGGAACGGTAACCCCTTCGGAGAATTTCGGGGCTCGCGGGTCGAGGGGCTCCGCGCTCGCGTTCCTCCGCGGATCAGTGGCTGGGAAAGAAGGGATGGGGGAAGAATTTTGAGGGGAAGGCATGTGATAATGCGTGCGGGAGGAAACGGCAATTGTGGGGTAAGTAAATAGACACTTGGATATTAAGGGGGGAAGCCACTGTGACGGTCGAAAATAAAGGCTATTTTCAAGACATTCTTTTATAATGAAATGTAACTTTCTACGAAAAATCTTTATTACCAACTGAAAATACATATCTTTAACTAATATTTTATGCTTTGAGATTGAAAATTTTTCGGTAGTATGGCCACAGCATACGATAACGTTAGGCTCTGCACAAAAAAAAAATACAAAACGGATGCACGTATAACTTTCCAACAATTGATCCGAATTCTTACTGTGGGTTTATGGAAGTGTTTTAAGGGGTCATTCAGGTTTTTTTCCTCATTGAATGCAATGAATAACAATGTCAAACTTTTTTTCATTTATTAGGTTGTCTGTAATGTATATGGAACAATTTTTTAAATACACTTTTGTATTTTTCAATGTCATTTGGAGTTAAAAATGGTGCCTTTGAAAAGACGGTGGAAGTGTTTTCAGCTCACAGACTCATCTGAAACAAAAAACCAAACTGAGTCTTAATCATTATGAGCACCGCTATCGCAGGTGCCAGAATTAGCCACGTAAGTCAAAATTGAACAAAATTGCGCGCATTTAAACTTCAAGTAAAATGGAAAATTTCGATACTTGAAGTTTAAATGCGTGCAATTTTGTTAAATTTTAGCTTACGTGGCTATTTCTTGCACCTGCGATAGCGGTACTCATAATGATTAAGAATCAGTTTGGTTTTTTGTTTCAGAGGAGTCTGTGGGCTAAAATCCCTCCCGCCGTCTTTACAAACGCGGGATTTGTAACTCCAGATAACATTGACACACAGAATTAAAAGTGTATTTAACAAATTGTTCCGTATACATTATAAGTAATCTACTAAATGAAAAAAAGTTTGACCCCTTAAAAGTAATTAGGACTGGATAAGGCTTTAGTGAGTAGACTAATAAGGAGTTATTGAAAATCAATAGTCACCGACAGAGCACAGCATTTAGATAACACACTTGGTGTACCAAACGCTATTATTTGGACATCATGCGTGACAATATGCTTCCTGTTCAATCCACCGTACTGTTCCATCGTATGGATCCCAGGCTATTCACTCGGAGATAGGGAATACAATCCCGGCCATTATTTACTGTCCCGGGATTCCGGGATTTTTTAGAGTCTAAAGGGATTCCGGGACTAATCCCGAGATTGGGTAATGAGTAGAAAATTTCAGTAATTAAAATGATTCATTACGTGTTAAAGTTCTATATCATTATTTAAAGTAAAGAAACTTACTTTCTATTATTAGTCTGAAACATAAGTAGAAATCATTTTTAACAATAAAAGCAGTAGAACAATAAAGAATTATAAAGTCTCAATAAATAGATAATATCAGTAAACCATTATGAAGATTTTGGAAATGCGAACGAAGAAACAGCAAAGCACCTAAAGTGCATATCTACAATGTTTCGACTTCACGTGTTCAGACAAGTTGCGATTTGCAACTCGCGCGATTTCGAAATAGTGGAAGGTGAGAATATCATTATAAAAATAAATATAGTTTAATAAGTTATATGCGACTTAATATTACTATTTAAATAAATCATTATTATTACGAAATGACTATGTTTATTTATTCAGTTTATCTTTATATTTCTCAGGAGTTCATACAATAATTCACATTTTTAAAAAATCCCGAAATTCTCAAGAAGAATTGTATCAAATTCTGAGATTTTAGGAATCCAAAAAACAGTTGATTCCATATACCCTACTCAGAGATCATTAAAAATCCCGTCTACCTAATCGCACATTGCCCACAGTGATCGACGCATCAACTCTGCCACCCGTCGTCACCAAAACTACTCCGCGCAATTAATCCCCCTTTCTGCCAAGCAAAACAACAGCCCCGTTTCCCCTCGGTCTCTCTAAATTTCGGAGGACACGTAGCCCTCTCCCAGCATCAGGTTAACGAGATACATTACAGTGACGCGCAAGAAAGCCTCTCGCGCCGTCTGAATAACACCCCCGTTGCCCCGAAAGTTTCACACACGGCCTCCTGCGAGGGGGCGGTATTAAAAAGCTGGAAATCCTCGCGGGCAACCGGGAGGGGCAATTTTCCACGCTATTAGGGCCGCCTAACAGCCACGCGACTGGCAGTTTACAAGCGCGGCTCGCACATTTTCCCCGTGTATACATTACAAGCCGCCCCCTCCAGACGGCGGTCGGTTGTCGCGATATGCAAAGGACCAGCGAGGATTATTCTCACGTTTTCCAAAACACCGGCGAACTGCAAGACTCGACACGGGCGATATGCAGATTCCTCTGCCCCCTCCCTCCCGTCGCTGCTTCCGCGAACGAACAACCCTATCTCCGGCCCGGCTAGCAGCAGCGCGCACCATTAGGCTTGTACCTCTAGCCATCGCGTCAAAGTGGCGCACGGTGCGGTTGGCACCTCTGCCAAACGATAACTGTTACACCACCGCCTTCCACCCCCGGGAACCACCCCCGCGGGGGGGATCACGTGCGGCCCGAGCGCTCGAGAGAAAGGTGCCGCAAAGTGGAGTGGAGAGGAGGGTTTATTCGACGGGCAAGAGAAAGGGGGAAAGAGTTTTTAGGGTAGGTTGTTGAAGAGAGACGAGAGGAGATAAATAGACGGAGACGAAGATGGGGTTCTTCGGGAGGTAGCGACGGATAGATTGACAGGGGAAGCAGAGATACGGCTGGTTCGTGGGTTGTCCGAGAAATGGGGGAGGGGAATGTGCGCGACAGGGGGTGCATGCTCTGCCGAGGAAGACGGATGAATGTGTGACCCGCGTGGGAATGAAATGCGTGTCAATGATTCGAGATAGCTAGCTGGGTTGGGAGTTACGGTGAGATGGTGTTTTGTTGAGGTGTGCGAGATGGAGAGGGAGGGTGGTAAAGGGGTACGGAATCGGGAAATTGGAATCTTCAGGTAACATGTATCTGCAGATTATGAGTCGCTAGTTTTCGGATAACTGGTTCACTTCTAATACGAAGTAACTGCTAGAGTATTCATACACCAACGCTGAATCCTCTACCATCTACAGTGGACGCTCGATAATATGCCGCTGTTTAAAGTGCCGTTAGGAACGCCCCAGCTCACACGCATTACTCGCACGCGTGTGTGCACCTCTCTTTCTCTCACGCTCAGCGAGCCAATGAATGCTAACCCTTAAAGGTGCCTCCACACTGGAGTTCGCAAGCAATACATATACGTGAATGTGTTTTTTCTTTTTCTCACATCACTGTGACGCACCTTAAGAGTATTCTGGTAGGGGGCAGCCATCACGGAAAAGAAAACAGGAGAGTTATGGGGAGAGCGCGCGTTACATTGGCTCTCGTTAATATGCCGCTTCTGAGAAAACACCGCCTCTAGAGCCCCGACTGCGGCACATTATCGAGGGTCCACTGTACTATTATATGTAGGAGAGAATGGCGCAATCGCGGTCAGTATTGTTATTAAAAAACGGCATGTTTACGTTCCACGACATCATTCGCTATATTGTCGAACGACCTTAATCGTTGCTAAGCAACCTAGAAAAACAACCCGTTTTGAACGTTGTTGATGTTATAATTTGTGTGCACCACGTAAGAGATAAATACTAATTTTGAAGCTTTTTTACATTTCAACTTTACGTAAATACAGATATACTATCAAGGCAAAGGATTAGAATGAAATTTAATATAAATATATTTAATTTATTTATGTAATCTTCAATTTTATCAATGAAAACGTGTGCGGACAATGTTAGTCGCTTGACAGTTAGCGCCCGCAACGTGATTACCATTATTCCCCAGTGTAGAATAAAAATATCTTTCTTCATTAGAAGACTTTTATTCTGTTGATAGCAAAAATACGCCCTAGAACAACTGGAAAAGCTAATTGGACTTCCGAAACGCTTGAAAAAGCAGTGTACCGTTAAAGAACTAGTTTTTGATCAGTTTAGGGAGTTTCCCGCTTTAATATTTATTTTTAACCTAATAAAGCTTTCAACCATAGACTTTTTTTATACTAAAAGATGAATTAATGTTTACACTTTAAGGAAAAATTTTAAAAAGTTGAAAATAAGTATAATTTAATTATTTATAAGGTTAGGGAATAATAAGGTGATTAGGAACTAGTTTTTGATCATCTGAAAATACATGGGAACTAATTTTTGATCAGGTCAGAAACTAGTTTGAATTATCCTTTTTTATGTTAGTAATTATTTCAAACAATTATTTAAGGACATAAACTGAAAAGAACGATTTATTTCATGAACTGATTAAAAATTAGTGCCTGATCAAGAACTAGTTCCTTAACGGTACAAGTGTATTATTTGCTATCAGTTTGACCATGATAATGAAATGTGGTTTCGATGCATCTCGTGTGGCCTCTGGGTTCATTCTGAATATTGTGGATGGAACTCGGCGGATGGATACATATCCAAAAAATGTTAAATTAATCGCTCGCAACGTGACCGCTATTACAGGCAAGTCTGGGCAATGGTTGTGAAACACATATTTTCTGTATTTTGTAATTTTATTGAATAAATCAATATAATATTAATTATTATCGTATCCTACGAATAGGTTGATAGTTTAAGTTTACAAAAAAATAATTTTCAACAAATATTGCACCTTATATCTTGGTTTTATTACACTTATTGCTTAAGTGACCGCCATTATCCATTCTCCCCTACACACATCTACTGCCATAAAAGCACCCCTTCACTGCCCTCCCACGTTCCCTCGAATCATCGATCTAATAAGCACCTCCGCCACTCATAAAAAATGACAAAGACTCCGGGAAACAATTCATCCCTCATCCCAGCCTGACCACCGCAATCCCGCCATTTCCTCGTCCCTCTGTCATCGCGCGACACGGGCTGGACGTCGAATCGAATCATAGAACGTTCGAGGGAACGAGCAACCGTGAGCTCGAAAATAGCCAACTAGCGTTCGCGCGACAGGGAGGCGATGAACGATGACGCGGCCGAATTCCGAAAAAGGGGATCGCTCTATCTGTTTGCTTTATGAGCCCGCCATCGGGCCGGAACGGGCGCTTTCGTGACCCACTGGACAGGATCTAAAAACCGGCACCGCTGCCAGAGCGGAGGGGGGGAGGGTGCACGCGAAAGATATATTCCCGTCGGGGTTAAACAGCCGAACAGCAGGAACAGAAACACCGGGTCAGACACAAATCGGAACCGGACACCGATAGCTGCTTGAGAAACTGCGACGGACACGGACACGCCGACGCGGCTGATTAATCGCCGAGAAACGGACACGAATGGCAGCGCAGACGCGAGGATTCCGCTCTGCGAACGTAGATCTATCCGCGGGACGGGAACCTGGGATGTACATATAGAGTGTCCTGCTCGATTTCATCGATATAAGAGTCTGGGTTACCTGCGAGGTATTGTGGAGGAATAGGTTGTCGGTTGGATGAAAATTAGTCATTTTTATGGTTGCAAGAAACTGTCAAATATTTATTTAAGAGTATATTTTACTAGGTATAGTAATATTAGCACCCTTGCAACTCCTTGACTATCACAGCGATCGTTACTCTCCGAGAGAAACTCAGCTTCTCGCAAAAATTCGAATATGATATTGTGAGTAGGATGGTGACAGGAATTGTGAAACGATTCTGTTTAGGTGGTTTTTATTTCAGAAGAATACAAGTGGACAAAATAGTGTGAACACTGTCTCTATCACGGTTGAGGATCAGTCTTTCCACTATGTACTTCTCTCTAAGAATTCTCATATCACTGGCTGGTTGGTGAAACTAACCAAATCCATATTTCTCAATTTTCAGTAATCGCAAAAAAGTTCAATATATTACAATAAATCAAATAATAATTGAAAGCTACTGCGAAGCATATAAGTTCCTCCCCCATATTGATTTTTATTAATCTCTTGTTATATACTACAAAAAACATAGATAATAATTGCTTCCATTAAGGGGGTATTCTGGTCTGACGAGGCGTTTTCGTCGCGTTATTTCGGAATTTTTTTACCAAGAACCCATCAATTTTATTATTATTTAGTTTATTGCTACATGTTTATTGATGTTTGAACTATCTTTACAAATTTTGTCAGTGGAAAAGAATTAAAATCAAACGCAGTTGACTGTTTTAAAGTAATGGTGAAAAAAAACATGGTGTCACGGTGTCCATGATTGGGCTCGTTCTAGTGATCTATAACTTTCGTCCCTATCAGAATGATAAAAAAATATTGAAAATTAAGCAAATGGCGGCGGTTTGAAAATTAAGTTTCGATTTTCGCACAATTTTTCAACTTTAAAGGTCTGTGAAAGTTTAAAAACAAAATATTTTATCATAATTCTGGTAGGGACGATAGCCACATGTGTGCTGATAATATATGCAAAACTTGGACTAAGTTGGTCCAGTCAATCTTGAAATATCATGGTCACCGGTTCGAAAAACATGGTTTCGAGAAAAACGCGTTTAAAGTTTTGCGTACAATTTTTTTCCATTGACAAAATTTGTAAAGATATTCCAAACATCAATAAACATGTAGCAATAAATTAAATAATAATAAAATTGATGGGTTCTTTGTAAAAAAATTCCGAAATAACGCGACGAAAACGCCTCGTCAGACCAGAATACCCCCTTAATCCTTAAGGATTTCAGGAAGATGGCCCCAATAAACGGTTCAAGTCCTCTAAAAATACAGGACCTTTCCCTCCACCAAATCAATCTCCACCGTACGCAGCATCCCAATCCACCCAGGAAGCATACCCATCCACCCCCACGGTACCAGCATGCCTGGCAAGCTTATTAACGCTCCGAGGCTTGGACGTAACGTAACGTCGGCCCATTACACGTAACCCGGGGCGTAATGGGCCTCGTAAGGCCTACTTAACGGAGACACGGGCGAACTTCCTCCCACCCTCGTGTTACCTCTTCTATGGAAACCGCCGTCGTTTGGACCGCGATCGTTTGGAGGCCGATTCGCGCACGTGGTCCCTCGCAGCACCGTAGGCTGGCCGTCCTCCGCGGGAACGGGGCCAAAAATATTATTGTGGAACGACGTATCCGCTCCAGAACGACGCCTCGTAACGCGGGGCCGCGCACCCTCGCGAGACGAGTCCACGGAACACGCCACCCCCCTCTCGCCTCTTTCCCTCGTTTCTCCAACACCGTTCTGGCCGCTTCCTCGGCCGAGGCCGCACGCCAGCGCAATTTCACGGGGCGATTATTATAACTGCACTTCGCGGATTAGCGAGCCCTCGGAACGAGCCCGCGCGCCCTCTCCGTGGATGCAAGGGGTTGCTGGGTGAACGGAAATGAGGCTCGATTCCGGGGGAACGAAGGGGAGTTCTTTTTGGCAGAACGAATCACGCGAACGCTGCCTCTTCTTCGGCGAGCTTCGTTATGAGAAGTTCGAAGTTTGATTGTAGTCTGCGAGTAATAGGGAGATCTTTGATAGGAGCGTGCGGGGGAGGAAATGTGAGTGGAGGGGTAGTTGAGGTTGTAGTGGGAATTCTGTGGAGATAGTGGTGATCTTTCATGTTTCCGCAGATATTTTAGTGTATGTGTAAGTAGATTTTGGTTCTTCAGAGGGAATAGGGGTTGTGATAGTTGATCCTGTGAAGACGATTATAGTCAGGGTATAGTCCAGTGGCTGTCCAAGGGAACCCGGCAGCCTATCCCCGCCACGGACAGATCCCCACTGTCGGCTGTCGAAAAAAGTGAACGAACAAACAGGAAAGGGTTGCAAGGGTAGGAGGGTAGCAAGCTTATCCTAATTGCCGGTAATAAAAGCTTTTTATCGGGCAGAGTTATGCTTTCGTTCGCTTCGCTGGCCACCATTATCTCGCCTCGCCTCCGGCAAAAAAATAATATCTGACCAGCACGCGGACAGACGGGCTTTGCCAGCTTTGGTAATGCCGCCTGATTCGAGTTGCATACCAACGAATGTTACTGAAAATCGAAGGAAATCTATGGTTGTAGAACAGACAAGTAGAAGCAACTACCAGTTTCAAGGTTTCTGGTGACTTTTATATAGGAAGTAGCGTGATAAGAGTAACATCGTGTCCTTCATATTTATATACCTAACTAAAAGAGTAGTTAAACACTAGACAGTAATTATTTAACTTGTGATTTACACACAAAGTGATGAAGAAACAAGAAAACAAATCCACGACTACTCCAAAAGACACTTAAGAGTAAAATATAAAAGTTAAGAAGATTTTTTAATTAGTATTATTTAATAAATTGGAAACGGGATAAATATAGAAGAGAAAGCACATTGTGATTTTGATATAATTATTTTAACAGGTTTAAACTTTCAACATCAGATCTACTTACCCCCTAAGATTTTCAGGAAATCTGCTTGTCACAACTTTAACTTTTTCAGAGCAGAATAAATTTTCCTGTTTAACTGGAACTTTTCCTACTTTGAAGAAAATAAAAGTTTCTTATTTACACAAAAATGTGAGGAATAACAGTTTCAGTTAAAGCACTGCATTTTATAGTAGGGCTGGGATTATTCGAATAATTTAATATTCGAATATTTTACAAGTATTCGAATGCTACGAATAAACTTCGAATATTTCAGTATTCGAATGTTATTATTCGAATACTATTCGAATATCGATGTATTCGAATACTATTCGAATATCGATGTATTCGAATACTATTCGAATATCGCTGTATTCGAATAGAGCAGTATTCGAATAGTATGGTGTGAAGTGGGTCAAAATTAGCTTACAGAATTTCACCCTGACAAATGAACCTCAACAACTTGATTTATAATTCACACCATACTATTCGAATACATCAGTATTCGAATACTCAAATATTCGAATACTCAAATATTCGAATAGTCAAATATTCGAATACTCGGATATTCGAATTATATTCGAATACTCGGATATTCGAATTATATTCGAATACTCGGATATTCGAATTATATTCGAATACTCGGATATTCGAATTATATTCGAATACTCGGATATTCGAATTATATTCGAATACTTGGATATTCGAATTATATTCGCCAAATAATTGAACAACTGAAGTATTCGAATATTCGAATACTAAATAATTCGACAAATAGTCCCAGCCCTATTTTATAGCAGCTTTCTCCGAACAGAAAAGATAATAGTCACAAAATTACAGATATTTCATAAATAGTTGAAAATTCTAACAGTGTCAATCAACCTCTGCTCATTTCCCTTCAAGTTTCTTCTGCCATCGCGTAACCAACCCCAAATTTTGTATCAACTTGAAAAAAGGTGTACCCATAACGCGAACGCCATCCACAGCATCCGAATAGTTTCTCGTAATTCCTCAAAGTCCGCTGGAAAGAGTGCAAATACTCGAGCGACCGTTCGGACAAAGTGGAAACAGGGTCTGAACGCAATTAAATCGTTGCGTAATCGTGGGACACCCGTTAAATCGCCCAGCGAGAAGGCACGCGGGGATAAACAAATCGTAGAGCGTCATAAAGGCGGCGGGAAAATGATCGTTGTCGTTTATTCGGCCCTCCATCCCGTTGAAGAGCACCGAAAAAGGTCCTGGCCGCGGCAGAGGACGAGGGCAGAGTGTAATCGTCGCTAGTATCGAGTGCTTTTCACGCTCGTTTCGGTGCCGCTCGGCCAGGAGGGTGGGTTGGATTTCAAACCCCTCTCAGCTATCCCTGTACGTCGACGGCGGACAGACCTTTTGCAAGCTTGTTTATTAAGGCCGTTTCACTTTTAATAAGCTGGAACCGGGCCACCTTCTGCCGCCGCCTGTACCAGAGGATCCCTGGCCTCTCGTTAAAGCCGCGGTTTCACGCTGACCAACTTTTATTAGATCCGACTGCGCTGTCCGTCCGCCGGCTGTTGTTAAAGCCCGCTAAGTTATGCCTGGGCGTTAAGCTACGCGTCAGCCGTAACGACCCCGGATATTCGCGCCAACACTTTTCCTCCCGCGATCGAAATTGCGGGGTGGGAACGTGTAACCCCCGCTTCACGCCTGTCGATGGCTCTTTTCGACGAAGATCTCGAATTATATTGTAAGTCCGGCAGAGTTCGACCACTTTTTGGAAAAGAAATTGTAGCATCGTTGTTTCTCACATTTTTGTCGTTTTATGCACACTAAAGCAAAGCCCAAGCAATTTAGGGTATATGTCCATTATAGTGTGCGATAATTTCAAATATTTATTTTCATTTTCAACCAAAAACATTGGCACTGCAACTGGTCGGTCTCACCCGCATGTAGACCGTCCACCCACTATGGGTGAGACCGTCCTTGAAAAATAACAAAAAGTGTAGCTTACAAAAATATAATATACCAAGAAGTTAATTGATATGTTATTTCTTCTTCAGTTTTCCATGTAAAACGCAAAGATTCTTGTATTTGGAGCATCTAGTATCGTGGAACCAACGGCTTCAATACACACATTTAATCCAATCGTGGCTCTTCGAGATTTCGAAATAGTTTTCTCCGCATCCCACACATTCGTTTTTGTCCCAGTCTTTTAACGACATATCTCTATCTTGTTGAGTAGAATTTTCGCTCCCTGAATCTGAAGATGGGTTTACAGTAAGAAAAACACATGTGGTCGGACTATCCTATAATCAAGGGATTGATCGACCACCATGTGAAAATAAATTAAAAACGAATACATACGTATTGTTGGGGTGACACTGTAGTTTTATGCATATTATATCCCCCAATATCGGAATAGTGAAAAGAAACTCACCTGTCTTTCAAATATCACCAGCACTGTAACTTGGTCTAAAAACTTTCAGACTCGCATAAAGTCTTAAGTGTTCCCTATAATTTAACCCTTAAATGCAAGGCGTTGTAAAACTGCAACATACCGTTCAAACCACCTTTATTTTTCCTTGCATTAGCATATACTCAAATATACTAAATATACTAAATATATTTAGTATCTATATTTAATATTCTAAATATACTAAATATATTTTTTGCGGAAAAAATTATACATTTAAGGGTATCCTTCAGTTCAGTGGCGCATCCAGAGGGACCAAGGCACCCCCCAAAGAACCCTTAAATGCATAATTTTTTAACGCAAAAAATATATTTAGTATATTTAGTATATTTGAGTATATGCTAATGCAAGGAAAAATAAAAGTGGTTTGAACGGTATGTTGCAGTTTTACAACGCCATGCATTTAAGGGTTAAGTATGGACTTGTGACAATGGTCAATGCAAGATCAACAACAAGCCCATTAATTTCTTTTGTGTCAATGACACACAGCGCCCTATCTTGCGTCAGTCTTAAAATATCAACACTGGCCGGACTGTTTCCTGTGGTCGAACTTTCCCAAACTTACCCTATGTAGAAAACTTGGGCGATTGCTCAATGAAAATGGAGAAGAATAGTTAGCGAAGGGGAGAATTGAAAGTGGGATTATTTATTTGTTGCATGTCGGAAATGTGGATAATTTAATATTAAAATAAAATTCTCATATTCTTAAAGATGTGGGTGAGACTTGGGGTCACCATCTTGTGCTTTCTCTTAGCAACAGGGAGACACCGAAATGGCCCCCAACTTTTGAGTATCTACTCATCTTCGTTAGCAACTCACGCTGATCCAAGTTCCACAGACGGCAATGTCGAGCAATTTGCCTCGCGTAATTATTACAACTTCTCCGCGGTTATCTTCGTCTGTTTGCCACTTGCGGCGAATGGTAGGAAGTATCTTACGCTTCTCGCGAACAGCGCGTCGTTTCCGCGCGGGGCGTTTTCGCGGCGAAACGGCGGCACGTAAACGGGAAGGGACGTTTAAACGGCGAAAGGGGGAGCGCCGTTAGATTCACGGGCTGCGAATAACCGCGGAATCGAGGATTTTATGGACAGAAAAAGCTTCCTGGATGCGTTCGACCATAATTCAGGCGGCACATTCACGGGTGGACACTTAGATAAGTTAATTACCCCCGGCAGCATAAATAACGACAATCGCGGCCCGATAACGAGGATGCACGGCCCCCTTTTATACGTAACCCGCGCCCTGTCCCGCGCGACACTTTTATATTTTCGAGAATCATTCTGTGGTTTATACAGTGCGTGTTATCTGATACCACGCCTCCATAATGCTCTCTGACCCCTAATCGCCGCGCTTTTTCTGCCACCTTTAAACTTCATTGCCGTGGATCATTCCCCCCCTCCCTGTTTATCAGCGCCATTTTTGAGCACACGATAAACGGGGGATGTTAAATATTTGCGCTCCCAAGTGCGCCTCTCAGGCACACGAAAGTTTAAAGTATACTTGCATATAGATGCTAGTGGAAAATTAGGAACTTTTAAAAGTAAAGAATTTTTTACATCACTGTAACATTTTTCTCCTATTTGTACCGCAGGCAATTCTTTTTTCCTTTGCCAATATTTCTGTCAATTTCTAGACCTTAATATTCGAATTTAGAAATTTGGTGAATTTTAGCAAATAAAATCGTCTTTTTCCACAACTAGTTTTTTAACTACAAATTCCATTATATCAGAATTTACATTTCTTGAAAAGGACTGTTGGATAAATTATATGACGCTGGGTGAACCTCGTTGTACAATTATAAACTTAGTGTTTCTATCGTAATAATTAGGTGTACTGAACTATATGATCACTAATTACATTTATTTTTTTCTTCCACCACTTTTCACGCAATCTTCCATCGCCTAATGAACGATAAGTTTGCAATTCTAATTAAATATACCGTGCACCTCGCTCTGCTGCTTTCCATTAAGACAACTAGACCGAGAACGGAGCGAAGCCGGGAATAAGGAAATTTAGGATGCAGAAAAGTACTGGTCAGGTGTTTTAATTAATTTCTCCAACTTGTGCTACAAGAGAAGCATAAATGCTTCGAATACTTTTCGTTTGACTGATCACATTTATGCGCAGTTACTGCCTGCTATTTAGTACACAGAGTACATATTTCGAAACGAGTGTCATCTTAAACAATTGACAAATTATAAAGCACAGTGGTGTTGTCGAATAAATTACGCTTCATGTTTAAAATCATTTTATATCCCACAAACGGGATAGTATATTTCCCCTCGCAGTCTCTCGCACCAGCCGAAACAATCACGTCTCCGGAAAGACGTTTCAATGAGTGGAAAAGGGCTCGCCGGGCGTCTGGCGCGTTGGTATCAAAGAAATTTCAAAACACCGCGGAGAAGAAATATCGAGGAGCCTTTATCGAGATCCGACGAGTCGTATCAACCCTCTGACGCGCAGCCCCCTCGAAAGTTCATCCCCCGCGGGCTGTTGCATGATTAAAGGGCCTTACGCCGAACGAGATATGCCCGAAAGACTTTTCAGCCGCCTCCCGATATTTATGACTTACCATTCGCGCGGCCAACTCACGTAAACGCGGTTATAAGTATTCCGCTCGTGTGCCCTGGATCTAACCCCCTTCCCGCAGGGGCGCGTACCTTTTCACCCTTACGGTCCCTTTCCTTGTCGAGAGAGGAAGAACCGGCGACTCCTGCTCGCTAGCAAACCGACGAAAAGGGACGATAAGCTGTCTTCTATTACTTCCAACGATGGTCGCCGTAACTTCTAGACGGCTCTGCACTCCGGTGACCTTGACAGTTTGAAGATGTGAGTCTGAGTATCAGGAGAATGCAACTTTGTCCTTGTTGAAGGCTCGACATATGTTGTTGGAAGCATCAAGGATATTCAGGGACTTGGGAATTTTAAAAATATTTATATTCTTTATTGTATATAGATATTAGAAAATGCTGTTTTGAACTTGAATTTTTAACAGACTAGGAAACGATTGGGAAACCTTCTAATCTAATCAGTAGTCAGTAAAAATAACAGCTACCATCCCAAATTAAATCCCAAGTCACAAGACATAGTTCTTTGGTATATAAAATAAGAAACACGGAATTGCAGCGTGCACCCGTTTGAACTACGTCCACGTAATTGAAAATGTAACTAAGTAGAGCACACGACGTAAGACACTTAATCGCAAAAATGGCTGCCACATCCAAAATAGTCCCATCCAGTCAATCTCTCGAGTCAAAAATTCCGTTTGCCCGATGCAATATTAACGCGTGGGCGAGGAGCATTTTCGTCCCCAGCAGCTCGATCACATTATACCGTGGACTCGTTCGCAGCGTCGATACTTGCGTCGACGAGTTTTCGTTGAACGCCGAGGGCCGCGAGGCAACAAGCCGCCACTAATGGAAGTCGATGAGTTAATTGGTGTGTAACGGCAATTAGCCGCCGCGGCACGATTATTCCTGGCCCGATTTTCATCCCGCCTATGATAATTCGTGCGTCGCTTTGGCTGTGTAAATTACGCGCGGCCGTGTGCGCAGCCGCTCTCAAAGTTTCGCGCTCGAGGCCTCTGGTGGCGAGGGACGACAGAGGGGCGAGCGTGGAAAGCTCGTTAATGAGGGACCAGAGGAAAGGTAACCGCGATGGGAATCGCCCGAAAAGGCACTATTCCTTGTCTTGCGATTCGAGAACTTAAAAGAGTAAATTAGGAGATCCGAGGGATGAAGTGTTTCTCACTATTTATAGTCAAGATTAAAGGAATTTAAAAGAGAATGTTTTAATTCGATTTAGTGTTAATTGGGATAGAAAGCTGCTGAGGGTTTTCAGGATTTTTCGAGTGAAGGTGGTGGAATGCGGGCAGTTTTAGGGAACTGTTTTCCAGTGTGAGATGAGTTTTTTTCTTAAACAAATTATTTTTATAAAAGTTTCGAGAATCCGCGAATAAGATGGACAATTTTTCGAGCGGATTTAAAAAAAAATATTTTTTGATCAAAGAATTCGTACGTGCAACGGAAACTACATTCGTATAGTTTATAAAAAAAGAATGAAATTTGATTTCGATCCTGCTGTTCCATAGTTACACATTCTACCAGCGCAAGGGGTCTAGAAAATTATTTAATATATTAAAATTGATGTATATTTTACTATTCATTTTTTTTGTATAGTTTCTTAAGACATTGTAGGGTAGATGCACCATTTGTGGCCATTTTAAGATATTGTACCAGTTTTGGCCACTTCTTAAAAAATATAATATTCTTCTGTGTAAGCAATAATTGTAACCTTATATTTCGGGCGATATACTAAACAAAATATTTATGGTGTGAAATTCTCCACAGAATAATGATCTGCAAGCAAATTATAAATAAGATAATTATGCAATGGCCACAAACGGTACATCTACCCTACTAAAGGTAGGTAATAAAAATTTTATATTGAAACTTTTTCAATATTATTCCTGAAAAAAATTCTTAAATATGGCTTACTTTTCGGCCGTCACAGTGGTGTTCCCCCTTAAGGGGGTTTGTCCGTTACGCATTTTGGTTTTGATGTTCCGTATAGATTTGCATACAGTGAACAGAGAATACAAATTTTCTGTTGGGTTTTCTCAGGAAATTTGCAGAGTGCCCTACGCGTTTAGTACATTATTGCATCCGGTGCGGAATTAATTGGCCGCTCAGGGCGATTGAGGAGTACACCCCGCCATAACTAGGCCACTCTACATCTTGTCTCTTCCTTCCGCGGTCCATGCGTACTCGCTACATCCAATTACTTGCTTCGGAGGCAAAACACGTAATCGAGAAATAAAACTGGCGAACATCTGCGAGGAAAGATTGAGAAAGTTTCCATACCAGCGGAAGAAAAAAGCAGGAAGCCTCTCCACAGGAGATATAATACTTCTGTATCTCACAATCAGATTTATTAAGGTACTGCTTTCTCAGAGCAGAATAGATGTTCTTGTTTCATTCGAAAAATTGTCTACTTTCGAGAAAATAAAAGTTTCTTATTTATACAAAAATATATGGAATAAAAGTTTCAGTTAATACATTCATCCCATAAAACAAATTTCCGCGCAACCATTCACTCATGCGCACTCATGCAACACTCACACAAAACCCCACACTTGATTCGCTCAAACGAACCGAGTAGACTCTCAATTTAGCTGAAGCTTGAATCTAGAGACGTGTAGACACACGCGGCACTTCTTGCTGCCTCTGCTTCTTGCTCTCGGTAGTGTAGGACACTGCTCTAGCCTAAAAAATTGTGATATTTGTGGACGGCATAGCCACTGCTAGACATAAGTGTCTTGATATATGAGGAAGTTAGAGCAAGAACGGACCAACTCACCTTAAAAAAATTTTTTTTTTCCTATTTTATATGGTTAGTAGAGCCTATTGGAATACGTTATTACTACTAATTCAATTTCGAAAAAAATGTGGGTTAGTCCGTTCTTGCTCTGACTGCCTCATATATACTTGATGTAGACACAAAAGTGTCGTTGTGTAGACGTACTTTCAGCCTTTGTTGACATAATCAAAAAGACAGAAACATGAATATGCCAGACATACCCATTCTATAAAAAGGCTCCAATAGTATCTATTATTGAAATGTAAACTCTCGCTACTCTGGACATTCAGGCGGTACAAATAATATGCGACTTTTCCCAAAAATGCGAACGTAACAATTAGATATAAATTATAACAGACCCAATACAAGGATGCTGTAGGTACTGTTCAGACCAAGAAGAAAAACCCTTGGAGACTAGAGTAAGCTTAAATAAAAATAAAATAAAAAAAGTATCTATTGCTCCACAGTAACGCACACTTCTAAGAAACCCTCTAGAAAGAGCATAAAAGGGGCTGTCATTTGCGCCCTCGAGGACCAATTAATTTTAAATCAAATAACAGCTGCATGCAACAATCTGACCCAAATCCACAACCCCGAATCCTACAGTCCTCACACACCCTCGTCAGAAGCGGTGAAATGGAGGCAGGAGACACCTCCAACCCCCTTTGATATCCATTTTCTGCTCTCGAGTAACACCTGTCGACAAATTAGTCGTCTTCGCGTTTCAACCGCCTGAACGCCGTCCCGCCGATGGTCGACGACGGAATCTCGCGAAAATTACTGTGTCGCGAGGCGTTCGCGGGATAAGGGGGCAGCTGATTACTCCTCGGTTCGAGTTCTACCGAGAACGTCGACTCACCCGCGGAGGAACTCGCCGACCCGCAATATTTCCTGCCGATAACCGATCGGACCCCTCTGATGTACGATCGCTTGGCCACTTTCCTCATCGCGCACACGTCGCCTCGTAAAGGGTATACCCACGAGTATCAGACGGTGGAGGGGAAAGAGGGGGTGGCTTCTTCGGTGGATGGAAACGGGAGGGAAGAAGCAAGTAGAGTGACGTTTCCGTGACACTAGGTCTGAGAATTGAGGCATTGAGAATAAAAACGGAGTAACCCACATTGTTTGCGAAATTGAGTTAGTAGCAATAATGTCATCGAATAGGCTGTATTAATAATTATAGTATAAGGAAAATTCATTTTTTTTCAATGTGGGTTAGTCCCTTCTTGCTCTCGATACCTGAATTAAGCTGGATAATCTGTGAAAGATTGAGTTTAGGGAAATATATCTTGTGGTAGGAGTTTGTAAATGCAGATGTCGAGGAATTGTTAAAGTAACCCTGCAAGTGACTAATTAGAAATAATACCTATTGCACTTAAAATATGAATTTCGTTTTTAATACATACTCATATACCTTCCAGTTACGGAATAATAATCAAACGCTCTACGATATTTTCACCTCATCATTCCGAAACAAGAGGGAAGATAGCAAACATCACCGATTTGGGGTTTTCCAAAAGATAAGAAATAGGGATTGCAAACCGGTAAATCGGTAAATCGATTTGAAGTTTTTATTCACTGATAACGTAGTAGATATCGACGGAATTATGCGCTACATATATGCGCTACATTGCTATACATACAATTTTTACCGGTAATTCGCCACATTTTTACCGGTAATTCGATAAATGATGTATTTCTTGATATTTACTGGTAAATCGATTTGCCGATAAATCACAAGAAATACATAATTTATCGAATTACCGGTAAAAAATTCGCGAATTACCGGTAAAAAAAATTGTATGTATAGCAATGTAGCGAGCCTATGTAGCGCATAATTCCGTCGATACCTACTAAGTTATCAGTGAAAAAAAACTTCAAACCGATTTACCGATTTATCGGTTTGCAATCCCTAATAAGAAATCAAAGTTCAACGCAGTCGAGTCGACTACTCGATGCCACCGAAAGAGAGCGAACCCTTCGATGCGGCAATGTGTGCCAAGTTTGCACGATAATTAAGTCAGCCGATCGATGAAATTTATTTGGAGGTGATTTCTGGAAGGCAAACGAGCGTGGTCATTAACCGGGGGCAGGCATTCTTGCGTCGTCTGGCAGGAACGCGGCATCGTAGATACAGCCTAAGCGTGGAGCAGGAGGCGGCCGTTGATCGATCGTGAAAAGAACCAATCCCGTGGAAACGCGGGCGCGAGGAGGCGAGAGGAGCGGCCGTTTGTGCTCTTCCGTTCGAACGTAATTTCGATCTATATACCGTAACAACGTATATAATGCAATCAACGGGGAATCGAGCTCCTTTAAAGTCGGCAAACCGCGACGCGTCCGGGACGGTTCGATGCCTGCTGCCCATTGTTGCGCGTCTCGCTTCCTCGAGGACCAGCCAGCGTTAATCATTCGCCTGATACCATCGTATTATACGCGGTGGCAAAGAAGTCAGCGAACTCGCAAGACGATATGGAGGATCTTTTACTTAAGTCTCCCTCGAGCAATCATTCGGGAACACTTCAGTAATAATTCCGATGCTTCCCAGAAAATATGAAGATACGCCAAAACCGTGTAGCGGGTGGAGATCCTTCGGGATGTTTTCACGCCGAGTAGAAGTGTTAATACAGAAAGGTGATAAGGAAATTGGTGGAGGTGGAAGAATTAAGTTTCTACGTATTGAGATTTAAAAATTTGGAGTTGTATTATTATTATTATTATTATTATTATTATTATTTATTCCATGTGTAAATACCCTCTGGTTTACAATACATGATTAATAAAGTTAACAAAGAAACAGTGTGCAAGAAAGAAAAGAAAACCAGTAGGTAAAAATAAAACAAGAAAATAATAGAACTAATATATAGTTATTCGTACCAAATGAAGTGGTGTGTCTCGGTAATTAAGAAAGATTATGTAGTCTTCGAGTTACAGTAGAAAATACAAAAGGATTATTAAAGGTACAGTCTTTAACGCCCTCTCTGCTATGAATTGCATCAATCTTCTCTTATAATATTCGACACCACCAACCCTGAGACCCACAGTCTTTAACGCCCTCGTCGGCGAAGCGAAGGGGATGGAAGCAGAAGAATTCCCAGCGCCCCTTGAACAGAGTAGCATCGCGCCGTGCAGAAATTCCTTCAGGAACGTGCAAGTTAAGGTCGGACGCGGTATCGTAATGATTATAGCTCGTAAAGAGTGCGAACTCTCGCGTAAGCCTGGCAAGGAACAGACGAAACTGCCGACTGGAACAGGCCAGACCAATATCCGCGCTGTGCCTCCTAAGTCATGCGTTTAAATTACCTTATTATGAGGCAGGGCTGTCATAATTACGAGGGCGGGGGCGTGAGAGCCCCCAGAAAACGGGGGGCGGCTGACTACGGGGGGAAAGGTGTGAGGTGGAGCGAAGTGATAGAGTAATTAACATCCAGTCAACTCCAGACCGTGCCAATAATTTCCTACCATCCCGGACGAGTGACTTCGCGTATACCTTCGGTGTGCTCCGCGCTTCTGGCGACACTGAAAAATATACTCGCTACGTCGCGATTGGGCCGCTCGATGGAGCGTGCTGGATCGCGAGGAATGCAGCTTCGAGGCTCGGGAAAATAGAAAAGCTCTGACTTCGGGAGTGCAACTTGTTTTATAGAGAACAGTGATCAAGTAACTAGTGACGTTCTAAGTAATTCTTACGAAGGTATTTTCGTGACCCGAAGTTGACGCGATGGTCATCTGCGTCCGGGGACTTAAAACCTATATGACTCTAATACCGGTACTACGCTAACAAAGCTATACTGAAACCGATATAGTACCTAAACAGGTAAATGTTGAAATCGATATTGTAGCGAAATCGATATATTACTGAAAATCGAAATAAATACTGGTATTTTTTATTTTTTTTATTAGTGACATGGTACCTATTTAGGTTAAGATTTTCCGGTAATAACTTTATAACCCTTATACAGTTCGAACTATTATATAAAAATGACAGTATAATCTTATACCCTTATATAAAAATACCAGTATATTAGTATACATTTACGGATAATATTTTCGGGTTCCACTATTTCAAACTTTTAAGATATTTTTTATTATATTTTTACAATATTTTTAAAATGATTTTAATTATTTTTTTATGATATTTTATTGTAATATTTTTCAGTTATTTTTAATTGTTACGTAATTCCTTTCATTTCGGTATTACACTGATTGCAGTACTACCTATATTGGTTTCGATATAATTTTGCTAACATAATACCGGTAACAAAATAATATCGATTTTAAATATCTGCTTATAAATATCTTGAAAAAATTGTAATAAAATAGAAAAACTGAAAAAATTACTGATAACTACAGATAAATATACCTACCGGTATTTTTATATAATAATATCATCTCATGTCGGTATTTTAGTATTTCGGTTTGTACTTATAAGGGTTACGAAGATACAACCGAAAAATACCGATATAATACCGGTAGGCTTTATATTTCCATAGAACTCCCCGTCTTCACCATGATCCTATATTCCACTTTCCTCGGCATATGCAGACTATAATTTAACGAAGAAGGAAATACTAAATGGCAAATCCACCCAAAAACGTTTTACAGATTGAATCCATCGCGTTTTCATCGTCCGCTGAGCTCGGCCGAGCAAACGAGCGTTTTGCAAGTGAAACTAGTTTCCGCGTGCACCCTCGGCAAGGATCCATGGGAAACCGGGGTTTCAGCTTTTCACAAATTTTCTGTCCCTCTGTGCGCGCATTAAACGAACTCACTGACGTGGCTTGGCTAGCAAAGTGTTTCTTGCGGATGAGACGAGAGACCCCGCAATTTTCACGTTCGCCACGCCGTATCCCCAACGCAGTGTCGCGGTATCGGGTTGCATGACTTAGGGGCTGTCTAGGAGGCTTCGATCCAAGGGAATATACCCCCGAGACTCTTACCAGAAGACGCAAAAGAAACATCAGAGTGTAGCATAGCTTATCTTAGAAATAAATCAACAATATTATTGAAACACATAAAACGTACCTACATTCTATTAAAAATTTTAATCCCCGAGGCTTCATACTTCAGCCGCCGATGGAGCAGTAACAAAGCAACTGAGTAGCAATGAACACGCCGGAGGACGTTCCGCGTGCAAGGGGCGCGCAGGAAGAAACTAATTCTCCTTTAAAGACCCGCCGCCATAAGTATCAACGGAAGGCGATGTTATATGTTAATTTTAAGCATACCGTGGAAGAGCAGAGCCAGCATAAACTCGCTTGGCCACGCTAGTCCCTCCAGAGCTGTACGCTAACTGATACGAATGGTTTTCGCGAGACGTCAGTATGCTAATTCAACCTGCTCTAGCATAATACTTCCACGGCCATACTTTCCGCCGCCATTTCCGCTCGCCTACTAATTCCCTATACCTGTTTCGAGCCTGTCTGCGAGAGGGTAGGCGCAATTGATGTAGGCCCACCCTTCTGGTGGCCCCCGCGTAACGTGTTCCTTTGCGCGGCTCCTCCGGCACCAGAGCAGACACAGCCGGAGTCGCGGGGGACACGTAGCCTGTGTCCCTGTAAGTTTATGAGAGCATAACTTACGGGCAAGTATGCGACGAAGCTCGTGGAATTCCGAACGTCCGCTGTCTTCGTTCTCTGGCTCGTTTCGGCCGTCCCCTTCGCGCCTGGCGAAATGGCACCTAAGGCCACGTTTTTGCCCTTAACGAACGCAGTGCTGTGCGCAGGCTACAGTGTGTGCCACGTGTGCGGCGCGGAGGTAAACAGGCGACAGATGCGTGGAGATAGAGTGGAGATACAGGGAGGATTTTTGGGTAAAAGTTTTCTTCGGAAGAGGGGATGTTAACTGTGATGGGGTTGAATCGCAGCAAACATTGTTGTAGGATTGTTCTAGGAATAACCCGAAGTAACAACCAAATACTAACACATACATGAGGATCCCTAGTATACTCGCGAGACCCTCAGGACCTCTACTCCAGATCTGCAGGATCCCCAGACGTCCCGAAAGCTTCAGAATCTCCGTGACTCCTTAAACCCTCGAAAATCTCCGGAATCCCCGACACGGGGTAGTGGAATCGTTTGTATCCAGTCACAGGGTTGGTTGGAGTTTAATCAAGGTTAATACGATTAACAAGTGACTTCTTAATAAATACCTTAGCTTTTAGATTAAGTTTGATAATACGTTTTGTTTAAAGTAGATTCGAGTTTGAAGGGGTGAGATTGTGAAAAGAATGTAAACTTCCTCAACAATCTTCTCACGTGTACGAAGTCGATTCTGGCAAGCGTTCCTGGTCGTTCGTTAAAACAACACTGGACATGTAGTTTGTTAATCTCTTCTACCACCGCGGTATTACCAGGTGGACGAATGGCGGCCGCGGGGCAAGCTCGGGTAAAGCCAATCCTGAGCTATCTAGATACACCGCGGGGCTTGGAGGCCAACAGACTGGGAGGTGTAAAAGTGGCGGCTGGACGAAAGGGAATAAGAATAACCCCATTCACGGCACACGAGATCCAGTTCTGGCCTTTCCTCCCTCAGCGACAAACAAAAGCTAATGCACTTCTGCCAGATAACTGCCAGCACATCCCGCAGGGGATGGTCCCGCTGCTGTTCCACCCACCCTGCTTCTTTCCTCTCCTTTTCTTCTCGCACCAGGCGTCGTGCTTTCGTCGTAGCAGCATTGTATTCAAGGAGGTCGAAATTTTTTAAAATGACAGTAATATTAAACTGGAATAATTGTGTAGAGAGTTTGAAGATTTTTTAGGCCTGTTGTATTGGCTTTTCAGAGCTGGAAGGAGTACTCGATATTTCAGTAGAATGATCAATCATAGTCAGACAAAAAGAGCAGATTGAGCGACAAACAGGATGGCAGTGCAAAGCATCAGAGTTCTTATCTTTCGAGTAAGAAGCAAGTGCAGTGATTCGCCGCGTAATTAGGGGAACCGCGAGTAATAAATACCGAAGACTGAATAATGCATAGTGGAAGACGTAATGGAGGAGATTGGAGAAGAAGGAAGAGGGGAGAAATAAGTGGAATTCACCGAGTCCTCCTGTAAAAAGGACGATGAAGCTTATTAAGTCTTTAACGTTCCACTCCAACGATGCCAATATTTCTCACATAATTATCACAAGATATGCAGTGTTTCGCCTCGAGAGGATTTAAGACGTCTTGAGTTCCAACTGCAAGAACCTCGTGTTCAATAATCCTTCAAATTTGTCAATTTTAGATATTTATTTAAATTTTACAATAATCTCCCCGTTCCCAAACTATTTGATTCAGAAAACAGTTCTAAATTGTCTTAAATCTCTCTGTTCTTGATATAACCATCCTAGAAATTCGGAATTCGAAGTATATCAAAATCCCCAGAGACTCGCCATAGAAGGGAAAACACGCGGCAGACAATTTTCCCTTTGCCTACGAAATCGCTGTGTGTCGAATCGATCTGGTCCGAAGTAATTCGAACTGATTCGCCGCATTAACAGTCGACAATGGACGAGCAATTGATTGTAATTCTGACGACTCGTTACAGACCGGCAATTCGAGCCGGGATCCCCTGTCGATTCGGTAAACGAGCCCGCTCCCACCCACCGCCGATCCCGTTTCGGCGGGCACGCAGCGCGGAAGTCCGCTTTTCCCATCTCGCCGTCGTAACAACACCGGGGCGTATTTCGCGTGCCGCTTAGGACGAAAGAATTAATCGCGCGCAATCCTCCGTTTACGCGGGCCAACGTGCCCGATAATAACGTGTCACCGGCAGACGCGCGCGCAAGGTTTACTTTCCGCGACAGCGACCGGGTTAACGTGGAAACGCATCGCATTGTACGTTTATTAACGTTGCATCCCCATAGAGAGCAATTCGTCCGAGAGTTTCTGAGCGTTTCTAAGCGTGTCTGAACGTCCCCGAGCACTTCTGAGCGTTTCCGAGCGGTTCTGAGCGTCCCTAGGCGGGCATTTAGAAAACTCCGGCGATACTAGCAAGCGGTTGAAAAGGAACTGATGGTCAGCCGTAGCAATTCCCTCCGCGTTCTCCGCAGCGTTTCAGACCGCTCAGACCTATCCCAGACGTAGCAATCCTCTGCACGTTTTCTGCACCGTTTCAGACAGTTTTGGATGTAATCCAGAGCTGGTAATTCTCTGCACTTTCTTTGCATCGTTCCAGACCACTACAGACTCCACACAGATATAGTAATTGAGGGCCTTGTAGCAGGGGGGGTGTAGATACATATTTAACAACTTCGAGTGGATTAGGAGAAACTGTTTATAAAATTATTGCTTTGAGTTATTATTAAAAAGAGAATACTAATTGAAGAATATATATTTTCATAGAATAGGTAGTTATTGAGTTGATAAGTTTTTTTTCTATTTTTAGCGAAAAGTATTCTATAATAAAAATATTACATTATTAATACAATTATATTATAATATTAATATTATATTATACTATAATATTAATCTACTAAAAGTAGAAATTTTAATATTAATATTATATTATACTATAATAGATTTTTTTACCTCTAAAAATAGCGGTCCTCAATTCTATATTCTATAAATCTATACTGTTGCAGGACAAAGTGGACAGTTTCTATACATATAAATTTGGAAAAGGAGAAATTTGTGGGAGGTGGTTGATTGCCAGCCAACTAATAGTAATGCGTTGATAATGAATCATCTTCCGGTTCTCGCAGAATTCAATTTTCTTTTGGGGAGCTTGCTCCTCTCTGGACGTGCGCATTAGAGACTCCATTAATGTTCAATGCAGTGAAAATGCTTCCAATCACCGATGCTATTTGTGCATCGTAGTCATTAATCCAAATAGTTTCAATGGATTTCGATTCCCACTTGCGAAATGGTATTGAAGAACGGTCAAAATGGCCGAGGAGATAATCGGAGAGTAAGCTTTAATCGTTGCTTTCATAAAACATGGCTAAACGGCATTCCGATTGGTCACAGCTCGGGCAAATAAAATTTACGAGGCGGCGAAGAAAAATACACACGGGGTCGAAATTTATCGAGATATTTATCGAGTTTATTTTACGACCGCGACAAGCAAGCTTGTACTTATGTGTATGCACACTGTATGTGCACAGGGTATCCTGAAACGACGGGATAATACCTTCAGATCGGACAAAGGACGCACTTCGTGGTAAAATATGATGTGATACGAAACATGAGGCAATCCTCCATAAATAAAAATTCTTCCACGATCACATCTCCAATTTCCAATTTATCGCGCTTCGCTAAATGTCAATTCATTTAAACGAGAAATTAGAATCGCCATACAGCAGAACTCGTCCCACTAATCAAATGGCTGCGGAATTCAGGTGAAATGGGGGTAGGAGGTGTGGGTTCAAGGTGGGATTGAAAAGGAGTGAAGGGAAGAAGTGTGCGTTTCGTCCTGGGCCTGGTAGTGGCCTCATGTGTGTACCTTGCTATTTTGGCCAAACCAACTGACAAATAAACATTCACTTATAGTTTAAAATATTTTCCAGCCTTTTCCTTTTGAGCTATCTCCAAAAAAACGATTTTTTTATTAAGTGAACTATTTTAGGAATTTTGTTTTACAAAAAATAACATAATGTTCGAATTCAACACCTCAAAAAATATACAGATGTCAGGTTTTAGTCAATTATTCTTAAATAAGAGGATCCTGCCGTTTTTCGCCTGCGCCTCAATAACATGAGTAAAATAGGCCCATTTCAGATATAATTTTCAGGATTTCTTAGTTACCATGAGTACTTTAAAAAAATATACAGTTCTGTCTCTCTATAGCCGCGTGTGTCGGAACCGGGCGCACGCAATTTGAGAGACGAGTAGTCTATTCGGCTTCCTTTGATTTCACGCGGTCAGAGTGTAAGGTGTGTCACTATTGAGAATGGTTATGAACCTTTCTTCGGCTTTCTCTTCGACATCGGATACCCGATGCCGCGGCGCGGCGACTACAAATGAAGTAGTGGGGATAGCTTCGCGCTTATAGAGAATCCGAAAACGCGTGCCATTTGAGAGACAGCACTGTATTCCAAATCGGGAAACTCCATTCACTATAAGTGAATGTTTACTTGTTGGATACGAATGATTTTATCAATCGTATTAAGTAATACAGTAATTCTTCGTTATTGTCCCGTTTTTACCATGCGTAATAGTCCCGCTGACTATCCCCACCATTTCTTGGAATCCTTCGGTCAAGAGTGAGAGAACGAAAGAGACGACGGCAACTTCGTGTCAACCGTTCCCTCTCGCTCGGCTCTTTGGTTTTCTCACTCGCGGCATCGGCCGCACGGAATAGTCTTAGAGCATATACTACTCTAAGGGAATACATAGTGTCCGCATCGCGTTATTGTCCCGCCGCCAGCCCCGTTCGTCGGGACCATTACGAGGAATTACTGTATTGCTATAAAGAATTCTGCCAAGTAAATTTCAGACCGATGCAATAAATATTTCCAGTACTACATATTAACAGTTTCAATGCCCTCTTGTGACGAGTACAGAAGTATCACTATAGAAAATTTACTACGTCTACAATATTTCCTTCCAATCATCTCAAACAAATCCCATCACAACCACTATCAAAAACTATCAAATTCCATTGAGAAAGAACACCAAAGCTCTGACCCCCAAAGTAGTACCAATTAATCACCAGATCCCAGGGAGGTGTGAGGTGCTTGTTCACGCCGGTATTAACGCAAACTTTCATTAACGCGCAACAACTGCGACAACCGATTTCCTGTAGCTTGTTAAACGCCATGTATAAACTGTATTACCGTTAGCATTCCATCGATGGGCAACGGACGAGTCCCGATGCCCCCTGTTTTTCCGTATTAACTCCCTTCCCCTGTCACCGTCGCGGGGGTTAATGCGAAATCAGCGCTGCAGGTACAACGATAAATGAACGGAACGTTGCGCGGGCTCGTTGATTTCGGGGTTGTGCCATCGCAAACTAATATCGTACGACATTATTTACAAGCAGGGGCCAGCGTCAATCGACGGGCCGCTTTATCCCCGCTGTTTGCCGAGTGACAGAGGCTTACGCCGACAGGAAATGGGTTCCTGTCCCACTTTTCATTCGTCACGATCGATCGTGTCGGCGCTAAGTGCGTATTACGGGGTGATTAATTTTACGCCTCCTCTGTCCGCCCGCCGTGCACGCCCCCCAACCCCTATCGTCTCTGCACACAGTAACCCCGTTCGCGTTCCGGGGCCCTCCCCTCTGTTCCCTGCTCTGTCAGCCTCTCTGCACACTCTCTCCCTCTCTCGCATTTAAATCGATACCACGGTCTGCCCATCTTCCTTCTTTCGTCTTCCATGTCCCTCGCAGTGTTTCCTAGTTTCTCTGATTCCTAGGTCGCTTTGACGTGATTTTTTAACGATACAGAAATTTTGAGAAATTAAGACCGTGGTCGATCAGTGTTTACTAGGTTACTTGTGTCGCGTGGTTTGTGTTGTGGCAGAGCGTACAGGAAGTTAAGCCTTCGCGACACAATGCTATTCTCTTGCAGTGTTTCACCATCACGAGGGTTCAATGGGTTTAAATATTGAGAGATATCTATGGAAGTATTGTGAGTTGAGGAAAATACAGCATCGCACTTGATAACAATAACGCTTATTATAAATAGAGACGTTCGTATTTCTTGGCACTGATTCGGGCTAATAGTCGTATTCCCGTGGGTTGCAATTGCTTTTCCAACAGTCCCAGGTTTATAGGCACGAAGTGACAGATCGAGTGTCTACCAGATGATGAGCACAAAGTACGATTCGTCGGAAATCCTGACGGGTCCTTGATATCTGCGAGGAAACTTTCTCTCCTCAACAGTTCGAACGAATCTATCGGTATAGATTGCACTACGTTCTGAGTGGTTTTATTCAGTGTGTAGGAATTTTAATCTCCGAAAGGCTTTCGTCGAAATCTGTTGGATTGCAGTGCTCGAGAATATGTTTGAAGGAGGCTGAAATCGATTAGAGACACTTGGGTAATGTCCCTGGTCGGTTTCTTTGGGAAATGTAGACGGAGGGGCGATTCGGCTGATCGATAACGGAACTATACCACTTACCGAGAACAATGACTGACCGGCGAGGGATACGTTCCGCTTAGGAGGACGCCTAATCACTGGAGCACCTATTCCACTGGAGGAGATGCCTGCACAATGACCAGGGACGTCCTGCTTGGAAGGATGCATTCTACGTAGCGGAAAGTCTGACAAAAGTAGGCTCACGCTACTTACTGTATTGCCTGGCGGCTGCGGCGCGCATCTTGCTTAGCAAGATCAGTATCTATCCCCAGTTTTTCAACGTATTACTGTTTAATTTACTTGTCTGGCGAGGTTAATTGATCTTCACGTGGATTTCGATATGTAAATTTCAAAGCTTTAGTTATCTTTTCGAGGAATACGGTCAGCATGCAAGAATCTGTTGTGTTTACTTGAAATTATTTATTTATTTTTTGTACTGCTAGAAATTGTAATATAGAAATATTAGAAAAGTTTTAATTACAAGTGCTACGAACAATATTAAACGCCTAATGATTCGTTACAAACGAAATAATAAGGAGAGATTTGCAAATACTAATAGTAAAAGTAGAAACAGCTAATTTGGGTGGAAAATATATCAAGAAACTCACTCCAATCAGCTAGCAGTGAGTCTACTGGATGAAGGAGAAGACACTTGAAGATTAAACCGCATCAAGCCTCTGGATTTCAATAGGTTTAAGAGGGGAGCTTAAGTGATGTAACTAGCTGAAAATCGAGACATTTTCCGGGAATTTTTTTTTAAAGAAAGTATTTAATCGATCTTTCTGAAACTTTCAAGATATCGTATTATCAGGCTAAGGTGGATAAAAAAAATTATTAAAAAAGAGCGGCAAATAATCCTATATAATAAGACGCTTAAGGTGGATGTTCGTTTCTTAGCAAAATCTGTCCAGAGGCTTTTTTTCGTACTTCCCGATGATCTACAAGATTTAGATTCAGCATGAAGTTTCTTCGGAACCCAAAGATGCTGTAAAAAATCAAAACCTTGGAAAATTCGATAATGGGTTGTACCTGTGGCCTAAAACAGGTATTATGTACAGTGTAGAATCCGCTACTACATTGCACATATAGTTAATTTTGGTTACCTTAGGCGTCCTATTATACACATAGGATAGTAATGCCTGGCGAAGACAGGCTAAAAAACTAGTAAAGTTATAAAGGCTTGTGCCCAGTCCCTTGGCGACGCAATTGTTCCACTGCCCTTTTTGGTTTCATCTGAAACCGAAAATCGAACAATTTTCGTTTAGTTTATGAGTGTACGCACGAATCGTATAATTTCATGACTTAAAAGATGCAAAATTGGACAAATGGCGGCATCTTAAAAAAAAGTTCACTTTTCCAAGGAAATTTTGCCTTAAATGTGTAAAAAAGAAATTTATTTAAACAATATCATTATACTAATAGCTAAGCTCTGTGAAGAAAATGTTCACAAATATCCGTGCACAAGGCCAAGTCGATTAGTTGAATATTTTTGGAGTTATATTGCCCGCAAATTGTAAAACTGTCGTTCCGAGAAAAACACATTCCAAGTTTTCTGATAACCTAGTGCTCCGTAGCAAAACCGGCTATATCCGCTTTAATTTTTTAAATTTCATTTTGCGGCTTTGGGAGCACATTATCATGTTGTTTCACTATTGATTTATGCAAAAAAAAATCGATTTCTTCAACCCGCTACACCAGGCTCCCCCCTTAAATAACTTCATACCTGTCAACCATTATGTAAATTTTGAATTGATGTGAGTTATTGTATGAATACCTACGTGATATCTTCGATACCAGCTAGAAGATTTACTCAATGCCGATAGGCAGATTGTAAATAAACAGGAATATAAAAAAAAATCCTTGAAAAACAGTTATACCTAAAACATCCAACGGTCCACGTTTTTCCAACAACGCTCGAACATTTCCAGCGGTTTCAATATTCCTCTCGAAACAACGAAATAATCAGTCTCGAAACGCGCCACGGTGTGCAGCGATAACCTGATACGCGGGACACGAATTAAAATAATTACCGCGGCAATTTAAACAATTCGCGTTGCTGAAAGACACGCGGGCACTGTTTCTCGGCTAATTATGTCCGACAATTTCAATTATCGCGCGAACGAAAGCGCCCCTCGAAATGCCCGACACGTCCTCGCAATTTGCCCGTCGAATTCGTCTGCCGCCGAATTTTGTCCGCGTACCCGCGCCCGTTTATGAATTCGCGCCGACGCTGGACCCCGCAAAAAGGTGGAAGTCCTGATTGAACAACCGGTCGCCCGCCCCTCGGCCCCTCGCCCCACCCTTCAAAGCGAGCAGATATCGAAACTTCCGTCGCGGGGAGCGATAATTAACGATAGCGGTCAAGGGGGAAGCTGCGCGGAGACGCGGAACGCGAACGGATATTTCATTCGAGTCGAATTTACCAGCGGCCATGCAGGGGAATTAAAGAACGTAAAAACAGTTGGTTTCGCCGGCGATATTAGATTGGAAAACCTGCGGAGGGAAGCCTGCAGGACGGAGGGGATGTAATCGAGGGAAGGCTGTATTATAATCAACGCTAGTCGACGATCGTTTACGAGAGGAGAAATTAGAGACGTGAGAATTCTTCTGATGGGCTACACGTTTCGCGCTTGGGAATTCTATGTTGACTGTTTCTACTGATTTTCAGTTGAACTTCAGAGGAGTCCCGTGGTCAGTTCACAGGAGATGAGACAGAAATAGGAATTTCTGTGTAAATGGGTGGTCAAAGGGAGTTCTTGCGGTGGATTGCAGATGTCCAGCTTGATAATTAGAGGTGAAACTGTTTCTGGCGATTTTTAGTTGAACTTCGGGGGAGTTTCGTGGGACGGAATGAATTTTCTGGCTGAGCACTGGTAACTAAGTGGCTCGTCAAAAGGCCACAGTGAATACAGTTTAATAAGCGGGCGTATTTAATATCCGCCAGAGATTTCGCTGGCCCTCGTTACGCGGACAGGGCTTCCACGCTCAGAGTCGCGATTGCCAATTAAAGATGCCTCCAGGAAACGGGGCTCTGAACGTCGGGGAGGCGGTCCGACGGCGTATACATTGGGAAGTCAGTCACCATGAGCCGCCATAAAAGTTTGAGTGCGTTCCTTAATGCGGTATTCGCATAGGAGGAAGCCCCTTGGGGTGGTTGTTGCGTCGAGTCGAGGCTCATGAAGGAAGAGGAAGCGAGGAATGGGGAGGGGGAGGGATGGCTCGAGAGGAAAGTCGTAACTGCTTTGGTTCACGGCAGTTCGTTCCGCTGTGACGCTGCTTCTTCCGCGTTCCACCGGCTCCTCTGTCTTCTTCTGCAACTCCCTCTACTCCGCCAAGCTCCTCGAGATTTTTCCAAACGCTCCCAGGCTGCAATTTCGCTATTTATCGCGACGGAAAGGTACAGCGTTGTTGATAACGACGCTCCTTCAACGTTCCTCTGTCTCGAGGGACGTTGTCACCTAGCCCTACGTACTAGGGCTGGGATTATTCGAATAATTTAATATTCGAATATTTTATAAGTATTCGAATGCTACGAATAAACTTCGAATACTATTCGAATATCGATGTATTCGAATACTATTCGAATATCGATGTATTCGAATACTATTCGAATATCGATGTATTCGAATACTATTCGAATATCGATGTATTCGAATACTATTCGAATATCGATGTATTCGAATACTATTCGAATATCGCTGTATTCGAATAGAGCAGTATTCGAATAGTATGGTGTGAAGTGGGTCAAAATTAGCGTACAAGATTTCACCCTGACAAATGAACCTCCACAACTTGATTTATAATTCACACCATACTATTCGAATACATCAGTATTCGAATACTCAAATATTCGAATACTCAAATATTCGAATAGTCAAATATTCGAATACATCAGTATTCGAATACTCAAATATTCGAATACTCAAATATTCGAATAGTCAAATATTCGAATACTCAAATATTCGAATAGTCAAATATTCGAATACTCAAATATTCGAATAGTCAAATATTCGAATAGTATTCGAATACTCGGATATTCGAATTATATTCGAATACTCGGATATTCGAATTATATTCGAATACTCGGATATTCGAATTATATTCGCCAAATAATTGAACAACTGAACTATTCGAATACCAAATAATTCGACAAATAGTCCCAGCACTACTACGTACTTCTACAAAAATTCTCCACCGGTGCACGAATACTATCAAGTTACAATCGATACGATTAAGATATAATCCATTCGCGTCGTAATAGTCGCGAGCCTAAGCATAGTAAAAACGCGAGAAGACACTTTGGAGGACGTGCTCCACTCTGCTGGATCGTGCAGGAAAGAATAATGCGAGTTGAAGGGACTCCATGGGAAGTTGGAGGTCTCCTCGTAACGAGTCCCGGGCGCGTGTTAATTTATTTCGAAAGCGCCTTTACGAGGGCGGCGAATGATTCGCGAAGAGCCTGTAACAGCGGTCGCCAATGACTCGAAGTCGATCGATTCCGGCGGGGGCGAACTTTCATTGGGAAAGTCTGATCGCGTAAAAGCTCTTTTACGAGCAGCTTAATACTTGGAACCTGCCGAAGCTTCCTTCCTCCCGCGGCCAGGGGCTCCTTTCTCTTCGTAGACGATCGCCGAAGTTGAATTACACTTTTACGGTCCGCGCGGGGCCCCGTATATCTGCCCGCGCGCGACGGGATTTGAAACGGGCCCCGATGTCCCCTCCGCTGCAACTTAATGCCAACGAATCGCCCACGCAGCTGTGTCGCTAAATTTCATTTCCCCTCTATAAGCAACCCCTTTATCTTTTTTCGTTCTCGCTGCCCCGGTGTAATGGGAATCGCGAGAAATGAAGCGCATAAATATGGCGAACTGTCCGAGTACGTGGGCGCAGATTTACGTTTCCGCCCGCGGGTTTAATTGTGCGCGAGAAGTTTACTTGCAGTTTAACTCGCAGATAGCTTATAACGAGGTACAACGTTTTAACGCGCTGCAACGGTGGCTGGTACCGATCCGCGGCGGGTTCTTTGCAATTTTAAGCTCGACGGGGGTGGGAAAGGGAATTGTAATGTTTTGAAGATTCTACTTTAAGGCGTTATACCTAGTCGGGCGACCGAACAGAGGCGAATGTTTGTGAATTTATTGTGGAAAGGTGGAAGCATATATTTTTATAGAAATTTTTGCACTTAAAAGAGCAACATTAAGAGAACATTTGGTAATTTTTCTGTAGGAAAGTATTTACGTTTATAATAAAGTTACAAGGGACTTCCAAGAAGCCATCTTAAATAGATGTTTTTGCAGTGAGCACTGACTTTTGGAACTAGATTATCTAAAATCAAAAACAAAAATGATTTCGTTAGTATATTAATGTATCCTCTGATGCCCGGAGGGAATTTCCGAAATATTAATTTAAAACCAAATGGCAGCTATTTAAAGTTAAAGTCTTGATATTTTCGCGTGATTTTTGCAAAAATTATATAGCTGCCATTTGGTTTTAAATTAATATTTCAGAAATTCCCTTCGTGCATCAGAGGATATATTTATATACTAACGAAATCTTATTTGTGTTTGATTTGAGATAATCTGGTTGCGAATGGCAGTGCTCACTGCAAAATCAAATTTTTAAAAAGGCTTCTTGAATGTCCGTTGTAACTTTATTATAAGCGTAAATAGTTTTCTACAAAAAATTACCAAATGTTCTTTAAATGTTGCTCTTTTAAGTGCAAAAAGTTCTGGAAAAATATATGCTTCCACTTTCCTACAAAAAATTCGCGAACATTCGCTTCTTTTCGGCCGCCTAATTAGGTATAACCCCTTCAACGCCATTGAATCCTCAAAATGTTCTTTGAACTCTCTTCAACACCATTGAATTCTCAAAATATTCTTATTTTTTCGAACGTGGTTGTCACACTGGGTCGATTCGACGGAATCCAATTTTCAATCAACTGCTGTTGAAAAACTACCTGTTAAATTAAGTCGCAAAGATTCTGAGATATATTCATCGTTGAAAATTAACATTTAAAGTATCATCATGTTTGACCAGCAGCAGGTACCACTTTCAATGGTGGCTCAAAGATATTTTACCTCAAAGTCAAATTGTGAGTCACTCTGTCCAGTGCGACACCCGAGGGTTAATAAAAGAGTAAACAGATCTCTATATCTCACATGACACTAAAATCCCATTTCCATTAACAAAAAAATGCCACCAAATCCCTGCAAAACCAATACCAGCGAGCACCACAAATCTTCCCCCGGAAAGATAACAAAATTCGACTTCCCAAAGACACTCTTCCATCGCCACGAAGACCCACCGGAAGCCTCTGCACGCAAGGCCCAAGAAACTTCGTTACGAACTCTCGAATTCGCGTCGCCGCCACCGCGTAGCGCCCCTAATTCCTTATTAATCACCAAGAGGCCGGGATCCCTCGATCCCCGGCTTTGAGGCGGCCAGGACACGACCGCATACAATTACAAAACATTTCAGAAGTTGCTGGTTCGATCCACAGCAAGCGAATCCTCCCCCCGCCCCGACTCACCCCGGACGCCCGATACGGGTGCTCCACGGGGTCTACGGAAACTTCTGGCAGCATTTAGCGGGGAGACCGTGTAAGCCGTGCCGCGATGCCAGTTTCTTGGCCGAATTCGCGCCGATAAAACAAATCCACGATGGGGGTTCCGTGAACGAGGACCGGAAACGGGATCGCGCCTACCCGCCTTTAAAGTATCGTCTTAATCTAGGCTGCCCCTAAAACCGCCACCCTCCCGCCTACGTAGCGGGGACGGGCCTCGCCTTAATTCCAGCCGCGCAGAACTTGTGCAGTCCTGCTGACAAATCGCCCGCCGCGGGATTACCCGTCGACGAAAAACTAATTAAGCCCGGAATACCGACGGCCGGAACGACGGTTCGTGGAAATATTCGCGTCGGACGTAGGCGCGCGACTTTCTGCGCTCGCGGCCGGAGAGCCTCGGCGTCTGTACACGGGGGCGTGCCGGGGGTGGCTGCCTCCTCGAGTATGCGATCACAGGGAGAGAGAGAGAGAGAGAGAGGGAGGGAGGAGTCGAGGCAGTCGCGCGACTTGGCAAAAAGCGAAATCGCTCGGCTTCTATCCGCCTATCTAAATAGTTGGTCGAGTCCATAAATTTGCCCGCTTAACGCCGACTCGCGCTGCTCTCGCTCTCCCGCCCCCCTTTGTTCCTTCGAGGCAGGCGGGAAGAAAGGGGTGCGCTGCGGTGGGATTGGGGGTATCAGACCTGGTAGCCGGGGACAGGTAGCGACCGGGAATGAAATGCAAAGGACATTGGCTGAGGGGGTGGTCGCCTACCGCCACCCTCTGCGGCCGACGACTTCTTCCTCCGCTGGCTTAACGCCCTTAATCTCGGCTTTATTGTTAGACCCCTAAGTCACCTTCCGGAGTGGTTTCTATTGCGCTTCGGTCCGGATGGTTTTGCGTAGCTATTGTTAAGCACACTTTTAAAACGATTTTATCGCGACCCTGCGAGCTACTCTTCGGTGCCAAGGGAGGGGTGGTTGGTTACTTAGCAGGAGTTGTTAAGGGATTAGTGATTTTTGGTTAGCGAGAGTGTGGAGGTGGTTTATGTCCGCGACTTTATTCTGACTCGCTTCTCTTAAATTTTCCTAATTCTTAGTCTTACCAAGGAAGGAGGATTTGAATTTTTAGGGGGTGATAGATCACCACTCGTTTTCGCAAAAATGAAGGTTAATATTAAGAAATTTTTGGGTATTATGAACCGTTAACTAGAATGGTTGTGGCGCAGCGGAAAGCGTGTTTAAGGGGGAACACCACTGTGACGGTTGGAAAAATGTGCCCATTTTTAAGATTTTTTTTTAGGAATAGCTTACAGTTTTCATATAAAATTGTTATTACCTATCTTTAGTACAATGTCTTAAGAGACTATAAAAAAAAAGGAATAGAAAAACATGCATAGATTTTCATATACAGTTAATCTTCTAGACCCCTCACAAGAAAACATAGGTCGCTTATCGAAAGGGTATCTTTGTAACGGCAACTCTGAAATCATTTTTTTTTGTTTTAATATAATCTATATGAGTGTAGTTTTCGTTGTACGTACCGATTTTTGAAAAAAATTATTTTTGTAAAAATGGTGCGCTTTAGAAGAAAAAGTTTCGAAAATCCGCAAAAAAATGGATAGTTTTTCGAGCGTATTTCAAAAAATATGTTCTCGATCAAAAAATCGGTACGTACAACTGAAGATAATCTCGTTTTAAAGATCCTGTCAAAATTTCAAGTCGATCGGATAAAAATTGACAGAGTTATGGATTCGATCAGTTAGAAAAATGTCGTTTCGAGAAAATCGCCTTTAAAGTTTGACTTGCAATGCGTTTGTAAGCGTGATGCGTTTCACAAAATGCACTGTATCTTCGTAAATTCTTCGAATATCGACTTGAAATTTTCAGAGAGTATTGTTGACGAGCTAAACATTAAGAAAGTGAAAAAAGAAGAATCGAAATTTTTTCAACTTTCACAGTGGTGTTCCCCCTTAATCTTCATTTTTGTGAAATACCAGTGGTCATCTGTGACTAAAATAAACGCCAAAAGTTTTTATTGGTAAAGATTTACTATTCTCTCATTTAATTGAAATCCGCGTGGAACAGTCCTGGCCTTTTCCTTGTCACTCGTAAGTTCTGCTGTGTATCCTATAGCTTTAAGTCAATCGTTTTGTCTATAAGGCGAGGTTTCATAAACTAATTATTTTTGTATTTTGTGATGTCATAAAGGCCGATATTATTATTATTATTATCATTGAGTAGATCGTCTCTTTGGAAATTTTGGTATTACTTAGTGTTTATCGTTTATTAGAGGTACACTTTGCATTTAACTGTTACCACGTCATCCATGGTTAGAGCGTAGCTGGGAGGGTTGATTTTGAAATTCAACATATCCAGGCAAATTGGGGTAATGGTACGTAGAACATTTTCATTAAAATTCGTGGCAATTTCGTCAGTTAATCTCCTCGTATCGCCTCGTGTCGCCGAAATGGAAGGAGGACGATTAGGTTTTCCTCTGCATCGAGGCGCGAACTTGAAGACAGCCCCGCTTCGTCGAAGATTAAGCTAAGTCCCGTGGACAAAGTGGCTCATTGTCTCGCTCTTATCGTGGCAATTGACTTCCTTGTGCACGAACCCTAAGCCTCATAAGAACGTTTACGGTAATTTTGTCCCAATTCCAAGTGGAATCTTTTTAGGGGCGCGTCTCTAATTATACCGCGACGTTGCAAACTACAACCCTTTGCCTGTGGAAAGGTGTGAACGTGCCATTAGCTGCTGAAATTACTGTCCTCAAGTTCTACGCTCACTCTTAAGAGCAAATTGTGTATTTCCTCAAACCCTTCCGCGGTGTTTGCAAATCTCTCGAGCCACCCCACAATCCATCTATTTCTGCAAGGACACAAAATATAAGAAACCAACTGTAACGCAGCAATCTATTTATTTAAAATTCTTTAGCAACGCTCAACTGATTTGTAATCCTTAAACAACGTTTCAAAATTTGTCTATGATATTTGTAAGAAAGAAGGACTTCATTTTTCTTCATATCGACATTTTTCAATATCTTTTTTGTGTCTATCGCAATATTTTTAAATACCTCCAAGTGACAAGAAAAATCGATTCATCTACTTATTCTGGCAAGTTTTACCGCTTCAGAAATTTGTCGAGGCAGTGATAATAAGATTTAGGGTAGCAGGGGAGAAGTTCTGGCCCGATCGGACCGACCACACGTTCGGATTCGACTTTATACTCGACCCTGCCGAAGGGTGGAAAAGGTACGAGAAGAAAGAGACAGGCGATTTTCCCCGTCGCCCCTCCCTTCCACGATACTAATAGGAGTGTCACGAGCAGACCGAACCTATAATCCGTTCGCGCTAATTTCACAGAATACCCAGAACGTCAGATTTTATGTACAGGTTTATAGGTCCTCGGCCAGTCGACACTTTCCCCTCGAAATTTCCCTGTCTCCCTTTCCAACGACCGTGCTATAAAAAGAGGAATTCCAATAAAAAAAATCTCGAAATCCCCTTGGACGAAGCAAGTCCCTGCCTCCGCGTATCCTGCGAGCGATATTTAAAAAAGCGAATTTTAAATTAGTCCTCCCAGCGATCGTTGCCCAAGATTTTTTCCCAACAATCCCAGCGGTAGACTTCGCTCTGCTCTCTTTTTACATAAAAAAAAAAATAGTTACACGATGCATTTTTTATATTTGCGACCGTTTCAAACGCGGAACCGTTTAATCAAGCGCGCTCCGTTCCCCGCTTTTATTTTATTCATACAGGATCGCCCGTGTAACTGAATTTACCCAGCGTAATTCCATAAATATTGACTTTATCGAGAATTGTTAGAGATGGAACTGGTACAGTTTGCAGGAGGCACGTAACGAAATAAACAACTTCACGTTTATCTTTCGTTCCAAGACATTTCACCTTGAATACTTTTTAAATAAGCGTTCCCCTTGAAGCAGTCCTGTTCAAATAACGATTTTAATTGTAGTAATTAAGCGACTGTAATCTACATTGAACCCGCGTTCAAATAACTTTCATGGGACCAAAGCTGTATAAAACGAAACTTCAAACAAAACTTTAAGTAAAACTCTAGAATTCCAACGACCACTACCCCCAAAATACATTTATTACAAGGAATAGAACACCTGTACCTAGAATCTAAATTCTTACTAGACTAAACGAATAAAAATTCCCTCGCGAAGGAGTAGATATCCAAGAAGCCGTGGCCAGTAGCTTCACCTCCAATACTCTCCCGGAACGCACGTATCTCATTTCGTAATTCACCTACATAAATCCCCGACGACTTCGTGGGTGCCCGTCTATTTCGAAAGTGGGCCAACGTCCTGGAGTCACCAGAAGTCCTGCAAGTCATCTCGCTGTCGAAGGTCCGCCCATCCCCCGCCTGTAATCTCGAAAGTTTTCCGCGCTCGATCGGCCAAGAGGGGTGGGGGTGGGTCTGGTTAATGAAACACGAAATAATTAGACCGAGCAACTTCCGTCGTTGCCCATCGATGATGGCTGCGTTTCCATCTACACGCCCGGCCCAGATAGCTTTCCCTCGGTCGCTCGGCAGCCCTTAAAGCGATTAAGATCGGCCGGTTGAGCGCGTAACGGTAGAACCGGCGGGAGAGAGGGATAATTAAAAAAGTAATGGGTAAGCCGAAACCTGTCTTGGACGACGGGACCGCGTGACCGGAAATAACGACAGGTATCGACGGTTCGTTGACAGACGGAAGCGTGGGTATTTGGTTACGCATTTGTCTGGCGCAAATTCCCGAACGGGGGTGGCTCCCGCAGGGCTTTAAGATATTCCCGTGGGAGTGATGGCTCGTGGATAATTCGGCATGTTGCGGGGAGCAGGAGGTAGAATAATGGGGATGTAAAAGTTTCAGACGGGTCCCGCGGTCGTACAACTCATCGTACGCTTCGTATGATGGCTGTGTTTATTGAAAGGGAACGCGTGGCAAGTAAGGGATTAGCATCGAGCATATGGTTGACGTACAGTGGGAGAGTTTGCTTTTATTTTTTTCATTCGTTTTTAATTTTTTATTCGATTTCAGATTCATTTGAAGGGTTATATACTCGTAGAATGGTCAGACCAATCAATTTTTAGAATAAAGAATTTGCAGATGCTACAATATCGAAGGAAAAGCAATTCTATGGCCCCGGAATCGACGATTTTACGTAATAAATTAAAAAGAAATTATCTCACTTTAACCTGCACCTTACTTACTTGTATCGTCTAGCAAAAGTTAAATCACTGTTAATTGAATAATATTTGATACTTTTGCATGCAATTTCTTTCAAAATAAAGAGAAATTGTTCATCTTTCATGTAGCATAAGGTAGAATCGTTGAAACCTACAAATTTTTAATTAGGAATTAAACGAATGTAAGACATGCAAAAATCGGGTACTGAAAAAAAGTTGTAGATACCTAATATCGCCTACTCAAGAAATTTGGATTAATTGATTTATATATGAGTTTTTAAAGTCATTTTCACATGTGCTTTTATTATGTCTCGCTCTTTAAATGTTCTTTTATTAATCTTTAATTTTATTTTTATTACAAAAATATAGAAAAAGGATTTATAAAATATTTAATTTTTTACGTTCGGATGTACATATTGGCCAAATAAAATTTATTTTGGTTGCTCCGCAAATTTGCTCTAAAAGAAAAACGCTATTTTCATTACAAAAAATCTTTGAATCGAATTCATTCCGTAAGTACACCATTAATTAGATATTTCTTGTAGCTAGATATTCGTGCATTCACAGAATTATTACACTTACCTTCTCCAAATGTGATGTAAAATTGTGTCAGTCGAACAAATTTTTACACTATTAAGATTCTCTAAAATACTCTCCTTTCTGTAATTATTGATCACATGACGCTGCAATTACAGTATGCCTTCCCACATATGTTCAGGTACTAATTCAGTGCATAACCAATAAATTTTACTGATTACTTTGCGAGATACAGCTAGTGTCGATATTAGGAACATGGACGATATTAAGTACGGTCACCCTAGATAAACAAAGTTCATAAAAAGTCCCCTTTCTTCACAATTCTACTTAGGTGTATGGAATCCCTTAAGATATCTGTAATCATGAAATCTAAACCCAAGAATCAGAGATTCCCAGAAAGGAATCTCCACTACCAAGTTTTTTTAACGTACCTGCAAAAAATGGAATCACTTTCGATTGCAACGAACCAAGGGTTTTAATTTAAAAACGAGGAATCAGTACAACGTAACATTCTTTATTGAATCCGCCTTAAGTGTCTAAGTTCACGCACGAATTCCATCCCCATCTGATTGGACATCGAATAATTACCACGGTTGCCTTTTTCCCGCGATGGCCACGCCGAAGGAAGCTTGCACGCTGTCCGTGTCACGAGCACTTAGCTTCCTCCAGCGACAACGAGATTAATCTCGCTCGAGGGTGCGACCAAAGCGAGACCCTCCCCCCACACCTTTCCGACCCCTTTCGCTACCCCACGGTGGCGAGAAACTTCGTCTTTCTCGCGCGTCCAATCACGTTCCGCTTTTTCTTCGGACAAGCTGCTTCCTGAATGCCAAAGACTGACCCCCCCCCTCCGAAGAATCGACGACGTCGGCTCGTCCTTCGTGGCTCGTATATATTCCCATCGAGTATCCGATCGCGATAACGCTGCGAAACGGCCCTACTATCGTTCCCCGTCCACGGGGGAAACTTGTTCCCCAACGACGAAATTATTTTCAGACGCTACCGCCGAGACGATGTTAAATCAAACTTCCAACACGGGGATTAGGAAACTACTGGTGTTCGACTCGAGCGTTGCTCGAGAAGAATTTACACGGAAATGAAATCGTTTTCAGTGGAAACCCATTCCCAACTTGCGCTACTTTGTGAACATCTTGGTGGAGCTGCTGGTCTCAAATAAAGTCGCTGGTAGTACTTCGAGAGGTGCTAGACGCCACCTTTTCTCTATCCTCCAATGGAACTTTTGGTGAATTCATAGATTTTGAATAGTAGAATTGGAATTTTGTTTCCAAATTGTTCTGGGTATGTTTCATTGGATACTTGCTTGCCTCTTTTGAATATTAATTAGGGTAGCTTGTAGGAGAGAGTTTGCCAGCGTTTCGCCATGAACGTACATCCGATTACGGGTGCCATTTTGGTGCCACGCGGGGGCATCCATCAAAGCATCATTGAAATAGTATCGCGATTTATCGCAGCTTCTCTGAACAGATCTCATCACGCGGCGGAATAGTTGGTCGCAAGTGGGACACCGAATATATTCGGCTAACGAAGTCGCCGGATATCGATGGCTCGTGCACGCGAAAAGCGATCGACGAACGGCCCAACTTGCAAATTACTCGAATAGCTAGCTGTTCGCCCGCGATGGCGATCATTTATCGATCGTCGGGGATATATTTGTGTCATTAATTGAGGGGATCAGATATTCGACTGCTGCAAGTGTGCCCTCTAGGAGATTCAAGGCTTCCACTTTAAATAATTTTCTGAGATATCTGCAGGGTGAGACATTTGAGACAGATAATACGCGGAGCTTTCATATTTCTCGAGGCAAAAGGGGTGATAGAATTATTCACGTTTACCATTATTCGAGATCGTTTAAAATAATCTTCCAGGGTAACTCAAAGTTCATTAGAAGCAGCAAAGGTGACCGTCAAAGACCTTAATCAATTAATATTCAATGCAAATCTAAACCAGCGTGTACCAATTATGTTCATCCACCAATTAGTGCACAAGACGCTTCGCCTGATAGTTTACCATTTTTATTTCCCAATACCTGTTCCTATTTCCCAAAATTCAAATTAGGTACTTGGGTGCCACGTTTCAAAGTTCCTCCCGCGAGCGAGCACTTGTCAGCTGTTTCTCACCCAGCAACGTGGCACGTCACTTTAATGATTCGACGCGACACTCTATATTGTTGACCGAAACTAAACATCGAAACTGAACGGCAGTGTTGCGCGACCGTCCGCGATCGATGGCAAACTTTGCCAACAAAGTTTCGCGATTTTCGAAGGAGCCGATGCGCGTCCTTTCTTCAGCGGCAGCAAGTTCGTTAGGAAGTTTCCCGCGGAAGAAAGCCTCGGCCGAGACGAAGAAATTACCGCGACCACTTCGATGCACTTCCCAGTACTACGGAACGAACTTACCAGGCCACTACCCACACAAAATGGTCGAACCAGTCGCGTGACCTCTACGCGACATTACCTCCGCTGGAGCGTACCCGCGAACGTCCCCCGACTGTCAACATTTCGACTGTTCAATTTGCAGTTCCTCCCTAAGTTTGCAGATTTGTAATCCTTATCGGACAACTCTACTTCACGCTAATCGAGTCGACTGTTTTCTGTTACTCTCTAAGAAGCATCACCCCTAAAGTTCCTCTCCTGTAGAATCAAGCTTCACGTCGAGCTCAAGGAACACAAGAGTCCGTCACCGATGTCACCTCGAAGACACCCTGTCCCTCTGTATCCGCTTCGGCGTGCCGTTCCCCCTTGGGAAGTTGGACTAATTTCTCACTGAAGTGTCCCTGAAAGAATGGCTCCAGGGTCGCTCAGATGAGCCTGTCGTTGGAATAAACATCGGTGATGGCGGAGCCATTTTGGTTGCCACCGATGTCCCTCTTCGCGACGCCAAGGATCTTGCTCCTCCTGCGCGGCGGTGTGGGGACGACCTCCGGCACCTCCAGCAAATCGTCCAGACCCCTGTTCAGCCTGCTGGGCTTCTCGGGCGGAAGATCCGCAGCGTTCCTCGGCCCCACGCCCGACGACACCCTCCCCCAGCCCTCGTACGGATGAGAAACGGTGTTCTTATCTAAATCCTTAGGACGTTCAGTGAATTCCCGATCGTCCTCGGCCTCGGTCTCCTGCACGGACTCCTCCCAGGCGCAGAACGAGACCTTCCTTCCGGTAATCGGCTTCCTCTCCTCCAGGATCTGGCCCAGAGACACGGGAGCCTCGTTCTTCCGCTTGGTTTCCTGGCCCACTAGATCACCCGCTCTCCCTGCAGCCTCGATCCTCGGGCCCCCTTCGAAATCGTGGTCCTTAAAATCGCCGAGCTCTACGGGAACGATCTCCGGCTCTATCAGCTTCTCGAGCGCTCCTTCCTTGCTGCCATTCATCTTAACTTCATCCTTAGCGCCATCCTGCGGCTCCTCCTTCTCCAGCATGTCCGACAAAGCCGCCTCCAGCTCGGTCAAGCTGGGCGTCATTGAGCTCAGGTTGCTTTCCTCCGCAGCTTCCTCCTTGAGGACCTTGAGCAGGCTCGAGTGGTCGGGGTCCAGCACCTCCGGCTTGATCCTCGGCTCGGGGCTGGGCGGCGGTGTCTTCGTGTTTCGTTCGTCCAGGCTCTTCTTCAGCTGGTTGTGCGCGTCCTTGGCGAACTTCTCGTCGAAGAACTCGTCCATCCTCTGCACCTCGAGCATCTCGCGTGGCAGCGACTCCTCCGATATCGTCCTGACCAGGCCCACCGCGTGGCCAGTCAGCTCCTTCGCCTCGTAGGTGTCCTCGTCCGGCTCGCTCTCGTTCGACAGGCCGAGGATCATCCTCGATTCGCTGGATCGATCGGGCACGACGCTCTTCTCGCCACCACCGCCGATCGTATCTGGCAAATGAAACGCTCGTGGTTTAACTAGTCACGTACACGGATAGTTGGCTCCTCTCTGTCGCGGGGAGACCGTTACCTGGAGAACTCGCAAGCGAACCCGATACGCGGGGGGATGTCTACGTAAGCCGGGGACGTATGCTAACATCCGCCTGTGCGCTTCAAAGCAGCGATATTATTCCAATTCCACCGGATAATTTCACTCGTCGTACTGGTCCAGGGACTTATTCCGTGGTACGAATTCGAGAAGCTTGGGATTAGAGGGCGCATTTCGGGGGGTGTTAGTGGTAGTTTAGTGGAATAATGAAAGGCATAGAGCTTGCAGGTGTATTTTGGGACTAGATGTTGCGAATATTGTATTTAATAGCTGACTTGTGCCAAGCATTGGTGTTGACGTGCAAGTTTTACGGGAAAACTGTGAAGTACCGTAAACTGGGGGATATTAACAGTATGAAGTAATTAACATGTATTAAAGAAGGAAAAGTGTAAATATTTTAAATATTTGGACACTTGTAGTACAATAACATAAGAAGTAATGTTATAACGGGGTATTTAAAGCAGATGTAAAAATGGTAACTTTCATTTTAATATATATAGCAGAAAAAACTTTTGCCTAACTCCTAAAAACTTACGAACGGTAAACTCTGGAATCACGAAATGTATCCCAGCTCATTATGACTAACTAATCCAGATGAATGTGACTATTCTCACAAAACAAATAAAACATTTTTTTTTATAAAATCATTATCTAAATTTCGGGAGACGCCGAGTAGTAAAGCTAAGTAGTATTATATAACAAAATGTTACATAAATCTATATAATATGTTTTCGGCGCACTGGTTCGGTCATTAACACACACACTTAAAACAAGCTTTTTGCAATAAAATTCATTGGTTTATATAACAATTCCAACGTTTCGATCTAAATTCAGACCATTATCAAGGAATAATTTTCAATATAAGTTTATGAATACTGCCAGAGCTGTTGAAACAAAATAATTCGCAACGTTCAAAAAGAACGTGCGACACGCGAGTCGGTTGGAAGATGACTAATGTAAATACTGGGAGCTTCCAAACATCTAGAAAGTGACCAATGGTATGGGAAGAACAAAGAACGTTGGACAATATACCAACTAGATTAAGATTTTAAACACATACTATATAGAGAAAACCAAACCGTCAAACGCTAGAGTGTCATATATTTTTTTTTTTTTGACTATTTATGGTGTTAGATAGCAACAACTACATAACATTTTAAGATATGTAGAACATAGAGTATGATTAATACTTTACAATTATTAGAAACCACTACAAAAATCTGTCAAGCTTCTCTCAGTTTACAGTAACTCGTATTGCAACTCCAAATGACTGTGTCTCAAAAGCAAATATGAATGGATCTACATTTATCAGTGTTTCCCTCATATTTTCAGTACCTATGTTACTTAGAAAATAACAGAGAATTTTCGTGACAGCCATTTAGATTGACCCTGTAGGTACACGGAAGCATTCCCCCTAGTGTCTTGTTATTGCAACAGTGTTTTTCCAAGGCAGAACGGATCAAGGACCAACACCCCCTAGCATTTGGCGTCTATTTACCTAAAGCTGAACGATGTTTCGCCTCGTCCAGGAAAAACGGTTCTTTGGAACCGGGGGAGTCGCAGGCGGCCGAAATTCTGCAAGTGTCCGCCAGCGTGGGTGGGTCGAAGTACCTCAAGTGCGACCTACGTAGAAACAAGACGTTGAAGAAGAAAACGTGCAGCTTAACGCATCAGTTTTAAGTACTTAACTAGCTATAGTAATACAAATTCGAAATCGCAAAAATGTCAAGAAGGGTAAGTCCAACGGTAACTACGAAACCAAAAACTCCATTTCCCTACCGCAAGTGGTAGTAGAAAGTCCACGCCAGACGTCCCTAAACCCCAGAATGTGGACTTACACCACTTGGCATCAGGACTCCCCTATTAAGTCCACTTAATCGCCTGTACACCGACCATGGATAATCTCTACCGACCTATTTGGAAGCACTTCGGAATATTCAGCTTCCCCTAGCACAGGGGACGGTGTTTTTCCGAACATCTCAGGCTTCTGCAACAGTATTGGAGACCCAGCTGTGCCACGATCCTCCACGGATCCCTTGCCACCTCGATCCGAGGAATCGACGACGTCCGCGCTCTCGTGGGTACGGCCCTCCTTGTTGGTCCTCGAAGAGTCCTTCGCAGAAAGCAAGAATCGTCTGTACCGACCAAGGAGCACGTAAACAGGATAGAAAGGTGGTTCGAGAGCTCACCTCGAAAGAGAACGGCGGCTGGTGATTCAATTCGCAATTACCGATACCGCTGAGGTCCCAGTCCTCCGATTTACTCGGGTCGTACTTCACGAAAGGAGCGGCGACCACGCTGTTCCCTCGGCAGTCCAGCTTCTCCAGGACCTGATACGGGGATAGGTTATCGGGGCTGCCCCGCCTCGGTATGTAGTCCTCCAGTCGCACGCTCGTTTTCTGGGGATTACAATAAATTCGCGCTTTATCCAACCCCGGCCATGTTTCTTGCGTAGAGTTTCAACCCTTCGGCGCTGGGATCTTAGAGCGTTTAGCATTCTTACAGGGGCGCTTGGTGGGGGGCTGTAGTTGGAACAGAATCGATTGGTCGTTGGAGATTAATTCTCTGAGTGCCATTTGGGTGTACCGTAGCAATAATGATATATCAAAGATTAGAGTGAGTAGGTTCGAGGGTGGAAGGTGGTCTAGTATCGAAGCACTGCTGTTGGAAGTTTGTACCCAAGGATCTTTCCTCCCCACACACTTCCTTAACTTCCTAAATCTCACTATCGCTTGGTATACTTTCTCCATAGATACACACACTACCAAAACATGTTATCTATACCTACTCCTAATTATCTACAGAGGAAAGGGGAAATCTGTGGCACGTATAAAGATCATCCCCTAAGGGGAGGAGCCACCCTGTTGCCAGGAAAAAATAGTGAAGCTCTCCCCCCTTTCACTTTTCCCATAAACTTGTCTCTTACATGGCAAAACCCGTGGAAGCAACAATACCAGCGCTCTGTATAGAGGAGTCGTGTACCTCGGAAAAGGGCGAGAGGAAGGATTCAGCCGGAAGCGATCCCGTGCTGCTCCTGACGGGTCTCCTGGACTTGGCCCTGTCTCCCCCGCCCTCGTGGCCCTTCGTCCCTTTCGCTTGGTGCCTGGCCACGTCCAATTCGTCGTAATTCGGCAGACTGACGGTGCTGTAGTTCTTGGTCCTCGCCTTGCCAGTCGATTTCTCCGTGTCCCTCGAGGTGCCGTTCATCTGCTCCTCAGGATCCCTGAGGATAATAAGACGCCCCCTTTTGTCCTCGCGATTAGGAGTCGACGAGTCCTTGCTGCTCCGGCTCTTCGCGAATCTGTCGTACTCCTCGCCCTCCTCTGCCTTGGGTTGATGCTGGCTGGCCTCGGAGCTCGTGTAGGACTTCCTGTCCTCCAAGTGGGACGCCCTCTTGCCGGAGACCATGTCGCTCGATATTATCCTTCCGGTCCCATTAACCTGTGCGGAGGTTAGGCTGGTTAAAATGCAAGGGAATTGTGACGTTTTTAAACAGTGGCTGCAAATGCTCCTTCGCTCATTTCTAGGCGATATTAAGTGTACCGTAATTTCTTTTTTACTAAACGCACTTGTAGTTTCAGCAGAAAGTGAAAATCGTCAAAATACCCAAGGAAAATACTCTAATTAAAAGACTTTATTTGAATAAAGCGAACGAACTTTTGCACCGGCCTAATATTTTGCTTGGATTTGTATATAATTGTTCTTTGAGCTCGAAGAAGGAAGCCTTTATTAGGTTGTTTTGTATGCTTGGACTGTTCAAGATTGTTAGATCTGCTCGATGCCTTAAGATATGTTGAAGTAGTTTCTTGTTTTAATAATAATTGAAAGGGTGGTTTAAATTCTAGCTTTCGTGGAAGATAATAAAGCAACCCGCTTTTGTTTATTCCAAGAAACGGAACTTCCTCACGGTTTTCTTTTTAGTTCAACCAGAAGGCAATATAAAGGCTTCTACCAATTACTAACATCTATATTCTTTGAAAAGTCTTTTCAAAAGACAATACCTCCTCCTTTTATTTCTCTGTGATGAAAACAGAATAACTTCCTCCCTCGAATGGTCCCAACCGAAATTTCAATCGAGGCGATTCGATTGGTAAATACTTTTTAAAGTGTCTCTGATATTTGTTTCACAGATTCCCTGCTCCCGCTACTCTCGCCCAATCATGGCGCCTTTTACACGGCAGTGCAAACACACCTACCCCCGCGAATATCGAATTTGAATCTACATTGGAAATCCCTAGCCTCCGTGCTAACCTTGTGCTCGTAAATCTCCTTCATCCTCCTCCCATCGCGCCTCGCGTCCTCGCGCGAACATTGTTTGTCCTCCTCCGCGTCCTGCTCGTCGCCGCTGCTTTTCGGCGATCTCACCGACGAGTACAACGGTTCATCGTTCGATTCCGTCGCCTTCAAATTGTTCGGTGAGTTTTCAGCGGTCTCGTCTGGCTTCGGCGGCAAGGGCCTGCCCTTGTTCCTTTTCCTCCGCCGAGGCGGAGGCACCGGCGTGGTGTCCTTCAGGTTGGAACCTGATGACCAGAGCGGGAATATTTGTGAGTTGGTGAAAGATAGTAGGGTTTCAAGTAGTGGTCTTGAGTGTCAAGTGAAGGTTCCGGTATAGAGCCCATAAAAATAGGTGATATTTAGAAATTAATTAAAGGAAAATTACCACAGATGATTTAATGGGACTTATTTCATTGTATCAAGAACTTCTTAAACTATAGAAATATATTTTTTTTTCTGCAATTAATCATTGCAAATGGCACTTGGGTTTAGTTGAAGTGGAGAAAACTATTGGTCAGAAATAAGAAAAAACGCCAGATTATTAAAGGGCTTTAATAAATTATCGGTTTCTTTAGAACCACTATTACTTTGAGTCCACCATGGTGGATGAGCAAGAGGCAGCCCTAAACGTAATTCTGTGCACTACACTGTGGAAAGGATTGCTCGATTACTATTATCCAACTCAAGGAGAAAGGAATCTATCACCGTCCCAAAAAGTTTAATTTATCAGGGTAGTTTGAAATTCCAATTCCAGTCCCACAAACTAATCACTTATTGTTACTTTCTTTTCTCATAAAAGCGCTACTGAACTTTCTCAACGGCTGCACTCGATTTACCGCGATATCTACCGAAACACGTTCCGCATGGGGCCATTTGGTATAGCTACCAAAGATATTCAGAAAGCAGCAGCCGAAACTTTCCAGCGAAACGCGTAATTTCAACCCCCGTTTTCGCCGACGCAAGGGTGGAGGGACGGTTGTTATTTACAAAACCGGGACAAATACCCGAGCGTCTCCCGGGGCACGATGCACGCTGGTAGTGTCCTTATCAGCCGACATGTCGGTACGAGCGTGTTCTCGTTAAGGATACAGCTTGCAATACGAGCTAACGATAAATTGCGAGCTTACAGCTGGACGTCGGTGTGGTGGCGGGATAGAGGCTCGTGTCGACGGTTAAATTCGTGAGCACGGAGCTTGGCCTCGGTGTGCTGGGTACTTCGAGGTTCACGTCCACCCAGTCGCTCGGATGAAAAGGCCTGTCCACGGAATCTATGCTCCTGCCCCTGGTGAGCACCTCCCTTGGCGGCGAACCAGCGTACCCTATCTCGGAGCTGCAAATTCAAATCCAAAAATACATTTAAATTGAAGGAGAATGAAAGCGACAGAAATCATGAATAAAATTGGTAACATTAACCCCTTCGCATTATTAATCGCCCATTTTTCGAGTCAAATCGACGCAAGACTTATTTTAAAAGTAATACTTAAAAGTAATATTAACACACCTTCTTCCATTGTTGCGTGGACAATTAGACGACAAAAGCAGCCCATACAAAAAGCAACAGTCATGATAATATAATATTCCGCGCCGACCAGGTATAGAAACGTTTCAATGTGCGTAACCGGGTCATTCGATGAAACCAGCGTGTGATGAAAAAGACTCACAATTTTCGTTTTCACGTGAATTCCGTTAAACGCAAGCAGGGGAGCAATTTTCTTGCGCGTGCCATTAAATATCCTTCCCCCCCCAACATCGCCTCTCCATTTACGCCCGCCCGACACTTCCAACTTGATTCAGCTGCGCAATTTCTGTATTTCGAAAATTTCAGCTTGACCCGCCGAAATTATTTGGCATCGCTACAATGCAGCTCTATTATACGGGTTACTCGCAAATGCATGCCGTGTTTCTTCGTGTCCCCCGAGCCATAACTCTTCTGGGGACGGGAAACGTTACTGGAATTTCGCCCTCCCTCCCCGCGGTCCTCTTCCTTTTATACGAAAGTTCCCTTTAACTTCTTGCAGAACGGTCCGACGCACGCGAACCATTCGAGAATATCGACGAAAATCGTGGAATCCCATCGATTAACGTTTTTGCCACCCCCTCCACTCTGTACACCCGTGGAATTCTTTGCCCCCCTCCCTCCCCTCCAACCCTCTTTGCAGTGCGACTGGATAGCCGGCTACCGAAAAGCACGATCAAAATAAAAACGTCGTCAGGTTCCTTGGCCCTTTGCACCTCTCACCTCTCACCTTTCGCTGCCTCCTTTTTCTTCCCTCTTCTCCCTCGAGTCTTTTATATTTTACGACTCCCCCTTCCAGCCATCGTTTTACGTCGATTTCATGGAAATGGCTCGTTACTGTTCGATACTTTAAAATCCCTCGTTCCTGACGATTTTTTCTTCTTGAAATTTTCGTGTTCCTTTTATCGTTGATATTTCAGGCTCCTTCGTTTTCTTTGTTGTTCAATGGTATGTTTAATATTGTTGGAGGAAACAGAAACTGCTACAGTAATAAGTGCGCAACGCAGAGATTGTGGAGGTGGTAATACAATTTGCCTTGGAAAAGGATAACTATGTGGGGGGAAACTTGGGTAATCTTTAATAATTATAATCTCAAGCCTAAATTTCGTATCTTTTTTATATGTATGTGGCCTCTTCCGTCTCGGCTAATTAAGTTCGTCGAGAAATAATTCCTGTTCCTCTCCGGAAAGTTGTGAATAAAATTTTCATATTTTCGCGGCCCCTGAAAATTCCAATCTCACGAACAGCTTTCATCTCAATCAGACGTTCGATCAAACGCGGCGCCGCGCATCTGTGTTGCGCGCGATAATGCATCTGAGCCTCCGCTGTCGCGACGGCGAAATATTTTGACAGTTCAGGGTTCAGATTCGCTTAATTCGCCGCGGACAATGAGAATGATGCATTGCTTATCCGTGCACGCCTGCGCATAAATTAGATCGCGGCTGATCGTACGAGGCTGACTTAACGGGGTGCATAAATAAAGTGTACGTTGTCAGTGGTCGGGTGTGTGCTCTCGTACACGCCGGTCCACCAATCGCGGCCCGCTACATGTTAATGCACGAAACGGAGATCCTTTATGCATGTCGAGTAGCATAATAATTGAGAAGCCTGAATTATTGAGGGAAGTGTGTCATATCGAGGATTTAGGGCACTGGCCCCTCGCATTGTTTCTTTTTAACGAGGAATTTAAGGAGCCTACATTCTTCCCGGTATTTCACCAGAAAATTATAAATAGTTTATTTATAAAAGTGTAATAAAATTCAGGAAGTTTTTCAAACGTTCGTTTTAGGTCCGTACCGGAGAATTCAAATTTTTATGATAGTAGAGTAAATATATTTAAATTGTAGGGAGATAGGATAACGAGATTATTGATTGGCTCGAGAAGCTGCAAACGAAAAGAAAAAAATAAAACCAGTGGGGATAAAAAGACCAAAGGGAGTTTTAAGATGGAGATGGAATGTGATTGCGAGAGAGATAGAGAGAGAGTGAATGAATCGAATGCGTGAGTAAGATAGCTTTGTAAATATGTATAGGTTTATGTAAAGCAAACCCAATTCTTGGCTGTGAGGCTGAATAAAACATATTTATTTAAATTGTACAGGAGTGCCAAGGAATGGTGAGCTTTGTGGGCGGAGTTAAGGGGAGTGCGCGGGAAACAAAGTCAGCCAATAGCAATCCAGATGTGAGATACAAAGATACAGAGCGGACCAAAAACAGAAGACACAAAGTTTTGAATAGATTTACTACAACGTAGCTGTCTGAACCTATTTAAGAACGTTTCCTATTTAATTTCACTTCAGAAAGAACTATTTATAAAATGTATGTATCAAAGATGGAGGCCTTGGCAAGTGACTCTACGCTCGTTGCGAAGACGTAAAATCTTGAAAGTCCTTTCAATTTTTAAAGTACCCCTTTAAAACTTCATATATCACACATAATAACTCCCGATATGTTTTTTTAAATCACTGAATTTATAAATACAAATATATGGTTTAAGAGTCACAAATATTTTTCTTCAACTAAGCATATTAAATAATACTAAATAAATAAAATACTTATACTTCTGACCAATAAACACAAAATCTATTGCAATAATGTCAGAGTCAATTTTTAAGATGACAGTAATTGGGCTATTTACCCTAGACTACTATAAAACTGTCAATTCCTAGAATCCCATCCCACCGAATTCAGAAGTCGAAGTCTAAGAAGCTGTCTCGTGGTTTACACGTTCAGTCATCAATTTATCATTAACCATCCACCCTTCAAGGGATCCGTTTCCGCGCAATTAGACGCAATCTTCGGTTGCGAGAGACAAACGGGAAATTACGATGCGACCAGCAAATCGTCCCCAGGAAATCCGCGTGTCTAAAAGCTTCCATCTTCCTTCGCCCTCTCGTATTTCACCCCTCCTCTGGCTCCCGTTTCTTTCTTCTCCGCGACACCCCGTTAATTGATGGTTTTCAGGGAAACGATCTGACGATTGACACTGCCCCAAGGCACACCTAGATACACCCCAGCGATATACCTTCACCTCTTCTACTAACAACAAGCCCCTCCTCGCTCCAAAGGGGATGTTTTCTAAAATCCCGCGTCCGCCGCGAAGCAGTCAGAAATTTTCTTTCCGCTGTGAGAAATAGGAAAAATGGTGGGGAGCAATTGATACGTGGGCCGGTGGGGTCGTCCGTTCGAAAATCACGGAGACAAAAATCCTTTCCCTCTCGCGGGAGGAGCACGTGGATCGCATTGGGGGTCGATCGAGTAAAACGAGCCGAGCTGGAAGAAAGGAACAAAAGGACGTAAAAATAGGGAAACGTGAGCGAGGAGAAAGTGCGACGGAGGCACGTTGGGAAACGAGGCGAGTTGCGTTTACTGCGAGACGAAATTAGAAAAATCGAGGCTGGGAAAATTGAAAGGCGCGCGAGGGAGAGACAGTTGGCCCGGTTTGGAAACGCGTGCATATCGAACGTCGAAAATGCGACGCGGCGGAGGTGAATTTCTGAAAGCAGCCGTCGACAAGATTGAATTTTACTCTGCTCTGACGCGATGATGTTCGCGTTGGGATTTACGAAGGGAGTACGTTTGAGTCATCGTTTTTGGCGGAAAAGGAAATGTCCTGTTCGTCGGAGACACAGTGTCAGCTTTCGCTTGTGATATGGGTTGAAATTCCTGATTTCAAAGATTCTCATTCTTCTTCGTTCTTTGATCACACTGTTACTACTAACGAACGTTAAATTTCGCTACATTAACAGAATACAGGGTTTAAAAGTATCGCAGAAGTATTTCGTCTGACTTAAAGAACGTCACGTCCCGCCCTGAATTTAATTATAATTTTTAAAGACGTTTTTAGAACTGCAATTAACCCGGAACGTCCAATGTAAACGTTAAAAATAATTACGCAATTAGAGGTCCGTGTAAGTCACGTCCGCTGTAACAGTGCTCCTCAACTTTCTGTGCGCGCTGCGCTCTTTTGCGACAAAATTATTACACCTACGAGTCGACCGAAATAAAAGTGGAGAACTGTTTAAAAAGTAACTTCCCTGGTACCATTTATCTTGAGATGCGAACGAAACTGCTGCAAACGATCCTCTTTATTTCTATTCGCTTCGTAATCTATCTATCAAATAATTCATTTATCTAGTACAATAAATAAAATAAGAGTTGAAAGCAATGGCGAGAGATTTTTGTTCCACGCGAAAAGGAATTGCCCAACACTTTGAGAATCGCTTTTATCCTAGCAAACACGGGCGGAGAAGAAAGAGAAAGATACCTACGGTGTAAGAGGATGACGTTTGGTAAAGGTCGACGAAAACGAGAAAGGTGGAAAGTTCACCGAAAATAGCCCGATGGTCGTAACGTCCACGTATAAACATGTTACCGTACACCTGTGCTTACACGAGATGAGATTCGCGTTCGGAATATAAAACAAGTGCATCGTAAATGCGCATATACGCGGGGACGCGGTGGATTACTAAGCAGACGGGTCCGCTTTGAATTCGAAACTCGGGCCATTTATAAAAGCGCGAATTTCGAAATGGAATTACGAGGAATCGGCGGATCGCGAGGATCGAGGGGGATCTTTATCTGTGGGCAGGTTTTATCGGCGATCTAGTTCGTTAATATATGGCGAGAATCCCCGCGATCTGTATAATTTGGAAGAAAAGCTAGTTGTAAGTCAAACTGTGGAAAAATAGAATCTCGACTGCTCGAAATTAATAGAGTGGACTTTTCATAATTTGAGATAAGAAGAACCTAATTCGGGGCACATTATCCGGGTGTCCCAAGAAATGGAAGAAGCTGTATAGAAGAACAACAGCAACACAATCTTTTCCTAAGTACGATCTAGAATTAATCCCTTGGGAGCTATGAGCGCATATATATCCACAGATTCTTGCAGTGTGTGCGGAGAACGCCCATGAGCGTTCAGATACTGTGCTTAAGGGGGGAGACCACTGTCTCAAATCTGAAAATTTTTATTTTTTCTTTTTACATTTTCTGAAAGACGTACGTTTCAAGAATGTTCTCTCCAAATTTTATAAAGAAATTCGCAAAATTGACGGAGATATGGTGTTTTTCGTGAAGCGGTGTGAAACGCGCGACTGAGCCACGCGGAACTTTGAACGCGTTTTCCTCAGAATGACATTTTTCAACCGCGTTGACAGTCTACAGGGAAAACTATACGTCCAATTGACACGAGCAAGGGCATTTATTGTTCGGAAAACCCGCCTCTATTACCTGACGATCAGTTTTTTTCAATTTTCGACCTGCTTCTATTTTTTTTATCAACAATTCCCTAACTTTGTACCAAAGAAAAAATGATTTTTTTCAGTGGTCCGCCATTTTGTTATTTTTTACAATTTTTACTATTTTTGATCGTCACGTAATAGAGGCAGGCTTCTAGTTTCTAAATATTACTGTTTTTTTGAATTCCGATTAACCATATGGCCTGGACACTGTCAACGCGACAAGCATGTTTTTGCCGCAGTGCAAATTTTGACGAAGAGTATAGAGAAAACGAATTTGAATTTGATTGAAAAAATTGTTTTTTGTTTTATGTACATATTAACTATACTAAGCAATAAATTGATTTGCTTGCATTGTTTGGTTGAAATAAATTCCCAAAAACATCCTTAATTTTCGGACCATTATAACTCGGAAAAAAAGATTTTTTTTTTTTTACATTTTCTGAAAGACGTATGTTTCAAGAATGTTCTCTCCAAATTTTATGAAGAAATTCGCAAAATTGATGGAGATATGGTGTTTTTCGTGAAGCGGTGTCAAACGCGCCACTGAGCCACGCGGAACTTTGAACGCGTTTTCCTCAGAATGACATTTTTCAACCGCGTTGACAGTCTACAGAGAAAACTATACGTCCAATTGACATGAGTAAGGGCATTTATTGTTCGGAAAACCCGTCGCTATTACGTGACGATCAGCTTTTTTCAATTTTCGACCTGCTTCTATTTTTTTAACAACATTTGTCCAATTTTGTACCCCGAAAACGCGACTTTTTTTTTCAGTGGTCCGCCATTTTGTTATTATTTACAATTTTGACATTTTCTGATCGTCACGTAATAGAGGCAGGCTTCTAGTTTCTAAATATTACTGTTTTTTTTAATTCCGATTAACCATATGGCCTGGGGCCTGTCAACGCGACTAGCATGTTTTTGCCGCAACGCAAATTTTGACGAAGAGTATACAGGAAACGGATTTATGAATTTGTTTGAAAAAAAAATTTTCTTACCTTTCGATATGTACACTATTAACTATACTAAGCAATAAATTGATTTACTTGCGTTGTTTGGTTGAAATAAATTCCCGAAAACACCCTTACATTTCGGACCGAGACAGTGGTCTCCCCCCTTAAGAGATGCGACTAGAGGAGTCCCGCACGCAGCCTACGCTTAACGTTTAAATTGTCAGTGCCTAAGGGAATGAAGATATATCGATTTAAGGGGGGTTCTGCTTTGTGGGACCGAAAAGGTAGGCGATATTTGCGAATTTTTTATAAAAAAAAATGTTGAACGGATTTATTTGAAATTTGGCAAGCTGTTTTATTGTACTTTGAAGTATTATTACAAATTTTTATGAGGCTATACAAAAAAAATGTGTGTGTGTGTGTGTGTTGCAGAACGTTAAATAAAAACGGCTCGTACTGGCGTTGATGGAAAGTGTCCTATGGTTTATCTGAAACACTAGAAGGAAAAGGGATTCTTAATCTACATGAACATGGCTATCTCTGGAACTAGGATTATGACTGTATCTGTTACCGTTCTTTTTTTATTTACATAATTCCTTGCGATTTTTGAACAAAATTTGAATTTTTTATTCAAAAGGCTGCCATTTTAACAATTTTTAATTTTTCTGAATTGTTCTAGTTCCAGAGATAGCCATGTTCATGCAGATTAAGAATCCCTTTTCCTTTTTCTGTTTCAGATAAACCATAGTGCACTTTCCATCAACGCCAGCACGAGCCGTTTTTTTCAACGTTCTGCAATTAACGCTTTACACACGCACATTTTTTTTGTATAGCCTCATCAAAATTTGTAACAATACTCAAAAGTATAATAAAACAACTTGCCAAATTTTAAATAAATCCATTGAACGGTTTTTTTATAAAAAAATCTTAAATATCACCTACCTTTTCGGTCCCCCTTAAACAGAGATCGAATTATGGAAACTTACATCATCCACTGTGCTCTTTTACATACATCAACTGCCAGCAGCTTCTGAATAAGGAAGACCACGATTAAAGCCAACGGCCATCTGATTTAATCTATGCAATTTCGGAGCGCGCCGAAAACGGAGACGTCCGATCGTTCCTGCGATCGTCTTATTTTTGGACACCTTGGAGCACAGTGCCCGTTCCACTGACCTTAAAAAGGAATCACGTTGGAACGCACCGTGGGCGGAAAACCAGCCTAAACACTGCCCACGCCTCGTCTTCGCGTGGATTCTCTGTAACGAGGCCTAAAACTTGCCTCTACATGGGAACAAAAATTGTCACGCTATCGAGATATCGTCTCGCGATAGAAGTCGACCTGCCCCGGCTCCTGGCCGTCGTGGTTGCCTTATCCTTTGAGCCAGCGACACTGGTGAACGCCATTTTTAACGATTACACGCTGATAGGAGAAAGTCTGTGGTATTATTAGAATGATACGTCGGTACTTACGGGTTTAGAAATCTGATTGAAATGAATATCTCGGGAAATACAGTCAATGATATGGGCGTTTATGTGCCATCGAATCCCACGTCGTTTGGTGGAAATAAATGTGACAGGAGGTATTATTAAAAGTTCAGATATCATGTAATTTTTAAGTCCGTCTATTCATTGTTAATTCGTTTAAATTCGGAGATCGAATAATTGCACTTGGGAGAAAGAAAATGCATCTTTAAAATCACTAATGACACATTACTTTAAACGAAAGATATCTACTTTCTTATACACTTTCCTTCAAATGCATAATTCACGAGCTTAAAGAATTCAGAATCAATGGATTGTAGGTGAAGGGAATCGTGTATAATCGGGTGAGATTCCGCGAATTGCTCGCGGTATTTGAGGTGGCAGGTTTCGTCGTTGGTTACGTCCCGCGAAAGTCACGCCGAGGGGCACGTTTCTGCTTTTATCTCCCCCCCCCTCGCAGCTTTTCCTTCGCGATCCTTTTTAAAGCGGAACGAATCGAGCCGCCAGCGACGCTCTGATTACGGGCGCGGAAATATTCGCGGAAATTATGGCGGCTGGGCGAGGCTGGCCCGTTAAACGCCAATGAAAACCGATTTCCGCGGAGGAACGAATGCTTTCATCGAGTATCGCCGCTGATTAGTCCTTTCTGATTTTTCTCGCCTTGCTCGGCCGCGACCTCGCTCGGAATCCAATTTTCTCCATCAGCGGCCACCGTTACGAGCGACTAATGACACTACCGTTCAAAAGTACCAGCAAGCACACTTCACGCATTTCCTTTCTGCATTCCAACGCTAAATGTAGAGTCTAATATCGGGCGGTAGTTTTACCCTTTTTTGTGGATAAAACGCAGCTAATTTGCTTCTAGCCGTCGAAGCTATGTAAAATAGAAATGAAAAGAGGAGAAGATGTTGAGTAAAGTAGTTATAACTTTTAACAGTATTACATTTCCTATTCCTGCTAATAGTAGTAATGGAAAATTGTGTCTAACATGGAGGTATCAATGTTATACCTTATGTACAGAGTATAAGAATATTTTTTCAGTAAAAGGGACACCTAAAGTTTAAACGGTAAATAGTGTATTCTACAGTGGTATCGATGGACCATATCCAGATTATCAAGTAAATAAGGGAGACGTGCTATAAAAGGGACAATTTTATTTAACGTGCATTTTTGATAATATCATGACAGGTATTTAACCCTTAAATGCATGGCGTTGTAAAACTGCAACATACCGTTCAAACCATCTTTATTACAAGCTTTTTTTCCTTGCATTAGCATATATTCGAATATACTAAGTATATTTAGTACATTTAATATACTAAATATATTTAGTAGTACATTTAATATACTAAATATATTTAGTAGTACATTTAATATACTAAATATATTTAGTAGTGCATTTAATATACTAAATATATTTAGTAGCACATTTAATATACTAAATATATTTAGTAGTACATTTAATATACTAAATATATTTAGTAGTGCATTTAATATACTAAATATATTTAGTAGTACATTTAATATACTAAATATATTTTGTAGTACATTTAATATACTAAATATATTTAGTATACTTAGTATATTTGAGTATATGCTAATGCAAGGAAAAATAAAGATGGTTTTAACGGTATGTTGCAGTTTTACAACGCCATGCATTTAAGGCTTAAAACACAAGTCCATTAATAGGAAGTATATTTATTAGCCTTCAATAAAAATATATTACAATCTCATTCATAATAACAAAAAATAACAAAATCCTTGATTTTCAAATTAGTCGAAAATGTCCCTTTCAGGACTAGGTACTCTTAAATAGAAAATTAAACGTCATAGAAGGAACACGTTAATACAAATAAACAAAATGAAAACAAAATAAGATAAATTATTAAAATATCATTAATGGCACATAGAATAATATAAAATCAATACACCTTTTATAGCACCTCTCCCCTGCACAAATAAATAAACATTATTCAATGATCTTAACATCCCCCAAGGACTACGCTACTTCATTCATCCAATTGCAAATCGAGAAACAATACGAACATCCAAAATCGACGAGTCTCCACGTTCTTCAATCGTTGTTGTCGTGATGAAACGTTTTCGTAGTAGGGAAATGGAATTTCGAGAGCCCCGCGCGTGGAAAATGTGTCCGTGGGCGGTCGAGGGGGCTAGAACTCGCGTAAGCTCGCTGTTTATTAGCCTCATTTGCGATTCGTTGGAAACGTTAACGAGCCGATTCGCGTTCTTTCCCGTCGCGAGGAGGACACTCCAGCCTAACGAAGAAACAGCCCCAGCCGGCCTCCTCGCGGAGGGATACAGATTTCGCGTTCCTGGGGCGAATTATTATTCCCCTTGGCCGATCGATAAGACTGCCACCGCTCCTAATTACTCGAAACGCGTTCTCCACGAGTATGTAATTTCTCCGTGTTGCACCGGCTAGGAAGGTAATTTAAGATGTAACGGGGAGTGCGGCTAATTGGTCAATATTTGATGTTTCCCCGGGAAACTGGAATAGCAGCGGGTAATTCGAATGAAGTGCTAAGCGACGTACTAGGTATTATTAAACGACGAAATTCTGGCTGCTCTGCGCGCAATTATTTTATTCGCCTCTGTGTTTATTAAAGGACTCAGCCGGGCGAACTCCTTTCGTTATGAATTACTTCTACCGATCTCGAATCTCAAGTGCACTTGTATTTGGTTAGTGATAATTGGTAAATAATTGCTGGGAAATATTTTCTGCTGCGAAAATCATCCTTTTGATAAAAAAGTGAGTTTAGAGTCTTTCTTATAGAACTTGGCTATCTTCTTTTTAGAAGACTTGAAACCCCCAATTTTTATGACAGACGGACGTCTTTATGAACTCGCCACAGAACGTAATTAGTCCCACGGTGATCCAATTCGCGGCTACGAGGGCACGAGTGACCGAAACGCGGCAGGAATTACGTGGTTCGAGCGAGGCACGTCGCACGTCGAGAATGTGACCATTTAAGGTCGACTTCGCGGCTGACCGACGTTCACCAAGCCGGAGTCATTGTTTAGATTGGATCCACGTTCGAGCACCACATGGACGCTGGAAGATTCTCCTTTAAGGAGCTCGTCACGGACTTCGGGATATCGTGGAAACGAAAGTTGCGGAAGAAAGAGAATCGCGTCGACATGAACGTTCTGTGGCCGAGGACTTCAAAGTAGTTTGGTAGCAGGCATTCGAAACTGGGTCCTCGATCGAAATCTCCTGAATTGAAGTAGGGAGTATGAAAGCTGCAATTCTCAATGATTCTCCAACGTTCTATAGTGCATTTAATTTATTTATTAACGAATAAAATTATCTAGTGGAATGAAGAAACATTATACAGTAAAAAAAACAGTGCATAGTGAGATAAGGGAACAGACATAATGATATTAGAATAAAATATAATACTTTAGTATTCATTGAACTATACAGTCCTGATTTCATGTATATTCATCATTCTGAAACGTAGAATTCTATTCTCGGTGGTAAAGAATCCAGTAACCAGAATAGAGAGACTTCTTTGTGTCGCAGTAGCAAAGGATCGTCGGTCGTCGACCCGGAGCTCGTAAAGGATAGCCGAAGCGAAAATAAGAGTGTGCAATTAATGGATAGCGGGCCAAGCTATTCGCTATTCTTATTATCTCAGGTCGTGCTCGTCCTCGACGTTATTAACAGCAGCGCAATTCCAGTTCGCGGCGCGGGCAACTTTCCAACGGCGTGCCTCTTAAAAACGACACTTTTAAATCCTGTTACATGCCACCGATAAAGCTCCCAAACAAGCCACCTATCTACTTAATTGCACACACGTCCACGATACTTTAAACGAATATTCAGGCGATACTATTCGTAGCTTTCCAGTGTGAATTCGAGTATATATATTTAAAGCAACATTTTCGTGGCCCTTTTGGCTGCGTTAGGGGTTTAAAGATGCAGTGACAGTGATTAAAGGGTGAAGGGTTAAAGTGTAATTATTGGATAATTAGGGATATACCTGAAATAATAGGTATGTGACTCTAGAAGCTATAAATAAATTAAATGCACGAGAGACACTAGGGTGGCCCTTATTTTCAACCTGCGATTTTTTGCTGTCACTCCCTAATATGGTTCCATTTCATAAAAAAATAGTCCCTGAAAAAGATTATTGCAATCGAACAACAGGAAAGGATGCCGACCAGGCTTTAAAGTTTAGAATTCATCAATGGTTTGAATTTGGAGAATTTCTCAAAAATTGTAAGCCCTATCGAAATTTTGTTCAAGTAATGTTAAAAGAATATTAAATTTTCTACAATTACTGCATATATAATTTCTTCGTGCTTCCAACCATTTTTTGGATAATAACGCTTGAATATTGAGAGATGTACTGAGGAAATGTTGGAAGATTTTTCCAAAAAGGCATAGTTTTACACTCAGAAGCATCGAATAATATCAGCCATTTAATATCGCTTAAGAACATAGGCTGCAAAGGTTTAAAAATGTGAAAAATGTACATACCTAGTTACCCTCTGCGTGGCACCCCCAAGCACCGACCCCTCTTCCTTCAAGCCAGGGTAGATCTGAAACAGAGGAACCATTTGTGTTAGAAGGCTCGAGGTCATTGTATTCTCGAACTCTGAAGCTTGGCAAACTAATCTGCAGTGATATAGCTTTTCGTATTAACATCGTTTTTGTTCGCGATATCACTGATGAAGAGGAATCATCGACGTCGAATTAATCGACAATATTTTAATCAAATGACCGAATATCGCCGAGTATTTCCACGGAGCGTCAACAGATTGGTGTTTGCGAGGCAAGGTTTACAAATTGACACGAGTTTTCAGACGGCTAAATTCGAACGCGCGATAATATTTCCATAATCCACAAACGTTTTATATACGAAACGCACGTTTAATTGGCGAAAAAAGGGATCCATGGAGGGGAAACAAACATCCTCGTAGATCCCGCGGCGCGTTTCATCGAATTCCACGTCCGCAAATTACCGTAATTGGCTCTGGGAAATTTACGCGGTGCCGTTCGACTGCTGGATTTAAATGCGCGACGTTTTGACGAATGAAATGTACTTTCGATCGGGGGAGACAAAAATGAGCTAAAATGGATATAAAGCGCAAACAGAAACAACCATATACGACATAGCAGTAAAACAGTAATTGAATAAAAACACAGGTGCGACCTGCGTCTGCGTCAAACACTCGACCCCAGGCGATTATTCTCCAACCGCACCTGAATAAATAAAAGTTCATCATCCACCTCTATCAAAAATTCTCTGAGTGCAGACAAAGTATCCTTCACCCCCCTTGGTATCAAAGATCGAAGTACTAATCAATAACGATGAAAAACTCGCAATTACATCCAAGCTACCTAACTGGACGCTGTGGTGGGGGTGTATCTAGAGGTGTGACTATCGATAAAGTTATCGATAAATGTCGACAATATCGAAATGTTATCGATAAATGTCGACAATATCGAAATGTTATCGATATTTCGATATATCGATATAATCGTTAAGATATCGTTAAGGCGAATAAAAGCGACTGAGGTAGAATGCGCCGCATTAATTGTAATAACATCATTCAAAATCTATTTATTTTTATTGGAACTTATTGCAGTCAACATATTAGTATATTTTGGCTGTAATCTTGTTCTTCTGTGTGAAATAATTTCTATATTCATACGTATATTGTTAATTACATATTATAAATATAAATATAACACACGTATGTATATCTTTCTCAAAATTATATCGTTAGAAAGTATATAAATTTTCAATTCCCCTTTTATTGATGCAAAATTGTAATCAGTATTTGATTTTATATTTTGTACTTTCTTATCGAAATTTGTCCATAGATCGAGTATAGCTCATTTATGTTTATATGTGCACCCATTGTTAAAATATTGTTACTGTTGCCCAGCTGTATATTTGAATAATTTTTGTTAATATCGTACATGTATTTTAAATTACTTTTACGGTTTAACATATTCCTTCGAATCGAAAGCGATATCTTTATATGTATGTACCTATTATATCGTTCTGTTACAATGTTTTTAAAATGTTTATTTGCATTTTGCATCGTTGTTGGAACAAAGTATACCTACCTACTGTATTCTAACTCTGCCGCTTTTATTCGTCTTAAAGATATCTTAACGATATTATGGATATATCGTTAAGGGGACTAGGCAGTCGAAATATCGATTTTTTTATTGCATTTTCCGAAAGTACTATCCTTTCTGAATAAAATGCCCCTTGGTTTATAATAAAATTCGCAAAATTGTAGATTTGGCAGCTAAAAATGTCAAGCGGTAACCTATAGCGTCGCCTTTGCCCAGAAACTTTAAACGCGTTTTTCTCGAATATTTTTTCCTCTTCTCTTTTTCCTCATTGCGAACGAATGGAGGTTCAGATCGACTTGAAAAAAATTACAGGATGTGTAAAACATGTGTCATTTCGGACCAAACCTCTGATATGGTCCGTAAACATTTGAGATTTTCATAAAAAAATTAAGAAGTCACCGGATTTTGGTAGCGTAAAAACAAGAACGAATTTTTCTCGGAAACATCGCCGTTTTTCAGCCATCAATTGCATAATTTTGATTCCATTTTTGTTTTTATAGGTTTGCCCGGAAACTATGAGTCCAAAAAACAAGAATCCCACCTTTGAAATCGGATTGCGTTACATTTTAAGACCGATATTAAGGGAAAACGACGGAAAAACGTTAAAATGTTTACACGTCTGCATTGCCATTTTTGAAGCACATATATATTTCTTACCATTTTTTTTTCAATCTGTATGGTAATAACAACCATTGGATAAAAGGATACATCTGGATTTGCTTTCATTTTTTTACAAATAAATAAGGGACAGAGTCCCTTTCTCACTAAAAACGACTGCCTAGTCCCCTTAAGCGTCAATAAGATATAATTTATCGATAATCGATAGTCACATCTCTAGGTGTATCTGAGCTCAGCGTAGGTTTGGTGGGGGTACGTCCAGGTCCTATCTAGATGAGGAGGGGATAGCCGCACAGTGGCCTCGAGTAGCCAATTGACTCCGTCTCGACTATAGTTCCCTCTCGAACGGTGTTCATGAGCGGAGTGGCCGAATTAGCTTAATCGACTCGCCACGATGGATCGCTCGATCCACCTTGCCCGTGGTATCTCCGCAGGAAATTGGCCCCGGATCCCCGTGAGCCGAGAGCACGCCCCGCTATCCGTGTTGTTAATGACTTGTCTACGTGCGGTCTTCGGCCCCGCCGCCTTTAAGGTACGCCACCGATCGAGCCGCGCGCGCGCGCGCGCTTGGGGCCCTCTCCGACATCGGTCGCAACCGATGCCCGTGTAATCTCGCGGCGAGTAAATGGGAAAACGCTGAAGAAGCTGAGGCCAGCGGGGAATATTTCAAACGCAACGACACGGAAGAAAATTACGCCCGGCTCGCTGTGCTTTTGAGCGGCGAACGTCGAACCAGGAGATTTAAACGAGCAACGCGAGCCGGCTGAAAAGGGACGGCAGCCAGTTTTCCGGAGGTCTCGGGTCGCTGTTTTTTGAAAAATGGCGATTACACGTCGCGCAGCTTCCTGCGCTTTACACGGGCGCGTGCCTCCGCGCGCGATATCGCAGACGGGATTTTTATACGGGGCAGATGCGAGCCTCATGTGAATTCTGTGCTTCAGATACCGATTTCGGATGTAGCTAAGGTAGTTGACCCAGTCGCCGATCGGTTTAGGCCTAATTGTCGATCACTTAAATATTGAGATTTTATAAGATTTTTGAACAATATTGTGATGATATATGTAGGTAAAAACTCTTAAATATTAACTTGCAATTTTGTCATTTACACAATATTGTTCAAAAACCTTATAAAATCTTAATATTAATTCAAATGATCGACGACTGGGTCAACTACCTTACTGCGCGTATCTGTTTAATATAAAATCAGTGTGAATCTTGAGAGCTGAGGTCCAACTATCCTCGAGAATTAAATTCGTGTTTGGCCCGACAAGTGAGCTCCCCGAGCGCGCTCTAACAAACGTATAATTTACCGATCTACATATCGAACGTAATGTTTATTAACGCGGACAGGCCAGCTGCTTTATGAAGGGACGTTCGATTGCCGCGATCCGAAGCCGATCGTAAAGTTGATCGACCGCCATAAAGACAAAAAGCAGTTCGATAGTTCACCGTGGACGTTGCGTAAAAGATACGGTTATTGCTCCCGGCACGGGACTTTGAAATATCCAGCGGGCAGGATTGGTCGCGCGGCTGGTATGAATATAATTCCAAGTATTGTCCCGCAAAAATTGATTCCTTCGCGCGCGGCCGGCCTCTCTCCCCTAACAAACATGAAAAATTAAATTCAGAGCTTCGCCGAACCCCCGCCCCTCCCGCCGCGCAGGGGCGAAATGAAATTGGACTTACAGGTGGCATTGACGGACGAACACGGATAATTTGAATTTTAAAGCAGTCCCGCGTGGCTGTCGCGAAATTCAGGCACGTCGAGGATCGTTTCAGTGATCCTCGTTCCGCCGCGTCTTTACCCCTCGTTTCAACGCCGACTGTTTCAGTGTGGATCGTCGTTTGTCATGGTGTGCTGAAAAGTTTATCGATTCCCATTGGAAGACCACGCTTTGGGGACTTCTCTACTGGTACACTGTTCGTTGATGAGTTTTTTATTAGATATTGTCTCGAAAGTGGACTTTATATTGGGGAAATTATTTACTCTCGGGAGTCGGGCACTGGGTCAGTTTAGACCCATGCGCATGTTTCTTTTTTATTTGTTATGTTTAGATACGTGGTTCTTTTGTTATAGAAATTGATATTTTGGACTCAGGATAAATTATAAATATTAAGGTACGTGGGTGAAAATAGACCCACCGTCGTTTGAGGGATAAGTTTTGTTAGAATTTTATTTTTTCTTCTACAGAGCAAGGTTTCTGTGTGTGTATTATGTGAGTTTATACCGTGGCAATTCTAGTGTATTTGTTCAATTATTTCAATTTCATATATTTATTTAGTTTCTTCAATTCTTTCGACACCTTTATTTGGTTTCTTCAATTCTTTCGACTCCTGACATTTTCATCATTCTTTTCGGTTACTCTAAATGCGCGCTCTATTCTCAAAGCGTTCTCACGGATTCGTGTATGCATTTGCGTTAGAATAGTGGAGGATTGCAATTCAGTTACTTTCTGGACGTTTCGAAACGGAAGTGTTGTCTTTGCGAAGTTTGCACAGCGGGACCGCGTGCACAGGAAGCAGAACGGTTGTTGCGTTTGATCCCCGACGCTCTTGTCGAAGGATTGCGCAATCACCGTGGCACACGTAGCCATCCTGTGCAAGTTGCATAATTCCCTTTTGTATCGTCGCGAGCACGGAAACACGATTACACGCGAACAGGTGCACCGTGCCCCCGTCGATCTTAACAGGACTCTGTCGTCCGTCGCCATCGACCTTTAAGCCATTTTCAACCTGCAATCACGTGGCTGTAGAAGAAAATGCAAGTAGTTACTCAAATAGACCCGCATTCCCTATAGACTATCTCCTAACATATATGTAGACGACAGATGTGGTGTAAGTTGTATTAAGTACTCTTATCTCTAAACTAGTTCAGGCAAATCATCTAACCCAAGCTAGATTTACACCAGAATAGATTTAAGTTTAAAGTTATTTAGGACTATACGTAAGCAGATATAGTTTCTGTGATAAATACTATTAGTAATTGAATTTTAATTAAATATATTTGAATTATTGAAAGAATACCGTGTGATATTTGAGAAAAGTATTTATTTGGGGAAAGTATTTATTTGAGAAAAGTATCTATTTGAGAAATATATCAATTTCAGAAAAGTATTTTTTAAGTAAAATATCTATTTGAGAAAAGTATCTGTTTGAGAAATATATCAATTTCAGAAAAGTATTTGTTTAAGTAAAATATCTATTTGAGAAAAGTATCTATTTGACAAAAGTATCTACTTGAAAAAAGCATTTATGTGAGAAAAGTACCTATTTATTTGAGAAAAGTATTTATTTGAGAAAACTATTTGTTGCAGAAAAGTATCTGTTTTGGAAATATATCTATTTCAGAATAGTATTTCTTTAAGAAAAGTATTTATGTGACAACAGTACCTATATATTTGAGAAAAGTATTTATTTTAGAAAAGACCCCAAAACGCAATAATTCCCCGAGTATCACAGACTTAATCCACACTCTCTTATTTCACGAATCAAGGTCACTTAGGATCGCGCAGATTCTTAGCCAACCGTCCCGATGCGAGATACGGCGCAATTAGACACCTCCATTTCGCGAAAATTGATGCCGAGATAACAAGACAATTCTGCACGCAGGTTCGGCGCACGATCCGCGCAAAGATACACCCAGATGAATAGTCAGCGGGGAATGCAAATTTGCCCGTGAAATGCAGCGTGTCGGCGAAGGGGCTGCAAGAGTCCTAGGGGCGCAAGAATTTTTATCGACACCCTCGCGCACATATAATCGCGACGCACGTACGGACCTACCCCTCCCCGTTGGATCCATACACGTGTCGGTCCAGCTACCGGCGGTTTACATTGCAAATTCGTCGGAGAAGTTGCCGCGGCCGACAGGTTGCACCCTGTCCGTGGCAAAAGTTGCTCCGCCGATTAAATTACCGTGCCAGTTGTCGCTGCTCCAGGATTAGAGACATTGTTTTGATACGTTGCTGGGGAATTGCTGCGACTCGCTTGCCCCGGCGTCATCGTGATCCAATAGAACAAATTGAAAATCGGATCACGACTATTAATACGAATTGTTGAAGGTAACTAAGTAAACACGAAGTAGTTGAAAACTGTGTGTAGATGGATTGGATTGAATCATTTAAACGTGAGACTCTGGTGGAGATTGAAATCCCAGATATGTAGATACCTTCTGTGAAATTTAGTTGCAAGGATATTGCAGCATCTGCGAAATTTGCAGGAGCGTTTTGAGGCAGGATCTTTGATTTTGGGGCTCAAAAATTGGAGGAGAATTTGGAGTTTAAAGTGGGGCGAGGTTAAGTTGAAAGAGTGAAGTTTACAATCAGAAATTTTGGAATATTCAGACCTTATTATTTATAATTAGCAACCACTAAGTAATTGATAATTATTTAAATTTTAATTAAACCCGAGTTCTTCTGCTAGATCAGTTATTATAATATTTAGTCAATCAAATTACGTCCGAAAATACTCTGGAATGAAGACTGAATGACTCAATAAACCACTGAATCTAGTAAATTTACGATCGAACGATCGTTCCTCGCGCGAACGCAGAATGTTGAACGGAATTATTCGAAGGCAAGAACGTAGGAAAGCTGAGATGATCAGCAACAACGGGAAGGTACCGCGGAAGGGCGAGAGGAAGGATGGAATCGAGAGGAATTTTCGTGGGATTAGCGTGGGACGTTTATGTTCGATGATCCAAGAAGGGAGTTATTTCTTCCAGGCGTGGCATTGTGCAGACACTTGATCCCGAGCGCCGCGCGGAAGCTGAATTCCGCCAAGGAACGGTATTCCACGTTTCGCTTAGTGCTGCGCCACACATTTTCAAGAATACTGACAGTACTTCCTCCCCGCGCTGCGTTCCAACCAATTCAAGTTGCAGCGCGCCCGTGAGAAAGCACTTACACGACAGAATGCTCGAAAGCGATAAGTCCCTGAGCCATAAAACTTTATTATTTACCTGGCAGCGTGAAGAAATTTCAAAGGACTTGGAAATACCCACACTGGCCAGAATTTTCATAAAGAAACTCGCCATTCAAAGCCAGCAAAACTCTCCCTTCACCCCAGCGATACCATAACACCCGAACATCCTTTGTCATCGAATATACTTTTGGCAAATTCGAGGGGGAAAGGAATTGTGTGGTTACGTTGCAAAACAGCCCTACCACTGACCTCGCCTTCCCGCTATTTTCCTTTTATTTCTACCTTGTATATCCACCATCTGCGGAATAAAGACCTTAAAAAAGCGAACCGACATTTAAATCGAGCCACTAATATATTCAGTGAGTTCTGCCTTGAATTCGCGCAATTTCAGAACATTCCCAGCTTTCCAGGCTTGAGTTTGAATGGGAATGAAATTAACAAGGGAAGTTAGGCAACCCGGAAACTCAGAAAATTATGCAACTTTGTGTGCAAGTAGGGTAGTTCATGCGGAGGACAAATCTATTTTTTGTAGGTGCCATAGAACGGTTTTAGGGGGTGAAATCACCACCTCAAAAAATGCAGAATTCTCTTTTTCGTGGAATATCTCGAGAACGGTGAGAGATATTAGAAAGAATTTTAAACAAAAGTTGCCTCTTTTTTTGTATTTAAAAAACTGCGTAAAAGTAATTATTGAAATATGGGTTGATGGTGAGGGTAACTTTAAAAGTATGGATTTTTTATTTAACAGTGCGCCGATCAAATTACCACTGCTTGGATCTCAATTATGAGGAATCAACGAGTTGCAGGATATTTGTCATCGGATAAAAGCATTAAAGATCGACGATGTATCAGAGCTGAGAAAATAATGTTATTAGAGTGAATGACGAATCGCGAGTCTGTTTGTGTGGGTACCAATGCATGATATGACCAGCGTTCGCTGGTACGGTTAACGAATCCGACTGAAGTAGGGATTACTTCATCGTGAGGCGGGAATATATTTATATAACATGTCGGAGGCTTCTATTTAGTGGCAATAAAAGCGCGAAGGTGCCACGACGAAGCCGGCCGGTTACGAGGCAGCCAATAATCATTCATTCTTTACGTTCTTCCGCGTTGGGCGAGCCATTCCCTTAGGCTTTCCACGCAAAAGGCACAATGAAACTTTCACCGCCTATTAATAATACAACGACGTGGGTTGATCGAGCTTCGTGCATCGGCATCCCCTTCTCGTTTCACGCCTTTCAGTAACGATTCAATTATCGCCGGGACAAATAGAGACTGATTTATCGCTTCTGAAACGCGTGCAGGACCGTTTCGCACAAGTGAAACAGGCGGCGTGCCTCTCGCCACCTAAACACACTGCTCGAAGCAATTAGCAAACAGCCTACTGGAATAACTTTGTTGCTAGAAAACTGGCTGCTTGAATCTTACTAAGTATTTCTAAACGATCGCTTCTGGCGAGAAAATTTTGCACGAAACGTGGAAGTCCAACTCCGAGCTCTATTTGGTTTAAAAGTAAATACTTTCAATGTTTTTCGGAAAATGGTAATTATTTAGGAAATCGAAATCAGGGTTGATTATCCTTTCGTAAATAATTACCCCAAATGTATAGATGGACGTGGAAACACGCCGACGTCAGACAAAGTGTTAATAAGACACCCAAAACGTAGACGCTTCAAGGGAGCCAGTAAAAAAGTATTTACATCCTCCAAAATCATTCAAAAATGAAATTTGCTAACTGTTTGAGCGGTGCAGACTTCTAGAGATGGGGAGACGCAGAATGATTCGAGTTTAGTAAAATTAAATATTATATTTCGACCGCACAATTTAACACAATGATATCGGCGCACTGATTCGGTCACACACAATTTTTTTTTTTTTTTTTTTTTTATTGACGTTTCGGTCCCTGATTTGGACCTTCTTCAGGAAAGAATATATATTGTATTTGCACTTGCTAATGAACCGTCGCAGCAGTTTAAATCTGTGCAAGCGACACGCGAGCCTGTTGGAAGATGACTAAGGTAAACAACGAACAAAGCAATAGACACCAGAAGGTGAGGCAAACTGTGGCTAAAGAAGCCGTTGACCAATACATACATACGAACTCCCAAAATTCAAATTTAAAATTGTCAAGGCATTAACCAAACAACCTCTTGCTCATGTGGCGAATTTTTAACTACAACCACAGGTGTCAGTGAGCAAAGTCAAGTTAAAAATTACATAACATATATAAGATATGTAATTAAAGAGATGTTATGGAGTTACTTAGAGAAACTTAGAGAAACTTGTGTGTGACCGAATCAGTGCGCCGATATCATTGTGATTCGAGTTTAGATGTCGTGTTGAGGATCAAGGTGAATAGAGAATTTACGGGTTTCCGTCAAGTGTTATGTAGCACGTTTCCTCCATCGGAGAACGTGAGACGACGATACAGCGTGGTTGTTCGTTGAAAAGCAATTTTATTATTAAGCCAGCGCGAAGAATATTACCGACCTCTCCGTGAACGAGATAGTAAACCTTGCTTTACGTAATCGCTGCTTAACGGAAGCGGCACAAAGTTGCTGGCCGCCTGGAGAACGAGCACCACGAGGTGGTCACGGACGTTTGTCAGTTAATGGCCGATGAAATTGAAATACAAAGAGGTACGCGGGATGTGCAAGATCCAGATGTTTAGCATTGGAATGGAGATGTCGTGGATCAGTGAGCGACGAAGGCGAAGATTTTTACTGAAAATGTATCTGCTTTGAATAAAAATAACTGGGAACTGACGGTGGGAATATCTAAAGCCTTGGGTTTCAGGATGAGATTTTACATGAGACTTTTCTATCATGAGACGAAAATCTCAGCAAATAAATAATGGAAATAATGGAAATAGTCACGAAAGGTGAGACTTTTTGAAAATATATCATGAAACTTATCTTGTGAGAGTCTACTGATCAAATAATTAAAAAATAATTAAATAATTGTCTCACGAGAAGTCTCATTTAAGATATGATACTTGTGTCTCATCGTGGATTTGCACCTTAAGGGGTCAGTCCACTGTGAAGTCGTGAAAAATTGTCATTCTTTAAGATTTATTTTTTAGTAAACGGAATGTCCAACGTAAATAATGTTTTGTCTACTTATTAATACACTCATTGACAGAATAAAAAAAAACTATTTTAAATTTTTAACAGTTTGTAAATTAAAGTTTTAACGCATTTGAAACAAAAATTTCAAAGTGTGTTGTATTCATTATAAGTATGGTTATCGTCGAAACTAGGGTTATTTTATCTGATAAAAAATTAACAAAATGCGGAGCTTTGAAGTTTAAGTGTCGAAATACCGAAATGCTTAATCGAAAAAGGTTTCGTAGTCCCGGCCATAGCCACTGATGTGCTGAATAACATGTAAAAATTTCAGACTCATTGGTCAAATAGTTTTTTTGCAATCACCTGCACCAGTTGAAAAAAATGTTGTTTTGAGAAAATCGCGTTTAAAGTTTTAAAACAAATTAAAAAAATTCTTTTAAATTTTGCATGTATAATATAAGAGTAGCTTAATAAATACCAAAAGATTTATTGCATTACATGTTGTATCTACGAAGAAAAAAATCTTCAAAAATAGCATCATTTTTCAAACCGTCACAGTGCACTGACCCCTTAAGGGAGAGTATTTCATCCCCCAGCATTAGCTAATTCTGAGACAAAACATTTGTGTTCTTGGCTTTTATCTAGATTCTTTCAAATATTTGATAACATTCCAGTTGTCAATACCAGCAGACGTACATTCACTACTATCAAATAAAACAGCGTCACTCCACACAACATTTCTACCGCCGTAGTACAATTCCCAGACTTCTACGAACCACGCCGCCATGAAATTCAAACGTCTCCAGCATCCCCCAATTTCCATACAGAATATTCTACGTTTCGTTTCACCCTTTCTTTTAACACCCCACCACGTTTTCTATTTTCTTACGTTTCTAGGTATTCCCGATTCCCTTCCACTTTTCCTCCACCCTCGTACTCCGCCCCCACCCCTACAATGCTCTCCGGATGTTTCCTATTTGCCACGGATACCCTTAATAGCCGGTGTCCTTGACATTTCTCATGCTCGATATGCACGCGGACAGAGGAAAATTTCGAGGCGTCGTCGGTGTTCTCCAGTACGTTCCAGCATAAACAGACTGTCGTCAGCGGCTGCCTGCGTAAAAGACGCGGCACGGTCGTGTCCTTCTGGCGTAAAAAGAGCGTTGCTCACCTCTCCAGAAATACCCGGCGTACGTGTTTACGCAATCCCCGTGTTACCGAGTATGTAATAAGCGCGAGGTGTACCACGTCAGTAGCACGCGTGCGAAAGCCTTCCTCTTCTTCGTCCATGTTTCGCCACGAGCACGCCGAGGGATATTAACGCAAGCAGCGTGCATTTGGATAACCGTCTGCCACAGACCACCCTATGTCTTCACTGGTCTTGTTCGATGGAGTCCACGTTCTTCGCCTTGCCGCGGTCATAGTTCGGCCTTAGGTATATTTAACGTAATAGCAACTCCCTTATATTATATTCTTGCGAGAGTCAGAAGGGTCCTTGAAGAAATATGGATGGATGGACGGAGATCCGAGGGATGAGGCGAGATTGAGGATACGGGAATAACACTAAGTCAGAAAAGACCCGAGGGAGAGGAAGGTCGAGGATATGGGAACCTGACTGGGTCAAAAAAGATCGAAAGCATGTGATGGTAGATCTGTGTTAGGCCCTTCATTTCAATTGTGTATTTAACGTAGTGTTGAGCGGCGAGGAATACATGTATTAATAGTCTTTTTATACTTTTCTGGAAATTAGGAAAAATGTATCGAAGAGAACTTCCATACTTTGGGGTAAAAGGGTCGTAGTGGAATTAATTAGATAAAATGATTCAGAATTTCGACCGAAATAATTTTTAATTTTAAAGATAAATGCTATCGGCGCTAAGGTTCGGTCCTTTTAAAGGACCGAATATTAATTAGATAAAATGATTCAGAATTTCGACCGAAATAATTTTTAATTTTAAATATAAATGCTGTCCTTTAAAAGGACTTCCATACTTTGGTATGGAAGTTCTCTTCAATACATTTTTTCTCAGCGCCGATAGCATTTATCTTTAAAATGGAATTAATTAGGTATGCAAAGATTGTAATAAAGAGTGACCTGTGAATTACTCTCTAGAGTCTGGGTTCTGCACAAGGAACGTGTTAACTTTTAAAAGGACCTTTAAAAGGACCGAACCTCAGCGCCGATAGCATTTATCTTTAAAATGGAATTAATTAGGTATGCAAAGATTCTAATAAAGAGTGACCTGTGAACTATTCTCTAGAGTCTGGGTTCTGCACAAGTAACGTGTTAACTTAAATCCTCCATTATGTTCGTGATTTGCAATCTTAAAAGACTTGCATACATGGTATATGGTGGTTTCTGGGGTCAGGCATGGGTCAGGCCGTCGCTCAAGGCACAGTTTTGTGCAACATAGAGCTTGTGCTCGAGGCCTGTGTCCATATCAGTATTATTTCTCACAGTTACCGCAGCTGACTTTCTTCGAAACAGAAGTGTTGGCACATCGATGTAAACGCGATATTAAACGAGGAAATTAGGAGTTCGACATTTTAGGTAATTTTCCGCAAGGAATCTCTCATTCTTGACCTACTAGGCCTTAAGTCGCGCTCCCGCGTGCGCAACGCGTGACCTCAAACATCTTCGTCATATTTTCACTGCGTTTCTTCTGCCCTACACATTACAGTATAAGAACAAACACAATTTTTGCGCACTTAGAGTCAAGGAGACTGCAGCGAATTATTGAAACAGTGCGAATGCAAAACTAGGTGTCAGCTTCGTTTAACGATCATTCTTTGCCCCCCATAAAGTTCCCAACGGTTCTGTTAGTCCATACATATCACATTTCCGCTCCATAGCCTTCAAATAATCAATTTCATGCATTCAAACATAAACACGCGTAACGTCAGCCAGCAAACCTCGTTAATAGCAATTCGCCTGCATCGTATTTGCAAACTTGTTGTGCCCTGTAATGTGTTTAAGCAAATAAATTAAACGCTGTTCCGCCAACATTCAGGCACATTAGCAGGCGAAAATTGCCTCGGTTATGCTGGTGGTAACTTTAACGAAATGCATTTGGAAATTTTCGAATGTGAGGGTATTCTTTGAACTCTGATAAACAGGATTGAAAACGATGTAGGTAGACTTTGCACGTGCCAGATGTTGCGATCGTCGAAGTGTGAGAAATTTCACAGGGATCTTGGACGCTAAATAATAATATTTGCATTTACGTTAGACGGGCAGTGTTAACGGTGTTCCGCTAATGATTCGAACGAGGTCAGATCTCGATAGATCCTCCGTCGACGACGAGAGGACTCCATCATGTTCGACGTGAGTGCTGAGCTTCAAGGTGATAGGAACGATGACGTGAGTGAACCGTTCCAGGCCAAGATTTACTCAGATCGTACAGTACTTGTCTCTCATTTTTACAAAATCGTGAGTGGCGAGCAGAGGAATCTAGTTAAAGAATTTGTTTACCCTTCAATATGTATGCATTACCTATACTAAACAATATATTGATTTACTTGCGTTGTTCGATTGAAAAAAAAAGTAGAACCCAGAGCACCAACTAAATTATTATTCAAAATTAAATTGACAAAATTAAATTTCTATGGCTAATTTCTACATGACTTCTCACAGAGATTTCTCGCGACCCCTAATTCACACCCCACTAAAAGAAGTTGAGAAATACAGGAAAATGGGTTCCATTGGCTCTGATAGAGAGAAGATATATTAAACAATATATTGATTTACTTGCGTTGTTTGATTGAAAAAAAACTAGAACCCAGAGCACCAACTAAATTATTACTCAAAATTAAATTCCCAAAATTAAATTTCTAAGGTTAATCTCTGTATGACTTCTCACAGAGATTTCTCGCAACCCCCAATTCATACCCCACTAAAAGAAGTTGAGAAATACAGGAAAATGAGTTCCATTGGCCCTGATAGAGAGAAGATATACTAAACAATATATTGATTTACTTGCGTTGTTTGATTGAAAAAAACTAGAACCCAGAGCACCAACTAAATTATTACTCAAAATTAAATTTCTAAGGTTAATCTCTGTATGACTTCTCACAGAGATTTCTCGCAACCCCTAATTCACACCCCACTAAAAGAAGTTAAGAAATACAGAACAATGAGGTCCATTGGCCCTGATAGAGAGAAGAAAGCAGTCGATGGCAAATGCTTCAGTTGTTCAATAAAGATCCATGGAATTTCGGCCCTCGAGGATGCAAAGTTCGAAAACTAGAGCAGGAGAGCTCGATCGACCAGAATCCCAAGCTCGACATCTCGTCTCTCGCTTGCACCCGCTTTAATCGACACGAAGGAGGCACAGGCGTGAATCAGCGTGGTGCAAAGCGCACAATGTATCTTGCGTTTGAAGCTGTGTAAAGCGCGAATGTCGGGCGCGATAAGGTGGTTGGCGAAGACCGGAAATGGCCGCACCCTGCAGCGATCGGCGGTTGTAGATTTCAAGCAATCCAAACTCGTCCTCGGCGGAGATAGCGGTGAATTAAACGCGACTGAGACAATAGTCCCTGATAACAATTATCTTCGCAGAACTGCTGAGGTGTGTTTGATGAGCTGGCGACTTTTCATTGCCTTCTCAATGCTGGAATTCTGGGTCAAATGTTGTCACTCTGTCAACTGCTAATCTTTCAAGGAAGCAAGTGCGCGTCAATTTTACCAACGAGAAGGAAAATATATACAGAATGGTCTTTAAACAAAAGCGTGCAATCTATAAAAACACATTCTAACCAGATGAAGCATAATTTCCTTGGATTATTAAATAACACTATTTCCTACATTAAACGTAAACGATTCGGGATTAAAAATTCACGGTAACGAGTATTCTACTTTCCTTCGCTGAACCAAGTATCTTCGTAAATGAAGAAACTCATAGAATTAAAGGCACGAGGTATGAGAATTACATTACCGGTGTCCCTCCACTTCCCATCATCCCTTTACAGGAGAAAACTTGGCCGAGGGAATTCATTAAGCATAGATGGCGGGAAAGAAATTAGTTCGAGCCCCGCGTTGTACCTCGAAGGTCTTCTAAAACGAAGGGAAAGCATCAATGCGCTCAAACTTTACGCGACACTTTTTTTCCGACCGAACGAATTGCGTTAACGAACCCGTAAATCGCGGAAGAAACCTCGGGCCCTTCCGCGGCGCGAAGAAATTCCAGCTCTGGCTGGCAGCAGCGTCGCGCAATCCGATTAAAAACTGCGAAACATTAAAGTTTGCTCCGCGGAGCGTGCACGAACGCGTAATTAACCTTTAAACGCGGGGGAAGGGGGCACTTTTTCTCCGCGGGGGGAGGGGGGGAGGGTAACATCTGCGAGCAGCGTTAAGTGCGAATTATATAAGAGTGAGTAATGGCCGCGCGACTGCCTACGGCGTTCTCGCGGAGGCATCTGCGATAGTCACTGGAATTACATACCTATGCATTGTGTACAGAACCAGTTGGAAGTCTTGTTACAACATTCGGAAACGTATTTTACAATTCATGGCTGATAAAAAGAAAACCAATCATCTTTTAGCAATAGCCATTTTTAACTCGAACCGTTAAATTCTCCATAATGAGCGCTCGAAGTGGCCTACATTGAGATTAGACCGTTGCAAAAGTTCGCTCGCTCAGTGTTACGTGATGCGAGTTATACGGAAATCGCTCTTTTTACTACGGCTACCAGTGCGTTTACTAGGAAAATGGTAAAAGGTCATGGATAGCCAAGGAACATAGTTTGAATAGAAAAAGATGTAATATTATTCTACTTTTAATGGAGAGTTAGGTTTAATACAGTGAACGAAATTTTGCAACGATGTAATAGCTATAATACAGTGGGGGCGAAAAATGTTGGGAGAGAATTAATGTTCCTGATTTCTCGATATTTTCCGCATCTCGAGAAATGTGAAATCAGATTATATTTCTCGAGAATTCTTAAGAAATTAAAATAATATTGCAGAATTTATATTTTTGGAATAGTGTTTATAATATTTATCTAAATTTTTATTTGTATCTAACTTAGACAAAACTTGTGTGAATGAAAAAACAGATATTAAATGTAATTGATAAATTTATTTATTTAATATAAAATGTGAGCAAAGCGGAACATTACATTTTTGTTTTAAAATAATTTTTTTTTAAAAGTACAATGCGTCTAATGTCGCGTCAGCCAATCTACTTCTTTTTTTGTGACAAAATCTGTGACTGTAGAAAAATTTCTCTCAGTTTGAATGGATGTTGGTTTAATTGTATATAGAGCATCGGCGATACAAAGAGAAAAGTTTATAAACAATAGCTCAATTCTTCGTATATATTGCTAACATTTATCACTGATTGTACCATGTGTTTATATGTTCACGATTAACATACAATTTGAACTGAAACTGAACATTTATTTCTGAAAACCAATGGGATTTATAATAATTTTCCTACAATGAAGATTCTCGAGAAACACTGTAATTTCTCGAGAAATGAGAAATAAGAAATTATAAAATTTCTCGAGAAGGAACACTAGACAGAATGACTTGTTTAAAATTAGTCGAAACAACTTGAGTTTTTTTTCAGAAGCTGGAAGGATTAGTTTGCTACTTAGGTGACCTGTTTCATCGTTTTGAAAAAAATTGCAACTGGTCGGAATAGCGAAGAAAATAGTGAAGGTCGTTTTTTCAATATTTTTATCTGAGCCTCTGATGAAAATTTAAAAATCCTGGTTGTAGATTTAATCAAAACCGGTTGATGCAGAAACAAGCGACAGGCTTCGAAAAACGTAAGAATCTTTAAGCTTATTACAGTTATAGGCCGAAAACTATGATTTATTTTAACAATTTGCAGCTCATAGCTACGTTATCCGATTTCCATGAAATTTTCAGCACGTATACAACTTACTTAAATCTACAAACGGGATTTATAAATTTCCATTACTGGCTTAGATGAAAAAGTTGAAAAATCGACCTTCACTATTTTCTTCGCTATTCCAACCAATTGCATTTTTTTAAACGCCGAAATCGTCACCCAACAAACTAATCCCTCTAGCTTCTAAAAAAAACTCAAGTCGTTTGGATCAATTTTGAACAAGTTATTTTGTTTTAAATGGTGTCCGAATACTTTTGTCCTCCCCCCCCCCCCCCCTGTAACTATATATTTGAAAAGCGGCTGACCATGAAGTAGTTTTGTCCACAGCAAAAGCTACGCGCGATATAAATGTAAAAAGTGTAATTGTAAAAAGTAAATTGGCGCAGAGGTATAAAAATAGAAGAAGATAATTATGCCAGTGAATGTCAACCAGCGGTAATAATCGTAAAACAGTGATATACATATTTACAGGTTGGGTACCCGTGCAATTATCAAACAATCGCAACGAATTAACACCCCCACAAAACCAGTCAGCTCTTCCTCACTTGCGTGGCTAATAAAAATACAGCGGGTGTCAACATTGAAGAGCGCTGCAAGATACACTCGACTACAGTCGAGCACTCGTGAACATCTAATTTTTAAGCACTTAGCGCGGCGGGAGGTCGCGAACCTCGCCGAATCAGCCAGCAGGTGCGCGCGAGCATAAACAAGCGTATCGTCGCGAGGGAAAATCACGGGAGGGCGGTCCTTCCTCGTTTTCCAGCTTGAAAAGAGATAAAAACGAGGCGGGCGGAGGGGCGAGGGAAAAGGGACGACTGCAGCACAGCTAATAAACATGTGCCGGCCTCGAGCTCGATTTTTCCTCCTTCGCCGGCTCTTGCACAATCGTAAATCCTTGACGGTGCCGCGTTTTCTCATTTAGCAGCGAACTTATCGCGCCGCGTCTAATTGATCCTGCACAGCCCGTGAAACACGACCCTCCCCCCTTCGGGCCCGCGATCTATCGATCACCACCTGTTCCCCGACGCCTGTTTTCGCGCGAAGGACCGCCCCGCTTCCTCTCCAACCCCCTACGTTGTTAGGAGCGTCCCGGAATAACTGCATATCTTATCACCGATGCCGCCCCAAGGACTCGGCGGCCTACAGGACCTCCGATGATATCCGACGATACCTTATTACCTAAGAGGACCGTAGATTCCAAAGCTTCGGGGCCTTCGTTCGCCCCTCACCGATGGATCACCATTAGATTTATTTAGTATAAAAACCCTTGCAGTCGACCCCAAGAAAGACAGTAAAATCTCACAGTAATAATATACAGAGTTCGGCATTAGCCGAATAAATTTTTAGTAGAATCAATTTTTATTGAAATAAATTTTTATTGAAATAAATTTTTATTCGAATCAATTTTTATTCGAATCAATTTTTATTCGAATCAATTTTTAATCGAATCAATTTTTATTCGAATCAATTTTTATTCGAATCAATTTTTATTCGAATCAATTTTTATTCGAATCAATTTTTATTCGAATCAATTTTTATTCGAATCAATTTTTATTCGAATCAATTTTTATTCGAATCAATTTTTATTCGAATCAATTTTTATTCGGATCAATTTTTATTCGAATCAATTTTTATTCGAATCAATTTTTATTCGAATCAATTTTTATTCGAATCAATTTTTATTCGAATCAATTTTTATTCGAATCAATTTTTATTCGAATCAATTTTTATTCGAATCAATTTTTATTCGGATCAATTTTTATTCGAATCAATTTTTATTCGAATCAATTTTTATTCGAATAATTTCGAATAAGAATTCCGAATAAAGTGAGGTTACTCGAAAATAACGAATAACTTTTTCTTCTCAATAGAATTCGAATGACCTCGAATAAACTTTTATTGAAATAATTTCGAATAACACTGATTCTCAAATAACTTTATTTCATTCGAAACTTTTCTTCGAAGATTATTCGAATAAAAATTTATCGTCTAGAGTCTGTGGATTGAGGATCCCTGGAGTTATACACCTTTCCTTCGTCCGAATCGTAACACCGTCGATGGACTTACGACTCGACGCTGGTACTAGCGTTAAAGAAACATTCGATTGTCCTCCCCATCGATCCAGCTACAGTTGTGTAAATGTTTTCGATCGGCGACACGCTCGAAAGCGGGAAAGTTAAGGTGCAGAATGGTCACTTGTGTTTTTTCAACCCCCTAAAGGAAGTACTTCTCTTGGTTTTAAGGGTTGTTTCTTTGGGCGGTTTGGTGAATACGTTTTTTTTTGTTCGCTGGGATAATTTACGAAGGTAAGAGTTTCCGTGTGGAGGACTGTTTAGTGGGACACTTTCTCTTTGGCGATGCTAGCTCATTCGTCAAGATAAGTGGCTACCTGGGTTTATGGACCTGGGGGATGAGGAAGGCTTCAGTTTTGGGGGATTTATGGCCTCGGAGGTTTGTAGCGTTTGATTTATTGTGGTGTTCGTTTGGGGTGCGGTGATCTTCGGTCTTCGAACAAAGTGGTTGGAAAAGCTACTTTCTATTCAGGTATCAAGTTTACACAAGAATGAAATCTGTAGGAATCACGCAACTTCTGTTTTATTGCTGATTGACTCGAGTTCGACAGATCGACACGTGAATGTTCAAGTGTTAACCATTGTTCTGTTGCACAATGGCTCGTTTTCGTATTCACAGTCTTCGCTATTGGAACCTGAGACATTAGATGTAATTATAGTAGCAGCTTTAAACTTCGCAGTGTACAAAGAAACAAACTCTCTGACCCTAATTAAACCCAATTTCTAGTTTAAAAAAGGTATTTAACACTGAATTCTCGCATCTTTCTCAACACTGCAAGTCTCTGTCACGATTACCCCGGTTCCCATCTGGAGTGCAAAATAAAGGAAACTTCTCCTTGAAGCTAGAGTCTGTGAAACTTCGATTCCTAATCTAAGCTATCCAGATAGGAACAGTAAGAAGGAAAGGGAGGAGGGTAGAAAGATTTAGATAAAAGATAGGGTAGTAAACAGAAAGGAGGTAACGCTGATCGTGAGTAGGAGATAGCAAATAAGATAGATTAAAAGTAAGGCTAGCAATAGGGGATCTATTGTCAAAGGTAGAGAGAGAGAGAGAGAGAGAGAGAGAGAGAGAGAGAAGATCGCAATTCATAAGCAACAATAAAGATATTCCTACAAATAAATCAAAGTCAACCCGATCCCCAACAATTTCTACGCAAATTTTCTGATCGTCAGTGAAACATCTGATGAAACGGAATATATACTGAATCAAAACGAACGATGGAATAAAACGACTCGCCATTATTGTTCCCACGTTTCTGCACACGCACGTACATATATGTACATAACGCAAAAAGGAAACCGCGAAGGGAATGCCATCGGATTCAGTGGAACGAGTCGCGCGTAAACAGCCAACGGGCTGTGTAAAAATCTCCACGAATTGTATTTCGTCGTGATCGGGCAAAAAACAGTCGCGCTTCGACGAGAAAATCGGGGGAATAACGAATGCTATCGGGCAACCGAGAGGTGGATGCATCCCGTGCAAAATCGATCGCTGCCTCCTTAGAATCGCTAATCGATTCGATAATTAATTACTTTTCATTTGCAACGGTCCTATTATTCCTCTCTGTACTTGGCCCGTAGGTTACGCAATGGGGATCGTTACGTGTGTTGGTTCATTAGCGTGCTCGTTACTGTTGCATTGAAGTTTCAACCGTTATTAAACCTTGTCCCTAGTGGGATATAGATTCGATGAAATTTTTATATGGAAACGGGAACAAGGGGTAGTAATATTGCATTGAAACGTAGCTGTATTTTTAAAGATTGAAATTCAGCCAACCATTTACTACCTAAATAGGTCATTTTTTTAATTATTCTGTTAACCCAAGGTTGAGAATAATTTAACCCTTTGTGGTTCCACGTTTTTATAATCAGAAATTGGTCACATGGGATTCCTTGCACCGCAGCGTCATTTTTAAATTACCATTATCGTATTTTTTAATCTTTTAACTTCTCAGTGATAATTGAACTTCGTAATGCTCTAGTAGCCTTTCTCTGGAAATGTAAATTATGATATATATATTGTGTATTTGAAAAAATAGCTGTGGATAAAAGTAATTTTTTGTTCAAATTCACAGAATTTATAAATTTTATTATTAAGGTCTAAAAATTTACAGAAATATTGGCAAAGTCATATCCTGAGGTGCAATACACCTCGCACGATCAAAAAGGGTTAACTATTCCTGCAAAAATGTCAGCCTTGTGAAATACAAATGTAATACCAAATGAATACAGAATTTACGATTAGGGAATAGGAAAGTTACTCGAGAAAAATAGAACTTCCAGTGAGTTAGAGGTAGATACAATTTTGTCACGTATTCAAAGTCACCTCTGCTTTCACTTCTCCACTATCTATGTCATTTAAAATAAAGAATCCATGAAGATGGTGTTGCAAGAATCTTCAGGCTTAGGAACTTTGAACTTCCTTTCTGTTTTAGCATAGCAAGTTGCACAGTTTTCGGGTTTCCCGGCTAAGTGATTGAATGTTAATTATTCGCAGGTAGTGATCCAATAAAATTCCAGGCAGGCTGAATTTTTTCATCGGGAAACTACCCCCCTCGAAAATAAACGGTCCGATTATCGCGGGCAAACATCGGAGTACGTTCGAAACGAACCGACGGCGTGTGTTTTCACAACTTCGACGACTTTTTGCGGCCGAGCCGAGTTCGTGTATATCATGCGAACGGGAGGGGACCGTCCCTCGGTTAATTAGCAATTACACGCGTATCTGCGTGTCTGGGATTCGAAATTAGAGTGTCCGTGGCCGATGCGCCACGATGAATCCGCGCGTGCATGCACGCCAGCGCGAAGAAGAATCGTGGAAACCTTCTGGTTTTCGATACGCCCGCTGATTGGCAAACGACAGGCTCGTTGAAGCTGGTGATTTACTTGCAATCATCGAGTTTCATCTACTTTAGCATTAACTGCCAGTGCTTCTCATAAAAAAATACTACGTAGCATAGTTGCACTACGCAATACTCCCACTATGTTTGTCACTCCCTCTCTCGCGTGACTTTGAGACTCAAGCTACTTTACATTATTAAACTCTTGCGTACTATATATCAAAAGGACACTCCTGCCATTAAAAAAAATTAAAATCAGCACCGCAAAGAGTGACCCAAAAATGAGACCTGTTTTAGCCTCTATTTGGGCCCACGATTTTGGAACTGAATTTTGTGCTAAATGATAACTTATGGTGAGATATCAATCACAACAAATTTTGAAGTTGAGGTGACAATTAGATATGGGAGGTGAAAGAAGTGAAAATTCATTAACGCGTCAGCCCATACGCTTCGATGTATGGACTTTTATGTCAGTCCGATAATTTGAAGAATTGTTCCCACTGGTTTTGCTGACTGCTCACAACGAATTTGAACTTAGATTTTTAAAATTCACAATGGCCGATTCAATATGGTGGACGATATATTAAAAAGATCACCTTTAACACAGACATTTATATTTCTTGATTTTTAATTTTTTTTTTCGTGAATTTTGAAAATCTAAGTCAAATTCGTTGTTAGCACTCAACAATACTCTTAATCGCCGAATCTATATGGTGGACGATATATTAAAAAAAAAAAACACCCACTGCACAGACATTTATATTTCTTGATTTTTAATTTCTATCGTGAACTTTGAAAAACTAAGTTCAAATTCGTTGTTGGCAGTCAGCAAAACCAGTGGGAACAATTCTTTAAATTATCGAACGGACATAATAGTCTATACATCGAAGCGCATGGGCTGGTGCGTTAATGAATTTTCACTTCTTGCACCTCCCATATCTCAGAAACTAATTGCCACCTCAACTTGAAAATTCGTCGTGATTGATATCTCATCATAAGCTATCATTTGGCACAAAATTCAGTTCCAAAATCGTGGGCCCAAAAAGGGTCTATTTCTTGGGTCACTCTTTACAAAACTGATGCCTATACCCAATCGTATAAATTATAAGAATTACTAAGTGAGAATTAATTTTTCTCACATGCCCCACTAACACAAATCATATCTGCTAATTGTTCCAATAAAGCTGAGTCGTAAATGAATATAAATAAATAAATAATATAAATACAACTTGCAACGATAAAAAGGAAAAATAAATAAAACATCAAACAATAATGCCCCTCTCGATTAATTGAACTGGTTAGATGTAAATACGATAGAGGAAAGTTTAACGAACATACCCGATGCGCGCAGCGCACAAACACCCGGTCCAAAGGGGACTTGGAGTCCTGCGCCTTCGTGGTCCTCTCCTTGCACCACGCTTGCCCCATTTTTCTTCCTGTCCGGCTATTATCTGGACCGTTGCTACGGCCACGTGGCCAGCCCACCTCTCTGTGCCTCTTCTTCGATCCGCACGCCTCTTCCCTCACCGATAAGGCTGGATAATGTAGGCCATCTTAAGACCCGTTCCCCGTGACCTGCCGCAACCGGTGCGCCTCTCTCGCCTCTTTTCGAGCACGCGAGAGATCGGCCCGGCCGAGAGCACCAGGCGTTCCTCGTTCGGTGACCTTTTCGACTGTGCGCCTGAAAAATCGGAGAAATCGGTGACAGCTGGCTTGTTTATCGGTTGGGACGGAAGTGTTCCACTGGCCACAGACTACGGGCAGTCTTTTCGTGAACCAGATGGACGGCTGTTGGCTTGAATTTCAATTTGAATAATCGCGAGAGCACTGATTGTGAGTAAAGGGGGACTGGAATATTTGTAGTGTAACCTAGAGTTGCTTCTCCTAAGTGGGCAACACTCGCGTGAAGAGCACTAAGTACCGTATCTCATATTCTCATACACTTCAGACTCCACTGCATAACTTACTCCATAACCTACTACAGTCGATTCTTCTTCACCTGGTGTCCCCCTTTCTAGAGTCGAGGTGCGAAGCTCGCATCCTCTCCCTCAACACGTGGAGATCAGAAAAGCTTGAAGACCACAAAGCACTGTATCTTATATTCTCATATACTAGAGAATCTACTCCATAACTTACTCGATAACCTACTGCAATCGATTCCTCGGCTTCAGACTTCACCTCGTGCCCTCACGTTCAAAAAAACAGCGTACCGATACGGATAAGCGAGTGATACACCAACAGCACTCCCAGTTGCTCGAGTGACGCGCGCATTAAATCTATTCCCCATGCAAGTGACCTTCCATCCACCGATCGTCCGAAGAATGCGGGAACACACCCTTTAACGGTGCATTAGATTTTAGAACGCGTAACGTCACCGTCGGCCATCCACGGCCACGGGCTGCTCAGACTCTCTCGGCTTAATTAAAACCACTAAACTAGGATCAACGTTGCAGCAGGAGCACGGACGAGCAGGAGCTCGTAAAATTCCTGGGGGACCAGAATCGCGAAGAGGGAGCGAAGCGGGAAACAATGGCACGGAATGGCCGCTGGCGGATGCTTTGCCGATCGAGCGCTGCAAATCATCGGCGGCGTGTTTGAAAGTCGTACACTCGTTACCATAAACGCTCCGCGAGTCGTATTTTATCGTGGTCCGCGGCTCGGAACGCGTAAATTCGCGATACACGCGCGCCGAGCCGTTCCTCTTCGCCTAACAATGAAAAATCGTCGAACCTACGCCGCATCGATTTAAGAAACGCTGCGCGATGGAAATGCAAGATTTTCCTTGTAGCAAACGTGGGGAGGAGTGTTGGACGACTTCGTCAAATAAATTACCATTAGTTTCTAGTGAGATACGAGGAATGAATCGGAGTTGATTGATGTGGATGCAAGGTGGCGGATTTCTCTTGGATTTCAAAGGAAAGCGATTTTCCAATTTAGACATCGTCGGGGGGAGCTTGCGGGAATTAAAGTTCTACGTGCAGAATATATCAGTTCCGTGACGATTCGGTGACAGTGATTTACGCGGATAAGTGTGACCCGCTCCGCTGAGAAACAGAGAAATGATATTTTTTACCATTTAGGAAGAATAGGATTTCCTTTTTCAACGCTGGTGTAAAAATTCGGACATCTTCAGCTGCTTCTGAATGGCGACAAATTCTACTGACAAATTCTAATATCAACTACCCCTCCATCTACCACATACTTTCCTCCACGCAACACCAGAATAGAAACAAAGCCAAATGCACATAGCAGAAGTTTCAATGATAACAATATTTCTTCGTAACCCACGGGTCAAACTATCCAATGCAACTAGGATTACCCAGATCCAAAAATGAAAAAGGAGGACAATCGGGTCTGAAATCGTTTGAAAAGGAGGACGTTGTAAAATAAAATCAAATTTTAGATATCAACTTTTATTATTTAAGAAAAAATTAATGTTTACATTAGAATAATCTTGTGGCTACTATAAATATTCAGGCTCTAAATAAGTAGTAGATATAGAGTATGCTTACTTAGGCATACTTTTAAGAGTTGCCTATTTTTGACAAAAGTTCTTTATTTGCTAAAATATAATTATAAAAATCCATACAAGTCATATATTTGAAATTGTATTGAGTAAGTATTTAATTAATATAATTAGAATTTCGACCGTATAGAAATTTTTTAATTGGCCGAACTAGTGCGCCGATATCACTCTCGTTTATTGCAACTATTCAGTATTTAATACCTAACGCAGACTTATTTAGGGCCTGAATATATAATAGCTACAAGATTATTCTACTTTAAACATTAATGTTATCTTACATAATAAAATCTATTTTACGTCTTCGTTTTAAAACGATTTCAGACTAGATCGCCCTCCTTTACCATTTTTGGATCTGAAAAATAGTGATGGAATTTTACCGGGTGGAGCCGAGGCGAGTGGATCGCTTGATTTGTGGATAAAACGAAAAAGGACATTTTTAGGTGATAGGAGGACACTGCATTTCAGTCTAAAAAGGACATGTCCCATTTTTGCATAGAATATAGTAACCCTAAACGCAACCAGCAGAACCCCGACCTAACCACGATTCCTCGCCTCCCCTCCAAGACCAGTCAACCAGCACCCTCCTGAAAATTTAAAGGACAGCCTTTCCTTTCCAGGCGAACTAACCGACTCGCCGCGAATTCCGAAACGTACGGTCGCGGCCGTCTGCGTCACAGATCCTCGCCATGAATGGACAGGCAAGTGGGCCCCGAGCGCCATGCCTCGTAACGAGAACGCACACGCGTGCTAACAGCACCCACGACAATCGCGTGGCCACGTCGCGTCACCGTGCTCGCGGCAATTGGCGAGCACACGCGATTCTCTGCAACGCATAATCACGTTATCATACGCGGCTGTTGCTCGCCAGCGCGTGCACCCTCCTCGCCTCGCCGCTCGTCGCGTCTCGTCTTCCTAGTCTGGTGTTTATCGGTGCCACTGGATCTTCACGGTTAATCAGTCGAACCTCGACACGCAGTTAACACCGTACCGATGAATCGTCAGACGTTTGACATCGAAATCGCTGTCGACACGCTATTAATTTCACCGACCTCTCTTTTCTTTTTTATGAAAACGCTGGATTAAGGGGTTATACCTTAGTCAGGAGGCTGAAAAGAGGCGTATGTTTGTGAATTTTTTTGAAAAAGCGGAAGCATATATTTTTACAACACTGTTTGCGCTTAAAAGAGCAAGATTTAAAGAACTTTTGTAATTTTTTTGTAGAAAAATGTTTACGTTTATAATAAAAATACAACGATATTTAAGAAGCTTTTTATAAATGGTGAGGAAGATATCTCAGAACCAACTGCAATGATTTCTCTGAAATTTTGTGGGCATATTTTTTATATAAAAATCTACTGAATGGCGGAGGGATTTTTTCCATTGTATAGTTTCGATTTTATCAACGAAAAACGGACATTAGTGTTAACTATGAAGCCATTTTTCATTGATATAATCGAGACTATACATTGAAATAAAAATCCATCCGATATTCAGTAGATTTTTATATAAAAAATAAGCCTACGTAATTTCAAAAAGATTGGTGCAGTAGTTTTTGAGATATCTTGCTCACTGTTTTTAAAAAGGCTTCTTGGATGTCGTTGTATTTTTATTATTGACGTGAATATTTTTCTACAAAAAAATTATCAATTGTTCTTTAAATGTTGCTCTTTTGAGTGCAAAAAGTTTTGTAAAAATATATGCTTCCGCTTTTTCAAAAAAAATCACAAACTTTCGCCTCTTTTCGGCCTCCTGACTAACCCTTTAAGGGGGCAATCTTATTTTTGGAGCAAAAAACGTAGCAAAATTTGGGAATTTTTTTAAGAGACTAGTGTTTATGCATATTATTTTTTATGTATGATTAAAGAATTTGCAGTTTTTTTATTAAGTTTTAATAATAAATATAAGAGTTATGCATCATGCCACGCAAAATTCATCATGCATCGTGCATAACTCCTATAAAATTTAATAAAAAAAAACTGCAACTTCTCCAAAGATGCTTAAAAACATGGTCCAAATCTCAGATGAATCGAACCGCAGTCTCTTAAAAAAAAATTCAAAATTCTACTATGTTTTTAGTCCCAAAAATAGGTTTCCCTTAAGGCGGATTCACACGTATCAGTTGCACGACGGTGGCAGTGGTTGATTTCAGACAACTACAAACTGCCCTATTCTAAAACAGAGAAACGGTGTTTTTTACCACCGACACTGAACCGTCACGGAACCGATATGTGTGAATCCGCCTTTATCGATGACTCCCCGTCGAACGACGAGCGTTTCGCGCCGGTTTACGTAACTTTTCTTGTTCCAGTTTTTCCAAGACGGGTTTATTGTCGGGACCGCGCGAGGCAACGCTCCTCGCCTGCAAATAGAGAGCTCGCGGTTGCGCAAACACGGTTTAGCAGAGCCGACCAACGACCATGCAAATCGCTGCCAACTATCTTATCTGCATCTGCTATCTGTCGTTTTTGATACTGCGAAACGATTTAACGTATCACTGTCGCCACCTCGTCACTTGTACACACGCTTAGTATATTATTAGAGGTGTGTTGTTTAATATTGATGAGTGTTTTTGGAGTTCTTAGAGCGCTTCTCCAAATGCGCAGGTATCTTATGGAAATGCTCTGAAGAGATGTAAGTTATATGTGATGGAGATATAGGAAATAATATTGTATATCTTTAATTTAGAAACATTTTGTTCGCTTTCAAAGTAAACATTTGGAGACTCTATTCTTGATTCCTTCTCTCTATTGGATTCTAATATATCTCAGCGAAATTTAATTAGTAGCAGAATTAATGTACCACAAAAGCTATGTTAAATTAAAAAGTCATTCTCCTGGAACGAGCTGGTTTGGGTTAAATATATAAGTTCAGCATATACCTTAAGCCGTATTTGCAATCCACATTTTCGAAGATACAGAAGAATTTTCCCCGATTTTGCACCTCGGTTCTCCATTATTTACAGTTGTATTTAAGATAACAAAGCCTGGATTTCTCAGTCCAATTACTTTAAAGAAAGAATATTAGTGATTTACGAGAATTGCTCTTTCCCACTCGCTGATCTCATTGTTCAGCGCGAAATTAACGAGCCTGGGCTGCCCGGTTTCAAATGGGAACCTTAGTTGCACTTTCTGCTCCAGAATCTACACCCCGCCCCCTTTTTTGTATGCGCAAAACAGACACGAATTAGCCGCACGCGAATGATAAAAAAACAATTCAGCATTCTGGCCACGCGTGGGCGCACTCGGAATCGCAACGGTAAACCACGGCCGAGGGAAAGAAGGAAAGGAACGTCGAAACAACGGCTCCGTCGCACTTTCTAACTCCTCTAAATCGTGCATCGAAAGTTGCACCTGCAGAGCCGCAACCCGGACGCCGGAGATCGATCGAGCCGCGCTCCAGCATCAGGATTTTTGGCACACAACAATGACTGGCTTGCGCAAGGATGGCTCGCTTCGGAGGCGTTCAACCGTGGCTCAATCTGGCCCAGCATCTGCGAGAAAATCGTAAATCTTTTATGGGGGCTGTACGGGTGCCGTGATGGCCACTGAAGACGCTTGACGTCTTTGAATGCGATCGCTAAAGGCTCCGTGGCTCGCGGATGCGTCTAGAATGAGGAAGTTTAGAGCCGAGAAGGGAACAACGACGGCTTGTACAAGCGGTTACAGAAATTGGCTTGTTAATGGAACAAGTGGAAAAAGAGGGGAGGATTCTGATAGATTCGTGGGGTAATTATTGATGGTGTAGTCAAGGTTTTAGGATCTAAGTTAATGGCGATTTGTTTCAGTAAGGAAAACGAGAAGTAGTTGACATGAATTGGTTTTGTTTAGAATTTCAGTAACTTCTAAGGGTGGCTTTAATGATTAAAATTGAATAAGAAAAATTGTTGTACAAGTTTCATTTCAATGTTTTATAGAATCACTGGGATGTTTAGTTCGAATGCGTAGATATTTATATTTATCAGAAGAAATCTAGTTTGAAGTAATTAATGTATCTAATAATGACAGGTGTAATCGAACTCTGGAGCACGCGGAATTTATTGGATTGAAAGACTAAAGGAATCTAACGTTACAGTTTTAGTACAATGGAAGAGAGATCAGCTTTCAAGATACAAAGAGTCGTTTACATAATAAGACCGCAAGTACTTGCACCTTGACACGCCCAAACGATTAACATAATCAAGCTCGATAACTAATCTGCCTCGTAAAGAACACATTTTGCAGAGAATACAACATTCACAAAAACTGCTTCGTAAGAATAATTCAAGTTCCTACGCTTTACGCGTATATTTCTCAGAGTCAATGACACGCGGCAAGTACACAAACAGCACCAACAGGTTTGCACTGTGTAATCAGTGCCATTAAAGTGACCCACATCGAAGTATTCAGAATAGCCAAGCCTCCCCCAGGTCTAACAAAAACAGGACACACTGCCTTCATAAAAGCTAAATCCATCACTACGAAAGTCAATACCCCAACACATCCGTTTACCCACATCGTCCAGCAGCCAACCAACAGGAGCATCGAGCCATATACATACGTGGTTCCACCCACAGAATCATCAAACACCACAGGCCTACAGAAACCCAAACTGAACACCAGGCTCCTTCGCGCCAACGGAATCCAGCCACTGCGCACCCACAGGAATCACCAGAGGATCGCGGAAAGAACGTGAACTGAAGTTGGCCGTCGGGAGTCGAAACACCGGGAATCACTCGTGCCCGACGGAATTCGACGGCCCGGTAATTACAGCCACGGACAGGCAGAGCCAGACCAATATGACTGGGGGCAACGATATCTCCTGGGCGTCGCTGCCACGTACCTCTCTGTCCTCTCTGTCTCCAAGCACCCGGCGGCGGCTCCTCGAAATCCCAGGAAACGGCGGTACCCGTCTTCCGACGACAGGACCATTCATCAAAACCGAGCGGAGAGGCTACGTCGCGAGCTGCACGGGGCCAGGCGGACACGGCACGTCTCGGAGCGGACACACGCGGCTCGCGCAGCTGCCAGGCTGCAGGGCAACTGGTACCGTACTGGTACCAGTCGGTCAGGCGTACGGCACTGCTAGCACGCGGACACCGTGCATGCTGGACACACAGGTTGTGTGTAGCAGCGTGTCAGACCGGTGCTGTCCAGCCTAAGCTCCGCGGCTTAGGGACATTCCTCCACTCCGCCTTCGTTGCCGTGCAGGTGAAGGCTGGTTGACGTCGCGTTACACGTGTATGTCCCCGCACAGGCGAGCCGTGCCGCGCGGAGGGGGGCGAAGCCGCGGGAGGGGCCCCACCTGCGGGACAGTGTAGGTCCGCGGGACGTGGCCGAGGAAGATTCCATCACTCCGCCTTGTTTATCGTGCACGCGAAGGTTAGGCGATGCCGGAGTGCTTGCGTACAGGTGTGTCAAAGAGTAGGGAGCTTTGTAGGAATTAAAAAAACGGAAAGAATTGTGGATTATATTGGTTTCCTTGCCATATCCTGAATATAGTCTACCCCCATAGAATTCGCGCTAACTCCGCCCACTTCTGTACCTTCTCCCGTGAGCATGCGCATTGGGGACCTCGCTATTGCTCGATGGACTTATGAGGTCATATATAAACAAAACACGCTACGTAGAAGGGAATAAAGCTACTAAGGGACCCTACCTGAGGACACCACCAGTGTAGACTGCCAGGTATTGCTCAGCGGCACTGTGCACCAGGCTTAAGGCTTTCTAACCACAGCCTCCGCACGATACCGGCGACGTCCAGGCGTCGTGGAAGAAATCGCTGCTCCACCTCCACCTTCTTCAGCCTCCTTCGCCCTCCCCTCCAACTGCGTTCTTCCTTCGCCCTCCTGGTCGTCCTGGCCTCCTTCTTCGGCCTCTCCCCCTACCTCTGGACACGCACAGTTAATGCCTAGCTGGAATCTGGCCTCTCTCGCGGCTCTTCCTCTCCAAATGGCCCCCCTCGGGTGTGCCCGAGTTCCTGCGCGTCTGCAGAGACGCGTCCCCCCTACGGTTGTTGTTCCCCCATAGTCGTGGCCGTTTTCGAGCGGAATTTTCGGTGACTCGACCTCGACGACGTTTCTGTTCGAAGCGTGTTTCGGCGGGTTTATCGTCCGCCACAATGGTGGGCGTTTTGGGTGGGATGGGGATTAGACGGGATTCAAATGGACCTGTTGGGTCGTGGAGGACTTTTTGTCGGAGCGGGCGCATTTCATTTCGGCTGGATTCTTTATCGGGAAGTCGTGAACCACGGGCATGTCGTTTAGAAAATGTTAGCTCGGCGGGAAAGTTCGCTCGCTCGCTGTTAGGTGATGCTAGCTGCGCGGAAATACCTGTTTTTACTACAACTACTTGTACTTTTATCAGAAAAGTGAATCTCCGTTTCTGAAAAGGTCATAGATGGTCAGAGAAAATACTTTGATTAAAATCACTTGTAATATATTTTTATTTCTAATAAACAGTTCAATGAAGCGAACTTTCGCACTGACCTGATACATTTGGATGAATATTGCAATCATGACACACTGAAGATATAAAGTGACCTCGTTTCAAACCTCCGATCTCCATCACCCCGGAGCGTATGCAACGCGGAAACACGGCTCCCCACGGAGTTGCGTGTCTGCGGGCTGGCTCGAGACGCCAAGCGAGTCGAGAAAATTAAGCTGCGTCACACAACAATCATACCTACCTCGAACCAAGCCCGTGACCCAGTCAAAGGAGTCGTGCTAATTAGAAAAAATTCATTTCGACAAGCCTCACTCCCTTGTGAATAGTTGAACTCTAGCCAGGTTGATTAAAAATAAAACCAAAAGTAGATGTAACCCAGACCTCGGTATGCAAGTAGCGTACAAGAGCGTGTTCAGCATAAAAAGTTACATACAAATGACACATCGCTGAACCTACCAACACGAAATCTAACGCTGTAATCTGGTTTATAGTGGGAGAGTAGGTAGTAAATACAAAAACGACAGGGAAAATCGGAGATTCGAGAACAAAAGCGGAGCAACGCTCTTTAGCCCAGCAATTAGCCTGCCCAGGCCAGAAACGTCCGTCGCACAAACGCCCCAGTCCCCGAAGGGTAATTAACGCGACGTTAGTGGCCGCTGGTAAGTGCACCGAAATCGGTTTCGGCTGAGGTATGTTCACCGGACCGCCTAATCGCCCGACGGATGGTCCGCGTACCCAAAAGGGCCTCTCGATTGTGCCGCCACGGAATGCCCCTCCCCCCGTTTCAGGGGATATTTTCCTTTCCACTCAACGGTGGTAGTTTTCCGCCTATAAATGCCCCCGAGCCTCTTCTGAACGCCTTAGTCCGCCAGCAAACGCCTCGAGGCTGACCTGCTGCGTTTAAAATCAGTTAAAGTCGCCGATCTCCCACGAGAAAATTCCCCAAACAGTGGTGAAGTGAGTTGTTCAACCGGAGCAGGATTCCAGTCTTTGGAAAATTGATTTCCAATCATGAAGCACGTAGTAGCGGCCACGATGATGTTGATGATTTCTGGCGCGTTCTCGTTGGAGCTGAACCGATTTCTCTGGAACAGAAATCACTCATCCGGGGTGACGGAAGAGGCACAGGTGGTGGAGGTCGTCAGGTGGCGTCAACCTGTCTGTTTGCTACCTGCTGAAGGAGTGTCGCCCTGTGTTGATGATCTGAGAAAGTTTCAGACTGAGTACGAGGAGTTGAGCAATAAGGGGGTGGATATAGAAATTGGGAAGCAAAGGAGGTTGACTAAATGGAAGTTAAGTGGGGATGAAGAAGACTTCTCTAGTAAGCTTGTGTCTCCGGAAATCGTTGCTTCTGTTCCTCTGGTTAACCTCCAGCCGTCAGAAGCTTCTCCAGGGGCCACCGCAGAGTTCATTGCACAGGAATCTTTAGATGCACACGTGAAGACTCCGAAATTGACCGAGGAGCAGGAGAAGAACGTCAGAGAGGGTAAACACTTGGCTGCAAAGGACGTGGCCAAACCACAGCAGATTTACGTCACCAAGGTCCTGGACACGCCAGTGACCGCCACTCTGGTCGCTCACAATTGCTTGCCAGACATCGGCGTGCCATTGTGCGACTACCAAGCTAATGTCCAGCCCTCGAAACCAGTTTTCCATTCGAAACCCTCCTTGAGCATCTCCGTGGAGAAGCCAGTACCAGAACAAGGCAGTGTAGGGTGCCTTTGGGAGACTCTCTTCCCCAGTAACTCGCAGCAATCTCTCTGTGGTGGGCATAACAAACCCCTCGTCGAGGCTGCTGTACCAACTCTCTTGGAACCAAGACCAGAGGTCATAATCAGCGTACCCAGCTTCCCTCCCAGAGTCGCAAGTTGTGCCCTTGGAGGTTTCACAGCCACTCCGGAGATCGTAGGTGTTGTGACGACGGGAGGCGCGAGCCACGTCGTCACGGATGTAATTCACGAACTTGGTGATGTAAACAGCTTTTCGACGTCCAAGTTCAATTTCCTTGAGAAACCAACGCAGGAAATGACCCCTGATCAAGCTACCAACACCGAAATCGCGATAGAGTTGGGTACTGGAGACGTGGTGACTGCAGCTTCGGAAGTGAGCGAGTCTTCTGAGCCTCCAAGGCAGAATAGCTCGTCTCAAGTTTACTGGAACAAGCACCCCATTGTTCAAGCGATTCACCACCTGGTGAACAAGACGAAGAAGTCACCGGTGGTGCAGAATCTTCAGCACTACTTGCACAGGACAGGATACGAGGCTCAGGATTCCGGGTCAACATAAAAAGACAAGACTACAACGTCGGAACCGGGAGTTTTACGGGAGACGGTCGAAAACACTTCGAGGAGTGGAGTTTTAATTGAACTGTTGCTGGTGGTGGAGTAAACGCCGACGGTTACGAATATCCGGCGGAAATCTGAGGACGATACTTCGTAGACACCTGGATTGCTGGACATCTTCGAGAGGGTGCAGGGGAATTTTAATCGGGAACTCTTGGCAAGGCCCATGAAGAAGGTTTTTTTGCGAACTGCTCGCAAACCCTGTAAGGCCGATGGAATTTGAAAATTTGAAAAATAATTGAGGTTGAGTGTATTTTTTGAAGATAATAAAGTTTCTTTTGGAATAGCTTAAGGGATATTGGAACGAAGGTGTGAAAGTAACATATACCTACAATTCAAGTGCTTTCCTTATTTTTTAATGTATTGTATAAAATTAAATAAAGGTAATTTCATTTTGAAGTCGGATATGTGTATGGTGCTAGGTTTGGAGGGAGTAAATGTACTTTTATACTTTCCTGAAGATTTCTTTTGGGTGAACGAATTTTAAAAGCGCCTTTAGTAATCTAATTGAACTGATGTAAGGCGTGAATAAATAAATAAAAAAAGCGAATCACGGAGGCCTCCTAAAAATAAAAATTTGTAGAATGAAAACAGTGTGAAAAACTTGTTCGATTGGTACTAAAAATTTAGCTGTTTTCATTCTGTAAAATTAATTCTTCGCAAAATATAAACTCGTCCATGATTCCAACCTTAGCGACACCCATAATAAAGAAAATAAAAAGTAGTTTTTCCGTTTTTGATGACTATGATATCCCACACCAACGCCTGATGAAAAAAAGCTTTTTGAAGAAGCCTCCGCTACCGACTATATTTATACACACATATATGCGATAAATAAGGTCAAAAAAATCTGAGTATTACTTTAAACATACCTTAATATACAGACAAAACGCCAGACATTATTAACTTATAGTTTTTGTTAAATAAATTCCTGAAGCTGGCGTTGAAAAACGGTCAGTTACACTAAAAGAGTACTGCATTAACGTCAGCAGCTAATCCCAATCACTCACACATAGAATAATTTAGCATCTTAACCTAAGTATCCAAAAATTATATCAATATGAATTACTACCCCGAAATCCCACACCCTAGTACTTCCTACCCCTAAAATGTCCTCATATCCCGAAGTAGAAAATCGCGTTGGGCTTTTTTTCTTGTTTCGGTGAGCTTCGGAAGCGAGTAAAGGAAAACGGATGGAAAAACGAGGAACAGGAAGAAAAAAGGAACGAGCGTCGACTGCCTCAAGCATCAGCACCACGATCGGCTTTAACCCTACTACTTTTCAATCTGTCAGCTTGTCTTCGTTGACAAATTCCGCTCGGAATTTCAAACAGGATCGAATGCGAACTCTTCGACTCTCTTCATCATGTGCCACCCCCTTCGAAAAAGTAGCGCAGAATTTTCTGAACTTATTTTAGCAATGTGTGAAAGGTGAACGTGGGACAATAGCCTTGCAGTGGACGCGTGACGTAACTGACGGATTTCTTATTCAAGCGAATGGTGTTTAATCAGCGGTCGTTTGAGATGAAAGGTGAAGAAGTTAAAAATCTGTGGCGAACGGGAGAAAATTAATGCTATTCAAATTATAAGTGACCTGGGGGTGGATTTCTGTATAGGTGCCTCGTGTGACACTGCGGCTGTACAATTAAGGGGTTTTACAGCCGCGTTAGAACCGTGTATTTTATACTGAAACGAAAATTACATTTTCGAAATCCGAGGTCCGCGTACCCAGCAAGCAATTTAAAAGTTATATTAGTTCCGTCGCCATACGCACGTAAATTCCTATGAGAACCGCGGAACATTTTCCAGGTTCAGTAAAGAGAGTTAATACCCTGTCTGTTCCCCAGATTTTTAACCGTTAGGGTGCTGTGTATGCCTTCGGTTGATCAATGCAGCCCGTGCGTTGAACGCCCATAGGCGTTCAGCGTGTATGGTTACCGAATACGAGTGAAAGATTTCCGCACACGGTGTACGCGTAGCGTTTTGAGTATTATCAAAAGACTTCTCGCAAGTGTACTATGTGATTGGTAGCCTTACATTCACTCGAAAAGCTACTTTCTAGGGTAAACACCCTTTCTACACTCTTTCAAACTCCCATAGGCAACTAATAACACTAGTTTACAGTCATTTGATGATCGAGACTCCACTATGAAATTATTGTGTAAGACTTATGCACTCCCACTTTATCACCCATAACTTCCTTATTTGTACATGGATTTTGCTCAGGTTGGGCTTGTTGTCTTCGTAAAGGTGCGCACTGTACGTAAAAAATAAGAAACTGCACGTCACATGATAATTTCTATGTCTTCCAGGCTATGTAGTGCATTTTTTATTTCAATTTCAGCCCCAAAACATTACATTTTTCTTAAGTTTCGCTAGATTCTAAACTATTGATCCGATTGGAAAATACTGTAGGAAATAATTGCATGCAATTTAATTACCTTTAATTTAAGAGTCATCGCGATCAAATCGGTCAACTCTAACGCGAGATATGACCAAAAACATCGGGTCGTCTTCTTAAAAAATTACCAAAATTTAAGCAATATCTCAAAAACATATTCATAGGATATCATCTCGTGTCTCGTAATGGAGTCTCGATCACAAATAATTTTTTGAATTTTCCAAACTAATGTAATTCAAAGAACCAAATAGAAGATCAGAAAATCAACTCCTTCAAAATGAATAAAACAATAATACTCAAGAATGTTCTGAAGTACATATCAATCACCCCCCAAAAGCCAGCACCCCCATCACTCTGATAGAAAACCCCTTGCGATGTGGAAATAAAGTAACACGTTACTTAAAAAAGAAAATCAACTCGTTTATTGATTTCCTAGTCGACAAGTTGGACAGCTTGTCGAGTCAACCAGTTGCTCGTTGAGTTAGTCGTTCGTATCCAGCGCTACCTCGCCACGTCCCTTCGCCTCCCGTTCACCCTCGGTCCCTCATCTGGGTCAATGATCCATTAAGTTGACACCCGTACAATTAAAATCAATAGATCAAGTCCCTCTTCCTCCTCAGCCGTCTCGTGATCGCGTCCGACGAGGACAGGACCGACTCGGCTCGACTGAAGGGACGACTGGAATCGCCATCGTTCGTAAGATCGTTGAAGGGCACCATCGACTTCTTGTAGGACCGTCGATCCTTCGCGATATATGTCTTCGACGCTTTGCCCAGCGCAGGGGTGGCTGGTGCAGCTGCGTCCAGAATTTGTCCCGTGTTCGTTGGTTCCATGGGTTTCGTGGGGTTGAGGAAGATGAAGCTGCTTGACGGTGACCCGATCGAGGTGTTCGTGTCAGTGGCCGCTGCGTTCAGCATAGATTTCTCCGGAGGATCCTGCGGAGGCTGGGACGATTCGTTGGGATCGTCGGTGGGATTCTTTCTCTAGAGAGGAGATACAAGCTGGGTTATAAAATTCAAGGTGAATTGTCACCTTTGTGTGTGGCTTGTATTTTGGGGACGAAGTTGAGGGAATTAGAAGTTGGAAGTATCGAGGAGGAATGAAGGAAGTTTGTTGATAGTGGGAGATGGAGGATTGTGTGGGGAATGGTAGAGAAAGTTGTATGGTGATAGGGGGGACAGATTTGTTGAGTTTGTTAAGAAGAAATGTGAAATTGTTTGAAAGTGAAGGGAGAGTGAAGGAAAGCTGTGGAAGTGGGAATTTGTTGTTGGTAAGATTGGATACTTACGGGGTGGTTTCGAAGTCGCATCATCATCGTCCGCCATTGGCCGTGGTTCACTTTGGGGAACTCCAGTGGTGGCTCCTTCACACCCTTTACCGCAAACGAGCGGAATCTTTGTACGCTGACGATTTTGTTCAGAGGAATTCCCTCGCAGAACGGCATCAAGGAACGCAACCTGTTAATCGAATAGATTGTTATTGTTACTATTGCTCTAGCTGTCAGAATTATAGGGTAAAAGACCCAATAAGTGGACACGTCCCAGTAGCTGGACACTGGTGCAAAATACTGATTAGTACATTTAATATCCGCTTTATCCAAAAAAGAACTATTTTATTAAATAATTCAAATATTTAGTAAAATATATTCATATGTATATTTGACTAACTATTTGAATAATTTAATAAAATAGTTCTTTTGCACCAGTGTCCAGCTACTGGGACGTGTCCACGTATTGGGTCTTTTACCTTATAGGTAAATAAATGATTGGGGACTCGAGACAGTAGAAAGGAACACTTTGCCACGAATGTCATTTTGAAATTCACAGTCGAACGTTTTGGCATGATATGAAACGGTATAAAGGGAATGAAATCTTACCCCTCACGTGGTATCGGAGGAACGCAACCCGCGAACGTGTAAACTGTGATACGTTTGATCTTTGTGAAGACTGGGCTCTCCGAGGATATTACACCACCTTTATCGAGATTATTGTTTAATCCTGTCGTTTCATCATCGGTCGCTACCGAACTCCAACTATCCTCGTTTGAATCCAGCATCCTGCAAGGTTTGTGATTGAGAGTGGCGAAACGAGTTTTAAAGAAGGTCAGGAAATCTCGAAAGCTGAGGAAATCTCAAAAGCAGTGGAAATTTCAAAAACAGAGAGAATCTCAAAACCAGGGAGAATCTCAAGAGCAAAGGGAATCGCAAAAATTGGGGAAATTTGAAAAGCAGAGGGAATCTCAAAAATTGGGGAAATTTGAAAAGCAGAGGGAATCTCAAAAGCAGAGGAGATCTAAAAAATTGGGGAAATCTAAAAAGCTGAGACATTTGAAAAGCTGAGAGAATCTCAACGGCAGAGGGAATCTGAAAAGCTGGGGAAATCTCAAAATCTGGGGAAATCTAAAAAGCTGGGGGATCTAAAAAACTGGGGCATTTCAAAAGCTGAAAGAACCTCGAAAGTTGTAGAAATCTGAAAAGTTGAGGAGTAGGTATCTCAAAAGTTATGGAAATCCGACTTCCATGACCTCCTTCATGGAAGTGAAGAAACTCCTAGAATTTGAAGGAATTCCAAACGCCAAGAGAACCATAATAGACGAGGAGAACAAGAAAGTTATAGAACTCACCGTTTCGAATCACAAATCGGCATATTCTCGTCCACGAAGAGGCAGTTATAGGTGGTGGCGTGGCTCGTCGTGGGGGTTAAACTGTTTCTCCCCGAAGCATTTTCTTCGGCATGTAGGAGAGATTGACTCGTCGACAGCATTACAGCGAGGAGCACAAAGGCCGCCGTAAAATTGTCCCTCATTGTTCCCATTGTCCACAGGACGGTTGCCTTGCGTCTGCGGAAAGTTCTGCAACGTCGTTGATCGTTCTTAATAACGTTACGATATTGTGAGGAATTTGATCGCGCAACTCGCGATGCTCTTGTTAACTCCCCGATGCGTTTGCCAGAAAAGAGTGCCCCAAAAATTTAATAACATCCTTACACCGTAATGATTTACAACAAAAGTACAATTCGTAAATAAAATGTCACTTGTAAGTCTTGGAACTACATACAGTATACTTGGATTATGGAGAAAAAATCTGGACTGGAAGCTGATGGCACCAAAGACGTGCAAAATTTTACTTAAATACGAGTGTTGAGTATTTGAAATTTTGATTAATAAAATATAAAAATTGTATTCGTCACTCGTCGAATAAAGATAACGCGAGTTATCACGGGACCGAAGATCCTTGCTTGCAAGTAAAACTGTGAGTTGAATAATCAAAGGAACACTTTGCTACTACAAAATAAGTACTGGAAAAATATTTTTAGCTTCGACATACACAGACCTGCCCGAATAAGGTCACAGAGTACTGAATTCTGAATCCACTGAGATCACGAAATCTGCACTGTGCCCTGCTATGCTCGCTTTTATACGGAGAAAGACGGCGAGGGTGGAGCTTTCGTATGACAATTTCGAGTCCATTGGTGAAGAAAAAATCCCACCCTCGCCGCAATTTTCGATGGGGAGGGGGTAGGGTTCGTTGGGACTTTTTAGGGCCTGGTCACACGATCCTACTGACCACGAGGATCCCTCATAGAAATCCCCTTGGATTACGCTCTTGACAGGCCTATTATGAGGGTGGTTCTATGGGGTGTACTATTGTAATCGTTCCACATGATTTTTGTTGAAGTAATACGCGGTGTCCAGAAATTTTTCGATGAAAAATGAACAGTGACGATAATAGAATAGCTTGGGGATGCTTAAAGACGTGAGGAAGTCACAATTTTTCTTTAACTAAATCAGTTGTGCTTTATGTAGCAGTGTAACTAAAGAAAAGTTAAAAGCAACGATCTGTATTAGTTAACGTGATTTTTATCAACCGATATGATGTAAACTATGACGTGGTTGAGGTTAATAAACGACATCTCTAAGACAAAATTAAAGAAACCTTCCATGAGGCAGTTTCGGTGGCGTCCGCGATTATCCTACTAAATTGGGCACCCTATACACAGTGTCAAATTTAACGGGCGACCGATGAGCAGCTGCCGCCTGGACCCCTGCCCAGAATGACCTCTAGGACTCTATCACCAAAAAGAAAATTATGATTTGATCCCAACATTATATTTCTTTTGTGCTTTTCTTAGCCAGTTTTTAGTGAACTTTTTCATGTTCTTAAAAAAACTGGCCCCTCAGAACGTTTGCCACCTGGGCCTTATTACTGAAATCCTCCTCTGCCTCTACAGCAATTTCCTCCAGGAATCGCGGAGTTTAGTATGCAGAAACAGAGGGAAAGCTTTCAACCTAATCCTCGACAGCTGCGAGCAATTTTTTCTCAATTTCTCTAGGCTCTAATAAACCATGACCCAGTCTTAACTACTCAATATCCAATTTCTGTGAAAATGAAATATTCCGTTAAAAATAAAAATTCGCGACCCTGCCTGCAGAATAATTAATTTTTCAATTTAGAATTACACAGCTCTCGTTACCTTTCGTAGTCCTTTCTTTCCCTTTACTCCCGTAACAAACTTCCGCGATGGTCAAAAGACTCGTTGTCCTTTGATAGTGGTTAACAAAGCCAATTAATATACAAATGTAAAAACCGCTGTTCTCGCGTGGTAAGGGGGGAAGGTGAAAGGGTCTTTCGATGGTTTCGCCCGTAACACGATGACGAGGATAAGAAGACGTTAGTTGCGAGGAAAAAGAAATTGACAGAATTATGAGTGCACTCCATGAATATTAGGTCAGAAGAGAGGTTCCCCGCGGAACGAAGCTTTCTCGCGGGTGGCCACTTCGTGGCTGCTAAAGTAGCCCTTAAAAAGCACGGACCCTTCCAGACCCCCTCCCCTTCGTCCAATATTTACTTCCGCGGTTTATCAAAGACCAGACGAAGAGGAATTCGAGCTCTCCGCGGAAAAGTGTGCGGGAAAACCTGCACTCCTTCTTCCAAGACTTTGAAATAATGGCGGAGATGCACTGAAAGCGTCTATTCTTCTAAAATACAAATCTACATTTTTCGGAAATATTATAACGACCTCGAACAGACAATGCTATAGATATAATTCTGTGAAAATTGGGCATTTTGTAATCTAACTTGTGTTCCAAAAAGAAATCTGCGCGAAAAGTTATTTACGTTGAACTCTGTGGCTTTGGAACATTCAAACTAGAAGATTTTGTAGAGTTTGATGTTTTGAATACAGAAATGCAAAATAGAAATATTTGCATAAAACTTCCAGGAAGTTTAGGTAGACGACTCCGGTTACGAGTTCGGGATCAATTCTTTCGACAAGCTTCCCCGCACCATTACTTAATTACGCGACTTCTTAATTGCAGTAGAGGGGCAATGCACTTTAATAATGAGGACAGTATTAAGAGCGTTTCGAGCGGTGTTTCCTCAAGCAGTAATTCAGTTTCCGAACAGATTCCGTTGTTACTAGACGAGTAAATTTAAATTCTTGAAAGTTCCGCGGAGCTCCGGGGCAATAAATACAAATTAAAGTTTCAGGACAAGTTCTTTCAAGGGATTTCTTTATCTTTCTACTTTAGCCTCTCAAGGTACAGTATATTCCGCCAATAACCTCAGGTTTAGCAGTTTCAAGTGCCCCTTCCAATAACAACGAAAATAATGAAGCACGTCCGAAGAGAACGCGTCGAACTTAAAATGGCAAAACTTAAAGCACAGCGAAAGACATAAAAGCATTCATAAAAATTCTAGGGACCTTAGCATTTCGTGCAATTCCCTTTTCAGAGTCTAATTCACAGGTTCTCGTAGCCTTTCATAGATACGTGACGTTTCTGCGAGACGCGGGGACGTGCGAAGAACGCCCAAAGGAAACGGTGCCACAGCCACGTTTGATTTTAATTTCGCTTGGAAATTAAAAGGCGCGTGGGATCTTCTCCGGGCAAAATGTCATACGAGACGGCCAATCTTTTCGACATCAAAGAAACTCGAAGATTCGAAAGGACCTCGTTACGGGGAACTAGCGAGCCTGTGGAAATTCTCTTATAACTCCTCGCTGTAGGGTGTCGTAGGGGCGTGGGTGACGAATATATGTACGAGGCAGGGGTCAAATGCCGAGCAACAAATCCCTGGAAATTCCCGCGCTTCGCGAGGCTGCTACCACAAATGGCACAAATACGTACCTACATCCCTTAACGCTCGAAACGTCTCCCTTTTTCGATTAAACTATGCACCACTTCCGGAGCCACTTTTCAAGTTAGAAAATAAGATTCGAGGAGAGAAAGGAATTTCGTTAAATCACTAATTGCTCGCTTTTCTTTCGTTTTTTTTTATAGCAGATTACTAAAGATTGCTGAAGATGATTGGGTGTTTTTTAAACGATATTCTGTCGAATATACGTATTCAAAGGGCATTAATTATTTATTATGTAACCGCGAAGGTGGGCGATGGTCGTTGCGTTAATTAATTCCGGCAATTAAACAGAGAGCCGACGGCAGTGTTCAAATAAACGCAGGCTAGACGATACGCTAATGCAACGACACCGCTAATAGCGGGTTAACAATGATAATTCGCCCGTTATCGCGGCCAAAGTGGTACAGTACAGATAGATCGTAGGGAAATGGGTGGAAAACAAACCGCTCGATCGACACCAGCAAGTGATGTTGGCAGCCTTGAAACATTAAACGAGATAAATCCAACAGACTTCCATTTAATTAAAAAAGTCAATGCTGTATGGTGTAAATAGTGGAATAAATTTTCACGCACTCGATAGCAAAATCGATCTTGGTCGATTTAGTAATTTATATGCATATTAAATAGCTACAATTAATCGTAATGCATTCATTTCAATTTTCCCCTACTTTTTGCCTTAAAGTGAATCGTAATTTTAAATAACAAACTTATTGACAGCTCCATTAACCCCTGATCGACTGTCTGAAGTATTCGCACGAACAGGATGGACTGCATAAAAATATCAATTGAATTTATGTGTAATTTAAATGAAGCGTGTTAAAATTTTTAGAATTTTCGGTTATAAACGACAGAGAGAGAATGAAGGAGGAGCTTGGAAAAGTAAATTTTGTTGGGTATGCTGACCTTCGGAAGGGATGAAAAGGTGTGGCTTTACAATGGGTCAGGTACCAAGATCCTTGAGCCTCGTTTCCTTCGGGTCAATTATTGAGATGTAGATTTCCTTTCACCGGAGAGCGAAGAGAGATTCCCAGAAAGGTGTTCGTCGCCTACTAAAGGAATACCACCGTGGGAATCTAATATGCAATTCAATTTCGGTGAAAAAGAAAAAATTCCAACGATGGTGCAAACAAAAATTCGATCAGCCATCTTTCTTGATTGCCACGTTAATCACCCGCGTTTAGCATAATTATGGGGCGCAGTGCAGCTATCTGTAATTAGCAATGACAGTATAGTCAGCCATAAAACCGTAGCCCCGTGGCAAATGGTATAATCTACATTCGATTACGATCCATTAGCGAGGATTCGGCGTTTCCGTTGCAATCACGTGCTACTCTTCTCCAAGGTCCGGCCAATTGCAAAAGTGTCCAAACTCATTCCCATTGCGCGAAGGACAATCACCGATGATTCCTGCGAATCCGTCCATACCACGCATGGTAACACGATAAATGCCCAAATTACTCGGTCAACTCTCCTACCACGCTCGAATCTACCATCAGCTTCTCTCTCCACTCTCAATTCCTCTCAATCAACTCTCTCGCCACTCCGATACCGCAAAACCCAGCAAGCAAATCTACCAAGAGCAACAAGGGAGCACCTCGAAGCCTGTAAAATCCCTCGCAACGTCCGACAAGGAATTCAAATCGCCGGCAGTACAATTGGAGACTCGATCGACCTGAAAATCGTAATGAATCCTGTAAGCATCGACGCAACGACTCTCGAGACCTCTTCTATCTCCCCCTCGGCAGCCAACAAAACTGCAGAAAGTTGGACGGCGCGCAGAGTCGTCCACAACATTGCAATCGGAATCGTGGGGGATTGGACGCGTGTGCGTTCGGTCACGTGCGCGTGTCACCGGGCCACTGTCGTCGGCGCTGCCAATAAAGCGGTGGCCGTATTATTAACGTAATTACGATAATCGATCGTCCTAGGCGGCTCCTGGAGGGCACGGCCCAGCGTAGCCGATATAGTCGTCGTTAATAATGCCATTATTACGGTAACACGGTGGCAATGATGTAAGGTGACGTGCAGCAATCTGTCAGGGGCCTGGCGAGACGTGCTCCCCACGGCGTGAAATCTGCTCGCGTGCGCCGTGCCCCATCGCGGTACAACGGCTTGACATACCGACGACAGAACCTTGGGACGATTAAACGGCGACGATTCCACGCGAACGCCCTGGCCTCTCTGCAGCACGCCCTGCGCTCGACGGAATTCCAGCGGGCTCGGCTTCACGAGAGAATACTGCCTCCTAAGGACATTCAACGCCGTAATATCGTCCCTAACGCAGCTTCTCGGGCGAGAGGCACGCTGAGGTGAACGGCTGTGTTGACGCGCTTTGATGAATCGCTCGATAGGCGTCGTCGCCCTTCTCTTCCCAGAGGATCCGTGCTCTCGCGAATTTTCCACGGGGGCGGCGCTTCGTATCCGAATCAGTGGGAATGCCTAGTGTACCCGGGAGGAGATGCGGGGGACGGAAGAGCGGTGGGGGAGAGAATAAGGGAAATTTTGGGCGACGGTGGAAGGGGGGGGGGGGGAAGTGGGAAGAGGTGGGAAGGAAAAGGGAGTAGGGAAGAGTAGGGTAACAGATTAAAATTATAACAGTAGATTAAAATAGGAATAGGGTAGTAGAAAGATTTAGGTACAGTAGGCACTCGTTATAAGCTGGGAAGGAGAAGGGAGGAGGGAAGAGTAGGGTAACAGATTAAAATTATAACAGTAGATTAAAATAGGAATAGGATAGTAGAAAGATTTAGGTACAGTCGGCACTCGTTATAAGCCCGTTTCTACCGTGCGTTGTACGCCCGGTGACTATCCCCATTCCCCACCGTTTCGTGGAATCCTTCGGACGAGAGTGAGGGAACCCGAGAACGACCGAGAAGCTCTTTCGTTTCCTCTCACTCGCGCCTTTGGCCGCGCGGAATACTGCCCACAACGCGCTGTAAGCCCGCCGCCAGCCCCGTTCGTCGGGCTTATAACGAGTGCGGCGTGTATAAAGCAGGTTAGTAAACAGGAAAAACGTAATAGGAAATAAGAGGTCAAAAGTATAGCATTAACATGTATGTACATAGTTATAGTATGAACACCTATTGCAGGGAGAATGAAGATTGTAACCCGTATGGAGCAATAATGATGTTTATATACATTATATTATAAGATATACCTGAGCTTAAAAATTTTCGAAGTCTCGATGGGTGGTCGAAGCAAAGATGAAGCTTCCTCTGGTTCGAGGTATAGCAAGTTGGTTGCGGTGTAATGAGTTGGAGAGGTATAGTGGTGTTGTAAAAGCAACAGGGGGTAAAGTGAAGGTATAGTCGACGAGTCAAGGCTCGAGGAATAGGATTGATATGGTTTTTGGATAATAGTAGATAAATAAAGCTGGTGGTTAGTACCCTCAGGAATATCGATTCCCGTTTTTTCCTGGATAGTTATAAGCATGGAGTCTATTTTGATTTACCCCACACTAATCTCAATTTTGAAATGTACGTTTCTCGAGCTATATCCGCGAAGCTTCGTCCTCATTATTAAGACGCTATTCATCGCCATCTAAAGACTCATTATTGATTAAAATACCCGGCAGATCGTAAAGAAAACATGCACGGACGTTTAAATATTGAGAGTGGGGCAACTCGATGGGGCAAACGAGAAGGAATGGAAGAAATGGACATCAATGGTAACCAGAAGGCCATCAGAGCGTAGTCGTTAAGTGGCTCTGTAGTAATTGCAACGAGATCAGTAGTAACAATAACGATCCCCAGTAGTACACAAGGGTCACGGGAGTGCGATCGGAGCGCGGACAAGGCGGCAGCCCGAGGAAAGCGAAAGAGAGGACGGGTTATCGGCACGACGTACTATTTATAAGCATGCCCACGGGCCATTAAAAATACGTTGCGTCGCGATGCAATTGTATCGAGCGTTTATACCGAGTGTAAACAATCAGCGCTCGAGGAGCGTGCAGACCGACCAGGAAGCACGGAGCGTCTAACAAAAGAGGCTTGGGCCGATCCTCGATCACCAAAATACGCAAGAAAACAACAACAGAAAAAAAATCGCGCGCCACGTGCGGAGCGCTTCTAAACGCGTCTACAAGTTGCAGCGACTAGACGCCCGTTGGCGTTCTCCGCACGGGTGACACTAATATTCAAATAATAAGCATTCAGCCTAGAAAATTGTATAAATATGGATTCATAGAGTGAAGTAAAATAATTAACTAAGAAACCCTTGCACAGTACCCACCCCGACTATACTCCCAATAATCATCAGACTTCCCGCGATTTTCCAATATTGAATTCCTAATTGAACACCAATACCCACAGCAATACTCTACGCAAAGTGTCTACTTCCTTAAAGAAGCTTCTGTAACGCTGGAAATTACTTTATATAAATTTAATCCCCCCTCCCTTTTCCCGGGGACGTGTATCGTGACTGGAGCGTGCAACGACTAAAGGGACCCGACACGAAACGGAATAAATTGCGGTTTGATTGAACGCGAAAGCGGACGGCGTTGAAAAAGAATGTTCAAATTGCTCTTGGTTTCACGTTGAATGAAAACTAAATTGGATCAGCGGCACGACTCGCCTCCTCGATGGAGAACTGAGGGGGGGGGGGGGGCGGGGGCGGCTTAATAGAAATGCGCGAGAGGAGGTTAAGGAACATGAACTTTTCCACGAGTCTTATCGAGCAGCTCTGTTTTTCTTAATCGGGTGCTAGTGTGCGGCGCTCCGCGCGGCGCTTGTCACTTTGGGGTCAGAAAAAATGTCGCACCAGCGCGGAAAGGTTACCAACACCGCGAACCGTGCCGACGCGACTTTCTCCGCGACTTCGCGCTCGGAAGCAACCGCTCCTCCATTACCCTGTACGAATTCGTATGTCCCGTCGCCCGTTTTTAGTCGATGGAGGCTGATTCGGTGAGAAGCCGAGGATTTCGTAAGCAATCTTCGACCCGTTAGAAATTGTAGGCAACGAGGACGGAGAGCGTTCTGTGCATGATTAATCGAGAAAGCGGCGCGGACGTCGTGTCGGAGAGCGGCGCTTTCACGCTTCTAATGGTGGCTCGGAGTGTACGCGAGAGCGGAAAAACAGGCTGAAGCCGCGAGGGGTTCTTGGAGGACGTGGACAGAAGTTTCCCGCCGACCGTGGATCAACCATCGACCCCCTGTAATTAACAGCTCTAAAGCTTCTTACCTTAATGACACTTGGAGAACCTTCGAGATCCAATCTTCGCTCGGCGCTCACCCGACGATAGTTAATTCACTGTACACAGTTGCCCTTTGGAGTTCTCGAAACGACCGATGTCCATACTCACAGCGCGAAATAAGTCGATCACCTGCGGCGAGGAAATATTTCTTCGCGGACTTGGCGCTGGGTAGTCTCGCGCTGATAATACGAAGTTACAGGCGGATAATCGTTCTATAGTGGCACGTGAAGTTCGTGGCATTCAGCGGTAGATTGGAGTGCGGAATTGAAGGGCGAGGGTGGCCCTTTGAGCTGAGACGCGCGACGGACAGGGAGGAAGACGGAGAGAAGAGGAGGCACGAGAGGAAACGTTCAACGTCCACGCTGACATCGAGCGTACTACTACCGCGGTTGAACTCGCGATATCCCGGTCGAAAGAGATTAGAACAAGTGGTTCCAGGTCCCTACCACGAGTCTCTTCTCCTGGTGCAGAGATTCTGCATCTAGCTGCCACCGCGTCACACCGATTCCATCGAAAATAGTAGTAACGCGCGTGGTTGGCTTGTGTTGACGTTAGGGGGCGATCGATTGTGCTTTTTGCATAAACCACTCGCTGTTTTTGGTGGTAAATATGTGGATTTGGTAACGGTAAACATGTTTTCATTTAGTTACCATCGCTCCTGTGCTATTTTGCGTGATGAACTGGCTTGCAACACTTTCTCTACTGGAAGAAAATATTTTTCCTGCTCCACCTGCAAACTTCTTGATTACATGTTTGGTATGTTGTTATATAAGTTTGTTTTGTTTTCAACGCTGCAGTGGAAGAATTTATCCTGCATTTTAAAATACGACGGGTGTAATTTGAGGGCTGAGAATCTTTCTGGCGTAAGTCCAAATTTTGATAATTTGAGTTAATAACGGTTTTGAAGTCTTGAAGGCTCCTTCTGTTTACTTTTGTAGTGAATTAAGGTATAAGTTAAGTTACAACTTTATTCGTGGCTGGGAAATACAAGACAATTTCTCTTTAGCACTTGTTACGTACGCAGACCTATCTGTGACTTTTAACCCTTTCGGGTGTCCGGAATGCACGTGACCCGGCGGGGTCACCTTTTCCTGCAGTGGTGTGGTGCAACCGGGTTTTCCACGAAAATGTAATATTCAGTTGAAGGCATTCATGTCCCCACTATTTTCTAGTTGAATTTCATAGTATAAAAAGACTAACGAATGCATAATCGGGGGTTCATTCCAAGTTTAGGGTAAAATTATACAATACGCTCCATTTGACAAAACGCCCCATCATTATTTTACGCACACAAACAAAGATGCATCGATGCGATCATCAAATTCCAACTTGCCTCACAAGGGAAGATCCTGAACCCGAAAATTCAAAAAATTCTGAAACTTTGTGAATACGTAGGGAGTTTCCTCCTAATTATAGCGCAATTTTTGTTTGCTGCCTAAATTCACTCTATTGGGAGTGTAATTACTGTAATTGACCCCTGAAAATCCGGTTATTTTCCGATTTTGTGTTATAACTCATGAACTGTAAAATAATTTTTTCACCAAATGATATATCTAACTAATGGAAGTAACTTTTGTCTTAAAACTTTTTTTCTCTTTCTCTTACAGTTTGCGAGTTATAACGCAAAATCGGAAAATATTCGAATTTTCAGGGGTTAATTTCACCCCCTTCGAGTGAATTTGGGCAGCAAATTAAAATTGCGTTGTAATCGGAAGGAAATCCCCCACATATTCACATAGTTTCAGAATTTTTTGGATTCCGGGGTTCGGGATCTTTCCTTGTCAGTCGCCCATAACTGCCGTAATAATAATAGAAGCAAATATTACAGCATTTACAAAAATATACAAGAATTTATATTTTCTACCTGCAGATAAATTACTGCGAGTACCTATGTGAGAAATTTAATTTTCTAAGACACTACTGTTTTTGCGGTAAATTCACACATATATTTCGGAAGTAGACAAACTGACCTCTTTAAATCGTTTTTGTCCAAACCTTTTTTCACTACGTTCTTGCTAAATTGAAGCCGGGACGTTTTGTACTCCAGAATTTACAATATGCCCCAGCAAAGAATTTACAATACGCCCCACCTCAAAATCATATTGTTCGCGAGTTACGTATTTCTTTTCTTTTTCGTGGATAACAGAAATGTCACGTAAATATGTAAGAAGTACATTACGGGCATCATGGTCCGAAAATGATCTTAATGAAGCGATAGAGAAGGTTAAAAGTAAATGTACAATCCCCTATGTAATCCTTACGGAAGAAAAGTCAAAAGAGAAAATGTAAATAAAAAAGAATGTAATAATTTTATTCAAGATTGTTCTATTTTTGTTAATAATATATGTTATAACATATATTCTATAACATTTTCGACAAAAATAATAAAAAGTAATTACTTATTTATGTCGGGGCGTTTTGCCTGACGACTGTGTTACAAAACGCCCTACATAAGGTTTTAGAAAATTATTATTTGCAGTTATTTCCAGCTATGTTTTCTTCACAATTCCGGTGTAGTTGTGAAGAGTAATGAACACTTAATGTGTTTACACAAAAAATTTAAAGAATTATTAAAAAATATTGGTTTTATTGATGTTTCTTTAAAAGTGGGGCGTATTGTATAGTTTTACCCTAGTACGTTTAGACGAAAGAGGCTTGCGAGATCAAGCAACATTCTCCTTCAAGTATTATTTCAACTTAAACCATACAGTACGTCGAGTTGCTGATAGGCGTTGTATTTATTAATGAATTTCTCTCTTTGAGACCCCCGCATATCTCAATGCGTCAAAACCGAAAGGTGAACTTAGGTACCGCGACAATCAAACACTTAAACAATTTTAAAGACCGAGCTAATAGAATATAATTAGTTATTTCTTACTCGGAGTTCTTTTATTTGAATCTAATCATCTGAATTTCCTCTTCGAGATAAATTCACATAAATACATCTTTACCGCTCGAGGTATATCGCATTATAAAGGCTAAACTAACATTCCTAGTGGCTCCTGGGGATACCATACCCCGGTTTGTCCACGACAACTAACCTCCTAGTGGCTCCCGGGGAAAGCAGACCCCGGTTCGTCCATGAAAACCAACCTCTTTATACCGACTTCCGGTATTACTCAGACATCCTTTCGTCCGTTACTAACAAATTGCAACAAACAAATTCAATTCTTCGGCTTCGCAGCCACCAATCTTATTGCCTTCAGCCTTGATTCATAGGTAACACACTTAACTAACAAACGTGTTTCGAAACATACTGGTGTAAGAACGACTAATTGCAAGTGTTCTTACCACCACAACGCATGAACGGTATAAAATAATATGACGTCATGCTGACAAGTAACCCTAGTAGCATTTCTGGTTGGCCCGCGGTATCTCCAAGTTGGGAATTAGTTGGCCATCAAAACACCAACAATAAATGCTGCTAGGGAAACGAATAAAAAAAATTAGAAATTAAAATTCTTCTTCATTTTTAAGTATCGATGGGGTAGATGTCCTTATTACTGTCAGTGCCCCTATTACTGCCACTTTATTTATTTTGCTTAATAAAAATGTAACGTATAAAGAATAGTGTACAACAATAATATTAATAATAATAAGAATAAAATACATGAAGTGGCAGTAATTGGGACACTGACAGTAATAGGGACATCTACCCTATTATGGTAGTGTTTCAAGCCTTTAGATATGTTTCCATAATTGCAATATATACGTAGACTTCTTTATAACAGTAAACGCAGAATATTATTTTGCGTGAAACACCTTGCAAGTAATTTGCACCACCATGAATCTCGCCCCCCCCCCCCCCCCAATTATACTGGTGAATATATTAAAAAAGAAATGGGAATAGGTTATTATTTTATTTGAAATTATTCAGACGCGAATTGAAGGTAGTAGGACACGCTCAGTGCATGCATCGATAGCGAACAGTGATTGAAGTGAAATGTCAATAACGTGGCATAAGTGGAATTATGTATGTCATTTCTTATATTAGATCTGTAGGAACTCGCTGCAAGCTAGCGTTATCTGCAAGCTCTTTAACAAAAATATTCTCAACAGTATTCTAAATAATATTATTAAAAGTGAATAACACCATACAATTTTCATAATTCAACAATTCAGTGCACGCGAATGTACGTAAGTGCAGTTCAGAGGATTACAGTTTAAACGGGATGTTCAAGTGACACAGCGACGCAAAGTGGCGCTTTTATGGTAGCACGCTACATTACAACGATCCCCAGCGATACTCTGCCAAATGATAACAAAACGAAAGAAGAGGAAGAAATAGAAGCAGAAAAATTCGTTACACGTGTTGCCTCCTATCGTATATGTGACCCGGAGGTCAGTACGGACGGCTACTGTTGATTTAATCTGAGGTCAAGGGACACCTCGTACTATACATACTCTTGATCGAACATTGCCGTTTTTCGATACCAACGACGCGGCCAATCAAGAGCGTCCGTAGACATTTTTCCAGGAAGGAACAACTTTGGGGTGACGGCGAAGAAAAATATAGTAACAGTGCCAATTTAATTAAAAATTTAAATAAAAAATTTAAAAATATTTAGTTTCTTAGTATAAACATAATAATTATCAGTTTTTAAAAATAAACGATTTTTTCTCAAAAGCCAGACGTGGCAGCTGCCACTTTTGCAGTGTTGCCAGCTATTTATTTTCCCATATCTAATAGAATTCTACTAAAAACTTAGCAAAACCTCAAAAGAAATACTAAACACTCTCACACCATAAGAATTAAAAATGACAATAGACCCAATTCAATTCAAACTTAAATACAACCCAATCCCCATTTTTATCGTCAACACTCTATTAAAAAATTTACAAGCTTCGAAGTGGCACTTTAAATCATTCACTGTTCATTATAAATTACGATAAACTTATAGAGCCTAGAAGAACGCGAAGGGAGTGGCCGAAGGTCGGCAGCAAGGGCGAAGTGGACTAATTTCCATTAGCAGGTTGCATGAATTTGGAAAAGTGATCGGCGTAGCGTGTATCGTGTTCCCCGGGATTATCGGGTTTAATGGGGCAACTAACGATTGTGCTGGATCGCACGTGATCCGTGGCGGACGCACGTGCAGCCAGCACGTGGTCACGAATGCAAAAGCCTGGGCTCACGTGCGCCGGGCACGCACGCGATCCGAGAAAAGGCTGGAATCGGGTTGCAACGCGGGAAATTAGCTTGTAATCGTGATTAATCATCGCCCATCGGGATCGCGGATTATCGGTCGGCTCATTAACCCCCTTAATCCGCGCGAAATGGCAATTGTGTTACTGGGGACGCGCCGATTTCCGATTACAAACGCTCCTGGATACTCGGGGTCTCCGAATCCATCGACTTACATCGTGGAACACACAGTTTTCTTGTTCCGCTTTGCATCTTAAGGGGAGGTTCTGGTCTAGAGCCCCAAAAAATAGGTGATTTTTTGGAATTAATTAAAGGAAAACTATTATATATAATATAATGGGGCTTGTTGCATTGTATTAAGGATGTCTTAAATTATAGAAATATATTTTTTGTTTTATAATTAATCAGTGCAGACAGCCCTGGGGAGTCGTTAAAGTTAAAGCGTCAAAAAATTGATCCAAATCGGTGGGACCTGTATCTCTAAAAGTTATTATCGGATTCGACTGAAACCTTTTTTATTTTGAAGATTATTCTTTTTTTTAGGGGGGGGGGGGACTAAAAAAAATTACAAAAATTACATTTTTTTTTAGAAAATAACGACACTTCACGTTTGAAATCACTTTTCCCTGTATTTTTCGTCCTTTCATCGCCTTTGAAAATTATAAATTTTCAACTTTTTGTATTTTTTTAGTTCCCACCCTAGAAAAAAAAATAATCTTCAAAATAAAAAAATTTTCAGTCGAATCGGATAATAACTTTTGAAGATACAGCCCCCACCGTTTTGAGAGCACTGTTTCGAGAAAAACGCGTTTAAAGTTTTACGTGAGCGCCGAGTGGCCGGTTGTCACCCATGCATTTGCCGCTACTCAAATGCCTATAACTTCGGGAATTTTGCGAATTTCAATAAATCCTTTTAAACACGTTTTCCTAAAAGGTTGAACATTCGAAAAATTAAATAAAAAAAATCGACATTTAGACCAGAACCTCCTCTTAAAGTCTTACGTAAGCGCCGAGTGACCGGTTGTCACCCATGCATTCGCCGCTACTCAAATGCCTATAACTTCGGGAATTTTGCGAATTTCAATAAATCCTTTTAAACACGTTTTCCTAAAAGTTTGAACATTCGAAAAATTAAATAAAAAAAAATCGACATTTAAACCAGAACCTCCCCTTAACAGGGGTGCTTATTAACCCCGGACAGGTATTTCTCAATTCAGTGTCGATATCAAAATAGAACCCAAAAACACTGAAGTTGAGAGGAATATAAGAAAGGTACTATTCTTTTTAGTATTGAATATTCCAATTTACTACTCTCATCATTTTTTATAGTCCCACTTTTTTTATAGTCCCGTGGCAAGGAGCGTGTTGGGAATTGTGCGGTTTGTATTCGCGGGAAAACAAAGATAAAAGGAGAAGAAATGTGGGAGAGCGAAAGGGGTAAGTTGGGGATGAAGATTGAATATCCCAGTTTTACCATCCACTTTAAAATTCACGGTTGTTATTCAAAGCGGGAGTAAAAGGAGGAAGATTGAGGCAGGTAAGGGAAGAGAGGACGAGAAAAGGGAAATACGATTATTGTAAGGCAATGACAATCGGCAGACGGGGGTATTGGGTGAAGGAATATAAACTGTAAGTCCTTGTGACCCAAAAGGGAACAATAAACCACTTATCCTCCATTTATTGTACTTGTATTTCTTATTATAGTTTATTAAATCCGCTGAAGTGTTTCCATTGTCCCGCTTCTTCCTCTGTATAACACTCGATTGAGACGCAAGGCGTCACAAGCTGCTCCCTATAAAATTATTCCTCTGCGATTTAAAGTACAATACTCGAGGGAACGCTTCACACGACAAATACGAGAAATCTCCTCCTACTTGTTTACTTATTCCCTTTCGCAGCGCTGTATTCCATTATGCTCTTTTCTCTCGTTACGCAAAATACGGGCTACGTTATTTCCATGCAATATATTTTATTAACAACTACGAGAACGCCATAATTGTGCGGACCGTTTCGAGAAAACTGTCTCCGCGATTGGATTTGCCCGGTACTGCGAGATTTCCCTAAAGTGCTCTCGGTTGTTTCCGTCTTATTGTTAGATCCCGCTGCTTTTGTTTGCATGGAAATAATGGCAACGACCTATTTCGAAGGTAAAGACCCCGGTTTGTTCCGGCCCAGTCGATTGTTTGAAGAAGATACGAGAGGTCGGGTTTTACCTGGCACAAGAGGGTGATTTCTTGGACGGCCTCTTTAAAAGTGACGTTCTAACGTGGCAAAGATAGCAGATGTAAATATTGTTACGAGCGTCGTTTGTTGCCCGCGGCCGCTCGTCAACTAACGTTGCCAACTGTCGGCTGTTTCTTTTGTCGTGGCGAGGTAAATAATCGCTCGCGGAATCCTGATAAAACTGGATTATGCGCTCTTCCACTGCTTGTAGCTTATGATCCATTGGAAGGAACGGATCGTGTAAGAAGCAGGTACTTATTATAGAAAATATAAAAGCTGCGCGGTATAAAGACAAAAATTGTATCGCGGAGAAGTCTTTAAGGACGAGTAGCAAAATATCCCTCGAGCAGAATGATCTTTTTGGCAAACGCAAAAAGTTTTCATTGGCATCGTCTATGAATTTTAACGTCGTTGGCAACGATTCTAAGAGATTTCGGTAATTTCTGCGGTTAAATTCCTATTCTCCCCTCCCCCGTGATGCTCTTTATAAATCATTGCACTTGTAAATTATTCCTTTCGCCAGTTCCCCGTCTAATAGGTCCCATCAATTTTCCATGGAACTGGCGTTCGTTGAACGATTTGTGTTTGTCTGGACTTTCTATGAACGGCGGTAATTCCATTATGCACCTGATCTATTTTTAATCGGAGGTATTGGGAAATCGTTGAGGAAGGTTGCAACGACTTCCTTCGACGCCTACGGCACGACGACCCGCGTAGCTCGTAACAGATTTGCGGCACGGTGGCCTCTGTGCAGGGGTATTTTTAGCGGCGTCACGAATTTTTGGACCATCATGGGCTCGATGTCCGTTTTATTGCCCCTCGAACTCGTCGTTAGCCAACTCTGCTCGCCATACAAACAAGGATCGCTTCCGGTTGCCGCGCGTTAAATGGGGTAGCTCTCACCCTCTCCATCGCCTCTCCACAGCTTCGATGGCGCAATGATTCGCCAAAAATCAGAATTTTAATTAAATATCCATCGCGTATGAAACTGTAAACAATATTTCATTTGTTACAAATTGTGTCGCTTAAATGGACCACCGTGGTGGATGTGGTCCACCACAATTTAATTTTGTTTATATTGGGCGTGTAACTTATGTTTGGAAATTCCTATAAAAAAATCAATAACAATACTCTCTTCTTTTCTAACATGTAGTACCTTCGATACCACCCTCCTAACACCACCTTGGAATATTCTCCATTCTTCTAATTTCAAAAACCTAACCCGGAAATGGTAAAAAATATTATCTTCTCTCTCAGTTTAATATATTCCCAACACCTCTCAGGATCATAACCCCTCTCCAAAACCTTCTCCCCCACAAATTCAAAGTATCTCCAACACCTCCTAGCTTCCATTTCAGAATTATGCTACCCCTATTATCCAGCAGTCTCAACTACGAAACCCCTTCCATCTTTTATTCCTCTTTTTCTACCATCACCTCTATATCCCTTTCCATCAGCCGCAATTTTCCCTTAAACCCGTCACTCCCTTTCTCAAAAGCCAACAATCATCGCTAAAGCATATCAAGACCCACCAACCAACCTGACCGTTCGCGATGAATTCTACATATGCAGTGAATTCGAGTCTCTCCCCAACTCTCGGAACATTCAGCTGGCAGCCCACCAAGGCAGTTGCTCCAGCGACGCGTGCGCGTCGGGTCATCCAGATTTGCATGAAACCACGCGCAACCATCCCTTGATAAACAACACGGCGGGGTTGCGATTTGCGCCACGACCACCGACGCCCAGCATTAATAGCGCAATAATACCGCAACGGCTAAGCCTTACGGTCTAAAAAGAAACTAAGTCGACGTCTGGCTTGGCCAGCAGTCAAATGGCACCCGCGCCTCTATCCCCCGCGAACTTTATTCCCGTCGATTCTGTGCGCGCGCGTTTCAAGCGTCTTCTAAGCGGCCTTCCTCTTCGTGTCGCAACGAACGAGGGGCGGGCTATGTTTCAGGCCTGAGGGCCACGATTAAAAATCCACCGAATCCCGTCTTGGCGAAACTTATTTCTTTTTGTATTTATTCGTGCGGGGGTGGGTCAAGATAATAGTAGTGAGGATATGCTGATAAAGGGTGAAGCATAGAATAGAAGGAAGATAAGAGTTAATTGTTATATCAAGGAAATGCTAGAAAATATTTGTTTAAATAATGGATTCGATTTTTGGCCCAATGAAGTAATGATATAGGGATCTTTGGAATTTTTGGGATAAGAAGATTAAGATAGTGTATTCAAAGAAGATTGTACATTTGAGGTAGAAATGATGGTGGAAGTTTGTAAATATCTGCGAAATATGATGCAATACGGCGGTCCGCAGACGCTTCAACAATTCGACACGAGTTCGAGGTATTTTCGGCACGGATCACTGGAAGCAAATATTCGAGGATGCTCTTCCAATGATTGAGGCTCTCCTTTGAGATTCAAGCGAATTTGATAATCACGCTGACCGAATTGCGAACCGATGACGACGACAAGCCCACGCGAGAGAGCGTCGTGGAATGATTCTTTCTTCCATCGTTGTTAAGAAGTACAGGTTCGTTCATAATTTCTGTTCTCAAAGAAACGCTTCGGAATTTAAAAGATTAATTTTCCTTCATTGTATTTACTTACAATCGATGGTCGGGAGAAAGTAGAATTTTCTAAAAATCAATTGCGCGTAATGAAAATATTCATATTGTTTTCTGGATTTTAAGAAAGAGACGATTTCTTCAAGTTTCCTGGATGCAAACGGAAAAAAACGGAGCCCGACGCAAGGGTTGGAAAACCATCAGCCTTCGTCCCTTGTTTTTATCTCCTCGCAATAATCGTTTACATTTTTCAGCGACAAAACGTCCCCCCTCGAGTTCCTCAATAAAATAAGATTTTTGCTCGTAAGATTAACATATTAACGAGCCGCGCGAGCGAACTTTTCCAGCTCGCTTTCCTCGACTTTATCTGCCTCTGCCCCCTTGGGTGACGGTCGCGGGAGTCGGAAAAGTCGAAGGACTCCCATCGCAGCCTTTTCATTTGCGCTTAAGAATAAAAGAGAGAAACTAGGCTGATCTCTGTTAAAAGATCGCTCTCTCCGACGACTTTGCACGTCAGTCGCGCATGTTCCCAAGGATCGGGCGAGCGTTCCGCTTAATGATTAAGTTTCCTTCGTCCGTCTCGTTTGATTAATTTCGCGAGATCGCTCAGGAATCCGCAATTCTTTCCGCGCGGTGTATTATGGCATCCTGATGGCAGCCAGCGGTGATTTTCCCGAAAGAAATAATTTATCCGAGTCAAATCGCGCAGAAGGGCGATTTATCTGGCCAGAGACGGGGTGCCTTCCTCGGTGGAAAAATATTACGTCGCTTATCGCGGTATTACTATATCGCCAGCGTGTAGTATATCAGTACAGGTGACGCGTCACTGCGTCCCTTATATCATTTCCCGCGTTCTTCCGACATCCACGACTATTCTCGCAGTCCTGGCGTTGCGTTCACGATTAATTAGGTACCATGAATCACGCGCCGAAAGAGACGTCGTCTCTAACCAATCTCGAGGAAATTTACCGTCGACTTTCTAAAACCCATGCAACCTTGGGTGGCTGCTTGGAGGATCCGGCATTAAGGATGGATACCACCCTGAAGCCACCAACAAATGACAAAGTTAGGGATTTTTTGTTTGTATTTAAATAAAAATATAGGGCTGGGATTTTTTATATAGTTTTAAAGCAATCTTTATTTTGGTAGAATAAAATTTTTTTTACGAAAAATTGTATAAAATGGCGGTGAACAAAATGGTTTCCCGGAGCACTGCTAGAATTTTTTAATATTTCAATTATTCGATTTTTTACAAAGCATTTCAGAGCAAATTTTTATGTAAAAAATTAAATTTAATTCTTGAAACTGCTATAATTTCCAAAATAATTCGAACTTTGGGAAAATCCTACGTTAGGTCTAACATAATATATCTATTCCTGCTTATATATCTTTTTGGTATTTCCTTCTCAAGTGATCTAGTCATTCCCCGGAGTGTAGTCGCTAATTTGTACAATTTGAAGGAATAGGATTATAGGAATATTATTTTTGGTGTCTTAAGCAGACAAGATGTTAGCCCTTGTCGAGGTGTGGGCGAAGATTGGCGTCTGCCGGACACACAATTTTCCGGCAGGACGCGCGCGACTGGAAACATCTCCTAATTAGTTGATTCGATGCCGGTGTGTCAATCAATCGGTAATTTTCCAGGCTCAAATCGCGCGTCTTCGGCGCGCTTCCACCGTAACGGGGGTGAGATTTGGCGGGAGAAATACTCCTGGAAATGCAGCGGGAATTTCCCCAAGCCCCGAGGCGCGTGACGCGGCCGGTCGCAGCCCCCCCCCCGCCACCCGGCCTCATGGGCCCTTCGGAAACTCGGGATTTATGATACCCGCAATTAAGGCCGTAAACTATTGAATTAAAACTTTGGGCCCGTAAACGAAAGTCTCAAAGGAAAATATACTTTGTTCAAAATTCAATCACGAAAGGAACGGAAAGCGGCTTACTCCAAAATAATTTCGCTGGCGGGTGTGTTATAAACCATGCCGACCATTTGCATGCCAAATGTTCGTGTTTGGTCATGTCGATGGCCACTACAAATTTTTCATAAAAAAATTGTTTTCTAGCGGAATAAAGATTTGTACTTTAAAACTGTATAAAAATCCAAGCCCAATATTTTTATTTATACGAACAAAAAAATCCCTAACTTTGTTATTAGTGGCTTCAGGGTGGAGTCCTCCCTTAACTACTCTAACAATCAACTGCAATTCTTCTCGATTAAAATCTAAAAACCACTGTTTTTATGCTAAGGGAAGTGAAATTTAAGATTCAACAATCAAATCCCACCTCTTCTGAAAAAGAAAACTCATCGCTCCCCAGTTGTATCTACATTATTCTCTACCTCACAATCTTTCCCCTTTTTGAATACTCTTTCCGTCCACTTTCGACCAAGTGACTCACGATTACTCAACCAGTTCCCTCCAACTCGTCAACCCTCAGAGTCACGTCGCATTCGGGGAAGGATGTTCGCGACTGCGCACACGGTCCGACCCGACTCGACTCAATCCGACTCAATTCGACTCGACCCCACGCGACGCTAATCAAACTGACTCGACGCCGCTCGACTCAACTCGACGACGCCCGACTCAACTCGACTCCGCTCGACGCGACCCGAATATCAGGGCTGGCACGCGAGCCGCTGCCTCACCTAGTCATTTCGTAGGAGCACTAAGTCGCGGACGTGTTTCGACCGAGCGGGCGAGTGTGCAGCAACCAAGATCCACAACCAGTCCGAGACCGGCTGTGACGGACGTAATAGGATGAAGGACATCCGGTCGCAGGTGAGCCACCTACCCACACCAGCCGCGTTCAGCCGACCCCGTTACGTTATCTCGAGCAAAAGTCAAGGCCCGCGAACTTGTTCGCGGCACGCTCGCGACCACGTGCAACACGATGCTGAAACAGCAGGATCTTGGCAATTCTATCTGACAGTCGTTTGTAACTTGATTTCACCAACAGCTCCTACTGTTCTCTGTCTTTGTGGACATTTTCAGTAATTAGTTGTGGCGCGATTTTGGGACTTGTCCAAAGTTTGCAGTAACGTAGATAGTTTTGGGTGGTCTGAGTGTATAAAATAATCGTTTTACTGTATTGTTAGAACTAATTTGAATTAGTAATGGAATTTATTTTATATAAAAATGCCGGATTAGGTGTGGCTTCTATGTACAGTTTGAATTATAGATACTTGTAGTTTGTACTTTATTTAAGGAATTTTAGGCGCGTTTGATAGAGGCTTAGATTTTTTAGTAGAATTCAAATTGCATTTTGGGTTGCTCTATCTTTGACAGTTGTATTTATGATAGCGGAGCGTGGAGTCATAGTCCAATTACCTTGAAGACGGAAAAGCAATTGGAGTAAGAAAGTCAAAGAAAGTAATAGTGCCATTAATGTTTGGCGGTGAGAATGATTTGTGAGTAAGATTAAGATGAGTTGTTCCTTCCCTTTCATTGATCTTTTCCCAGTTGCTTCTTCTTTTCCTTAGACGAGTTAGTAAAGGTGCGAATCCACCAAGAGATTTTACATGAGACTTTTCTATCATTAAACAAAACTCTCAGCAATATCTAAATGTAAATTGTAAATAATGAAAATAGTCACGACAGATGAGATGTTAAAAAATATATCATGAAACTTGTCTCGTCAGAGTTTAATTTCATGAAACTAATGACAAAATAATTACAAAATAATAAACCAATGAAATAATTTGCACCTCAAGGATGCAGCGTTCAATTCGCAATTCTTTATTTTAGAGAATAAAATAAAGAATTGCATTCATTTTATCTCTGAACTTCACGGCTAATGATACACCACGTGCGTTATCCGTTCAGATTCAGTTCGTGACTGTGAGCGGTATTTCAGCTGATTATTTTAAACGTTTATCTCTCTCTGACATTCCTCTGTAATCCTCGCCAAAACTTCAATTTCCAAAAAACCTCGTATGGCCCTAGTTATGCAGAAAGCAACCAACCAATAATCACTTCACTACGCCCAATTCAAGCTACCGCAAACCTCTCCAAGACTACCACAGACAAACGACACAAAAAAGAGACAAGCAGGAGTTATCTGGTTTAGCTGAGGCTTAATCGCGCGAACGGAACTCGCGAAACGGCACGTTTGCCGATTAAACGATCCGATGACCGATCGCGGGCGCTAAATACGGTCTCGCTAAAAACGAATCGCGAGCAACGGATACGCTCTGTAGACGCGGCGACGAAATCAGAGGCAGCAGAGAGAGACAGATGCACTTGGTTCACCGTTCGATGCCCGAACCAAGCTAGTGTCGTCATCGAAGAAGACTGACATAATCTCCGCTTCGGAGAGGTCAGCATCCTCTGCTATGGCCCACGTCGCAATTGAGTCGATACACGAGAGGAACCGGCACGGTGTTAATTCATTTCGAGTTGCCTCAGACGAATCACTTTATTCGACTGTATTCTCACGCAATAATGTAACTTTTCGCTTTGTGGAATTTATTAGGCGATTGGTTCACTGTTTATACTTATTCTTTGGTGAGATTTTGGAGAAGCCTTTGATCTTGTTTTGGTACATTAAATTATGGTAGGGGAGAGGTGGGATGAAAGGGACACTTGTGTTTAGGACCAGATAGTAAAAAAACTAAATAACCATTCGAGTTGTAATTGGTAACATTAGAAAGGCCAGTTATCTGGCTATAACAATACACAGGCCTATGAAGCTTCTCTCTATATTTACATGTCATATTTTTCGTTTTCTAAAAAAGTGTGTTTTGTCCCTTTCATAAATTGGCTGTATTGAAAGGGACATGGGTGTTTATGAATGGGACAGTGTAATAAAACCAGGTAATATTAATATCATTGTTTTAATTATTATTTATGCAGGTACCGAAATCACAGTAGTTATTTCAATTCGTAATAGGAACTAAAAATCAACAGTTAAGCTTATGTAACTAAATGATATTAATAGCTATAAATAATGAATTGTCTAATAGCATTCTAACCCGAATTTTATGTGGCATATTTTCACTGAAACAAGTGAAGAATAGTAAGGTTTTGGAGGTGACAAGTATGAAAATCACGTCCCGTTCATAAATTTTTGTTGTGTCCCTTTCATAAATAAGGCACCAAAATTGAAAATCTAATTCCTACAATTACAATATGACACAAAAAGGATCGGACATTATACGATATCGTTCTTAAATAACTGCCTGTTTAGATGCAGTAATAGAGAAATCAATCGCCGGTAATAGCACTTCACAAGACAGTTCCAGGAAATACTAAAAGTTATACTTTGAACCTCAAAAAAATTCAATCGTTTATTTCTGTCGTCGTAGATACGACAGCGGCTTGAAATTTGGCTTAATTACACATGAACGAATGTGGCTACAAAATAAAAACACTTTTGGCCTGGGCAGATCCTTTATCTTTGAGATAATGACCATGTCCCCTTCAATACGTGTCCCTTTCATCCCACCTCTCCCCTATGTGGTGGAAGTTGATAGTTTTAACGGTATCTGTTCATGTTTTTATTAGTATGATATAATATATTGAGAATGTTATCCATTTACTTCTCGAGCATCCCGGCAACGATGCCTCCCGTCATTTTATGCAACATTTTACCGATGACGTTATCTCAATTTTATTTACTCGATTAAGCAAAACGCTACTATATAATTCGCTCATTATTCTCGTCAATAATATAACACGGTATCTTCAATATTTGCGATGTTTCGAATCACTGTCGTGTTATTTATCATTTCGTTAATGACCGCCCACTTGATTAATACCTCGTTAATTGCACTGCTATTTTCAATCGCGTTTCGATATTCCTCGTCGATTTCACACTTCAACGTGGACTCCTCGTGGGCTTGCAGTTTTTGCTATATAGTATATCCGCTTAAAAATTGCGATTAAAATGGTCCACGCGATTGTACTTAAAGGTCATTTTACTTTGAACCACCGAAAAATGAAGCTATTTTTAAAGATATTTTTTTCCAATAAATGCAACATATAAAGAAATAATTTTTTTGGTATTTATTAAGGGGTCATGCCTAGTTGGCAGACGTAATTTTCGGGAATTTTTTGTAGAAAATCTAATATATAGTTTTTTACAACTATTTGTTTGTTTTAAAAGTACATATACATATTCAGCAACTCTCAGTAATTTTGTTATAGAAAAATATTAAAAAATGAACGAATAACAGCCACTCTCCCGGAAGTTATTTTTTTTGCGGTGAGCACAATTTCTGGAGCCGGATCATCTGAAATCGAAAAGTGAAGAAAATTCTATTAGTAGGTATATGAATTTATTTCGTTCGTGAATTATTTTTATTCACTAAAAACGAACAATTCAGACATCGAAAAATCATGATTTTGCGTTAAATGGCCGCCATTTTGCCTGAAATCATTTTTTTTTTAAATCCTTCGTTCACGAATTAGATGAATTCATACACTAACAGAATCTTCTTCACTTTTCGATTTCAGATGATCCGGCTCTGAGAAATCGTGCTCACCGCAAAAAAAAATAGCTTCCGGGAGAGTAGCTGTTATTCGTTCATTTTTTAATATTTTTCTACAACAAAATTACTGAGAGTTTCTAAATGTATGTACTGTTAAAATAATCAAATAGTTATATAAAATATACATTAGATTTTCTTAAGCTACTTTTATATCATACAAAAAAATTAACAAAGATTTTTGCAATTTGTTTTATTGATTTTTTAAAGTGGCAATATGACACCTAAAAAAGGAGGTATGTTCACGGCGTAGGTAACTTCCTGGTTCAAGCTTATCCGAAACAAAAAATTTCAAAAGATTCATAATCTGTATGAGTGTCGCTTTAGCACCAAGCTCAATTAACAATTTTTGTTGGAAAGTAACAAAATGGCGCGGGTTGAAAAAAAAGTTTGACTATACACCCGAAAGGATATATTCTCAGGAGTTCCACGAGGCAAATCTCGGTTATTCCTCGACAAAAATTGTTAATTAAGCTAGGGACTATAGCGACACTCATACAGATTAAGAATCTTTTGGAATATATTGTTTCGGATAAACGTGACTCGGGAAATCACCTACGCCATGAACAACCTCTTTTTTTATTAGGTGCCATATTGAGGCTGTAAAAAAACATTAAAGCAAACTAAATAAATCTCTTCAATTTTTTCCCTATAATAGAAGAGTAGCTTAATAAATACCAGAAAGATATATTTCATTATATATTGCATTTACTCAGAAAAATATCTTTAAAAATAGCTTCATTTTTCGGCCAATCAGAGTACATAGAACGACCCCTTAAACAGAAAAGTCACAAGTCTCTCTTGTCAACGTTCCCTGCTGGATTTAAATCAGCGATCAAGTTCCCTCGTATTTAAGAAATCTGAAACTCAAGAACAGTAAGGAAGTTGAAAAAAGGTATGATCGAAGCAGGATTCGAGTCCTCATGATTATTCATCGAGGAGTTTGTAAGCAATCGGCGCACGTGGTCGTCCCACGGCCATCTTTCGACCCTGCCGCGGCTCCCGAGGATCCATTTTTAGATTCCGGTTAAGGTGACGATTAGACGGCCAAGGGAGGCCAACGCACATTATCTCCCCGTGTATTTGGGCGACAAAAAGTCGCCTGCGACCCTCCCACGCGATCTGAAAAAAGGAAATGCCTCTACGCATCCAACGAACAGACGAATCGAGCTGATTTCTTTAACGAAGCGCAGGGGGGCGATTCGTCGGATAGCGTGGGAAGACGAGAATCTCTTTAGAATCTCTGAAGAAGGTTATTTTCGATGAGATGCTTGGTATAATTAGGTGACCACCTACTCGAATTACTTTACCGCTAGAAATAAGAGGTCCAATACACGTTAGACATTTCCTGAAAATTGTACTACTACCAATGCGCTGTTCTTACTCCATCCCCGATTATCTAGCTCCTTCTGTTGGTCTGTTTAAAAGCATAACGTAATTATAATAAATTAAAATAGAGTAGGTAAATAAGTGATCACTTGAACGAAATGAAGAATAATTTGCCTGATTACGTGTACCTAGTATCTGTTTCTTTCGCGAATTCCCGTTCTCGCAATTAATACTTATCGGCAACGGAAGGGAAGTTTTCCGGAACAAAGTAGTCGCGCAATTATTATTTCGACGAAGTGAAACGGAACACTTCTTTCAATTAAGCGCAGACTTCGCGGAAGAGAAGCGAGCTTCCACGATAAGTAAGCAAAGCAAGCAATTTGCCCGACAAGACAGATGGAAAGTAATTTTTAATAAAGCCGGGGGAGGGGGTGGTCGATGTTAGTCAAAACTTTTGTTCCTAGGTGAAAGAAAACGAGGCTATTGATCACAGGCGGCTGTTCTTCATTGCTGTGCGTTTTCGCGCAACGTTGTTCGCGCAACGTTGTTCGCGCAATAATTGGAAATTTCATTCGATTAAAGGACAATCCAGGCCGATATTAATTTCCGAACGATGGATTCGTTGCAGCGAGGCCACGCTAAACGCGCCGATGGGTTCGACCCTTATTGCACGAAAATTCGGGCTCCGAGGGGGTGGGAAAAATTATTCTCGGTCCCTTGGTACATTCGTAATTACGATGCTGCATCGAGGAGCAATTAAAATGACGCGCACTTCCCACCGAGCGGCGGGAAAAGATTTAATACGCGTGTTCTCTGCTTTACATACGTCTCTTCATTAAAACTTCTTTACCCTCGCTGTAGCTTGCGTTCAAACACTTAGGTCCGCGGCCCTTTTTCCTGCTCGCACAGCGGACCAACGTGAACATGCAGGGTGACTCGCCATGCCTCGGCGCCTCGAACAACTTTTTCATCTATGATATTTCGAAACAGATGGCAAAGCAAGTGTTCTGCTTTGACATCTCAGCGACTGCTACCTTGGCATTCTATTAGCCACGAGGAATTGTTACAGAAATTTGTTTTTGAAGTTATTGCAATTGAAAGTTAATGATAAAAATATCGGGGTTGGTAAGGGTGTTAGTGGGGCACGTGAAATATTTGCTACAAGAAAGTAGCTTTTTATGGCGATGGTGATTTTTATGGTTCACAAGGTGATCGTAGAATCCAAGAATTATAGGTCTTGAAAAGTCATCTTCAGCTATCGGAAGCGCCAGATTAAAGAGAAATTTCTCTCAAGGATGAAGCAGTTATTCGACGTGCTAAAGTTACTTAGGGTAATGAGCTCCCAAAGTTTGATAATTTATTTCCAAGCTGGTCTATACAAAAATCCACTCAAAATAAAAATAATAAATCGTCTGTTTATCTAAATGACGGCTTTCGCTGTTGAATGTCTTCGATTAACCACAGCAATATTTGAAACATAGACTTTTTTAAGTCCCCGCATAACTCATTCCTATAATCCATGTTGCTGATCTCGGTTTTCTAATTCTGTAACTCGCCCTGAATTTTCTCCACTCAATGTCAGAGGTACTTTGCCCAAGTAACCCAGAAAGCTGAGGCTTCCCATAAATTCCAGTCTAAAGAAACTCCGAACAGATACCCCAGGGGATGGCGGGTAAAAATGCCGCGCGGGCGAGACTAGGACGCGTTATATTTTTAGGCAAACATTGTTTACTCAGAGCCGAGATCAGTTCCCGATGATAATTTATCACCGCGCAACGCTCCGCGCGGTGATCTATGGCCTCGCTATAATCTATGGTCTCTTTGTCTCCTTCCGCAGACACTTGGCCAATGAGTAAGTGATACGGTAGTAGGCCCATTTCAACGAGATCAGCGAATTAGATCTCACTTCGTGGCCGTATTCGAGGCTTCGTCAACATTCAAGTTCTAAGATCAATTTCTGTAGAAATTATTTGTGCAAGAAAGTCATGATCCGTGGATCAAAGGTCTGGTGATCGATAATCGTCGCGTGAAAAATACATACGCTGTACCTTCACTTTCATCTCTTTTTCATCCTACTTTTATCCACCTGCTGCGCACAAGGTGGGATTTATCAGCAAATAGTAGTGGGCTTGGAATTATTATGACTCGGAGTTAAGAATGCTATAGAGGCACTAATGTTTCTAGATCCTCATCGAGCCACTCAACACCTTACAAATTACTACACGCCTCCCCGAATTTTTCATATTTCTTTCATGAGCTAAACCCTGTTCATATTCGACATTTCAGTGCTCTTTGCTCTTTCTATCTCTCGACAGCCATTTGAGGAATTTGCTAAGGTCTTTGCGGATCTAAAATGGGTAACGAAGATACCATTTAAGGCGGCTGATAGTATCCAACGCGTCGATTAAAAGTTTCATTATCGTTCGAAGGAACGCTCGGATACGGTCCCTCGCGGAAGAACAATCGGATCTCAGGGTCTGGTCGTTACTTTCGTCTAACGACCATGTGAAATCCGGGCTCGCGGACCCGTGAAACGCGAAAGACTGCACCGTGTCCATTCACGAAGAAGAATGAACGCCCACGCGCGCCTTTCTATTCTAGTGCAGACGATTCACGCTCGCTCACCTGACTCATCCGCGAATATCGGGGAAATTTTTTGAACGACTCGCCAGATACACGCTCCCCGGATCATTGGATCTGTAAGCCGAATTTTGAGCGAAAGTTGACTCCGACAATGGCAATTCGTCGAATTTCTGGACTTTAGATTTGAAAATCATTCAATTTGTTAATTTTAAATGTATGGAATTGAAGGATCGAAGGTTGCGGTTGATTTTCTGACAGAGAGAAAATGAGGAGTGTCTGGTCGGAGGATTTTTCCCGGCGACTTTTTTCACCCTGATATTTGAAAACTTTTTTATTAGTGAAATTCTAATCTGCCGTGTGCCACTGATGAGGGATAAGTATTTATTGAATATACATATGTTGAAGTCCACCTCGACAGTTTTATAAACATAACAGGCGAAATGTTTTCATACAAACGTATTTACATTTTCGTCTATTTCGGGACTTGTGACTTCAGTACGCAGAACAATGTACATATATGCGCTCCACCCACCTGTCGAGTGATTACGCACCTATTTTCGTAGATGAACTTAACCAGAGCACAATTGTTACCTATTTCATTCTGTTTATCTAAAAATTAGCGAGAAATAGCTAGAGACAGATAATAAGAAACCGATGCAAAAGAGAAGGATGGATAGGGAATTATGAAATACAGAATCAGTTCGATCTTTCTACATATTTCCCCACGCAAGCCCGCCGAATTCCCCTAAAAAATACCACGAACGAGGTTAAGATGATCAATGGACCCGAAAAGTGAAACGCGATTAACAACCGAGACACGGAAATCGAAATGAATAATTGAAACAGTAAACACTTTGAGAACACGTTCCTCTAGCTCCCAGCGACGCGAGAATCGTAGCCAAGACGAGGTTGATGTGCAGGGAAACTTAATTTATCCCGAACATTTATAGCTGTGTAAATTAAGTGGATCGCGTTTAACGTCAAACACATCGCGGCCGCATTAAGGATCGCGAAGAAAATGAACGCTACCAATCGATAAAATAAAGCGAGACTGAGGGACGGAAATTTACTAGCGACCGTAATTTCCCTATATAGGTCACCTTATCTATAAAGCGTTTAACGATCGCCGAGAAACAGCGCGATAAAGAATTGTATCTCCTACTCCTATGCGCGGTAAATACGAATGATAAAAGCGTCCGTAACTCCGTGGGCACCGATGGGAAAATATTAAGCGCGGCATTCGCGCGATTGTCAGCCCCCTCACGTGGTATTTTTACGACGCCGGGACAAAGTGCTGTTCGTCGTTCGACAGAAAGAGAAAATCCGTATCTCGGACTGGCGATGACAACCCGGCCCTGTCTCCATGACAATGGAACATAACCTTTCCGTCTGTTTACGGCTTCTCGGCCGCAACGTGTTCGCGCTCCGCGGCGCTAAAAATACCACGTGCTCGGCACGTCTTTCCGAACTCGTAGAAATGAAAGCTCTCTTGTCGCGCACTTTTACAAGGACACGCGAGGTCACACGAAGCACCGTGACCCAGCCACCGGTGGTAATCGAGATGATGTATCCAAAGCTGAAAAAACGTAATCGAGGACACGTGTCTGTATGCGAATTCTGTGCGCTCGCCTAGGGAATTTCTTGTCACCTCGTTCCCGATCCAGGAAAACTCGTGTATGACAATGAACGAGGATCAGCCTTGCGTCGTGCTCTCGAGTCGAAATAGCAAGAACATCCAGGACTCCAGAGCTTTCAATTTGATTGCATATGAATAAAATGCTGATTCCCGAAGTTTCATTTTCGAAGGGATATTTTAATTAAACGATTTAGCGAGACGCTGGGAACGGGAGGTATTAAAGGGGGAAAGAGGAAAGAAGAGTTATTGATCTCCTGGGAAATTTTATATATTACGATCTCGAGGTAAACACTCTTGATGCGCTTCCCTAAGTATGTACATAAACGGAAGACAAAAGAGGAACTCCGAGGATCTCGTTTATTCTCGAAGCGAGCGGAACGACGTTGCTTTGAAACTTTATTATCGGAATCGATTTATTACAGTGCGTTGTATCGACGAAGAAATCGCCGAGTCTCGCAGTTCGAACTGCTAACGATTTGCGAATCTTCCAGACGAGACTGGGATTTCTGTATACGTCGAATCGATGCCGCGACGGCGTTGTTTTTCTTAACTGCAAGTTGACCCAGATATCCGACTAGGAAGCGTCACAATTTAATTTGAACGCGTTACTTTATGTGCACACGGATGCGCGCGCATTTTGCGATTTAAATATCCGAGGAATTTCAATGATCGCTGTTTAAATAATAACAAATATATTGTTCAGAAAATTATATTTATTAAAATCCCGGATAGATCTATAATAAATATATCAATAATTTACCTTAATCTTCACGGTGAAATAAACTCCTGTGTTTCCAAAAGTTTCAGAAAAATGGCTTCGTCGTCCTCGAGGACTTCTTTCAACCTGAGGAGGTCGACGAACTCAAATTCTGCGGCGAAGAGTTCACGAAAAATTTGCCATCGGAAAACGAACGTAGTATTTTCAGCACAATGGAAATGCAGCAGGTAAAGATATACCACGACGGAATATTTCAAAAATTGCATATAATGAATATGGTGTTTAAATTTCGAACTTGTTTCAGGATAAAGACAAGTATTTCTTAGAGAGTGGCAACAAAATTAGCGTGTTCTTCGAATCCGAGGCACTAGACAACGATGGGAAGTTGAAAGTGCATCCTCGAGTATCCTTGAACAAGGTATTAATGAAATTCACAAAAGTGTACACTTACGATCCAGAGAAACGAATGCCAACCGTTATATTTAACAAAATTTTAGGTAGGCCATGCGCTTCACTGGTTGCACCCAACGTTTAAAAAGTATAGCTTTGACGAAAGGGTGAAGGAGACAGCTTACCAGCTGGATTATCAAGAGCCAGCTATATGTGGGTCCATGTACATTTACAAGAACCCAGGCATTGGATCGGAAGGTATAACGAAATACGAATAACTAAATTAAATAAGTAAACGTATTAGATGCTTTATTAGTCTCCCCAGTCTCATCTTAGTTACATTAACTTAATACACAAGAGGACAATATAAACAATTCTCCTTTTCCCTCCCTCAGTAATCATGCACCAAGACGCGACGTTCTTCCACACCGAGCCATCAAAGCTAGTTGCTTTCTGGGTCGCTCTGGAAGATGCTACGCAGGAGAACGGTTGCCTATGGATCGCTCCAGGTTCACACCAAAGCGGCGTGCACCGGCGTTACATAAGGAACAAGGACCCAGATACCAAGGAGCTGTTAATTTACGACAAACCAGCGCCCTGTTACCAGCTCAGTAATTTCAGGCCGGTGCCAGTTAGCAAAGGGACCTGCGTCCTCCTCCACGGCGAGGTGGTGCATTTCTCCCCTCCGAACAGAAGCGACAAGTCGAGGCACGCGTACACATTCCACGCGATTGAAACGCAGCACGTGACCTACTCGAAGGATAACTGGCTGCAACAACCCGCGGCAGGATTCCCGAAACTGTATAGGAATTAGACTCGCCCGGGCGCATCTTCATGCCTTCGCGTTCGAAACATCACCGGGGGTCACGGTACAGCACCAATTCTGTAATTTCTGGCTGTGCATTTTTATTTTTCACGTTGTACAAAAGTTACTTCCTGTATTATATATATAACTGTTAATAAAAAGTTGTTAAATAATTATGATGCTCTCTTTTTTACAGCCGTACGATTAATCGTTCAAGCAATATCACAGTTGTCAAGTTATACTGTACACTCGTGACGGTGTTATTTAGCGAAACGCGTATAGATACACCTTTAGAAAAATCCAACCGTTAATTTATACATATACGCTCTATGTACACCTATAGCTGGCTAGCCTGCAGAAATGTGTACTGAGCTCTTGCAGCTGGCGCAAACCTGTCTTCAGCATTTCCTCCTTCTGTTTCACGCAACAATAGACGTCCAGAGGCGCCAGGTCATCAGTCAATTTGTCAGGGAGAAACGTCACCAAAGTTTGATACAGATTAATTAGTGTTCGGTAGTCGACGCAGGATTCCTTCACTTGCTCTATTCCGCTGCAACAATGGAAGCACATATTTGCCCGACTTCTGTAAGCAACTTCGTCACAGACGATTCCAGAATTCTTCTACTCACGCGCTCAGAGTGTGCAACAATCTATTTACATTCGCCGCGAGCTCTGGCTGTATTTGCTTTACGTAATCCGTCGTCGGGAGCGGGTTTGGAATGCTGTAATGAAAATTACATGGCATTCCTGCTGCTTCAACCGCCAATCCGCTGTAGAACATAAAGGAAAACATGTGCGTATGAAGTCACGCGTATGGCATCATCGCGGGAAATCCTTTCAGCACGACGTAATGTATAATTTAGTTTCAAAGCTTACCACATGTCTCGAGCGAAAGTGTATGCCGCTTCGAAAAACTGGAAAGCTTTCTGCGCTCTGCGTTCTCGTGCTTGAGCGTCGTTTTCAACTCCAATCACGTCGCACAATTTCTGCTCACTTATTTGGCACTCAAAATCGTGGCACTTCTTCTTCAACTCCTACAAAAAGCAACGGAATTGTGAATATGAAACGCCTCGAACAGGTTTTCTTGCAACGGCGTTAGAAAGAACTCGAAATTAATTACATCCACTTTTTGGGAGGCTCGTAGCATCAAGTCGGCATGCTTGTCGACGTTAACCATCTGAATCAAATCGCTGCATTTGTTCAGTATGTGGCCAACTTCTTTTAACGTTCTCTCGCCTGTAAACAATGTTTTCATAGTTCAGTGGAGGCTTTCTAAATTATGTATGCTGATACAATTCTTAAAATAACGTTGGCTAAATTACCAGGGATATTTTTAAATATATGCAGCAACTCTTTCAAACTAGTTTCTGCTTTTCGCATAAATGACTCGCTTACAGCAGCTATCCAATGTTTTATAGCACACTGCAGAACAGTTATCACTGTCCAAGGCGGTCTTATAATGACGCGTTTATCCCAAGATTCTCCATATAACGAATGCATCTCTTTGCTAACAATCTGCAAAGGTATTTGTTTTTTATACACAAGTATGAAACATCTATTTGATGTCACACAGTGCGTATTTACGTAACATATCTATACTTGCCACTGTCAGAAAGTCTCTTATAAGACTTTTTGCTTCCTCATACATAGCATCCGATATACGCCGCTCTTGGCTTGGGCCCGGTACAGAATCCAGAGTTAAGATCGGTCTGTGTTGTTCATGGAGACTGCGGGATAACGCATCTGTACAAGTAGTCGCATTCAGGTAGTCAACTTTCTCAAGAGGATCGTTCCTTCCGAGCGTCACAACATCGTGAATCATTGCTTTATTACAAAGATTTATGTCGTACGATAATAAGACCTGTCTCAAAAACGAAACATTGAAATGGAAAACTGAATCTGTTAATAGAAGCAGCTCGCGTGATCAATAGCTCACCACAGACTTCCCTAACTCCTGAATTTGTAAACAAGTCTGTAGAATCTCGTCGTCCGGGCAGTCGATAGAATATTTCTCTTTATTCTTTAGAACATCTTTCCGCGTTTGACCAATTATGCGTGGATGTTTGGAGGTAAACTGCTTGTTAATGTAATTTATAGCTCGCCTTGCTTTCGCACACAACGCCGCTGGTTTTGTCTTCCCATTGTCGTCTTTGATGTAATCAAGCTCCTGCAATGAAACTGTTATGTAGAGAGTTCTTTTTTATAGAGCATGCGTTATCTGTTATAAATGAGACACCTACGCGTATAACTGTCCATGGTATTACGATTAATGGTCGATCGTAGGTTTTGAAGGTACTGTCTTTTGCCAATTCAATAGCCTCGATGTTTGACAGAAACACATTGGTGTCGACGACAATGTAGAGCTGCCTTTTTTCTTGCTGCTCCGGTAATGGTGGACAACTTAAAACATTGCCAGTAACGGTACACGACACATCCTTATCAATTTCTGCGCAAAGTTGTGTTCTAACAGCCTGGACCTAAGTAAGGCAAAGAAAATTCATGCTGTTTTATTTCAACGCCTTGATGTGAACTTTCTGTTAACTATTAATATTAATGTATTCGTTAGTACTTCAAAAGTAATCTTTTCGTCTTCCATCGGCTCCCAATCCATTTCTTCGTAAAAGGAGTCGTTCTGAGATTGATTCACTAAGTCAAGTACTGATGTTACAGATACTTCAGGTGATTTCTCCTTCTTCGGTTGTTGATCAATGGATGAAGTTTTCTTCGTGAAATTACTACTCTTTGAGAATCTGTCTGTCAAACGTACCAATCTAACTTCTGCATGCTTATAGATGCTTGCCATTTTTCCCACTATAATGATAATTATATCAAAGAATTTTAACTCGATACAGAAAAATCTTATAATAAGTACTAGGACCTTTACCCCGTTTAATTGATGCTGGTGGACTCTGTGATATGGAGCTAGTATTAGGACTTTCATTACTACTTATTTCTAAGGTAAGGCTTTTCCTTAATTTTTCCATACGCTCCTTCCCCAAATTTTTCATTCTCGCCTTACGATTTTGTTTCTTCTTTTCTGTCCCTGTAATTTTTTCTGTCTCTGTACTCTTCTCTGTAGGCATACTCTTTTCTGTAGGTATACTCTTTTGTGTAGGTGTACTCTTTTCTGTCGCCACACTCTTCTCTGCAATTTGAAATAATCCGTATTACAATTTCATTCTCTTCTATATAAAATAGTACAGGGAATAATAAAAATAATAAATTCTTCGCATACTAACCAACTTTCGGACTATCCTGTGTCTCTGTAGGCGTAATTTGGCTCCTTAGCTTTCGTAGTTTAGTATCCTGCTTAACATTAACATCCTGCTCCCCGCTTGTGTCTACTTTCTTTGCTTTAGGAGTATTCTTTGCAGCTTTATCCTGCATTCTCTGCAGAATCGCTTTCATCTGTGGTGTACAACTCATCCTTGAACTCGTGTTGCTCTCGGACTTAGGCGTTACCAAACAGCTGTTGCTAGCCTCTGAGGGTGGCGAGTGAACAACATTCTTAGCATGCTTAGGAGTTCGTGGCTTAGAAAGCTTATGCCTCTGTTTTCTTTTGTTCATCGTTTCACGAATTGCGCGCATCTGCGGTGTCTCTTTCTCTTCTTCGACCTTCTGCTGAGGTTGCGGTAACATCCGTTTCGCGACGAGTTTCTTTCGTTCGACAATTGGCTTCTTGGGTGCATCGTGTTCAGGTGTAGTAGGTTCGAATGGAACGAAATTATGCTCGTTGGAAGATTTCTTACGTTTCTTTCCTGCCGATTTCTTTGCGTTCTGAATAACAAGATCGCACAGATGTTATATCATGACAACTATATATACAATCTGTAGAATCAGGCCAAGTCGTAAAAGCAGTAAAATGAAAACTTTACGTTGGTTAGAATGCGCACACGATTCGAGAACGCAAATCAACGAGATACCATTAATCGCGTACTATTACGAATATCAATAAACAGAAAATTGTAAAGTACTTGTTCGGGCTGATCTGCTGTCGGCTCTTCCCAGGAAGACTGGTTCGTCTTTACATTAAAATAATACACTCTGTCCGGGTGCGTCTTTGAATTTATGACAATCCAATTCTGCGGTAACGTTTGTTTCATCATTTTCTTCGCGTGGTCAGAGACAATGAGCGAGAAATGTTGCACGCGTTCTCATCAATCGAAAAAAGGTTCAATTTTCGTGGAAGGCTGTTTCAATTTCAGTAAACACAGAACTCTCGCTGCGCGTCATTACAATCTACTGTGCGCGGCTGACATGTTTGCCACCGCGACGACAGAGGGGCAAAGGGGGTAACTTCGTCACGCGGTGTTGCGTGATCCGATTCGTCGATATTTAATTCCACGTTGCCCAATAACAAGCGCATAAAAACAATCATTTCCAAGCAGGGCCGCCTTTATCAATGGGCTAAACGAGGCAGTCAGAGCAACAACGGACCTACCCACATTAAAAAAAAATTTATTTCCTGTTTTATATGGTTAGTAGATCCTATTGGAATACGTTATTGCTACTAATTCAATTTCGAAAAAAATGTGGGGTTAGTGCGTTGTTACTCTGACTACCTCAAATGGCCTATAGCCCAGGGGCCCCGTGATTCAAGGGCGCTTAAAGCCTTATTCACATTAGTCAAGTCTACTGCTTCAAGTCGCTTGAAATCAGTAAACTTGACTGATATGATAGTATGAACCTGTTATTCAACTTCACTTGAAATATCCTTCCAAGTTTCAAGCGAAGCAGAGAGTGTTCCAACTTTTCTTGCCTTGAAATAAAACAACTTGAATAGTGTGAACGTACGTGAAAGTGTGAATTAAGTTAATTTATGCCCGATTTCTTCACCTCTGACTAAAGTCCCGCTCAGTGAACGACCAATTGGAGGCTATCATGTGGCACTCGTCTATGGTAGATGTCCCAATTACCGTGCCCTGTACCTTTTACCGTGCCTTTATACTTAGAGAAGCCTTACAAAAAACTCGCACACATTTAAGTAAGGAAATAATTTTTTTTAATTAAGTTATACCATTAATGTGTGTGTTACAAATGAGTAGGTTGCATTTTTAGCAATTAAAGCTTCTTCAAGTATAACGGCACGGTAATAGGTACAGGGCACGGTAATTGGGACATCTACCCTACCAGTTGAATGCTATCATGTGCCAGATATCTACCACATAACTTTAACTGAAAGATATCTGGAGGTGAAGTAAGTGGCCATTAAAATCGCGAAGCGACTTGAAGCCAGTTAGGTTAGGTTTATTCTTCTTCTTGGCATAAAATATACATTTTCTTTACACCAAAAATGGCACTTCAAGAGCTTGAAGCCAGTAATCTTGACTAATGTGAACGAGGCTTAAGAATCAGATCTGTTGAAACGCTATTTTCTCTTCAACTTTGGAAACCAAAATTTCTATCTAGAGCATCCCTGCGTCATGATCCGCGCGGACCGAACGGCAGGTGAAAGTAAGAAAACGCATCATGTTCTGTCTTTTCCTCAATATATGATGCCGGGGGCGTTCACAGACATTGTTTTTGTTCGTGTTTATCTTGGTGGAGACCCGGGGTTGTGATGTACCGCCCTGCACCGATTGCAAAGAAATTGCACCCTTGGGGGCTAGGGCGCCAAAATTTTTTAACCCAGGGCGCTCAAATTTGTTAAGACGGCCCTGCTTCCTAGCATCATCTTCTCTGCTGCGCAGTCGCGCAGCACACTTGCAAACATTCAACAAAGTTTCGCGAAACAACATCCGACGAATTCCACTTACGCCCACATCGCCCGGAACACCCATGGTTTTTATTTTAAAATTTATGAAAATCTCCTGAAAAGAAGAGAAATCTGTGAAAGCGCCATTATCGGGAAACGCAGATTTTTAAATATAAATTACGACACGAAAACATGTACATATAATCTATGATATTCATTTTATTATAAACCCGGAAAATTCCTACGGTCGTGGGTGGGGGCGATTTGGGCGTAACTGAAATTCGCCCCGCCTATCCATAAACAAAAGATTTGATGATTCGTGAGCTCCGAAACGTAAACATTTAAGGTTAAGGCATTTATTTTCTTTTAGCATATAGTTCTTCGTACCCACGTAAACATGGTAAACATTTCGGGTGCGTTTTATTTACGCCCAAATTGCCCGCGGTGCCCGTGATTTTCATTACATATCGCGACTGTGCGGGCGATTTGGGCGTAAGTAGAATTCGCCCTTCGTAGTCGGAAATGGATATCACCGTAACAATTTCGCCTCACATTCAAATTACATATGTCAATATGTCTTTTTATAGTATTTATTGCTAGTTCGCTTCTGGTCCCTTCAGTTTTCCTACGCCGTTTCGCGGAAAACAATCACATGAACCAAAAGAGAAAAAAGTGGACAATAATTCAATTCAAGGCATCGAATTCAACTGCCGCGCCCTTGCGGTTGAAAGTTAGAATTCAAATTGCTAGGGAATTTTGGCGCGACTGTTTTCCCTAATATTAATATAACTATCGAGAACGCCGAGTGGTGTGTCTTTCGGCTTTCCCAGTCTTTCCCCTTCATGTAAGTCGCTCGTTGCTTCGCTGGAAGCAACTCGGACGGATTAGAATTCCTTTTCGAGCCGTCATGTGAGGTGGCCGTGGCAACAAAAGATTGCAAAAGATAAGTCGATGTTTGTGCAAAAGATTCTTACACTGAGCCGATTCAACTGTTTCCGAAGCGTAACAATCCGTAAAAAAACTGTGAAATATTTCGTGCTGAGCGTGTATTACCACGAGCGTAGCGAAACTAGTGTCAAATTAACAGCACGTAGTAAACGATGGCAAACAGTGATGAAACCGGACAGCCGGCTTTCCACAACACAGGCTTTTCTACCGACGAAGACGGACTATTATTCTTCTCGTCTATAGACGAGGCTACGAAAGAATGGCTCAAGTCTCTCGACCACATATGGCACTTATGTAAGTAATTATAAAAATATTAAAATCATAATTATGTTCCTTTTGCTCGCAATGCATTATGTATCCCGTATTCGTTGCAGGGAAAAAATGTGACGGCGTCAGCCAAACTTTGAGAGATTATTTTGAAAGCGCGCCCAACCCATACTTGAGCACGTTACGGATACTCGTAAATACATCAGACTTTAAGCACGTGAAATTGACCTCATCATTAGCACTTACAGGTTGATTTTTTTGCAACAAACATTTATATGCTACAAGTAAAATAAGGCAGAGAAGTTATGCTTATAGCTGTGTCAGCTATGTGTATTTATATCCGTTGGATAATTCTCATTCAGTACGAGAGTTGTAGATACTTTCTTTCAAACGCAACAAGCCTTTAACGAATATTATGATAATTGGTGTAACACATTTTTCTGTATTACAGTTATTGAAGAATACGCGAAGTGGTTAGAAACGCGGAAAGATGCGTACCGGCATTTCCTAGCCATAGATTTAAAACTAGCTGCATTTCGATTAATTATCACACAGAATAATATGCAATTTATTAAGCTGGTTGCAGTTACATATGAGTTTGTAGAACATAAAGAAGAGTTTGTTGATATAATAAAGGTACTGTTATGCGATGGAACGATGTAATATGCTTTATTGAGGTACTGCTTATGTAACAACATTTGTGATCTTACAGCAACTACTTCATGAAAAGAAGTACAAAGAAGCGGCGCAATATGCAGCGATGTTACAATTGCAAACTTACTTTCCGGACGTGGAGTCCTTATTGTTACCACTTATTTTACAAAATAAGCTGACAATTGTGGATGAATTTTTAGCCAATTGTCCAGAAATGCAGAGGGCTTTAGTCAAATACTTAGATAATTTGATTGCTCCTGAAAATAATATGCAAACTGCATTGGACAAAGTTATTAAGTAAGTTTCGATAATTTAGTAAAAGTAGGTATTAAGTGCAATAATATTTTGAACGAATTGCAGAAAGCATAAGATACCGGACACAAAGATGTCGACTGTACAAACCAGGCCGATGATTAAGCTGATCGCTCGCTTCGTCAAATTGTATAATTTCCCAACAGAAGTTTGCCCAAATGTAAATAAAAAACGAAGCGAAGGTGCTTTACAATTTCTTATACACAAGCGTTACGTGGATGGCAGTTTAAGTACGTAAGCCTCTTAAACAATGATACGCTTCTTGAACGCTGCAAGTAAAATATTAATCTTTTTACAATCTAGATACTGTAAGTTGGCGAGAGATGATACAAGAGGCGGTCGGAGACGACAGAAAGCTCCAGCTCGAAATGATAAGGATGTTAATCAATGCGAGGGATGCGAAGGAAGGTTTATATTGGGTTAGAGAATTTGATATACCTAAAGAACAGTGGCCGTGGGCGATTTCGTATGAATTAGAGAACGAGGAAGCCAACAGTAATTATCTTTCGTATTTTGGCAATGTGTTTTCTGTTTGACTGTATTTCATGGAGTTTGATCTTGCAGAAATAAATGACGGAGCGTCTACAAGCAGAGGAGAGATGAACGATTGGGAAGATGCTGAAAATTCTGTGAATTATCATGAATTAAAGTTATCAAAAGATTCTATTAAAGTCGTAAATGATGCGCTTAGTTTTTCATCGTTTCTTGACAATGGATTGAAAGATGTCCACATCGTTGGTATCGATTCAGAATGGAAACCCACCTTTGGTAATTCTTGATTGATTAATTGTTATTAAATAGAGAGGCTCGTACTAAAATATGAAATTCTTGTTAATTCGTAGGTACGAAACAGACTGAGTTAGCTCTAATACAGATAGCTACTGAGACTAACGTATACATCTTAGATGTAACTACTATGGGGAAAGAATCGGAGGAACTATGGGCAGAGTTGGCGTTAACGCTATTTGAAAACAAGGATATCTTAAAGCTCGGTAAATGTCGTTTTGTTGAAAAACCTTCCACCATAATACCATTACGAATTAAGTCCCAATAAAGTTGAAATAATTCAAAGTACTAGATTAAGAGAATCACACCTCGTACATACACCGATATAATTACTTGACGCAGGATTCGGAATATCTTACGATATGACACTCATACGGGATAGCCTGCCAGCTTTGTCGAAAGTAAAAACATACGGGCAAGGATATTTAGACATCGTACACTTGTGGAGAAAATTAGTGGACGATTATAAATTCACATTTCCACATTCCGATCACCATGTTTTGACGAAGCAGAGCCTAAGCCAACTAGTAGAGCTGTGCCTTGGTCACAAGCTAGATAAGTCGGACCAGTTTTCCAATTGGATGCAAAGACCTCTCAGAGAGAGCCAATTAATATACGCCGGTTAGTGATTTCTGTTTAATATCCAACGAAATATCTCGCGTGAAAAGCAAGCGTAATAATAACGTAGTTACTGTATTATAGCTTTGGACGCATATTGTTTGTTGGAAGTGTATAACGTGTTAGAGAAACAATGCCATCGCTTGAGCATACCGTTCTATGATATTTGCGCGGAAATACAGCAGATTCCGCAAAAATTGCCGAGAAAAAATACCAAAAATCAGAACAAGGCAAGCGTTACCATCATAAACGAGTAAAGCGTTTAGTAACACTCACAGATGTTTCTATACATTCCATTGCAGCCACAGACGTTCGGAAATGGTCCATCAAATTTCGACCGGCAACAAAATCTCCACGGGAGTCGACCGCCCCTGAAATTTAGAAGTGTTCAGCCTCCAAGGCATCCGAGGCGACAAGACTTTGGACCGAGACCAATGCATCCGTACAATGGGAACAATCCGGTCAGATTCGTTAATCCGCATAATCCACGGATGAAACACCCGAATATGCAACATCCGAATATGCAACACCCGAATATGCAACACCCGAATATGCAACACGCGAATATGCAATATCCAAATATGCAACACCCGAATGCGCAACATCCGAATATGCAACACCATGAAAGTAGAATGCAAATGCACCAGCCACAGATGCTCGATGGAAAAAAGATACCAGCCCACAAATGGCGCGTTGTGTGCGACTCGATGTTAGGTGCATTGGTTAGTAAATTACGAATGTGCGGATGCGATTGTGTTCATACCGTGTTTGACCAGGGCGGAAGTAGGTGCATTAAATTGGCTATCCAGGAGAACAGAATACTTCTAACTGGTAATAAGGAATATTTAAAAGTGAGGCCCATTTTTCTGTCCTTAATTAAGCAATTAATGCGCATGACTTATTATAACTAAACGTTTGCACTAGGTTGCACAGTTTTCGCAATACTTACCCCCTGGGAACAGTTACTTGGTATCATCCGAGAACCCGGACGAACAGTTAAAAGAAGTTTTGAATCACTTCGGAATACTAGTCACGCAAAGAGATATCTTTAGTAGGTGCCAAGCATGCAACGGCGACGAATTCGCCAAAGTGACGAAGAAACTAATGGACGATCTTGCTGAGAGGTTCGCTATCACATTTACAGTTCTTAAGATCGCTTTAAGCACGACCACCATGCTAATAACAAAATTGTCTAACGATTCAGTTTTGCTAAAATGACACGGGACATGAATTATTCCAAGTTCTCGCCGACGAATTCGATTAACAACGACTCGGCGCACGACAATCGCGCGAACGATTACGTGCCGAACGAAGACCGTACATGGATATTGAGCACGAATTCCGTGATCGTTGAGACGTGCGCGACCAAATACCAAACGAGGATTCAGATCGACAAAGTACCGGTCAAATCGCTGACGCATGTACAAATTTTTTATATCTGCGAGCGATGCGGAAAGATTTATTGGGATGGTTCCCGCGTGGAACGTACGTTGAACGGTGTCCTGAAGGATCTCGTTGTTCGCGCGTGAGCCTTTCGTTATTACTCTAAATGTGATAAAGCGCTGAAGCTGTATTCAATGGACTAAGAATGCACAAATCAAAACTGTCTTCGTTGATTTAAGTGAGTGATAACCGTTCCTATAATATACGACGTTAATGGCGAACGTATCGCTGCGTTTGCCCCTTTTTCCAACCGCGGCTTATGCTTTAAGAACCCTGCAGTATCTTTGACGACTTGCTTAAAAACGAAGAGTTAAACATTCAAATTTCACCTTTGTGCTTATCATTCTTCCGTTATTCTTACGTAAGTTTAAGGTTTACTATTAAAGTGAATCTGCTACACATTTCCTTAGAACATCAACCTACGTTTCACTCTGCACGAAAGTATTCTCGTTACATATTTTCATTACTCGTGGAGAAAGGTGCAGTATAAAAGAGAAGAGCTATAACGAAGATATAATCATTTCATATAATTTTGTTCCACGATCTATTTACGTTTTATTCATTTTTTGTAATCACTCGCAAATAAGACATCACATGAATGATATAATTCTACTCTTATTTTACATAAAACAGGTTTTACTTACGCCTTGCCTAGCATAAACGAGCTCATCCGAGTACAAAAACGCTCGGCTATCAGTACGGAGCTTTAAATAACGAAACACAAATTTTTTTGATGCGTAAAATCAGAACGCTTTACTAGTTTTTCTAAGTTTATCCTTCGATTTTTCACTTTCCACATACTGCTCTGTGGAAATGAACGAAATAAATTTTTCATTGTTGTGTTTTGTTCTATTAAAAAAAAAACGATACCGGGCACTGCGTACCTCTCGATAAATTATTGTATTACAAAATATGGTGTAATAAATCATATGTTTAAATCATTTCTTCTATTATTAGTTCGCGCGATATAAATATCTATCAGACACATGCTATTGTGGTGTTGGCTCCGGCAGCGGCGTTTCTACATCCGCAATAAACTCAGCTGGCTCGATAAGGCGTTTCTTTCCGAACGGTGGAGGCCCAAGTAATTTCTCTACATCGTCGTACGTCAATGTCTCCTTCTGTAGAAGCGCCTCCGCAAGCTGCAAGTATGTAATAAACATTTTACGAACACAACGCGTATACAAAAAGACAGATACGTTCAGACACGAATATGGTCGCCATACCAAAGCCAGCTTATCCGCGTTATCCGTTAGTAACTTCTCCGTTGCTTTATACGCGCTCGTAACTATTTTTCGTACTTCAGCATCCATAACATTAGCCATTTTTTTACTGTACGGTTTTTTGTTCCTCTGAATGAACGAAACGAGATTAATCGACAGTACATTTCACAATTAACAGGCTATTATTTACGAACGTGTACATATATATCTCACCGTGCTCGTCACTTCTTCGTCGAACGAAATCAAGCCTACAGTGGGACTCATTCCGAACTGTTGGACCTGATGGTACGCTATCTTCGTCACTTTCTTTAAATCGTTCTCCGCCCCGGTTGAGATTTTATTGAACGTCAGGCTCTCCGCGACTCGACCACCTAGCATCATACATATCATTTGGAACAGTTCTTCCGTGGTATGGAGCTTCTGATCTTTCTGGGAATACTGAGCGAAACCCAAGCTCATATTAGTCCTCGGTATTATCGTTACTTTAAGCAGAGCACTCGTATGTTCCAACAACCATCCGACTAAAGCGTGGCCAGCCTCGTGATAAGCGACAACCTTTTTCGTAGAAGGCGTCAACGTATTGGTCTTCTTCGTTATACCACCTATCGTTCTATCAATCGCGTACATAAGATCACCGCCAGCGACTGTAGTCTTTTTATCTCTTGCCGCGTGTAACGCAGCTTCGTTGCAGACGTTCGCTATGTCCGCGCCTGCAAAGATTACAGATTCAGAATCATTTTGAAAAGGGGTGTCTTAAGAATCCAATAACTACAACCATACAGTACCACTAAAACCAGGAGTAAGAGAAGCTAAATATCCGGAATACTGCGCCGGTTTGCCTTCCAGGGACAGGCATTTTAGATGATACTCAAAGATCTGTTTCCGCTCGTCCAACGTCGGAAGATCGATCAAGATGTGCCTGTCGAATCTACCAGGTCTGAGCAGAGCTGTATCCAAAACTTCCGCCCTGTTCGTAGAGGCTAAGATGATAACATCCTCTGATGTCGTCATTCCATCCATTTCCACTAAAAGTTGATTCAACGTTCGTTCGGATTCGTTGTTACCGAACTCGACGCCCTGGTCCGATCGTTTCTTGCCCACTGCGTCGATCTCGTCTATGTATATAATACTGGGTGCTCTGCAAACATTGGCGAATGAAAAGTGTCTTCGTAGAAAATTCGTAAAGGAAAAAGAAAGTCAAACCTCTTTCTAGCCTCTGCAAACAGATCCCTTACACGAGCAGCGCCCAATCCACCCAGCATCTCGATAAATTCAGATCCATTCATGGACAAGAATGGAACATTTGACTCGGTCGCGACGGCCTTGGCTAAAAGCGTTTTGCCACATCCTGGTGGCCCCAAGAGCAACGCCCCTGGAAGTACATTGAGTCGGTAGTAGCTAAGAGCGTAACTACGTAAGAGCATACACGGATTTCAAGCTTTTCAAACCATCACACTTGATGTACCTTTGGGTACCTTAGCACCGAGTTTCTTGTATCGTTCAGGCTGCTTCAGGTAATCAACGAACTCCATAACTTCGATTTTAGCTTCCTTTAAACCAGCCACGTCATCGAAACGCACACCTTTACCAGAGAATGGCTCGACCAAAGTATATTTCGCTTTTGTCTTCTGGGTAATGAAGCTCATTGGATTTGGGAGGTTCTGCATACGAGGGATCAGCTTCACGATCGCGTATATACATAAAGCAACGAACGCCAGTGATAGAAGGGAGGCATCGTTATCCCCGTGAACGTATTTAATCACAACTCCATCCTCTAGAAAAAGAATATTTCGTGAATATGATTTTTGCTCGATACTGAATATTCAAGCTATTAAATACCCTTCCATTTGCACACCTGCTCTGATACCAATGCTCTTTTCTAGATCTCTAATTTTGTCCTCGATGATTTTGGCATATGTAGGATCGTAGACACTGAACGTCCTTCTGATAAACCTGTTTCCTTTATACACAGCACCGTCCCTAAGCTGTACAGTTATAGTCGAGCCGTAAACTGAAATTTGCTCGACTTCTCCTTTCAGAAGCATCTCTTTTACGAAATCGTCCCACATAAATCTGTTTGGCTAATATACTTCAATGAGGCTTGTGTAAATAATAAATAATACTAAATAATAAAGTGGCTACGCCTCTATAAAGACTAACCTCCCAAGGACCCGCGAGCGCTACTCTCTTCGATAGTACATATGTGAACAGTAGACAGAACACGATGAGCAGCACTTTCGCGAGCAGCATTTGCAGTTCGCTAGGTCTTTTGGGATCTTTTTGCGGACCTTTGGAAGGTCCACTGCTGGGTCCTTCGTTTCCATTTTTATTCGACAAACGGGGTGTTGTGCTAAAATACCTTGTATTGCACAATCTTGGGGAACAGTAGATTCTATGAGAGCCATCTTTTAATAGTAACGATCGTATTGCGTTCAATTCTTTATGTACGTGGTCGTAAAGCTGAAACGAACAGTTAGGATAAAGCGAACAAAATAAAATAAGGATCTGAAGCGCTGATGTAAATGCTTACCCTACGTGATACCGGGAAACATAACCTATTTATCTCGTTATTAAAATCCCTCCTCGTAGATGCGGCGGTGATAATTCCGTGCCTCTGTAAGTTACATTTGAGGAAGGAACCGACGAGCCTCTGTGAAACGACATACTGTCGCTTTGGATATTTTATTAAACTTTGCATGCCTTAATCATGTGAACTGGAGATGCGTGCTCGCATCATTCGATACCAACGAAGTCACTTCACTTGGAAGAATCTTCCTCGTTGTGTCAAATGATTTAAACGCTAAACATATTCATTTATTGGCGGTGGTCCACGCTTTTGCTGTAGCGAACGATGACCAATTACAATTTATTTTTACCCTTCGAAGGATTTGTCGACCGATGTTGTGATAATTATCACTACAAATAGCGTTCGATAGATCTACATCTAATGTGATTTAATGTAAATTTTGGTCATGCAATCATGGGCTGACTAACCTCTCTACCTCTTTCTACCTCAAACTGTATTACCGACCCATAATTTGAGGACTGAATTTAGCGACCTCTGTTCATGAACAGCATCCAACTCCAGAACTACTCTGAAATGTGTTGAAATACTGAAAGATGTGTGCGTGCTTGTATACGTGTGACTTGTTTAGAGGGAGAATTTAACATAGAAGGCGGGCTTTCGCTAAGCTACGCTTTAGCTTGATTTGTCAACGACTCACGTCGGATTTCTCTCTGAAAATCTATTTCGGGGATCAGGACCCTATATGGCGCTCAAATATGGCACTTCTTGAGAGCTTATACAAGCCATAAATTGCAAGTCGTAATTGATTGTTAGTATTTTACATGTAGTGGAACATTCAACTAATATTTTCACGTGTTGTACGCTGAAAAATATTGAAAAATGGCGGTATTACTGACATTCCCGCAAATGTCTGCACTTCGCGCGTGTCCAAATAGACGGTGCCCATCCTACGACACGTAAAAATTATTGTAAATAATGAATTGAAACGTTTTTGTAAAATTTATATTCGTTGCTTTTTGGACCCGAGGCCCCTAAATCCTTACGTTTCATTACAAATTGATTGAGTCTGTCCTTATTAACTATTGAATGGATTTAAAAATTATAAAAAATATCTACGATGTAAGTACACGAGCGTAGGTATCGCTTACGTTAAGATCTGGGCACACATATCAGTTCCGTCCCTAGTAGTATTTCTGGTTGGCCAACGGAAATTGTCAAAAACCCAACAGTTCCAGTATCTCGCTGAAATATTCCAACTTGCACTTACCCTTCTATCTTAACACTACACTCGTGTTCTGGGATCCTGTAGGAACTAACGAACAAACATTTCAAGTTATTATATTTTATTCTTACATTCTACCATAGTATTGCAAGTTAAAGAAATTTTTATATATAATTAGAATATTTGACAAACGCAACTATCGGCTCGGTTCTCACCGATTACCAGGTCTCACCACGAGGAGGTTGCTGCGTTCCGAGACCCGTAGAGAGATAGATGGAATCAAAGTTCCATCGATCTCCCTGTACATGAAACCCTTAGCCTACTAAACCAAAGAGATAGGCGGAAACAAAGTTCCATCGATCCCTTCGGTTTAGATATAAAATCTACCTCCTCATCGGAGATGGGATGGCAGCAAAAGAGCAACAAAGCAAATTCAGTGACTACTGCAGGCCTGCACAGCAAGTCTGTGGCGGGCAAGAGCGCTCTCGATTGCTCGTGAGCAAAGCGAAGAGCGACGCCACCCTGTGGCCAATAGCTGTCGTAGTATGCGTGTAAACTGTAAGGTGTATTGCTGACGTTCAGCGGCACACTTCACTCACAAACACTCCCCACCATGGCACTCACGGCACTGTTGCTCATGAAGGCATGGCTTAGTGCTTTTCGATAATCTTGCCGCACGTGCCCGAAAATTTTTGCCCGGCGGGCATTCAGCTGTGCATGCTTGGACTACTGGGTAATCGGCCAGGTCTAATCGCGAGGAGGTTGCCACGAAAGTGGCCCATCCCGAAAAAAAAACTCCAATCCCATCCACTCTCCATTATAATCAACTCATCTTGCCTCGCATTACAAGCAATGACACACGCGACAATCTCACTCTACTATTTAAAAAAAAAATCCGCGGACGCGAAGGAGAGATAGACTTCCGATTATCGTCTATCTCCCTGTACGTACATAGGCCTTTACCTATACATATAGGTCTCTTACTTAAATCTAAACGCGCGCATCCCTCGGCGACTCACAAATGATTCCCGGAAAAGCTACTGTATTCTTTCAAAAGATTTTAATTTAAAGTCTATAGGATTAATATGCGTATACACGCCGCGGGGTAAATGTATAGGGGTGGCTCTAATTCGACAAAAGGAGCAGCAACTGGCCCTCTTGTATTTTAAACGCGCCATTTCAATTATTTCACATTCCTTGGCAATTGACAGGTTTTTGAAACATTTTGTTATATAATGTAAAAATTAACATGTTCACATTTGCTTTAAGTATACTATCATAACATTGCATCTATTGTGATCGTAGGGTAAACTCGGGTAAATCCGTGATACAGGTTATTCCGTGATGCTTTTTCATTTATCTGTAACTCGAAATTTCGAGTATTATATGTGCTGTAGAAGATAAATGGAAAGTTCAAACTGCAGGTAAGTGATGGTAAGATGACACTTTAACAAGTCTTACTCTTGAAATTATCATACAACTAGCCCACCCGTTACCCGGTTTCACCCGGCAATTATTTATGATGAAATAAAACAGCCTAAAAGAAAAAATAAATAGCTTATCATCTAATCTAGGGCGTATATAATATATATTCAAAATTTCATTGAAATCCGTTCAGCCGTTTAGACGTGAAAGAAGGACAAACAAACAGACAACGTTTCACTTTTACATATTAATAGGGATAAGGCATCGGCGTTATTTTTGCTTATGAAATTTACTAAATTCTTATTCTTCGTGCGCCTGATAAGTACTGTGTTTCTGATTGCGCTGTTTCAGAAATTCTGATGGTCAATACCAGAAACGATGTTTCCTTACGTCTCAGACATTTAACGATCGTGAAACAATTGATTATGCACAAAATAACAATAATATATAATAATATCAAATAATATCAAATAATGTAAAATCATGTAAAATAGTATAAACAAGTAGCTGGTGAACATATATATAGGGCCAGCGAGTACTATCACGGAGTAACCAGAGTATGTCATGACAACTTAATTTTCTATATTTTCAATTAAATATACTTGGTAAATTTCTGTTAACCTATTATTTGTTTGTCCGATGTCTGACCTATCATTATATCCTAGACTCACTTTCAGAATATGTAACTATTAGCAGTTATTCGACAAATTCTAAAACTATCACGGATTTACCCGAATTTACCCTACTAAAAGTGTGAAAATGCATAAAATTTCTGTCCTTTCCATTTTTAATACATGTTAAAAACGGTAGTGTACCGGGGTAACATTGGCATATCATGTATATATGTAGATAGCCCATTAACGGGTAAAGTTTTATTAATCTGAAGTCAGTAAACTTAAATTTCTTTATATTATTTTCTTTTTTACATCTTAACTTTTTAGTTAAGATGTAAATTAGCCAACTCGTAACCTTGGCACATGATATAAATATCATTAACAGTTTAAGTTTTACTAATATGACGTAAAACAATGTAAATCCGGCGTATGCCAATGTTCCCCCGGTTTACAGTACCCAGGACTACAAGGTACTCGTGTCTACATAACAAGTCGCATGCAAGTACAGAATATTATTCACCGGTCGGCGAATATGGTCCATCCTGTCATCCTCGCCAGCTTCCAAGCTTCCAAGCCTATGCTAGGGCCTCTGTAGGGTCTCCCTTTGGGCCCTCTCTAGGGCCTATGCTAGGCCCTCTGTAGGGTCTCCCTTTGGGCCCTCTCTAGGGCCTACGCGCTAGGCCCTGTATAGGGTCCATTTGTTGGGCCTTCACCAGGGTCCACGAGCTAGGCCCTTTTTAGGGCCTAGAATCTCCTTGGTGAGTCTAAGCTGAAAATTGAAGCTAAGCGAAAATTTGACTCTACTTCCGCGATAAAAAAACAATTAGAGCACCGGTACTCTGGACGAACTTTTTATGCGCAAAATATATAGTTGAACGCGAAAAAAAACTGAGACTCTACGATCGCGTTACGCACGATCACAAAGGATCTTGCTAGACTGCAAGATTGCTAGGAAGACTGATTCCACTTGGAACCTTTTCAGATTTTTCCCGGTGACTCTACTCGAATCGATCGATTTGATTATTTTACGAATTATTAATCGGAATTGCAAAAATCGCGAGCAACTTTTGTATTGATTTAATTTTCTGGCCCTTTCCAGGGCCCGCAGATTTAAGCTGAAAATTGAAGCTAAGCGAAACTTTGACTCTACTTCCGCGATAAAAAGCAATTAGAGCACCGGTGCTCTGGACAAATCTTAGATACGCAAAAATTCGACTCCAAATTCGCGGTAATACTACTCTAATTAAGAGCCGCGGTGCTCTGCAAAATATATAGATGGACGCGAAAACAACGGGGACCTTGCTAGACTGCAAGATTGCTAGGAAGTCTGGTTCCACCTTCCACTGGAACCTTTTCAAATTTTTCGCGGTGACTCTATTCGACTCGATCGATTTGATTGTTTTACGCATTATTAAACGGTATTATAAAAAACGCGAGCAACTGTTGTATTGATTTAATTTTCTGAGTTTAAGACAGACACATGCATGTCACTATCTACGAGTACCTTGTATGGTCAGCTCATTGGATACTGCTCTTTCCAATGCATGCGCGGCGGTTAGTGGCCCATTTCATATAAATGGCATTCGCTTTAGGAACATTTCTGCGATATTTCGTGAATATGGTTTAGAAAAGAGCCACGTCACGAGGCTACTGCCTAAACGCCCTAGTCCATATTCGCGAAATATTGCATAAGTGTTCCCGAAACGAATACCGACCATGTGAAATGGGCCCCTGCATGTCGCGCATTTGTGTTGGAACGGCTAGAATCGAAAAAGCTCACTATGCTACGTATTATACAGAAACCATTTTGTTCTATTGCGTGCACTCATATTCAAAGAAATATAATGTGACTTGCCGTTCGCTGTCATCTAGAGTACTGCATCTCTGCAAACTCGTAACTCCTAACCAGCAGCCCTGGGACCAGCACTCCTCAGCTCAGCACCCCTTTAGTCCTCGGCACAGCAGCTCCAGTTGGATTCGTGCAAGACTCTACTTTCGCGATGAAAAGGCTATTAGAGCACCGGAGCTCTCGACTAGTTTTACTTGCGCAAAAACACTGACTTTAAGATCGCATTACGGGCGATCACAAACCCTACTACTGAAACAGACAATTTGTATTTAAACAAGTGACACAATAATTCCTTTAAATTCCAGGCAGCCGCATGGAGCGCCATGCAATTCGGACATTCAGAAACATTTCGAGCAGCCGCATTGGGCGCTTAATGATTCTCAAGATTCATAGAAATAAGGAGTGGCCCGTTTGGGCGCTTAAAATTTTTCAATTTTAATGAGAAAAGAAACGGCAGCCTCTATGGGCGCTCAACGATTCTCAAGACTGATAGAAAAAAGGAGTGGCCCCTTCGAGCGTCTCGTACTTTTCAATTTTAATGAGAAAAGAAACGGCAGCCTCTATGAGCGCTCAATATGCCTAATCACAAGCCGGAAGAACAGCAGCCTCTTTGGGTGCATAATAATTCCGAATTGTAATTCGCATAATCTATTGCAAATATGCACTTGCGTAACTTTCGAGGAATATGTGAAAGCTAAGCATCTCTCGATTGAGATTGCAAAAGAGACTGAACGACTAAAGGACCAAAAGACGCGACGCGACATTCACCCACGATGCACCGAATTTTCGTTTCTACATGGCGTGCTCCGTATCACGACTTTGCACAGTCATCGTCTAACAATGGTCCTCTGTGTAAAGCCGTAATAAGTTATACCCAGCACAGCCGGCCTATGGCGGGCGAGCACACCATGCGTGAAATCGAAATTAGTGATCGAAGGCGAATTTTATTTCTAGAAGAGTCTGTTTGTCACTCTCAATTAAAAAGAACGTGACGGAAAAGAAGCTTATCGCTCCAAGTACAGGAATGCATTTTTTAATAGATGTCCAGACCGAACCAAACTCACCGAATTTATGTTTTGCTCGATCTGGACCCTTAAACTAGATCGTAGGCTTTAGTTTTGATTCCGTTTCGCAAGTCGCAATGCTTGGGAAACGTTACCAAGGCCAGGCCACACCAGCGGGGAGGTACCTACGAAAGTGACCCATTTCTACGAAATATTTCTGATCCATGTTCGACCAATGTGCTTCGTGCACTTTGAAAAATTTGGAAAAAGTCTTACGACTAAAGTTCTTAAACTAAGGACTTATTGCTAGGCTGAATTTAATATTGTAAGGAGAGAGAAAACAAGAAATAGCGAGCACAGTGACCAAGTAGCACCAACTTCAACTTATATAATTGAGAATCCTGAATAAATTAATGCTTTATATTCTCGTTTTAAGTATTAAGAGAATATAATGGCTCGAATGTAATTAAACTTGTAAAGTGTAACTCTCATTCATAGCTTCTAGCTTTGATTATAAAATTCAAGAATAATAATTCGGAATATTTAAAACGCGTTATTAGAACTTTAACCTCGAATTTGAAATTTATTTATTGCTTTTGTCTGTATTAAACATTTGGAAGCACGCGCGTTAATGTGACTGTTCACGAGTACTAAGTATGTATTCTTGGTCATTGTGCTCGCTATAGCAATCATTTGTTCAATAGCACGCAGAAAAATTGGAAAAATTAAAATGTACTCACTGCTATCCATGCAGACAGGCAGCCACATCGGCAGGTTCACAGACCAAGGGCAGCAAAACCGAATAGAATTTATCACACACACAAATATGTCTCTTTAATTTCACGATCAGAAAGCAATTTGAGCGCCGGTGCTTAGTCTTAAATAGTTCAAGATGCGTAAAAACACTGACTCTACACTCGCGTTGACACTACTAACACGCACAACCATCTCATGATTTTAAACACAAAACACTGCACGTTTTTAAGTGTTCCTAAGCAGTGGGGACCCTTGATAGGATCCGAGAAACGTGTTGCCCAGAAAGTCTTTTAGATACTGGGTGAATTGTAGTAGAATCTTGTTAAGCGACTTCCCACATGGCACAGTAATCGATCAAATTAATACAGGAATTGAAATATCGCGAAATAATACGCTCACGCGTTCACTGAGGTCTGATCACTGTCGTAGACAAAGCTGAACTGGCAGGCCATTGTTCGGCGACGGTACGACTTTGGTAGAGGTTGTTGACGTTCTGTCTCTCTCCAACGGCTTCCAGCTCGAGCGTCGCGTAAACACGAACGCGGGGTATTCGCGAACGCGATGTAACGGCGTTTTAATACATAGACACGATGTTCCCTTCCAACTAGCTAATAGTTTCGGTCGTATCCAACGCCGGGCAGAAAGTAATAAATACAGAACGCTTATGCTATTCAAGAATAACACAATTTATTATTTTCATCATGTCTCAACTAATATTTTGTCCATTTCAATTGCATGTAATTATTGTGGAATTAATGATACAATTATTCTTTTTTAAGTTGAAATAAAGCACTTTTTTACCAACATTTTGCGACCAAGGCGTTGCTCGAATTATGATTCCAACCTCTGAAATAAATTCCTTTTTATTTTTGGATGTCGTGGGGCAATGACGAACAACTCGATTGGGTAATCTCGAACCTTCGAGATTAGCAACGATAATCGATTTCGATGAAATTTTCAGTATGTACAATCCCTTTAAGTCACGAAAAAAGTTCACATGCAAAGATTGTGAAATCATCTTTGCTAATTCCAATCCCTTTAAGTCACGAAAAAAGTTCTCACGCAAAGATTGTGAAATCAACTTTGCTAATTCCAATTGTATTCTCGTTCTCCGTTCGAACACTGATTCTTCTGTCACTTTTTATACTTGACATTCCTTTATTGGCCACAAATCAATTCAGTGCTCAGATTTTCAGCTTCGGTTTTAAGGAATTAGCGGGCATTGTATAAGAGGGACATCTTCTGTTAAAAATGTCGTATAAAAATCGTTTTCTGATGGAAAATAATAATAACTTGGTAGAGACTAATTTAAACGAATCAAAGTCGGTAATACATTGATAGCACATTTGACAAGCTGCACTAGTGCGCACTGAATGCAAAATTTCTCGCTTCCTATTGGCGAAAATTCGCACCCAGTGCGCACCATTGCGACCATGAAAATACGCTGTAAGAGAGATGCGGAGAATATGAAACATTTTGTTTTAAGTCGACTTCATAGTTTTTTTCTTATACAACGCCCGCTAATTCCTTAAAACCGAAGCTGAAAATCTGAGCACTGAATTGATTTGTGGCCAATAAAGGAATGTCAAGTACCTATAAAAAGTGACAGAAGAATCAGTGTTCGAACGGAGAACGAGAATACAATTGGAATTAGCAAAGTTGATTTCACAATCTTTGCGTGAGAACTTTTTTCGTGACTTAAAGGGATTGGAATTAGCAAAGTTGATTTCACAATCTTTGCGTGAGAACTTTTTTAATGTTTTTCGTGAATGAAGGGTACAATTAGAATTAGCAAAGATACAAAACTTACTTAAATCTACAAAAGGGATTTTCCAATTTTCATTACAGGCTCAGACAAAAGAGTTTAGAGAACGACTTTTACTATTATTTCTGAGGGGTTTGAAAAGTAACTCCATTTGCAGTCGCATCCATGCACCCCACGACTAGTGTTCCTTCCCGTGAATTTCTCGAGAAATTTTATAATTTCTAATTTATTTTGCGTTAAATAAACCGAAATAGGACAGCAAGGTTAAACGGCGAATGTGATATCGTTTTATTTTCATCCTCCTTTCTTTATCGTTGAACGGAATATGTTCATACGACGATTTTTAAATTGTTACTCTAACAATAAGAGAAACATTTGTAAATCGCGGGCTTCGACTTTAAAAAAATAACCTAGTTTTACCCGTGCTGAATTCTAATTCCTACCACGCATAGCGTTACAATCTGCTTCGAGGCTTCACCGGTAACGTTGCATGCGATACTTAAGTGGCAGGGGGGTCCTAGGATCCCCTAAAACGGTGACAGAACAATACATTGGTTGATAGGTCTATTCCATACCTTGTCTGTGGTGCCACAAGCGATGTTATCGATTGAAAAGCAATTGAGATGACAACGCTAGTACCGACGGTCAGTAAGTGGTTCTGCAATGTTTATACTTTAATTTGTGAGGAGAACCTTCCCGAAAGAATAACTTTAGGCTGTACTTTGATTGTGGTGCTAATAAATCAGATTAATTAGAGATAGTCGCATTTGAAATCATCGATCGTTAAGTTTGGTTGCCTGCTAAACGACAGAGTTCGCTTTAATTACATGATTCATACTTTCGATTTCAATTAAAATAAGGTTTTCTATATGTGAGTGTCGTGTCTAGATTAATTACAGTTATTAATTCAGAAAAATCGGAATTATACATCGCTACACCTAATATATCAGCGGTATGTAACTGGACTTCATTTACGCGTGAATAGTTTGACAGAAATCTCGCTAGGTTGTGCTCGCAATCAATCCATCGCACAACTGTCCAAAAGAACGATTCTAAATAAAGATTTAAATACTTACACTTATATTATTATGTGAATCTCATTTTGAGTGTGACGAGTTATAAATAATTCATTCGTATATTTGAACACGATTACTACGTGCTCACAACCAGAAGAACATTCATCCATCGTTCATTTGCACATTATAGTATTTTGTAAGATAGTTATCGTAAAATCAATCACGAAATGTTATAACCGCGTAAAAATGTATATGGTATACAAAAATTCATCGCAGTAAAGAGATATGTAAAAGAACAGAGAAATAACGAGAGGAAAATAGAAGGGTAATGAAAAAAAGGAGAGGGAGAGGAGATGGAAACTAGCGTGAATATTTTTACCCAAGCCTGTTAACTACACTCTGTTATTTTATCTCACGTACACAGTTTTTCCACCACCACTGCGCCGTTACGCAGGAATATAAGTTTTAAGGCGTGTTTTGATAGCGTCAGGGTGTGTCAGCCAGGGCTTCCTACCTAATGGATCACTTCTTCGTTTATTCGTTCATACTTTTTGAAGTGTATGACCCCGTGATACCTCGAGTTCCTTCGATACCACCCCCCTTCCCCCAATAATTTCCGTTACACTTTAATAACCTTATCATTTGGGGTAGGATTTTAAAACAGCATTTTGCTGAATTCCGCCCTTTGCGCCACAAAAAGAAAAAATGGAGGGAAAAAAATTAAATCTGTATTACTTAATTTGTTGGTGTAATAAAGACGCATTATTATTATTATTATTATTATTAAATCTCAAACAGAAACGGACAATAATCCATGACATACATATTTCGATTTTTCTCCTTCCGATTTGATCGAACAATTATGCACATTCAAAAACAATTTCTACTTTCTCAAAAAGAAACTTCAATCAATACATGAAATCGATGCACGCCCAAATGTTACGATTCACTTTGATGTTAGTAGGACGTCTTAAAGAAGCTCTCGAAGACAGACCGATGACAATTACAGCCGAACTGCTTAAAAGGTGTGAAAAGGAGAGGATAAAAGTGGCTCGTCGCGGACGCTTATTTACGTGAAACAATATTTTTGTTGGCTTTAAAAAGCCGGCGACAGAGGACTCCTCTCTCTCTCTCTTCCTCTTCCCGTGTGCCACTACCTACGGTGCACGAAGAAGCTACGCGAGGACACTGTCACTCGTCGAATTCCTCGACGTGTCTTCAACGCTCTATCACCGCTATAATTCTCAAATTAGTATTAACAAATACTGCAACTCCAAATTCCGTCATAAATCAAAAAATAAAAAGTAAAATCGAAAATTAGCTCGAGTCAATTTTACTTTACAAAATTATTCGGTAATAGAAATATCGTTATAAACATCATGAAAAAATTATGTATTCGATGAAAACATTACGTCGACAGGATTAAGCAGCATTCCGTGTTCCTGTATTAGGGTACGTTTATGTTGGAGCTGCGATAAACAATCAGAGCGACGATAAGAGCGAGATGACTATATAGATGACCAACGATAAAAGCGTCGAGAAAGAAATATTTCTTTTTCTTCGCTATTATCGCAGCTCCAGCATAAACGTACCCTTAGTCATCGATTGCGTCATTTCCACTCGTCGATGACGCGTGACCAATGACAATAAGATTCGCCCGGTTGATCCGCTCGAGATTACCATCGGGGGATAAACAAACTGAATCGAGCAATTTGTTTTCGTACGCCGCCTAAGTAGTCAACTATCTGGCACGCGAGGCTCGCGGAGCCTCGCATAGAGGAGTCGAAAGACAGCGAGTGAAAGAGACACGAGGGAGAGGGAAAAGAAAGGGGGAGAAGGAGAGGGCCGCGTGGCATAGTTCAAAGACGAGGCGACAAAATCAATTATTTTGTTAAACAACAAGCCGTGTTATGTTAGGTTTGCCAAAATAACCAAAACAATACAGCGGCACGTAGCGAGGCGTACGCGCCGGTTCATTCAGTTCATCCCGCACCATTTCCATTCAGTCACTCGGCCCATGGACCGTGAGAATCATCGACGGCCATTAAGCTCGGGAACAAGGGGTGAATGTGGCACTTGGTGATTTACAAGTTACATAAATTGACCGTTCAAACCGCGTGGTCTAAAATTTACTGTATAATAATGTATATAAGATTGTAGAAGATGTCAGTGAGGTTAGAATTCCATGTATAAAAATAGAAGAGAAGTGTTACAAGTTATAGAAGTTTGTAAATTTAATTGTAAATATAGAATCGACAGGCACAAAAGTAGATCGATGTTTACTTTAATTGCAGATTCAGGGGGACTATCATTATTTTCAGTGTTTCTCTTTTCGCAAGGCTCGAGGGAAGTTCGATGTACCCTGCTTCAGATTATTGCCGATAACGATGCTGATTTCGGTCAGCCCTCCCAGCTGATCGAACTCTCGGAAGCCCATCATACGTAGCGGCGTACGTAGAGGGAGAGCCGCAAGAACGAGCGTTGTTATTACAGATGCCACTCGTTCGGGATCCCTGGGTATATTTCAGGCACAAAGAAGCCTCCTTCCAATCCGGAAGAGTGACGTCTAATTTTCGGGATCATGCATTCATCGTTTTCTCAAAAACCGCCCTGGATATCTGCATTACCGACGCCGCAACGATTGTGCGCGATCGACCACGCTGACGATTGACACGCAGGCATTCCTCGCCAATAAAACAGTTACCTGTGAATATCTCCTGGCACCGTCGGTAAGAAGCAATCCTTTCCGAAGTACGGGATTCTTCTACGCCCGAACGCAAGGTCGCTTCACGTGACACGCAGCTGTCACTTATCCCGTCGTCCTACCGCGGACCCACGTCATTCAATCATGGAATCTATGACACCATAGGCAGCGCAGTGTCGCCACCACCAACGATAACAATCCTCCCTTTTCACGCTCGCCACGGAAAATCCGCGAAAGCAATAATTGCCGGCGGAAGGGGCCGGAGATGTTTTCTTTCGCGGCGAGCGAAATGGACGGAGCTGTTGGAGCCGCTGGAACATCTACATGGGAAGAGAGACGGGGTGGTCGATGAAACGGGGACAGCGGAGGGGCTGGATAGGAAAGATAGAAGGCGGGAAAAGACGGGGGGGGGGGGGGAGAGTGGCGGCAGGGGAAGAGAGAAGCGGAGGGAAAAAGTGAGAGAGAAAGAAAGAAAGAGAGGTGGAGAGAGGGCACGAGTAAAGGAGGGTGATAAGAAGGGGGGGAGGGAATTGGTGCTGAAATAACATTGGATGACTGTGGTATTGTCAACCCCCGTACTCGCGCGTCTCCACGTTTCTCCCCTTCTCCTTCACATCCCACCCTCCCTCCCCCTCTTCTCCCCCCTTCCCTTCCCCTCCAGCCATCGAAATCGTGTCTTTCTTCCCCTAGACCGACCTATCCTAGCTCTGGCTTAGTTTAGGCACTAGAATGTAGGTGCTCCCGGACAGAATAGACGGAGCTGCCAGGAGGGATGAAACAACACCCCGTTCCCACCGATCCGTCCGTCTCCCTCCCTCTCCGCGCGGCTCTGGATGCTCGCTACAGTCGCCTCTCTCCGGCTCGGGTCCCTTTCGCCTGCTGTCTCCTGATCCGTTCCCTAAATGCGGCCAATAAAAACAACACCGCGGCTGCCACGAGAGAGAGAGAGAGAGAGCCACGGCAGGAAAGATCGAGGATACGGTGAATTATAAAAATAACAGTGCGAAACGATCGAACAATTGGCCGATTCGGCCGGCCGTGCCCGTTTCTGCGGCTCGTGAAAACCTCTGCCCTCCCCTCCTCGTCACAACCACGCTGACAACTTGTCACCGCCCCCCTCCTCCGGCCGCTGTTTGCCTTTTTATTGTCCACGGGCGAAAATTACGGGAAGGAGCGTTGAATAAATAATGAGGGGTGCGTGGAGGTTCTCGGAGGCTCGGACGAGCCGTGATTCTTTGGAGGGTGATTTTTCCCCCTTCTTGCCATCGAAGCGCGAAAATAGTATATAGTTACTAAAATTTTCGACTAATTCTCGAGTTCTGAAAACTTCTGTATTGGTGTCGAGTTCTCGAGTAGTCGAAGTGAATGGTGCTCCCTCTTCGATTCTTATTTATCGAGCTCCCACAATTTCTCCGTTTCTACTCCTCTATCGTCCTCCCCGATGTTTTCCCTCTTTCCAGCGACATTCCTAAAATTTCCTCTCGCTTTTCGCGGCATCCACGCCCCGCCCCCTCCCCGCCGTCCCCGAGAATTCCTCCTCCGCCGGCGTTCCCCCTTTCGCGGGTGCACGCGAGTACACGAACTCGCCTACTCGCCTCGGCGAAGTCAAAGAGAGATAAAATCTATAAATATGTGGGAGGCGCACGCGACCCATTCCAGTGTTTGTTCAACCAGGAATAACCTCCGTTTCTTCATCGTACGCCGAACCCCGAGAAGAGGCTGGTTTTGTGGCTTGACGCAAGCCTAATCCAGGGTGATGCTTCGTTAACCACCTCCGACAAAACGCCTGCCGTCGGTTTTTCCTTCGGCCGGCCGGCTAGGCTCTGGCCTCGCGTCGCGAAATCCGCCGCGGAGCAATTCCGACAACGTTCGATGGAGGCGCGAGCGAGGCGAAACGCCGCTGGTAAAGACTTGGGAGATGGGAGAACTGAAGTGCAACGTGGTAGGTTGCTGCGTTGTAGGTTATAGAGGAAAAGGGAGGGGCAAGTTCGATTCTAAACGATTCGAAGACTTCACGCGGTAAGCCTCTAAATAGGTAGGTAATATGAGAAAGGCAGAGTACTTGGATCTGAGAGGTATAAGGCTCATTACTACAATCTACGTATATAATCTGTTCTTTGTAAAGGGATACACGTTTGGTAATAGTTGAGTTAACCCTTTAACGTCTCACTAAATTTTAGATAAACGTGGTGTGTTTCTTCTACTTGTTTGTTTCTCGCGCTCTTGTATTTTAGTTGACGATTCTGCGCGTGGCGCTGTTACTATTTTTCTGTTCGTTCCTATGTTCATCGGCCCTGTGCCTGACTTCACTTCACCTTCGTAAGAATACTTCACGTCGTGAGTTACGAGCGATATTGCGTGCGAAGTCGTGTTCGTCACGTGCAGTTTACGATTTACATTATAACCTCAATTCAGTTATTTTTTCGTCCTTTTCCTTGTACGTTTCTCAACGGTTATCACAAATGAAGTGTTTATATATATATTTTGAGGTGGTAGTTTTATTCACAATATTATATCACCCAAATTGGTTATAGGTACGTAGATATATGCGAACTTAGCTAAGTGAAAGATCAAGAAACTTGCAGAAGGAATAACGGAGGTTTCATCTGGAACGTATCTACGTTAGTATCCAAATTGTTAGTTTTAGATTATTTAGTTTCTTCGATCTCTCATTACCTACATGCCAAAATACTTACAAAGGATTCGCGATGCAAACTGATATTCCACTCGCGATGTTTTCGATCCCATCCCTAATCACCGAGCTCCACCGTCGCGGAATTCAAGCAATTTGTCGACGGAACTTTGGGGAAGTTCCCGTGGGGCTTCGTTCCGCCGCTGGCAAAAGTTAGTTAGCTAGACGTGAGCCAGCGGCAGACGGGAATTAGTTAGCGGTAAACACACCTCATCAATCTTCCTCGAACGTCGTCGTTCTCTTCATCATCGCAGCCACGGTGTATACCCGAGGATCTAAAATACCCGCGACACGTGTCTCCATTAAAGTGGTGCTTGCCGGGAACCAGGGATACGTCATTTTCAGGGTGAATCGCTCGCCTACCGGGAACCTCGATCATTTTCACGCGAGACATTCTTTTTTCGGGACAGATTTACGTGGCTGTATTATACGACCGGATTTCCGTGTGCCTTCGTCAACGAATGTGTCACTCTTTCGTCTATGATTCCACGGTGGAAGTCCCTCCCCAGAAATTGGGTTTGAAATTTTATTTATCGATCTTAGGATTATTTTTTATACGGAGTAGAATATGCTGTGGTATTATTAAAAAAAGGTGGAAGATATCGAATATCAATAAGTGATAAAAAGGAATAATCTCTATCGGTAAAATTCCTTATTAACTGCTCGGGTAAAAAATGAAGGGTGTAAGAGAAAATAAATTTGTAGACACGGATCTAACATCAACTCAGATCTAACGAACTAAATTCACGAAGTTTAGCTTCCACGTAAGCGCAATTAGCGCGCTATATAATTACTATTTAATTACCTCCTCTATTCAAACCTATTTAATCATAACCACGTAATGTGTTACGATCGCGAACGGTGTCTGCTGATCCGCAGCTCTCGCGTGGTGGACGGTGAAATCAGAAAGCGGCCATTCATCCCTCTCTGCGGCCGCAATTAACGGAAAATCTTTCGCGGGGCTCGCAAGGAGCTCCGCTGAAGTGCTGTTAAAAGCATAGGAGGGCCGACGCCGAGAGAAAGGTCCGCCATTCTCGACACCTGGCAACAGCCAATGGTAGGATAAAGCAGACAGGAGAGAGCTTTTGGTCCTCTCGAATGCCACACCCTTCATTGTGACCACATATCGACCGTGCCTCTCTCTCTTTCTCACGGCTAGGGGCCGCGTTCCCTGTTACTAATTGTAAGTACTTGCTCGGTACTTGTGCGGCGCGCATGTGTGAGTGCACGGCTCCCTGTAGCTTGGCGCGCGCGCGCACTCTTCCACACTCAATCGAATGAGACCGGTCACGCTTGCGGCTTGATATAGTTGGGCGATTTCAACCATTGTTTATGTTACTTTCCAAGTAATAAAAGTATTGATACGAACTTTGGAGGTTTTCTTCTTGGGACTGACCCTTTTGTGATCGATAGGAAGATTGTTGCATAATTGGTTTAAAGTTTGAAACTCGTAGTTTGTAAGTACTTGGTAAAATGTGAGAGGAATAATGTTACAGATCCTCGGGAGACGTTGCATATCGATTTGTTTCAGGAAGTAGAATAGGTACGCTAGACAGACAACTTGGCTGGCACACTGTTACTACGAAGCAACCTTCTACCCACTCACTTTCAATAAGTAGCGGTGGATTTGAGATTTGGCGCCCCTAGGCTTACATGCGTCTGCCACTCCCTCCGTGAAATGTCATCAAGTATTTTAATTTAAAGGAGTTGAAGCAATTTTAAAATTAACTCAATATGACAACTCACTTATGCGTTATTGCTAATTTTCTTTACGTGAAAAAAGGGAGGTGCTTTTAAAGTTATTTGAAGCCTCTGTGTTTTACCTTTTTCTAATTTCTTTCGCCCAAAATTTGCCCGCCCCTGTCAATAAGTAATATTTATCAATATCAACTTTGTTATACTGTAAGCAGAATACTATTATGTAATAAAGTTGAAAGCAAAATACTATTCATAATACCACTAATGCTATTATAAGTTGATATATATCACCCAAGTATATTTCCCAATTAAAATAATAATCGCAGGACATTATGATACCTTGGCCTAAGAATAATATTCCAAAGGAAATACAACACCTTCCTCACCTCCAAGAAAACCTTTCCCCCTAAGAAGCTGACAAAAATGTGAATTAATTGCACGCCACTCCCGCGGCTTTAATAAAATTCCCTGCAATTGGCTGACTGTTTCTGGCTCGGTTGTTGGATTAGCCAGCGGTAAATACGAAATTCGTGTACCGCCAAGAGGTATATGACTGCGCCGGGTCCTGCGGTCAGGTTGAGGGCAATAACCATCCACTTTAGCTTCAGCATGGCTTCTATATGCCGCGAGAAATGCGGAGCTACCCTAGGCAACCCTCGAATAATATTTTGATATCCCCCTGCGAGCCAGGACTTTTCTCCTCGTCCGATCCACCACATATCAGCGGCAGGAAATTATTTTTCACACTCCCGTATCCTTCGACCTCCCCCCTCTGCGCCGTGGAACCGTGGTGTTGTTCTTCGCGAAGGGAGGGAAAGAAACCCTGGCTCGCCCCCGCCGTAAATAGGGATTCGTTGAACGACACTGCTAAGCTCGATATGCTGGATTAACGAATGGGCTAATCGCTTGGATGTTGGAAGTGTGAGAGTAATTGCGTAGGCAGATATCAGAAACCAGCAGAGTGGAAAGTAACTAAACAGCTGGGGCAATGATCTAAGGTATCAGGTCGACGCCCCCAGAAATTAAAATTAATCAAGTACCTAGGAAACATATTTGGGTTTGGTCTGGCTTATTAATTAGTTAGTTAATGCCATGGTGTAGATGTCTAACGAGTTCTTACTAAGTTTTAGAGGTCTTTTGTATCCCCAGAAGCAGTAGCGGACTACAAATATTGGTTGCCAGGAGACAAAAATTAGTAACATATTTAATATATAAATTTAACATAGTAATACAACGTAAATTTTACCCACATACAGTAATAATATTATAAATTCTATTATATTTTCAAGCAAAAAGGTCGTTAACATTTTTAACCCATTGCCTGATGTTTAAGGGAACCCAATTCATCGGAGGGCCACAGGGCCCATTTGCCATCGAACAAGCTGACACCCTAGTCACTCCACCACTGCCCTGAAGAATATTCTAGACGTCCTACTTAGATCTTGATGCACTCTCATCTGGAGGATTTCACAGGCACAGGTAGACGTGCGATAAACTCGACATATTAAGTTCTACGCGAACCTACCAGATACACATCCTAAATGTTCCAACAATATTTTACGATGTTGGCGTAGGTAGAATCGCTTAGCAAACTCTACCACAACAAACAGGGCTCACAGGATGGTGTCCAGCCCAAAGCAGGTATCTGGAAGGCTGTGGATGTTAGCCACATGGTTCTACCGATCTAGGCTGATGAGCCTCTAATAGTTCAATAGGTAATGCACAGCCTGCGATTCTCGAAAAGTTCGCCCTATTTGTTACCCTACTCTTGGTGGATATAGGCGCGGGTATTCTCGTAGCTGACGCGTGTACCTACAGCGTTACACAAAAAGTGAGGAGTTGTGCCGAGTGGCAGAAACGGAAAAGTCTAATGAGGGGAAAAGTGCCTATTTGCCTGTTTTCATTGATATCTGTCAAACTGTGAAAAATCAGGCGACTGGCTGCCCTTGACTTAGGGCCATTTCCGAGGCCACCGTGAATGGGTACACAGGCACACACGGCGGACAAATGGGCTGCAGTGGGCCAGACAGTCCAGCCTAAATGTTATTTCATGCGACAGAGATTGCTTCCTCAGGTAACACGCTACCGCCGTCGAGCTAGACGTTGGACCTGCGCGAGAGGAGTTCGTCAAATATGTATGCGGATAAACACGGGAAAGGTTGACAGAAATAATATCCGCAGGTGAAGGCGATCGCACCTGTCGGCGTGGATACGAATGGAATTTTCTGATTTGTCAGCGGGGACAATTGGCTGGCTTCGATGGCTCCGGTGCAACCTGATGCAGCAGATTGGGGTGTAGTCTAGAGCCTAGGTGGTGGGGGGTGGGTTATTATGATCGATTGGAATTAGTCTGATATGGTCTGCAGGGGTGGACTGCGATAGAGTTGGCACTTGGTTTGGGTTTATGGATATGGGGTCCTTAGAAGTTCTACTGAAGGATTTGTACTACTTTGATACCCACTTCAGCTCTTGAGCTTCGTGTCAATTTCAGCTTCAGATTCTTCTCAGACCTTGGCTTTCACTTTCTCTTCGACTTCACTTTCAACTTCAAATGCATAGTATACTTAGGACCTCGACTTCCACTTTCATTTCGACCATTTTCAATTTCATTTTAAATTTCGATTCTAAGCAATGTCAAGCTCAGCAGTATATTTTAGCGGTAATTTCAACTCCTACTTCAACTTCAACTTCTTCCTCTTGTAACGCAATAAACGAATAAAATTACTACATTCATAACTTAACTATAAAGCAGAAAGTGTATCGTATGTTTGTGTGATTGTCTGTCGCCTAAAAACTCTCGAACGGTAAACTCTGGGGTCACGAAATGTACCGCAGATCATTATGCCTGGCTCACCCAGATAAATGTGACTATTTTTACCAAAAAAAAATAAAAAAAAATTCTTTTATAAAATTAGAATCTAAATTTCTGGCGAAACCGAGTAGTAAAGCTAGTAAATTATAAAACACAATTGCGACAAAAATGTGAACTCCATGCCTATTTGTGACAAAAGAAAAGAACATTAAGCAACTCGTGCAGAAATGTCTTCACACAATCACAGGAATTATCCTCGGCGATCCATCATCCCCGTAATCCAATGACCTGTTTCTACAACTCCGCCAGTGGGCCAGGTCAAATCACAAAAGAAATCAAACTCGTGTCAGGTTCACCGCATCGAATCCTGCCAATCCAGCAGAGGAATTTCTTCTTCCACCACGGCTCGGTCGACAAGTGCTGGGTTTACATTAATACCCATGAAAAACCAGTTTCTCACATGTCGAAATGTTTCTTATAAGAAAAGCAACATGGTCTATGAACGCTTTGAATCACTTCGAACACGCCTTAAAATGGCACAATAAAAGCAGAAGTCTGATCTGGTGAAAATTATTAAAACCTAAACCTAAAAACTATTAAAACTTATAAAACCTTTTACCGAATCCCAATGCAATCTTCAAGCTCTATCACTAATTAATGAATCTCAAAACCTGTAGGACTTTTAGATAGATCAAGTATTGTCCGTTTCCTGGAGACCCACAAACATTTCCTAATCCCATCGATCGACTGATCCGCAATTCGATGGACTCGCTGGAAGACTCGCAACTGAGAGAATTGTTAGGCACAGGTGTCTGGATACTGGAGCGAACAGAGATACAATTCGCAAAGGGACGATGGCATGACCGAGAAATCGTGTACTGACGTCTCGTCGCGTCGAATTCGACCATAATGGGCCGGGGATCCGGCGGGGGATTTCGATCCTTTTCAGTGGAATAAGATCGCGAGCATTCCACGCCAAGATTTCGACCACGGTGGTCGATACTCGGCGATTCGAGGATTCGAAACCATACAGCATTTTCCACGCATTGTCACGGTCCTAAAGGGATACGGTTTGTTCAATTGAATTTCCACCACGGTGGTCCCTCGCCTCCCCATTTCGCGATTCTTCTTTCCTCCCTGATCGCCTACGATTTCGTAGAGGCTTAAGGAAGCTGTACAATGAATTTAGGAAGAGTAACAAGTTTGTGGAAGGAGATACACTCGTGTGTTGCAGTGTGTTACAAAGGTGCGTGAAAATAAAATTGCACTGCTAAATGTAGGGTCTTTATCAATCCTATGCTATTTGCAGAATACCTACGTAGGTGAACAAACTTTGAGAGCTGAAAAACAAGAACGCTTTTCCGAGTTAGGACTTGTCTAGAAACAGTTCCTTTGTGAGTTGCAATATCCTTTACTTACAGTACCTAGTGTTTCACAAAAATACTTCACAACAATCATCACTGTCAAGGAAACACCGCGAGTCCTTACTCACAGATTGGAACGCAATTTTATAGGTTTATAGACTGACTCAATACAAGAACAACTATATATTTCATTCGTGCCAATCGCCCTGTAAGGGTGTGAAAACTAACCTCAAAGTCAAATAGGCACTCCCACTTTTTCGGGCATAACTCCTAAAGTACAAGAGATAGAAAAAACATTTTTAAACCAAAGTTTAATGGTACAGTAAGCGCTGTAAACTTGAGTCAACGAAATTTTGAAAAGAGTTAAAAAAATTATATACCTGACGAAAATTTTTTTTTTTTTAAATTTTGTTAACGCAAGTTTGCAGTGCTTATCGCGTTATTAAACTTTTGTTTGAAACATTTTTTTCTATCTCTTGTACTTCAGGAGTTATACCCGAGAAAGTGGGAGTAGCATATTTGACTTTGAGGTTAGTTTTCACCGACTTAAAGAGCGATTGGACACGAATAAAACATATGTTGTTCTTGCCTTGAGTCACTGTGTAAACCCACAAAGTTGCGTTCATTCAAGATTTCTAGATTCGACAAATGCGACTAAATAGTGTAGTCCACGAATATCTTTAATACCTATTAGTATGCATTACTTTCAAATTTTCTTACATTCCTCGAGCAAACGAAAGCCAATTCTAATACAACTGATTTAACCTTCGCAACGAAAGTGCACCTCATGATCGGAGTATGCAACGAGCGGTTTTCACACGAAAGGTAAAGAAGAAGCAAGGAATCCCTCTCGATACAATTAATCAAGCAACACGTTTCATGGATTAGGCGGCGAGGCTGAGGATGAGCCTAATCCCCCCGAACATCGAGCGGGAATCCCTCTGCTGTAAAATATCCCGTCCATTACCGCAACTTTGCGGCCGGCGCTAACCGCCTCATATACATATCAACCGAAGCAACCACGTCAGCCGAAGCATACCGAAGTCGTAAAGCTCCCGTGCACGCGGATGGACGGAAAAGAATTCGTGCGCCTAATTCGAGATGTTTATCCAAGCGGTGTTTCGGCCCTCTTAATTCATACGCGCTGTTGTTGCAGCTTAGCCAGCGCCAAATTTATTAAAATCGCCCCTAGCTCGCGCGGGGGTGGCGGAGGGGAATAGGACGAGTGCATCTTCTTTGGACTTCAGGCTCGCATAGAGTGCAATCGAAGAAAGCTCCAGAAGCAGCTACTTTTGTCGAAATGTGTGATTGAAAGAAGGGGAACACTTTTCTGCGGTTAACTGGGAGATTCATTTCGGCTTCTTGTAGAAGGATTGTAAGGGGTTCAGGGATCCTCGATGATTCTGGTTTAGGGTGTGGAATAAGCGGGGAATTCGTATCTGGATTGATTGTGGCCAGGTACGATAAAAAGTGAAAGTAGTTTCAGGTTCCAAAAGGGTGCTAAACGAGGAGGGACGTGGAAGCTTGTAAGTCCACTTGAATTAATTTCAAGGTGTTGAATGTATTTAAAGAGTAAGGGGAGAATCGAGGAGTGTCCAGTTTTTGTGATTTTGCGATTTATTGCCTATTTTCTTGGTGGCAACTGGGACTACAAAACTGTGGAATCACAAAGGATTATACCTAAGTTCAAATGCCACCGTAAGATAACGTTAAAGTTTTAGTATACTGATTACTGATTCAAAACCGGTAATGTCCACTCTGCACTGGAACAGATCACTTAATTTTCTCGACAAAGCTGTTTTGTGACATTCCCTGTTTTTCCCCCCTTGCCTTATTTAATTCTCGTTAACCCTTCGTGGTCACACTGGGTGTATTGTACCCCAAGAGCTATTTTCGATTTGAAATATCGCACCTTTGCGTCTTCCAAAGAAAATTTATCGCAAAAAAGAAAATAAATTTTTTTTTAAAAAAATCGGTTTTTCCCACAACCATGGAAAATCGGTAATTTTCAACTACAAATTTTATCATATCAAAATTTACATTTCTAGAAAAAGACTATTAGACCATGACTATAAAAATATTACCAATGTACAATTATCACTGAAAAGTTAAAAGATTAAAAAATACGAAAATGATAACTCAAAAAATGACGCTGGGGTACAGTGAACCCCGTGTGACCAATTTGTGATTATAAAAAGGTGTGACCACGAAGGGTTAACATCCTCGAGAGTCAGGGTTTTAAAAAATTATCTTCGAGTCCCTGATTCCACGTCTCACTGAATAAACTCGCACCCCTTGGATTCCCAAATTCCCCAACATGAAATTCATCGATTCCCGATTAAAGAAGCACACATTTTCTACTGCAAATAAATTTTCTGTCGCAGGAGGAATGAGATTTTTGAGAAAGTATTTAGGAGTACACACAGGGACTCGAGAACGTGATAGTAACATGTTGGAGGTCTTGGAGGTGTCTCGGAACCGGCAGCTATGCGAGGCTATGACAGTCGAGCGACGAAGAAAACGCTCTAATGGTCGGCGACTGGTGTTCGGACGGTGACGTGACGTCCGAGTGCAAGCTGCATCGTGTCGGTGCAAAAGGGAAGCCTCGTCGAGCACTCAGCTAGGCGAGCAAATGAACCGCTCCTCTTCCTCGCGATACAACGCACACGCGTCCCTCGGGTTTCGACGTTTCGTGTATGAAATACGTCTCGTTATTTCGCTAGGGCTTGATGGATCCTCGCGGGGAACGCCGGGCAAGTCGAAAATTCAAAAATACCTGGTGCTCCGCGCGAGCGTGGATCGCTGCCTTCTCGAACTATCTCTTCTGCTCCAAAACTATTCGGGATGGTAACGTTAGAGAGGAATCCTTTCACTTCTCTAGATACTAGTAGGTAATATAACAAAATTGATAAATAATCTAGTTTCACACGATATTTATTTATTTATTGTACTGAAGAGAAACTCCCATTATTACAAAAAAAAGAAAGAGGTTCAATGATACATGAATGATAAGAAAAATACATAAATTTCGTAATTAATTTTTTTTTAATTTTTAAGGAAGCAGAGAAGCTAGACTCGGCTGCCGAAAAAAGCAGAGAGCCGATGAGCGCAATATATTCGCCAGGGAAAGAGGAAAATACGTAAACGAGTGGGGTAGGATGGCGGAGGCAGCAGCAGCGTAAATAGAACCCTGTGAAATTGTCCGCTGTTGGAGGAATCGAGAGTGCATCCGATGTGCAAATCGGTTTAACGAGAGGTCCCCCCGCCGGCACCGTGTTCCGCCCCCATAAAATAACAACAGGCATCGTTTCCATGCGTCGCATTTTCAGCTCGACGCCATTATCTCTGCCTGCTGTCGCCCTGGAGCCGCAGCTTCTCTGGCTGCTCGATTATTCTAACATACGTTCCGACGATCCTTTCATACGTCATGCAAAAATTCCTTCCATGGGGTCGTCCGCTCCAATAAGAGTATTGAGCAATTATTTCTGGGCAGATGGAATCTACTGCTCAGCGAATTTAATTATGAAAGGCAGATACTGTGAGATTTGCACAAGGAGTCCTTGGGGATTTGAGGAATGAGTAGTAAAATAAGTGTCTAGGAATTCAGAAAACGAGAATTCTAAGCAATACATGCAGTGTAGACTGCAAATTGAAGTAATAATTCACTACCATCTCAATAATTCTCAGATCTAAGTATTTTCCATTACTCACAATGAAATTCCACGAGTACAATTCCTCTAGAATTACAGGAGAATACAGTATTTTAAATCTACAGGGAATTATGAAAGTGGAGAAAGATCATGTGACTCACCTTCAGATTTATTTCACGACACAACCGTAACAAATATGCTGCAGTACAACTGTTGCTAACTAAAAGGAGCACAAGGAACTTCACTCCTCCGGAAATAATCGCATTGCAGATGGTTGCACTCGTTCATCCACTCCCAACACCTTTCCCAAAAATAGTCGCTACTTATTATCAAGCACTTCCTGCATTCGCCGCTCCATACGCAGAGAACAATGATACCCTAAGCAACTAGGAGAGGATTCTCGATGATTTAACTGCTGCAGGAGCCATCCAAGAATTCCTCGTTCCAGAAATAATCGCAGGGTGGATGGAGTAATGTACACAAGGGTTGCGCGCTGTTAAGAAAAGCCTTATCAGAGAACGGTACGCACACAGAACCGCAGGCATTTACTGGTGCTCGTACGAGCAGCCAGGAAAAGCCGAAGGGAGGAACGTGCGCGCTTCTGCCGGCGGTGTTTGTTCAGCCGCAACTTCTCTAAATCTTTTGTGCAGCGCGCGGAGGGTTGCGGTTGTCTCGTGTACGGCGCGGTTACATATGTGTCCGGGTACCTATGTGCCTACTTAGCGCTCAGGTACCCACGCGTCTTCTTGTAAGCGTGGGAGGGGGGCTCGAAAAACCAGAAGCTTCTAAAATAAGGGAATTTCGAACACAGCTAGGCTAGAAATAAATTAATCGGGGTTTAAAGATGAAAGTAATAGGGGGAGAGGAGCTGCCACGGGAGAGAATGGTGGAGAATTTTGAAAGTCTTTTTATTCTTTAATGGGATTGTGAAATAGGTGTCTCGAAGTTGGGGTATTTAAAGATGTAATTTTTTGGTAGGTAGGTATGAAAATAAGGGGATTTCGAAATCGACGGGTGTGAATAGAGCGCCTCTATAAATAAATTAATTGGTTCTTTTAGAGATAGAGGGTAGAGGAATTACTGGTGACGCGAGAGAATGCTGGAGAATTTTAGAAATTGAAGAGTACTTCTAGAAAACACTGTAAGTGCCAAAAATCAAATTCTATAATATAGATTACTACCAGTGGCAGCGTAGAACGTTCCGATAAAAATAATTTTTTAATTTTGGCACTCACAGTAGTTTCTTCAAGGATTCTTCAATTCTTTGTATTCTTTAATGAAAATGTGAAATAGGTGTCCAGAAGTTGCGATACTTAAGCTACTTAATTTTCTGGTATTTTGAAGTCTCCTGTTCGTCCACCGTGTTTTAGTACTTACCGACTACTACTTACAATTAGTAGAACGCAACTTCTTGTTTCTTGAATATCAAAAAACCATATCGATTCTAGTATTCTTCTCTACCATTCAAAACTTCATAATAAGCAAACAACTATTAAATTACCCTTATCACCTTTACCACAGTTGGGTAACCAAATGCAGATAGCTACACACGCCTGGATACCTTCCAAACACTATCCTCCTGTAAATCACAATTAATATCCAACCACTTTGTAACCGATCTCCGCCAAACTGTTTAATTACAATGACTAATTACCCATATTGGATTCCGTACACCCTGCCACTTCCGTTCACCCCGTTCCAGTGGCAATCGCAGGAATCTGTGAAAAGGTGGACCCAAGCAGCTCACTGCCAAACGAACGATTCGATGTCGACTTAACCGCAGAGCTGGCGGATCAACGGGCGAGTCCATCGAGTTAATCAGACACGTCCGTCGGGAGGACCGGAACCGTCGAACGACGAAGTCGTCGGCTCGTCACCTCGTCAGTAGCGTTTAGCTTCCGTTTCGTTTGGTCGGAACACAGATCGGCTGTCTAAAAGACACGAAGCAACAGCCAAGACAAACCTTAAATGCTTGCTAACCAAACAGTCGGAATTAGCCGCGTTACCCGCCCACCGAGGAAACCGGTGCTTTCGCCGTTTACTCCTCTCTATGGCTATTATCTTCTCCGCTGCGTGAACGTCGGTTATTCGTGCCCGACGGCGTCTACTTTTCTGGAACGCCAGGCAGGGGGAGCAAGCGTCCATGGTTTCCAGCCACGGCCCACATCCACTGGCTACTCCTCCGGGTCGCGTAGAATTTTCGGTGCTTCCACCTTGGATCCTGCATTGATTTTTAGTTACGCAACTCCTCCTTGGTACCATCTGACCCGGCTGGAGCTTCGGTTGAGCTGGAAGTCGATTCTTTGGCACTCTGTGAGGTTGAAAGGGTGTTAAGGTGCAGTTATGATCGTTTTTGTGGTGATTGGAGGAGATGGAATTGGTACTTGTGCCACTTTTTGTGGAGATAATGCGAGGAGCTGTTACTCGTGAGGTGGTTGTGGAGTGTACTGTGGAATGGTGGACCCTCCAGGACGCGTGTGTAAGGAGAAGGTGGGAAAAAGGTGGAGCATGAATTCTGTGGGGATGAGTACTTAGGATCGAGGTTTGGAAGGTGAACTAGTATAGAGGTGTGACTGTTGGGTGGCTGGCAATCAGAGATTTTCTAATATTGACTTCTACATTCTCATTATTGTTTGGTAGTAGGTACACCTTCATTTAAGGTAGTTCCTGAATAATCTACTAAATTACAGAATTCTTTCAAATTTCGTACAAAACTAATTTGGAATACAAGAAACTCTTGTACAAAGTTTAAAATCGATTTACCGCATAGATATCGAGAAATTGTTAATTAAAGTTGATGCATTTTAACACAGTGGCATATAGCGAAATCGAACAAAGAGGGTTATAGTTTCAGTTTTTCTTCTGAAACCGGAAAACCATATTTAAGAAATGTAACAAAATTGGTACAAAAGTACATTGTAATATTAGGAAACGAATTTATTAATTTCTGCAAAACTGACCACATAGTTTCTTGGTAAATGCTCATAAAAAATAGGTTTCCGCGCAAATTTGTGAGAAATTATGTAGAGCAGTGAATCGATATGTTTAGACGTTTAAATAGCGAACGAAGATTCAGATTCATATGAACATTTTTTCTGACATTTTGGTTATAAAAGACGCTCCGAATGAATAAGGCGATGTCAGATCTGCTGCTCCAATTCACTGCGCTAACCAATTTAATATTCCATTTTCGTATTATAATTATTTATATTAACATTGAACTTTTTAAAATATATATACATGATGTTAAAAATTATTATTATTATTTCCATAGTATCATACTACTTTATATTTATCGTTTATTATTCAATTCTAATTTGATTAGTATAGTTGATTAGGAACTACCTTAATTACCATATTTCACGAATAGTACTCCATTGTTAATTCGATGATTTGTAAGAATATTCTGAGTGGAACTATTCTTGGATACTCTAGGAACTACTCATGAATATTCTTATTGTAAGTGGAAATACTCATTTCTAAGCTTCCAATCATTTTGATTATAAACAGTCTAAGTAATTTGCCTTAGAACAAAAACGGAATAACCCATATTTTTTGCGAATTTGAGTTAGTATCAATAATGTATTGCAACAGGCTATACTACTCATATAAAATAAGATTTTTTTTTTTCAAGCTGGGATAGTCCGTTCTTGCTCTGAATGCCTCATATTACCTTTGGTTCCCCACTCGCAGAGGCACTTGACGAAGATTTATAAAAGAAATATCAAGTAGAATATTTTTCTACATTTGGTGAAAGGTTTTTGGTAACTCCAGTAATATTAGAAGATAAGAATATGTGGTCGTACATCAGCGGTAAATTATTTATGTAGCCCTAGCTCGCCTCGGCGATGAAATGAAAGATAGAAACGTCAGATGACAGCGAGAGGAAACGAGCCGGGCCGGGACAGTCTGGCAGTAGATTTATTTCCTTAAGGCAGACAATGAGGAAGGAAATGCGGCCGATACGTTTTCAAGAAAAATAAACGTCTCCTGCAGCAGGGTTGGCGGAGGGGTGCACGGCGAGGGACAAACTTGGACTTCGCGGCCGTTTGTTTTGTGGATCGGTCGCATTATAATCTTACTAAACCCCAATCAAAATAAGACGATCCCCGGCACGATTCCATGGATGAATGAAATGGGACGCTCGACCCAATCCTGCTACTTCCTTCCTGTAAAAACACCATCCAACACAACGCAGTGACTCGATGCACTCTAACCACAAATTTATTTGTTAGACTGAATATTTAAATCTGAGAAAAAAGCTGCCGAAAATATACGAAACTGGGTGTTACACTAATTGGAAGAATCAATGCCATAAAATATTTAGAACACATGGAAGATCCTCTGAGTTGCAGTAAATTTCATGATCAATACAAAAAATCGTTTTCTTGAATCGTTTTTATTAAAAGTAAAATATGTCTATTACCTACATGCTTTTTAAATCAAAGTATTTTTCTTAGCTATCTGTGACCTTTTGTCACTTTCCTGATAAAAGTACAAATAGGTGCAGTGTCTACCTAATAAAAGACATTTCTGCACACCTAAATTTTTTCACCGACCCAATACCCACTGGCAGATTTAACAGGCTTCCGATGAACAGTTGCTATACCCCTACCCAGAAGGCCCCCAGGGCCCAACCTCAAAAAAAGAAAATTATGATTTTACCCAAGCACTATATTTTCCTTTTCTGCATCCCTACACTTAGCCCGTTTTGAGTAAACTACCTCCTCATTTCCGTGAAAAAAATGGCCCCTCACAACATTTGCCACCTGGGTCTTTTTCCTTAAATCCACTACTGTTAATACTACTTACCCAATATCAGTATAAATATCACTCACAATTGAAATTCACCAATCACTTCCAAATTGTATAAATTTCCAGAATACATTCCATCCCCCTTCCCAAACAGGCGCCAATTAACGACCCTGCCTAAAATAACTTGTCACTTTTAGTGCCGTTATCCGTATCTAACTCTCGGATCTAAAAAACAAACCAGGGAATAGCCGCAGCACGAAGACATCGATTCACCCTTCCACATGGTAACGAGGAAATAATGAACCGCACTCCTCCTCGTTCCGCATAAACCGCTCCATAATGCGGCCGACTAAATCTCCGGCGCCGTACAGTGGAGAGTTGGATCACGCCAGGGAAGCCAATACACGCCGGGGTTGAAAGGCGTGTATAGGTGTAGGCCTGGCGCAACCCTATCTGCCGGAGCCAACCGCGGAATATCACTGCGCATCCAGATAATCCCGCTGGCCTATTGATATGCTGATGGTGAGACGTGTCGCGTGAAATTGCCACCCTGGTACGCATTGTTCGGCTTGGATTCCGGCTGGGGCCCTTTTCAACTTCGCACCCTCGTAACCAGACGGGACTCAATCCTATCGTCGCGAGGCAGGTTTCGCGTTTTAGCGGCGAAAACGTCGATTCCACGGCCCTTGGATGCGGGCGATGGACGGAACGGTGGAAGGTTGTGCGGAGCTTGAAAATATGGCTAGTAGTGAACTCGCTGGGGAGATAACGGGGTTGAAGATTCATTTGAAGAAATAGGGAGATATGGTAGGTTTAGTTGAGAATTCTGCGGTGATTGGAAAATTCGAGATTGATGTTTTTCTAAATTCTACTAGGGCAGTTGCGGGAAAGATGGTTGAATTTGTCTATTAACCGGTTAACTGGCACGGCCTTTTTATTATTCGTGCCCAAACTGGCAACATCGAAAAATTAAGTGAATCACAAAGTTATTCTATTTGATCGTATATGATACAGAATTGGGAGATTTTGCAGAATTGACCAGATTTTTTTTAATCATATATGAGGCAGTCAGAGCAAGAACGGACCAACCCACATTAAAATTTTTTTTTCCTATTTTATATGGTTAGTAGAGCCTATTGGAATACGTTATTGCTACCAATTCAATTTCGAAAAAAATGTGGGTTAGTCCGTTCTTGCTCTGACTGCCTCATATGATTCATTGACAGAATTGGCCAGATTTTTGTTTGATCATATATGATACATTGACAGTTAACCGGTTAAATAATAATTTACTGTTATTAAGGGTAATGCCACTGTAGAGCCTGGAAAGGCAGCCTGGTTTTGAGAATTTTTTATGCGAGTATAGTCAATGGAATACAAAATTTGTTTGACGGCCTTTATTGTACATACCTTGAAGTATGATCACAATTTTTTTTATTTTTCTTAATACAAAATGACGACGCCACAGCTCAACAAAAGAAGCTTTTTCTAAAAAACAGTGTTCCGCGGTTGGAAATATTTCTCCTTCAATGTTTTATCTATCCCAATTTGTAAGATATGTGGACAAAAGATTAAAGTTTTGCTCTGTCTTACTCCTTGCTTTATTTCAAATAGCTTGGCTGCAGGAGACTCTCGACAAAACTATGGTCACCTCCCCGGAATTACCCTACTTGATAAAATTGTAAAATATTTGAATAAAATTTTCGGATTTATGGAAATGTGCAGAGGTGTCATAAAAGTGTAATCAAAATACCGTTATCCATGAAATTTCTTCTACTACCTTCTCTAATTGTAAGCACCTATCTAAAAAAAATTAACGTTATCTCTGATGCGTGCAAAATTATTCGCCACAATTAAATCGGCGTTCCTTAAATATAAGAGATCTAAGATCGCTGCTCGAGTGAGGAGCCCAGTCCACAGAGGAGATTTTGGTTGCAACTAAAAGGCAGGCAGGTTTATTTGGCAACCCCGTTCGTCGGGCCTTGTTAAAAAAAAATCGGGCCTCGCATCCCGCGGAAAGTGGTAATGCTAACCAGATTAGCTTTTTCTCTCGGAGGATTTGAGAAACAGCAGACGGCTGCATCGACGTGTTTGTTATCTTTATGCGCGATCGCATCGGCCCCCGCGCACGTCATATTCTTGCATGAAAACGCGGTGGAAACGGCGCAACGTAAACCCGGACGAATTACAGGCTCGTGGGAGATACGATGCAGAATTGCTGGATGCTGTAAAGACAAACACGAAGAACACGCGGAGCGCTCCGCTGAACTGCACGGGGTGCTGCAGGAGCCTCGGGAGAACCTCGAGGATCGAGGCCTCGTTCTTCTGCATCGATGATGGAGGATGGGAGGGGCAATGCGACTTCAATCAAACTTTACTGATTAAAGCAACTGAGAGACTAAAACGAAGATGGTACTTCACTCGGGGGCTGCCATGTTGCTATGGTGCAGTACCTAATAGTCAGCGTTGCAGTTTAATTGCAAGTTGTCAAGTGCAGCTTTAGCACTTTCAGGGATAAAAGACAGAAGTTGAATAGGTATTGAATATTTTGTAAAGCAACCTTCTGTCCCTTAAAACCTAAAAATTATAAGTTTCTGTATTCTAAGTTCTATTTTTAAGCAGAACTTCGTGAAAAATTCGGTTGATCAGCTACTTAGAAATGTACCTACTTAGGTATTTATATTCACTAGACAAAAGCCTCCAACGTTGTAATTCCAAATACACAATACGAAGGGTAAGGGAAAACAAGGAATGTCACAAAACAGTTTTTAGTACTTTAGCCCACCATCAAAGAAACAGGGTTTAATGAATTGATCTGGATTCTTCATAACACGAAGCTTATACCCTAAGTCAGGGTTGACTAACTGGCGACTCACGAGCCGCCGGGGCCCCCTCTGCCTTGCTGCCACGCTGAATGTCCCCCCTCCATTCCGACCAAACTCTGACCATCGCAGTCAAAAAGAGAAGGAAAGAAGCAGGAGTCGACTGCGATCGTCAGAGTTTGGTCGGTATGGAGGGGGGACGTTCAGCGTGGCAGCAAGGCGGAAGGGCTCCCGGCGACTCGTGAGTCGCCAGTTAGTCAACCCTGCCCTAAGTAATTAGGCATCAGAAAAAAATGAACGATAAAATAATAATTGTTTCACATTATTTTAATATATTTTCAGGTTTGACCATGGCATACTGAAACGAAATAAGAAATGTCCACTTCTATTATTATCAAAACAAGGAAAGCCTCCCATTTTATTAATATTGTAATTGTACAATTCTGTAATCCCAGTTGTCACCAACAAAATATTGTATTAAATCGCAAAATCTCGAAAAATGGACATTCCCCGTTTTTTCCCTTACCCTTCGTACGAAAGACACTGAATTTTCAAGAAACAATCTCCAATTAGTGACACCTATCGAACACGAATAATAAGTAGAGGATCGAGGGACAGTTGCCTGACGAAGGAAACAAGCAGGCGATCAATTATGCCTACGATTAACTCAATTAAGGCTCAATTAGTCGGTGGTTCGTTCCGTCAGTCAAAGTGTCGAGGGAATTAGACACGCGTCGAGGTCGTCCACGAAGATGGAGGTCCGAGCCAGCAGGATGGAACGTCGAAAGACTTTTCCACCGGGTTTTTCTCCCGGAGGTTTTTTGCGGCGGAACCGTCGCTCCGACTGTCGAGCTGCTCGCCCCGCGGATTGGTTTACACGAGTTCGACGGTCCCGGGAATTAAATTTCATCGTTATGTAAACATCGGGACGCCAGACGAGAAGCATACGGAATTCGAAGAGACTTCCACCGGGTTAATCCGATCGGATGATACCGTGGCCCTCGACGTGGACTCGTTTCTTTCATCCGTGCTTCTTCGCACGGTAAAAATATCTTGCACGTTCCCGATCATCCCCCCTCTACCTTTCCTCCCCACCTCCGGTCAACCTACGATTTCGCGGGAAATGGTGCCTATATTTGCCATTTACTAAAATTCGAAGTAATTTAGCTTTTGTGGCGGAGCCTTGGCTACGGGAAGTATGGTAGCAGTTACAAATTGCGAATTTATTGTTATTTGGTAGTATGTGTATACTTACAGGGTGCAGGAGCGGATTTGAAGATTTGTCAAGTATTTTAATTTAAAAGAGTTAAGGTAATTTTACCCTCATAATTAACCCTCATATATTAGTTATTGCTAATTCGCTACATTAGAAAGAAGTGAATTGGTTTTAAAGTTGTCTCAAGCCTCTGTTTAAACCTCCCTAATCTCTTTCGCTCAAAATTTGTCGCTCCCCAAAATTTTCAGGCCCCCAAATTTGCCGCCCTAGGCTGCAGCCTACTTTCCCTATATACCAGTGTGTTTCCCAGCCTTTTTTGAATCGCGATCCCCTTTTATAATATTCAAATAACCTTGACCCTCGATAGAAGGTACGATAAATTTAATAAAGTAAGGAAAAGGTATTTCAAAATATAATTCTAACCTAATAATATTAATAAAAAAAAAAAAACAGAAAACACTTCACGAACCACCAGTTCAAAATCACTGCTACACACAAATCCGCCCCTGGGCCAATAAGAATTACCTACCACCTTTAATATCTCCGAAATCATGGAAGTAAGAAAAAATGGCTAAGCGATTCCGCCTGAAAACAACGTTCCACTCGTCTACCCTGTATTTATTCTGCTTGAAAATTGATATAGGGTAAAGGCAGGTAATATGGAACGGCACGTAATATGGAACTTCGTAATATTTCGATAACGAAATAACGAACATTGCAGACAATCGTGTATATTAGATCCCTAGACACAATAGACGATGATACTGACAATTGAGCACCAGTCGGGCATCTATCATTGAAAGAGAAACGTTTATATTTTTTCTGGGGTGTAAAAGTTTCTGAAAAGTGCAACAAACGGTTCAATATTGTAGCGAAGGTATGTTACAAAGTATTATTTTGATATAATTTATCATTAAATATGCGTGGTCTTGATTATTCAATAATAGTTTACTAATAAAGTTACTTTCTTCTTAGAATAATTCTTAATTTCTTGTCGGAACATGTGTGTACGTAATATGGAACATACCGAGTAACATAGATGAAGTTGATAATGACGATGACGACGATGATGCGGAATGCTCACTTTACGATGGTAATTTTAAAAATAATGGCAATGAAAAGTAGACCCAATGTTATTCGCTGCTTTCAGTGGGCACACGAAGAATGTGGAGCTTTCGACGTATTATTCACGTGCCCAACGTGTAGGAGACACAGAAAGCAGGAATAAATTACAAAAATGACGTATATTTATTTATTTGTATCTTCTACTTAGTAAATCTTCAGTTTTAGTAAAAAAAGGTAAAAATTTTTCAGTTTTCTTTACAAATTTCCTAGGTGTTCCATATTAGGACCCATTTTTTCGAACGGACGATTTTCAGTCTTTTCAGTTTTTTTATTATAACTGCAAAACCATTGGATTTTTTTACATTTGACTAGGTAAGTATCATTATGCATTAGTTCCTTCGTCCCCTCATGTCCGTTTTATTAAAAAACACAAATTCCCCTGCTTTTGACAAGCTTTTAAAATCAGATGTTCCATATTACCTGCCTTTACCCTATTCCGTCGTCAAACTGAATGGCGATTTTTATACAACTACTTTTCTTGTGGCAGGAAATTCGAGTCCACGTTCCCGCGAAGTCTTCTTCTGTATCGATAAGTAAGTGCCTATAGTGAAGTTTAATAGACAGTCGATAGTATTTCCTCGTGAAGCGCGGAAGTCCCAAGGTAATAATAGGTATCGAAAAATACATCCTTTTCGAAATCCCCCGCAGAATGTCATCGATGCTTCAATTCCTACCGATGTTATCTTATGGTAACGCAATTCATACCCTTCCCGACATTTGCCGCGACCTACAGCGTCATCGATTTCCAGACGCGATGAATTATACGACCAAACAATCGAACTCGGCTGCACTGCCGATCGATCGCCTGTCATCGTCGATCTGTTACAAGTCACGGTTAACCGTTATCAACTTGTTTTACATAATGCATGCCAATATCCATTATCGCGAGGCTGCTGGCGCAGAACGGAGCCGACGATCAACGGGAAATGTAACCAACACCCGCGATTATCGACCTGTCTCCACGAAATACGGATTCTGCCGATTGAGGACCTTGCAGTAAGAGGGGTGCTCCATCTTTACCAATTTCGAGGAAGTTAGGAAAAACTGAGCGTCAAATTATTACTTTGACTTGATATTAAAAGAGAACACTAATTAAAAAGTATATATTTTCACAGCGAACGAGTAGTAGTTATTAAGTTCATAAGCTTTTATTTCTATTTTTGGCAAAAAATATTCATATTAATATTTATATTTTTAATATTAATTCTAATATTAATACTTCCATTATTAATATTAATTTTAATATTAATTCTAATATTAATACTTCCATTAATAATATTAATTTTAATATTAATTCTAATATTAATACTTCCATTATTAATATTAATTTTAATATTAATTCTAATATTAATACTTCCGTTATTAATATTAATTTTAATATTAATTCTAATATTAATACTTCCATTATTAATATTAATTTTAATATTAATTTTAATATTTCTATTTTTATTTATTTTCAATAAATCCCCCATTTGTTACCGGATTTCCATGAAACGTGCACCAAACGAGGTAGAATATTTTTTTACGTAGGTACATTACACGTCATAGCTTAAAACCGGTAAAAAATAGAGTTTCACCCCTCTCACTGCAAGGTCCTGAATAATCGTCAACCGGTCGCCGCGAAAAGCTAGCACAGAGTGATTATAAAGCCGCGGCCACGTAAGGCGGCCATCCGCGTTCGTTCGGCCGGTGATTTGAATCGCTGGCCTTGAGACCGCAGCCTTCGGCCCACTCGAACGCAACGATTGTTTGCAGAAGGCGAGCAGCGACGTAACAATTTTTTCCCGGCGATTCGCGGACACCGCGCGTCGCCCGAAGAAAATCCGCTTTCTTTTTTAACGCGGCCCGTTGACGCAACGTTGCCCGCCCCGAAACGCCCCGTTTATTGTTTCTGCCGCCGGGCAAAAAGGAGCGTACGCGTCGCTCCGGCATGGGATAGGTCAAGTCGGTGGTTTATTTGGAAAGGCCTCGAAATTTCTTAAACACCTCGCGAAAGGTGCTCGTCGGCGAGTCAACGCGAAAGCTGAGTTAAAGGGGACGTTTATCGGTCGACTCTGCTATGGGTTTAATCGCGCCGATCGAACTTACTCTGATTCATGTTTGCGGGAATTAATTAAGAAATTAAGCTTCGCATAATATGTAGAAGCGGTAGGACGTAGAGATCCCGTAGAGAGGGAAGGTGGATAAATATGCAGATATCTTTTATGCGGATAAAGATTTGGAATCGATGATGATGTTGATTGAGGAGAATGTGGGTTTGAGATTGCGCGGAAACGTGGCGGATATAGGAGGACTTGTCAGATTTTACCGAACAATGCGCTGCGGTTGTGAGTCACCTCGCAAGTGGCTGGAATTCGCCTGGCAAGGTCGACGAGCAGGTCGGGGCAATTAAACGAGAAAATGGGGAGAACGTTATGTAAGGACACGTTCCTGCTGGTTAGTTAACAATAAAATTGCGTTGGCATTGCAGAGGGAATCGAAATGACTTTGAAATTAAAGTTAACACCAGTCAGGTATACCTACGTACAGTCTGTCCCACAAGAGCGTGTTCCTCGTAGCCACGACCCTGTATTGTCAGAAGGAGTGGGTCCTTGAGAATTCGGAGGAGAAAAGTGTCTTCTACTACGCTGATTAACACCTATGACATTTTAGTTTTTGATTCCGTAGGAAATAGGCGATTTTTAAAATTAGAGCATCATATTTTTTGCCGTTTTTGCACGACGTGGAAGAAGAGAAGAGCGTAGTAACGTTTGCACTGGCCTGCACAAGCGTCTGATACGAATCCAACCGAAAACATTTGGAGTTTCATAAAGCACAAGTTTCAAAGAAAACGTATATTCGCGGTCAAGTAGTTACCTCAAGAAATTCCAGAAATATGGTCTTTACCTTGGGAGCATGCAAAAAATTTAGTTGAATACATGCCTAAATGGTGTCAAGCGATTATCGACAACAACGAAGATTGGACCATATACTAAGTAATTGCGTATTAGTCCATACAACGTACTTTTCGGCATTACAGATTTTTTTAAATCTAATGATTTCTTTCGGAGACACGATGAACACGCTCTTGTGGGACAAACTGTACCTATATGTAGGAGGTGCTTATGCCACAAAAATAAAAATAACATTACGTAAATGTGATTACCTACTTACTTAAATATTTTCAAATCCTTTCTGGAAAAATTTAAGTTGAATTTAGTTCGTGCTGTATAGCAGGGACTCAATGATTCCGTGGCACTCTTCCATCTCCCCTTTGGGCATGCGCAGTGGAAACGTCACTATTATCTATAACTAGCTTTACTATTTAGAAAAAAATTATTTATTTATTTTTTTGTGTGAAAATAGTCATACCTATTCATTTGGATTAGCTACATAAGTAGGCATAATGAGCTGGGACATATTTCGTGAGCCCACAGTCTACCATTCCAAAGTTTTTAGGCGCCGGACAAACACACAAACACTTTCTGCTTTATATATTAAGATCTCTACTTTTACTATTTGTTAAGTATATCATTTTTATCTGTAATACTTTTTCCTCCTTGTTTTCTTATACCTATGTACCAATTTGTAATTTTTTTTTCACCGTCTTGTTATTATTCTCATTAGCTACTGGCGCAGTAAAGAATTATTATTAATATAATTATTACTTCGATACGCATACCTATGATACAGTTTGTTACCAAAGGATATCTACCCATATAATATCTATTAATGATAATGCTTACTATTTATATGGATCGATTAAAATGTCGCAGCTTGTACGATGTAGATACGCCATCTATGTAGATGAAAAATCATTCCCCCTTGAAGGGAGCAGAGAAAAAACTGCGCCAGAGGGGCGGCGATCTTATCAAATGGATTAGCCACTAGAGAAACGCCGGTGGTCCCAGTGAGCGACGAATTTAGATAGAACGCAAGCAAAAGACAATTAAACTTTGGCCGAAAGTTCGAAAGCGTTTCGCGTACCGCCCCGGGGCAGGCAACGCCAGGGGTGGAGAGGGATGGGTTCGGAATCGAAACACCTACAGCAACGTCGTTTCATTTAAATGAAAATTAGACACCACCGCGGTCTGTGTCATCGATCTTTCCTCCCCTTCGCCCTTTGTGAAGCTCGCGCGAGTGGGAAATACTAAATACGATTGGCGAGAAGCGGCCCCCGTCTAACTTCGATCACAGCAAGTGGATCCTCGTTTAGTAAAGCCTTCAGGGACCTTTTACTTTGGGTGCGCAGGAGAATGGTTTTCGAGAGACTTTGCGAAAGATAATGCGAATAGATAAATTACATTTCCACTTGGGAGCTTCAAGTTTAATAATTTTTTTGATTTAAAGTATAAGTTTTTCTTTGATGCTACTAAACGGAAAATAAAACGGAGAGAATATTCTAATCTATCGAGTCGAAAATTATCAATTACCGAAAGTAGGTTATAGTTCATTTTTTAACTTTCATGAAAGTTAAATAGATGAGTAGATATACATATATTAAATATAAAATTGTAAAGTTTTATGAATGAAAAGAAAAGTATCACGCTACCATGGTTAATCAGAAGGATAACAAAATTAGAGTTCCGCGGAAACAGAGCAAGATGGCGAGCCGATTATGAAGATCCGTCGACTATCGTTCGTCGAACTGGATACATTGAAAATTTGTGGCCGATGGCACGGTGACGTTTCGCGGAATCGGTGATGAAAAAGTGGAACAGCCTGGCGATCGAAGATATTTTGAGAACCTGGATAGAGAAGTTTCGGGGTGATGCAGAGAGACGGCAAGATGGAAGCCGAGGTGTCCTCTCGAGTGTTTTCGCAACGCTGGAGTCGAACCCTTGGAAAAACAGACGCCAAATTGAATCCCTCGTCTATAAGAACGTGATGTCTCTCCCTTATCTATATAACTCTGCCACTCGAGCCTCTCCCCGTCGGGCTTTCTCCAGTTTCTTCGCCCACGGATTACACCTATCTGTATTTCTTGGCCGATATATGTCGCCCCGTCCCTTTTAGAAACATCCTGGGCCGAGTATCGATGAAAAGGGTCTAATTTCTCGTAATTCAATAGCACGTATCGTTATCATTCGGAAACTGTCAATGAGTATAAACCTGGGACCTTACAAACAGTATCTCCTTTTAGGTACAAAAAAAATAAAGAAATTTTACTCAGCTCAGTATCCGAATAAAGAATTAAAATTCATCAAAAAAAAAAAAAAAAAATACGCAATTCAAAATCATGAAACTCCCAATAATTTTAATTAGAAACCCTAAAGGCTAAAGGAACAGACACGTCGAGTAATTCAGTCGAGTAGCGAGTAATTTAGTAATTTACCATTATTTTACTAAACGACTTCACTAAACTTTAGTGTCCACACACGAAGAATTACTAAATTACTCGCTACTCGCCTAAATTACTCGACGTATCTGAATCAGCCTTTATAATCAGTAGCCATCTATCACGATTACATACCACGGAACAAATCCCACAAAGAAACCATCCCGCGACAACGCTCGCACGATATAACAAAAGATCGTTACCGGCAGGCAGCAAAATCACCTTGAAAATCCGCGTCGTCTAACCTCTCACTGCGTTGCCCAAGACCCGAAACACTCAGGATTCGTACGTGAATCGACTGGATCGGAACACCACGTGGTCGTCAGCGGTCACTTTGTCGTTGCCATGCATCCAGGGGCCCATCAAGCCGGAAGAATCGCGCGAACTCTCGATCGACCAGGTTCAAGACGTTCCCCGACGAGGCTCGATTTCGTGGATCTCGCGGATTCGATGGCCGGTGGCCGGGGAAAAGTATCCGACGGCCGTAGCGCGGAAAAATTTCGCGGACTCTCGTGGCACGCTCGGGGCGACACGCTCCGTCGTCGTCGCTTCCGTTGCGTCGGCCCTGCGCGGGCCGCGAGGGCGTGACTAGGTTAGGACCGTGGCGCGATCGTTGGCAACGCGGGCGTCAGAGGCGTCCACGCTCCGCCGCCACTGTCCGCAGACTGATTCGTCGAGGCCCGTAGGTGGAGTCACATGATCGCCGTGCGCCGCTCCCCATTGGCCACGCCGCCGGAAAGGCGGCAGCCCGTTCGGCGCGCTCCTCCGGCCGATTTTTCGAAGAGAGGCGCCACGCCGAGCGGGGCCTCGCGCAGCCGTGCTCGCCCGACTCCGTGCACTCCGCTCGCTCGCGAGGACGAGGCCCCAGTGTGTTTTTACTCGGGGTTGAGTAAACTCCGGCCTGTTGTGTATCATAATACGCGTGCACGCGGCTTTTACGGGTTAGCCTGGCATCGACCACTGGATCGCGCCCTCGTCTCCTCGCGCCACGCTGCTTGTCTTTTCCACGCCGGCTAGTCCTCCTCGCCGCGGAGCGGACCCGCGGATCCACCGAAGCGTCAACAAAACACCGTATCGAGCCACCGTGTCCGACGATCTCCCTGCGCCCGTCGGGATCCAACGTGACTGCGCGCGATGCTGCTCGGTGACGTTTAAAGGTTTCAGTGCGCGACGGAAGTATTCCGAGGCTTGGGATCGTGCAATCGTTCCTGCGGGATCGCTTCAGTGAAAATTCCCTGTATTCTCGGCTCGGTGACGGGGGCTGTGAGGAAGTGTGACCCGCGGGGAGTGACTGATCGAGGTCAGTGAGTGAAAGTTGCGGGATTAATATTAATAAGACGGAAGTTCGATAGGGAATATAATTGGGACATGTCGAGGTAATATCCGACCCCACGGTACTCCTCGGTAGCGTAATAGTGATTCGAAGGGTGTGGTAAAGGATTCGCGGCAGGTGCCGTTGAGTGATCGTCGAAGGCATCTTCCTACTGTAAGGCGTAAGCTCTCGCCGCGCTCGCAAACATGCACACGCTGTTCAGCGAGCAGAATGCCTATTATCGGCACGCCACGGCGGTCCCTGTGGGAATGGGGACCCCGTCGTATCCCGGTGTGGGCGCCACGCCGGGGTACTACGAGCAGTACCGGTACGGCGGCTACGCGACGGCCGCTGGCTATCCCGTCTCGGGTATAACTCAGCAGCACATCCATCACCCCGGCAAGGACATGGTGAAGCCGCCGTACTCGTACATAGCCCTGATCGCGATGGCGATACAGCACGCGCCCGACAAGAAGATCACCCTGAACGGCATCTACCAGTTCATCATGGAGCGGTTCCCCTACTACCGCGAGAACAAGCAAGGTTGGCAGAATTCCATCAGGCACAACCTCAGCCTGAACGAGTGCTTCGTCAAGGTGCCCCGGGACGACAAGAAGCCGGGCAAGGGTAGCTACTGGTCGCTGGACCCGGACAGCTACAACATGTTCGACAACGGCTCGTACCTGAGGCGTCGTAGGCGCTTTAAGAAGAAGGACGCGCTGAAGGAGAAAGAGGAGGCGATGAAGAGGCAGGGTCTGGTGCCCGAGAAGCGCAGTCAGGACGAGACGAAGCCTAGCGGCATCGCGATACCGCCGCCGTCGGACGCCGCGGCGAAGAAGCTGGCGTCGCTGGAGACTACGCTGTGCAAGCCGAAGAGGGAGCCGGTTAACGACGCCGGCAGCCACTGCATGGCGGTGCAGGCCAAGTACGGTCTTCACAGCCCGATCCAGGACTCGAAGAGCACGGCGGCAGCGACGGGAGCGGGGGTGCCCGGCCAGAGCGTGATACAGACAGCCCTGGGTCACCAGGTCCATCAGACTGCTCACCAGGTACATCAGGATGCTATCCGGGACGTCTCGATGGGCCTGGATCCCACCAGCTTCAGCGTCGACGCTCTGATGACCACGCGAGAGAATAGCGCCGCCCTGATGACCAGGGAGAACCAGCATCACCACCCACACGCTCTTCAGCATCCTCACCCTCACCCTCACTCGCACTCGATCATGGCGAGCAGGGAGCCGATGGGCGCCGGGGTGGTCTCCAGGGACCATTTGTCCTCCGTCTGCGCGACCACGACCACGACGACCGCCGCCGTCGCGGCGATGATGGCGACCACCGGGTACGGACACGGTAGCACCGTCTCCAGGAGCAACGGCTCGCCGCCGGAGACCATGTACGCGCCCTACTGCACACCCACCGCCGGTTACATAATGGATCACGCGGAATACAACTCGAGAAATCACAACAACGCCGCCGGACACTCGCAGTGGTACCAGGAGGCGGCCAGCCCCGACACCGCCGCCATTTACCAGGACACGCAATCGCCCAGCTGCCAGCTTTATAGGTAAGGACCTAGAATCGGCTCGAGTTAACTGATCCTGGTAGTCAATAAGTACATACTTGCCCACATCCGCTTTCACCCTTGAACCGCGCACGGTGGAGCCGATATCGTACGGTGGACCCGTAGGAACTATCTTGTTATTGGTGTTGGACTTTAGATGACGTTCAGTTTGTTGGGAATATTCGTTTGTTCCATTGCTCAGGTTTTATCTATTGGGGACTGTTTAGCGTTGGGTCTGAAAAGACCCAGCCACCGACGGCTGAGGGTTAAGGATCTGGGTGTGATACTATTACGGAGTGGGACTGGTATTTCGCGTCTGTTTGTCTAAATCGATGGGCAATGTGACGTATGATTATATTCAAAAGGTCTAGCGGTAAACCTGAAAGTGTTTGCTCATAAAAGCTCTAAGATTCTTATGTGGTATAGGAATAATTAAGTTAGCATGTTATTTGCAAGTTGAAGCATTTCGTATTCGTAGCTTCGCCAAGGAAAGTTACTTTCTACACCATTTGCACTATAATGGCTATAATGACTTTTAAGACGTGCACTAACTTGATAGCTTCACTTTATCCCTTTGAATCCTGTATATCCCTTCAATCGTCTATCCTAGAAAGGGAATAGATTCTGCTCCCACCGACATGTATCTTTTATAATAATAATCTACTTATTTCGGTATATACGCCCAGGTGATTAAAACGCAATTTTCTTCGGTTTTCCAGATCCAGCCCCCCCACTCCGCTGTCCACGAGCGCCGCGCCGTCCCCGCCACTGTACCATAGATACTACCAAGACTGCAATACCGTCAACACCAGCGGAAACCTACCGATCACGCTGCACAAATACTGAGAGTACCGGAATTCAAGGCCTCATCACCGGGGCCTTGAAGAGCACCACGCCGATCACTACGATCCGAACTTGGTTTACGTGAAGCAAGAATGGATACCCTCCACGGAGGAGCTCGCCAAAGAGTGGAACTAGATAAGTCACAGAAACCTCCTGATGCGAACTATCGGGCGCGATTAAAACTGGTTGGTCCGTCACCTCCCGCAGAAACTGTACGATCTACGCGATCGAATAAACCGTAGATAGTCGTTCACGTAAACGAGGGCCGTGGATATGTATTTAGAACCGTCGTAGGCGCTGCAATCGGTGTTAACGAATAGAAAAAGTCACTAGCGATTCCGTCGGGGGGTTATGTTTACCGTTTAAAGTATCCAGAGTAACTCGACCCAACTGACTTAGCTGATTTCGATCTCGATTATCTGCGTCGACCGAGCGAGACGAGCTCGATAGACGGCTCGGGAGAGGGAAGGAGGCGTTGGTTTAGCGAATACGGGACGGCTTGAAAAAAAAACGATGCCTCTCGAACTGCGGCACGAGCTCCACCGAGTACGCTTGGCATTTCGAAGATCGTTATCGCGTTCAGCGAACACGTGTCCCCCTTCGTTTAGGTGTAAAAAAGCTCGGCATATACACGTGTATATCTGTGCGCGGTCGAGGCACCCGTGGATTGACAAATAACCTCAAACTGGCCGCCGTTTCGAGCGAGGGAATTTCTGTAATACAATCTCTTTCGGTGTCGCGGAGCAACTCGAGCCCCGTTAATTGTTCGTCCCGACAAACCATATTCTGTCAACTTACTTGTTCCACTGCACTTGATCGTGAAACAGTATCATTTTCGTTGCCCCTTTTATGGCTCGCCACAGAGTCCGCAAGAATCACCAAGCGGAACTTTAGATCGGAATTTCGACGTCACTGTTCTTCGCGAGTTTTAAACGTATGAAGCGTTTGATTGCTGTTATCTCGGCCGCAGTTCCACTAACGAATCAGAGGCGAGTTGAGCCGAGAAAACAGCCGCGAAGGTCAGTGACGAGCGTCGTCACCTGAGCAAACAAAAGATGGAGGCCCTCTCCTGACCTACGGCAGATCGCTCGATTCGAAATTCCTCCTTTTTTTTCGTGCGCGACGCGCGCAGCAACTATGCATAACTGCCGTGCGAATTAGTCGAATAGAAAAATACACGACCCGTCCTTGCGGCCAGCGTCTACTTCCGGCACGTAGGCGCGTAACGAATTTAATTACACCGCGGGGAAAAAATGAAAACGGAACGTAGTAGCGGGATTTACAACGCGTCCGTCGCGAGACTCGACGCGGTGGCACTGCAATCGGCGATTTGATTTTTAAACGAATCCTTGGAACGACCAAGGGCACTTCTCTCGATCATGTTCTGTCTTTATACGATCTTTACAATAGTTTTAATTTTAATAGCTTTTCCTCGCAATTCGTTAAGTCCACTTGAATTCGCTCAGATTTTTTTTAACTCGCCTGTAACGCGATACCTGAAAGCACCGTTGCAACGATTCTCGTCGCGTTCGCCGCCGTTTTTATTATTTCAGATCTCTTGACTCTCAGACTTTTTACAACGGAAATAGATTATACACCCGAAGTATAATATTAAATCGAATTAAAGAGCGTTTTACGATGCATTCTCTAATCTCCAGAAATAAAGATAGCGGCGAACGAGTGGACGTGACCGTTGCGATTGAATTTTATATTGTCATACTTCGTGCACTCTAGTGATCCCAGCGGAAGTTTCTCGATAGAGTTAACCGACGTATAATCTGATCCACTGAAACCTTCGTCGCAAGAGCGGCCCCGAATTCGACAACTGCAATTTACCTACCCGATCGAATATCCAACGCGAATCGCGTCGAACGTTCTTGCGACGGAAGCGGCTTCGCTCGAAATGTTAAAAGTATCCTCGTAGATAATTTAAGGAGAGCATAATGGGGACGTGTGATTGATCGCGATTCATCACGAAAGTGAAAGGAGAAAAATCGTTTCGAGGTTGCGTGTCTCGTTCATGTGCATTTACTTCGTAACGTCGTTCGTTGCAACCGATTATGCGTTGCGCGAGAATCGGACGTTCGACGAGAGCTGAGATAATATAGTATATATTTATTGATAACAGATCATGTGAATAATAGTAGTAAAGGAGAAGGAAACACGGAGCCGTATATCGTAGATAGATCTCTGCGTGTATATTATTGCAAAAAGTATAGATATATATAGATATATAAATAGATAGGTATAGTTGTATAGGTAGACGAAGCTATATATGTATAAATAGACACAGATATATATATACATATATATATATGTATACAAAAGCGTATTGGTATTACGATTAAAATATTAATACTATCACTGCAAAACTATTAACGTAGGAGTCGTGCGAATACCGGAACCTTACGAAATAAACGTAACGAATCACAAACGAAATGGCCCCAGTGTGTTATTCTTTTTCGATTCTTAATATCATTACCAAAATCCTCGACCTTCCAACCTCGCTCCCAAATCTTTCCAGCATTATTCCAGCAGAAGTATCAAGTAATACGTATTGCCCGTTATAAGAGTTATCGGTTGTTTATTGGTGTTTCGGAGAGAATCGGTAGCGCTTGGGGAAATAATATTTCGTTACATTCCACGGTTTTAACACCTCTCTTAGCTATTTGCAAAAATACGCACGAAAACAGGACTGCTGCAGTTCGCGGAATAATACGATTTTTTAATTTTCTCGCGAGGCTCGATTGAATTAATCTCCTCGTTGTCGAGTGTCGCGGGGTGAAAAATTGTTTTTCGCTGTTAATGGAGGCGGGCAACAAACGGATGCGGTCGGGCTCGAACAACGATTTCAGTGCGAAAAACATGCGGGATGTAAAAGTGAATGTTTAACGCCATCGGAAGGCGAACCTGTTTAAAGCTGCGAAATCTTCAGACTTTGCGCGCGCATTCCGGGACCACTTCGCTGCTTCTCCCGAACAGATCGATCCTGATTATTTCTAGTCGCGAATCTGCGAAACATTATTTCCCCCGCGTCGGACGTGGGCGGTAATGGAAAGGTAAGAATATCCCGTCTGGTTCATCGGCAGGCTTGCGCGATCGAACGACATCGAACGGCGCGTAACAGCCGTGGAATCTCGAGCGCTGCAGAACACCCAGTAGTATCTCGCTGAATTGTAGGTACGTGATTTTCTTAATTTTTGTGATTCTGATGGCAGATGGGGTTTAGATTTAGAAAGTGAAAGGTCGCGACACGTTGCTTAGCCATTTGCCCTTTAATTACGTCAAACGCACTAAAGCTTGAATTTTAAATTGAAGTTAAGGTGGAATCAGAGATGTGCAAATTTTTTATTTCAATAAAAAATTGTGTTCGAATAAAAGGCAGAAAATTTATTGGAAACGCAGCAAATAAAAATTCTCAGAATTATTTTTATTTATGACACATACAGTTAAAGTCTCTTTTATTTATATAATTTTTTATTTAAATAATGCTCATCTCTGGGTGCAATTGACCCTTGTTAAAGTAGAAGAATTAATCGAACCACTTGTGTTTAATGGGGCATAAGATTTCTGCTTGGATTGATCAGCGAATATAAATTGGACCTTTCGGGGTGAATTTTCAATTTCACCAGGTGTTCTAAATTCATTACTAATTAAATTATCTATACTTGATTAATAAACCTTGCACCCCAGAGTACCTACCCAGCATCGATTAATCCCACATTTACTTGTTTCCCCGACAAGGAAGAGTTATTTTCTCATTGTCGAATGAAGATTAGCAAACACTATAGGGCCCGTGGTACACTAGCCAGGAAAGTTTCCGGTTGGGCCGTCGGTGGTTTTCGCTCGAGGCGGGATTTAACTGCATCTGCCGAAACACGTGCTCCGGATAAAGCCGGGGCTTTGGAGCGTTCCGTGCCGCCGCCAATCCGTTAGTTCGCCGAAAGATAGAGTAGGTATATACCTATCGGCCAGTTAGCAGAATCCCTTCTAGCACGCGTCAGTCTATTCCGTTCCTGCTGCCCTAGGGCCTCCAGTTTATGGAAAGCCCCGGGGTCGAGGATCTCGGAAGGTAGAAGCTCACGGAGCTTCTACGCTTGGGAATCGTAATCAACCCACTATATGCATAAATTTCCACCAATTTTCCCTAACATCCAACCCACTCAACGTTCTACGCGTTTTGACATCAACACAGGGAATAATATCCTGCAAATTATTCACGTAGGTAAATTAGTAAAAAGTGAGTGTATATAACACTTTGGATCTTCTACCTATGAGATGTTCCTTCGTAAGTTTTTATAAGTAGTTTCTTACATTAACCTTCTGTGGTGAAAATGGGTATCGAACTGATGAGACGCGAATTTTGCTTTTCGATTGAAGATTATATTGTAAATGGAGATTGCGAAGGTTGACGCGCAATGGCGGCTCCGTGGAATTAGGGGGGAATTACCGCGGAGTTTATTAATTGCTCGTGGCAGGCACTCCGTCGAAGGCGGGATTAAATTAGCGATCGACGGGCGAAAGTGACGGGCGCGAGAAGTGGTATTTGCGCGGGATGTAAACTCTCGGGACGGTGCCGCGGCATTAGCCTCTAAACCGTGCAAACACACGCGGCACGGAGCGTGTACAGGCACCGGGGCAATTTTAGAGCGGAATATCGGGGGATGGAAAAGTCACCGGGCCCTCGAGTTCTGTATCTCCACGGCAAACACTCGGAATTATCCGCCCTGGCGGCGCGCAAATACCACGCGGAGGATCCCCGTTGCCCCTATACACGAAACTTAAACCCCGAATGGCCACCGTGCGTGCACCGGCGGACCTAGCATCCCGGATCTACCGGAAAAACCCACGCTTCCCGTGAAACTCGATTCCCCGACGATTGCTTTCGCTTGGCAAGGGACTGTGAATTGAGCGCGAAACTTAAGTTGTAAGATTTACCCTGAGATGGGCAAAAATTTATTTGAAATAAAAATTTGTGTACACAACAACAGAAATATTATCATAGGTAGATTCAGAGATGAGCAAAAATTTATTTGAAATAACATTTTGTGTACACAAATTTTTATTTGAAATAATTTTTTGCTCATCTCTGAATCTACCTATGATAATATTTCTGTTGTTATGTAAGTAGGACAGGGGTGCTATAAAAGGGACATGCTTTAAATGGGACAAATTATATTGACAAAATTCTAAACGCATTAGACCAGTGTTTCCCAAATTTTCTTGAGTCGCGATCCCTTTTCATAATATTCAAATAACCTGCGACCCCTCGTATAAGATAAGATAAAATTAATACGGTGAAGAAAACGTTAAAAGTATGTAGGTATTTCAGAATATAATTCTAACTTAATAATATTATAAAAAAAAACGTGGCAATCCCCCTAAAAACACTTTGCGACGCACTGATTAGGAATCACTGCATTAGACATTCTACAAGTAGAGATAGGCAAAAATTTTATTTATCAAAGTTTCGAGTATCGACTAACAGTTACAAAAATTATTTGTCGAATTAGAAAATTAACTTTAGGTATTCGTCAAATAATCTAAGTAGGTAGAGGTAAAGTAACTTTTATTTGATCCGTTATTTAAATAATTTTTATTTACTTACTTAATGCCCAATTCTGCCTACAAGTTATTTTGCTGTTTAAAAATCGAAGATTTTATTATTTTCTGTTATTATTAAAGAGTTTGCTATATATTTTTATTATAAGCCAATACACATACTTCCTATTCCTTTAAATACCTATCATAATATTATCAGAAATAGACGCTAAATAAAATTGTCCCCTTTACAGCACCTCTCCCCTATTCCATACAAAATTCATAAAAACATTTAGTTACTTTTCCTAAAGATTGATTAGAATTTCACCACTTCATCGTCGACAAGTGCCCGGCGACTTCTGAACGCGAGTGTATATACTACCCCTAATTGCACAAGTGTTGCGTAATCCCAATAAACAAATATGACAAGAGGACGCCGGTAAAAAGTGGACGCTATTCGTCAGCTTATCAAGTCAGAGGTTGCAGCTGGTGGGGATATGAAAAAAGAACGACTTGTCGTTTCCAAAGAAGAATCCACGGTGTAAAAACCGTCGGAGAGTTTGACGGCGTCGCGGCGAGGTTCCCACGTGTGGCATAAACATCGCGGGCGGAAAAACCACAGCTAAATGACGATCATTCGAACGGGAGGAGCGGCTGCAAAGCGAACGACCGCTTTCTCCTCTCTTTCGCGCTCCCTTCCCGCGCCTCGCCCTTTCTTCCCGGGCTCCCAACCCCCGCGCGTAACCGCAGCGGCAGTATTAGCGGTTCGCGCAATCATCAATTTCAAACAGGAGCACGAAAGAGAGAGAAAAAAACGTTTGGCCACCGGGTTAGTTAAACAAACAGTTCCCTCTACGAAATGGACGAAGAGAGAGGGAGGATTGACATTCCTCTCCGTCTCGCCCGCGTAAACTCTTTTTCCTGCCTTCTCCATCTTTTCCAAGCCGAGCAACGAGGAGAGGAATTAAATCTCTCTCGGAACCTCGATGGAAAACGGTAACAAGCAGGATCCAGCGCCGAAATAGAAATAGCGATTATTTTTGAAGTTTTTAACCGACTTTTTTTTATCGACGAATTGTTTTCGTTCTGTCGATGAGCTTCGATTCTGATGGAATCGGTGGTGCCGTGTTTTGGGGAAGGAGGACCTTGGATGGGTCTCTTTCTTTTTTATGAGTTTACTTACAAGCCGTTTCGTCCTTAAAAGGCTATAAACCGTAGTGGATTGGGGTTGGGGGGTGATTGATTCTCGCTGAAGGGCATCGCCGGGTTACTGTAAAAACTTGAGAATTAAGGAGGCTTGTTCCTGGAATAATAAATAGCGGTGTGAGTCCACTATTATGAAATTGCTTTCACACACAAATGCAGCGGGGAATAAAAGATTCTGCGATTTTAAGGAACACCTCTGCTGCTGGAACATTCGCTGCTAGTGTTACTATTATTATGATATAATATAACAATCAGTTATGAACCAAAAGTTATTCTCTCTAAGAATCTTATCTCATCTACTTCACTTACAGCTGTACTTGCACTGTAATACAAAACTATTGGCACACCCTTTAAAACAGAATAACTTTCCTAAATTTCATGCAAATTATTTTTTGAGAAGTCGTTTGACAAATTTAAAAAAAATTCTTCTGTTTTAAAAGGTGCCCCAATACTTTTGTCCGGCACTGTAAATTATTACACTTCAATTACCCTCTTCTCCATGTTAACGAGCCTGCACAAAGCAACGTCCACCTAATGTCAAATACTCCGCGTTAAAAATCAACGCCCGAGCAATAAAATGTGAGTTTCGCGCTTAAGGGTCGCCGGTGAATTTCAACGAATATTTTCAACGGTTAAAAATCGAGGCAGAGGAAGCGCGGCGCGGGCGAGCACGGCGAAGGAGGGTGAAAAGAGAAGAACGAACAACGTAGCGTGAATAGGGAACGAGCTGGAGAGAAAGGGGGTTTCACCATCGTCTGCTCGTCCAGGGGAAAGACGACAGGTGCGCGTTTCCCAGAGACCCGCGGCAAAACGCGAAACTGGAATCGCTGCCGGAGTGCCGTGACCTAACCTCGATACACGTAGCCCAGCTTCCATCGTCGCTCTTGCTGCTTGTCCTCTACGCCCTCGCTATCGCCTCTCCTTCTCTCTACCCCTGCCTCCGGAATCTGTTTCGCCTTGCTTTTCATAGAAAATAACCGTGGTAGCCTGTTGGAGGAACGATGAAAGGAGAACCGCGATAGAAGCCGAGGGGTGGGGGAATTTTGAGGGAAAATCATGAATTTTAAGTTCTAAGGGACGAAGAGATATATTTGAAGGAAGCAGCTATTTTTTTTTAATTTCAGGTTTGAGACAAATTCGGGTTTGGATTTTGATTCAGACATGCGGAGAAATTTAATATTTACAGGTGGATGTAGGTAAAGTAAATTTTAGTATTTTTTCCTTTTCTTTCCTAGTTTTAGTTTTAGTTTTAATTATTTAGTTACGGTTAGGCTTCTAATAGCCTCGTCTTTTACTTCGCTATGGTCTACCTATGTATTACTGTACTGTGTATATTTACTAAGTAATAAAGCCGAATAAGAATAATAATAATAATTTTGGAATAGGTAGAGGAAGTGCAGTATAGTTGGAATGTCAGTTTCTTTAACACGAATAAAAAATTACGGCAGAGGATAGGAACAAATAAAACTGCATAATATCATAGGGAAACTAATAAACTTTCATATTTCATAGGTCTCAGTAATAATAAAAAACCAAAAGTAACTGAAACTTTGCTTTGAATGAAAAATGACAAGAAGGTATTCCACTGCACCTTCACCTTCACTTTATAAACTTAAACGAAACACGTAGATGATAAAATTAGTTTATTTTATGACGTAAGCAGGCTAAGAAATCACAATGAAGGAACAATTTTATGTAAATATAAATTCAAAATCTTAACATTTACTTGCAGTAATCACAGATATAATTTCCTGTGTCATTGTAACAGACGAAATAGTAGCCGTTACGCGTGAAACAAAAGCATCGCTAAGGTTTGGAATATTCCAAATTACCATCACCTTCGGTATTCCGAATTAACAACATGGCATTGAAACCTAAAATTTCATGTCACACTTTGTATTCTCGAAATTATCGCAAAACTGGCACTGAACCATAGAAGGAAGATGGAAATGAGTAGATTAAGTGTTTAACTCTAAAGTTTTGACATATTTTAACCATGCTTGGCACGATTGAATACGCGCCGAAAAAGTTTTGCAGATTGTCGAAAATTTAAAAATGACGGTTCATCCACAAATGTCATTAGTAAACAGGTCATTAGCCCCTATAATCTCTGGTGTTACAAATTAAAAAGCGTTAGTAGTTTATTAGATACTTCGGTATTCCAAATTACCAACAGTATTCCAAATATGCTGTACTTCCTCTACTTATGTGTATGTAGCAGCCATTTTTTAATTTTACATCCGAGAGAGATTTAGGTTTGAGTTTTGAGTTTTCATCTAGAGATTTGAAGGAATTCTGGCATTTGCAGCAGTAGCTAAATAAATAGGTACCTATTAAATTAAAATAAATTGAGAATACTGAAAATGTGGAAAATAGTTGTAAGCTGTTTCCTAAATTTTGACATAGGTATAGTCAATCGAACAATCTTCTTCCACAGGGATAAGTCAGTAGAGCAAACGACGTAGCTATAGTTAACAAGAGGATCACGTAGTGAGAAGTTGCAGAGAGAGAGAGCTCCCCACTCTAAGTATTTTTCCTCGCAGAGATGATCGAATAAGTAGGCAATATCACGAAGAACGATAGCGCAGTCGAAACGAGCTCGCCACCTGGTCCGTTAAAACAAACCGCCGCGGTAGAACGGGCGAAATTCAACATTCTCTAGCGTAGGTACGAAAGGGTAAACGGACAGGCACCGAAAAGAGCGCGCAGCCACGTAAAAAGGGCCAAATGGAAGAGACAGTGCCGCGCTGGTGGATAAATAGAATTTAATTTACATCCCCGGCACGGCCATGCTCCTCGACTAAAAGAAGAGATAAAAAAAATGGGGGTGGGGGACTGGGAGGAAGGGCGTGGGGGTGACGGAAGATAGGCAGACCCTGGGGGAAAAGAACGGGGGATGGTTTGAAAAACGGAGCTCGAACGGGGCCAATTAAAATTGGCAATTACAAGAGGGCGCAACGAAGTTACAATATCCTGGACCCAGCTATACCTCCGTCTCGCTCGCTCTCCGCCTCTTTTCCGCCAACCTGTACGCGTTCGGTTGCGCCTCTGAGATGAGGGAGGAGGGGGGCGGGCAACGGGGACAAAGGGGACAAAGGAAAAGCGACGACTGGGGCATAAAAAGGAGAAAGGAAAACAGAAAGAGAAGCAAAGCACGGTGCACGGGCCCGATGGAAATTGGCCGGTCTCGGTGTTGAAGGTCCATCGGTGTCCGCAGGTACAGATCGATAGTCGACGGATGTGGAGCATCGCCCTGCCGCGGCCACCATCGCGGAAATCGCTCGAAAGCGGTTTAGCGGCGCGCGAGCGTTCCCCGGGCTCGTTATGCGTATCTCTGGCGAGAAAAATATTTGTCGAACCCGAGGAGGTCGATTCCGAATTCTAGCCGGTTATTACTAAACGGAGGGAGCAGGGGAGGGGGTGGGGGGCAATTTCACTATGCTCGCGCGATAAGTAAAGCCAACAGGGCGATCGGTAGGTAGGTATTTTCGTTTCGCCTCTTTGGCGCACCGTGTCGCCACCCCCTTCGATATAAATTTTTGGAAGAAATACAGAATGCACTGTTTGGACTGCTAGATACCTATAGGCGTTTCAATTCGTATCTGCTGTTTGCTGAATCCACTGATCAACTTTTAATCACGTGGTATGGATATTATCGAACAGCAAACTGGGATTTTCCATTTTTTAACTGAATGGTGGTAAGCAATAGGTAGTTGTCTCGGAATAATGCGAACGTCGTTATCCCTTCTACTTCCTCTCTACTTCAGCGGCAAATGAGAGGGTGGAGCTTATTTTTCAACTATGAAAATAGGATCTTCTTACCAACTGAATTTGTTCATTTTTATGAAATATAAAATCGTGTAAAATATTAGCACAATTTATCTAGATTTAGGGGAGCTTAATGGTGGGGAAATTTCCAATGTACACGATAATTAAATATAAGGGCATGGAACGCTAGAATTTTTTTCAAATGCATTCAATTGTTCATTAAGAATAGTAGATACCGAGATAAGGTATCATTGTGCCCTATCTGACGTATAATTAAGTAAAATAATTACACAATTTTACCTTGATACCAGGAAACAGACACTATCTTATGCCTGAGCCTCTGTGAATAATAAATTTAACAATGCAAATGTATGAATTCAAATATGGCCATTATATGTTGAATTTTCAGAATTTCTATAATCTTTAATTCACTTGAGCTGCCCCAAAACATAAGAATGTATTGTCCAAAGTTTTCTTTCATACAGTGTTTGTATATCTAAAATTCTAAAGGAACAAATCAGTGTGGTAAGACATATAAAAAATATTAATTTTTTAACTTTTAACCTCCACTCTAATGAGAAGTCCACCCACTGTCAGTCTATCTCATTCTACGCGATAAGGCAATAAAGGCAAGCCTAAAAGACTGTACCTATCTCGAAAGAAGATGACATTTGGTTGAATCGTCACCTTCTCTCCAGACAAATCTGTAGGTACTTAATTAAGTACCATTTATTGCTGGCATGTTGATGGCCAACTAATTCCCAACTTGAGGATACTGTGGGCCAACCAGAAATGCTACTAAAAGGGTTACAGCTGATGTAAACACTTAAACAGTATCCAGTGTCTCCTAGATTCTCAAGCAGCGACCAACAAAGTTCCTAGATTTTTAAATCTCTCACCAAACGCAATAATCATGGCGGGGATATTCGCGTGCGCGAGAACGCGGTTAATCGTGGTTTAATTCGAAATAAAGTAAACAGCGCGGTCACAGTCGAAAATGCAAACGTCATTATGACGTTAAATGCTAAATCGGTTGCGATGAACGTTGCCCAACGGAGCACGGCTGCGGCCACGTTTACGGTGCGCGCAACGGTAACAATTTCCTCGCTTTCCCACCGGTAATTTCGAATTTAATTGGCACACCTACCAACGTACACACGAAGGAAGGTCGATATCGATGTCTCCTCGCCACTGCGCCCTTCCCCATCGCACTATCCTCCGCGCGTCTCCTTCACCCGTAGCGCGTACCTACATACGTTGTCGCCCCGAGCCACCGTCACACGCGACACGTTATTATCACATGGTAATTCGAATTTAAAATGGGCAATTAATTAACCGGGCCCTCCGACCGATCTTCCTCCGAATTACGGCGCGCACGTGGATACTTTATATTTATATATATTCGTTCTGCGGACTGTTTACAGTCCTCGCGCGGAAGGGGTGAACTGTACCATGGAAGCATTTATCGCGATAAATTTTCAACCTGCCGTCTGTTTACGTTTTTGCTGAATTATTTCGTTATTCATGTAGAGGTGATTAAGAGGACTGGAATATTTCAAAGTTCCGTGTGTTTAAGGTTCAAGGACCATGGCAGAACCCTAACTCCGCATTTTGTAGTTTATAATTTCGGAGATAGTAGATTTTACCTACGTAGCTTTCTAGGTCACAACGAGAGAGGCTGTTTTTAAATTGTTTCCGAGGCAGGGACCCACTTGCCAGAGTAAAAAATCCACCACGGAAGACGCGTCGCTCCTCGGGGCCACCCGCAACGAGTGCACCAGCGGCCCATAGTCCAGCCCCCGTACTACCCGCGGTCTGTTTACGAAATTACGGATGATAATGTAAGCATTTTTTCACGCTCTCCACGCGTGTGGGTCCACGCACGACCGCGGTGCCCGCGTGCACGCTCCGCTGTTCCCCGCTCCCCCGGGGCTAATTTTAGGGTGTTCAACCCCCGTACGGTATGTTGCCCGACACCCGCGCCTGTTTACACGCACGTACGTCCCACGAAATTCTGACACCGAATGCCATTAAACCGTCGAATGGATAACTCTTCTCGGAATTGCATCGTTACCGGAACGTCACGCCGGTGGATGCTACGACCTGGGGACCTTCCAGCCTACTTCCTCCTCAACTGGTCCAAGATATGAGTTACACGCTCCGCGAGGCTCGCTTTTGTGGCGCGGCTTCGTCAGGAGTCACTATTCGTAGGAGAATTTTGTTGTGAAAGATGTGCTTGTGATTTGGATGAAATTGTCACGATGGCCAATGATGGACGGTCTTTTCTTGCTCCTTGACTTCTCGATGGACGTTTTGAACTAAATTGTGATACGAGAGAATTGTAATAGGGGAGAGTGGAGTAATCACGAACGCGGGGTAATCGCGAACGTGATGGTTACGGGGTATTAATAAATAAAAACTGATGTTCAGGGTATTAATAAAATCAAAACTGAAACGCTCATGCTAGTCAAGATAACCAAAATTTATTATTTTCATCATGTTTCAAATAATATTTTGTCCATTTTCAATTGCATGTAATTAATGTTGAATTAATGATACAATTGGGATATTTTTAAGTTGAAATAAAGCACTTTTTTACCAACATTTTGTGACTACGGCGTGGCTTGAATCATGATTCTAACTACTGAAATAAAATCCTTTTTATTTTTTTATATTGTGGGGTAATGACGAACATATATTTAAGCGCGTTGTAGCTCATTAACCGATTTTGATGAAATTTTCAGCATGTATAAAACGTATTTAAATGTACAAAAGGGATTTTTGAATTTTCATTATAGGATCAGAAAAAAAGATTAAAAAACTGTCCTTACTATTTTTTCCAATATTCCGACCAATTGCAATTTTTTTCTAACGCACAAGAAGAGGAGTTTGAAAATACATTAGATATGGGTTGACCATTGAAATCGCGCTTTCTGTGCGACTTCTGTGATATTTAGCACTCTATTACTGCCGTGGGGTAATCACGGACACCAAGGGTTTTTCTTTTTCACTATAAAGTTGATTTTTATCATAATTTTTCAAAAATTGGTCACAGTACTTTATAGATAAATAATTTAAGTATGTTTGTAAATAAAAAACAAATTCATTTCTCACATAGTTTTCGTTTTATTTGCTTTTTGGCTTAGGTGTTCGCCATTACCCCACTCTCCCCTACATAATAGTAAATAGTACCTAATAGAACCTCAGGCCTCAGAACCCGAAGAAACGAATTATTAAAAAAAAAGAACGAGGATTACTATGGGTCAAAGTGGACCCAGGCCACCACTCCTCTATGCTTGCTGGAATGATCAATAATTTCTAAGTGAAACCCTACGAGTTATAAATTAAAAGCTGATCAACCACCAACTCTAAATAAATATTGAACGAAGAATCCTGCGAGTTCGTGTCTTCCAGTATCTGTCAAGGAAATCCATTCGATCCGGTGGCGAAGGTTCGTCCCGAAATGCGGCATGCGGCCTACAGAGCAGTGTATACACGTTTCCGTTCGCGTCGGCGTGCCTCTTTGGGCCTCGTGTTACGGCATCCACGAGCGAGTGCACCCGCCACGCGTGCATAATGGCGTGCATAATGGCGTGCAAGAGGAGGCCGTGGGCTCCAAATAGCATTAAGTCATTGCCAGTGGCCAGCCGTGCGCGTGATATCCTCCTGTCGCCTACCGATCGTATTGTTGCGCGGGCAACGCGCGCACAATGCGTGCGCGCGATCCACTGTCGGGCCCCGTGGATCCACTCCGCTGGCCAGAAAGGTACACAATGGGAATCAGGACAACGAGGCCGTTGTTTCGAATTCGAGTTACGGCGCATTTGCTGCCGTGAGAAGACGGCCTGCTCGATCGACTTGTACCCTTCGTGTCCGCCTGAATTATTGTATTCTAGCGAGGTGGACCTCGCGAAAAATGGTGAACGCTTTTTGTGGGAGCTGCGACGAGTGTGATGTCTACGATTCGTCGATACAGTCACAGATGTAAATAGAAAGGAATAGTTTACTGTGAAAAGTGCTACGTTGCTTTTAGGTAGGTATGCTTTTATTGCGTCACCTTAAGCTTCTATATTATCAGATCCACGTGACAAGTTTGTGAGTCACTCGTGTGGAATATTAAGTGCTTGGTGGGCAGAGTTGGACATTAACTAAATAAAAATTATTTAAATAATAATAGATTATTTGACGAATTAAGTTACCTTTTTAATTCGGCAATAATTTTTTTAACTCTTATTCGTTACTTGAAATTTTTATTTAAATAACATTTCTGTCTTTCTCTGTTTGTGGGTGATGATTAAGTCTGATAGGGATTTGCTCATTTTGCAAAGTATTTATCTAATACATAAATGAACGCAAATCCTTCTGAAGAAACTTCAAGAATCGTTGACAGAGCACTGAAGTTACTTAATTTAAAGGAATCACTATATTTTATATTCAACTATGAAAAAACTGCTTAAGCACGCGTAGAATTGATGGTTTATTGTATTAACGATCGAGCTGTTTCCGTGAAAAGCTCACCAAGTAACAATTAGCTGGAAATGGATCACGGCGAATAGGTTTCCTTGCCGCTCGACCTGTGATCCCCTGAAAAAGATCATCGCCCCGGCAGAGGGGAGGCGAGCGTACACACGGCCTGCGCATTCACCGATTTCACGGTAAATCGAGCGTTCCTTAGCCATGGGTATGGTGCGGCCTGACGCAAGCCCATTGTACACGAGTGCTTCCTGCGGTGTGACGGTAGAACGAGGGGCGCAAACGCGAGTTTAGCCTGCAGGTCGCTCTATCTTCGAAATAGCATTACCCAGCGGCCATAATGGCTCAATCGGTGCGTCGTTGATGCGGCTTAAACTGGGAAAGGAATCGGTACGCGGAATTCGTGCCTCGCCAGGCTGCCGGAGAAGAAAGAAAAGCGAAATAAAACTAGCAAACGGGTATATCCATTATAAGGCGATACACGACAAAGAAGATTAGATATACGCGCAACTATAGGTATCCTTCTTACACTGCCGAATGTAAGTGGGTAATAGGACATTTACTCTGTGTGAAATAATTGTGGGAAACATTGCGAATTTATTGAACAACTCTAAAAACAAATTTTATTTTATTTAGTAGGTACCTACGTGTTTTAAATTAAAACCATGAAAAGTATTCAATGTGTATTGTGTAACAAATAAGTATCACATGTTTTGTAAATACAGTAGTTGTCATAATACCAGAGATGAGAAAAATTTTGATTTACATAAAATTTCCAGTAACGAGTAAAAGTTAAAAAAATATTCGTCATTCGTTCGTTAAACCGAGTTAATTGTATACGACACATTAACTTTTATTTTTCGAAATTTTATTTAAATAAAAATTTGGCCCATCTGTGTCTCATACTTATGGACAGGTCTTAGGGGCCATCCTTAAATTACGTAAGGCTTTTAGGGAGGGGGAGGGGGTCGCGAGTTTTGTATGTTTTAAAGAAATTTTAAAACTGAAAAAATTCAATGCAAAAAACATTACGTAAGGAGAGGGTTGGAATACCAAATCTTACGAATTCTTATACTCGGGGAGGGAGGGGATAAGAAATCGGTAAAATGACCCTTACGTAATTTAAGGACGGCCCCTTATCGTTTAATTGACAGTGAGGAGCTGCCTAACTTCACATTCAATGAACACATTTGCAATTTTTTTATATTGCTGAATAACAAATAGGGTGCAAAAGCAAAGCCACCCACAGTCGTTATTCCAGTAACATATTGAAAAAGGAATTACGTTGCGAGGACTCGTAGAACTGTTCGCCGGCCACGAATTATATTCCGCGGCTGTTCTTTCCCCCTTCTTTTTCGAGGAACACCGGGAACCGGTTCGCGCGCCGGCAATGTAATCCCGAGCGGTGTAAATGATTACGTATTAATGTTTTAAGTGAAAATAAAGATAATCGGAAACGAGGTTTGCTGAAATAAGCTTCTCTACTCGGCAACGGTTATTATCGAAAGCGGCGCGCACACAGATAAGGGCCCCTGTATAGGGGTGGTACAGGCCGATGACGGTGATTTAATATTTTTCTTGTTATGAGTATAAGCTCGCCAGTTTATTCTGAAAACACCGGCCCAAGCACCGCCTCGTGTCTCCTCGTGCAAAACCACCTGCGCGAACCACGAACAACCGTCGCGGTATCGTCGTAGCCCCGTTCTGGATCTTTTCGAGGTAAATAAGGAAATACTTATTTACCCACATATTTACCCCGTTGACTTTCCCGGCTTTCCTGTTATTCCCCGCCGTTTCCACGCAAACCATTGATACCCGTTCACTTTCCCGGCTTTCCTGTTATTCCTCGCCGCTTCCGCGCAGACGATTGATAGGTAGAGGAGACCGGGGCAAAGTGAATCTCAGAGTAAAATGAGCTTTCTTAATTTATTCTTTAACAATAGAATATATTTACAAATTTTGGTGACGTAATAAATGTGTGTAATACCACAATGATAATTATGCACATTTATTACGTCACCAAAATTTGTAAATATATTCTATTCCTAAAGAATAAATTAAGAAAGCTCATTTTACCCCGAGGTTCACTTTGCCCCGGTCTCCTCTACCTACCCCTTGCCCCGCCCATAAAAGATTAACGGGATAATGCTCGTTGCGGCGTCTTCTGGATTGTGGGTCACCGATCAATTTATATTCGGGGAACCACTGGGACTGAATTCAAGTTTGACTACTTAGGTCTGGGTTACGAGCAACGCGATAATGGATTAACGTGACAGTGGTCTTGGAAAGTCCCTGCTATAATGGGATATGTAACTACATTTGGGGGAATTGTCCAGGTAAACACGAGGCCAGGTTCAACACGATACTGAATTAGAGATAGTGGCTCTTGGTAACGTCTTTAACGAAGAATCGTGTAATTAGACGGCTGTACCTGAATTCAAATTCGGTTACGTTCAACACGATATCGTATTAACATGATATTGCTCGTGGTGATGACTTTATCATGATGGGATCATCTCAGTCCTTCAATTCAACTTGTGATAGCTTTGTGATTCAACCTAATACATATATGACGAGGTCTTTGCTACGATGGGTGATTAATTTATATTGGAGAAAAAATTGTTCACTTCTATGGGAAGTCACTGTTCTTGAATTTCTATATTAACCCTTTCGCTACATTTTTCGACTAACAAGGAGAGTATTTTAGGTGTCGGCCTCCGATCATTTTGATTTTTGGATATGTTATAGAGAGCCGAAAAATAAGAAATACGTGTTTTTTTATTTTTCCCCGTTTTCATACTTGGGGGGTGAAAACTGCGTTCAAAGTTAGGGTTGAAAAATCATTTTTGTGGAATATCTCGAGAACTATTAGAGATAGGGGAATAGTGTCAATGGACGAATTTTGTGTCTTTGAATGCGAAATATAATCTGTAATAGTTCTCGAGATATTCCATAAAAATGATTTTTCAACCTTAACTTTGAACGCAGTTTTCACCCCCCAAATATGAAAACAGGGAAAAATAAAAAAACACGTATTTCTTATTTTTCGGTCCTCTATAACATATCCAAAAATTAAAATGATCGGAGGCGGACACCTAAAATACTCTCCTTGTAAGTATAATCCGCGCATTAAAAAAAATGTACCTATTCTCTTGTACTGGGATACAAGATGTAAAATGCAAAAAATTTGAAAATTAAAAACTTCTTATTGATATAAAATTGACACTTTTCAAGAATCGTCCGAAAATTTAAATACGCAACGAAAGGGTCGAGGCAGTAATTTTATTTTTGGGCCTAAAAATATAGAAAATTGTGGGAATTTTTTTAAGAATCTAGTAATTTAATTTATCTGAAATTTGGACCACGTGTTTATGCATCTTTGAAGCAGTACCTTAAAAAGATTTCTTAAAAAAGTTAATTTTTCTTAAAAACAGTTCCCAAATTATGCTAGGTATGTTTTAGCCCAAAATTAGGATTCCCCCTTAAACTTCCCATTTCACCAAGAATTTTAACAACACCTGCGCGAATCACGTCACATCGTTCGCGATGTAACTATGACAGCAACGACGATTCGACCGTACGAATTCCAGGCATGGCGCATTTACATCCAGCCCAACCAGCATGACGGACCTATGCAAGCGGCCCGGGAACAAGAGCGCGGAGGAAGAATAAGAAAAAGCCAGTCCTAGGCGTGCTACGTGATTATTTCGAGAAGTCAAGGCGCCGAGACGCGTCCGCGTCTCTGACGGATGCCGCTAACGAGCACCACCGACGATTGACAAAATATTCTCAGTGCGTGACCGAACGTAACCACGGCTGGTCCTCTGTTCTGCATATGTATGAACAACGGAGCCGTGCGATATCATATCCACGATCATTTACCATATTAATTGGCGAGAAAGTGAAACTCAGTTGGGGCTCAGTCAAGCGACTGGAGCAGAAAAAAGAATTACTCTTTGGTGTTATCGTTTACGCTTCAAGGTCACGCATATTTCCTCCACTCTCCTGCGTTCTCTTCTCTGTGTTCTTCTTACTTTTTCATTTGAACCGCACGACTCTAAGAAGTGGGCAATAGAAGAAGGCAAAGAAGCGAGCGCTCCTTGCGCGCGGAAGGTGTTGAAGTAGGTATGCCAAGTTAAATATACGCGTAGGACGCGCAGGCAGGACAAAAAGCACTTCCTCTTCTCTGACGAGTGCACTTTGAAGATCGAACGTAGGACGCGCGAAGGAGAAATGAGAAGCTTTGTTCCTTGCAGGGGTGAACGCAATATTTTTCAATTATTCTTCTCTCGCCATCTTTGTTGCATATGTTGCAGGATTGTATATTGCTGCGATAATGTTGTGTATGGGAATTGACTTTTTTTACTCAGAGTCATGAATAGGGGAATAAATTGTCAACCCATATTAAAACGACTCTTCGTAAAAATCTTTTTAATGCAAAAACTCATCATTGGTAATTCTTATCACGACCAACTTGACTTTTTTTCTGATTCTCTGATGATAGACAAGGTCCTCACAAAACTTTTACGTTGCGATGAGTGATTCACATTGTATAAGGTAAAAGACCCAATACGTGGACACGTCCCAGTAGCTGGACACTGGTGCAAAAATACTGATTAGTACATTTAATATCCGCTTTATCCAAAAGAACTATTTTATTCAATTATTCAAATATTTAGTAATATATATATGAATATATTTTACTAAATATTTGAATAATTGAATAAAATAGTATTCAATTATTAATATAATAAATAATTGAATAAAATAGTTCTTTTGCACCAGTGTCCAGCTACTGGGATGTGTCCACGTATTGGGTCTTTTACCTTACTCATATATTTTCTTTTTTCCATTTCTTTCCTTCTCTGTCTTTCTTTCGTGGGTCCGTTTTTCTGCTTCATTTGTAATGAATTGTACCAAAGGATCTAACCCGTCTATTGTAATTAAACTAAAATTAAAAAAATATCATCTCCTTGAATAATTTCAACTGATCAATCGCTAATGACCTGATCACCTCCAATATAAGTCAGCGTGTGCATAGTCTCCACTATCTTCCACAAAGATACCTATACCTTATCTACTACAGAAGAGCCTCGAAGCTCCGAACCTATACCCACAAATTTAAAAAATATCCCAAAGAACAATACAGTAGCTAGTGCAAATATTCGTCCACTCACAGACGTCTGTACTGTACCTATCCAAGTCCCACTTGTTTGACCAACAATCCGCGTGTGAAATCCTCCACAAACTTCCCCTACTTCTAGGGTTGCCCCCCATACTTTAAAATAAAGTATCTTACGTTATTATAGGTAAATATACTCTATACTTTTGAATAACAATAAAGTACGCGAAAATACTTTATTTCACAATTAATGATATTATGGGGAAACGTAACGCAATATTATTATATTCTATCTGTTCCCGCCACTTCAGCATTTACTGAGAGCGTTTTCTTTGTCATAAATATGAAGTGGCGCTATGAAAGAAACAAGGCTTCTCTCAATCTAATAAAAAACGAATTATTTACATATTTCAATACGAATATTGAGTGCAATGATGCCATTCACACATTTCAAAATAATAAAAATTTACTTTGTAATGCTAAAACAATAGAAAATATGTTTGGAAGAAATAAAAACTAATGAGATTAAAATGTTCTTTTAATTTCTTGAGCGCACTTTTTTGTATACGTCACGAAAGCGAATGTACGTTATTTTTCTGTAAAAAAGGTGGCAACCCTACCTACTTCCAAGGCAGCGGTAGAAGAAGAATATGACCTGTGATTAATGTACGAGAATGATGTATCCACCGGAACAAGATTAAACGCAGGATCTTGGAGCAGATTCGATCTTTCTTCTGTCATAACAGTGGAGGCCAACGAATGGCACATACTACTTTCGTGACAAAAGCACGCGGGTGCACGACCCTGTTCATCTTGAGCGAGCACCTAGGCTGTAACCGCTTCTTGTTGATGCTGGCAATGAGCTGTGTTGACACAACACAACTTGTCGCGGCCGCCGTTGAGTATTAAGAACATATTGTGACAGATACGCCGGGGCGGGGATCGGGAAAATTAGATAGCGCGCCGTCTGGCAATAATAATCGCCGCGACGGGACCACGAGGCGCGCGACAGGCAATTATAAAAAGATCAATTCACTCTAAACTACCAGGAGGGAATCTTCAACGTTATCCACATCAGCTTCCACTCCACCTTGACTCCATGCTTGTTTGAAATCCATCGATTCTAACACCCCCTACACTCGCCGGATCGAGAGACTCGGCTAATAACACGGATCCGGCGAATCGCGGCGTCTATCGGAATCAAAGATCTCCCTTGGGAAATGTCGATGCGTCAACAAACGAGCCGTCAATCCTAGCCCTGGTTGGGCCTTGCTTGAACTGCAGAAACGCGAACGACGAGTCGGTGTTAAGGGAAGTCCTTAAGGGGGAATCCTATTTTTTGGGCTAAAACATAGTCTAATTGGATCTTGCATAACTCTTATATTTATTGTTAGAAATTAATAATAAAAAAAAACTGAAATTTCTTCAAGGATGCATAAAAGCGTGGTTTAAATTTCGAACGAATCGAATCACCAGTTTCTTAAAAAAGAATCTAAAATATTGCTATCTTTTTAGGCTATAAAAATCCTATCCTCCTTGAGACGCGCTTGGCGCGCGCCACGAAACAGCGCATTGGAAATTGAAGGTCGCCGGAAGGGGAAGCGCTCGCGAACAGTAGAATTGAGATAGCGACGTCGAAGGTGGAGCTAGAATGCGAGGAAAGAGGTCGAGACGGGTTTTTGCTAAATCCTCCGCGTGGCCCCCGCGACCGTGGCCAATAATAGAGCAATAAAAAAGCGCATTGGGACGGCGTGGCGTGTTTCAAAGCGGCGGTAATGGGGCTTGAAAGCTCCACGGGGCTAGGAAAAGGAAGTAGAAAGAGGAGGAAGCGGCGGAAGGGGAGAAAGAGGTGACGGAGCGAGGGAAAAAGTCGGGGGTGGAGACGAGAGACATTCGTCCTCGGAGGCGTTCAACCGTTTGATAGCGGAACCACCCAGCGTTGGCACTGCTTACTTCGCTTTCAGAGGAGGAAATCGGCTGCAACCGTCGGAAGCGTTCACAAAGTGACAACCGTATATACGAGCTTGGATATATCCACGTGGAGGAGTTGCGGCAAATAGACGGGCGTGTTGAAAGGTGTGGCGAATGAGATGTATTTTTTAGACGCACGCAATTGCGAGTAGATACTTTCCCACTTGCGCAATTATGGGCTACTCAATAGTAACTTCAATAAGTTCGTCTGAAATGCCTGTTATATGTCAGCTGACGACAGTGGAACTTAAGCAGTTTTATTAGAGCACTAAAGAGGGATTAGAGCACGTATTTGGTCCTTTGGAGGGAGAAGAGTACCGTAAACTGGAACATTGGCATGTTTTTGGTACATTTTGCTATATAATATAAAAATTAACATTTTTATAGTTGCTTTAAGTATCCTATCATTACATTGCATCTTTTGTGAATGCACTTCAAGTGTCAAAATGCATAAAATTTTTGTCCTTAACCCTTTTTCAATACATGTTATATCATATATAAATAGCACGAAAAAGTTAAAGTTTTACCACATTTGAACTTACATTAACACTTAAATTTATTTCTTTTTATGTTCAATGCACTCTATTTTATATTTTTTAATTTTTGTATTTTTTATTTTTTTAATTGACATTTCTAAGTTTGGTTTAGGTATACTATTATAACTTATTATAACTTATTATTATATTTGTGATTGTACTACAAGTGTGAAAATGCATACAATTTATTTCCTTTTCTTGTTTAATAGATGTTAAATACATGCCAGTATTCCCCGTACTGCCAATGTTCCCCCAGTTTACGGTACCTATTGAGTATCCGCCAGTATTTTTCAATATTGTCAAATTCACTTTAAAAACAGAATATGCGTTTGATATTGATCCTTGGTGCACGACACATTATTGAAGTATTTTATTACATTTATGTAAGTTTGTATTCTGTTTATAAAGTGAATTTGACAATACCCAAAAAGGCGGATACTCAATACCAAATACGGGGGCACAATCACCTCTTTAGTGCTCTACTTAATAAGTAGTATTATGTCTATTTGAAAACAACTTGAAGTGATTCAGTTTTCTTATTTTATACAGAACTTTCTGTTACCTAGATAATATCTCTGTTACATACTTACCTAGATAGAATCACAGAGTCGAATTTTACACATTTATTGTTTCCATTTTTAAACGATCCCCAAATTCTTTGACGAGCCAGTTATTATAAGAGAAGGAATAATAGTGTTTGTACAAATGGAGCATGGTTTCTCGATCATTTGCTTCCTGACCCTCAGTGTCACCTAACCGACGACACTTTCCTGTTCCGCCAAAATCGGTGGGCGGATCGTGGCTAGGAATCGCTTCCGGTGCTCGTTAACACCTAACAATTCTCCCCTAACTACTAGAGCAGACTGTGAAAATGTTAATTACACGGTGATCCACCAGTTTGAAGAAACTACCCGTAAACATTGAAACTCGAGTGAAATTGGCATGACTTAGGGAAAATAAGGATTAGGACTTTAACTCACATCGCAATCTTCCATTGCACACTCTTCAAGTAGAACCTCTACTTACGACTCCATTACTAAAATTAGTGGGAGAGTTTCTTCACAATTTTAATTTGTACTTTCAATATTCTTATAAATTGGGTCAACTCGTGAATAAATAATAAACAGGCGCGAAACAATCCCCCTATGCACATTAAAATTCCACTGAAACCACCCTGACATCGAGAGGATACCATTACTCCACACATTACCCAGCATCTTGCAGCGTGGAGCACCTGAAAGCGCAGCCACTGAGCAAGCCCAATCAAAGAGATTAACCGAGCGCCGTCGTAATTAACATCCGTTAAATTTAGAAGGCTGAAACAGCTTACACAACCACAGGCCCCGGGTATATATGTACAGCCCGTGCCCTCAGGCCCTCGGAACGCGTCAGACCTGTCGACGGTGGGTGGGTGCGTTCCCGAAGACGAACGGCTTTTTTACGTGACGCCAGACGTTCCTTGCGCCTCGTCAAGACGTCAGCGACTTGACCGATGGATCGACGAACGACGCCCGAAACGCCGTCTGGATCACGCTTTGGCATAGAGCCGCGTGATCGATCGGGACGCTCCGTGATCGGTGCAAGGGGTATCGAGTTCCTCCTACGTGCCTCGCCACTATTTCCACAAATTTACGATTACGCTCTCGCATTGAACGCCTCGATACAATTTTCTAACTCTACATCGTTCACATCCCACATTGTCACCGCCACCACGAGCGATCCCCCGATTTAAAAGGCGACGGCCGGAAGTCCATCGACGCTCGCGACAGAAAAATTAATTCTCCATCCACCAGCGACATTCCTCTATGGCCTATGGTTCTCGGAAGACCCGTTCCCTCGAGTCTCAAAAAGAGAAAATAGGAGGACCGAGGAATCCCGAGGAGCAGCCACGGCAGATACAACCAATCATCGCCGTTAATCGAATCAAGTCGACATTCTTCCCTCGTAAGATCGCATTGTTTACGGGACGTGGCCGTGTCACCTCGTCCGGGAATGAGATCGCATAAATAGCCCCAACCTGGGCCCTTCCTCGACGGCTAGTCATCCAGCCAGGCGCTCATTGTCAGCCGACTCGGGTTTCTTTCTCTCTCCACCCATCCCTGCCCGGCGAGCTGCTCGCGCAGCCTGGAATCCCGTCGCACAATGCGCGCGCGCGTGTGTGTGCGTGCGTGTGTCACTGTTGTGACGCAGCAACACGGAGGCGCGATCAGCGAGGCACCGAAGGTAGCAACGAAGGCGGAGGATCCTGCGTAGCAGTCAGCTTTATTGTGCTCGATCGAGAAATGACCACACGGATTTTTCACTTGGGTCCCATTCAGCCCTGGAGAGCCTCGAGAGACTCGAGTCACTCCTTCTACCTCTCCTTCGCTCCCGTTCGCCCCCGGCACCCGTTCCTTCCACGTCCCTGTTCATTCATAATACCAGCCTCGAGTGGACGCCGGGCTCGAGGAGCGGGCACGGATGGTATTTCGTTTTTTGACAGCCACCACCGGCTGATCCTCGTTCGAATTACGAGTGCCGATGATTCCGCCGCGACCGAGTGCCCGGGAGCCAACGGGTATTTTGCTTATTGTATAAATAATCCACACTGATTCGAGATTCGACAGACCGGGCTGCGGGTCGAGTTTTCGGTAACTGGGGAGGAGCCGCGACTCTCTTGTCCACACTTTCGAGCAATGCTGAGGTCTCTACTGTGCACGCGCGAGTGGGGGACGGATTGGTGACAGCGCAATGTGTGTGGTTACTGTAGTTGTTGTTTCTGTAGAATTCGTTGCATTTAGGTATTTAGGGTGAGACGGAAAATTTGGATTAGAAGAGCATTTTGTGTCTATCATTTGGTTAATTTTTCGAGAATAATATGCCATTGACTGGTGCAAGACACTTTGCGATTTTCCCGTCGCCTCGACGCTCTCGATGTGACACGGTGCCGCGACGTCTGCGGTGACGTGCAATTCCATTGGAATTCATCTTTCCTCGTCAAATATTTGTCTTTCTCGCGGACCACTTGAATCACTTTGAGTCGCCTTCGACTCACGATTCGGCGTTAAGAATACAGGGTCATCGCGTTGGTTCTGATTGTTGACCAAGAAAGCGATATATTTGACGCCACCTGGCATTTCCAAGTTAAGTGTCGCGCGGAATACCAAATACCTGACTTATTAGTTTCTTCATTTGCACAGGGGATGTTTAAGAATTAACGGGGTAGTGGACTATTGGATAGGTAAAATCGTTAGTTTCTTTGATGTTAAATTAGTTTGACACCAAACTATCGTTATAGTCGCGCTTTTGACAATCTATTGTCGGCACGTTTGCGAATATTTACAAAAAACAAAATCGTCAAAATGTATGAAATTGTTGAAGTTATTAATCGTTGAAGATAGCCCTGTATGGCACGCCGCTGCAGGTGGAATATATCGATACAGGCGAACCAATCATGTGAAAGCAAAATGCTTTGAGGTGATTATTCTATACGCAAATATCTACAGTGTGGAAACTTGTCGATGAATTTGAACAAAAATTGAGGAAGTTAAAACGAATCAATTTTTCCCCACATTTTTATAGGAATAATTTTACTTTAATCAGTTAAAAAATGTTTTACAAACATCCAATGTTAATGCGAAATTGTTACACGATAGAGAATGGAATTCTACAACTGTAGTTAAAATTTTAAGTAAAAATATTCGTTCGTTCAAGAGTTATGATGTACACCGTTTCTGAAAATGGTGTTTCGAGAAAACCGGCTTCAAAGTAAGGTGCCCTATGCCAATACTATGCCAGTTACTCGACGATGCATTCAATTACGTTCGCTGCTATAACTACGACAATTATTTCAATTTCTTCATGAAATTTTGTTTAAGACTTTCAAAATCAGTAAAAAAAATTAATCGATTTTCTGAAGCTGAAATAGTCCACTACACCCTTAAGTTAGAGACGCATTATCATTATGATTTTTGACCTTCGAGTGGTCGTGTTGGGTATACTCTTTTTTATTAAAGCCGTATCGCTTAGTCCTAGTACCTTTCTATGAAATTCTATTCTTTGTTTCTTCCTTTCAGTTCGGTAGATATTTTCACAGAAACATCAATTATCTGTCAACCTCCATTAGGAAAGTGTTGAATCTCGAGTTAATTCATCCTCCCTCGATAACAAGTCGTTCCAACATCAGAAAGAGCAGAGAAGAAATGTGAAACGCGGCTATAAAACGATTTGACGATAGTTAAGTCGGATGCACGCGCTAGAACGGTCATTATTTTTATTTCCCAGGCTCCAGTGGCATAACTAGACGGCTTGGCACCTAGCGCGGTGCCATCATCGTCGAGCCGCCTGGCCGAACTATTATTCTTCCGGTCGATTCGTCGATCGCCGGGCAACGTTTTATCGCTGATTTATCTCTTGTTTGCTTTCTCTGTTCCCGCGCGGAAACACGGCGAACGACCGATTTATGAACGCCGATACGACGGGACGACGAATTCGGCGGAGGCGAGGCGTCGCGACGACGATTTCAGCGCGGCGATGAGGCAGGGCGCGCGGCTGCGCTGCGTTGCGTTGCGTCACGCGCGCCCGTAGATCGCTCTATTCTCAGAAATTCCTGTCGATCTACCGACGACAAGATGCAATCCTATTTCCGACGCTCATTAATCGATACAAGGTGCCCGATATCATTGCCGATATTTTCTCAGATTGGCCTACTCAGTGGCGCACCCAGAGGGGGAGGGGAGGGGAGTCAAAGGGCTTTGGAACCCTCCAAAGAAAAAGGGAAAAGGAAATTAGTGTGCCTAACCACGACTGAAGTAATTCAAGAGCTTTGGAAAAATAAAAGACTTGATTTTATTCTTTAAATAAATTTTTATAATCGCCTAATGAATTTTATTGAATTTGCTTTGAAAGTATTTTTACCCGTTCATCTCGGCTCCCCCAATATTAAATCCTGAGTGCGCTATTGGGCCTATTGACTCTGAAACAGCGGTGGCTGGGTCCTTTTTGACCCAAGCGTGAGGCCCCTGCACGCAACATTGAATATTAGGTAACAGCAAAAGCTTCAGTTATCGATTATATGAATTGCTTAACAAAATAACGAGGTTACTTACTATAGGTCTAAATTGACCCAACTCCACTGTAATCGCTCGAACCCTTCCCCGCACAGGGATTAATTGTGAGAATGAAGATTATACAGAGCGCTCCAAAATATAGGACACTGGGTTCACTCAGAATATTGAGGAATCGTCGGAGATGGTAAATCAATTAATCTAGATTTTTTAAACTACCTGTGGTCACCCACTGATAGTTTACTTTTAAATTTCCAAATCCATCATACCCACCACTTACATCGCAAAGCTATTCAATATTTACCTACTCATTGACTCGGCTGTTCGTTAATTAAAATTCCAAAAGCATTGGAAAGCGTAATGACATTTCCCCGCTAATTAGTTCGCAGGCGAGACCCGAGCCGCGATCCACGGCTTCTGGGTCGCCTCTGGAAGTAAAAGTTCGGAGACGGGAAAAGCGCGAGAGAGAGAAAAGGGCAGGGGGCTGAAAGGAAGCGAGACGGAGGGCGCGCGTTCTCTGTTGTTGACTTTGGCCCGAGGCCTCGCTTAGGTGGCAGTACGGATGGAAATATCGGTCGCTAAAATAATTCGACGACAAAGAGCCGAGGCGATCCCAACGACGGGAACGGCCGCCGAGTATCGCCCGATTGGCGGGCTTTTTAAACTGTCCGCGGCCTCCGAAATAGTCCGTCGGGATTTTCGGACCGGTGCCCGCTGCGTTGTACCCGATGAAAGGCTACTATTTTATGAGCCGCCGTTCAATCGGAATGCACGTGCTCCGTGCGCGCGAGTAACAGACCTCGGCGCATGAAAGTTTAACGCGACAACTCGCCAACGCTTCTTTGAAACGTCACCGGCCACGAATTTGAGGTTATGGTATCCGAGAATCTGTCGCGACACGTTCGTGCTAAACGAAATCCGATATACAACACTCCTCGAGAATGCCACTTATACAGGGTGGCTTGGTAATCGCGTTGAAATCGATTTTACGTGTCTTTTACCATTTTACAATATTCTCAATTATATAATAATAAAGCTTCCAATAATAGTAGTACATATTACTGTGTCCCCTACTCCTCCCATAAAAATAACAATACATCTCCCACTCAAATCATTACGTCAAATAGAGCACATAAAAAAAGGATACAATTTTGAGAATAGCAGACATACAAAGAGAAACGATGACCAAATCCTTCTATCTCGCTGCATCTACTCTTATTCAGTACTCGATAATCTCTTTCATGCTTGCGCAAAGTTTTGAGGTTAGGAAATAGGGGGCGGAGGCGTGAAAAGCGGGAAGAAAAGGCGAGCGAAAAGAAATCGATTGTAAGTGTGCCCGAGGACGTGGGAAAGCTCGCGGACAAGGGAAGAGCTCGGATGCCCGTGACCATTCACCTGTCAACTACCTTATTCCTCCTCGTCTCTTCTTCGTGTTCCACTCCGTGCGCCCGGCGCGCCGCGACGCGGTGGCACAGCGTCTACTGCTCACGTAGTCGCGCCTACCAAAACATCCTCGACGATCCTCCATTTGACTCGCCATTCACCGCCGGTGAAACAGCTTAATATAATCCTATTTAAGGGGCTGCCATTGTGCCTGCGCCCGGCCACTGGTACGTGACCGAAATTATTTACTCGTTTATTAGATGTCGCTGACCGATCGACGGACGCTGCGCGGATGCTGACGTTAGGCCGCCGCGGCCCATTGTGCGCCGCTATTGTCGCTCGAGGGACCACCGATTGGCGGGAAGAAAGTTAATCCCGAGAATTGCATTCTTTAAGCTTTAAGTTCTCTTCTCGATGGAAGAGGAAAATTAAATTTTATTTCTTTTAATTTTGCGAAGGAAGGGGGATTTTTTAGAGACAAGGAGGTGTGGGGGTTGTGTAATTATTTTAGGAATGGAGGGGGAGTAGTGGTGATTCTTGGTTGAGGAAATTTAAGAATGTAAAATTTAGTAGTTTGGGTAAGAATTAGAAATATTTTACACAGGGACGGATTTGTATATGGGAAAATTTTGAGCGAAAGAAATTGGAAATGGTAGCAAAATGTTTTTAGTTCGGCTGTTTTTGCAGGGTGATCTTTAAACACAGACTTGAAGCAAGTTAAAAAATAATTCCCTTCTTTTTATGTAGCAAAATATTACTAGGAAATAACTCAAGTGTGAGTTGTCAGATTGAATTAATTTTAAAATTGCCTCAACTCTTTTAAAATAAAATATTGGGTGATATTTCATGAAAAGAGCGGTGGACGCTTGTTAGCCTATGTGCGTCAGATCTCAAAATTCGTCCCTGATATTATAAATAATTTGGGTGGTACCTGGCTAATTGTGTTCTTAATTCTTATCGAAGGATAGGATTTTTAGATATGAAATCCCCGTTTGATGTTTAACGGTTCGCGAAGGTTTTCTATAAAAATCCCGCAGAGACTACGCAGGAATTAATTTCATCCCCATCTTATGGTAGGTTTGCACCAAGAGAACCCAGCTGTAGTAGAAAATTTATACGAGATTCGAGGAGTTTGAAACTCACGCGAGGCTGAACACCGTCCGCTCTGCCGAACCGAAAACCACGGGACCACGAATCTCGCGGGGATCCTGTTTTCTATGATGACATGTCGTATACACGTGCATGCACCCAAGACAGCCTTATTCTAGAACAGGAATAGACACACCTTGAATCCTAGCGCTGTTTGCTCTTCAACCACGCGAATGCTGTTACGAAATCAAATTAAAACGAATAAAAGAGAATTATCTTCTAATCACATCCAGAGTAGTCACACTTAGGTTCAAACAATTTTAAAAACAAATGTATGAAGTGTTTCTATGGTCTCCAGAAAACTGTCTCCTTCGCTTTTTCACTGAGTATTAAGATTCTTGGCCCATCGAAGATGCTTAATAGAGCCATAAATAGAGCCATATAATTGGCAGAAAACGATTAGACGCGATCGAATTCCAGGATCGGCCTGTCGGCGGAGTTTACACTCGTGGCCGGGCCATAGCTTTGCTATGTTAGGTGGGCCAACATAAGCAAACCTCTTGAGACGAGGCACATGTGGCCAACAATGGGCCAAATAGCGCGGAAGGTTACATGTGTAACATAAGATAAGAACCGGAACCGGATGCCAGGAATCGAAGACAAAGCTTCCATCAGGGGAGTCCGTGAGCCTTGGAAAGGCCGAGTGACCAATAAATCGCAGCTTTTCGTTCTACAGTGGTCTACATCGTTGCTTTGGAGACTTTCCATTAAAATTTAAACGAATTATACAGCGGAATAAATGGGACAATATCTCCCTAATGAACTTGTGAATTAGGATACTTCTTTCCTCTTTGATTTAATGTTTCAAGCTTTAGTAGAAGCTCCAAATACTGTTTAGGCCAGAGTACCCTAAAACAGAGATGGGCAAAAAATTATTTGAAATAAAAATTTGTGTACGAAATTTGTATTTCCAATAATTTTTTGCTCATCTCTGCTGTAGGGTACTCTGTAATCAGAGGGGTATTTTGTGTCAGCTTGCCCGATGGCAAGTGGGCCCCACTAAACATTAGACAATATTACTGAATATTACTAAAAAATATTCATTTATTTCGCAAAAATTTTAATTCCACTTCTATCGCCACTTATGTATTTTTTGAAAATTTTATTTATTTCTTATAGCAATTAAATGATATTCTTATACTTGTGAGTGGGCCCCTTTGTCTGTAATATGTAAGGAGGTTGTGACTGTCTTGTAGACTTGAGGATTCAGAAGAGTTGCAATCCGCAGATCAGCCATTCGAGCTTCATAATTTAGAATTTTAATATCGTCGCACAGATCCATGTTTAAAATAAATGACTTTTAACATGTACTGAAAAACGGTACTACTCTCTAACTTATAGGTAAGTACATAGCTTACGTTGCGGTTTCAGTTATTAACTAAAGATGAAGTGTTTGATGAGTCAAGTGACAAATGTTATCAGAAAACTATCTGGAAAACAGAATGAGTCAAAGAGACGGGCTTCAGACTCGGTTGGCTATCGCATAGATCTTACTCTTCAGATCGAAGCCAACCCAGACCCGATGACTCCATTCAGGGCTTCACGCGTTTCTACGATTCTCCACCCGACAGTCGGATCTCTGTTCGAATATCGGGTTATACGAGCCACGGTCGAGTCCTGTAACGGTATTCGTGTGCTGTGGGACAATGGCCGCATTGTGTTCCAATATATAGAAAAATGATCAGTGGGAGACACGTGCTGGAATCAGACGAGAGCATGTCCTAATGAGGCTACACTAACTTTCGACACACTTAACCCGCGGACGGCGGACGACGGACGGTTCGAGTGGTCGCGCACAAATCGGCGCCTGGGTCAGTTTGGTCCCCTATTAAAGCTGCGCTTCGACGTCAGAGTAAAAGTTATGACTTTCGCTGTCGTTACACTGTATTACAGCGTGAATCAACTGCTACGACATACTTAACTTTCTCGACGACAAAAGTCATGATATTTAGTGTCATGACCGTAAATATCATGATTTACTGTCACGTGCAAACGGAATTTTAGTCACACATTCTTGAAATCCCGAATTGGTCACGTGGGGTTCACTGCACCGCAGCGTCATTTTTGAGTTACCATTTTCGTATTTTTGAATCTTTTAACTTTTCAGTGGTAATTGTGTTGACTCTTTTTCTAGAGATGTAAATTTGTATATAATGAAATTTGTAGTTGAAGAAATAGTTCTGGAAAGAAACGATCATTTTTGTTAAAATTCATCAAATTTTTAAATTCTAATCTCAAGGTCTAAATTCATTTTGGATTCGTAAAGGCGCGAAAATTGCCTCTGGTGGGATTCACCTCTTGAGACCAGGAAGCGTTTCCATCATTTTGCACGGCGTTTGAATCTTATAGGTACCTAACTAGACAGCGGGAGTTTATGCAAGTATGATATTTATTACGATACAGTAGAGCGTCAATTATCCGAACTGCTTGGAACCGAGGTGGTTCGGAAATTTGAATTATTCGGATAATCGAACAGTTGGGAGAATGTAGCATGCATGTGCTTTACACAGTTTATAACTATAGGAATTACACCTAAAATTACTTATTAAATACACGAGTACTACTGCGTTAATTTATATTACGCAAAAGACAATTAATCAATCGCTACCGCTGCACTGGTATCGAAGAAGTGGCGGAGATAGCAATGATACAGAATTGGTTTGGATAATAAACGGTTCGGTTGATCGGGGATGGGATATTTGACGCTCTACTGTAATTACAACCTCCCCATTGTAAGAAAATCGAATAGTACAGTATATTATAGCCGCTACTATACTCGTGCTAAGTAAGTACCTAAGTTCTGTATATGCCAGAAATAAATAAACATAACATTTTTTAAAATAAAAAATATTTTTTGAAAACCCTCTAATTAGAAAACATATTTCTATCAAAGTTTCACTTGTTTAGTCCCTTTTTATAAAAACGAATATTTGCATAAACATCCGCAATCTACTTATAACAGGAGAGAAGTAACTCTTTCGATTTCTGAAGTCTTCCCCACTACTATTACACTAGGTAACGTTACGCTTGGGTCCAGAAAGACTCCAACACCGCCAGCCCAGGATTAATGCCTCCCACGAATATCATCTATCAATTTCTTCTTAATATCTCCACCATCGAGCTGAATCCGGATCGAGCAGGGAAGTCAACAGGTTTTTCACGCGTGCGTCGAGTTTTCCCCAGTTAATCGACTGCCCTGTCGACGGTCGCGCTAATTCGAGGAAAGTACACAGAAGCTGGGCCCAGCGTGGGGCACTCAGACTTTTGCGGGATTAACCGCAAGACTTTCCGTGGCCTGGAGGACGCCAGGAAGTGCTCGTGCGCCGGATTGGCCGACGGGATTAAAGGCAGAGGCGACGAGGCAGGTCCTGCGAGCAAGGTGACTCGCGATGGACCACCCGTCGCGCCCGTTTAAAGGATTATCCCCGGAGGTGCCATCATGTCAAAACACCGGCCCCGCGGTCAATGGGTTTGACTTCGAGGCTGGTCGCCGCAGAACGATCGTGATACGACTGGCAGAGGGAGGATCGCCGGTCGCTGGGCCCGTCGCAAATGAAGGCCGCACAAAAGGGTGCCTTCGGAGCGGAACGGGGGGCCATTTCAGCTCCCAAACGCCTCCAGACGCGGTGAAAGGTATCGATGATGGCCGATAATCAGACTGTTGCAATAAACACTGGACGCTTGCCTTAATTGTCCGTGGTAAGCGGTGGAGGATGGGGGGGGGGGGGGGGGGGTAACTCGCAGAAGTTGAGGAGGTGATTCTTAAGGGAAGAATTAAACAATCTAAAATTTCGATTCTAAATAGCTCTTGGAATAAATTGAAATTTCCTAATTGGATTAGTACTATCATAAACAAGCGACATATTTTGTTATAGGGTAGATGTCCCAATTACTGCCAGTGTCCCAATTACTGCCACTTTATTTATTTGATGTAATAAAAAGGTAAAATATAAAAAAAGTGTACAAAATATGTTATTATTAAACTGAGATTCTGATTTACATAAAAATAAAACAAATAAAAAAATGAAAAAATCATACGGACAAGACGATTTGTGAGGTGACAGTTATAGGTACACTAGGATCGCTCGCGAATTTTATTTAATTATTAATAAATTCTTCATATTTAATTCATAAAACTATTTTTTTTTAATAAAAGAGATGCTAAATAATATTATGTTTCAAATTGAGACGATTTTTAGGTTAAACAACACGTGAAATGATTAAGTAAAGTTCAGTTATAATCTTAAGGTGGCAGTAATTGGGACATCTACCCTACATTATAAAAATTACCATTTTTACAATCGATTTAAATATAGAGGAAGTGCAGCATATTTGGAATACTGTTGGTAATTTGGAATACCGAAGTATCTAATAAACTACTAACGTTATCTAATTTGAAACACCGTAGATAATATGGGCTAATGACCTGTTAAATAATGACATTTGTGGATGAACCGCCGCGTTGGTTTGGGCCAACGCTATCCATTTATATTTACCTAAGATTATTCCTACATTGTGATTTTTGAGCCTGATTGGATCATAAAAAAAATAATTTTATTATCTACATGTTTTTTTAAGTTCATAAAGTGCAGGTCAATTAGAATATTCCAAATTACCTCGCAACCGATAGGTACTCCCTGTCATTTTTCATTTAGACTAAGGTTTCAGCTACTTTTTGTTTTATTATTTTTACTTTTTTTAGTTTTTTATTATTACTAAGAGTTTGAAATATCAAAGTTTATTAAATAGTTTCCCTATGATATTATCGACGTGCGTTACGAAAAGTACAAATTTTATTTGTCTTACGAAGACGAACACTCTGCTCATTCTGACTATGGAAAACAGAATGTTTCGAAAAATAGCATGTTATGCTCTTTCGCGACGAAAGATAGTACATTTCGATACTTTGCTGCGAAAAGTAGCACGGTTTGCCTTTAGCCGTGAAAAATATCACGTTTCATAGAAGATCAACGCCGACTGTGAACTGTTTTGAAACTGAAATATTCTACTCTCTGGAAAACAAGTAAAACGTGCTACTTTTCGCAACGCACGTCGTTATGCAGTTTAATTTGTTCCCATCCTCCGCCGTAATTTTTGATTCGTCTTAAACAAACTGGTATTCCAAATGTACTGCACTTCCTCCACTATTATAACATTGCATCTTTTGCGATTGTAAGTACGTATATTATAACTAAAAAAATGACTAAAAATTGTCCTTTTTTTCTTTAACACTTAACTTTGATAATTAACGGCCAATGTTACCCCTACTGCCAATCCCCCCAGTTTACTGTATTAATCTAAGAACCACTTCTATCTTGCGACTCCATCTGATTTCTAGGACTTGCCCCTTGGCGAACGGTTCGGAGTTGTCCCAAATGCTCCACCGACTACAATACCTCAATTTCGAAACCTATTTCGTGACGTTGCTCGTCTTCGATCACCACGCCGCTCGCAGGACGCGCAATAATGCCCTGTACGTGTGTCGACGTGTGCGCGGACACGTCCTGTCAAACGACAGCATGGCTACCGAGCGCGTATTGTCCGCTGGCAGGCTGCTACCGAGAGACAAGGAGAAACTCCTCGCTGACAGCCAGCTCCATTAAGCCCCATTATGGGCTCGTCGCGAAAGATACACAATATTCGCGCTGCGCCTTCCCGGGGCCGAACTTTCTGTCGTTCACGGCGACTCGTTAGGCCGAGAGGCTGATTGGCGTTGCTCGTGGGGCGATAACGAGTTTCGCTTCGCGGCGGAGGATCGATCGGGCGCTAACCAACCAGTGCAAGAATAGGCACGACTCTGTATAATTGCGAGGAAGCGAGGGATTGAGGAATAGTGAAAGAAGTAGTGGAGAAATTTAGCTGGTGTCTCGGAACGAAAGGGAGGTACCTATATACATACTACTTGGAGATTGGGTAATGAAGAAGGGAAGGATAAAACTTTTTTCTGCTTTTTTACTTTTTTTTTCAAAAGAGTAATTGCACTATATTGTGTAGTCCAGTAGTGGCGAATCATTAGTAGGTATTATATCTGGGATATTGGCTGTTAATATTTTACAATTGGGGGTGTCGAGTATCCGATAACTTTTAAGTTGTGATTTTGCAGTGTCATATATACTACTTGGCTGGAGATTGGGTAAAGAAGAAGGGAAAGATAAAATTTTTTTCTGCTTTTTTACTTTTTTTTTCAAAAGAGTAATTGCACTATATTATGTAGTCCAGTAGTGACGAATCATTAGTAGTTTGAGTTGTGATTTTGCAGTGTGATCAGATGTAAGAATTTTCAAGAGAGAAAATCGGTTCCCGAATCGCAAATCGGGCCCCGTAATTTCGGGGTCCCGCACACCCCTATTTGGAATTTATTTATATTCACCGGGTTCTATGTTTTAAGGCAAATCTCATCCGAAAAATAATTATCTAAATTGTATATTGTGAGTCCAGACATGGCAAATCATTAGTATTAGATATTATTCTTGGAACATTAGCTGTTAATATTCTAGAATTTATTTAAATTCTAACAATGCTATTTAGCTCAGCTAAAAAATAATTACCTAAATTGCAATTCCCCCTTAATAAAATTTTAATATTCTTCAGGCTTAATCCAATTGCCAATAGAAGCACGAATATTCTGTTTTGAGACGGCTAAAATCTAACGACAGTAGGTACACACCTACTTTGTTCAGTGAATAACGCTTCGTTTGCTACCTGCCGCTGTTTGTTTACATAATCACCGCATTGTTTTGCGTACAAAACGGCCCGGCCACGGAGATCACGGAAACTATCGCGTGACAAAAGCGTGACAAATATCCCCGCTTGGCATTTCACACGTGCAAGCTGGACCGTGGAGACACAGGAGCCCGGGAGGAAGCTGGTATCGTGTTAATTGTCGGTGCCTTTCGTCAGGCCGTTAATTAAGCGGTCACCGCCTACCCTGGACGTCGGCAGGGGTTTTCTGGCCGCTGGTGCCACGCTGTCTTGCGGCAGACACTCCGGAAAGACGATCGTCTGAAAGTCTGTTCATTTTTTTCGAAAGGGCGTGCGTCCACTCTGCGCCTGAATTTTCTGCATTCTCCACATCCACATTATTTAAATACAGCGTGTCTTAGAAATAAATGGCCCAAATTCAGGAGCATATTAATCTACACCCTTTGAGAATAAAAACTTTGAGAGATAACACGACGATATATTCTTCTCTTTTCAGTTGTAAACCTTAATTATCCTTGGAATAAAATTGTAGATTATAAGCACCAATAACGAAGTAAGTAATTCATATTTCATGTTTTTGAAATTTAAATGAAAATTATTAGAACGGTTTGTATCTTTAAGGCTGGGAAAGAGCTACGGCGTGGTGCGTTTGGAATGTTCAGTTTGGGACTTATATCGACGGAGGAAAGCCGTGACTCGAGATATTCCTGCTCACATCCGTCGCTTGACATGGCCTCGACGGCCACTACTCGCGAGTTATCCACGTTTTCATTCATGAAGGAAAGCCAAGCCCGCCCCGTGTATCCTCGACAGGATTCCGAAAACGGCCCTCTGTTTTCTCAGGCAGTCGGCAGGGCCTGCCCGATATTGGCGGCTCTCTGTTTTCTTAAGCAGCGGGCCCACTTCCTTATTGCCACGCCCGAGGAAAAAAAGAGGACAGAGAGGACCATCGGTGCCACGCTGTCTGCCAAAGACGGCATTCTCCGGCCACGATGGCGAGTGCGGTCCTCTCTTCCCTCAGACGGAAGTGTACCTATTCCAGCGAACATGTAACTTGTAACTTGGTCAGGTCTAGCAAGCTGATACGGAAATTTGTCCCTTACGCCTGCAATCTAACGGGCCCATGTACCTACTAACACCACTTTTCACTTTTTCAATTCATTTGTACGTTCAAATTTAATATTCCAACGCGATGACTAATGGATGGTAGATTTTGAGAATTGTGAATTTATACAGTAGGGCGGAGCGAAACTATATAGGCGAAAATTGAAATCTGAATTTTCAGTTGGTCTGGGTACGGGATAGTTGCCTTTTGATTAACCAAACACAACTGTAAAAAATTTTGGAAATTTTGCTTGTTAAAGCAAAACGGACCGAAACAACGACGTTGGTGCAGATTTGAACGAATTAGTGCAAAAGACGGGTAATTTTCCGCACAAATATGCAGATTAAAAAACCGTGTTTCAAAATATTATGTTATACAGTGCTGTGATAGCGAGTTCAATTACGAATCAAATACCTCAGGTTTTTTTTTAATCGGTTCATTAGTTTTTCTGATATCGTGGTTACCGTTTCGACATATCATGATTTGAGAAAAACGTGTTCGAAGTGTTTTCGGCTCATACCTGAATTCGAAATTTGAATTAGTTACGTGATTTTTTATGGTATCAAACTTTCACAAGGTATTCTCTGGATGTTATACTGCAAATATACATATAAATATAAAAATCGATTTTCTGAAAAATTTTAACCAAAGGGCCCCCTTAACCCATCAGCCAAACATTAAAATAAAAACACCAGAATTTGCATTGCATTTCCCCCGAATTTTCCCCAATTAAAAAAAATTAAAATTCAAAGCCCCGGTTATGCAACAACAGCTGTTAATGGGTTAAAGATCTCCTTGCTTACATAGAAACCACCTTAACTCCTTTCATCCCCTTTCAAGCCATCAATGGCATGAAAAGGTTTGCCCCCACCGCCGCTCTATAAAAATCATGCCCCAATTGGATCGTGTGAAGCTCGCGCGCACCCCAACACCAACGTAGACTCCCCATTCGTTGCCCCGATAACGAGTGACACATTTCCTCTTCATCAGCCCCCCCGAACTCCCACTATCACCGTAATTGAACGCTCGACCAATGGTGACGACGCGCTCGTCGCCCCTACGCCTGTATCCAGCGACCCCAAAACTTCCGCGTACGTTCGAGCCGCGATCGAAGAAAGGCGCAGGTCGGCGAAGAAAAGGGGTGGATCTCGTGGGGTGTGGTGTGGTGACGTCCTTCCGGCGGGGAAGACGCCGACAGGGGCGAGGAAATATCGCCGAGGGGCCAGCACGGGGAGAGGGATGGGTTTCTTTGTTTTCTATGAAAACAGCCGTAGGGGTGACGGACTGTGGCACCAAACCAAACTGAATATTGCGTACGCGCACTTACGTCGTCGCTTCCGTGTCCCCCTGAATACGTGAGAAGGTGGGAGAGCCCACTGCGGACAGGGAAACGAAACTAGTTCGAGAAACAGCTGAACACGATCGAGCGTGGATATTGATTCGCCGAGGCTGACCCTCGGAGAAGTGTCCGACGTCAATTTGTGGATTGTCTTGTTGATGATTCTTTATTTGCAATGGCTGGATTACTGCTGAATTATTATTTGGCTTTGATGGACGGTTCGAAATGTGTATAGGTGGGACGTAGGATGAAGAATTTGAGTTTTAGTTTGAATAACGTGGTCTTGGATGTACTTCTGGACCTTCTTAAAGATAATTGCAGAAGTTAGCGATAGAAAAGTAATCTGTAAGTGTAGATACATGAGGTTCCGATTAGAATTTCAGTGAGAAATAAAACACTTATATCTTCTTAAATTATAGGTATTCGAAAAGTAGTCTAAGCGACTTGGATAGGGAACAAGAAAATGACTGTGATTGAAAATTAACAAGGGAACTTTGGCTTGCCATCAATTTTCATTAGTAAAATGACGATTAGTAGGGGAGGCCGGGGCAAGTTGATACGTTAATCAGTTTTCAATTTTTGTCATTTTCCTTTGAATTAATAAAATATAGGGGAGAGTTGCCAATATCGTACTGGTCACCTAAATTGTACCTCACCAATTTCTCAGTAATTAAAGAATATAAACGGCATCTAATAATAAAAATATCAAGTAAATGCGAAATATGAAATAGAAACAAAACGTTATGAGCTTACACCCTATTTTGTGCGTGCTATAAACATTTAAAAAATTCAGGTATGATTGATGTAACTTTTTACTAGTTTATTTTAGTTGATAATAATCAAACAATGCAATTTTGTCCTGTATTTTTGTATTTTTCTAAAAGCGGGTTTAATGTAGAATATTTTACAATCATTTTAAGTGCATATTACATTCATTATAAAGTTTAAATTGATATTTATAAATATATTGATCATATTTTCTAAATCGTACCACACAATTTTACCAGTAGGATTTGACAACTCGTAAGTTATATATAACATACGAGTTGTTATATAAAAATCTTACTGGTAAAATATATATACGTAACTATATATTAATCATTACTTTGTGTTGAATATTTTCATCCCTATTTCTGATTTATGCTATTTTTAGTGGAGGTACGATTTAGGAGACCGGTTGCCTAAATCGTACCTTTTACAGTATGTGACAAAAAGATGAATAACAAATTAATTTGTTCTCAACAAAAGGTTAAGCATATAATAGTAGGTACCTAAAAAATCAAACTACAATATCCAATAGTCATTTGCGTTGAAATTACCACCAAATATGAAATATAACGTAAAATGTCTTAAGTGGTACGATATAGGCAACTCTCCCCCAATTATCTACATCAAAGGAATGTTGGTTAAATTTGACCCAAACACTCCACACAAATTTATGCATCTCCCAATTATTCCCAATTAACTACACACGCGCAATTATTCATCACTCGTTACATTCACTTCAATCTCCCTCATTTCTTTCAATATCCCTACACCGAATTACTTACACAAGTATCTTTCCAAGCCAGCTGCAGACCTCTAAACTCGAACATCGTCCAAACACGCAGCAAGACCTCTGCCCGCGGAATCTGCGATTAAATTTCCTGACAAATCGTCGCCCCCTATCACCGACAAATCACGGTAATCCGTATCCGCTTGTCTTCGGGGCATTTATCATTTTCCCCAGTCCCTCCTCGGCTGCGAATTCTTCTAGCCATATGCGGGCGTCGAGGACTTGCTGGAGGGGAGGATGTTCGCGGCAGGCCGAGGAGGCGGAAAGGATGGAAAAAGCAGAGGCTCGCAATGGAAACGTATCGAGACGTAAATCAGGCGGCAATTAAAATTAGCGAGTGGTTCACGCTAAACGGCCCGGTTACATTTATCCGTCCACGGCTCTTTGATGAGTTTTCCCGAGAACGGCTCGGTTACCTCGAACCTCTGTCGGTTTTTCGGCATTCGCGGCTCCCGTGGTTTACGCGTATCCGTTGTCGCTTCCCTTTGATGTTGTTCGCCATCCAGCCCTCTCCCTCTCGGCCTCTCTCTCTCCTTCCGTCTTCTTCGCGGATCTTACGGATTTCCTCCGATTCTTCCTCTTCCTCCACACGCATCGATATACAGGGTGTCCACTGACACGTGGCACCCACTTCAATAAAGACTCTCGGCGAAGTCACAAATAAAGATGAATAAAGAAAGTATCCGTGGACGTCGAATAATTTCTCAAATTTTTATTTAAAATAAATTTTCGCCCATCTCTGGCACCCTCTACTCTCAAAGACAACTAAGACAGTTACAATGCAGACGGGAGGTGATACCGCGTGCAAAAATAAATTAAAAGTGTGCATCAAAATTATTCCTTCGCACGTTTAGCTTTCAAGAAAATCGATTTTGGAATATTTTTGTGGACGCATGTGACTGAGTATCGTAATCTACTTACAGCTCCACCAACAAATCTGAATTTCCAGGGTGACATAAAACCTGTTACAGGAGTGTAGGTAACCTTATTAAAAATTTCGATCCGCTAACTTCAAACTCCGCTTTGTTCAATGTTTTGTTTTCCACGCTTTCCGCCTTGCCCCCTCGCACGATTCCCGATAATCGACTTTCACAGTCAACCGCCCCTCCGTGCTCTTCATTAGGCCGGAAATTCCGCGGCGACGGTCCAAGGTCGTGGAAAGTGAAGATTCGGAGTTTCCAGATCAGATTGGGATTCCTCAATGAGGACGATTATCCGTCGGATCGACTGGTGGCGTTATTCACCTTAAGCCGGTATAATCCACGGGGGGTTGACGCTTGGCCACGGTAAACGGCGATTCTCGAAGTCGCCCGGGTCCTGTTTCTGCCGATGGGCGACTGGTGTCGTTGTTTGACGCGCGGAGTCGGTAATCCGCAGGTTAATCTACACCCATTTACGAAAGCTCGTCTAAATAGCCGCGCGGTGAATAGGGGGCACGCGATTGTCTTCGCTGTCCGCTGGGATCCGAGCGACCCCCTTCCGCGCACGTAGGTCCGAGCGGCGACGGCCAGAAAGGGGCACGGGGCCGAAAGGGAAGGACCATGCTGGATCCGTCAACGCGAAGGACCGCGAAGGGTCATCCTTGTCTCTCCCATTCCCGGTGTTTTAAGTCGTTCCAGATGGCCGGGGCCCCGTTGCCCTCTCTCGTGGCAACCACCTACGGGGTGGACCCCCTTCTAAGCCGAAACAAATGTTCTCCGCGGCGTGCTTTGCCCAACTTTCCACTGCTCACGTTGCCTCGACTTTTATTGTAAGAAATGTGACGGGACAGCCTTAAGTTTCCAAACCATATTAGGGATATAGTACGTAAGTAGATACCAGTATGGTTCAGTGTGACGAAGTTAACTTCAAGTCGTGCTCTGGAGGCAAGGTATCCGTCAGGGAATAGCTTTGTATTTTTATCCGACAATAGGAAAAGGCGTCGGACGAAATAGGACCCCTGCCGTTTCGGGGCGAACGTGGCGCAAGCCTTCCATCGAGTGGCGACGCTCGACGTTCGACTCGAGTGCGAGAACACTCGAAGGACTCCTAAGTGGGCACGGCCGAAATCGCATATTTAGACGCGCCGTGACGTGTGTACTCGTACGTTTCCCATTTTATTGCCGGCCGCGTTAATTGCGACGAGGCCCGCAGACGTCTAGATTATTTTTTCACCACGACCTTCTTGGCAACCTTACCTACGGAATCACCTTACCCGCCGCGTCGAGGCTCTTGAAACTCCATCGACGGAATTGCCCTTAAGGCGTGAAACGAGCGGCCCCGCGCCCCATGTCAGGGCTTTTCACGGTTTTACGACTTTCCCCGGGGCCCCGCGAGATACCAATAACGATCGCGGCGAAAGGATCCCGGAACGGGGTGCCGGGGCCTGGGACGTGTTCGCTGGCGAAAGTGGGTAACGGAACCTCGCGATGCCAGTGCCGGAGGAGAACAATATTAAGATAATATTGGCACAAGGGGCGAGCATTTTCGATGATATGTAACGCCATTTTCGCCACAGTGGGTAACATAAAAAAAGGCCTTAATCCAGCCGACGACGTTCGAATTAAAAGAAAAAAAAAGTGGCGAGCGGAGCCGGCGCGAAGGGTTATTTTAGCGAGCGAACTCGCAACCCGGCAACCGGGAAAAATATTCCCGCTGAATCACTGTGTCTCTATTGATATGCAAATTGCATCGCGGCATTAGAGTCGCCAGGGGTATTGAGAGCTGGCCCCATCGATCATCGGTTTCGACGGACATGAATTTGGTATCGGCAACAAATGACCAGAACTACACCCGGCCGGCGCGAGGTTCCAGGAGAAAAATGACGACAGTAAGACCTGCTACGATCTAACTAACCTACCTGTTGTGCCAAGGTCACCGGGAAGATTCAATATTGATTCAGAAAATATACGAAATCGGTCGGTGAACAGGTTGGGACAGGGGGGTTCGAGCGATGTTTTTATTTAGTCTGGGATAAAGTATTTGAGGATCCAGCTTCGTGTATTACGCGGAACATCGTGTAATTGCATCGATGTTTTGGGGGAATTTCCATGTCCACGGAAGAATGAATGTAAGTTGTTCCGGGATTATGATCTTTTAAGGAGATTTCCAGTGGGTTTGTGAATTTGTAGATTTCTAGAATCATACTTTAAGGGAGGTGAAGTTTACGTGTTGGTGGTTGATAATAATTGTTATGGTGTTAGTGAGTCTTTAGGTGGATTAAATTGATTGTGGTATTATGTCGTTATTGATTAGATAGGCTTCCTTTTTCAGTGTAGATAGTGACATCTGTGGCGGTAGGTTTTAGTGTCCATCGGTGTATCCTGTCGGTAAAGTCGAACTCTAAGGATAAAAAGGTGAAGATGGAATGACGAGTGACTTTACCGACGTCAATTATCGTCGCATCTATATGGTTCTCTATTGTACCGACTGTTGTGTTTCATGAACTTTGAGAAACGTCGGCAATATCGGTCGATGATCATATAGAATTAAGTTCATTCCATGGTGATTTGTATAACTGAAAGTTAGTATTTTACAATCCTGTTAAATATTCGTCGACATGCACTCCGAATACACTTATTGAACAACAAATGTATCGTTAATACGAAAAGAACAATCTTAATCATAATGCAACTTTCAATCCTCGTAAACTCTGTCATTCTAATTGTGTCACAACTATATAATTTTGAGCCACAAAAACGAACGATCGTGTTGATGATATTAACCATACCACCTAGAATTTTTGTAAACTTTTCTAAGGGTTGCTAGAGGGTTGACGAAAGAGTGGTGCAGAAAAGAAAGATACTTTTTTGGTATCATCTTCCCGCTGGACGGTCCGAACAGATGGTTCACGTCCGAAAGCTCGTAACGATACTCTGTCTTGTAAACAGAGCGCAACCGGCAAAAGTATTGCCGCTTCTCGCGTCTTACCGTAGCTAACGTGCTAGCAGAGTACCGTCTCAAACATTTCCATCGACGGAGTGACGGGGAGGTGGAAGAAAGAGTTAAGATTTATAACTTCCGGTTCGTTGAAGAAAATTCTTAGAAGATGGCGTTCGCTTCGCTAACATCGTGGTTGATAAAAAAAAAACCCACCAACTTTTAATCGGTCAATTACGATGCAGAGGGCCAAATACGGGCGAATAAATTCAAGCCGCTATCTACCATCACTCCTAGTCTACTTAAATCCATACATCGAATCCTCACGACGAATAAAATTAGGTTAGAATCGAACGCTTTATAACGACCAAGTGTTCGCAAAACTATCGTATGTACCACGTGATGCTCTCCGAACTCACTAACCTTAATAAAGCGTCATTAATTAACACAGCGTGAGCAAAATATGTATTGCAAATAATTATAACCACGCTTCTCACCTTGAACGAGTTACTCAATTAATATTCTTAATTCGTCAAATCTGTTATAGGTTAACCCTCAAACCCGGGAGGTGCCAGTGACCACACAGAAGTCGGTGTATGGAATCATTTGGATCCATAATAACTGCTCCACCGTAAACATGGCATTTATGTAGATGACTTTATTTCTCTCAGATCACTTCATCTTCTCAATCACTATTCACCACGCTATCCCGTCGCGGATGGGTTAAAAAGGACCCTTTTCTCGACCCGAGGATCAGCACGGGTAAGAGATTACCCAGCTCCCTGATTCAGGTGTCGAAGAATTCGGTGGTGGGGGAATCGCGCGCAGTTACCGTGGGCTCGTAACGCAGTATGTTCACGGTGCCCGGTTTCTATTCCGGTAGGCCGAGTCTTTTAACAAACGGTCGTTAATTTTTAACGACGCCGTTAAACGTCGTCCCGGCAAGATGGCTGCAGCTGTAACGCTCTTCGTTCCAGCTCCAACGACCGCTCGATCTACGAGGCCGTATCATGCCCCGCGCGGGATTTATACCCGCGGATTCCGCGATACCTAACTGCCTGCGAAACCGTGCTCCCCCGACAGACAAGCTGTTACTGCGTTATGAGGGAATATTAATTCACGAGCTTCCTAACGGCGCGAAATAAAGTGCACCAGAGGCGATTGTAATCGCCTAAACATTGCGGCGGCGTGAACAATAAATCGTTTCGATTCCCGTTGCGCGCCCAATTACCTCGGGAGGTGTTTAAGCTTCTTCAGAAGCTGTTATGTTTATAAATAAATAGTGTGATTATATGAATAAATTTATGACAGTATAAGAAGGTGCCATATTTTGATTTGAAGATTTCAAATGATAGAAATGTGAATAAAAATGGAATACAAATGTATGGTTTATATTGACATGTTTATTATGACGGTTTTAACCCCTCCATTTTTTATGCTCGTTCGAATTGCAAATGACGCCAATAGGGATGCTAATGGAATGAACGGGAGTAGGTATACTGTGTATCCGTTTCGTGTTCGTCGTTTTTTTTTCTACGACGAAAGAAGAGACAAGTGAGCGGAGAAAAAAAGGGTCCAAAGACCCAGGATGGAATCTCGGAGAGGTCTTGTCAGAACAACCCCCTACGGTAGTCGAGATCTAAACACTAAAACACTGGATTAAGTGGGGTACACACGTTGCGTAAACAACCGGGCACCACGGGGGTGCGACGCGGCTAGTGAAAAATTTCTACGCGGTAGGAAGAGGTCTCTAACAACCTCTGATAACCGCGCAGAAGATATTATACCTTGGAGATGCAAGAAAATTTTGGTAACCACCGGAGAGGGACCCAAATAACCGAAGTTTATCGAACGAAGTTTATCGTTTATCAAGATGTATTTACGTAGGTAATTGTTAATACTTTCGAGCTAATTAAAAGAAGAAAAAATGGTTGACGTTTTAGGAAATAGGCAGCTGTATAACAAATGTGATGGCATTTTAATGATATATATAATTTGAACTGAATATTCGCGCGACTTTAAAGCAGAAGTGGAATTAGTTATGGCATTGGGATCAAAAATAGACTAACCCACATTGAAAAAAATAGTTTTCCTATTATAACAAATGTGTCTTTTTGATGATATATATAATTTTAATGAATTTTCGCACGATTTTAAATCAGAAGTGGGATTAATAGTTGTAGCATTGAGAGCAAAAATAGACTAACCCACGTTGAGAAAAAATTAGTTTTTCCTATTATAACAAATGTGGTGTTTTTATAATGAAATATATCATTTTACTGAATTTTCACGCGACTTTAAATCAGAAGTGGGATTAATTGTGGCATTGAGAGCAAGACCGTAATAACTCACATACACAACAAAAATATTTTTCCTATTTTATATGATTAGTACAGCCTATTGGAATAGATTATTGCTACTAACTCAACTTTGCAAAAAAATATGGGTTAGTCCATTTTTGCTATCACTGCCTCAATTGATCTACGTCTTCCAAAGATCGTATGAACAGGTACAAGGAGAACGTAAGGCAGTCGAGCGAGTTATGTATAACAGCTAAATTAAAATGTAAGCGTAAAGTTTTCTAAAAATTCAATAAAATTATACATAGGGTAAAGGCACCAGTAAATGAACACTTAAGGCTAATGAGTGAACAGTATTATAAAATTATGTTTGCAGCGCGATTGATTCCACGTGCTACAAAAATTGTTTGGATATGAAGCACGAAACAAAAATAAGTCTCTAATTAATTAGTTTCTTAGTTTAATAACTTATTTTACTCATTTTAATAAAAAATCTCCACTCATTGGTACGCGTTTATTTACTGGTACATCCACCCTACCTATCATTAAAAAGGCACAGTACAAAGCAATATAAGAATACAGCAAGATTGAAGATTTCGTGGAGTATCGGAGGAAGGAATCAAGGGTAGCTCCCGATAGTGACTTGCGTACAGGAGAGGGACTTGCGCTCTTTCCAAAATAGCAGCATCGGCGGATAAACATGTCTTATTTTGAGAGCCAGTCGCCTCTCTCCCTTCCTCTGCCGCCTGCTCCACCGGCCGAGCCTGATCTTACGCAAAAGAAACACTATCCAGACACCGTACGCCAAGGATGGACCGCAGAAAGCCGGGGGGTAGGAATCGCCGCGCTCGGGGAAACCAGGACGAGCCCGTGCCCACCGGAAATTTACGAGCTTCTGGATGGATCGATCGAAGGACGATCCTCCTCGTCGCGACGCAGGCGACTCTACCCTTCCCCTCCAGCCCCTCTGCATCTGCACCACGCTCGAGGGGCGATCCCGACTGTCCCTGAAGTGGTGAAAACAGTCCACCCACAGTCTACGACCGTCTCAAGGATCGCCCCGTGAGAAAGCGTGTCGTCGCGGGGAAACGACATGGGTGGTGATACTTGTGTCTCTGGAGAGCACGGAGACGAGCAGGAATAAAGTTCCTGGGGATATTTCAATTATTGAACGTGGGGACAATAGATGAGGTGTAGGTATTTGAAAAGAGTGTAGTGAAGATTGGTGGGGCAATTTAGATTAAATGATGGGGGAAGTAAGAAGTAACAGTTTTGGTAAGAATTTTTTAATTTGAGGGGAAATTGAAGCTTTTTATGTTTCCAGAGATTTTATGTAGATGTGGGTATTTGGTTCTGGAGAAATGAGATTGCAAATTGTAGGGGGAAGAAACAAGGAATGTCACAGAACAGCTTTATTGAGAAAATCGAGTTTTAATATTTTAGTGTATCAGTATAGAAACAAGGTTCAATGAATTTATACTCTAATTAGGCATCAGAAAAGAAGTGAGCAAAAATGTAATTGTTTTACTTTGTTTTAATAGGGCAAACCAACCAGTAATTGACCGTATACCAGTGAATGAACATTAGGCAAAGAAATGTCAATTATAAAATTAAAAATATTATATGTTTATAAATGGAGTGTACTTGCACTTTTAATATCCCATATTTATAGTTTCGCGTATTAAGCAAACATTAATAAGCACAATTCTTATTAAAAGTATGCGGTCATTTACTGGACTTCTACACGTTTTGCATTTTATAATCTTTTTTTTTTAATTACGATAAGAATAAGTAATTCTTTTTATAGAAATTTCAAGAAAAATAAATTTAAATGCAATGTCAACAGTTGTTTTGTTGTTATACATAAATATATTCAAGTATTAATCTGAAAGGTCTATACATTCAACAATTCGGTCATTCACTGGTTGGTTCACCCTATCTTTCAAGTGGAACCCTGCAGAATACTGTAACAAAATAAATATCCACTTCTATTATTATCGAAACGAGGGCTCCTGACGCAGTCCAAACTTACACTAATTAAAAATACATAGTGCAAGTAGGGAGACTGGGGACATTCCTTCTTTTGTTCCAGTAGAGTCCCATTTCTACTTTATAACTCTTTCTGATTCGACAGTTCTTTACATCGTAGAATCACTAAAAATGCCCATTCCCTGTTTTTCCCCTTACTCTTCAAATACGGTACGTTTTAAATGAATTTGGGAATTTGAAGAGTCACAGACGCAAGGCGGTATGGCGACCACGTGCTGCTCCATTTTACCCCTTCCTTTAGAAACGGTCGCCACGTTCTCGCCCGCGGGACGGGCGGACAACAAAGGGGAGGAGAAACAAAATTGTTTGTCTTGAATACAGTTTAAGACCCAATCAAAACAAGGACCCGTTGCCAGAGAAAAGATATCCGTTTCCTTAAAGGAAACCGAACTTTTCCACCTCGATAGCTCCTCAAGGAATCAGCCTCCAAACGTAAAACTTTAGAAAAACAATCCTCTAACACTCCGCAGGTATAAACCAAAATTTTAATAAACAGCATTTCCAAACCAATTACCAATTAAAGTGATACAACTTTGTAACGGTGCGAAATAGAACAAAACAGTAAATATAAAAAAAGTTCAGTTTTTATGCACCATCACACTACTAAAAGAGAAATAGATGGTGTCATATTTAAAAGACAAGAACACGTGATAACTTTTGCGAGCTGATTCCTTCAAAGTGAATTTCCAAGGGAAAAAAATTGTTGCTTGTATAGATTCTCCGACATGCTCTACAATCTTAAAATCAGAATTTTCAAATTGGGGAAATTTCCTTGTTAGATGCGAGTATAAAAAATTGCTCACAGTTGCAAGAGGTAACATATGTCTTAGCTTGAAATTCAAAAAGAAGAATCCTCCACTATCTCTACTCCACTCAGCAATTCCAAAACAAGTCTGTTCAAGTGGATTCACGTAAAGTTCTTTTAGATTAGTCTATGTCTGATTAAAGGAGCCATTTCACATTTCACTAGTGCACAGGTAGGGCGAGGGGGGGAAAGCTAGCTGTCGAGCTTAGGGCTGGGGATGCGACAGGAACGTAGGGTTCGTGACGTGCACGCAGGATCCGCGGTATAAAATTACGGTATCGTGTAAACAGAGAATATCGTCGGCGCGTCTGATGGCCGCTTGGGTGGCCGTCAGGGCCTCACGTGTTCTCCACAAGCAGTGAGACTCTAACTTCGGCCTCGTCGTGCAGCCGGATCGCGTGAATCGCCGTGGAATCGACGAAACGGATATTCGCGGGTGAATCGACCAACGTCACTGTAATTAGAGACCGTAAACACACTCCTGCCTGGAACTTCCCAGCTTCTGAACGAAGGAAAAACGCTTCGGATTCACTTTCCCCATTTGCGAATCTAAACGTGGAACCCTATCGTGCGGAACGTTCAATGCTCCATCCTTGAAATAGTTGAAATAAGTTAGTACACTTCGGAGGCGTGTTCTGCTCAGGGGGATAAAATTGGAAGTCTTGCTTGTCCGAGGTATCGATGGATTTCGAGGAGAGAAGGAAGCCGAGCAGGGTCTCGAAGATTGGTGAGTTATTGAAGAAATACTCTGTATGATATCGACTTAAAATGTAATCTTTTTGAGCAACACTCGAATCAGCGGAATTATAGTAGGTACTTCAGAGTGTAAGTACCCAATTTGAATTTCAAATAAATGTTGTACAGAATTAAGAGTCTCAGGAGCTGTAGGTTTCAATTTTCCTCTTTCCTTCTCCTTTTTCTTTTTCATCTTTTCTTTGTCCCTCCCCTTTTCGCCAGTTTCCTTTATCCCTTTCCCCTTTTCCTTTTTCCTTCTTTCGTTTTGCCTTTTTCCCTGTTTCTTTTTTCTTTCTCCCTTTTTCTTTTTCCTTTTTTCCATTTTCTCCTTTTTCCATTTTCCTTGTCTATTTTTCCTTTTCCTTTCTCATTATACGACCTACCTAGCCCCCGAGTCCACGCGACAGTCTACCAAATCGCGGGAGCCTCAAATTTCGAATAGGTACCTAGCCGTTCCGTACTCCGTAGCGGCGAATCGGGATTAAAATGGCCATCCCGCCGGATGTAAACAGAGAGGAAGGCTCGTAGGGCGCACGTGAGACAGCCAGCCGCAATGTCTGGTTCCGGTCTGCGGTTTTCCTACGGGAACACGTGCGACCGAAACGGGTTTTCTTCGGGTGGTCTCGAATCCCCGGTGCCGCGTTTTATCTTAAAAAAACCATCCGGAACTGTCGCGATTCGGGTGTGGGTCGCGTTGTTTATTGGAAAAAGGAACAAGGGGGTCGCGCGAAGCTTTTCGAGGACGCTAGGCACACCCGCAGCGATTATTTTCTTTCGAAAAGAGACGATAATGCAACTTCTAAGTAGACGATTGTCCCATTTTTGCGAGAAATGCGAGATACCGAGAGACTCAATAACGGACGAACGTTTGTCTCGAAGCCTCTCCTCCTAGCGTACGTACCTACTTTCTCCTGCTTCGTGGACCTCGAGGGCCCGATTAGTTTTTTCCAAGAGCCACTTGGAGCTGTCGCAGAATACGTCACGGGTAAACTTGGAAGCAATAAAATGCTAAACACGACCAAGCGCCACTATCTTCGGGGGAGCTAGGGAGAAAGGACGAGCTCTTCAGCTTCAACCCCTTAAGACCCTCATACCCGAGCGAAAGCGACTAATGCCTCTTTTCCACGCCACAGGACTCTGTCTAACCTGGCGAAAATTGGTAAAAATGGTAGAAATATACGCTTCACGCGTTAGAACTGGCTTTATTATGGGGTCTGAAGTAGTATTCGGCTCTAGGTACATAGTCTGGACCAGCAATGGGCAAAAAATTATTTGAAATAAAAATTTGTGTACAAAATTTTTATTTCAAATAATTTTTTGCCCATCTCTGATCTGGACGCATATATGTACATGTAAGTAACTAAGGCAAGAGGTCGTATGCCAATTCTCCTGGGCGTCTGCGGAAAAACTGTCTCTACTTAGGTATGTCTGGAAAATTTTCAACAATTGATGTTTCAAGTTCCACGTCACCAATTTCTGATTTCTATAAAGTGCAAAGGCTTTTTAGGATCAGGGACTCGATTCTCGAACTGGGAATGTAATTTTATCGAAATATACCTAGATTCTTTTTTATGGGATTAAGGGGAAGGATAATTATTTCTCTTGAGAGCAAGTATGAATTTTTTGAATGTAGAATTTGAAGAGAAAAGGAGAGTGGAACGGATTGAAGTAAGAGTTGAAAGTGAACGGAGATGCGAGCCCTCGTTGCAGGGATCCGGCTCGAAGGCAAAGACAAGATGGCCGTGACGCATCTCTTTCGTCGGATCGTTCGCCGTAACGCAAACAAACTCCTTGAGAATTTGTGGTCTAGAGAGCACAGAGCCCACGATATCGGTGGACAGACGTCGGATGACATTAAATAATTGCTCCCCGTGATATGCACTCCATTCCCACACTGTTTCGCAAAACCTGCCTTGTTCGAAACCTACAATCGTTAAAAAAAGCGGTGGTGTTTCGTGGCCTTGCGTCTTGAATTTCGAATTTTTCAACTTTAAAGAAAAATTTAGATTCGTCTCAATTCGTTTCAAGTAGGAACACTTTTTAAATCTTGGGTTCTCATCATTTGCAGTTATCGATATCAAAGTGACATCGCACAAAAAATAATCCTCCAATCAGTTTGAGTTTGTATCAATCTCAGTCTACTTGCAAGAAAGTCGGTAAGAGAATTCCTAGGAACACCATTGCTAATTAAAATAGATAAGTAGAAGGTAGCAGCCCTAGAAGCACAAAATATTGATTAAATATTTTTCAAATATTAAAGAAATACATATTTTTTTTAGCCACATCTTATAGAATGAAAAAAATTTGATTCCAAATTCCTATTATATAATGTGAAATAAATGTTCTGAAATATGAACTAAATATTCAGGAAATGTTGAATATATATTCAGAATTAAATAAACCTTTATTTTATATGTGGACAAAAATATTTTTACCTAATACAAAATGAATATTTCCTGTATATTCGGAAAAAATATTTGCTTCTAATCTAGAATAAATATTTTAGGTACGTAGGTACATTGAAATATCAAAAGAGGTTGAATCTCTTTTTAATATTGTATTATGTGCATTTAATATTTTGTACTACTAAGTAGGGAAGAAGTAAGTAGAAGTAGGAATGAAAGTGAACAAAGGAGACTTCAATTTTCTAAGAATTTTCGAAGAAAGCTCCGAAGCGAAATGCGTAGCGTAGATGGAGTCTGTCGGGGACCACAGCCAAATCGACCACGCAGTGTTGAAACTCGTGATAAGTTCCGGTCTCCTTCATTAGTCCAGACTTGGTTATTCGATACCATGCCACGTGTTGCGACGAATAAACATTTTTGTCTCGATCGATTGCGATTGACATATCATTTGACAAACGGCTCGTTACAACCTAGCCACGATGGCGATAAGAGACCCTAGCGGTAAGAGGTCCTGGAAGTCCCCGTGCTGAGAGAAAATAACGTCATACTTTATGAATAAACCCTTTAACGTGTTGACTGTCGATCACTCCGATCGGAGTACAGCGTATTCTACTTACAAGGAAACATATCGAATCCGAAAATTCTGATTTTAATAAAACTCCATACGATTGTAGAGCATGTCGGAGTATGTAAGAAACGATTTTTTTTCGGCGAAAAAACACTCTGAGGGGGTGAAATCAGCCCCCATCAAACATTGAACATTTTGTCCATTTACGGTTTTCTTCTACCTCGCACCGTTACAAAGTTATACTCGAAAAACGAAAACTCGCTGAAAATTTGGGGGCTGATTTCACCCCCTCAGAGTGTTTTTCCGCAGATAAAAAATCGTTTCTTACATACTCCGACATGCTCTACAATCGTACGGAGTTTCATTAAAATCAGAATTTTCGGGTTCGATATGTTTCCTTGTTAGCTGACATTTTTAATGGATGTTTTTAGTTGGTTATATGTACCTGAATAGTTGTAAAAAATAAAGCGATATGTGGTTTGGGCATATTTCTTCATTAAAGGGTATAGGTACTAAATACTTACAGAGCTGACCCTAGAAACATGAAATTTCGAGGATATATTCCTTTTGCGACGTAGGTGCTCGATAAGAAGGAATTTTTTGAAATTCCAACCCGAAGGAGGGAAAAGGGGTGAAATATCCTTGCTTTATATATCAACTTGGTTTTTACTTACAAAGGCTACCCACACAAATGCCTAAAAACCAGATTCAACATTTTGCCATAATCAACCCTTACAGGGGTGAAATGGGGGAAAATGTGTTTCCGCGGTTTCCTTAATATCTTCTAGGCTAGATGCCAAGCGCGGGGGTAGGTATTTTGCTACTTGTTAGTAATATATAATTCTCTCTTCAATACACTCTCTCTCTCTCTCACTCTCTTTCGCTCTACCCACAGCGCCTGAAATTCCGGGGCACATATATAGTTCTATGAGGTTTCTGATTGTGAATATCATCAGAAACTACTATATAATATTCTAATCTAATCACAAAATAACAGGTACAATATTTGCAACATTTCAACTTTTCAACTCATTATCAATAACATTGCATGCCGTAGTAAGCTTCTGCTTCTCTCAATTGAACGGTCTGGTTAAGCGGAATGCCGGAAATACGACATCCTGTACTCCCATGCATAAGAGATCACCGATGACGTCTCGGTTCTGCGGAAGCTGATATCATCGAACAAAATTTCCAGAAAATCGCAACGAATTTCGGGATAATCGATGATGCAGAAGCATCGAGGGGAAGGAGACCCAAAACAGAGCATGAGAGGGCGGTTCCATGCTCGGGCGGAGCGTGGATCTATCGTCCGGTTGGCCAACAGGTGGACCAATCGTTCCTTGCTGCTTTTTCATACTTGACGGCTAGCACGTATACTCGAATTATTGTAAAATTCCTGGCAACATTGTTCGTAAGTGGTCATCTCTAAAAACATCGTCGACAGTACCTATCCGTCTTATTCAGTGCAAGTGCTACTGTATGCAGAATTGCTGAATGTGGTAGTAGAGGGAGATGATATTTGTGATGTTTGGGGGCTTTACTGAATAGGAGTTTCCATGGGAGATTAGGTACAGTGTCTTTGCAAAGGTTGATTGAAGCTTTTCAATACAAGTACTCAAGAAGATTAGGGACAATATGGGCACTTAGAATCAGATTTGAAAATATAATGATATAATAATGAAAGTTGGTGAAAATATTTCTATTTTTTATAGGGAGAATAATTTAAACTCAAAGACTTGTGACATTAATACTTTAAATATAAAAACCTTCGTTTCTAAAAATCATCGAATACCACGTGTTTTGAATTGATGACTAATATTGAACCTTACTTATACTAAATATATAACAACTCAATTCAGGGCCGCGTTTATACTTTTAGAGACCCCAGGGGCAACATCATTATGAGACCTCAAAAGAACAAGTTTATTTCTAAGGTTTTATGAAATATGTAAAAGTAACTACCTATAGGGAACAAAATAGCTATCACCCCAATAGTTTTCTTGCCTCATTCATGGTACATGAATTTTATACAATACAGCAGTTCCTGTTTGTTTTATATTCTAACGAAAGAACGGTGTATCATAAACCAGAGCAACATTAGCAGTTACTTAACGTGTGTTAAACGAGAAAAAGGACATAATTTTTTTGCAATTTCACTCTTGTAGTACACTTATAAACAATACGATGTTATAATAAGGAACCTAAAACAAATTTAAAAATGTTAATTAAAATAAAAATGAAATAAAAAATAAAAAAAAGAGTGCATCTTAATATATAAAGCAGAAAGTGTTAGTGTGTTTGTCTATTGCCTAAAAACTTTCTAACGATAAACTGTGGGGCCACGAAATGTGTCCCAGCTCATTATGCCTAGCTATTCCAGATGAATGTGAGTATATTCACAAAAATAAATAAAATTATTTATTATAAAATCAGAATCTAAATTTCGGGCAAAGCCGAGTAGTAAAGCTAGTTGAACATAAAAAGAAACACATTTAAGTGCCAATGTATAAATTCAGATTGGTAGGTAAAACATTACCTTTTACAGTATATTTAAAGAGAATCTACTATTTTATAAGATGCCAATTTTACCCCGGCCACAGGGTGACATTAGCAGCTAATTAACACGTAGAATTAAAGAAAGAAAAGGAAAAAAATTTTTGTTGTTTGCAAGGAGTAAGGTTTTAAAATGTGCCCCCAGCTTGCGCGTAAGTAGTCCGCCTTATGGTAAACGCGGCCCTGACTCAATTTGTAGATGATGTGACATTCCCAGGATCTAAACTCCAGCAACAAGCAAATCTCTGCCCCAGCATAATCGTACCACTGATTCCCTAGAGGTCTCTCCTTCCAGTATCGCAAACGACATCAACTATACACTCTGCATTCTCTACAATTACATTCTAATTTCCTCAAACCCTTCCCTGCTCCAAGTACAATCCCCGACCCTAATCCAAGACTATTATTTTTCCCCAACATAACAACACAAACCCCTTCATCGACCCACAGAAACCACAATAATCCTCCTCAAGGACACAACTGCCACTCAAAAACCCTCAACACCCAGTTCTCCATACTTTCAACAATCCAATAAGCATCATCACCCTGATTCCTCCTCGAAACAACGAAAACCTCAAAAGTTATGCAACCTTTCCATTACACCCGTCCCCCGTCGAGCGATCAGCCACCCTCGCGGCGCCCGTTCTCAGCGTCGAGGGGCGTGCCACCCCCGCGTCAATCTCACCTCCCATTGGCCAAAAGCGCGAGCATTGGCGCCGTCCACCCGCCGTCGACTAATCAGAGATCCAGAAACGCGCCCCACCCCCGTCTTCAGCCCGCCCACGCCGCGCTACGCGACGCCGTGTCGCGACGGCGTGGCCCGCGTCATCGGGACGCGGCAAAGCTTCCACCGTGCCCGCGGCTCATCCCGAGCTCCAGTCAACCGAAAACACTTAGCCGCGCATCAGCGCGAACTACCGAGCGAAGTGGCGGAGTCTAAATAATTGACCCCACCGTGCCGGCTCCGTGCAAACAATTTACGTCGGGCGCAACGTAAATAACGAGCCGCCTCATCCACCCCGTATTGTGATCACCGCGGGTGAACCGCGTGGCCGCCACGCGAGTCCATCGTCGCCGTCATCCGCGCAGACGGTATAAACAACCGGCTTCTCCGTCGGGAGTGAGGTCCAGCGAGTAGATCCCGGTGGATCCAAGTGTCCAAACGTCGCGCGTTTTTTGTTTCAAATTAAATCAGAGTTCCGAGACCTGGCACCGTCTCGACTGGGTGATAGGGGTGTGCTCGCGAAGCTTCGGGGTCAGCGGAGTTTGTTTACTACGATCTTGTGGGAGCCTGGGGTATCACTGGACGTCTGTGAAGTGGCCGCGTAAGCTCCGAGGACCCAAGAATGCCCGCCACCGCGTGACCGACAGGACTCCATGGACCACTCGGTGATCGTCCCGTCGACGCATCGCGGAGGTGCCGCGGAGAACGCGAGGATCGCGATGAAGAACGAGACGGAGGCTAGCCTACACCTCCAGGAGCAGTCCGCCGTCGCCCACGCCAACTCCACTTCCGTGGTGCCGCGGACGAGCTTGTCCATGACCAGCCTGAGCCAGGACCAGGCTCTAGACACCCTGATGATCAGCCCGACGAGCGCGGAGCTGCCGAGGAAGCCCGGCGCCCGTCGCCAGGAGAAGCCGCCCTACTCCTACATAGCGCTGATCGTGATGGCGATCCAGTCGAGCCCCGCGAAGAGGTCCACCCTCTCGGAGATATACACGTTCCTCCAGCAACGCTTCCCGTTCTTCAGGGGGACCTACCAGGGCTGGAAGAACTCCGTGCGCCACAATCTCAGCCTGAACGAGTGCTTCATCAAGCTCCCCAAGGGGCTGGGCAGACCTGGCAAAGGTCACTACTGGACGATCGACCCCTCGACGGAGTACATGTTCGAGGAAGGGAGCTTCCGACGGCGACCGCGGGGCTTCCGTCGCAAGTGCCAGGCCCTGAAGCCTCAGTACCCACAGTACTTCTCCGGCAGCGGCCCGGTGGGCGTTCAGGCGCCGGGGTACGAGAATCTGGCGCCCGGGGCTATGGACTACGCCAATGGCTACCAGAATCAGTACCAGAATTACCAGGAGTACGCCATGTACGCGCCCGGGGCTGGTGTCTCCGCGGACTGGGCATACCCGGAGGCCTCGTACAAGACGCCGCCTATCGCCGAGGTGACCTACAAGACGACAGAGGTGACTTACAAGACCGGGGAACAGTCTGTATATCGAAATGGGGAGATCGTGGCGTTTAAGAGCGAGCCTGGGTACGCTAGGAGCCAGGATCAGCTGGGCTATAGGGCTACCGATGGGTTCTCTGTTAAGGAGCATCAGCAGCACCACCCAGACTCGGTTTACAAGGAGAACGATACTATGATGAGCTACAAGTGCCCGTCTAATCCTGCGGCTACCACTCAGACACCTGGCCAGGAGTATTACTATGGGCTACCAGGGGTCAACAACACAGGTAGCAACGTCAACGTTTCTATGCAAGGGATACCGGAGCAGGCTGGCAACAGCAGCCCCGTGGGCAACGTCAGCTCGCCGCACAGCGGCTGCCAGACACCTGTAGCTGATAATGGTGAGTGTATTGAGCAGCTTTCTAAGTAGTTTCAGTGGTAGATTGGACTGGAAAAGTACTTTTTGAGTAAGAGAGTGAAGGGTATGGGGTGTTCAAACACGTGTCTGCTGTGAACAATTGAATTCAATGACAGGGCCGACGTGACAGTAGCTATTTACGTGTGAAAGGTAAGGGGAAAAACTGGGAATGTCTGTTTTCCGTGACTTTTTGGTTTATAGCATACTAGCTTAAAGTACTGAGCGTTGCCCGGGTTAAACTTTGATTATCACGGATTTTCAAGAGGGTAAAAAAAGGGGGAGGGGTGGGGATGTCTAGATTTCATGCTAGCCTATATTTTCTGCAGGATTCTAGAGTCTAGCTCGGTTAGAAAAATCGGGATAAAAAGTATCCTATATATTATTCCTGGTCCTAGATATATACAAAATTTAAGAAATATCCGTTGCGTAGTTGCGACGTGATTGAGTACCAAACATCCAAACACACTTTCGCAGTTATTATATTAGTCTTAGTAGCATTTTGTTCGTTGTCACTGGGACTACAGAACTGACGAATCACGAAGGGTTATAAAGTTCAAATACCCCCGTTAAAGATTTGGTATACTACTTAAGTAGTTTAAAACAGGAAATGTCTGCTCTGCACTGGAACAAAATGTGGAATGACTCCACTCTTTGTCTAAGCACAAACTTCTGTCGTCAAGATAAAACAAGAAATTAATTAAGAAGAAAATTATATAAGAAAGTTAAATTCATTGAACGTTCTTTCTGTACTGATAACCTGAAGTATTAAGACTTAATTTTCTCGGTAAAGCTGTTTTGTGACATTCCTTGTTTTTACCCTTACGCTTCATATGATACTGGACGAAACCATTTTTTAAAGCACGGTTCCTAATTTTTTAATAAAAAAGCAATCTGTTTTACTTTATATACCTAGACAATTCATCGGTTTTTATTTAAATAATAACAGAAATTTAGGGAAAAAAATGAAATAGAGAACAGATTTTTTTATTGCGGCACCCTCGCAAATTAGCGCCCCGGACTTTCACCCTTATCTTCCGCCGCTTTTCAATGATTCTCGAGGGCTTCTTCCAGTTTAAGGTCAATGCACGTAGAAATTACTTATGTAGATATAAAAAGGGACGAATGGACCATTAGCTCTGAATCGCCACTAGAGATCGACTTTCACAACCATTGTGTAGGGTAAGTCGGGGTAATATGCCACCGCGGGTAATATGCCACTTCTCAATATTTTTTTAAATAATGCACATATGGCGTCATATTTGCACTAATTCCGTTCAATTTAGTGTAACTGTTAAGACGACAACAGATTTTGGATTTTATCTTCTTTTATTTTTAATAAATCCTGGTAAGTTATAAAATTATCGGCTTCATCTAATTTCATACTGTAACTAGAATGCAGATTATACATTTGTGTGAACAGTTATACCAAAAAGCAATAGATTATGTTAAAGTATACAAACAAACGAATTTTATAACCTCTCAAACATCCGTTAAAACTATGTTCTTTGTGGAGAGATTTTCCATCCTTCTTTTTATGGTCGTTTGGAGTAATATGCCACATGATTGTCGGTGTAATATGCCACTCTCTATTTAATGCCATCGAGTTGTTTTTTCGTATTAGAACCATGCCTAAGAAGTATGTACGAATAAAAGGAGCTGTTCTAGAAATAAAAACCGAAGAACAAATTTGGAGAATGTAGTAGATATTTCTTATGTCGATTCGACTGATGCAGAAAATGACAATTACTGTGCAATAGGCGAACTCTATTATTATGACAAAAAAGGACCTAAATGTGACTGGGTAAAAACTACTTGTTGCAAAAAGTGGGTTCATGAAGACTGCGTAGAGATTGGAGACTATTTAGTTTGTAAGAAATAGCTATTTTTTCAAATATATTTTACGTTTCATTGAGCTCAAATATTTGTTATTAGTTATTAATAGCTTAAATAGTTTAAAATATTGTTGATTCTCCAAAATTTGAGTGATTAGTTCGCACTTCATAGCTTGTGGCATATTACTTCAGACCTTGTGGCATATTCACCCACCACCTGGGTAATATGCCACTTTCGAGGACTTTTGTATTTGCACGTTTCTCATTGAATTATAAAAGTTACATATCTTTACTTTTTAGTCAATACACAGAATTAGTTACACTTTCATATACTTTTTTCTTTTTCCCGGTACCTACTTATACTTGCGAGATATCGCGTTTCAAAGTTAACTGTGGCATATTACCCCGACTTACCCTAATGGTTTTCATATATTCTGCTCGTCTTAAGATTGAAATAAAATTAGACGCTGGGAGAGCTGGAGCCAGACTCCACTTTGTCAGACTTTGTGCGCAGCCATTGATCTCTAGACGCAATTCACGAGACTGCCAAGAGATCCTGGTGCCGAGGACAACAATGACAATTCATGACAGACTTCGGGGGCCATCTGGAGAATCAGAGACAGTTTACGACCGTAGAGGCGCCGACCACCGTAAAACGGAGCTGTCGAATACTCGTTCAGAGTGTCCGGACACGTTTCATACATTCACGCGATTGTCGAGCACGGGAGAAATCGGGAAAGCACGATTTAAAGCTCTAGCTTCACTTTCACTTCGATTCTCTGTGAATTATAATTTGCCTCCATCTCTGAATCCATGTCAATGCACATTTACTTCACTGACTCACTTCAGAGTAACTCAATAGAGAACACTTCAAAAGAAAAATCTACGAAAAGCTTAGCATCGTTGCTAAAATATACCAAACGCTATCTTCATTAGAATGTGACTTTTGTTTAATTCTTACCCCTCGGATGCAGGGTCCATTTTGACCCATTCGTCACTAGTGTCACCACTTATGTTACTCGTCACTTGTTAACTATTCTACTTTAAGCAAAGTACTGTAAAAAAGATTCTACGTCATAAAAAATACAAAATTTACTAGAAAAGCCTTTTCCGGGAATCAGCACCGGCACGAAGCGGGTTCAGCGCGTTTCCCGGAACCCTGCGGTCCACGAAAAACTCATCGTAAATTTTTAGGAGCTCTATGCATAGATATTTATTATTATAAAATTTCTTTAAAAGGCTCCGCGGTCCACGAGAAGCTCATCGTAAATTTTGCGGGGCCCTACGCATGAATATTTATTATTTATAAAATTTAGAAGCATCTATACACATGTATAAATAAATGCTTCATCGTTGGCCCCGCAAAATATCACGCCGTCCCTGCTGTGAATTATTTGACAAAATTCTGTGATGGATCAAAATGAACCAAATATCAGCTTTTTAAGGGTTACGCGGAGATTTAAAGTTAACAATAAGCGAAATTGCATCTGTCGAGGCTACACTGTATCATTTTGCGCTTTTGAGAAGGGGGGATGCGTATAGAGTGACACCATTCCGGGCAAGCAAATTTAAAAATTAACTTCCGCTCGGTAGTACCGTCGGAAGTACTCTTCGCGGAGCCGACAGACACGAGATTGTTGGAGCTGACAGGACCTATTAGTCGGGGTGACATTCCTGTCACGCCCCATGCGAGAAAGTCGTAATTCGTAACTCGTAACTGAACACGTGTAACACGGCGCGACACGAAATCCCGACACGCTCCCCGTCAGATTAATTTAGCGTGAACACCCACGGTCAACAGGGCCTGCAGCAATTAACCAGCCTTTAAATGTCTGCCTTTCCGTGGTGGCAACAGACTTTGTCGAGAATGAAAGAGTTACATAATTTATACACACCAAAGTACCCAGTCAAATAAAGCAGAATTGATATTGATACCGAAAAAGGGATCACAAGAATTTAATTCCCTTTGGGCTCCTGTCAATTGTGCGTTGAACGCCTATAGGCGTTCGTGCGTATGGTTAACAAGTAGACAGAGAAGATTTCCGCACGTGATATTAGGCCTTAAAGTATTATACTTACAGTTCCCAAAGAGTTAGTAATAATTACAATTCTAGGGGGATGATGGTACTGTGGGGCATAGTTACTTTGTAAAATCTTCTTCCCTGTTATTCCATGTATCAGATAAGCCAAGTATTGCTGTGCAATTATGCGAAATTCAGAATCAGGAGACAAGATAATGAGAGGTAGAATGTGTAGTATTTAGGAGCAATGATTTTAATGGCGAGCAGTTCATTCATGAATGAACCGATTCCACGAATGTAACAACGTATTACGTGCGATCGCGTGATAAACAAATGGTCCGGGGGCGAACGAAAATACACGTTTTTTTTTTTGTATCGGTTAGCGGTGGTCGCGTGCTAGCAACGAGGTCTCGAATCGCTTATCGCGTAAACATTTACAAGTGGGGTAAACAAGATGTTCTTTAATCGTAAGTACATCGACCGTGCCATCTCAAACACTGGCCCGGTTCGTTTATTAAACCTCTCCGCGGAATCAGTCGCGCCCCTCGGACCCGCGGGACCGGGCAATTTTATGGTGGCGAGGATTGCTTCCGCGATTATCAACTAGTAATTTGTTAAACGCCTGGCCTTCACACTTTCATGGCTCTTTTTCGTGTAGGTATGTAAACATATTTTCCTTCAATCGCGTAGGTGTAGAGTGTAGGAGATTATCGCCTTCGCTACTTATACGCACTGCGAACTGATCTAGTTTACAATTACTGAGCTAAAGCTGTATACAAACGAGTGCTGATCGATTTTCCTCTAAATGACTCTTAAATTTTTAGTATCTTTAGATTGAATTCATCCATTTAATGTTATATGGACTGATGTCTTGCTGTGTTACCTATATGAATGCAATTATTTTTCATCCAAGTTTCCATCTTCAAATTACCCGCCCTGCACTTCTGCTCACTTCTTTAAAATTCTTCAATTTTACACTCCGTTCCTCCGAACTCCCTCATCAATCAAGGTTGGAACCGTATTTTGTACTCCTAGATAGGTATTTTCCACTTTACAAATGCTTTTTCAAGCTTTTGCTAAACTTTTGGCAGTGAAAATATCCTGAATTCACAATTTTCGCAAGTTATAATTTATTTCTTTAAACCGGTGTAGTGAAAACAATTGAAACTCGGTAGATATTTTTATCTATCCATATAGGGTAAAGGACCCAGTTACTGACACCTGACCAATTACTATCACCTGAAGCTATTTTAGTTAAAATAACGAATAAATAAACGTTGGTAAAGTGATACAATAAAAGAATTATGTATTTCAACCTATAATCTATACTATAGATTATATTCTATAGTTTGTTTATTTGTTATTGTAACTAAAATAGCTTAAGGTGACAGTAATTAGTCAGGTGTCGGTAACTAGGTCCTTTACCCTACTAAAATTACAAAAAAATTGAAATCATTGGTACCATTTCTTCAACATTTTTTCAGCTGTTTTATGCCCAGGTCCCCACCCTCAAAAGGAAATTATGATTTTACCTTAACACTATATTTTTTTATATCCCACAATTTTTATACCACAAACGCGTAGTCTTGTAATTCTGTTATGCCCAGAACGTTTGCCACCCGGGCCTTCTCCCTTAAATCCGCCACTGCCCACCCCCCTTTCAAAAGCCATTCGAGCACGGCCCATTCGATTCCCCGCCGCACGTCGCGACACCGTTGGAAAAGTCGACGATCCATTACACCGATCAACAGATCGTTCCCATTCACGCACACTCCCGCTTATAAGTACACACAATCTATTCCTTCTCCACCTCGATACACCGTGAAATCGACAGGGGGATAAACGCGCCACCCACGCACCCTTCCGCCCCCGTCCCCACGATTCCTCCACCCTCCTCGCCTCTTCTTCTCTCGTTCAGTCAGTAAAGTGTAAACGAGATCAATCTGCAGACGCGCCTCGGGTAGGCCCCAGTTTTCCTCTTTCTCTTTTTCTACACCAGTCTCGGGATGTATTTTTGGAGCGCGAACGCCCGCGCGCGCACGCGATCTCTACTCCGCGACTATGGGCATCGTTGTTGGGATACGATATTCGCTTCTGTGCTCTTTTACTGCCGTCGTTGTCGACGGTACCACGCCTCGAGCAACGTGTACTCGTTAAAATAAGAAAAAGAAATTCGCGGCGGAGGGGGGACCGTTGAACTGCCCAGGAAATCCTCGTGCTCTGTCCAAGGGGGTGGTGGAGAAGCCCGAGAGGGGGAGGTTTTGACTGACAGCACTGCCATCGAGACCACACACGACGCTGTTTTAAAGGCACTCGTTACACTTCCCTTCCACCCGGAATTAAACAGAATTTCGATCGCTGCGGCAAGATGGGTCGATTTTAATCGATGCTATATTATCTGTTAGGTTGCTGCATAAGTTCTGTCCGCTAGAGCACGACTTCTAGAAATTTGAATTTTGGAAACAGCTCGTACTTAGCTACTTCAAACTATGTATTGTCTGTTATTATTTACTAGTTTAGTTTACTCCACTTTTCTCGGAAGATAGATTCTGATTTTGTAAAAAGAATTGTATTTTTTTTGTGAAAATAGTCATATGTATTTGGATGAGCCAGGCATAATGAGCTGAGACATATTTCGTGATGCAAGAGTTTACCGTTTGAAAGTTTTTAGGCGACGGATAAACACGCAAATATATAAGCTTTCTGTTTTATATATTAAGATGACAGTTTCTCAGTTATATGAAACTTGTATTAGGTAAAAATTTGGGGATTTATCGTTAAGGAAAAAATGTATTGCACGCTCGGCGGTCTTGAAATTATTTAAGTTTTTTTCGTCTACATTGTTTTCTAGCGATCAAAATGGGGAAAAATTGAACATCAGTTCAATGGGAACATAAGTTCCCATTGCAGTTACAATATTTCTTCTTTCTTCGCATTTCTTATCGCAACGTGTGACCTCGCATTGTCGTGGAGGTACAAGACAGCCTTTCGGGTCGCAAGGGATGGACTTTTAATTTCACTTTAAGTTCACAATATAAATTAGCATTGATAGTTGTTTTTGGATTGAGTATCTCATAACATAAACGAAAAACAGAACTTCTACAGCAACCTATGCAATTGGTGGATTTAGGGGGAACACCACTGTGACGGTCGAAAAAGTAAGCCATTTTTAAGAATTTTTTCAGAAATAATTAACAGTTTTCATAGAAAATTTTTATTACCTAGCTTTAGTAAACTGTCTTAAGAGCTTACAATAAATAAATTAATAGAAAAACATGCATATATTTTAATAAAATAAAAATTAATATATTAATTTTAATAATTTAATAATTTATTTATTAATATATTAAAATTAATAAAATTTATGCATGTTTTTCTATTTATTTATTGTAATCTCTGAAGACATTGTACTAAAGATAGTTAATAAAAATTTTCTATGAAAACTGTGAATTGTTCCTGAAAAAAATTCATAAAAATGGCTTACTTTTCCGGCCGTCACAGCGGTGCTCCCCCTTAAAAAAAGGCCCCGGTGGCAAATGTCCCGCGGGGCCATTTTTCAGAAAAATGAAGAGGTAGCTTACTAACAGCGGGCAAAATGTAGAAATACACAAATAAATATTGTATTCTGATAAAATCATATATTTTGTTTTGAAGATGGGGCCCTGGTTGGGCCTTCTACCCAGGGGGCAATTGCTCATCGATTGGTAACAGGTACCTATATGAAGATTGTGCCCCGTTTTGAAATGTACAAATTTCTATTACTTCACTTTGAAAAACAGTTTAGGATTTTGCTAACTTGAGAATGCTCGTAGGAGAACGTTACTAGAAGAAATACCTACGGTTCTTTTTTTTACAACGTTGCAAATTCGACTCTGTAGACATCAGGAAAGATACTCTGGAAAGAGCAGAGCGGCAGGAAAGAGACGGGAAAGGCGAGACAAAGACAGAGCCGAGGCACGAGTGAAGTGCGCACTCGAGGAAGAACTCGAGGGCTGCCGTAGCTTCTGATTTATCGTACCTATACAAGGACTGATTTCGTCTCGTGAGATCTCTTCATTTTCCCTCCTTCCCCCCTCGTTGCGTGATGTGTGGTCCCGAGTGCAATCTCGGAAATATTTAATCGTCCAAGGCTTTGTCCCTCCTAACTCTCAACCCATCAAGATTCTTTAACTATTCAACGATCTAATAACCAATTACACGCCTTGAAACCTAAAGCAACACTACTTAGTTATTTCATAGCCAACATTCACGCCAATAGCCCCCTTTCTATTTCACGTTTCAGGGATAAAGATGCAATGTTCAAATTCGACCACGAACAGTTCCGGCGGCGGTCTGGTCGACCGAAAGCCTTCCTACTTCGGTCACCCTGGCGGTTCCGTGACCTTGGGCTCGCTAGGCTCCCTGGGCTCCCTGAACTTGAGCAACATCGGCGGCCTCAGCATATCCAACATACCTGGCACGGTCTCCTCCAACATCCACCACACAGCGACGACGCCGCCGACGTCGATGTATTACGATCAGATCAAGTACAGCATGTGAACCGCGCCTATCCAGCGAGCCGAAAGAACAGCGTACTACTGTAAACCCCTAGTGTCGATCGAACTACGAAACGGTGCGTCGAACGAGACACCCGGCTCGGGATCTTGAAACTCTGCCGCCAAAGGGATCTCCGCTGCGAGAGAGCCAGTGCGGATATTAGGTATAAGTTGTATAAAAAAAGAAAGAAACGATATCGTGTGCTCAAGAATCGATAAAAAGTTGCAGGACGCGTCAACCTCCTCGTGGACCGTCGCTTCTATAACTGTGCACGTCGACCTCCTATTATTTATATTTATAGCCATCGATGAATGTTAAGTTAAGGCCCCCGTCGCGAACCAACTTTGTAGAATTATAAACGGTTTTTGTGAGAAGGAGTGAAAGATGATTTTCCTGTTGCTCGAATACGGAGGTGGGCAAAATTTGTATTTAGATACAATTTCGAATAAGGAATGAAAGTTAAAAAAATTGTTTCACATGTGTCGAATAAAGTTAGCTCTGGTTAACCAATGCGGAATAATTTTTTAAATTTTATTTGTTATTATAAATATTATTTAAATACTAATTTTGCACAGCTCTGCTTGAATGGCTCTGATGACGCTCTATTCGAGATCGGTAATCCTGTGTGGAGAGAGTAATGTAGAGTGATAACGATGTATCGAGTCGGTTTATAATTGACGATGATGTACTGGACCGAGTGACTTGATAGAGAACAATATTGATAAGGTCACGACGGTTCTGCGGTCACGATAAAGGATTTGTTGATAACACGAGTTCTTCTCCTAGTCCCCGCTTCTCATCCACGAATTCCGAGAAACCTTCTTGATCATCAGGCAGCTCGGTGCTTGGCAGCATCTCGCGTACCGAGATCGTGCTCCCTGCTAAATCGTGTGAGAAACTGTTCGCCGATACCACTCTTCTTCCCAAACAGAAACTTCACTTTTTTCGTCTATTGTTTTTTGGAAGAGCACGAAGGTCCCACGACCTCGGAAGTGTACAGACTTACAGACGTAAAAATTGTTTTCCTTTTTCAACTGAAGAAAATAAAGTACATGAACGCTGAATTTAAAGATTTACGTAGTTTCTTGACTCAGGAGGAACCTTTAGTTTCACACCCTTCCTAATAATTTCCATAAAATTCCACTAAACTTGATAATTTTAAAAGAAGAATAAAAGCGTGGCTTTAAGAGGACACTTGTGGCCCTCGGAGCTTTTAATCTGTTTCTCCTTTTGAGAAAAAGGATGTAAGAGGAGTCTGAAGTCCAAGGATCCCTAGTTTCGAGGAAGTCGGTAGCCCTAGATTCTTCACAGGAGGTTATAAAAGAGATAACACGGTCGTGAACGATGGAGGCACGCTACCGAGCCGCCGGTGTGCGACAGATTTCTATTGGAACAGCTTGTTGCCCGTCCCTGCCATAAAAATCAGGAACAAGCCTCGGACGCTTCCTTTCGGGCCCGCGAGGATCCTCTTATTTGAGTAATATGGAGTTGCCCCGGTCTCACGTGTTCAAATAATGCCGGCGCTCTTTGACGAGGATGTCTATTAAATCACGTGCGCGCCGTTTCGGAGGAATGCTGCTCTGGGATGGCGATAATCGATCCTGTCACCGCTGGAAATAGTGCGGCGACACTCGATCCAGATCCTCGTTATCGCGGTCAAGGAAGAGGAACGAGGAGCGCCGATGGTAAATTCGCGGGTGGATCAGATCGCGGCTGAAGAATTTAGGCACACTGCGCAATCGAAATGCCCATTTTGAAACTCCGCTTCGATACTTTCATTGATATCACGTTTCTTTATTTCGGCTTTGGGAGTGTTGATTATGCGACAACTTGCATGTTTGCTAAAACTCTGAAACACTATGTTTCTTCAAACTTAGAAGTAGACAGAATCGAGGAGTGAAAGTATTATTAATAGAGAAGACTTGTTAGGGCTTGGAAACAGTTGGTCCCTAGTTTTGTGTTTGCAAATATTTTTTTATATATTTCAATGAGGACCATATTCTTATATCATGTTATAGTTTGTGCCAGGAATTTCTGAACACCCTGTACATGACTCCCTTGAATCGGTTTAGAGAATATCAAGAGGCGCTATTGCTTATGTAATAAATTAGAGGACGCTATGCGAGATGGCGGATCGCATGTGGCGTCGGCTTACACGAAACAGATTCATTACCGACATTAATTTCGCATTAAGACTTTTCTCCACCGCTCCGAGGCGTTCCGTCTCTGTTCATCTACATAGACATCGCTAGCTTTTCCTTATCACGCATCTATCTATCAATTATTCCGTATGGAATACCAATATTATCAATCTCTGCTTTGTTTTGTTTCAATATTTTAAAAGTCTCTCAAGTGGCGTTCTAATGTTTCTAGCATAAAATTGAGTTTGGAACGAGTGTACAGGGTGTCCCAAAATTATGCGACATCCGGTATAGCATTTACATTTCTAGGTATTGAACTGATAAGAGAAAGCACCAACTTCTGTTTTACCGTGGAACATAAAGTGTACCGTAATGCATCGTGAAATACTTCGAAATTGAAAACATATCATTGAGTGATTTTCCTGCGATTTTTTACAGTCGGAAGATTGCTCCTCGATCAGATGTCTGTGGCGTTTTATCAAAGTTTCCTGTAAAATAAGAGTTCAAGTGTTCTTGGCCGATTTTCATCGAGAGCACGTGATGCAGATACTAAGTTGGTACGAAAAGAGCCACTTCTTGCGCGCGTCGTCTGGAATGCACGTAAACCAGACGACGAATATGCACGAGGTGCAAGAGGAGTCACTCAATGACGTCGCTGACAGGCTACCCACCGTCTTCTGGCCATGCTTTTTTTCTACTTCGTGTTTCTGCGATATTTTTCCCCGACGAGGTAACCTGTCAGTCTGACTATTTTGCTGGATTCAAGAAACTTGTCTGTTCTATCTTATAATGATTACTTAAAAGAGAATTTCAGCATTATTCTGTTTGATCTGTGCAAAAGTTCGTTCGCTTTATTGAAGCAATTTTCTTTATTAGAAGTAAAAATCGATAACAAGTTTGATTAACCAAAGTGTTTTTCCAATTTCTTTGCTGCCAAATTTCTGGCAAAAGTACTTACGAGAAAGTGTAGTGAAAAAGGTATTTCGGATTTCCACATTTAACAACACAGTGAGCGGACGCACTTTTGCACCCATTTAATAAAAAAGGTCTCTATTTTCATGAATCGACATTCATCCCAACATAAATTCTTTAACCTAAAACTGCACTTGCTCTAGTAAGATCGCCCACTCGTGGCAAACTTAAGCACTCCTAGCGATCATTCCTACTTTCCACGAGTTTATGGTACGCCACTTGCGACATCTCTGTGAATGGAGATTCTTTTAACCTACACTCGCATCAGTGACTATCCACTTGTGGCGAATCCGAGGATCCACTGTACATAATTCCGAGACAAGTGTCGGTTCTTGAGTCGTAAGAGGCGTAACTCGAGATACATTTAATCTAACAGATAAGCCAACGGAGAATTATGCCAGTTTTCAGAGCTGCCGCGAAGGAGGGTGAATTTTGTCGCCAGTTGCGATACTTTAACGATGTATTAGGTTGGAGCACATGAAATTGCCCTATAATATTTTATACTTTTTAACTATTTCATTTATTTCCTTTTTTTGAGTTCCTGTGACATTCTCACGTCGTGAGCCAGCGTTAACAATTATTATTGTATCCTCGCCATAATCAAAGGAACTTTTACGATATCCGCGATCGGTAATTTCAATCTGAAACCGGGAGCGAGTAGACAAAAACGACAGGGAGGAATGTCTCGGTCGACGAATCGAAAAACAACGGTGCGTGCCGGTGGCTGGATGTGTTCCACGAATCGACGCTTGCGTGGATTTTTTAAAACGGCGATCCAAAGAATTTGGAAGACTGCATTATCTCAAGGCGCCTCCGTATCGTGGCGTTTACGGAAAGAGAGAGGAAGCAACAGAGAGGGCACAGGCCGAGGGAAGGATGAAGATGGAATATAGAGGGAAGAGGGAGGGAAACGGGTGGGAGGGATTCGCTCTAAAATAATAAACTGCTCGACGCGTTGCGAGGCTAGACGAAGTCGGAACAAACGGTTCGCGTGACTTACACTGCGCAGGCATGGGGATAAAAAGTCTGGTCTTAAATTATCGATATCAAAAAGGAAACGATCGTTTACACCAAAGGACGGTCCAATGAGTGAACACGGTATCTGTAGATATCGACGAACAGGAAACAACGATGTTCCTCTCATAACTACATGTATATACTACGAGAACATTTTAATAAATAAACTACATAACACTTAGTTTACTCATCGTAAACAAAGTCCTACCTGCTTGTTGCATGCGGCGTGAAACTTCGGTTTCCCTGCAGATTACACTCGGATGGCAACGATTCACGAATTTAACAGAAACCTTCGATTGTCCAATAACTCCGTTGCACACACACGTTCTAAATGAACATCATCTAAAACCGATACAACGTAATTTCAATTTTTTTAAAAGAATTGCGTACCGGTTCATCCAGAACTACCGCTCCAAGCGCCATCTACATAACACGAATCTGTTGGTACTAAAATTTTCCTCTTGGCGGCAATGCTACATGGATTTGAAAAATGAAAACATGTAAACCACAGTGAAGAGCATATTTTGTAGAATCGAGGCCACTCTCTTTATATAAACCTCTTGTCTCCACAAATGCAATAAATTTTACGTTAGTAAGAATTCTTCTACACCTTTATCCCCCTCTACACGCGATATTTCATTGCGCAGACGTGCAAACTGACCATCGACAGCGTCATGTGCATTTGTGTAGGAATGTGCGTAGCACTGACGATTTTATATAGCGAGCTTATGGTGGTAGCGGCGCCTGCGCACTGAGGTGTCGTACAGACGTCACCAACAGGTCAGAACAGCGGTAGTGGACAACCGGCAGCTTTATTCGGAAGTACTGCCAAATACATATTTTATTATTAATATTAAGCCAATAATGGAGCAGATACTCTTGAAGTTACTTGTAGCCGACAACGCGTCTATAAAGCAGGTACGTTTGGAGAACTGACAGTTAATAATACGAAGAAATTTTGCCATGTTCAAAACACGTGTTCGCCCGGATTGATAACCATTTTAAATACCCCCGAAATTCTCGTGCTAAATCTTTATTATACGCTTTACCAGATGCCGGTTTGCGTTCCCCGAACATTACATCGATACAGTAAATGAAACACATTACACTCTGTAATTATTCCCCCGCGGTTGTTCTTCGGTGTTTTAATATGCACGTCGTGTACGTCTTAATGTTCTCCGTTAAATAAGTATGCAGCTCTGCTTCATTTATCGACGAGCAGTTTTGGAGAATTTTGGTACGGAATTTTGTGTATTTCATGTAACCTAACATGGCGATGCGATAATTCCAGGGGACAGCGGAACTTAGGGAGGCTTTTAAGAAACCAGAAAGTATAGCAGCGTTATGCCAACTCATTGTATCGTCGTCGACGGCACAGGTTTGTGTTTTTCTTTTGTAAATTATTCGTTTGTATTATCAATTTCTCCTAGCGAAGGAAATATGTGTGTTTAGATACGGCAATATGGAGCTGTGTTACTTAGGAAGCGTTATGGCAAAGGGAGCCATTGGTTGAAGCTACCGCTACAGATACGTAATGAATTCAAAGCGCTCATTTTGCAGGTAATGCAGGAGTTAAGGTTAACGTCTTTAACAGCACGTGTTGCGAAGAATGTGAATAATCTTTGTAATTCTTTAGGCGCTGGTTAACGAGCCAGAGAAAATGGTGAAGAACGCGATCGCACAGCTGATAGGTGTGATCGTGAAACATGAATTACCAAATAACGGGTGGCCAGAGGTTTTACAGTTTGTGCAGCAGTTAGTTACTAGTGAAAACTTGAATGATAAAGAGGTAGGAAGAATATGAAGCGATACTCGTAATGTCTCGATGTTTGTTATAAGGTAGTTATTTTGTTACAGTTGGGAACGTATACTTTGTCAGTTATGACAGAAGTCGCACCCGAAGCGTATCTGACGCACGCTGGGTCGCTGGTACTGCTTCTGGGTCAAATGTTGAATAGTATACAAGATTTAGGACACCCTGTAGCATATTATGTTCTGAAAATAATGCAAAATCTTGTTCTCTTAGTCGAAGGGGATCAGATGGTAAATTGTATGAAATATATAAAGTTAAAGGAGCATACTATTGAACATGTTTAATGATAAGTTATCGTCGCAGATGGTAAACGCTTATCATCAAATGATGCCTCAAGTCATGGCCACGATTCAAGCTCTCACTGTTACTGACGAAGACAAAGCCATCGAGTGCTTCGAACTGTTGGACGAACTATGTGAAAATGCAATCGCCGTGATAGCTCCTCATGTCAAACCACTCGTCAGTATGGCCCTTGCTATTGCTGGTAATAAATCATTAGACGATGCTCTTAGAGTTAAAGCAGTCGGTTTCATCGGCTGGTTGGCTAGGACAAAGAAGAAAGCCATAATAAAGCATAAGCTTGTTGAACCTATCGTAGGTAAGCGATGTCAGCATCGTGAAGCTTCTCATGCTTGTATAAAAGCTTAATCTCCTACTATGATTTCATAGAATTGCTGTTCGCTCTTATGTCCACACGCCTCGAGGATGACAACGATGAAGTTTACTTCAGCGGTGATAACGAAGACAATACACCTGTAACTTGTGCTACTCAGACTTTAGATTTGCTCGCACTTCATTTACCCCCGGAGAAATTAATTCCTCAATTGGTAAGATTTCCATGTACCTGTAAGAATTCCTCGTTAAATAGAAACTTAATGTATGCATTTACAGTTGCAATATATAGAACCTAGCCTGCAAGGCACAGATGTATACGCAAAGAAGGCATCGTATTTAGCAATGGCAGTGCTAGCAGAGGGATGTTCGGAGTACATCCGCACTAAATATTTGGAATCTTTCTTGCAATGTACTTGCCAAGGAATTACGGATTCTATCCCTGTGGTGCGCAATGCTGCCCTTTTCGCCCTCGGACAATTCTCCGAACATTTACAACCAGACATTTCGCAGTACTCTTCTGAATTGTTACCTGTACTGTTCGAGTATCTCGGTCAAATATGCGCGCACATTAAGCAAGAGAAGAAAGAACCACCGTCGGTTGATCGTATGTTCTACGCACTGGAAATGTTCTGCGAAAATTTGAACGAAAGTCTTTTACCTTACTTGCCAACGTTGATGGAGAGGCTTTTCGAGATTTTTAATACCGACACTCCTGTTCACGTTAGAGAATTGTCACTGAGCGCTATAGGCTCGGCTGCAATGGCAAGTAAGGAGCACATGTTGCCATACTTCGAAAGAATCATCACCATTCTGAATGGTTATCTCATGGAGAAGCAGACGGACGAAACCATGTGTCTTCAAGTGCAGGCAGTTGGTTCGTATCGTGGTGCTTGAAACTTTGTATAGAGTTTTATAGTTTTGTTAATAATTGACTGATATTACAGATACTCTCGGAGTGATTGCGAGAACAATAGGCGATAAGAATTTCGCACCTCTGGCCGACAGATCTCTTGACTTCGGAATGAAGTTACTAAAACAAACAGAAGATCCGGATTTAAGGAAATCTGTTTACGGACTGTTGGCTTCCATTAGCACGATAATGAAGAAGGAAATGGCGACTGCTTTGCCGCAAATTGTCGAGTACATGATAACGAGTATACAAAGCTCGGAAGGCATAGTGGTAAGTGAAGTATAGAAAGAGTGGCGCGTAAATTGTCAACTGTTCATTTACAATCCTGTTTCGATTTTTCATAGCCTCACTTTAAAGAAGACGAGACTTCTGCTTTTCCGATTTACGAAGATCTCAGCGATAATGAGAGCGAGAATGGAGAAGAAGATATCGAGAATACGGACAACGAAGAAGACGACGATGACGATGATGTAGCCGGTTACAGTGTCGAGAATGCGTACATCGAAGAGAAGGAAGAAGCAATTTTGGCTTTGAAAGAAATTGCAGAACACACAGAGTAAACTATTCCTCTATTATGTATATAAATTTATCAATTTTATACACATTGGTTTCTACTTATACAATATTATTGCAGAGAAGCATTCCTGCCATATCTAGAGAACTCTTTCAAGGAAGTCTTCAAATTGACCAATTACCCACAAGAAGATATTCGTAAAGCCACTATTGACGCTCTTCAACAATTTTGTATTAGTTTCTCAAAGATTCGTACTAACGAAGGAAAGGAAGCGTTACTGAAAGCCCTCGCTGTATTCATACCAAAATTATCAGAATTAATAAGACTGGACAACGAACCAACGGTGGTTATCAGTGGTTTGGATGCTTATTCGGAGCTTATAAAAGAAATAAAGTCTGATATTCTGATTGGAGAGGGCCATAAAGAAGCTATAATGAATTGTGTCACAGACGTTATGTCGAGTGGGTATTAAACTTGAAGTTATTACACCTCTACTATTTGAGCTATCATTACATATATATATCGAAAACCATTAGGTAAAACGGAATGCCAGGATCAGGAAGAAGCAGAAGACGTAGAGACCGAAGCCGAACAAGATGAACTACTGGTTGAATGTGCCGGCGATGTATTGTCTAATTTCGGCAAAGTAATCCCTCCCGAAGACTTTGCGCTTTATTTCCAAGCTGTGTTACCAATGCTCTTAGACAGATTGGTACGATTCTATTTATATTGTGATTCAGCTAGTACTTATTACACCGACGCGTTCAATAACTAAGCAATATTTTCCAGAAACCGAACAAATCCGAAGCGCAGAGATCATTCGCAGTTGGCACAATCTCAGAATGCTTCGCAGGACTTAAACACACGGTGGCTGCCTTCATACCTCAACTTCTCCCTACATTCTTGAGGCTCACGAACGACCAGAGTGCCGAAGTTCGCAATAATGTAATTTATGGGATTGGCGAGCTCGCGCTGCATGGCAAAGACGCAGTCTATTCGTATCCTTTTGACCAACCACCTGATATGTTCGCAACACATCGCGTAGCTATACGTTTAAGAATTGAGACAGTGAAAAGTTCCTGAGCGATGATCCCGTAGACATTACCCCGATATTTTACAAGTTCTGTCGAACGCGATCGCTAAAGAATCTCACGCAGGGGCTCGTGACAACGTCGTCGGTGCGATTGCCAGACTTATCATCGCTAATTACTCCGGCCTGCCTCTCGACCAAATATTCCCAGTTTTTGTTAATCAGTTGCCATTGAAGGAAGACTTCGAAGAGAATAAGACGGTGTTTAAGAGTATACTGACGTTGTACCAGGCTGGCCATTCCATTTTACAACCACATATGCAATTGTTGCTTAAAGTAGCGGTCAGCGTGTTGCACGAGGAAAGAGCTATTGACGATGGTACGCATTCTATCGTATTAAAATACCCACAGCTGATATACTTGAACTCACATTCGCGTTTCGATTTTGCAGAGGCAAAGGGCTTCGTTATGGAATTCATCAAGTCCGCGCAGCGAGACTTTCCAAACGAATGGAGCTCCATGTACACTGAACTCCCAGTAGATGTTGCGACGAATGTTCAACGTATATTTTCTTAAATTTCGACGGGAAATCGAGAACAACGATATTTAATTGTCCCACATCGGACGAATAATGCAGATTGATTTCTGAAGATATTTCCATCGCGAATGAAGTGATATTTAAAATGTATTTCTCTCTTTTTTTGGTTCTTTTTATTCACGCGTAACATACTGAGATTCCCAGCGTCCGTTACGATAGTTCAAGATCTTTTATATATATATCCATTGTTTCAAACTTTCCACGATTACGTAAATGTTGTATCACTTCATACTCATGAAAGTACATTGTCAGACAGATAAGTGATGTAATAGTTTGTTTCAGCCTTTTAGCTCTTAACATAATAACGTAAGAATTTTACAGGGGATATGTACATTTTATATGGAGATATACATACATATATATCGATTGGACAATCTGTTAAATTCTAGTCTGTCATTTTTCTTCCTTTTCGTTTAAATCTTGGAAAAATGCATGGATATTCTTTGTATAATGTTGAATTGTTTAAAGTAATAGGATTTAAAATTGAGAGCTTTCGACCAGCAGAGTTGATCGTATTAATTTATTGCCAGCGAGTCACGGAGACCGGTGATTTCAAATTCTGATGGATTCGCGCCCTCCATAAAAGCGCAAGCAGCCAGAAACGTTGTTATTAAAGAGCTGGCGCCTTCGGACGTCACGTCTCGTGTTTGTTTTGTAACCAAGAATGCTCGGCGCGTTGCATGTATACATTGAATATAAATGTATTATTTGAAAAACAAAAAAAAATAAAATTGTTGCACTGTATCCTTTTTATAAATAACACTCGAGGCGTTTTCTTATCTCGACGTTACATTGATAAAAATATCTGCGGGGGTATAAATTAGCACGCAACTTTATCAAAGTTTGATGCTGATTCAAGGATTATTAAATAAGCCAATATTATTGTTCTGAATCATCGACGGAAGACCAGAGGCTGTTTTAAATGAATTTTTTCCTTGTTCATTAATTCCGCGAATAAATCACGTGGCACAGGAAATTCGTCTATTACCCGTGCAAAAATCATAATGTATCTCGCAGCAATTGCAATCTCCGATTAAATAGATCGTATATTGAACTGCGTAGTATAACTTTATGCTGAGTAGGTATTAGTCAGGTACTCCAAGTATTGTGAACCACATTTAAACATAAGAAATGTAACGGTAATTAATCAAAAGAATTTGTATCGTTACAGTAGCGCGACGAGCGATATCTCGCAATTTGAATCGTGGCGTTCGAAACAAAGTGTCAGGATTTCCGCAGGCTTAGATATCGAGCGATGCTATCGATACTTTATCTGGAAATGGGAGATAACTAATCGAGCCATTGTGTTTCTACAAAACCCTAGAGCACACTGTTCCACCAAACGTGTTCGATCTCGGCTCTCGAGCAATATGAGATTCAATTCTACATCCGTGCAAAAGTTAATAACCGCTCGTTCGATTCTCGCATTTTCGTCGACGTTACAGTGTTGCTTGAAGGGAAGTGTTCGAGTAGGTATTTAATTTTGCAAGATACGGAAACTTTAAAGCGAACCGAAATCGAAGCAGCAGAGTGCGATTGGTGAAGAAATCGTGGAGAAATCACGAAGCCTGAAATAATGAAGTAGTAGTATCGATATAAACGTTAGGGCTGTACTTGAGATTTGAAAGGGCTTAGTAGAGCTCCTCGTTACCGACGAAGTCAAGTCACCGGATAACAAGATTGAAGGCTATCGGAGGCTCACGAAATTGATCGACTAACAGGTGTGCACATGTGCTCCAGACGAAGTATTTAAGCATGACATCAATCTACATTAGACTCGACGTGCTGAGAAAACTACGGCGCGCACCCACTGTTGCGAAGAATAGCACCACAGTAATATTGACGCTGAATAATATGAGTGCAACCACGTGGACAGATATTACGGGAATGGCATCGCTACGTGCGTTACGTGGGCATTATATACGTAAAAAGCGCGGGATCGCGAATCTGGTCGAGTGCTCTTGAAGGAAAAAGGGATTCGTCGTTATCGATCGAAACGATACATTCGCGAAGTAAGAGGACGCACGCTTATCCACGTCAAGGTCCAAATATGAAGTGCACTTCCCAGAAAGCGCCGCAACACATTTGGAGAAAGTATTCTGTGCACGCGTCAGAACTGGTTGCACGACCAGATGATCCGATCCGTTCTCGCGAATCGTCTTTAGACCTGAACCTGTCGATCGACGACCTTCCGGCAGCGAGACGACGGAAGTCATAAAGCGTCCTCGAGGTTCTTTTCGTGCCATTGAGCCGGGCGAGTTAGTCATCGACGATCGAACGTGCGATATACCCACAGGTAAATACACGCGCCCACACATACAGTGTATCGAAACTCTGGCGAACACTTCTCCGGTAGTCATATATTTCCACAATGCTTTTCTCCATTCCTCCGGTACTTGGAAGTAACGAGAATATCTGCTACATCGATTGCATAAGTACAGATTCATTAGTAATCGAACTGATCAACTCCAATGATCGCGATTCTGTAAATTTCTCAACTTCGTAACGAGGAATTACTTTACGAATTTTCTCCACTGTCTATTTTAAAGAGTTAATCAGTCCGGCTTCTACGAGGCTCGGCATAATCGTGTCACTCTCTGTTTATGCCCGATGGATTGTATATACTCGTATATCGATCCATCGATCGTAAACTGCACCTGTACATCCGTTCATCTACAGTACACCATCCATCGACCTCCAGCAAAATGTAATCGCCGCAACTTCGAACTTTCCAATTCCAGCGATACCAGCCAGGATTTCCCAATCTCCCGCCGATATACCGAGGTAGCGTGAACAACGGGGTACGTGCCGGGACGATTAACTGGCTTCGGGAGCGCGCAGAGGCGGCCCTCGATTTTTCGAACACCCCGTACGTGCACGAACACTGCGCGGATGATGGTGGCGCGTGTCCTTGGGGTCTCCACCATGACTCGAATCGAAAAGGAGTCGTAGGTGTACGACCCATGCCCGTGGCTCTGATCGTGGCGTATACCTGCCGAGCTTACCATGCTTCACGGAGATATCGCGCTAGTGGAAAGTTTCGTCAGACGAAAGTGGCTTACTGCGCGCGCGACCGCTCACCGCGGCTGAATCCTACGATCCAAACGGCCAATTGTCCGAGCAACGTGCCTGCATAGTGGCAACCGTGCATCGTGCGCGCTATAGCGGGTAGTTGGGCGGAAATTACGAACCGCGGCGAAGGACCACGCTGCTGTGATTTCGGTGAGTGGATCCTCGGTTTATAATACCGATCAGACGTGTTAAAAAAGTTTATCGGGTTCAGGTAATTATTCTCGGGGCCTTATCTTGAGACACTTAGCTGTACCTTGGATTTCGTTAGGGGGTAGCTGTCTTACGGAACTGGACTTCTTATGGTACTTGTATCGCCATACTGCATTAGACTAACGCGATTGAACTTACGAAATTCGAGTGTAGGCTGGTATGAAACGTAATAACGGCTAAATTTGATCGATTGTGGTATATAGTAAATACGAAAGAGCTTAGCTTTTGGGCAGAGTTGTTCCTTTGTTTGCGGTAGTTTTACGTGGGAAGCGTTTATGCCAGGTGGGTATGTTAATTAATGTAGGACGATTTCGTGTAAGTGGAGAGGAGAGGTTATATTATTCGGGAGGCAAATGTTGTCTGCAGGTTTTACATTGTTGTGTCCTGCTAGCGGTTTGCCAGTCGATTTCGCGCGCAAATAAATGACAATCGCGAACGATTGATAAGCGAGGTTAAACCATTCGTCTGCTATGCGACCATCGTTCTTTTCCTATGCGATTAACGATCTGGTCCTCGGCGAATGATGAAACCGACGGATCGGTGTCGTAATAGTTTGTTGCACCCTTGTAAAATTACAAAGGCAGCGACACACATTCTTCTTTTTCTCGTTGCACGGCAATTACCCGTGGCGGCTGACGGACGGCGTGATTCAGCCCGATTATTCGGAGGTTTAATCTAACGACACCATTATCGGTTCTGTCATCAACGGTTCTGTCAAAAGCTTGATCCATAGATGATAGATGGCGATTCGACCGTGTTCGCGACACGATTACATAGACGATAATTAGGGAGCGATACTTGTAGTCAGTTTTGAAGAAGGAATTAAGTGGCAGGGTTTAATTCACCTGGAGTGCTTATAAGGTGTTCTGGCTTGCATATGCGTGAATTTTGGGCTAAAATATTTGTTTAATGCTCGTTGAAAAGTGGTCGTTTAATCTCCGTTGTATTTTCTACACGTGGCAAGGGGCTTGGTGTTATTTCCATCAGACTTTAATAACAGGAGGTTCAAGTAGTTCTGTTTAAGCAAACTTCTTTCTTGGGAATTCTTTTATTTCGTAGAAGAATGGTAAATGGAAGTGTATAATTCCATTCGGATATGTTACGTAACAGGTAAACCCTGCATTTCATTCCGCAGTGCGAACCAATGGACTGGCATTAACGATTCAATTAATTAAGGAGCCGCAATAACGCGGCTAATTTCAAGCTGTAACAAGAATTACACATCTGTAAACGTTTCATTAACGAAAAATCGATCTCGCGCCCTTGACTTTAATCGCGAATATCCAACAGTTAACGCAGGCTCAGTCGACCTTGCGGTTACACGTGAAACAGGCGTAATGCGATTAATTAATTTCCAGGGAACAGACTCTGCAAATTTGCATTAATTGCTCATTTCCAAAGGTCGGGCTACGGTTTCATTAATTTCAGTTGAATGAACGTGTGTTAAAACGTGGATGCATAAATCATGCAAATTAACCAAGTATTTGATAACACTGATAATAGAAACCCAACATAATGTTACTTATCTTATCGTATGCAACTAAAATTCTGTACAACTTTCGGGCCCTTCGATGCGTCGGGCAGCTTGTTGACCGGTGACGTCACTCCGGACCGGGTGAGCCTCTAATTATTTCGAGCTCAGTTATAATCGATTCGTTCTTGCGCGTTCTATCTGCCAACGCGAAAACATCCCGAGACAAACAAGCGGCTCGTGTCCTTTTTTTTTCAAGAGCCGTTTGCACGATGAATCGATCAGTTTCGGTCGGTGGAATGATCGGAAAGGGTCGGTGTTACGAGCGCTCGCTCTGTCGCTCGCATACGAAAGAGCAAGGGCAGGATGTAATTAAGAATCGGCGATTAAGAGACGTCTGCTGGTGACGAAGGCGCGGTGGGAGGCCGTGGTGTTTTTAAATCGCCGTGCATGATTCATAATTCTTTTCGCGTACGCGGATAAATCGACTATAGCTCCGCGGTGACATTTATTCTAATCGAGACGTTAATCATTTATTCAAGCTAGTTTATATTCTGCCGCTGCTATTCTTTTTGTCGAAACGCTCTTCGCAATTAATATTGCGCTCGAGTTCTTTTGGTAAATGATTTGTGATATCTTCGCGGGCAATTTCGGGGTGCAGGGATTTATTCTTTTTTGGTAGCTTTGGGTATGCAGGGGTTCTTAAGTCAGTGATAAAGTTATGGGGTAATGGTGAAATAGAAGTATAGTTTGAGGGTAGTCGACTGTTTAGAAGTTTAAGATTTTGGAGGCTAAAGGTTTTGGGGTATAAGGAACTAGCTTTACTACTCGGCTTCGCCCGAAATTTAGATTTTGCTTTTATAAAAGAAATTTTTGTTCAATTTTTTTTGTGAAAATGGTCACATTCATTTGGATTAGTCAGGCATAATGAGCTGAGGCACATTTCGTGATCTCAGAGTTTATCGTTCGAAAGTTTTTAGGCGACAGACAAACACACAAACATATAGAAGCTTTCTGCTTTATATATTAAGATTTGAGATTTGAAGATTCTGGGAACTGCAAAATTTTGAGGTATCAGAATTTTGAGGTCCAAGGTTACTCAGGTGTGAAGATTTATGGTTTTATAGATTCTGGGATATATGGAACAGGGATTGAGAATTTTGACGGATAAGGATTCTGAGACCTAAGAATATGGCTATCTAAGGATTCTCGAACTGAAGAAGTTGGAGGTCTGAGGATTCTAAGACCTAAAATCTCTTGGAGTTCTGAAGATTCTGAGACCTAAGAACTCTTGGAAGTCTGAAGATTCTGAGACTTAATAATTTGGAAGCCTGAAGGATTCTCAAACCCCAGAATTTCGAGGTCTAAGAATTCTGAGACCTAAGAACTTGGAGACCTACGAATTCTGACATCTAAGAATTCTCAAATCTAAATACCTACTTGGAGTTCTAAGCACTCTAAGACTAAAAAATTTTGAGACTTAAGAATCCTCAGTTCCAAAGATCGTTTAACATCTATTAACCCCGAAATTGAAAGACTTTGATACCTAAGGATTCCAAGGCCCAAAGCATGTTCAGTCCCTAGCATTCTAAGCCCTAGAAATTTTGAAGTCCCTGGACTCTAAAGAGTACAACGCACCCCAGGAAACCACGAACAATATTAGCTGCACGTATCTGGATCGTCAACTTGTGAAAGATGACAAATCTGCTCAGTCAGCCTCGAAGCCATGTGATACGTATAAAACGCGCGCGCGTGTGAACGTACAAGACAGTAGTGTTTACGGGGTAACTAACTCGGTGCAGATAAAGCCACGTTCACGCTTATTGACAAGGGTTTAATTCATGAATGCACACATTATTTCCGGTAGCGCGGAGTACTCGACCGTGACAAGCTGGACACAATGCTCGAGCCGTTACCCGCGAAATGTCACTTTCACATTCATTGACAAGAACAGGGAAGCTGATACAGAACTTTTCCTAAATTCTTTGCCTTTTATTTGCATTCCACGTTAACACTAGGTTTACGGACAGTTCCTATATACCTAGTAAATAATTAAGAAATCGTATAAATAAACTGTTAATAAGTAAAAAGTCTTTCCCCAGAAATTATCCCACAAGTGTTAACAAGTAATTTACAAATTTGTTATAATTACCGCGATGGTTTTTTTTCTTCGCTATTATTTTTCGAACTTTGAAATCCGTCAAATTGACGGGTGCCGTAAACCTAGTGTTAAACATCATAGAAGACAGTAGATATTATTTGAAACCCGTTACAATTTTTCAAATCATTCCAATCAATATTTATTCCTTATTACAATTCAATTGCCTTCAATTTACAAGCTAATATCCGTGTACACGCGAATAATTTATTAATCACAACCTTAAATACTTAAATTAATTTAAATTAAATTAAAATTGAAAGCTTCATACAAAGTCACATTACAATCCCATTTTTCTCTCTTAATTACCCCTATATATTAAAAAGGATAAATATATTAAAAAAATAATTTGAGGGACAGTGGCGTGTGTGTTTAGAATTGAGCAACGTCACGAAAATAATCGCGTCCCTCGCAAGGAATGCGTGCGTTAAGATTCATATCAGCTGCGTGCCTCTGTACGAAACTTGAGTCACGGTCAAGCGATCGAGATCTCAATGCCGAGGAATTAACAAGGGAACGGAGTCGCGGATCAAGATCGAGGATGAATCACGGCGACGGACGGGCATCCTCGGGTCGTCGGTGTTCCGTGGAGAGGAACAGGAGAAAAACGAAAGATCGTTCTAGACCGTGAGCAGGTTTTCAGCGAAGATGCATCGAGCGTGAATTCGACGGCGAAAGTCATCTATCATAACGAATACCGTTAAAGCAGCCCACGCTCCATTCTCTGGCGCGCGTTTCCTCGAATAACTCACGTGCACCGTTCGTGGATCCATTTCACACGAAGTCACGGCTGCTTACTTCGCAGTACCACGAATTTAACTACCAAGCTTCAATTTCAGATTGAGTTCACGAAAAGGGAAACCGAACTCCAGATTTAAATTCGATGCATCCCGAGGCGCCAACTTTGGTATTTCATAAGCTCCTTGAAATAGCAATGTGAGCCAAGCATTTTCACAATAAATATTTTACGGTAATATTCTCGTAGGGCTAATAATAAGAGGGGTGTAATTGAGGGGACGCGATAAATGTTTACAGTACTGTAGGTAGAAATATAACTAGAAGTTAGGGCTGCAACGATTAATCGAATAATCTAAGTATTCGAATATTCAAATACAAGAGAATTCGAATATTCGAATTAATTACAGCTCTACTAGAAATCAGACATCGTAACTGTTATAAGAAAAATTTTAAAAGTCATGGTATAAGAGTTAATATCTTTAATTAAATGAGTTTAGTTACGCATAACCAGTATAAACGATTAAAAAACTTGATTACCGGAAATCATTATCAATGGCGGAAGTGTGATTGTGGTTCTAGTGACCAATACACATGACCAGAATTTTCTTTGCTTACTGATAACCGATATCGACGGCAAAATCTTTTTATTATTACATTCGGTAATTGTCAATTACTGATAATTAGTATTCACTGACAACACAAAACAAAATAATTATAAAACTTATATATTTTATTAAGCAAGAATAACGGTATAAAATACATGAAACATATGTTTTAATTCTAGTACAATTCCAGTCTTTACCGTTATTTTGCTTAATAAAATATATAAGTTTTATATAAGTTTTTACCAATCATCGAATGTAACCGGAAAAAAATTTTGCTGTCGATACTGGTTATCGTTAACTAACAAAATTACAGTCATTTGCAATGGTTACTGGAACCAAAAATAAATTTCCATCATTAAATAATGGTTACTGGTAGGTAATTTTTTTTAATCATTCATAATGGTTAGTCGCTAATCAGGGCAATTCAAAATGAATATTTTTGAGCATTCCATTGTTTAAGAAATTACTTTGAGATACTGACTTATTTAATGACTCTTTTCTAAAAAAAAATTAAAGTAAAGTTAAAAAGTAACAAAATAGCGCCGGTTTGAAAAAAATCACAAAACACCCAAAATGATGTATTCTCGGGTGCTCCATGAGAAAAATCTCGGTTATTCCTTGACAAAAATTGTTAATTGAACTGCGGGTTATAGTGACAGTCGTACAAATTAAGAACCTTTTGCAATTTTTTGTTTCGAATAAGCCTGAGCCGGGAAATCACCTACGCCGTGAGCATACCTCTTTTTTGTAGGTGCCATATTGACACTGTAAAAAAGCCATTAAAACAAATTAAAAAATTCTTTTTAATTTGTTTTAAAAAATTCTTTTTAATTTGTTTTAAAAAATTCTTTTTAATTTGTTTTAAAAAATTCTTTTTAATTTGTTTTAAAAAATTCTTTTTAATTTGTTTTCGATAATATAAGAGTAGCTTAATAAATACCAAAAAGATTCATTCCATTACATCTTGTAAAAAAGAAAAAAATCTTTATAAATACCTTAATTTCTCCGCCCACCAAAGTAGAATGCCCCCTTAAAGTCCCAACTGGCCCCCGCAGCTTTACCCCAATACCTGCCATACGCTCCCATGCCTAAAAAGCCCAAACTCCCAATACAAGTACACCCGATCAATCAGCGAAATCCTCGAACCACTCCACTTCCTGCGCCCTCGAAGCCCAAGGAGCCCCCCAATTAACCTCGCCCAGTCCTACCTCTCTCAAAACCGCCTCGCAGTGCACTATCTCTCCATCGAGTCCAAGCTTCTCGCGCAATTACGCCCGATCCTCGCGTGACCGCATAAAACTCATGACGTCTCGAATTCTGTTTTCAGTAGCGAACGAGCCTTGGACAAAGCCGCGTCTGCCAGCCGGGAGCCGCGTAGGAGGCTTGGGCAATCGAGGAAAGGGAGGCCCGAACAATGGACCCCGTCGATACTTAAAAAGGTGAAATCGCTGGCACGAAATCGCGGCGGAAGAGCAGGTGTCTACCCGCGAGCTCGGAAAAGCGTGACCGTGCGTTTTCGCCGGTGGTCGGCTGTCCATCGAACAGGGACATCGGCCCATCAGTAGGGGGGGGCGGGGGAAGGGGGAGCGTCTAGAGTGGCCCATTTCCCTTATCACGATAAAGCGACGGTCTAACGGTAGTGGTTCAGAGACGGCACGACACAACGCGAGCCGCGGCCGTCGACGAGCACGGCGCACCAGGGTGAGTCACTTTCCAAGTAACGATCAGTCTGGTTCTGGATCGTAGCCGCGATGGATCGAAGAGCCGCGGGGTCGTCGCCATCGCCGTCATTCTCCCCGTCGTGGTCCCAGTGCCTTTGATCCCTCAGACGCCGGCCCGATGAAGATGGACGTGGAACTGGTCACCCGAGCGTCCTTGAACTCGCTGCAGATGGTGGACGACGGAAGGATCGTCTCGCCGAACAGCCTCGACGAGTGGACCTGGACCAGCTTGAGGGTGAGTGCACCACCTTCGCGGGCTCCACAGGCATCCGCGTTCGCCGGAAGTTCGTTTCAACGTCGGAGTTAACGGCTACGTGCTCCACGCTTTATCGACTGCTAATGATAGCGCTTCTTTGCGATAGAGTGGTGTCAAGGAGAATTAGGCGCGAGCCAGGAAACAGGGAGAAATTGCGAGTGAGGAGTGGAGAGTTTGTTATGGGGGAGGTTTAGGGTAAAGTTTTTGTGGTTGGTGAAAGAATCGATGAATATTTGGAGAAGTCGAAAAAGAGGGGTAGCAGTTGTAAGTTTGCTGTGGTTGGGATTAAGGTGGTTAGATACCGGAGAAAAATAATGAGAACTCTTTGAAAAGTGTTTTAATCTAATGCTCAAAGTGTAGTCTGCATTGTGTGAAAATTTCAAGTCGATTGACCGCACGGTTTTTTGAGAAAATTGAAATTGAAGTTGCGTTCTTATACACAGGCTGTTATGGGAGAAGCCATGAAATTTCTATAAAATGTTACAGAGTCCTTAAAAATAGCGAGAAAGTCTTAAAAAATCTTGCAATGAAAGGCTTAAGTATTTGTATGAAATTTAAAAAAAATAAAATCGGTCATGTACCGTACGGGTTATTAGATAATTTAATAAATAGACAGCGATGTGCTCGTATTTTTTAAACTGGCTGAAGGAACTGTTTGAAACGTGGCAACGCTGTACGCCGCGTAGTCATCTATATAATGTATACTTATACAAAGCATACAGTAAAAATTGGTAAAAACACTATTTAGCTGTAAACATGTATTTATTAATTTGTCGCGAACCGATAGGAACGCGCAAAAGGACGCCACAAGTGTGAGATGGAAAGAGAAAAAAGATGGACGCAAAGCAACGTTGCCGCATTTCACTCACACATTTTACGCTGCTTTTAATGAAAATATTGTTTTCTACTACACTAAATATACTTTTTGTTTAATTGAATTCCAAAACAAACTGTTTAGTAACAATTTTATTAGGAATAGACATGTAAATTACATTTTTGTCTATATAATTTTTTTTATGTAAGATTGGTATCACTAGCTCCCATGTATAGGCATAAGCTTACTCCTCTCGCGGCCTGCCCTGCAAGTGAGATATCGAACCTCCTTAAGGGAGAATTGGGTAAAGGACCCAATTACTGGCAGTCAACCCAATTACTGTCACCTTAAGCTATTTTACTTAAAATAACGAATAAATAAACGTTTAAGTAAAATAGTTTAAAGTGACAGTAATTGGGTTGACTGCCAGTAATTGGGTCCTTTACCCTAGAACTATTGAAATCTTGAAAAATCGATGTTTTTATTATTATTAATTCTGAAAGTGCCATGCTTTGCGAACCTTTACAACAATGTATCATGAGGAAATTCGAATAATTACAGAAATTATAGCTCTAAAGGTAATTGAGCCAAGCAGAGCAGTATTGGCGTATGGGACTTAACTTTGAAGCTGTTTATCTCGAAACTACATTTTCAACTACGGTGTACATCATAACTCTTGAACGAATGAATATTTTTACTTAAAATTTTTACTGGACCTGTAGAATTCCTTTCTCTATCGTGTGGAATTTCCGCATCAACATTGGCTGTTTGTAAAATATTTTATAACTAATTAAAGGCGATTTAACTTTGACAATTTTTATTTAAATTCGCCAAAAATTCACACGATAACTATTAGGGTAGAAATTACTCACCCCAAAGCATTTTGCTTTTAGATGATTGGTTCACCTGGGACTATGTACACCGATTACAGCTGCGCGCTACACGGGACCATCTTTAGCGTCCAATAACTTGAATAATTTTCAATATTCGGATAATTTTTTTATTTTACATTACTTATAAAATCGTACATAAAATACTGTGAAAAGTGCAGTTTGAACCGATAAGAAACCGTCGATTTTAGTTGTTCAATAGTCCTATACCCGCTTAAGTAGAGCCAGTGGCGAGTTTAAGGAAAAAGGTGGCAAAATTATTAATTTGGCAGCTAAAAAAATCAAGCGGTACCTTATACCGTCGCTTTTGCCGAAAAACTTCAAACGCGTTTTTCTCGAATCTTTTTTCTCTTGGTTTTGCCGTATTTGTGAATGAACGGAGCATAAAAAAAATTACAAGATGTATAATACATATGCCACTTCCCGCACAACCTATTATATGGTCCGTAAAACTTCGAGATCATCAAAAAATTAAAAAGTCGCGGATTTTTAGTTACTCACGATCGAAATTTTCTTGAAATAATCACCGTTTCTCGGCCACCAATTTAACAATTCTGTTTTAATTTTAGTTTGTATTAATTGCGCGGGAAATTACGGACGTAACAAACAAGAATCACGTCTTGATATTGGATTACGTCACCTTTTAAGAACAATATTACAGCAAAACCACAGAAGACCGTTAAAATGTTTATCAATCAGCTCTGCCATTTTTAAAGCACACACACCAACTTTTTTTTAATCTCTATAATAATAACAAACATGGAGTGAAATGATACATCAGGATTTGCCTCCATTTTTATTACAAATACATTAAAAAGAAAGTGTTTCTTTCAGGGAAAACGCCTGCCTACTTAGGAATCTTTTTATGAATTCTCTCCGCACTAATTCACTAAGAAAAATCGTGTCTATAAATGTAGAAGCACATTTTTTAAGAAAATCCTCGCTGCATCGAGCAGACGAATTTTCCAATTTCACTCCACAATCCAGCGTGCCAGGTGGTTAGATTAATTTGTTCCAGTCGAAGGAAAGATATCGAGCAGCCTCGCTCCGGCGTCCTCGCGCCACATTCTTCATTTCGCCGTTTCGACCGCGGCGATTTATTCCCCCCGCTTCCGTGTTCATTCTAATCATGGGCAAACACCTCGTCCCGTTTAGTGGCGTTTCGCACGGGTGGAGGAAATGCTTGGGCGCGGACGATAATTAAATTATAAGGGGAACGTTAGAAAGAGAGGGCGAGGCTACGTCGGGGGCGTCACTGAAGCGCGAGGAGCCACTTATCTCGCGGCATCGAAGAAGATTTCCGTGAAATTGCAATCGATTGCCGGTATCTCGGTGACTTTTGATCGTTGGCGCGGAGCCCCGCACCGTGCAGATTCGAGAAGTAGTAGGACAGTTATATCGCACTTTTTCCCTACGCGATTGGAAGTACACGGAAAAGTGACACTTTTACCGGAGCGCGATCGCGTGGACAGGCTGTTTGTTCTAACGTCCAAGCTTTTATCAATAGAACGCACGATACTGCCGCAGAAAAACTCATTCAATCTCGATCTACGTCCTTCGCTGTAATCCACTGTGGAAGCGGACCGATAGCGATTCAACACGAATCTTGAAACGGGCGCTAAAGGTGCGAATCTATAATGAGATTTTACAGGAGACATTTCTGTTTAAACCAGGGACCCGGAACGGAACAGAAACGAAAACGATAAACGAAAAGAACGAAATATTTTTCCGGAATAGAAACAGGAACGAGACGAAATTCTTAACCCTGTTGCAGGAGTGAAAACGATATAACTGAAATAAAAATTTTGAGTAATAACGTTCTGTACACTTCAGGTTAAAAATTTTAATTGAGTGCGCTCCTTATTTTTATCATGTTTCGTGTTGGTTCAGACTCCTGATAGGGCTGACTGCGGTGCTGGGAGAGACGTTGGGAGTCCGCTTGCAACCGAAAGCATCAAAACTCTAAATTTTTTTTTACAACGTAATATATAATATTCTATAATACATAACTATAATATATAATATTTTATAATACATATAAGTACCAAAGGCAATCAAATTGTTGAAATAAGTTTATTTTATACGAGTTTTTTATAAATGAAATAACCGGTTCGGAACAAAATTTGTTTTTCGTTCTGATGGAAACGAAATATTTTTCAGTAGGAACGATATTAAGTATTATTATATCGGTGCTGAACCGAAACGAAACGAAAAAAAACGTTCCAGGTCCCTGGTTTAAACACTCTTACCGATTTCATCATAAATAACTGCTCCCAGAATATTTCTCTCTAAAAAAAAACCTTCCAAAAAATACATCCACCAGAAAATGGCACCTTGGAAATAATGGAAACTGGCCTCGTGAGAGTCTAGGTTCATGAAACTAATGACAAAATAATTATAAAATAATAAAATAATTGTCTCTTCAGATTAAAGTCTCATGTGAGGCGCGGTATTTTTGTTTCCTCGTGGATTTTCACGTCATTGTTTTTTTGTGACGCATTCTACTTCGTTTCTGTAATGCCCCTAAATTACACGTCGCGGAATTCGTTTCGTAACGAGCAATATATATATATGTAGTGGTTGATAGTTAATTTTGAAAAGCGAACGGAGTTTTTTTTCTAAACAATGTTATCTTTCGCAGGCTGGAAAACATTTTGCAGATCAGCGTTATCGGCGGCGCGCTTTATCGAATGTTCTAATCTCGCTGCACAGGAATGTTAAATATTTTCAGACGTCGACCCTTACGTTATACAATAATATCGATTTCGCTGGAAACCGTCGTCGTTTGAATTGTATTTGCGATTGGCTAATTGTGCCGCGTTGGGGAATTAAATTCGCGGAGTTATCTGGTCGCCATATTGGAACACTTGCTTAAATAGGCAGACGTTTTTGCCGAAAATGAAGCATTTCTTTTTCAATTAATTGCGAAAAAATAAATTGAAGCTGAGAGTCGTTCTTTGTCACATTGTTTAGTAACATCATAAGCTTTAAAAAAACACCTTTGTTACGCCAATAATGTTTGTTTACATATGGATCATTAAAGAGGCTTTTTAAAAATATTTCTTTTGTTTTGCAGCGATTTTGACGAGACGAAACGAAATTCAGAGACCTACTTGTAAATTCTACTTCAGAATCCCTCTGGTTCTGTATGGAACCTATAAAAGCTACGAAATGGCGATTTTTCAAAAAGTGCATTTTCCGTTTGTCGAGGTTTTATTTTCTTTTCATACAGAATAAGAGTTCTTATTAATTTTAATTTGGGTTCAGGCCGAAGCTATACATTTTGTAAACATGCTCGAATTTTATTTCAATCCATTGGAGCCTCCATTTTTGAGTTATCATTTTAAAACAAAAGAAACCTTTTTAAAAAACCCTTCTTTCAAGCTTATGATATTAATAAACATTGTGTCAAAGAACAAAACGTCGTAGAACTCAGCTTCAATTTATTTCTTTGTAATTAACTGAAAAAGAGATGCTTCATTTTCGACAAAAACAGCTATACCCTGAATAGAAAGCAAACTCTTCAGTGGCATAATAAATATATATCGTTTCACGATTGGGCACATCCCTTTAAGAGCCCGATTAATTCTCAGGAAAAGAGGTCGCGAATAAATCAGTCTTATTGCAGAAATTCTAATTGGAGGACGTTCTGTTTCTGCGATCTCGATCGTGACGTGTGATCGAGCACTGTCTTCCTCTCTGCCAGTTATTCCTGCATCGACGAAAGGATGCAAGCTAATCTCCGTTCCCAATGTAAACGGAAACATTGTCGGGAAATAGTTCCCCCATTGACGCGTGCGAATATAATGGATCTATTTGCAGTCGAAACGTTTCATATGTTACAACTTGGTTGCACAGTTAAGCAGTCACATCCGGCGCCATATAAGTCAATTTAATTTTGAACCGAACTCCAAACGTTGATTATTTACCCGAAGAGATTAAAGACACTACACTGCTTTCCATTCACCCCACCAAAAGTGTCTTTTTAGTCTCATCCAATCGTACAATTTTACAGAAGCAGGTGCCCATAGGCGTAGTTAGGATTTTTGTCTGGGAGGGGCCAGGCCCTATTCCCCCCCTCTCACGAGGTCTCTCTTTTTTTTATAGGTAGAAATTTTTATATACATACACATTTTATAATAATAATTTACCTACATATTTATTTAGCACTAAAACAAAGAGTAAACGGAATAAATAATTATTTATTATTTACTCTCGGGAAATGTAAACAAAATTTTTAAAAACAGAAAGAAATGCAGCAGAAAAAATAAATAAAAGGAAGAGCATATCATGTATATCTATAGTTAAAATTTATACAAGCTTTAAATTGCGGTGTTTTTCTAAAAAAATATTTAGGACCTGTTATAGGACAGATGAATGTTTTTTATTTATTTCGATATTTCCTAAGGAGGGGTCATTTCGCGTTTGGGGGGGGCCAATCCGCATTTTGGGGGGGCCAGGCCCACCCGGCCCCCTAACTAGTTACGCCAATGCAGGTGCCACCCACAATCACAAGCTTTCATACAGGACTAAATAGAAACATAGGAAAGTATCACGACTGCATCCAGACGACCTGTAGATACGAATCGTCTGATTATCATGCCATCCCTCGTCGCGCTGATAAAGCTCTCGAAACCGTCCATGACTCAACACACTCTCCAAGCCATATCCCCGAAATCACAAACTACAGATACCTCCTTTTAAAACCCTCATCCCCGAGGAGTCTCGAAAGCTGCGTTTAAAATTCAAAGAAACCGTCCGCAGGGGCAAGCGGAATCGGGGCTTACTGGGGTGAGGGTCTCTGTTGCGTGGCGGCGTGCTCAATGACGGCCAACATCGCGTAATTCGCTTATGTTAATTACGCGGCAGCAGTTGGGGGGGAAGGCGGAGAGAGGGGAGAGACGGTTGCTCGGACCCGCGTTCGAGATTGAAGATCAATATTCGCCGGACCGAAAGGTTCGCCGCGAGCTGCGGCCCGTGGCACGAAAACGCACGCGCGAAACGCACCACGGGGCCGAAGAGGAGGAAGGCGGCTGGCTCGCGTTGTTCCCCAACTGGTGCCGCGTCGAAAGTTTCGTGGCTCCGGCGGCTGGCACCGGGTCGCTTTCCTGCCCGTCCGCGGAAACCGTGGAAAGAGGTGACGACGTCGGCGTCGGGGCGGAGGCGCGGCTGCGCCCCACGACACTCCTCCTGCGGTTTTTATCGGTGCTTCGCCAGCTGCATAATTCACGCCAACCGTCGCTACACACGCCGATTTTCCGCCAGACCGCCGGCGACCGCCGGAGGGACACACGCACCACGGGATCGCGCGTGTTTTCGACGAGAACCCGTGGCCTGTGCTCGGCTGGCATTCCGTTCGTTTCTCGCGACTCGTTTGCTACTATCGACGGCGACCGTGGCAGGGGACTTATTGCAGTGGTTTCCGTTCGATGGAATTGTGGACGTAGGGGACTTAAGTGGCTCTCGACGTTGCGAGTGAGTTCTATTGTTACTCTTGGTGTTGATAAGTGTGCACGAGCGTGGGTCGAGCTGGGAGCGTTGTACAGGCCGAGGGAAGAATGGTTTTGGATTGCTTTCCGGGGATATGGTGCTCGATGTAGGAGGTAAAAGATTCCTTCAACGTCTTCTGAAGTCCGTAGTGAAGTAGTGTATAAACTGACTGTGCTTCGGTGGCCTTGTACGCCTCGCGAGTAGGACTTCGGCAACTCGAGCTTCCACTCCGCTCTCAATGAAATAGTGACTTCTATCCTTAGCCAATTCTCCCGCATTAATTATGCACTAGCTTTAATTCAATGAAGATCTAATTAAAACCGAAACGGGCACTCCCTTTCACACTGTTTCAACTTCCTCTGACATTGCTAATGAAACAGTACTTTCCACCATTATCCTTTTCAATTAACCATCCACCGACACCAGTAGAAATCCATATCCACGAATCTCCGAAGCTTTTCATTATACCCGCTCATTAGAATTCTTCAAGATATAACTTCCATTGGTTCCACAACGATCTTCCCCCACTTCTTTCAATCTTACTCTCCCAGCGAAACCATCCACGTCCTTCGAGCCGACGTTCAAGGCGCCCGTTTAAAAAGACGCTCCCGGGATTTCCTATCACTGAATCGCGTGTGACTCCATACCAGGCGTCGCGTAGGATCCGCCGAAGGATGTTCCCTCCGATATTTGGTATCGCTAATGAGCCTCGTCGCAATGCCACGCGCAGCTAGAGTCCTACGCTCGTCGAAGCCCCCATTATCACCGCACGCGCTGTTACCTCCGAGGAGATGATAATTGGGCGCTCTGGTTTTCTTTGATCGATGCACCTAGGCGCACGGTATCGCTCCGCATGATTCACCGGAACGAGCACGCGCGACCGCCGCCAGCCAATTACTGAGGCTGCATCACCGATCGATCGCCGATCGCCCAGTGGAAAACAAGCTGGCGATCCACATTCACGAGCTCCATTCACGAATCCGCCCGATGCAGACACGAGCGTTTCCCTAAATCAATAATCACCCCCTCTCACTGTTTTAAAACAGTGTACATACAGCGCGTTCCCCACTATTATCTCGATGGCAAGTACACGCCGGGCGGGTTTTATTTCAGTCGAGCGATCGACAATGACGGGCCAAGCCCGCTCGGCGATTCAGTTTTCAAATTAGACGGCTATTTTCGCGCGACCGTTCAGCACCGTCGTCCTTTGCCGAATTTGATTTTGTCCTCCGCGCTGTCCATCATCCGCGGTTTTACCGAACGTCTATTATTAGCCCTCTTGACCAGCTTTGATTTCGGTTTCGCAGCTAACCAAGCGGGCACACCTGTGCGGTGTCGCTACGTTTCAATGGCCTCGGCAGGGTGGCGAGAGTCGAAAGGACTCGCTGCAGAATATTCGCAACGCGGCGATGCTAGGTACCAGCATCCGCGATGGTAATCGCCGGAACGTTGCCACCCGTTCGTGCATTTATTTTTGGCTCGGGACGCGGTTCGCTCTTTTTATTTCCCCTCCTTTTTCTTCCTTTCGAATTCTGATAACGCCCCGGGCTTCCGCGCCGATGAACGCCACCGGTGGCATTAATTGGCGCCGCTCGCCGTCGAAATATTTATATCGCCGGCGTTATCGTGTAACCGTTAACTTCGGCTAGAAAGTTCAAACAAGGCGGTCGCGCACGACGAATACATAATATGGATCTCACGTGGGCTTTCACTTTCAGAAACAGTTCAAATACAAGGGCCTAGAGAAGCTGTTCACGGCCTACCAGAGGAGGCTCCAGTATGGTTACCTGTCGCTCTTCGTTCTCCTGCAATTGGCGCTCGGTACCACCTATTGTCTGATCCTGGTCACAATGGTAAGGGAAACCGGACGGCGGGGTAAGCTTGCGAAGCGTGATTACGCCGAGCGCGCGTTCTCCACGCGGTGGGTGTCGTAGAAATGGGCAATATTTGTGTTTAAATCAAATTTTGAATAAGGAATGAAAGTTAAAAGAATTATTCGTTATTTGTTCGTTAACCCGAGTTAACTTTATAATCCGAGTTAATTGTTATTTAATATTTTTTTTTCACTTTTATTCGTCATTTAGAATTATATTTAAATAAAGATTGTGCTTATCTCTGGTGTGTTGTGGGTTAAAAATTTTCTCGCTGCTTTAGTGTCCCCCAGATTTGATAATTCGGACGAATTAGTGGAAATGCACTGGTAATTCGTTAAGGGGGTCTTTCAGTGTAACGAAACATTTTCTTTCTGTTTTGTTCGAAATTTTTTATGCGGAGCTTGTAAAAGTTATTGCTACACGGATTATTTCTACATACTTATCTATATTTCGATTACATTTTCAATTTTTTTTAGCATGAAAAGATTAAAATTAACTCAAGTGGACCACTTTGTAGTTGCTTTTGAAAAAAACGGTGCCCAGACGGTGTCCACTATTGGACGGTTTCTGATCAGCTGAGTTAAAAAATTCAGGATTCCTTATTTGTATGTCCTTGGCTATAGCCGGTACCAGAATGAAAGAAAGATATTGAAAATTTAAAAAATCACGGCACTTTGAAGATTGAGTTTCGATTTTCACCCATTTTTTCGACTTTTTGGGACTGCCAGAATGAAAAAATTAAATATTTTCACACAATTGTGGTAAGGGCGATAGACACACGTGTGCTGAAGATGTATGCAGAAGTTGACCTTAATTGGTCAAGTCAATCTTGAGATATCGTGGACACCAGTTCGACAAACATGGTTGCAAGAAAAACGTGTTTAAAGATTTGCATACAGTTTGCACAGTAAAACTTTTATTCGCCATCAGTCAGCCAATCCAGAACCATAGAATGGACCCTCCTTTGTTATTTTCCATAACAGATACTTGTAGAAAATTGAAAAAAGAAAAATTCGATTTTTTTGCCTTGTTACACTAAAAGACCCCCTTAAGACATAATTGAATTTATTGAGGCTTAAGTATTTTTCAAAAGCATCGCTCTGCCAAGTGATTCGCGATAACCGCGCAACTTGAGGAAATGTGTTCTAGAAATAGGATTTCTGAGTCTCCGACTGATAATGATAAGAATGGAAATGGAAATTCGTTAATGAGAGATATATATTAATTGCAGAGTCCATTGCTGAATATAATTTATATAATCTGAAGATTGAATATTTGAATGAACGATAGGAACAAGTATGTAATTTGCAGAGAAGTGTCTTATAGCGATATTGCTTCAGTATTTCGCGAACTACTACTTGTATGATACATAAATAAAATTAAGAAATGCAAGCACGCATATATGCACATAGATGAAGTTGGAGAATTTTAAATTGAAACACCCCTTTGACGTTAATATTTAGGAACAAAAGCAAACTTTGTTACAAGTATTAAGGGGTCATGCTCAGTCAGGAGGCCTAAAAAAGGGCGATCTTTGGAAATTTTTTACTCGAAAGCTATAACACATTTCTCAAAAAATCTTTTTTCCTTTTAAGGATTGCATTTAGTACTGTGTATCGTAATTTTTTTATTTAAAAATATTTATTAATAACAAAGTTATTGTCCATCTCTCAAAGGTCCTCTAAAAAAAAAGGCTTCTGCGGTGACCACTGCTGTTCGAAAGTCGATCATCTAAATTAAAAAATTCAAAAGAATTTACTTATTATATTATATTATCTTGTCTTTGAACGAAGGATTTTTCGAAATATTGATTTGGGAAAAAATGGCGGATGTTTAAAGTAAAAGTTTCAATTTTTATCATAAATCGTGCCTGATTTTCGTCAATTAAAAGAAAACTAAGCATCGGAAAAAAATCCTTCGTTCAAAGACTAGTTTATTGTTCCTATAATAAGCTTGTAAAATTTGAAGTAAATCGGTTGAATGGTTTTTTAAATATTTTGGTCACCGATTTTGAAAACGCTGTTTCAAGAAAAACGCGTTTGAAGTTTCAAGTCCAGTTTATTCTTATATAAAATGTTAATTTTTCAACTTACAAGGTGTCATCGATACCAGGCCCGTATTATAAACCTTCAGCACTAGTTGAAGCCTCTAAAAATACAAAAATTGAAAAATCGATTTTTCGAAGGTTTGTGACTGAGCATGACCCCTTAAATGGAGAAACGTATTACTCACAGTCTGCAAACTCAGCTGTAAGATCCTCCGCTGCGATGACATATCCCTGCAAATAATATATAAACCCAATTTAACTTATTCAACTAAATAAGTGTACTATTACATTTCCACTTCGTTTTGACAATATTTACACCCGAACCTTTCGACTTTCTGTCACTCAACGTTTACTCTTCCGGTCTCATAGCTTCTCCATTCTAATTACGAATAATGAGTAGTCCCACCAATAAATAATCCACGCTCGTAATTATTATTCCCTCAAATTATTACCCCTCCAGAGCACCCCCATCGCTCACCCTGCCAATACCCCTTAATTATCCCTTATTACCCAGCGACTATCCAATTCCACGCCATTTCCATACACCAACATATCACTATCACCTCAATTAGAACACCCATTTCCAGGCCATCGCGTCTCACTTCTTACAACGCCTTCATTACACCCAATACACCATCCAGACATTGCGCAACCACCAATCGCCACGTTGTTTTCCAATGCTCGCCTCGCGGTTCCAGTTCTCCTCGAATCGATAATCCCTTATTGGCAAGGTGTGCCTGTCGTTTTCGTTACACGCACACGCGGTGTAACGCAGGACACACGCGCTTTAATGCTCGCCCTGAAATAGAAACCGAAAGACCGTTTCCACCGCTAACGATTTTCCTTCGTACAGGTGAACATCGAGAATTGCCTGCCGGACGTGGTGGTTCTGAGCGTGGTGAGCGCGCTGCTCTGCCCGGTGATCGCCTTCTCCTTCCGCTCGAAGATCATCGCGAGGAACAGCTACCTGGCGGTGATGCTGTCCTGCCTGATCGTGGTGCTGCTGGTGATCGGCGACCTGGCCGTCCCCTTGTACTACACCCTCTCCTACACCGAGGAAATACGGCCGATAAGGTACAGCTGGCAAGCACGGGGAAGCCCCTTCCGGGACGGTGCAAGGCCGCGCGCGCGCGCCGATTATCACCGCTGGCCTCGATCGGTTTTCCCCGCTCCGGGCCGGCGTTCGGTTACTTACTCTCGACGAAACCGCACGGTTACGAAAGATCGGCGAGCCGCTTATCGATATCGATCTCCCGCCGACGATTTTGCAACGGAGGCTTCCCCGTCTTCCGCTTGCGCGATCTCCATTGAAAACGAGGTGCCTCGGGAATCGTTGAGGCTTTATTATTCCAATGGGAGATGAATTAATTCACCCGTAGGATCTTGATAGTCCCCTCTTTTCTACTTATTTTAATTCTTACTGGGAAAACGTCATTCTGCGTGGGATTGTTCGGCCGTGCAATTTTTTTTATTGGGTGCGGCAATTGAGCAATTGCCGCGAATTCCCTGCGCTGTCGTCTTCCTTCTCTTTTTTCTCTGATAACGAACACGTGGCCGTGAACTTGCCACGCTAAGTACGCGTTAATTGCGTTTCTTTTATAGACCGGCGTACGCTACGCACGCGCTCCTGGCCTGTTACGTGTTCCTGCCTCTCACGGAGAATCTGCACGCTTTCATACTCGGGATCACGGCTACCGTCTGCTACCTGGCCACGCTCTCGTTAATCACTTACAGAAACACCTTCGATTACGCTACCAAGGTAAACATAGGCTCCTGCGCTACCCGCTGACGCGGCACCGACGCCAATCCAACGGATAAATATACACCGCGAGCGATAATAGACTACTTAGGATAATTAGGGGATCACCTGCTCGAATAAATTTGTCGTTGAGTTATGTGAGTACATATTTAGCGACTCGAGAGCCAGCGTGACTGCGGCAGCTTGATGTATGCGTGCAGTGAGTTTAGGTAAACGTTGTCTGTCGGTGATTAAAGTTGGGGACTGATTTATTTCTTTAGTGGAAATGGTTAGTAAAGCAAGGGATTCACCTGGATGATAAGCTATGAGAATACGCTGGATGTATTGAAGCTACAATTTTTTTTTAAATTTAACATAGTTTTGATTAGCTTTCAGGTGGATTCGTGGAAAGAGGCTGTTTCGATCTAGAGCCCATAAAAATAGGTGATCTTTGGGAATTAATTAAAGGAAAACTACTAGATATAATTTAATGGGACTTTTTGCATTGAATTAAGAATGTCTTAAGCTATAGAAATAAATTTTTTGTTTTATAATTAATTATTGCAGACGGCACTGGGGAGTCGTTAAAGTCGAAGCGTCACAAAATTCGACCAAATCGGTGGAATCTGTAGAACCTAAACTATTGGTCTGAAGTAAAAAACAATGCCAGATTATTAAAGGGAGTGAAAGTCGCTCGGAGACTGACCAGAAAAAATTACAAAAAATGAAATTTTTTGAGAAAATAACGACACTTGAAGTTTGAAATATTTTTCGCCCTTTCAACGCCTTTAATGATTACAAAATTTCAATTTTTTAAATTTCACTGGTCTGTCCACGAGCCTGGAGTATATTCTTCAAAATAAAAAAGTTTCAGTCGAATCGGATAAGAACTGCTGGAGATACAGGTTCCACCGATTTTGAGAACACTGTTTCGAGAAAAACGCGTTTAACGTTTTACGTGAGTGGCGAGTGGCCGGGTGTTACTCATGCATTTACCGCTACTAAACTGTCTATAACTACATTCGAAAAATGAAATAAAAGAAATCGTTGTTTGGACCAGAATCTCCCCTTAATTTACGCCTTTAGAAAAGTTACTTCGAGATGTGATCACCCAATTGTTCCGAGTAGCTCGATTTAGTTTCTGCGAACAAAGCCTTCTAATCCTCTGACTTCACAGATCATTACAGACACGATATATTTCGTTTGCGTGAACGGCCTAGGATTGTACTTTCGGTTCATGAATGAAGTGGTTATCAGACGGTCCTTCCTCGATCGCCGGAAGTGCCTTGAGTCGACGCTACGGTTGAATTACGAGAAGGATCAGGAAGTAGGTTTCACCGATAAAGTTTCTATAATATTGAATCTATTGATATATGAATTATGGACGTTTTTAGGAGCAACTTACGCGGAGTATATTGCCGCAACACATAGCTGCGAAGATTAAGAAAGACTTCAGGGATATCTTTAAATTCATCGAGGAGCACAAGAAACCGCCTCCCAAAGGACGACCTCATAAGTGTGTCTCCCTTTTTCTATTTCCCTCTGATTACGAGAACACGATATTATAACGCGTCGTCTTTTCCAGTGACCTGTGTGTCGAGACTCACGACAACGTGAGCATTCTGTACGCGGACGTGGTGAATTTCTCTGGATTGACCGTGACACTACCGGTACGGAAGCTAGTAGAGACCCTGAACGATCTGTTCGGCAGCTTCGACGAGGCTTCGGAGAGGCACAACGTCCTGCGAATCAAATTCTTGGGCGACTGCTATTATTGCGTGAGTGGAGTACCGACGCCGAATTCCCAGCACGCGAAAAACTGCGTGGATCTTGGTACGTACGTTGTATCGGTCTATCCGTGTCGCGAGGTCTTTAAATAGAAGGAGCAAAGTGAAGATGAAGCTCGTGCGATGCACTTTGCAGGACTCGACATGATAAGGATCATCAAGGAGGTGAGAGCGAGGGTGCGTCGCGAGAGCGGGGTGGAGGTGAACATGAGAATAGGTGTCCATTCGGGCAACATAATATCAGGGATCCTCGGCGCCAACAAGTGGCAGTACGACGTGTGGTCACGCGACGTCGTTATAGCAAACAAGATGGAGCAGACTGGAAAGCCTGGTAAGGTGCACGTGACGCAGCAGACGCTGGACCTGGTGGACGCCACGGAGTACGACTGCGTCCCCGTCGAGTCCTTGAACGACGAGATCCTCAGGAAATACGGGATCCGGAGCTACCTGATCACGCCCTCGATCCCCGACGACGAGCCGACTTCGCAGGTGCGTATTTCCCAGTGGCGTAGGAACGGGCAAAGAGAACGTAAACGAGGAGGGGTGTCCGTGTTGAACCGTGCTGGAGCAATTCCTACGCCACTGACATATAGTCCTTAACCATCCAGCGAACTTCCGTTGAGTGTTTCGCATCGTTGACAGGCGTACCTTGTTGCAGAACAGCGCGAACACCTTGACGGTCATGGCTCCGGACTCCCCTCCGGTGGCTAACAAGCACTACGTCAGATTCTACAACATCAGGTCCCCCAGCGTGAATTCCGGCTCGCGGAATAGCAGACGATTGACCGCTACTATAAATAATCACGTTGACGTGCTGGCCAGCACCTATAGAAGGCGCACGCACTTCATGGACTCCTGTCTGAGGGATTATCATCTGATGCTGAAAGCGGCTGACGCCGAGATGGAGAATGCTATTAAACAGATGCCTCTCACCAAGTGGGAGTAAGTGGTGTCTCCGATTAGCTTGATAATCGTCGGATGCTTTCATGCGAGACGCTACCGTTAGGCTAACTTTAAAGGGTTGAACAGCACCATGTATATCGCGATATATTTTATTGGTTGATGGTACGTATTGGTGTTTCAGGCAATGGTGCAGATGGGAACACATAAACCCTTTGTTCTTAACGTTCCAACAGTGGAGCTGGGAGATACCATTCTTGAAGGAACCCGACCCACTCTTCAAGTTTTACATAAGCTCCGCTGTTTTCGTTCTGATCTTTATGGGACTTATTTACTTGGTACCTACGCTTTCTCTTTCCGAGTACGTTTCCCTCGTACGAGTGTACAGTTACGGTCGAAGCAAGATCAAGTGGATCATGCTGTCTCCGCGTGGCAGCCTCTTGATTTCGCTCCGACAGTAGTGGTTCAATCGGGATTATAAGGGGCACAGAAGCTGTGATTAATTAACTTCCAGATGGCACCTGAGCACCACGGTCAGTTACTCGGCGGCGTTGCTATTTTTAATCGCATTGATGCCGATAGCCTGGATGCATTTCGCGTGGAACCGATACAAGGACCCGCACGACGAACACGAAGGCCACGTTCCGCATCCTCGTAACAAATTGTTGTGCTTTCTATATCAAACCAGCGTGAAGGTCAATATCATTACACCCTCCGTCGAGCCAGCTTTCGCCCGTTACACTTTTATTGCCTGGCGTCTGATAATTTTTATGTGATATTCTAGGTGGTTTGGAGCGCATTTCTCAGAACAGTTCTGTACTTGGTGATAACGATAATGTTGGCGGCCTGTGCCATGTTTGACATGATTGTAAGTCAACGGCGCGAGGTTTAGTGTATCGCGGTGAATAGTAGCAGATATTAAATCACTTTGCCTATTTCAGTTCGAGTGCAAAAACGTGGACGAGCTCGCGCGGAATAACATAACGTCCAGCATATCGGAGCCCGGCGCCTCGAAGCCCGACTGCATAGCTACACCCTGGGTAAGATCGTTTAGTAGGTACTTCTATGCCGTAGATTTTCCTTCAGTTGTGATCTCGCATATCATAGAACTACGTCTTTAATACCGTTCCATTGATTGTTTTTAGCAAATGACGCAAACTTGTTCCCTGGCGATCCTAACGAGTTTTTTGTTTCTGAGAGTCCATTACATCCTAAAGCTAGTAATAGGCATCGCGGTAGTGGCGTTTTATTCGTGGAATGTTTGGATACACCGTTCGAATTTGTTTAAGGTAACTTCCCGTCACCCGGTAGCGCTTTTAATTTCTCGATTGTGAATTAGTATTAGCCGTTGCCACTCTCTTTATTTGCTACCTGTTTCTTTCACAGTCAGGTGAAACGTGGAATCCACACTTAGAACCAAGACTGGCGCACATTTTAAGCGTAGTTTTCCTTACGTTTTCTTTGCATCTCATTGATCGTCAGGTGAGCTTCCTTGAATTAGCGAATACGGTAACGCTTTTGATAACGCCGACGTGCCTGTATGCTAATTTTCACTGGGACCTTATTCAGGCGGAGTATTTGAGCCGATTAGATTACCTGTGGAAGCGGCAGCTAACGAAGGAGCAGGACGAGGCGTTCCACACCAGAAATGCTAACAAACTTCTCCTTCGCAATATCTTGCCGGAGCACGTTGGTATGGGAAATATTTCAAACGATACGCAAGCATCGCAGCCGTCTGCGCAATTATATTTCACGCAACTTCTTTCCGCAGCGGAGTTCTACTTAAATATGAACAGAACTGAGGAAAACGAGCCCTATCACGAAGCTCACAACAACGTGGCTGTTATGTTTGCTTCGTTGATGGACGTGTCCATCGACGAGAGCAATATTCTCGCGGATCTGAACGAGATCATTTGCGAATTCGACAAGTTGTTGTTCGAGCCGCAGTTTGTTTGTCGAATCGAGAAGATCAAAATTGCTGGTGAATAGATAGATCGAGATAATTAATACAAGAAGTTTCCTCGTAACATATTCTCAATGGATCGAAATACCATTTTAGGCACCACGTATATGGCAGCTTGCGGATTGGAAGCCAGTCGGCGTGATTCGATGCGCAGTAACACTGAGAGCGAAGAGAATTTCAGTGACAATGTGGTCAGAGTGATGGCACAATTTGCCGCTGAAATGATGGCAGTCCTCGATAAGTTAAACACAAGATGCTTCTGCGCGTCGAAACCACATAGGTATACATTCTACTGCAAGTCAAGAATCTCTAAATTATCGTTAATATCGTGGAGCGTTTATGAACGTAAGACAAACATCGTAGGTTGAGGATTGGAATATCCCATGGGGAGGTAACGGCAGGTGTGGTGGGTGCTCAGAAGCCTCTGTACGACATTTGGGGGGATCCTGTGAACATGGCATCGAGAATGGACACAACGGGTGTTCCAGGAAAGATACAGGTTCGATGGGCGTGAAACAACTTTGCCTTAGTAACATCCTACTGTCTTCCTATCCTTCTAATCCACGTAAACATTATTCACGCAGGTTACAGCAGATACCGCAACAGTCCTCGAGCAACAGGGCGTCCAGTGCCACCTTCGCGGAGAAACCTACGTAAAACCCAAGGGATACGTGACCACGTACTTCGTGGGCATCGACGAGAGACGGCAGCTCCAGAGGGCGGATTCCGTCGAGGAGACCAGTCTGTGATTGAAATCCTAAACTGTTTTTTAACGAGTCAACCACCTCGGTCGCGGTAACCGTGCTGACAGAAGGATCGTGTTGCGAAGTGAGATATTAGGTGTCTATTATAGGTAAATACAGAGGGGACGGAAGGGAAAACCAAAGAAAACTCGACAGACCAAAGAACTGACAGGGGATGCAGTTGTCGACTGTAATTCTGTGCGGAATACCTCAACTTATTCGAGTAGAAATCGAGTTTGCAATCGCATATCCGTGAACTCATTCGCCGGCCGTAGCGACGCGCGCCGCTCTTGTAAATTGGAGAAAGGGATTTTAGTAGCGTCTTTTTACGAGGAGACTGCGAGTGATTTTATATGACCAGTACACATGTAAGAGCAGCTTTGCGCGTAACGCTGCGCACGCGAGGCATCCCGTACCAGCGTTTTCCAATCTGTAAAAATGTCAGGGGAAAGTGGTGTTTCCACGTAAAAGTTCGATACCACCAATGCAGAGTATCATTTCGTTTAAGTATTTAAAACGTTTATATTGTAAATAAGCGGACAAGCTTCTAAATGGCGACACTTGGAAAGCGCTGTCCTGAACGATGCACAATCGAGTTGAAAGTACGACGTAATAAACGACGACGAGGAGATTTGCGTTGGCGGAAGCCGCTTCGGGCACGAGTCTTGGGGAGAAGGAATTATGGCAATGTTCTGGATGATAGACGTGCTTGTTTAGTTGAATATTTTTGGAATTCGGACACTCGAATACTTGGACGATTCGAATTCTACTTAATTGACGAGCGAAACCGCCAACTTCGAGCTTTGGCCGAGATATGGCATCGGCCGATTCTTCTTCTCCCTACACTTGCGAAGGTAATCTTCTGCAGACGATAATTCGCTACTTAATGATTCGAGAGATAATCAAAACAGATATAATACTTTATTTATATCGATGCATGCGAATGATAATGGCATTTTTCAAGTGTATGTTAAATGTACGTGTCCGGTAAACAAACAAGTAGCTAGTTCGAGATATTTATTGACGTAGGCTCTTCCAGGGATCATGACGAAAGGCGAATGTTTTGAAAATCCATCCATACACTCGGACATTTCTGCGGTGTCTGTGACAAAGCCGACAAAACGCTGTATGGCCAAAGGTGCTAGTAAATTTCAGAACTCAGCCTTCGAACACCTGGACGACTTTAAGCTTCCCTTCTTTCATGCCGGAACAAAGTTTTCTTTCGAACTCGTTCATGTAGTATACCACGATATCATTTACCACGGACAGTTTCTATTTTATCGCGTTGAAACAATATTTTGTACACTATCCTGCGCCTAAGTTAAACAAGAATGGAGTGGAATTTCTTAGCGTAATTTCGTATTTTGGTGGTACGAGGATTTCTTCTAAAATTCAAGTACCCGGTATGTTTTTTAAATTTTGTATACAGGAAACGGGAAGGTACGCGCAAATCCGCCGCTGCCCGCGAATTTCAAACGATTCGTACCTAACGGATAAGTTCGAACGATTCCTGTGTGATATCAATGCGCTTTCCAATAATATACAATCCACGCCCCACAGTCGTTACACGTACGTCCACTTTACGTTTTGACGATTTCTTCCAGCTCTGTCTACTTCCTAATTTCCTAATTTATAAATCGCAGGTTTCGAAAAGCAATCGCTCCCGCCCTGACGGTAACTAGACAGCCACGAGTTTATTTTTCTATCGAGTATATCATTGGCGTGACCAGCGCTCCTTCATTTCTGTGTAAATACTTTTGTATATATTTTTTAAACATTAGAAATAACGACCAATGTGATTATTCGACGATTCGAATAAAGTATTTATTACTACGCACGAGGTACAAATATAATTTGTAAATGAACGAGCATGGGTGGGCGTTGTCTAACACATTGTTCGACGAAGTGTTTATACAGTCGAATAAAAGAAGAAAGGAAATCTAACGACACGAGCTTTTCTACACCCATCGATTTCCCCTTAGGTGTGTCCGACATTATTTCCTAAGAAGAAACTATTCGACGCAGCGGAAGATAAGATCGCGAATAAGAATTTCATTCTACTTGGAAAGTTCCGCGCGATCAGATGGAACCAGATCCCGCGATAGAGCGATGCCTCTACGTAGCGACGCGAGTAATTAGAGATATTTTTAGCGAAACGGAAAGGAGCTCTAGAGGCATGGCGGAGGGAAACTTTTTCCCACTGTTACGTGGCCATTCAATAATCGCGTGCATGCGTGAACAAGATCACTCGCTCTCCACGGCGAATTGGGATTATCTCCCGGGTTCTCGGCAAATGGCAGCGGGGACGGTTTCACATGCGTGGTGGCCCCGTTTTCACCTCGAAAGCGGCGTTAATTTACCCCCGATGTGGCCGCCCGCCGCGTAGAATTACGTGTTACGCGGTGACGTACGGACCACGGTGACGGCTATATTCATTCAAGACCTGTCCCTCAGGCTCTATCGATTCACGGCGTGCTTTCAGAGGCTTCGCGTAGTTGAACTTGCTTTCGTGTCGCGGGTCGCCCGAGAACGATCGATGCACGCAGGCTTTTACAGGAGGGAATCAGTATTTCTCGCACGGTAATCGTATGACTCATCCCGCGCGCCGATTGTCCCGCTGGTCGTTTTGTTGACAGCGGTCGGATAGCACCAGATAACTACTCTATTCTCATTGCCATCTTTGACGTTCCAATTGTCATCAGCCACTCCGTTCTCTCCGACACATCGGGGCGCGTACGAGGCCCGGGGTTCGCGTGTCGACACCGTGCACGAGAAACGGTACATTCCAATTTCGAGTTAGTAAAGTGTTACACCTCCAACCTTCGAGATTCCTATCGCGAGTGGTCACTTCGATGCGCTGCTCCGAGAACGAATAACCTCTACGAAAGGGGTTACTGTCTTTTGCACACAACAAGTATTTCGATAATCGCAACCGAGTTTAAAGAAAAACCAAGTCAATATGGATATTGGCTTCTCATCCTACCACAACGGTGGTCCAGCGAGGGAGCAAGACTTTGGCAGGCTCTCCCAAACGATTGGCACGTCGATCTTGAAGATATCTCAAAATGGTGAGTACCGAAAGGTCTGCTTGTATCCCAGGATCTAGTACTGACTTTCTTCTTCTATTCGACAGTATCTTCCATGCAAAAGATGGTCAACCAGTTGGGAAGTTCTACGGACTCCCAGGAACTTCGAAATCAGCTGTGAGTTTAAAGTTACCGATGTTTGCGGCGCACAGTTGCTTTACGGTAAAAATTTTCGCAGGCATCAAATACAACACTACACGCAGCAGCTGGCTAAAGACACCAGCGTGCACCTTCGTGACTTGGCTATTCTGGCTAACAATTCGGGGGCGACCAGTCCCGGGGAGCAAAGGCAGCGGAAAATGCAAAGGGAGCGCCTTCAAGATGAATTTACCAGTGCACTGAACTCTTTCCAGGTAAGTGTCTCGCTTGTCTAGCTTCGCTGATAAAGCTCGATCTGTTCGATGAATTCACTTTTACGTTGTTGTAGGCGGTACAAAGGCTCGCGGCTTCTAAAGAGAAGGAAATGGTCAGGAAAGCCAAGGCGAGTGCGGGTATCGCGCCGTTCGGAGACAAGAAGCAGGAGACGCTGATAGAACTGCAGGATAGTAGAAGTCAGAAACAGATACAGCAGCAGCAAATGAAAGACGAACAGAACTTGCGAATGTTGGAGGAACAGGAAGCGAGTATAAGACAGTTGGAGGTGAGTCTGTTTCAGAGAATTGTTTACTTATTTACGTACACGTTATTCAATGATTTGTCTTTGCAGAGTAATATCAGCGACATTAATCAGATCTTCAAAGATCTCGGTGCTCTAGTGTACGATCAAGGGGAAGTGATTGATTCCATTGAAGCTTCTGTCGAGAGGACAGAGGTGTCTGTGAACGAAGCTACGTCGCACGTGAGGCAAGCAAGTATCTATCAGAATAAGCTGCGCAAGAAGAAATGTATACTGGTTGTTATCGGCGTGGTCGTGCTGTCTATATTGATCGGGATCATAGTTTGGCAGAGCTCTTAAATCCGTTTGGTATTACGAAGGATACTCTCGTGCGAGTAGTATGATGTTAAAAGGCGTAGCTGCATCTTCATTGCAAGGGTACCGTACATTGGTGTACTTTTGGGAAAGCTCCTGACTTTATTGCAATCGCTTTACACGAGTATCTGGAAAGCATAGTACTATCAAGGGGAATGAACGCAAAGAAACTTGCATTGTTCTGTATCTTACTGATAACAACACACTTATAATTGTGATAATAAATGGTGCAAGAGCTATTTTGCGAGCAAGGTGTACAATGGCAAGTCTAAGACTGCCCCAGTCCATTTGTACGTTTCATTACTCATTGCATATTACTAGCGCGTAAATACACACATAAAATTATACACAACACGTATAGGTCTGTCGATGGTGTAGTCATGATTACTATATTCCGCATGATTTTATTAAAGTATACTCGGAAAGTATGGGAATTAATTAATGCCAGCGAGCAGTTTGAAACGCGAGTATTGTGTGAATCGTGCGAGTCAGTGCAGAGTGGATGCGTTGGTGTAATCATTGTATAATGCGTAAGCGTGTTTCGAACGTCCCACAAAGTGTTATTGATAATACCGAGAGGAGGAGTTAACGAAGTACGCGCGGCAACAGAAAATACAAATGGAAGGATCGATGTAAGTTAATGTATCATATTTAAGAATGTTGATTTATTTTAATCGAAATGTAATAAACTATATATAATATAAAATACATTGTACCAAATTTGAACAGAGTGACTATTGTACGGTTAATATTCGAATCAAGAATTTTATTACGCTGTAATTAAAGAAATTGATCCTGATTTCTTATTGTATGTTCGATTAATATTTGTTATTAAATACATGTTCAAGCATTTCCAGATTAAGTCGTTTCTTATATTCAAGGGTTTGCCTAAACGTTTCTTAAGTCTTCTATCTTTGTCAAATAAGGCAATGACTATTCGAATAGTTTAATATTTGAATATTTTATAAATATTCGAATGCTACGAATAAATTTCGAACTTTTGAGTATTCGAATGTTATTATTCGAATACATCAGTATACTCCATTATTTGGCGAATATAATTCGAATATCCAAGTATTCGAATATTTCAGTATTCAAATACTATTCGAATATCCAAGTATTCGAACACCTCGAATATCCAAGTATTCGAACACTTCGAATATCCAAGTATTCGAACACTTCGAATATCCAAGTATTCGAACACTTCGAATATCCAAGTATTCGAACACTTCGAATATCCAAGTATTCGAACACTTCGAATATTTCAGTATTCAAATCCTATTTGAATATTTAAGTATTCGAATAGTATGGTGTGAATTATAAATCAAGTCCTTTAGGTTGATTTGTCAGGGTGAAAATTTGTAAGCTAATTTTGACCCACTTCACACTATATTATTCGAATACATCAGTATTCGCATACTTAAATATTCGAATAGTATTTGAATACTGAAATATTCGAATAGTGTTCGAATACTTGGATATTCGAATAGTATTTGAATACTTAAATATTCAAACAGTGTTCGAATACTTGGATATTCGAATTATATTCGCTAAATAATGGACCAACTGAAGTATTCGAATACCGAAAAATTGGCTCTACTAATCATATAAACCAGGAAAACAATTTTTGTTCAATGTGAGTTAGTCCGTTTTTGCTCTCATCGCTCAAATAACTGTACACATTTACGTATACAGTTATTCCTGAGTAACGGCACTCGAATAAGTTCAAATAAAAATTCGCGCCCGTATCGTATCGAAACGTGTTGCGATCGATCGATTAAATAGCACTCGTTGCGGGTCATGCCACCTGGTGCCCACCTGTGCCAGTTATAGGTAGCTCAAGTGGCGTAAGTGTACTTTCGTGCCGTTTGACAGTTGGGACGTTCGCGACCGTGCTCGAAAGAAATTAGAAGAAATGGAATTGCATTGATTGTTTGGCTCGCAAATACGCCCGTGCCAGCGCATTAAATACATCGAAATAAAAACGGCAGACTCATACTGAATGAGCCGTTTAACAATATAATGTTGAATTACGTCTCCCTCGTCGCAACAATCATATTGATATGTTTGTCACAGTCTGAGGTTAGAATGCGAGTTTACGAATGAACGGCTAATTTCTGCGATTCGTAATCTGCACGAATGCTTTCAGGCGCAATACGACGACAAACGATGCATATGCATCTGTCCCAAGCTTCACACCGTGATAAATACAACCCAGTCGTTGTTAGAGCGACAAACGTACGTCATAAACGTTCCACCTTCTCAATGGTAATTAAAATTCCTGCCGCTCCATTAAGGGATCTAATCGCACATGTGCGACATATGCGGGATAAATTCGATACCATCTAACTTCGTCTGTATTTTAATCCACAGTAAATGCGAGGACGTGGTATTATTAAAAGTAGGAGATCAGCTGAAAGGCAAGGAGGAGGTTTACTGCTCGCGATGCTTTTGCAAATATGAAAATAGGAATACCACTATTATCAAAGTAAGTGTCTAGTTAATTCTATTCGATGAAGATTGTGGTATATATAGCTGCTTCGTCTTTGCAGATAGTGGTGATACTTGTTATTTGGGTTATATCCCTCTTAGTGATCTATATGTTGTTCTTAATTTGCTTGGATCCGTTACTAAACAAAAGGATCCATAAGGCTTCCGCAAATATTGGCTATCACGAGCATAATAATGAAGAGGTAAATTAACGTAGTTTGATATACAGTGACTCGCAGCCATAATCGTACACTCTTTAAAATCGCATAACTCTTTTAGAATTGGTCCAAACGACTTGAGTTTTTTTTAAAAGCTAGAAGGATTAGTTTGCTAACTGATGTGTTTCGTCGTTTTCATCAAAAATGCAATTGGTGGGAATAGTGAAAAGAATAGTAAAGGTTGTTTTTCAAAATTTTTTGTGAGCCTGTAATGAAAATTTAAAAAACCTGTTTGTAGATTGATGTAAGTTGTATACATGCTAAATCGGTTAACGTTGCTGTGAGCTACAAACGTTTAAAGATCTCAGAATAAGGTCGAGAATCGCGGAAATTCACAAAATCAGCGATTTTTTGCCTGAAATCAGCGAATCATTGCATTTTTGTTGAAAACGACGAAACACATCAGTTGGCAAACTAATCCTTCTAGCTTTAAAAAAAAAACACACATTGTTTGGACCAATTCTAAAAAAGTTATGCGATTTTAAAGAGTGTACGATTATGGCTGCGAGTCACTGTATGTATTATTTGCGAGAATGGGTTTAATATTTATGGAACGATGATGTAAACTGTTTTTCATCTTGATAGGATGATGCGTCGATAGCCCCTGGGACATCCCATCCCATGGGTGAGAGAGGTAATGTTTTAAATCGCGTTGGCCACCAGCAAGATAAATGGAAACGCCAGGTTCGTGAACAACGACGTATTATTTATGACCGACATACCATGCTTAATTAAACTGTACAGTTCTATATCTCAAAAGGATTAAGTACGATGAATAATAAATGCAAAGGCTGTGAAAATTTGGGGGCATTTACAGTTTTGTATATAATTTGTTCCTTAACGTCGTCGCACCTTTAGTTACGATATATGTAACGGGTAAAGAAGGATCAATCATTTCGTAAATGCCAGCAAATTAGATCACAGTTGATAGTTAACATTGCACTGAATACATATATAAACATATATCTAATACTTTTGAGATTTATCGAATCTAGTGTATGAAACAATAAAGTATTAAAAATGTGTTATTTTTATTGCTAAGTGTACATATATTCTTTAAGAAGTATCAGCTTCAAAATAAATTCAAGTATCTTACGAGAGTTGTTCGTGGATTGTTGCGGCGCCACGGATATATAATACTTGTCTAGCGTTCAAAAAATACTCTGGATTCATAGAAAAACTGATATTTATTTAAATTTATAGCGAAGAGTTATTTGGGAGGGCTGGTATGAGATCGATTACTGTCTTTCAGTGCATCGCCAATCACGTCCCTAATTCTATCGTATAACGTTAAAACTAATGCCCCGCCAGTGCCTCTAAGCATATTTGACAGCGATCCTTTAAAAAAAGCTTCAACGCCTTCTATCTTGGCTGTTTTTATCCAACAATCCAACGTGTTTTTATACATTACTTCCGTTTTACTAAGTCCCGATTGCATCATCATGCGTCTTCTAACTGTATCGAAAGGATACGATACGACTCCAGCCAGTGTCGTTACCGCCTGAGAACGATGTACGAAAGTGTACAGCTCGCTTCAGACTGACGGTAGACAATACAACTTACCTGTGCGATGAGAAAGGTAACATAGATCGGAGTATTCTCCGGATCGGGGAGCATGCTTTTCGTGGTGTCATAAACACCGAAATATGCTGCTCTATAAATAATGATCCCTTGAACGCTCACGCTGAAACCACGGTACAAGCCAAAGAAACCATCAGCCTTGTATATTTTCACCAAACAATCGCCCAAACCTTTGAACTGCCTTTGATCTGCCTTCCCAATATCCGCGGCTAATCTGCAAGGGCGATTAGTCAATTTACCGTTACACTGTCTAAAGCGAAACAGGCTCTGCGCGGTACCTTGTACGAGCAAAGTCAAGAGGATAAACGAATAGAAGAGATGACGCCCCAGCGGCACCACCGGACGCCAAATTTCCTCCGAACCGTCTCCAAAATGCGTCTTTGGGTACACCGTCCAAGAACATAGTTTTGAACTTGTCTCTGAACGCAAAGTTCAACGCCTGAGTTGGGAAATAGCGAATTACATTGGCCAGATTGCCTCTCCAGAAACTGAGGAAGCCAGTTTCTCTGGGAATACGTATAAATGCATCCATCATACCTGATGAAATTTCAATTTTACAAAGCATCAGAGCGTTACGTCTATATCGTCACATACCCTTATACCGTTGTTCCGGTGTTATTTGTTTCGAAGTGCTCTGTACCTGAAGCAATAGCTTCACTCTTTCTAAAGGCGCCACAGCAGTTTTCGAAGCGGCTGCGGATATCCCGCCAGCTAAAAAATCTACTAAAAACGATTGATATGTATCCATATTATAATTTTCTCAAAGCACGTGTGCACTTTCAGGGACGAACTGTAGTATATAATGACGGTGCTTCAAATCGAGCACCATAATGTTAATGTAAATTTTATAGGATCGATGTGTTCGCCTCCGTACAAAGTATGTTTCCGACACATTGGATGTATAAAGAAAATTTGTGTAAATGAATGATAATTCACATCTGACATCAAGTTTCTCTACGACGTTACAGTTTAGTAACGATTCTATTGTTTCCCGTTTTTGTTTCTCGACTTATGGCGACAGGGTGGGCGAATTAGTAGGCGATTCTAATTTGCTTTTAACGTTTAATCGCTTTACACAAAATCGAATCTTTTCTTCTTCTTTTTGTTCATCAATTTAAGGCGTTAAATTGGTCATACAAATTTGTTCGTCAGAGCTCCCGAGCGTGCCGCCAGAACTATGACTACGTTATCCTTTCTTTCTTTCATTTTTGTTTCGTCGTACAAAGAGTTAGATCACAGTGAATTCTAGCTAAAATAGACGCGAAATATATCGATGCATCTTCAAACGCAGGAAGTACAACTAAACGTTTAGGTAAAGATCATTAGACTTTTAGGGGACTAGACTTAAATACGTACTCAACATGAAACCACATAGAACGAGTGTTAGACAGTAGCACTTTCATTTCTAAAATGTTCATACCCGTTAAATAGATCAATGTAACTGGAAGGTACGCATAGCATATATCTGGAGGAATGTTTCGGCACATAGTGGCAAAGTTTTACATGGATGGTTCAGAAGCCAATTGATATAATTCGATTAGCACTGAAGCCGAGAATCTGCGCTGTTTGTCCACTGAATAATTTTGCCTTGTATTTCCGTGGTCGATATAAGAATTAGTACCGGCGTTTTTTGCTTACGCACGAAAGTAATGACTCAACTGAAAGTTTTCACAGTAAAGAGGTTTTCGAGCTATGTAATTCATTTTCAGGGAGAGTTGCACTCACACTGATTAGAATTGTTCCAATAAACGAGAGTGATATCGGCGCACTAGTTCGGTCAATATCACTGCGCCGATGTCACTCTCGTTTATTGGAACTATTCTATAAATACGATTGAAATTCTAATTATATTATTTACACTGATTAGCTTCTGAACCCTCCACGCATATATATATGCATGGACAAAACTGGACCATCTTTGGCCAATACGAGATTCAAAAAGTATATTTCCGTATTTTCTTCTCTCCCCTTCTCTTCACTTCTAAGTGCATAAAACATCGATTAAAAAATAATAATAAAAAAAAAATAAAATTTCATGTTTTAAACTTACGTTATGGCATAAAAACGACGATAAACGAAAGATATCTTGCTGCGAGCACTGCGCAAGTTTCGGTCAAATAAAATACACGTTCACTGCCTCTGTAACTCAGGCGTTTGTAGCTAACTGTTGTGTCTACGTCGGAATGATAGAACATGAACATTGTGCGAGTGTATACACAATTTGACAAATCTATTTTCGAGCGTGGATACTAATTTGGATTCACTTGTCTTTAGAGTATTCATTCAAAAATCGGCTGTAATCGAACTTCGTTTCTGTTGTATCTTTAAGTAACTGGCAGTGAAGATACCGAATCTTTCATTCAACGAAAATAGCTATTACGTTGGAACTTATAAATTGACTCTAATATGCAACAGCATATTCAAAATAAATGTATATATATCAAAGACTCGTTAAATAGATCGTAGAAGTACGGGTGTGGTCAGGAAGTATTTGAAATTCTTGTACTCCGTGCTTAAGCAGCGTGAACGGACTGAAAAGAATTTTTAATTAGATATCCTCCTTGCGCTCATCTGCTTGGAATATTAATTTCTATAGGCGAATGTACCTTTGCAATATCCACGCCTGTTAAATTCTTAACCAACTCCGGTACGCGCGTTACAATACTGAGTACTTCCTCGGTGAGCTTCTCCGCTCCAATGGTTCCATTCCCGCTAGACACCATCGTTATCTTCTTCGCTTGCGACAAAGGCGCTGCGACTTCAGCCGCGACCTGTGGAATGTAATTCGTAAACGGTGCTTACGCGATGAAAGAAAAACCGAAGCTCCAGAGAAGTGGTTACCTTTGGAAGAGTATCGAGCAACATATCTATCATAGCAGCACTCTTGTACTCGTTCCATGCGGCAGCCTTCTTCGCCATCTGCTCTGCCTCTGCCTTGGCCTTCGCCTCGATGGCGAAAGCTTCTGCGTCGCCACGAATTCTTATGGCTTCTGCCTCTGCCTCGGCCTCCATTACTTGACGTAGTTTATTAGCTTCGGCCATCTTTTCAAGCCTGCAATCGTAATACAATGGTCAATCGGTGCTCGCAGCTATCATAAAACTCGTACAACTCACCTGTATTTCTCCGCATCGGCTGGACGTCGCACAGTCGCGTCCAATTCCTTCTCGCGTCTCATCATTTCTTGCTCCTGCACGGCGATCTCTTGCCCACGTTCCACCACTTTAACTTGCATCTGTTCCTCCATAATTCTCTGCTTGGTTTTCGCGGCTTGCAACTCGAATGCCATTTCTGCCTCTGCTTTCTACGGGTAACATTGCAATGTATGGTAAAGATCGATAACGCGCTGCTGATTTAACCGGCGGAATTATTAATAGGTAAACTGACTTTCGTCTGCACTTCGACATCGTAGGCGGCTTTTTTCAATTCAAAGTCTCGCTGCGCTTTGGCAATCTCGGTGTCGTTAAGGAAACGCGCGGCCATTCTTTGCTCTTCGGCCATAGCCTCGCGGATCTGAGCGTCTCTGCGAGCTTCCGCCTCCCCGATTCTTGCGTCGCGTTTCACCTCAGCAGTGCGCGCCATTCCAAGCGCTTTCAGATATCCCTATAAATAATTGACAAGCATTTAACACACTCCGATGCCCGAGAGTTAAATGCTAGTTTACCACCGAACGATAACATCGATCTCAGCGTTTGAACTTCAATTCAGCCTGAATTACACAAAGGCGGGATACAAGAATATCACACGTATTTAGATAGACAGATGTGTTTGCGAATGTATACAGAGATTTTGTGCTAGCGTTAAAGCGACCACTTGAAATATGCTGTTAGTCCCTCGTTAATTTGTACGTTAACAATTCTTGCTAACATTCTCTGTTATAGCAGTGCATTGGCATTATATGTAGTGATAAAACAAAATTTGAACGTACCTTTGCCCCCTGCAAGTAGCAAAACAAAAATTGTATTCAATATTTACAACGTACTGGATCCAACTACATTAACTCGCATTAATAAAGATTACTTATAGATATTGTAAAACCAGTTAAAGGGGGACTTTCTCAGTGGTGAATAGACTATCGGTACATCGACATTGAAAATGAGTTTTCATGAACACACTTTGCGCTTTAGTATTCGAATCTTTTATATCATTCTGCGACCCTTCCTCCATAGTCGAATGTAAAGTAAATATTCTTTAATGGCAAAAGGGTGAACTTACTTCCTCGTCTCGGATATCTTTCAACGTATAGGACACAACGGTAATGCCCATGTTGACTAGATCGCTGCTCGCTACTTCGAACACTTCCTTGCTGAACTTTTTACGATCCTTGTATATCTCCTATTATACAGAAAGCAAAAAGGGTAAAATAATATCACCGGCTGTCTTTGCGCAGTGATTCAGTTACACCGAAACAACGTTATATTCAATATACCTCGACCGTCATGCTTCCCATTATTGCTCGTTGATGTCCTTCCAACGTAACAAGCGCGATATTATGAATTTCATCCTCAGATTTTCCAAGAAATTGCTCGCACGCGGTGGAAAGCATTTCCTCGTTTTGCCCTTGTATCTTCACCTTTGAACGTACAGACACACATGTTTTTTAAGCATACAGTTGCTAATTCTTTTTTTAGTGGATGCTTTGAATGTCTACGAGTCGATATTTGTTACCTGGGCAATTCCTGTCACAGATATCGGCACTCCTTGACAAGTATAGACAGTTGGACTTTCGACTTGTAAAGTCATAGTGTTCAATGAAATTCTAAAAGAGAAACGATAAAGCTTCTTTGAAAGAGGTAAGCCGCAATTAAAATACTCGATACTCTTTTTGTTTAATAACAGGAATTCATATTTGCCACAATTTGCTATAATAAAATTTTAATTATTGTTAAATACACTTACTTCTGCACTTGTTGGACAATCGGCCACACAAATACCCGGCCACCAGGTACCAACAGTGGTTTGCTGTAGCAGCATCCTTAAAGAGACAAACGAAAGTAAGTCGCAAATTGACGAGGAAAACCGGATCATTAAGGGTACGACCTTGTGTCAATATTTTAAATGTAGATTAAAAAGGAATTGAGTAACAGATGACAGAAAAGTGGAAGAATTCGTATTAATGCGGAGGCCAGTGAGCGTAATTAATGACATGACATATGCTTGATCTTTCGGCGGATTAAACTCTTACGAATGAATTAATTGACACTGTGCTCCTCCCATGTCGGCTTCTCTGAAGCATGCAAAGAGCGAGTGAAGAGATCTCGGGATGGTTTGCTATCCACGTAATTACCTGAAACTACAAGGGCCTCGTTAGGGCCGCATGTAACGAATCCACAACTCATGGCCACGCAAGTGTAAAGGAAAACAATAGTTGCAGCAAGTTTAAAGGGATCGAATTTCAGCGTAATCCCTCTACAGTCAATTGACGTCGCTATGATGTCATTCTTGTATCGGAGCTTACGCCGTGTTCACAATGGCGCGACGGATACGTGTGTCACGTGTATCGGACGATTGGTCGATTCTTCGAATTTCAGCGCTTCCGCGTGAGATTATTTAGAATTTAAATACCATTCGCAACGATTTTATTAGATAGAAGTTATTTATCTTGAAATTATTCAAAGTAAACAAACTATTTACGCTGTCAGAGTATCTCCGATAGATTTTAAATCGGGAGGCAGTGTTTTGGAGTATAATTAGTTGAGTTTTTACGTACGAATGTGAAATGACGCAGAAGGGTTATGCTGAAGGTAGAACATCTTTCAACTCGTAAATTGAGTTCATCACAAATAACTTGCTTTTTTTGTACTATCATGTTATAAACCAAGATAGTGATAATGAAATGAACAGGTATTTTTATGTTAGGCAAGGAGCCTTCAAAGTCATTACGAGATGCCAAAATCGCCTCATCCAAAGAGAGTAGTCATTCAAGTAGTTCAGTTAAAGAAAATCAAGAAGCTGGTCCTGGTTCTAACAAACGAAGACATTCTGATGCGCGCACAGACGATGTGGTAGCGAAGAGGCTGCGCAAACATTCAGATGTGCCTAATGGTTTACAAGAATCTAGACGGGACTTAAATGACGAGTTGCTTAATTCTTGCCAAACAAATCGATACAGGAGTAATCTTCCTCATACTTTGCTTAAGTTTATATATCAATTGGACCTGTCGGTGCTTTGTTCATTTAGAAAGATGCGATACAAACATAAATATCCTTCGTTATCATTAGCATTCAGAGATTCTGAAATTGATACATTTGATGATATCGTCCTTCGTCGTGAAGGGAAGTCCATTCACGTACGAATTGAAACTGTAGATAAGTATTATACAAATAATGATATTAGATATGCTGGATTGTTTACCAAAGAAAAAGAGAAACAAAGTTCCTATATTAATAATTATTTTGATGGGTTTGTTAAATCTCTAATCTCTAAGATAGATAGTTCATCGAGTAATATAGAGTATCTTATTATCTATACTAATTCAGGCTTGGATCTTACAGAAGAAAAGAAGTTCAAACAAGGACAGTCCAGAAATTTTTACCCTTTCAAATTTGATAGAATGAATATGGAAGAATGTGAAATTCTGGAAGACTTTTTTTTTACAAACAATAACGCGCAGGGGCATGGTTTTTACCAGTTTTCGCGAGATAAGACAATGAGAAGAGAACTTTTAAAGCGATTAGAATTTTCGCCTGCTATGCGTAAAGCAATAAAAAACAGAAACCTTTCTCTGAGATTTGAAAAACGAATGAAACAAGCATTTTTAAAGAAATTGGTGTTCGCAGTTAATCAGCCTAGTAGAGAAGAACTGAACAGCATTATTAGAAGTGAAATGAAAGAAAATAATGGAGGTCCAGACAATTATATAACATTGCGAGAAAGAATATTAAGTAATTTGACAATTCCAGGGAAGCGTAAAAAACTTGGGAGCTACGTATCTAGAATTACATATGAATTGAATTTATTAATGCTCCTTTTGCACGACATGTTCTTGCATAAAAATATGTTCTCCATTAATTTTGAAGGAAAAAGACATGACATATCTAATAACATTGCTATCAATTATAAAAATAGAATTACTTACATGAAGGCTCACAGTGCAGATAGCGATATTGGTTACAGTCAGTTATTTCCTTCCGGGCAGCAGAGAGAAAAGGATAACTTTTCTATTAATAAACATTTTGCTTTTTTCGTTGAAGGGTCAGAAAGTGATACGAGATATTTTATTATCTATACTAATGCAAATCTAAATCTTACGGAAGAAAAGAGGTTTAAGAAGAAAGGAAAGACTAAAGATTTCTATCCTTTAAAATTTGAAAGCTTAGATATTCAAAAGAAAAGATACAAGGTTTTAAGAAATTGTTCATGTATAAGTGAGAGTGGTCTCTATCGATTTGGAAAAGAAGAAGCGACCAGAGAGAAAGTTCTAGGTCTATTACAGCTTCCACCTTTTATGCGAAAAGAGAAAGAAGGAGGAAGATATTCCAATGGGAATGAGAAAGAAATAAAAGAGAAATTTTTAGATAGACTTATATTCGCGGTTACACAGAATGATAAGGAAGAATTGAATAGTGTTATTGGAAATGAGATTAGTAAAGCTGCTGTTCCATATAATCACGAAGAGTTACGTGAGATAGCGTTACGTTGGTTAGAGTCTCATGAATTTGGTCACATTACAAAGGGAATAATGGAGAAGCTTTTGGACGATATAAAAAATAATAGGTCTAGTTATCAAAAGATTCAGGATGGAGACATTAATGAAGAAATGAAATTTGCTAAAAGCGTGGTCGGTAGACAAGGAACACCTATAGTTTATCAGTTCTTAAGTTTTTTAATTAAAGGAGATGGGAAAAGATATCTAGAAGTTCTGAAAAGGGAAAGAATAGATCTAACTAATATATCCAGTATTTTAAATAGAGCGGGAAATAATCCGGTAGAACCTTTTAAAGGATTATATGATCTTTGGTTTGATGAAAAAGGAAATAAAACAGACTGTTTAAAAACTCTAGAGAAAGAAGGAATGAAACTGGCTAGTATGTCCGGTATTTTGAATGGAGCAGGAAATAATGCTGTAGAAGCTTTTAAAGGATTGTTTGACCTTTGGTTTAATGAAAAAGGAAATAAAACGCAATATCTAAAATCTCTAGAGAAAGAAGGAATAAAGCTAGTTAATATGTCCAGTATTTTGCATGGAGCAGGAACTAATGCGGTAGAAGCATTTAAAGGATTATTTGACTTATGGTTTGATGAAAAAGGAAATAAAACGCAATATCTAAAAAGTTTAGAGAAAGAAGGAATAAATCTAGGTAATGTGTCCGGTATTTTAAATAAAGCAGGGAATAATGCTGTAAATGCTTTTAAAGGCTTATATGATCTTTGGTTTGATGAAAACGGAAATAAAACAGAATATTTAAAAACTCTAGAAAAAGAAGGATTGAATCTGGCTAGTATGTCTGGTATTTTGAATGGTGCAGGAAATAATGCTGTAGAAGCTTTTAAAGGATTATTTGACCTTTGGTTTGATGAAAAAGGAAATAAAACGCAATATCTAAAAACTCTAGAGAAAGAAGGAATTTATTTAGCTAATATGTCTAGTATTTTAACTAGAACGGGGAGTAATGCTGTAAAAGCTTTTAAAGAATTGTATAATCTGTGGTTTGACGCGGAAGGAAACAAAACACAATATCTAAAAACTCTGGAAAGAGAAAGAATAAGTCTAACTAATATGTCTAGTATTTTGCATGGAGCAGCAACTAATGCTGGAAAAGCTTTTAAAGAATTATATAACACTTTCTTCGATGAGCAAGGAAATAAGAAAAAGCATTTAAAGCACTTTATTGAGGAAAAGGAGTCAAATAGTTTTACGCTGCATAACTTGTCTAGTATATTAAGTGGGGCAGGAGGTAATCCCCAAGATGCTTTTGAAGAATTACATAGCGTTTGTTTTAATGGGGATGGGAAAAGGACAAAGCTGTTAGATGACTTTTATAAGGCAGATTTCAAGGCTAGTCACTTATCCTCCATGTTATGTGGCACAGGAGTTCGTGCCGCTTCTGCATTAAAACGATTACATAGTGTCTGGCTTAATAACGAAGGGAAAAGAACAAAACTCGTAGACGATTTCTATGAGATAGGTTTTTCGCCTGGTTATCTGTGCAATATATTGAGCGGAGCAATAGGTAATTTAGAAAAGTTTCACGATTTTTGTTTCGTAGGAGAAACAAAGAAGTATTTAAATTATTTCTTAAATGAGAAAGAGGGTTTCACGCCGACTCGTTTATGTAGTATACTACATGGAGCAAGAGCAAATGTTTGTTCCGCTTTCAGAGATCTTTGTAGCGTTTGTTTTGACGAGACAGGGAACAAAACACAGCTTTTAAATGATTTTTATAAGGCAGGTTTTACCTCTAATGATTTATCTCGTATATTATCTATGACAGGAAATAATGCCGCTTTTATTTTGAGAAATTTTCATAAATCTTGTTTTGATAAAAGAAATTACTTAAATCACTTCTTAACCGAGGAGGAACTTTTTACGCCAAGTGATTTATGTAACATATTACATGGAGTGGGAATTAATACTTATGCTACTTTTGAAAAATTGCACGATCTTTGCTTCGATAAGGTAGGAAACAAAACAGAATATTTAAACAAACTTATCGAAAATGATCAGGGTAAAATATGTGATATATTATGCGAAGAAGTTAGAAAGCTTCATTTTCTTAGATGATATATCATAATTTCAACAAAAGAGTTACTGATATCTTTTGTTTCATGAATGATAAAAATTTTGCGGATAAGAATACTGTAATTAATAATTCTGAAAGTTTAACATTAATTTTGGTATATTTAAGGTATTACCAGACTGTTTTTATAAGTATTTATGTGATAAAGTCTTGTTTTCTTATGTTAGTGACGATAGGTTGATATTTATTTAATACCTTATGCAAACATGTGTATATGTACAGATCGTAAGAGATTATTTTTGATATTATACAAACGATTCAGAATCTTCTAAACTTTTTTTTTGAACCTTTCATAGTGATAGTCGTCAGTTGCTTTCTCTCCATTGTCTTTCCGTTTTCCTTTAAAATCGTCCTTGGGTGCTGTTACCTTCTTTGTGTCTTCGGTTTCTTGTCTTGACTCTTGGAAATCTGTGTCTTTTATATTAACTGTAGAAAGAAGTACAGTAAACAATTACGTTGCTTTGAAATTATTCCATGAAAAAACAATGGTAAGAGGGAACGTAAATAACGTACATGTTGGACAACATTCACAGTCATGTTTGTTGGAACAAACTGCAAAGGGCCGTCTTTCTTCCTGTGCCTGTCTACTTCTGAAATATCAGACAACATTTTGTTCCGATGTGTAGAGCTTTGCCTTCAATGTCCATGTACTGTACTGTACTGTTTGCAATGGTGCTTCCTCTGGGGAACAATGGGCTCCCTTTTTGCTATTTAACCCATTCTCTGCTTTGCTCTTCCTCTTTGATAATTCCTCTTCAATATATTTCACCCTAAACAATTTGAAAAAGATGACGTTAATGCGCTTCAGCTGTCTTTTTAAAAATTATCTGCGCATACATTTCCTCAACTTCATCCCGTCTATTAGTTTCCGCATTGAACTGCGTGCCAATTCCAGTTTCATATGCATCATTCTGCTTCAATTTTGTGTTCTTCAACGCAGCCATATTTACCATTCCCCCAACTTTTACATTAAAAGGAATTGACTAAAGAAAGAATCTCTTTTTAGCAATCCAGGTTCAAAAGTGTTCTACATATAAATTACATCAAACATCTCGCTGTTGTTACATCAGGTGTTGCATTTTCTCCAATAGCTAATCCAATGACGTTCATACCTTTAGGGCTTTCCTGAAGCTTCTGTATAATTCTCATCTCTTCCACTTTTTCTCTAAATAAACATTGCGTTCATTGTAATTGGGTTCTACTTTTGTAACTAATATTCCTTCATAAAACAAGACTCCAACATTTGCTTTTTACAGAGCTGGACCACTGTCATATCTAATCATATCTGCTATTTACCTGACAGACATTTCTTCATCCTCGTTCCCATCTTCATCCCGTGTGATCCCATGAGACTTTTCGCTCTCTCAGGAACCATAGTGACTTCCTCTTAAATTGTATTTCAGTCGCACCTTCTCCTGCATTACTCATCTGTATTGAAGTGTATAATAACAAATTTAATTTATCAAGACATAATCACTCATTGTACGTATCATTAGATATTAACAATTCATATCTTACATTATGTTCTCACAGTTAAATGTATCAAGGGCAGAGACGCAATACACCTTTATGAATAAACAGCAAACAACAAACAGTGCCTAAGAATAACAGCAAACAATAACAGTAATAACAAGTTAACGTCAACTGTCTTATGGCAATTTACAATAGTCAATAAACGCGTCATTCTTATGTGTGGTTTCCAGCTGGGTCCACAATTGTAAACGCCCCTCGCTGAAGTAACAGGTAATAACAGAGCGAGACGATTGGTCGATTCTTCAAATTTGACCACTTCCATACGGCGCGCACTGCGCGTGAGATTATTTAGAATTTAAATACAATTCGCAACGATGTTTTTAAATTGAAGTTATTTAACTTGGAAGTATTCAAAGTAAACAAGCTATTTACGCTGCCAGAGTTTTTCCAATAGATTTGTTATAGGAGAGGACAGTGTTTCGAAATATAATTGAGTTTTTACGTACGAATATAAAATGACAAATGAGGGTTATGCTGAAGGTAGAACATCTCTGCACTTACTAATGGAGTCATCGCAAATAATTTGCTTTTTTGTACTACCATTTTATAAATCAAGATAGTGATAATGAAATGAACAGGTATTTTTATGTTAGGCAAGGAGCCTTCGCAGTCATTACGAGATGCCGCAATCACCTCATCCAAACGAAACAAACGAGGCAAACAAAGCAGTCATTCAAGTAGTTCAGCTAAAGAAAATTATGAACCTGATATTGGCTCTAACAAATGGAGACGTTCTGTTGTGGACACAGACAATGTGGTATCAAAAACGGTGGGCAAAGATTCAGAAGTGCCTAACGATTTACAAGAAGCTAGGCAGGACAAGTTGCTTAATTCTTGCCAAACCAATCGATACAGGAGTAATCTTCCTTATACTTTGATTAAGCTTATGTATCAATTGGACTTGTCGGTGCTTTGTTCGTTTAGAAAGATGCGATACAAACATAAATATCCTTCGTTATCATTAGCATTCGAAAATTCTGAAATTGATACATTTAATGATATCGTCCTTCGTCGTGAAGGGAAGTCCATTCACGTACGAATTGAAACTGTAGACAAGTATTATACAAATAATGATATTACTTATGGTGAATTGTTTACCATAGAAAATGAAAGTTTCTGTATTAATAATTACTTTGATGGATTTGTTAAATCTCTAATCTCTAAGTCAGATAGTTCATCGAGTAATATAGAGTATCTTATTATCTACACTAATTCAGGCTTGGATCTTACAGAAGAAAAGAAATTAAAAGAATATCGATCCAGAAATTTTTACCCTTTCAAATTTGATAGCGTGAATATGGAAGAATGTGAAATTCTGAAAGACTTTTTTTTTACGAACAATAACAGGCAAGGGTATGGTTTTTACCAATTTTCGCGAGATAAGACAGTAAGAGAAGAACTTTTAACACGATTAGGATTTACGCCTCCTATGTGGAAAGCAATAAAAAAAAGAAACCTTACTGACGGATTCGACAAACAAATAAAACGAGAATTTTTAAATAAATTAGTGTTCGCAGTTAATCAGCCTAGTAGAGAAGAACTGAATAGCATTATTAGAAGTGAAATGAAAGGAAATAGTGGAGGTCCAGACAATTATATAACATTGCGAGAAAGAATATTGAGTAATTTGGCAGCTCCAGGGATGCATAAAAAACTTGGGAGCTATGTATCTAGAATTACTTATGAATTTAATTTACTAATGCTCTTCTTGCACGACATGTTCTTGGATAAAAATATGTTCTCCATTAATTTTGAAGAAAAAAGCCATGACATATCTAATATCATTACTATCAATTATAGAGATAGAATCACTTATGTGAAGGCTCACAATGCAGACAGCGATATTGGTTACAATGAGTTGTTTCCCTCCAGGCACCAGAAAGAAAAGAGTACTTTTTCTATTAATAAACATTTTGCCCTTTTCGCCGAAGAGTTAGAAAATGATTCAAAATATTTTATTGTCTATACTAATGCAGATCTAAATCTTACGGAAGAAAAGAGGTTTAAGAAGAACGGAAAGTCTAGAGATTTCTATCCTTTAAAATTTGAAAGTTTAGATATTCAAAAGAAAAGATATAAGGTTTTAAGAAATTTATCATGTATAAGTGAGAATGGTCTCTATCGATTTGCAAAGGAAGAAGCGACAGGAGAGAAAGTTTTGGGTCAATTAAAGCTTCCACCTTTTCTGCGAAAAGAGAAAGTAGGAGGAACATGTTCCGATGGGAATGAAAACGAAATAAAAGAGAAATTTTTAGGTAGCTTAATATACGCAGTTAAGCAGCATCATAAGGAAGAATTGAATAGTGTTATTAGAAATGAAATCGGTAAAGCTGTTGTTCCATATAATCACGAAGAGTTACGTGAGATAGCGTTACGTTGGTTAGAGTCTCGTGAATTTGATCACATTACAAAGGGAATAATGGAGAAGCTTTTGGACGATATAAAAAATAATAGATCTAGTTATCAAAAGATACAGGATGGAGACATTAAGGAAGAAATTAAATTTGCTAAATGCGTGGTTGGTAGACAAGGGATACCTACATTTTATCAGTTCTTAGATTTTTTAATTAAAGGTGAAGGAAAGATATATCTAGGAGTTCTGAAAAGGCAAAGAATATATCTAACTAATATGTCCAGTATTTTATATAGAGCAGAGAATGATGCTGTGAAAGCTTTTAAAGGATTATACAATCATTGGTTTGATGAAAAAGGAAATAAAACAAAATATTTAACAACTCTAGAAAAAGAAGGAATAAAACTGGCTAGTATGTCCGGTATTTTGAGTGGAGCAGGAACTAATGCGGTAGAAGCCTTTAAAGGATTATATGACCTTTGGTTTGATGAAAAAGGAAATAAAACGCAATATCTAAAAAATTTAGAGAGAGAAGGAATAAATCTAGCTTATGTGTCCAGGATTTTATATAAAGCAGGACATAATGCTGTAGCAGCTTTCAAAGGGTTATATGACCTTTGGTTTGATGAAGAAGGAAATAAAACGCAGTATCTAAAAACTTTAGAGAAAGAAAGAATAAATCTAGCTATTATATCTGGTATTTTGGATGGAGCAGGAAATAATGCTGTAGAAGCATTTAAAGGATTATATGATCTTTGGTTTGACAAAAAAGGAAATAAAACTAAATATTTAAAAGCTCTGGAAAAGAAAGAATTGAATCTGGCTAGTATATCTTCTGGTATTTTGGATGGAGCAGGAAATAATGCTGTAGAAGCTTCTAAAGGATTATATGATCTGTGGTTTGACGCTAAAGGAAAGAAAACACAATATCTAAAAACTCTAGAAAAAGAAGGAATAAGTCTAAGTAATGTGTCTAGTATTTTGAAAGGCGCAGCAGCTAATGCTGTAACAGCTTTTAAAGAATTGTATAACACTTTCTTCGATGAGCAAGGAAATAAGAGTCAGCATTTAAAGCACTTTATTGAGGGAAAAGAGAGAAATAGTTTCACACTGCAGCACTTGTCCAGTATATTAAGTGGGGCAGGAGGTAATCCCCAAGATGCTTTTGAAGAATTACATAGCGTTTGTTTTAATGAGGATGGGAAAAGGACAAAGCTGTTAGATGATTTTTATAAGGCAGATTTCAAAGCAAGTCAGTTATCCTGCATGTTATCGGGCTCAGGAGTTCATGCTGCTTATACCTTAAAACGATTGCATAGTGTTTGGCTGAATAACGAAGGGAAAACAACAAAACTTGTGAATGATTTCTATGAGATAGGTTTAACGCCTGGTTATCTGTGCAATATATTGAGTGGAGCAGCAGATAATTTAGAACAGTTTCACGATTTTTGTTTCGTAGGAGAAACAAAGAAGTATTTAAATCATTTCTTAAATGAGAAAGAAGGTTTTACGCCGAGTCATTTATGTAATATACTGTATAGAGCCAGAGCTAATGTTTGTTACGCTTTCATAGATTTTTGGAGCGTTTGTTTTGATGAGACTGGGAACAAAACACAGCTTTTAGATGATTTTTATAAAGCAGGTTTTACCCCTAATGATCTATCCACTATGTTATCTATGACAGGAAATAATGCCGCTTTTGTTTTGAGAAGTTTCCATAAATCTTGTTTTGATAAAAGAAATTATTTAAATCACCTCTTAGCCGAGAAGGAACTTTTTACGCCGAGTGTTTTATGTAAGATATTACGTAAAGTAGGAATTAGTATTTCTGCCAAATTTGAAAAACTGCACGATCTTTGCTTCGATAAGGCAGGAAACAGAACAGAATATTTAAACAAACTTATCGAAAATGATCAGGGTAAAATATGTGATATATTATACGAAAAAGTTAAAAAGCATTACATCCTTGGATGATATATAATTTCAACAACAGAAAACTGACATTTTTTGTTTCATGAATGATTCTTCTAATATAAAAATTTTGCGGATAAGAATACTGTAATTAGTTACTCTTGAAAGTTTAACATTAATTTTGCTATATTTAAGGTAATATCAGACTGTTTTCATAAGTATTTATACGATAAAGTCTTGTTTTCTTATGTTAGTGACGATATGTTGACATTTATTTATTACCTTATGTAAACATGTGTATATGTACAGATCGTAAGAGATTATTTTTGATATTATACAAACGAGTTCAGAATCTTCTAAACTGTTTTTTTGAACCTTCCATAGTGATAGTCGTCAGTTGCTTTCTCTCCATTGTCTTTCCGTTTTCCTTTAAAATCGTCCTTGGGTGCTGTTACCTCGTTTGTGTCATCAGTTTCTTCCATATTAACTATAGAAGGAAGTACAGTAAACAATTATGTTACTTTGAAATTATTCCATGAAAAAACAATGATAAGAGGGAACTTAAATAACGTACATGTTGGACAAAATTCACAGTCATGTTTGTTGGAACAAACTGCGAAGGGCCGTCTTTCTTCCTGTGCCTGTCCCAAAGTAATTTAGCATCTTCTGTGGCTTTGATATTACGAATCTTGATATAATATGTATCTTATCTACAGTTTACAAAAGAATAAAGTATGTAAAGAAACATACTCTATCCCAAGATCTACTTCTGAAATATCAGACAACATTTTGTTCCGATGCGTAGAGCTTTGCCTTTAATGTCCAACTACTACTTGTAATGCTGCTTCCTCTGGCGAACAATAGACTCACTTTTGCGCTATTTAACCCATTCTCTGCTTTGCCATCGGCTTTGCTCTTCCTCTTTGACAATTCCTCTTCGATATACTTCACCCTAAACAATTTGAAAAAGATGACGTTAATGCGCTTCAGCTGTCTTTTTAAAAATTATGAAACATCTGCGCATACATTTCCTTAACTTCGTCCCGTCTATTAGTTTCTGCATTGAACTGGGTGCCAATTCCAGTTTCATAAGCATCATTCTGCTTCAGTTTTGTATTCTTCAACGCAGCCATATTTATCATACCCCCAACTTTTACATTAAAAGAAATTGACTAAAGGAAGAATCTCTTTTTAGCAATCCAGGTTCAAAAGTGTTCTACCTATAAATTATATGAAGCGTCTCATCTCTGTTGCATCAGGTGTTACATTTTCTCAAAGAGCTAATCCAATGATGTTCATACCTTTAGGGCATTCCCGAAGCTTCTGTATAATTTTCATCTTCCACTTTTTCTCTAAATAAATATTGCATTAGTTGTAATTAGGTTCTACTTTTGTAACTAATATTCCTTCATAAAACAAGACTCAAACATTTGCTTTTTACAGAGCTGGACCACTGTCATATCTAATCATATCTGCTATTTACCTGACAGACATTTCTTCATCCTCGTTCTCATCTTCATCCGACGAAACTTGTCGCTCTCTCAGGGAACATAGTGACTTCCTTTTAAATTGTATTTCAGTCGCATCTTCTCCTGCATTACTCATCTGTGTTGATGTGAATAATAACAAATTTCTTTCATCAATTCATAATCACTCCTTGTAAATATCAGTAGATATTAACAATTCATATCTTACATTATGTTCTCACAGTTAAATGTATCAAGGGCAGAAATGCAATACACCTTTAAGAATAAGCAGGCGAACAGCAAAAAGTGCCTAAGAATAACAGCAAACAATAACAGTAATAACAGATTAAAGTCAACTATTTTAAGGCAATTTACAATAGTCAATAAACGCGTCATTCTCATGTGTTGGTATTCCCGAGTCTTAAGCTGGGTCCACAATTGTAAACGCCCCTCGTTGAAATAACAGGTAATAACAGAGCGAGACGATTGGTCGATTCTTCAAATTTGAACACTTCCATGCGGCGCGGACTTCCACGTGCTTCTGCGTGAGTATTCAAAGGGTATTGAAAGTAAACAAGCTATTTACGCTGCCAGAGTTTTTCCAATAGATTTGCTATAGGGGAGGGCAGTGGTTTCGACGTATAATTGAGTTTTTACGTACGTATGAAAAATGAAGGAGGATTATGCTGAAGGTAGAATATCTCTGAACTCGTAAATTAAGTTCATCACAAGTAACTTGTTTTGTTTGTACTATCATGTTATAAATCAAGATAGTGATAATGAAATGAACAGGTATTTTTATGTCAGAGAAGGAGCCTTCAAAGTCATTACCATATACCAAAATCGCCTCATCCAAAGAAAGTAGTCATTCAAGTAGTTCAGCTAAAGAAAATCCTGAAGCTGGTCCTGGCTCTAACAAACGAAGACATTCTGTTGCGCGCACAGACGATGTGGTATCGAAGAGGCTGCGCAAACATTCAGATGTGCCTGACGGTTTACAAGAATCTAGGCAGGACTTACATGACGATTTGCTTAATTCCTGCCAAACAAATCGATACAGAAAAAATCTTCCTTATACTTTGATTAGGCTTATGTATCAATTGGACTTGTCGGTGCTTTGTTCGTTTAGAAAAATGCGATACAAACATAAATATCCTTCGTTATCATTAGCATTCGAAGATTCTGAAATTGATACATTTAATGATATCATCTTACGTCATGAAGAGAAGTCCATTCATGTACGAATTGAAACTGTAGACAAGTATTATACAAATAATGATATTAGTTATGCTCGATTGTTTAGCAAACAAAATGGAAAAAAAAGTTTCTTTATTAATAAATACTTTGATGACTTTGTTAAATCTCTAATCTCTAAGTTAGATAGTTCATTGACACATATAGAGTATCTTGTTATCTATACTAATTCTGGTTTGGATCTTACAGAAGACAAGAAGTTCAAACAAGGACGATCTAGAAATTTTTACCCTTTCAAATTTGATAGCGTGAATATGGAAGAATGTGAAATTCTGAAAGACTTTTTTCTTACGAACCACAACGCGCAAGAGCATGGTTTTTTCCAGTTTTCGCGAGATAAGACAATGAGAAGGGAACTTTTAAAGCGATTAGAATTTTCGCCTGCTATGCAGAAAGCAATAAAAAACAGAAACCTTTCTCTAAGATTTGAAAAACGAATGAAACGAACATTTTTAAAGAAATTAGTGTTCGCAGTTAATCAGCCTAGTAGAGAAGAACTGAACAGCATTATTAGAAGTGAAATGAAAGAAAATAGTGGAGGTCCAGACAATTATATAACATTGCGAGAAAGAATATTAAGTAATTTGGCAACTTCAGGGAAACATAAAAAACTTGGGAGCTACGTATCTAGAATTACTTATGAATTTAATTTACTAATGCTCTTCTTGCATGACATGTTCTTGGATAAAAATATGTTCTCCATTAATTTTGAAGGAGAAAGGCATGACATATCTAATAATATTAGTATCAATTATAGAGATAGAATCACTTACGTGAAGGCTCACAATGCAGATAGCAATATTGGTTACTATCAGTTATTTCCCTCCGGGCACCAGAGAGAAATGTTTTCTATTAATAAACATTTTGCTCTTTTCGCCAAAGGGTCAGAAAGTGATACGAGATACTTGATTATATATACTAATGGTGATCTAAATATTACAGAAGAAAGGAGATTTAAAGAAGGGAAGTCTAGACGTTTCTATCCTTTAAAATTTGATTGTTTAGATATTCAAAAGAAAAGATATAAGGTTTTAAGAAATTGTTCATGTATAAGTGAGAATGGTCTCTATCGATTTGCACAAGAAGAAGCGACCAGAGAGAAAATTTTAGGTCTATTACAACTCCCGTCTTTTATGCAAAAGGAGAAAGGAAATGGAAGACATTCCGGTGGGAATGAGAAAGAAATAAAAGAAAATTTTTTAGGTAGACTTATATTCGCCGTTAAGCAGCATGATAAGGAAGAAATGAATACTGTCGTTAGAAATGAGATTGGTAAAGCTGATGTTCCATATAATCACGAAGAGTTACGTGAGATAGCGTTACGTTGGTTAGAGTCTCATGAATTTGGTCACATTACAAAGGGAATAATGGAGAAACTTTTGGCGGATATAAAACATAATAGATCTAGTTATCAGAAGATTCAGGATGGAGACATTACTGAAGAAATGAAATTTGCTAAAAGCGTGGTCGGTAGACAAGGAACACCTATACTTTATCAGTTTTTAGGTTTTTTAACTAAAGGAGATGGGAAAAGATGTCTAGAAGTTCTGAAAAGGGAAAGAATAAATCTAACTAATATGTCCAGTATTTTAAGTAGTGCGGGGAATAATCCGGTAAAACCTTTTAAAGGATTATATGATCTTTGGTTTGACGAAGAAGGAAATAAAACAGAATATTTAAAAACTTTAGACAAAGAGGGAATAAAATTTGCTAGTATGTCCGGCATTTTGAAAAGAGCAGGAACTAATGCGGTAGAAGCGTTTAAAGGATTATTTGACTTATGGTTTGATGAAAAAGGAAATAAAACGCAATATCTAAAAACTTTGGAGAAAGAAGAAATAAACCTAGCTAGTATGTCCGGTATTTTGCTTGGAGCAGGAACTAATGCGGTAGAAGCGTTTAAAGGATTATTTGACTTATGGTTTGATGAAAAAGGAAATAAAACGCAATATCTAAACAGTTTAGAGAAAGAAGGAATAAAGCTATCTAGTATGTCCGGTATTTTGCATGGAGCAGGAACTAATGCGGGAGAAGCGTTTAAAGGATTATTTGACTTATGGTTTGATGAAAAAGGAAATACAACGCAATATCTAAAAACTTTAGACAAAGAAGGAATAAAGCTATCTAGTATGACCGGTATTTTGCATGGAGCAGGAACTAATGCGGTAGAAGCGTTTAAAGGATTATTTGACTTATGGTTTGATGAAAAAGGAAATACAACGCAATATCTAAAAACTTTAGAGAAAGAAGGAATAAACATAGCTAGTATGACCGGTATTTTGCATGGAGTTGGAAGTAAAGCTGTTGAAGCTTTTAAAGGATTATATAATCTTTGGTTCGATGAAATAGGAAATAAAACACAGTATTTAAAAATTCCAGAAAAGGAAGGAATTTATTTAACTAATATGTCTAGTATGTTAACTAGCACGGGGTGTAATGCTGTAAAAGCTTTTAAAGAATTATACGATCTGTGGTTTGACGCGGAAGGAAACAAAACACATTATCTAAATACTCTAGAAAGAGAAGGAATAAGTCTGACTAATATATCTAGTATTTTGCATGGAGCAATAGGTAATGCTGCAAAAGCTTTTAAACAATTGTATAACTCTTTTTTCGACGAGCAAGGAAATAAAAAACAGCATTTAAAGCATTTTATTGAGGAAAAAGAGAGAAATAGTTTTACGCTGCACAACTTGTCCAGTATATTAAGTAGGGCAGGAGGTAATTCCCAAGATGCTTTTGAAGAATTACATAGCGTTTGTTTTAATGAGGATGGGAAAAGAACAAAGCTGTTAGATGATTTTTGTAAGGCAGATTTCAAGGCTAGTCACATATCCTCCATGTTATGTGGCACAGGAGTTCATGCTGCTTCTGCCTTAAAACGATTACATAGTGTCTGGCTTAATAACGAAGGGAAAAGAACAAAACTTGTGGATGATTTCTATGAGATAGGTTTTTCGCCTGGTTATCTGTGCAATATTTTGAGTGGAGCAGCAGATAATTTAGAAAAGTTTCACAATTTTTGTTTCGTAGGCGAAACAAAGAAATATTTAAATCATTTCTTAAGGGAGAAAAAAGGTTTCACGTCGAATAATTTATGTAGTATACTGCATAGAGCAAGAGCTAATGTTTGTTCCGCTTTCATAGATTTTTGGAGCGTTTGTTATGATGAGAGTGGGAACAAAACACAGCTTTTAGATGATTTTTATAAGGCAGGTTTTACCCCTAATGATCTATCCACTATGTTATCTATGACAGGAAATAATGCCGCTTTTGTTTTGAGAAGTTTCCATAAATCTTGTTTTGATAAAAGAAATTACTTAAATCACTTCTTAGCTGAGAAGGAACTTTTTATGCCGAGTGTTTTATGTAAGCTACTACGTAAAGTAGGAATTAGTATTTCTGCCAAATTTGAAAAACTGCACGATCTTTGCTTCGATAAGGCAGGAAACAAAACAGAATATTTAAACAAACTTATCGAAAATGATCAGGGTAAAATATGTGATATATTATATGAAAAAGTTAGAAAGCATTACATCCTTAGATGATATATAATTTCAACAACAGAAAACTGACATTTTTTTTCATAAATGATTCTTCTAATGCTATTGATAAAAGTTTTGCGAATAAGAATGCTAGAAATTAATAACTCTTAAAAGTTTAACATTAATTTTGCTATACTTAAGGTATTATTAGACTGTTTTTTATGAGTATTTATACGAAAAAGTTTTGTTTGCTAATGTTAGTGACGATAGGTTGACATTTATTTAATACCTTATGTAAACATTTGTGTATGTACACATCGTAAGAGATTGTTATTGATATTATACAAACAAGTTCAGAATCTTCTAAACTGTTTTTTGAACCTTTCATAGTGATAGTCGTCAGTTGCTTTCTCTCCATTGTCTTTCCGTTTTCCTTTAAAATCGTCCTTGGGTGCTGTTACCTTCTTTGTGTCATCAGTTTCTTGTCTCGACTTTTGGAAATCCGTGTCTTCTATATTAACTATAGAAAGAAGTAAAATAAACAGTTATGTTGCTTTGAAATTAATCCATGAGATCAATGGTAAGAGGTAACTTAAATAACGTACATCTGTTATGTTGGACAAAATTCACAGCCATGTTTGTTGGAACAAACTGCGAAGGACCATCTTTCTTCCTGTGTCTGTCCCAAAGTAATTTTAACTTGGCTTCTTCCGTGGCTTCGATATTACGAATCTTTGCTCTAAAACAGATATGAGTTTGACATCACAATCTTATCTACAGTTTACGAAAGAATGAAGTATGTAGAGAAACATACTCTATCCCAAGATCTACTTCTGGAATACCAGACAACATTTGATTCGAAAGCATCTCTTCGCTCCGGTGTGCAGAGCTTTGCCTTAAATGTTCAGGTACTGCTTGCAATGCTGCTTCCTCTGGGGAACAATAGGCTCCCTTTTCGCTATTTAACCCATTCTCTGCTTTGCCATCGGTTTTGCTCTTCCTCTTTGACAATTCCTCTTCGATATACTTCACCCTAAACAATTTCAAAAAGTTGACCTTAATGCGCTACAGCTGATTTTATAAAAATTATGAGACACTTCTGCGCATACATTTCCTCATCTTCGTCCCGTTTGTTAGTTTCTGCATTGAACTGCGTGCCAATTCCAGTTTCATATGCATCATTCTGCTTCAATTTTGTGTTTTTCAACGCAGCCATATTTACCATTCCCCCAGCTTTTACATTAAAAGGATCTGACTAAAGGAAGAATCTCTTTTTAACAATCCAGATTCAAAAGTGTTCTACCTATAAGTTACATCAAATATCTCACCGTAGTTGCATCAGGTGTTGCATTTTCTCCAAGAGCTAATTCAACAATATTCACACCTTTCGGGCGCTCTCGAAGCTTCTGTATAATTTTCATCTCCTCCACTTTTTCTCTAAATAAACATTGCGTTCGTTGTAATCAAGTACTACTTTTGTAATTAATATTCCTTCATAAATCGAGACTTCAACGTTCGCTTGTCACGGAGCTAGATACATCTAATCATATCTGCTATTTACCTGACAGATGCTTCTTCTTCCTCGTTCTCATCTTCATCCGACGAAACTTGTCGCTTTCTCAGTGGCTTTCGCGACTTCCTCTTAAATTGTATTTTGGTCGTAGCTTCTTCTGCTGTACTCATCTGTGTGAAGTGTACAACAAATTTTATTAATCAATTCATAATCACTTATTGTAAATATCAGTAGATATTAACAATTTATCTTACATTATGTTCTCACTGTTAAACGTATGGAGGGCACCAAAGAGATGTAGTACACCTTTAAGAATAAACAGACAAGCAATAAATAGTGCCCAAGAATGACAGCAAACAGTTATAGGGATTACAGGTTAATGTCAGCTATTTTAAGGCAGTTTACAATAGTCAATAAACGTGTCATTCTCACGTAACTGTATTCCACAGTATTCCATGAACTAGATATTTATTGCAGATGGGTGCAGTGGCACTGGCGCGCACTGAGTGCGAATTTTAGCCAATCAGAAGCGAGGAGTGTGAACTTTTTCGCTTTCGATTGGCTAAAATTCGCAATCAGACCATTAGAGGATCACTAGACCGTCCGATCCGAAAGCGCCATAATCCAACTGACAATTCCTTTGTAAGAATGTTTCGACTTTCGCATCTAGAATTCATTCTTTCTTTGATCGTGCTGCACGTGAGAAATGCACGTGTATGCTAGTCGACGTCAATCAAATTGTTTTCTAAAAGTTCAGCACATGACGGACCGAATTGAATGAACGTGATAGAAGTTTTCTGCGTCCCGTCAACATGAAGAATAAACCTACTCGCCATAAAGAGACAAATACGTTTCAGGTATGAAATGTCTGTAAACAATGATCTAACCGCGGGGTGGTTTTTAAAAGTTTTTTTCCTCTCGCAGTTTAAGACATTCTCTGAAAGAGTCAGTGAGATCGACGTCGATGTATTCCACCGTGTCTCCCATCGAAACGAGGAGGATGACGAGGAGGTTGAAACGTACTTCCACAAAACTCTTGAGAAATGGAATCTACTGAATCTTACGGAGGGCTACTGTGCCTTCAAAAGGAAAGTGCGTGACATCGTTACGCTTCCGCAATTGATTAATCAACAGCAGTTTGTGATCGACACGCTAATAGAATATCTGGCAGAGAAGGATGTTCTGTTTCTACAACCTATCTTAGAGTAAGTATACAGTTGCGAGTCTACAGTGGCTCACAACCATAATTGTGTATTCTTTAAAATCGCATAACATTTTTAAAATTGTTCCAAACAGTTTGTGTTTTTTTTTAAGAAGCTAGAAGGATTAGTTTGCTAAGTTATGTTTTGTCATTTTTAAAAAAAAAATACAATTGGTCAGAAGAGGGAAAAATTAGTAAAGGTCGTTTTTTAAACTTTTTTATGAGCTTGAAATGAAAATTCAGAAACCTGTTTGTAGATTGAAGTAAGTTGTATACATTCTGAAAATTTCATTTAAATTGGTTAACGTTGCTCTGAGCTACCAATGTTTAAAAATGGCAGAATAAGGTTGAGAATCGTGGAAATTCCCGAAATCAGCGAAATTTTCATTACAGGCTCATAAAAAAAGTTTAAAAAACGACCTTTATTAATTTTTTCCCTATTCCAACCAAGTAAATTATTTTTTGAAACAACGAAACACGTCACTTAGCAAACTAATCTTTCTAGCTCCTAAAAAAAACTCAAGTCGTTTGGAACAATTTTAAAAATATTATGCAATTTTGAAGAGTACAATTATGTCCGTGAGCTATTGTATGTACATTTTCAGGATTGAAAGTTGATCGAGATGATAAAACTATAAATCTAGTTCGAGGACTCTTTTCAACATTGTTATCTGAATTTATTTATTATAGATTAGTGGTAGCTGTATCGAAAGATTTGCAGAAGGATTTTTACCAATATTTCCCTCGATTTTTAAATGTTATCATCGACTTATTGCGGACGAAAGATACAGAGCAAATAGAGTACACGTTCACGTCCCTGGCTTATTTATTCAAGTTTTTATGGAGATATCTGGTTAAAAATGTGAAAACTATATTCGATCTGCTGCTACCATTGTTGGCGAATACACAGCCAGCTTACATAAACAGTTTCGCAGCTGAAAGTTTTGCGTTTGTAGTGCGGAAAATCAAAGATAAAGAGTCTTTCTTGAAAGTAGTACTGCACATTTTGGAGGATAATCCCAACGGAGTGCGAGGATGCGGCAAATTATTATTCGAAGTCGTATCCGGTACACCGGGACAATTTCATTCGTGCGCGGAGCAAATGCTCTCGTTGTATTTCAATGTATTGAATGACGAATCTGTTAATCAAGAGCTAGCGTATAAAGTATTGAATGAAATTGTTAACTGCTTCTTGCAAAATATACATCCACAGAAATGTAATATATTTTGGTCCGTGGTTTTAAATGTTATGGATACATCTATTGAAAAAGCGAAACACTTTGAACCGAGAGCTGGAAGAGCGAAAAGCTTGAACCTCGTAACACAATTGTTGCATACAGTTATTAATTACAAAAATGGAAGGTTCGTTATAGATCCTGTACCTTTGATTAAGAAGTTGGTACAAACCCTGGACATCTTTGAGGACGACAACGATGTGTTACAAGAGATTATAAATATAGCAGTTGCTATTCTTTTAGCAGCCAACGTTAAATTAATGCAGGAGACATCGAGCCAGTTATTGCTTAAAGTTATGACTGTGAAGGATGCGAAGTTATTGTACGGCGCTGTGGAAAGTTTGATACACCATTCGTTGTTTGAAACTTTGGTATTACCACAGATATTACGACATAGTATAGCTATTGGCTTCAACGATGATACTTTACACTTGTTTACAAAACTCGTTCAAACAAAATCTCCGTTGTGTCTTAATGGTATCAACTTAGACAAATGGAAGAAGTTCATTTTGGATATACGGTGTATCAAATCCAATAGTATCGATTACCTCCTGAAGGAATTGAAAGCTTTATTGGATAACAATGTATCGGCTAATACATTGAAGCTGCTAATTATTTTACCACACTTGAAACCTTTGCCAGAAGAATTTAGGAGCATTTTACAAGAGGGAATTCTATCTCTGTACAAACAGATATTGAATTCCACTAATGCTGAGATCGATCTGACCAAATTGTCTTTTACATTCTTATTAGCTTTGGAGTCAGCGATTCACGCTTTAGAACCAGAAGTCCTGCATACGTTCATAGAGACGCATGGAATAAAAGTAGCGGACCTCGTTAACAAACACCCTGACAATATATTAATTTTGAACGCAGTGGATTTATTTATCACGTATTTTGGTACATCCAAATACCAGGAGGCATATGTGAATCGAAGCACCTTCGACAGCTTAAATAACAGTATCGTGCACAAATTGAGCTCGCCTTCCAGCGAAGTTCGCTTGCTTACAACTCACCTGTATTCGTTATTTTCCAGTGTTGAAGAGATAACGCTGTCTGTCGCAGGCGCTGAAAAAAGTGCTACGGAGCTTATGTATTTAGCAGAATGCGAACCTATATCTGTACAAAGCTATCGGAACAAATTGCTGTACTTGCAGAGCTTGTCGTTTGAAAATACCACAGTGTCAAGCCTAGATCCTAAATACTACGAATTCCCTCTGCGATATTTATTAGGGGCTTTGTACATAAACTTTACTATACTATGGGACCCGTTAAGTAAAATTATAGCTACTTACGCTACCAAAGAGTGCGAGCAGTTCTGGCCAATATTCTTGGCTGAATTGAAGAACGATTACAAAGCAAGTATGGATTATACGCCGATATTTGAGTGCAATGTAATTTCTGAAATAGAAGTGGCGTTACAAAAGAGCAACGACAAGCCTGATTACGAGAACCATAAGATACTTTTGTGGAAGTGCATGACGCATTTCTCACATTTCTGTGAAATGAGAAACAGGGACATAACGGGATTGTTCATCGATTATGTAAACGATAACTTTTTCAAGTCAAATTCCGAAGATGCCAAGTGCTGTACTATTTTAAAGACACAGAAATTGGCAGTGCCTGATAATAATATGGAAGTCGACGCACAAAATGATAATGATAGCGAGCCTGAAGAGAACGACAAAGATAACGAAGAAGAAGAGGAGGAAAAAGAAGCTACAGTTTCTAAAACCGCAGAATTCAAGCAGATGAATAAAGAGTCCAAACAAATATTTATGGCTAACAAGATTTACAAAGTGAAGCTTTTACTTGCCCAGCTAGAGATATTCGAAAAGGTAACGAATCCCAAAACACTGTACAGAGAATCAGAGATAAAGAAGATTTACTTGGACTTATTGGCGTCGAAAAATTATGAGATTCAACGAGCTGCCTTAAATTGCCTTCTCACTTACAAGTACAAGCACCTGTTACCGTACAAAGATAATCTACTCAACATAATCAACGAGAAAAATTTGAAGAACGAATTGACGCGTTTCAAGATTGACGAGGAGAGCAGCATGATACAGGCCGAACACCGCGATGAATTTATACCTATACTAATGAGAGTGATTTACGCGAAAATGGTTTCGAAGACGGGGATGAGGACTGGCGGCAAAGGCGGAGGACTTATGAAACGAAAAATGATACTGCGCTTCCTAGCTGGAACTCAAGAAAATGAAATGAACGTATTCACAAAAATGGCCTTCAAACCTTTCCAGAGGTTTATGCCGCTGCGAATGGATGAAAAAGTCAATCTAAAACAACTGACCTGTGATATTATGAGCTCGGTGGATTTGAATAACGTTATTCCGCCTAAACGTTTACAGAGCGCTATTAATTTACTCGCAATTTTAATAGAACAATTCGGCAGTAAAATGGCTAGAAAATTGTTGCCTTACTTACTTGGATTGGTAATATGCATTTTAGCGGAAGTTACTGGAATCTTGCAAAAGTCAGGCGAAGTTCACGTTGGATACTTGCAATCCATCAGAAACGTACGATCAAGTAGTATCTCGATATTAGCGAGATTCTTTGGTCACTTTCAAGAGTACGAGTGGAGCGAGCATGAAATAGATGCCTTGTTCAACGTAGCTGTGTTTCCATGGCTGGTAAAGCTGCCCATGGAGGGTATTCACAGCCCCACTCCTCTATTAAAATTGTTCATCACGTGGAGCCAAAATTCTCGCTATTATCCATTGTTTATAAAATATCGCGACGATGACAAATCTGTCAGTCCTCTCCCATATATAATGCAGCTCCTTTTGGGTCGAAAGACTCATGCGTCTGTGGTCAACGCTATAGTCGAAATGATTGAGAAAATGGTAACGTTACAAGATTATGGGAAGACGAACGAGAATGATATGGACGTTGATACAGCTTTTGTTCCGTTGACGCCTGTACTCACTAATTTACTGGAAATAGACGAAGGAGCTTTGTCTACCGGTGTTAATTATGGATCCACCATACTTCTCCCTCACGTGTTCAGCATCTTAGAATATATCAAGCGTAAGCTTGAGAAGTCTACCAGAGGAGTGAACAAGACGGAGTTGGTGATCTTATCGCGCGTCTCTGAATTTGTGAAAGATCCAGATGCGTGCGATACACTCCTCGCTCTAATTGTTCCGATACTAGTTAAGCGGGTTGCTGCTGGAGAAGGAGAGGAAACGATCATCGAATTGATTACAACTATTATAAATCTTATACAGCATATTAGAAAGCCAGAGATTCACGTACGCGCGATTCTACCTTTGCTGGGCATAATATCAACCATTCCAGCTCGTAAGCTCTTATTGAAGCTGTACGAAACTATCGCTGAGAAATCTACAGCGGACTGTCGGGAGACATTGATGCAAAATTATAATATAATAAACTCACTGAACGCGTGGGATCGGAGATGGATCGATCAACCGGATTTTCAAAAGAGACTGGATGCGTTCACTGAAATTAAGAATGCGGTGGAGAAAGATGAAATTACATTGGAGTTTGGCGTGGCTGTTATTTACAATTGTTATTACTTCCTCAGGAATGAAAACGATTTAGCGATGAGGGATTACGCGGGCCAGAGTCTGAAACTTATTGGCTCAAAGTTGGCGAAGAAACACAGGGAAAATGTATTAGACAGACATTACCTGATGGACAATACGATTTTAGGGCTTATAAGGAAAGGGATAGTTAGTAAAAACGAAGCTGTGCGACTTCAGTCGATTGGGTTCTTAGGACACTTGGCTATGGAGTGTCCGGAGGTGCATCCCGTTTTGCGTGATTTATCACTGCTAACTAACAAGATAGACCCCGAAGTAGATTTCTTCGAGAACATGCAACATCTGCAAATGCACAGGAGAGCTCGCGCGTTGCTTAAATTTTGTACCTTGGCGAAGACGTTGGAAAAGGCACCGAACCCAAGAACGCTAACACAATTCATTCTTCCTCTCGCTTCTTCCTACTTGTGTAACGAAAGCTTTGTGCATAAAAACAGTATCGTGGATGCCGCGATAGAAACAGTCGGAACTGTCTGCAGACTTTTACCTTGGCACCAGTACGAGATCATTTTGAAGCATTATTTGGGAAAATTGAGAGGCTCTGCCCAGTTTCAGAAGCAGCTGGTGAGGATAATCGTAATTATCTTGGATTCTTTCCACTTCAATCTTTCAAAATGTAAACCTGTGGAAGAATCTTTGGAATCGGGAAGTACTGCAGAAATTGGAAAAAATAAAGTAGTTAGCAGTGAGAAAGAAGAGAAGGATGAGAATGTTACGGACAAAGATAACGATGAAAATGCTGGTCAAGAGGTGGAAGAAAAGTTAGACGAAGCTTTAAATTCTGAACAGACAGAAAACATTGAAGAAATTGTGGAAAAGAAGGAAGCGCAGGAAGTTGTGTTAATAATGGAACAGCAAACAGTACTTTCTCAGTACGGAGCGAAAAAGGTTGTCTTTAGCATATCCAAGGAGCTATTGCCTCAACTTCATCGCTCCATTATAGCAAGGACCAGTCGCGAAAACAGTCATAAAGTTAATAAGAAGAAGGTCGCAGCGGATAACGAAGAAGAAGAATTAATGCGAGTTCCCATTGCACTTGCGTTCGTGAAGTTATTGCAGAAATTACCGGAACGTGTTCTGGACAGCAATTTACGAGGGTGAGTCTGTATATATATGAAACCTCAAGCGTAAGGAGGGAATATTAGTTTCTAAAACGTTCTAATAAATTGTTGTAGAATCTTTATGAAATTATGCACATTCTTGAAGTCACGCTTGGAGTCAGTGCGACGTGCCACTCGAGAAGTATTACAAAAGATTATGATAACTCTGGGCCCGAAGTATCTTCATCACCTTTTAAGGGAAATGAACACCTTATTGACAAAAGGTTTCCAAGTCCACGTCCTAGCATACACCGTGCAATCGGTGCTGGTTGCTTTGAAACCATATTTCCAGAAGTTCGATATCAATGAAAATCTCCAGAGTATTTTATCTGTAAGTAGCACTACGCGTGCATCTCGAGATCCTTTCAGCCTCCCTTCGTTAATAAACAATATATTTTAACGCAACAGGTGTGTAAAGTAGATTTATTCGGGCTAACTGCGGAGGAGAAAGAAGTAATAGGAATTGTGAAGAATGTATCGGAGGCGAAATCTACAAAAAGTTTCGACACGTTTCACATATTAGCCCAGTATATCACAGAGTCGTGTTTAGTGGATTTAATTCTGCCACTGAAGGAAGTGCTTATGAGAACGCACTCTCATAAAACCGTGTACAAAGTAGTGGAATGTTTCAGAAACGTAGTATTGGGTTTGGCAGATAATACGTTTATACCGTTGGAACAAATGTTGATGTTCCTTTATGGTATAGTTTCTGAAGGCATTCCCGACCTCTTACCAGAGAAGAAGGATAAACAACTTACGGAGAAAGAGGTGGAGGCGCTGGCTCGACAGAAGCCAGATAGCTTCATCATACCCCCCGAACCGAAGAATAGAATGGGCATAAAGGCTGCATCGAGAACGTCGAAAAACACCAACGCCCATGTCATTATGGAGTTCGGTTTAAAACTCTTCCACATCTTGCTAAAAAGGGACAAAGTATCTGGCGCACAGTTCAAACCTTTCATAGATCCATTTGTGCCGCTTATAAGTGATTGTTTAAAATCTCAACACGTCAAGGTACGACCACTTCATCGTAACTGCGAATGTGGATTACAATAATTGACTCTTCGACTTTCTGTTTCAGCTAAGCGCTTTGGCTTTGCAGTGCCTAAACTGGCTGCTGAAGCTTGACTTGTCTTCGGTGCAAGAAACAATCACTGACATCTGTGCGTCTATATTCAGTATATTGCACAAGTACGCTGCTGCGGGCTTGAGCAAAGGCGACAACTTTGATCTGGTCATGGCTGGCTTTAAGAGCATGTCCGTGATCGTTCGTGACGTGAAGCACTATACGATCACCATAGAGCAATTGAAAGTTCTGATGATGTACGCCGAGCAGGACATACACGACAGTGACAAACAGGCGACAGCGTTCGGTTTGCTCAAAGCAATAATCGCTAGGAAGATGGTGTTCACAGAAATGTATCTTGTCATGGAGAAAGTCGCTGCGTTGAGTATCACGTCCGAATTGGAACATGTCAGGGTGCAGTCCCGCTCTGTCTTCTATTCCTACTTGATGGAGTACCCCCTTGGCAAACATTTAAACAAGCACATTATGTTTTATTTAACGCAATTGGGTTACGAAATGCAACCTGGTCGACTCAGCGCGTTAGAGATGCTGCACAGTATTGTTACAGGATTCCCGTTGGCAAGTATCATTGCCCCTTTTTCTCCGTACGTTAAGGTAGAGAACAACGGACTGATTTAACAATTCCAATTTTAGAAAACTCTGATCTTGAAGTCGGGGCTCATATTCGTAATGGCGGGTGCAAGATTAGTAAACGATGAGGATCCAACCTGTCGCAAACTCTGCGCTAAGTGTATTAAAGAGATGATCACACGCATACCGCATAATAAAAGGACCAAACTCTTTGACATAGTCGTGGAATGGTTGAGAGATACTAAGGTGATTATCGGTTATATATGTTGATGATAAAGGCTCCCACAGACCAAAGCGAATATTCGCGACGGCTGTGGATCCAACGTGGTTCAGCAGTTTTTATACGTGGCGGCTTATGGGCAGCCGCGTCTGATCCGCGTCGGATCCGCTGCCGCCGCGAATATTCGTGTTGGTTTGGGGGAGCCTTAATACGTGCCGGGTATAATAGTTAATAGAAGCAATAATTTGTAGATAATGCATCGTACATTGGCCGCTCAGTTGTGCGGCATATTCGTGACTGTGGAGAAGGAGATCTTTGAATCTCGTCTGAAAGAAATACTGCCTCTTCTGCTGAAGCAGTTCCATGCAAATTTTAACGACAAAGATGAGCCTGGTCGTTTTGTGAGGCTACGCACACCTCAGGAGATAGCTAAGCTAGAAATGCAAGCAAACATCAAGGACCCAGAGAGAATGAAAGATCATCACATATTCCAAGTACTACAGCTGTTATTAAAAATATCTGCGAACTGCACAGCGTTCTTCAAGAGCGAAGAGTATAAGGAGTCTATACGTTCATTTGCTGGTACGTTTAACACTGATGCGTCATGAGGCATAAGCATAGGTTCAAGATCAGGTATGACGTCCGTATATGCATGGTCTTTTATGTACTTGCACTTTCTACGAAAGTTAAGAAACAAAATATTCCTTTGGTAATTATTGGGTATTCTGTATCTTCCGACGTATATAAATTGGAACGAAACTTAGCATAAAGAGATAACATTTCTTACATCTACTTACACTATATATATAAGTGTTTCTTCGAATATGCTTGCTAAAGACCATAATCCAGAAACTTTGCGTCAGAAGTGAAAACCTACTTTCCAACACGACCTTCGATCGGCAATATCCACTGGGTGATTGTAGAGTTTCTCGCCCCAAACACTTTCCTCTATCACCCTCGGTTTTTGAAAAACATGAGTTTTTGTAACAACGCACGATGTCAGATAAGAATGAAGTATTACGTGAAAATTCAGAACGTTAGAAAGTCCCATTTAGTCTTAAGGGGACCTTCCACTCTAAAATTTGATTTTTTTATTTCATTTTTCGAATGTTCAACCTTTGCATGGGCAACACCTGGCCACTCGGCGTTCACGTAAAACTTTAAACGCGTCTTTCTCGAAACAGTGTTCTCAAAACAGTGGGATCTGCATCTCCAAAAGTTATTATCTGATTCGACTAAAACTTTTTTTATTTTGAAGAATATATTTCTGGCTAGGGGGATACCAGAAAAAATTACAAAAATTTGAAAGTTTATAATTTTCCAAGCCGTTGAAAGGATGAAAAATACAGAGAAAAAGTGATTTCAAACTTCAAGTGTTGTTATTTTTTAAAAAAATTTCATTTTTGAAATGAAAATGCCAGAAGTATATTCTTCAAAATAAAAAAAGTTGCAGTCGAATGGGATAATAAATTTTGGAGATACAGATCCCACCGATTTGGATGAATTTTTTGACGCTTTGACTTTAACGACTCCCCAGTGCCGTCTGCAATGATTAATTATAAACCAAAAATATATTTATATAATCTAAGACATCCTTAATACAATGCAACAAGCCCCATTATATTATATATAGTACTTTTTCTTTAATTAATTCCTAAAGGTCACCAATTTTGGGGGGCTCTAGACCGGAAGGCCCTCTTAAATAATAGAGGAGAGTTTATAGAATATGTCAGTGCAAACAGATATTAAATTTGAGGGTTTTGAATAGTTGTAAATGGCCACCAAAGTTTAAAAAAACTGCCGATGCGTATGGTTTCTACGCAATATTTCCACAATTTTGCGAAAAGTTGCTTATCCAGCCCGACTACGCTACACAGCATCGGATTCTGTAGTATTTTCTAAAGCAGAAACCATCCCAGAAAAATGTGTGATAAATACCCTAACAATTCTGTATTCTTTCAGAATACTGTCAATCTTTACTGGCACATCCACACATATGGGTTCGTCTGGCAGCGTCTCAGATGATTGGTTTCATCTTGGCCGCCCTTGATGTAGAGAAGATCATCGAGCTTTTAGAAAATCCAGAGAAAAACGAAACGGAAATCGGTTACATGTACTCCGATCCTGCTGCAGTAATAAGAAGCCTGACCTTAGATTTAATCGCACAATTGCAGCCTGACGCGACGTTCGAGGAGTTGGCCGATCAAACTGTTAAGAACTTAATTTTCATCGCTAGAATTTTGAAGTCTATTAAAGGACTTAGTATCGTCGCTGTGGACCAAGACGACGAGACGAAAGACAGAAGCCAGTTGTCACTTTCCTGGCTCGTTAGAAGACTGAGAAAGGCTGTGAACATAGAAATAACTCAGGCCCCAAAATCGGGAACAGTGGTGCGTATTTGCTGTAATATTCATACCTCATTTGTCGTTACTTTAAACTAATATCTTCTCTCGCAGAGAACTGCATTTTTCAAATGGGTCGCTGGCGCAGTGGCCACCATACCCATGGAATATTTGAGCCCGCTACTTTTCAATATTATGTCACCCATAGTACGCGAGATGTCGAATATGGGAGAAAATAATACAGCTTTAAGGCGATTGGCAAAAGAGGCTGCCGTGATGATTAAGAAGCGCTTAGGGAGCGAAGAATACGCTAGGTTATTGAGCAGAATACAACAGAAATTGGACATTAAGAAAGCAGAGAGAAGAAAAATGCGCACACAACAGGTAGTTTTTTTTTATATATAGACATAATAATTTTAGCGAGACGGAGAAAGTTAAGAATGATGATAAACGCTTCGGGCATGTTTTCTTTTTATCGCAGTTTGTAACTGACCCGGAGTTGGCTGCCAAACGTAAGATTGCGAGGCAACAGAAGAAAAAAGAAGCTAAGAAGAGGAAAATGAATACCATGAAAGGGAAGAAAGTAATGAAGAAACGGCCTAAGAAGGAAGTCGATTTGGATGGTATATGAATGTTTTATTCGAAACAAATTTCTGATGTACATATGAATTCTTTAAGACGGATGTATGATATTTTAATAGTAAAATATTGATATGTAAATTTTGTATATGACGTCTGTATACTAAAGTAAAATTTCAATTTATACAGATGTAGAAGTGTCTTTATTTATTTTTTGATTCGCATTCCGAGATTCTAACAAGCGAACCCATACTCCCCGATTGGAACGCAACTTTGTGGGTTTATAGAGTGACTCAAGACAACAACATTCGGGCCTTATCGGCTTATAAGGGGATGAAAACTAACCTCAAAGTCGAATAGGCACTTCCACTTTTTCGCGTCTCACTCCTGAAGTACAAGAGATACAAAAAAATGTTTCAAACAGAAGTTTAATCGTACAATAAGTGCTGCAAACTTGCGTTAACAAAATTTTGAAATTTTTGTTTTTAATTCTGGTATTATTTTTTTTAAACTCTTTTCAAAATTTTGTTAATGCAAGTTTGCAGTGCTCACTGCACCATTAAACTTTTGTTTGAAATATTTGTTTCTGTCTGTTGTAGTTCGGGAGTTATACGCGAAATAGTGGAAGTGCCTATTTGACTTTGAGGTTAGTTTTTATCCCCTTAGGCTCGATTCAGACTATCGGTCCGGTTACGGTCCGGTCTTGTTCAAATTCACATCCCTGAACGTCCACACTCGCCTGGCTTGATAGTGTGGGCGCTCACGTATATGATTTTGATCGAGACCGGACCGATAGTGCGAATCTGGCCTAAAGGGCGATAAGGCCCAGGCATCGGCGGGCTTAAGCCACGTTAAGGAGGGGGAAACAACTAAAGTTTCCCCCTCCATCAATGTAGGCTAAGCCCGCCAATCCCTGATAGGGCCCGAATGAAACACACCGTTGTTCTTGTCTTGGGTCACTCTATAAACTCACAAAGTTGTATTCCAATCGGTGAGTGCGGGTTTGCGGTTTTCCCTTGTAAGTCGCGTAGCGGCTGTTCAACCCTTTTCGTAACCATCTCGAACAACAATATGCGTCAGTTTAAATTGACATCTTTTAATTCATGCCACTGCCAATGCAGCATTATCGTGTCACCTATCAACAAATAAGAGAAGTACAATTGCAATCGGTAGCCCTTAACTGATAATGAAGCGACTTAGAATTTTTCAAGTGTAATAATATTATAGACCAAAACGGTTGGTAGTGTTAAAGAACTCTGTACCAAAGAACTCGATATAAGGATTTTCTTCTCATTGCATTTCTCTTCATTGCATAAGAATTCACTTTACACATTTTAAAACAGTAGGAAAGTCATTATCATTTAAATGTACCATGCGCTACTACTTATTTTAATTTATACAAAAATATGTATCAGTAGATTTTTTGAATTTCAACACTTCCGTGTGACATAATTTATGTACAATTCACAAAGAAGACATTAAATTGACGTTAGTGTCTTGAAATTATTCAGAATGAACAAACTACGCCGCCGGAGTTTTTCGAAATGGTTTTAAATTGGGGGGAGGTAGGTAGTGTTTCGGAGAATCTTAAAACGTGAATAGCACTTCCAGTTGCACCTGGGCTGTAATAGAGCTAAGATAATCGTATGCAACGTTATTCGTCGCTAAATACTACACTTACAGGGTCATCGTCAGGGCCGGCGCGAGGATGGTTGGCGCCCTTATGCAAGATAATTTTTGGCGCCCCCAAATTTTTGCACCCGTTTTCTATTTAATACGATTGCCTTTACGAGGTAGAATTAAAAATAGAATTACATTTACATTTTGTTTATATGGGAGTTGGGTTCCTTTATTATTAAGTCTGCGATATAGTTTTTAGCGCACCCTTCGGCTGGCGCCCTTACGCGGCGCATTACTCGTATAATGTGTTCCGCCGGCCCTGGTCATCGTTTAAGGGGGAACACCACTGTGACGGTCGGAAAAGTAAGCTATTTTTAAGAATTTTTTTCAGAACTAATTTACAGTTTGCATCGAAAATTTGTATTTCCTACCTTTAGTACGCTGTCTTAAGAGACTATACCAAAAATAATAAATAAAAAAACATCCATAAATTGTGATATATATTAATTAATCTTCTAGACCCCCCCCCCCCCCCCCCTACGCGAACTGGTGGAATCTGTAACTATGGAACAGCAGGTCCAAAATCAAATTTCATTTTTTTTTAAAAACGATATGAGTCCAGTTTCCGTTGTACGTACATATTTTTTGATTGGAAACAAACTTTTTGAAATACGAACGAAAAACTGTCCATCTTATTTGCAAATTTTCGAAACTTCTATTCTAAAGCAGACCATTTTTACAAAAATAATTTGTTTAAGAAATCCATACGTACAACGGAAACTAGACTCATATACCTAGTTTATAAAAAAAAAATGAAATTTGATTGTGTTAAATTATCCATCATTAAGAGGGAATAATTATTTCCTCAATTATCGGCGCAAATTGCATTCTGATATCTCTTATAGTTCAAAAGTTATACGAAAAAGGCCCTAAATTTTTCAACCCGGGCCGGGAAATTCTGAATAGTTCTTTGCAACGTTAATTTGAAAGAGACCAGCTCAAAATTCTCGAAGCTCGGGCATCACTGCTGTCTTCTAGCGGTCGCTAGTAGCTCTCCGAACGCCGGGACGGTGCATGGTTGTAGTGGAATGCGTCCGTAAGTCGGTGTTGTTATTTTACCTGTTCGCGCGCGCGTAGGTTGCAGGATAAAACGATGACTCGGTACTTAGTGGTAGGAAACCTGGTCTAACTATATCTCATGGAGGCAGCGACAACTCACGTCGTCTTTGTTCCTTTGACTTTGACCTCTAAGCTATAATCGGGGAGCATCAGTTTAAAGTGCGGGTTGTTGCTTATCGGTGCAGCCACGTTATCGGCGGTGGTTAATGCACGGTGAATCGATAAAACCGAGGGGTTTCACGTTTCACACGTTAGTCGTATACGAGGAATTCCTCGGTTGCCTGATTTACCGTCCGCACTTTCACATAACCGGCCCCGCTCCGTTAATTGTTTATCCTCGCCCGTTAATCCCAGGAAACCGGAAAGGAAGGAACGTTTAACGATGCTCACCACCATCACGTTAGTGATTGTGATACTGTTACTGATCTCCCTGCTGACCGGAAGCAAAGCGAAAAAGTCTCCACCAGGTAACGGGTGTTATTTAAATAGTGCGTGAGATACAATAATCGATGTTCCTATAGTACGACGTCAGTCGAGCGTTATTGGTGCTTTTTTATAGTTTTTTTTTAAGAATTAGGGTAGAGTGAAGTTTTGAGTATTTGACGCGGAGCTTGAATACAAAAGTTGAACTTACGTACGTGTATGGAGTTTATTACCAATTTTGAATAAAAACGTCTTCAAATTCGTTTCCGTATTCTGCTGTCCTTTGTTCTTGGCAATTATGAATTATTTTAATACGCTAGATTATGTGTGTAATAAAAAATATGTCGATGAATTGATTGATTAAATAATAAGTTCTCGTTACGCGTAGAGGGATCAGTTTAATTAGACCAATTGACCGGTTTAAACTGGCGCCTGTCCCACGTACCGCGAATGAAATTTTCCAAGCGCAGCGTGGAAATACAAATGCGAGCAGTTCTTAATCTCGCATATTTCAATGATTGTCGCTATTTTGTAAAGTGAATAAATTGCTTCGTAATCAAAGTGATAGACAGTATATGCGATAACGTATAGAAAATATAAAAATCAGAGGTGCGTTCGAAGCTAATTTTTAAATTCTCGGAACTTGAATCCGTAAATTTCTAGAGCTTCAAAACTCTGGATACTTTTGAAACTTGTTACTCCCGGAACTTGAAGTGCTTGATCTTGCTTTGAAAACTGAAGCGAGTAACATTTTTCCACAAATCTCTATTAACCATATTATCAAACAAAATACAACCCGAAATATAACAATACACAAATTCTCGAGGCAGATTTTATACTTTTTATACTTATCTGGCTTTCGGGATTTTGAATCACGAGAAAAGTGCAAAGTTTCGAATTCTCGGAACTCAAAATTTCCTTGGCTTTCGACGCTTAGAGAAACCGATCTCTAATTAAAATCTTTGAAAGGCCAAACAAATTTTAATAGGAGTTCCGATCTACCTCCATTCTATTAAATCCTATAAAAATCAGCGGTCTGGTGCAGTTAAAAATTGCGAAGAGTATAGATAAAAAAGTCGTTCCAAAATTTTTGAAACCTTGTCTTTTTCCATTTAATTGGTGCAATATAATGTGTCGCGTCTCCTTCATTTGCCTAAAACCGCCGTTATCTTTCAGGACCATTCGCCTGGCCGTTTATTGGCAACCAATATTTATTAAAGAGTTTAGCCCGTAAACTCGGGGGGCAGCATTTGGCGTTCCTCGAGCTCTCCAAGCAATACGGTAGCGACGTGATAACCTTGGACCTTGGTAACAGCAAGGTGGTGATAGTTTCCGGAACCAAGCCCGTCAATAGGGTGCTGAAGAACGACGAGTACGATGGACGCCCTTGGAACGAATTTATCAACATTCGAAATTTGGGAAAGAAGACAGGTATCGATATCTTTGTTGAAAAACGCCATCCAAACATTCTTGTCTATGATATTTAAAAATTGTATATACAGTACAGTCTCGTCAGCCGCTCGCTGATCGGGACCCGCGTTGAGCCCGTATCGTGAACGGAGCCCTAATTCCGAGTGTGAGTTTCTCGCTTCTTTCTGGCGAAGGTGGGAGCGAGATGGACCGCTTTGCGTGCCCACGCAAAGGACGGAGTGCCAGGCGTCTGAAACACTAGGCGAGACAAAATATCAACGCGTCGTCTGTCTTGTACTGTCCTCGCTCCCTTTCAGTGCCTTCGCTCACGCTCGTTTCATCTCGCTCTCGCCTTCGCCGGACAAGAGTGAGACAGAAGTGGTGGGGATAGCGAAAAGTTCGTATCGTGTACACCAAACTGAGGCCGGACCGAGACTTTACTATATCTCCTTTGCACTTGAATTATTACAATCGAAATTATATAATAAATTAATCAGTGAAATTAACGAGTCTCAGGCGCTTCTTGCATAAAGTAGGGAAATATAGAAAAAATGTGTGTATTTAATATTATTTTTATTATTTATTTAATACTTGCATAATCTTTGACAAAATATAGGATATTGAATAAATATCATAGATCGTGTCATATTCAGGTTGATATACATTTGGCTTGCAAAGGGAGTTCCCCAACTCTTAAATTCCAAAAATTATAAAACTTTCTATGTATTACGCAATTCTTTTTTGCTGTTCTAATTTGCTCTAAGGGGAGTGAAATTGACCCTTGAAAATCCGGCTATATTCCGATTTTGTGTTATAACTTGTGTATCACTTTTTTCAAATGATGTATTGTGAAAATTTTAAATGTTGCCATGAAAATTTCTTTATGCCCGCCCGGATCATCGCGATTTGACCCTTTTACTATACAGAATATGCACTGACCTTTCCGTTTCAAGATCCCAAAGTAAAAAATTATCATCTTTAAGTTTACCTACCTGATTTCAATACCCAGGGTACCCATCTGAAAAAATATGAGTTTTACCTGCAGTTACTGAATAATTTAATTGATAAATCATTAATATGGTTTATATAATTAGAAATGATTGAAAATTAATTATTTATGTGCATTTTCTATATTTTATAATAGTAACGTCGTGCTCATCTCAAACAGGTTTTATGCATTGCATACTGGCTTTTAATGTTTTTCTACGTTTTTATGACCTCCCGTAGCATAAATGACACGATCCTGTGTTAATGCATCGCTAATTCTCTTATTAGAAATTTAGTAAAAAGAACATTCCAGATCATTGGTACTGCAGTATGTGCCGTGGGATGTATGACATTCCTCTTACCAGAAGGTACACACGCTTTTTCCACTCCATGGCTAGATTCTTTAGGAACACAGTCCTTATTCTTTAGCAATAGGGCGATGTGTCGCTTGCCATTACCAGACTCCCTATTCTAAACACCACCAGGTCACATCCGATAGCTCGCCGACACTTAAAGTCACCAACCACCGTCTGACGTCCACCCACGAGGGTGCACTTGTTATGTCTGGGGCCCCTTCCTGATCTTCACCCAGCCATCAACCAGGGGTTGAAAAATTCAAAATATCGCCTCTTCATATCTGTTTCAGTCAGAACCGATATGTAACAGTTTGAAACATTTTTCAACCCCTGCCATAAACCCTCCGAAAGCGAAACAGCGTTGAGCTATCTGCCTCCAAGCACCTTCAAAACATGTGGTCAACTGGTCACAAGCTTGTTTGTCACATCGCCTTGCTCCCACTACTCAAATTTTATGAATTTCCGATTTGTAAATCTTTCCTTGTTGTATATATAGCAATTGGTCAACATCAATTCACTAAATTTACCACAGCTCTGCTAGTTCTAAAGATACGGCAATGAAATTTAATGGGCATATGCAGAAAAAGCTGAGGAATCTAATTATAGGTTTCATGCAGAAAGCACTCGAGTGTCCTGAGGTCGTTTTTACACGTAAAAGTATAATTAACACTGCGGGAAAACAATTATCGCTTGTATTTGTTATCTACCACGTTCACCATACCAGCTGTTACGACTGTGCAATTTTCTTTACACATATCTAATCAGCAGAAAAACCTTTTTTTTTAATTTATATTTCGACCGTAAATCATAACTAAAATGGTATCGGTGCACTGGTTCGGTCATTTTAATCTTATAAAGTGACCGAACAAGTGCGCCGATACCATTTCAGCAGCAGAAAAAAGTTCGCCACCCCTGAGCTGTAACATCATCCGAATAAATTATCAGCTGGAGGTACCAAGTAACAAGGAGGTACCATGTAGCTTGAGGTGAAACGGGGCACATTGGAGCGCAGGAGGGGTAGGGGGAGGGAGGGGCAGTTTTGCTGGCTTTTGAGAAAAAATCGCTGATTCTTAGAAAGTGATCATTATTAAGTTTATACAAATCCTAACCATGTATAGCCTTGAAGGGCATAGTATACCATATGGCTAAATTTGTCTTGACAGTTGCTTTCTTATTGGATAATCAAATATATAGCATTCCATTTAAAAAATTGAGGGTCATTTTCGTTTCAAGGAAAATATTGTGAACACCAAAAATTGAGTTACCGTATTATGTTGTGTATAAAAAACAGTAAAAGTTTTCCTTCTTCAGTTTTTTACAAATACTCACCATTTTCGAGAATACTGTATAAGAATAGCAAATATATAGCCGCAAATATAGCCGCAATTTACAAATATAGCTATAGTCAACTTTCGGCAATTTTTACAGGGCCAATTTTAAAATGTCCATATTTTTGACAATTAGACCATGAAGGGGAAGGATAGAACTATATTCTGATTTTTTCAGATTTTTAAAATCGCGCCCCATGTTGAAAAACTGCATTTGTTTAAAATAATTCCACAAAAAAGGTTCAAGAAATTATTTTTTAAACTGGACTAATTTTTCCTTGAAACTTCAATGTCTTCTCTACAAATCACCGTAAATCTCATCTCCATCCGTTTACCACTTCCATAGTTATAATTTATTGAAACAAAGTTACCACTTACCTTCAAACACGTGTACAATCGACATTTTTCAAAATTCCTCCGAGATATGTTTATACATCCCTAAAGACTACAATATATTCAAATTTGAGCCACATCCGAAATTTTACTCGAAAAAGTTTCTGATTATCGTGGAATGCTCCTACTAAAGAAGTGAAAATTTTTAAAATTTGAAGTAAATTGTTACTGCAAAATGGATTCCAAAAACAATAGAGCTACTCAACTCGTACCGCGTGTTTTATAATCTTATTCGTCGATGTCATCGCCAGGGTTGTTTTTCATCTCCCATCCTATATTTTTCTTCACCGTCACCCCAAAGTTGCCCCCCTTCCCTAGAAGAAGATCTACGGACACCCTTGCTCACTATCATTTGCTCTACTATCTACATACTCCATTAATAAAATTGCAAATTCACATCGCAATCGCATTGTCAAAATTAGGAATTACGATGAACGATGGCGAGGAATGGAAAGTTCTACGCACCTGGATGGTGCAGACCCTGAGGGAGTTCGGCTTCGGGAAACGTAAGATGTCGGAGTTGATCAAAGACGAGTTGGTTATAGTCCTGGATAACCTGAAGAAGGGGGGTGCGCAGCGATTGAAGCCAATGATCTCTCCCGCGGTGATAAACGTCCTGTGGACGCTGGCGACGGGAAAGCGAATCTGCGAGACTGTGAGGTACATGCACAAACCGATTTCTCTGCCTCGATGACTACCGTTTTCCACGTATTTGGTCTTCGACGCGTGTAAAACCGCTGACCAAACTCGCGATCGTTTGTATGTACGATATTTCTCTTTCGTTCAAGTCGCACTGAAAGGAAAGTGTCGCGGGAATGAAGAATCAATTGGGCAAATTGGAATTAGTTACGCAGAAAGCTAACAACCCTCAAAAAGGCAAAAAATTAGTTAAACGCAACGATCCCATGATTTTATGATCTTTATTTTGGAAAATTATGACCAACCCTTAGAACTACTCTCGTGTTATAGGATTATTAAAACTATCAGTGCCATGGTTCCATTTCGAGCTTAAAGAACAAAAGCTACAGAAAATTTAAAATAATATTAAATAACTCACTATTAAATAACCCATTAAAACACATTATAAAACGAGAAATAAAAAAAGTTTAAGAAAACTAAAACCGATTTCAAAAAAAAATAAAATTGCACTAAAAAGTAAAAAATAATTATTTCCTTTATTTAATCTACTACTCTCATATTTTTTAAGTCGGTGCCAGATTTACACAGTGCAAATGATGAGACACCGACTTAAAAAATATGAGAGTAGTAGATTAAATAAAGGAAAAAATTATTTTTTACTCTTTAGTGCAATTTTATTTTTCTGAAGTCGGTTTTAATTTTTTTTAAATTTTTTTATTGAAGTCGGTTAAAAATATACCAAATCGAAATAAAGCTACTTTTCTTTAACAATTAAAATCTCCAAACTAAATTCACTCAGTTTCAGATCATCGACGGTTGCTAGCTTTCTGAATAACTAGGCCCAATTATCGTTAATTCGACAAGATTTGAACTATGCTAACATTAACAGAGCAAAATGAACATGGCAAAGTAGAAAAAAAGAAAACCAGCTTCTAAATCACATTTCTTTACTTGCACTGCAATCTTGTAGAATTTATTCGAATAAGCTTTTCATCTATTTACCAGTCATCTTATTGCTGGAGAAAGAAAGGGACCACTCGATAGTTCGCGAAGAGTCGCGGGGGCAAATCTTAAATTGATGGTAACGAGCCATAGCGAGAGTTCAGAAGCGAGGCTTAAGTGGGTCACGCATTTCAGGCGCATCGGGTCTCGATCGCTTATTGTCTTTTCTAACGTGTCTCTTTCTGTCTTTCTACCCGTAGGTTACAGTATTTTATGGGCTTGATGGAACGTCGCGCGCGAGCGTTCGACATGGTCGGCGGGATTCTCTCCACTTTCCCCTGGGTCCGTTACATTGCACCTGAGGTCTCCGGGTACAACCTTCTCACCACGCTGAACAACGAGCTCAAGGACTTCTTAATGGTTCGCCCGTTATGTAAATCAATCGCGATTTCGCGTTTATGAATATCCACTTGTTGCCTGATAATCGCAGCCAGTCACGATAACTTTTCCATTCTCACAGGCGACTATCACCGAGCACAGAGAGAAGTACGTCTTGGGCAGCGAGATGGACTTGATAGACATGTTCCTACGCGAGATGGCCACTAACAAAGAATCCAGTTCCGTTTTCACTGGTACAGTTGCTTCTGAAGTACTTTATCCACGTTGTATCTCTGACCGCTTCTCCAGCTCCTTCTGTAATCTATTATCAGATTCAACTCTTTACAAAGGACTCGCACTGCGAAACTGAGTTTCCTTTTCATTCTGACAGCAGTAATTTAATCTTGGAGGGAGCCGAATTGAAGGGATAAAATTGTTTTTAATGCAAATTCAATAAAATTCATTAGGCCCATTAGGGGATTATAAAAATTTATTTAAAAAATAAAATCCAGTTTACTTTTCTTTTAACAAAGTTCTTGGATTACTTCAGTCGTGGATATATCAATCTATTTTTTTTTTTTCATTTTTCTTTGGAGGCTGTCAGGGCACTTTAGTTCCACTTCTGGGTGCGCCACTGAATATAGTTTTCCCGTACCCCGCGCAACCCTCAGGATTTTACAAATTTCTACCGTTTGTCTGATTTTCAGAGGACCAGTTAGTGATGATACTGGTCGATCTCTTCCTCGCCGGCTGCACCACAACAGGGACCACTCTGGACTTCCTTTTCTTGAGCATGGTGGTGCACCAGGACGTGCAACGCAAGCTCCAAAAGGAGATCGACTCGGTGATCCCGTCCGACAGGCTTCCAGACTTGGACGACAGATCGAAGTAAACAATCCGCATCTTTCTACGCTGAGTACTACCGTCAACACTCTATTCCACGTTAAGGTAGGTTTTCCAATACGCGACTGGACGCGACGTCAAGAATTTCAAGCTCAATTATCTCGAAAATAAAGCGCAATATCAAAAAATTTCATTCCTTTTTCTCGACTTATTTACTCGCTATAAGTAAAAAAGAAAGAGTAACCTTTTTTGATATCGCGCTTCGTTTTCCAGAAAATCGACGTCGAAGTTCTCGGCGTTGCGTCCAATCGCATATAGGAAAATCTACCTTTAGAGTTCGCGCGTGGGAGAGTAAAAGCGGGATTTAGAGGCGACGGGGCATTAGAGAAAGCCGAAATTCTTTATTGTTACAGGCTTCCTTATACGGAGGCTGTGATGGCCGAGGCGCAACGCATGTGGCCTGTGCTCCCGGTGATCGGGCCGCGCCGTGTTCTTCGCGACACTGTCCTCGAGGAATACAGCTTACCAAAGGAATCCACTGTCCTACTCAATGTGTACTCTGTTAACATGGATCCTAACGTTTATCCCGATCCACAGACGTACAACCCGGACAGGTTCCTGAAGGATGGCGTCTACGACCCACCTGCCAGTTCCTTGATCTTTGGAGCAGGTAGGGAATCGCGCAGAACGTTGTGGAAATCTTCGGGAAGGAAAATTCGATAACTTCCTATAAAAGTCACTTCTGGAACATCCCGCGTGATTAAATGCCTCCATTGTTTTTTAATGCGAAGGAAGCGCTAGTGAAGTTTCTATCGTGGAAGGTATAAATAGAAATCTCGGGTGATTAACTCGCGTGAATGTCTCTATTAAACCGCATCTTTCCTCCATTTCCGGGTGTCTCTAAGAAAGCCGGAAATGCCATACGGCGCGGAAGAAAATGAACGTAAACTTGTGCCTGCCTAATTGGCACAGGCACCGTGAGTGACACGCGTGTTTAATTAATATGCGAGCACAGCAGTCTCTGCGTCTGCTCAACGAGAGTACAATCCTTAAATAGGTAGTTAATTTTTGCAAGCTTTTATTTAGCTTCGTAAGCTAATTTTGACCCACTTCAAACATATCCGATCGACTTGAAACTTTGCTCAAATTTGCTCACAGTTCCGATGACAATATAATATTTTCACTAAAATGTATAAATTATTTATAGTCAATTTTTTTTAAAGCAAGCTTTTATTAAAATGCACTAAAAAGGAAAAATATGATTTTAGTGGGGTGTAAATATTGAATATTAAAAGTTATACAAAAATTAACTGCTGAATGGTTTGATTTTGTGTTGACTTTTAATCTGGTTAGATCTCAGAGCAGACTTTGAATCGAGGAATTAGACTCCTTAAAAAAAACTCGTGCAACAAGGACGTCTAAATACGTAGAGCATTATAAATATTTATATAAAAAGGCCATTTCAATATTTACGCCTGACGAGTTATTTTTAGTCATATGAGAAAATTCTTCTAAGGTCAAAATTATTTCTTTCCTGTTTAGTAAATTTTAATGAAAGCTTGTTTTTAAACAAAATTATATACTATATTCATGCTGAGATTCAACTTATAAGTTAAAAACCCTAGTATAGAGAATTATTTTTATTCCATCGCGAATTTCATTCCCAATTTTAATTATCGATGTGTTCTTGCAGGAAGAAGACGATGTCCAGGGGACGCACTTGCAAAGGCCGCGATGTTCCTGTTATTCGTCGGTGTGATGCAAAAGTATACGCTACTTCCGGCCCAGGGCAAGGAGCTTAAGTCCGTAGAAGTGAATCCCGGTCTGGCGTTCTCGCCGAAGGCTTATGAGATAATAGCCGTGCCACGATAATCTTTTTACAAGATTCTGCCGGTTTGCCTTTATACTTATATCGTATATTTTACTCGCGCGACTAGCGAGCGGCTCCGCGAGCGCCCTTTACAAATAGGGTAAAGGACCCAGTTACTGACACCTAACCAATTACTGTCACCTTAAGCTATTTTAGTTAAAACAACGAATAAAGAAACTATAGAATATAATCTATAGTATAAATTACAAGTTGAAATACATAATTCTTTTTGTGTATCACTTTACAACGTTTATTTATTTGTTATTTTAAGTAAAATAGCTTGAGGTGACAGTAATTGGTCAGCTGTCAGTAACTGGGTCCTTTACCCTAGCTCGTTAGTAATGCCCGCGGCAGCGAGCGAAATTAGTTCTGTAAAAATTAAATTAAGAAAGACGAAGACGCGGGCGAGTGAGCAATAAAGTTTATATGAAGTACTCCTCCCTTTCTTTCCTGCCCTTGTACAACCGTCGATCTGGTGGGCTCATTTGGCTTGCACATATTTTTACTTAATTAGAAACGATGTTTGATAACAGCAGTATTTCTTCGGCGCAGAAGACCGAGGTTCTGCGGTTTCGAAGTAGCTCCACCCGCGGATAGACGGCGGGGTTTGTTTGACTTAAACAAATTTTTCTCTCAAATATTGTTTATTATTCCTGCCGCGTGAAAGTCGCTTTAACCCATCGTTTTACGCGTTCGACGAAATCACCGCGTTTCGCGGAAGTCCAAATGTACCTTCGCCGGTGCCGCCACGTGGCGATTCAGTCCTTTATATTGAGTCTGACTGTGCTGCAGCCAAATATTATCCTATCACTGGAAAATAGACGGGGCGACGAGGATGTCAGTTAACGTCGGCGTCTCTCCCTTCGCGTTGCTAACAAAAATGGAATATCACTTAAATTCTAATTACAAAATGATCGGATGTGCTATCTACGATAAAAGATCGTCAAATTCAGATTTCTGAGAGTTCAGTAATTCCAGGTAATAAATAGAGAAGCATATATATCAAAGTATTCTCAAATATATCTTTCTAGGGTAAAGGACCCAATTACTGGCAGCCAACCCAATTACTGTCACCTTAAGCTATTTTACTTAAACGTTTATTTATTCGTTATTTTAAGTAAAATAGCTTAAGGTGACAGTAATTGGGTTGACTGCCAGTAATTGGGTCCTTTACCCTACAAGTTTAATAATTGCATTTACATGGCTCACAATAATTGAGGGGTCGTCTGCGTCAAAGAATTGTCAAATTTAGACTTTAAAGTGACGTTATGGTTCACTGACTGCTCTACATTAATTAGTTTAACAAAGATACACTCTAATCTTGATAGTCTGAGAATCAAAAATCTACTCACTTTTCCTTAAATCGTTCCTCTTTACGTCGCACCACAGTTTTGAGCGCCAGGCCTAGCAGTGAGCTTCAGATAGTACGGTTTGGGCGATATAGTGAAACCGTCGTCGCCGCTTGGGTCTGGTTTGCCATGGTCAGGTGAAACTTGGACGTCGAAGTAATGGATAACGTAGGCGAAGAATAAGAATATGGAACTCCGGGCCAGCATTTCTCCTGGGCAACGTCTCTTGCCTGAACACGGGAATGGCCGTCATGGTTTAAACATTTTGCGTCGGCAGATGCGGGGATTTTGAATCTTTACCGCTTTCCATCGAATTTCTATTTAAATGGCGCCCCTCTAACAACAACGCGCGCGTGTCCAGATCAGAAGACTTTGATCTTATCTCGCAAATTATGCGGTAGGAACTAATGAAATGGTCATTCTAAAGATTAATATATTAAATATAAAATAGAACATCTGTATGTTCCTTCTTAACTCCCAAACCCTTTGACAGATCTGCATTAAACTTTGCACAGTTGCTCTCTAGGCACCCTTTAATTACATCCCCTTAACACTTCGTGATAATCCAAGTTCCACTTTAAGCTGTGCTTTTAAGTATTATTATATAAAAGAGAAACTCGATGACTTGGAATCGGGAGTATAATCTTGCGAAATAAGTGGCACGAATTCTTCAACTTGCCTAGACTGAAAGGCATGCTCGCGTTGTTTGGACGGAACCGGCCGCTCTCATCCAGGAACCGTTGCGGTCGGAATTGTTCGGGATGGTCCCAGTACGCCTGGTCATTGTGGACACTGTGGAAATCCAGGAGCACTACTGTGTCCTAAAATAACGGGAGCATGTTTACCAATACTTGGACGAGCACCGAGGATAATATTTGCAGGAGTCATTCATGGTGTTTACCTTGGGTATGCGATACCCGCTGAAAGTGATGTCACTCATGGCCTTGTGGGGCAATCCAAACGGCGCCAGGTTCAGGAATCTCTGTATCTGCTCGAGAGTTAGTCGATTATTTCGCTTTTAGTTAACATTATAACTGTCTTTTAAAATCCTCTGTGTAGGAACTCTTAAGGGGGTATTCTGGTCTGACGAGGCGGTTTCGTCGCGTTATTCCGGAATTTTTTTACAAAGAACCTATCAAGTTTATTATTACTTAGTTTATTGCTACATGTTTATTGATGTTTGAACTATCTTTACAAATTTTGTCAATGGAAAAAATTGTACGCAAGACTTTAAACGCGTTTTTCTCGAAACCATGTTTTTCGAACGGGTGACCATGATATTTCAAGATTGACTGGACCAACTTAGTCCAAGTTTTGCATATATTATCAGCACACATGTGGCTATCGTCCCTACCAGAATTATGATAAAATATTTTGTTTTTAAACTTTCACAGACCTTTAAAGTTGAAATATTGTGCGAAAATCGAAACTTAATTTTCAAACCGCCGCCATTTGCTTAATTTTCAATATTTTTTTATCATTCTGGTAGGGACGAAAGCCACAGGCATACAGATATAGAATCTCTTTTCATTTTTTGTTATAGATCACTAGAACGAGCCCAATCATGGACACCGTGACACCATGTTTTTTTTTTCACCATTACTTTAAAACAGTCAACTGCGTTTGATTTTAATTCTTTTCCATTGACAAAATTTGTAAAGGTAGTTCAAACATCAATAAACATGTAGCAATAAACTAAATAATAATAAAATTGATGGGTTCTTTGTAAAAAAATTCCGAAATAACGCGACGAAAACGCCTCGTCAGACCAGAATACCCCCTTAATGGGAACAATTAAGGACCTTAGAAATCGCCAATTTCAGGAATCACCATTCACAGCAGTGAGCAGGATAATTATCGATTGCAAAGATTCTGTAAATACAATTGCCAACAATTGCACGAAGCCTTAAAGATTAATAACTGCAAAGAACAGTCGCGACTCGTAGTTACTGTAATTGGCGACTACGGTAATCAGTGATCTGCGTAACGAGCAGCCACAGACGTTATCATAGGAGCGTCAGGTTGTTACCTCCGCGATGAACGCTTCCATCATTGGCAAGGATGAATAATCATCCAAAACGGGGGCGCGAGATCTGCCCACTACATTGTCCAATTCCTCCTGGAGCACTTTCGTCCACTCCGGGTGCAACGACACGAATAGCAAAGTGCTGGCCAATGTGTCGGTGGTGGTTTTCGAGCCAGCTAAGAAGAGATCCAGGCACAGGACGAGCAACGTCTCCCCTGGGAAGGACGTCGAATTAGATCTTAATAGAAACTCGCGTCATCCTTTTTGTTTAGAATGGTCGAAGAACTACTAACGATCGAAGATCGTCGCATTGCCTTCCCCGTTGTTAGTCGAGATTTCTAGGAGGAACGCGTCGATCAGATCCTCCGGCTGACTTCCAGATAATCGTTTCTCGTGGATGCTGATCTCGTCGTCCAGGAAGCTCCAGAACTTCTGGAGAATCCGCATTAAATCGTTGTAACCGGACAATTCTGGTATCACGAAACGCAGAAAGGGCATTTGGGAGACTATGCCGCCCATGGTGTCCATTAATCTTTGGGAGATAAAAGAAATAAGAGGGTTGAAGAGAAGGGACTTCACTTGCCTCTTTGGGGGGAAATGGGTATAATTGGTACGGAAAATAAAGTAGAATTATTTTAGGATGTTTGGAAACGGAAAATATACGATTCAAAGTATATATACCTAATTCTATAGAATAAGAATACCATAATTTTTTTTTAATATTATGATTTTTGTTTAGATCGTCATTAGTACTTTTTAAATTAATATGATTTTTTTCTCAAATTACTCTGAACTATTTAGATTATGTACTAACAATAAGAATTTTTTACATTTCTATGACGTTTATTACTATTAAGTTATTTTAGATTATCAATATTTTTTTTTAATTTCTATGATATTTTTTAAATTACTATAGTTTTTTGGATTACCATGAATTTCTTGAAATTCCTAAGAATTTTTTTAAATTACTATGATGTTTGTACTACATCATGATTTGTTTTTAAATTTCTACGAATTTTTTTAAATTACAATAAATTTTTCCTACATTACCATGAATTTCTTTAAATTACGTGCAACAAATTTGTTATATTACTATGATTATTTTTAGAACATCATGATTTTTTTAAATTTCTATGAAATTTTTTAAATTACATGCTATATTGTTTTGAGATTATCATGAATTTCTTTAAATTACCTACTATGATTTTTTTTAGATTACCATAAAGTTCCTTCAGTTTCTTTCCACTTTCCTCCAAGCCTGCGGATGGAATACAGATTTCTCTGGTTTCTAACATACCTGAAGACATCGTGAACAGTATCCAGCATCTCCACAAGCTTCTCGTCCCCGTAGTCGAACCTGTGGCCAGCGAACATGGACCAAAGGGAGTTGATGACAGCGATGTCGAATGCGGTGTGCATGAGCACTGGACCTTTTGCGCTGGCACGTCGAAGATGTTCGACAAGGCCCTGCGCTTCGACGGTTAATTGTTTCTCCATGCTTGACTGGCCCAGCCCGAAGGATCTGAGGTGACGCATGGTAAAACGTCGACACTGAGCCCACGTCGCGCCATCCGCGAACAAAATGCCTGCCAGAATGCGTGCACCAAAATTCTTTAGTACCTTTCTCTACAATCAAGCCTGACTACTAATCACTTAGCTCTTTGAATTCTGGATAACAAAAAAATATCCAGCACACAGTAACACACCTCTTTTCTTCCCCAAGGATCGTACCCTGAAGAAGAAATCATCAGGCCTGCCATTGAACTCGTCCTGAAGAAGAACCTTCTTCACCAGATCGTGGGTCGAAATCACCACCACTTTCTGGCTTCCCAGCTTTAATCCCAAAATCGGACCGTACGCTTTCGTCAGCTCTTGTATAGAAAGGTAAGTGAACCCGTGCTTCGCTTTCAGCCGTCGGAACGTGAGGAAGCAGCCGACGAGCGGCAACCATTTCGGACCTACCCGAACATGTCCGAAGAAAATTAATTGTGGCGAAGAATCACCTCTATATGTTCTAAATAAAAGTCACGAAAGCTGGGAGTAATTGTAGTGAATTTTAAGACAAAGTTGAATTCCTCAAACGACTTCTGGATGGCGAATAGACTGATGTGGTGAAATGCGGGAGAGTTTAACGAAGACTTTAGTTATTGGTTGTTACATTCAGTATAATGGTAATTGTTGATTACTGTGCTTTATCGGTTATTTTATTTATGATAACGAACCAGGCGGGAAGTTCTTCGGCTTTAAGGAATCGTAGACGCAGAGGATGCAAAGCAGAGCGGCAAGGAGTGTGATTGCCGCGCACAGCATCTTCGGATGCACTGTTACTTCACTTCGTCACTGCGTGGTTACTAATACCAGGCATATATACGCACGGTAACAAAAACGATTCTGGTGCCACCCCGGCGATATTATCGGCGTGACACCCATGCCCTCCGACAAAAATATCTTTTTGTCCGAGGCATCCTTTTCATGGTACACTCTGCTCGGTGCCCCGTTATAGAACGCATCCGTCTTTCTCGACACTACGATACAGCAGATATCGAGGGATAAGTCGTGGACAAAGTTGAAAGTCATCGATAGTCTCCGGAAACGGAGTAGAATAATAATTCTTCTCTACGCGATAACGCGTTCGATAAGAATTTTTTTAGGTATGTGGAAGTTATAAAAAATTTAGTGGAAATCGCAGTGTTTAACCCTTTGGCATCCGAGGTATCATATATGAACAGTGTATTCATTTGTATTATGTATTTTAACATCTGGAAAAAAAGAAAAAATGTACATAAAAATATAAAAATGAAGACCATTTTTAACGATAAAAAACGGAATATGTTTCCTTCAACAGCTCTCATTTTTAGGATCAGAAGTTTGTAAGAACAGATGGAAAATATTTACTCTGAAACAATTTTGAAGAAAGTGCAATGTGGGGTATAATTGGAAATACTAAGCAAAATAATAGAAATTAAATTCAAATATCGAACGTCTGTTAAAATTTATTTTTCTAAATTTCCGCGAGATAACATTAAAAACAATCACTTCCGTACTCTTTGAATCAAATATCCAGATCATCGTTCAAGATCTTTGCATCCTTAATTAGCAATCAATCTATTTCTTCATTCATTCAATCTTTAAATAATGTTTATCAGCTTGATCAGGTACTTCCGTCCAAATCACTTCCGTTTAATTCACTTCCTGCATCCTAGTAGATCACCGCTGATTTGTTACAAAAATTCTCCTTTATCTTTAGAAAACGTGGGAAAAAGTGCGGTTGAAGAGAAACGTACGATAAGAACTGTTACTTTCGAAGCAGTTATTAGATTATTTCCTGGTTGGACAAGCCAATTCGAGTGGAGCCGACGGGACTGGTTCTGCTTTTCAAGGAACTAAAAGGAAAATCCGACGCGGCCTCTGCAAGCTTGAGGCGTAGGCCCGTTAATTATTGCATCCGATAGGCGTCTCTTGGAATCCTCGCGATTTATTCGCGTAGTTGTGAATGACCTTCCGTAATGTCGACGAACAGGGACGAGAAACTTTCGATACGCCTACGTTTTGGAAAGTAATGGAAAGTGACTTTGAACTTCGGCTCCTTACTTTTCCAAAAAGTGTGCTACCGATCATTGAATTGCTAAACATTATTGCTGACAGTGTATTACAGGAATGCTAATATTCTTCGTAAGATTGTTAATTTATTGATAGGTATACAGCAGTGGAAATATTTATCGCGTCGCTCTAAAATTTACATAGTGCCTGATTGATAAAATGATTTGTACCCGACTGATTTTTGCCAAGATAGTGAGCTACGAATTTTTGCAACAAATAAATTCTGCAGTAATAGCTTCCTGGTAGTAATAATAAGAGAAGTATAAGTGATAACTCGTTTATTCGTGTGAGGCAATTAATATTTCCAGTATTGCAGATTCTGATAGGAGACAGATTAAATATTGCGTGGCAGAGATGATTTATTCGTACTCGAGGTTGTAGTATTTCATTCACCTTTGGGGCTTGATGAATAACCATTTATTTATTAATATTCATGCATACAGGCTTGGTAAAACAAACACCCACGGTGTCGCGTGCTGGCTGCACGCACGCCTGCTCGCAGATACAACTTTGCGCGAAGAACTGGAAAACAATTGAAGAGTCCCTGTAGAAAACAGGGTAAGTGTCGAGATTAAAAAAAAATTATTGGAAAATGTTCTATGTGCCAATGGTAATACTATAGTATAGAATTTGAATGCAATTTCCCTTCGTAGATAAGTTACCAGTAGTGCTAGAAGGTGGTTGTACCAATGACATTTTTGTAGACAACAATGCGAGAGCCAATTAAGCGATAGATAGACAGGATTGGCACTTTCAGAGTTTGCAAATTAAAATGAATGGCTCATTCAATTTTTTCTACATTTAAGATTTGACACACACAGGGGTTTCTATAAATACAATTCTTTTTTTTTTTAATTTGGACTAAGTATATTAATGCCAAAAAAATCGAAAATTTTGTGATGTATTTGGGTTATTGTATACTTAGCATCTTTTGCAATCAAAACAAATCAAATTTCGTAAATAATTTAAAGTCAAGGAAGTTTCTTCTCTGTCCTGAAAAATTTAATTTTTGGCACTAACAGTGTTTTCTATAAAGACTCTTCAAATACATTGCTCAGAAGTCGGTTACGATAGATTTTGGAGAACATGGAATTCCAGGATGAGTTGGCCCTGGATGCAATTCAAGGTAGAAACTATTCCAACACGAAGCTAATTGGGCATTGTTTCCTCGCATGCGAAATTCTTCTAACGCTCGTCGGAACTGGGTATTAATGTGTAAAATTGATTGTTATCGTGGTAATCGGCTGCCATTCAATGCACTCAGATTTCCATTTATGTATACCTCCGCGTAGGAATGGGTTTTTCTGAGGGAAAGGACCTTCAGTGAACACATGCTCTTTGAGAAAATACTGGAAGAAAAGAGAATAGAGCAATAATATTAAACGAAGAGAATTTCCGATAAAGAATACTTATGTACTATTTTTCAAATCTTTGACCCTGATTGAAAGTAAAAATTCGGTACTCAAATCTTCCAAATTCCTGCTAGAATTCTATAGTCACCCAAATCTCCAAAATTCTCGTCACCAATTTTCCTTCTTGAATCAAGTTTTAACAAAACAAAAGCTTCGCAAATTATTGTCATCTCAAACTCCACCTTCCCTGAAAAATTTTCCCAAATTTCCAACGGAACGAATAGTTTTTTTTATTAGGTTTGTCGGTTTTTAAAAACCTTTTTTTTATAAATTTGTAAAATTAGAAAACCGGGTTTTAAATTTAGAAAAACGGTTTTATATACTAGATATATGTAAAAATGAATGAATGAATTAATTAATTAAAAACGTTAACATTTTGACTTAAAATCGCCTCGGACACAAACATATTGTAGTAGCTAACAGTTTATTGTAAAACTAATATACATGAGTTCATATTTCCGGAAGAAAAATATTAAATGAAATGGAGATTTATAATTAATATTTTGTACGGATTTTACATATTTTCGTTTTTCCCCATTTGATTTTGCATGCGGTGTATTTTATTGTGTTATATTTTTGTACATTTACGGACTTCTAAGGATTTTAGTTATTTTAAATTTTTATTTATTTATTTGTGTATACATAGAGTATATTATATTTTGTTATACTTTTGTAATTCCATAAATATTTAAAAAAAAACTGAAAATGTTTAAGATAAGTACAGATATTTATTTTCTATTTTAATTATATTTATTATGAAAATTCGAAAACCGATTTAACCAGTATTTGGTGAATAGTGGAATTAGAGAACAGTTTTTTTTCAAAATTCGGTTTTTGTATAAACCCAATTTTTATTTACCTTATAAACTCTTTAAGGGGGAACAACACCTTGTAGCCCGGAAAAAAAATTCAACTTTTTTTAATTTTGTGTTAGATATCCATACTTCGTAGGAAAGTCATTGATATGGGGTTTAAATGTGCATGTAGTGGACAGTATTTTAGAATTTTTGTGTGACAAAATAAACAAACTTATAACTTTAAACTCATTTTTCTCGAAACTATGTTTTTCACAATGGTTGAACGATTTTCTCCGCCAATTTTGCATGAATCAATCTCCGGTTTTGCGTATTTATTCTACAGAAAAATGCCTTCAGTTAAGCGTACGGAAATTTAATTACAATAATTTTTGCAGAAATGGCGGAGAATAAAGGGCAAAGTTCTAAAATGTCGAGTCAGTTTAAGGAAAAATTCAATATATTTTGGGGTGGAAAAAATAGTAAAAATAATTTATTTTTAGTTTCCGTACGCTTAACTGAAGGCATTTTTCTGTAGAATAAATACGCAAAACCGGAGATTGATTCATGCAAAATTGGCGGAGAAAATCGTTCAACCAGTGTGAAAAACGAGTTTAAAGTTATAAGATCGTTTATTTTGTCACACAAAAATTCTAAAATACTGTCCACTACATGCACATTTAAACCCCATATCAATGACTTTCCTACGAAGTATGGATATCTAACACAAAATTAAAAAAAGTTGCATTTTTTTTCCGGGCTTCAAGGTGTTGTTCCCCCTTAATTTGCCCTCCCTCCTGTACCCGCACACGAGGATGCCCTCATCAGGAATCTGTGTGTTTTATCAAAGTTACCTTAGGAGGTACGTATATAGTATCCCATCATCGCGTCCGGCGATAAAATTTCCAAAAACTCCGCACCGGATGTCATTCGCCAGGAATGAGTAGGTACCCGTCTACCCAAAAAGCTGAAAATTCTCCTGCGTTCGCTGGTGGGACGGTCGCTGACGCAAAGCGTGACGAAACGCGGCGAGGAGAAAGACCACGGCGGAGGAAAGTGAAAACCGCGCGCGTCAGGGTCGATTAGAAAATACGTGACATTTCTCCTGTTTTTTTTCCCCTCTGCTTCGCGACACGCGCGATGAAAAGTCTGACCCGCGCCGAGCCCGGATCGGGCAGAGTTTCTCTCGGTCGCGCTTTGAAGCCGATCGCCGCGTGATGCACACAGGACACGGCCAGGTAGCATCGAGAGTACCGGCACGGATTAATTTATGCTGTCGTAGCCGCGCGCGTGTGGGTGCACGGACACTTTCTCCAGGTCCGAGGTCCCCCATATCCACCTCGACTTCCTTCCATAACAGATCCGACTTTCTCCGATTTCGCAGCGGCAGCCTCGAGGAGGCGCGTTGCGTCATGTCGAGCGTGGGCCCCGCGATGACGGGGCGAAATGATAATGCGAACGTGTCAACGAAATATTAACGAAAGGCCGCTCGTAATAGCGTAGTTTAGCGTGGCGGCGATGCTAATGCGTGTAAGCGAGCACTGTCTATACGGCGGAGGACGCTGGAGAAATGAAAGCGTCGGAGGAAGCGTCGTACCTCCTGGTCGATAATTCACGAAGCAAATGGCCCAAGAATGCCCCACGATCAACGCGTACATTATACTTTAGAATAGAAGCTCGTGTCCACAGTAATCTCGCTTTTCTTTAGGATCACAGATCAGGAAGGAAGATCGAGTAAATAGTACGCTGGTTTAACAAAATATTAATCAACTTTATTCGTAACGGCATCGGTTAACAAAGAAGGGTAACAACAACATCGTATAAAAAGGAAATATGAGGGGATGAAGGAGAAGTGGGGAATGGGGTACCGTGTCAGTCGATTAATCCTTCGAGAAGACTTAACTACAGCTTAAAGTACACCTAAGGGTAATATATACAACGGCTTATGTTACAATACTCTCTGGGAAGGGCTTTTGTACAAGTATCTCGTGACAATGTCCCTTGGTCATTGGTTGGGGAACGCGAAGTTGCCCGCGGGGCCGTTTTCGTTCTTGGACACCGGCGGCGGTACCAGGTCCTGGCTGATCGCTGGAGCCTCCGCCTGGGAGGATCTGTCCCACCTGACCTTGTTCTGGTCTACCTGAAGCTGCTGCTTGCCCTGAGGGGTTTGCTTGGAAGCTGCGTCTGCACTGTAAGGAACAACCTGGGATCCCTGAACCTGAGCGTCCTTTCGGTCCTCCCAGCCGTGATGGTGGTGGTGATCCTCCGAGGGGAACCACTCGGATATCCAAACAGGCTTCCAGATCTTCTTCCACCCTGGCACCCAGATCTCCTTCCATGCGGGCACCCAGATCTGCTTCCAGGCCTCCTTCCAAGCGAGCTTCTTGTCTGGTATCCACTCGAGCTTCTTGTCAGCCTTCCAGATCTGCTTCCAAGCCTCCTTCCACTCCAGCTTCTTGTCAGGCACCCAGACCTGCTTCTTGCCAGGCTTCCAGATCTGCTTCCACTCCTCCTTCCAGGCCAGCTTCTTGTCGTCCACCCAGATCTGCTTCTTCGCGGGCTTCCAGATCTGCTTCCACGCCGAGACCCACTCCAGCTTCTTGTCAGGCACCCAGACCTGCTTCTTCGCTGGTTTCCAGTACTTCTTCCACAACGGCTTCCAGATCAGCTTCTTCTTCCACAGATCGTGGCTGGTGTACTGCCAGCCGTGGTGATCGGTGCCGTGGAAATGCTCGCCCGGTATGCCGACCTTCACCCATTCAGGGATCCAGAGCTTCTTCCAGGCCGGCACCTGGATCTCCTTCCACACTGGTACCTGTATCTCCTTCCAAATCGGCTTCCAGATCTGCTTCCACGCGGGTACCTGTATCTCCTTCCACGCTGGGACCTTGATAGGCTTCCAGACGGGTTTCCAGACCTTCTTCCAAGCAGGCACCTGGATCTCTTTCCAAGCTGGCACCTGGATCTCCTTCCACACCGGCTTCCAGATCTTCTTCCAAACAGGCACTTGGATCTCCTTCCACACCGCTTTCTGCGTCGGCACCCAGATGGGCTTCCAGATCTTCTTCCACGCGGGCTTCCAGATCTGCTTCTTCGCCGGCTTCCAGATCTTCTTCCAGCCTGGCTTCCAAATCAGCTTCTTCTTCCAGTAGCCCTTGTCGTGGTGGTCGTGGTGGTCGCCGTGGTGTTCTTCGATCGCCCCACCGCCACCACCAGAGTGGCCGAAGCCGCCGCCGATGTCACCGCCGCCGGAATGACCGAAATTACCGACGTCACCGCCCCCAGAGTGGCCGAAACCTCCGCCAAGGTCGCCGCCAGAGGAATGACCGAAACTGCCGCCAATGTCACCACCACCAGAGTGGCCGAAACCACCGCCAATGTCGCCACCGTGGCCGCCTAAATCGCCACCGTGGCCGCCTAAATCACCACCGTGGCCGCTTAAGTCACCACCGTGGCCACCTGAATCGCCACCGAATCCACCTCCGTGGCCACCGAAGTCGCCACCCAAATCGCCGCCATGGCCGCCTCCCAAGTCACCACCCCATCTCTTCTGTGCCGCTGTACCATATCTGTATGAAATTATTTTGTGACTTACTATATAAAGCAATAAAGCCGTTGGTTAATTAAAATACAAGTTTCTTTGGGTGTTGATATAGAGCGATTCTCTAACAAAAAATTGAGATAGTTTAAATATATGTAGTAGTGATTAAAACAAAATTCAAACCCTTAACTAAATTAAAAATAATATTCCACAGCTGCTGAGAAACAATAACATGGGTATTAATCTTTGAATTTCTCTCTTGAGTTTCTATTAAATAGAGTAAAGGACCCAATTATTGTCACCCAACCCAATTACTGTCACCTTAAGTTATTTTACTTAAACGTTTTATTTATTCGTTATTTTAGGTAAAATAGCTTAAGGTGACAGTAATTGGGTTGGGTGCCATTGAGTCCTTTACCCTAGAATTGAATTCAGCTGGATTGATGTGACTAATAAGTTACTCTTTCTGCTTGCGTTTGTTAGCGGGGGTGAGATTCAAGGCACACGTACGGAGTTTGCTGCTGAGACTGCTGCTGCAGCTGATTCTGATCCAACGCCTTGCTCGCCACAAAAGCGGCCTGCAGTAGCACTGCTAGCGCAGCCTGTAAACAATGTAATTACACGAGTACTATATAATTTCAGCGGGAGTCACATCGTTAATAAGCAGGTGTAGCGCGCCACGTTCAGCGTTCCGACAGCGGCTGCTCGTTAAGCTATTTGCAAATCTACGGCGTATCACGTCAATCCAGGCGGAGGCTGTAAATGTTTATTAGCGCCGCGGAGAAACCTCCCTTCTTTTATGGAACTGCAGAGCACGGGACTTTTAACAGCTAGCCGTTTATGGAACGTCGCTTTCGAAACTCGCCGCCGTTCGATAATTAGATAACACGTTCGTCGACGAACAACAACTGGGACTGAATCGCTCTGCACTTCCCGCATTAGCTGACGCAACGGCGAGTAACCAAACGGGTCGATTAAACCCAGATTCGTCAGGTTTGAGAGATATACAGCGAAGAAAGCGGAAACACCACGCGGTAGCGTTCTTCCCGAAGGAATCGTTTTCGAGGAAAAGTGGGACTTAATATTCACGACTGCTCCGCGGACTCTTTCGTGGCCATTCGTGAACGAAATACATACGATAGGTCGAGGTCCACATATTAATCTACTTCCTTCGCGACCACCGACGCGAGATTGAGATTGCAAAATTATAAAAAATTCCATATCAACGAAACAAAGATACACTCCCCAAAATAATAACACCAAGAAATCTATTTTCCCCGGAAAACGCCTCGATATTAATTAAAATATGTCTTCGTTACCAGTTCCAAGACAAACCATTAGTCACCGTCCGTCGATCGCGACACTCACAACTTCCTCTGAATAACAGCGCTTCGAACCTTCACCCGCCTCGATCATTCCCAAACCGATCTACACCGACGAAGAATCGAGATTTTTTTAAAAAGGACCAGGGTCCAGAGAATAACAGCTCCGACCTTCAGTGATGGTCAAAAGAAAGTTCGTGTGAGACACATTTTTACATGCCTGCGTATCTAATTTAATACTACGCTCTGCGTTATACAGCATCACTGTTCTGTTCGATGGAAATTTCGGATAGAACTCTTTCTAACGGAGCCGTTTGCTTTTCGTTACCGTTCACAGTTTAAACTTCCTTTCGACCACCGCGGTAGGTCCCAGACGGAGTTAGATCGCGCAGTAGCCGCGCGCTGGGGCCGCTCGAGTATGCAAACTGACCGCGCATCCCGGGCGAATCCTCATATTTCTCGCAAATGCCGCCCGTTGGGCTCGGGCCGCGTACTCTTGCTCCCTAAGTGCAGGAAAACGTAACTTACTTCGTCCAATCAGCGGAACGCCGTAGTTATATAGGCGCGTATTCTCCCCCGGCGCGCTATCGCCGATGGTGGCCCCCGTGCTTGCAGGCCGACCAGGTGGCGAAGGTGGTGGTAAAAGTCGTCCAGGTGGAGGAGGCAAGTCCACGTACAACCGGAGGAAACGGCGCTCGGCGATGGTGGTGGGTTTCCGACGGACGTGTGCGCTACGGGAAGATCGGTTTCGCAGCGATGGGACCGACCCTCCGCTTGTTTTACGCCGCTGCGTTTATTTTGCTTCGCGAAACGAGACGGTGGAGAATTGTTGGGTTTGATGAGGAGTTTTTTCGTTGTACACAGAGGGTCAATTGTGGTGAATGGTAGAGTGAAAGTTGGAGATTTAATGAAGGGGTGTGTTTTTGAAATGGAGGGGGAAGAGGGATATATGTTTGTGTTATTTTTGTTTTTTATTTGTTAAGATTCCATGGATAGGTGTTAGGCTCCCTTGCAAGAAATTTTGCGTGGTTGGGTGGGGAGGAAGGTTTAGAGTAGTGGGAGTGTAGGAAGAGTAGCTTTGTTCTTTTAAGAATGGAATTAATTAGACTTCACGAGGGAGGACTTTCGAAAATGTCTCTGGGAATCTAGTTGATCAGCTTTGTTTTGAAGACTCCTGCGAATTAGTATTCAATATCTACTCATTAGGTAAGAGTTGCGCCTAATGCTCTATGCAAATGAATGATGTCACAGGCACTCAAAACGGCTGCTTTGCGTTAGACATGAAGTGAAACGTGCTGTGTACGTTGGAGCCGAATTTATGTAAACAAGGCGTAGCACTCGTCATTACACTGCTTAAAACATGGAAATATCTTTATTAATTAACTACAAGGGACATCCTGTAAGGTACTGATATTACCATTTTAATCACGTGGAAACATTCCTGAAGAATGTCTCCGAAACCTTTCACCGTCACCTTTCACAATACCTTTATTCAAATTCCATCAGTATAGGGCCCTGTGCAAACAGATTTAAAAAAATCCGTTTGTTTAAATACTACATTAAAAGCAGATTTTTTGGAATCTGTTTACAGAGATGCATTCCCTATTAGAAAATACACAATTGTGGCTTTTACACCGTTCTCCTAACTCTAGTAGTTTCCAAGATATTAGACCAAACATGTTTCTCACACCTCAACTTTGAGGGTTGTTTTCATCCCTTCAGCATGAATGCCAGCTGATAAGAAGAAATACGTGTCGAATATTTTTGTAAGAACTACTTTCTACCAGAGTCCCATCAAAATCGGGGATTGTTGCTCCGATTTTTTCCCTTGTAATCTCATCCTCTACTAATCCTCCCCTAATTTAAATCAATCTAACTCCCCCCCCCCAGAATTATAATATAAGTATAATATAGTATATTATATAAGTATAAGTATAATATAGTATATTATATAAGTATAAGTATAATATATTATAATTATAATAAGTATAAGTATAATATATTATAATTATAAGTATAAGTATAATATATTATAATTATAAGTATAAGTATAATATATTATAATTATAAGTATAAGTATAATATATTATAATTATAAGTATAAGTATAATATATTATAATTATAATAAGAATTAATAATAATCCATCTGCTCCATTCCCAAATCCCCCTATCAAATCTGCATAATCCCACATGAAATCCATTCGATAGCAGCCACGGTAACCTGTAACGGTTCGTTACATTGCACGTCCCAGTTCCAGATCACGAGTGAATTGGACCCATCGCTACACGGCCCGTTCTCCTTCCTCCTTGCCCAGTGTCCACCTCCTACGTACCCGGGGCGATCTTTCTTCGTGCCCCACGATGGCCCATCGTCCTGGAGAAAGTGATCGAGAACACGATCCGGTCGAGCAAGACCGAGCGGTTTCCTTCGCCGTTGTATTTACGAGCCTGTAGCCGGCGAAGGCGAAGTTCACGGGGAACGCAAGGTTATGCATCAAGGTTGAGTCCGGTGCTCCAGATCGCTAGACCACGAGCGGTGGAAAGAAATCTAGCGCGGTGGTGCTCGGCGAATTTTTACTACCACCAGACGGCTCCAATCGATTTCGGCCTGGCGCCGAGGCCCGGCCGCGGCGGTTTCTCTTCCGCAAGGCCCCGGGGCCTGGACCATCGCCGCTTTTCCTTTCACGCATTCTGTCCCCCGTCACGAACGTGGCACAAAGAAGCGTCCCCGAGCTCGTAAATAAATCGACTCGCCGAGGGACGCGTTGTTTCTTCAGCGAGGAAACATGGAAAGGATTGCGGTAAGGTTCTGTTCTTTGAAAAAGGTAGGCTGTTATGAAAGTGGGAAGTAGTAAGCTTCACGTAGTATTCGTGTAGTGTTGATAATAAATTAAGAATTATAAGTAGTTATGGAAATGAGGAAGGAGTTTGTTGACACTTGCCAATCTAAATGGCACATAATTTAGCTCGTTGAATTTATATTGAAGTATCTATAGCTACTATCTTGTGGTTTTGTTGAAAACAGGAAGAATAATTGAAAAGTCCTGTAAGTGACAAAAATCAAATTTTTCTGAAGACAGAAATACTTCCGTGAGTTTAAATTATTTAAGAAATTTGATTCGTCAGTGTTAGAGCAAAAGGGCACTCGATTCCTTTATTTCTCCCTCCCACGATAATAACATTTCCAAAAGTTAAATTTCACCGCGACCAGAGTTATTTATACGCCCCAACGTGGATGTTCCCTAGAAAATCACGGAACTAATTGTCGCTGCGGAGCACAACAATCACTCATTGTCAGCGTTTCGCCTCTAACGAATAGAAATAAGCTTCCTCTATTCACGTGGTTTCTAACGCTCCCTCTTTCGTTAATTAAGTATTCCGTAGACCACGCGGTACAAAATCACTTCCGAAGGAAATTCGCCAGTTCGATTCTTCGAAATGCGATTTTAAGGGAGAAAAGTGGCGTCGAATAATCGCTTGCGCAACAAAATATTTGTCTCAAGGTCATCGAAGGTCATCGTGGTACCAGAAGCAAGAAAAATTTTAAAGACGGCTCTCGTACGTTTTCGAGAGTTTAAATGCGATTTCGAATCGTTCGCGAGAGTCAATGATCCCAAACGGAATTGAATTTTATTCGAAAAACTCGTAATCGCCGACATCTGCTGGAGTGAAAGTCCGTGGCAACTTGCAGGGACGTTTATAACAACTCGACAATAACCTCCATGCAGTTTTCCCTCTTAAAACTAATCGCGCACATTTAGATATAGGTATGTACGAAGCTGTCTGAGGAAGAGGTCGAGGGACCAGCCCTCGCGTGACGGATGCAGGGGCCATTTTGAGCCATAGTATTAAACTGCATGTGTTACTTATTATTAGTAATTATTTCTTGAAGATAAGAATTTTAAATCAAGATCTAGATTATTCTGAGGGGTGTATGAAAATATGGAGTTATGGAGAAAAATAAAATTATGGAGTAAGATGGCCCCTGCATCCGAGGAACAGAAAATTATTAAATAGTCCAAGGGTTGAGATGTATGGAGCATTCATAGAAATACATAGGTAGACTAAAAATATTCATATCTCCGTTAAGATTAACTTATAATCGGAGATTTATCCAGAGATAAATTTAATATTCCATAAAAAGAGTGCTATAAACGAAACTGGAGTATAACGATCGGAGTGCCTCGTGGATCGATACGTGGGGTAATAAAGGCAGGTAATGTGGAACGGCACGTAATAATAATAATATTATTATTATTATTATTACTTACGGGAAAACCCTTTAGAATACAACGAATGAACAGATAATATGGAACTTCGTAAAATTTCGATAACGAAATAACGAACTTTTCAGGCAATCGTGTATACTATTTAGATCCCTAAACACAGTAGACGTTGATACTGATAATTGGACATCAGTCGGGCATCCATCATTGAAAGAGAAACGTTTATATTTTTCATGAGGTGTAAAAGTTTCTGGAAAATGCATCAAACAGTTAAATATTGTAGTGAAGGTATGTTATAAAGTATTATTTTGATATAATTTATCATTAAATATGTGTGTTCTTAATTAAAAAATAGTTTACCAATAAAGTTACGTCCTTCTTAGTATAATTCTTAATTTCTTGCCGGAACATGTGTGTACGTAATATGGAACATACCGAGTAACATAGATGAAGTTGATAATGACGATGACGACGATGATGCGGAATTATAAAAATAATGAAAATTCAATGTAGATCCAATGTATTCGCTGTTTTCAGTGGGCACACGAAAAATGCGGGGCTTTCGACGTATTATTCAAGTGTCCAACGTGTAAGAGACGCAAAATCAGGAATAAATTCCAAAACTGATGTATATTTATTTATTTGTATCCTCTACTTAATAAATCTTCATTTTTGGTAAAAAAAAAAGTAAAGATTTTTGAGTTTTCTTTACAAATTTCCTAGGCGTTCGATATTAGGATCCTCTTTTCAGTTTTTTTACTATAATTGCAAAACGATTGGATTTTTTTTACATTTCATTACGCAAATATGATTATGCATTAGTTCCTTTGTCCCCTCATGACAGTTTTAATAAATATAAAAAAAAATCCCCTACTTTTCACAAGCTTTTGAAATCAGATGTTCCATATTACCCGCCTTTACCCTACACCTCGCAATCGCTTACTCAACCGGAGCAGAAGCGATAACCAGCTAAAATTTCGCGACACCCGCGCGTTTGCCGATGAAAGTGAATTCTTTGCTTCGCTCTAGCTAGCCAATAGCCTGTGAGCGCACGAAAACCACCGAGTTCCGGTCGTTCCGGTACGCAAATCATTCAACTGCTCCAGATTCTCAAATCCTTGCTACCGGTCCACATCGTCCGCGGCCGGCGACGTTTCACCTTCTCCTGCGGTATCCTGGATATACCCGCTTGACGTAACCATTTTCTTCGGGTTTTTTGTTTAATAAGAAGACCACGAAGGCTTCTGAACCTGACAGTTACGACTCCTGGAACTCCTTGGCCGTTCTCCACACTGGTTCTTCATAGTTTCATAATTGAATACCATAAATTAAAATTGCCTTGAAAATAACACTTATTTACCATCGTAACACCGAAGAATCATGTAAGGTAAAGGCAGGTAATATAGAACATCTGATTTCAAAAGCTTGTCAAAAGTAGGGAAATTTGTTTTCTTTTTAATAAAACTGACATGAGGGGACGAAAGAACTAATGTATAATCATATTTACATAGTCAAATGTAAGAAAATCCAATTGTTTTGCAATTATAGTAAAAAAAACTGAAAAGAGTGAAAATCAGCCGTTCGAAAAAGTGGATCCTAATATGGAACGCCTAGGAAATTTGTAAAGAAAACTCAAAAATCTTTACTTTTTTTACCAAAAATGAAGATTTATTAAGTAGACGATACAAATAAATAAATATACATGATTTTTTTAATTTATTCCTGCTTTCTGCGTCTCCTACACGTTGGGCACGTGAATAATACGTCGAAAGCCCCACATTCTTTGTGTGCCCACTGAAAGCAGTGAATACATTAGGTCTACTTTTCATTATCATTATTTTTATAATTTCCATCGCAAAATAAGCATTCCGCATCATCATCGTCATCGTCATTATCAACTTTATCTATGTTATTCAGTATGTTCCATATTACGTACACAAATGTTCCGACAGGAAATTAAGAATTATACTAAAAAGAAAGTAACTTTATTGGTAAACTATTGTTGAATAATCAAGAACACACATATTTAATGATAAATTATATTAAAATAATACTTTGTAACATACCTTCACTACAATATTTAACTGTTTCATGCACTTTTCTGAAACATTTACACCCCACGAAAAATATAAACGTTTTTCTTGCAATGAAGGACCAATAGGGTAAAGGACCCAATTACTGTCACCTTAAACTATTTTACTTAAAATAACAAATAAATAAACGTTGTAAAGTGATACACAAAAAGAATGATGTATTTCAACCTATAATCTATACTATAGATTATTTCTATAATATTCTATAGTTTATTTATTCGTTATTTTAACTAAAATAGCTTAAGGTGACAGTAATTGGTTAGGTGGCAGTAATTAGGTCCTTTACCCTATACACGATTGCCTGAAGAGTTCGTTATTTCTTTATCGAAATTTTACAAAATTCTATATTACGTGCCGTTCCATATTATCTGCCTTTACCCTACCACTGTATTTTACTTGGAGTGCTTCAAAGGCTTTCAATAATTAATCTTCCCGCAGATTAATCGTTTGCTCGTAGAACAGAGACTTCGATGCTCTCCAAGGCAATGCATCCGTAGAAATATCCGGGGGAAGTCAACTGTTTCTATTCCTCGACGTCGTTAGAGCGATTCGAAAACCAAGGAAAGAATACTGTTAAATGTGTGACACACGCCGTTTGTTCAGTGCGTGGGCCGAACTGGAAGAGTATCGTTTGAAACATTCCAAAGGCGCGACAGCAAATAAAGAACCAAGTATTTTAGAAATTCGTATTTGCAGTCTAGATATTCGATCCGTGGGTCACAGTGTACCTGTGCTTCGCTTTCTAAATACTTCGTCCCTGAAGGTAGGCGATTGCAACATGCTTCTTGGAAATGTTGCTTCACATTCGTTAGAACCAGAGATCAAACAGGATCTTCCCTTTTTCCTTCCGCTTTCTGGAGTCTTCTAGATGACGGAGGATATGTACGAAATTACGTTTCCCCCAAAAGCAACTTTTCGACTTGTTACAGATTTCTTGTTAGATATACAGTGGACGCTGGATAATATGCCGCTGTTTAAAGTGCCGTTAGGAACGCCCCAGCTCACACGCATTACTCGCACGCGTGTGTGCACCTCCCTTTCTCTCACGCTCAGCGAGCCAATGAATGCTAACCCTTAATGGTGCCTCCACACTGGAGTTCGCAAGCAATTCGCAAGCAATACATATACGTGATTGTGTTTTTTCTTTTTCTCACATCAGTGTGACGCACCTTAAGAGTATTCTGGTAGGGGGCAGCCATCACGGAAAAGAAAACAGGAGAGTTATGGGGAGAGCGCGCGTTACATTGGCTCTCGTTAATATGCCGCTTCTGAGAAAACCCCGCCTCTAGAGCCCCGACTGCGGCTCATTATCGAGCGTCCACTGTATACATTTAGCTGCTCCGAAAATGAATAATTTTAGGAATATTTTTAGTGATTTTATTAAAAGAAAGGAAACAAAATACTTATTACACGTGATTTATTAGTCCACAAAGTGCATGAAAAAATTTATGTACAATAATTTTTGTATTAAAGTATTTATGATTTTGGAGGTTCTTTCGACCACTGCAGAAAAAATGGTCAACATGATATCTCTTTGAAACATCGATGGATCTGAAAAATAAAATGATATTCTAGTAAAATGATGTTGCCATTATGGGTTCAAGAGCCATATTTTTTATACTTGGTTTATTTAATTTTATGCACAATTACAGAAGAAAATCCTGCATGAAAAAAATTCATTTAACGTCAGGCCTTACTCTTTAATGTTTGGAGTTGTTTCACTGCTCTATTTTCTTAACAGTGCCTACCGTGTTTCCACGGAATTCAGTGGAGACGCAGGCAATTGGTTTAGGTCTTTACACGAATTTCTCCTCGCTGATTTCTGTTCGCCGTGCTGCTATCTCGACCAGCCGGCAATAATCTGTCGAGGGAACGAGGCAGCGGGTGTAGAGAAGAAAGTTTTATCTTTTCTATTCTACACGCGATACGCATCTCCCTACGATCTTTACTTGTTCCACGAACGAAACTGGCATTCTGCTTTCTACCATAAAAAGGGCATTTATTCAATTCCTCGTAACTGCTGGTAAATTGTGGTTCGGGTACTTAAAATCGCCAGGCGAGTAATCTAGTGCTCCCAGTATAAAACCCGCTCTGCCAAAGGCACTTGATTTGACAAGATGAATGTTCAATTAGACTGAAATTTCTCCTAAAATTCCACCTTCTGCGCACGTGGCTAAATGTTTAGCAGTAGAACTCGACGTCTCGTGTGGCAGTACATCTATCAATCTCGAGTATAATTACATCCTTCTCCATCGGGAACCATCCATTTGTCGTGAATTTTTTGTAGGCGGAATTTCGCGGGAGTGAAAGGCGCCGAAGTGATTTCCCCGATGTCGAACAGACGTAGGTACTTACGTGAGTCCACGCACGTTCGTATGCCCATATAAACAAACGTTATCGCGTTACCTAATCGTTACTACTGGCCATCCATTGTCGATTAACACCTTCGCGCTCGTGTCATGCTTTTTGCCAGTTGAAATAGTTCTGAGACTGTTTTACTGATCCGTACCAATATACTATCAAGTGGTGGTATTGTTAAGTCTAAGATTTCATATAAAGGGAATTATTATTATTATTATTATCATTATTGTTAGAAATATTATATCTAAAATAGATAAAAGGGTTGAAGTTTCCGCGGAAATAGTTCTCGAGGACGAGTTTCTTAGTATACTTCGTTAGAGCCGCTTCACTTTCACGAAATTTTCTTGGTACCCGATTTGTAAACACAGCTTGTCGTTCCGATCGTTTCCTGCGCAATTATCGGGGCACGGCGATGTCCCTCGATCGAACGTTCAAAGGGTATTGCGCAAGAGGAGAGCTGTTTAGCGTCCGATTAGCGTGCCGACTGCGTTTTCGTTCATTATACCGAAACCAAGCTTCGGTATGCGGCTTCGCGCGCCGAGCTGCATCGGTGAACGGGCGTGAGTGCGTTGTTTCGATGCGGGGAAACACGAGTGTTTTAAGTAACAAGGGAATAATTCGAAATCCGAAGATTCTAAATTTAATGAAGCGCCGTGTGAACGTAGAATAATAATAAAATTAATAATAAAATAATAAAATTGCTAATATGCAATTCTTTCTGGGGGAATTTTCCAGGGGTGAAATCTTAGAATGTTCTAAGGGCGAAATCAGCCCTTAAAGTCTTCCTTTCGTTTTTTTTATTTTTTTTAATATAACTTTGTAGCAGTGAGAGATAGATCAGAATTTTAAATATGATAATTATTAGGCCGTTTATGCTCTATCACACTACAGAAAGAAAAGTAAAGTTATATAAAAAATAAACATAATAAAATTAAAATTAACTTTAAGGGTTTTCTCATCCCTTCAGTGTGAATATCTGCAGAAAACAGTTGCTCCTTGTATAGAGACTCCAATATGCTCTAAATTCTCACGAAGTTTCATTAAAATGAAAATTTTCGGGTTGGCAGTGTTCCCTTGTTAGTCGAGAACAGTGTTGCCAGATTGGGCGATTTATCGCCAATTGGGCTACTTTTGAAACAAAATTGCGACGGCTATTTTGAAGAAATCGCAAGTCGCAAATTGGGCGATTTTAAAGAAATCATTGGCGATTTCAAATTCTGGTACTATTCAGAAGAAATTCAGTGCAATTTAATATTTCAATACACGTTTCTCTGGGTTTGGTGATGAATATTTATTATGTTGGTAAATTGTATGTTTTAACATTTTATGTTGGTAGCCGAATTTGTGATTGGGTATGTATTTTCTTCCCCTAAATTACTAAAGAATTCTGACATTCCGTTTACGGTTATTTCATACATTTCATATTCATACATATAAAATAATAATGGGAAAATGGGCAAAATACAATAAAAAACACAAGAAAGAATGGGAACAGGAAGGTTCTTTTCGTGGTAAGTTTGTGATAAGTCAATTTATGTATTTTCATTGGGTATGTTAGATTGATATAAATTATTGTTTGCGAATGATTATAGTTTTATTTTTTTTTATTTTCGTTAAAAACACCTTCAATATTTTCTCACTGGGATTGGCAGCACTGTCGCAACTTTCGGCGATTTTGGGCGACTTTAGACAACTCGGTTGGCGACAACTCTTGTAATAAATCTGGCAACACTGGTCGAGAAAGAAACAGTTGGGAGTTTTCAACCCTCTTTCTGGTAACGCCAGTGAAGACAGTGCAACCTTGTTGACGCAAGTGAGGACCACTGACAGTGGTGGGCTTCCTAACTACGTTCTGGTACTGGGAACATCCGGCTGTCTCGCGGAAGTTCAGTGAAAGTAACACAAGTCTACCAGCGGGCAATTGATGTAACAGCCTCACGCTGGACTTCGGCCTGCCTCGTCATTCCGTTATGGATGGCTACGCCTCTTGAAACTGGGATGGATTGGCTTGCTATAAATAAGTAGGTGATTCGGTGAAAGGTATTCTGTTATTTCTCCTCCATGCCCTTAGTATTCGGGGAATGTGACTTTGCAGCGAACCGAACGCGCAAGTAGAAATATGGACAGTTAATAAATTAGGAATAATGCAACTGTTTAGAAATACCAGTCATATTTACTAATCAGTTCAGAGATAGCAGGCAAGTTGTTTGCTCTGATTACAAAGCAAGTAAGAGGAAAATGATTCGGTTGGTAATTAATGAGGATTGCATTGCTAGATGGGTATACATATAGTGAAATTGTAAAATTTACTGTTAAAAGGCGGTGCTGATTGAGACAGGAAAATTGGAAATTGTTTATTGGTATCTTATTCCAGGCTTTCGTGTATTCTTCAAGTGGATTAGTAGAATCTGAATGGAAGGTGAAATACACACTCTATACGTTTTTTTTTTCAAGCTTCTTGTTCAGTGTGTAAACCGATAACCGCGAAGGTAGTAGTCAGTGGAAGCGAAATAGCGAAGTCGATTAGTCCATTCAGGTGTGAACGTAAACATGTTCCGAACGCCTGGGCAATGAGCTAGAAAAAAACGTAGGAAAACAGATACTCGAGTCCACGATTTCAAGCGACTTGTGTCAATGCTTGGAATGTACCTGCTCTAACGACTGACGGATTTCACGAATTGACAATATCTCTATTACTTGTACACTTCTGTGATCTACAGATATGGACCGTTTATTTTGAAAGTGGTGTAAGTCCATTTTTGAAAAAAATGAGATATCACGTAATTCATGCTTAATTTAATGTAAATTTTTTATGTATATAATTTTCTTGAAACAAGAGAAAATGGACTTACACCACTTTCAAAATAAACGGTCCATTATTACGGGATACTTATGTCGTGAGGTGTGGCCATCTTGGGACCCTAGCTGGTATAAGAACTTCAGGTATGTACCATTTGCACCCCAAGCACAATATGTATCTAAGTATTTTAGGAATCATAAGATGTTTAGGTACCATGTAGCCGAAGTATCAAAGACAATTCAGGTACCATTTGTGGCTTAGGCACTCCAGATCAGAGATAACGAATAAAAGTTAAAAAATTAAGTTAATAAGTTAGGCTTATTTTCGCCAGGAAGACTTCAATAATGAATTGGTTGTAATTTCAAAAAGGTAGGATAAAAATTATGAAGATTTAAATTTTCGGCATCGGGCAGTACTATATTCTAACGCGACAGGCCTCAAGGCCTCGGTCCTCGGCGGCTCGAACGCTCGCCAGAAAATTATTCGACGCTGAATATACCGTCGAATAAAGTTAAAGTTACAGTTACAGTTACAGTTAAAGTTACAAAAGTTAATCAACGCTGAAGTTGAGACTCGAGACGAATAAAAAACTTTTATTCGTCGAATAAACAAATTAACTTTGGTCGTCGAATAAATTCTTATCGAATAAAAAAGTTAACTTTATTCGTCGAATAATCTAAAGATAAAGTAACTTTTATTTGATTCTTATTTAAATAATTTTTTATTTAGTTAATGCCCAACTCTGCTCCAAATACCATAGGCAATTTAAGTGCCATAAGCGTACTAATATCTCTCGAAACCCAAATACCACAGGTACTACAGGCACTTACTCGGGTAGTATAGGTACTCAAAGTATCTCGACCATTTAAATTATGTATGTCCTGTTCTAGATACTTGGGTAACAAATATACTCCAAGTATCTCGAGTACCCAAGTTCCCTATTGCTCCAAAAATACCCACATGCTATCCATAAACTAAGACACCACATTTTCCACATCGAATCCATTCCAAACTTTATCTGATTCCCTAGAAAGTGCCAAGTATCGACATACATATCTTCAGTGGAAAGTGAATTGCACAGATTTTCTTCAGCTTCGCGACTTCAGATTTCATACAAGTTTCCTTCAACTTCTCTACGCACAGTTACGTAGATTTTATAGATAAGTTAATCCCCAAAGACTGTACGTGGAAACCAGATATTCCAATCCCTGCAACCGATTAAGAAATCCACGGGGAGTCGACGTTCTTTTCGACGTGAGATCTGGAATGACATCGAAACTAGGGTGAACAAAGGAACGCGTCTTGTTGAGCGTGAAATGTAATTGTCAAGGTTCGCACATGAGAGCGTAAGAATGCGCTAATCGCTGGTCGCCATTAACTTTCACACATTGTAACGATTTTATGAGCGCTGGAATGTTCTCAGCATATAGGAAGTGTTATTTAAATCGAGGTAAGGTGTGTGCCTAAAAAAAATGTAACCCGTTAAACCTTTTTTTTTGCGAAATGCAATTTGAGTAATTTACGTTACGAACACTTCTGACGTTATGGGCACTCTATCTGTTCCTGAACTTTGGAGTAAATATAAAGTTGGCTGAGTTGCCAAATGTATTATTCCTTGGGAATGTTTGTTAACGTCACTTGTGTTACAGAGAATCCGCATTAATGTCGCTCTTTGGAAAGAAGCCGAAGCCAGATTTATTGGACCGAAGAATCTCTCACAAGGGAACGTAAATCAGCAACGGGCATAAATTTCCTAGCTCCCGATCGGCGAATTTCTACGCTGCCCCCTGACATTTGATATAGCATCGGTGAAGGCGGATGGGAAAATAATGATCACTGGTGCAGTCTTCTCCCACGGCGTTAGATCTCATCGCATTTCCGAATGACATGTTTACAACTTGATTGTCCAGAAAAATTCGTATTCCTACAATCTTCTTTACTTGAATCATTTTTAAACGATTTTATTCAGTTTCGATCCTCTGTTTGTTTGTATGTATGTATGGTTCAAAATAACTTGAACTTCTAATCTGGCAACTCAAATTTAACCCACTTCCAACTATCCAATTGTCTTGAAACTTTGCAGGTGTGCGTAGTATAGATGATAATATAATATATCATCATCGAAATTGTAGTACAAGGGAAGAATTATTTTTAAGGACATTAGCACTATAGCGTTTAAGCAAACTGTTAGACTCTATAGAGTATAGAGCAATAACAGATATTTGTAAATAAGTCTAAGCTGTGAAATGTAAATCCACAAACACTAAAAACTAGAAAATAAAAAATATATAAAAAAAAGTTTATGTTAAACGATTTTATTAAAGATGCACTAAAAAGTAAACAATAATTCTTTTCTTATACTACAATTTCGACGGTATTTTTTTACTTTAAATAAAATCGTGGAGCAGGATATGTCATAACAGAATATGAATCAATTTAATACAGAATCAAGCGTGGAAATGAATTTGTTGTGACATATCCTGCTCCACGATGTTATTTAAAGTGAAAAAATACCCTCGAAATTGTAGTATAAGAAAATAATTATTTTTTACTTTTTAGTTCATTTTTAATAAAATCGTTTACCATAAAATTTTTTCTTATATATTTTTATAGATAAGATCGTGACACACCCGCGAGTTGAAGACTCAAAAGTCTTATGTTATAATAAATAAATCCTGATACTGGCTGCCTTCCAAGTTACCGCGCCAATGGATATGGGGCCGTATCGAGAGGAAACTTCTGCCATGAGAATATATCCTCGAGGTCATCAAGTTCATCCGAGTACTCTTTTCCCATGTGACTCGGAGTCCTCTTCTTCCCTCTTGGTGTTCCTAGACGTGTGTCGGTGCAGGCGACTTCCACGCGACGGGAAAGTCGCGGTCGTGAAACGTATGTGTCTTCTTCACCATCGCGGGAGGCAAAGTAACAGCACTATAGAAGGGAAGGAAGAAGAGAGAACTGATGCGCATGGAGCCTTTAGGTTTTCGACTCGTAAACGAGCGAGAGGCATACTACAAACGCTTCCGCTATAATGAATGGAGCTGAGAGAGCTGGAGGGAAGATGCAGGCGAGGAAACGAGCAAAGCACGAGGAAGGAGAAGGAGAGGAGAGGCCTTTCGGGTCGATAGTGAAAACTGCTTTTCGATGAACCTCGACAGTGATCGAGCTAATTAAGAAGGGAGGAGAAGTGCAGGAGCAGCACCTTTTAGCGACGTGGAGACGACGACGTTCAACCGAATGTAACGAAGCAGCAAATACTAATACTAGGCTCTATGACAAGATTTATGACACTTTCAGGAAGTATGATAATTTTCTTGACAGAAAAAAAACGTAGTGGAGGAGATTTGCTGGAATCGGGATTTGAACTCGAGTCCTGCAGATTACTAGGCAAGTACTTAGCCGCATGAGCTATTAAGACCAACGACAAGTTTTTATCGTCACAGACCTTTTACTGTAAGCAACTCTATCGCCTATAGAATGAAAATTAAATTTAATATTCATAGATGTCAAGTTGAAAGTAGCTTAAATGTTCATAAGAAGATAGACACCATGTTTGCACAAAAGCTGCCCATAAATCTTCATCCACTTGAATGCTAAATAAGTACGATTCTCTCGAGCAATGAACCCTGATTTGTTTAGAGAAAAATGCTCGCGAAAGAGACAAAAGATGGCTTTCCCTGAAAGAAAGTCATTAATAATGCATAACCGCGCTCGTTATTTGTATGTAAGCGGGCACGGACTTTTTCCCATGTTTGCATGGATTATAAATCCGCGGATTACTTATATAACCGCGTATAATTTTGTCGTGCACGCGATACGGAACTCTTCCGCAGTTTCTGCAAAGTTTCCCGCGATCTTTTTATGGCCCCCTTGACGGCCAATTTTCAAGCTATCAGCACGAGAGCCGCGAACTTCCGGGATGTTCACAAATAGATATATAGAGAGCCGCATCGTTCACAGACCCGATGCACTCGAGACGATCCTAATTCGAAAGTGAAACTTGGCGGTGTAATCAATGATGTGCCCTATCCGGGTGAAATCTGGATGGTGAGTCGACTGTTCGTTTAGATGTCACGGGACGTCTGTCGATTAATCGTTCTAATCTGGGAGCACTGACAAGGGAGCATCCGGAACCCGAAAATTCAAAAAATTTTGCTGCCCAAAATCACTCTAAGGGGTGCAATTAACCCCTGAAGATTCGGCTGTTTTTCGATTTTCTGTTATAACTCGCGAACTGTAAGAGATAAAAAAAAGTTTAAAGACAAAAGTTATTTCTTTTAATTAGATCCATCATTTGGTAAAAAAAAATTATTTTACAGTTCAGGAATTATAACCAAAAATCGGAAAATAACCAGATTTTCAGGGGTTAATTTCACCCCATTAGAGTGATTTTGGGCAACAAAAAAAATTGCGTTGTAATCAGAAGGAAATCCCCGACATATCCACAAAGTTTCAGAATTTTTTGAATTTTCCGGTTTGGGATGTTCCCTTGTGAGTGGAGAGGGGATTTGGGTCGCACGGTAAAGTACCTTGCACGACTCATTTACTGATTAAAGACGGATAGATTGAACAGAAATGCAATTTAAGGGATCCTTGACTCAAATGAAAAAAAAAGTGATTTTGGATTTTGTCTAATGAAAGTTTTTATTACAAGCAATCGGAATTATTGTATAGAAGCATTAATCGTAATTGATCTTTAGAAATATAATTATCGTACTATATATAGTTTAAGCAAATAAGAAGGTTGGTACATATAACACAGTACCAATTAATTTTTAATGCGATAATAAAGGATTCCGCGTGACTTTTGTGAATTATTGTTGATTCGAAGTTTGCAGTGTCTAACAAAAGTTCAATGTCTCGTTTGTTGATGCAATATATTATCGACTGGTTAGTATTTCTAAACGCGCAAGGATCGAGGGAAAAAAAACAATACCGCGTGGTGTCCGCGAAACACGAATGCCACGGACAGCTGTAACGCATGACTAGCTGGGCAAGATGCGTTTGATCCCGATTCGAAAGTGAAATTTGTTTCGATTCACAGCCAGCGACGCGCGTTATCTAGGTGAAATTACGTTTCTAATAGATGGTGCCATAACCCATCATTATCCGACACACTGACCTGCAACGTTTCATTCACGTTACAGATGATTCCACGTTACGTACGATGCAGAAGCAAATCAACTGTTATTCGCTACGTGGCTCACGTAACTTGCCCATCGATATTCCTCGATCGACGTGTTTACAGTGATGTAAATTTATTTTGATCATTGATTATGGAGAGGTATGTCTGGTAAACAACGGATAGCATTATTTCCAAGGAGAAGTATTTTGTATAAAATATTCACGACGAAATCTCTGAGAAAGGATAGGAGAAACTTTAACGACTGTGTTTATTTATTCTTGAAGAAAGAATTTTTGTGTTAGTATACTATTTTCTAGAAAATTATGACGCTTGTTTATTATTCCGCTTTCCTAAAGCGCTGAATATTCCAGTTGGTTCGCTGAGGAATGTTGGATAGCGGCTGTGGAATTTTGGAATTCGGGGACAGTTGATGAGAACTTGAAAGCTATGGGATTGTGGAACTGTAGGACTATAGAATGTCGGAACTTTAGAAGTTGGAAATGAGGAAGATCTTAACTTTGGGAAATTTAGAACTCGGGAACTTAGTAACTCTAGAAATATAAAATTCTAGAATCTAAGAAGTTTAATACTCGATAACTTGGGAGTTCTGGAACTCGTGAATTCGGGGACTTGAGAGTTCTGGATCTTGAAATCTCGGGAACTTGGGAGATTTGAAACTTGAGAACTTGGGAACTTGAGAGTTCTGAATCTTCAGAACTCGAGACCTTAAAATTTTTGGATCTTGAGAACTTGTAAATTCTGAAACTTGGAACCTTGAGAATGCTGAAACTCGAGAACTCAGGAACTTCGGAGCTCTGGAACTCGAAAAAATGTGAGTTTTGGAACATGAGAAGTCGGGAATTCTTTAATTCAGGAACTCGAGAAGTTGGAAATTATAAAAATAATTTTATCTACAACTCAAGAACTCGGAATTCAGTGATTCCAGAACTCCAGAACCCCAGATCTTTAGAAAGCTGAAACTCTAAAATTTAAAAACACCTGAAATCCGAAATTTGGTCAGTAGTGTACTCCACGAGCATATCTCCCAGATTACCAGCAGTAAACACATAAAAAGCTAATAAAGGCTCCAAACGTATGAGAAATTCACGACAGGATAAAAAGCGGACTGACAGAGGAAGAGTGTGTGCACGTGCTCGTCTTCATCGCGGCAAGTCATGTGAAAGTGGCCTTGCCGAGTTAACGCAGATCATGACGCAGTGCCTTTTGCCTCTTCGCATTCTGCATAGTCCACGAAAATTGACCAATGATATAAAAAAAAACACACGATACACGACTTTCGAAAGAAGCATTCGAGTAATTTCTAGTCACACCTTGCGGCGATATAAAAAAACTGGCTCACCGATCAAAAAAGGAACAGAAGCTGTAACTAATTAATTATTATTCTGCGGTTCAACCAGGTCGAAACAATTACATCATTCATTTTCACAGAAGGCGTTGATGAAAAGAGAAACACCTACCAAAACTAGAATTTAGAAACAATAAATATATTCGTCAAGAAACAATTATATTTCAGTACTTGGAAATACAAGGTTCACTTGACCGAGCGGACGTTTGACTTTCTTTGAACAGCGACAGAAAAAGTAGACGTGCAAGACTGACATTGCAATACTGAACTCTTAAAACTACTCGCAGCAACCCGTTCGTCGGTCGTGATTCAGTTAATAAGGATGTCGTTGGGTTGCAAATTGCTACAAATCCACCATATGAACGGTTCACTTTCTATTGGGTAATACATGTGATCGTGTATGTCCCCAAGCGTCGCGCCATACATAAAGCATGAACAACTTTCGATGCTTCGATCCACTACAAATAGACCGAGAGTGCAAGGACACTCGAGCTACCGTACACAGGCTACTATTAAAAGAGTCCATTTACCAGCAATCAAAAATTGTCTATCAATAAAACTCTAAATTTAAAAAGAACCGCCATTTGCATTCACAAACTTTTCCACCATTCAATAGATACCCTCTAAAAATAAACAAACCAACCCATGCTATATGCTATAATTCCATCCTTGCACAAATATTTCTGTGAAAACAGTTTCTATTTCTGCAACGCTGGATCCTAGAAACGCATGGCAGGCTTCAGTGGTAAGAATGGAACTGCGAAGCATCACCTTTGCTTCCATGTAGACGAAAAAATAAATAGAGCAGCTCGAGGTGCATTACACTTTTCGTTCGAGGATTTGCTCCGACTTTAGAGTCTTCAGACGGACTACGTGTTTGCATTGCACGCGTAGAAAGTCAAGTGGAAGGAAAGGCTCTGCTCGTGGTGGAACAAACAATTGCTCCAATAAGGCGCATCATAAAAGAGGGGGGGGGGGGGGGGCTCTTTTAAACCCGTCTGCGCGTCCTGCCAGTGTCACTTTTCCATGAGAGCTGCTGAGAACTCAACGGGGTTCCATAACAATATTCTCAGAATGAACTGTCTTAGATTCCATACTTTGAAAAATTATTCGATGGGTTTACAATATTGTGATAGGGTTTGTGAAGAAAATGATAACGAGAATGGAGCTCTGGAATTCACGTGCTGAACTCACTTATTTTCTATTTTGAATATTCAATCATTAAAATATCCAAATGATGGACACTACGTGGGTTTATAATTTATTGCAAGACCGTCGTTTCTATTGACTTATTAATTTTCTATGGAACAAGTAGATTCATTTTCCAGGAAGGTTCTACTAATTATCATAACACCTATTAAAAGAGAACACAGTAACTATAATATGAAAAAGAATTACATAGCCTTCATTCTTCGAAACAAGTCAAGATTTTTGACAAGAAGTTGACTTCCTCATTCTCCGAGTCCCCGAAGAAATAGAACCGATACAAGAAGACTTAAAGATAAATCTAAAATTAAATTTTCCTCGAATTTCATTCAACCCTCCTCGAACCAGAATGCACTAAAATCGCGCGCGTTCTGGCGCCGGCAGCCGCGCACACGCTGGCTATATACTGCTGTTCGCCATTTTGCAGAACTTTCACTGTCCGGGGAAGCCAGCGACGCGTTAATCGGAGCTTTTCCGCGTCATTATATGCTAATGGCATTCCCCCGGTAAGATAACCGCGATGTGCTCGAGGAGCTGCCTCCACCTGTAGGTGGAAACGCTCGAAAGCTACCTCTCTTATCTCGCGCGCGGGCATCGGGAATTAAAGTTACCGTGAGATCGAGGCGAAGAAAGCAGAGGGGGACCGGCGTTCGTTATTAAGGTCGAGGTAATGAGGAAGGCAGAGAACTGCACTCGTCTTCGTGACCGACTTCCTCTCGCTGCTACAAGAAACGCATCGATACTTCGACAGCGTTTCCCACAGCGCCCCCCTCATTCCTTTCAATCCCTCATAAATCGGCTTTTGTCCTCTTCATCGATGCAGTGAGAGAAATCCCTGTAGCCCTCGATGTCAAAGGATCGAATTAATCCGTCGATCGAAGCCGAACGTCCCAATAATAAACCGCACTTAAACTTAATCTCTTCTCTTCTCGAAACTTTCTTCTCGTTACGCGCCCCCCTTCGAGCAAACCGTTTAAACCGTTTAAGGGGACTAAGGCAATCAAATTGCTCGAAAATCGAGTATTCCTTTGCGAATTAATTACAAGGAGATGAAAGTAAGTACACGCTTCTCCTTTTACGTAATGTTTATTACTACCACGTAAAGTAAAAAATATTCTGTTTGTGTAGATACATGTTTTACAAATGATGACACGCGAGGTTGATTATAGGTACAGTGGTTTAGGAAAAGTGTCTTTGGTTTTGCCCTGATATTAAGCTTAAAAATAAAGATACAGCGGTTTCCTTGGGATATGTTTCTACTAGAATCTGTAATTTCGGAGTGGACCTCTGAAAGAAGAATTGAACCAAAATTATTAAAATAGCGACTAGGAGAAGTCGATTTGTACGACAAATGTCGATTTTCGGGGTGTACAGTTGATTACTATTTTTTTATTTCGGAAAACAGAGTTTTTGTACTTTAATGTTGAGGTACACTCCAGGAAGGAGTATATTTCGAGCGTGCTGTAAAAATTGAAAATCGATCCGAACCTCGGTTTTTTCACAATCAGGGCAAAATCACAAAAAACGCCTCCACATCAGTTGACTCTTGCGCCATCATACACATGCATATATTATCAAACAAAACATTTACTTGATCTCCGAACAATTGGACGATCGATCTTCTTCGTATCAGCGCGTGCAGCTCCGAGAGCACTGGACTCTGAAAACGGGATCGATTAATCAACCGTGCATTTAGCTCCACGGGAAAGTCGCTTCCTCGTTATTTTTTGCTACTTACTTGCGGCTTGTTCGAACTCAATGCGATGCGCCAGCTGTACGCGCGACTTCCGGTGGCTCTCCAGCTTCTTCTTGACGTACGAACGTGCCGTCCCACAGTTTGCTGTGCACGAGAACGGAGAAAGTAAAGGTCGTGAGCGTGAAGCGCGACCCTGAAGACCCTGGGACACGATCTTTCCCTTGAATCTCATCTTATCCCTAGAAAGCATCTTCCTGCTCCCCCCCCCCTCCCCCAACGCGCTTTCATGTTAGCGGGAATTAATGGGTAAGGGGGGGGGGGGGGCGACATGGTTCTTCGTGTTAGAACGCGTGGTGTGCTCGTGGGAAATGGGGGAATTGTTTTCGCGCTTTTGTTTGTGTTAGGTGGAAGAGATTAGTTGAAGTGGAACTGTAATGTGGTTGTATGATTGATTTGCGTCGATTTAATATATTTATTGCAGATGGAATTGCATGTGTATGAAATGATTGGAGGGAATTAGTTTCAAGTTTAGTGATTTAGTTGATGTTGATTGAAATTAATGGGATTTACTCGTTTTCATTTTATTGTACTTTTTTGTGGTCTTTGAGGAGTTGAACACTTATTGGATAAGGAATTTAGTGCACAGTGTGTGGTTTTAGTATTTTAGGTTTTGTATAAGTTAAGGGGTCTATTAGGTGAATAAGGTTTTTCGTTCTTCGAATAGTTCTCTCAGATGAATTCTATGTTTTTTAAGTTAGAAATTAGACATATGTATATGCTTCCAGTATTGGAGAACTTTATACGCATAAATAATAAAAATGTATTTTATTATGGTAACATACGTAAACATTGTACAAAAATATCGATATGTATACAACTTTGTAAGCTACTGTTATTTACAAGTGAAAACTAATTACATTCAATGCAGTGTGGACAGCGAGTCCACGACGTGGACAAGCAACACAGTCGATGACGATGTACATATCATGAAGTAGCGCTGGAACATTGAGACGTAGTATCTCGATTGAATCTTTTTGAAGAAGACGTGATTATCAGATTATTCAATTGCTGAAGCTTGTGAAAAATACTTTTGTCAAAAATTGTTGAAGTTTAAACATTCATATCTTTCAGTATTCAAGTGCCCAAATCCAGAAAATTTAAAAGCTCCAAAATTTAAAAAATCGAAATTTCAATTTTTCCCAATCTTTGTCCTTAAATTTTTCAAAAATTTTAAAATTCCAAAATTCAATTATTCGAATTTTTATTCCCTCAATCGTATTTCATCACACTCCATACACAATTTCCAGCTTTTCAAGCGTACCACGAAGGCTCGAGCGCCTTTTGCTCAACGCTTCCCGCCTCCATGGTACATTCGTCCACACCGACATTGTTCGCTAACTCTTCCCGCGGATTCGTGAAGTTTCGGATTCCATTGGGTCCTCGGTTCACGACCACCCGAGGGCGCACGGCGAATTCGAAGTCGACTTTCGACCTCTGATCCTCCGGTACAGCTAGGCTAGCAGAAAACTTAACAACGATGAGGCGTCTGTCGTCGAGACGAGGAGGATCGAGGAGGGCGATCACGGCGACAGGAATTTACGGGTAACCGTGGTGCTCGTCGTGGTGGGGCTCCGCTTGAACCCAGACTTTCTCCCAAACGGGCTTCCAGATCTTCTTCCACGCTGGTACCTGCACGTCCTTCCACACCGGCACCCATTTGCTCTTCCATTCGTCTTTCCACACCTGCTTCTTCTGGGTCACCCAGATCTGCTTCTTCTCAGGCACCCAGACCTGCACGGACTCCTCTTTCCAGACTAGCTTCTTATCAGGTACCCAGACCTGCTTCTTGTCCGTCTTCCAGATCTGTTTCCACTCAGCCTTCCATTCCAGCTTCTTGTCGGGCACCCAGACCTGCTTCTTCTCCGTCTTCCAGATCTTCTTCCACACAGGCTTCCATATCAGCTTCTTCTTCCAGAGATCATGGCTGGTGTACTGCCAGCCATTGTGATCCTTTCCGACGTACTGCTCACCGGGGATACCGATCTTCACCCATTCTGGTACCCACACCTTCTTCCAGTCCGGAACCTGAACCTCCTTCCAGGCCGGCACCTGGATCTCCTTCCACACCGGCTTCCAGACCTTCTTCCACGCAGGCACCTGCACCTCCTTCCACACTGGTACCTGAATCTCCTTCCAGATAGGCTTCTGTACCTTCTTCCAGACTGGTACCTTAATCTCCTTCCACGCTGGCACCTGTATCTCCTTCCACACCGGTACCTGAATCTTCTTCCACTCCTGCTTCCAGGTCAGCTTCTGCTCCGTCTTCCACACTTGCTTCCACTCAGGCTTCCACGTTAGCTTCTTCTCGAACCTCCCTTGCGGCTGAGCGGGAGGCCCGTAAGACTGAGCCGGGGGTCCGTAGGACTGAGCCGGGGGTCCGTAGGAGCTCGACACGCCTCCTCCACCGAAATGGCCTCCTCCAAAGGATCCTTGATCGCCACCAAAAGATCCATGACCTCCTCCACTGCTGTGATCACCGCCGAAAGATCCTCCACCGCCGTGTCCGCCGTGATCACCGCCGAAGGAGCCTCCACCGCCGTGATCACCGCCGAAGGAGCCTCCACCGCCGTGATCACCTCCGAAGGATCCTCCACTGCTGTATCCTTGATCGCCACCGAAGGAACCGTGGTCCGACGGTGCACCATAGGAGGACGAGGGAGCTCCGTAGGAAGAGGAAGGAGCTGAGGGTGCTCCGTAGGAAGAGGAAGGAGCTGAGGGAGCTCCGTAGGAAGAGGAAGGAGCTGAGGGAGCTCCGTAGGAAGAGGATGGCGCGTCATGGTGGGAGGAACCCCCAGATGGTGCACCATAAGACGAAGATGGTACTGGTGGAGCACCATACGAATCGGAGGGTCCACTGTAAGAGTTTCCTACGTCGGGGACGCCATAGGAGGTCGATGGTGGACCATACTGGCTCGGGGGTGGGCTCAATGGAGCTCTATAATTTATAACAGTATCTTTTGTAACTATCGATTTACACACATCTATATCTAGGGTAAAGGACCCAGTTACTGACACCTGACCAATTACTGTCACCTTAAGCTATTTTAGTTAAAATAACGAATAAACAAACTATAGAATATAATCCATAGTATAGATTATAGATTGAAATACATAATTCTTTTTGTCTATCACTTTACAACGTTTATTTATTATTTATTTTAAGTAAAATAGCTTAAGGTGACAGTAATTGGTCAGGTGTCAGTAACTGGGTCCTTTACCCTATGTCACTTATGAGTGTACTCAGTGAAACTATTAGAAGTGGAGGCATAGAATAATTTGTGAGTTATAGATAATTATCTGAATTAAAAACAACACTTGATTAAATGTTAGTGGTATCAATTTTTGGAGTATATACACTTACTCTTTCTTCGTCCTTATCGGCTCCCCGAGAGCGGAGACGAGAAAGAGGCAGCTCAATAGCAGCTGGAAAGAGAACCCTGATTATTATGCATTATTATTATTACAGTGCTATAAATAGAAATTGTGGTGTCGAAATCTGTCCCGTTTACGGAAACGGGAAGCAATATTAATCCGACGTTAGCTGCCGGAAGAAATGCGGAAAGTGGCGATCACCCGGCCAGAAATGCAAATCAGGCAATCATGGCGCGTTAGTCATGTAGGTGACGGCGGCGAGCTCTGTAATTACCTAGTAACACGGTACCACTCGCTGGAAATTCAACACAACACCGATACAATCTTCTCTATTCTAACTGAAACGGCGCCTCGTGCACAAGCATTATTGTAATAATTGCAGTCTGATCGCAATCTGCTCGACCTTCGCGTGTTATCTCTCCCCCACTGACTTCGAACTTGCGCGTGGAATTTGCGATTTTCCATTCGCTTGAAATTAACGCTCAATGAAAGCTTTTTGCGCGAGGTCCAATAAAAATATTTCAGTGCAATTGAATATATAAGTGAAAGAAGGAAACCGGCAAGGGTCCCATTTTTTCCTCCACACCATTGCATTAATAATTAAACTCTGATTGCAATCTATAATCTACTCGACCTCCAGTCTCCTCCCTCCTCTTACCTTCATCCTCGCGCACAAAATCCACAACTTTCAATTTATGGAGATTGAAATCCTCCGAAGACGAATTCCATCGAGGCCAAACACGGAAGCTAAGGGGTGGGAGACAGAGAGGACAGCTCGTGAAGAGCCTTGCCACAAGCTGACGGCTACTTTTCCCAACGGTGTCTTTAAAAAAGCTAAGAAATCACGTGTCCCGCGGTTTTATGACGGTTTACGAGCGTCCCTCTCAAAAATGAAAGTGTCCGCGTGCGAACTAACGACCGGGCGTAAACAAGTCCGTGAATTGGGTCGAGAGGCCCCCGTTTTTTTCTCCAGCCAGCCCCGGAGCAGAGGCCACCTGACGGCCATGAAACTCGAGGCGTTTATTATATTCCCCCGACCGCGCCTCTAAATTTCCTTTCTTCTTATATTTTTATTTTATTCTTTTTATCTCTCGGCCTGCACTTTGGCCATTCAATGGCTCGCTTCCGCGTCCTCCGCGCCTGCTATGTCGATTGCAACGAGTCACGGCTCAGGCGTCAAGATCAAGGACCGAAAGTCGACAGGTAGCACAATAACGTGGGATTATCTGATCCGCGTTACACTCTCGTTACGATCTATCAGCCTTGACGATCTGGCGTTCATTGGCTGTAGAAGGCTGTTGGGCGCTTCGGAGGATTGACGAAAGTCCATAAGTTCCATAGAAAGCGGCCCTGGTGGACATTAATTTGACGATGGAAAAGGAAAAGTGTGACGCGACGGGACTCTCGATGTCTTCGACGGTTTGACCGCGATGGACGTGGCTATAGAAGTCTGTCGAAGGTTTAAGAGGCGATATATACTTTGGTGATCGCTGTGGAATGCTTTGAAGTAGATACAAGGATTTAGTTAGGTGGCATTTCAGAATCTATTCTCGTGGAATAATTCTCAAATTGGCAGAAATCTGTTGCACGGAATTATAAATTCAGTTAGTGTACATTGTTTCGTTGAGAATCCTTTAGAACACTAGGGTTAGTGGCGATTCTTTGTTTTATGCAGGTTTGATAATTTTGTCGGACGAGGAAGCTAAATGAGTTTGAAATATCTTTGGTACAGTTTCACGAGAGATGATCATTCGAGGCACGAGCACGTTGCTCGACTTTCCAATCCTACGCGCTGGGAAGTGACGAGAATACCTACTTAGGATAGCACCTAGCAAATATGCGCTGCAGTGCAAAATGAGAACTTCTTCCGTGGTCTAAAAACAATTTTTTTTTAACTACTCTTTAACCTGTGGACTGAACACTCTTCAAAGTAGGTACCAATTCATTTAAGAGAGCTCTAGAGAACTTTTGCCCAGTGGTGTGCCGCAACAGTCTCAACACAAAACGAACAATTGACGAATTTCTAATAATTCAATCTCTAACAGACAAATACACTTTTACTTCGCCGTGTGTGTCTATATAATTAATCTCCAACTATTAAATCTCTCCTCCATCCCGCAAATAAAAAAGATTCTTTAACTAAATAAAAATTCCCGATTCCCATAAATCAACAAACAAAAATTAACTACCAAATTAAAGTTACACTGTCTCTCCAAAATACCAAGAAACACAACAACGATGGTTCAAATCTACAACACACTGAATCTACTTCTAACCAGCTTCAAATTCAGTACCTACCAAACTACTTACAACATCCAGAAACACGATTCTTATGAGAAGAAACATCTAACCTCCCAACGTACACTGCTGTTGATAAGTAAAATATTAGGACACCCGCTGCATTTGCAGAAAATGTGATACTTGGTACAGATTGTATAATTTCACTGCTTTTAACTTGAAATACCAGATAAAGTAGAATTTCTTGGAGTTCTTCGATAAATTTCTTTTTCACAATTATCCCGCACAGAGTAGGTGTCTTAATACTTATGAACGGCAGTGTATCGCTCTACAATCGATAGTGAGATCGACAGAGTGCGCGTGAAGCAGCAAAATCCATCAAAGTCAGTTCACCACTGGGCGCAGGTCTCGTCACTGCTCCGCGTATCAACGGCAGATCTTAACACAATATTCACAGGTGCACTGTACGACACGTGTTGTCACGATAAATCGGTTTTCGGGTTAGGAACAGCAACGACAGGCGAAGGTGGCGAGAAACTTGGACACTGACCAGGCTGGACCGCATCTTCTTGTGTGGGGGGTGTCGTTCACCGGGATTGACGAGGGCTGAGAAACGGCAAAGGCCGCCGTCGCCTTTTTTTTACGGTTCGTCACTTCTCTGACGAATTTCTGGTAGCTCCGGTGCCTTTTATAGCGAATCCTTCCTCCGCCTAAGCCGCTAGCTAGCCCTAAGCATAGAGACATACCGAGTAGGGGTACCATGAGCGCCTCCGCGTCTGCTATATGGGGGTCCGGGCGAACAGCGTCGGGCACATCTTCCGCACACCTCTGGAGGGGGCTCTCCAGTCTTTCCACCGCGTCCGTCGCTCGACGAAGGTAAAAGGGGCATTTAGCCGCTACCATCCAACGGAGAGACGCGCATCCTTTCCCTCCGCTTCATCTTTCTAATACTGTTCTAACGATGATTTTATTTCTTTACTTTTTTATTCGGGAATTTGTTAAGCTTTGGGGGTTTAAATTTTTGGGGTTTTGAATCTTTGGATTTTTTTATTTTTGGAGTTTTGATCTTTGGGTTTTCAAGTTTTGGATTTTTGTATCTTTGGGTTCTTTAATTTGGGGGTTTTTTAATCTTTGGATGTTTTAAGTTTTGTAGTTTTAAATCTTTGGATTTTTAATTCTTTGATTTCTAAATTTTTGAATTTTTCATTTTCGGCATTTGAATCGTTGGATTTTTTCATTTTTAGAGCTGTGAGTTTTGAATCTTTGGATTTTTAATTCTTTGATTTCTAAATCTTTGAATTTTTTCATTTTTGGCATTTGAATCGTTGGATTTTTTCATTTTTAGAGCTGTGAGTTTTGAATCTTTGGATTTTTTTATTTTTGGAGTTTTGATCTTTGGGTTTTCAAGCTTTGGATTTTTGTATCTTTGGGTTCTTTAATTTGGGGGTTTTTTAATCTTTGGATGTTTTAAGTTTTGTAGTTTTAAATCTTTGGATTTTTAATTCTTTGATTTCTAAATCTTTGAATTTTTTCATTTTTGGCATTTGAATCGGATTTTTTCATTTTTAGAGCTGGGAGTCTTTGGGGTTTTTAACTCTTGGATTCTTGAATCATTAGATTTTTATTTTTGAATCTTTGAACCTTCTACGTAATTTTTGAATTTTTGAATTTTTGAATCTCAGAATCTTTACATTTATTAATATTTAGATTCTTGAATCTTGGGATTTTTAGATTTTCTGGAAGTTTGACAGCCATACCGTCTTAAAGTCACTGTCGATTTTTCAAATTTACAACTTTTCAGTACTTTTTAATACTCAATGCTTTAACAGTAATATTTTCAATTTCGAATGGTGATATAGTATTTTTTATATTTGGTCATGATACAGACGCGTGTTGATAGAATGATTGTGTATTTCACTGTTTCATGAATGATGTTTGGCTTGGTGAATAGGGCGAAGCTAAGGTGAATAAGTCGGTTCAAAAGTGAAGGTTCTAAAAGGAGCAAGAAGCAACAGTTGCAAGATTTGCTAATGTGCTTGTTAATTGAAGAGGTTAACACTTTGAAGATAATGCTAATGCTACTGTGCTGCTTGAATCTCTCGAACACCATCAACAGATGATATTATTGTACCATTACACTAAATTATATACCTACAATAGTATTGATGATATTACAATAGTATTAAACACAAAATTACATAAATTACATAATAAATAATTTACTCATTCCCGAATATAATAAACACGAATTTCGTATACTGCAATATTATAATACGTCAATATAAATGCCATCCGAAAATACAGAGGTGTCAAAACCGAGACAATCACCGTTCTGTTCTCCAAAACCAAGGAACCGCACTTCGCAATTCTTAACTTTGCATTGCGCAGAAATGAGTAAACATAACGAAAAGAAAGCGTTAAAAAGTGAGCGCCCCACCAACGAAATTAACGTCTGTCTGTTTAATCGATGGAATGTGTCCACTGCTTTGCCATAAATGCTGGTACATTCTATTGTAAACAGACGTGTCGTAGCAGAGTGCAGTTGTTTGCTTTCACTGGTAGTACAGTTAAAGCATTTTATGCAATCGCCACTACCCACTGTATCCTCAATTTGCATGTAATCCTGGGAAAGCGTTGAAGGGATACGACGTTACAAAATAATTACACACCCCATTTCTTTTCCTACTCGCCCCACTCTAAGTCTTACGAATCAAAATCCCCAAAAAAATAAAGAAGCTCATAACCTAACACCTAAACACAGAAGAAACTAACAAAGCCCTAAATAATCTGAAGGCAGCACAAAGTTAGTTAATCCCAAATTTACATACTTCTCTCATTCATTCCCATCATAAGCTTGCAATTCAAACACTGCAAACGCCCTACCACATAATTAACTAATCCAAAGTCAACACCTTAACTTCAACCTGCACCTTACCACGAGACACCACAATCTCGAAGCGACATAAATCCCCAAAAATCCCTGTTAACCTCTTGCCACTGGTAATCGATATCTAGTCTAACAAGCTTTTAAGCGACGTCCAGCCATTTTAATTAAAATACCATGTCGAAGAGTGGTACATGGTATTTTATCTCCGCTAATTAGATTCGGCTTCGATGTCTGTGTCGACGGTCAGGTAGCCATCGGAATTCCATCAGACACGTGTTCGGACGTCGTCTCCTCTCAAGCCTTCCTGTAAGACAGACTTCGAAATAAAGTTCGTGGGCAGGTCCACGTAGCCTAGACAGGGCTCCGTGCGTTGCCCAACTGGATAGACGGGAGCAGGTACCCAAGCGGGTTACACAACCGTCGAAAAGCCCCGGGGGATTAGATGCAATGTGAGAGTCGCCGCGAACGAGGAATGTGAACGAAGTTATTCGCTCGTGATCCGTATAAAAAATCGGTGACCCCTCGCGAAATTTGCTTGCACGCCACGGAAGTGGTCGGTTTCGAGGTGAAACCGAGGATTGGGGCGTCGAGCGTGGAAGGCGAGGATCCCTCGCCGAGGACAAGATAGGGGAAGGAGAGGAAGAAAGAGAAATCCCGAGGCTGGTCAGACGGAGAAATTGTACCTAATCGACGAACGCAGAATCCGTGTCACGTTTCAATGGAATCTGATTTATAAAGCGGCCGTCTGCTCCGCGGGGTTTGCGAGACGGCGGAGTAGACTGGAGTTGGGGAATATTCTACGGTTAGATAGATCCTTAAATTTCTAACTGCCGATTTAATCGCCACTTGATTATTGAAATTTATGCAAAACGAATGGAAATTGCGCGATAAATGTTTGTAGCGGAATCGATGGACCTTGCCGGTTAAGATTGATGCGCGAATCCACGCCCGCGAATTAGCGGAGGACGTTTGCTTTGACTTGATGAAAGCAATTAGGCGATTTACGAACGTGTACCGAAAATTGTGGGGCGATCTGCTGAATTGATCGATAATCTATTGGATCTTTCTTTTTGGTCGGGTGCTCTATCTATAGCAGTTAGACGTTGCTTCTTGGGGATTAGAAAATACTGGGGAGCATGGACATTCTCTTTTCACGGTCGAAGTGGTTTCTTTTATTATTGCAGTAATAATTGCCTTGACACCCTAAATCTCGACTTTAATGTAGTCCTTAGATAGGGGTAGGTGTTCCTTGAAGGACTTCACCTAAAACATCCGCCATTAATATTAGAACCTAGGTACTAAGCACCACTTACATTGCCAAATATCAACTTTGAATAATTTGCAATAGTAGAAAAAGAAATAATGAGAAGTATTCTCTCTTGAATCTAATTTAATCATCACTGTCTCCACAGATTCACTCTGTGACGCACCTTTCTATTTACTACCACTATTGCTTGGTACGTCTACTCTATTTATCACCCACTAACGCCAAATTTTTTAAACTTCACCCTTTCCCTATCTCATTTTATTATTGAAGCGCCCATATGCATTGAAATATTTCACTGTTTACCAACACCCCTTTTAAAAGAACACTAGACAAAACATCCACTATGCCATAAGAGAAGCTGTAAGCTCTGTTGCACACACCCTATTAAATTGCCTTGTAGACCAGGGAGCATCGACGCGTTACGTTGCCAAAGAGACGAGGAAGAAGCTATTACGCTCGGCCAACAGGAAGTGTGCTGGAACCTGCAACCTGGAAGCGCGTCTAGCTGGCTTAGAATGTGGGTAAAAGCCGTGGAGATGTGTCCTAGCACATCGAGACGGTGAAATGCACGCGTGCACACGCGCAGAGATCAGTTTTATCAGTTTTATAGTTATACACATGGTGGTAGGGTATAATGAACTCGTAAAATCAGCCAGGCGTCGAAGTAAACATATTGCGAGCACCGGGACAAATTGTTAGGGAGAAATGTAAGGTGATAAGAAATCGTGCTTTAAATATGAGTGTCGGGAGTCTTGAGTATCTTAACTCTGACTTACAAGGGAATTTTAGTAACCCGAAGATTTCGATTTTTTTTCAACTTTGCTGGTTTGTAGGGAATCTCAACCTTCAGACAGTGGTGCTGGGTCTTTTGCGACCCAAGCGTAACGTTGCGAACTGAAATAAAATAATAGGGAGAACTTCGGAAATCGAAACATTACTTTTCTACTGCTCTAATAAAAAGAACGTTGAGTAAAATGTGTATAGTAGGATAGTTAATACGGGTCCAAACTGACCAATGCTCCGACTTCCGGTGTGATCAGTCAAACTGTCCGCGAGTTAATATACGGTGCATAGAACCCAAAACTGGGGTCCAGTTTGAGTCCGCTAAAATTAGGTATTTAATTTTAAAATAAATCAATAAATGTCTACCTCCAATTTTATTCAATTTAATCTAAAATTATATAATTTTAAAATAAATCAATAAGTTTCAACCTCCAACTAAAATTTTATTCAATTTAATCTAAAATTATGTAATTTTGAAATAAATCAATGAGTTTCAACCTCCAATTAAAATTTTATTCAATTTAATCTATAATTATTTAATTTCCTACATTAAGCCTCGCCATTTACTTCGCTAGTCTTTATGTATTTCTTTTTTTTGTAAGTGTCAAGTAACAAAGACGAATAATAATAATAATAATAATAATATAAATTAAATTTTCAACCCCCACTTAAAATTTACGATTTTTATTTAATTCTAATCAAGTATGGATCGAGTCTAAAAATCGACACCCAGAGTCACTTTGACTTTCGATGGATGCCTATCGTGAATCCCTTCGCCAACCATCGATTTGATACCTTTCACCGTACCATCTTTCGCTTCCGCGACGGTGTTAGAATGGCACCGGAAGCGACACGGTGCCATCGTCGACCTCTAGATCGAGTTAGGATTATAGCGTCGACATGAAGTGGCTTCTTATTCGTAGAATAAAGCCATTCTGGGATTTAATAATTGCAGCTCGAGAGAAAGGTGTGTTGTTTCCATGAAGTGTATAAAAAATTTGCAATCAGACCTCACTACTGCTTGGTGCACCTATCCAATCAGGATTTTAACAAGTCGAGACTACGAAGAGATAAGAATCAGTGATTGTTAATAGAGAAGAAATAAAATAAATGGTGCTACTCGGAAATAATTAAATTTTGGTTACGTTGCTTAACAGTCACTCGAGAACTTCGATGAGAAGGTACTAGAAAAGAAAGCTGAAGAAGACTGCTTTGGAAACGTACCATTAAGAAAAATCTAACGGCGCTATTTTTATGGTAAAAGTCAGATAGAAAAATTAAAAAAAAAAGGATCTCAAACTATAGAATCAAAGGAAAACTAGTAATTTCTATGAACACCCTGTATATCACGCGAAAAATATGATTCTAATGGAATATTTGCAGAAAGCTGCATGCACGTGTCAAGTCGGTTACGAAAGTCTACTACGAGATTCTTCGTTTCACAAAGAAAGGTTCAAGTACGAGTTTCGTCAAGTCAAGTGAACTGCATTCCACGGAATTGATCGATAGCGGGTAGGCGTTTCGATGTTGTCCCACTTTGCAGCGCGTCCTCTGCTTCTAAACACGCCACCTAAACATTTATCAAGCTATTTTTCCACTGTAAGCAAAGATCTAAGCTCGAAAGCGATTTTGTCAGCAGGGGCAACAAAAGTAAACACTTCTGACCTTCTCGAGGACACAAAAGTATCAAAGGTTCTATAACGTCAGAACGCAATTAAATTTTTAAATTTGAATAAGAATTCAAGTCCACAAGAAGTAGCTTCAGAGAGTCGATCACCGGAAATTAAGTTTCAGAGATTGTGCAAGTCACGAGTGGAAGACTGATTCCTCGGCCTCAATGAGAGGAAAGTTCATTGCTAAGGAAACTAAATGTTCTCTAATGTTCAACGAATGATGTTTTGATAGAACACTGTCGTAGGTGTACCTACTGTTGACCTGGTGGTCGCGTACATCTCAGCGTCTCAGCAGAGAAAACAGCGCGGAATAATCACGCGAGTTTCTCGCTTCCAATAAGAGTACCATTGACCCTGCTGCGATCGTCTTCGCGGCGAGAAGAAATACCGTGGGATACTCGCTTGCACTTCGCATTTTCAGTGAAAGTCCAAGTGAACTCTATGTTATGAAAATTCTCATCTATTCTGGGAGCTTATTGTCAACACTATTTTAATTACACATCTCTGTATTAGTTACTCTAATACTAGAACCAGTCCATTGAATTTGCTCGTAATTGTTACAACTGAATTCTATGTAGGCGTATATTTATGACAATCCTCACGGCTCATTATAGCAATGTTTATAGTTCCTGAATGTAGTAATAAAATTATTGTGTGAATTGTATAATGATCTTCTTCTAAATAATACAATTAGAATTAATTTGTATTAAATATATTGATATATATAGAATATTCAAATAAAAATTTTGAAGGATCACTTTGACTTTCTTCCGATTCAGGGAGTAACTAAAGGACAACGGTGTTCGTTACTTTCACTGTGCCTGGAAGGTATAGCACGATTGACAGTAGTATTTGAGATCATTCCGTGAAACAAGTAAAAAGATATCGCTCGGTGAGTTCACCATCATTTCGAAACAGTTGATTGAACGTAACCGCCATCAGCAATTTGGTTTTATAACTTGCTCGATCAAAATTGACATAATGATTATGAAACTCGTAATAACCAATAAATGCAGAGGAGTCGGTTGTAATTTCTACTTTCGAACGGTGTAAGTATCAAAGGTTCTGGGATTTAAGTGTCTACAGAATATTACCGAATAGATTTCAATTTTTTATTGCTGCTTGTTAAAAAACAATGTTAAAGTTAAGCATCGATCTCTTTTTAGGAGCTTGAAAAGTTTTCGTTTGTGTGTGGTATTTTGAATTCGACGTTTTCCCGCGCTTTTTCTTATACAGACTAAAAAAGTGAAGTTCAAATAGTTATTTGTCATTGGTGGCAAATGAGGCAAGAATCTCCATGACGCATTGGAATGCGCGTAGACGTTCAAGGATAATTAGTGCACCAATAAATCGCGTCCTTAAAATTGTCCCCAGGGTAATCTGCATTCTATAAAGATTCAAACTGCGTTTGCTAGTATTACGTACGTTGAGTCACTGCTTTCCATGTCCCACTTACATTTCACAATTGTCAGAAAAGCATTTAGGCACCATTCGCGGAATTTCTTCCGCAGAAAATTGATGTTACGCCAATAACGGTCCTGTTTTTAAATTGCGGAAGAATATTTACAGCTAAAATTTGAAATTAAACATCAGGCGCTAGAGTTCCCGGAATTGCCATTAAGTAGTTGATGCTATAAAAGAAACTAGGATTAGAAGAAAAAAAAATTAAATTTCGAATGTAGCAGAATAGAATTTTTATGATTATCATACGTTTACCTCGCGTCGTAAAATATTTATTTATTTATTTAACATAAACAGTTAAAACTAAATATCGAGTGTTACTATTATATTTATATATATGTATATGAAACGTCTAAAATGGCACGCAGTAGAAGTAGAATATCAACGAGAACGTGATCTCCATTTTTTAATTTCTAATAAACCGACACAGACTATTCATATAAAGAGAGAACGATATATTTTCCCCATGCTAGACGCGTGAACGTATTACGAACGCGTAATGTCGCTTATGATCGACAAGGAGGCCTCCAATCGCCGTCAAACGCCGCGGACCGAACAGCCCGGAGAAAGTGACTTTTAACTAATACTGTTTTTAATGACCACCTAACGTCACTCCACGAAAAAAAGTGTTTTACATGGAGCATCTGAGAGATCTTTCTCTCGAACACCCATTTTCATCGCAACTCTTTTGGAAAGGAATTCCATTACTTTCTATTTATAGACTTTGCAAAAACCATCTTGCTTTGCGATTCGATGATCTTTCACGAAATGACTCAAAACAATGACGAAGCTGAAACTCCTTCTCTGACAGAAATTAAAGAAATTAAACTGGGAAAATGGGTACTTAACCCTTCACCATCCAAGCATGAAAATAAAAACTCTAGAATTTTCATTGAATTTGCCCCAATTAAAAAAAATTAAAATATAATATTGCGTTTACAGGTTAATGACTAATAACTTCGAAATATGTACTTCTTAAGTCCCTCCTCCTTTTCCTCCAAATTGCAGAAATTTTTACGCAAGAAAATTTTCCTTTCATAAGGAAATGGATTAGAATGTTAAGTTTCGGCATATTTATAACCGTGCGAGATTATTTATTGCACATAGTATATAAGCATTTGCAGTGGCAGTCGTAATAGAAGCATTTAGTGCTGCGAAGGAAGAAGATCAGCAGAACGGTGGCCACCACAGGATGCTCACTTTCCTTCCGCGTTCGTGTAGCAATAATCAAGTCGTGTGATTCGCACGATGAGAAACAAGTGAGGTTAATTTGGCAGGCACATGCACGCGCGCTTTTTGCAGGTAGTTGTGAATCAGGTTAGAATGACAAACTTTGTTTCCTCGGCTAAGAACGGCGGACAATGAGGTAGCTTATCTAACAGGGAAGTCGGAACAAGGGGATTAAAACGATTGCTGGGTTTCGATTTTCTCTGCATTAGCAGTTTCTGCGGGCGATGCTGCTGGCATGTTGCGCAACCTATCGGCCTGCTAGTTGCATACACGTATGCCGAAGTCCCTAGCATTTGTAACACCGTGTATGTACGAACACTCGTACGGGAATTGCCGATTGCACGACTTCTGACACGCTTTCTGTCTCCACCCCTCGACTATAAAGACGAAGCCCTCAGATCTACACGCATTATTATTATTATGAAGTTTGTCACGAACTAAAGTTCGGTGTTTTGAAGATGTACAGTGGACTTATTGATCAAGCTGTAATCTTCGAGCCAATAGGCATAATTATTCAAAACCTGTTGTACTTATGTATATTTCTGAAAAAGCACTACAAATGAGTGCTACCTTCTCACATGCTCTACTATTACACATATTTGTTAATTGATTTAATAAACATCAAGCGCAAATTAAAATAAATAAGATAAAACACCTTCGGCTATTTAGTTTTTCTAATATAATCCTGAATATTCCCACTTCTCTTTAGACTCTATAAGAAAAGTAGGAACAAGAAAGGGAAACTTAATAAAGGACTCACGTTCCGCGTTGATGAATCCCTCCAGTGCTGCGAGGTTCAAGCAATCAGCATACATCGTGTTCGATGTCCTATTAGCTCAGTTGACATTTACGTTCGCTGAACAATTATGGGTGTTCACTCACAACATGTTACTGTCTCGTTCGTAATGTCACGTTTCCACTAATTTCTTAACGAAGCTTTGCGTATAATCGGTTTATTTCTGCAGTAAATAATGTGTTCTGGTTCGAAAGTATGTACCAAGAAAAGTAGGGTTAATTTTGAACAGCTGGGAAGACGAAGCTCGACAGCAAAGCAAAATGAACAAAGTAGAAAAGAATTCGTCGACAATTTCGGATTAACATCCAGAACGATATCAAACCTCACGCGGACAGACGTTTCTACGTGCAGTTAACGAGACGCATTTACTTGAGAATCTAATTGTCTTCCGGCACGGCGAGCTTTGTTTCGCGATTCCAGCGGCGATAAAGCGAACTATGGTGGTCAAGCTGGTAATTCTAACTGGAACCTTAAGTGGTCGTTAGTAGAGAAATATTCACGGCGACACCTCTTCCGGTTTTCCGTTTCCGAGACGGCATATCACGCCTCTTCGACGATCTATCGTGAAAACGATGAAATACCCTCGCAACTAGCAATGTAATTACTCCGCGGAGGTACTTCGCAGCGCGTATAGATAATTGAATGCCTGACATCGACTATTCTTCCCTTATCTCGCGCTGCAAGAGTAAACACAAACGATTCAATCGCCACCGCGTATCGTAATTACTGTCCAAGGAATACCGCCCGTCTAAATATTTCTTTCCCCGTTTATCGTCCACGAAGCGACGCGGTTAGAACAATAATTCTTACAGTACAAACTGTAAACTGTATAACCGAAGCTTTTGTTTCTTTGGAGGCGTGTCTGTGGAAATATACGATCGCGATCTGTTCCATGCTATTCGTCTGCGGGAATAAACCGACGGGTCATTAAAATCCGCCAAAAATACATGACCGATGCTGTTCGTAGTTTCCAGTATTAAGTCAAACCGTCGAAATATCCGTCGAAATACGAGTTCACCGGAAATCGATGCGATCGGATGTTCAAGGGCAATTCACGAATCGCGCAGAATCAGCGTCGCGTGTTTTCACGGCGTTGCGTAATTGTTACGAATTATTAGCAGTCCAACGCGCGAAAACGTATTAGAAACTTATCGGCGCTGCTTTGCACGCAACAAGGATACGACAGTAAAGCCCAACCAAGCAGCGCGTTCCGTGATTTTAGATTTGTTCGGGCACCGTGGCGGCAGCGTGAGCTGAAAGACGATCGAACTGAAGTTGCCACATTCTCTCTTCGTCCTTCCTCGAGGATTCGATTCGATACTCTAAATCGCGAGAAAGCATCCCGCGGTGCATTTTGAATTTTCAAGTAACAGGCAATGGGAAGTTCAGCTATCAGTGATATTTAAAAATCGGAATCTAATTCAATCTCTGATATTTTTAATTTAGACTCCTTAAAGTATTGAATTAACACTTCGATGCAGATATAGATATATATACGAAAATAACGGGCAAACTATCGCAAATTATCCAATCCTTGAACTTTCATTCAGAATATTTACAAAAGAAGACTACGACTAGAATTTTTATAACGCAGCAGGCATTTCCACATTTATGTATGTAGAAATAAGAATGTGGGGGAACGAGTTTAGAACGAACGTCAACATTTAAATATGAAAGAAATCGTCAAAGTACCGGCACACTTCGTGTTATTACAGGAACGAAAGACGAGTTCGGCCGCCGTATAGCTGTACGGAACAAAGTAAGAAGATCTTGCACGCGTTACGTAAAGCCGACAAGTGGAATAGTTTTGGAAAGCGCGCAACGAGGAATCCTTGTCCAGCTGCATTTCGAAAGCGTGCAGGAGATACTAAAGTTCAAGTGCGTGCAACAATCGGCACGTGACGTCGAGTTTCCTTTTACTCTCGTCCAGCGAGGTTCCTCGAATCTCGAGTTCTACGAGAGGGGAATTTTAAAAGCATACGGCATTTCATCTCGCCGTGAGAATAAACAGAAGCCGGAATATTTTATAACATATCTAAAGGCAATTCAATTGTACATTGACGATAGATCCATCGCGATCCACGCGGCAGCCTCATCCTTTCCATAATTTCAATTCACTGCGCACCGTGCGACCGCAATTAATCTCCCTCCGTAATATACATACAATATCGCGTCTCGCCCTTGCTCTCACCCTTAATTCGATTCTGAAAGGATCGACGCTTACGCTCGACGGCCGCGGAAGACGCGTGGATCCCCGGGATCCTCGATCGGCCACGTCTCATTATCGCCCGTCCCCTCATTATCCTCGATCGTCGCATCCTGCCAGCTATTATTCCCATCATCTTCGTTACTCGAACTCGTCCGAACGGAACGCCGATCGATCTTTCTAATTGCGCCTCGCCACCGTCGCCGATACCTAATTACCTTCGCCAATGGTCCCGCGTTACGTGGTCCCCCTCCGCGCGCTTTCCTCGCCGCCCCTCTCGCGTCGGTTGCTTTGAAGCGCCGACGGATTAGCCACGGATCTGTTACCCGCGGAATTAAATATTTACGGCGTCGATAGAACTTTCACGGCATAGCCAAGCGACGGGTTGCGCAATGTCCCGATTCTTTGTCCACCGATGACATAAAGCTACAGACGAAATTGTTTGCTCCTTGCTGGAGAGATTCCACGTAGGGACTTATATAATGGCAATCGCTTTGCGTTTGGAAGGGTAGCCGCGGTGGCTGGGTTGTGCAAGTTTATTAGAGGTATTATTCCAGGAGAGTTGTTTCTCACAGCTGTGTCTTATGGGTTCGGTGAAATTAATCGCTGTGGGCTATGGATGATCGAGTGGGTCTTGGAGGGTCGAGGCAGCTTTTCGTAGAGATCGTTTGTGCAAGATGGGAGATTAGAGATCGATTGTACTACTTCGAATGGGCTCGTGTTTGGAGCGGAGAAGGCTGGTCGTGGAGGCTGAACGAGAGTCGAGCATAATAGACGCGTGTGGATGAATGGGAAGGCTATTGAAATTCTGTGGTAGCGAAGGAAAATACACTAAGTGACAAATGGACATTGGATAAAGAAGCGAGCACAATTGGACGAGAGTAAACATAGGTGGACAGAGGTGTATCGCCGATCAGATTGCAGTGAATAGTTTATGGCGATTAGAATTCGTAAGCTTGGAGTAGTTTGTAAGGAATGTCCGACTTTCCATGTTTTATGCGTCCTTAAGGGGACTAGGCAGTGGAAAAAAACGATTTTTGTTTATTGTATTTTCTGAAAGTACTATCTTTTCTTAATGAAATTCCGCTTGGTTTATAGTAAAATGCGCAGAATTGTAGATTTGAAAGCTAAAAACGTGAAGCGGCAACCTATAGCGTCAACTTTGCCCAGAAATTTTAACGCGTTTTTCTCGAATACTTTTTTTCTCTTCGTTTTTTCCTGGTTGCGAACGAACGGAGGTTCAGATCGACTTGAAAAAATTACAGGATGTGTAAAACATGTGCCATTCTATCGCAAACCTCTGATATGGTCCGTAAAAATTCGAGATTTTCATAAAAAAATTAAGAACTCACCGGATATTCATAGCGCAAAAACAAGAACGAATTTTTCTCGGAAAATCGCCGTTTTTCAGCCACCGATCGCGTAATTTTGATTTAATTTTTGTTTTTATAGGTTTGCGCGGAAACTGTGAATTCAACAAACAAGAATCTCACCTTTGAAATTGGATTACATGACATTTTCAGACCGATGTTAAGGCAAAACGACGAAAAAACCTTAAAATGTTTACCCGTCTGCAGCGCCACTTTTAAAGCACATATATATTTCTTACCAATTTGTTTTCAATCTGTATGGTAGTAATAAACATTGAGTAAAAGGATACATCTGGATATCCTTTCATTTTTTTAGAAATAAATAAAAGACAAGAGTCTCTTTCTCACGAAAAACGACTGCCTAGTCCCCTTAACGATTCGCGCGCTCAATTACGATCACCCGACTCTTCCCTCGTACCATCGATTACGTTTAATGGCACCGTTGGCAAGAAAACCCCGTAACGAGTACGTGACGAAGCGTCGAAGCGTTTGCATCGCTAACCGTGAATACCAATTACAGAAATCACGTAATCTACCGTTGCTAGCGCGTGAAAGCGCGGCCTGGACGATCGATCTATATCATCTTGCAAATATCAACGGCGAAACGTGATGAAACACGCGAACGAGGCATTGACAAATCGATTTAGATGAGTAATAATCGATTGAACTGCGTAGAACCGTAGACAGCCGCTTTGTGTATATGCATCTCTATGTGTCTGTCCTTTGAGGACTATTCTACTGTGCTTTGCAGAGATAGTGACCAATTTGAAACTGAAAAGGTGGAGTGCAAGCGATGTCCTCGAGAGTACAAAGCACCAAATGGGTTCCTTTTCATTTAATACAAGGTGACACTTATTTAGCCAAATTCTAATTACTGGCGCACCCAGAGGGTGAGAGGGTGGGGCAAGGGGTCTTGGCTTCCGCCCAAAGAAAAAGCAAAAAGGAGATTAATGTAACCACGACTGAGGTGATTCAAGAACTTTCTAAAAAGAAAAGAAAACTGGATGTTATTCTTTAAATAAATTTTTATAATCCCCTGCTGAATTTTATTGAATTTGTATTAAAACAAATTTTATCCGTTCAACTCGGCTCCTCCAATATTAAATCCTGAATGAGCCACTGTTCCTAATTCCTACACACTCTGAGATTTAGAGTATTATTAGATGTGTGCAGAAGTTTGTTCGCTCATTGTTAAGTGATGATAGGTGTAAGGAAATTTCTTTTTTACTATACTTACTTGTACCTTTACCAGAAATGTAGCAAAAGATTAAGTGGCTTCGATTAAAAAAATGCATAATATATTTTTATTTTTAATAAATACTTTGGCTCAATAAAGCGAAGAGACTTTTACACTGACCTAATTAATATACAAAAAAGTATGCTGAATACACCCCTGAGGTCTTGGCTTGTCATCAGGACATTCGAGGATACAAATTTACCCTCCACTATTTTTTAAAGAAATGATACATTAAAATTTACTGTCTTGTAATGTTTCATTTATTTATCTCTAGAGAATAATTTTTTGAAAAATGAGTACTGTATTCTTGGGGATTAGAATTAGAAGCGTTAGAGTTGTTGGACCCAACTTGCTAAGGGTACCTATTGATTAACAATTCATTATGATTTGAATGACAGAGGCTTGGATAAGGAAAGATTGAAACGACACCTTCGTTCACTGTTTTATTACCACCATTTCCCTCCCTATGCGGCGAACATTGAGAAACAGTGTTTTCAATCGCGCCCCATCGGCGAATGCTCAACCGATGACGTTGTCACTTTCTCCTTCGTAACTATTCTTCACTTTCAACGTACGTACGCATTTGCACGCGCGATAGAGAGCATTTCTCCACCGCTAAGTATCAATTTATACGAATCCATTCGATCTAATCGCGATACAGATTATCGTTAATCTGGATCGTTACGGCGGCTCTACACGGGGAGAAAATTACTGCACGCGGCTTTTATCTAACAAGGAAGATTAACCGGGCGCTTGAACTCCTGATACCTTATTAATTATCGTCGAGATAATCAGTCTGCGGGAACGAGACAAGTTTGATCACGCGCGGTCTCTGGACGTGTACCTTTGAGTCGTTTGAAGTCCAGTTTGTATGTAAATAAGTAAATAAGCACAGTCACGAGTATGAAATTCCCTTTCTATTACTCAACTAAACAGTGTGATGAAAGAATTCATAAATAGAATGCATAGACTAAAAGATTCAATGGTGGTGATTTCAATGAGTGGCAAGGACGCCATTGCGATGAAAGAAATCATAATATTACAAATAAAGTAAGCAGGTTGATGCAATTTTAAATTTCTGTAATTGTAAAGTCTAGGATTCATTAAAAAATAATTTTCATCCCATAGAAAATTATCATTCCCATGTCTACTTTTAAAATAGATTTTTGAAATAAATAAATAGAAATGAATATTTTTATTTCTTCGAGTGATGGATTTGACAAATAAACTTTTCTTTGAAATGGTAGTTAGTACGTGAAGAAATACCATTTCAAATATATATTTTAATATTAACTCATAAAAATAGTACTTTTGTGAAATGAGTATTTCATTGAAATTAGGAAAACAGTGTTTCAAATAATATTTCAAACAATACCTAGTATTTCAAATAATCACTGACTGACAACACAAAAAATGTGTGTAAACATACATACCTACGTTCAGAAATATTTGCAAGAAATATTTACCCGAATACATATATACATATACTCTTATTTATGAAGGAAACAAGCGACGTTTGGTACTTAGATCTGTTTGGTTTTGAAAGTTGTATCTCCTATTTTCGATTCCCTATTTCCTATATTCTAATCCCAGTGTAAATAGTAAATAGTATTTGCTCATGACTTAAGCATTTAATGCAATAGTATTTTCAAATGAGGCAGTCAGAGCAAGAACGGACTGACCCACATTTTTTTCGAAATTAAATTAGTAGCAATAACGTATTCCAATAGTCTCTACTAACCATATAAAATAGGGAAAAAAAAATTTTAATGTGGGTTGGTCCGTTCTTGCTCTGACTGCCTCAAATAGTAGTTTATTTACGCATTAAATGAAATAGTATTTTCAAATAGTATTTGACATAAACATTAAATGAAATAGTATTCTATTTAAGCAGTAAATGAAATAGTATTTTATTTAAGCAGTAAATGAAATAGTATTTTCAAAGACTATTTGCTTATATAAATATTTCAGTTTTTAGTATTTTGCCTGAAACTATATCAAATTTTCCCCAGCCCTGTTTATAAGTCGACAGACAAACACTAATCCAAACTATACCTAATTACAGTCTCACTAATAATCTTCGATATTCCTGTCAGCCATCAACCCTCTGCCACCCAACCCAACCCTGGCACCAGGCACCGCCTAAAGATGTCGTAATTCCTCTTTCGAATTCTATTTTACCCGATCCCGAGTTTCAGGGATCGTGCATAGAATTCCTCGCTTTCACTTTTCTTTGATGGCGTAGAAATTGAAGGACAATCCGAGAGAAATGCTAAGTCGCACGAAAAGCCTAAAACGGAAAGAAAGAAAGGTGAAGCCTCGAGGCATCTCCTGATTGTCGGACGAAGCGTCGAACTAATTACCTCGCACGAAATAGGAAGGAAGATTGCGTTCCAAGATGCTGCGACGAAAAATGTTCCTTTAACGACTGTGCCTCGCTTCATCGACTTCGTAACGGAACAATTGCGCAATCTGTTACACCGGCCATGCGTGCTGCGAAACAAGGACACCGTGCTTTAAGGACCAGTACTCGAATCCCCGTAATTCAGTGAAGACTTTGGACAGCCGAGTGGGTATTAAAAATCTGGAATTGCAGTGGATGGAAGGTCGTCGAACGTTGGAGAGCATTCGCAATACTTATGATTGCGATTTTCCTCTCTGGTGATCGTCGAGGACACGGGGGTGGGTTCCTAGGAATTTTTACGAAATTTCGCGACACCGTGCAATTTCGCGAGTATCCTGCGCCGACGATTTCTCTTTTAAAGGGGTTCAAGGATAATAAGAAACGGGATTCGATTAAGGAGGGTATCACTTAAAGGGTCTTTTCACTGTAACGCCCTAAAAAAGTACCGCTGTTTGGAACTTTTTTGGGTCACAAACAAAATGTGTTTACTAAATTGATTTTTTTTCTATTTATTAATACGTGTTTTGAGAACACAACCAAATAATATTTTTTTATTGATCGCGCAATCGAAGTGACTTTTTTACAGCGCATATTACACTCACCTATTTTGGCGAAAGCAAGCATTAAAAAATATATGATATAAATCCCTTTGCATTCCTAAAAACGTATTAACAAGTAGAAGAAACCTCGACCCAGCAAAGCTATTCTTTTTGTGATGAAAAACGGTTCCAAAGAACGGCAATTCCCTAGGGTGTTACAGTGAAAAAAAAAACCCTAAACTTATTGTGATGTTCTTTGCAAAATTATGAAGAGATATTTTAAAACCCGCGGTCTACAGCTTCGAAAGGTAAAACAGCACAAAACTGTGCAGAAAATTGCGTAAAATACTTGATTCAATAAAAAGAAGATAGAATAAGTAATTATAAACAGGGCCCGATCTAGTTCTTCCACCACTCCGGGCAAACAAGATTTTTGTCGCCCATATTTGATTATAAATAATTATCTTAAAATATTATTTTTCACAGTGAGTAAATTTTTTGTAGGTATTTGTCGAGTGACGAAAATCTTCTGTTTCATAAAAAATTTAATATTCATAAGTTACCAATTAACCAATTTTGCAGACTCAAAATTAGGCATTCTGGGCAGTTGACCTTCTTGCACCCCTCTAGATCGGGCTTTGATTATATTAGAAGTGGATGCACCGTACTTCTAGCTTCCTTTCGTCACTACATAACTTAACTCTTCGCTGACACACCTCTTTTTTCAATCAACTTTGACATACTGGGTGGCTCACACCCACATCAATATTTGAACGACTGCCATTTTCATCTAAAAAATGCAATCGTTATGAAAACAATCATGGGTCAATTTCAAAGTCTCTAGAATGTATTCCAATAGTTTTATTTTTATTTAAAATTTATCCCAATTTTTGTAAAAAAATCTACATTACTGTAGTGTGTATAGAGAAAAAACAGAACAAATTTTAAAAAAATTTTAACTTTTACAAACTTCAATATTAGAAGCCAAAACTCTACAGAGTTGTTGTTCAGATAGAAAAAAAAAAAAACAGAAAAAAACAGAATGTAGGTATTTATTTTGTGAAAAATGTTATTATTTTACTAGAAGCTATGCTATTTCGGTAAATAAAAAAAAACAGAAATATTCCACGAATATTCACAATATTCTACGAATTAAAAAACGTACAGAGCGTCAAAATCGGCTTATGGGTGGCTCACAGCCAGAGTGTCAACGAAGGATTAAAGCACACAGCGTTAGGCTCGTCCGCTTGGAAAAATTGCGTCCTCTTTGTTCACACAGGAAAAAGGAAACGAAATTTCACGAACGTCTGGACTAAGGTGTTAATTGGTGCGTTTGTCTCGTCCACTTTCGCAGTCGCCGCGCCGTTGCCCCTTAGTGGCGGCTGAGACGCTTGGATGGGCCAGAGGAAGATTGCCGGGAGATAATGATAAAGTGAAAAGGCACCTTTCGCAATTATTCCCAAATACGTTTCCCCCTTTACGTCTACAATTCGGCTGTAAGTCGGTCATCGGTCGGAAGGGGCCAGCTGTCGCGAGTATGCAAATGACGAAGAAAATGACAGTAAGATTGATTTACTCGGATACGTGAAAGAATTCGGCAGGCCCCTCAGAAACGAGAGCCTGTCTGATAACTAATTCCTATCGAATGCCTGGACCCATCTGGCCTCGCCATTTCTCCCGTTTTTTGGGAGAAGAAAGAAAAGATACAGGACGAGTTGAAAGGCAGAGAAAACTTGTGTTCCTGGTGAAGTGATAAATATGATAATTTTGTAAGAAATACGGTTAACAGAGTTGGACATTATTCCAATAAAAAATTGTTCTTTATTCACGCATAACTCCATTTTATTCGCCATTCTTATTCGACATCATTCGAATAAAAAATTGATTCTGTATTCTCGAATTGAAGATTATTCGGATTTGATATTCTCTTCGATGAAATATTTATTTTAATAATACCCTACTCTGGGTTAACAACCTTTGCAATTACTATCTGTGGAAAAATCAGGCGCGAAGAGGTTCAACGATTATTTATCGTGACTTCCTGGAAAACTACAATACAAGGAAATTAAAGTTAATACTCACGGTACATAAGAAACTTGTGCAGACTGATTAACAAGTCATACTTGATCGTTGCTCCCTGCCTGAATTTCTCGAGATACAGAATTCCAGTAATCACACGGTCGATAATTAATTTCTAGTGAAACACCGAATACTATAAGATCGTTATCGCTTAATTAAAACAATCGATCTGATACATAATAAACGATCACCACCTGAGTATTTATAATCATACTAATAAATATGCAGATGTAAAGAAATTTCAATTTCAAAAGTCCATAAAAATTCCGCAAAAATTCCATCGAAATTGCATTGGCAAGAATTCAGGCACTTTCATCCAAGGACCTCTCAGAGAAAGGAGATCCCGCCAACGAGAGCTTCTCTACGGCCAGTGAATCACCGATTATGGCACTCCGATATCTGTCCATCTCGGAAGATTCCGCGTCCATCTACATTCCAGAACCGTGGCACAGAAACGGAGTTCCTGCTTCCATACATTTTACAGCCAAAACCAGGCGATTACATAAACGGCACCGAGAGCCGAGATGGCGACCCGCTCGGTCGCCTTGGAGCTCTCCTCAAACTTGACCTTCCGTGACACGATTTCACAATTTCGACTTTACACGCATGGCCGATCTGCTGCTCGTCACGATCGATCATCGCCCCGCGAAGGTGTCGGTCCATGTAAATTGCAGCGGCAGTGATTTGTCAATTTCATTGGTCCCCCGGGGATGAATTATTTATCGCTCGCGCCCTAAACCGTCGAGGAGCATCGCGCCGATGCTGATTAATTCGCCGATAAAGAACACACTCCGCTGCTCCTCGCCCGAGAAAGTGACATTTTTTCACCCGCCTAGGTATTTTCGAAAGCGAGCTTCGAGTGTACGAAGGAAGAAAGAAAAGCGGCCAAAAGATACGAGTTATCTCCGCGGGGAAGAGGAGGGATCGGTTCTATCGAAGATAACGTTCTGTTGCGGCTAATTGTTTTCTAAAGTCCCTCGAGTGGAAAGGGAATTAATAAGAAACAATGATACTCGCCAGTGTCTTCCGATTGCGGCAACTGATTGGGACACCCAAAAATTGAGAAATCTTCACGAGGTGGATGGAGCCGATTGTATATCTAATCGGTCGGTCGCTAATGGTTGATAACACCTTCTGCAGAATAGCCTTCTGGTTGTTTAGTCTTCGACTAGCTGTTACACGGTTGACAATGGCAGGTTTGCCTGTGCTTTTGCTAGCGGCGCTGTGCCTCGCGTCGGGGACACTAGGTGAGCATAACTTCGGTGGTTAAATATTGCCTCGAATCGTCGACTTATGACTGTAAAGGCCAGGGATTAAGATTGAAAAATAACTATCGCGAATTGTAGTCAGTGGGTAATAAGAATGGAAATTTGAAACGAATGCGAAACTTGTGACTCGAATTTCTGGACAACTGACAGTTGTGCTGCTTTGCTTTTTTATTCTTAATTTAAGAAGGCTTACAAGGGAAGATTCTTAACCCGGAAATTCCAAAATTTATGAAACTTTGGGGATATGTGAAGGATAAGGTGGTTGACCCAGTTGTCGATCGGTTTAGACGTAGTCGTCGATCACTTAAATATTGAGATTTTATAAGGTTTTTGAACAATATTGTGATGATATATGTAGGTAAAGACTCTTAAATATTAATTTGCAATTTTGTCCTATACACAATATTGTTCAAAAACCTTATAAAATCTCAATATTAATTCAAATGATCGACGACTGGGTACCGATCGACGACTGGGTCAACTACCTTATATAGATATTTATTTCGCAATTTTTTGCTGCCCAAATTCACTCCAAGGAGGTGAAATTGACCTCTGAAAATCCGGCAATTTTCAAATTTTGTGCTATAACTGGAGAAGTGGAAGTTACGGAATGATAGCTTTAATTAAAAGAAGTGACTTTGTCTGAAAACTTTTTTTCTATCTCTTACAGTTCGCGAGTTATAACACAAAATCGGTAAATAGCTGTTTTTCGGGGTCAATTTCACATTTTAGAGTGATTCTGAGCAGAAAAAATGCGTAAAAATTGCGCTATATATCCTCTACATATTCTCAAAGTTTCATAATTTTTTGAATTTCCGGGTTGAGGATCTTTCCTTGCTAGTTTAAGATTGAGGAATATAAGTATGTACTTACTGTGTTTTATGTTAATGATGAAGTCTTCTGTTGGTAGTCGGTTTTGTAGAAATTTGGCAGCTAAGGAACGGTAGAGTAGCTTAACGGTGATGCTAACGGAATAATTTCTTATTCCTCGACTCTCGTTTACCTTGTCTTAAAACTTCGCAAATATACATAGACGTCCGAGTTAAGCGAAAATCGTCCAAGCTACCGGTGTTCGCAGTGCTAATCTTCGATCCACCGTCAATCTCGATGTTAACATTATCGACGAAGACACTTACGAGTGAAACTCCGCGTATCGTTCGAGTCATCTTAATCTCTAATTAACTACAGTACTTTGATTTTTGACAGAAGACTTTATTAATTTCTTTGAGAAGCTCGGGTAGATAGCCCAGAGGAAATATAAATTTCACCAGTTAACGGTAATTTCTATATGACACCGATTCTTTGAGGAATATTATATTATAGGAATAAAAATAAGTAAATCCATTATAGGAAGGAACAAGAATAATTATGTATATTAGAAGACGGAATAATAATAATTAAATATATTATAGGAATAAGAATAATTAAATATTTTATAAGAAGGAATAAGAATAATTAAATCTTAATATATAAAGCAGAAAGTGGTTGCGTGTTTGTCCCCAAAAACTTTCGAACGGTAACCTCTGAGGTCACGAAGTATGTCCCAGCTCATTATGCCTAGCTAATCCAGATGAATGTAACTATTTTCACAAAAAATAACAATTATTTTTATAAAATCGGAATCTAAATTTCGGGCGAAGTTGAGTAGTAAAACCTATATTATAAGAAGGAATAAAAATAGGCAAATATATTATAGGAATAAAAAAAAATATATTATAGGAATAAAAAAAATATATTATAGGAATAAAAAAATATATTATAGAAATAGTAATGTATTTAAGGAGTAAGAAGTCCTCGAATAAGTTAAACCACAAAACTATGAACTTCAACCAACATAGCACTGCTAAAAGTGCTAAAATAATCGAGTACGCTTTTATTCAACAGCCAGGAAAGGTTTTGGTCCTGGTGAACAAGAATGGGGGCACGTGAAGGTACGTCCGAACGCGAACATGTTCTGGTGGCTTTACTACACCACCGCGAACGTTTCCTCGTACTACCAAAAGCCGCTGATCATCTGGCTGCAAGGCGGACCGGGCGCATCCTCCACCTCGTACGGGAACTTCGAGGAACTTGGCCCCCTCGACGTCAACTTGGCACCAAGGAATTACTCTTGGGTAGGAAGATCCAGATCCAAATATTACATGAATCGATAAAATGCTCAATCTTTCCCATTTCTCTATCTGATCCTCTCTATCTCATTGATTCTTGATTAAGCTTCATTTATCTTATTGACACGAATCTCGATATCGTTGTTGACAAACTCAACTCAAGATTCCAGATCTGAAATTACATTTGGTGCTTTTTGCAGACTAATCGGATTTATCTATTCTATTTTTATTCAATCTTGATTTGTAATGGGCACAGTGGCTGGCAGAGGATTTTGAGATCGAAATAGCACCTCTTAGTGGATTGATTGCTTGTTTTTTATTTTGGATAGGTATTTGTCTGCCTTCGTGTATTTTCTTATTAAGGGGAGAAATCCCTACAAACTGCTTATTCTTTTATCGATTTTTAGGTATTTTTTGTCAAGATACCAATGCGATAGTTCTACCAGAATATTAAGGGGACTTTATTTAACACTATAACACGTGAAAAAATTGATAACAGTAAAATTATAATAAATACAAAAGAAATAGTGCAGTATCAAAAAATAGTTTTTTTCGAGGTGCAAACTGGCGTCGGTTGTAGCGTCTCTGATAGTTATTTGAAAAAGACCAATACAATTTTTTTCAATTTATTTGACAATTGTGAGAATATGAACCTTAAACAATATACAAAATTGCATATTTTAAAAATGATGGCACTTCAAACAATAAAGTCTGTTTTTCGCTAAAAATTTGCGCTTTATTTGTTTAAAAGATAGTGGTTAAAATTAATAATTTGCTTAAACCTATAAGTTCACATTCTGTGAAATATTATAAACTAAAACTATGCAAAATTTAAAGCTGGTCGGTCAAATAATTCTCGAGTCATCCCGGGCGCCAATTTTGAAAACGTAGTTTCTAAAAAACGGGTTCAAAGTCAAGAAAAATTATACTTTATTTATACTTACATCTGCCCGAAGCAAATCTGCTATTCCTGGGCCATACAATAGACCTTCTGCTTCCTCAAATAATGCATTCTCTTTTAATTGTTGCTGTCTGCAAATTCGGTCAATTTATAGGGTCCTCTTCCCTTAAAATATTTGTTTAAAAATTGATGTTGAAGTTTAGATGGTTCCTCCATAGGTGAAGGATTACAATGTCCTCTTCATCGACAACCCAGTCGGCACAGGCTTCAGTTACACCACGTCAACGACAGGATACTCGACGACCAACGCTCAGATCGCTAGCGATCTCGTGGAATGCATGAGAGGCTTCCTGAAGGAATTGCCGAGATTCGCAAACGTCCCTATATACATCACAACCGAATCTTACGGAGGGAAAATGGGCGCTGAGTTTGCTCTTGTTTGGTACAAGGTGAAACTCTTCGCATTTCAGTGTACTCTGTTTAATCCATTTAAATTATCAATTCAAATAATTAAATTATCAAAATCAGGCGCAGAAGGCAGGCTCCATCAAGAGCAACCTGAGAGGCGTCGCTCTGGGCGACGCTTGGATCTCTCCCATCGATTCCGTGATGACTTGGGCCCCATTTTTACTAGCCACGGTGAGATTTACAGCAGGACACATTTATTTCTTTTTTTTCTACCACAGAACGTTGATACATACAGAGATCTCTTTTTAGGGGATGGTCGACACTGCTGGTTACAATAAAATCCAGAAGGCTGCGCAGATGACGCAGAAGGCTGTCGCAGCTGGAAATTGGCAGACTGCCACCACTATGTGGAGTTACGCCGAAGGTGTCATCGCCGAGGTCACTAATAACGTCGACTTCTATAACATTTTGACGAAAATTAGAAGCTATGCTTTTGCTGGCAGAATTGCCCCGAAACCCTCGATCCATAACGGTACCCTCTCATCTTTAAATTACCCCAATATTCCGATTTTATTTTTAAACTGTGCAGGTTTGTGGGAGGCTTCAATAGAAGTATCAGGCAATTTTTTGTATATGCCCATTTTCGGTTGTTCGGGGTGAGAACATCCCTTAAAAGTTAATATGTGATTTCCTACTATATCTTGAAAACTATAGTAGGTATAAAAAAATTATTATAATGAAAGCTTGAGGGCTTTTGATGCTCTATAAAACTGTGCAATCAAATTGATAAAAATTTGTAGTTTAAACAAAAAGACGTTCCCTAATGCAAATTTTAAACAATTAAATGGCATAGCTGTATAGAGCATAAAAAAACATTAAATTTTCGTTATAATAATTATTTTATATCTGCTATAGTTTTCAAGATATAGGTACAAGAAAATAAAAAATCGCACATTAACCTTTAGGGGGTGTTTTCACCCCGGAAAAACGAAAATGAGCAGAAACGAAAAATTGCCTGATACTTCTATTGAGATCCTCTATAAACCTGGGTAATTTAAAAAAAAAATCAAATTGGTCCCTTTTCTCTTCTGCTTGTAACACACGTTTTGTAATTGCAGAAAAATCAATTGGCACCCAAGACGACGAAGATCTGGAATACTTGATGAACGGTCCTGTGAAAAAAGCGCTGGGGTTGTCGGTGAAGCATAACGAACAGGCCAATAAAGTCTTCAACATGTTGCGGGTGGATTTCATGAAACCCGCTATCGATAAAGGTATCGCATTTGAAGAATTCGTTGGAAAACAAGAGAATTAAATAGAAATACTAGAAATCTCGTCGATTAATTTCGTATGTTGTTTGTTAGTGGAGCTTCTGCTGAACCAAACTGATCTGAAAGTGGTGGTGCTCACTGGCCAATTGGATCTCATCGTGGACACTCCAGGTTTGTGTGACGTAATTAAAATGTTTGTTTTGGCATTGTTATTCGCTTTTAAAGTTGAAGGGTCCAATAGACTACAGACACACGACACCGTTTTATGATTTTAAAGGCCAGCAAGTTGAAGGAAAAATGTTTTTCATAGGAAATGTGGTAGGAAACTGTAATTATTTTGAACGGTATTTGAATTAGGTGGTAAATGATAACTACATCGTCTTTTAGCTGAAAAATTAATTGTATTAGCTCACGTGTCCCTAAGGAGCCTTTTTCAAATTTAATATTACACTACATTGCAGGAACGAATTAATTGTAACATATGTGGCATGTGCCTGTTTCCCACTGAGCCCCTTCAGTAGGGTTCGTCGGCTTTTAAAAACCGGTTTTTATTTATTAATTTGTAAAATTCGAAATTCTGTTTTTAAATTTAAAAACCCGTTTTTATATACTAGAATTAATATACAGAAATTAACTAGTTATGTAATTAAAAATGTTAACATTTTGACTTGAAATCGGTTCGGCCACAAGCATATTGTAGTAGGTACTTAATAGTTTACTGTAAAACAAATCTTCACGAGTTCATATTTTCAAAAAAAAAATACTAAATGGAATAAAAGTTTATACTTTGGTACCACCTTTTAAAAGATTTATATTATGTGTGGATTTGAGTTATTTTAGTTTTTTTTTCATTTGGTTTTGTATGCAGTCTATTTTGTGTTATATTATTGCAAATCCATAAATATTAAATGAACTCAAAAATTGTACATCGCAATATATTTGTACAGATTTTAGTTATTTTAATTTTATTTTTAAACAAATTTTAAAATAAGTACAAATATTTATTTACTATTGTAATTATATTTTTTGTGACAATTTGAAAACCGGTTCAACCGTTTTCCTTTTTTTGGGGGGGAATAGTGGCGTACGAAAGTTGGAAAAAGTACATCGTTGCAAGGAAATCAAAGAAATTACAGTAGACGTGCATTAATTCATAAACATTTCATTCTTTAATTCCGAGTAGTAGAATACACCTGTGAACTTTCAACCATTGCACCCCCTTTGCTCTGCATCTATTTGTTTTGCTCTTCTTCGGCCTTCGCTGACAGTAAATGTCGACATTAAGAAGACACTTGCTCCTCCATCGATTCCTCCAGCCGGTTCATCTCCAAGTGCATTCTTTCTGTGTCTTTGCAATGCAAACCGTGTTGATTTATGATGTAACAAAAAGCAGAGGACCTGCCGAGGTTCAGCTACTGCATTTCGCAATGTCCATTCAAATTGCGCAACTACTATTTTTTATTAATTATCGTTTTTCGTTCGCACGACGTATTAGGTACCCTCCAATGGGTCGAGAAGATGCAGTGGAAGAACGCTGCTGCCTGGCGAAACTCCAGCAGACTTCCGTTGACCTCCAACGGAGTCATCGAGGGCTACGCGAAGTCCTATAGCAACTTCGCCATGTACTGGATCAACAGAGCTGGACACATGGTGAGGAATTTACATTTATTCGATGTTTTCAAAGTCAGAACTAAATCGTCCAGATCAATCGCTTAAGAAAACAGACACCGAAGAACAGCAATAACCACTTCAATCCCTCTATAACAAATTCATAGAATTTGTGTGTCTAAAAGTAGCTGATTTTTTAAACTAGAATTCTGTTCCTTGTACAGGTACCAAAGGACAATCCTGCAGCAATGGCGCAGATACTGAAGAAAATGACTGCCTAACAGACAAATTAAAACGCTGGACCAACCAAGGCTCAATGCCAAATTGTATATTCGCGAACAGTTTTAACGTAAGGTGACCATTCGTCCCCGATTTCTCGTAATAATTCCCGATTTTGTATTACTTCTTTAATGTTACAAAATAATTAATGTGAAAGCCACGAGTTTGCTATTAAAAAGTCTATTAATTTGGCAACAGTGTAACTGAGTCTACGATGAGTAGAAGTGGTCCCTAAAAGATAAATCTGCCACCGGAAACTCCAAGAAAAAAATGGTCATGTCGGGTTAAGGGGTTGTACCTAGTCAGACGGCCGAAAAGAGGCGAATGTTTGGGATTTTTTTTTTAAAAAGTGGAAGCATATATTTTTACAGAACTTTTTGCACTTAAAAGAGCAATATTTAAAGAACATTTGGTAATTTTCTCGTAGAAAAATATTTACAAGAAGCTTTTTTAAAAATTTTGTTTTGCGATGAACCATTTGCAAACAGATTATCTAAAATTAAAAAACGAAAAAGATTTCGTTAGTACATTAATGTATCCGCTGATTAACGGAAGGAATTTCCAAAATATTAATTTAAAACACAATGGAGGCTATTTAAAGTTGAAATCCTGATTTTTTTGTGCAAAAATCACACGAAAAAAATGAGGACTTCTCCTGCGATATCATTCTACGAAAAAATTACGATATGTTCTTTAAATGCTCCTCTTTTAAGTGCAACAAGTTCTGTATAAATATATGTTTCCGGTATTTAAAAAAAAATCACTAACATTCGCCTCTTTTCGGCCGCCTGACTAGGTAAAACCCCTCAACGCCACCGCAACACGCTTTAGAATCGAATAAACAGCATTTTCACCGTGTCGTTTCTTGAATCGCTGTATGCCCGAAAGGTAAACAAGGGCGCCACGAAGAGGATTTTCTAATCCGTCGATTCTATTGCGACTTTCTCTTGATTTCTCGATGTTTCACCGGTCGTTTCGATTGTTTGCAATTACTCTCCCGCGGGCTAGTCGAAGACAGTTCAAGTGGCGCTTGGACCACACATTTTTCTCTAAAATTCAAGGTGACCGTGGTCGAAAGTATGCGATATTATTTACTCGGAGGGTTCCACCAAGGTCGGGAGCCACTGGGGACGCGCGAGTTGCGAGACTCGGGCCAAACGGGTCGATTACGTTCAGCTGGTCGCGTACTCCTCGTTAGTTCCGAGAAAATTCGATTTTACGAGGCCGGTCCGTTTGTTTTTCGCGATCTAGTCGCGCCGTTCCCTCGGTTTACTGGAGGCTTGCGGCGCGAACTTTCCCACACTCGTAAAGCCCGTCGCAGAAGCCGGGCGGCGGCCGGTTCCTCCAGCAGACGCCCGCCGATTTTGTCAATAAGGAGCGATTGTTTGGATTCGGGCGGATACGGGGCAGTTAAAACGAAACGATCCGCAAACAGGACCGCCTGCGCTCACGAGGCGTTTCGCCAGGGAGATGAAGAGGGAAGAAGAGGCTTCTGCGGTTTCCTGGCCTCGTAAATGAAACACCGAGAAAGCCTCGCTTTGCACGAGGGCGACGCAAGCTCAGTGGCCCCGTTTCTTTTTCTCATCGAACGCGTGGAGGCTGCGTGTCTTTTGACCCAAGAGTAACGCTGCCGAGTGCGATAGTAAATAATAATGAAGAAAACTTCAGAACCCGAAGAGGTAAATTGGTGGAAGATGGTTGTTGTGGGTCAAAACAGACCCAGACACCGACTTCTGCGTGGCGATATGAAAGTCCTATTTCTGAGGGTTAAATAGAAGATTTTGGAATTTAATATAAAATTGTAGAGTAATTTCAAAATTAATAATTCAGTTAATGGTGATCTGGAATTACAGATCTTTTACTTCGCAAGGTTTGACGAAGGTGATTAGTGTTTCCTCTTGTTTGCAGTCGTGTAGGAAAAACAATCGTGCGGAGTCGATCAAGGGGTGGTGTGTTAAAGACACGTGTTTCGCGGAAAGATCAACAGAAGATCGGAATCGTTCAAGTACGAGCAACTTTCTTCCCGAGGAAAATTATTTTTACCATCTGCCCGGCCTTCTGTCAATGTTTTTCTTAGTTATACCCTACTCCCGGATGATTTAGGGAACGCGAAACAGGAGGCAGCAGGATTAACGCCTCGAAGACAATTCTGGCTGTTTTCCGACGAGCATTCCGAGGACGTTCCATCCACAAAAACCACTCCCGGCAAAATACGCGGACGGCGAAGGCTAATCCGTCGGTTCCTTCCGCCCGTCAGATCCGCGGTGATTTGTTTCTTAATATTTCAGGATGAAAGCGAGCTCGAAGGACTGCACCAGAAACGGTGCCCAAACAAATAACCGACGTCCCTTCCACCAATCTCCTCGCCTCTCCCCGTCGCCGCGGTTCGCGTCTTCAAAAGCTCCGACACCTCGTGCCTTTCGAAAACAGATTCGAAGCAGGGGACGGCTGACAACAGTGAAGCACCAGCTGAAACCGTAAAACATCAACTTAATAAGGACCTTAAACTGTTTAATTCTAATTAAATTCGAGGCTGTATTGCAATCAATATAGGTGTACCAAGCAATAGTGAAGCTTGTAGGAGGAGTCACCGAGAGATTCCAGGCTCCAATCGTCGCTCCTCCCACTTTACCCTCACCAGAATCTTCCTCTCACTTCACAAACCAAATCCAAACTGAAGAGAAAAATATTTGAAAACACAGAGGATATTGGAATCCTTGGTATTTCACCTACATCAATTAAAAACTGTATTCAACTTGATCAATGACCAAAAGAAACTGTTCCGAAGAGGATCAAAAGATAGATTCCATCTTAGCGTTCCAATCCACGCATTCATAAATACACTTTCACCCTTGGATACTTGATCCCCAGCACCAAGTGTCACAGAAACAAGACCTCCCAATTATTTCCAGCTCTAGATGATCCTCTCAGTGTCTCGTGGCTCTCGAATGTCGATCTAGCGAGATTGAATCGCGGTCCGCGGGAAGGCGCAAGGTCAGCTAGATATTCTTCCGAAGTCGTGCCCGCCCAAAGAGAGGAAGGGACACGAAGAGAGCGGTTCCGAGAAGCGGCCACCGTTTCGGTATAATTACCGCGGCTTTGTTTACGTATCGGCTCGTTTACTGGCCGGCGTGGGTGTTGGGACAGCATATGTGTAAACAGCAATAAAACACGCGCCACGGCATTGGGGGATAGGCGGACGCCTCCCTCGCTGGCAGGGAGTTCTCTGGCGAAGCGGCTATGGGCGGAGCCGCGGACCGTCCCCTGGATCCTGCGTGTCAAATTGAACACCCTTCGTTAGGGAATTGGCCCGGGCGGAGCCGCGAATCGCAGCCAACAGTCAGTCATCCAAGGCAACGGGACTCGGGCTGCTTCGAGGGAGCTTGGTCGCGCTTGGACTCCGCTGCCAGCTCGCAACGCTAAAATACGTATTATAATACGCAATGTGAAGTGTTCTGATGGTTACACGGTATATAGCATGGCAGTTGTAGAATAGATGGAAATGTTAGAGTACACGTTGAAGACGGTTCTTGGTAGAGCCTGAGGAGTATCGTGGAGGTCCTTGAAAGGCGAGAAGGAAACGGAATAGCGCTGCTGTTAATAGACGTGTGTAAACGTAGCAGAAGAATCTAGCTTCGAGTTCAGTGTTGGTTCTCCAAGGCCGTTAATTCGATTTGGAGTAAGGTCCATGTAGAATCAAGCTCACGGTGTTTTGCACTGCGATGGGGATCGAATGAGGTAAAGTGGAAATCGTGTGTCTCCGTGTTGAAACTGGTCAGAAGGTATCGCCAAGTGCCTCCAGCTCGGAAGAACTCAACGCCTGAGCTACCTGGAACAAACAGTCCCCAGAGATTAAATTCAATCCGAAAACAACAGAGCGGGATAGATCAAGGAAACGGTAAAACAGCAACCAGATGCTTTGACCATCAATCGATGGAGCCCACCAGTAGCTACCAGGACCACCCCTGTAGCGTTTCAAAGGTCTACGGCTGCGGTTTGCGAAGAAGTTACGACGCATGGAGCCAGGATGAGATGTTTCCAACGATGTGTCCTCTGCCGCGCTACTACAGCCTGGTGCCGGACGTGCTGGCCTCCAGGGGCATGCAGTTCTCCTGGGGCGCTCCTCTGATGAGATACAAGCCGCAGCCGCGCTACGAGAAGCCGCCGTACTCCTACATCGCCCTGATAGCGATGGCGATCAACTCCTCGCCTAAACAGAGACTCACCCTCTCGGGCATCTACAGGTTCATCATGGACAGGTTCCCATATTACAGAGAGAACCGCCAGGGGTGGCAGAACAGCATCAGGCACAATCTCAGCTTGAACGACTGCTTCGTGAAGATACCTAGGGACAAAGTGGTCGGCGAAGACAACGACGAGGATCAGGCTGGCAAGGGGAGCTACTGGACCCTGGACCCATCTGCCAGCGAGATGTTCGAGCACGGCAATTACAGGAGGAGGAGAATGAGGAAGCAGAGAGGATTCGTAAGAGAGAAACAGGACCAGGAACGACCGGTTGTCTCGGTGAGAGAAGCGTAAACGAAGCGTTTACAGAGATGGGAGTGTTGGTTGTAATTGAAGAACGGAGCCTTGGTTGTTGGATTAATGATAGACCTTGCGCTGCTCTCCTTTTTATAGAAATGGAATAGAGTTTGGCAGAAGTTTTAGCGTAGTTGTGGTATAGTTTATATGGGTTAACGAAGAAACGTGATTCTAGGTTCCCTCGGACCTTCTGTCTGGCCTGGCGAAGGAAAAGGAAAAGAACGAAGAATGCGATATGGTCGAGAAGAAAGATGCCGAGGTGGAAGCACAGGCCGCGAGGGTGAAGTACACGGAATCTCGGGGGCACTGTGTGAAATCCATGATGTTCACGATCGAGAATATCCTACGGAAGTCCACAAGTGAATCTGCTATTTAGCCGGTTGCGCTCGATCAATTTTGTCGGGGTCTTCTCGTGGAAGTTTACAATTTACTTGTATCGCTGGTCGAATTTAAGATATACATGGCTGCAAACACATTAATGTTTTCTTTTTCCTTTGTCCTTCGTTTATTACAAAAATGTTCTTGTTTTTTTACACATCGGATACCGTGTATAAAGGTCGAAGCACTACTTAACAATTACCGTAAAATATAATACATTGTATACAAAAATTATAAATTAACTGATGCGTCTGAGGAAGACAGTTTGTATCTGAGAAGCCGGTTCCCGTACTCTTGCGCAGCTTGTCACAAAGTTAATAGATGTCGATCGCTAGGCTAAGCGCTTGAGCGAAATGTCTAACAGGATTATGAAAACATACGCGATCAATTTAGTCAATTCCTTCTTCTATTAAAAACACACTCTTACAAGGAAAGATTCTAATCCTGGAAAATAGAAAAATTCTGAAACTGTGAATATGTAGGGAATTGATTACAACGCAATTTTTGTTTATTTCCCAAATTCACTCTAAGGGCGTGTAATTGACCCCTGAAAATCCGGTTATTTTCCGATTTTATGTTATAACTCATGAACTGTAAAATAATTTTTCTCTCCAAATGATAGATCTAATTAAAAGAAGTAACTTTTGCCTGGAAACTTTTTTCTATCTCTTACAGTTCGCGAGTTACAAAATAAAATCGGAAAATAGCCGAATGTTCAGGGGTTAATTTCAACCTGTTAGTGTAAATTTGGGCAGCGAAAAAAATTGCGTTGTAATCAAGAGGAAATCCCCTACATATTCACAAAGTTTCGGATTTTTTTAATTTTCGGGTTCGGGATCTTCCCTCGTTAGTATCGAACTTTGAAAATTTCGCTTTCCTAGGACGTTCAATTAATAATATTGCGTAAAAAATAAACACTAAATCGTTGTGTTTATATATACATTCATATATAACAGTATATATAAATATATATAGAAATGCATACAGATCTATGTCTGTAATAGAATAGAGTGGTAATGTTTACTACGGTTTTATATGTATACATATTTCAAATCTTACGTTAAATACTACTCTCTCCGAGTACCTTAATAGTTATGAAACTTCTTATTTAAAAAACTTATCCACAGGTTTGACAAAATAACATTTAGACTTGCCTCAATATAAGAAATGCCTATCAATTAAATATCGTTGTCTCATAGAGACGTAGAATGTATTTTGTGAAATGCATCGAGTTCCTTTATAAATAAGAAATACCTTTAAGCGTTTGGATTCTTCCTCATTAGTTCTAAGTCGGAATCCATCATGTCCTTCACGAGACACTACAATAATATACACTTTGATACAAAGCTGACAACAGATAATTGTATATGTGCATAAGATAAAATAAATAACAAGTACCTCAAACGTAACTGTAGGCTTCCACCCTATTTTCTCCTTCGCTTTTGATGCATCGCCCAGGAGTACGTCCTGTACGAGTGAAACAAGTAAATGTTTATTATTTGAAATATCGTACCATAGCCAGAGCCGGCTTTCTCTATAAAGGGGCCCGGATGCAAGAAATATTTTGGGGCTCCAAACAATTTCTCAACGGTAAAAGAACATAACATCTTTTTACGAAAAATGAATAATAACAATAAATAAAAGAAAAAATAAAAGAAATAAGCAAATGAACATTAACATATTTAAATATATGACTTCTTTATGGCCGTATAAATAATATTAGATTATTATACTAAAAATTATATTCTAATTTCTTTTTGCCAGTTTAAAGCATGAAATTCAAGTCGGTTTTTAAAATCAAATTAATTTTATTCAAATAGAAATTCCGTCCTCATTTTTTTTCTCTCTTTTCTTCACGTTTTCTTTTTCTGGAGCCCCTGTAAAGCCCGAGACACAGGTGTCTTGCATCCGCTGCACCCCTATCTCTAGCCCTGCTTATGGTGCGAAACCAGAGATTGGCAAAATTTTTATTTAATAAAATTTCGAATAAGGAATAAAAGTTAAAAAAACTTAGTCATTCGTCCGTTAAGCCGAGTTAACTTTATTCCATACATGCCGAATAATTTTTTTAACTTTTATTCGTTATTCGAAATTTTATTAAATAAAACGTTTGCCCATCTCTGTGCGAAACGTGCACAGTTGCTGTTGCTTACCACATCAGTTGGACGGAAATATTTAGGATTTACTTTCACCAACACTTGTCCCGTCTGTGCATCCTGTCCTTTCTCATTCACGCCCTCGCCTTCCCATTTGATCGTGCGCCCGACATACTGAAAAGCCGCTTCTACAAATTCCTTAACACTGTGTGTCTCTCCTGTTGCTATCACATAATCATCTGGCGTTGGTTGTTGCAGCATCAGCCACATTGCCTGAAACAACATAAATTCTATTAGCCTTCGATACACCAGCGAGTAATTACACATACCTACAAGTTTCTTACCTCGACGTAGTCTTTCGCGTGTCCCCAATCTCGCTTCGCGTCTAAATTTCCTAGCTCGAGAACATCTTGTAAACCTAACTGTATCTTCGCTATCGACCTGGTTACCTTTCTAGTTACAAAGTTCTCCCCTCTACGGGGACTTTCGTGATTGAACAGTATACCATTGCACGCAAACATGTCGTACGCTTCTCTGTAGTTCACCACGATCCAAAAGCTGTACAGTTTCGCGCAGGCTGAAATTTTAAATACCTCTGTTGTATTTACATAACATTCAAAGTCGAAATTCAAAATAGTATCTAATTAAGTAATTACCGTATGGAGAACGAGGATAAAACGGAGTCTTTTCATTCTGAGGCACTTCTACTACTCTGCCGTACAGTTCAGACGTCGACGCGTGGTAAAATCTTACAGACTTCTCCAAGCCACAGGTACGTATCGCGTCCAACAATCTAACTGTCCCGACTGCGTCTACTTCGGCGGTGTATTCGCTTACTTCGAAACTGACCTTAGAGAAGAGGAATAATAAGAAACATAAAGGAACATTCGATCAGACGACCTAAACTTGCATAAAACGACATATACCATCACATGACTTTGAGCAGCGAGATTATAGATTTCCGTTGGCTGCACAGCGCTAATTACTTTAACTAAACTACTGGAATCTGTCATATCGCCGTAATGCAACTTCATCTTCCCCTGACGATGGCATTTCGGGTCCGCGTAGAGATGTTGAATGCGGGCGGTATTGAAGGAACTTGCTCGCCTGATTATACCGTGCACATCGTAGCCCTTCTCCAATAAGAATTCTGCTAAATAGGAACCATCCTAGAAGAAACACGCAACATCGATGTAGTCTATGTTCATTAAACCGATTCTACCGAAATAAAGAGTTTTATTTTTTTTTAAAGACATTCTATTACCTAAATACATGATAATAAAATTCTACGCGAATGAATAACATAAAAGTTTTATAACAAGGCGAATTGGATATAAGAAGGTACTAATTGTCAACCTTACTTGTCCAGTAATACCCGTGATTAGTGCAACTCGCCTCCCATCGCCGGTTGCCATCTCAATAAGCTGTCAAAAGATTTTAGCCCACTTTTCAAACAGCTCCGTGTAATGCCAAGTTGGCTGAGCGTTATCACATCTGATAAGATACCGCTTTCCCGAGGTTGCTCGTTCCCGACGCATTCGGTAGCCGCTAGCTCATACATATGTGGCTGTATGTGACATAACAAACACGCCCCTCTGCTCACCGATAACCAATAGAAAATCCAACACTCCGTTTTAAAATATTAATTCGTATGAAAGAAATGACATAGGAATAATATTCTACTGATGAATCTAAAGTGATTACCTTCGCATCGACGATTTCACGAAACTGTTACGGGGTCACTATTTTTCCTACTTTTTTTCAATATGTAAATATATTTACATAATTATAATTTGTAATTCGCACTCCTTTTTTCAGAGCTTACAGGAGAACATCCCGATTCCCGAAGCCTGAAATTCGAAAAATTACGTGAATATGTAGGGAATTTCCTCCTGATTACAACGCGATTTTTGTTTGCTGCCCAAATTCACTCTAAGCGGGTGTAATTGACCGCTGAAAATCCGGTTACTTTCCGATTTTGTGTTTTAACTCGTGAACCGTAAAATAATTTTTTACCAAATGATAGATCTATTTAAAAGAAGTAATTTTTGTCTTGAACCTTTTTTTCTATTTCTTAAACTTCGTGAGTTATAACAGAAAATCGGAAAATAGCCGAATTTTCAGGGGTTATTTTCACCCGCTTCGAGTGAATTTGGGGAGCGAACAAAAACTGCGTTGTAATCAGGAGGAAATCCCCTTCATATTTACAAAGTTTCAGGATTATTTTAATTTTCTGGAACTTCCCTGTTAATTGCCCTTGATTTACGATTTTCTAAAACGTCCATACGATTTGTCACTCGATCTTAAAATTTAAAATCCAGCCTATCAGCATCGTCACATTCTCATGGAAGCCGACAGATATTGGTCAATCACGCGTGCGGTGTACGGCGAAAGTGTTATTTTGCATTGCCATCTTTGCCGCAAAGTGTAGTGTCATTCACAGTGGCGAGTAGTTGAGATTTGTTATTTGCTGTAAGAATTTTAGAAACAATGGCTCTCCTCAGCGAAAATCCTGGGCGATCTTTGCCCGATTACGAGACGGAGGCAGCTAAAATGAGGAGTTTCAGTCCGTATGCTGACAATGGAGGGTAAATATTAAGGATAACCTAAACTCGTACAAATATAATACATCGAGTCTAAAATATACGTGCAATCGTTATTACGAGCTTGTTCCCTCTTTATTTATAAAATTACTGTATGTCATTTTGCTGATATGATTGTTATGGAACCTTAATAAATCTATTTCTCATGTTGCGACCACAGGAGCGTTATAGCCCTCGCAGGAGACGATTTCTGTGTAATAGCGGCGGACACGCGTCTCAGCACAGGCTTCTCGATTTACACGCGCGAGCAAAAGAAATTGTTCTCTTTATCGAACAAAACAATCTTGGGATGCTCCGGTTGTTGGTGCGATACGCTTACTTTAACTAGGCTCTTGTCCGCTCGTATGCAGGTGAAGACTCCTAAACCATATTTCGCTTTGAAACCCGTTTATATCTCTCATCGAAGGCACAGCGATTTCTTAAGCTTACTCTTTTTATCGATAGATGTACAAGCATAATCACCAGAAGGACATGTCTACTCCAGCGATAGCACAAATGTTATCGACGATGCTGTACTATAAACGCTTCTTCCCTTATTACGTCTCCAACATTCTCGGGGGAATAGACGACAATGGTAAAGGATGCGTGTACAGTTACGATCCAATCGGTCACTGCGAAGTGACAACGTACAGAGCAGGGGGCTCTGCTGGGGCACTTTTGCAGCCTCTCCTCGACAATCAGGTATTGGAAACGTATTACTAAGAAAAGTATATTCTCTTAGTTACGCTGCAACTTACTAATTCAATATTTGTCTCACAGGTTGGGTTTAAGAATCAGGAAGGTGTCGAACCTACTCCCTTGACCCGAGAGAGAGCGATAGCGATCATAAAGGATGTTTTCATTTCGGCGGCGGAGAGAGATATTTATACAGGTGATTCTATAAGCATTAAAGTTATAACTAAGGATGGTGTAGAGGATTCTAACTTCGAATTGAGGAAAGATTAATAAGCCGGTAATGATGTACCGCCAGTTTCTGTACGAATAAAATTACCATTAAACGATATAATTAATGTTTATTTAGTAATTTCTTAATTTTATATACAACTAAAGTGGCGTATGTTGAGATATTGCTACATTATACATTAATCGCTATACAAATATTTCGACGTGTGATGCTTATGATTTGTGTACATGTGTATGATAAATACTATTTTCCCGACAATGAAGAAATTAAAAGTACTACTATCAACCAAGGCGATTCATATACATACATCGATAATTTGTGTACCTCTATTCGCGTTAATACTAGTTCATTTAGTCTACATTGAATTTCAAAGAGTCCGAAAAATAAATCTCTCGTGAATGTCGACGGACATATATTTGAGAATGTAACAAAATTGGTATATAAAGATAATTTAATTATGTCTGTTTTATAATCTTTCTTTCTTTTTCTTTTTCCGGAATTAAATAAGAGCGTGCTCCTTGTATTTTATACGCGAAGGCATATTACAATAATCTATTTTACAATACACAGTAATATATTTAATAAAATAATATTTTATCTCAAAAGTGTATAATAAAGTAACCAAAGGCGAAGGGGAGTGGTAGTAGTTGCTCTCAGTCCTACAATTTTGCTCGCAGTTCTGTTTAGGGAACAATGTATAAGGGTAGAAAGTAGAGATTTTTTCCTCCCCCGAGATTCACTTTTTCGTCCCAGGGGCCACTAAAGGTTTACCACGATCTTTGCCACGTAACTTTATTCCTAGTACCCGCTCGATCTTGCCGATCACCATCTGGTTAGGAATCCCACGACCCGCCTCGTAGTCATTAATCACTTGCGCCTTTTCGTTTACTTTCTGCGCGATGGAAGAAAGAGTATAAGTCGTCTTGTAAACTGAGAGGGAGGTAAGTATTCGCGTTACATAGGCGGACGATAATATACCGTTGCGAGATCTTTCTGCGACAATCCTTTGCCCTGTCGTCCTTGCTGAATTAATTTACCAAGATCGAGTGGGATTCTGTCGTGCTTAAGTTCCTCGGTTTCCCTGTCCAATTTAGCTGTATTCTTTGTGGTTACGTGTTGCCTGTTCGTTCCGCCACCCCCTGGCAAAGAACAATACACTCTTACAATACTTACACGCCATGCTGTCGCCTTTCGCAACTTCGCCACACTTTCGGATATAAAGAAAAAAGTAACAATAACATTCGTCGTGTTTACGGGATTAAGGATTGCATCACGTTATAACAACGTCGCACTATCATTGCTATCTCTGTAACATTTATACAGAAAAACAACATCCATTGCGAAACGGATGTTATCCCGCAGAATGAAACCTTGCACAGTTTCGTAAAGTAGAACGAGTGTCACGACCACGTCTTACTCACATTTCGCCTGTGTCTCGATCACGAAACCTTGACGGCGTGCAGCGTTCACCGCCTGTAAATAAACACAATTACACAACCGTGCGTGGCGCGGGTCACGTCGGCCGAAATACGTCGGAATTATTTGCCGACTGAAGTTACCTGCTCCGATTTAAGTACGGAGGCCTTCGGCGGACGTTTCCGGAGAGTGATAGGAGCGGTATCCCAATCTGACATTCTGAAAAACGTTCAATTGTAGCGGCGCCAATTGAATATTGTATTTATCGACGTCGCACACGTAATATGTAACTACTGTGTGCGCTGTTACTTGCTTCGAATCTTCCAGCAACTTCTCTACGTTCCAAAAACCATGATCTAACGTACGGTCCCAGAATCGACCCGCATCAAAATTGTCCAATTTCACCGCGAACCCCTCCAAATACGTCACTCCGATATATGCCGCCCGATAACGTTCGCGTACGCGTAAATGTTTGCTTCGACCACGCTTAATATCAATTTCCGCAATACCCTTTTTTTTCACCTATGTAAAACACCGTATTGCACGCAATCGGGCTCCTGTGTTTATCAAGTGCGCATAAAGCGGACGCGCGCGACATTTAAATCCGCACGCGTGTCGCCCTGAGTAACATACGTATGTAACTTCATTTTCCATGGGTATTTCAACGAACGATGAATGTTTCTTACCTCGATGAGTTTCAGACTTGTCTGACAGAGAAATGAGCGCGGCTCGCGCACGATGTAAGTCCGCACGAATCTGTAGAGAATATTTTAAGAGTACTTTTAAGGAACAGTTTACCGATGATTCTGTTGGGACAGGCTGTTGGTAACTGCTCGTAAATGTATATTTAGAAATAAGGTGTCTTTAAATGATTTTAAACGATCTCTTTTTAACGAATTCCCTTTTTAACTTTCGTAAAGCTTCGTTATGAATTTTTATAAACCTGCTGTGAAAGGGGAATGAAATCAGAATAAATTACCAATTTAATAGTTCTTTCTTTTTAATCCATGCTACGTGCGTATTCAACGAATTATAATCGCCGATCATAGTTGCTTGTTTTCTTGTGTCATGTGCATGATATGCAATGTCGCTGTGGTACTTATCGATTTTGCATCGGTGAGTTGGGCCACGGACCTGTTTGGAGCGTTTAGACTTCAAACAAATGCAAAATGTCTTTGATTAGGACACTTTGGAAATGTACATTTAGCCCTCGGCTTTTTAAGGTTTACAAGATAACGTTGGTCGGCCGTTTGGAAGAGGTATGTGCGAATAATTACGGGAGTTGTGTTCGAAAGTTGTGGATTTTAGGTTATGGCTCCCTTTATGTGTTTCAGAAATCGTACGAGCCGAAGAGCTTAGAACGATGGGGCGATAATATCGTAATTTGCGTGAGTACTTGAAAATAATTGAGAAATCTAACTGCACCGGGCAATGTTGAATATTTAGACTGGCTAATTTAGTCACTAACCTATGGAAAGTGTTGATTATTTTTCGTTATCGGTGTAATCTGCTGTGAACATTATTTATTTATAATTCTCTTGTTTTTAGTTCGCAGCAATGTGGTCGATCAGCCTGTACACGATACCGCTGGTCGCTACTTTTTGCTACGAGCGTGGTAATTCTTTAACAGATAATGTTTATCTGTTGAGTAAATTGCTGTTTGGAGCTGGCGCAATTTTAATCGCATCGCTGGTGGCACGTAGTTGCTCCAGAGCCAGCAACCCAGTATATTTGAAATTTGTACAGACAGTAAATGAGGCGAGCGCGCGTTATAACGCGGAGACGAAGGAAGAACTTCACAAGTATGACTTTGAATTTTGGGCATGGCCTGTTGATTTTAAAGTCAATGATGCGGAGAGGTAAATTTATTTACAGTAAAGTAACGATCTTGCTTGCAAGTAAACATTCAGTTATAGTGAATGGAGTTTCCTGATTTGGAATATATTTTTTGAAAGTAGTTTTAGTAACTAAGAAGTCCTGAAAATGATATCTGCAATGGACTTTGGGAATTTAATGAAGTTCAACAAATCCTTTTAAACACGTATTCCTAAAAGGTTGAACATTCGAAAAATGAAATAAAAAAAATCGACTTTTAAACTGGAACCTCTCCTTAAGAGAACTGCCTTAAGAAATAATTTGATGTTATTTTGTGTACAAAAATTTCTTAAGGTAGTTCTCTTAAGAGGAGGTTCTGGTTTACAAGTCGATTTTTTTATTTCATTTTTCGAATGTTCAACCTTTTAGGAATACGTATTTAAAAGGATTTGTTGAAATTCGTTAATTTCCCGAAGTTATAGACAGTTGACTAGCGGCAAATGCATGGGCAACAACCGGCCACTCGGCGCTCACGTAAAACTTTAAACGCGTTTCTCTCGAAACAGTGTTCTCAAAACGGTGGGACCTGCTTATCACCCAAAGTTATTATCCGATTCGACAGAAACTTTTTTTTAGTTTGAAGAATAACTTCTGGCTAGGGGGGAAACCAGACAAAATTAAAAAAAAAATTAAAATTTATAATTTTCAAAGGTGTTGAGCGAATCAAAAATATAGGGAAAAAGTGATTTCAAACTTCAAGTACCGTTATTTTCTAAAAAAAAAAAGTAATTATTGTAATTTTTCTGCCCCCCCCCCCTAGCCGGAAGTATATTCTTTAAAATAAAAAAAGTTTCAGTCGAATCGGATAATAACTTTTGGAGCTACAGGTCCCACCGATTTGGATGAATTTTTTGGCGCCTTGACTTTAACTACTCCCCAGTGCCGTCTGCAATGATTAATTACAAAACAAAAAATATATTTCTATAATCTAAAACATCCATAATACAATGCAACAAACCCCATTAAATTATATGTAGTAGTTTTTCTTTAATTAATTCATAAAGATCACCTATTTTTCGGGGCTCTAAACCGGAACCTCCCCTTAATAAAAAATCGGTTAATAATCAGTAACACGAATAAAACAGGTCCATTGCAGATATAATTTTCAGGATTTCTTAGTTACTATGAGTACTTTGAAAAGTATATTCCAAATCGGGAAACTCCATTCACTATAAGTGAATGTTTGCTTGTTAGAATTTGATCCACGATCCAAGATTCGCTCATCTTTTAAATATACATTTTTAGGGATAGTGCTAGAGAGAAAATGACGTTGGAAAAGATTGCAGCTTCCAGTGGCCGACTAAAGAGGCAGACTGGTAAAGAATTTATATTCACATTGCCTTGTAAATTGTTAGCGTACATTGTAGCTCACACTTTTGCTATAAAGATGATATATCCAGGGAGCGCGTCGATTACTAACTGGGCATTTCGTAAGTGTTACAGTTCATCGTTGCACGTATTATATTGTATTATCGCTTTATAACGTAACATGTTATGGCCGTAGGTGATACACTCTTGAAAGGAAGGACGGATTTAATAAAACAAGGCGGGGAGAGATACAAACTGTTAACTGAGGATTGGAACGAAATTGACGTTATGTTTGTTGACCGACGTAACAGGTAATATAAACCCTAGCAACATCCTTTCCAAACCATCGTCTCGTAACAAATTGTATTTATGTAATCGTGTGTTTGTTTCTACAGAACAAAAAATGCGAATATATTAGTAATCACGTGCGAAGGAAACTGCGGGTTTTATGAATCTGGTATTATATCAACTCCCCTGAACAAAGGGTACTCGGTTCTAGGATGGAATCATCCAGGCTTCGGTAGTAGCACCGTAAGTAATACTTTTGCAACTAAGTTATTCGCTACGTACTTACGGTACCATTCCGATGAGAAGAATTGCTGTTACTCGTACACATTCTTTATTGCAAAGATGGAATTTTGGCAATGTTGCAGTTAATATGAATCATGCATCTATGTTAAGTATAATCGAAGTAATGGCAAGACTTCTCCTTCGGGCAGACTACGATCATAAAATGATAACAGTAAGACATGAAAAATGACTGCAAAGGGTGCACCGTTTCCTCTCCAAGAAGAGTATGCAATCGACTGTGTAATGCGCTTTGCGATCGATCACTTAAGATTTCCCGAGGAGCAAATAATCCTTTACGGATGGAGTATTGGTGGATACAGCGCTACATGGGCTGCGATGAATTACCCTTCTATTCGGAGTCTCGTAAGATTTTACTACTACAGTGTTACATAAAATACTGGAAGGTCGAAGTGGTTTTAAATCGTACCAATAAATGTTTCAGGTATTGGATGCTACGTTTGACGATATACTTCCGTTGGCTATGACGACAATGCCATCGTTTGGAGGCTTGGTACGCAACATTATCAGGGACTATTTCAATTTGAACATAGCAGAGCAATTAAATAGGTGCAGTGTAACAATTCAGTGAAACATTATGTATGAAAATATATTTAATCGGTCGTTTGATTTTACAGGTATAATGGCAGTGTATTGCTTATACGAAGAACCGAGGACGAAGTTGTATGCACGCCGAGTAACACTTTATCAGGGAATCGTGGTAACATGGTGCTTCGAAAGCTTTTGAAAAGACGCTACCCACATCTTTTCTCGGACAGTTTGGAATGCGATCCGCTTGTACCAACGTTTTTAGCCGCTGATGTTGCTACCAGAAGTAGGAGGACATCGATTACATAGTATTCGAGCTGATATTCGAGTGTTGTATACAGCGTAACGATGTGTTCCCACTTCTTTGCAGAGTCCATAATCGAAACAGTAAAGCCGGACGAGAAACGATGCTCGGAATTAATCGCGAGGAATATAGAAGACAACGATAACACTATTAGTTATCCTTCTACTCTCGGGCAAGACTGTGATCCTAATATAAAGCAACAGCTCATTCTGTTCTTGGTATGTACACGCGATCGATAGAAATTGAATTTTCATCGGTACTTTCTAATTTATATGTTTACATCGTTCTAGATAAACGTGTATATGAAAGATCAATCATCGTCGCACTGTGCGCCGTTAGCAGTGGATTTGTTTCATCCTGGTTGGGATCCAATGTCTACGAAGTCCAAAATAGCATAAGTTAATGGAAGGGTATTCCGTGATATTATAATTTACTAATTACTAGGAGGTTTATCGGAAGTTCTTATTTTCACAGTAGAAGGAACTTATGAGTCATAATACTTTTCAATGCATTTGATGTTAAGTTTTTATAAGTAAGCGTTATTTATCCTATACCAATTTCAGTCTACTTTTCATATCCCGAATTCCATAAAATGATGAATTTAAGTGTTTTTTATATTCACTATTCAAGCTCGAATCTAGTCCGATTTTGGTATGTATGGTCTGGAAATTGCACGCCTTCCACAACAAGAAAAGAGATTTACAGTATACAGTACAATATAATCGTACGTTCGAATGACAAAAGAAAAAAAAGAGCCTCTAGAGAATTCGACACAATAAATCGTGGTATCCCATCAGTATATGAATAAAACATTTTTATTTTTCAAACGTTCGTAATTAATTTGAATCCAGTCATTTAAAAGATTTTGTGCAAAACTTATGAAACATAAAAATTCGCACCGAACGCTTAACAATTAATTACCTGTATACATCGCATAGCACAATTTTTTCTTACTCTTTATAAGATTTGTATAAAATTACGCATGTTTTACAATTTGCAAAGTATTTAAAAATAAATAGCTATATCTTATGTCGATGTTCTGCAAACCAATTATACACATTATATTTCAACATTTATTACATGGTTTGTATGCGATTCAAGACAGTTTTAAGAGAATCTTTCGAGTCCTGAAACGAGCCCATAACTTTCGTTTTGTTGTTCTTCACCGGTTTCTCTAAGAACAACATTAACGTGTTTCGCGTCTCTACCAGAAAGTAATCCTTCTGGGCGACTTGCTCCAACGCGTTGTAACAACCTTCTAGGTCCCAATCAATTTTACCAGTATGTTTATCTTCGCTCTGAAACACAATCGTAAATTAATATATTCTGCTTCAGACACACAGAAGCATGTAGTAGTGACTGGAAATATTTACTTTTATTAAACCTAAATTGACTAGCAAGGCATTATTCCAAATTGATATCTGATCATTTTCTACCGCATACGAACATAACTTTGCGTACAAAGCATCCGTAATGCTTAAAGCTTTTCTTCTCACATCGATGTAACCACTCGAACATAGTGCCGATACTTTCATGATTATCCTTGTGAACTCTTCAACGAACTTCAGTTCCGGAGATGTATCGACACTTTTCGATAAATCCTGAAATACGAAAGGATTTTTATATATCGTAAACTACTATTAGAAAATTAACGTATCGTAGTTACTCACTTTGGCATGGTCCACAAAGTTTTGTACAACATCACCCTGTAGTAATAATAAGTTGGTCCCTATCGGTGATTTCAAGAACTGCGCAACGGACACATTTGATTCTGGTGTCTTATTGCCATTTTCAATAGCATCTTCATCGTTGTCTTCATTCTCTTCGCTTTCACTTTCGCTATCCTCCTCTTCCTCTTCTTCGTTATCATCGTTCTCCTCACTGTCATTCTCACCGTCGTCATCGCTCAACGTATTCAACGAGTCAATTCTTCCATAGGCTTTTAGCGATTCACGCAAAATGGCACAGCCTTCTTTTCCAAAGGAATTTCCATCCAATTGTAGACTCATCAGATTCGCTTTGTCGGCCATGGCGAGAGCGATGGGCTTAACAGCCCTTGTGTGGATTTCATTGAAGCTCAAATTGAGTTCGGTGAGCGAAGGGTGATTACCTTTGATCGCTAGCGCTTCTGCCAAAACTAAAGCACCATCCGTTTTGAGGAGACAATCCCCAAGATTAAGCTGTTCTAAGTTCCGGAAATTTGGTAATACTTTGGCAAGAGCCTGAGCGCCTTTAAGTCCGACTATGTTGTCATTAAGGTTCAAGATTTTTAAACCAGGGTTAGCGGCTAAGCCATTAGCAAGCGCTGTTATGCCTTGAAAATACAGGCTGTTCTGAGGCATAGTAACTTCCTCTAAAGTAGTGAGCTTCTGGAAAACAGACGCCAATGCTTCCGCACCTTCGTTTTCAAGCCTGTTCCTACCCGCGACGAATACTTTCAACGCTAGCGGAGGTGCGCCTGCAGAAGAAAGAGATTTCATCGATTTAACGAAGTTAACAAAATTATAAGGTAAAATGTCTTACCAGTGTTCAAGCTATTATCGTAACAATCCAGCAACGCTTTCGCCAGCATCCTGCCTCCTGATATTCCCAACCCGTTGTTATTCAATCTCAACACACGCAGAGTAGAACACGAACTGGAGGTCAAGAACGCAGCTAATCCTTCGACTCCAACTGGACCAAACGCGTTATCGCTTAGATCGAGTTCGGTAAGGCGAGCGCCAGCTTTGCACAAGGCTGTGCCGAGGTATTCGAGCGCTTTCGGTATTTCTGTCTTCAAACGGCCGGTGAACATGTCTTTCCAAAGAGCACGTTTCAGCGAGGAACCATTCTGTTCCAATGCCTCAGCCACAGCCTTGGCGGCGAGCGGGCCCAAAGTGTTTCCTTCTAAATCCAAGTACTCCAAATCGGTGCATGCTCGTATCGCTTTGACAACATCCAGCGCTATAGAAACGAAACCGAATTTAGTGGCTGGTTTACATAACCTCGAAGTTCGCGGAGAAATAACGTAACTTTCTTCGAGGCATAATATCGATCGATACAAGTCCGGATCATAACTAAATCAGCTTAAAATAACTTACCATCTTCCTCGGAATCGAGCTTTAGCGACTTCTTCGCGAAAGATACTCCGACGCCGGCTGGATCCTGCGAAACATCCTCCAACTGACTTCCAAGTTCGCTTAAATTAAAGGAAGTCATAGTTCGCCCTGTTCCTTCTCAAGCACACTACACAGCGATAAGTTCTTTCGCAATGCTCATGCAACCTCGAGCAATCAGTACTATCAATACTGACGTTTTTAACGACGAGCAACAGTTACCACCGACACTCATTTACACAAATTTACACTGTTGTTAGCGCGTCACGCACGCGGTAACGGACGCGGGAAAGCTGTGCCAACCGTTGGAACCAAAAATTTGAATTCTGCAACGCACACATTACAATTCACACATGTAAAGAAACGTGTGTATATGTAACAAAAAGTATTCATCTATGCAGCGTATGAATGAAAGTCATGGCCGTCCGGAGGGGGGGGGGGGGGGGGCAAAAGGGGGCAGTCACCCTCCTGGATTTTGAGCAAAATCGCTTATTTTTCAAAACTGATCTTTATTAAGTTTATACTGAAAAGGAGAATATTTTTAAATGTCGGTTTTAAATTTTCATTTAAATTGGCACTATAAAATGGGTTAAAAAAGCAAGAGGGGTATATTTTTCTTTACCATCATCCCAAAGTTGCCCCCCCTGGAAAGAAGTCTGCGGACGCCCCTGACGAAAGTCCAAAAATTCTAAAGAAATTCACGGTTTAAATTTTGCACGCGTCACTCGATGTCCCGAATCGAACCAAACGTAAAGGAAGCCGAATTGAAAAGTGAAGTCTTAAAAGCCCCCGACTACGTGACTTCAAATCCCCGCGCCCTAGAGAAAGTTTCCCCTGCTCACTGTGAACGCGCACTCGTCGCGGCGGCGAGGATCGAAGGAAGTTTCGCGCCAAACGCACCGTCGGGCGCGCGTCTGTGTAACGCCTGCCCCCGGGTGTACGCCCGCAGTTGCAGTCCGCTGCTGCACAGTCCGCACCCGTACGGTCGCGTAGTGCGTCTCGGGAAAACTGTCCTTTATATACGCGAAAAAGGAGTGAAAAACACGGGCCGCGTATACGTACGTGCACACGTACACGCGTACGCGAAATCGAATTTCAAAACGGGTGGCCGTAGAAAGAAGAGTGTCCCGGCTGGCGCGACTGGTGAACGGGGGCCGTTACGTCGTCGTCGACGGGCCGAACGGGTCGGCGGCGTTCTGGTGGCTCCGCGTTAGATGTGGCCGACGTGCGGAGAGGAGACGGCGCGGGTTTTATCGGTGACGAGGCTGCTGGTGGTTGCCCCGAGCCTGGAGCGTGTTACCCGATTAGAATGGTCGCGAGTGTCGCGCGCATCGCTGGCAGCCCGTAGTGGTGTGTTGTGGCGAAAATAAATCCCCGTTAAAAGGTGTTCCCCGTACTGGTGGGCCTGCCACTGGGGTACCGAATGCACATCATCGCCGTTCGGAACCGTTCGCGAGCGGCGGGGACGAGCTATGCGGAGTCCCGATTCCCCGCTCTTTTGTCTCGAGCAGGACCGCGGGTGTCACAGCCGACCGCTGATGCGCGTTAACCCGGTGCTTTAAAAGCGATCGGCCCCGCCGAGCGGAAGTGTTTTTCTTTCGTCTCGGCCGTGTCGCCGTTACCCACGTATATACCCCCCTGCCGGATCTCTCGGTGTCCAACCGACCCGCCTGAATATTACGCACACCTGAGTACCGGAGGGCCTGCGGCAACGCCAATTCTCCACGGTGTTTTCCACGATCTTTATCCGCCCTGACGTGATTCGCCCGGTTTGCCCGCCACAGGACGGGTTATGTTTCCCACTTTCATCGGGATCCTAGGTGAGCCACTCGCGTTTACCCCCTCGTCGGGCGACCAGCTACGACCACATCCGACGGATTATTTCACCTTCCTTTCCTCCTCCACTTTATTGTTCGTTCCGTTAATTGTTTCACACTGGATTACCCGTCGCGGAAGATCGATGCCCACAATCGAGAGTCCTTGTCAATGACCCCAACTTTAGTAACAGAGTTATTTCCATTGTTTTTCCTTCCCCCCCCCCCTCCCCCCTCCCACCTCACTATTGTGTTGTTTTTCGTGTTACGTTACGATTCTTAAGCTGGGCATCGATGCACGGCCCTACTGTATTTATATATATATTTCTATATTTATTGTTATTGGAGACTGGTTCACTTGATTACTTCGGAAGCCTTAAAATGTCTCTTCCCTTTCAAGAGTAGATGTACCACGGAGCTTTGTTGTCCGATGGAGGTAGACTTCTTAATCAGTAGCGAATGATCGAGAGTTGTTTTTATTGTCAAGTAGAAACCAGTAATTAGCGCTGTTGAGTATAGAGTTAAAAGACCGAGGGATTATCGAATAAATTGGTCACTGCATACTATTGCGCATTCGCTTCTAAATTCCATTGCGACGAACAGCCAGAATTATTGAATATCTCGATGCTCTTTCCTTTCTCGCTGGAAACAAAATTTTAAAATTCAGTGTTCTATCTATTATTCCGAGGACGGTGCTAGCTACCTGTTCTTCCTGTTAAATTTTAACTTTCTTCATCATTGCTGTGAATTACACCGATCGTTGGTAACAAAACTTTTGGTGAAGTATTCTAAAAGAATATTAATATTAATGATTTATAAAGGAAGCAATTCTTGTTATATAATAGAAATATAATAATTTACGAGAAAGATTCACGTACTTGGAGTATGACAAATTGCGCAAGCCATATTTATTTATACACAGTTTGTTTACATACTTTGTGCGCTGAGAGTCTAGTTTGTTATTTTGGCTGAATGGGTGAATTTGGATTTGATTTGTATGATATTTCGTTGATGCTCGAGATATAGTATACAACGTCGACAAATTTCACTGAAATCGTCAAATAGACTATTATTACGTAGGGATATACTGTCAGTCGCAAAGTCCTATACGCAGTTCTGACAATAATGCTTCTGAGTTAACGCTACTTGCGCGTCGTTCTGATCATATTCGAATAGACACATTCCAGAGATCAAAGAGACATAACATCAAGGAACTCTCAATTGTTCCTTTATTTTTTTAGACATTCAATCGTGGTGGGAGGTGCCAAGTATAGCACACTTCTGTTCATTATTTAGGGCTGCCTTCAATCTTCTGGACTTTGATATTGAGGTACTTACCTAAAGACTTGCTCGTAAGAGTAAGCAGGCTTATGAGACTTGTTAGTATCGCTTCAGCTTCAAGGAAGTTAAATAGATCACGCTTCGGCTTTATTACTGTTAATGAAAAGCTTGCGCATTATTTTCTCTCATTGGTGCATTGGTCGCTCTTCGAACTGTGTGTACGTATTAATCGTGTATCGTTATAGGACTTAGAGGAAGCTTTATTAACGGACGGCGGAACCGAGGGACGTTTAGTACAGGAGCTGATAGTCAGATTACTTGAAGGCTGTTTACCTAACGACACCCGCAATGACATCTCCACCTTTAACTATCAGATGTTTCTTCGTAGACTGTTCCGCAAGAAATGTCAGGTAAAATGGTTCTGTTATCTTACGATACTTAAGGTGCGCTCTTTAGTCGTCGTTAGAAATAAACGATACGCTGTTTCGTCCCCAGGAATACAAGCGTGAGAATCCTTTCAATACAGATGTAGATTTTGAGTTATTACCTCTTCGCCAGAAAGTAGAGATACTAAGAGCCCTCTGCGACTTCAGGCTTGACGCTGAAGACGTGGTATGTGTTTAGAAGTAAATCCGAATCGTCTGTAAATAATAATATTTGTTAGGTCTATGCTGATCTTACATTTCCGATACGTATTTACAGGAGCAATCATTGAGTAATTTGGACTCGGACAGTCTGCGAGTCGAACCTTTAGGACATGATCGTAAGAATTCTGCCTATTGGTACTTTTACGGCACTCGATTATATAGGGAGGACTACATTGATACTTCAGACAGCGTCTCACATAAACAGAAAAGTAAACCGAGGGATAAAAAGCGTAAAAGACGACGAAACAGAGTGGCGAAGGAGGAAGAGGAAGAGGAGGAGAAGAAGGAAGACAGTTTAATATCTGGGGAGGAGAAAGAAAGTGTCTGGCAAGTGGTCTGCTTCACGCAACAGGACTGGAGCCGTTTAGTTGAGAAATTTCGCGATTCGGTAATTGTTTCATGCATTCAGCGTTATTTACCTTATCGTTTAGTCTATTCTAACGATGTTCTTCTACGCAGGAGTACGATACCGAACGTAAACTCTACCGTACTCTGTCCGAGGATTTCATGCCTGAGATTCCGAAGCTGTTCGACTTGAAGGAGAAGCAACAGAGGCGCAAGCTATTACAACGTAACAGCTCGCGAGTCCTTCGAAGTCACGAGCCCACAACACAGATGGAAACAGTCATGGTTAGATCGAAGATCAAAACGAAAACAAACAAAGGGAGCAAAAAAGGGACGCAGAACTCGAAGAATGCTTACGTTAAGGAGGAGACACCTCCGCCATTGTCTTCGCCGCCTGTACAGAAGAAAGGACGCCAAACGAATAATTCGCTGGCCTCGGCCGTGGGTCAGATCCTGATACACACTACGGACGAGGTGGAGAGCTCCGAGAAGAAGAAAGGCGTTGGCAGCAACAGTGATGGGAATTACGTGTCCTCTAAATACGGATATTCGTTTGGGATCGAGGAAGAAGAGCGTCGCGTTGGAATGCATAAAGTTCTTGAGAGTCTCAAGGACCACGTGGATGCCTGGCCATTCGTCGATCCTGTGGATGAGGAATACGCGCCAAGGTAGAATACTTTATTTATATACACATTTTCGCTTTGTTACACGGCGGTTTTAATACGAGTATTCTTCGATGTAGGTATTACAGCGTGGTACGGAAACCCATGGATCTCAGCACGATGGAGGAGAAACTTGATGGTGGTTTATACAAGGGTATAAACGAATTTAAACGCGACTTTCGTCTTATAGTAGATAATTGTAGGCAATACAATGGTTCCGATAACGGTTAGTGTTTTCTATTCAACGCGATCTAGCATTACGTATTACCGACATTGCCCGCTGACGTGAATATTACTTGATTTTCTCGCAGAGTATACAGAAATGGCGTTCAATCTTAAGGAAGCGTTCGACAAAGCAGTGAATCGCTATTTGGAATCAGAGACGTCCAGCGACGAGGACGCCACGTCACCGAAATCAGTCCCCGTGCCGCCCGCGTCGCCGTCGTGTCCTTCTCAAGTTTCTTCTCCGCACCAGAATCGCAAGCGTTCGAAGAAGTCGACCAGGAAGTCTAAATCTTACAAATCCGAGGGCAAAGGGAAATCCAAGGCGAGCGACAAGAACGACGACGAGGAGAAACGGGGGAAGAATTACAAGCTGCCGAAGAAGAAGCGGGGGAAGAAGAAGAGCAAGAGGGCGAAGGACGAGGAGTCTGTGAACGAGGAGGAGCAAGAGGAGCAGGAGAGCGAGGATGCCATCTCGGAATCGAGCATTGTAACGTCGAAGAGAAGGAAGCACGTAGACGCGAACAATTTAGTGTTGAAAACCAAAAAGCTGTCGTCCAAAGAATCAGAGGAGCTAAAGAAACTGAACAAGAAGGAGCGCCATCAGCAGAAGAAGGAAGTGGAGAGCCTGCGGCCGGCGAAGGAATCGAAGGAGAACAAGAAACGGAAAGAGGACTTCGAGGAGGATTACGAGCCCCTAGTCATCGCGAAGAGTAAAAGTCGGAAGATCGAGAAGAAAGAGCTCGAGGAGACCGAGATCGTCGCTGACAACGCGAGGAAGAGCAAAGCGAAGAAGATAGAGCCGCGGGAGGACGAGGCGGCGCCGGAGGAGAAGGACAAGCCTCAGCATATCAAGGTGAAGAAGAGCCGAAAGAAAGAGAAGGCGGTGTCGAAAGCTTCGAAGCCCGACGAGAAGTCGGAGAAGAGCCGCGCCAAGGACAAAGAGAAGAAATCAAAACAGAAGGGCGAGGAATTGAAGAACGGGGAGTTGTCCAGCGAGATAGATTCCAAAGATTTAGAGCTAGAGAGCGATTTAGATACGAAGGAGACGCACGCGTCGAAGAAAATTGCTGCATTTATAGGTGATAAAGATATAGAATCGTTGGACGGTTTAAAGGATAAGATAAGCGAGAGGCGGCGCGAGGAGAAGCTGAAGAGCGAGAAGGAGAAGCAGAAGAAAACGTCGAAGAGCGACCTTCACAATGTGTATTCAAAAAAAGTGCCTTCAAACGGTAGTACCTTTCACGACAGCGATAAAGCCGGCGCGAAACGACCAAAGTTAAAAAAAGGAATGAAAGAAGACAAAGTTCCTACCACGGAGGATACCGTTAAAGCCCAAGACCAAGACGCGAGCGAGACGAAAAAGGTGAAAGTGTCTCAAGCCAAGCATACCAAAGGATTTGGGAAAGAGGAAAGCTCGATACAAGCGTTGAATCAAGCCACGGAGCAAACACTCCATGTAAGAATACTTTCTATTTCGCGTTTAAATAATACTTTAATCGTACGTAACACTGTATATATGGTAACACACATTTCATTGTACTTAATTTTTTTGCCTCCGAATAGGACATCAACAAATGGCTAGATGACGCGCCGAGGCTCTCTGAATTTTCATCCGGGAGCGACTCCCCGATATTTCATTCATCCGTCGAATCTGGTCGGCCAGGACCAAAAGTAGAAGCGCCGAGAAAACGACCGAGCTCCATCAAGATCTTCGGCCCCCACGGGCCCAGTAGACCAAAAAAGATACAACGTACAATAGACCGTCTGCAACCCGGCAAAAGTAAGGGGAACCTGCTTTTAAAGAAGCCCCTTAATTTGCCCAGCACGAACGCCAATGAGACGGCAGTTCAGTTGGCCAGCGACAGCGATCAGGCGAATAAGAACGCTGACGAGGAGCCGAAGCTCAGCTTGGGCACCGTTTTGAAGAACGTCGATTCCATTCAGCTGATTTGCAAGAGCTTAGTTTCGTCGCCGAATCCAAATTTCTCCAACGACGACGAGGAAGAGGACCATGGCACTGTCCCCGCGGTCCCGGCGCCCAGCTTGAAAGAGGAGAACTTGTCATCTGGCAAAACGACGGCGCAGACGGCCACGGTGGCAGAGGAGTCTAAAGACAGTCAATCTGGTGCGAAGGAGGCACAGAAACCTAAGGCAGCGACGCCGAACTTGAGCGCCTGGTTCAAGGCGTTCGGTGCGCCGAAGTCGAAGAAGAAGGACGAGGAGTCGGAGGACGGCGCGGCGAAGAAAGACGGGGAGCTGCAGGAAGTGTTCTGTGGTAGACAGAGAAGAATGAGTACCGGTGGTAGTAGTGTGAGTGAATCTGTTTCGAGTTTCTCTCAAGAATCGCCGCCCGGACGGTCGGGTCGATCACCGCAGGGCCAACCCATAATTGCTTCAGTCGAGCCGCAGATAAGGGGAGCTGGATTTTATCAGGACGCTCTGTCGACGGGAAGTAGTCCTTACAATAGTCCTTATTACGCTACACCCCCGAGATACAGTGCCCAATTGCCACCCACACCTTCGCCACAGAACCACCCCCTGTCCCCAGCTTATCCGTCGTCATCTTACGAGCAGGCGCCTCTCTACTCCCAGATACCGCCTCAGCAGTCCCACCAGACATTTCAGAAATCCCCTCAGGAAAGTACTGGCGAGGTCTATCACCAACTATCACCCACCTTCCCACAGCGTTCCCCGCAAGCCAACTTCCCACCGAACACGACGCAAACCGAGCCGTACAATCAACAGTTACCAGCGACCAATCAGAATCAATCTCCAGTTTATTCCCAGCACTCTCCCCAGCCGATACAACAGGTGTTTCCCCAGCCATCCCCACAACCACCACCGGCGAATTACTCGCAGCCATCTCCCCAGCAACCGCCTACGCCCAAATATTCGCAGCTGTCGCCGCAACCGAGTGCTGCCAATTACTCGCAGCCGTCACCGCAAGCTTCTACTTACTCTCAAGCCTCGCCACAACAACCGCCACACTCCCCTTACTCTCAGCCCTCCCCTCAACCTCCGCCAACCTATTCTCAGCCATCTCCGCAACAGCAACCCTCTCCTTACGCGCAGTCTCCTCAGCAATCGTCCAGTTACTCTCAATTATCACCTCAACCGCCGGCAAATTACTCTCAGCCATCGCCCCAACCGCCGCCAGTTTACCCACAGCAATCGCAGCCCTCGAACTTCTCCCACCCGTCGCCGCAAACTCGTTCCGCTGGTTACTCGCAGCCATCGCCTCAGCCTCTCGCTGGATATTCTCAACCGTCGCCTCAGCCACGAAACTACTCCCAGCCGTCGCCGCAACAGATACAAACCTTTCCTCAGCATTCCCCTCAAGCACCGCCCACGTACTCTCAGCCCTCTCCTCAGAATGCCTCCTACTCCCAGCCCTCGCCTCAGCAACCAGTCAAATACTCGCAGCCTTCCCCTCAGCAACCCGCCAATTACTCCCATTCGATACACTCGCCTCAGACGCCTCAAAACTACTCGCAACTGTCCCCTCAGCAAGCTCCGCCTAGTAATTACTCTCAGCCATCGCCGTCTCCTCAGCAGTCTCGAAACTACTCGCAGCCGTCGCCGTCGCCTCAGCAGTCCCGAAACTACTCGCAACCGTCGCCGTCGCCTCAGCAGTCTCGAAACTATTCCCAACCATCGCCCTCTCCCCAGCAGTCCCGCAACTATCTCCAGCCGTCGCCGTCGCCTCAGCAGTCCCGCAACTACACGCAGCCGTCACCCTCTCCCCAGCAGTCCCGCAATTATTCTCAGCCGTCGCCACAGCAGAAATCCGCCTGTACATCTCAACCCGCCCAGCAACCTTCAACTTACTCCCAGCCGTCCCCCCAGCAGAGTACAAACTATACGCCGCAGCCTCAGTCGTCCAAGGGCTCGGAGGAGTATCCCCAGAGCGCGACAACGCCGTCGAGTTACTCCCAGGGATTCAAGCAGAATCATTCGTACATACAGTCACCCGCGCCGCCCACGATAAACGAGGCGGAGCATCGGACGGCAGAGTATCTGAAATCCAGCGGTGGCGGCGAGAAGTCCTCGAACACGGAGCAACAGAGGAACTTCACCGTTCCCACAGAGGCGTCGTTGAACCTGAACGCCAATCACCAGCTCTATCAATCGCCCAATCAATACCCTCCAACTTTTGGGAACAATTATCCTAACATCGACCTGCAGAGGTCCGTTTCCAGGCACGGCAGCCAGGAGCAACCTCAGCAACCGCAACAACCGGCGCCCGCCCAAGAACGTCCAAGCTTCACCGATCTCGGCGAGTCCCTGAACGCTCAGAAGTACGCCCAGCAGCGCTCAGCAACGCAGGACCAGTCGCAGATCTTAGCATTCCAACAGAATCTGTCGGCCCACGAGTCTCTCTACCCCAGCGGCTTCCAACCATCTGGGTACACCATGCCAAACTCCAGACCAGTGTACCCTAGCCCGCACTATTTCGACTCCAGCTCCAAGACTGCCAGCAGCGCACCTGTAAATAGCTCGGCCAGTAACTTGGCACCGGTGAAAAAACGCATATACAATGAATCGTCCGCGGATGCGTCTCGAGGTCTGTCGCAGGAGACCTCTGCGAGGGCTGGTCAAGAGCAGTTCGGCTTCGATCCGATAATGGCGTTGCCGCAGCCAGAGACGGTCTCAGCTAGTCAATTCGACGCGGCGTTCGTGGGTAACCTGGCCGACACCGTGGCTACGAACCCGGCGTACGCTCGCCTGGGTCTGGGCTTGGTGGGCCGCACCAGCAAGGAGCAGCAGCAGTTGTTGACGATCCCGCGGCCGCCGCCTACCAAGCCGGAACACTTAACGTACGCCCGTAGCCCAGCCCCGGGAGCCGCGGAGCTGGATCTGAATCTTCTTCAGAGCCTGCAGACGGCGGCTGCGAAGAACAGCCAGGGAATACTGTCCATGTCCCGCAGAGGGGGGGACACGTCGGCGGCGGGCGCCACGTCCGCACCCACCAAGACGAAGAAGGGCAGGAAGAGCAAGCAACAGCAGCAGGAGCAACAGAACGTCGGTAACGTTTCGTCGGCGGTGAGCAGCGAACCTCAATCGACCGCCGGTATTCCAGGCTTCCCTCAGTACGCCGGGACCCCAGCGGACTCGATCGGCTTGAAGAACACCGCCATGGTCCCGCCAGCTGGGAGTGCCTTCAACTTCGCCGCGTCCACCAGCACCACCACCAGCTCGCCTTTTTACGACAAGGACGCCACCGCTGCCGCGGCGGCCTTCGCCTTCCTCGACGAGTTTCGGAACCCGAACAGTTATTACAGTATGGCGCTCAGGCAGCAGCAGCAACAACAACAGCCCCAGGTGCCGCCGGTAACTGACGCCACGCAGCAAGCCTGCAACAAACTTAGCAATCAACCGCCGAGGAACTATCCACCTCATCCCTTCCTTCATTCCGCTCAACGATCGGCCGCCTACGGGCCACCCGTGTCCGCCTACGTGACGCCGCACGGGCCGAATCTAACAGTGGACCCGACCGCCTACCAGCAGTACATCCATTCCCTTTATGCGCTTCAACCACCGCCTCACCATCATCGACCGTCCTGGCTTTAGCCGTTAAGATCCTCGTAACGGACGTCGCAACGTTTGTACGACGACATTTCGGTGGACGCGCCGTCCTATCGACGAGTCGTTGGGCGAAACGGTAGTTGACTTCTTCGGGGGGCGTTTAGAAGCGCTCAGTAAGTGGAACGCGCGCGGAGAACGCCAACCGGCGTTCAGTGACCGTAGCTTAGACTGTGACCAACGATCTCTACGCACGGCGCACGCTAAGCGTTGCGACCTTCTCACCGGAACGGTTCATATTGGGAATGTGCGATTTTAAAGATGTCGTTTTTTGTCATTGATCTAATTACGTGGACTTTACTGGCGTTCGAACGATAGGGGGGATTGACCTCGAATGTCGGTGAAGTTTGCTATTCCCAATCGTGAATGTGTACTGTTTCTTCCAACATCGCTTCTACGCAACTGTAATCAGAACTTTCTTCGCCCTCGGTGAAGAACGGTACCAACGTTTTTCCCCGTTTCATTTGTTTGACTAGGGACCTCCGTAGTGCATTAGCGACATTACTATTTATGTAGCTCCGCGGCTAATCGATTTATTTATTTCCATTAATCGGTGCACCGTCGCGTCCCAAATAAGCTTTGTTATTTTATTTTCATTAACGGACTTTTTAATCGCCTCGACCCGGCGAAAAATCGCGGTACTTGAGCGAGAGGATCGAACAAGGTTCTGATTACCGCGTTCCTCGGGACCGTCGAAAGGGGCACCGTAAACTCGCGTAACGTCAAACAGTAAAAGGAGCGCGAGAGGGGGGGTATATCGATTATTTCTTTCTGTTTCCTTTTCACTTTTCTTAATTTTTTTACTGATTGACTAGCGAACTACGGATTTTTAATGCTCTCTCTATCTGACAGGCTAGGGTGCCGGACCTTTCCACCAAGTTGTCTTTCCCCTGTTTCGCATTTCTTTCCATTTTTACACAAGACGATAAGGATCTTCGACATTTTTACACGATTTATCAGAGACGAGATGACGAAAAGCGGACGAAGGAAAGGTGTTTAGCTTTTATTCGGTAATTTACTATGTAGTCATATGTACATAAAGGGTGTAAGCCTACTTTGCGTAGGAATTTTTGATAGTCTTTTCTAATGACTAGTCGACAGCTTAGACACGCCGATGGGTCAGGTCGCTAGTAACCGGAAGTAACCTTCTATCAAAAGTTCCTCTGTCCTACCACGCTCTTACAGCGTTCTCTATCTCATTCTCGACGCATTCGGGACACGGATTATGCAATATTCATTTCTTTTTTGTCTTTATTTCTATTTTTAGCGAGAGAGAAAGATATATATATATACATATATATATATATATATATATATATATATACAATTACGACACGCTCGTAACAGTGCTCGTAATCTCCAGCCTGCCATGCAGCGCCGGCTTTCCCTATCTAGGGTCGGGCGCGTAGAGCGAAAGGGATGGTTAGAGGAGAGTACGTAGGGGTAATACACGTGATTTCTATGTTTCGAAGGATTTTCTGTATGATATCTCGAGCGCACTGTTGCTGGTGTATCTTATGTAGAGTATATAGATTCGATAGCGCATAAGTTTAGAGTTCGTTTCTTTGTATATAAAATACATATCCTTCATAGACGATGTGCTCGATGTAAAGAAAGATCTGCAAAGTCAAAGACCTTGTAGAATCGTCCGCGGTTAGATTACGAAACGGGAGAGCGTAGGGGAAGCAGGCGAGAGTGCGAGAATGAGATTGTGTATATGGGTGTATGTGATATCGTGCGCGTGTGCCGCCTCTGCGTGTGTGCCTGCGTCTCGCGAACGAGGGCAAAAAGTAAAGTGTAATACGCCGCAATCATACATTAACCCACCTTATTGCTAAAAAGAAAAAAAAACAGAAACGGATGGAAGCGGTATATTAAAACTTATAAATATATACATATATATTGTAAATGTATATTGTAAATGTATCGATGACAGATTAAAGCACAGTTTGTTACAAAATCGCTGTTAATTATTATAGCCATATTTGTTATCCGTAACTACAGTCGTCGAAATCTACATTCTTATATGATAACAATTCTAAATAGGAAGTTCGCGCGACCGATGATTTAACTTATCACACCGCTCGATATCGTATTTGCATTAAAAATTAATGTCACCCTTAGAAGCAAAAACTATTGACGCGTAATTATATTCGATAAACAAGGATTACACTTATATAATTATCCACCGTATCGTGCTCGGTTACTAGCCATGGCAACAGCTATAAAATACAAACTGGCGGATCAATCGAATCCAATTAATTCGCGCCGAATTGTCTGACAGTTTTATTAGCAGTATCGATTTCGATAGGACCTGGCGATGGTGGAAATACTGTTTGCTAGGCGAATATTATCAAGCGGGTCGCTTTACTGTCCGATATGACGGTCATTGCTAGCGAAATTTATAAAAAAATTCTATTTCTACATAGCTGAATATATATAGGTGGAGGAGAAGGTTAATGCGTTTGATACAAGATAATAGGAAATTTGCAGAAACCGCTGCAACCGAATACTTAATCTCCGCGATAGGAAATGAAACAATGGTACGCGTGGAATGTGAACACGATATCTACGAGTTCCACCTCTTTGCTATCTAAGCTTCGTGATTTAGAGGATGAAAACTGTGGATTCAGCACCTGGAAGTCTCGATTATAGAACAAGATAGCGGTAAGGTGTTTCTAACCATAGTACACGCGCAGGGGTAAACGGTGCAAGGATGATCTAAAATCTTTGACGTTACAGAAGTACCAGGAGCTTTTCAAAGATATTGTTCATACAGGTATGAAGAGCGTTTATGTTATCACTCTTGAATAACTCGTTTTATTCTACATGCACAATGGCTAGAATCTTCTGCTGGATCTTGCATTTTAAAACGCACATTTTGCTGTCTGTTCTAAGCTAGTTGTAATACCGATAGATGTGTCATGTGTAAATGAGACCCGATGATAAAAGGAATTACTCAGTGATGCGTGTCGATTGCAGATAACACTTTATTGCTATTAACCTACTGCGTGCTGCGCGTACTTTCAAGATGTTCGACAACGTAAATAAGGAATTGCTGCCTATAAAAGCGCATTACTTTTTATTCAATGCTGGTAAGTGGATTGCGTTGCATTTTGAATGCTATAGTTGTGCGATTTTTTTCGGCGAGGAGTTATTCATGAATTTACTTTTTCAGCTACTGGACCAATTGTGCCTTTTCTACCGACAATTGCGAAACAATTAGGTTTCTCTGGATTTTTAGTAGGCACTATATATATGATATTACCAATCTCTGGGTTAGTGGCGAAACCTCTGTTCGGTGGCCTCGCAGACAAATTTAAGATTCACAAAACGTTGTTCTTAATATTTCAAGCTATAGTCGCCGTAGCTATGTTCACGATACACTTTATTCCTGAAATAGACAGAAGCGCGAATGTTACTCTTAATTGTAACGGCGACGCGTCTTTAGAAATCTGCTCGAAAAGTGGATTTTCCAACGAAGTTGTACACAACGCAATAACGGATAGTTTACATAGGAATGTATCTTGCCAGGTATTTAAGTTTATAAATCGTAAAGTGTTTGTAAGACTGCGTCAGACGTGATTTAAGGTAATGAGTTATATTCTCAGTTGGTGTAAAGTAATTTTTTCTTTTTATAGGTGTCGTGCAAAGCCACGCAAGAATTTTACGCTGAAATGTGCTCGCATTGGGGAGCGTCTGAGTATTGTAATTTAACGAACTCCAAAATAATCGCAGATACGGATTTAATTAATTTTACGTTAGGCTTCGATGTATTTGACGACGTTTACGTAAGGTTTTCTATGTAATTTCTTATATTTATCAAGATGTGATGGAAAAATTACGAAAGTTTTACTTTACAGATGAAGAAGTGCGTATACATCCGTATTCTGGCTACCAAATTCGCAGGCGGCAGCGTACATAAACCAGCGTGTAAGAACTACGCAAGGACATCTTGTAAAGCTACGTGTCCCAATTATCCGACCTTTAATCAGCTGTTGGAAGAAGTCGAAGCTTCTAAGACGAATTCCACCCAGACCTCGATGTTTCAATTTCATTCGTTCCTGTGGGCGACGATAATAAGCTGGATTGGAATGGCGGTTGTAGTTAGCGTAGCAGATGCTATATGTTTTAATCTCCTCGGTCAGTAGCATGTTGATTATCAAAGTGCTTTTATACTGTCTTTGGTGCGCGTAAAGTACATAGTTTCATACGTTACAGGAAATGAGAAGAGGAAAGAGTACGGGAAGCAGAAAATGTGGGGCAGTATTGGTTTCGGTATTTTTGGAATAAGCGCAGGATATTTAGTAGACGTTTTTAGCGACGGACAACTCCAGAAAGACTACACTTGTATATTTTATATTATGCTGTTCACTATGATCTTCGATATCATAGTGTCGGCGACTTTGAAGCAGGTATACCTTTTCTGATATATATTCTCCTGTAGTCGAATAGAAGTTTAAACAGTACAGAAGTCTGATACTTCTACCTCATCAAAAGAATGAAAAAATTGGCAGGTAATGGGAGAAAGCAGTATCGTTACAGAAAAATCCAGAAAGCTCTGAGGGGGAGCCATCGATATTGTGGGAACTATTCTCCATCTGTAAAGATGGCGATGTGTTGGTGTTTGGATGGTGGTGCGTAGGTGCTGGGATGTGTACCGGAGTGGTATGGAATTTCCTGTTTTGGTACACCGAAGACTTAGCGACTAGCTCTCAGATAACGTGGCTGAAAACCCTGCAAGGCCTTTTGACCGGTGTACAGTGTTTTTTAGGAGAACTACCTTTTAACTTTATCTCAGGAAACTTATTGCGAAAACTGGGCCACGTGAACGTTATGAGCTTGGTTCTACTGGTCTACGCAATTAGGTAGAAGTTCCATTAATTACAAGTGCATTTCACTGTGAAAGTATAACTGTTCTACGATATATTAATTACATCGTTCTTTACAGATTTATGGCATATAGTACAGTGTCAAACCCATGGTGGTTTTTATTCATCGAAGTACTTCATGGACCGTCGTTTGGTCTCTGCTGGCCTACTATGGTGTCGTACGGTGATAAGGTAACGCCGCCTGGTACCAAGGCCACTATACAAGGATTCATTGGTGCTATATTTGAAGGAATCGGTTAGTAACGATAGATTAAGGGGGAACACTACTGCGACGGCCGGAAAAGTAAGCCATTTCTAAAAAATTTTTTCAGGAATAATTTAGTTTTCATAGAAAATTTTTATTACCTACTTTTAGCACGATATCTTAAGAGATTATACAAAAAAAATAAATAGAAAAACATGCATCAATTTTACAACATTAATTAGTCCGAAATCAAATTTATTTTTTTTATAATCTATATGAGTGTAGTTTCCGTTGTGCGTACCGATTTCTTAAACAAATTATTTTTGTAAAAATGGTGCGCTTTAGAAGAAAAGTTTCGAAAATCCGTGACAGTTTTTCAAGCGTATTTCAAAAAATTTGTTTTCAATAAAAAAATCTGCACGCACAACGGAAACTATACTCATATAGTTCGTAAAAAAAAATGGAATTTGATTTCGGACACGCTGTTCCATAGTTACACATTCTTCCAGTTCGCATGAGGTCTAGAAGATTAATTAATATATTAAAATTTATGGATGTTTTTCTATTTATTTTTTTTGTATAGTCTCTTCTCTTAAGATCAATACCAATTTTCTATGAAAACTAAATTATTCCTGAAAAAAATTCTTAGAAATGGCTTACTTTCCCGACCGTCACAGTGGTGTTCCCCCTTAACAGTGGAAATATTTTGAATGCTTCGAAGTTTCTATTCCCGCGTGTACAATGTTGGTAATTAATTTCCAGGAGTATCCAGTGGCAGTTTAATTTGCGGATGGTTAATGGACACGCATGGTGGTGTTACAACATTTAGAGTATTTTCAGTCGGTGCATTAGTGTGGTTAGCAGTCTTTTGGCTGATACAACTGTTACTGCGAAGACTTAAAGCATCGCCAATGCATTTGGGTCATAATCGTGAGTAACGATTATGTGGAATACACGAATAATTTTAAGCCGAGTTACTTATGTTGGGTACTTAAGGGAATGATGCCATTCGATTAGAGAGAAAAAAAAGGAATTGCTTTTTATTCGTTCTTTTCCAGATTTGGCGAATTACGCTAATCCAGACGACGCAATTCTTATGACTATGAGTCGCGAATTGCAAACGTATTAACAAATACCGACAGTTTTTAGAAATTCTTATATATTTGCAACTTTATTTACACGGGCATGGGGCCGTTTCAATAGGACAACACTAATGCCTTTAGTAGCCTTTCATACGAGTATTATTAATTCGATTTTAAACGCGTGCGTGATTCGTCTTTACTCTGTCGTCCTACATCAACGTCGTCTCGTAAATAAACTATCGATTATTCAGTATTATGTAGCAATTGTAACTATTATCGTCATGTTTAGTAATATATTCACATTTTTCTACAACCACGTTATCGCCTTTTCACTTCCGTTTCCATCGGCGCGTAAAAAGAAAGAAGAAAAGTAACAAGAGACGCTGCAGGAAAAGGTAATGCGAGGGGCGTGTCCAGTCGAGACTTATAAAATTGCTCACAAAATATCTCAACCATTTATTCATTGTGAATTCATTCTTCAAGAGTGAAATCATATCATGCCAGTAATTCCATTAATTACCAGTGCATTTCCAATCATTTCATCGAAATCACGCGACAATAATATTCCTTTTTTTAGCTTTTCTTACGAACTCCGCATTAATATGTCGATAAAAAGCTACAAATAACTTTCTCTCCGATTTAATACGACGGCACTGGGTAACAGTTGCTTGCGTGCAGAACAGAATAGCTGTAATGCGAATAGACACGGCGGCCGTTTTTGCGTAGCGTTAGTCTTGCTTGGGATTTCGCCTCTGGTGATTCTGGCGGGATGGCGAGGTGGCCTGGCTCGGGACAGGCTCGACGATGGCTTGAAGATTAGGAATCTCGCCTGCGGTATCACAGCAGTCGTTCATTATTATCCCGGTGCCTGAGTGGATGAAGGCAAGGCTTCCTTCGCTGGAAGATGCTAAGCTGGCCGAGAGCGGGGGCGATCTTTCTTTAGGCGACGCCGAAGAAGCTAGATTGTTCAGGGTGGTGGTACTGCTAGTCGCTGCCTCCAGGGTACCATGGAGCTCTAATATACGGCTTTCGAGGAGAAGATTGATCTCGGCCTGCGCTTTATACTTCGACTCAACGGCTTCCAGCTCGAACTCGTGCTGATCTTTCGTTTCTTGCAATAGCCGTTGCAGATCCACCAGTTGCGCTTCCTTTCGCGCGTCTTTACTCTCTAGCTCGCTCAGGCGCACTTTCAACGCTTCCACGAGAGACGCTCGCGACTCCAATTGTCGCCGTAAGTCTGAAAGTGTAAATGATATTATTCTCGATGCAACTTGTTTCTGGCTCACTGTTAATATTCTAAATGAATGCTAGAAACGTACTAGTTAACTCCTCCGCGTATGACCTTTGTATTTGCGTTGCTTCTTGCTTGCTCATCGGCGAAAGCCCGCTTGTGCCATCTTGCAGCTTCGCCTGTGCCTGTATTACGAAACGCAATTCAATACATTAAAGGGCACGCGAGGATATGCATCACTCAACTCCGATCTATTGGCGAGACGTATGTGGAAGGTTTAATGAAAACTATGAAACTTTAGATCGTCATCCAAGTAGTACCTCTCCAAGTAGAAGGAACTTCTTCTGCACGGTATCGAGGGTACGCTCCAGCTCTTTGCTACGATCCGCAGCTTTCAAGGCTACTTTCAGTCGATGCCCAGCATCGAATAAAGAAGCGTCCGTGGAGCGAATTCGCTGCTCGCATTCCGTTACTTTCTTCTGCTCGTTCTTCAGCTCCAGTTCAACGGATTCGAGGCGTTCCTTCGAAGTCTGATTCTGCCGTTCCTCTTCTACACACTGTTAGTCAGGTCGTTAATTAGATTACTGTACGAAGGTGAATCGATGGGTGGAGTAATACAATGTTCATGCATGTTACCCTCGTTTGCCAGTGAAGCAACGACTCCTTGTATTGCTCCTCAGCTTGCGAAGCCACTTTCTTGTTACGTTCTAATTCAGCCTTCAAGCCTTCCACCTCTTTCTCCATCATCTTCAATCGATCGGTCTGTGACAAGAGCGTCGCGTTTAAGAACAATTACTAGATAAAAATGTAAGTATATAAAAATTTCATTTCAAAGCAAATAATGCTAACTGACCAACGCGTAATTGTGTTCTTCTAATGCGCGCGAATCCCTAAGTTTACCAAGAAGCCTTCGATTACGTTCAGCGTGAACTTCTCTGCGCTGCCGCTCGAACTGCAATTGCATTTGCATTAGCTGCAACAGCTGACTCGCGCATTCAGCGTCTAAAGTGTCATCCTCCCCAGCTTCGTCCTCTCCGTCGATCTCTTTCCGGTGCTTTTGTTTAACCGTGCTAGTTCCTGCAAAGTAATCGCTCTTTGAAAATTCCTATCGAAACGTAGCGCGCGTCTACGTTTAACTCTATACTAACTCGTCTTGTCACCCGAGAAGTTAGTGGCACGCGTGCAAGCTTCGACGTATCGGTCGAGCATCGCGGTTGGCGACAACCTAAACTCCGCGTCTTTATGAGCACGCTTTTGTATCGTATTCATTTGATTCTTCTGATCGAAAATCCCCAGAAGCAGATATTCGTACGGGAGCAAGTCAAACGTCTGGGTCCCTGCCTCCTCCAACTTCTTTGTCCCTATTATTCTCAGCTGATCCTTCTTGTCGCTAGCAACTTGTTTTTGGATATCCATGTCTGGACAGGATTTACTTTTTCGGATCTAGAAACACAGACGACTGTTGCTTTACCCTCTGGACAGTAAAATCTCTTCCGCTTCTTTTTCTAAAGTGTAAACACCGAAGGCGCTTTACCTTGCAGAGAAAACTAGAGCTAGAATGCTGCGCTGGAATTTGATACTGAGAATACAAGCGAAGCTGATAAACCCTCTTAGACCAGTCCGTTAAGACAGTTTGCATTTTCTCATTGCGATGCTGTTGGTGTCGTTCAACAGGCTTGGAGCACTCGAATTTCCCGGCGCCTTGGGAGCTCACGATTTCTAGAATCTGCACAGTAAAACATCCGCGCGCGAGGTAACATCGATCTATTCTATTAATGTACATTGCCTTTATATACAGAAACATGAGATACAAGACCTCTTGATCCTCTTGCCAGCAATCGTTCTTCCCGTTCTGGTTCGTTTCCACTTCTGACAGCCTTCCATCTTCTTCGACGTTGGCGGACGACTTCTGTTGGCTGCTGCCTTGCCTGTCCGCGATGATTTTACTTAACTTGTGCGAAAGGAATCCGTGGGCATTGCTCGCGTCACCGCTTCCGATTATAGAGCCAGCTGCTGCGGGTGGATTTAAAGGAATCGGCGTGGACGGTCGCGAGCTGGATCCTGCCGTACCATTAAATGTGGAAAGAGCACGAACTGCGGCGGATCCCACTGGCACTTGCCTCGTTGACAATTTTCGTAAATCCTACGGGAAGATAGAATCATAATTTTCCTTAGACTCATATAGTTTTGCAAACGTACCTTAACAGGAGTCGTTTCAGGAGTCGCTTCGACCGCAGCCTCCGGCGGAGACGTGCCGCTTCTGTTGTTATTGGGCGTCGAAGGAGCAGATCGTTGTTCGTGAGTCGCTGCTGGGAACGGAGGGCTGTGCGGTGGCACCATCATGCTCGGTGACCAAAAAGCATCGTCCTCCCCATTAGTAATTTGCGACGGGCCTATTCCGCCACCAACACTTACCGGAGTGCACATAGAAGAGTGGTCTGAAAAGTTGTATTCGTAATATGATTATAGCGCCGGAAAAGCTTCTTTTGTTTTGGCGAAGATGTACCTGAAGGTGGCGTAGCGTTGACGGCGTTGAATACCTCCTCTCGACATTTGTCTAGCGTGAAACGGCCACATTCTGCCATAACGTCATGGTGTTCCATCTTTTTCCACCTGAAATACAACCGAACAAATATTAACCGAATTATAATTTCCACGTAAATTGCTGTTACGCACTGTAACGCGAAGTATACCTAGCAGCGGATATCTCCGCATCCTTGGACGCAGTAACGAGCAGCGGATGCATGCGCACCGAATCCAACATTGGCCTAATCGTATGAGTAAAAGTAGCCAATTGATCTCGCTGAATATATTGTTGTTTCAAATATGAAATGAAGTTGCACGGATACATGGCATATAGTCTGTGGAACAAACTGTACAGTCCCACCTGCAACGAGTCCAGAGATAGTTATGTCCTTATGCCTTCGAACAAGCGTCAACACTCACTTGGAGATGCAATAAATACAAATGATTTTTATCGATAGTTCCCGCCGTCGTAGGTGTGAAATGCATAGGAGAAGAAGATAACGACGACGACTGGTGATGGTAGTAAGAAGCCAGTCTGCCGAATACCTCGAATATTTCTGGGAGGTACGGGCCTAAAGCAGCGGGTAGCATCGGTAGCAGCATTACTAAGAGGAGAAGCGCGCTCATGAGAGACAACGTGTCGGCTTCCATCTGAAATCAGATCGTACTCAGACGACTACATTTACTTAACAGCCTCAGCTGCGCCGTTTAATTCGCCAACTTTCAGCCCTACCTTAAGTAACTTAAGTAAATCTCGAAACAGAGCATGACTGGCAAGTTTGTATAACCAAGTGGGTTGACGACGAGCGATATGACCTAGCAAAGTAAGGGTTTGAATTCTTTGGCTGCTGCTTCCGGGTTTGGAAAGAGCTTCTGATAAACGATCCAACAGATGTTTGTCGTGCGGATCTCGAACGCCGGCTAACACCTCGACGGCTCTCGAGGAATTTGTGGACAAGTAGTAGTCGAAGAGACCGTTCACCAGCCAGTTGTCCTTCGCTGTAAATTCGATTAGACGTCACAGCAGAGCGGAGATCGACGGAAAGGGTTCGCACTGGCGATTTTACTTACTACATAAGAAAAGCTCGTGGAATTCTTTCTTAATCTCTTCCACCTCGCCGAGCTTGTTGGATTCCAATAGGTTAAAGAGATCGGCGACGCTTATCGAGTTGACGCTCATCTTGATCGTAATCGGTGTTTCGGCGGAGGCGAACGATACTTATCCTAATTGCCCGATCATATGATGGAAGTAGAAGCGAATTTGTAGAGCCTTGTCTCATCCATCTGTCATTTGTTACGTGGGACAGACTTCATAAGAAGCGAAGGAAATTTTGGGATACCTGCAACAGAGAATCGCGAAACTGTAAGGGGGACTCGCTAAATTTAGACGGGACAAGATATTTTTTTTATCTCCGTGTATCGCGAATTGTCAATTTCGTGGGATCGGTACGTGGGTTGCGGTATTACAATTACGTGCGGAGAGCAACGACCGATGACACGATCACCGGGTTATTCGAGCGAGAATCTCGTGCAAGTCGCTCCGAAATTGTCAATGGATATTTCGATATGAATGTGCGAAAGAGAAAAAAAAAAGAGAAGTAAAGATTGTCGGTTCAATTCTTGTGGTACTCGCGAAAAGGTCATTCGGTACGATGTCTGCGAAAGACCTCCGATGAATACGACTGCGGCTTTTAAATGGAGCATCGAACACTGGGCTCGATTATGAATACATCCATGGGAATTAACAAATTAACTTACCCGAAGTTCATCGAGTACTTCGAGCAATTTTTGCGAGTTCTATGGCGACTGGTATACCATTGTAGATATACCGTAGGACTGGTGCGCATTGATGTCGCTGCAAGAGGGGTGGCGCCGCATTCGCGCGACGATTCTATTCGCGGTCCAAAAGCTATTAAAATCGACACCGGCATTCTTCATTCCCACGAGGAAACGCTTCCAACTCGAAAATTCCGATTTTAATGAAACTTTGTTGTAAATTTTAGAGCATATTAGAGTCTATGCGAGGAAAACAATTTTTTCCGCAGAAATTCACTTTGTAGGAGTGAAATCAACCCTTAAAATTATCGCGGGTTTTTGTTTTTTTTATATAATTTTATATTTCTGACGGTAGCGCGATAGAGTATAAAAAATTGAAAGATTCTTATATTTAAAGTTTTGTTCTGCCTCGCACCGTTACAAAGTTATATTAAAAGAATCGAGAAAACGCGATAATTTTTAGTGATGAATTTAGAAATGCACTCTCCCAGAGTGAATTACCGAAGGAGGAGAATTACTCTGCATTAAAATCAGAATTTTCGGATTGGGGACGTTCCCTTGTCACTATTATAGTGCGCCGAAACTTGCTTCCGCGCGCGGTACTTTATTTCTAAATAAATAATTAAATAACAGTATATAGATGATAAAGAATTAATTTAGAATAAATGCAACATGTAGCATTGCTTTTAGGCCGTACAAACATATTTACATCGGTACAGACGGAATTATAGTATAATTAAAGCAAATCACCATCTACCAGATTATGGACACTTGAAAAAATCAATTCTATTAATTTAATTGTACTTCAATTCTTTCTCAGTAAAAAAATTAGACTGCCTTCTAACTCGCCCCTACAATTTACTCTCAGAAAGTGCGTTTAATTCTCCTCAATCGTATATAATTTAGACGGAATTAAAAGAACCATTCCTCTGTTTTATACTTGAATTCGAAAAGCCCATCGCGCGTCGCTAAAGGTAAGGCGAGAATCCGTTAGTCCTCGTAGCCCTCTAGCATCGGGCACGGGAATTGTCAGCGCTCCGCACCGCTCGTCACGACTCCGTACGAAATATGGCGTAAAGTGAATGTTGCGCACATGTGTCAGTGATTTCGGTAAGAGGTCAAATATTATGCTAAATTTTTTTTCCCCATCGCCGCGCAGAAGGGCATGCCTGTTAGGCTCGCACGCGACGAAGGCGTAAAGTGATTAACGTACCATGGGGCAGACGGTCCTCAGGTGCGAATCATTCGAAACGTGAGCCTTGACACGGGCTTGTATATTCGGCCAGCCATTTTATAAGACCTTCGGCTACGTTTATTCTCGTTAGTGTCGGGTTAACAAACTAGTGCGGCATCAATTCGATGTTTCCGTTTCCATTAGGCAACTAAATATCATCGATGTTCGACACGTCCCGCTGGACCGTCCCTCTCGAGCTACACCGTAACGGAAAGCGATCGCTCTAACTGGCATCCACTGGCACGAGAGCGCATTCCGATCTTCTGAGTATTATATGCCCAATTTTCGCTCTAGCCTCATTGCTCCCTCGTCGCGTAAACATTTTCAAATGCGGGGTTACACGCTCCCCGTATTCGGTCATCCCGCGACAACCGGCCGATGCCCGTGGATATTATTCTGGTGCTGCTCCCGTCCCATGGGCTCCCCATTTGTGATTTGTTTATAGTACGTGTGTTGTTTTTAACCGAAACTCGCGTTACAAACGTCTCTTAACGTGTTCTATTCGTGCAAGGTAGCGGATACAGTTTCATTAACCGATTCGCCGCTCATTGTTCCGCAGTCTTCTCCCATTTAAATACGAAAACACACATTCTCGATTTTACGAGATCTAAGGGAGCAACGCGATATATTTGTCGTTAAGGTTCAGTGATTTATAGTATTGTTCGACTAAACGTGAGATCTGATCATATTTAATCTTTCATGCAGTAATGTTATTGGCGGAAGTGTTAAGGTGTTTGTTGCAAGACAGGTTGTTTTAGTGGATATAGCACAATAATTTTGGGTTGTTCGAATTGGTTAGGGTTAAAGAATCGGTAAATGAACGTGGATCAGATTATGTGGTGTTTATATTGGCAGAACGCATATATTTCTTTGTAAAAGAAGACTGTTAGGTAAGTTTCAAGAATAAACGAAAGAATAAGCTTCTCATTTTCGTGGGAATGTATTAATGTAGATTTTTGTTAGCTGAATGGATATTTGCAGTATTTTGCGTAGATTACTTTCTACTTCTCAAAAATTTTTAAAGCAACAATATATAGTAACTTTTGCGAAGGAACTATTTAAATACGAATGTTATGTATTTTCCGTTTTGTAATAGATTTTATTGCCCTGTGATTTTATTTATTTAATCTACAATTGTTAGCTGGTAACCGTCGGAGAATTGGTTCTAGTTAAGTTTTTCGAACTTAATATAACTCGCACTTTCATTTATTTGGCAAGTGTGCAAAAAAATGTAGAATAGGGAAGTGGCGATAGAATGAGAGAGAAAAGAGGGAAAGAGGGGAGAATTCTGATCTCGGAGAAGAGAGCCATTTTCCAAGTCTTCGTTTAGACATTCTAAATATAACTGAAGGCTCTATAGGCTTTCCTTAGTGTGTCATACCGTGCGGAGTAGTATCTTACTGTGTTGCGTAGATCTCACTCATTTTCTACCTTTAGTATGGCATGATACCAATTCCGTTTATTCGAAAATTACAGAACAGTTTGTAATACTTATTTCGCAATATTAAGCTTGCCAATTGAAAGTGATTTTGTTTTTACATTTTTCATAATATTCAGGGGTAAAAGACATTGGTACAGTAATTTGTTTCATTAATTAGTTTATGAAACGATACCGGATCGTTTAAGCGAAATAAGCTTAACTGAGTTATGTTTCAATTCTATCGTAGTAAATCTCCAGCATGCGATTAAAAATTATATTATCTAAAAATAAATCGTTTCTCTCCCTTTCTGCAAAGCATATGTTCGTTAATGCTGCGTATAGTAACGAACATTAAGTAACTTTGCGATAATCTGTTAAAAGTATTTTTAAATCGTGTATTCGCTCGCCTCTTTTATATCTGGTCCGATATCTTATCGCGGACCATGTTTTATAGAGGCGATCGAACATGTCTGATTTGATTCGATCTATTTCACTGAGCTAACGATAAGAATCTTACTACCGATAGATGTCTGCCAACCGAATCAACCCACGGTAAGGATCTTCATGATTACATCGAAGAGCTTTATCAAATTCAAGCGGACACCTTCGTTATCGGCGAAAGAAGTGTTTGGTAATTATGTTGCGTTTTGTTTTACGAACGATTATTTATCGAATGCTCGTCGTGTCGGTGGGTGTATAAACTAGCGTTTCTATTGCCAACAGATTAATTCAGTCTGCAATGAAGCACACAACTGTGTTGGACGGGAGTGACTGCAGTTTTTCTTTCGAGCAGCACTCGTTCAAACAGCGCCACAACCTGTTAGTCGAGAGACGGCTAGCAGCGGCTCTCATGGGGGGGGAAGCAGAGTGCGAACACTCTGCGTGTAGTCCATCTGTTTGCAATTCGTCTGTGTGCGATTCCGCGCCGGCGTCTCCACAGGAGTCGTCAGTACGGGGAGAAGAAAATGTTGTTTTTAAGAGTTTAATAAGACCCGAAACATGTATGTAACAAGCATCCACAGCGAGTAGCTAGATATTTTGTATTAAGGCACGCACGTTCTTTTTTAACTTCTCCGTGTTATTCTTCAAGCTTACGTTGGTTTGGTAAATCAAGCGATGACATGTTACTTAAATAGTTTACTCCAAGCGTTGTACATGACTCCTGAATTTCGAAATGCATTGTACAACTGGGAATACGTAAATGGATCGGAGAAAGATGAAGCTAATAGTATTCCGTATCAACTACAGAAGTTGTTCTTAAACTTGCAGGTATCAGCCGCATTCGGATTTTTATGTAATCCATAACTCGACTAGATTACAACAGAGATATATAAACACGTTTCTCATATTTTTAGACATCGACAGAATCAGCCGTGGAGACTACGGCGCTAACAAAAAGCTTCGGCTGGGATTCTACGGAGGCTTGGCAGCAACACGACATCCAAGAACTTTGCAGAGTCATGTTCGATGCGTTAGAACAGAAATTTAAGAAAACAGAGCAAGCCGATTTAATCAATAGACTTTACGAAGGTATGAAATCTAACTTATTCGTGTTCGTCGGAGAAGGGTTTGTAATTTGACTTCTATATTGTTAGGAATGATGACTGATTATGTTAAATGCCTTGAATGCGGCACCGAGAAATCTAGGGAAGACACTTTCCTCGATATCCCATTGCCAGTGAGACCATTTGGTAGCAACGTAGCGTACAACAGTGTGGTGAGTCTTTATAATGTGTTTTACCGAATACGATGACGTGGATGTAATGCATATAAAGATTACTTTTAATAGGAAGAAGCCTTAGCGGCATTTGTTCAATATGAAACTTTAGAAGGGAATAATCAGTATCAGTGCGAGAAATGTAATAAGAAATGTGATGCGCATAAAGGATTAAAATTCACAAGGTTTCCATACCTTTTGACGCTGCATCTTAAACGATTCGATTTTGATTTCAAAACTTTCCACAGAATTAAACTTAACGATAAGTGAGTTCGCGTGAATCTACATATTCATTCGACGTTTCACACGGTACTCGTTTACATAATACTTCTTAATAATGTACCTTCAGGGTTACTTTCCCGGATACGTTAAATTTAAATACCTTCATATCATCCACATCAAACGAAGAATCTGCGGGCGGCGATGAGGAGGATATCGGTTTAGTAAAATGTGATGATAGCTCAACAACGGATAGCGGCGCTTTAGACGATGAATATCCGCTCTGCGAAAATAGTCTTCCTAATAGTAATCATTCAACAAATCACGATGACGATAACGACGACGACAAAGGTATATAGATATTATGATGTAGCGAAGGTTCATTGCCACGTATATACAATACCCCAAGATTAATAACCAGCCGAGTGATGAATTTCTAGACATAGATGTCAGTAACGGTCCGTCAACATCGAACTGTACAGCGCATAATTATGAGAACGAGAAGAATCGTAGTAGCAATTCAGCGAAAGGGCCTTACAATTACGAATTGTTTTCGATTATGATTCACAGCGGCAGCGCCAGTGGTGGTCATTACTATGCTTATATAAAAGATTTCAGGACAGGGAAATGGCTGTGTTTTAACGATCAAAGTGTAACCGAGGTACGCGAAGCTATCGATTACATATCGTTGGCTGTTGGGAATTAAGAGGCGGTAGAAATTAACAATCCCATTGAAATGGCTTCAGATAACTCACGACGATATTCAACAAATGTATGGCGGTGGTCCGACCAGGCTCTATTACAACGGTGCATACAGCAGCACCAATGCGTACATGCTCATGTACAGACAAATCGATCCTACTCGTAACGCTTTGCCGATGCACGTACAGGATTTTCCCAACCATATACAGGTAATGGATTGGATCTGTTAAAGATTTTATTACGAGGATCCGGCTTTTGGCTGAGCTTTTGTGCTATGAAATTTCAGGAGCTATTGAAGAAGATGAAAGAGAACGAATGGGACGGCGAGGCGAGTAACGACGACAGTGACAGAGGTGTGCAAAAGTTGTACGATAATACCGGTCGGAGGAAAGTGTACGGATGCACAGAATCGCATCGGCGTACGTCCCTCAAGATACGAAGCAGGGACGACAATTTCGCTACGTTAAAAATAAAGGTGTTCTGCCAACCACCTACGGAGAAGGAAAAGCTGACAACTCAGCTTTATATCATGGGTCATATAACTTGGGCGGAGGCCACGAAAAAATGTTACCAGAAGTTCTGTTTGGATGAGATAGTGGATTTGGATCAGTGCCGTTTAGTTAATTACGACCATAAAACCGATACGATCCTACGTAGCTACGAAGGGAGAGAACACGAGTCACTCAGAACCATTTGGAACTATGATATGAATAGCTTGTTGTTGCAAATATGTGAGAAAAATCAAAAGTTCGAATCGTTTTCACAAGGTAGTGCGGCGCTGTGCATACAGTTGTGTCTGATTTATCTGAGAACGGCTGAACGTGCCGTCAGGAATGCTTTCTAGAATTATTTAGCCAGTAGCAGAATTAATGAACCAGGGCAAGCGCGGGTAGATTTCTTTTGTATCTTCAATTGCCTACGAAATATTCCGCCGCCTCAAGTAAATCAAGCACACTGTGTAAAGGTACATAAACGTGACAAATAAGTAAAATAATCTGTTCTTTCGATTTCTAGGAATTATAACGAAAGTATACGTTGTCGACGTACCCAGGAGACTGGTTACGGAAAGGCCGATAGACGTGCAAGCTTTATGTACGCAGACTGTGAAAGAATATAAGCAGACAGTGGGGAAAATAGTGAACATGGATCCGGATGAAATGAAGATAGTTCTACGAAAGCACTATAGAGAATCTATACTTGTAGCGGATGACAACCAACTGCTCGAGGTTGACTTCTCCGATTCGGACTTCGTGTATGTATCGACCATGCTCGATACCGAATGCAAGCCTTTCTTCGATTCGGCGCTCAACGAGATCATAGAGAATTTCGAGGACATTAAAACGGTGACGTTCGAGTTGCCTGACACGAGTCCAGGTAGATAATACTAACGTATTTATTCTTAATCACTCTTAACGAGGATCGTCCATTGTTTTATAGAATTATGATAGTTGTGATTGTATGTTTCGCTGGAATATGTAGAAGTTTTAGAACAAAGGAACATCCCGTCGTTGGATGATAAGTATAAGGATAAAGAGAAGCTTGTTGCCAACAGTCCATCCATAGCGAGCGTGAACGAATCGCAGTGCGACACCGCCGCGAAATCGAATGACGCGCCGAAGAGTGGGAAATGCTGCGAGGACGCGCCTATGAGAAATATGAGCCCGCAGCTGGGCAAAGGGGAGGAATGGAATACTCCGGAGCAAAGTAACAGCGAGGACAGCAGCCTTAGTGATAGTGATAAGACATTGGTCGGCGATACACGAAAGGAGAGTGTGTTCGATGTACCGTACCTGTTGCTGCGCACGACCAATCATACCATCGCCATGCTGGATCAGATCAAGCTCGAGAACTGGGACAACGACACCGACGATTCTAAATACTATTTCAAAGCTACGCCCTTCATTAATATATGTACATATCTCGGTTCAGTTTCACGAAATCCTCGAGAGGCTGAAATATATTTAACAGTGATTATGTTTAAACACAGGTGTGCAAGTGCAAGTAGATCAGAGAATGACTTTGGCTACGTTAAAGAGGAATTTGGAGCCGTACGTTGGCGTGCCGTCGGAGTATTTTAAAATCTATCCTCGCATCAAACACGGCAAAGCGACGGAGTGGAGCTGTTTAACGAGTACGCTCGAGTCTCACATGCACGTTCAGAACTTCCGGATAAGGCTTGGACGTACTTTAAGCAGCGACGAATATGTGACAAAATTGTATCAGTTTCAAATGGGCACGCACGAGGCATGTGTAAAATTATATGTTCCCTCTCTCCGGTTCTCTCTATTTGCTCGATAATAATTCTCTTCTCCGATCTTTCCGCAGCCGTATTATTATTTCTTCGACTGGTTCATTTCGAAGAACAAAACTGTCGGGGAGACGAAGAAAGAGATCCTGGCGGAATTCAGGAAGAAGTACAATTTGGATATAGCGTACGACAGGTGTAGATTGAGGGAGAAGTGTCAGATGATACCTAGCAAAGTATTCTTAGATGATCAGAAGTTCGAGGTTTACGCGAATTACTCGCAAGTCGAGATGATTATACAAGAGTTACCTGACAAAGAGCCAGTCACTAACGACAATCAGGTGGTAGTGTTCATCAGGAGATGGTACCCCGCGCAAATACAACTTGGACCGTTCCAGGAAATCGTCGTGGATAGAGAGTCTATAACGGAGATCAGGAAAACGGTGGGTAAATCACACTATTGCAATTGCCATTATTTCCCGCGACAAATACGTGCAATCTGACGATTCTATTAAATATTTAGCTGTCTGAGATGTCGGAGATCCCCGAGGAATATATAGATATAGCAAGGACGAAAGATGATTTATCATACGATTTGCCTACGTTACAAATTCAAACTGAACAAGGATGGAATAAGAACTTGCTCACGACCGAATATCTCGTCAGCGATGGATCTCTGTTCTTGTACAGGTTTGTGTATTAGATCGTTAAAATTGGCTGGTAGAAGAGGAAGTCTAACGATCAATGGACTTGTAACATTTCACGTTTAACAGGGATACGAGGGAAACGTTGAAGCACTTGTCCCGGTGTGAATTCAACGAAATGGCGGTGCAGGAGCTGTCTCGCGTGCTGTCGCCACCCTCTACGCCACGCCGTGCGCGGAAAGAGAAAGCGCTTAGAATACAGTTGACCACCGAGTGATCGTCCGTCGAACGTAAACCTTCCGAGGAGACGACTGTTAAATAGGCATATGTAGGAACGTGGAACGGTTGCGTACAAAATGATCACATCGTGTCAAGTATTCCTGAAGTCGAGTATTCAACGATCACCCGAGTATTCTGTGCTTCAGTAAGTCTTCTTCGACGTTTCAAGGCTTCCGTGCCCTTAGAGCCACACGACTGCCCAAACCGATCGGGCCCGCAAAATTTTGCTGCCGGGTTTGCGGAACAACGCGCTACCAACGGGACTTCGGGTCGCGATTGTTGCGTCTCACCGTGAAATTTCTCGAAGCCATAAGGATCGCGAAGGTCCCGATCACCCACCGATTACTCAATTATTTTTTCAACTATAGAGATCTTATCAAAACAGCACAAACACTGACGAAGATAATCAAAGTGGTAAGTGAAAGTGACTGAGAGTAAATAAGTATGTGGGAGGGGGATCGAATCGCTTCGCGAATAATCCGAATTTAAACTATGAACTTATAATTTACACGTGGTATGTAATTGATACGTTCGGGAGTTCCTGTGTCTACATTTTTCACGAAATCTTCGACACACCTTTCTTAATCCTAAGAGTTTTTCCGGCATCCGCACCAAGGCGTTCTAGGCAGTTTCTGCTTGTTTGAAAAAGAAAAAAGAGAAAAAGGAACAGCACAGAGTAATCTATTTGTTGAAGAACATTTATCTGACACAATTATAATCGACCCTTTTAATGCCAGTATAGGTTAAATTGCATTCTTATAAACGTAATAAGAACACAAGCTCTGAGTTTATTTGATCTGGCAGTAGTAGCGCTTGGATTTGTTACAAATTTTCATTATAATCTTCGATACCATGTGTTTGTGTCAAATATATGCCCCGTATTGTATCGTTCTAAGAGTTTAATATTCTTTAATTACTGCTTGCTGCTTAAGCTCAGACTTGGCGCCGCTACTATCGAATTAGATAGAGATACCTTCCATCACTACGAACATCCATCCTGGCCAGACCTGTATTCTGCAGTCTGTTTTAATGTATTTAATTATGTATGTTTGTCGCTCATTATGTGTTACTGGTACAATGAGATCTGTGCCGCGTGGAAAACCAAAAAGTACATCTAGCCCATGGCGTTATTGTTATTCCCTACAAATCGAGTTTTCAATATAACCTAAAAAAATTCTCAAAACAAATGTCCATCAAATTTACATTTTGTACGATAGACCAACTGCTTGTAAATAAAACTTGTGAATCGAATATAAACATCTCTCTTCGTGTCAATATTTCTACACTTCGTCAACAAAGTACAAAGTCATGCCTGTATTTTATATTTTACAATAATGCAGTGCACTCAAATTTTACATGCTGTCATCGATAAGAATGTCATGTAAGAGCGTACGATAGCGATCTTTTGTCACCTGCTGATAAGTTAGCGAGTTAAATAACCCGCGGTTCAAAGTTTAAAATTATATTTTACAAATTTGAAATCGTATTTGGGTGGTGGTGAAACTTGGAAATTTTTGATAATATGTTTAGAAAGAAGTATGTGGATATTATAATACTTTTAACCCATTTTAACCGCTGATAGAGATCGCGTGATAAGCGTCGCCAGGCGTGGGGCAACATTTCGATTGCCTGACGCGGGCTCGGAGGGAATTATCGATTTCGAATGTTTCGATAAATTATTCGCGCAGGAGAGAGGAAATTTCTATTTGCTCTTGTTACATGCAAAACATGGTGTACTTACATTTCCCGTCGAATTTAACCGAGGAAGAGTTGATGCTGCAGGCGAAATATAACAAGCTTAAAAGAAAGGTGCGGAATAGGTTATGTTTATGTTTTGATAGTTCGATGAAAGTTTGATTGAGGAACAAATAGATTGTTTCCTTTGCGTCCACAAGAGAACCCCGGAAAAGTTCATTATAGTATCAAAGCAGTTCGATAAAAACATTCTAACATATCGCGGATGATGGTCCTATACGTTACTGCGATTTTAGGTTATGTGTTTATAATTATTGCTATTGTCGCCCTAACGATTTTAATTCATTCTCATTTCCCCTCAAAGAAAAAGGCGTTGCAAGATTTGAAAGCGCCGAAGCAGGAAGTCGAGCGTGTCCCACAGGCACCGAAGCGACCAACGGAAGCTAGGGACGCCAGGGAGGTCGCTAAGAAGTTAATAAAGTCCGGAGTGATCACGGCTCCGAAGACACCTAAGAGGCCAGAGCAATCGTTCAAAAGGCCGCGTGGATTAGTAAGGAAATTAAATAGCACAGAAAAGACCATAAGCTCTTATCAGCCATTCTCAGCCACACAGTTGGAAGAAGAAGAAACAGAAACAGCGCGGCCGAGAGTGAAAGATCTGTACGACAGTTTTGTAAGCGCACAGGACACGGAGGAACGCACCAGCGGCGATGCCCAATCACCGTTGAAGCAAGAAGTAAAACCACGCGCCGGTAACACGATATTCGTGTGCGGCTACAAAATATCGGAGGATTTCTTGAAGAAGCATTTCCAAACGTTTGGGAATATTATCAATATTTCGATGGAGGCTGAGAAGAAGTAAATATCCGTTTCAGGTATCTTGTTGCTAGGCAAGAAGCGGTAGAGCCGTATCGATGCATTGATTGTGTGTTTCAGCCGAGGATTTGTGACGTTCGACAAGTCGGAAGCAGCCGAAAGAGCGATAAGCGAAATGGATGGCAGCATGGTGTCTTCGGTTCAGTTGAAAGTATCGCTGGCTAGAAGGCAACCTATAATAGAACCTATGAGCGATGTCACGTCTAGTTCCATGTGGTCGCCGATCGCAGCGAATTATTCCCAGAAAAGTGCGCACAAAGATAGGAGGGATCTGAAAGTGTACGAGGAAGATCTATTCATATGAATACAGAGTCGTTTAATTTTTCTATCTTCTGTTAGAGTACGTTGTTGTTATGTAAGTTACAATATTGAGAATCGTATTTTAAAATAAACTTGTATATAGCGTTTAATGTCTGCGAGGTATCAAAAAATAACTTTCTTAATTTTTATGATACCACTTCGGTATTATAAAGTCGAGTGGTCAAGCATTCGAACGATACAGAGCACGTTATTTCGTATTTGCTTGTATTCTTTGACAATCACTGTCCTCTTGATGACGCTTCAAAATTTACGTTCCACTACGATGGTTCTGTGATTGAAAAAGAGAAAGCGGATCTCGTAACGTTTGGTTCGGTAAATAGGTATTTATAATTAACACGTAGCTACTGTGTTGTATACATATCCAGCACTTAGTCATTAAGTATACAAGTATTCTCGTAACAAATTACGTGCAATTATCATTCCCTTCGCACTCATCGTCTATTAAGAATTTCCAGGCAACGAAATTCGTCATTGTCCTGTTCGTCGTTAATCAGCTGTAATTAATGTGATATTCGATAATAATTGACTGTATTCGTTAACTGGTGGATGGATCTGACCATTGAGCATTGTTTGATCAACGAAACAACTGTACAATTCCTGTACTTTTCCCTTTATTCTGTCACTGAACTGTACATCATACAGAATATTGTTTGAAACCTACAAGTACAAACTTAACTACGTAATAGAACTCACGAAAGAAACACTCTAAATGAACGTGGTCCTTCGAAGTAATTTATTCTGAGATACTTAGATTTTTAGGTAATAAGCAAACAATGCCCTCATCACAAATACACTAATGTTCAAATTTCCACTAATATTCAGATGCTTAAACAATCACACTTTACTTCTCTCTACCTATCCTTTCCCCTGCCTTGCCGCAGAAGCTAAGTATCCCCAGAATAATCACCTCGCGAGTTTAACTTCTCCACTGTTCAATTCCCTTTCAAGAACTCCATTACCCAGTTACCTTTGTACCTCCACACCTGCAACCCTCTGTGCACGTTCGCAGAGCGTGCGGTCCATCCTCTTCGTCACTTCGCGCTCACAGGTCGTCTCGCGTAAGTTGGATTCTCGTATAAATTCGACTTTCAAGAATAATGAAATTTGCAATGAGCACGTAGACACCTGTCCACAGATAGCCTCCTTCCACCGGTTCAAGCTGTCGGCTATTTCGGCGGATTAAAATAGTCCCAGTGGTGGTGGTGGGTGACCGTCCGCGGGTTGCCGAAGAAGAATATCAGCAGACCCGCGATGAGAAGCAGCAGGGCGCACAGCGTGAGCTCCACCTCCCTGATCTTCTCCATGGACTCTTCACCGCCCACCATGGACGACATGTAGCCGACGAAATACCTCATGGCCCTCAGACCTACCAGCCTAAGGACTCTGACCAGCTGCCTCGTGCTGTCCATCACGCTGAGCTCGTCGTCGGCTCGCTGGCTCGTCTGCGCGGCCAACGAGAGAAACTGAGCCGGGACCTGCGAGGCTGGGAACGCGATTAGATGGGTGCCGCCGGAGGGAAGCGAGGGCTGGGGCGACTGGGACGTTTCCCTTTGACTCTCGCCGTCGTACTGCTCCGAGTACGTGGAGTATGAGATGACGGCCCGTTGCGGCTGTATCTCGCTTGTGATTTGGCCTCTTAAATTATCAGGGGTGTCGGGAGTGACGGAAATGGTGGGCGGCAACGAGCGTACAGGGGAAGCCGTCTGCCTCGTCCTGGGGACGTCTATGGGCGACGTCGACCTGGACCTCGATTTCCGTTTCACCTTCTGCTCCGATGGTTCGGGCGAGCCCTCCTGCTCCTTGGGCTCGGCAGCCAGTTTCGCGAACTCTGGTGTGGGTATCGAATCTGTCGGCTCGGGTGATTCCCCTGCGCCGTCCGGCCCGCGTTCCGGGGACAGTCTCGGCTCTGTGGCGGTCCCATCTGTCGCCGTTACCGCCTGGGCAAGGGGTTCGTCCGGCGTGGGCTCCTTAGCGGTGCCCGGGCTCAAAGAAAGGGGGGTTTCTGAATCTAAAATTCGTAACGACTTATCTTCAGTGGGTGGAACGAGCGTGGGTGTATGTTGTGTGGTGAGGGTATCACTGTCGCTGAGATCTACTACTCGGGAGACGGAGAGTATGTGTGTTATCGGCGCCTCCGCGACCTCTACTTGTGCAACGGTTAGTGTGTGTGTGCCTGTCTGTATTTCTCTGTCCGTCGGTTCGGTTAGTTCTCTTTTAACAACCTTTTTCTGCTCCTCCATAGACACCGGCGACCACTCGTCACCCGCGGGGCTCTGTCGCCGTGGGACCGACGACGCCCGCTCTTCTCGCGGCTTCGCGTCCATAGTAAGGGGAATGTCTGTCCTCTCCGCCTCGATCGCCTTTCTCCCTTCCGAACGACTCTCCTGGGCGCGCGCGGCTGCCGCGGTCTCCAAGTGGCTCCTGATCGCCACCAGCTCCCTGATGATAGCCGGGGACAGGCTCTCCTCCAGCATCTCGCTCATGTTCTTCAGCTCGGAGGCCGTGATGACCAGCGCGTCCACCTCGGACGCGACGATCTTCCCCGCCTCGATCTGCGACACGCTCAATCGATCCACCCTCAGGTCGCCCACCTCCAGGTTACTGATGCGCACCGGCTCGTCGGACATCAGGGCGGCGCGAACCGACCTGAGGCGCGAGTCCTCGTCGCGTGTCTCCCGCAAAAGCGGCGCGGACAGGTGCCTGTCCTCCATTCCCTCCATCTCGCGATCCGGGGACGGCGATTTCAACGAGACAGTGTCGTACGGCCGTCCCGCCTGCTCCTCCATCCTCGGACGCTGGTGCATCGGCAGAGGAGGGACCGGCGGCGTTGCTGCGCTCAACGGGCTCGGTATCCTCTCCGTGGAGACCGTGATCTGCGAGCCGGACATCGACGGTGTTACGACTAGCTTGGCTTGCGTTACTTCCTCCTCGATCACCATGTCGTCTGGCAGCGGGTCCGTTTGCGTGGCGGTCGTTGCCTCCTGCATGGAGAACTCTTGAGCGATCTCCTGCTCGGTCGCAGGGGAACGGTCCAACGATCTATCCTTCCTAACTCTGGGGGGCCTAGGTGGCGCTGGTAGCGGGCGTCCCTGCATCTTGCTGAGGACCTCGTTGCTGCGAAGGTCCTTGTGCTCCCCGTCGTCGGAATCGATCTCTACGTAGGGGGTCGACTCCGCTGGTTCCAGTGTATCGTCGCAGGTATCCGTCAGCACGCTGGTGTCCCTGCTCTTCCCCGGGCCCAGCGTGCTGTAGCCGCGCTGCGGCCGCTTCGGCGGGACTGACCTCGGGGCCGTCGCGAACTTGTCCCTTTTTCTCCTCGGCGGAGGTGGTCTAGGTGGTTTCTCGCGTTTGTCGATGATGGCGTAACCGGACAGATCGCGCCCGAAGTCCATTTCATCCTGAGGAATGTCCTCCTCCACGTAGCCAGCTTCCGGCAGCGACTCAGCGCCGTGAGACGTCCTGTCCTCGTCCTGCGCCACGGATGTCCCCCTGGATCTGGATCGTCGTTTCGGCGGCACAGGCGCAGGCCCCATGTACTCCTCGTCCTGTAGACGCTTCTGCAGGTTCTCCTCGCTCGCGGCCATGATGTCCTCTGCGGTGTACGCTTCCTGGTCGTCTGGCAGTCCATCCATAGCCGTGGGTGGCAACGGCAGAGGCTTCTCGGGCGCTGAGTCAGGCCACTCGACGTGGCCGTTGCAAATAGGCGCCAAATCACCGTTCCTCCGCTCCGTGGGCGTCTCTTTGCGCAAACGTTTCCGACGAGTGGGAACGGCGGGCGGAGGCGCGGCGGGCGACGGCGGACGCGGGGTTTCCTGTGGCACCTGAGACTGGCTGCGCTGAGAGGACCTCGATTTCCGACGTATAGGCTTCACCACGACGATGTCGTCCAACGGTTCCTGTATCAGCTCCTGAGGATTGCCCTCCGTCTGGTACACCACGCGGTGCCTGGAGTCGCTTCTGGTTCGCTCGCGGAACTGCTCGTCCGCGGACTCGCTGCGCCGAGCCCTATTCGGGTCCCTCTTCGGCCTAACAGGCGGTATCGCGTCGTACGATTCGATCGAGCCCTCTTTCTGCTTCCTGAGGGTCCTCATCCTCACGGGGCGTTGCGGGGGAAGCGGCACCATGTCGTCGTCGGCCAGAGCGTTGCCCGTCTCTGCTCGTAAGGCGTCCCTAATCTCATTAGTGAGGTACTTGCCCAGGTGCATGTCGCCCTGGCTAAGTCCACCCGCTCGTAGGAAGAACTCGTCCGAATCGATCTCCTCGATAACCCCGCGACGTCTTCGGTCGCAGGAGCTCCCGCTGGAGTGTTGCTGTTCTCTGTCAGACTGAGCAGACGACGGCTCCAGTTCCTCCTCCTCCTCCTCCTCCATTTCCTCCTCGTACTCCTCCTCCTCGGACGGCGTCTTATGCACCCCGTATCTTCTCGGGTCGACCATCGCGAACGACCCCTCGTAATGCTTGTCCTCCCTCGTGCGCAGCACCTCCTCCAAGGATCGCGATCGTTGGACAGGTCTGAAGTCCTCCCGGGGCGCTTGCTTCTCCGGTACCCATTCTTCCTCGCCTTCCTCAGCCTCCTCTTCATCCTTCGTCCCCTGGTCATCGTACAGTCTAGGGTCCAGCTCGGCCTGTTCCCTCTCGTAGGCCTCCTTCGCTACCCTGGCGGCCTCTGACTTCGGAGGAGGCTGATGGTCAGAGACTTCAGGCGACTCTTGCTCGTAGTCCATGTACTGCAACTGCTCCAGTCGCCGTCTCTCCTCCCAGGGAATCCCAGCCAGCGCCTGCTCCGCCATCCCCACGGACAGTCTGGGCTGCTCCAGCGACGGATGCCGCCATGGTCGCGCCCTCTCCGCCGCGGTCTCCGCGTCAGAGCGGTCCTCGTCTATGTACGCCGTCTCGTCGAACCTCTGCGCCCATCTATCCGCCGCAGCCGACCCCTTGCGCGTCCTAGGGAACGTCGAGCTCTCCGCGGACTGTGCCCGCGAGTCCTTCGGCGTCGAGGTCGCGTACTCGCCCTGCACCTTCGACTTCTTGTCGAACAGACGGGGGTAGGTGGAGAAGTCGAAGAGGTTCCTGCGCGTGGAACCGGTGGACCGCTCCTCCCCAGCTGGTGGCTTCTTCGAGCGCGTCAGGGCATTCGGGAGGCGTATGTTCGGCTTCTTCAGGTTGAACTTTGGTCGCTCGGGCAGGTGGAACTTTGGTCGTTCCGGGAGGTGGAACTTGGAGCGATCTGGCAGGGAGAGCCGCGGACGATTGGGCAGACTGAATCTCGATTTCTCGGAGATGGACGATCTTATCCTGTCCATTCGGCTGGGTCTCTTCTCGCTGCGGGACCTGTCTGACCTGCCGCTGCTCGTCGACCGCGTCTTCTCGGGCTTCGGTCGGTCAGTGAATGTAAACGACGGTCGTTGGATGCTTCTTAAACGGGAACGAAGCTTCCCAGCCTGTGTCTTCAGCCTTTGGGGCAGGCCACGTGCACCGCGGCGCAGAGGCAGCTCCTCCAATGCCAACGAGTCTACCTGAAATAAAAGTAGTGGCGTCGTTCATTCTTCCCTGGTCGATATAAGTGATTATTCATATAGGGCGCTGAGAAGAGGTGCTTGAAAAATTGGCAGGTTTGCTAAAATGCTTGCTAAACAGAACGACAACAGACTCATGTGGGTCCGTAAATTAATTCTTCGAGGGTGTAGCGATACTTTCTTATTCGACATAAGAGTGCAAGAGAAACCTGAGGTTTAGACAAAAGAACTTCAACGATTGTTATATTATGCAGTACGTATTTTTCATTCTGTTTAGCGAGCACCGCAAGCTAGAGAAATTTTGCAACTATTTCTTTTTTAACACTGTGTACGACGAGCAACGTGATTTCTGGCGCAAGAGATTCGCGAGCAAGACCGCGGATCTTGACACAGCCACTACGAATCGCTATGCTTGTAGGATAGCTGCGGTTACCACGGGCTATTATCGATACTCGACGACATACATTCGAATTTGAGCGCACGTATCTCGCTGCCTCAGGAATTTAAACAGCATCCGTAGAATGGTTGCCGCGAGCTTGCGCTCTATAGCTCGGTGAAGTGCTTCGGTGGCATAGGACGCAGTATTCGTGGGACGAAGGTTAACTATCAGCTATTACTGACGCAGAATGACGACGATCCGAACGCGAACGGAGGGCACGGTTCTCTTTTTCTGGGTGCCGGGGAAAGGTGTCGCGAGCGGTTGACGGAGGTGCCTTAAAAGAAGAAACAGAGGACACCTAGGTGACGTGCCCCCTGCTTCGGAAATAGAACTTTTACGTATGGAAACGGAGAGAGAGATGAAAATGAGTGAAGGGTATTATTTAGAACTCTACAAACACACGATGATGAACGATCTGGGCCATGGAAGGGTAATCTGTTGAATTTTGAAGATGTATTTGGAAGAATGACTCAAGGAATCTGGAAGATGGGTGTCTAACTCAAAAATCTTATCCCTACGAGTGAAAGTAAAAAGAAAATATAAAACTTGACTAGCTTGGAGAAGATTCTTGCTCACGAAAGGGATAGTTTGTGAAACTCCCAAAATATACTTTAGGGGAATCAAGGTCTTTCCAAAAAGAAAATTTTGTTTAAACTTCCAATGGCGGATGCAGGATCCATTTTGACCCATCCTAAATATTAATTTAATATGACCTTCTCTCTTCTTCTGTTATACTAATTCGTAGGAAATAATTTATGAGATAAATATCTGACAAATTAAATTGCTTTTTATTTAGATATGGTGCTTCTAGCTTGTTTTCTTGAATCTTCGCATTGTCAAATGTTCTCCTGATGCATATAATAATTGCCTTTCTGTAACTATTGGTTTTACAGTTCTTCTCGGTTGATACTTTTTCTACATGTACTATGATGTTTCTTAGGTACTAAAGTTTCTTTTTATCATTTGCTCAGTCCACCGGTGGATTTGGAGATTTGGCGCTCCTAGGTTAACAAGTGTCTGCCGCCCTTTCCGCGAAATATTTTCAGAACTGTCGAGACAATTTCAACATTAATTCAATACAGCTAGTCACATTTGAGTTATTGCTAATTTTCTAGATGAAAGAAAAGTGAATTATATTTAGACTCGTCTCAAGCCCCTGTGTTTCAACCTTTCTCAAATCCCTTCGTTCAAAATTTCCCACCCCCAAAATTAGCCGCCCCAGGCTCCAGCCTGCTCAGGGGTTTAAAATCTCAGCCTTACACGTGAAAGAAACGAAAGGATATCTCAAAATAAACACTAACTTAACGCAGTTAAATACTCTTTCCCAAAAAGGCGTAGCAGCCCATTGAACTCCAAAGCAACGTCCTCCTCCCTCCAGCATCCAATTCTACCACAGAGACAGCCCACAAAGTCCTGAAAGCCGGCGAAATTCTGGGGAGACGAGGGGTCTGATCCATTTCACAGAAATCTCTCCGAATGCATCGACGTGTGGCGCAAGTTTAATGGGCCACAGACAACGTGCGCGTTCCGTCGAACGCGCCGAAAGCGTCGCGGGCCAGAAATAGGAGGCACGAATCGCCATCCATCGATTATGCCAGTGTTATTTTTCCGCGAGCGGTTAGAACGCGGCAGAAGAGGGCTTTTAGCGTCTTACGCAACGCAGTCGCCGATACCGAAACGTCGATGATGAATTTCCACGGTCGATCGGCTCGACGGCCCGTTGCCCCGTCTCTCCCCATTTCTCTTTTCTTTCGACGGGCAATTATAGGTATTTTCGGGGAGGGGATTGCGCAATCGGGTCGGGGAAAACCAGCGGGTTTTCTGGAACGTTGCGACCCGGTTGCACAATGAATGCCTCGGACAGTGACACGCCGCCTCCCAAATGTCTTTTTATACGCGTGTTTCGCTAAATATAGGCCCGCGGTGAGCAACAAACGGAAAACGCGTCCGTGCGACATTCCTCGAGCTCCCTTCTTGCGCGGTCGTTTTGCGCGATGCCTGCTATCGAGTGGCTAGCTACTTCCTTGAAAAAGGTACCGTAGGACAGTTCGTCTAATATTAGGTCGGCGCACAAGTAGATAATTTCGGCTGTGGCGCACAGGCGCTAAATGCTCGCATAGTGGAAGTTTTTATTTTATAATATGTTATGTTGGCAATGTTCGTTTGCAGTGCATAAGTATGGTATAAACAACTGAAGGGAACTACTATTTAATTATAGAAGTAGGTAAATGTTTTATTTGGTTGATATGAATATAAATGTCGACGGAGTGCATGCACGACACTGCATTCTTTTCTTATTACACCGGGGAGAATCTGCTACGCGCGTCACTAACATTATTTATAATGTTAGAGCTTTGGTCAAGGTGTTTCAAATTAAGATGAATATTGAAAGAGGGAACCAAGAAATAGTCTCTTTTTGGTCCCACGATTTTGGAACTGAATTTTGTGACAAATTATAGCTTATGATGAGATATCAATCACAACAAATTTTCAAGTTGAGGTGACAATTAGTTTCTGAGATTTGGGAGGTGAAAGAAGTGAAAATTCATTAACTCGTCAGCCCATACGCTTCGATGTATAGACTTTTATGTCATTCAGATAATTTAAACAATTATTTCCAGGGGTTTAGCTGACTGCTGACAACGAATTTGAACTCAGGTTTTCAAAATTCACAATGGCCGATTCAACATGGTGGACGATATATTAAAAAAGCACCTACTACACAGACATTTATATTTCATGATTTTTATTTTTTTTTCGTGAAATTTGCTGCAAAAAATCGAAGAAACTAATACTTACTTAAAACATAACATTTTTTGTTTATTTTTGTGCTTCATTTTGTATTTTTTATTTAAGCAATGTATACAAAATGTGCAACGAAGTAAACAAAATTATATTTAAATAACTAAAGAAAGTATCAATTTTGTTACGAATCTACCACGTTTACGTAAAAAGGGCACATAAGACACTTGCTTAAAACTTATAAATAAAGACACATCTTATTTTCAAATCATGACTTCTGTTTTCAGAACCTTTGAAGGACACGGTAACTACATCTTTAAAAAAATTGGATTTAATTGCATTACTTTGTATTAAGTTATACTATAATGAAAACTTCGAAATCGATTTTCTTGAAATGGCATTTTGGCGTATGTGCCCTTTTTCCATCAAATGCCTCGATTTTGTTTTGAGGACGTGGCCTAAGGGCTTTCTGTGTAGGAGCCAATGCGGCAACTGCATAATTCGCCCGTTAAATCCGCCACTGCATTATTGGACGAGAACCCTTATAATAGTATACATTATATATTTCAATTAATGTCAAGCACGGGAATTCTCAAATATTACTAAACGTACTTAACGATGAAAAATGAAGTTACTTATGCACCTAACCGACCTAATAATAAGCTGAACCCTCAAGCCATCGATCCTTTCCATTTTCCCAATGGACGTTGGCAAATAACTGATATTTCTGCGAAACGTATAAAAATGGCTATCAAACTTAAAAGAGGAAACAAAAGGATAGCACTGTAGAAAAAAATTCGGAATAATCCCGTAACTTCCAACCCCCCAACATCAACCCTCTGAGTGCGCCCCTGCATAGAACCTAGTCCGTTAAGAATAAGGTCCTAGTTTCCCAAAAATCTTATCCACGCTTCCAATAGACACCATACTACTTAATTAACCCTTCGTTGACTCTCTGGGTGTGAACCACCCATAACCTGATTTTGACGCTCCGAACCTTCTACATGCAAAATAAATACCTTGTTTTCAAAACCGACCTACATACTATTTTTTCACTCAAATATTATATCCAAACATCAACTCTGTACATTTTTAGCTTCCAATAATTGAAATTTGTAAAAGTTACAATTTTTTAAAGATTTCCTTTTCTTTTTCTCAACATGTAGTAATCTAGAATTATTTTACAAAAGCTGTGACAAAGTTTCAATCAAAAAATTATTAGAATAAATTCTGGAAACCTTGAAATTGACCCATGATTTTTTTCATAATAATTGAATTCGTTGAATGAGAATGGCACTCGTTCAAAAATTGCTCTAGGTATAAGCCACCCAGGTGTGTCAAAGTTGATCGTAAAAAAAGGTGTGTCAACGAAGGGTTAAATAATACCAAACACATTAAAACCATCAACTAATCGCTACACCCGACCATCGAGCGAAAGACCCTCACCTGGCTAGTGTTGACCTCGCCGTCTGTCCTGGACTCTGCGCCAGGCGTCGCGGCGCTCAGGTAGCGCTCCTCCAGCCTCTCCTGGAACTGCTGCGGCGTCTCCTGCTCCTCGGAGGTGTCGCCGGTCTCCCCAAGCTCGCGACCCTCCATCGCGTTGTCCTCGATCTTCCCGTCCAGCGGCAGCCTGACGTCGCCGGCGCGGGTCAGCTCCAGGGGCAGGCGTCCCCGGTCGTCGATGCTGTCGTCGCTGTCCACGACGGGCACCACGTCCGTGTCGGTGATCTGCACGACGGGCGCCATCGCCGGCTTCGGCGACGGCGACGGCGTCCCGATCGGCTCGTACTCGTGCTCGCTGTTACGAAAAGTCACCCTTTTCTTTCGCGTTCTCACCGGCATCTTTCAAGCTCCCCCGACCTCTCGGGTGCGTTAGCCAGCGATAGAAACACACGCGTTAGGGTTGGTGGACGGTGTTAGTCGCCTTTAAGTTACTCCGGCTCTCGGGTTCAAGGTGAATGAATTTGTTTGCTGTTAATATTGGACGGTAATGGGACGATGAAGTCTCTGTGACGGTTGTCTTAAGGTTCGCTGCTTTTCTTTTATGGATTAGTGGGGTGGATGCTTAATATAGATTTTTTGGATTATTTGGTTTGGGAATACTGACGGGTTAATCTTGTTATTTAGGTTTAGCCTTGTATTCCTTGCACTAGGGTTCTCTGTATTTGTTTAATACTTTAGCATCTAGGTACTTCTATCGTAAAAATCTTGATTGATTTAATTGAATACTGTTAGTTTCAGTGTTAATCTTGTTATTTAGGTTTATCCTCGTGCTCCTTGCATTAAGGTTTCCTGTATTTGTTTAATACTTTAGAATCTAGGTATGTACTTCTATCGTAGAAATCTTGAGCGATTCGATTGAATACTGTTAGTTTCAGTGTTAATATTGTTATTATAATTAGCTCCTCATCCCTTCATCAGGATTCTCCGCTTTTATCTCAAGAGTTAGAATCTCCTTCTATCGCAGAAATCTCGAGGGATTCAGTCATGCATTGTTAGTTTCCAGTATTAAATTTGTTACTTAGTTTCGTCTTCGCGTTAAACTCTACTTTTATCGCTGAAATCTTGAGCGATTCAATAGAAGAATACTGTTGGTTTCGATATCAGTCTTGGCGTTTAAGTTTCTCTTATGCTCGGAGGTAGTCCGCGCAGGCGGCTGTGAAACGAGGCGGGTTAATTCGCGCTTGTTTCACTGGAGTACTATGATTCAGTGGAAAAAGTGAGCATTGGTCAGACGGGAGATTCCAGCGGCGGCGTTCCTGCGGTGGTTAGAGGCTGTGGTTAGTCTTGCGCGGCTTTGGGTTAATTCGCAGATTCAACGGGAGGGTGGCGCTCGAGGAAGACACGAGTCGAGCTTATTTGGCTTCCGTTTCATTGTTCGGGTGCGTGTTTCCGGCGATCCAGCAGCAGTTACTGTCGCAGTGGTGAAAATTTATTAGTAGTGGAATCTGATGGGATTGTTACTCAGCGGGATGGGATTGCTTTGCGGGGAAGGTCCAAGAAGGTGGCACAAAATCTACAGGCGTATTTTATTTATCGTATTTTAAACAATCCTCCATTTTTAAGATACATTTGTTTCAATGTGCTCAAATTACTGTGAACAGGCCCGGCTCGAGGCTTTTTTGTGCTCTAGGCGAACTTACTAAATTACACCTTGCGAACTTAATAAATGAACACTTAATGCTAATGAATGAACACTATTATAAAATTATATTCGCAGCGCGATTGTTTCCACGTGCTGCAGAAATTGTTTGGATATGAAGCAAGAAATTAACAGAAGTCTCTAATTAATTAGTTGCTTATTTTAATAACTTATTTGACTTAAAACTGTTTAAATAAGAACTGTCTATTCACTGGTACGTGTTCATATACTGGTACATCCACCCTATATTTATTTGCGGCTTGTGATGACCTTACATGTAATATTTCATTTCAAACTTTATTTTAAAAAATGCCAACATTGAAAAGACCATTGCGCGTCCCTCGTTAACAATTTACACCAGGCAGGTGTCTAATCTTGCCTATAGCGACGAGCCAGGCTTGACTACAAACAATTAACGAATCGCGTGTAACACCATAAACCTGCTTAAATCCAAAAACGAATAATGTAGTTGACCCAGTCGTCGATCATTTGAATTAATATTGAGATTTTATAAGGTTTTTGAACAATATTGTTTAAAGGACAAAATTGCAACTTAATATTTAAGAGTCTTTACCTACATATATCATCACAATATTGTTCAAAAACCTTATAAAATTTCAATATTTAAGTGATCGACGACTAGGCCTAAACCGATCGGCGACTGGGTCAACTACCTTAAACGCGAAATATGCCCACGAATTCTATAATCTCCCTATGTATTTCTTTAAAATCTATCCACACTTTCTTTCACCGTTAACTTGCCAACCGCGAAATCCAATTGAACCCGTCACTCTCAACTGCCACTACATCAAATCTAAACCTAGACAACGTCCCCTAAACGTGTAATAACTACACCCCAGAAAGAGAAGAAAATACAGTAGCATCTGAAACCAAGTTAACCCCGTTTCCCTGCTTTCCAAACTCACGCGTTTGAAACCGCGCAGAGCACGCCATTTCCGTCGCCACCCCGCGTCCCTCGCGCCCCAGTTAACAGGTCAAACGAGTCCCTCGAAAATCCCCGCGCATCCAGCCGGCCAGCGAAACATCCATCAGCGTCCACCCTCTTCAAGACTCCTCCAACCCCCTCCCCCTAGTTATCCGTGGTTGGTGGAGCGTTATCGCGACCATCCGCGGCTCGATCATCGATACCCGTTGCTCCCATTATCGCGATACAATAACCCGATATCCACTTGATCGTGTCGCGTCAATCCACTCCCTTCCCTCGCCCCTCGAGGCGGTCGCCGGAAGGTTTGAGGTCAGCGCGCGAACGACCGCCGCGCTCGTCAACCCCCTAGCCCCCACCCCACACCGCGGCTCACCCTCCCTCCCCCTGTCAAAGGGACACACGAACGCACACGTGCATACACCGGTGCACACGCAGCGGAGACGGTTTCGCGGAGATTTGGACGCGGAACCGAGCGAGCTGACCGAGGTTTCTATCTATAGCCAGCCGGGCGAACCTTAAATAGCTGCGACGGCTGGCGAGCATAGCCGAGACGCGTAACCTATACACGCCGTTCTCGGCGCGGATGTCGCGGATGCCGGCGGGGCGCGCGGCTGGAAACTAGCCTAGATACGAGTCCCGACGGTGGGTGGATGCCGTTGTTGATTATCGGGAAGCGGGAGGCTGCATGTAGGTTCTAGCTAGGGTGAAGGGCGTAGGTTGCTGGGTCGGGGGCTAGCGGTGCCAGAGACGCGCGCGGAGGAGGGTGGCGGACGGGGTTAGCTGGCGGGAGGTGTTAGGTGGTTGTTACTGACCTGCAGCGGACCGCAGGTGGCTGCTGCATCGTCCTGGAGGGCGGTCTACCGAGGAGAGCACGTCGTTCCGGCAGAAGCGAGTCGCTCTGGTAGTACTGACAGCCGCAACGGACCTCGCGGCCGAGGCTCGACGTCGACGACGCTCGCGAGGCGCGTCCTCGTTGCTCTGACTCCATCCCCACCCCCCTAGATTCCACTTGTCCACCTCCAGCCTACTCTCTCTCTCTTCCTCTGCCTACCTGAGACGGCGACGCTGGCCGATCACCCGGTGGCTATTCACGATTCTCGCCCCTTTTCCTCCTCCAGTCCCGCGCCCCTTTCCTCCCCGCACGACGGTGGATGCCTGCCCCTCGCGGATGGTTCGCGTTGCTGTTGTTGTTGTTGTTGTTTGGTGTTGTCGCAGCCGCGAGGTCGGGGCGACCTCCGGGAACGAGAGAGAAAGGGAGAGGAGAGTTAGGTTGGCAGAGGAGACCGCTGCAGCGGCTTCTAGGCGACTCTGTACCCTCTGGCCTGTCCACGACACCGAGCCAGACCGGACACATGCGATTATTTATAGAATGTTAACGTGTCGGCCAGTATCGGGACCGCGCCGGACAGAACACCGTCTCACCTGAGCGCGCGCCGACCTCACGCGGATTAATCCCCTCGCCTACCACCTGGCGAGACGCGCCGCGAACCTGCGGAGGGACGCGATTCGCGGGCGCGGGAATTCGATTTATGTACTTGGATGTCGTGGCACGGGGATTGAAACGAAGGGTGATGTTGGGTAGTAGTTACTCGGGTTTCTGATTTTTAGGGTGTGTAGAGATTTGGTGGAGTTTAGAATGGATTGCGTAGGTGGAATTGTAATGTGGGAGTTTTGTGGGTGGACTTGGTGGTGGGGGATGAAATGCTTGATGGTGGAAGAATTTTATTTCTTGGGGATCGAGATGAGAGGTGCTGGTATTTATTAGTTACTCTGTTTTCTTTTTATTATGGTTTGTATATATTTTATAGAGTCTAGAATACCTAGATTTTGTTTTTGGGGTAATTGTAATGCTGGTGTTTCAAGAGTGGACTTGGTGGTCGGGGATAAAATGCTTGATGATAGAAGATTTTATTTAATTTCTTGGGGATCGAGATGAGAGGTGATAGTATTGATTAGTTACTCTGTTTTCTTTTTATTATGGTTTGTATAAATTTTATAGAGTCTAGAATACCTAGATTTGGTTTTTGGGATAATTGTAATGCTGGAGTTTCAAGAGTGGACTTGGTGGTCGGGGATAAAATGCTTGATGATAGAAGATTTTATTTAATTTCTTGGGGATCGAGATGAGAGGTGCTAGTATTTATTAGTTACTCTGTTTTCTTTTTATTATAGTTTGTATAAATTTTATAGAGTCTAGAATACTAGATTTGGTTTTTGGGGTAATTGTAATGCTGGAGTTTCAAGAGTGGACTTGGTGGTCGGGGATAAAATGCTTGATGATAGAAGATTTTATTTAATTTCTTGGGGATCGAGATGAGAGGTGCTAGTATTTATTAGTTACTCTGTTTTCTTTTTATTATGGTTTGTATAAATTTCATAGAGTCTAGATGTATTTCGAAATATAATTTTCGAGTTTCAAGAGTGGACTTGCAGATGGGGGATGAAATGCTTGATGATGGAAGAACTTAATTTCTTGGGGATCGAGATGAGAGGTACTGTTGTTTCTTAATTACTCTGTTTTATTTTTTGTATGGTTTGTATAAATTCGGAACAATTTAGAATAGATTCCGTATTTGGAATTATAATGTGGGTGTTTCTATAGTGGACTTGGTTGTGCGGGATGAGATGATCTGCTGTTCTACTTTGTAGGCACTATGTGTGCATTTGGTATTTGAAATGTGATCTGAGTTTTAAGGGTGAATCGAGGAGAAGAGTTTCATCAACTTAGGAGAAAGACACTTTTGCCCTTCATCAGACTTACTTGCTTAATTTGTACGATCCACGTTTGTACTTGGTATAAATACTTATAAAGAAGAATAAAGACGATATTACTATTATTATTATTATTATTATTATTTGAGGTTAGTGTATGTATTTTAAGAGTGGATTCGTGATGAGGCTTGGAATTTCTTCATCATGGGTTGCTTCAACATGTCAGCCAAGGAATATTAACACTTTCTTCCTACCTTCCTGAGAATCAACTTTGAACTTGATACCTGCAGTCGTATTATCCGCGTTTTAACAGCGAATTGGTCGATACCTAAATGCAGGACCTCGATCGCACAAAATTCTCACCCTTCGACGAAATCTTAACATTTTCTTCCTCCCTTCTATCTTACTATACTTTAACCGTGCACTCGGTGTTCTCCCAGCCACTTACAGTCTCCTAAAAACTCTTCAGTCTGTTGAACAATTCTGTTGGTTTGTTCCGATCAGATTCCTCTCGGTCAGTTTACACAGAACTCAACCGGTACACTCTACGACGGATCCAAAACGGCGGATACGTTCCAAACGATTAAACGCGATCTCCTAACCATCCTCGCAATTTCCACTCAATCCCAGCTCGATAAACAGCTCCACGTACTAAAATACCCAACGTCGCTACACTACTCGAACGTCTAGATTCTCATTTATAAATCTACCAAATCGCGTCTAGTGATTCGATGATGAAGACACAGTGTCTCGAATATATTTTGCTCACTGTATCGCACATGAAAGCTCGATGGAGCCGTTCAATGAACCTGATGGAACAAACCAAAGTAATCCAAGGAGAGAGCGTAACGAGTAAGTGGAACGCGAGAAAGATCCTCCACTTTTCACCCCTGTACCGTTAGGGTCCCCTTGGAGGTGTCTTCGTGCTTGCGTCGGTGGAACTGCAGACCGAGAATGCCGGGGGATAAGTTAATCAAATGATATAATTGGAGATTCAAATTAACATTTCGTGGTGGTACAGACTCGTCGTGGTTCCGTGGGATTGTTGATCGACGGCTGGTTAATTATTAGAAATTATTCTAGGGAAAGCAACGGTACAAGCGAAGCGTCGTGTGTCGGCGTGGAGAGGTCCGTGGAGCTCGACGGTGCGGCCGGTGCAGCTGAAAGAAGATGGCTTGATGGGAGCACAAGCTTGACGTCGACGGTGTCGTTCGCCCGTGGAGAGAATCGGTTATCGTCGCATGAGGGATCAAGAAGGGCGAAAAAAACCACAGGATTTTTCATAACATACGGACGTAGCTTTAAGGGTGAATACAGCGCGCGAGAAAAAGTGACGAAGGAAGTTATCCTTGACTACCTGGCGATGGAACATATTCTCAACACAGGCATCTTTCTAAAAAGCCATAGGAAATTTTTGACACTGTACTCATTAGGAAAAGTAACTAATATTCAAAGAATGCCATGGCTTGTGAATAGTAAAATTATACTTGAAACACAAAGTTTTCATATGTGCTATATGGGTCGTCAGTGACCCACGATATTTCCCAGAAACGAAACTTGAAACAGCTACTTGATAGTCACGAGAAGTTTAACCCTTTCGCTGCGGATTTAAAGTTGCCAACGATTCTTGAATAGTATGAATTTTAGACGAATACATTTTTTTTAATTTGCAATCTATGGCTACCGTCTCTGATAAGCTCAAGAATGGAATCCAAGAAATAAACAGTCGACTAGATATAGGTATTGAAGAATATTGCTGAGTATCACAGTGCGAGAGAATACTGCTTCGCATTTTTTAATTGCGTGAAATAAAGTCGAAATCCGCAGTAAACGAGAACGCAACGGCGTTCCATTATAGTCAAATACCGCAGCGGAAGGGTTAAAACATAATGCCACTTTTCTATGATTGCCTATCACAATCTAATTTCCCATTGAAGATCTACATTAATGCTAAAGTATCTCTGTCCACGAGGCGCAAAGGTACCTGTAGCTCACGAGCAAAGTCACTAGGGGTAAACATTTTTACCCTACGTAATTCCTACGAACTTCCCTCGCCACCTTCGCGCGCTGAATTCGCCCGAAAGCTTGATGTTCCCTGTATTATGAAACACCGTGTATAATTCAGCTGACGGCGGTGACAGATTCGTCGATTATGTCACGTCTTGGCACTCGACCACGCAATGAGCACGCCGCGCCGCCGGGCGCAACAACGCGCCGTTCCCCAGCGATTCGCGTGTCTTCCCGTCGACAGGCGGAATGAAGTCGCGGGGAACGATCGCAGATTTCAAGGCTTGCCACGGTGGTGGTCCTCTTTCCGTCCAGGGGCTCCCTGGTACACGGCGCGGCGCGCCTATTCGGTGCGTCAGTTCGAGGGGCTTTGCTAGCGTTGCGTCGCTTGGTTTGGTAGTTTCAGAGTTTCAGAACAACACACGCTGGCCACATTTGCTGACAATAGCGACGGTACTGGTGACGACGATGATGAATAGCAGTTATCTATCGCTGCAGTTTGTTTGATGGAATAGTTGTTTTGTATACGCTGTGTGTCTGTCTTGTAGTGTGTGGGATTTACTTTAGGTACGGAGTCAGCATTTGAAGATGATAGAAAGAAGAGTTCAGGAGGTTGTATGTTCTTCTATTTGTAGGAATAGAATTTCTAAATTCCTATATCTTCGGAAGTCACGAAAAAAACGAACCTCGGGTGACGGGATTCGAACCCACGATCTTCGGATCCTCTGCGCTACTGGTCAGCCGCCTTACCAATGTCGCCAAAGTCGACCCTCCGAAATCTTCTATTCCGAACTCCTTTTTATGGGGATTCCTGATCCCACATATTTGACTTTGTTTATGAGTAGCGTGAGCTTTGTGTTCTTTCAAATTGTGATTGATTACCCTTGCAGTGGGTGGTTAAATGGACATCTTGGGACTCGACGTGTGCCGTGGATATGTTGTTATTGGTGCTTTGGGTACTCTACGTTTTATTAGGATTTAGTGGAAATTTACTTTAATTTTTCACAGAAGTTACTGCAGGTCGTAAAGGAGGATAACTCTTTCTCATTATCTACAAATGCTGAATCCATCTCTGAGGCGGGTCCTATAATTTAAGGGACCCTCTGTATATAGTTCTTTCTCAAAATTTTAGTAGTTTTACTAATGGTACCGCAGGTGCTACGGTCCAGGGCAAGTGAGAAACGCAGCGCGGTACTACTGTGCGCTTTATCGCGAGTATTACTACTAGCTACGTATTAAGTGCCTGTAATCTAGCTAATTATAGAGGTAGTAGACCACTGAGCAGATCGCATCTATAATCAACAGAGCTGCGTACAACTGTAGCACAACACTAGCAAAGTAGTACAGTACTGTACTGAACAACTAACGAACATCGTGAAACGATAACAACGTGATATGCGATACAGTAGCATATAAAGAACTGTATCAGAGGGTGGAGTATCACAAAGGGCATAATCCCTGGAATCATCACGAAGTATTATAGTAGCAGTAGTAACAGTAGCAGCCCCGGTATGATCACACGAATGAATCTCTGAAAGAACTGTATTGCAACCCAATTACGGTACAGTGTATCACAAAGTGCATACAGTGCATCCTCAAAGCTTCCAGCACCGCTAGCCACAACGTTAGCAAACCTCCCAAGGAATCGCCCCTCGTACACCGTGTGCATTCGATTCTCGATCAACCGCGACAGCACAGTGGAAGAGTCGGCCCCCCACTCTCGCGCGCTGCGCAAGGAAGATACAGGGGGCGCCTAGGAGGGGACGGTTGTTTTACTGTATAGTGCCTCCCCGAGATATAGCGACTAAGGGGGGAGCCACTCAAGTGGTGTGCAATGGATACCACTGGGGCAGAGGTGAGCAAAAATTTTATTTAAATAAAAATTTCGGATAATGAATAAAAGTTAAGAAAGTTAGTCGCTAAGTATCGAATAAAGTTAATTTTTTTATTCGATATCCGAAATTCTTGTTTAAATAAAATTTTTGCCTACCTCTGAAATGGCAAATGTGATACAGATGTGCTTTTTTTAATACGTTCCTGAGCTTTGACTGGCGACCGAGAGGTGCCACATTGGACGCATGAAAATCATAGGTTTATTTAGCAATTATTTTCTTTCAAATACTGAACTCAATAGAAAATCTGATTAATGGCATTTATTACATATCTCTTGAAGATTAAAAAAAAATTTCTTCATTTTTTTCAACAAAATGGTGGTGCTAGAGCCGCTGCGCTGGTGGGACCTTTATGATTGATTCGCCAATCGGCATTGAAATTAGGGCTGGTACTATTCGAATAATTTAATATTCGAATATTTTACAAGTAATCGAATGCTACGAATAAACTTCGAATATTTGAGTATTCGAATGTTATTAATTATTATTATATGTTATACAGCAGTATTTGAATATCGATATATTCGAATACCGATGTACAGTAAATACTCGTTAGCAGCCCGATTCTACCACGCGTTAGGAGCCCGGCGACCATCCCCACCATTTCTTGGAATCCTTCGGACGAGAGTGGGGAACCCGGGAACGAGCAAGAGGCTCTTTCGTTTCCTCTCGCTCGCTCATTAGGTTTTCTCACTCACGCCAGTGGCCGCGTGGAATAGTGTCCAGTCGCGTTAGGAGCCCGCCGCCAGCCCCGTTCGTCGGGCTGCTAACAAGTATTTGTATTTACTGTATTCGAATAGTATGGTGTGAAGTGGGTGAAAATTAGCTTAGAAGATTTCACCCTGACAAATGAACCTAAAGAACTTGATTTATAATTCACACCATACTATTCGAATACATCAATATTCGAGTACATCAGTATTCGAATACTTGGATATTCGAATTATATTCGCCAAATAATTGAGCAACTGAAGCATTCGAATACCGAAAAATTCGCCAAATAGTCCCAGCCCTAAATAAGATGTATAACACTTACTTACAACAAATTCCATTAATCAGATTTTCTATCGAGTCCATTACACAAAACAAAAAAATTTCCAAACAAAACCTATGACTCTCTTCCGCCCAAGATGACACTGCCCCTTAAATACCCGAACCCCCATTGCGTTGACAATCTCGCTATATCTCGGTGACGCACTGTTCGAGCGCGTACGGCTGGCAAGAATCGAGCGCACTCGGTGTACAAGACACGATCGACGCGATCCCCCCGGTACACCTCGGAGACCAGCCACACAGAGAAACGATCGGTCGCGCGTGGGTGCTCTGATATCAGGACACGTTATCGGTGATCTTCTCGTTTAATTCCGCTGGACATTATAAACAGTAAATATAGAATCATCTCTGAAGCATCGCGCACAGCGTATTATACACGTACGTCTGAATCGCGTTCGAGGAGTCGTGACTTTTTTTTATAAAACATAGAGAATGTACAGGTGTCCGGCGTGTTACATATAATACACTGTGCCGTCGCGCTAGTGATCTTCGCTATTCCAAACGCGACAATGTGCTCGTCGACGGAACGTTCGTAGTGCTCGCGAGAACAACGCTATATCGACTCTGTGTCCCCATGGCCCTCCGCTTGCTTCTCCTTCCCTTCCTTCGTCCTTATCTCTTTTTTTTTTCTTACAAAGGCTAGGTTTTACATAAGTATTGTATATACACACGAACACAGTTGAACTCTTATTTCCCATCCACCTTATCCTCTGATTACCTCCTCTTCATTCTTCCCTCGTCCGCCGCCTTTCACCTCGCTAGATCGCTACGCGCGCGCGGGGTGGGGAAGATTGGGGGGGGGGGGGGAGCAGCTCCGTTCAATTCGGCGAATCGTCATCCGTGTATCGTCCGTCGGACTCAATGGGAAAGGGGTGTGGAGGGGGGGGGGGGGCGCACGCTCGCCGAGCGCTCTACATTTTGCTTATAAATAAACGAGCCTCGGGTTCCGCCACTCTGACCGTTCGGAGAGCACCTAGCTGAAAAACGGTGGGAGGGGGAGGCGCGAGGGGGAGTTGGAAAGAGCGAGTCGGTGGTGGGGGGGAAGACGCGGGCGAAGAAAACGACGGGAAGGGGGCAGGTGCGTTTCGGATGATCGTTGGGCGAAGAGAGAATTGGCGAGCACGAAGGAAATAGAGCGATGGAGCGGGGTGTCGCGTGGGTGGGTGACGTTTGGGCTGGTCACGAGCGGGAACGGGCAGAGAGAGAGAGCGAGGGAGCCGGAGAATCTCGCGACGTCAACGAAAATAGAATCGAACGCGTGTCTGACGCGTTACAACGAAGTGCAGCGAAAGGAGGATCATCGTCATCGGGGGGAGGGGCATTTGTGCCCGACGCGTTCCAGGCTCGTTACGACGGTCGATTAGGCGCAGGGTGCGATGGTAACGGCGGGGGAATTTCAAATTGAACGAGGGATTGCGCTAGAGTACTTTGAAGCTGTAGAGTGACTGTTTGTTTTTTTTTGTTTCAGGAAATTTGGGTCTCGAGAGCCGAGTACTTGTGTATTTGTCTGAGCATCGAGGGGGTGATAGTGGGGGTGTAGGTGCACCGAGCAGCGGCGGGGTTCCTCGGTGCGCGTGCGCGGAGGAGAGATGGAAATGTGGGTAAGTTACCTAATATTTGTATTTGTCAAAATGTATTGAAAAATAAGCGAATTTTATGAATTTTTAACTAGGAGAGGTTATAATGTACCCTGAAAAATGTTTTTGGCTTTTATTAATACACTCGTTAGGGTACAAAAAAATATGATTCATGTTTTTCAGTCTCGACGCAGTTTGTAGGTGGCGCTATTAAGCGATGCCCTATACGGTAACCACGATTTCAAGAGATCTAATGAACCGATTAAAAAAAGGATGAGGCATTTTATTTGTAATTGGACTCGCTATCGCATCATATCTTCTAACATAATTTTTTGAAGCACGGGTTTTTATAATCTGCACATTTATGTGCAAAATTACCCTTTTTGCACTATTTCGCTCAAATGTGCACCAATGATCGTAATTTTCGTGTTTCCTGTGGCGATATAGGGTAATGCTATAGCCATTGATATAAATTTTAATAAATTTCTCCGATTTTTGAATTCAGACGATCCTCTGAGTAAATTTCATGGTTAATTCCTTTTTGCCATCGTTACTAATTCTAGACCAAAAACATTAAACCAAATGTTTTCTTTGTACCCTAACAAGTGTATTAATAAAATCCAAAAACATTTTTTAGGATATTACAATCTCTTCTTGTAAAAAATTAATAAAAATCACACATTCTTCGAGCGTTTCGACCGGAGGGTCCCCTTAACGATTGCAATCCTCATACAACGACTCCCCTCTCTTTTCCATCCTTCGGTCGCGCATGCGCGCAGGGGATGTCCCTACTGCTCGGCACACACAGCATTCCCGAACCGAGGACTAATTCTAGTCTCTAACGCTCTATTCTAAATTACCGTCGCACCCTGCGCGCTAATCCTAAACGGAACTCGAAGACGGTGCGGGTGAGGGCGATCGAGAGCGATCGAGAGCGTGCACGTAGCCTGTTATCCGAACCGAACCGACACGCTAAAGCTTAAAGTCGTACAAAGCACCAGTGCGTACAAATCACTCATCGTCCACATGCAGCATCACAATAGTCTCCTCTCTTTCATACGTTAATAATATTACCATCGACGCGGTGACAGAATATATTATATATATTTTTTATGTATATATATATATATATATATATAGATTTCTTTTCTTTTATTTTTGTGTCTCGTTACTAGTCCGTAGCAAAAAACTGGCAGCGGTGTGTATGTGTGTCTGTGTGTCTGTCGCGGTTACATAGAACTGTTTTATTATTTTTTTTTGCATTTTCATTTCTTTAGAGAACTCTGCCCGCGTTCACCTCGTCCGTTCTCCTTTCTGCCCGCGGTATCGACGCGCTTCCCCCAGCGTCGCGGAGGGGACGGCCGCGGGCGCCCCTGAACGCTAGGGGCGTTAATTACCCTGAGACGGCGTCGATTATTCGTATCGCGGCGGGCCTTCTCCCGTGCATCGTCGTCGGTTCGTTCACCACTCGAAACAAAAAGAAGAAAAAAACGATGAATAAAAAAGAAAATATGTAAGAAAAAATACGGCGAGATGATCCTCGTGATCGAAGGCAACGACGATCACAGCGCCGCGGCGCCGCGATACACGCTTCTCCCCGTTTACCTTCTGTCCACATCCCTTTCCTTTCTCACCGAGGACGCGGTCTTAGTGAGGTCTCAGCGTAACGATTTTATTGTTGCAATTGTAGTTACAGTAATCGTAATCGTCGTAGTCGTGGGCGTACGGCGGCAGCAGGGACGCCGACTCGACGGGCCCCGGGCAGGGAAGGTGCCTGGGTCAGGCGAGCTCGTTGCTGTCCGGGAAGTGGTCGCGACAGTCGAGGCAGGCGGCCAGGTCGAGCACCAGGTTGTGGAGGCTGGGATGCTCGAGGACGTCCGGCAGCGGTGGATGGCAACGGGGCCTCTGCTGTCGACCCCTGAACGACCGGTGCAGATTCAACACCACGTCGCAGAACACGTAGCGCACCAGCAACAGTCGTAGGAAATCGTCGCCGAAGAATTGCAACACGCTGGTCTCTGCGCGGACCGTAAAACGCTCGTCAGTCGAGGTGTCTCTTTGATTCTCATTTGCATTTTTATTGTTGCCTCTTTTTCGCCGCTTTTTATCGTTCTTTTCTTTTCTTTTTTTTTTTTTCGTTACTTTTGTCATTATGGTCTCGATACTATTGGTACATATTCGCATTTCGTATTCTTTTTTTTTTGTTTTTACTTTCTGGTTTTCAGTTTGAGCAATTTTGACAAGTTCGAGCAATTTGCAGTCTGGCGGGCCCAGGTCGATCGGAACCGAGGACGTCAGTTCGAGAACGCTCGGCTCTGCTTGAGAGGGGGTGGCTTTGGTGTAGGGGGCACGGTTACTTTGGTGGTATGACGATTTTTTATAGTTTTCCTTAATTATTTCAAGCTGTGCTGTTTCATCAATGCTGAACCCCGTTTTGTTTATGTCAGTAATTATACGATTAACAATCCCCCATTTACGTTACAGCTTGACAAATTAATTTTTTGAAATTACTTTGGTACGTACAAACAAAAGACTTTTCACCCTCCGTGATCACACCTTTGTATAATCACAAATTACTACACAAATTGGTACCATTTTCGTATTTTTGAAACTTTTAACTTTTCAATGATAATTGTACATTCGTAATGCTGTAATACTCTCTCTTTAGAAATGTAAATTTTGAAATCAGGATGACATTTGTAATTCAACAAGAGCGACTCTGGAAAAATGTATATTTCTTTTTTCCGCGATGAATCCCCTTTGGAAGTTGTAAAAACGCGACACTTGAACTCGAAAATTCCGCTTGGGTTGCGGTTACACCCCGTGTGACCACGAAGCGGTATAAAAATAAGATTTATCCACCCCACGAAATTCCTAAATTTGCATCTCCCGCGTCGAATTTACCCTCGCACCCTTCAACGGAAAGGGTGAAACGTGCCGTCGAGTCGGCCCCGATGCACCGGCGCAAGGGGGGTTAAGAAACTCCTCCGGGAGATTACGTAAGCGTTGATAACCCTTGTTCCAGATACACGGTTGGAAAGGCGCGAGTCCCCTGGCGGGATGGAAACTTCCGGAATGGAAGAGAGGCAAGGCCGAGCGCTGACGAATTTCTCGGGACTGACGTCTACGGTTGCCGTCGCGCGGGGGCGCCGTACCGAATCCAGACGCATGGCAGACAAATTTGCATATTACTGTTGCTGCTGTTGTTGTTGTCTACACTCAGACCTGTTGTTCAAACTTTCCAGCCGTATTATCGTGTCGCACCCCCCTCCCCCCAACCCTCCTTCGTCGATATATCGATTCGGTGAAACTTCCTCTCGCGACGGGCGAATTAAGCGTGTCGCGAGAGGGGGGCCAGCCGTTACCTTACGCCGCTTGGCTTACCACGCCTATCGGTCCCTCTGACAAAAGGAAGCCACTCGGTACGGCTGAAAACTCGCGCGACATATCGCTGTCGCGGGAGGGAGTGGAACAATAGCGGGAAGGCCCTTTGTGGCTCTAGACACTCTAGATCACGCGTCTAGGAGAGCCGGAGATTGCCGGTTCAGCGATAAACACGGGGCTGGATCTAGGCCAGCTCTGTTTATCGTTGCAACGCAATCGCGGGATCCCCATTCGTCGCCGAGGACCGATCTTTTCGGTCACTCTTCCGGGGTCAAGGATCGGCCAGTAGACATAGATGTTTATATATTTTTGTGGGGAAGGAAAGGGGAGGGGGTGTGGGGGACGAAAATTGTTCTGTGGTAGGGAGGCAATAGTGAGATTTGATTTAGGATCTAATTATTAACTGGATTTAGTTTTTGAGCACCATGGGAGAAATTGTTGAAACGTATTTGTTGTAGAGTGTATGAGGCAATGTTTGTGTGGGTAAGACTGTTTTGCCTCTGTGGATGGAAGTTATAAGGGGTCTTCCTAGTGTGAAGGTTGAAAAGAACATAATTTTTTGGGAATTGATAAATGTTTGTAGTTTCTTTCTATCACCTTTTAAGACTATACAAAAATTGTAAATGTATCCATTTGTAGAGGAATAGGAGCATCGTGAAGAGAACAATATTCTTCCGGAAGCTGGACCTGATATCAGGAATTGTAGTTATCGCAAACACAAAATTCGAAAAGATTGGTAATCTGTAGACCTGTGGCTATCGTTTGAAGCAGCGTAATGAAAAAATATTAAGAAACAAAGAAATGGGAACGTTTTAAATTTCTTTTATCAATTTTAGCCAAAAAGTTATGATTTTGTTGACCATAGGAATTCAATTTTGCAAATATTTGTTCACTTAGTATGCTTAATATATTTGAAGTGGATGGAGACTTTTGGTTTTTGGTCAATCAGATCTAGCATCCGAAAGAATACTGTTCTCTTCACGCTGCTCCTATTCCGCTATAAATGGATATTTTTACTTACAATTTTTTTACAATCTTTAAACCTGATAGAATAAAGCTACATATATACAAAGTGATATTTGTTTCTCTGTTTAATTCCCGAAAAATTAAGTTTCTTTTAGCCGTCACACTAGGAAGACCCCAATGAAATCTATTGGTTGCTCTGGTGGAGTAGAATCGTTAAACGAGGAAACGTGGTAATACTATGTAGTCAAAGAGTTTAAGCGCATCGGGTCAATCTACGTAATTCAATTGGTCTTTATCTGTTTTTTCCACGTTTGAAAGGGAAGGTATCTAATGTCTACGGAAGCCATAATCCTACCCAGGGCAGTTCAATCTCCCGCTCGCGAAGCGTCCCACTATCATCGAGCAGTACACTTTAGCTGTCGGGTGACCAGGTACCGTAGCCCCTCAATTAAAACCCTCCCATTACATTTAACACACAAACACCACAAAAAAGTCACCCTCAACGCCCTCTCAATCTTATCAAACCCAAGAAACCCGCGAAAGCTACCACCACCAAAACCAAAGATCCATCACCCCCCTGCGTCACGGTATCAGCATCCTCCGAGTCACCCGACACTTCGCCAGAATCAATATCCTCGCGGGTTCGAAAAAACAGGACCCAGACGAAAGCCGAGGCCAGCCCCTGATTTCGCGGCCGTCGGAGCCAAGAAAGTTTCACCGACACAGATCTATCCCCCTATCCTGCTCCCGTTAGTTGATCGAATTAGAATGCATAGTCCCCCAGATCGCAGCTACGGGGATGTCCAACAACAACGAAAGAACCAAAAAGAAAAAAGAAAGAGAAAGAAAGGAACGGAAAAGAATAGCAAGGAAACTGAGGGCTCCCGAATCCTTACCGCATCTGGAGTGCATGACGAGCTGACAGGCCTCGATGAGGAACCGCTCGATGTAACGCTGGCACCGCTCCCAGTGGTGCACGGCCAGGCTCCCGATGTTGCATATAAGGCAGAAGGCGGCGAGGGGGGCGTGGAGGAACAGGGTGAACAGGCTGCCGCCGTGTCTGACGTCGCGCAGGGTCGGCGGCGTGTCCTGCGGCGACATCAGCACCATCAACGGCTGGCCGAAGTAGCGCGGTATCTGCTGGAACACGAAGCTGTTGTCCGAGTCCACCACCACGAACAGCGGCTTCCTCGTGAACGGGTAGAGGTCGCCCGGGTAGAGGCAGTGGGGCTCCTTGCCCCCCGTGGGCCTCTTCCCGTGCTCCGGGTCCCTCTTGCTGCACGTCGACACGCCGCCCAGGTCGTACCCCACTGAAACACCGCAAGTTTATCAACATCGTGCAATTCCGGTTTCGTTGCCGCGGCCGGATGCCACGGGGCACGCCCGCGCGGCCCCCCCTTGGCTTCGTTGGCTTTCCTAACTCCTCTTTTCGAGATTCTGGTTAATTGGTCGATGGTAATTAGGGATTGTATTCGTTGGCGCTACTGCGATGTTGTTGAGATTCATTTTGTTTTGCTCGAGGTTTTTTGGGGGATTGCCATTTTTGGGAGCGGGAGGAGTTGGATGGGGTGCTTTAGGTGGGAGGGGTGAATGTGTGGACTTGAAGATCTGGGTTAGATCTGGGATGTTTTGTTGAGGTTTCATCTGCTCTGATCTAGGTTTTTTGGAGGATTGCAAATTTTAGAGGCGCGGAGGGGATTACACGGTTTTTTTGGGGTGGTGGAATGGGGAGACTTGGAGGTCTCGATTGTGGTTGAATTATGTTTAAAGTAAGGACTTACATTTGCATTATTTTGTTGTATTACTTCACTGTTTTTAGGGGTCGTCCTTAAATTACGTAAGGCTTTTTGGATGGGTGGAGGGGGTCGCGAATTTCTTACGTTTTCTTACAAGGGGGAGAACGGAATCAGGTAGCGTCTTACGTAATATTTTTTAACCTGATTTTCAATAAATACAAATTCTATTATTAATGTTCCAGAAAGGTTGTTTCAGTTTCAATTTCCCGAAACCGAGATAAATAAATTATATAATCCTTTAACAGAATTTTAATACCTGAAAAAATTGAATGTAAAAAATATTACCTAAGAATATCAAATCTTATGAATTCTTATACTGGGGGAGGGAGGGGGTAAGAAATCGCCAAAATTACCCTTACGTAATTTAATGACCCCCGCTTAAGCAACGAGGTGAAGAGTCCTTCTACTATAATAATAGAAACTATATCCCTATTTTCAATTCTTCCCATCTCAGTCATAAATAACTAAAATTAAAACGACTTTTCGAGGGGACGAGTTAACACACGCTTTTGAAACGTCAATATTTTTTCGATGTGTCTGTTTCCAACACACGACGTCCCTATAAACAGTGGCGATCGGTCTGTTCACGCTCGGGCGAGCTGAAAACCGAGCTTCGTTTCGTCGAAACAATGAGAAGCCCGGCGTAGCGTGTCGGTTTTCGGAGACGGCGCCTACCCGCTTCGAAATTGGCGAGCTACCAAAATCTCCCGCGTCATCCTTCGAAGATTTATTTCCGCGCGAACCAGATCGCCCGCGACATTGTAATTTGTATCGTACCCTGTGGAGCCAGAAGCCACCGATTTTAAAACCCACTTCCACGCTACGCAATCTCTATTCTACTGTCTGACCATTACTGCCCCATTCTACTTAATCGCTCAACCACTGAATGCCTCAAGAAGCACATTGCACTAATGTTCCACGTCGGTTTATTTCCCTTTAAAAGAAAATCTAAGAGATACGTATCTTTTTATTGGTGTTTAATGTTATTTAAAGGGACGGCAGCTCCCATGGAAATTGAAAAATATTCGTTTTATAGCGGGAGGTGGTTTGCCTCTATAAATTTGATAAATTTCGAATATCTAGACAATGAGCTGTGTTTTAGGAAAAATAGTGTAAATGTATAAATATTAATTAGATGGAGGAGAGCGTTACGATTCTATGTCTCTCATTTGAATAATTTAGAAATCTTAGTTTGAGGAATCCGCGGATTTTTCATCGCGGTCGGAGGCATTTAAACCACGAGAAATGTTTCATTTTATCGAGCTCTCAGCGTCCTTTCTTTTTGTAAATGGGAATGTTTAATGTCCCTGTTTGGAATTGTGTCGCGCGGTTAACGAGGCTAAACGTTCATTGAAGAAGCTGCCACCTGGTCGGACGGATATCGACGGCGCGCCTTGTGTTTCGATATCGATTGCGAACTTAGAATCCACCAGCAGGTCGGAATCTCTATCGCGGAATGACCTTGACACGGATGCGCTACTCTAGTTTCGTTGAAAGACCATTTTCGCCTTCTCGACACGGCTGTAACCTTAGAGCTCTGAATAGCGGTCCCCTTTGGTGGTCAGCTGGTGAATTTTTTACCACCCTCGGCCTTCAATCTCAGCGAATTCCTCTACTCTTCTTCCTCCTCCTTTTTTTTGAAACAGATTTCCCTTTATCCCTACGTTTGCAAATCGTGTGCCGCGAAACATCGGTTCTGTTGTTAAGAAGAAGCGGAAAATCCAAATTTCACAGAATATCACTAAATTAAAGTCGCATAAAACAGTAATAATTTTTGTGGCTTCCCAATTTTTTGAGGAATTCCAGACTGTATACCTATCTTCTATCTCTAACACAGTACAGAATTCGTTTCTTAATTCAGAATCAGTAGAAAATTACGCGGAAATCGGCTGAAAATGAGGAAACTTTAAAATTGAAAATTTGAAAATTTGATAATTTAATAATTTAAAAATTTAAAAATTTAAAAATTTAAAAATTTAAAAATTTAAAAATTTAAAAATTTGAAAATTTAAAAATTTAAAAATTTAAAAATTTGAAAATTTAGATACTTAAAAATTTGAAAATTTAGAAATTTGAATATTTGAATATTTGAATATTTGAAACTTTGAAAATTTGAAAATATGAAAATTTAAAAATTTTAAAATTTCAAAATTTCAAAATTTCAAAATTTCAAAATCTAAAAATTTCAAAATTTCAAATTTTAAATTTGAATATTGAATACTTGAATATTTGAATATTTGAAAATTTGAAAGATTGAAAATTTGAGAATTTGAAAATTAAAAAACTAAAGCAACACGAGATACGCGCCACTTGTGCCAATGAGCATCAATACTGACCGCCAAGTGATCAATGAAAGATTATAGTCCTCGAATAACAGTGGAATAACGCGTAGAGGGATTACGAAACGTATAAAGCATTTAAATAATTCATACGAGTCGCGGGGCAGGTGATTCAGTATTAATTCATCAGCGTGGATTGGAAAGCGGGGTATAACGTGTAAAATGGAGGACAATGATTAGAGATTGGCTGGTGGATAGCGGTTGGACGCGGAGGCACGTGGAATATTAGGGAACCCGTCTAAACGACCTGGATTTTCTGTTTAGTTAATTCGGAGGCCAGCGGGATAAGGGTCATGGTCGCGGCCGGCATGCATCTCGCGAGATGACCCTCGAGATGTCTTCTTTCGATTCGCGTGAAAGTTTCACGAGCACGGGCACTAATTAAAGGCGAAAAAGAGAAAAAGAAATACAACCGTGCGCCCTTCTTCCCACTTCGCGTCGGACACCTCTAGCTCTGCCACTGATCTTTTCGTGGGTCCAATTAAAGGGCAGGCGTTGCTTTCGCCAACGATTCGTTTCTGACGCTCGTATGCAGCTTCAGTGTCCTTGCAATGAAATATTCTTCGAATTCGCGAGACTGTGTAATTATCCCAGTTATGCCTTTCATATCACTGTTTGGCATTGATAGTGACATAAAATATCAATTTAATCAAATTACATGATAAGCGTTCAACTATTAATCAAATGTAAATTTCAAACTGCTTTTCCTGTAAAATTACATTTTTTTATTTGTGGCGTTGTCAATGGCAAGTGGTAAGCAATATAAAAATGGTAAAATGCACATTTTGAGTGTTAGTTGCGGGACAAATTTTTTTTTAGAAAAGGTGTATTATTATTCTACTATAAACTTGGAGAACCTCTTCCCCGTTTACTATCTACGGAATTGCGATCACTTAGTTACTGATTCTAGCGGTCTTCTTTTTATCAGAAGCTCTGCAGCTTGTTGGTTACGGAAGGAGCAAAAGTAGCGTCAAGCTTTCTAAAAATACTTTGTATGTACAAGATCTATGGTCAAACCGTCAAGCTCATACCACAGCGAATTTCCTACGTGTAGCTTCTATTTATCGATCTATGGTAATGGCGTCTAACACGAGCTAGTCTAAATAACGAGTAGCCTAAGCAAAGAGTGACTAAAGTGAAACATATCTCAAGCTCCCCAAGGGAGAAGCACCCTAATACACCCCCCAGAATCCTTATACCTCGATCCTCCCCACGCACCCTTTCGCAGAGAACAAATTCAAGCTCCCAACCCTTCCGGATGTCGGCCATGTTGGCTTAAAGAAAAGTAAAACAACTGTAATCGCGAAATTGATGATCTGGGGTAGGATTTTAAAACAGCATTTTGCTAAATTCCGCCCTTTGCGCCACAAAAAGAAAAAAAATGGAGGGAAAAAAAACTAAATCTGTATTACTTAATTTGTTGGTGTAATAAAGACGCATTATTATTATTATTATTAAATTCACGTCCTTCACCCATTCCTTCGCCCATTCCATCGCCCAATCAAACCGAGAAACACTTTCCAGTCTTCTCGGGGGTTTACGTAATCATATATCTAGAGAGGGCGGGGGTCAAGAAGTCAGGGGTGTCGAAAAGTCTTCGGTTCAGTCGCTCATCAGCGACGCAAGCTCGCGGTATGTCCACGAAGCCCTTGGTCGAATGCGAGAAAGGCGATAGTCCGATTCCCCTGATCTAATTAGCCGGAGATCCTGGGGCCACGCGTTTACTGGATACGCGCTTTGGTATATACATATAGGGTGCGCTAAGATTAATGGTCCATACTTTGGATATCTGTGTGCAGAACCGTGCAACTAGCAGGGGTTATGCTTCTTGCTTGTTTTCAGTTGGAAAAGAATGACGGAGGAAGAAGTTGGATGCTTTACAGAATGCTATCTCGAAATTCAATGATGCATGTGTAGTATGCAACTGCACCTTAGTTTTAAATTTAATACTCGTTACTTGTGATACCTACGATCCTCTCAAAAATCACTTTGATTTTGTTGCACCTTTTGCAAATTTGTCAATATTACTACTCGAGCACATAATCTTCTGTACTTTTCATTTTATGGAATTGATCAGTTTGGATTTTCACGTGTTTACATATTGATCCTTCTCGACTTTCTACGTATAAAAGTATTAGGGTAATGAGGATCAGGGTAATCCGGGAACCTTAAAGTACCGAGGTCGAAAAAGTATGCAAAACACGGCCCTGAGCTCTTCACTTGTCAGCGAGAAGATAAGTACATACTACCATCACTATTCCTCTGTAAGGCATAGTACTAATCTGCTAGTATCACTATACTTCTGGCACGCATAGTACCCAAAGTTTGGATCATCAATTTTGCAACACCCTGTATGCAGAATACACGTAACAACAATGTTCGCGACACGGCTTATCCGTTGACGGGCTGTTCCGATTCAGGGGACACGGGGGGGAAAGCCCGTCGCCCCCCTCAGATCGACGGCCAAAGCGACGGATCACCAGCGACCGAGGAAACTGACCGAAAACACCGACACGCGTTCGTCTTCGGCTCCGTCGAGCGGGTGATTCGCTTTAACCGCGCATCGGGCCAGCCACTGCTGCGATAAGTAATTTTTGTGGTCGATCGGAGACACCAGACTCTGGCCATTGGCGTTTTTTTTTTTTTTTTTTTTTTTGGAGCTTCGCGAATTATTTTCGCCGGCAAAAAGGCTTTGGCGATGATGTCGGGAGCTCTGGAGGGCTCGACACTTTGAAGTTCGTGGAAATCGATTGGACGTGGCGATTTATGGGTTTTGGATGTGGGTGACGAAACTGGGCTGTGATCTATGTGTGTGTTGCCTCTTTCAGTGGGAATGTAGTGGTTACTTGTAGTTGGGTACTTTTGTGGAGATTCAAGAGGAGAGTTTTAAAAATGTTTGAAGGTGATGGGGAGTGTGAAATTAAGTACTAGAAATGAATTATGAACGATTATGTAAGCCCTTTGCAAGTAATTCTCTGTTAAAAGAAATCTCCTCTGAATTAAGGGGAGGATTATAAAGAAACGGGTTTTGGTGTTAAATTGAGTACCCTGCAGTGGCGGATCCGCAAGGGAAAAATCGCTGATTTCGGGAATTATGATAAATTGATACTAAAAAATCACTTTTTCATTTAACAGGCTAATATCGGAAAAATCTCTGGTTCATTACTGAGACCTACGCCCCCCTCACGAAAATTCTGAATCCGCCACTGGTACCCTGTGTAGCAAGGGGTGGAAATCAAATAAATTGGCTGGGGCTTAGAAACCTTTTCTTATTGGACGACTAGTCACCAGAATTTCAAAATATCATCTCCCTAATATTAACACCAAATTACCATAGATACCTAGCTACTCTCTAAAGATCTAAATCCTTCAAAACTCCAAGGAATCGTAATTCTAATCAAGATTCCCTGTCATCTCCAACCTCCTACACTTCCCCCTTAGAAACCCTAAACACAGCAACTATACAATCGTCCAGCGCCTCCTTTAACAAGCACCCTCGCCCTCAGCAGCAAAATGCTAGCGCAAAGAGCAAAAAACACGACAAAAGCCCTCGCAGATAATACCAGCTCCCATCGAGGGACAAGTACAGTCAGTGGAACGGATATAACACTCATATATACTTGCGACATTCATAAAATATGTGAAGCCTCCAAACACAAATACCCTCAGCCACTATAAAATACCAAATACACCCCCTATATTCAGAGGCGGATTTACCATAAGGCGCACTAGGCGCGCGCCTAGGGCCCCGACTTCGGAGGGGCCCCACAAAAACCAACTTTCCACTTTTTTTTAATGACACCAAATTTGATTTCATGTGATTTTATTCTTCCTGTCTTTCCCTTTTTTGTAAGGGGCCCAATATTTTCTTTTACGCCTAGGGCCCCGACTTCGGAGGGGCTCCACAAAAACCAACTTTCCACTTTTTTTTAATGACACCAAATTTGATTTCATGTGATTTTATTCTTCCTGTCTTTCCCTTTTTTGTAAGGGGCCCAATATTTTCTTTTACGCCTAGGGCCCCGACTTCGGAGGGGCCCCACAAAAACCAGCTTTCCACTTTTTTTTAATGACACCAAATTTGATTTCATGTGATTTTATTCTTCCTGTCTTTCCCTTTTTTGTAAGGGGCCCAATATTTTCTTTTACGCCTAGGGCCCCAACCGACCTTAATCCGCCTCTGCCTATATTGAACCCTACCGTCTTACACCCCGCTACCAGTCTGACGCCACTATATCCGTTCCACGAGCGACGCGTACAGCCAAACAACTCAGCCAAGGCTCTAGCGAAGCGTCCGTATCCGACCAAAGGGAAACACTCACTTTCTTCCGGGTGCTTGACGGTGGAGAAGCATCCGTCCGCGGACAGGTAGAGGAGCAGCGCCCCGTTCGCCGGCAGCTCCTTGAAGCCGCTGGCGAGGAACACCTGCACCTGGCTGTAGGTGGGTTTGTACAGCAGATACTTGTGGGGGTTGTCGCGCCTGGGCGCCCCGTTCTCCGCGCCCGGATAAGGGCCCGGCCTGAACGGCATCCTGCCCGCCGGCGAGGCGTCGTGCAGGTGATTGGGATCGTCGCGGGGCTCCCTCTCGAGTGTCTGCAGCATCCTGAACATGTCCATCGACAACTCACTGAACTTCACCTGGTCGGCGCAGTTGCCGACTATCAGGATCTCCTGCAGCGATAGGCACATGGGTGGCGTACGTTCGACGGGCGGCGAGGTCTGCGGGCCGAGCCTGTGGGTGAGTATCACGGGATTCGAGTCCGAGTGCACCACCCCGACCGCCGACTCGGCCTTCACGAACGCCTTGATCTCGTCCAGCACCAGGTTCCACTCGAGCTGATCGTCCGGCTCGTAGGTGCTGGTGTAATCGGCGATCTGGGCGTCCAGCTCCTGCACCAGCTCCCTCACAAGCTTCATGCGGTTCAGCAGCAGGCAGACCACGATGAACCGGGCGTAGTACCTGAGCTTCTTCACCATCAGGTCGCTCCTGTCCTCCTTGGCCGCGCGGCTGTAGTACGCGCGGCCCCTGATCGCCGCGTAGAACGAGTAGGCCTCGTGAAGGTAGCTGGTCTCGCTGGTGCGCAGGTAGTAGTGGTAGTAGAGCTGGCCGATCTTGCTGGCTATCTCGCCGATCTGCCACCTCTTCAGGCCGTACTTGGTGTCCAGTATCGTCCTGCAACAGGGAGCAGAGGGGGGGTTGTACGGGGGATTCGTTGAGAACGCGATTGTCATGAGTGACAGCGTGGCGTGGGTGTACCAAGCGGTGGCGAGTAGGGATCTTACTATCCAGATATCCGGATGCTCAGATCCGGATTTCGATTCCGATTTAGAGTTATAATGAGCAATCCGGATACTTGGATATGTGGGTAGTAAGAGCCCTACTACCTGCTAGGTAAATACTAGGTATCCGGATTATCCGGAGTATCCGAATTGCTCGTTATAACTCGAAATCCGAATCGAAATTCGGATCTGAGTATCCGGATAGTGAGAGCCCTAGTGGTGAAGCTAGTAGGGGCTTTAAAAGAGGCGGAGTTGGGCATTAACTGAATAAAAAATTATTTAAATAATTGATCATTTAAGAGTTGCTTTAATTTTGGATTATTTGACGAATAAAATTAATCTTTTCACTCAACAAGTTTCTTTGAACTTTTATTCGTTATTCGAAATTTGTATTTGAATTAAATTTTTGCCCATCTCTGAGTGGAGGCTTGGGAAATGGGAACGGTTCGGCTGCGAGGGAATGTTTGGGTTGTTGGGCATGCGCGTTTGGGAACTTCACTGATGCTTAGTGCACCTGTGGGTTTGGTACTGTGAGGTATATTTAAATAGTATTTGGAGATCTGAAGGTGAATTTCTTTTCTGTGGTGTCTTTGGGGTTTAATGAGAGAATGCTGCTTTCTACTTAGTGCTAGGACATACATTTCTTAGTGTCTAGCTTCTTTATTAATATCATTTTGACTATCACCTATGAAGCATTATCCATAGACTTTTGCAAGCTTGCAAGGGAAAGCCAATAGCGTTAATCTTTGTCTAGTCTATAGTGCTAGTAGAATCTGAGGAATCGGTTTAATGATATCGCTTTGTCAGGTGCGAAAATAGTGCGGCCTTTGTAGCTAGAAATTTAATTCCGTTTCGTTCCATTCTTTAGGCACGTGAAAACGCAGCGCGACGTGGGTTCGCGTTAGAATTGTCGTTTGCAAGAAATCGCAGAAGGGGAACAAAGCTGCTGCGTGTCTGCGCAAGAAAGGCACGAGCTGAAAAAAAAAACAATCCCGAGATCGCGGAGCCGTGATAGTTTTCAAACACATTCGCACGAGCGCTGGAGAAACTTTCTCTATTGTTTTGACGCGGGAAACCGATCCTGAAAGAGCGTCCCCGATATTTATTAACAGCCACAGCGTGCACGCGACGGTGCGGGGCGAGTCTGAACGCGTGTCAGGAAGTTTATGCGCGTACCCTGCCCGTCAAAGCTCGGTACATTCGAATGGCCTGCCACGAACGTAATTGTATAATAACTTCTATATTTTTCTGCGTTCTAATATTTTATAACTTTTATTATCAGTTATTAGTATTCGTGTGTAAAAGATATTGCTGCCATTAAATAAATAGGAAGACTAATGAAAAATTCATAATAAGAACAATCTGAAAACTATTTAGTCTAAAAGTTACAACCACTCATTATTAATTAACGCATTTTACAGCACACGCTCATAATTGCCCTATCGACACTCGCAAACGTATAAGTTCATCACATCACTATATACCGTAAACTGGGGGAACATTGGCAGTACGGGGTAACATTGGGATCTACTTAGCATCTATTAAAAAGCAAAAGCAAAAAAATTGTATGCATTTTCACACTTGTAATACAATCACAAATGATGCAATGTTATAATAGGATACCTAAACCTAATTTAAAAATGTTAATTAAAAAAAGTAAAAAATATAAAATAGAGTGCATTGAAAATAAAAAGAAACAAATTTAAGTGATAATGCAAGTTCAGATGTCGTAAAACTTTAACCTTTTAGTGCTTTTTATATATATGTATTAAAGAAAGTTAAGGACAAAAATTGTATGCATTTTTACAGTTGTAGTGGATTCACAAAAGATGCAATGTTATGATAGGATACTTAAAGCAAATTTAAAAATGTTAATTAAAAAAAGTAAAAAATAAAAAATTAAAAAATATAAAATAGAGTGCATTGAAAATAAAAAGAAACAAATTTAAGTGATAATGTAAGTTGAGATGTCGTAAAACATTAACCTTTTATTGCTTTTTATATATATGTATTAAAGAAAGTTAAGGACAAAAATTGTATGCATTTTTACAGTTGTAGTGGATTCACAAAAGATGCAATGTTATGATAGGATACTTAAAGCAAATCTAAAAATGTTAATTTTTATATTATATAGCAAAGTATACCAAAAACATGCCAATGTTCCCCCAGTTTACGGTAACTACCTTCCACTATCCCCTAATTTCTAATTCTCCTATCCACATCTTTCTAGACAGCCCCACCTTCCCCTCAAACTTGCCCAGCGTGATTCGCGCCGAGACTTAAATCGACTATCTCGTAAACGAATCGGCTGCAATTCATGCTCCCTTTCTTAGCCCGGACAGAACATACGGGGCGCGATTTTCCCGACAGGCCATTTAGACTTGTCAGCCAGTGTATCGCGTCGGGCGCGTGTATCGGGTTCGGCCAGGTGTCGTGTGAATAGCTGGATAGACAATTGACTCTTTGTTGAGTCACGCCGCGGCCGCCGATGGCACTTTACGCGATCGAAAGGGATAGGGGGGCATTACCGGGCAACAGAATCGAAAGGGTAAATAAAGGTCCGCGGGCGGAAGTGGGCCAATGAAGCGACCGAGAAAGTAAACGCTAAGGAAAGGGCGTAAGGGGAATCGGGGTGGGGGAAGGTTGGGCGACGATTAAGCGTACGCGATAACTGTACGCGGTCGAGGCTTCGTCGCGAAATTACAGGAAGGAAGGACCGAGATCGAGTCGTCGGATCCGCGACAACGATACCACGAGGTCTTGGTCACGTGTCGGGTGGTGTATCGTCGCTGGAGTACAGGGTGGCTCAAAATACGTGGCGCGATTTGAGTCGGAGGTTTCTTTTAAGGGGACATTAAATTCTACGCGTGTAGGAGGTGCCTAAATTGATATAGAGTTGTGGTATTTGTGGGAAAAAAGGTATTCTATTTTATATTTTTGTGTACGAATGGGAGTATATCGGTGGTTTAATGTATTTCTGTGAGACTTGAGTTTTTTATATGAAACAAATAGTTCTTGACTGTTTGTTTATGTTTTATAAAGATCGAAATTATATTTTCGTCATAAATTTGTCAAAAATAATATTTTTGATCATTGTTTCTGAATTTTATGTATCATTGCTTGTTTAAACCAATTTTTCTAAAAAATGTTAAAAGTGCACATACAATATTTGGCACTAAACCATCGAGATATATTTCGTTCATTTAGCAAATTAGTAATTGAATAAATGGAAAATGTGGGGTGGCCATTAAAACTTGACACAACTGGCGAGTATTGGTAAACCTAGTATCATCTTTCTCGATCTATCATACAGTTTTTCAGAAAGGTATGTTACATGCATGCTTGTTTGTAGGTGTTGCTTAAAAAAATAACGGTTTGTTCACACGAAACTGTGTACTTATCGCACTACCACTTACAATTAGTATCATTGCTATTAATCTCCCTTTCAAGTACAGTGACACTGTTTTTTGCATTCGAATGTTAAAATGCCGAAATTTCTCAGCAATTTTCATAAAAAATGTTTCTCGCAACTCGTAAAGTAAATAAAAAAATCTAAAGCTAATCAAAACATCAAGTTAAACTAAACAAAGAATTGTAACATCTACAACACCTCATAAGAGATTTCATCATATCCAAAGCTTCTCCTGAGTAACTACCCCGTGCAAATCAGCTGCTCGTCAGTTGCATCGTGCTTTAAGCCACCCCGCCTAAAGGGCCCCGCACACCGAAACGATGTAGCTGTTCGTGCCAGCAGTGAAATTTTAAGTCAGACATTTGGCGGCTCGTAACCCCAAGGAAGTCGTTTCGCACGCCACGCGAGTGTGGCCCAGGACCCCATCGACAAGAAATTCCCGCGAGCATGCAACAACGATCGACCCGGAGGCGGGACGCGATTTCCGCGTATCGCCCACGGAACCCGTTTGTAAGCGCGCGTTCGACACCCGTTTCGATAAGCGGGCGAGAGTGCCGCGATGAAAACGAGAGCGAGACGTGAATAAAAAAAAAAAAAACAGAAACGAAATCGATGGGTAGAATGTTATACCCTTAAAGTGCAGCCCTCGCAGCGATTCACTAAAAATATCTATGCCCCTGCATAGCCGTGGGTAACACGTACGTACGTATGTACATACATCGTTCACTCGCGCGCACAGTGTTCGCCGTCCACTCGTCACATGGCGCGTACCCAGGCGCGAGGACCAACATCCTTCCTCGTCTCCTCGGCGGATGGGCCCCCGTTCGACGGGCGAGTGCCGCGGCAGGGGAGCACGTTTCCCCTTGTTGCGAAAGGGTGGCGGGATCCGGTCGGTCGGCGCAGCCCCGTGCCGACGGTAGAGAACGCTGCCCTCGGGGAGGATCGAGGGCCAGATCGGCAGGACCTCGTGGCCGATGGACGGTGGAGCGACGGGCGCGTTAGGGGCGCAGCCACACCGCCCGCGGAAACCGGGATGATGACTCACGCGGTTCTCGGGTTTCGCGCACGGCCACGCTCTCACTGACTCACCTGTGCTGCTGCTGGAACTTCCACAGCTTCGTGTAGATGTCGAAGGTGCGCCCGAAGTAGCCCTGCCACTGCTTGTGCCCGTACTGTGGCAGATCCCGTAGCCCGTTGAACAGCTGCTTGCTCTTCTCGAGCAGGTGGCAGAACTCGAGGACGACTTTTCGCTCGTGGTCGTCCATGCCAGCCATCATGACCATCTTTTCGCTGTGTCGAGTACGCGGCCACTGGCTGGACGACCCCTCAGACGACGGCGAGCACGACCACGACGGCGACGACGACGACAGTCGCGGCGGCCCCGCGTGATGGCGCCTGCCGATTCCGCCACCCTCTTGCGCTCCGGCTACCACCACGACGCCCGACCACGGGACGCGCCGACCCAATCAATACTTGCCCACCCCGCATCAGGGGGCGCAGCGTGCGTGCCGCTCCACGCCGCCAACCGCGCCGCTGCCACGGCCCACGCCGTCGTCCACCGTCGCAACGTCGCCCCGGGACATCTGTCCGCTCCGCCGGTAGGCTGTGCAACCCTCCGCCGTCCCCGATCGATCGATTCGTGCTCGAGGGTAACGCGGAGAAGGGGGTGGATGTAGTGGCTGGTTATCGGGGGTTGTTTAGGGCAGGGTGGTCTACAGGGGGTGGATTTTGGGTAGTGGTTGAAGGTAAGCGGCTGGGATGTCGCCACTGATGTCTGTTGCATGGGGACGCGAGTGTGGAGCAGGTTCCTGCAGGGGAGGATACGATGGAGGGTAGGTTTCCACCTTGGAAATTGGTGCAGCTGGGATTGATGTTATCGGGAATGAGTCGTGGATTTTTTTGGGTGATTGTTGAGTGGAGGGAGAATTAATGTAAGAAGGATTGTAGGAGATTATAGGTAACTTTGTTGTTTGTGTCTATAAATTGCAGGTGTAATAGAATTTTAAGAAAGTACTCTGGGTAGAGATTACAATGGTCTTCAGAGAATTATTTTATGTATTACACCAAAGTGGCTTACAATTTTATGTTTTGTCAAATTGAGGACTTTGCGGCAAGAGGAGTGCGGCTACGTCTTTACCAACTTCGAGTAAATGAGAAAACTGTTTACATATAAAATTATTGCTTCGACTTAACATTAAAAGAAAGTATATTAATTGGAAAATATATATATTTTCACACAATAAGTTGTAGTTATTGAGTTGATACGTTTTTACTTCTGTTTTTGGCGAAGAAATATTCTATAATAAAAATATTAATATTTCCACTTTAAAAATATTAATATCGATATTAATATTTCCACTTTAAAAATATTAATATCAATATTAATATTTCCACTTTCAAAGTATTAATATTAATATTTCCACATTAAAAATATTAATATTAATATTTCCACTTTAAAAATATTAATATTAATATTTCCACTCTCAAAATATTAGTATGAACATTTCCACTTCAAAAATATTAATATTAATATTTCTACTTTAAAAATATTAATATCAATATTAATATTTCCACTTTCAAAGTATTAATATTAATATTTCCACTTTAAAAATATTAATATTAATATTTCCACTCTCAAAATATTAGTATGAACATTTCCACTTCAAAAATATTAATATTAATATTTCTACTTTAAAAATATTAATATATCAATTTTTATTCATTTGCAACAAATCGCTCATTTGCCATCAGATTTGCATCAAACATGCATCAAACGATGAAGATTTCTTACATACATCACACCTCATAACTAAAAAATTGTCAAAAATGGAGCTGCACCTCTCTTGCTGCAAGTTCCTCAATTTACATATGTATCTTAACTAGACTGACAGTAGTCTGACACCGATATCACCGATAAAATGTTCAACCGGCCCTTCTCCATAAACAATTTCTCAATCGTCGTCCTAACGAACTCCCACCCCCGGCGTTTCTTCCACGACAATTAATATTTCGTAGTCAAAGGGCTCGCGGAGGGCAAAGGGCGGTAGTCGCGAATCCGGGGTGAACGCAGGGGGTGGCGGTCGACACTTTCGTTGTCGTGGCTCGTTAAGGCTGCAGAAACGGTGGGAGTTTTGCCGCCCTGCTAGTCGGCTGCCGCCGTCGGCGGAGATTAATTAACTAGATAACGGTCGGTGGCTGCGAGGGAACGTTGAAAGAGGAGGGCCAGCGGCCCGTGGAAAAGGCGAGAAGGGGGTGGAATCGCGCGGCCATCGCGTGGAACCCCATAGCCGGCGACGGGGGTTCAAGACGCCTCGCGCGATCAAACTTTTGGGAACCAGTTCGAATGCGATTGCAACCTTGGGGTGCGCAGGTTTTCAGATTATATCACGTCTATGGGGGAGACGTTGGGCACATTTGTATATCTGAACCTAGCAGGGAGTAAGGGACGTCTTTCAGGAGGAATCAAGACGAGTGGAGAGGGAAGAAAGAAGACTTGGGATGTCTGTCTACCAGCCACATGATCGTAATGCCTTGTCGAACCTCGAATCTGATCATCACTAATCCCATAGATCCTCTCCTGTGGAAATTTTTCTGTTTGGTCATAGAGACTTGAATAAACAGAACTTGTAGGTGTATACTGCTCGACCCTATATTTTGCCGAATATATGATTATGTATACATTAATTGAATATACTTGCCCATGAGAAGGTATATACAATCTTCTTAAAAATCATGTAAGATGTACATAAATAAGACGTTAAGGGGGGCTTCTCGTGTAACAGCCCCCGAAAGAGTGATTAAAAAATGAGGCCCTTTTTAACCCCTTTTTGGGCCCTCGATTTTGGAACTGAATTTCATGCGAGACGATACCTTGTGATGAGACATCAGTCACACGAAATTTTCAAGTTGAGGTGACAATTAGTTTCTGAGATATGGGAGGTGAAAGAAGTGAAAATTCATAACGCGTCAGACTTTTATGTCATTCCGATAATTTAAAGAATTCTTCCCACTGGTTTGGCTGACTGCTAACAATGAATTTGAACTTAGATTTTCAAAATTCACGAAAAAAAAAATCAAATAGCCGATTCAACATTGTGGACAATATATTAGAAAAGCACCTACTACACAGACATTTATATTTCTTGATTTTTCTTTTTTTTCTTTTGTGAATTTTGAAAATCTCAGTTCAAATTCGTTGTTAGCGGTCAGCAAAACCCCTGGAAATAATTGTTTAAATTATCGGAATGACATAAAAGTCTATACATCGAAGCATATGGGCTGACGAGTTAATGAATTTTCACTTCTTTCACCTCCAATATCTTACAAACTAATTGTCACCTCAACTTGAAAATTTGTCGTGATTGATGTCTCATCATAAGCTATCATTTATCACAAAATTCAGTTCCAAAATCGTGGGTCCAAAAATGGGCTATTTCTTGGGTCACTCTTTATGATTTTTTTTTAAAAACTATTGTTAACATTGCATTAAACGCTTTTGGAATATAGGAGGCATCTTTAAACTTGTAGAATTTGTTCTATGTCGATCCTTTTTATTATTTATTAATTATTGTGGAATCGTGTTAACCTCTTCGAAGATGTTGGCGTCAGGTGTAGCATCTGTCAGTCACCAGATTGCAAAAAGAAGAAATTTTCTTAAAGTTAAATAATTTATGCTGGACCTGGACCTAACATTTTAAATTTAGTTTTTATTTATAATACATTTTCGTCGATATAAAGAATAATATGAAAAATTTGTGTAAGGAAAAACTTACTTTTTCTTTCAAACACTATAACTCTCTCAATTTTTCATTTTTTTCTTTAAAGTGGATCAACCCCAGCGCAAACTATCTAATTTTAATAAACTTCTATTTTGTTGCAATCAAATGACTCTAATAATTGCTACACATCCCGTCAACAGGAGTTACATCGTCGAAAAGGTGGACAAGATTCCACAATAATTAATAAATAATAAAAACGATCAACATAGAAAAAATTCTACAAGTTTAAAGACGCCTCATTAAAACTCAAAAGAGTTTACTCCAATATGATCAACAGTTCTTTCCAAAAAAATCTTAAATATCAGTTACTTTCGGAGCTGTTACACGAGAAATCCCCCCTTAATAATACACTCTCAAATCTGAAAAATTTTAATTAGAGTAAGCGAACTCGAGCTCCACATTATTATTAACCTTTCACACCTCTGCTGGCTGATTCTCAAGAGAAAGCGAAAGATCAGTCCGTCGGGGGTTAGCAGGGGAGAAGGGAGCGCGCGGGGTGAAAGGGGTAGAGGATTGAACTGGTAGCCATGACTGGGGGGTTGCAGAGCTCGCGGCGTATATCGACTGTGTCGCCTCATCTACAAGTCAATCAGGCTCGCGTGCCAGTGACTCGTGAAGGCGGCTGGTACACGTAAGTTAAGTAGCCAGCCATCCACCATACATATACCTGCGTGCCTCTCTGTCTAATACGACACGGCCACCTTTATGCCGGGTATGCAAGTATAATGCGCCGCTGCATATATGAATGCTTATGGTAATACGCGCGCGCGGCAGCCTCGTTTCGACGGTGGCCCGGATGCCTGCTAGATAGACCACGGCCCTCCTCTGTCTACCACACGCCTATTGTTATCGCTAACGTGTGCCCCGACGTCGCCTTTACCTATCGGCCAACGGGGCTACACACGATCACCGTCTCGCCCCTAATTTTTCTGTCCCGAGGGAATTCAGATTGGGGAATGTGCAAAAAGGCAACGGTGCAGCCACGGCGGAGTTGTAGGTGGTTTCAAGCGACACGTGGATTGGGGTCTTAAGTCTCGTGGAGCACTTTCGGTACGCGCGTTACGGTAATCGACTAATTTCGAATGGGAATGTTTCACGTGGGTGTGAATAAGGTAGTAGCTTTTCTCTTTCTTAGGTGCTTTTGTTGCCGTATTCCTTTAGACGGAAGATTGAGTGATGCTTTTGGTTATGGTGATTTTCGTAATTTGTGAGTTCATTGTTTTTTTACTGTTCACTTAATTTGGACGTTTGAGGTGGTTGGATTTGTGAGGAATTTTTGGGGAATGTTCTGCTATTTTAGTGATTCAGTTTTAATGAGATTAGTAGTAATGGAAGTTCCTGTGTCCTTGGACTATGAATAGCTTGGGAACGTTCGTAATTAGAGCTCTCGCATTTACGATCCAAAGGAAGTGGAGAATATAAACACTGGTGAGAGTGTCGTAGTCCAACGAGAAACAATATCCCATAGTCCACATCGTAAAATAGAACAAGGCTCCCTAGAATAGAAGACTAATGTCAATATGATGCACAGACCATTATCAACGTCACTTCGATTGTAAACCTTTCTTAAACGATTATTAGATACAGTACTAAATTAAAATTAAATTTATACGGGTTGTCTGGTAATTCACTAATCCAGTGTCACTATGTTTGTTAAGGTGATTCATGATTTCGAGAATAATGCATTTGAATAGGTACCTCACTTCTGATGTCTATATCTTTAATATTTTTACGAATTTCGGTCCCAAATTTTCAGGAAACAGTCATAACATATCAAACACTGAAAAAATGGAAAAATCTTTTTATCTTTTTGGCATATTTCGGTATATGCCCCGTTCCTCGAATGTTTAAAAAATAGTCCTCGAAAATAACAATTGCATTTCTTTTGTTCGTCTTATAAATCAAAACTGTTTGAGAAGCATTTAAATTTTCATAATTTGAGAAAAAAAGTATTTTTTAGTTTTTCGGACTTTTTTCGAAAAGCGTTTATCGCACGAGAAAAAGTAATAGAACATACAAGATGCTCCTTGTCCGGATCTACAACTTCTGTTTGATATAGTTTTTTATTTAATCAATAACTTGGAGGATATTACTTAAAATCGACTTTGTGAGCTGTTAAATAGTTATTTAAATGGTTAAGGGCCCAGGGGCACCTTCCCGTTATCCGATCGGGCTCAAACTTTACATAGATTTTTTTTATTCTTTGGAACTATTCTGTAAGGTGCCCCGAAGAAAATCTTGAAAACAAATATTACCAAGATTAAATAAGAGCCACCTTAATGTACATGATATTTTCAATTGCAGCTAAATTGCATTCCACAGATCATCGCCATTTTCAAACTCATGAGAGTAACCTGTTTCCATTATTGCTCCCCAAAACGAATCAAGTTTCCTTCGTTTTACCTTCTTAATCCTTTAACCCTTTAAAGCCTCAATTACGTTTTTAAAAAAATTATAAAACTGCCATTATTGGTACCAAAAACTTACTATTAGGCTTCAAACCATTAAGAAGACCAGTAAATAACCACCCATCCTGTACATCAAGCTAACCAGCGTTTCGAAAAAGCTTGCTTCGAAAGCACTCGATCAAAACGAGGAAAGAAGAAACTAATCGAGTCGAGAAAGGTATATAAATTGAAATCAGTGACTCACCCCCAAAGTGGCGATTCGATCGATGGTGAATCGTGGTCGAAAGCACGGGTCGAGCACATGGTCCCAGTCCATGACTCGAGGCCACTGCTGGCAGCCGGTCGTGTGGCCTGTCTGACTATAGACAAGCGATCATATCGGGTCGTTAACTGATATTAATAGCAGGGCGCGGTGAAACGCTCCAACTCGCGTTTGCCCATCGTCCTCTACCCTCTCTCTTTCCCGCCCTTCCACGATCCAACCCTCTCCTCCCTTCTCTCTCTCTCTTTCTCTCTCTCGCCTGTCCCGCCTAAGGGACCCTGCCCTAATTGTAGCAAATTAAATCACGCGATATCGACGATTCCCTCGGGTGAAATCTACACGCGCGGCAGAAGCGTGCCGCGATTGTGCACGCCTTTTCAACGCTTTAATCTATCTTCAGCGGCCATTGTTCCCAATCAAGGGCCACGGCAACCGTCGCGCCCTGAGATCTCCGTGTAGAATTGGAGATGCGCTACGGTCCGACATTGCGTTCCTTTCACCACTTAATTAGTGCTTTGCAAAGGGTTTTTATGTAGCTATGGATGTAGCGTAGAGATGGGAGGCTTAAGTCCACTTAAGTCCTCTAGGAAAAATGGTACGTGCGGAGCTGCAGTGAGTGAGATTGAAGATTGAGCACTAGTGGAGTAGTGGGAATAGAAATCGAGGAATTGTAGGTTTGAAGAGCAGAAGTTCAGGGGGAGGGAGGGAAGTTAGGAGCGACAGGGGGTTGATTATAGTTCCGTTTAGATTAATGTAAACGTTCAAATCATACAGAGTTGATCAAATATTTTCCCTGGTGCTTCAGGTCCTTGGCAGGGAAGGGGGTTGTACTAATATCTGCGAAGGTTCAGATTTATTTTCTTTTAAGGGTTTTTAAGAGAAATTAGGTGTTAAATAGAAAGCAGAGATTACGATATTTGCGAGAGCAGGATTATTATTATTATTTATGCAACGGGTCAAGACCTTTTAATTTACAATAATCAGTTAATAAAGTTAATGGTGTTCTTCAATTAAGAGAATTAAGAGTGATATATAAAGCATCCAGTTCTGTCTAGCAGAAGCCGTCTAGTGTGTGTGTAAAACCAATTTTGAAGAAAGAAATTTTGGAAATAAATTTTCAACTGTTTTTAGAATTTATTTCTGAAGTAGCTACTTAAACATTTACGCGGTCAGACTTCTTTATTATTTACTTCGAATATGCAGCTGAATGCGATCCGTGTGTTTTGCAATTCGTTGTCAATTATTTCGTTATCAGTTGGAAAGATTCCTTTTGGAATTTTCGACAAGGTCAGAGAGCTTTTCAGCCCGCGTCGTAGTAAACTATTCCAGCGGGACGTCGCGGCGGATTTATAAGCATGCGAATAAACTCTTTTTAATATGCAGCCTCTAACCTGTTGAATGCATTGTGTGTTCGTGACAAGCAGTGATTACATTTGTTCTCCAGGAGTTAGATACATTTTTTATCATTCCCAGCGATCGCGTTACCGATGATAACCGCGTTAAACCGCTGCTCGGGATCGTTGTAGATCAAGGTCGCCTTAATATATTGCTTTCTGGTCTCGCGGCGCGACTCGATCCCGGGGGAATAACAAAAAAGAGGAACCCCGGAAATTTATTATAACCGCCCAACGTCCCACTACACATATTACCCGTTACAAAAAGAAACAAAGAAAAATAAATCAGAAGCACACCATACCTTAAAACAAAAATCAAATATTCTCACTTCGCTATTTTCTGAAATCTCCAAATTCCAAATTTATAACAAATTGAATCATAATAAAAATCTGCCAAGTAAATGGTGCATACTTAAATGAATAATTCAACAACATCTCTCTCCCACCAAAAAATTCCATAACTACTCTAGAAACAACTTTCTAACTACATATATAGTATCCAACAAGAAGTGTCTCAATAAGAACGCTGTTTCCAAGGAAAAGCGAGGGAAGAACGCAGTGTATAGATGCGTAAGAAGTTTAAAAAACAATAAGAGGGTCGGAAGCGAGAGAAAAAAGTAGGAATGGGGGAGGAGCTGAAAAGTATGGCAGAGGAGACGACTTTTGATATTTCCTGGCCTTACCATTAGCCAAGCACGGGACCCAGGCCGTGTGAGGTTGGTTCGGTGGATGCGAGGAAAGCCTCAGGAAGCTCTAACTCACGGGCAAAAGGGGCAGCCCACCCCGTTCAACCGAGCCAGCCCCTGCCATTAACATTAACCGAGCACATACAGGGTGTTCGCAATGGCATTATCGATCGTGTCTCCTCCCCCGCGCACTCCCGGGTCGTCGGTGAAAAAAGACCAGCGAATCGAGCACTTTGTACGATGCGTGCAGGAAACGCCTAGTTTACATTCACGAAACCCTGCTAAATGCCGATAGACTCGTTTTCGGGGCTGCATGCGCGCGATGGCTCTTCGTGATGACCGTTAACGATTCGGAAGGCCACTGTCCAGATTGTAACATTTTCTGACGTGCTTGTTACGCTGCAATCTCTGTTTAGAAGGGAGACTCAGTTCTTTTGGGTTGTATGACTCTGGGAACAAAGAGTGAGGCCTTTTTCTATCTATTTCGTAAGAATAAAAATTACCAAGCCATTGTTCCATTTTAGATTTATACATATTTTGCAGAAAACTTCCAAACCTCCAAGCTTAAATATTTTTAGGAAATGATGCACCCCATTACAGAAGATTGTTTGAATTTTTATGGTTCTTTTTGTGTAAGAAAAATTACTTGTATCGTTATAGTTTGAGGGTAGTTTTTAAAAATACTGGTGGGGAAGTGAGCTGGGGGTTTTGGAAGGGTGATTGGGGTTTGTCGATGCTGGAGGGCCCCAATGCAGGGCCCTAGGTTTGTGGAATGATGGCTGAAGTATGGCTCAATTGGAGGCACTTTGGTTTTGGAATGGTGGCTGGGGTATTTTTATATTTTAAGTTAACAGTGAAGGGCGTTATGATTGTGGAACGGTGGCTCGGTCACTTTGACAGTAGAGAACTCTGACCAGAAATAACTCTACCTCTTAACATTTCAGATAAAGGGTAGATGTCCCAATTACTGCCACCTTAAGATTATAACTGAACTTCATTTAATCATTTCACGTGTTGTTTAACCTAAAAATCGTCTCAGCTTGAAACATAATATTATTTGGCAACTCTGTTATTAAAAAAAAAATAGTTTTATGAATTAAATATGAAGAATTTATTAATAATTAATTAAAATTCGCGAGCGATCCTAGTGTACCTATAACTGTCACCTCACAAATCGTCTTGTCCGTATGATTTTTCATTTTTTTATTTGTTTTATTTTTATGTAAATCAGAATCTCCGTTTAATAATAACATATTTTGTACACTTTTTTTATACTTTACGTTTTTATTACATCAAATAAATAAAGTGGCAGTAATTGGGACACTGGCAGTAATTGGGACATCTACCCAAGATCCCTAAGACTATCGATCACGTCTCTATTAATTTTCCACCAAAACTCTCCATCCCATTTACCCCACCGCTTAAAAAAATTCTGCAACCACCATATACGTATTCCACTCGTAAACCACAATCAATTCTTAAGTTTCTCGCCTAGAATTAAACAAAAAGAAATAGAACCGCGCGTAGAAGTTCGCGGGAATCGCGAAACCAGACTAATGACACTCCCAGAACATTTCGTACAATTCGATTAATATATCAATGCTATCAGTAGATCTTTATGCAAGGTCACGGGGTGCGTGTGTGTGCTCGGGTATCTCGCTGCTACGAAAATTATCAGATCCACGGGGCTGTGCGGTAACAACGGGGGCGCGACACGTCGGACACGTGGCCCAGGGGGGGCACGATTTTCAAAGGGGTGGCGGCTGGCCAGCGGTGTATATATTCATACCCGTCGCGATAACGATATATCGCGATCGTGGTATTCGTTAAACGAACTGATCGACGTGAATTCGCGTGTCATCGATACCCCGTGGCCAGAGAAAGTGGTTTTCATTATCGAGATCGCGTTACCCTTATACAAAACGAAGTCGAACCTCCAGGTTCGTTTGTCTCCCCCATTGAAGCACGAAAAGATAAAGGTAGATATTTTTAGAGGAATAATTGTGCCCCTGGGAATGAGATTTCGGTTAATTTAGACAGGGTGGTGTTCAAATCGAGGGGAATGTGACTAAAAGGGGTACTAGACTCTGTTCTCCTTATTTCTCTTTTAATTTTATATTTAGATAAGTAGTAATTGATGTTTAGAATTTGTGATGTTGATGTTGCAACGTTAGCTTGAGGATTTGTGGATTTATAGGGGTTAGAAGATGTTTTTAATGATTTTTTTAATGTTTTTTTCAGGTTGCGGTCGTTAGCGATCCAACATGGCCGCGATTAGGACGCGGAGGGAGGGTTTTTAGGTTTGGTCTGGGAACGTTTGCAACGATTCACGATCGCTGCGACCGGAAGTAGCACGGGTCCACCGAGGTCAGACACGAGAATCCACTCACTGCTGGTATACAAAAGGTTTCGATGTTTCTCGCACGATTGACACCGCTCCTTGCCTCCGCGATCGGAAGCTTCACGCATGAACGAGAGGAGTTACGGATAGACATGGCTCATGATTTCCACCGGAAACGAACTGGCCGAGGGGGGCAGACCTCCGAACAAGGGAAACTATTCGAAAGGTTTCTTGATCCTTGATGGCTTTAATCAATTGTTCGCATTCGTTCCTCAATTACCTCGATTCTTCAGGATTGATGATCATGGTTTTTACTTTTGTTTAATTATTTATATTAGATGGTGGGAACACCTAAATTTTGATCTACAAATTTAGTACTTATTTTGGAGTAAAGATTTTTTGGAAAAACAAAAATTTTCGTGTCAGGGTTGAATTTCATCTACTTTAATCTATTTTTTCTATCTTATGTTACCCTTCAGTGAATAAAATAAATACCAAGTACGACCACCTATAATTCACACTTGGTAGGATACCTAGAACTTTAACTCCAAAGGACTAATTGATACATTTCTGATGAGCGGGCAAACGAGTATAAGTGAAGTTTTACCGCAACCTTAAACAGATTTTTCTCCTTTTTGTGAATCGAAGTCAAAATGAAGGTTTCGTTTAAAATTTGTTATCAACTAGCACGACCAAAATTTAACTCCTGGTCTTACATATCACTTTAAATATTCTAAGTGTCTTCCTGCAAGACTAATAAATATTACACTTTAAATATTGCACTAATGAATATTACACTTTAAATATTGCACTAATAGATATTACACTAATAGATATTGCACTAATAAATATTACACTAATAAATATGTATTGCACTAATAAATATTACACTTTAAATACTGTACTAATAAATATTACACTTTAAATATTGCACTAATGAATATTATACTTTAAATACTGCACTAATAAATATTACACTTTAAATATTGCACTAATGAATATTATACTTTAAATACTGCACTAATAAATATTACACTTTAAATATTGCACTAATGAATATTACACTTTAAATATTGCACTAATAAATATTACACTTTAAATATTACACTAATAAATATTACACTAATAAATATTGCGCTTTAAATATTCCAAGTGTCATCCTGCAAAACTAATAATTCTGCTTAATACCCGTTTGGCCAGCCACCAGAGAAATATGTCCGACAAAGCACAACGAAGGGGTCTATGCTCTGGGTCCGAACTCCAAACAGAACCTTAAGCGCCCCCATCATCTTGAACCGATGCCAGCGTTGCAGGATACGCCAGATTTCAAGGTTCGCGTTGCTCGCAAGAAGCCTCTACGCTTGTGAAGCCCCCGTCTCCCTCGATCCAACCTACGCGAGGACGATTCAAGCTGCACAGTAATTTCTGCACCCCCATCGTCGATAACCCTGGAAATAAAAACACCAAGAAACAGCGCGTGACGTTCCGACGGAAGGCTTTCTGCCACCTGCACAAAGGGTTGCCGCGCGCAGGCGGGGAGGTGCGTTTGCCTTTCCACGGGACAGAGAGAGAGAGAGAGAGAGAGAGAGAGCTCCGCGCGCCCCGTGAAAGCTGGAAACGGGTGAAAGAGCGCGGATGGACTCGACCGAGCACGGGCCAGCTAGAAAAAGAAGATGAGCCGCGAAGAAGTGAAGAGGGAGGATGCCCGAAGACTCGAGGCGTAAACGCAACAGGAAGAGACAGGCATCGGCAGTCGGCGCGACAGAGTGACGGTGCGCGTGAGGCAAACGCGGCGAAAGAGGACGCGGAAAAAGAGGGAAAAAGGGGAAACAGGGAATAGGTGGACAGGCAGAGGAGTCGAGATAGCGGGCCAGGGTGGGAAGGAAAGGGGAGGTAGAGGAGAATGGAGGGAGACAGAGGGCTGCGTAGGAAAACACATACGGAAAAAGAAAGACAGCGAGAGATACTGGGAAACGATAGTGCCAAAAGGCAGAAGGAGAAAAATGAAAGAAAGACGAACCACCCTCGCGCGCTTAGATAGAGCGAGATAGAGGGGGAACGGAGGGTGGAAAATGGGAGATAGAGGAACGTGGACAGAGACACGCGGGGATGTTGGGAAGCGTGGGCTACGAAAGGAGGATAGGCGGTGGTGGAAAAAGGGAGATAGAAACCCGATAGGATGGACGGGGGAAGGGGGCGGCGGGGGAAGCGGGGAAAGCGCAGGGAGAGAGGAAAGATCCACCCTGGTGGATGATCCCGCCTCTAAGGAGACGCTACGTCCCGGAGCACGAACCCCCTGGATGGGGGTTAGCGACCAGCCCTGCTACCTCCTCCGCCGCCGCCATCTCCACCCTCTCTCGCGGCGTCCCGGCGCAGGCTCCGATACACAGCCAATCGTCGGACCGCGACTGATAACGGCGCTGCCAAATGTGCGTCCGTCGCATCGCGGCCGAGTTCGCCACGGTGGTCCACGCGCCGACACGCTCGTTATACACCCCCGTCCGTAATCCTGGATAAACCGGCGATCCACGATCGCCCGTCGGTACCGCCGTGTTCCACCGCCGTGCGCAAACGAGAACCACCACGGTTCGCGACGTTTTGTTTTCGAACGGGGGGCTGCTGGTAACGTGCCCCTGCGAGACCGGTCTGTTCACCGCGATACGCAACCCCGATCGCAGAGACGGCACCCGGAAAGGATTGACGGAGAGGTTGAACGAAGTGACAGGGTGGAGGTGGTGAACCGCGACTGAGGAGTCTCTGCACGATCGACGAACTGGATCTGACAGTGGTGGATAAGGCGCCACGCAGGACCCCGCATTGACGGTAAGTTTGCATTCTTTGGGGAGGTTGTGTGTTAGAGGGTGGATATGCGTGTTAGCGGGGTTGGGAGATGAGTAGACTTCGGGTGGAAATGTGGAAGCTGTTACTGAGTGTGTAGGGAGATATTTTTTTTGGTTGAAGTTAGTGGGGGTTGTAGTGTTTTTGATTTTTATACATTTTAATATTTTAAGCAGCAGAAAGGTTAGTTATGTTTGTTTGAGGATAAGAGTCATTGGTTCCCACAATTTATAGAGTGCTTCCAAACTTTTATTCGGTAGTGTATGTAATAAAATGCTGTAAGGCTTGTGTGTGGGTGAGATGAGACAGCATGCTGGGCTATAAATGACAGTGGTTGTGGATCACGTGCGTGGTGAAGGGTGGAGGTGAAGTTTTGACTAATAGGAGTTCAGTTTCTTTTTGGCAATTTCTTTTTGATTGTCAGGAGGGTGGGATTTTGGAGTGGGAATTTGTGGATGAGATTATTGAGGGTACAGAGGGTAAAATTGACTGGAGTATGATTTTGGTGTTGTGGAGTAGTGATTGGGGGTGATTTTTAGAGTTTGTGGTAGCGGGAGATTGGAATTTCGTGGCTGGTTGTTCTGTTTGTTGGATTCATTCCGATTTGTTATGGGGAAGCTTGTAGAGTTTTGGTTTGATGAAGTTTAGGGTCGACGTCGAATTTGAACGCGTAGATGACTGTAGGAGAAGAATTATATAGGGTAAAAAAATGGGTATTAGTATTTTGCTTATGATTACTGAGCATCAATTTGTTCGCAGAAAAGTAATAATATCGAATAGAAAAACAGGTGTCAAAATTTAATTTATAAATGAGAGTTTGAAAACTGATAACTAAAGATATATAAAAGTAAATTAGGAATTCTATTAAGAAATCCATAAACAGAATGTTGGTGAAGTCTCCAAACCCTTGAACCTTTAAATTCTCTTGACTCTGCCTGAATTTATACTTCCTGACACTTTGACTAATTATCAAAATCTATGTTCAGTAGCAAAAGACCAAAAATATACTTCGAGACATAAAAATGTAATTTCCAGCAATTATCACACAACACCCACACTTGTTACTCAAATTATACCTAGGGTACAGGACTCAATTACTGACACCTAACCAATTACTGTCACCTTAATCTGTTTTACTTAATATAACGAATAAATAAACTATAGTATATAATCTATAGTATTCTTTTTATCTATGACTTTACAACGTTTATTTATTCGTTATTTTAAGTAAAATAGCTTAAGGTGACAGTAATTAGTTAGGTGTCAGTAATTGGGTCCTTTACCCTATACCAATTAGCACACAGACTCTTCAAACACTCATTGTTCCATGCACGATACTAACACAACAATGCCCCATACTAGAAGTTGCACAACAGTGCACAGTCCAAGTAACAGGAAATTTAACGTCACCTCCATAGAAATATTTACTAGTCTGCAGTTAATGAACAAAAATACAGGTTCCAAAGCACTCCTACCATAAACAGTGATCTATGACAAACCCCCTCACGATCCCCATCCAGTATCAATCATTCCATCGACAATTTAATTACCACTAAAGATCCAGCGTCCACACCTATCACCATACCAATCTCCAGCTAGGTATACACTGACTTGGAATCACACCAATTTCCTCACTACCAAGGGCCCATTATCACAAATAGAATCGTGCCCCACATCCATAATTTAATCACCACTAAAGACCAACTGCTTCATAGATACCATTACACCAATCTGCAACTACACACTGCCTCAGAATCCCTGTTGCCCCATAATTTTATTCACGCCTCAGAATAAACGTTCCCTCTAAACATCCGTTGGCCTTGCTGCTATCTAAAATTCTTATCATCTCCAAAGAATATTACACCAAGTAGTTCGATATTTAGGATAGGTAGGAAAATGGTCCCCGCATCCGCCACTCGAGGGCTGCTATCTCCGTTAAATACTAACACCCATACAATTCCACATTCTCCTCCGATCAAGCCCAACATTACCATCCCTGAAAAACAACTCCACCGATTTAGAGTGCTCCTCAACCATTTATCACCTCGTGACCAACTTTCCAATAACCGCGGAATAAAAACAGGCTCTGTTATTATTGTCCCTTCTCTCGCCACGCGTTTCACAGACTCACACCTACGGCGCACACGGCGGGCACAGTATTCTCACCTGTCCACACGCATGTTTCGCGAATTAACCACGCCGGGACGTATCCTCAACGCTAAATTACCGTCCGCGCTCGCAATTTTTTCCGCCCCGCACTTTTATTGCAGCCGCGCTCTACATTGTCGTTATTCATTCTTTTTTTTTTAACGCCTCGTAAATCTCCCGTGCCCCCTCCCTGCCGCCGCGCATCGGGCGCTGTAATCGGTCGTAATCACGGTTTCTTAAATTCATTTCCCTCCTCCTCGATCACTCTCGTCCCCGTGTTTTTGCCGAGCGTGCAGGCGGTTCGATGGGAAGCATCGAGATTTATATCCATCCTATTATATTCCTCCTTTTGTTGCTCCCCGTGGGATCCTCCCGTCGGCTTGTACCAGCATTTTTCTCGCTAAAGATATTCCTGTTTTCAGAGGAAGAGCGCCTCGTTGAGGTAATATCAGCGATTTCGCCGTCTTTTTCCTCTTTGCGTGCTTGATGGGCTCTGTCGTGCACGGAGGATGGGTGGTGATCGTGTTTGGTGATTAATACGCTGTCTTTCCTTTTGCCGCTGCACTTGCACTTCCGCTGTGGCTGGTTTGATGAGACGGCGCTGATAAAATGTTAGGACGGTTCGTGTTTCTGGCGGGGCAAATTGAATTTGCGGGCATCTTGTTGGGGATATGTTTTTTTCGTTTTGGTGTTAGCGGCGTTTCCTATGTGTATTATACAAGGAAACGTGGCTTCTGGAATAGCGTTTTGTTTGTTTTATATTGCGAGTCATGGGTGACTTGTGGAAGCTTTAGAAGTGTTTTCGAATTTTCAGTGTTGGGAGAGGAGCAGTGTCTGATATTAGATTTCCTTTTCTACTGATGGCAATACACTTACGGAGGAATTTCTTAATCGTCTCATTCTACTTAAAGTCTGTCTTCAACCGTGTATCAGACGTCATTCAATGCATTTATAATATAATTTAGAAAATGCAATAATTTTCCCATTTTCAGAGAAAACAGAGTTGTGTTTTCAATAAACACGGAACATTAATAATAACCCATGGGGGCTACAGTGTTTTTTTTTTAAACTAGGAAACACATTCACGATTACAAAAGAAGATTTTTCTGGCAATTGCTTTTGTTGCACTTCCCTGACACCAATATTTTCGATGTTTAGTGCAGTAATATTGTATTTCCAGTTTTAGTGAAATTTGAGTTACATGCAACAAATAGTTATTGACTGTTTCTTTATGTTCTATAAAAGTCACATTTATATCTACTGCATAAGTTTGTGAAAAATAATATCTTTCTTTATTGTATGCCTCTGAATCTTATGTATCTATCATTGCGCGTTTAAGAGGTCTCGCTACTTTGACCACCTAAAAAGAAGAGCGATATTTGGGATTTTTTTTAAAAGAAACTCTCAAATTATATTAATTGAAAAAATTATGCCTATATTTGTACACATTTTGGCAACATTTAAAAAAAAAGTTAATTAAGGAAACGGTACTTAAACCTTTAACGTGTTTTTATCAAAACGATGTTTTTCGAATTAGTTAGCACGATATCTAAAAAAACCGATCATCCGATCTTCAGTAGATGTCCCATTCTTGCTGGTACTAAAACTAAGTCTGTTTTTTGTAAAATTTGACTTCTGTGACTTAAGAAATCAGCGAATTTTTAACAGAAATCGATGTCTGTTTTAGACGCTGCCATTTTTTTTTTAATTTACTGTATTTCTCATTTAATCTAGTTCAGGCGATAGCCACACTCATACAGATTACACAAATTTTTAAACTTTCTATTTCAAACAACTACAACTATAACTCCGTATATAACCAATATTTTTGCATACAATTTTTTTCTCCATATTCTCTAAAGATTGACAAATGAAGCCACAAAGCTGGAAGTAAATATATTGAATGGTTTTACTTTAAAAAATTCCTAAATTTCGCATCATTTTCCGTCCGTCAAGGTAGAGAGACCCCTTAAATCTGTTTTCTCGAAAACGCTAAAAGTCGACATACAATATGTTATCACTAAGCTAATAATTCCCTGGTTCTACTTAAATAAAAAGAAAAATCACCACCTAGTTACTCCCAGTAATAAAATATATCTGCATTACACTTCACCCTAACAAACTACAAAAATCACCCAACCTCCTAAACCCAGGTTAGCATTTTTCCACCAACAACCCACGCAACCCACATCAATTTTCACAAACCGCAAAACTAATTTACATTTCCAATTATTGTACAAAAGAAGCTTCACCTAACAATTCCTTCCCTCCCATCAACATTCTACAAACAAGTTCACCCGCATCCCCAATGAATCTTTAACTATTCCCACACACCTCAAAGAGCACAACAATCTTGCTCGACATTCCAAAGAAACCAAACACCACCACCCCCATCCCCATCCAACAACCCCCATCAGGCCCACTCCATAACGAACTCGCGTCGCTGAGCGATTCCACGTCGCTGCGACCGAAAACCACGAAAAGATCCATCGCGACAGTCGCTCTCTCCCCCCTTCGGCCACGTCGTCCGCGGCAGCGCATTTAAATAGTGTGTGTAGGTACATGCGAGAGAGTTTAGACGAGGTAGGCAGAGGGGTTTCCGGCGAGCGTTAACAGAGTAACAGAGTGATGTAATGAGGCCCGGAAGCAGGCAATTTGCTGGCCGCGGCGGCCGCAGTTGCGCGAGACAACCTGCCCGTAGTACCTTCTTCTTGATATCGGGTCCAGCCTCTTCTGGGTAACCGACCATCGCTGCTCCACGCCCGTCGCAACCACCACGAACGATTTCGTGCTGGGCCCTCGCTAAACCCATCTCTCCCCGCTCCTCCGCGACACCTATCCACCGACAATCACTCAACGCGCTAAAGCTACAAACAATGATCGCCGATACGAGCTCCTCTACCATCGAGCATCTCCAACGATCGAGCCTGAGGAGGCGAGCTTGGAAGAGGATTGCAAAGTGCACAAGGACTTGGATCGGTAGCTTGTGAAAGGAAAGTGACGGACAAAATCAGAGAATCGAGATACTCCTGGCACCTGCTTTGGAAGAGGATCAGGAGCACCGAGTGATCCATGAAAAGGCGATCGAGAAAGTCCACACTCGCGCTAAACGCGCGTCTAAAAAGGCGCGCCGTGGGATCTCGGAGGAGGGAGCCGTTGGTGCTGTTGGTGTTAGGTGTGTTGGTTTCAAGATACCGTTGAGGACCGGCTCGTTATCGTGCTCACCGGGGTGGAGGATAATTGCAGTGCGTTTTAAATAGAAAGGCAATTGTGGAAATCGCGGTGGCCGCGGCGAGAGGGCCATTTAGCGCGGGGGTCTCGTGGACGGGACGCGGAAACCGTGCGCTTGCGGGCCGCCGGAGGTGCACCGTGATTATGTGACAGTTTTGTGAACGTGATTAAATTGACCTCGATACACCGTGGACATCCGCGTATCTGCCAGCCGGCGTGCATTCGTCGCCGTTTGCTTTTGTCCCGAGCGAGTGACGCGGCCGAGATGCCGGTCGCGGGGGAAGTTTGAGGAGGGCCGCCACTTCGGGGCGAATATTCCGATCGCGCGGAGCCAGGAGGATCGATGATCGGCGTGTTCGGCCTGCAGCTCGCGTTTCACCGTGGAAATCGTCGCAGCGACAGCAGCAGGTAAAAAAAAGCAAGCGAGAGCCGCGCGGCGGCCCGCCTTCGTCTTCCGCGCGCGGCTGGTCATTGTCCGCTTCCGGCTCGGGAAAATCGTTTACGTAACGCGAGAGGAAGCGGCAGATTTCGTCGCTGCCTTGGCGCGTAGAAGGATGAAGCGGGTCCGCTGGGATGTGGAGAGATTGCGGGGAGTCGTTGGAGAAATTGCATCGCCGACCGATATCGTCGATTGCATCGCGCTATCACTTTCGTGGTGATCGATAGGGGCGGGGGATAAGACGGACGGGCGCGTCGATGAAATTTAGATCAGCGGTGGAAGATGCCCAGCTGAATTACGACTGATCGATTACGCGCTCCTGGTTGTTACGTGCGCGTAATCTGCCTCCTGCTCGTTAATTCCTGGCTATCTCCTCGCTGCTCTTCCTCCGCTCGAATGCGGGATTCTGGGCGGGAGCTGGGCCTAGTTGGCGATGTCGTTAGGCACGGTGGTGGGATATTTGAGAGATTGAATGTTGTTGTGGTTTTGAAATAAATAAGCTTGAGGGGTCGGGAGCTTTAAAAGATCTTCGGTGTTTGGGGAAGGTTCGTGGAAAATTCAAATTTTTTAATTGAAGAATTGCTACCATTTATTTTTAATATTCTTAGTTTTAGTTTCCTACTGGTGTCGTTGAATACAGAATTGTAGAGATTTTTAATTATGAAGGTTGGTTGATTTTGCGTTGTGGTTTTGAAATAAATAAGCTTGAGGGGTCGAGAGCTTTAAAAGATCATCGGTGTTTTGGGAAGGTTCGTGGAAGATTAAAAATTCTTTAATCGAAGAATTGCTACCATTTAATTTTAATACTCTTAGTGTTAGTTTCCTACTGGCGTCGTTGAATACAGAATTGTAGAGATTTTTAATTATGAAGGTTGGTTGATTTTGCGTTGTGGTTTTGAAATAAATAAACTTGAGGGGTCGAGAGCTTTAAAAGATCATCGGTGTTTTGGGAAGGTTCGTGGAAGATTAAAAATTCTTTAATCGAAGAATTGCTACCATTTAATTTTAATACTCTTAGTGTTAGTTTCCTACTGGCGTCGTTGAATACAGAATTGTAGAGATTTTTAATTATGAAGGTTGGTTGATTTTGTGTTGTGATTTTGAAATAAATAAGCTTGAGGGGTTGAGATCTTTAAAATATCATCGATGTTTTGGGAAGGTTCGTGAAAGATTCAAAATTCTTTAATCGAAGAATTGCTACCATTTAATTTTAATACTCTTAGTGTTAGTTTCCTACTGGTGTCGTTGAATACAGAATTGTAGAGATTTTTAATTATGAAGGTTGATTGATTTTGTGTTGTGGTTTTGAAATAAATAAGCTTGAGGGTTCGAGATCTTTAAAATATCATCGGTGTTTGAAGAAGGTTCGTGGAAGATTCAAATTTTTTAATCGAAGAATTGCTACCATTTAATTTTAATACTCTTAGTGTTAGTTTCCTACTGGTGTTATTGAATACAGAATTGTAGAGATTTTGAATTATGAAGGTTGATTGATTTTGTGTTGTGGTTTTGAAATAAATAATCTTGAGCGGTCGAGATCTTTAAAATATCATTGGTGTTTTGGGAAGGTTCGTGGAAGATTCAAATTCTTTAATCGAAGAATTGCTACCATTTAATTTGAATATTCTTAGTTTTAGTTTCCTATTGGTGTTATTGAATACAGAAATGTAGAGATTTTGAATTATTGAAGGTTGGTTGATTTTCCGTTGTGGTTTTGAAATAAATAAGCTTGAGGGGCGAGATCTTTAAAAGATCATCGGTGTTTGGGGAAAGTTCGTGAAAGATTCAAATTCTTTAATCGAAGAATTGCTACCATTAAATTTTAATATTCTTAGTTTTAGTTTAGTTCCTACTAGTGTTATTGAATACAGAATTGTAGAGATTTTGAATTATTGAAGGTTGGTTGATTTTGTGTTGGCTAGTGGTGTCTTTCGTGTTGCATGTGGTGCATGACACGCCAGCTCCCCCCACCGTAATGCATTCATAAGCAAGATGCTTTCTTGCGCACATGCTCATTCGATTTAATTCGATCGTGACTTTACCGGATGCTTCAAGGGTCCTTTAATGATCCTTAACGACACTGCCTACTGTACGCAAGTGCTGTCAAGAGTTTCAAGTAACTCACACTTACTCTGTTAACGCCGTTCATTGTCTACGGATTGCGTTCTTCCCTTTGTCATCCACCGCTCTGGTGAAAACTGCCGATGGTTGACACAGTTCAGGCGTAATCAGAAGCCGTACGACAAAGTCTTTAAATTTGAATATCTGTTGTAATTCTATATTACAATCCGCTCCAATGAAGTCGTAGTATCATTTCCACATTGTCAATTGTTAATTTCGAACAACGAATCGATATCTTCCTGTCCATGGACCACGTAAATGAAATTCTCCATACACCGGATAGAATGGCTATTCATTGTAGACCTACATTTAATTCGAGATAAGACTTTAATGCTTGAATAGCTTCAGCTGGGATTGATTCACAGATCATGTCCTCTTTCCTCGATGCTATTGGTTACCTTCGTCTTTATTCTGTGTCTATCTTCCTTCTATTAATACTTATTTATATATCTCCCATTCAATTGGACTTTTTTTACTTACTTTTAACCCTCGTACAACGAATGCAGGGTCATTTTGACCCAATTCTGGCAAAGTCTATCATGATGTTATATTTCTGTTGACAATGGCAAAATATAGTATAAAATGTTTAAATTGCAGTTATATTATTTGTAAAAATCATACAGGAGATACACTTTTTTATGTATCAAATGTACATAAACAATGTTTTTTTTATGTATTTCTTTGTTAATAAATTTTAAAATAATTTTAAAAATTTTAATTATTAACTTCATTTTATATTCAATTTTTTCGCGCAACCAGTGTACCATAGAAATTTTGCTATAGTTCAAATTGACCCTGTATTCTTTTATTATTTCCTTTGCCCACCCAATTTTATAGAACTTATCCACTTGTCTTGGCTTTCTCCTTTCTCCCACATTTACTTTCTACTCTTGATGTTTGCTACTGTATCCTTCGTCAGGAAGCATCCGACTTCCAGGATAAAAATAATACCACTCAATTCCGCCTAATACGAGCTCTCCACCGGTTTACACAGCAATCGTGACACGCTCACTGATCTAGCACTGTTCAATTAGCATACCAAGCAGCAGTGAACTCTATAAACGGTCTGTGCACGTCAGTAATCAGTTTCTGTTTGCGCATGCGCACTGGAGACTCCACTATCGCTTAGTACAGCCACACAGAACGAAACTCAAGGGGTTGTGAAAGAAACGATTTGTGAACTTGACTTCCCAATTGGTGGAAACCCTTAAACGTGTTTATCTCGAAACAGTGTTGTTCAAATGGGTGAAACAAATATCTCGAAAAGTTATTATCTGATTCGATTGGAACTTTTTTATTTTTAAAAATATACTTCTGCGCAGCGGGGAAACTTCTAACATTTAAAAATTTGAAAATTTGTATTTTTTAAAGGCGTTGAAAGTTTCATTAAATTATCTGTGGTAGTTTTTCTTTAATTAATTCCTAAAGGTTACCTATTTTCATGAGTTCTTGGCCGGAACCTCCCCTTAAGGGGTACCTATAACCGTTTGAAAGTGTCAAGAATCGGATTTTTTTATATATATTTTCATAGATTTATGTTTTAGAAATATTATAAATCATGTCCGTTGTAAGAATTCGGAAGATTGACGAAGTTATAGGCATTTGAGTAGAACAACCCAGGTAGCATGGGGCGGCTCAGCGCGGCAGCTCAAACGATTGGAACAGAACTACATTTTTCATTACGGTGGCCCTAAAAACTCGAGTCATATTCAACCAATTCATTTCCAATTATGCATACAGAAACGTAAAAAGATTCCACATCGCTCTACAACACCTTTTTTTATTCCGAATCCCCGTTTATTATCTATAAAGAAAAAACGTGAACTTTTCTCTTAGAAAAATGTAACATCATCTTTGATCATCATTTTAGTATTTTTCAAAATTTTCAAATTAGGGACCGTGAATCGATAGCTATTAACATATTGTATAAAAAAAATTTACCATTTTTTATTTCAGACACGACATAGGGGAATGTGGGGCAAGACGGTATAGCTAAGCAGAAACGTGAAGGAAATCAAATATATTCTTTTTTCAACATTTATTAAAGCATTTTTAGAATCAGTATATTTTCATCTTCAAATTTCAGCAACAGAAAGGAGATCACAAGGACCAAAAACTAAAATAAACATCTTTTTCTTAAGTAACTCAATTTTCCCATCATGCCCCGCATATGGGGCAAGATGGGATTGCTGTGGGGGCAAGACGAAACATGTTTTCTTACTGATACATTTCATAAAGAAACAAGTTTGTAAATTTGTAAAGTTGACTTTATGATATCCCATCTTCTTTTCTAATATATCACTAATTGCTTTCTTCATACTCTCTTTAGACCATTCGCCTCTATTTGTCTTTTTCTTGTATGTTCTTACCATTTTACAAAATATGGATCTACAACAAATACAAGATTCGTAGATAAAATCCGTTAAATGAGGTAATATGGCACGTCCCAATGATGGGGACGTCCCATCTTGCCCCACTCATCCGATCCCGTCTTGCCCCAATACGTATTTAATACTTCACATGCTTTTTATAAAATAACTTTAACCATGTCTTAGCGAAAACTCAGAATTTATGAAAAAGTAACTAATAAGGAAAATTAACTTACCGGTTTTAGTTAAATAACATAAACATAAATAAAGTGACACTATTACAAACTTCCTGAACAATTATATCGTTATTAGAACAATGTAATATCTCGTCGTAACTCGTGACACGCGTGGTCTGTAACACTGCTATTTTGAGACCGATGCTCTTTTGCACCGAACTCGCTGATATGTTTACGTGTATACGGTAGTACCTTCCATTTTTTATAAATAATGCTTTCCCATCTTACCCCGCTAGTCCGTCTTGCCCCACATTCCCCTACAGCTTTTTCAGGGCCACCATATAGTCATCTAAAATCGAGAGAGTTTCAGATACAGTTATGTATCTATAATCTCCGAAAAACAATAGTTTTTTAACAGAAACTTTTTTTTAAGTAGTTCATAATATTATACAAACCTAATACAAAATCGGAAAATCTTCATCAAGCCGTTGATTTGTAAAAAAATCCACAAAATGTATTTTCCTTAAGAAACATCTACTCTTAGCTGCTGGTCATATCCACTTCATATTCATTCCAGTCAGTGTGAATATCAAAGCTAAGAGTTCGCGAAGGGAGTCACCTGAACACCTACTTGAGGCCTGCCACACTTCACCCCCCTTTCTCACTTTCCTTTTACCCAATCCAGCGAATTCTGCTGTAGCCAGTGGAACTTAACATTATTGTTTGAAGACTCCCGAAGATTGGCTACTCTGTATATTTGCTGGTGGTGATTTTCAGGGGCTCTTTGGTGATGTACGACAGCGCTAGCTGTTCGTACGCAGGTGCGCTCGAATTAAAGGGAGCCTCCGGGGCAGGAGCCGCGGCCGCGGCCGCTGGTGTAACCGCGGCCGGTGTCAAGCAGGAGAACTGGCCGTACCGCGGCCTCACCTGCGGTAGCACCTTCCAAAGGCTCAAGGAGAGCGTCGACAAGGCGAAGCAGGCGCTCGCCGACCGCGGCGGATACTTGTCCGGAGCTTTCTCGCCGCCACCACGTGCCAATCCATCCGCCATTTCGCCCACAGCATCCATCACCGGTGAGTCCACTAACAGTATGTTTTACGGTGTTTGCGGGCTTTGATTGTGTGTCACGGGAGGTGCTTGAAGCCTTCAAATAATATATGGCGTATATGGTAATTGAGTGTTTAATGAGTGTGTGTCGTATGAGGTATGTGAGGCCTCGGAAAAATTGTGCCTTTACTACTCGGCTTCACCCGAAATTTAGATTCTGATTTTATAAAAAAAAAAATTTATTGATTTCTTTTTTGCAAATAGTTACATTCATCTGGATTAGCTATTTAGGGATAATAAGCTGGGACACCTTTCGTGATCCCAGACTTTACTGTTTGAAAGTTTTTAGGCGACAGACAAACACACAAGCACTTTCTGCTTGATATAACTAGTAAGATTTGAATTGTCAAAAGAATGTGTGTTATGAGGTATTTGAAGTTCCTCAAAATATGTGTTCTATAAAGTATTTCAGTCGTCACATGAATTTGTGTCCTATGGAGTACTTGAAGCCTCCAAAAATGTATTAGATATATGAAGTATTTTTGGCCACCAAAATTTGTGTCGTATGAGATATTTGAGGCTTCAGAAATAGCTGTCCTATGAGGTATTTTCAGCCCGAAAAATGTATGTCCTATGAAGTATTTGAAGCCCTAAAAGTTTGTATCCTATGAGATATTTGATACTCCCACAACTAAGTAGTTGAGACTTCAGGTGTAAGCAGTGTCCCTTTGGAATACAAATCTATCATACCGTCATCATAGCAGTTAGTTTCATCAGCACACCTCTCCTTTACACGAGACACCTTCGAACACCAACGAAGTCCTCCTCATACGAGACACTTGTGGATTTCACAATTGGTATTTCTAATATATTCCCACCCTCCCCATATTTTCTATCAGTTTCAAACCACCAGCGTACCCTGCCAAGTGAATATACCCAAGCTGCCAACCCTGATCCACAGAAGAGTCTCATATTTAAAGACCCTTAGCGTTACAAAAACCAAACGACACGTACCACAAATAAACCAAAATAAGAATTTATATAAACAACCCCATAAGTAATTGTACGTACCTACACTCGATTACTTTATCACGTGATCCCCTATCAGAACTACACCAAGATTAAGGAAAAAGTTTCCTTGTCGCAGCTGCAAGGCAAGCCAGCGTTAGGCACGCATCAAAGTCGGACAAGTTACACGGCGGAGCGATGTTTTAGATGTTAATCGCGGGTCACGCAAGTACGCGTGGAAAAGCACACGCGACTCGATTACGCGCAAGCTCGTGTCGCAGCGAGTGGTACAGAGCAGAGGCGGTCGTTATGGAGATGAACCTTCGTACCAGTGATTATTTAAATGGAAATTCTGCTCTGATTCATTCGCTATTTTCCCCGGCAACTTCCCACCTCTGCCACTCTCGCAGTACTTCGTAGGAGTCCTTCGAGTGCGTCCAAAAAGGTCAACGCGATCGCGTTCTAGGGGCGATTACACTGAGTCACTACTTTTCTCACGGCTTTCACGAGTTCGGAGATCTAATCGAACACTCGGACCTCCATGCTTTGCGTGGGCGTACGGAATAATTTCAGCACTTTTCTCACGTTCCTCTCCGAGGGTGATTAACGTACGCTTTACCGTGTCACGCTAAGCAGAGTGGGCACTGAGAAATATGGGAGTCATTGAGGCAAGTGTATATGTTTAGACAGCTGAGCAGATAAATTTTATTCCACAGGGTCTGCAGACAACTTATACCATACCATTTTATCCAGGATCTTCAAACTCCACCCACCCAAAAATTGAATCCAAAAGCTCCAAAAACCTTTCCGAAAAATTCAACACCCCAAAGCAATACAAAATGTAGCACATGTATTTCAAACCTAAAACCATCGCAGCTGGCAGAAGCGGAAAGCCATTTCCATTAAAAAAGAAAGCCCAAAAAATCACGCATCAACCATAGTTGGGCAAAATTTCTATTCAAATGGAAATTTCGAATAACGAATAAAAGTTAAAAAAAATATTCGCCATGTTGTCGAAAAAAGTTGAACCGTGTTAACGTTGCTCGAGGAATAAAGTTATTTTTTCTATTCGTCGAGCACTCCAACTCCGTCGAATAAATTTTTCAACTTTAACTTTGACTGTAACCAAATAAAAAAGTTCTATAATAATCAAAAGTTACAGTAACTTTTATTCAATCTGTTATTTAAATAATGTTTTATTTAATTAACGCCCAACTCTGCCATCGACTAAACCAACATTCAAAACAAAATCCGGAGATTGAAGTCCTCGGTTTCCAACACGATTCCCACCTCATCAATCGAGCACTGAATTCGGTCCCAAGATGCACCTCGCCGAGTTCTCCCAATAGAGAGGAGAGGGGAAAAAGGGGGAAAATAAAGGAAAATCTCGGGCGCGATAATTTGTCAGGCCGCACCGGCCGCGATACCGGCAGCCTGACTGTTGCTCTTCGTTGTCGCCGATTTCCGATTGTTTTTTTAAAGCGCCGGTCGCCAGGGGACATTAATTACCCAGCCAGTGTAAATCACGTTATCTACCGCCCACGCCCCCGCGCGCCAACCGGGTCGGGGGAGGAGGGTGGAGGGGGGAGGGCGGTCGAGGCACGGTGCATCGACGGGGGTGCGTTGCACGAGGGTTGCACCGCTGCCAACTGAGCAAAACGGTCGTCGACTGCTCTCCACGGCCACACCAATATCCTGCTCGCCTCCTCGGAAATTTATCGGTCGTTCGTTCCGCGAAAACTTTACGCGCTCGAACGTTCTCCATCTTCTCTGTTTCGGGAGGCAGGGTGCAGGGGGACAGAAGTACAGTTTTGTAGAAGGAAAGAGGATGTCGTGCTCGACTAATTTTTACGGCGATTCGGTGGAAAGCAACAACGGGGCGGTATAGATATTGTTTATAGTAGTGAGGAGTCTGGTATTGCAGAGGAATGCGTTTGGTAGTTTTTGGAGGTAGCGTGGTGGGTTCATTTTTAGGGATGAGGAAATGGGATATGGGTGAATTAATGGAAACGTGGGTGGAATGAAGTGAAAGGAAGGAATTGGTTACTCCTCTGATGGGTGAATGTTTTTATTTATACTGCTCGACATTGTTTTTTGTTGAATATATAATTATGTCTTTATTAATTGAAAAATAAGGCATATGTAAGAAAAGCTATATACAATGTTCTTAAAAATTGTGTGAGTAGATGAGACAGAGAAAACAATTTGAATACGCGAAATTTACATATCCACAAATTTTTTTGACGCTTTGAGTAAGGTGAATGTCCCAATTTCTGATTATTTAAGAGGTTACTCGTCATAAAGAAGATGTAAAAAATTTGTTTGCGATGAAAATTCGCAGAGTAATTGATTAATTCTTTAATAATAAATCAACCAATTCAAAAACTATTTGAGAAAGATATTTCAAGATGTTTAACTATTAGTTATTTGTAATTAAATATATAATGCTCTAAATGTTCGTATTTCTGCTCATGAAAAATAGCGATTTATGTATTGCCCCAAGCTCGTGCAACACTCGTGTAAATGTTTAAATAATTTAGAATTATTTTGTTGCAACTTAATTGCATTTAATAATAAGAAAACTACGAAATGATCAGAAATGGGGACATGAGCAGAAATTGGGACATTCACCTTAGTCACCTGTTTACTGATTCTTAAATTTGAAACAATACGCCATATTCTTCTAACTAATACCTGATAATTTAAAACCCTACCATCAATGTATCAGATAATACACTATTTACTTTACACCAATTTCAAGACGAGCCTTTAATCAACGCCAATCATTCAAAACACTATTCTACCTATCTGAATCTATAAAGACACCCAAGTCAAAAGAAAATCGAGGAATAAAAGCTCCCAAAGCTTCCATATCAAGAAAACCCATTAGCAAAAAATACCAACTCGACTGACCAAACTCAAGCTCCCAAAATCAAAACCCTACCTACTCAAACTCTCAATCGAAGAATGGTCTTAGAGAATGGAACCGAAGCTCCACAACTCTTCCATTTCAAGCAAACCAATTACCATCAAAACTACCAACTCGTCTCTCTCATCAAACTCCATCTACTAAAATCAAAAGTCTACCCGAACCCACGAAGCCACCCCAATCGAAGTTTGACCTCAGAAAATGGAATAGAAACTCCGCAGCTTCCAATGCTCGTTCCCTCCGAAGAATATTCCCATCGATCGCGAGTCGTCATCCCGAGTCGAGAGGGCCGCTCGGCGACGGTGCCGCGGCCGAAAAATGTTGACAGAGATCGCGGTCTGGGTCCCCGTGCAAGATGGTGGGTCGATGATGGCGGCGTAGTCGCGAAAACGCGGATGACGAGGGAGGAGGAGCGGTTAGGGGGTTAGCCGGGAACGTATCCATGACGACCGACCGCCCCACGATTCGCCACCCTCCGAGATCCCGGATGCACCCCTCGGTATCCCAGCATCCCTCTGGTCTTCCGCCCTCTCCACAAGCCCTCCGCTACAGGCTTGAGGGTCGAGTCTATCTAGCCGCCGTATCTGCGGCCCTGGGGATCATGCTCGAGCTACTTAGATTTTAAGTCGGGCCATTCCGTGTCGGGCCTCCGCACACGTACACCGGGTACCTGGCTATAATTCTACCCAACTTTCTCCAGCCCCCGACAAAAGGGGAAATCCCCCTAGCCGGGTGGAATCGCTTGCTTCAAGCCCGTGGAGATGGTTCGCCACGTTTTCTGCGAGTAAGAGGGATGCGCCAGGGAATGGAGAGCTAACGAAGCCGTGCTTCGATTGGAAGGGGGGAGTCTGGGTCTGGTGATGCAGAATTTTGGTGATTGGGGGTCTTAGTGAAGATCGAGGAGGAATGCATTTTCGGAGAAATTGAAACCACGGTGAAATTCTATTTGAGGGATTTATTTTTGAGAAATTAGAAAAAGCTATTCAACGATATTTTTGGATTTTGGTGATAGGGGGTCTGAGTGAAGATCGAGGAGAAATGCATTTTCGGAGAAATTGAAACCACGGTGAAATTCTATTTGAGGGATTTATTTTTGAGAAATTAGAAAAAGCTATTCAACGATATTTTTGGATTTTGGTGATAGGGGGTCTGAGTGAAGATCGAAGAGGAATGCATTTTCGGGGAAATTGAAACCACGGTGAAATTCTATTTGAGGGATTTATTTTTGAGAAATTAGAAAAAGCTATTCAACGATACTTTTGGATCCTACTATCGCCCTTGTTTTTATAATTCTCTGATCCAAATACCTTCACTTTAGTTCATAAATATGTAGTAGGGTGGACGTACCGTTTGTGGCCATTGCACTGTTTTTGGCCATGCGCATAATTATTTTAATTTTAAATTGCTTGCAAATCATTAATATGTGGAGAATTTCACATCATAAATATTTTGTTTAATACACCGCTAGAAATATAAGGTTACATTTATTGCTTACACGGAAAAATATTATATTTTTGAAGAAGTGGCCAAAACTGGTACAATACCTTAAAGTGGCCACAACTGGTGCATCCACCCTATACAAATTAATTTCACTTTCATTCCCCCGTAGAATTCAATCTCTTTCCATGAATTTTCCATAACACCTATCTCTATTTTCATCTGATTCATTTCATTACACCGTATTACCTTCTCGATAATTCCTAATCTGGTCCCTAGTCTAGTCAGTTTTCTGTCACGCTTCGCCGGGCTCCTAATCGTTAAACGAACGTGGTCTCGGGTTCGATCGGTTCATCACGCGTCGGATGTTGTGTCAGCGTGTACGAGGGCGGCGCATGTATTTAATGTTTGTCGGTAGAGCACCATCCCGCCTTGTTTGCCCTGGTAATTGATGTTTGACAAAATGAGGTGACGCGCATGCCGACAACGTGCTGTTTGCCAGGGCACACGACGCTGGTTAGCCCTTTTAAGGCTCACAGGGCTTGCGTTCGATCGTGCACGCTCCGCTGAGCCAGGCCTGGCGCCACGGGACACTTGCACGGGGTATATCGAAATTAAGGGGCGGTTCTCGCGGAATCAACTACGTCTAAGTCGAACTGAGTCAGCTAAGTCGAATAATCCAATTGAACGTAGGAATATGGAACTTACTGTACAGGATGAAAGGATTACAATATGGACGACGAGTAGAGTTTTCAATTTCAGGCTAGAGATAAAGATTCTAAAATTAATTTGATAAGCTTGTGTATAGGGGAGAGTCCGGCAGTACCAGCCAAAGCTAGATCTCGCTTTCAGTGTTAGTTGACTGCGCTATCGATGGAGTCCGTAGCAACGTATTGCGGCGATATTCTTTTTCCTTCATTATTAAGGTAGATGTACCCATTACCGACCGCGTCCCCATTAGTGACCAATTATTAATTTATTATTGTTTATTGCCACACAGAATGCGAAATATCAACGAGAAAGTTAAGAAATTATAATTAGAGATATTTCATCTATTGTGTCATACGTTATTTATGTAAGTAGCCGCACATTCATCTAGTAAATTCAAATGTAAATTAGGACTTGGTCATTGACATGAAAGTTTACAGATTCTAATAACGTGAGGTTATACTACAGATATCATTAAACTCGATAATTTTACAATAATAATACATGGATCCATGCAGTAACTTACTCAAATTAACTAGAAATATATACAGAATTATAAAATAAAAAGAAAATATTCATTTTCTTTCATTATTGTAGCAGAAAATCGTAGTCAGAAATAGGTACCGTCAAAGACCGGTCTGTACCAGTTTTCGGACATTTTACAAGTGGTGTTGTTAGACCTAACTAAAGTATGCAAGTAATTTTTTAATTATTAAATTTTGAGTACATTTGATTTACAAAACATTACAGAAACAAAATGAGAAAGAGGGGAAAAAGAGAATAAGAGTTTTAGCTGCAGAAGAGCGAAAGAAAAAGATTGAAGAAGAAAAACAACGGAAATTATTAGGAAATAATAGAAAACGTAAAAGATTATCTTAAACAGATTATAAATTGTTTAATTTTCATAAAATATTAATAAAAACAGTTTGTTATACTCATGAACACAAATTTAATAAACAAAATGATACATTTACAATGGGGGAAACTGCTGATTAATAATAGGGACCTGAGACGATCGATAGATGGTACAAGTTGGTCAATAAAGGGGACATCAGGTTCAATATAATTTTCATCATAATTTTTGTGTAAATAGTCAAATATCACTCTAAAACTAATTTGATTAAGAAACTAGAGACTTAAAAAATACAATGATCCATTCTTTACTCAAACATTGTCGTATATTAGTAAACAAATTACTATTTCGAACCAGCCACACTCTTAAACGGTCGCTAATGGGGACATTTACCTTACCAGAGTTCTAAGACGTTTAACGTTTACGTTGGTGTTCCGGACGACAAAAGATATTTTTCATAGCTGATTTCTTGTTTTTCAGGTAACTAAATAATTTTGTCATACTACGTACATTATTGTTGCACTATTAACTATACACAAAAAATTTTGTCCACGTGTTTATTGTTCAGTACCGGCCACGATTAGTCGTCCAGTATCGGCTTCAGTCAACTTTTCTCAACCCCTGAACCATCACTTAATTCACATGTTAATAACAATCTCTCATGTCAATCTTCTTCAAGAAGCGTATCTTCGGATTTTATTAAAATGGTTAAAAACATCAGTCCTGAAAATAATATTTCAGGAACAAGGATCACACAGAGAAAACGACGGACGCAAAAGTCTGAAATTCTAACATCAGTATCTTTTATCGAAGATGTTCAGAAAAAAAGAAACTGGTTAATGAGACAAAATTTAAAGCAGAAACAAGAAAAGCTGAGAAAGCAGTAAAAGAATATGAAAAAATTAAGAAACGAAGGAAGTTAGGTAAAGCGATAAGTACGAAAAAAAGATAGCTCAGGAAGGAGGAAACTAGACTTTGATGAACAAGTCACAGAGTGCATCATTTGCAAAGAATCGTTCAATGAAGATTGGGTGCAGTGAATTAAATAGTGTACACATCAAGAGAATTTGGATCATTTTACATGTGACATTTGTAGACGTACCTAAATAAAAGTTTTATTCAATTTTCAAACATTTTTACTAACATTATTAATTACTTAGACCTTCAAATCTACTAAGTAGTTGGCCGGTACTGGACGACAATTTTTCGTTCGCTGCGAATTACAACGTGTTTATTCCAGCGAATTATTAATCTTTATGATAAAATTTAAATAAAATAATTTGTCCCCTCTTATTAAACAGTATTTGCACTACAAATTACTTCTTTTAAATTTGATTTTTACCAACAGTAACACAAGTTATAGTATAAAAACTTAAAGTAGCCGGTACTGCCGGCCTCTCCTCTACTAATCACAGTTTAATCTACTAAAAAAAATAATTCCTAACCGGTTGGAACCCCCAATTGGGTCGCGAAGTTTTATTTTATTTTTAAAAATAAGTATTCAATTAGAATTATATTCTGAAATATATATTTTTAATGTGTTTTCTTTACCTCATTCAATTTACGTTGCCTGATATGGACAGGTCCAGGTTATTTGAATATTATAAAAAGAGATCGCGACTCAAAAAAGAGGGGGAAACATTGCAATAAAAATGAAACGACAAACAAAGGGAAGAGTTAATAAAAGCTCATTGTCAGTAATTGGAGACCCAACGATTGAAGCCTCAGTATTGCCTTCTATGCAGAGGTTTCCTACCCTCTTTAGTGTTCACCTCAAATTAATATATGTCACACTAATCCTTCTATCTTATATACAACTATTCAAACTACACTCATCTATTTGTTGAATTTAAAAACAGGTCTAACCGTTTGGAGTATTGAAAAGTTTTCTATAGGACCAATTACAGCCACCTCTTACGGGCCATTTAACCTCGCGTACGCGTCGAGGATGATACTCGACACTCGAGAACAAGAGGAGATCGCAAAGATAAGTCTTCCGGCGATCCAGAAGCAGGGCAATTAAAGGCAAGAGAAGTATCGGCTGCGACACTTTCGCGAACGCCCTACGGATGGAGAACGGAACGCTTTATGCGACCGTGGGTAATGTTACCTCTCGTCTGTCTAATTGCACGGAATGGGGCACCTACCGAGACAAACGGCGCAGCATAAAAGAGCTCGCACCCCCTACACCAATTTCACGTGCGCTGAGCGCGTCTGAAAGACAGGATGCCGGGCGCGTCCCATTGTGTCCCGCGAAAAGTGGAACAGTTTTTCATGGAATGTTATTAACAGTGGGAAATTCATTAGTACGTTTCTCCGGAAATAGTGGGAATATAATATTCCAATGCACGAGAGACCTTGCTTTCCGATTTGCAAGGTTATTTGAAAGTACGGAGGTGTAGGTTTATTTAAATCTATAAAAAAATCATGCAGTAGGTTTTAATTTGCAGACGGGGATTTCTGAAAAATCACTAGGTAGCGTTGTTGGGGGTTTATAATTTTTATATCTTTTATAATCAATTTGAGGAATGTTTAATATTCTAGGGTTAAAGAAACGTAGATGATATATGAAGGAGTAATATTTCCTGACACGAGGAATAAGCTCGCGGGCGTCACGGGGGTTGGTCGATTAATCGTTGATGAGGACTCACCCTGTGTGTGCCTCTTCTTCGAGAAGGGAGGATCACGGTGACCAAGACGCGTTGATAATTGCCGGTATCGGTTAACCCTGGGGGTAGAGGGGGTGGTTATGGGGTCTCGAGCAGACCCTCGTCAGTCCAGGGCTCAGCCAACCCCCACGGTGTGATCCCTTTTGCCCTTCATCCGGGAACCTTTGCGCGCCCCTTCGCTTCCGCCACCAGCAACTACGACTGGTTCGCCCCTCGTTCCCAGCTTCAAGGGGTGACTAAGGTTCAGAGGATCGTAACTGTCTTGCCTCTAAAAAATGGAAAGAATACATTAAACAAATTCGGGGAGGCCGCTCGGATGACCCCGGATATCCGTCCGCGGACCCCATAGCGGGGATGTCCCTGGGACCTCGAGTGCGAATTCTTTTTGGGATTATCGAATTCGGTGGCTGGAGTCGATGGTGAAATTTTAGCGGAATTATATTTGCAGTGATTGAATATTATAAGTCCGGGAGAGTTCGACCATATTTTGGGAAAGAAATTGTAGCATCGTTGTTTTTCACATTTTTGTCGTTTTGTGCAAATTAAAGCAAAGCAAATTAGGGTATATATAAATTATAGCGTGCGATAATTTCAAATATTTATTTTCATTGTCAACCAAAAACATTGGCACTGCAACTGGTCGGTCTCACCCGCATGTCGGGGTGAGACCGTCCACCCACTACGGGTGAGACCGACCTTGAAAAATAACAAAAAGTGTAGCTTACAAAAAGTATAATACACGAAGAAGTTAATTGATATGTTATTTCTTCTTCAGTTTTCCATGTACGCAAAGATTCTTGTATTTGGAGCATCTAGTATCATGAAACCAACGGCTTCAGTGCACACATTTAATCCAGTCGTCGCTTTTCGAGATTTCGAAATAGTTTTCTCCGCATCTCACGCATTCGTTTTCGTCCCAGTTTTTTAACGACATATCACTATTTTGTAGAATGGAATTTTCGCTCCTTGAATCTGAAGATGGGTTTACAGTAAGAAAAACACATGTGGTCGGACTATCCAATAATCAAGGTAATGATTGACCACCTTGTCAAAATAAATTAAAAACGAATACATATGTATTGTTGGGGTGACACTGTAGTTTTATTCATATTATATCCCCCAATATCAGAATAGTGTAAATAAACATACCTGTCTTTCAGATATAACCAGCACTGTAACTTGATCTAAAAACTTTCAGACTCGTATAAAGTCTTAAGTGGTTCCTATAATTTAAATATAGATTTGTGACAATGGTCAATGCATGATCAACAACAAGCACATTCATTTCTTTTGTGTCAATGAAAACACAGTGCCCTATCTTGCATCAGTCTTAAAATATCAACACTGGCCGAACTCTCCCGGACTTACCCTATATATTCTTGTGATATAGTTGAATAATTCTAATAGCGATTGAAACCACTTGAAATGATTTGATATCTCGTAGAAGGATTACATGATTCCTAGAGATTTGAATGCGCCTTTTGAAATTTCTTCTCACCCCTCAAATTTTAGTATAAATATCTAAGTAGTACTGCATGGGGTGACAGTTGTTTTGGGTAACGACACTGAATTTTAATCTAAATGAATGACAAAAAATGTCGATTACTATTAAAGCTTGCATACTCCCTCCTCCATCGACTTTTCCTACCCTTAACTCACATATTGTCTCTGACAGAAAATCAAGGAAAACACTGCGAATATTAATAAAATAAAACCCTTGAAGCTACTACTACGAAATTGATGTGATTATTCAGCCACCACCAAGGTACACCTACACACTTTCACCCCTTATCAACCTCCCAACCCCCACCCCAATCTTACCTCCAACACAAACGCGATCACATCTGACAAAACAGAATTTTATAAAATCCTATCGCGAAGCCGATTCCTAAAAAAGACAAACTTAGCTTCCCAAGACAAACCTAATGACTCGATCCACTTTCCCACCCCCCGTCACAGTGCACAACTATTCCCACCGCCACCCATCGGACGCATCTCCGACGCACCCCAAACCGTCAGCAAACTCCAGCAATTAAGAATACCCGTGGAAAAAGAATCCCAGCGGTCGATCCTCGACTAGGAATGATCGATTGCGCCTCTCTCCGTGGCGCGTTCAGGTCGATCGCGCTCGAGCGAATTCCGGGTGGCAGGGGGGTTGGCGGTGGTTGTGTCTTTCTGTTCTCCTACGGCTCGTTGCAAGCCCCGTGACTAATCATGATAGTTCCGCCCGGGAACGCCGGGGACACACGACTCTCGGTTCCGTTTCCGGCGCGTGCTGCCGCCCCCCGTGACCCCCCGTCGCCCCCTGCGGCTCGCAAGCCACCCTCCCGCGCAATTATTGCGCTTCGCAACAAAGAGCGTGGCGCGGGATCGAAGGGCCGCGTCGCTGGTGCCGTTGCTGCCTTATCTTCCTGCTACATCTTCCTCCAGACTGGTCTCCGCTTTCCTCCGCTTTCCCCCGCTTTTCTCCGCACTCCCCCGCTTTATATAGCTTTCCTCTGCTTTTCCCCGCTTTCCACCATTTCCCTCTGCTTTCCCCCGCTTTCCTCCGCTCTCCCCCGGTTTCCATAGCATTCCTCTGCTTTCCCCCGCTTTTCCCCGTTTTCTTCTGATTTTCCCCGCTTTCCACTGGTCCCCTACGCTTTCCTCTGCTGTTCTCTATTTTCCACTGTTTTCCTCAGCTTTCCTCCGCTTTCCCCCACTTTCCTCCGCTCCCCCCTTTCCACCACTTTCCTCGTTCCTCATCGCTGGTTTCTTTCTTCTCCTGTCACCGGCCACCGCGCAATACTACCCTCCCATTACCGCTATCTTCCGCGGCTGTTTCCTCCGCCAGTCTTTCCCTCCCCCTGCCTTTCCAGCCCCCTCGCTGTTCTACGTGTTTCTGTGCGCGTTGCTCGTACGAGCTGGAATTATCGATACTGTTTTGGGGTTCTTTGAACTTCAGTGTTTCTTCTTGCGTTCTCTTCGGGAGGGCCTGAAGGGATAGAGGGTTACTAGACGCTGTGTAGTTCGTATCCATGATTGATTTGGTCTTCTTCATGGAGGATTTGGATGTTTCCTGTGAATGTGGTCTTGAGCCTGCGTTGATGCGCAGTGAAATTTGCTTGTTTCTGTACCTTTTGAAGAATTTAGATGGGGAGAAGGTGAATCGCTATGTAGTGACGCTTGGACATGAGAGTGTACACTGATTACTCTTGTTCCATACTCTCTCCTTTGTCTCTGAAGAATTCTTTATTTCAACTATACAGGGTGTTTCACCTGACTTCATCATCTAAAATATTTCTGCTATATTTAACATAGCACAGAAATATTCTCTACAAAAGTTGAATAGCTCTGTGAGAGCTGATACATAGTAACAGTATATAGTTCAATTGAATTGGCAAGGGTTAATCAAGATAATACTGTATCTATCTCTTTCTTCCATTTAAGTTCACTATAACACCAGCAACCTTTATAAAACTCCTAAGGCAAGTGGATAATAGTGACTCCCAACACACAATTCAACCAAAACACCACTAAAACCCAACATAAATCAGCCAACGATTTAAAACACCATATCCCATTAACAACAAGTGTCCCTGAAGGAACCCCCAGATAGCACCTCGAGCTAATTACTTTTTTCCTCCCCCGTCTTTAAATCAAACCCACCTCCCCCACCACCGTCGCAGACGATGACTTCCGGTTGTCATCGACCACCCCCTCCCCTTCAGCCCACAAAAGCGTCTACCTATCCAACGAATTTCCTCGGACCATCTATCTCCGTACGTTATCCAAAGGGGGTTCCGAGTTTTACACGTGTCCACGGCTAGCTCCCAGCTTATGCAACGATCGTACGTGCCGCAGGCAGGCCAGCCAACCCCCTGGCCGCATCATTATTCATCCTCGCGCGACCTATGGCCCAGCCGACTCCCGACGTCGTGAAATAACCTCGTTAAGCCGCTAACTCGCCGCTCCACGGCTGTGCGCGGGACTGCGAAGGTGGAACGAGCGGCTCCGCCGATGGAAAAAAGAGCAGCGAAAAGTGGGGGGCCAGGGTGGCGAGAAAGAACGGCCAAGAAAAGGGGCTGAGGAACAGGAGAACGGGGCAGTCCACGTGACTCGACGGAAGCTCGAGTGAGAACGCTCGTTCCCTCCACCCGCCATTACAGTAAATCTTGTATTTTATCGGGGGGGAGGTTCCAGCTGCTTTCGTGTACTGACCGCGCGCACGGGGTTCCCGGGGGTCAAATTGTGCTGACGGTTCGGGGTGAAACGGGCACTGCGCGATGAATATTGATAGGTGGAGATTCTACGCAATGTAGATTTTGTAGAATTTGGAACGGTTTGTTTGGGGTGGTTTGAGGAATGTGGAGGGTGGGTACGAGGAAGTGATGGACTCCGTCGGTGTAGTTTAAGGTAGTTGAAGTATGAAGTTGAAGGAGGTTTGGACTTTGGAGTAACAGGGGTGGAAAGGGAGGTTTGGGTTTGGGAGATTTGTTGGACGTTGTTTTGGAATTTGAGATTCACTGTAGCAAGTGGAGGAAAGCGGAGGGTGGATGTGAGGAAGCGTTGGACTCCGTCGGTGGTAGTTTAACACGTTGCGTCCGGGTGACGTGTACGGTCACGTCATGGGACTCTTGGGCCCGGTCCCAATAAATGTAGAAGATGAAGAAGAATTTTTCAGGTACCGAATTTTCCGTTCGCATACGCATTCAGTACGAACATGTTCATCGGTGTGTGCATGTCGTTACAAATTTGCAATTTTTTTCACCATGGTACAACTGTTTCTTGTATTTAGGTGAAGGTCAACTATTTTTGGTGCCGGACGCAACGTGTTAAGATAGTTGAAGTATGAAGTTAAAAGAGGTTTGTAGTAACAGAGGTGGAAAGTGAGCTTTGGGTTTGGGAGATTTGTTGGACGTCGTTTTGGAATTTGAGATTCACTGTAGCACCTCGAGTGGGGGGTTGAGTTCCACTTGTGATTTTTAATGGAGATTTTTGGGGGGTATATTCTGCATTATAAATTTGTGTTGTTCAAGTGGAATTTCTAAAGGTCAATATTTATATTTCTCCGTGTATAAAATGTGGCGTTATTATTGCAGGACTCATTTTTCTTTGCCATTTTCAGAACTTCGAACTTAAACTACACCATAATTTTGAGTTCAGAAAAAATTGTAAAAACGAGTCAAAATAATAGGTACAATTTAAACCTATTAAAAATAAACGCAATTTACGTTCAGAAACTACATTAGGGGTGTAAGGTTTAAAGAAGGAGTAGTATCTACCTAGAGTAAATAGTTTTGTGGTTCCGTCGAATACCAAAATTCTGTACCATTAGACACGCATGCACGAAGTTACTGAACACTTTATGGCTTTATCCTGGTAGAGTAATAAGGGTGGCAGTTAACGATGATCGGTTAAGAAGATCACAGGGAAGCAACCCCTTGCTACCGGAGTCCTTTATGTGCTGACATTTCCCTGCAAGTAGTTCAGATCAATACCAAAACCGACGACCAAGCGACTAACTACCCCTAAATTCATAGAAGCCTCGGATAGATGGCAGTGTCTTTCGACATCATCCCTTATTTTAGTCACCCTGAGCCTCGACAGATGTCTCGACCTTCGTAACCACCCTCACATTACTCGGGGATGAACTATACGTCACCATAACCCTTTTGTGTAATCTAAGAACGCTGTCAAACGAACATTGATTAATTCAAGTAGTATTACCTGCTCAAACTTTTGCAAGATTTTTAACTGTTGTACTTCTCTCCAATTCATTACTAAATCCTTTCATAATTTTTTTATATAACATTAACTTTTCGTGTTTGATGTCCAGTTCCTCTGAAGTGAACAACTTTTTGTTGAATATTGTATTATACAATCAGAATCAAGCCCAAGGCAAAGCAAAATGTAACAAGTACAGGAGTCATTTTACCCTGGAAGTGTCAATCACCACAGACTCAATTACTTATATCGATTTAAAAAAGCAGATTTGAGAACTTTCCAAGGTCTTCAAAGTTCTTTAACATTTCAAAGTTCTTTACAAATTAGATTCTTTAACCTTCAATTAACTCCTCCTCCATTAATTTCCTCGCTGAACAGCCGCATCCATTCATCTCGGTAGCCTTCCACAAAAAAAAAGGAAAAGCTTTCGGAAAGGATGCGATCAGACACAAAGTCACGTGGTCAGCGTCGAAGGACACGCGAGCGAATATTTGTCAACGACAAATTATTCAGCCGATTAACGACGAAAAACGTCCGTCACTTATCGGTGAAAAGGTTCTGGGACGTGGGGTGCGCTCCACCCCCATGGCGATGACTCTGCAAGAGCCGTCGATCCTCCCCGAGTAGAGGCAGCGGGAGAGCGGCACGGAGAAAGTCATTAGCCAGTTAATCATGCGTTATCGTGTGTGCTTAATGTTCCGTCAATGAAGGAGTGACGGGGGAGTGAGGCCGCCGAGAAAAGGGAGAGCAGCACCCCCTTTTTTCGGCCTTTTCTTGGCTCCCAGTCAATATTGTCGGCGTGCGCCGCAGCGTGAGCAACAGATCACACTGTGCGTCCTCAACCCTCACCTTTCGTCCCATTGGATCGCCATCCGTCATCTTCTCGATGAAACAGAGGCGATAACGTCACCCTGGCGCGAAACAAGGGGGCGAGTTTGGTAATACTGGAATTTTTAGGATTGGAGCATTTATGCTTCGTGTCCTGATTCGCGAAGTAGCTTCCTTTCTTCGTGGTACCTTTTCAGATTTTAAAACTTAGTGTTTAAGTACTTATATAAGTATGTAAGTGCATATGCACTCAGTAAATATTCCAACAGAATTTTCTCCAAAATTAAATCTCTCGGTTGGAGTATTCTGTTAAATTCTTTCCAGGAAAATTACCATTTTTCGAGTGCTTGCAATTAATTCACTATTGTAGAATAACTTGACCCACGATCTATAGGAAAATAAATAACCTCTCCGAGTTGTACAGAGAATGGCAAGTGGGAAGAATAGGTACATGTATTTCAACGTTTCTTTTCTCTCTTAGTAGCCAGAGTTCCCTCTGGAACATTGTTCCATTGTTTTCGCACAGTCCCCGCGAAAATGGCCCCGGAATTAGCGTGTAACAAGCTACGAAAGCCCCTGCACGCCCTGCGCTGAAGAACTGCGGCTCCGCGGAGTCGTTGCCCACGGTCGAGTGATTAATTTCTGTCCGAGGGTGCAACTAATTATCGTACGTTTTATCGCCCGGTAAGTAAGTCTTCCTGGGACACTCGATAAGGGGCTCGATAAGGAAATTACTTGGGGGGAAGCCAGGGAAATTATGGTGGACTTGACGGATTCGGAAAAATGGACACGGTTGATTGATTATTATATGTCGAGTGTTGGAGGACTTGGTATGACATTAAATAAAATAAAAAAATTGCGTTTTAGATATATGTGAATTTTTAGGATTCTGTTGGCTCCCACAAATTTTGGGAAAGCAGATGTGACTGGAAGGAAATTTCTAGGGTAATCACGTAAACTTAGTTGAGTATCTTGAACCGACATCTTTGAACATACTGCCTGCTGAGGGTGGAATGAAGTTAGTTTGTTGGTTTCGAAAGTTGAGGAAGAGTGAAGAATATATAAAGAATGCATTTTGGCAGTTGAAATGTCCACCTTCCGCCATTTTCTACTTAGAGGATGAAAAATGTTTAGTTAAATATTTACTAGGGAGTCTAATCAGTGTTATGTTAAAAGAGACTAGGGTAAATGACCCAATTACTGACACATTAAGCGTTGATGCTGACATTATCGTATAGTTTTGTACTTATAGACTAATAGTATATATTGTTCTTGTTATTTATTAATGTTTAATATGTTTACTTGATGAAAAAAAAATTGTTGGATCTTAAAACTTCGATTTTTATGTATAAATTCATCAATTTCAAAAATATGTTACGGGATCTATTGCTGCCACCCTTCGAATCTATTTGATTGAATTACTGACACCCCAATTACTGCCAGCTAATTGAATACTGTGTATCTGTCATTTTAAGATTATGTCGTGTTGTGTACACGAGCAACTACTGCTATGACAATAATACCAAAATGCTTGACACGCTTGTACCAATCACTGTCACCCAATTAATAAGTAAAAAGACTTAATGAATCGTGGATTTCGGATCTTTGTTACTTTCTATGATGCTTATATTACTTAAAGTATTATGTTTTGTTATGTTAATAGCTTAAATATTACAATTACAGCATTTTCATTAACGCCTTGTTTTCTCTTTCGTTAGTAAGGAAGTCATCGTTTCCATTCTCCTAATATCCGCTTCAATTTTTTTATCGTTTTAACCAAATTCATGAAGAAAAAATTAAGTACTGTTTTTTGTATCGTATAAATAACAGTTTGAATTGTATGCCAAATATTTTTTATGCATTATTTTATAAGATTTATTCGTTATTTTCCGTAAAATAGCATAGGGTGACAGTAATTGGGTAGGTGGCAGTAATTGGGTCCTTTACCCTACCAATAATAAAGAATATGAAGTTTTTAAAATCACCTGAAATGGGTCTCAAGTGCATGGTGATTTTAAAAATTTCTCAGAGGAGAGGGACGGAGCACTACTCTAGGTGATAAAGAACGATTCCACCGAGGAGCACAATACAGAGCCTTAAAATGCGTCTGTTCAAAGAAACTCCCTCGCCCCTTCGAAAATCCTTTCCAAGCAACCCGCTAAAATTCAAGCGGCTGCAATTACTAAAAACGACCGCGGACTAACGAGGGCTGGGCCGTCGAATTTCGTTCGAAGAAACGGCGGAGAAGCTTGCTTAAGGTATATTTCCATAGATAATGATTTGAAGATGAAAATCAATCGGGTTCATAGTAGGTAATTTCTTTAATACACAGTGGAAATGTTAATAAACAAGTCAAATTGTACACCTAAATCTGCGTAGAACTGCGTGTATATTAGTCCTTGAAAATACGGGAATTGAAATCTGAAAAGTGTAGCGAAAGATTCGCAAGATATTGCAACAGAGCGTGACCTCAAGAGAGCTTGATCAATTTCAGTGCAAAGTTAAACGATGACTACAATGGAAGCTAAATTGGCGACTATAATAAGCGCAGGAAATAGGTTGCAGCGGAAGATCGAGCAAAGAGTGCGATAGAAAGCTGAGTGGCGAGTGGGAACACTGAGCAATGATTGTAACGGGAAACTAAACGATGTCTAAAACAGAAACTGAACGCAACGTCTACGGTAGAATATTGTAATTAAAGGGAAACGAAGCTTGGAATAGAATGGAAAAGACGGGAAATAATAAAAAGCCAAGAAATAATCATAGAGGACTATATTAGAAATTTAACTATACACTATACTTAGCTTCGAAACAGAAAAATAAGGACTTTGAAATAAGACTGTAAATAAATTGATCAAAACCTTCATGAGAAGGAGAAGCGAATCATTGAGAGCAAAAACAGACTAACCCAGATTGATTTTTTCCCTATTTTATATGATTAGTACATCCTATTGGAATAAATTATTTCTTCTAGCTCAATTTCGCAAAAAAATGTGGATTAGTCCATTTTGTTTCTCAATACCTCAAATAGCAAACCAAAAGCGATCAGAAACCCTCACAAAAATGTATCAAACATTCCACCACAACTATGAAACAAAAATTAACCAGTCTCCGTCAGAAGACCTTTGAAACTAAAACTGACAATAAATATTTAGTTTCGGCGCAATGGTTCGGTCAATTTGAACTGATAAATAAACAGCTATTTTGCAATTATAATTTATACGCTTTCGACGTTTCGATCTGGATTTAGATCATCCTCAGGAAGGAATTATAAAGTGTACTGCTTTTGCTATTAATATTCGGTTAATATTCAATCACAGTGTCACGGCAGTACGTGTGAATCGTGAGTCGGTTGGAGAAAGACTAACGTATAAGTGAACAAAACGTCTGCTTTAGGAAAGTGAATACAAGGTAATTACCGTTGACATATAAGAACATATTTTTAAACTCCTTGAAATAAAACTGACAAGTCAAGACTCCGTGACAAGAGGAGCTTCCAAATGAAAGCAAATGATCAGCCGCCCCCATCTGTCCCCGAAACGTAGGCTACACCTCTGAGCGGCCATGTCGCGGGCCGACGTCGAAAGCGATTGAAAATCCCGCAGGATGCGCCAGGATCGCGGGCGTCGGAGGAAGAAGCGCGGAAAGCGGAACGAGGACTATAACTACCGCACAGGAGCGGAGGACGACGGCGACCGGTGTTTGTGGCGTCCGCCTCCGCCCCGGCCGCCGACAAAAAGGCGAGAGAATTTCCTGAAATCCTTTCTGAGGGTCTGATTGCCATCATTATCGTGGAGTGGGTAGGAGTAGCACGGCACCGTGGAGGATAGGGTGCCACGGGGTGGGGTGGCTGCGGGGGAGGAGGGTAGGGGGGGGGTGGAGGGTGAGGAAGGAGGGTGGAGTGGAGTGGAGAGGATGAGGGGTGGTTACGAGTGGAGAGAACCCCGAGGTTCGAGGCTTTCCAGCGACCGTGGGGAGGGACAGGGACAGAGGGAGACTGGGGAACGGCGCGAAGGACAGGGAAAGAGGGCGACAGAGCGAGAAAGCGGAGGACAATCAGCGGTATTCAGTCCAAGCTGAGAACTGGAAGGCCAGGGAACGCCGGGGCTGGAGCGACGTCGACGACGACGGCAACGACGGCGACGCTCGCTCCTCCAGGCGGGAGGATCGATCGGCCAACGGCACCCGTTTCGACGTAACACCCGTTACGGCTGCCCACCGGAAGCTGCTGAACTGTGGCAGTCGAACGGACCCGGTACACCTTCTTTCAGAGACCCAGATCGTGCTCAGCGCCGAGTCAGGCGGCTCTTTTGGTGGACGCACGCTTTCGGGCAACTCGGCCATCTTGCTCGACACTGGCTCTGTCTTTAATGAGAAGCAGAGATCATCGAAACTGAGGAGACTTGATTAAATTTAAAACGCCACTAGGGTGTACGTTGATGACGAATGGAACCATGTATCTTAATCGGATTCGCAAGAATTGCGGTTTTGCAGGTTTATTATTGGGACGAGGATATGTATGGTACATTTTGGTGGATGGAATTGAGCGAGATGGGGTTGCTGGAATGGGTATAAGGAATTGTGTGAGACTTGGAATAAAATATACTTGGGTGTAATAATTGGTAAATGAAGGGTAAGGGGGGAAACGAGGAATGTCCATTTTTCGTGATTTTGCGATTTATAGCGGTATTTTGGCGGTAGCAACTGGGATTACAAAGCTGCCAAATCACAAAGTGTTATAAAGTTCAATACCCCCGTAAGATAACGTTAAGTGTTTGTTATACTGGTTAAAAATAGGAAATTTTCACTGGAACAAAATACGGAATGTCCCTACTCTTTGCTTATGCATGAGCTTCTGTCGTCAAGGTAAAACAAAAAAGTATTTGAAAACAAAATTATGTAAGAAAATTAAATTCATTGAACCGTGCTTCTTTACTGATGGACTAAAGTATTAAAACTAAAGTATTAAAGTATTAATTTTCTCGATAAAGCTGGTTTTTGATATTTCCTGTTTTTCCCCTTATCTTTCAAATGGGGGTTTTGAAACGTTGAATGCAAACCTAAAATGAATGTGCACTTTAGCTTGTTTATATAATTATAACGAATGCGACCAAAGACACTACCGTCTAAGATTACTATTTCATCAGCTATGATTGGGGTATATTTTTACTGGTGTGTCAATTAATACATCGCCAGTCATTGGAGGGCTGAGTGGTTCCAAGACGATTGTTCGTTTTGGAGCGTCAAAATCGTGAATATTTTAATTATCATATAAAACAATATTCGAGGGTTTTCTTTGTCGTCAGCAACAAAAGAATAACATACTACGCAGTTTATACTATAGGGTGAAGCCACCAGTAGTCGACTATGTATCAGTAGTCGCCCACTTTCAGAAAAACATGAAAAATACGGTTTATAGAAGTGACAATCTTTTGAACAGAGTGTAGATAGAGTGCAGTTAGAGAACTGCACTTTGTTCAAAAGATCGTGACTTCTAAAAACCTTATTTTTCATGTTTTTCTGAAAGCGGTCGACTACTGGTACATGGTCGACTACTGGTGGCTACACCCTATTCCTTGATTTCTATAATAGGGTAAAGGACCCAATTACTGGCAGCCAACCCAATTACTGTCACCTTAAGCTATTTTACTTAAACGTTTATTTATTCGTTATTTTAAGTAAAATAGCTTAAGGTGACAGTAATTGGGTCATTTACCCTAGAAATATAAACTTCACAGCTCCCACATACTACCCAAAAACTACCCAGAAATCCCCAGATTCTTGACTACAAGCACACTAACTCTCAGACCTCCCTCCATTCCCTCCACCCACTGCAATATTTGCCTTCGTAGAATAGAAATGACCGGACTGTATCGATTTCCTTACAACCGATCGTTCCAGAGTAATTGGATCCCATCGACAAGGCACCCTCTCTATTCATATGCAGCTACCTCTAATCTCTCATGGAAGTCCAGAAGCTCGACTATTTCAACCCATCAATCTTGATTTCCACATCTCGTTCCCGTAATTATTACCAACACCTCCTGCGATCGAAAGGCAATTCTATAACCACCCCAATACCAACCCCCTTCTCCAGATCCCCCATCGACCACTGCGGATTCAATGTACTCGTTCTTTCGACCAGCAAATCGCTAGATCCCGTGTTTTCCGGGAGTCGAAAAGCGAGGAAGTAATCGCGGCGGCTGTTACCGGTGACACGGTGTAATGTCGCGAGGAAATGAACGTCCCCGGTGCACGCAGCGCTCATTGACCAGCGTTCTCTGAAAGGGAACCCTGACCTCGACCAGCCACAAGATTTCTTCAGCCCTCTCCCCCACGCGTACGTGCAGGCTCGATTAGTGATGGGACGCGAGGCAATTACAAACGTAAACTTAAAATGTCCCTGATAGTGTACAATCTTCCAGACTCTCGAAAAGTATCGGTATTTCTGAGTTTTTAATATTTCATGATTTCGAATCGAAGTCAAAGAAGCAAATTCTTCACTATCAAAATGATACTGGCAAGCTGGATCAAGGGTTTCAGAATGTTTGTCAATTTTTAGGACACTCGAAGTTGTTTTGGTCTCAAATCCGCTCCCCAACTGTCCCGAAACTTATTCTTGATTCACTGGGGGGTGATTCGCGAGAAAGTGTATTGGAGTGCCATCGCTCGGCTCGATCAACCGGATAGGGGCCGATCGTGGATGACAGAGCACGCCGATTTCGCGAATTAAGGCGGCCTGGCGCGAGCACACAATGCGGTGTGATGCGCTGTTCGTGTCGTCGGTGACCGGCCCGTGTGTGCACACGTGCATGCACGTACGCGCGTGTGGGTGGCACGCAGACACGTGCAGGCCAGCCAGCTCGCGATGCGGCGAGCGGCAATGTGTGATGTGGCCTCGGCTCGACTCGATTCGCGTGGCGGTGGCTGATCGATGCGTCGCCATGACGACGCTTCCGCCGCCAGTCATCCAGCTACCTCCACCCCCAACCCCCTTGCGCCACGGCCCCACTCATCGTCGTTTGTTACCATCACCGGTAGCCCCTGGTAGTCACCTATGGTTCTCCGACGGCGAGAACCGCGGGATCGCTGACGACATATCCGCGGGATCGTCCTGGGGCATCAACGTTGCCCAAGGCCAACCCCTATGTAAGGGGTAGGAGAGGATGAGTTCTTAGCTGTGTGGAATCCGCGGGGGTGGAATGGGCAAATCCTTGAACGGAGAAGGGAAAGAGTTTGGATTACTTTTGATTTGGAGAGTTGTATTGGATTGAGAGGATAGGTGTTTGGGATTGCTGGAATTGGTGGTGGTATTTAGTTGTCTGTAGTGGTTCTTGAGAGGTTTTTATGTATCGCGATGTGGGAATTTGGAATTGTGAGAAATTTCTATTTTGGAGTTTGGGGTAGGTATGTGGTATTTTTTGGTAGTTTTATGTAGGGGTTGCTGGGGGTGGGTTGTTCTTGTATAGGAAGTCTAGAACCTGGTTTTTGTTTGTGGAGGAATTTCTGAGGTGTACTAATCGTGAGGAATTTCTAAGTTTAGGTAATTTCTGTGTGGGAATTTCTAAGTATAAGGAATTAGGTACCGCGTAGAATTTCCTAAGCATAGGTGATTTATATATGGGAATTCTTAAGTATGGGGCATTTCTACAGAGGAATTCTCAAGCATATACTTACTAAACTTACAGGAATCAGGAATCTCTAAACATGGATGATTCCTTTATTGGAATTCCTAAGCATAGATGATTCTTATATAGGAACTCCTAAACACATACTATCCTTAAATAGAAATCCATGAACCACATTCCTACACAAGAATTTCTAAACATAGCTGAACCCAAAATAGAATTCTCTAAAAGTAGGTGAAGCCAAAATAGAAATTTCTGAACGTAAGTGCACGCAAAATAGAAATTTCCAAACGTAGGTAAATCCAACACAGGAATTTCTAAATGCAGATGATTCCTATTTAAGAATTCCTAAGCTACAACTTCAGCACGCCATTTAAAACGCAATCGAGCTACATCGCAGATGACAGAAAATAACACAGCATTAGAAAAGCCAGAGTGTACATTAGCTATAGAATGCGATACTTGTCGGAAAAGTGGCCCCATGTATCTGATCGATGCGCATTCCTCGTCAAAGCTCGGCTCGTCGCTCATTTCACGGGTCACAGATAACGAGTATTCGAGCAGGGGTACGAGTTACCTCCAAATGGAGATTGAATGTAAAATCTGTGAATATGTCATTTCGATTATGGAACAGATACGAAACGCTGATCGGCGTATGCTCGAATGTATAGCGGGGATCGATGGTAGTAATTTCTACACAGCCACCCACCCCCACACGTCCCTCCAGCGGCTGGCGGGGGGTTACGCTATTATTTTCGTCGTACGCGTAAATGAACAGGGGAGCTAAACTGGATTTATTAGAAAATTAGTTCCTCGTATAACAATAGCTTGTTTCTCGAATTCTTTCGCCACAACCTATCACTCTCACTTTCCCTGGTTATCAAACGATACTTGGACACGAAGTACCTGATTAAATTTTGCAATATACAACACCCTTCTCAAACGAGGTATTGAAAAGTTATTTCTACTTGTCTCTTCTTTTGCATTTATCATATTTAAGGATGTTAGGTTAAAGCTTAAGAGACTTCAGTACTGATTGGTACCCTTTGCTGTAAATAAATAATTAGTAACCTTCCATCTGATACAATTAACTATAAATTGAAGAAATTACAGGTGCTTCCAGTAGACACACGATTTCGTCAAAGGAAGTAGTCTCTGTGAGGCATCTCCTAAAGATTTCTGTCTGACCACTGCAATCCTCCACTACTAGTTCCAACTAAAGGTGTGCGGGTACCTGAAATTAAGGGACCTGATTTGAGATTCGGCAGCCGATTTTTTTGCTTAAAAATTCTTATATCTGATCACACTGAAAAATCGTAACTTAAAAGTTTTCGGGTCTCGGGTACCCGATAACTTTTAAGTTGTGATTTTTCAGTGTGATCAGATATAAGAATTTTTCAGTGTAATCAGATATAAGAATTTTTAAGCAAAAAAATCGGCTGCCGAATCGCAAATCAGGTCCCGTAATTTCGGGTACCCGCACATCTCTAGTTCCAGCCTTCTGCCGAAAGTAATGGAACTGATATCCCAGAAAGCATTACGCATCAGCGCATGAACTCTCAAAATCCAGAGTCCAACAATCGCAACTATTCAAAAATCCACGACCCATCGCCCGACTAATTACACCCATCCCACCTAATTGCCATTTTCCAGGTACAGCCAGTGGTGGCGATTAAAAGCCACCCATTATCCTGCACAGCAAACCGCCGACCCAAAATTATCAACCTCGCCGGCCGAATCCTTCCACAGCTACCAACCAACATCGCCAATCGAAGCCGGCCCATCGACCCCTGGATCCCCGAAGCCCCCCACCCGCCCGTTTATCAGCGGCGGCAGTTATCAGCCGCGGGTTCGCCGTTCCTCGCGGAAAAGAAGATCCGCTCGGTGGGACGCGCGCCGGCGGAACGGTCGGCCGCGCGATGTAAATAATCGTTTATTGATTAACTGTTTGACTGCGCAAGTCGAGTTAACTATGGCTAATCTCTGATTTGTAACGCCTCCCGCCGCCAAGCTGGGGCTCTTCTACCCACGGGGGTGGGACAGGGGGGAAAGGGGTGGCTAGGAGGGGGGAAGGGGGGTTTGCGCTGGAATCGCAAGGGGTGGTATGGCAGGCCTGTGGAGGCTGATGCGCGAGACCGAGGGGGGTTGGTCGGGTGATGGTGGTGACTGCGAGGGTGGCGGTGGAGGATGAGAGACGCTGGAGGGCTGGCCACCCCCTCGGCACGTAGTTTTCGCCCCTGCAACCCTCCTAGCGCTAACACGGAATTAATATCTCGCGAGTTAGCGCCCCCCTTTTCATCCCCCTCGACGGCTCTGAAACGGAAATGAGCGCGCGGATGCCTCTGCTCTCTCGGTTCTCCGCTCTCCTATCGTCTTTTCACCCCCCACCCTCCCGCCGCTACCTACTCCTCCAACCCTCTCTGTGCTCTGTAGCGTTTCTCTCTTTCTGTCCACGTTGCTCTCTCTCTCTCTCTCTCTCTCTCTCTCGTTCGTTGCTTCTATCGTCGTTTCCCTAGTTCGTCCGCCGTTTATCCGGCCCTCGGTCTTGCACGGCATCCTCCGCGCCTCCTCCGCCCAGCTTCCGGTCTCTGGCGTGGATGACGCGGCGCGTCGGTGCGCGAAACCTCCTCCGCGGTGTCCTGCTGGCTCGTTTCGGGCCCAGACGCGGGCACACCGCTATTTTTCATGGCAGATTCGTTGTGGGAGTTTTTAAAAGATTTTTATTAACGATCCAGCGGTTAAGGGGTAGGAGGTCTTTTGCAATGGTGGGTGCCTAGTGGCAGATTAATTATTTGCAATTTCACGACGTTTCTTACAGGGGAACATATCGAACCCTTACACGCTGATTTTGGTCAGTCTCTGCAGATTTAGAGAATATTGAAAAATATTTGACACGTAGTTTTGGTTATCGGCGGTCGCCCATGTTGAAGGGGTGAAAAGAGCCCCTAAGGTTGGGGGTCGAAAACATATTTACCTACTGAAATTTTTTAATAACTGAGCAGGAGGCTGGATTCGTCTTTAAAAGACTCACATTTCAGAAGAAAAAAAATTTGTGCTGCGTCTAATAGTTCACTAGGGTAAAGGACCCAGTTACTGACACCTGACCAATTACTGTCACCTTAAGCTATTTTACTTAAAATAACGAATAAATAAACGTTATAAAGTGATACAAAAAAAGAATTATGTATTTCAACTTATAATCTATACTATAGATTATATTCTATAGTTTGTTTATTTGTTATTTTAAGTAAAATACCTTAAGGTGACAGTAATTGGTCAGGTGTCAGTAACTGGGTCCTTTACCCTAGATGTTCCAAAAAATTTGTTTTCGACCCACAAATATAGGGGCTTTTTCACAAATATTTTTCACTATTTTGCAAATCTCATCTTCCCTTGTTAGATGCAAAGAAGCTCGAACTAATGGTGCATATCTACTGATATTTAACGTTGGGGAACCGCTAGAATCCAAAATTTGTAGAATTGGATGAATTCTGAGTGTCCTACTCCAAACTTCTGTATATGGGAGGTAGAGTGTTTAGGAGAAGTGTCTCTGGAAGATCGGCGAAGGGATATGTTGGGGCAAAGGGTTGATATCGTGGAGCTGGATCGAGGACAGGGTTATATTGTACCGATAACGTGGAGGCGACTCTGTGTATCAGATTTGCGGCAGAAAGTTGGATTGTTGAGAAGTGACGGTGAGATAAGAATAGAAAGCTTGAGATGTTGGGGGTTGAAATTCCTCAAATCAGCACCTCGAATCGCTTCAAACTTTAAACATCTAAAATCTAAGGTCTCCCAAGGTTTGAACTTACCCAAAAATCCCATACAATCATTCACATTAATCTCCAAGCAGAAATGAACAAAATTTTTATATAAATAAAAATTTTCAATAACGAAAAAACTTAAAAAAAATTATTCATCATGTGTCGAATAAAATTAACACATATTTTATTCGAGCCTCGACTAACGAATAAAGTTAAAGCAAATTTGTTTCACTCCGTTATATAAATAATTTTTAATTTAATTAATACCCAACTCTGCCTCCAAATATCAAAACCTCCAAACTCAAAAATCCACGAAACCTCAAATCTCCAAAATTCCATCACTCTCCTTTAACAATTAAAACCACCCCATTCATCCCCAGTAATTCATTACAACCCCAGCATTCACTTATCCCCGGTTTATTCAAAGTTCCCGCGTATAGGCACGCCGCTTGTTATTTCGCGTTCTCCTCGCCCCATTTAGCAAGTAGCAAAGTAAAAAATCCTCTTTCGTCGTTTGCACGCGGTGGAGGAGCCGCGATCCCGTTCGCCCCTCGGTCGAGTACGATGCCATCGGAATAATCTCTTAGCGGTCGCTTCCGAGGGCAACAACGAGGCGGATGGAAGCGGATGTCCTGTTGGCAGGAACAAAAGCTCGAAGTTGTTCGGTCCAGCGCGACTGGAGATATGCAAATCCGACGTAATTAGGCTGGATATATGAAGCGTGCACGAACGACGACCGTTCGCATTGGTAACTTCTGAAGGGGTGTGGGGGGGGGGGATGTAAGCGAGGCCCTTTGTTTGAGCCAACGTCTGCGTTCTTCCGTGACGTAATTAATGGCATTTGGTGCACTGCAACCGCGCCCCAGCTCTTACGGAACTCCTCCACCGATCTGGCCCGCTTCGATCGCTGGATCCTGAGGATTCCTGGCGAACGTGACTCGCGAGGACCTCCTTTCTCGAGGTATTACGTGCACTTCTTTGGGGGCCATTGGGGAATTTATGTGATTCTTGTGTTATCGACGGTAGAGGCGGGGTGTTGTAGATAGGTCAAGGGAATCTCAGCTTTCTGTGCAACTGGGAGGGTCATATAATACTTCTTCGGACTTTATTGTGATGAATTGAGTGAGTGGTTCTTAAGTTGGGTTTGCTGAACGGTTAGAAACGAGGAATTGGTAATTAAATGTTCTGGAGTTTGGTAAAAGGAAACTGATGAGTTTGAAGAATTTTGGAAAGGTCTCTCCGAGGTTTAGATTGAAAGGCAAAGTGGAAGTGTAAATTTGATATTTGAAAGAAGGGAAAGCGGGAATTTCACTGTTCTAATTTTAGGAATTTGGGTGGTTGAAGGTTTGAAATTTTGAGGGTTAGTATTCTAAGAGCCTGAAAGAATGAACGAAACAATTTTCTAATTTATAAATCGCAAAAACTTTACGTGGTAATGGAAAGTTGTAGCTAATATATATTCCAGAACTAGAAACTATTATTCAATATTGTGCAGTGCTTCGAAACAAGGACGCGAGCGTGTAACCGCCACAGTTTAAAATAAGAATCGTTGTATTGGTAACCGTGATTATCTCGTCGGAATTGCGGGGGATTCAATCGAAACAGGGGTTTCTGTAAACGTAAACGTTCGGCTTTGTGCCAACGCCGGGTGCAGGTCAGTAAACATGCCACAGGAACGCGCCCGCGGATGCTTTGGACTTTAAAATGCTATGCAAAGATACTCGATAAAAGGTTTCATATATCCTAACGGGTGCATTGACATTTCGTTTTCAAGTTGACACAAGACTCGAGGCCTCCATCCAACAATTCGATGTAAAATTACAACCCACTCTCCATTCCCAAGTGACCTCTGAAGAGCCCAAAACATTTAAAAAAGAATCCCCTTCAATCTAATGAATAAAATTACCCATTCAATATAATTCATCAAAAATACAAAAACACTACCAACAGAAATTCATAGGGACTTCCTCCTTCTCGGTGATTAAATCCAAAACGGTACCAGAAGAACGCAAGTACCCAAAAACTTACGGAATGACTTTCACCAAAGTAACTCCTATCCCTAAAAAATTACTCAATTTCTCAAATTCTTCCTTATTTACCTCCACTCACACCTCCTCCCAATCATCCCTCAAACTCCTCGATTCACCAAGCACACCACAGAAGAGTTACAACCAAAAACAGAAACCTTTTAAAACACACACTCAAAAAGCCATTTTGCAATAAAATTCAATGATTTATATATAAAGTTTATAATAATTTATTATAAGTTATATTTATATAGAAATTTTTCCTTGATAATGGTCTAAATTAAGATCGAAACGTTGGAACCAGTTATATAAATCATTGAATTTTATTGCAAAATGGCTTTTTGAGTGTGAGTGTTTTAAAAGTGACCGAACCATTGCGCTGAAAACATATTATATTGATAATTCCGGTCGAATTGTGTATCTATAAATGACTTTCAAAAACAGAAACCCTAAAAAATTCTCCCAAAAAATAAAACGAAACTTGCAAAGACCACGGTTATCTGTGACCGAGAAGGATTCTCTTGCAAGGGCGCGTTTTACTCGAAAGGGGGTTGGACGGCCGCGCGGTTATCGTCTACATCGGATTCAGCATATTGTACAAATTGAATGCGAGGAATTATCTGGCAGGGGTTGGGTCGAAGGTATCTATCATCGCGCACTTAAGCGCGGGTCCCCACCGCGGACACGTAACGAACTGACACGCTTCTTATCGTGTTATGGGCCCAGAAGAACGACAGGGTAGGGAACGAGGGAGCCCTGTGCGGTAGGCTGGCGGAAGCGCGGCGGGGGTAACTGGCTCTCTTTGCCGTTCCGTTCCCCTGCCGCGTAGCTATGCGTCTCCCCCGTACAATAGCAGGGCCTGTCATGTTTCATGCCGCGCACAATGATACTCGTCGCCCCAGCGGCCGATATCGCGGCTGCGGGCCGAAGTACCCGCGGTAATGCTGCCACGGTATCTCAAGATAATGCACGCGGGGGGGGGGAGCGAAGCACGCGGTCCCATCCTCCACCCCTTCGCTTCGTCGACGCTTCCAGGGAGTGACCTCGAGGAGTTTCCACGATTGCACCCGCGATGGGAGCCGGAGGAGGGCAGGGGTATCGCTTGGCGTGTGTTAAGAGCCGTTCTGATTGAGGGAATTGGCGATTTCGGGGGTGTCGGGGTAAATGGGAGAGATGGCGAGGAGTGCGTGAGGGTATCTGCGCTTCGGGAGGTCTTCCGCTGGAGGGAATTGAATAGTGAATTCTGGGGTTTGGGGGTGAATGGGAGAGAGTGTCAGGAGTGCGTGTAGGCATTCTTTCAGGGACTCTAGAAGGTGTTCTGATTGGGGAATTAGTGATTTGAGAGATTTGGGGCTTTGTGGGAGAGATGGTGAGGAGTTCGTGGGGGTGTCATTTGGGGAACTTCTAGAGGTCTTGTGATTTAGGGAATTTGTAATTTTAGAAATTTAAGGATAGCTGGGAGAGGTGATGAGGAATTCGTGAGGACATCAGTTGGTGTGTGTTAAGGGGGTCTTCTAGTGTAACAAGTCAAAAAAAGTGAATTTTTCTTTTTTCAATTTTCTACAAGTATCTGTTATGGAAAATAACAAAGGAGGGTCCATTCTATGGTCCTGGTTTGGCTGACTGATGGCGAGTAAAAATTTTACTATGTAAACTGTATGCAAATCTTTAAACACGTTTTTTTGTAACCATGTTTTTCGAACTGGTGTCCACGATATCTCAAGATTGACTTGAATTAAGCATACTTAACTTCTGCATACATCTTCAGCACACGTGTGGCTATCGCCCCTACCACAATTGTGTGAAAATATTTAAATTTTTTCATTCTGACAATCCCAAAAAATTGAAAAAATACGTGAAAATCGAAACTCAATCTTCAAAGTGCCGTCATTTTTTAAATTTTCAATATCTTTCTTTCATTCTGGTACCAGTTATAGCCAAGGACATACAAATAAGGAATCCTTTTGAATATTTTATTTCAGATGATCAGAAACCGTCCAATAGTGGAAACCGTCTGGGCACCTCTTTTTTCAAAAGCAACTACAAAGTGGTCCACTTGAGTTAATTTTAATCTTTTCGTGCTAAAAAAAATTGAAAATGTAATCGAAATATAGATAAGTATGTAGAAATAACCCGGGTAGCAATAACTTTTATAAGCTCCTCATAAAAAATTCCGAAAAAATGCAAAGAAAATGCTTCGTTACACTAGAAGACCCCTTTAAGAGATGTTCTAATCGAGGGAGTTATTTAGTGACTTGGGGTAAATGGAAAAGGTGGTGAGGAACCTGAACAAGGTAATTAGTGATTTGAAATAGAGCAAGAGTGTAACGGGGCTTGATGATACGGTGGAATCCCGGAATTTTTAAATTTTTGAGGTTGAGGGAAATTTAGAGAACAGTTTAAATTTACAACTTGGACAAGTCGAGGAGATACATATAATATATGTAGGAGGTTCTTCTTGCTGCATGGAAAACTGTGAAAGCTGTCTTATATGAATTTCTTAGCTTTTAAGGCAGGAATGCGAATTCCTTAATGATAGGGTTCATTCTAGTTCTCTTAGGATCACAAGATTCAATTGCCTTCAATTTGTTAGAGATATAAAGCATGCTTCCTACAAAAGTTCCCTCCCAAAAATGTGGACCTTACTCGACTGGTTCGTCATAAATGACTCACTATGTTTCTACCATGACCCTACCTCTTAAGTATTTGTATCAAAATCACACGACACGCCGAACGTGCTAATATATTCATTATTCAAATTCCCTCTGACGACATATCGTGGGGTGGTCAGACACGCTATTGTTTGCTGACTTACTCTTTTTCCCTAGCCTCTTTACGCTACGATCTCAAAAACTAAAGTATACACACAGCAATCTCTGCAATCAGCAGCTAGTGAACCGCAAACCTTTTCAAAAATCAGACTTCAGTAGACGTCACTCAAGGATTTGCATAACTGAGGAAGAAAGAAGAGAAGTCCGGCATTAGCACCACCCATTTTCCCAAGAACTGAAAGAAGAATCTCTGAAGCTTCCCAAGAATTAAATTCCCAGTTACCCAAAAAATTCAAATTCAATAATCCCGCTTCTTCCAGATACCTTCCCACTTCAATTCCCCAGTCTACAAACTTAAAACCCTGACTCCTCTTCATAACGAACCACCTCACACTCCATCTCTAAACTAGCCTCCCCCAAACACACCACCCACCTCCGACAATCCCCATCGACCAAATCCAGAAACAAGAGACCCATCCACATTCAATAATTCAATAACTTCACTCACCCAATAATCAAAACATCTTCACTCAGATCCCAGTCCACCTCTCCCCCCACAGCCCACACACCCCTCCCGCTATCCACAATAAATCCCGTACCCCACGAGCCCTAAAATCGACTCCCAGCTTCGGCAAAGTCCTAGCGTCCCGCTTCGTGGACCGCGACGAAGGTACACGCGACGTGTGCGAAAGGAAAATCATCCAGGGGGGCGAGAGGGGTAGAGAGTAACGTAGACGCAGGGGTGGCTATCGAAGAGTAGCACCCCCCTCTGGGCGCACTTTAACCCCCCCTTTGCTATATCCTACACGCGGCGGACACTCGAGAGCGATCGCGCGTTAAATGCGCCGCCAGGCGTACGCGGTCGCGTGCCGCGCGCGTGCCCCCCTCCCCTCATCGCAAACGGGGTACGAGGGGGGGTCCTATTGGAAAGGATACCCGTGGTGACCTACGAAATATGGCTGCGCGCGTGTGCGTGCACGTGGACAACGTCACCGTCGCGGCAGACGAACGCGTCTTACCTAAACACGTCCATGGTCACCCCGTGTCGTGAATCACGGGTATAAACGGTTAATGGGCACCATGGCGGTGTGGGTTCGCTGGCCACTTTTCAGCCTTCGACGGATGTCGATGCGCGTCCGTGAATGGGACGGTTGGCTGGGGTTGCAACTTGGAAGATCGGACAGCGAAAATTGGGTTAAGTTCGTGGAGCTTTCTTGGTCCTTTTGGGGGAAGTGGAAGGTAGAGATTGAGTTTTTTAAGTGGATTGAGTAGGTGGGTGGTGAGACCTGTGGGGATGTTGAGGGATACTGGCCGGTTGACCACTTGGCAGGGGGTTTGGGCTTAATTTGAGCTGCCGGGGGTCTTGAGACAAGTCGCTTTTAAGGATACTTATTTTGTGCACCCCTTTGAGATTTGTTATAGGGATACTTGGGATAATTGAATAGTTTTTGTAGAAGACACTGTAAGGGTCAAAATTCAATATCTGTACTATGGGATTGCCATTGGCAAGTAGAACACTTTTTTATGAAATTTTTGTTTTTTATTTTGACACTTACTGTGTTTTCTACAAGGATTCTTTAATTATTAAATTGTACTTACAAGGAAACGTTAGCAGTAGGGGAAATCGGGGCAAGTTGATACAGAGCACGGTTTATACAGACGAATTATGTCGACACTGTATATATGTAGGTCCTTGTGTGCGAGATATGTGAAGCTTCTTGATCAATTCTTTACTACGATCTAGTGTACGTCTGTGTACCTTGACTTTAACAATCCATGTTTAACTGTTTTCGTTTCTATAGAGAAAAAGTAAATAGTTTTGATACATTCAAATTGATCGTCCAAATAACATTTTTTCATTAATTTTGTATGTATTTTCTCAAGTTTTCGCTTACTATATATTAAAAAGGAAGGACCAAAGTATATTTTAGCATATTTGTTATTAAGTAATTAATTGAAACAAAAATGAAAAAAATTGAAAACTGAACTTGCCCCGGTCTCCCCTAAGGGTAGGCATAACAATGCAAAATTATGTAGAGATTAGTAGATGCTAATGAATTATACAAGGTACAAAGATGCTAATGAATTATACAAGGTACAAAGATTCTAATGAATTATACAAGGTAAAAGAAATTAGGTGTTCTGTTTATACCATTATTAAAAACGATACATTTTTTAATTATTACTATTAATATAAATAATGGTATAAAGATAATGCGTCCCCTTAGTGCCTTTAGAGGTAAATACCTACTTTATTGTTTACGTTCAGATGAGTGTTAACTGTCTTCAGAAAGGTAACATGAGATTTATTTATGTGTAAAAAACTGATAACTCTGGGCGTGCACACTATTAAAATGCCATCTTTATTACTGATTACGAGGCTGCAGTTATTTAGTCACGTGCCTAGGTACATACTCTAAGGTTCTATAGCATTAATATCTAAAAAGTATCTATGCTTAATATTTTTTAGAATTAGATAGTAAATACCCGCTGATGTAGTTTCCATTGCTTCCTTTTTACTTTGGGGTTGTTTCACCGAAAAATTACGCACGAACTACAGATTCGTTATTTGATAGATAGTTAATGCACCGAAAAACATACACAGTCAGAGAAATATGCGTCACACCCTTCACCTACAAAATGTTTATCACGATTCCTCCAAGGGGTGTCCTGATAGCGTGAATCACGGTTATAAACCCTTTAATGGGAGCTGTCGATGTGGGTGTGCTAGCCACTTGCAGCCTTCGATCGCATCACTTTAGGAGCTACACACACCCCTCACAAAATTATGGAAAAAGTGAAACGTGGCTGTAAAATTACTTCAAACTACAAAAACTACATATTCAACCACATCTTGCAAATATGTATAGCAATAATTCAAGTAAAAGAATCCACTCAGAAAAACATCCCTTTGAAACACTTCCCCATCACACATAACACAACAGAAATGAAACCTTATCCAAACCCCACTTGCTCCTACTCCAAAAGCAATTACCCCTTTCCTTGTTCCAAATCTTCCTCCACTACAGTATCCAAGTCTTTGTCAACATAATTACAATTAACTCAGCCAAACCGTAACCGAAGCTATATCGTTTGCAAGCATCTCCTAACAAGAAAATATATTCAACCCTTAAGTCCCCAATTTGAATAAAAGTTTTAAGACATAGTACTTATTTTCCCGTTGATAAATTCTCCCACCCCTCGCCCCATAATATTATATCACTGCAATATTTCGTTCATTCACTATCAAGTGAACTTTCTTTTACCACCCCTACTTGTACATTTGCCAGAATAGTAACAAAAGGTCATAGATAGCTAAAAAAAATTATTTGATTAAACAGACAAGTAATATATTTTTAATTTAATAAAGACGTTGGTTTAACAAACCGAACGAACTTTAGCACCAAGCTAAGCAATTACTAAATTGCTGGAAACGTCGATTATGTGCTCAGATTTCATCCACGATTTCGTTCGTTCTGCACGAAGGGGAATCGCGCTGAATGAGGATAACGTTATACAAGAACGACGACGAATCGAGCCAGTTAGATTGACGTAACAAGCACGGTCGCGACTGATATTCTTACCCGGCCTCCGGTTGCACGGGATATCCTGGTGGCGTGAATCACGGGCATAAACGAGAGCTATCGATATAGCCGCGCGAGCACACGCCGCGGTCACTTTCAACTTTATCGCGGCTAGTCCCTCATCATAGTCGTACATAGGAATCGAGTTGCCTCCACCACCCTCCAAATGGAGATCGGGAACCATCGCGATTTTCTTTCGAGGAGATATGTCTTAATCTATTCCCGATTGCCCAATAGAGATTGGAGCTATGGACAACTTAATTACTCAACAATCTGAATAGTTCAAGTATTTTAGAAGTATTTGAGGGTCATGCATTTTTTTCTCTCGCTGTTCTATTCTGTTTTATCTAGCTAACTTTATTTCTAATAATTCTTGCTTTGGGGTTAGGTTGCAAAACAGCAGGTATGCTGAACCTCGCCCTTTTATCCCTTAATTCATGTAACTTTGTGATAAATAAAGACGAATTATTATTATTATTATTATTACTCTGATTAGGATGAAGTGATTTATAATTAAAAGCGTTTCTTTACTTCTTCTACATAAGTATTATTATATTTCTCTAGGTGTTGAAGAATTTTGAAGTGCTGAAATTTTGGGCTTTGTTTATCTATTTTTTCGAGATTTAAATGTGATCCACATTTCTTCAAATTTAATCACAATCTCCTTTACCACTTAATCCATATCTCTACTCTACAAGAACACAAAAAAGATATACACATGTGCCTATAATTCCATACAAAAAGAAATGTATCACTTTCCATTAAAAAAAAAAGCATCTCAAACGACCTCGCGGGCGTTAAGGAACTCGCCAGCAGCATCCAGCGCGCTTCCCCCGTTCGAAAATGCAAAACAAGACGCATTCGCCGGGAATGTAAAACACCACCGGGGGCGCAACACCTGTTTCGCTGGGCGTTACCGAGCGTTATCGTAAACATTCTTTGTCAGGATTATAATCGCGGTAAATAATCAATTAATTAAGACAACCTCATGTTTTCGCGGAACAAAGCAGATTTTATGGAAATAAACGGGGCGGAGCGTTATAACCGTCCTTCCCGCCACCCCCTGCCCCTTCCTCCGCCACCAACGACTTCCCTCCCCTGCCCCCCTCCCCCCCTCGTACACCCCCCCCCCCCCCCGCGGGGAGCGCAGAGACAACGGAGTAATTGCAACGAAATGCAAATCGCGTTTAATAACGGGGTCATCGCGTAATTCTCCTGAAATACGCCGGGCGCGGTCGTTGCACAAGCCGTGGTAATTATTATAATTTCCCCGGCGAAAATACCCGGGGCCGGGAGTGGGGGGCCGCCATTAAATGATACCCATTGACAGGTGGAATCTGTAGTCGCTGATCGGTGACCAATGTGGCAAATTAAAACGTAATTCCACGTCGGTTAAATATCACCGGCCCCCTCTTTCCAATACCGCGAATCGCGTGGTGAATTTTCAACGTTCGTTTCTGTTTTCGATTCTGCTGGAAACTTGTGCCGGGCGTTTTTGTAGGGAGACGCGGGTGGAAGTTTTGGAGAAATTTTTGAATGTATTGGAGAAGGATGGATGTGAATGAAACTGAAAGTTTTCTGGGGTTTATAATTTGGAATTTATAACAGGGGTTGACAAACTGGTATATATAGAACAGATTGCACTATTGCAAAATAATATCGTAGGAATTGTTTTTTTCTTTGGTTGGAGGATCATTGACTGTAAGAGTATCTACCAAGTATCACTGAAAACTTAAGTAGATTACGTAGAAGACGCGTGACAACAGAAACTGTTTTCACCCCTCCCAGTATTAAGAAGCAAGTCACAAGCATCCCACTTGAGTAACAGGCAAAGGGAAAACAAATACTTTAAAAATCCCTACCCAGAACAATCAACCCAATCGACACGCCCTGAAATCCTCGAGTCCTCAAACCTCCCCCAAGCCAGCCCAGCTCGATCTACCAACCAAGCCGACCGAAAGCGACAAGAAGAAAAACCCGAGAGCCGAAGCAAACAAAGAGAAACAAGACAGGCAGAAACACCTTAAACCCTCCCGCCAGAGGAATAATGGGAACACCTTGGCCCATTACCGCCCCGAAATTCCCTGACCATTCTCTCTAAACGGGGCACCGTTACCACAGAGGGTTTGTTCCGGAAGGGGACCGGTGGCACGTCGTTACCGGGGCAAACTACGTCGTCGACAACGCCGGTCGGTAAGTGCAGGAGGTCCGGTACGTTCGTGGCCGGCCACCTAGCAACCCCGGTGCGCCGTTCGAGGCCTCCTTCCGCGGTGGTTGCCAGCCCCTCGAGCCCGCCGCGTCTCTCCCACCCTCCTCGGCGTCGCGGGACGCTCGGTTGCATACGGCGCAGGCGTTCGTCCGCCCTGGTTCCTCGCGGGGGTGTAAATCCGCGTGGTAGCTCCGCCCAAGTCAGGCTCGCGTCGAACCAACCCCCGGCGACGACGCCGAGCGTCGACCGTCCCGCGGAGCGGCGTGGGAGGGCGGTCGCGAGGGCGCCGGGGGGGTGTACCCGACTTCTGCCCCCATGGCGCGCCGTCACGACGGCCAGTGTCACTCAGAGCGGGTCGCCAAGATGATCGGCGCCCTTATCGCGCACACCACGCAACGCACACCCGAGGGAACCGCCGCGATCGTCCAGCGTGTCGTGATCGTCATCGTCGTGCCGCCGCTCCCGGTTCTACGCGGTTAAAGCGTCCAGGATATGACCAGCCGTCCATCGTCCACGCGGCCACCATCTACCCCGAGCAGGTTGACAGCGGCGTGACGAGCCAGACCAGGGGACGATATATCCCGTGTTGGCTGCCGTATCCAGCGGCCGCTGGCGCACGGGCCACCGCGCGATGCTGGACCTCAAGAGCAGCGGGACCACCGCCGCGGAACTACCACGCACCACGGCATTCACCAACCTATCGATGCTGTTCGCCGGTACGTGACGTGTGACATTCAGTTGTGACGGGCCCCGAGGGCCGCGCGATCGGTATGTGACGCCACGTGCTCGTTTTCGACGGTGGTCCGTGTGATTCCAGATTCACGGGCGACGGGGTGGTTTGTATGCTGGGTGGCTTGAGCGTTTGGGACGGTTGCGTTGAGTTTGGGAAGTGTGCGGATGGAGGAGAAGTGGTTTGGATTTGGAGTTGATTTGAGAGGTACTGTGCTGGGCAAATGACAGTTTAGAGTTGGTATTTTTGAAGCTAAGTATGAGGGTGTCAGTGGTTTCTTCTGGGGAACTCAGAAACTGTGGGTTATATTATATGTTTTAAGATGTGGCTACTTTTTCTGATGGAACTATTTCATTTTTCTTAGCATTTATAGATTACTTTTCTTTCACTGCTACTGTAAGTGTGTTCTGTTTTGGGTGATGGGGTGCATGGTTGAGTGACTGAGGTTGCTGGGTGTTGTGCCTTGTGTGATGGCACGGTTGAATGGTGATTTTGGATTTGAACGTTGGTGCGAGCAAGTGGCACCGCCGGCTTCTCGTTTGTGCCTCCTGCGACTGTATATTAGGCTTTAGTTCTGTTTTGGGGGATTTGAGGCTGTCGAGGGATGTAGTTGTGTTCTGTTTTAGAAATTGAAGTGTATGATCGATCAGGTTTTTGGGAAATGAGTGTGCTTTGTTGATTGCAATGAAGAAGGTGAAAGGGACCTAGCGAGGTCGTGAAAGCAGTAGGGTTCCAAAATGGTAGCAGAATAGAGTATTCGAGAGTCAAGAGACTGAAAACCACATTCTGCATAATCTTTCTGTATTCAGACACATTGACTGCTTGGATACCCCAAAGTGAGCAGGTATTTTTGCTCTCCGCCATCTTGAAATCATTGAAGAAAAACAGATTTAGTACACACAAGGCTATCGTTTTCTTCATCCACTACACTCGGGATTATTTATTTGTTTGTATCCCTTATGTGACAATGTGGCCATTGCTATTTTGCCACCCACCTGGTTTAGGAACCACTGCTGTTTTAATATTACTTCTTGGTGTAAGAATCGCTTTGAAAAATGTTTCTACTACGTCGATTAAAGAACAAGGTGTGGGTTTTAGTGTCTTCTGTGACTGTATCCAATTGTATCACCGTGTTGGGAACCATTCCGAGACGAGGGGCGTATTTCCTTGATTAGGGCAATCGTGATTGTTTACTTTCGTGGTTAGAAGTGAGCTTCACTGTCAATTCGAGGTGTAAATCTCGCGCCTTTGACGCAAGGGGAATATAAAAGAAAGTACAGAATCAACAAAGCTTCGTATCGAATAAAATTCTTTGAAACAGTCTCATATTACTGTAGCGGATTGGAGTTTGTGAATCCTAGCACACGAAGCTTTGGATCTCTGAAAGATTGCCAGAAGAATATCTCTGCAGAGCAATTAACATGACTACAGGGATTAACAGTTCCCAATACATCCACCTACGTATCTTTAAAAACATTTTCCCAAATTTCTTCTACTCGTCCATTTCTACTTAAAATGCATTATTCCCCATTAAAGTTGTAAACTAAATACATCTTGCTTAGGCTCTCAGTAATCAAACTCCTCGACATGCCCACGTGTTGTGAAGATCGTCCCTTTTCCTTTTTCCCATTTCCCTTTTCCCCACAGGAAACAAGAAAAGCGGATAATTCACGCGCAAGAGTGAGATATTAGCGACTGGAGCGGTTTCGGGAGAACGTGAAATTCGAGGCCCCATTAATGGCCCCTAGATCAAATGAAGGGTGGCAGCCAAGACGAAAGGTCGGCTCGTTTCCGTGCACCTAAGTCGTTGTTTGCACAGAAAGACGGAGTTCCGTCGGCAGCATGACGTACCGCTGTACGTATGTACACACGAGGGCCACCCTCGTGCCAATAACTGCCGAATGAAAATATATCTGTCCGCAAACACACCGACGGCGACGGGAATCCGGTGAACCGCCACGAATACCGTGTTCCTCGGAGCCAATACCGCGCGGTGCAGTTCGACACTATGCCAATGAAGCTTTCAAATAAATATTTTCGCCAACTACGCGCAAACAGCGAGAAAAAAAAAATGTGATATCGATCCTTGATGTCTCAATGCCCAAGAACTCTGACACTGAATATCTCCATCAGATTTATTTCATGTTACTATCAATTTTACTAGAATCTTTATATTACTTTGAACTTCCCACGCAGGAGTTTAAAGATTGCTATTCTCTATCAAAACGAACTTCCAACGCTTCAGTGATCAAAGGTTGCAATTGAAAGGGAGATTGCAGACGGAAAAGTGGGTAGATCGCTTCTCCGCGGGATAAGAGGAAGCTCGAACGTGGAGCGGTGGATAAGCCGCTGTTACAGTAAATCGTATTTCGAGGCTGCATCACGCAGTGTCATTAAGGCGTCGTAAAGATTTTCCTGGAGGATTGTTTCCCTTGGAGGCGACCCTTACCAGGCTACTCCGAAGCCGTCGATCAGATATTATTTTACGGCCAGTCGCGATTCCCAGTGCTGATTAACTTGCAATTGCAGACGGTATAAGTCTTCTAATAACGGTGACCTAAAAAACAGCGCAATCTTTGGCCGGGGATCGCGAAGTACCCGCGACACGTGCACCCTTACTTTCTTCGACTCGATCAATGCCGGGCCTCAAATTTCACCTCCGTCACACAAACTTGTGACTAACCTCGCGGACTTGCGGATTGCAACTGCGCTATCGCCGATCGGATCCTTGTAAATTGTGGGCAAATTGTGACGTTACGAGGTAAATTGAATCGGAGATTGGGTTTAAGAGATTTCTTTCGTTCTTCTTGCAGATGCCAGCAGCTCGTACAAAGGGGGCTGGAGCCACGCCACGTCGCCGGCTCCTGGACAGGGTGAGTTTCACAAATTTTCTCTGTTTTATGCATTTGTCAGTATTCCAAGTGACGTTTTGTAGATTTGGTATCACAGATTTATTGTGTGTGTATTATTTGTTTAATAGACCACCTTAGATGGAGGATGTTTGGTTAGTTGGCTGTACGGCGGGTGCAGGGTCCTTTTTGACCCGTGATATAATTTTATATATATACAGCATTGAGTGAACTTTGACATTAAATTTGAATTTTAAAAGAAATTTTATATTTTGAAGGAAGTGGAAGTAATAAGTATCAGGATGGGTTCAAATGGACCCTGCATCCGCCAGGCAAGACTGAAAAGTTCATTCAATTTCTATAATTTGGGAAGATTACTCAGTTTTTTGTGTAACTTGGGGCGCAAAATTTAGCGATTACCAATTTCAAAATAAGATTGTGGATTTGATTCTGACCATGTTACGATCCGAAATCCTCATCTTCTTCAAGAAGTAATGGTAATAGCAAGTAACATATGAACAGTTTGCGGTAAAAAGGAGGCAGCTCCATAATTTGCTGAAACTGAGTTGTAGGTGGCATTGAATGTAAAAAAAAGGTATAAGTGATGCTAGTACCAGCACCCTATGTAGCCTATACATTTTCTAAAATTTTGTAGAGTGACGTTTCTTTATTTGTTTCCATGTACTAATAGTTTAATAACATAATAAAAGTGTGTAATGTAATTACTCACCCGATATAAGTTGATATTCATACAATTTAGTGCAGAAAGGGGCAGCTCCAAATTTGAAAAATTCACCCCACCGCGAAGAACATAAATATTTTCGCTGAATAGTGAAAACTAATAAAAGCAGGGTTAACAAAATTTTTTTGGACGTGTGTTTAAAGTGTTTTACTTACTTACAATCTATATATTAATTAAGTAAGTAAAACACTTTAAACACACGTCCAAAAAAATTTTGTTAACCCTGTTTTTATTAGTTTTCACTTGCATCTGCCTCCTCCCTGCTGCAAACTTTTCGGGCGATTGACACCAAGTTACCTATGCGTGCACTCGATTCTGAGCGTTGCACTACCTATACAAAATCTTCCATCGCTCCCAGAATTTCTCGAGTTCTACTTTGAAATTGTGCAGGTATATTTTTGAGGCCCCAAATATTATGAAAATGCACAAAAAGAAAAATGGAAAGAAAAAAAATTTCACAGTGGCTTCCCCCCTTAAAACAGGTCCACGCGGACCTACAAAATCACGAATCCCTACACGCAACCAACCTGATAGTCCTGACACCTTAAACAAAACTAAATAACTACTCTTACTCCCAAACACACCCCGCCATTTCCAGCACCTCGAAGAAACCCCTCCCAGCCACCCCCGCGTGTCTCGCAGTCTCACCACCTTCAAAACAAGCCGACAAAAACACTGCAGAAAGTGTTCCTCCCACGCGGATCGATCCCCCCGTTGCCATCTTATCGGGGCACCTAGCTGGGTCTCGAACGCCTTGCTCGCTGAATTTTCCTTCTCCTCGGTCTCGATTCGCTACATACACCCCGGGCTAAAGGGGGTGGTCGGAGGCGTCGTTGGGTGCAAGTTCACGCGTCGCGACTCTCGACTCGTTCCCATTCCAACTGAACCCTGTGTGCAGCTACACGTACGTGTATACGTTCGCGTCGCTGAAGGTCCGCGTGTAGGTGTGCGCGTCGTCGAAGGTTCGCGCGTGTGTGCAGGGTGGTGTGGGTGGGCGTCCCGGCGCTTTGTGGCGCGTTGAACCGCGGCCCCTTTGTCGTCGCTGGAGAGAGAGAGAGAGAAATAGAGAGAGCCAGAAAGAGAGAAAGGGAGACGGAGAGCGTGGGATAGAGAGAGCAAGCCCCCGGGGGCTGTGTAGAGACGCTTGGCCGCACAGCAACACCGAAGAGAGGCCAGGCCCCACCCTGTGGACGTCGAGCGGCGCTGGCACAATCATCTCGCGGAGATCAGAGAGCCCAGCCCGCGGGCAGGTTGTTATAAACGGGCTTCTGGCCTCGATGCCTGGCCAGGTCGCAGCCGCGCCGCCATGGATCGCCTGGCAAAGAGCGAATTAACGCCTCCACTCGCCTACCCTCCGCGACACCCCCCCAACCATTTGTCGTTTGACGCTGTTGGACCGTTTATATACCGCGGGGCTTGCAAAGTCGCGAACTGATTGTGACGGTGGAACGATGACTCGGTGGAACACAAGCGCAGTTTTGCTGGGTACTTTAGGCTTCAGAAGTGGGAGGCCGGGGTTGTAATGGTGAAAGGATTTGGGGGGTTCAAGGGTGTTTTTCAAAGTGTTTCGGGCTCGATCAGGATTGTCAGTGACCTATGGTAGTGGTCAGGAGGAAGTTTTGCCGTTTTTGCTGTTCAGTTTGTCTGGCAAGGGAAATAAATAGGTATGCGATGCGATGCCGGATGGAATCTTTAGGCTGGTTATAAACGTTAACTGAGTTCGTGCAAGCAGATCGGGTTAAGAATTATGTTTGTGCATGTCTGCAGAAGTAACTTGGGGCAAGGGTTTAAATATTGCGTTGGTACCTCTGGTCTATTCTGGAAATTCATTTATCTGTACGAAATCAATTTTAGGATGTGATTCTTTTTAATGGCCAAACTTTCTTTTCATCTCTACTATATGATGCTTTTAAAAAATATTGTTATCCACTTCTGTTGGAGTTGAAGAGGCTCTAAGAGTGCAGTTGGAAGAAGACTTTGGGAGAAGAAGTTTAAGGCAGCGCAGATAATTCACATATACTGACAATGAGTATCAGTGACACCGCCGTCAGTGCTACTCTGAGATTTTGCATTAGGAAGGTTAACACGCCCTGACACAATCATTTCGCAGAGATCAGAGACCTGCCCCGGGGGTGGTTTGACGTAAACGGCTTGCGGTCTCGACGCCTCGTTAGATTGCAATCCTCACGGATCAACTATCAAAGAGGGAATCGATGGTTTAGTTCGCACGTGCGTGTCGCCTCTGTTGCGCCAGTGTTTTTGAAACGATATTGGAGAACGAAGGGAGCAAGAGTTTCTTTAGTACACCGTGTTCATCAGATTCTACTACGTCGAAAGATAATACAGTTTCTCCCCTCTATTAAATATAACACTTAGAAGCTTGAATTATTGCTCAAGTTTCAGGAGCAGAGTTTTTCAATCAACATTTATCATACAATGTGAAAATAATTATTTAATAGTTATCTATTGGCTTATAATACTGCACATCTGTTTTTCTTTTTTATCCTTCCATTGGTAGATATTGCGTTGATGTGTTTAAAGCGAATTGTCGATTACTATAGACAAAATAAAATGAATTAGCTGCCCAAGGCCTCTGATTCTGAGAATCTACCCTCTAGCTGATTAACAGTGGTCTCGAAGGTTAATTGATCTTCTCTTACGGTAAGGTAGTTGACCCAGTCGCCGATCGGTTTAGGCCTAGTCGTCGATCACTTAAATATTGAGATTTTATAAGGTTTTTGAACAATATTGTGATGATATATGTAGGTAAAGACTTAAATATTAACTTGCAATTTTGTCCTTTACACAATATTGTTCAAAAACCTTATAAAATCTCAATATTAATTCAAATGATCGACGACTGGATACCTATCGACGACTGGGTCAACTACCTTATCACAGTTTTAAGAGAAAGAGCCACGAAGGAAACCACAATGAACAGTGGAGTGGTGACTGAAAACTATCTACTTAACCTGCTACTCTACTCAAGATCTTCCCTTATTAGCAGAAACCCTCTTGAACAAGATCTTCCGAATACTTCCTTACACTCAAACTTACTCTTACAATTCATTGAAACAGAGAACAATACAGTAAAATATGCAAACTCAATTCTTCCATTTTCACAACTCAATGAAACCAGTATCTAACTTGAACTTAAACTTCAATACTTGCTTCAAACGAATGCTCATAGCGCAAAGGGTTGAAACTCTTTCTGAAATCGAAACGGCACCCGTCGAGGGTCATTTTTCTGTTATTTCATCTGTGCAAACTCATACTGTTCCCGAACTCCTGTGATCCTGGCCAGCACGCGCAATTTTTTACTTCGTTTGCACTTGGAGGGATAGCAGAAAAGGGTACGGTGGCCGTCACAAAGCTGAAATTACGCGACGACGCGTGTTGCACCCCCTCGGGGCACCTGAGGGCCACTTTACGGCTCCCCCGCCCCGTGAAATTGAAATTACAAGCAATCCTCGCCCCAGGCGCGACAGAATAATTATCTCTAACCTTCGGCATCCCGTGGCTCGCGGACGATCTTCGTTCGTCCAGCCGCCTCCTTCCGATCAGCGCCTCGAACTCGCGCCTCGGATTAAGGAGCTGCCGTCGCGATATTTCAAACGCCGCTGCCATGGGAAGACAGTGACAAACCGACGTTCGAGCGGTCGTGAATTAACGCGTTCGAGTTATAGCCGCGAGACGGTAATTCGAGCGCCGCCATTAAATGTTGCTCGCGTGATCGCTGGCCCATACTTGTTCGGCGGATCGTATAGCCTTCCATCTGTGTGCCGTTTCGCGTGTTTGTTCACGTGATCCTGTGGAACAAAGATTGAGCGCTTCGTGGGAAATTGGGGTATTTTCGGGAGGGTAGGAAATATATGACGAAACGAGCTTTGAAGTCGATATTGTTCGATTATGAAGCTTATGTAGTGTATACTATAGAGTAAATCTGGGTGGGACGGCGCCACAGGAGAGGTGGCTAAGTTGCTATGGTAAATCCGGGAGACGCGGTCGACATAATATAAAATGGCTGTTAAAAGTAATATAGAAATTAGTTATTTTATCAGAACAAATCTATATGTTCAGAATTTTATGCTGATTCAGAGAAACTGGTCGATATTTGCTTTAAGACAATATTTACTGTAAATCGGGTTGAAAACTGAAGTCATGACATTTGACCACCTCTCCCGAGGTGCCGGGAGAAATGCTTTTCGTCGTTAACAGAGATTTACAAAGAATAAAGCAAAATTATTCGGGAGTGAACACAACTACAGATTCAGTGATATTTAATTTGTTTATGCTAAACAAGTAAAGAACGCATGAAAAGAAAAATAAACAAAAATAATAATAAAATAATAATAAAATAATACAAAAATCATAACTGGACCAACTCTCCTTTTTGCAGGGAGAGATGGTCTTCTACTTAGCTTTGAGAGGAAGAGTTAATATGGCCAAATACTTTGGCTGCATTGTCCCTCAATATCTCTACTATCTTATTATCCCAAACATTAAATGAAAATAAACTTAGAAGTATATTTTAAATACGATTCTGTACATTGCTGTTTGACAAACAGATTAAACCTCAATTTACCTTTTAAAGCCTATGAATCCAAAAAAACACAGAAGGAAGCAAAATGACGCTATTCATTTAACTGTTTGGCTTCCAGAGAAGTAATTGGTCTGCGCTTTAACGCATTTTTACGCAGAGAGTCTGTAATATACCGAGTCGACCAACTCTCCGGCCCGACCGCGTCTAAGGGATTTACCCTATATTTCCGACTCTACATTCACCACTTTTTCTGAATCATCATAAATGTTTAAACATATTAGGTTCACTCTGATAAAATAAATAATATCAGTGTAAGTTTCAATAGCCATTTTATGTTAGGTGAGCCAACCGTCCCAGATTTATCCTATATTAATTACGGTACGACTAATACCTAGCAATTATATAAATAGTCTCTTAATTCGATCTGAGGTGCGGCGGGCTCTATTCAAAATTAGATATGCAGCTTTCTGGGGTGTGAAATGTGCATGTACTGTTATCATTTAGTCGGAGAATGGGTGACTTAGTTACCAAATAAGTCAACCATCGCGTAAGCTTGAACCTTGCAATGCAAACTGCGGACGACGAGTATCAATTAGATTTTCCAACAACCCAGATCTGGCACAGAAAAATCTCCCCAAAACTCAATCAACTCGTGGAACCAAGGCCCTCCCCTGCCATAACGCCGACCAGAATGAAGATCGCTTCGTCCTCTATCCAGTTACCATAAGAACCATCGAGAAACCGAGGCCAATCGTGGAAACACGCGAAACGTCGTTACCGCGAAAGAAACAGCCCCCCCTCGGCTAGGGGTGGTTCCGTCCATGAAAGCTCAGGAGTCGACCAGCCGGGATATCGACCTCCGTTCGCAACGGTTCTGCCCAGTGGCCAGGAAAAGCGACTCTAAGACAACTGGTAGAACAATAAAAGTACTCCTCCTCCTACACCCTCTTTTCACGTCCGCCCGCGAGTGTACCTCGCGTGACTTCCTGACCCGAGAGTCGACCGACCCTCGACCCCCTGTCTCTGTATATGTGTGTGTGTGTGTGTGTCTGAGGGCAACCCTAACTTCCCTATGATAATTACGTGCTCTGGGACGGCGCGTGCCTTGGCAGTTCGCTCACGCGTCTGATCACGTATGCCGTGACTATCGTGCACCTCGACACCGTGGGCAACGATCGCGCCACCCTTCGCTTTCCACCCTGCCCCCGGCTGGATATTCAGGGTAATGGGCGTTTGAAAAAATACAATCGAATCCCGGTTAACGTGATTCACCGGTGAATGGGAATTAGCCGCGATTTAAGGGGTTGAATGGTGAGCGGAGGGGGTGTAAGCAGAGAGGACTGGGTTTTGGTTGGGATCTTGGGATCGTACTGAGTTGCGTGGAGGAATTTTTTGGGGTTTTAGGAGTGGGAGAGTGGTTTTTGGGAACGTGTAGAGGTGTAGAGGTGAGTCGGCGTAATTAAGGATTAAATAGAGGGGATGGGAAGATTGCGGGTTCTTGAGAGTTTCAGGAGTGGGAGGGAGGTTTCTCGGAATATGTGGTGTGGAATTGTAGAGGAATGTGGAATTTGGTTGTGGAGGACATAGGCAAGATTTAGGGAGGTTTTCTGTTAAGGTTTTAGCTGGAGGGCTTTGAAATATTAATGAGAATCTTGAAACAATGTGGGGGGAAATTATAGAAGTGATAAGAGAATAGATAGATGTAGAATTAGCCTGTAGAGAAAATGGGGAGACTTAGAACGTCTTTGAAGATTTCCTCTCCTCTCCTCTTTGAAGATTGCCAAATTTAGATTGAGACTTTTGAAAACACAAGGTGTAGAAGATTTAAAATACAATTAAACAATTCTAAATATCATGAATTCGAATTTTAAACTTGAATTTTTATTTATATCCATCACCGAGGTTTTTATCTCAATCTTCAATTTTCTTAAGCTCAATATGACCTGCGTTTCAATTATTATGCTTATCCAACAACCCCTGTTAATCATTTCATTTCACTCCAACGGCTGTTAACTACCTTCTTTCGTACGCTTCGGTGATTCGTGCTCGCTGCAATATGTTTATGTTCATCAGATAAACTGTAGGAAATCCAGTCGGTAACGACGTGTTACGGGAAGGGAAATTAATCGTTCCCTAATTATCGTATAGCGTGAACGCGACACACCGAATATGCCCGCGGAGAAAAAGGATTTCTTGTCTCGCTCGAGGATCTTAACGCTGGGAGGATAACCTCCTGCACGAAATCTCGGCGTCGATAATAGCGAAGTTCAATTAATACCAACACGAGACCTCGCGCACTGCGAGTTTACTCTGAATAACAACCCTGCTTGGAGCACCTTCAACTGTTCCTTTCATCGCTACCGAGAAATGGAACGCAAAATTCCAAGCCCTGAACGGCACCCTTTGGAAAATTACCTCAACGTCGGTGGTTACTGCATTCGAATCTCCCTTTCATCGGCTGGAAGGAAGGAACAGGGAATTTTTGTACTTTGATCACAAGAGCCCTGAATGGTTACCAAAGGGGGCGTCCTTTGCAACATGTTTGACGTATTGCAGTCGAGAGACGTAGCATTTTGAGATTTGCATAGTAATAATTGTGAAATAGAGTACTAGGCACTGGTGGGTACTAGATACTAGCCACTAGGAAGTAGATACTAGGCATTATCTCCTAGATACTAGCATACCTTGTGAATGTTTCCTTCTATTTTTACTCAACTATCTCAAATACAAAATCAAAATTCTAATTAACCAACTTTAGTAAAAGACACTGCGCACTATATAGTAAACACCTTCGAAGTCCCAAGAACATAAAAAACACAAAATAAATATCTACCTTATCCAACTCACTCACCCTCAAATCACTTCAAACAACCACCCCTGTTCAAAAAATTCAAATCCCACTGCCCCCAAAACGAAAAGTGTTAACGCCTTAAGGGGATCGTCTGGTGTGACGGCCGTTTTTTTTTCGCTTTTTTGGGAATATTTCTTGACGAACCATGAAAATACAATACGTTGGAATTTTTACTACACGTCTATTAACATTTGAACAGTTATTCAGAATGTTTTGAAGTTAAAATATGGAGTGGAATTGACTTTACACAGGCCAGATGCGAAGAAACGTTAGTCGACGGCTGACATGATTCCGACTGTCCTGCTCATTTGAAATCAAAAAGTCAAACGGCACATTAATTTGTAGACTTGTGGCTACAGTCGGAACCAGAATGAAGTCAAAATATTGGAAATTTAATGTTTGGCACAGTTTTGAAAATAAAGTCAATGACAAAAATCGTAACTTTATTTTCAAAACTGTGCCAAATATTAAATTTCCAATATTTTGACTTCATTCTGGTACCGGCTATAACCACAAGTCTACAAATTAAAGTGCCGTTTGACTTTTTGATTTCAGATGAGCAGGACAGCCGGAATCATGTCAGCCGTCGACCAATTTTTTTTTCGCAACTGACCTGTGTAAAGTCAATTCCACTGTATATTTTAACTTCAAAATATTCTGAATAACTGTTCAAATGTTAATAAATATGTAGTAAAAATTCCAACGTATTGATTTTCATGGTTCGTCAAAAAAAATTCCCCAAAAAAGCGAAAAAAAAACGGCTGTCACACCAGACGACCCCCTTAAGACCCACCCCCGTAAAATTACTTCTCTTGCCAACTGTCTCAAACCTCCGATGGAATAAAAAATAAACGATTTTTTCAAAAACATTGTTTCCTCCCAGTTTACAAACATTTACAATCATATAGTAAAATAGAAACATAAAGAAGATTGTAATTTTTCAACCTTTTTCTAAAACTTAGTGTGTCGTTAAGGGGTTAATATCTAGACCTAAGAAGAAAGGTAATCCCAACCGACAAGTTTGTCAAACCGATCGGGTCCAGGCGGGCTTAAGTAGCATGCAGGCAGTGTTCCCCCGTGGATGGACGTTGAGCGGCGCACGTTAAAGTGGAAACGCAATCCGTGCGCGCACCCCAACAAGGAATCAGATGAATACAGGCTGATACGGCGGGAGGGTGGAAACGCAGGCAGCGATGCGTGAACGTGTCACGCATAGGCACGTGCCAGGAGTGTATGTACTACCGAAAAGACATAATACGAACTGCGACATGCGACTTTCGACGTGTCCCGCGACGACCCCTCCAATATGCCGCGGACAAGGTTTCCTTTCACAAGGCCCCGCCATTCTCCTCGGCGTTGTATCGGCCAGAAGAATAATATTGCGGGTAAGATACGACTGGGATTCGGGACACTCTCACCCTCCAGCCCAACCCTTCTCGAGGAACGCTGAATCGTACAGAAACGTGCAACGCTGCCTCATGGATGCTACATTACGAAAGATAATTACAAGATATTTGGGGGATGAATAAAATTGATCATTGGAAGGGAAATAGTGGTGGGAGAGTTTAAGTAGTCGTTTGGCTCGTATTAATAATAGTGATGTCAAAAGAGGAAGTTAAGGTAAAAGACCCAATACGTGGACACGTCTCAGTAGCTGGACACTGGTGCAAAAATACTGATTAGTACATTTAATATCCGCTTTATCCAAAAAAGAACTATTTTATTCAATTATTCAAATATTTAGTCAAATATATATATGAATATATTTTACTAAATATTTGAATAATTTAATAAAATAGTTCTTTTTTTTTGATAAAACGGATATTAAATGTAAAAGAACTATTTTATTAAATTATTCAAATATTTAGTAAAATATATTCATATATATATTTGACTAAATATTTGAATAATTTAATAAAATAGTTATTTTGCACCAGTGTCCAGCTACTGGGACGTGTCCACGTATTGGGTCTTTTACCTTACCTTCATTCAAGCGAAGCGGATGAATCATCCCCTAAAAAGTCTAAGAAGACAGTATTAAGGAAACAGTAAAACGCAAGTGTGTAATATTCATTTAAAGGGAACTTATGTTCACAGAAATGGAGAGAGGGTTCGAGGGACTCGACAGAATTATTACTTCCCAAATTATTTGCCACCCCCTCCAAGTGAAACTGCCCTCCAAGCACTAAAATGGTATTTTATGAATCCTCGTAATTGTATAGGAGAATATCGATCCCCCCCGACGTGCCCCGAACGCGGACAATAGGGTTGCTTAAGGAAATCGCTGCGTCGGGAATCGAAGGAGGCTATGATTCTATTGGCGGCATTGTTTACTGGGCGAAAGAGGAATCGTCCGGTCTATGCGCCCTATTTTTATTGCCGTAAATCTGCAGCGGTCACGCGCCGTTTCCCACTGACTTGTTGCCCACGGATCCATGTCCCCCGGGTTTTCGTGGCCGTCGGCCACGAGGCTGCGAGCGAAACCGGTGCCAGAACTCGGCTAGATCCGGTTGGTACTCCCGTGTTTCCTGCCCCTTCCCACCCGCGAATTCAACTATCCCCTAGCTACGGCCAGCCAAAATGTCGCGACTCGTGGCATTGTTGCTGCTGTGGGAACGCTCCTCCTCGAGATTTCATTGGAAATATTTGGGCGAACCTGTGTAGGAGCGAGTACCACTGCGAGTACCATTTTCGTATTTTACGATAAAAACAAAAAGAATTTTATTCGAGTTAGTATTTCATTAAAAGAAATGGGAACTGCTGCCCCTTCTCCATTTTTGTGAGTTATTGCGAAAATATCGCGGTTTGTGGCATTGTGGTTCCTTTGGGAATAGAGTAAGGGGCCCGAAGTTCGTCCCCATTTGTATTTGATCCTGCAGAGGGCGTATAAAATATTAGAATTAACTGTTGAGATTTTATTAGGAATGTTTAACTGAAAGTTCTTTAGTGGCGTCCTTTTGATCAGCAATTATCTTAGAATACATGATACTGTCTTGTAACTTTTATTATAACTGGGGTTTTAGAATACTAGAAGCTGGAGTAGTTTACTTCAAAGCTACACGAGGAAAGTGTCGGAAACGTGAAATTACCATTAACAAGAACAAATGAAGGGTAAAGGGAAAAAGCAGGAAATGTCCATTTTCAATTTATGGTATTTTGTTGGTGGGGCCACAGAACTGTCGAATTACAAAGGGTTATAAAGTAGAAATATCCACATAAGACAACGTTAAAGGTTAAAAGCAGGGAATGTCCACCTCGACTGGAACAAAACAGGGAATTTCCCCAGTTTTCCTACTTGCACTATGTATTTTTAATTAGTATAAGCTTGTACTGCGTCAGAAGCCCTTGTTTAATAATAATAGAAATGAACTTTTATTTTTTACAGTACCTATTCTGCAATGTTCTACTTGAAAGATATTAAAACAATTATCTTTTTACTAAGTTCCTTTCTGATACCCAATTAGAGTATAAATTGTCCATTACCTTACCTTCTTTCTTTACTAATGGACTAAAGTATTAAAACCTGATTTTCTCAATAAAGCTGTTTTGTGAAAATCCTTGTTTCCCCCTTACCCTTCAAATCCCCTAACTTCCAAAAAGCACCTAAATTACCAATCCTAAAACAAATACATTTCTATGCTCAAAAATCTCTCGCTACCTTCCACCAAGCATCATACCAAAACTAACCAAATACACCACACGCACCATCGTTCCTCAAAGCTGCAGTATTACTTCAATATTTTCGTTCATTTTTATCATTACCATGCAACAGCATCATCCAACCCCAAACCATCCCCGCGACTTGCGGAATCCCTCCGGAATCGCGTTTCATCCCGCAGCGCCGCGCTAAGAGTCACCTTTCGCCGGCGTGAAAGGCGAAGGAAGCTCTGCTGGCGCGAAAGTACAACGCCGCCCCTTACAGTACTTCTTAGGCCCTCGTGGAGCCGCGTTCTTACGCCGCGGCTCGATACGGGCGCAGAGTCGCGGCGAGAGTGCCAGCACTTTCAGGATTAAGTAGGGACACGTAGCAAGCACGCTAATCCCTCGCTACCTGACGAGGAGGCACTCGTTTCGAGCTCAAAGGGTCGCGTGCTACGCTCGCCCCGCTCGTTATTGCGCGCTGCGCTGGCTGGCCCGAGCGGAGGCTCGCTGTCGCGGCGCACAACAGTGATTTATGCCCGAAATAGGCTCGGCCGTCTAGACGGCCGTGCGTATGAGTCAGTGATACCACTTAAGGCCAAATCGCCCAGCAGTGATGAATTGACTTATTGCCGCGCCGTAAATAAGAGTGGCGGGTGCCGTTGTTTTAACCTCGTTCAGCGGCGATTAAGCCCGGATCGTTTCGACTCGTGTTGGCCTTTCGATTAAATCACGCTGCCTCGGCTTCAACCCGTGCCGAACGGGCGCCGGGTCAATCTCTGACGCGGTGGTAGCAGGTGTCATTCGTTGGTGGTTAGTAGTTTATTTCGATTCCCGTTTCAATATCTCGTCTTTCGAAGCCGTTTGTTAATTGTTTCCCGAATGACTGACGCGCTACACGCAAGCTTCTGTACGTTTGCCGTAACAGTGAAAAAATTCTACCGCGCGTCACGAAAGTACAATCGTTTAATTATGATTAATTGCGGTTTTACCTGGAAAAGATCGCGACGTAACGTGCAAGGCGATTGCTCGATCTCCTTGGTCGTGCGAGTTTAAAGAGCTAGTTGCGTGCAGCGCCCGTTCCCGTGCTTTCACGCACCTTATCAGTCAGAGCCTTTGATATCTGAGCGATTTTCTTGATCGCCCGCTGGAGATCCAGCGATAATAGGGAAAAGTGTGGCAGGTTGCCGCAAATAACTTTATTGGTATGATTAAAATGATGCTGGTACTCGCGGCGTCTTTCCAACTACGCAATTTTCTTTTACGAATTTCTTTTTAACCGCTGCTTTAAGTTTCTACTCCACTGTAAAGCGCTTTAATGCTATGTGCCACCTTCGTCTGCACATTAATTCAATTGCTCAGTGCCACGTTATTCAAATTTCAATATCTTCAGATTATACTAATCTTCTTGCGGGAACGCTGTTTAGTAGTAAACTATATTCAACACTACGGTGTAATGACCACAATTTTGCAATTGTAACTTCAAGACGGATCGCAGGAAAAACACATCAACCACTCTTAAATAAACCTCCTTTAGCATTTCACAGATCACTCGAAATTTCAACACGACGAGCGTTGTATCGTAATGATGAGGCAATGTAGTATATAGTTTGCAAAGTACTGATTAATCTAGGACCTACTCAACTGGAGTGTAAAACGATTATCCCCGAGAGTAAACACCACCAAATCTGTTTTTCATCTGCTTTTCATTAAAAGGCTGCACTTATTTAGCTTTAACCACACTACTGCACATCGCACGACCATAAATTATAGTGAGAAACAAAGAATAGGGGGTGTGAGTTAAAGGTTAAACAGAAAATAAGAAAAGGGAAGAAGTGTGTGTTTCGTCTTGAGCCTGCTAGTGAACTCATCACTAAAGACACAGGAATGTTAGAATTTATTTTGTTAATAAATTCCTTGATTTTCTTATTTCCCTGTACCTGGGTACGAAGGTGCATCAGGAATCTAGTGTTTTATTAGTATTACCTTAGTAGGTAATATCATTTAAAGTCTTGAAGTTAATTATTGGGAGATAAAATTTGTAAAAACTTCGTACCTCATATTAGAAGGTAGGACAAAATATAGTAATCGGAAAATAAGGGAGAACTTACGAGCGAGCAGAGTCGGTTATCGCTACAGTACTGATATCCAAAAACTGTGCCGAACACATCCCAAGGACGTTGACTTAAGGGGAGGTTCTGGTCTAGAGCCCCAAAAAATAGGTGATTTTTTGGAATTAATTAAAGGAAAACTAGTGTGTATAATTTAATGGGACTTGTTGCATTGTATTAAGGATGTCTTAAATTATAGAAATATATGTTTTGTTTTATAATTAATCTATGCAGACAGCCCTGGGGAGTCGTTAAAGTTAAAGCGTCAAAAAATTGATCCAAATCGGTGGGACCTGTATCTCTAAAAGTTATTATCCAATTCGATTGAAACCTTTTTTATTTTAAAGATTATTCTTTTGGCTAGGGGGGGGGGGACTAAAAAAAATACAAAAATGACATTTTTCTTAGAAAATAATGACACTTTAAGTTTGAAATCACTTTTCCCTATATTGTTCGTCCTTTCATCGTTCGTCCTTTGAAAATTATAAATTTTCAACTTTTTGAATTTTATTTAGTTCCCCCCCCCCCCCGCCCCCCTAGCCAAAAGTATATTCTTCAAAATAAAAAAAGTTTCAGTCGAATCGGATAATAACATTTGGAGATACAGGTCCCACCGATTTGAGAACGCTGTTTCGAGGAAAACGCGTTTGAAGTTTTACGTAAGTGCCGAGTCGCCGGATGTTATCCATGCATTTGCCGCTACTCAAATGCCTATAACTTCGGGAATTTTGCGAATTTCAATAAATCCTTTTAAACACGTTTTCCTAAAAGGTTGAACATTCGAAAAATTACATAAAAAAAAATCGACATTTAGACCAGAACCTCCCCTTAAGGCGCTCAAGGGCCCCACCAACTTCGCCCCCGTTACTTACACGACATCGCTATACCCCTGCAGGGCTCGATACGAAATCAGGGGGTCGAAACGAGGCAGTAACGATAATTGTTCAAAGTCGCGATACTGGAACGCGGAGGTATGCGTCTGGAAGTTGCCCAAAGTTTTCTGCGAGGCGACGCACGACAGGGTGGTTCCAGCCGCGACCCACCCCACGCGTCGCTCCCCGTCGAGTAGCATTGTAACGCGGCTGAAACAGCCCGAAGAGTGCAGCAGCTCGGAATAGCGGGTCCTTTGATCCTCCCCCCGAGGAAGCTGCACGGGCTGACTAACGGGATTACCCCGCCCCGGGTAATTGCTCGTGAATGCGCAGATATACGCGCGACAATGGGAGCACGTCGATTCGAGGTGATGCGACGACGTCTGACGTATGCAGTGTCTACGTGTGTACCATTGGGGACGCGACTTGGCCGATGCCTCCTGCGCCACTGACCTTCGAACGTCTGCCACTTGAGAACGGGGTGGAATGTCCCTTGACGAACGTTTGAGAGTATCTTTTTTGTTTCGTTGGTAACGAACGTGGTACGAAGAAGGGAATATTTTTTAGAGATGAAGTTTGAAGTTTATAAGTGGGGGTGGAGGTTCTTTGGGGAGAAGGGAGTATGTACCCCTAACAAATGGATAGATTGTAAGAGAGTTTGTTAAATTGCAGATGTAGTGATTGATAGTGGGACCTTCAATGCGCGTGTTCGAATTGGAAGGTGGAGGAGGAAATTTGTAGGTGAAGGTGGCTAGATTCGCGGTTTGGTGGATCGTCTTTTGTGTTTTACTAATTTTTCTGAATTCCTGTAGGTTGCACTAGTGCTTGGCATATCTGTGCAGCTTTATGTTCAGTACATTCTGAATGAAATTTAGACTTCCCTTCAATAAAATTGTGAATGCAGGGAATAGGGATATTGAAGTGATAAAGGGGTTCGGAGTGTAAGGAAGGTTAATAATCATTAATCTAACAAAGAGAATTAGGCTATGCTGAAAGGTGGTTACATGTATGGATACAGTGGGTTTGGTAGCTTTTCTAGTTTTTGCATGAGGGTAGTCGATGCAGAGGGACCAGGACCGGAAGAAGAATGTAAATGAGGTTCCAGCAGGCAGGTGGGAGTTTGGCTCCAACCTGGTAGACCGTGATAGGGGTGTACCAAGCTTCCTCTACCATAGTCATGGACATGTGGAGGGTGAATGGGGGGAAAGAAACATTCTGGATTGACTACTATGTCTGATACGAAAGTTACAGCTACCAACGTCACTGTGGTTGATAAAAAAATCACTTCTGGCACCTACGTCATTTACCATTTCTACTCTTCAGCTGTACATCTTCCCACATTTTTGTAAAACCACAGAAAAATAGGGGCTGCTAAAATTACACGACTTAGACGTTTAAGCTATCAACTATATCGCATACCAAGAAGCTCAGCTACTGGAACAGCAGTCTTCGTTGTTATCACGGTGGCAGAGTTTGCCCTCGGACGCGGACAAAGGTTGCCGAGACGTAACCCCGCGGCTACGCTGATTGCGGAGGACCCCACGACCCGGACCCGAGGCGTCGGCTACCCTCGTCCAAGGCGTTCCAATCAGAGACGAAATCAAATTGTTTAACACAACGGACACCAACTGCTATTTAGAGGTGGCATCTGCCCCCGTACACTGCAGGACACCGGGGTTGGGAACGGCTGGAAAAGAAAAACAAAACACGATTACAGAGGATTCCCGGTTGTGAATGAGTTGATCCCAGTTGCGTTGGAATGGGTGTTGTTGGAGTTGTTGCAGGTGGAACTTGTTAATGGAGATTTTTGGGATATTCTTAGAGGGATTGTGCTTCTGAGCATTCAGCTTTAGATTTCGAAGGCTAGGTTCTCTCAAAATTATATCCATAAATTGTATCCAAATTCTACTGAAATATGTGTTCCTCAAGACTTACTCGATATTTGATCAGCTTGAAAAATATTATAGTGGCATCCAGTGACTCATCTAGTAAACTCTAGATCTTATCTAAAGTTCTACATAAATTTCAGTTTCCGATTTCAGAAGCTGATATCATCTGCAACTTGCTACGCTTTTAATTCCAATCCTGAATTTCTCGAATTCAAGGCGCAACCCCCTCCAAATCTTTTTCAATTTCAAAACGAAGACAGATACGATTTGTTCCTCCATATATCCACAATATCGCGAGTGTTTGATTCCAGAAGCTAGCCACCCCCGAAGCAGCCTCAATTTCGTACCGATCACAATTCGGCCGGCCTCTTTGGGCGACGGAGATCGAAGCGATAGCCACGATACGCCAGTCGACAGAAGGGATTTCCCGTAACGAGAGCATATAACGAGGCGAAATTAAGGGGCATTGTGCCTTAAACAGATTGCACACTCGTGCGAACGTGACCGATGGGCCGAGCTTTCCCCGTCGGCCCCCGAAGAGGAGGCAGCCCTGATAAGGCGAAGGAAGGCAACGTAAACGCCGATGGGACGAGAGGAACGGGGAGAAACGTATACGGAGCACTCAGCCCCGTGTTTGCCTACACGGAAATCCTCTCTAACGGATTCTAACGCTCGACCGAGCTTGTACTTTTTCATCTTCGACGGACTCTCCGACTACCCACGCCCACCTCCCATTGGCTGCGATTTCGTCGTTCACGGAAATCTTTGAAACCGTGAAAGTCGAATCGTCGATTTTCCAGATAGAAATCTCACGAACGGGTAAATTCGGCGTTTGATAGAAGAAGGCGCATACATACGAACTTCGCGGTGTTCGATTTTATCAAAGTATTAGAGCATGCATTGATAAGTTTGTGCGTGGTTATTTGATAAAGAAAATGAATGAAGTTAGTTTCCAAGTCGAATGATAGTTCATGAAAGGTTCTGTACCTATGAATTAATTCGAGTTGTGGAAATTGGAAATGAAATTAGTCACAAAAATTTCAGTCATCATTGAACCTTGGGTAACGAGTGCAGGGTCAACTTTGACCCATCCTAAATATCAAACTACGTAATATTATTTTCTGAAGAAGATCATAATTTTAGATAAAAACAAGGTCAGAATCTAGAGTATATCTAGTCGTTTGAGGTATACATGAATAAAATTATAAGGCAACATGGACCCTGCCTTCGACGAGCAGAAAAGTATTTGCCAAAGGTTAAACTGTATTTTGCACTCTGAGTTACACACGTGGGGATGTGGCTTAAGGTGCTCAAAGATTTCACATTTTATTTTAAGTGATTATCGCAGATTTTTTATCGTTAGTGTATAAACCTGAATTGAGACTTCATGAAGGGGTGAGTTAGGAGTAAATTGTTGAACTAAGTCCATATTTGACGGCCGTATCTTTTGGAGCAAACTTACCTACTCTCACTATCAATCTTTTTCAAACGCTCCAACTGTACATTGGTTTGTGGAAAGCATTAAAGCAGCAGATTGTAAATAAGATATCAATCCTTGAACGGCATGGTTTTCACGCTGATAAATACGAAATTAAATTGAAGAGTAGTTGCTCGAAATTGTGAAACGACGCATACGTGACAACGGCCGTCAAAGTATCAAACGGAAATTGCATGAAAATCTAAGGGGATAAGTGCAAAGTATATATTTGTGGCTATTCTTTTTCCAGGGTACGGGAGCAGCCTATCCAAGTCAGCACTGGACACGCACACCCACCTCAGGCAGCCTGGTATGTAGTAGGTAGATATTTTTGAGAAGTTAAAGCACTACGCCACTTTTCTAACCTACGAGGGGGGCAAGCTGAGCTTCATTATACTTTAAACCTACCGCCAGTGTGTAATCAACAGAGAGCTTTATTCAAACTGCACGAATACATAAAATACTTCCACACCAGCATTAGAATATTCTTAAAAACAAAATTTTCAGTATCAACTCGAATATAATGACAATGTGCAAAAGATTTCTGTAATCAAATTTCAAAAGGAACTAAGTGGACAGTTCTTAATCATAAGGAAATTTTACATCAAATGTCAGGCTTGTTAACTGTAGATATTAAAATAATGAGTAATAAAGGCGATTAATAACAATACTAATAAAATTGGGAATGAAATATTCGGTATACAGGGTAGCGCGTCGATTATCGCGCTATTAGGAGGATAATCGAGGGTATACAGGCTCGAAGAATGATCACGGGGCTATACAGAAGTAAGCGGTCATGCGTGACCCAATCGACGATGATTTCGCCAAAGCAATTGCACGGAATGACCTTCACGATTATTACGTTCGCCGCTAATCACGCGAGCCCCCCTCGTTCCTGGCCTCGACTTTTTAGCGCCACGCCCAAAAATTACTCTTTCCGACTGATCAATAGCTTTAAATAAGTGCCTCGGGCAATGGGCCTCCATGCTACCGTCCCCGTCATTAAAATCATTATAAAATAGAACGCGAGGCCCCGCGATTAATCTAATCCATCTAAAATAACACACCACGAAATCACGAAAAATATCAAATTCTCTTATAATGCTACTGTTGTGCGCCGCGTGGTGGCTTCGCTGGACGGCTGTGGAATTAGACACGTGGAGTTCGTGAGCGATTAGGAGATTGGAATCTTCCAGGTGAACTTCAATAATTGTTGTTTTATTGAGCAAGGAGAGAGAACTGGGGCTGAGTTTACACTGATGCACCTTCTTTAAGAATTCTACGAATTCCTTTATTCCTTAGGTTTTGATTGTGTTATCTACCAAACAGGGTGTGGTCAAGGTGGAAATGGAACTGGAAGTGGGGATGTATTTTTATATTTCCTCCTCGCTCCAACTACAGCACGCGTCTCTAATATTCTACACTTGTCTTATTTTAATGTTTCACAACACTCAACACACTAGGTAGGGTGGATGTACCGTTTGTGGCCATTGCACTGCTTTTGGCCATGTGCATAATTATCTTATTTTTAAATTACTTGCAGATCATTATTCTATGGAGAGTTTCACATCATAAATATTTTGTTTAGTATACCTCCCGAAATATAAGGTTACATTTATTACTTACACGGAAAAATATTATATTTTTTAAGAAGTGGCCAAAACTGGTACAATATCTTAAATTGGCCACAAATGGTGCATCTACCCTACCTTCCTTTCAAACATTTTTCACGACCACATAACACCCCTCCCCCCAAAGAACACCTTAAAATCAGTATCTCACTGCCCCCTTCTTACATTTCACCGAATCAGTATATGCACGATTATCGCCGTGTCACGGTTGAAAGTTCGCCCACTGGCCAGCTGGGATTTGCATGAAATAAGGGGTGAATAACAAAGTTCGCGGAAACCACTGTCTCATGTAAATCAGTGTAAATTTTCGTCTGGGACAGAATAAACGTGGCGTGTGGCTAGTCTAGGGTGAAAGGGGCGAGATAACAGTGGCGGAGCGTAAAAGTCGGAACAGGGTCACTGGTATACGTCGAGTTTCCCATTTTCTTGGCTGACCAGCAGGAGAAGATCACCCCTGACCCGAGGAACAGTGGCGTTTCAGTATCTTCGCCGGGCCACCCCCCGCGCCCCACAGATAAATGGGTGTACCGCGCCCCTTGCCATTATTAACTTGTAAGTGAATTACCGTTCGATCGAAAGGCGATCACTCCGCCACGCATTTCAGGGGATTCATCGGGCGAAACGACCTTTGAGGTTGCAATTCATGGAGCCCATCCCCATCGCCGGCGTCCGCCCCCTCCGTCATAATCGAGCAAATGTACTTTTATGGCTGGCGTCTTGACCTAGCCGAGGTTCACATTTCCGCGATCCTCTGCTTCCTGTGCTCGTCACACTGGTTGTAGATATTTTTGGGGGTCGAGAAGCTTATGGTCTCGTGGAGTTTAAAAGTGTTTTAAGCAAAGAAAAGTTTAAATGTATTGAAGGGAGTAGGATTAAAGTGGAGTAGATGGGAATAAAATATTTAGAAATTACTTTGAAGTGATTCTGAAGTGATCACCCTGATGTGCTCACCTCAACTTGCAAAATTCTCTTAAAAAATATTCCAAGGAATACTGAAACACTAATTTGGTATGATAAAAAAATAATTCGCAAATGAAGTTAATTCCCCGGGTCCGTCCCGAGATGTTCATATTTTGTCGAACGCCAGCTGACGGCGGGGATGAAAACGTGATGCTCAGTTTCGCAGTGCCCACTCCGTCAGAAGACATTTCGCGTACGCCCTCTGCGCCACTCGGTCCGCCGTTCCTTCAATTGAAATTATTATGATCCAAACGAACTCCTATTCTATTGTAGGGTTGCGATTATATCCTTTTGTACGGGTTGTAGGGCACTCCAGGTCTGAGCGGCAGCGAACGACGCGGTGATGACGCATTGTAAGGCTTTTAAAGGGCGATACAGGGAGCACCGGGAAACAACCGTGTAATGGATAGGTATATATGGCTCGAGGAGGGGAAAAATGCTGGAACGGAGGAAGAAAAAATTACATTCGACTCGGCTGGAGTATTCCGCGGGAATAAAAATTCACGCCAAGCTCCGCTCTGCCGGGCGAGCCGGCTAGAACGCCGCACGTCCACCAGAATATCCGCGGTTTTCCGCCTCGTGTCGCACGCGAGGGCCAAGTAACAACTAATTCCAACGGTTCCGTGCCCCTGGAATCGCCCAATCTCCAAGTGAAAGTAATCTTAGGGGGTAGTTAAAGCGAGCCCTAAAAGTGAATTGCCCAGTCGTAGGTTAAGAAAAAGTTCCTTTCCAATGGTTAAGAAGAGACTAAGAGGGAAGAGGTGTCGAGCTGCGTGATGTTTGATTGATTGGAGGGGGATAATTTTGGCGGTGGGTGAAGTGGAATTTTTTGATAGCGGTTAGGGATTGCAATACCGGTAAACCGGTTTAATAATTCTCGTAAATCGTGAGAAATACCCTCAAATTTTTACCGGTAATTCGCCAAATTTTTACCGGTAATTCGATAAATTACGTGTAGCAATATAATAGCGCATATATGCGTTCATTAATTCCTTCTACATCTACTATGTTATCAGTGAAAAAAAAACTTCAATTTTTAATAAATACGAAAACCGAAGTATCTTATGAAGAACTAACTCTGATACATTAAAAGAAAACTAAAAATCATAATCAAGTCATAAAAAAATAGACATCATTTTGAAGTGCAAAAAGTAAGGAGAAAATATATACAAATGGCATATGATTTCTTAATGATTACCTCGGTAATTGAAAAATTCGGTAAATTTGCAATCCCTAATAGTGGTATAGCTTTGGAATAAGTTTATAGTGAAGCGAAAGGAATTGAAGTAGGTTAAATCGAGAACTAAACTTACAATTAGTCGAAGTAGGATATATCATGACGAACCGAATCGAATTAAACTGGACTGAATTAAGATGAATTCAATCGAAGTAGACGGAATCAAGACAAATTGAATGGCACTAGACAAAAGCAAGAAATATTGATACACTATCGAATCGAAGTAGAGGAAATCAAGACGAACCGACTCGAATCGAAGTAGAATAGTCTCCACATTAGGGTGGTCCTTATTTTTCAACTTTAAAATATATATTTTCTGACCCTCTTCAAATCTTCTATTTGACAAAAAAAATATCTTCGTGTATTTTATTTGTATATTTTGATATATACAGGTCGCTCAAGGACTTTATATTTCGCATGTAGAGAAGACCAGGGCAAAATCGGGACGTTAAGAATAAAATCTCATAACTTTGACATTATTAAGTAAAAAACAAATTGGGATTCATTAGAATAAACTCTGTTTTAAATAATAGTACATATCCAATTTGTTTAATAGAAGTAAAAATACAAAAAAGTAATGATTTAAAATATGATCCGTTTTTACGATATTACACCGTGGCCTGGGTAAAACTGGGTACCATACTAGATACTAGCCCTAGCACCTATAACAACGAAACTCAGCCAATTCTTCAGTCCCCCAACCAGTTAGAACAAGCTGTAAAAGAAAATTTTTTTTTTAAATTTATCCCAAAATTGTAATATTTCATTGCCATTGAGCGACCTTTAATCCTTAATATATTTTAATAAAATTTTAGGCGAAATTCTTTTAAACTATTTGGAAGCTTCTGAGAGAGTCAGAAGAAATTTGTAAAAAATTTAATTTTTCACCATACATATAAGGACCACCCTACTCCACACAAACCAAACCGAATTGAAATCGTCTAAGTTAAAGCGAATAGAAGAGATCTGGGGGTAGGTTCCTGACTAACCAACATTGTTTTTTATCGATGATTTGCAGATCCATACCAAATGTTCGGAGCGACGAGCAGTCGGCTCGCGAGCTCCGGTTCCGGTCAGATTCAACTCTGGCAATTCTTGCTCGAGCTACTGTCAGACTCGAGTAACGCCGCGTGCATTACGTGGGAAGGAACCAACGGCGAATTCAAGTTGACTGACCCTGACGAGGTGGCGAGACGCTGGGGCGAAAGGAAGTCCAAGCCCAACATGAATTATGACAAATTGTCGAGGGCTTTGAGGTGAGTGATGCTCTGTGCACTTTCAATCTGTCATCGAGTATTTGAACACGAAGACGAAGAAATGTGTGCCACCCGATTTTCATTCTTTTCTGTTTAATAGATTTCTATAATTCGTGAATAACTTGGAACACATATTCAATGATAACAATATTATGACAACATGAACAGATATTCCCTTTATTCTCAATTATTCCAGACACTGTTACCTAAAACTAGTAGAGACCAACTCCATTCCACACTCAGTCCACTTTGTACTACTGTTCCCTATCGTGTAGAGGAAAATCGAGTGGACGAGCGTAAAAGCCATCCAAAAACAGAGCGAAAGAGGGAAAAAAAGGGGGAAAGGAGAAAAATCCATCAAACGCCAACATTTAATGGGTAAACGTTCGCGTCGAAGATCCAGGGAGAGAGAGAAAGTAAATTCGTTCGGGGGCGGAGGCCAGGGGGAGAGAAATTTCAATCACCGACAGTCAGACCGACGGCAGACGCGGCTATTATTTTTCGATCAGATCGACTGATTATATTACGCGACTGCTCGCTCGTTCGCCCCCTACACCTCCACCCCCTTTCTCACTCCACTGTCCTCATAACTTTGCTCTCCTTTCCTCTGAGCTACTCTGCTCTATTCTACTCTCCTTTGCTCTCTTCTGCTCTATTCTTCTCTCCTTTCCTTTCCTCTCTTTTGCTCTATTCTAGCCTGCTATTATCTTTAATCTGCGTTTTTCTACTCTGCTTTTCTCTGCTCTACTCTGCTCTAGTCTGCTCTACTCTGCTCTACTCTGCTCTACTCTACTCTAAACTAATCTAATCAAATATCTAATTTAATCTCCTCTCGTCTCCTCTACTCTCCACAACTCCACTTTATTCTACTCAACTCTGCACTACCCCCTCCCCCCTGCAACCGCCGCGAAAAAGTTTCAAGCCCGCACGGCCGTAACTCGGCGAAAAGCCGCGTTTCCGTCGCCGCGGAAGCGGCGTCGTTATCGGCCCCGGCAAATAGAATTTATTAAATAAGACTCGAGCGAACCAACCCCGAGAATTTTTACAACCCGCCCCCCACCACGCCATTTCGCGCCGGTGCCTTCGTAAATCGCGAGTTTATGGCGGAACGCGGTCTGGCTCGATCATATCTCACCGCGCGCGAAACCGCGAAAAGGAAAAAATAAAGGAACCGCGCACGGGGGTTGGTTGTGCATACTTCGCCCGACCGCGAATAAAACTGTACGTTTATCTCTGGAATCACTGAGACAGGACGGTCGCTTGATTTCGTTCCGATGGGACTTTATAAACTTCGGATGTTTTATGGGGTACTGGGGGTAGCTGCTGGATCAAGTATTGCTTCGACGCACTGATGGTAGTTTCGCTGTAAAATGCGAGGGATGCGAGGGACTACTTAGATGACAAAAAATGTATTTTAGGTTCAAACTCTACGATGAACATTTCGTTACAACCGATATATCTACCCGTCCATACTCTACTCTGCTCTGCTTCTAAAATTTAAAACCCTAGGGTGTATAAGAATGTAATCAAATGAACACAGCTTTACAAAACACACCTAACAACACACTTATTATATCTAATATCCTCATGAACATCACTTTTCACACTATGGTAACACTTTAAACGTTCTAAATTGTTAAAAAATGCCTCTTTAAGTCAACCATCGTACCTGTGAAGGATTTTGGGTCCCTGTCGCGAAGGACTCCCCAGTGCCCCATTTTACAAAAAAATTATGATTTTATCCACACAACATATCTTTTTCTGCTTCCTATAATTTTCTTACCACACGCACGGTTTATTTCTCATTCTGTTATCAACACAGAGTGTCCTAGAACGTTTACCACCTGGGCCTTTTTCCTTAAATCCGCCACTACATCGTCCCCAGCTATAATCTTCTGTGCAAAGCGTATAATCCCAAGTTGCTCGATTTATTCCCAAATTAAAAATTCAGAGATCCCCCAGCCAATACTTCCCATGCTATACACAAATATGGAAAACGCGCCGAAACCTGTGCACAGCATTCAAATCTCTCTGCGTGAAAGCTCGCCGTCGCGAATTCGTGTCGCGGCATAAAACATTATTCCCATAAAGTCTCGAGCCTGCGGGCAATGGGACAAGCAGACCCTCTGCACCGAGCAGGTCTCCTCTGGTTGCAGGTACTACTACGACAAGAACATCATGACGAAGGTGCACGGGAAGAGGTACGCGTACAAATTCGACTTCCAGGGGTTGGCGGCGGCGACGCAGCCGGCGGCGGCCGACCCGGCCGCGTACAAGTACCAGAGCGAGCTGTTCATGTCGGGGTACGGGCACGCGAAGCTGAACCTGATGCCCCCGCCGGCGGCCTCCGTCTCGGTCTCCGTTCCCGGGGGCCTGTTCCAATCGGCGTCCAGCTACTGGTCCACCAGCCCGGGCGCGAACCTGTACGCGGGCCACCACACGGCCTCCGGCCACGTGCCGCCTCATCTGGGCACCTATCCACACTACGCATGACCCACCGCCGAGCACTGGGGCGCCCTGGGCACGCCACGCTGAACGACTTTCTACCCGTGAGAATTAAGAGACCGTCTACGCGGTGAACGCGCGCCGTCGGCCGCCTCGCGGGCTTCCAAGTCGGTCGCGCTCGCTGCTATCTGCTCACAGAGATAATGTACAGTCAGTTCCTTCGATTCTGCCCGCGTCACTTCTCTGTGTGGTCCACTTCACGTTATTTGCCCTTTTTGGGAACATTTCTACGATCTTTGGCGAACATGGTTTAGGATTTAGAGTTCAGGGCATAGGTTCTCTGTTAAAGCACTTCTATTTCGCGAGGAGATATTACTGTGGCTGAAGCCTAGTTATTTACAGTGTAGTGTGATTGTTATGATTGTACAAATTTTTGAGGCCTGCTTCGTTTCGGCTGCTGCGACGTAAGTAACGCTAAAGGTAAATGTAAAGTAATTTTTATTACTATGAACTTAAAAAAAATCGTGATTTTGTGACTCATTAAATTTCTGTGGAAGCACTGTATGTCACTCATGCATCGGTGATCTCGTTTGGGTTCAGCTACGCTAATATTTCCTTAAGAAATAGGGTAAACCAACTACTAATTGACCGCATGCCAGTGAATGACCATTAAGCAAAGAAATGTCAATTATAAATTTAAAATTATTATATGTTTATAAATAGAGTGTAGTTGCACTTTTAATATCCCATATTTTTAGTTACACGTATTAAAAAAATATTAATATGTACAATTCTTATTCAAAGTATGCGGTCATTTACTGGGCTTCTACACGTTTTGCATTCTATAATCGTATTATTAAAAATTACGACATGAATAAGTAATTATTTTTATAGAAATTTGAAGAAAAATAAATTTAAATGCAAATTCAACAGTTCTTTTGTTGTTACACATAAATATATTCTAGTATTAATCTGAAATGTCTATAAATTCAACAATTCGGTCATTCACTGGTTGGTTTACCCTACTGTAGAAATGTTTGCGAGATAAAGGATAATCGTGTGGCGTGGGCCACCATAAAAGGCACGCGGGCGCAATCGAATGAGCTGACTGTAGTACACTGTGCTCGTTCGATTCTGACCCCTCTAACATGCATGGCGACTATATAGTAGCGCAACTCACACGGTAGATATTCATTTTGAGAATATTTCTACAGCATTTCTTGAAGCTGGTTTAGAGCAGTGATTCCCAACCTGCGAGTCGCGATGTGATTTTTGGGGTATTACCACAGTTTTTCTTTTTAATATTATTAAGTTAGAATTATATTCTGAAACACCTATTCTTAATGTATTTTCCTTACGTCATTAAATTTACTTTACCTTATATGGAGATGGGTCGCAGGTTATTTGAATTTTATAAAAGGGAATCGCGACTCAAAAAGAGTTGGGAAACACTGGTTTACAGCAAAGCTATAGGCTATATTCACGAAGCGTTGTAGAAGAGTTCTCGAAACAAACGCCGACCATATGAAGTGAGCTACTACTGGCAGCCATGCATCTGTGTTGGAGCGAGCAGAATCGAGTGAGCTCTATGTACTGGGTGTCCAATAACCAATGATACAGGAGGAGAATGATGATTGTATATAAAAAGATAAAACGAAAATATAGAGTAAATTTTTTTAGTAACTGCTTTTTGAAAATATTGAGCTCAGAGTTTAATTGGATACGCATGTAAGGAAGAAGAGTTGGTAGTGTGTAAGGGGAACACTGCTCGCCTGCGTATATAAAACTGGACTTTAAACTCGATTTTCTCAAAAACAAAGCGAGTTACGAAAAAATTATTCTATGATTTTGGTGAACATTTTCGAGTAGAATCATGATTCTTCTATTTGTAGCATAGGTAATGGGATACCTTGTACGTATTGTCGATGGTAGAAACAATGGACGTAAAAGGGCGACCGCCATTTCAAGAAGTCTCGTTCACGGCCGACGGTACGCTCGAATTATTGTAAGAACATTGTAAATACAATATAATGGATTACGTAAGTACAGGGTGCGTTCACAAGACGATTCTCGTCCGACGTTTTATTCAGACCAAGTACTCGCGTTAAACAAAAAATAATGCAGGTAACTCGAAAATGGGGCATTCCTTTACAATCTTTTGTGATACGAAGGAAATTATTTAATTATTACCATATTCAGTTATACTCTAACAGCTTGATATACAAACCCAAATGGACTTATTAATTCAAATATTGAAAGAAGATTTTAAAAAGTAAAACGTCACAAGCCCCTACATAAAGAAAAATTTGAGAAAATCGACGATGTTGCAGTTACTTAATATTATCGAAAAAATCTAGTCATTCTCTATTCGTACGAGTTAAAACTAAGTTGTAACTTTTACCCAACCAAAGAGCCCCTTAGGTGAGGGGTCGGCAACTCGGGACTTAAGAAGACCCTTAGAAATTTAATAATTTGGTGGGAATGAAGACATCCAGCGCAGATGAATCAAGAGTAAACGACAAGCATGCAATGCGCCAAAGCCATTGTGATTACAAATCTACAGTACCTATATTAATTCAAATTAGGTAGCGGAAACTTTGCAAATATTTCCATTCCTTCAAGTACCAAAAGAGCCATAGTTAAATACCCAAAGAACCATATATTGCCGACCCTTGTCTTAGGTATACCTCAAGGATCTAATTATTTCCAGGACAACCAAAGTCTCGAGATCCATTCAACCCTCCCCCACTCGATATTTCATCCCCAAACCCCCAAAAAACGTAAGAACCTATTTCTCCCCTGCAACATCCTCAAACCACAATTCATAGCTCTACGATAAACCGTGTGTCGAGAATCCTCCTGTCCAGAAGAACGTCGCCCTGTACAAGGAACAACAAACCGGCGTACTTCCGTAGAGAGACGTCGGCACTTCCGACTGGATGGAGTCGAACATGCACATTTTAAAGGCGAGGGGACAGTTTTATATCGTTTGCTAAATAATCATCGAATTGAAAAAAAAAATAAAAGAAACGAGATGAAATTGGGGGTACTCCGGTCTCAAAGTGGAGGCGGACTGAGACGTCGCGACGCCGCGTGGCGCCGCATACCGATCATAAAGCGCTGAAGAAAATTTGTACATGTTCGATTCGGGCCATGGGCAATGCGTGTATTATAAACTCTTTTAACTTATTTGTTACATAACGAAGTACAGATAGAGGAACCGCATATCACCGTTCGCAAGCACCGTCGCGAGGTTGCCGAACGTTCGAGGGAGCCGGATGACCGAGGCTTTCCTTTCGCGCAAAGCGTTCGCAATCTGGTGAACGGCTTGGACGATATGGTTTCGCGGCGAGCGGTCGCGAGATTGTATCGGAAACGGCATGGCAGTGGCTGTGTCTTAGACGCGCGTGGCCAGCGAAAATTTCGAGTCTGATCAGTTTAACGAGTGATCGTCTAATTGCAACGAAAGAGGCTGGCTAGGTGTTTAATTTCGTTGACCTGGGAGTCTGGGAGTGTCGTTGACCGGTGGAGATTTCTCTCGCGCAACGTGTCTCTATAGGCGAAGTAGCTCGTCGGGTATTCCACGCTATATCCTTCAATCCTTTGAGACTTGAATCAAGCCTATAAGTAGAAGAAGAAATAGAAGAGGGTCTAAAAGGGTTGAAGGAGCCTTGGTCTCCTCTTTTCACCAGTACAAAATGGGAAGAAAGATGAAAATAGTAAGGTCACAAGCAATAAGAAGTACCTGGGTCCTGGATCTATAATCGCCGGAAGATAACAATCCCAGGTCAACTAAGAATATTTACAGGTATACCGGGCAATAGTGAGGTTCCCACGTCGAAATAGAAGATAGGAGAACGAACGCAATTCATTCCACAGTGGGAATTATGTGTTGACAGTGATTGGAGGTTTGGCAAGCAAGCTAGTAACCTAACGAGTGATTATCACGTGTCTGGCAATGAAAGAGCTCTCGCGAACTCCTTCCTCAAACACTCCCTCCTCCGACTCCTAAATACCTCGCTACTGCTCGGTGCACCATCCAAACGCACGCTCGTGGTCGCAAGCATTCGAGATGGAAAAGTACAACGTCGAGTCATATCAGAAGCCGAGCGTGAGATTTCGAAGAGCAGCGGTCCAGCGTCGTTTCCCACAGCGATCGGCCGGGAGATGCGGTCGCTCTATCTACGTACGAGACGCGGGGTGGGTCGCCCGCGACCCCCGGCGGCCATTTTGCGGGCAGACGCGCGGGGAGGAAGCGCGGCCGACGGCGAGCCACCCCGCCGCGAAAGGTGTACCTCTGTCGAAGAAGCGTAACTCCTTTAAGTCGTATACTGTATCATACCATTCGTAAGACCTAAGCATCCCTAGAATTACTCTAAACGACTAGCGTAACCGTGACCCCGTCGGGCGCTCCGCGGGACCGGCGACGATCGTTCGCGTGAAGCTAGGGGAGGGAGCGAAGAACGATCCCCATTCGTCCGATGTCCTGAGCCCACAGTATCCCCAGAGCCGATCCCGCGGAGCGTCGACGGGCTCTAATGTAGATAGGGTGTTTTCATGTGTAGCGACCTAGGCGTGTAGAGGACATAGTGTTAGCGCGTGAGTGCGTGTCACGTGTGGGAGGAAGATCGAGAGGGAGCGAAAGGGGACGGAAGAATGATCATAGCGCGAATGTTGGCGTGTCTGGTTGAGATTTTCAAGCTTGAAGGGGGAAGGACGATGACGACGATGATCGCTGATGAGAATGACGGATGAGAGGGTGAACGACAGGGATGTCTGGCACTAGACATAGACCGCGTTAGGCTAGGTAGATAAGCGACCCCTTCGCGCTGCGGGAGAGGGAGGGAACAGCGAATTTTCGGTCGGAGGTCAGAGGTTCGACGGCGGAGACCATCAGCGAAAGAAGCGGGAAGGAGGAAGGGCGCAGGAGGTGGCGCGGACGAAGAGGAGACACAGCGGAACTCGTGGGGTGGGTGGTTGAAGGGGGCGCTGTTGTTGTTCTTGTTGTCGTGCGCTTGTATTAAAGTCGCCATGTTCTAATTAAACGTGCCGGCGGGGTTGTATCAGTCGTCGGCAAAATCAATGTGCCTCTCTGTGTCTCTCTGGCATCTGCGCGCGTACCTGCACGCGTGCACGTGTGCAGGGAAGCGGTAACGAGCGCGTAACGCGCCGCGCGAGAAAAAGCTGGCGAACGTCTTCGTCGCTCCCGCGGCGTAAACGAGGCCCAGGGATATGGGTGGCGGACAAAGGGAGAGGAGTGGAGACACAAAGGATAGCAACGGCAACGGAGCAGGGCGGCGGGAGGCTCTCGGGGAAGGGGTGGAGAATGAGACGGGAAAAGGGCGATGGAGAAGGAGAAGAAGAAGGAGAAGAAGAAGACGAAGATGAAGAGAGAGGAAAGGAAGAAGCGACACGAGGGTAGGTCAGCGTTGGTTGTCGGCGGTTGGCGAATTGGTCGGGTTGCCATGGAGAACGCAGGGGTATTCCCTGGATTCGGGCCCGCCCCAACGGGAAACCCCCATTCGGGAAATTCGTGGCGTCGGCAAAGCTGCCGGAGGTTTAGCTCGCCTCGGCTAATCGATTCTGCTACCAATCAGCGCCCGCGCCGTTCCTCCTGATCCTCATCCCCCGCACACCTCGCCCCGCGAACCCAGCTACCACCCCCGGAGGCCTCCTTCGCCCTCGTCCCACCCCCGCCGACCCCGCAACCCGTATCTCCAGCTACGCGTGTCCTTCGCGCTACCACTTATCCATCAAGCCCCAACCGTCTGATCCTCCGTGTGTACGGTTATTACCACTGGATAGCAGCTGGGCCTTGATAGAGGTTGAGTGGCGGCCAATAGACGCTTCAACTACCCCGAGCCTTTCCCCGCGTCAAGGTGCAAGTCGTTTAAAGAAGAACGATTTGAATCGAGTTAAGAGCGGTTCACCCTTTTGGACTTCAAAGCTAGACACATGTCGTGTGCGGAAGTGTCTATCTGGAGACTGGTAAGCATGCTCGGCGGACGCCGATGGGCGTTCAACGCGTGGAACGTATCGGGAGGTCGTGGGGAAGGGTGTATCACGCTGGAGGGGTTAAAAGGGTTTATAACGGGTTATATGTGGATATTGGAAATTCATTTGGGGGCTGTATAATGTGAGATTTCAAGGTGATTGATAATTAAATTCTGAGTACACGATACTTGGGACTAGCGAGAGATATATCTTTTGCTTTTGGGATATGAATTTCTTTCTAAGAGGAACATTTACGATAGAGATTGTTGGTCGAAGAGCAAGATAGTTATTAACCTATATTTTATTTCTAACTTCCTCCTCTTTACAAAAACAAAACAGTAATTTCATAAATAAAGAAAATTCTCTAATTAAACACTATTTCGTTCCATTTCTGTAAGAAAAATCACTGCTTCCCATGAAAATTTATAGAATATCAAGTACCAAGTGAAGTAGCCATTTCTAAATTGGAATGAACTTTGGGATCTATTATAATTCAACTTAAATTCGTGTGTGCATTCTTTTCAGTCAAGGTAATAACGATTTCATCACTATAAGTTAAAGAAAACCCGCAAACTAATGAGCAAGAGTGATACATGTCATGAATCTATCGATAACAGAAAAATGATTCGTTCTACTTGCCGCGTAAATCGAAGGTGCACATTCCTAACCTTCCTAGATACAGATGCAACCTTAAGTTCTCACAAAAACATCTTCAAGATCACAATTCATCATACGTACACTCTCTACGGTACTATCCACAATCTCCAGCTATTCGAGCTGTATAAAATCAATCAAAACTCTTTCACGTACCTCCAAGAGACGTATATAATTACAGCACCACGCAACACTTTCAAATTTTCAAAAGCACCACGATGGCGCCACTATCCCGTCGTCCAACCTAACCTTCAACCACCAAACGTTCCCACATTCCCACAAATCTCGAATTTTCTTCACTAGCCACTAGAATCTTTCTTCCCCAATGTTGCCAGCCATTCACCTAACGTACTTTTTCAAATTTCCGCAATCGAATATTTTCCCGTAGCCCGGAAAACCGCGGAAAAATGAATGACCTGTTCCAAACAAATCTCTCAATCCATGTAACTCGATTTCTTTGAAAACTCGTTCCAATGATAGCAAAAAAATATGTAATCTTCAAAAATACATGTTCGCAATTTCTCGAGCGATCTGTTGCCGATTGACTCCAGATAACCTACGCCTAAAAACCTAGATCATCGCTATTTATTATACCGACCGGCTTACAAGGCAGTCTGATACGTTATCCGGAGCGAAAGAGATAAGTATCTTAGGTTCGCACGTAGGATCTTTTCGAAAGTCTCCAGTTCCCTCGAAACGAAGATGAGTTCCAAACATCTGGCCACCGGTACGATCATGTTACTACGATCGAGAATTAACGTAACTACAAAAGTAATCTCTTCAATTTCTTTAATGCTACCGTTCTCCAGGAGCCGTCGCCCCGCCCTTCGTTCGCGGAGAAATACGTTTGTACAGTATGCGATTTTGCCCGTACGCGCAGAGAGTTCACCTGGTGCTCGATGCGAAGCGCATACCGTGAGTAAAGTACCGCAGCATGGTGCTTCAATAAATTCTATATTCTCTTCTGTAGTTTTATAAGTCAGCCATTTTTCTTACCCTGAGGAACATAATTTCTCAATACATATTCCCCGTTCATTTTTTCACGTATTATTTACAGCTTTTAGTTCCAACAGTTTCAACTGTAACACTGCTCTGTGGTTGCAGGTACAACGTTGTTTATGTAAATCTGACACGCAAACCCGAGTGGCTGCTGGAGAAAAGTCCATTGGGCAAAGTTCCTTGCATAGAGTTGGAGGGGGGCGAAACGCTGTACGAGAGTCTGGTCATCGCTGAATATTTGGATGAAGCTTATCCACAGAATAAACTTTATCCGAAGGATCCTTTAGCCAAAGCTAAAGATAAGCTATTGATCGATAAATTCAATTCTATCATAAGCACTATGTACAAGGTACATGTGGTTTCGATACACGATTCTTACTATAAGAGCGTTTAATATAGACGGTTTTTATTTCAGATATACCAGAATACGTCCACAGATCGTGATTTATTTAACGAAGCGCTGACTAGGCTGGATGTCTTCGAGAACGAACTGGCGGAGAGAGGAACGCCTTATTTCAGTGGCAAGGCTCCTGGAATGTTGGATTTCATGATATGGCCGTGGTGGGAGAGGATGGATATAATTAAAGTCTTGCGTGGAGATCAATTTATTATACCTCGTGATCGGTTTAAGAGGCTGGTAAGCCGAAGCTTTATTTCAGGAATTCGATATAAACTTGCTGTATTTTTAAAATGTGGGGACATCCCTTTTATTGTAAATGTATTGCTTATGATTCCAGTTGGAATGGAGGTCTGCTATGAAAGAGAACGCTGCTGTTCAAAACAGTTACTTGGATACAGAGGTCCACGCTAAATACATGCAGAGTCGTATTGCCGGAACACCACAATTCGATTTAGTCTCTGCACAGTAAAATACTCTAACTGTGCTTGTAAGATAAATATAATATATTCTGTTCGAAGGGCGACAGTACTCACAATGTTGGATATAAGACTAATATAAGTAAAGCGTTTAATTTTTTATTGTTGATGCAATAACTCTGACGATTACGTTGTATTATGAAAAATTGTACTTATATAATGAACTAAAAGAATTACACAATATTTTCATTATAAATATGGCATTAACCAGTTTATTGTCCCTTAAATGTCTACAATGTCTGGTTATTCAGCTTCGAAATCTAATTCTATGAAAAAAATTCTCTTAGTACCAAACACACAGTAACACTGTTTTTAATAAATATTTGCAAGCGATTAACAGAAGTGCCACGTTTTGTTATTAGCTTTGCTTGGGTTGAAGGCAACAAACTAAACTTTCAAATGATCATAGAATAATAATATTATTTGGTCCAATGGCTTCGAGTACAATACGTACAAGTAGCATACAAAGCCTTATGATACAAAAACGAGGAAATCGTCGCACAGCAAATTTCATATTCCTTTGAATGGCAGTCAACGAGCATAAAACTGCTTACATACAATTACAGTATTAATAAAAATATAAAACAATGCTTCATTCATACAATATTCTTCGCAGCAAGTAGGCAATTAAAAATATTATATTACAACTTTCCATAAAGCATCAGATACAATCCGTAGAGCAAAAAACATGCAAAAATCAAACTCGCCGCTACCATGAACGACTTCGTGTTCTGCTTCCTTAAGCCCTGCAGCTTTTCTTCGTTCGTCTTAAGTACATCCTTAACTTCCTCCAACTCCGACTCCAGCCGTTCTCTATTCTCTATCGTGAGCAGCTTCGTTTTCAGTCTTTTCTCGAATACATCCACTCTGTACAGGGAATCATTCAAAGCATCCTCCACCTTCTGTATCTGAGTGCAAACCCCGTGAGTTGTAAAAATCGTAAGACCAGGTTAAGATAAGATATCGCATATACTGAAGAGGAATTGAGTTTAATTCTCGTTTTCGGGTTTACCTTTACCATAATCGACTCCTCCTGCGTCATTTTCTCAAGAAATATGTACACTTTCCTGTTACGTTAAATGAAAACTCTCGATTGCATTTCAGGAACACGGTCTGACGTTTCCCTGTGTCAGATGCACGTGCACGTGTTCTTAGGTTTTACTGTGCCAAATACAAAATGGCGGCACTAAGCATTACATTATTACAAAATGGAATTCGAAGGCGGATTTTTTTCTGTGAATATTGTCTATATTATTGTTTATCGAGAGTCAATAATTTACTTACAAGGGAAGATTCCGAACCCGGAAATTAAAAATATTCTGAAACTTTGTGAATAGGTAGGGGATTTCCTCCTGATTACAGCACAATTTTTGTTTGCTGCCCAAATTCACTCTAAGCGGGTGTAATTAACCCTTGAACATCCGGTTGTTTTCCGATTTTGTGTTATAACACGCGAATTGTAAAATAATTTTTTTTTACCAAATGATAGATCTAATTAAAAGAAGTAGCTTTTATCTTGAAACATTTTTTCTCTCTCTTAGGGCGGTATTCTCAGTCGCTACTTATTCTTAAGCAAATGCTTAAGCATGTGGCATCCTCTACTAACCTACTAGCTAGTAAAGGATGCCGAATGCTTAAGCATTTGCTTAAGAATAAGCAACGACTGAGAATACCGCCCTTACAGTTCGCGAGTTATAACTTATAACACAAAATTGGAAAATACATAGCCGAATTTTCTTCCCTTCGAGTGAATTTAGGCAGCAAAGAAAAATCGCGCTGCAATGAGGAAGAAATCCCTTACATATTATCTAAGTTTCAGAATTTTTTTAATGTCCGGGTTCGGGATCTTCCCTTGTTAGAAATTTAATACTCTAACTACGTAAAATAATTATAGACGAATGTGTTTCTTAGTGTTCGATCAGTGATTACATTTTCATCCCGTTATTTTTTAATTCGGGAAACGCTTTTTCTCGTTTGGATATATGTACTGGTTATTATTAAAAGACTAAAAGAGATTATAGGGATTTTACAGTAATCAACGTGAGCTCTTTCTGTTAATATCAAATTTAATTTCTCTACGATTAAAGTACGTGAATTTTATTACGGTTTTACAAAATTATATTTGTCACAAAATTATATGTATATTAAATCGATTATCTTTCACTGGAGAATTTGTAACATAAAACTAAAACACTTCGCAGTTATACATATAAACGATAATGTTTAACAACGTATGTACAGCTTAGAGTAGACATATCGATATATGATCTCTACCATTAAACATGAAGTGGAGAAATGACATAAATTACAAGGATTAGAGATTAAAAGTGCGAATGAATCGTATAAGTACTACTTAAAAAATGATTTAATTTTTAGTGCACGTCATATTATACACAGAACAGAAGTCTTTTTTGCCGTATCACTCGTCATCTCATACATACATGGTATTTATAGTAGTGTTTCTTTTATGTTAACTTAATTAAAATTACTTCACTTTCTCACTTGGCTCTCCTTTCACATATAGATAAAATTAAATCTGAAACACAACGACAGGAAGCAGTTAAAGAAGGCCAATTAAACAGGCGAGATCAATGGGTTCGAGAAACTTTAATTACCTGCAGAGTGACTGTGGTAGGGAGGAGATGATGGGTCCGTATCCCTGTGAATTATCGTACAACTCGAATAAGGGTGCGGCGACTAATTTGTAATTTTTCGGTACTGCGAACAGAGCTGCAAGTTCGAAGAATGTATTACCAATAATTAATTTCTCAATGGAACAGAACGCTTTTATATATAAGATCTATATCTATCTATATAAATAAAAATGTAAATATCGATTCTTCACCGATTGCTTTGAAATTTTCACGCAACGCGCGTATTCGAATGCAACGTTGTGTGAAAATTTCAAAGCAATCGGTGAAGAACTTTCGGAGATTTAAGATTTTGAACAAACGAACATTTACATTTTTATTTATATGGATAAAGCAAACGCTTTCTCTTTTCTTTATTTTCCATTTAACCAGACTGAGCCACAGCAACGCGTGGCCGGGTGCAGCTAGTTATGAATAAAAATTACGTTACCTTTCTCTTGTAATTGGACAAGGAACAGTCTCTTATGTTCTTTTGGTTTGGTGATATGTGGCGGTACGTAAGGATACTGAGGCGGTTCAAAATTCGGTCTCCACCAGTTCCCAATGGTATCTTCTATCACCCATTCCTGCTTCACCCCGTCTTGACGTCCAAAGGTCTAAAAATCATTCCGACAATGTATTACGCATTATTTCAGTTGTGCTACACTTCGTACATGTGTTTAGTTTGTACGTTTAAGATATACATTCTTCTTCGTTCAGTTCACTAAGAACATGGTTACACAATTTTTGTTACATATTTAAAACGGCTGTATAGTTGTAACAGTTTTTCTTTCTTTTTTTTTTTAACAATTAACGTCATCAACTATTTCCCTAATATGTTCCTGTAACTTCTATACGATCGGTAGTACAGGCCAGAAGTATTTGTCAAAAATACTTTCGGCTCCCCTCACTTACAGATACCTAATCAAATGAAACAGCTGTTGTACATATGTTCATCAGTTTAATTAGGACCTTGACAAGTTCGTAAACATAGGATCTGCGAGCTGCCTATTGATCACGCGAGGAGAAGCCATTGTCCTGCGTACTGTCAATTAGTTTCTACTAAGAAATTTTTAGAATTATACGTGATTTAATACAATTGTCCCTTTTCACGGTACTTTTCCACATATCACAATGAAAAGTTAACGGTGCTATATGCGCTACAATCTTCTCGTTACAAAATGTTACAATCTTCGTGGTTTGCTCCTTTTATGTTGTCCAATCAACACATACAACGAGCGAAATAAGAACAATGTTCTTAGCTAACCATGATACTTATATAACGTAACAAGTTATAGCTTTATCACTACGAACATCGAAGTGTCCGGGCATGCAGCACACTAAAAGTGTGAATCCTAATATGAGAAATTAGAAAATCCCTATTTTGAGCTACAGGCCCGGTTACATAAGTTCTACAAACATGTTCAGGATTGGTACAATAGGTTCATAGACATTGTTACAATCTAACATATCAAAGTGCCACTCCTAGCTACCTCGTAAGGTAGCATAAGGCGTCGTGCTAACTGTTACCTCTGTAAGGAGCCGTTTTAGGCCCTCTACCTCGTCTTCTCCTGCATTTAGTTCTCCTCCAGGTCTAGAAAGCATAACGAACAGTTAAGGTATAGATTCGCTGGCCTCGCACCAACGAGCGATAAGTCTCTCGTATATGAGAATATATAGTCACACGTACAACTTGAAGAATGTCGTTCCCAGTTGGAGAAGAAGGACATGCGGCAATCCGTGTTCATGTACCAGCAATACCCCTTCTACGCTGCGTCGCATTCCAATTTTGTCAAATTCATCTCTCATGCGCTGAAACCTTGCAGGCACTGACGGATCTTTCTCGAAGAGTGGCTCTTTTGTTCCAAATGTATAGTTTGTCAAAGGATATCTATGATAAATGAGTTGTATTTTTGTGTTAGGCTCTTGCATGTTTAATATAAACCTTCAGTAACTAAATCCAGTCTCTTCAACACTATTTCCACAAACAATATTCCAGTGTAAAACCATAATGATTTATACAGGTACTCACAATGCATTAGATAATACTCAGCATATAACTTTTCTCCCCAGTGATCTTACATTAACTTCCACATTTGATACAATAAAACAAAAAATATCATTTTTCATGCAAGCAAGAAGAATAACATACAGATTCATAGTGTAAAAATAATTACTTTATGTCCGACAATCTTCGTGTATAAAAATGTATGTACATTGAACAAATCAATATATGTATATATATGCGTATACATACATATATATATACAAAGAAATTATGAATAAGTGGGCAATCAATAAAATTTATACCTGTGAGATTTACAAAGCTTGTATAGAAATACAATGTTCAACAGCGTTCAACAAAGTACTATACAACAAGTTAAATCGTCTTCCTCTTTGTATAATTGCAAGTTTCTGTTTAAAAATCACCGCAAGGTGGTTGCTTAACGATAAAATTACAGAGCATCGACTGGCGTTGATAATATTACATTTCACAATTAGACGTAATCAGTCATCAATTGTTTTTTATCAACTGCGCTCATAGTATTTCTTTAAAAGTACACGATACATAGATTCATGGTACCATTATAGCTTTGTAATATTTTTCTTATTACAATATGTAGTACAACAACTATTCTTTAGCACAAGCGTTATCTCTTTAGATCCTTTCAGTATCTTTAAATGCATAATAATAAGAAATACTTGCATGCTAAAATGTGAATAGTTTCGTTAAAGTACTTATGTCTATATAACTGCTTCATTACATAATACAAATTAAGAGCATAGTTCACTCGGAAGTGCCAAATGATGCTTTTGTGATGTGTCTGCAGATACACATATATACAGTACATCTATTACATTCTTCAACGTTCTACTGCATACGCAGAACGTGAACCGAGGTGTCGCATTGATAGGAAACACGTGTTTTTCGAAATGCAATACATACTGCTTTGTATAGATTCTCCGTAATAGCTTTGGAAACAATCCGTTCATTGTTCCGACGAGAAGTTACTTGAAATTCTTTTCTATGAACATCGTATGATTCCTTATGAGCTACGAGACGCGAGGCGAATATATACGTTCATAGTAATTGTAGATACAAAAGTATTTAATACTGGAATGTTTCATTTTACATAAAACGTGAGAGGCCAATTTACCAGTAAAAAAAATACAAATATCTTCAGTTTTTCAGAGTTACAGGTCGTACAACTTAAAGCGTAACAATTTGACTTGTGTGATTATTCCATACATTCTTCGTTTTATACAAGGGATCAAAATAATTCGTATTGTACAAGTAAAAGCAATGAACAGTGACGATACAGCTATTCTCGGGTGTATGCGCATTACAAATTAACGGCCGCGCTGTCGCGCCGACTGCAAGGAATAACAGAAAGTATTTTGTACGCAACGATACACTCGACGTATAAAAGGGGCCGGCGTACTGCGAGTACGACGGCTGTAGCTTTTATAAGTTCCATCGGTAATGATACGTACAGATGCAATGTTGCAGTGAGAATCGGACTTCCTTAAGTCTCTTAATAACCGGAACTTAGTATAGCTCAGATATAATATACCTTGCGCGAGATGGGGCACAGCGGGTATAGTTTTAATCTATAGGTGGAAATCTTAAGCAAACGAGCGCGCATTCGGCGTGATAAAGAGTTACGCTACATTATCGTTTCGAAGATAAGGAGGCCCGTTACAATAATTGCTTACATTGTATTTTGCGTTAAATGTATTTTCTATAATTGCGGCAAGTGCGAGGGAATAACTAATGGATCGTCGGGAGTATCGATGGGAACGCAACTCGAGCGGTGGCGTTGCTTAAAATTTCCAGAGGTACTTAACGAAAAGATGAACAGCCGTCTCATGGTTTGTACCATGTAAGATGCATCGAAAGGTGTTAGGAACATAATATTTAATTGCTAGCGTCTCTTAAACCGGCCATAGTTGTTCTACAGGAGAGGCAGTCAAAACATTAAACTCTAAAAAATAATGTAATTAAGTCGCGTATTGATTCGATCACTTACAAATTAACTGTCCTGTTGATAGTTACAGATGGGTTCTGTACCACTTTCCCTTCGAACGAACTGTTACTCGCCCTTCTCGGCCACCCACTTCCTTTTACTTGAGTTGTTGCCATCGCCATTTTCCTCACTATTACGCTACGCGACTTCGCCGAATCAACGTATGCCCGCGCAACCCGAGCCCACTCCGAGTCTTCTCGAATCTCGCGACACTGTTTCGCGGGCCGAGCAGCGTTGCCGGATGTAAAGCACGGCGCTTGCGTTGATGCTACGCGGTTAAATAAAAATCACGCTAGTTATTTAACAGGCGGGGATTAAAATCACTAGTCGCCAACAAGAAGAGCCCACGTGGCAGCGATTTACTTTAAAATTTAATAACGGTTAACTAATTATAGTAGGTACGTACTATACACCACATTAACTATGCAAAGTTTGAGCTAAATCGATGACCTGAAATCGTTCACTTCCGTCACGAGAAGAGGGCGTTGCTACGACCTTGTTCTTATTCCAATATACCGTCACTTACGTTTAAAACATAACTCGTACGTGAAAGAAATGTTCGCAAATATATTTTACCCTCGGTTCACACACGATTTCTGTGCAAGATATCTAATCACATCTAATGCTGAAAATGATTCAGCATAAATTGTTTCCTCAGAATTGTTTACATACTATTGGCAACAGTGAATAACACGCGCTGCGGGGTTTCCATGACCGACCCCACGGACCATGTCCGTCAGCCATTCCGGGATACGCTAACAAGAGGAAGCGTTTGGCGTTCATTGGGAAAGAAAATTTCTGCGTTCTCGCGTTGCAATTTGTTTACGGCGCCCGTAATCAACATTCTCCTTATGAGATCCGCCGTTTTTGCACAGTAAGTTCGGTGAGTCAAACATTCTGCTGTGATTCTGAAATATTTTCGACGAACGTTTCTGAGCCTCACGAAAATGGCGAATTGGGGTAACGCAACGTAAACGAGCTTTCTTCGCCTTACCTTGGAAGTTCGCTCCCAGGGCGTTATTCTCAGTCATTGGTTGCTTATTCTTACGATTGTGTTAATCCCGCGGCATCCTCTACTAACCTCGTAGAATAGTAGAAAATGCCGCGTGCTTAAAACGATCTTGAGAATAAGCAACGACTAAGAATACCGCCCCCAGTCTCAACGCGTAGATTTTCGCCGTGCACGGGATTTCTTAATTCGCGGATCTTTCAGTGATTCGTTTCATAGTATCATCATCAATTAAACATTTATTTGAACGTTCCTTTCACGCTTCGAAAGTGCGTTGGAATTCGATACCCTTTTTGTTTTGAGTGTATTAACGGGCAAGGCTGTTAAACGCACCGTGAAAATAATTCATACCTAATAATTTCCATCTCGTGTTTGGAACGAAACGTTCACCTATGCAAATTGTATCTTCGCCGTTGTACAAATTATACTATGTTAAACGATGGAGGCTTACATTTCGGAGAATTAAAATTTCGAGAGAACTGCGTTAAGATTCTAATAGCCGCAGAAGTAAAATTTATTAAGAAACGTTAAATAGACGGGCGTTAAAATCTACGTACATAAGTTCTGGGAGCACATTGTACCTAATAAAGGCTTAATATTTTTTTTATAGTTACAGTCTGTGATTATTGTAAGAGGTTATAGGTACAGTATGGAAAAAATGGTGTGTGTTGCAGGATCTTAGGAAAGTCGGTGTGTGTTAGGTGTCAAGATCAGGTATCAGCGTCATCAGTGGACTTTTGTACAATGACAAGGTGCAGTTAACTCCTTTTCCGCGTCCTCCATTTTATTGTCCTTCGCTGATGGACTGTTTGCTGCTCGGTCGTCTTTGTTCGCATCGACTTCTTATCTTTCATCGTACGTTTTAACCGAGGGTGAAGAAGGAAGAGATTTCTCAAGTGTCTAAGGCCGAAGGTAATGCTCCATAAGTAACGTAATAAAACCTAGCTCATAATTCTGGAGGGAAGTGTTGTGATTTTACTACAGGCTCGCATTTAGTTCCTCCGGCATCTTGGAGAAAGATTCCAAGATGGTTGTCGATATTTAAGCGCCGTTCCCATGTTTTATATACCATGCGAAGTACCTTTATTTTCATTATATATTCACGTTATTTAAAGAGGAATGGTAAGTAACCGATAAGCTAGCGACGGCAGGATTAATAAAGAATCTCAAAACACGATATCACATAGAAATGGAGAACATTCTTCATGTTTGCGTAATCGTCTCGTATGTTCTTCATTTTTTTCAAGAATATTAATTATCATATTCACCCCAACATCATAAACTTACCTTAATACATCCGAAAAGGCAAATAATGCTTCACGAGGTCTGCGTCTCACGAAGCTCGATAATGCGAGACACGAATGGTTTATTTAAAGACATTTATAACTGCTCTCGAGAAGTAATATTCTTTAATTCATTTTAATCGCCAGTATCGTTTCTACCGTTCTTATATTTCGGTTAAAAGTTCAATGTTAATACGAAAGATCGTAATCATAGATTCTGCTTAGAATTATATGGGTCGGAAGTCAGGGTTAACGTACGATAAAGAAACTTTTTATTAAACTTATGTTACTGTATCTCGGAATAATTTGAAGCGCAGCAACTATGATTACTTGATCCGTTTGTTATGCGTGAAAAGAAGGTAAGTTTATTAATGGTTGAATAAGCTTTGCATACAGTATCTACGTACTTTGCAAAATTCAAGATAAATACATTTCACACTGCCATAAGTTTCTGATCTTAAATTAAGCAATGTTTTGAGCATAGTCGAGTACCCGTTAAGTATTCCAACCACTTTAAATACAAGAAACAATTAAAATTTTAACACAACTCTTTCGGATAGATAAACTAAGCTGCTCGCTCTATTTCTCCATAAAAAGATAGCTGAACACCTCTAGTTAAACATATAAAACAGAAGGTACGAGATAATGTCGTTTAGATATAGCCTCTGGCTTGTACATAGCGTTTCGATAAGCGAGATAATTAAGCTAAGAGGAAACCTAAAAAAAAAGTTGAAGTGGGATAATTGCTGCACTCTGTCTCACAACTCTTCTTTGCTGTGAAGCGCATATTTCTTGCGAGGTCCTTGAGAGCTGGGAGTCGTCGCCTTCTCGTTCAAGTGCATTTCTGTTGCATGTTCTACGTGGACACAGTGGTCATCGAATTACTCTACAAAGTATTCCGAATGCACTCTTCCTGTCGCAGACAGTGCACTGACCGTACGGCCTGCAGTGTCTTTTCCTTCGGTTTCCTTGCCATAAAGCTAGCGACATCGAAGCGTGTACAAGCAGCGAAACTAGAGGTGCATCGCAAATGCGTGACTCTGTACATCGGAGACACTTTCCTCAGCTCCGCGGCATCATTAAGCTTTACAATAATACGGTTCTAACTCCAACGAGCATATAAAACCATTTAAACAACACGTTAATCCTAAAGCAACGTAAAACGGATTCTTATAAAATGGAGCGTTTAAATATGAAACTTAAAAACTGAACGGACACCCTTCGACTCGGCTTTCCCATGCCTTCCTCGTTTGTAACGTTCAATGGCAAAGTGCGCATAGATTTTATTTGCATGAGTGTTTGTTTCTTTGCGTCGCAAGTGAACTAATACTGGTGGCCAGCGACGTGGAAACGGATGGATTGAGCGTACACATGGACGACGGCAATCTGTCGATTAACTTTCTGCCTACATAGTACTCGTTACATACGCCCGTCGTCGCACACACCTCTATGCGGTCTCCGGCCAACACGTATCGTGCAGATCGTGCGTGCAACACGATACCATATTGTTAAAGATACGTGTTTCTGCTTATTCAGCTACCGAGTGCTCGTACGTAATCGATACCGTTAGTAGCCACGTAGGGTTGACCCAGAAGCCGCGTTGAGCCAGTCTCGTCGGTCGGTGCTTGTCGTTCGAAACTTCTTTTGCTCGATAATGCTTCTATAGTATATAGCGATCGATGCCGCGTCGACATTCAAAGCCAGGATTAATTAGCGAGTCTATTGGTCGACGTTATGAAGAGCAGCAGGCGCAAAAGAAGTTTGGAACCTCTGCTGCTTTGAATGGACGGCGAGAGGGGCTTCTTTTATCTAGAACACCTGAAATTATCATCCGGGGGCGAGAGAGAGACGGAGAGACGAGTGCGCGATGGCTTGGTCGCCTGTGAATGCTTGTAAGTTTGGCGCAGCTACAGGTTCAGATTGGCCGCATAAAAGCCTTGGTGAGTGGAACCGTGCCTCGTTGCGCCTGGTTGGACGTGTTTTCATTCTACGACCTCTCTTTTGTGCTCGAGCTGAACGTGCAGCCAGCCTCGAATTACGGCGATCTCGGGTCGACGCATCTACCACCCTCCTATCCCCTCCTGCCTCCGTTGATCTCGACAGAGCGGAGAGTCGCACAGAGAATGGAAGCTGGCCAGCCGTCAACCCCCCCCTCGATAGTGGGTGCGACGCTTCTGAACGTGGTTCGAAGTTAGTACGTCGCCAGCGAACGTGGAGATCGCGTCGCTGTGGCCGCTGAACGCTTTCAGGGAGGTTTTTGATAACTACTGGAATTTTGGGGGATTGCTCGATGGCGCCTGAGATACTTGGGGGAGGTTTCGTCGCGTCTGAGATCTTTGAGGAAGATTTGATGGCGGCTGAGATATTTTATGAAAGTTTGGTGGCGAATGAAATGTTTATCAAAAATTTGGTAGCAGCTGGAATATTTTATAAAAGTTTGGTAGCAATTGAAATATTTATGAATAATTTGGTAGCAACTGATATCTTTTACAAAAGTTTGCTAGTGTCTGAAATTTAAAAAAAAATTGATAGCTGCTGAAATTTTTGACAAAAATTTGTTTGCTAGCGTCTGAAATTTTAAAGAATTATTTGATAGTGGCTGAAATCTTTAAGAAAATTTTTATGGCTGCTGAAATGTTTAAGAAAATTTTGATAGCTATTGAAATCTTTAAAAAAAATTTGATAGTGGCTGAAATCTTTAAAGATTGTAGCTTCTGAAATTTTTATGAAAAATTTAATAGCGGCCGAAATCTATTACAAAAATTTGTTAGCGACGGAAATTAAAAAAAAATATAGCGGCTAAAGTTTAAAAAAAAATTTTAGCGGCTGAATTAAAAAAAAATTATAGCGGCTGAATTTAAAAAAATAGCGCTTGAAATTTAAAAAAACAACACCTGAAATTTAAAAAAAAATATAGCGGCTACATTTTAAAAAAATGTGTAACAGCTGAAACCTTTGGGGGGGAAGTTCTATAGCGCCCACAATCTCAGAGATATATTTCGTGGCGCCCAAAATCTTACAGCGAGGTTTCATGGCGCCCAAAATTTTAGAAGGAGGTTTGATAGCGCCTGAATCTTTAAAGAATAATTTACTTTTGGTACGAAAGCACAGTAGCTCGCGACGAACCTATTCATAAGTCGTAGAAAAGCTGAAAAATAAATTTCCTGCGACTCGAGTTCTCGTCCTGAAGCTTTTCAATCCCTAAATCAAATTGCTGCGCAATACCCGCGTGAAATCTGATCAGAAATCCAAGTAGAAGTCCAATCCCTGCGTGACTAGTACAGATCTTAAAATAAACTTACATCCCTCGAGTCTCTTAGATACGAACTACCCCTGGAGTAAAGAGACGTGAACCTTATTCGAGTAAAATTCTCAATTTTACCATTTGAAAACGAACAATAGAGCGACACCACAATAGAAGATCCCCAACACGTTCACAGTCCTCTGTTCCGCATATGGGTCAAGACAGTGGGCGTGTCAGAGCTCCCCAATATTCATCCGTTGCCCTTTGCATCTGTAAAATCAAACAAACTGCACAACTAAAACACGCCATAACTTTCCAGAACTTGCTCACTACATTTGCATTCCCTAATAGAAGCATTACAAGTGTACCAATCGATCGATCCCTGTCAATCTTGACCTCAGCCTTGAAACTTACCCTCGAGAAGACGATTACGCATCGAACGAATCACCAGGGACGAATCCGGGCACGATCATCGAACTTCCAACGATCTTCACGGAGCCTTTGAATGTTCGTCAACGCGTTGCAAAATTTTCCCGAGACCAGGAAAAATAAGAAAAAAATCTCTGAAACACCTGTGCGCGTTTGTCCCTTTGGGCATTCATTTGCCTCAACCACGTGGACAGCGCAGCTTGGACGACGGAAGCTGAGGAAACGGTCACCCTGCCATATAAGCTTCAGTTGTGCTTCTGTTAACAACGACACGCGTTTTCATCGATTAACAACTTTCTGGCCTTAAAATACCGAGCTTCGCGGTGCTTGGCATTCTGATTACCTTGACGAAGAGGGTGAAACTTTGGTACGATTTGTAGTATAATAGAAATGCGTCGAGGTCATCGTATTTGCTAATGGAAATTAAGTTTATTCGTAGAAGCTGGTACTTTTAGTAGAAACGGGTCGTATTCACAGAAAGATTGCAGTATATTGATTCAAAATTTTAAAAAATCACCGGTGCCAAGTTTCCGTCTACTGCAATTTCATATTTGGATTACCGCAGGCACAGTTCTGAAAGCGTGGCTGCAATATTTCCTCTTCCCACCCGAGTGCGCCAAAAACTGTTGAAATTCATTAATGCAATTGAATTGGTCCACAAGAATCGTTAATTGCAATAGAAATAGTTCACCTTCTCTAGCATACCAAAAGCAAAAGTCTTCCCACAATATTTAATCCATATATCTTTTATATCTCATCTTACATTTCCCTACAATAATTTACTACGATACGAACCCTAAAAAATTATTACGCAGTAGTACCAGACTTCCACCCGTTTTAGTTTCGTCTTTAGATTCCCAGAGCACTGCCGTTTTCTATCCCCACTTCTTGCATGACTCTCGAGCCTAGAATTTGAAGACCAACGTGCTCGAAGTTTTGTAAAAAGTAATTAAATGCGATTGAGGAGCCCAGAAAGCCTGCACCTCTGTGATAGTAGACACTCGAAGTCGCCTGAGAGCTTGGCACGCCTTATTATTAGAATCTTACGTAGGGTTGCTACCTAGTCTTCCAAGCTCGTCAAATTACCCGCTTTCCACTCGCTGTTTACGTTTTAAACCTATGATCCCCATGAACACATCTGATATTGAACATAAATCAAGGTCTGAAATAGCTTCGCTGTGCCGAGAGTCTATGTCCTATTCTTAGCTTCCCTCATCCGACGAATTTCTGAAACCGTGCTTGCACCGAATTGCCCACCCCTACTTGCACAGAGTTCTGCCCGCTTCCACTCTGAACTGGATGTCGTTGGAGCAAAGGAAGAACACTTCTGCGAGAAGGATCAATTGCCACTTATGCTCGTGGACACCCTTCGTTTGCGTTCAGAGAGATACTAATAGCGGTTTACGGATGACGGTCGTTGCAACGTGGGAGGACGATGATTTGCGCTTGCTGCAGCGGTAAAAGCGACGAATTGCTAACCCTTCACGATTCACGACTCGATTATAGTCGTTCGAAACGGACTTCTGGGTAACGAGGGGCTTCGTAAGTGGAAACCTGTAGCCATGAAGTAGAAGCATGTTTCACTACTTCCGGGATTCCTTCATATTGTGTACGAGAATTCTAAGCGATTCGTTTATTGAAAAGGCCTCGATTGCTGGACCAAATTATATTTACTGATAAAGTCCAAACATATAAGTTGTTGAGAAATTGGAAATTTACTATATTTATAGATTATCTTCTTAATATATAATGCAGAGAGTTTATGTCTTGTGTGTTCGTAGCTTAATAACTTTTGAACTGTAAACTCTGGAATCACGAAATATGCCTCAGCTCATTATGCCTGGCTGATCCAGATGAATATGACTATTTTCAGAAAAAAAGAAGTAAAAAATATTATTTTGTATTTATAAAATCAGAATTTAAATTCCGGGTGAAACCGAGTATATTTATTGGCTTTATAATTTATTAGTGAAAGGGTCAATGATGTTCCCAGTTCATAAAATATCTTTTCTCAGTTCTCCAGCAATATAAATTTTTTTAGCGCAAACTTTTGTGATGCCTTTAATCCTTTCGATGACACATAGTTTAAGATATACTTCCTAATAAATTCTCGATTTAACGCAAAGTGTAATGAACTCTTCAGCTCCCGGTCGAAGCAGAAGCGTTTGCTCTGGTTGTAGACAAGGCCGGGTGCTAAGCTTTGTAGGAAACGTAGCAGACGGAAATCAAAACGATCAGTGTATTATTGCACGGATTTATCACCGTTCAGTTCAATCGCTGGAGGATCGGCCTGCGTAGAATTCACTGAAATAATAAATGGTTCGAGAGACACGTGCTTCCGATTGCTCTCCGAATGGGGTGCCTGAATTTTAACGAATTATAAACAGTGACGTGCGAAAAAATACGCAGTGGACAGGAAATAACTCTGTTGATCCATCACTGCCGAGCCGGTCCTTCTTCTGAAGTTGTTTAAACTTGGCTATTTCCAAACGGGTGTTCGAAAGTCGAATTTCGAGTTAAAACGATTAAACAGGCTTTGTTAAAATATTTAACAGTGGGCGCTTAAGCTAGGACTTCTTTTATGTCGAGTTTATCCACGTTTACTATTTTTTTTTACTATGGTTACTACTTTGGATCCTGTGATTCTCTAAACAAGTCGCTCGAGACTTATTTTTAAGGTAATTCTTGACTTGCATAGTTGATTTTATTATTGCTTTAATTGTAATATGTAAAATGCAACGATGGTATAGGAACTTGAAGTAATTATTATTAATTCTGTTGATGCCATTTCTTGTGATATAATATGAGGCAGTGACAATAACAACGGACTTACCCACATTTTTTTCGAAATTGAGTTAATAGCAATAACATATTCCAATAGATTTTACTAATCGTATAAAATAGGAAAACAATTTTTTTTAAATGTGGGTTAGTCTGTTGTCGCTCTCACTGCCTCATATTTCGTTGTTTCCGCAGCGTTAAAATTTAAATAAAAAAACAAGGTTTTGGGGATCCTCAACTTACGTCCAAAACCCCTGATCACTATCAATGCCTGATTCAACAATTCAAAGGGGGAGTACCTTCAATCACCTTATGTCATACATAAAACACAAATATATATAAATGAAAGAAATGATAGAAAGCCTAAATGGAAACTTAAAAAATCAAAGGGAAGAAGGTGATTCTTATTTTCTTAAAAACAAACTCCAAATTACGTTGCATGTTAAATAACACACAAGATAAAAATGAAAAACGGGTCACCAACAGCACGCTCACGAGTTCCTTAAAAAGTCTTCTTGGTTAAATAATAAAAAAGACCGTGCAATCTTTCATTCGTTATACCCAGTCTCAACCTTGGTTTCGATCAATTAACGGTAATAATCATCAAGCGACAGCCACGTCCACCTTAATTATTCACGCTTTAATCGATCCGCGGAGAAAGTGCTGCCGGATTCCGTTACGTCAGCCACGATGGACACGCATCGTGATAACAAGCCACGAAATAAAGTGCCTGGAACGATCTTTACCATCGAGGTCGCAGCTGCCGCGATTTGCGCGCGTCGACGAGCGTCAACGTTCGCCAAAGAACGCATCACGGTTTCCTGAATGAATTCCCTTGGAAGTGGGACGTCCAAAGAGTACAATAAGGACGCGCGATTCTTAGAAATAATACTGTCGACGATACCTGCGACTCTGTCGAGGAGGGAACTTCTTGCGACGCGAGTTTTCGTCCTCGACCTCTTTTCTGCAGCCAAATCGAATCGATGCGCGATTCCCGCGCGAAATGTAATTGGAAAGCTGAATAGGAGTGTGATCTTTGATGAAAGTTTGATGGTGAGTGGAATCTTTGAGGGAGGTTTGGTGAGGGCTGAAAGCTTTGAAGGAGGTTTGCTGGCGTCAAAAATCTTTAGAAAGAGATTCGATAGCAGTACCGATGTTTAGAAAAAATTTTGCTAGCGGCTGAAACCTTTGAGGGAGGTTTGTAACGGTCGAAATCTTTAGAAAAAATGTTGATAGCGGCTGAAACCTTTGAGAGAGGATTGCAGTGGATAAAATCTTTAGAAAAAAATTGATAGCGAATGAAACTCTTGGGAGAGGTTGCTGGAATCTGAAATCTTTAGAAAGAGATTCGATAGCGGCTAAATATTTTTAGGGAGATTTAACGGCGGCTGAAACCTTTAGAAAAAATTGATAACGGCTGAAACCTTTGAGAGAGGATTGTAGAAGCTAAAATCTTTAGAAAGAAAAATTGATAGCGACTGAAACTTTTGAGAGAGGTTGCTAGAGTTTGAAATCTTTAGAAAGAGATTCGATAGCGGCTAAAATGTTTGAGGTAGCTTTAACGACGGCTGAAACAACTGAGAAAAATTTGAAAGCGGTTGAAACCTTCGAGGGTGATTCACTAGCGTCTGAAATCTTTAGAAAAAAATCGATAGCGACTTTCCCCTTTAAGGGAGGTTCGCCAGCATCTAAATTTAAAAAAAAAAAATGGTAGTTGAACTCTTTAGCGAAGACGTGACAGCGCCTGAAATCTTAGAGGGAGATTTAATAACAGCTGAAATTTTTATGAAAAATTTGATAGTGTCTGAAATCGTAGAGGGAAATTTAATTTCAGTATGAGAGCACAATAGTTCGCGATGGACCTATTCATAAGTCGAAGGAAGACGGAGCTTGCGATAAAAGCCCCAAGTCCACCTCGACTCTCTATGATCTCCACGACTTCGTCGAGAAAGGGTCTTCCTGCGATGCGCGTTCCCGCCATCCACCTCCTCCCCATCGCCAAATCAAATTGATGCGCCATGCTCGCCGTGAAAACGGATCAGAAATCCAAGTAGAATTTCCACCTCTCCATCCTGACGTGACAAGAACAGGTTTCCAAATAAAATCACACTCTATCTCAAAATTTCATTAAAAACGCGGAATCCTTAAAACTAACTAGAATAATTAAATATATGGATGCATGAAGCAGAGTCTGAGGCATTTTGGGAAGAATTTTTGTAAAATGACGAAATTAAAAAATTAGACACAGCTGAAGAATAATACCTATAGTCGAATTAATGAAAGAAGGTACCTTGGGACCGGGGCCAGAATTTGCGACGTTGCCGCTACTCCAGGCTCGCGATTGGTGCTTCCCCTACGCGGCTCCCTACGCCTATTGGCTAATGACTTTTGACTAGTTAGTTGTGGGCCTAGAGTAATCGTTATCCTTGTTGGGTGTATATTGCTATCCTCTTCCAGAGGACGTAGTCAGTGAGTGAGAGAGACACAGTTGCGCTTGAAGATAGAAAGAGACGTCCGATCTGCTACACAACGTGGCAACGTCGCACGAAGTACGGAGCAGGCATTGGATCTTTCCCGAGCCACGCGCGCCGGCCTATGGTGGCGCCCAGGTGCCTTCTTTCGTTAATTCGACTATAATGACTTTGGTAGCTATACCACTTGCGCACACGTGCAGAACGTATAACAATAACAAATTAACGGCATAATACACTTACTTTATTTCCTATCCACTTGATAATTAGTCAATTGCTATTATCATCGATTATTATTGCACAGTGAGTTGCATCCCACTCACCTTTCTGTTCTACCCTAATATTTATATTCGACGCAATGAAGAATGCAGTGGAGTACGGTGGATAAAACGTCGAGGTTTCTTTGCTGCTTGAAATTTTTTATTTTTTAAAATAATCATATTTTGCACACTTACAATCATTTAGTTAAAAGTGAGATTCACCTCGCCTTAGCTGTCAGTCTGGCAAGAAATAGACTGTACCGTTTACTGCGAGGGTAAACAAATTCTGACACCATCATTGTGTGAAATAAGGAGCCACCATCGATTTTTATGCTACTCCCCACGATTCCTTCGTTAACCTTTAGAGGGCCGGGCTGGCCACTATAGTGGCCACCTAAGAATTTTAATACTTTGCCGGCCATTTTGATAGTATATATACATAAATTTTAAGCAAATAAAATTTACAATTTCAATGAAAAAATCCCGGCCCTGTAATGGTTAACTCAACCTTCTTCCCTCAAAAGCTGATACCTACCTCTGAAATTTAATTATCTGGATTATCAGGATTTACAGAAATAAATCCGAAAATAAACGTATCAGATATATTACTTATCATAGTTAATATGTAATAACATATTAGCAACTACGATTAAATATAAACGTATCCTTAAAAGCTAGTATTACACTTACAAATGGAAAGAGTGATAGAAACTTACATGTACATCACAGAAAAAATAAAGGAGAATAAAAGAAAGTGAAAAATTGCAGTGTCTAAAGTTCATTCCTCCAGCCACCCCTTTTAAGCCACTCGACCGACACCCTGTCTTAAGGTGTCCGCGTTGATCAATCTTCCTCCCCGACAAATTGGATTCTGTCCGTCCTCCTTTATAATTCGAATCGTTCGGCTCGGTTGCAGATCCCTCGACTAACAGTCGAAAATGAGCGTGATAATCAGACTACAGAACTTGGCATGGTCCGCCAACGCTCTGGACATTCGCCAATTTTTCAGAGGCCTCAGCATACCGGAAGGAGGCGTCCACATTGTCGGCGGTGAGCTGGGTGATGCTTTCATAGCGTTCAGGTAATTAAACGAACCGACTACTCGGAGGAATCCTCCGTATGCATACCTCTTTAACACACCGTTTGCCGCGCTTCTGTTGCTCCCCTCTGGCGAATTAGGGGCGAAGGGAATTCTCCGCTCGCGATCGTTAAATTTGTAAAAAAAAAAGATAGATGCTTGTATGGTCGTGCTAGAGTTCGTTGCCCCGCACTCCGGTGCAACAAGTGGTGGTCGTCGCGATTTAGTATTTATAGTCCGAAGTACTCTGTAGTCAGTACTGTACTCGGGGATCAGGTCGCGTATGGGGAAGCAAAACGCTTCGAGTAGGAGGCGGTGCTTCGTGGAAGTCCAGAATAGTGTATTAGCTACCTCGAAGTCGGGAACGGTACACTAGGTACCTGGAAGCACAGATTTTCCGATCGAACTTTTTTTGTTTGATACTTCTGTTTCTTTTTTAAATCTGGTAGATGTAGTACTTGAGAATTCCTTTTGCCCTGAAATATTAAATACTCCAATAACAAATATTTAATTATTTTTATAATAAATATTAATATTAAATACTTTATTATTTTATGTTAAAATAATAAATATTAATGAACGCAGAAAATAAATAGTGCGTGAAGAATTTTAAATAATAAATTTCACGAACACTCTATATGCAATATATCCTAACCACATTTATATCTCACATACTAAACTTAAAATATATAATTTCTTGCCAAAGTTGAAAATTTCCCTGCAATTCTATCTATTCTATTTCTCCATAAAATCAATTCAAATCGCGAAGGTTAAAAAAAGTACAACCACCCTCTTCCTTCAAACTCTCCTCCCCCAAATTCTAATCTGAGAACACGCTTGAATATACACCCGAAACCCCGCAGCACCGATGAGGATGCCCGACAGGCGATGATGCACGATGGCGGCAAGATCAAGGAGATGAAGATCAAGCTGCTGCTGAGCTCCCGCACGGAGATGCAGAAGGTGATCGAGGCGGCGAGGCAGCAGACGCTGAGCCTGCAGTCGTTCATGCAGACAGCACCGGTCGCTGTGCAGCCGGTGGTGCAGAAACCAGGGTCGCCCAGCGAGAGGCGTGAAAAGGAGAAGGACAACGACAGCGAGTCCAGCAAGGACCGCAAAGACAGGCGCGACAGGTCGCGGTCTAGAGACCGATCCAGGTCACGTGACCGTGACAGGGACCGCGACAGACGGGACAGGGACAGGGGACGGGACCGTAGGCGTCGAGACAGAAGCAGATCGCGGGACAGGGAGCGCGACAGACGGGACAATAGGCGTCGTCGTCGCGACCGATCCAGGTCCCGTGATCGTACGAGATCCAGGGACAGGGACACCAAGCGCAACTCCACGGGCGAGAGGCGCAAGGACAGCAACGACGACGACAACAATGACGTGGTCTGCGTAGGCCAGTTCCACAAGAAGGACCCATTACCTGGTGGCAAGAAACCGATGGAGAACGGTATCTGGGAGGTACCGCCGCAGACCCAGCTACAGGCGGCTCTGCTGGCCCCGGGGATATTGGGTGCGGGCGTGGCTGCTCTGTCTCAAGACGGCGAGCAACGGCCCATGGGCTTTGGGAACTCCGTGATCGGGCAGCAGTCGATGCTCCAACAGAACCAGTACCCAATGAACGGGATAAACGGGGTGGGGGGACTGATGCAGTCGCACGTGCAATCGATCGGGCACACCGTGGGCATGACCCCACTGGCACAGAATATCGGTAGTCCCAGTCTGCCTAATCTGAGCACGGGAGTGGGTGCACTGAACAGGCCCAAGGAGCCTTGGAGCCAGAACGAACAGGGGAGGATGGATCAGTCTAGGTTCCCCAGCCGCTCTGGGCAGTTTGGAAGTGATGGTTACGGGTCAAATGGGAACATGAACTACAGACCCAGCATCAGACCCAATAATCCATTCATGAGCAAGGTGCAGGAATTAGAGGGTCGCCGTAACCCGCACGCCTTCCAAGCGAACAACTCTCAGTTCAATTTTGACGGTGAGAGACAGACGAATCGTGGATCCAGTAACAGTTCCTCGAGATTTTCCAGTGACAATAAGAGCAGCAGTAGCAGCGGCCATTGCGTTGAGGTGAGAAACATGCCCTCTAGCGCTACATACACCGACGTACGCCAGACCTTTCACGGCATCTACATTAGGAAAGAAGGGGTGAAGCTGATCAACGACAATCATGGGAACCGCGTCGGTATAGCCTACGTGAAGTTCAACAAGGCCGAGGGTAAGGAGCTCGCTTTGAGCACAGCCAGATACGTGCGCGGATCGGAGGTGGAGGTGCTCCACTTGGACGAGAGTCTGTTCGACAAAGCTGTGGACTCGTACTCGCCGGAGAAGGACCGCGTAGAAGACACCATAGAGGATGTCAGATCTTCCGCCTGCATAGTGCTGACGGATCTGCCGTCCTTCACCAAGGAAATGGACATCGCCAAGCTGTTCCACGACTGGAAGATCAACGACCTGTTCATCACCAGCACCAAGGAGACTAGCAGCAACGCGCAGTGCATGGCGTACGTGCAGTTCGCCAGGATAGAGGACGCGAAGGCGTCGGTGAACGCATCCCTGAAGATAGGCAGCAAACCAGTGACCGCGACCGCGATCACAGAAGAGAAGTTCGCCCAGGCGAAGCGCGACCACGAGCAGAATAGCTTGGGACAGACGGCAACCTCCGACTGCGTGATAATGCGGGGATTGCCATTCCAGACGATCGACCGCGACATCCTCGACTTCTTCTCGGACATCGGGATCGTTCCCCACAGGATACACATGCTGCTGAATCAGAACGGCAAGCCGGCCGGCGAGTGTTTCTGCGAGTTCGACACCACGGACGAGGCCCTGCGTGCCACCGCCAAGAACGGTCTTCCGTTCGGCAAGAACGTGCCCACCATAGAGCTGGTCCCGCGAGCGAAGATGCTGGAAACGCTGGGCATGGTGGATCCCCAGATCATGGAGACCCAGCAGCAGCACTTCCCCCCGCTCCAAGAGCAACGACCACGGTTCTCAGGGCCCATGAACCATCTACCTCGATTTGGCAACTCTGGATTCGGGCCCAGGTGCCCGCCGGGCCTGATGGGCCTACCCAGGCACATGCTGGGCAGACATCCAGGGTCCATGGACTACGTGGAGGGCTTCGGCAAGCCTGGCTGCGTTCTGTCCTTGGAGAACGTCCCATTCAAGGCTGATATCAACGAAATCATCGAATTTTTCGGCGATTTCGAGGTGAAGAGGGAGAATGTCATAAGACGGTACAATGAGAGGGGAATGCCCACTGGCGACGCTAAGGTCTCCTTCGCGTCGCCTGGCGAGGCACAGAGGGCGTTGCGGGAGCTGAAGCACTGCAAGATGAGGGACCGCACGATCTACATGAAGCTCGCGTGAAATGCGTCGTCAAAGTCGAGTGAAAGACTTTCTGATAAGCATCGGGGCAGCTCGAGTCGATCTCCGCATATTTGAGAAGACGAAGGCGCTGCGGAATCGAGAAACTTGGACGGACCGCGTTCATCGGGCGCTGATTTTGTACGAGAACAATAGGAAGGCGTTTACAATTCGCTGGACTGCAAGTGGAGGAGGGGATGACCTCTATGCATCAGGCTAGGTGGAGGGAACTGTTGTTCCTTGTATTATACTCGTTTGACGAGATGTTCGTCATTGATTCGCAGTCCTGAGTTTCTTTCTCTTCTTGTGTTGTATATAGAGAACATTTATTTTCTTTTTTTTTAATGGTATAACTTTGGTGGACGGCATTCCTGGTTTGCTTAAACAACTCTATACTCGTTGACTCGTGTTACCATCCTTTGACACGGTTTCGAGTAATTTACTGCTCAATGATCGACATACGATTGCTCGTTCAATGGAATCTGGAATGACCTTGAGGCTTAAGCCACGTACTCGCGTGCGAATCGTGTGTGGCGCAGAATCCACTTGCATGGACACTGAATTTGAAAAAATGATGCTTTTTGTGCGGTTTCGAGTGGGTCTTTGCGTTATACTTTGTACGAGTACATAAGTGGAAGCTGGGGGACTTGGAAAATGACGGCACTGGTACCATTTTCTTGTCCAAGGAGGACTTCTCCTCTGGAGAGTAAACGACGAAGTTAGAATTCACTTTCTCCTTTGTTCCCTTATTACTGTTTAATAAGAACTGTATCGACTGTTCAATTTTTTTTTATCGCATTCAAATCGGGATAATCCTGTATTTTATCCCACCGATCGAAAAGCCACGTTCTAATATCTCCCATGCCCATCAGTTACACGTTAAGGCTTGTATATATTACACGGATCATCTCCAATTCCAAATCTGTACCGTGTCATTTCTTCATCGTGGATTATGGTTCAACATGGCACGTTAACATTCGCACTCTACCGCGCGCTCCGTTATTTAAACGTTCGACTCGAAAAGTGGATCGGAATAACAAGATTTCTTCGATATCATCGACCGAAAGGCACGTTTCGTGGTCGACTCATCATCATCATCATCATTGTGACGGAATTATGTTTTATTAAATAGATGCATGTATCGTGAGATGGTTTAACGTTGCAGTTAAAACGGTTCAAAAGAACAATAACGATTAACAATAAGCGAAACAGGCGTATAAAAAGAAAAGTACAAAGGTCGAGTGTCAGCGAGACTTTTACTCTGCGCTCGACTTGATTATTAACACTGAACGGTTGTTTAAATAAAGCAGAGTGGAGCATGGCGGAAATCGGGGGGAACAATTCGCCGTTATTTTCTATCAGCGATTCTGTATGTACATACGTTACATATACCATAATTACATCGACCATAATTACATTGTATATAGGCGATATACATAGACGTATAAATATAGGATGTAACAGAATGCAATACGCTCCGGATAAATGTAAAATAAAATGTTTATACGACGAGTGTATCGACGAAATTTAGGTGTACTTAATTCTTCATTTTACTGTACGTTTAATTAGTATAAGCACTTAAAGACTTCAATAAATTTGTATTTACATCGATAGTGCACAATATTTTCTCCTCGAGGTGATCGAGGTTTTTGCTTTTAAATGTTAGAGTATATTAAATTTAGCACTTATACTCTTTGAACCTCCGTTTCCCTCTGATTCCAACGTCAGTTTTCTTCAAATTCGATTAAAGTAAAGCAGTATAAACCCTATTGTCCTCTAATCCACAGCGTGAATTGCTTGGGGATGGCGATGAACTAGTTCGAAGGTCTACAGGCGATCTAATACCGAGGCATTGCAATTGATGGTTGGTAATTAAAGACATTCCAAACTTCTTTGCTTCCTACCCTCTTTTCTTACCTTTTAGAAGCCTCACCATTTTTTGGTATAATTATAAACATTTTTATACAATACACTCCGTATGTATCTGTATTCGGCAATTTATCATATACGGGAAACAACGAAATGTACAAAATAGTAGGGCCGAAATTGTGTCACACGAGATGAAGTATCGTGATACCAGTGCAGTGTAATTACGTAATTGATACGTGGCCGACGAAATGATGTCAAAATCATGCAAATGAACCGCGGTGTTCTCCGACTTGCTTATTAGCGTCGCGTAACCTGTCCAGCCAGTTCTGTCGTTCTCCATGCATAGCATGATCGATCGTGCTTTTATTGCCTGTCTTCATCTACATACAATAAATCACCCGAAGCGTCTTCATCGAACCACGGCGGGCCATGCGAGAGCAGGCGCACGAACGAATTCTATCGATCAGTAATCCCAAATTACTGTTTTCCTGTGGGCCACATCCTGGCTGACAGGATAAAGGAAACGTTTAAGTGAAACTGCAGATCAGAGTACAATACGTGACGTTTGGGATCGAACGTCACCTTATCGATTTGCCTTTATTTTCTTATCTCGTAGAATGAAAGAGACTGAGTGCCCCTGAAGAAAAGAAGTGGAAGTGATACCGATCACCTTTTTTCGAGAGACTACTGTACACGCATTTGTTCCACTCCATTGACCCTCACTGTACGCACAGAAAAAAGAAACTTCCAAGTCACCGTTAAAATTCGACAGGCATTCCCTGGATCACCACAAGACCGTGGCACATTGGCGAACCTCCTGGCGCCCATCAACGAAGAACAAACACTCGCCGACCAGACAGACTCGTACCGGAATCAGTTCGTCGATCAGTCAATTTCCAAGTTGCGGCGGACGCGGCTATCGACTCGTGCCAAAAAGTACGCGCGACGACATCTACCGTCGCCGTAAATCAGTGTCATCAGGCCGTCGCGTCGCGGCCGACGTTGTTCTGTACCGGTTCATCGATTTTTGTTCGGCGGGGATCGAGTCGGACGCTTGGGGAGGCTGTTCGTGCCAAATGCGCTGCGGCGAATCAGTCGCTGCCTAAATATTGAGTCACTGGCTATTTCTGTAGCCGTTCTCCTCGCCTAGGCTCGCGCGTTCAGCTCCAGGGATTTCGCGAGCGTGTACACGTGTCTACGTGGGCACGGGGAACGCGACAAGCCGCGCTAACGAGTCGAGCAACGGCGACTTCTCGATGGAAAAGAATGGACACGCGATAAGGTGGCTGGGGACAGTTAAGCTCCTTTCCTTGATTGATATCAGCGATCTTGGTTAAGCAGGCACTTCATGGGAACGGATCTAGAATATTTAATACTCGGAATGATCTTGTTTGAAACAGCTTCAGTAATCTATGATACTCGTACATCGACCGTGTTACTTATAGAAATTGTCTATTTTCTTTATAGTAACTGGATATTGTAATTTTGAGTTTTTGTTGAAAGTTCTTAGTTATAGAATTGGAGGTTATTTGAAGTTATCTGAATTTAATCGTAGAATTGAAGTTATATCGGTCAATCTGTTCCCTGCAGTTTTTACGGTACCGTCCACTATTTTGTGTTGCTTATAACCACCGAATACTATCTCGTGGAGGTCTGCAATTGCATCGACAAAGGCCGCTTTCTGCCAACCTCCGCCGACCCATCCTAGAGGGCATCTCGCGTAAACATATATCGTTTAACATCGAGCGTAAATTCACGCTGACAGTGACTGGAGCGCTCGAAATTTTCTTCTTTACCAAGAAACATGCCCCATAAACCATCATTAACGGATCAATAAACGCTCCGATAAATGACAAAGCCCCGAGTCAGACTGCCGCGTTCCTCCCCGGGTAAACCCATAAATCCGAACGATTCGGTGTAGCAGGCATTATATTTGCAAACTGTATAAATCTCACGTGGTTCATATAGATGTCTTGTGCGCAGTTGTGATCTGCTTCCGTGGCCTCTGCGACGACATAATCGAAAGCTGCGCCAGGAAATCATGATTATCCGATCAACGTTGCGTAAAGGCACTCGTATGGGTCCTTGATCGTGATGAATATTTGCAGTGGGCAATCTACGGTGTGAAATAAGAAAAGGAACGGGGCACGAACCGTGAAGAGCTGAAGGCTCTGCTTTTTCAAATATGGCGGGCTTAAGAGGATGCGCGTTGCGACTATTTTCAGTTTAATTAGGTGGTATTGACATTTGAATTTTTCTTCCAATTCTTAACTTTAGGATTAGTAGCCTGGACTCTTCTTTTATTTTTATTTCAAGCATTTATAATTATTAAAAATACAATACTGAGCGCTACAGAGCATGATAAAATTTCTTATAAAGAAATGCTAGCAGTCAGAATGGCCACAAGCTCTTCTATTAGAGAATATATTCCTCCCCCATTAGAGAAGTTCAATTATAACGAAGCAGCATCATATCTTCGTACAGGCGCACGAGTGTGCAGGGCCCAGCCTTCGACAGCCGCAGATTAATATTAGAATCGAACAAGTCCTTGGCCCGATGGGAGGGTTCGCGTGTTTAAACTGAACAAAGAGGCCGACGATGATCGCCCCGATGTATCGTCAGAGAATTCGATCTTCCACATATTTCCATTCAATCTACCCGTGTTGGATTCCACAGGGGTAAAGAGTAGTTTTCTCAATAAAATTTAAACTTTATTAGTTAGAACGCGTCTGACACATTTTTGGGGATTCTAGCATGGTTTCTTATTTATTGGAACTTTTAGGAGAGGTGATGGAGGGGATGGTCAAGTCCGAGTCTAAGCGAGGGGGAAGGCTAAGGTAGCTTAAATTGGATGCCTTGAAGGCCCAAGACTTTCAACAGCGAAAGAAGACTCCCGCGTTAAGAACTGTTGAAATTTTTCATGTTTTTATTAATTTATGGGTAAACTCTGTAACATACAGTTTGGTTAAAATCAGCCAAAAATAGACAGCAGTGTGTATAATTTATGCCTAAAAGAGGCTGGGGAACTAAAAAAGTCCAGCGATTTACAGAATTCCTTCACATTCATAATTATGCGGCGAATGCCATTAAATTCGCCATACACCTTGTACCGCTTATAGCCGAACCGGAAGTGAAGCGTTCACCGTGCTTTTATTCCAGAAACATCTTACCCTAAAGAAGATGGCGCGCGTAACGCGGAGCTTAAAAAAATATCATTCACTCTTGGTGACGCGAACCAGGTGGACCTCCAACACCCATTTCTCCCGAAGTGCTCGTGGCGCCAGTGACAAACGAGGGTGTTCCATTTCGCCACGGTTTCCGTCATAATTGCGCGAACCACAAAGGAAGCCAGCCATTAGGCTTGATCGATTTGCCTTCGATCACAGGAAACTCGAACGTTTCGTTTCCGAAACGCGCTTCATTGGACAGAGTCAAGGCTGTCTGCATCACGTTCCTGCTCGTGAATCAAAGTGTTTGTATTTTGTGGAGGCATCGTTAGTATAATCGCAGAAATTCTTCATAACCACTGAAGTTCGCGTTATCAGTGGCTAGTCGAGTGTTTCTTTAAACAGTGCCGTCATCTTTCGTTTATAAAAATACATATTGCACCGCGGCTTGGTCGAGGCACGTGCCACGACTTCCAACACGATCCTCCGTGCCCGCGAATAAGGAATCGACTCATCTCTATTTTCTACTCGAGCCATCGTTCTTGTTTAGTCTTTATTGCGATTGTTGAACAGGGGAATAAATTTATTGCGCTCTGTGGGGGTGATGTAGATGCAGCGGGAGGTGAAGTTGGGGTATAGTATCCCTGAGTTATTCAAATTGAATAGAAATTTAAAGGGTGTGTTGAGTAAATACAATACTTTTTGGATATTAGTACTTTAAGGTCCCTGGGGGTTTGAATTTCGACATAATTATATTTCTCCTCGTCTATTACAACGCACACTTATTTAGTCGAAGAGCAAAATTACTCAAAAAGGTTAAACCTTCTAAATTAAAATAAAAAAGAAACTTCCTGTGATTGATAATTTAGTTAGAAGTTAGAACCTTCTCAGAAATTGCAAATTTCGGCCGTCTATATTTTTCAAACAAATTCGAAAGCAGGAAAGTGATGACTTAAACCCCCCCTAGTTTCACATTAACTATATAATATCTCAATCTCATCAAAATCCCTAACATCGACATCACAAAAAGTGATTTGGAGTGGAGTGACCCTTTTATTAAACCTAAAACCTTTCCCTAAGTATTACATATATTTCTCTAGCACACAGTAGTTTCATGGTAATGTAGAAAAATGATGGTCGTGCATACTATACGATGTCGAGGACCAAGGGTCCTCCTCCATGAAACGCTCGAGGACTCGCTGCAATAGAGCCAATGAACAATGAACGGAAGTCGCGCGCCGTGACGAACGAATACGTTCCGCGGCCCAGAGCGGGTCTTTTCAATCCGGACGGTAGTAGAACTTTTCGACTTCTCACGAGCGTGATTACCATCCGCGGGAGCGACTAGGCGCTTTGCACCGCAGTACCAATCTTCCTCCTTTGGGAACAGAGAGAATAGAGTGAGGAGGAGTGATCTTGCTTCTTCATTGCAGCGTGATAACATTTGAAACGCTCGTCTTTTATCTTTTATGACTCGTTGGACACGCGTGGGATTAAGTGGACGTGACGATTTCGCTCTGAAGGAAATAGTCTTGTTTTCAATGGCAGCCATATTCGAAATTGTGATTCTTCTGATGCGAAAGGATAATTCAGTTTAACATGTAATTGTAAGTTATCGAATTTGAATTGTAAAGGTACTAAACACTATTGTTAACAAAGGAAAAAGTTAAGGACCCTACACTACTATGGGTAGTATGGTTTTTACTGAAAATAGATTGTGAAATAATTTGTCGAATTTTCTTATATTGTACTGTTAATCAGGTATCAGTGAAAGTAACTAATCTGATTAATTATGAGCCCCAATTTAATCATTTCTACGCTTACTCAAGTGACACTGATTCATGGGATTTCTTCAGGAAATAGATTGCACTGACCAAGGCTATTGATAAGGAAAATTCAATTTCACGGGTCAAATGCAAGTGTCTTAACTGATCGCAGAAGTTGATGCCAGTCGAACGAAGGAAACGAAACGGTTTTTGCCGCGATCAAGATAATTTATCGGCACCGCGCTGTTGCTATTTACGACCAGGCCATTGTCGCGTGTTGCGCAAGAGCGCGTTTGCGCCGCGTAAACGAGAAATCGATTTGTATTTACCTTTCACGTCGATTCGCCGACCACCATCCTCGACTGCGCTAATCTCCCGAAGAATCCCAACAATTTCCCATTATTTCGCTATTGAATCGTGTAATTGGAGCAGTTCGTAAGATTCCAGAAATCGAACGAAACGCTGGGAACAAGGAATGGTTTGAATAAAATTTAGTAACTCGAGAAACCAGGGCGGCTCGAGAAATTTAATTAAAATTCCTTTGAAGTGAAATCTTTGGAGCAACTGAAATTATTGCTCGAATAACCGGGCATTGAATAAACCGCGCTCCTCTCCACTCGACTGTTTCAAGTGCGCAGACATCTCCATATTTCATCCACGAAGCTTCTTTCCCCGTTTCGATAAAAAAGCCGACGTTCGCTGGGCGAAGGTTAAATGAGAAAAAACACCGCGCTGAGTCAGAATTTGCACATGCTAATGGAAACGGCAGATCCTCGTTACGAGGCTCGAAAAAACTGTCTCCTCTGTTGCCGCGAATTTGTCCCCTCGTATCCCTTCATCCAATTTGCCCCGTTTAATTCCTTCACGGGAGAGGAGAGTCGCGGAAATGCCCGAACGAGGCGTAAGTTTTGTGTTTATCGATCCGAGGATCGAGACCTTTCGCAGAAGGAGGAGAATCCCGCGCGCAGCATCTCCGTGTGCGTTCCATATATGTCGCGTGGATAAAAGAGGTCACGAATGGAGGACGAAGGTGGACATCGGATCACGTGTGTACAAAATTTGTCGCCCGAAGCGTGGGGAGAATTTATTGGTACCTTGGGAACTGCAGAGTATTTTAAGAAGCGTGATAAAATTGTCATCGAGTAATAGTATTGGTTCTTAATTCTGTGGAATACGAAAAGAAGGGGCTCCATGTGCGAAACTGAAACCAATATGGCGCCCGTTTTGCGGCTGCTCACCTCGAGCGGGAAGTAGTAGATGGTATTTAGTAGATATGGAATCTTAACTTGGAAAATGAAGATTTCGGTTTATTTTGATTGAATTTAGAAATTAAATAGCAATATTGTAAGAATACGTTAAATTTTGAAGTGAGTTATTGAAGTCAGTGGGAGTAGGAGGTTAGTAGAAGTTCTTAGAAGGCTTCTAGTAGAAGTATGGGACTGGAAGATATGAAAATTAGGTGAAAGAGAATGGGAGGGTATAAAATAGATTGATCGTCGTTGAATATATTAATTTTCCTCGTAGAGGAGTTAGTCCGGCACAGATTTCACGGAAATGGAGAAATTGAATTCGATTTGAGTTAACTAGACCTAATTCGATGGTCCAGGGGGCAACGGTTCTGTTGACGCTTACGTACAAGAATGTACGATTCACTTCTGGCCGTGTATCTGCGATCACGATTTAACCCGTGAAACCGAGGCTATTAATAGAGCCCCAGAGAGATCCAGACGTCGCGAGCACGGACCACCTCATTAATCCTCGAAGAATACACCCTGAGCCTTGTTGTACGCCTCCGAGGAAGAACTGGATTACTGTCGAAGCAAGGTAAACTCGGCTTTGCGATATTTAGATACATCGAGTCGAGATCAAATGGTACAACGATAAGTATAAATCAATGTTTGCACTGTTGACCCACTGATTTATATTCTTTTTATTGACACGATGGCTTTAGAACGTGCCAATTGAGGAATCGATTTCAATGCAATATTAAGATTAAGTAATACCCCATCAATTTAACAGAAAAATCAGATTGTATAATTTTGTCGAGGGTATTGCATGAATGTGAAAAGGAATTACTTTCACGTCCAGTGGCTCTCCATTTAACTGGATAATCTATCTACTCTAACTAAAGTCAATATTCCCCATAACAACCGACTTAAAAATGTTTTTAAGTCCCTTCTCTTATATTTATTTTGTTTCATTCGTAAAACCTTTTTTTTTAAATTTAATGAATAGGTACCTACCTCCCACCTATATATTTTACTTTATTTTGTTACTGTTCTTTTATGAATATTAAATTGTTTATAAAACGAAAGGCTTTTGGTATTCAACAAACACCTCCAAAATAATTTCACTCACCGTCTAAAATTATATTTTTAATTAATTATTTATAATTAAATATAAACGGCGCCAGCGGTGAAGATCATTTTTGCCCAGAGCGTAGAAAGAGCCTGATAGATATAAAAAGCAGATTCAATGATCCAAGAAGAACATACCTGCTACATAACTCACTCAACACCAAAATGCATATAAATTAATAAACCCACTCCCCCTTGAACCTTTCATCGTAAACCATTTCCCAGACTTAAACGAGCCATCGTGCCCCATGGGTTTCGAAACGACCAGCCAGACCACGTCCGCTGGGTCTCTCGGGGGGCGATCGAAGGACGGAGGAGAGAAAAAATGATTCTACTCGTGGATCATGGGTGACACCGGCGGTATCATGTAGGTCAGCGTTGGTTATCGTTGTATTGTTAGCCGCGGAGAGGAGTCTCTTGATGGATAGCCGCGGATCGCGGAAAGAGGTCGGGGAACGGGGATAGATTGGCCAACTGGGATACAAAGGAGAGGGAAGACCAGTGAAACTACAAGGGCCACGTCGAGAGAGAAAGGCCTCGGTTTCGCGTTCACCGTGCCTCCAGACGAAAGAAGACGGTGAAATGCCTGCGCATAATTGATTATGCGTCGATGCAACGCGAGCTTTCCCCCTTCTGCCACCATGGCAAGATCGCCTGATAGTTTTCCAGTACCTGCGCCTACGCGTTATGGTCCTTTTGCTACCTTTGGGCTGAGGTATCCGGAACCCGTCGAGATCCTGGCGCGGTTCACTCTCTTCAGTAAGATTCCAGTGTTATATTTTTACTCACTTTATTGAATAAAGTGAAGTCTGATTTAATTCGGAGTAATACAATTAATGACGCATTCAGAGGGGGCCAAGGGACTCTGGTACCCCCAAACAAGGGGCTTTGTAAGAAGAAAAGGAAACTGGATTTTATTCTTTAAATAAATTTTTATAACCACCTAATGAATTTTATTGCATTTGCATTGAATATAGTTTTCTTGGTTCAACTCTTTAACTTTGTACAATAACACTTTAACATAAAGGCAAAATATAAAAGTCAGGAATATTTTTTTCATTAGTACTATTCTGCCCTCCTTAAGGAAAATGTCCAGTCTAGCATTTTTCCATTTTTCAAGAAATCTTGAAATACATATTTAAAGTTCCACACGTGTTTAACATTTTAAGTAAAGTTAGAAAACTCGTGCTTCGTAAAGATTTACAGTCTAATTTATTTATTTTCTTACAAGAATGGCACAAAGAAAATGGTAAAACTTCAGTTTTCTCGGATGTTTCGAAATGCTAAATAGGACATTTTAACTAAGGAGAGCAGTATTTAAGGTATTGGAAGCAGGATAATTATTGCAGAAGAGAAAGCACATTGTAATTTTTATAGAACTATTTTCCCCAAAAAGTTTAAGATTTCAACTTCATATCTATCTCCCCCACACAACTTTACCTTTTTCACAGCAAAATAAATGCTCCTACATAACTACAACTTTGTTCTAATTTCAAGAAAATAAAGTTTCTTAATTACATAAAAATATGCGGAATAAAAATTTAAATTAATACACTACACTTTATACCAATTTTCTCGGACCCATACAATTACAGTTGTTTCATAATTAATTAAAAATGATAACAGTTTCATTGAACCCCTAAGCAGGTGTCATTACCAAAACGTCATCAGTCCCCCTCTTCAGAAACCCTGTCCACTTTCCCACTACCAATTCCCAGAGCTCTCCTCCACGCATTTCAGAGCCGTCGCTGTTCCCAAGGACGTCCCGCGGAGCGACGACTCCAGTTATCTGTGCAATCGGATTGATCTCCCACTGAAGTGTCACGCCAAGATCGGCGGCTCGAAACTAACGATCCAGCGATCGTCCGTCGAGCGTGAATAACGTGGCACTCAAAAAATTGATATTAATGCGACAGCGACGTCCGCTGACGAGGACTCATCCAGCGCCAGCCGACGGTTTCATCGGCTTCTATTATAAAACCATCGTCGACTGTCACACAGATCCAGCCACAGTTGGCGCTGGAATTAATCACCATTATATCCTTTTCGATCTAACGACCGCGAACGACGGCCCCTGAAACCGTTGGTATCGCTTTTATTGAAATTAATCGCCCACAGGTCGTCCCGTTTCTCGCCGTAGCTCGTGGGGTTCCCGCTCAACAATTTCCCTGCGAACACTCGCTAGGAACTAGGTAATTGATAATCTGATGAATCACTGGCGCCGCGCGCGCTCGCTTTCCGCGATGCGTTCAGCTATGCGTAGGGATGTTGAACAGCAGCAATTGACGGGGCCCTTTGAACGCAACTACGGCCGCCGCTGAAGCAATAAGGTCAATGGATTTTACTTATTCTGCCTGGCGCGGCAAGTCAGCCGCGCAAACTTTAATCTGAGACGGTCATCACTCTGTTAAGTTTACGTCGGGGGCTTAATTTTCTGGAATTAAGATGTCACGCGGATGCAGGCTGCGTCGTCGACTCATCACGATTGCTTCGTGGCCAGCTTTTCGCGGATAGTGGAAATTCTGAAGCCAGGCTCAGGAAGATCGGTTGATTTATCTTGGGAGTTTGTGTAGAGGCTGGTTCCCTGTTAGTATTTGAAATAGGAAGAGATTAAAAATTAGAAAATATTCGAGTGTTTTAGAGGGGTGGAGGTTGCGTTATATTTTGGTAATACTTTGATTACTACTGATGACGTTTTGGCAATGACACCTCCTTACGGGTTCAATGAAACTGTTATCATTTTTAATTAGTTATGAAACAACTGTAATTGTATGAATCCGAGAAAACTGGTATAAAGTGTAGTCTATTAACTTAAATTTTTATTCCGCACATTTTTGTGTAATTAAGAAACTTTATTTTCTTGAAATTAGAACAAAGTTCCTTTTCTTACTTATTTTATTTTGACTTAAAGGGGTATTCGCATTTCAAGGTCCCAAAATAGATGATTTATTTTTTAATAGAAAGAAACATTGTATAACTTGAATCTTTGTGCAATATCTTTATTAGTTTTTAAATATAATATATACCAAATCTGGTTTAAAAAATTAATACAGTTTAAGTAACAGTAGTATGTTCTGACTGTACATTTATTGACGGTGAGCACGATTTCGCCTTCCGTGTCCATCTGCAATGAAAAACGAAGTTATTTTCATATTCAAAATGGTTGCTATTTTCGCCCCTACTAGAATCATTCATATCTGATAACGTAAAGAAATGTGGCAACGCGATAAACAAAGCAGCTCAATTTTTTACGAATTTCGAAGTAGCCAAAAATTATGACTGCACTGGCAAGAACGCCTGCGAAACAAAATGCTGTTGAAACCCTATTTTTTTAAATAGGTATGAGGTACTATACAGGGTGTTTCACATAACTTTATCACGTGGAATATTTCTACATTTAAAATTTACATTTAAATTTTGTTACATTTCGAGTTTCCCTAACGCAATGGAATCTTCAATTGGATTCTCTGGACTCGAAGATTGCACAACAGATGAAAATCTTGCCCAGCCTCTCTCTGACGAGTTTCTGTTATCTCCGCGCTGTGCCAACGCAATGATTATACCAACGCGCGTTCTTTTCCTGTACCATCGGGACGAGCAAATCGCATTGCGTCCTTCCTTTTTCATTTCTGTATGTATCCACTGTTTCACGATTTATTTTATCATCCCGGCCATTAATCCTCCTGACACGCAAATTTGTACCTCCCTGTGGATAAGATAATCCTCTGACGTTTTGAATTATTCTTCTATCGTAGGCTGGGATTGCGCAACTCAGGTTTTCGCAAATAAAAATAATAATAGACTATAGGTAATGATAGAGTACAGCTGTTGATCGAGCTTTCCGAGTGACAATGATAATAATAACAGCAATCAGATCCTCGATGTATCAATAACTATAGATCCTCCTCTTCTCAGCTTCACCTTCAACTTGACATATCGAAATTTAATCCTTTGCACAAGTGACACTTAGGAAATCGATATTAGTATTGATTTAACTGAAAACTAAAAAGAACTAATTACTCCAAAATTCAGAGTTCAATGATTTCTTGCTGCCTTCTAAAAAGATTTACAACACGCGTAAAATAATATCCTATTTCGATTAAAATGGGAATTTTAAAGGTCAAACACAAATGAATTTAAAATGAATTATTCTGTGTGGCATTGGGATTCTTCTAAATTTTTCTACAAATGTTTAATGTTTTTAGTTTAATGGTACTAGTTGGAATTCGTGGTTTAAACTGTTAAGATCAATCAAGTGTGCACAATTCCTCGCAATCTGGTGGAGGTCTAATCGCAATGACGCTCACTAGACCCGTGACCCAGTATGTTAATACTTTCTCTTTCGTTAAGTATTCTTTTGTTCTCCGTTCCACTGCACCTGTATTGTACTTTATGAGACGCACAGCTGTTCCGTGACAATACGATAACGGGTCACGAAGGTAGCGACCCCGTTTCCTTATTTTTTCCCTCCGTTCGGCCTCCTTGAGACCGCCGAATGAATAGAACCAGGTATCTATGAAATATTTTTACGACAGGTTCTCCGCATCCAGCAGCGCGTTCCTCCGCGATCAGCCTTCCTTGGGCGTAGATAAACATTCTTCGGCTGGACGAACGGTCGAGGACCATCGAGATATTAGCCTATGAAAAGAAAAATGATGGGCGCATAAATATTCCTCGATAAAATGTAGGAAGCTTTAAGAGATTTGATATTCAATGAATTTGTAATTTGTAATTCATGTGAGAATTAATGCGTTTTTAATGGTTGTGGTGCTAATATATGGAGTTGATAAGAGTAGGATGTTGGATTTTATTTAAAAGCTGAATGTTGAAAATAAAGATTTAAGAGTTCTGAGTTCAGAGTTGAAGAGGGGCTGAGTTGACAGTTAAAATTTGAAAATTTAGAGCTAAGAGCTATGAGTTCGGGGTTAGAAGCCTGAGAGTTGAAATTCGAGGATTTGAAAATTTAGAATTGAAAACTAAATTCTGGGAGTTTAAAGCTTAAATATTAGAGTTCAGCGTTGGGGGCTGAGAGTTGACAGTTCATGTTTGAAGCTTGAGATTTTAGAATTAAAAATTAAGTTTTGACTGTTCAAAGCTGAAAGTTAAAAGCTCAGAGTTGGAGGAGGGAGTCTGAGGGTTGAAATTTGAGGATTTGAGAATTTAGAATTGAAAACTAAATTCTGGGAGTTTAAAGCTTAAATATTAGAGTTCAGCGTTGGGAGCTGAGAGTTGACAGTTCATGTTTAAAGCTTGAGATTTTAGAATTAAAAATTAAGTTTTGACTGTTCAAAGCTGAAAGTTAAGAGCTCAGATTTGGAGGAGGGAGTCTGAGGGTTGAAATTTGAGGATTTGAGAATTTAGAATTGAAAACTAAATTCTGTGAGTTTAAAGCTTAAATATTAGAGTTCAGCGTTGGGGGCTGAGAGTTGACAGTTCATGTTTAAAGCTTGAGATTTTAGAATTAAAAATTAAGTTTTGACTGTTCAAAGCTGAAAGTTAAGAGCTCAGAGTTGGAGGAGGGAGTCTGAGGGTTGACAGTTGAAGTTTGAGAATTTGGAGCTAAGAGTTAAGAATTCAGAGTCGAGAGCTAAGAGTCGACAGTCGTGAATCGCGAGTTGAAAGTTAGAATTGAAAGTTTATGATCGAGAATTACAAGTTACTCACTGGAAGCAGTTACTCATCCGTCATTTCACAACTTCTAAACATCATACAATATCATAACTCACGTCGACGCTTACACTCCCTTGCCCAGCTTGAGCGTTCGTTGCAACATCTGCTCGATCGCCGGTGAACACGATCCTCAATTACGTTCGTGTGTTTCTGAGCCGGATAACAGTGTCATCGGAGGGCTTGCAGCCGAGAAGCCTTTGATTACAGATCGGTTAGGTACTGTTAGCTCCGTGTAGCCGTAGATTGGCGTTTGGCGCCGGTGTCTGGCGCTCATTGAACTTGCACGGCTGTGCATGCATGCACGTTCCTGCGCTCGCAGATGCAACCACCGCCTATATACCGCGTATGCAAACGCTCCTGCGCCAAGCATTCCACTTATCCGCCTGGGGATTTCATACGGAATGCTAACGAAGAGTGTACGCCAGTTGCTATTAAACATCCAGCAAACTCAAATATTATTTGTGTTTAAAAGCTGCTGCATCAGAAGATCCCCAATCCCAAAGGGACAACAGAGAAACTACCGCGAAATAAATCCAAGCATTAGTATTAAAATCATCGCAGTCCAAGGAACAACTAAATTTAAAAGAAATAAACGAATCTTTTATTATTAAAGTGTTCTAATTTTCTCAGAGGCGATATTTCATTTACGTCGACTTTACGGCTCCCATTATTTATGCAAAGGGAACCGAATATCTTCTCTCTGGACGCAGACAGATTCTCTGTGACAAGCACGAATCCCCCAGTGTCAAAACTTGAAGGGTTTCCTCGACCACCACTGCTGAAGCTCGGATGGGCGCAAAAACGACGAGCTCGTCGGTTCACACTCTTGTAGGAGACCGCGGAGCGAGAGAAGAAGGATGTGAGCAGCCGCAGCGTGCCCTGCAATAGCGCATCTACGCGGGAACACAGCGTGTCCTGTAGAACGCGCCGCCGCGCGCAAAAACGTTAAGTGGACAGATACAAAGCAGCCAATTGTGCGCTGGCGGTTTCCTCGAAAATTGCAAGTTGCAGGGAGGGCTTGGCGACCTTAAAGACCTCCGGGAACATGTTTATGATAACGGGAAGTAAGGGGATATTGTGGCAGAGTCGAGAAATTAATGAATTGCAATTTTACCACTTTTTTGTGGCAGCTTTGGGATTAGCAGGCTGTGGATTTTCTTGAGGTATGTAGAAGTTTAGAGTCAACATGATTCGAGGCATTGAGAGCAAAAACTGACTAAGCCACATCGAGAAAAAAATAATTTTTACTATTTTATATGATTAGTAATGAAATGCATTATTGCTACTAACTCAATTTCGCAAAAAAGTGGTTTAGTCCGTTTTTGCTCTCATTGCCTCATTTACTAGTATGTATAGCGAAAGATCTATGATTCTACCAAAATTATTTTGTTAAAGTGGCGACATGGTTTCAAGCAAGGTAGCCCAACTCTTGGTAAGTAGAATGACGGTGCTAAGGTCGCATCGAGATGAAACCGCGGAGAAGTTCAAAAGCTGAAGGATAACAAAAATATAGCAAAAACGTAAGTTGGACGTGACTTATCATTAACACTATAATAATTAAAAACTAAGCTTGTAATATTTATGAAAAGAGTAATATTCAGAATTACTATGAACAACTGAATTTAACATTTGCCATAAACATTCCCATAAACACAGTACCCCATCACTGGAATTTTAAACATGCAACAGCATCCCACTCTCGCTGTCGAAATTACAAGCGAACCTGTCTACATTTATGCTCTTCTATTCTATATTTATTTTCATATCCGTCCCGGTGACGCTCGCAAACAATGAGTTTGTTCACGCGACGCGAATAAATAAATAATCGAGCAGGCTCGATCGACGCGCGGTGTCCTGGCCCGAGGAAGAAGGCTGGGGCGGTGGGAGGGCTGGCGAGGAAAAGCTTTCGTACTGGCAACTCGCGTACGGCGCGTAGAGCGACTTCAGTAGTAGCTGAACCACCGCGGCGAGATCAGGTCAGACGTGAAACGCAGCGGCGGCGTCCCTCTGCAACAGTTCCTTCCGTCGCCGCCGTTGCTTCGTTCGCCGGCACGCCAGGCGAAGCTCGACTTTCCTCCGAGCCACTTCGGCGCATCCCGCCGTAAACGTGAAAGAAGACGCAAGCGTCTTTCAGAACCACTGTGCCCAAAGAAGCACATCATTCCTTTTGAACAGAGAACACAAAGAGTGAAATCGCAGTGCTAGCCTTCGGAGGAGGATACTCAAGTTGCAGGAAGGCTGATCTCTCTGGAGTTTGTCGAATTGAGAGGAACGTGGTGCATAGAGAGTAGAAGGCACTGCCAGGACACTCGAGGAGCGATTTGCATCGGGCATTCGAGCGAAGAAGTGAAAGTTGCCCGTGTCCGATACGCAGCGTACGAAAGCATCCGTCTCGATGAGCACGTGCCACCGAGCGGCGTGAACTCACTGGTATATGCGGCAGCCAGAGCAACAACGGACCAACCCACATTAAAAAAAAATTTTTCCCTATTTTATATGGTTAGTAGATCCTATTGGAATGCGTTATTGCTGCTAATTCAATTTCGAAAAAAATGTGACTTAGGCCGTTGTTGCCTTGACTGCCTCATATTTACTATGGATACGAAATTCCCATAAGACGACCGTACAGCGGTTGAAGCGAATTGAAAGTGACTTTACATGCCAGCACCGCCACCGTTCGACCGATGTATTAAAGGAAATATTGTGAAGTTTGATAAATGTGGTTTATAAAAGACTAAAAGAATAGTGTAATATAATATATAATTATTTGTATTCGTAAAAATATATGATGCTTGAAATTCAGATAAGTTAATCAGAGCACATGAAATTTATGAAAATAGTGAAATAAATTTATAAATGTAATATAAAAAACTGAAGTAATGATTAATAAAGTTTTCCTTAATTTGAGTTTTTCTTATTGTTGCTCAAATTCCCACCAAATATGCATTTGCCGATTTTGGAAATTTACTTGCATAAACACAACACACTGCACAATTTAACTATTTTTGCCAAGAAACACTTTTTATATACTTACTCAACTAAGTACACTCGGTTCGGTGTCAATTGGGGTGGCAAATGGTGGCAAAATTAAGCAAAGTGGAGATCCTTTAGGTAAAGTGAGGCAAAGTGTTAAGCACCGCGGGTGATCGCGGGGCAAAGGGAAGCAAAGTACATCGGTCGAACTATGGTGGCGCATCATGTCAAAAACCCTTCAAATCGTTTCAAGCATCTCCAATCCATAGTATATATATCAGTGCGTGAACTGCTTCGATGCTATAGGCACAGTTTACCGAGGGACCATGAGGCTGCCACTGGGTGCTGTTTGCTGGGCGCTGCTGCTCCTGCAGGCCTCCGCGGAGCCGCGGCAGAACGGCAGAACGGAATGCCCACACAAGTGCATGTGCTTCGTGAACACGGTGCGGTGCATGTTTCAGAAGCTCAGCCGTGTGCCTAGGGTACCGGCTAACACCACTGTCCTGTAAGTGGCCACTTTCTGTTTCTAAGGGGCTCGTATGAGACACCTCCGCGGCTCGTGGCTGGTATTCGCGTATTTTGGGATCTGCCGTGGTACACCGAGAGAGAAGTGATCTTATGCGCGCATGTATTCAATATAAAAACTTCTGCTATATGTATAGATACGGTATACAAATAGTTATTATTAATTGAAGAATAATGTAGTTTGGTGGTGTCTCGAAAGAAGCACGAGGTTCCTGTCCCGAAATAAACTGATCGCTATCACCTCCACTTCTTTTGTCGCCGCGACGAATGAGGGAGACTACGTATGAGCGACAAGGGGACTCAGTTGACTCAGTTCTTCGGTCCCGAAACGTCACTTTCTTTCGAGACAAATCTGTATTGGATTGCTATAGAACTATAGATTATAGACAGTGTTGTTTCGAGGAAGGAAGAGATGGTAAATGTGGGAGTATGTCTGAAATACCAATTGCGAGCCACAGAAGTGTCTTGTATAAGATCGCTTTAACATTTCTTCGAGGTATGCATGTTCCTCGTGGGCTGTTATTCCCCCTGCATAAATGATCGCGAAATTCTCGAGGGAATCGTTGCCTCGTCTCTAGAGACAGCCATGTGGATCGATGGGGATCACCGAGAGGGATTGGGATCAGGTTAATCGGGGAATTTAGTCGTGTAGGCCGCCCGAGTATTTCTAGTCCTCGATGAGTGCACGTGGGAAGCTCTGTGAAATTACGCAGCGGGAGGGGGGATTCGGTACAATCGACAAAAGCTTCGTTTTCCAGAATGTTCGGTATAAAAACTTGTTAGCCGAGCGGATATTTGATCTAGGATTCGTAGCGTGTAGCAGTAAACGGACACTGAATTAATTAACAAGGGAAGATTTCGAACCCAGAAATTCAAAAGAATCTGAAATTTTGTGAATATTTAGGGGATTTCCTCTTTATTACAATGCAATTTTTGTTTGCTGCCCAAATTGACTCTAACGGGGTGAAATTATCCCCTGAAAATTCGGCTATTTTCCGATTTTATTTTGTAACTCGCAATCTGTAAGTCGAAAGCCAGGAAAAAGGTTCTTGCATATTGGCGTACGCAGTTGAAAGCAATTCAAACGCTAGGGCGGGAAACGCTTTTGCTATTGAAAACAGGAAATCGAATGAGTAACGAATAATCGATAATCCTCTGGAATTAAAATCCACTGCCAAGTTTAATTCCCACTTAATAGGAAGCTGGAACTAACTTATTATTAATTTGATATCTCGAGTACCAAACACTTGTTTCTAAGTTTGAAAATAAAAATTTAGAGGATTCGTTGTAAAATTGAAATACAGAAATAAAAAGTTTACGTATTCATGCTTCCAACGTGTTGAATATGTATATCCAGCCAACTCAGTGACGCCATCGCCGCCCAGTGAGCAATAAAGTCAATACACCAAGTGATTTCATTGCTTTAAACAATGTATTATTTCTCCGAGGGAAAGTCCAAGTACCAGGGAGCTTCTGTAATAACGAGGAAACCTCTTTCAAGTGTCTCACTCGACCCAGACCGTATTAATCAACGAAATTTGTGTATCCTTGATCCGAGACAGAATTCTCAACGGCCCCTGAATTAATATTAAAAAAAAAGAGGTAAAGGATCCAGTTGCATGTTCTCGAACTGCATTACTTAATGGCCTTGTACTCCTCGTGTACACACACTTGAACCGTCCACGTTACTGATCTCTTGAGCCGCGTTTCCACAAGAGCATACCTACAGTACTTTCAACCATTTCAAACACTTCTTCCCACTCCACAAACTTTTAAAATTATATCTTCAAACCTACTTCAATGGTCATGAACGCTAATACAACCGACATTCAAAGTTCAAATCCAACATACATTTCCACTTAATTAACACCCAGAACAAAATTCTGTTCCAAACTTGAGCCAAAAACTTCCATTCCAAAAACTATTCCCATTCTAATTGATTTTTTGCAAAAGAACACATGAAAATACACTTCCCCATGGTTTCTATATTTCCCGTAAAAAAATTATCTTTATTCCTCTTTGATCCATGTTTTCGACCAGGATTAAGGCGGATTCATACACGTCAGTTCCCTGACGGTTTAATGCCAGTGGTTTCTTTGTGCCAGTGTGAGTGACACGGACAAGTGTGAACTGTTCCATTCCGATATATGCATTTATTTCACCACTGACACTGACGCCGCTGAACCGTCGCGAAATTGATACGTGCGAATCCGCCTTTAACCTGTTTGTCAATTTGCGATATGTATCTCGCCTGAATGTTGAGCTTCCGCCCGTGTTCGACACGCTGTTTCTCTAGTAGAATCATCCCGTCCCCGGTTGTACCGCTATTTGTACCGTGTTTCGGTGGTTCGGTATAAATTTCTCCGTGCACAGAGGCCCAAGTTGTTTTCGGATACGGTTAAAATAGGCATGACTGCGCTGCTTAAACTATATATACGATATGATGCGACGGTTGTAAACGAGCTTTGAGGAAACGAACAAAGGCGGCGATCGCGTGAATGATGACATTGAGGATGCACGTGTGCAGAGTTGGCGCGCTTACTTGACGTGCATAAATCGCTGCTCTTTATTACAACTATGCACATCGAATATTGGATTGTTTGAAAAAGTCGTGGCGTTTCTGATGGCTGTTACACAAATACAACTTAAGAGATTTTTGTGTTTTTTACTTCAAATGGTGCTTGGGAATTTTTAAAGTCATTCGAAAGAAAATATAAAAGTTTCTTGAGTTTACGAATTTATTTCAAATATTACAGTATTTTCTCGAGTTAGGATTTTATTTAAAATATTTGAGTGTTTCTTGAGTTTGTGAATTTATTTAAAATATTTGAGAGTTTGCTTGAGTTTGTGAATTCATTTAATATATTTGAGTGTTTTGCTTCAGTTTGCGAATTTATTTAAAATATTTGGGCGTTTTCTTGAGTTTGCGAATTTATTTAAAATATTTTAGTGTTTTCTTGAGTTTGCGAATTTGTAGTCCCTATATTCTTTGTAAAAATGTAAAAGTATAAAATGTGAGATATATAAAGATTTGTAGTATCCTATGTAAAATAATAATTCTTCTACTTTTCACTGCTGAAAAATTGACGATTTTAGAAATCTGGAAAAATTCCTCCCTACACCTACTTTATTAAATTATTTTTGCAAAACTCCCCGCACTGTATTACCTTACTACAATTCCACCCAACAGGTGTACACAACATTCGTTTGTGAATCTTCACTCTTGTGCAGAATTCCCTTTTGTCGAGGAAGCTTATTTATCTTTAATAGGCTAGTTTTCAGGTCAGACTGAAATCGGCGAAGCTAAGGCTCGTCTTACATCACCTTTGTACAGTTCCTTCGTTTCTTTTGCATACTAAAATACATTTGTCATTTGAAAACAGAATGCTGTAAAATTTTACAAAGGCTCCCAATTTGCACAGTCCAAAATTCCATGAATGATATTAAATAGTTCCTGAAGCTTAACTAGTTTCTTGTGCAAGAACAGTTATTATTCGTTAGCTACTCTTTGATGTTTTCGGCGTCTTTCGTAAGCCTGTGTTCATGATCTTTTCAACATTTAAAAACCACGACATCAAACGTGACATCACGTTTATATTAAGTCGAAGTGATTACACTTTCGTGTATATGTTCCAGTATTCCTCTCCCCCTTTCTTTTCTTGCTCAGACGATATTCAATTTTCCGCATGGGAAATGTGCGTTCTCGTCCCACGGCTGAAAAAAACGATAAGACAGTATCGACGATTACCTATAGTATATTGACTCGTCGGTAAGTTTTATCGCCTCCGTCACCCTCAAGCGGGTTAAGGACTTCGTTTCAATATTTGCAGACTGGTTTCCACGGTGCGTCTGGAAATACTCAACAAGTAATAAATGATAAGCACGTAACAGGCGTTACGTGTTCTGATAGTGGAGAAGAAAATGGAGCTGGAATTAATAAGCTTGCAGTAGGGGTGTGCGGATACCCGAAATTGCGGGACCTGATTTGCGATTCGGGAGCCGATTTTCTTGCTGAAAATTCTTACATCTTCGGGTACCCGAAAACTTTTAAGTTGTAATTTTGCAATTTCATCAGATGTAAGAAGTTTTAGCAAGAAAATCGCCTCCCGAATCGCAAATCGGGTCCGTAATTTCAGGTACCCGTACACCCCGAACTTGCAGTATGCAGTTTTCACCGAAAACTGATACAACAATTTATAAAATCTTCATCGACTTTTTCATTGATTCTTGGTTCCTGCTGACTTTCAATTAATTTCTGAACATCGTCGCAATTATACTTCGATGTTCATGCACAGTACCTATACAATTAATCAGATAGTTCAGCGCTACTTGCCGCAGCATCCACTGCCCGACAATTAAATCTCGTTTAGAGGAAGACCGATAGAGCTCTATTAATTAACGGGATGACTCAGATAGAATCGCGCAGTCCAGTATACTGATACCGTCTCGTAATTAGAAGAAGCCGCTATTAATTAAGCTGTTGTTCCTTTATTAATCTGAATGACGATCTGTATCAGACGCTCTCTAAGGAACTGCAAGGATACCGTCTACGAATACAGCCAAAATACTATTTCCCCGTCTGTATTATCTGCAATCTTGAGCACTTTTTAATTAACCTAAAGCAGAACACTGTAGTCTCTATTTCTCCTTAACAAACAACTTCTTTAAGAAGCAAGAGCAACCTATCAATTAAAACTACAATTCTACATAAAATTGCACTCCTCTGTCCTCTCTTACATAACGAAAACACTGTTCAGCATTTACCACAAAGTTCCATTTCGCAGACCTCCCACGGAAAACCATACACCACGCCATCTCCCCTTGCTCCACAAAACGATCGTTCTCACGAGCTGCCCGTAACTTCCAAAGATGGCAGCGCGAAGGCCGCAGAAAGATTCGATCATTTCGATCCCCTATGTACACACGCGCGTGAACGCGTCGCAATGGATTCGCTCGTCCTTCGCCGAGCGCCGCGCCGCACAAAACACGTATTATGACGAACGTCCTCGCCGTCTAAATCGCCTCGTTATCCACGACGATTGATTTCTCTTCAACCGTAACGCTGAATAATCGTCGGGCGTCCAGCTCTTCCGGTTCCGACGCCGATTACGTCTCGTTTAGCGGCGATAAACCGCTTATATTAAGGAATGACCGATGAAGACCAGCGCTGTCGAACCGCTCCTCTTCTCGCGCCCTGCAAACCGGCCCACGTAGTTTACATTCTACCAGTTTCTATTTCCACGGCAGAATTCGCCGGCCACCTCTAACGGCCGGCGTATAGCGCTCTCTTTGTTTATCCTTGCCCGCGGACAAAGGGTGCTCGAGCCTCGGAGCTTCCTCGTAAACATTGGAGCGCTGAAATGGAGGCTATGTTGCTGCAATGGGCAATTTTGATGGGAGATAATACTAAAGGCGTTGAAAATTGCATAGCGAATGGAATTATTAATTTAGCATTGTAAGACGGATACAGGGTTCATTTTGATCCACGCTGACAACGGAAATTCCCGAACCCGGAAATTAAAAAAAAATTTGAAACTTTGAGAATATATAAGGGATTTCCTTCTGATTACAGCGCAATTTTTCTTTGCTGCCCAAATTCACTCGAAGGGGTTGAAATTAACCCCTGAAAATTCGGCGACTTTCCGATTTTGTGTTGTAACTCGCGAAATGTAAGAGATAGAAAAAAAGTTTCAAGACAAAAGTTATTTCTTTTAATTAGGACTATGATTTGTTGAAAAAAGTATTTTACAATTCACGAGTTATGATATAAAATCGGAAACAAAAATTGCGTTGTAATCAGGAACAAATTCCCTACATATTCAGTTTCAGAATTTTTTGAATTTCCGGGTTCGAGATGTTCCTTGTGAGTATTCAAATACACACTGTGTAGAGGTGTAGTGATGGAATAAGAGCTACAGGGGGCAAAGTCGATGGCCTCTTTGATTGCTTTCTTTTACGTCAAGACTATAGGGATGTATACAGCATAGTTTGTTGCAATAGTGTTTTGACTTCAAATAGCACCTGGTTAGCTACTGTATCTGGACTAGGCATGGTACATGTTATTTGTTATTCGTGGCCACACCTTCTTATAATTACAAATTGGTTACACGGGGTTCACTGTACCCCAGCGTAATTTTCTGAGTTACCATTTTTGTATTTTTGAATCTTTTAACTTTTCAATAATAATTGTACATTCGTAATATTTATACAGTCATGGTTTAATAGTCTTTTTCTAGAAATGTAAATTTTGATATGATAAAATTTGTAGTTGAAAATGGGCGATTTTCCATGGTTGCGGGAAATCCCGATTTTTTAATTCTTTTTTGCGATAAATTCCCCTTTGGAAGACGTAAAGCTGCGACATTTCAAATCGAAAATTGCTCTTGGAGTGTAATACGTCCCGTGTGACCACGAAGAGTTAATACTACTAAATTGTTGAGGCAGATAAGGATTTTAGATCATAAGATCACTAGATCAGATTTCATAGAACCGTTTAGTCTGAAATGTGTATAAATGAAGTTACGTATGTACCTATGGGTCAAAATAGACCCTTCGTAAGTAAAGTTCGTTATGTGTAATTTGTTGTAGCCTAACCCCGAGTATCTTAGAAACCGCAATTCTGTTTTATTTCTCCACGGTGGAGCGTGATGTGATTTTAGAAGACGAGCAAATATGCGGTTTGGAGTTACGAGCCCCGGGTGTTACACGTAATTGGAGGGGGCTCCGTGGATCCTTCAAAATGATGAAATGAGCGGTTCGATCGACGAGGGTATACCTGTTATGGATGTTGACCCGAATATCGAGTATCCATAAGTGGTTGCCCCGGCTTCATTGAATAAATACACCTTTGTTAAATTACCAATCCCTGCGATCTCCCTTCGAGATAAGCCCCCTCGATCGAGCGCAGAGTAGACACTGTGAAGACGGTACCATCAATTGCGCAAAAGTATTATTTGCAGCTGAAGCGAGGCTATAAATATTTCACAACGATAAGATTGGTTCCAATCAATATATTTGTATTAACAATAGAATTATGGTTGAAGAATCCCAAAGCTCTAATTTCAGTTGCAACGTGAAGAGAATAAATAATGCGGATATTCTTTAGTTAATAATGAAGATACCATGGAATTGAGGCGTTTAATTTTTTTATCTTTTGTGAATTTTTCTAATGTTAATTGCTTTTCGAAGTTTACTTATGAGACACCAAGGATCAAATAATTCTGCTTTGAATGTGAAATTTTTCGTTGAGCGATGAGTATTCCAACTGTTTGTTGAATACACTTAAGTTCGATGCTATAAATGGACGCTTACAGGCAGGTAAACGGAAATGTGAAAATAGGTGACCACAGCTGCCGCGAAATGTACCAACGCCATGTAAGGATATCCTTGTGAATCGCACAACCATCGAATGATCCCACTCTCTGACATCATCGGGTTCTCGAGGTTTTATTGAATGAAAATTAGGGACGCTAGAGAAATCGATATTCACCAGCGACCACGCGTCGTGCGATCAATCAACGTTGCTCAGGATCTATCTTGATTTTTTATTCGACTCACGTGCCGCTTCGTGGATTCGATTAACAGACCCCGCGGCGATCTCCACATTTTTGAAATGTTTGATTCAGGCAGCCCAGGGGGTATTCGGAGCATCAATTTGACCTCTTTATTACCTACTTTGTGTGGCTAATTTTAATTAACCGCACAGTGTGCTGCATACGACTATTTAACCCTACTATGGACTTCAGTTTACCTATACATATGTGTTATATGAAATATAATAGGAAGGAACAAGAAACGCGCGTATTAGTGATAGCTTTTCTATATTTTTTCTAACTTAAAAAATTATTTAAGAAAGGAGAACGTGGATGGGTTAAGGAAGACTCAAGGGCCATAGTAGGATTAAAGAAATAAGCACGTGATTGGGTAAAAAAAGACCCAGGGACGATAATAGAGTTAAAGAGCTGGGAACTCTAGAAGAGTTAAAGCATAAGGTGGTTTATAAAGCGTGATATCCAAATGAATGCTGGTCCTTTTCGCACGAGATACTTCTGCGGCCTACCACTGATATTTTAGATACATTCACATATTTCCCATCTATCTCTACTTTCCTCAAACTAAACCCGTCTCTGCCAAGTGAATGCATCTGCTGAAATACCAGTCGTTATTCACAGAAGTATCTCGCGAGAAAATTCCATTATTTCATCCTCCCTTGAGTACCAGTAACTCCACTCCATCCGCCATTGTGAATTGCGATCTCCATCTGTGCGAATTGGAATACACGCAAACGAAAGTAGATTAGAAAAAAAAGAGGGAAATAGGTACATCCAGACTTTGCACGAGAACCTCCTTTCCACGAAAATCCCTCGTTGTTCCACGTCGTATCGCGGAAATCGTGAAATTTCAGCGTCCACGCGAATCCGCTCCCATTCCCCTCCTTCAGCTCGACGAGCCCGAGCCACTGGAAGATCCAGCGACGCGATAAAGAGGTTAAAATACCGGCGCGTCGAACCGAGAACTCGCCCTGGCAATTTAGAGGGAGGAGGTAATGCGCAACGAGTCGAGTAAAATCGTTAATTAAGAGCTTTGCGCTTTATGACTTCAGCGATCTCTCCAGCGGCGAACCGTGTAATCGGCTCGCCTTCGGCCATCATTGTTTCTCCGTTGTACACGTCTGAAGGATCTATTTCTCGCGTACAGAAATCGACGAATAACCACCAACACGGGTGACCTTTTGAATAAAATTGAAATCGGGACACCAGGATTATCTCATCGCCTTTATATTCCATTCTACGTTAATAGAGACACGAATCCGGCTGCCTACGCTTTGATCCATAAATGTATAGTCACGGCGCATGGTTTAAATTAACATTTAATAATGAATTCAACATAAATTATTTTTATAACAGGTTATCCTAATTCCAGTTTTCACAAAATGTATATTTCATTTTATTAAAAATTAACATGTTGAAATAACTCACAACACTTCATAAACCTAAATGAATGAGACTGGATTCACATTGTATTACACGCCTAGTGTTACAAAACCGTAAAGGGTTTTATCAAAATGGGCCTTCGTTTTCGAGAAATTTGAGTTCAAAGTTTTGCGCGATACTAGTATTTCATCATTATTTTGTTCCAATAATGATGTTAATAATATATATTATTACAATAATACTGCACACAAAGTACAAATATAATACAAGTGCAGATATAATATAAATATAATTGCTTGGTAACAATGTTTGCGCAACTGACTCTTTGAACTCCAATTTCTCGAAAACGAAGGCCCATTTTGATAAAACCCTTTACGGTTTTGTAACACTAGGTGTGTACTACAATGTGAATCCAGTCTCATTCCAGAACCGATTACATGACCTGTGCAGTCCCCTTGTTGGACAAATAATATTTCCTTGCTAATTACACTCACAAAGTATTCAAACCAATTTCCAGCGATCTTCGGTTCAACAACATAGTGGAACTCCACCCAGGCTCCTTCCACGGCCTCCACGAGCTGCACACGCTCCTCTTGAACGACAACCGCGTCGAACACCTCCTGCCCAGGACCTTCGAGGGCGCGCCGAACCTGAGGATCCTATATCTGTACAAGAACCGAATAAAGCACATATCACCAGAGGCTTTCGCCGGTCTGCCAAAGCTGGAGCAGCTGTATCTGCATTACAACCACCTGAGGGAGATCAAGAAGGGCACGTTCAATGATCTGCCCGCGTTGGAACGTCTGTTCCTGCACAGCAACATGCTCCGTCATCTGCCCGCAGACGCGTTCCACAACGTGGGCCCAATGACGCGGCTTCGCCTGGACAGCAACGCGCTCGTCTGCGACTGCGATCTCGTGTGGCTGGTGCAACGGCTACAGAGCAAACCCTCGGAGATGGCAGCCGTCTGCCAGGCACCTCACGAGATGAAGGGACGATCGCTGACGGCTATGTCGTCCGACGACTTCCATTGCAGTTGAGTATATTGGTCTTCTAAATTTGCCGTGGGTGTACTGAGCAGTGGTGAGGTTTGAGGGAAGATAAAGGGATTCGTAGAGGTGTTTCGTTTCTAGTGAATGGCAATGCTTCGATACTAGAGCGCCGAACCTCGAATCTAGTTATCATTGCTCCCCGTAGAGTTTCCGCATTACATACAGGGTTTTGGGCTGTTAGACGCAGAGCGTTGGAGCGGAGATCGCAGTTGGAGCACGGAGCAGTGAAGGCTAAAAATGTATTCCCATAAAAAATTATTCGTTTGCCTCGAATAACTTCATTTTATTCTACCAGCAGTGTTAAGAAAGAGTTTCGATGTTCAAGTTCTGAAGGTTTCTGCAGGCTCCCGCGAGACGCATTGCCTGCAATGATATCAGGGAAAGTTTGTTTTCACGACGTAGGAAATATTAGAGTCGCGCGAAGTTTTTGCAGGGGGATAATTTCTGCTGGAAAAATTGCTCCATTAGGGATGGTGGAGACAAAGTGATGGGCCCAGGGGATGACACCACTTGTGATTGCTTCATTTATAATCACGCTCCCAGTCATAAAGCATTTTATCACACTTCTCTTTGATTTAGGGCTGAGAGGAATAAAGTAATCTAGCTATTGCACTTCCTCGATTACCAAAGCCCGAAATTTGAGGTTCCAGGGACTTAGAAAGAAGAACAGGAAAGATGAAACGTACCAAACCGTTCTCTTCCTTCATTCTTCCAGGCAAGCCGCGCATCATGAACGGCCCCCAGGACGTGGAAGTGCGGCTAGGCGGCACGATGAGCTTCACCTGCGAGGTGATAGGCGACCCAGCCCCCGAGATCATGTGGATGAGGGACTCGAACGAGGTGTCCCCCGATGGGAATCGCTACGTGGTGCAGACTGATGGGACGCTGGTGATATCGGACGCGACGGAGCAGGACACTGGCGACTACGAGTGCGTGGCTAGTAGCGAGATGGGTTCCACGAAGTCTAGGAAGGCCAGGGCTCTGATCACCGTGTCCCCGTCGCTGAGGTTCACCGAGCTGCCGGAGTCTCAGACGGTGCAGGTGGGCACGGATGTCTCGTTCGTCTGCAGAGTGGATGGTCAGCCCACGCCGAGTATCCAGTGGTGGAGAAACAGCCAACTGTTGAGCGTGGGTGGCCGTGTGGCGATCGAGGAGGATGGAAACGTGCTGCGTATCCTCGCCGCGAAGGAGTCCGACGCGGCGAGGTACGTGTGCAGGGCGAGGAACTCGAACGGGTACGCGGAGACCAGCGCTGATTTGAAGGTCGTCGACGCGGCCTACAGTCCGCCCAAGCTGACTTACGAGCCACAGGATATGGAGGCGGAACCAGGTGCCATTATCGAGATGCCCTGCAGGGTCGAGGGTGTCCCGAAACCGGAGATACAGTGGAAGAAGGATGGCAGCGCCTTGGAAGGGGTGAGGGTCAAGGTATCGCGTGCTGGGAGTCTCTACCTGTATAATGTCTCTGCTGCGGATGCTGGCAGGTGGGCTTGATTGTTGGTACTTGGGGGGAGGGTGTAGGAGGTGGAATAGTTGAGGTGTTGTATTTGGAAGTTTGTATGTTCTTGTTCAACTGTGTTATAGCATACTGGTGCATTATGTTGTGTCTGTATCGCACTAACATACATACTGTAACATAACATACCTATTACGTACATTTCTCTCAAGAGGGTTGCCTCAATACTAGAAATATATTTACTTTAATAATTACAAGGCTTTAGAGTTTACTGGATCTTTACCACCAAATATAATTTTGAATTTCTTTGAATTTCATATTCTCTTTAAATTGATTACAAAATCAGTAAATATAAGGTCATCATTCGGGATGATCACATTTAAGCTCGGAGTTTTCCTTTGCACCCAGGTACGAGTGTTCAGCCGTGAACGAGTACGGTCGCGCGACGGCCCAAGCCGTGGTGCGCGTTCGCCAACCTGAAGCGACGGATGTTCTGGTGATAAGAGCCTTCAAGGATGCCACCGAGGAAATCGATCGAGCCATTAACAACACCTTGACGAACCTCTTCAGCGGCGATAGATCGTCGCAGAGAGTGAGCCCCTTCCGTCTTGCGCGGTTCCCAAACGCAGTCGGTCGTGCGGCAGCCAGGCCAGCTGAAATCTTCGAAAGAACCCTCTTCAACATCCGACGTATGGTGGACGCTGGTTTCACGGCGAATACCACCAACGAATTTCGGTATCAGGAGATTTTGACCCCAGACCAGGTAGAGTCTTTTAAATGAAAAATAATCTACCCTAGGTTTTGCTTAGTCCTTCTTGGTTTTGAGCTTTTCTTCTGATCCTGTGCATTCGACTCAATTTTGTATAATTTAGTAAAGTGATAGTCTTGAAGGTACAAGCGAAGAAATGTGCTTCTTGCTTTTTACTAGAATGTTCCATGGACCCAAAAGAGCAGTTCATCTTTGCCTGCTTACATCCTTGATATGGTATACATAAAACTATTGCAGAATGCATCTGTGAACTCTGAAATTACTATCTTCCCCTTTATCGAAGTTATAAACTTTTTACTTGCATCCACAATGCAGTATATAGTAATAATTAATCGGAGTGCAAGTAGAATAGTTCAAATGCAACTAGATTAACTAACCTATTGTAGTAACTATGTAAGAAGAATCACACATCTTCTCAACTCGCCTCCTAAAATCTTCACACCATTCTCATAGATCAGGGAGATCGAGCGACTATCTGGCTGCACCGGCCACAGACGTCGCCAGAACTGCACGAACATGTGCTTCCACAACAAGTACCGCAGCGTAGACGGCAGCTGCAACAACCTGCAGCACCCGACCTGGGGCTCTTCCTACACCGGTTTCCGCAGAGCCCTGCAGCCCATTTACGAGAACGGATTCTCCTCTCCGGTTGGTTGGGAGAGAGGACGTCGTTACTACGGCTTCCCAAAGCCAGCAGCGCGGCTGATCTCCACAACTCTGGTGTCAACGCACAACGTCACCCCGGACGAGAGGATCACCCACATGGTGATGCAGTGGGGCCAATTCCTGGACCATGACCTGGACCACGCTTTGCCTGCAGTCTCTAGTGAGTCCTGGGCTGGCATAGACTGCAAGAAGTCCTGCGAAAACGCGGCCCCCTGCTTCCCCATGGAGGTTCCGCCCGGGGATCCTCGAATAGGCAACAGAAGGTGCATAGACTTCATCAGAACCAGCGCAGTTTGCGGCTCAGGGGCGACGAGCGTGCTGTGGGACAGCTTCACCCCTCGCGAGCAACTGAACCAGCTCACCAGCTACATGGACGCCTCCCAGGTGTACGGCTACGACGACGATCTGGCCAGAGATCTCCGAGACTTCTCCACGGACCACGGTCTGCTGCGAGAGGGCCCAACTATCCCCGGCCACAAGCCGCTTCTCCCCTACGCTTCTGGCCAGTTCGTCGACTGCAGAAGGAACCCCCTCGAAAGCTCCATCAACTGCTTCGTAGCAGGTGACATCCGCGCCAACGAGCAGATAGGCCTCCTAGCGATGCACACGATATGGCTGCGCGAGCACAATCGCATAGCTCGTAGCTTGAGAGACATGAACCCCCACTGGAACGGCGAGAAGCTTTACCAAGAAGCCAGGAAGATCGTCGGTGCCCAGATGCAGCACGTAACTTACCAGCACTGGATACCACGCGTGTTCGGTGGCACCGCCGAGGAGCTTCTGGGCCAGTACCGCGGCTACGATCCTAACTTAGACGCCAGTATATCGAACGTGTTCGCGACTGCTGCCTTGCGATTCGGTCACACGTTGATCCAACCCCAATTGCAGCGTCTGAACGAGTCCTTTCAATCAATCCCCCAGGGCCCCCTCCTTCTGAGGGACGCCTTCTTCTCACCTTGGCGGCTGGTGGAGGAAGGTGGCGTCGACCCGTTAATGAGGGGCATGTTCGCCACCGCTGCCAAGCTGAAGCTACCGGAGCAGAACCTGAACACAGAGCTGACGGAGCAATTGTTCCGCACAGCGCACGCGGTAGCTTTGGACCTGGCAGCGATGAACATCCAACGCGGTAGGGATCACGCTCTCCCGGGGTACCTGGAGTGGCGACGATTCTGTAATATGTCTCACGTGGAGAGCTTCGACGACCTGGCTGGCGAGATAAGCAGCGCTAGAGTCAGGCAGAAGCTGAGGGAGCTGTACGGTCATCCCGGGAACGTGGATGTATGGGTGGGTGGGGTCCTCGAGGATCAGCTGCCCAACGCCAAAGTGGGTCCTTTGTTCAGATGCATTTTGTTGGAGCAATTCAGACGCACTAGGGACGGCGACAGGTTCTGGTACGAGAGCCCCAGTACCTTTAAACCCGAGCAACTGGCCCAGATCAGGCAAACTAGCCTGGCACGGATCCTGTGCGATAACGGTGATAAGATTAATCTAATACAGCCGAATGTGTTCTTACTGCCGGAGGGCGAAAACAAATTCGTCACCTGCGACGAGATACCTTACATGGATCTGAGAGTTTGGTCCGACTGCTGCGACGGGTGCGAGGATCACAGCAACACGATCTCCCGTTTCCGGCGCAGCGCGGCCAAATACTTGCCACCGCGGAACAATTTAGCAGCTGAAGATACGGGGACGTTGGATACCAGCGATAAGATCAAGTACCTGGAAAGGACGATCGAGGAAACGGAGAAGGATTGTAAGAAAGTCAGGGACCTCGCTGAGTCTTTGTCTCTTAGGATAGAGGAATTGAGGTCGATGTTAGAAGACGTGAAGAGATCGAAATAGGGAAATGAATAGTTGCCAACCTCCCTCTCCATTCTCTGCTCGCTTAGAATCGCTTTGAAATTCACTAACTTCGCGCTTTTATTATTGTACATAAATCGTGGATCGCGATAGATCTGTTCTTTGCTGTCCCCCGCTGGGCTCGACTCGTTATTTAGATTGTCACATCTCTAGTCCCACGTTCCGATACTGTAAAGACACTCTAAACGAAATGAAAAGTTGAAATACTGTTTATTTCTTTTATAAATACAGTACTGTTTATTTGGACGAGAGGAGGCATCTGTGGACGACAAAGGATACGCGTTGCTTAAGTAGCGTAACGTAGGCGCAGTTCAGCAGCAATTTAGATAAAGTTATTTATGTAACCGACTTTGCTGTAGCGTGAATACTTTAGAAGGCGATTTAAACTCGACGTTGTAGAAACGACGAAGGGGAAGCGTAGGCTTTTACTTCTAACAGTTCTCTAATCCCATTTCTATGTAATAATAATGCTGCATTTCTTTCCAATGATAATACAAGGTATTTACGTATCTCTGTACGCCGACCACCTCGTTACGTGATTTCATGCGTTCTATCCATTGCTTTACTATTTAGTATCGCAACGAATTCGAGTTGTTAACCGGCTCTTGTCCGGCACTAACCAATGAAGTGCTTCTATTCGCACAGAAATTGTTAATGCACATATTACTTAATATGTACAGTTTTGGCACCGATCGATGCTAGGTCGCCAGCGATTGTATTTTGTATGACCCTGTGCCATTGAGCGTTATAGCATGTATTATAATCATTTATAATGTATATTTTTTAATAGTAAAGAAATATTTTACTCGTGATGTGTTCAAGTTTGTATCATGCACAAGAGGACACAATTACGTCTAGAGAGATTGGATTTAGTTACACCTGGATTGAAATTCAGTGATAAATAATCAGGTACTATGGTATATTACTAATGAGAAATGCTTTGTACACTGACTACTATATAACACTATTTCATGTTCCGATAAATTTTGTGTGTCGTCCATGAGCAATTATGTCTTTCCCCTCATTCTTCGTAAGATCCACACAAAGGAAGGCTAATCTTTTACCAGCGCGTACGGTCTTCGCATCGACCGTCACCAATTCACCAGGAAGCGCAGGTTTCATAAACCTGTGCAATAATTAATATCGTGTATAATACGATTACCTTTGTGCAAATATAAATACGTATGCAATACAGAATTCTTACGTGACGTGTAGATCTACCGAAACTCCTGGCGCTCCAGTTCCCTGGGTCAACAGAGCATAGGTAGAGATGCAATCGATGATGGTGCTCGTACAGCCTCCATGCAGGGTGCCGCCTAGATTCAGATGCTCCTCGGAAACCACAAACTGCGCCTTGCAGTTTCCATTTTCGGCTGAGACTATTTCCAGCTGCTCATGAAAAAAAAGATGTCTACGAATAAGTTTAAAATAAGAGTAAACTGCTTCGTCACAGTTTCATTAAGTTACTATTTAAGTAATGCATTGCAATTATATATGTATGTGTTCAATGTGAAATAGACTCGACAAGAGATCTGAATGTACAAAGAGATTACTTTTCTCAAGCACTGCCCGAAATTCGGCGTCTTAATAATCTTATCGAAAACAGCTTTGATAAGTTCGGTGCCACGTGTCATGTTGTCACTCATGTGGTTTCAACTTCTTTACTTAAAATGACTGAATTTCAGTGTCCCAAAGTTAGGGATTTCTCAATCGATTCAGTAGAATTCTCTAATCATTGGCCAGCAATCATTGCTCGCCTGTTACTATGACTTTACTGACCATAGTCGACGTAACCTATATTAGTATGTACATAATACAAGGTTAAGCGATTTGAAAAACTTTTTTGCCAACTCATGAATTGGAAAAGTGGGAATAGTTCACGAGCCTCGTGGTTTTACTCAGTTTTATTATTGTATTGGACGAGAGAAGTCAATTGTCAATCTTATATTTAAGTATTGCCGTTTTACTATAATAGATAACATACTGAAATAATAGGTATATAAATAAAGTTGGTAGACAACTCCTTGCATTCCCTTACACAATAAATAACACCACTGCTTTTTCGTTAATACATTACAAATGCATCTAATAATACAGGAGACTTAAACATGATTAATCGGCAATCCTTGACTATTTAAAAGATGATCCTTGGAGTCTTTAAGATACTTCGGACCGTCTCCAACTCGAGTATAAATCATGTATTTAAATTGCCCTGGCGATTGTTGCTGAATGTTCATCTTACTCAGTAGATTCTGAAGCAGATTAGAAAACGATTGATTTGGTATATATTGCGGAAGATTTACTTTCACGCGGAGGCAGTGAGATTTACCTGTGAAGGCTTAACAGTTTCGATAGGCAGTCCCCTTCTGTATTCTACTAAATTATCTTTCAAAGACGGGAAGAAGTGATCCAACACACCTAGAACTGCTGGTACATCTTTCTCCAAAAGGTATAGAGTCGTGTTTGGTCCTGCGTCATAGGTGTACGCAACCTGCGATAAATAACTCAAGTTTGATTAAAATTCCGTGAATTCATAAACTTCAATAAAACAGTCTCACGCTATGAATACCTTTACGCTGTTAACAGCCTCGTTGTAGGAATGAATAAGTTCCACAACTGCGTGCGAAACGTCGTTCATGTAGGTACACGGTGGATACGTGTCCAACACTACCGCATGCATCTGATTGGAATCCTTCATTGTGAGCTCAGCAAATGTCTTGTAGTCTTTCTCAATTATTGCTTGCTGTATTCTGTTCGTTCTTTCAGGAACAACGTTCTTTGCCCTGTACTTCAGAAGATCAGAAGTCTCCATGCTCCTTTTCATTCCAATTGCGCTGGAGACTTTCTTCTTCGAATCTTTCACCTATCAAGAAATACACAATTTATTAATATACTTGGTATAAAGCAATTTAAAGTAGCAATGAAAAGGTGATACGTACAACTAATATTAAAATTCTCATATCTGGCCAGTGGGAGGCAGGTACGATTTGTTTAGCTATACTATCAATCCCATTCGGCGCAGAACCCATGTACCATCTTACAAAACCTCCCATAACACTGCGACATGCCGACCCAGAACCAACACGAGCAATTGCGCTAATATCACCCTACAATGTATTATAATACTTAGATTTGAAGAGACTGTAATCGATGGCATGTTTTGCATAATATATATCTTTTAAAGAGACCTCCACTTTAAACAGCTTAGCAAGAGCCGCCACAAGGCACGCGTAACCAGCTGCGCTGGAAGCCAAGCCAGCTGCAGTTGGGAAATTGTTCTCTGAGCAAATGTGAATTTTCAGTTGATTTAAGCTGTTGGAATGTGCTGCCCTTTTTCTAACTGAAACAGTAGATTGTGTTATTTGCAAGCGTTTTAAAAGCTTCAGTATGTTTGCGTATATTTTACGCACTTTCTGTTAAACAGTTCTGTAATCTTGGGCTACTTATGTCTTCTTCTCTGAAAGATTGTAATATTGCATTACGATATTGCTTGTGTACAGAATTTAATTAGCTTGCAAAACTTACTTTCCATTCAACCACATGCGATCCTCTTTGAAATTTGGACTGGCCATGACAGTGGTCTTTGCACATAGCTAGAAATTAATGCAAATCGTAAAAGATAAGCTCTCAGAGTTTATATATGCCTTCGCTAAACAGAATTGCATATTTACCTGGTCAGTATCCAAAGTAGCACTAATGGAATCATTTGCGGGTAGTATTAACGTTTCATCTCTCTTGCCCCCTATAAATAAAAAAAAGCTGCAAATCATGGTACAGACATTTTATGATCTTATCAGCAAACTCATTTTAATAGTGCTCGAAAATAGCTATTCAAATTCAAATCGTTATACATGTAGGTCAAACGTATACAGACTTATAATACTTTTAAATTCGCTTTTTTTTCTCTCGCGATGCAAAGTAGCCGATAAAAAGACAATCGTTTTTTGATAAGAATTTCCAAGATTAAGGAAAACATATGTCCAGCTAGAAAACTATTACTTTCATTCGAAATTTTAGTTCGAAACGTGAAAATGGCGCGAAACTGAATATACAACAGAATTAAAGAATAAACTTTTTTCTATTATCTAGTGTCTTCCGAATTGAATAAATCTTCTGATAAATAGAGTAACATAAATTTGGAATTATCATTCAATAACATTCGCGATTAAATCGAGTTTACTGTGATAACAAATTGTATGCACACTACGCACACCTGTACATTCGATAACAATGAGACTTGAAACGATTACAATATCATAACAAAGAAGAAACGAAAGAAGAATACGTACAGTATTTTATAACGGCGATATTTACAGGTGCAATGCAAGTAACGGTACCCATCTCTCAAACTTTCATTCACGGTCCCTCAACGACAAGTACGCGCCATCAAGTAACAGGCTTTTATCTTGCGCGCCGTATTTATATTCAAGGATGCATGAACTATTCGCAAATTAGAGGGGAACTCGCAACAAAATCTCCCTTTTTTCTTACTACCCATTTAAACATCAAACTTTTCTCTCACCCCCTATTCTTTACAGAGTATTCCTCCACTACATTCTTTAACTCACTATTTCTATCAAAAATACTTCGATCAACCACATTAAACGTCCTTAGTATCAAAAAATGAAAGAATCTTCCACTTCTTTCTATACACATTCAAATTCACGTGAATCGCCCGCCAAAGCACTGCTCGCTTTTACCAACGGCTCAGCAGTTGCTCTTCCTGCTCCTTCCGTCAGATGTTGCCACGGTAGGATCGCATTCCCGCTTCGTGCGCGGAGGAGCTGAGTGGCCAGCCGGTTTTCAGTGTGATGCCGGTTCCGCGGACGGTGGGGGTGATTCGCGCGAGTCCCTGGAGGGCTGTTTGTACCACGGTTGTGCACGGCGTGCACGGTGCTCGTTCGAAGTGCGCGCTCCTTCCCCGCGATCGGACACCGTACGGCAACGTGGGATAGAAGGTACGGGCGAAAGGACGATGTGAGCGTCGCGCAGCAACCTTCGAGCACCTCTGTACGATCACTGGGCGCGGAAAAGTGGATCCGTGGGACGGTCGGGTGTAAGGAACATGGTGTGCTCGTGGTGCCGCGACTGTTGGACGTTTATTAAAAGACCGTAACTAGAAGGTACAGTGGTGCGATCCGGACGCTGTTGTGTCCGCATCCCTTCCTCGTTATCTCGCGCGTGCTTGCCTCTCGTACACCCGTGCGTCGTTCCCTTTCTCCTGACTCGGCGCGAGTCGACACGCGGCCGAGCGGGATTACGTGTTCCTTTGGCGAAAACGGAGCGAGCGTAGCGTGCGCGGGGAATTAGCGCGAAAAGGAATTAGGAGGGACCGGACTGGTGGCACGTACGCGTGCCATGATCAAGTGGTCGTGTCGCGTCGAATAAGTTCGCGAGGCAAAGGTGCCCTCCCCCGTTGGAACGTCCGTTGGGTTACGGTGACCGAGTTGCTCTCTGTCATCTGTTTCCGAGAAGGGTCGAAAGAGAGAGAAGAGGGGTCGGCGGTCCGTGTGTCGTATGTGTGCAGTGTGTATATATAATCGCGGCATGGGGCGCCAGTGTGGTTGGTCCTTCACCAACGGTGGAACCTGAATGTGTGCATATTTCTCCTGGCTGACCGGCCTGCCTGCCACCGTTAAGCTGCATTCACAAGGGGAGACGATTCTCGGGCAAGGACCGTGTCTCGGTCGCGCCTGCCAGGAACGCGAATCGAACCGGTTCATGTGGACCATCCGGCCTCGATCGTCCAATCGGCGAGCAGGTAACGTTCATATCGATATTTAAAGCTATTCAACTGTCAGCCTCGATAGTGCCGTCTGCGAGGATCCTTGTTTTACAGAGAATGAGTTTTAAATGATCGCGGGGTGCGGGTAGCGTGGCTATTACTCCATTTATGTATGGAACTTTTATGTACAGCAGAGCTCGATTTATGAAACTTTTATATACAGTAGAACTTAGTTTTTTGAACTTTGTATACAATGGAACTCGATTTATCCGAACGAATATTGTCCCAGTATCTGTTTTATCGAACATTGTTAAGTTATTATCCAAACCCTGACCTCGCAGCGTGCCAGTTATAGTACGAACTCGCATTGTTGCCCAGAATTAATTGTACATATTATGATTCCTTGTATCCGATCAGTATACCAAGAGATAGCGTATTCGAATACGTGATCTGAACCGTCATGTCCCGCGACATGTTCGAACAATAGGAATCCTACTGTATGTCTATTATGTTTGTACACGTTATATGCAAATAGGTTGATATTATCTCTATCGAAGCACTAATTAACGTGACGAAACGAAATTACAAGTTACATTCCCTTGAGGGTTACTGAAACGTGTGCACAATGGATGTTCAAAGTAGCTTTTCTCGTTAATGAAGGTTAGAGCAAAATAACTTTATTCCACAGTTTTTGTTCCTTTTGCGAGGAATCATTTTCCGTAATGCCACCCACTTTGAACACGCCTCCATTTATTATCGTTACTGGAAATAGTTTCAATGTTAATCGATTATTAATCATCGCACCCCGTGCATTTCCGTCGTCTGTACATTTTATCAGGCGAACTTCTTTCGAACAGACGGATCGTTGTCACTGAATAATTCAAGCCGCCGTGACAGTTTCTACTTCTGCGTCTGGCGGAGGGCTAGACCACGTAAATTTGCTTATGAATATTTTCTACTGGCCTTCTACACGTATGCTCGCGTATTTCTTGGCGTTCATATTATGTCTAACGGTTTGGTTTTCGCCCCTCGTTTCTTCGACACTTCCCTAGGGGAGCGTCCCGGTGCTTCGTAAATCATGCATACCGATGGATTTCGCGCGGAAATTAATGACTCTCGCGAAAGTACTGGGATCCATGCTCACGGGCCCGTAAAACGTGCGTTCGATAACACGTGGGGCGCTAAACGAGGCTCTGGGGTTTGCACAGCAATATTTATTCACACAACACGCGCTAATCCATACACATATGTTTGTTTGTGTATTTATTTACTAAACGTGTCGGCGATTTCCTTTACATATATAGCGTGGAATTACACTTGAATAGCAAGAAGCACATCAGGATGAAATAGCTCTAACCATTGCATTTTAAAAGGTAGCAAAGAAGAGCACAGAATTGCACGAAAGGTGGGTCTTAAAATTTAGTGCAAAGAATTTAACCAATTCGAATAAAGCAGAAAAATTGTCATGCACATTAACGAATTTGAAAAAGGGAAATTAAGTTAGAATGTCCAAGATATGCATATTTAAATTAGATAGCCGCATAAAACAATTCATCCACTATAAACAACATCTACGGGAATTGCTCAGATGCGTTCAGCGACTGTGATTAATAAATGCGATTAAAGAAGTCCCGCACACAACTAAAGATTCAAAGCATCCGCACCCACAGGGTTAATATATAAAATTACCAAACTCTTTTTAGTAAACAATTCTTTTTAATATTCTTATTCTTTCCCCTATCTCCTCAACCAGAAGATTGATAGAAAACCTAATACAATTTTCTCATAACGACCACCTTAAATCTAGTACCCCATTTCCTAATTAACCTAAATTTTCATCTATTCTTTACCCCATAAAATCTTCATAACATCCGCCTTTCACGTTTCTTATCTCCGGGTCTACGAGAAGTTCACGAGCTCATAAACCCAGCGCTAGGAATATTCTTCCGCGCGACCCTTGCGCGGCCATCTTGAAAATCTAATTCTAAACATGCCGTATCCGATTGTCAGTGGGAAAAAGGCGGCGCGAGGGGGCGGGGGATTATACGGGAGATCGCGTTAAAGCACGTTCCCTCCTCGGTTTCTATTCACGATGGATGTCGCATTACAAACAGATCAGACGGCCGCGCGAATGAGTATGCTGCGCGCGTTTACCGTTCCATGTGTATCGCCGGCCGTGGGTTAGACGCTGGCTCGCTGCTGCGAACAGAACGGCCCCTGTCTCTTTGTTCGCCACGCGCGCGCGCTCCTGTGAACGCTGCTTAATTCAGGTGTGCCCCGCACAAAGATGCATCCTCCGGCGGTACTTGAACTCTGCGTCCCGACGCCATCCAGCTCGCCAGCCTCTTTGACAATTAATTCCTCGGAGACATTTAACCGCTCACTTTTAACGCTTAAACAGCTACATGTATTTTTAAACACGCGTGGGAGCAAATCAAATCTGTTTTACCATATTTGCTTTCGTCTTGCACTGGCGCGAGGGCGCCCGTGTAATGTTTTGGCATTTCATGTTTCTGTTTTTCCGTATCTTGTGAATCTTTAGTTACCCTTTCTAAGCGTAATAATTTATATGGTTTGATATGGTCTGAGTGATTGTACTATATCAAGCCCATCTTCCCATCATCATTGTTCTTTCTCGTTACAAAGTATCTTGTTGAGAATGGCAAGGGCAATTTCTTATGCTGAACGTGGAAGTTTCTATGAATCATTTATGAGGTATAAAAAATATTTTAACGCATCAGATGTTCGTTAGGATACTAGGAAACAGTATCTGAGCATTCAATGCAAATCGTGTTTTCCTTGTAAATTAATTTTCATTTCCTGTCGTGGAGTAGATCGAGCGATTTGCGGTTCGAGGTAGATATAATAAATCGTGATGTAAAAGGTAATAGAAGATTGACCAGAATAACCACTTTCAGAAACTCAAAATGTATTATTTGAAATAAGTGGGGAGGAATGAAAAGGAAATTAAATATTTGAAGTGAACAGAAATATTTTATATTTACTATTACGCACTTTTTTCATTAAATATTTAATTTCTGTGATGCGAGTAACTCTCAAAGCACTGATTACTTAATTCCACTGTACAATAATTCCAATTGCTAAATTGTTGCAAGGTATCTGTTGGGTGAAAGTATTAACACAGCAAATCTATTCATTTTGTCCAAACCAAATGATTCAGCGTTTTACGTAAGCGCAGCCACGCGTTAATAAACTTCAAACAATTTTTCTCTAGGAAACGGCTCGTTCATTTTTTCCATTCTGCGAAATATGACTTTCTACTAGAGGATAGTGTCGGAAACTGTTACGAGCCTTTTTCTTCGTATTCGCGATCCCGTTAAAACGGATGCAATAAAACTGCTTCCTATACCGACGGACCTTATCTCCGCCGTACCTGTAATTGACAAAACGGTGTCATTTACCTTTCTTTCGTGGAACGCGCAAAATCTGTTTGGGAAAGTAGGATTTACGAACGTTCCACCGTGCCTCTTCCGCGAAGATTCTAATTTAGCCAGGTTCGAAACACAGTGTACAAAAGTTCACACTGTCATTCACAGGTCGGTGCTAAAGTTCGTCCTCTTTATTGAACCCCGTCCTTATTAAAGGCAAAAATATATTACATGTTTTGTAAGTATTTTCCTTGGATATCTATGACCTTTTACCACTTTTCTGCTAAAAGTTCAAGTAGCTGTAGTAAATAAAGACAATTTTTCCACCGAACTAATAATTACATTTTTTAAATCTGAACTTATTTGCAATAGCGTATTACTCTCCAAAATAGTGCAAAAAAATTAACAAATAAATTCCATGTTTTAATAGAAGTAAAGTTTTAATCAGATGGAATCAGGATTCAAATAGAACCAGAATTAATTAAATACAGTACTCTAAATTACACAAATTAGACTATCCCTCCCCTAATTACTAGAAGTTAAAATTACGCCCACAAATTAATGGTGCCATAAATGCGAAATCCCACGGAACAATAACAGTCATAAGTACGTTTAAGTTCCCCCAACAGTATTACGCTTGAAGGGGGGACAGTGGCGGCCCCCAAGTGGAGGATTAAAGGATTAACTCCCTAAAGCTTCTCCGTCGCGTCGTTTACCAACGTTGGCGTTGTATTTAACGTAATAAAACGGTGTCATCAATTAGTCCCTTCGCAGGTCGCAAATCCAGCTCTGCAATAATAAACGTAAATTCTGTGCGTCAGAAGATGGGGAGATAAGGCTGCGGCTGCTACGCGTAAGAAAATCGGTGATTGCCTTACGGGGCCGCATGATTTCGCTCGCGAACGGGCACAGTCGGTCGAGCCACGTGAATCCCAGTTCGAGGAATAAATCCGTGCGTGGACTGTGGCCCTACCGATATAAGGTTGCCTGCCGTCCCTCTTTGCCCGCCTGCTCCCTCGTTCCCGCCCTTCTCGCTTCCCGTCGTCCTTTTTGACTCATATACCGGGTGTGGTCGAGGCAAAGGTTATTATATAATGTGACATTCTGCTGAAACTCGAAGGGATTTATTAAAATTCTTGCAGTAGAACTTTAGACCATTGGGTACTTCTTTAACTCTTGAACGAAGGCGGCTGGGTCGATTTTGACTGGATATCAGAGATGGGCAAAAAATTATATGAAATAAAAATTTCGTACACAAATTTTTATTTTTAATAAGTTTTTGCCCATCTCTGGTGTATATAGTATCATTCGTTCATATTTTAGAATAAGATTTCATATCACATTTCGATGCGGTGGTGTAATATCCTTGTTTCTTAAGGGAGTTGTGCTTTTAAGTAACAAGTAGCATGAGTAGGTAGGTACGTAGGATGAGTAATAATTGACCCAGTGCTCGTCACTCGAGGGTTGAGGTGCTTTGAAACATTTTATCAATTATTCTTGTTCTGTGATTGCCCTCCGTTTGGTTTTATGGTTTTAACTTGGGGGCTAATACGACACAAGCTCGATACTGTAATTACCTCGCAGGGACGAGAGGTCGAAGCGAGGGAATAATGGAATTACCGTTTCGATAAAATGTCCGTGAGGACTGTACAACTGATACGTAAGACTTCTCCCTTTCATTCAGCCCTCGTATCGTGTCTCCCCCTCGGTCTTTTGTTTCTCGACACTGCCTTTTCCCGAGGACTTCTGCAGAGTCAAACCCTATAACGTCGTACTCGTAGCCAACTCGGTATATTAGAAACCCCTTTTCGCAACATTTTATCTTTCAAAGAGGTATACACATAGTGCAAATGGTGTATTCTGCTTTGTGATTTCTTCGATATTAGAAGAGTGTTTTATATGTGTTGAGCAGCTGCCTTTTCGTGCCATTTATTTCCATTTCAATGAATTTCGTTGTAAGTAGGACTCGTAAAAAGGTTCTGGTTGAGTCTTCAGAAAGGATTCATAAGCTACTCCCATTAACCTTTAGATGACCAATTGAAACGAGTTGCCTAACGATAAGTCCCTTTTTAAGTGGACCTCGATAATAGTTCACGGTCGAACTGCCGCCACGAACCTATTCAGAGGTCCTACTCTACTTTCCTTGGCACTCGTTTCTTCGTACTTATTTCAAAATTGAAATGACAGATATTACCATAGTCCTCGTACCAAGTTGAAATATTAAAATCCAGATCATTATTTATCCTAAATTGCTTGTAATGTAATCCCATCGAAGTTACACTACTTAAAATTAGAAACTTGTTCATTATACAAAACGTGTGTTCTGAAACAAAATTTTCGTTAAGTTTTGAAAGAGTTAATATCTTGGATGAAAAGATCTTCGGTTAAGGGTGACATTGAAGCAGCAGATTCTTTTGATTTCTACGCAAAAGGCTCGCGTGAGACGACCGGGCTAAATAGGATCGTTAATCGAAGGATATTTATAGCTTCGCTAAGAACACCCCGTTGAAGATACCATCGAGCAAAAAAACTGTAGGCAGATGGTATCGCTAGTTGTTTCGAAGTTTTCCACCAGCCACCCGGTGCCCTTCTTTGCCAAGTGGGGAGGAAGAACCTGTCGATCCGTGGCGGGGTACCCAGCCGACGTAGATTCAACAAAAGGAGATTGTGCTCCTCGATTCAAGACGCTTTTCTTCTTTTTCACGCTGCTGCAGGGGGACGGAGATTAATCTCGCGAAGCTTTGTCCAGAGGATCCTTTGCTGCGGGAGGGAAAGGGGAGGAAGGGAACGTACAATGTGAGCTCTGCTAGAAAAATTGCTTGTGGAGAATTTGGGTGGCCTCGAGTGACAAAGAAATTGGTGTGGAGTTTTCGTCATTAGTCAGAATTCAGATTATTCTCCGGTGTGATAAATTAGATAGGGAATAGACAGTAGATAATTTATGTAGGTAGAATTCGTTTCATTCTTCAGTATGATGTTAATGTTACGTGGAATAATTCAGCAGGCACGGTTGTTGTTAATATTACCAAATTTCAAATTTTAGAGAAAATTTTAAGACACGTGAACTCATAGTGTTTTTAGTAAAGTTAGGGTTCCACAGATATGAAATTTCTTTGTATAGGTTAAACCAAATTTGATGGAGCAAATCTTGAGATTGTAATCTAACAGTTCCATATTTGTAGTCTATTGACAATTGATATATTTATTTCTCAAGTAGAAACGATTGTGAAAGCATGATAACTATCGTGAAAACGAAGATAACACATTATTTAGTAAATGAAATATAATATCAAATTTTAGCACGAAATTCGACGTAAAATACCTATTCCAAATTCTAAGTTTTTAACTTCACAACTACTCAATTAAAATATACAGAAATCACAATTCTTAACTATCTTGCAGTAATTCTCAGTGAATCCACCATCGAATGTTCACAAGCAGCCACTGAGATAGCCAATCACCCAACCCCTTTGGGGATACACCGGCAGTCTTACCGGTCAATAAAATAACTCGATAAAAGTAATTTCAGAGATCCCAACGAACGACTATTCCGCGATCAAATGCCCATGTTTCTTTAATTTCGCCATCGAGATTTCCGACGAGCGCGCAGAGGGTAACTGCATTAGGACGTGGAGCAAGTTTCCAGCCACCTGGCCCCTCGCTTCCATGAATGAGAAGCCTTCCAATCAGGGGAGAGACGGTGGACCAAACGGCCGCAGGAAATCAGCACTTATTCTCGGCCTCGATGATGCTATCTTCGGCTTCTCCTATCCCGTGCCTTTTTGTTCGCCGGCGTGCACCTTCGCGAGCAGCCGTCCCGATCAGAAGAAACGTCAGGCGTGCGTCAGCCACGGGCCGTATAGGTCGCGGCTGACCTTGAGCGCGCCACCACTTGCAGCACGTGCTTCGTGGACAACTACCTCGCTGGGCTTCAGCCTTCGTCAGGTTCTCCTCGAGCTGGCCTTAAATAGGGAACTCGTGCTATTGGTGGAACAGAAATAGTTAACTTCTTAAGGCCCACGGGAGGGCTCGGTGGATCCATAGCTTTGGGGGTGAAAGTCACTTTATGTATTTTCTGGTAGCTATTGTAGGGCCCTGTGGACCCAAAACTTATGTCCACGTGGAATAGATGTAGTTAACTTCTTGAGGCTCACTGGAGGGGTCTATAAGGTAATAACTTTGTGGGTAAAATCTACCAGATGTTTTTCTCAACTGCTACTATGGGGCCTCAGGGGCCCGAAACTCATATCCACGTGGAATAGATGTAGTTAACTTCTTGAGGCTCACTGGAGGGGTCTATAAGGTAATAACTTTGTGGGTAAAATCTAACAGATGTTTTTCTCAACTGCTACTTTGGGGCCTCAGGGGCCCGAAACTTATATCCACGTGGAATAGATGTAGTTAACTTCTTGAGTCCCACCGGGGGGCTTCTATGTAATAACTTTGTGGGTAAAATCTACCCAATGTTTTTTCGACTGCTACTATAGGGCCCCAGAGGCCCAAAACTCATACATACGTGGTATAGACATATACAACTTCTTAAGCCCCCGCAAGTAATCTTTGAAACAATCTTGAGGGAAAATTATCTTATCTATTTTCAACACACCACTATAGGGCCCGGAATATCCAAAATACATATCTCCCTTAATGTCTTTTAGAATTTTAAAAAACATGGAGGGGCAGCGCTCTTCTAGCAGTCAGTTTCCTTTGCACCGACTATAATCGCCACCCGAAACCTCCTTACAGCCTCCTTCACCGTGAAGGGGTTAAACAGTCTCCTCCATCCCTCACCCACGCTGTTTAAACTCCTTCTGCGTCACCCAACCATTACAATAGAGCAAGAAATCGATAAAGCCAGACATCAGAAACAAGGAAAACTCGTAATCGCCTAGCATTATTAGCAACAGGCGTTTCGAAATGATCTTTTTTACAACGCTCTAAACGTCTGCGAGTCTCGTAGGAGCAACAAAACACCGCGCGAGAGCAATGTTTTGTTCTGCTCCGTTGAATTTTTACTATCAAGCATAGGCAGTGGGGGAAAAACGAGCGATCTGGCCACGGTTAGCTGCCTACGTTTGTTTTCAGCTGGTAGCTTCACGGGAAGCATTTAACCTCCAGCGCTAAATACTCCGTCGTCTGATGTTTCAGCAGGACTGGACGAGCATAATCGGATGAAGTTGGGCCAAGCATGCCCTCTAAGAAGCAATACAATCTCGTGCATAATGACGAGTACGACACGAGGATACCGCTGCACAGCGAGGAGGCGTTCCACCGGGGGATTGTCTTCCACGCCAAGGTAATTCGCGCTAAACGTTTTCCGATTTTTCGCGCCCTGATTGCTGCGGCTGGTGCTTACCAGACCTGGAAGATGATCTTTTCAAGCCTTCGGAGCAATTATTGCTCGTAAAGATCGTACTCTGGGAAGACGACATCGTTGAATTGCGATGAAATTATTTTTGAACGCAGGGAAGGAGGCATATATATTTTATATTAAGTCATGAGATTTTGAAAGGAGCTTTTTTAAGGAGATTCTCAAAGAAGCTAATATTTTTTAAAACGAACAGGAATTAGAGAAGCTAAAGTCTTCAGCTGCAGGACATACATATTGCTAGAAATGTCTAAGCTTCATGGATAAAAAATTAAACAGTTGTTATCTTTAGTTTCCTAGGTTGGGTAGAGTCTGGATAATCAAATTCGTTTAAAATAGGCAGATAGAATTATTGAATCTACAAATCTTGATCAGTGGAACATGATATATATTCGGGAAGTTAGGATTGTAGTTATCCGTTTCTGATCACTTCTAGTCAGTGGAACCCGATATAGATAATCCTAAACACGTGGACCCCATAGGAACGGTTACTTACATTCGAGGGACGTGATCAAGATCACTCTGACGTGTGGAACCAGATATAGACTACCTTGGACCTGTAGGATCTGATACAGATCTCCATTGCAGCACGTGGGGTTAGATACAGATCATTTCAGATTTCTCGGACAGGATATAGACCACTTTAGACCTGTAGGATGCGATACAAACGACTACTAATTATATAGGGCTCAGTACTTGAACCCAGGTATCAAACTTGGACCGTAGACTCCAGGTGTCAAGCCTTGGACCTTGGACTCTAGAAATGAAACCTCAGGCCTTGGATATCAAATATCAAGTTTTTGGGTCCTGGGCTTCAAGTGTCAAACTTGAGACCTTGGATTCCAGATCTTAGATCACTGAACTCTACACGCCATCCTACCCCATATCTCACACCATCGAATTGCAGATCTAGATCCCAGCTTCCGCGCACTTGTAAGCGCCCGGATCCTATCCACCATTTCTGAAACCTTTCTTTTGAGCTGTGCTTCATCCACATCCACTTATGTGCAATCTCCAAAACTTCGAATCATAATTCAACTAAGCTTTCCAAATCCTTTCCAAATCCTCCATAAATTTTTTCTATGTCTATGTCCCTCCCACTTCTACAACCCACTTGCAACATTCTCCCAACAACCACTCTATCAACAAACCTTCCATCTCAACATCTTCAGTATCCAAGTCGTAATATTATCATTTATCAGCTTTTTGATCCCCGTAGTTACTCGTGAAATCGGTAATTACAAGCCTCAGGTGAGAAAACTGATCAAGACTTGATTCCCATTCCATCTCTATTATTCACGCCAGGTGATCGCTCCTTCTCTTGGAAGAACAAAGAGCGGATCGGTCACGCGCGAACGATCCTTCCCATTTTCAGTCACTTCCGGGAAAACACATTCCGGAGGCTGTAAACCGAGTTTACCGTATCGGAAGAGCGTAACTCGTGAGAGACCAGGTCTCCAGGACCTCTGTGTTTCGAATGGAGTGGTGAACGGTCGGCCAGCGAGGGGCTCAGCTTGGAAAATACGACTTCACGGTTACTGGGGGCCGCTGGGAACGGGATGGAAGCCATAACATCGCTGTCCAACGGATCTCTGGCTTACGTTCGTAGATCGTGATATACAAAACAATGGAAACTGTTGGTTTCGACGCCTGGTCGTTTGGTTATTCATCAAGTGTTGTCCAACTGCTACCAAGGCTGGCGCTGTTAATCATTCCGATGATTTACGGCGATAATGATACTTTGCTTGCAAGCCCAGGTGAACAGTGCTGGAACCATGGAGAGCTTAAAATCTCTTTTCTGAATCGAAATTAAAAATAACTTTATATTTTCTTACTCTTTCGCTGTACTTTTTACTCTAGATACTTTTACATTAGATATTATGACCTTTTAGAGCATATGGTTACGTTTATTCTTATTTAATATTTAAAAATGAAACTGTCTGTTTGTTTGCCCTTCTTTCACGCCTAAACGGCTGAACGGATTTCAATGAAATTTTCTAGGCTATTTATTTTTTAGGCTTTGTTATTTTGGAAACATCGTAAATAATTCCCGGGTGAAACCGGGCAACGGGTCAGCTAGTATAATATAAAATTAATTAATTAACAGGTTACCTTTTTTTTTATTTTCTTAAGCTTAAAAAGAGAATAGCTTGAGCTCACGAAGCATGCGGGGTGTATTTTTTTAAGCAGAATCTCACTTTGTTATAATAAAATTCTTAGTTATATTTAAATCTGAAATTTTTAGTTTCTTTAAGAATGATTATGTATTAGTAATAATAAGTAACACGTGTAGGTTTATATTTAGGGTGGGTCGAAATAGTTAATGCTAGTAGGTTCTCAAGTGTGTTCAATTCTTCGTTGTCAAGTAAGTTCCTATCGTAGATACTAAAAAATAATTCATAGGGATCACTTTCATCAAACGTCTGACCAACGACAGGACAATTTACTGCACAATTCGAGCCGCTCGAATGAGTCGAATGGCGCGTAAAATCGCGAGAGTTTCTGGGAACCTGAAAAGTGTATCGTTGCGTCGCTGAAATAAGGCAGTTCTGTTTATAGAATGTGGTTCATTCGATGACTGAAAAACTACTTAGTGAACTGAAGATAAAGAAAATACTAAACTTTTGCTGTAATATTTTCATTACTGTTATCAAGCTGCAATTAAGAAAATTTTTCTAAGCTGATTTCTGTTTAAACAGGTATTCAGTCCCAGTCATTTAAAACACCCTCTAATTACTTAATCTAGACCCACAAGAAATAACGAGGTCTTTTGTTAAGTTAACTGTCTCCACTTTCGAGTTTCGAGGTCTGAGAGATGATCTGCATAGTATCGAAGCATCGCTAGTAGGTAGCTTATAACGAAAACCCTCTTAAAGAACTCCGTTTCCCCTCGCTATTGCGTGGTACACCTATACCCGTATACTTCTAACATAATAATCCACGACTCACATCAGACTAACTCAGAGTCATGCTACCCAGGATTCAACGAACAAGGGATTCCAATTTCGTAAAAATATTCATCCACCATAACAAAGTTAGTAAATTCCATTGAAAACCCCCTTACACATTACTACCAACAGCAAACAACAACCCAGAGATATCTCCTCGTCTGAATTTCCCTTAAAATCGATATCTATTCAAGTCGCAATCAGTTTCCACTTTTTATAGTTCATTCTATAGCCTTCTATAGTTGTCAAGTTTCTTCAACCGCCTGCATATTATCGCCGCCGATAGCAATGACGAAGAGAGAGTCTCGCCGAGGTGTTGGATGCAACAATCGCGACAACGACAGCAGATATTTTTGGTCGCGACGCCAGCACGGAGGGAACCGTGACGTCATGGTGGTACGTGTTTATTTCAGCGGTGTACGTTTCTCGGAAAGGTTAAAGCTTTTTGTACGGGCGCCGTCCAAGCTCGTAAAGCGTCTCCGTAAAGCGGTCACTCCGCGAGGCGCAACGCTCGCCGGCTTATTGGCGGTGCGCGCGCATTCTCCGAGGACGTTCAGCTTTGCTCGCGCACCAGGGGATTATCCCCCTGTCTGGCGCCTCTAACTACTGAAACGCCGATTATTTCTTGGATTTCCTTTGAACTTTACTCATAGCGGGCATCCCCCGCTTAAACTGGATCCCCAGCTTGAATTTTACTAGGCAGAACTGTGACACGTGTATCACCGGTGGCCCACGATGTTTATGAGTGATACATTTTTCATTAAAAAAATAAATTCATTGATGAAAGTAAAATAGAAGAAAAAATAGTTGAAATTATGAAGACTATAAGGTAACTGTTTTTTGTTTATAATAAGATTGAATATTGCAATAGGGGTTTCCTTAACCTTTTTTGTTTGTATTGAAAATCTAAATTTGCAACTTTATGTAGTGTGGGTTTATTATGTTTATTGAAGAGCTATGGAAACTGGAGTTTCTTTTGGTGCACATATCTGTATGTAGTCTATAGGCGATTTTGTATTTATAGAAGTTTATTTGCAGGATTAACTTTATGAACGTTTTAAACGTTTTGTTATTTTACCTTCTCCTCATCTATTTATTTCTGGAGTCTGAGGTGCATTTGCGGCAGTTGCTTGAGTCCGTTTCGGATCAATACCAGTTCGGTTCTAATTCGATACCAGTAGCAGCTTCGATTCTAACTAGCTTCTATTCGCGTTCGGATCCGATTCAGTGTAATTTTAGCGAAGTTCATGCTAATTTTGTAGATCAATAATTTCGTTCTGTTGATCGATAGTGAAGTTGGTTAAGTTGGTTTTGTTAAAAATTATCGGGAGCTCGGATTAAACGAAACTTGAAAAATGAAATCTAAGCAATAGTCATTAAAATCTTCAAAGTAATATTCAAATTGCGAATGCAGGGTCCACTTTGACCCGCAATACAATTCTCTCCACCCACATTTCCAAATAAACTTTCCTACTACATTGAATCTTGTCATACTCTGAAATTCTCATTTGCTTAACCCACTGCGGCGAACCCATGTGTACGTTCAATCTGTGCGGGGAACGCCTATAGGCGGTCAGCCAGTGTGCTCAACAAATAGACCTGGGTCAATTCCGCACGCGGTGTACGTTGAGCGTTTCAATCTCAGCGGTGAAAGGGTTAAAGGGCTTATACCAATAAGCAATCAAAGGCAGGAGTATTTGGTGCATAGGATGTCCTTCAGGACGAACGAAATGTGGTTTATCGAGACTCCACTGTACACGAATTGAATATGAAAATTCCGAAAAATCAACGTAGGTATGTATTGTAATTGCAGGAAATGCGAGGATCACAGAAGTTAAGCAAAAACTTGTGCAAATTGACCCGGTTTTGTGTGGCGAGCGATGATACCGCCGATGCCGCGTATCAAAATACATTTTCTCAGCGCGGCCCAGTTCGCGGAAGAAATTTTTCGCCCCAGTAAAGTCACAATAATTTTAGCCGCGGATGATCGTCTTGGCAGGGGCGGCGGACGTCGCCGTCGCTTATCTTTCGAGCAACTTGGTCACGCTTCGACCGTGCACCTTGTATTTCTGTGCTAATCTGTGGCGTCCATTTCAAAATGGAGAAGACGAGGAATTCTTAATGACGATTCCTTAAATGAGGAATTCTTGGCCTCTCCCTTGGAACTCATTTCGGAGAAGTTAATCAGTGAATTTCTTCTCTGTACCACGTTGCTTTGAGATACAATAGTGGTGAAAGGAAAATTTAAATTTAACGATAACAAAATTAAGGGAAGGATTCTATCTTTAAAAATTGATATCCTACAGATACAGATTGAACACAGTGGGCAGTTCAAGTGACCACAGTGTACCTGGGTCAGTTTTGACCCGCAGTGACAAACTCTACTACACGAATTTTAAACAGCTTTATTTTTAATAGAGTAATTCGTGTTCTCGATTCCTGAGGATTTCTCTTTTACTATTCAATATTACACTTGGGTCTAAAAAGACCCAAGTTAACATAATATTGCCCAGTACTATTGTACTTATGCAGCTTTATAAGAAAATTAGTTTAAGCTTTCTTTCGACCATTAATATTAAAGTGTAAATTAAACTATTCGACTTTGTAAACTTCTCAACTCTGATCGAGTTTAAGCGTTTCAAAGATTGCTTCAGGAAGAAGAATAAGGGCCTCGAAAGGGTCGCGGGGAATTAAGAGAAGAGAAACAATCGTGGGATCGGTGGATAAGCGAGATCCAAGGGAAATAAATCAATCGTACGCGAATATTCAGCACCGCCACGGCTATAGAAACCGTATTTAGAATTTCCCCATTGAAACGATGACCTGGCCACGTGTTCGACCGACTCGTTGCACACGTGGTCGATCTCCCACGCAATCGACGGGATGTACTATGTGCTATGTAGTCGAGGAACTGACAAAGGTGTAATGCGATCGGATTTCTCGAGCGATTTGCGCGATCGATATTGTTGCGTGGCTCTAAAACGATGCACGACTCGACGAGAGTTTTACATTGTATATATAGTCTAGCTGTTATTCAAATAAAGAACGAAATGTTAAATCTTGCGAGGGGGTATTTTATTTATCGACGTCGAAAGTCTATTTGTTAATCCTAGTTTCCTATCTAATTCGTAAAATGTTTGAATAATTTTATAGCTTTATATTGGGAAATAAATGTTTGAAGTAGATAGAGTTTGGAATATGGAAGTACTGGAACAGGTGGAACTTGGATAATTTTCTATGTTCAATCTGTTCCGACACTTAGCTGAAATACTCGAAGCTCCAATGGCGTGGTGAGGTATTCCAAGTTTTATGTTGTTTGACATGGAGGTATCAGAATGTGAGAAACTTTGAAAATGTCGCTGAGATATACGACTTGGAATATTTCAGCAAGATAGAAGGGTAGGTGGAACTTGGAATATTTCAGCGAGGTGTTGGAACAGATGGGACTTTGAAATTTTCTAACACCTCATTGAAATATTCTAAACTCCAGCTATCCTTCTACTTTACTGAAACATTCCTATCTGGTCTTACATTACAACAAAATTTTCTAAGTTCCACTCATTTTGATATTTTATATTAACCGGATAAAATTTGGAATACCTCACCTTGGAATATTTTAGCAGGGTACTGAACCAGAGAGGACTTACGATTTTTTTTTTAAAGTTCTATCTGTTCTAACACTTTACTGAAAATTCTAACTTTCACCTATCCATCTATCTTAACGTTATATCGAAGGGCAAGTTAAGATCGAACAACTCTTTAAATACGTTTTTATTTTACACAGAAGGAAAGTAAGGGGCCATATTACTTGCAATGAATTTCTTGAAACGCTTCAAGTTACATGTACAAATTCTTACATTCTACAGAAATATTCCAAGTTGCAATTGTTCTTATATTCTACGAAAATTGAACAAAGTTCGCAGCCGTTGGATTCGGTTATCACCGATTTCCAGATCTCACCACGAAGAGGTTGCTGCGAGTGGAAACCCGTAGGGAGATAGATGGAATCAAGGTTCCATCGATCTCTTCGGTTTAGACTAGGTAACTGCCAACCATTCACTATATTACGCGAGATTCGGTAAGAAGGGAACACGGGCGCATCGTGAAATCGGTAGTCGATGGTACAACTCCTACCACCCAGGTGTCCCAGTCGAAGAAGAAGAGCTTTCGGCGCCCCCAAAGCGATTCCATTAGGAGCACACTAGGTGTGACCTGACTCAGGTCGGCTAACGCGGAGATTGGGCAATCGGCTAACCGGAGGACGGAGCAGACCCATCGGTACCGATTTCACGGCCGGTCACTTGTTTCTAGAATAGAAACAGAAATGACCTAGTCATCGAGGATGAGGAGCTAAGAGCGAGCAAAGTAAGCTAAAATTCAGTGTTTAGCTAGCAGTTTTACATCTTTCCTTACAACTAAACGCTGAATCTTCTTCAAATGTCTTCTTTGGGTCTCTTCTTTCAATATCTTCTTTGGATCTCTCCTTTCAATGGCTTCTTTGGATCTCTTCTTTCAATGTCTTCTTTGGATCTCTTCTTTCAATGTCTTCTTTCAATGTCTGTCTTCGATAGCCCAGGCAGACGACTTAGACCAGAAAGACCAGAAAGACCAGTAAGACCAGAAAGACCAGTAAGACCAGAAAGACCAGTAAGACCAGAGAGACCAGAAAGGCCAGAGAGACCAATTAGACCAAATAGACCGGATAGACCACATAGACCAGAGAGACCAGAAAGACCAGATAGACCAAACAGACCAGAAAGACCAGATAGACCAGAAAGACCAGATAGACCAGAAAGACCAGGTAGACCAGAAAGACCAGGTAGACCAGATAGATCAGACTGATGAAACAGATCAAAGAGACCACGTAGGGTAAAGCAACCAGTGAATGACCGAATTGTTGAATGAGAAGCCCAGTAAATGACCGCATATTTTTATTAAGAATTGTACTTATAAATGTTTGTTTAATACGCATAACTAAAAATATGGGATATTAAAAGTGCAACAACACTCCATTTATAAACATATAGTAATTTTTACATTTATAATTAATATTTCTTTGCCTAATGGTCATTCACTGGTATGCGGTCAATTACTGGTTGGTTTACCCTATATAAACTAGAAAGAGTTCCAATGTGAAAACAAAGTTCCAAACTCATAATTTTATACAAGTGTACTTTCAGGCTTTAACTATTATATTAATATTACTAGCCTATTCTAGCAACGCTCCACTCTATGGAATATAAATTCAGAGATATGATCCTTTTTCATATCTGCTTAATAGCATATGTGAATAATTTCACAGTTTGAACTTTCTTTCAACCAGAGCTGTACAGAGACATATACTGTACACGTTCCATAGTGAATATTTTCTTTTCAAAAATGTTCTCATAAACCCCTACTGGAGCTCACTTGAAGTCCCCTGCAGAAAAGAAAAATGAAGCTATTCCCAGCATATAACCAGACTGTAGACAGTCAGCCTCCACAGACTGCGTTCAAAAATAATTTCCACGATAATCGAGTTCCAGCGCACGTATGATCGCGAATCAGAGTAATAAGCCGCTAAAGCAATTAGGGAAATTACTCGGCGACCAGTAACACGGCGGAATGACTCACGCTCCGTGCATACGGAGAGCCGCTTCATAATTCTCTTTTTCCCTGTAGTTCATCGGCTCTATGGAGGTTCCTCGACCGACCAGCCGAGTGGAGATCGTGGCGGCGATGCGAAGAATCCGCGTGAGTTCGCGTAATCTCTAATTAAGCATGGATAGCTGCCTGGCGGGCAGTCGGCGTCGTTAACGTCTTTTATTTCTGTCCGCAGTACGAGTTCAAGGCCAAAGGGATCAAAAAGAAGAAAGTGACGCTAGAGGTGTCGGTGGACGGGCTGAAAGTCACCCTTCGGAAGAAGAAGGTAAGTCGGAGTCGCCTTTGAATCAGGAATCAGAATTTTGTTGGAATTTGCGTGAGTTCGCGTTCGAATTTTGTCGTCGGCTGGGTGCCGCGTACAAATTAGTAACAGTGGCTGTTTTTTTTTAAAAGTTTTATTTTGTACCTGGAAGAATTGTAAGGAATGTATAGAATGAGGATGGATCATGATTTTTAAGTGGGTGTTTAGTATTAAAGATTGAGTTCCAAGTATTTGGTATTGAATAGTGAATATCCTGTATGTGTGATAGCAATTGAGTATTGTTAATAATATAGCATGGGATCTTGACTACTTGAATAAGAAATACATACTGGGTGATTGAATATAGAATACTAGCTTTACTACTCGGTTTAGCCCGAAATTTAGATTCTGCTTTTATAAAAAAAACTTCTTTTTTTTTTTTTTAATTTTCTTTGTGAAAATAGTCACATTTGTCTGGATTAGTCAGGCATAATGAGCTGAGGCACATTTCGCGATCTCAGAGTTTACCGTTTGAAAGTTTTTAGGCGACAGACAAACACATAAATATATAGAAGCTTTCTGCTTTATATATTAAAATTGACTCTTTGAGTATTTACTTCGGAATATTTGAATATCTTCAAGTCATCGTCTTAGGCCAGACGATTGAGTGCCAAATAATGAGTACTCTAATTATGAATATTCAGTTTTTGTGTATCGAATACTGAGTAGTAGGATAAATAATACTAGTATTCTCAGTAGAGAATACCGAATACCAGCATTCACATATCGAATTCCAATCACTCGAAGACTTACTTCAGTGTCTATTATCAAGTAGTTACTAGAAGTTACTCGAGTGATTCACGAGAGTCACCAATCATCCAAAAGTACTCGACACATCACGTGCACAAAAATTTTTTTGGCTCGTAATTCACTGCCTACTTTTCACAAGTTAAATGATCCGCAGTATAAAATGATCTTGGATAACCGCCACTCCGTGTACTTGCTCACACAGAACGAATCACGTGTCACCCACGATGCACACAATACATACTCATAAAACTATTTAGGCATAAATAAGCTGAATGCAACCGCGTCAACATTGAATGAACCCCTTTCAAAAGCATGTTGTGCAAACATTTAACCATCCATAACTCATGCTCATTCTCAATGCAAAAATAACATCACAGTCGAATCAGGATTACCACCATCCCATTTTTAACACGTTCCGTGCCACGCACAGTGGGGAAATTTTGCGATTTTATGGCTAAAACCACAGAAATTAAATTTTGGAATTTTACAAATTAAATACAAATGTCAGTTGAAGAACTATATTCATTTTCCTAGTCAAAACCTATTTTTAATATATAAATATCAGCACTTTTACGTTCTGATTTTTGGGAAACTAAATTATCCGAAAACCAGCATTTACAAAAATTACGAACGATAAAGATTTTTTATTATTTCATTTATACACATAAACATTTGTGAGTCTATACGAACTTTGTATTAAAACATTTAACAGTAAAATTGGAGGCATTTGATGTTGATATTTCTTCTTCAATTGACATTTGCATTTAGTTTGTCGAACTCAAAAATTTATTTTTGTGGTTTTAGCCATAAAATCGCAAACTTCCCCCACTGTGCCACGGTGGAAATTCAGATATTTGGTAAATCTGTAAAAAGTTGTGAGAAAAGTAAATGCGATGGTCAGTTACAGAAAAATAATAATTCTGTTATATTCTTCATAATTTCTGTTTTTTCTCCCTTTTTGATTTCGACATTGAATTAAGAAATACATACATACATTTTTTTTGAATGAACGTTTTAGTGGCGATGAATATCGTGGGGCGGAACGCGTTAACCTTCGCCTGACGGATGCAGGGTCCATTTGGACCCATTTCAAATACCAAACTACTTGGTTGATTTGTTATTAATATTACTTCTTGAAAAAGATCAGCATTTCTTAAGAACCTAATTTAGAATTTTTTAATAAAATTATGGAATAATATAGATCGAACTATTCGTCGTTCAAGCGTTAACAAAACACTTCCCACCACCCCTTTACCGTTTGCAACTCGAACACATCTAGCCATTATCCTGTCGCATGAAAGCAACCTATGCATCGAGGATTAACGACTCGTTATTTGTCCTCGCAGAAGAAGCAGCACCAGTGGATGGACGAGAATAAGATATACCTGATGCACCATCCCATATACAGGTAAGATGATCGAACCTGCGCACCTCACTCAGGGGGAATCGTTCCCGACGTTTTTTTGCTGGAACAAGTTACTAGGGCTGCCTCCAATCTCCATTTCCAATCATTCTGTAAATCCAATGCTTCGTAAAATTGAGATCGAAGAACCGTCGACTCTAGAATCTCAATATCTCTCGAGTTTCTCTAGCTGCGCACATTTTATTGTTCATGCTCTTAGTAAAACTAGTGTTAATAGTTTCAGTACCTCGGCGTGTATCCACGCCCTGGGAATTGCACCCTGTGGAAGCCTAGTGTTCGCGTAGTTTTATGTTCATATTTTTTGCAAAATATTGAAATGTTAGTGTACGCCACTTTGCGAATTAAGTAACTACTTAAGTGTCCACCTCGCTAGTTATGAATTAAACAGGCATTTTTCAAAATTTTGTGCGATCTAAAGTGCTGCAGATTTCACTTTGCGAATTAGGTAACAAAATTTTGATATCACCAGTTAAGGATTCAAGGGACAGTTTTCAATATCTTGTGCTACCCAACGTGTTAACACGTGGCAGGTAAAACCCGAAATTTTACTGCGTAAATAGAAATAAAAATTTATATATGTCAGACCCCACTTTGCGAGTTAAGTAACAAAGTTCCCACCTCACTAGGGATTCAAGGTGCATTTTTCAAAATCTACTCCACCCAAAGTGTGGTCGCTTCGTGTTAATACTTTGAGTCGTTCAACATTTCGAAAAATGGCGCAAAGCACACCAAACATCCCAAAGCGTTTAATTTCGATGGATTTAATCACTCGTTTCTCTCAATGGCTTGTTCAACCAGTTTCCGTTTGGAACGTGGCCTTACAGTCGACTGCGTTCAACGAGTTGGCGTCAAAGCACGAACGGAAATACATATTCTTTTTCTTCCGGGAACGCAGAATGCATCGTCGAAGATGCGTGTGCGGGATTGCAAATCACAGCCGCGGCGGCCAACGAAACTGGCACAACGGATTATACGTGCTGCTGATTGTGACAAATGCGCGGGGCTATTGGAACGAGCGATGAATAACGACGTTAAGTTGAAATGATGTCGTTGGTATTCGTGCTTTCGCGGGCTTTGGGATTTAATTGCACGCTAGCGGCCTAAATAGCCGTTTTTTTTCAATTTTTTTGGACTTGTGATTGAATTTAAAACAGTTTTATTTCACAGGAAATTTATTTATTCAATAAAAAATAATTTTTGTAGATTTGAATGAGGGAAATTGGGATTTCGAGGTTTTGTATTTTTGCGGGCTTAGGATATTTAATTTGAAGTACATAGTTTAATAGGGATTGATATTTCGAGGTGGTCCTTCCCAATTTGGGATAAATTCTAAGTTTGGGGAATTGAGGTGCAGCACAAGTGTCTGGGGGGGTTTAAATGTACTTTTGATTGTTCCAGGATATTCTACGTCTCCCACGATAGCCACGATTTGAAAATTTTTAGCTACATTGCCCGCGACGGAAGCAGCAACACCTTCAAGTGCAACGTCTTCAAATCTAGCAAAAAGGTCAGTGCAGAAGGTTCCATATTTGTGTATTTCATAAAATACTTAATTAGAATTATCCACGATATCATCAAATTTCAAGTGCATGTCAGCATGCAATGAACATTCTGACAAAGTACCTACTCGAAGATAATTAGATCGTCAAGTATTCAACATATAGTTCATCTACATACTTCAAATTAAACTTAAAACTTGAAAATTGTGGAATTTTCCAAATCAGGAAAGATTCAAACGCGTATCGTACGCCGCGTGCGGAAATCTCCCAATCATATTCATTAACCATGTTGTTTAAACGCCTATAGGCGTTCAACGCCCGAGTTACGTCCGCTGACCGCGCGTATACTTCCACAGCACCAAGGGGTTAATTGCAGTCGAATGCCTTAATCTTCCAACAGCCACACTTTTACATGTGTGCACGTGCTCGTCGAAGCGTAATATTACGTCGTGCACGTGCATACACCCGCGATAATTCACGTGGCCCAGGGTCTGTCACGGCTGGCGTTTTATCAACTCGCATTATTGTGACCCTATAAATAACCACGTCTCCTTCTGTCTTCTCTCTTTTCTCCGCCGTGGGCCTACACTTTTCCTCTCTTCCGTGCCGCGCCACTTCTCCTATTCTTCAGCTATCATTCTCCCAATTCCCCCCTCGTTTCCCACATTTTCTCACGTACACTCTCCAATTTCGCATCCACGCATCTCTTTCTTCTCTTTTAGTCTCCTTTCCTCTCGTTTCACGCAGTTCCAACACTTGAAGCTGCTAGTTCGTGGAGTAATATTATCCCTCGCTTAACTTTTTTCAATAAATATTTAAAGTACATTCATTAAACGAAAGTTCTTTGATACTCCCTAGACTTTATCATCGCGATAACTTTTAATAATTGAAACTAACTTAGGTGCTTCCAAGTTCTTGGAGTATTTAACACTTGCTCCACTTTAACTCCTGAATTCCAACACTCCAACGTTGCATAGTCTCCAAATTATACTAAATTTATAAAATTTACTAAATTTATAAAATTTACTAAATTTATAAAATTTACTAAATTTATAAAATTTACTAAATTTATCAAATTTACTAAATTTATCAAATTTACTAAATTTATCAAATTTACTAAATTTATCAAATTTACTAAATTTATCAAATTTACTAAATTTATCAAATTTACTAAATTTATCAAATTTACTAAATTTATCAAATTTACTAAATTTATCAAATTTACTAAATTTATCAAATTTACTAAATTTATCAAATTTACTAAATTTATCAAATTTACTAAATTTATCAAATTTACTAAATTTATCAAATTTACTAAATTTATCAAATTTACTAAATTTATCAAATTTACTAAATTTATCAAATTTACTAAATTTATCAAATTTACTAAATTTATCAAATTTACTAAATTTATCAAATTTACTAAATTTATCAAATTTACTAAATTTATCAAATTTACTAAATTTATCAAATTTACTAAATTTATCAAATTTACTAAAAATTCTTACAAATTTACTAAAAATTCTTACAAATTTACTAAAATTTTTTACAAATTTACTAAAAATTCTTACAAATTTTTAATACTATCTGGTAACTATTAATGTGAAACTACGACGGGAGCGATCGGGAGCGTCTCGAGCCCGTCACTACTTGTCAGAAGGGGCGCAGGAAAGGCGACGTTGCATCTCTGCCAAAGACCAGAATGCACCTTCGACTTCTCGCGGTCGAGATCATGGGCGCCGACTCTGCGCACGAGAAAGATCGCGCGACGATGGGACCGCGGGCATAATGCTCTATCCACACCGACCGGTCCATTACGGCCACGGATAGGAATTATACCGGTGTATCATGATATACGGCGGTTCGGGGCCCGTGTAATTTCGCGTTCACCGGGATACACGTCTGCAAGAATGTTCCTCGAGATTATAGGGGATGGCCAGCCGGGCGGCCTTTTCAAACATTTTTCGCAGACATCGTCTGGGAGCAATTGCAACGGTGAAAAAATTCGTGATCCTTAAATAACTCGACTTTTATGTACATATCGATATCATTGAACTAAGTAGGATATCTAGGATCTCAGGACTGGAGAATTCTTAATTACAATTCAACCGCGCTTCTATATTCCATTCCATATATTTATTTCTTGCTGTATACATTAATTTTACAAGAACTACAGAATTCACAAATCGGTCACATGGGATTCCCTGCACTCCAACGTCTTTTTTGAGTTACTATTTTTATATTTTTAAATTTGTTAACTTTTGAATGATAATTTTACATTAGTAATACACATACAATCATGCTCTAATAGTCTTTTTGCAGAAATATAAATTTTGATACGATGAAATTTGTAGTTGAAAAAATAGTTATGGAAAAAAACATTCTTTTTTTGTTGAAATTCACCAAATTTTTAAATTTGAATATCAAGGTCTAAAAATTTGCAGTAATATTGGCAAAGACATATACTTCTGGAAGAATATTGCCTGGGGTGCGATACACAAGGGTTGAATGCATTCAAACTCTACTTGATTTACTAATTAAAAAATTATAATATCCCCAATTTCAAATGTAGCAGTCAGAAGAATCACCCTAAATTTGCCACGCTCCGCAGCGAGGATGATCCGTGAGATTTCTCGCGAGGAAGTTCTAAGCTGGAAAAGTGAATTACATTGAAGAGCTCCCTCGACGTGAGATTTCTTTCGCACTCGCAGGAAGACGGGCGTCGTCGATGGCGCCTGTCTGTACCAGGCTATTTTAACAACCTCCTGCCGGTGGCACGACATGGCCGCCACTGCAAACACAGGACAGAACGATACCCACCCCCGCGCACCCCTTGCATCCCACCCCCTGCTGGTCCCTCCACCCACGATCGCGACATGGGCGTCAGACGCTCTGCACCAGCAACCACTGGAGATTCGATGCTTTGGCTGTCAGTTGGATATTTGTGAAACTTCTCGAGAGCGAAACTTCGGAAAGGTGGTAGCTTTTTAAGAGTGACGTGACAGGGAAAGGGTGCTGTCGAGAATCGAGATTCTAGTTGGGATTGTTGTGGTTGATCGGGGTCTACCCAGTAATCGTAAGATTCGAAGGATTTGCAGTGAATTTATGAGAGGTCCTATAAATGTAATATTTCGCTACTTTCTCTTAGGTTTGTCCTCTTTGGGGATGCGCTATTAGAGATCTGACTTCTGTTTGGTAGAGCTGCACTTTTATTACTGATGAGAAGGAGGAAGACGATAGAATAGAAATCTTTGGATTTATAAATCTGTTGGTGATAAATAAAAAAATTTTAAAAAAATTAAAACCGACTTCAAAAAATTAAAATTGTAGGTACTAATAATATTTTTTAAGTCGGTGTCAGATTTACACAGTGCAAATGATGAGGCACCGACTTAAAACATATGGGAGTCGTAGATTAAATAAGGGAAAAAATTATTTTTTACTTTTTAGTACAATTTTATTTTTTCGAAGTCGGTTTTAATTTTTTTATTTTCGACTTTTTAGTTTTATATATATTGACACAACATGCCTAGGAGATATGAGCGCACGTACATACAGTAATAATAATTACATGACAATAGTCTTTATTATTAACCAGAATTGGCAAAATATTGGGTCAATGTTGATTTACAATTAGTGTAGGATGGAACCACCGGGCCATCGCCCCCTTTCGAATAAAACAAAGATCATCAAAATCGATCCATATGCTGAGGAGTTATGAGGGAACAAACATAAAAAAAACATACATAACTACGGGTCGAATCTATAACCTCCTCCTTTTTGAAGTCGGTTAATTAGAAATGAAATTGAATTCCTAGAATCACCGAAAATAATAGATTCAAATATTCAAATCACGCATACAACGGCCATCAAAGTGTTTAGATTGAAACTACATTCTACCCTCCATTTGAAGTCCAGAAAAATTCAGTCACTCCCAAGATTAGACGCTCTTCGATCCCTGAATCCAAAATATTGCCACAATATTCGCGCTTACGTTACGCTGTAAACTGACGATTTCTAATTTGTAAAATAAAATACGTCTCCATGTGCACAATATTGATGTCCAACTTCTAATCATAAAATGAAGCCCCTGAAGTTTCTCTAGACCTAGGATTCCATATTTCATCCAACTTATTTTCATCTGGCTTCGTCAGAATAGCGATCTCTTTATACACGATCGATACGAAAGGCCCATGTTTACGATCCCCGTGAATCAGAGAGTTTATGTAGCCATTAAACGGCTTCTGGCACGGATATCTCATAGAGTCATTCCTCTTATAGTAACATCTCGATACTTCACGGTTAAACGTGCCTGTTCCATCCATATTAGTAGCCAGCGATCTTTGTAAACGCGAAGAAAGACTTTTCTCTCCTCGAATATGATCTTCCTTTCATCCTCGGTCTAAGCAAGTTCGACGAGCTGAAGTCAGTGAAGCTGTAATCGTTCGAAGAAATTCGAAGATCAAGGCTGAGACGTTAACTTTAGAGAGGGGCACAGGATTCTTGTGAAAAATATAAAAATAGTTTCCGATGATGTAGAATTTAATCGTTTTCCGTTTGAGGTGTGAGAAGTCTCTGATTGAATTGAAAATAGCTTTTAATGGGTCAAGAATCCTTTTCATAGTAGTCTCTTTAAAATTCTTCTTCCAGTTGATGGTTTTTTCATACTGAACGATCTTTATATCTCGCAAAAGAAACTGAGAGATCAGTGTTGCAGCAAGTCACGTTGTAAAGAGTAATGTGCAGCTGCACAGCCACTCGTGCATAATTTATGACGCTTATCGTGCACTTTCCGTTGCATTCTTCCTCGTAAATTGCTCTGTGGTTACTACTACGTTATCACATTCCATTAACCTTCGAATTATTAGCCTTTGGGCCGTCTTCGAGGCTCCCGTAACGGGACCCTGGGTTCTAGATTGTAATCAACTTTTTGCACACCTTTTCCACGTTTGTGCTCGGCGCTGTAATTAGTATTGAATCGATTGGCTATCTGAGTTCACTTCCTTGATTGTAATAGAATGGGTGCTAGCAAGTTTGCACAAAGGAACGCGAAGTAAATTGAATAGAAGTATTAAATTTTAATTGCACAGAATATAAACCACTCAAACTTCTTTAAAATGACCATTTCACTTGACCCCTTGATAACTGCAACCATATCCGCTCGAATACACTATCAGCAAATTCATACATTCCGAGTATTAATAGCTTAATAGCAGCTATCAAAACTGAGCCTCGTCTTTTTGTTTTTTACAGCTACGATTTTATTTACTCTTTGTCTCTTCTGCTTGGTTTTCATTGGTGTTCTTTATCATGTACACAATGCGGATGTAATACTAATAATAATAATAATGATTGAGGACGTAATATATTATTAAATCTTCCCCCACCATTATTACAAAAATTATCAAATTCGTATTAATATACCATTACAAATTTCAATATAAAATACCTTCAGTACCTTAAACCTACCCTTTACACAGCTCTTCAGAAAATTCTTCAAGTATGCAGGACATAGAGGGGTCAAGCATCAAAACATCGAGATACATTTTATTTTACATATCCCACTCTCCACTTCTCGGTCTTCAAACGAAATTACAGTACACAATGTCGAGATGTAGTCCTCCCCACAATTTGTCAAACACGATTGATATATCAGGGAAACAACGCGAGTTTCGTGACTTCTTGCGCGTGGATTTATCTGAGAGCCAATGAGTTAATGGGCAGCGATTTTTCATTCCTAGTCGCTCGATTCACCAAGAATTCTGCGGACGGTGGAGAGCGATAAAACGAGAACACGACGTTACGAATTTATGTTCCGGAACCAGCGAGCGCTTTAAGGCGGATTCACACATATCAGTTCCGTGACGGTACACTGTCGTCAATGTCAGTAGTAAAAAATATCATTCTCCTGTTTTGGAACGGAGCAGCTGGCACTTGTCCGTGTCAGTTTCATACTGACGCAAAGAGACTAAGAGAACTGATACAGATTTGTTATTTAATTGCTTGTGGGGGGGAAGTTTCTTTATTTAAACTCCAAAGTTTAAAGAATTTTATTGCACAAGTTTATAGAGCAGAAGAAGCTTTAGAATTTTCATTTTATCCATTTTTTAATGTAGGCTATAATTTTCAAGATGTATAGGGAAATAGAAAAGCGCGCGTTAACATTTGAGGGGTGTTTTCAGCCTGGAGAATCAAAAACCAGCTGAAAATAAAAATTGTGTGGTACTTTTATTAATATTTCTTACAGGTCTGTAAAGTCTCAGAAGAAAAATTGGAATTTTCTGGTTACCGATGTGTTCCTCTCGCTCGAAAAAGTGGAGGGGATAGTGATCACCTTAGTTCGACACAATACTGTTATGTGCGAATCCGCCTTTATCGTCGCCTGTCATTTTCAGGCGGACGCAAAGACCTTATCTCGCTCGTGCTTTCCTCCAACCCTTTATTTTGTCCTTACACGCGTTGAGAATTTAAGGTGCATGATATCTGCAACCCTGTTGCCTCCCTTGCATGACTTCACTAGAGTGTACCTTACAAAATGGAGTGCCTAATTTTATGTCTTTACCGTGGAGTATTCTACGAGGTGTAACACCTAAATTTATACACTTTTAGGATTCTATTACTTCTGAATTTATGGGAAATTGATTAGGGTAAAATTGGCGCGAGCACTCTTTCTTTGAGTAAGAGAGATATAATTTGTGCAATGGTTCGTGCGGAGAACGCCCATAGGCGTTGAAAGAGTGTGGCTAATGAATACGAGTAGAGTATTTACGCACACGGTTTGAGTGAAGCATTCGAGTGTGAAAGGTTTCTCGGATCGTAAGGGGAGATTTTATATTTTGGGGCCTCAAAAAATTTTTTAACGGTACAAAAGCGTACCATCTTTTCACAGGACGAAATCCAAAAAGAAGAATACTAATAACAATAATGAAGAGAATATAATAAAAAATAAAACAGATAAACATTAACATATTTAAATGTATGTGACATTTTTATCATTAAGAGTATTAGATTATTATATTAAAATATTAGAAATTATGTCCTAATTTCTTTTTTCAATTGGAATCAAATAAAAAAATTTCGTTCTTATTTTTCTTTTGTATTTTCTCTTTTCTTCATTCTTCCTTTTTTTCTGGTGCCCCTATAAAGCCCGGGGCCCGGGTGCTTTGCTCTCTGTGACCGGCCCTGAGGATATTTGATGCTAGAAAGATTGATTTGATTAAATTGAAGGATATAGAATACTTCACGAATTTCAGGAAACATTATTTTATTATGTTCAAAATATCTCGTAAGAAATGCGAGAATTCTTTCCAGAACCTTTCAGATTATTATTATTAATGAAGATATTTACAATTTGTTAGACGCACACTCTGCACCAGAGAAATTCACCGGAGAATTGATGGGCTTCTTATCGCGATAAGTTCGAAAGCGGCTCGAATTTCAATGCTATCCTCTTTCGTTTCCTCCTGCATTCGTTTGAAATTTCAACGTCGCACATGACACAGCAGGCCGTTTAAATCTGCCACGGTGTCATATCACTAGCAACAGACCACGTGCGTCATACGTTGTCAAGCCGTTAATTTTAACCTGCACGGACAGTTTACGGGGGCGAGGGACGGCAATACGATTTCAAAAATATTTTCAACGGCGATTTAGCTCGATTCGTCGGCCAGACGGAATCGGTCTACGATTTATGCACGCTCGTCGATTATTCTCTCAACAGATACTCCATAAGCATTCTCAATAAACAAAAAGGAAATTTAGCTTGTACCTTGTTATGCAGATTTATATAACCATTTAGTTCTAAACGGTCCGTGGACTTTTTTACCATTTTATTAAAAGGGTACCTTCACTCACAATTCTCCATTCCAAGTTGCGCCATTAAAACTACGAACTCGCCATACAGAAATATTATTAAAAAAAGAGCTTGGTGAGTGAAATAATTCGCAACTTTTATCGTGGCTATATTATTCGTTATTTTTTGTTCTACCTTTTTAGCCATACGCGCTGTTCAAAATGAGCAGGTCAACCGTGATGTGGCTAATATTGTGTTAGCTTCTCGTATACTATGTAAATGAGAGATTTCACGAGACCCGGATGTTGTTAAGCATATGAAAACTGTTCCATACTTGACATTTGGCTTATTCTTCAGCATCCGACGTTTGCTTCGTGCTTTGGAGGGATCCTCCAATTATTTCGAGCAGGGTATTCAAATTTCGAATGAGTCCTCCGAGTAACAGTAACGCCGTGCTAGAAATAGAACGGTACACAAGCTAGGGCCCTACAGAAATATCCGTGTACCGTGAGCTAATGTTTAAAGTTCCTCGCCATTAAGGCTGTGGAGAACGTCGCAAGAAGCTTTTTCCTCTTTCCGCAGTAACTGGTGCCTGGGAAAGCTTCGCGCGCTCTCGAGTCTGCTCTTTTGAATTCCTTCGGAAACTGGGATTCTTTGAAACTTAGAATACAATGTATGCTGCGTTTAAAAAAAATGAATATTGACTTGTCTTGCATTGAGTAATAAACGAAAGACGTATTGAAAATCCAAACTCCGGCCAAGATTATTAGAAATATAACTTGCTATTATAAGTAAGTATAATAATTCAGAATCTCGATTGTTTGATCCATAGCGTCAATTTCCAAAATTTCTTCCGTTTCATTGTGACGTGTGTTTAGGTGTGCCAAGCAATAAAATATCATTTGTAAAATACACAAATCACCGAAGACTCAAAATTCTCGAGGTTCGAGTAATGTTGGAATTGATTTCAACTTTTGCTTGACTTTTGAAAGAATTGCTTGAGGCAGTAAGTGGAAAGCACCCTGACAATTTTCAAGAGAACAAATTGAATACACACCTCTAGTTTTATATTCAAAAAATTCGTGGGGTATCTTCAAGGTATAATTGAGACTCTTCATTAACACATTCCTAGAAATAACTAAATTTCTAATCCAATAAAAAAATATGACATCACTCAGTCAACTTCTACAGGCATAAATTCCGTCTCTGAAATTTTCCCAAAATCTATGTCCACTGAACTTGAAATATCTTTTCAGAGTTTTGATACTTTTACCATAAAGCCAAGGTTCGCAATTACCAAAGCACACTAATCAGGTACATTAACACTCAAATCCATGCGTTCCCCCTCCACTATCACTTTATATCACTTCCTTACTCTCTTTCTTAAGTAATCACGCCTACCATTGCCAACGGAATGCAGCAGTCGAGGTGCGCCTGCAGGTATCGAGGTTCCACCTCGACGTTCCTCCCGTAAGAATCACCTGCAAATTAAACAATACGAGTACTAACGACTTTATTACATCACGAAGTACAAAATTAAGTGACGAACAGACGAGGTTCAGCGTTCCTGCTGTTACGAAACCAAAGTCCGCTATTTCAACGGCTGTCGAAAGATTCGGTCCGCGTGGTCTTCGCGTGACGGTATCGATGCCCAAAACGAGTGGAACGGTGCCGCGGATGCCGGAAGAGGAATTCCACGACCGAATTGCCGGCTCCTCGTCTCGGTGAAGGGTGCTCGAAACGGGAGCAGGGGAACGCAAAGAGCGAATTTCAAGCGTTGCTTTCCGCGTTCTGAAAGCTGGCTCGTGCCGTGGCACTTTAAGCTCCTCTGCTCTTGTTTCGACTCGAAACGAGCTGGTGGAACGAGCAGTGGAGGAGAGAAAGAGGATTGCCGGTCCGGGGTAACAAAACGTCCGAACGCCCTCTCTCTGGTCAGCTGCGAAGAAGCACGGAAGAAGAGGAGGATGAAAGAGAGACCAGCCAACGGAACGAAACGATTTTTGCTGGTTACTTTTAATTGTAAGAAGAAAGGAATTTGTGGTTGGGGGATCGAAGCGTGACGGGTGGCGAAGAAAAACGTGGCTCTGCTGAAGGATGAAGAAGCGAAGAGGTCCGTGGAAAGGAGCAGTGTGTGTTTTAATGAAGGGCAGGAGAAAAGGGGCGGGGATGATGGAGGAAGAATGTGGAAGGATTGGAGGGGGTTCGAGATGTTTTGGATTCTTGGAAACTTGGAATATTTTTGGGGAGGTTGGAGGATGATGAACTTGACGATTAACTTGGTTAGAGGAAGTTGAAGAAGTACGATAATAAGTTTTTTACCCTATGGGCTACTTAAGAGCAAAGAAACTGCTGAATTTAATTCTATACTGAATTATTGGAGATAAACAGTAGTTGGCATAGGGTAAACGCACCAGTAAATGAAGAGTTAAGGCTATTGAATGAACACTATTATAAAATAATGTTTGCAGCGCGATTGATTCCACGTGCTGCAAAAATTGTTTGGGTATGAAGCAAGGAATGAAAAGAAGTCTCTAATTAATTAGTTGCTTACTTCAATAACTTATTTTACTCATTTTAATAAAAAATGTCCATTCGCTGGTACGTGTTCATTTACTGGTACATCCACCCTAGTACTCTAATGCCACTTCAAATCAAATTCAACTCCACATTAATCCTGGAACGGTGGATAGTTTGACCATGCGTTGGATGCAGCATCCATTTTGCCTCATAATTCCATTCACATACACCTCAGGATAAGTTTCTAAATTCGGTTCTCATCTTGTTATCATCTATAATTCTAATCTTCAAGAGGTAACACTAACAACAGGTTCCAAATCAACCCTATATCCTCTGTGCTCTAAAATAATGCTTTTCCCTCTTATAGTTTTGTGGATGCGTTAAAAAAACCTCCTGAAACTCAGCTTCACCTCAAAAGATCTTAATCGCCAATCATATCTATAATTTAACACAAATTTTCTCTATTAAATTGTTCTCCATTAGTTCAATATATTCCCTAAATAGATCAATAATAATTTAAATAAAATGAATGCATTCGCATACGTCTGAAGAAAATTCGCGAGTCATCGTTGGGTCAGGTTCCACCCACGACATAATCCAGACTTAGAGGGATTGGCTTGGCGGGGGTGGAGCGTCGAAGCCGATCGAGTAGCAGGCCGCGGAAATGCCATCGGGCGAGTCGAAAGCGAGAATATTAATGCACTTATAAATAAACCTACGGAAAAATCCAGTGGCCAGGAGAGAGGAGCAGACGTAGACGTCTCTCGAGTGAGCGAGCGGGTGGCGTGTGCTCCGCTTCAGGCTCAGCTTCACCGCCGCGGCGCTCTGCTATCGCGCGGGCCAGCATCCGCGAGTAGCACACGCAGCTTAGTTCTCTTCTACCTGCCCGCCGCGGCGAGATACATACTCCACGTTTCCGTGTATTTCGAGAGCACGCGGTCCTCCTCCGCGCTCTCGCCACCAGTCAGGGAGACCACGTCCATCGTCCATCACCGCGGTCTTCGGTTAAGAGGTTAGCGGCGTTGCTTCCACCCGGCGGACATTCGATCGAGAATGTTTGGTTTGATGGGGTGGTAGGAGGTTGCTGGCTAGTGGAGAGTGAAGAGTGAAGGTTGCTGGAGGTCTGTGAAGTGGAGAGTGGGGGGTTGCTGGAGGTTGGTGATGTGGGGAGTGGTGGTTGCTGAATGAAGGCTGTTCGAGTGGAGAGTGGAGGTTTCCAGAGGTTGCTGAAGCGAAGATTTAAGATTGCTGAGGATTGGTCAAGTGGGGAGGGAAGGTATTCGAAGTGGAAGGTATTCGAGCTTGCTGAAAATTTTTTAAGTGCGAGTAAAGATTGCTGAAGCGAAGAATAAAGATTTCTATAGATTGCTGAAGCGAAGATTTAAGATTGCTGAGGATTGGTCAAGTGGGGAGGGAAGGTATTCGAAGTGGAGACTGAGATTGCTGAAAATTTTTTAAGTGCGAGTAAAGATTGCTGAAGCGAAGAATAAAGATTTCTATAGATTGCTGAAGCAAAGGTTGAAGATTGCTGAGGATTATTCAAGTGAGGAGGAAAGATGTTTGAAATGGAGAGCCTTGAGGTCAATAATAAAGGTATCTAACAATTACTGAAGCAAATAAAGATTGTTGAGGTTTGCTCAAGTGAAGAAGTGAAGATCGTTGAGGTTAAGAATAAAGGTATTTAACATATACTGAAGCAAATAAAAATGGCTGAAAGTTGCAAAGGGGAGGAATGAAGAGGGGCAAAGATTGCAAAAAGTTGCTACAACGAAAATTGAAGATTCCATAAGCTACACAAAAATTGAAAGAAGTTCCAGGAAGGAGAGTTCATAAACTGCCTCAGAACTGCATCCTGAAAAGTTTGTAGTTGGAAAGACGAGAGGTTCTTGACGAACAAATATGGAAGTTTCAAGGAGCCCTAGAAGAAAAGTTTAAGGAGGTCGTGGCGTGAAGATCGGAGAAATTTGAAACGTAAATTGGAAATAGAGATCCAGATACCTAGGAAACCAAATTCAGACCACCTGGTCAACAGAAGTGAAAGAAGTTCAGAAAGAAAGATTGGTCTGAATATGATGGTCAAAAGGGAGGAAGTTTGAGATGAAATTGCTACGAAGATTCAACGAAATTGAAGAAGTTCGCGAGCAGAATTGAAGAAAGCTTGAAAAGTGCATTTCAAGCTACTCGCAAAAAAGATCTAAAGAAAATAATGGAATGGCATTTCAACCAAAAACAAACTATGGAAACATGATATAACAAGTAACTAAAAGTTCACAGCAAGGCTCAATTAAATTAGAGAAAAATTGAAACAAATTCGAAGGAAGAGACTAAAAGTATCCCAAGGAATGAAATGAAAAATGCCTTTATACGAAATTAGTGCCACTTAAAAAAGAAACATCAGTGTGAATAGTGGAAGTGGTTTTTTTATTGAGTGAACCGCAGTGTTTCCACTGTTTGATTTTTTTTTGCAAAATGTGTAGGTAGATGTTCGCGTTACGAAGGAAAAATGAATTATTGATAGGCGAAATGTCGGTGAATATGCGCGTAAATGAAGGGATTGTGCGAAAGTGACGAATGGGGAACGATTTCGAGTGATCGATGCGACAGGATTTTGAGTGTTGAGTAATATTTGTCAATGCCAGTGATTTTTTAACCTAAATATTCGTTTTTATCTCTTACGGTGCTCTTATCTCGATTTAATGTGGCAACTAACCATCTCCACCTTCGATGTTCTAAAAATTCCTCCTCCCTTAAGTTTCAAAAAGTAGCATACAAAAATTGATATATTTTGAATCCAGGAATTTTACTCTGGGGCATCGATTAATGAAAATGCTCTATGGTGGATGAAATTCTGGATATTTGCACAGTACAGTTCAATCAATTGGAAACATCGCAGATCGTTTTATAAACTCCATGAATATTTATACAGTATTCGTGGAAATCCGGGCATAGAGTTCTGGGAAATGAAATTCGAGGATACATTCCATTTTTCGCGCTTCCAACTCCCATCGTTCGTATAATAAATACATACACTCTTGGAATATTATAAAAACACAGTTTATATTTCTTTATTTCTGAAAGATGGAAATATACTGTATATTTAATAAGTTGTATATAAAACCGTTCCAACTTTGCAAGGAAACGACTCGAATCACTACTATCATATTTAAAAAAAATCCTGAAATATCATTCACGCTATACTTCAGACCTTTAGTTAACAAAAACAGGGGTTAAGAAACAAGTAAATTTTTGATCCAGTACAACCTTCCACCCTATAATTAGGAAGAGTATTCTGAAGTCCCTGTCCCAGAAATAAATAAATCCTTGGCTCACTGGCGAAACTGACCAACTCCATTTTTTTTATAAAATGAGGTTTTGGTCTTTCCCAAAAGATAATACACTTGACAGTTGCTAAAGATCAAACTCACATTCTGTCAATCAAAAAGTGGACTTGGTCAGTTTTACCACCAAATCAACGAAATTTATAATTCACCAGAATTTTCATCCCTCCTATAAATAATTACGGACAGCATAGTTCTTAATAGTAAGAGTCCCATAAAAGAAAGAGCTTCCGTTATTTCACAATAAAGAAAAACACACCAACTTTTAATCAAACTATGGAAAATGATCACGAAAATAAAACAAGCAACTAAGAGAAATAAAAAAGAGATAAAATGGATAAAAACGGGGGTTGTGATGGATCGTGTTGCCATTCGACGCTTCAGATAATCAATTTAATGACGAGATGACCAGGTGCGTGCTACAGTTTGCGTGCACTAGTTACAGAAGGGGGACGCGTGTTATCACGGTGCGGTACTTAATCACCAGTGCGCGCGTGTTTACTCGCGTTACGCACGCTCGTGTAATCAAAGCGGCGTACTACAGCCCCGTGCCTCCCTTTGCCGCCCCTTATCGCTAATGACCGTCGTCTTGAGGGTCAAGTTCGAGATTTATTATGAATGAGGAGGCGCTAGGGTACGAGAATGAAATCATTCATCGTGTCGGCGATTATAAAGCTGGCCTGCGTGAAAAAGACAGGGATTCCGAGTTTATCACCGTTCTAGTATTTTTTAGTACATAGGAACGCGGGAGTTGAAATATTCGGAATAAAAAATAAACAACGGTTTTAAAAATGAACCCATATTCAAATCATAATCGAAAGAAAATAAATTATAATAATAATAATAATAATAATAATACGTCTTTATTACACCAACAAATTAAGTAATACAGATTTAGTTTTTTTTTCCCACCATTTTTTCTTTTTGTGGCGTAAAGGGCGGAATTCAGCAAAATGCTGTTTTAAAATCCTTTGTATTGTAAATAGTTTTGTAAATAGAATCTGGAGTTTCACTTAAATTCAGATGAATTATATAAAATTGGGGTGATAAAAGTTGTGCCTTAATAATGTAACGTTAACAAAATTTCAATTTCTAAAGGATTCTAAATTTTTTGAGAGATGTTTTTAGATATTTATATTCTTTGGTTTTTGGTCGTTAAAATATCACTACTTTGAGTTACATTTTTTTTATTTAATTGTAGAACCGGAGAGTTCCGTTTTGAGAGTGCGTATGGTTCATAAAATTTAGATTTTTTTCAAAGTTTGGGGTTTCTATTCTTTTATAATCGTCAATTATTTTAAGTACAACTGTTCTTAGGGAGTATCCACAGAAGAGGGTGTAAAAACCACCAAGCGCCAAAAACAACAGAGAATCGATTCGTAACGCATTCAGAGATCCCTAGCAAAAAGAACAATCTTCACGCTCGACATCATCGAAACCTAACGATCTATCTTCTGAACAAACAAACTCTTTTAAGCAATACTTTCAGCTTTTATATATTTGTAAACAATCAATTGCCACCGTTCGCAACAATTTTCTGTTTTCCCTCCCCTCGAATTTCTTTTGCGTTCTGTTCTCACATTGTGAAAAAATGTATTACCGACAAAAAATGTGTATATACAGTATTCTTTATTTCTTATCTTGGAGCAGTGACGCAAAATTATATTCATTGCATTTGCAATCTATTTTTTCTTCACATTCAATGAAATTCTGACAACTGGTTTTATCCACTTCCCGATTCAGAATTTTCTGCAAATCAAATTCAAAACACACAGATATACCTACGATTACAAAAACAATCAATTTCCTGATTTAAACGTTAAACTGATAAACATTACAGTCATCCATGTAGTGGTTCCTGCGCAAAAATAAATCCAAAATGGCGAATAAAATTTCTTGCCATACGCCATTGTTTTCGAGAAAATCAGATTTGGAAACTCCAGACTGAAGTCAATCTTTCTCTAAAGCAAGGGCACCTTCGAAGACAAGTTATTCTACAGTTTTGACTTATTTTTAGTCGAGAATATACTTCACTCCCACATTCTACCAATCTTTACCCACGTGCACACATAACGAATTTTCCAAAACCGATTTTCTCAAAAAATCGCTCAATTAACGAACTTCTTTATCCAATTCTATCATTCGTTTTAACCGACCCTCATTAAAAGTTTACAATTTACCAAAATTGATCAAAAAGATGAAGATAGAAGGCGTAATGAATATTGGAATGGGATCGCGGGAATTGATTCCCGTTCGGCGTGGAAAGACGCGCGTTGAGAAATTGTTCAGTCGCGTCGACGGCTCCTCCGCGAAACGCTTCGAGGCAAATAAACGTAGCGTGGCTGTTGCGAAGGTGCTCGGGGGATGTTAACGACGCCGGGTCAGTAATAGTTTCTAAACCGAGCGGGATTTATCTCGGAGCTGGCCAGTACTACGTCGGGCCCGCGCGTTTATAATTGGAATGGTCGCGGCGGGAGGATTGCACGCGCGGGAGTATCGATTCTTTGAATCGCGCGGCATCGGCGCCAATCGCGGCCCCGCGTGTTCGGCAGAAATTTATTACACCGGGGGCAGTACTCCCTCTTGCTAACTTGTCTCTTTTACGCGCTCCCTTGTTTATAATCTTTTTAGATCCACCTTCTTTTTGCCGCCTCTAGTTCCCTCTGTCACATTTCTGGTTTTTCAACCTCTATTTGTTTTTCCGAGCTCTAGTTTCCTATGTAGGTAGCTTGCTTTTGCTCTATCTAGTTCCCTCTGCCGCATTTCTGGCTTTTCAAATTCTCTTCATTTGTTTTTTTAGCTGTAGTTTCCCATGTATCTTCTTTTTGCTCTTTCTAGTTCCCCTGTTTCAGATCTGTTTTTTTTTAAATTCTCTCTATTTGTTGTTTTTTGGCTCTAAGTGGATTCCTATGTATCTTCTTTTTGCTCTTTCTAGTTTTCTCTGTCTCATTTCTGTTATTTTAATCTCTTTATTTGTTTTTTTGAGGTATAGTTTTCTATGTATCTTCTTTTTGTTCTTCCTAGTTCCCTCTACCTCTTCTTTTGTGTTTTAAAGTCTCCTTATTTCCATTTTTGAGCTCTAGTTTCCTGTATATCTTTTTTTCTGATATCTCGACCTCCATCTATGTATTCCTCTATTGGTTCCCTTAACCCCCTCAGCCTTCTGCCCCTCTTTTTGCTATCTCTAGTTTCCTGTGTCTCTTTTTTGGCCTATTAAACCCCCTCTATTTTTTGTCAGCTCTAGTTTCCTATGTATCTTCTTTCCTCTCTCTCTCTCTTCCTACTTCCCTCTGCCTGTTCGTTGATCTTTCAAACTCCCTCTACTTTCTTCTGGAGCTCTCATTTCCTGTATATCTTTTTGCTGGTATCTCGACCTCCATCCATTCCTCTGTAAGTTCCCTAAACTCCCTCAGCCTTCTGCCCCTCTGATTGCGGTCTCTAGCTCTTTCTGCCTCTTCTTCCGTCTTTCAAGCTCCCTCTTTCTCACCCCTCTTGCTCACGCCACTGTCCCTTTGCTCAAACTTTTAGCTAGATGCCGCCTTCCTCGCCCGGACTTGCGAATGGAAATAGACACAGGAGTATTCCAAATGATTTCTAGCCGCAGAGTAAATTTAAACAAACAAGATTCTACACTTTTCCCCAGAGTATACCTATCCATCTCAATATTCAAAATACACGTTGACTAATAGAAAACATGACTACCGAGCAAGATTAATAACTACACGGCGCGCATATTCCGTTACAACTATCCCTTTCTCTGGTCAATGTCACTGCTAACCCACATAATGGACGCAAGCCAAAAGGCCCGTGAAAAAATTCTTAACCACCCAACGAGTAACAAACCAACCAACTTAACACTTTAAGTGGCACAAAGTTTTGAAAAGTGTTTCCCAACTATCCCTTTCCCCATAAAAGCTTCCTACAAAGCAAACCCCAAGCTTCATTTCTTTCCAAAGTAAACATTCACCGACTCCCGGACAATATTTCCAACGCTTTCCAAAAAATATCCCCATGAGACTCCAGCAGAACAAAGGATGCGAATGCCTCTGCTTAAAAACACGCCGACGCCACTCACAATATTAAACTTACCCAGAATCCCTTCCACCCACCGCGTGGACTTCAAACACGACTAGAGCAGCTCGCTCGTCCGACAAGACACACAATTCCCCGTAATCGCTCGCTACATTCTGGCTGAGATAAGAGCGCGCAAGAGAACGCGTGTAAGACACGATAAACTTGAGGATGCCATTGCAGTGACGGGTGCTCCCCAGATTCCCTATAGAAGGTGCTCAAGGTGCTCGAACAAAAGACACCCTAATCCCTTAAGAACGCCTGTCCAACATGCTGAAGAACTCGAGGCAAGCAGGCGGAGGATCAGAGGTGTCCGTGTCGACGAATCCTGGGCCCGGAAGTCCAGCCGGCCTCGAGACACCGAAGCCCAGGAAGAAGCTGTCGTTCAAGGAGCCCGAGATACTCAACTACCTGAGGTCGAAGAAGCCGTTCTCCAAGCCCAGGCCGCCGCCCCTGCAGCTGGCCAGGTCGCCGGCCAACGTCGACTTCAGCTTCGATGAGAACCCCTTCGAGGAGGAGAACGATGACCTCGAGGAGCTCGAGGTATAGAGGATCGGACGTGCATACGCGCGTTTGGTAGGCAGAGAGGATAACGCCCGTTTACGGGGGTACAAGGGTTGCGCGTGGCTCGGCCAGCGTATCACGAAAAAGCCAGCTCACGGAATCGTAGGCGAAGAGGAAGAAACACGGTGTCGCGGCGGAATAAATTATGGATCGTCCTGGACGCGAGGACGTTGCTTCTTTTCCCAACCTTCGTTTGAATTAAAGAGCGGTTTTGTGTAGTCCGTACACGTCCCTTTCAGGCGTCTAGTATTTGTGAGATAGGTTTAGAGTTTTTTAGTTTTAGAGTTATAGAGTTTTAGAATAGAGTTTTAAAGTTTTAGAGTTTTTTGCAGTTCTAGAGTTTTAGAATTTTAGAGTTTTAAAATATTAGAGGTTTAAAGTTTTAGAGTTTCAGATTTTAGAGGATTTCTGTGGAGTTTGGTTTTCCAGGAAATAAATGTTTGAGGGGCGGAGAAATTTCGAGATTTTAAAAGATTGAGGAAGGTGGTTTTGGAGAAATTGGGTTTTGCTATAAGCGTTTCAGAGTTTCAGATTTTAGAGGATTTCTGTGGAGTTTGGTTTTCCAGGAAATAAATGTTTGAGGGGCGGAGAAATTTCGGGATTTTAAAAGATTGAGGAAGGTGGTTTTGGAGAAATTGGGTTTTGCTATAAGAGTTTCAGAGTTTCAGATTTTAGAGGATTTCTGTGGAGTTTGGTTTTCCAGGAAATAAATGTTTGAGGGGCGGAGAAATTTCGGGATTTTAAAAGATTGAGGAAGGTGGTTTTGGAGAAATTGGGTTTTGCTATAAGAGTTTCAGAGTTTCAGATTTTAGAGGATTTCTGTGGAGTTTGGTTTTCCAGGAAATAAATGTTTGAGGGGCTGGGAAATTTCGAGATATTAAAAGATTGAGGAAGGTGGTTTTGGAGAAATTGGGTTTTGCTATAAGTCTACTTTTATATAGAATCCTTTGTGAAATTTTAATTTCAAGGTATGGAATGTTAAAAGGACCAGTAGACTGCAGCACTCGTCGATTCGTAGATTTCAGGAATATAACTTTCGGAATTCGCCCGTCTGAACTTTGGTCCCTCGCAACATTTGCAGCTTGTATATTTATTCGCCCGAAACCGTGAAATTTGAAGCGATCTAAACGTTTGGCATTCCCGCCTTCAAACGTTTCAACTTGTTGAAACATTTGAAGGCACGGAACATGGAACTCTCAAATGTTTGAAGTTTAAACGTGTCGATAAGCCATTAATCTGCAGCACTTTGAAATTTAAAATTCAAAGCGTTCCACTTACATAAATATTCCTCTTCGCAGCTTTCGTATCTCTACCACCGACGACCATAAAAATGTTCACAACTGAAATTTGATGATTTCGTGTAATTCCAATCGCAGCATCCATATCGCACTTATTAGAACGTTGAATTAAAGGAAATTGTATTTCATCAGAGCCAAGCGATGAGGGTGGTCAGGACGGTGGGACAAGCGTTCGAGGTGTGCCATAAATTAAGTATAAACAACGCCACGGAGGATCGGGACAGAGTGGACAGGGAGAGAGAACACGGAGAGAACCACCGTGACGTTTACGAGGACCAAGACGAAATACCGAATGAGCAGTCTCAGCCGTCGCCGTCTTCTGTGCACAAAGGTTTAATATCCCCGACTTCTGTTCAACCATAAAAAAAGCCATTACTTCCGTCATTAACCCTGAGAAACCTTCCAATTTGCACCGAGTTGTGCAGCAAAATTACAACTCATTGCTTGCCACTTTAATCGCGCTCTTAATCGACCATTAAAAATTCTGCTTCATCGCGTGGAACATGCAGTGTCTTCACACCGTGTTAGCCAAAGAGATACTGCCAATGGAATGCGTTGTAAGCGATGCGTTATAAAGAAGGAAAGTGAATGGGATCTAACGTGTTTTAGATATATCGCTGTTAGGGGACTCGGAGGACCCAGTGCAGGAAAAGGCAGCTGTTCCGTGTCTTCTCAGGTCGCACGAGGTCCCAGCGACCACAGCGTCTACCACGCCGATTAGACAATCGCCACCGGTGAGACTCTTTCTAAAAGTTTCGAAGGTTGCAGTGACGCAGGGTGATTGAATGGATTGTATGGTTTGTGCAGGGCACGGTGGCCTCCGATTGCGGAGGGTTACTGGTTGGAGGCGAATTGACTGCTCTAAAGCACGAGATTCAACTGCTGCGGGAACGACTAGAGCAGCAGAGCCAACAAACCAGAGCGGCCGTTGCCCATGCGCGTCTTCTTCAGGATCAACTTGCGGCTGAAACGGCAGCGCGCGTCGAAGCTCAAGTAAGTGAATGCTGGACACTTGTGTAATGATGTTTAATGACTTTTTTTTAAGGTTGATATTATACATGGACGAAGTTTTCTGGAAATGTGTGGTTGGTTTTTGAATGGTAGTTGTAGATTTAGATTATATGTGAAGTTAATAATGTATTGGTTCTGAGTGTGATAAGTATCAACAACTATGTGAAGTATTTAAATAGTACGAGATTCTAGGAGAAACTAACAGATTATTGGGAGACAAGAGTAGATACTAGTGGATACTAGTTGATATTGTTTAGTATTAGTCTTAAGGGGGAGCCTGGTGTAACTAGCTGAAAATCGTGGGATCTTTCGGGAATTTTTTTTAAAGAAATTATTTCATCGATCTTTCTGAAACTTTCAGGATATTGATTTTTGCCTCCTGGAAATTCCATTTCAAAGCTTGAAAAATATTAAAAAATAAAATTATTCAAAACAACGATTAGGGTAATTCCGGGAGACGCGGCCGGGCTGGAGAGTTGGTCGAGTTGCTATATTCAGGCTCTACATCTGTGTATATGTAAAAATGTGTTAAGGTTCCGAACAATTAATTCTCAAGAAATCAACTGTTTCGACCAACTCTCCAGCCCGGCCGCGTCTCCCGGAATTACCCTATCACAGTTTTATAGAGCAGAAAGAGCTCTTTCGAATGCATATAAACACTTTGCCAAACAGCAAACAAATCGTTCTAGAATAAAAGAAAACATAAAACACTACGAACTTATTCGCCAACCCAATAGCTACTTCCCAGCATCCACGCCACTAGTAAATAAGTGTTAATGAATACTTGTAGATTGAGAATTAAAAAATTGAGAACGACACTAGTTAATCTCAACTTCTCCATTCTCCACCCCCATTAGGCCAGGACACACCAGTTGCTGGTGCAGAACAAGGAGCTGTTGGAGCACATAGGCGCGCTGGTCAGCCACCTTCGAGAGCAAGAGCGCATCTCGAGTGGCCACGTAACCTCGCAGTCGCAGATGCCCGCTTCAGCAACGATGCAGCAGACGAACACCGTCCCCGACTTGTCGAACCTCGGCCAGGTAACGCTCTACCGAATACCTTGACGCGAGTGTTCGAACACCCAGCAACCCGTATGCCTGCGACCGTTGCATCGCGATTTAATGTTTAACACTTGTATTTTGTACTTTCCATCGTTCTTTTTTTTTTATACCGTAACGCCTTTTGTACCGCCTATTTTTTAAACTTCTTAATAAAAACGATTTACACACACCTTTTCTGTTCTGCACCCGTTGTCAAGTTCGACAGACCCGTGTTTGCGCGGCCACTTTTCATTTCACACCAGACTCCGAGTGATTTCAGTTTGACCGTTGCGTTGTCGCGAGAGTGTGCTCTTTGTTTGTACAAGTTGAATTGCGTTGCATTGTTCATTCTCAGGTAAGAGTTTGTTAAGTGTACTGCTAATATGAATGAAGCTCGTGTTCCTTTGCACGTCGGTCAGCTGGCAAGTAATTGTGCTGCTTAGAATATAACTGTATTTATAATGATGATATTTATCTAGGCGGTCGTGAATACTAACAGAGTTAGATTTTAAAATGTACTCTTTCTATGGGGGGAAAGAAGTCACTTAGGACGCAACCAGTTTTCACGCTTCCTAAAAGGGTTCTCGACTCCTGTACGAGCGTACGGCTTTTGAAATGCGCGAAAACTCTATCGCTTGCGCGCGACACGTTTCGCCCCCAAGTTGGTCGACAGGAAGATGGCAATTTAATGCTGACATTAAAGCTAAATCGCTAATCCAATAATCGTGCTAAGCGCCGGTGTGACGATGTTATGTAACAGGTCTTCGCACGGGACTTTGGACTTTGCGCTACCAACAAATGCTAGGTAAAGTTGACAACAATCAACCTGCTATGTACCTTCCAAAATCGAGAACCTGAAGTTTCAAGCCCTCAAGAATTCTTTGGCATCTAAAATTTCTGTTCCATTGAGCCGGGAATCCGCTGGGAAGCTAAGCTATGCTATGTTTTAATTTATCTATTGGTGAAAACGGTTCTATAAGAATTTATTGAAGCTATTTTCTTTAAAACGTAGCATGGAATAGAGTAGCATCACATAACATAGCTTCTAGGTGGATTCCCGGCTTTAGTCTTGTTAACTGAAAAGAAACTTGAAGTTTGAACAATATTCACGGTATTAATCCTTTGCGTTTGTACTCTCCTTCTACTTCCGTACACTATGAATACTTTACTAAAACACTGAGGATTAAAAAGTATTAAGAAGAGTATTTACAATGGCAAAGGGTTAAGCTATATGCGTATATACATGCAATGAACTAATACAACTATTTTATAAACAGTGCCAGCGGACCGGAGGACAAAGTTCACCATGGGAACTGGATCCACCTTCTCCTTACTGCTCTTATCCACCAGACTCCCTATACCCTGGGAACCTGAACGCACTTGGGATCCAGGGGAACAGTAATTCAACAGATCAGTTGCAGTTCCAAACGCAATTACTGGAAAGGCTGACAAACATAAGTCCGTACCAGCCTCAAAGATCACCTTACAATACACCGTCACCTTATACGATGGGTCCTAGCCTCCTTCTACCTCCTAGCAGTAGACCATCTGTGAGTATATTCGCGGCCTTTATGATACTATATATACAGTGGTGGTCGAAGGAGGGCATAAATTTAGAAACTATTAACACTCTGGAGAGAACTCTATTTCTTTTATATCCTTTTGATCATCACTGTATATACAGTCTTTCAGAATTATCCATAAGAGTCGTCCTTAAATTACGTAAGGCTTTCTGGAGGTCTCAAATTTCCTGTTTTCTTACAAAGGTGGTAGATGGAATCAGGGAGTGTTTTACGTAATATTTTTTAACCAAATTTTCAATACGAGTAGCCTAAAAAACGAGGTTTCGTCGCACACGCGAAACCGAGTTTAACGAATTATATAAACCTTTAAAAGAATTTTAAGAACTGAAAAAATGCAATGTAAAGAATATTAGGTAAGAAAAGGAGCGAAAGAATTGGAATATAAAATAAATTATGATATCGGCGCACAGATTCGGTCATATAACAATTGTTAAAAATTAGTTCAACGCTATTTCGCTAATATAATGTTGTGTTTATTTCCAACGTTTCGGTTAAAATTCTGACCATTTTCAAGGAAAGTTTGAGAAAATCAAAAAATATTGCGTGTGCTGTTGAAATTAGTCGGTAAACTTGATTGAGTCACCAGTAAACCGGCTCACGAGTCGCACGGTTCATTTTAAACGGTAGCGACTAATTTCCACAGCACACGCAATATTTTTTGATTTTCTTAAACTTTCCTTGAAAATGATCAGAATTTTGACCGAAACGTTGGAAATAGACACAACATTATATTAGCGAAATAGCGTTGAACTAATTTTTAACAATTGTTATATGACCGAATCTGCGCGCCGATATCATAATTTGTTTAAATATACGGTCGAAATTAAAGACAACTTTTTGGAATATAAAATCCTACGAATTCTTATACTAGGCATGGGAAGATGTAAGAAATCGCTAGAATTAGACTTACGTAATTTAAGGACGGTCCCATACAAAGAAAAGTGGTCGATATACATTGATACTATATTGATGTTACTCAGACCATGAATCTGCAGAACTCAGCTCAACTGTCTCCAAACTCCATCTCTCTAAGGGTATCGCAGCCCAACAGTTTTACTTCGTCGCCGATAATGACGCACAAGTCAGACAATTACGGGATAAGTCTGGAGACCGGCGATCCCAAGCCAACGTTCATTAAACCCTTGCCGTGTTCTGGCGAGAGGAGCGCCGTTCACTTGATCCAGGAGACAAAGGGTAAGCAGGATCGAATGAATCTACATGACGAAATACCACCAATCGTGCTGGATCCCCCGCCTCAGGGTAAACGTTCAGCGACGACGGCTAAGCAGGTGTCCGTCAAAGACATCTCCAACAACCACGGGTCGAACAGTAAAAGCCCGCAGGGTCAGAAGAGCCTGGCGACTATCCTGAGGACACCTGGACCGCCCCCGTCTCGCACGACCAGTGCACGTTTACCCTCTAGAAGCGATCTGATGTCCGAGGTGCAAAGGACCGCCTGGGCGCGGCATACGACCAAGTGAAGAATTCCTTTTTTGTAGTAGCCTTTAAGAAGATCGGTGCGACATCTTTGACATATCATCTCTCGGGTAGGACGTCTGTCTTTCTGGAAATGTTCAGGGCATTCGTAGGGCTCGTTGCAATGTACGAGTTCTAAGTTGGCGACTTTAGTTTAGATTATCAATTCTGTACTTTATTCGTCCTGTACGTGGCTACCGATGATCACGACTGTAACAGTAGAATGGATAATTTTATGTCTGAGAGGCCTGACGTTGATAAGCTCCATGGAACTCGACTAGATACTTGCGAAATTTGATTGTAATTGGATGCAGTTCTTATATTTGTCTGGTACATTGTTAAGTACCCGACATCCTTTTACCGAATAGTTATAGTCCCTACAGTTGTCGATCGTGCGTGGAAGTTCTACCTGAGTAAACGTAAATACTAAAACTCGCGAATGGGTGGTGTGTGCGCGCGCTATATTTTTCTTGCGAACGGCAAAGCGTTCGCGTAGAACCTGGAATGTTACCTACTTATTGATGTAGCAAGAGGAAACGCTAGTTCCAAATCTTCGTTCACGGTTTTCCCCTTGCCCGAGCAAAGACCTTCCATTAATCGAACGTGGTAGTTTGATTTCCGGTGTGCAGCATTTAAAGCGTACTCGTAGATCCTGTAAGGTTTCATTTAGAGTTCGAAGTTGATCGAGAGTGGAGATTGGGTGAGAAGGCCGCGCGAAAGCTTCGGAAAGCTGAGAACCGAATGGCTGGTGCTGTAGAGATTGATGCATGATACGAATTCAGTCTTTCGTTTAGAATTTTTAGATTGTAAAACTGGTGCCAAAAGAGTAGTGCTCCCAGAAGAGTTTATATTATTTAAAAAGTATTTGTGATCAGCGTGTGGTAAATGAGTGTACATAAACTGTCATTCTTGTACATATTACTGCAGTCATTTTACGTGCGGAACGTTGTGTTATTGTAATATGGATTTAGGCCGACATGGAACAAATTTCTCGAGACCTTAGGAAGAAGCAATGTATAAACTGTACTTTTTTATCATATGTAATTTCAATATAGTAAATATAGATTGAAACAGGTGAGATTCCTTTACTTATTTCCCTATCAATTAGATTCCTAATTTCCTATCACGCAATGTAAAGTGCAGCAGGTGATTCTTTAATCTACTAAGTGAATAAAATAAGTACAGCTGCAATTTTCATCCACCTGCTGATAAATAAATGAAAAGAATAAACCACAGAAAAAAGTATTAAATTATATGATCTTCAAAATTGGAAATTGCACCTCGTTAATAATATTATAATCGCAAAAGCTTCACCTACTAAAAAAATGTACTAAATTATATGAACTTCAGAATTGGAAATTAATATAATCGCAAAAGCTTCGAGCATATGATTAGAAGAAAGTGTGACAATAGTAGGGACAATACTTTTCCCACTAGTAGCGAATGCATAAAAAGGCTTGTCCGACACGACACTGCTCATATTTCCGTTCTGTAGCGCCGGTCAAAGAGTTAATTCGGAATACATTATTCCATAGTGACCATTTACCACCATAGAGTTGGAAAATTTTATTAAATCTGATTAAATCTTCATTTCCACTTCTGAAAAAATTCTTCCGCATAGTATTCTAGTTATGTTTACGCAGTCGTTAGTGAAAAAGGTATGCGATCTTTCAGAAAGAAACATTCACGAACGAATCTAATTTTGCATAGCGAAATTGATCGACTGCGCGAAGATTGAAAAAGCCAAAGGTGGAGAACAAGTAATTTCCCTCGCAATTTCCGGAAACCGCGACCGACTTCCGGAAAGAGGACTGGCGGAAAGTGATTAGCATACGCAGTGATTAATTGTAGCAGGCGATAAAGAAGATGGATGGAGAAAATGGAAGTACTTCTGAAGAAAGAGGGCAGCAGTCAGTGGAAAATATTTCAGGGATTTTAAGATCAAACAGCGCGCCTCGATCTCGATCGAAAGTGACATCACCATTGCTATCCTCTGAAGAGGTAATACTCAATTTCGTATAAAAAATTTCGAGCTTGAATGACCAAAAGAAATTTGACAATTTTTAATTCTTTTTGAATTTGTTATCTGTGTTGCACCATATTCTTGAAATACTTTAAACAATAATATAACCATGAAGAGAAATAATTCAAACTACTTAATAGTTTTACTATAGCGATTGTAAATGAATCTAAAAAAAAAAGTTCTAAAGTATTTTTTCCGAGACCTTTCCAAAGGGTGTCAACTGTTCGTGACAATTTCATTTTAACCAGTATCCGTTTAATCAGCAAATGCATCGACGACAAAAGCTAGATATTGCGTGCCAGGTAAAAACTGTTATCGAGTTCGACAAGCTTGGATAATTTATTAATGCGCAGCGACAAAACACGTGTCTATACTCCGTATGCAAATTATTCTAGAGAAACAAATTCCTTAAGAAAATTAATTTCAATAATTCATGTTCAATATTTTACCAAACTTGAGGTATGTACTATTGATAACACTTTTCCACAGTATAATGGTAATGTTGGTTCCATTTAGATTCCACGAAAGGGATAATGAAGCAAAGGCTTGATTAAAAGCGATTACCCCCAGAGCAGCTGTCGCTTCGTCAGGAAGGTGTGCCATAGAAATGAATGATAACGATAAGCGCTGGATTTCGTGACTTTTCACGAATCACGGTGCAAGTTTCGGGAGGGCGGGTGGTATATGTAATATGATGAGAGGGGGAGGGTGATTTTCGTGAGTTTCTAAAGATCGCGTGTAACACGACGCGGGGATCTCAAAGTGAAATGATTATGTGGAAATGGAAGGGTGGGGTCACATGAAGAATGCGAGGTGTACGTGGCCACGATGGCTCGTTCGAACGTATCACGGTGCTCTTTAGGGCGCGGCAGGTCGCATGTGGCCTTAAACTCTCTTTGTAGATCATTGGACCGTAGATCTTTACACAGCGGCTACAAACACTTCAAATTTCTTAGGAATAATTTCAGTGCAAATACGTATTCTCCCCTTTTTATCTTACGGTCGATAGTTTAATCCCTTGTGGTATGACGAACACGTACACACACGCAGCCCGTGCGGAAACCGCCGATGGGCGTGCAAAGAGTATGCTTAACAAATACGGTTTGGGGATTTCCGCACACGATGTGTGCTCACTATTTAAATACTAATTTGAGGCTTAGAGTTAGAGAATATATTGATAGAGACGAGTAGAAATGAGACGAAATGGGAAAATGGGAAGAGAAAAGAAGACCTGTAGCCAAACTTCAATTCCACATTTTATTATTAATATTTCCAAGACACTTATTGCAACTGAAAATACTTTTCCGATCAAAATTATTCAAATCCATTATTCCTACTAAAATATAAGTGAAACTTGCGACAATCCCGAGACCACTGTCCTCGAAGTTAATTAAAGCGTGGTCAGAGCACGCATTCGTCGCTGAAGGCAGTCAATATCCATGTAATCCTATCGTGAAGCAAAGTATCTCTCCATTTACCAATGATGTATAGGCTTCCGTGATTTGGAAGATTTGTGGACGGAAACAAGGTGTCCCCGATATCGAGTGGGACAGGCATTAACGTCGACTTGAGTTCGATACAGGCGCGGTCCCAACGAGGGATGACCACTGTCGGGTTGTCTCCAATCGGCAGGATGGCAGTTCCACCGAATCCATCGTCGTCGATTCATCCACCACCTGTTCTAACTTCCTCCTAACGCTATCTCCTTGATACTATCACATTCAGTCCAACCTCCTCGGATGCATAAACAGTTTTCTTAAGACAAATATTTCCACTGTGCTTCACTTTTCTTCTCAACTTCTTCTTCTGTTCTCCGTCTGCAAGTTTCTGAGACGTCGCGCAGGCAAGTTGACCCATTCTGTTCTTATCAGTGGTTTGATAATTAATGAACAGTATCCCTGAAATCGAGTTCAGCCTTGTCATTCGATACCCAATCGCGGGCAGCACCTTCCACCGTAGGGACTGCTGAACGTGGCGTGACGATGGGTGATCTACGAGCGAAATTCATGCAACTAATTGCTTGGGTCTTGCCTCCCGGTGTAGGTGGAACCTTCTTCCCCGCAGCCGTCGGTCGACCGACTGTCAGTTACGTTCGCCGTGACCGAACGCGGCCACGAAGGCGACATTCGGAGGGAAGCTTGTCCGGGCAAGCTGCAAGAAGAAGGAAACGGAAGTGACGCCGAGGACCTCGCTGGCATGCAGAGGATATCCATAACTGGTTAGTATAACACCTGCAGATCAAGCCATTAATCTGTAGGATTACCTTTGTTAATTACGGATAATTAAAACTAGTAAGAGAAGATCACCATCCCGAAAATTTAAAAAATTATGAAAGTTTGGGGATAGCTAGATGAACTAGAGGATATATAGATATTTATTACGCAATTTTTTTGCTGTCCAAATTCACTCTGAGGGGCTATTTTCCAATTTTGTGTTATAAGTCATTTATCATTTTTCATAAATGGCAGTTTTAATTAAAAGAAGTATCTTTTGTCTGAAAACTTATTTTTTATTTCTTATAGTTCGCGAGTTATAACACAAAATCGGTAAATACTTAACCTGATATTTAGGGGTCACTTTCACCCCCTTCGAGTGAATTTGAGCAGTAATACATATCTATATATCCTCTACAAATCTCCAGTGTCATAATTTTTTGAACTTCCGGGTTGGCGATCTTCCCTTGTAATTTCCGCTGTATTTTTTAAGAATAATTTACTTCGTTCGATGTCACTAGAAATCTAGGTTTTCTGTAGAATCTTAAAAAGCAACAATTGCGTTGAGTTTTTCACAGCTTTAGCTTCTTCTCTTTCTTTACTTTAATATGAATTTCAAGAATATCCCTGCATCTTTGGTCGAAGTTTGTAAATACCCCGGGAAGTTAATTTCGAGACGGGTACGAGGTAGAAGTTTAATGGATTTCAGAGGAAGAGGCCGACGAGGATGAATACTCCGCGTCAGCGTGTGCGATCATGCAACGAAGGAGTTCCAGTCGACGGCAAAGCAGACGGAAACGCCGCCCGTCGTCGCCGTTCAGCACGGAAGCTGAAGTTTCGCTTCGTCGGAGGTCTTCGGTGTATACGATCAGCTCTGGAGAGTGAGTACACAGTACGATTCGGAACTTTGTGCCAGAAGTTCGTAGAATTACAGAGGACGATAACATGAACATTTCTTCTTAGTACCATTTTGCCATGTAATGTCGTAGGGCAAAGGACCCAATTACTGGCAGTCAAACCAATTACTGTCACCTTAAGCTATTTTACTTAAAATAACGAATAAATAAACGTTTAAGTAAAATAGCTTAAGGTGACAGTAATTGGGTTGGCTGCCAGTAATTGGGTCCTTTACCCTATAACAAAATTACAGAGGTTCGAAAATTGTATGGCTGAGTGCCTCGTGGTGTGCAACCTGCTTCTGATCGCTGCCTGTCGGTAGGCAGCAGTAAGAAGCGGGTTGCCTACTGCGAGGTGCTCGCAATCATCTTCAAATAACCAGGTGTTTGAAGTCCGTGGGCGCCTGATGATAGGCAGCCCGACTATTCTTCACGCCTGGTGATAGACAGTCCTTTCGCCTACTACACTTGTGTGGTGCGTACGGGCGGGCACGGCGAACGATGGGTTGCATGTCGCCAGGCGCCCAGAAACCTACTTTTCAAACTTCTATAACTCTGTTGTACTATGTCACATGGAAAAACGGTGGGACGAAAAAATGTTCATTTAATCGTTCTTTATAACAGTGCTCCGCAACCGGTGTGCCACGGGACGATGCTATGTGTACCGCGGCGCAATGCCTCCAAGAGGAGAAAAAACACAAGATTCTTTTCAAAGTTTTTTATAAATAATTGTAATTTCTGTGTAAACACTTTGTAAATTCTTGTATATGTTTTGTATATTTATGCTTGTGATATGCCGAGGGCGAGAAAAGGTTGCGGAGCACTGGTGTATAACACTGTAAGACTGTGACGTAGGGTTTAGACTTTAGAGTCACACTAATATTTAATACTAGAAGTCTAAAGGCTTGTAACATGTTCTGCAGAACAGCGATCTCGATAGAGGAGAGCGGGAGCCAGGAGCAGATTTTCGAGAAGCTGAAGTTGCATAAGGAAGTGCTGAGCGGAGTGAAGCAACAACCCTGGTCACTTCGGAGGAAGATGAAGCTCGTGAGGCAGGCCAAGGCCTACGTGAGGAGACACGAAGGTGTTCTTCAGGAGAGACTGGCGCAGACACGCAGCACGAAGGACGCTATTGCTCGCATCTCGCTCTTCACCACAAAGGTAGACTGATTAGAAGGAAAGCGAGCGATGAAGGGAATAACTGAAGTCATTCTTCGTCGTTCTCTGATAACAGAAGTGGCAGTATTGTCGAAGAGAGTTGGTCAACCTTCAGACCTGGTTGATTCCCTGGGAACTTCGCATCAAAGAGATAGAATCCCACTTTGGCTCCGCGGTAGCTTCCTACTACACATTTCTTCGCTGGCTGTTCTGGATCAATCTCGTCGCGTCAGCCATTATCACTGCTTTTGTAGCGATCCCTGAGGTACACCAATAACTGAAGACACCTCGCTCAAAGGATTTAAAGTATCACAAATCCAATCACAGTAGCTTCGCTTATTGAGAATCTTGGTACAAGATAGCTCCTCGACATTTCCATCCCTCGAAGCTTCTACCTTCTTCTTCAAAACACAGTCGACGTCCGCGTTATTCTTCATTCGCTTCATTTTCCTCTTCCTTGTCTTCCATGGAACCCGTATCATCTACAAATGCAAATCCCACCTCAAATCTCAAATCTCAGCAGATACTTCCTCTTTATGAGCAGATGCTCACAGCGGACCCAGCAGCAGCTGGGGAGCGCAAGATCATGCTCAGAGAAGAAAAGATCAAATCAAAACACCTGTTAACTCTGTGGGAATTCGAAGGGGTGCTGAAGTATTCCCCGTTCTTCTACGGCTGGTACACCAACCACGATGCCGAGAAAGGTTATAGGCTTCCTTTGGCCTACTTCGTCACGAACGTAGTCGTCTACATCTACAGCTTCGTCGCGATATTGCGCAAGTAGATAGTCGCAAACGTTGCACCTTCGAATGAAGATATGTACTCGAGGATTAGTGGCACTGTACAATACATTTTCAGAATGGCAGAGAATTCTCGACTGAGCAAACTCACCGAGAAGGAGGACGAGTGTCTTTTTTCGTGGAAGCTGTTCACGGGATGGGACTTCATGGTGGGCAATCCGGAAACCGCTCACAATCGAGTGGCCAGCATCGTGCTGGCGCTCAAGGAGGCTTTGCTCGAGGAGGCTGAGAAAGAAAAAGATGAGAGGAAGTAAGGTTGCTTCCAAGAACTTCTTCAATTTAAGGGCATGCTGCTGTGCTTCATCTAGACTGCTGTTCATAAGTACTTAGTATTGAAGTGATTCATTAGTATTTAGTATTCAAGTAGTTCATAAGCAACTACAGCTGTTCTTAGTAATAGTAACAAGATTGAGGGTTTGGCTAGTATCGAGGTCTTATCACTTTATCTAATATTCTGCGTTAACTTGTTATGAATGATACTAGTAGGAGTGAGCAAGTACTTATGAGCAGTAGTGTATTTACAATTTGTATAACTCTGTTCTCTGTATATTCGACTGTTCGTACATTCCAGTTGGAAGATCATATTGATGAGAATCTTCGTGAACATATCCGTACTCTCACTACTAGCGCTGTCAGCGTATGCCGTGATAAAAGTTGTCGCAAGGAGCGCCGAAGAGCTCGAGCAGAGCGATTGGTGGAGGCAGAATGAAACTACAGTCGTGATGTCCCTTATCACGTACTTGTTCCCAGTATTCTTCGAGATACTAGGTCTGCTAGAAAGCTATCATCCCAGAAAGCAGCTTCGCGTGCAGCTCGCACGGTAAACAGTTAAAGAATATAATTCTTACTCGATCTTGATATCTAGAAATGCTGCCACAATTTAAACGATTTATTACAGAATAATGCTTTTGAATTTATTGAATCTCTACTCTCTGATAATCGCCTTGTTTGGCAAAATAAATACAATGGTAAGTGAAACGATTCGGTGACATTATTGTTTTTAAATTAGAAGGATCACTGATATGTTCGCTTGTAATGTTTGTATGCCAGAAACAAGATCTGCAGGCCCTTCAACCGACGATTACAAATTGTTCGTACAAGCCCATTGAGTGTAATAACGATATGACAAAGTCAAGAGGATTCGCAACACTGGCATCCTTAAGTTTAATTCTGGCGAGCAACGTCAGCGGTTTACAAAATAAAACTGAAGTTCCTGGTGCAAGTATGTTTCATAAAGTTTCATCATTGGATTTACTTAAGTTTCATTTATTTATTAATTATTTAACTTATCCATTCATCTAGCACTACCGCCGTACTCAATGATGCCTAAAAACACGTTCCTTAATCCCATAATGGATGAGAAGTCACTAGAAGAGATATATAACGTTGGAGATTATCCTCCTTTAGATTACACGTATGACAATTACGACGGAGAAGACGTGAAAATTATAGGCTCTAATGAGACCACATGGTCTTCGACTGAAACTGTGATCGAAGAGGATCTCACGTCACCTGCGCCAGAATGGAATAATACTCTTGACACGACTGGACTTGAACAGAATGATACTTACGATACAAGTATCATTCCTGCTCTCGATAATGCCACTGAGACTTCCCTATCTTCTTTCAGCGAAGAAGTGAATGGTACCACTTTGTCTACCATAGACTCGAACAAGCCAACAGCTTACGATGAAGTAACTGGGATTGAAATTCGTGATACGACTGACGCAAGCACTACGAGTGAAGATTCTATTACTGCTTCTTCCACCTCGGAGAGGATGGTGTCTTCCACGACAGAAAATGATACATTTGGAGAACGTTCAATAATTACTACACTGGACACGAACACAGAATCGCCAATGATTACAACTGTATTCACTGAAGAGACAACTGACAAAATGTCTACTGTGGATAGTTCTTCGACTTCAGTAAACGAGGGAGTGATTCCACTCGCAGCGGAGGACTATGTCGTACGCTGCTTCGAGCAAGTCTGCACAACAACGACACAAGATAAGAGTATGAATTTAATAAACTCTTCGTAATAAGTAAACATATTGCCTGTATTGTAATATTAATCTTTTCTACAGTCGCTCCATCAAAGCTACTAGATCTGAAGACTCGAAAGAAGCTTCGTCGTCTATGTTGGGAGACAATGTTTGGACAAGAATTAGCTAAGCTGACTGTCATGGACTTAGTAAATGGAACCTATGAATATTGCCATTTCGTTCGCAAGTTGTAAACACCTTTTTAATTAACGTTGAATGTTTCAGGTGCTCGTCATAGTATTTACGCTCAGCATAGACTTCTTCCGCGCAGTGTTCGTGCGTTTCATGAACAGCTGCTGGTGCTGGGACCTCGAGAAGCAGTTCCCGCAGTACGGTGACTTCAAAATCGCTGAGAATATACTGCACCTGGTGAACAATCAAGGAATGATCTGGATGGGGATGTTCTTCAGCCCTGGATTAACAGGGCTGAACCTCCTGAAGCTTGGTATTCTCATGTACTTGCGATCTTGGGCAGTGATGACCTGCAACGTGCCCCACGAAGTAATCTTTCGAGCTTCCAGGTAACTTGCGAACATTTCGCAGTAACCAAGACCGTTGGAAATATAATTTCCATCGATAATACTCGATTACTCAGCAGTTTGCTTTACAGGTCTAATAATTTTTACTTTGCTCTTCTTCTAACTATGCTGTTCTTGTGCGTCTTGCCTGTTGGTTACGCAATTGTGTGGGTAGAGCCATCGTGGCACTGCGGACCATTCTCTGGCTACAAGAAAATCTATCATCTGGCGACAAAACAGCTGACAGATTCTCTTCCAGAACCGATTCAGAGGTACATTTGCTTCCTGATTCTTATTCAACAGTCGCAGCAGATGTCTGCTTTCGATATGAGAATACCTAAGTTCTGTTATTTTTCGCAGGTGTCTTGATTACATTGCTTCACCTGGCATCGTGATCCCACTGATCGTTCTGATGACATTGATCATTTACTATATGGTATCCCTTACTGGCTCCCTGAGAGAAGCAAACAATGACTTAAAGGTGATGATACTTGAATATCAAGTTCAAACAAGCTCCAAGCAATTATAAGATTTCATATCCTTTGATAAACGCGCGTGTTTTTTGGAATAAGTAAAAACTTTTATATAAAGGCTGTCGCGCATTTTGGCGAAGCGTGGCGATACGAAGAGGAAAGTTTATAAACTATTGTGGACCGAAGCTCACAGCAACAAATTATTATTAATTTCTTCGCCGTGCTTCGTCAAAATCCGCGACGGCTTTAAATCTAGTAGGAAACTTTCAATAGACCTAATTAATATCCCAACTGCGAAAATAATGTCATCTTTCAGATACAACTGCGTCACGAACGTACAGAGGAGCGACGAAAGCTGTTCAAAATAGTCAGGAAAAAGGAGGATGTTATAGACACGTCGCTCCTGAAGTGGAAGAAGATGTTGCCTGGTTTAGCCAGGAAATCGTCGAAGACAAAAGCCGCCAAAGGTTTCTAAAACGTAAATAGTAGGACTTAAATTGGTAAATATTTCACTGAAAGGTCGGGTAACTCGTCAGGTGAACCGGAAGTTGCGGCGCCAATGGACAGTGCGGTCGACATACACGGGAGAAAGCGTTCGGTTTCGGATGTGGTTGAATTAACAGATGTGGAAGAGGATGAGTTGCCGCAAGTCTTTGAAAACGGTCACAGAGACAGAGGACAAAGTAGTGGACGTGCCAGGTGACACACTTGTTTCAAAGATGTTACATCACTCTTCCCTTGCTTTGAGAGAGTAACTTATGCACGAATGGTCAAGAGAAAGTGAAAAATAGTAAAACAAAGTTTCGTATCATTTGCACGCATAGTGTCAATTTTAAACTTTCTTTTGACCATCATACGTTACTTGCCACGCTATACAAAAGAATTATGTAAGAGTCCGCTGCATGCAGACAATTTAAATTGTCCATTGTTAATTAATTACGTATTGCAGGATGGCAAAGGTTTTCCACGATTCTTGGGAATCGCAGTCCAGCGACTGCGCCGTGATACCAGAGATCCGTATAAATGAAGCCGAAGGGAAACCAGAGGGTCATCCTCCCTCTGTTTCTACGAAAAATCATGACCCAAGTAAAATAAAATAAGAATCCTCTGAATAACTGTACGATAAACGTGTATTCCTTTTCCTTAAGATCTGCTTTTTAATACTGAAGCGATTTATTCGACCCCTTACATCGAATTCTGTTAAAATAGGCTTCGTTCAAGGCTTATCGTACGATTTACCAAATTAAAAATCTTAGAACTAGCTTCTTACATATTACTCGCGATGAGGTATAAAATCGAAGACATCTTTTTGAGTGTGTAGTAAAGTTAAAAGTTCTCATTCCTTTTGCTCGCGCTAAAAGCACATATACATACGTATGAACATACACGCATACTCACGAAACGTTTGCTTATTAATTACACCTAAAATACTGACGATCCACGTGGAAGATAATTGCACGTGGAGTGACCCGTTATCCGTTAAATTATTACTTTGTTATTATTATCTAAAGCTAATATGCTGTTATGCGTCGTCGAACATTCGAAGAGACCTCGAATTTCTTTTAGTTCCACGTAGCTTCTACCCCTTCCCAAGTTTCTATACCCTTCATTGAATATAAATACTCGTCCGCAATAGACAAAAGTTTCGAGGTTCCAAAGACCTCCAAGCAATTCGAGCATCCAGTTAATTTGCTTCAACTATATTATATACAACTTAATGATATGTATCCGCGTGTAAACTTCATCCACCAAACCCGCGGACGAAACTTTGGTGTGTTCCGCAGAGTTAAAATAAGCATATTCACTCGTCATAAAACATCGTACACAAAGTTCCCCCCTACGTAATCTACGAATACGTAAATTGTTATAAAAAGTGCATTGACGTTAAATGCAGTCGCATTAAAATCTCTCAAAAGACTTATAAATCACTGCCTACTTACAATCGGCGATGCAGTACGCGCCGTGTACAGTACAATAAATATTAAGAACACATTACGATGATCAACGTAGACGATCGATGAGCGTTTTCTCTGGAAGGTCGATCGATCGGTACGTTGCTTTATGAAACAATATTCATATTACACCGTCGTCCGAGTCTCTATCTTCTATTCTCTTCACTCTATTCCAAAGTTCACGAGCCACCTCTGAGCATTCCAGAGATTCCCTCTCTAAATCAGAGATTAATTCGCGCGTGGCTCAGCCTTCTACATCCACGAGCCCGAAAACTGCATAATTACATGATTAATAATCTATCGTTATTTTCGCTCGAGCAGTCCGTCGTCCGTGGAGGAAGGAATTTGCGGAGTTCCATTGTAAGGTCGTCGTCAATCGATTCGAGGCTCGTTAGTTGAGATACAATTCTCATCGTCTATCGTCAACGAAGAGTAACGGAGGTACGAGGTGTCCTGATCCGCGTGGCGGGAGCATTGTCATCGTTCGTTCAGATTCGGATTGTATATCGGCCTGCCGCTGAGATAGTTGGCCCCCGAGCTCGGGCTAGTTCTCACTTGCAAGTACTTGGGCCTCTTGTTCCTGGTGCTCCAGTGGAGGTACGTGTACCAGCCGGCCACCATGGCACCGAACGCGTTGCACGTGGAGGAGAAGATGAGCAGGATCGTCAGGATGCTCTCTACCTCGGGACAGTTCAAGTCCATGTACCTGACCGCCGCCTCGGTGGAGTTGGACGAGTCCTCGCGGGGCTTGCAGACGCAGGTGGCGTTCAGCACGCGCGCTGGGTTGCATTCCAATCCCATTAAGCGCACCAGGTGCAGGGCAGAGAACACGCACGCCATGGAGCAGGCCACCGTTGCCAAAACCGCGAGGAACGCGCTGATCGCCTGTCCCAACGGAGAAACAGTGGATTCAGTTATACATAAGTGGAAAGATATAACGTTCAATTTAAGATAATTAATGATAGGCCACTGAAATGAGTTTCTTTTTGTATAAATATTGTTACATAGACACTTATGTGTGGAGGTCTGGGAACGCAGTGATTGGAATGAAGAATGTTCCTAGAGGTAGGTATTGAGAGGGAAGGATCCTGATTTCAGCAGAGGTCAGAGGGAATTTTGGTAGTTATAGGGAAGATATAGTCTCGTCAGACTTATACAGGAGATTCTCAACTTTATCAGAGATCTGGAGACACTGAGAAGATTCCTGGTTTCAGCAGAGGTCAGAAGAAATTTTGGTACTCATAGAGAAGATATAATCTCGTCAGAATTATAAAGCAGATTCTCAATTTTATCAGAGATCTAGGGACACTGCAATTTACAGAACAGTTCTCAACTGTAAGAGGCCTGAGTACTGTTACTTATAAAGTAAGTGTTGTAATCCTAGTAGTCATTAGAGTAATCTAGTGTGATCAGAGATCTAAAGATGCACAACTATTTATAGAATACTTCCTGAACTTCATCAGAGATCTAAGATCATCCCAGATAAAGTCTGAAGTCTGATATCCAAGAAACAGTCGCCTATTTATATTCCCAGAGCAAACTTCCACTTCCACAGATACTTTCTCTATCTTCGTCTTTCTCTATGTCAATAATACCTTTGTCGACGACAGGCAGAATCCAGGACTCATCCCCGGGTACTCCTTCTTGAAGCAGCACAGCAGGCAGATCCCAAAGCTGCCCGAGAGCAGCAGCTGCAAGTAAAGAGGATGAAGCAACGATTCACGTGCCGCTGGCTTTCTAGGAGGATCGCAGCGAACCACCGCAGCACTTACCGGCATTCCACTCCAATATGGATTATCCGCGACCGGCAGATGAGGTGCCCACAGCAGCAACCACAACGACAGCGACGTCACCGCGACGCCAAGGATCGTTTGCAGAGCAGCCAAGCATCGTCCCAATCGCCAATGGTAAACCAGTGGCGGTAGAAACTTCTGCGGCCCTGCGAAAACAGTGCCCTCCCAATTATCACACAGATCCTCCTGTCCCAATTAAACGTTTACCTCTTTCACGCGATAAGCATCAACCACACATGGTCATCGTGCTCCAAGATCGCCTATTGCGTTACGTTTTCAAGTGTTCAAAGTGGAACACGCACTTCGCTCATCTTCTCAACCTTCCAAAGGCGATAAGCTGAGAAGTTATACACGAGTACCTACTTCGCGAGATGAAAAGATACCGCAGAACGATCTGCGCCGATCTTTCTACGGGCTTAAACACCCCGTTACGCGAAACGACCAACGCTAACGAGCTAGATTGCATCTCCCATCTCGGATCTGTCTGGGAGATAGGCGAACGTTGGGAAAATTGAAACTTGAAAGTTCGAGCCGACCAGTACTCCACTAGATACCATCCATCAAATCTCTCCGAATAGGTTTTTACATGAGCGAAAGAAAGGGAAATTGACACACATTTCTTACAGTCGAATTCAATTGGATTCTAGGGTGCAAAGTGTGAAGTTTTGAATTCAAGAAACGAAACAGCATTGATAACTGTTTAATATTAACTGTCTGCCGGTGAAGGTGGGTGAATATTGACTAGGACTCATAGGATGTGACGAATATTTAGAATACAGAGTGGGTCAGCTGATATTATCATATTTATTTACGTCAAAATTATTATCTGCAAGAGAAAAATGAATTAAAGTAAAGTTGTATGGTTGCAAGGGGGATATAAGTTGGGTCAAACGAAATTTTTCTAGGTGGAGGTGCTTCGGAGATTTGAAGGTGATCTTTGATTTTTTTAAACTGACCCGATATCATATATTTACAAGAAACGAGCATAGACAAATAAAACTCAGTTCATTTAATTATTACGGTTTAATATTTTAAGAACTTAATAAATAATAGTAATAATAACTTATAATTTATCATTTTTTTATTGTTGAAATTTAATAAGTTTTTAAAATCTAAAACCGTACTAAATAAATGAACTGAGTTTTATTTTTCTATGCTTATTTCTTGTACAATGCATAATAATAATAATAATTTTTTAATTTAATTCTTTTCATTTGGAATATTTTTATTCTTTTTATTGTATTTAATAACGGTTATTAGTTACTTAAAGATATGAAGGAGTTTTAAGGAGAATTTAATTCATTTAATTCTGAATATTTTTTATTTTCTATTGTAAAAATTTAATAACGGTTATTAGTTCCATAAAAATATAAAGGAGTTTCAGTCTAAATAATACATTATTAAACGAGAAACAAGGAGGATTCGTGACTCGATTTGGAATGAAAATGGCCCAATTTCCGTATAAGGGTTAGTAGTAACTGCTGTTAGAACTTGACCATTATGACCTGAGGTGGTTGTATCAGAGAAAAATGTACTACCATCCTGCTATAAAGAAAGCATTTGCTCCTAATAGCAGTAGCGCCATTTTCTCTGCAAGGATGCTTTTTATCTCGCCTAGCCTACGCCGCCGTCTCTCGCGGTTTGCGACACACATTTTCCCATAGCGAAGCAACGATCAAACGGGTCGGTACACTGCGGCGGATCCCGAGAAACGAATGTAGGGCCGAAAGAAAGGCGAGTTTCCGAACGAAACGGCCTCGCTGTCCCTCCTTACAAGGCATCCGAACCGGACGGATCGAACGCACCGTCCTTGCGTATCGAACTGTCAGGAAACTCGCCCACTAGGGCCGTTTACACAAGATTTGCAACGAGGCTGTGCCTCGGGAGACCGAGCGGCATGGAGATGAAGGAAAGGAGAAAAAAGGAGCAGAGGAGCAACGCTCGCCCACCGTCGCTGGATCGCGATAACACAACGACGCGGATCGCTCGCGGTTTAGTTGCGGATCTTGCGGGGTCGGTAGAGGAATCGATCGAGGAAGTCCGTGAAAATTGATGACACCTCGAGTACTTTTCACTGTGAAAAGTGGAATAGTTTGATTGCAATAAAGTGGTTATAGAAAATTCAAATGGTACAACTTGTTTATGCCTTTTATAATTCGAGGAACAGTTGTACCAATTTGGGGGTGCCCCATTTGAACGACAGAAATTGAAAGAGGTTTAAACACGGAGGCTTGAGCCAACTTGAAAAACAAATTAGCAAATTAGTAATAGGGTAAACATACCAGTAAATGGACACTTCCAGTGAATGGACATTTTTTACTAAAACGAGTAAAATAAGTTACTAAAATAAGCAACTAATTAATTATAGACTTCTTCTAGTTTCTCGCTTCATATCCAAACAATTTTCGCAACACGTCGAATCAATCGCACTGCAAACATAATTTTATAAAAGTGTCCATTCACTAGCCTTAAGTGTTCATTTACTGGTGCGTCTACCCTACCTCATATGTGAGTTGTCATATTAAATTAATTTTAAAATTCTCTCAACTCTCTTAAATTAAAATATTTTATTTAAAATAGACACTTCTCAGCTCAGGGGTGCCAAATCTCAAGTGTGGTATATGTATTGTAGGTAAAACTGCAAAAGAAACAATTTACCAAGCAGAATCTCGTAAAGCTGCCTTTTTCATGCCCTCCTCCACTTTCCCTATTAACGGATTCGCCGGTCATATTGGTCCGGCCGGATTCCCAGAAGGGTGCCGAGAGAGTTGGCCAAGAAAGAAGGGGAAATGATCCTCGAGAATAATTCCCTGCGGCTTAAGGCCGCGGAGGAAGCTGCCAGAGGTATATGCTTCCCAGAGAGAATAATGATCGCGGTAATCTCCTCTTGGAAAACGGTGAACCGCCGTGAATGCTTGTTTACTAGCCAGTAGGTAATGACAGTGGGAAACGGAGGAAACCTGTATTTTCGCTTGTAATCTTGGAGATTTCAATGAAAGGTCCAGCGGGATCTCTTGAAACCCTCAGGTACCTTAATTACGGAAATTAAACTTAGTACAAACAAGGAGACTCTTGAAGACAGAAATAGTGTGTCTTCTGTAAAACTTCGTGCCACCGAGTCTAACGTCTGACTGTTTATAGTCAGCTGGCCGATTCAGGCAGGAATTTGAATTTATAATAGCCGGCATTGTACTGCAACGGCCAGCACGAGTTTGGAGGTGCAAGGTCCGCAGATTGCGCTGCATGGGGTGCACGGCGCTTCCTCTGCAAGGAAATTCTTTTACTTTCACAGGATATTACTCGACACGGGCGGAATATTAACGAGCGCGGATCGTCGACCCGCGACCGTGCGCGGGGGGAAAGGAAATATGAAGCCTACGAGGAGGCGAAAAACCACTCGCCTCATTCCCATTCGGCGTGCCCGCAATCGATACGGGTCTGTTTCGCGCGAGGGTAGCATACGAAACGAGTCTTAACTGTACCGAGCATAGACGGAGGAATGGGGAAGGGAAGAAAAGATTGACCCCATGTGTGTGTACAGCCTTCACTCTTTCAGTCATATGGATCTGGTTTGGATGAATCGTTCACTGTGAGCGTTTGAGTCTAACGTACTTTCCCGCGCTTTTTTTTAAATATTTCTTGGTGTCGGTGTTCCCTTTGAGGGAGAAAGGGAAGCAAGGGTGCAATTTTTAATGATTAATAAGCAATAATTGTATTTTTCTGGGCTTTGCATTGTTCGTATTATTAAAAGTGCAAAAATGTGTTTTTTAATGGTATAAGTTATAAGTATATAGTTCAGGCTTAGAGCATATATATATATGGAGGTCTCATTGCCGTATGTTGACTGCCTCGAAATTAGTACAGTAACCCCCCGTTATGAGCCCGGCGAACGGGGCTGGCGGCGGGCTCATAATGGCTTGCTTAACTTCGTGTCTGACTTTCGGTTCTCTGACTCTCGCCCGTAGGCTTCCAAGAAATGGTGGGGATAGTCCTCGGGCTGTCAACGGGGGGAAAAACGGGCTCATAACGGGGAATTACTGTATAGAGAGAAGTATAGAGTCCTATGCGACCGTAACGCGCATGCACCGATATCGTGCGAGAGAGAAAGACGTGTGAACTGGTGCGAAAGAGAGAAGTATATATTCTCAATCGCCCGTCTTTCTCTCTCGCACGATATCGGCGCATGCGTATTACGGTCGATTAGGAACCTATACTTCTCTCGCACATGTCTTTCGCTCTCGCGTGATGTTGGCGACAGTTTCGAGCTCTCAATGCGACCTACATGTAAGTATATATTCGCTAAGAGTTCAGGAAGCTAGGGTTATGTGAGCGTATAAACAAAACGTAGAACTTAGTGCGCAGGGTTTGAGTCTGCTGCGCATGCGTTCGTGAGCGCCGCGCATTTTAAACATACGGAGGCATGATTTACAATACGAGATTTAGATCGAGGTTACTGAAAGCGATGCGAAGTCACTGAAGGTCACTTAATACCATTTATGGTGGGAGAAGATCATTTAAGTTCACTTACGAGCATGTCAGGTGATTCAGGGATACTCCCGGTCGTTTAAAGTGATTTAGTTCAAATATCTATTCCTATTTTTGATAACTGTAACATCTTTTCAAGTACCTGAACCAACATAAAAGAAAATAACCCTCCAATTCTTCAAATTATTATTTAAGAAAAATGTTATAGAGAGCGACGAAAATATTCTATGTACCCATGTGAATTAAACTGAGCAAGATGCTAATTTCAAATTCAACAGCTCGTGGTTAGAAATTTTCCTAAAAATCTTTTTCAAATCCAAGGTGCGCCGGATGCGAGCGAGCCATCGCGTTTTCATTCGCCGAACGATTCGCACGATGTAAGAATGCGGGACTTGAATGCGTGTCGTTCCCATTGTACGCCTGCCTGCCGCATGTGCGCGTTTTGTGCTCGTTGCAAGAGGAGAGAATGCCACTGCAGCCGGGATACTAGAAGGGTCAAGCAAGCATCATGACCGCCTTACTATAACGAAACACCTCCGTCCTATCTGGAAATGATCGAAACCCTCTGACCCCCCCTTGAAACTCTGCAACCTTCCACGCGCAACATCCACTTTCGCAATCGCAACAGTGTGTCCACGCACACGCGAGTGTAGAGTGGGCATTCTCCCTGCATATGAGATCGCTCTTCCCTGCCAATTTCACATTTGAGTATTGAGACATTCAATTTTCTATTGCAAATATTTTAGATGCGAAGGATTGTTATAACCAGCCAATGCTCAGCTTTCTAATCGCCAACATCGTTAATATGCTCCTGAAAGTTACTTGGAGTTGATACAGTATTTTCAAACGATGAGTTACCTCTAATTAGGTTTATTCTGTAATTGATTTAATTTCTGACGGGCGCAGTAAGCAGTTTGAAGTGAGACATCTACGTGGAAACGGAGTAACACGTATTCCGGTAATAATGCACGCACACGTAACAGGTAGCGCTACGTAATCCGTCGATAATTTGCTAGACTCGAATACGGAAATTCCAATCGGTAAGTTGAAATGATATACTGCCACTCACAGTCGTGCCATTGCCCACAGAACTTACATTTCATATTTCTTTACAGCTTATTGATGTTTGAGAAAGTCGAAATGAAAATGTTATTACTTAACTGATCGGAGTTAAAGGAAAGACTAAATTGCACTGTGGTATCAAATCGGAGAAAGTGAGGTTAAGTTTCCACAAATGAATTTCGTGTAATAGCACATTCGACTACCTGCACTAGTGCGCACTGAGTGCGAACTTTTTCGCTTAAAATTGGCTAAAATTCGAACTCGGTGCGCACCGTCCGAATACGGTGAGTATAAGATTGATAGCTGTTTCAACAGTTCGTCGCCGTCGACGAATTCGCTGCGAACGCACGAGCCGAATGTGTGGAAACGTACTGGGTGGTACGTTTTCATTATCCGCTAACCTCGATACATGAATAATGACGGAGCGGTCGAATTGCGTAAGACACGCGGTAATTGTGTAACCGCATTGTAGAGAGAATTGCTGTCGCCCACTGTACTTCCGATCTCGTGGAAATCCTTAACCTCTCAGGATGCCATTGCGCATGACGTGTGAGTTAACCTTTCACTTGCGACAAGTTTGATAATTAACTAGAGGCGCATTCATGGGGGATTCAAGGGAAATGGAAATTCCAACTACAGGAAACTGAATACGCGCTGATTATAATCACATGAATTAGTCAAGCTTAATCGATTAATCAGAGGCGATCTTTCCTCCAGTGATTTGGGTCAGGAAAGGTTAGATCGCGATCAAGTACGATTGAAGTCAACATGGAAAACAATGTAAACTACGGTACGAGTCATGTCGACAGCGTAAGAAATCTGTAATTATACAACAAGAACCACTATGCAAAACCGCAGCTGACAAGGAAAAATACATCAAATGCGTAACACGTTATCAATGGAGGCGTGTAGGGCATCGTTTGGATAAGCCTTGGCATCGTGTTCCATGACTCATTCGGATTCTTCTTATCGGAATAAGGAAAACGTAGGAAAACCCCGCTAAATAAGATAAACAAGTCCGAATGGGCCGTATGAAAATAGTATTACTGCTCGAAATTTTTATCGATGCCAGTGCTTTCAGTGTCATTTATTTTTCGTGCACGCAGTTCGTCTGTCGATATGCACACATGCCCCGTTCGTCTCGAAATAGAATCACATGAACTGGGGATGGGTCGAACTGAGGATTTACCGCGTAGAAGGAAAACAGATTTAACCCTTCAACGAATCTTGGGTCTCTTTTGACGCGATGTCATTTTTTTAATCCTACGTCCCTCGGGTCTTCTTTGACCCAATCGTGTTATTCAATCATTGCCTTAACCCTCCAACGAACCTTGGATCTTTTATGGCCCAGTCATATATTATCGTTCCTATAGCCCTAAGAAATTCTGTAATCCGAAAATCAAATATTTTTTAATCGAGTTTATCTGACGTAGGTATACCGGGTGTCCCAAAGTACCCCGTTTATTTTTCAAGTCACTTTTCCCAGAAAATGAAGGCGCTTGCGCGAGAGAATTTCATTTCAAGCTTCCCATTTATTTTCTCGAACGTAAATCGTTTACTGCAGACTCGCGCCAACCTGTCCATCGACGTCTGCTCGCGCGCCTATTTTTTTCCACCGCCAGACGCGAAACCTCTCGCGAAACTATTTAGCATGACGATGCAACACTGCAACCGTACTCCTTCTGAATGCGAATACGACTCCAGTAATGACTGGTTACATAAATAGGACTTGGGTAATTGAAACTAATATTAGAGAGATAGTTTCGGGAATTCTATTTTTTAACGCGCATCGACTGACACGAATTGGATCCCATTGCGAGACGTCGTTGTTGAATCAAAAGGAAAATCAAGGCAGTAATTAAACCGCGTGCAAAGTAAGCAACGAACACGAGCCGAGACGGCAACGAGCACACTCTAAAAAGATCATATGATGTATTTCCGGCCTGCTACTTCCGCTGTTCACGGAGAACCATGTGTAACCACTTTAGAACGAGCACGGTGGCCAGCGGACCAAGAAGCACTTCACCACTTCGGCCTACCTGGCTCCCGTGAAACGATTTTACTGTAATAACGAAATCCAATTTTAGAGGAGAAATTCTCTAACACCGTGATCCGAGGTCACGTTAATTCGAAATTTTAAAAATTACTGCCATGATGAATTTTTTAAGCTTAACAAGTAACTTTACCTACATTTTAAAAACAGTAATTTAAAAAAAAAACACTTAAAACATAAGATAATTTTTTCTTTGAATAACACGATATTCGAAATATAAATAATACCTAATCTAAATTTAGACTACCTGAAATTACCAAAGTAGTGATCCAATTTCGTAGCTTCCCAAATAACTCTACCTATTAAAAACAGCGATTAACTTTTCCTCAAAGTGTATAACACGACACTTAAAATATAAATAATACAACCGAATTCGAGCTAAAGAAAAAATAATCCCAAGCGTTGTAATCTAAATCAAGGCCATCTCAAATTACCAAAGTGGACGTCACGATTAACTCCAGACTCTCTCAAAATGGCCCCATTTTCAAAATATAACCGCTGCAAGTATTTATAATTTACGTAAATCACATAATAACCCTAAAACAGCGGTGGACATTCTTTCAAGGTCACTTCCTCAGCGAAGCAAGGAGGTCGCCCATGCCCAACAAGAAAAGAGAAGAAAGAAAAGCAGAGTACCTCCCATGTCATTGAATTTCAGAGCGCGTCTCAGGAAACCTAACCAGCACATTGTGACAAAACAAAGCGGGTGGTTTCAATTTTCCGCGCGTCCTGGCAGATTTTAATTATAATCTCCCCCGCTTGCCTCGCAGCAGCCTCGACACCGCTCCTTTAGCCGTGACGGGCGTAGAGCTCGTTCCCCGCAGCGCGCGACGCGAAATTGCAAGCGTGCATCGCGCCGCTGCAAGAGCTAGCACTGACGCACGGGTTTTCTTGCGAGAAAAAAAGGGGCTCGAGAAAAATTGACCAGTTCTCGGCTGGCGGCATTCCGGCCCAGAACGCCGATTACCTGACTGGACACCTGCCACGGTTGCTCCTTCCATCTGTCCTTCGAGGGAAATCAACGATCCTCCGTAATCGATCCGAACACCCCGCTGGAACGATCGATCAAAACACCCCGAGCGACAAATTGATTGGACGCGAATGCCTGCGTTCGCAACTCGATTGTAGCTTCGTAAATACAGAAACTCTAAGCGTCTCTGTTTGCCTCGAATTGCACTGGATTTATCTATGTGCAAGGTCACCTGAAGGTTAAGGAGACTGATCTAATTGCAAGGAATGCGACTGCAGGATACTAAGATCATGAATTCTCGAGAAGAATTGTTGATTATTACACACAGTTTTTTTTCTTGATCCTGGATTTCAGTGGGGGAGAAATCAGAATTGGATATTCCCAAGTTTAATCGCTCACTGACCTTTTTACCATATTTTACTCCACACTCGGACGTCCACTGAATATTTGAAATGTTATTTTTTGAAATGATTTAGTTTAACTATTTTTTTGTTTTTTGTTGCTTTCAAACATCTGTTTTAATGTTTAATGTGTAGTTACTTTTTATACACTAAAGGGAATCCCTCTTCCCTGCTATATAATAAATAATAATAATAGATTATTGTTGATTAACATGGTGTTTTAAAAATGGCATTGGAAGTACCTATGGAGAAAACTATGCAGCCGCAATGAGATACCAGTGCGTGAGCGAGTCCCTAGGAAATTCGATTTCGAAACATTTCTCGAATCTGAATTTGTAATTGGAGTGCGTTGAATTTCATGAAAAAAAAGAGAAAACGAGCTATCCCGCGGTTTCGTACAGTTCGCGCTACGGCGTATAAATTATTAATGATTTTGCGGAAACGCCGGACTTTCCTGCTCCCGCGAATGTTTATTGCAGCGTGAAAGGCCGCTCGGTGACATTCGAGATTCGATGACGTGCCCGTTCCGATCTCTGATTTCGTCAATCAACAAGTATCGTCATGCGTATTATTCAACGGGAAACGGGAAACAATTTGCGATCACGTCGCTGCCTGACGTCTCGCGATAAACGGTCCATTTCTTTCTAGTATTTACAGTTGGAAAAACTTGCCATCGGCACCTTTAGTAACAAATAGAACGAGAGCCAGATTCATAACTAGGAAACCTGAGTTCTGATGCGCTGAAGCGCTTTCTTGGTACGGGAACCGAGCGCAAGATTCTAAGAACCTGTCACACGAACCTTCAGGGAACTGTTTCGTAGCACCTAATCCAGTTCTAATACCCTCGATAAAAGTTCCCAAACATTCGACGTGGGATATACTCCAACTCTGGCTTGATAGGATTACCGACTCTAGTAAATCCAAGGTCTCAATTTTTTGTGACATTAGTCAGTGGAGAATGTTGAAGTAGATTGACCAGTGCTAGGAATTACGAGAGTTTTGTGCATATACCTACTAATGCTATCTCACAAAATCTCCTATTTATATAAACAATAGCCTGGTAATTTTGAGTTATACAGAATTTTAAACAATTTCAATCAATTTCCGAGTTTTTCTTTTATAACTCTTTAATTCCGCGAACAAAAGAAATATTAATACACTTTCGCCCGAAGTATAAGCTATGCCTCTAAAATTTTCAAATTCTCCAGCTTAAGATATTAGAGTACACCATTATTCTGCGCTGTTTTTAAAAAGGCCTGTGCACAAGTTTGCCAGAAGCATCCAGATCGGCAAGGCAACGAGGTGAGATTTACGAGGCAAGTAAGGAAAGTACCACTTACGGTGGCCGCTCCGATGCAGTACGATCATTCTGCTGTGCCTGAGGGAATTCCTCGTGGGCGTGTGCCGACCAGCAATCTGCGAGGCAGCCAGATTAACAGGGACGGTGGTTGACAAACAATTGGCCATCGATGGGGCGCGTCCGAGTTCCTTCTCTTTGTCCGGCCGATAGATCCTCCCGATGTTCCCCGTGGACACTGCACCTGTCGACGTAGACGACCAGGGTCATTGGTTCGCCAATAAAAATAGTCCCTACAGGTCATAACCGACTGGAAAGACAGTTCTAAGCAAACACAGTTACGCGAAGCGCATACCTACGGTATTTAAGCACTTCATATAGCCTTAATAGCTTTCATTTATTGCTGTATACAGGGTGGTCTACTCAGGGAGGTCCGACGGACCCCCCCTAATACCTTCTGCTCGCTTAATGGTACGAAGGAAACACGTCGACAGGAAATGAATAGCTTCAAACGGCGAATGTACACAGCGGTCCAAACACAATTTGCTTCAAGAACGTGATTCGTTATATGTGAATTGAAATTTAAACTGTTGATTTTGGGAATTAGAAGTTAAGGGTTTACAGAAATAGACCTCACAATATTTATGTTTAGTAATTAAGTGGACCTCTCGAAAGCCAAATCGATCGATTTCAATTTTACCAACATTTTCTGTTTTAATAATATTCAGCCCTCACTCAGTGGATGTAGAGTCAATTTTGACCCAAGCTACGCAACTAATATACGCCACTTATCACTCATTAGCATCACCACTTTAACAAATCCCATAACAAGCTCCGCATCTACTGCAAAATAATAATTCTGAGAATTGTGCGAAGAAAGTTCTGACACGGGGTCAAAATAGACCCCGTATACGCTGTTGATTATTAAGCCACCCACCGTCCGAGCACAAGTGCCAAGTTAAGCCTTCAGTGCTTAACTGTGTTGGCTTCAGAAAGGCTCAAGTCTAACGTCAAATAAGGTATGCAGCCCGATTGAATAAATCTGTTATCTTCATTCGAGGATACGGTTAGAAAGCGCACGGATTTTCTACGTGGCTTTGTTTTGCCACGATGTTCGCATAGATCCTCGGCCGATGCACGAGCAAAATGAAATTCGAGAAAGTCCGCTGCTCCGACACCGGCCGCTGGTATATAGTGACGACCGAATTTCACTCGCGACCGTTCTATTTTCAGCCGAATAACTTTCCTAGGATAGTGCAGCGGCACGTCCAATTTTGTCACGCGGCGACAATGACGATACTTGTCTTCCTTTAAATGAGACAGTGCCCGTAAAACAATCGAATAAAGAGCTTTTAAGCAGTGTGACGTTCGTTCAACTCTTCTGTATCAAGTAGTTCCATCTATCACCTCAACGAAACACAGGTGGCGCAGTAAAAAAGAAGGTTGAGCAACCTGTTGGCACCTCGGGCAGCTTACTTTTATACACTAATTGTTCTAGTTCATGCAATAGGTTTATGGTGATCATAGTCGCCTCGGGTTATGTCACTGGTACGCTTTTTGTAAGAGCTTCGTGACGTCAACGATGTGAAAAAGACACCTTGATTTAAGTGCAGTTAATTGGTGGGGATTTGAAATTGAACGAAGCAAAAAGAACCGCAGCGAAATGTGGCGCAACTCACCAGTGACCTTGGCGCTGTGGATCTTCGACACGTTACCAGCACTGACCGCGCTGCTCACTCTGTTGTTGTTGTTATTGTTGTTGGCCACGGCCATCGACGAGCCTATGTTGTTGTCGCGAGCCTGATTCAGATTGTCGGCGCTTAAGGCGGAAGTCACGCAGGGTGTCACCATCGGCACGTCCTGCGGAGTGAATCAGAAAAATGTGGGGGACGCTTTAAATGGAGCATATTTGAAATCTAACGGCTGTGGACAGTGAATATGGCACTGGCGTAGTTGCCACTTCGATTTTGTGGATAATTGGTATAGTTAGCTTGTGACTCTGGGATATATTAAATAGAAAATTTTGGAAAATAAAATTGTAGTGACGAATTACGGTGATTGATGGATCACGGTGCAATTTTTTAATTATTTATTATTAAGTGATATTTTACTGTAATAACTTTCGGACACTTTTTGCAAATAGTTTCTGCAGTTTCTGTTTTATGGAGTTCATCAGTTTGAGTTCTGAGAGGCTCGTATATAGATGCTACTTGTGTGAAAGTGAAGACAGTTCCCATGCCTTAATCGCTGCGGTCTGTCTCACTCTCATTTTTTCGCTCGACTAAATTCGTGGTCAGGCTACTGATAAATCAGCCGCCACAAGTCAGCCGAATCAACTGACCGCACTTGATCGGTAAGTGATCCACTTTCGCGTGTTACCTGGCGAGAATGCCCACACGTACAACAATCGCACGTGATTATTACCTAGCAAAAACTCTGCAATACTCTCAGATTCTAAACACATTCGAAACAATTCCAAGAGAAAGAAAAATTTAACCGCGAAGTTTACACGGTAAACTTTCAATAATTACAATTCACGCAATACAAATTCATTGAAACATTGAAATGGGACTTAATTTTTAAAGCTAATAGTGAATTAATTGTTATTATTTATTAACGCGACAGACAAAGACCATGAAATTATTATAATTTTAATACATAAAGCAGAAAGTGTTTATGTGTTTGTCTGTCGCCTAAAAACTTTCGAACGATAAACTCTGGGATCGCGAAATGTGGCCAGATGAATGTGACCCCCCTCCCTTCCCGAAAAAAATTATTTTTATAAAATGAAAATCTAAATTTCGGGTGAAGCCGAGTAGTAAAGCTAGTCGCCCCTAAACACGCTTTGTGAGTTTTATCGCTGGAATAATATTTAAGAAAAAGTAATGAAGAAAATACAATAAATGTACAGGGAAATAGTCCCATCTACAAAAAAGAACAGAAAACAGACGACATAAAGACCATTACAGAATAAACACCCATTAAATTTAAGCAGAAATTATTGCAAGTTTAAAAGTCTCAATAGAGCTAATAAAAATTTTGTGGTAATAAGGCCATTAAATAAGAGATCAGATTTGTAAAATCTAAGATCAAAATCTAGAATCTAAAATATCTAGACATAAAGATTAATAAGCATTAATTAACCTCAATAATTTGGAGCAGCTAATATAACATAAGCACTGAGAATTTTAAACAGAGAGGATAAGTCAGCTACAAGTAGGCGCTGTTGAATAGACAATAAATTAAGTTTAATAAGGATCGGCCGGAACTGATAATCAAATCTGCGCGTAGGTTGTCGAGTCTGTATAAAACAAACCGCTAATATGAATGACTGTACCTCGAATGTATTTCTGTGCTCATTGACACGCGATCAGTGTACTATGAGCTCCGACTCGGTGGCAAGTCGCGGACGTAAACAAAGACACGTGACACGGTTGTGGGTGCTCACCTTAAAATTGTCGTAAAAGCTGACAGGACGGCTCCTTGGCGCGTACTGAATCTCCTCGTCTGGCTGCATCGTGCCACCACCGTAGGCCGTGGTGCCTAAGGGCTGCGCGCGCATCTCGCCGGGCATCCTGCCGCTTCTTCCTTTTTTTACTTCCGCTGGCTGCGAACACCGGGCAACATCGAATCAAGCCTTTCCGCGTTCGCGTCAAGGACGTCTCCGGCGTGTCAATGCCGAGCGCTTTTCGCACGAAATTCAATTGTTCTAATGTCTATACTAGAATGGAAGAGAGAATCGAATTGAAATACCCAAAATTACTAGACGTTTAGGTGAGCTTTGCGAAAATAGCAAAAAATTGGAAAGGCTCTCGTTTCTTAAATTTCCCTCATCATCCAAACCGACTCTCCCTTCGACTCGATAAGGTAAAGGTCCCAATTAGCGATCCAGTCCCAATTATTGACACTTTATCCGTCATATTTAAATATGAACTTTTTTTTGTTCGGAACGGGCGTTAAAAGTATTGAATTCGATTCATGAATACTCAAAGTATCTTGCTGATGGATTCGCTGATGTATATCACAACGTATAATTAATAATAAGTTTTTTCGCGTGTGTCACCTACAAATCCGTGAAAAAGTAGTTTCTTGTTACCGACCCCTTAAGAACGGCCAAATTTTAAGTATTAAATATTTCTTGCATGCGTATATCAATGTAAGAAAGGTATATATGCAAATAAGTTAAAAAATAATTGTAAATTCATTATTTAACAAAATTGCATCAAATTTTGTATTAAATTCATAATAATTATGGGGGCAATAATTGGTACTCGTAAAATGGATGAATTGCTGTTACTGACACGAGATGCCATGTCATATTTCCAACCTGCGTGTTTTGTCAGTTTTTATCGTGACCTCCAAAATTGAAGATGTCTAGTAAAGAGTATAATCGACGAAAAAACTATTCGTAACAACAGTTACATTACAACAACACACATTGGGTGCGTTCCGATTCACTCATAATGCGCATAAAATGCATAGGATATGTCACGTACCCTATGGACTTCATCCGCATTATGCGTGAATCGGAACGCGCCCATTAAAAGTGTGAGCAAATCATATGGCGTACCAAAAACGTCACTTTTTTATAAATATAGCGGAAATATACTGTAATACTACAGTTAGTAGTTAGGGCATTAGATTGCATGTCCCGATCAATGACACAGTATTTCACGCATTATATACGAGTCAATGATACGGTCCGAGATAGATCACTATTTGTAACGAAAAGAGAATTGGAGGTCCATACAATATATTTATTATTAATAATTATATTCGAACAATTTCATCATAAAAAGGGGCCTTTTTCCTACTGGAAAAGAAACAGCCGTATGATAGGCTATTACTGAGTAACTGCGATATATATTTTTAATATGTAAATATGTTAGAACGTGCGCGTAGATCTTACAGGGTCGCTAATTGGGACATTTACCTTAGTAATCAATTAATTTCCATTAATTATCACCTTCACTGTGACAAAGCATTGTTTTAACCCTCCGCAAACCCACCTCGCTGTACACTTGTCTAAACAATACTGCCCCAACTGCAATACCACGAATGCACGGCGGAGATCGAAATATCCATGAAATATTGTACAAGTGATAACAAAACAGGTGCTGACCGAGTGAAGTTGCGCCAGTATTTGTAAGACTCGAAGTGTATGTATGTATATGTACATTCGAATAGGAACTACAATAATGCAGAATCGATATGCACCGCGCGGCAACAGCATATCCGCTCGAATATTTCAACTTCAATGCCATGGATTTTAAACAACTTGAATAGGAAAGCCAGTAGACTGCATAATACTGGAGATCCAGGCCTTGTCCACGGCGAAGTGCACACACGCGCTCACCGACAGCGTACCAACCGCCGGCTCCGTCGCAGCGAAAGGGTTATGTCCCTACCTAGAAACAAGCTAGCATTCGTACCTGAATTCTCGTGTCAGCTCATATCAAGATTTCATTCCACGGCTACCGGTGAAACTACGCGCGCCCCTCTGGCCGTTCGACCGCGAATCTTCCACTTCCCGGAAGCACACCTGCACGGTCGTCGTATGAGTCACGGGGACGATCCGCAGTCAGACGCGCGCGGGGAAATTTCTCTTAATCTCCTCCGACGTGTCGTAAGTCACGCGTCGGATACACGGTCGCCCTAGGAGGAGAGAAACGCCCGTCGATTTCTCTGATGTCCCCGTCCACGTGACTAGTCACGTGCGCCGGTCGTCCGTCACCCCGTAAACGTCTGAAAAACAGAGTGGAATCGTCAACCTGGGAATCATCCTTATGGTTTACCGATCGGGACGATCTGTATCAATTACTTCACGCAGACGTTCTGTACTCAGAGCGTCCCGATGTATCACATGTTTCGTACATCATTCAGGGAGTAATGGATGCGCTGTGTTCCGAAATCTGATGGGAGAGAGTATAGGTCAACTTAATTGCGCGCAAATTCCAAGAGTCGAATAGTGGTTCTGCAGTGGCGTAACCAGTTTCTTATGCGCCGCTGGGTAATCTGTGAGGGTATGGGTGTAAAAGCAACGAGGAGCCTACTTAACGAAGAATTTCCGTCTAGTTACGATTATAATACGCTCGGCATTGTTGTTAGAAGTGGTTTTAATATGTATGTTTGTGGTAAAGAGAGACACAGGCGTAGCTGATGATTCATTTGGAATTACAATATAGTGAGGCGTCACACTTCGGTGCGCAGGGAATGCTACCTTGGGAGGAATCCGGTAGACCCTCCAGAGCCATCTATGAAAAAAGAAGTTACTTTTTTCCCGTGGGAACTCCGGTGCCACTTGCCGCGAGCATCGCTCATCGGAGTTGGCTCGATCGCTTTGACCTCGTGGGACAAGGAGTCTAGTCAATTAAACACCCATTTCGGGGGCATGCGCGTTACCAGCGCAAGTTGGACACAAACGTCTGGGGTTGCGAAGTCACGTGCCGTAATATATCAGACTTACCGCTTGTCAGGAAGCTGTGCGATAAATTCAGTTCACTTTTACAAGAGTTCCTATTAAAAATACTATTCTCGTTACAATAACGCTCTCCTGATTTAATAGCGAGTAGTTTATAAACTACAAGCACGGAAGACGGAAACTACGATTCTATCGTGGCATGTTAATTTATCTCGCAACTCGGTACCGTTTTTATCGACAGGATGTCTAGATAACACTTCTCTGCAAGCTTCTATACATCACGGCGGACTATACCCAATATATATCCTGGATACAATAAAACTCGCTATAAACCACTTGAATGGATTCCAAATAAAACAACATTAACATACTCGCTCCAACGAATTCCAGCCACGCCGGCCTGTACCTACTCGTGGCTTCGTCGCCAGCGAAACTCGTTAGTCCTGTACAAGATCCACGCAAGACGAATGTCTGAATTATCGATATCCATCGATTCAAGCGACAGCGCTGAATCGAAACAGCTCGTTAAGGTTAAATGCCTCGGAAGACGGCGTCGATGTGTACGCCGACGACCGGTTACGTCACGAGAGTTCTCCATCGATCATCGAAGCGCGACCCGATCTTTTTGCTCCTACGGGCAAGGCATTCGCTAGCTGTGAGCGGGGCTTTACTTTCACGACGCGAGATGCGAAGTTAATACCGACCGGTGTTGCGCAACACGGTACGCAACGCAATGAAACCGTGGCGCGTTGGGGCTTTATACACATAATAATGTGACCTACCTATGGCCGGGCCGGTGTTCGGGTTACGGCTGGAAATAAGTCATTTCTCCATTAAGCCCCTTTATGCGGCGCTCACAGTCACGTCACCGCTACCGGGAGTTTACTGAACTCTAGAGTTTGCTATTGCCTGGAAATCTCCGATCGCTCTGTTCGTTTCGCGTGATTCCTAATATATTTATCGCTTAAATGTTATTTAATCAACGTGGAGTTGGGATATTTTGTGTAAAGTAATATGTATACAGTGCAGGTTACCCAAAATTGAAATGATCTAGTTAAGTTATTTATAAGAAAGTTGAGTTGATAATCAATTTTATTGATATACTTATTGACCAAAGGAAGAATTTGAAAAATTGGCTGTCTGTAGCTGAACATAATGCGCTAACGTGCAATAGTTTCAACGAAGAAGGGTATTTAATATAGTTTTTTTTTTAAACTATTGAGCTGACCTAGGACACGAGTTAGTCACTTAACCCTGGTGCTTAAAGAAATCAGAACACGACTTGGTAAAAAAAGACACAAGAATATAGGTAATCCGAGTGACCTCGAAATATAAGAATCTTTAATACGCCTAAACACGAAGTGATGTCACTATTCTTTCCTGTTACTTCTCCGTTCATCTGCGTTCGCGTAATGTTACGGTTCTTTTTTTAGGGGATCATGCAATCGTAAACATTGCATTCACGCGCGTTTGCCGATGTTTTTGTAAAAATGACGCGTCTCAATTATATACGCGCTCAGTCACAGGGATTGAGACAAGCGTATAACGTTCTATTTGCGCGTTACGCGGTACTTCAAACGTGCCTGCCAAAATGAAGTGTTGCCAACTATAAGGAGCGTAGAAAATTCATAAAATTACGTAACGCTCATCTATCGAGGGAATCTAATGCAAATTTATATTCAGAATCCTCTGCTCACTCTGCTGAAACCCTGTGCGCGTTCATTCACCAAAGTCATATATTTTAAAATCTTACAGTTTTATAAACATTTAAAATTAAATAAAGTCACTCCTATTATTCCACAAATAATAACGCAGTGCGATTATTCACGCGCCGTACGTCATTAATGCTACTTTTTCTGCTTATTGACGTTAATAAGATTCAGTTGGAAAGAACGCGGTGGCAGGCAATTATAAATTATAAAGCATTGTGCTAATCCCCCGCGTGACCATTAATTAATGTGCGTCGAGAAGGAATCCTGTTTACGACTTTAATATAGTATCCATCCTGCGTCAATAGTTAAATAAATATGGTTGCGCACGCTGCTTCGTAGGGTAACAGGAAACACGCTCGATTCAGGAAATGGTAATCGGGGAATATTTCAGATCGCGAACGTACGCTATGTTACGCTAAACAAGTGGGTTAATTTAGCCTCCGCAATGTAATTGCATTAACATAGTTAGGCGGCGAAGTAACCATCAATAAATTGCTGTAGCTTGTACAAGGCGTATTGAGAAAAATTTCTCCACCTTTTGTATCCGCTGTATTGGAAAGTAAAATTTCTACTCACGTGACTTACATGCTTTATTCGCTCATTTACATACCAGAACGCAATAGCACTTTTCCATTCCAGAATTGCAATTTTTTTACAGTGCTCTATGTAAATTTCTATTTTCGAATAGATTTCTCAAAAATGCATATGTACTTGGCTATTTTTCCAATTAAATCGGCAATCTAACTCCAGAATTCCAGCAACCAAATTACGAAATGTATACTATTCGAGATTAAACGTCTTGGGCTACCAGAGTACCGTTGCAGAACACTTTATCGCGCGTTAAATTGATTCAGCTACCGCGCTCATTAGAATTCAATCAACCGTCTGTATAGTTGATACGTCTAGGTACACTTCGTGGTTAGAATAAAGTGGATCTAATCATCGAATCTAATAGCATTCGATTCACCAATAACGAAAATTATAGGTGTACCGAGCAATGCTGACGTCTCTAGTGCGCATGCGCGAACAGATGTGAGCTCCATAGCGCAGCTCTATAATACGCAGTGAAGTTTAGATTCGAGGCCCAACATATGATCTAGTTTCGAAGCATTGCTTCTAAGTTGCTGACACCAAAAAATCTTCCAGAAACTTTGATTTCCCTCCCTTCATTTCAACTACTACAAACCTCACGATTGCTCTGTATACCTATCTGCATTCAATTGTTTCCAATTTTCACCAGTTCTCTAAATACGGACCAATAAAGGTGAATAAGGAATAAATTAGAGGTATCGAAAACCACCATTCACCGATAGTGACGAAAAAGTCCCAAAGACAACGATTGCGTGCCACACGGAAAAATTCCAGCGTTGGCGAATATCCAAACACATTCCAGACACTTCGTGACGACGATTCTCATTGTCAGCGCGAGAGGAGCGAATAGGGCACGTGCGACCTGCTGTTGTTCCAATTAAATTCTCCAGTTACAAACCGTTCCCAGGGTTCATGAACGTGCGAATCTTATCGAGGAACGACTCAAAGAGCGATATTATAGTATGACTCGTTAAATTCATTCCACGTCTTTCATCCGAGACGAGCCTCGAAAGGGGGCAATATCGTCGAAGGACTGTCTCGTGCCTTTGAAAGCTCGCGACCAAAGGTCAAAAGAATATTTTGCTTCTTTAATTCCGTGTACCTCGTTGGACCTCTAAGTGACATTTTATATATTCCCATTATTACTAATGATCTGTCTTTGATGAATTGCTTGTATTAAGATGTCCAGGAAGTCCGTGGGGTTTTCATTTCATAATAAATTTGTTTTAATAATAATCGCCTGCGAGTAAGTGTATTATATACAATTCGATAGTTTTTGTTTTCCTATAGCAGAATTCTTGTGGATGTTTTCGTTTCGCGTTAGTAACAATGAAACTTTAGTTAAAACACTGTGGAGTCTCGAGTGAATAGAAATGAGCAATCTCCGACAAATGTTGCTCTACGAGTTTGAATTTTAGATTTTATTTTGGATGGGAGGTTCTCCGGCATCCGCCCTGCTCGCCGCACCTTGGTCCGACGGATGACCACATTTTTCCGCGACGTTCAACTGAGAAGCTGGATACAAAATTGGTTCGAGTCAAAATCTTTGAATTCTTCAAACATGGATTTTAAAAATTGCCAGAGCTTTTTTTGTTTACGCGTCTCTACTTTAGCTAATTTAGCTGTTTGTACTGTTTTTCATGCTTTTTCTTTTATTTGTATTCCGATTTAGTTTATACACTTTAGCCTTTTCCTTTTAAACACGTGTCTTCTGATATTATTATGCGAGCCTTATTCTTTTATGAATACACCTATGCAATTTTGTTAATATGTTCTAATGGCCAATAAAAAGTTTCGATCATAAAACGAAGGAGTTTCTTTCGAGAGAAGCGAACTGTACAGATTGTAAAGTATACCAAAGTGTATTTTGAAACGGAGCGTAACGCCACTTTTACAATCCTGGATTTATTTGGCGCGCCGCTGTGCCAGCGTTATCGCCCGAGCCAAATGTGTTTTTGATGACATTGTACAGATGTTGACTTAATATACTGTGCATGCGCCACATTCGCACGATTCTGCTCCAACACATTCCCAGATAATAGCACCGCGCTATTCCCGCCTTCAGCGCGTTTTCTCCAGCGATAAATCAAAGGAATCATAAACGCAAATACCTGAAAGCATCCAGTAGCCTCCACAGAACCGGAAGCGTCCCCTGGCGAGTCGCAAGTTGCAACGATGCGCAAGCCTCTTCGCTGCTGCGTCGATTCCCCCGAAGATTGGCGAATCAACAGAAATTAAACTCCAAATAAATCATGAACTCACTAAGCAATTATATAACTGCAGAAACATAACAACAACTTTTCTGTTTAGAACACCTTTTCACCACAAGAGATTGTGTTAGAAGAAGCAGCCTGTAGGGACCAAGTTATTCGCGGCACTGGTCAGATGAAAAGGTTAGGAATGTGTACAGTAAAGGTGAGAATGATTAGAAATTACACGAAACACGTGGATAGGAGCAACTCAGTGTGGTGAGAGTGATGGGGATTGGTAAAAAGCGCGGATAGGAATGTTTATTAATTCGAAACCGGTGTTCAGGGGCCAGCAACGAATAATACCGCGCAGAATGGTAAACAACGCAATGTTACTACGCTGGTGTCGCGGTGACAACTGAAGTCTCTGGTTTCGCGCGTCTCGCCGAGGCTCCCGCGACCCCACCAAAGTGTTCACCAAAGTCGTTGGCGTACCAGGTGTCAGCGGGCCTCAAACCAGACGAATCCCGGCGCAGGTGACGGTGCCTGCTTGGAATTCTTCTGGGAACCGACCAAACAGACCGGCTCTCTTTCTCTGCTTTTTAAATCCACCCGTGTATCATTCACAAAATCACTATGAATGGCTGACGGAGCTGAATTATGTCCACGTAGGTGCATTAAACTGAATTCAATTATGCTTATTAATGTCTGCTCGATGAAGGTAACTAGATTTTGAGGTTAATGTGCTTTTGGGTTTTTTTGGGAAGAAGAGAATGCAAAAGGATTCTTGGTGATGGTTGAGTGGTTTTTTGAAGCTTTGATTGAATTAGTCTGAATAGGTGAAGGTGGTAATTGGAGGATACAGATAATTTTATATGTGATAGATAATAATAGAAGATAATTTTTGGCGAGTTATTTTGTAGATAATAGTAGAAGATAATTTTTAGCCAGTTCTTTGTGCGGGGAAGAGTGGGTTTCAGGGGCCTTTTTTCAGGGCCTGAGCACCACTGACCCCCACCGCCCCCCATCACTTTCACGCCGTCCGGTATTTGAGAAGGAGGCTCGATGAAGGAAGTTGTCATAGCGAGAAAAAGGGTGAAAGAAGAAGGGGAATCGCTCATGCCTACCGGTCGACGTTTACCTTGAGCGATTTCTTAGCAAGGCTTATTATGCCTCCTTTTTTCCCCCACTTTTTGCTTCCTGCTGAACGGTGATCGAGGTGCCCCTTGACTTCAAAGGATCACCTCGAGCATACTCCACGAAGAATGCAGGCACAGGGTGTCCCAAAGTCGTCCGAATATTTCAATCGATTTAATGAAATTCGACGGGAATGATTAATTCTCTATAAATTTAGAGACTCGTGTCACAATCTCGAGAAATCTATTTCCACTTTCTTTCGAAGCTTGGGGACTGAAAATTCAGATTTGAGATGCAGCGACTTCCCGTCATTTTTCAAATTTCTAATTCGATTAATTAGACAGAATAAAGTAACGTTGAGTTCAGAACCAAGGAAATCAACGAAATAGCGATCGTGTGTCGCAAGGCCACCGCAAATTGGCTGATCTTCACCTTGGTTGCAACTCGTGCGGTTGCAGTGGTCACTGAGATCCACAAACACGAGATATCCTAGAATTTATTAAATTAATATTTTCTTACGCCGCCTGGTTGCTTTCGAACGCTCTTCGCCAATAAACACGGAAGCTGGAGGTTCGCTGCTGCATTACGCACCGATGCGCACAAGTATACATAGAAAGCAACGCTATGGGACGAATACAAGCATTAAATAATACCCAGAAGTAAAAACGGCAGACTCATTAGCGTTATTAAAAGAAACGATAAAATAATCACTTGAAGAAGAAGAAGCTGGAAATAATCAGCGTATAAAACAATAATTCCACGTGTTCAAATCTAAAAATAACAAGCAAACAAGACGGGGGAGAAAAAGCTTATGCAATTTTTACAACGTTACGCACAGACGGATCAATAATAAATATAAATAGTTACGGATATAAAAGAATCCTTCGAGGTCACTCAGTCGAACTTAAATGAGTAAGTGATAATAATAATCTCACCAATAAGAGAATGTGGAACGTTTCACTTTCGCTGCTCCCCTTCTTCGTGGCAATCGCAACCAACCCACTCGAACCTGCTCATTCATCCACGATCATTACCTCTGCCGTAATGAGGCCCACCACCTACGACCATTCCAATACAAGTTATATTTCTTTCATTCGAGGAACGGGCGCGTTCTCTCCTCTCCGTATTCCCATTGACGTCGTTGGCATTCGAGGGGGGAAAGCGCCGCCAGGTTCGCGAATACCTGACGACGGAACCGGTCTCTCGAAATCGTCTATGTCGGGGGCACAAAAGAACGCCGCTTCGAAGTAAATAATTCCATTTGCACCGTGAGCAACAGGGCCGAACGCGACGGCTCCTTTGTTGGCGACAATTGTTGCTCTTCGTTCTGTTGATTGATTATATAATGAGGATATAGATATACGCTTCATCGAGCATCGAAAGCTACTGGAGTAGCACCAGTAAATCGGGGAAAGGGTTGGGAAATTAACGGAGTAATTAGTTTCTTCCATGAAATCGAAATAACGTGTTTTAGTAGATTTCGGTATTCTTCGTTTGGTTGTTAGTGGGTGAATTAGGTGGTGGAAAATATGTATTTTAGGGAAATAGAAAATTGGGGTTCGGTGGAAGCAATAGCTGATGTAAATCATGAGAACTTAAGAAGAGGTTCCGGTCCAAAAATAGTTTTTTTTTTATTTCGTTTTTCGAATGTCAAACCTTTTAAGAATACCTGGTTAGGAGGATTTTTTTAAATTCGTAAAATTCCCGAAATTATAGGTATTTGAGTAGTGGCAAATGGGTAACACCCGTCCACTTGGCGTTCACGTAAAACTTTAAACGTGTTTTTCTCGAAATACTGTTCTTAAAATCGGTGGACTCTATATCTGGAAAAGTTATTATCCGATTCGACTGAACATTTTTATTTTGAAGAATATACTTCTGGCTCGTGGAGAAACCAGTAAAATTTAAAAAAGAATGAAAGTTTATAATTTGTTAAGTTGTTTGAGAAAACAACACTTGATGTTTAAAAACATATAATTTTTGTAAATTTTTCTAGTCAGTCCACGAGAAAGTTTCATGTTCTTTAATAATCCGGCATTGTTTTTTTATTTTAGACTAATGGTTTAGGTGCTACAGATTCCACTGATTTGGATGAATTTTTTGACGCCTCAACTTTAACGACTCCCCAGTGCTGTGTGCAATGATTAATTATAAAACAAAAAATGTATTTCTATAGCTTAAGACTATCTACAGTAAAGGATCCAATTACTGGCAGCCAACCTAATTACTGCCACCTTAAGCTATTTTACTTAAAATAACGAATAAATAAACGTTTAAGTAAAATAGCTTAAGGTGACAGTAATTGGGTTGGTTGCCAGTAATTGGGTCCTTTCCTATAGTTTAGTTTCCTTTAATTAACTCCTAAAGATCGCCTATTTTTATGGGCTCTAGATTGGAACAGCCCTTTAAGTTCATCTTCTTGTATACACTCCAAGTACCATATTTTAGAAGTTAATAAAACTGAGAGACTTAACTTCCAAATAATTAAGTCCAATCCTTTCAACAAAAATTCTGTCTCGAGATGCTAAAACCCCAATAGCTATGAGTGATGACGAATTTATATCCGTGTTGCAATAGACAAGTAGTGACGCCACTTGCAAACAAAGATCCATTTAAATCGATGATACCTGGCTTCATGGAAGTGCACGCGAATTTTAACCGTCGCGAAAGAGGCGTGGAAGCAACTTCGTCACCACCTATCCGAAGGTTTCCCGTTCTGCATCCTCCAGGAGCTCATCATCGCTGAAACACCGCGATAACTGTTCGTTGCGTGCATCTTCGTTCGCGTCGACCCGCTGCTTCCTATGAATTTTTAATTCCTCCGCGCGGCTCTCGTGTTCGATCCCCGATACCGATCTCGGACAGGATGAATCACCGATGAACATCCAGGTGAATATTTAGCGTTGATTAAGATTCTAGTTTAACGCCGACGGGGAATAGCGGTTCTTAATTAGCGCGACCTCGGTATACGAAATTAAGACTGCGTGCCTCCTCGAAGATTTCTCTGGAAACACATGCCACAGCGCTGCTGTGTTCCTTTTTGCTTTCCTTTACAAATTTTCGAGTTTCTACGCGAGCATATTGTCCGCAGCTAGCGTGCATATTTTGACTTCGTTTGAATTCTAGGAGCATGGCAGTGGTTTTTTTATTTGACGCGTCTGTCTTTTGTTGGGACATTAATAAGTCGTCCTTTCTGTCGAATGTAATCGTGCAGTTGTAAATAGAGGGCATTTATGCGCTTGCAGTCTGCGTCTCGCTCCGTAATTCATGCGAACCGATGCGCGGGCATGCCCGGCGCCCGACGTGACACCGACATTACAATGAGACACGATGAGTTAGCGTTCAGGAATCCGGGAGAGATAGAACAGGATTTTCAGCGAGGGCAGGGAGCAACCCTCCGGCCCTCGTGCTTTATCTACGAAGGTCCTGTAACGTTAATGGTCCACATTCAAATAGTCAAAAAATGAGATGAAATGCATGAGTCGTGGGCCTCGAGGACGCCAGAAGGGTGAAAGCAGAGTAAATTAAACCTGAACGATTACATATTACCAGGATTCGTGTTTCTGTCAGGTTCAAATTTGAAAATAGGTAAGAAGAGAGTTTGTTTTGTTGTTTTGTAAATATATATTTGTTATCTCGTTTTAATGAAATATTAGATATAGGAGCGCATTTATTGAAATAATGAATGTAATCATTAGTTGAGCTGTTGTTTTTGAAAGTGGTACTTATAAGTTCATTTATTCATACATTGAGATATTTAAGGGTTTGCGTTTGAATCAATTTCAAAATATTCGCATACCTTAATCAATTCGGGTAATGTTTTTAAAATTGTAAACTTGTTAAATTTTTTTATGTAACAATAAGCAATAAAAATGTTAAAGAAAATAAACTTTTTTTTAGCTACAAATAGACTTATAACACTTTCAATAATAGGATATTACGAAAAATATAATCAATAGCAATTTTAAATTTATATTTTAATTGAAGTTGGTTTTTGTGAAATGTATCTTTGAATGTAAGATATAATAATTCAACTGAAGACATATGCGTCTTCATTACTTACTTACTTACTTATACCTATTATAATGAGTTTATAAATAAACATGTATAAAAAGTAAATTACCTCGCTAAGATAACTAATAATAACAAACTTATTTATATTTCAATCTTATTTCTCCTTCACACTTAGCATAGTGAAGTATTTTTTCCAAAAAATGGACTTATACCACTTTCAAAAACAAAGGTTCAGTTACAGAAGTTTAAACCCTTTCAGACTTGAGGATGTAACGCTAAACGCATTTCATGTGCGTGACCTGCTTAACCGTATTTGATAAACGTACTTGCTGAACGCCTATCGGCGTTTTCCGTCCAGAGTCTTCAGTGTATGCAATGACTTGATGTTATTTATTCATTGCCGACAGAGTAACGCATGTTTCAGATGCTTCCGTATATGCATTATAGTGTCGCTATGTGGTGGAATTGACGGGTTCGTTACTTTATTTTACCTATTTGCGTCTTCATTATCGACTTCTCATTTTATAGAATATGATCCCACATATTTATGACAAATAATATTAACAAAATTTACACTAACCACCCAGTATAAATTATTACATATTAACTAAGATCGATATAATACGAGATATCGAGCAATTAGTAACATTTGACCTTGGACTTGCAAATGATTTTCTACACCGCATGAATTCTCTTTTATTCTGAATGTTCAATCGTTCGATAAATGAATGTTAATGCTTATAAGTATTACATAGTATTAATTATAATGTATAAAAACATTTTACAATTAGTCGAACTTGCTGCATTTTAATAGTTGTAGAAATATTTGGACAAATATTTCGAAGAATAATTCTAAGTGACATACTTGTTTCTCCCCCTTAGTTACTAACCTCGACGAAATATTTAGTATAGGATAGATCCTATCACCATATCGGAGTTCGCGTTACGTAGTGTTTTAATTACTAATCTACCGCTCCTAAATAATATACAAATTATTGCAAAATGTCCTCGAGTTCCAAAAATGACAAATATAAATTTTATAAAAACGTTTCGATTCATTGCTTCCTATGAGTTTTATGTATCGTAGGACGGGCACCGTCTAGATGCGCGCGAAGTGTAGAGATTTGCGGGAATGCCAGTAACAGTGTCAATTTTTAATATTTTTAGGCGTACGACAAGCCATCCCAAGTAGGGCAAAACCACTCCTGAAACATATGATTCGGTTCTCCCTCCAACGCTGCGCCGTTAGCTAAGGTGGAACGATTCATACTACCCTCTCTCCGAGGAGACAGTAACGCCGCTAGGAAGCATGTTGAGACGCTTGTCAAGACTTGACACATTTGGTACTTTCACCCTAAAGCGCCCCAACATGCTTCCTAGCGGCGTTACTGTCTCCTCGGAGAGAGGGTAGTAAGAATCGTCCCACCTTAGCTGAAGGCGCAGCATTGGTGGGAGAAACGAAACATGTGTTTCAGGAGTGGTTTTCCCCTACTTGGGAAGGCCTGCCTTACGATACGTGAAAGGGTTCTATTACACTCAAAGTAAGTACTAATAAACAATGTCATCTTGCAATTTATAGCTTATACGAGCTTTGAAGAAATACCATTTTGGAGCGCCATAGTGCCTTGAACTCCGAAATGGATTTTCGGAGAGAAATCCGTGTGAGTCTGCTTTCTATGTCAAACCAAAGAGTAGGTATAATAAGAGATGTCACTCCAGGCGGAACCTTTAAAGTCCTTACTTAACCTTGGCATTTAAATTGGTTGTACATTCGAGCGGGATATTCAAATCGACTAAATGTACCTTACCGCAATTGGCTGATTATTGCCGAAGTTTACCGATCATTGCCGAATGGGAATTTAAATTGGTTGTCTAGTGATTTCCCTAGGTTATTTCTCTCCTTGTCGAGTGACGCCTCTTATTATATCTCCTCTTTGGTCAAATTCCCATTCTGAACAAGTCAGACGCATACAAGCACGCACACAACCTTTCACCGTCTCAACACATTTCAGAGTAGTTGCTGAGTTGGACCACAGACGAGGTATGGAATAGACCTATCAACCAATGTATTGTTCTGTCACCGTTTTGGGGGGTCCTAGGACCCCCCTGCCACTTTAGTATCGCATGCAACGTTACCGGTGAAGTCTCGAAGCAGATTGTAACGCTATGCGTGGTAGGAATTAGAATTCAGCACGGGTAAAACTAGGTTATTTTTGTAAAGTCGAAGCCCGCGATTTACAAATGTTTCTCTTATTGTTAGAGTAACAATTTAAAAATCGTCGTATGAACATATTCCGTTCAACGATAGAGAAAGGAGGATGAAAATAAAACGATATCACATTCGCCGTTTAACCTTGCTGTCCTATTCCGGTTTATTTAACGCAAAATAAATAAGAAATTATAAAATTTCTCGAGAAATTCACGGGAAGGAACACTAGTCGTGGGGTGCATTAATGTGACTGCAAATCGAGTTACTTTTCAAACCCCTCAGAAAAAATAGTAAAGGTCGTTTTCTAAACTTTTTTGTCTGAGCCTGTAATGAAAATTCAAAAATCCCTTTTGTCGATTTAAGTAAGTTTTGTACATACTGAAAATTTCATCGAAATCGATTATCGTTGCTAATCTCGAAGGTTCGAGATTACCCAACCGAGTTGTTCGTCATTGTCCCACAACATCCAAAAATAAAAAGGAATTTATTTCAGAGGTTGAAATCATAATTCAAGCAACGCCTTGGTCACAAAATGTTGGTAAAAAAGCGATTTATTTCAACTTAAAAAAGAATAATTGTATCACTAATTCAACAATAATCACATGCAATTGAAATGGACAAAATATTAGTTCAGACATGGTGAAAATAATAAATTGTGTTATTCTTGAATAGCATAAGTGTTCTGTATTTATTACTTTCTGCTCGGCGTTGGATACGACCTAAACTATTAGCTAGTTGGGAGGGAACATCGTGTTTATGTATTAAAACGCCGTAACATCGCGTTTGCGATAACCCAGCACTCGTGTTTAGCCGACGCTCGAGCTGGAAGTCGTTGAAGAGAGACAGAACGTCAATAACCTCTACCAAAGTCGTACCGTCGCCGAACAATGGCCTGCCAGTTCAGCTTTGTCTGTGTAAGTGATCGGACCTCAGTGAACGCGTGAGCATATTATTTCGCGACATTTCGATTCCTGTATTAATTTCATCGATTACTGTGCCATGTGGGATGTCGCTTAACAAGATTCTACAACAATTCACCAAGTATCTAGAAGACTTCGCAAGCAATACTTTTCTCGAGGAGTTGGGAGTCGTTGGAGCGAGACGGAACGTCAACAACCTCTAGCAAAGTCGAACCAACGCCGAACAATGCACCTGCCACTTCAACTTTACTCGCAATGGTGATCGGACCTCAGTGAACGCGTGAGCATATTATTTCGCGATATCTTGATTCCTGGATTGATTTCATCGATTACTGGACCATGTGGGAGGTCGCTTAACAAGATTTTACAACAATTCACCAAGTATCTAGAAGATTTCTTGGGCAACACATTTCTCGGGTCCTATCAAAGGTCCCCACTGCTTAGGGGCACTTAAAAATGTGCAGTGCTTTGTGTTTAAAATCATGAAATGGTTGTGCGTGTTAGTAGTGTCAACGCGAGTGTAGAGTCAGTGTTTTTACGCATCTTGAATTATTTAAGACTAAGCACAGGTGCTCAAATTACTTTTTGATCGCGAAATTAAAGTGACATATTTGTGTGTGTGTGTGTGTGATACATTCTGTTTGGTACTACTGACCTTGGTTTGTGAACCTGCTAATGTGGCTGCCTGACTGCATGGATAGCGGTGAGACTGCATTCAACGATCGGTGAGTGGTACATTTTAATTTTTTCAATTTTTCTGAATGCTATTGAATAAATGATTGCTGTAGCAAGCACAGTGACCAAGAATACATACTTTGTACTCGTGAACAGTAACATTAACGCGCGTGCTTCAAAATGTTTAATACAGACAAAAGCAATGAATAAATTTGAACTTCGAGGTCAAAGTTCTAATAACGCGTTTTAAATATTCCGAATTATTTTTCTTGAATTTTATAATCTAAGCTTGATTCTTTGAATACGAATTGCACATCTCAAGTTTAATTACATTCGAGCCATTAGATTCTCTTTATAAAACGAGAATGTAAAGCATTAATTTATTAAGGATTTTCAATTATATAAGTTGAAGTTCTTTCTCATACAAATATTAATATGCGAGAATGAAAGTTGATATTGGTACTACTTGGTCAGTGTGCTTGCTTCTTCAACTTTTCTCTCTCCTTACAATATTTAAGCCAGCCTATCAATAAATCTTAGTTTAAGAACTTTAGTCGTAAGACATTTTCAAAATTTTCAAAAATGCGCAAAGCATTGGTCAAATATGGACCAGAATTATTCCGTAGAAATGGGTCACTTTCGTAGGTACCTCCCCGCTGGTGTGGCCTGGCCTTGGTAACGTTTTCCAAGCATTGCGACTTGCAAAACGGAATCAAGCTGAAGCCTACGATCTAGTTTAAGTGTCCAGATCGAGCCAAACTAACATTCGGCGTGTTTGGTTCGGTCTGGACATCTATTCAAAAATGCACTTGCGTATTTCGAGCGATAAGCTTCTATTCCGTCTCGTTCTTTTTAAATATAAGAGTGCCGAACGCGCTCTTCTAGAAATACAATTCGCCTTCGATCACTGATTTCGAATTCGCGCATGGTTTGCTCGCCCGCCATAGGCCGGCTGTGCTGGGTACAACTTATTACGGCTTTACACGGAGGACCATTGTTAGACGATGTTGTGCGCCAGTTCATGACATTCGGATTTTCTTGTCATCCCGCCGATACCGGGCTTCGGTCCATCTCGTGCCGGCTCTGATGTCTTCGATTGCTCGTTCTCGGCCACGCACGCCATGGCAGTGTAAAGTCGTAGTATGGAGCACGCCATGTAGAAACGAAAATTCGGTGCATCGAGGGTGAATGTCGCGTCGCGTCGCGTCTTTCGGTCCTTTAGTCGTTTAGTCTTCTTTGCAATCTCAATCGGGAGATTCTTAGCTTCCGCCTATCCCCCGAAAGTTACGCAAGTGCATATTTGCGATAGATTATGCCACTAGGGCCCATTGTAAAGAGTGCGGTAGGCTAAATTTAAGGGTAGAGGTGCGCTTGCTTGTCGAGAGTGACACAATTTGCTTTTGCTTTTGCTTTCTTTTACAATATTAGCTTCACCGTGGACCGTGTCGTTTCTCATTTAGCATGCTTTTAAACACTTGTCATAGTGACTTTTCTATTCCCTACTTTCAATTCCTTTCTCTTTCTTTCCGGTAATATAATTCGCTCTCGGGTGAGATCTTGAATCAGCACAAGATGCTCGGGCACGATGCACTCGCCTGTGCAAATTGTCGGCTTTGTGGTGGGAGTGCGTATTGCAGCTGCATGTGATTGAATTGTGAGCCCTTCCGCTATGATTCCGATCCCTTTCAGGCGCGGCCCTAAAGGGGAACTCCCGTTACTGAGGGGCCTAGATGAGTAGTGGTCGTGTAGTAGCGTTTTATCTGTGCAACTGCAATGCGTGAGTGTATCGAGCAGCTCGAGATCTCTCGCGACGGCGAATCCGTGTCCGTGTGTCAATTCTTTTCTATCTCTGCAATGAGATACTTAGAATCTGTTTGACACTTGAAAGCAATGCAAGCGTACCTCTAAAATATGCGAAAGAAATTGTAATCGTATGTATGCAGAGAGATCGACGAGATCCTCTCGTCTATTTCTCTCACGCGCCTATGTTAACCCTTTGTACTTTAAAGTAAAATCTTTTGAAAAATTTTTTGTTGCCATTTACCATATATTGCTATCACAGTCCGAAGGGTTAATATACCGAAGCATAGTCTGTTATGCTTCCTCTGAGTGGTGTGTGTGTGTGCGTGCTGCGAAACTTAGAATAGTTGGGCAGGCAAGTCTAGTTTTAAGCGTTCCATCGAGGAATTCTTCGAGGGATTCGCCGAGGGATTCGCCGAAGGGTCCTCTGGTGAATTCTTCAAGAGATTCACTTAGAATTTCGTTGGCAGGCTCGGGGTGGAATTAGGTCTGGGTTAAGGTTTATTTACATTTTAGAGTAGAATTAGAAAATTTTTATTATTAGCGCCTGACGAGGCTGCTTTTTTCACACTACAATTCGGAATTATTATGCGCCCAAAGAGGCTGCTGTTCTTCCGGCTTGTGATTCGGCATCGTTATGCGCCCATAGAGGCCGCTGCTTCTTTTTCATTAAAATTGAAAAGTATGAGACGCCCAAAGTTGCCACTCCTTTTTTCTATCAGTCTTGAGAATCGTTGAGCGCCCACAGAGGCTGCCGTTTCTTTTCTCATTAAAATTGAAAAGTTTTAGAAACCCAAACGGGCCACTCCTTATTTCTATGAATCTTGAGAATCATTAAGCGCCCAATGTGGCTGCTCGAAATTTTTCTGAATGTCCGAATTGCGTGGCGCTCCATGCGGCTGCCTGGAATTTAAAGGAAATTTTTTGAAACTTGTTTAAATACAAATTGTCTGTTTCAGTAATAGTGTTTGTGATCGCCCGTAATGCGATCGTAGAGTCAGTGTTTTTGCGCAAGTAAAACTAGTCGAGAGCTCCAGTGCTCTATTAGTCTTTTCACCGCGAAAGTAGAGTCATGCACGAGTCCAACTGGAGCTGCTGGGATGAGGGCTAAAGGGTTGCTGACCTGAGGGGTGCCGAGCTGAGGGATGCTGAACTGAGGGGTGCTGGTCAGAGGGCTGCTGGTCCGAGGGGTGCTGGTCTCAGGGCTGCTGGTCAGAGGGGTGCTGTTCTCAGGGTTGCTGGTGAGGGGTTCGAGTTGCAGAGATGCAGTACTCTTGATGACAGCGAACGGCAAGTAACTTTATAATTCTTTGAATGTGGGTGCACGCAATAGAACAAAATGGTTTCTGTAGAAAACGTAGCGTAGCTATTAGCTCCTTCGATTCTGGCCATTCCAACACAAATGCGCGACATGCAGGGGCCCATTTCACATGGTCGGTATTCATTTCGGGAACACTTATGCAATATTTCGCGAATATGGTCTAGGGCGTCTAGGCAGTAGCCTCATGATGTGGTTCTTTTCTAAGCCATATTCACGAAATATCGCAGAAATGTTCCTAAAACGAATGCCAATTATATGAAGTGGGCCACTAATCGCTACGCATATTTGTTGGAAAGAGCAGAATCCAATGAGCCGATCATACAAGGTACTCGTAGATTGTGACATGCATGTGTCTGTCTTAAAATCAGAAAATTAAATCGATACAAAAGTTGCTCGCGATTTTTGCAATTCCGATTAATAATTCGTAAAATAAGGGAATCGATCGTGTTAAGTAGAATCACCGCGAAAAATTTGGAAAGGTTCCAAGTGGAACCCCAGTCTCCCTAGTAATCTTGCAGTCTCGCAAGATCCTTCGTGATCGCGCGTAATGCGATCGTAGTGTCCCCGTTTTTTTTCGCGTTCATCTACGTATTTTGCAGAGCACCGCGGCTCTTAATTAGAGTAGTACTACCGCGAATTTGGAGTCAAATTTTTGCGTATCTAAGACTTGTCCAGAGCACCGAAGCTCCAGTTGAATTTTCTTCGCGAAAGTAGAGTCAATTTTTTTGCGCATAAAAAGTTCGTCCAGAGCACCGGTGTTCTAATTGCTTTTTTATCGCGGAAGTAGAGTCAAATTTTCGCTTAGCTTCAATTTTCAGCTTAGACTTGCCAAGGAAATTCTAGACCCTAAAAAGGGCCTAGCTCCTGGACCCTGGAGGGGGCCAGAAAATTAAATCAATACAAAAGTTGCTCGCGATTTTTGCAATTCCGATTAATAAATCGTAAAATAAGGGAATCGATCGTGTTAAGTGGAATCACCGCGAAAAATTTGGAAAGGTTCCAAGTGGAACCCCAGTCTCCCTAGTAATCTTGCAGTCTCGCAAGATCCTTCGTGATTGCGCGTAATGCGATCGTAGTGTCCCCGTTTTTTTTCGCGTTCATCTACGTATTTTGCAGAGCACCGCGGCTCTTAATTAGAGTAGTACTACCGCGAATTTGGAGTCAAATTTTTGCGTATCTAAGACTTGTCCAGAGCACCGAAGCTCCAGTTGAATTTTCTTCGCGAAAGTAGAGTCAATTTTTTTGCGCATAAAAAGTTCGTCCAGAGCACCGGTGTTCTAATTGCTTTTTTATCGCGGAAGTAGAGTCAAATTTTCGCTTAGCTTCAATTTTCAGCTTAGACTTGCCAAGGAAATTCTAGGCCCTAAAAAGGGCCTAGTTCGTGGACCCTGGTGAAGCCCAACAAATGGACCCTATACAGGGCCTAGCGCGTAGGCCCTAGAGAGGGCCCAAGGGGAGACCCTACAGAGGGCCTAGCATAGGCCCTAGAGAGGGCCCAAAGCTTGGAAGCTGGCAAGGAGGACAGGACGGACCATATTCGCCGATCGGTGAATAATATTCTGTACTTGCATGCAACTTGTTATGTAGACACGAGTACCTTGTATTCCTGGGTAGTAATCTTTGTGCGTGTATTTTACAAGGGTAAGCATCCTACTTAATTGCACGCAGTGCAGTTTGGTAGGATATGCACCCTACAAAATGCAATCAAAAAGACTTTCCCCAACGAGTTCATTCCGAGAGCAAGGAATGTGAAATAATTGAAATGGCGCGTTTAAAATACAAGAGGGCCAAAAGTTGCTGCTCCTTTTGTCGAATTAGAGCCACCCCTATATACCCCGCGGCGTGTATACGCATATTTGGACTTTAAATTAAAATCTTTTGAAAGTAGCCTTTTCCCTTTAATATTGCAAGTAAAGTTCAAAGGGTTAATATATTTTTGCGAGATATTCGGGGAATCATTTGGGAGTCGCCGAGGGATTCGTGCGTTTAGATTTAAGTAAGAGAATTATAAAGACCTACGTACGTACAGGGAGATATCGAACCTACCTCCTATCTCCGATGAGCAGGTAGGTTCGATACCTAAACCGAAGGGATCGATGGAACTTTGTTTCCATCCATCTCTTTGGTTGAGTAGGCTAAGGGTTTCATGTACAGGGAGATCGGTGGAACTTTGATTCCATCTATCTCTCTACGGGTCTCGAAACGCAGCAACCTCCTCGTGGTGAGACCTGGTAATCGGTGAGAACCGAGCCGATAGTTGCGATTGTCAAATATTCTAATTAGGTATAAGAATTTCTTTAACTTGCAATGTTAATAGAATGTAAGAATAAAATATAATAACTTGAAATATTCTAACATGAACTCAGTATTTCAACTCATTTCAGAGTAGTTCTTGAGTTGGACGCTGTTCATGAACAGAGGTCGCTAAATTCAGTCCTCAAATTATGGGTCGGTAACACAGTTTGTACGGTGACACGAAGTTCCATAAGGTGATAGGTCTATTCTATACCTCGTCTGTGCTAACGTGAATTTCTTTACAGCATGATCACTACACGACCATGCATCGGTTCAAATAAACAGGTACAACAATTGGCTGCCCTCTGGTAGTGAAATCAGGGATCCGCAACAGCAGAAGTAGTACTTACCATCAGAGGACCATCCTTTCGGCAATCCAGCAATTTATCGCGTCAGTTTCGAATTTTGAATTCGCAGAGGGTTAATAAAACTGTGGACCATTTTTCCGGGATCGATTTTACATATCAAAATAATGTAAAAGATCGTATACATTCACAAGAAAGGGTCTATCAGGGTAAGCATGGATAAACGGGCCTTGCCGATTTTTGGAATTGTTATTTTGTAAATAATGCTCCTTGCCTGAAACACCATTATGTGAAGTTTTAGATCGCTACCCCTCGTTTAAGGGTAATACGAGGGTAAACACCCTTAACGTTATTATTTTTTTTAAATGAAAACAATAAAAAATAACTACATAGTAACTGTACTTCATATATTTTTCTTTAAATTGTAGATTAATTATTAAGGGTAGAAAAAAGAAATTATTCTTTGGGGGTGGTGTTTGGAAACAACCGTTTGAGTCACGACCTCGAAAAAAATCAAGAATAATGCTCTGTTATCGAACTATTATATATAAAAACCTGAAGATGATCGAGATGGTGGAGCGTAGTTAAATAATTTAAAGCTGATTATAATATTATAAATACGTGCAATTTGCCCATGTTTATCCTACAAGACCCTTTGCGATATAAATTATAGTTATATACAAGGAGGAAGGTAATATTAATACCCTTAAACACAATTGTCCATTTAAGTCTTTACCAATTAAGAATCTCCAGACTCCTCGTGAAATTGCAACCGTAATTAACGTTCTATTAAAACAAAAGTAATATTATAACAATTATTTCTACCCGCCTAAAACAGAGTACCTACTGAATCTTCTACAGACGACATCTTCTCTTTCTTTCGATCCTATATTCTTCATAGACTTAATATTCTTTGTGTAGGTACTTATAATCAACAGACATGTGAAACTGCCTTCGCATCTCAAAATGGGCAAGCGTTTAGGAGCAACATCACGGTTGTGATTGTTGTGAATATTACACTATGTTATGACATAGTCTCCTGTACATCGCATAAGGATATCACGGGCAGAAATTGTGGCAACAACGATGGGGTATTTGAACGCTGTATCATCGCTCTTGATATTGCATAGGTGTGTAGGTATATACCAGTATCATGCGATAGACTATGTTGTTCTACCACGATACTACTTACGTTAAAGTGCTACGGAAGCCCTTAAGGATGTATTGGACGTACAATATCAGACAAAAGTTGAAATACTTGAATAGCTACGTCTTACGCATAGTAAATCTAGATGTAAGGAATTCGAACGACAGTTGGAGTCTTATTTTTAATTCTGGGAAGGTATTTTTCACTTTACAAATGCTTTCTCAAGCATTATTTGCTAAACTTTTGCCAGTGAAAATGCCCAGAATTCACAATTTTCTCAAGTTATAATTTATTTCTTTAAAACGGTGTAGAAAAAACAATTGAAACTCGGCAGATATTTTCATCTACCCATATACTGCATGTACAAAAAATTTAAAACATTGGTACTATTTCTTCAACATTTTTTCAGATGATTTATTCGTCAAGATCGTCTCTTTCCATAAGCGTACGTGTAAAATCAGTGAAAATTAAAATCTTTATAACTCAGTAACCGTTTAGTGAATTCGTTTAAAATTTTTGAAGCACATCAGGAAGGTTAAAAAGAACAATCTCGCGAATTTTCATCAACTTGGAACTATTTTGAAAATAGGTCCAATACATCCTTAATGTAATAACGGGACAGTACTCCTACTTCTATTAAAATATATTTGGCTACTGGAGTTCCAGTTTTCCTTAAATTAAGCTCCAATTTTCGATGATAGAGCGACGATGAAACGGAAGTTGGACAATAATGTTGTTACGTATGTGCATAGGCGACTACGCTCGTTTCGTGAGTGTCAATAGTCTTTTCTGGGAAATCCCCTGACTCTTTTCTTTCGTGTATCAATGCATTCCAAGCACACAATGTAGATTATCGTAGATGAATCAGGTAGCAGAAATCGCATGCTACGTTCTACTCCGTCATATATTATCCAGAGCCGTCAACTGCAGACAATATCAGATCGAACGATCTTTAATCCTTCCTCAAGGCTTTTCCGTGTTCGATAGAATGCAATTATGTTGCAGTACCTATACATTGCAAACACATTTCCACGTGCATCCTGCATTTTCAAGGGATGGAAATCTCTTCAATAATTAATTGAGGAATTGAAATGGTATACGATGTGAGTGCCAAAAAAATAAAAAATAATTTTCTAGTGGAAAAGGATGGGAACTCCATGCGGAATACAGTGGCAATATTTATAACCACTGGAATAATTTATTTAACCAGTTAACTGCGCTGAACGTGTATACGCCACAATCCAAGTCGTCAATGCGGTGCGGTTGACATGTATACGCAGGGTGAGGAGCGATTAAGCTCAGTGAATGCAGAGGGAAACACCTACAGGAGCGGTGGTATGTGTGCCGATACTGCGCCTGCGTCAGTCACGCACACATTATGGGGTAGGATTTTAAAACAGCATTTTGCTGAATTCCGCCCTTTGCGCCACAAAAAGAAAAAATGGAGGAAAAAAAAAATAAACTAAATCTGTACTACTTAATTTGTTGGTGTGATAAAGACGCATTATTATTATTATTATTATTACCACCGCTCATGTAGGTGTTTCTCCCTCCATTCGCTGAGCTTAATCGCTCCTCATCTTGTGTATACGCGTCATGTAAAATAAAAAATTACCATTGACTATAAAAACTCGAAATTTCAAGAAAATGTTATAAGAATAGTATTTGGCGGTATGTTGACTTTATATTATCAATACAACTCTATGTATTTTATGGCGTGTTGAGTAAATTGTTGAGGAATATGCAATGCAGCATACACTATTTTCGAAACTTGGTCGAGCAAGTACAGCTGCACAACCTACACGTTTCATCGGAAAACATTTCTCCAACTTTATACCAGCTTCAACATCAAAAGCAAATTCACGTTGAAGATGTATCGTTTGCTTAAAAAATGGAATTCGTAAGGAGTCACGATATTAATGTTAGACCTGCAAAGTGCCACTTTATGTGGTACCTTTTGCTTTGAAAAATACCATATTGAAACCACTTGAATTTCTTAAACTTATTTTTTTCTTTCCTTTTTCTTGTTTATGACTTGTATTATTTTGTTACTTTTTTATTAAATAACAATGTAATCCTACCTCGTTTTTCGTACAATTTATAATAGGACCATTTGTCCTGCGTTCGACGTGTAAGGGAGAGTGGGGGAATTCCGAACACCTAAGCAAAAAAGCAAACAAAACGAAAACTATATGAGAAATGAATTTGTTTATTATTTACAAACATACTTAAACTATTCATCTATAAGGTACTGTGGCGATTTTTTGAAAAATTATAATAAAAATTAACTTTATAGTGAAAAATCAAAACCCTTGGTGACCGTGATTATTCGACTGTCGTGGGGTAATCACGAACAGAGTGTTAAATATCGCAGAAGTCGCACAGAAAGCGCGGCCGCAATGGTCAACTCATAAAAAATGTCGCTACAACCTATTCCTAATATATTTTTCAAATTCCTCTTCTTGTGCGTTAGAAAAAAAATACAATTGGTCGGAATATAAAAAAAAATAGTAAAGGTTGTTTTTTAAACTTTTTCTTCCGAGCCTGTAATGAAAATACAAAAATCCGTTTTGTAGATTTAAGTAAGTTTTATACATGCTGAAAATTTCATCAAAATCTGTTATCGTTGCTAATCGCGAAGGTTCGAGATTATCCCATCCGAGTTGTTCGTCATTGCCCCGCGACATGAAGAAATAAAAAAGAATTTATTTCAGAGGTTAGAAGTTTATTTATTAAAACGCAGTAACATCGCATTCGCGATTACCCCGCGTTTGTATTTACCTTACGCTCCATTATACTCATCATTGCTTGATTGTACTTCCGCACTCTTTAAGGGATTTTTCAAACTAAATTCCCCAGTTAAGGGGTTATACTTAGTTAGGAGGCCGAAAAGAAGCGAATGTTTGCGAATTTTTTTTGAAAAAGTGAAAGCATATATTTTCACAGAACATTTCGCACTTTAAAGAATAACATTTAAAGAACATTTGGTAATTTTTTTGTAGAAAAATATTTAACGTTTATAATAAAAATACAACGACATCCAAGAAGACTTTTTAAGAACGGTGAGTAAGATATCTCAACAACAACTGCACCAATCTTTCTATAATTTTGTGGGCTTATTTTTTATATAAAAATTTATCGATTGTCGTTCGCATTTTTTTTAATGTATATTTCCGATTTTATCAACGACAAATGGCCGTTTTTCGCGCGAAAATCAGGTCCTTCAAACTTTAAATAGCCGCCATTTTATTTTAAATTAATATTTCGAAAATCCCCCGCCGTCAATCGAAAGATACATTAATATACTAACGAAATCTTTTTTGTTTTTTTATTTTAGATAATCTGATTCCGAATGGCAGTGCTCACCGAAAAACAACTTTTTACAAAAGGCTTCTTGGATATCGCTTGTAATTTTATTATAAACGTAAATATTTTTTTACGAAAAAATTACCAAATCTTCTTTTGCTCTTTAAAGCGCAAAAAGTTCTGTAAAAATACATGCTTCCGTTTTTCCAAAAACAATTCACAAACATGCGCCTCTTTCAACCCCTTAACAGGTTACTCCGTTAGAGCCATTGGAAGATAGAGCTAAAATCGTAAGTACCATCTTCGCTGTGGTGGAAAACGATGAAAGTGCCAGCAATCTTCACGGCCATAATCTTTTTATATCCCTCCAAACCCGTAAAGGCGGAATAGGAAAGATCATAGCGATGACCGATGTAAGTGACAAAATCAACAGACATGCTTTTTTGCTGCCACTAAAAATTGTAACTACTGGCACTTACATCGTTTACCATTTCAACTCCTCAATTTACAGTCCTACCGTAAGAGATCAATGAGACCTAACTTCAAGAATATCTACCCCTCGCGCCACTCATCCTCCATTAATGAACAGTGAAACGTCGATGCCAGAACTTAATTACCTAACAAAAGGAATAAAATAAATCCGTAAGGGAATCCTCTTACTTTTCCACTCCGTTTCGCTCCACCCCTGTCACGATTATCATCCCCGAGACTTTCCAAGAGGGAGGTTCCCGTACTTACCCCTGGATTACCTTTCCCCTTCGTCCTGCAACGGTAATTACGCGATCCATCGCGAATCGATACGCCACCCACCCCGACCGAGCTGCACTCAATCCTCCCATACATATGCATCCCATTCGAAGTGTCCAATCGTGATATGCATTTATTAACAAACGTCATCGAAAGCAATAATTCCTCCTAGGTGGACAGTTAACACGCAATCAAACCGATGATTATTCTCTCTAACAGTCGATGATCTTATTGGTCACCAGCCAGGCAGGCCTCCGGTACGTGATATTGTGGCAATCCTATTTGAATTGTTAATACGCGGAGAAAAAATCACGGCACGCCAATGGGTGTGCGCTATTCACGTGATCGCGAACCGATAATTATCGTAGTTCGATCTTCGCCTGCTCGTTTTTACCCGCTTCGCTTCCTGGTCTCCCCGTGGAATCTCCGCGCAAAAGGGCCGACATTTCCATGGCGCATCCCCCGCTCGCCGCCCCTGCTAAAATCTGTCCAGCTCGCTCGCTGGAATCACGAATTTTCGCGTGCCGCGCGGAGTGCTTGCCACGCGGCATCGTGATATAACACGAATCGTTCCAAGTGTGGTAAACGCGCATAATAATGTCGTACGCCCTTGATTCGCAGGCGAGTGATTTTCCTGTGATAATAAAAAAAAAGGATGTGGTAATTTCGCAATATTGCTATTCCATTAAACTTCCACGGATAGACGTGAATTCTGGTGCACGCCAGCTGGAACGATCGTGTATCAGAGATTCCTTCTCGCGATACGTAATCTGCGTGGAAACGTTCGCTAAGTTAAAGACATTTTTCAAGTACGGCGGTAGCAAGCGGCCGCTTTCCTTCGTTTGTCAACGTTGGATCGCTCTTTGCGTAAATATATCGTCCACCGTGACATAGGTGAGCTCACGTAGCGTCTAAGAGCTTGGGAAGTGGGTTAGCCGCGTGACCAGAAAGCGATGCGTGATCCTGGCAAAGGGGTGAGAAGGAATGGACGAAGCTTTATACGAGAGATTCTCGCGGGCATTCCGTTCTTCAATGAATTTACGTAATTCGAACTCGCACGAGCGTGCCTGATTAATCTGACTTAGATTTTACCAGATTAACTGTCTTACTACTTTAAGTATATCGAAAGGGTATCTGCTGTCGGCCCCATTCGATCGATTGTAACTCAACCTTGCTTCTTTATGAAAGAGACATTGCCGTCGAACGAGATACTTTCGATGTTCTTCGCGTGCTCCTACAGCTGTTGCATTGAAAACAGTGTTAACCAGGGACCCGAAATAACAGTTATTTTTTAAATTTTTTCGAAAAAGGTCATTGAGAAAAAGTTCATTTTTATTTAAATGGAAGTCAGTCTTTATTAAATACTGTATACATTTTTCGAAAAATCAAGTGATTAAAAAATATCAAGATTTATCTCTTTTGGTTACGAATAACCATTATTTGCAACCGAAATATTTTTTGGTCACTAATAATCATTATTGACGATGGAAATATTTTTTGGTTACGAACACCGAAACCATTATCGATGACGAGAATTTTTTTGGTTACGAATAACCATTATCGATGACCAGAATTTTTTTTGGTTACGAATAACTATTATCGTTGACGAGAAATTATTTTGGTTATGGCGTAACCAATATATATTTCGGGATTTTTTTTTGGTTACGGTACCTATAACCAATATATATATTGCGGGAATTTTTTTTCGGTTACGGTATAACTATTGAACTATAGAATATCTGGAATACGAACTGTGGGTATTAGGAGCCGCGGCGTAAAAGTAAATTTGAGTATAGGCAGGTATAGACGTGTGTGTAAGAGTGAAACAGCATCCCACGCTGTGCACTATCTCTTTCCAACAGCGTGCCGCGGCTCCTAGTACCCACAGTTCGTATTCCAGATATTCTATAGTTCAATAGTTATACCGTAACCGAAAAAAAATTCCCGCAATATATATTGGATATACCGTAACCAAAAAAAATTCCCGAAATATATAATATATTGGTGGTAACCGAATATATTGGTTACGCCGTAACCAAAATAATTTCTCATCAACGATAATGATTATTCGTAACCAAAAAAAATTCTGGTCATCGATAATAATAATAATAATAATAATAATGCGTCTTTATTACACCAACAAATTAAGTAGTACAGATTTAGTTTATTTTTTTCCCTCCATTTTTTCTTTTTGTGGCGCAAAGGGCGGAATTCAGCAAAATGCTGTTTAAAAATCCTACCCCATGCTGTTTTAAAATCCTACCCCGATAATGGTTATTCGTAACCAAAAAAATTTTGGTCATCGATAATGGTTATTCGTAACCAAAAAATATTTCGGTTGACAAAAATGGTTATTAGTGACCAAAAAATATTTCCCATGACAATAATGGTTATTCATAACGAAAATCATTTAAACAAAAATATTAATTCTTATGCCATAACTTTTAAGATTTAGATTATAACAGTTATGGTCCCTGGTGTTAACTGCAACTCTACCGCAAGGAGATGCATTCTATTTCCTTCTGAAACACAAAGATCGTTATCGAACCTCTGATATCCCTCCACCTACACAGATTCCCCTCGGTCCAACTTATGTTACCCTTGAGACCACGCAACCGATTGTCGATCTACTTTTCCGTAAGGTCAAAACTATATACAAGATACTAGTATTGACGTAAGTCAAGGTGGTAATTCCAAGTGCCACAGCCTCTATAGTAAACACGCTTGCTCGTCACGCGTCTAAACATAGAACGAAATTCAGGATAATAAATTACCAGAACGTGAGAGAACTGTACTAGAAAGAAACGACGGGTTTATGATGGATATCGTTAAAACCATATCCCTGTTACAATGTAGAACGGTGATATAGGGAGGGGAAAAAAGGAGACAGCGTACGAAAGGGTGTTCAGAAACAATCGCCGCTGGATATGCGTCGCAATGCTCCGCGGTCACCGCGAAGTAAATAGTAATTAAAAACGGTGCACACTCGGTGCCGATCGCGGTATCAATTAAAACTGGCCGTGCTGAATATAAATTGCGTAGAACACCGCGTCGTGCCTATGAATTTCATGCGCCTTTCGCGGCCGCACATCGTGGATGGAAAAAGAGTCCGAGGGATTCTTGGCAATTAATGGAGAGAATGATTGGAAACGCGTAAAAACGCGTTAGATAGAGGCGTGGCGAAATAAGTGGCTCGCATTGGTGTACACTGGCGGCGAGATAAAAATCTAGCCTTGCATCGCAGGTGTGGTCTAGCGTAGTATAATTTTTACGCTGGTTTCGCGTCGCTGCAATATGAGTAATGACGACTTTGTGGCTCGGCCGCCGCTCATTACGAACAGTAATTCTGAAATTGTGCACGGTGCCGTTCAACTCGACCGCGTTGCACGCAAAACCGGCTGTTTCCCTTTCTTTTTTTTCTCCCCCGCAATTTAACGAATCGCGGCGATGTATGAATCGACAATGTAGACGATAAACGTGCCGAAAAGACACGCGCCGCCGATATAAGGTAGATATTAAGTCCCCATGGAAAAACGCCCGCGTTGAAGTTTGAGCCGAGCGGTGTTTTGTAGAGATTTTAGGTAAGCAGGAAACCTCGTGGCGCAATAACATTGCCCTTGTTCTATATCGTTTCTTTGAACAGTCCGCGCTCAGTCCTGTGCAAAAGCGGAGGCCACACATCGATAGAAGGGAAAAAGCATGGTCTAAGAGTCTACGTGTTGAAACTACCAGCGATCGTTTTGGGTACATTCTCGTATAAGACTTAAAAATTTAGGATTTTTTTAAAGGAAACTGTAATACATGGGGTGAGAAGTCTTTTTGGTATTGATTTATATATTTTTTGAGATGATAAACTTATTTTTTATTGTTTTCTTTCTAACTAATCGACGAATTTTCAAACATTCTTTCGAGTTTCTTTTTTTTTCAATGAACTCGCTATCGTATTACCATCTTTTATAAGTTTTGTTTCACTCAATTTGATCTTATTGAGTATAAAAAATTACCGGTCCCAGAGCACTTTTATTAAAACATCATAGAATTTTCATTTTTTTTCGTTTTATTTTATTTTATTTTATTATAGTGTGTTTTACTTCATGCTATTTTATTGTATCTTATTTTATTTTATTGTAATTATTTTTCACATTAACGTAATCTTTGTACTAATTAACTTTAGACTATGTAACTAAAGGGCTTTCCCGTTTATATAATAAATAATAATAATAATTATTCTGCAGTAATGATTATTTCAAGAAAACCGATATATTTTTAGAAAAACTTTCGATTTTTGATTTCAGATGAGCCTATCTTGAAATATCAGGTACACTATTATAGCTATTTATTCAAGATTACATCGGAGAAAAGGCAATACAATTTTTATATCTTCTTAAAATATGTATAAATCAATACCGAAAACACTCTTTACCTTGTCTGTTACAGTTTTCTTCCAAGAAAATCCTACATTTTTGTAGAGCATGCGCGGGAATGTACCCTTAATAGGTGTCAGTATCAGATATGCCCAGTTATTCACTGCCTATTGAAACGCAAGGCCATTGCGTCTTGTTGCCCAGTATCCAAACGAATCTGCTACCAATCCGTGCATGACGATTCTCGATTAAATAATTAATAATTAATTAGGTTGCCTGTTTACCATTGGAATTTAGGTATATAGATCCTCCCACTCGCGGGTGGCCGCTAGTTGTTGATACGCGTTATGAGCGTCGAGGTCGATGATTATGTAAAATAAAGGATAAAAAAGATCATTCAGCAAGGAGGTAGGAGTGCTTAGACGATAGCCGGTATGTTGATTTATTACTGGCGTCGGAATCACTAATATTGGTTGTTGTTTCGTTCAATCCAATATATCTATAGTTTATTTAATAATTCCCTCGTCCCTGCACACATACACATCGTAATTATAGTGTACTTTACAATACCGACACATGCACCGTACAATTAACCGAAGGATCCATTTAAATCACTTGTAATTAGTTCCCTAGGTGTGTGGGACAGAAAGCATTCCGCGCCGTGGACTACGTGACGAAAGGTATGATACGCGATACGCGATGGTAATCTGCGAGTCCAAAGACTTCGTGAATAATTAAGCATCGTTTTAATGTTACTTGAATAGTCAAGCATCCGGCCGCAGTTAGCATAATTAATTGCACGTTCCTCTGTTCCTTCGCCCAGTTCTCGAGCCGTGTCACTCTCCGCTTGTGCAAAACTCCTCATAATGAAGCCGGCTGTAAACGTGCCCGTCGTTAAACTAAATCGATTATAAATCTCCGGGCGACGATATCGGCCGGCGATCAAACATTTTCCCTGTAGTTCCTCTTTTATTAACGCACGCGTGTCCGGCGATTATGCAACGATTCGAGCAGTCGCGTGGCTTTGTTCCGTGTAACTCGAAAGCCTCGGAATATCGTAATCTAATTAAGGCACGTTCAATGATTCATCGACGCCGGTGATGGATCGCCTTCGACGCTCTGCTTTCTCTTAATAACGATCCGCGCTCGAGAATAACGCGTTTCATGGAGAAACCGTGTAATTGGGGGGCGGTAATGGACGCGCCCTTAGAAAGAACGGGACAGAAAACTTCATGAAATTTATTCTGCGCTTCGATATCATTCTCCATTTTTAAAGCAGTGTTTCCCAACCGCTTTTCTGTCGCGATCCCCTCTTTTATAATATTCAAATAATTAGATTTATAAGGTAAAGAAGGCACATTAAAAATAAGTAGAATATAATTTTAGAATATAATTCAGAATATAATTCTAACTTAAGGGGTTATATCTAGTCAGGAGGCCGAAAAGAGACGAATGTTTGTGATTTTTTTTGGAAAAACTGAAGCATCTATTTTTACAGAATTTTTTGCGCTTAAAACAGCAACATCTAAAGAAGATTTGGTAATTTTTTCGTAAAAAATATTTACGTTTATAATAAAATTACAATCGATATTCAAGAAGCCTTTTATAAAAAGTTGTTTTGCGATGAGCACTGCAACTCGGAATCAGATTATCTAAAATAAAAAAACAAAAAGGATTTCGTTAGTATATTAATGTATCTTTCGACTGACGGCGGGGGATTTTCGAAATATTAATTTAAAATAAAATAAAATACATTAAAAAAAATGCGAACGATAGTGGATAGATTTTTATATAAAAAATAATCCGACAAAGTATGAGAAACATTGGTGCAGTAGTTTTTGAGATATCGTGCTCACCGTTTTTAAAAAGGCTTCTTGGATGTCGTTGTATTTTTATTATAAACGTTAAATATTTTTCTAGAAAAAAATTACCAAATGTTCTTTAATTGTTACTCTTTATAGTGCAAAAAGTTCTGTGAAAATATATGCTTCCACTTTTTCAAAAAAAATTCGCAAACATTCGCTTCTTTTCGGCCTCCTGACTAGATATAACCCCTTAATGATATTATAAAGAAAACCGTGAAGACCCTCCAGAAAATACTTCACAGATTTTCCCCTCATCGGTGCTTCAAAGGGTACAGAAGAATTGCTTAAAATTTGGTTGCATTTCACGCACAGTACTTCCTATGTACTTTATACATATAAAATTATAAGGTAGGGATCTACGTACTTTCAGAGTCAACGTCTACGAGTGAACGAAATCATAAGAGGAAAACTTAAAGGTTACCAATTATGACGTTCATAGAGTGTGACAGGTGGACAGGATAAAATGCGTAGAATTTTCCTGTTGAAAGTTATAGCGCGCATGTAGGCGAGATAAGTATCGGGCAAGGGCGTTTAGTCTAGAAATTCTGCATTTTTGTCTTTTTCTCTTACGTTGCACCATCATGCACCATCATAAATCGGACCGATGATCGTTATTCCGCTTTGCTGTCAGTCTTCGTGGAAATCCATTATAGGAAGGAGGACCACTATAGACAAGGTAAATGAATTTGAAAAGTATTTTATAATATGTAAGGGATAGTGGGAGAATTACGAACACCTAAGCAAAAAAGCAAACAAAACGAAAACTATATGAGAAATGAATTTGTTTATTATTTACAAACATACTTAAACTATTCATCTATAAGGTACTGTGGCGATTTTTTGAAAAATTATAATAAAAATCAACTTTATAGTGAAAAATCAAAACCCTTGGTGTCCGTGATTATTCGACTGCCGTGGGGTAATCACGAACAGAGTGTTAAATATCGCAGAAGTCGCACAGAAAGCGCGGCCTGCAATGGTCAACTCATAAACAATGTTACTACAACCTATTCCTAAGGTATTTTTCAAATTCATCTTCTTGTGCGTTAGAAAAAAATTGCAATTGGTCGGAATATAAAAAAAAAAGTAAAGGTCGTTTTTTAAACTTTTTCTGTCTGAGCCTGTAATGAAAATTCAAAAATCCGTTTTGTAGATTTAAGTAAGTTTTATACATGCTGAAAATTTCATAAAAATCGGTTATCGTTGCTAATCTCTAAGGTTCGAGATTACCCCATCCGAGTTGTTCGTCATTGCCCCACGACATAAAAAAATAAAAAGAATTTATTTCAGAGGTTCGAATCATAATTCAAGCAACGCCTTGGTCACAAAATATTGGTAAAAAAGTGTTTTATTTCAACTTAAAAGAAAAACAATTGTATCATTAATTCAACAGTAATTACATGCAATTGAAATGGACAAAATATTACTTGAAACATGATGAAAATAATAAATTGTGTTTATCTTGACTAGCATGAGGGTTCTGTATTTATTACTTTCTGCCTGGTGTAGGATGCGACCTAAATTATTAGCTAGTGGAGAGGGAACATCGTTTTTATTTATTAAAATGCCGTAACATCGAATTCGCGATTACCCCGCGTTCGTATTTACCCCACTCTCGCTTACTAGGGTAAAGGACCCAATTACTGTCTCCCAACCCAATCACTGTCACCTTAAGCTATTTTACTTAAAATACCGAATAAATAAACATTTAAGTAAAATAGCTTAAGGTGACAGTAATTGGGTTAGGAGACTGTAATTACCCTAGTAGCATTTGTTGTTGGCATACAGTTGGGCCACGCACATAATTTTAGTTGGCCAACAGTTAGATTTGGCACTTTTTTTTCAGGTTCGGCCAACAACAGATGGCCAAGGTAGGCTTTCCTACTCTTGCCCAACTATTTATAGGGCTTACCGTAAAAGCCCCATTGAAAGTTTCTTCCCAGAAGGCGTCTTAAACAACTTCAAAAGATGTTGTAAAGACGTCTTCTTCAGGTCTGGATTAGGAAAAAAAAATTTCGCGTTGAGGAGGGGAATTGAACTCAGACTTTCCGCTTAGAAAGCAACCGCTGTTTGCAACTATCCAATACACTTACTTTTAAACAGTTCTAATTTTTAGGTACATAAAAAGTATTAAGTGTTTCTAAAAACTATGCAGTGACGCGAAATATACTACAAAATATCATTCGACCTTTAGACTCGTTCCTTAAGATTTCACATTCGTCTTAAGACAGACGTCCTCTTTACGTATTTATAAATAAGGAAAGAAAAACCACAACTTGGAATATAATAACAGGTTTTTGGATGTAGCAAATTTTCTGACGTTTGTAAGACGACATTTAATCATCGTTGTAAATTGTTTGTTAATTAACCAACCATGGTTGGCATTACTACGCATAGTAATTATAGGCCCAACATTGAATATTCGTAGGCAAACTGTCGTAACTCTTTGTTAATTAACCAACCATAATAATTGCAGGCCCAACATTGAATATTCGTTGGCAAACTGTCGTAAGTTTTTTGCCGTAGGCCCTATGTTGGGAATTTGTAGGCAAAACTCTAACTATATCCCAACTAATTCCCAACTGTTGGCTACCGTTGGCCAACCGGAAATGCTACTAGGGTGGGTCCTTTACCCTATGGGAGGGACTTTTTGGAGGATTATCTTCTTGTGAACTTGGTAGACTTCTAACGCACGAACAGACTGGTTATTTTGCAACATTTAGAGGAGAATAACTTCCCAGTTACGATAAGGGGAGTCACTCGATCAACCGTATCAGAAGCAACGTACCTGGTATGCGAATGAAATGAATACAAACTTGTACGAACGAGGTAGTGGCCATTAACTGAATTAAATGAGACGAGGTCGCATACTTGATTTAATACGTATCCCCGGTTGCCAATTAACTGCAAGGCATCGATACATGAAGCTGATTCAATTTAATGAGCTACTTAACGAGGAATTGTACAACTGTAATTTTCATAGCGATGGAAATTTGTGGAACGATTGAACAATCTTCGTTTTCGTGAATCGATATCTGGAATCTAGATACAGTTTTTTTTTTTTTAAAAAATGACGTTTTACATGTTTTCCGCATGAAAATTTTCACTCTTTCGGAAATATATAAAGTGGCACTTTTTACGCTTCGGGTCTCGGGTTCAGATACACGCGTCTGTGTAAAATAGAGTTTATTCGCTTTCGAGGGCAACTCACAAGAATACTTCGAAACGGAAACCACTGTTCGATCTGTGCGGTGATAAAACTTTATAGCGTGATCGTTCTAATTACCCGTTCTTATTGTCTAATATGAATGGTAAAAGCGACTAAAGTGAAATTTTGCTTATTTAAAGGGAGAAATCTACTATGTAATATCGACTTCTATTCGATCGTAATAGCAACAACTATTTTCCCCTCATTTTCGTACTAACGCAAAGGAAAATTTCAAAATTTCCTATCTGGTTACACACACCCGGCAAAGACTCGTTGCGATTTTTTTTACACAGCACGCAAGTAGAGGTGATTTTTCCATTTTAATAAATAGCATATACACAATAAATAAATTTCTATCAATCAAGGAATTCAAAACGTACATTTACCACACTACGCTGAATATCGTGCCTCGAAGTCATTTTCAAGCAACAATTTGTGGCCGGAATACCCCCGTTCCTTTTTGCACCATAAATTTTATTCATTACTACTAGCTGAGGTATCGCAGATTGTTCGTTGCATAATGCTACGATTATTGTAATTGGTCACCGATTTTTTGTCGTTTTAAACCATTCAATTCCGTGGATTACCACTTGTCGAAGATTACTTACGCTTTTGCATTACGGCATTAGATATTAGGCGCGAGCTTCAATAGCGTTACGCAATCGGAACCTTTCAAGAATTCTCTGTGAATAAAATTAAAGAGTCCTTGTAAACGACACTCTAATTCCAAAAATCAAATTCCACATTATAGTAGGTACCACTTGTATGTAGAACATTTTCTAATAACAATTTTTTTACTTAATTTTCTTTTCACCCTTCAATTATTATTTATTATCAGTCATTTTTCGAAATTGGAATAAAAGCGAACGAATCACACGTCAAATCATGGACACAATGTTTGTGTGCTTGACTTTGGCTTGACTTTCCCTTTCTCTAACCATTATGCCGAGAAACATTGACGTGCTGTAGCAAGTCATCATTCGTGAGCTGAGTCGAGACACACGCGAAACGACAGGCGTTTACCTTTTATCTTAAAATGATCGCAATTTTTGGAGTGGTGCTAGTGGTCGGCGTGATCGCGGCGTGTGTTGGCCCACGTTATTACTGTAAGAAGAGGGACGAGAATAATAGTGAGTCTGAACCAACATTGCGTATACTGTCTCTGTATCCAGTGCTGGATTTACCCTATAGGCTAACAAGGCTGAAGCCTGGGGCCCCGGTTAGCTGGGGGCCTCTTATTCTAAATATTTTCTTCGAAAAATTAGCATTTTTTTATATTATCTTTATTAACGTGTATCTTTAATGTTTATTTATTGTTAATGTTATGTTTAGTTTTGATATTCAGTGTTAATTTTGAAATTAAATTCTTATTGCGATTATACGAGTATTATTATAAAAAAAATCAAATCAGCGTCATTTTATTTTTTACATTTAACCGAGGGCCCACCAAATATTCAGCCTAGGGCCCCCTGAAAGGTAAATCCGGCTCTGTCTGTATCTTGCGATTATTCTCCTGGCGACGGTAAACGATTAACGGAGATCCAGCTGTGTATAGTTAGAGTACGAATAAAAGAATTTGTGCGAAAGTAGCCTAAGACTTTGCTTCAAACTTTTCAATTACATATTATAGAAAATTCATGTGAAATATACCTATGGGGTCGAGTATATCAAAATATACATATATATTTGAATATTTCTGTTACTTTCTCAACGTATATAACGTTACGTTTCGTATAACATACATGTATGACACTTCTTATTCATCGACATATATATATAAAATCCATGGAATCATAAATAATCCTAATTATAAATCCATATACAATGAAGAAGCAAATTGAATAGATTAGTATCTTGTACTAACGTCGTTAATGGGTTGATGAATGGACATTTTTGGCATACCATTGCCGTTTTTATTCATGAATCGAATAAGCGGCAAAAGTAAAGGGAATGCCGAAGCGGTGATTGGTTTCACAAGCACGTTTAATTGGACGAATAAAAGTAGAACGAATTTTTAGATAGCGAAGAGCCGATCGAGGGTGAAACGCCTTTGGTGAAAATTAAGATATCGCATCACCATGAAGGCCAGCTCTTGAACGACACCTCCGGTGCTTACGATAGCCGACGGAATTCTATCGATTCGAATGACGCTAAGGAAATGAAACAGGTTGTGCAAGAAGCAGAACCAGTTTCCTCGGAAGAAGCACAAATTGTTTCTGTGAAAACACCCTGCGAACGACGCAGGTACGAGGGAATTTATTAATTAATAAAGGGGTCCATTTTCATTAATCAGAGGTAGGGGAGACCGGGTATGGTTGTCACGCGGGTAGGTTGTCGGAACCGCTATAACAAAGAAGCTATAAACGATAGGAATCTTAATATAGAGTAAAGGGCCCAATTATTGGCACCCGACCCAATTACTGCCACCTTAAGCTATTTTACTTAAACGTTTATTTATTCATTATTTTAAGGGGGAACAACACCTTGAAGCCCGGAAAAAAAATTCAACTTTTTTTAATTTTGTGTTAGATATCCATACTTCGTAGGAAAGTCATTGATATGGGGTTTAAATGTGCATGTAGTGGACAGTATTTTAGAATTTTTGTGTGACAAAATAAACGAACTTATAACTCTAAACTCGTTTTTCTCGAAACTATGTTTTTCACACGGGTTGAACGATTTTCTCCGCCAATTTTGCATGAATCAATCTCCGGTTTTGCGAATTTATTCTACAGAAAAATGCCTTCAGTTAAGCGTACGGAAATTTAATTACAATAATTTTTGGAAAAATGGCGGAGATTAAAGGGCAAAGTTCTAAAATGTCGAGTCAGTTTAAGGAAAAATTCAATATATTTTGGGGTGGAAAAAATAGTAAAAATAATTTATTTTTAGTTTCCGTACGCTTAACTGAAGGCATTTTTCTGTAGAATAAATACGCAAAACCGGAGATTGATTCATGCAAAATTGGCGGAGAAAATCGTTCAACCTGTGTGAAAAACGAGTTTAAAGTTATAAGATCGTTTATTTTGTCACATAAAAATTCTAAAATACTGTCCACTACATGCACATTTAAACCCCATATCAATGACTTTCCTACGAAGTATGGATATCTAACACAAAATTAAAAAAAGTTGCATTTTTTTCTGGGCTTCAAGGTGTTGTTCCCCCTTAAGTAAAATAGCTTAAGGTGACAGTAATTGGGTTGGGTGCCAGTAATTGGGTCCTTTACCCTATAAAGCAGAAAGCTTCAATATGTTTGTGTGTTTGTCTGTCGCCTAAAAACTTTCGAACGATAAACTCTGGGATCACGAAATGTGCCTCAGCTCATTATGCCTGACTAATCCAGATGAATGTGACCATTTTCACCAAAAAAATTGAAACAAAATTTTTCTTTTATAAAAGTAAAATCTAAATTTCGGGCGAAGACGAGTAGTAAAGCTAGTGTACTAATAATCCATGGCGACGCATAAATATATTGCCGCCTCCTTCCCCCATCACTCATTTCACTGCGGGATCACACGAAGACACAAAGTGTCATTGTTTGTTTTTGTACGCTGGAAATAAATTACACCGTATTTTCTATGAAGTAAGTATAGCTTCTTTCTTAGTATTGTCTATAATATTTTTGTATTATTCTCGTAGTTTAGAGTTTCTTCTAACTTATTGTATTGATTTATTTCGTATTTTTTAAACACTTTAAGACATGACTAGAGGGGTGGGATTGTTTAACGGTTTGGGTCAAGTTGTCACGGAACATTTAGAAAAAAGAATAAAGCAAAACGAGTTATTTTATCCGATAAAGGAAAAGTAAAAAAAGAGAAAAGTATAAAAAATTAATAAAGAAAAAAGAAAATGAAGAAAATCCAGAGATATTGGGGTTCAGTGATAAACTTTTAAACTGTTTGTTAATAATGTTTCCGAGCTTAATTTTGTGTTCAAGACAGGAGCATTTATAATTACAATAAAAAATTATATTACTTCCTTAATTGAATCGGCTTTTTATTAATAAACTTAGCTATCTAAATTTCTGACAATCAACCTCAGATACTGTGACAACCAACCCAACCTCGGGGAATATTGTCACAAACAATATTCCAGCAAATAATGTGATTTAGCTCCTAATCTGATTGACAAAATCTACAGGAGCAATTTATTTTATAAAGTCGGACGTACGTAGTTTAGATTAAACTAAGTCTGAATGAATTTTCCTGGAGCTATAACCCGATAAAAATCAAAATAAAAAATGAGACAACCATACCCGGTCTTCTCTAAATATCTACAAGTATCCTCAGTTATCCGTATACTGTAATTAAATGCAAAAAGAGATGAAATACTACCTAGTGTTTAAGAAATAGAATTTTGTGGTTGAAGAGTTTTATTCACTCACTAGAAAATTGTTAACCCTTCGTAGTCACATGGGGTGTATCGCACCCCAAGAGCAATTTTCAAATTCAAATGTCGCACGTCTACGACTCCCAAAGGGAATTTAACGTGACAAAATAAATAAATCTCTTTTTTCCACCATCGCGAAAAATCGCTCTTTTTCAACTACAAAAGTCATCCTATCAAAATTTACATTTCTAGAAAAAAAACTATTACAGATCATTACGACTGTACAATTATCACTGAAAAGTTAAAAGATTCAAAAATGCGCAAATGGTAACGCAAAAATGACGCTGGGGTGCAGTGAACCCCATGTGACCAATTTGTGATTACAAGATGTGACGACGAAGGGTTAATGAAATAAACTGTTTCAGAATATCCACGAGAATTTGGTCGTCCGCACTTAGAAACCAGCTAGACAATATCACAAATTCCTCTTCGGAAGTGTCTGGTGGAAATATGAAAGTGGTGCAAGCACAAATCGAACCACACCCTAGATCCTTTGCGCCAAGCAGCCACGAGGGCTCCGTGATGCATGAAAGCAAATCGTTTCCCCCCGATTACAGCACTTCCCCCGGACTGGTTCTCGACCAGAATTATTTGAGCGACGAGAAGAGGAGGAAGAAGTCATCGATTGTTGTGAAGAAGCTGAAGAATCTGAAGAGGACGCTGATTAGCTCGAGGTTAGTGCGCAAACTGTCAGCAGTCACTCTTCCCTTTCTCACCCTGCTCGAAATTAAACCCAAACTTTATTCGCAGATCCAATAAGTCTATCCATTTCAAAAAGTACGAAGAGGACGAGGCCCAGAGATTGAGTCTTCCAGTCCCCGTTGCCAATCGATGTTTAAACAAGAGTCGAGCCGTCGACGTGTCGACCTCGACTAGGATAAGTGGCAACATTTCAGACATCAGAAGGCGGAATGACGAAATCGTTACGAAGCACTGTAATTCGAACAGGAGCGATGATGCTGGCTCGAAGCAACCAGAGATCGATCTTCCATATTCGAATTCGGGCAGTTTGCGAGAAATGGTCTCACTGATCAAGCGTGGATCTGTCAATGGAAAGTCAGTCTGCGACGTTAGGATCAGTGGCTTAACGATGAACCAGTCCGAATTAGTGGACCTGTTTGAAGCAACAGGAAGCGCGACTCGATCGGCGTCCATCGTGACAACCGAGGAGGCTTTGATTATTTCCATCAAGTTCCAACGTCCGGGGAACAACAGCAGGGAGATGCGCACAAAGGACAGCTCATTCGTCGAGAGTTCGCTAAAGAAACTCTACAGAATCTTGCCAGAAAGATTGGAGGAGTCAGCGCTCTTCAGGCTGTTCCGGTCGGAGGAGCCGTCGAAACCGTCCAAGCCTGCTCCTCCATCTTTCAAAATCTCTGATCACTCGCGGACGTTGGGCAGGTCGAGGAACGAGACCTCTTACCTAGCACTTCCAAACGTCAGAACTAGAATAGTCGCCGACAACTCGGCGTTTGACAGAGTCAGAAGCGTGTCGGGAAGATTCAGTAACTATCGTACGTCGAGATTCTTGGAAGAACGCCGAATATGAGCTCGCATTGACGATTTTCCTCGAGAGACGGGTATAAGGTGTTTTTTTCGACGAATTAATCTCTTCTTAATTCCGTGAATCGGTGCGAGAATCCGTGCCAAGATTCTTAGTTCTTCTTGCAATACCAGGAATCATTGTTACATGCACGACACGCGAGTTTTTATCAAAATTCTTGCGGTCGTAGCCTGACATTCGTCACTGGAGTAGGGAAGGAGATTCTTGAAGGAAACACTTTGTACGCACGAGATACGAATAGCAACGACCATATTAATGTTTTTATCCGCGGTATATCGAAATAGGTGTACCTAGTGTTTTACTAAAACAACAATTTGTATTTAACCTTTGGAATTGACGGCGGCGTCTGGCTCCGAGCAGACGCACGCGTCGTTTTGAGAAGATTATAGATATTAATACTAACGATCATGTCAGTATAAATCCACGCTGCATCGACGTGCTTGTAATTAAACTAGTTAATAAGTGTATTGCTACCATTGCGAATGTTACATTCTAGTCAACGACCTTATAATGCTTGTAACAAGGTCCGTCAAGCACCGATAGAAGCAAAGCAGAATTATAAATTGATTTTATCGAATTACGGTTCGCTAATAAATCGAAAGCAACGCTTTGTTAATTCCTCTTGGATTTCGTTCGCGCCTCGGTTGAAATTGCGCAATTATTAAGAATCGTGCGCACGTGAACTATTTTGCTCCTCGATTCCTTGGTTACATAAAATCTCGAGCTTAGCGTCCGACGCAGTTTTTCAAACATACCAAGAAGCTTAATTAGCCGCATTGCCTCGCGATAATTAAAAATTTTAGTTTCCCTTTTTGCCGCGATCGCGAAACGGTGCCACGACGATTGTTATGTAAACCGACAGGAGAACTTCAACAATCCCGCGCGGTTTAATGAAATTTAATTACCACCGCGCGGGTAATAGGAATTCACGTGGAAAAAATGCTTGGGACAAGTGTCGACGGTACGAGAATCTCTTCCATCTTTTTTTTTCATGTTGAATCGTTTAGAAGACGCAGAGCTAGCTGAAAGGAAAACGTTCTCTAAGTATCTCCATTGTTTTGGTATTTATAGAAACATTCTTTTTTTACGACAATAGCTTGCCGAGTCCGCGTTCGTTATTACTTGTAAATTCATCCGCTATCTAGATTCAATTGAGGAAGACTCAGCGGCTCTTGTTCGTCGAGGTGCGCATTGACACGATCAGATAATACATACCCCAACGGAAACCGACGAATTCCCCGCGCACTGCTGCAAGCATGATTATTGCTCAACGTAAATGATGGTTATAAATCAATCTATCGTATCTTCTTGTTACGCAATCAACGCCTTAAACTGGGGAAAACGTTTTTGCAAATCGCTCGCCGGTTAAGGAGCGAAATTTGATATGACAACGATAAGCCACTAAACAAATCTTATCTCGTTATTTCCTACACTTTTCCCACAACCAGTCATTATTTTACAGCTTAAGGGGACTAGACAGTGAAATCGCTAAAGAATCAAATATTTTGCGAATTAATTGCGAAGGGATGAATGCAAATATAGACTTTTTCTTTTACACAATGTTTATTACTATGACGTAGAGTTAAAAATATTTTTTTTGTTTAGGGTGACCGTACCTAATATCGCCACTCGCTATATCTCGCAAAGTAAGCACTAAAATTTAGCGGTTATGCACGGAATTAATACCTATATATATGTAGGAAGACATACTGTAATTGCAGCGTCATTTGATCAACAATTGCAGAAAAGGGAGTATTTTAGAGAATCTTAATAGTGTAAAAATTGGTTGGACTGCCACAATTTTGCGTCCCATTCGGAGAAGGTAAGTATAATAATTCAGTGAATGCAAGTATATCTACTAGAAATATCTAATTAACGATGTACTTAAGGAATGAAATGGATTCAAATATTTTTCGTATTGAAAATAGCGCTTTTCTTTTATATTAGGGGAGACAGGAGCAAATTTTCAATTTTCAATTTTTTTCATTTTTGTTTGAATTAATTATTTAATAACAAATATGCTAAAATATACTTTGGTCCTTCCCCTTTAATATATTGTAAATGAAATGTTGAGAAAATATATAAAAACGAATGAGAAAATGTTATTTAGACGAAGGTAAAATGTATCAACTTACTTTATTGCGGGGCAAGTTGATACTGCTCTGGGGCATGCTGATACACCTATAAAATATCCGTTTAATGAGTAGAGGATGGATGTCTTGAATATCCCACTTTAACATGAGCTGCTTGCTTCTTTTTATTAATGTATCTTAATAAAGCTATTTCATCTATTCCTTTTTTTCTCGCGCTTTGACGTAACGACATTGACTTCTTTTCTACACCAACACACGCTTTTTGAAAAATATTTTGTGGTATTTTTCCGGGATTCGTTTTTCTGACATAATTTCGTACCATTTTCCTAGAAATAAAAGGAAAAGTCCAATTAAAAGTAGTCGGGAAAAATTGATACACTCCCCATGAGTATCAACATGCCCCAGAGAAAACGTATCAACTTACCCCACAGGAAGTCATTATGTACAAACATCTCCATAAAAAATCTAGAGCATATAAACAAAATAACAAAACGTAATATACCTTACCTTCATTTACCTAACATTTACCTTACCTTCGAAGGACTCAATGTAATGCCCAATTAATTTCAGTGATAAAATTCTCTATCCTGTCTCAAGACGGATTGGAAAGTGAACACAACTAGGGTAAAGGACCCAATTACTGGCAGTCAACCCAATTACTGTCACCTTAAGCTATTTTACTTAAAATGAAGTATAAATAAACGTTTAAGTAAAATATCTTAAGGTGACAGTAATTGGGTTAGCTGCCAGTAATTGGGTCCTTTACCCTATTTACTTTTTATCTATAGAAACAAAAACAGTTAAAAATGGATTGCTAAAGTCAAGGTACACAGACGCACGCGAGATCATAGTAAAGAATTGATCAAGAAGCTTCACATATCTCGCACACAAGGAGCTACATATATATACAGTGTCGAGATAATTCGTCTGTATCAACCTGCCTCTGTATCAACTTGCTCCGGTCTCCCCTATGCGTGTTTTCAATACCGTCTACCGGAGAACAATGGTTTCGATGTAATGTTTGTTACAGGTGGAGTCACGAAATTTGCGGAGCAACCGAAATAAACTTTATTTGTCCAGTATGTACATCGGAACATAAAAAAATGTTTTAAATATCCTATTTCTACATTTTTGTAATAAAAATAAAATCAAAGATAGATAAAAACCCTTTTATAGAGCAAGAAATAATAAAAGCACATGTGAAAATGACTTTAAAAACTCATATAAACATGAATTAATTAATATTTCTTAAGTAGGTGATATTAAGTACACTTTTTCAGAACTGGATTTTTGCGTTTCTTACGTTTTTAATTTCTAATTAAAAATATGGAGGTAGTAACACTTCTAACTTTTGCTACAGGAAAGATGAATAATCCCTCTTTACTTTGAAACGAATTGCATGCAGAAATATCAAATATTATATAATTGACAGCGATTTAACTTTTGCTAGGCGAAATTAGGTACGGTTACCCTACATATCTATTTTACAAATGGCGCCACACGAGAGTGAATATTCCTGTGAATATGTTTCTCCCAGAACCTGTACTTTCAGTGAGAACCTCTGAAAAACGAATTGAACCAAAATTATTAAAATAACGACTAGAAGAATTCGATTTGTACGATAAATATCGATTTTCGAGGTGCATTTACACTTTCTGCCAAGGTACACTCCAGAAACTAATATATTTTGAACATGCAGTAAACATTTCAAACCGAATCGAACCCCGAATTTTTCACAATCAAGGCAAAACCAGAGAAAAAAACACCTACACGTCATACGATAGTAGCGCCGTCATACACGTGTATATATTATCAGACAAAAATATTTTTACAGTTTACAGTATTAATAAACATTACTCAAAACTACTAGTCACAATTTATATTCGTCTCCTTCTAATTAATTCGCCTGTGTAACTTAGCCAATAAGTTCTGTCATGTTGTTGACTTTTTCTCGAACACCAATATGTTTTTAAGAACAAGCTCATAATGCTAATCGGCAGCAACTCTATTTAATTAATTTTTGTAATCGCGTATACTACATCTTGTCACATGTACATATTTCCGTCTTTCAGCTCATGTACATTTTGTTTTTTACCAAAGGGTGCCCACCGGTATATATAATAATAAGTAAATAAATAAATAAATAAATAAATAAAAAATACTCGGTCTTCGAGCGGTTTGACTGCTTAATCCCCTCAATGGCTTACTGACTGCCACAAGCTTAATTGCAACAGCTATCTAAAACCGAGTTGCTAGCAATCGTGTATCAATCACGGTGCTTGTCGCCGCGACAATTACGCGTTGGAATCATACGCTCTAACCACGTACTTCATGCAAAACGAACGTTAGACGAGCCTGCGTCAAAGTGAGGCTATTAGCAGTATCCCCGTGGTTCGGCGTGGAAACACCTTATCTCCATGTAAATCGTTGTGCAATTAGTAATTAAGCTTCCCACCGTTAATTGATTTGAATCACGCGGACACGCGGAAGCGAGCCATTGTGTCCGCTGCTTTTTCCATCGATAGCTTCGAGGCAATTTATATCCCCTAACCAGCGTTTATTTCCGAGTGATCCATATCCCCCGACTTTTTGCCCGCTATCACTATTAGGACAAATGCGTACCGATATCGACGCGGCCTCAGATTGACGTACGATTCCCGGACAGCCGCGCGTCAAGGCAGACATATTCCTTTGGATAACGATCTCCGTCGACCATCGGTTATGTTAACAGCCGCTGGCTTGAGGCTATCGCCTGCGTCGCTCACTCTCTGACTAACTCGCTCCGCTCGATTTCTGAGAAGCGAGCATTGAATACCAGGAGCCGAGTTAAACAGCTCCGATTAACCGGGATTTGGATCGGGCAGGTGGTTAGATTTCAAACAGGACTCCGCTCGAATCGCCGAGACGCCAAACTGCCCGTTAGGCTAACTTCGCAGGATTTATCGGTCGGTTTACATACATTATTCGATGAAAAAAAAGGAGGCATATTACAAGAAGCGTGTAATAAGTCAGATTTATGTCGCTTTTGTGGTGTTCTCCGAAGGACACCAGTTAAAGAACCTCGTTATTTACCGTTTTTTTTACCCTCGGCTCTGTGGTTGCACGCTTCAATGGTGCTTCCTGTTCCGGTTCGCAGTAAAAAGGCCAATTCGCCAGACAGTCGCCGATAACCAGAGGCCCTATTGCAAATATATGTATTTCGATATAAATGTCGATTCCCTCGAACGTGGCCTTCTTACGTACACATTATCATCGCCTTCGTGGAAACCATGCAGGAAGTCTGGTCGAAAAGAAGACGTCAACGTTCCCATTGGAAATACCACCTGCCAGTTTCCTCCTTAGCCAGTTCCATTAATTATCGATTTCATCCAAAACGAATGGCTTCACTTCGCCCTGCTCAACCAACCTGATTTAAAAATCAAACGAACAACGCAAGGCCACGCTGGAACTGTCCATCTCTCGAAGCATCCTGGCGAAGATGCTGGGCGCAGATCCTGATTCGCAAGGATGATTTATGAAATGAAACACAAGGCGAAACAAAACAATTGATCGCCTACGTTTAACTCGAAGCGACGTAGATTGCTCCCCTTGTCGACGATTAATTTTTAACGAAGGAAACATACACGCGCGTGCCGATTTATGTGCAAAAGTGTGCGAGCACGGACGTTGTAAGGATTATTAAGAGCCAATTGCTCGTTTCATAGATCGATTAAAGGGAAGGATAAGATCAATTTGTGCAATTGCGAGGAGGCTGGTTTCGCGAATAATTCAACGTGCATCGGCGGTAACGATCGGCGGGTTACATAATTGATTTATTCCCTCCCGCGGATCGATAACGATAATGCACGCCGGCGTTGTCCATTATCGCGATATTTTCTCTTTCCTCCTTTTCCTCCGTGGATGCACGTGATTTCGCGACAGGCTGGTCCGTGGATGTGGGCAAACCTGTCCGGCAACTGTGCGAGCAGGACCCTTGCAGACCTTGAATTCTCTTATCCCGGTTAGGCAGTTGATCTCCCATAAACAGGTGGTTATCTGCACGCTGCACATCTGTTTAGACAAATCGTTATTTATACTTTGAAGCGGTTCCACCGCGCAGCAGTGCGGCCGGAGAAAGCATTAATCATGTATCGGGCGCGAGACGCGGACGTGATGGTGATCGATCACCGCGCCTGAATGAATTGTAATCTTGTAATTGACTCCGTGACAAAGAGATCCCCGGTGAATGAAGATGCTAGTGCCGGCTTGCTCCTACACGTTCTTGAGACGCTTGAACCGTGAGTTACAATCGAGGATCGCTATCATCGCCGCGGATAGTTATTAACTCTTTCTATTCTTCGCGAGATGGTTTTTATTACCGCGCCGAGATATTTTCTGCCGTAATCCAAATACATCGTTCGCGGGTCCTTGAAGACTTATTAATGGCGGATCGAAACGATTATCGGTATGCCTGCTTCCTTGAACGTGTAGTTTCTGTGTACTTGGAAATCGTAAGCAACGTAATAAAGCATCTGAATCGGGTGTTGGCAGTGTGACGGACGTGTTATTAGTGACTAGTAACGCGTGTCGTTAACGAGGTCCAACCGTCGACACACTTATTTATCCGTGTATTATAGAATATTGCATTTTGCTCCTTTTCCTTTCGTGACAATTGTCCGCGTTTGAGTGAATGGTGTGAAAGGGATGCTTCGCTAGGGTAAACGCACCAGTAAATGAACACTTAAGGCTAGTGAATGGACACTTTTATAAAATTAACTTTGCAGCGTGATTGATTCCACGTGTTGCGAAACTTGTTTGGATATGAAGAGAGAAACTAGAAGAAGTCTATAATTAATTAGTTGTTTATTTTAGTAACTTATTTTACTCGTTTTAGTAAAAAATGTCTATTCACTGGTAGTGTCCATTTACTGGTATATTTACCCTATATGGTAAATAATTGTGTGCGGCGTGGCGTTTTCGTGGACCTTCGTCTCTGTTCGCCAGCGGTACGACTTTGAAGAATTCAATCCCATGGAAAATGTTTAAGGCCTCAAGGTTCTATAGGATCGCGGTATATCCGTCGTCTATGTTTTAATTGCAGGATAATCTGAGCGTTCCAGTAGCATATTTCTTAGTAGAGAAAAATATTGCGTTCCATTTCGCAACGCTTTCGATTACATTCATGGAACGTGTTCTCCGTGAAGTATCGTAACGAGCTGTAGTTCTACTTTTGCTTTTTCATCGCGACTTAAAAGCATGAAAAGGGGGTAAGTCGTTAAGATTGAAATGCTTTGCAGATTCTCTTTTTTCTTTGAACCTTTCGTGATAGAAATCTTCTACCAACCTACTCATTTCTCTTAATTCTAATACAAAGACTGTCGATTCCGTAAATGTTCTCGAAATACTTCGAAATACTTCGAGTCGCTCTTGACCACTGTATAACACGTTCGCTACCACGCATCACACATGTGTGACGCGCAGATTCTTCGTGATAGCTCACACATACGTGACACCTTTACAGGTAGCGCATTTTTGTAGCGTCCCGAGTTAATAGTTTCTAGGGTTTTCCTACAGTTCCCCCCCTAAAGCATGCGTTGTTAAGCAGTGTTACGTTGTTTAAAAAATAATAATTGGTTGGCGAGGAAGGATTATTAATAATGGAAGTGTATTTATCAGTTTGTACACGGTTTCATATCAGTTCTCTATTTAATAAATAATATTAATTTGAAGTATGATAATCGAGTTTATTGTCACTAAATAATAATAATAATAATAATAATAATAATAATAATAATACGTCTTTATTACACCAACAAATTGTATTTGAATAGTACAGATTTAGTTTTTTTTTGTGGCGCAATGGACGGGATTCAGCAAGATGCTGTTTTAAAATCCTACCCCACTAATTTAATGAGTAATTAAACTTATAATTAAGTAAACTTACAAGTACCTTACATATTCATATTCTTGATATACAACGTCGCCGCCAGCCTGAAATTTCTCTTAGATCTGATCAATCTAATATTCTCAGGCAACGAGTTATAAAAATGAGTAGCCACGAATGTAAATGTACCCTGAAATTTCGCTGACTGATGGGGGTGTGTTGCTAATTTTTTGTCGTATGACGTATGTGACGAATTTGTGACGTATGAAATAAATAAATAATAAATAGTAAATAAAGAATAAATAATTAAATAATAAATAATTAAATAAATAATAAAAATTGGCACTATAATAGGCAAATTTTCTTATTTACTAGAGTTTATGTGTGCGTAAGTGAGAATTTGCTGTATATTGTGTAAAACTAGAAAAAACAAAGTGTGGTATTGCGACGTTCGTCAAGGAACACATCGGAACTCGTTTACATCCCAGCTACTCGAGCCATTTCTCTCGATCTGTTTCTTCACGATCCCCGTAAACTTGTTGAGCCGTGTATACATCCATATGTACATGTTAGAATTTTTGATCCTTGAAGAGTCCGTTGCCTCCAGTAGGGTATTGCCAGCGGATGAAGAGAATCGTCAGGGATTGTTGTAACGGTTCACCTTGGCAGAGCCGAGAACGCTGTATTTCTACTCGCAAAAACCAAGGGACCAGTATAAAATTGTACCCTTTGTTTTAACCGCAAGCTGCACAACGCTTGAATACGCGTTGATGAAAATGTAACGACGGGTGCATTGAAATCTCGGTGATACGTGGAAAGAGCAATTACCTACATCCATCGAATTCACGATGAATCTCGATCATTATGATTAACTGGTCACATGCAATTCCATGTGCCAGCTAAACGGATTCCCAGGAATCGATTATTATTTTCTTGCGCTTCATCCGTTTTAAAATAGCGGCTCACTGCGTCGTTTGAACACATCGCGACGAAATCATGTATCTTTTTATCACTGACGATCTTTTTATCACTGTACGATATCTTTCGATGAATATAGTAAGACGGAAATACCTGTGGAGGAAGAAGGCCGTTTAACTGAAGCTACGGGATTACCCAGACGGACGTCAATAACCTGCTCAGGTCAGAAGTGGTTTGAAAAGATTCCCGGGGAAAATCTGACCGCCATCCACATCTGCGTGAGCAGATTCCATTGGGGACTGTATTAAATATCAGGGAATATTATTAAATGCAGAAAGGTCGTTTAACTGCTGGTTTGCTGCATCGAGGTTTGAGTTGATTTCGATCAATAATTTCTTCAATCTCACAAGGAGAGTATCCCTGGTGTCCGCCTCTGATTGCTTTGATTTTTGGATATGTTTTAGCGGACCGAAAAATAAGATATATGTGTTTTTTATAACGGCTTATTTGCGTGTTTAGTAGGTGAAACCACTCCTCGAAGTTATATGATTTTCAGATGTTCGTCTCCGATTGCTTTGGCCAAAAAAAAACCAAACAATACGAAGGCATCATGGAATTCTTGTGAAATTTGAGGGGTGGTTTCACCCCCTGAACATGCAAACAGGCTAAAATAAAAGGACACCTGTTTCTTATGTTTCTGTCTTCTAAAACATATTCAAAAATCAATGCAATCAGAGTTGGACACCTTTGATACTCTCCTTGTCAGTGGACTGTTGTAGAGTTGAGCATTAACTAAATAAAAGCTTATTTAAATAACGAATAAATGTACGAATTACTTTAACCTTAACATTAACTTTATTCGACACACGCCGAATAATTTTTTCAACTTTTATTCTCTATTCTCTATTTTTATTTAAATAACAATTTTTCCCATCCCTGGACTGCTGCTAAAGTCTTATTTTCCTTCAGCCTCGCTACGAATTGAATACGATTGGAGTTGCAGTCGTTAGAGGTTCATATATTCGAGTGGCAGATAATCAGAAGCATTGATACCAGGATTCCATCGATCAGCTCCGCGCAGAACAGTGACAAAACCTTTCAACTCGGCACTCGGTCGCGTTTACTATGCCGCAACGCCCGACGGTTACATACATTCTAAATAATTACAATAATTAATGATCAATTTGCATCTCACTGTCTTGGGTTTCACTCGAGATCCATGCAAGGTCGCCAAGCACACGTAGAACGCGTGCCTCGTTATATCACAATCCTGATACGCGGAGCACACCGTACGAACAGCGCGGAACATTGCCGTGTATTGCACGCCGTTTGTTCTTACTTGTTAACTCTGCCTTGCACAAATATTATCCATAAAAATCAGTACCGACGAACTACGTTATGGATAAGGGAGAGTGGGGTAATTACGAACACTTAAGAAAAAAAGCAAACAAAACGAAAACTATTATATTAATTATTTACAAACATACTTAAACTATTCATCTATAAAGTACTATGACGATTTTTTGATGAATTATAATAAAAATCAAGTTTATAGCGAAAAAGCACAACCCTTGGTGTTCGCACAGAAAGCGCGACTGCAATGGTCAACTCATAAAAAATGTTGCTACAACCTATTCCTAATGTATTTTTAAAATTCCTCTTCTTGTGCGTTAGAAAAAAATTGCAATTGGTCTGAATATCGAAAAAAATAGTAAAGGTCGTTTTTTAAACTTTTTCTTCTGAGTCTGTAATGAAAATTCAAAAATCCCTTTTGTAGATTTAAGTAAATTTTATATATGCTGAAAATTTCATCAAAATCTGTTATCGTTGCTAATCTCAAAGGTTCGAGATTACCCCATCCGAGTTGTTCGTCATTGTCCCACGGCATAAAAAATAAAAGAATTTATTTTAGAGGTTAGAATCATAATTCAAGCAACGCCTTGGTCACAAAATGTTGGTAAAAAAGTGCTTTATTTCAACTTAAAAAGAAAACAATTGTATCATTAATTCAACAATAATTACATGCAACTGAAATGGACAAAATATTACAAGAAACATGATGAAAATAATAAATTGTGTTTATCTGGAATTGCATATGCGTTCTGTATTTATTACGACCTAAACTATTAGCTAGTGGAGAGGGAACATCGTTTTTATTTATTAAAACGCCGTAACATCGCAATCGCGATTACTCCGCGTTCTTATTTACCCCACGCTCCCTTATTAATCTATGCCGCAATAAAATGAACAAAATCTGCTTAAAATACAGGGGAATGTAAACAACCAACAGTGGCAGACAACTACACGAGGTACATGCTTGAAAAACTTGCCTATAATCGAGAGAATTCATTTACAAGAGGCGAGTTCTAGGTGTAATAAAATTAATTGAGTGATATCAACGCATTAGTCCAAGTTCAATTGATACGTCATTAAAACTTCGTTCGAGGCAATAATTTGTGCTGCTCGCGTGCCTCTAATAACTTCGTTTAGCATATGATATCGCTGCAAGATTATATTCAAAGGTGCTCAATAAAATCATTCAATTTAATTACACAGATTACTGTTTCCCGGTTTCTAATATTTTTATCGAATAAATCGATACAATTTGCACAGCAGGCAGAGTGAAGGACAGTTTCCTAAAGTCACTAGTTCCATTAATCACGTCTTGCGAAGAGAACGCGGTGCAGCTGTTAGACCTCTTTGTTTTCGAGCCAAGGATTAAAAATGTCTACGTGCGATATACATATATTTGCAAGCCTTTTACCGCCAGGTTTTCACTCCTAACAAAAACCTATCGCAATATTGATCAACATATTAGTCACTGATTTTAACATCGCTGCTGCTAATGTATTCCCCCTTTCGAAACAGTTTCACGGTGCAATGTATCCGTGTTTTTTTACACTCGTAGCAAATCTGGATTGGTGTATCGCGTCGACATAGACGCAAGGATCTATCGACTGGTCTATCGGCGAGGCAAGTTGAGAATAAGCGATTCACGATCAAGAGCGAACGATAACCGTGCAAATGTCTTCGTCTCTTACTTTTCCCATTCCCTTCCACTGGTTTATAGTATAAACCAGTAAACCAAGGATTCGAGGGTTGCCGATCTCAGATCGATTAATCGACAGATCGATCTTTTGCCCCGCGATTTTCGATTTTTTTAATCGATTTTTCAGTATAGGTCGATTCCATGGAATCGATCCTCGGGGACCAGAAATCGTGTTCCGATTCTTTATTATTTATACCTAGGTAATACCTAGGTATAAGATATGGAATTTTCATAACCAATTAGTTCAAAGTTCGTCCATTGCGCAATCTGATCTGTATGAAGATCAATTAACGATTAAAGACAATGTTATTATAACTCATTCTCAAATTCCCAATCTTCCAATTGTAAACATTTTTACACTTTACACTAACAATAAGTTTTTCGAGTGAATATTATTCAGCAAAATATTAATTTACTAAGTCATTTTGTCCTCAATAACATTTCATTAACGCTACATTTACGGAACCCGTCAATTTGTCGGGATAATAAATATATACATAGATCAATTATTGCGAAATAACAATGAATAAGAAAAAACTGTTTAGCAATAAATACATGAGTAAACAAGTTTGAACAAAAAAATTATTTCTATTCTATTTACCCAAAATCATTCTAATATACTTCTAATATACACTACTTAGTCTTCAATGAATTGACGATACATAAAGTTGAAGAAGAAAATAAATACATATACATAAAGTTGAATCGATTTCTTGAAGATCGATTCTTTACAAGCCGATTTTTTCTTGAATCGATTTTTCATGTTGCGATTCGAATCGATTTGAAAAATCGATATTTTTCGACATGAATCGGCAACCCTAGTTTATACCCGCGATTACGTCTTGTCCCAAGATCAGTAAGTCGCTTTCGTAAGCACAGCGCAGCCGAAGAACGCTACGTTTCCGTCCGGACGTCGCGGCTGGCCAGAAATCTTGGCTACGTCCGCTTATCCGGAATAAGTGGCCCGCGGAGCTCGGAGATCCCTCGCTGTAGGATCGGTATGAATTATGACGAGTCTCGGGGCATCTCGAGCATAAAATGTGGCGACATTCCAGCAGCTCAACCCGCCCACGGCTGGAATTATCGTCGAATCATGGAAACGCTTGGGAAGTATATCCCGCGGCAGGGAGCCTTAGTTCCCCGCTTACCTCGCTCGACCTTCATTTTCACTATCAAACCTTACACGCTCACTTTCTCGGCCCAGAAGCCCGAAAGCTTTATCCTCCGATCCTCCCCCGAGGAATCTCGCCAGCAGAGCAACTCCCGGTTCGACGGCAACGAGCGAATCCCTCCTTGCGTCCGCTGGTGTAACAGTCGCGAATAAGTTCTGGCTGATTCACCGGGTCTCGGCGAATACGCCAGACCACGATTACTATCGATATAACGAAAAAAAAAACGGTCACGCTTCAGCACTTTTCAATTAATTGCACGCGTACGAAACAATGAGCGAGTGGAAGTAGGATGAGCGTTCCTTGAACTCGTTGAATGGCCCTCCGGTGGAGTAGAGCCGCTCGAACGCGTTGCAAAAATGGATGAGGCGGGGAGGGCGGTGTGGGATTGGTCGATATTGCGACGGGATGTTGGTAAAATTGAAAATCACCGTGTCAAGGAGACGTTGAAAGAAGCCGTGGCTAATTGTTTGACTTTTTGCTAGATCGATAAACCGAGTTGATTGTTTACCTCTTCAAGGATTCGAGCAGGTGCTTAAATTTCTAGGAAGTGTTCCAGTAGAGTGATAGGGGGGATCCGCGACGAAGAACCGGACCTGCCAGGACTACCTTAACCCAAAAGCGAGCGCTGGGATGTTCGTGCGTGGCGGTGACATTGGCGGTGAAACACACGTAAGAGTGAAAGAGCTTCCTCATCGTAGCCCAGTGTCCTGTCGACGAGTCACGAATCGATCGGATAAACGCGGAGCCAAGGACAAACATTGGAAACGAATCGGGACGGGTGAGACCGCGGGTCACCGCGATGGAACGTCGGCGGAGTTGAATTGCATAGCTGCCCCTTAGGTGTGAGGCAAGTGGTTCACGCGGAGGCCACCAACTTTGGGAGCGTTGAGCGGCCAACGCACAGTGGTTTTATCTACATTTAGCGGCAAAAATTCTGATCTCTCTGAAACTTGGTGATTAAGTGTTTTTGAGGTCGCTGATAACGAATTTGGCACCAAAAATTTAAAATTCAAAATGGCGGATCAATGTGGCACGCATTGTAGTCTGGAGAGCGGTATTTTATAGCCAAAATTAAAAATTATAGTCGTACTAGAGAAAAAAATGAGGAAAAGTATCAGTTCTAACATTATATTTGACTTAAAAAAATAAATTTAAAATACACGCGTCCGGAACGCCCAAATACCTCGAGCGTCATTTCTAAAAGTCTGCATAAAATTGAAACTTGCAGGAGATTGCACTTGAAATTTACATGCTCTTGTTAACAATTGTGTAAGCGTTAATGTAAAAAAACTCTGATGTTAATCTCGCTTAATCCTTTTTTTATAAGCCTTCTCAAAGTTTAAATTCATATAAACAATGCAATATTTGTTCATGGACTAAAAAATGCCTATGACACATATAAATAACTGAAATATACTTCCTTACCTATATAACTGTATGATATAAACACGTATTTTGATGTTCTATAATAAGTAATTAAAACAATTAGATTCCCATAAAATTTGATGATTTTGTCTTTGTAATATTATATCTAATTAAAGAATCATCTGAAAAGGGAAAGCTATGCGGATTTAGAAGATCTGGAGGGTTGTCAACTCATAAAAAAAAAAATGACATTGTAAAGTTGAAGTTGAGAAATTGAAATTTGGCCACCATCCAGACCACTGTGCAACGCCTTGGTTCTGTATCGTGTCTTCCTGGCGTATTAGGTAATACAGGGCGAGCAAGTGAAATTTCAGGTGCACACAATTGAGCGACGGGGAAGTATGTATGTGGGTGGGTGCACGCGACGATACGACGCACACCACGGCAGCTCGCGTAGATCGTTTTCGAATGTTCCGCGGTCGTCGGTGCACGAACACCGCGATCGCGAGCCCTCGTGATTATTAAAATCCTCTCAGTGTCCTGACAGAGTGGCCCTCGTGCCATCGGCACGCTCGTTGTTGGCCCGTCAATCCCATGGCAATTTCCCGCGTTGTAGAACAGAGAGCTCCGACTTCGATTGTACATGCACGCAGTATCGACCGTTCAGTTGTTTCGAGCATGAAAAAGGGAGATGACTTTTGTTTATAAACATGTCCGGTGGAAGTGAATTTGGTTATAGGATGAAGCATGTTGGAAGTAGGTTCGAATGTGTATGGGTAGTTTCGAACGGTTCGTAAGTACTTGGAAAAAGAAAAATAATAGTTAGGGACTTTTAAGTAGACTTGAAGATCGACGAGAGAGGCTCGAACTCTCTATAAGTAGGGGAGAGGCTTGCAGGTTGCTACTTTCGAGAATTTGCAATATAATTTTTCTTTTTTGAGAGTTTACAGGATATCTAGCTCGGGATTGTAGCTCTACACTTCTTCTTTCCAACTTATACCGTAAATCAACGGGACGTTAATTTTATGACGAGTTGTGATAAAAAAGCTAAGGGGTGGCAACGTGCAAGCCTCTCCCCTAGATATTTTGAGAAACGTTAGCGGTACTTTTAAGTATAATTGAACACTGATTAAGGGGATTCGAAGCTCTCATGAGTATTTTAAACAGGAGTTTTCTGTTTTGTTTTTCAGAGCTCGAATACTAGGTACTTTTACAAGATTTGATTCTTTCAAACGTAGAAGTACATTCTCGAGCCTTGCAGGTACTCTTTCTGAGGTTCGAAACCAGCTGGTATAACCAAAGTTACTTTGGAAGTAGAGGAAAGGTGGGATAGTTGATCACAGTTGTACTGTTATATTAAAATAATAATAATGGTTTGTTTTGTTTGTATTTAATTATTTCAGTTGTGATTTTTAGAGTATTCTCAATACACTTGTACAAATTTGAGAACTGAAAACTGATCTGGTGACTGAATTTAAATATTTTCTGGCAGTGATGTCATGCACAAGTATCCCTCAGTGAAGGGGAGACTTAATCAAATGGTTAGGGAGACTTGATAAGTGAACTTTAGGAGTATATAACACATTAACTTTCTAAAAAATATTTATTATCTTTGACGATAACATTAAATAAAGGGAAAAATAAAAAGAAAATAAACTAACTTGAAAGAATTATTGAAAAAATAAAACCAAAAAATTAAACTCTACGACACAAAACAACATAAATACATTCTTAAATGACATTTCACTTAGATATCATCTGATTAAGATGATGATGTAGAAAAGATTTTCCATCCCACTTTTTTGCCACATTTTTCTGTTTCATTAGCCGTTCTATGGTTTTCTTTGGAGCATTTTCAGCTGTTCAAGTATCCCACCTCAAACACAGAACAAATGTCCCCCAATGCACTCGATTTGAAAAAGATTACAAATTAAACTTACCTTAAATATTTAGATCAATCAATAAATAGCATTAATAGACGAGAAATTGCTATTTTTACTTAACATATTTTAAATCGTTGCAACCCAACATTCATTCAAAAAGGAAGAAGAACAAGGTGACCGAAATATTTACTTTTTGGCTGCAAATAAGATCGAAGCTTCTAACAACATTATTCTATACTCTCGAAAGAAAACTGCAACGTCAAGTGTTGTAATAATGCAAACATTACCACGATAACGTGACAGCAGGCTCAAACTGCCAATATATTAATTAAATCACTGACGTGATCATGTATCCCCGTTGATCAACTATCCCACCTTTCCCCTACATAAAATAAAACGTCACCTCTTAGTATTAGAATCCCATGAAATGCATCTTTTGAATTGCAATTGACTCGGATTCGTGACTACATAATGAACTTGGTCCCATCCCTAGAAGTGATACGGTGTTGATTGACTAAGGGGGCTCGGCGATGGCGAAGTAATAAATCAATGTGGACTCGCAAGATCGCAGGCATCTAAATATAGCAGGATGGAAAAGACGATGCAAATGTCGTCTACGATCGCGAGGTATCAGAGATTCACTTATATTTATCCGGTTGTTGGCACGCTGCATTTTCCTCTACGTAAGGATTACGAAGAATCCGAGAGATGATATCCCGTAGCGTGAAATCGCCGAGATAGTTTTACTAGACGCGATTTTCCTAGTAGAACAATAATACTTATGTAGTCAGCGAACGAACGTGTTCATGTGTCGACGAAATTTCAGGAATCGAGCAACGTTAATATCGCAATCGAGGAACGTCATTTATCATCAAGTTAATCGATTTGCTGTCTAGAGAACACGTGTCAACTGGTTATTTGAGAATGCCTCCAGATTTGTCGAGATAACTTGCTTTCTGTCTCAATCATAGTATATTAATTTATTCAAATATATTATAATATATTTAGAAGCGTGTAAAATGTAGTACTACATATGTAGTAGGATGTCTGTCTACTATGCAGCCATTCCACGTGATTAAGCAAGGGTTCGCAATTTAACCCCTCGTGGTCACACGGGGTGTATCGAACTCCAGGCAATTTTTTCTTTGCCTATATTTTTGTAAATTTTTAAATCCTAACCCTTCGCTGACACACCTGTTGTTTCGATCAACTTTGACACACCTGGGTGGCTCGCACCCAGAGCAATTTTTGAACGAGTGCCATTTTCATCCAAAGAATCGAATTATTATGAAAAAATCATGGGTCAATTTCAAGGTCTATAGAATATATTCCAATAATTTTTTGATTTAAATTTTATCACAGCTTTTGTAAAATAATTCTAGATTACCACATGTCGAGAAAAAGCAAAGAAAATCTGAAAAATTGTAACTTTTACAAATTTCAATATTAGAAGCAAAAAATCAACAGAGTTAATGTTCAGATATAATATTTTGAGTGAAAAAATAGTTTGTAAGTCGGTTTTGAAAAAAGGGCATGTATTTATTTTGCATATAGAAGGTTCAGAGCGTCAAAATCAGCTTATAGGTAGCTCACATCTAGAGAGTCAACGCAGAGTTAATATGAAAATTTAAAACTTTGATAAATTTTAACAAAAAAAAACTCTTGCTTCCACAACTATTTCTTTCAACAAAATTAGAGCATGGCGAATGTGTAATTATCACTGAAAAGTTAAATGATTCAAAAGTACGAAAATAGTAATTAAAAAATGAAGTTGCAATATGATGATGGCTAATTTGTAATTATATAAGGTGTGATTACGAAGGGTTTAATCGTTCGCAGCGCTTTGTTCTTCTTCCTGAAGTGAATTGATATGCTTAAGGGGGTTGAAAAGAGGATATAGAGCGATCGAAGTGAAGAAAATCGAAGCAAATCAATGGAATTGGGACAGAGTGATACGTAGCGATAGCTGGGCCAGCTGCGAAGCGAATCCGCCGTTAGATATCCATCATCGATGCTGGATCGCAAAACGATTGCTACCAGTCGCTGGATAATTGGTCCTTGAGTTTGGTTCCGGCCGAGGTCGAATTGCTTTCTGTTTCGCGTTAATCGCCTCGCCCGGACATGAGTAATCGTCGAGCTATCGAAGTGTACGTATTACTTGATAGTCGACCGAGCATACAACCACCGCCGTCTGTTCCACGAATGAAAAGAGAGAGGTAGAGGCATTGAACTCACCCAGACCTCATTCGAACGAAAAAGTTTCGTTTCTTTTGTGGAAAAGTCCACGGGCAAGTCCTGCGCTCGTTTCGCGTGCATACAGGCTGCTCCAGAAAAGGCGTCGAGCAATTTAGGGGCACTCGGTGTTTGGAGGAATATTTATGATTAATCATAACGGATGCAAGGCTATTTTAAAATCGGTGTTCCAGCCGAATTTTCATTCGGTATTGTCCAAAAGTGTTTCTGTGTGTTCAGCTTCTGTCGTAATACAGGTTCAGAATCTTCGTAGAAATCCTGCATTCGCCGTTGTATCTAGGGTTGTCAATTTTATTTTGGAAAGTATAGTACTTTATGTACATTGTGAAAAAATATAGCACTTTTCAGAGGAAAGTGGTAGAAAATAAAACTATATTAAAATATCTTAGTTTTTAAATGTATATTTTTTGGTACATTTTGCATTATTAATTAATTTATTATCTTTAACAAATTTGGCAGTGGTTTTATTGCCATGAAAGTCACAATTAACATATATGAGGGCCCATTTCTTATGAGATATAGACTGGCTATGCCTCTCTCTTCCCCCCACTTTATATTCATTACAGAAAGAATCCTCTCTGAAAAAGCTGAAGTGGCGGGAATAGAGGGAAAGTATAAAATTATTTTATATAAATTTTGCAAAACAGATCATAGACAACACTTTTTTACGTCACGTCCAGAAGATTAAAGTTTAAATTCGTAAGTTAAAATTTTGATGTTGTCATAGAATAAAAAAATAAGTAAGTATTATACAATTTTATCTATGTCTCAGAAATATAGTATTTTTACGTACTGTTTATTTAGTTTATATAATAGTTTATTATAATTAGTTTATACATTAGACAAAAATATAGTACAATATTATACATTATAGTACGGTTGGCAACCCTAGTTGTAACGCACGTGCACTATGAATTCAGAAAGATAGAACTAGTCTTCACTTATCGCCATAACAAGAAATCTAGAGAGTTCAGATTTGAAGCTGAAGAATATCAAGAAGACTTGATGTATCGTAGATCGACTGGGAATTTTTTTGTATTACTACTACCATCACGCGCCCCTGAATTTTTCGATCCCCTTTTTGGATCACTCTGTATGCACGTGTGCCACAACAATGCACCTTTCAGTCGTTCCTTTTTTCTTTCTCCTGTTTCGCGTTAATCCGAGCTGCGAATAATCGATTTGCTTTTCCGAACGATCGCGGATACCGTCGATTTGTCGCCCGACTTCTTTGCCCCTTTTTCTTGACCGCGCGCGGCAGCGTGATGTCACGAATTGCCGACCTCGCGACAGAAACCTGGCGGAATTTAGCGCGGAATGTTGCCCCGATGATAACCTTTCTGGTTCAACCGCGACAACTCGTTACGTTTTTTATTCTCCTCGTTTTTTATGCAGTTCCGCTTCGACTTAGGTAATTCGCGCTGAAATCAATGCACCTAACACAGGATTTTTTTTCTGTTTCATTGGCGCGATCGTTGATAAGATATTTGTATGAAATTAGAATTTATATCGCGTTATCGAAATTATACAATTTCTGGCAATAAGTTTTATTATCGAAATTAACGAGAAATAATATTTTTATATGTAAAAATATATACAAAATATTAGTATTTCTCGTTAGTTTCGTATGCTGGCGTTTGCTTCCAAACTTATTGCCCGAGGTTGTACAACTTCGGTAACGCGATATCAATTCTTGCAACGGTACACGTATGAAACGCATGGTAATATTAAATTGGTCTATTTTAAAGTGAAAACACCAGAAATAATTAAGAATTTCGTTTATTATGTAATAAAAAATATAGAAGAAATGTTGCTTGGAAATATGTATGAAACAGACAGAAGTTCTGGAAAAAGAGTATGAAATATTATGAATTTGCAAGGAAATTAACAATAATTTATTCAACATTTACATTTTCTAGTATTTTCTGACATTTGTAGATGCATATACCTAAGTCACGTGGTTAAGTTCATCTCATTATTTCGAAAGCGAAAAAGTTCAAGACTACTTGCTACAAAAAGGCTTTCGATCCATAAAATGCTCAGCAAATCGCCCAGATCTAAGTCCATTCGAAAATTTATGGGCACTTTGAAAACAATTTACATGCAACAAAAACATCAAAAATAAGAATGAGCTTTTAGAAGCCATGAAGTTGTCATGGAAACAAATTTTGCCATCACAGTGTGAAAACTTAATTACATTGATGCCAAAATGTACTTGTATAGCATGTAAGCTGTTCATGTGAGAACGTCATAAAAAACTATGTAATATAAATAATAAATAAAATATTGTTAACTTCTTTATAAATTCATAATGTACCGTACTTGTTTCCAAGCAATATTTTGTTTCTTCTATACATAAACGAAATACTTTATTATTTTATGTGTTTTTAACATGTACCATACGTTTCATATGTGTACCGTCGCATTATATATATAAAAAATATTGGCATTTCTCGTTAGCGTTAGCTTCCAAACTTATTTCCAGGGGTTGTAATTCTCATGGTTTCTATTTCTAATGTACTCGTGAAACATACAGAATATCCCCTAACTCTTTATATAACCAAGCACGAGAGAATAGTTCATATAAAACCGCGTTCCATCGGTAGAATACAATCTTTTACTACGAGACATCGTTTGCAAGAAAATCGATCTTGAAGATTCTCCGCAAAGGGACTACAGACTTTTTTCCAGGACGAGGGAGGGAAATCTGGAAAAACAGTCAAGTTGCCAGGCGACGATTGGTAGCTATGAGAACCCCTTTTGTAGCGCTAATTAATTAAACACTTGAAAATAGGGTAGATGCACCATTTGTGGCCACTTTAAGATATTGTACCAGTTTTGGCCACTTCTTAAAAAATATAATATTTTTCCGTGTAAGCAAATAAATGTAACCTTATATTTTGGACGGTATACTAAACAAAATATTTATGATGTGAAACTCTCCACAGAATAATGATCTGCAAGTAATTTAAAAGTAAGGTAATTATGCACATGGCCAAAAACAGTGCAATGGCCACAAACGGTACATCCACCGTATTCTCTTTTTAGTATAAACCTAATAAAGATTAGTTTTTAAAAACAAGCGGTTGTTTCTCAAGCTACGAGAGACGGACGACTGCCGCGTCTGTCTATTACGCGCCGTTTCTACTTACGCGTAGATCTTGGAATCATTACTCACGGAGCAACGTGTTCAGCGCTCTTCAATTATAATAAAAGATTTTTAGGACGCGGAAAGAAATGTAGTGATTTATAGACAGACGCGTTAGCCAAATCGTACTCGACAACTAGCGTATCCAACGTCTCTCAAAAATCGATTATGTATCACGAACCCGAAGGAGCCACCTACCAAGCATATTTGTTCCACACTTCCAATCTATTTTCATACGTAAAACGGAATTACCCTATATCCTGTACGAACACACAGCTGTCTCTGTGTTCGAACGAATCCTGTCCAGTGTCCAACCGCGGGGAATTAAATCCATGATTTATGGAACCGTTTGACGTTGAATATTGATTAATCGACTATCAGGCGCGATTACCATTATCTACGGGATCGCTTCACTTATACTCGGACGATTCTCGAGCACATGTTAATCAGCCACTTATGGATCCCGGCGGTTTACACGCCCTCGATAATGAATATTAATACGGTAAACATTAACTGCAGGCATTAAGTATGTCTAACGGATACGTTACACGCACGCGTACGTATACAGGAGCGTAACGAGATTTTATCTGGCAAAAGCGGCCGATTAAGTACGCGAAACAGCGGTCTTGTGCTACGCTGGCTAGCAGGTTGAAATTATTGTCCCACCTTATTTCGTACCCCGCGAACGTGTGTCGAATCGAAAGTAATTTACGAACCCGGACAACGGACAATGAATGCCACTGGAAACTCAGATCGCGCTCGAACAAAGTAACCGGCGGTCCTGTTTACTCTGTTACCTACATGCTTTTCACGCGTGCGATTCGATCGCGTACCTATGACGCCTTTATGCAACTACGTACAATTACGCGCGAACGTCAAATTGCTCACGCACGTTCGTTGTAACAGCAAGGGAACCACTCCGTTTTTCCTCCCCAGACTAGGAATCACCGATCAAAGTTGCGTTCGACGTCCTACGCTCGCCTAAACGCGGCAATAGCTAAGAGTTTTCCTGTAAGCTGACTTTTCCGTGTCTCTAGGAATCCAGTAAAAGTGGCTGGATAATTTTCCTCGCGAGGGAAATGTACGCTTAGGACGGCGTATGCTCTCGGCGTTTGCCTATCCGTGACGTTATGGAGACGCTATCGGGCCATGATTACTCTTTAGGATTCGGATGAAGTTTGACGCAGCCACGGGCTCGACGAACGGGACTCGGGTGGATCACGCAACCGATCGACGCAATTAAAGGTAGAATTCCGAATGAACGAGTTTATTACCAGTGTAATTACCATAATCGAGCCCCCACGTAGCGTCAGCAACTCCGACGCGTTCAAGGCTCGTTTCTAATCGAGCGATTTGCATTAGGGAACTAATTATCCGGTCATTGTGTAAGTGATCGTCCGTGTGGGGGCGTTCCTCGATGTAAAGCGTACGCGAAAAAGAGACGGGGAGAAAAAAAGTCATCTGGGGGCAATCCTGTGTTGCCAGCGGCAATCGGTGCAACGATTGTTTGTGTTTGTGTTAGTTGCAAAAAAAAGTGGATAGATAAGGCGAGAGCCAATGGAGGAGCGGGCTTGTTATTGATAAGCGAATGGATTGTAGATAAATCTTAGTCCAAGTCTACGCAGGCGGAATTAATTAATGATTATGCTGAATAGAGATCAAGGCAGAATAATATTCCACCTTGTTGAGATTTCTTGGGCCACAAGGTGTCAATTTTTTCGATAAAGATTTGGGGAATTCTTAATTATATCTCAGACGGAATTCCCACTTTTTTATGCCTATTTTATTTGCGGTTTGAACATGAATCGAGTAATGACGTGGCGTTCGCAAAAAATCCTTCCTGTCGTTTTATCGTTTTACGAGTTTCATTTTTCTCGGGGAAGTGGGATTCGTTGCGCACAGCAAAACACAGCAAAACATTGAAATTTTCCAACGTCGAGTTCTGTTGGCTCGATTGAAAACTTGAAGAATATTTAGTTGGTACTTATTTGGTTTTCGTGTTTAGTTGATTAGTAAGAATATTAAGTTGAGGATAGTCGGCTCACATATATAAAATGGCTATTAAAACTAATATTGGTATTACTTATTTTTTCAAAATAAACCTAATATGTTCAGAATTTTATGCTGATTCAGAAAAACTGGTCGATATTTGCTGAAAATCGGTTTGAAAACTGATGTCACCACATTGTCTATCTCTCCTAAGGTGCTAGAAGAGAATGCTCTCGTCCAGGGTTGCCACATTATCACCATATAAATCCCGGAGTGCCACACATTCCAAACCGGAGATTCGAATTTAAACCGGGAGATGGAAAAACCAAAAATAAAGTTTTGTTCTCGAATATCCGGAAAACAGATGTGGGATTCTTTTGCACTCAAACAATACAGAATTTAAAAGTACCGTAAACTGGGGTGACTTTGCCCATCGGGGGTGACATTGCCCACTTTTCGGAAGATCTTTATTATATTTTATTGTGCAGTAATTAGAACATATGGTGTTTAATAATCGACAGCTATAATTTCTCCAAGGTCAAACGAAAAAAACAATAGCGAATTCAATCATATGGTAATTTTTCAGTCACAGTAAAAAGTGGACAATGTCACCCCGGCGTGCAAAGTCACCCCAGTTTACGGTATCTGTTTTTTAAATTAATAACTATTATTGTATATAAAATTGATACCATTGTATAATACCACAATTTTTTATTATCTCATTTTTCTACAACCCAGAGATTTTTTCAGTAAAACTGGAGCCCGGAGATTTGCTTCACAACCCGAAGTCTCCGGGCCCAAACCGAAGAGGTGGCAACCCTGCTCTCGTCGTCAGGAGGGATGGCCCGCGTCTTTGGGGGAGATGACCCACACAATCTTTCATAAAAACGAAAAAAGCAAAATTATTTACAACTGCAGATTTATCGAAATTTTATTTAAACAATTAAAGAACACCTACCTGTGTTCGAATACTTTCCTGAGTCACTGTAACCACAATCAAATATTTAATCATCAAATTCGTGAAGTCTACGATCCATTAAATCCTTATAACGGCATCTCCGCAGTCACGTGACAGCATGATTCAACGCGTCCCGAAATTTCGTGAGAGAAAGTAGATAAAAGCGGCCCATTATACATTATAAAGGTGTCACGTTACGCAATACAGGCTATAAACAGGCCACAACATCTAAAATTATACTGTACACGTCCTCAACACCTGACTTAACCTTGCCACGCATGTACATGTGTCCGCGAAGTAACAAATTTGCATCACACGTACCTACATCGCGATCTGTCTTGCAACTTTGTACACACCTTTACGCGCACACGAAGGGACTCTGAACCCGTTTCCGCGACCCCCATAGAAATTTCACGAAAATCTGCGACAAGTCGATCACCACACCGCATGGAAATTTCGACAAACCTCCCAGGACGCTTCGCATTCCCGCGTAGCACTGGTCAAGGACTCTTCCACCCCGCGAGGAGGAAAATAGGAAGCTCGAGTACTTTCCTCAGGCAAGACTAACGTTACACACATTTCGTAGATACATCAGTCAACGGCAATCCCAAGCCAAGTGAATCACATGATAAAAAAGAACAAATTGAGCAACACCGCGGGGAATAATCGCATTCGCGGGAAGTACACGCAACCAGCCGCTAATTGTATTTAGTTTTCCTCCCGGGGATGCCTCATTAGCCGTTGGCCATTTTATTTCTTGATCGATGTCGACTTCGAATGGAGGAAAATTCTCTGCAAAAAATGGGGAACTGCGTTGGAGGGAAAGGGTGAGGACGACGAGATATCGGCCCTTACGAGAGGCAGTATCATTGCGACAGTAATGCCTCGATGACGGTCATAAAGAGGCAGATTAATATACTTGGCACCGAGGCATTAAAAGAGCGAGATAAGGTGGACTTTTCGAGGCGTTATTTATTCGCTCGCCGTTAAATGTCCTTTGAGTCTAATTGAATATTGTTTGGAATTACTTAAACCCTGCAGGTGGAGACATTAAGGGGTCATGCTCAGTCACAACTTTCAAAAAATCGATTTTTCAATTTTTGTATTTTCTTTAAGTACAACATGTTAGAAATATTCTGTAAAAATTTTAAGGTAATCCGAATAAAATTGGCCGAGATATAGGCGTTCGAAGTGAACCATTTTATATAAGTATAAACTTGACTTGAAACTTCAAATGCGTTTTTCTCGAAACAGCATTTTCAAAATCGGTGACCAAGATATTTCAAAAACCATTCAACCGATTTACTTCAAATTTTACAAGCTTACTATAGGAACAATAAACTAGTCTTTGAACGAAGGATTTTTTTTTCCAATGCTTAGTTTTCTTTTAATTGACGAAAATCAGGCACGATTTATGATGAAAATTGAAACTTTTACTTTAAACATCCGCCATTTTTTCCCAAATCAATATTTCGAAAAATCCTTCGTTCAAAGACAAGATAATTTAATATAATAAGTAAATTCTTTGGAATTTTTTAATTTAGATGATCGACTTTCGAACAGCAGTGGTCACCGCAGAAGCCTTTTTTTTAGAGGACCTTTGAGAGATGGACAATAACTTTGTTATTAATAAATAGTTTTAAATAAAAAAATTACGATACACAGTACTAGATGCAATCTTTAAAAGGAAAAAATAATTTTTGAGAAATGTGTTATAGCTTTCGAGTAAAAAATTCCCAAAGATCGCCCTTTTTCGGCCTCCTGACTGAGCATGACCCCTTAATAAGAACCGTGAGGATCGTTGCGTTACTACGTTTCCACAGAAGTTAACGAGAGACAGATGGGAAATATGTCTGGTGACCGCGGGACGAGGTAAAGCGAGCAATTAAAACGTTTAAATGCGCACCGTGGATGGTTCTGCTATATCTATGTACATCTCCATGCTTCGGTTCCATTGAGTTTTATTTTCCAGGCCCAGGGAACAGGTTCAGAGTGGGCATGGCGTTCAAATCGTTTCGCATCAAGATCAAAGTCTGCGCTTTTTAATTCGGCAACAGATGCGTCACCGACGCGCACGTTGGTATTATTTATCTCGTAGCCTGATCGAGAATGAAATTTTAATAATGCTCTTATAATATTGCGCCGCGTTAATAATTTTTCCCTGAATACAGGTGGCACCATTCTTGCGCCGACGCGTCACGTGAAAACGTACTTGACACATTGGTGTCACCTGTGCTGTAAACATTTTTCTCTCTCGCCAAAGGAATTACTCCTGATAAGTTGGAGCCGCACGTATGCGTGTACCATCAATCTCGAATTCCTAATATTGAAATATCTCGAATTAAATGTGCCGGTGTATTTCGTAAATATGCCATGATTGCGATAAACTGTAAACGGTCGAGTAATTAACAATTCTTTACTTCACGGGGGACTGCGGATTCTCGATGTGCGACGCTCGGTGCCTTTGATTTCTTCTCCTCGTCGATAGACTCTCGATTTTGATACACATGCGCGAGCGAGTGCAGACGAGTGCCTACGTGACTCGCGGTTAATTTATCCGCGTATTTATTTACGAGGAATGTCGAATATGGCCGCTTCTTGGCTCGGATGAAGGATTTATAGAAAATTCGCGTATACGTCAGATGAATTAGACTGTTCTATCGGAAATTAATTATTGAAGAATCACGGGATATTACATGGATATTGAGTATGTCTGGTTTCCCTGACGCAGAGCAAGTGTCGCTCTGTTTCCGTGCTCTTAGAGCGGCCTTGATGCATGAAAGTAAGATCTCGTCTCATTTAGAACAACGGCGGTGGAATGGAGGATCGTATGATCGCCGTATACGTAGATGTAATATCGTTACGAATCCTGATCTAGAGAATCCTGTGCTCCTAATGTAGGATCTTTTCTAAAGATAAAAAGAAGATCGCTGATGGTAGGATACCTAATATCGCTTAGCAAGACTTAAATCTTCGATATTTTCGTTTGCAATTTGTTTGAAAGTAAAGAGAAATTATTTATGTTTCATGTAGCATACGTTAGAATCGTTGAAACCTACAAATTTTTAGTTGGGACTCAAAAACGTGAGACATGCAAAAAATGGGCGCTGAGAAAAGGGTATCTAATATCGCCTACTCGATAAATATTGATTAATTCATGCATATACGAGTTTTGAAAGTTATTTTCGCATTTGTTTTTTGTATTATTTCTTGCTATAGGGTAAAGGACCCAATTACTGACACCTAACCAATTACTGTCACCTTATCTATTTTACTTAAAATAACGAATAAATAAACGTTGTAAAATCATACACAAAAAGCATGATGTATTTGAACTTATAATCTATACTATAGATTATATACTATAGTTTATTTATTCGTTATTTTAACTAAAATAGTGTAAAGTGACAGTAATTGGTTATGTGTCACTAATTGGCTCCTTTCCCCTATAAATGTTTTTTGATAAATTTTTTATAAGGATTAGGTTCTTACATACACTGATAAAAAGATAATGTTATTCTCATTACGAAAAATATCCGAATCGATTACAGTCCTTAAGTACATCATTAATTAGGTATTTCTAGCAGATATTTCTGCATTCACGGAATTATTAGATTTACCTTCTCCAAACATGATGTAAAATTGACGCTGTCTAATAAATGTATAGGGTAGATGTCCCTATTACTGTCATTGTCCCTATTACTGCCACTTCATTTATTTTGCTTAATAAAAATGTAACGTATAAAGAATAATGCACAACAATAATATTATTATTAAATTGGGACTGTTCTGATTATTATTAATATTATTGTTGTACACTATTCTTTATACGTTACATTTTTACAAATTAAAATAAATAAACTGGCAGTAATAGGGACACTGACAGTAATAGGGACATCTACCCTACACTTTGAGATTCACTAAAAGACTTTCCTTTCTGTAATTGTTGATCACATCACTCTGCAATTACAGTATGTCTTCCTATATATGTTTAGGGCCTAATTCAGTGCATACTCGATAAATTCTAGAGCTTGCTTTGCGAGATATAACGAGTGGAGATATTAGGAACCTATGCGGAATTAGGTACAATCCCCCTACTCCCGGCTTACCGATCCTACGCAGCCAAAAAGACTCCCAAGCTCACGCAACTCACGTTTCAACGACTCGTCAGCGATCGATCACGGAAAGATCATACAAACTTTGTGCAATATTTAATAACCCAGCTCAAATTCTCGGAAACACGAAGACCCGAGTATTTTAATTGACGATTAATCGTTGTAAAGGGACAGAAAAAAAAAGAGTCGGAGTTTTCCGATCGCGATTCTTCCTCTGGTTTCAACTAGAACCGTGTTTCCCAGAAGCAAGCTGACGCGGAACAATGAGACAGTATTCTATGGTTAACGATCCGGAACGTGTGCGATCAATGCGTCAGAGCGCGGATTACTTAGGCACCGATCGATCGGAACGCGATTCGCTTGGCGGTCGCGCGGGGGGAACAGGAACGAAGGGACACGGTCTCCGGCGTTGTTCTTTTTATTACCTGCGCGAGATTGCTTCTGCGAAGCTCCGGCTCGGGGAATTCACGGCGAGAGTGGAACGAACCATCGAGGGATCAACGGAATTCGCGAGCGCACTCGGGGAGTTCCCAAACGCCGCGCGTAACCGGCTGTGCTCGTGACGTAGATTGCCGTCGCGCGACCGCACGGACAGGACGCCAAGGAAAATTTCCTTCGGCACGGAAGAAATGACGTTTCGCCCGCCGCGGGCACTAAATAGTATGCCTGCTATTTATAGAATCCCTGACCCGCGAAACCGCATCGCCCTGTTTCCGCACCTGCGTCAACGTAAACCCGAGCCCCGATCCCACGACGATCAAGAATTTCAATCGCTCGCGAACGTGACCACTTCACCTTGCGCTCACGGATTTCCCAATTTCCCTGTATTGCGAGCACGCCGTCTCGTTCATCTTTGTTGCCTTTGTAACGGGAACAATAGACAACCAAATCGCGTTAATCATACAATCGGGAAAAGAACGGCTGCGAGTTTGTGTGCTCGATGATTTACTTTAATTGCTTCTGTATCTGACGAATCAGTATCTCAAAGCAAACAATACTCCCTGCAATATAACACTTGTCATTTCTTCCGAGTTTGCATCTGACGAATCTCGATCCCATTCAGACGATAATCCCGACGGAATCTAGAAAAGGTAGCCGAAGGATTGTATCTCAACAGGGATTCTTACAGAATCTAGAAAATAGGCCTCTCCATCCAAAGAGATATAACTCTCTGCACCGCGATTCCATTTATGTCATTCGCGCAGAATCTCGAAGACACAGGTGCTCGATATTTAGCAGTTGAGGTCTAAATATTTCTTGATCCCATTGAGATAGTAATTTTAATGAAATAAAAAAGACGCAGCTCCTCAATTAAAAAAATTTAATATGCGAAGATTTGCGATGTCATTGAGATTCGTGGAAAATCTGGAGGATGAGTTTTCTCGATCCTGAGAATCGAAAGGCCGCGGGGCACGGATCGATTAGCGCCCTAATGATCGAGCGGACCGCGGCGACGAGTGCCAACGGCAGCGAATCATCGAGCTACCTCGTGGTGCTCGAAAAGCTGTTGTACGCGATCGGTGGAAGCGGCGGTGCTGGAGCGGCGAGGACGCGATGGTGGTGGCGGCGGAGGTGCTGGTGGTGGCGGTGGCTGCAGCCGATGGACCACCCGAAACGAGGGTGGGGTGGGGGCACCCCTGACCCCGACATTAGCCGGCGGTGAAGGGAGGCAACGTTTATATGCGGCGGCAATCCGCCCCGTAGGCGCATTCGCTCGTACGCTTCGTCCAAAGCGGACATACACGAGAGGACACCCGTTGTTACCGTCAGCGTCGCCGCCGTTGTTGTTGTCGTCGCCGTCGAACCCACGGAACGAGAAAAGCCAAGGGAACCCGACCGCCCAGCACTTGGAATATAAAAACAAAATTCGCCAGAAGAGGAGCGAGAAGCAGCGAGATTTCACGTGGTCGGTGATCGCAGCATCGTTCTACCGGTGATCCTTGGACAGTTCCATCCGCAGACGGCAGTGAAAAGCTCAAGCGATCCTCGTTGCGCACGTACACCTGGCTTCTAGAGGAACAGGCCGTGCAGAGAGAGATCAACAGCTGACTCTAGCTTGAAGAGTTTTCACGAAGAAGAACAACACGACGGGATACGATGGCTGTCGCAGCGGCGCAAAAGAATCGCGAGATGTTCGCTATCAAGAAGTCCTACAGTATCGAGGTGAGTACACGTAGATCGACGATCGATAGGGAGTTTGAACGTGAAATCTGCCGGGCGACTTGAACGCGAATATTCCTGGAGTAGAGTTATCGAACGAATTGGTGCTTGAGTAACTCGACTGCGCGTTGAAAATCTTCCAGATACCGTTAGATAATTGAAGTTTCATAGAGAATCGTCGGTGGCATCGGCGGGGTCGGGTGTTACAGGTCGATCAATGGAAACGCGAGAAAGCGCGGGAACTTTGCCGCACGTTTGAATTGCCGCGATACTCGCGGGTAACGTTGTAATTACGAGTGTTCTTAGCGTCCAATTATTTCACTTTCCCCGGTTCCAAGTAATAACGCGCTGCGTGACAACTTTCAAACGTGATCGTTTGGCGTGGTTATTACAGCGAATCCTTATAAAGTTCAAAATTATCTAACGAGTAACGAATTGACAATGTGGAATGAAATAACATTCGGGCGCAGGGTGGGCATAGATTGTTTAGCTGTTCGTGGTATTGCGGTTGAAAAGTTTCAATAGCATTTAGTTAATTAAAAGGATTAATTAAAGATCAATCGAATAGCCGTACGTTGTCCAAGGAAGCGTCGTTTGTTGTCTGTGTATCAAGAGAAGTAGGTTCCCTCGAGATTCTTCTGAAAACATCTTCGGAACTTTCTTACACGGAAGAATTCTCTTTCGTACTTGCCTACGTGACTTTCGTCATAAAACTTCCGGTATATTTCGTAACAGGTGAAAAAAATGACGTCGTAGACAGGTGTGTGTGTGTGTATGCACGCATACTGTGGTACACGAACACAGCTCGTCCGAGCAGGCCACTTCCACGGCGCGAGTGAAATTCTCAAGCTGTAAATGAAGAAGCGTCCCGGTGTAGAGAAAGTACACGCGATCAGTTATTATCGTGGTTGCGCAATATTAATGACCTTGCGGTTAAGTCACTTCGTATTGTAGTTTAACCACGTGAGCACTAGCGGTGAGCCACGAGACGAAAATGTTTCCTCTGTTTCCCTGATTTCGGCGCCGCTGTCGTTCCGAACGCGGAAGTATCGCAGAGGAGAGAAAACATTCTTAGGTACTGCGCGGCATACCGCAGCAAAAGTGGAAAATCCTGTCACGTGAGCCCACATAAATTCAGAAACTGACGAGCTTCTGTACCTCGCGCAGTCTTCTTTTTAATATGCCTACTGTTTTCATCGAAACGCTCACCTTCCTCGAGAAACGCGGAGTAAAATTTAAACTTAAATTTCTCGAACAACGTCGACACTCGTGGACGAGGCGCATGGATCATCGACGTGACCATAAATCGTATTAAATAGCCTCCAATTATAATTTCCCTTGCAATCCTCATCAAGCGCGTCGCGGAAACCGCATTGGAAAGGTTAATCATGTATCCTCTACCTGTAACGTTTATATCTCAGATCGCGCGCTAATGCTTTTTAATCGAAGCGTCCTCGAGGCCGCGACTCCTTTATTTTTTCATTCACTCGCGCCATTCACGAGAGCTCCGCCTCGGAACAGGTCCCTCCGTGGAATTAGAATCGCAAGGACGCGTCCCTGTGCGTTTTCTCGCGCGATAAACGCGCGGTTTTTAAAAGTCCCACGGTAAGACAGTTTAATTGCCATCCCGGCAAGGTCTGCAGGGGAACTTTTTCATTCATGATGCGTCGCGACGTTACGATCGTCCGCGGGGATTTATTAATTGCAACGCGTAACGACGTTCTCTCCCGAGCGTTTTCGCGCGACCAGTTTTCCCGTCGGCTTGGAGCGTGGAGTCGCACGCGTCGCCCGTCTGGCTCTCCTCGCTCGCAAATAGAAAGGCGAGAGACGACACGCCGATGGAAAACCAAATTTCGCCACGCGGCGCCGTGAAATTTCTCAGTTCACGGCACTTCGCCGGCGAGACGCGAAGACGGTGCTGCTGGTCGCGCCGATGGGCCCATCGATCTGTTACTTTCTCCGCATATCACGGGATTCTATGGCAGCGATGCTTATGGGCCCAGCGTGCATTGGCATACGGTAATTGGGCAAACGCCGGCTGGACCGGGAAGCTGATGAAATTTTGAAAAGTATTGGATCATGCGGGTTCCACGAAAATTCCATGGTTTACGTAAACGGAGGACGTATTGCGACGTTGCGTGCTATCCAGCGTCGTTCCAACTATCGATACGTTTCTAGTTTAATAAATGCATGTTTCAGAAACGATATTGGAAAGATCGTAATGATTCGTGATTGGCTGGCTGGAGGTGAATTGCACGTTCGTTTGTTCACAATGAAACGTTCATAAAATCGATTATTTATTCGTTGCTGACAATGGTAAACGACACCGACAACGACGACTGACTCACTCGAACGAAACTTCAGCGCGCGCGTCGAATCTAGACACTAGATCTGATCCAGAATCGGCTGCTCGCGTGCTCGTTCGATCCTTATCGAGCGTGTTCGCGCGACAGCAACGAGGGGCGAAAAATTACCCGGCCTTAATTACGCCTCTCGCCCAGCCACTTGCGCGGATACCTCATCTTCGTTACCTTTGCATCAAACTTTGAATGATCATTCTCGGACGACGAAACTCGGGACGACTTCAGGAATAGAGAATAGAAAGAGAAGAATAAATGTAATTAAGCAAGATGATAATGAGAAACAGACGTGGTATTAACGCTTCACACTTTTGATTACGTTTCCCATCGCGAATTAATGAATCAAAACCGTTCAATGATCATTCTTCACTAGCAAAATACCCGTGCTTCGCTACGGTATTGATTAATTCTGCTATTAATTTTGTATCTCCACATATATTAGTTTTCTCAGTATTTCCTTCTGTTTTCTTTTTCTCTTATGGTAAGTTCTTCAAATTTTCATTCAACCATAACACTGTAGTTGCACCTCAATGCTGAAAATCAATTATCACTTAATTTTAAAAGTAAATGTAGCGCCTTCTGCACATATCATTCCCATTAAATCAAAGATTCTTCTAATCTAGGGTTCATCGAAATCGGTTCAGTAGTTCTTAAGTTTCCCGCTTTCAAACACACATACATACATGGCACGAACGTTTTTATATAATGGTATATATGGAAAAGCACAGGTAAAACAAAGGCAGTCAACAAAGATACGATGAAATCTGTACAGCATAAAGAAAAATTAATATTCCCATGTAGTTTACGTAAACCTTACCGCGTATCCATAAAGACGATTTCGTTTTACGTTTGCAGTCGATCGATGCGCGGTGTAAGTCGGTCAATTACAGAATGTGCATTAGTTAATAGCTAGAGCGATACGCAGATTCATTACAAAATCCCGTAATTAGCACTAGACACCCTCGTTCGAAGTTAGTCGACCGCGCTGCGAGGATCTAATCGTGATCGCGTTGCAAAACCAACGTGACCTCGGCTCCCGCATGATAATTATGAATATGTTATAAATATGGGAACGGAGGGATTTTAATTGCAACGATCGAGACGAGCGGAGAGGCCCTGAACGCTGTCCTGAACCCCGTTAGTCGCCTTTGGAGGCTCGCCACACGCGCGACAACGCCTCTAACCGCTGATAGACGGCTCCCGGCGCGGCGGTCAATCGTAACGCACTTTGTAATTACGTCTACACACGTACCTGTGCATCGCTGGCCTGCCCCGTCGATCAGCTATGCTAATTATTCTATTTAAATATCGTGTTTTGCCCGAACCGCCGCGCCGATTCCCACCGACCAACCAGAAACTTTATATTAATGCATCAGATGCATTATGTATATGGATCGCGTAACAATCCGCAGCAGTCGTCCTGCGACATCATTTTTTTTTTCTCCCCCCGCCTTCTTTTTTTTTGCCTCCTACGATGTCGTTTACTTATCAGGACTTTATGCGCTTGCATGAGTTTTCACTTGCAATTAGACGTGTTTGCGCGACGAGTGGTTTCGCGTCCGGTAAATATCTCGTTGAATTTTGTAGTCCAAGGCGATCGTTCTCTTTTCTTTTCCTCGCTGAAGTTAATTACCTCCGACTGCATCGGCCTTCGAGCTCTGAACTTGTATCGGGAATACCGAGGGACTCGTTTCATTATCAAACTGGAAGCTGCCACTCCCGCGGCTCCGGTGAGTGTTAAATCGCGTAACGCGCGCGAAATAAACTAATAACGTTACGCGGCTGTGATTTTAATGGGAATATAATGATCGGCCTTCGGTACATTTGTCACGGATCATTACGTCGTTTTATCGGTAAAAAAAACCCGTTTGAATATCTCAATCAAGCACGGAACTCGCGTACTATTCGCTTGAGATGCTGAATAAATTCCTTGGGCGACTCAATGAGTTTTGATATCTACCTAAACGCCTTTCCGACAAATCAATCGATTGAAATGATAGCGGACCACCCAGCTTGGCTGACAGGACATACCTCCGCGATATTTTATTCATTTCTCACGCCGAACACTCGTCTTCGATTGTTCGAATTCATTTTTCCTCGCACATTCCTTGCGAATTCCTTTTGTTATCGGCCCTTGTCAAGGTTTGAAACAAAGTCCGGCGCACAGAAACTTAACCAAATCCAGCTGTATAATTAAATGAATCAGAGTAATTAACCAGGTGTTACCGCGAACGAACGGATTCTCGTTAAAGGATCGGTTCGTTGGACAAAGTCTAGCATCCTTCCCCTCTAGTCATCGAACGGGATTATTCTTTTTCAATCGGTTCGACGAGTCGTTTGAATCTTTCTACGGGATAATCAGCCTCGCGTGATGCAATCATCTGGCAGAGTCATCGGTCATCTATCCGTTCCATCGGCGAAGTACTTGGCCCACTTCGCGCCACGCGTTGTTAAGGGATTACTACACGTTTTCTCTAAACCGTGCCAACCGCTTGGAAAATGTAACTGGGTCCCACCTTGTGCGCCATTCATGAAAAGCGGTCGTTAAGAATTTGAATGACAGGCCGATATATCTCCACTTGCATCGACCGGTTGCTCGGGAGAATTCCTAACGAGCTTCGCCACGATCGACTAATCGCCGCTACAATAAAGTTTTCTGCAAACGGAGATTGCTACGAAATTCGTGATGCCCGAAATCTCCTGTTATTTGACACGTCTGATGCATTTGACAAGTGGGTAATTTCGCGCCCTTTTCTTCTGCGAACCTTTGAGAACAGCGGCACTTGCACACGCGTTAGTTCCAACGAAGCGTGGACTTCTTTGTAGAAGCAGTTCGCTTTGAGGCCTTTCCGTCGGAATTCCTTAATTTCCGATCCTTCAACAGCAACCGGATCACCCCGAGGAAGATTCATTTCCGCGCGTTCGGTTCGTTATCAAAGTTACCTGGCGATCCTTGGTCACCGTCAGGTCTAGTGTAGTTAAGTAACTCGGCGTGACTTCAGAGATTGAAGTTTCACTCGATAATAGGACAGGATATCCGTCCTTTAAAGTTCCTCTATTATAGAAGAATTTAATACACGGCTGTTACGCACGGCGTAGATGACTATTGTTCTAAGATATCATGATGACAGTTCGTGAAAGTATTAGAACGCTTGATTGTCTGTTTAGAATGGGTATCCAGCAAGGCGACGATCCCTCGTGGACGACGCTCGCTTCGAAACGTTGGTCGTGAAGCAAACGAAGCAAAGCGTTTTGGAGGAAGCTCGTCATCGAGCGAATGGTGAGTACCAGTTTACAATTTTCAGTGGTTTTACCTTAACATTTTTCTGAGTAGTCTTTCGTGTATCTGTATTCTCATTTCTGAATGTTGTATTTGATGTTTATCGCACGCACTTCGATACTTGAAGCTGTGATTTTACGTGTATCCTATCGACGTTGCATGATGATTTTGTTTGCTGTCAGACTCCATTGTCGATCAGACTGGTTGCGCTCAAGATGTTTCGTCGAGCGATGACGAGCAATTGGAATCATTGGCTTGCGCTGCCAAGGATGGAGGTTTGTACTTCGCAGAGTTTCTATCGCTGGTCTCTCGGTCAATGAAGACGATGATACGTAAAGACATTTGAACATTGCGTCGAATGTGATTTTAACCCTTCGTGGTCACACCTTCTTATAATCACAAATTGGTCACACGGGGTTCATTGTACCCCAGTCATTTGTGAGTTACCAATTTTGTATTTTTGAATCTGTTAACTTTTCAGTGATAATTGTACAATCGTAATACTTATACAGTCATAGTCTAAAAGTCTTTTTCTAGAAATGTAAATTTTGATAAGATAAGATTTGTAATTGAAAATGAGCGATTTTCCATGGTTGCGGGAAAAACCGATTTTTAAAATTTTTTTTTATTTTCTTTTTTGCGATAAATCCTCTTTGGAAGACGTAAAGGTGCGACATTTCAAATCGAAAATTGCTTTTGGGGTGCAATACACCCCGTGTGACCACGAAGGGTTAAATTTATTATGTCTGTCTATGTATCGGGTCTGGTTGGTCGGAGACCGCAGGAGCATGAATTGTTGGATGTTGCATTTCGCATGAGCACGCGGTTGTCTTTGACTTACAGAAGCAAGAGCGGACGTTTCATCGGACAGCGACGGGAAAGCAGATGACGATTGCGATGATGGTATGTATATTCTGGATGCATCGTCTTTAGGCGACTAAAATTGTAGGTAATGTAGGGTAGAGATTTAGAGAAAGGATGGGGTAAATGGAGAGTGAATGTGAGAGAGTGAATGGAGAGTAAATGGAGAGTCTATATACCTGGCCAAAGAGATTTGAACCAAGTGCTTTCCCGACACTTGGCAGAATTACGCAAAAGACCTCCTTCCTTTTCCCAACCTTCTTTCCTCGGCCATTCGCCACTTTTCCAAATCCACTTTGTGCATTTAGAATCGTATTAGCCAGAGACCCCCAGCTCTTAGGCGTCTCCGTACGTCCACAATAAATGTATAACACAGTTATTTCTTTTTGCCTCCTCCATCTTACTCTGGCACGTCCGTGGGCGACAATAAGAGGCATTTCATTCTTTCCCTACTTCCTGCATTGCTCTGCCCGCCACGTAAAAGTGCCTGAGAATAGACATTTCGCGAGAAATGGACTTTGAATTGCTCGATTATTACCGTCCATAGGAATCACTTAGCGGCTCGAAATGTCGCGTCAGGACGTGGGAAGATTGCTTAAGATTGCTTCTGGTAATTTCCGAGCTCAAGCTTCTCCTGCGAAGGGGTTCATTTAGCTATATTTCATAGGAAATCACGAATTAATTAATTAATTAAAATTCAAGACCTGAAAGCAATCTTTGATACAAAGTTGAAGTGGCTCGAGCGGGGTATTAAAAAGAATAGGGTGTGGTGCAGAACTGTGAGAAGTCTCGTGATTCCTTTCAGACGCTGGATTAACCGAAGACGAGGTGGTGCTGGCGAAGACCATAGCCGAGAGTCCCGAGAGCGAGCACACCGTGCAGAAGGCGGCGCTCGTTCTCCGCCTGCGCGAGGGAATCGGTTCCCTGGCGAGGATCCTGAAGACGATTGAGAACTTCAAGGGCACGGTGACCCACGTCGAGTCCCGTCCCTCCCAGATGGAGAAGATACAGTTTGACGTTCTGGTGAAGGTCGACATGACCAGGCCGAGCCTGCTGCAGCTGATCAGGAATCTCCGTCAGAGCTCAGCGCTGGACGGCGTGACGCTGCTCACGGACAATTCCGTCAGCATTAAGGACCCGTGGTTCCCGAGGCACGCCTCTGATCTTGACAACTGCAACCACCTGATGACCAAGTACGAGCCGGACCTAGACATGAACCATCCTGGCTTCGCCGACAAGGAGTACCGCGCGCGCAGGAAGGTCATCGCGGAGATCGCCTTCGCCTACAAGTACGGAGACTCGATACCCAACATCCCCTACACCGAAACGGAGAACGAGACCTGGTCCCGCGTGTTCAGCACCATCATCGACCTCATCCCCAAGCATGCCTGCGTCGAGTACCAGAGGGCATTCACGAAGCTGCAGGAGGAGAAGATCTTCGAGTCCCATCGTATACCTCAGCTGCAGGAGGTCAACGACTTCTTGAAGAAGAACACTGGCTTCACTCTGCGACCCGCGGCTGGACTACTCACCGCCAGGGACTTCCTGTCCAGCCTCGCGTTCAGGGTGTTCCAGAGCACCCAATACGTTCGTCATATCAACAGCCCGTACCACACGCCTGAACCGTAAGTGTCTTCACCATGCTTTTAAAGTGATTTCTCTGTTTACACGATGGGGAACTACTTATGTTTTCAGTTATTTATTTATTAAGGTTTTCGTTATAGTGCCCAAACAGACTAAAACTTTTCGATGAATCTTTGGCGGACAGTATTACCTATAAGTATTTTGATAAAGTGAGGATACTCGATGATCGCGGTTATAAGAAAGTATTAGTAACGACAATGAGGATTTATATCTCATTTGGCATTGATAGAATGAGATTTATGTATGTATCTGACTTGTGTCATTGAGCGTATGTTAAATGGACCTTTTTCTCATGTTCCTCGGATCCGTGTCAAAAGAATCTCTCCAGCTGTACAGGGCAATCGATACTGCGTTATGACGAGAGCACGCTCCCGTTACACAGAGAACGATGATAACAGAATTACCGCGCCTCTCTAAGCTCGTAATGGAGCTCTAATTGGCTTTTAACGACGGGATGGCGTTGATAATTCAGTTTCATAGTTGCGAACTCATTTCTCCGCGGAAGTAGCTTCCGTGTACCGACAGATATTGAGAAAGAGTATCGAGTCTCTGGAGGAGAAAGCAATCACCATAGCCGAAATTTAGCAGCCATTATTTCCCCACTTAACAAACTTACATTATCGTTATCGATACAGAGATGAAAGAGCTAGCCCACCTGTAGTTTCAACCCTCTTCTATCAGTATCCATGAAAGTAACAAAATAAAATCAAGAACCATGGTGAATGATATAAAAACGTTTACGTGAGAATACTTCCCACCTTTATCTCTTCTTTTCCAATTCACAGTGACTGCATCCACGAACTGCTGGGGCACATGCCGTTGTTGGCCGATTCAAGCTTCGCTCAATTCTCCCAAGAGATCGGTCTCGCTTCACTGGGCGCCTCGGACGAGGAAATCGAGAAGCTGTCGACCATCTACTGGTTCACCGTCGAGTTCGGTCTCTGCAAGGAAGGTGAAGAGGTGAAGGCCTACGGTGCAGGTCTTCTCTCGGCCTACGGTGAGCTGCTCCACTCTCTGAGCGACAAGTGTGAGCACCGATCATTCGAGCCAACCGTCACGGCGCTGCAGAAGTATCAAGATCAAGAGTACCAGCCGATATACTACGTCGCAGACAGCTTCGAGGATGCCAAGGAGAAATTCCGCCGCTGGGTGAGTGCCATTCGATATCGGGGGACTTCAATGCCACGCGTATCGCGCGCTATTACCTCTCCTACCTCGATCATTAACCGATCCTTTGAACTGGATTCCGCTAGACTTTGATTCCCCCAGTCTGCCGATTCCCGTGACTTTCATAAAAACAAGCTCGCGTCACGATCATTAATTATCTCTGTTGCGCAGTCAGGCTAAATAGAGATTGCCGAGGAGAATTGCGATGCTGACTTTTCGCTCCTTGGTTTCAGGTGTCCACCATGAGCCGATCTTTCGAGGTCAGGTACGATCCTCACACGCAGCGCGTCGAGGTGCTGGACACCGTCGACAGGCTGGAGAACCTCGTGGCTCAGCTGAACACAGAGATGATCCACCTCACGAACGCCATCAACAAAATCAAGAAGTCCTCCGCGTAAGGACCAGTGGGAAACATCCCCGCGACACGACACGGTTATTCCTTCTCGCCAGTCATCGAGCTTCTTGTTCTCCCCTCGGCGTTCTCTCGGTGCCGGTAGGATCGGGAGAAGCTGCGACACTTTTAAACCCGGCTTGCTCGTTTACACTAGGGATTTTTCTCGATCGAGTTGAGGGAAAGGTACGAATCGTTCCCACCTTAATGAATAATTTAGGAGCGCAACGGGAGCGTCACGCGAGTAGTTGAGTTGTAAATATTTCCCCGAGAAAGCGTCGAGGCGCCGACATGTTGGCTCGGCGATAACAGCGTCACTTCATCCTTATCATTATTCGTCGCCCGCATCGAATCGCCCCTCACTCTGTGTATAAAGTCGTCCATCCGCGTAGTTGTACGCCCGCGCGCGTATCCAGAATGTACGTTCGAAGTGGATTCCGGGCGTGTGCGCGCGTGGATCATAATCGATCGCTCGTGCTTACCGTCGCGCGAGCTTGTAATTAGTTGATCGTGTTTGCTGTGTTATTTATTGAATTTGCGTCCTCGAAACGTCCACGCGCGCGACTTTTATTCCTTGAAAAACGAACAAAAAGAATGAGAAGAAAACGAAGGATCGTCGGAGATTCTCCGTCCCTGACGGCAGCGGTGTCTTTTCACGTTGTAAACGAATGGCGAGCCCCGAATCACTTTGAACGAGAACGCGGCGCGCGTATACGCGTACGTATTCCGTTGTTTTGTTACGTTATACGTACCGCATTGTATTTTTATTCTATTGTATTACACATTACCTACTATTATTATGGTATTAGCTGTAGAGTATTACGTTCCATGTCGCTTCAGATAGGCAAGCAACGGCATCCACCGCGATAGAACGTAATATGTCCGCGTTGTCGTCTTCACTTAGATCTGCTGTTGTATAGGAAGACAGCCAGTATTAGAAGGCGAAGTAGGTTCTTTAGATTCGATAATTATTAACGATTAGTTCTTGGGAAATGTGCTTATCGTCCTCTGATCGTCCAAGGAGACGTTCCGTGGAGTCTCTTGGATATCGACAAACGTATGTTCAGTATTCGGAAGAATGTCTTCCCTCTGCACTCAATTTAAGTTCGAATGATGCGCACGGTAATAGCGGGTGAAGAGCAGTGGAGTCGCGTCGTTTCCCGAGAAACCTTGTTACTGTTCACGAACAGCTCCGATAACGAAGCCACGAATCGGTGTTGCATTAGAGACGCACTGTCTAGCGTGTAGCCGCAAGTCCTTGCTTGTGCACCCTGCACTTTTCCCCGTCGCTAACTCGTACCAAATACTTTTCTTTCCCGTGTTCGTATCAACGCGTGCGCCTTTCTCGCGCTTGCTCAGCTGTAGGAAACGGTCGGCACGTATACACTAGATTTCCTTTGTATTATATTGTAAAGTACTCAGAGCATAATAAAAACCTAAGATATGAATCTTACGTTACCTGACTTCTCTGTTTCCATTCAAGCTACACCATGAACTACTCTTTCTAAGCCAATAATTCAATAACAGGAATCATAAGTCACGCGTATTCTGTATTTACACTGGCTTCAGGTACACTGATTATTTTATAAAATACCTATGTAGCTAGAATTATTATGCAAAATTGAATCTACAAACAGATAAGTCAATATAAAGACGCATGTATATCCCACGACACATTTTTATTATATTCTTCTGTAAAGCATATTCCATGTGTCCACTCCAGAGATGGGGAAAAATTTAGTTTAAGTAAAAATTCGAATAACGAATGAAAGTTAAAAAAATTATTCGACGTCGAATAAAGTTAGAGTTGAAATTAAAGTTGAAGAATTTATTCGACGCTAAGTTGAAACGCTCGACGAATAAAAAAATCAACTTTATTCGTCAAATAATCTAAAGTTAATGTAACTTTTATTTGATCTGCTATTTAAATAATTTTTCATTTAGTTAATTCCCAACTCTGGTCTACCCTGTATTGCAACGAAACTGTGTCGATTTGTGCGTGTCTTCCACTCGCGTGTTCGCGTAGCAAGCTGACATAGGTATCAGTAGTATTACACGACAGACAGCACGTTGACCAAGGTGATTCAGACAAGCCAACAACGTTAAGCATACAACATTAGAGACGAGTAGGTTCATATCAGGGATCGAAAAACTTCTGGAATTTTTAATAGGTTCTATTTAAAAGATGGTCCGCGGAACTTTTTTAAAAGTGTTCTCACATTATAAGTTCCCAGGCGAACCGATAAAATAAAAGTTCTTGAAAATAAAGATTCTAGTTGGAATGGAACTTATAAAATATAAAAATAAAAAATTTCTCTACAATAGGAACAGATATTTTGTTCACCAATATTAAAAAAGTTCTCAATCGTTGTAACAAATACTGAATACTATTCAATGGATAGTATTACAACAATATTAAATAATTCTTGCAGTTAAATTGATATTCTGAATGTATTATTTATTTGCAATACTTACCTGCGTAGATATTTTAGATTCTGTATAACAAAAGTTCCATGGAAACAAGATATATTAGAACGTTTATTACAAAAGTTTTCATAAGATAAAGAAAAGTACTAAACATTTTTTTACAACTTACATCAGGCTTGGGAATTAGGTGATCTAATTATTTGCATACCTTTTATTAAGTAAACATATGAAGAATATGACATTATATGGTTAAATAAAACTAGTACCCAATAGTTTAGTACTTCTCTTCATTTTATGAAAACTTTTTTAATAAATGTTCTAATGTAACTTGTTTCCGTGGAACTTTTATTATATAGGTTCTAAAATATCTGTTCTATGAGAACACTTTTTAAAGAAGTTCCTAAAGGTAACATTTTTTTCAATAAAAATTCCACAGGAACAGATATTTTCTTAAACGAAATATCTAAGTTCTAACAGAATTTTTTTAAAAACGAGGGTTCGACAACTGTTTCGATCCCTGGTTCATATTGCAGGTTAATCAGTGTATCATGACACATCGTAGCTTGTGTGGGAGACCGGGGCAAAGTGAACCTCAGGGTAAAATGTGCTTTCTTAATTTATTCTTTAACAATAGAATATATATATACAAATTTTGGTGACGTAATAAATGTGTGTAATACCACAATGATAATTATGCAAATTTATTACGTCACCAAAATTTGTAAATATATTCTATTGCTAAAAAATAAATAAAGGAAGCTCATTTTACCCCGAGGTTCACTTTGCCCCGGTCTCCCCTACACAACTTAACATATGTATGCTATAAAGTGCCTATCCTCTTTCATCTCCTTCATCATCGCATTCAGATTTAATTCGCGAACTTCTAATGACTGGACATTTTTGCATATTTTAATAGCACTATTACATCCTCCTAAATTATTCTAGCCTTCCTACAAACGATTCAGTGCATATATACGCGCAGCTGTTACACAGTACAGCGTCTCTACTCGTATATTCAGACGAAGTGAAATTCGCTGTTTAATTGATCGCCTCGAGGCAAACGTCGCGACGATGAGCCTCGCCGCTAGCTTCGGTCTCTTCTACGCTCTCCGAAACACCATGACGATTCCCAGGTAACACGGCATCGAAAACTAGCCGACGGACGGGTGCTCGCGTCCACTCCGGCGATCATGAAATTCTTGGCTGTGCTAGGTGTGCTCTTAATTCAGTGCGCCGCTACAAAATCATGGAACAACGATAGTGAGTGAAAGCGAGCCCAGCTCGATCGACGCCGGGATAATTCCCATCTTTCCCATTCAGGTTATTCGGAGGAGACGTTCTCCGTGTTCGGTTGGATCGGCTACCTGAAACGACTGTCCATAATAGTATTGATGTTTTCTGGCGTGGTTCTGTATTACGTCCCAGAATCGCGACCACGTGAGTAGCAAATACGTAGAAAGGAGAGTATAAGTGTAAGGGAAGAGAGGAAGGAACGTTTTAAAACACTTTACTTATGTTTCGTACGTGTAATCTTGAAATAATTTTTTAAAATAGTAATTCCTCTTCTTGGTGTGTCCATTGCTCTGCACAATTTAGAGTTTACGCGAGATGAGTGTCATACAAAATTCGACAATTAAATTCCAGGATTGAGTGCGATGCATGAGTGACAGAGATACCGTTTCTATAATTTCGATTCCGTCTTTGTAAATGACGGAAATATTAATGACAAGTTTCTTCTGCAGATGCGCGCAGAATGTGTTACGCGTTGATCGATTTCACAGCAAACGGTTTGAAATCCGCGCTCAGCTCGCGGGAGAGCGAGTACATGTACGAGAAAATTAAATCCAAGTATCATCGCGCGAAGTACGAGCAGCTGGTTGCGCAGAAACGGCAATCGCGGGAAATTCAAGAAGACGGGGTGAATTTTGAGCGTGCGCACACTCGTAGCAAGAAGACGAAAGGGCTCATCGGCGATGAGGAATTACTCGGGTGAGTTTACATTGTCGCTACAGTCGAGCGATATTATTTTATATATTTCAGTGGTCATTAAATACGTTGTTTAATAAAAATATTGAATACAACCGCAACTTTATTTTCTTCATGCATTGATCCATGTAAAATTGGATATTTACAGAGGCCGAGAAAAGAAGAAGGTGAGTGGTAAACTGAGCAAAGAGTATCGACAGTCCCGTCATCGTCTTCGAAATGGAATCATTAAAAACTCGTCGTGCATGGAAATCACCAAACCAATCTATTTCTATTCCGACAAGCTGGACGATCTTCAGAAATACGTGAAATCAAATCTGAACGGCGCGAAGCGCGCCAATGTCGAGAATTATGCGCTTGTAATCAGGTATATGTACCACGAAGCCGTCATTTAATTTTAATCGAGAATTAATGGTGGTTTTTCATTTATCGATTCGTTCCGTAGACAATTGTTTAATAAATTCCGAGTTTAATTTAGTATTATTTATGTCCGTTGCTGCTGCGTATTCTTGTTGTTGCCTGCTGACCGCTTTATTTTGTTTTGTTCTGTTTGATATGGTTTTGTTCTTTTTTGTATTTTATTTTATTTTAGGTACTGCACTCATCTGTTTATACTTTTTGTATCTTAAAAGGCTTTCCCGTAGATAATAATAATAATAATAATTTATTACAGTGGCAGTCCGCAGCAAATGGCGTTGCTAGATCAAAAGTACGACAAAGATGACGTTGTCATTGTTCAAGATCCTTATCTCAGGGTGGAGTACAAAGAATGCGGCACTTCGACCGACAAACTGTCGTCGAAAGGGGATGCTTCAAGCTCTGAGCAAGAAGGACCTACCAGAGATCACAACGACCATGCAACAGACTCGGTAATTTCAATCTATCGACTATAAATCCTGACCACACAGGACCGGCGTGAAATTTTGCGGGACTGGGTTCCAAAATCGTGCGGGCCCAAAATAAACGCATTTATATTATACTTCTAAATATCATAATAATAAATATCTATGCATAAGGTCTCGCAAATTTTGCGATAAGCTTTCCGCAGACCGCAGGGCTTTTAAAGAAATTTTACAATAATAAATATCTAAGCGTAGAGCTCCGCAAAATTTTTTAGTAGCTTTTTATGGAACGCGCTGAGTCCGCCTCGCGCCGGCCCTCTGGTCGCATGATACGTTAAGCGTAAACTATTTACTATCTTCTTGGCTCTGAATGTTTAAAAACACCACTGCATCATTGCGTATCATTTATCAAGAATTTGATGAGCCAGGGAATGGAAACGTACGTGAAAGATGTCGATCTGTACTCGATACCGGAAGGCAGTGTTCCCAAGTACTCTGACTACACCGCTTTGTATCAAACGAGCCAGTACCAGTGCGGCGGTGAGTGTTGCAGCGGAAACGGATGTTCGGTGTCTTCAGGGGATTTGAACAACAACATAGAGACTGTTAATACCATCTCACCAGCTGATATTAAAAACGTACTAAAGTAAATGGAACACTGTCGACAGGGAATATACGTGCATCGCCAAGACTATAAAGGTACAAAAATTTATTGTTTCAGAGCGTCTCGGAGTATGGTGACCACCAAGACGCAGAAAAAGATAGTAGAAGAGGGGACTGAAAGTTTGTTCGACGTCAATTACAATAAACGCAACGAGAAACGGCCATTAAAATTCAGCAACGATCGTAAAGTAGATTTGAGAAAGGAGGATAAAGAACCAGCACAGGTAAGCGATTAGGATCTTAGACATAAGGCGGAGTGTAAGTTGAGGGGGTGGTAAGATTTGCGGTAACGGAGCGATACGGGTAAATCAAGTCACTCTGTTACTCTTCGGTGCTATTCGGATTGAATAGGTTATACATTGTAGTGTTCCTGATTTCTCGATATTTTTCGCATCTCGAGAAATGAGAAATCAGATTATATTTCTCGAGAATTCTTAAGAAATTAAAAAAATATTACAAAATTTATATTTTTTGAATAATATTGATAATATTTATCTATATTTTCATTTGTGTTCAACTAAGACAAAACTTGTATAAATGAAAAAAAAACAGATATTAAATATAATTGATTTTATTTATTTAATATAAAATGTTCGCAAGACGAAACATTACTTTTTTGTTTCACAATAGTTTTTTCAAAAGCACAATGCGTTTAATGTCATGTCAGCCAATCTACTTCTTTTTTTTTGTGACAAAATCTGGGGCTGTTGAAAAATTTCTTGCATTTTGAGTGGATGTTGGTTTAATTGTATATAGAGCGTCGGCGATACGAAGAGAACAGTTTATAAACAATCGTGCTATTCTTCGTATATGTTGCTAACATTTGTCACTGATTGTAGATGTGTTTATATATTATTATTGTTATTATTATTATTATTATTATTAAACTTCTTTATTACTCAAAGAGAATGAAGAAACCTGAATATTACAAATGACATAGACGATAAGAGTAAAGGCGAGACTGCAGTGGTAACACATGTTCACGATTAACACACAATTTGAACTAACTTCAAATTAATTTCTGAAAACAAATGGGATTTATAATAATTTTCCTACACTAAAGATTCTCGAGAAACACTGCAATTTCTCGAGAAATGAGAAATAAGAAATTATAAAATTTCTCGAGAAATTCTCGAGAAAGAATTCTCAAGAAGGAACACTAGTTATACATAAAAAAATTAAATAAAATTGTACTAGAAGATAATATTACCACGTTTGGCTATTCACAAAACAGCAACACTGATTCATGTTTTGAACACAGCGATTAATGACGAGCCGACAGGAGCCGAATGCATCCGAAGCAAACCACCAACTTCTCCGTATGCCCTCTGCCTAAAGCCTTCACTTACAAGGAAGGCCATGGGACCGTCCGCTCCATTTCATTGTGATGAAACTTTGCATATGTGTAGAACAGGTTAAGGTAAGAGACACGTGTTTTTTTTATCGGCGGATATTCAACTTTAAGGGGTGAAATCACCCTCTGAAGATTGACACCCTCGAAACTATCTCGGAAATTATTGCAGATAAAAATATTCTTCAAATTACAAAGTTGTCTGGTTTTTTATGTACAATACTTCAGCGGTAATGATTTTATAAAAATTGTAAAACTGTTGAAGATAGTTTCGAGGGTGTCAATCTTTAGAGGGTGATTTCACCCCTTGAAGTTGAATATCCGTCGATAAAAAAAAACACGTGTCTCTTACCTTCCACTGTTCTACACATATGCAAAGTTTCATCACAATCGGACGGTCCCATAGCCTTCCTTGTTAGAAGCAAAGCTATGCTATGCAATGCTTTGTTATGCCATGCTACATTTTAAAAAAATTAGCTTCAACGCATCCTTATAGAACCGCTTCCATCAAAAGCTAAGCTAAAACATAGCATAGCTTAGCTTCCAAGTGGATTCCCGGCTTTACGCTCCGTCTGCATGTATATGCAACGTGCGGACCAATTATGCTCAACAATGGAGGGGGAAAAACACCGACAGGGGGTAGTGGTAATGGTGCGTGAACTGAAGCCAGCGTTCAGTCCACGCACACATTACCACTACCCCCTGTCGGTGTTTTTCCCCCTCCATTGTTAAGCATAATTGGTCCGCACGCTGTGTATATGTCTACGATCAGGATCTTGAAAGTTGCAATTTGTTTCGTCGGAGTGACGCGTCGCTGAATATTTTCACGAGAACTTTCCTATCGACCAGAAACGCGAGGAAACCATACGCCAGCACGAAAGTAAGTCCAGATGCGTCCGCTGGGGACAGCCAAGGACCGAGGCTCCGCTAGCAGGCTTCTGCTGCAACAATACATCTTATTTCACGGACCGAGGGGGCGAAGCGGACGACGAGAATTCGCAGCACGGAGTAGGAGCAACCGATCTGGACGAGAGACCTCAAAAGGAGAATTGCCTGTCCGCCGAGCCTTCCGACCATTCGATCTTCGACTACGATTTCGAGGACTTTTGCGCGAAGCCTATCTTGAAGAGTAAGTTCAGGTTGCCACGTCGAGTTGTGGCTTGACGGAGCAGTTATTTGAGACGCCTCTGAGAATCGCGTGTTGTTCGAGTCCTGATTAGAAGCATAGATAGAATGTTCCAAAGCCAGTCGTGTAAAGTATCCACAGCAATCCATGTTTTAATTATTCAGATCGATTGAAACCTGCCTTGTTGCGAGCGGTAAATTGGATCTTTGGCGGTTGCCCGGAGGCGTCGAGGAGAGCCGCGGTGAAACCCAACGAGGTCGGAAAGGAAGAGATCCAAGCCTTCGCCGACGAGTGGCTCCTCTAGCTAAGGGTATTTTAGACTCGACTCGCGGCCAACGCTCAAGCTGTCGGCAAAATGAAAGATCTGCCGTATCGAATTGTCGTTATCGGTCGCTGCAGCCACTTCGCTTTAAGGAATTAACAAAGCCCGCGAAACATGATCCAGAATAAATTCCAAGTCTCCACTCCGTGGAGTTTGTTTGCTTACTTTACAAAGAAGTGCGAATATGCACGCTCAGTAGTTGGATATATAATCCGGAATATTGTACGAGGGTGTAATAGACACAAAGAAATGAGCGAATTATGGGTTTGTTTAGGAACATGCTTATTGGATTAATTTTAAGAGGTACAATGTCATTATTGCACTTCAGTATCACACAGTCTATTCCAAAGGAAGCTAGCAATGTGCTGATGTGTCCCTGAATTGAAAAGAGTTAGTGAGAATAAGAACTGCTGTTGGGTGGGGCCTAATGAACTGCTACCGATTTAGTACTGATGTAGTAATAGACTAGGTTACAATAAGAATTGGAATTGATCTAGAACGAGACTAATATTGACCTCGAATAGAACTATAGAATAGGCTTCTAGACGTTTACTGTAGAAGTAAGGGTGACAGAACAGGCCAAGACTTAGAAAACTAGTTTCCAATCTATGAATAAGGATTCAGCGATACAAGAAGACAGGCCAGAATGCACCAGAAATATTCGTTTCGAGAAAAGCTATTTGACTACGATAACCAGGTCATGCCCCAAGGTTTCGTCTCGTAAACGCGTTAATCTGCAGATTGCCTGCCGATTCCCACGACGCATCCGGAAGAATTCGTGCCGCGTGTTTGGCGGAGCCGTGAATTATTTTACGACCCTCCAGAATGGCCAGCCGAGTCAATATTTATGTCTGATCCCGTCGAATCGGAAACGGAGAGGGCGCACAACAGCCGCCACGAGGAAACCGCGGAGTTTTCGAAACACGACCTTCGCTCGTGCGCGCTCCCGTACCGGAAGTGGATATCGCGCGTACGTGGCTTAAGAGCAATAAAGGAGGCCCGGCACAGCGAGCCGCCAAAAGAGAATGGGGAAAGACAGACAGTCGTGCGGGGACCAAGAAGCGCGTCGGATCACGCAACGGAACCGCGACACCGTCCGGCAGCACGTGACGCGGCGGCCACGCGAGGCCAGATCGATCCGCCACTTTGTTCCAACCGGGGATTTCCGATATCGATCCCTTCCGCTCCGTTTACGCGCGATTCGCCGCAGCCCCCTTCGCCGTTGTCCGCGAGAACGGAACTCGGATGCAGTAACAGGGACGACAGCGCGATCGTGAATTCGCGCCGGGGGATTTCCTCTCGCATTCTCTTCGCGAATTCAAAGACTACGATGCTTGCCTTTCGCACCAGCTGATAGGAAGTGCGGGGAATGGTGAGGCAGCATCAGTGTTTTCTAGGAGATTGGTGAGTAAACGTGAGAAAGCATCGAAATGACGGAGTTGGTTTTGATAGAAGCTACTGGAATATCGAAGGAACACGGTCGATTAGTACATGGATTTGCTTTACTCATTGAAATACCCGTGTCTCTCTGGTAATATTTGATAGAGGCACTCCGCATTTATGACACAATACATAAAGGAAACCTCTTTCGAAAGATTTTAGGGAAACAAACATTAATACAGTAAAACCTCGATATTGCGAATATAGAATACTAGAGGAAAGTTTATATTCCGTGGTACTAGGTTAACAGAAAGGGGCAAAGACATCAGTATTATAAAAAATGAATGCAATTGGTAACAGAAAGGTAAAGAAGGTTGGAGAAGACTATAAATGTCCAGTAATAACATTCCTATACACTCAGAAATGTTTATAGCTTCAGAATCCATTTCGAAGCGATACGACTCGCATTGGAGTAACCCCACGAAAATACTCGCTTTAAAAAGAATGTGCAAGTTGGTAGCTCAAGATGTTTGGTAACTAGGTCGTAGAACGAGGGAACCAAACAAATTCCTGTATAATCTTTGTAACACAGATAGAATATTGCATAAGAAGTAATCATCCCCCGTGTTCACCTCTTTGATTATAAAAAAAATCTGGTCGTCGTATCCACAAATTAAGTTCGGATTATCGAGGTTTTACTGTAAGCAGTAATTGAGGTGCATCGTTCGCGACCAAAACACGGTCATGTCCAATCCACGGGCTCGCTCGTCCGTAACGCGGCTTGTGTACCGCGGCGGTACATTGTTAGACGCCGGTGTAAATTCCTCGAATTCCATGAGACATGTGCGAACTGTTCTATTAATGTACCCATCGTGTCGTTCGTTCTCTCTTCCACGCTCTTTCTCCGTGTTCCTCGGCTCCCGTTCCCCCACGCTTCTTTCTCCCGCGGAGCCCTCGGAAGAGGAGCGCTGCGGCGTATTTAAACTTTCGTTCGAAGGGGAACGCGAGGCGAACGCCTCGTCCCAGATGGTCCCGTTTTGATTTCGATGAGGGAGAGACGAGAGACACCCGGTAAATGGAACCGCGCGCGATATTCGGGAACACCCGGGGGGAACCGTCCTGCGATCGGAATGCACGGACCTCGCGACGGTTAAACGGCATCGGCACCGAATAATTTCTCGTATCGGGCAATCGGGCCCGCGCGAAATGGCTCTGTTATCGTTGCTGGTTAATATACGGGCTGTATTATTAACTAACCGCCCAGGCTTTTCGCGCCGTGTTTTCCTTGGCAAACGCGAGCGTCAGGACGGTTTCACCTGTGTCGGTTTCGAATGTTCTATACGAAATTCGGAGGCGTTATCGACGCCCGTGGAAACCGGCCAAGGAAAGATGTAATCGCGACGAATTTTTGCCGCTGTCACACGGAACAGGCTCGCGGCTCCTCGCGCACACACGGGAGCACAACACGCGACCGTTTGCTCGAGACATCTCCATTACACCGCGTTACATGGTTCTGTTATGCTTTGTGCAGTGACAAATGCGCGGAGTATGACGTCAAATGCAATTAGAGGCATTCGGAGGAAGAAGAGCTCGCTGTGCGAGGTAAAGGTGGCCGTGATCGGAGCGCCGGGAGTCGGGAAGAGCGGTGGGTATACAAGCCTTATCTTAAATCTCCGCCCCATTTAGAAAGCAACGTCCCGATCGTGCCCCATTGTCTTCGGCTGAAATTGAAACGGCCGATGCTAAATAGAACTTTCGTTACGTTTCAATCGACGGCGCAAACTACTTTCGTTCGTCGCTGCCTTTGTTTCCATCGCGCTGCACCGTAAACGCTTCCCTCTTTCCTATTCGGCTACATACTTTCGACGAGCACGGCGAAACGATAACGTTTAATTTCCCTGCAACGATAACTAGCGTGGCATTAACCGTAATCCTCTGCACGCGGTTCGATGTACAGTTAGAAGTCGTTGGATTAAATCGGCTGTAGAAGTTGCAAGAAGGCGTCTTTCGATGGTGTCCGCTTACAACGTGGATGCATTGTTCAATTTGTATTCTTAAGCAGGAATATTATTCAGATCAGCAGCCGTTAGAAATCTAACGCGGTCGATGGGTTGAAGTTATCCTCCGTTGATGTGAACATGTCAAGAACACTTTGTAATAATTCAAGTTATCCCAAATAATATCTGACAGGACTATTATCAGCATAGATCACGAGACAGACGATTCTTCAGAAATAATACAGAAGCTTGAATGTTTGAATTAATTCAAGTACAAGTGCACGCATCACATGGTAACCAACGTCCACGCGATAGGTGCGCGCACGAGAAACGTGGTTCGGACCCTGAAAGAAGCCAACCGGGTGTATTTTTGGTAATGGCACGTGTAAGGCATAGGTGAATAAATAATTGCTCGGACCCCGACAGCTGTACGTCCCACACCGACCGCAAAGTGTGTGTACACTATTTATAAAGTTTTATTTCAAAATTTCCTTGGATCACGTCTTATAAAAGATTATAGAGACCCAAGTCAATTTTCCACGGACATAAAGGCTGATCGTTGGTATATTTCAAAACGGCGGTAGCAATGCCTCTTCCGCTCCGTTCTCTTTCCCGTCCACCGTATTTTTAACCAGCCGAGTGGCTGTTTCTTTTCCGTTGTCGATGGAAAGTGAATAGAACCAATCGGATCGCTCGAGTTTATCCGCACAGGAAATTGGCACGTAAAGGCCCGCAAACTTTTAATGAGCCACGCGAGGGAAAGCGTCCAAATGATGATGCTCGAAGGATTCTAAACGTAAATACACCGATCGCTAATAAATTCGTTTCGCGCAGTCTTCAGGTGGTCCTGTCAATCACGGACCAAAGTGTAAATAGGTACCCCAGAGCCAACGTTTTCGCTCTCTGGGAAACTGGTTGCCCGCTTTGACAGTTATAAATGTAGCTAGGTGTCTTGGAAAACTTCAACTTCTCAAATGAAATTGACGTTCCATCTTCTTAAGCGAACAGGGTGAATATCCTTTCCTAAAATTTAGTAATCTTCGTTACGGTTCGATCTAGCCTAAGCGAACGCATTGTCCTCATTGTGGCCGGTGCACTTTGTTCAGAGTATTTTCGTTGGATTCGAGACGAAAACACACCATGGTGACGTTCAACGCTCGTGCAAGGTTTTGTGGCGCCGTGGCAGGTTCGAGTTCGAGGTAAAAATAGTGCGGTATACCTCGAAGCGGGTCACTAGGCTATAGCTCCCGTTTCTCTCGATCGGATCGCGATATGTCAGAACGTGTATCCGTATCGAGCCCGATCGCGTTCGTTTTCCAGAATACAGGGTGGACATTGATTTCGAAGGATCGAGTAAAAAGAAAAGTATAGAAATAGAAAGATCCCAAAGTTTTAACCCCGTTATCCGTTTCGCTGTGACGTCGCGCACATTTTCTTGCTCTATAGACAAATGCTTGGCATCTTAATGCGACTCCCTTGTATCTTAAATAACTCATGTTGACCGAATGGTGGAGGGCGCGTTGGAAATGGAACGTGCATACATCTCTAGGAAAATATAGGTTGACAACTTTCTAACGGATGCGCGCATGGAATTTCTATTGACGAATGCACAATCTAATACGTGCCGTTCGGACGCATTCTCCTATAACGAATGACAGCAGTATCGCGTAAAAGTTAGACCGATACTAATAAAACTAGTCCCGAGTACACGCTGGCAGCATGAATGGGTGTCCTTTGAGTATGTGATTCCTGCTGGTCTCCACGTCCCCAGCTGTTTTAAAGAATCTGCTTATTGGAGTAAAACATCTAAGCAGCATTCGCCTTTTTTTACATTCCAGCGCTGACAGTGAGGTTTCTGACAAGGAGATACATCGGGGAATACGATCACCAGTCAGGTAAGGAGAGCATCTCAATTTACAGCGCGTGGCCCATAAAACAGCGGTCTGTCAATCTGGTATAAATTACTGATTAAACGCGAACGGAGGCGACAATAGGGTGACGCGTTTTCTTTATTAAAAAAACGGCCAGCAACTGTGTGCGACGCACCTCTGAAAGGCCGCGGACACTCTCCCCACGCATACCACGGGCCGCGTCTGGTCTAAATTTATCGAAGACGAATTTGACACTAGACAGGACGGGTACTAATGCGAGGTTGATACTCGAACAAAACTCCTTGTTTTGTAGAAATACAGACGCTCGCGCCGGGACAGAAGACAAGCGGCTTTTCTTGCGAGCACGTGCTCCGTCGGGGTCTAAAACTAGACTAGACTGGAAAGATCTACTTAGCGCGCCTTCGAGGGGCACCTGATCTCTTGGCTCTCTATGCTCTCGCGGTGAAAATTTATTACATAATTTTTCCGACAGTCCATTCCTCGGACGCCCATCTTTCCGCCGCTTCGACGCTCCACGGACGAATTTATTGTTCGCATTAAAAAAAGCTTCGACCTTCACACTTCGCTCTGTTTTTCTGCTTTTTTTTTAGAGAACAGATACAAGCACGAGGTGCTGGTCGACGGTGAGCCTATTCTTTTCGAAATTTTGGACACCTGCCCGAAGGTAATACTCTTATCGAGCTGATAACCGGGATCTATGCTGAATGAATTTGCCAGTGATCGACAGTGATAGAAGAGGTCTTTGTTCCGTGGACATTACAGAGTGACGACGAATTGCCGACAACGGAGACTCTACAATGGGCAGACGGATTACTCTTGGTCTACTCGATAACCGACAGGGGCTCTTTCAATTTCGTAAGGAAGGCGAAGGAGACGCTTGCGGTGGCTGATCCGGAGGCAACGATGCCCCTCGCTATGGTTGGGAATAAAGCTGACATGGTTCACTTAAGGCAAGTTAGTACCGAGGAGGGAGAAATACTCGCGAAAGACTTCGAATGTTGGTTCAGCGAAGTTTCCGCCGCCGAGCAGGTATACAGTTTACTTTTTATTCAGCGTGAAAACGTTTGCTGTACGTATGATTTGAGTTTATAAAACAATAAATTTCTTCAGGTCACTCAAGTTGCGGAATCGTTCCACGAATTGTGTCGGGAAGTATTGGCAGCCAGAAGAAGAAATAAGCAATCTTTATTGGACAGAATGCTTGGTAGCAAAGCGACGCGTGCTTATTCGCGGGGCAAAAGTGACTCAGCACTGCCGAAGGATTAACATATATAATTGCTTTATTTATTTATATATAAAAGTTTTTCGGGAGGAAATGCGTGGATGAAATTATCGTGATATAATGGTTTTCAAGGAAATTTTCAATGCAAAATTGCATACACTCTATGCACATATACGTGTACTTGTTAAATGTATAAGTACCAAAGATTTATCTAATGACATTAGATTAATATCGAAGATATTAGATAATATACAAATATCTCACGTTAAAAACTTTTCGATGCAGAATTTTTAATATATACGTAGTCATATTTCGTAATGATAAAGTTGCTGTGTTAATATAAGTTGAAATTTAACGTCGACTTATGAAAACACATAATACCAGATATAAAATACTCAAGTAAAAGTTTAATGTTCAACTTTGCCGCATTATGTGAGAAAATGGCTCGTCCATTTCACAAGGCTGATTATAACGTGACACGTGCACATAGTTTAGATCGATGTGGAAACTTGTACTAGTTGATCTATATTTATTTTGTACTTACAATGAAAAGTTATGACAATAAATATTTTACTTATTTATTATATCATTGTGATATATAAGGCATAACCATAGCTTCAAAATAGAAGATCTTTGTTACGTATTAACCGCAATAATATCGACCACATCCTGGTAATAAACTCGTATATTCACTCTTAACAAATCAAGTTGTAAACTCATTTTATTTACAAACATTGGACAATGCTTATTTTCCATCCTCGTACGTTTCTAAAACATCCGCCAGATGTTCGTTATCCCTTGGCTTTTTGAATTGCTTTCTCTTACTAAGAGGTTTCTTTCTTTTGATCGGAGCAGGCTTCTTAGGACCATGATCCTGCATCGACCTGATCCCTTGTTTCTCAAGGTACTCGTCAATTTTCTGATCGTCCATCGCATCCACCGCAACTGCCCTCCATAACTTTTGAAACTCGTCGTCTATCGGAAACTGAGCTGTTTTGTCGTTATAGAAGACAATTTTCTTTTTATCCAAGGGCCGTGTTATAAATAATATCTCGTTTTGCAAGCTCTAAAATTGATGAATCGCCATGAAAGTCGCTGTTCGGATCGTGCAGCATCGATGCTCGTCGCGTATACTTGCCTTCAAATGTTTATCACAGTGTGGCAGGCTCTCTTGTATATCCTCTAATAAAATACCACCCAGACCTTTCAAGTCTTGCTGCTTCAATAATCTCAGCAGAGACTTCTTATCTTTGATTTTATACATAGCTTTAAATACAAATCTACCGTCAGAAGTTACCTCTATCTTTGGATTCTTAATAAGAGCCTCTGTTTGAAGCCATTGTTTCACCTACCGATCATGGTAGTTTGATGTTTCGCGTCCTCCATAAGATTATTGGTACACTGTTTAACTTACCTTGGAACCGACGTCCAACTGATTCGTTTCATCTAAAATTTCTTCCAAAGACAAAGGATGGTCGTCTCCTTCTTGGTGCCTAGCTTTCATGTGCTTTACTATTTTAGCTAGTACACCGAACTTATATTGAGTGCTACCAGACATGGTCTTGTAGTTGACCATATCCAATTTCGGGCCGGTCGATACCGAGGATACTTTGGGTTTCTTCTTAAGCGGCTCATCTTTGGACGAATCTTTCTCTTGTTCCCTCTTCTTCTTTTCTACCCTGCGCAAAGAAGTTTTGTTTCATGCAGTGCTGCGCGATATCACGCGGAGGTTATTTCCGAGATTTTTGCAGATGCTTTGCAATGACGGAAATAGTTTAGATATTTAGATTCTAACGCAAATTTCACGAGAATATATTTGTAACAGATTTGAAGTGCGATTTGTGCTCTTGACACAGCTTGTATTGACGAAAAGATATAGGTTAGGAGAGCAAGATGGTGTTGAATACTTACGTCGGAGTCGTGAGAGCTCTTTTCTTAAAGAGCTCTCGTTCTCTAAGCAAAGCTGGATCCATTGTGCTCGCGAATTTCAATTCCACAGACTTTGGAATCTCTTGTTTTCAGACTCGTTCGCAATCTGTCACTTTACCTACATACATTCTAGCCGCCCTAGCGAGTCCTCTACCATCCTCTGCCAATCAGAGGTTCTCATTCGATTCGTGCGTCCAGTGTTGCCAACTCAGATATTTGAAAATCCGTAGATAAAAGTTCAATATTCCGTAGAATTCTGTAGATTCCCCTTTGATAAATTCGTTGATTTACGGACTTTCTTCATAAGTAGAATAAGCTAATTCCCTTCCTCATGGAAACCTCCCCTAATATCCTCAAAACAATTATTGTCACAACAAAAATTCACAAATTACGAAAAAAGTTTACGTGCAAATGTTGTGAAATCGACTTTTACTAATTCCACTCCAGTACAAGAGCTTTTCCCAAACCTAATGTTTCCCCGAAAGTCGTTTTCGCCAAAGACTTTCGTTCCGACGTAAATTCACGAAAAGGAATTAAAAAAGTTCACATGTAAACATTCTGAAATCAACTTTGCTAATTCCTATTGTACTCGTTCAAAATGCAGGGTAGTAGAAATGAAAAATAATAGCTTGAATTCCAAAAGCTCTTGTAGTGAAGTGAAATTTAGCGACCCGCAGTAAATCAGCGGTTTGGATCGTAAAATCAAAGGGGTCAAATTAAACAGTAAATGATTCCTTTAATCAGAATCAGAATCTTTTGATATATCAATTAACTCATGGAAAAGGTAAAAAATTCGTAGATTTCAGTTTACAATCCGTAGACAAAGTAAAAAATCCGTACATCTACGGAGAAATCCGTAGGGTTGGTAACACTGCGTGCGTCTAAGCGCAGGCGGGATGCGCGCTGCGCATGCGCGGAATTAGATTCGATGAGTCGTTCGATGATCCGAATCACTTCGATAATCGAAATAAGAATTTGGCGGGAAAATACGTGTGCTGCGTTAAAACGCGTTGAACGTCGTGGAAAATACAAGGAGCACGTGGATATATTAACAAAGTTTGTGTTTTAGACGCTAGTCTATAGTATTTTTGACTCGCGAACCTCAGCGATATTGCATTATCGCCAGAGGGATCATCGCGCCACAGTTTGCTGTGACGAGCAGGGCATTCGTCGACCTCGTAACGTCCTATCAAATCTCTCGCGCGTTCTTACCCTCCGCCTCCGTTTCTATCTATCGATGTTCGCTGGAACATGGTGGAATCCGTGCCCGGGCGTAATTCGCCGTTGATCGTCGCAGTGAATCGGCGTTTTACGAGTTCGTGTAAGTACGTACGGTTTACGCGCCCGAAAGCGGTCGTAGTTCTCGGACGTGCCCCGTAAGACCGTGGGGCGTCGGTGGGATTTTGCGAGCGGCGCAGCCGGCTTCCTTTATTTCGCGCGCCTCGCTTTACGAACGTCGATGTCAAAGGGCAAAGCAACCGGCGAGGCTCGAGAGCCCGCCCCTCGCGCGTACTTTAAAGAGAGCGCATAGAAAGAACATATTGTTCTCATTGCGAGAGATGGGGGTAGTAACTTTTAGGTAAAGCTGCAAATCGCTTCGATCACGCCACTCTGTCACGTACAGGCGATTCTCCCACCTCCGAGATTTACGGCTCGCCCTTCATAACACGCTTCTATCAAATATCCAATCTCTACAGCCATGCCATCCGAAACAGTGATTATTCATTCGTACAACTAGGAATTTCTTTTGTAGTACCGACAAGGAGAATGGTTTTAACAGACTTATCCTAACACTCAGTGACCCGCGAGTTTCAAATTAGACTTTAGCCTGCCAACCCCCTCTTCGGAGTTCCCAAGTTAATCACTCATTCTTCAAGCCTTTCTAATTACAATTCACAAAGTACGCGAGCGGGCAAATAGTGCGTTGACGTCGATGTCCTTTCCGAGAGACTCGTTCCGCGCGGTTACGTTCAACAAACAATCTCCATGTCTCTTTATCGTCATTTTCCCCAGCAGTTGCGTATTTTCCCCGGTCCTGCCGTGTTCGTACCGACCGAGCAGCGTTGCCGCACATCTGTATCCGCCGTTAGAAAGTAGTAGCAGGAAGTGCCAGGGTGAGGGTACACGCGCGCGGTGCGCTTCGGTCGTAACATGCGCGTGAAGCGTGCGCTTTCGGGGTAGAAACGGTGGGAGAAAGACGGGAAAATCACGGGAGGAAGACAGACCGACCGGGGTTACGGGTTCGCCGGGGGGCGAGGGGGGGAGCGGGGCGGGGTAACGGCGAGGGAGAGGGTGCGCGCTGGGGGTTGGAGATGGCACCGAGACCGGGATCCGTAGCGAGGAGGATGGCAGAGGGTGGAAGAGGGAACAAGAGAGGAGAACAGAAGCGATGAGAAGCGAAGGGAAGGGTGGAGAAGGGCGGTAGGGCTGGTTAAATGGTGGCTGGTCCGGGGTACGGCGGGGGGAGGGAAGAGAGGGCACGAACGCAGGAGAGAGGGATGCTGGGGCGGTTCAAGCGAGATCGAGTTCACGCCAAGTGGAGTACGGCAGTTTGTGTCTGACCACGGAGCACGGAAGATGCTCCCGGTTGTTCATGAAACGGGTGGGCCGCCCTCGCCGCGACCGCGGTGTCGCGCGACGATTTTTCACGGTGCCGTGTCCCTAGAGCTTGCAAGGAACGCGTGGAACGACGGATGCTCTCGGATCACCAGGCCAACGTCCACTGCCACGCTGATCACCGCCGCCGTCGCCGTCTTGCTGGTATTCCTGCCCGCGGCCTGCCCCGACAAGATCTCCATCGGTGAGTGATCCCTTTACGTGCCCTATCCGTCCCAGCCGATCCGCGAATCCGCGGACTCGGCAGCAGCGGCGCGGATGCTGGAACGGTCGCCGCTGCAAACGCTCCGATGGCCATGGAGGAGGGTTGTTGCACTCCGCTGGCGGATGCAAGTAAATAGTATGTTATGCTGATGTGCAGCTTGTACGCCAGCGCGTGAAAGGGGCTGCACATGACGATTCTCTTTGATGGACATGGGGCCACAAGGAGAGGGTGAGGCAGGAGGCAATGATCGTGTAACTAACGACGCGTTCTGCACGCTGCGAAGGTGTAATGATCACCGTTCGTCGTGGCAAATGTCTCGCGTTTGATGTGAGCCTGCTTCTAGTCCACGTAAACACAACGGAGTGAATTGTGATCTGGGTCGTGTTCCGGGTGAAAGTATTGACATTAGCGGTGCTTGTTAATGGAGTTCTTGGTACGATCATCTGTTGTGATTCTTTGGAGAAGATTATTATTGAAATCTCTCTCGGTATTCGTCTTCTATGCACTCTCACACTTCCTACTCTATAAGTAGTAAGGAAGAATATCGCTTTGGACTATTCTCGAATGCAACAACTGCTTCATGAATGAATGTAACTATTCACTTCGAATCTGAATCAATGCTCATTCCAATGATATATATTCATTTAATACTCGCAAGCGCCTCGCTTCTGATATTTCAATTCGTCGTATTATAATGTAAACACGACGCGATGTTCGATTGACATTTGATTTAATTCGACTTGATACGAGATGAGTTTGAGCAAATAAACTGTTACTGAAATCGTCACGCGCAATCTCGCAATATAATAATATTTGCACCCGTCATTGATTACAGTTTCGTGCAAAATAAAATCATAAAAGAACAACGCATCTCTATGTTACTTTTTATCGGCCAGAATTGTGCGTTTATCGCGAGCGTGTTTACATCGACGAACCCATTCGTTCTTTCCACCAAAACAATCCCATCGAAGCAAAACATGTATCTGATATAAGTACCACCAGTATTCTACACTTTTTCACGCCGAATTGTCTCAAAAATATATTGTTGGGGTTAATTAATCCAGGTCGAAGATAATACGCGAAACATGCTAGATTAGTAAACTTTTACATTAACCGTGGCGCAACGCGATTTGTACAAACGCGTGGAAGCATAAGTTTGACCGATACAAAGTGCATGTAATTAAACGAGGGGCTTCGTCTAAAAATGCTCTCAATTGCTATCGCAAAACAAAGTTCCGCCGGAAGTCGTATCGCGCGAACCACGGTCTATGTGCTTGCCCGCGAAACTCTCGAATCAACCGGCTGCTTTTCCACCCTGTGCGTTACGCTTTCGGCGCCAACGATTTCCACCCGGCATCCAAAATCGGTCGTCGAGATTCACTGCCGCGGGGGGGAGCGTAATATTTGGTTAAAAGCCTGGTAGATTACCATCGATGCAAATTTCGCCGACATAACGCCAGAAGTTGAAGATGACTGCAGGGAAATGGAAGTGGGGTGGGGGGTGGTGGCTGGATAGGCGAATATAAGGCAGGGAAAGAGTGAGGAGGATGTTGGATGGATGGAATAGGGGTGAAGATCTCGGGAGAGGGAAAGAGGCAGAAACACAGAAACTGGTGGGAAGAAGGTAAAATGAGAGAGACTAAGCAGGAGAGGGCAGAAGGTGGGGGGGGGGGTGGGAGAAGGAGAGAGGGTGGAAGAGGAACGTTGAGCGAGGAGTGAATGATGAATGCCTATAGAAATGACGGTGTCTTTCTTCCACTGCCGTTAGGGGTAGGTATGTAGGTAGAGAACTGGCGACTAAGTCGACGAAAAGACGAGGAGGAGGTCGCAGCACGAGAGGTGGTGGTGACGTTGGAGGAGGATGAGGATCGTGGAAGGTTCGTTGCCTTGCCAAGTTATACCGCACACCCCGCCGGCTTTCTTTGCTACTCGAAGGCCGCTACCCCCTCCACTTCACCGCCACTCGCTCTGTATATTTTTACAGAATTATGCGAAAGACCTCGCGAAAATATATCAAGGGGTCGCGTCATCGGTACTTGACCCCGCTTATGATATCCTCCTCTCCTCCCCCCCCCCCTCCTTCCCCTCCAGGTAGCTTTAAGAGAATCTCCAAAGGATCCCCCTGGCCGATGTCACGTCGCACCTTGCATTACGTATTCTGATATAAATCGTCACATTAAAACGTTGTCCCGAGCGTGCATCCATTCTTCTTCAGTTCATCATGCCTCGCCTCTCGGCAAAGTTTTTGGTTCCCCGGTGCTGTTTCGCAGTAGGCTTCTCTTCATCGTACAGCGGCTTCTAATTAGTAGATGCTCCCCGTTGGGCGAGTGTAGAGGCTGTCCTCGAAAAAGGTTTTGAGGTGGTGTTAGTCGAAGTGGCTTCAGTCTTGGTTAACGCGTAGGGGCTCGAAATTAAAAAGATTAAGTTTCGCGTTATGTTTTATACGCCTAAATAGCGTTCAATGTTTCTTTGTTGGTAGATGAGAGACCTAGAGAAATTGCGTTACATTTTACATCGTTTGCAGTATGCGCACGAGTCAAACGGAGATTTGATTATGGAACATAAATATGGAGAAACTTTTTTAGAAAGCCTCTTTAATGATCCATCTGTAGCGCCATCTGTGATGCATATTTTTGACGAAACAAAAATGTGTTTTTAAAGCTTACGCTGTTAATAAATATTGTGTCAAAGAGCAAGTTTCAGCTTGCATTTATTTCTTTGTAATTAATTGAAGAAGAAATGCGTCGTTGGTACGCTTAAAGTACTTTTTCGCACACTCTTCATGGGATTTTAATTCGCATGTTTCTCGAAATTATTATTTGCGCTTTCTGACCCATTTTGAGTAGATACAGGTTACAATAATTCAGACAGCTTGCAGGCTTTAGAGTAATGAGCAACGTACTAAAGGTGAAAAACCACGATGAAACAAAAATATCGTGTCCCACATGAGATTTTAATTTCCATTATTATAATTCTTCTGTTTCCATTATTTTCATTTTCTTATCGCTGAGATTTTTGTTTCGTGATAGAAAAATCGAGTAGTGCCTTTAAAGTGTTAATCCACAATGAAATTTTACATGCGACTTCTCTGTAATGAGACAAAAATCTTGGCGACAACAAAATGTAAAATTATTTTCCATTGGGAAACAAAGGAATTATAGGGTAAAGGACCCAATTACTGACACATTAAGCTTTGACGTTGACATTATCTTATAGCTCTGTACTTAGATAGACTAAAAGTATATGTTCTTCTTGTTATTTATTATTGTTTAATATGTTTACTTGATGAAAAAAATTTGGTGGATTTTAAAACTTCGATTTTTAAGTATAAATTCATCAATTTCAAAAATATATTTGGGGATCTACTACTGACACACTTCAAATGTATTTAACTGAATTACTGACACCCCAATTACTGCCAGCTAACCTAATACAGTTTATGTCATTTTAAGGTTACTTCGTGTCATGTACATGAGCAACTACTGCTATGACAGTAATACCAAAATGTTTGAAACGCTTGTATCAATCACTGTCACCCAATTAATAAATAAAAAGACTTTACGAATCATTGAATTCGGATCTTTATTACTTTCTATGATGCTTATATTATTTAAAACATTATATTTTGTTATGTTAGTAGCTTAAATATTACAATTACAGCATTTTTTAGCTCCTTGTTTTCTCTTTCGTTTGTAAGGAAGTCATCGTTTCCATTCTCCTAACATTCGCTTAAATTTTTTTATCGTTTCATTCAAATTAACAAAGAAAAAAATTAAGTACTGTTTTTTTTTGTATCATATAAATAACAGTTTGAATTGTATGCTATATTTTTTTATGCATAATTTTATAAGATTTATTCGTTATTTTACATAAAACAGCTTAGGGTGACAGTAATTGGGTCCTTTAACCTAGTAATGGAAATTAAAATCTCACGCGAGACACGATATTTTCATTTCATCGTGGATTTGCACCTTTAATATGTTTGCTCATTTCTCTAAACATCTAACTACCGGGTATGTAGACTTTTCTCTTCGGGATAGTATTTCTGCGTACAATACCAAAATACCTCCATGCTAGGATCTTTTGTGCGCACTGCAAGTCGAACTGCTTGACAAATGCTAGGAACTCGGACCGTATATCATGATGAAAAGGACGGCCTGCGAGCGTGTCTCGAAAATTCCAAAGATTCACGCGCCCCGAGATACAACGTCGCTCGCGAGTTTCCACGTCGAGGAAATGGAATTAGAGGAGCCGCGTGGACGGTCAAACGAGTCGTTTGATTCGACGGTGGATGGACGGTGAAATTTTCTGTCTTCTTGGGTATATGTGATTTCCGTCTGGCAAGGAGCATCCCGATGCACGAGCAAAGGTACCCGATGCCTTTGTGGAGGTAGGTAGCGGTACCTACCACTCAAGCGACCTACCGTCCGACTAATGCGATTAATAGCACGCCGCTATCAGACAAGGGAGACAGCAGGGCTGTGGCCCGTAGCTCCACTATCGTCGGCGAACATCGTCGAAGAATTTGCCTTTCGCTGCCGAGTATGGCGCGCACCGAGGTAAAATCGAATTTCACCGCGTCCTCTGCATCGCGAGGTGAAATGAGTGCTCGACGAAGCTGGGCCACGGAAAAAGTGTCACGCAGCCATTCCATGCAACTATCTACCATGATAAATCACTTCGAAATTGCGTCACTTAAGGGGTCATGCCTAGTTGGCAGACGCGGTTTTCGGGAATTTTTTGTGGAAAATTTGATGTATATTTCTTACAACTATTTACTTATTTTAGAAGTACATATATTTAGCAACTCTCAGTAATTTTGTTATAGAAAAATATTAAAAAATGGATAAATAATAGCCACTCTCCCGGAAACAAATTTGGTTTGCACGATTTGTCAGAGCTGGATCATCTAAAATCGAAAAGTGAAGAAGATTCAGTTAGTAGATGAGTTTATCTAGTTCGTGAACGAAGGATTTATGTTTCTGATGAAAATTCTATTTTTAATTCACGAAAATCGAACAATTCAGACCTCGTAAAATCCTGATTTTACGTTAAATGGCAGCCATTTTGTCTGAAATCATTTTTTTTTAAATCCTTCGTTCCTGAACTAGATAAACTCATATACTAACAGAACCTTCTTCACTTTTTGATTTCAGATCGGCCAGTCGGCTCTGAGAAATCGTGTTCATCGCAAAAAAATAGCTTCCGGGAGAGTGGCTGCGATTCGTTCATTTTTTAATATTTTTCTATAACAAAATTACTGAATATTGACGAATATATGTACATTCAAAATAAGTAAATAGTTGTAAAAAATATACATTAGATTTTCCACAAAAAATTCCCGCCAACTAGGCATGACCTCTTAAGCTTCAAAGACGTGCGTTACGAAGTAAATGTTGGATGAGCTTTTTAGGAATTTAACAGACAACAAAATCTGGTAATCGGTTCCGTCGAGCCAAGAGTAGTTTAAGATTTCCTGATAACTCCGACGAGAGAAATTCCTCTTACATCGAACTATCTTCTACACAAAAGTTTCGCCAAAATATCTTTACAGTGAATGGTCAATGAACGGCACGAAACTATAAATCTTTGCAACACCAATGAAAGAAGCGTTCGTTGCTTTCAAGTCCCATTCCACGGTATAACGTATATTTCCCCCCTATTTCGTGCGAACATTATCTTGATAGCGCAGTGTACCGCACAATAGTGTGCCGCACGGTGGAAGCCATAGACTACAGGAACGATTGGATTTCATAGCGTTTGTGAAACGATACGAGGCGGTATCGCGCTCTCGAATTATACTAATTCTCACAGAGGGTGATCCAATACAAAAGGTTGGCATTCTGCGCGATGGAACGGCGAATGTCTCGGTTGCGGCGCATCCGAATGCCAATTTATTATTCGCATAATCGGGCGCAATCGGACCGCGTTATTCGGCGGCCGTGTAATGCGGGGCCGCGTTGGCTGTGTTTCTATAATTGATGCATCGACCTGCCTATTAGAATGACAAAACCGCCGGCTCGCGTACGACCGGCCGCGCATATTCTCCATCCGGCTAGCATACACGGCGCACCGCCGCGCAGAGACACCTACCTTGCTAAAACCTTGCCCCCGGCGATATCGTTCGTATCCACGCCAACTTACTCGCGGATGAACGCAATCGCGATCCGGAGGAATCGGCTACCAGGAGTTGGCGGAATTACCTAAAACTCGTAACGGCTGCTTCCGCGTTCCCTCAGTGTTGTCGCTGCCAGCGGACGGCCATTAATTACTCCGACGATTGAACTTGTTCGACATCTCCACCCTTCGAATCGCCACCGAACGCTAAATTATAATGATAGCTTCGAGCGCGAGAAACAGGGTCGAACCGGGCGATCGTTACACGATAAAGGATGAAACGAACGGTAGGTATCGCGTCTAGATAAGAACACGACGAAGTGGGGAAGGTTCGGACATGTACGGCCACTTAGAACACTTCGTTCACCATTTACAACGCGTTTCCAGGAATCCTGGATACGCAGAGGCGAGATAAGGGTTGTTCCTGTTCGATTAGATATGTTCGATGAATTTCTTTCTCGTAGAAGATTCTACCTAGTAGTTTGGGGTCGTTAAGGAAGAAGAGATGGGACGTCATTGCACTTTGAAAATACTTGGAGTCTACACTTGAGCGTGTATACTTACGTCAGTTCTGTAGTGCCCATTTCGCTGTCTGGTCGTTGAACATCAGTGTCAATGGAACGTACACGCCTTGGATATCGGGAAATAACGTTACCCCGGCTTCGCGCACGAGCTGTACGATATCGCGAGGGGAGGCAGAATACATCTACCATTACGACCGATGCGGCAATACCAGCAGCGTAGAAGCATCAGAGAGGACCGAGAGTAATCCGATATTACCGAGCCGCTTTTCCACATAGAGATGGGCATGTCCTCGCGGAAGACATCCTGGGGGTTTTCAGCCGATGCAGGCTCGCTGTTACGGAAGGTACATCCAGTAGTGCAGCTATGCGACGCGTCATACGTACTACGATGCTTTTCATGGCTACCTTCGTTTCAACAGTTTCAAGTTTCCGCTCTTTAGAGCCTCGTAGGAGGCAATTCTACCGACGGGGATAGGGACAGTGGTGCAGGACACAGGTCTTTTGTGCAAAAGAACTTAACAATTAATGCGTTTAACTGTGAATTAATAATAATATAACTCTGTATTATACAGAGACTAGGGTAAAGGCAGGTAATATGGAACATCTGATTTCAAAAGCTTGTCAAAAGCAGGGGAATTTGTGTTTTTTAATAAAACGGACATGAGGGGACGAAGGAACTAATGCATAATGATACTTACCTAGTCAAATGTAAAAAAATCCAATGGTTTTGCAGTTATAATAAAAAACTGAAAAGACTGAAAATCGTCTGTTCCAAAAAATGGGTCCTAATATGGAACACCTAGGAAATTTGTAAAGAAAACTTAAAAATCTTTACCTTTTTTTACTAAAACTGAAGATTTATTAAGTAGAAGATACAAATAAATAAATATACATGATTTTTGTAATATATTCCTGCTTTCTGTGTGTCCTACACGTTGGGCACGTGAATAATACGTCGAAAGCTCCACATTCTTCGTGTGCCCACTGAAAGCAGCGAATACATTGGGTCTACTTTTTATTGCCATTATTTTTATAATTACTATCGTAAAGTGAGCATTCCGCATCGTCGTCGTCATCGTCATTATCAACTTCATCTATGTTACTCGGTATGTTCCATATTACGTACACACATGTTCCGACAAGAAATTAAGAATTATTCTAAGAAGAAAGTAACTTTATTAGTAAACTATTATTGAATAATCAAGACCACGCATATTTAATGATAAATTATATCAAAATAATACTTTGTAACATACCTTCGCTACAATATTGAACCGTTTGTTGCACTTTTCGGAAAAAAATATAAACGTTTCTCTATCAATGATAGATGCCCGACTGGTGCTCAATTGTCAGTATCATCATCTATTGTGTCTAGGGATCTAATATACACGATTGCCTGCAGTGTTCGTTATTTCGTTATCGAAATATTACGAAGTTCCATATTACGTGCCGTTCCATATTACCTGCCTTTACCCTATATGTTTAGGACTCATGAAAGGGTTTAATGCCATCGCATGCATTTTTAGAATCCATCCACCTGAATCTGGGAGCGTTTAATTTAAGCTAGTGGAACTTTTTCGAAATTTCTTTGAGCTCGTGGAGTTTGCGTTCTTGCAGTGTCATTACTGGCACACGAAGCACATTCGTCTCGCGTTAAACGTTTCTCGTTAAACGTACCCAATACGTCAAATTAACGCTGGCCCCTTTCCCGCGAAAGGGACGCGTGCACAAAGGAAGCGAAAGGAGCCCGAATCTTTCCGTCTCGGTTATTTATTGCGCAAAAGTGGCACTTTGCTTTGCCGGCGTGATGGCAGCCGTCAGCGTTATCGTTACAAGTTCCAGCACGAACTTACACGTTTCACCGAAAAGAAGGGAAAAGGAAAGAGAAAGCCACGCTTCGCGTTTCTAATTGGCTTCCTAGTAATTTACGTTCGCGGAAAGTTCAACCAACCCGTCGCACAGAAGCCGAAAAGGTAGTAGTAGACGTCGAACTGGAATCATAAAGACAGTGTTGGGGAATACAGCGGGAGACTTGGGGCGAGGAAGGCGGAGGACAAAGATGATGCTGTAAAATCAGGGGGGCAACGTCGTGTATCGACAGTCCCTTCGGTAGACAGGCGGATAAGCACGGGCACGCGAGCCGAGGGGATGAATATTGAAGTAGAAGAACGACAGAATGGATAGACATAACGAGACGGAGCATAAGTGAAAGGGGGAGATAGATAAGCAGATAGACGTGCCGGGGGAAGGAAAGACAGAGAATGTCGCGAGGCGAAGGGGGCCTGGTATGAGTAGCTGCATGAAGGGGACGCGGAAAGGGTGAGGGATAGACATGTAGGCGCGTTTGAGCCCTCTGAAGCCCGTGTAGCCAGCGAGAGCGAAAGAGGAGCGGAAAGAAACGCGGAGAAGGGTTGCAGGGCGCGGGAGGGATGGAGAAAGTGAGCGTGAAAGTAAGGGATGTTGGAGCGAGACGGAAGGCGGAGAGATCGATGCTTGACTTCGTCGAGCTCGAATACCCTTCTCTCCCTATTCGGCTTCCACAGCCACCGCTGCACAGCCATTTGCCAGCTTCTTCTTGCTCGGATCCGGGACGGTTATTAAAACCTGCGTGGCTCGGCCGTTCGGTAACTGGCGCTCAACTTTTTCCCTACTTTCGATTCTTTGAAATTTAATTAAAGCCGGGATAAGACGCGCAACATCGCCCCCCTCCCCCCTCCGGTGTAGCCAACCCGTTGATTTTTATAATAAAGCGGATCCTATTAAAGATATATTTGCGTTCGGGCGCTCATCGAATCGTAAACGATTGGATATTGATTGTTTCGCTCGGAATAAACAGAAACTTTGGAGAGCAGGGTGCACGAGGTGTTCGTTTACGTTGTTTTTTATTGAGGAGGGCATTGGAAGAAGTAATCTTTTAGTTGTAGCAAGCGACTGCCCCGGGCGACGATTCTTCTAGGGCCATACTTATCGGGGTCTTCAACGTTTCTTGTAAATGCTGAAGGGGTTTCCAGAAATTTCTTCAATGAATCTTGGTGTGGGTGCAAAAATCCATCGTATTTCTCTGCGACGTATGAGCAGCTTCGAGAATTCAGTAGGTCACACGTCGAAGCACCCTTTAAAAAGCTGAGAAAAATCCAAGGTCCCAGTCGTAATTCTCCGGTTTGGTGACTCTGTTACGAGTTTGCCCCGGTGGGTTGGCAGAACGGCCAGAATCCCACTTGGCAGACCGCTGCGGTTTACGAACTTGACAGGGGGTGCCGTTTCTCCTATCTCTATAGTTACCTTCCTCGGGGTTCACCCTCTTATTCAGTCCACGATATTCCTATTTATACGCCGGGTCACGCAAGCAACGGCAGACCGCGCGTTTTCCCGCGAGAATTCGAGCCGTGGGAATATAAGTTGACTTCGCAGCATTTCCAACTTTCTCGCCAGGCCTTTACCCCCCGCTCGATTATTAATTCAGGCTCACGATGCGGCTTAAATTTTCTAAGGCGTCGTGTTTGCCGTTAATCATATGTGGGGATATCAGAGAAATTGTCAGAGAGGGCAGTGATTTAAGGGGAGGTTTCGGTCTAGAGCCTCTAAAAATAGGTGGTCCTTGGGAATTAATTAAAGGAAAACTATTATATATAATTTAATGGGACTTTTTGCATTGTATTAAGGATGTCTTAAATTATAGAAATATATTTTTTGTTTTATAATTTAATCATTCCAGACGGAATTGGGGAGTGTTTAAAGTCAAGGTGTCGAAAAATTCATCCAAATCGGTGGGACCTGTATCTCCAAAAGTTATTATCCGATTCGATTGAAACATTTTTATTTTGAAGAATATACTTCTAGGAGGGAAACCAGAAAAAATTACAAAAATGACAGTTTTGAGAAAATAACGACACTTGAAGTTTGAAATCACCTTTTCCCTATATTTTTCGTCATTTCAACGCCTTTGAAAATTATAAATTTTCAATTTTTTGTAATTTTTTCTGGTTTCTCCCCTGGCCAGAAGTACCTATATTCTTCAAAATAAAAACAGTTTCACTCGAATTGGATAACAACTTTTGGAGATACAGGTCCCACCGTTTTAAGAACACTGTTTCGAGAAAAACGCGTTTAAAGTTTTACGCGACTACCGAGTAGCCAGGTGTTACCAATGCATTTGCCGCTATTCGAATCCCTATAACTTCGGGAATTTTACGAATTTCAACAATCCTTTTAAACACGTATTCCTAAAAGGGTGAACATTCGAAAAATGAAATAAACAAAATTGACTTTTAGACCGGAACCTCCCCTTAAGGGGTCATTCTGGTAATTCACTCATTCTAAAAATTCAGCTTTTTCTCAGTGAATGCAATGAATAACAATTTCAAACTTTTTTCATTTATTAGGTTACTTATAATGTATACGGAAGAATTTTTTAAATACACTTTTAATTGTGTTTTTCAATGTTATCTGGAGTTAAAAATCGCGCCTTTGAAAAGACGGCGGGAGTGATTTCCGTCACAAAAACCAAACTGATTCTTAATCATTATGTAAAAATTTAACAAAATTGCGCGCATTTAAACTTTAAATATCGAAATTTTCCATTTTTACTTGACGTTTGAATGCGCTCAATTTTGGTAAATTTTGACTTACGTGGCTAATTCTAGCATCTGCGATAGCGGCACTCATAATGATTTAGAATCAGTTTGGTGTTTTGTTTCAGATGAGTCTGCGAGCTGAAATCGCTCCCGCCGTTTTTTGAAAAAAGTGTATTAAAAAAATTGTTCCGTATACATTATAAGTAACCTAATAAATGAAAAAAAAGTTTAACGTTGTGATGCATTCTCTGAGAAAAAAACTAAATTTGTGTCTTGATTACCAGAATGACCGCTTAAACAAAGAGACAAACATATATTTAACGCTTAAATAGAGCAGATCCTCACGCACGTTACAAACTCTGAAGGAAATGTCCCTTATTCTCGATAAGCGACAAGTTCTTCTTCGCTACGAAATTTCAAAATTACGAAAGGGGTGGCAAGTAAGTAGCATCCATTCGGTGGCTATTAATGGCGAAGATTATCCAAGACAGTATACACCGTGGAGACCAAATGCCACGGATGGTCCGAACTCGCCGCGGCCAAGGGATATTTCCTACGATATTTTATCGCCCACTGTGCGTGATACGACGGCCCATTAATTCTGTTCTTGTTCGGCTCTTCTATCTTTGTCGCTGGTTCTGTACGACCGTCCTCAGCCGGAAACATGATAACACGTTCATAGAAACAGTTTGTTACGCGGCACCAAAAAGGCGCGGAGCATTCGAGTGGCCAAGCTGGATGGAGAGCTGCAGATGGAATATTGAAACGCCGGGATAGTTAATACTTTTAACATCCTTTTGCCTCTTGAATATATAAATCGATCCATCGAGGGCCGATGAATAATTTCAGAGTTTATTTTATTTCCGACAATCGTAAATCTCGCAAGCTTCCTTTTCCCCAAGGATACAGTATATCGTTGTTAACTTTTTCGGCCATTGAGATATCTCGTCAGCGCATGATGCGTCAACAGGAAAATTAGGCAATTACTGAAACGCAAGAGATAATTCGAACGCAAAGCGAGCCAAACGGAGTGCGACAGCATGTGGCACAAAGGTACAAAAGGGGGTGGGGAATAAAGCGATAATTATTATATAAGGAGGCGGAGGAGACGCAATGATTTCGCGTGTATGCCTACGTACGAATGCATGCGGGCTGCTTCGCGTTTCATGTCGCACGCTTCATGTTTCGCGCGTGTAATCGCGGGGGTAACTCGTAACTTACAGTCCCAAAGTTGACTCTGGTTTTGCCTTTAGCGCCGGATTAGTGCGGCTTCGCTGGGACTCATGGTAGCGTTTAATCATTTCCATTGCACCCGGGTTGCTGGAAATCCCGAAAACACGGAGAAAGGGTAGCTGGCGGAGAGAAAGACGAGAGAGCAGAGTAGAAGAAAAGCGGGGCTTCAGCGGGGTAGAAATTATATGAAAGCACACTTTTCCCCCAACAAATAGTATATTTACAACTACGATTAATAAGAACGCCACCGTGCTACGGTGTAAGACAACAGTTACAACTATTCTTCAATAGTAAAACATCTCGAATGACTTGTCAAACATAAATATACACAATTCTACGCTTCTTCTTTACGTAGCTCCATGAAGCAGTGAAGAAATATTCTATCATTCTATTCCTCTAACAGTCTTCTCTGACAACACAGAAGGCCCAGTTTCAAATGAAACGAATCTAACCCTGTTTTAACGCTAACACAAGTTTTCTGAAAATAAGGAACGCTGCATTTAGGTGCTAAGGTAAAAGACCCAATAAGTGGACACGTCCCAGTAGCTGGACACTGGTGCAAAAGAACTATTTTATTAAATTATTCAAATATTTAGTAAAATATATATATACGAATATATTTTACTTATATTTTCTTATATATATTTTCTTTATTGAAAATATAATATTTATTGAATATATTTTCTTTTTTGAGAAAATAGTTCTATTTTTGAAAATAGTTCAAAAATACTGATTAGTACATTTAATATCCGCTTTATCCAAAAAAGAACTATTTTATTCAATTATTCAAATATTTAGTAAAATATAAATACGAATATATTTTACTAAATATTTGAATAATTAAATAAAATAGTTCTTTTTTGGATAAAGCGGATATTAAATGTACTAACCAGTATTTTTGCACCAGTGTCCAGCTACTGGGACGTGTCCACGTATTGGTTCTTTTACCTTATTCTACCTGATTACCTTTACACCACACGATTACAAAAATACTGTAGAGAATACGAGGGCAGAGTAGCTGCCTATTTCCCTCGGAAGCTGGAAAAGTAAAGTAAACCGCGTAAAGTAGATTTCAATTTGCAATAGGTGCTCGTATTTCCGTAGCCAGAGCCTGGCGTTTAACTCGTACGGAGGCAACTCGCAAACTAGAGAGCCGAAGTTGCCTCTGATTTTGCGTTTGACGCCGAATTCGAGTGGCTTCGCTAGGATTCCGGGGTGGCGCTTAATCATTTTCATTGCTCCCGGCGCGCTGCCATTCGAAGGGACGAGGCGGAGGTACGGTAAGAGGCGAAAGAGGCCGGGGATTGGAGAATTTACCTTGAGCCCTGACTCAAGCTCGTAAGTTCCGTGCAGGGGAACGGGAAAGAGCGGGAACCGAATTCTAACGATCCGCTGAAAAATATTTTCCCCGTCCGTGTGCTCGACAAACATTAGACACGAAAAAGCCCCTATCCCCCTCTATCTCTCGCCGGAGTATGGCTGGCGAATGGTAACTGGAAAATTCTTCCCGGCTCCTTCTTTACACTCGTACCCCCCTTTTGTGTTCGGGTCGAGAAGCGCGCGCCGTTAAGCATCGTTTGTCAGTGCGCCGGGTCTGTGTGCCCCCGTCGCTGTAATTTCCTCTCTACGATTTCCTTCGAGACGGTCTTTCGCGAAACTGCGGCCAATTATTCGCCAGAAACTCGATCAGTGTTACGGCCGGATACGCGATCGTGAGCGTTTATCAGATTCGATAATGCCAGGAAACGACAACGATTGGCCAAGTCGCTGCTCGAGTAATGCGAATTCATACGCATAGTTTGCCTTATGAATCGCGAAGTAGGCCGTGTTATAACCCTCTCAGCGCGGCGGGAGGGTTGGAATAGCCGGGCCGGAGCGAGCCAAGAACTGTTTTGGAATCTGTATCGGCGGGGGAGCTGGGGGTGGCGCGGTGAATTCGCGGGCGAGGCGGAGAGAGCAGGAGGAAGGTGGAAGCAGGTTTCGAGCGAGAAAGTGGCCAAGCGATTGTTTTGTATCGCACTAAAACCTAGCGAAGTTTCCCGTTGGCATGCACGCGCGCCCCCGCGGAAAGGAGCAAGGTGGAATCGTAAAAAGAACAAGGACGCGGCGGCGGGAAGATGTGGCAAGTATTGGAAAGGGGAAGGAACGTGGGCGCCAGCACTTGACAAATTATATTACCGGCCCTGTTCTACCTCGGGAGCGTCGGGACATAATTTCGACATCGCCCCGCCGTGGCGCGTAATTTTTTCCCACCGCAAAATCGTCGAAACTAACTGTTTCATCATTTCCGCGCTGCGAGAAGAATTTAAAATAGCTATCTCTCGCAATAAAATTCGTAAAAATACTCCGCCCGTTTAAGGATCTGAATGCAAGGCTAGAGGATGTAATAGATGGGGCGACGGGTGTTGGACGTTATCGATGCAAAGGACGAAACAGTGGAGCTTATACGAGAACGAGGGGGACACAAGGCGCCGACAAGTCCGAATGTTTATTTGGTCCAGAAATTTTCAGTCAGGAGTCACAATGAATATTTTAATGACTTCCTGTGGATGCTCGCGCCTCGAAGCAGTTGCAAAGTCGGCGTCCAAAGAGATGCGCGGGCCTTCGGGGTGGGTTGAAAGGAGGGGTTGGAAAGGGGAGACTGAGAAGAACAGACTGCAGCAGAAGGGAAGTCCTCGGTCTCTCCTTTCCTTGGAAATTATAATCGCGCCACTTACCGTGGCACGACTCGTCCGTTTCTCCGCGTTTCTCTTTTCCTCCGTTTCATCCTGCCTCGTCCGCTCGTTCTCGCTCTCCTTGCAATTGCAGGACGCTGGTTTCATTTTACGGTAATTGTGTTTACGGGACGACACGCGAGTTACAAGTCTTTGTAATTCTGCGGAATTGTCAAGCTTTAGTTGTTCTCTCTCTCTCGCTCTCTCTCTCTCTCTCTCTCTCTCTCTCACACCCACTCTCTCAAAGGAGCCTCTTCTATGCAGATAGTTTTCCTTTCGACAAGCGGTACGAATCGTTCGAAACCGTTTTCGTCTCCGTTGCGGCGAACCGCCGGGACGAATATTTTACCGTTGAATGTAGAATAAACGTCGCGAGTGCTCGCTGTTTCGCTCTCGATCTTTTAATAAAACGACACGCGTTTCGCTGCCAGTGAAAGCACTTCCCTACCCCACTCTCGAAGGAGATAGTTCTTCTTGAATTACGAATAAAATTTATTTCCACGGAATGAAAGTGCATGTTTCCGAACCGTCTCTCTCTCTCGGTATATTAAAAATGCTTTTAAAGAGAAAAAACACAGTAAAGTGTGTTATAAATTATTTTTCAAGCGTGGCAGAGTAGCTTTTACGAGGGTAGGGAAGCTCGTGTGTTCTTCGTATCCGCGCGTTCCTGCGCGAGAGACGCTGTATAAATGTGCCGGCTCTCGCAGCTCTAGGCTCCTTTGATCGATAGCTCGAATTATATAGCGGGGATCACGGCTGTGCCGGCGCACCGTGAGACGGTTGTATGGGTTCTCGCAGTCGAGGCACGCCTAGGACATTTTATTCAAAGTAAAGGATAGCGATGCCCGTCGAGCGATTTGTATCTTACCCGAAGTCGCTTAATGAATTCTGCTAATGGCTTCGGGGGTTGGAATAAATACTACGGAGTTATTAAAATCGGAGGGAAACCGTTTCTACGTAGGTATATAGTTCCTGTTTCTTTTCAATTTCACCGCTTAAATTTGAATGCATTTTAATGTCGCTCAATGACGCTCCCCTCTTGCGCGTGTATTGTAACGTATGATTCGAGGGATCCTTCCTTTTCCATCAATTCTCGAATATTTCGAAGCATTTCATATTTTCCATGCTCTTAAATCTCAATCTGATTTATGAGGATCAAATTTTGATGAATAATTCCCGCATCTCTGGTGTAGTTAATTAGGAGAAAGCATTTTCTATCGCATTGGTAATAGTATATATATTTAAGGGAATGCTAGGTTTATATTTTCTTTTGAATTTGACAACCGAAATATAATGACACAGTTTGTAGGACCCAAATTTTTAACTGTGGCTCCTCTAAAATCACTCAGATTTCAGTTTTGTATTATTGCTAGCAGGTTCGTGTGATAGTTGTTGAAAATTATTGCGGAATATTCCATTTGGACGATCCGTTATCGTCGCGTCGCTTGTTCGGGTTTCCCGTTTCATTGAAAACGTCCATCAGCGGGGGTAAAGTAAATCTAATCTCGATTCAACCGCCATAAAAGCCAGCGCGACATCTCATTTTTCGATACGCTGGGTACATATGTTATATATTCTCCGTATGAGCTATGTACACCGAGCAAGTAGACTCTGCTCGACTGTAAGACGCATTAAGTACCAGGCTTATAGCTGCGGTAATATCCGGCCCACATGGGAAATCCTTAATCGAGTGATTCGACGATGCTGTCGTCGCGATATTAAGCCCGCATACAAAGGATTCGATCTATTTCGTTTACGTCGGTGACACTCGCGAAATGGAAGTACGGTATAAGTCGTTCTATTCCGCAGCGAAAAAGGAATGTAGAAAAGCCGAGGGTTCCGGAAGCCTCCCTTACTACACACGCAGCGTGATTTTTGGAACAAAAATTTCCGTACATATACCACCGATGCAGTTGATACGACGATACTGCATAGCAACACGATGTTCATTAAGGGGAGGTTCTGGTCTAAATGTCGATTTTTTTTTATTTAATTTTTCGAATGTTCAACCTTTTAGGAAAACGTGTTTAAAAGGATTTATTGAAATTCGCAAAATTCCCGAAGTTATAGGCATTTGAGTAGCGGCAAATGCATGGGTGACAACCGGCCACTCGGCGCTCACGTAAAACTTTAAACGCGTTTTTCTCGAAACAGTGCTCTCAAAACGGTGGGGGCTGTATCTTCAAAAGTTATTATCCGATTCGACTGAAACTTTTTTTATTTTGAAGATTATTCTTTTTTCTAGGGGGGGAACTAAAAAAAATTACAAAAAGTTGAAAATTTATAATTTTCAAAGGCGATGAAAGGACGAAAAATACGGGGAAAAGTGATTTCAAACGTGAAGTGTCGTTATTTTCTAAAAAAATGACATTTTTGTAATTTTTTTTAGTTCCCCTCATAGAAAAAAGAATAATCTTCAAAATAAAAAAGGTTTCAGCCGAATCGGATAATAACTTTTAGAGATACAACCCCCACCGTTTTGGATCAATTTTTTGACGCTTTAACTTTAACGACTCCCCAGGCCTGTCTGCACTGATTAATTATAAAACAAAAAATATATTTCTATAATTTAAGACATCCTTAATACAATGCAACAAGTCCCATTAAATTATACACAGTAGTTTTCCTTTAATTAATTCCTAAAAATCACCTATTTTTTGGGGCTCTAGACCAGAACCTCCCCTTAAGTCCAAAGTAAATTCCTTGGATTGGGTGGGACGAGTTACCCGTGGACAGATTGCATAACTTGATAGTCACGATCAGTTATCATTCATTGGATAGTTCTGCGATCAATGTAAACGTTCATTTCGCCATATTGACTGCTTGCTCTGAATAAACGAAAGTTTGTCAATGATTACACTTGGGAAAACGAATTGAAAAGTCATTGTAGAAAACACTTTTAAGCAAAGTTGGGTAAAATGTAATTTAATTACGACTTATCAATTTCGAATAAAATGTAATCGTGTAGATGATTGCACTTTATTTTCTGTAATCGTCAATTTAGGTAGTTGACAAAATTGTGGTCAACCACATAAATTAACGATTACAGAAAATAATGTGCAATCAACTACACGATTACATTTTATTCGGAATTTGTAAGTCGTAATTAAATTACATTTTGCCCAACTTTGCTTTAAGTGCCAAAAATCAAATTCTTCAGGGGAGAGTAAAAACTTGCCTGAGTTTAAATTATTTACGAAATTTCATTTGTTTTGATTGTTAATACCTATGCTTAAGGGGGGAAGCATTATTTCGCGTAGGGCTGGGAGCATTCGAATAATTTAATATTCGAATATTTTACAAGTATTCGAATGCTACGAATAAACTTCGAATATTTTACAAGTATTCGAATGCTACGAATAAACTTCAAATATTTCAGTATTCGAATGTTATTATTCGAATACCGATGTACTGTAATTCGTTGTAACAATCCCGACGAACGGGGCTAGCGGCGGGACAACAACGCGATGCGGACACTATTCCCTTAGAGTAGTATATGCTCTATTCCGTGCGGCCGGTGCCGCGAGTGAGAAACCCAAGAGCCGAGCGAGAGGGAACGAAACAGTTGACACGAAGTTGCCGTCGTCTCTTTCGTTCTCTCACTCTCGACCGAAGGATTCCAAGAAATGGTGGGGATAGTGAGCGGGACTATTACGCATGGTAAAAACGGGACAATAACGAAGAATTACTGTATTCGAATATTATGGTCTGAAGTGGGTCAAAATTAGCTTGCAAGATTTTACCCTGACAAATGAACCTAAAGAACTTGATTTATAATTCACACCATACTATTCGAATAGCATTCGAATACTTGGATATTCGAAATATATTGCCAAATAATTGAGCAACTGAAGTATTCGAATACCGAAAAATTCGACAGATAGTCCCAACCCTCTTATTACGCACTTACAGTATTTTCAACAAGTACCTACCCTTCAATTAGGTGGCTTGATTAGATGCCGAGCCCATATTGAAATGTTTTCGTCAGTTCGTCACGCACGTGTGTCACAATTAGAGCTCATTCCCCTGCCTCGCGGTTAATTATGATGTAGGAACCGATACCGTGGCTGGCATCGTAGCTCTCCGGATATTAAGTTCTGCCTCTGCATATTTCACCAGAGCGCTGCGACGTAGTTACAGGCGGTACACCGTTACGGAGCGTCTGCTGATTTTGTTTTCGCGTAATCAACCTAATACCAAGGGTCACGGGGATGTGTCGACGCGCTCCGCAGCAAATTTTAGGCAGCTTCTTCGGTTTACACGTCGGTTGTTACGGGCGAACCGTGATTAGGTATATCACGTCTCCCCGTCCTTGCTTCATCAAGATGCGACACGGTAGCTAGCCTACATCATTATTGAATGATAATTTCCGATCACCCCCTCGGGAGAAATGCCTGCTCCCCGTCCCGGCTCGATGCCTCTTGGCACCCCGCAACCACGTAACCTCGAAATAACGTCAGCATCCATTATACCGTGTATTCTCTCGGTTTGCCCTCGGTATTATACTTACGCTTCCGTATTCGACACAGATTTATGGGCATAGAACTCCAACCAAATACGTTCAGCTCGATCTCTCTTCCCCCTGATAATTAAAATTTAATAGGTAACACCAGTAGAACAGTTTCTTCGAAGTTCGCAGCCCGAAAAATTCGCGTTGTCCTAGTTGCTGTATCGCAAATTTTAAGGGTGTCTATGGCACGAAAGTCTGAGTGGTTTGCAAATCACTTAAACGAGAGGGAACGTTACATATTGAAAATTTAGATAGCGGCGTTTCGACAGATTCGATTTCTATTTTCTCAGATTATTGTTTGTGATACTCACTACTTTTTACCATTGTTGCGCAGTGAAAGCTGCAAACGAATGGCGCTCAACGAGCGGAACGGCTGAGCGTCATCAAAATAGCCGGTTGCATGTATTGCTCCGCTGAAATCTATCTGTAACGGCACCCCTGGCACGAAAACGATTCGAACGCGATATTATCGGTGATAATAGCCAGCGCGGCGCGTTCAAAAATTAATATCCCGGCGAATTCATCGGCGCACTCGTTACTGGAAAGTGAATGTAATCAAGCGGCCGGTATAACGCAATTATCGTTCTGCGTCTTTATCAGCTAATTAAAACTAGCCGCGCCGCCGTTGTTCGGCAACGTTTATCTACAATCGAATTAATCGACGGTACACTTTAAATCCTTTAAAATAACCGATAAAAAATGACGAGCGTTGGTGGAGCAAAGCTAGTGTCAAATTTCCTAATTGCCTCTCGATTAACCTGTGTTTTGTTGGCTGCCTGTTTAACGATGCATCGTAATAACAGCCCGCGGAACAGAAATTATCGGCAGTATTTGCGTGGAATTGTTTGGGATCTCGGGAAATGAAATCGGGTGTTGCGAGCGGGAAACAATACGCGCGATTTTATCCGCGAGGAATTGTAAGTAAACACGAGGTTCTGCGGGCGGAGGAAAAAAATTTCTCCTTTTGTTCGACGGATGAACTGATATTCTTGGGAGGGGAGCCGAAACTGGCAGAGGGAAGAGAAATTTTTACGGCGAGATAGGTAGGTATTGGGTAGAGGCCAATAAGTCTTCTATCGAATTTATTTGGCAAACACCTCCGCATCGACTGTTTCATGTCGAGCACCAAATATAACTCGGGTAGAAAGGGATTCTTTTTCCTTTTAGTTACCTTGCTGAGTGACGTGAAGAAGTCTTATTTCCTAGGAAGCCCCTGAAAGGATTCTCTTCATTTCTACTCTCTCCAACATTGCCCATACCTATTCGATCTTCTTTTGCTACACGCGCGAGACGGTAACATCACCAACCATGTTTCAAAATGCCACATTTTTTCCGGTGATTGCTGGGATCAATGGACAATACTTGTGATAATTGAGAATACTGCTCCACTATTTCCATGTCACCGATTTTGCAGAATAAAATTTTAATTTTCCTATCTATAAAACTACGCGGTGAAATTCTGTTACTATTTTTTTTTGTTTTTCCCACGCTGTATGTGGACATGGCGATGAAGTATTCATCGAGGGAGATTCGTAGAGTAGGCTTTCCATGTGCGCATTCGAAGTTTAAAGTTTCTATTCCCTATGACAGGTATGGGTGTTTCAGGGCTTCGGCAAATGGACGTTGAAATCTTCCAGTAGCACGAAATAATTTATTTTCGACAAAACCACGTCACAGTCAGAGCTTTGGAATCGAATCACTCGGTACGTGCACTCTATCGACGTTTCGCGTTCCCTATTGAGAATACAGATTTCGGAATGTGTGTTCGAGGAAAGTTCTTAAGAAAATACGTTCCGAGCAATCGGTATCGGAGTGCGAAGTCTGGTTCGAACTTTCGCGACCACTCCACCTTGGCCGTCCGACTAAGCAATCTTCTTGAAACTCTTCCTGGTCCATCGGGAGGAACGTTACTCCGTTTGGCGCGACGATAAACAAGAGCTTCTCTGATAACGAATTATTGACAATGTCCCGCTTTATCCGCAGGAATGAACGGAAACTTGTAATCTAAAATCCGTGAAAATTAATTCTTATATTTATATTCTCGCCGAGATCTCGTGTTACATTGTTTGGATACATTGCTTCCATTTCGATTAAACTTTTAGCCATATCTCAATTTTGACTTATGTGACAGAGTGAAAAATAAATTTTTAGATTTATACTCTCATGAAAATGTTTTGCATTTTTAATATGAAAGTACCATTGTTTGTCCATTGCGTTGAGTTCACTCGGAAAAAAGGACAAAAAGGGGGAAAGTCGATGGAACGTCGAAACGTCAAATGGAATTGTTTTTCTTTCTCTCATTGTATCCTTTATTTTCGCCACTTGATTGTTGACTCTGTACTCGATAAGACACGTCGAAATGGCGACCGTGATTATTGCAGGCAATAAACGTCGCGAAGAGTACGATTTTGATCACAGCATCAGTAAATTCTCAGCTTTGTGTACATATTAAAGGAAAATAACATAAATTTTTTTTTTAATATAAATAGAAACTGGGATTTTGCTTAGATACTATCTTATATAGTGAAGAGCATCGTTTCCCCTGTTGCTCTTATTATTAATAGTTTAAACTTGTGACTTGTATAAGGCAAAACACTAGGTACCTTCGTGTCGGTCCCAAAAGTAAAAGTTGCCAAGCATTCGAAAAAGAAAACTCCAGTTAAGGTTCATAAAACTGTTTCTACTTTTGCAACTCTCCTAACAGGAATGCACCAGGGAGGGTTTCCATTAACTATGAAAATTTTTAAGCTCGAGTATATATACATTTCCTCTTTAATTCCTTTATCTAAAGTGCACAGTTATTTGAACTACTTCTGCACTGGAAAGGGATTTTTATTTTCAGAGAAACAGGTATCGAGAATCTGTAATTACAGCTGAAGAAAAATTTCCAGCTGAAATGGGGCTTGTATGGCTTGTGCGCCAGACTTATGCAAAACGTATGCAAAATTTGAGAAACCAAAAGAATCCGCACTAATAACCTTTATTTCATCTTAAATTTTATCAAAATTTTCTAACTTCCACTTACTTATTTTGATACTTTAATATCAGATAAAATTTGGAATGTTTCATTAATATAGAAGTATAGGTGGAACTTAATGTTAGAGTATTACCTCGCTAAGTTATTGGAACTTAGAATATTTCAGTACGATGCTGAAACAGAGAGTCTGTTATTATACAATACCTTACTGAACTATTCTAACTTCCTCCTATCTTCCTATCGTAACTATATATGAGAGAATAGAGCGGGTAGAAAATTGTTAACAACAAGGACACATCTTTATTTCATATAGAAGATAGCAAGACATTCATATTAAAATGCTTTTACTGAAACATTTCATATTAAAATTGAACTCAGACAATGTTAAAATATTATAAGTTCCTCACACTCCTACAAAATTTTTCAAAACTCCACTCACAATCAGTCATACAGTCATACATCTTTGAAAAATATACAAGGTCTCCTCAGATTTCCAGGTCTCACAACGAGGGTGGGCTGCGAGTGGAGACCCATAGAGAGGTAGATGAAATCAAACTTCCATCGATCTATTCCGTTTTGTTTTATAAGCTAGGGATCTGCCAAGCATTCGCTACATTACATGAAGATCAGCAAGAAGAAAACTCGGGCATACCGCGAAATCGACATTCGATGGTGCATCTCCTACCATTCAGGTATCCCAGTCGAAGAAGAAGAGCTTTCAGTGGCTCTGCCAGGAGCACACCAGGTGTGACTTGACTCAGGCCGGATAACGCGGGGATTGGGTAATCGGCCCGAGTGGCTTTCGCAGGCGGTGTACCATCCCGTACACCCCCTAACTCAAACGTTTCTCCTTGGACCAGTAACTTGAGAACGGAGTTGACGCATCGGCACCGATTCCAAGGCCGGTGACTTGTTTTCAGAATAGAAACAGAAGTGACCTCGTCAGAGATGAGGAGCTAACAGCGTACAAAGCAAGTCAAAATTCAGTGGTTGCTTGGCAGCTTTACACCCTTTCTTACGACTATTCGCTGAAGTCTTTCGTTTGCGTCTTCTTCCAAAGTCACCTTTAAATTTATTTTTCCAAAGTCACCTTTGAATCTTGTCTTCTAAAGTCATTGTTGAATCTTGTCTTCTAAAGTAATCTTTGAATCTCTTCTTTCAATGTTGAATCCCTTCTTTCGAGATCACCTTTGAATCTCGTCTTTCAATGTTGAATCTCTTAGACCGCCTTTGAATCCCAGCTTTCAATGTAAAGTATCTGTTGTTAGTAACGAGTCGAAAGATGTGGAGGTTTAAGGGATTAGCTCAGATCTCTTTGATTTCGGAACCTCAGAAACAGCCTAAGAAATTCTTTGAAATTTCTTTGAATGAGGGTTTGGAACCCTGGTCGGAGAATTAGAGAGACCAGACAGAACAGTTACAGTAATTAGACTAGGTAAACCAGAAATACTAGACAAACCAGACAGACTAGTCACTAGAGAGACCAGAGTGACCGGAGAGATCAGGAAAAATTAGATTCACTAGTGAGACTGGAGCAGAGTTGGGCAAAATGTAATCTAATTACAATTTACAAATTACGATTAAACTGTAATTGTGTATTTGATTACACATTATTTTCTGTAATCGTTAATTTACGTAGTTGATAACATTGTGGTCAACCACCTACATTAACGATTACAGAAAATAATGTGTAATTAACTACACAATTACATTTAAATCGTAATTTGTAAGGTGTAATTAGATTACATTTTGCCCAACTCTGGACTGGAGTGACCAAAGAAATCAACCAGAACAGAGAAACCAAAAATGTGTCGAATAAAGTTAACTCGGTTTAACGAACGAATGACGAACAATATTTTTTAACTTTTATTCGTTATTCGTAATTGTATTTAAATTTTGCCCATATCTGTAGTTAAAATCATCAAACCCAACCACAAAACAGTAATTTCGCGAAAAATTGATATACCTGATAAAATAATCATTCTAGACGCTAAGGTATGGGGACACGAACATAACAACAACTTTATTTTTACCGAATGCAATTGTTTACTACTAATTTCCAATAGAAACCGAGATATAAAGGAATTTGCAACGTTTCAAAGTTGCAGTAAATCTTTCCTCTAAACGAATATTCTTCTATTCCCAATACTTAATCGTTTACTAATTATGAATGTTTATATATTAAATAAGTTTTGATTTCTTATTCTTTACAACGTACAAAACATTGCCAATTTTTTATCATTTTCCCTTAGGCTTTTATTTCCGGTGCCAATAGCTTGTTATCGAACAGATCCTCGTTTCAAGCTATCCTGTTCTCCCTAAGATAGATGTTCCGTGGTTATAACGACGAAGGATTAAAGGATTAATTCGCAAGTCGATGCCAGGCATATCTGTCTGTGCAAGAAGAATTTCTCCGTGGCTTAATTAATGATCAACAGCAGCAACAACGAGTTTCCCGGCCCTATACACTGGCATAGCCATTCTTTCAGAGTACTTGAAAGTTTACCTTCCTCTCGTATCCCACGCTACATTAATTTTGTATAGCCGCTAATTGTTGTAGCGTAGCCACGCGGCTCTTATTTCTCGTGCATTGTAATACCGAAAGAGACCGGCGAAGTTGCGCGATATCAAGCTTTTGTTCGGTGAACAGTGATAAGAACGAATCCCCTTTCAATTTGTAAGCCGTCGTAAGAGCGCGTTTCACTCGCTTACACTCTCATCTGAAATAGAACGTGGCGCCGCGAGTTTTCGCGCGTGCATCAAGTAATTTCTCTCTGAGAATCTCACATGCATTTCTAGGTAACTACCGGAGCTGCGTAATTAAATTTAATTATAATTCGCGGAGCTACGACCTCGCGTCATCTGCATTCCCCTGTTCTCTATCTTTCCCGCCACCTCATTCTCCTTTAACGACCTTCCGGTTTTCGAGAATGTTCTTTATTTGCCGACCACAACTGATAAGAACCGATCTGTCTTGCGACTCACATTTCCCCTACCAAACCTCGACATGCTTAAGGAAACTTAATTTTACCTGCAAGGGTCGATGTGTAGGGAAGACCGGGGGAAGTTGAAACGTTTTTCAGTTTTCAATTTTTTTCATTCTTGTTTGAATTATTTACTTAATAACAAATATGCTAAAATATGCTTTGGTCCTTCCTCTTTAATATATTGTAAATGAAAAATGTTGAGAAAATACATACAAAATTTAAGGTCAGGTATAATAACAGCATATTGGCTGCACCTCGCCTTTTACCTTAGTAATAAAGACGATTAATAAGAAATAATAATAATAAAAATGAATGGGAAAATGTTATTTGGACCAAGATAAAATATATCAACTTACCCCACTGCGGGACAAGTTTGTACATCTGTAAAATATCCGTTTAATGAGTAAAGGATGGATGTCTGGAATATCCCACTTTAATATGAGGTGCTTGCTTCTTTTTATTAATGTATCTTAATAAAGCTATTTTAACTATTCCGTATATTCTCGCGTTTTGACGTACCAACATTGACTCCTTTTCTACACCAACACACGCTTTTTGAAAAATATTTTCTGGTATTTTTCCGCGATTCGTTTCTCTGGTATAATTTCGTACCATTTTCCTAGAAATAAAAGGAAATATCCAATTAAAAGTAGTCGGGAAAAATTTATACACTCCCCTGGAGTATCAACATGCCCCAGAGAAACCGTATCAACTTACCCCACAGGAAGTCATTATGTACAAACATCTCCATAAAAAAATGTAATAGAGTATATAAACAAAATAACAAAACGTAATTACCTTACCTTCAAACGACTCAATGTGAAGCCCAATTAATTTCAGTGATAAAATTCTCTATCCCGTCTCAAGACGGGTTGGAAAGTGAACACAACTATTTACTTTTTCTCTATAGAAAAGATCGCAGAATAAGGTCGAAAATCGCGGAAATTCCCGAAATCAGCGATTTTCGACCTTATTCTGCGATCTTTAAGCGTTCATAACTCAGAGCAACGTTAACCGATTTTGATGAAGTTTTAGGCACGTAGATAACTTACTGAAATCTACAAACGGGTTTTTTGAATTTTCATTACAGGCTCACAAAAAAAAGTTTAAAAAATGACTTTTACTACTTTTTTTGCTATTCCGACCATGTTCATTTTTTTTTAAAACGACGAATCACATCATTTAGCAAACTAATCCCTCTAGCTTCTAAAAAAAAACTCAAGTTGTTTGGATTAATTTGAAAAAAGTTATGCGATTTTAAAGGGTGTACAAATACTTTCTGTACCTACTGTATATACAGTGCTGTCTCTCAAATGGCACGCGTTTTCGGATTCTCTATAAGCGCGAAGCTATCCCCACTATTTAATTTGTACTCGCCGCGTCGCGGTATCGGGTATCGGATGTCAAAGAGAAAGCCGAAGAAAGGTTCATAACCATTCTCAATAGTGACACATCTTACACTCTGACCGCGTGAAATCAAAGGAAGCCGAATAGACTACTCGTCTCTCAAATTGCGTGCGCCCGGTCCCAACACACGCGGCTATTGGCATTTTCTTATTTCCGCTACGCAATCTGGTGGCGAAAATTAAAGCAGTACAATCGGGTTAGCTGTTACATGTAATTGGGAGTATTGTGAATTTTGACTGTTTGATGATTGATTTTGTAAAATTTAACAAACTATTTAATGACAAAAACATTATTGCATTATTTCAATACTTGTGTGACACCAGTCCTGTAACGCGATTGACCCGATTGCAGAGCTTACTTTAGTAGATGGCGCTCTCACAGTATTTCCCAATAGAGAGACAGAACTGTATATACAGTGTCGAGATAATTCCCCAACACCAACTTCGTTTTAGCGATACGAAAAAGATTCCAAACCCCTGCCCTGTATCTTCAGGGTTAAAAAGCTTCAGTTGAGGAGTCGGAGAGAGCAGGTCCCTCTACCCTAGACACGAATGCACGTACGACGACGCCTAATTACGAGGATGGGCTGTCAGTCGAATGCCAGGTTATTCCAGCACCTGGCTAGAGAGGATGAAAGTAATTACCAGCCGCGCGAACGATTAATTAAGTAGCTGCCTGTGGATGCGCGAATTGTAGATGGTCAGGGTAAATTGGAGGGCCGTCGACGTGTCCTCTATGCATAGAGGCCGTCCAGAACCTATGTATACCGTCATCATAGCACGGTGAAATACTTCAGGATATTCCATGCGGAAAATTTCTCGATGGAAATTAATTTTGAATTCTGTCCGGGTCGAATTGCTGGTCCCGACGAATTTCTCCGTTACTTTGTGCACTCGACCCTTACATTCTCCCACCGTATGTACACTATGTAATTAGTTTTCGATTTGTATAATTCTGTGCACACCAGAGCCTCTCGATTCGTGTTAGCAAGAAGGTTGAATGAGGAAAGCCTTTCGTCCAGGATAAATAGTATTCCCGCGAAGGATGGTAAATGTCCAAGACCCGATGAGCGTGTCGTGGTTGCCGCAACGTGCAAAAAATCGTGTTAATTATGGGTAGTATAAATCAAAGAGCAGACGTAATTATACGTTTGAGGAACGGGCCAGCTTTGATATTCATTGCGCTCTTGAATTTCTCAAAGAGCATCGCGCCGCCGCGCGGAGCTTTATTAGAGCACCTTGGGATTGCGTGTGCGTGTATTTGACGCGGATATGCGGGCACACGCACACTCTTAATATGCACTTGTCCGGGGGGCTGGAAGGCTCGTCCACGTTGATGGCATCCCGCCCGACAACGGGTTAATGTAATCATTCCTGAGTGTGCCGCTGGTATACGTGTCGCGGCATGCGGCTGCACCTGGGTCTCTCTTTCTCTCTGTGATCAACGTCATCTTCTCCTTGTGCACACGATCGTCGGAGAAGAGGGAAAGAGGGAACCGGAACGAGCTGCACTCTCGAGGTGTAGCATCGTTCAAGTGGATACATACCTATGTGGGCATACAGTTGTAGCTACGTGACTGACCTCGTAACTGCCACTTGTTAGTCGATCGACACGTTGAAAACGAGTATCGCCGGATCAATAATGAAACGTGTCGCTGAAGAATTTCACGCCAATCCCCCGGGGATTTCCTTAACAGACTCGCTGCCCCATCGTCTTTACAAGCGGGACAGTTCCGTGCACTTAATCCTGAACGACAGTAACCCCTACAGCACACTTCGTTGCAGGAACGTTGCACAACCGTTGCAGTATATTGCAATGTTGCCGTTTGGTTGCAGATTGCATTGAAATATTACTGCAATATTGTGGAAACATTGCCGTGGAATATTGCAATGGACACGTTTGTGCAATGTTCCTGGAATATTATTCCCACATTGCCGTACAATATTGCAATGGCTACGTTTGTAGTCTAGGGCTGGGATTATTCGAATAATTTAATATTCGAATATTTTACAAGTATTCGAATGCTACGAATATACTTCGAATATTTGAGTATTTGAATGTTATTATTCGAATACTATTCGAATATCGATGTATTCGAATACTATTCGAATATCGCTGTATTCGAATAGAGCACTATTCGAATAGTATGATGTGAAGTGGGTCAAAATCAGCTTACAAGATTTCACCCTGAAAAATGAACCTCAACAACTTGATTTATAATTCACACCATACTATTCGAATACATCAGTATTCGAATACTCAAATATTCGAATAGTATTCGAATACTTGGATATTCGAATTATATTCGCCAAATAATTGAACAACTGAAGTATTCGAATATTCGAATACCCAATAATTCGACAAATAGTCCCAGCCCTAGTTTGTACAACGTTTCGGGAATATTGCGCACACATTGCCGTGCAATATTGCAATGGCCCCGTTTGTGCAATGTTTCAGGAATATTGCGTACACATTGCCGTGCAATATTGCGCATATATTGCGATACAATCCACGTGGAACGTTCCTGTAAGATCTCCGAAACGTTCCGTGATCATTTTAAAAGTTATTTATAAGTATAAATTTCGACCGTAAAAATCAATCAATCTGTTTTCGGCGCACAGGTTCGGTCAATTTTGAACAAGTCTTATTCCAACCGACTCGCCTGTCACAAGTGTAACGAGTACACAGTGTCTAAATTCCAACAGCATAAGCAGTATTTTAAAAATTTTTCGTAACTTTCCTGAAGAAGATCTGAATCAAGATCGAAACGTCGAAAGCTTTTATAAATTATTGCTAAATAGCTTGTTTATTTATTGTTCAAAATTGACCGAACCTGTGCGTCGAAAACAGATTGGTTCCGTGATCATTGCTGAAAAATCTCCGAAACGTTACGTGATCATTGCTGAAAAATCCCCGCAACGTTCCCTGATCATTGCTGTAAAATTCCCAAATAATGTTTCAGAAATATCTCCCGCAATGTTGCACAAGGGCGGACATAACAATTTACTTGTAACGTTTCGGGGACATTCCGTGCAATGTTTCTGCAACGTTCCTGCAACAAAATGTGCTGTAGGGGAACAAATATTTCACACGGCATTCGTGTAGAGTGACTTACAATTAAATTAGGCTGCATGCTGAGATAGCGTAGGCTTCGAGTGTTGTAGGAAAAGTTTGGAATTCGAAGGGGGCCATTTAGTTTGCAGGGAAATATTTAATTAACAGAGGTTCCCTTAAGAATCTCCGAATAGGTAACGGCGAATACATTAAAATATTGTGCAATATTCTTCTGCTTAAGCCTCCGAAGGCAAAGCTCCTCAGAGTTACGAAATTAATGCTGAAGGTGCTCCATCAGTTTCACGCCATTTAATGTGGTGTGGCGCCATTCTTGGATACAATGTCGAATTTATCCCCGTAATGGAAGGGCGATTCAATGCACGCCAGTCTACGCGATAAACGACACAATTAGGAAAAACGTTCGCACAGTTGACACGGATAATTATCGCGGCGGTGATTAAACGTGAGAATAACTTTGCGCGCGAGTGTGCACGACGGCGAAAATGCCGCAGTTTGCATAGTAAATTGCAGGATTTCGATATCCCGCGTCGCCGTGAGCGGTCGGAGAATTGGTTGCGGAGATTCTGACGAAGCATTCGGCGCTTTGACGCCAGATCCTCGCTACGAGAAGCTCGTTGTCTCGGGCATATATGTTCCCGCGAACTTCGATTGTCCACGCATTGCTCGTTGCCAATGCAATCGAATTTTCATCCCCGATTCCACGGGCGTAAGTTCACCGCACAGGAAACTTTCGAGCCCGTAGCACGGCGGGGGGTTGGACATTTGTCGTAGAAGGGCCGTTGATCATGGCAACGTGCAACGAGAATAGGCGGGGTCAAACTTAATTGTAGTTAACGATCACAGATTAGTGTTTTGGGTCCCCAGGTAGCTACTACGTTATTATTAACGCGATGCTAGATACATATAATTGCCGGCGTACCTGCAACTGCAACTGCACCTACTAATTTTGCCTGGAGGAGGATGATCTTGACGGAACATGTGTCTTGAGTCATCGCTAACACAACGTTATGCTATGATAAGGTTAATGACTGCCACCCAAAGTGTGTACTCACCCGGAGATTACTAAATACAGCGTTGCTAGTATTCCTTTGGCTACAACTTTAATGTCAAATTCCAAGGAAACTATACCCCAAAATCAAAAACAAGTTTCATCACAGATAAACATTCCCAGCTTTGTCGTAGAAATCATTCCCAAGCAACGTGGCCCAATTTTTCCAAAGACACGGGACACACCTCACAGATAATCGTCACTTCGACGACACCAGTTGCACTCGGCGCGGCTAATGCCGTCAGCGAATGGCGTTAAACTTCCCGCTGACAGAAATGCGTCTGAAATCTTGTCGCGTGAAACGTATCACGGGCGGCGGAACGATCGTGTCACGGGTAAACGTGTCTCGAGTCACTGGCAGCCAAGTATCGTGTATCACGGCGCGGCGCATAGGGTGAAACCTCTATGAGCAGGATGATAACGGTGACTATTATTAATCTACGTAGGACCGCGCGGCAATCAATTACCCTATCTTATGCCACCTCTACATGCACGTAGCGCGGCGCTCTCCCCATCCAGCAAAATGGTAACGCCAAGTCCATGGAACAATCTACCTATACACTAACGAGTTTCCCGGGTGTCCGGGGTATCGCGTGGAGGAGAGTTAAGTTACACGAGCGTTCCGTACGTGAACGTGGCGGCGTGTGGGGTCCGCCCTAAGTACATACAGGTGCCGTTTGCCGTGGCGGCACGTACCCTCTGCACCTCCATCTACGAATCCACGTACTCCTCCGGTCAGATATATACGCGCCTATCTGGAGAGGCGAATGCACAACCAAAGGACACCGTTAAAACGCTCACGCTACGGGGTATAATACGCCGTGGACGTGTGCTTCGAGGCTGTAGAACATAACGCACGCATGTATCTGCACGTGTCCCCGGAACAGTGTAACAATAACAAACTGCAGCAAGAACTTCTCGTTACGCGCCTTACGGCAAGTTTCCGGCGTGCCTAACGCTCTGCGGACCGGGGATGGTTTGTATATTGCTCGCGCCCGCACTTAGACTACGCGCACGAGTTATTATTACTGCGATAGTCTGTTACGGCGGTACGTATGGTGTATTACCGGTATTATAATATTATACGCGACGTACCATGCTCGCACGAGGCTCCCGGAAACTGAGATGCACTTTGCTTCGTGCGTTTCAAATATGTAAGTAGCGCGTGCAGGGATCAGCATTTTAACACTGACTCGGGGGTATATTCGAGGACGCTGTTGGAAAGTTAGCTGGAGAGAGATTGATAGGGAGATTTTGGGTTAGGGTTTGTAATTCAGGGAGGTTGGGGAGTTTGAGATTCTAGGGAAGAGTTGAAGTGGTGGAGGTCTAAAAATTTATTTAAAAGCCTAATGTTGAAAATAAAAGGTGGCTGACGGTGAATGGAACGAATGGAGCGGCTCCTCGATTCGCGGATTTAGCGAGAACGATCCAGCTTTCCACGAAGGTGGAAGCCGATTCTGCTAATCGCTGTGGACGTAAACGACTCTCGTTATCTCCCCTCAATGCTTATCGATTTAGAGAATCGCGCGAGTGGGATCCGTTTAGACGATGCTATTTGTCAGCGGCAAATGAGGCGATTACACGAGGCGACTATGCAGATATAGAAATCTGCGGGCGATATTTAATTAAAAACCGATCGCCGCTGCGGCATCGTCGGTCTGCATTGGCGTGGATAAACGAATACAAAAGATGGAGGTGGAGGAACGGCGAGTTAATTCGGCTTGCATAAATAAAGATCGATGCTGTTTTTATGGGAGTGATAATCGACAATTAGTGACAATAGTGACGTCAAGAAAGATTTTTACTTTCGGTAAAAATCGGGGGATTTCAGCAAAGTGAGAAGACTCGAAAACAACGAGCGTGATGTTTTTATAAGTAAAAAATTATTCAGAGGAATATCCCTGGCAAGCGTGATACAGTAGCCGCAGCTTCATGTCGCGTAAATTTATTTTCTAATCTCCACAATACCGTCGCTGGAAATAATAGATTACACTGAAAAATTTCCGTGGTCACGAAAGCATGTGCGCCCGCTGCAAACAAACGCAGACAGCCGTGCGGGGGAAAAATGTTACTACAACGAGTGACACTTTAGCATACCCCGTTGCGTTTAGCGCGGTGTAAAAATGTTTCCTGATGCGTTTTGAAGCTGTCGTTTCCAGCGACGCATTCGTTGGCTGAAAAAAGGCGAGTTTAAGCCTTCCGCGTAACGAACAAATGCCCATTCGCTTGTTTTCCCCATTATACACGAATATCTTATGCAGGCGAATTATTCACCGTAATTCGTTGCTAGCTGCAGTTCAAACGACGGCAAAATTTGGCATCGACATACGAGTTTATTTTCCTGGAACGAATATCTATTTTCTGTAAAAGGTGACTGTGACATTTCCTGACGAGAATCATTCATATGAAATTTAAGGTCGATCCTCGTCGCGAAGTCGTCGGCTAAGCCGTCTGTGGAATCTAGATGGCTCCGGCGAGGAGTGAGAACGGGGCGAGATGAATATTCCATGCTAAATCCGTGGCGGAATCACTGCGAAGAAATCCAGAGTCCTCGGGAAAGGCGACTGGCTGCGCGGCAACCCTTTTTCGTCGAGGATTTACTGTCCCCTTCGAAACTCCTATTCGTGAAAACGAGAGTCAATATCCGGTTTTAAAATCCGCCTAGCGTGCTTCGCAGTATCGCGCCCGAGCGAAACAATCGCGAGGAACGATTCGATATTATTACCGTAGCTATTGTCCGCGGCAAGACAAAGCCTCACCTCTGGCGCACTATTTAAAACGCGAGTGTAAGAGATATTAAAATAACGTTACTTAAAGAGTGGCCGTCTTTTTGGTTGTCGGGCGATTTTTTAAACGAGCAGCGAGAAATACCCTCGGCTCTCCCGAGAGTTGTGTAATTAAAAGTAAAAGAAGCTGGATGCCCGCTTTGATACACTTGCCGACGGCGGGAATCCGCGGTTTCTTCCTTCGGTACATAATTTTAGGTCGCGGGGCGACAAAGTCGCCGCGCAAAGTCAGGCCAGTGACGATGCATCAGCCTACTTCCGCTCGAGTAAATACAACGTTAATTAACGCCGTGTCTGCTAGCACCTCCCTTTGCAGACCCGCTACACGGACTTACGGCATAGTAAACGGACGTAATTCAGATGATTGTCTTACGAATGAGCCGGGGCGGGAGGCCGGGCACGGCAACTGTCAAGACGGCGCGTATTCCTCTCCCGGGTCTCCGCTTGGGAAATTAAACGCGACCAATTCCGACCTCGCGCCACTGTGCCCCCGTTTCCTTTCGTGCCTCCCTTCTTTAGCCCTTTGACAGACGTCCACGCGATAGCCATTCATAGTTATTGGAACGTAACAAATTCTCATCGTCGAACGGCGCGAGAAATGTTTGACCTAATTCGACCAATTTTCCATTTGTAGCTGATTGGTTGAAAGAGTAGTTAATCGAGAAGTTTTGTGGTTTGAAGAGATTCAAGGAAGGGAAGCGTCGGCTGTAAATACACTCAGTCGATGTAGCCTTTGATTTACAAGGGGGTAGAAAAGTGTGGGACACTTTTCCAGAATAAGTTTTTTAGAATACATTTTTCTCATTCAAATTTTCTGAAAATTGATTTTTTTTTTATAAGTTTGTAAACTATAAATTTTAATGAGAAGAATTTAGTATAGTATCTGACGAATACTCAGTACAAATTAAAAGACGACGTTCGTAACGGTATAGATTCTATAACGATAGAAGAGGAACATTCAAGTAAGGCTTTAAACGCGTTCATCTCGAAACATGATTTTTCCGAACGGTAGATAGCATAACGATAGAAATTATGAACCTATTTCAAAACTCTTGAAAGCATTTTCTTTGTAATTGAATTCACTATCATATGAGTCTTCGATAATAAATTTTTGAGGTCATAGATTTTCGTTATTAATCTTTTTAGGCGTAAAATTACACTTTTTCGCATGTTTGTGATTAAATGTGCTCCAAGCATCGTCATTTTGATTTATTTGCCTTCTCAAAGGTTGGCACGATAGTGATTGATATAACAAAAGAATGTCTTTGGTTATTTTATTTCAGACCATCCTACCTGAAGTTCTACAGCAGTGCACTAAGCGCCACGTAAAATTCGAATAAAAAAAGAAATGCTTCCATATCCTTGAAGAATGAATAAGTAAAGATCATAAAGTTTTTTTACTGCAAGTTGTATATTTAAAAAAAAACTCCTAAAGACCACTTATTTTTTAAGCGATTCGTTGAGACTGTCCTGTTAATACAAAAGTTTTCAATACATATTTGTTCGACTACTCCTAATTTTTTAGTTATAGGCTATTCCGTAATCCTCAAAATACACCCCTGCAACGTCTGCGGAAGAGCAACCGTCTTAAAGTCCCGCGCGTCAGGTGGTCTAATATCCTCATACATAAATCCGAAGGTTAAACCGACCGTGTATTTCAGATTTTCTAGCTGGCGGTTGGCAAACGTTCTGCGAAAGGGAAAACTTGTTTCCACTGCATAGTCGGGGATCAAGGGAGAGTTAATATTTTATTGCTTCGCACGCTGTCTAGATTTGGGCGAATCAAACTCAGGAATAGGAAAGTTACGAAGATTCGTGTATGCATAGCTGAAGAAAGTTGAAAAGACGAAGACATACAGAAGGATAAGAATATAAATAAGATGTAATCCCTATTTTCCATGAAATGACGAGTTGTTCCAAAAATCTTCCACTGTACTGTGTTTCATCCGTCTTCCCCAATTCCTCCATTCAGTCATAGATCATTTTGCAGGTTCGTTGAACGCTGCGTAACTGTAAGTCCTTTCCGAATAATTTCCCAAAGTTTCCGTCCGTATCGCATGGCTGGCTCGCATGTCGTTTCGCCTGCTTTCATCTCAGGGCTGAAAAGTTCTTCAACATCTTTAGGACCAAAAAGAAGGACGGCCCCCGATCGCCCGTCAACGTTTTCCGTCCCGTGTTTTTATCACGGCTTGTTGTCGACTTAATACGGATCGAAGAGGACGACGAGAAAAGTTTTAGTAAATTTCGCGTTACAGTTAATCTCCCAAACTGCTTCAACTTTAATCTTTTTTATCGCGAGTCACGATCCACGCTTCACGTCCGTTCAACTTTTCTCCTCCCGTGTGACGGGGCTGCCTGTCGTTTCTTGGTATCGCGCTGGATCTTGGAGATCCGTCTGATTTTTGGGTACACTATTTATTTGTGTTTTTTGCATCGTATTTGAATGGTCAAAGATTTTTTCCATTAGATAAATTACTTTAAATGTCACGTTTAGTATTATAGGGGAGACCGGGGCTAGTTGATACAAAGGCAGGTTGATACAGACGAATTATCTCGACACTGTATATATGTAGCTCCTTGTGTGCGAGATACGTGAAGCTTCTTCATCAATTCTTTGCTACGATCTAGCGTACGTCTGTGTACCTTGACTTTAGGAATCCATTTTTAACTGTTTTCGTTTCTATAAAGAAAAAGTAAATAGTTGTGTTCAGTTTCCAAACCGTCTTGAGACGGGATAGCGAATTTTATCACTCAAATTAATTCGGCATCACATTGAGTCCTTTGAAGGAAAGGTAATTAAGTTTTGTTATTTTGTTTGTATGCTCTACATTCTTTTATGGAGATGTTTGTATATAATGACTTCCTGTGGGGTAAGTTGATACGTTTTCTCTGGGGCGTGTTGATACTCATGGGGAGTGTATCAATTTTTCCCGACTACTTTTAATTGGACTTTTCCTTTTATTTCTAGGAAAATGGTACGAAATGATTATGTAATACCACTAAATATTTTTCAAAAAACATGTGTCGGTGTAGAGGAGTCAATGTGATTACGTCGAAGCGCGAGAATATACGGAATAGATAAAATAGCTTTATTAAGATATATTAATAAAAAGAAGCAAGCACTTCATGTTAAACTGGGATATTTCAGACATCCATCCTTTATTCATTAAACGGATATTTTACAGATGTATCAATATGCCCCAGAGCAGTATCAACTTGCCCCGCATTGGGGTAAGTTGATACATTTTACCTTCGTCCAAATAACATTTTCTCATTCATTTTGTATGTATTTTCTCAACATTCCATTTACAATATATTAAAGAGGAAGAACCAAAGTATATTTTAGCATATTTGTTATTAAGTAATTATTTAAAACAAAAATGAAAAAAAATGAAAACTGAAAAACGTATCAACTAGCCCCGGTCTCCCTTACATCTTAAATTTGCGTCATCGTTCGAAACAACTACCCAATTTTACGGAAGAGTTGTACAATAGTCTCCTCAGGACGGCTATTAATTTATGAAAGAAGGAGTTCCGAAATTTCTCGCGATGATAATGTGCCCCCAATGTCAGCTGCTCGCACATAAGCGGGAGAACGTGCACGTTTGGCGTGGGACATTAAATAAACAGTGTGCTAGGGTATTCAGGTAAAATCAACAACGAGTTATACGCTCGAGAGGAGCATAATTCGATTCCTCCACCGCAGCAGGAACTTTTTCATCTGACCAGCCGCTAATTAACTAATTCCGGAACATTGAGCGTTGCCTCGACGTTGCATTTCCTCATTAATCTCATAATTCTGAAATAAATTTTCACGATACCCGGGAACACGAAGACAGCTCCAGCGTAATTCGATACTCGAGCCGAGTGCCGGGCGAAAATTCACGAGACCGTAAATCACCGATTTTAATTAATAGGTGCTCCCATTATCATTGCTCCATTATCAGAAGATACCAGACACCATACCAGCCCTCTTCGACGAAACATATTTTCGACACGCTCCTTAAACCCCGTTAAACGAAATTCAGCAATGTCGACTACTAACGTTCCCTTTTTTATTCAGGACCGCCTGTCACAGTAGTAACTACACGAATAAACTATTTAAATCAGCAAGTTTTCCTTCGCTTTCCCTCAGAGTCCATCGATGATCGATAGTTTAATGGGAGCGCTGTTCGCGGAGGGAAAAAATGCAAGGCGGGCCAATGGGAAGGTCGTTAAATTATTTTCAATAGAATATCCGATATTCGCGGTGGCCGTAACACTGGCGTAGACGACGCGGTGCTGAAGTTTAGGATACGACGACAACAACGACGTCGACGACCTCTTTTTCCCGTGCAGACCATTGCCTCCGTTCGCCGTCACCTTATCACTGACTTTCTTGGAAGAAGAGCGCTCGCCCCCTCTTATGTATACTCTCGTCGGGGGTAGGTCGCGCTCCCTGGATACCGGGACACCGATATAACTTCAAGCCAGCCCCCTTCAAAAAGACGAATGCCAAGCCGTCGACTGGTCTTTTGCCCGGATTAACGGGCTTCCCCTCCCCACTCTGCTCCCCTCCCACAGCGAGACAGAGGCTCCCGCAGTCGACGAGGTCCCTCTCGGTGTGTCTCGGGGCATCGCTCGTAAACAAAGCCAGGATAAATTGACATCTCTCCGTCCCGTCCTATTTACCACCCTCCCCTCGGTCGCCCCCCTGCAACCCCCTGCTCGAAGCCTGCACGCCAGTCACTTTTCACCAGCGCGCGGTTGCGCTATGGCACGGGCTCGACGAGTAATCCGACCAAATCCAATGTTCGAACGTCGCGACTGACTCTGTACTTTGGCCGTGTCATCGGCGTGCTGGCGTAGATTTTGTGGCGCGATAAGCAGATTTTCCTAGAGGGAGGCTCTTATAAGGAGAAGCTACTGGGTTCGCGATTCCAATCTAATCTCTTTTCCTGAATTTAAAGAGAAAATGAGTAGACGTGTGTCCGGTACACGAATTGTAGAGGCAGAATGATTTATTGCAAGATTGAGGAGTCATTATGTTGCGAATGTAATTTTAGTTTCAATGGTTATAATTAGGCCTAGTTATGCGGAAAGCTACCAACCCTCAAAATGACTAAAAATTAGTCAAACGGAGATCGGCAAAATTTTTATTTAAATAAAATTTCGAATAACGAATAAACGTTAAAAGATTACTCGTCATGTGTCGAATAAAGTTAACTCGGATCCTCGGCGGTTCGAACGCTCGTAAGAAAATTATGCGACGCTGAATACTTCGTCAAATAAAGTTAAAGTTAAAGTTACAGTTACAGTTAAAGTTACCAAATTTATTCGACACTGAAGTTGAAACTCACGATGAATAAAAAATAAACTTTATTCATCCATCTCTATTTTTCTTTAACGATTGAAATCTTCAAATTAAATTTACTCAGTTTTAAATCATTGTGGGTTGGTAGCTTTCTTGGAAGTTTGAAAAATCTCGTTCTCGCAAATGTCCTTCCGAGTTCTGTCACTGCTGAATGTGTATTTTAGATACGGTGGCGTTTAGGACTCTCCTAGGCAGGAAACTGGAAAAAGCTGAGCGACGGAAATGCATTCCCTTTGTCCCCTTTCGCATTCCCGGTAGTTCTTTTTAGCGAGGAGCCACTTGCGAGAGCTTATTTAAAGGAGAAAGATAGCGAGGCACAATGAAGGATAACGCATTGTCCACCGACGGGGTAGTTAAAACTTGTCTCATAATTACTCTCATTTAGCACCATCCGCCTCCGCCTTCTGGCACTCGTGCCTCTTCTTTGTCGCTGTCGAGCGGCAACTTACGGACGCTCCTGTTTGTTCCTTATTTACACTACGTTGCGTTATAATAAAAGTATTCTTTATCTGTAAATACGACTTAGATCTAAACACTTTTTTCACGCGGAAGTAATGATAACTGAAGATATCGTGGCGTTGCGCACAGAAGCCGAGCGTCTTAGTTTCACCGATTGAGCAACAAAGGTAGACGCGTTTGCCACTTCGCGAAATTACACATTATCGTTTGCGAAATCTTATCGCATAACTCACGACTACATTATGAGATTATATTGACATAGTTAAAAGATTAACTACAATTTTAAATTAAATCCGAGTTAAACATAATTAGAGTAGAACGCGAATGGACAATTCGGCAGGCAACATGTCAACGACACAGTCAGTGGAACATGTAATTGCTGAGTCAGACATTGTGTTCAATTTACTCAAACATCGTTAAAGGATAAAGAAGATATATTTTTGTACACATCAAAGCAACGAGCTAGACTTCATTAGAATCGTGCAATATTCACTCGTGGTTGCTAAGTCGAACCAAATGGAACTAGTCTCAATCACACTGTTCTTGATTTCGCGAAGCACCATCAAACATGAAAGAAAGTCGTTACATTTAATTAAACTCCACTGCAACTGAATCACATTCGCCAGACTTTGATAAATTTGATTAAACTCAAATACATTTATGCACATTTAATCAAACTTTAATACAGCCAGCCAGACATTGGCTCAGGATCTGATTTAATAACACAGTGGGCTGTGATTGAACTAGGAATGACGGGGTCTACAAGGAATCAAGCATGCGATACAATCTGGTACTGTATATTCGAGCAGTTTGCAGATCTATTCCATCATGTGGAACAGAATTCAATACTTAAAGCCAATAAAAATTCAGTTGACTGATGTCTGTTGCAGCCTATGTAAAATACATCTACAGTCGTCTAACTCCCTCGTAGTTTCATATATTTGTAACCACTGTATTATCGTTCGCATGGTCGAACTTGGTGCGGCGTAACGTAAGCAGCGTAGCAGTAGTGTCTGACTTATCACGGGGCTATTTCACTTCGTCTGTACTCCTAATGTGACGGCTGAAGAAAACTTACCTTTTCGGGAATTAAACAAAGAAACAAGTATTGCACGTATCATTTTTCACGTTTGTAGCTTTAATCTATCTCCTTTTGTAACTTTAAAAAAATTTGTAAGTAAAAATATCCATTTATTTATAGCGGAATACGAGCAACGCGAAAAGAACTGTTTTCCTTCCATCAGATACCTGTTCAGTTGAGTTAAAAATGTGTAAACTCAGAGATGCATTAGTATTTAAACACTACGTTACCTCCAGCATCTGTTAAATACACACGCCATAACGTGGTATAATGGAGAAACAAGGTCCGCAGCAAACGAACTTTTGAGTGGCACGAATTGATCAAACACAGTACCATCAATTAAGTTACAGGGGAACGTTTTCACCATTTTACCGATGAGAAGAACCAGTTGACGCATATCGTTGCCAAGCACGTCAGTCCCGCGTGATCGTTCGATTATTCCCGTGACAGGGACCGACTGTCGAAAGGCGTGAATTTTTCCAGTTTCGGACGAGAAAGAGACGGGCGACAGCGGGTGTGGGCCTCTCTCGAAACACCGTTAGTATCGATCGAAATTCGTTTTATATGTCCCGGCTGTAGCTACATCCCCTTCAACCGCCACTCTTGCACGGTATCTCCGTCATATTTCCATTCGTGTTTACATACGGAATGTGCACACAGCCGAGAACAGTGGCGGTGCCTACTGTTTGACTGAACGTAGACCGGTCTACGTAACGTAGTCGAGGATTTAATTTTCGATTGATGTGATTTTAATGGTGTGTGTACTTTGAAAGCCAGTTCCGCCGCGGCTCGAAACTAATGAAACACAGCCGAGCAAATATAAATAGATGGCTGGAGGGAAAGAAAAGTTCGATCGTTTTGGGAACAAGTTACCCGCGCCGCAGTAACAATATTACATTTTCCTCTTGTGATTCGTTGGTTAGCATCAAGTGTACCGCGAGACTATTGGTGTACATTAAAATTTCCCTGGTGTTGGCAATGCTTTAAGCACACTCGTTTAGGACTCTACGTAGGTATGTATATGGCAGGGTTCACGACCATCCTAGCGCACCGTCGAGTGCAAATGTTGCACGCGATGAGAAAAAGGTTGGCTGGCTGTAACGTGGACAGACATTAATCCGTCGCAGTCGAGCCACTCGTAAAACTGTGCTCCCCACGCATCGGGAAACGGAGTGTATAAAGTTTAACAGCTAGCCGGTTTGACGCTGGCACGACGTTTATTCCGAAACTATTAAAGCCGAAGTTCCAGGCCAGCTAGCGTGCACAGCTGGTTATTGGACAGATGGCGGCATTATAATATGTGCCCGGGAATTGCTGCGAATACTGCGGCGTTTCGCCCGCAAATTGTTAATTAATTTCCGAGAATGCTAATTAAAAGTACTTTAAATGCAAGGCGGCGCAAGGAAATTTCTATTGAAGTAGCCAACAGTAACCGAGCAGCTCTATAAGTGGCCTCGAGAACGAACATTATCGATGGAATTATATTTCTCGCCTCGTACAGAATGCTTGATAATATTTTCGGTATTATTGCCTGCAACAAACCCCGATTCCCTGCGCTTTCAGTGGTCTATCGGGGTTCACTGGGAGAGAGAAGAAAGGCCGAGATTTAGATCCTTCTAAATCAACGCCGATGTAAGCTCATCTCAATTTAGTAAGTGTGCCATTGTCGCCTTATCAGGTTCACGCTGCGGAACCAATTTTATCGACGACAAAGTAACAATTTACTCCTGCTGGCAATGTTCCTGGTGCCGCGGTGGACTTCCGATGACCAGGTCAGCTAGTAAACGCTTCCGTTATCAACCCGGGTTTACGTGCCGTAAGTTAAACGACCAATCCCTTGGAAATTCGCCTCGGACGGCATCTAAATTGCGAGATGTACCAACCGGCTCTAATAAAGTCCGTCAATTTATGTGTATCCTCGTAATTCCTTCTTCGAACGCACCTGGAAAGCGTAAGAGTCAGAAATATCCAGGCAATGAACATTCGGTGGGGCTTCCAAAAATTTTACTGGCAGAAATCGATGAATAGATATTTTGTTATTCTTCAGGTTTCGTGTCAATTCATTTCTGAATTCTTGCGTTGGGAAATCGATTGGAAAAAGGGAGAGGAGTAAGGGGGGAAACGAAAACTATTACAAATAGAGGGTCTACAAGGATTCCCGTTGATGATAATAATAATGATAATAACAATAATAATAAAAGTACAGAAATATAATTTCAAAGCTACAATATGGGTTGTACATGGATGTTTAGAGACGAGTTATAAGGGAGAGTGGGGTAAATATGAACGCGGGGTAATCGCGAATTCGATGTTATGGCGTTTTAATAAATAAAAACGATGTTTCCTCTCGACTAGCTAATAGTTTAGGTCGTATCTTACGCCAGGCAGAAAATACTAAATACAGAACGCTATTCAAGATAACACAATTTATTATTTTCATCATGTTTCAAGTAATATTTTGTCCATTTCAATTGCATGTAATTACTGATGAATTAATGATACAATTGTTTTTCTTTTAAGTTGAAATAAAACCCTTTTTACCAATATTTTGTGACCAAGACCTTGCTTGAATTATGATTCTAACCTCTGAAATAAATTCTTTTTATTTTTTTATGTCGTGGGGCAATGACGAACAACTCGGATGGGGTAATCTCGAACCTTAGAAATTAACAACGATAACCGATTTTTATGAAATTTTCAGCATGTATAACACTTACTTAAATCTACAAAACGGATTTTTGAATTTTCATTACAGGCTCAGACAGAAAAAGTTTAAAAAACGACCTTTACAATTTTTTTTATATTCCGACCAATTGCAATTTTTTTCTAACGCACAAGAAGATGAATTTGAAAAATACATTAGGAATAGGTTGTAGTAACATTGTTTATGAGTTGACCATTGCAGGCCGCGCTTTCTGTGCGACTGCTGCGATATTTAACACTGTGTTCGTGATTACCCCACGGCAGTCGAGTAATCACGAACACCAAGGGTTTTTATTTTTCACTATAAAGTTGACTTTTATTATAATTTTTCAAAAAATCGCCACAGTACCTTATAGATGAATAGTTTAACTATGTTTGTAAATAATAAACAAATTCATTTCTCATATAGTTTTCGTTTTGTTTGCTTTTTTGCTTAGGTGTTCGTAATTCCCCCACTCTCCCTTACTAATTTATGTATCATCTGAACCGAATCAAGAGCTTCCCGACGTAACCAACACCTTCACCTCAGCCAGCCCCGCGATTTCTGGCGATTCACGCGTGCGCCTCATCTCGAAATTTCCTTCCATGTACTTTCCGGTGAACGTACGTACGTCTATACCCGAATAACGTGCATCTAGATGTATAATATAGGAATATAGTGGCGGCGCGAGGCCCGGGGCGCTGCGAAATAGAAAATTGGCCCATCCATTTCTCGTAACACTTTTCCTGCCAAGCGGGATTGCCCGAGCAGCGTTGAATAAATGCATGTACCTCGAAGGCATATCGTATTTCAGACCACGATTTCTTTGAGCCACGCGTATTCTCCCCCAGCATCGCGCGGCCACGAAGAAAAACCAAGAGGCAATGATTCGGTTCGATGAAGCCCCATCGACGTTACGTTCGCTTTTATTTCACTCCCCCGTGCCGTTGCACCCCTCCTTGGTTCGTTAGGCAGACACAGAGATATTAGGCCCGCGAAACGGAAGATTAATTACGCCCGCTCCCTTTTATTGAGGAATTTCTGACAAATAGTTCGCCGGTATAAGGCTCCCTTGCCATTCGTGTGCCACTAATATCTGGCGATTGCGTTGCAAGTTTACCGATCTTTAGTGGGTAATTAATTCTCGCGGTGGCAGCTCGGAGATGTTCGGGCCACGATAGCACGCCATTCGCGACGAGTAGACGCGTGTTTGACGAATATTCGGAATCGATCGTCTGGATATCGAAGCCTCGGAAACGCTTTATTTTGCGCTCCGGTTGCACCGCGAGCTGCAGACCCTGCTCTACCCGATAGCTTTAGTAATTATTGTTCTGCCCGGAGCTCGAGAATTTCTGATTACGCGGCTGAATTATCGAAGTTTACATGGAATTTGCTTGAATTGCCAGTAACTGTAATTCAACCCTTCCCGGAGCATCGATCGTTCCGAGTTGCAACCAAGAAGTGGCTGGCTAATACCACTGTTTTACCATTTGCATCCACTCGGGAACTTCCTTTCCATCCATCCCGACGATTCGTATTAAAGAACAGACGCTGGAGTCGCATTCCATGGCGAAGCGTTACGGGGAACCTAGCTCGCAACCGCCTGCAAACATCTTGCTTGCGGTCTCCCGGTGGAGAAGGGTCGAGGGAGGAAGTAAGAAGGCAGGCGCTGGCAGGACGGAGAAAAAAAGTTCGTCTCGTTATTCGAGGCTCAGGAAAATCCCCGTTCCTGCGGGTGTTCCCCGTAGATATAGCGCACAGGTGAGCCAGACAAACGGCTGTTTCGTAATGTCGTTAAGAAAAAAGCGTATCGCAATTCCGTAACCGCGACTTATCCGTTTTAATCGAGTTTGCAGCTTAGATGTTCTAGGTGGCTCGAGTAAGTACACTCGTTTATTATTAACCGATGTTACTGTACAGTCGCTGTTTAACCTTTTCCTCAAAGAGAGCTTACTTACAGACATCTCTGCCCGAGTTGGCAATAAATATTTGCAGAGGGAAAGTGAACGTTGACGGTGTCTTCTGCAAACTTGTTCCCGAAGTTCGCGCAGCCAGCGATATCGTCGTTGCTAATATTTTAAAACAGTTTCGCAATTTCGCTGTTTGATGACGTCTTTTCGGATCGAAATGCTCGCCGCTGCGGCGTTCCAGATCGAGCGATGTTCCAGTCGCAATAACTGGTGTTCATGCACAAGTATTACCAGCGAATTTGCAAGTGAGATCGCGGATGCGCGTGATGGTCGGAATTATACGAATGCGCGGCAAGTGTGTGCACTCAAAGGTCTCGAGATGTACGCGCGAGCATGGTTCGCTAGACGATAATGATATTCAAGCGAATGTGATAGGTTCGTTACAACTGATTGTACCATGACTCGTCGATTGCACGCGCGAACCTCGATTGTTCGAATTTGTTAGAGGAGGGGGTGGTAAATGGTCCCCCAGTTTTATATATATTTCTAAAAATGGATTTATCATTTAAACTGCTTTGAATTTTTGCTTAAAATTGTAGGTAAACTATTAAGGTTATGCGTGATAAAAGGTGGAAGCAAAAGAAAAACGATTTAGGGTAGATGCCCCAATTACCGTGCTCAGTACCTATTACCGTGCTTTTACATTTAAAGGAGCTTTAATTGTTTAAAAATGCAACCTACTCATTTCTAACACATACATTAATAGTATAACTTAATTAAAAAAATTTCTTTCCTTAGTTATGTGTGCGAGTTTTTTTGTACGGCTTCTTTAAGCATAAAGGCACGGTAATAGGTACAGGGCACGGTAATTGGGACATCTACCCTATTTGAATTTAATATGTATTATGAAAATAAGTCATTTCCGGAATTTTTAGAAAAGTGAGGGTAAGGTAAAAGACCCAATACGTGGCACGTCCCAGTAGCTGGACACTGGTGCAAAAATACTGTTTAGTACATTTAATATCTGCTTTATCCAAAAAGAACTATTTTATTCAATTATTCAAATATTTAGTAAAATATATATATGAATATATTTTACTAAATATTTGAATAATTGAATAAAATAGTTCTTTTTCACCAGTGTCCAGCTACTGGGACGTGTCCACGTATTGGGTCTTTTACCTTAATATGGCCCTAACAAAATTCATAGAAAGTCATTCTTGGGTAACATTAGACATGAAAAGTAGTAGGTAGCTAAGTAGTATGTGCAACAGATGACACTATTAGTAGTTCTTAGATATTTTTGTTATACCTAATATGAAAATCGCGAGGGGGCTGAAATACCAACTGAGGGCCATAATGCCACCTTTTCTCCTACATGTAACATGTAACATACTTGTCTCATGACTCATACCTACATCCTACGTCAAAAAGTAAATTTCCTCGCGTTTTTTAACGACTTCTAAGATTTTACATAATCAAAAATTAAGAAACAATTAAATTCTCCACTCCGTAACTCATAACAGTTCACATAGTTCAAATTCCCTAGAGCACACCTACACTCGTGGTTCCCATTGCGCGCGGAAAAACGAAAAGTGGTTCTGTAGAAGAAAATTTCAGGCTCGTGGAAAATTAACCACACGGCCGGGTGGCCCCATTTAATTTTCTGCAGTGGCATCGGGCTCCTGATGCGTCGCTAGCCGTGCGCATTATCCATTTGAAAATTTAGCAAATCGCCGATGATGGATTCCCTGGCGGCAGTGGGGCGTCAGAGGTAAATTCATATTTAATATCCCGTCGTCGAACGGACGGCTGGCCGAATAATTATTTTCTGGACCGCGCTGACTGACGTTTACCCGGCCAAATTACCGTTATTTGCGGCGGCGTAGAGGCGGCCGATGAAATGTAGCAAGCCGGGCGAAAATTAGGTGATTTTAAACGCGGTACAATCGAGCCCTGTTTGATGCATTGCATGCGCAACGAATTGTCAGTAGTATCAAAGGACATAATTCGAAATCAAAATCACCAATTTCTCTGCGAACCGATGTCGATTAAACGTCCCACCCCTTATCGCGTGGCACGCGTTGATAAATAACGCCCCCGCGCCGATGGAAATCCTTATCAAAAAGTTAAACAGCGCCGGAATGCCTGGTAAAGCGTGGCGTCCGTTCTCAACGTTCCTCCTGCAAGAAAAAAAAATCGCTCGACTCGCGTGGGCAACCTCCGCTTGCACGATGGAAGTTTTACGAGTTTCCATGCTCACTGTGACCACCAGCCATTACCGATCGATACGTTGCCGACACGAAGGTATAATCGTCCGATCGGGAAAACTGACCAGACTAGACTGTAACGTGGTACTCCTTAATTCCGGATTCTCCTGGCTCTTACCTCTGTTCCTTCCTCGTCCATTTTCGTTCCCTTGCCCCCTTCTGTTCTTCCCATCTCTTCTCCGTTCTCGCTTCTATGGATACAGCCGCGTCCGTTTATCGGGCGGAGCCAACACGAAAGGGCCACTAGAGAAGTTCCATTCGACGAGCCGGTTCCCTTGCGACTTACAAAGTCGAGTGCCCGGCTACGAATTTAAGTTTGGCGCTCTTCATGAACCGCCACTGTACAAGAAGAGCGGCTGTTTCCTCGTGGTCGGATCAAACGTGCTCGTTACTACTTGCGCTTAAAGCTTTCGGAAAAATTGGATGCTGTATTGAACGAGTGTTTACAGTGGTTCCCTGTTCTCGTCTTTGTATTAGAATACGTGGTGGGCGATGCGAAAGGTTCCGACATTTTAATATAGTTGTACTGTGATGTCGGTTAGGGTGGAGTGAATTTTTTTTTGACAATTTCGCCAACACTGTATGTTTAATTTTTGACCCTATACTAAAGCATTATTCATGCCAAAAATTAATAAATTATTACATCATCCTCAGGTGGTAAATTAAATAAATGGTAAATTAAAAAAAACTTATAGTCTTTATAATTTTTTACAAATCAAGTATTCTGCGATTTCGTTAGTGACCTCTTTCGCTCTAGCAATTGTTGATTATTAGTGCTAATGACTCAAGGTCGAGATCAGATGCATTGTCCGGTCCGAATTTGTCCCGCGAATAGCGATCGAGGGGAAACTGACCTCCTCTCGATCTTGAGTCAGTAGAATTAATAAGCAACGATTGCTAGAACGAGAGAGGAAACTAAGGAAAGCGCAGAATACTTGATTTGTAAAAAATGTTTAGTCTTTATAAGTTTCTTTTTTAATTTACCATGCGCCACCTGAGGATGATGTAATAACTTATTAATTTTTTGTATGAATAATGCTTTAATATAGGGTCCAAAATTATACATACAGTGTTGGCGAAATTGTCAAAAGAAAATTTTCACTCCACCCTAATGTCCGTGTAGTTGATCTCACACGTAAATCGCAAAAGGAAATACAGAAGAACCTGCATTATCTGACGCTCTGCTATTCAAATGCTTTGGTATTTAAATATTGTTAGATTGTAAGCGTCAACTGTATAAAAATATCCCTCGTCGATTTGCAAGTCTGAACTTCTCTAGTACTGTAAAGCTGTACTGTACACTCCATTGCCTTTTAATTCATTGCTATTTGGTTTACCGTTTTCCATTAAGCGTTTTGATGAAATGTTATTACCTATATCTGTTACGTATTTTACATACTACAGTCCAACTTCGCAAGCTTTTCATCCTTAATTTCTGTGATCTCCGCGTCATTTGATGTAACGACCAAAGAGAAATTTAAATTACCTTCGTGAAATATGTACTACTCCCAAGCAGAAAGTGGTTCCTTTTATAATTTATATTATAATACTCTTGTGGCTTGTGCAGGCAGGTTTTAAAGCCAGTTTTAGCCGTAGCGGAAACGGCCAACCACACTCGAATTCGTTTAAAGGAAATAATAAATCGGCCCTCCGATTTTCTTGTTATCGCGTACTATGCTCTAGCTGATTTTCCGTTGAATTCGTCAGACGAGTGGCTTTCATAAGTACGATCGATGAACAACAACTCCAAACTCGGTTGCTGGAAAGTGGAATAATAAATTTTCAGGATTTTTCTCGAGTTTTGTATGCCGATGGAGTGGTTCTCGGCGTCGAGTTTGCGATTAAAATTCATACAGAAATGCATCGCGCAATTACAAACAGGTAACATGTGAAACTCGATTTTCAGTTCTACTAAAGCTTCAATTAATTCTGTCGTTACAAAAGGGGGACGCTTATAAAAAATTGCCTTGCCTCCACTCTGTGAAAAGTGGCTCAGGAATTATTAAGAAGACTCTGAAGAAACTTTTAAAGGCTTGAAAGTCTTTGAACCGTGAGTCGCCACAAGAGAAGCTTCCAAGGTGCAGAAGGCTCTAATAATGACGACGATCGCTCCACTATAATTTTATATAATTTATTATAGAAATTCCATCTGATTTATTCGAAAGTAAATGTTTCCACCGATTCGATCGTTAACTCGTTTAGTATCTCTCGTAAGTAGAGCGATCATTTTAAGGAAACAGATAGGAAGGAGGCATCGCGTTTTATACCGGTTCAGCCCGATTCCGTGGCACTCGGAGTGCATCCGCCTCACGTAGGGCGTATCAAAGAGCTTTATGCGCGAAGTACAGATCGATGATAACGAAATGAGACGAAATGTTTATGCCCCAAGTACGAAGAAGCTACTTCGCTTCTTTCCCCCTTGCAGGCGTGTTTTGCTTGCTGAAAAGCGACGCAAAGGCGGAGTTGCGATAGGACGTATCATTTTCGAAACTAATTAAAAAACTCCTTTCGCAAACGTAGAGCAGAAATAACGACATACTTGACGCGAAAACTCGAAATATGTATTTCTTTCTCGAAAAACGGAATGTGCCAATTGGCATGGCGAATGTTCGTATCTTTCTGCTAGCCTCGTTGCCAACATGCCTCCATTGTTACGTTCACGCGTGCCGACGTACGTGTGCGCGGTCTTTGTACGCATTTACGGTTCAGACGTGCAGCTTAACTAAGGGAAAGGAGGGAAAACTGCTGCCAGAGAACACGGCGTACCCATAAAACCTTTCTGTGCTTTCTTTCGACTTGTCTACGCTGAATGCTCCCTCCTGTTTCTTGCATTATGCACCGCCGAGTGTAGCGTCGAAGCTGAGAAATTTCGAGATTCCCCCCTCCCGTAATCGGGGATCTCTGCTGGACGTCCAAGACCCGAGCGAGACTATATCGATTCGTTAAATAATTCCTTGCTAGGGGGACAATTAATTTCGAGACGGCGAGTCCCCGGGACCAGTTTCTTTGTTTTGCTCGCTCGAATGGAATGAAACGGCAATTGGAATGCTTTCTTCGAGGTGGTGGAAGTAGTATCATCACCTTTTCGTCCTTGTCCGTTCTGATTTTAAATAAAAAACGATAATATTGACGCTAGTGAACAGAACTCATCGTTGAGTCGTGTTGGGAGCATTGTGAAAATATATTCTCAAATATGAAAACATATATACAGTGAGTAAAAAAAGTATTGGTACACTTTTTAAAATCGCATAACTTTTTTAGAATTGGTCCAAACGACATGAGTTTTTTTTAAAAGGTAGAAGGATTAGTTTGCTAAGTGACGTATTTTGTAGTTTTGAAAAAATATTCAATTTGTCGGAATAGCAAAAAAAAAATAGTAAAGGCCGTTTTTTCAACTTTTTTTTCTGAGCCTGTAACGAAAATTCAAAAAACCCGTTTGTAGATTTAAGTAAGCTGTATACATGCTGCAAATGTCATCAAAATCGGTTAACGGTGCTCTGAGTTACAAACGTTTAATGATCGCACAATAAGTTCGAAAATCGCGAAATTCCCGAAATCAAGAGATTTTCGATCTTATTGTGCGATCATGAATTTTCGTTACAGGCTCAGAAGAAAAGTTGAAAAAACGGCCTTTACTATTTTTTTTGCTATTCCGACAAATTGAATTTTTTTTCAAAACTACGAAATACGTCACTTAGCAAACTAATCCTTCTACCTTTTAAAAAAAACTCATGTCGTTTGGACCAATTCTAAAAAAGTTTTGCGATTTTAAAAAGTGTACCAATACTTTTTTTACTCACTGTAAGTATAATTATTATCATACATTCGGAAACGAGCTCTTTATCATTGGCTAATTTACATATTGTACAGACTCTGCAACTAATTCTTGACTTTGTCTTGTGTAAACCATGGGTATTTCCCGTATAATAAAATAATAATAATAATAACAATATCCTTGTTTCAGTTAATTTCACTGTGCTTCACTTTTTGCTTCACGTAAGTCGAATTTGACAAGTGTATTGGTACTTTTGACAATCATGTTCGATCACGATCGCTTAGATCCAAGTAAAAAGTACTTCGTCGAATTAGTGGAGATCTAAGAAATCGCAAGTCCGTTCGTATGGCGTTCTAAGTCGGACGAGTGTACCGTGTCCGATAATATCCGTACTGAATAGGCTCGATGGTTCGTGGCGAGCATGGTAGTGGCGCGTGACGGCGCGGCGAATCCCTTTGCGTAATTGAATGATGGCCGGTGAATGATATTAATGCACGAAGATTGGCACCAGGGCACATTGGAATGGTCATGGATCTGCGGTGGGTTCGGTGGCTTTCACAAAGCGACTGGCTACAATCCCGCATCCGGATTTCTCCGGCTGCTAGAGAGGGCGGGAAATTGTGTCATATGTACGATGAACCAGAGAGAATTATACGCGGAACTAGACGCAGACGATCCGTCATTATATCTCTGCACTCGAATACCAGCCGGTGATAGATGCCTGCCTCTGCACGAAGATAGCGGCCCGTGTCAATGAACGAATTAAGCAGAACGGTATGCGGAGTTTCCGGCCGCGATCTCGAACGTGAGGGATGACTCGACGAATGGTATTACGTATTTGACGAATCGTTTTCGTTTCTAGCCTCATCGTTATTGGGGCGCTTGCAGGCAGAAAATCATTCTGCTCAACTGTCTCTTGAATCATTCTTTTCATTCTTTCGGCGACGGTGGGGAATGATTAGGAAGGGTTTCCGAATTTCTCAGGAGGTCAGAATGAATGGGTGGCAGTGCCGTTTTATTTTGGAGGCGAAAGAGGCAGTCGTTTCAGGACCCCGGAGTTCAGGCCGGCGAAAAATTGGAAAAGTAAAAAAAGGGTTTTAAGAGGTAGAAAAAAATGGAACTGGGTCCTGCAACTGTGGCGGAAAGAAAATAACGAATACACCAAAGTTTAGATTTTAAAATGAGGCCCTTTTTTCGTGGAATGGACCACACGTTTAATTTTATTTATTTAATTGTTTTAATATTTATTCATTTCGCGTTTACCGCGGTATTTTTCATTTTATTTAATTTAGAATAATTTAGAGAGCCAGATATGGACGCTCGTCGCAGGGCCCCTGGAAACGATCGGACGGCACTGATGGGTGGAATTGAAAGTTGACACTGATTGTAAGTTGGAACGTAGTGATTTTGAATTAGTAATGAACTGACAAGGGAATATATCTATCATCCATGTTGAAGTAGTGAAAACAGCCTCTAAAGTTAGGGGTGGAAAACATATTTTCTGGAATATTTCGAGAACTATTAGGCATAGGCAGGGGCGTTCGCAGATTTTTTTCTAGGAGGGGAGGCAACTTTGGGATGATGGTAAAGAAAAATATACCCCTCTTGCTTTTTTAACCCATTTTATAGTACCAATTTAATTGAAAATTTAAAACCGAAATTTAAAAATATTCCCTTTTTCTGTATAAACTTAATAAAGATCAATTTTGAAAAATAAGCGATTTTTCTCAAAATCCAAGGGGGGGGGGGAGACAACCGCCCATTTTTGCCCCTCCCCCTCCGGACGGCCATACGCATAAATCAAAGTTTTTTCAGAAGTGTCAGTTTATTAAAGACGAATCTAGCCCTTGTCCAGTTTTTCGAAAATTTCAGGAAACATGTTTTCCACCGCCAAATTTAGAGTCCCTTTACCCTCCTCCAATATAGATGATTGCCGATCACAAAAAACAAATGTCAAATATTTTTCCCAATCTGCAAATCTGCAGAGTCCCATCAAAATCGGCGTGTGCCTTCCCGAAACGTTCCCATGTAAATAGTGAAATGTACTGAACCTCCAACTTTCCAGAGCTTTTAGGAATAGCAGTCTGCAGTAGTAGAAAATAGACGCTAGGAAGCGGTCAGCGATTGAGTCGTTGCAAGGTAGATTAGCAAGAGATCGCGCAAACATAATCGAATCAAAGTGGTATCACGTCTGGGCACGGGAACACAGCTACCCCGCCCCATCATTAGAATTTCCGGGGAATCCATCATTGTTTTCTGTAAATTGTCAAGGTATCCGGTCAAACGAAACGCAGGACCCCGCAGCAGAAATCCGAGCATCCGCTTGCCTCGGCTCACCGCGGGATTAATGCGCCGGGTCTGCCGCGTGCGCGGCGAATACTGTTTGTTAACAGTTTGATAAGGTCGAACAGCCGTGCGCGTGGATAAATGTGTTTCCGTACGCGGTACAAATTCCGTCTAGAGCGTCGGATTAGAACTGATCCGTCTACAGTCCGACTTAATGGTACGTGTGATTAGGGGTGTATCCTGCTAGCTGGTAGCTAGCATCGAGAGACAGCTGCTCGCACCTCCTGCCTCGGTGTATTCGATAATTGTCACCGGTAGTTTCGATGATCGGTACCAATTATCGCGCGCTGGGAGTACTCCCCGCGGCAAATACGTATTCGCCAGCCCACCGTTGGAATTCTAGTTCGTCGACTCGCGATGCGAGCCGAGCGGGATCGTCGCCCACGTAAAATCCTGGCAAAGTAAACGTTTTCATATCGACGGCAACGAACGCTCGTTCCGTCGCGACGCGCATTCGGACACGGGGGATCGATAGAGCAATCTACTTGATGCAGTTCGATGTTCGCGTAGATGCATTTTCGCATGCTCGTCGAGTCCACTGGATCCCCGGCTAGATGGGGAAAAAAACGGAAGGGTGGTGTATTTTTCGGGATCGCGCTGCCACGCGCGCGGACCGCTGTTGATGACGGAGGCTCAACGGATACGAGTTCTTGATAGCGAAACAATTACACGGAACGCGTTTTAGTTTGAGCGAACTGTTGTTGGCTTTCGCCGCGTAACCGGCGTGTGCTCCGTTATGCGCCGATCAGGAAGGCGTTTCGTTTCGAGAGACGATTCTTTGTACGACCTTTTCTTTTTTTTGTAGGTCGTTGTAAAGGGTGATTTTGAGAACCTGTGGGGAACGAGATTTTTATTATTTTCTGGATGGAATATGGTGTGATTAGGTCGTGTATTGTGAGGCATCAGGAGGAAAATACCTTGATGGCTCTTGGATATTTTTTGGGTGGAACAGACTTTGGGTGGTTCTGGAGGACGAAGGTGATGAACGTAGGGTGACGGTACCTAATATCGCCACTGTTTATAATATCGCCACAAACTATATCTCGCAAAGTAGGCACTAAAATTTATCGGTTATGCACTCAATTAGTAGCTAAAGAAATGTAGGAAGACATACTGTAATTGTAGCGTCGTGCGATCAAGTATTACAGAAAGGGAAGGATTTTAGAGAATTTTAATAGTGTACAAATTTATTGGACTACCACAATTTTACATTGTAGGGTAGACCGGGGACAGTAGTAACACTTTGACTTTGGAATACGATTATGCAAAAACTGTTAAAGTTACAACAAAAGTTTTTATACGAAAATGTTACTTACTTATCTGACATTTATTGACCCACAACAACTTCGCCTTTTGTCACGTAATATCCAGGTTATTAATAAAAAATGAGAAGCGGACAAAGTGTTACAACCGTCCCCGACCCTGGGTCGGTTGTAACACTGCATGGGGTCGATAGTAGCACAAATTTCACTTTACAAAATTAAAATATTTATTAATTTTAATTATAATAGTAAATGGAAAAAAGGAAAATTTATAACCAATTATGCGGTATCTCAATTGTGACAGAAATAGAAAACGTTTTGCCTGGTACATTCTTCATGTGATTAATCCTTACATTCAGTACATTCCACCCATTTTCCAATTGTTTGCCTGTGCTATGCTATATTATTCCATGCCAACAAGACAATATTATTCATCTTCTTTGTCACTATTCGGTTCTGTCGCGGTATAACCGACCCCGACTGCCGATGTTACAATCGACCCCAGTCAGGCTTTTGAACTTAAATTATAAATTTTGATTAACGAGACATTTAAAACTGATAACTAACGATCAGTACTACTTTAAAAATGTCCAGATTATATATTACAAAAAAGAAAAAACACGTATTTGCAAAGGGAGTATTTATATTACATCTTTAATTCAGTAAAAAAAAGTTACTTTAGGGTACCGAAAAATCATTTTCGCCACTATACATGCCTATTGTGTATCTATACTGCAAGGACATGGATGTGTGTATTCCAAACGTCATTCGTCATCATATATACAAAATTTGTGTTAATATCTATCATATGTTCTGAGATATTTAACGTGTTACAATCGTCCTCCTGTTACTATTGCCCCCGATCTACCCTATTCGGAGAAGGCAAGTCTAATAATTCCGTGAATGCAAGAATATCTACTAGAAATATCTAATTAATGATGTACTTAAGGAATGAAATCGATTCAAATATTTTCCGTGGTGAAAATAGTGTTTTTCTCTTAGCAGTATGGGTGTTCTTAATACCGCCTACCGGAGAACAATGGTTTCGATGTAATGTTTGTCACGGGTGGGGTCACGAAATGTGCAGAGCAATCGAAATAATTTTTTTGTCCAATATGTACATTGGAACGTAAAAAATGAAATATTTTAAAAATCTATATTTTTAAATTTCTATATTTTTCTAATAAAAATAAAATCAAACATGCATAAAAATATATTTATAATGCAAGAAATAATAAAGCACATGTGAAAATGACTTAAAAAACTCATATATAAATGAATTAATCAATATTTCTTGAATTGGCGATATTAGGTACACTTTTTTCAGAACCCGATTTTGGTATGTCTTACGTTTTTTGAGTCCTACTTAAAAATTTGTAAGTTTCAACTATTCTAACTTATGTTACACAAAAGATGAATAATTTCCCCTTACTTTGAAACAAACTGCACGCAAAAATATCAATTATTATTCAATTGACAGCGATTTAACTTTTGCCTGTCGATATTAGGTACTTACAGTCACCCTAACATCAATCGTCTACTAATTGCAAGTTAGAGCAAACCCGGGGCTGTCGGTACACCTAACCACTCACTTTCCATATGCTAACATCAATGAGGATATTAAACACAATTCTCAGCGATAGCTCGTCAGGAATGCGTAAAAACAGTTTTTAATGATTCACGAGACAAATGAAGCTTGATTGCCGAGTACATGAGCCGAGTTGATGTTTCATCGGCTTCAGCTTCACAACCGACGACGGATAGGCGAAAGGTATTTGACCGCATTCGAATTGGTATTGATTTTAATAGCAGCGTTGGTGGTCCGCATGCAAATGAGCCGATACGAGGTGTTCGGTATCGCGCATGTAGAAGGAGCGAATACTAATGTGTGAGCTATCGCGACCGCAATATCGGTACCTATTGAGAATACCAGTGCAAATAATATTACCCCGCAGTCTCCGCGTGGAAGAATGAAAACGAAAGTCGGGGCACGCAGATCGATCCAAGTCTTCCAGCCTTCGGTGGGTCGTCTTGAAATTATAATACGTCAAATTTTCTTATCGTTCTGCGCCGTTACACAGGCGAAATTCTCACACGAAAGTGGCATGAATTCCAGCTTTTGCAGGGGTAAACGTTGCTTCCACTGGAGCGTCCAGCATTTCTGCTTTACTGTCTTATACGTATAATTAATGTATGACTGGAATGCATCCGTGAATGCATTCTATTTACTGTGTGCAATGTATAACATCGCATATGGTCAGATCGTGTCCTCGATATTGCAGCTGATGCCTGAAATGCTAGGAAGACGAGAGAGACGGTTTCAAGCAGGGCATCAGCTGTGTTTGTCTATCACATTCTCCCATGCCCACGATTCCTGCCGCAGCGCTCCTCCTCTTTCCTTTCACATCTACATCTGAGCAAATTTTTCCGTGCCAAAAATCAACATCCCCTGCCTCGCAATGTAGATTCCATTTCTTTCGTCTACCATTCGTCCCTCGAAATCCGCCGCAGCCAAATCCATCTTCGAGGACCTCGCCGCGATGTCCATTTCGCGAAAGAAGCTTTATTCGTTCGCAATTGCATAACTTTAATTGCGTCGCGGACAGAAAACAGCGCGCAATTTCCCGGCTCATTGTTTTGCCCCGATGGGCCACGTTTCCGTTAATGGACTTGCTCGTTTCGATCTCGCCACTCGCCCTCTTTCCTCCTTTCACCCGGCGATTTTACGCCCGCCAATTCGACCGTAAAAAATCTGAATTTGTTGTTTGTAGAATCCTCCATTGAGATTCTGGTCGCCCTTGTGTTTCTATTTTTATTTCCAGGGAACGCGTGTACAGAATTTTCGAGAGCGAGTTTCCCGTTGTACCTGCGACTCCTGACATGCGCTCTCTCGCGTGGAAATTTCGTTTCATCTCTTCTGTGGGAACGGGTATGACGTGAAACTCGCGTACGCGGTCCTACGTCACTCGCCGAGAACTCTGTGCATCCTGTGCCCTGACCATGCACTCCCTTATATCCAGAATCTGCTGTATTCCGTAATTGCTATGCGCACAAAATTCGTCCAACTTTTCTTCCGTCCCCGTGTTCGTGTCTCTGTTCCTGGCCGACGAGGTCGCCGAAATAGGTTCGTCACGAAAATCACGAGCTGCCACTTGTGGAATTTAAAATGTCAAATATTCCGCCTCCTCCACCCTGTCTTCTTCTCTGGATCCCGGAGATATTGCTGAGCTAGAGGGAGAGAGAAGACGGCGAATCGTTGCTCGTTGGTGATTTACAGTTTTTACGAGCCGACGTCGATGGCCCCGTTGTAAGCCGCAATGTGCTGCGAGTTCACCAGGGAATTCCAGGTCCTTTAACGTTCTCCGCATTAGTGTACGTGCAACGCGGCGAGCGTCCACGTGCGCCCGTTGCTTTACGTACTGTGGTCGCATCGCGTTCTCGGTCAACCACTTGGCGCCCGGCTGGTATGCGCACGTGGAAAATAGTTACTGCGAATTTGGTGCCTCCGACCGTTTATTCTTTGTAGGGCGTTTGGTGTGCTCTGTGTTGCCTGGTGCACGCTGTTTCCCTGTGAAATGGCGTAAACACTCTGAAATTGAGTGAAGAAATTAATGCTGCCTTTGAAACAGTTAAGATTTGACATTGATCAGAACATCATTCACAGTTCATGCTGGGACTAAGAGTGAATCATTTTTTGGGTTTACTTCTTTCTTTACTTTGCTCTAAGAAACTAGTATCTTCTAGTACCTACGTATCTTCAGTATCTTTTGCTCTCAGCTGTCTAAATTCTCCTCGAACTTTAGGGTAAGTCACGGTGAGATGGGCATACTTTCGTTTGGAGCCTCCTACATCCAACCTATTTGAAATAAAGCAACGAAAATGATGTAGAACAAAACTTCAATCCTTTATCTGCATGTTTGTTAATATCAATAAACGAAAAATTATTATTTAATATACAAATTTTACAAATGAAAAAAAGTGTCATTGGCCATATCTCCCTTAATGTCCTGTATCTCCCTTAATGTCTGGTGTTTTCGTCCACCTTCGTTTTTGTCCGCTCAAAACTTCTTTGGGCTCTTGAAGTGAGTCTTCTAATCCGCATGTATGACACGCAGTGTCAAACTCTGTGCAATTTTCATGGAACCCATAACCACATGACTTACATCTTAGCCAATCTTGTTTTTTTTGGTATCGAAATGATTTTCTTCGAATTTCACCAAAATATCTGAAATTACATCAAATACAGCAGTGGCCAGCTCTCCTGGACAACTGACCATCTTTCCCTTAATGCCCTGGTAAGGTACCTATTTTCCTTTCGCTTAGACTAACAAACGTAACCCCGAATACTTTACGGTTAACAACACTGTAAACAATGCACTATCGAAAATACATCTTGAGAATTAAAAATATTCAGCATAAATAACACAAACAAGATGACCAAAATATTGATCAAACATTTTGAAGCACTAACTTAAATTTCCCAGTTGATTCACAAACCTTTAAAAACGTTCTATTCCAACACTTTGAACCAAAAATATTACTTTTCTATGACACTTTGTACCCACGTCGAGGCAGCGCAATCAAGCATTTCCTTCTACAAACTACTCTCACTGCCCATCTCTTCCGTATGACCATCTCACCCTGACACACCCTACACCCACAGCCGCAGCGACTCAAGATGGCAGCAGACGCGCAGATTACACCATCCCCCATAACAGTAACTCAGCAGATTAGTAAATCATAGTCGATTATTAAATTTACCGCACAAATCAAACGCCCGGGCTCGGTGGAAATTCAGCCGCGGCTTTGTGTACGCCGTAGCGTTAAAACGTCCTCGGTAAACCAGTTAACGTCTGAACATCGGGCACCGTTGAAAATCGCTGGCGCGATGGCTGCGTGCCTCCCCACCCTTGCGTATTATTTCCAGGATATCGAGAATTTACTGTGCCTGGTGAACGCGCATTGTCTCTTCTCGTTGCCAGCGCAGATACGCCGCGTTAGATCCGGATCGGCCGCGTCCATGGCGAGCACTTCGCGGGGGTACTTGAACCGTGGAGAACGTGGAGCCATTTGCTTGGTCCTTGCCTCGCCGTGCTCCCGCACACGTTCGAAACAAACGCAATTAAAGAGAAACGTGACACGGATTCCCGTTACCCAGCCCTGATACGGCGACCTTCGAGCACCGCTACTCGCAATCCCGCGGAGCTGGCTGCTCCCTAATTTTCGGTCAAGGCCGGTGAGGGAATTTCTCTGTAAAGGCACCTCGAACGGCCGCGCGTTCTGATTTATTGGCGGCGCGAATTGTTCGGAATTAAAGGTGAGCACTCGGCCCGGGCGAATTCTTCGCGGTATAAATTGCGGCCCCATATCGGCCGGTATTATTCCACGAAATTATAAAGCAGCTTTGATGAAATAATCGACGCCGGGGATTATAAATCACCCGGCACTAAGCCCGCGACGATCGAATTAATAACAATCCGCGCTGCGTTATCGCGTTGTATTCAAATCGAAACGTCGATGGGATTTATTCTCTGACGCTTGGAAAAAGGGATTTCTTATGGCCGTTTGCCCATTACGGTCGAGCCCCTCGATGGATCTATTAACGAGAGTAGCAGAAAATCTTCGCGTTAACAATGGGTGTCGTTCTTTCAAACGTTCCTCGTGTGCAGAGCTTTGCAGCTATCCAATATTCATCCCCGATAGCTCTCCCCACTGTCAAGTAACTTGCCGACATTTATGTGTCCTATTCTTTGTGTCGCGCTGTGTATACACCGGCAATTATAACGCTTTTTTAGTCGCAATGACTGCTCGTGATATCGCCGTTTCCCTTTTTACATTCTCGTCGCACTCGGTCTTCCCTTTTCGGTTTTCCAATATCGTGTTCCGAGCTAGAAGAATTCCTTTCAGCCGTTGTAAAATACACGGAACAGCGGCGTGTACGTCCAAGGGGTACGAAAGTGCATTTTCCATTTATTTACTCTCTTTTTGTCTCGTACGTTGTTTCGAGGACCTGTAATCGAAACTATTTGCTCATTTCCCGACTCCAGCGTGCGTGATACTGTACAATCTTGAAATCTCTATCGATACTGATAACCGATTGCTAAAACGGTTGTAGTCTTTTCGTTTTTATTCTTCGTTTTATCCACCTGAACGTTTCACGCCCTTATGCGTGGAGAATCTTTGCTATTGCTTCGTTCGAGGTACCATTTCGTTGTGCGGGGAACTCGAATGTTAATCCGTCATATTTTATCTTAGAGCATATAAATATGGAGGAAGCATGCAACGGGAAAACATGTAGACGGCGGGGGAAAGAAAAAAATATACATGGGGGCGGTGGCGTTTTTTATTGAAGGTTTTAATGGAACCCTAAGAAATGTAAACTCAAAGTAAATAAAGAATACAATGCAATGCAAGCCTAAGTATCCGAGAGGTTATGGTTACCACTAGTGTTCCTGGTTTCTCGATATTTTTCGCATTTCGAGAAATGAGAAATCAGATTATATTTCTCGAGAATTCCCAAGAAATTAAAAAAATATTGCAAAATTTGTTTTTTGAATAATGTTAAATAAATGACAAAAAAAAACAGATATTAAATATAATTGATAAATTTATTAGTTTAATATAAAATGTGAGCAAGGCGAAACATTACTTTTTTGAATTTAAAATAATTTTTTCAAAAACACAATGTGGTTAATGTCGCGTCAGCTAATTCACTTTTTTGTGACCAAATCTGCGGCTGTAGAAAAATTTCTTTCATTTTGAGGGGATGTTGGTTTAATTGTATATATAGAGCATCGGCGATACAGAGAGAAAAGTTTATAAATAATCGCGCAATTCTTCGTATATATTGCTAACATTTGTGACGAAAGATCGAAGGTTCGAGATTACCCCATCCGAATTGTTCGTCATTGCCCCACGACATCAAAAAATAAAAGAATTTATTTCAGAGGTTAGAATTATAACTCAAGCAACGCCTTGGTCGCAAAATGTTGGTAAAAAAGTGCTTTATTTCAACTTAAAAAGAAAACAATTGTATCATTAATTCAACAGTAATTACACGCAATTGAAATGGACAAAATATTACAAGAAACATGATGAAAATAATAAATTGTGTTTATCTTGATTAGCATAAGCCTTCTGTATTTATTATTCTTATATATTAAAACGCCGTAACATCGCATTCACGATTACCCCGCGTTCTTATTTACCCCACGCTCCCTTATATTTCTCTTTCCATCGCCGTCTACATTTCCCCCCACTGCGTGCTTCTTCCATGTTTATATCTTCTAAGTATGTTATTGGCAGAAAATTAGTCTGCCTCCGGGTGGACGTGCAGGGTGCGCGCAACAGGGACAATCGGAGGAAATGCTTCCGCTTGAATGACGCGTGTAATAATGACGTCGCGCTGCCGCCGTAACGATCGATCCGTCAGGCTGAAATGAAAGTAGCAAGGAGAACGGGGGGAGACGGTTGCTGGATTTTCTGAATTTCCACGGCATTTTCTCGCATTTCCTTGAAGCGCCAGCGAAGCTTTTCCTACGCCAGCAGGTTTGCAGCCCGCGGAGCGAGCTTCATGCAGGGATTCGGGTCAGCCGCAGCCCCGACCGTGCTGCTATTGGTCTTTCACTCTGTTTTTCTCTCCTGCTACTTTCGCTACATTTCGCTGTCTCCCTCCGCACCCCCTCCGGCTCGTATCCTCGTCTGTCCTGCTAATATTTGAACACAATTAATCCAAACTTATGGGCGCTTGCTTTGCCGCGTCCGCGCTCGTTCACCCATCCCATCGAAACTACCGATTATGAGCAGGAACATTTTTACTCAGTCGACCTTTCTCGTTTCTAACCGGCGAGTGCTGGTCTCTGTTCTCTCTGCTCCGGGAAAGAGCTTTGTCTGCGTGTCTGTTCCATTTGGAGTCATAGTATTGCGAGCACCGGGTGGAGGGCGTTTGGTACTTTCTGTTAAGGCTCTAAATGGCAACTGGTGATTAATTATTGCAGTCCATTGAATAGCCATTATCAGCGCGATAGACATATCATAATTGAATCCCCAAACAATAATCGATACCCATGGAGAGGAACATAAAAAACGCATTTCCCTGATAAGCTACTGAGTAATAGAATTAATTAATGAATTGAATTAATACTTCGGGCTGGAGCCTTTGCTAATGGACTTTATCAAAGTTTCATTGTCCTGCCACATTAATTCGAATATTAAGGCTACATGTATTGCATGCCTGTAATGTGAAAACATTTCTCAATTTTCTGAACATAGTGTCTTTACCAATTTATCAATGAAATTAAAAATAAAATAGTCAGAATCCTTGAAATCGTAGCAACAGTCTCAGAGACTTTTCAGCTTTGTACAAGCATAGAAACTATATTCAACTTACAATTCCAGAGATAACGAACTATTTAATCGCATTCGTATCGCAAGCCCAGTCCACGTCACACACATTAACACGCAGTGTAATTGATGTTTCAAGGTTATCAAGAAACTCTGTTGCACTTCGCTGAAGCGGGGAGCGCAGAAAATTCGGGAAGGGACGAAGGTTCGTCGCTCGTTTCTCGTACCTATGCGGGGCCAGCGAATCCGAGACGAGGCCATTGTCCAGTTGACGTTGCGCATCCAACCGAACCGACGTTGCTGAAAATATTTGAATGTGAATATAGCGCGGGTGCGTGGCCGTGGCTCCGAAAATATAATTCAGAAACCGTTTCAACAATGGGGAACGGTGGCCCTGGCTGCCGGCCGTTTTATCCGTTATGTAAATCGATGCAAAATAGTGGCGGTGCCCGCGGGCCGACGCAGATGTGTACCCGCGGCCTAGCCAAAGCCATAGGCCGCTATGACCGACGTCGGCCGGGCGGTCCAGTTAAGATACATTTATCACTTTCCGCCCGGCAGCTGGGCTGCTGCGCGGCAAACAATTCCGAAGAACTCGTAACGGTCGCGCGGGGAGGAAAAAGAAATTAAACACGGTCAACTTGACACAAATGCGGCCCGTTGCCGAGAGCTGCGCGCGGAAATGAGTCTAGCGCGTTGCTGGAACTCCCCCGTTATTCTTCCTGGCTGCTCGAAATGCGCTGCGCGAATTTCACGGGGCTTGCTAAATAGCTGGTTACCGTGAATAATACAGGCGCCATTTTTTCATTTGAGATGAACGTAATGTACTGGACGTAGTTTGTGATAGATGAAGGGGGAACTAATTTTGTTCGGTGTACAGAAACGCAAGTATCGAAGGGTGGTTCAAACCGAGGTGTATTGAAGTGATTCAATGCGAGTAACGTCTTTGAGTTGGGTTGGTCAGGTTGTCTAATGAGGATGGACGCGCTCGTCTCTACCTGTTGAAAAATTTCTAATAGTAAGATTCTTTGTCGATTATTAGAGCAGTCACATTTTGTGTAATAAACTTGACGAGTCGGTTGAACTTGATACAAAAAGTTAGAGTCCAGTTCATGGTTGCAATAGAAGACTAACAAGGGAACATCCCGAACCCGGAAATTCAAAAATTGTGAAACTTTGTGAATACGTAGGGAATTTCCTCCTGATTACAACGTAATTTTTGTTTGCTGCCAATTTTTGTAATTGACCCTTGAAAATCCGGTTATTTTCAGAATTTGTGCTATAACTCGTGAACTGTGAAATAATTTTGCTACCAAATCATAGATCTAATTAAAAGAAGTAACCTTTGTGTTGAAACTTTTATTCTATCTCTTACAGTTCGCGAGTTATAACACAAAATAGAGAAATAGCCGAATTTTCAGGGTTAATTTCACCCCCTTCGAGTGAATTTAGACAGCAAACAAAAATTGCGTTGCAATCAGGAAGAAATCTCCTACATATTCACAAAGTTTCAACATCTTTTTAATTATCTTGCTCGGGATCTTCCTTTGTAAATAGTGCCGATGTACTAGTAAGTGAACACGTACCAGTGAATGGACATTTATTATTAAAATGAGTCAAATAAGTTATTAAAATAAGCAACTAATTAATTACAAATTTCTTCTAGTTTCTTGCTTCATATCCAAACAATTTTTGCAACACGTGGAACCAAACGCGCTGCAAACATAATTTTATAAATGTGTTCATTCATTAGCCTTAAGTGTCCATTTATTGGTGTTTTTCCCTAGGTAAGGCTACTTAATTCATTCAAAACAATCACAGCTTGCGCATGTCCTGGCACCTGGCTCCGGATTCAATGTTTTAGTTTGTGGAATTGTTTCGTGCATTAGTATGGTCAATAACGACATTTTTCGAAAAGATGTTCTTCAGACTGTATACAAATATATTCTGGTTCTATGCATGGACCACTTAGAATGAAATAGCAAGTACAATTTAATGATTTCACGTAGCAGCAGTTAAAGAGTAAACGCAAACTACACGATAGACCGTAATGTATTTGATTCTAACGGAACGATTGCAAGAATAAATACACTATCCAGTATCGAAACAATGTAGACAACTCGTTCGTACGGGAGCTTGCGTTTACAGTGGACTGCGCGGTAAAGCGATAACACTGTTCGCCAGAGTATTTATAATTTAATAAAAGCAGTACGACCGATTGAGCTTCCCAGCATTTACCACGCTGTGTTACTTCGGATGAGCCATGTTTTATATAAGCACACAAACATTGTGCCCTATCGATTTAATGTATCGCATAATGGAAGCCTGATTTATTCCTGGCTGTGATCCTACTATACAAGGATCAGGCTTTGAAAAGTGGTTCGCGTTTAATTCGCCTTTTACAACGCATTATCGCGTTGCAGTGTTCCGCTACAGGTGTCACCGTAGTCGATAAATCCTTAAACCTATTTTCAGCGTTAAACGCAATTCAAACGAGCGCTAGGAACATTAATAGCCCTATCATTTCATCGCGACCGGTAATACTTGAGACTCAACGACATGCTTACCTTTATTCCCCAAAGCTTACAATAAAGATTGTAATCATGGTATGTTTTATTTAACTAGTAGGGCACTCGGGATTTAATTTTGGGGTGAGTTGAGTTGAAGGGATAAAAATATTTTTAAGCGCAAATATAATAAAATTCATTAGGTGACTGTACAATTTTATTTAAAGAATGAAATACGGTTTTCATTTCTTCTCTTTTTACAAAGTTCTCGAATTACTTCAGCCGTGGGTAGATTAAGGGGGTCTTCTAGTGTAACGAAGCATGTTCTTTGCGTTTCTTTCGGAATTTTTTTGGAGGTGCTTGTAAAAGTTATTGCTGCCCGGTTTATTTCTACATACTTATTTATATTTCGATTACATTTTCAATTTTTTTTTAGCACGAAGAGATTATAATTAACTCAAGTGGACCACTTTGTAGCTGCTTTTGAAAAAAGTGGTTTCTGATCATCTGAAATAAAAAATTCAAAAGGATTCCTTATTTGTATGTCCTTGGCTATAGCCGGTACCAGAATGAAAGAAAGATATTGAAAATTTAAAAAATCACGGCACTTTGAAGATTGAGTTTCGATTTTCACCCATTTTTTCGACTTTTTGGGACTGTCAGAATGATAAAAATTAATTATTTTCACACAATTGTGGTAGGGGCGATAGCCACACGTGTGCTGAAGATGTATACAGAAATTGACCTTAATTGGTCAAGTCAATCTTGAGATATCTTGAACATCAGTTCGAAAAACATGGTTGCAAGAAAAACGTGTTTAAAGATTTCCATACAGTTTACACAGTAAAACTTTTACTCGCCATCAGTCAGCCAACCCAGGACCATCGAATGGACCCTCCTTTGTAATTCCCATAACAGATACTTGTAGAAAATTGAAAAAATAAAAATTCAATTTTTTTGACTCGTTACACTAGAAGCCCCTTAATCTCCATTCTCTTTTTTTCTCCGGGGTTGTGCCAGTGAGCTTAACTATGTTCAGCCACACTTTTTCATTCCCCAATTTATTCTGAATATTTCAAATCTCAAGTCCGCTAAGGAGGCTATAAGCATCCTAAGGTTTGATCGAAAGTACGATGGACGAAAGTTGCTGCGCGTTCCACATACGTAGTAAATGTAATAGCGAAATAGGTGCTTCGATGAAGTCTACCATACCCCCATTTTCACGAACGTCCATACTTTTTCCTCTCTGTCTCCCTCCTCTCGAAAATCGTGCCGAACAAACGAGGGAAGCCTGGGGGCTGCGGCAATCAGGAGGGTTTTTCCACCGTCTCGTTGATTCTCCTTTTCTTCTCGCTTCTTCCCTCCTATTTCTTCCTGCATTGCCCATTTCCCCTTCTTTCTTCCGCTTCCTACGAGACTGCAGCCACGGAATCGTGGAATCCTGCACCTCCTTGTCCCATCGCTATCTGATGGCCCGTGTTAAATCGCCCATTACCCAATTGCCGTGCTGTACATATGTACCCGCGTATGTGCCACACGTAGGTACGTACGTCTGTGCATGTACGACCCCTGGCCTGTATAGGTGTACAAATACGTAAAGGGGCCCGAATCTGCACTCTATGCTCGGCTCGATCGTCCCTGCGCTTTTGCCTTTCCGCTGCTAATGTCCGCTGTACCAACGACACCCTCACGTCTGCGAGCCAAACGTGCCTCGTGTTAAACTACAATCTGCGCATATACCGGGTGACCTGTATTAAACTATAAAAGGATAGACTCTTTTGACTAGGTACTGAATCGTAGGAACGTTAAAATAGAGAAATTGAAGATGGTCCAGTGATCATTAGAATATCACAACAAAGAATTAGCTGCGAAGTTTCATGTAAATAAGGTTAAAGTCGTGATATCAGTGTCTTCTAGAATCTAGATAATAGATCGTAGGTACCTATATTTGTTAAGAAATATGGATCTTTTGTTTCCAAATTGCCCCGAAATATTTCACCATTAACACGATTTACTTCTATAATCAAAGCCACTACGCTGACTCAATCGAGTGTACACATATTCCATGCATTTTCAAAATTAATTTCCTTGAGGACGATGGCTCGTCGCGAGCTTTATTACACATTTCTCGCACACTTCCTTCTCCGGCTACAAATTCCAGTTATTTCAGGACACCCTGTGCAGCACACAGAACGACACCTGCCCCCCCCTATCCTTTCCACTTTTCTTTCCACCTTCGCGTCCCTTTCCCTCCTCTCTCCCCGTCCATCGTGTACTGCACGTGTGCACGGTGCACCGGGCAAATTCCACCGATTCGATCCTATCGCCTGCACATCGGCGTCGTAAATTGAACTCTTCTCTTTTTTCCTTTGGCCCCTGGCGTTTTTCAACCCTCGTCCCCGACGAAGTACGGGGACCACGTTCGATTCTTTCCACGCGAGCTTTCCGGATTACACGCGCGGAATTTCTCACAAACGCATCGAGTGCATTTCGAGTCGCGGCCTGCTGCAAACACCCGCGCACACGGCCTAGCGAGCCGGCCATTAATTAATTCTTAAACCCGCTCGTCGCCGGCGCCGTCGCCGCCGACGCGGAATCGCGCGCCCCGCCGACCAACCTTGCTAATTCCGCGTCAAATATTTATGCCGACGCTGGCGCGGCAATTAAAGTCATAATTAAAGTATTCGATGGCCGACGGTGGTCCTCGCCGGCCGTGAATTTTCGGGGGAATTTCCGGCGGTTGTCGAGGAAAGCGGGGCCCGCGTGAATAACGCCGCGGAAATAAAGCCGAGGCTTTATTGCGTGTCCAAGTGATAGTTTATGTTTCTTGTGTGGCGATCAATTATTCCTGCCGCGTCGCGGCGAGTTTCCCTGCCTACAATACAGGAATACCGCGTTCGTTTTCAATCAAGTTATCGGCAGGTGAATATTTGCTGCCGCAAGTCTCGCGTACTCGGGAGTATCAACTTTATATATCGTCCGACGAAAAGACCGCAAGAATTGACGCCGCCATCAGGTGGTTTAATGTCCTCGATATTTTAAATAGAATTTTAATGCAGCATCCTCGTGACATTGCCACTTCATCGTCTAGTCGTCACGCACACTCTGTTATTACCTTTCGCGATTAACTGTCTGTCATAGTTCTGTGTATCTGCTTTTGACAGATATACTTAACCCTTTCGCAGCGGTGTTCGACTATAAGCCACGCATTAAAAAATGTATTTTCTTGTACTGTGATACTCGGCAATTAATTTAATTAATAATGAACGTTGAAAATTAAAAAATTTTTATTGATGTAAAATTGATAGTTTTTGAGAATCATCCGAAAATTTAAATACGCTACGAAAGACGGACCAGTTAAATATTTTTTAAACTATCCGTCAAAAGCGCAATGTGTGAGGGTTTCTTCGAATTTTACATCATTGTTTTAGAAAATTTTGACGAGAATTTGTATTTTAAATTCTGGTAAGGATGATGATTTCTTGCGTAGTCATAGGAATTAGTATAAGTCTGTTGCTTGAGGAGATATTTACACCGTTCTCATTAAATAAAGTCTAACAATATATAGCTATTACTCGGGATAGATGGATCAAATACTCGATAGTGATGGACCGCCAAATTCATCTCACTCATAGTGTCTTCGTACAAATGCCATTACTTAAATTTTTATTAAACGCAGATACAACGAATTTAGATTACAAATTTTTCAGAGAGTCATGATGACGAAACAAATGATATGGATATTTCAAGTGAAAATGCGTCGGTGTAGGGTAAACCAACCAGTAATTGACCGCATACCAGTGAATGACCATTAGGCAAAGAAATATCAATTATAAATTTAAAAATTACTATATGTGTATAAATGAAGTGTAGTTGCACTTTTAATATCCCATATTTTTAGTTATGCGTATTAAATAAACATTTATAAGTACAATTCTTAATAAAAATATGCGGTCATTTACTGGGCTTCTCATTCAACAATTCGGTCATTCACTGGTTGGTTTACCCTAGCGCATATTACAACGGAACAACGAAAACAGATCAAATGTATTGTCTGCCATCACTGGCTTCATGAAGGCTGTTCTAGATTTGAAATCATGTGTAATTATTGTGGGAAAAATAACAAAATATGAATAAGTGTTTAGTAATTATAATAATATTAGAAATAGAATTAATCGTTTATCGTTTACTGAAACAATTTTTTCAACAATAATAAATACTACCAATCAATTTAATGAAAAACTATACCTTTTACCGAAGTGGTCCAACTGACCCGTAGCACTAAATGAGAGATGTACCACATCCCAACATTTTATTTACTCATTTCCGCGGCTATTTATAAAAATACTGTGTTATGATCATTACACGTCCCAGATAGTTCACAATACAAACTGATAAGTCAAATATTCACTACATTTAAAATATTTAAGCCTCACACGTTTTAAAAAACACCACCATCTCTACCGGAGTCACCCCAAGCAACGATAATCCATTAAACATCGGTCACACATCCAAAGTTCAAGCAGTGGCGCTGTGCCCGGGGGCACAAAATTGAACGCAACAAACGTTCGATACCCTTCAACGTTTCGAGCTGTCGCGTGTTCAACTACTCCGCCGGTATGTTTAACGAGCAATAAACGCAGCACTCGTTAAACCGTCGCTCGTTAAAAATATAGTTGAGTACGTAATACTACCGTGAAAGAGAGGGAAACGAAACGGAGCTCCGCTGTTCTTTGAAACCGTTCCGCGCAGGTTGCATTCGTTATCTTCGACCGAGCGACGTCAATCTATACGACCGCCTTTGTGCCGGGACTCGTATTGTCGTGGGAATTTTTGTCGGACCGTAACCGAGGCAAATAGAGCAACGAAAGTGATCTCGGTGTATGATATTGCTTCGGGCAGACCGCCGTTATTAGTCTAGATGACAAATCGCTGTTTACCGGCTGCTTCTGCGCGAAGGAAACGCTCGTTCCTCTTTCCACTGGTCCAGGAAAGAGAGAGCCGCGTCACTTATCATTTCCATGGGTTTCTTCTGGGTTTCTTTCATCGAACACGCTCGCAACGCACAATAGCGTCTTCGCGTAAGTAATATAAATTCGCAATAGCATCTGTGATCTCCGTTTTATGCGAAAATCGTGTTACTGCGGCTCGTGCATTCATAATATCGAAGAATGCTCTCAAACACCCTCTCACCGTGCAATAAGCGAGTGAAGAGTAACGCGCGTTCCTGGATAGATTAATTATCATTCGTTCCATTTCATTTAATCGAAATCAGACGGTTAAGGGGAGAGCGTAATTGCAGTTTCACTTTGGCGCCTCCGATGATTTCAAACTAGCCGTTCGACGTTGTCGATGTAACCGCAAAACTGCAGTTAGCGAGCATGGGGGGTGGTAGGTAATGAGGTGGATCGACGGGGAACGTTCTTCGTGTTCATCGCGCCACTCGGTTTTCGCCCTTGACAGAGGAAGATATCTCCTCTCAAAGAGCTGCGAGGTGCAAAACGTAATATTCAGCATTCCGAAAAGTTTCCAGTTGATTAAAGCCAGTTAAGGTCCCTGCCCCGGTATATAAAGGCTGTTAGAAGTTGCTACGACCCCGGGTATATCTCGGCAAAGAGTGGTTGGCAACTCTTCGCAAACACCGCGGCTCGCTTCCGGCATTATTCAGGTCGAATTTAATATTCCCTCATTATTCAAAATTAGCCCGAGTTCCCTGGAGTCCCGCTACCATTCCGGCATGGTAGGCGGTAGGTGGTAGAAATCATGATTATTGCAAGCCCGCAGAGATAGATTAAAGCCGAGGAGAAGAAAAGGGAATAAGGAAACAAGAGGGAGACGCAAACAGGCGTATTAATGCGCGATCCTATAAATTATCGGCAAAGTTGCTCGTCCGATTCCTTTGCTTTATTCATCGAGACTCTTTCTTACCGGCTTTTCTCCACCATATTATCCAGTCGGCGATATGTCACTGCCAACCTTTATTTTATACAATGCAATCTATCAATGGAAATCTACCCTGATTTTCAGTCGAATAAGTAACGTATTTATGACGTGATGAGTTTTTTTGTTCGTCTCCGCTTCGTCCACTGTTACTAATTGCCATAGTTTCGGTATTATTATTCCCATGTAACTATTTCGACACTGTGGGTTCCACGCGACAGCGCATAAAATTGTCATTAATTAATCGATACAACTTTCCTAACATTCACCTATAGTTCAGCACGAGACTGATACACACAATGCTCCCAAAGTTTCAAGTAGTCGAAGCGTATCACTGATCAGCCACGACGCTCCAAAGGCACAGCGTGACTTTGGTTATTGGTTAGACGTTGCCAGTGAATTAAGGGGCTATCCTTAAATTACGTAAGGGTAATTTTGGAGATTTCTTATCAACTTTCTGCCCCAGTATAAGAATTTGTACGGTTTTATTTTTCAATCCCCTTGCTCATGTAATATTTTTCAAATTGCATTTGTTCAGTTATAAACACTAGGTTTACGGATATTTTTTATGTATCTATTTTTACGAACACCCGTATATAATATTAAGCTGAACGTCTAAATAAATAACTAATAAATAAGAAGTATTTTCCCAGAGATTATCACAGAATTTTTTTTTATACTGCGACTCTAACTTAGCTACTGAAGATCGTTCTTTATTATCGTGCTTATCGACAAAGCAGCAATAAATACTGAGGCTACACGATATATCATTTGAGATGTCGGATCGAGAGCAGCGAATATATCTCGGACATATTATGATTTCTACTTAGTAGTGACTTATCTATTACTGTTATATTTATTACAGGAGTAATAATTCCCCGAATTAAGCCAATGTATTAGGATTATTTAAACAATTAGCCGTTCCGTAGAAATAGGTATACTACATATTGATGTTAAATGTTAGAAGGCCTAGAAGGAAATAAATGTGTGTGCCTATAAATTCTCCGAATAGAATTATTAATTTACGGTACAAATTGGTTTCTTCGCTATTCCTGTTTCGAAATTTGAAATCCGTCAAATTGACGGGTGCCGTCAAGCTGGTGTTAAAATTCTTTTAAAGGTTTATATAATTCATTTAAATAGGTTTTCATGTGTGCGATGAAACATTTTTTAGGCTACTCATATTCAAAATTAGGTTAAAAGATAGTACGTAAAATGCAAGAAAACGTAAGAAATTCATGACCCTCTCCCGCAAAAAAATCCTTTCATAATTTAAGGGAAGGTTCCGGTCTAGAGCCGAAACAAGTAGGTGATCTTTAGGAATTAATTAAAGGACAACTACTTTATATAATTTAATGGGACTTTTTGTATTGTATTAAGGATATTTTAGATCATAGAAATATATTTTTTGTTTTATAATTAATTATTGCAGACGACACTGGTGAGTCGTTAAAGTTGAAGCGTCAAAAAATTCATCCAAATCGGTGGAACCTGTATCGTCAAAAGTTATTATCCGATTCGACTGAAACTTTTTTATTTTGAAGAATATACTTCTGGCTAGGGGGGGGGGGGCAGAAATATTATAAAATTGACTTTTTTTAGAAAATATGCGACACTTGAAGTTTGAAACCACTTTTTCCCTATATTTTTCGTCTTTTCAACACCTTTGAAAATGATAAATTTTCAATTTTTTGTAATTTCTTCTGGATTCCCCCCTAGCCAGAATTGTATTCTTCAAAACAAAAAAGTTTCACTCGATTCGGATAATAACTTTTGGAGATACAGCTCCCACCGATTTTGAGCACACTGTTTCGAGAAAAATGCGTTTAAAGTTTTACGTGAGTGCCGAGTGGCCGATGTTATCCATGCATTTGCCGCTACTCAAATGCCTGTAACTCCGTTAATTTTGCTAATTTCAACAAATTCTTTTAAACACGTATTCCTAAAAGTTTGAACATTCGAAAACTTAAATAAAAAAAGAATCAACTTTTAGACCGGAACAAGGACGACCGCTAAGGTTCCACTTCTTCAACCTATCTCCTCAAACACTCGAAAAAGATATTTCCAATATTACCATAGTTTTTCACCAATATTTCTATCAACCACGTTATACATTAACCACCGATTCCAATCTAATCTCCAAAATTCCGCTACTTCGTTCACATTCCGTGCTGAGATAACATACCACTTACGTCCGCGTTAAAATTACTATATCAGTTAATACCGTAACCAAATCCCCAATGGCAATAAAAATTACCCCCCTGTTCACACAGCGAACACTCGTAAAAAGCGCCAAAGAATCAAGTGTTACGGAAACAGTGCATACAACGCTGGAAAAGTAGTGTTGTCGCCTATATAGGTATACACTTGGTCCTGATCGGGGCATTAGCATGCACGGTGGTCGTTTTAGCCCACGGTACGGGGTATAACCGGCGTATCGTCCGATTATTTGCTAGAGGGTGCACACCCCCACCGCGCACTGAATGCGGTTGATATTGGCTATGCGGAAAACGTGCCCCCGGGGAAGGGATACAGCGGAGTTAATGCGATCACCATGCGAAGTATCCCGTAGCACGGACCCACTTCGTGGCCCGGCGGTTCGCGTTAAAGAGAACGATATCGATGTTAAACGAAATTAAACATGCACGAGGCCTTCCATTCAGTTTCCTCCTTTCCTTCCCTAGTCAGACCTATCAGATGACCTGTTAATAAACATGCCATCCGGGAGTGAAAACGCTGCGGTTTCATTTCCGTCAGTTATTCAACTAAGGGTTCCCTTGTCATCGACACTAGCAGCGGTTCGAAATCGCACGCGAGAGGCTTGGTAGAAATTCGAGCTTCGAACATCATCTTTAACAGTCGACCTGCTCCGCCACTAAGCCCTGCCATCGCCATCAGGGGGGGCACCTTGTGTGTTTCCACGCGAAACAATCGCCGCGGTGCGTGACTGCGCTCCGATTAAGGGTATCGTTCCCGAGGATAGCAGGGAAGTGCAATATCCCATTATATTCCATATTGAGAGGAAAGAGGGAGGCGGGGATTGCGGAGGAGTCGACTGAAATCGCACTCTGCCGTGATCGTATCGCGGTTAGATCGCAACGCCAAGGTGGCGAGGCTGGGGCCGTTGGAAAGGTGGGAGACTTCTCGGCTTGCCACGTCGCGGCTACTTAGAGATTAATCCGGTATCGCTGATATCTCGCTCGAGCGCGAGGGGGGCGACGAGGGGTGGCGAACGGGGAGAAAGAAGCGACGATGAAATTACTTGGAGGTTCACGACTGAGAGGTTATGACGTAGACCGATGAACGGACCAGGGAGGGAATTTTATCGGCGGTCAATCGGCTATATGGGATTATCCCGTGCGGTGATGTGTGGGAGTGTGTGTACACACCGAGTCGTAATCCAGTTGGGGCCGGCAGGATAGTTCGCCGATACACCCTCCCGTGTGTGCATGTACGCGTCTATCGTTCCCTACGTACCCTGCGTCTCTGAGTTTGACCGCGTATAGTTGACAGGACCAATAATGCGGAGCGCGACCAGACCGCAGGGTAAATCGCGTAAAATCCTTTCGGCCACTGTCCCTCCTGCAATGTCGATGATACTGCCGTTGGAATTCGCGTCTCGTCATTAACTGCATAAGCATAGGGTGAGTTGGAACATCTGGGACAAAATTAAACGAGTAAATGTTCACTGGGAAATTCCCTTGGTAATTATAGTTGCGTTCAACCTCTTGCTTATTGAAATAATTGGCCTGCTTCTATACTATATTGTGGGGAAAAGAGTGCGTTGATATTATAAAACTAAGTATCTGAATTTTAATTCAGTTACGAGTCAAAGCTCTTTTGATAGTCTAAATAATTATGGGTCTATGGTGTTATTAGTATGCAACGAGTTGCCAAGCAGTGTACAATGTTTTCACTCAGCGATGCCATAAATAATTCATTAATCAGCAGGGGTACAGTACAATGATTCGTTCTGAACTGTTTTCTGGCATTTAAGCGGCAGGTCCAAATGCTGTGTCGCTAATTGGATTTTTTGGTCCGCCTGTGGCTTGCATGTGCAGCATTACAGCGGCTGAGGGTGATGTAATTTCGTTAAAGTGGTGTGGATTGTTACGTACTTGCACGAATTTTTGATTGAGGCATGTATAAAGCGTAATGGCATTGAGCTTCAGCGTAACAGGATTTCAAGGAGATTGTCATTAACAAATCCGCCCTTTACACCCACGAATTTTCAGCAATTACTAGTTCAGCTGATCGTATCAACTCACAAAAGGGAATTGTTACGTTTTGATGAGATAATGTATACTGCTTGGAATGGCGCTGTTTTCTGTGATCGACGATTCGATAGCCATTATCTCGGAAGTTACATGGTGTATGGATATAAAATAATCCATTGCGAAGATACACTGATTATTCTTAGCTGTGGCCATATTTCTAATAGGCTGTTGGTTTGATATTAGTTTAAGGGGTAGTATATGAATTTTGAAATACTTGAATATCTACGTCTTACGCATAGTAAATCTAGATGTAAGGAATTCGAAGGACAGTTGGAGTCTTATTTTTAATCCTAGGGAGGTATTTTTCACTTTACAAATGCTTTCTCAAGCATTATTTGCTAAACTTTTCCCACTGAAAATGCCCAGAATTCACAATTTTCTCAAGTTATAATTTATATCTATAAAACGGTGTAGTGAAAACAATTGAAACTCGGCAGATATTTTCATCTACTCATATACTGCATATTCAAAAAAATTGAAACCTTTGGCACTATTTCTTCAACAATTTTTCAGATAGTTTATCCTTCAAGATCGTCTCTTTCCATAAGAGTACATGTAAAATCAGTGAATATTAAAATCGTTATAACTCAGTAACTGTTTAGTGAATTCGTTTAAAATTTTTGGAGCACATCAGGAAGATTAAAAAGTCACAACACAAGTCTCACAAATTTTCATCAACATGGCACTATTTTGAAAATAGGTCCAGTACATCCTTAACAACCAGTCATACAGTATTATACAGGGTGTTTCTCTACCTGTGGTTAATACTCTAAGAGGTGATTATACCGGCGAAAATAAGACGAAAATCAAGAGTGACGAAATTGCGGTAATAATGTCCTCGAAAACGAAGCGTTTACCGCAATTTCGTCACTCTTGATTTTCGTCTTATTTTCGCCGGTATAATCATCCCTTAGAGTATTGACCACAGGTAGAGAAACACCCTGTATACGATCCAAAACATATATTGTAGTAATATTAACAAATACCCTTTATTCACTACTCTTTGCAATTGACATCCGAAGGTACATATTTCATCATCGTTGTTTCCAATTTATATGCCAAGCGTCGACTCACGTCATCCATGAATCCGAAGCGTCAGTTACTTTAAACAGTCCCGGTTCATAAAATCGATCGCACCCGCTGGGATGTCATTAATGCTGCTTGCCGCAGGCAGATCCACAAAGAACGATACGTTACGTTCGTTAAATTTCACGGCTTTTACCATTGCAGATGCTCCAGAACCTTCAGAGAATCGCTCGCGCCCCTTGGGTACGCGTCTGATTATTTTCGGCCTCGTTCCCTTCTCCTCGTGCCTACAACTGAGATCCACTTTTTTCTTCTTCCACATTTTTACGGAAAGCCGCTATCGTTTCGACGATTACATCTCGGTTGGAAGTTTCCGAACACCGCCATCTGAGCCGTCTGAGCATCAAAGCGCGATAAATGTGGAGACAAAGATTCCGCACGAGCCATTCTCGAGATCCACTTTTGGAAGTGCTTTGATCGGCTCCTAAAACACGTGGATGAACCTCCTTTTCTTCAACGTCTTTCGCGTTAGGTATAACGAACCGATTCAGCTCAGGAGATGATTCAGGAACTTTACTACGAACACTACCCCTTTCGCTTTTTGCTTAATCTAATACAAGGTGGCGATAGAAAATCCACCTAACCCACGTACGCGTCCTTTCAATTTTAATTCCAACCCCACGGAACTAGGAAACTTGGGTAACGACAGTGTCTCTTCATCGCGATTGTTATTCTGAATCGCTGTATTAATAATAATCCCGCTTTGGCTAGTTGCTGGACATTTCATCAAGGGCGATTATCGTGCATTGAGCAAGCAACTGAATGGCCGCTTATTAATCCAGCCTTTAATTAAACCCTCGGCGAAAGGGGTCGTTTACTTCGCAGCTTACTTTATCCCGATCGATAAGGCTGTCGGAAAACAAGGCGGGCGGAGGGAGAAAAAAAGTTGCGAGCAGGGTTGGTTAGAGAGCGGGAAGCTCGCGCAGAGGGCGGACAGCGAGAGCCAGGCCCCGGCGTATATAGTGGTTGCAAAATTTGATCCGCTCCTCGTCATCCTAAAAACATAATCAAACTTCATGGGTAAGGGAACGCGGCAGGGAGCGACGTCGTCTCCTCTCTCTATTTTTGCCTTCGAGCACTTTCTTTCTGGGCGAAGGCGCTCTTTCATCTTCTACTTTACCTTCGCCCCTCCCCCTACCCCACGTCCCAAGCCCCGTCGAGCGCGTCTGTGTCCGCCACCTCTTCTTCCTCTCTTCGAGGCGTAAATTGGGGCATAAAAGATGACGCCGACGCTTGATAACGTTATCTCGCGATAGAGAAACTTTTTATCTTTCTCCGTGTGTTTCTCTCCCTCTTTATCGGCCGTAGTTCCCTTAGCCGTGAAAATTGTTTTCTGCCTGACAATTTCTTCACCCCATTTCACTACTTCTAACGCGGATCCCGACGCGCCATCCCTCTCCCCCCCGGCCCGCCATCCCCTCCCTAAATTCGTTATCGCCGTTGCCTCGGAATATCCTTCGCTGTGCGTGCGCTCGCTTGGATTTACGTTACAGACTTTCTGACACGAGGGGCTGGAATGAAAAAATACACGGCTGGGTAAAAAGTGTGGCAGTTTCGGAATTGTTTGGACTACAGAGCCAGCTGCGCGGCGTTCTTACTCCCTCTGCGAGCACAAATTGGATCGTGAAAACAGCGTCAGAACTTATCACTGTTATGCGATAATAGGGAATCCCTCTTGTTCCTTTCTAGCCAGCCGTGCTGCGCCGTTCGCGTCGTTTCCAGCGTGACGGAAAAACTCTCTCGTCTTTTTTTTTTCATTCGTTGACCTTTTTTTTTGCATTCAGGGATGACCTATATTCGCGCACAAAGGTCTCTGAGTAGGTTTAACGGAACGCTTTCGGGTTGGGTTAGGAGCGGGGCAAGTGTAGCGTGGTGGGTTTCTCGCTACAAATAGATGTAAATTGCGGAAATGAAAAAGCGATCGCCCGTGAAGCTACGGCTAAAGCATCGAACCAGGGCTCTTTCTCTCGCGACAACTATGAATTTCGCTGCCTTCGCGCGAATAACACGAAGAGCTTTAAAGTAGCAAACACTTTTCAGCTGGTATCATAGCTTTTATTCTAGTAGTTACAGTGAATATCGCTGGTGTACACTTGTGACTTTCATAGCACTGAAAACTTTAGGGTGAATGTACCTGCCTAATATCGCCCAGGTTCATAAAATCGCCACTCGTTACACTTCGCAAAGCAAACAGTAAAATTTATCGGTCATGAACTGAATTAGTACCTAGTAAACATATGTAGGAAAACACATTGTAATTACAGCGGCATGTGAATAACAGTTACAGAAAGTATTTCAGTGAATCTTATCAATGTAAAAGTTGATCGAACTGCGACAATTTTACCTACTTAAGGACTGCAATCGATTCAAATATTTTTTGTAATAAAAATAGCGTGCTCTTTTTAGCAGTATGCGTGCTCTCAGTACCACTGACAAGAGAACATCTCAAACCCGAAAATTCAAAAAATTCTGAAACTTTGTGGATATGTAGGGGATTTCCTTCTGATTACAACGCATTTTTTTGCTGCCCAAAATCACTCTAAGGGAGTGAAATTAACCCCTGAAGATTCGGCTATTTTTCGATTTTGTGTTATAACTCGCGAACTGTAAGAGATAGTAAAAAGTTTCGAGACAAAAGTTACTTCTTTCAATTAGATCTATCATTTGATGAAAAAATATTTTACAGTTCCCGAGTTATAACACAAAATCGAGAAGTAGCCGAATTTAATTTCACCCCCTTAATATGATTTTGGGTAAGAAAAGAAATTGTGTTGTGATCAGAAGGAAATCCCCTGCATATCCACAAAGTTTCAGAATTTTTTGAATTTTCAGGTGCGGGATCTTCCCTTGTGAGTGACATCGCTTGGCGGTAACAAGATTAGATCAAATTAGGTTTACTCAAACCTAATACTAATATGAAAATAACTTTAAAACCTCATATATACATGAATCAATCCATATTTCTTGAGTAGTCGATATTACGTACCTTTTTTAGCACCCGATTTTGCATGTCTTACGTTTCCTGAGTCCTAATTAAAAATTTGTAGGATTCAACGATTGTAACTTATGCTACACAAAACCTGAATAATTTCTCTTTAATTTTAAAAATATCAATTATTATTTAATAAAGAGGGATTTACTTTTGCTAGTCGAAAGACGCAGAAATTCACAGTATTACTGTCTAAGTAGTATCATTCTTGGATCACATTCGACTTATACAGCGTAGGAAAAGCTACTTTCGGAAAGCAAGCCACGTAGGAGAATCGCGGAGGTCGCGGCGCTTGTTCTTTGTATGATAACACGATGGGCGTGAGTGGGGTAAGTTTCTTTCATAAAGGGCGACTTTTGAAGAGTCGCCGCGAAAGATCATCCACATCGATGGACGGCGAAGGATCGGTTTTATTGGTCCAGAGATCTCCGATTTATTCAGGTTACCCGGGATCTATTCACTCGCTCAAAGGCACCGGGATCTTCGATACACAAAAGAATCGCTTCCTTATTTCGCAGCATTGCATTTCATGCTTATTCGGCTCCGAGGTATTGTTCGACCGCGCCGCAGTGGGGTGGCGGATCGTATTATCTGGCGAGATATGATTTCGTGGATTTAGTAGATCAACTATCGCAATTCTTATACACAGACATGCTCCTACACAGAAACCATATTTGAATTAAACCTAGGGGTGGAAAAGCGTCTGATATAAGAAACCAAGCTATTCTTCCAATCGAACTCCCAAGGGAGTTAGGGAACCCGAAAATTCAGAAAATTATGCAACTTTGTGTGCGAGTAGAGTAGTTCATCCATAATACAAAACTATTTTTGTTGGTTCCACAGTACTGTTGTAGGGAGTGAAACCACCTCTTGAATAAAATGCAGAGTTTTCTTTATCGTGGAATATTTCGAGAAGTGTGAGATATATTGAAAAGACATTTAAACCAAAATTGCATCTCTATTATATCTACCAAACTGTGTAACAATAATTAACTAGAGAAATCCATACTTTTTAAGTTACCCCAACTTTTGTTTAAATTTCTTTTCGATATCTCTTACTATTCTTCAGATATTCCACGATAAAGAAAACTCTGCATTTTGTTCAAAGGGTGATTTCACCCCCTAAAATATGCAACCGACAAAAATTAGTTTACTTAGGCACAAAGTTGCATAACTTTCTGAATTTCCGAGGTGCCTAATTTGTACACTTATTATTTCTTGCAAAAATAGGGGAATTGTTTAATAAAAAGTTTCAGGAAGACAACAGTTCGTTGCTTTCATTCAAAACTAGCCCACCGGTTACCCGGTTTCACTCGAGAATTATTTACAATGTTTCCAAAATAACAAAGCCTAAAAAAATAAATAGCCTATAATCTAATCTAGGGCGTATGTAATGAATATTCAAAATTTCATTGAAATTCGTTCAGCCGTTTAGGCGTGAAAGAAGGACAAACAAACAGATAACGTTTCATTTTTATATATTAGTAAGGATTTTGTCGGCATACTGTATCAAAGAATAGGTTCAAAATGTGCGAGGGTTTATTACACTGGTATGTTTCTTTCACTGAGACTTCTAGAGCGCTTGTCAAGCGGAAAGTCAAAGGTGACGGCGGCCTGGTACACCTCTTCTGAAGCAAGGCTCGATAAAAACCCGGGCCAGCGTTTCTGTCTCTGATACTGTTATGTCGCGATAGTTTCGCGGCGACTTGTCGACGGAGCGGTGGCCACGAAAGTGTCGAGAAATGCGCGGATACATGAACCGACAAACGTACATGTCGCTTCGAGGATACATCACGGTTCGCTGAAGAACACAGACCGTCCATTTTCATAAAGGTTGACGGGAGGGTTGTTTTTACGCGTCGAGATGTGACACGGCGCGCCCACTCTTTCCGGTTCCCTGGCCACGCTCGTCTTCGCCTTTGTCCTCCTGTAAGATTCGCGAGCTCTCGCGATTACGGTTCCCCTTCCGAGCAACTGCTTATCACGCCGCGCGATATAACCTTCCCTCCACTTTATAATTTTTCGCTATAAACACCCTCAAAAAGCCAATAAACAGAGCAGATGAAAACTGACCACGAATTTACTATAGATTTTATTTAATTGAATGCTCGATTTGGAAAACGAGGTACATGTATATATCTCTGCGAGAGATTAGGTGATAGCATATGAGGAGAGATTCCTTAGGTAGTGCTGGACGCTTAAGGTTTTTTTTGAAGAAAGAAGAAATAAGGAATAATAAATGAATCCCATAGCTGTGCACACGCGACTGGAACGCGCTGAAACCTAATTGTTGTTTTTTTTCTGTTTCGTCTATGGTTTACGTGGAATAACGGTTATGTAGCTTTTCAAATACCTATCATAGATATAGCTAATTCCGATATTAGGTGCCGTCCTCCGGACAAAATTTTTCAGAAAATCCATTTTTTGTATATAACATAAAGTATATATTTTTTTTTGTAGTATAACATTCCGGGAATACCTTGGTGAAAGTTTCTCTTCAAAATTCGTAACGGTATAGATTCTACAGTCACATAACCAATTCAAATTCCGAACGCAGAATACTTTGAACACGTTTTTCTCCAAACATGATATTTCGAAACGGTAACCACGATTTCAGAAGATCTAATGAACCGATTAAAAAAAAAACCTCGACGCATTTGATACGTAATTGTACACGTTATCGCAGCATCCTATAACATAATTTGTTGAAACACTTTTTTTATTTGCATATTTATGCGCGAAATCATCAGGTTTTTTGTATTTTGTACTTCGTTTCAATGTGCACCAATAAACGCAGTTTTGGGCTTTTTTGTCACAATAACTTTAAGAAATCTTTTGGATTTTGGATTTTGGACGATCCTTGGAGTAAATGTTATGGTTACCGTTTATGTAGCGCTGCACTAAGCGCCACCTAAAAAATGCAGCAAAACTGAAAACATGAAACAAAAATTTTTTGTACCCTAACAAGTAGATTAATAAATGCCAAACACATTTTTTAGGATATGTGATAACCTCTGCTTGTAAAAACATCATAAAGAACACCGACTTTTTAATCCTGACTGGAGGGTCCCCTGAAAATTAACTCCCGTATTTGAGGGAGAAGGCAAATCAGATGTGCACAAAAAGAACTATCGTATTTCGAAAGAAATGACTTGACTTGTTTGATTTGTTATATCGGATTCAGAAGATTCAAGAAACCTGGAAAGTGTGGAGTATCCATAAATCTCTTTCATTTACCAGCAAGCTATTCTACAACTAACCAGAGGTTAATGAACAGTCTCACTATCGATCGAAGCTATCTTCTAAACTTTGATATTCCAAAACAACCACTATTCACCGAATGAGCTACAAATTCACCCATTCCATATTTAATTGAAAACAGTAAAGTCTAGAAGCCCTCCCGAGCACGACAGTAGAATCCATCAGCATTCGTCAGACATCACCGCAATGTCTGCCCAATGGGCGACCGTTTCTCCTTATACAGGCCACATTTCCTCCCGATACCGCCTGTCGGGCATAAAAATGGCGAGTTATCGTGAGATGTAAACGTGTCTTATCTTGACGTTCGTCTCCGAATAAAACGGCGGCGCGTAGCGAATACGAAGCACGCAGGCCACGCTCCCGCTCGCCGGTGGCACGGCAACTCCTTAACCAAACATAAGCTTTAAAGCGTAAGCTCGCTTAAACTTGGCGCAACGGAGTTTTGGCCCAGTTAGGGCCGCGCCCGGGACTTGCAAATTACGGCCACGGAACGCAACGTACGTTCGAAATGGACCAACGGGCTGCAACCTTCTCTCTCCTTTCGACCGTCCCGCTCACTCCGTCCAGTTCCGTTCTCCTCTCCCTCGCTCCTCTCATTCGCGGTCGGTGCTCCGTCAGATTACAGCGCCAGCAGAGTACGTTGAGTACACAGGCGAGGACTTTAGTCCTATTGCTCACAGTGGTTGCCTAAGCTAAGGCATTGTACACTTGTAATCTAAGCAGGATGGTTGTCTACTTAATGGTTAGCGGGCTGCCTAATGTTACGTTCAACCACTTGGCCTCGTCGTTTTTAAACATCCACTCCTGCGACCTTCATACAATCGCACATTATTCCGACTGGATTGGAAGTCGTAAGCGCGAGAGGAAATGGAACATGTCGTGGCAGGGGTAGCTCGTAAAATCGAATATCAGATGCATCAATTTATATTAGATCTCCCACAGACAAGATGATAATAAAAATGATGACAGTTCGGGCTGTGCTTCCCGGTCGAGTAGACATTTTATCAGGAGACGTAAAAGATCCGGCGGTTTCTGCTCTGGAGATGAAGGGGCGACAAACTTTCGGCGCATTACAAGGTCGTAACAAGAACAGGAAGTGGGAATCAATAACATCCAGTTCATCTTTCATCGCAGATAGCGCGTACGAGGGGGATGAACTACCCATTGATGTACGAGCGTTTAATGGTATTGACTGCAATGCAGAAGAGGGGCTCGGGTGCACGGCGGTGTAAACGACGAATCTCCGACGGTGGGCCCTTCCCGGCTCGATTCCAATGGCAGTTTTATGGCGAATCTGATAAAGGCACGACCCTACTTCTTGGGGGTTGCCAGAACGGTGAATACATTTGACGACTTCGCCAGTGGTGATCGTTCTTACCTTTTCTTCAACGACCGATTTCGCTGAATCGCTTCATCCCCGTGTCTCTGCGAAGTGCGCGTTATACTGAACCGATTTCCGAGGAACGATCGCTCGTTAAAAGCAGTGTAGATATACGCTTCGCTTCGATCTACCGCTGCATTTCTTTCAATACCTTTCGGAGAAGTACAAGCAAATCGGCAATGTGTACTACAAATAGGGAAATATACATATCGCGTGGAGTCATTCTTCGTCATCACTCAAATTATATACTGCTGCACTTTCGTGCTTCGACATAGCTGCGCGACGCAGAAGTTTCTGAAACTTCAGAACGGTGACGGAATCGGTCCATCACATTCAGCTAGAAGTTATCGATCGGAGCGAATGTTAGAACGAACGACGACACGAATGATAGGACTCTTTAACGACAGTAACCCGAGGGCACGTGTCGAAGTCGGAAAACTCTCTGGGGGATCATTAGAATACCACGTAATCGTGGGTGTCTATCACCTTCCGTGGGAATCGATGACCAGTCCAGTGGAATCCAAATCGGTCGACGACCAGGCTCGCGTTGAGGGGAATCAGACCAAGAGACATGGGGGAAAACGAGAACAAAAATCGACGAATACCGACAACGCTGAAATAGACAAGTAGGGGAGACCGGGGCAGGTTGTAACACGGGTTAAATTGTAACATAAGTAAAATTTTTTGAACGACAAGTCTGGTAATTCACAGCATGCGAGATCTGCTTTACGATATTAGCACCGTCGGTTTTAGTGACACAAACGAGCGTTATGTATTCATTTTGTGGTTATAGCGCAGAATTGTAGTATTTAGAGCACGCAAGTAAATGTTGTCTTAGCACTTTTATTTCCATTAACCGTCATTAGAAATAGGGCTGGGACTATTTGTCGAATTTGTCGGTATTCGAGTATTCGAATACTTCAGTTGCTCAATTATTTGTCAAATATAATTCGAATATCCAAGTATTCGAATACTATTCGAATATTTTAGTATTCGAATACTATTCGAATATTTTAGTATTCGAATACTATTCGAATATTTTAGTATTCGAATACTATTCGAATATTTTAGTATTCGAATACTATTCGAATATTTTAGTATTCGAATACAATTCGAATATTTTAGTATTCGAATACTATTCGAATATTTTAGTATTCGAATACTATTCGAATATTTTAGTATTCGAATACTGTTGTATTCGAATACTATTCGAATATTTTAGTATTCGAATACTGTTGTATTCGAATACTAAAATCAAGTTCTGTAGGTTCATTTGTCAGGATGAAATCTTGTAAGCTAATTTTGACCCTCTTCACACCATACTATTCGAATACATCAGTATTCGAACAATAACATTCCAATATTCAAATATTCGAAGTTTATTCGTAGCATTCGAATACTTGTAAAATATTCGAATATTAAATTATTCGAATAGTCCCAGCCCTAATTAGAAACCGTTTAAATTTTTGCTTCTTTGTCGCAAACGAATCAGCACACATTGGTTTATTATAATGTGTATGCATTTTAGTGATTTGATGTTTAGTTTCTCGTTTGCTGAGATAAAACGCAAATTTCGACCTCGGGGTAAATTGTAACATGTCACTATACTTACTCCGCTCCAAATGGTGATAAAGCAAGCTATTTGCTGACACACCGGAAAAATATGCTCTAGAGGAACAATAGAACAATCGAAAATCCAAAAAATAGAAAAAAGTATAAAGGAAGAAGTAAAGAAAGCGAAGAAGAAGATTTTGATAAAATCAGATGAATAAGAAATGATTGTTTAACTCGTGTATATCAAATGTTTAATAATGATCTGCGTTTTCATTTATATTCTTTAGAAATGTTTATTTGCACTCATATTTGTATTTAAATTAGTAAAACAGTTGTGTTACAATTTACTCCGGACTGGGGCACATTGTAACGAAAGTTCAGATTTGTTTAAGATGAAGCTAGATGTCTAAATGTCCAAGATTTTGTCACATACTTTCACGCAATTAGTTCACCATATATGTAAGTAGTAAATCACGCAAATTATTTCCAGATTGAGCAAAACACTTTCAAGAAAAAACTGTGAAAACTTTTTTGCTACAATCTGCCCCGGTCTCCTGTACCCATGTTTCGTATTTTCTACATTCATTCCCAATTGATGACCTTGCGGCAATTGGGGTGCAGCTCTATCTTTATCAACCTCGAGAGAATTAAAAAAAACTGTTTATAAAATTATTGCTTCAACTTAACATAATAAAGTATACATTTTATTTCTATTTTTAGCTAATTTTTTAAATCTGGAGCTGCCCGAAACCAAAATACTGTACAATATAAGAATGGTTACTGGTTCAAAATTTGAAATAAATATCTCATATGTTATCGGATATGCATCAAACATGCAACAAACGATGTAGAATTTTTTTTACAAATATTACAAATCATAAGCCAACAACTGTAAACAAACGGAGTTGCTTTTCCTCTTGCTGCAAGGTCCTCAATTAAACTTCAAGCACGTGTTAACCTGTTAGAGATCTCTACTCGTAAAACCTAGATTCAGAAACATTCTCGATTATACCGTTTTCCTTTGAATCTATCAGTTGCTACATTCAACATAGAATTCTAAGTATTCCCAAACTAGAAGTCAAGGGCACACTTGCTCATTTCCCACGGAGCTTCAAGTAATTCTTTGTTCGCCAAGTGTCACGTTGCTTCACTCCAAAATTGCACGGCGTCAAATTAAACAGTGAATGCAGTTTGTTCGTGAATTTCATGGAACCCTCGCTGCGATACACGTACACGCGAAGCACACATTTCCGCGCCTCCGTGCCGCGACTTTTCTCCAGATAAGTTCCTGCAATATAGTTCCCCTGCAGAATAGGGAGGAAGACAGGGAAATGAAGAAGAGAGATGCGAGAAGCAGTGTTGACGCGACGCATGCTACCGGTCGCAAGGATCGCGAGCGGGTGGGAGGACGCTCGTAAAATCGTATCGTAAAATTCAAAGTAAAAGAAAGACGTAACGGCGCGAGGCAATAAAGTATCGTTTCGGGCAGGGTCGTGCCTCGCATGCACGATGTCTATCGCGATAAAATGTCGGGCTTTACCCTTTTTTAATGGGGCGTGTCGCCGGAGAAAATCTGGCATTACGCTCCTTATATCCTTTTGTTGACACTGCGCTCTCCCCGATCGTCCTGGCCGGTGATTTAAAGCTGCGGTATAAATTTTCCGCGGCAAAGAGTCGAGAGTGTGGCTAGGGTGAATCGATAATGGGGGGAGCGAATGACGGTGACAATAACGGGCTTTTATTGAGCAAATCGTCGAGATCGAAACTTCGTCTTGAACCGTAAGCGTGTGCACGCGACTAGCAGCTTTGCTCCCCGATACACAGCCGGATTTATTTCGATGTCTAAGCACCACGTTTATTACCTGTACCGATGAAGGCTCCTGCTCCAGACCGACGGGGAAAATAAAATAAAGCTACGGTGCAGTTTCCCCATTTTAACGACACGATTCCTGGCTGCTGTCGGATTCCTAAAACGTTTATGGGTCTGCGATCCCTCCGAATGACGTTCACCAGCATCCCTATTGATACTAATGCGACAGGCTTCGTGTATCGGTGGTCAAGATTTATCAGAATCTCGCGCAGACAGGGCTTACTTAGTAAACGTTGAACCGAGCAATATCACTCATCCGTTTCCTTCTAGTAATAGGCATTACTTACCTTCGTTTAGTAGAACATCTCCCCGCTTCTGTTCACGAGTTCTATTAAACAGTGAAAGTTTAAGCGCTGTAATCTCGAAGCAGCTCGTAAGCTGCTGGTATTTCGAGTAACAGAGCTCGGGCCAGATCGACAGTTATATATCGGGATATCCTCCTTGATAACGCGATCAGCCCAGAAAGGAATACGTAATACCGAGACGTTATTTGCGATACAGGAGTACACATGACGCATGAAATTCTTTGGTGGATGCCCGCCGGCACTCAATATTGCCTCGAAGTCGAAGGCATCCGCAGCACCAGCAGGTAGGTTTGAAGTTTCTCGGGCCAGCAGCGCAACGATTTACGAGGTCCCGAGGGTACCGACTATCTTCCCAGGAAGTAATGCCTTTTTCTTGGTGCGAATACCAGATACCAGATACCAAGATCCCGGATCCCTGGGTATATTTTCCATGCTCCTTCCGTCGTTCCGTGTAACTACTTGCAGTACCTCTGGAGGTCTACTGACCCAAGAGGTACGAACGAACCAATCTTTCGGTTCCGTGGATCCCCCATAAATTCTTTCACGCAGATTCTCACCGGAACACGCTACGAAATCATAGATTACGATGTCGGCGCAACGTTTCGCGCTACCCATCCCACCCCCCGTCCACCCCCGCCGGCCGCCCCATTCCCGCCCCGACGACCTATTGATTTCCATTCTCATTCGACGCCATTTAATACGAGCGGACAAAGAACCCCGACATCCGTCGATCGCATTTATTTCAAACGGTGCCCGATTTCATCTAATTCATTGTCCCGTCGAACTTCCGAAGACCCGTCCCATCGATATAAACCAAGCAGCTTTGTCTCTGCGCGTTAATCCCGCCCTGGCGGAACTTTATCGACGAATCGGGGGCCGGCTGAGCGTCTATTTCCCCTCGATTCGGTAAGGGCGGCGAAAGATTTTTTAAGTTCCTGTTAATCGAACCCCTCTTTATCTTCCCCGATGGATTTTTAATGCCTTCCCGGGTCACTCGACCTATTCTTCCGAACCTATTCCTCGTTATATCACTCGTAGGGACCTCTGGCATACTTGGACAGTGCCTTATGCACTCTATACGAATGTAAGATTAAAGGTGAAGCGGGCGATCACATCCTGGACAATTTTAATTGTAGAAATCTTAGTTTGCTGACCACGTGTACTTCGTCGCACTTACGAGGGATGTTCGGTCACCCGAACACTTTGATTTGTTTGAAACTGTGCAGGTTTGTAGAGGACCTCGATAGAAGTATCAGGCAATTTTTCGTATGTGTTTGTTTTCTGTTCTTCTGGGTGGAAGACACCCTTTAAAGGTTAATTTCTGATTTCCTGCTTAAAATGATTTCCTATAAAACTATGTGATCAAATTGTTTATAATTTGTAATTTAAGGAGGACAATGTTCCCCAGCCCCCACACACAAATTTTAAACAATTCAGTTATATAGTTTTATAGGGAATAAAAGCCATTATCCAGTTTTCAGAATATACTGGAAAGTATGAAATCACACATTAACCTTTAAGGGGTGTGTTCACCTTGAAGAATCGAAAATGGGCATAAAGCAAAATTTGTCTGATACTTCTATTAAGAGGTAGACGGGTATTAGAAGGCTAAAATGAATGGTTCTTTGGGGTTGGATAGAAGGACTACTAATAATTCATATCATTGGCACGTTTTACAATACTTTATTGTGAATATAACACGCATTTTAAGACCAGGAAACCTGAAAAATATTAACAATTAAAGGAATTACAAAGAGTCAAAGTGGGCGCTGCGCAATGCACGCGTTAAAACGATGAACATCGTAAGTCGAAAACGGATTAATATTTTTAGTTGAAATTTTAACTGAACCCACAAAATACTCTTCTCCACAATATGGAACTCTGTGGAAAAAAGTCAATAAAAATTCACAGAGATATACAACAAATATCAACTTTAAAGGATTTTACTGAAGTAATCCTGTGATAAATGTTGTCTTAAATGTTGTTAAAGTTATGCGATCTTATTGAACGAGTTCCACATTGTGGAAAAAAGTGTTTTGTAGATTCAGTAAAAATTTCAACAAAAAATATCGCTCCGTTCTCGAGTTACGATGTTCACCGTCTTGAGAAACACAGTTTTAAGAAAAACGGTTTTAAAGCCCGTCGCGGCGTGTTTGCTAGCATTGGCCCGGCTGTTACTTTTTACGTTGTAACTCTCGCAATTTTTCGAATTTTTCAACGAAGTCTTTTTTAAAAAACTTCTAACCTGTCACAATCGGTAAAAATCGATTTTTGGCCGTGAAATACCGATGTACCTCTTTAAAGGATGTTTTCACCCCGAAGAATCGAAAATGGGCATAAAGAAAAACTGCTCTGATACTTCTATCGAGATCCTCTACCAACCTACGCAGCTTCAAAAGAATCTGCATATTTGGGTAACCGAACTTCCCTTGTTAATTCAGATTTCTTCTTACCGCTAGCATCACGTGTACCCAAAACTCAAACTAGCAGCCTACTATTCCCCTAGCTGATTCTTCCCATCAAAGAATATCCCCTAGCGCGTGTCACGGGACCGTCAAACACTGGCGACGTCCAAAGACAGTCTCGTTCCATCCCGTCTCCGCCGTGTCACCGTGCAGCTCGCGGCATCTGGAAAAATGGCAGCGCACCACGTACGTATCGTAAATATCCGGGGCATCGTGTTACGTCCGCCCGACGTACGTACATCCGCAGTAACTTAAGAGCACTAGCTTTCGGACATCTGTTCGGCCACCGTCGTATCTCCCCTAATAGTTTTCGCTTCGGCGATATTACCTGCGAGCCAGGGACGAGATAAGAACCCTGCCCTGGTCTATCTAACGCAACGCCGGGAGGGAATGCGCCTCTAAAGACGTAAGAGGGCGGGAGACCGGGACACGATCCGTCAGACGGGAAAAGGAGGAGACGCCGGGCGATCCGGTGAACGAAGAAGGATGAGGGATGACGAAGAGCAAGGTGGACGGGGGGCTGCGAGAGCGTAGCTGACGGGGGAGGGTAGAAGAGAAAGCACGGAAAAGGCAAGACGACGAAACTCAATTACAAAAGTTACGGGCCCGCAGCTCTCCCGCAACCTTCCCCCTTCCTCCCCCCTGTAACTTCCCACCCCTCCCTCTCAAGCCGGTCCGCCACGACCCCCTTTTCGACCCCCTCCGATCCGCGTCGCCGATGCCACGCTTTGACTCCACGTCCCTCTTCTTTCCTTCCCTTCCACCTATATCGCGATTGTTCTTATCACCGCGCTCACACTTAACCGCCGCCGTGGCTCCCAGTTGACGACGCCGCTGGACCATCGCCGTGCCCTCACGGCGTGACGCTTCCTTAATATGCAGGGCGCGAATGGTAGACAATATGGGAGAGAAATGGCGGTCTCGGGGGTTAGGGGAGGCCGAGAGCGTCGCTGGGGATCGTTCCTGAGAGATGAGCGCAAGTACCAGCGGCAGCTGGGGCGCAGGGGGTGACGGGGGGTGGAGAATTGTAGGAGCGCAGGCGATTTCGCCATGTACGAAATGGAGATGACAGCTCCATGCGTTTTGAGATAATGTATTTCCGTCAGGACTTCGTTCTGGCCGATTATTTCGAACGGCGAGTCCTGTTCACGCAGGCGCCTTGGCGCGTTCCACGAATCGTGTACGTTGAACAGCACCTCTTCTTCGGTGGTATTCTCTGTATACTTCTTACTCGTCTCTGGTACCAGGAAATGCCCCGCTCACGACCGCGCCCCCTTTACTGCACGCCTATTTCCGTTTAACGTGCCACTTTATTTCGTTGCGAGAGCACATCAGGAACAGACACGAGTATACGTAATCAATACACCTACCTGTAAAGATAAGATCGTCGGCGAAGTTGACATTCGATCGTAATTTACCCCGGGCAAGAATTTACATACCGTTCACCTTCGATCCCCAAGCGTTACGTAACTGAGTTTTCGTACGTGTTTGCATGGCGCGACGTTCGTCGTGGCCACGCCATGGTGGGGAATTCAGATGGGAAATAGGATGAAATATCGGCCTATTCCCTCGCGCGGCGTAAAAGGGTGATATAATACAAGGCGACGGGGGGGCGGTGGGGTTAAATGAGAGACGGGGGCTGCGGATAGACCGTGGGAGGACAGAAATGGCTGCGGGTTTGTCATGTCCGGCGTGGAGATGACAGTTCCGTTCGTCTTAAAGTTTGTTGTCTTTTCGAGGCAGGGAATCGTTACGTGACGAAACTGCGTTATACGTTAGGTAGACGTTTGTGCCCCCGTGGCCTCTCGCCACGTCGAGGAAATGAGTTTCTCGATGGAGGGAAATTCACGAAAAGGGGGCCAACGCCGCCGAACCTTTCCCCAGCCTCTGTGGTCCGGTAATATCATTATCTTTGGGAAAGATAAAGGGAGATTACCTTCAATCACGCTCCCCTCGGCCCACCGGATCGCGCGGCCTTCTTTCTCGCCACCTTGAAAATCGTCGTAACGCAAACATCTCGCTCTGGAATCTCAAGCAAGCCCGATCTGTTTGCCTTGGAGAGGCGTGTTACTCACGCCGCCCTTCTGCTAAAGATTTACGACCTGATTCGGTTATCGTGCGAAATTGAACGACTCAATTCGCTCGGCCTTTCGCTGTTGTAAAAATGATTGGGGAGCACGGAACGTTAGTGGGGATAATACGTCGAAATTTTTAGGTTTCTTTTTTTGCCTGATGCGTTTTGCGGTGTAAGTGTAAATGGAATTGATAAGGGCGGATGAGGTATCCGTGCGGAGGGATAGTTGGATTATACGTAGTGTTGGGTTACCAATAATTCATCCACGATGAATTAGTGGAAGATGACATAATCAAGTCTCTGAGCTGATATTCAGAATCAGATTTTCATAGAAGACCGATGTTTCAATTAATTTTGTCAGAGCGTTAATTAAGCCTTCGTTTGATTCATAAACGTAGTACACTGATTTTGAAAACAGTAACCGTAAAGTATTTAGGTATGCAGACTTTAGAAGAAATTGAAGTAAATGCATGCACTAAGACCTCTTTAATTAATATTGGACGACTTAACGTTCTATTTCATCCTGCGTCAAACAGCAAAATAACGCAACTCGCAATCTTTTTGATATTCCGCGTGTTACTCATGCCATAAATATCATGACACCCGGTGTATCGAGGAGATTGAAAACGTCAGCTACCTGTTCACGCTTCCCAGGAGACAAGGAAAGACTCGTGGCTCCTATTCTCGTTCATTTTTAATCTCTGTTTACCTGGTCGGTTCCCACGAATGCAATCTGAGGGGTCACTTCTACATCTGCTGCCGTTCATGTTTCATTTAATGTTTCGTTCTCGTGCTCAGATCTTTGAAAAGTGGTAGATGGACTCCCCAACCTTTAGAAAGTGTACATTTTTAATGGGTGAAAGGAATATCTACTGGAAAGGGTAGGTATCTAGATGACGGATTCTGCCACCCTTGTTTATTTTGGCAATTTTTGACTGATCAACAGTAATAGATTCGGTTAAATCTACACGTGCTTTGCGTTGAACAAGCTACTATTTTTTTAATAAATGTCCGCAGCGCCTCTGATGTGCTAAGTAACCCATTACTCAAGTGTTCGCTACGTGCAGCTAGTTTTAGTCAAAGCATTTTTTCTTATATTCTGTAACTTACTCTTCCTTCAAACATTCCTTCTATTTTGGTTATTATAAATGTTCTCCGTCTAATAAACGTTTTCGCAATATGTATAACCTTAATTACAAACGGTCGTTCTTTTAAACTAGTTTTTAGGTACTATCTGATGGTTCTGATTTATTTATTTATAAAAGTCAGCACGCGTGTAGTTCTGTTACATTTCAAGGAGTGTAGTTAAAGGTTAAACATATAGGGAAGCTTAGGAGTGTCATGTACCAGCTGATGTATTAGGGTAAAAGTGGGAGAGACGCCATATGAGGAGGGACGCCATACCTTCGCGAGTTCAGTGTGTGGGAAAGAGATGTCTAAATTTCTCACTGTGTTTAATTACTTATACTTTCACTGCTGCCATCTATAAGTAATTAAACACAGTGAGAAATATAGACATCTCTTTCCCACACACTGAACTCGCGAAGGTATGGCGTCTCTCCTCCTATGGCGTCTCTGCCACTTTTACTATATTTTAAGAACAAGAACATTGCTCTTAAATGATCTGATCACAGAGTGGGCAAGATTATTCTGATAAGACTTTAATGGCAATTACAGAAAACTTATTCCTACTTAGGCTTGTAGGGGATAGGTGCCATAAAGGGGACACGTCTTAAAAGGGACAAATCGAATTTCCAAAATTCCAAACGCATTACACATGCAAGTTATTTTCCTGTTTATTGCAACACTAGTGCCTAGTCGTTTGACGTAAATTTCACTACGGTCTCACTTGCAACAGAGTAGTAATCCACGGTTGATGTTTTTCAGCAGTAAAATTAAAACTTTCATTGGTTTTCTGTGTCGCGTTCTGAAATCAAGGTAGGATATACAAAGTGTTAAAGTGTTATATCATGAAAATTTGTATCATTAAGATTTAGAATTATAATTGTAATACTAAATAAGTTTATTTTTATTAACGTGTCCCTTTCATGACATATACTGTCCCATTTAAAAACACCTATTCGTAAAAGGGACATTTCACACTTTTTTGTAAATCGAAGATTTTGTTATTTTCTATTACAATTGATGAGTTTGCAATATACTTTTATTGAAGGGAAATAAACACGCTTTCTTGTGATGTAGTTGTTTTTTAAATACCTATAACGACATTGTCAGAAATGGATGCTAAACAAAAGTGTCCCTTTTATAGCACCTCTCCCCTATTTCTGTTATGTTTCTATTATTGTAGCATTATACATTGGAGTAAGGGGTAAGTTTAATGGTAAAACTGAAAGCTGGTGGTGAAGGGTGGGATGGTTTAGCCGCGAAATTGCACGAGCGCTCGCCAATCTTCCATCTTGCTCCAAAATTTCCCCAGCGCACGATCTGTGAACACTCTAACGTTATCGTTAGAACTAGACGCTGCTGGGTAGCGAAGAAAAGTGGCGGACACGCACGGTGCTTGGTGCTCCTCGTGGTTGTCTGGTAGCGAGCAGACGAGCGCTATTGCGACGCGGTTAATTGCTACGTGGAGGAGAGGAAGCGACGAATGGCGATACAGTTTCACAGCACAAGCCATTGCACTCTTGGGAACCTGAACAGGAGGTAGTTAAAAGCGTCGTGCACGTTCTACCTTTAAAAGCAAAAATTATCTCCACACGCGATAATTATTTCGTAAATCTGACAGTGTGTGTGTGTGTGTGGGGGGGGGGGGGGGTCGTATTACGTGGATAATCTCAATTATGGTGTGATTAAATATCGTGTTAGACGACTTCGTGGATTTCGGCACTTTAGTGACAGACAAAGAATGCTGTTGGGGGTAAGTCCGGGGCAGATGGCCCACCTCACATAAAATGGTTATTGAAACTAATACTGATAATATTTATTTTATCAGAACAAACCTAATATGAAGTTTCATTTCTAAAATTGTATGCTTATCTCTCCTTTATCTTCAAGGAGAGATGACTCACTTGTTAGAATTGAAAGGAAGGATTAATATGGCCAAATACTTTCACTATATTGTCCCTATTATTATCCAGAACATTAAACGAAAAATAACTTAGAAGGATATTTTAAATAACATTCTGTACACTACTGCTTTATAGTACAAGTGAAATGTAGCCCCCAATTACCTTTTACAGCGTATAGCCGTATACCTACAACTCCGCGCTCGGAAGTTCCACCGCTATTATTCAACTGTTACATAATATCTCGAGAACGAAATCTCGGATCCCAAAATGCTAAAGGACTTTCATCCCTCAATTCTGGGACACTCTGCATATTCAGAAAAACGCAGAGAAAAACGAAATAAGGTTATTCACTCGACTACCTGTACTGAAGGGATTCTTTTCTATAGGGTCTGAGATATAGTGACTGGGCCATCTCTCCTATTTACTCTAAATAGGAAACGTTGGTTCAGATAGAAAAGTTAACGACCTAGTAGTCGAAGAAAAAGTTTACAATCTGCTACATTATCATTCTTGATAAAACTAAACAGCTATTGCCTCATGTGATAGATGCTTCTCTAACGGAACATACCTACTTATCACGATTTTTTTTTAAATACTATTTCTCCTTCCGCAGCACTTCAAGAACAGCTATGCAATTAACAATATTTATCCAGGTAGAATAGTCAACTTTGTCACGATGAATCGTACTTTCAGTCCGTCCATCGTTTTTCCTAAAAATAAAATGTTCACTCATCAGTAAGCGTAAACGCGTTTATACCTTTGCCGCTGCGGATGACACGCGACGACGTTTTTAATCACACCAGCGACGGCGGGAACCCTGAAAACTGGTCAAAGGGAATTTGCATTAATAGCTCACGCCGTCCATTAGCCTGCTAACTGAATTTTTGTTTTATTCCGTTCGTCGTGCACGCGCGGGACGGAACGTCGTTTAACGAAGTCACAAAGCGAACAATGTTACGTACAGCCTCACTTAATGCTCGATCAAGCGTGGATTTCACGATTATGTCAATTAATTGCCGGTGCCAATACCTCGCCGTGCACGTATACTTTCGCGTATAAATATATGTTGCGAGTTATCCTCGTTACTGGACCTCTGTAACGAGCAATTATTTTAAACCTGTTACAACTTTCCGCTCAGCTGTAGCTTTAACATAATATCGAAGAAGGAAAAACACACGCGTTAACGCAGTTATATTTTTCATCGAGATTGTTTCGGCTTTATACTCGGCACACTTTGTCGTGAGAACTACGAAATTTTTGTGACGTTGTTAGCTACTTCAATCTCACCTTTGATTTATTGCGCGGGGATTGAAATTCTCGCAATAAATCGAACACCCTTCTTCAGGAGTCACTTGATTTTAAATGGCTACACACTTTTTAGGGGAGCCCGCCCCTTATAAAATCCAGCCCTCGAGCTTCAAGGTCGTTCGATACAGAGGGTGGCTTTAAAACTCTTGTAAAAGCTACGAAATTTCTTATAGGTACGTAAGTTTGATTTTTATAGAAATTACGTTTCATTTCACGTAACTCGCGAACAATTCGTTAGTCGTCCTTTCGACATACTTTTGCACGTGGGATCGCAAGAAGTTTGCTTTTCTCAATTTGCGTGAAAGTAAACACGATTCAGTTAAGAGGATATAAAGGTATTATTAGACGGCTAAAACGAATGGTTTCTTTTGGGTTGGATTGGCAGCCGACTAATAACTCATATAACTTGCATGCATTACAATACTTTATTGTGGATGTAACACGCATTTTAAGACCAGGAAACCTTAAAATGATTCAAAATTGAAGGAAATACAAATCGCCAAAGTGGGCGCTGTGCAATGCGCGTAACAAGGTGGTGAGCAAAATCATTGTGTCAATGAATATTCTCTGACTCAAAATCTGAAGGTGAATCTTCATTGAAAAATTTAAAAAAAATTCGCGAAGTTATTCAACAAATATAAATTTTGCACATTTTCCTGATATAATTTTCTAAAGACTATTTAATCAAATTTGTCAGAGTTCCGCGATCTTTATGAGCGCGTTCCACCTCGTGGAGAAAAGTGTTTTCTAGGTTCAGTTAAAATTTCTATTAAAATTATTGATTCATTCTCGACTTATGATATTCACCGTCTTGATTTATCGGCGCTTTGTATTTCTTTCAATTTTTAATATTTTTACGGTCGCCTGGTCTTAAAAAGCGTTTTATATCCTTCAATCCAACCTGAAAGAAACCGATCATTTTAGCCGTCTAATACCTTTATACCCCCTTAAGAAGCCACCAGATCCATACTATCCCACAACTACCGATGACGTTCGCCAGATTTTCGCAGGAAAAGTGGGTTGACGTTCGACGTTTTGAAAGAGGACGAGAAACTTGGACGAGCTTTCGATTCGTTTAACAGGGGAAATTAAGTTGGTCGACGGTTGGATTCGTGGCCGGTGAACGCGACGGTCCTCGGACGGTTCAATGCAAAAAGCGGGCGGAAAAGTTGGCAAAGGTGTCGCGACAATCCACGACCGCGGTCCAGCGGCAAAACTTTCCCCGATGCCAACCGGCCTTCATCCAGGTCATTGAGAAAGCTCGAAGCTTTCTCGCCTCGGACGTGCCTCCCTGTTCACCTTTTCAGAGCGTCTCGCGACGGCCTCCGCCAGTACCCCACGCCGCCAAACCCCGTAACCGCCCCTTCAATTACCACAATTTTAGTTCCTCTAAACTCCCGTCGGCCTCTTTGCTCCCCGGTTCAACTAATTAAAACACGCCGCGGCCTCGCTGCACGCCACCGAGCTTTGTCTTTGCTGCGGAGCCGTCCAATTGAATTCGCGTCTTTGAAACGTCCCGCTTCATCTTTAAGACCGTAAGCAAGCGACTTTGCCAAACGGCAAGCTGAAAGAAGAAAAAAAAAATAGTTTACGGAGGCCTCTGTAATAGCCGCTTTCCTCGCAATCAACCATCGCGAGGCGTGCGTTCGTTTTAAATTCTGCCTCCCCCTAAAGAAGGAATGTCGCAGCAGAATTAGAGGGTGGAATAAAACGCTCCATCGTTCTGCCTTGTCCTACGAACTATGGATCCAATGTGCAGTCGAGTCGAACAGCTAATTCGAAACGTGCGACGACTTGGAATGTCGCGGCGATGCCGATTCCTCACTGACAGAGCGAAAAGGGAACAGCGAAGAGTTAGGGGAGATGTAAAGAACGAAGGGGGTTGAGACAGGGTGGGAGTCAAATGTGCCCGGGCCATCTAAAGGCGACCCCACGGCAAGGTTAATCGGTTAGGCAACGTTCAACTGTTTCCTGATCGAATTATTGGCGAACACTTTCGTTTACGCGGCTGATTGCTATTCAATCTTGGCCATCGCCATAAAGATTCTGCAATTTCTCGGGTTTAGATTCCTCCTTCTCCTTCACAATAAATCCTCGAAGGATTCGCAGCTTCGGGGCCGGTGCTCTGAGCGAACAGGGTTATATTACGGGAAGCAAATTCTAGCAGAGGGGGAGTGGAATGGCCCCAAGAGATGTGAAACGAAAGGGGAGAAACGTGGCGAAGGAAAGTATTTAAAAAGTTTCAAACGAAATTAGAATACGAAGGGGCGATGATCCCCAGATTCTCCCGGCAGCCATAATAACGACAAAGGGTAGCGAAATAGTCGAGAGGGAAACGTATCTTCATTATACGCGTGGAATTGAATCACTGAACACGTGGAGTAAAGTTGGCCGAGTCGTTCCTAGGAAAAGTTAAGTTGTTTACTCGAGGGTGACGAGTCATCGTTTCTCGAGAAAGTAGAAATAGGAGGCCGTGCCCTGCTTCTTCTGTGTCTTTTATGGCAGAAGGAGCAATCGTTTACTTCCCCTCTTATTCTTCCAGAGAAATATCGCTCCCCGAAGTAGGAAATGGGGCAATAACAAGTTTGCATGTTTCTCAGACGTCGTAGAAGATTATTTAAATTCACCCGTGGTAATTCGGACTGCGGGAGATGCTTTAGACTAGTAGAATTATTTATAGACAGAAGGACAAGGTAGCTTCGCAAACGCAGCCTTAACGAAAGGTGTTCCGCTGGAAATAGAATGTCACTTCATTGAACAAGTACCGTTAAGGACCTAGTTTTTTATCAGTTTAGAGGGCTTCCCGCTTTAATATTTATTTTTAACCTAATAAAACTTTCAACCATAGACTTATTTTATACTAAAAGATGAATTAATGTTTACACTTTAAGGAAAAATTTTAAAAAGTTGAAAATAAGTATAATTTAATTATTTATAAGGTTAGGGAATAATGAGGTGACTAGGAACTAGTTTTTGATCATCTGAAAATACATGGGAACTAATTTTTGATCAGGTCAGGAACTAGTTTGAATTATCCTTTTTTATGTTAGTAATTATTTCAAACAATTATTTAAGGACATAAACTGAAAAGAACGATTTATTTCATGAACTGATAAAAAATTAGTGCCTGATCAAGAACTACTTCCTTAACGATATGCTTGCGTGTCGTCATCTCGAAGATGGCCCCTGCAGTGCGCCGAGCCAAGAATGCGCGGCTGGTACAGCGATATTACATCAAGGGAGCAGTTTCTTCGGCTGACCAAGGTGGATGGTAAATCTTGGAAGCGGGGAGCAGGTGGATGCTCACGATTACAAAGACGCTGAAACTATGTTTCACCCGGCGACTAAATAAGCAAGTAAGCCCCTCCTGTTTCGGTGTGTTTATGTATACCAACCGTGCGAACTGCAGCAACTCCTGGGTAGGTACTCTTTACTATTCCGTTTTTCCCTCGCGCGTCGTTCGTTCACTTTAACCGCGGACTATAATTCCAACTCTGTACTATTATTCCTTTGAGAACTGATCTCCACACAAGCTTACGCTTCTAATCCTCAAATATTGCAATTTCATCAAACACGTGTATGACGTTTGTGTACGAGGTCCTTGATCCTGATTGATCGCGGAAACAAAAACTGTACGTAATAATACTTAAAGAGTTAAAGAGACACCTAGATGGGAATAAAAGGAGAAGAAGGAAATCCAGTTGATGGAGGAGGATGTCTAAATGGAAAGATATGTATCCGATCATGTTACTTCGAAGAACAATATCCCTTGAGATAGGTGCTCGAGTGTATCATGATCGCCATCCTTGCTAGAATCCTTACACCAGTGTGTGATTTGAACAGCTCGAGAAATGGATTGTGCATTTCCTCTTCGAGCCCTGCATACTCAACTTCATTCGACTTAATACACTTTTTGCAACATTCGATTCAACAACGTGTGTCGCGTTTAGGAATGGTGTCCCTCGGAAGGCTGCAGGGGAGAATGGGTGTGTTCCGGTGGCAGTTGTTTCACGAATGTGTGCCTTGGAAAAGACAACGATGCAGCAATCCAATCCCCCGACATTGTGATATCGCGTCATTCTCCACTGCAACTGGAGCGACAACCTGGCCGTCATAATTCTGAATTCCGGGTGGACAAAATGCCGTTACCTAGCTCGTCGCGAGAGAAATAGGTTCCTGGGACCAAGGCAGCATGCTGGTCAGGACTCTCCGATTCTTCAAGGGACACCCTTAAATCCTCATCTTCTTGGCGGTCACGGGTGTAACCTCGACGCCGCCAGGTCGCGGGGAAGGGAAAACGGGCGGAAGGCAAAGGGTCGTTCGACGTGTATGCATAACACGAACTCGTGGGACGTGCGTTAAAAACGAGCAGCGCGTTTCAGTCAGCCAACGCTCGTGACGTTTACCTCGTCTCGTTAGGGGCGAGGTAAAGCATTACGATGATAAAGCGCGCGAGCTTCCGGCGAAAAAATCTGCCCGGTGATTTCAACGCCTCTGTCGAAAGTCCTCGATGAGTAATCGGGAATACGTAATATTTGAACGTTGCGGGGGACATTGACCGTTCTTCTCTTCACGATCATCAGTAAAATATTTGGGTGTAGGACGTTAGAAACATTTATTTTATTAAGGTAGTTCCTATCCAACTATGCTAATCAAATTAGAGTTGGATAATAAACGATAGATATAAAATAATATGATACTATGGAAATAATAATAATTTTTAACATCGTGTATATATATTGTAAAAAGTTTAATGTTAATATAAATAATTGTAATGCGAAAATGGAATATTAAATTGGTTAGCGTAGTGAATTGTAGCGGCAGATTTGACAAGGTAGCATTCATTCGGATCGTCTTTTATAACCAAAATTTCAGAATAAATGTTCATATGAATCTGAATTTTTGTTCGCTATTTAAATGTCTAAACATATCGGTTGTGCGACGTTGTTCACTGCTGTACGTAGTTTCTCAAAAATTTGCGCGTAAATCTATTTTTTATGGGCATTTAGGAAGAAACTGTGGTCAGTTTTGCAGTCTTTTGTGTCAATTTTGATACATTTCTTAAATATGGTTTTCCTGTTTCACAAGAAAAACTGAAACTATAACCCTCTTTGTTTGATTTCGCCATATGCCACTGTTAAAACACATCAACTTTAATTAACAATTTCTCGATAACTTTGCGGTAAATCGATTTTAAACTTTGTACAAGGGTTTCTTGTATTCCAAATTAATTTTGTACGAAACTTTAAAGAATTCTTTAATTTAGTAGATTATTCAAGAACTACCTTAAAGAGAATCTCCATTCTCAGCCTCTTCACTCCCTCGTTTAACTGCAAATCTGAGTCGATCAATTTATCAGATGATTGCATAAGTTCGTGCCCGATTTTCTACTACCTCGCGACATTTTTTCGAGAAAAACCAAGCTCTTTGTTCAAAACTGGAATCGACAAGCTTGTAGATCGTTGGAAAACAATTGTAGAGAAGAATGGTGACTACATACTTGACTAATAAAACTGTACGTTTTAAAATTTAACCATTGAATTTTATTTTCCAATTGGGAACGAACTTATGTAATCATCTGATATAAGCACAATATTCCAGGGATCGGTATTGTCACCTCCATCGATAGATGTCTTTTCGCGATCATATCCGCGACAGAGAAGAGCGACGCTCCAACCGACTTGGACGTCCCAGCCAACGCAGCGGGGTCCTTGCATAAGAAGATCGAGGAGTCGTTGGAGCAAGCGTAGTAAAGGGTTTTTCTTTGCGGCGAAGTTTCGGAATAATCGTCGAAACAAGAACTACTCGATGTAGGTATACGGTTCGCAGAGGAGTTGGTGAAAGGGGCCGAGGGACCCCGAGAAGAACACAGTAACCAATTCCATAGGGCAGTTACCCTGGTCAGTATGGCATTGTCCGGCTGGTAGCCGCAATGCGACGTGTTCACCGCCACCCTTCGCCTCCTCCATCCTTGCAGCCGTTTCTCTCTGGCGAAGTGGAAGTTTTAGGCTAGGTCGTCGGTTGTTAGCAAAGTAACAAACCCCAGTAGGAATTCCTACGACCGACCTTTACCGAACCACATTCATGCCTCCTCGAGATCTCTTGTCGTTTCTATACCTTACAAGTCCCGCTCCTTCTCCTTTCCTCCCTCGTCGTTTCCTAACCCTCTCCTGCGCGCAGGTGGCGAAGACAAACGAGCATTTGGAATTTCCACGCTCCTTTTGGAGGAGATTCACTCTTTCCTTGAGAGACCTTTGTGGCTTCGAGATTATCGTTATTTTCCATTATTGGTCTAGTAGAAGGTACATGCGAAGGGTAAGGGGAAAAATTGGACCAGGGAAGGTCCATTTTTAAAAAGAAACGGAAGTTGGATTTTATTCTTTAAATCAATTGTGAATGATTTATCAAAGCATTAATTCCAATACGCTACATTTCGAAGTGCTTAAGGGGAGACCAGACTCGGATTCCCCCACCATTTTCAGTTCCATTCCCGCTGTGAAGCACGCGTGTACATGTGTGTATCGAGGGTCCGTGAAAAAAGACGCTTCGAGGGAAGAGGGATAAATGGGAAAAACGCGGAATAATTGACAGGCGGGCACGGTGAAGTGGCCACTGGCGAGAAGCAGTCCTATTATTCCCCGCGGATGCATACGGTCGAAACGCGAGCAATTCGAAAGAATTCGTGTGAGGCGGCGATGGAAGGAGCGCGAGGCCGGCGGAAGGGGATGAAAACGACCAGAAACGCGGCTGGATTCCAATCAGGCACGACAATGCTGGCCGACGCGTGCGACGCGGCAAGATTCGCAATTCGTCAAGGCTGCGATGGTGTAAGTGACACGCTCGTACATGTAACGCGGGCGCACGCGTGTCTGGAGGGAACGGCGTTACGTTTCAATTTTGGCGCGGTGATGGATTTCCCGCGTGCTACTTGCACAAAGAAAGGAGTTTTGATTGGAACCGAGCGGCCAAGTCGCGCCCAAACAGTCCTTTTGTTCGTTTCCGGCGTTCGCTGGACAAATACCATCGAGATTTTCCCGGCGCCCCTCTTCTCGAGTCCACCGTTTCTTTTCCTTCAGCACCGCGGCGTATATCGGAATACAAATTTTATTAGGAAGGATTAAAACGGAACAGCAATAAGTAGCCGAGAATTTTTCAGTAACCATTCAACAATCGCCTTTCTGCTAGCTTTCTCCACGAAAACAGTCTATAGCCGGGAAGATGAAAGCCGGCTCGATTAAATCCTCGAGAAGAGGCGCGGTATCGATAGCCTCGATACCTCAACCCTCTCCGTTCTTTGTGTTCAAAGCTGCCACCTGACTTTCCTTTTCCTCCCCTTCATCTCTGGAGATCTCCCTCTTCACCCATAAATATTTATCAATTATCCACACCTCGGTAATACCTGCTGCTCCCTATCGAATTGCAAATGGCAGAGATCTCGAATTGAATCACATCGTCTCGAGGACCTGGATCATTAGGTTTCGTAGCTTTTCGGCTGGTGAGAGGTCGTGCAGACAGCGATCCTCTTAAATCCTCCCGTCACATGTCAAGACGTTCGATCGACCTTTCGATGGTATTTGGCAGCATGCAGGGAGGGTAGAGATGAATGTTGCTCGGATTGAATTCTCGCGAGGAAACGCGGCCGATGTCTCCGATATACGTCGCGCTAAGGCGACCGCTGTTTTTCGTCCGTGAACCTGAAAGCCACCTACGACACGTCCCTTCCTGTTCTTCTTCATCCCCCTTCGGCATCTTTTCTCTCTCCACGCGTTCACAGCACCCTCGCTCGCCCTGTCCTCCCGTCTCCAACCACCTCTATCCTCCAAACGTTTCTTACCCTCGGTTTTCTTTCCCCCTACCACTGTTTTCCAGGCTTTTTTCGCTGCACAGCGTACCAGCGGCCAACCGACATAAAACTTCATAAAGTGGTAGAGACGTTCTCCGGGGACTCTTCGCGCTCTAACAAATATTTTCAGATTGTAGCCAGACCGCCTAGACCCCGGTGGCCACCTTGCGCGCCACAGACGCGTTATTAAAATTTACACAGCCACGGTATGTGGTCTATTAAGAGCGGCGCGGGGTGAAACACGACGTCATCTCGTGAAATATCCGCCCTTGCGATTTATTTTTCCGTCCCTGCGAACCCTTTACCACCAAGTGCGGTGAAAAATATCGTTTTTTCCCTGTTTCACGTGGACTTCGACTCCGGACGAACTATCGCGAGTCTTTTGTCTACTTTTGATGATACGTTGCTTGAAATAGAATGTAAACTACAACGCTTTTTATAGATATATGTATCTAGCAGAGTAAACACTGTAGAAGTAATGTCAGAAAGCAAGGAGTTTTATTTTCAGGTTTTTCGTATGTATAACCGTTTCGAGAGTACAATCTTCAGTTTTGTGGGACACCCTACATATGACGCAGTTGAGCTCTCTCATTTCGAGCGGCTTCAGGCTATTACGCAGAAAACGAGAAGTTATTTTTAAAAATACCAGGCTCCCTTAGAAACTCCTGTGTATCTTGAAATTCAGAGGAATTCGGCCAAGGATGACGCTCGCCTCCGTTTCAAACCGCTCGCTTGTCGCGCCTATTCGAATAAATTGCTGGTAAATTTTACTTTCAATGGCATTCTTTGCGCCGCGGGAAAGGCGGAACGTTGCAGTTTCAGCAAACACTTGCCGCGCTCCTATTTTAGCGGCGGCGACGCGGAGCGTTTAAAAAAATGTTCCCTCTGTCGTCAAATACGCTTCACTTTGGAGCGGTGCTTGCGCAAGCCTTTTCGTACCACGGGACAATAAACCACCGGCGGCACGTAAAACCATGCAAGAGCGGTAAAGGGAAGAAACCTCAAACGAGAAACCGTGGGAGAATGCCGAAGTTGCGGGAAATCTTGAAGGCCACATCCCGCGGGCGTTGGGGCGGCTGTTCCGTCGTTCCTTGACGACAGTCGATGTAAGCGAGAGTGCTGTTTATGGGGACAACTGTGACGACTGGCCTAGGGAAAGGGTCGCGGCAACAGCTTCTAGTTCCAAGCCCGGAGCCCGCCTCAGAATGCACGGAAATTTCCGGAAGGAAGGTTGTGAAAAGGTAAATACATCAAAGTGTAGGTGCCTCTCGTTGGACATAGACGCTATTTCATTCCCCGCGCCTGGCAACTTCTTCTCGTACCTGGTCCATTCAAATGTGGGGTAATTAAAGTAAATTTTTTCAACCTGCTATAACATCCTGGTTCCGTGGTCACTGGACCACGCGGCTCCCAGACCACACGTCATACTTTCCATTCACTGTAGCACAGCATGTCGACAGAATTATAGCAAAAGAAAGGCTGCGAGAGAGCAGCTTGGAATTAGGGCTGGGACTATTCGAATAATTTAATATTCGAATGCTACGAATAAACTTCGAATATTTGAGTATTCGAATGTTATTATTCGAATACTATTCGTATATCGCTGTATTTGAATAGAGCAGTATTCGAATGGTATGATGTGAAGTGGGTCAAAATTAGCTTACAAGATTTCACCTGACAAATGAACCCAAAGAACTTGATTTATAATTCACACCATACTATTCGAATACTCATATATTCGAATAGTATTCGAATACTCAAATATTCGAAAAGTATTCGAATACTCAAATATTCGAATAGTATTCGAATACTCAAATATTCGAATAGTATTCGAATACTCAAATATTCGAATAGTATTCGAATACTCAAATATTCGAATAGTATTCGAATACTCAAATATTCGAATAGTATTCGAATACTCAAATATTCGAATAGTATTCGAATACTCAAATATTCGAATACTTAAGTATTTGAATAGTATTCGAATACTTAAATATTTAAATAGAATTCGAATACTTAAATATTTGAATAGTATTCGAATACTCAAATATTCGAATAGTATTCGAATACTCAAATATTCGAATAGTATTCGAATACTCAAATATTCGAATAGTATTCGAATACTCAAATATTCGAATTATATTCGCCAAATAATTGACCAACTAAAGTATTCGAATACTCGAATACCGAAAAATTCGACAAATAGTCCCAGCCCTACTTGGAATTACTACCTAACGGCGCCACGATCAATAAACATCATCCCAAAAGATAAAACATGAGCACACAGAATATTATAAATCACGCGATGAAGCGGGTAGTCCACTCTGTCTCTCAGATTTCACCAGCCGCAGTATCCCATTCAAGACAGCCTCACGTGAAACGGGAACAGAAATTTCGGACACGCTGAACACGCCCGAAGAAAGACGCGGATGAAAGACGCGGTCCCCGGAAAAACGAAGCGCGCGGCGAAGGATGTTGAAGAAACATTTGACCCGAGCGAAAAACATGCTTGAAAGAACATTTTTCGCGAGCGAAGGAGCGTCCCCGCCCCGCCGCGGGTCTTTAGAAAGCCGCCTCCCCGCGCCGCGAGCAACAACGCGCCCGATCCTGCGACGCAGAAAATATTACAGGCGCGGCGTAGAAAGCGGTTTTCGCGGACGGGAATGCACGGGAGACGCGGAGAACTCTCCGGAGTTCGGTCATCCGTGTAACCCTGTGTACGCCTGTGGTTCGCGTTCTTTTAACTTCGCGACTGTTTCCTCGTAAACCGGCGACTTTATCGCCCTCCTCGTCCTTGAGGCTCTGCCGGACGCATAAAGGCGGAGCCGTGCGTTACACGCATACAGGGGGAGGCAAAGGTTGCGGGTGAGAGAATAGACCAGTGCTGGGGGTCGCTCGTAGCCGGAGGCTATAAAAATATAAGCGGGGAACCTTCGGTAGCCACGTAAAGCCAAGGACGACAGGAATATGCTTTTAGCCGCCTTTTTGTCCGCAAGCTAGAAACTCCTTTGCGCCACGATCGTTTGAAACTCGATCCCCCATCGCGTCCCTGGACACGCGGCCAGCGCAACCACGCCCATCCTGACCAGCTTCTACGGGCCCTCGCCGCTCCACGCTTGTCACCTTGCACGGCAGTTTGTTTTTCATCCCCTTGATCGAGCACTTTCCCACCGAAGGATGTCTACTTTTGGATTTCTAATTCCCGCGTCCGAGTATTAAAATCGCCATGAACGCGCGAGAGCTTCACGCCGCCCGCGAGTCATCGGATCGTTCGCGCCGGCGATGTAACTTTATTACGGATCGTCGCGGCGAGTAACGCGTGGGGGAGGTCGCGAGACGCTGCAAGCGTAAAAGTATAGTAGCTGTCGTTATGCAGTCAACGAGGCAGGAACTTGCTGCATTATCCACTCTGTTCCCTCTGCGTGTACGTTGCAGAAAGCGCACCTTCGTTTCTCTTTGATATTTCATGGTAGATGAGAGTGAGCCGGAGCGTGGGGTAAGGGTGAAAGGACCAGTCGAAGAAATCGTCGCGCAGAGATTCGCAATGGGGAAGAGAGTATACCGGTTAGACGGTGGCACTAAGAGCTCGGGGCGAAAATAAATACACGACAGTCCATTTTTACGCGTGCCTCGCCCCCCTGCCGTGATAACGCTACACATTGGCGACGAAGAGCCGCACTTTCATCTTCCCGTCGCCCTCGGATTCCGTCTTAGGCGTTTCATTGGCTCTGCATTTAACGGACGGCTTCAGAAGCCTCCCTCGTTCCCCTTGCATTCCCATTTGCCTTGTTACGTTTCAGAGGCATCGCCGAGCCACTCTTTCTTCCGTTTCGTTCCACGACTGGTCTCGTTATTGTCTTTAATCGTATCCGAGGCTTTCGACGCGAACTAACCCGACTGCACCGACTAACCAGCACGCCACAGCCGGTTTATTATCGCCAGGTGAACGCGTCTTAGCGTCCTCCGTTGCCCCGCGGAATCATGAAAACGAGCCACCCCTGTCCAACCCCCGTAGCCATTACCGGGGCTTCAAGCTCGATTCAATTCGCCTCACTCGTTGCGCAATTACAATCAACGTAATGACGTTTCCCGGTGTGCCTCGTCGACGTTTTTTCCCCGCACACCGGCTGCATTATTGCCCCCGATTGCTGGCTCCGATCGCACGGGTTGTGGATGGACTATCGTTGGCTGCAAATTGGATATTACAGTAACCAGAGACGCAAATCGAGATCAATGCTGTAGTGTAATGAGGAATAGAGTTTCCGGTGGATGCGAGATCAATTAGCATTCGAGGGGATTTTGTGGCGGCTTCTGGTAGTGTCTTTGATGGAACTGTAGACGGAAAAAGAGTCTCGGTGGATGGAACTTGGATCCAAGATCTGCGGCTCCTCTCCCGAAATCTGCGGGACTCTTTTCCGAAATGTGCAAATATCGAAACCAACGCGATGCCAACTATGTGCCACTCGCAAAGTAGGCCGTTCTCAAAAGCTATATAGTTGCAGAACTTTATTAAACACCAGGAAGAGTAGTAAAGTGTTGCTTGGCTTTAGATATTTCTAATGCTATTCCACTCTGGGAAGTAGCTAAGTAATCCCCCTGTGTTTTTCCTGCGCATGGAGCTTCACGAACGTTGCATCAACAGCTTCGCGCAGGGCGGAAGGCGGACAATCGGATAAACAGAATTGGCTCGTTACCTCTTAATTGTGTGATCGCGATCGTGGGTCGGGATTGAAACGACGCGTAATCGTATTCGCGAGGCTGTTACAGCGGAACGATCGGTTTTAATAACGCAAACCGAGGGCCGCTTAACAATCAGCGGAATTGCGCACCGGCTCGAACTGCTACAGAGTGGCGGAGGGGGGGCTGATTAATTTTTCAGAATTTGCCCAGGCAGGGCGGAACGTACTCCATTAACGGAATCGGCCGTTATCCTTGCGAAGTGGCCGCCACCGGCATCAGACGTCCCGGGAACACGATTTCCGTGGACGTGGAATAACGTGCTTGCCGCACGAGAGATCGTATTTTCGACAGTGGATTACCCTTTCGAGGCTCTGTGCTCGGCCCGGCGCCGCGCACGCTCTCGACATCCGAGCTACGAGTGTCTTGGCCGTGATCGTTCCATTTCCGCCTCCATCAGCGACGCCGATTCTGCTCGCCCGCCGCTGTCTCGCCCATCGCTAATCCCCATCCCTCCTATTAATAACAAGAACGGGCCGAGCTGGTCCACGAGAATCAGACGGAACGCTAAGGGGGGAAAATGCTTTTACATTTGCCCCGTGGCGTCGGATGTTGCGCGAACATTGCCCACCTGTGTTCGTTAAGGGAAATTGGGATTGGCATTCGCGCGATGCTCGCGAATTCCTTACTGTAACGAAAACTGACGCTTTCGAATTTTAACGCTGAAGTGGTTGCTGTGGACTTAGACTTTAGAGATGCAGAGGAATGTTTTAAGAAGGAACTTCAGTTAGATTAAAAATAAGGAAAACTTTGGAAATTCGAGGAATGATTGTTTACGTTATAGTAAACCCCCCCTGCAAAATTTTAGAAAAATTGATTGGGTAGTTTTTAAGTTATTAAACTTTCTATTTAACATGTGTTCTTATGGGAACGCGTAATATATAAAAGAAAGTATTAATACTAATAATTAAAATAATATTGAATGAGAGCAGTTGATATGTGTAATTATAATAAAATACTTTATTCTTCGATGCTTCTCATTTGCCGACAGACGTCCGCGACACCCAATAATTAGAGCATGTAATTAATTACGAGCAAATTAAACTACGCGGTAAAGCGAGTGACGAATTAATTCGTATCGTAAACGGACGCGGACAGGTATTCGAAGGAACTGGTGCATAAAGAAGGTGGATCGGGCGAGTTCTTTCGCCTCGGCGTCGTTGATTTTTAACGCCTTTGCACGCGATTATACGTAACTCGTCCTCGACGTTCCCGACGTGTTTCTTTCTTTCCGCTTCTTTTTTTCAGAGCGGAGACGCCGCCCGTGCTTGTGCCTCGTGGAATTAATTTATTACGCCGGCAGGGACGTACCGGCGATGCTAACTCTGTTAATGGGTAACAATGTTTGCCGAGCGTGCGTGGACAAAGAGGAAAAAAGAGAATGGGAAACGAGGGTGCCGGTCGAACGAGTTTTTTTACCCCAAGTGACCCAATTAATTCGTCGAGAGTTCGCGCCGCGCGCGACCGCATGATACGCGCAAAAACTCAAAAATCTTTGCATCTGGCCAAGACAGTCTTGTAGAGTTGTCAATTGCAACGCCTAAGTAATTTTATTTACCTATATGTTTCACTTCTGTTCTGAGATGAATTCTATCGTGAAATACCTAGTAGCTGCAACCGTTGGGGGTGAATTTTTAGGGGATTTTTTAAAATCTATGTCGGGATTCCAGGACTAATCCCAGAATTGGGTAATAGAAAATTTCAATAATTAAAATGATTTATTATGTGTGAAAATTCGAAATCTTTATTTTAAGTAAACAAACTTAGTTCCTGCCATTAGTCTTAAACATAAATTAAAATCATTTTCAACAATAAAAACAGTGGAACAATGAAGAGTAATAAAGTCTGATTAAATAGGTAATATCAGTAAACCATTCTGAAGATTTTTGGAAATACGTACGAAGAAATAGCAAAGCATCTAAACTTTTGATTCTAAAGTATCATCTCCTAGCCGACTTCTTATTTTATTTCCAATATAACCAGCCGCTGAAAATGCTTGTTTCAACGTTTGCAGCATATGCTCTTTTTTATGCTTGTCAATAAATAAATATACTCTAGTTATTTATATGCGAATTTATCCTGGGATTGTATTCCCTAAGTTTAATGCAACACAACATGATACACACTAATAAAAAATAGGTTTATAGAACTCGAAGTGTGATGCTCGTTAAAAAGTGTATCAATGTCAATATCGCATATATTAAAAAAAGATGGTAGCCTTTGCTTAATCACCTAAGACGTTCAGGACCGATAAACGCTCTGGTTTCACGGTCAGCGAGCAAAACCCGAATCCCTCGGAAGCGATCTGATGCGAATCAGTTCGACAGCTGGCATACGTAGCGCAGCTGAACGCATAAAAGGCTCTGCTTGCATGCGCGGGATCGATTTTGTATAAAGTATGCCTCAACCCCATCGTGTCGAATATCCGTCAGCCGACGCGTGCTGTATCTTTCCCTGAATATTCGCCGCGCGCCAAGAAGCTGACCTTAACCCGTCATCGCGCAAACCTAACGTAAAGCATCATTTTATCACCGCTACAGAAAATTCTCTTCAACACCAGACTCGCATATCCCATGAAATTACTCTTCATTAAAAACCGCAGCAAGGCTAGAGGTTAAAATAACTTAGCGGCCACTCCGTCGGTGCATGAAATTTAATTAAGAAAATACAACACGGTGGTACGTTACGCGTAACGTTTCGAGAGTAAGTCAGGGGTGGGTTTTCTTTAATATTAAATGGCGCAGCGAAGCTTTATCGGGCGGGATCCTAAGAAACTCGTGGGGGACATTATCGTAAAAAGGAGAGGAGGCTTCTTCTCTCGGGGAGAGCCTAACGATCGAGGGTATAAAGGTATGCTCGAAGGGGGCACGAGCGCGATCACCATAAAACAACAATCATCCGAATCCCTTCCTGCTTGAAGGGGGTGAGAACGGTGACGTACACTCTGTCCAAGTTTGTGGGTAATTCGAATCAAACCAATCGGCCAGAAAACAGAGAAAGGTAGAAATACGGGGGCATAGGTGGACTGCAGACGAGGAGGGATGGAAAACAGTAAGTTAGAGCTAGAGGGGGGGAAGAAAGGTAGGAGGGTGGAAATTTCAGCGCCGTCACTGGTTTTATGTCATTCCCGCCATTCGGCGGCTTCCATTTCCAGTCTGGACTACTAGAGCTCGTAATTCAAACACGACCTAGGAACGAACGTCGTCGTCGTCGTCGTCGTCGTCGACTTCCTCTCCCACATTCTCATACCCTTCTGCTCGTAACTCACGCTGACTTGCTCCCCTTTGGCGTCCGGTTTTCCTACAGATTCCCTCTCCCCGCGAGCCCACAGCAACCCGATAAATTCGATATTTGTTTCAACTTTCGCCGCATTTCACCGGCCCCTCTCGTTCCCGCGGACTCGTGTTCACCGGCTCGGCCTCTGTTCCACCTCGGCCGGTTTGCGCGCTCACGACTCGAAGAAAATTGTTTCTGCACCGGCGGCAGAAAGGGCACGGCTACACACGGCTCGTGTCAGCCGCATGCCCCTTATGATAGACGCCTGCCATTACTCATTGAACGTATAAACGCGGATATATACGGTTCATATAATGGTCTGTACACTGGGTGTCGGAGAATTAGACGACCGAGCTGTTCCCCTACGTTCTGTGGGTAACAATTGGAAAGAAGCGCCACGTGCGTTGTGGGAAGGAAGAAGTTAGACGTTGCGTGGCTGTCTAAGTTTATTACGAAAAGCTACTGGTGATTTTTGAGTGGATGGTGACTTTGTGACTTACAATTAGTATTTTAAGAATCCTGAATAGAATCACTCTGTAGCGCAGTGTTTCACAATCTTTCTTGAGTCTCGACCTCTTATAATATTCAAATAACCCGCGACCCCTCCATACAAGGTAAGGTGAATTTTATAAGCTGTAGAAAACACATTAGACATTAAACACCCATGTGTTTCCGAATATAATTCTAACTTAATAATATTTAATAATATTTAATTATCTTAACACATATATTAAAGCTATTTAACACATTTAATTATCTTATTTATTGTGATGGTTGTTCTTGCACTTTTGTAACCAGTTTTTCCTTCTTTTCATTTATGAAAAATCAGTGTTAAATTATTAATACAGTATGGCAACGTAACAGTATTAAAATAAATAAGTGCTATGAATCGTCAATTAAAAATAGCCGAAGCGACTCCCCAGAAACACTTTGCGAGCCTCACGTTGGGAACCACTGCTGTGACGTGTACTTTCCTCTAGAATTTATTAACTTAAGGATGCAATATTGCAGATGGTTTTTAAAATAAAGCGTGCATGTAAGGGTACATTATGATTTAAAACTCGATTCCCCTGTTGGACAAGGGAAAGGAGAAACAAAACGTATTGTAGTACCCAGTAGATATGTGCAGAATTAAGGGGAATGGGACATATCCATTTATTGTATCTACCGAAACTCAGTTTGATTACAAATTATACAACTCGATGGGAAATTTACATGTACGTAGAATGGCAGTTACACTTAACATTCTGAAGCTATCCAGAGGGGTCACGCAGCCAGTGGAAATGGTTCGTGCATAGTCAGACATACATATGTGCATTCAGTGCCTCACAAGTACTGCTAACTCTCTACAATCTTCTGAAAACATTTACAAATTTAGTAGCTATTCTATTTGGGCTTCTTTCAAACTTGTACCTCCATTCTTTCCTTTGAAGAAAGTCCGTACCCTTTTAGAGTTACACATTTTCGTAATCCTCCATTCTATGCGGCATGGGAAGCCTTTCTGCGTGGTTCAATCAAACGAAAAAAAAAATGAGACGCAGATTCCATTGATATATTCACGGGAAATACTCGTTGCAACAGTGTTAGTGAAACGGCTCCGCGTATCGCCGTACGTACATGTATAATATACGAAAGGAATGCATGCAATTTTTTTTATCACGGTCTCCCGAGTGTGCGTATCGCCAAAGCGCGCGCAGCTGCAGCCAGTTTCGAAAGAAAAAAGTATCTTGCGTCGCGCTTGCCCCTCTGTGTGCGTGCACGTAGGTATGCCCAGCGTGCACAGGCCTAGAATGGAATTATTTGTTGGTTATTCACGTCGAGTGGAGGACGAATGGTTTTGACGTGAAAAACGAGAGAGCCTTTCTACTCTTCCCGCGATGCGTGATCGCGGTATTTTTAACGGCGCAGCGCGATGTTTGTCGTGGTTCAGCCTTTACCAGAGTTTTATTTTAACCACGGGCCTCTTTTTCAACGGGGATTTACGGAATTACTCGAATTTTTGTCCAGTGAAGCCGCGCTAATTCCAAACAACACACATTTCGATGAAAGTGTCTTGATCCGAATTCCGTGGAAACTATTTTACGTTTTTGAGAAATCTAAAAAGAATTCATGATATGCGAAACTACTACGGTTTCAATTTTTCAACGCTACCCGTGTATTAATGGAATTTGGTATCAGTGATCCAGTCTTTGGTGCTACTATTGAGCGTTTTGCTAATTGAGTTTCTGTTGAAATGAATTTTCTATTATAAAAAATAGAAAATTTTCTATTGAGATAAAGATGGCGGCAACAAATGTGTGGAACACGCGAAAATACTGAAAAAGGTTGATACACAATCCAACAATGTAACCTTCTCTTTATTTTCAAGTGTAGAATCGATCCTAGAGAAATTCTAGTTTTTCAACGACCTTTGTTAATACTTTGGTTAAATCTGATGATGGCATTCCTTTCCTTTAGTGGGAATTAGCTAGCTTGTAGAAAGTAAATGGTTGCCGTGGACAGGGACATTGTATTTTATATTGTTTTATATAGAACCATGGTTGACAGTCAATTTATATTGTAAAGTACAAAACTGATAGTCATGCACAGCTGTTTCCCACCAATCGGGCACAACAAGAGTCCTCTTAACGGTGAAGCAGCCAATTAAACGGATCCGTCTTTGCTCCATCTTGCCTTACAGCTTCCCACGTCTCTTCCGGCTCCTATAATAGAGCTTAGCTCTTGTTACATGAGCTTCTAAATGCTCCGTTCTCGAAACGCAACCCCCGTGCTCCCAGACAAGCTACCTCCAACACTCCCTCCGCTCCGATTTGATGTTCTCGACGAATGATAGCCAGCTACAGATGTTGCCAATATCCTCGGCTCGTTCGCCGAGACAGCCGATGCGGGAAGTGATTAGCTTTAAAATCCGCGCACTATACTGCTGAGGATTTGTCAACAATTTGTCCCATAGACGAAAGCGAATTCCGGAGATTAGCGATACAATTAGTACGAGGCTAAAATTCCGGAGACTTGAGGAGACCTGAGAAGCCACCTCGTTGGTATTTTTTGGGTACTTGAGTGTAAAATATTATCCACAACTTGCATCATCAGAGTCATGTAAAATGTATTTTAAGAACAAGGTACTTCAGTGTACAGTGATCTTTAATCACGATGATAGGTACTCGTGGTTTGGAAGAACGTGGTTTAAGATCTATGGTTCCCGAATTCGAGGTTCGAGGGAACAGTATTTTCCAAAGATTCGAATTGTATGGATCCTCATTGACTTCAACGACATATCCATTCCTTAAGGGTTCGGAACCCACTGCATGAAGCTTCTATAAAACGATGATGTCAAAGTAGATGCATTTGGTGATTGGATACTCTAATCCAGTGGTCCCCAACCTGTTTTCGCTACCACCAAGGGGAGGGGGGCGTTATTTTCAATTGATAATTCTAAGCACTTATTTATTTTAATATAGTTACATTGCCATATTCTATTAATGATCATCACACTAAATAAGACAATTAAATATCTTAAATATCTGTAAGTATATTTAAAATAAGTGTTAAGATAATTAAATATTATTAAGTTAGAATTATATTCTGAAATAACTATTTTGAATGTGTTTTCTTTATCTTATAAAATTTACTTTACCAAATAGGGGGCACAGGTCATTTGAATATTACAAAAGGAGGAATACTCAAAAAAGGTTGGGAAACACTGCTCTAATGGATTCTACTTTGGTCGAAGCAGTCGTTCATCTTCAATCACCTTGACTTCTCGCATAACTAATCTTTTAAAATTCCATGTTTCACGTTTCTTATTTTGTTCCAACGTGCCAAACAAAATCCATTTTTTAGCAAACTCTACCAATCACTTCGTCAAACTAACTGATACTTGGAGTCGTCGCCTAATTGCCAGTTGATTACCGACAAATAGGGAACGCGTAAACAGCTATAACGCCTCGATACATGTTCTTAGCGGTAGTTATTACGTTGACGCGTGCGCGGTACAGCATGATGCAGGTTTCAAAGCTTGTTTTGCAAGGTTCGAGATGTTGTCCCTTCGATACCCTTGAATATTCGATCCAAAGATCAGGTTCGTTCTCCGTTCCCTTCGACTCGCTATTCCCGTCGAACGATAGCTGCCACCAGATGTTGCCAATATCCTTGGATCGCTCGCTGGAACAGCAAACATGGTAGCTAACTGGTTCGGGGCCACGGATCGTGGAAGCGGCAAAGGAGCAGGGCACCCAAGTTTCTGGAGCGTAACCCGGTAATAGTCGAGAGATTTGCCGTGTGTGCAGGTCCCAACGATCGCCGAATTGTTATACAAAGGTGAAGTTTCGCCGAAGTGGAGGGAAATTTCCTAAACTGTGAACTCCCCTTTTGTTTCGTGCCCCTCGTACAATGGATTCCTCTCTACTACCGGGGAAATTAGCAAAAGTATATGGGTAGCTCGTTTAAATTAACTACCAGCGTCGCACTTTGCTACGTCGTTTGTTCCTCTTCAGATATCGAGGCATCAAAAAGTCCCATCGACTTCCGTTGAAATACGCCACGGCTGTGTCCCGCGCTTCCTGAAAACTCTGCTCGATATTCGATGCCGCGCTTAGATGTGTTTTTATATACTTTACAGTCGTCCCTACGCGTCTCGACGCTGCGTGCCTCATCGGCCATGAAACGACCTACGTATCGGGGATGTATTTATACGGCGGTCGATAGTGCACCGAGTTGCAGTTTCTCCTTTCGCGAATCCCACGTCGGGGAGTGATCGCTGTGTGCGTGCATGCACACCGCGCAACATGCTTATCTCTCGTTTTCGCTGGTTGCTTTCAATGGAACTAGGGGTAATAATTTTTCAGTCAACCAGGCGATGTCTAATAATTCTGAGATTCTCAGTGTATTACGGACTGTTGTTTCTACTGGGAACGATGAGATTTATACGTTTGGGGCTCTGACAGCCATCAAAGAAAAGGGAAAAAGGTGATTAATGTAACCACGACTAAAGTAATAGAAGAGCTTTGGAAAAGAAAAGAAAACTGGATTGCATTCTTTATTGAATTTGCCTTAAAAATATTTTTCCTCGCTCAATTGGGCTTCCCCCAAGATTAAATCCTGAGTCTGCTACTGTGTATAGGCAAGTGTTCTCTACTTGGAGTATCTCTTCTCCACAGTTAGAGAGCAGAATCACTCAGTAATCAACATGCACTATCAGGCTCCTCAAATTGATCAGTAGAATTACTACAAAGCCGCCCCGTTTGTAAAATGTAGCGTGTCGCCAGGTGGGAGAAATCGTTGGGAGCAAATTGTTATTTACCTGCAGCGTCCCGCTAAACGGAGAACAGGACGAAAACACGTAGCTGGTGTTTCGTGGGTCGACTCGACGAAATGGACGACAATTTTTCGAGAACCATCGAATCAGACCCGGCAACCTTCCACCCCTTACCCTCCCGTTCCGAGGGCGAAATAGTAGGGTGTGTAGCGTACATACGTAGGTTCCCTGAGTTCTGACGTACTATCCTCGCAATCAGTAACTCGATGCGCCAGAAAATCGTGTTCCGAGGCCATCCTCGATCGAGGTCCAACCATTGCCCAATCTCACCGAAGGACGGTTTGATTTTTCGATTTTCCTTCCATTCCTTCGCCTTCCCACTGACTTCTTCCCCATCTCTTCTTCCTTTTCCCGGTTCATCCCTGATCACGGGAGCTCGTTCGTCCACGAAGTAATGGGCGTACCCTCGCTTCCTGGGCCAGAGTAAGCCGCAGAGAAAGAAAGGGAGGAAAGTTCCGGCTGGTTCGACCGCTGCCGTTCCCTTTTTTCAATTGGTCCAAGTTTTCGGACGGAACGACTTATTCCAGTCGATCCAATCTCTTCTATTCCACCGTTCCTAGTGTACCTATACCGCGTACCAGCCTTTGACATAGATGACGTTCGGTCTTTGAAAATGATGTCTGATCAACGATGATTTTTATTTCTATTTGCTTTAATTCGAGTCTGTAATTAAGCGACGGTGCAAAAGGTTCGGATTCGAATCAAGAAGTTTTTATGTTTTGTCTTTTTTTTTTAATTTTGGTAAAATTCGAAAATATGTTTCGCATCGGTTGTCTTGCTGTAAAATCCCCTAAGGTTTTGAACTCTTATTTTGAGTGATAGAACTTATTTTCAATCCCTGTGGTTTCCAAGTCTGCTCATTAGTGCTGAGACTTTGCTTTGCTTTCAGTATTTTCCGATATCTTTCGTTCTTTATTCGATGTATAATTTATTATCATTTATGTCTCGTCGTATGTCTCAAAAAAGGCATACCACCAAACAGAGACAGAGCTTCTTACAACCTTCGTTATACACATGATAGATACAGGAATCTATATTTTAGAATAAAATTGGAGAAATCAAAATAACAACTGTAACACGAAGGTTCCAACCGTGGATTTCATTCACACGCGTGTCCAGTTCGTCGACGTAATTTACCAAAGGATTCCGTTCAATCGCAGTTGCCTCATACGTCTCGCTGTTCTTTTCACGGTCTTTAGTATCGCCTTAAAATCTTTCGACTTTCTCTCGACGTCTACTTAATGGACGGCTCATCTCTTCCGCGGCAGGGCAAAGCGGAAGGAAAGAAAAAGTTCTTTCAGTTCCCCAGTATCTTCATTCCTCCTTTTTCCACCCTTTATTCTTTTACCATTGGACAAAGTCGTGGAAGTAGCCGACTTATTCCACTCGCTCCGTTCCATACAAGGTGACCCAAAGTACCTGGTGGTACTTACGGAATGGTAGTTGACAATCCAAAAATCAGTCGAAAAGGTAGAATACAATTCTATTTACCAAAAATTCAATTCGTTTGCATACGAATAGATCCTGTACCTATCAAGGACACCCGCAGACATTTTTCCAACTGTAGGGAGAGGGGCAACTTTGGGGTAACGCTAAAGAAAAATATGCATAGTAATTAAACAACAACTCTGGCAATGACATCGACGAATCAGATCATAAAACACGCGGTGCGAGTGGAGTAGCCCTCTTGCCTTCTTAATCCCATTTTGAACTTCCAATTTAATTAAAATTTTAAAACTGAAATTGAAAAATATTCACTTTTTTCGTAGAAACTTAATAAAGATCAGTTTTTAAAAATAAACGGTTTGTCTCAAAAACCAGGGGGGCAACTATCTATATATAAACACAAAAATCTACAAAGTACCATCCTCAACAACTCAGAAACTAGATGCTTCATACATCTTAGAAGTCAAACTTGACTAAATCGAAAGCTATTGTGAAATATTTTATTCCACCCATCCAATTAATTTTAAAAAAAAAATCCCCTCCGTTGACGTTACATCAGTACTTTTTAACACCGCGTACAATCGCGTTGCTCCATCCTCCCTGTCGTCCATCAAGGATCTAGTTAGCCGAGACGAGCAGAAACCTGTGTGTGTGTGTCGGTGGTACTGGCGCGAGCTCGCGTCCACGAGCCATGCTCGGATAAAGCCGTCCGCCTATATCGTTTGATTCAATATCGCGGGGTCTGGAGGATTTATATCGGGGGAAAATTGCGTTAGCGGCAGCTGCTGGTTGCCTCCATATACCTGGCTCTTAGCGCGCACGGGATCCCGTTACGCTGTAAGACGTGTTAATAAAGCCACGAGCCCGGGAACGCGGCGGCTGCCACGCGAAGCTCATTCGGTAACCTTACCACTTTCTCGGCACCGTGTTTCCTATCGACCTTTTCCACCGGGGAGACCCTCCGAGGTCGTTCGGCCGCCTTGTTTTCTTTTAAGGGAAAACGGATGGCAGTCAGACCTTATTAGGTTGCATCGATGGCTATCGAGCTGGAATACTGAAAGCATCTTATGTTAGCAGCTTAGCAGTGGTGTTATCAGATCGAGTTTGGAATTCAGAAATTGGAATTTTCGTATATAATTATATGGCGCTGGGATTCTAGGGTTGCTTTACAATTTGAAAAGTTAAATTACGTGGTTATGGAGCTTAAACTGGAATTTCGGGGAGCGTTCTAGAAATAGGGGAAGGGATTTTGTGCTTTTAGGGGTTAGTAGATTCGTCGGTACTAGTTGTTGAATAAATCTAGATGTAGAAGGGTTTCAGTGTTTGAAGGAGTTGGGTGTTATTGCGAGCTGGTGGTCGCGGTCCTTTGCTGGTGTATTCGGAAGGCTGTTACAGCATCCGCTAGGACATTCGTATATTCATCTCAATTAGCCCTAAATTGGGAAGGAACAAGGATGTTCTTCAGTGTGAAATAGTGTCTCCTGTGTTCCACGTTTATTAGAACCCTTTCCTCCACCAGACAATTCTGATCCATCAACGCTGAAGGCTAACGCTACAGCGGAGGGCACACAGCGAGGGCTGAGAAAGTAATCTCGTTGAATTTTTGCCCTTATCTGTCTCCCTGCGACGACGTCCTCTTTTTCTTCTCTCCCGGGGAAATTGTGTAAACAGAAGAATTTCTGTTGGGGTTTCTGAATGATTCGTGCGCGAGGGTCAGGGGCCTCTGTGAGTTTAGTCGCGAGAACTGAGACAACCGTGACTTTGGTAATAGCCCGATCGTCCTTGACCAAACAGATCTTATCCAAGTCTCCGGCAAACTCCTTCTAATCCCGAAGGGACCTTTCAAATAGGATATCCTATAATCTGATTTCGACCTGTCGCACGCTAGGGTGTTATCATCGGCGATAAGATTTTAAGCTCGACATCCCAGGATATCTCGATTGCATCGTCGAGAATATATATTCACTCTCGTTGTCGTGCAAACAAGAAAAGTTACAGTCGAATGAAATAACAAATATCGTGGGAGAAAGGAAATTTACCTGAACCGATATGGCAGTCTAATTCTTGGCCGCAGTTTTTCCAGACCTCATAATAAGAGTTACGGTTTCAATATTCCTCGTGCAGTCTCACCGAGTTCGGGCAGCGAGGGGGCGACAAAAAGATTGAATTTATGGAAATCGCATCGAGTGAGCCCGAGGAGGAAAGAACAACAAAAAGAGAGCGCTGCCACCCGCTCGTAATCGCGCGCACCACGCTCCATCCTCGATTCTGTTCAGTTTACGAGCATCGACGAGGGTCTCGCGCGGATCCCGCCCACTTCTTGCGGCGGAATTACGAATTTCAGATTCGCGGGCCACGGTCTCGCGGCGGAAAATTCGTGAATTCAATGTGCGCTATCTTATCGCGAATCGTCGATTAATCTCGACGGGATACGGGGTGATGACGGGGTGAACGGAGGGCTCGCGGAAGGGTGGAAAAACGAGAGACATCGATAACGGCTTAGCGAGGACCGAGGGGGTTGCGAGGGCGGGAAAGAAAGGGGCAGAGTTTATCCTAGCAGTAATATTTCTATTCCATCGGTGTCCTGTTAAATCTCGAGATTTCACTCTCCCTTTTATTCCGGTTATTTCATATCTCCCGTTCCCATCCTCGTTTCTGTTTTCAACCTGAGATAGGACTGACATAATTTTCCGAGATAGTGCCTCCTGGTCCGAAGCCCCGTCCCCCCGCCCCACCCCCAAACCGCCCAAGCTTCCTTTTCTTCCGCCTTCGAGCTCGCCGAGCGTTCCAACTTCTTTTTTATTCCACCACCCCCGTCCTCCTTCTTTTGCTTGCTGAAAGCAAAAGGGTCGCGTAAGTCACTCGATTCGAGGATCATCGTCCCTTCTTTCCTTCTTCCCTTCTCTGCTTTTTATGTTCCCCGTCCTCTTCCTTACTTCCTTCCTTCCTTCCTCGGTTTCTCGTCCAGCGATGAGGCGAGTCGGATGATGTACAGCTTTGCAAGTCCATTATATCGTTTTTGATAGTCGTTATCATTGCTAAAAGGGGTGGGCTCCGTTATTCTTTCATCGCGGCAAGCTTCAACAAACTTGTGTATGTATTCTGTTACTCCGCTGTCTGACTAATAAGGTGCATAGCTACTAGCTGTCTGTGTCTACCGGATTTACGAAGCTCTACGGGAGAACACACCAGCGCCTTTTTTTATCAGAAATTATGGGAATAGTATTATTATTATTATTATTATCTACGGGAAAACCCTTTAGGATACAATATGTGAGCATATATGTGCAGTAATATCACAAATATAACTTAAAATAATATAAAATAAAATAATAGAAAAGACTATAAAATAAAATAACGTAAAATGAAATACTATACAGAAAAACAAAACATTTCAAACAGAAAAAAATAGAAAAAATAAAAAAACAACAAACTAGACTAAACAATCAAAAGCAACGCCATAATTACGCGGCAACAGTGGACATAAATAGTGAATACATTAAGTACGGATCTGAGTTAACAATATTCAAGTTAAGTTCTGAGTTAACAATAGTCAATATACTATAGTCCTACCTTTACTACGCGGCATCGGCTAGAATGCGGATTCTTATTTTATAAATTTCTTTGTGAAAATAGTCGCATTTATCTGGATTAGCCAGGAATAAGCCGAGGCACATAATTGAGCTGTGGCACATTTCGTGACTTGTAGAGTTTACCATTCGAAAGTATTAGACGATAGACAAACACACAAACGTATAATCTCTCCGCTTTATATATGTATATTTTAAGATTCTTCAACGGAGAAGCTGGCGCAATATCTGGAAAATGATAAAGTAGTAAAAATGTTTGATAAATTTTATGCTGAAGTTGACTCCTAATATCTTCCTTTTTCTTTTACCAGGTTTGTCTTGTTTATAACTTAAAAGATGCAAATCTATTTTTTATATCTACATAATTAATAATAGCTATTAACAATAACAATAATAATTCTCGATATATACGCTTATTATGGAAATAGAAATAAAGAAGTAAAATAAGATAATTTAAATACACCTAAAACGCAGATAACGAGTGGCAAAAATCCTGGTAGCATGTAGGTCGAATTTGCAACCAGCTTCGTCATTGTAATTATTTGCAGTTACGCTATATTTTTAATTAAACGATTTTATTCAGCTTCGATCCTCTGTTTATTTGTATGTATGTACCGTAAACTGGAGGAACATTGGCAGCACGGGGTAACATTGGCAAATGCCGGTGTTACATTGGCAGCTATACGCATGAACATATAAATTTGTATTCGAGATCGAGATTTTAATATATTTATCTTTGTTACGTTATATATTGTATTATTAATAATTTATCTTACTGACTATTTATCTTACAGAATCAAGCGTCGAAATGAATTTGTTGCGACATATCCTGCGCCACGATTTTATTTAAAATGAAAAAATACCATCGAAATTGTAGTATAAGAAAATAATTATTTTTTACTTTTTAGTGCATGTTTAATAAAATCATTTAACATAAACTTTTTTTATATATTTTTTTAAACCATACTTTCGTCTAACTTCAAATTCTCGTTACACTCATCACCACGAACAGGGCACCAGAGAACGCACACCCGTTTAAAAATGTCACCCCTCACGAAATCACAGAGGATATAAAAAAAAAACTTGTTTGCCAAGCAGGAATCCCTACAAATTTACGTCCCCCAATCTTCCCCCGCTGTATTCGCATCGAGCGATAAAAACCCTGGTTCCACCCACGAGCTGGGGGCACATCGAGCGGAAAGACACAGACCGCGGCCGCCGAGGACGACGCCCGTGACGGTGAGTTACCTCACCTGCCCGCCAAGGTGACAATCGACAGTAAAAATCCGCGTCGACGCGAAAGTTTCGACATCCGCCGAGTCCGCGTGCCGCGGTGTCGCAAGTGTACGCAGAGGGACCGCGCTCGCAGCGACCGTTCCCTAGCACTACCTCACCCCCATACCCTTCTTCGTCCTGCATTCGTGTCTGGGATCCTTAACTCTTTACGGGAGCGCGCGAGCTGACTTTTATCGGAAAGTGATATCGCTTCAGCCGCAGGCACCGCACTTTGAGGGAAAAAGTGAGTGGAGAAAAGGGACGAGAGGAATAGTAGAGAAGCAGGAGGGGGGCGGGAGGGGCGGGTAGCAGGTTGAAAGTAGACTTAAAGGAAGTAAAAATACGAAGGGGAAAGGGGGTTGGTGGGAACGGTGCGACGCGGCGGGGGGCGAAGAAGTAAGAAAAAAGAGGAAAGAAAGAAGGGGTAGGAAGAAGGAGAAGAAAGGGGAAGAAGTTTGGGAAATACTTACTTGATCGGTTCGAGGCTACGCGGAGAACCTTTTAGAGGGAAGAAACCGATCCCCGTCACCTTCTGGGACAGTTCCCTTCTTCGAGGGAACGACGCTTGCCCTTGAGCCCGCGTCTCCTCCGATCTCCTACGGCCTTTCTTTCTTCCTCCGTCTATGTTCGAGAGCCAGGCGGCGCGGCTCGACGCCGTCGACGGCGGGCTCGAGTGCGACGCGATTGTGCGGGCTGACCACTGAATTCAGCGACACGGAAAAGCCATTCTTCCGTGAAAAGAATCGAGCTCTCTCGTTCACGTGACCGCGGACGGACGGCGTAATCCACCGTGTACCCGCATCCAACCACCCGGCGACCTTGTGTGCTCCTTCAAGAACATCTGTACTCACCGGGACCGCAGCCCTTTCTCGCTTTGATTCGCCAAACCTGAGCTGGGGACCGGCGGGAGGGGTTACGCGGGTGGGGGAGGGCGACAGGGGGTGGAAAGGAATGGAATGAATGGGCTTGCCGATAACCATCGAGCGTTTCATACTCTTTCCACGGGGGTGGATGTAAAGCGCGTGGCATTTATCGGGACAAGAAATCGTAAATACCTGTCGACGTCGACGCTCTGACGGATGGAGACACAACTGGGTCGCGGCAATTTTTTCCCCCGGCGTTCTTTAACGAGAAATCGGGATGCTTTATTGAATGTAACGATCGGAAATTCATTTCGAAGGATGTCGATGCGTTAAGGAGGGCGACAGGGACTTGCAAAGGAAGGGGTTGTTTTTTTATGTCAGACTGAGCTAGTGGAATGAGTCAACCGTAGAATATTAGTAGCTTTTCTGTGAGGTATGACTTTCCACTTTTACATCACCTTCACTTCGCTAGAACATGCACATCCTTCGACCAGCACGACAGCGAAGATCCGAAGGCATTCGACTACATGGAGATATCGCCTCGAAGTGTAGAACTCCGAGGTCCAAGGACCGGAGTTCTACCAGTCGACGTACAGACGTGTTCGCCCAATTCGTTCCGTGTCTTCCCCGAAAAGACGATGTAAAATGAAAAGGTTAGAGAGCAACCACCATTCATGCTGGCCTTTTCATCGTCGGCTGTGGACAAACGTACCCACCCTTTCTCGTTATACCGCTCGCCTCGCGAAACGTCTTTTTCGTTTAAGAACCGCAACCGATGTGCCCGGCGGTAAGTACGTACGTGTGTTCGTCGATGTTGAAGGCCGACAACGGGAATGGGAAGAGGCGGAGACCACCGAGCAATAAAACCCCCTTTGCCCTCTGTGCCAGCGCCACTAACCGTTATTACGAAATACTTTACCTATCTTGCCGACGATTTTATTAGCGGACCACGCGCGTCTCTAACGACGAGAACGTTGCAGCACACCTCTATCGTATCCATCGTCCACTTCCGTTCGCATCAATTACGCCGCCAAGCACGCCTTTCAACGCATCTTTATTACCAACGATTCATCAGATTAATGGATCGATACGTTTCGCGCATCGATTCTCAGTAATTGCCGCAGTTTTTTATTTTAACGAGGCTTTAGGGGCGCTATAAACGACACGTGCCATTGTCTTTCAATTTGCTTTCAATTATTTTGCTGCTTGATTTGTGCTTGCACAGGATCCTCGAGTTTCGGAATGTTTCAGTGAAGAATACGCAACATTTTTGATTTAATTCTCATAACTGATTGAGTTTACTAAAGTATTTCACATGTGAAGGGTACCCTAGTAGCATTTCTGGTTGGCCCATAGTGCCCCCAAGTTGGGAATTAGTTGGCCATCAAAATGCCGACAATAAATGCTACCAGGGTAGGGGAAAACAGAGAATGTCGCAAAATAGTTTGATCGAGAAAATTATGTGGAGAGTGGACATTACTCGTTTTTTACCCGACTGCGGCATGCAAAGGAGGGTATTGTGTTTATCAGGCTATGTATGTGTGTCCATGTTACCCTCTAGAGCCGGTACGGATACACCGATTTGGACCAATGAGATGTCTTTAGAATGGTCTTGACGTTCCGAATGTTATAGGATATATAACTTTCAAAAAAGTAAAAAATAAAAAAAATTAAAAATTTAAAAAACCTGACTGCTTAAAAAGCGAACTAAAATGATAAAAATAATAATAAGATTTTAGTTAAGTTTAATGCGCCAGTGAGGGGCTTGCGGTCAAGACCTATTTTTGTCGCCAGTCTGCCGAAGTGTCGGTATTATGCGTGTGACCCTATTAATAGGGCGATGAGCATTGTTAATCAACATTTAAGCAGTTCGGACCCCATCCTGTACTCCCTTAATTCGTTTAGGATGTTACTGTATAGGATTGTTTACAACCAGAATGGTGTTACGTAGGCTATTTGTTATGTAAGATTATTACGGTTATTATGGCTACTATGTATTAATTGTTGCAAATTTTGTTCTCAGGCTCTCTATATATTTCACTAGTTTTTTTTACTGTTTCTTGTATACCATGGGAGTTCTCGCAATCACGTTTCAACTACGCAACCGATCTTTCTGAAATTTTGTATACATGTAGTCTAGGACCGGGAATAATATATTATAATATAATAATAACATATTATACTTTTTATCCCGACTTTTTTAACCGATTTGGACTAAATATTGCGTAATTACCCTCTAAACCCTGTGGAACATATAGGCTACCATGAAATCTGAATATCACTCCCCTTTGCCCTTATTTCACCCCCTTAACACTCTGTGGCAATTAAAGTTTTACCCGGGCAACGCCGGGTACTTTAAGCTAGAATACCTATAGTGATATTTCAACTTAGCGTATTTTGTAAATTGTATGTTTCTCTCTTTGTCCGTGTGAGGATTACTGTTAGTGTTATTAATAGTCCCTCGAATCTAATTAGAGCGAACAGCGATACACAATATTGAATATAATGTAATGTTTAAATATACGAATGTCCGAATGTAATTACATGCAATGATTGGCATCAAAAGATTTAATGCCTCCGACTGCAGGCAATTGAGTTAATTTAAATTGTCACCTTAATTATTATTTTTATCATTTTAGTTCGCTTTTTAAGCAGTCGGGTTTTGTAAATGTTTTTAATTTTTTTAACCAGTGTACCAAATCGTTAAGGTTACCTAACGAGGCCATTCGAGCTTCATAACCCTTTGTGATTCTACAGTTCCGTAGTCCCACTTGTCATCAACAAAATCGCGAGAAATGGACATTCCCCTTTTCCCCTTACTCTTCAAGTTTAAAGTCCAATTTTTCTTCATCGGTGCGTAGAGTATTGGAAAATTCTTGTACACCTCCGTGACGCATAAAGTGTCTCTCGTAAGCAGTCCCCATCGCATAATCCAGTTTTCAAGGTGAAGCTAATTTTTGGAATAAATGGTTCATTCCGCGCAGCGACAGTTAGCGAGATTATTTATCTTCCCAAGATCCGCCGTTAAGCGAACAGAAAAAAGTGAGCGAGAAAAAGGAACTCTACTTTCGAACTGAAAGTTCAAAGGTACCACGACCCGTATAATTACTTCAGCTCGAGAAAACCGACGAACGAAACTTTCCTGGCTGGAAGGCAATCCTTCCAGGGGGGGGGGGGGGGGGGAGAGAATGCATCCCAATAACAGTCTAATTGCGTGAAACTTTCGCATAATGTACTCTCGATATTTGAGCTCTCTATTTAGAGATTCGCACAACCGCGAACGATATCCTGTTTCACGTGATCACTTCGTCCGGTCGCGGTTTCCGGTAGAACGCACAAATTGACCGAACCGGACACATGCGATAATCATATGCAATATTAAGTATTCGTACATATGTGACAGATTCACATACTTACTTCACCTTGGCCTGCTCCCCAACCCTGCAAAGTTCTGTACAGATTCCGTTCTGTACAGATTCCGTTCTGTACAGATTCCGTTCTGTACAGATACAGTTCCTGATTTTTAATAAATTATGTGGACGAAATATCATTAAACCGGTTAGTATATTTGATAGGGCATACATTTGGCTATCTGATTAAATTATTAAAGTTGACTCAATGTGACAACAATTGAGGAATTTTAATGTTTTCTAACACCTTCCATGCTAGTCAACCAGTCCCATGCTCGGGGTTGGTTGACTTACAGTATCGGATAGGTTGATTATAGGTACAATCAGTTAAAATAATGTTATTAGTAACGTATCTCAGTGGTAATAAAATAACACAATGTCACAAGAGTTGTTTCATTATAAAATGATTTCATTATTAATTTCTTTCTTTCATATTTTAAAAATAAACTGACTATTTTTACAACTCAAACATAAATTATAATGTATTTATAACATAGTGAAATTTAAACAAAAATAGAAATCGCTTTCCGAATAACAAAATAACAATTTAAACCTTATTAACGTTATTAGTCAACCAGCCCCGAACGATCATTTTGACTTTAACAATTTATATAACTTTCAATTATTGATGTATTAACAAAAATACTACGTTAATAAATCGTCTAATAAACAAACTTTAAACTAGTCGCTTAACATTTATTCCATTGTCACTATACAAGGCGTGAAGAAATAAAATCTTTAAGAAAAAATATTTACTTACATAGTCAATTTTTCGATAAACGTTGATAACTGTCAAACAACGTGCAATCGCGGGTTCGGACATAAATGCATGGCATAGTAGAAGTGACTTCTTTCTACGCTAAATGTTTCTGCAGTAGAGCACCGACAGGTGCAAGGTTCTTAACCCTTAAGTGGCGTCGTGAAGCAGTGTTACATAAATAGAGTTGTGGGTCCAATGGACCCAGGTTTTACAAAAGGAGGAAAACAAAAAATTTGACAATATTTACAAAAATCAGCTCTTTATTCGTAATCTATAATCCTTTATCTACGAAGTAAACATACAATATAAAGCTTACAATTAAATAAAAAAGACCTTTTTATCAATTTATTAAGGTATGTGCGACGTGCGTAACGCTTTTGTTTCCGATTTAAAAATGTTAGGTTGGTCCTTTGGACCCCACGACGCCACTTAAGGGTTAATAATTAGTCAACCTACCCCTTGCGAAAACCAGCCCCAGTCTCCCCTACCTCCTTGCTCGCCGCAAAAGGTCATTTCGACCGATCTCTCTTTCTAGCAACTTCTCCCCCAACTACCGATTCCAATATCACATAATTCCCGCTTCGTCCTAGCTCCTAAAGCAGAGTCTGCCACATAGAGTCTTACTGATGAGTCCACTAGCAAGCTCAGGATAAAGCGCGCGCTTCCTCCCTTCCCCAGTTTCCCCAAACCCAGCGTCCAATTTCTGAAATAGGGAAACAATCGAACCCCCTAATGAAACAAGCACACGGATCTCTTTCCTCCTATGTGCAACACTTCTATTTCCCCGAATTTTAAAGAAACTCGATACACCTCACTAAATTCCTGAGACATCAAGAAAAAAAAGGTACAAAAAAGAGCGCCAAGTATATATTCTCATAAAAAAGAATCCCATTTAAAAACATTGTCGTAAATTAATATAAATTTATTAATGTGCTATATTCAACTTTACAAAAGTAATGATATACAACAATTGCGCCAATTATCACACTGGCTATTTACACAAAGAACAAAATGTATTCAATAATATTAAGCAGATATATTTTTATACAAATAAATATTTTAATACGAATAAATATTTGATTCAAAATACTTGGCGCTGCGCCCCGAATTGGTGTTGCTAAACTCAATAAATATGTATAAATTGCATTAATCCTTTTCTTTTCTTGCATATGCTACGTATGGTATTAGAATGAAATATATGTAGAATAAATCTGACTGCGTTTCTAATATGTGTATGTATATGTATTTTATATTGTAATGGAGTTGTAAATTATTAATTAATACTAAGGCAATTAACATTTTTTCGGTTGCGCAGCGCCAAGTATTTTGCATCAAATATTTATTCGTATTAAAATATTTATTTGTATAAAAATATATCTGCTTAATATTATTGAATACATTTTGTTCTTTGTGTAAATAGCCAGTGTGATAATTGGCGCAATTGTTGTATATCATTACTTTTGTAAAGTTGAATATAGCACATTAATAAATTTATATTAATTTACGACAATGTTTTTAAATGGGATTCTTTTTTATGAGAATATATACTTGGCGCTCTTTTTTGTACCTTTTTTTAAAAAAGGTAATCAAGAATTACGAAAGTCCTCGACACTTCCCAGTGCTCCTCGCTTATTGCCTCCGCCTGGATCGGCGATCCGCGAGCATTTCCGCGAAAGCATCGACTTGGAGCGGATCAGCCGGATACGCTTGCTGGTAGAAAACCGAGATGGCCGTGGGGTGAGGGAGGAGGGCGAATAAGGAAGGGCGAGCCGGCGCGGCGGGGAAAGACGTCGGCTAGATCCGCCGTGGCGTATACAAAATTCATAATCTCACGGCGTTATAATGTTTGCCAGGATAGCGCGGGGGTATAGAAAGTCCTGGCATGCATAAAGTGCGGCGATGGGGCGGCGCGCGATGAGATGCTGCGAGAGGGGCGGTGGTTCCTGGGCCAGGACGCGAAGGGGGTAGCAGGGAAATATTATGACTCGAAGCAGCAGGGGACTGTAATGGATCGCCGTGAGCGGCACGCGGCTGCATTCCCACTTTATAAATCACCACCTGTACTTACCTGCTGAAATATCGGCCGCGAGGTAAAATGGCCGTGGATACGCCGACGGGAATAACCGGGGCCAACGCGCAGATTTTTTCGCAGCATCATCCTTTCTTCCTGTGCTCTGCGCGGAGTGCGATGTAGTGGTAATCGAGAAGGAACGAGAACTGGGCTTTCGTTTGTGCTTTCGTGATGTAACCTAGCTGGGATATTGGAAAGAAAGTCTATTTTACTGAATGCTTACGTTAACCCCTTTATCATAGATTCACTTTTAATCGTATAAATTTACATAGTTTGCCATCAGTTGATTACGTGTGCATATATAGTAATTTTAAACGGGAGACGTGGTCGATAGGTTTGTTAGTCTGTAATCGAGGTAAGTAGCGAAAAGTTTCAGAACCCGTCTAGCACGTGATTTTACAAATGAACTTCCATCGCTGGGAAAAATCCCAAGAAAGACGGAATACTCGCAATTCCCAATAATAGCATCGTGAAAAATACAAGCGGCGCGATCTCCAATCCAGAGGCCGCTAGGTCCAAGAAAATTTATGAGTTGTCCGAGAACGCCAATAGAGTTCTACAACGAGGCAGTGCATCAAACAGTTTGATAGGGAACATCAGTCTCGACGAGCACGCTCATGAGCACCGCCAATGATTCTAGATCGGACTTGTGGATGAGTTGCCCTGAGCGCGGCTTTCCGGTCAACTGTCTGCTGGAAATAGATGTGTATCATCGTCTGGTTTCGAATAATCCTGGAATAGAAGTTCTGATCGGCCACCACCTGCGTGCATACACATAATTTCAGACATAATCAATGCAATTCAACCTACTTTGTTATGGTTTGTTATTTAAGTAATAATACTTTGATAGGTGGTACACTGGAAACAGGGACCAACATTATATATTATTACTATTATTATTAAATGTTTTTATTGCACCATTATAATTACGAATATAACTATAATAGCGAATAGGCGAGGTTCAGTATAACTGCTGCTGTTCAACCTAACCTGAAGAGACGTTTAGGACTATAAATAAACAATTTAGAAAGGAAGAAACGATTAAGTAACTACTTAAGGGGTTATGCCCACCTGCAAGGTTTGCGTGTATTTTCGCAAGTATTTTCGTGATTTTTCGAGCGAAAAACTTGAAGACTTTTTTAAACAAACATTTATGTATTCAAAACTGTACATCTTATACTACTTCTTGTAATTACTCAAATGAAAAATATGAATAAATAAAAGAAATATCAGTGATCTTCCGGCAGCGATTTTTATTCAGATTTTTATTCAACTTTGACCTGATTCATCTGAATTGAAAAATTCGAAGGAATTTAGTTAGTATATTAAATTATCTTGTCTTTAATCGTTCATTATCCCGAAAAATTAATTTGCTACAAAATGGCGGCTGTTCAAGTTAAAATATCGATTTTCGCCGCAAAAATCGCTCATTTTTCATCTGTCAAATAAAAATCACGCAACGGAAACGAAAAAGCCACGATTAAGGAAAAGATAATTTAATATACTAATTAAATTTCTTCGAATTTTTCATTTCAGATGAATCAAGTCAAAGTTGGAGTAGTCACCGCAAAAAAAATCGCTGCCGAAAGATCACTGATATTTCTTTGATTTATTTATATTTTTCATTGGAATAATTACCTACTACAAGTAGTATAAGATCTACACTTTGGAATACATAAAAGTTTATTTAAAAAAGTCTTCAAGTTTTTCCCTCAAAAAATTACGAAAATACTTGCGTTTTCAGACCTTGCAGGTGGGCATAACCCCTTAATGGAATTGTAATAATGCGGCTGGCGTGAGTTGTGTGAAATGTGTGGAGTACAGTCAACCCTCCTATATCGTGACTAATTCGTACCGCATTATAAGAAACTACGAATTTGAACTTCAATTCTCAAAATTCACATCTTCTGTTGCGAGAATGTCTCTAATACGGAGTCACTTAGCGAGCACGGGCGTTAGTAAACATATATATTTTATCAATCAAAATACACAGCTTCCACAAAATCGAAAATAATTATTATTAAATTCATTAGTATTACTTTAGTTTTGAAAATTCATTTTATAACTTTTTACGTTACGAATATTAGACCAAAGTTTTATGAGAATTAGAATATTTTTAGACATACGGACCGCGATATTAAATCGGTCATTGTAAATTTTGAAAATCTAAGTTCAAATTCGTTGTTAACAGTCAGCGAAACTCCTGAGAATAATTGTTTAAATTATAGGACTCACATAAAAGTCCGTACATCGAAGCGTATGGACTAACGCGTTGACAAATTTTCACTTCTTTCACCTTCCATATCTCCGAAATTAATTGTCACCTCAACTTGAAAATTCCGTGTAATTGATGTCTCACCATAAGGTATCCTTTGGTATAAAATTCAGTTTCAAAGTCGTAGGATCAAAAAAGAGGCGATTTCTTAGGTCACTCTTTGCTCCGCCGATGCTAAATAGAAGGATATGTAGGAAATGTATTCAAATGGCAGTGTATATAAGGCTTAAAACATGCCACCTTGTGTCCCCTTTGTCTACGTTAAAGACACATGGTTCCAGTTTGAAAAATACCATAGACCTTCATCGCTTTTGCCACGATATATCGCCCCTTAAAAGCATCCGCTGTTTGCGAAAACCATAAAAATCTCGTATACCGCGTGAACAACGCCGATTTATCCAGCTGTCCCCGGCAGATAAATTATTTCCCCGTGGAAGAAGTTGGACTAATTCCTCGTGGCCCGATATTTCTCGTGCAAGAAGGGTCCGGCTGGAACGATTTTATGACTTCTATTTTCCGCGAGGAACATTATATCGGTGATCGGGTTCGAGCGCCTTTAAACGGGGCCTACTCCTTCGAGTTGCCCAGACCGCTCGTAAATCTACGAACAAAAGAGCGCGGAAGGCAGGATCTTTCGTCCGTTGGAACCATCGTCATTATTCGAAGGAGCTTTTAAGCCAACCTACCGTTTACATGATTAAGAATGCTCTTGCTTGGCCGTTTCTTACTTAGCGGCAAGTTCCTCGCCAGGGCCTCGAATACATAATCCTCCTTACCGAACGACGATTTTTCTCGAAAATGTCCTACCTCCAAGCCACTTTATTTCATTTTCGTATCAATTCCGGTATTGAGAGCAAAAACTGACTAGCCCACATTATTTGCGAAATTGAGTTATTAGCAATAATGTATTTCGGCAAACTGTACTAATAATATAAAATATGAAAATTAATTTTTTCAATGTGGGTTAGTCCGTTTTTTCTCTCAACCCCTCAATTCTCATCAATATTACCACGAATCAATGACAACTTCCTCCAAGTAATTAAAAAACGATACCACCTCTGGGTCAATGAAGTATCGGGAAAAGCAGGAAAAAGGGACTAATTTCTCATTAAAGGATCCCCTGCTCGCGATACTTAAAATTAGCCTCTACAGTTGCGCGATGCGTCGTGCGTTAACTAACGCAATATGCCGCAACTTGTTATTCCGTGATGCGCCACTCTGGCCGATAGTTTGCGAAAATTATATATCGATAACGAAATTACCGTTGGCCCAGCCGACCTCGTAATTAGAAACGAATTATCCGCGATTCTGACGACAGCGGCGGAAAAGTTGGCGCGCGGGCACTGCGTGTAACCTGTTAGGTAGTTAATTATCCATCGTGACCGTGGCTTATCTCGATACGGTGACATCCAGCGATACTCTTGCGGGCCAATCTGTCGCGTAACAAGAGAATTGAACGACTGCGCGCCATAGATGGTGCAGGAATTACTCGGTATTATCGCAAATTGCAGGGAGGCATCAGCGTTGGATCTATAAACGGTATATCGGGTCGTTTGCCGCCATGGCCGGATCAGAATTAACCGATCCACACGATGCTCGCGTTATTGGTAGCCTGTGTCTCCTTGAAAACGAATGTTACTAAAAAAAGAGCGCGGACAGTGCGTGAAACTCGATGGTATTTTATACGACTGAATCAATGCCGATGTACGGTTTACTACTGGAATATCTTTGCCCGGATCGCTCTCTAAAATGATAAGCCGAGTTTATGCCCTTTCATTTCGGCGGAAAGAAAAATCGATAAGGGCGTGGTTTCAGCTTTTTCTATCCGAGGAATACGTGGAATTTGGACGGGAACGAGTATCGCCGAAATCTCCGCGAAATCAGATATGCGGCGAATTAAATTCTGATCCTTGGGAAGTTCGTTTGCGCCCAGCGAGATAGAAAATGGCCGGATTTTCGATTAAAGCTGATTTACAACGGACCGTTGCTGCTTTAACTATATAATTCTGTTGAATATTGTTCGCAACAAGGTTACCACCGTTCTCCGCGTGATATGCGTAGCGCTCGTGTACTTACAGTGGGTACAGAAAGTATTCGTACACCCTTTAAAATCGCATAACTTTTTTCAAATTAATCCAAACAACTTGAGTTTTTTTTTTAGAAGCTAGAGGGATTAGTTTGCTAAATGATGTGATTCGTCGTTTTAAAAAAAAATGAACATGGTCGGAATAGCAAAAAAAGTAGTAAAAGTCGTTTTTTAAACTTTTTTTTGTGAGCCTGTAATGAAAATTCAAAAAACCCATTTGTAGATTTCAGTAAGTTATCTACGTGCCTAAAATTTCATCAAAATCGGTTAACGTTGCTCTGAGTTATGAACGCTTAAAGATCGCAGAATAAGGTCGAAAATCGCGGAAATTCCCGAAATCAGCGATTTTCGACCTTATTCTGCGATCTTTAAGCGTTCATAACTCAGAGCAACGTTAACCGATTTTGATGAAATTTTAGGCACGTAGATAACTTACTGAAATCTACAAATGGGTTTTTTGAATTTTCATTACAGGCTCACAAAAAAAAGTTTAAAAAACGACTTTTACTACTTTTTTTGCTATTCCGACCATGTTCATTTTTTTTTAAAACGACGAATCACATCATTTAGCAAACTAATCCCTCTAGCTTCTAAAAAAACTCAAGTTGTTTGGATTAATTTGAAAAAAGTTATGCGATTTTAAAGGGTGTACGAATACTTTCTGTACCCACTGTATGTACATGCTAACCTTACGCTTCGCAAAGGATCATTATGTTAACTGTTCACACATACAATTTCTCTTTTTCATAACTTCTTTGACAGTCTGTTGTCGCCCTTCCCTCACCCTCTCTCTTAGTCAAAAGTCTATCGAGGCAAATTTCCACTTAGATCGATTTAAAAGTCTCTCGCGTAACTTTCCTTTATCCGTGTGTAGGGCAGGCGGCGGAGGTGTTTATTCGGCAGATTGCACTGCTAAATGCAACTTTGTTTCCGCTGTGAGGTAATAGAAATTATTTACAGGATTTCTCGAACAAAAATTTATAACTGTGTATACTCGGATGTTTGTTAAATTTGCATGCCAAGGCTCGCATATTTTCTTCACACTTGATGCAACATTGAACGCAACTGCTAGGTCAATATAGGGTAAGTCAGAGTGAGATAGAAGTGTTATAGAAAAGTAACATTTTTAGTTCAAAGTATTGGAATAGAACGTTTTTAAAGGTTTGTAAATCTACTGTGAAATTTAAGCTAGTTCTTCAAAATGTTTTATCAATATTTTGGTCATCTTGTTTGCGTTATTTATGCTGAATATTTTTAATTCTCAAGATGTGTTTTCGATAGTGGATTGTTTACAGTGTTTTTAATCATAAAATATTCGGGGTTACGTTTGTTAGTCTAAGCGAAAGGGGAATTGCTATCTTACCAGGGCTTTAAAAGAAAGATGTCAATTGTTGTCCGGGAGAACTGGCCATAGCTGTATTTGATTTATTTTCAGATATTTTGGTGAAATTCGGAGAAAATTATTTCGAAACCACAAAAAAACAAGATTCGCTAAGATGTAAGTCATGTGGTTATGGGGTCCATGAAAATTGCACAGAGTTTGACACTGTGTATCATACATGCGGATTAGAAGACTCACAGGAAGAGCCCAAAGAAATTTTGAGCGGGCAAAAACGAAGATGGACGAAAACATGAAAGAACTTGTTACCCTGAAAGGTACATATGACCATCTTTCCCGGACATTGTGGGAGACATGGGCAATAACACTTTTTTCATTTGTAAAATTTGTATATTAAATAATAATTTTTGTTCTACATCATTTTCGTTGCTTTATTTAAAATCGATTGGCTGTGGCAGACTCTAAACGAAACTATGACCATCCCACCCGGACTCACCCTAAAAAGTTCACATTCCGTAGGCCAAATTACCATAGTCGCACCAGAGCAGAGATCTCGATGGCGCCTTTCGTCGATCCATTTGATCGAATTACGAGCGACCAATCGGGACACGGGGCTCGTGAGAAAGCAGCCAGTCGATTCTCGAAGTTCATTCTTAAAGAAACGGATCAGCAGGCGGCCACCCCCTTTTCCCTTCTTCTTTCCCGGGCTGGCTCGAAGGAGCTTTCAGAAATTATTCAGCCGTTCGTCTTCGGCCGTCCCATTACTCGTGGTGGTGAGGATCACTCGGTATTAACATAAAGTGGATTCAATATCTGCGGGTAAGAACTTAATTTAAATCCCTGGAATATCTTAAGGGATACAATATCGGCTCGCCGTCCCGTGGCGACAAGACGTCTCGTGGATGGCCTGTGCGCTGCCAGTCAGTAGACTTCTCCAAGGATATTGGGCACGGATTTAAATCGAGTTAGCTCGTTAGGTCATTGTCGGCGAATTGGATTTGTCACGGAGCCGACTCGTTCATTAGTCGAGGCGTCGAGCTAGATGGCTTGCATGGTTAACCTTATGGATCTCTAGCTCTCACATGTCCCCCCTGACAAATCGATTATCCTAGACGCGGCGGAGACAGGATCTGCGCACCGGGATCACGCGTGCATATTATTTTACCTCGAGCCTTCATTAGAATGGACGGATGCGCGAGGAACATGCATTTGGGAAGCTTATCACGTTAACGCTGATGCGTATGGATGTTCGGTGAATCCTCGGGTTTGAGTACTTTTAGACTTTTCGGTAGGAATTTGAGGGATAGGGGTAATTAGGCAAACATTAATTCGCGAAACATGCAAATTCATAACGTAAAAGGAAACAGAAACATTTCGTGGGTATTAATTTAGAAATGAAGGGCAAGGGGGGAAATAAGGAATGTCACAAAACAGCTATATTGAGAAAATCAAGTTTAAATACTTTACTTTATCAGTGAAGAAGCAAGGTTTAATGAATTTCACTGTATTTTTAATAACATGAACAATTTATGCTCTAATTAGGCATCAGAAAAGAACTCAGCGAAAAGATAATTGTTTTACAGTGTTTTAATATTTTTCAAGTGGAACACTGTAGAATACTACAACAAAACAAATGTCCACATGTATTATTATAAAAACAAGGATGTGTACTGCGGACATTCCTTGTTTTGTTGCAGTGGAGGGTAGACATTCCCTGTTTTTAACCAGTACACTAAATTTATAACGTTGTTTTATGTGGGCATTTCTACTTTATAACCCTATGTGATTTGACAATTTTGTGACCTCTGAAGTCATCAAACATTCGGTATCTGCGCAGAATCACTCAAAAGGGACATTCCCAATTTTTCCCCTCACCCTTCAAACATCGAATTGGTAGCCTGTTCCAAAGCTGGACACGTATTATTTACTTTCTTGCCCCTCAAATGCCACTCTTGAATAATGATGGAACGGGGAGAAGCCGAAAATAAGTACGTATTATTTCAAATCCATGTACACAGCGTTTCACAGACTGTGTTAAACGCTAGAGGGACACAATCGCGCGACAGGGATTACGAAAAGTTCCAATAGTTGCGCGGTAGTCGAGACTTTTGTCAAAGGTGAACAATTGAATTTCCGCGCGGTACTATGCTGTCCGTGTCGTCGAATATTGCTTTCCGCGTGCGTGATAAAAAATTTGAATGACCGACGGGAAAGCTCCGAGCTCCACTCTGTTTAAACAAGTACCCCCCACTTTGTCACATAAAAATTGAAAAACTTTTAAACATTTCCCCTGAAATAGACTGTCTCGCCCAGCAACCAGTTGCACTCCCGATTCTCGCAATATTTAAACGGTTATATGCCATCTTCCAAGCATGCAGGAATCAGAGTTCAACCAAATCGAAGGGACGATATAAATCGGTGTGGAAAAAAAAATTAGATCTTGGAACAAATTGGATCTTTGTACAAATGAATTCATTCGCGAAACACTCGCTAGCTTTCGCCCAGTCGGATATGAAACCGTTCTTGTAAAATTGCCCCCGTTCGCGCGAAACGTATTGCATTTTATTTAAACATCCCTTGTAATTTCCACGTTGCACCGAAATCCCGGCGAAATTTTCCAGAACGGTGCACGCTATTTGGACACTATCCGCGGCACATCCGTGTTTTCCAACTTTAACGAAGTAACGTGCACACATTCGAAACGCCCGGAACGCAGGTACGAGCTGGCTGCCACCATAAACTACATGGTTTCGTCGGCGTCGAGTGGCCACCATAACGAAAGATAAACGGATAAAACTAATGGAAAACGCCGGAGCGTATAGCAATAACCGAAAGCATAACGATATTGTCGATCGTTCGGCGACGTTCAGCTTGTAATGACCATTATTCGAAATCCCCTCGTTCCGCTTGCAGCGTCGATAATTTCAAGCTTCGTCGATCAAACTTCCAACGGCGCTCCCTCTTCCCCGAGTGATTTCGATTCAGCCGAGTCCTGGAAGTTCCATGGCTAGCTTCGCCGTCGCGCCTGGGGTCCTTCTAATCGCAGGAAGAAGCGCCGGTAAGCTCGCGAGTTAAGGCTATCGCCCACTAGGCCGAACGGAACCGAACCGAAGTTCGTCGGCGCTCTTCTATCATATGGGCGATGCATGGTCGCTGCTGTTCTATCATATGAGCGATGCGTGGCTGTCGCGCTTCGGTTCGGTTCCGTTCGGTCTAGTGGGCGACCACCTTTAAACGTTGCATCGTCGAATCGTGTATCGATTGTTAAGTGCAGCGAATCGAACTGAGTGGGTACAGAGGGAGAATTGTTTTTCATATTTCCGAGAGTACGCAACCGCTTTGCATCCTTGAAATGTAATGGTACATAGATGAGCAGAATAAAGTAGGGTAACTCGGGGTAATATGCCACAGTTAACTTTGAAACGCGATTTCTCGCAAGTATAAGTAGATACAGGAATAAAGATAAAACCATACGAAAGTGTAACTAATTCTGTGTATTGACTAATAAGTAGAGATATGTAACTTTTATAGTTCAATCAGAAACGTACAAATACAAAAGTCCTCGAAAGTGGCATATTACCCAGGTGGTGGGTGAATATGCCACAAGCTATGAAGTGCGAACTAATCACTCAAATTTTGGAGAATCAACAATATTTTAAACTATTTAAGCTATTAATAAATAAAAACAAACATTTTAAATCAATGAAACGTAAAATTTATTTGAAAAAATAGCTACTTCTTACAAACTAAACAGCCTCCAATCTCTACGTCTCCTTTACCTTCGAATGGCTTCCTTTAAACTTTTTTCTGACCAAGCTGCACGGTTTGAAGTTCGTACATACTTCTTAGGCATGGTTCTGATCCAAAAAGCAACTCGATGGCTTTAGGGGAGAGTCGTGCAGTACCGACCAGCTTACAGTACCGACCAAAGCTAGTTCTCGCTTCTTCAACCAGATATTAACACTTTATTTGAATTAACCAATGGAAATCACAATTCTCTATAACCTATTTCGGGACCATATTGTTTACTCCATTGCTCTCGATGTTCTACGGCATTAAACGCATACGTTGATATTGAGTGGGTTAAAAGTTATTTTTTAAAGCTAATATTTTGTTTCTCGTGTAAGTAAATGATTTTGTTCTATTATGTATACTATCTCTAGTCCATTAAGTTTAATAAAACGTCCTGATTTTGCAATATTTTTTCTACATAATATACCATGATCTAAAATGTTGCCCCGTGTTTGTCGTACACTACCGACCATCCAACTGTCGTGCAGTACCGACCAACAGACTCTGTCAACCAGTAGAGAACAAAATTATCTTATCTGTGCATTCAATCTGTTAGCATCTCAGATTAGTTTATAAGATGTTCATTTAGCCTTCCTACTACCTTTTCCCATAGAAAAATAAAGTAAATAAGGATAGGTATCATAACCTAACAAACAGGAAGCTAAGATTTAATGAAGAAGTTATCCAGTGTGTTATTTGCAAGCGAAGTTGGGCATTAACTAAATAAAAAATTATGTAAATAAGGATCAAATAAAAGTTACTTTAACTTTAGATTATTCGACGAACAAAGTTAATTTTTTTATTCGATGAGAATTTATTTGAAGAATAAAGTTAATTTTTTTATTCATTATTCGAAATTTTATTTAAATAAAAATTTTGCCTATCTCTGTTTGCAAGGAATCATTTTACAAGGATTGGGTGCAGCGTACCGTATGTGACGGCTGGGCACACGTCGAATACACAGATCAGGAGAATATGTATTAATTATCTGACTTGCGAGTTTGTACAAATAAAATTTGAAAAGAATCTTGTATTGTACTAGTTAAATGTCTTTATTAACATTGTTAATCATTTAGACCTAAAAATCTACTAATTTAATAGTTGGTCGGTACTGGACGACAATTTTTCGTTTCCTAGAAATTACAACTTTTTTACTTTTGCGAATTATCAATTCTTATTATTAAACTTCACAAAAATAGTTTCCCTCCTCTTACTAAGTTCTATCTACACTACAAATACGTTTTTGAATTTTTGATTTTCATCGACTCTACTCCAAGATATAACAAAAAACTTAGAGCGGTCGGTACTGCACGACTCTCCCCTATATAAAAAGAATTATAAAGATAAGAGTTTGTGGCATATTATACCGACACACATGTGGCATATTACTCCAAACAGCCATAAAACGAAAGATAGAAAATCTCTCCACAAAATACATAGTTTCAACGGATGTTTGAGAGGTTATTAAATTCGTTTGTTAGTATACTGTATCATAATCTATTGATTTTACGTAGAACCGTTCACACAAATGTATAATCTGCATTCTAGTCAGAGTGTGAAATTACATCAAGCCGATACTTTTATAACTTACCAGGATTTACTGAAAATAAAAGAAATCAAAAGCCAAAATCTGTTGTCGTCTTAGCAGGTACACTAAATTGGACGGAACTAGTGCAAATATAACGCAATCTATTCATTATTTAAAAAATTATTGAGAAGTGGCATATTACCTACGGTGGCATATTACCCCGAGTTACCCTAAGGAAAATGTAGGAGAAAGAGCAAAGTACTACTTGGCAGACTTTCGACATTTTGGACAGATTTATAGGAAAAAATCGATGGTTAGAAAAGTTGCTAGGATAGGGATTGATGAAGTTCTCCGGTGGAGACTGTGGCAGGTGCTGCCGCAGGATTCCAGGATTAACGGGCTGGTCCTTTCTTAATTAGCATCCTTTTGCCACTGCCTTCAATTAAGCATGGTGGATGTACAGTATATAGTGGAAGCTACTAAACCACCTATACATCTAATTACGATTACAACGCTTACAGGACGCGTTCTAGGCTTGAACTTTAACGTTAACGACGATAATAACCAGACTTGCCAATACCTTCGCAGCTACTACTCGCAGTCTCTCGACATTCTCTGTAACGCGAGACTGATACCGCATTTCTCGCTTCAAAGGAGGGTGGGATGCCGCGCATCCCTTGAAACGGCAAAGGAGATCGAGTTTCAAGAACTTTAAACTGGCTTTCACGTAACATGTGCTGATTGGCTGTGTAACAGCGTTGGCCACTCTACACCTTGCAGAACAAGAGAAGAAACTATGTGGGCTTTGCTCTTCAGCGAGAAGACCCCAAAGCAGGGGGGAGAGCAGGGTCGAGGAAGCGGGCGAACGGTCGAATCGAAGGTGAAACCGAAAGACAAGCGAAAGAAGGTGCAAACACGCGGGCAGAGTCTTGCGGAGTTTTCGAAATTTACGGGGCGGGGGTTAACGAGGAGGGGGATGTTGGAAGGGCTGTTAATTGGTTGAAAGCGGCGGGGACAAAGCAACTGCGAGAGACAACCAGCGAGGGACGATCGAAAGAAAACACGGCCGAGGAGACTAAAACAAATTACCGAACAGGGAAACAATTAAACGTGTCGCGGGAAAAAACGGGAAGGGAAAATGCAGACGCTGTGTGCAAGGAACGAGGCAACAGGGAAGTCTCTAAACCGTGGCTATCACCAAGAGGAATTGCAAGGTTTCTCGAAAATACCCGCAACGGTAACAAATGCGCGGAAAAAATCGGTCGTTCGGGGCAGTGGAGGAAAACGACACCGGAAGTTACTGCGGTGTAGAGCGACCGGGGTTAAACCGAATGGCGAATGTCTAAGCGCAACGCCGAAAAAACGATCTTTGAAGGCGAAAGAAAAGTATGAGGGACCGAGGAGAAGAAAGGGGGCCGTGGGTGGTTGTAAATGAAAGTAGAAGGATGAGGGTGAAGGAGGACGAAGGACAGGGTGGGAAACTGGGAGGGGGTGAGGGGGAATCGATGTGAGTGTGAGAGAGCCTGGTGGGGAGGCTGGGCACCAATCAATAGACGCGCGGCGGCGCCCCACCTGTCAACGCTCCCTCAGATAAACAGGGCTATCCAGATTGGTATTTAAAAGTACCTGTCGTGTCGAATTCGTGTCTCCTAGCTACTAGCTTCCTTAGACTTGCCTGAAGAATTTCATATCTTTAGGCTCAACCGAAAGTCCCACTTCGTAGCGTGACTGTGGTACCAGTTATTGGATGCCAGTAGTATAAAGCATATTTAGTCAGACTCTGGTTTTTAATTGTGGATAATATAGAAGGGAAAAAATAGTAGCTCGATCTACGTGTCGCTAGGCCTGTAAAATCTGTGATACGTCGGATCATAAATGGCTGGTTGTCGGCGTTTAACTTCATGGTTGTAGCTCATCAAACTTCTCCTAACTACGCTATTAGAAACTTGTTCCTAGAACCGTCAATATGTTAGGTACCGAACAATGTTTACGCTTCCAGTTGTATTACTCCAGCGACGTGTCGTTCTCTTGGTGAACTAATGTCGTCGATTTATGGAGTTGTGAGTTTCGATTCTGTAATCTTCTGACTGCAGATGTGACTGCAAATGCAGTGGACAGTTTTGTGTGTTGGTATGTCTACTCATCTGTGTCATTGTTATTTAACTTGCTTGGTTTCAATAGGAGGTTGGAAATCATGATAGATATTACTTAATTAGTTAATAGCTTTGCAGATTGCAGATTTGTATTGTAAGAAGACGAAGTAAAGTAGTAAGAAACGGACCATTCGTTTTAATACGTGAACTGGAATATATATATATATGATTTTGACATTGTTGGGGATACCTGTTGTGGACTGCTATTGCTCCTGATCATGAAGGATTTATTTAAAGCAAAAGATTTACTCGCGATGATACCTATTCTAAGGTATATATTCTCGAGTAGAGCCAGAAAAGAGAAATAGCATTTGGATGTTGCACTGGGCGGATATTTATTTCCTGCAAAGGCGTCTTTGATTTAATAAAGCTGCACCATTCGTTCCGCGGTGATACGCGATGCTTTAAGGATTTTCCGGCTTTGCGCGGGCTGAAGAAGAAATTGTGAAAGCTGGAACGTGACTGTAACGGAGGCGCGACGCGAAAGAAAGCGCGAGGGGAACAAGAAAAATCCTGGAATAATATTACGTAACGTTTCCGGGCGCGTGAAAAGTTCCCTCATTTCGAAAAGAAACAGAAACGCTTGAAACAAAGTCAAATTCAGCGGCGTGACTTTCCAAGTCGTAAAGAAAATCACTTCAATACCACGGCGACGTTTGTTTGTCGAAAACTTAGAAAAAAATGCCCTGCGCTTTATTGCGTATCTTTGAAAATTCTCAAATTCTTTGATACACTACTGGACACTATTTTTTGCCGGGTCGGTGACGCGAAAAATTAAACGAAATTTATCATCTGATGCATAGATGGTATTGCCTTAAATTATTATGAATTATTAATTAGAAAAAGATGACATATTGTTACAAATTTAAGAATTAGTAAACAAGTGACTATTCAAAGCAACAATCATTACCGTAAAAAAATGTGTCGCAATAAATTAGGCCACGTTATAAGTTTTCTAAAGTTGTATGCAAATTTCGTGTATTGAAATTATATTCTCTGTCTTATTTACTTCTTACATGATTTTGAAGAAGATTGTATATACTTTTCTTCGGCATTTATTTTTCATTTAATGTATATATAATCATATATTCTGTGAAAAATTGTATCGAGCAGTATATGCACTAAAAAAAAGCTATTACAGTTCAGACTATTTAATTGCCGAGAAACTGATCATTGACTATTTGATCATGTCCCACATTTGCTAAACACGAATGCCTGATTTGTTCGGCGGATCACCATGCGGATGCGTTATTCGCATCGAGTTGCTGATTTCGTATTCCAGGGGTAGCATCCATATGCCAGAAACCAAAGAAGGTTAAAGGATCACGCGTTCTCGTTAGGGACAATGGGAGGGTTCTATAATCAGAAATGAGCGGGAATATCGGTTATACGAGCAGTTTAGAGTAAACTGTCGGATAGGGGGTAGCATTAATATCGGTACGTATTACCGACTATTAACGGCGAATGGATCGGCGTAATTACACGGGGGTCGTGCGCCGACAGTGGCTGAGCAGACGTTGGCTCGTACCACTGTGCCATATGTGGGCCCACTAGCAAACGGAGCTCTATGCGATCATACATCCGATACAGGCTGCCACGTCGGATTATTACACCCTATGTATTTCTCTGTGCACGGGATAATCGTATTTTCTGGAAAGCCAAAGAATCCACGGCCCCTCGTGAATCACGCTTTTCCTTCCTCAGCGCGCGTAATGGCCTCGATGATGAATGGTATTGCTCCTTCATATTGTGGGCCTCTGTTCTTCTCTCGAATTACCAGCTCCTGCTGAAACAAATTTGAATAAGGTAAAAGACCCAATACGTAGACACGTCCCAGTAGCTGGACACTGGTGCAAAATAACTATTTTATTCAATTATTCAAATATTTAGTAAAATATATATACGAATATATTTTACTAAATATTTGAATAATTAAATAAAATAGTTCTTTTTTGGATAAAGCGGATATTAAATGTACTAATCAGTATTTTGCACCAGCGTCCAGCTACTGGGACGTGTCCACGTATTGTGTCTTTTACCTTACCTTGATTGGCTGGAGAAATAAGAGAATAAATAAAGAACATGGTTTCAAGTCCCGATTAAGTGGCCAGTCTTTTACTCTGAAAAAATATTGCAAACCTTTACTACGAAATTTTAATTTTTTCATATATTAAAACAGTCCATCTTGTATTCTTCTGACGAATGTATCGCTTTGGTTACAGGTACAATTTTCGAGCAGGGCACCGACGAAGTTCAGTCCGCCTTCAGATTCGCGATGTTGAACCACAACCAAAACACCACGACTCGGAAGTTTGAGTTGCAGGCCTTCGTGGACGTAATTAATACCGCGGATGCCTACAAGCTATCCCGTCTCAGTAAGTAAGAACTTGTCCGCCTGGGCAAATTAACATTACGCGTCCCGATGCTTTCCGGCAGACTCGGTAGATCGCGATAATCTACAATCGCCTCATTGGAGTCATTAAAGAAGTAGTTTCGCGCGTAGAAATAACTCACCTCATGTAACGACCAATCTAAAATCACATCCCCAAAGATCGTATAACTCTTTCCGGCTCCCCTCGCAAGAATTATTACTCAAGTTCCCTTCGAACTCTCCTCGAGTCAAGAGAAAGAATCGCTCGTGCTCTCAACAGCTACATAATAACTCAACTGGACGCTAGAGTCGTCGACTTTTTGCGCGGCCACGTTATTCGAAAGCTATCACTGGCCGCAAATAGATTCCCATTTATTCCCTGCTAGATAATGCTGTTTTTAAATGCACTTGGGGCGGAGTAAACGAAGTTCGTCGTTGAACGGGTAGAAATCGATTTCACTTTGTTCGCGGTATCTGTCGCGTATCAGGGACGACGACGACTGATCAACAATGCTCAGGTTCGAACGTGCCGGAAACGCGGCATCACGTTCGCCATTGAAGCCGGCACGTCTGGAATCGGTGCAGCATGTGGGCCACGAAATAAGTAACGTTCCACTCCTGTTACCGCGGAGATACTAATCTCGGTCGCTTTATCGACGACGCTTCTATTCCGTGTCTTTGGTAGTCATACACGTGCGGAGCCCTTCTTATCGTATCCACCGCAAACAGGAAGCCCTGTCTCAGATATTACATCCGCGATGTTTCAGATAACACGCCACACCGTTCGATAGACTGCCTCGCGGAGCAGAAGGAAATCGCGCGTCTGCTCTAGACACTTTATCGACTTCCATTAAGCATTCGTTGACAAAATGAGTTTATTGTGGTGGTCGATAGTGGGTGGAAAATTTTTTCTATTTTGGGGAAGAGGATAGCTGTTTCAACGATCTCAGTTAGCAGTTTTTATCTTTTGGAAATTCACTGGGTTCAATGGAGTAAATATTTGTTGACGAGAGATGCTCTATGTGTTTACTTTCGATTTTGACATTTTTACTGCTTTCTACAAGGACTCCAATTAGATTCTTCATTCTTGTCTAGATATGCCTTCTGAATTTCGTGACACGATTTATGATTATTTTTATGAATATATTTTTTCAATATTCTATATTTGTTGAAAATATTATGTAAATATTAAATAAATAATAAAAAATACTGTTAAAAAACGATATTATTTTCTATATTTCTCCATTTTATGCGAGAAGGCCCTGAGAGGGCTGTAATTAAAATTAATTTCCCTGATAAATTTATTACATAATTCTGATTTTAATAATGCAACTATTTACAAAAGAAAGATATATCAATTTTTCAAATATTATGGACAGTTTTACAAGACCTTCACTATGTATACAAAAGTAAATAACTTCCTAACGTTTACAGATACTGTTCTCGAAACGTTTTTAGATAAGTTTAGATAATCTAATTCTGCAGAGAAGGGACAGCAAAATGAGAGTAGATAAATACCAATCACCGCGTGTAAATATAAATCACTGCCCCGATATTTAAGTTCCAAGTCTCAGGAAAGCGGGAAATTGATTTCTATAGTGGCACCGCGTCGTCGCCTGGGGATTCTATACGGCCATTGTTCACTTTGTCGTGGAACGTGTAGATTTGAAACGCGAACGAGTTGGCCGGCCATCCGGCCAGGATCGTTTGATGCTTTCTAACCCGAGGGTGTCAGGCAATCGAGCCTCGCCTGGAATTGCCTTTGAAGCTGATCGAACCCGTTCTAAACCCTAAACGAATGAGCACTGGGGTTCCAAAGATATCGGTATCTTGTCATCGATGAAATCCTTACCTTAGTTCCGAGCGACACGATGACGCGGCAGCTCCTCCAATCGTAACGTTATCAGGTCCTGTAACCTTGATCGCTGAAAAAATGATAACAGCAATACCTTAATATCCAGAATGCATATAAAGTGGTCCAGAGGGACTACGCTGGAACACTTAGTCCACAAGCATTTAAACACCTTACATTCCTTTACACTTTACACAATCCAAAATATCTAAGCTGACAGGGGGTGGAAATATATAATTCCATGAAAAGGGGGATGAATAATCTCGTGCTAGCAGTGAGAAAAATAACCTCGACCTTCGAATCCAGGTGTTTCTTTTCTCGTGATTCAAACTCAATACTGTTCGCCCTCATGTTGGGACCCTCTGATTCGACGCCATAAAATATTCGAGGCACACAGGTCCATATCGGGACACAGAGGTTTCGGTAATAGAATTCGTGGACAGGTCGGCTCGCGGGCGGCGTGCTTGGCCCTGGAATCGCGAATATTTGGGCCAAGTCCAAGAGAGGCAGCCCAGCTCCCGCAGCACGTTACCGTACTTAGGGAAGCTCCGCTAATTGTATTAATGCTAGTCGGTTTGCCTGGATCAAAAGCCCGTTGTTATAATCCAACGGTAAGCCATGTTGCCGTATCTATTGTCGAGGTGCAGCCCGGTTAAATGTTTCCACTCGGTGCGTGGCTCTCTGAGACGACCGACTTCCTTGGCGTGGACACAGTGTGTGTCACTGCGTGCCTGGGTGTCTTTAACGTGGACTGTGCGTCTGTGTGCCTGCGTCTGTGTGCATCAGTGCATGTGGATAAATCTATTTTCTGTTTAGAGGTTTTTTATTTCCCATTTTTTATTACGATTTTCTTGGCGACTTAAATTCTATTTACTTTTCCATTTGCTTGAATTGATTTCATGTTTGATTTATCTTCACTCTCAACTAACCCTTGCCAACATTTATATATTTATAATAGTGGTCCACTGAATTCACTGTAATATTCTATTACACATTCATTCGACCTTATACTAAAAGCGTTTGCAGCTAGGTTATTGTGTATACACGTAAGTAATCACTGATTGTAGGGGAAATGGTGTAGGGAAGAGCGTGCGTGAGTCTCAGTTTGTGTAAGCAGTGTAAGGCCGGATAACATTGTTTGACTTTCCTCTCTTAGAAGCGTCGAACACCGTAAGGAGACGCAACTAATCCATCCACTAGGATGTGTGTGGAAGTCCTCCCAGCATCAAGACCGATTACACAGTTTTTCCAGCTCGAAATCCTCTTACTGTAATTCCTTTCCGTTTAATAAGGATAAATTTATTCTCCTTTGAATCGAATTTATATAACAAGCCAAAAGAATTTTCTTTATTCTTCCCAATTATTTATTCTGACCTTCCCATTTTGAAATGCCAATAAACATGCACTTGCATCTTTCACTATGGAAGGTGACAAATGTTTTTGTACGAAAAACACAAGTATAGATGCCATTGGACTTGTCACATCCCCTTTAGGATCCCAGAGGCACGCAGTAAAAGACGAATATCATTGTAAGCTTAGCGATACAATTTCATCAATCCGATGGCGCATATTATATAACGCCAAATGGACAGGCTCTCTCAACGGCTCTTTTCATGCCGCGGAAATACGAACAAAACGGCCGACTCAATTAATCCACCGATTCTTTGTGCTGCTCGGATTAATCGCGAAATACCTACGCAATGTTTTTTGGATTGTTCGATAAACATCATTCTAACCATTTCGTTAATGCATTCTCACGCTTCGTGGCACTTGAATAAGTCCTCCATTTGGAAATTGGCTCCGGGAGAATTTTGCCGTGCAACGGAAAAAATTATGGCAGATAGAAACCCCACTCGCTGGACGTAAGTCCTCATTTGCGTAGCTCGCGTCTCGTCGAGCGAAGCGTAATGCGATAATGCGCTCAGCGTTATCGCGAGATTCCCGCGACGAGCGCCGATTTTCCTGCAAAATCGCACGATCGCGCGGCGACCGTTCTATGTAGGCGACATGGATGATCGTGGGATTTGGCCATTGATAAAATTAATGCGCAGTAAATTATCTAACTGTTTAAAAGAATCGTCGTGATTGCTAGATACGATTTAAGGTAAAAGACCCAATACGTGGACACGTCCCAGTGGGTGTACACTGGTGCAAAAGAACTATTTTATTCAATTATTCAAATATTTAGTAAAATATATATATGAATATATTTATAAGTTCTTTTCTTGCTTATTCTTTGAAATAAAGAATAAGTTCAAAAAGAATTTTTCAAAAAGAATAAGTTCTTTTTGGATAAAGCGGATATTAAATGTACTAATCAGTATTTTTGCACCAGTGTCCAGCTACTGGGACGTGTCCACGTATTGGGTCTTTTACCTTACCAGCGCAGCGTCTAGAACGAAATTGATTACATAGGTGGTCAAAAGAAAGTTTAAAACTCATACCTTTACATATCTGCATAACAAAGTTAAAATTAACCCTCCAATGTAAATTTAAAAACCCTCCCATGTAAATTTAAATTGCATCATTGCACACGTTGGGCCTCACAGACCCATATCTCTAAATATAAATAGGAATGCATGGATATTTTGAGAAATAAAATATTTTTAGACAGCGTGTAATGTGTTGCACTCAATCTCTATTAAGAAAAATATTTATAACAAAATGAAATACTGAACAAATATCTCTTTTAAACTACAGGTCATGGTTATCTGAATCTTTTCAATGTCATGATAACAGACTTACAGAAAGCTACATAAGATATGGTACAATTTATTTAAAAGTTCCCTTTTGTGTCCATTTACCTGTTCACATTTATCTCGCCAGGCCTCACGTGTACACTGTAGAACTAACAATTAATAATGCCAGATATAATATTAATCCTCGTACAACGAATGCAGTGTCATTTTGATTCAACTCTGACAAAGCCTATCACGATGTTATATTTGTGTTGGTAATGGCAAAATATAGTATATAATACCCTAGTATATATTGCATTATTTGTAAAAGTTATACAGGAGATACACCTATTTTATGTACCAAATATACATAAATAATTTTTTTGATGTATTTCTTTATTAATAATTTGTAGTTAATGTCAGAAATTTTAATTATTTAATTCAATTTATATTAAATTCTTTCGCGAAATTGATGTACCACAGAAATATTGCTATGGGTCAAAATGACCCTGCATTTGTCTCACACGACAATATCCACCTAGAGCTGCCATCCGTCCGGGTTTCCCCGGATTTGTCCTCTTTTTTAGGGCGTCCGGGGGGGTTTCTGTAGCGCTCCGGGTTTTTCGATGCTGCTCGTTCGGAGTTTGTAAGATTATTTTCGTGTTAACTTTTGAAAAAGAAAATAATTTAAGTTTTGTTACATTTAGAATAATCGATTAGTTTCAATTTTGTTATTTTATTTTAGTTGTAAATGAAATTTGCGTATTTCATGTGTTCTTTAAGTTATAAATTAAATGTATAAAAAAGTCATAAATAAATTCCTACTTTGTACAACTATATTTTATCTATCTTTCTTAATTACAGTCACAGTCTATATTTTACAAAAATTGTTGTCTTGGGATATTGTACCTAATACGTACATATAATAAATAGTTAAAAATATCCGGGTTTCAAGTGCAAATGTCTGGGCTTTTAATGCTCTCTGTCCGGGATTTATGATTTTACAGATGACAGCCCTATAATCACCATTCATCTTCCGAGGGTTAATACTACTATTACATATCATGTTTGTGTCATAGGTTTATTCAGAGCAAACACCCAATCTATTGAGCATCAATTTTCAAATATTCCGTCTAAAGGGACTGTCTCATATCCATTACCCATCGCAACCCCTCCAACTATATCCTGCACAGATCGTGTACACACATTAAGCCCCACACCTGTTAATACATACATCCCATCTAACTACACACCACACTGTGTTACTATCCCTGGAATACCAGGTGCATCCCAAAAAGCCTCGAGTGCAACATCGTCAGCCACGAATCACAGTAATGAAAAGATCCTCGAGGTAAGGATATCACGCTGCTCGGGGAGGTAGAAAAAAGAACCCACAAACGAGAGGGAATCCCGAGGAACGGCCGTAGAAAACGATAAACGACGACCGAGGGAGGTTTTCCCACCGAAAAATCGCGTCGTGAAACTGAAGGTAGCGTGAAATCAGAGCGAGAGCGGGAAGAGAACGAGAAAGAGCGCGAGGGGTAGTATGCCCGTCTTAGCGGAACGTAATAGCCGTCTATCAACTTTCGGTGCATATCGTATAATATCCTGCAGGATCCTTTGGTTAGGAGGCAAACCCCGCGGCCAGGGAGTAGGATGAAGGTATATAGGGTGCTGGGTTGCCAGCCGGCGAGCCAACCAGCCAGGGGCGGCATAAATCTGCCGAGGGCTCCCGAGGGTATTTCCCGCCTTTTTTCCTCTATATACACTTCCCAACGTTCTATATTCCCTTCTTCCATTCCTGGCTCTCTCCTCGCCCGTTCGCCCACGTCCTTTCCACGCTTTTCCAACCCTCTCCGCCCCTCGTACTTCCCGTCGCGCACCTACCACCGATCCGCGCCAGACGCGAGGCGAATCCTGGGCTTCAATTCCCGCGCGGTTTATCCCGTAGCAGACATCGGTCCGCCGTCACCGCAACCGAGACGTCGGGACGACGACAAAAAGCGACCACGCCGACGGTATACCGTCTCTCTGCCCGCTATCTTCGCCGGGGCACCAAGCGGCCGTGGGATTATGACTTTTGGTGCCGTGGAGCCCTGTTGACGTCCCTGGATGGATATGGGAATCCTTGCCGGGGCTAAACGAATACCCAGAGTGCCACTGAACGTGAGAATACTCGATCGCGACCGGGCTTCCTTCGGCTTCTTCCTTTGTTAGAGGGATTTCGGTGTGTTCTTGTCTGCTTACAGATAACCGACAATCCAGCTCCGTGAAAATAGGGTTCTAATTCTGAATTGCTTTCACGTTCGGGGTTATTATTAAAATCGGGAAGCGTTATTCGTGGATGGTAAGTTTGCTTGTGTCACGCAAGAGTGTACGACGAGAAAGTTTTGAAAGTCTCAGTGTATAAGGTAGGGGAGACCGGGACTAAAAGTTCTGATTTCGATAAAACATAAAAAATTACGGGAAAATAGTGTAATTATTTTCGTCACTGTTGACTAATTTGTTGTTTAATTTATTATATTTTATGATTTTAAGCTTGTATTTAATATATTGTAATAGGTTTTTCATAAAAAGTAATTTATTTGTGGCTGGTCAAAGCGGAATTTCTTACCCCTTTTTGGGGCAAGTTGTTATCGCATTGGGGTAAATTTTTACTAAGATATAAGAGTTGTCTTTTAATGAAATATTTCATTTTCCAATGAAATAAAACAGAATTTTATTAATAATGTTTATTTCTGGAGGTTCGGATCAACTAAAATGTATTATCTTTGAAAGAAAACCAAAACAATATAATAACCATAAACATTATCTTTGGTATAAAAACTAAAATCTATAAATCACTCTTACATTCAATTGTTTGTGGGTATTTACTTATTGAGATTTGTATTTGTAGTTTACAAGTAGCTTCTTCTCCAGATTGTAGTTTTTTAATAACTCTCGATAGTGTCAAGTGGCAGATACTGAATTTTTTAACGACAATTTTTATTTTTATGCATAACTTCGATGGAAATGGTGCCCCTTTCCGCTTTTCATTCATATGTTCGCATCTTAAAGCACAGCAGGAACAATTTATACATTTGTAGTGGGGCCAGCTTTTACGGTAACAACTAGCCCCTATCGACACATGTAGCAATTTGACAGACTATTTATTCTGCTTATATAAATATTAAAACGATAAAGACTATAACTCCATCTTCTTAAATGCCATTTGATCCATAAGAACGAATCAATCACTAATATCAACGTTAAATAATCGAAATAGAATAGACCAAAAAATAATGATAGAAAAATATTTACTTATCTGGTGCGTGACTAATACGTCCTTGCTTACAACCACACGATTCGCTTTCGCGGATGCTATTAAAATAGGCGACAGAGTGGCGTGATCAACTCACACGGGAAAAATAATTTAAAGTACTACGCTCTGTTCATTTTAAAGATAGAACCGACGGAACAACTTACCCCCTTAGGGGGAGGTTCTAGTCTAGAGCCCCCAAAATAGGTGATCCTTGGGAATTAATTAAAGGAAGACTACTATATATAATTTAATGGGACCTTTTGCATTGTATTAAGGATGTCTTAAATTATAGAAATATATTTTTTGTTTTATAATTAATCATTGTAGACGGCCCTGGGGGGTCATTAAAGTCAAGGCGTCAAAAAATTGATCCAAATCGGTGGGACCTGTATCTCCAAAAGTTATTATCCGATTCGACTGAAACCTTTTTTATTTTGAAGATTATTCTTCTGGCCGGGGGGGGGGGGGGGGGGGACTAAAAGCAATTACAAAAATGACATTATTTTTTAGAAAATAACGACACTTCAAGTTTGAAATCACTTTTCTCTGTATTTTTCGTCCTTTCATCACCTTTGAAAATGATAAATTTTCAACTTTTTGTAATTTTTTTTAGTCGAATCGGATAATAACTTTTGGAGACACAGGTCCCACCGTTTTGAGAACACTGTTTTGTGAAAAACGCGTTTAAAGTTTGACGTGAGTATCGAGTAACCGGGTGTTACCAATACATCTGCCGCTACTCAAATACCTATAATTTCGGGAATTTTACGAATTTCAACAAATCCTTTGAAACACGTATTCCTGAAAGGTTGAACATTTGAAAAATTAAATAAAAAAAATCTACTTTTAGACCAGAACCTCCCCTTAACTTTTAGCCCCGGTCTCCCCTACTATGCCTGGTTGCCATATTCCAGCGTAAGTATATATCTTGTTAGAATTTCCAGCCCTTTATAAACCTTCCCATACGCAGTATCTTTATCCACTGTATCATCCATTATCTTCTTCCACATCTCTGAAAGAAATCCTGAACCCTATAAACAACCATGTCCCCCAACATGCAATAGTAAACCGACCGTCGTCCCTCCTTTCAGCGAAGAAACTCAGCCACAAATCTCAGTTTCTATATCAGAAATTAGTACCACGGTCACGTAGAGTTGCATTCCCTGTTCATTCACGTGATTCCACTCTCTGTCGCTCGCCACACCGTCCACCCTCCCCCAGCAGCCTCGCGCATTCCCCAGCAAGAAGCTGCGCTAAATTTTTGTCACGAGCAGACAGCCAGCGCTACGGCCCAAAGTCCGAAAGTTCGCCGTTTCCAATACTGTGTTAAATTCTTTTCCGCGCTGGACAGTTTCCATTAGCCAGCGCTGCTGGGACGCGCGGCGCACTATCATTCGACATTTGTTCCGAGCGAGTTAAAAGGGTGGCCGCGGTGCCGCGGCCGGAGAAACGCTATTTGTTTGGACCGCGCTGCCCCTGGTTAGCCGGGACCGTGTCATTTCCGATCGTCGTTTCTCATAGAAAGAAGCCGCGGACCTGACAAGCTTAAAGAGGCGTGCAAAAGTTTCGGGGCGGCACAATATGCGAGCATATATTATTCCGTAGTTTGAGGAGCGCGCTGACGTCGGTGCAATTTCAGCCGAAATTGACTTTCGCACAGTTTTCCGCGCCTCAAAAAATTAAAGTTCGCGTGTTATTCGTCGGGCGTCGACTGAACTTCTGACGCACGGTGAGCCCGCGCCACTCGGGGACGCAATTCGGGAACAAAATTCGATATGGCTCTGGAGCTTGGTGGATTGAAAGAAGTAGTGCTTTTTTTGCGTTTGAGCGCATTAAGAATATATATATATTAAATTGTGTAATATTAAACACGAAACGATTAACTTCAGTTGAACGTGCACTTGGAGATATCTCCCAATTACTTTCACAGTTCGTTAGAAATTAACAAGCGCCCTTTCAAGCAACCGCGCTTGTCGGCGCGTAAAATGTAAATCCCCCGCGGTATTAGCTAAAGAATCCGCGGCTACAGCTTCTTGCAACTTTGATTACACGTCAGATCTACGTCGGAACAGTAGAAAAACCGGCGTCGTGGTTCTCGTCGGTGGGACGAGCGTTCGCTCGTCGCGATTTCGATTTAAAAACTTTGGAATTAGATGGCGAAACAGCGACGCTATTTAAAAGTTCGCAGGCCAGCAACGGCCCCTCTCTGCGTGACGGTCGTTCCTCTTGCCATGAAATCTCACCTGCCACGGCTGCCCTCCCTCCCCCTCCCTGAGGATTATTTCCGATCGTTTGTACTTCCGGCTCGTTCGCGTTTCTTTGAGATTGCCCAGGGAGCCCAACGAACCACCGGTCGCCGATTAATTCTCCATTGAGTGGACTCGATAAATTCCGAATGCGTTCCCCGCTCGAATCGCTAGTAGCTCGGTTAGTTACTTCCCTCCTTGGCTGCGAGTCACTCGTTACGTTTAGCGGGTCGTATTTCCAAGATCCCTCTCACGGAATACGGACATGGCTGGCCCGGCGATCACGTTCCACTCGGAATTTACCAGCCCGGTCTCGACGGGGGACAATGAATCGCGGATTAGAGTGCCGTTCAATGGATTTCTTAGGTTCAATGTGTGGAGAATAAAGTCAATGTTTATTTCTTTAATAGGTGACTGTTATAGGAAATGTTGTGATCTATTTGAGGGGAAGGGCAGTTTAGAGTTGGAGAGGGAGTGGGGTAAACTGTACAATGATTGGCACCCTAAGCGGAAATTCCAATTGGAATGTCTATATTTTTTTGTGAAGTTTTTATATGGTCTTAATTTTCAGTTATTATCAATCCTTGTGGATTTCTCATTAAAATAAACCACCTCGAGTATCTATTAAGTCTCTTATTTTAAAAATATTCAATGAAATATAAAAGTAGGTATAAAAGTACAATCATTGGCACCCTCAAATTTGAAGTTATATAGAAAAACATATGTAGTTGAAAATGAAGTTTAAAGTGTTTAAACAGACTATTTCGTCCACTATTAAATATCTACAACACTTAGTAAATTTGTATTTCAATCCATTGCTTAGTTACAAAGCAACAAAATGTCTTTGCGTACCCGTTACAAAATTTTAAGAAAACACTTAAAACTCAGCTCATTGTTCCACTTTGTGGTGTTGCCAGATGTAAAATATATAGGTCGACTACTGGACTTTGCAGTGTTGTAGTGAAAGAAAAATAAGAAATTGTAAGAAAGTACTTTCTAAGCTTGTACTTCTAAATATTTGACTCTTTAATCAGGAGTGCCAGCATTAGTACAGTTTACCCTAAGTTTTGAATTATATTCTCACTAGCTTAAAGTTCCCGGCGTTGCTCGGGTTGTATATCTTGTTTCGGTGAAGGGGAGGGAGAGTTTAAAAAGATTTCTTAGGGAGCACCTAAGGGCGAAGAGGAATCTACCCACCACATTTCATGGTATTTGAATTTTGTGTATATAGATAGACAATTTAAAAAAAAATAAAAACGTGAAAACCTTCCTCTTGTCAAGACGAACAAAGTGATGTAACACTTGTGTGTACAGTTAATATTTATTGGTAAAACTTTAAATGCAACTTCAAATTTATGTAATAGTATAGTCTCATGGAAACGAGGGGTGACTGGAACTGGACTATGGAGACGGAATGTCTGGACTAAGTAAAAGAGTTTTAGAGCAAGGAATTTAGATAAGGTGAGGACTGGCAGGATGTGCCGCTTGGCGACATGCTGTCTGGGTGGATGCAGTGGTTTAGAGGTCTGGAAACATCTGTGCAGTAGGAGTCTTTTTGTTTAGCAGGGTTGGATACATTGCATTTTATTAGCTTCCTGCTGACAGTTTAGCAACAGATGCACGGTTAATGATGAAAAGTTTTTAGAGACGTCGATGTCTGCTTGAAGTTTTTACAGAATTTTTCAGGATCGTATAAGATCATTATCATATATCTAGCTGCTTTCTTATCGCTGTTTCGTTTACGCCGTTTGGTCAACGAAAGTTCGTGTGTGGTACTTTTATCAGTCACCGGATGATTCTCCGAGAAGCGGCGTTCCCATAGGTTAGTTATACTCGACTACAGCGAACTTTACTTCTCCCGTCCACCGACTTTATAAAGGTTTCAAGTCCCCCACGAGAATTGACTCCTACTTTGGTAGCGCGCTTCTAATAATTCATTATTAATGCAGAAAGTATTTTCAGGTAACTTTCCTGGCCTCGCGTTTTAGATCAGGCTAGCAAAAAGGTTTTGAACAGTTTAAAACGCACGCGTTAGGTAGTAAAAGTACGAGTAACTTTAAGAATGCGGTGTCATATAAATTAACTTAATAAAAAGAAAATTCTCGTTTTATGTTTAAACTACTCAACACTGTTATATTTTTTGCCGAATATATAATCATGTATACATTAATTGAAGCATAAATGCCTAAAAATCCTGTATGACGTAAATAAGACAGAAAAAATAATTTCTATACACGAAATTTACATACACCTTTAGAATGCTTATAACGAGGGCTAATTTATTACAACATTGAACAAGATTGCGAAATTGAACAAGATTTAAACACAGAAGCTTGAGACAACTTTTGAAACAATTCACTTTTTTCCATGTAGCAAATTAGCAATAACTTATATGTGAGTTGTCAAATTCAATTAATTTCAAAATTATCTCAACTCTTTTAAATTAAAATATTGATGATGTTTCATACAAAGAGCAGTCATCTTAGGGGCGTCAAATCTTCGAATCCGCCCCTGTGTTCAGCACTATAGTATGGTTTTTACTACTGCCTTCACTTTTCTGCGCTTAAGGATGTATTGGACCTATTTTCAAAATAGTGCCAAGTTGATGAAAATTTGTGATATTGTTCTTTTTAATCTTACTGATGTTCTCCAACAATTTTAAACGAATTCACTAAACAGTTACTGTGTTATAACGATTTTAATTTTCACTGATTTTACACGTACTTTTTGGAAAGAGACGATCTTGACGGATAAACCATCTGAAAAAATGTTGAAGAAATAATGCCAATGTTTTCAATAAATAAATTATAACTTGCGAAAATTGTGAATTCTGTGCATTTTCACTGCCAAAAGTTTAGCAAATAATGCTTGAGAAAGCATTTGTCAACTGAAAAATACCTTCCTAGGATTAACAATAAGACTCCAACTGTCGTTCGAATTTCTTACACCTAGATTTACTATGCGTAAGACGTGGATATTCAAGTATTTCAAATTTCATGTAGGGTAAATCAACCAGTAAATGACCGAATTGTTGAATGAGAAGCCCAGTAAATGACCGGATATTTTTATTAAGAATTGTAATTATAAATGTTTGTTTAATACACATAACTAAAAATCTGAGATATTAAAAATGCAACTACACTCCATTTATAAACATACAGTAATTTTTAAATTTATAATTGACATTTCTTTGCCTAATGGTCATTCACTGGTATGCGGTCAATTACTGGTTACTTTACCCTACTTTTGTCTGATATTGCACGTCCTATACATTCTTAAATCTGCATCTGCAGCCCTGATACTCGAGCAACTCGATGCATTTGGCCTCCTCACTTCCCTCTGCCAAATATTCCCACGCGTGTAGAGTAATACCGAAGAATTACACGATGTTACGTGCACTAACATCTCACCTGAGCTGTGCCACGAGCTATATGAAGTCAGACACGAGCTGTCGCCTCTCAGCGACCCAGCAGCTCTCGCGTTACTAAAGTTCTCAGTTCCGACAGCCTGCAAGGCCTGATCCGAAATTCACGCCGGCGAAGATTCGATAACGCTCGATGACGTTCCTCGTTCCTGCTGAATTTCCTCGTCAGAAAGAGGCGAGTCGATCAGCCGGGACTTGCTGACACCGTGAAACACCGCCATGCCCGAAGATTAGCAAGAGGGCGGAACGCGCGAGTAACGACGCCCAAGAGACGCGAACATCCAAGGAACGATCTGGCGGACGGTCAGGGGGGTTGGGGGTGGTCGTCTAAGTAATAAGAAATCGATAAGAGCTGCAGATTGGACGTCGAGGCGAGGGAAGATCGGTCTCGAGTATCTTTATCAGCGGTTGACAGATGAGCGCTCGTTATTCCGCGGCTGTGTAAGTGAATATAATGAGCGGGGTGAAAATAAACCTGGTAAACAGCGGGATTCGCTGATCGAATGTTTTACAGCAGAGGCACAGTAAGCAATCATTGGATAGGGTGAATTGACCAGTGAATGAACAGGGAGCAGTGAATGAACAAATTGAATTTTTTCGTGTATAACAAGAATACTATTTCATTGGAAACAATGATCTTATATTTGGAATGAAGGAAAATTTATTGAGATGACGGCGATACTAATATTTTTTGAATCTATGAACGTCTTGGTCGTTTATTATTTTTTTTTTGATTTGTGGTTTCGGGTGCTGCCATTCACGGCGAGAAACCTAGTAAGAAAACACGTACGATGACAGTTAACCATTATATTGTGGAAACTGTGTTCTGATATAAATAAATTTGTCAAGTTCTATTATTATAATATATAGATTATATTTTTATATTCTTCTGTTAGGTGACTAACCTAAACTTCCTTTCTACTTTTGTAGCGTTTTCAGCGATTTCTCGCCGGAAAATGAAGTATTATACTTTGTGTTCATTCACTGGGTACAAGGTGTACATTTATTGGGTATTTTGTTCATTCACTAGTATATTGGGCATTGATTACATTTTTATGATTTATTTCAGACACCGTTCAAGTAAAAAAGCACAAACAATTTTTTTAGACATTTTTAAAGCCTATTCTGTTACAAATTCTTGTTTCATTAATAAATTAGGATATTATTTACATTTTATCGTTATTTGAAATTGAAAAACGCTTAGCTGTTCATTCACTGGTCAATTCACCCTAGGTACATGAGTTTTGAATTTTTATTTAAATTCTGAATCAAGGAAGTTTGAGTTCCGTGAACAGTCTACTGTAGATCTCACACGGAAATGCTAATTTCGATTTCTCTAGTGTAACTGAACTTCATTGGGTCTGGAATTCAACGTATCCCACGAAGTACGCTTAATTCGTCATAATTGCGGCCCGTAAGGTCCTAAGGCACTCTGAACTTCCCGAATATCGTATCATCGGAGACAATTAATCTTCGTCGTCCAGAAAATAGGGGATGATTAATATCGAGGTCGAGACGCTTGATACTGCACACCCCCGTTCACCCCTCACCGAAGTTACACGCATAATCGAGACTGAAGCTCGCTTTCGATCGGAACAGAATCGGTAAGGAGCAGAGGGGGGAGCGGGCTTTCGCTTTCGAGCATCCTTTCTTCTCACCCTGCTTCTTGCCGTCGAACCTTCTTAATTCGTGCACGCCGCTCAATGGACTAATTAATATTGATGATTAAAAAGCGCTCTCGCGGGTGATCAATTTTCATCGGTATTAATATTCGCCGGTTCAAAAAGAAAGGGACCCTCGATCCCTGGCTCCTTTCCCTCGCCCTTTCGATTTAAAGTGCGCCCGAGAAGAACGCGCCTTAATTAAAATGGAACGTGAATTTTGATTAAGCTTCGACGAGGATCAGTGGGGAATTGGGGGGTGGCGGGTGGATGACTGATAGTCGCGAGTGATATTTCGCGGGAAAGCAGTCGAGCATTCTCGCCCCCGTCACGCTTTGATCATCGACGTCAATAAAATTCATTAACTGTCAGCTGGACATTAGTATCTCTTAGAGGTTCCTAATATCGTAAACAGGGGTGAAAATCCTTTGATGCGCAGTGGTCCGAATTGTGGTAGTTAGTGACATTTGGCGAAAGATATCAACTTTCTCATATCGATATTTACTGAATGTTTGCTAGTTCCTAAATGTCCATCCGTCTTGAAAATGGAAATATTAATAAAAGTTAATAGAAATTGTAATTGGAACGAGCACTTAAACTTGCAAATTTTTCAACAGAAAAAAATGCCCCTTTTTTCGTGATGTCCCGACGATCCTGTTTAGTAGTTTCTTACTGGTTTTTACTAACATGAAGAGCATTATTGAAAAAAGTGATAGATACTCAATGAAATAAAGAAAATTGTCAAAATTCTTTACAATTGATAAAGAACGTCTTTCTAGTCCCAACAAGTCCCGCATTCTAACTAATTGGAATATTTTCAGCACATCTTCCCCTACATCATCATGCTAGAATCATTTCTCCCTTCACACTCTTCAAATTATTACTGTTTAAAATTGTCAGCGTTACGTCGTTTTAGGTTCGCATCCATCGGATGATTATTGTATTATTAATGGCTTTTACAAATATAGGTATATAGAAATTTATGTATATATATATTTGTAAACGCCATTAGGGAGAAATGATTCTTGCATAATGATGTAGAGGAAGATGTGCTGAAAATATTCCAATTGGTTACAATGTGGGAGTCGTTGGGACTTGGAAGATGTTCCTTATCAATTGTAAAGAATTTTGATAATTTTCTTTATTTCATTGAGTATATGCTAAAAAAATTGAAAAATGAAGAAATGTAAAATATATTGATAATTTTTTCCTGTTTTTTTGGCGTAAATTTAATTCCCAACTCTGTTATGGTTCAAAAGTTATACACAAATGTAACTAATTTCCCCCATTGGGACCACTGCGCGATACTCCCATGAATGGTGAAAGGAAGGTGTGATGAAGAACTGGATGGTTTCATCACGAAGTAGAAGAGAAAATATTTGTCGAAGGTTCCAAGCAACGCCCGGTTTTTTTTTATTGATTTTGTATCGATTCAGATAATGTCAATAGCACTGGCGTACAATTCTGAATTTGTACAAAATACTCGGTGGTCCGTGGTATCAGAATGCTTGATGCAAGCATGACTTTTAAGGATTCCCTTCGGGCGTTAGTACCCGCGCGATATCGTCGAGTGATTTAACGCAGAAGCGTCCGACTAAGGGGGAAAAATATGCAAACAAGATAAATCGGACCGTATAAATCAAACGGAGTGAATTATACCGGGTACTTTGCTGGCTCGTCCGCTTCAACGAGTTAAACGTCGGGAGCGACAAAGAAGTTCCACTTAATAGCCAAGGTTAATACTGCGAATGATCCTTCTGGTTGAAAAAATACAGCGACCTGTTTGTCACTTTAATCTATAAAAGTTGGAAGACTTACTACATTAAAACCCTCGCAACTAATAGTCCACGGAATAGAATTTAAACATGTTCAAATGGAATTTTAACGTATATTTTAAAATATATTTAATCTGCCCATCGCGAATTAAATAAATGCTATTGTATCGAGTCTGAAAACACACTGACGCATACAGGTCAGCGGAAAAGGGGATTAAAAGCGAAGGAATTTCGATGTTGCTTTACTACCGACAGCCGGGGCTCCCCGTCAAAAGAATTTGCAATTTGTGGCTAATCACTAATAATCCGCTGCGGCACGAACTCGTTGGATAAGCGATTTATGATTATAACGGGGCGAGAAAGTTAACGAGAAAAGCGGGGGCTCGGCCTCGCTGGCTACGATCTTGCAAACTCGTTTGTTAAACTTAAAATTGATCCCCCTGACCCCGCACTTCCGCTCCCGTTCGATGAGAAGAGAGAGCAGCACGTTACATTAATTACACCGGGATCACTGCGACAGCCGGAAGAGGATTTCAGTACCAGCCTCGGCGCTAGAATTAGAGGGCACTTTACGCAAAAGGGCAGTCCTCCACGCTCGGAAACGAAACTTTAACTTTTCTTTGGCTTACGCTCCAACCTGGGGCGCTTTGAAATGCTCTTTGGGGCATTAGATGCACCTTAAATGATCGCCCAAGTCCTGGGACACCGTTTAAGGAGCCACTAATTTATTAACTTCCATTTCAGCCATTTGCTGAATAGATGCGATGAAGTGAAGCACCGTCATCGACAAATGTGGTATCGTTGCTGGGATTCTGATTAACAAACAATACGAAATTGGGTGATGAAAGAATTCTTAATGGGAAAATGTTGTGGCAGGAAAGATAGAAGCAGGAAATAGACTCGTCGATGTTCACAGAAATGCAATCACAGACACCAACAAATCTCGTAATAAAGTCATTAAGAAATATCCGGGACTTTGAAATTGTTAGCTAGTCTCTGCTAATTGTGCTATTATTCCGCGATCGTTCAGCTTCTGTTTAATTCAGTACAATCTTTTGTAGCTATTACAAAATTATTACGATTTCGCAATTTATACTAACAATGTACCTAATGATTCACTGAAACAGCTATTGTGCGTGAAAAACAAAGTGGCCTTTCGCAAAAAAATCAAGGCAGTTATGTATACAAGCTGTGATTCATTTTTCCACTGCAAAAAGCTCTTGAAACGGCGTTTCGTTACGTAAATCAACGTAGCAATGCAGCTGTGCAATAGTTATTGTGATCCGTTTTAGTACAAAAACGAATATAGTTCCATTGTTTTCTATCATGAACAGTCAGCCGTTTCTTACAACCGAGTGCAAGTATCGCAAACAAAGGAATTCGAAAGGAATGTAAGTAATAACAGCATTGTTCGTCATTTCTTGGACTGTAACACTAGGTTTACGGCACCCGTCAATTTGACGGATTTCAAAGTTCGAAAAATAATAGCGAAGAAGAAAAAACCATCGCGGTAATTATAACAAATTTGTAAATTACTTGTTAACACTTCTGGGATAATTTCTGGGGAAAGACTTTTTGCATATTAGCAATTTATTTAGACGATTTCTTAATTATTTACTAGGTATATAGGAACTGTCCGTAAACTTAGTGTTAAGGGATATTCCGGTTAGACAGGTTAAAAAAAAATAAATTTTCTTTTTAACATTTTTCGAAAGTACACATCCTCGAGAATATATTGTTCAATTTTCATGAAAAAATTCAGATTATTTTTGTTTCCACAGATGCATTTTGTAGGGAGGGCAATAGTGGGGATGCAAATTTTGTAGGGATGAAAACTTTGACCGCATTTCTCTCGAAACGTCATTTTTTCACATCGTGAAGATAAAATCTCAAAATCTATCGAACCAATTGCTTTATAAATTTTACTGCTTATTTTGCACACCTATGTCTCTCACAGGGATTAGAAACAAGTATTTTCAATGAGTCTAACCTACTTTTAAAATAAAAAAAATCGGAAAAATATTTTCTTGCATTTTGCTAATTTTGAAGATGAATCGCTAATTACTTTCGAGCGATAATTACAGTTATACTGATCAAGAATCTGTTAGGATTTGTGACCTCAAATAAGTCTAACAGCTGAAATCATTAATTAAACATGTTATCAAGACCGTTTTCAAAAGCATTTTAAATATCAATAACTTTATTAATTTTATATATTTAATTTACTGTAGAAATGTAATTTAATAAACAGAAAAAAGTTTTATTCCATTACTATAATTCTTTTCATCGCAATAAATTCCTGATTATCGCTGAATTTATCGGCGCGCTAACCGGAATCACCGTATTCTATAATGTATTGCCTGCGAAATTATCTTCGCACGAGTTTGCGAGGCTCATTTAGATTTTGTACCAAACTCTCCATTGTTGTCAGAAATTAAACAGGCCGTAGACATTTTTCTAGCCGAAAGATTTAAAAGTCACAATTAATCTTCCGTGCATATGATATATCGAACATCCACTCCAAAGACGACACACTTTTCGTATTACGTCCGCGCTGGTTAGTTGGATAATAACTCACCAGCTACGTAATGTTTCCTCGACATCTTGAATATTCAAGCGTTGCAAAACCATCGACTTCCATTTCCGTGGAAATTTTGCTGCGAAAGCACTACTTCTCTGTGCACACAGAGCATCGCAAGAACCGTACGGCATTTTAACTACCACGGGATAGGGAATTCGATCGAAACGCAATTCGTAAACAGAAAGTTCGAGCTCGACCTTAACATTGCCGAACATCCCCTAACTTCCCTGCGCGGGCAGCCCTCTGCAACTATTATGCGGCGGAGTTTCTTCTGCACAGATATAGATGGGATCGTATCTGTGTCTCCATTCGCGGGACGACTCGAATATTGCATTTCCTTCGTTCTCCTCCAGTTCCCCGTGTTTCCCTGACGAATATATTTTTATTGCGCCGCGGTACAATTCCCAGCTCGCTCTTCCAGTTCCCCTTCCTCCTTTAAACCCGTCCCCATGTTTAGCCGGCTTCATAAGACCGCGCGTTTGTTTTAGAATCACCATATACATTTGATATATTGCATTATAAAATTATATTGCGACGTTTATGGCCGTATTCGTTTGGGTTTTTATCATTTTTATGACCTTAGGGGACTCTTGTGCGTGTCTTTGAAAGGTATTGGTAATTGTAGCGCCTGAAAATCTGCCAGATTTTTCATCGAGATCGTTGGCATTCCCGTTTCCTTTTTATATATTTATATTTATGTGGATATCTAGTAAACAACTAATCGAAGGTAACCTGAAGATACGCAGCAGAAAATATAAACCAACAAAAAACCATATCAAAGTGACAATCGCCGACTTTTATGCGACTTTGGTAGAAAGTATTTGTTTAGAAAAATATTTGACACTTTTTTTTTTCTTTTCTGAAATTCATGTTGAAGGGATGAAAACAACCTTCAAAGTTGAGGGTGAGAAATATGTTTGGTCGAATATCGTGGGAACTACTGGAACTAGGAGAACGGTCCAAATGGCAAAATTGTGTATTTTTAATACGGAATACAGCTGTGCAAACACATTCCAAAAAATTCCGTTCGTTTATTTATATATTATATGTATTATATATTTTAAATAACAATAATAATATATAAGACAGTGAAAGAATGCGTATTTTTCAATCTATTTGCACAGCTGCATTCCTTGTTAGAAAATACACAATTTTTCCTTTTTCCAAGATATTCGACCAAACATGTTTCTCACACCTCAACATGAATGTCAGTCGATAAGAAAAAATACATGTCAAATATTTTTATAATAAATACTTTCTACCAAAGTCTCATCAAAATCGGCAATTGTCACTTCGATATGTTCCCTTCTAAGTCTAAAACTATTCCAACGAAATTTAAAACTCACCCCCACCCGCTACATTACAAGAGTGCATGTTAAGCATGCAATAGCATTACATACCTCACGAAACCTTCCCGAACCTTCCAAGCAACTTTTCCACTCTTGCTCCCACTCAACCAGAAAAAGGGATTCTTCATACTCAAGCAGAAGAAAGCTTCCCCGTGGCTCCCTCCTCTTCCCAAACATCCCCCGAGCCCGGTCGGCGAAACGAAATCGCGACGCCTCAGTGGCGTCCTGGCGGGAATCATCGCGCGCAATCGTTCGACTAATCGAAGTCAAAGTATGGCTCGACGCACTAGCTAAATTCAAAGCGATAGCCCGGTTATCGATCTCGAGGAAACGTGACCCGATGCACGGACGATCCTCTGACTCGGCCGCTCTCGAATCAAGTACACATCGCGATATAAAAATATTCACCGTTTCACCCCCTCCCCCCGGGCCAATGATTTTTTATTCATCCCGTATTACCATCTCCCTTCTTCCCCTAGCCACGCATCGACCGGCTGATCCTCCTTCCCTCCAAAGTCTAGACTACCCCTCCGTCCCTTCTTCGCCTTCCACTTCGCAGCTTCGGCCAGCTTTTTACAGCTGGTCGTTAGGAGCCGGACCGCAAATGTCTCCGCATGAATTCTAATGCCCGACCCTTACTTCGATCCCCCTCGCCGCTCCCACTCCCTGACCACCAACGCCTCGTAATCCCGGCCAGTTTTCCTCCCCGTCCTCCTGAGGGGGTAGTTCCAGCCACCCCCGCAGTCGCCACCGCCCTTGGAGGATTTACGCAGGGACGCGAAGCGCGAATTCCACGGAAGTCGTGTGGGGCCAGGAAAGCGTTTTGTCCTGCATTTTCAGAAGACCCCCGACGACCAGCCGTCGACGCTAATTGTCCTGCCAATTTACGGGCCCTGCACTTTTACATGCTAATGAGATACGGGCAATTAGCGGGCAGATTGATTCACACTCGCGTGTTTCCTCTTTGGTGTGTTTGCAAAGCGTACTTACAGGAGGTTTATTTACGTACGGGATGAGACACACAAGTAGAAACGCTTAGTATTTGGTCAGACAGGTGTCAGTGGTGCATGCCAGCGATGAGTAACCTCCAGCTACTGAGATCCGTAATTGTTCCAACTGTAAATCTGTCAGAAAAAACTAATTTACCTCATAAATTAAAATTCTTTGATTAGTGTATTTAAGTATTTAATACTGCGGCCCGAGTAGGCTATTAGGTTTTTACTTTTGGCCCACTATGGGCCAAAGGTTGTTCATCACTGGTGTATACTACGAGTAAGTTATTTATTTATTTATTTATTTGACATTTACGGTCGAAACCATTTCGTACAATACATGAATAAAGAAGACGCAAGGTAGAGTCAACAATGACAGAAAAAGGGGAAAAAACAACAAAACAAAAGAAAAAAGGATGACACATTACTACTGAAAACAAAAAATAGCAAGAATGTATTAAATGCGCACTTAACCTAGCTACGGTGCAAGAGTTCACGGTAGGCATTGGCTCTAAACCCGCTAATGGATCCAGAGAAAAAATCGAGGTTTCTGAAGAATGCATTACCTAGGACGCATATCCTGTAGATTGAGTTAGATTGAGTTATAATTATAACATTGATTGTGTGTCCTCATTTTGTAATGTAACGGGATAGATAATTTGTAATTGTTTACCTACGCTTCAGAGAATCGTTTCATGTTAGAAATTGACTTCACAGACTTATGAATTATAGCATCTGTTCAGTTACCACTATATCGTTATTTACAATTGCACTTCCCGCGGGATATTCTATTTTCGTAATACTTTCTGTCGCCAGAAAACTCGCCAACGGGCATTGTGAAACTGTTTTCATTCCATTTTGTTGCCTTTATTCAGGTACGATGGACTTGCTGTCGGAGCGGTTTAAACACTGGAATTCCATGTTTGGTTTGTCATCGGTACAGGAATAGCCGGGCGCAAATGAAACATTTATACAGTTTCTCCCGTAACGTCGGCTTGAAAAAATACAGAAACACCGTATGTATACGGAGCTTCGGTAATCCTCGAAACTAGCTTCTCGAATGATTTATCTCAAGATCCTCGCTCCTCCCTCGGACGAACACGCCCTTCACATTACCTCCCACCGCAAATGCTTTAATCTAGATTTAATGCATTTCTGTGTAACGTGAAAGTAATTTTGCGGAGTATGTATAACTTCGCAAAAAAAGAGGGGGGTGAGAAAAACGGAAAAAATGCAGAGGAGGGTACTTAAAGGTCTCGAGGTGCTTCCTTTTTAAGTAAACTCCGTAACTTCCTTTTCCTGCCCCTTAGTTTCTTCCCCAACGTGCAAACGTTGCAGTTAAAAATTAGAGCGATGTTACAGCGCAACGTAGCGGGGCAGGGTATTAGTCGGCGACGAAAGTTCATCGCGCGTGGATAAAAATTTTATGAAAATTCGCCGTAAAAGCGAATGGCCGGTGGCCAACGAATTTTCCGAAACAAAGGGGGGATTAGGGGGACGGTGTCTAGGCGCGGGATAAACAGCTGCTCGTCGTCGAGTCCGCTCGATAATTCCGTTTGACGGGCCGACCGGGGCCGACTCGTTTTTTAACGAACCTGCGAGCGACTCGTCGATAAAAATGACAGAACTTTATCAGACGCGCCCGCTCGCCCATACTGTTGCTGGCTCGATAACGCAGCCTCGTCCCTGTTGCGCGATTTATGTCGGAGCCCTTATCGTGCCGGGCGGATCGGGCGCGTTCAGCGTCATAAAAAATTGGGAAAAATTATTTCCGCCCACTGCCGATGAGAAGCTAAGCGATCGCATCCGTCACGGTATCAGCGTATCGGTTTTCATAGAGTAGCAGCGCAACATTCTGCGCAGTGCAGTTTCATCGTTGATGAAACGCTGGGTCCGAGATAAGGGAACGTTAGTTGTGGGTGTGTAATATATTCGAAAGCCCGTAATTTAACGATTAAATCGAATTAAATGGAGCAAAAGATAGGAGATTATTTAGTCTACTTTGAATCGAAGGGAGACTGCAAAGTGTGCATAATATTGTTATTATTAAATTCGACTAAAGGGGACATTAAATGTTTTAGAAATGTAATGTGCTAATTTAGAAATACAACCTCGCTTTCGTCAGCGAGGTTGTATTTCCCTTGCCATTAGATTTCCAAGACACAACGTTCTATCCCCCCCACCCTACCCAGAGAGAGTGGTAAGTCAACTTTTTCAAGAATCAGCTTTTTTCTCCTTATATTTGAAGTAAAAACGATCCAGATTACCGGCCGGAAGTTCGTGTAATGGATAGGTCACACGAAGGGCAGATTTATTTCTCTTACCGGTAATTGTAAGACGGCCATTTTTCTCAGCACCTTCCGAACGATTTTTTCCCCCTTAGTGACGCGCTCGCGCGTTTTCAATGAAGACAAACGTTTCGCTGGAGTCTGTGTCAACGAAACACTTACGCGAAGGGCTAAGTGCTTATGCTTGTGCGCGAAGAGCGTTTATACAATATATTTCTCAAAGGCGACACAAGCTTCTTGAAAAGCTTCAGGTAGTATTCGGATTTAGACCGCTGATGTCTCTGCCGATTCCATGATTTTAAAATCATGAAGGATGATTTAAAATGTTTATAACTTTCAGAGTTAGAAACTGTCGTGCGACGTCATCTGAACATCTTTGCCGACTTGTCCCAAGGCATTTCTCTTGCGCAGAAAAAATTGAACCCCTACCTCCCCTAGCAAAAAATCTGCAAAATAGCAGGCGGTTAAAGAAAATACCTATTCGTTTTTTTTCCTACGGTTTCCGATGCCAAAAAAATCGAAGTTTGGAAAATATTAACCAGATTTTGGTTGAAAAGTGTAAACATTTGAAATCATCCTTCATGATTTTAAACAGTCAAGAAATAAGCTGTCGGAACCCAAATACCCACTTTTTTAAGAAATGACAGACTTAAGAAGAAATCTTGACCAAAATGTATAAAAAATCAACATGTTTTTTCAATGTTACTATTAAATGAATAATGCGATCAAAAAATTCCTACGCTTAACTGAAGATAATTGTATTACGAATACTCACTGCAAATTTCAAGTGAATCCGATAAAAATTGACTGGGTTATTAATGCGCCCGTTTTGAAAAATGCAGTTTCGAGATTCTCGCGTTTAAAGTTTCGACAGAAGTTATTTTCTGCAACTCAAAGATCGCAACTGTATACGGTCTCGTCGTGGTCATAATCCCTCTTATTAGATACATTTGGATTTTTGGACACAAACCTTTCGGGCAATTGACACCAAGTTACCTATGCGTAGCTCCCAGAATTTTTCGAGTTCCACTTTGAAATTGTGTAGGTATATTTGTGAGACCCAAAATATTATGAAAATGCACAAATAGAAAAATCGAAAGAAAATAAATTTCACAGTAGCTTCCTCCCTTAAGGGGTCATGCCTAGTTGTCAGCCGTGATTTTTGGGAATTTTTTGTAGAAAATCTGATGTATATATTTTACCATTATTTGCTCATTTTAAAAGTATATATATTCAGCAACTTTCAGTAATTTTGATATAGAAAAATATTTAATAATGAACGAATAACAGCCACTCTCCCGGAAGCTATTTTTTTTGCGGTGAGCACGATTTCTCACAGCCGGATCATCTGAAATCGAAAAGTGAATAAGATTCTGTTAGTATATGAGTTTATCTAGTTCGTGAACGAAGGATTTTTCAAAAATGTCATTTCAGACAAAATGCCGGCCGTTTAACGCAAAATCTTGATTTTTTAATATCTGAATTGTTCGTTTTTCGGGAATTAAAAATAGAGTTTCCATCAAAAACAAAAATCCTTCGTTCACGAACTAGATAAACTCATATACTAACAGAATCTTATTCACTTTTCGATTTCAGATGATCCGGCTGTGAGAAATCGTGCTCACCGCAAAAAAATAGCTTCCGGGAGAGTGGCTGTTATTCGTTCATTATTAAATATTTTTCTATATCAAAATTACTGAGAGTTGCTGAATATATATACTTTTAAAATGAGCAAATAATTGTAAAAAATATACATCAGATTTTCTACAAAAAGTTCCCAAAAATCACGGCTGACAACTAGGCATGACCCCTTAAGTTAAAAGACGAATTGCAAAATTATTCAGCCAACAGAAAACATGAAGAGGAAAATAAAACTATCTTATCCAATGTACCTATCGATGCAAATCCCTGCCAATTTATAACTACTTTATATTTGAATGCGAAATTGAAAGTACTGGAAAAAATACTGTTTGTAGAGACAAGATATCTACGTTTCGTAAAATATCTATGTAAATTAAATATCAAGCAGTTGTCACGATTTATTGCTCTCCAACTCATCGACAAAGGGCATTCGAAAGAAAGAATGCCCGCGCGTCCATAGGGAAGTCAAGTGACGGGGCTGGCTTTATGGAAATAAGCGCGAAAGTTGCTTGTTTACCGCGCCGTGGAAGAAGTTTTCGGCAGAATTCGGTCTTCCCGTCATGGCGAGACAGCGCGTCCAAGTTTCGCCGCTGGGTCGAAGGGTCGTCGACGCGCTCAGAAATGCGTTTCCAAGATGAACTCGCTGCCGCGCGGCCCTCTCTTTCCCGTAAACTTGCACTAGTCGCGGGGGACGTTCCCGTGGAAGCGTGCCGAAAATTTTCCAACCCTTTTACCGGATAAAAGATATTGAAAAACTCCAACTCGGGCCCGTTCTCCGTCAAACCCGGGAAAGTTTGTCGGTATCTTGCTTACTCTTCCCGCGCTTCTTTCCCGCGCTTTGTTTCCGTTTCCAATGTGTTCTGTGTCAGGGTGGAAAGTTTGTCTTCCCTTTTTTCCCCTCTTCCATTCCCGTGGATGTCGCCGTTTTATGATGCCGTCCTTTGTGTTCTCGACCTCGCGTCTCGCTCTTGATTCGACTAACCGCGATCGTAAATTTCCTCGTGCGCACTTGTCAAATTGTAGGCGAAAGAAGACAGATAGATTTTCTCGCGTGTTCATTTTCATTCATCAATTGAATAATGCAGTAGGTACGTCACACAGTGTCTGGGTAATTTCACGACACCGTGGCAATTCGAACAAGATTTACCTCAAGTTACCTAGCAGGTTTTTTCACTAAACGAAATTTACTTATTTACAAAAGGACAGTCCTCGCCAATTTCTATGACCTTGAAATATATTGTCGAAGTTAACATTCTGGACAACTTTTTCCTGTACATGTTACCATCGCTCGGATTTAGTTTCCAAGATATTTACAAAAAAAATTGATCGGTATTTGATTCGGGTTAGATGGTTTAGCGGCCCCCACGGTAAGAACCACCAACTTTTGGGAGTGTTATACATTTTGTATCTTAAATCTCCTAAAAGTTAGCACTAAACCATCTAACCCAAGCCAAGTACCGGCTACAGTTTTTTTTTGCGAATACCTCGAAAATTAAAGCCGAGTGACGGTAACATGTATAAAAAAGTTGTTCAGAATCATGCCTCCGGAACATATTCCAAGGTTTTCGAAATTAGAGAGGACTGTCTTTTTGTAAATAATTACCCGAAATTTTGTTAGTAAAAGTACTTTCAAGAAGCTTCAAGCATCAACGACGGACAGGTACACAGAGTGGGTAACGAAACTCTCTGTGTGTATGTACATGCTGTTGAAGTCGTTCGTTTTGCTTGCACATGAATTATAATCTTCTTACACTTGGCAAACGAACGCGCGTGTATATTATGTGCATGGAGCGCACTCGTACATCCCGAACATTGGATTATTGCTATGCTACCGTTTCTACCCTATTCGTGTTCTCTCCACGATAACTCGTAATTCAGCAACCACCTACAACCCCCGTGCCCACCGTTCGGTGCTTTTCCATCCGCCTCTCCCCCTCCCCCTGTCCCGCTTCAGCTTCTCACGGCCTCTCCTTGAAATATTTGGAGCGGAAAGAGATTTCGAGGGCGTCGAAGAAGGAGTAGACCGGCGGAGGGACGAAAACAGAACGTTCCGAGAGAAATGTAGGGTAGCAGAGATAAATAAATACACTGGCAGGCAAATAAATTCAGACAGACACGACTGAAATGGTAACCGAAGATCGATTGCTTCTTCGTTCTTATTACATAACACTAGTAACTAAATTAAAGGGTCGCCACGAAGATATAGCACTGAAATTTTCACAGAAATCGTAAACTAATCTCACGAATAATTCTCCATCAGCTTCTAACGTCGCTATGAAATAATTTCCTCCTGCAACTTGGGATAATTTATACCGTGTTTGCATTATATATTTCTCCGTATCCAGTGCTCTCCAAACACCCCAGCATTCCAAATCGAGGGAATTAAAATCACCCGTTCTCATAGAATAATTAGACCTCGCCAGAATGTACGTGGAAGAGGTTTGAGTTCCTCGACTTTCAGCAGCGAAAACCTAAAGACCGAAGTGGGGAGACGGATGTGGAAGAGGAATGGGGTTTTATTAAATATTTGAGTAATCGTCCCAGACAGCTCACAGTGGTCTGTCCAATAACAATCTAGCGGGACAAAAGTCGCAGGTCGTACATAAATCATCAGATAGGTGAATATGTCTATTATTTGTTTGAAAAACATAATCCACATTGTTTTACCACCCTTAAAACGTTCACCTCAACCCTCCAAGGGTCTTTTAAAACCAAAATTCGTATTCTAGGATTTCTTAAAATGTAGAAAGCGAATATGAACTGTATTTTGTAGAGAAAGATGGTTTACAACCACGTTATTTAGAATGAATCACACATTTTAGCTCCTGACATCACCATTTTAGAAGATAGAATCATTTTAATTATGTATAAAAATTATGTAGAGTTGCAAATATTTGCAGCTATAACTTGTGAATATGTATTCTATGAAGCACATAGAACAAAATAGCACAACAAATTTCAGATTACATAAGGTTCCTAGATTTCTAGAGCTTTCCCAACGAAAGCTATTGTAAAATTCCATCATTTTATGATTATATTTTAATTCTGTTCGTTGGAAATTAAAATACTCATGACTGAAGTTTGATTTACTACTTAATTGTACCACTGCAATCGATTATGTAAAATACTAGCAATTTAAATCGCGATACAATTAGGCACTTCTAATATAGTATAGCTGATGCTGACGCATTCTAACAATCGGTTACTAAGCGGCTAGGGTAAACCAACCAGTGAATGGCCGAATTGTTGAATTTATAGACCTTTCAGATTAATACTAGATTATATTTATATATAACAACAAAACAACTGTTGAAATTGCATTTCAATTTATTTTTCTTGAAATTTCTATAAAAATAATTACTTATTCATGTCGTTATTTTTAATAATACGATTATAAAATGCAAAACGTGTAGAAGCCCAATAAATGACCGCATGCTTTGAATAAGAATTGTACTTATTAATATTTGTTTAATACGTGTAACTAAAAATATGGGATATTAAAAGTGCAACTACACTCTATTTATAAATATATAATAATTTTAAATTTATAATTGACATTTCTTTGCCTAATGGTCATTCACTGGCATGCGGTCAATTACTGGTTGCTTTACCCTACTAAACTTTATGAAATACGTATGAAGTTGTATACCATATCATTCCGATATCTCTGACTCAGTAGCTTGTGATATGACCAAGATTCATTCATTTTGGATGCTCATGATTTTGGACTTTTATCCCACTAGACAATCAATAAAACGGACCACTGTGCGGCTGTGCACAGCCATGATTCCTAATGAAATTTTTAATCAGGCTTTTCGAGCGATCTGGTAACATCGAAATTATGTTTGACCAAGACGACAGATGCTCCATTCGAATTACCTCTGCGTTACACCCATTAAGAGGGAATTAATTGAAAATGCCGGTCGTGTTCCGCAGCGTGACAAATCTCCGGATCAAAGCAGTTGTAAACATAATGTGAAGCGCGATCGATGCGAACAACCATAATCCTGAATATTCACCGATAATAATAATCCTGAAATTTAACAGAACAAATCCTGGCTACGAGAATTTACGTCCTCCGTTCCGAGCCCCGCGTCGCGCCACTGTTTCGTGCTTCAATATTTCGTTTATTCGTAATCGTTGCTGGATAGCCGGTCGGGATTTTATCGATTTCGTTTCTACGCGAAACGGCGGCGAAATTTACGTTTTATAATTCACCGAAGTTCATTCGCCGGCCAAATTGGCACGACTAGCGGGCCATATTTCACCCACGCCCATATAATTTCTTTGCTTTGTTTCATCGTTCGTTTTTTCCCCCCTCTGCTTCTTTCTTTTTCGTTAAATTATCTATCATACACATCGGCGTTTTGTTCGCCGCCCTTTTTGTTCCACCCGCATTGTGTAAACGATAGTTCCGGGGGCGATTGCACTGTTAAACGAATCGATTGGCACGCGTGCCACGTTTATGTGCACGCCGCACGGACATCGTGAAATCGCATTAAACGCGAAGTTCTGTAGCAAGTAGTTAAATCTTTAAACACTGCTTCTTTAAGGGGTGAGTCCACTGTGAAGTTGTGAAAAATTGTCATTTTTTAAGATTTATTTTTTAGTAGATGGAATGTCCAACGTAAATAATGTTTTGTCTAGTTATTAATACACTCATTGATAGCATAAAAATATCTATTTTAAATTTTTAACAGTTTGTTTTTATATATACATGGCACTGATGTGAGCACCTTGAGAATGCGATGTAGTGCTGGGGCAGGTGATTCCGGGAGAACGACACATTTGAAACAAAAAATTCAAAGTGTGTTGTAGGGTGGATGTACCGTTTGTGGCCATTGCACTGTTTTTGGCCATATGCATAATTACCTTACTTTTAAATTACTTGCACATCATTATTCTCTAGAGAATTTCACATCATAAATATTTCGTTTAGTATACCGCCCGAAATATAAGGTTACATTTATTGCTTACACGGAAAAATATTATATTTTTTAAGAAGTGGCCAAAACTGGTACAATATCTTAAAGTAGCCACAAATGGTGCATCTACCCTATTCGTTATGAGTGTAGTTATCGCGGGAATTAGAATTGTTTTTACTGATAAAAAATTAACAAAATGGCGGAGGTTTGAAGTTTAAGTGTCGATATACAGCGAATTGTTCAATCATTTTTCAATCAAATTGTATATGTCGAATTTGCATAACTCCTATATTTATTATTAAAAACGAATGACAAAAACCCTGTAGCTTCTTTAAACATGCATAAAAACATAGTCAGAATTTCAGATGAATCAAATCGCTAGTTTCTTAAAATAAAATCCGAAATTTTGTTATGGTTTTAGCCCAAAAAATAGGATCCCTCCCTTAAATCCTCATACGCTGCGTTCGATCCTGCACATTTAGGAACCAAACAAAGTACAAAGTGAGACAGAGTAAAGGGTATTACAGAAACTATTTAGTATAACGTGAAGAATTTTTATGACGGTCTGAGAGTGGAAACGATAGCCTCGTGATCGAGCCAGCGCGAATATATTGAATAAGAGACCCGGCTAATCTGGGGGCGAAAATAATCGTCCGTTATCAGCGTTAAGGTCACTGGTACGTGGGAGGGTCGCTGCTAATCAGCCAGCAATATAGAGAGTAGGGTCAGCCGGGGACGAGGAAAGAAGCCGCGAAAGAGAAAGGAACGTAGCGAGAGAAGGGTAGCTGGGGAAAGGAGGCGAGAAAGGGTACACATAAGGGTTGGTGACAGAGAAGTAGCGCGCGTGTGAAGGTGATAGGGGGCGAGGGAAAGAGAAGAAGGGTACGTACGCGGAGGGTGTGAGAGCGGTCCTCCCAATAGGATTAACCCTCGTCCCGTTAATCCTTTTATTGGGGCGGCAAATCCTGCGACAGGTCACGAAAGGGGATGTCCGCTAGACCCGGATTCGCGACCGGATATCCAACGCGATGGAGACTAGGACACGGACCCAAGTACATACATCGAAATCGCTACCAGGCGCGATGGTCTAACGATCCCGATAACGGTCTTATAAGGGATCTACGTATGTCGAAGGATGGCCAAAATTTCGCCTCCCTCCTCCTCGGTATCGGCCGCGACAATCATACGGCAATAATTCAACAGTTTCTCGCTCCCTCTCGATTCTATTTCCCTTAGACCGTGGTCGTCGAGAATTCTACGCGACTTACATTTCCAAGAACTGTATTCCTGTAGAAGAGGGAGCAACCTGCGACGACTATAAAAATTCTGCTGAGGTCGAGCTTCGTTGCCCTTTGAAATGGAAATGGATCAGGTTTGATTCGATTTCCGTACGTACAAAATAAATGGCATCATTAACGACTACATCTCTGTCGTTAAAACCCGCAGGATAAGAACTCGCTGCTTCTACTGCGTTGGTCTTCGAAAAGGGTGCGTTCACTGTGCCCAGCCACAAAGGCGGGAGAGATATATTTCACTGGAGCGCATTAAAGGGAACTCTCTGTGTACCGGTATCAGGAAAAGGCGAAATGAGAAGTGGCGGCAAAGTCAAGATTTGATCGATCGCTGCGTTTCAGCCACCCGTAGCCCGTGCCGCGCATCGGCCTCGTCCCCGGGCCGTCGCGTTTCGAACGAAATATCGATCACGGTGCACGCGTTCCCGTGAAAAGCACACGCGCAACACTTGCCAGCGGGTGAAAGGGCTTCCCTTATCAAGGCTGTCTCCCTCTCGGATATTCCGTCGCCGGGATCGGAGGATAAAGTAATTCCGTTTAAACGCGCGTACGAGGGCTCTTTCACCTGGGGCGAGGGGGACGGAAGGGATTGGAATATGCAGGTAGGCAGAACGATACGTCGGACATGCATTAGCAGCTATCGGAAGCGGAAACGGAATGCGACGAGGGCCGTCACGCGGGTGATAAATATGGAAGGGCAGGATGCGCGCTGGGAGACAGGTCAACGTACCACCTATGCAGACGTGCGCGCGGCTAGGTGCCCGAAGAAGGAGACGAGCTCGCTGGATGTTGAGCGTTAGCTCGTTGCCGGGCCACCAAGGTCGCACCAGGGCACCTTGTATTTTTCAAACCTCATCTGGCAGACATTTGGTCTGTCAGTCCGCGCCGTGTAGACCTGAGACCGTTGTAAATACATAAATTTACTACGGAAACGCAGGCGACCAGTTCAAGTCAGGGCCAAGGGTCCCAGGATCGCCGTGACAAAACACAGACGGCCTCGCGACAGCCGTAACACGAATTCCCTTTCCTCTAGTTCTGTACCACCTACAAGCAAATCACTTCCGCCAATAGACAACGTTTCCTACCACTGCTTTTTGTATAACTCCACCCCTAAAGGGAATCTTTGACTTAACCTTGTCACCAGCGAAAGAGTCCAAAGTTAGTCCAAATGTATACCTCGCACGAGTAACTTGGAGGGACTCATTCAACTCAGTGTTATTTTCCATAATAATCTTTTGTTCAAGTTTAGTTCAATTTAAATACAGACACATTGTTATTGTTAATTGTGCGGTGCCTCAATTTATTGGAAAACAACCTTCAATCACACCTCATCCAGTGAACTCTTGTGGTCGTAAGACACCACAGAGAGAGAGTGACGTTGCGCCGTCGGAGATTTACGACCTCCAAAAACAGGCGACGCAAAAGCTCACAACGCTGGATACGGATCGAAAGTGAGACAAATTGATTTCGCATTTAAACGGGGACCGGTGTCCGGCATCGGCGCTTCAGGAGGACACTGTATCACTATCAAACGCTGAATTTTGGCTGCTTTGATGTCTGGTGCCAGGCGACTGATTGAGGTGCTCCCTCGCAAGGTTAGATTCTTTGAGACGTGTCAAAGTTAAGGAGGAAACGGTGCAGAAGGTTGGGGAGGAGGAAGGAAGGTGGGTGGAGGAGGAGGGGAAAGGAGAGGTTGGATCGGAAGAGGTGGAGGATAAGAGGGTGTACGGCGGAGGTTGGTAGGATAGGGGAGAAGGGAAGAATAAAGAGGTTGTGGATAGCAGGAATGTAGAGGGACATGGGAACAGGAGTAGTTAGAAAGACGGGAGGACAGTGAAGGGGCTAATAGAGAAAGAGGGTGAGAGGATAATAAGGGTGAAATGGAGAGGTTCATTGAGGAAGGTGGGAAGCAAATGAAGAGTAGCTAAGTATTTCCTCGGGTTATTTAAAAATTTGAACCAAACCACGGTTAGTATTCAGAAACAGTGACGGGCAAGTAGAAACAACTAGCAATAGTCAGACATATTTGCCAATTTCTTCTTCATCGCACGTGTCCACGAAAAATATTTAAAGTCTCATACGGGAAGACTTTATTTCAGACATTGTATTTACTTCTACTTTCTCAGTGATCCATCAAGAATTGTAATGGGGGGTGCATGAAGGGTCGCAGTGCCAAAAAGCCAGTTTCGAGAAAAGTATCTGTAAACATTACGAAGTTAGATATTTTTTATACATAGTGAAGTTGCTGTCTATAATATTTAAAAATGTTATATATCTCCTTTATAGTTGTATTGTTACAATCAGAAGAATGTAATAAATTAATCTGTGAAATTAATTTTAATTATAGCGTTCTCAGAGCCTCTTGCATAAAATGGAGAAATACAGAAACAAAAATTATTAACAACATTTTTTTAATTATTTCTTTAATATCTGCATTATATTAGAAAACAATATAGTCATAAAAATAGTCATAGACCCTGTCATCTTCAGGTTGATGTACGTTTGGCTTAGATAACTGTCAGGGTAATTTGGTCAACATCGATTCACCAAATTTACCGTAGCTCTGTCAATTTTAAAGATACTGCAATGAAATTTAGAGGGGCTGCGTGGAAAGCAATCAGAAATCTAATTAAAGAAAGGGTCTGAGTGTCCTGAGGCCGTTCTTGCATCCAGCAGAACAATTACATTACACCCCGAGGCCATAAACAGACGAATGTAAGTAAAATGCTGGCGGACATGTAAGGAACAATGGCGGTTTCTTCACTCGTAAACCGTAACATGGACTTCCTTCGTTCGTTTAGTTCAAGAGCGCCGACGATATATACTAGCAAATGCCACGGGCCAAACGACTCGCTCGGTTTGCCCAGCGTCGCCGTTTCTGCATGTACGTGCACGATCAGAGGCAGCGCTCTTCGCACGAGTGAACTTACAAATTCAATCGTGTCCCCCGGATGCTGCAGGAAGTTGAACGTCGGGCTTCCTCGAAAGGCCCACAGAATAGGGGGGGCTCGCGGAACGGAAAGAGGGCGAAAAATCACGAGACACACTGGTGGCGAGAAAGAGGGACTAATGGTGGAAGGGTAGGACGGGTAGGAAGATCCGGGGGAAAAAGGTATCCGCGCAGGGACGGTCGGCCTAACAAATAGAATGGCGCGGGGGAACGGGTGGTTTTATCGTTACCGATAGGATCTACGAATACGTTGGACCGAGTCGTTTGTCTGGGGCAAACGACGACACGTACGATCTTCCACCTCGCGTTCCCAGGGTAATTAATCTTTTCGAGATTTTTTCGCTGCCCGTGTGTGGCAGCTGTTTACGCGGGGCGATAGTAGTATTTTCTGGGGAAAGGTGTGAAAAGCGGGGCTTCTATACGGGTCGACATGAGCACTTAAATCGCTTCTGTTTTTACGGTAAATGTGCTTTGGCATAGGTATCTTGAGATCCCTCAAAATGGCGCACAGTGTGCGATTTTGGACAAATATCGCTGGACAGCGCAAATCTCGACTGATTTCAATAAATTTTTTTAAATACTCGTGAAAGACTCAGCCATAACGGAGTGCTGCAGTAAAAACCTGAATCTGTTAGTCTAATCTGTACAAAACATTATTTAGCATAACATAACATAAAAATGTAAACTTTGGAGATTAAAGATATTAATAATTAATTTTTTGTAAATTTAATATTAGCTATAAAATAAAAAATGTACTTCTAATTCATAAATTTGAAGTATATAGTATATATATGAGAAATAAAATATTAGAAATATTAGAATATTAGAAATAAAATATATATATTTATACCTATATTAGAAATTAAATCAAAACTAATAAAATTGAAATATAATTTAAAAATATTAGATTTAAATCAGCCATACTTACAGTTTATTTAAAACATCAATTTTGTAAATTTGAAGTAAATTTTTTATTTTATAGCTAATATTAAATTTACAAAAAATTAATTATTACTATCTTTAATCTCCAAACTTCACGTTTTTATATTATGTTATGCTAAATAATGTTTTTTTTACAGATTAGACCAACAGATTCCGATTTTACTGCAGCACTCCGTTATGGTTGAGTGCTTTACGGATATTTAAAAAAAAAAATTATTGAAATCGGTCAAGATTTGCGCTGTCCAGCGATTTTTGTCTAAAATTGCACACTGTGTGGCGGCGATAGATATTAAATTTTAAATTTCTGGCTTTATATTTGTAATAATTCGCAGTCGTAATTTTGATTATGATTTATGGTATAAACTCTGAAATGTTATAAACTTGTGGAGAATTTACTTCTGTTGATGACGAATGATATTGACCATGAGACTGGAGTTCGCGTATCGTTAGATTGATTTAGGTTGCTTGACTTTGACTTGGTCTAATTAGAAGCTGACGGGCTTCTAGCTTTGAAATCCCGTGACTATGTATACTGTGAGAAGTACGGTGAATTTTATCAAGTTGATCGATTTGTCTGTGTAGGTTTAATGGTTGTTCTTTAGAACTTGATTAAGGGTCCTAAGTAGGCAGTCGTTTTTGTCGAAAATGGAGCATTTCTTTTTGAATTTTTTACAAAGATATAAATTGAAGCTGGGATTTGTTCTTCATTGTTTATTAACTTCATAAGCATTAAAAAACAGGAGGTTCCGTTTGAATATATTGAATATAAAATGAATATACAAATATATCGAAGTATCCCAAACTACTCACTATTTTCTCCTTAAAACATTGTTACGAAAAAATTAAAAGTTTCTACTATTTACAGCCAGATGCAAAGCTTCACTTAATAAGTTTATGAGAGGAGCTCAGTGCGTGTTACTAAAATCTACGTACCACGCCGAGCTTAACAAGAAATGCTTAAAAATATGATAAGAAGAAATTCAGAGAACACATTTACGGTCGTTAAAACCGTTTCTCACTTTTTCCTGTTTTTAAACATAACATGCGTATTGCGTCGTTAATTCTGGCGAAAGCAGGATCCACGAAGTTGCGATACTGTTGCACAATCCCGTAAAAAATTTAACTTTCAAACTGTCCAACAGTATTCGTGATACTCGAATAACAAACATTTCGAGTTGAAGCACCTGTTTAGTCGACGTTGACGTCGGTTTCCACTGCGAGTTCCTCGCTCAAGCGTGCACTCGACACTTTTAATATTTACAGTTCAGAATTTATCTTTTGATGAAGTAATATTACTACCATCGCACAGTGTACCACAGCGAGAACCCTAGAAACAATTCGAATATGAAAATGCACCTTTCAAACCTCTTCCTTTTCAAATCTCTAGAAAATAACTAGGTACCAAGTAAAAACAAACTCCAATACGATCAACCGACAGAATTATGAAAGGAGACATCCCTGTTTCTCCACCAAATTCTTTTCTAGAATTTCAACCGAACAGCTGAAGGTTTTCAAATGTTTCCGTCACACAGAAGACGAGTAATATATCCATGCAGAATTTTTACCCACTATCTCGCCGGAGTTTAAACTGTATTTGGTGGAATCTCGGGTTCCCAGCGAGTTATTCTCGGGGATTTTGCAAGCTGGTCCCCCGCGATAAAATTACGCGATAAAAGTGTACACTCTAATGCCACAGTTCCCCGAGAAATTAGATTTAGTCTTAAGGGGGTTCAGAAAACCGAAATCCAAAAATCGTTTCCACTGCTTCGACCCAGCAGAGGAGAAAGCATTTGAGTAAACGTTATTATATCAGAATTGCTGGAAAATAACGCGGCAAAAAAGCAGGCGGACTGCTATTACAGGGGAGAGGAAAACAGAATATAATGGGAAATGATAATAAAAATAACAATAATGGGATTAGATCTCTACGGCCGGTGCGCATTTAATAAAGTGACTCGATGCAGCGTCTGGAATAATTATAGGAATTACGGTTCCACAACCGGGCCCTGCTTGGTGTCTGTTAATGGTGCCGTCGCCATTTCAATTACATGATAACGCAACGAAAGCTTCTGTCGTTTGCCATGGAGTTAATGTTCGTTGACCACGAGCCCCGTGCATGCGGGGAAAAGTCCGCGCCCGCCATCCTGGTCCCCGTAGACGAGTAGGAATTCGAAGAAAGGGGAAAGAAAGATGAAGAACGGCATTCGTGAAAGGCAATTGCGTTTAGAATATTCATAGCAGAATTCAGATTCAAATTCTGACCGAATAATCTCATTCGTTCAGTTTTTCCCCCGCGATATTAAATTTTAAAAAGTAGCCCCTTGGAGACGCCTCGGGATCATGAATATTAAAATGGTCCCACATATATACGCAGGTACGTGTGTACGTAACGAGTGGTATTTATATTTCTTGTGAGCTTCAACGTCCAACGATTCCCGGCAAGCTCCGCGGGAAAATGGAACGCAAGATTGCTTGTCTGAACGTTCTCCCTTTTTGATATATCCAGCTTGTTTTCCCACGAGATCACGGCGCCGTGAGATTTTCTTCCTCCCCGACGCTCTATCTGCACTTTGATCGGAAAAGTTAGCCCGGCGAAAAAAGCGGGATCGCGGATGAACGCGGCAAGTTTCGCCGGTTTCGTTGTGTCGCGATCATTTTTAACAAACACGAAACCAAGAAGCCACGGGGAAAAAAAACCATCGGATTGCTCGGCAGCTCGTAGCGATAGAGGGGAAGGAAAGGGCGACGGACATCCCCCTTTTCTGACTTGTTTTATGGAAGATCACTCGCCGGGATAAGAAACTGCCTGCGCCTGACAGCTTTCCGATGGCGAAAGGACGAAAAGGAAGATGTGGAGCACCTGGTTTGCGAAGGGACGTGTTTTTCCAGCAGGCCAGCCTTCTGCTCGATCGAAAATCTTCATCTTTTAGAGATGCTTAACGGAATTCCTCGCGAAATATGATAATTTCATGCGACATTCATTTTGAAATATTTTTTACTATTCCAACTACTAATGAATTACACAAGTGTGATTAATCAGATATGACAGATATTATCAAGACAGTGACACAGAATTGGTATCTCGTGCTATTTAGAAGCGAGATCCAATATTTGCTTCAAACAAAGTATTTTAACTCCTTAGGCAGATTACGTTATGTTGGAGCTGCGATATAAACTAGAAAATCGTCTATCAGACAAAAATATATATTTTTTTTAGCTGTGATAATAGTACAATTTCAGTCGTTTAAGGTTTAGATAAAGTTTTTTTGTAAATGATCGTGCTGACGCATACAAGTACCGTTAAGGAACTAGTTCTTGATCAGGCACTAATTTTTGATCACTTCATGAAATACATTGTTCTTTTCAGTTTATGTCCTTAAATAATTGTTTGAAATAATTACTAACATAAAAAAGGATAATTCAAACTAGTTCCTGACCTGATCAAAAATTAGTTCCCATGTATTTTCAGATGATCAAAAACTAGTTCCTAGTCACCTTATTATTCCCTAACCTTATAAATAATTAAATTATACTTATTTTCAACTTTTTAAAATTTTTCCTTAAAGTGTAAACATTAATTCATCTTTTAGTATAAAAAAAGTCTATGGTTGAAAGTTTTATTAGGTTAAAAATAAATATTAAAGCGGGAAGCCCTCTAAACTGATCAAAAACTAGTTCCTTAACGGTAAAGTGTCTCAGTTTGTTAAGCACAGTGATTAGAAAAGTCAGTAGCACACAGTTTGTTGGCCACTTTTGTCTGTGCTATAACTATTAATGCACATTGCAATACTTTTGAAATTCACTCTTTCACTGGCATAAACTAAAATATTGACCAAAGACAGTAGAAGATCGCTGGTTTCCCGTGACCATGAATTCCCCTGAATTTTGACGCAATACGATTCAGCTCGCGTTCCATCACGGTTAGCTGGGCATTCTCGGGCCACGAAGAAGATAAAGGAGAAAGGGGGAGAGTTTCACCTTGCCAGAGTCTCAGGAGGAAACTAGCCAGAAGGCAGGAAGGGACCGCAGGGTCCGCCAGAAGGACCGTCCGGTCCTCGGGAAATTCCACGGCGTTATTACGCGTCTCTCGTCCCACATATCGTCGGCAAAGAATAATGGCCGCTTCCTGCACTGACTTCCACCGCCGTCGAAATGAAAAGTCCAAGGGACCCGCGGAAATGAAGCCGTGGTCGGTCTTGATTTTTTCCGCGGCAATATCCTCGCGGAGATAAATATTGCAAGCCCATGGAAGGCTTTAATCTGTGCTTGACAAAGATGGGGATTAGGTGTCTTCTTAGAGGTATTAGGCGGAGTTAATTCGCTTGGATAAAGTTCGAATTGAAGCAGGAAGATAGAAGAATTAACTTTAGATATCACTTTAAGCTTCGATCAGCTTGGGAATATACTGCTAGGAATCTTTGCTCAATCGTAGAAACGCATAATTTATTCATGTAATTTCTTTAATCGAACGAGTATCGAAGGGTATAGAAGTGGAATTTATTCCTGATGGTCCGATCTGAGATAGCTAACCCTAAAACTCTTACACACTGCTACTACTCTTTACCCCAAAACCACGTCTCTGGGGAGTCCTCGGGACTACGTTTTACCATCGCATGTTCGGCGCTTCGAAACCGTAATACGCCGCGCGATTACGTTAAGATGATATTCACTTTGGGTCGCGTACATTCCCGTTCATCGGCGAATTCTAGAAATCGCGGCCTGCAGCCGAGTAGTAACTTGGTTCAACCCGAGATAATCGGTAAATCGGGGAAACTTTCTCTATTGTGCGCTGCAACTTCGTTGGATAAGGGTGGGAGGGGCACGAGAGAGCCCACGAAACAGCGGCCTGATAATTCTGATAAGGGTGGCGTGTAGATCTGTATATGCAGCGTGCTGCATTCCCTTAGATACACACGTACACGAACCGGATGACTGTTACAGGACAGGTAGGAACATGCGTGATAGGACGAGTTAGCAACTTAAATGGCCCGTGAACCATAGTTGAAATTACTTGTTGTCTGGTGGCTAAATATAATACGAGGGGGGCATTTCTAGGTACGTGTCTATACTTGGTAGTAGATATATTTCGGTTTCGAGTGTCGTCCAAGATGTAAGAAAAATACGAAATTGTTGTCGTAGTAGTTTGTTGAAGTGAAATTGGTATCTTGGTAGAGGGTGCTTCAGTCTTGTCTTCAACTATGATTTGGGGATAGGAATATATTAAGGGGTCATGCCTATCTTTTGGAAAACTTGAAGACTTTTTAAAAAAATGGTTGTAGATTAGGATGGTCCTTATTTTTGAACTTTAAAATATATATTGTGTGACCCTCTTAAAATCTTGTATTTGACAAAAGAAAATATCTCCGTGTTTTTTATTTGTATATTGTGAGATATAAAGGTCGCTCAAGGACTTTATATTTCGTATGTAGAGGGGACCGGGGCAAAATCGGGACGTTAAGAATAAAATCTCATAACTTTGACATTATTATGTAAAAAACAAATTGGGATTCATTAGAATAAACTCTGTTTTAAATAATAGTATATATCTAATTTGTTTAATAGAAGGAAATATGTAAAAAAGTAATGATTTAAAATATAATCCGTTTTTACGATTTTACACCGTGGCCTGAGTAAAACAGGGTACCATACTAGATACTGGCCCTAGCACCTATAACAATGAAACTCATCCAATTCTTCAGTCCCCGAACCAGTTAGAAGAAGTTGTAAAAGAAATTTTTCTTCTTAAATTTATACCAAAATAGTAATATTTCATTGCCATTGAGCGACCTTTAATCCTTAATATATTTTAATAAAATTTTAGATGAAATTCTTTTAAACTATATTTGGAAGCTTCTGAGAGGAGCAGAAGAAATTTTTAAAAAATTTAATTTTTTACCATACCTATAAGGACCAGCCTATTATAGATTCGAATGTATATATTTTACAGTTCTTGTAGTATTTCTTGCGATGTAATATATGTATAAATATATAAAGAAATTATGGGTGACCTCCCGGCAGCATTTTTTGAAGCACCTTGCTATAATCACTGTAGCTTCGACACGGTTCATTTGAAATGAAAAACTCGACCAAATTTTGTAAATATATTAGATTATCTAGTGCCCGATTGTTGTGTATATGGAGGCTGTTCATAGCAAAAGTATCGATTTTTCCTACAGAATTGCTCTCATTTTTCATGAAATGTAACATAAAAATTGCGCAATGAAATTAAAAAAAACACAATGCATCGGATTTTCAGATTCCACAGGTAGGCATGACCCCTTCATCCTTTTAAAAATCATTAGATCTGTGAGATAAATTAGATACTGATTAGAATTATCACTGAGCTATTACGTTACTAAATAGTTCGAAAGATAAGCGACCAGACTTACACATATCTAATGGAAAGACGATGAAAGGCTTGCGCCTTGCACTATATGCACCTGATGGAAACAATACCTCACTCCTTGATCCAACTTCCCAGGAACCAGTAACAGTAAGATTTGAAAGTGAGTACACAATGTTTTAATCACATTTCTTTGATTCTTCATTCCAGTGTCGTCCTAAGACAAGTCCTACTCAAATGGGCATGAAGAAGAATTTTGAACTATAAGAATTGTCTGTTAAACTATTATCAAATCTCCAAGACTCTTTCTATTCCACTTTTTATACAGAAAAGTATTAAAATCTGCATCACATCCAAACATATTTCGAATATTGAAATGTAATTGGCTCTGTTTCCTCAAACTCATTACACGTGCTGGGGATCAAGCTCATTAACATCCTCCATGAAGTGGAAAACGTGGCTTCTGCCGAGTGGCACCAAGAGAATCATCGTGCTTCCTTCGGTGACCTCGTGCCGTGCCACTCGAAGCCTTTCGGAGAGTTCGGTTACATTATGGCGGCCACTTGAAACTTCTCCAGTAAAAAATAATTCCGTCCGCGACGTTCGTGTATTCCTGAAGAATTACATGATTAAACGAACTTACCTGTAAGTGAAGTTCTATCATAATTGTATGAAGCGCCTCTTCCGAAATGATCAACTTGTAGTCCTTCCACTTACTACCGATGTCGCCACATTTTTCAACGCTTAAAACAAACAAAAGAAGGCGACGCCTCGCGCGTCCTTTCTGGTCTTTCCCGCGATGCCTCATTTTTTCAAAGCTACGCCGTAACACTTACTAGGGGTCTCAAGGTTTACCCTTGAGTAGGGGTGTATCTTCTCTGAGGTGGGACTGATCATTTCGGAAGAGGCGCTTCATACAATTATGATAGAACTTCACTTACAGGTAAGTTCGTTTAATCATGTAATTGTATTGTGCGCCTCTTCCTCATGATCAACTTGTAGATGTTCAACGCAGTTACGGCGGGGAAAAGGTGTTAAATATTAAGTATAATTGATAGACTTTCTTATTACTATAATAATATAATGTATTTATATACTATACTTATTGTTTTTGTTACATTTCCAGGATCGCCTTAGCAAAGGCACTTTTATCCGTTGTTAATTTCAAATCATAGAACCTTGTAAATGTTCTGGAATTTTTCGTCCACCCTGCTGTCCTACGCAACACGTCTAAATTCAGGCCTTTCCTTTTTGCTGCCGATGTAGAGGCATGACGTGTTGAATGCGCTGTGAATATCTTTGTATTTATGCCGCTTTCCGCAATCGTATCTTTTATCCAGTGGCTCATTGTCTGAGTTGTAGCGGCTTTAAACGGCTTCTTATTTGTGATAAACAGTGATTTAATTCCTTTACGAGCCTCTTCTGTTCTGCGAATATAGCATTCTAGTGCTGACGCAGCACAAATCTTCTTATTCTTTGGATAATAAGGCAAGACTAGAATCGGCTGATTTCTATTTCGGCGTGATGTCTTTATTCGGTCCGGTATCTTAATCTGTAATGACTTTTCTTGTTTTTCAATATTTTCTGTTTTAATCAAGGAGAACGTTTGCATTCTGTGGCCCGTGATTAATGCTAATAGGCATAACAGTTTTCTACTTAAGTCCTTTATGGCCATTTCTTCGTTACAGGGCAGAGACAAGAAATGGTCCAAAACAATCTTTGGGTCCCAAGTGCAGTCGTACTTGGGTTTTGATGGTCTTAGATTTGCTATACCTTTAAAGAATCTTGACACTCTATAGTCTTGAGCCATCTCCGGCCCTACAAGTAATGAAATTGCGGATCTATGGCAATTGATTGAGCTATGAGTTGCACCTTTTTCATATAATTCCGTTAGGAACTCGATAATCTTTGGTACTGAATTCCTAAGGGGGTCCATGTTTCTTTTATTGCAGAAATTCCACCATTTTTTAAAACAGCTTTCGTATTGCTTAAACGATGAGTCTGCTAACGAGGAAATCATAATATCGATCGATGTCTGGGGAATGTCCTTTGTTTCGAAGGCTCTCCTGACAAGACTCCGGCCACCAGGGTAACTTTGTTCCAAAAATGGTCTAGTTCCCTGTTAGAAAAACCAACGTTATTCTTTGCTTGAATAATTACTAGGTTCGAGGTTAACATCTCGCAAAATAGCGGGTACCACGGTTGTGCTGGCCATTCTGGCACTACTACTATGCCCTCTGCGCGTTCCTCCCTTATCTTTTGTAAGGTTTTTAAAATAATCGAACATGGAGGAAAAGCATAAAAAAAATGTTTATTCCAGTTTTGGGTGAAAGCGTCAATTGCAATTGAACCGGGATCCCTTTTCCATGATATATATTTTTCACATTTGGCATTTACCCTACTAGCAAATAAATCGATTTCTGGTTTTCCGAGTCTATCAATGATCTTTGTAAAAGCTACACTTGATAATTCGATTTCAGCCGTTGATTCTTTGCGACGCGATTCGAGATCCGCTTCGACATTTTCTGCAGAAGCTATATATGACGCAAAAATCCAAATGTTTTTCTTTTCACACCATCTCCATATATTCCTAGTTATGTCATTTAAATTTCTGAATTGAACACCTCCCATCCTATTGATATATGAAATGGCTGTCGTATTATCAATGTGGAGTAGAATCTGACCACCTTCATGATTTCTCGCAAAGCACTTTAACCCAAAGAAGGCTGCTAAAAGTTCCAAGTAATTAATGTGTTTGGATCTTTCGTCATCTTTCCAATGTCCCTGTACTTTTCTTCCACTGCAAAACGCGCCCCAACCCGTTAAGGAGGCGTCCGTGAAAATTTCTAGGTCAAATCGGGTCTGTCTAATTGGATTTTTTGATATAACGCCTTTCGATTTCCACCACTTAAATTCCTCCATTACATCTCTGGAAATCATCATATCCGATTCATAATTATTACCGTTTGCTTTAAGAGCTAAATATTTTTGTCGTTCACACGCTTTTGTATAACTCCATCCATAATTTACCGCTGGGCAACACGATACTAAGAATCCTACTACCTTTGCAAATTTTCTTATTTTAATTGTTTGCCCCTCTTTCAGTTCTTTAAGTAAGCCAATAATACTTGTTTTCTTAATCTCTGTTAGTTCTACTACCATTTGTTTAGAATCATAAATAAAGCCTAGATAACCGCACCTTTGTTTTGGTGTCAATTGGCTTTTATGTATATTAATTATAAAACCTAGGTCCTTTAACAGTTTTTGGGTTTCCGTTACATTCTGTAGACAATCTGACAACGATTCTCCTATCAGTAATAAGTCATCTAAATATATCACGGAGCGATATCCTCTTTTACGTAACTGTGCAACTACTGGTTTTAAAATTTTTGTGAATACATATGGTGCTGTATTTAAGCCAAACGGTAAGCAGGTGAATTCAAATAAGGTATTATCGAATTTGAATCTTAAATATTTTTTAGACGATTTATGCATAGATACTAAGTAGTAGGCATCCTGGAGATCTAAACTCGCCATAAAGCAATTTTGATTCATTAATTTAGTAACAGTTCTACCATCTTCTAGTTTAAAATGCTTTGTAGATATGAATCTGTTTAGATTCTTCAAGTTTAATATAAGCCTATATTTCCCATTAGGTTTTTGAGCTAAGAAAATATCTGAGATAAACTGATTTGGATTATATCTACATTTACGAATAGCACCTTTCTCTTCTAGCTCTAAGAGTAGATTTCTAACTTTTAGCATTTCCTCTGCTGACCACCTCCTTTCTTTGGGTTCGCTGTTTTGAACTGGTTTCGATATAAAAGGGATTTTATAGCCATTGACCCAAGATAGAGTAGTCTTATCTGAAGTAATTTGTGTCCATTTTAACACAAACCTATGGAGTCGTCCAGCTATCTGACTTACTGAGTTCTCTAGTATCTCCTCCGACGGTTCTGCTGTTGCTGGTGTTGCTCCTTCTTCGGCCGAGGTCTCTGGTAATTCATATGTCTCCTCTGACTCGGGGCCTGCCGTTGGTATTGTTTCTGCCCGCCCGACGTCGCTGCAAACCCAGGTTTGTATTGACGGGGCGGGAGTTTGGAGTTTTTTGCCATTTTGTTGGGGTAATCCTTAGTCTTTGGGCGTAAATCTTTGGAGGCCGTTTCGAGTGCTTTTGTGGCCTTCAACACCTCGTCCAATTTGTTACTGAATAGGTATTCGTCAGCCTTTGTCTCCTTTAGAGCATTTTTTAATGTTGGATTTATGTTTGCCAAAATAAGGTTTCTTCTGATGGTCGATTCGTCATGTTGTAGGTCAGCTAACAGGCTGCCTGCATCCCCTAGACACTCCAGGATCTTTAGGTTTTCCTCCGATTGTTCTTGTTTCAAGACCAGAGTCATTGCTTTCCCCATAGCAGCCAACCCCGAGGTAAGTTTGCTCTGCTTTAACAGAATACGCGTATCCCTATTTAGCACCGGTTCCTGAAGACTAGATTTTATCTCCGGATTTAGTTTGGGAGGATCGCATAATATACAGTTCTCCGGTGGTGGGTACTTTTTAATTAATTGGAGATTATCGTCATTTGGTAATCCCTGATTCAAAATGTCTTGCCAGCGAAGTGCTACTTCCGATTGTATCGCCGAAGACAACGTTCTATTTTCACATACTCTTTTTCCGATTATTTTCAGAATATCCTCGCTTAGGCAAAACTCCTCTTCGATCTCTTTGGTTGATATAGGCATATCCGTTTGTTCCGGGTTTTGGAGATTTCTTCCCCCCTTCTCCGAGCGTCCTGATAATTCGTCGCTTCTCATTTCAGCTGAAAATATCGTTAATTTCAGTATTTTATTTTTGCTTACCGCTAAGAATTATTCAAGTTAGGGCTTGATTCTTATGGCGGTTATATTAACCCTTTTTCGATCGGTAGCAAAAATCGGTTTATTGCTCCTAACGCTTACCGACCGGTTATTAATCGGCTAAGCCATAGGATGATCTACCTTACCGACCGGTAAAGTATTAACCATTTATAACCTTACTGTTGTTGTCATACGGGTTAGGGCCCTGACAAACTCTGGAGGTTCTCCCGAACCATTTCCAGATTTATTATTACGTTTCGCAACATACAATGTAAATGTATTAAATCAAGGTCTGTCGTGAGGCATAGCTCACTCGCAGGTTAGGGCCTGCGAGCTACGACGCTTGTATTCGTCTGGGTTAGAGCCCATTTTTGACGCATGACGCTTGTATTCGTCTGGGTTAGAGCCCATTTTTGACGCATGACGCTTGTATTCGTCTGGGTTAGAGCCCATTTTTGACGCATGACGCTTGATTATTATTATTCTATTGAGGGGAAACTCGGACTTCGCAAAGGTTAGGACCTGCGAGCTGCAATGCTTATATTCGTCTGGGTTAGAGCCCATTTTTGACGCATGACACTTGCTTAATATTATTCTATTGAGAAAAAACTCGGACTTCGCAAAGGTTAGGGCCTTTGCAATCTTTTAATTTGTGGCAAAAGTAAACGTAACATTACTTACAACTTATACTGCCATAGTTCGACGACTGATCTGAATCACTCGATTCACTGGTTTCTCTGCACCTTTTACGTTGACGGCTTTTTCTTTCTTTCCTCTTCTTGATTCTCCTTTTTAGCCGTTTTAAACGTCTTTCCAAACGTTCGTCATATTCCTCTGAAGATGACGATCTTCTATTTCTCTTACCCATTTTTCTCTTATACGTACGTGGCTAATCGGCACAAAGCGAAAGAATGAGGCATCGCGGGAAAGACCAGAAAGGACGCGCGAGGCGTCGCCTTCTTTTGTTTGTTTTAAGCGTTGAAAAATGTGGCGACATCGGTAGTAAGTGGAAGGACTACAAGTTGATCATGAGGAAGAGGCGCACAATACAATTCTCCCTGCAATGGGCGATAGTACAGCCTCCCTCGTTGATAGACTCCGCGAGTGATGTTAACTTCGGAAACCCCTCGAGAGACGGAATAATGTCGAGAAAAAAAAGGAACTTCGTTTGCAACTGTTGCAAACAGTGTGAAGGAACTGCGGCAATGATTATCACAACGTTAACTTTAATCATATTACCTGTGGAGAAAAAAAGCTGAAATTACTCCGGAGCAAGTTTCATAAATCTTGAATTCCCTTTTTATAGCAGTGTCGACTTTAATGATATAATAGACGAAGAAGATTTCAGGTCACGTTTTAAGACTTGAACTCGACGAACTCTTAAACACTCGACGAGTTCACTGATAATAATCTTCTGTCACGGAAAATAGACTGATGAAGCGTACAATTGAACGTGCTCGCAGCTATTGAATAGGAACTTTCGTGTTCAAAGAAGCTCGAATGGTCGGTGATTGTCTTTTGTTGCGCGTCGATAGAACGCCCCCATTTGTCGATGTCACTTAGCCAAAGGATGCGCTGCATCTTGGTGCAAAGGCTGTGAATCGTGCGGTTAGCTGGCGGTGTGGTTGTCATCCGCACGAATGCAACGCTTCTGTGTAGACGTTAGAAACTTCGCCGACATCATTAGTCTGTCCGAAGGCGGCAAGTAAGCATATTGTGTATAATAATAGACGTTAACTTGTTCGGTTTTGGAATCAATACGCGAGGTCGATAATGCCGTGGCCATCTGCCGCCTACCTTATCCCGAAACACCTCTGCATACTTTGCGCAACTTCGGAACGTATATTTCATGGTCTAAGGAAACACATGTTCATCGATTTTAGTGCGCCGTTGTGTGGGTAACAGACTGCTTCGTAGTAAAATCGCGTAAAATGTGCGAGAATAGTAGAGAGTGGAGGAGGAAAAAGTAGAGTGGTAAGTTTGTTGAAGAATTCCATTTCTCTGCTAACTAACTTGGGACTCCAGTCATTGGCAACATTGAATACGTAATTAAAAATTAATTAATACACGTAAAAAAGAAATTCTACACCGTTTGGTGCACGTTTAATACACATCCGTTAACAAATGAGTGATTTATTGCAAAGATATAAAAATAGAAATATTAATATTGATATTTTTATTATAGAATATTTTTCGCCAGAAATAAAAATACAAACTTATCAACTCAATAACTGTCACTACTTATTGTGTGAAAATATATATTTTTCAATTAGTGTTCTCTTTATAATGTTAACAGTTTTTTTTCTAATTTACTCAAAGTTGGCAAATATGAAGTTACACCTCTTTAGCTGCAAGGTCCTCAATTTTAATATCGAGCGTGTACGCATATTATAATTTCGTTCGATAGCTTCATAAGTGCTATTAGTGTGTTGGAGCGAAATCCAGATTCGCCGCGGCAAGTGTAAAGAATTACAGAATCTACTTCGCAGCTTCTTCCTCCCCTCACGAATTGGAGACGTGCGCGGAATCCAGCGACGGGGTCGAGGGTTCCTTCGAAGCGGCTCATGTTTTTCAGAAAGGGTACATATGTAAACCCGATAATGGGACGGCCATTTGCCACCGGCCCGATCGTGCATCCCTCTCGCGTAGTTGATGCAGCCTGTCTGCACTGTATGCAACACACGGCATCGCATATCGATTAGAAGCTTCCGCGGCGAAGGAGCCGAGGCCACGCGACAACCTGGAACACGCTTGCAAAGCTAATAACGCGAACTTCCCGATCGTGGAGGGAGAGGCGAGTGGGCGTGAGCTGTAAAGCGACGCTGCGAAACGCAGAAAGTTCGAAAATCGACTGTTCGGAACAATGAATCGAACAGTTCATGAATCCTCCATTCTTGGGAATGACAAAGTTCACGCCGGTGAATTGATCAACGGTTACAAGAAGTCTAGATCAGTCTAGCCGGTTCTAGATCCCGGTTTCTCTTAATTTGTAAGTTTTTAGGTGTCTGCCTCCGATTGTTTTGGTTTTTGGATACGTTTTAGAGGACCGAAAAATAAGATATATATGTGTTTTTTTATAGCGGCCCGTTTTTATATTTAGGGGATTAAACCATTCCTTAAATAAGTATTTCATAATTTGGAATATTAGAAAGCTTAGCGATGCTTTTGTTTCAAGCGTCGCACAGTGGTCTGTCCAAAAACAATTTAGCGGGACAAAAGTCGCAGGTCGTACATTAATCTTTAGATAGGTGGAGGTGTTTATTATTCGTTTTAAAAACACCATCCACATTGTTTTGGACCACCCTTAAAACTTCCACTTCAACCTCCAAGGGTTTTTAAAACCAAAATTCGTATTCTGGGGTTTCTAATGCCGCGTTTACACCAAGGCGAACACGAACAAAAACATTGTTCGCGAACGTTGTATGTTCTTGACGTGTTCATACCGCCGCAAATAAAATGAAATGTTCACAAACGATTCGTACACTGAGTTTTGTTCATGATTTCGGCGGTGTGGACACGGCAAGAACAGACGAAAACGTTCAGAAACAATGTTTTTGTTCGAGTTCCCTTAGTGTAAACGCGGCATTAGAATGTAGAAAGCGAGTATGAACTGTGTTTTGTAGAGAAAAATTGTTTACAACCACGTTATTTAGAATGAATTACAAATTTTCGCTCCTAACATCACCATTTTTAAAGATAGAATTATTTTAATTATGTATAAAAATTATGCAGAGTTGCAAATATTTGCACCTATAACTCATCGAAACCTATTGAAAAAATCCATCATTTTTATGATTAATATATTTTAATTCTGTTCGCTGAAAATTAAAATACTCATGACTGAAGCTTGATTTACTACTTACTTGTCCCTCTGCAATGCATTATTCAAAATACTAACAATTTAAATCGCGATATAATTGAATACGTTTCACCGATCGTTACTTTGATGAATTACGTACCTATAAAATTGCATACCATACCATTCCAATATCTCTGGTTCAGTAGCTTGTGGTATGACCAAGATTCATTCATTTTGGATGGTCATGATTTTGGACTTTTGTCTCGCTGGACCATCAATAGACCGACCAGTGTGCGTCTGCTTGTGCCCGAGCTATCCAATTATATTCCATTCTACGCTTTACAAATCTTCAATTCGCAGCACCGCCCAGTAGCGGTAGACCGAGACTACACTTGTACTTCGTGTAGTCGCAAATAAAGGAGCGCAAAAACTGGTGGTGGTACCGCCCCGGGAATCTTGATGCTTGCCTAGTTGGGGGCGCGAGGGGGAGCTGGGCAAATTTGAGAGAAGCTACGGGGCACCGTGGAATTAATAATGATGAAAGAGCGAAGGGACAGAGTGGAGCATGCCGCGGCCGTATACGTCACGATGCCCCATTATGCTTATGAATATAAATGCACCCTTGGGGGTGGCCGCAATAAACGCCGGCCGCAGCGGCGGCGGATCTCTGAATTCTGCTGGAAACGGCCGCGTACACGGCGAAAATAAAAGGCGTCGCTACGCCGTCGGCCAGTTTTTCTTCCTTTCTCCCCGGCCCATCCCCTCCGCCCCCCCCCCCCCACCCCCTCTCTGTCCCTTTGCTTTATCCCTTGCACGCTGCGCGCGCAAGTATAAGGCCAGCATAAAAGAATAATTAAAATAAAGTAGGCTGCGTGTAATTCTGCCGAAATTATACGCGAGCTGCAATAACGGTAACAACGAAAATGGTTAATAAGGGAGCGCGCGCCCCTCGAACACAATTCTGGCACCCCGCTGCTCTGGCTAATTGCGCTTTCAAAAAAATATCGCTGTACAAATGGCGCGCATAATATCGCTCTAGTGTAACACAAAAGTCTCAGAAATAAGCTGTCTAACCTTCGGGGGTTTATAGTACTTGCTACGGGGATATAAAAATGGGGGTCATCAAAGATTGGACACTTTCAATTGTTTACCTCCTCTTCCTAGAGAGCTCCCCCCTCTCGCCCTCGCTTAGAAATTCGTTTAATGTTGCGGGGACGAGAGTATTGGAATATGTGGGATTTATACGATAGCCCGGTTCGAACCTCATGAATTATGCAAACACCACACCGGATTCTCGAATGCGGTAATGAGAGGCCAGCCAGTGGTTTTATTCTTCGAAAACACTGGTCGTCGAACTTTCGTGCTTTCTTATCGTGAACTTTGGTATGTTCCATCTTCGGTGTCGGATTCTTTGTGGAGCTAAGTAGGGCTTTTATTGCACTGCGAAGCGTTCAGCTTCCAAAACGGGCAGTACTTCAGTGCATAAAACGTAGAAGAATACTTGGAATGAGATCTGGTAACTTTCATCATAGGATCATTATTTGACACCCAAATTCATGAACTCATTTATCAGTAGTGTAGGAGAGGGGTGTTATAAAGAGAACAATTTTATTTAGGTCCATTTCTGATAATACCATGATAGATATTTAAAACACAAGTCCAATAATAGGAAGTACTTTCATTGGCCAACAATAAAAATATGTAGAAAACTTTTTAATAATAACAGAAAATAACAAAATCTTTGATTTTCAGATAAGTAAAAAATTGTCCATTTCACGACTAAGAATAATCTTTTTTATAGCACCTCTCTCTTATCTTAATATCTAAAGCAGAGAGGTTCTATATGTTTGTGTGCTTGTCTGTCGCCTAAAAACTTTCAAACGATAAACTCTGGGATCGTAAAATGTGCCTGAGCTCATTATGCGTGACTAATCCAAATGAATGTGAGCATTTAAAAAAAATAAATAAAAAATTTCTTTTTTATAAATTCAGTATCTAAATATCGAAGCCGAGTAGTAAATCTAGTATGTTATAAACGACAGCTACATTTAAAGGAACAAATTGCAGTGCATTCAGTCAATGAACAGTGTTTAATTATCCTTTTCAAGGATACTAATTATCCGTTTCAAAATTAGGCGCTATCTTTCAGGAATATAGCAGTTTGCTTGATATACTATATAGACATCCAAAAGTTTCAATGTACCCGCTCAAAAAGAAACAGTTTTTTATCTCCCTGATACAGTGAAATTCGCTAATTAGACTGATGAAGGAGGATCATCGATCTCCTCTTTCCGCGATTATCACGTGGCCGCGCGTTTCTTCTGCCTCTCTTTTTCTCGTCTCGTCTCGCCCTCTTTCATCCTGCGTGCACGTATACAGGTTGGCGCGCTTCCAAACGTTTGAATCGAAGCACGATCCGATATCGTATCTCCTTCCGCGCTTTCTCCTTTTCGCGTTTCCCCCTGGCTCGAAACTTTTCTGTCGGTTTTATCGCGTGCCCTGTATCGCCATTTGGCGCAGGTGTATCGATCTCACGTTGCACGAGTTCACGCCGCTACCACCAAGTGTTCCGAATTATTGGAACGTTTACGAGACGTGCTTAGCCGGCGCACGGCTCGAATTTGCCCGCTGTTTCCAGTATTTCCCTGCCCGACGCGTGCAGTTAGTCACGGACGATTGGATCGATCGGTGGAAATTGATCGCCTCAAGTCCATCTTGAGTAGAAACTTCCCTTCTACTAGGTATGTGCGATGGTTGCAAACTTTGAGACAGTGATCAGTAGACTGCGGATGTTTATTCATGTAATATATGCAAAAAGCATATGCAAATATGCGCGTAAAATATGCCCTGTCTATTTTTATCGAATTTGTTAAGGGTAGACCGACAGTTCCTAATTCCTTTAGTGTGACTGGAAGTATTTGTAAATGGGCCTTAATAAATGTTAAATTTTGAGCAACTTGTGTCTGTTGGAAAACATACTGAGCAGCTCCAATTGCAACGGAATTGTTTCTATTAAAAGTTTCAAGTGCAGAAATGCAGAAATAAAATGAAGAAATTGAATGATTTTGCTATTTTCGGGTGTTCAGAGAAAAAAAAATGGCCGATCCGCTTGAATATTATCGAAATTGTTTGTCTGTACCGGGTGATTGTAATGGATGAATAATTAATCTCTACTAATGACTTATTTTATCGCATGATATGAACAATGATATCGATATTACTTATTGCTAATGTTACATAACGGCTCGATAATTCATCTATGATCACATCCAAATACAGTGAGATGGATATAAAAGAAATATGGAACATATGTGTATATGCCTTTTAACAAAGCATATGCAATATGCAAAATGATTTTTGCATATCAATACATGCATTTGCATAAACATCTGCAGTCTAGTGATGAGTTTCACTGAAAGGTTGATCACTTCGAGTACACATGTACATACATATAGTACAAGTGTCTCTCCACCTGGTTATATCCATTGATTCAACGTTGATTAATAATAGAAAAGATAATTTCGGCGCACAGGTTCGGTCTGTAAAACTCTTGTATGATTAAATTAAAGCTATTTTGCAAATATGAAAATTTTTAATAAAATTCCAACGTTTCGGTCATTGGTTCTGACCATTATCAAGGACTGATTGATAATGGTCGAATTGCAATGGAAGAATTCCTTGATATTGATCAGAACCAATGACCGAAACGTTGGAATTTGAGTAAATTTTCAAAATATTTGCAAAATAGCTTCAGTTTAATCATACAAGAGCTATAAAGACCGAACGTGTGCGCCGAAATCATCTTTTCTAACTTCATTCAGTCGAAATTCAATGTACACTATTTAAAGTTGATTAGTAATCTAAAAATAATATAAAAATTAATCTTCTCCTGTGACATAGATTAGAACTGAGTGTCATGATTTCATTATACCACGGTCTAAAATAATTAACAAGTTATTTCTGAAGTGCTGCGTAATCAGCTCGCACCCCGATCCGCGAGCTTCCACATTTTCAATTTTGATTACGGTTATGGTGAATGCCGCGTAACCACGTCGATGCGAAGGCGTATTGGTAACGTCAAGCGTGACGAAATTCCCTCCGCTTTTGTCCGTTACGCGATAATGAAAAACAGCGATATTGGACTCCCAGCTGTGCTTTGACACCTTTGGATGGATATTACACCGTTGTGAAAGCAGCGAGAACACGCGGCTGCGAATGAAATTACACGTGAAATGTCGACCATGCTGGGTGGTCTTTGCCCACGATGTTCGCAAAATTCACCTCGTTCAAGTCGCGGAGTATTTAGTGTGATAATAATTCTTTAGAATAATGGATATTTAAGGAGTTTTGCCTAAGTAATTAGCTGGCCAAAAAGAAGCGGGGAATTGTGGGAAATTTTTGTGGAATATGTACTGTATACTTTTTTACAACTATTTGCTGATTTTAAAAGTACATATATGCAGCAACTCTCAGTAATTTTATTATAGAAAAACATTAAAAAATGAACAAATGACAGCTATTCTAGCGAAAGCTGCTTTGATAAATCGTTGTACGGTTAGCACGATTTCTCTGAGTCAGATCATCTAAAATTAAAAATTCAAAAGGATTCTGATAATATGTGATTGAATTCAGTAGATGAACGAAGGATTTTGTATTTTAACAAAAACTCTATTTTTAATTAACAAAAAACGAACAGACATTCGACATTTTACACATCGAAAAATCGTGGTTTTGCGTTACACGGCCGACATTTTATCGAATATCAATTTTTTGAAAATACCTTCGTTCATCTGCTGAATTCAACCATATATTAACAGAATTTTTTTAATTTTAGTGCTCACACCACAGCCCCATTTATCAAAACAGCTTCCGCGAGAATGGCTGTTATTCGTTCATTTTTTAATGTTTTTCTGTAACAAAATGACTGAAAGTTGCTGCATATATGTACTTTTAAAATAAGCGAATAGTTGTAAAAATTATACAGTAGATATTCCACAAAAAATTCCCCCAAATCGCGTTCTTTTTCGCCAGCTAATTATGCACAACCCCTTAACCCTTTCGGTACGAGCGCCAGATATATCCGGCATCCATCCGACGACCTGTGTGGCCGAGTGCCGGATATATCCGTCGGCACGGAACGAGCCGTCGTTCCTAGCGCCGGCTTTAGTCGGCACCTCGAACAGTTTAAAAAAAAAAAAAAAAAAAAAAAAAAAAAAAAATTAGTTATAAGCACTTTCGTGGAAATGCACGCCGTACCGAAAGGGTTAAGGGTCCTACGCAGTCGTTTTTGCCGAAAATGAAGCATTTCTTTTTCAATTACTTACAAAGAAATAAATTGAAGCTGAGATTTGCTCTTTGACACACTATGTATAAACATCATAAGCTTTAGAAAACATGTTTGTTTCGCCAAAAATATGCGGTATAAAGAAATAATTATAGCTTCTAAATTGTCTTTAAAGTAGACTATAACCATTAAGCTCTTTCAATAGTGATGAAAAAAGCAAACAGCGCAATCCATTTCGATTTTAACTGAGCTGTCCGCCACGCAGTAAGGTAAAAGACCCAATACGTGGACACGACCCAGTAGCTGGACACTGGTGCAAAAGAACTATTTTATTAAATTATTCAAATATTTAGTCAAATATATATATGAATATATTTGACTAAATATTTGAATAATTTAATAAAATAGTTCTTTTTTGGATAAAGCGGATAATAAATGTACTAATCACTATTTTGCACCAGTGTCCAGTTACTGGGACGTGTCCACGTATTGGGTCTTTTACCTTAGGCACACCGCGCGATTCTATTATTTCTAAAGTACCTATTTAACGATTCGCATTGTTTGTTTCTTGCAGTCTGCAATCAATTCAGCAGAGGGGTGTTTTCCATGCTGGGCGCCGTGAGTCCGGATTCGTTCGACACCCTCCATTCTTACAGCAACACGTTCCAGATGCCTTTCGTGACGCCCTGGTTCCCCGAGAAGGTAAATAACACGCTTTCCCGCGCAACTAAGTAAAACCTTATACTATCGTCGAGGGAGAACGCCGTCTAATTTTACCTCGACCCTTATACATCTCCTCCCATCTCTTATCGGCCTTCGCCGATTATTTTTATCGCATTTCCAATAATTCCCATCTTTCCATCAAAATAGCACGTTTACCACAGCGTGTCTTCGCTTTTCAGCATCGCGAAACAGCATAAAATTTAATCCCTCGATTATATATAATATAAAAAAATCATCGACTTCCTCTTACCCCCTTCCGTAGAAGTTAATGAACAGTCATTCAATTAACATCCAACCTGTACGCCGCGTTTATTAATCCTCCGTTCCAAGAAAATCACAGGCAATCCTCATTCTACGCGGCAGACTCAAAAATAATCGCACGTCCCATCAGTTGTACCTATCGAGTGGCGTGACCAGTTAGACCAGTTTTACTTTCCTTTTTGTTTCTCGCGTTACTTTGCCGCGCGTGTGTGTATACGGGGAAAACCCCGGCCGAAATCGATACCTCTGCGGAGGCTGCGTTGACAATTAGCGCGGATAGTAGTTCGAGCTCCCCCTCCCTCATCCTTCCTCCGCCCGCCCTCAGACCACCATAAATACATAAATATGTATGGGGTGTATACAAACATATTACAATTTGAATTTCGAAATGAATCGGACCGCCCGAAAATTTATTCACCGCGTCGAATTGCAACGGTTGCGCATTTATCGGGCCGCGGGTACCACTTGCAAAACTGATATCGTACGTCCGTGTTGGATGAATGGCGCCCGCGTACATCCCGCTCGGATGTAAGTGTGCGTTTTTATCCCGCCACGCGCTGCGACGTGCATACGCGCACGTAAACGCGTAACGAACGTTCCTGTCGTTTAAATGCTAATCGCGCGGTAATGCTGATTCGAAGGCCCATTTTTTCAACCCCGGTCAATTACGAGCTGCCATGGGTGACCATTTTTAAAGGGAAAATCTTTTTTAATTTCCACGAAACTTTCAGCGCTACAAGGTTATATTTCTTCTAAAACGATTGTCAACAGCGACGTTCTTGATCATCACTTTTATTCATTTGTAGATATGTTCAGCGGGAGATGTTGAACTGTTGGATTTGCTTGTATAGAAACCGGGGTCGATAATGTGAGCTTTGATGGAAATTTCGGGGAGGCTAATGAGAAGATGAAAAATGTAAATTGTGAGTAGTAGATTGAGGACAGACATCCACTGGAATACAGTGGAATACTTTAAAATTGAGCCCACACGCCTAATCATTTGACACTTATGTAAGGGGAGTTCCCTTAACGCAGGGCGGCACATTTTACCAGACATTAAGTATATCTGTGATACTTGAAACGCTACCGTTATTACCGTAAAGGGGTTAGAAAAAACAATTGGTTTCGATACGTTCCAGTCGCGTGTGCACAGCTAAGGAGATTGGTTTAAAGGCACTTTCCGGTCAATCGTGCGAAAACATGCCTGAAAATTTTTAAAATTTTTTAATTTCTAAAACGCGGTATGTTTTTTTTTTTTATTGCTGATTACGAATAGTCGGATCGTAAAAACTTTTTACCTACATGGCAGTTTTACTGATCTAAACGAATGAACATAGGTATAGCAAAATTCAGAGAGCTTTGTTTTAGCGTTGCCCGGAGCTAACGACGTTAACATACCTACCGTTAAAGAACTAGTTCTTGATCAGGCACTAATTTTTGATCAGTTCAAGAAATAAATCGTTCTTTTCAGTTTATGTCCTTAAATAATTGTTTGAAATAATTACTAACATAAAAAAGGATAATTCAAAATAGTTCCTGACCTGATAAAAAATTAGTTCCCATGTATTTTCAGATGATCAAAAACTAGTTCCTAGTCACCTTATTATTCCCTAACCTTATAAATAATTAAATTATACTTATTTTCAACTTTTTAAAATTTTTCCTTAATGTGGAAACATTAATTCATCTTTTAGTATAAAAAAAGGCTATGGTTTAAAGTTTTATTAGGTTAAAAATAAATATTAAAGCGGGAATCCGTCTAAACTGATCAAAAACTAGTTCCTTAACGGTACTTAGAAAGTTTCTGTATCATCTTTTTTCTTTTTTCCAAATTTTTATAAATATTTTTGGTATTTTTGTATTGTTTCAGGAATTATTTTATTCTGTCGTATTTTTTATGTTCTTTTGAACAGAACGAATTTATAGTCGAACATACAAAAAACAGCCGAACACTAACACACACATAGGTATTTAAACTTTATATCATATTTACGTACTGTGTTTACTCAAAGCCCCAAAAAGGGCTTTGCCGGTCCTCTAAAGGTTAAACAATAGGTCTCGAAAAATGTTTTTTCCGCACAAAATTGTCCGTAACAAAATTGAGTGTATGAAAAATTACAATAGAGGGTAACGCGGCAGCCAGTGTAATTACGAACAGAATTCCGTTTGAAACATTCGATTCGGTCAGGAATTGGATTTTTTACAGGAGCCATAGTGCGCGAAAAATTGTTTCGAGAAAAATGTACTTAAATAGCTTGAAAGCATGACGCCGAGCACGTTCGTCCATGTGTTTATTCGATGAAAACAAAAATTGATTCTTCATTTGATTCAATAAATGAATTGATAAATTAAAAGAAAAATCACATTTCTATCTACTGTAGCACCCTGCGCCACAATCAATCTTCAAAAAACACCTATTTTTAAGCCCGTCTGTAAAATGCCTGTAAAATCCAGGAACATGGTGCTAAAATTTTACCTGGTCCTTCTTGAGACGTAGGATGAAAACATGCAAAAACAGTTTTAATGTTTTGACCGGAAGGTGCCCTTAATATTATTTCTTTCTTCTTACTTGAGAAAAACCTCAGGCGTCCGGCACTAGGAGAACTCCCCCTATACCCTATCTGCGTTAGTGTAAAGCTGGAAAAGAAATTCAGAGGAACGTACATACCTGCCAGGAATCGTGAATAATAAACGAAGGCTGTACACTAGAACGGAACGGTAATTCGCTCAGATTGCGACGTTATTTGGAGGCCGCGAGGGGGAGGCGTTGCTCCAATATCGCGCGTATCGCGAGATGCTTTCGAATGGGCCGTCATTCGTGCAGCCGTGATAAATATTTACGATTACATTTCCCCGGGTACCGTTTCGCGGAGACTTCGAGTATAGAACGACGCTGCTTAACGCTTTCTTCCAAGATTTCGGCGGCGGAATCACCGGCTGCGCCGAAATAAAATCTAAAAGTCGAAGTGTCCCGAGTGCCGCCAGTGCTTGTCTGCGTGTACAGAGTGTGCGCACGTGTTCTGTCCAGGTACTGACACCGTCCTCTGGTCTCCTGGATTTCGCCATAAGCATGCGTCCGGATTATCATCGCGCCATCATCGACACGGTGCGATACTACGGCTGGAAGAAAATCATCTACCTCTACGACTCCCACGACGGTAAGTCCCCTGCCCGCTGGCTTTCTCATGCATTTCTCATTTTACACCGCACCCCTGTAGGCTGCGCGGCGCCGCAGACCCACGTTCTCCTCCTCCACTACCTTCTTGCCCACGGTACACGTGATACCACCATTTTTATTACGTCTGCTAAGGATCCACCCTCGGTCCCCGGTGGCCAACTCCCTCGCCCGATACCGCGGCAAATCGGCAGATCCCGTTTCCTCCTGGAAAAGAGTATTCGACGAAATTGTAATCGCGGGATAGTAATGGGGAGGACCGAGGGCGCGGAGGAACCTTTCGCTTCTGCCTTTTTTATTATTCAATGGTCCGTAAAGAGGCAGTGTAATTTCGAGGGTGCTGATCCGCGTGTATATTTTCTGATTTTTATCGTCGGATCTGTGGCAAGTAGTCGAGATCTGTACCGGTGAGATAGAAATAGATCAGTGGCTATTGAAACGCTGCCGGCCAACCTCTATCCTTGGCGAGCGCGCGGGAAGGAAATGCATTTTTAATAGCGAGACTGTGTCAAGATTAATTTCATACCGACGCGGTCTAGTAGTTCATAAAAGTGGTATTTTTCATTAGCGCCGTGGCGCAGTATGGAAACGAAAATGTGGGCGGCATTGAGACCTAAAGAAACGCATGAATGGAATTTAAAATTTGTGTAAAAAATGTATTTGTATATGCATTAAGCCTGTGTTAGAAAACACGGCTGACATTGAGATCTCGTTACTTCGATATTCCGGGGACAATGTTCGACGGGAATGGTTGCAAATCGCATTTATCAAGGATATCGATCCTTGAAAATTACAAGTTGTTGCTATTAATCACGTGGTAATTGCCAGTCGTTGAATTTATGTACTGTTGTCAGTGCCGCCTAGGTACTTAGTGTTCTTTCTTTGTAAGAAACGCGTATCCACATTGAAGTTAAATATTTATGGTAATGAGCGGAACGAGCCTTATGACACATTAATTCATAATAACTACCCGATAAGTCTTATAGAGGGGGAACCTTGTGTAATCGGCAGAAACCGAGGTCCTTTTGGAGAATTTTCTGTAAGGAAACTATGTATGCAATCTTTTTAAAACTTCCAGGCTATACGTATTATCTATTCCAAGAAGTGAAGAAACATTTTTTGATAATAAAATAACGCGATACTCTTGGAATGATTTCGGAGCGGCACATTTTCAGCCGCAAAATTACTCCCTTTTTAGCATATTAGTGTCCAAACGTGCACCAAACATCGTCATTTTGCTTTCTTTGCTTTCGTAAAGGCTGATACCATTTTCGATTTAAGAGAATCTCTATCTTTGTTGTAGTAGTGCTACAGGAAACTGAAAAAATTGAATTATGAATAAATAAAGGCCATAAAGTTATTTCCTGCAAGTTGAATACATTTTTCTAAAAAGTCCTAAAGATCGTCTATTTTTTTAGCGATTTGAGCGAAAATATATGTGTCTTCAGACATTACAGGTAGGCATGACTCTTAATATAAATCTTCTTTGGTGATCTAATCAGTAAGAATCAAGTTTCCCTCCTACGACTCATTTGAATAAAAGTACAAAATTAGGTCGTAACAATACAATACTTTCTAATTATGATGTCGATAGCTATGTGAATGTAACATTGGTTTTGCATTAGGAACGACTGCGTCCGGTGAACCGATGTGATCGGCCCAACCGATTCTGTATTTCCGCGAGAAATTATATCCAACTATAAATTATCCTGAATCATCCTGTTATCCTAATGGTATCGTCGTAATGCATCTGTCCCCGTATCCAAATACAGGTTATATGAGTACTAATTACTGTAAATAGATCCGCGATATAAATGGAAGATGTGGAAATATTCGATAAGGAAAGTTCAGAAGGACATGTTCGCGCACGTGATGACCGATCTGCAATTTTCCTGAAACCACATCGGCCTGCGTAATGTACGACTCTCTATGGTGACTCGATAAGTAACATTTGAAGGTACAAGGAAACAATTTGGCGCCGAAGGTCCCGCCAGTTGCGCGCTTTCAAGGCGAGGTTTTTCCTCTTACTTTCGCCATTTGCGTAAGCCGTTCATTATTTCAGCGGCGCATACCGCGAATTTGCTGAAGTGCGGCTGCAATTTGTCCAGCGATCGGCTGCGCCTGACAGTTTTATCGTATTTAGCGCCTCGCCGAAAGTTACGCGGATCCGGGAAGTTCTTCAAGTTCGTGTCAGCAGAAGAAGTTGCCGAGCGATGTGTTCCATAAACTCTGCGTGTTTTTCGCAGATAAATGCGAGAAATGCTTAATAGCCTCGGTTGCTAGTCATCAAAGTTTAATTGAATTTAAGGAACCATCTTTTTCTTTGTTCAAGACACTAAGTAGTAAAATAATACGATACTAAAGACAGTTCAAAGATTGTGATATCAATTTTGTATACTATAAGCTCTTTAAATATTCATAAATTCTCGCATTAATAGTTTTCACAAAATTATCACTGGGCGCAAGAGATAAAGTGCTTAAAAGACGTAAAAAATATGAGACTAATTTTTAAATTAAAAATGAATGGCATGTTATGATGTTACAAATATGAATTACACTATAGGGTAAAGGACCCAATTACTGGCAGCCAACCCAATTACTGTCACCTTAAGCTATTTTACTTAAACGTTTATTTATTCGTTATTTGAAGTAAAATAGCTTAAGGTGGCAGTAATTGGGTTGGCTGCCAGTAATTGGGTCCTTTCCCTATCGAGAGTAGGAAACGATTCTGAGACGCTCGTTTTATTCGCGATTTATTCAAAGAAACAAAAAAATTCCGAAGAGCGCCAATCATTTATCGCACACACAAGAAAAATACCACGCGTCGGAGCTGCGTGTATCGTTGCAGAAAAATCATCGACGAACTTCCTCTAACCTAGACCTGCCTCGTGCCAACTGGGGCGTCGACTCCCAAAAGGGGGGCGAGAATTAAATTACTTAATGAAGCCCGCGGAACGTTGTTTCGATCGAAGCGATTAATCACCCGGCGGCCAGTGGCCGTTTCGTGACTTCCTTGTTTCCGTTTCATTATAACTCGGTCACGCGCCCTGTTACGGGATGCCGCTATTTAGGATTCTCTAACCAATTGCTCTTCTTCGACGAACGAACGCCTATAAGAACGGTCGTCCGGCGAACGGACGGGGTTTAATTACCGAATGCAAATGCAAATATACTTCAGGGACCGAGGCTGGCGGTCCTCCTGCACCGTACGCTATCCCGCTGCCTCGAACCACCCTCGCATGCCACCCTTTACCCTCGATCCCAGCCGGTATAACGTTACACGACGCGGTCTACCTCGATTAGTGGGGAAACGGCGACAGGAAGGGGCTGAGGGCGGAAGGAGACGCGGATCACGCAGAGTTCTACGCCCGGCAGCCTGTGTGTCGCGAAATTTCTTAGTCGCGCAGCCACGGAGTCGGGGTTATCGTAGTTGAGATGGAGCAGATACGGAGTAAAAGGGACGTTTATAAATTGGGTAGTCAGCTCTCGGTGTCATCCTTTGTCTATCGATGAGAGCTCGCTGTTGTTTCGGAGAACTCCAGTTTTAATGTCTTCAGATAACAGTATCTTTGTGTTTTTGTAAGTCCGGGAGAGTTCGACCACTTTTTGGAAAAGAAATTGTAGCATCGTTGTTTTTCACATTTTTGTCGTTTTATGCACATTAAAGTAAGGCCCAGGTAATTTAGGGTGTATATAAATTATAGTGTGTGATAATTTCAAATATTTATTTTCATTTTCAACCAAAAACATTGGCACTGTAACTGGTCGGTCTCACCTGCATAGCGGGGTTGGACCGCACACCCACTACGGGTGAGACCGACCTTGAAAAATAACAAAAAGTGTAGCTTACAAAAAGTATAATACACGAAGAAGTTAATTGATATGTTATATCTTCTTCAGTTTTCCATGTAAATTGCAAAGATTCTTTTACTTGGAGCATCCAGTATCGTGGAACCAACGGCTTCAATATAAGGTAAAAGACCCAATACGTGGACACGTCCCAGTAGCTGGACACTGGTGCAAAAATACTGATTAGTACATTTAATATCCGCTTTATCCAAAAAGAACTATTTTATTCAATTATTCAAATATTTAGTCAAATATATTCATATATATATATATATTATTAAATATTTGAATAATTGAATAAAATAGTTCTTTTGCACCAGTGTCCAGCTACTGGGACGTGTCTACGTATTGGGTCTTTTACCTTACACATTTAATCCAATCGTCGCTCTTCGAGATTTCGAAATTGTTTTCTCCGCATCCCACTCATTCGTTTTCGTCCCACTCTTTTAACGACATATCACTATCTTTTGAATGGAATTTTTGCTCCCTGAATCTAAAGATGGTGTTGCAGTAAGAAAAACACATGTGGTCGGACTATTCCATAATCAAGGGACTGATCGACCACCATGTCAAAATAAATTAAAAACGAATACATAGGGTAAAGGCAGGTAATATGGAACATCTGATTTCAAAAGCTTGTCAAAAGCAGGGGAATTTGTGTTTTTTAATAAAACGGACATGAGGGGAGGAAGGAACTAATGTATAATGATACTTACCTAGTCAAATGTAAAAAAATCCAATGGTTTTGCAGTTATAATAAAAAAACTGAAAAGACTGAAAATCGTCCGTTCGAAAAAATGGGTCCTAATATGGAACACCTAGGAAATTTGTAAAGAAAACTTAAAAATCTTTACCTTTTTTTACTAAAACTGAAGATTTATTAAGTAGAAGATACAAATAAATAAATATACATCATTTTTTTAATTTATTCCTGCTTTCTGTGTGTCCTACACGTTGGGCACGTGAATAATACGTCGAAAGCTCCACATTCTTCGTGTGCCCACTGAAAGCAGCGAATACATTGTGTCTACTTTTCATTGCCATTATTTTTATAATTACCATCGTAAAGTGGGCATTCCGCATCATCGTCGTCATCGTCATTATCAACTTCATCTATGTTACTCGGTATGTTCCATATTATGTACACACATGTTCCGACAAGAAATTAAGAATTATTCTAAGAAGAAAGTAACTTTATTAGTAAACTATTATTGAATAAACAAGACCACGCATATTTAATGATAAATTATATCAAAATAATACTTTGTAACATACCTTCGCTACAATATTGAACCGTTTGTTGCACTTTTCAGAAACTTTTACACCCCAGAAAAAATATAAACGTTTCTCTTTCAATAATAGATGCCCGACTGGTGCTCAATTGTCAGTATCATCGTCTATTGTGTCTAGGGATCTAATATACACGATTGCCTGCAGTGTTCGTTATTTCGTTATCCAAATATTACGAAGTTCCATATTACGTGCCGTTCCATATTACCTGCCTTTACCCTACGTATTGTTGGGGTGACACTGTATTTTTATGCATATTATATCCCCCAATATCGGAATAGTATAAATAAACTTACCTGTCTTTCAAATATCACCAGCACTGTAACTCGGTCTAAAAACTTTCAGACTCGCGTAAATTCTTAAGTGTTTCCTATAATTTAATTATGGATTTGTGACAATGGTCAATGCAAGATCAACAACAAGCGCATTCATTTCTTTTGTGTCAATGACACACAGCGTCCTATCTTGCGTCAGTCTTAAAATATCAACACTCGCCGGACTCTCCCAGTGGTCGAACTCTCCCGGACTTACGCTATGTATAATTTCTGTGTTATAAGGTGATTGTAACAAAGATTAATGACTCGACAGATTATAGCTGGGGAAGCAAGATTTGCACTTTCAGTTTTCTTAATCTACTGTGCAGCTGGATGCAACGACGTCATAGATTAGAATCTTCATAATTATTCTCTCCTTTAACAAGAGCTTTCCATACTTGGCCTTGGATATGTCTTTCTAAATGGAATGGTTTCAGTTAGAAGGATCCACTGTGAGTGCATACGAGGCACAATTTGCCAGGCCTGTTTCATCAAACACACTATTTACAATTAGACGGTACCTTGGACGGAGCAAAATTGCAGCACATTTTCGGCATTTTTTTAGGAAGATAATGAAATAAACAAGAAGTTTAATATGAAGTCTGTTATTATACAACTCCCGCCAGAAAAAAATCGTATTTCTTGTTCTCTCAAAATGGCGGCGGTAGAGCCGTGATACGCAAGATCTTGACGAGCGACGTTTTCCACGGTGTTCAATCTCACATTTGACTTAGAACAAAAAAATAAAAAGATTTATTTTCTCCGTGCCTAAAACTAGGGAAGTACGTAGCGGTTTTGCGATATCTTAAACATATTCTTTGGAATTGACACTTTTATAAAAAAATGCACTTTTTCTCCCCATGTTGACCATTTCGTGACAAATTAATATTTGTGGATTTCCCTACGTACTTCCCTAGTTTTAGGCATGCAGAAAATAAATCTTTTTGGTTTTTTGTTCTAAGTCAAACGCTATAGCCGTGAGATTAAATACCGTGGAAAACGTCGCTCCTGAAGATCTTGCGTATCACGGCTTTACCGCCGCCATTTTGTAAGAACAAAAAATACGATTTTTTCCGGCAAGAGTTGTATAATAACAGGCTTCATATTAATCTTCCTGTTTATCTCATTATCTCCCTAAAAAAATGCCGAAAATGACTGCAATTTTGCTCCATCCAAGGTGGCCCTTAACAAGGTCTCCCAATGAAGCGGCACACGTCAGGTGAGCTGCATTCCGGTTCGGTTGGTTCCCCTCTGGCGTCGCAAATTTTGCTTTTCTTGTTCCAATGACGTCGAGATCTGCTGGTACTTCGCCGTCCTATACATGTCTATCTTATCGCGCAGGCGAATCGATGCACTTCTCAGGCGTGCGTTGCCATCGACAGCCTTTGCTATATTGGTTGAAGGTAACCAACTTGGTTCGTGCATTTGAACTTGACCTGTAGGTTTGGGGCGCGATAGCCTGAAATTTGGGACACCACTCGCAGCTCGAATAACGTGCAACTCACGAAACAAGTTTCCATTATCGTTGAAGAGGCAGGAATCGGTTGCTCAAGGTCGCCGAGTTACTGACCCCTCTGAGTCCCCGCCACTTTTTCAGCTTACTTTCAACGAGAATTGAGTCTGACGCGAGGTTAATTTAAAGGTAAATTTAGACTACATGCAAAGATTCAATCGCGATAAATTTTGGATTCGATGCCATCTGATTTAGGTGAGTCAGAAAGTAGAGTGTAGCGTTATTCGTATGAATTTTACAGAATGAAAGGGAAATATATTAAATTCGTCATGAATGTAAAACAAAAATCTACTAAAACCAATCGAGACGAGAAAATATGTTGCAACCATTTCTACATTCGCTGGTCGTATTTTTCATTTTATACGGCAGCGAAATCACGCGAACGTTCGGCATTTAATAACTTTTGTTTGAATGGAAGTATTCATTTAACGAGACATGAATATTTTTAATAAATAATATCGATGAACGTCCTCTCACGTTCACCAATTTCTCCCATTAGTCCGCACAGGCGAACGAATTTGCAGGAAATATTTAACATCAATGTAATATTGCCTATTTGTGCAAGTGCCTACAAATTAAAGCATAGTTAAAATATCACTGATCAGTGCAGTGAAATCAAATTAACCCGAAACAGCCGTCATTCGAATTTCCGAATATGATAGTTAATTTAAGAGAAATTTACATATCACCATTTTTACTTTACTAAAATATTATTAATATTGTTTTAGTGAAATATTAATACCCAAGGATTAGAAACTTTCAGATATTCCCTCGTGAATTTTCCATCATCAAATGTCAAAAATATCAAGCAACTCGTTAGAATTTCTGGCGCTTGAAGGCTTCACAACCTTCCAGAATTAATCAACAAGCGCAAACATTTACATGGCATCCTTTACCCGCGGAGTAAATAACCGTGAATCACCCAAGAATTCAATATTTCGCGTCCTGGAGGGGAGGTATTTCCCGGCGATTTTCGCGCGATCGACCGGTTCTCGGATTACTCGCAATTAAAATCTCGACAAAACGAAGAAAAAAGGCACGCAGGTTTCGACCGCAACCGCAAGCCATCTCGACGCAGTGCGCATCGAAAATAATTACGCTCGGGTTGGCGAGGAAGGAGATCCCCGCGAAACCGATATATCCTCCCGATCAAAGCACTTCCGCGGCCAATGAAAACGTCTGTTCCTGTTCCAATTTGACTTCCATCGATCGAGTGGCGCGCAAATCGGCGGGTGCGAGCAAATGAAAGAGGGCTCGATCAGCGGGGGAAACACGAAAAAGTAATTAGCGTCGTTGGACCGTGCCGTCGCACTTTGTAAAAGTGGACGGAGTGGGACTCGGATAAAATCAGCGGCGAGTTCCGCGTGTCTATGGAACAGTGTTCAGTTTCCTTCCTCGCGTCTTCGAGGATGAGATCGACGCCGACTCGAGTCACCGCTGTTCGTCGGTTTCGTCGCAAAGATTCGTGCGCGTGACAGCTGCGTCTTTGGAGTGCTTTCAGCTGTCGAAGTACTGAAACACAGGATACAAGAGGACTGGCCGATTGAACAAGGACCTTTCTATTCAGATTCATCTTTGGAATCACTGAGATCACGCAGGGGAAAATTATTAGCGTTGGAAACGAATCGAAAGTGACAGGAAGGAAGCTCGTTGGAAATCGTAAAAGATTCGGTACAGGAGGAAACTTGTTAAAAGTTGTATAATTCACTGAGACAGTGCTTTCAGTGATTTTTTACTGCCTCTATCCTGTTCGCACGTTGGTAAATTAATTTCTGGATTATTTTAAGTGTCACGATTATTTGTACCTCAGAGGTTTAGCCACTTTGTGTGATATATTGTTTATTGCAGAGCACTGTAGATCGTTTGGTATTTAGCTAGGTTTTTGAGTCGTTAAATTGTGATTCTTGCTCCATGACAGTGTGCAAGGAAATTGCGTGAGAAATGAGAGCCTGCGTATGCGTGGAGAAGTGTTTGAAATGTGTTCACTTGATCGGTGATTTAATTCATTCGAGTACTTGGTTTCGCTGTGCAATGGGACAAAATGGAAAAGCAGTGCTTTCTATAGGTACGTTTGAATTCGACCGACGTGACGGGAAGTGAAGTGTGTTTGCAATCCATTGTTTCCATGCTTTCTTTTCAAACTGACATAGTATATAGAGCATATAACGTAACGTGGGTAAACACTTCACAGCTGAATTCAACGCCAATCCAGACAGACTTATTTCATCCCATGCTTCAATTGTTCCTGTTATGTAATTGATTCCACTTCGATATCTACGATTAATACTTCAGATTGCGCACACAATATCGTTTACCACCTGAAAACATTTTTGTAATGTTCCAAGCATCACTTTTACACATTTTCGTCGGGTAACAGAAAGAAAATTGCTAATAGTAATTTTCGAGAGTTACAGCGTAGATAATTTGAAAAGACCGTTAGAGTAAACAAAAATTTAATTTCGTCCTATTATTTTGCGTGTCAAAGGTAGCTCTGAAATTGTATCTTTGCTTTATGCTCTCGTGCGTTTTTTATGATTAGAAGCAGAAGAAGAAACATTCGGGATTCGACGGTGTTTCCACGAGAGTAGAGTTCCTATTATCGCAATACGCGGCGTAAGTAGGATTGCATAACTGGAAAATTGTGCTAGCGACATGGTACATTTATGAATTCTTCGGGAATGCAACATTTTTGTCGTGACTGGTACAAAAAGAGACCTTCAGTGTTCTTTGTTCATTTATACTGCGTCAACAGTTTTTAAAGACAATCATTTGAATTTTTCCACACGCGGGTTTACTAACTCAATTAACGATTACTACTAATCAGTCTGTGCATGTGGCGACAAAGTTGAAGTTGAAACAATTAGAGTATAGTGGCACGATATGACACACTCACTTATCTCTATTGCGAGCTGATACGATAAACTCTGTTTGAAGAAACCGTTCGGACATGGAGAAATTAAAAGGGGAGTTAATCAGTGCAAATTGAATAGCTCTCTCTGATTTTTCTGTGATAAGAGACGTTGAATATAAAGAAATTAAATGGCAGTAAGCTGAAAATCAAATTAACTTGACTGCTACAAATTGTACTAATCTCCTTGCTAAGCTCTTTTTTGTGAGATATTTTCATTCACTAATCTTGTCATATTCTTCTTGTTATGATCTCGATGCAACATGATCGCCGTATTACGGTTACATAATTAATTGTAGATACCTACTTGCGTAGTTAATTGCGTATTTATAATTAACCTGTATTCTAATCTGAAAAACTGAGTGAATTCTTTTCCACTTTATAATTCATTTTAAACTCGGAAATCATGGATTTTTGATTCTGGGTTGAGTCTATCCAGTATATTCGATTTTATTTAAAACTCTCCAAGAATAACGTTTCACGACAAACTTATTTCTTATTACATCGTGAAAAACTCATCACTATTATCATAATTAAGTGATGTACCCGTTGTGGTCTGCAACTGACACGTGTCTGTCAGCTCAAGGACACTCACAAATTCAAACTAGTAAAAGCAACGCGACTCTAATAATAATAAATCATTTCTGAAGTCTAACAAAAACTCTAAATATTACACAGACAGTGCAGTTTCTAGAATTTAGAGACGTCGTTAACTCACACCATAAAAATGCAAAAATGTTGTACACGTGGAAGTGAACAAGGTTCAGACCGTGAATGGACGCAAACGAATATTTAGTAACATAAAGAGAATATGAGGAAGCAAAATATAGATAAAGGATCTTGGTCTTGAGAGATCTACTAAACGACGGACTTCCGTCTCTGCCTCGATCCACTCAGCGTCGAGCATTCGTTACCTTTCCTTATTTACAACGAACTTTTAAAAAGAGACATCGAGTCCTTTTCCTCCAGCTCGAATGCCACACAGTGGGACAAACTGCACTGCTTTGTGTCAAAATTGTAGAACTTTTGATAGAAATAAGATAGCAGGATGAATCTTTTCGGAGGTTAAAGCTAAGATGTTGTAGAATGTGGGAAAAATATTGAGGAAGTATGACAAACATGTTTTGACTTTGAAAATATATGTCAAACCTGGCATTATAGAAAATTGCGGTTTTTCTAATATAATGTGTGCTTAAAGTTTTTCCTTAACTTGTTATACATCATTTCCTATAGATTTTAACTCGCTAAATTCAAATCTGACCGCAAAATTTGTCATGATATTCAGGATCTTTTGATATAGACTTTAAATGTCAAAACTTGTTTGCCATACTCTTTCAAAATTTGTCCCATATTTTGCAATATCTTAGCTTTATCTGATTTCTTCCAAAGTTCTACGATTTTGACAACCAAAGAGTGCTGTATGCCACACACATTCACGCTATCTCTCTCACTACACCAGTCAAGCAAAGACACTGTCTTCATTTCACCGTCCCACATACATCATAATCCTCGTGGATCCGGTTAACTATCGTCGCGATCTAGTTTAGCGAATATAACGAGCACAATCGATAATTATCGGGCAAGCTTCCATCTCAAGCATAATCTGCTGATTAATCCAGGTAGCGACATTTAATAACTATTCACATGAAATAATCGATTACAGAGAGCTAGGAAGGCTTCAACGTGCTTATGAAACAAGCAGGCAAAAGAAAATGTGGGATTTAGTAGGACACACTGAACCACGGAGCTAAATTTCTAAAGAAATGGCTCCAGTGATACCTTTTTACTACCTTTTTATTGGTAACTCTCTACGTGAACTTTCTACATTGATTACGAAATGGACACAAGAAACCTGTAAGCCTGCTTTACGCTCTATGACGAAGAACAAATACCAACAGCTGGATTTTTCTGTATATCATTGTCAATTCTTCAGAGAAATCGTGGATTTATTAAGCTTGAATATTCTGAACAGAATTGTCGGTTTTCTGTACACTGATCAGGGCTTGTGAAAGTTGATCTACCACTTTCGATTTCGTTAAGGTCCACGCTCCTCTAAATTTCATTATGACTTCTGCTCGTAGAAGTTAAAAGTATAGAATTAAGAAATGAATTACCAAAAATTCAAGTGCACGTCACAAAATATAATATTCACCGTGCATAATACATATGTTTCACGCAGAACGAATATTGTCATTAAAAATGAACGTTTCAGAGAAACATGCGAACATGCTGTTTCTCCGAAATTTCGGCAGACTCATTAAACATTTCCTGGCACAATAACAGCTCCAAGCGTCTCTGTAGCACGACTATTATACCCAGGTAATATGAGGATTGTAATAAATATTACAATTATATGTATGTTCATATTTCGGGAAACGTAGCCGTGCTCGGTTACCCGATGAAATGCGCGAGGGGCGCACCGTGCAACGAATCAACGAATAACTAACCCAATTCGTGGCTCGCGGGAATCATCAAATTTTCACGTGTATTCGCTTCGAACGATTCACCTGAATAACCAGTCGTGGTTTGGTATGCTCAAGATCGTTTCAAGTGTCTACGTCGGATAGAAGTAGTTTATTTGCAACATTAAAAAAATTTATTTGAAACTACAGCTCCCGTCTACGTGAACCAAGCCCGGTCGGGAATAAAACGTCGACTGCAGAGATTAGTCGACAGGAAATGGTCCATATTCTACGCAGCTTCAGATATATCGATGTCCAGTAATATGCAAGTGACAATTTATTTGGCAAAATACACAATCCACGCTTCACCTGCACGGCGTTCGTGTTTGGAGCGCGAAACGAGGCTGCATAAATTGTGTAATACCTACCTAAGTAACCAGTAAATCATTGGAAGTATTCGAATGCGCTTGAAGGGCGAAAGAAATTTTCGAAAGGGGCGAAAAAGGAGCAGGAATTACTCAGGGCCGACGGGCGAAAACACGGCGGGGACTCGAGCCGGGCGTAACTTCGTTTCCGGTCCTACGATTTATTAATCGGAATTCGTGCTCGCGCTCGCTCGCTTCCGCGCGCGCGGCACACGGCGAGGAACGTTCCGCCGGAACGGCAGATAACTCGGGGGATAATAATTCAAGCACTCGTCCGCGTTGGATTTTCTTTCGTAACTAAATATTCGCCGAGGAAAAACACTGTCATAAATTATTTCGCATCCGCGCCCGCCGGGATGGGAAACTTGGGTGGAAAAATACAATCTTTCGGGATTGCATTTTCCAGCCGTGAGAGGCGCCGCGGCGATTCACGGACAGTAACAACAGGTACAGGGTATTTCACAAAATGTGAGCGTAATTCCGAGGCTGAGTTCAGCGTATGAAGAGAGAAACAGAAGTGTGTCTCGCGTGAACTCTGGTTGCGTATCCAGTTATACTCGTTTTCATGCAGGGTTTTCCTGGATAAGTTATGTATAAAATAACTTGTATATTATTATAATGGAAGTGACAGGGAAACGCGAGGAGCATCTTTATGTGAATAGGAAAGATTAAAGTTTGGCGCAGGTTTAGAGCCATTTACGTTTTCCTTCGTAGAGAACCGTGATTAGAGGATGTGGCAAGATGTGATGCGTCTACGAGGAAAATTTTCTGTTTCAGAATAAAATACTGTATTCTCTCTACTTTGATATTTTCACGTATTATGGGAGGATTGGAGATTAGTATTGTATGCGGGGACAACAAGACACGCACTCTTTGATTTTGGAAAGACTAGTTTAAGAAGATCGTTCCAGTCTCGCTTCCCGTAGTATTGCTATTCAATTATGAGAGATGCACTATCAGTACTAGAAATCGCCGTAATTACAGCGTTACGCGTATGTCGAGTCTTGCGCAATGATGACGCGGTAGCTGCAATCACATGTTCACCAGAAGGTAAGAGACGAACCTCGTTAAAATACGTTGGACCAAGTCGAAACTCGATACCTACATCTCGATCTCGTGTCGAGTAATAGACCAACTCCCTTTGCCCTCTTCCATTTCGTCGAAAATTAATGAGCAACACAAATTCGACAGGTTCTAGTTCAGAGTAGAGAAAGAGAGAGAAAGAGAGAGAGAGAGAGAGAGAGAGAGAGAGAGAGAGAGAGAGAGAGAGAGAAATAAAAGTGCAAAAAGGGGAAAAATGGGAGAATCAAAAGAAAGGAGTGAGAAGTTATTGAAAATATTGAGAAATGAAGGCTGTTCTCACGTCTATCACGGCCGTAAAGAGTGCAGTGATCTTTCAGCATGGAATTAACCGATAAACGAACCGAGCGAGTCGTATTATCATCAATTACCGACTAATTATGCGACAATGATAACTCAAGCAGTCCACGATGCTATTAATAACGAGTGGCAAATTATAATAAATTCTCGCAGTTATATTATCGGACGTCAGCGGTGAGGGATGAGTCAGGTCGAAGATTAAGCTTCTGAGAGTATGTTAGTACACGATGCAGAACACAGAAACTCGTATGCTAACAACTAACCCAATTTGACTATTGCCAGCGTGTTCAGTGGGAAAAGTTATGTATATACAGTGCTGTCTCTCAAATGGCACGCGTTTTCGGATTCTCTATAAGCGCGAAGCTATCCCCACTGCTTCGTTTGTAGTCGCCGCGCCGCGGCATCGGGTATCGGATGTCAAAGAGAAAGCCGAAGAAAGGTTCACAACCATTCTCAATAGTGACACACCTTACACTCTGACCGCGTGAAATCAAAGGAAGCCGAATAAACTACTCGTCTCTCAAATTGCGTGCGCCCGGTCCCGACACACGTGGTTATAAGGTAGTTGACCCAGTCGTCGATCGGTACCCAGTCGTCGATCATTTGAATTAATATTGAGATTTTATAAGGTTTTTGAACAATATTGTGTATAGGACAAAATTGCAAATTAATATTTAACCCTCTAGTGCAGCGCTGCACAAGGAGCAGTTTTCGGCGCCTAGCGGCGAGCAACCCACCTTTCCTGTTGCTAAGGTTAGAATCGGTGAGGAGAACTGCAGTAGTGTATGTGCGTGTTCGTAGGCTCGTAGCATAGGGATATATGACTGGGTTCCTTGTAGGGGCACCAGTGCAGAACAGGTCCCGTAATAAAATTCGGGGGGGTCATGAAATTTCCAAAATATTTGCTACTGCCGGCATTTGGTATGACTTGAAGGTTCAATTTTACTGATAATGACACATTTATTGCTAATATTACTTATTTTTTCATCCGACACGTAGTATATTTATAAAGTTAATACTATACAAATAAATAGCTCGGGTAAGGATATATAATATATATCCTTCATTAAAATTTGGTTTTCTTCGAGTTATATATTATATATCCTTCATTAAAATTTGGTTTTCTTCGAGTCCGAGCTATTTATTTGTATAGTATTAACTTTATAAATATATTACGTGTCGGATGAAAAAATAAGTAATATTAGCAATAAATGTGTCATTATCAGTAAAATTGAACCTTCAAGTCATACCAAATGCCGGCAGTAGCAAATATTTTGGAAATTTCATGACCCCCCCGAATTTTATTACGGGACCTGTTCTGCACTGGTGCCCCTACAAGGAACCCAGTCATATATCCCTATGCTACGAGCCTACGAACACGCACATACACTACTGCAGTTCTCCTCACCGATTCTAACCTTAGCAACAGGAAAGGTGGGTTGCTCGCCGCTAGGCGCCGAAAACTGCTCCTTGTGCAGCGCTGCTCTAGTGCATAGATTTTTAATTCAGTTGGAAAAATTAGACTACTCTAATTTGGGGATGAAAAGACCGAATCCGATGTCTGTTTTCAATTTGGAGGAAATAATAATAATAATAATAATAATAATAATTTTCGCAGGGTACGTAATGCAAAAATGCACTTGAAACTAAATTTCTGTCAAATTGCAAACTTAGATTGACATGTTTCTTAAACCAATATCTGCGCTGTGACACTACTTTTAGGCTGGCAAATGAGAATTCTCAATTCCTGGGTTAAACAGGTGCCCGCCTTAAGGCAGGCGTATGCACTAGAGGGTTAAGAGTCTTTACCTACATATATCATCACAATATTGTTCAAAAACCTTATAAAATCTCAATATTTAAGTGATCGACGACTACGTCTAAACCGATCGACAACTGGGTCAACCACCTTAGAGCAACAGAACTGTACATCGATATCTAAGAGTGAAACGTTCCCCCGCCAAAAACGATACTAAAACCGATCGATTGGTGCATTGTTAAACAACTGATAAAAAAATATGAACCACTGAGCTGAGCACGCAAAACACGCGCATGTTGCCTATAAAGCACGCGATACCGGCACAGAAATTTGCAGTTCTACGGTTTGCAGATCTAATTAGAACGCGGACTTGCTAACGCTTTCGAAAATAGCTTTTGAATATCCGTGGATGTTTACATTCCTTGAAGGCTACTCAAGATTCCCGCTCGATAAATTATGACCCAGAGCTCTAATGAGGCAGTCACTGAAAAAGGGTATCGCGCAGACCTCGTATTATATCGCATTACACACGGCCGACAAGAGGAACCGAGGAAAGCATAGATTATTAAGAGAAATCTCGCGCCGAAGCGCCGGAGAAGGCTGATCGATGCGGCGATGAATAATTAAAACGGGAAACCCGTTTCAAGCTTCACTTCCTACCAGACGTCAATAAATAATGGTAACAACGTCCCTACCTTTACCACGCCGTGTGTCTCGCAGAGCTTGGTCAAAATTCTGTTGCAAATCTAGCCACCTAGCTCGCTTGCCTGGTTACAAACATTTTGTACACTGGAGTAAAACGTACACGCGAGAGATTCATGGATGCGAGGAGCTTACGCACTCCGCGAGTTCTGGTGCATATTCAGAAGGTTGTTAGATACCTACTTCGGGACTTTCCCTTTTTACCGTATTTGGTCATCGTCATCCACTTTGACCATTAGTCCCTTTCCGGCGTACGTGGCTTCGCCGTAAACAAACGGATTAGGCCGTGGGCCCCAAGGCTCCCTTCCAAACCATAAATTACTTCTTACCTACGGCCGAAATCTCTGCAAAAACACCACAGCCACCCTTACTCAGTAACCAATCCTTTATAGCTCCTATTCTCACAGCCTCGCAATAGAAACCACCAATGCCATTCTCCAACTTGTCCACGTTTTACCCAGCGTATGATTGACTTGCCAGAAATCTCTCGCACTTGGTACCATAGATTTGCTAAAAAGTTTCTTAAAAGAAAATACATTTAGGGTAAGTCAGGGTGAGATGGGCATACTTTCGTTTGGAGCCGCCTACAGCCAACCTATTTGAAATAAAACAATGGAAATGATGTAGAACAAAACTTCAATTCTTTGTCTACATGTCCGTTAATATCAATAAATGAAAAATTATTAGTTAATATACAAATTTTACAATTGAAAAAAAAGGCGTCATTGCCCATCTTTCCCTTAATGTCCGGGAAAAATGAGCATATGTGCCTTTCAGGCTGACAAGTTGTGGTCCTCAACTGGTTATCTCAGATTCTTTCTAGTTATCGTCCACCTTCGTTTTAGCCCGCTCAGGACTTCTTTGGGTTCTTGAAGTGAGTCTTCTAATCCGCATGTATGACACACAGTGTCAAACTCTGTGCAATTTTCAAGGGCCCCATAACCACATGACTTACATCTTAGCCAATCTTGTTTTTTTGGTATCGAAATAATTTTCTCCAAATTTCACAAAAATATCTCAAATTACATCAAATACAGCTATTGCCAGCTCTCCTGGACAACAATTGACCATCTTTCCCTTAATGCCCTGGTAAGATAGCCATTCCCCTTTCGCTTAGACTAACAAACGTAACTCCGAATACTTTACGGTTAAAAACACTGTAAACAATGCACTATCAAAAATACATCTTGAGAATTAAAAACATTCAGCATAAATAACACAAACAAGATGACCAAAATATTGATCAAACATTTCGAAGTACTAGCTTAAATTTCACAGTGGATTCACAAACCTTTAAACCGTTCTATTCCAACAGTTTGAACTAAGAATGTTACTTTTCTATGACACTTTGTACCCACGTCGAGGCAGCGCAATCAGGCGTTTCCTTCCAAAAAATACTGTCACTGCCCATCTCTTTCGTATGACCATCTCACCCTGACTTACCCTATACAGAAGTGTATGGATTTGTTCATTCCCGGCTTCACAATAAGGTGAGTGATCGAGATCAGGCGTCGAGAACGTGACGCCATTTTCTCCTGTTCAATTCTGAGGAACGCGATCGCTTCTGCCATGACAACGGGGATGGGTAAATTGGCCAGGATGAAAACGCACGACCGGTGTGGTTGTAAATCCAGGTTAAAGGACTCGTACGGTTCAGCTTCTGTCTCTTAATAACGCGTGCGCCATAACGGCGACCGTAAACTGTCGCCTCCCGACGGGGGATGGGGCTGGAGACGTGTCCGCGCCCGAAAGGGCATAAGTGAATTTTACGCAAAACGGTCCCGCTGTGCCTAGATAATCCTGTCGCGCCAGATTAAAGGATTAGACAGCTAAAGAAAGCTCGCGATGATACCATGTGTATTTTGTCAGCGGTGCGCTGGTGCTACGCTTTCAGCATGGAGAATACTGTATAAAAACTGTCGCAGTTTTTAGTAATTTTATATAGCAATATTTATGGAACTCGAGCACGTTGGGTATAGTATACTCATTATTACAAACGAAATTTCGGAGATTAAGGATGGTTCCTAACCAACTATGCTAATCAAATTAGATTTGGATAATAAACGATAAATATAAAGTAGTATGATACTATGGAATTAATAATAATAATTGTTAACATCATGTATATATATATTTTAAAAAGTGCAATGCTAATAGAAATAGTTGTAATACGAAAATGAAATATTAAATTGGTTAGCGTAGTGAATGGGAAAGATGACGCAAAGCTCGGCGCAGATGGCGCCACTAGCCCACATACTGTGCATTAGCATGTTTGCGTATGTGTATGTAAATTGTTTGTGCGCGAATGTTTCATTTGTGGAATGTATAAATGTGAATGTGTGCTGGTGGCGTCACGGGTGGGAAAAAGTTGCAGTCATCTTCCTCATTGGAGCAGCAGATCTGACAACGTCGCATTCATTCGGAGCGTCTTTTATAACCAAAATGTCAGAAAAAATGTTCATATGAATCTGAATCTTTGTTCGCTATTTAAATGTCTAAACATATCGATTGTGCGACGTTTCCACGTTCACTGTTCTCCGTAGTTTCTCAAAAATTTGCACGTAAACCTATTTCTTTTATCGGCATTTACGAAGAAACTATGTGGTCAGTTTTGCAGAAATTAATAAATTCATTTCCTGACAATTCGATGTACTTTTCTGTCAATTTTGGTACATTTCTTAAATATGGTTTTCCTGTTTCAGAAGAAAAACTGCAACTATAACCCTCTGTATTTGATATCGCCATATGCCACTGTGTTAAAATGCATCAACTTTAATTAACAATTTCTCGATAACTATGCGGTAAATCGATTTTAAACTTAGTACAAGGGTTTCTTGTATTCCAAATTAGTTTTATAAAAATTTTGAAAGAATTCTGTAATTTAGTAGATTATTCAGGAACTACCTTAAATACTGTATATTATAATTTGACGTGAGGATATCGTTATACGAGGGCGTATGAAAACTGCATCGCTTCTGAAAAATTCAAATTAACTCATGTTGAACTCGGCATATTGCTAGAGCCATAATTAGCTCCCCGTTATAAAAGTTGTGCTTTTAATGTAATTAGCATTAAAGTGACAGGGGGGGTAAGGAACATATTCGCAATTTGAATGCGGCATTCGTGGCACCTGCACGACAGGTATCCCCTTGTCGATCAGTTCTGGGTGACAAAAGCGCGTGGGGAACAAAAGTAAACGGAAGGCAGATAGAAAATTGTGATAACAGAGGCCTGAAGATTCGAGAGGTAAATCCTCGCAGAAGCACAAGATTCGCCTCCTGCCTTCTAATAACGCGTGCGTTGCACCGTCGGCCATAAACCGTCGTAACCATCGTAATGGAGGATCGAACGTCACAAAGCGAAACCAACTACTCGAAGCGCGGAACAAGCGTGCAAAGCCATTCCTCATGCTCGTGCCCGGGTGCGCGGGCGCGTTCTTGTTCCAACCCCTGACTAACGCTGGAAACCTATCACGGAATCCTGTTAGTATCTTAGTTGGCTTTATTTCCGTTATCTCAGCCCCAGACTAAACCGGAATCATCGTTCCGGCACATACTATACTGTTTACGATACCTCCTATTGCACTGGCTATGATCTCACAGCCCTCCCTTCTGCTGATAAACGACCATTACGTTCCATTGAACTTGATCGTTTGCTAATTGGTTGCGCTACAGGCTACTGTTGCCAATCACTGTTGCGCAAGTTTTTTTGAAAAGATGCGTATGTTTTGGAGGATACAATTTTTGCAATATAAGGATTAGTGAGGTGTGAACAATGTGAGATAATATCGATGGCTTAGTGAACAAATATTGTATGTCTACTTTCTGTGATATTTGAGTTTTTATATGCAACAAATAGTTCTTGACGATATCTTTATGTTGTATAAAAATCGCATTTATATCTACTTCATAAATGCGTCACAAATTATGTTTTTACTCATTGCATGTCCCTGAATTTGATATACCATTGCATGTTTAAACCTATTTTTCTAGGAAACGCTAAGCCCCGGTGTACATGAACAGCATTAGACATTCTGCAGCCGCGTCGATGTAACGTTGTGTTCTAGCTATTCTAGCATACAGAGATATATATATGATATATGTTTCTTTTGCGGCAGTATGTATCGACATATTCACTGGACATACAATATTTGTGTATTAACAAGGAAAGTTCAGTTATCCGAATATTCCGATTTGTTTGAATTTGTGCAGGTTTGTAGGGGATCTCGATAGAAGTATCGGACAAATTTTCATTTATGGCCATTGTTCACGGTAAAAACATATCGTAAAAACTGTAGTAGATATAAAAAAATTACAATGAAAACTTAACGGCTATTTGTGGTCTATAAAACTGTGGAATCAAATTGTTTATAATTTGTAGTGTAAACAGAAAATCGTTTGCCACTACATTCTTTAAATAATTCGATTACATAGTTCTATACAGTATAAAGAACAGTAAATTTTCTTTATAACTATTTTTTTAGATGTACTGTAGTTTTCAGGATACACTGCAACACTCATTAACCTTTATGGGGTGTTTTACTCGGAATAACCGAAAATGAGTAGGGAAACGAATAATTGCCTTATACTTCTATTGAGGTTCTTTACAATCCTGCATAGTTTAAAAAAATCAGAATATTCGAGGAATCGAACTTCTCTTGTAAACCATTGATATTTATTCAGATGTCAAGGAGCGGCATCATACGAAAGTGATCCTTGATTGGTAAGATGGAGTTAGATAGATCTACAGTGTTCTCTCAAAATACTTTGAAATTGAATGCACTATTCACAATTAGTGGCAGATTACGGCCATATATTTAGTCAATTAAAGTGTAGATTCCTCTATGGTTTCAATTAGTGTTAAGTCGATCACGTAATAACTATTTCAGCCCGCCAATTAAAACGTATACTCAGAATTAAGTAAAGTCACCATAATTGACGATCTCCGCGTTCAGTCTGCAGCAATACTATGGCGTGGACCAATGAAACTATCTCGCACGCCCGCGCGTGAATGCTCGTCACACGAATCCCTCCACCTTCTCGTATTCGAGCCGCGTGACTTCGAAACGTAACGAGCCAAGCAATAGAAACGATGGATCTCGGAATATTGCGACAAATACTAATTGGAATCGTCTGTAAGTACCGCCCACTCCGGAAACATCAGCGTTGCTCGGCCGTAACGGAGAATTAAAGGGGTTTCCTAGTGCGACGGTTGGAAAAACTGGAATTTTTAATAATTAAAAAAGGAAACAAGTATTGTTTGTATCTTTATTCTATCACTTTTTAAGTCTATACAGAATTGTTTCGTAAGTAAAAATATCAATTTATAGCGGAATATCAGCAATGATATCAGCAATTGTAGTTATCACAAACTCAAAATTCAAAAAGATGGGTAATTTGTAGACGTATGGTTATCGTTTGCCCAAGTATAATAAAAATATATTCAGAAACAAAGAAAAGGCAACATCATAAAAAATTGATCTATTTTAACAAAAAAATTTTGCAAATTATGTTTAAAATATTTTCCAAATTCTAAGTAGTTCGAACGACAATGCAACATCTACTGAGTATGCCTGATATATTTGAAGCGGATCAGACTTTCGGTTTTTTAACAATCAGGTCTTGCATCCGAACGGACATGGATATTTTTAGTTATAAATTTTTTTATAATCTTAGAAGGTCATAGAATTAATTTACAATCGAGCAACACTTGTCTCTTTTAGTAATTTCCGAAAAAATTAAGTTTTTTTCAGCCGTCACACTAGATAGACCCCTTAATAAGAAACTTTTGCACTTCGCTCGATCATCGTGCCTAGGCAACCTCCTGATCATCGACAGCGGATTGCACGAAGGATGGAGCACCCCAATTTTACCGAAATTCGAGCAGGACGATCCTTTGAGAGTGTCGACCGACAAAGTGGTCTGGGTGGTGAATCTCTTGTACGTAGGAGTCGGTCTTGGCTCGATCGTGCCGTATCTCCTGATGGACAGGATCGGCCGTAAAGGAACGCTGCTGTTCGCCACGCTACCAAAGATTTCCAGCTGGATCCTGATCGGTCTAGCAGCCACCATTCCACAGCTTTATATCGGACGAATTCTGGCTGGCATCGGGTGCGGTATTACGTACGCGGTGATGCCGATGTATCTCGGTGAAGTTAGCAGCAAAAGGACGCGGGGTCCATTAGGTACAATTTTATCTTCCGTTTCATTACATTCATTTCCTTCTCCTCACTCGAAGCTGTTACATTAGACTCAACTAAAATCTACGATCTTCAACGAGAACCTGTAACTCAAGAGTTACTAGAAGAGGCGCATAGATAAGCCAGAAATAATTGGATCGAGTTGTCCAGGTACCCTGATGGCGGTGCTCCTGAACACAGGAATGATGATGGCGTACGCGATCGGGCTGTGGATGACGCGCTTCGCGATGTCCATGATCTCCGTCTCGATCCCCATAATATTCCTCCTAACGTTCATCTGGATGCCAGAGAGCTCCGTGTTCCTCACGAAGAAGAACAAGCTGACGTCCGCGGAGAGGACGCTGAAATGGGCACTGGGTAAGGAGGACGTGGTGGAGGAGCTCGAGGAGATCAAACGGATCGTCGCCACCGAGGATCTGCAAGGCGATATGACGTTCGCGAGGTCGTTGAGGGAGACGATGGCCAGGAGGGAGAATCGGGAAGCTTTTCGTATCGCGATGATCGTTCTGAGCGCGTTGACCTTAACGGGCGCGGCGCCGCTGCTCGCTTATCAGTCGTTCATATTCGAGGAGGCCGGCTTCGATATCTCGACGAACGTCAGCATCGTGATGACCGGCTGCGCGTTAGTGATCTCTGGCACGGTCTGCGTGATGCTGGTGCGGATCACAGGCAAAAGGCGGTTGCTATTGTTCGCGGCGCCGATCTGCGTGCTGTCGCTGGCGGCGCTCGCCGCGTTCTTCGGCCTCCTCTCCAACGGCCACGACGTCTCCAAAATCCGATGGATGCCCACTGTCTTCCTGGTGATTTATGTGCTCGGCTACGGCCTCGCCCTCAACCCGGTGCCCCTCGCCTACGTCGGCGAGATCTTTCACGTAGACGTCAAGGTGCCCGCTGCTATATTCTGCTCCCTTTATTACGCCCTCTCCACCACCGCCGTCGTCAAATTCTATCAGGTAGGCACTCCCACCGCTGCTAATGACGTATTCGCGACGATCGGCGAACAATCCGCGCTAGTTCCTGTGGGATTTAGGTTGCGCTACAGGGGAAATGAAATTTCTTAAGGGGAGTAGGCAGTCAGATCGCTCGGAAATCAAGTATTTTTTTGCGAATTAATTAAAAAGAGATGAACACAAATTGTGACTAGTACTTTTGGGTAATATTTATCAATACTATAAACCAGGATTGACTAACTGGCGACTCACGATTCGCCGGGAGCCCCTCCGCTTTGCTGCCACGCTGAACGTCCCCCCTCCATACCGACCAAACTTTGACGATCGCAGTCGATTCCTGCTTCTTTCCTTCTCTTTTCGACTGCGATCTTCAGAATTAGAGGTTTAGAGGGGGGACGTTCAGCGTGGCAGCAAGGCGGAGGGACCCCCGGCAGCTCGTGAGTCGCCAGTTAGTCAACCCTGCTATAAACAGTAAAAAAAAAGTATTTGAATATTATATACACATGTATTACAGCGCTACAGTCGTTTGATATGTAGGCGTTTTTTTTCTGCAGCCGCTGTAATTTTGCAGTGATTCTGGCCGCGAGAAATTGAATTGTGAAATAGCCTCTGAAACTGATACTTTGCCCCGGCCCCGATTCTGCCCTGAACCTATTGAAAAAGAGAAAAATCAAAATTATAAAAATGGTGGCTGGAAAACGGCAAATTTTAAAGAAACGTTATTTTCCGCCAGGGCAAAGAGACATTCTATTTTTTTTGTGTGTTAAAGCAGAAGTTTTCACAGACTTATGCGTAGGTTCAGATCGTAACTAGACATGTTTAATATATGTTGAATTTTTTTCAAATCGATATATACCTCTGTTTTTTCGCAATCACTGCAAAACGAAGAGTAAATATGATTCCGAGGAAAACACGTTTAAAGTTTCGAAAGAGGGATCTAGGGTAAAGGACCCAATTACTGGCAGTCACCCCAATTACTGTCACCTTAAGTTATTTTACTGAAAATAATGAATAAATAAACGTTTAAGTAAAATAGTTTAAGGTGACAGTAATTGGGTTGGCTGCCAGTAATTGGGTCCTTTACCCTAGTCTACTTGCGTGCGCACAGAAACGGTTTATGGCGCGCTTGACCTTTTCGGCTGTAAAATCCTTAATTTTGCGAATATTAACATTAACCAAACTGCATTTTACTCGGGAAGGGTGGTACTTTCGAAAAATGCAACAAATACAAAATCGAGTTTCTGACTGCCTAGTCCCCTTAAGGGGGTAGGTTACCCTCAACAGCCCAAAATCAGGCCGTTCTTCAAACGCATATTCTGAAGTAGTAAATAAATATAGAGATCATTTTTTATTTAATATTTAAGCGTAATTTCGTTGACTTTTATGCACAAAAAGAAAATTTTAAATATATTTATAGCAACAAAAGTTATAAATGTGGAGCGTGTACGCGATGCACCGTTTAATATGGTGAACATGATTCCGGACAAGTGAATTACCTACAACACAAAGTAAAGGCATTTTTGTAGTCTGTAAGACAGTCTCCATCTTACGCAGGAAGCAAAATTTTGATAAACAATTTAATACAATTTTTATGTTGATGTTTCTGATTTTATCCTTTTTTGTAGGAAAAATATTTTTTATCTTTTTTTAAGAATTTATTGAAAATGTACTCCCAATACATGAAGGGGAATAGTTTTCTGCAGCTCCCTGTAAATTTTCATTCAAATCGTTGGACCGGTTTTCGAGATTTTATATTCACCGTTTTGGGAAACGTAGTTTCTGGGAAATCGCGTTTCAAGTTGGACATCGTTATCCGATCTCACGTGCAGGCTCGTACATTTTTTACTGTAATTCCTTCAATTTTTGGAATTTCGGAGCCCGGGTGCGTTTAAACTACGTAGAAAAGATATAGCTGGCGGAATATGCAAATATACTAAAAACCAATTTCGAAAATTTTGAGGGTAACCTATCCCCTTAATCTCGACTTGTAACCTTGTCTGAAAGTTACTTTCGTTTATATGTACTCCTTTGAGAATCTCTCGATGCATTAACCCTTCGTGGCCACACCTTCTTACAATCACAAATTGGTCACACGGGATTCACAGCACTCCAGTGTCATTTTTGAGTTACCATTTTCGTATTTTTCAATCTTTTTTAACTTTTGAGTATTAATTGTACATTCGTAATACTCAAACCATGAAATTTGCAGTTCAAAAAATAGTTGTGGAAAAAACAATTTTTCTTGTTAAAATTCACCAAATTTTAATTTCAATATTAAGGTCTAAGAATTCACAAAAATATTGACGAAGAAAAAAGAATTGCCTGGGGTGCGGTACATCCCCCGTGGCCACGAAAGGTTAAGATATTACCAATTACTGTTTTAACTATTCACTTCGTGAAAGGCGAATTGGAATGAGTGCAGAAAATAATTTTCCACCCCGAATAGTAACAATTTTACGCTCTCAGTTTGCCAACTGGAGTTGAGTGGACCAGGAACGCCGATCGCTCGAGAGATAAGCAAACGGTTTTAAAAACGCTTTCCTAACGAATACGAGGCCTGAATTAGGCAGTGGCGAGGTTAAAAAATATTTTCCTAGCGCGACCTAAATCCGGTTCCCTGTTATAAAGCAGCAGGAAACATCGGTGCCCAGTGTCTGACGCAGCTGGCACAAACTACTCGCACAATAAAGTGACAGTCTCGCATTATTCGTAGGTTTTGAAAGAGTCACAGGGGACGTACATGCCCATTACAGTGTTCACCGGTATCACCTTCCTCATATGGATTCTGATCTATCGGTACGTGCCGGAGACCGAAGGGAAGACCTTGGAGGAGATACAGATCGAGCTGCGAGGGAAACGCTGAGAAGATCCGTTCACTGGACACAGTGTTATAAACTATTTGACTAACGGAATATACCTAGTAGCATTTCTGATTGGCCAACGGTAGCCAACAGTTGGAAATTAGTTGGGATATGGTTAGTGTTTTTGCCTGCAAATTCACAACAGAGCCTACGGCAAAATGTAATAACAGTTTACCAACGAATATTCAATGTTGAGCCTACAGTTGTTATGTTTGGTTAATTAACAAAAAGTTACGACAGTTTGCCTACGAATATTCAATTTTGGGCCTACAATTACCATGATTGGTTAATTAAGAAAAAAATTATAACGATGATTAAATGTCGTTTTATAAACGTCAGAAAATTTGCTACACCCAAAAACCTGTTATTATATTCCAAGTTGTGATTTTTCTTTTCTTATTTATAAATACGTAATGAGGACGTCTGTCTTGAGCCGAATGTGACATTTTAAGGAATGAGTCTGAACGTCGAATGATGATATTTTGTAAAATATTTCGTGTTACTGCATAGTTATTATAAACAATTGATACTCGTTATGTAAGTAAAATTTAGAAGTGTTTACAAAGAAATGTGTTGGGTAAGTGCGAACAGCGGTTGCTTCGTGAGTGGAAAGTTTAGGTCGATTCTCCTCACCCGAGAGTTTTTTTCCTAAACGGGGTCTGAAAAATACGAGTTCACAACGTCTTTTGAAGTTCTTTAAGACGCCTTCTGGACGTCTTTAAGACGTCTTTTTGGAAAGAATATGAATAATAGGGCAACAGTAGGAAAGCCTACCTTGGCCATTTGTTGTTGGCCCAACCTGAAAAAAGTGCCAAATCTAACTGTTGGCCAACTAATATTATGTGCGTGGCTCCACTGTATGCCAACAACAAATGCTACTAGGGACAGTTTCGAACTGAACCAAACTTCTGTTTTCTATCAAGTTTGCAGCATTACTCCGTCCATTTTTAAAATATTACTAACGCGAAGCAGGAAATGTCATTCCTGATGTATCAAATGAAATTATTTACCTCAGTGAATTTACTTCGATTCAACATGAGAGTAAAAAGTACTGTCCGTTTACCTTGAATGTAGATCTGAATATAAAAATAAATCCCATGCGAAGAGCTATTTTTTTAATTATTTTTTTAATTATTTTAAGTCGCATCAACCTCTAAGTTCAGTTATTAGTAACTTGATCTGTAGTAACAATATTCACAACTCTTGAAGAAGATTCGTGTTTTAAGGACTCTCTGTAGCTCTTTTATCTTTTTTTGGTCGATCAGATTTTTTCGTACACAGGAGTTAATCCGAGGAGCTTGTTACATTAATTTCTATAGAATAAGCGAAATATTTCATATCCACATGCACACCACGATAATATACATCTCAACTGCATATCGATGTCTGCTTCCTACATATCTTTCATATTTCAGCGCTCGTATTTTATTCATTTTCATTCCATTTAATAATGAGAAATAATTCACGGATATATCAATTTCACTAATTAATATTACGCGAGGATTAACGTCGTTCGACGAACAGGTAGCTGGAAGCACATGAAATCCTAGGTATTTGCATAAACAGTGTCGCACGTGGCCGCGAGACGTCAGAACCAGAGGAAAAAGGGAGGAAGAGCTGTTGATCAATACCGACGAGCTCTTGATCCCCTGAAACCAGACACGACGGAGAGGGAAGCTGCAATTTCGACAAATTACACTCGAAACAAGTTAGGGCAGGGGGACGAGAGTCGTGGGACTCGTTTGATCGTGAAGTTCGCTGTCTGCAAAGAGAATCGCGAAATAGCGACATCGTATCGTTCGCGATACCAGCGTTCTCCTAGTCGCGTTCCTCTAGCAACTATTTGACTTCCGATTAAAAACGCGCGCGTCGCGTAACCGACCAGTGCTCCGCCATCTTAACTTTCCTGTCCTATTTATTTTAAGTGCGCGTCCCTGCTGATTTCCTCGCCCTCCCCGAATTATACGAAATCTCGTCGAGCAAAGTACATACATTACGCGCCCCCAAAATTGGGGACGCTTTCGTTTTTCCTCTGTCGTGATTCGCGCAGCTCGCAAATCACGTTGCAATTTATCGTGGCGTTTCTTGAATCTGGGGGAACAAGATTTGAAGATTAACAGATATTCAGTTGGATCTGTTTATTTTACGAAATTCCAGACGTAGGTACTTTTAGTCACAGGGGCGGATTTAGAGATTTGGCGCCCATAAATTGACACAAGTCTGCCACCCTTTTCACGAAATATCATGAAATATTTTGATTTAAGAGAGTTAAGACAGTTTTATAATTATTCAATATGAGTTATTGCTAATTTGTCACATGAAAATAAGTGAAATGTTTTTAAACTTGTCTCAACCTCTGTGTTTAAATCTTGTTCAATTTCTTTCCTTTCTTTCTTTGTCTACTTAGCCTATATACAAATTCCACCTCTGTCTAGCCAGTAGGTGGTAAAAATGGAGTCTGATTAAATGATATTTTTAATCAGCATAGCACACACGCTTCCAGATACATGCAAAGGTAGCGGTTTCAATAAGCGCGGCATAATTATCGTAATAAATATCAGATTGATCGTGAAATGAAAACTCCGGGCAATATAAATCTTTAATTAGGTAAAATGTAAGCGATAAAGTTAATGTTTGCAACAGTGGACCGCGTTCTTTTGTGCTGCAGTTTGTCTGCATATTTTCCCGAGAATGCCAAAAGAGGTGATACATACTTGGGTAGGGATACAATATGCTTCCGCAAATATACATAAAACCGCTTTATGTCTTGCTTTCTCGCGTCTGTGCAGTGGTGCATACTGAAGCTGAAATTGCTCGTGGATATTAAAACTTATACGTTATTCCTCTTGAAAATTACCGCTGCCTTGTTCATACATTATTTTCCCTCATAAATTACCGTGTATCGCATTTGGGTAAATATTCCCGCACAAATGTTGAAACAAAGCCAAGGGGAAAAGCTGCACAGTTCTCCTTGTATTCTCTCTTAATTATTTCTATATTTTCCAGGATCCGAATCACGAAATTTCTTAAATGTCCACTAACTATGATACAACACTGCCCTCTATTCAGGGTTTTAATAATTGGAGGCAAGAATTATTTAAAGTAGCCTTTTTTTTACTGAATTCACAATTCAAATATCGTTCTTATTAATACCATTTTTCATTTCGATTGAAAATACCAGGATGAAAAAAGTAGTAAGCGAAACGGTAGCAAAGAACTTTATTAAAATTCCGTGTTCCCTGCACGCATGTTCATTCGAAAAAAATTCCACAGTTATATTATTTCCAACATCACTGGCACCCACCACGTTCCCCGAAATTCCGCTTCCCGGGCAGACAATGCTCCGTGCAATCAAAGCTCCCACTTACCCCGATGCCCTCCCTCTAAACGCAATAACAAAGGGCAGCTTGAATATTCTCAATTTCATAAGCATCCGCCGCGTCAACGTCGCTTTAGGTCCTCGATGTCAACAGCCAGAATCACGCGAAACGCGAATGGAGTATGCAGGCTTACTTTCAAATAGGTAACTAAATGGTAGCGCCATGTTTCGGCACGTGACCTCTCGACGAATTGACTAAATCATAAAATGAAGATGAAGCAAAGATGCAACTAAACACTAAAAATACTCGTACTCCAAAGAAGGAACTATTAAACAGTTGCAAAAAACACCATTACTATCTTAAAATATAATACTACTCATAATTTTGAAAACTTCGAGGCCTAACACGGAAGTACCCTTAAGGGGGTATTCCAATCTAGACACTCCTTTTTGAAAATAATATTTGTAATAGTTTTTAGAAAATATTTCGACCGTAACTCATATATAAAACTGGTGTTGGCGCACTGATTCGGTGATAAATAAAGAATTATTTTATTTAATTACAAATAAAATAAAAGATCAAATCTATTTCACAAATTATTATATAATATTCCGACGTTTCGGTTCTTATTTGAACCATTCTCAAGGAAAGTAAGAAAATAATATAAAATTGCATGAGCTACTGATAAATATGCGACAGTAGCTCATGCAATTTTATATTATTTTCTTACTTTCCTTGAGAATGGTTCAAACAAGAACCGAAACGTCGGAATATTATATAATAATTTGTGAAATAGCTTTGATCTTTTATTTTATTTGTAATTAAATAAAATAATTCTTTATTTCTGACCTAATCAGTGCGCCAACACCAGTTTTATATAATATTTGTAAATTAATTCTGGCACACCTATCGCACCTACACGGCAGGGATTTTAGTATGTACTTACATAAGTAGTTCCTTAAGGTGGTATTCTACCCAAAAATTCGATTAGTAAGAACTTACATAACTAGTTCCTTAAATGGGTATTCTACCCAAAAATTCGACTGTGTTAAGAATTTTCTTTTCACCTGATTTCTCAGTACAGTCCTTTTCCAAATTTCTACACTTGGCCAGACGCTGATCATAATTCCACGATCCCAGCCCAGTAAAATTTCTCGTCCTGATCTGCCGTTGAGGCCGCGGAATTTTCAATCCACCCTCGCACTTAATGCCAGCGCAAGAAGAACACTAGGATCGCTCAGACACGGCGCGATATTAGCCCGAGCGTAGGGCTGGAGGTAAAGTGCTAATACATGGCGAATCAGCCTGTGTACGTTGCTGGGGCGTTCCCGAGTACGCTCCACGTCCCTGGCAACCCCAACGAAAGCGCGCCCTGTCTGTACGTCTTACGTATTCCTGGACACTTATGCCTACGTGCATGTCATACGTCCCCCGTCGTGTTACGTATGCGGGTGTTAATGCGTTTCCGTGCTCGTGAATCGCCGCGCACACAGGCACAGGCGCGCACACGTGCCTCGAATACGCGGCCGCTCGAGAGGCGGGGTGCGCGCGCGCGCGCGCTCCAGATCAAGATTGATAGGCTACGGAGTCGCAACACGTACGGAGCATCCACTTAGCGGTGCATTATCCCGATGAGAATGTGTACAGGCTGGATCTTACCTAATGCAGCGGCTGCAATCCTGATAATGGCAGCCACTTGTCCGCGAAAGAGCAGACGCGAGCTCAGGCTAATCGACAATTTCGAGCCGACCGCCGGGGACATTCTTTCGGGAGACCGATTGTTGGGGACGATGGTGACCGAGTGGCGTGGTCACTTGATCGCGTCCAAGGAATCTCGAGGGGGGAACGTCTGGAACGTCTGTGGCGTTGTCGATCGTCTGAGTGCAGTGGAAAGTGTACGTATTCTGTCAGACGTGCTGTGGCGCAGGGGAAAGCGCCCGTCCTCTGTCAGACAATATTCCTCGTGACGTATTAAGGTCACTTCTCGCGATACACTTTCGGGGTTTGAGATTACTATTTTGAACATATTTATATATTTTTTATGGTTTTTTATCGCGCTTCTAAATTGTTACTGTCCCGGCTCGGGGAATAGGTATTGGGTTCTAGAATATATAGGCAAGGGATAGTGGTCTTAAAAAAATTCTAAATAAAACATATAATGCCACCCTTCCTTAAATGCAAGTAAACTTTTATTTTATAGTATTCAAGATCTTCAGTGGAGGGGAGAAGAGCGTGACGTAGCAGAAACTAGACCCCTGACGCAGGGAAGAGTATCAGTATTAGGTCAGACGCACTCACCTAGCGTGAGATACATACGTGAAATGAATTTTCAAAGTTTTTAGACACTTGAACTTTTTATTTGTATACTTTTTAATTTGTAAGGAAGGAGTAGATTACGGTGAGTAGTAAATATTGACAAGAATATTTTAGGATTCATTGTATTCTGTATAAAGGATCGATGTGTTAGAGAAGGAACTCGTTCCTACTAAGTGTTCCATTTAAATATTTTCTAACAGTCTCTCTTCGTCCCAATTTATTAGAATGGGGACATATTAATCGTACCGCACGAGAAAATATATGTCTCGGAGAACGGAAATACATAGTTTTGTTTCTTGCCTGCTTTTGCAAATATTCAGAGGGGAGAGAAATACATACGATTCGAGGGTGCAAAAGAAGTATGTTAGCACGGCGAACTCGATTGTTGGCCGCGTTCGTTCGCGTGTTCAATGAAATACGCATGCAGTGTTTATTAAAAAGAGACAATAAAAAGCGCCGTGGAACAAAAGCGGCTGGGAAATTTATTCCATCGAGCGAGAGCGTTCCCTGTACAATGCCATTACTATAAAAGCTGGCGGACCTACGAATATCAGAACGCTTTTTGGTAGACTCTGAAACAATTGTTGCTCAGCAATTCTTTTCCTAAAGAGTGTGTAATTGTTCAGAGTACATTGAAAATAAAACGATATGAATTATATTTCCGATTTGCTGTGGCATCGAAACTTCTCGGTTCCTCTGATTAATCAAAATTCTATTTCTTAGAATTCGACATGTTACACACGTTCGTTTACCTCTCAAATAATGACGCAATGCACGATAAATAATATTGAAATTAGCAGCACTTCATTTAAACGGATGTTAACTTGTCATTCCACGCGACTACCATGTCCATCTTTTTCATAATCACGTCATACATATTACCAGTGAAATTTTCCTCAACATTTCTCTACCCATACAACGTCAACGATACATCACACCTTTCGAAATTCCCACAGCTTCGGTGACATCGCCACGCAGTGCAAGTAATATTTTAATGATCACAGATTGCATTTCTAACCAGAAGGAAAATCGCATTATTGTTAAATGTCAACGCGATAATATCCTACTGCATAACGCAACGCTGGGAAATAACTTACCGATGACTCCTGCTGTCCTTGAGTCGTCCTGACGAGTGAGCAGACCGATCAGTCTCAGCCATTTCCGCGTGTCGAGCACAGACCCGTAATTGCGGTTGATTCATCACGGTAATCGTTCTTCATTATCACCGAAATTGTCCCGCGAGAGTTCCAATGATCCGAACCGCTCCGCTTCGATCACGACTGACTCTCGCTTCCTGAAATGGTCGAGTGGGTGAAAAGTAAAAATACCTCCATGAATAACAACGTAAATTATCATACACATATTCTGTGATAAACATATTAGCATGCTTAATAACGTATCTTCTAATTCTCTTCTTGTAACATCCTCGTCAACACACTAAGTTTGTAACTTAACCTTTCATGGTTACACGGGGCGTATCGCACCCCAGGCATTTATTTGTTTTGCCAATATGTCTGTAAAATCTTAGACCTTAATATTAAACTGTAAAAGTTTAGTAATTTTTAACAAGAAAAATCACTTTTCTCCTCAACTATATTTCCAACTATAAATTAATCATATCGAAATTTGTTATTACAGTGTTACGAATGTATAATTATCACTGAAAACTTAAAAGATTGAAAAATATGAAAATGGTAATGCAAAAATGACGCTGAGGTGCGGTGAATCTCATGCGACTAATTTGTGATTATAAGGTGTTATGATAGCATGGTGGCTGCAGACCACTTTCCGTATATTTCTTCACTTCCCATCGCAGTCCACTCATCAAAATTAATGCATAATGAAAGGGTAATATTAATACGTAAAGTGCGATGCGGAGGATTATTGCGACACCATAATACAGCTTTTTATCTCTCACTAACGAGGACCATGCACTTTTCTGTCTCTTTTCACTACTCCCCTTTATCATTTCCCTCGATACAGGTTTCGCTGGATGACAGTGACGTGTCAAACGCGATACGATCGCGGGATACGGTCGGTAAACACACGTGGAAGTAATAAAAGGACAGAAAGCCGAGCGAATGAAGCGTGGTTCGCGCTAGGCGGGACACGTCGATGGCGAATTACCCACTGTGGCGGATCAAACATAGTTCTTGCAAGAGCGTTTCACGCCCTCCTGCCACCCCCTTCCCCCATTGTCCCACCCCCACCCCGCGTGTCTGCGGGACCAAAAAGGCGTCTGTCCCTTCCACACTCGCGAGCGTGTATCGCCGCCGGAACGATGTTAAATCGATCGAGTCCAGCTTTGTCCGCATTATCGCTCAAGGGTGCTCGTCGGTCGCGGGACAAAAAGACAGAGACAGAATGGGAGGAGGAGAAACGGACTGCGAAATTTTCACCCGATGGAAAAGTTGAGCGTAACGGGAAACACAGGAATAAGGGAACCGCGGCTGCGTTTCGTGGAACTAAGAATTTCGTAGCCGGTATTCCCCATTTAAGTGTCATTTCGTTTATCGCGCGAACGATCGCGACCAGCTTTCGAAGAACATTGTTTTAATGGCGTTTTAGTTAGCCGGGGAACAGGATTGCGAGGAATTTTAGCAGGAAACTTTGCTTTCACGTTCACGTGGAATCTAATTGTATCGGAGCGAGGCCAGACCCCTGATCTGCTAATTGGAAATGGCTGCAAACGAAGTGCTTGCGAAAGGGAGGTTTGTTGTGGCCAAAGCGTCGCCTTTTTCAGCAGGGCGTAAATCTCCGACGACGTAACGTCACTTTCTCTGTGGTGGTTTGAACCACAGGAATTCACTTGGAGGTTGATGAAAATAGAAGTTTGCGTTGAGACACCGCGTTTATAATAATAACACTGCACTATGTATTTGATTATAAACAATAACAAAGTATGACTGAGGTATAAAAGTTCCCTGAGACACATATATGCTTGGTCTAGGGACAAGATTTCTTTTAGGGGTGGAATTTCAATAGAGCAGTAGTAGGAAACGTTGTCTATTTACCGGGAAATGGTGAAAAACTGCAGGAAAGGGAGAATTTGATAAAAGTGTTAGTGAATCCGTCAGCTGGTGTCGCGAGGCAGTCTGTTTATTGTCTCTGCTATCCAGCGATCCTCGGCCATGATTTGAGCTAATAGCCTTCATTTCCGATACGTGGAACTGTGAATTTGACCAAGTGTCTGCCAGATGAGGTTTCAGAATACAGGACACCCTTATGCATCCTTGCAGTTCATTCGAAAGCTCGTGCTCCTCAACGAGGTTTTCTATTGCAGTTATGGTTTTTTATAGAATTCTTTAGATGTTAAATCGATGATTGTAGGCCAGTCAGATCGCTCCCTAAATCGATCCAGTCATGGAAATCAGAACCAATAACAGCGGACACGGGACACCGTGTAGATAACCAGGCGTGGTCGTGAGAACCGATACCGAAAACCGCAGGGTCATGCGAGTCGATAGTGACTGGATGTCAAACTCTCTCTCGAGTCGTAAGACTCGATATCGACGACCCTGGAGACGTAGCTACCAATATCGACGGAACTCGACGTCGACGACCCTGGGGATACGGATACCATTATCGGCGATACAGAGTCGTGGAATCTAATATCGATAACTCTAGAAGATGTAACGGCTCTGCCGACCGTCGAGTCCTGGGATGTAGTGGAAGCATAGTACTATCGCCGGTGCTGATAAAGACTTCTGATTGGTGAAATAGTGCGATGTCTTACGACTAGATCCCCATCAGCGTAATGTTCTGTATAGTAACGGGGGAATTTTACAATTCGGAGGGAAGTTGCATGGAGCTTTATGATTTGGGAGTCATGTTTCCTGGAGGATATCTATGGGTCACTGATATCGAATACCACAATTTAGAGTTGAGGCATTCAGAACAAAAACGGACTAAACCATATTGAAAAAAATTAATGTTTCCTATTTTTATATGATTAATACAGCCTATTGGAATATAGTTATTAGTACTACTAACTCAATTTTGCAAAAAAAGTGGGTTAGTCCGTTTTTGCTTTAAATTTGAAGGATCATCGATTTTCATTTTCTAAAACCTTCGCTATCAATTTTATACCTACCTCAAATCTAATCACAGGTTTTTCGAGAGATATTCAAATATTTCGGTACTTCTAAATTTCCTCCCCCCTTCCGTGCCGTTGGAAGCTTTGAAAGAAAAGTAATTTGAATGTAGTCAAAGTAATTTCGTGGTCCAGTGTTCTTCTTCGTTCTCATTCGAAAGACGGTTATTCTTCTCTTTAGTTCAAGAAGCTTCTTGTCAAGGATCGAAGATTTTCGCTTCGATTAACACACAAATTAAATTCTTTTTGTGGCTGGTAGCCCTGATAAAACAATGTTGAATCTATCGAGGCCAGTTTTACTTGTCCTTTTGAGCAAGGGTAATCGTCTGTCAGCGGATACGAAGCCAATGAAAGTGTCTACTCCCTGGAGGGTAAGAGAAAGAGCCAATGGAGAAGGCTTGAGGTAGATAGAGAGCGGCAGAGGGAGTATTAAGATAATTCTTGAGTGTTGGAAGGCCTCATCCCATCTTCGTCAACGTTTCCGTACCTTGCAAGATCTCTTCCCATTTTCCCCATCCGTTTACGAAAGCCGCTGACCCACAAAAATAAACTTATGTTTAAAAACTCGTTTAATCGTACCCCTAATAACGAAAGATAAAAGGGGAGCGGTGAAAGTATTCCTTTGTTTGTAATGGAAACCGGAGGATTTCAAGTTTAACGGGGAACATGCTAATATGTACTCCTTTAAATAAAACTCTCCTAAAGTTTTAGAAATGTATCGGTGAGAACGATACAACAAAATATTCTCCTACAAATTCTTCTCGCTAAAATTCGAAAATTCCATTCCCGTTTGGTTGAATGTTTTATCGACACCTAATCGATTGAAGGTACGAGCGTTCGGAGCACTTAAAATTTTTGCAAACTGCTGTTGGAAAATTGAAGTACTGTGCTGTTAACTTACTCGATCGGCAAATAAATAAAACGAACATATTTCACTGTGACGCGCGACAAATTGTTTCGAGACGAAAATGCATTGAGTAAATAAAAATTGACAGAGGTGCGACCGCTGCACGTGTGAATAAATGTGGGAAAAAATGGAATGAGGAGAGAGGAAAAGAGAAATAATATTTTCCATCTAGCGCGATAACTTCTCTCGTCGGCGAGAAATTGGTTACGAACCGCGAGAAAACGACGCGTCGCGTCGTGGTCCACTGAAATTCGTCAATAACATTTCAGCGATTTAAAGTATTTCTATCGGTAGGACGTAGAATAATGTCGTGCAACTGCTATCTGATTATATTATAGTACAGGGTGTATAATGAAAGTGATGGACAATTGTAAAAAAACTTACCGCAAAATTGTTTATAACATTAAAAAATAATGTTAAAGATTTTTTACTACAACGTGTTCTGCTCAATGAAAAGACAAAAAGTCCAAAAAGAACCATATGCTGCATACGCACCGTTTCGGCATAAAAAAATTGTTACTTTTGTGTCCATCAGCTTGTGACAGCTGTTTTTTCGCGGATTTAATGACAATTCTACAATAAATTTAATGTAGATATGTTTCGTTACCACGTGTAATAATTTGACGTTATATTCAACCACTGAATGTGAGATGGGTGTTTGTGGTCATGTGATCTTTCCCTAGCAGGGTAAAATGATCCCAGGAATCACAGGTGGTGCGCGAAAAAATTTATGTCTGCGAACTTGATCTCATTTTTTGTGTTTATTAGATGATTTCAAGTATTAATTTATTTTGTTCGTATATTTTGTGATTCACGTTAATTTCTGTTTTTATTTAAATAAATGTTTATAAATCAACTGCTTTTTAATGTTCGTCTTATTTACTATTAGTAGGTATAAAATGATCTATACACACATCGTAAGGATCATTTTATACACATTTAGTATGCCTTCAAAAAACAATGCGAATAAAGAATATAATTAATCACGTACCTAAATTTGGCCTAAATAATGTCCATTTGTATTTCTTATATAGGCAGTCGATTTTGTCGAAAATAGAGCACTTCTTTTTCAATTAATTACAAAGAAATAAATTGAAGCTGCGGCTTGTTCTGTGACACAATGTTTATTAACATCATAAGCTTTAAAAAAACATGCTTGTTTAGTCAAAAATATGCATTAGGTGGGATTAAAATGATGTATGATGGTGATACAATTAAAATCTGATAAACTCTGAGGAAAGTACTAAAGGCACTGTTATAGTTAACTGACAATGAGATATGTATTGGACTTAACTTTTTATTAACGCGACACTTCTCAAACACCCTATCCCTACCCTTTCCTCAAAATCCCACAACGAAGTCCAATTATTCTACACGGATACACTACCCCGATCGCGAAATTAATAATCAAAGCAATTTAATAATCGCCAGCACAGGTCTCTGGGACGAACTCCGTTCCCGCGGGATGCGATCGATGCGGTATCTGGCCAACCGTAGTTCGGTCAGCGTGTAATAGGCACGTGTACGTTACACGTGCACGCATAAAACGTATAGATAACTGGGCGAGCGTGCACGTACGTACGTGTCCGGAAATTTCTCACTGCAACGGTGCCGCCCTTTCTGATAATGGAATGCAAAAACAAGTTTCACGTGGCGAGCCATTTAACTGGCCGCCACCTTTCTCGCACCCAATCGAGAAGAGGGTCGATTTAATTTCCCCGGATGTACAGAGTGCAATCACGACGATGGAATCACGAACGAGTGTCTACGAACTGCTGGGAAACGCCGAGTTCCCTTCGAATCTCGCGCAACTGCGGAATCGCGAGCGATTTCAATCGGTATAGATAAATATTCGTTCGTTCTAGAAGAAGAACTGACATCCAAACCTGCTTGAACCCCAAGAATGCTATTTTTTCCACATGAACTGTATAGGGGAGAGTTGCCTATAAACGGCATCTAATAATAAAAATATCAAGTAAATGCGAAATATGAAATAGATACAAAACCTTATGAGCTTACACCCTATTTTGTGCGTGCTATAAACATTTAAAAAAGTCAGGTATGATTGATGTAACTTTTCACCAGTTTATTTTAGCTGATAATAAACAATGCAATTTTGTCCTGTATTTTTGTATTTTTCTAAAAACGGGTTTGATGTAAAATATTTTACATTCATATGAAGTACATATTACATTCATTATAAAATTTAAATTGATATTTATAAGTAAATTGATCATGTTTTCTAAATCGTACCACTACAATTTTACTACATAGTAGGATTTGACAACTCGTATATTATATAGGTTATGTACATATATCATATAAATAGGTTATTGCATTACTTTATGTTGAATATTTTCTTCTCTATTTGTTATTTATACTATTTTTAGTGGAGGTACGATTTAGGAGACCGGTTGCCTAAATCGTATCTTTTACAGTATCTGACAAAAATATTAATAACAAATTAATTTGTTCTCAACAAAAGATTAAGTATATAATAGTAGATGCCTAAAAGATCAAGCTACAATATCCAATAGTCATTTGCGTTGAAATTACTACCAAATATGAAATATAACGTAAAATGTCTTAAGTGGTACGATATAATCAACTCTCCCCTACTCGTATAACCTGCTTAGCTTTTCAACTGGACGACCTTTAATTTCGAAATTTAAAATCAACCCCCCACTCGTCGTACATCCCACTTCAGCGAGACACAAGAATTTACTCCCCAAGCACGGAACAATTTGCTTGCTTTCTCTCCCCTTTGCTCAACACGGCCCCGCTTTCGACAGAACAGAATTAGACTCGTATCCCGAGCCCGAGAAGATGTAACGAGAATTCGACTGTACAATAAAATCATTACGATCGTCTGGCGGAGGAGGTCCAGCACGGCAAGACGAGATCGATATCGGGAGCGTCCGCAGATCGGCCGAGACGACAAATACCCGTGAGCGAAACAAGAATTTCAATTTGCGTCATGTACGTGGCAGGCATGCCGAGTGACGAAAAATTCCGGGCTGTCCTCTCCACCCCTGACCGACCAGCCCTCCGACTGGTCTGCAGGGAACACCGACTTCCGGCGTTCCCAGCGTCTTATAAGCTGAAATACTAAGGCAATACCCCGCGTTCCACTTCCTCCAAACGCCTCCCACCTGTTTTCATAACTCGCGCGATGATCGAGGGTGTCCCGGTCGATATACCGAATCGCCAGCTCGACAAATTTCTGCCCATGTACTCGCCTCGCACTGGGCTATTGTTGCTTCCAGAAGGCCATTTGGAAAAATGTGCACACGATAGCGCTCCGTCCCGACGAAATTGTAAGATCGCCGAGGGAATTGGGCGTGGGCGCTGTTCATCGAGTTCAGACTAAATAACTCGTTTCCCTGAAGCTCCACAAAGCAGCCAACCGTAACAGGCAGAGTACGAATGTTAACTTTCTTAATGTAATTATTGCAGAGGGTCCAAATTTGTGGGCCGCGATCCCCAAGGGGACCGCGAAGAGTTTTCTGAAACGTCGCCGCGGTTATTTTTAGTGGACAATTCTTATCCTTACTTATTTTAATATGGTTGCATTGCGATATTCTATTAATGATGTAATGCTGATTTTTCATAAATAAAAAAGGAAGAAGCTGGTTACTCGGATGCAAGCATACTAAATAAGATAATTAAATATTATTAAGTTACAATTATACTTTGAAATGCCTATTTTTATGCGTTTTCTACACCTTATTAAAGGTACCTTATCTTATAGAAGAGCGGGGGGTCGCAAGTTATTTGAGTACTTATTATAAAAGGAGTTCGCGACTCGAATAAGGTTGGGAAACACTGAATTAAGGTAAAAAAACCCAATACGTGGACACGTCCCAGTAGCTGGACACTGGTGCAAAAGAACTATTTTATTAAATTATTCAGATATTTAGTCAAATATATATATGAATATATTTTACTAAATATTTGAATAATTTAATAAAATAGTTCTTTTTGGTTAAAGCGGATATTAAATGTACTAATCACTATTTTTGCACCAGTGTCCAGCTACTGGGACGTGTCCACGTATTGGGTCTTTTACCTTACTCAGTGCCATTTGTGTTACATTGCTGTCTCAATACCTAACTAAATTTCTAGCAAACCTACAATAATCGTTCCTCGCCAACGACACGATATTCTAGACCATCCACGATATCGTTAGCCGCTGAGCGAAGAGCGCGGAGGATTAGCAAATGTTGTAATTACAAAGCTTTCTATGTATAGGGTGGTTTATAGCTGGAGGATTCAGATATCGGTTGCGCGATGGCGGTGTCCAATGAAAGTATCCATGAAATATTGCATGCCGCTGGTTGCTCTTTGACGAGAGGCACCGTGAAATCGCGAAATAATGGCGCGGGAGAGAGGAAAAGTCGTCGCTGGGACCAGGGGCTCAGGGGCAGGCGGTGGTGGCGATCGATCCCAGGGGGGCCCTTCGAACAGTGCAGAGTCGAGCAGCATTTCCGGTCGGCGACGCCGCCGGCGGAACAATGCGCCGCGATATGTCACGCGTTCCAAAGTGTCCTCGACGTGCCATTAATTGGAATTCAAATGGACATAAACATCTCGCGAGCGCGGTCAGTGCCAGCAAGATGCACCGATCGAAGAGGTCGAACACCTCTAGATGCAGGCTGCAGTCCACGTCGTAAATTACCGCCGGCCACCGAAATTGCTCGGCGTTTTTCTGCCTCGGAACGGTCGCTCGCAATCGGGAATACATTGGGATAGTGGTTCCCCCGGATGGATTTCTTATTGAACTTCGAAGACAATTTCTGTAACGAAATTGCGAGCGGCAAGTAGATAGGGGAGAGTGGGATAATGGCGAACACCTAAGCGAGAAAGCAAACAGAACGAAAACTATGTGAGATACGAATTTGTTTTTTATTTATAAACATACTCAAACTAGTCCTCTATAAACTGCTCTAACGAATTTTGCAAAAATTTTAATAGAAATTGATTTTATAATGAAAAAACCAAACCCCTGCTGTTCGGATTTACCCGACTGCTGGTGGGGTAATTCCGAATTGTGCATGGGGTAATCACGAACAGAGTTACATATCGCAGAAGTCGCACAGAAAGCGAGATTTCAATGGTCAACCCATAAAAAATATTGCTACAAGCTCTACCTAATGTATCTTTCAAATTCCTCTTCTTGTGCGTTAGAAAAAAATTGCAATTGGTCGGAGTATCGAAAAAATAGTAAAGGTCGTTTTTTAAACTTTTTTTGTCTGAGCTTGTAATGAAAATTCAAAAATTCCTTTTGTGGATTTAAGTAAGTTTTATACATGCTGAAAATTTCATCAAAATCGGTTATCGTTGCTAATCTCAAAGGTTCGAGATTACCCCATCCGAGTTGTTCCTCATTACCCCAGGACATCAAAAAATAAAAAAGAATTTATTTCAGAAGTTAGAATCATAATTCAAGCAACGCGTTGGTTACAAAATGTTGGTAAAAAAGTGCTTTATTTTAATTTAACAAATCCCAATTGTATCATTAATTTAACAGTTATTACATCCAATTGAAGATGGACAAAATATTACTTGAAACGTGATGAAAATAATAAATTGTGTTTATCTTGACTAACATGAGCGTTTTGTATTTATTACTTTCTGCGCGGCGTTGGATGCGACCTAAACTATTAGCTAGTGAAGAGGGAACATCAGTTTTTATTTATTAAAACGCCGTAACCACCGCGTTCCGGATTACCCCGCGTTCGCCATTACCCTACTCTCCCCTACTCCATTCCTGGTGTCTCAGCTTAAGAAGCATTATTGTAATTCGATATTCTTTATCATCGGTAAACATCCACACAACAATCGCCGCGGTCTCTCTGAAACCATCCAGATGAACGAAGTTCAGAGGGCGAGTGTAAGTGGCTGTACGCGTGAAAAATTCCCCCGCAGCTTTCCGTCTGCCGAGTCCGCGGAGCACGTAGCGACTCGGGGCGGTATCAGTCTCGCCTCGCGACGGATAATTTAAGGCGGGCGATATTAAAAGGATATTAATGACGGTTAATTAATTCAGAGCTCTTTCAACCAGCCAGGATCGAGGGTGCTTTTTAACGTCCTAAATCCGTGAGCAACGCTCTCGAGCTTCCTGGCCACCGGCTGAAACGAAGATAAAGCGTCAGCGCGCGCGTGAGGAATTAGTCTCCTTGCGGACGATTTCTCCGCGGAAATTCGACCGAATGTGGCGTTGACGAGTGGAGCGTTCCGCCAAGAGGCATGCACAGGGTGGTTGCGAGGGGCAGCAGCCCTTCTGATCGCAGTGTCGACGGTAATCGGGCGGAAACGCGAACAGTCGCTCGAGAAAAATCGCCATACGTCCGTTTTTCTCGTTGTTCGTCAGAGGGACTCCCATTTCGCACAAGAGATTTCACCGTGACTCGCTTCTACGTGACCTTTCCGCCTACCGCGGACCACATCTCGACGAGAGAACGCTCATCGTGCTTTCGATGTCTGCACCATCCTGTCACGCGTCGAATTATAACTGCGCACGAGCCGCGATGGTTGCGCCCTTGCCGATAAATACGGTCGGTCCCCTGTTTTTCGCGATTAATCGCTCCGCCGTTCGATCCCGAGGCGGGTGCTTTTCGCGGAATATGTTTTCTGCATGTTTTATTTGATTTGAATTTTACATGAGGGTAGGCGTTTGGGGAAGGGATGTAACTGAAACGGACAATTCAATAACGAATGCCTTTGTTTTTGGAGCAATTAGCGATGCTCTGTAATTGATTATATTAATTGGTCGTTAATGAAAGCAATTTTGTTGGTGGAAGGGGATAAATTACGGGGATCGTGCTCGTCAGTAGACGAAGGGGAATGATATAGGGGAAGGTGCTATAAGCATTTCTTATATTTTATCATTATATATTGTTATGCTATTCTGCCCTTCTTAGTTAAACCGTCCTATCTAGCATTTTTTCATTTTTTGAGATATCTTGAAATATTTGAAGTTCCACACGTGTTTTACCTTTTAAGTAAAGTTAGAAAACTCTACGTGCTTCGTAAAGATTTATAAACACTCTAATGTATTTAACCTAATTTTTTCCAATTGGTTAAAATATCCTATCTAAAGCAATTAATTAATTGGTACGTTAATAATACATTACCCACCGGTATACCTATTACAAAAATTTGTATTAGACTGTTATAAAATAGTGACAATATGTTTTAATTTGAATGAAGAGAAATAAGGACGGTACAAAGTAAATGATAAAACTTCAGTTTTCTCTATTGTTTCAAAATGCTAGATAGGACATTATAACTAAAGAGGGCAGTATTTTAAGAAGGAAGATAAATTGGGTGCTTTGTTATTAAAGGAAACTACGATTGAAGGAATATGTTTGCCAATTCTTTTAGGAGGATTGTTATTAGTCCCACTACTGCTGCAATATCATTCTTCGTCGATATCATAAATGGAAATTGTCATAAAGTAACTCTCCCAGAGTTATACCCCCTATTCTGTCTGGATTCCAAAGATCTTTACATAGCTTGTTTTCTCCGAGATCACTTCTTTGAAGAGAAAGAATTCCGAGAGGATTCTGATAACGGAACATGTCAAGGACCCAGTAACGAATCGTACCAAGGATCTACTAATGGCGAGTAGAATAATGTGAGATAATCAAAACCCAATCTAACAGCTTTTCGAATAAAGACCAATAAATATTAGGTTTCAATCTTCATTCGCAAAGAATATTTTACTCCAAACTCATCATTTATCGATCGTACCTCATTATCTTTATCACAGACTCAATTATTAATGCCCGTCTAAATCTAACAATTAACGCTTTCAATTAGTGATGGGATGAAATATATTTGAAATAGGTTCATGAGTACTTGGAAAAAGAAAAACAATAGGTACTTTTAAATAGACTCGAACCTGGACGAAATCGGTTCGAACTCTCTACAAGTACTTTAAGAAACGTTAACGGCACTTTCAAGTATTTATAATCGAACCCTGACCAAGTAGATTCGACCATATTATGAGTGCTTTAACGGGGACTTTCCTAAGCAATTGTGTAATTTCTTCCGTTTTGTTTCCGACATCGCTGTCTTCCATGGTTCAATTACTACTTTTACGAGATTCGATTCTTTCAAATCTCAAAATACAAATAAATACATATTCGAAACCTACAGGTACTTGTTCCAGAGTTCGAAACCAGCTTGTATGATCTGAGTACTTTACAAGTACATACAATTGAACATCTTTTATCAACAGTAATCGAATCCCATAAAATGAATTGTTTGTATTGGACTCGACTTGGTTTCCTGAGTACATCTTGAACTTCATCCCATCCCTACTTTTAACCGCTTTCCCACTCGACTTCTAATCCAAAGTAGGTACCGCAGAACAAACTTCAAAACCGAAATTAATATTCTTTCTACGGAGTTCGTACCCAGTGCGACGACTTCGTGGTCCTCCGAACTCCGCCGGAAGTAGAATTAATTTCTCGGGGCAAATGATCCCAGTCGGCGCACGGGAATATTCTATTTACCTTCATGAGCGACACTAAGCGGGAGACAATACCAGCACGCTATGACGGCGTTTAACTCAGGCTTAACGGGGTTTAACCCTGCGCCCCCTTTGCCCGCGGGCCCTGAAAATGGTTGGCACAGGTATCCAAGTCGATCCACTGTTTCAATTCATTCGCACGTGACCATTAAGCCATGCCCCGCCGTCTCCTCGGCTCGCCCCGTTGCTCCTTCAAAGGGTAACAATGCAACGGGGAGCAGAGAGGGCTTCGACGTGAAATCCACCTGGTTCGTTGATCCGCGAACGGGTCCAGTTAGAATTTCTCATCGCGAAACTTGAACGCGCGCGTGTGTTCCATAAATACCTCGTGAAACAGTTTTCCTCGCGAACCGGCTTAAGCACGCTTCCTTTACTACGAGATTTCATGGCTGCGTTTCCAGCGATGATTTCGCGAAGGAATGAAAACATTTTGGAATTGCTTTAACGGTTCCTCGATAGAGAGTTTATGAATAATAAACTTCTATTTAGTATGGATCTATTTGAGGAAAGTCCACAAAAGTAAATTCATAATTAAAATAGGGTTTTGGTGGTCCTTAGATTAAATCTAATCCAAGCAGCAGAATTGCTAATTTATGGAAGAAATTTTAATAATATTTAAATGCTCTGTCAAAATACTGGAGATTCATTAAAAGCTCCACTGACATTGAAACATAAATGAGGAGATAATCTTGATAAAAATTTGAGAAACTACTAAGTCTTTCATGTTTCTAAAAAGCTCTTCAATAACAAGAACAGATAGTTTGATGCAGGAAAATCAGGAAACTACATCGAGTAGCTAATTACTTGCCAACCAAAATTCATACAGCCCCTTTTGAAACACGATCGCCGGGTGCCGTAATATTTCCAGGGCGCAAGTTTAATTCAATAAACCCACGAGCGTGTTCGGCAACGCGATTATTGATAAAATTCACGTTCGAGCCATCCGGTTGCCGGGTGGCCCGTTTCCGATGATTTCGAATCCCGCTTCCGGGATTCGTACGACCACGATGGCGGCTCGGGCTTCAAAATTATTCACCGCAAATCTCGGACCGCGCGCGTCGATATTTTTCCACAAACGTGTCTCCCTGCGACGCAGGGCACACGCAGCTATACACATTCTGATTAAAGGCCGGCGCTTTCAACGGCCCTGATTACGGACGGTGTAATTCGAACCTCCCATTCACCTAAACACCCATTGTCCTCGCGTTAAAGTGTACACGGGAAAACTGATTACCGATATTCGCGGGCTGGGATTGGGAATCCTTGGCCGATCGACGGAAAGGGGCGCTCCGACGTGATCCGCGGCCCTGAACTCAAAGAGTCGCGAGGTCTCACCCGCCATCAGCTGAAACAGTGGAAACGCTCGGGAGAATCGTGAAACGGGAAATAACAGCGAGAGGATAGGTACTCTGTATAAATAACCGTGACGAATAGCTACTATCGTCGCGGTGCACGGCTTCTGTGAAGGCTGAATATCGAAACGATTGAAAATGGAGCTTTTAACTTCGTGCGCGGCCGATGAACAGCTGCCCGATTTCGTTATTAAACATTTTTATTGGAAATCGTTTCGTGATGTAGATTTACCTGTTAAAAGTATTTTGTGCAGACATCATGACTGTTATGAGACAAATTTTAAAAGATATGGTATAAGAGTTAATATCTTTAATGAAATGATTTTGGTTAGGATTAATCATTATGAATGATCAAAAATTTTCTTGGCTACCAATAATCATTATCGAGGATGAAAATTTAATTTTGGTTGCCGGTAACCAATATAAATGACTGGAATATTTTTTAATAACAGTATCCATTATCAATGACTGGAAATTTAATTTCGTTAGTTATTACCGCGAACAAATATCGACGGCAACAATTTTTTCTGATTAAATTGGATCATTGTCAATTATTATTATTAATATTGCTGATAATTAATATTCATGGACAACATGAGAAAAGATAATTACAAGACTTACATATTTTGTTAAGCCGAAAAACGGTGAATTCTAGCACAATATTTTTTATCCTATTCTTCGTTTCATATATTTTCTTACCGTATTCTTTCTTAATAAAATATATAAGTTTTGTAATTCATTTTTTTCGTGTTATCAATGAATACTAATTAATAGTAATGTTAATAATAATAATTGACAATGATCGAATTTAACCAGAAACAATTTTTGCCGTCGATAATGTATACCGGTAACCAAAATAAAATTTGGGCCATTGATAATGATTACTGGTAGCCCAAAAAAAATTTTAATTATTCATAATGGAAAGTTGTAATCAGAACAATTAAAAATTAGTATTTGTTAATCATTTCATCTTTTCAGAAATTTCCTTGAGATTTAATGATAACTGGTTTCCACTTAAATAAAAATTAATTTTTACTTGATGGAAATGATATTTTCAAAAAAAAATTTAATGTAACTGTCATTTTGGATCTCTGATTTTGCGATTAGGGATAGTCTTGTATAAATCACTACGGCTCAGCAAGTGTTCTAAGTAGTACGAGTCGATGGATTTATGATGCTGGCGGCAGGACAAATTCTACAGGACGACACAGTGCGCCGTCTTGTAGAGTAAGGCTTACCCGGAACTGAACTCAGCACTGGATTATTAAATTATAACAGTATAGTTTCTCTCAGTTAACCGATGACGCTACAAGTGACTGTTCCTTACCGTGCCCGGAACATTGACCAAGTTTTATTATTTCTGTAACTCTCACTGTCTCTAGCGAAGGTTCGCTGCCTTCTGGTCTGAAATTTTAATTTCTTGGCACTGTCTCTTGCTATCTGCGACCTCCACGCGCATTCTCTGGTAGGGGTGCGAGACAGTGCCCCGATTGTGCGAGGGTGGGCCTCCTCGAGCTAAGTTTTCGCAGACGGTCGTTGGGTCTGGTAAGTGTCACAGCTCGGTTTATACAATTAGAGCTGTCTCCTAACCATAAAAAGCACTCAACGACCGTTCCCACGGTACAATATTAAGTTCACACAAAATTCGTTAAATTACTCTGCATTTTAACAGAAACTGTATTTTAACGGGGCTTTTGTAAGAAGTAATTTTCAGATAAATATTTCACACGTATTTTTTGCTATCGACAATCTATATTGAAGGTGTGTAAACAGCCCCTAAATTTGGGGTCGGCTCGACTTTTATACCTGTGGCAACCATTCAGTGGACCACTGGCAAAATATAATAAAGTTAATGACACAAAATGTCATCAACGTATGTGGTAGCTTTTTACGGCACATGCTCGAAAACTCCCTCTCTCAGAAAGTGAGAGTAAAGTAAATAGACAATAATTATTATAGTAAGACCAAAAATAAAAATTTCAAATTATCCGTATTTTCTATTTTGATCCACAGTTTATGTATAGGTATATATTTACGCAAAAATTGGGTAACATCTTGCAAGAAAATTCACAAAAAAGTGTAAATTTTTAATATAACATTGAAACAAAAGAAATTTTCTAAAACCTGTGCAGGGGGCTGATCTGTCTTTAAAAACGCACACACTTTGAAAAAATAGATTGTTCTACGAATAAAAGTTCTCATTGTATTCCAGAAAATATGTTTTCAACTCCCTACTGTAGGGGCTATTTTCACCCCTTCAGCATGGACGATTGCCGATTACAAAAAATACATGTCAAATATATTTTTCTTGCCTCATCAGCAAACATCTCGTACAAATGGCGACAGCAACGCTACTAGATAATTACTCTGCCCTGACAATGCAACTTGTAGACATTTAATTAATAATCTCACCTTATTGCCTTGCGTCCTTCGTAAGAATTCGTCCGAATATCGATTAAGCCATTTCAGGAGCATAAACCTGCGAGGAAAGGCGGGTTACTTTTTTTACTATTTACGCCAGTCTCTCGGTTTTGAAGCGTGTAATAACAGAAGCGTAGCCGTAATAAGCCCGGGTATCCACGCGGCTGTTGTTCCACGGTGTACAGGTGAACGCCTCTCGACACCTGCTACCTCTGCTCATCTTTATCGCGAGTCGACTGGCAGAGGCAGCTCGATTACGTTTCCCATACGGTAAAGGAGTTTGTGGCAAAACAATTAAGTAGTTCCACGGCGACAAATAGACTCCTTCGGTTCGATGGGAAGGTTCCTCGATTTAGAGAGGGCGTTGAAAATTTGTAGGTAAGCTCTAAGGGTGGAGAGAACCCGAGGAAGGGAAGACAAAAGTATCATAGTTGAACCTGAAAGTCAACGTTTCTAATTTTAATTTCAAGAGAAGGATTAGACAACCCTTTGATAAAATTAATTACAAATGAGGTAGAAAAACGGACGCACATTAAAAAAGAAAGATAGAGAGAAAAATAAATGGAAAAGAAATGCATGAATATACAATATGAGACATTCAACGCAACAGACGTACGTAAAAGCTTTGTACGGATCTTATCTATAGAATGGGAGAAAAAGTCAAGTTGGTCGTGATAAGAAATAGCAATGCTACATATGCGATCAATGCAATTATGTTTGCCACCGAGGATTCGATGAGTTTCTACGTTAAAAAGATTACTTTTAAATTAAAAAGATTATTAAATTTAAATTGGGCTGTTTTAGTATGGGTTGACAATTTATTCGGCTATTTATGGCATTAAGTAAAAAGGTCTGGTCTGATATAATTCTCTGTTTTCAAGAGTTAATAGGTTTAGTCTGGACAGTCATGGCTTGTAATTGTGGCAATGTATGGCAGTACTAGCACCGGATTTATAAGTTATTAACATGAGGTATTTGTGTTGGACGCTCTCGATTCTACTGCAGCGTATTTTGAAATAAACAGACCAAATTATAAAGCCATATTCGAGATGAGGTCGCATTATGGTATTATTTAAAAGTGAAATTAACTTGGTAGATAGATGCGGAGAAAAATGATAAATAAAACCTAAAGTTTTGTAGGCAGAGTTGATTCTTTTTTTATAGTGATCCGTGAAGGAAAATGATGACGTAAAAATTATCCCTAGATCAGTTGTACTGTTAACTAAAGGTAAAGGAGTATAATGAGATAATAATAATAGTGGGTATTGTGTTTTCTCTGTTTTGGTCAGTGACCATCCTTAAATTACGTAAGGGTAATTTTGGTAGTTTCTTACCCTCTCCCTCCCCCAGTATAAGAATTTGTAAGATTTTATATTACTGCCCCACACCTCCCCCTTCCTCACGTAATATTTTTTACATGTCACTTTTTCAGTAATTAAAGTTCTTTTAAAGGTTTCTGTAATTCATTTAACTCGGTTTCGTGGGTGCGATGAAACATCATTTTTAGGCTACTCATATTGATAATTAGGTTAAAAGTATTACCTAAGACGCTACCTGACGTCCTTTGTAAGAAAACGTCTGAAATACGCAATCCCGCCCTGAAAGCCTTGCGTAATTTAAGGACGATCCCCCAACTGTGATGTAATATTGCGATTCTAATATCTAGAGGGTCATTTTGTGAGCAATTTTTAGTCCTTTTAACAAGTTCTATCGATTTGTAAAATTCTACGAGAGCTTTGTAAGGCAAAGAGTAACCATAAATATCGCCTCGAGTTAGTTACTTCGTTATATGTGCTTTTTATGAAATCACGGATTATTTGTGACATGGATTCGCTGGGGCTTCCACCGTAAATAGGACGCAGAGAATTAACGTAGGAAAAGCGGGGAACATTGTCTTAAGCGGGCAGCGTGCTGCGAGGGATTAGATTTATACGTCCCCGCGGCTGGCTTCGCTGCGAAACGTATTTTCATTACGTGACTAGCGCTTCCTCCCACGCTGAAAAAGTACTGCTTTTCAAGGATGGCCTGTCTAATCTTGCCCCACCGTAGGGAAAAACATACGGACGGCTTTTCGTTTTACCGTCGCTGGAGACCGCTGGCGGGACTCTTCTTGTTCGGCCGTGGGTAATAATTATTCCTTTCAAAGGGAATGCAATCTATCGCGAAAAGTGCGGACAGCTCTTATAATATCCATCAAATATCAAGGAGAAATTAAATACAAAAAGCATGCCGTGCTTTTTCTACGGTGGGAAGATCGCTTCGTAAGACTGCAAGTAGAACAAATCGAAATTAATGCTCCAATGTCCGTGACACTGATGTTACTGTTAATTCACACTTTTTATCTGTCGCATGGTATTAAGAAATTCCTGCGTGTGTGCTCTATCGAGGAAATCATCACAAACAATATCAAAACATATTCATTTCAATGATTTAATGAAGTAGAGTGACGTTCCTTAAGGGGTTAGCTCGCATCAGTAAGGTCAGAAAAATCGATTTTTGGATTTTATCATTTTCTCAAAGTATATCATCCTGAAAATGTTTTCTGTAAGTTTCAAGTCGATCCGATTAAAATTATGGGAGATATAGGACTTAGAGTGTACGCGTCGCGAACCGTACCGCCGACCACTTGAAACTTTAAACGCGTTTTTCTCGAAACGTGTTTTTCTATTGCGGTGACCACGATTTCTCCAAAACCGCTTCACCAATCTTTCTGAAACTTTGTAGGTTTCTTCTAGACATTCAAATCTAGTCTTTAATCGAAGCATTTGTTTTTCCAATGCATAATTTTTATTTTATGGATGAAAAATGAGTGTTTTTTTCATCGAAAATCGATCATTTCACTTAAAACATGTGCCATTTTGTCCCAGATGAATATTTTATAAAATCGAACGATTAAAGACTAGATAAACTATTGTACTAACTAAATCTTCTTCGTTTTTTGATCTCAGATAACCCAGTTTCGAATAATGTTGGTCACCGCAAAACGTGTTTCTAAAAACAGCTTCCGGGCAACCAGTTGTAATTGTGCAATAAACAAATATTTTTATACCAAAATATAATATAATAATCTGTTAAAGTGTCCCTCATTTGAATATAAAAACCATTGCATAATAATATGCATGTACTTTCTGCTATAAATTCCCAAAGAATCGATACATTTTCTACCTCCTGATGCGAGCTAACCCCTTAAGGGGGAACACCACTGTGAAAGTTGAAAAAATTTCGATTCTTCTTTTTTTCACTTTCTTAATGTTTAGCTCGTCAACAATACTCTCTGAAAATTTCAAGTCGATATTCGAAGCATTTACGAAGATACAGTGCATTTTGTGAAACGCATCACGCTTACAAACGCATTGCAAGTCAAACTTTAAACGCGACTTTCTCGAAACGACATTTTTCTAACTGATCGAATCCATAACTCTGTCAATTTTTATCCGATCGACTTGAAATTTTGACAGGATCTTTAAAACGAGATTATCTTCAGTTGTACGTACCGATTTTTTGATCGAAAACATATTTTTTGAAATACGCTCGAAAAACTATCCATTTTTTTGCGGATTTTCGAAACTTTTTCTTCTAAAGCACACCATTTTTACAAAAATAATTTTTTTCAAAAATCGGTACGTACAACGGAAACTACACTCATATAGATTATATTAAAACAAAAAAAATTGATTTCAGAGTTGCCGTTCCAAAGATACCCTTTCGATAAGCGACCTATGTTTTCTTGTGAGGGGTCTAGAAGATTAACTGTATATGAAAATCTATGCATGTTTTTCTATTCATTTTTTTTTTGTAGTCTCTTAAGACATTGTACTAAAGATAGGTAATAACAATTTTATATGAAAACTGTAAGCTATTCCTAAAAAAAAATCTTAAAAATGGGCACATTTTTCCAACCGTCACAGTGGTGTTCCCCCTTAAATAGAAGTGGAGCAAGAAGTAGAATAACTCCTTGTTGGTCAGACACGCTGTACTCACTAATTCCTTCTCTACCACTCGAAACAGCAAACAATGGCAATTAGCAGTTTAGAATAAAAGTGACATAAAAAGTAGCCAATCTAATTAACACTAATAGCAATTAGGTAAATAAAATTTCCCAAAGCCATCGAGTATCTTTCACCTACCCACAGCAAGTAGAAAAACTCCGACTACTTAATTTGCATTCAGAGGCAGCCCCGAGTCCACCGAAAATTCTGTCTAATCTACCTCGAAGCCCGCCCCCGAAGTAGCAAGATTCATCTTGGCCGAGTGGGAAACAAAAAGGCACCTCTAATCCGCGGCGAAAATTTCCAGAAACCAGCCTCGATTCTTTTTTTACCGGCGTCCTTCCACTCGTCTGAGAGGAGGCTATGCGACAACGAACGCGATGGAACAAAGATTGAAAAAAATTCTGAAGAACCCCCAGCCCGTTCCCTTAGACGCTGTTCCTCGTCTAATATTCCAGCCTTAAGACGCTTGTAACGCGGACTTCTCCATGGATTACGCGGCGAAGGAGGCGCCTGTGATTGCCTGGAGGACGATTACCAGCCAGGACGCGTTAATCAGTCCTCCCCCTGTGTTATTCCGGCTCATCCCGGATCCTCCAGTCGTTTTCGGGGCCGCCGATTCTCTGGCGGTGCGCCGTGACACAGCTGCTTAAGTCGGAGCTGGAAATTATCGCCGCTATAGTTATCTGACGGCATTAATCCGATGAACAGCGTGGTCGTTAGCGGGCAATGTCGATTATCGACACCGTTGCTAATGCCATTATTGGCCTCTTAGCTCGTCGAGCGTCCTCCGAGGACAAGTTCTCGGCGGCTCGCGAACCCGCGCTCGAATCAGCTCGGCGACAATCTCGTCAAACCTCTTGGCAGTATAATCAATAACCGCTGTTACGCATTAACAGGTAATTTAATGCCGCGCGATAGGCGATTGGACGTGATGAGACGCGGGAGGCTCGATGAGGAGTGTCGCAGAAAGAATGTTTGCTCGACGATGGGTGAGAGTGTTTGGGGAAAAGGGAGCTTGGAATTGAGGGAGGAAAGGGATATTGGGTGATATGGGGCTGGTTGTATTGCGATTTGATTCGATGTGATTCATGGAGTGTTAAAGTTAGGCTTCACTGGAGGATACAGGGTTCTCCGTTTAGTCTCCGTTTGGGAGACTAAAGGCAAATTCGTACATACCTGTTTCGTGAAGTTTTAGAGGCATTAGTGTGAGTGGTCGAAAATATCGTTTCTCTGTTTTGAAATGTAACAGCTTTTTGTGAGCAAAGCATTACTTTATAGGAGGTCGTAAATCTTTATAACAAAACGTCACTCTCTTTGTGGTGTTCTTAAAACCACAAGAGCCCACTGAAATGGAGGATGATGAAAGATGGAGATGTGATTTCACTTAACAATTACACTTATTACTATATTTAAGGGGGAACAATACCTTGAAGCCCGGAATAAAATGCATTTTTTTTTAATTTTGTGTTAGATATCCATACTTCGTAGGAAAGTCATTGATATGGGGTTTAAATGTGCATGTAGTGGACAGTATTTTAGAATTTTTGTGTGACAAAATAAACGATCTTATAACTTTAAACTCGTTTGTCTCGAAACTATGTTTTTCATACTGGTTGAACGATTTTCTCCGCCAATTTTGCATGAATCAATCTCCGGTTTTACGTATTTATTCTACAGAGAAATGCCTTCAGTTAAGCGTACGGAAACTAAAAATGAATTATTTTTAATATTTTTTCAACCCCAAAATATATTGAATTTTTCCTTAAACTGACTCGACATTTTAGAACTTTGCCCTTTAATCTCCGCCATTTTTCCAAAAATTATTGTAATTAAATTTCCGTACGCTTAACTGAAGGCATTTTTCTGTAGAATAAATACGCAAAACCGGAGACTGATTCATGCAAAATTGGCGGAGAAAATCATTCAACCAATGTGAAAACCATAGTTTCGAGAAAAATGAGTTTAAAGTTATAAGTTCGTTTATTTTGTCACACAAAAATTCTAAATTACTGTCCACTACATGCACATTTAAACCTCATATCAATGACTTTCCTACGAAGAATGGATATCTAACACAAAATTAGAAAAAGTTGCATTTTTTTTCCGGGCTTCAAGGTGTTGTACCCCCTTAATGTGAGTAGCCACTACGTTATAAACGGAGACATTGATGAGTTCTATGTACATAGTTGTGAGTTCTGTTGGCTACTGCTCTAAAGAGGAGACTGACTTCATGCAGGAAAACTAGGAAGACTCCTCCAGGGGTGTGACTTGTAAAAAGAGGTGGTAAAAACTATTCCCTATTGGTGAAAACGTGATGTGGAAATGGATCATGGAAAAAGTACAGGAAAGGGAAGATGCAACGGTGGGGAAAACACCAACTGGTCGGCGCAAGGCCATCTGTCTATTCTCCTCGTCATTCTGGGAATCTCGGTCCCAACTTGGCCTAAGAGCTTTTATTTCAAAGCAGTGAAAATTAATTATCGAATCCCCTTTTTGTTAAACAAGGATCGGCAGAACAAATTTTTACCAGATGCGAGGTGACGAAACACAGGACACCTTTACAGGTCCTCGAGTTCTATGAAGGAACTTTCCCTCCTCAACGCGGTTCATATTTATCCGGGTCAGTTACTGGCGCTGACACAATGAGATCAGTTACACTGACGCCACTGAACCGTCACGGATGTAGCGTCTTGTGATAACACTTACTAGAGATTCCTAGAGTTCTTCCTCTAAGCTATATGTTGTTAAGCAGCGTTACTCTTTTTTATAAAATAATAATATGTTGGCAAGGAAAGATTATTAAAAGGTAAGTGTGTTCATCAGTTTGTACACGATTTCATATAGGTTCTTTATTTAATAAATAATGTTATTCTGAAGTATGGTAATTGAGTTTATCGCAACTAAATAAATAGAACGTAGCAAATTTTATTGTAACTAAATAAATATTAAAAATTGCCACTATTATACCCAAACAGAACTGATATTTGTGAATTCACCTTTAACAAACTATTTAAATACTAAGTTCGTTGTAAGCAGTGTTAAATTTCCTCTTTGAACAGATTACAGCGAACTTTTTATTTACCTATTACTTCAATCAGCACAATGGCGGGCCATGTAATTTGCGCCAGAACATTTGAAGAATCTAACGATTGAAACTTAACCGAGCGTCGCGCAACAAATAACCTCGTAACAGCATCGGGCGAATATTACGTGAATTGTAATCCCGAGAGGACCTGGCTCGCCGAACACTTCAAACACGGGATTAATCTCATTTTGCGCGAACACAACGTCGAGGCTCTACACGAAGTAGCGGCGATGCAATGTCGAAGTTCGGAGTACCCCGCGAGTTTTAATAAACAAGACACTCGGGCTGATTAAAATTCGCTACGTTCTATCGTTTAATAAACAGAGAACACCATCTAAACCCAATATCGACCCGAAAACGCGTTGTCGAAGTTTTCCAGCTGCAACTATCAACGGGATAGGGGGTGTGGGCAAAAATAGCGGTGAAAGCCGATAGTCGATGGAAAGTTTACGCTGACCAGGCAACGGTTCGTGGAATTCGTCGATCGACAAATTCGTGGTAATAAAAACAGTTGGTTTCGCGAACGTTATGATCATCGTTACAGTCACACGCGTAATTCTGCGCGGTTCGCGATCGTATTGCCTCTCGCGTTGCAATTTGCAATTGGTTTTCGTCCGCACGCAAGTATAGCCCAATCAACAGTGCAGTTTCGTTTAAAAATAAAATGTCCCAAGGTTCATGGTACTTCTACTTTTTCACCCGAGTTTTAAATTCAAAAAACAATCAAGTTCCTATTAATCTCATTAAATATTCAAGCATCCTAAGGCTAGATTTTAATCGTTATTATTTTACGACCGCCCACCACTCGATAATAATATAAGAACAACAATGATTTCGATATTCATCGTTACATATCTCGCAACACGCACAGACGGGGTATTGCATGAAACGTACCTACACGCAAATATGCATCATACTGAAAGGTAAAATATTGCGCGCACCGAGCAGAATAAATAACAGTGTTTAAAAAAAGAAACGCTCGGCGGCCGGCGATAAAGGGTCGGAATATTTTGAAATCGAACCGCGAGGAAAACAGTCTGCTTCGTTGTTGGCCCCGAGCTATGGCGCGAGGGACGCGTTGAATAAAAAGTACGGCGAGGGAAGATCGCCTGGCGCGGGTGTTCGCCGGGAAAATTTTGTTTCTCGCCAATGTTTGCGTGAAACATTTGCTGCGAGCGTGCCCGTTAAAAGGAACTTTTACTCGGTCCGAACTTTTCGGAGGAAATCGTGCTTGAGGTGAGCCATCGCGCGCAAATTCTGCGTGGAACTTCCGCGAGGAAGTCACGTTTAAAGGCGAACGTCCGCGTGTAAATCGTGCAGAAGCCCGTCTCCGAATTCTAATCCTCGAGACTCGAAAGTTCACTTAACCCGGGTCATCGCGCGGAAATGCCGTTTAACGCGGTCCGTCGCGATGGAATTCTATCGAGCGGCGGAAAAATTCACCGCGACTGCATCTTCGCGAAGAATTCCCATATCGCGTGGTTCCGCGCGGGGAAACTTCCGTACGCTTCGCTCGAGCCTCCAGCGACGGGAGCTCCCCCGCGCGCAGACATTTTTGCCCGGCCCATTGTCTGCCTTAACAAGACGTCTTCCCCTTTAAGCCGCGGCAACAAGCCTCACCGCAGATGGAATCAGACGGCAGCCGATGGCAGGCGCACGTATCGCGGCCGTTGCTCGCCTCCGTCGTCTATTTCGACGTTAGTTTCCGGCAGTCGCGATGGCATTTCCGTCTCGAAGTACACGCCACGAGAAACCGCAGGCCTACCGTGCGAAGCGGCAGACAGGATTGTTCGCGCACCAGGGCTGACGTCCCGTGTATGTTCATCCCCTAGGCCATCCAAGCTGGATCGTTGATCGCTGCATTCGCACGCCTGAAGACACTCGGGCGTACTTGTTACGCGCGATTGTCTCTTCGACGGCGCAAAAAATATGTCAGCGCGGCGGAGAACCGTCTGGCCGCTCGGAGAAAGGTCTGTGGTGGCACTTATGGGCGACTTCATGGTAAACAGGGACATTTCACGGATTGGGGGAGGGGGTAATTCCGGTTGCGTAAGCAAGAGATGCTATACAATTTGAGCAAGTTACAGATTTGTTAGTTTTTTTTTTTGTATTAATTGATAGTTTGAAGTGTCTAGGTTGTATCGGTATGACCGGGAAAGCATGAATTTATCAGCATCTCGGGGAGAATAACTCTGTGGGCCGTTTATGCAAGTTAGGCAATGAGTTCTGCCACGCTGTGGATTTTTTCTCGAATAGGGGAGACCGGGGCAAGTTGATACGTTTTTCAGTTTTCGATTTTTTCATTTTTGTTTGAATTAATTACTTAATAACAAATACGCTAAAATATACTTTGGTCCTTCTTCTTTAAAATATTGTAAATTGTGGATACGGTACCATAAGAATGTACTGAAGCTAATTTTTTAAAATGTAGCATAGCATAGCTTAGCTTCCAGGTGGATTCCCGACTTTAGCAATTCGTATATTCCCTACATAAACACAGGAATTTTTACGCTACCTGCGATCGGTAATTTTACATGCACCAACCTAATATATAAATAATTTAATTTTTCAAAGATGTAGGTAGCAGTGACGCATCCAAAGGGGGAGGGAGGGAGGGTTCTCTGGCACCCGCAAAGAAGGGGCTTCGTAAGAAGAAAAGAAAACTGGAGTTTTTCTTTAAATAATGTTTTACAATCACCTAATGAATTTTACTGAATTTGCATTAAAAATACTTTTATCCGTTCAACTCGGTTCCTCCCAAGATTAAATCCTGAGTACGCCACTGGTAGGGGAGACCGGGGCAAGTTGATACGTTTTTCAGTTTTCGATTTTTTTCATTTTTGTTTGAATTAATTACTTAATAACAAATACGCTAAAATATACTTTGGTCCTTCCTCTTTAAAATATTGTAAATGAAATGTTGAGAAAATACATACAAAATGAATGAGATAATGTTATTTGGACGAAGGTAAAATGTATCAACTTACCCCAATGCGGGGCAAGTTGATACTGCTCTGGGGCATGTTGATACATCTGTAAAATATCCATTTAATGAGTAAAATATGGATGTCTGGAATATCCCACTTTAATATGAGGTGCTTGCTTCTTTTTATTAATGTATATTAATAAAGCTATTTTATCTATTCCGTATATTCTGGCGCTTTGACTCCTTTTCTACACCAACACACACTTTTTGAAAAATATTTTGTGGTATTTTTCCGCGATTCGTTTTTCTGACATAATTTCGTACCATCTTCCCAGAAATAAAAGGAAAAATCCAATTACAAGTAGTCGGGGAAAAATTGATACACTCTCCATGAGTATCAACATGCCCCAGAGAAAACGTATCAACTTACCCCACAGGAAGTCATTATATACAAACATCTCCATAAACAAATGTAGAGCATATAAACAAAATAACAAAACGTAATTCCCTTAGCTTCAAAGGACTCAATGTGATGCCCAATTAATTTGAGTGATAAAATTCTCTATCCCGTCTCAAGACGGATTGGAAAGTGAACACAATTATTTACTTTTTGTGTATAAAAACGAAAACAGTTAAAAATGGATTGCTAAAGTCAAGGTACACAGATGTACCCTAGATCGTAGTAAAGAATTGATCAAGAAGCTTCACATATCTCACACGTAAGGAGCTATATATATACAGTGTCGAGATAATTCGTCTGTATCAACCTGCCTCTGTATCAACTTGCCTCGGTCTCCCCTACTAGTAGGGCTTTTAAAAATCAACTTTTAGCTATAATGCGCGGCGACTGTGTCTAATTGCTCTGTGTTTACCTATACTGTATAGTATTATTTATCACTTACCTATCTCCGTCTTCTGTTTCGTGTGTACCTTATATTTTAGCAAAGGATACCCACCGTATATAAATAAATAAATAAATAAATTTACGTTGTAACAAAATTGGAAATATTATTACAAAAAGGGCGTTTTACTTACTCCAACGAGTGGGGTGATTCCGGCCATGATTTTTCTTAATAAAAGAGGTGAGAGAACTGTTGAATTAATAAAAAAGATTTATTGTTTGTTGTCTTAAAGTTAATTACTACATGAATTATAAATGTAATCTTCAGGGGTATTCTATCCTGAACGTTCTTTATGTATTCATGGACCACTTGCTGTGCAGCAGAACCACTTTTACCATCTTTTCCGAATTCTTTGAAAAAGGAACAAATGTCGTCGACTGCTTTTTCTTCGGAAGTATCTGAATCGCTCGTATCAAAATTCAGTTTCTTCGTTCTCAGTTTTATTTCTCCCTTTTCTGTTTGTCAATGTGTAAGCGCGTTAATAAATTTTCCTGGCCTTATTCTGCCTTCTTCGTAATTCTTTCATATTTCAGTGGCATCTCATCAGTGGCAAGCCAGAAAAAATCATTGTTAAAAGCTGACGGGATTACCCCTCAATTTTGTCCTTGTCCCGCAACACACATTAAGATAGTTGAAGTAATACACTGAATTCAATTTACATATCATGAAAACCTAAATGTGAGATTGAAAATAGAAACATTTCTCTATTTAATGAGATTAATATTAGTAATTTATATCTATTCCAAGTATTAACTTACTTTCTTTCATTGCGAAATGAATACTCACGGATTTGTTTACAACAAAAGGCTGCTATAATCATAGAAACGATGAATATTATTAGCTAGCCACATTACTCCTAACAAGTGGCAATAAATAAATCACCCCACCTTCCCCTACTTATTTCATTCTCGATCAACGTCAATGTTCCCATTGGTGGTCTTTATCATTAATAGTAGACGAATTTTAGAGCTCGAAGAAGGCTTCTTCAATTCCCCTCCCGCCAGCCAAGAAACCTGTCGCTGAGGAATCAAGCTGACAGTTATTTATTTAGTAAAGTGTTTTCTCGCCGACGGTTGCGCCGCGCCGTTACCGACGATGCTCCCCTATTTACTCGATATAAGGAAGACGCTTCCCCCTCGCTCTTTGTTCAATTATTAGAAGCCCGTCACCGCGGGGAGAACGCATTACGTTAAAAGCTCACGTTTGTCAAAGCGATCGGGCCCGGTCGAACTAGCAGCGACGTAATAATAGACAAATTAGTGAAAGGAAGTAGCTCCCGCGGAATTTCATTTAGAGGTTGCCTTTGAAAACCCTCCGCGGTTCCGGTTTGAAAATACTCTCTGGATTCCGTCCGAGTACACGCGTTCCTTCCTCTATCCGCCTCTTCCTCCATCACCTGCTTCCCCTTTGTCTCTCCCCTGCCCCCGCTCTGCCTTCGGAAAGTTATTTCTCTAAAGTGAAGTCACCCCTTTGCTGCTGCACCTTCTCCAGGTGATTTCGCCCCCGGCCCTTCGGGGGGGCTGGTCGTTCGATTTCAATTACCAGATTGGCATGATGAAAACGGGCGTCTCTACCGGGAGAGCGAGCGTCGCTGCTTCCGCCCCATGACGCTACGGAGCGCGGCGGGGAGTTTGGAAAATCGCGCGAACAGCTCGCCAACCGAACGCCCGAACGAAGCTTCGGCCACGGATACGGCAACTCGCGCGCTTTGTTGCGTCTCTGTTCCCGTTAATCATTCCCCTATCGGTCTTTGTGTACGCTCGAAGTGGCGGAAGCTGATTAGGAGACGGGGCTTTTTGCAACCGGCTCGTACGAAACGACGCGCGGCCAGCCACGAGTAACGCGGATTACGAACGGATCGATAGGACACGAGGTGAATCGAGAATTTACCGTTTTAGTACTAATACGGTATGGCGAGCTTTTAAAGCGTCTTTTCTCCATTTTGGATTCTTATTTCAGGGTATGGTGAAGTGGTGCTGGCAAGGGAAGTTAAGGGGAGGTTCTGGTCTAAAAGTCGATTTTTTTTTATTTAATTTTTCAAATGTTCAACCTTTTAGGAATACGTGTTTCAAAGGATTTGTTGAAATTCGTAAAATTCCCGAAATTATAGGTATTTGAGTAGCGGCAAATGCATTGGTAACACCCGGTTACTCGATACTCACGTAAAACTTTAAACGCGTTTTTCACAAAACAGTGTTCTCAAAACGGTGGGAGCTGTATCTTCAAAAGTTATTATCCGATTCGACTGAAACTTTTTTTATTTTGAAGAATATACTTCTGGCTAGGGGTGGAACTAAAAAAAAATACAAAAAGTTGAAAATTTATAATTTTCAAAGGCGATGAAAGGACGAAAAATACAGGGAAAAGTGATTTCAAACTTGAAGTGTCGTTATTTTCTAAAAAATAATGTAATTTTTGTAATTGTTTTTAGTTCCCCCTCTGGCCAGAAGAATAATCTTCAAAATAAAAAAGGTTTTAGTCGAATCGGATAATAACTTTTGGAGATACAGGTCCCACCGATTTGGATCAATTTTTTGACGCCTTGACTTTAACGACTCCCCAGGGCCGTCTACAATGATTAATTATAAAACAAAAAATATATTTCTATAATTTAAGACATCCTTAATACAATGTAAAAGGTCCCATTAAATTATATATAGTAGTTTTCCTTTAATTAATTCCTAAGGATCACTTATTTTGGGGGGCCTCTAGACCAGAACCTCCCCTTAAGCAACCTGGACATTCAGGAAATTATGCAACTTTATGTGCAAGTAGAGTAGTTGATGCACAGTGTTGTAAATATAAAAAAAAGTTAAACTTTTGTTTAATCTCCTTTCCAATATTCTCCACCCTTCTCGAGATATTCCACGAAAAAGAAAATTCTGCATTTTTTTCAACGCGTGACTTCTAAAACTGCGGCACCAACAAAAAATATGTTTGTCTTACGCATCAACTGCTCTACTTGCACATAAAGTTGCATAATTTTCTAAATTTCCGGGATACCTAACTTCCCTTGCGAGATAAAATGGAACACCTCATGTTTTCAATTCCTACTGATAGGAAGAAATATTGTGTAATTGACGATGGGGCGAATGATAATTTGGGATTAATAATAGTGAATAATGATTATTCGAAATGTCCATTTTTCAACTTTCCCTTTTATTGTATAATAATGTGAAGATTTATCGGGACAAAGTGGAATTCCTGGTGCACGTAAAGTCCTTATTTAATGAGAAAAGGCATTTCATAATTGGTAACTGAATGAAGGGAAATGTTTAGTAAGGAAGCTGAACGAGTCCTGCAACGGTTTATCGTTTCGCGTGCTCAAGCCTGGGCTAAAGAGTGTCTCCGAGGATTTCCTCGGCGCTTCGAGATTGCTGTTGCTCGATAATCGGATAATCAGGTCCTCGAATGTGATAATTCGATTCCGGCGCCTTGTGTTCGTTGCTACGTTCCCGTTCGTGCAGCGGCACAGTAGTGAACGAGCAGCTCTTTTCATTACATTGCTAAAGCCGTGTTGTTTTATTCAGCCCTTGGCCGGCATTGAATAGATTCGAGTAATTAGTACGCAGTCCTGTTGCCTATATTGTTTTTCAAAACTGAGAGGCTTCAACGACGGCAAAACTCCAAATTTTAAAATTACCTCATTCTCGTGCCTATCTCTTGTTGAAATGAATTCATTGTCAGATTACATTTCACAAAATTATTTGGCCAATTATTGCCATTCTTATTTGCCTTTCCAGTGAATTCGGCATTGTGCATATTGTAATTTTTCGGTCGATATCATGTCCTACTGTAAACTCTGACGGAAGATTTGCCTCTCGTTCATTTTGCCAACAACGGTTGGAAGAAAATGCCACAATACCATTATGGCAAAAGATTAAAAACCACTGGGCTACGTGTCATATCACTAAACATGGGTTTCAACGAATGAATTCCCGTCTGTTGAATCGCAAAAGAACCCCCGAAGGGTGCATCTCTCCCTAGAGGCGAGCGGAACGCGAATCGTGACATTATATCGACGTTTCCTGCCAGAAGACATCCGTTCGCTATCTGAAATTGGACGAAAACCATGAACCGAGTGCGTATCATCGCGTGGACATTGCAAGTATAGTTGCTCGTGTCAGTATAATCTGGGAGCATTCAGAACTGACGTGTCGCTCGGATTTCAGTCCCCATCGTCAACTTTCACGCTGACAACGCGCCGCTAATTAGCTGGCTTGTAATCATTACAACGCTCGATCCAAGTTCCCGTGTTTTTGGAATCCATGCCGAGGCTTTTCCCACTGTCTAGATTTTATGCGAGGTGCAATAAGAGATTGTAATAAAAGTATAACGTTTCCTGATATAAGATTATAGTCATTTAGTTAGTATATACCAGTGGCGTACTCAGGATTTAATCTTGGGAGGAACCGAGTTGAACGGATAAAAGTATTTTTAATGCAAATTCAGTAAAATTCATTAGGTGATTATCAAAAATTATTTGAAGAAAAACTCCAGTTTTCTTTTCTTCTTACAAAGCCCCTTCTTTGCGGGTGCCAGAGAACCCTCCCTCGCTCCCCCTTTGGATGCGTCACTGCTACCTACATCTTTGAAAAATTAAATTATTTATATATTAGGTTGATACATGTAAAATTACTGATCGCAGGTAGCGTAACAATTCCTGTGTTTATGTAGGGAATATACGAATTGCTAAAGTCGGGAATCCACCTGGAAGCTAAGCTATGCTATGCTACATTTTAAAAAATTAGCTTCAGTACATTCTTATGGTACCGTATCCACCACAAGCTAAACTAAGCTGTGCTATGCTATGCTATATTAAAAAAAAACTGCTTCAATACCTACATCATTTTCAACCAAAAGCTACATTCCTGTGCTATGTTTTTCTCGTGTTAGCTCGGGTCTCTCGCAGAATACTATTAAAACGAATAAACGCGTTGCTTTCAGAGCTTCAGTTTAGTTAAAACCCCTGACCAATTATCTGAGCAATTACCAAACTACCAACTACCTAACAATCAAATACTCGAACCGCCTATCATCCTCATCACTGGCTCCAGACTTTCAGCGAATCGCTGCTGCATTATTCGCACGGTGCACGTACCCCCGCAGAAAAAAAGCTCGCCAGATTTACCCTCTCGCGTGAGACTATTCACAAAAGCCTGTTTCGAGAATGGGATCGACCCCTCGCTATCGAATCTCCAACAGCCTACGCCGTTTCATTCGCATCCGATCGAACGAAATTAACGTCGCCGGTCTCTCTTTTATTTTCTCCAACGATCCACGTGTAATGCAGCTTCGATCGCGGGCGTTGCTGGGATAAAGCAGGATGTCGCGATCCGAAATCGCGGGACGGCGCGTTCGAAGCGCGATCATAAGGGATTAAGTTTATCCAATGGCGCTGTCCGTTTAGTTGCTCGTGAAACGGCACCGCTCGACCGACTCGGCCGCGCAACTGTCGGCGATTAAATAAAAGCGTCGTCGGATTGATTAACCAAGGCACCGTGTGCCCGCGTCAGCTCGCACGCTCGCGTTGTTTCGCAAACGAACGCTTCAAAGGCCGCCTCGCGATCGCGCTCTGGCTGCTTGATATGAGCCAGCCGAAGGGGGCACGTGTACAGAGCTGTACGCGAACCCCGGGCGTGCCGAGTCGTAACGAGCCGAGTTAATACGTGTTCACCATGCAACCGACGCGACGTGTCGCGACCTTGCGGCGACGCGCGCGCCATTTTTCAGCCCGTCAACCTGGGAATTTGCCGTCGAATCGCGCTCGGGGAACTTCCATTCGACGTGACGAATCCCCGTTTGAATTTCCAGCACCGATTCGGCAAAAGGGCTCCCACTTCTCTGAGAGTTCAAAGGAAATCGTGGGTAGCGATTTAACAAGGATATACATACAGGGACGGATTTGTGTATAAACTAAGCTGGAGCCTACTTAGGATGGCAAATTTGGGGGCGGCTAATTTTGGGGAGTGACAATTTTTTAGTGAGTGAAATTGGGAAAGGTTTAAACAGATCGGTTTCAGATAACTTTAAAAACAATTCACTTTTTTTTTCATACAATGAATTAGTAATAACTCATGTGTGAGCTGTCACATTGAATTAAGGGGATCTTCTAGTGTAACGAAGCTAATTCTTTGCGTTTCTTTCAGAATTTATTATGAGGAGCTTGTAAAAGTTATTGCTAGTCGGTTTATTTCTACATACTTATCTATATTTCGATTACATTTTCAATTTATTTTAGCACGAAAAAATTAAAATTAACTGAAGTGGACCACTTTGTAGTTGCTTTTGAAAAAAGCGGTGCCCATACAGTGTCCACTATTGGACGGTTTCTGAGCATCTGAAATAAAAAATTTAAAAGGATTCATTATTTTTTTGCCTTTGGCTATAGCCGGTACCAGAGTGAAAGGAAAATATTGAAAATTTAAAAAATTACGGCACTTTGAAGATTGAGTTTCGATTTTCACCCATTTTTTCGACTTTTTGGGTCTGTCAGAATGAAAAATTAAATATTTTCATACAATTGTGGTAGGGGCGATAGCCACACGTGTACCGAAGATGTATGCAGAAATTGACCTCAATTGGTCAAGTCAATTTTGAAATAACGTGGACACCAGTTCGAAAAACATAGTTGCAAGAAGAAAGTGTTTAAAGATTTGCATACAGTTTACACAGTGAAACTTTTACTCACCAATAGTCAGCCAATCCAGGACCATAAAATGGACCCTCCTTTGTAATTTTCCATAACAGAAACTAGTAGTAAATTTAAAAAAGAAAAATTCGATTTTTTGACTCGTCACATTAAACGACCCCCTTAATTTTGAAATAGTCTTGACTCTTATAAATTGAAATATTTTATAGCAGCAATATTATAATACCAGACATTTGCTAGCATAGATGCGCCAAATTTCCCAATCTGCCCCTGTAAACATAGATACATATGCAGAGTATTATTATTATTATTAAACATCATTATTGCAAAACAAAACACAGCAGGTAACAACGAAAAGAAAGAAAACAAAGACAAAAGCAAAAGCGAAGTTCAGTCAGAGACTGTTTTCCAACTTAACAATTTTATGAAATTGAGAATGTCACAATATATTAAATGATTGGTAGAAATGGGGAAGCTTTAGCTCGTGAAAATATTATATCCATTAACGTTCTCCAGTATTTAGTAACGTTCGACCAAGCCGGCCCTAACGATCGCAAACACGAGGCGAAGTAGCCGCGAAGGGTGGCTCGTTCCACAGGTCAGTCGAGTGGATTTTGAAGCGTTGGCGCCAGAAGAAACGGCCAGAAAGAAAACGCCGGTGGCACGGAGGGGGACGTTCACGAAAAGCCGCGGCGGTGCTCGTTGAAATGCAAGCTCTTTTATAACGCGCCACTGGGCTTACACGCGCACGGCGCTCGTTAACTCGGCCATCAGTTTCACGCATGGCGCTGCAAAAAAGCATGACGACAGCGCCAAACGTACCCCCTGACTCTCCCCTGTTGACTTTTCCGCGCCGCCCCTTTCTCCCACCGACAACCATCGTCCCCGCACCGCCCCCACCCGACCATCCTTTTATTCCTGATTTTTCGATTTCCACCCTTTGCATTACGCTACGCCGCCGGTGTAAGCCTGTCAATACTTCCATCGCGAATGCCCGATCGTGACACTGACCAAAGCGACTCGATCGACAAACAGGCAAGCTGTTTGATACCGTTGATCTTCAAAATAGGTGTCGATGAGTGGCGTTGATCGTCACTTTTCCTTCGCTACTATCGCCGTTTTATAATCTAATTTAATAATCACCATAGGTATTAGATTTATTTTGGATAAGTTATGAGATGAAGTGGGGTAAATATACCAGTAAATGGACACTACCAGTGAATGGACATTTTTTACTAAAACGAGTAAAATAAATTACTAAAATAAGCAATTAATTAATTATAGACTTCTTCTAGTTTCTCGCTTCATATCCAAACAATTTTCGCAATACATGGAATCAATCGCGCTGCAAATATAATTTTATAAAAGTGTCCATTCTCTAGCCTTAAGTGTTCATTTACTGGTGCGTTTACCCTAGCCGTTAAATTAAATACATACAACGCAATGGTTACGTTTACTGCGCTGACTTTTTCCGGTGTACCATTTCATGGAACTTGGAGAAAAAAAGATATTTTTGAGCAGCCTTTGTCGCCGTATGATTGACGCTCTTATAATTTCTACCTCAGCTGCTAACTAAAACGTATCCTAAGTCGCATTTGGCATTTGATCCGCGTTAGAAAATCAGAGGTAGTAGCGCAATAATCACTGGTCAATGTTTTGGTCGCGGTGATGACCGCAGACCACGCAGTGTCTGGCAATGAATTACGGCCGACGTTATGCGCAAACGCGCGTGCATAATTTTCAGAAGACGCGCACAGTATAATGCGTAATGACGAGCGGGGAACCGCAGCGATCGCGTTTACGGGCGACGAGGATTTTCGAATTTCCATGGGAACGGCGGCTCCAGCTGAGCAATAAATTTCTTGCCTGTTCCAGGATTACTCAGGCTGCAGCAGATATACCAGGGCCTGAAGCCGGGGAACGAGTCGTTTCAGGTGGAAACGGTCAAACGGATACAAAATATGTCCGAGGCGATCGACTTCCTGCGCAGCTTGGAGGAGCTCAATCGGTGGGTCTAATCGCGGGGCTCGTTCCCTTTACGACAGTTCTTTCGATTGGTTTGTTGATTTAATTGAATTCCATCCCTATTGGAAGCTTGGGGAAGCCAGTGAAACGAAGTATAATGGCTCTTGGGTGTAGCAGGATGAAGTATAATAGGCTAGTATAATCACAGTAACTGCCTCGGCCGTAATAACCAGAGCTTTACTCAATAAACGTTATTACCAAAAATCAGTAGCGAAAGTATTTTGCACGGGGGTGTGATTCATGGAAATTGCGTGAACCGTGACTCAAGACAACGTATAGATGAGGGGTGCTATAAAAGAGATAATTTTATTTAATGTCCATTTCTGATAATATCGTGATAGGTATTTAAAGCACAAGTCCATTAATAAGAAGTACGTTTAATGACCTTCGATAAAAATATATTCTAACTCATCAATAGTAACACAAAGTAACAAATAAAGTAATTAGAATTTCGACCGTATTTATACAATAATTCCAATAAACGAGAGTGACGACATCACTCTCGTCTATTGGAATTACAAAATAACAAAGTTTTAGATTTCTAAATAAGTCGAAAATGTCCCTTTCATGACTAGCTGGATTTAAATGAAATTATATTATACGTCACAAATATCACGATCACATTATACGTCATAAGATGGACGCTGTAATGAAAATATACTTAAATCAAATACTACAATTATAATTCTAAACCTTAACACTACAAAACAATAGAATCTATGACAAAAGTAACTCTTTGTACTATAAATCACTAATAGTTTTCACTGTCTTTATAGACTGCGAGTTATCTTTAATGCCTTACCAGCTTCTTGAATTATTGTAAAGTAAATTTATTTATTAAATTTGTGAGTTACAAACTAAGTCAACACAGGAATAACCACGAGTGATAAAAATAAATACGTACATAGACATATAAGAAATCTGGAAAATATTGAAGTAATAAAATAGCTTCGATTTAAATTCTACGTCCCATTCAAGACCCCTTCAAGAAATGCGCACCTGCGTTTGTTCTCGCGCTAGTCTAGCCATCATTTTTGTGCCAGTGAACTCTGTTCTCGTTCGTACAGTCTGATGGATCACGCTTTTGCGGGTATACGAGTGGTCACCGCGTATCTCGGCCGCAATTTACCGCCGGCTACGCATTTGCAGCAGAGGGGTAATCAACAACCAGCCGGCCGACAATGGGCCCGAATCGAATGAGCGTTGTAGTTACCGAAAACAAAACGTAACTATTGCAAATTGTCGCCGAACGACGGCTCGTTGCGCCGTGACTTTATCGTCTGGCGGAGGCGCGACGCGACTGGAATTACATAAATTCATTAGGAGGAGGGTCGTTGAAATCTTCACCGTAGCAAGCGCGGAGATATTTCAGTAGCGGAACCCTTGGAAAGAGTTAAATTGGAACGGGTAAAGTGGTTAAGTTTGTTGTTGATGGTTTCAGACTTTTCCTCCTTGGATCGTTTAGGTTGACTGCTCTGGGATAATGGAAGCTTGGGGGGTGGGAAAGGTGCATACTAATATTTCGAATGATAATTTAATTCCTTTGGGTCTAAATTTTATTGAAACCGATTGGACTTGAACGGAACTACGTTAAATGTAAGGTAGTCTTACGTTAGGCTTACAATTGATTGTAGTCGCAAGAGGTACAGACATTTCAGTCACTTTTCGTCACCTCTGACGTTACTTACGCTTGTTCCGCCTCTTTTGCGATGGATAAATGTTGATACGACAGGTAGAGTCTTGCCTTTGGCACGTAAACAAGGAGACTTGCCCTGGCACGTCAGGCACGCTGGTGTGAAGTGGCACTTTCCAGTGTAATTTTAATTCTGGATAAATAAACTTAACTACACATGGCTAGACAAAGTCAGAATTAAACTCGGGTTATAACTAAATCAAATGGGCCAAGTTATGCAGAAAGCTACTAACCCTCAATGATCTGAAATTGAGTAAATTTAGTTTGAGGATTTTAATTGTTAAAGAAAAGTAACTTGATTTCTAGTGGGTGTCTTTTATTTCTTGTTATTATTTTACAATGTTTTTTTAGTAGGTTATTTAATAGCGAGTAGTATAATTAATATTATTTTTAAGTTTCTGTAATTTCTGTTTTTAGATCTAAAATGTAACTATGGTTTGGTACTTTTAGTAATTGTACAAAGTAACAACTGTCTTAATGTGTTGGTAATTTTTTGCAAAATAAAGATACCAAAATCATGGGATCCGTACTGTGTTTAACTAATTTTTTGTCAGTTTGAGGGTCGGTGGCTTTCTGCATAACTTGGACCAAATGTACGTTAGATCCAAGCACTGGAAACGTAATTCTTCCATAACATCTTAGAAACATTAACAAAAGTTTTGTATCCTCAACAATCGGAGAGGAAATTTATCAAAGTCACGTTAGTAGGAACTGTTCAAACTTGAGAACCTAGTCGCCAACCCACCTGGCTTAATACATAACAAAAAGTAAATTGTTAGTTTAATAAATGAACTGTAATTTCTCTCAGGTGGAGCAACAAATACGTGGTACTGGACTGCCCCACAGATATGGCGAAGGATATCGTGGTTAGCCATGTGAGGGACGTGGCATTAGGCAAAAGAACGTATCACTATCTCCTGAGTGGTCTGGTAAGTGCTCAAGCATTATGTAAACCTCCCAAAGTCTTGCAATATACAATATCTACATACGTAAAATATTGACAACGCAAATATCTTAATCCACATTCAATTCCGCTGCTGCGATCCATCGAGACGATTAGAGACCCTTGAATTCAATCAAAACACCGCAGAACAGCGAAATGTTAGCTCATCCGCGTACTCTGCAATACACGAGACAAGACAGCTTATGTTCAGTGGTTTCGGGCGAGTGGCAACGAACGGGGGTGTGTCCTGTCGGGACGCAGAACCCATGCGTGCGTATGTGTGAATATTCCCTGCAACCTCGATGGGCAACGCCATCGTCGTTCAACATATCGGTCTCGAACTAGTCACTACGACATCGACACTCACGTCCAACTCCTCAGTCTCTATATTTTCAATCTCTCACTTTAAGGAGACAGTCCACTGTAAAGTAGTGAAAAATTGTCATTTTTTAAGATTTATTTTTTAGTAAACGGAATGTCCAACGTAAATAATGTTTTGTGTACTTATTAATACACTCATTAACAGCATAAAAAAATGTATTTTCAATTTTTAACTGCTTGTTTTTAAATGTATATCGCACTAATGTGAACGCCTTGAGAATGCGATGTAGTGCTGATGCAGGTGATTCCGGGAGAACGACGCATTTGAAACAAAAATTCAAAGTGTGTTGTATTCATTATGAGTGCGGTTATCGCCGGAACAGGGATTATTTTTACTGATAAAAAATTAACAAAATGGTGGAGGTTTGAAGTTTAAGTGTCGAAATACGGCGAATTTTTCAATCATTTTTCTTTGTAAAAAGTATGAAATGGTTAATCGAAAAAGGTTTCCGTAGCCTCGACTATAACCACTGATGTGCTAAATAACGTGTAAAAATTTCAGACTCATTGGTCAAACAGTTTTTTTGGAATCACCCGCACCAGTTGAAAAAAAAATGTTTTGAGATAATTGCGTTTATTAAAGTTTTAAAACAAATGAAAAAAATTCTTTTAAATTTCTTGTGTATAATATAAGAGTAGCTTAATAAATACCAAAAGATTTATTGAATTATATCTTGTATTTACGAAGAAAAAATCTTTAAAAAAAGCTTCATGTTTCAAACCATCACAGTGGACTCACACCTTAATACGTATCGTGGGCACTTCTTCGTGACTCAACTCAATAGTTACCAGTGCTTTCCCAAAGCCATACACGTATGTATCGTTAATAGTGACAGTGTAATTTTCTCCTGTTCATTCGCCCCGCCATAACAATCACTCTGAAACAGAAGTTGCCTGTAAAGGAGTGACGAACTGCTCGCCTCGCGGCTCGAGATCGACTGTGGATCGAGCAATCTGAGATGTAAGGAATCTTTTGGCACGCGTAGAGCTCCCCGTACTCATAAACTACCGGGAACGTTCAAGTGGAAGTGCCTCGAATCCGCGGGAACCCGGCCATCCGTGCTCCGCGTCTTTTATACGGCAGTACAAGCACGCTGTTTTCGTGTGTAATCAGATAATGGACGACCGATGGGAGAGCGAGGTGATCGAGTACGGTGCCATCAACATCACCGGTTTTCGCATCGTGGACTCCACTCGACCCTACGTCAAGGATTTCCTAGCTGGTTGGCATCGCCTCGACCCAGTGACGTCCCAAGGAGCTGGACGAGAGTCTATTTCTGTACGTAGAAACGTTTACTCTCCTCTTTTCCCTTGGAAATTGTAAAATAACGCCGTGATAAGTATGTAAACTTAAATTACTAAAAACTCACTAGGAACTACCCCCTGACACCCTCTCTGTCAGAACTTGCTGAAAACTCTGTAAACTTGATCTTCCTGAGTCTCTGTCTCCTCGTTTTCTCCAAAAGCTTCCTCAACGAGTACATAAGTGAATGACACCGTCACCGTTGTTAGTCATGCGCAAGGATTGCAAATATGGTAGAGCCTCCCGTATCAGTATTATTAGGGAGACAAAAACAGGGAGCCGGAACGGAACAGAAACGAAAACGATCGATAAACGAAAAGAACGAAATATTTTTCCGGAATAAAAACAGAAACGGAACGAAATTCGTAACCGTGTTGTAGGAGTGCAAACGATATAACCGAAATAAAAATTCCGACTAATAACGTTCTGTACACCTCACGTTAAAAAATTTAAATTGAGCGCGACCGTTATTTTCATCATATTTCATCTCGGTTCAGTTCTCTGATAGGGCTGACTGCGGTGCTGGCAGAGGCGTTGAGAGTCTTGGCCTTGTAGGCACAGCTTGCAACCGAAAGTATCAAAACTCTAAATTTTTTTCTTAAGACATAATATATAATATTCTATAATACATAACTATAACGTATAATGTTTTATATTATAAATACCAAAGGCAATAAAATTGTTCAAATAAATTTCTACAAGTTTTTTATAAATGAAATAACCGGTTTGGAACCAAATTTGTTTTTTATTCTGATGAAAACGAAATATTTTTCAGTAGGAACGATATTAACCGAAACGAAATTATTATTATCGGAGCTGAACCGAAACGAAACGAATACACATTTCGTTCCAGGTCTCTGGACAAAAGTGGCCGGATAAGAAAATTTTCGAATAATAGAACAATCACCTTTTTATATTAAACTGTATTTACTCAAATAGAAATAGTACCCTGCACCAGAATTTCAATTCATCCACAACATAAATTTTTCTTCTTTTGTAATTAAATAACATAACTTTTATGGTCGCGTCAATCATTTTCATGACCGACTAGCGATTCAATTGTAAACTTGTAAACGTGGTTCGGCCCATTGAATAGTTCGATTATTTCCCAATCAACCCCAATGTCCCATAGAAAATTACTCTCGAACGTGCACTTATCAAAGTAAATTAACCATTACCTTTATCACAGATAACACAGACCTGAGCCACCCGGCTCAATGCAGAGAAACGGAGCCTTCGAGAATATTCAAAGACCAAACTGCGCGCCGTCTAACTCACCGATTATCGTGATCGATCGTCACACAATTTCGGTGCGCGGTTCCCCAACTTTGGCCGCGTGCCCGACGTACCACGTCCCCGTGAATCTGCGTGCGTCCCTAACGGATAAACGGTTTTCTCGGTTTCCCCGAGCGAGTTCAGCTCAACCACACTGCCCGGAAGCGACGTCGTGAAAACTTCGCGTTTTCCTCGCAACTCTGCGTAGCCACGTAATTTCAATTGTCACGGCGATTACGAACAATGGTGCACGCCCATTCGTTACCGAAATTACTGAGAGGAGCGTGATTGAACGGAAGAAAAATAAGCATATATCTTACGCGGTTATCGCTGGTTTTTGAAGAATGGCGATTTTTTCTTAAGGTGTTTTTTCCACTGTGACGCCCTGATAAAGTACCGCTGTTTGGAACTTTTTTGTCACAAAAATAATGTGTTTATTAAAATGAAGGTTTGCCTATCTAATAATACGTGTTTTGAAAATACAAATTTTTTTCACACTTTTGTGAAAAAAATGCTTGCTTGCGCAAAAATAGGTGGGTGTAGTATGCGCTGTCAAAAAAGACGCCTCGACAGCGGACTCGATTTTCGAGGAACCGTGTGTCTAAAACAAAAAACCATAAAGATTTGTAATCAGTATGACTGTCGCTATGATAGAGACCAGGATTAATTTAATTGATAAAGAATTAACAAAATCGCGGACGTCCAAAGTTGAACTATCGAAATTAGCTAAATTTTTTAATTGTTCTGCCACGCGAAAGATGAGAAAAAACAACGAAAATGTGTGATTCTATATAGTCCCTGCCATAGCGACAGTCATACTGATTACAAATGTTTTTGGTTTTTTGTTTCAAACACAAGTGTGAAAAAAATAATTTTGTATTCTCAAAACACGTATTAATAGATAGGCAAAACGTCACTTTAGTAAACAGATTCCTTTTATGACAAAAAAGTACCAAACAGCGGTACTTTATCAGGGCGACACAGTGGAAAGACCCCTTAAAGGGGGATATACTCCTAAAGAGGCGTAAAAACTGATTTTTTCCATGAAACAAAAGGTGGCCGTTACGCATACTCACATATCGTTTGTTTCTAACAAACTTGACTTTCCTAACAAAACTGTAAGACTTCAATGTCACAGATAATTAGAGATCATGCAACTTTTCACACGTTTGATTTTCGGCCTGATTCCCTTGCGGGAGCAGGGGTCGGTTACGAATCGCAACTCCGCGTCCTTGCCCAATTCAATGTCACTCGACGCTCGGGAATTCGGTTCGATTATCGGAACCCGTGCATTCAGCGTGGTAATCAATTCAATTCCACGTTAAATCGTAATTATTCGATCGCTGTACGATCGACCAAAGTGGGGACTCTAGCGTTTTAACGCTCTCGATATTTACGAGGAAAGTGTTTTACATAGGAATTAGAGAAAAGGGAGGGAAAATAGAATTAGCATGTAAAATTGGTTTAACCGTTCAATAATATTTTCCAAACGGTAATAATTATTCTTTGGTATCAGACACTGAAGTCATTTTTCTTTCTTGTTATGGCGTTGAAGAGATGGTTTTTGCGTGAATCACAAAACAAAGAAGTGATGATAGACCGTCGAAATAATTTTATCCGAAACATTTCTTTTCCCACGTCGACGACCCTCGAACACTTATAAACGCATCTTCCTTGCATTAGGCACAAGCAGCGCTGATGTACGACGCGGTATTTGTTCTCGTCGAGGCGTTCAACAAGTTCCTGAGAAAAAAGTCGGACAGGAGCAACGTGAGGCGGACTGGGACTCCTGGTACCAGCCAGATTACGAACGGCACCAGGGCGTTGGATTGCAATAACAGTCGCGGATGGGTGACGCCGTTCGAGTACGGTGACAAAATCTCGAGGCTGCTGAGAAAGGTGAGTGGACTCTTTCGATGAATGTATTACCTTAGTTCCTATCTACTGACAATGAGTGCTTGTCTTTGGTTGAAAATGGTGGATCCTTTGAAAAGCCAATACATATTTGTCTCGGTATAAGGTGACGTTTCGAATCGGACCGCGTCACCTTAGATCGAGACAGCGTATATCTTTGATTTCTTCTTGAGAAAGTAAGGTAGGAGGTGTGAGTAGAAGGTAGGACTGCAAAGTAGGAAAGGAAGAATGTATGTGTTTTGTTCCCAGTCTGTTAGTGAATTCGTCTGTAGGCTTTACTTAGCGGACCCTGCCTTACAAAGGAATATCCCGAACCTAAAAAATCAAAGTATTCTGAAACTTTGTGAATATGTAGGGAATTTCCTCCTGATTATAACGAAATTTTTGTTTGCTGCCCAAATTTACTCTAAGTGGGTGTAATTAACCCCTGAAAATCCAGTTATTTTCAGATTTTGTGTTATAACTCGTGAACCGTAAAATAATCTTTTTACCAAATGATGGATCTAATTCAAAGAAGTAATTTTTGTCTTCAAACTTCTTTTCTATCCCTTACAGTTCGCAAGTTATAACACAAAATCGGAAAATTTGGGCAGCAAATAAAAATTGCGTTGTAATCAGGGGGAAACCTACAATATATAGATAAAGTTTTAGAATTTTTTGAATTTTCGGGTTTGGGATGTTCCCTTGTTAGACGCGGGGATCTTAGGAGGTAGGACTGAACAGAAATTATATGAGGTAGTGAGAGCAACAACGGACTAACCCACATTTTTTTCGAAACTGCGTTAATAGTAATAATGTATTCCAATAGGTTCTACTAATCATATAAACTAGGAAAAAAACTTTTTTTTCAATGTGGTTTACTCCATTGTTGCTCTGACTGCCTCGCATGAGACACTAGCAAAATATCCCCGTGCCTCACTTCGGCCTTAAGAGATATTATAAACTCCATGAAAACACATTTCACCCGTTTTTTACCACCCACTTAGGGGTTGATTAGGGGAAAACCCTGAAATTTGTTTTTACGCATTGATGTGGGTAACCTTTCGAAGTAAAAACCAAGTTGATATCTAATCGGACCTAACAGATATTGAGGAGTTAAAAAAAATGCATTTTACACCCTTTTCACCTCTCTGAAAATAGAATTTCCAAAAATCCTTCCTTAGTGGGTGCCTACGTCATGAAAACAATGTACCTTCTAAATTTCACGTTCCTAGGTTAAACGGTTTGACCTGGGCGTTGATGAGTCAGTCAGGACTTCTTTTTTTAATATATATATATATATATAGATTGAGAGCAAAAACGGACTAACCCACACTGGAAAAAATTAAAAAAATACATTATTGTTACTAACTCAATTTCGCCAAAAGTGAGGGTTAGTCCGTTTTTGTCCTCAATGCCTCATATAGGAATCAGTAGTTAGGATATAACTTGCGAGAGAACAGTTGGAAATTGAATTGTTCTTATCTTAAAAATGATGATATATCTACACCTGCTATTTTACATGTATCATTAGCTGCAAAAGCACGTAAAAATCGAAGTCGGACTCTTCCCTTGTGAGTGTACTTCTCTCCCATGTCTCAGTCTCCGCGACAATAAAAGAAGAAGTAGGGGGAATAACGCTCACCTCAAATCAAGTCAGAAACTCCGTCCTTGGATCGAGGCAATACTGCAGCTGCACAGTCTTCTGGATGACATTTGATGCACCTAGAAATGGGGGTACAGTCCCATCCATCTCGCGAACTCAATTTAATTCAAACTCTCAATGTTACCATCCTTGTGATATCGTTTGTTCACACTCTTCAGGATTAATCTTTCTCAGCTGGTTTCTGACATTGTCGACACCGCGAGGGTGACATAGCCGCGCGGTGTGATTCGCCCCGAAATTCTTGAAGCGCGGACAGAAACGCAGAAATACTCGATATGTTACGAATACCGTGGAAACCGAAATTGCCGGCGACCGTTCCCATCGCCACTCTGCTGCTGACAGTAATTGGCGGTTATTCCGACTCTAACGGAATTCCTGCGTCTACGTCAGATCGCCCTCCCCCTTCCCTACTATTCGCCGGTCCATGACACACGTATACGTATAGTTAGGGCAACACTGCAAGTCGCCCACCCCTTTTCTACTATTTGACGGTTCGTCGGTCGACGAAGTCAAACGCGACAGTCTGTCGATATCAGGGAAATCGTTACCATTGAGAGATGCGAATTCTTTTTGAGTGGAGGGTAGGGACGCAGATAACTAAAGGAGTTTCTGGGGGGGAGGTCCTCGGAAAAGGTGTCGCAGAAAGCCTTACAAGAAAGCGAAACAAGGTTTCTGAAATATGAGCACTTTCTTTTCAAGAACTAGTTTCGAGGGATGCTTCGTTCAGAATTGTGATTTGAATTGTAGAAGGAATCTGATTTTCTTTAGTCAACAATTGATGGCCAGACTAATGTGTAACATTCTAATTGGTGACATTTATGTGTCCACTGCTGCCCCAGCGATTTGCCTATTGATATATATGTTGACATATAATATTAGGTCGGCGAACCAAAGTCTTTATTTACCCTTAAGAGGTTATAACTAGTCAGGAGGCCGAAAAGAGGCGAATGTTTGTGATTTTTTTTTGGAAAAACGGAAGCATCTATTTTTACAGAACTTTTTGCGCTCAAAAGAGCAACATCTAAAGAGGATTTAGTAATTTTTTCGTAAAAATATTTACTTTTATAATAAAATTACAATCGATATCCAAGAAGCCTTTTTAAGGGGGTAGACACGGGTAATGCAGCGCGCTGTATACCGACACAATCTGGCCCGAAACATGGGTCTGGGCGGGCATGTTGTTTGTCCTTATATGATCAGATTTCGGGCTGAGTGACGTCTCATTCGAAAGAGGAAGCTTCAATGCAGACCGCTCTGGTCATGATTCGACGAGATTGTGTTGATATGTAATAATATGAGTGATCAAAGTGGAGCAAAAGTCGAGAAAATACACCCGCAAGAATCCAAGTATTTTTAGGTCACTAAAAGAGTTTTGTGACTCAAACGATGACCAGAGCGGTCTGCATTGAAGCTTCCTCTTTCGAATGAGACGTCACTCAGCCCGAAATCTGATCATATAAGGACAAACAACATGCCCGCCCAGACCCATGTTTCGGGCCAGATTGTGTCGGTATACAGCGCGCTGCATTACCCATGTCACGTGGCGTGTTTACGTCCTTAAGTATTTTTAGGTCATTAAAACAGTTTTGTGACTCAAACGGTTATCCCAGCGCTCCGCATTGAACCTTCCTCTTTCGAATGAGACCTCGCCCAGCCCAACATCTGCTCATATAAGAACGAAAAAGGAAAAATTTCAAACCCATGTTTCAGGTTAGATTGTCGGTATTACAGCGCGGTGCATCGCCCGTGTCACGTGACGTGTCTACCCCCTTAAAAAGTAGTTTTGCGGTGAGCACTGCCATTCGGAATCAGATTATCTAAAATGATTTCGTTAGTATATTAATGTATCTTCCGATTGACGGAGGGAATTTCCGAAATATTAATTTAAAATAAATGGCGGCTATTTAAAGTTTGAAGTCCTGATTTTCGCACGACCATTTTTCGTTGATAAAATCGAAAATACACATTGAAAAAAATGCTAACGACATTCTGAGGATTTTTATATAAAAAATAAGCCCACAAAATTTTAGAAAGATTGGTGCAGTGGTTGTTGAGGTATCTTACTCGCCGTTCTTAAAAAGGCTTTTTGGATGTCGTTGCATTTTTATTATAAACGTTAAATATTTTTCTACAAAAAAATTACCAAATGTTCTTTAAATGTTACTTTTTAAAGTACAAAAAGTTCTGTAAAAATATATGCTTCCACTTTTTCAAAAAAAATTCGCAAACATTCGCTTCTTTTCGGCCTCCTGACTAGGTATAACCCCTTAACTGGTGACGTCCGAGTTTGTGACATAAACGGTGACATTGAGTCTCGCAGACTCCTGTTGAATAATTTGACATTGTCAATCTTAAATTTTTTTTTGCATATACTGGAATTATTAGTGACTTTATTACACAGGTATTTGAACAGATACTTTTGCATATTTTGTTCAAAACCACTGAAAGTTGTCTTCACGACACGACATATTGTAAAACAACTTCACGTAACCAGTTAAGGGTTAAAAGTAAATATATTACATTAATCAAAGTGGCTAGCTATAATCTTTTGTGACTTTTCTGGTAAAACTACAAGTAGGCCTAGAAAAAAAAACATTTCCGTACACCTAACATCACCTAACAGTGAGCGATTGAACTTTTGCACCGACCTGTTATTGCCTACTGATATTAGTTTACATTTTACCCTCAGGTCGAAATCGAGGGGTTAACGGGGGAGATCCGTTTCAACGATGACGGTCGTCGGCACAATTACACCCTCCACGTCGTCGAGATGACGGTCAACAGCGCCATGGTCAAAGTAAATATTTTTCTTCGTGTCAGCTCGCCACAAGATTCCAATCTTCACGCTTCCAACGAACTTGAACATATATCTCACGCTTTTTGAAATTTTACAGCATCCACAAAAACGCATCTCAGAAAATCTATTCAAAAGAAACTCTAATTCCACTCTGACAATCTCCTGAACTCGCAATCAAGTTCCATCGGCGTTTGATTGCTTTCGAGTCCGTCGGTAACTTATAATTTATTCTTCAAGGTTGCAGAATGGACAGACGAAGCTGGATTCCAGTCGATCGCGGCGAAATACATTCGGCTTCGACCGCACGCGGAAATCGAGAAGAACAAGACCTACATCGTCACCACGATCGTGGTAAGAAGTTGTTCCGCGAGTTGTCTTGGTGATTAATAGAATGAAACTGTGTATTTGTGGCGAACGAAATTAATCTGTGTCTTCGTTCTGCAACGCAGGAAGAGCCGTACATCATGAAGAAAAAGTCAGACGCCGGCGAGGTGCTGGTTGGCAACGATAGCTACGAAGGTTATTGCAAGGATCTCGCTGAGCTTATAGCGAAGAAACTGGGGATAACGTGTAAGTATCCGCATCAATTCGTTAAAAAATCCTCCCACCAACTTCAACAATATAGTAATACTCTTTCAAATACACCATATTTCATTAATCTTGTCATCCCCTGGATTCTCAAAAAATTGCCCATGTAAAATTACGTTGCATCGAGGACAGACCTGCTCGAAACATCTCAGACATCTCAACTAATTTGTTATGCAGTGTTAATGCCTTCCGAGTAATCCACAGTCCCAGCATTTACGCTAAGTGAACCTGCTCGGAGCTACCCCACCCTAAATAATTCAAAAATCTCGAGAACCTTCGGTTCAGCAATTCCACTATTATTAAACGACCAATCAAAGCAGTCTCGTCTATTAACTCATCACTAACGATCAATCTGATCGAACGTCTGTTCCCTCGTTTTTTAGACGAGCTGCGGATCGTAAAAGACGGCAAGTACGGCATGGAGAACCCTGACGTTCCTGGTGGCTGGGATGGAATGGTCGGCGAATTAATTCGCAAAGTAAGTCCACCTCATTGGCTCCACCCGCTCAAACGGCCTATCGCGACTTCCTAGTTTTTCCCAAAGCGGAACTCCCCGGAAGTTAGCACGCCGCACCCGCCAGGGCGATCTCGCCCAGTTATACCAAAGATTCTGCTATTGATCGTCGGGCTTCAACTCCAACAAGCTGTTTTATCCTTCGTTGGGGAGTGCGAGGCTCCTCCGCCAGATGCCGCGAGCTTGCGAGCTCTTCAGCGTCACTTGCTGAACTTAAAACTACATCTGGTGGACGAGTTTCGAAGGGATGCAAAGAGAAGCGATACCTCCTTAATTGCATACGATGAAATTACAATTACGTACTTGCAACTCGTAGAATTGAACCATGATCAAATAGCATAAATGCATAGATAGAAATATCGAGGCTGCAAAGAAAGCTTGCAACAGTGATACGGATGTTACGCTTTGTGGTGCTATTTGTTGTTAATATTTTTCAGCTCGGAACGAATTTTTTCTTTAACAGTTGCGATGCTTTTACAGGAAGCCGATATTGCAATCGCCCCTATGACAATCACGTCGGAACGAGAACGAGTGATAGACTTCAGCAAACCCTTCATGTCCCTGGGTATCAGTATCATGATAAAGAAGCCCATCAAACAGAAACCTGGAGTGTTCAGCTTTTTGAACCCGCTGAGCAAAGAGATCTGGGTGTGCGTGATATTCTCGTACATTGGAGTCTCCATCGTGCTATTTACCGTATCCAGGTAAACATATTTCTAAAGGTACCTCGATATTTTCACTGGAGACGCGGCCAAGTAGATTCGGTCGGTATGTGGTCAGACAACGGCACAGCAGCCTTTTCAGAGTGTAAGGTTTCACTACTACTATTCAATTTTAATTGAAACTCCACGGTTTCGTCAATCGAAAGTGGAATTTTGTTTTGAAATTAATAATATAGATTGTTATATTAAATTAGAATCAAATTATCAAATAGTAATTAAGTACTATCGACTGCTACGAATTCTAATCTTTCTCCACAATATACTGCACTAAAATAATGTCAGGCAACACCAAGAATTCAATTGTCTAAAGGCTACCGAATCGTTCTGAATCGTTCATACATCTACACCATGCTCTACACTTCAAACGGCAAGCGATAAATCATAAAAACAAAAGTGGAGCTCATTGCAGGAAACAGAAATGTATTTCTAGGATCTGTATATTCACCCTCTCAGAGCATAGCATTAATTTCCTATCAGGCTTGTTCTATTTATCCGATAGGAAATTACGCAACAACCACCCTTGTTTTCCCGCGCGAGGAGCCACAGTTACGCGTTCACTCACCTCAATTAAGCACGCAGTTATCGCGACTCCATGGGTGTATTATGTCCAGCCGCCACGACAAATCGTCGTTGCTTCCATTTCAGCCCAATCAGGCTATTTACCGTTCCCTGTCTCGCGTGATTTCCCCGAATGTAGTTCCCTAGCGATCGCTTCAATCAGGGAACAGTCGCGATCTTGATAGAGGCGATAAGCCCAAGTACGTTGTCACGTGATCGCTGATTCGATGTTTACATCGATTTCTGTGTAACGTGTGTCGTGCCTGCTTCTGTTAAATAGAACTTGAAGGCTAAACCCTCCACGTTTCACTGTGGTTATAAAAAGTAGACTCGAGCAAACGATCTACCGTTCATGAGTTGGAAAATGCTGGAAATCCCGAAGGTGAGGCCGGATGTCGAGCACTCAAAGTACATTCGACTCTTTCCTCGTTCATAAAATAAGTAAATTCTGTCTCTGAAACTATTCGAATGTTTGATTTGGTATTTTAGTTTAACTTCCGACATGAAATTCTTATTATTACCACCGACAAAGTATCCGGCATCTCGTTCCACCGTCGACAAGAAACGTCACCGAGTGTCCATTATACATTTCCATTCACAGATTTTCGCCGTACGAATGGAGAGTTTTGACGCTGAGCAGCGGTGGAGATCCTTCGATGGCGTCAAGGAACGATCCCACGTTGCAGCATCCCCACGGCTCCCAAGGCTCGCCTCACATGCCAACCTCGAGCATGGCCAACGACTTCAGCATCATCAACAGTCTGTGGTTCGCGTTGGCCGCGTTCATGCAGCAGGGCTGCGACATATCGCCCAGGTAATCGTTAATTCTCTTGTAAAATTCGGCCCTGATAAGCCGTGGATGGCTGTCCCGAACAAGGAGCTCCGTAAAAATTAACTGCTCGCCAATCTCGCTCGACTATCGTGCTTTCTTTCACAACTGCGTCCAACTTTCCTTATCAGTCACGTGACACAGAACTACTATACAGTGCGCTAAAGCTGTTCGCATCACGAAAACTTCGCGAAACAGTGGTGAAGCCTTAGCGCCGAAGATCTCCGATCGGAACACTGGCTGTGATCAAAGTACAGGCGAAGAAGGAGTTGGAAAAAATTCTGTGGTTAACTGTTGAGAACGACGCTTAGTTGCGTGTGACGAAAAGGACAGTGTCCTCGACCAGCTTTCTTTGCGCTAATTATAGCCACTCGCTTCTCCCTCCCCTACCAGTTCCCGCGGTATAAGCGAAGGGAGTAAAATACATAAAGGCTCCGTGGGAGAATGGCTCCCTTTACTCGGACCAGGTCAACCGTATCAGTCTGCTAATAGGATGAATTGGGTAAGATTCAAAAGGTTCGTCGCTGTCGACGTTTAAAGTCTCCTGTGTAAACGTCTGGTAGTTCTTCGGCCCCGTCGGTGTATCGCGTCGCGCGCCGCTCTGAAAAGGCTACTTCTGTGTAATTAGCGACAGGGGTTGGCGGGGGGTTGGGAGGGAAGGGTTCGATTCGAGAAGCGGTAGAGCGTAGCGAAAGTAATAAGCGTCCTTCCAAACCATGCCTCCGCTCTGAGCGAAGAGCACAGACGTAGCTAATTGCGTTGAACAATGCATTATGATTCCCCTTTCGCACGGGGGTTGTAAGCTTCGTCTCCATTATCAGGCGCCTCGCACCGAGGTTTCCAGAGTTCCGTGCGGGGCTCGGTGACGTTTCTGTTCGAGCACCTTTTCGTAAGCAGCGATCCTGTCGATGGCTGAGGCATTCTAGTGGCGTCTGTATCTACTGTAACCCTTTAACGCTTCGCAGTTTGTGCTCGTAATTCGCTGTTTGCGCCGGATTAAGTAGTACATTTTTAGAGTAGTTTTATTCGTTGAAGAAAACTGGACCTACCTGAACCCTGTATTTATTTGCTTTGTGCATTTTAACCGCTTAAAAATAATTATATAAAAATAGAAAAATTTAGACCATTTTTAACGATGAATAAAAATGGGATATTTTTCCTTCGATGGGATCTAGGTACCGGCGCTAAAGGGTTAATGTCAGTCCTTTCATTCGTTGGGGTTGAAATTGGAATACAGATGCCCTAGTAGAAATTTGTCTCGTTTTTCCCTATTTCTGGTGAGGTAACAGCCAGGCTTGGATAGGGAAAAACTAGAAAGGAAAAACTAATCAAATTCCGCCTAAAACCCAGTCTGTAAAACTGGAATAGTTGTAACTCGGCTCTGGCTAACTAGTTCACATCCAGTTTTTCCCTTTTAATTTATTTTTTTTTTAATTTAATTCAGATATTGGGTGACGGAGAATTCGACAATAAACGTTCGCTAGTTTTAAGCTAGTTTTCCTTACTAGTTTTAAGCTAGTTTTCCCTACCAGTTTTTCCACACTATAGCCTGGGAGGGAAAAGCATTACATGACTAGTAGGGAACTAGTAGGGATTCCTAGTAGGGCGCTAGTTGCACCAAGGGAAAAACTAACTAAGGTCTGTATCAAATATATTGGCCGGTGAATTCGGTTTCGCGTGCAGCGATCGAGGAGAAATCAGCCACCACCATCTGACGATCGCTGATTTGTCAGTTGAAGTTGCGGGGCCCTCGCTGGGTATGGTGGGGTAAAGGGAACGCTTCTCGGCTCCGCCTGAACCTAGCCGGTTGGCTGTTATTTCTCCTTAACGTAATAGTTGTATGCGTTGCGAAGCTATGCGTAGACCAATACGAGATGAAGCTATCGAGAACGAATCAATGTTCTAACCAATAAAGTTCCTGAATTTTGTCGTTGCCAACGCACACCTATTCTGATATGTGTATTTCTACGCTGACAGCTCGGTTTGACCTACACGCCAGAATCTTGGCACTATCCCCACCACTTCTGGCTCACTCTTGTTCTCTGAAGGCGAGAGCGAGATGGAACGAGAGCGAGTCAGAAAACGTTGAGAAAGGGAGCACCGAGGCAAACAAATGGTGTGGTGGGAGAATACCCCTCCGAAACTCACCGGCCAATATATATGATACCGACATTAGTGCCCCACTTTTTCCCCAGTTGTATTTCTATTAGAGTGGTTGAGGTTTCCTTCTGATAAACTTTCCTTCTAATATTGTATAACAGGTCTGTTAGTGTTTCTACTAAAATTTCAATATTTTCGGATCCTCGGTGCCTATAAAAATAGACTTCTTCTGTAACACACTTCATCAAACATTAAAGTAAAATAATGAAGTAAAGGCGAAGCATTTCCAAAGCGCTACCTTGGCAGGAGAAAACGTACCACGCTACAATTCCGCGTGTCCTTCAACGCACGATCTCCATATCGCCACCCGGTAGATACACCGACGATGATAACCTTTAAGAGTGTGATTTACGAGGCCCGGCCAGAGGAGAAAGGGGGGCTTTAAGGTACGCAATAATTACTGTTGCAAATTCCTTCGTTTAAATTACAACCGTCTGCCGGTTAAACGACGATTATAACCGCGCGGCCAGAATTATCACAATATAATCGGATTACGTAGGGCAGTCTCGTGCTGGATGTAATTTAAAGCGGGCCACGTAATCGGCGCCGCGATTAGGCGAACTGGCTATTCGAGGGCGGCTCATTTGAATGAGCGTGTCGTTCGGGCTCCAGCGAAAATTCCATTAGCGACACGCGGCCAAACACGCCGAGGCCGTACGTTTCCGAGACCGCTCGCCAGCCCGCTCTGCCACCCTTTTTCCCTACTTTTATATCCGTGTTCCCACGCATCGGGCATCGATCACCGGCCATGGATCACGAACGATACATTTCATGACGGTCGTAACGCGAGCTGCTGGCCCCCTTTGCATAAACGTCGATCCCACTCGCGGCTCTCCTTCCTTTTTTCCACGTTTCTCGGGTTAGCAGAACGCCTTGGGTCGAGGCGGGCAGCGTTCCCCGCATTCGAAACTGCCTCGGATCGCGAGGATTAAAGAAGCACGATGAAATATGGAGGAATGTTTTACGAGAAGGTTTTACGCCCTGATGGTGGAATTGTTTTTGCCGAGAAGGTGCGGCATGAGTGCAATTGCATATGTATTTTGCAATGTTCTTGGACACGAACACTTTAACGACCAATGGTGACTAAATGATGGTCGTACATAGGCCTCTCTATGGATACACTTAGCGGGCGGGTAGCTTGGACGTGGGGCATTCGGTGCTAGACGATTATCACGCTTTACACAGCAGGCGTGCTGTATTTTATATTCAGTGTTAGTCTCCGAAATTACACGCGAAGCGAAGCATATTTACTCACGGTTTCGTGATTCTTGAAGACGCGATCGCGACAGATTCGTTTCGCCGTCTCGGCCGCCGCCAAACTGGGTCTCAATTAATTTACATTTCGCCGTATCCGCCGTGCCACCTCATCGCGGTAGCCTCCCTGATTAATGGTTTAAATATTCGCGCGGCGGCGATATGAATTGTAAATTTCGTGGAACCTTCTGTCCCCTGTGTCCACCGGACGCCCTCCGCGCGCCGTTCCTTCTTGCACAAGTCAGCCGGTCCCGCGATTCCGCGCGGGCAGGACGTAAAGTTTCTTTATTAAATACCGTCATATCTGTCGGACGTGCCGTGTAATGCGATTACAAGCTTCTCCGCGGAAAGAACGATGGAAGGAGAGGGAGAAAGGGACAGCGAAGGGAGGTCGAACGATTTTTTTCTGATGAAACGGGACAGAGTAACGAATATGCGAGGTCGAGGGAAAGGAAAAGAGGAATTTACGAGTAATTTTCTACTCTTCGAAATCAAGAGCGTGGTGTTTGTGTAATGTAAGCAGTAGGGCACTCAGGATTTAATCTTTGGGAAGCCGAGTTGAACGGAGAAAAATATTTTTAATGCAAATTCAATAAAATTCATTAGGTGATTATCAAAATTTATTTAAAGAATAATATCTAATGTTCTTTTCTTTTTGCAAAGCCCCTTCTTCTTTGGGGATGCCAGGGACCCTAGGCTCCCCCTCTGGGTGCGCTACTGAATGCCAGCACAGAGTTAAAAATTTATGTACGACTGTGATGCTGATATTACGTAATTGCGGGCAGTTTGCTGTAATATGCTTCTGGTAATGGTACAGCCGGGAGTTTTTATGTTTCGGAGAAATCAGCTACAATTGAGATGTTGGTTAAAGGGTTACATGTACAATATACATAAATCAGATTCATTTGATGAACGGATACCACGTGGCAGATTTTTTTGCAGTCGGAGAAATAAAGTATTCAGTCAGACTTAAGGGAAAGGCTAATAGAAGTTCTGTGTTTAGAATTTTGAAGTTGTACTAACAATAAGTAATTTTTTTTATTAAGGGTTCTCTCCTATCAAATCACTCCAAAAGTAGGTAATTTTTACGATTTTATTTAAAAAATATTTTTGACTATATTTTCGAGAGAAGATTGTTCATCATCTACGATCATAACTTTTCGACCAGTTGTTTTATTTTTATAAACATTTCTCTGCGTAAAATGACCCGTTTTTCGAAGTCTGGTGTTTTAACGTCTGCCAAAACCATGAGATTGCAATTTTTTTCTATGACCGTAGACGATTCCATAAATAATCTTATAAACCTTAAGAATTTTCGTGGTTTATTGATTTAAGACAATTCTACGGAGAGTTATAAATTCATCATTTAAGACAGCAGTAGTAGATAAAATATGCAAAAAATATTGTTTATTATTTTCAAGGATGTTTGAATACAACGTATTTTTTTGCAAGACGTTTACATTTGTTAAAGAAAATATTTTTGGAGTGATTTAATGAAAGGTTACCCTTAAAATGTCAATGACACTAGCAATTGTCACTTGACAAAGAATACTGAATGAGTCACAGGTGTTTAATAATTTCCGTGAAAATTCCATGCGACAGGTCGATATCAGGGCGAATAGTTGGCAGTGTCTGGTGGTTCTTCACCCTGATCCTAATTTCCTCCTACACCGCGAACCTGGCTGCATTTCTCACCGTCGAGAGAATGGTCGCGCCGATTAACTCGCCCGAGGACCTGGCCTCGCAAACGGAAGTGCAGTACGGCACCCTCTCCCACGGGTCGACTTGGGATTTTTTTCGCGTAAGTACAAGCTAACAGAAAAGGGATACGCTTGAAAATAAATGGAAACGTTCCAGACTCTTTCACAGCTAAATCTTTCTTCTTGGGGGTCGCAGAAATCGCAAATCAATCTCTACAGCAAGATGTGGGAGTTCATGAATTCTCGGAAGCACGTGTTCGTCAAAACGTACGACGAAGGTATACGAAGGGTGAGAGCGAGCAAAGGTAAATACGCTCTTCTGATAGAGAGCCCGAAGAACGAGTACATCAACGAGAGGGAGCCCTGCGACACGATGAAAGTAGGCAGGAATCTTGACGCCAAGGGCTTCGGCGTCGCGACGCCTCTGGGCTCTCCGCTTAGGTAAAATTCAATTATTTACCTGGTATATACAGTAGCTTCCTCGAAAGAATTTTTCGAACACCGTCGTGTGACCAAATCTAACAAAATGGAAAAGTATTTAAATATATTTGTCCTCATTAGGGTGCAGCTTGTGTGCCATTAAATTAATTTTTCTATCAGGAGGCATAGATGAACCGATGAAAGTGATCTGCCACCTCATTTCGCAATGAATTGACGTGACCAGTAATAACATAAATTTAAAACTTTTATTAGAATTCAGTGTAATCGCTCATTCGAATAAGTTTCCATAACTGCAGCACAGGAATCGAACAGACGGGAGAGTAGACGCGTCCGACCTATTTCTTCCATACGAAAGGGTAATTACCGAGGTTTTGTAGTCATCAAGAAGAGCCGCAGCATCTGTCCCTCTCCGTCGCTGCGACTCTTTAAAATTCCACTGCTCTCGGCCCCCTCCTCCCTCCCCCTGTTGAAACGCAGCACGTCATTACACACAATTGCCATAGAAAAACTCGTATACCCAGTTTTCCGTATCGTTACCGCGCTTAAGGAACGGGCTTGTCGTTGACCCATTCTACTTGGTTCGACTACCATTTCAATCTCGCGACCCTCGAGCTTCCCACCCCTCTTCTCTTCGCGGAACAGCTTCTAATTTATCATTGCAGAGCCACAAGCACCTCAATTTTATTAAATGTGGATACAACAACCGGCTTCTCTCTTCCAGCGAGAGATTTGTGAATCTTTATGATTCACTATCATTTAATTTGCAATCCCTTTCTGTTAATACTTGGCGAGCCACAAGGATGACAACTCTCGGTGACTTTTGGACCTGAATTCAAACTCTCTCTTCGAGAGATAATAATCCCAATATTGAATTAATGTTGCGATATTATTTGGTTGTTTATGAATGTGAAAAAGCTTAGGCAAGTGACCTGACTGTGTCTCAATTTGAAACGTTGCAGGGATCCGATAAACCTAGCGGTGCTGTCGCTGAAAGAGAACGGGGAACTGGCGAAATTGATGAATCGATGGTGGTACGACAGGACAGAATGCAGGCACGGCGACAAGCAGGACGCATCCAGAAACGAATTGTCCCTGAGCAACGTAGCAGGGATATTCTACATCCTCATAGGCGGCCTTCTTTTAGCGTTGGCCGTCGCCCTACTGGAATTCTGCTATAAATCTCACACAGAAGCCACCAGAGCGAAAGTAATGAGCGATCCTTTAACGTGATCGAGTTTGTGGAACATTCAAACACTCCATAGAATCGCCACCATCCCAAAACATGCCACTGCGTACAACATATAGGGTAAATCCGGGCGAGTAGGTCGAGCAGGGGAGTTGGTTGAGTCGCTATACAGTAGGTACTCGTTATAAGCTCGGCGGAGCTGGCGGCGAGCGTACAGCGCGTTGTGGACAGTATTCCGCGCGACCAATGGCGCGAGTGAGAAAATCCAAGAGCGAGCGAGAGGAAACGAAAAAACCTCTCGCTTGTTCTCGGGTTTTCTCACTCTCGCCCGAAGGATTCTAAGAAATGGTGGGGACAGTTGCCGGGCGTACAACGCGTGGTAGAAACGGGCTTATAACGAGTGCGTACTGTATTTCAGACTCTATATGTAAAAGTGCGTTAAGGTACAGAAGAACAGATCCTCTAGGAGCCAAACAGTTGAATGAATAGCTTCATTTCGCTTTTTTCTGTGTTTTCTGGATTTATAGGATATAGGAGGTAAGTTGGGGTTACATTTAACCTCTTTTATGAAACAGTAATGTAATTTTTGTTTAATGTTTTGGATAATAAGATCGTAGAGGTATTGGAGGAGAATGCAGCCAAAGTATTTGACTATAGGGTAGATGTCCCTATTACTGTCAGTATCCCTATTACTGCCACTTTATTTATTTTGCTTAATAAAAATGTAACGTATAAAGAATAGTGTACCACAATAATATTATTATTAAATTGGGACTGTTCTTCTTATTACTAATATTATTGTTGTACACTATTCTTTATAAGTTACATTTTTATTAAGCAAAATAAATAAAGTGGCAGTAATAGGGACATTTACCCTATTAACCATTTCTCTTAAAGCTAACGAGAGGACCATTTCTTCCTGCAGAAAAGAGAGATGGTCCCAGTTATAATTGAGATAGAGGTTCACTTTCATATTGTGGGTGAGAGATGACTCACTTTCTAAACTCTTATTCCATCAGTTAAATTTACAATATATTGCAAGGGATTGTGTTTTATTATTTTCTTATTTTTTCGTTTTTCTTATTACTTTAGCTTAATTATTTTATTTATTCACTTTTGTATTCATTTGCTTTGCTAATCGTCAGTAAGCAGTTCACTTTTTGCTCGACGTGTTCTTTACTTGTTTAGCGTAAACAAATTAAATAGCAATAAATCTGTAGTTATTCACTCATAAATAACTTTGCTTTTTTCTTCGTTATTTTTTCATGAATAATTATGTGAGTGGTCTCTGCAACCTCCCGCCACCTTGGGAGAGATGTTTAAATGTCACGACTTCAGTTTCCATTCCGATTCTCCGGAAAAATTGTCTTAAAGCAAATATCGACCAATTTTTCCGAATCAGCATAAAATTCTGAACATATCAGGCTTATCCTGGCGGAATAAGTAACCTCAGTATTAGTTTTAATAGCAATTTTACGTTACCCGGACCGACTGTCCCGGACTTACCCTATAAAGGAAGAATCTACATTGAGGAATTCACTGCAGTACACCGTTACTGTTCCTACCGAATCGCTTCAGCTGTCGTTCCACCAAATAGCCCGCACCCACGCACAAATATTCATCTCGCTATCATTTTCCACAGTAACAAGCGTCACGGGCCATTTACCTCTTCCAGATACCGCTGTCAGACGCGATGAAGGCGAAAGCCCGACTGACGATCGGCGGTGGCCGAGATTTCGACAATGGCCGGGTGAGTGACACGATGAATCGCTTACACCTCTAGATTTTGGTATCGATCGCACGCGTAACCCGCGACTAGAGTACGTAAGAGTCCGTAGAATCGAGTTGGCCGGGGACTGGGAGTGGGGGGATAAAACGAAGCGTCCCTCCTGTGATCCTTTGAGAGCGCTAAAAAAAAATCACGCATGTCGTTTGCTCAAATCTGCGCCTGCAAGAAGAGCCGACCACCGAACGTTTCGATCCCCCACAGCCAGTCCCGAGCCAACGATCTCGATGTATCGTGTTACATGCATACGCAACGAGAGAGACCACCGGTGCATTATACAATATACATATCCGTGTAATACAGAGACCAATACATATACATACGTATACATAGAAACACGCAATAGAGTACGTTTGGCATGCAGTTAGCAGCGTGTGAACGCTCGGCGTACATTGTGGGTCGAAAAACGATCGAGTATCGAGGATATCGAACGGCGGGGAGGGGTTCTCGAGCGATGTCTGGGCGACACGATCGACCGATGGGGCGATCATCGATCGTTGAGGCAAAACCGTATATACATAGAGATATGAGTATACTATACATACATAAACATATATATATATATAAAGAGACATATATATATATATTTATATATATACATATAAATATTTATACGTACATGCGTGCGATGTGCGGCTGGCTGGATGTGTTGCGCTCTTTTCCATCTCCATCTGTCTATCTACCTCTCTGTCTTTCCTCTCTTTCTTTCTCTGACTCTCTAACTCTCTCTCTGTCTCTCTCTCTCTCTTTCTCTCTCTTTCTCTCTCCCTCTCTTTCTCTCTACCTCTCACTCTTTCTCTCTCTCTGTATCTCTCTCTTTCTCTCTTTGTACTTGATGGATGCAGGAGACGTATTTGCTCGTTTTGCGCGTTTCGTTCTACTTTTGTTTTTGTCTCTAGTGGTACGGACTGCAGAGTTAGACGGAGGATGCATGCGCCTTTCCCGGGACCATATGTGAGTACTATATCCCTTAATTTTAATTCCCACTATCTCTATACGTTTCATTACGTGTGGTTCTTCATCCCCGCTTCTCTGTGTACACGGCTTCATTAGTAGGGTGACCTTGGTTTCTTCTTTCCGTTTAATTGGATACGGATTGCGCAAATCATCATGGGGATGGGGATGTTTCCGGGGTGGTAAAAGCGATCTCGATTGGCTGAACGATGGAAAGTAGAAAGTGTTTGGGCGTTGAGCATTGGCGTCGACACATTTAATAAGTAGAGAATTCTAAATTTATTACCTCGGGGTATTGTGATTCTTTAACTAAATTTGTTTAACACACTTCGTGGCGCGAATGGAAGGCAGAATTGATATTTAGTCTCTTGAATCGTGTCGATTATCTCCGCCCTCCCCGGATTAATTTACACTGGAGAAATACACGGGCGTTCTTTTCACCACTCCTCCAATCCCACTCAGTTCTCCTTTCCCCTCGAGAGCTTTGGTTATCTTACGAAGCTAGCTTACTAGCGTGAAATGAGCATGGCTTGGTACAATTCTCTAGAAATTGATGTAAGCGAAACGTGGTTTGCCGACATTGCATGTTGCTTCTGATGATCGTAACGCTTACACATTGGACAAACAGTATATGGTAGGAAATCGCTTCCGTCGACTCGGTTTCTCTCGCGTCAAGCTAGAGATCCGATGGTTGCTCCTGTCATCGCCTCTGTCTTCTGAGACGAGCGCATTGTAGAAGAGGCAGGAGGGTAAAATGGGAACAGGGGAGATCTTTTATGTGTAAACAGACTTATCGACTGGAAGCCCGAATTTAATGGCACTTGAATTAACTTAAGGTACTCGAGAAGCAATTAAGCGCACGATTACTTTTCGACCCTCTACACGTTCCTTTTGAACATCTTCGCGTACAACTGTCACAATGGCCGTTATCAAAGTGATTGCGGGTGTTTACTGAGTTGAACATAGTCGAACGTGTCCACAGAATTGCATAGAACGGTTGTATTATTGAAAAATAAAAAATGGTATAACACTGTGACACCAGTGCACAGTGGTCTGGAAAGCGGCGTTTTGTGGCCAAAAGTCAATTTTTCAACTTCAATGTTTACAGAAATTTTTTTTTCCTATGTATTGATAACCCTCTACACCTTCAAACTCCAATCATATTATATATTTCAGGCAAGTCTATAATCAGATATAGTGTTATAAAGTGTAAATCATGAAATTTTAAGTGAAACTAATTGTTGTAATTACTCGTTATAGAACAATAAAATATAGGTTTGTATTACACCAGTATGTAGGTAAGGAAATATATTTTAGTTATTTATATGTGTTATAAGCATTTCTTAATGTGTATATAAACAATTTAAAATTTATAACTATTTACACTTTGAAAAGGCTTATAAAAAAATGATTAGAAGTGATACACATCGGACCTATTTTATATGAAAGCTTAGACAATTGCTGTTCAGATCATGTAAATTTTAAGTGCAACTTCCTTCAACCTTTGGCTCTATAGGGATTTTAAAATCCGTTGCGCGAGGAGTTTTGGCGTTCTGAACGCGTGTCCCTATGCAACCACTTGTTATATAACTATGTATATATGTATGATAACTAAATGTAATCAATATTTATTATAAAAGCAATTAATTTTGACTTACAAAATAGCCATAAACATGTCTAGAATTTTGCCGTGATATTTCATTCTTTTGTGCACAGTAACAAGTACTATTCTTTTAATAATTCACTCTAAATAATCGTATTAAATCACAATTAGTATAAATAGTCGTAATACATCAAAATATGTGTAGAAAGAAATCGATATAAGTATTATTTGAATTTTGGCCACGAAACGCCGCTCTCCAGACCACTGTGCAGTGTTGCACTGCGTAGACAATTCTATTTCACGACATCAGCGACAATGTCGACTCCAGACTTTCTAAAGTTTCTACACTAAACTCTATACTATTCAAATATTTACACCATGTTTCCTCCTCAATTCTGAACTACTCGACGATTTCTGCACAACTGTAACTCAATCTCAACTCTCCTGGCATTCACTCACACCACACACCCCCAATTTCAGCCCCCAAACCGCCGCGTACGTTTTGGAGATCCATTGAATCAAATGCCTTCTAGTTTATACTCGAAGACCATTCAAAGCCCAACAAGATACATTCGATAAATTGTGAACGCAATGTTCGGAGTAATTTCTGAAACACTAATAGTAATCACGGTTTCTAACGTTTCTAACTCAAATTAATTCAAGGAAACGCTCATCCAACTTTCGATGTCTCCCCTTCTACCAAAGCAAGACAAATGCACAGGTTTATCATACTCTCACTGTTTTATCCACCAACCAGGGCCGGCCTATTCTTTAAAGGAGCTTTAAAAAATGTATTGCAGCCCCAAATAATTTCTCAACGGCAGAAAAGCATAACATCTTTTCACGAAAAACAGAATAATAATAAAAAATAGACCAGATAAATACTAACATATTTAAATACGACTATTTTAGTCCCATATCAATAATATTATATTATTATATTATTGCAATCAATATTATATTCTAATTTCTTTCTTGACAGTCCTCGCATACCACGGTATGATTCCCACAACTGTGTTCCCTGTTTAGAGCGCGAAATTCAAGTCAGTTTATAAAATAACATTAACTTTAATCAAATAAAAACATCTTGTTCTCCTTTCTCTTTTATCTCTATTCTCTTTTTTCCTTTTTCTGGTGCTTCGCACCCGCTGCATCCCCCCACCCCGTGGCCGGCCCTGCCACCCTTTAAAACTAGATAACGAAGCCTCCATAAACATCCGCAGTCGGGTCGTCGATCACCCCAAGGACACGCACCAAACTCACCCCTTTTCATCACAGTGCAAATCGCCAAACTCTCGTCGACCACCACTAATAACTCGTGCTACAACGCGCCAAACGTTGAATTTCCAGTACTACGCTCCGGCAAACGCGATTGGCAATACCGAGGGCGACCAGGTTCACAGCAATACCCATACCCAGGTGTAAATTACCTGGACAGCCCTGGTGAGTCGCCCGCCATCTCCCTGCCCACACCTCCACCGCCGCCACTGATGGCGCCTCCGCCGCCACCGCCTCCCAGAAGACCGCGGCGAAGCGTCACGTTCGCGGAATCGCCGCCGAAGAGCCCGAAGAAGATTCGGTTCTCGCCGTTCCTGCGGAAGCCGGGCAACACGATGCTAGACATCGCGGTGCCCTGGACGCCAGCGTCGCCTCGCGTCTGGTCCGGCCATCTCGCCGACTACAAGCCGGAATACATCACTTAAACGTCACACGGCACCCGCACAGCAACGCCGGGGCCCAGGCCCCGGCGCTCCTCGCTCCTCAATGCCAAACCCTCAGCCAACAACAAACACCACCAACGCGTTTGCCGCTAGTCGAATCCCCGCGACTCGCCCGCTTCCTCGATCCCTCCCGCGGCGACGCACCGTGCGACGCTGGAACGAAGGCGTTCGAGGAATCGAATTTCGAGCCTCCGATGGCAGCAACGAGGGACTCGCTCCCCTCTGCGTTTCAAGTTCCTCCGTGCTCGTGCCGCCGATCGGTCGCGAGCGAGGCCGAGCTCGAGCGTCGAATCCTTCCTGGAACGCGTTCCTCGTCGTGCAAGGAGCTTCGCGGAGCCCGGGAAATCGGTTCGAAGCAGAGAGAGCCGTGTCACGGGCGGCCCGGCGAGGGACCCTCGCGTGGGTGACCAACGGTCGAGGGGCCATTTGTTTCGGACCCTCGGCCGGGGCCCTCGCTGACCGCTTGCGTTTGTACATTGTATATAATTGTAATCGAATCAAACGAGACGAATCAAAAGAGGCAGGCGACACTGCGAGGCGAGCACAGGTCGCGGCATTCGATAGTAGAATTCGATGGTCCTGGGGTGGGTGCATGTGCAGCCAGCAACTCGAAACCACTTAACTCAACTGCCACTTCCGTATGGACGAGAGCCCGTGCGTACGCGCTACTCACACGTACACGCATACACATACACGCACACGTACACATACTGTGTTACGAGGGAAGAAGAATAATGCAGGTCGACCGATGGAAGACGAGGTGGAATGGTGGAGAAGATGAACGAGACGAAGCGACACTGGGACACTGAGAATGGACGTGGTCGATCGTGACGGTGACACTACTATTATTATTATCACTATTCCGACTACCATTATCGCGGCAAGCTAAGTTTTATTACGGATTACGGTCGATTGCGATCACGTGTACACCGGTGCGACTATTTTGTGGATCTCGCGAGAATGGAGTTCGTTGCCCATGGGATGTGCCAGCGATGGGAGACGCGATACGTTTTTTAACTGACAATGGTGTATAATCACATCGATGCGTGGGGACTGCGTGTGTGATAAATAATATATAAATAAATGAATGAATATATATATATATATACATACAAGAATATAAATATAAATATACATACGTATAGACGTTTATCGAATGGTGTACGGGATTATGAATGTGCGTGGACGAGAGAGCGTGACAGTGCGTGTGCGAGAATAGGTTAATCGTGTAAACGCATTATAAGTACCTATCACTGCCAGTTCGCGTCGATCCGAGTCGAGAGAGGACGAAGGAGCGCCGCTTTCTTGTCGGATAAGGCACACACATTCACACACTTTTTACACGTCGATGTCTTAGGCCCGTTTCACGTTTACGGAATCGAGGGAGAAGGGTTTCCTTGCGTCGTCGGATCGCCGTGATCTGGCTCGATGAACGACGTTTACGGCCAAGGTTTTTTCGTGCCAAAAGACGGTATCTCTCCCGACGATGGCGCTCGATGCTACGGCGATTATCGTGGGAAACGTTGGGCCTCTTTGGCGAGGGATGGAAGGTAGAGTATACGAGCCACGTGATAGTAGATGAAGGCTACTTGTGATACGTTGGAATTGCACCGTGGCAATTAAATAATTCTTCTTGAACCATTGGAGTCGAGCTGTGGAAAACGAAGAAGGCTCATTGCGTGGTCACCATTTACAGTGTTTAATGCTCCTTTCCGTTTAGTGCTTCCATAATTTAACACTAATTAAGGGGACTAGGCAATCGAATTGTTCGATAATCAAGTACCTTTTTGTGAAATAATTGCAAGGAGATGAATAAAAATTGTGTGTGGTACTTTTTGATAATGTCTATTAATAAACTGTATTTTTTTTTGATAATATATATAGATATATGACGGCGGTTTAGGCTTCTGATTTATGTTTTTTCTTTTTTCTGGCGTTTTGCAGTGATTGCAAAAAAACGGAGGTTCGGATCAACTTGAAAAAATTACAGGATGTGTAAAACATGTGCCATTTCCCGCGAAACCTCTGATATGGTTCGTGAAAATTCGAGATTTTCACAAAAAATTACACAAATAAGACTCAGCTTCAATTCACTTCTTTGTAATTAATTGAAAAAGAAATACTTCATTTTCGACAAAAACGGCTGCCTAGTTCCCTTAAAACACGCAAGGTATATCAAAACACCATTTCACTAAAATCGAAAGGTATATTAATATCAAGCAGTGGCGCACTCAGGATTTAATCTTGGAGGGAGCCGAGTTGACCGGCTAAAAATGTTTTTAATGCAAATTCAATAAAACTCATTATTTTTCATTTCATTCGAATTGATTATAAAAATTTATTTAAAGAATAGAATCCAGATTTCTTTTCTTCCTACAAAGGCCCTTCTTTGGGGGTGCCACTGATACCAAAACTCGCGGTAGTAGGAAGAAACATTCGATTATCGCTGCAGCATCGTGCGCAACAAGGAGGGGGGGAGGAATCCCGGAGCCAAATTTCATGTTGCGACGTATAAAACTATTTTTCTGTAATACCCTGAACTAGTTCTTCGAGGGACTTGAGTTTACAGTTTTGTCTATCGAACGAACTGCCATACGATTACCGAAATCACGCCAATTACCCCGTGGAGGGGAGACCTTCGTGTCTTCAGTTCCGTGCGGTCTCTCCGTTCCACGATCCCCGACGGGATCGCCGACTTGGAAATTCGTCGGGACGAAGGGGAATCGGACGATCAGCGAGAATGAAAGAGGGACGAACGTGCCGAGCAAGTTTTATACGTGGCAGCGAACGTGACCGATCTACCTATCATATCGTCAGATTTTCTTATTACGACTAATTGTTATCTATCACCGGTTAATAAACGATAGATAATTCGTATATCGGGTATTAAGTCGTTAAAGTACATGTAAAGCGAATGGGAAACGAAGGAAGAGAAGGAACGATACACGTGACGCATTATCGTAACTTCAGAACGGTTCGGAAGAGAGAGATTGTTTATTTAACACTCGAGCCCATCACTCGATCGAAGGCCGCACGTTCTCACGACTACGTTCGCCCAGCGTGATCTACTAGCAATTATACGATTCACATTTTGCAGCCGATTTTCCACGGGCGCCCGTTGCCGAGAGGGACAGGGCGACACCAGAGTTGGGCAGAATGTAATCTAATTACAACTTACAAATTACGATTAAATGTAATTGAGTAGTTGGTTTCACATTATTTTGTGTAATTGTTAATGTAGGTGGTTGACCACACTTTTATCAACTAGGTAAATTAACGATTACAGAAAATAATGTGTAATCAACTACACGATTACAGTTTAATCGTAATTTGTAAGTTGTAATTAGATTACATTCTGCCAAAGTCTGGGAGACACGACTCGGGACCGACTCGTCGGAACGTAAACAAGAGCGTGCTTCGGGTCGTGAAGCTCGATTGTTCCTCGACGTAACGTGGCGCGAAATTTAAAACACGACGGTACCTTTGTTCCCCCCAGTTGTCGTCGTTAAAACTCTCCGTGTTGATGTTCGTCGTAACTTTTTCTGCCCCCGAAATACCCGGCACGTGAAGGAGCAGCTGACTCGCGACTGGAATTAAACGATGTAACGATCCCTGAATACCGTCCCGGCATCGTCGCGAGCGCGGCTTCAAACATTGCTCTCGATCTGTCTCCTACACCCTGCACTCCTCTTTTTCTATGCGGATCAATTTAGAGAAACGAGAAGCTAAAATGAAACCGAGAAATTTGTGTAATATTCTGTACTGGATGTCTGTGAGCACTCGATCTTGTAAACGATCCCGAGGCACGCTCGTTTCTGTTGCATATAAAGCGAGATTTTTTAATTTTGTATAATACGAGGGGGTGGATGTTCGGAAGGGTTCGATACCCTGGTCGATGTTCCAACCTCTGGGGAGGGTATCCGCGACGTGGGAGGATGATTGAAGACGATCAAAGCGAACAGCGGGGTTATTTTCGAGGAGTATTCACGGGGATCCAGTAGAATAGCCCGGTATATGGTCAGACGATGTATCACGGAACCTTGGAGGAAGCGCGCGAGGAGACTTGGAGAGGAGATTGAAACTGGAATAGTGGAGTGTAAACGTGTTTAACGAGATCACGCGAGAAGAGGAACTAAACGATTTCGACGAAAGACGATGAGAACGAACGAAGAAATACAGAATAGCGTCTTCCAGTTTTGCGCTTTCACCGATCGCTGCATAAACAATTGCGCTTGTACCTTCGATTCGAGTGTCCTTCGTCATCTCCCGTACCATTCCGTGGCACGATACGATCGATTCCCTTGTAAACCGTTGTATACCAATCAAATTTGTCACAATACAGGATCGTTTATTTAAATGTAACCCGCCAAGGTCTATCGAATTCTTATACCTAATCGTTCTCTTTTCTATCCATTCGAAGGTAAGTCAGAGGCAATACTATGCCAATTTATTTATTTAGCTATATTCGAAATATCTACTTGTTTTGTATAATATTACATGGTCGCTTTAATGTCGCAGCGGAATTTAGATAAATTCGTAATAAATTCAGTTATATGTTTGAAATGAAACTCATTTTATTGGGCTGGAATAACTTTTAATAAATCTCGTGCTTTATTCAATTGACGTCAAAGTGATGAACTTCCTGTAGAATCTTAGCGTAACAAGGAACTGTAAAGTATTTGTGAAAGTAAGAGGATCTCTAAAGTTTGAATGTGCAATTTTTCTACGAATGCTACTGGAGGAATAAAAAGAAACGTGGGATAGTTGTTACGCTAAGGGTCATTATGACAAACGAATCCGCTTTACGCGGCTGAAGGTTATAAGGTAACTATGCAGCCGCCTATTACAAATCGCCCGACCGCAGTGCGGAACCGCACGTAATGATTTATGCAGGGACTTGTCAGAAATCCTGGCGCACTTTTGCAATTTGTGTCCTCAACTATGTGCGCAATGTACGCGATGGAAGAAGACAAATGTCGCTCCTGCATTGGATATTACACCTGCATCCGTGTACGCAGAGTATGAATTTTAACGGTAAAAAGAGGAGAATGTTTTATTTGAATTTCACTTGAAAGGTAAATCTATTCTACACGTGGTTCCGCGTGGAGAATAATAAAGTGGCAAAACACGTACTTCCCTGGTAAGCAGAGGCAAAAACTTTCGCAAATTAATGAGGGTAGGTATATCCCTGTTTAATATTAAACACGGAGCTTAATGAAACTAGTATTTGACTAACTGATATAGAAAACACATGAATATTCATTAGTGCTTCATGAAACATTAAATAATGTTATGTTATATTACGCTAATATAACTTTGTGGTAAAATTTTTTGATATTATAGTTTCTAACCAGTATAATTTCAAATTCGCAATACGTGTTCTTAAAATTTCACTTATTAACACTAAACGTACCAAGCGGTATATATTTGAAATTATAGTACATTCATTGTTATTTCTTTCGCTCATCTGACTTTCTGTAAATTCTTATATTATCTGATTATTCAATTTCGCGGTGTCCGTTTTTTTCTTAGCGAGAAAAATTCTTTGCATACCTTAATATTTTTAAATATCAACGGTTACTTCATAAGGGGTCAAATGACCCGTTATTGTAAGAATACGTATGTGTAAAGTACTGGTACGTTTAGTGTTAATATTCAAACAATACCTATTAAGACTTATGGTAGGTGGATATTTGAAAGCTGCTTAGAAGACTATATTTTTCTAGGAATACGTAAACGAAATTATACACCGAAAGAAACAAGGACAAGGGTATAAATATTTCCACAACACAGTATAAATATTACGCTTAACCCCTTAACTCCGTAATTATTCTTAAAGGGGAAACATCGATACGTAGTATCGTTGGCAAGCTTTCCTCTAAAAATAACCGAACTCTACGATCTCACCCCATTGATCTCCCCTCTTTACCTTAAAGTATCGAATAAAAACTCTAAACATCCTTCTAAACAATCCAAATATCATAGTAATACATTCCAAAACACTTCTCACCAAACGAAAAATTCCACCAATGTTCCACCTACGATGGTTGCCAGAGGAAATTTTCAAAGGTCATCGCTGAACAAAAATACCATAATTTGACAAAAATATACCACGTGGACCGTATCAAAAACGTTCCCCTAATTTCTAAATGTCAACACGCGTTTTTAAATACCCACACTCGTTGCCGACTCCTTCGCTAAAAAATTCAATTTCAATCTAGCTTCCGACCATCACCGCAGCTAAACAATTAAATCAGTCCACAAATCGCACGTTAAACATCAACTTCTTATTTAAACCATTAACAAATCATCAAGCTCAGCAACCAATAAATATATTTAATAACTTTAAAACGAAGAACCATGATATCCCCGAAGCGAAAGATTAACCCAAGGTTATGCACGACAGGCGCGTGACGCGGTGGTAACCTAAGATCCCGGAGCTCCCGAAGATCGAAGTTAACCGAAACTGGTGGTCGAGTTAAGCACTGTGTACATGGAACGGCGAAACTAATTCTGATCCTCGAGGATGACCATCGCGGGACTCGTGCTCGTAAAGGTTCCGCGACGTCGTCTATTCGACGCGCATTTGCATTCGAATTATTTCAGCCAAATGGGCGGTGATCGATGGATCCTATGCCCCCCCTCCCCGCCCGCCCGGCTATCCTGCCGGTAGCCGAGCTGCATTCGAACGACTCGCTTCTGCCTCATTCACATGCTAACGACGAGCGGCCCCGTGGATCGATGCGGGCCAATCACGGGACGGGACGCCACTCCAGATGTATTATATATACACCAGCTATGATGAGCTTGTCGATAAACATTAATCATGATAATTTAAACGAACTTCCTACGGAAGCCCGTGAACGCGTATCGATCCTCGGCTACCATGGGCGAGAGACGACTACCGGTGGCGGAGCTTGAATTTAAATCGGCCGAATTTCCTTCGCGGAACGTAGCTACCTTGAAACCGGGGTGCCATGCTGTGGTTTTTAAATGAACCGAAATAGCAAAGCGTGGAGTACGAGGGGCACTTTTTGATTTTTGTGAAGAAAATTGGGAGATTCGGAGGACAATAAGAATTATAATACGATCCAGCGGATCGTGTAATGTCAAGTGCCGTTAAGGAACTAGTTCTTGATCAGGCACTAATTTTTTATCAGTTCATGAAATAAATCGTTCTTTTCAGTTTATGTCTTTAAATAATTGTTTGAAATAATTACTAACATAAAAAAGGATAATTCAAACTAGTTCCTGACCTGATAAAAAATTAGTTCCCATGTATTTTCAGATGATCAAAAACTAGTTCCTAGTCACCTTATTATTCCCTAACCTTATAAATAATTAAATTATTCTTATTTTCAACTTTTTGAAATTTTTCCTTAAAGTGTAAACATTAATTCATCTTTTAGTATAAAAAAATCTATGCTTGAAAGTTTTATTAGGTTAAAAATAAATATTAAAGCGGGAAGCCCTCTAAACTGATTAATAACTAGTTCCTTAACAGTACCTACAAACTTGTGATTGTAAAATTTACAGTAAAATTCCTCTCAATTATATTAGTCGTACTATAGAAGAATAGTTAATGTACGTTTACATAGCCAGCGTTTCAAAACGAGTTACGTATCACTGAAACTCCGGCGTTAAATATCAATTCTACCAAACAGCGTCGGTAACGGATACGAAACGGAATAGAAGCAGCAGAATGTTCCGCGGCGAATTTAGAAGATCCGTCCGTCGACCTGACACGCCAATTCAGAACTATCGCGGCGGTTTATCGATAGCCGGGCCGGTCGGGATGGATCGTACCTCGGCGTATCTACATCTGGATAGAGGCGGCGTCGTAAAACCTTCGCGTATCTCTCCCAGCAGGACCATAAACAATAGACGGGTTCGATTGTCCGGCATCTGGAAGGAGCGCGCGCGCGACCCTCTTCTCCGGAGGCGGATGTCCCCCAGCGGAGGATAGTGCTCGCGCTCCTTATTAAATTACGCGTGACCTCGACCAAGGATTTACCGCGGCGGCGGCACCGGGAGCAGCCGGGTTGAGGAGGGATGAGGGAGGGGAGGGGCGCGTGCAACCTGGGGCATCTCCTTCGTGGTGTCTGTTGAACGGGAGCGGAGTTCGAGCCGCCGCCTGGCGCGGCCGACGACGCCGGCGCAGAGCCCTTGTTTATATCGCCCCGCGAGAGAAACAGGCTTCTGGATCTCGAGCACGGAACGGAGAACGGAAAGAGGAATAGCGGAGAGCAGACGGGCTGGAAGAAGGAGCCGTAACAGGGGTGAAAAGAGCGCGGCAGGACGAGAAAGAGGGAAGTAGGGGGCATGGATGATCGAGAGTGACAGAGATGAAGAGCTGGGGGTGAGGAGGGCGAGGGGGGGGGGGGGGGTGGATGAAAATTCTAGGTGGAAAATAGTGGATCAGGGAGAAAGAGAGACGGACCGATCCCGCGGGTGGAGGAGGGGGTTGGAATGGATGCTAAATATAGACAGGGTTGCCAGGTTGCAGAAACAGCCGCCGCCCCTTTGAGTACTGGGACGGGTTGGTTCAGCCCGGAGGGGTAACGTGGAGAGAATCGTGGGGTCGAGGAGGGTGGAGGGGGGGTGCAGAAGGGCAGCAAGGTCGCGTCATTGATCGAGGGTGGAAGGGGCGGCTGTATGACGCTCCTGGTGACGTCATAGCTCGCTACGACCCCCTCGGACCACCCGCAGGCGCCCTCTCCTTCTTTCACCACCCTCTCAGCGAGGCCCGTTTGTTGCCTCGCCCTGATACACCTTATACCCATCCCCACCACCGTCTCGCATCCCTACCGTCCATCCCGCTAGCCAACCCCTCCCCGCCGTCGCGCGTCATCTTTGCCTCGCTTTGACTCTCGCGCGGTTTTTCGGTACGCTTTACTTAGCGCTACGCCGCGGTTCGACGCGTTGCTCTCTTTCCTCTCTCTCTCTTTCTCTCTCCGCCTTTAACGGATTTGCCTCCGTGAGTGGAGGCGCGAGGGTGAGGATAATTTCGGTAGAATATGGAGCATCTCGAGGCCATCGAGGATGCCGCGGGAATGACACCGCAGCGGGTGCCCCGAAATCGATTAATCTCCATTACGAACTGTTCCAACTGCGATCCACAGACCCCACGGTCGATTCTAATTACCCCTCGTTAGTTTCGTACGGAACGGCCAGCCACGAGATTGCGACCCGCGCGCTACTGTGCCGCGGGAGATCGAGTAGAAGGGTATGGGAATATCAGATGGGGTGTGAAATCACGCTACAAGGAGCACTCGCAGTCTTGGCGAATACCAGGCTGCCATTTCATCCCCCTGTCAAACTCCAAACGGTGTAATAAGATTCCCTTTGCGAGTGCTTACGTTTCAATTGCAACGACTCTGACATCTCAGGCTTCCTAGCTTTTTGGCTACGGGCGAAGGACTCTCGCCTATTCGAGCCTCGAGCAACACAGTTTACTTCTGATGAATCGTAGTACATTAGCGAGTGCGACGCATCCCCCTTCATCGATCAAGCAGCACACAGCACTGTCGGTCTACGCGGGGGAAACGAAAATCTAACTCCCAGCTTCGCTATAAAAAAACAGGAAAAAGGGGGGTTGAGGGACGAGCAATCTCGAACGGACCACAGTTTCTGGCTGGCAAAAAAAATTCTCTCTCGGCATCATAGACAGAGAGGGCGTAAGGGAGGCCGGCAATAAAAACCCATGCAGTGGGAACGGTAAAACGCAGGGAGACACGAGGAGTCACGGGCGCGTTCTCGAGGGGAGGGGAGGGCGGAGGGCGGCGGCGGAATAAAAAGCAGAGGGACGCGTGTTAGTCGTGATCCGACAAGCCGTGCGTGTTCCGCCGCTTTTCGGTCGGCAGTTTGGATCCCAGCAGACCCGCGCCAGCTCTCCCGTTCCTAGGCATGACGGGTATAAATTATGCCGCTGGCCTATTTACATGGCTGCCATCCTGGCCAACTCGACCCGGTCCCTCTTCATGGCAGAGATCCCTACTTACGTACGTTACGTACGATCCTCCGCATTTGGCTCGTTCGATTGTGAAAGGGCCGGGGCGAGAGGGCGGCGGAGGGGAGGCGAAATGCGCGAGAATAAATGTGTTTAATCGCGGGGGATGTCTCGGCGACACTAACACGGTGAATGCTGCGACGATATACGGGAAAGTATGCTCGAGAGCTTAGAAATCACTTGATCTGTCAACGTTGTTTTAGTCTGAGATGCCGAGACTGCTGGATAGGAAGTGAAGGGATTTCGATTGAATCTTCACTTGCTTTCCGAGTCGTTTGATATATTAAGCGGTAATGACACTCCAACGTCTGCAAAAACAGCCTGATTTTGAGAATATAAAATCACATACAATTTTTTTACGTACGGATTTTCTCTTCCGAACTTTTCGTATTATACAAAATTTTTCACGTGATTTTTTACTAAAAAATTAAACTATTTGTTCAATCACGTACCATTCTTACAAAAATGGTGTTTATTAATTGGTAGTACTTCCAGAGAGCTTGTTTTAAATAGAAGTAAAAATATTTGCTTCTTGAACCAGGTAAAAAATTAGAAGAGAAATCTGTCGCGGAACACTATCCGTCTCTCTTTGTTGAGCTGCGGCACCGCCGTTTTGTACTAAAAAATATTTAAAAAAATTGTGATCATACTTCAAAGTATGTACAATAACGGCGTTAAAACCGATTCTGTATTCCATTCACTATACTCGCAAAAGAAATTTTCAAAACCAGTCTGTTTTTCCCCGAGTTAGAGTGGCATTATCCCTTAAGGAACTATGGTTCTCAATTTAAAAGACTAAGAGAGGGAACGTCTCTTATTTCTGCGCTGTCAATGTCGCGATTCCCGGGCGAAAAATCTGCCGCACAAAGAAGCGGTACCGCGTGGGAATACGGGAAGACGGGGGAAGAAAAGAAAGAAGGTGACGCGTCTGGTTTTCAAGGCGGTATTACCAGTCCCGCAGCTCGAGCCCGCTTTTCCTCTGGTTAATTAGAATGAAGGTGTTTCCAGGTGAACGCTGAAAAAATAATCGGCACTCGGGAGGAATGATTACTCGGTATGCGAGCGGTTACAATGCCACTTCCGTGCATTACCGTCTCGAAAGTAAAGGGGCGAAAAAGGAATGAAAGGGAAACAGCAGAAAACGGGGCGAAAGAGGCTGGAAATAACGAGGAATACCGCATTTCAGCTTCCCTCGGCCCCGAAACGCTCCAGAGGCGCGCCAGAAGCGGAACGCGCCCCTTTCACCGTCGTCGCACCGTTCTGGCGCGATTTTTTTCAAAATATTTGCTTTCAATTTCGAAAGTCAACCCCGCGGGGAGAGCGAGTACGCGGTTTCGAGCATCCCTTCTTTCTATCGACTGTGAAACGACGGGCAGAAAGGGGGTAGAACAAGAAAGGGGGCCCAAAGGGGGAAGATCGCGGGGCATGAATGGAAAGGAAACAGAAGGAGGCCAGGGAGCGTGAAAGAAAAGGTAAAGTCGAGGGACGGATATATCCACGTATATACTCCATTTTACGTGCCTTTTCTTCCCACGTGCTTGGATCCCGTTGCAGGTGTCAGACAAAGCTAGTTCCGGCACTCGCGGTCGGATATTCTGCGGTCCAATTAGAAACGAAGTGTCGAATGGAAAATTCGAGAAAACAGGCCTATACAGTGAGAGATTCGTTGGCAGCAGGCGCTGCTGCCTGAGCGATGTGCTGTTTGAGCGTTCTGCTATCTCAACAGAGTATGTCTTTGTAGAACATCTCTCCTCTGAGCGAAACAGTATTTTATAACTGATAAAATTACTTCACACGATTAGGTACATGAACTTTATCCATTGGGTCTGTCTGTTACATATGTATAGGTAGATGGTGGTAGATTATATTGATATTTAAGTTCATCACCATTTATCACAGTGGTTTTCAATCTGTGAGTCGCGACCCCCTTGCAGTGTTTTCTGAGGGGTCGCGCATGGTGGTCTCAAATCCCGAAGACGTGGCCAAAATCTAAAATATTATTCAATTTAGGCAAAAATCGGTACCCTGATGTTTTTGAGGTCGCTGATTACGAATCTAAACTTAAAACTTTAAAAAACAAATTGGCGAATCCAATATGACAGACAACTATAGTAAAAAATTGTTAAATCTGCTCGAATGTCAGTACCCTGATGTTTTGGGGGTCGCTGATTACGAATCTGAACCTATAATGTTTATAAACAGATTAACCAATTGAAACATATAGAAGAATTCACAGTTAATTAGTTCTTGGTGTTTGACAGGTAAACATCCAATTATATTTCCTAAATTTCAAGACAATTTTTTAAAATATGCATAAGATACATAGGAAATCATTTTTCTACAACTTTGTACCACAAGGATGTATAATAAATGTCTTCTAAATGTTACAAAATCGTCAAATAGTTCGAACTTGAGAAGAGCAATTTTACTCTCGTATAAGCAGGGAGGCACCTAGTGGCAGGCAATTTATTAAAAATTTGCAAGGTACAAGCATTAGCAACAGGCCAGAGCAAAAATTTCGGTGGAAGTTACAACTTTTCATCTACATTTGTAAAATACGCGGGCCAAGTTTTGTCCAAGTAATTTTGCAATCGTGTAACGTAAACGCTAACAATTATGGTTATGTAAAAGTAAACAAATATTCTATATACTTCGTGGAGTAGCATCCATTTTACTAAATGGAAATTGGTCAACTCTTTCAAAAGTTATTCACTTTCAAAGTCGGCGTTCAAATTTGCATCGGCGCGCACAGCAAATATTTCAGTAACGAAGGCTAACTTTGAAATGATTTACCTGTCAATCCATAAACATTTTGACTTTTTCTTTGTCGGTACTTTATCACTGTACCCAACCCAACGGCTAAAAATCATTCCTTTTCGAGATTTTGGTCACGTTTTCGGGATTTCAGACCACTGCGATCGGCGCGGTTATTTGCGGTTCACGATTCATAGCACTTATTTCTTTTAATGTGGCATATTCTGTTAATAATGAAACACTGATTTTTTATAAATGAAAAAAGGACAAGCTGGTTACCCAGATGCAAGCACAACCATCGCATTAAATAATATAATTAAATATATTAAATATCTTTAAGTATCATTAATTTATGTATCAAGATATTTAAGTATTATTAAGTTAGGATTATATTCCGACATACTAATTTTTAATGTGTTTTCTTTACCTTATATAATTTACCTTACCTCATATCGCGGGGGGGGGGGGGGGGAGATCACAGGTTATTTGAATATATAGAAAGGGGGTCGCGACTCAAAAAGGGTTGGGAAACACTGATTTATCCAAACAACAGTGTCTCTCGGTTACTTCGAATAGTGAATGTACCCCTGTTCCCTTTCCTAGGGGATGACGGTTCACTCGAGGCGACCAGAGTCGAAGATGAGGTGGAAGAAATAGTAGTCAGTGACAATCGCGTCATCGCGCGATCGTTGTCCGACAGTAAACTCGATTATCGTTCACGCGAAGGAAAAACAACGAGACGTCCGGGTAACGGCTCCAGAGAGAAACGATCGACTTTCGAGTAAAAGCAAAATGATTCGCGAAACTGGGTTACGAGACACGTAGGATCGTATATCCTGGCGTGTTCCATTGTGCACCGCACAAAAACGGGCAAGAAAAGCCGGCACTGCAACTTCAATCTTCCGCTTCCCTAACGATACTTTGAATCGTTCGCGCAAACGTCTTCTTATTCGTCTGCTCCCACCCCGATCTGCCCCGTTAAATATAGTCGACGATCGTTGAAACGGGGCAACCATTTTTCTGGGGGAACAATAGGTGCGACGCGAGTGATTGATCGGTGCCGGACCGTTCCTCTCAAATTTATACTAACGACACGAGCTCAAATTTTCAGCGGCTCCGTGTTCGAGCCGATCTAAGTGATCGAAAAAAACCATGTTTCCTAAATGGACGTTACCCTGCTCTTTCACTGTCTAAAAAAATTAATTTCAGAAACCTGATTGGCCTCCTAGATGCTCATGGCAAAGATTATAAGATCGTGCGATTGGCGATCCTAAGGGACCCTCAGATCAAAACGCTCGAGAAATAGGTGGTCTTTGTGAATTTTTTACAAGAAGGGATTACGATGTATCCTAAAAAATGTTTTTGGGTTTTATTAATACACTCGTCAGGGTGCAAAAGAAAATTTGTGTTTCACGTTTTCGATTTTGATGCATTTTCTAGGTGGAGCATACTACAGCGCTGCCTAAAAGAGATCTCTACACGGTAACCACTTTTTCAGAAGATTTCATGAACCGGCTCAAAAAGACGTTGAGGCACTTGATTCGTAATTGGACTCACCTGTAATTAATATCACCCTGTAACATAATTTTTTAAACATGGGTCTTCTTTTTATCTGTACATTTATGCGTAAAATTACCCGTTTTGCACTATTTCGTTCAAATGCGCACCAATTATTGTAGTTTTAGAGTTTTTATTTACCGCGACAGAGGATAATGAGATAGGCAATCATATAAATTTGAAGAAATATTTTTGATTTCAGACGAACCTTTACCGTTTAGGTGTCTTTTTTCATAACGCTGCACTAAGCGCCACCTAGAACATGCATCAAGACCGAAGACATAAAACAAACATTACTTTTTGTATCCTAACTAGTGTGTTAATAATAAAAGCAAAAAATCTTATTTAGTATATGTTATAACCTCTTCTCGTAAAAAAATTATAAAAATCACGTATTTCTCGAGCATTTTCACTGGAGGATCCCCGTAAAAACACAAGGTATTATTCTTAGGTGGAACGAATTAAAACTCGAGTACAGGTTAAAGTCGCAAGTCGAGATCTATAAATTCCCCAGCTGTGAGGTGCTGGAGCTACTGGAATTCCAATCTTTGTAGCGCTTTCAGCACAAACGACTTTGTAATTTAAAGGTATTCGAGTTTTAGAGCCGCCGAACTCGCGATACAGGTTGCTGGAAATGTTCAGCTTGAAGGGATTCGAGGAAACAATGTAGGTATCATTGAACCAATAGATTGGGAAACGATCGATTGAAACGTTACCTTAAACGCCCTCAGCAATATGTAAACTGATAAACGATTTCCTTTAAACTGCCGAATCGTATTTCCGGGCTGATCGTTAGGGCCAGCTCTTTAGGACGGAGGCCTGGCTGGCTCGATCACTGCCACTTGGCTCAATGAATTAATTACAGTTAATTGGCAATTACCACCTAGCACCGCCTCACGACCCTGATAGGTTGGCGCAGTGACGCTGCTGCGGAGGAAAATATATTTTCCTCGTAATGCGATCCTGCGCCCCCATCTCCTGCGTTTTCTGGCCCTTGAACTGATTCAATAACACCGACCGCTGACGCTCTTCCGCGCGTTCACGACCCACAGTGGGACGGAACGTAGACAACTCTGGACATGGCCGTATCTTTGTTAAAGAACATCCTATTTTGACGAGGTTTAACTTATTTTAAAGGTAAATGATTATACTCTCTGGCCGTGAACATAAAAATTGTACAAAATATTTTTGCAGTCTCCAGCATTTGACAAATATCAACAAATTTTTGCAGTTTGTCACATACTTCTTTGAGGCTGGGTTTTACCCCCTGAACACCCATTTTGATAAATGTGATTCAACGATTCGAAAAGTACAAAGTTCAAACTTTAAAATGGTTTTGTTTCATCAACTTTGGATGAATTTTAGCAAAGTTATGAGACTTTGAAAATTTAGCATATTTTAAAATAGTTTTGTCTGATTTTCGGTGTAAATATAAAGGGTTTCGGGAGATGAAGTAATATTTGCTGCAAAAATGAATATGATAAAGGAAGGTAAAACAGACAGTGGGACGAAACGTATACATTGCTGGACATTCAAACTTCTTGTATGTTACCTATCATATCTTTATCAAAATTGGCATAAATATTACACACATAAAGTATTTTATTCTTGTCATTTTTTGTTGATCTTGAACTAATAACCGGTCAAAAAACAGATATCGAAGATAAATACAATTTTTTCATTATTCTAATACTAATTATTTACATTCATATGACAGCCTGAAGTGAACGTATTTACTATTAACAATTTGGGATTTAAAATGTTTAAAAAATTTGTACTCACAGATAAAGCTCATATAATTATATCAATAAAAAAAGTTACTTAATATTTTCGCCAATGTCCGGAAATTTGTACGCGTCGTCCCACTGTGCGATCTCCTACTTCAACAACGGAATAAACTGCACCACCACTAACCTATTCCTCCATTACCTATAGTCACACCCATCCATGATGATGAGACACGAAATACTCGTGAGAAAACGATTCTACTCCCCCCACAAAATAATCCTCCCTTTCAGTAATTAAGTACTCACTGTCCCTTCAATGCAAGCAACTGTATCAACGCGTCCTCCTAAAAGAAGCTTAACAAATGAAGAAATATCGCCACGCCTAAATTTTCACTCACGCTGGACCAAGACTCGAGTAGGGATTGCAAACCGGTAAATCGGTAAATCGGTTTAATGTTTTTTTTCATTGATAACTTAGTAGATAACAACGGAATTATGCGCTACATATGTGCGATACATTGTTATAAATACAATTTTTACTAGTAATTCGCCAAATTTTTACCGGTAATTCAATAAATTGTGTATTTCCCGATATTTACCGGTAAATCGGGAGAAATACATAATTTATTGAATTACCGGTAAAAATTTGGCGAATTACCAGTAAAAATTGTATTTATAACAATGTATCGCACATATGTAGCGCATAATTCCGTTGTTATCTACTAAGTTATCAATGAAAAAAAAAACATTAAACCGATTTACCGATTTACCGGTTTGCAATCCCTAGACTCGAACAGCTTGTTGCACCACAATTGATTAGCCGCATATTGAAAAGAACGATGGGTCGGTCGCATTAGGCCCAAGCCTAATTCACTTTTGTCCGGGTTCGTTCGTTTCATTCGCCTTTCCCCGTTGGCGTCGCGACGGCGCGGATCTAAATTAAATCCCCCGATGAAAGGGTCGGCGTACATAAGGATCCCGGCACTCGAGGACACGTGAATGAACAGGAGGAGCGACGTGTACGTTTTCACAGTCCCTGGGCCGCCTTTTCGCAGTGTCTGCACACGCGCCACGTAATGCGGGTGTCACGCGGGTGTGTGTAAGCGTGTAACGTAGAGATTCGAGAGCAGCAAGGAGGAGTGAATAAGCAGTATTATACTTACGGCGGTAATATACTTGGTCGTGTGTTAGCGCGAATGACGACGCGATCAGGCCTCTCCACGCGCACAACCACGGTTATTTTATCCTGTTTCCCGTTTGCAGGCCCGTGGAGATTGTATCTCGCGAATCGTCGACGACGCCGCAATCCTCCAGCGATCGTTGAGAAATTTTCGCTGGCAGCTCTCGCGCAATGGGAGTTCGCGTTCTTTCAGGCGATTGTACGCCGCCCTGAATGGACATTTCCACCGGAGACATCCTGAATGGATAGAGAGACATTTTCGTTTTTAATGTTTTTACGTTACCTCGACTTAGCCCCCTTTTGTGCTCGCGCGTACGGAGTAACGAGGGCTCCTTGTTTTCGCCTCCCGCGCGAGATGCGGTCGCGTCAATTTCCCCGGGCTCCTCCACCCGCTTTCGCAACTCGCCCTCCGACACTGACTTTTCACGGAATATCCACTTTCGTAAACAGACACGCCGCGCTCTCGCGCAACTTAACGGATTCCTTTAGAAAGTGAAACTAAGGTCGTTAGAGCAAAGAGCGTGATATTTGAAATTCTCTTTTGTGAGCTCTGTGAATTGGATTGCCTGCGAGGTTCCATGAAAATATGTACATTCGCTGTATTTGTTGGGCTTTGAGTGTGACATGTTTGAGGCTCTGTACCTATTTACTTGAGAGAAGATTCTGAGGAATTTTTGCTAGGCTAGTGGTGGCGAGAATTTTTATCTGAGCGTGCCGAAGGTTTAAAAATTTTATTTATCGAATTACTGACGCGCAGGGAAAATTTTAATAGGGGGGAATTTAACAGAAACTTAATTAAAAATAAAGTGTTTTAAAAACAATTTGATATTAATATGTGCTAAAAGGAGAAAATAATTTTGATACCGACCTAAATGGCTGCTTTAGAAAAATGCGCTCATGTGAGGAAAAATAAAAGCGTGGGGGGTAATTATAAAATGCTCTAGGTATTTTGATACATTAGTTTTCGCATTCTGCTGGGTTTCTATTTGATTGCAAGCAGTCTAATTCTTCAATTCAAATTTCAAAGGCTGTCTTGAGATCTATCCAGATTAAAAATCAAGATAAAATCATGCCGTTCAGCAATTAGTTTTTCCATAGCTTTTAATATTCAATATTTACACCGCACGCATTTATTTTTAGTCATTTGAAGGAATTCTTCTAAAGCAGTATAAGCCGGTATCAAAATGATTTTTACATTTTAATAAATGCTTGTTTTAAAAAAATTTATTTTTATTTTATTTTATTATACGGATGACTCCTTTTATATAGAAAAGTTTACAAAGTGTTGTCAGGAAATAATTGATTGGGACGCTATTCAGACGCTGTGCTGGTGGGCATGACTCGTCGCGCTTGCACTTTGAAGGAAGTAAGTGGGCATCCAAAAAAGTTCAGTCCACAAGCATAAGTATTAGCTAACTTGAATTTATGCTTGTTAGTGAAAATATTGTATCTTCATCGGAACTAACGTATGTGTGCAAATTTTCAAGTCGATCGGACATGGGGAAGCGGGTCAAAATTAGTTTACAAGATTTCAACTTAACAAACTAACGACCTGGCGAAGGAAGCTAAATAAAAGCTTGTAATTAAAATGAACATAGTAAGAATTTCCTAAGAATAAACTCATAACATGACATACGCATTGTCATAGGTATAGTAAAACCTGTCCCAAAAATCTTTTAGTATCTCCAACCATAGGTATAATAATTATTTTAGATTAATATACAGATATTAATGATATCACCTGTAAATCATTGACCTGCCAGCAAAACTTGCGTAAATACCCCACGCCTGGCATAAGTTTGCCATGCCCGCCCTACTTAGGCAAACACAAGTGTCAGTCGAAAATTACTATGATTCGTAAGGATTCATAGTAATAAATTCGATACAAGTTTAATCACAAATTCATAAGAGGCCAGATTAATTAGTAACTGATACAGTTCTAGAGCCCACTCACGGCCAAATCTCTCCCCGCTTCAACGGCTATTCAAACATTAAACCCGTTAAATTTCGCTAACCCTCCATATCAAATATGAAACAGTACGAAGTCCACTTCCCGAATGGGGGATGCTTGACCGTCGTAACACAGGTAATTGTATTTAGCGCCTCCTCCTCAAGATCAAATCGTAGTCCCCCTACTCTATGCCAGTATTGTCACATTTTCAACATAAAATAAAACACGCATGCGGCCTCGGCCGCGATCCTCATTCTCTTTCTTTGTGCCGAAAGAGTCACATGTGTTTACACGCAATGGATAGGAAAAGGAATCAAGAGGAGAAATTAAGGAATTGGAGAAGGAGCTGAGGAATATTCTTACCAGAAGTACTCACCAGAAAGTTCTGCGTGAGTGAGTACAGGAGTTTTCCTGTACTCGAACTTCCGAGGTAAAAGAGGAAGTTGCATCGTCGCAAGGAGCAGTAAGCAGATTTTCCCCGGCTGTCCATTACCAGATCCCTATATTGGGAAAGATTTACATACTTTGTATGTAAATGTCTACAGACGTTTGTCTGTACGGAAGTACTCACCAGAAAGTTCTGCGTGAGTGAGTACAGGAGTTTTCCTGTACTCAAACTTCCGATGGACATAACCTGGTATCGCTCACCAGAAGGTTCTGCGTGAGCGAATACGGACCTTAACCTGTACCTGGACTTCCGGAAGACGTAAGCTGATATCGCTCACCAGATTTAATTTGCGTCAACGAGTACAACATGCCTAAGAAACATAAGTAAGTAGGCTCACCAGATTTTCTGTGTGAGCGAGTACAGGAGATAACCTGTACTCTACTATACGTTTGTATAGTGCAACGCAGACCCTAACCTCTTTGACAGGTTTGTTATAATATGTTTCAACTGCATTTCAAGATAGGTAAATGGCAGAATGTGGTCAAATGCGTTCATAGGAGGTCGATCCGCGTCAAGAAGCGGGATAGAATTGTTATCGCGGGACGCGGAAAGCGATGAGGAGGCACCAGGATCGAGCCCGGTAAGGGCCGGCGTCGTGCCCGTTGCACCGCCACCGCGATCATCGCCACCTCCGCCGCCGCTACCACCTTCGCCGGCGTCGTGGCCGTTGCATCGCCACCGTGACCATCGCCACCTCCGCCGCCGCTACTACGCTCGCCGCCGTCGCCGATTTCAGGCGACCAGATACAAATGTCGGCATCAGGGGGCGCCACAACAGCATCATCCATGACACAGCCCGCAGCGGAGAGCGGAAAAGCGGAGGCCGCGGAACGGGAAAAAGACCTTAACAGCGATGTCTTAAATGTCATTGGACAGCGTTTGGGAGAGGTCCGGATCTTAGCGTCCCCGATCCACTCACGCTTCGCCATTCGCTGGGCAGAAATTTAAAAGATGCGTCTCTCCGCGGAGGAGAGATACAAACTAAAAAAGGAGAAATATACACCTCCTAACATTTGTTTGTTTCTCCACTTCCTTAGGTTTAAGGCGGAGGTCAAATTGGCAATAAATGGAACATCCCTACAAATTATAAGAAGCAAGCAAGATTACGGGCTTGCATTTCGGAAGTTGAAAAGACAACATCTACGCTTTTATTGCAAGAATCCACGGGCAATATAGCAATGAGCGAATGTTAAGTGATGTCTGTCGTTTATTTGCCGATTCGGTACACGACGAGAAGATTATTCGCAAAAGTCGTATATTACCATATAGGTATTGTTATTATTACGTATTTATTGCGCCTACATATATACATTAATATAGCCTATATTTAGAGGCAGGTACTGTTACCACAGTACCGATATAGCTACTTACAGTGCAAAAGGCGAGGTTCAGCGTGAACGCTGCTGTATACCTAACTATTAATATTAATACAATGAGAGGAATGTTAAGTACGACGGCGGTTCATGATTCACTTTCTGTAAAAAATTTGTCAGAGAAGCTAAAACCAACAAATCTTTTACAGCATTCCGCCGCAGATCTTAAGGTATCAAAGCCTCCAACTTGAAAAGTGCAAAATGCTAGGAAGGCCCGCCGTTCCGTCCACAGAACAGGGCTTATTCGACGGAGTCAGGCAGACAGAAGCGAATAGCGGCGCCCTCGTACCGGGCCCAGGAATCTCTGCATGCGGAACAGCCACAGCGTACACATCAAGCGCATACAGGAGTTCAGAAATGAAACAGACTTAAAGAGGCGATAAGCAGTCCTGTAAGCTGTACCTCTCGTCGTTTACAATCAGTTTATACTGATTGTTTATACTGATAGCCTCAGACCTATAGATTTTGTCGTGGATCAAGGATTATAAGATAACCCTTATTAGTCGTTTAAGTCAGCTCCGCGTCGATATAAGCCTGTCTTAAACAGAGAATTATCCGGGACGAATAAGGCAGATATAACTAATTTCATTATGCATCGGTTGTTGCATGCAAACCGGGAAAGGATTAATTCCTCTCAAGGATTTTTCTAATTCTCAGACCGGATAAGGCTTTTAGGCCAATTTTAAATCTTAAGTATAACGAGTTTATGGAGACAGAGCACTTCAAACTGGAAGGTTATAGAATTGTTATACAATGTCGATTACCGATTTGAAGGACGCGTATTATTTAATATCAATTGATGGATCACACAGAAAATTGTTAAGAATTGATTTTTGTGGGAAATACTACCAATTCATTTATTTACTATTTGTGTTAAGCTCAACCCCTATGGGCTTCACAAAATTAATGAAATTTGTAGTAAGTGGGATACGATAACTGAACTTACGTTCATTTCTGTATTTACACAATTTGTTACTACTTGAAGACACCTCTTCGGAGACTACAGGCAATTTGAACAAGGCTCACAATTTATTAGAAAATTTAGAGTTTATACTAAATTGTGTAAAGAGCCAAATGGTCCCTGCAAAGAGGTGCAGATTCTTAGGGTTTACCGTTGAGTCGTCATGTATAACCCTGCAACTGCCCCGGGAAAAAGAGGATAGCGATCAGGATATGGATACAACGCTTTCGTAAATTATCTCAATGAAAGATAAGCGATTTCGCACAATTTATTCGCACAATTGTAGCTTGCTACCCAGCTTTTAATTACAGCTGGGTTTATGCGAAAGAATTTGAGAGACAAAAGTTCTTACCTCTTGCAAATAACAACGGCAGTTACGAGGCTATTATGTCGCTAAGGATGAATGTTGTAGATTTTACATGGTGAGAGACACATATTATGTCTGGGATTAATACAATCAACTGCTTAGAATTTGCTATGGAGATCTACTTAGGCGTGTCGCTCGCAGGATGGGAAGCTGTATGTAAAACACAAAGATGTACAATATCGTTTATCAATAGAATGGGCGAAATTCAATTTGAGAATTTAAATAAGATTACATTAGCTTCATTAGCTTTATACATTAGCTTCCGCGAGAATTTCGAGGCAGACGCCGAATCGCGTAGATCAGAGCCCGAAACAGAATACGAATTGTCGAGGATTACTTTTAAAGAAATAATTCGTATTTTAGGTTCACCGGACATAATTGCTATGTTTCTTGGAAGAAAGATTCTGGGTCTTAGACAGTTGATGTCTTTACACTGCCTGGGAAAGACTTGTATTTTTACGCCCTCCCTCCGATTAGTACAATTCTGAGGACCGTTTGGAAAATTAAAAAGGAGAAACCGGAGGGAATAGTAGTGATACCGGACTGGCCAGCTCAGCCATGCTACACACTTTTTCAGTCAATGTTAGAGGTTCAAATTCAAGTTCAAATCGAATACAAAATCTGTTATCTTCTTATAACAGGGAACCGCACCCGCTTTGGAAGCATCTTACTCTGGTGGCAGGCAGATTATCTGACAAGCAGTAGCTGCAGAAGGAATTCCAGGACTGGCGTTAGCTATTATGATGTCATCGATTAACGAATCTACGCTAAGAAATTACGATATAGGCCTAAACAAGTAGTGGCTATTCTGCAGCAAAAATACAGTGAAACTATGTAATCCGTCCATTCCAGAGGTCCTAGCGTTCCTTACACGGTTACATGAAGAAGGACTGTCTCACAGCACCACAAATTGTGTTTGATCAGCAATTTCACTAATAGTGGTAATTGAAGTTGCACAAGTCTTTAGAATTCAACGTTTATTGAGAGGTATCTATAATTTAAGTCCCTTTAGGTCCAAGTACGACTTTACTTGGAATTCGAAGATTGCCGTCGAATATTTTATAAAACAGCCGGCGAACGGAGGGTTAAATTTGTACACGATACCCAAAAACCTAATTACTGTCCTCGCGTTAGTTACTGGTCACCGGATGCAGACGTTCTCTCTAATTGAGTTAGAAAACATTAGGATATCCGCGGATAAATTAGAGATATCGATTCCTGTGCATATTAAGACGTCGAAGAAGAACGCATTACAACTGCGTTTAACCTGACCATTTTTTCGCAACAAGAAAATATGTGCAGCTTCAACGTTATTGTGTTATTTGGAAAGTACAACAGAGATTCGTAATTCTGTGAAAGGACTCTGTATATCCACTAATAAGTCAGTTAAGACGATTTCTACGCAGTCTTTGAGTCGCTGGATAAATGAGGTTCGAACTAGTAGCGTAGATTCAACCATGTTCTCAGCGCATAGTACGCTTCACGTATCGACGTCACTAGCAAAGACCTTGTTGGGAAAACAACTGGCTGGAATAAAGAGTCGTAAACATTTGCAAAACTTTGTGATAGAAATGTTAGATCGGATAAGCAACAATTTGCCTTATCCATACTGAAAAGTATTATGTATAATATGGAACAAAAGATTGTTCAGACTAACTCCTCAGTTAGTGTTTTCAGTTGGACTGCCGTAATAGAACTTTAAACATCTACGATTTGATCTTGAGGAGGAGGCGCTAAATACAATTGTATAATTGAACGAACTTACCTAGTGAAGTTCGATTAGAATTGTATAAGCGCCTCCTCCGAATAGATCAAACCCACCCTTTTTCCTTATTTTTTTCAGGAAAACCCATTATCTATTACACTAGATAGACCCAATTTATTACGGCAGCACTTTAAAATAATGAGGATCGCGGCCGAGGCCGCATGCGTGTTTTATTTTATGTTGAAAATGTGACAATACTGGCATAGAGTAGGGGGACTACGATTTGATCTATTCGGAGGAGGCGCTTATACAATTCTAATCGAACTTCACTAGGTAAGTTCGTTCAATTATACAATTAATATACTCTCAGCGAGGGGGAACGCGTGCAAATGAACATACTGGCGAGCCAGTGCAGTCGCAATTAACGGAATTATGCTCACGGTGTCCGTTACTACGTTAACGACGACGATCAATCGTATTACCCGCGAAGTGGCTCGCTCGAAAGCCATCTTATCCGCCGTCGGGGGCTCGCGAGAGCACCGGATTACCGTCGCCCTGATAATTAACCGTAAGGTCCCGATCGAACCTCGAGTATTAATTAATTACACACGCTCCGTGCGGCGGGGGGCGCGAGTGAATGGGATGTGTTTCAGCGATCAGACCGACGCAGACGCTCTTTCGATAAATTAATATCGGCTGCAGTCCTGGTTAACGGATGGAGGTTCGAAGAAACTGCTCCCCGACGTGTTTCTTGCGGGCTGCCAAGTATATTTCACCTAGCATACACACTACCTGTCAAAAGTTCGAAATTACTCTATAAAGTAAAGGGAGCATGAATTTTTTCATTACACAATGAAGCTTTAACACGTCACCTAGGAAACTACAGTAAAGTCTCGTTAGCGGCTCGGAACGTGAGCGAGCGAAGGCACTGAAAGCGAGCGTGGAAAGTACGAGACAGACGACGCGTTGATATTCTGTCTCGCTCCGTTTTTCGGACGCCTGATAGTCCGTCCTTTGCGTGCGCGACGGGCGTGCGCGATGCTCGCAAGCGCTTACGGTGACCACCAGAACTGTTTCGCAAAATCTTGACGCAGGCCCGGCTTAAGTCTTTTTTTGCGCCCTAGGCGAACTTCTCAAATTGCGCCGTTTATTATAATACATTTATCTGAGATTATTTATGATTTTACTCTGCGAAATTAAGCAACTGCTAGGGCGTAAGGTTAACAAGAAGTGCAAAATGGTCTTTTCATTGTTGGCATTGTGGAAAATAAATTTGTAAATGAAATACTACACATTGTACTACAACGGTTTTAAACTACGAGTAAAAATTAAGAGTAAGGACATCAATAAACTTAAATAAATGTATTATAATAAAAGACTCAAATGGACAAGTTCGCCTATGACGCAAAAAAGGCTTGAGCCGTGCATGGCTATCTGACCGTCGTGCGCATGCGTCGAGCAGTTACGATTACATGGGAGCGCTCGCGTCTGTCGCGCACGCAAAGTCTCCCATCCCCACCCCCCCCTTCGACCAGAAAGAAGCGAGAAACTCAGACTCGGAATTAGGGCTCTGTTCACGATACGGGCTCAACGCCGGTCCCGACCAGCGAGCGGCTAAGGAGACTTTACTGTAATCCTTCTAATTTCTAAAAAAAAAATCAAGTTGTTTGGAGGAATTTTAAAAAATTATTCTGTTTTAAAGGGTGTTCCATTACTATTGTCCTGCATTGTAGTAGAAATGTCAGCAAGTAAAAAATTCTCAAGATATAAAGAATTTCTTTAACCATTAATTTACACCGAACGTCACGGCAATTGCAACCGAAAATATTGTCCAGACAGTTTACCAAAGTGTTGACTACTTGCAGGTGTAGGTGGCAAAAATGGTGCCACGACATCGGATGAAAAATCGTTAATGGAGGCTCCCAAAGGAGGCTCGATAGCGTTCGAGGTAAACGAAAACCACGCTCGCGTAAATTAGTAGCAGAAATATTCGTCTGTGTGCTCGGGTACGCTCTTCTTAATATTCTCGCGCGGCGGTCGCCATTAGCGGCGGGTAAATAATCACGCGAGTTCTCGCTGTGCGAAATTGTCTGGCAAAATGGCATCGTTCCAGCTCAATGCGTTGAATTATGCGCCGCTGGATCGACGGAGTACTCTGGTCCTTACGGTGCTACAAAATTAAATAATTGCGGGAATCATCGTGACAAACGTTCGCCAGGAGATGCTGAAGAGTATGGGAATTTTCGTGAACACTGAAAAGAACGAACATGTTATTAGCGGGAATCTCGATCCTGGAGTAGTTACAGGAACACTGATACCACAAAAGCAGGGACCTAAAACGAAATGGTTATTTGGTTACTTTCGATACAGCCCCGATTATAATAATTCTGCTGATAAACATTTAATTTCGGTTGGAACGAAAAACATATTTTGTTCCGAACTGGTTATTTAATTTATAAAATAAAGCTCGTATAAAATTATTTTTAACAATTTTATTGTATTTGGTAGTTATTTTATAAAATATTATATATTATATAGGGTTATTATATAGGGTTATAATAATTCTGCTGATAAACATTTAATTTCGGTTGGAACGAAAAACATATTTTGTTCCGAACTGGTTATTTGATTTATAAAATAAAGCTCGTATAAAATTATTTTTAACAATTTTATTGTATTTGGTAGTTATTTTATCAAATATTATATATTATGTAGGAAAAAAGGTGGTTATAATTTAAATTATGAGTAAAATTGTAGGAAGATATATAAAACGAGAAAGGGCATATTACCACCCCCTCCTCTATACCTATTCTGTATTATACAAAAAATAGAGATTTGTAAGACTTTCGAGGGTAATTCCTAACGTGTAGATTCCTAACGTTTCATCAGCATTGTAACTAACTTCGCCAGGGTTCTGAGGATGCACTGGTACTGACACTGATCAGTACTTCCTCAGAAGCCTGATAAAGCTGGCTGTCATGCTGACGAAACGTTGAGAACCTTACCCTCCTAAACACAATTTCCATCCGAAAGTCTCGAACAATATAAACTGTATAAAAAGAATAGATCGCACAAAATAAAAATCCGAAATCATAGAATGTAGGTACATACTGTTCAATTAAATTTTTTTTACATAAAGTGTGCATCGAAAACAAAATAATGACGTTATTAACCGGAATTTTTATTTCGGTTATATCGTTTTCCCTCCTGCAATAGGGTTAAGTATTTCGTTTCCGTTTCTGTTTCTTAAAAATATTTCATTAATTTGTTTATCGTTTTCGTTTCTGTTCCGTCCCGGGTCCCAGCTAAAAAATATTCAAATCTATATTGCTTGAGTGGAAATATGGGAGGATACATATTATATCGCACGACGAAATTTAGTAATTATCCAAGTGGAATTTCAAGCATTCCATCTCATCGAGGAGCACATAAGAAAATCCCAAGGAGGCCACAATGAATCTCTAACACATTCGCGGTCAAGATCCAAAGAGAGACATTCAAACACCCAACAACGAGCATCAGATATTGAAATAAACCGAGTAGCTACAATTTTAAACTGCAACAAATCCAGAGTGAAATTATGGCGCTCTCGGTACAGAAATTATCAAGAGTAATGTAATCATATGTAGTTGAAAGGTTTTGGAGAATACTGCAAAGCCGCTCCCTCTGAAATTATGATTCGATGGTCGACACGATTGCAAGGATATCTTCAAACGGGCGTGGATTAGAATCTAAGTCATTCAACCAGAACGTAAAAGGATCCCGCTTTTATCACCGTCCCGGGGACTTTCGAGATTATCATTTGCGCCCTTTGCCAGGGCGCGGGCGACCAAAGGACGAAACGAATCGGATAATATAAATCGTTAAAGTCCTTTTCGACTCGGTAACGAGCGATCGCATGTCGAGACGAGGATTCTTCGTGCAACGAAAACCCTCAAAAGGATGCATGTCGACTGTTAACGAAGTTTTAATTAATTTCACGTTGCACAGAACTCTTTCCAAGCCCCGGCGGAACAAAGTTACATGTGTGACAGCGGGTCAAGGATTAAGAAGCTTTCTATATTTTTGCTCCGGAGTGGAAAGATCAAACTTCTTCGGGGCGTCGAGCTAAGAATACTTGAAGCATGCCTCCGTCAATTGTTTCGAGGCTCGGCCAATCGAAACTTCAACGTAGAATAATATCGAATAACTGCGGAGCAACGGGCAGAGGGGTAGAGAGGAGGGGATGTTAAATAATAAAGTTTCTTGCGCGGAGTTCGATAGTAGAGATTAATCCAGAGACGATGGATAATATGCTTCCTAGCGTGCGATACGATGTTCGATGGCAAACTGTCCTTACTCCCGAAGACGTGCGCCTTAAACACGGAAGGATCCTCGGATGCACACGAATGCACAGACTTTGGACAATTAGTCACGCAGCCTTCTGAACTTCCAAACACACACTGCGCCTCTGAAATGTTGTCGCAACAATTTGCGAGCATATTCTGGAGAAGTCGGTGGTAAATTTCTGTATGTCCTCAAAAACAGTTACGTGCAGTTATAGTGGCTGAATTATTTTTAGAAGATAGCATGAATTACCAAGTACAAATTAAACTACTAAAAGCAAATCACTTATAAAGAGAACCTCGCCTTCCAATGACAACGGAGTAAATGTCGAAGGAATTATTGAACGTATATTCGCGCTATATTGTTACATGGAATTTATCGAATTAACGGTAAAAAAAAAAGGCGAATTACTGGTAAAATATTGAAGATAGTTCTCGCGATTTACTAGAAAAGCGGTTTAAGAATTATCTTTTTATGAAATGGAACCATAGTATGGGGTGAAAGCAAAGACATGCGAACAAAAATTCGGGACGTAAGCACTCTTATTAAACACTGAAAGTAAATGGCGTAGGGTAAGTCAGGGTGTGATGGTTATACTCAAGAGATGGGCAGTGACAGTATTTTTTAGAAGGAAACTTGTCAATTGTTGTCCAGGAGAACTGGCCACAGCTGTATTTGATGTAATTTCAGAAATCTTGGTGAAATTCGGAGAAAATTATTTCGATACTAAAAAAAAACAAGATTGGCTAAGATGTATGTCATGCGGTTATGAGGCCCATGAAAATTACACAGAGTTTGACACTGCGTGTCATAAATGCGGATTAGAAGACTCACTTCAAGAGCCCAAAGAAGTTTTGATCGGGCTAAAACGAAGGTGGACGAAAACTATAAAGGATCTGAAATAACCAGTTAAGGAGCATAACTTGTCTGCCTGAAAGGTGCATATGCCCATATTTCCTGGACATTAAGGGAAAAATAGCCAATGACACCTTTTTCATTTGTAAAATTTGTATATTTAACTAATAATTTTTCGTTTATTGATATTAACAGACATGTAGACAAATGATTGAAATTTTGTTCTACATAATTTTCATTACTTCATTTTAAATAAGTTGGCTGTAGGAGGCTCCAAACGAAAGTATGCCCATCTCACCCTGACTTACCCTACAACCCAAGGCCACAAGAGCTGCGCCACGAATACTCGCGATCACCCCCGTTGAATCCGCAGCGTCTTGAAGCGATTATATCCATTAATCGTAAATACAGAATAGTTTGCTAACCGAAGTCCTGGATATTCTCGGGACAGGCTCCCGAAATCCTCAGAGCCGGTAATACGCGAGACATCGAACAAAACCCCGAAACTTTCGATTGACTCTAGGAAGCCGCCCGGAGCTATGGGATCGAATTAAAGCGTTGTTGCGCGGCTCTCGAGGGGGTGGGCGGACGGCGGCGGAAGAGCGAGGGGTCGGAAAACGCGGAGGAGGCTTAAATCAATTCGGTGCATTCACGGTGGAATACCCAGTAGGTATATTATGTACCTATTATCGGGAAAGGCAATCCACCGAATATCGTGGGCTTCCCGACCGGGCGCAGGAAGCTCGATTTCCCTAATCGAGTAACAGTTAGTTAACTGCGCCCCTTCCGCGGCTCGACTTGTGTCTGAAAATCTCTCGGATCGTTGAATACCCGCGCTCATCTGGTCTCGGTTTATTTCCCCGCTGCCACGTCTCTCCGATAACAGTGCCATTTAATACCCCACTGCCGCCTCGTCGAACAAACGTCAACAACTCTCCCCTGCCACGAAACTTTCCAAATCACAAAGATGCAAGGCGAAAATACTGTCATTAAATTCCAGCCCGGGCACCCGAAATCCTGAATCCGCAGCATTTTAGGGTACACGATTTCAACGTACGTAGTCGCAGGGGATTCGATAACCGTGTGGGAAACGACGCGGGAATGCGAGGCCGCGCTGCTTGCTCGTCTCCCATAAAAATCGACGCGAGGGGAGGCGACGTCGGGCCAGCCTCGAGGACAGGGTCGGCCGGTGGACAGAGAGGAACGACGCCCCCGCGCAAAACAGACGGCCCCCGTCGAAAAATCCCCGGCCGAGTCGTCGACGGGAGGCACCGCGGCAAGTAGTGGACGGTCGGCGCAACGTAGCGCAGGCTGAATAATAAATACGGCGCGGGGGGTGGTGCGACCCGACCGAGAGTGGTCACAGATGCGCTAGGCTTAGGATGCACTTTACTGCAGTGCAGTGCCGCCCCGCTGCACGCCCTCCTATGTACGCCGGCTTCCTATATAATGCAGCGTATGTGCCGTAAACCGGCTCTTAAGTATCCTCCGCGGCGTTACCTTTTTCCCGGTGACGAGGCCGTTCCGGATTCGAGTCGCGTCGCGACGCGCGTCACTTGGTCCTGTCCAGAGGCTACGTCCGCGCGATCCTTCTTCTCGCGGCGCGCCTCCTCCCGTCCCGTATTTGCATCGCGATCCGAGTCGTTCTGTCAAGACAACGCGATACGAAGGAGCAGGTCGCGTCTTAAGAAACATCTTCGATCTCGCGATTCAATTACGAGACAAATGGGAACCGGCGGGCTAGATGAATGGGGGACGTTCGACACGCGTGCTGATTGATTCCTCCAGGATCACGGTAGGTCTGAACTAGGGACCGTTTACCTGGTGTACTTATGACGGGGAAGTGGTCCGCTTCGTGAAGTGGGTGTGCGTTTCAGAAGTAGGTACTGGGAGTTAGAAGACGTAAGAGAGAATGTAGAGTTCGAAACATTATAGGGATCTCGGGGAGTCGGCGTTAGGGGAATCGGTTAAGGGGTTAGGCCACCTTGGACGGAGCAAAATTGCAGTCATTTTCGGCATTTTTAGTACGTAGCGGTGTTGCGATATCTTGAACATATTCTTTGCAATTGACACTTTTATAATAAAAAAATGCACTCTTTCTCCCCATGTTCACAATTTTGTGACAAATTAATATTTCTGGATTTCCCTACGTACTTCCCAAGTTTTAGGCATGCAGAAAATAAATCTTTTTGGTTTTTTGTTCTAAGTCAAACGGTATAGCCGTGAGATTGAACACCGTGGAAAACGTCGCTCCTCAAGATCTTGCGTATCACGGCTCTACCGCCGCCATTTTGTAAGAACAAAAAATACGGATTTTTTCTGGCGAGAGTTGTATAATAACAGGCTTCATATTAATCTTCCTGTTTATTTCATTATCTTCCTAAAAAAATGCAGAAAATGACTGCAATTTTGCTCCGTCCAAGGTAGCCTAACCCCTTAAGTGGAGAGTCTGATGTAAATAGGATAAAGGACCCAATTACTGACACCTAACCAATTACTGTCACCTTAAGCTATTTTAGTTAAAATAACGAATGAACAAACTATAGAATATAATTCATAGTATAGATTATAGGTTGAAATACATAATTCTTTTTGTGTATCACTTTACAACGTTTATTTATTCGTTATTTTAAGTAAAATAGCTTAAGGTGACAGTAATTGGGTCCTTTATCCTAGCTGGAAATCGAGGCATTATTCGGGATTTTTTTTAAAGAAAGTATTTAATCGATCGTTCTGAAACTTTTAGGATATTGTATTATCAAGTTAAGGTAGCTAAAAAAATTTTATTAAAAAAGAGCGGCAAATAATAAAGTTATAAGGGCTTATGCCCAGTTCGTTGGCGTGCAACGGAGGGCAACGGAGCGTCTTTTGGTTTTATCTGACACCAAAAATCGAACAATTTTCTTTTAGTTTATGAGTGTACGCACAAATCGTATATATTTATAACTTAAACGATGCAAAATTGAACAAATGGAGGCCTCTTGAAGAAAAAGTTTACTTTTTCCAACGAAATGTTGCCATAAATGTTTAAAAAAGTTATTTATTTAAACAATATCTCTATACCAGTAGCTACGATCTGTGAAGTCGATTGGTTGAATATTTTTGGAGTTAAATTGCCCGTAAATTGTAAAACTGTCGTTTCGAGAAAAACACATTTCAAGTTTTCTGGTAACCTTGCGCTCCGCAGCAAAACCGGCTATATCCGCTTTAATTTTTCGAATTTCATTTTGCGACTTTGGGAGCATATTATCATGATATTTAACTATTGATTTATGCCAATAAATAAAATCGATTCCTTCGACCCGCTTTACCAGGCTCCCCTTAAGACGGCTGGCCAACGCGCAGTGGATCCGAAGATCGTGGGTTCGAGCCCCATTGTCCAAGGCTCCCTTTTTCTGTCTCCTACAGGACGAAGTAGTGGCAGCGATTAATGTTTCGAAGACATACTGTTTAAAATCCTAGAATCTACCTAAGGTTAACCAAATAGAATCAGTACGTTAGAACTCGCTGGCTATCATCCAATCGATCAGTCGCGAAGGAACCGTAGATTTTTGGGGTATACAAATTGCCACGCTACAAGGTAGCGAGTATCAGAACGTAGGGTAGACGCACCAGTAAATGAACACTTAAGGCTAGTGAATGGACACTTTTATAAAATTATGTTTGCAGCGCCATTGATTCCACGTGTTGCGAAAATTGTTTGGATATGAAGCGAGAAGCTAAAAGAAGTCTATAATTAATTAGTTGCTTAACTTAGTAACTTATTTTACTCGTTTTAGTAAAAAATTTCCATTCACTGGTAGTGTCCATTTACTGGTATGCTTACCCTACCCAGACCCCAGCCTGGAGCGAGACCCAAGGCTTTCACTAAAACTTGCTGCACCCCAGAAGCCAGTAGTTCCCACTTCATAATTACTACAAACTATCCCCTCCGCTGCGAGGTGCAGAGTACACCCCCGTATTTTGGCAGCCATCCGATCTCTCCCCGACTTTAATACACACCGAACACACCGCCTAAACAGCTATAACTCACTAATTAACGATACAGCGTGGCCACATGAAAACCGCGGTTCCGCGGCACAGTCAAAGGGCGGTCTAAACGCAGAGCCAGAGATTTTAACCAACAATTAAGCAAATCCGCGCGAAGTAATTCTACCGGGGCGGCGTCGTCGCCCCTCCAGCCCGGCGTTTCCTTTTTTTCCCGGGCGGATGAAAAGTCGTGCCACCAGACGGCGAGCCGTGGGTGGGAAACAAAAAGAGAGAAGGAATGGGACAGAGTCGTCGAGTGAGTGGCGTGTAAAACACCATGAGGGAGGTGTGCCAAAGCGAAAGGGGTGGCTGGCTTGCCGGCTTCAGAGGAGCAGGGGGGTGGTTGTCGGGACGAGGGACGCCAATGAAATAACGTAACCGGGTACGTACGTGCGGCGGATAGGAGTCAGATGGAAAATAAGAGTCACGCGATGCTACGCCGCAGTGCACCACGCAGCGGTTAGCCAGCGTACGTACGTACTTGCATACCTGCACACCCGCTAATCCAACGGTATTTTAGCGGAAGGTAACTTCGCGACAGGTAACGAGACTTCAGCCGGCCACCCTCGCGTCTCCCGCGGAAACGTCGCGAAATCTTAGCCACGCTGACGGAGGAGCGGTGGAAAGTTCGAGCCTCGGGGGGGGGGGGGGGTGGCCAACAAGAAAGTTGACCGCGCGATGCAAGATTAACGTTTCTCCGATATATAGGTGGTTCCGTGAAATGTGGATATGAAACGTTTACACCCTCTGATATTATTTTTAACCGAGAGTGCTCGTGTTTGAACAGACTCGAACAGCACGAATGATTCTACTAGAGTGTATGAATCAATGTGTCTTGAGCCATAGGTTCACTCTGCGGGAGAATCGAATGGCATCGGTGGATACGGAGGGAGTTTTTAATATCTCATTCTGTCCAAAGTATATCGTTCCCGGTGTTATTGAAATTTCAGTGTATAAGAAGCGTATAATTCTCGCTACTTCGTTCGGCGCAACGGGGTAATAAAGATAAAGAGAACGGACTTAAGCGTGCTGTTGCTATTCAAGCAGTCACAGTTTTTCTCCACCGCGAGCCTTGCCTGACCCCCTTTTTCCCCTCGCGGCTATGAATTGCGCATTTTTATCGCAGTATCGGGCTAAATCATTCGATTCTTTGAATAATAAATTAGGATGCGTGTCTGACGAATAAAGCGGCCACGAAATATAGCCATTTTATTGGATTACAAAATGCAGCCGATTTGCATATCGACCTCCTCCCCCGCGGGCGCTTCGGGGAAATAACCATACATAACCGCAACACCGTCCATCGTAGGGACGTAAAATGAAATAATTAAATTTGAATATCTCCATCGAAAGGCCGATCGTATTTTCGATGCTCCCAGCGCGGCTGCCGCGGGGAAGGCTCGACGGGCACGAAACGGGCGGGGGCAACGTTTCCCGCTAATACCTTGATTAAATCCCATTGAAAGTATAGGGTGTAACGTGTCCCGGCGAGAGACAGAATTCCGCCCGCGGAATTTAGTTCCGTGCACTTTGCAATACGCGGCCCCGTTGTTCGCTCGCGTACGTACACGGCCGCAAGGTAATCCGATGGCGTTTTCGCGAGAGCTAACTTCGTCGACAGGTAAGGAGCTTAAAACGCTACGGGCCGGCTGTATGTAACGTCGCGCGTCGCCCGCCGTTAGGCCGAGCAACACGAGCACATTTTGACGAGTTTCGTGTTTCGAGATATCACGCGATAACCCTTTCCGCGACGGAAGGTAGATCTTGACGAGTAAAAATGGAAACTTGATGTCAAGGAATCTCGAATCGACTGAATCATACTGGCGAAAATTCATCCCCGTGTTACTTGACTGATATATATAACTCGGTCATTCTTGAATATTTCTGCAGAATATTTATACAATATATTAATTATTACATGCCTTAAACATAAGAAGTATAGAAATAATTGCCATCCTCGTAGTATCTTAAAAAAGATTCGTCCAATTTAGTGATGTTTTGAGCATCTCAGGGTGGCGTAACCCTTTAAGAGGGGAGCCTGGTGTAGCGGGTCGAAGAAATTGATTTTTTTATTGGCATAAATAATTGGCATAAATAAATTTATTGGCATAATATGTTCCCAAAGCCGCAAAACGAAATTCGAAAAATTAAAGCGGATATATAGCCGGTTTTGCTACGGAGCGCTAGGTTACTAGAAAACTTGAAATGTGTTTTTCTCGAAACGACAGTTTTACAATTTACGGGTAATTTAACTCCAAAAAACTTTCGACCTATCGACTTGGCCGTGTGCACGGATATTTTTGAACATTTTCTTCACAGAGCTTAGCTATTGGTATAATGATATTGTTTAAATAAATAACTTTTTCAACATATTTAAAGCAAAATTTCGTTGGAAAAGTGAACTTTTTCTTCAAGAGGCCGCGATTTGTTCAATTTTGCATCTTTTAAGCTATGAATTTATACGATTTGTGCGTACATTCATAAACTAAACGAAAATTGTTTGATTTTTGGTGTCGCCAACGAACTGGGCATAAGCCCTTATAACTTTGTTATTTGTCGCACTTCTTTAATAAATTTTTTTTAGCTACCTTATCCTGATAATACAATATCTTAAAAGTTACAGAACGATCGATTAAATACTTTCTTTAAAAAAAATTCCCGAATAATGCCTCGATTTCCAGCTAGTTACACCAGGCTCCTCCCTTAAAGCTGTTCCACAGAATGCCCTGAGCACAATTAACCGATCACGCTAATCATGTTGAATTGATTCCTCGAGACACGAAAGTTTCTTTGCTAATGCTTTGCAAATATTCCATCCGAGAAGGGAGCAGCCTATTGTATCTCTGTTCCTTTTAAGGACAGAACTCTAACAATAAATTCCACCCCCTTCGATCTCACGACTGTCGACAATCACTGATCGACTGCTTCCTCGTCTATCGATGACTGAAACAGTTAAGATCGTTCGGGCAGTCTAAGGTCCGATGGCCGAAGACGAAGCGACGGCTGCCAGGGGGAGGACAAAGGGGGGGGGGGGCGAGGGATAGGAGGGGGATGAAGCAAAGGTAGATGCGGCACAGGGGGGTGGGTTACCTTATCGGACGAGCCGACGAGCCGTGAAATCGATAGCTCGATACTTTGCGCCGTCGCGCGCGGCCTCGTTCCGGCGTGAAATCCTTCTAACGAGTTTCCGCGTTTTCTGAAGTCGCCTACTCGCGATCTATCACGAACCCCCTTCGATACTTTTTCGCGCAATCCATCCCTGCCGGTTCCCCGGTGGTATGTTTCTCTCTGCAGCCGGCTTTTCACGCGAGATTCGTCCGCGAATCGCGCAATGCATCTTGCGCTTCCGAGCTTCTACGGGACTCGGACGACGTAGATACAGGCGACTTAAGCGTTGAAAGTGGAGAGTTTAAGGAACTTTTCGGTAGAGACACTTCGGTAGGTCGTGACTGTTATGCGAAACGTGTGGCGAACGCGGTTGTCAGAGTTTCAGTCGGGGAAAATTTGGTTTTACAGTACTATTATTTATCTATGCGTTTTTTTAATTATATTTTGGGTATCTAGGGTATCTTAGTAGATCCATGACTCTTCGTTGATGGAGTAGGATTCCTCTAGGAACTTTCAAATGTGCGTTAATCCTGTGAATACGGTCTGTCTGATATATTGTGTAGTTATACTACTGGAAAGTCTGAGGAACATGCACTGTGACTGCTTGAATTATAAACTGCCATAATATTTCTTTAACCATCTCTGCTCTCTGTCACTATTTATCAGTGTTTTAAGCAGGGACTTCTACCGATATACAAAATACAGGTAAGCGATCATACCGCTATATGTGAAAATACCTGTATATTTACCTATATTTACCGGTAATTTTTTTCACATCTCCAATTCTATTTCTAATCCACTTATAATTCTAACATTTTCAAGATAATCGTACGCTGTGATTTAAAGTCGGTATTATTTTGTTATTAATGTTATGCTAGCGGAATTATATCAAAACCGATATAGTACCGATATCGCAGTAATACTGAAACCAACGGCATTACCAGCATTTTTCTGGTAATATGTATAGTACGATCGCGAGTGAAAAAGAATACCTGCTATTATGTCGTCTGCATTTTGCCAGAAAGGGATAGCAGGGGGATCAGCAATAAAGTGGAGGTGGAATATAAACAAATGAAGATTTGTTCTCGATATTAGTGACGAGAGCGTGGAGATTCGTCAGTCTGAGGACCGAGCACTGATTAATAGCGTAGGAAATTATTGTTATTGTTCTTAATTATTGAAAAAGAATCATGCCTTAATCTAGCATTTATACAAAATGAAAGCCGAAATAATACCGGGAATATATCAGTCTCGGTATAGCTTCGTTGGCGTAATACCGGTATCCAAATCATACCGGTTTTATGCCACTGGGCGCAATACCGCTATCAAGTCCCTGGTTATAAGTAATAATTACTCCTCCTTGTAACGAATATTGTTACTCGCCGATAACGACGCGAAGGATGTTGCTAAAGGCCGCAAGTACCTCAGTAATCGTCTAGCCGACATGAAAGAAGAGAAGCCTCCGCGAGCTAAATAAAACTACGAAAGAAAAGCAGTCTAGCCGCCGCGAACTAAATTTTCACCTTGCAATTTTCCAGAAGCCAGTTCACTGCTACGCCGAGCTCGTTAGCAGCCGTTTTTCCGCGTGTTACGCTAGATTTCTTAATTGAGCTCCGAGAAGAATATCGGAAGTTGCTATCCAGTTTTCAATTTCCTGTTATCAGCCATTCACTCGCACCTCCCTCCCCCCTACGTACCTGCACAGATGGAAGGGGCGAATGAATTATACGCGATAATCGGCTGGAATCTTGATTGTCCAGGGAATCGCGAATATCCATTTCCGATGGTAACGCCAGAGAGGACTTTGGAGTGGCGAGGTAAGAAGCACGCTACCTGCCTGGCGGGCACTCATCGATAAGGGATCTCGATAAGACCGCCGATAAGACGGCGCCAATTGTGGCTGGACGTTTCGTGAGTCCTTCGCCTTTCGCAGAAACACGCGTCACTGACGGAATCATACCGAGATCAGATTCCCTTAGTAACGAGAAGGGTTTATTAGCTCCGCATGGAACGACCCTTGCATCGATTAACTCTTCCAGAGACAGACGGTTTTTAACCGTACACTTCACACGTGGGACTTGACAGGCGCAAGTGCACAGTCCTCATGATTTTGAAACAGATTAAGATAACGGTGAACGTATTTCAGTATTTCATTTTGTTACAAATATTGTTCTTAATAAAGATTGTGTGTAATAGATTACGCGCAGTCTAAAAATATTCATTTTCTCAAAATATTAACGCATTCCTAGATTTGAAGATTTTAGAGATATACAGTGACTTACAGCCATAATCGTGCACTCTTTAAAATCGCATAACTTTATTAGAATTGGTCCAAACGACTTGAGTCTTTTTTAGAAGCTAGAAGGATTAATTTGCTAAGTGATGTGTTTCGTCGTTTTTAAAAAAAATGCAATTGGTCGGAATAGCGAAAAAAATAGTAAAGGCCGTTTTTTAAATTTTTTTGTGAGCCTGTAATGAAAATTCAAGAAAACCGTTTGTAGATTGAAGTAAGTTGTATACATGCTGAAAATTTTATCACAATCGGTTAACGTTGCTCTGAGCTATAAACGGTTAAAGATCGCAAAATAAGGTCGAGAATCGCAGAGATTCCGAAATCAGGGATTTTCAACCTTATTCTGTGATCTGTATACGCTTGTAGCTCAAAGCAACGTTAATCAATTTTGACGAAATTTTCAGCATGAATACAACTTACTTCAATCTACAAACGGGTTTCTTGAATTTTCATTTCAGGCTCACAAAAAATTTAAAAAACGGCCTTTACTATTTTTTTCGCTATTCCGATCAATTGCATTTTTTGAAAACGACGAAACACATCACTTTGCAAACTAATCCTTCTAGCTTCTAAAAAAAACTCAAGACATTTGGTCCAATTCTAAAAAAGGTTATGTGATTTTAAAGAGTATACGTGTGCAATGGTGTGATTTTAATTTACGTGTACACTGTAGGGTTAATCATTAAGGGGACTAGGCAGTCGAAATATCGATATTTTTTATTGCATTTTCCGAAAGTACTATCCTTTCTGAATAAAATGCTCCTTGGTTTATAATAAAATTCGCAAAATTGTAGATTTGGCAGCTGAAAATGTCAAGCGGCAACCTATAGTGTCGCCTTTGCCCAGAAACTTTAAACGCGTTTTTCTCGAATATTTTTTCCTCTTCTATTTTCCTCATTGCGAACGAATGGAGGTTCAAATCGACTTGAAAAAATTACAGGATGTGTAAAACATGTGTCATTTCGGACCAAACCTCTGATATGGTCTGTAAAAATTCGAGATTTTCATAAAAAAATTAAGAAGTCACCGGATTTTGGCAGCGTAAAAGCAAGAACGAATTTTTCTCGGAAAAATCGCCGTTTTTCAGCCACCAATTGCATAATTTTTATTTAATTTTTGTTTTTATAGATTTGGTCCGAAACTATGAGTCCAAAAAACAAGAATCACACCTTCGAAATCGGATTGCGTTACATTTTAAGACCGATATTAAGGGAAAACGACGGAAAACTGTTAAAATGTTTACACGTCTGCAGGGCCATTTTTGAAGTACATACCTATATATTTCTTACCAATTTTTTTTCAATCTGTATGGTAGTAACAAACATTGTGTAAAAGGATACATCTGTATTTGCTTTCATTTTTATACAAATAAATAAGGGACAGAGTCCCTTTCTCACTAAAAACGACTGCCTAGTCCCCTTAAGTATATACACATACTGTCCGACAAGTTTCAGGAAAGACGTACATAGAGAGTGGCCCATTGATCATCCACTGGCAACCGGCTGCGGTATAAAACCGAGGATCCCAAAATTATAGCCTCAAGTTCGTAGCTTCGAGTGGCACGTGTCCTCGAAGCGTCAAGGGTCTCGGGATGAATCTTTTCATGTCGGACAACTCGATAAAAAGGGCCCGCGGAACCCCGCCACCTCTGTCACCAGATAATACACAATACCCTCTTCCATACATGGTGGCCAAATAACGAACAGCACCGACTCGAAAAACACAGCAACAAAGGCTGCCGCGGCGCGGACTCATTAGCGGCTCGTAGGATCCGCCATTGAAAGCCCTAATAAGCGTGATGCATTTCATTCCGAGGAGCAGCCAACTACCCCCTTCCGGTTGCCCGGGAATCGCTTCGTTACCGCGTCCCCGCAAACCCATACGAAATCCTCCGTAATTCGGTGGTGCAACTTTAATTACATTCGACGTGATTCGGGGTCAATCCCGAGCGAGGGAAACCGCGCAAGTAACAGGAAGTTGGTTAGCGGCGGTGCGGCTTTCCCGCGGCTGCGTATAAACGCGTGCATAAGTACATCCGGATGTATCCGATGCGAGTCAGGGGCCTGCGATAGATCCCCGCAGGATGCGCCGCGGCGCTTATATAGCTGTACCGTGTGCGGGCACAATGTGACGGGGACGGTGGTGTTGGTAGCGGCGCTCGACGGTGTTGGTGCACCCTTAGCTCTTTCATCCTTTCTCCCCCGCTGTTGTACTGGCTTGGAAGAAGGGAAACGGAAGGAGGAGAACGGAGAGAAGGAATGGGAGAGGGAGGGAGAAAGAAAGGCAGAAAGTTGGCTCGTTGCCAAGCCTGTTGAGCGCCACGCCCTGGGGAAAGAAAAGCAAACGAAAAGAGGATGGGCTCGGAGGCTGGAAAATCATCGCTGCGATTCGAGCCAGGTGCCGATCGGCCGACCGACCGACCAACCGCTATAGATATAGCAACTCGGCCTACCCTTGTCGTGCCTGTTGCATCCTCTGCGCCGAATACTTCCGTTCTAGCCGCGTCCAGGCTCTTAGCATGCGGACGTAGCCCGATTATCGGGCGTTAAGGCTTCTTCCACTGTGGGCTCCGCGACACCGATCTCTGCGCCGGTAGTCTTCGGAAGTACTTATATGGTGGTAGTTTAGATGTTTTGGAATAGAGGTGAAGGAGGACTTGCAGAGCTAAATGGTAATTAATGGGGGGTCTTTTAGGTTTTGCAGGCTCCGTGTATATCACGGGGTAGTATAGTAAGTGGAAGATGTAGTGAGGTTCTAAAAACAGAAGAGGGTAAGGGTAGCAGGGTGTTAACCTGTTTTGTGTAGGGGAGGTAGGGGCATGATGAGGAAGTTAAGGATAAATGGAAATAATGTGATGATTGTACCTATTAATTAAGTATTTATTACTCCAAATACAACTATAAGTTACTGATTTAATATTTGTTCTGTACTTTGGAATATATGAGGTCAGGCGTCTAAGTTATTAAACTTTACAAAACAGATGGAAAAAACCGTCTCGTCCCTATCGCCGGGTAAAATGGGGTACCGGAAATGGAGTAAAATGGGGTACCGAAATGATTTGCCTAAGTATTTTCGCATTCGATACAAATGTGAAATTCTTCGCAATTATTTTCGTCAACCCCTGCGCAGAAATTGTGGGACCACCGTCGACGGAATTGACAGGCATCCCAACCCTCTGTGGATTGCAAGTATGAATCCTGACAATATAAACATTCGCAGTCTCCTCTTCTGTTTTTTTTGTATATGTTCTGACTAGGGTTGTCACCTTTTCTACAGGAAAATAACGTACAAAAAAAGTACGCCCGAAAAAACTAAAAGTACATTTTAATCTTATTAGTTTCTATTTCTCCAAACATATTTTTTTATTGCTTTAGCATTACAGAGCAACTTTTTATCGTTTTTATAAAGATTTATATAAATAAATTTACGTATAATAACGCAAGATACTTTATTTTAAAGTACGGGTGGCAACCCTAGTTCTGACCATTTTATAAATCTGAACTAAAAATAATGAGATTTATTTGAATTAAATTATAATAAAAAACGTTGGCGTTGCTTAATCTCGCATGAACAACCATGATACGGGAAATGAGGTTAGAGGTTATGTCGGGGTACCCCATCATTCCCCGTATCAAGAACCCCATCTTGCCTCAAAGCATCGTTTTCCAAAGATTAATATATTTCTACAACAAATAATGAAATATTGAAATTTCGAATATGTCACATTGAAATAGATGAAATGAAGATTATCATAGAAGAAAAATAACAGACTAACCGTCCTTAAATATATATTTATTTCAAATCTTTTTATCACGCAGCACGCAAACGTTTCACAGCTATAAATAAAAAACGCGTGCTCCCCCACTCGCTTTTGCCAGCGACCACACTATTACATATAACACAGTGGCTTCCTAATGATGTATTTGTCACGTGCCTAACATCTTTTAATTATCGTTTAGGGAGATACCCCATCTCACCTCGCTACCGTCATGCCCCTACTTCCTCTACGTACTCAACCATCTCGGAAGTCTGACGAGTGCTAACACTACTGTAACTAATACCCAGCATTCATAATTGATGGAATTACTAAATTGCAACTAGATGCAGGTGAAAATGGAAATGTAATTCCCCTCCCTCCCAAGTTTAACTGACCCCCGTGAAATTTATCCACGAATCCCTTGGGGCTACGTGGACCCCAGGTTAAGAACTCATCTGCTAGAACTTTGAGAGCCGAGGGACAGGGTCGGTATAGTTTTTGAACGCTAATACATTACGGGTTCAGGCAAACCATGGTAGACAGAAGATTCAAACATTCCTAACCGTGTTAGGAACACCGGAGCACACGGTTTGCTTAAAATTTGTATCCATCTTCGAGGGTGTCATTTTACGCATCGATCAAATTCGCCCTAAGGGCACTCCTATGTCCTTTACACCCTCGGTTCTCTTCCTCGCACGAACTAACCATCGGTCCCACTTGTTCCCGAGATCGTCGAAGGATATCGTCACGTTCGCGTAATTAAGATGTCGCTTCCGAGGGAGTGCAGGCGTGTTGACCCGAGGCGGATGAAGTAGTATAAACGAGGCTTTTTCGGGCGTGTACGCGTTACACGTTATCGCTGGTAAAATATGAGGCCCTCCGCCGCCATTCGCCGCTGCAAGCACGAAGCTCTCACGCGACGTAATGGAAGCGTTATTATCATAAAGCGTTGGCTTCTCCGTGGCAAATAATTTGAATGAAAGAATTCGAGTGGCAACTGTTTTCAGTGAAACGGATAACAGCAACGTAATTGAAATTTTTACTGAGTTAGACTCGGCTTTAGTTACGAGTCACCTGCAATGGAGAGAAATCGGCCGAACGGGGACGCGGAGAAAAATATGTAAGGGTTTTGCTTAAATAAAATGGCACTGATTAAGATGAAGAATAATATGTATTAAAAGTTCGTTCGGGTACAATGGTAGTCAGGCGACGAATGACGAATGCTCTCGCCGCCCCGCGTGTTTTTTTCGTCGGTGGCCTCGAGGACGCTACGCACCGCGATGTTGCCGTGCCGCCGAATTCGCGGAAGCCTCAGCCCCACTATTCCTAACAATTCGGCTTTCCTGACCCTAAGTTCGTCCTCGAACTTCGCGTTTGTTTTAAGATTCCGCTTTCCACGGCCGCATATTTTTTGCTTCCCACACTCCTTGATACAATTTCTGAGTATTTTGAAAGCCATCTACATCTGCGATTACATATCTATCATTACGCAATAACTTTGTAACTGTATATGGACCCTTAAATTGTGGCATTAATTTTTTTGACGTTCCAGGGGTATTGTCGAAATTTCGCAACATAACAAGATCACCTTCTTGATACTTCAGAGGCATCTTACGTTTCGCATTAAAATATTTCGCACTTGTAATTTGTGACGTTTTAATATTTTCTGACGCCTTACACCTAATATCAACCAAGCTCGCTTTTTTATTATTTACGCTAACATCGAGATATTCTTTTACCATATCATCAACTTTACCACGCTGGTCAATTCCAAATAACAATCTACTGGGCGTTTCCCCTGTGCTCTTATTTGTTGTATTGTTTAAAGCATATTCAATTTCCCGTAACAATTTGTACCATTTATTTTCTTCTGGGTGACCAGTCATTTTACCTAGCATAGGTCCTAATACACGATTAACTCTCTCCACCTGTCCGTTAGCTTGAGGAGAACCGGTAGCTATTAAAATATGTTTAATATTTTCCTTTTTTAAGAACTCGTTAAACTCATACGACGTAAAACATGTTCCTCTATCGGATACAATGACCATGGGCTTGCTGTAGCACGCAAAATAATCGTACAAACAAGCTATTACTTCCTTACTCGACGTAGTTTTTGTTGAATACAATTTTACATATTTTGTGAATCCGTCTACAACTAGAAATATGTATTTCTTTACTAGACACTTAGGATCTATGGGCCCATAATGATCTATATGTAAAGTATGCCACGGGACCTCTCCTTTGGGGATCGCATACAGAACACCTTCCGTCTTTCCCGATGAGGGCGAAAACGAAATGCATTTTAGACAATTTTTTATATGCGTGTCTACTTTTTGTTTCAATCCAGGAAACCAATAGTTTTTTGATATCGCATTTGTAGTTTTCTCCACTCCTAAATGACCCATTTGGTCGTGATACCGAAATAAAACATTGTTCACCATGTTTTCCGGAACGTAAAACAATAAAGTATCGCCCTTTTTTCTAAACACAATAGAATTTCGCATCTCAAAGAATTTATCTTCTGCTTTTTCTAGTTTATTCGCCAAATCTTTGATCTTTCCGTCCTGGGATTGACATATAGCCAAATTATATTCAAAAGGATTATCTTCAACTATGTACACACCAAACGATCGACTTAAAGCATCCACATGCTTCATCCTCTCGCCGGAGCGATGTTCAACCACGTAATCGTAAGTTTGCAGCTCTAATGCCCACCGGGCGATTCTCGGATTTATATCCTTTTTCGCCAAAGTTAATTTGAGGGAATTACAATCAGTAATTATCTTGAAACTGATTCCCTGCAGATATACACGAAACCTTTTAAGTGCATACACTATAGCCAATGTCTCGAGCTCAAAACTATGATACTTGCTCTCGGTTTCTGTCGTGCGCTTCGAAAAATAAAAAATTGGATGCCATTTCAAATCGCTTTTTTTCTGCATCAACACAGCCCCAAATCCTAAGGCGCTCGCATCACAGTGTAATTCTGTGACATCGTTCTGACTATACACAGCAAGAATAGGCGCAGCCATCAATGTTTCTTTCAGTTTTTCAAACGCGTTTAGTTCAATCTCCGTGAATTTAAAATCTTTACCCTTCCTCAATAAATCATAAAGAGGTTTAGCGATTATTGCAAACCCTTGAACGAATTTTCGAAAATATGAGCAAAGTCCCAGAAAACTTTGTACATTACGCACAGACTCAGGAACCGGAAATCTTAACACAGCATCAATGCCCGTTTCCGTGGGACTTATGCCCTCCGCGCTAATCGAATATCCTAAATATTCGATTCTCTCAAATAAAAATTTACACTTGTCGATTCTTAATGTAAGCTTATTCTCTACTAGCAACCGAAATACACGTTTCAATATTTTCAAATGATGCTCAATCGTTTCCGTGGCCACTAAAAAATCATCGATATATACTACTACATCACCGGAACGTATCAGTTCATCCAGAACTTCATTTACAAATCTCTGAAATCGGGTCGGTGCGGGTTTCAGCCCAAACGGCATTTTCAGAAATTCGAATTGACCAAGAGGTGTCACAAACGATGTGTACTTTATAGAATCATCCGCCATACGAATATGATAGAAGCCATCCTTAAGATCCAACACACTAAAGTATTTTTTCTTGTATAAAATATTCAATTGATCCTCAATCAACGGAATAGGATAATTATCCCTGGCTAAATATTTATTTAGAAACCTAAAATCCACACACAAACGTTTTTCCCCATTCTTTTTCGACACTAGAACAATAGCAGACACACAATCTGAAGTGCTCTTTCGTATGACACCCTTAGCTACCAGAACATCCAATATCTCTTGTAACTGATTCTTTTCAGCGTACGATAGCCGCCTCGGTGCAGCATGAAAAGGCACAATCTTATCTACTGTTAACTTTAATTCCATATCTACTTTAGGTTTATCAGGACGTTTTGGTTGTACATATTCAGTCTCAAACAAATTCCGCAATTCCGTCTGTTGCTCGTACGGTATTTTCGAGTTAATTACCAATGATTCCCGTACCTGATCGGCAGGTTCACCTATGTCAATACTTAATATATCCTCGCAAACAATCTTTTGGTCATCTGTCAATGGAGCCGTTAGCTTTACGTTACACAGTTTTAACACATCTCTACCTATTATCGCCGGCGCAGACATAGTACCATCGGCCACCACATACATGCGTACACCCGACTTCGATATTCCGTCATACTGAATATTTACCACAGTCGTTCCTATCTTTACCAATTTACTCCCATTTAACCCACAAAATGAACCGTCTGACAAATCATTTCTAACAATCACATAATCCGGAACAAACTTCTCTTTGATCAAACTAATAGGACTACCCGTGTCAATGAGCGTATCCAATGTCAATTCCCATTTCAGACCGGACTCATTTATTCCGAACGTAACATATTTTTTGAACTCATTTTCACTTTTGCCAACTACACAACTAATTTGCTGAGATTCCCCCTTACCTTTACAATCATTCGCAGTATGCCCTTTCTCACCACACTTAAAACAAGCACCCTTTTCTCTTTGGGGCAGCTTGCAGTATTTAGCAATATGTCCGAATTTACTGCAATTGTAACACCGTGGACTGCTTGCCGTCGGATTTGCCTCCTTCGTCGTTGCTGCCGTCGTAGTTGCCTCCTTCGTCGTAGCTGCCTTCGGATTTGCCTCCTTCGTCGCCACACCCGTTGAAGTTAGCTTCACTGGCCCCTTTGTAGGCTTCGTACCTTCTCCTGCTTCTCGATTACCTCGTCCCTTCCCTCCGGTCAAAGAGACATTTTCGAATGCTGCCAGCAGAGCAGCAGGCGTTTCGAACTGTTGTATTTTCGCCTGATTTTGTAGATGCACCTCTGGTATTCCGTCAATCAGATAATCGACTACGTCTCCTTCGTCGATCGACACACGATTTCCAAGAATTATTTTCTCATGATGGTACACACTGAATGGTTCTTCCGCCTTCCACACTCTTTCCTCGAACTGCCTGCGTAATTTCAGCCTATTTTCTCGCTGATCGAACATCTTCTTCATCTCAGCCAACAATTCAGCAATTGTCGTCTGAACATATTCGGGGCGAGAGTGGAACCAAGACAGAGCTCTTCCCTTCAGACGCATCACTATCAAAACCCTCGACATACCCTGGTCCAATTGATACGTAGCAATCAGCATCTGTAACTGCCGCTCCCAGTTCCTAAAAGTACCTTCTGTCCCGTCAAAATCACTAAGCAGATCGCCCACGGACCTCACATTAACTTTTGATCGCACTTCAAGAACATCACCACTTGCATTTGATCTGCGCAACTGTTCGTTTTCGCGTTCTACCAGCCGCAACTCTCGCTGCATTAATTCTCGTTCTCGACGCATAAAATTAACTTCTCGTCTCAATTCTTCGGCCGCCCTCCTATCTGCCTCCGAAACTGCATTTTCTGTCTCGGTTTCAATCGGCAATTGATTATCCTCTTCGTAATTCCCATTGTCGGTTAATTCACTTTCTGTTTCTTGCTGTACCTCAGTCATCCAGATTCCTGATGGGTCGTTCTCTTGCAATCTCTTAATTAAGTCCGATTTCACTCCCGTCGTAACAAGCCCTCTACGCTGCAACACTTCCTTCAGCTGTACGACTTTGAAATCTGTTGGATTCATTTTCAGCTTCTGATCTCAACTGCTGCTCACTATAAATCGAATCTCACACGTCCCTCACACAATTAACCAACACTTAATCGACAATAACGTGCCACTCTTACAACGCCAACACTGATTGTTTAGCACCGAGAATACTGAAGTTCGTATGCTATATCAATAATTTCCCTGCGTCATCTCACACAAATACTTCGTATCCCACTTCTGAATTTGTAAGGGTTTTGCTTAAATAAAATGGCACTGATTAAGATGAAGAATAATATGTATTAAAAGTTCGTTCGGGTACAATGGTAGTCAGGCGACGAATGACGAATGCTCTCGCCGCCCCGCGTGTTTTTTTCGTCGGTGGCCTCGAGGACGCTACGCACCGCGATGTTGCCGTGCCGCCGAATTCGCGGAAGCCTCAGCCCCACTATTCCTAACAAATATATATTCCAGAGTTCATTTTCATGTTTCAGCTCGTTAAGTTAGTGAATGAATTTTCAGCGATTATAATACGCCAAGTAACCGAGCTGCAAATTTCCGGCTTCGAGGTGAATTAGTGACTCAATTGTGCATTCTAATTTCTCTATCCTTCTCGGGGCAGCATTAATTCTTAAGTAGTCCCCCGGCTGTAGTAAATACTGATGGTAGTTGCCGGCAATAAATACTGCATAAAAGAGAAGTCCGTAAGCTTCCAGCTCGGAGGGTTAATTTAATCCTCGTGTAACTGTTTAAGAATTAAATAATTGTGCCCGGAGAGCGAGCGGCAAAGATTAACCGAAAGAAAAAAGGAACTTCGAGCTGGCGAATGGGGGACGGCACACGCATCGTTGCGATACCAGGAAATTAGAGTCATATTTAACGAGATAACGATAAAGCTACGAGGTATTAAATAAGTACTCGGGACTTGGAGGATAGTTAATGTCCGCAGCGTGGCAATCATTTATTTACGCACTGCGCGCGGTAAAGAAGAAGCTTCTTTCAAAGCAATTCAAATTTCTCTTGCAATTTCTCTACTCATTTATCGACTGCCATAATAGATGATACAACGACGACAAGGTGTCCACGCCTACCCAGGTGTCAGATAGCACCACTGATTTTATCCGCGTTCGCGAACGATAAGACTTCCGGCGATTACAATGATCTTGCCATCGAGGGAAACGCGAGTCGACACAGAAGCCTCCTACCACGACCAATCGCGTCCCCGTGCACGAAACGTTGTAATAACAATTTATCGCGCGAAGTAATCACTTCCCTCTCGGGGTGGCGAATGAAACCGCGCGGATTAGGAAATCGCAAAAAGGAAATGTTGCGCCGAGTCTCCGAGGTATCGCGGCCCTTTTCCCGCGGGCTGGAAATTTATCATCCCCTCGCGTCCCCTTAACGCACATTTCTCACTGTGAATCGCGACTCGACAACAATTCAACTTCCCAAAATTGGATTAACCATACGACGGAAAGTGCCACGGAGTATGTCAAGCTCCAGCTGTTTTCGAACCGATAAATACCGAGTATTAAACGTACGAGGGCGGATTATTTAAATGCTCTCCATAAAACGTTCTTAATTGGTGATTCGCGGTTATCCCGACACCTTCGCCGAGTTAGATTGGACGATCTTATTTACGAGGGACGCGAATTCCTGGAGAATCAGGGACGGTGCTCGACCGTGTCGCGCTATATTGCCAGGAGGGGGTTAGGGGCCACGAAACCGGGGGGACAGCAGTTGTACATGGACAATCTAGCCAGCGGCGAGACGCCTCTGAATTCGGGCCGAGACGACGAGCCGCAGTTGAAACTTTGTTGCTAGTCCAGCAGGAATTCGGTCGCGACGAGGGGAGAGAAAACACGGGCGAGAGGAGTACGCTTTTGGTCCCAACTAGCTTGCCGAACGAGGGTGGAAGATGGCAATATTTTAAGAGCCGAGGGAGGAAGATACAAGCCGATGCATCGACCCTTGTCATTTTAATCGGACCACGTGTTTCTGGTCGAGCTAACTCCCTTTTACTAGAAACTCTTCCTCCCTCTCCGAGAGCTTCGTTATTCTCTCATCAATGCTACCACCGCCATCCCACATGGCAGATACAGAATTTAAAGAAATTTCACAAGAACAGTATAACACCCCCAACAACAAAACCTCTCGGACACATCAATATCAATCACTGGCTCTAATCGGCCGTCAGCATTAGCATGCAAAACAAGGGAGGAGCGGCAGAGAAAAATGCAAAGCGGGCTCGCGCGAAGAGGAGAAGGAGAGGCGGCAATCTCGAGGAAGCAACGCCAATCAGGCCAAAGGACTGTACGTGCGCGGCGCTCCTGGCCACTTTTAATCAAACCAAACCGAGTGAAAGAGAGGAGAGCCGGAGCGGCGGAGGATGCACGGGGGAAGAGGCGCGAAAGAAAGAAACGGGACGGAGGAGGTCGAAGATCCGAGGGGTCCGGAACGCGGGCTGGGGATATACCCCGGGCGACTTTTATTAATAATAAAGCCGAGTCGTTGCGCGTTCTGCTAGGACTAAGAAGTCTTTGGGGCACGGCTGGGATGACGGTACGCGGTGGACGGGGTTTGCCGCGCGGGGTGGAGGGGGATATGGCGCGTCCCCCGTGTGTTCTTGCATCTGTCTCGATGGTTGGCGTATCATTCGGGCCGGTGCGGTCTCTAGAGCGCGGCGAGCGAAGCCGAGCCGAGGCGGGACGAGGCGAGCGAGCAGCAGAGAGCGGAGCGCGCCTCGTTCCGGCGCGCAACGTTGGCCAAGATCAATAGGCGGGCCACGAGCCATCATCCCAGGCGACAGAGAACCCGCTGGTTTTGATCTCTCGCGCAAGCGCCCCCATCTTCGCTCCGTGCCGGCTACCCCTCGCTAATAACAGAGCCGTGCCCGCTCTAACGATGACACGCGAGCACGGGGGACACGGGCGAAGCGGAAATCGCACGCGCCCGCCGCCACCGCGCCACCGGCTGGCGAGTCGATCGAGAAAATCGCGGATCGTAGGAACCCTCGCAGCTGGCCCGCCCAAATCTGACTGGGGGCTACTGATCTGCTGGGTGGGTTGCGTTCATTCGATTTGCTAATTGAGTTTGTGGCCCGGGGTAAGCGAAGAGGGTACGCTGGCTATGTGTAGGGCGCACTGTTTAGGGTTGCGGCTTGAAATACAAGCGGGGTTTAGGGAATTGTCGGGAAGCTTTCTTGGCGGCTTCTTCGAGGGGAGCCGGGATGAATTTTGGATAGGATGGAATTGAAGTGTGATGAGGAGAAGAGACGGAAGTGCGGTCAGGGAACATTCGTTTTTATTTATAGGGCCATTCCTACGGCCGAAGTGGAGTTGGGAGGTAACTGCGCGGAAACTCTTATACGCCATCGTAATTACAGAGGAATGCTTATCTGGGGAATATGCTTTCGAGGGAGACGCGTGATGTAGGGGATGAAGGCTTTCGTGCAAGTTTCTCAGTAAATAATAAAGTAACGTTTCGTTTAGACGAATTTTGGCTTGCTTGCTTTGTTTTTTCTTCATTCGCTCACAGGGGAAGGATACGAATCGTCGGACTTCGATTTTGACGTGCTTTTGCGGAATGATAGCAGACAGATTCCTGATGATACAAGCAAAATAGTAGATGATGGATATTCAATAATTTTTAAGATATAAACAATTAAAGTTTCATGCCTTGATAGATGTGCTGTAATATTACAACGGTTTATATAAACTGTTTACATTGGAAACATAGAATGTTTCGATACCGTGAGTACACAATAAATGATTGTTTCTGGCACTTTTTACTTTTTATTTCATCTGGACAAGCAACGTGGTTTACATTGCAGAATATTTCCCGCGATGAAAGTAATTTTGCAGCACACCATGTATACTTCAATATATTTTTATAAATTGGTGCTTGCAATTGGCTGATATGGACAGTTTATATTACAGTACATCTATCAAAGTATGAAACCTTAATTGCTTATACCTTAAAAATTATTGAATACTGGCCAACCCGTTACTCGGTGTCACCCGGGAATAATTTATAATGAAATAAAAAAGCCTAAAAGAAATAATAAATAGCCTATCATCTAATCTAGCACGTATATAATATATATTCAAAATTTCAATGAAATCCGTTCAGTCGTTTAGGCGTGAAAAAAGGACAAACAAACAGACAACGTTTCACTTTTATATATTAGTAGGGATATAAACCACTCCTATTTTATTGAAGTTAGGCAATTCGTGCCCTTCCCCTTTCAGCTACTGATCAATTTATACATTCCTCTATTTTCCTACGTAACGCAGAACTTTCACAGATTCGCTGAACAATTGGCGAACAAATTAACATAGTTCCTCGTAAATAAACATTATAAATATACCCAAGTAAAAATGGCCATCGCAGGAGAGTTTCTCACTAAAACCTGAGGCAGAGTCTTCGCGTTTCGCTCTCGAAGTCATTGAACCCGCCCGGAGAGTTACACAGCACCTAAACTGGCTATGCAACCTCAGAAAACGAAAATGACCGCAATACCTCCTGGGCATCTTCAACTAAAGTGGAAATACCTTCATCCTATACCGTATCCCCTGTAAAGCCACGCTATTTTCGCGGAAATCCTCCTCCGGCAACTTTAAAGTCGCGTATAATAATAATTGCGGTGGCGATGCTAAATGGAGCGTCCTCTACATAAATTTATTATTCCCTGAGAATTGCGCGGAGGGCGCGGGGGTTTGAACAGAATGATTGGGAACGGCGCCGTAGTAATCGAAACAACTGTATCCGACCCGAGCCATTAGAGGGGTTGAAAACAGCCCGCGCGTTTATACGCTGACCCGTGCTACTTCCGAGGGGCTCCATCGCTAGTGCTACTCCACTAAGACTGGCTGTAAGAGCTGGCGTATCTAATGCATACTGATTTATCTCCGTGCCTTTGCTGACGCCGAAGCTATTTATCAGTGCGCCACTTACAGCAATAACCATGCGGGAAGTGGATAGAAACAAGAAGAGACGTGAAAAGAGGAGGCGAAGGACGGGAGAATGTGAAAGGCAGTCGTTGGCCGTGGAGCGTTGAAAGACGAACTCGTAACTCGCAGAATTACACGCGTTTGCTCGTAACGCGTGGAAAATCTCGGCTCGGCGACGCGGCGCAGCCAGAGCCACAAAGAAGGGGAGAGAGGCCGTTAGCAGGTAGGGGGAGGCAGCCCTTGCACGTGTCGCTTTGTGATGGATGCCGAAGCGGAACTCGCGAGCGTGAGTTTAAGACGAGGGTTCGAGGGAAGGACGCCGGGGATACATGCTTTCATGCACTCGTCTCTCAAGAGCGGCTGGTGTACTCGCGCGCTCGTTCGCGCGACGATCCGCTCCTGGATCGATAATCTTGGCGGTTGAGTTTTCTTTGATAACGATTAACACGTTCGCTTTCGAGCATCTAAGCGCGAGCACACTTATAAGTTCGGGAATGACAAGCTTCGCAGAGCAATAAACATGTCACCTCCTTTCCTAAACACTAGGTAGAGGAGACAGGGGCAAGTTGATACGTTTTTCAGTTTTCAATTTTTTTCATTTTTGTTTGAATTAATTACTTAATAACAAATACGCTAAAATATACTTTGGTCCTTCCTCTTTAAAATATTGTAAATGAAATGTTGAGAAAATACATACAAAATGAATGAGAAAATGTTATTTGGACGAAGGTAAATGTATCAACTTACCCCATTGCGGGGCAAGTTGATACTGCACTTTAATATGAGGTGCTTGCTTCTTTTTATTAATGTATCTTAATAAAGCTATTTTATCTATTCCGTATATTCTAGCGCTTTGACTCCTTTTCTACACCAACACACGCTTTTTGAAAAATATTTTGTGGTATTTTTCCGCGATTTGTTTTTCTGACATAATTTCGTACCATCTTCCCAGAAATAAAAGGAAAAATCCAATTAAAAGTAGTCGGGAAAAATTGATACACTCCCCATGAGTATCAACACGCCCCAGAGAAAACGTATCAACTTACCCCCCAGGAAGTCATTATATACAAACATCTCCATAAACAAATGTAGAGCATATAAACAAAATAACAAAACATAATTCCCTTACCTTCAAAGGACTCAATGTGATGCCCAATTAATTTCAGTGATAAAATTCTCTATCCCGTCTCAAGACGAATTGGAAAGTGAACACAATTATTTACTTTTTGTGTATAAAAACGAAAACAGTTAAAAATGGATTGCTAAAGTCAAGGTACACAGACGTACGCTAGATCGTAGTAAAGAATTGATCAAGAAGCTTCACATATCTCACACGTAAGGAGCTATATATATACAGTGTCGAGATAATTCGTCTGTATCAACCTGCCTCTGTATCAACTTGCCCCGGTCTCCCCTACAGGATAAACGCACCAGTAAATGAACACTTAAGGCTAAAAAATGAACACTATTACAAAATTATGTTTACAGCGCGATTGATTCAGCGAGCTGCAAAAATTGTTTGGATATGAAGCAAGAAATGAAAATAAGTCTCTAATTAATTAATTGCTTACTTTAATAACTTATTTTACTCTTTTTAATAAAAAATGTCCATTCACTGGTACGTGTTCATTTACTGGTACATCCACCCATGTGTACCAGCCGCTTTTATTTGAAGCGTTAATGACTATAATGCATAAATGACAGGAGCACCAACTGTTATGAAGGTCCCGCAAAGACGGAGCTAATAGAAATTCCGAGGCACGCGGTCATAGGACGAGTGAACCGAGACGGTTCTGGCTCGTATAGAGGTCATGGTACCGTGAACGTGTTAACGCCACGACCATTGGAACACCAACAGTCGATTTCAGCGGCGCTGGCTCGCGAGCAGTCGGAGGGCTCCCTCTAATTTACTCGAGCACGATCGTCTAAGACGCGGCGGCCTCTCCTTTTTAATTAAACGTTAGTCTGTTAATTAGGGGCTGTATTTCATATTTGATACTCCATCTTCCGCCTTGCCAGCTCTTGTTGCCAGCGCGGCGCGGCACAAAGGGCGTCGCGCAACCCCCTTTCCGCTAATTAGAAATCTTTGCCGGTAAATTTTTCTCGCGATTAACTTAATCGTCCCGTTAACCAACCGCCTGTCTATCGACTCGCCGCGTGTGTACGATCCACTCAAATAAATCTCTCCGCGCGACGAAACGCCCGGCACCCTTAATTAAAAAGCCGCGCGTTCACGGTCGATCCCCGAGTCCCTTCCTGTACGAACGCGCGGTTAACTCGCATAATGCTCAATTTTCCTGCAATTAACGTGCCCGTTCAGCGGGCGGTCGTTACAGGCGCGGGCGCGCGCGCGTGTCGCTCGGTGAACACTCGCGGACCGTAAAAATGTCCCCGGCGTTAACGGTTCTGCGCCAGCGATACACGGGGCCGAGGGAGTTTCAATATTAAATGGGAACACCGCGGTTATTAACGCGAACAGTGGCGGACGTTTCTCCCTTTTAATTAGCCGGCGTCCCCCGCGGACGCGTTAAGAAGGAAATAACGCCCGGCGGCCGGACACCGACGCTCCTGTCGAACGTGTCCGAATGAAAATGTAAGCGGGGTGATCGATCGGGTGTCTCTGGAGCTTTACACGTTTCGATACCGTTTCTATCCGTTCGGCCCCGATAAGCACCGGGGCGGATCTTTATTTCGAATAAAATCCAATTTTCCAAACTGGCTGAATAAAGAAATTTATCGAGGCCCCGTTCCGAAGGGGCGCTCAAATATTTTTATAGCGTTCCACGTGACAGATGAAGGGGGGGAGGACCTGTGTATCCGAGCGTTTTGACGGGATTTTGGTCCTGGTTGCTTCGGAGTGCTGGATTATTATTAACGAAATGCGCGAGGAACCTGGGGGAATATGTATAAGTTTGGAAGGTTTCTCTTGTGTTGTGTTAGAAGGAAATAGGATAATTGCTGTAATTCTTAGGATCCTGAACACCGCGTAAAAGAAATCGATCATTCCACTCCCTTTCTGTTCCACGGGGGACAAATTTTAAGCAGAGAAATTCTTTTCCGGAGGAATTGGTCAACGGCGGAGTCGAGGCTACACCGGAAACGAAGCAGCCGCAGAGGGATCGGAACGGACGCATTGGGGAACCGGGTCCTACGAATTCGATGAATCGGGGAATTTACCCGAGACCCCGCCGGGACACTCGACGATTATTTTCATCCCCCGGAAATTCGACTGCCTCTGTAACCTCCTTCTCCGTCCCTCCCTTTCCCCACTCACCCCCTCTCTCCCTCCCCCTCACCTTCTCCTTCGCCGTGCGCCCCATTTTTTCTTTCGCCCTCGACGATCGCAATTATATTCGAAGCCGGCCCGCCACAAGTAAATATGTACCGAGAAGTGAGCGCGACGAGAGACAAAAGCGTTTCCCCTGCTATAATCCGCGTTTATGAAAGAGAAACAAAGCGTTGAAAGAAATTAGAGTAGACTTCAGCGGGACGGAAAATGCTACGGACCAAGGAGGGAAACGTTCCAACGGTCCCTGAAATTAGACCGACCGCTTCTTAGAAAATATAATACCGTCAAGCTGGGTTGAAAGGGGTCCGGGAGGGGAGCGGGAAGGCTAGTCTGCGTGGAGTCGAGTCGCGGCGGCCGCCTCGCGATCGAAGCTTTTTAGGCCCGCTAAGAGCGAGCATGCGGGGAAAATAAAACGCGCGCCGGCTCGCAATAACTGGCTGCAGCCGATACGTACGAGTCCCCGGAAGGTCAACGATCGTTCAAGCCCACGCGAAGATACTTTCAAACCTCGCGAAACGAGCTCCCATCCCCCGTTTGGCAACACCCCATTGCGCCCGGAATACCTGAAACGTTCGAAATAGATCGGATGGCATAGCCGGCTTTCGGGGAATGAATACAGAAAATACGACGATCCGTGTGTCTAAGGTAACAGTTGCGACATGGTACAGGTGTTCCCTGCTTATCGGATATTGGGGTGTCCTTAGATGAAGTAATTTGTGAACATCTGATGTACGATAGCTCAGTGCGACCACGGATCCTTAATAGTAATATTTTAGTCGGAGAAAATTAAACAGCGGGCTTATGGACCTTATAGTTCCATTGGGAATCAGTTTTAAGGTGTCAAGGGTTAGACGAACCCACCTGCATTCTTTCAACCCTTAACTGGTGACGTGGAATCTGGGAGACTTCTGCAGAATTTTTTTTTTGTGTACCACTTGTACGTGTGGACTATCGGACACGTGGATTCAAGTACCTTCCTTAAATTAGGAAAAGTTAATTTGCTTCTTGTGCGTGGTAGTGTTCGAGTATTAGTTTTTGTGTTACTAACGTAGCGGAGGCTGGAAGACTCCGCGTCACCGCTTGTGTCACAAAGTGTGACGTCATCGGTTAAGGGGTCACGCCTAGCAGGCGTGATTTTCGGGAATTTTTTGTGGAAAATCTAATGTATATTTTTTACAATTATTTACTTATTTTAAAAGTACATATATTCAGCAACTCTCAGTAATTTTGATACAGAAAAAAATTTAAAAATGAACGAATAACAGCCACTCTCCCGGAAGCTATTTTATTTGCGGTCAGCACGATTTCTCAGAGCCGGATTATCTGAAATCGAAAAGTAAAGAAGATTCTGCTAGTATATGAGTTTTTCTAGTTCGTGAACGAAGGACTTTTGTTTTTGATGAAAACTATTTTTAATTCACGAAAAGCGAACAATTCAGACATCGAAAAATTATGATTTTGCGTTAAACGGCCGCCATTTTGTCTGAAATCATTTTTTTTAAAAATCCTTCATTCACGAACTAGATAAACTCATATACTAACAGAATCTTCTTCACTTTTCGGTTTCAGATGATCCAGCTCTGAAAAATCGTGCTCACCGCAAAAAAAAATAGCTTCCAGGAGAATGGCTGTTATTCGTTCATTTTTTAATATTTTTCTATAACAAAATTACTGAGAGTTGCTGAATATATGTACTTGTAAAGTAAGTAAATAGCTGTAAAAAAATATACATTAGATTTTCCACAAAAAATTCCCGAAAATCACGTCTGCCAACTAGGCATGACCCCTTAAGTGTTAATATTACATTCGTTCGACACAACTAAGAAACTGACTGAAAGAGATGTCTCATAATTCTATTTCAAATCAATCCTAACATTCTTCCTCACATCTAGCTTCACAATAATGATAATAATAAATAACGACTACACCTCACGATATATATGACCAAAAAATAATCCTGTAAATCAGCTGGACGCCCATAGAGGTCCACGCCGAATAATCACGGCAACGCCGGCAACGGATTAAAGTTTAACACTTGCTGAACTTCCCAGCTCTTTGGAACTATCCCGAGCTGACCGAATTCATTAAAGCGCGCGGATGTAACAAGGGAAAGTAACGGACACGGAAACAGAGGGATCGATCCTTGAGGAGGCATTTCAGTTTCGAGGATCACCGAGGGGGGGAATGGGATCGATCGCGTCGATATGCAATGAAGATTCGACAATGGGTTCTCCAGTTACCCCGCAATGCCACCGTTAAACCGTCGAACGAACTTTTGCGCGAGCAATAGTTCGAGGGCCGTAATATCGACTCTGCGCCCCCTCTGTCTCTCTCTCGTGCCCGCGGCTGCTGTCCGCTCCTTCCCTCTCGTTCGTGGCTCGCTTCCTGCACATTCAGCCGTGCGAGCGTAGCGGGCGAAACCTTGCACGCCGTTAATTCGCGGACACTACCGAATTTTACAGGATCTTCCTGTAAAATCGGAAGCGAAATTCCTGTTTGGACAGCGACGGTGTCGTTCTTCGACGCGTTCCTCTTTAACCAACGGCCGCCCTCAAAGACCATTTCCAACCCCTTTAGAAAGTTCGAAGCGCGACGAAAGGTCGACTACAACAGTTGGCAGGTGTGTGTGTAACTGAACTATTATACCACGGCATGTAAAATGTTGTTTCAAGTTCCTCTGTAATATTAAAGATGTATTATACGTGCACTAAGTACCTACAGTGAGCCAAAAAATTATTTCAGAGAAATATTTTACCTTGGAAAATGGTGGTTTTCATTAGACGTCTTTTACCATGTACACATCTCTTTTGCAATATTCCGTGTATACCGTCTGTTGTTATTTACATACAGAGTTTTTGGCATGGAGAATGAAGAGATGCGTAAGTTACTAACGATGAGCGAAGTGGAACTGTTCTATACGTACTCCTAAGCAGGTATAAATAAAATGAAGGAACAGAGGCGTACGTGCATGCTGACGTCAGCAACACACGCAAAACGCAGGAGCAATTAATTTAACTTGTTAAACAGGAAAGTCTAGTTACCCAGGCATGCGAAAACGACTTTATAATAGACACAACGAAGTACTGTTTAACCTAACATCAAGAGCCAAGAGACGAAGTAATCATTCGCCATATATTTATTAACAATCGAAATACCACTAGGCTCTTGCTTCCACTGCAATACTACTACATGTCTAGACTGACTCGTTAAGTACGACCCTAACTTTACAGTAAATATTTAGTTTCGGCGCAATGGTTCAGTCAATTTAAACTGATAACTAAAACAGCTATTTTGCAATTGTATTTTATACGCTTTCGACGTTTCGATCTGGATTTAGATCATCCTCAGGAAAGAATTATAAAATATACTGCTATTGCTATTCATATTCGATTAATATTCAATCACAGTGTCATGGCACTACGTGTGAATCGCGATTCGGTTGGAGAAAGACTGACATATACGTGAACAAAACGTTTGCTTCAGAAAGGTGAATACAAGGTAATTACCGTTGACATATAAAAACATATTTAAACTCCTTGAATTTCAAAATTAAAAGATATACCTTTTGCAGTAACCAAGAATTCATGCCATATGTTGTGTTATACACTTTAAAGATGTTAACGAACAGATAAAGAAAAATTTTTCATACCATTTGAAGTTTCGCCATTCTTTTTTCAAAAATGAATTTTTAGTTTCGACCGTAATAATTGATAGTAAATATTTAGTTTCGGCGCAATGGTTCGGTCAATTTAAACTGATAACTAAAACAGCTATTTTGCAATTGTATTTTATACGCTTTCGACGTTTCGATCTGGATTTAGATCATCCTCAGGAAAGAATTATAAAATATACTGCTATTGCTGTTAATATTCGATTAATATTCAATCACAGTGTCATGGCACTAACCTAATTTACAGGTTTATCACACGAAAGTACTAAAAACATTTACACTCGACATTATCCGCCCTTACCTATAAGTCACAAGCATTTTTAGTGTTTCAATAACTCCTCCTCCCAACCGAGACAGTTTCGAATTTTTACCCGCGGAGATTTTTACCACCCCATTAAAAGGAGTTACGTAGCCAGAAGACAGGATCCGTAATGCACAAGGGTACTTGCATTCAACCCCCAGGGCAGTCACTTCGAGGGCAATTGTTTGTAGAATCTTGTCTATTATATTTATGTGGCAGATTTACTTCTCAAGTTCCGTTCACAATTTACGAAGCATCCTTTATTCCACAATGCTCCCCTGCCCCTATTTCTGTATTTTATGAATTATATACCGAGCGCAGCGACGGAAACCAATGCAAGCTTGAAAATTCAGACTCTGTTACAAGGCACACGCTCGCGAGGAATCCAAATATCGCAGCGAGACTTTAAGGTAGCATTATCCTCCGCACTCTGCTTCCTGGAGTATCATACTCCGCGGCAAAAAGACTAATAAAACTTCGCTATTTTACAGTATACCCTTCGTTCCATTCGTGCCATTCTTTTTTATGAACAACAAACACGAAACACGACGACGGTGGTGTTTTCAAAGTTCGAGTAGGTACAGCGGAAAATTGTTTCATTCATAAATATAGGAAGAGATTGCCATCTTGGAGGGAGATCAATACCTTTCGAGGCGGGGAGGAGAATTTCGAATTTAGCGAGAATGTTAAAAAAGAGAAATTAGAGTCACGGTTAATTGGCCATCGAGGAGGATACGCATTCGGGCGAGCAATCGAATCGAAAGGATCCGGACAGATACACCAACGACATAGTTGGCTGGTTTGGGCACGCAGGCACGCGCAGACGCGGGGTCCCACTGCGTATGCAATGTTTATCCCGCAACTGGAGCTTTCGATTCAGAATCACGCGGTCGGAAAGAACACGCATCCGCTCCACCTGCGATGTCACCGATTACCCAACTACGTCGAACGCACGCAGGGATTCCGATATCCCTTACGTAGGCGTGTGCACGTATGTCCTCTCCTGTCACCGTGTATTTCGACTTTGTGATGCAAATGATGTTAAACCCAGCCGGCTGAATGTACTTTGGATAGTGGTTGGAAAGGGGAGCGTTGTCGAAGGAATTCCGCTCGAACGTAACGCGCCTTTGACGCAAAAATCGAGTTTAATCTGACGAAACGTAGAGGAGCGTGCATTATCGCGAACACCTTTCAAAAGCCGACAAAAAAGGGAGAGAATCTTCCTACGCATGCCCTAATAAGCCCTCGGAACGTAGCATTAAATAAACCGTCGAGTGGAAGCGGACTACGCTGGTGAGACGGAGCGCGCAGTGGAATAGGAAGATACGCGGTCAGCCAAGGCAGTTAGGAGAGTAGCAGCTCGGAAGTAGAGGAGTCAGCCGGGCTAATCAGGGAAGGGAAGGGAGCGAGGAGCCCATATAAGACAGACAAGCGATTGGTTCTGGCTGGACAGAAGAGAGAAAGGGGTATATGTATTTGATGTACGGACGAGGCCTCCAGGAACGCAGGATTTGCAAAGAAATGCGACTGAAAGCGGGCTGGGATGGCGAGAAGGGGCTCGCAGTGAAATAGGCAGTCAGGTGGGCGGCCAACACAGGTAGAAAAACATCGTTGGCGGTTCGGCGGCAGGCGAGTTCGGGAGGGCTAATCAGGTGGGGTGGGGGGGTGAGAGAGGAAGACAGTCGAGCAAGCGAGCAGGTAGGCAGATAGGCAGGGAAAAGCAGGCAAGAAGAGAGGAAGGAAGGGCGCTTGCGCGGTGATACGGCCGGGCTAGACGCGAGAGCCGCCACTCCCGAGCGCGTAACGGTGTAGCGCGGGTGCTGACCGAGTGTCCCCGTGAGAGAAGAGCAAGAGAGAGTGGCGAGCGAGGCGAGCGAGGGAGAGAGAGAGAGAGAGAGAGAGTGCGAGAGAGGCCGACAGAGGAGAGCAGAGAAGAGAGAAGAAATGTCCATCGTCGAAGGAAGGATCCCGTGGAAGCGGAGCCAGCGGCAGGACGTCATCCTCGACGGTCAGGCGGCTCCGACCTTGTAGGAGGAACCGAACGAAGAGAGGATTCCTCTCCGAGGAGGATCTCGCCGCTGTCTCCCTCCTCCGCCAGGCCCCTGTCGTTCCCTGCCTCTCCCGAAACGTCCTGATCCTTCTATCCCCGGTGAACGAACAAGAGGGAAACGGATCGCTCGTGTCGCACAAGTCGCCAGTAACCGGGAGGAACACGCTCGTCGGAACAGTGCCTCGACGAGAGCTCGCGACGCGACGTCGTCGTCGTGAACCTGCCGCAGATTCGGGACGGGACTGTCACGCGAGGCTCTCGCCCATCCGCGAAGACGTGCGGTGATTAGACGGGAGCGTAACCCCGCTCCGAGCGTTCGGTGTGACGGCTACCGGTACGGGGGTTAGGGATAGTATCTCTGCCGTGGTGATCTCTCGTCGCGGTGTGACGGAAGCGGCGAGGTTCTACTGTCCCCGAGAAGGAGGGCCGATCTGCCTGGAGACTCTGGTGGACGTGAGATCGCGCGAGGTGATTCGATTTCGAGCCGCGATAGTACAGTGTTTCGAGGGTCGAACGCGAGTGACAGTGAAGCCGTAACCCGGGGGTGAAACGTACAAGTCGCACCTGAGCCGCGAAGGGTGGAAAAAGTACGAGGAAGCAGAGGGCGAGAAACAGACGGATAGAGCAAGACGGAGGTAGGAGGGCGGGGCGGGTGGGAGGGAGGTAGGGAGGGAGGAGGAGGAGGAGGAGGAAGAAGGGGGGAGGGTGAGACGCGGACGGCACGCAGAGAGGCGCCGGGTCAACGCGCCAGGTAACAACGCCTCAGGACACCCGCTGACGTCCTTGTCGACGTCCTTGTCGTTGTCCTCGTCGTCGACGTGAACGGCGAACGGCGACGCGCCGTGCTTCACCTCGGGACGACCCGTCTCGCTCCACGGATAATATGAGGTCCTTCCACGCCGCCTCCTGGAGCTTCGCCCTCCTCGCGGCCACGGTCGCGTTGCTGCCCGCCACGCATCGTGCACCCTTCGCCCAAGCCGCGTAAGTACACCTCCTTCTCTTACTCTCTAACAAAGTGTTGCCCGCTTTGGCTCAGTATGTCACCTTAAACTCGACCCCCATCCAACCTGGGTCCTTGAACTTAGGACCCCTCTTCTAGTTCGCTTCCGAACGCCCAAAAGTAAATCCTTGAATAACCCAATCCACACAATCTCCGCGAGCACTGATTTTATCATCGACAGTAATCCTGCCTTTGAAGCACTATATCCCCCAAACGTACCGAACTCGCCAATAGCCACTGATAGAATCGAATAGTCCCTCATCTACGCTCCACAGCGGGCACGTACATAATTCGCGAGCAGAAATGCACCCCACTCGGCTGAATCGATAGTCAGTGAAACTGCTCGCGGACTTGCCGCGTGTGCGAAGGTCCCTTTGAACTTCTGCGGCCTTCCGAGCCGCTAAACTTGGCACCAACACGTTAGGCGTGCTGGTCTAGGCCGAGAACTGGTAACTCGCGGAATCAGTTCTGTCCGCGTGTACCTCGCACGGACACGGGTAACGGTGAATCGGCGGGGATTAATACGGCGAAAATATCCGCGCTGCGAATCGATAGGCGCGCAGCTGATTCAACGTCAGCTAGGCGGAGGGATTTAATTAATGATCCATAATCCTGTATCTCGATTACATGTTTCGGGCCGCGGGCACGCAGCTAGCGGAGCGCGCGGGATTGGTCGATAAACGTTTATTAATAGGTGCGATGTGGGCGAAAAATTGTGATGCGAGGGATCGGCGGTGGCGTTCTTTCCACGGCACCTCGGACCATCCAACCGTCAGTACCATTCCCAGCGTCAATCCCCCCACGTGCCAGTCTACCTGTGTACATACGCGAGACATCCATCTTTGACATGGCAGCGCCGACAATAGGCTGGGTGTACAGCCTTCGCCGCTGTCTGGATCCACGTTCGTGATTGCATGTAAATGAGCGGAAACATGCAGGCTACGTTGCATGCCCAGACGTATGCACGGCACCACCAGCGGGCACACGCTCTTTCAATGATCACAATGACGTCACCCCCTCGTGACTCGAAGACGACGACAAGGCGTCGTCTCGCGCTTTAATGGACGCCGCCGCGTTTACCGTCGCGTTGAAAAATTCATTTGTCACGTGATTATCGCTGCATCGGCCTTTGGAGCTTTCCGCCTAATTGCGCCCCACCACTCGTTCTACTCAAGATGTTTATGATGTGAGAATTTTCGTCGGTTTGATAACAGAATCTATGGTCACTAATTTTGGGAACTTGTGGCGGATTCAGTAGTTTGCAACACTTGGGTAATGTGTCTTTCGAGTGGACGATGATAAAGGAATTTGTGAATGTTGTACTGGTGCGAGATGGTACGATTTCCGTCATTGATCTTTAAAGCTACTGCGGTGGATGCTTCCTCTTTAGTTGGTAAAGGGAGTTGTCCAAGGAGATGAGTTAACAGTGTCAGAGTAGAAGAAATGCCTGCAAACTAACATACTTTCCAATCGTTTATAAGAAATCTTCAGCATCGATCTCCGAAACTACCCTAAAATCTACTCCCCAATTTCTCCCAAAAGATACCTATTTGTTCCCCAAGAATTACAGCAGATATTCCCCGTACAATTCCCACAGTACTTTTAAAGAAACAGAGGGGCGTGAAAAGGAAGACGGTAATGGAATTTGTAAAGCGTGAATGCGATACGGTATCCGCTAGACGCCAGCGAAGCAGCAGTCTTCAGCATTTAATAACCGAATGGAATATACATTTGGTTAATAAATGCAATCACGCGATGTAGGGAGGCTTAGTCGGATACGCAGCCAGTGTCTCGTTAGTGACAGCGGCAACGTGAGAACAATGGCGAAGCTGAAATTAGTTGTACCGGCTCATCCCTTCTCGCATTAACGCGCGATCCACTCGCCTCGCGTATATACGCGATCCGCGAACGTTTCTGCAACCCGAGCGCTGATATCGACCGCTATTTTCCGACAATGTTTAACACGTTTAGCGAACAGCCGTGTGCCACCCAGTGACAGCTTAACCGATCGCACCAGCGCAGAGGTTTTCTTTGTAAACGCAGCCCCACCGACAGGAACGTTGAACTTTTCTCTGTAACGCGATTTCCCAGGTTAAATCAATCACAATGGACTTGATGGAAAGCCATTTCACGTGATAGGAAACACGTATCAGGGTAGGATAAGCATTAATACAGCACGGACCATTAACCTAACGCTTCTAGATCACAGTGCTCCCATTTCCAGAAATGCATCTGCATGAAAAACTATTTCTGACAATTACTGAGCGTTTTAATCAAGTATTAATCAAGGAACAATGTAGAGGTAGAAGAATTTTTTAATAAGTGTTCTCTGAAACACTTCAATTCTGGAAACAGTATTAAATTAATAATAGAGTGTTCAATTTCAGTCGAGAAACTTCGAAAGGGTGTTTCACCCCCGAACCTTTCCCCTCCCTACAAATATATCCCCGTTTAAAAAGTAAACCACAGTAGTGTGCCCTTCTCCACGCGCACAATTATTATCCATCGAAACAAGGCAATGTAATCGTATCTAGAAAACCAAGTAACCTCTGAATAAAATAACGCGTTATCTGGAATTATACACCGAAAGCGGCCGGGCCTCTAATGGAGGGAGGAAAGGGGCGCATCGCGTCGCGTCGCCTCGCGCCGCGACAATTTTGGCCGGGACTCCGCTATCTAATCCGGGGAGGTTGGAAGAGGGTAGTTAGGTATAGTCGAAGGGATTATCAATATTTACGCTCTTCCAGCAAGCAGAGTCCGGGTCGTTCCACCTGTTTTCTCCTCGAGGGCCGTGCCTCTCTGTAGCCTCCTCCAAGCCCCTACGAGTACCAACCGCGGACGTTCTGTAGTGTGGTATCGGTGATCGCAGTAGAGCTCTCGAGCAGGAGGGTGCTCCCGACGTGGCAGAGCTCCAAATCCTCCTACGCTGCCACCCTCTCGCACCGCTGTCGCTACCACCCACCCGCCACCCACCCCTTCCCGACCCGCGCGAACCAGCTCCGTGGACCACCGACACACATCAGCCCTCTTTTTCTTATCGAGGGGAACAGCCCTTTTCGCCCTTCTCCCCCCACTGCCCCTCTTCGTCTTCCACCGCGCCTACCCAGCCCGAGTCATCCCCTTTTTCGGTCACCGGGACCGAGCTCGACCCGGAACCATTCCTTCGCCACCATCTTCATTCACGTTTCTCCATTTCCCCGACCAGAAGCCCGCTCATGAGTATGCCAGGCGTGCATCCATAAGGGCGGGAGTGGCGTGCTTCCATGGACGTGCACGTCCCCGATTTCATGATTGAAACGGGGACTGAAATGGGCTTTACGTACACATGGAATACGAAACAACGTTTCGCCGGGTCGGGACGCTGGCCGGCAGCTTCGGGCGATACGGACAGCTCTTTAGCCTCGTTCTTTAACGTCCGAGAGCAGAGACTTTACTACAGTCTTCTTCGCCAGAGCGATCTCAAAGTTTCGTGCCGAGAATTCCTAGCTGTCGTGTAGAATACAACGATGTTTAAATAAACCGGGATATTTGACGATATTTAAGTCCACGGTTGTACTGAAAGATTACGCGAACGCAAATAGCCTTCTGCATCACGTAACTCGGGTAAACTCCGGCCTAACAATACTCCCCGAAGGCTCTCAGAAAACTTGTGGATTCGCTAAACTCTCGAAAGGCTCTCTAAGAACTGTGCCCTACGAAAACTTTCTGAAGGCTAACTAAAGGATTCTCTTTCGCTACTTATTGGCCACCCCTAGAGACGCACCCCTCGTATGCACCTGTATAAACGAACACGGTGGTTTTGCATTTTTCAACGGTTCAGTCGGTGACATTTGAAGATAAAAATTGCACGAGACGAGCTGGAGAAGTAATGCCTCCTGTTTGATAGCTCGCGGACGTGGAACTATTAAGGAATACATAATCTGTAGGCTAGTATTAATATATACCGCGCCGGTGAAAACATTCCTCTTTAATCCTGGAATAAAGTTATCCTCGGGCTAGAGCGTCGCAGCAAAGAAATCGACACTTCGTCTAGCAACCAAGATTCTGCATAAAAGATTTCACTCCGGCGGAGACTTAATCCCCCTCAAAAGCGGCACGCATTTGCAAGGGACGGGACCCTCGAGTGATCGCGGCAAAGTGAGACTGAACGTCGAAAGTGTTGAAGGGAGGGGTTGCCCGAAAGTCTGTGATCTTCGAGCACCGGTCGCGACAGATAATGATCATCTCATTAAGCTGGCGCGCGTCATCTTTTCCGTGGCTTCCTCTGAAACCAATTCCACCGGTGGGCGGAAGGAAGAGGGGCCCGGTAGGACCAGCAGGAATTCAATACCCACGGCCGCGAATAGTCGTGTTTTTGCCGTGAAAGCGGAGAATCGTCTGCCGCGGAAACGAGGAAAAACGCGCTAAGTCATTCGGCTCTGACCCACTTTTCGCGGTAGCGTAAAACGCGCGCCGCTGTGCGACGACCATCCCGACGAAACTGATTCTCCTTCTCCCCCTACACAGTTACACTGCTGCCTGGCTTCCTTCTTTTTTTTCCTCCTCCTCCCTGGAGTAGACACAATGAATGACAGTTGAAGAGCATAACTCGTGAAAAGAAATCCCAATTTCGCGGTGCGCGTTTCATCGGTCTGCCGTTGCGCCTCGCGAGCTCTAACTTTGTAGTTCTGCGATGCTTCCTCTTTCACTGTCGCCGTGCTTGTCGCCTGGTTACGCCGCTTCGCGAGGATGCTCCTGGAAAAATTGCTTTTTAGCCCTTTCAATCGAACTTAACCGAGTTAATCTGCGTTTTAATCGCGCCCTGCCCTCGCATTCCACTTCGTAGACGAGGAACGAATGGCTGTTGGAGCGCTTTCTCATATGGCGTGAATCTTTATCTAGTTTTCCTCTGCTTTCTTCAAACGCTTTCCAACGTGCTTCCAACCTCCCACTGTCTTCGATATTCGCGAAATTTAATTAAGGTTACAGGTAGCTCCTCTAATGACTCGTGTTTTACATAAGCAGCTTCCGAGGCAAACGAACGATTACGAAGCCGCTAAGCGGGACGGCTTGGAAAAGTTGATGCTTCGAACTCCCTTTCATGCCTTTTGACACTCTGTTCGCGCACGGAGCCACGTGGAACCGCGGGACACCGCGATGTAATCAGAACCACAAATAATTGCTCGTAACGAGTGCAAACAATTACTACGCGCAACAACACCCGTGCCGCGCAGGACGAATTTACTTTACGGACGTTTCAAAGAAGCACTCTGCCGCGTGGAAACTTTCCCAGGCTGCGGGGGATCCGAAATTCGCTGGCGTCCCGTCGCGCTTCTGCCCTCGAAACGCGCGGCCGTTCGGCGGAAAATTCAGCGCGACAGAAATATCGCGGCAATACTGTGATCTCGCGGGCAATGGAACGACAACAATCCGTGTTTTGAACGACTGGCCGTAATTCGCGGCGTACACGCTTACCAATAAAGTAACTCGGAACCGTTGTCCCCCGCTGTTAATTATCAATGACGCTAATGGACACGATACGATCGCGATATTGCTATCTGGCGAAATTCCCCGGATTCCGCGCGCGCGAATTTGATAATTCACGGGGGACAACACGCGAGGTGACGCGTAGCGCGGGACCACGTCACTGTACAACAACTGTCGCTTATGAAACATTTAAAACGCGCGGATTCGTCGGATTCGCGAGCTCGCGCAGTCGATTGCCGCCTATTAGCGACTAATCGCCGCTGGAAACAGCTGAAACGCGGAATGTAGCTACCCAGGTACGAGCGTGTCGCGCGAACGACGTAGTGGATGGACAACGAAACTTCGCGTGACGCGTGTGGTCATTGGATGCAAGGGGTCGACGATCTCGACGACCCAATTTCAGAAGAAAAAACAGACTATGTGGAAAGTACAGGGTGTCCTGGGTAATTTCAATGATTTAGAGCGTTTGATGCGTGGAAGGGAGGCATGAAATGCCTTTAAGCTTTCAAAGGTTTTGGGTACTCACATTTTCCTTCTCACCGTTATTTGTCCGTTTTAAATATTAATCCTGGGAATTAACTATCGAAGCTATGCAAAGAATAATGCAACTCGAATTGTCTTTTAAATCTGTCGTCTCGTATTCCCAATAAATAGTCCCCGTTTCGTTGTGCACACTGTAGATGAAAATGGCAGAGGTGTTCGCGATACAGCGATTAGCGACTGACAAATGAAACGGAGGGGTTCGGAGAGGGGAGGAATGGGCGCGATGAGGGTAGATGGGGTGAGAAATGGCCCGTTGGCAAACAACGAATGCATATTTAATAGTGAACGATTATTAATGCGCGCTTACGAGATGATTGATGAAATTGCACAGAGTTTCGCGCACTCCAACGATTCCCTTCACGACTCCAGGCCGTAATAAAGGGAGCAACAATGCGCCCTGAGAAAGAATTCGCCCGCCATGCTTGTCATTGAAGGAAGCTAGCGACGGGGGGGTGGCTAACAATGAAATGCGCGTATCCAGGGAGGAACCGTTTGAAGAATTAATTAGAAGCGACCAAACGACACTCGCGTACGCGCATGAAAAGACTCGGTCGTTGAATGCGACGTTTATAATGCGCGGTAGTAACTCCCCCGACTTCGTTTATTAGAGACTGTAATAATAGTTTCGAAACAATGGCGGAAACGTTCGGATAATAAGCACTTTCTGAAGTCTCGCTCATGCGTTAGATGCGCGTCGTAGTCGGTTAATAAAACTCTCCTCGGTTTAATTACCCCGCGGCGGTATTCGGTGGTTAAAGTTGGCGTTGCCGGAAGCTGGCTGATCAGCGCTCGCGTGCTGTCTGGAGGAATTGTTATTCGAAAAGATACCTTAAATCCCCATCCCGCTCTGACGTTATTGAAAGAACTCAATCTCGTTTCTTCCCTCGCGAACCCCGAGCTCTCTCCGGTTAAGTACGACAATGATCTGGATTCGCGAAATCCGCTTTTCACTGCACACAACGCCGAGTGGAGACGTGAAACGGCTCGAAACGTTCGGCGACGCGGAAAGAAACACGGGGAGCCAGCACGCGGATCAGTGAACGAGCCTTCCCTAGTTACGTGGAAATCAAATATTCTTCAGTGACTGCAATATCCGGCGCTGCGGTTCAATCGAATCCAGACCGGGTCTGACTACGCGCCGACCTATACCACTGCCGCCGCAAATTACATATTCTACGGGGAGTGAGAGAATCTCCGGGAAATCATTGCTACAGATCGATGCTAATCGTACCATCCGCCTCCGCCACTCGATCCCGGCGTAACGTCTTCCCGGCTTTACTCAATTATTCAATCATCCCCACTTTAACGAAGTTGCGCGTCCATTTCCAGAAAACCTGCGCCCTCTTGTAGATCCAGCAAGGTCGGGAGTTAAATCGTTGTAGTTTGCACGATGTCTCCTTGTATTGCTCGATTGAATGTAAATTATCGCGCACGCGCTGATATTTATAAATATTAGCTTGCCTTAGGAATTTTTACAGCAGTGGTTCCTGTGACTCGGGACCTCTAAAAGGGTCGGGAAGTGCTTTCTGGGGAGTCGCCGGTGTTATTTTTAGTTAACGATTCTTGGCACTTATTTATTTTAATATGCTTACACTGCCTACATTTGCCATATTCTATTAACAATCTAAGACTAATTTTTCCTAAATGAAGAAAAAGAAAAAGAAAATTACCCAGAACCGTCACACTAAATAAGATAATTAAATATATTAAATATCTTCAAGTATATTTAATATATGTATTAAGATAATGAAATATTATTATGTTAGAATGACATTCTGCAATGCCTATTTTTAATGTATTTTCTTCGCCGTATTGAATTTACCTTATCTTATATAGAAGAGGGTAGGTTATTATAAAAGGAGGTTGCGACTCAAAAAAGGTTAGGAAACACTGTCTTGCAGATCCATTCAAACGAATTTAAAGCACCATATTTAGAGCTTAAGATTTTTAATAGCCTTCGCAGTTCGATCCGTGTTTGTTAATCCGTGCAAGTTTCTTAATAGCACTTTACCTACTTCTACGATGAATCCTAGATGTCTTCCCTCCATTTGCTTTCAGCACGATATCCCTCGCGTACACATCGCCTCGTCAGACCCCCCGTGCGCGATCGACAGGTTAACTGGCGACGCAAATTTCATAACGACCACGAAAGTGTCGGTCAGAGTTATTAACAGGCAAGTTAGGGTACTCGGGCGAGTAACCACTACGGAGGGTCGAGAGCGGTCACGCGATTCGAAGACTTCCCCGTCGGCCTCGGGATTTCAGCTAGCGGTTTATAAGCTCGTAAATTCGTGCACCACGGCTAGTGTCACGAATAATATGCGGTCGTTCTTTCCCTCTCAGAGTTGCCGCGCGTGTCGCGACACGATGCCAGTACTTTCGAATTACTTTCGAATTATCCGGCCGTGGAGGATGCGGAGGTTCCACGGCACGCTCGAATCGTCTGGCGATAGATTAACCGAATTACTCGCGGTCTCCTGTTACGTATCCCCCGCCGCTGCAACGACAAATTTCGAGACCAGAAGCTGTTGACCTTTTCCCCCCCGCACTATTCCTTCCATGAATATATAAAACCCCGCGAATCAGTGATCGCTTACAATCCGCAGCTGAAACCAGGCAGCTTGATAAAACAAAACACCGTCATCAGATCTCAGTTGAAACACTTCCCTACTCCACCGCCAACGATATCCACCAAACAGCAAAAATTGTTTTCACAACACCAAAGCCCGGGGAAGTAGACCCGCGTATACAAGTAAAAGAATTCTAAAGCTGAAATTGAAATCTCGGGCGCACCTGCTAATGGTCGACCATTTACCAAGCCACAACAAAGATTCAGCAAATGCTCCTTAATCCGAGGTGAAAAAAAAATTTCCCCCAGAAGGAAACTCGTTCCAGAAAGCCCCGCACCGATCCCAGACTCTAAAAACTCGCTGAAACGGCCCCGACCGTTGAAAAACGAATGAAAACAGCTGTTTACCGAACGATTCGCTATGTGTAAAAGGAGCGAGCGTGCTCGGTGGAATCGTTTGGAAACGGCGGGGACCAAATACGTACGTCCGCAGGTACGGGCAAACGGAACGAGTGCACGCGGTGCATTCGTCCCTGGCGAACGGTGGGAAGACACCGCCACGGTCGAAGAAGAGGAGAAAGAAGGGGAGGAACAGAGAGTCGGCATGAAGTGAAACGTTGCTCGTGCCGTTGCAGAGAGGGCGGGAGCGAGGGGAGGAAGGGGGGGGGGAGGGAGGGAGGGAGGGGCTGGTGGGGCGAGGGGGTCGCAGGAGGTCGAAGGGGGTTGTCGGAGGTTGTGGGTGGTCGGAGGCGAACGGGGGTTCCTCGCGTGCAGCCTTGACATGGGCCAGGAAATCAATGGGACCTCCAACACCAACGCAAACTCGGTCAGTCGAGCCGCGCCACGGCCCATGCCTATAATTCGCAGTCGCACGCGGGAATGTTCGGCATCGTCGGCGAACAATCGATCCGGCCGATCCAATCGAGAAACGCCTCTTTTCGAGCGGGACCGTTTTCTTCGCTTTTATTTCCTCCGGGTTAGAAACGCCAGGCCGGAGGAAATGGCGGGGCCGGCGACGGAGGTGGGGGAGGGGGTGACGGAGGAAGAAGAGAAACTGGAAAGCGACGCAAAGTGCCGACGCTGCTTCTAATGTTACTTCGAAGATCGTGACCTCGATGAAACGTTCATTATTCGGTACACGGCAGTCGATTATCGGGAACGCTGGATCCCTCGTCGTTTCTTTGCCAGTAAACTCGGGGAGACAATCGAACGATTCCTTCCTGCAGCCACCGAGGACGAGTCATTTTTTGTTAGGCGCGGGTTACGGTGGGGAGAGTTGGATGACGATGTTACTGTGGCATCCGATGAAGGGGCGATGGGCAGGGGTTGAAGGCGATGTAAGGTGGATGGAAGGGATTTAGTGAAGTGAAGGTAGCAAGGGTGTCCGAGTGACTGTCGAGGGACGGCGGTAGAAGAATATTTTAAAATAAAATTTGTATGAGAAAATGACTGGAGAAAATTGGGGGATGACGTGACATTTTCTCATTTACATTGCAGTAAATATTAATGAGAGTTTGCAACACTGTTTTACTGCACGGTTCCCTGGATTGAACCACAGATTTAACTGTTAATCACCACGGTTGCGTATCAGTGTCAGAATTAACAACTGCGTGTTTGGAAATGGCCCATAGGCGCATTGAATTTCAGCAGGGTCAGTAAATTATTAACAGGCAAGATTGGTTGATAAATGAGACCGAATCGCGGGATGAACTTTGTGGAACTGTATGGAAGAATCGAGGCGGAACGTCATTTAACTGGGAAACCAGGAAATTCGCAATTGTATTTGTGTTGCGTTACAGCGGAGTTGTGAAAGAAAATTGTTCGGGAATGAGATTGTCCCGAGATTGAACCATCGGAACGGCAGAATTAGATTAGAAAGTCAGAAGAAAGTGCTGGCTGTTTCCATTCGCGACCGCCCCGCGTCCTTATTCAATCGTTTGACGTTTCCTTCGAAACGTCGTCTCATTTCCTAGCTATCGGTATCGCTGCCGTCATCGGAACAGACGTTGCAATGGACATTGTATCGAGATCTCGACCGCAAGGTGTGCTCGAAACGAACCGTTACAGCTTACTTTTCTCCGATAAACCAAGGAACTGCATTAACCATTCCCTCCCCCTCTTCAAACCACGGAACCGAATCTTCGTACTTCAACGGGAAATGAAAATGCAAAGACTCGATATCCTTAGCATCCTATTTATCTTGCGCATAGAAGCTCGATCAACCTCGCGGTGAAGGGAACGTTAACTCTGTAGAATGATTTTCAATCGAAGAAAATCAAGGAAGCTTTCACCAAGAAAAATCGAAGGGTACAATATTCGTGGAAATTGGATTAGGACAATGCTAAAAATGCCTCAGTGTTCCTAATTTCGTGCCCAGTGACGAACTCCGTAAGAAACTCAGAATTGGGTGTAAAGACTTCAGAAGCACACTCAAGTGGTACGTCAACGATATCCTTGAAGACTCAGCCGACAAATGTGTTCCTCGCTATTGTGTTCCTGTAATGAGTGGCAAAAATACACATTTGGCTGCTTAACCTTCGAGAACCCTACCCTTGAGGTACTACTAGGTAGTACTAGGGTAGATGTCCCTATTACTGTCAGTGTTCCTATTACTGCCAGTTTATTTATTTTAATTTGTAAAAATGTAACGTATAAAGAATAGTGTACAACAATAATACTAATAATAATCAGAACAGTCCCAATTTAATAATAATATTATTGTTGTGCATTATTCTTTATACGTTACATTTTTATTAAGCAAACTAAATGAAGTAGCAGTAATAGGAACACTGACAGTAATAGGGACATCTACCCTACTAGGTATTTTTTTAAAGTGTTACATAATTTAAATCCTTTTAATTGCAGCTTTCTAAAGGAGTATAACAATCGTGACACGTGCTGTTTACTCCAAAATCATTCTACAAGCTTAACATTGTGCTTTCGTGGTGTGGTTTTTCAAAGAATCGTCTGTTGTTGTCCTGGCGAGCTCGTCGAAAAATACCACGCTACTCGTGGAACGACCTAACAGAAAGCAATGGAAATCAGTGCAAACCACGGCAATCTACAATCGAAGTCTCCACGTCCGAGTGGCGGAACCTTGACAAGAGCGCGGCCAGGGCTGCCAATCAATGGCGAGGACATCACCCTCAGCGACTAATGTCTGCGTCCTTGATCGTCCGTTCGCTGCCACTGCTAAAGCGGCTACTCGATCGAAACGATCGCAATAGCAAGGACAAGCAGCTTGTAAATTCAATTCCATGCCACTCGTCTTTCACTAATTTAGTCTATTTACTTGGTCCCGTGGCAGCCCTCCAATTCCAAATCCAATTAAATCTCACCGAAAGTGTTACTATCAATAGAGCCATTAGAATTCGTGCAAACATCCCCACAATTCATCCCTTGCTAACACCAAGTAAATAATTCAACACCTCAATGTTACTGAAGAATCGAAGATGTTTTTGTCGTCTTAATTCGATACAGGGCAGATTCGATCTCCTAAATGAATCTAAACATTCTAAATTCTCCTTTTATCGAATATCACCGAGTCTAATTCGTATGTTGGGGTGGTGAATATGAAGTTGTTTTGTTTATGGAGGGGATACAGTATCAATTGAGGACCTTACAGCGGGAGGGATGCAGCTCCATCTTTACGAACTTCGAGTAAAGTAGAAGAAACTATTTATAAAATTATTACTTTGATTAAACATTAAAAAGGGAACATTAATTGAAAAATATATATTTTCACAGAATATTTAGTAGTTAATGATTTGATTAGTTTTTAGTATTTCTATTTTTGGCGATTTTTTCATATCTGGAGCATTCGTAATACGCGAAACAGTAATGGATGCGAATTCAAAATTTGCAATAAAGCGTTCATTTGGTATATACAAAAACTGTACAAATGTAGCTACACCCCTTTGCTGCAGGGCTGTCAATTGCTAATCTTGACTTACGACTCGAGAATTGTCACAGAAACTCAAAAAATGAAATAATTAAAAAGCTTTAAACGTCCCTGCGTGAAACGTTAATATCACCATAATTAACCTTACCACCACCCCCATACTTTTATCCCATTGAAAGGCGTACCCAGGAGGGAAGTCTGGCAGCTCCCAAAGCAAAAGGAATAAAGATTAATGTAACCACGACTGAAGTAATTCAAGAGCTTTGTAAATAGAAAAGAAAACTGGATTTTATCCTGTATACTAGCTTTTCTACTATACACAGCTTCGCCCGGAATTTAAATTCTGATTTATTAAAAAAAAATTATTCTTTACTTCCTTTTGTGAAAATAGTCACATTCATCTGAATTAACCAAGAATAATGAGCCGGGGCACATTTCGTGATCCAAGAGCTTGCCGTTGGAAAGTTTTTACGTTGACAAACAAACACAGAAACATGTAAACTTTCTGCTTTATATCTTAACATTACTTTAATCTCCCAATACTAATACTTTGCATTAAAAATATTTTATCCACTCAACTGTGCTCCCGCCAAGGTTAAGTCCTGATTCCGCCACTGATCTCAATAGTATCCCAAAACCGCAATTACACATTCCGCGTAAAGGCTCGGCGAAAGTCGAAAAGGAATTAATCACGTCGAAAGACATCAGGGCTCCAAAAAGGCGAGGGGAAAAGCTGCGTTCTCCCGGATGGACGAGGGAGAGCACTGTGCCTTTTTTTTCAATCCTGCATAGCAATAGGGTCAGACGCGATCGCGCGCGTGAGCGTGCAGCATTCCGCCAGCGAGCGCTCCGAGTAATGTGTGCGCCGGAGTGCGGGTGTAATAAAAGAGCTTTCTGGGTCGCATTAAGGTAATGCCTCCATGGCGCGCGGCTACGCCGAGAGGCTGCGAGTTAGGCGAAAATGGCGGAACAACGGGAGGGGGCCGTTGGATATTTCGGCGGTGTCAAAAGGGCAAGTCGCGCGATCTGTATCTCCTTAACGTCTCCTTTCTCCCCTTTTGACCCGCGCGCGAGAAAGCTGCTCGCGACAACAGCGGAGCGCCGCGCGACGTCTCATTGTCCGACTTCCGTGGCATCGACGAGAGCCCCGCGAGGAGAGTGGATGAGCAAAAGGGACGGTGAGAGGAATTTCTCATTGGAATGGTTACGGAAGTTCGTCGCTCTCTGCACCTCGGCTGGACGATAAAATAAACGAAACAGACGGGGCACGGATGGAAAAGATGGATGCGTTCCGGTAAAGGGTGGGTTTAGGGGGGGGGGGGAGGAAGACGTTATCGGAGATTGATCAAGCTGGCTCGTTAATTAATCGAAACCCAATAGCGTGGTAGATGAATTATGATTTCCTTATTGATCCCCCACTCCCTCTGCTGGCGCGAACGTGGTTCGTCAGTTTGAATATACTGGGTGCGACGTGATATGTGGGATGTACTTCCAGGATGAATTTAGTATTTCGAGTACCTACGATTTTGATTGTGTACACAGGTTTCGTTTCGGATTGTTTCAAAGTTACAGTCATTCTTGGGTTTCAATAGGCTTTGAGCGTTTCTGTGCACAGGAAGAGCTCAAGATCACTACCTTACATTTCAAGAGAGCTTATAACTGTCTTGCCATTGATTCTTCATTTAACAGACGTCTATTGGGAAAATGTTCCGTCCAATGTCTTGCTTTTACTGCGCTAAATTCGTCAAGATCATACATCAAGCGTATGGCTGTCATTTTTCAAATAGAGCAAGGGGAAATATGCTTAAGGGGTTGTACCTAGTTAGGAGGACGAAAAGAGGCGAATGTTTGTGAATTTTTTTTGGAAAAACTAAGAAAAAAAATGTAAATCTGAAGAAGATTTGGTAATTTTTTCGTAAAAAATATTTACGTTTATAATTAAATTACAATTGATATCCAAGAAGCCTTTTTAAAAATTTAATTTATGTATTAATGTATCTTCCGATTGACGGGGAAATTTCCGAAATATTAATTTAAAATAAAATGGAGGCTATTTAAGTTTGAAGTCCCAATTTTCGCGCGAAAAATGGCCATTTTCGTTGATAAAATCTAAAATAGACATTGAAAAAAAATGCGAACGACATTCTGTAGATTTTTATATAAAAAATGAGCCCACAAAATTTTAGAAAGATTGGGGCAGTGGTTGTTGAGATATCTTACTCACCGTTCTTAAAAAGGCTTCTTGGATGTCGTTGTATTTTTATTATAAACGTTAAATATTTTTCTACAAGAAATTACCAAATGTTCCTTAAATGTTACTCTTTAAAGAGCAAAAAGTTTTATAAAAATATATGCTTCTGCTTTTTCAAAAAAAATCGCAAACATTCGCTTCTTTTCAGCCTCCTGACTAAGGTCGTGTTCAGATATATTGGCCGGTGAGTTCGGTTTCGCGAGTAGCGCGCGAGGAGAAATCAGCCACCACCACCTGACGATCGTGGATTGGCAGTTGAAGTTCCTTAGGATCTTGGTGAGAAGCTAGAGAAAAGTAGCACCGAGGCAAGCAGCAGGTGGTGGGAGAATACCCTTCAGGAAACTCACCGGCCAATAAATCAGAACACGACTATGGGTATAACCCCCTAAACTAAAGGAAAAGGGGGTAGTATGGACCCCTGCTGGTAATTCAACCCCCTCGCGAGTTTCATATTATAAACTAGAATATCTGTTGTCTAATAACGCTAGCTACTGCACCTACTAACTTTATACACAGAGACACATATTGACACTAGGTGGAGCATAGTCATCACTAATAATAAGCATAAATAACAACCTGCCAAACGAAAGTTCTTCTTCCCCGAAGAAGAAGTAGGTACCTATTTCTTGTAGATTAAAAAAATTAAAGTGTTGTGTGTCAAGATATATTTGAGGTATGTAGAAACGATATTATGGGGCTGATTTTAGGAAGATATATAAAACGGCGAGGCCATGTTACCACCCCTTCCTCTGTCGAAAAAACTATAAAATAGTGTTCGAGAAGCAGTCAATAAGATCCTACACTAGCGGACAAAAAAGTTAGCACTTTTTCGATTTGTTCTATTTTTGTTATTTTTTAGTATAAATTTGGGACTGTGGTATGTTTAATATGCATATTTTGATGAAGAATTTAAAGCTGTATGAAACCCAGTTAAAGTTGGATTTATTTAACAAACACACAAAAGTATTATATGCCATTGAATAGGGTAACACATTTTTGGGGCCGACAAAGAAGTTACCACGATCAGTAACTCTTTAGGTTATCCTAAAAGCAAAAGGTGTCCCCCACAAAATATTAGATTTTTTTTAATAATGTTCAAAAGCGGTAAGTTTTGTTGGCTTTAATAGTGTGTTGTCTTGCTTAATGTTAAATAGGGTTTTTGTTTGTTAGTTAAATAAATTCAACTGTAACTGGGTTTTATAGAGCTTTTAGTTCTCTTCCAGAATATGTATATTAGGCACATACCGCAGTTTTGATTTGATATTGAACAGTAATAGAAGTAGGGTGGTTCGAAAAAGTGGTAACTTTTTTGTCCGCTACTGTATATCGAACAAGTGTTTACACGAGCTTATTTAATCGTTCCCCTTCTTCAACTGCCTTAAATAATCCATCGCTGTATGGTGTACAAAAGTAGAAGTTGAATATTAAGCCAACTTTACGGATTGAATTATGAAAGAAGCTGACCTCAATACGATGAACGGATAATAAGTATCCCACTCTTTCGGTACGTTCTTCCAGCAGATTTTCCTGGCGAACTGAATTTAACCCTGAAACGCCGATCACTGGAAGGGGCTATAAATATAATAATGAATCGAAGAACGGTGCAACTCGAAGCGTCATTGACTACACACGATAGTTGCTAGCATCGCCAGCGACTTGGCGAAATCGATCACGTCTATGTCAGGGTCACTCTGTGCCGCTTATCTAACGCGTGTCGCCATTCTTTCCAGCGCGAAAACCGTTCACGACGCAACGACCTTTAACCTGGCGTTCCTTAGTAACGAGGATTACAAACGGGACAATCTACGACACATTACGTCCACAATCTTTCAATCCTTCCGAATATATCATCCTTTACCAAGTAGGCGGTACTCTACTCCATTAACGCAGAGCGATGGCATTGAATTTCTCCATAGAAGTCTCCATAGATCTACGGAAGGTTGGCGAAACAAATGATCTCGAGAACCAAAAACCAAAGGAACACTTCACCGTTCAGCAGGACTCACTGAGAACCGAGGAGCATTTACTGGCAGCCCGAGAAATCTCTCCGAAAATTTTCGAAAACGCATGGCGGTAATTAGCGACGGTGAAGGAGCGATTCACGTTTTCGAGTGACTACTTCCGAGGAAGCGAAGGGTGGGTAAAGAAAATGCTGCGGAATAAATTGGAGACAGAGAAAGGGTGGGTCAGGTGGGAAGATGGTGGGGTGGACGAGAGAGACCTCCTTTTCGGCCAGAGCATTACGAGGAGGGTCTGACGGTGGTCGAAGCAATCCCCTAATTGGATAAAACTCAACGGCGACCCGGTAACTGGTAATTTCCCTCCAGCAACGTAATTACTGGCCCGTATTTACGCAGCGCGCGGATCAAGCCGGCGCAGCGCGACGGCCGAGCGCAGCCCAGGCTTCTGCCGTGTTGTATGGCGGCAGGTGGGAAAAAAGGCAGCAACAGCAGCGCCAACAGCAAACCCTTTCCTGTGTATAAAAAGCCATTGCAATCTCTCGTGGTGTACTGGCACGCTAATGGGGCGCTGATATAATTAACTGCTATACCTACGCTCTTATCGAGCCCTACCGACGTTGCTGCCTGCCGTCGCCGCCGCTGCTGCATACCTTGAATAAAAATAGCGCTAATCCGATATATAACGGGTAACGCTTTGATATCGGCCCACCTGCGCGCACACACCTACCTGTACGCGACTACGTCATTTTCTTCAGCTACCCTTGCCGCCACTCTTACGTCAATGCGCCACGCGCTTCCGTCTGCGGTTGCGTCCGCTCGCGAGATCGCGCGATCGAACGCGGGGAAATGCGTGTATCGGCGACCCGCGTGAGTGGGGGGAGAGAAGGGCATTTGTGGGGCATTTGCAGCGCGCGAGACGCAATGTTCAAAGGAAGGTGGGCACGCGAGGCATGACGGAGGAATTGATTTGCGTATTTGATTTTTTATGAATGCAAGGGGACACTTGGATGGAGGGATGCTGAGATCGAAAGAATCGCACGGGTGAGAGATTTGCGAAGCTCGTCAAAGTGGAGATTGAGGAGAGATCAAGGGACGATGATGGCCCCGAGGGGAACGCCCTCGGCTTGTAATAAAGTTGAAGTTTGTAATTTTTAAATTTTTAAACCGACCGTCTACCCGTTTTGCACCCTTTGTGCGGGCACATGTAAATTTCGTTCACAAACTTGCGAAAGTGAAATAGAATGTAGATTGGCATTTACACGCTTGGAGTGACTGATTCGAGCGAAATTGGTGCAGTCGATTGTTTCGACGTGGAACAGAACGGTCCGCGCGGGGAATTTGTCGCGAATTAAATTTAACGTCTGGATATTTAATCCATCGATAGTCGAACGCTCCGCTTGGCCGCGGCTAATTTTCAACCCCGGGCGCAAACATTGCCGGTTACTTTGAAAATTTCCCGTTTAATTCGGCTACAATGTTTCCGGGCGAATGGAAGGCAATGTTCGTTATAACTGAACACGGCCGATGTCCCGATGGCGACCAGGAATATCGTGTCTTGCAAATTGCGTGAATAAACAGTCGCCGAAATTGATGTCCATTATAATGAGCAATGCGACCAAACATCCTCAACTGCATCTGACGGTGCAGTCATCCCTGAAGTTCGTGTATTAATTGTTAATTAAAACACGGAATACTGTATGTCCATATGTAATTTTAACTACTAGTCGTCAGAAATTTCCCACATTTATAACATTTATAACACGTTGGATAAGCGGTAAATCAATCTAAACCTGAACACTATTATTACTTGCCCTTACTCGCCATTACAAAGCTCGTTGGAGACTTTTTAAGCTCCGACTAACGGCAAAGACTACTTTTACCCAGGGATCGAAGAGGTTCTGGAACTCTTATTTTTAAAAATAAAACTATTGGAACAAAAAACTTTAGAACATATAGGTTTCGTTTAAGAAAATATCTGTTCCTGTGGAATTTTTAATGAAGGAAATGTTACCCTTAGGAACTTCTTTATAAAGCGTTCTCTCATGGAACAGATATTTTAGAACCTATATAATAAAAGTTCCATGGAAACAGTTATATTAGAACATTTATTAAAAAAGGTTTCTAAAGATAAAGAAAAGTATGAAATTATTAGACTAGTTTTATTTAATAATATAATATCATATTCTTCGTGTTTCTTTAATAACAGATATGAAAATCATAACATAAGAAATTATTAGATTCATAAGAAGTATTTAACAGAAAAGAGAACTTGTCAAGAATAATACCTAAATCACATTTTTTTATAACTTTAATGAACCAAAATTGACAATAATTCTATAATATCTGCGTAGAAATTATCTACGTAGGTAAATATTACAAATAAATAACGCATTCAGAATATCAATTTAACTGTAATAATTAATTATTACTGTTGTATAACTATACATTGAATTGGATTCAGTATTTGTTGCAACAATTGAGAACTTTTTTAATATTGATGAACAAAATATCTGTTCGTGTTATAGAGAAATTTTTATTTTGATATTTTATAAGTTCCATTCCAACTAGAAATTTTATTTTCAAGAACTTTTACTTTATCAGTTCTCATGGGAACTTATAATGTGAGAACGTTTTTAAAAAGGTTCCACGGTCCATATTCCAAATAGAACCTATTGAAAAGTTCCAGAACTCCTTCGAACCCAGCTTTTACCAATAGACAATTGCGATCGTACCTATTTGACGGTGACGTGTTTCCTTCGATTCCTTGATCATCCTTTCCAACATCATCAACGACGCACAATCAGTTGATAGTCAATCACTAGCTTCATCAACTTTTACTCGCCAGGCTATCCGACAAGAAATCCACCTTTTTCAAACCGCATTGCTATACCTGGAGATTACACACCTGACATCCTGCACATAGAATCTGCGACTTGGGTAATAATACCTGTTTTAAATGCCTTGACTTTTTCTCTGGCCCAATTCGCATTTTTAAAACCAACACGTACACAACTGTCTTGAAAGATCCTACGTAGTTGACACAGTGGGAAAACAGGGAATGTCACAAAACAACTTTACCGAGAAAATTAAGTTTGAATACTTTAGTCCACCAGTAAAGAAACAAGGTTCAATGAGTTTAGGCATCAGAAAAGAATAAGCAATAAAATAATAATTGTTTTATATTATTTTAATATTTTTACAAGTTTGAACAGGGCAGCATACTGAAAAAAAAATAAGAAATTTCTACTTCTATTATTATGAAAAGAAGGAAAGCCACTCATTTTATTAATTGCCAGATATTTTATTTCTCAGTTTTACTTGGTATGCAGGAGACAGCGTCTCATAAAATACCAGAGCCTTAGGATCGTAAAATTTTTTCAAACCCATAAGCCCTTCGCATTTTGTTTTTGAAATAAACAGGAGTTTTATGTATGCTCTATTGAGAAGTTCGAACTCTCCCTTATCCTATAACGGTCTCGTCTTTTTTTTAATGGTGATGAGATTACTCAACCAGCAGCCATTATATGTCGATGGTTCGATAAAAAATATCACGTATTATTCGCATATCCTTCACTTGCTGAATGGGGAATGGGCATTCGTTTATCACAACTTCTTGTTCTACCTTCACGACAGAAGCTTATGCTTACCCAACGAATGGGGACATTCTGTGGTTTGTTCCTAATGCAGAGTGGGCATTACCTAGTCTCATACCAAGACTTTAACGTTATCTTACGGGAGTATTTGAACTTTCTAACTCTTTCTGGTTTGACAGTTCTATAGTCTCAGTTGCCACCAACAAAATATGCTATAATCGCAAAATCACGAAAAATGGACATTCCTCCTTTTCCCCTTACCCTTCACTTATTAATTTTCTTTCTTTTCTCTTTCTGCTTTTGTAGTCTCTACTATTTACATTGCCCTTGTTCAATATACTTGTATTCCTAAACAGTTTCTCTTAGTTTACGCGTTAAATAAATAAATAAATAAATCATTACACCAACCACTGACTATAGTGAGAACAATGACCACCACTTGCAAAATTACTAGCAACGGTGTTTCTCGCTCAACTCACATCTCTCGTCTCTTTCTTATTCAATAACTATGCTATCCCCCACCCCACCGTATTCCTCCCCTCATGCATCAAACACCACACAAACCTACACAGAGCCTCGAATATGAAGCAAAACACGACTTACACTACCAATCTCCGCCGCTCTCCGGTAAAACACCGCCTGCCCTTCGACCCCGCCGTTCCCCTCGATTACCCCCCGAGCGACCCGTTTCACCGCCAGAGCGCGTACCCACGGACCAGCTTCGCGCACCTTGAGCAGAAACGACAAGGCAGCGGCACGCAGACCTTACTTCCCTTATCATCCATCGCGGCCGCTGTATCGGGCACGTGAACGTTTCATTGGGAATTTTCCTTTCGATTCTCACCCAACTTTAATTACCATACAACGCTGAAACCACCTCGCCTTGCACGGTCCTGCCTCGATTCCTATCGTTCGACGCGCGGAGATCGCGCAGGCGACGATCCCAGCGACACTGAACGCCCCACTGGGCAGGCGCGTGCACGCGGCTCGCTCGACGGCGCGCCCGAGTTCTGTGCACGTAACCAGGGAGATTTAGATACGCGGGGATAATTCGAAACTTTCGGCATTAAATTACAAACTCCTTTAAACTTTCCACCGAAAATCTGCGTCCGAGCGAAGCTCGTTCTACGCGCCGGTCGCCGGGAGCTTTGCGTAACGGTGTTAATTCGTCGTCCGGCTTCGAACCGACAGCCACGACCTGGATTAATCCTGACATCGGTAGTTTTTGCACGTCGGTGGAGGATTGTCCGAAATGTACGGGAAATTTCAGCGTAGCTCACCGTGTTGGTGTATATTTATAATATTCGTTGCCGCGAATTAATTCTTCTTTAGGGGACCCTCTTTTTGGGTTAATGGGTGGTTTCAATGCTTTTCGCCTGGCATTTTCCGCGTCGAACTTTGAACTTTAGGAAAGTAGTTGCAGCTTATTTTGTCCCGTGATATCGTTGTAGTTCTTTGTCTCGTTGAATATGCACCAAAGTGCGTGTTGAATGTAGATTGATTGCGGCGTGTATGCTAAAAGTATCCTTTGAATGTGGCGTTCTACTTATACTTAGGCGTGTGATGCTATGTCTGGAATGTTTGAGTAATAGACTGTGCCGGTATTAGTATAATGACACTCCGATCATCGAAGTAATTAGGAGCACAAAGGGTGGTTAGTGTTTCGCGATATTCACTGATAAAGACACGAGATTAATGACGCGGAAAGCCTTGGTTAATTCGGTCTAATTGGCGGCGACAATCAGCCGAAATTCACGCGCCAATTTGCGAGCACGAACGTAAAGTAATGTTTGCGCAAAGCTGCCAAATTGCGTGTACATTTATGCACGCAGGTGAGCTTCTTTTGTATGGATATGAATGAACAGGGATAATAGACGCGATCGATGCAATTATACTGTGTCAATGTACACCGTAACCTCTTGAACTATCTGCCAACTCGGAGATAAGTGTCTGTGACGTCATGTCTTCTCTTAAGGGGACTAGGCAGTCGTTTTTCGTGAGAAAGAGACTCTTGTCCTTTATTTATTTGTAAAAAAATGAAAGGACATCCAGATGTATCCTTTTACACAATGTTTATTACTACCATACAGATAGAAAAAAAATTGGTAAGGAATATATATGTGCTTTAAAAATGGCACTGCAGACGGGTAAATATTTTAACGTTTTTCTGTCGTTTTGCCTTAATATCGGTCTTAAAATGTGATGTAATCCAATTTCAAAGGTGAGATTCTTGTTTGTTGGATTCACCGTTTCCGCGCAAACCTAGGAAAACAAAAATTAAATAAAAATTATGCGATTGGTGGCTGAAAAACGGCGATTTTCCGAGAAAAATTCGTTCTTGTTTTTACGTTACTAAAATTCGGTGACTTCTTAATTTTTTTATGAAAATCTCGAATTTTCACGGACCATATCAGAGGCTTGCGGCGAAATGGCATATGTTTTACACATTCTGTAATTTTTTCAAGTTGATCTGAACCTCCGTTCGTTCGCAGTCAGGAAAAAACGAAGAGAAAACAAATATTCAAGAAAAACGCGTTTAAAGTTTCTGGGCAAAGGCGACGCTATAGGTTGCCGCTTCACGTTTTTAGCTGCCAAATCTACAATTTTGCGAATTTTACTATAAACCAAACGACATTTTATTCAGAAAAGATAGTACTTTCTGAAAATACAATTAAAAATCGATTTTTTGAGTGCCTAGTCCCCTTAAGGGGGAACACCACTCTGACGGCCGGAAAAGTAAGCCTTTTAAAAATTGTTTTCACGAATAATTTACAGTTTTCGTATAAAATTTGTATGATCTGCCTTTAGTCCAATGTTTTAAGAGACTATACAAAAATAAATAGAAAAACATCCATAAATTTTAATATATTAATTAATCTTCTAGATCCCCCACGCGCGCTGGTCGAATTTCATTTTTGTTTATAAACTATATGAGTGTAGTTTCCGTTGCACGTAACGGTTTCTTAAACAAATTATTTTTGTAATCGTGCACTGTAGAAGAAAAGTTTCAAAAAATTCGCGTATAAGATGGACAGTTTTTCGAGCGTATTTAAAACAATTTGTTTTCAATCAAAGAATCCGCACGTGCAACGCAAACTACACTCATATAGTTTATAAAAAAATGAAATTTAGAAGATTATATAATATATTCAAATTTATGCATGTTTTTCTATTTATGTATTTTATAGTCTCTTAAGACATTGTACTAAATGTAGATAATAAAAATTTTATATGAAAACTGCAAATTATACCTGAAAACAATTCTTACAAATGGCTTACTCTTCCGGCCGTCACAGTGGTGTTCCCCTTAATCTTCCATGGCAATTAGAAGCGTCTTTCATCGTCTCTAAAAAGCAGCCACATGCTTCCTCTGCCAGATACACGTTGAATTCGAATTCGTAAATAGGAAGCTGCGCGAAATTTGTTGCAACGCAACAGCTTAAACAGAAGGGATACATAGTTTGAGATATATCACTGTTTTATGACAATTAATTAAATACAATTACAATTACATCGCGAGGGATAGTACTCTCGCCTGCTTGTAACTCTAGTTTACAATGGGCTTAGACTGATACTCTAAAAGTGGAGGGATCAGTAACTGAAGGCACAATGTATGTCTCCCCTATTATAACCTCATACTACTGAGAATACCTTATGCAGCACACGTAGCATTATACATGCAAGGTCTGAGTGAAGTACGCATTGAAGCATTGAGTGAATAAGATCGGCTAATTGGGAGAAAGAGAAAGAGGTGCTGGTTAGTAACGAGTGTAACCAGATACAAGTCGGTAATGAGAACTGAGAGCGAGCAGACGTGTATTCCGAGAGCCAGTCGTACAATCCAATTTATAATTACTTTCTTGTTTTATATTCATTAATAAACATTTACGCATCGTTCTTCCATCTCCCCCTTTCCCTTCTCCTTACCTCCATCATAAGGTAAATGTCCCAATACCTGGACACTAGTGCAAATAATGCTGATTATTACGTTTAATATTTGCTTTATCCGTAAAAGAATTATTTTATTCAATTACTCAAATATTTAATAAAATATATTCATATACATATTTTTCTTAGTAAACTTGTAACACTCGTAATAAAAATAAATTTTCTTGATCTCTCCAGTTTACACCATTTTAGTATTGCTCTTGTCTGATTTCCTAAACAGTCTCTACTTTTTTTTAAGCGAATATTATTAATAATGTTAAGTATATTGATGCAACTAATACAGTTTGAGAAAAATGGTACCTTGTAGTATTATTTTTTGATTGGAAGATTAAAATTAAAGTTCGTATTAGTTTTCTATTCGCGTGTCTATCTTCTGGTACAGTGAAATCTCGGAACGTCCCTAAGCCTGACCGCGTCTACAAACTCTGAACTAAGTACGCGTTATTGTTGACACAATAATAAAATAATTATCTAACACCTTAATAATAATTCACACCCTGCAAACACTTTGTATTCTTCGTATCTTGTTTTAATGATAATATTTCATTCATGTGTAAAATTCGTGTGTAACACACGAATACACAGAACCATACAATTAGTCATTCATTTTTACTTAAATTTGTTTACTGATTTGAATAAATTACTTATACAGAAGAAATATACCCAAAGAAAAAACTATTGTGTTGTTTCCTTTTTTATTTAATTTCCCTAGAAAACATCCACAATCATGTGTCCAGCTAATGGGACAGTAAAATCGGGACACCGGGACATACTAGTTAAGTTGTTCAGGTATTGGGCCATTGTAAGGTCCATGAATTTTCATTTTAAAAAATTATTCAATCCCACAGTATATTGTTTTTTTAATAATAAACTACACACGATGCCCCATGTAATTGCAAAATCGTTTTCATATAAATCGATTTGCATAACTGAAAAATTGTCAAACGTGTGTCCGCCGTATCTTAAATATCCAGGTATTAGGACATTTACCTTACTTAACCCCCTGCAAACACTAAACACATCACCAGAGTGAATACAAAACACACTAACCATCCGCAAGTACACTTCACGAACGAAGCAGAGCCAAAGAAGAGCAGAACAACCACTAACCATCGTTTAAAAATGAACAGTCAAACGGCAGCATTTAAATCCCTAAACACCAACACGCAACTGTATGCCCGTTAAGAGAGCGGGCAAATCTACCTCTAACTAAAAGCCATTTTCGTCGTCTGTCTGAGGCTTGTGTAACGCGGTTAATTCCTCATCCACGTCAGCTAACGGTGGAAAGCGAGTTCACGCGGGCGACAGCCAGGAACAGTGAAATCAGAGTAATCCGGGAGCAGGTCGCTTCTGCACGCTGTTGAAAGGACCTTCCCCCCCTCTGGCTCTCTCGCTCTCGCCGCCGTTCGGACACATCCACGCGCAATACGGCGGTGTGTGGTAGTGAGCTGGCCCCGCGCGGACATGCAGCAGGCACCGGGGCGCGATTACGTCCGCACCAGCATTATCGGAAAGTGCATTACCAGAGCGTCGATCGCAATTCCTATGCACGATTTCCACTCGGCTCGCGTTCAACGAGTCGAGCCTCGACCGGAGGCTGCTCCTTGATCGACGCCCAGCGATCGGGCGAGGATTACAGGCGCTGTTCCGATTACAAAGGCAGCACCGGGATTTCGGGGTGTAATTACTCCCAGCCGGACAAATTCGTCAAACCGTGACGATGGGGGATCAGGAAGTTAATTTTTTTAGCTACGGCAAGCGGAGTTCTTTAACGATTTAACGCGAACTACTCGACTTGGCCACTTCTAGGGGATGTAATTTAATTCGAGCTCGTTTGCATGTTGATGGGATTAAGCAGGTTTAATCCCGAGCAATGTTTTTCTAAGTGAAAGCGGCGGTCCGGGGGCGGCTTAATCAATTTCGGTAGATTTAATATCGCCCATATTTTATACCACCTTTCATTCACCACTGTTGAATTCCCGGACTGATTGCGCAAGGGAAGACTGAGGAAGCAAACGGTGATCCGTCAACTTAAGCTGCTGACAACGGCGATTGATCAATAACACATTCTACTGCATTCTAGCGGGGCCAGTCACGGATCCACGATGTTTGAAAAAGGGAACATTATTGAGCTTTATAGCCGATCGATCGGGAACCCTAGGCGACATTTACCCCGAACGATCCGAAAAGACGGACGTCGCACAGTGGGACAAAGCGACCCGACGGCGATCAAAAATCCATAACTTTGGTTCTGGTCTAGATATTTTAATGAAATTGGGCTCAATTTAACCGCAAATTTACGGCCTTTAAGTTGTATTAATATAAATAATATTAACCCACGGTGGCCCGTGCTAGGCCCCTGTATTTGGACTCATGTTTTCGAAAAGTGGGGCTACTAGCCAATTACAATACAATTTTATTCACATACTTACTAGTTACTGTATTATATTGTGATAAACACCGTTTTTTAACATCTGCTGTTGTTTAAATGTGATTAATGCTCAAATTTTGCCAGAATCGCAAAAGTTAGGAGCTTATCAAAAACTTTTATGTTTCCCACAGTTTTTATTCACGATTCTAAAAAAATTTTCTTTGAGAGGTGCAATTTAACTTAGTTACAAAATTAATTACACACCTATATATTCTATTAAAGCCATACATTCGAGTAAAATGTTATCAATTTCTTTTTTTACAATTTTAAAAAATTGCAACCACTTGCAATGGGTGTAATTGATATCATGTGAAAGAGTGAACCCTTCTCTCTTAGAAACAAAAAGAAATAGGTGCTACTTTGTTGCACTTTGCAAGAAAATGGTAATTGAAGCAAAATCTAACTTACCTGCCCATTAGGATTATACTCATCGTTTCGAAGAGTAAGAAGGAAAAAAGATGTAACTAAGATATATCCGGAAAAAATGATTAAATTATTAGATGTGTGACGCAAGTATCTTATATAGCCGGAGTCATGAGACAGCACAGATAATCCTAATGGGCAGGTAAGTTAGATTTTACTTCAATTACCATTTTCTTGCAGAGTGCAACAAAGTAGCACCTATTTCTTTTTGTTTCTAAGAGAGAAGGGTTCACTCTTTCACATGATATCAATTACACCCATTGCAAGTGGTTGCAATTTTTTAAAATTGTAAAAAAAGAAATTGATAACATTTTACTCGAATGTATGGCTTTAATAGAATATATAGGTGTGTAATTAATTTTGTAACTAAGTTAAATTGCACCTCTCAAAGAAAATTTTTTTAGAATCGTGAATAAAAACTGTGGGAAACATAAAAGTTTTTGATAAGCTCCTAACTTTTGCGATTCTGGCAAAATTTGAGCATTAATCACATTTAAACAACAGCAGATGTTAAAAAACGGTGTTTACCACAATATAATACAGTAACTAGTAAGTATGTGAATAAAATTGTATTGTAATTGGCTAGTAGCCCCACTTTTCGAAAACATGAGTCCAAATACAGGGGCCTAGCACGGGCCACCGTGGGTTAATATTATTTATATTAATACAACTTAAAGGCCGTAAATTTGCGGTTAAATTGAGCCCAATTTCATTAAAATATCTAGACCAGAACCAAAGTTATGGATTTTTGATCGCCGTCGGGTCGCTTTGTCCCACTGTGCGTCGTCGACGTCCAAGTGGAAACGACTAGCCCGACTCCAGACACGAAACCGAGACAATGTAATAGCCTCGGCGATGTATAATAAAACGGATCGAGGCTAGCGAAGTATAAAAGGAATAGCAAAGGGGGAGCCTAAAGTGGCGTGTATCGCGAACGCAGATCTTCATTGCGTGCTAGATCCGCGCTATAGGTAAACCGCTGGCAATTGCAGGGCTATGCTTATCGGAAGTGGGCTGATACACACCGCTTTGCCTTTTCTTCTCGCGTTTCCACACCTGGCCATAGCGTCCTGCAGCGACAGAATTAAATCGCGAGGTGAACAACGCCGCGGTTCTACGTTCTTCTAAAACGAATCTGCTCTATCATCCCCCGCGCTCCTCTCCTCAAGCATCTCTGACAGGGAGCAACATCCAGCGGAAGATACCCACTCGGCGATGCCTTAATATCGCTGGAAAGTTTAATAAGGGCCGACCGTCGAGGCGCTTCATCGAGGGGTTGGAAAATTGATTCGAAAGGGGGAGGGTGGCGGGCAGGGGTGGCTGGTCTGTTTGCTCGCCGAGCCCATGAAATATTCGCGGGAAACGAAGGCAAGGCGGAACGATCGTTCGAGTCGATTTCATTTTGTACATCCTGGCACGAACGCGGCTGCTTCGCGTTTCCAGGAGCCGAACTCGTGATTGGCAGATCGAAGTAAGCCGCGTTCATGTCAGGAGGGAGGGGAGCCCCCACTGGCGCGGAACACGATAAAGCGTAACTTTATGACAAGGTCTCAGTGCGCCACTCGCGTGGAACTGTTCGCAAATCGCTGGAACTTTGCGCGACGAGCTTCGATGCATTTCGGGCCCCAGTTGTGTTATCGTCTCGCACTGTAAGCTGGAAGAAAGTCGAGAAATCGCGAGGCTCCTTAAACAGTGCCGTCTGTTTCATTCGTTTTTCTTTAAGAAACGTTCACTCAGAGATGAAGCTTGGTGTGTGTATATGTATCTCTTATCAGACACGCAATATTGTGTTCACGCGTGCCACGCTAAGTTGCTTCGACCTAGATGTTCGCAACGCAGACGTTTACTGTACTTTGGAGATCAACCCTGGCAGAACGATCGCGCATAGAAATCCCTTTATCGGGGATGGAAACGGGCACGAAGGAAGGGAAGCGATAGCGTGCCTCCCTTGTATCGCTGCCGTTGAAAATCGGAGCTGAAATGAAAAATGTTATTTGTCAAGATTACAGCGGCTCGTTCGTATATAACGATGCATAATCCCCTCCCTTGCAGGTGGAATCGCGCAATTTCTCCTTTTCCTACCTACGCAGCCACTTATTAGAGGCCTTCGGATGATTTGCATGCTGCCGGGAGAGGCGCAGTCCCAATTTACTGCTTATTGCTTATCGATCGAGCGGCCACGCTTTACCAATTCCCGTCAAAATCATCGCGATTTCGCGTGCACGCTCTATTTTGCGGGACGCTCCATATGTCATTATCGTCGATAACAGTTGCCTGACCGCCTTTATCCTCTCGTTCTTCTGCGCGCTGCCGCGTATCTGGCGCCCCATTAAATCACGCTTTAATTACGATCCGAAATGATTAATCAACGGGACTTATCGTTACACAACACCCTTGCCCCCACTGGGATGATAAAACTGCTGATAAAATTCCTGCTCAATTACTACACGGGATTATATTCGAGGCAAGCTTGGAAACAATCGATTACGTTCATCGTGACAAAAGAAAATTTGAAACTCATTTTCCCCTACGATCTATGGGATATAGGGGAGGCCAGGTATGGTTGTCTTATTTTCTTATTTTGATTTTTTCGTGGGTTATGGCTACAGGGAAGTTCATTCAAACTTAGATTAATATAAATTACGTAAACTACGGATCTATAAAAAAATTGGTCCTGTGGATTTTGACAAGCAGATTAGGAGCTAATTCACATTATTTGCAGGAACTATTTTGTGACAACATACCTCGAGGGCGGTTTGGTTGTCACAGTATTTGGATAACTAAGTTTATGAAGAAAAAGTCGATTCAATTAAGAAAGTAATATATATTTTTATTGTATTTCTCATAATATCGCCCTAGAGTGCGGTAATTTATATTATAATCCTTTGCTATCCCTCTTATTGTGTAATTGCTCTTTATAACCTCTCTTGCCGCACGTAACATTAATTCTTCTTATAAGTTTGCGGCGTTATTATTGAGAACTGTTGCCAAACAAACAAGAAAATAATATCACATGATAGATACAGCAAGTTACACCGGGCTTAGTTGTCACATGCGGAAAATACCTAATCCCAAATGTTCTGTGACAACTTGCCCCAAACCGTTAAACAATTTCACCTCTCTATTCATGTATTAAAAAGTTTAAAATTGCAAAAAAATCATTGCAGTGAGTTAGCAAAAACTCTAAACTACGAGAATAATATAACAATGTTATAGTCAATACTAAGAAACGATCTATACTTACTTCATAGAAAATACGGCTTAATTTAGTTCGAGCGCACGAAAACAAACAATGACACATTGTGTCTCCGTGCTACTCCACAACGACTTGTATGATGGGGGAGGAGGCGGCGATATGTTTACGCATCGCTATGGATTGTTAGTACATTCCTATTTTTTATAGTTTCTTTGATATAGGGTAAAGACCCAATTACTGACAGCCAACCCAATTACTGTCACCTTAACCCTTCGTGGTCACACGGGGTGTATTGTACCCCAAGAGCAATTTTCGATTTGAAATGTCGCACCTTTACGTCTTCCAAAGAGGATTTATCGCAAAAAGAAAATAAAAAAAAAATTAAAAAAATCGGTTTCTCCCGCATCCATGGAAAATTGCTCATTTTCAACTACAAATTTTATCATATCAAAATTTACATTTCTAGAAAAGGACTATTAGACCATGACTGTATAAGTATTACAAATGTACAATTATCACTGAAAAGTTAAAAGATTCAAAAATATGAAAATGGTAACTCAAAAAATGACGCTGGGGTACAGTGAACCCCGTGTGACCAATTTGTGATTAAAAGAAGGTGTGACCACGAAGGGTTAAACTATTTTACATAGAATAACGAATAAATAAACGTTTAAGTAAAATAGCTTAAGGTGACGGTAATTGGGTTGGCTGCCAGTAATTGGGTCCTTTACCCTAGCGGTTGTGACAGTCTCCCCTCGATTTTAAGATACAATTCTTTAATATCTGTCCCACCGTTCACAGTGTCACCTTTCCTTTGTCCACTACATACTGTATCCCTACTTGCCTTCACGCCAATTTCCTCGTCATTTGTGTTCATACGGCCTATTCTCTGCTCCAGCGATTTTAACTTCTAGACCGATATCTGTTCACGACTCTGTACCGTAACAGAAAAGGGAAAGAGCGAGCCGAAGGCTTCGGGTAAAGAGCAAAACAGTGTGCATTTAGAATGCTCCATCATCGACGTTAGACCACCGAGGCAGCTCGTAAACGGCCGCATAAAAACAACTCACGGCAGCCATTTATAACGTAAGAAACGTCTAACCGGAGCTAATCTGGCCGGTTATTCTCCGCGAGCCGTGAACGACGGTGAACTTTAATAACGGAGCTACGCCCTGTTGGCTGCGAGGGGGCCGGTGCGAGTCGTAAGAATAACGGCTCGTTGCATTCGGCTGGCATGTCCATTAGGTAATGGTAACGCCCTGCAGCGTGCTCGTTGCACCCGACGACAGCGACGATGTCGTTCCGCCAAGTCGCGGCCCGATACGACTCGACACTCCAACGATCTCTCAAGGAACACTCGGACCACGTCGCGTTTATTGCGAGGCGCACCTTTCCATCGGTCTGGCTTGGAACAAGCTTGGTTTTCGATTTAGCAGGGTAGACTGGGGATGGTAGTAACGCGGGATCGAATGTAACACGCTAAATATCTCGAAACTTATAATAGATATTAACACCAATTTTTGATAAATTATGAACAATGACATTCTGAATACACATATCCGTGTTCTAGCAGGACAGATACGTAATAGACATGTATAGGGTAGATGTCCCTATTACTGTCAGTGTCCCTATTAGTGCTACTTTATTTATTTTACTTATTAAAAATACCTACCGTAAACTGGAAGAACACTGGCAGCACGGGGTAACATTAGCATACGCCGAGGTGATCTAACTGACTTCAGATTAGTAAAACTTAACCTGTTAATGCTATTTGTATGATGAGCCAATGTTCAATTAGATTTTAGTTAAGATGTAAAAAATAAAATAAAATAAACAAATTTAAGTGTCAATGTATCTTAACGACTTCAGATTAATAAAACTTAGCCTGTTTATGCTATTTATATGATGTGCCAATGTTACCCCGTACCGGCTGGTTTTTAAGATATATTAAAGAAGGAAAGGACACAAATTTTATGCATTTTGACACTTGTAGTGCATTCACAAAAGATGTAATGTTATGATAGGATACTTAAAGCAAATGTAAACATGTTAACATTATATAACAACATGTTTCAAAAACCTGCCAATGTTCCCCAAGTTTACGGTATATGTACAACAATAATATTAATAATAATAAGAACAGTCCCAATTTAATAATAATATTATTGTTGTAGACTATTCTTTATACGTTACATTTTTAATAAGCAAAATAAATAAAATGGCAGTAATAGGGGCACTGACAGTAATAGGTACATCTACCCTAGTGAACAAAGTAACTTTTCGATACCCTACAATCGCCGGAGGGTCTTTTTCGTCTCCCATAAATAATAAGAGAGGTATAAGCGATCACATGTTTGTTCCGAGTGACGCAATATTTCCAGATACTGCATATATACATTTCGATTCATTTAGGCATGCATTTAGAATTTCAGCTGAATGATTCCAGCGCGTTTCCGTGAACCTTTCTCAACCCCAGCACAGCCACCCTTTCCACCCCTAACAAAAGATCCCCGAATCTCTCGCATGCAATAATAATTCCTCCCCGTTTAAAGTAACCAGCAACCACCTTTCAGCGAAGCGGAGAAGAGTAAACGGATCTGTTTTACTCATTGTATCGCGGCGTCAATCATCGGTTACGGAGGGACGGGGTATTAAAAGACTGTTTCACCGAGGCAGCGAGACGACGACGTCCCCCGTTGTCGTCCTCGGCTGTATCATCGATCTTAGTTAATTATACGAGCCACGGTGTCGACCTTTAATGACTTTAATAACGGGGCTACCGCGCGGCAGGGCGCAAAAGACGAGCGTGAATCGCGGGGAGGTAACGTTTCTCGTAACACGGAACGAATTGCTCGCCATTGAGCGACACGTCTCGCCCGTGCACTTTTCACGACGTCGGGGAATAACGGCGTTTCTTGGCCTGCCGTCTAATAGCCGCATTTAACGAGTCGGTCGAGGGCAAACGGTGGGAGGAAGGGCGCGGAACGGGGGAGGAATCGCGTACAAGTTCCGATCCCGACGTCCGTACGGTCTAGGCCAAGGGATGCTTATCTAAATTCCCAGGCACATCGCGTGCTCCTCGGATAAGCCGACCACGAATTGTAATAAGGACAACGTGAATTTACTTGCAGCGAAATACGAGACGGCGCCGTCCACCCACCCGCCGGCAACTTTTGTGAGAAAAGCTGCGCTGATACCCTCCACCCCCACCCCGAGACGCCAAATTACTCCGTCTTTGAAATTCGTCCCGCGACTTTTCTCGACGTGTTATCTCGGAGCTTCTTTCGTTCTCTTGGTGTGTTCAAGAATCTGGTTCGGTGGAGAGAGAATTGTATACAGTGGATGGGGCTGTGTTAGCCGGTGGAGCAGGAATTGCTTGCTTCTTGATGCTCATCCTATCTGGTTTCGCGGCATTACATTTGTGTAGGAGTAGAAAGAGGGAGAGCTTCTTTACTGTACTTACACAAGATCGAGAAATGATTATTGTTCTTTCTGAATCGTTGATGCGTTGGTTAAATCCGGGACTGTCGGTACGCTTAGCATAACATGGCTATTAAAACTGACACTAATATTATTTATTTTAGAATAAACGTGATATGTTCAAAGTTTTTGTGCTTTAAGACAATATTTCCTGAAAATCGAGTTGAAAACTGAAGTTAGACCATTTCTTTCGAGACTTAATTATTTCCTTTTTTTACCTACTATTGAAGAATATCAAAAAATAATTTATCAACATTAACATGAATGAAGAAGGTAGCGATTAAAAGTAAGAATATTTTGAATATGTTTATACATATTTATAGGTACTATATGTTTGTAATAATATTTCTTATCAAATACCTATAATACGGACACAATCAGGTAACATCAACTTCTATCGAGAACACCTATATTTTTACTTACACACAAAAACAAGCAAAACATAATCATAAATAAGTAGAAATAACATTAAAAATAATCCATGAGTAAATACTTCTAAAGCATATAAGTATACGTACAGGAGAAAATAATGAACAAACATAATTTTCCTTAGAGTACGTTTATGTTGGAGCTAGGAAATAAACTATAAGAGCATCAATCGGACGCTTTTATCGTTGGTCGTCTCTTAGAAACCGTAGATCTGCTCGTTCCTCCAATATAAACACTTCCATTATAAAACAATGTAATTTTTTTATATTATCTTTATCCTTCGTACTAATTTGCTTTATACACGGTACACTAAAGGGTCCTACCGTTCAAATAATAATAATCTATTTCGTCGCTTCGCTCTTATCATCGCTCTAATCGTTTACCTCAGCTCCAACATAAAAGTACCCTCAGCTAGAATCGCAATTTTAAACGACCCTCCGTCGATTGCAGATACGCTATGTTCCCTTGTTAAATGACAAACATAGAACTACCACAGCATAATCAACTTTCGAAGCGCAGTAAACAAGACTGCCGAATAAAATCACAATCCCCCTGAGTGACACTCCTTACACCCTTCGAGCAACGTATTTTTCTTCGTCGATAAGAAAACGACTCCCCGCGGGTGCAACAATAGAAGCTGGCTGGGGCCGAGGAAAACAGCCGTGGGTTTCGGCGAATGTCTTTTCTCGCCGCGACAGTAGGTAGCGATGCAAGTTTTTAAGTAGCGCTCGTAATGGTGATTATGGCAGTAACACGACGGGGGGTCTGGCTGCTCGGACGAGAAACTTCTTATCTGGCAGAATCCACGGGCACATCGCGTGTCCCGCAGATAAGCCGGCCAGGGGACTCGCAATAAAGACAATGAGAAGTTGGTTTCGAGGTAAGTGCCCGTGGACTGAGTCGCCTTCCTCGCGGTTGTCGCCATTGCCCGACGACACGGTCCCCCCCCCCCCCCCCCCCGACGTTCTCGTCGTCGTTTGTGTTGTTGTTGCGACAGCCATTGTCGCCGACGGTCGTATCTTGCGATCTTGTTTAATCGCCCGGGTTCGTGATCGCGAACGCGTCGCGGGCAAAAGGGGCAACGAGTGGCAATAAAGGCAGCGTCTTTGTCAGCCGCCCGCGTATCACCGCGATCACCCTTATTCACGTCGATTTCACTGGCGCGGCTGTCTCGTTATTTACTTACGTCCACCGCCGCGAACACGGCCACGGTCAAGAGAGCAATGAATGGCGATAAAGACCCGACTGTCATCCAGCCCATTGACGACGCTGAAACGACGCTGGGCCGTGCACGATTTTGATTTAGTCGCTTTCGATAATTCACGCGGAAGAACAGTGTCCGATTATCAGCGTTCTCCTTCACTCTCTGGTTATAGTAGATACAGAATCCCGCAAGCGAATAATCGAGCTTGCAGGTGGGAAGACAGGGGGCGATAATTATAATACGAACTTACGTCATTGTCGTCTGAAAAAGCGTCCGGCCGAAACTAATCCGAGCGGCGGAGCAAGGTAATACATCATCAAAAACTTCAGCAATTCCGAGACCTCGAACGTGCCCCACTTTCCACGATCTTAATTTTATATTTCATCGCGTGCAAGCACATCTATCACGGGCTGGCCGGCAGAGGGGTGGGATCTCATCGTGAAATAAATCGGTCGATGTATGGCGCGATCGTATCTCGGTACCCCCGTGATCCAGGAAGGATCTAGGGTGGAGGAGGTTGCCAAAGCGTTGCAGGGCAGAGTGGAGTGAAGATTCTCGGCGTGTCCGCCGCCTAAAACGGCCAAGACAAACAGAGAAAGGGGTAGAAACAAGGAGTTAGGCGGGGGTGGAGGACAAGGGATCGAACGGAGGGAGCAGAGAAAGAGAAAGGTGCAGTATTCTACGTTGAATAATATATGCGCTTGCCAAGAGGCTGCAGGATAAATGTAGTCGTATTTGCACAACAATTTCCAGCGTGTAGCTCTTGTGCCGTCGGTCCGTTTGCCGAGGGAGGAGGTCGACGTTTAATGAGCCGTGTCTCACCCTCGCCCTCACCCTCGCCCTCGTTCCCGTTCTCTTTCCCCGTCTTCGTCACATCGCGGGGATCGTTTGACGTACAACAGCATCGCGCCTCCTGGCTCGTCCTTCCACCGGAAATTCGACGAACGCGTTATAGGCAGCTAGAACGCCAGAACGAGGCACGTGAAACGAAATTGAAATCTGACGGTTGTCGCGGTTTCTCCGTCGCAACGCCCCTTAGCCGTTCGAAAACGTCGAGATCGGAGTATTAATTTCCTTGACGAATAATTGCAACGGTCCTTGAAGACGAATTCAGAGGTCTCGGTTAGGAAGAACGCTATGGCATAGAGAATTCATTTCAAAGACTCCGTTCTCCAGTTTCTTTCCTGCTGCTCCTCCCATAGGTCCGCAATCCAAACAAGGGAAATGTCCCGAGAAACGCGCCCGAGTCGTTTCCCTCTCCTATTAAAATGTTCCGTCTCGTCGAGACACGGCAGCGCAACGGCTGCCCCAGGGAAATGTTATTTTTTCGGGTTAGCTTGCTGCGAAAAGGGCGCGAGGGGATGTGGGGGGCGAGAATGGAGGCAAGACTGATAGCGATTTAAGTGTCGCCACGGTGGCTCGCCTAATAGGGCTTCTACGTCTTTCTTTCCCTACGGTGCTCGGTGTCGCTTACCTAAATACCGGAAGTGGTTGCCTGGAAAGCGGCGACACTCTCGCCACGCGATGGTCCTCTTCTTAAGCCGCGCTGAAACAAGAAACACGGATGAAAGGAGGATTACGCGCGGCCGCCCTCCTCCCTCTGTAACACAAGCAACTACAGAAAAGACGGGAAGTTTGGACATGCAAAACGGATGGATTAGATTTTTCCTTCCTTCCCCTACGACACGGGTGAAAACCCACGCTGCTATCCAATTGCTTTCGTGTTAGCGCGCCAGCCATACTTTTTCCAATTACAAGTGTCAAGCCCACCTGAAGGCTGGAATTTCCCAATTACAAGCCATTGGAATGGTGTAACGTTGTATCTAGATTCATTCCAATTATTCGAGTAGCGTTGTTTAATCCTTGTCTGAGTAAGCTTGCAACTTTTAATCAAAACAGAATAAGCTCGTCTCGGTATGCTTTCTGTTTGGCAGGGATGCATGTGTTAGTGTAGAGAACACTCTCTATCGACAACCTGTAATCCTTACTAATATATAAAAGTGAAATGTTTATTTTGTTTGTCCTTCTTTCACGCCTAAACGGCTGAACGGATTTCAAAGAAATTTTGAATAATCGTTACATACGTCCTAGATTAGATTATAGGCTATTTATTTTTTGAGGCTTTGTTATTAAATAATTCCCGGGTGAAACCGGGTAACGGGTGGGCTAGTATATCATAAAAGTGATAAGTGTGAATAAAAACCATCCAGTGTCTCAGCTAGAATGCATATGTCTTCTAAGTAGTATAGGTCAGGATTAACTCGGCCACTGGTATCCACGTGCCACTAGAGTGGAGGTTCGATTTTAATATTTTTTTATAAATGTTACTGATTTGTTCCTTTAGGTTTACAAGCACTATATAAAAACTTTGGATAATATATTGATATGTTTAGGTGTAGCTGAAGGGAGTAAAAAATTACAGAAATTATGAATATTCAACATATAATGCATATATTTTAATTTATAAATTTACATTTACATTACATTTACATTTATATTTTATAATTCGTTAAATTTATTGCTCACAGAGGCTCAGACGTCAGGCAGTGTCTGTTTCCTGCTGCCAGGGAACAATCTACTGCATAATTGTTTTACTTAATTGTACGTCAGATGGAGAACAATGACACCTTTTCTTAGTGATCCTCTAGGTAGTGATCGGAGAATGTGTTTCGCGATTTCTATTGGTCGACGCCATTAGTGACCAAAACCGGAAATAGAGAGAGAGCAAGTAAATAAGTAAAAAAAGAAAGTTGTGATATTTTGACATATTTTTTAACCTTTTTTGTGACTGTTGCAGTGGTTAGAAAACCAATAGTTAGAAAACTCTACGTGCTCCCTAGATATCTAGAAACAGTCTAATGTATTTAACCTCACTGCTTTTCAGCTGGTTAAAATTAGGGCTGGGATTATTCGAATAATTTAATATTCGAATATTTTACAAGTATTCGAATGCTACGAATAAACTTCGAATATTTGAGTATTCGAATGTTATTATTCGAATACTATTCGAATATCGATGTATTCGAATACTATTCGAATATCGCTGTATTCGAATAGAGCACTATTCGAATAGTATGATGTGAAGTGGGTCAAAATCAGCTTACAAGATTTCACCCTGAAAAATGAACCTCAACAACTTGATTTATAATTCACACCATACTATTCGAATACATCAGTATTCGAATACTCAAATATTCGAATAGTATTCGAATACTCAAATATTCGAATAGTATTCGAATACTCAAATATTCGAATAGTATTCGAATACTCAAATATTCGAATAGTATTCGAATACTTGGATATTCGAATTATATTCGCCAAATAATTGAACAACTGAAGTATTCGAATATTCGAATACCAAATAATTCGACAAATAGTCCCAGCCCTAGTTAAAATATCCTACCTAAAACAATTAATTAATTGGAACGTTAATGATACATTACCTACTGGTACACCTATTACAAAAACTTGTATTAGCCTGTTACGAAATAATGACAACACGTTTTAATTTGAATGAAGAACGGCAGAAGGAAATGGTAAAACTTCAGTTTTCTCGGTTGTTTCAAAATGCTAGATAGACTTCCGCTTTAGGCCAAAATGGTGTACAAATTCTCCGATCACTACCTAAAGAATCACTACCTTTTTTCAGTTTCTATTTTTCTTAATGAACAAATGAATGCATTTGAAAAACTTTCTAATGTTCCATGCCCTTCCATATAATTATCACGTACATTGGAGATTCCACAATTGTGCTCGTATTCTGTCCGATTTTATTTTTCAAAAAATGAACAAATTCAGATGGTAAAAAGATCATATTTTCATAGCTGAAAAATAAGCTCCACCCAAACGTGCCACGTTCGAAGTTCCCGATAAAATGTAATTCCGCACCCCTTCCACACATGTACCTTTCAAGCGGCACGAATCGGTCGAAGAAAAATCGGTGGCTCACCAGAGAAAAGGCCTTCGACCATAATCAACCCCTCCCATCTTAAACCTCTTACGTTCAGCAGTACGTAACGCCTTAATTACGAGCCCAGTGGAAAAAGCATAACCGACGTGGCAAAAGGAAACAAAAGTTAACGAGCCGCGGGAACGCTTTGTGCCAGCTGAAATTCTTCTAATTCGTTATGTTGCCTATACCATTGGCTGCGTGAAAAGCTGCCGCGGGGCGTGAAAACTCTCGTGGAACTTTTATGTTATTCTGGTTAAACCGCGATTCGTTGAGAATCAGCGACCACCGGCACAGGGGCGGAAAGGGCAGCGGGTGGGGCAGAGAAGGGAGTAGGAAAAGGACGAGGAGAGGAACGTTGTCGGGTGGGCAGCTGTGCGTTTCTATCCTTGTAGAGGCGTTTACGCGCGTGCAAAGTTGGCCAGGGGGATGCGCTACGCTCGCAACGCGCTGTTTTCGCAAGCATGAACCAAATACGTACACAGCCAAGGGGTTAACCGAGCGCGTATCCCCTGCTATCGTCATAACCCACATAGAGGGCGTCACACTGAGAGAGTAGGGGCGGCAGAGAGCGAGAAGAGGGGCGGCCAGTGACGTCAAATTCTCGGCACACAGCCTCTCTCACACAGATGCGTCGATAAGCTTTGCTGGATGCTGCATCCACACACCCCGTCCGTCCCTCCCCGCGCCTCGCCCCCCGAACCCCGCGCCCCGCACACCGTTTTTCCATCCTAACTACCGAACTATGACGTAAACCGTTTTGCGAACGCTTTTCCATCTATCTTCGGTCTCTTAATTTCCTCCGGAAAAATCGAAACCATCGCTAGTGGCTGTCGCGTCCGCTGCAGCCCCCGATGAAATACATTTTCGCCTCGGAGTGTCAACCGAACGTTCTCGCCGAACCGCTGCCTCCGAGGACGTTGCGCTGGTAATTTGTTAGATCTGGAGCGTAGATCGGGGGGAGCAAATTTTATCCGCCCGCTGGTCTAGAATTTACGCCGGGGGGTGCTGGCAGCCGGAGAGAATGGTCGACGTGACGTGCAGGGTGTTTCAAAGGTCAATGAGTGATCACTTGATAGATTATCGTAGAATGGAATGCAGCTCTTTAAGGGAGGAAGCCACTGTGAAGTTTTTATTCTGATTTTTTGTGAAGTCTCGTAATCTTTCGGGTCTCGAAAATATACCTGCACAGTTTCAAAGTGGATTTTTAAAAATTCTGGGAGCTACGGAAGCTTTTGTTTAGGCAGCGTAGCGCTCAGAACTGAGTGTAACTTGCTGTCAATAGAAAAGTTTATGTACAAGAATCCAAATGTATGGAATATTAGAGATTATGAGCTTATATATTCTTTTGAAGTAGGTAGAGGGTTACTGGCCACGACGAGGCCATGCACATCTGCGATTTTTGAGTTGCAGAAAATATCTTCTGTCAAAATTTTAAACGCGATTATCTCGACAGGGCATTCTTCAAACTGGGCGGATTAATAACTCAGTCAATTTTTATCAGATTCGCTAGAAATTTTCAGGGAATATCCTTACTAATATATAAAAATGAAACGTTGTGTGTTTGTTTGTCCTTCTTTCACGTCTAAACGGTTGAACGGATTTCATTGAAATTTTCAATATATATTATATACGTTCTAGATTAGATGATGGGCTATTTATCTTTTCTTTTAGGCTTTTTTATTTCATCATAAATAATTCCCGGGTGACACCGGGTAACGGATGGGTTAGTTCATAATAATATTGTCTTCAGCTAAGCGTACAGGTATTTTGATTGAATATTTCATCTAATCGTAACATTGAAAAAACATGTTGATTTTTATACCTCTTCCAAATTCCGCCATTTCTTCAAAAATTAATATTTTTTAAAATGTGTACCCTTAACTGGGGCTATTGTAATATACTTTAAGAATACATTTAAATTTTCACATCAGAGCACGCGGTGGGAAGTTACACGACCGCCCGTTTTGAATTTTTATTTAGCAGAACTTAACGTTATCGTATGCTGTGGCTATATTAATAAAAAAAATTTATCTCGGAGTATAAAATATTAATGAAATATATGTATTTTCAGATGGTGATAATGATTTTTCTTAGAAAATTTAATTTCATTACAAAAGAATGCCTTGAAAGTAGCCTTTATTTTCGACCGTCACAGTGGTTTCCCCCTTAAGTTGCCATTTTTTATTCAATCAATTCTACCTTTTGCTTCATTGAAATCAGTGAAAAATCTGTGTCCTAATGTCACCAAATGCCAAACTAAATTTCGCTCTAGCAAAGTCTATGTGACCAAAACCTACATAACGCGTTTTGTAAATGCAATTAAAAGTCACTCTGTATTCTCGGAACAATGGATAGAGAGCACTGCGGAGGCCAACGCGAACGGTCAGAATAATGTTCTAACGTATCATTGCGCGTATTAATTATCCTTTCAACGGGCAACCGAAAACGAACGGTGGCTACATTACACACCTTTCGTAGATCCGATTCACATTCGACGTTTAATTACCCCGGAATCCAATCTTGGTTAGCCAACAATGAGAGTAATTCACTGCCGGCCATTGTTGAGCGAGCAACGCCGAAAGAACGCGAGCGATGCGTTTCGGGAGGGCAACGATAACGGTTTTAATTGAATTTTAAAACGGGCAAACCGCCTTGGCGTTATTCCAAACAGCCTTCTACGTCTACGACTTCGGAGCAATTGCCTTCCGTTCAATTAAAAATCAGCCGAAATTGCTGGACGTGGAGCGTGAGGGAGGGCAGTATCGTTGAACGCGTCGTTTAACACAGAACGCCGCCTGATTCGCACGGAAACTTTAAAACCGTAGGGAAACGTCTGCGAGAGGCTGCCAGCGAGTTTCGAACGCGTCGAATTTCTGTAAATAGAAGTCTCACATCGGCGGGAATATTATTCTCGAGCAGAATTACTGGAGGATCTCGCATATCCCGCAATCTCGAAGTCATAAAGGTTGTAATGACTTTGGAATCCGGAAGTTTTAATGAATTCGAGTGTTTTTAGCTCGAGAGCCATTCACTGTCGAAGAGCATTAACAGAAACAGTTTGAATATGTCTGTTTTAATAAAAAAGAAACTGTATCACAAACATTTACCAAGCCTTGGTAATAATCATTTAAATTACTCGTCTTTAAATTAAGCGAAGTACATAAATATTCCGATTTTCCAAGACTAGTCAAAGGAAACTCCTCTGCTACCCCTTGACTGCGGTTAAAAAAGTGACGTGGAAAAGTCTGTTGGAAAGCACAGGTTATATTCACGAAGAAGGGGGTGCGGCTGAAATGGCTCCGCATTGAATAAGACTTCATTATCGCGAAAATAGTAAAGGTACTCGTTCCTTATCCCGTGGAAGCCGGAGAAAATTATTCTGAAAATATTCTAGGTATTACCAGCCCGAGCCTCTCCGCGCTAATAGGTAGGCACTGTAGACAGCAACATGCGGATGCAATTTACTCACCGCGATTCTGACTCGAACTGAGGTGGACAGGGATAATAATATTTATTTCCACCGCGTTGTCCATTAAACTCCTCGAAGACTCGTAAGACATCGAAGCAAAACCAGCCACGGATTATTTATGAGCGAGAGCTTCCACGGCCTGGCTGGAAGCATTCTGCATGGCTAATCCTCTGCACATGATCGATCTCGCCTGCGGAGTTCGCTAGATTTTCGCGCGCCGATGGCATCGAAAGCCGCGAAGGATGAAAGGATCTCGCGATGGTGGCGAGAGGCGCTGGACAGAGGGCCAGCAACTCATTTGGACAGTGACAAATGGATGCTATCGGCGGGCGGCTGGCTGCCGCGTGAAATGTATCTCGCCGCGTTACGATCGGATGGACGACTGCTGGTACATCGGCCCCATTTCGGATCCTTCGGCCAGGTTTTTCTTCGTTATCTACCTGAGCCGTCCGTGAACGCGCTTTTCCGATCCCATTACGCGCGTTATTTATTACCGTTCAGCGGGCGAAAATAGCCGCGCCCGACGTCAATGGAGGCGTCGTCTGATAATTATGAAGCGAAGGGGCGAGAGAGCGGACCCGGGCGGCTCGCGCGGATTCGATCGGCGACGCGGGGACATTGAAGAACGATCTCGGTGTATCGGCACACCATTCCGTTCCTTTCACGATGGAACACTCGCTGGGAATCTTGCGTGATCAATAGGAAGACCAACCAGTTAAAAAAGCGCGGCAGTGCATTCTACCGCGCCACTGCGGGGTAGGTTTCCATCATAGCGAGAGCTGGATTCCTGGGGAGCCTCGATGGAACCCCTCGCTCAATCGAACACGAGTCTACTAACAGTGGAGCTACGTAGAAAACAGAAAATAAATGTCCAACAAATACACTCTCCAAATTTCTCTCCCACACTATTCTCCACCCTGTCAGAAGACTAACAAAAGGATCGCGGTGAAAAGATTGAAATTTATTATACCGTTCACGTTGATCGCAGGGAGATCACAGAGTAAAGTGATTCTAAATGGAAGCGCGGAGACAGAATTGCGCGGCGAGGGTGGAGAAATTTGTTGGTCGTTTGAGCGATAAAAAGCATGCACGCGACACTGACCGGAAGGATGCGACCGCGCACTTACCGGTTTCCTGGTGGGCCGCGGTCGACCGTGTAAATCGGTGCCGAAATTAGCGTAAATCACGCTGGAAAGCGTTTCGCTCGCGCGCACACCCCTCTCCGCTGGCGCGGTTATATACAGCGTCCGGTCACCAGAATATAACCCGGTTTTTCGTCCGTGCCCCTAGTCGCTTCGCTTATCATGAATAATTCATAACCGATAGCCCGGGAAGGGTGGGGGAGGGGGTTTGAAAGGAGGTGGAAAAGGGGTGAAGTTCGTGTGTTTGGCAAAGGAATAAGGAGGAAGGACCCGAGGTAAGCGAAGGGTGGACACCGAGGAGGGCGAAGGGGCGAGAACGGAGGGAATCGGAACCCGAAACAAGGATCGCTCCGAGAAGGGCCAATAGACGGCGTCTTGTAGTCGATAACTTTCTTAATTGGAAGAAGGGATCTTCACAAAAGCTCCGGGGGCGTCCTCTTTTCAAGGATGCTCGCGACTCGCGGGGAACAATGTTTCCGAAACTCGACGGCGATTGTTCGACGCCCGGGCATTGTTGGCTAATTTCGAGGAGGATAAACAAAGGGCCATTTGTTGACGGGAATACTTAATGGCGCCGCGGGATAAGGGATGAGAGGAAGGACACTGCTGAGGTGTACACTTTTCGAGCCGACAAATGGGGAATCTCGATTGGAGGAAGGAAGGAAATCCCTCGAAGCCGTTCGTTAACGTGGCAGCGTTTTATCGAGGGTGCATTCTGCGTTTCGAGCTGCGGTTCGGTAACGTTGCCTCTGCTGAAAAATTGCGATATCGAGAAGGAGTTCCGTGCTGCGCGGCGAATGCACGAAAGGAATCGGGCACAAGGGGTTGTACATTTCACTGTCTCGGACAGTAAAGCCGGTTCCGCCAGGCTGAGCACAAATCAAATCGGGAAGTGGCTACGAGGGGATTTCGCGAAACGATCGAGCGGCGGGATTCTTGGATACACCCACGTACGTATATATTCCGCGGCGTCTCTTGACCATCCTCTGCGTCCCTCTGCTTCTTGGCAAGCAGAGGGAGGGGCGGAAGGAACGACGAGTGGAAGATAAAGTTGTCGCCGCGCTGGGCAGTCCGGAAGTATCCGGGAGGCAAAAATAAACGTAAGTTTAGGCGGAGAATTTATAACGGAGGGGTAGAGAGGGACGCGTGGAGAACGAATTGAACCCCCCGAAGTCGGGGCAACTGCAACGGGACGAAAAAGGTAAAAGACACAGAGGGAACCGGTTGAAGTGGGGGGAAAATACGCGACGCTCGCGAAGAAGAAACGCTGAGGCTGGAGGGTCAAGAGCTCTCGGATATCTGAGAGATTGAAATTCGAGGCGCCTCGCCTTCCCTAGAACGGTCCTCCTTATTTACGAGACTTTCAATTACACTAGGACCCGCTCGGCCCTTGCGACTTTCCATTTTTCTTCGCCACTTCTGCCACGTGGCCGTGACGTGTCTGCACGTTACGACGTCCACGGGCGCGATATCGACGCGCAAATCCTCCCCCGAGACATTATCATACCTCCCCAAATGTCGGGCCGTCGAAAACAATGCCCCCTTCACGCTTCGACGCCTCGTCGACTGGCACCCCGACGCTCATAAATTAGTCACAGGAAATTCTTTTCGGGGGAATATCGTTGAACGTAACAGCGTGGAAACCTTAGTTTTGTTTGTAAATTACAATATACCTTGGATTTTTTAAAATTCAGCTTTGCAGCTGAAAATTCTGAAAAAAATCACAGACGTGTACACCAATGGGTAGAAGGTCTCTGATTTTTTGTATAATTTTCTAATGAGTAGAACAAAAGTAATGGGGCTTAAACTACAAATTACGTTTCAACCCGTAACAACCGTAGTAGTCGGGGTATCGGGTTGATACTTGGCAGAAATAGTTCTCTTTGAGGAACCTATCGATTGCTACACCTTCACCAAGTTCAACTTGGTTTCAGGGCACTTGATGAAAACTAAAGTTTATTAAAATTTATAACACGAATAATTCGTTTGACGAAGAGAAACGCCTGTGCACCCCTGACGTAGAGGATGAGCTGACATTTGTGCACGGACTCTCAGGAGACAGTTCTTCAGCATAATGCTGAGACGCGCTTTGGCCACCCCTTACGTGGAGCCGCTCATCCCGAAGGACGTACGCCGAATATTCCGAGGCATATCGAAAATGTCATCCGTTGAGGACACTCTGCCCTTTTCGCGTCTCGCGCTAACAACGGGAGGCTGCAGATCGCTCGAGTCGAAGTTGATTAAAGGAGGCTGTAGGCGGTGGAGCTTCTGAACCGAGAACAGCGAGGGAAGAAAAAAGGCCGGCTGGAGGCCGTCAAAGACGCGCCGGACGGAATTTGACTAACGACTTAGCTCGGGAAGGGATGATGTTTTCGTCGGCCCCGACCGGATTCGTACTTCGTTCGACGGGCAAAGGGAGGCACGTACCAGGGAGGAAGGCGTTTTAAAGGGAAAGTTTCTGGCGGCAGACGAATTAATCACACGTGACTCCGTCTGAACTCCGTAGCACATTTAATCCGCCGGAATTTACTGTGCCCCCGAAGTTTACGGCACTTCGGAATTCACCATTCCGCTTTCCACGCAATTAGCGCAGACTCTGTCGCGCCCACCTCGTTTTTCAACGTTTTTAATGATTTCGGTACGGGCGAAACTGAATCCGCAACTTCTAAGGCTGGTAGGTATCGATCCATTTTCAATGTCTCGCGTGTCGCCAGAAAAGTGTCGATCAATGAGCTCGCCGAAAATAAATACAATATATCCATTAAACCGTTTTGGATACCATGCGGGAAACTGGGGGAACATTAGCAGTACGGGGTAACATTGGTATCTACTTAACATCTATTAAAAAGGAAAATGAAAAACATTTTATGCATTTTCACACTTGTAGTACAATCACAAACGATGCAATGTTATAATAGGATACCTAAACCAAATTTAAAAATATTAATTCAAAAAATAAACAAATTTAAAAAATAGTGGATTGGACATAAAAAGAAACAAATTTAAATGTTAATGTAAGTTCAGAAGTGATACAACTTGTACTTTTTAATGCTATTTATGTATGATGTGCCAATGTTACCCGGTTAGGGGGTAGCAGATATTTAACATGCATTAAAGAAAGTTAAGGACAAAAATGGTATATATTTTAACACTTGTAGTGCATTAGCAATAGATGCAATGTTATGATAGGATACTTAAAGCAAGTGTAAAAATGTTAATTTTGTATATTATATAGCAAAATATCCCAAAAACATGCCAATGGTCCCCCAGTTTACAGTACCATATGGGGATGCAAGGCAATGAGGAGGCGGACACAGACACCAAATCTGCAACCAACTCGGACTCCCGCGACATTCCCAAAATTCCATGTACCGATCTACGCGAAAAATTTAAGACACCGGCTAAACTGCAAACCAATGAAAACTCAATAAATCAAGGTTAAACTCAGGGTAGAAAATACTTCCAAAGATTCTTCAAAGAAGGTGTTTCACCTTGATATGCACATACAAGTCTAATTGTAAGTGGAGATATGATCGTTACAATTAATAGAATGCGAGCTGATCACTACAATTTAGCTGCTTCCCTCGCCCTAAATGTAACTGTAATTACGAATACGGAAATTTAAATCATGTAATTTCGCAATGCGAGCTGTACAACCGAGAGAGACTCAAATTAATTAAATCACTCCACAAATCAGACTTCCAACTATCGTTGAACATCCATGTGTGTACTCAAAGATGTAATTTTCGCATTTAATTTCTATGTGGTCAGACGTACATGTGAAAATTTATTGATCCGGTTCATATTTGTGTAGCTAAATAAACCTGAAAGGGATTAACTTGGGTGGATGTACCAGTAAATGAACACGTACCAGTGAATGGACATTTTTTATTAAAATAACTAAAATAAGTTATTAAAATAAGCAACTAATTAATTAGAGACTTCTTCTAGTTTCTTGCTTCATATCCAAACAATTTTTGCAACACGTGGAATCAATCGCGCTGCAAACATAATTTTATAAATGTGTTAATTCATTAGCCTTAAGTGTTCATTTATTGGCGCGTTTTCCCTAAATATAAAAAAGAAGGAAACAAAAATGTGAATCGTCGTATGAAGTGTACGAGTGGATGAACTTTGGGAGCTTATTCTACTTACACTGACAATGAGGAAGTAGAGCAGACGGTAGATAGACACACGGTGTTAGCGTTTGCTTCGGTGTGAATAATGAACAATAAACAGAATAAGCTTCCAATGTTTGGGTACTCATTTCTGGGACACGTTCTGTAACTGGGGACCATGATACATTCATGCTCCCTCGACGAAACGTTCATTAGTCAAAATGGAGTGTTTTCGAGGGCGCTAAAATTATACCGTCTCTCGTAATTTAACGTAAATGAATCGAGGTCTCCTATTATCCACGAAACAAGAATCTACCTGCAACCTGGCGCAGCCAACTCACCGCCACGTTTACAATTCTGGTGTATTCGCACCCTTGCTTTAACAAGGCACATTATGAATGTACCAAAAACTGACTTTTTTCCGGCTTCAAGTATGGCTGTCCAACAGTGAAATCTGAGAGATATGTATTATCTCGTTATATGTGTGCAATCTGAATTTTAAGAGATGAACATGTGTAATTATTTCAATTTATGGGACAGCATTGAAATTATTTATTTGTAGAATGACGTTTCGTAAGGGTAGACCACATTGACCAGATCAACTAACACCGTATTTCTGAGAATTTATTTCTAAGTGACAAAACACTTTTTTCAATTAAAATTTTTCAGTAAAAGTAGAGGCATCATTGATATACAATTTTTTTCCAAGTTTTCTGTAGACATATTTCTGCAAGAATATTTTAACTATAAAATATTTAAAAAAAACTAAGTTGCTATCAGTCGACGTTCAATTATTTCGATTAGTTGAAATACAACGAAATAGCTACACGTTAAGGAAATGGGCCTTTACTAACGCATAAGTGAGGTAAAAATTAAAATATCGAAAATATTGAACATAGACAACTTAGTTTTATTTAATATTCTATTGTTAAAATTTTGTTTCAGAAACCTGTTCATCAGAAATAACGTCGACACGCCATCTTTGTTTTTAAAGAAAACATAAGAAAAACAATTATAGGTATATATTATTAAAAAATGTTCCTATCTTTACTGAAACATTTTAATCGAAAAAAGATCGAAACGCTTCGAAATAAATTCCCAAAGATGCGGTATTTCTCGAGCTGGCCAATGTGGCCTAACCCCTTAAGTATCGAGGAATTGTTTGCCCAATTAAAATTGAGATCGAGTGCCAATAAATATACCTATACGTCTTAGGTGTCGATACTCGACAACACTATTTCAAGATGAAAATAATCGGCGCCGGACACTTGGATAATGTCCCTCCTAAGAGCGGGTATCTGCGTCTAATCGATACGCCTAACCTCTGACCTATTATCGCGGCCCGCTAGTAAGTTCTTCGTAGATATCGTTGCGCAAGATTTAGTTCACAACGGGTTCTGGGAGTTGTTCGATAAATCAGCCCCAGGTACATACATACGTACGGTCAAAGGCACTTCCACTCGTTGCACCCGTCGACGGTCTCTTTTAAAAATACTATTATAGAATACCGACCGGTACGCGGTTCCAGGTAAATCGACTCTCGCCACAGTGCATCGAATCTCTACTGTTCCCTTGTTTGATCGAGAATCGCATACGTACATACAATGCCCCCGGAAACGATGTAATCGAGAACACTTTCATATGACAGACATTTCACCTTATCGCCACGCGAATATCCATCGAACGTTTAACCATAACTTTGATCAGATTTACCACGCATACACGAAGCAATGTAAAATTCAGGGTGTCGCGGAGAGATGCGAAGTAGAATAAGTAGTCTCAGACAAATTGTGGACCGACATGAATGTATCCGTATTTTTTATGGAATATTTAGTATAATATATTAAATATTTAATGTATCCGTATTTTCTATGGAATATTTAGTATAATATATTAAATATTTAAATATATTATGCTGAATATTAAATATTTAATATATTATACTAAATGTTTCATAGAAAATACGGATACATTCATGCTGAACCATAATTTGTCTGAGACTACTTATTAAAATAACATAAGCAGTATAATATATTTAAATATTTAATATATTATACTACCTATGTTATTTTTACATTTCTCTGTATTCTAAAGAGTTTCCTGTCGATATCAATAATAATAATAATAAAAATGACAATAAATTTAATTTAATATAACCTACTAACCATAATCACCCTACCCAGTAATTTTAACACATGATAACCAATTTTACCATCGGTCTTAATCGAACAGACGAAGCGGCTTGTGTCTGACCAAGACAAGTACTGTATCACTCCAGTTAGCACAAGGCGTACAGTCTTGAACGAAGCATCAAGCAAAACGAAGGCCACTCGAAAATCTTACTTCCCTGAAATTCTACTTGTGGCAAGCTTCCGTGGGCGTAGAAAATTGGATCCACCGTTGATTCGAAGACCATATCTGTTGACCCGTTAAGTCAACCCCCGGCGCTCTGTATTTTATGAGTCCAACCTTGCATATACGATTCGTCGTGTTCCATTATGGTAGTGAAACTATGGCAATACCGCTCTGCTTTGAATGAGCATGGGTAGTAACGATGTACAAAATACACAATATATTAGCTTAATGGGGCTAGGCAGTCAAATTTCGTAAAAATGTAACTTTTGGGGAAATTAATTTGAAGGAAATGATCATAAATTATGACTAGTACTTTTGAGTAATGTTCATTAATACTATAAACTGTTTAAAAAAAGTTTTTTTAATAATATATACGGGCTGCAGTCGTCTGACGAGTAGGTGTTATTTTTGCAGTTTTGCAGTGATTGGAAAAACCGGTGGTTCGAATCGACTTGAAATTTTTACAGCATGTTCAGAATAATTCCCTTCCTGCGTTGAAGCTCAACATTAAAATGTATAAACTCTAGTTTCCGCGTTAAAAAAAAAAACAAATATCTGTGCACCTCAAGAATCGACGTTTATCGTAAAAATTGCCTTTCCCAGTCTCTATTTTAATAATTTTGCTTTTTTCCGAGGTTCACGCTGAAATTACAGGTTCTAGGAGAAACATATTCTAAGGAAATCGTTGTATCTTTTTTTCAAGCTTAACATCACTACAAACCCAAAGACACTTTGTCTAAAACACTGTATAATCAACCTGGTGTGAAGCCATTTGTAAAAGAGATATCTATAAGAAAGAAAAACATTTTTTTACTCTACCTAATAGGAATAAACATTGTATAAAAGGAAAAGTCTGTGCTTGCTTTCGTCTCCGTGTAATTAATTCCCAAAAATACTTAATATCCGAGCGATCTGAGTGCCTAGTTCCCTTAACAATGACTTAGGCTATTAGAGAAACTGAAGTATCTACATTAATTACATCCAAGACACCTCCCACGACCAGTAACAGAAATTCTACATATACCGTGCAAACGAGATGCGCGGAATTTGACTTACATAAGCGCGAAAGAGACACGAAGGGTGTCAATGTTTGCCTATTTTATTTATCCGGTAATTGCACAAAAACATGTGCAGCTGGCTCCGCTGCAAATTACGGGCTGCCGAATAAAATGTGCCTGCGTATAGTATTTCAATAACAAACCTCGTTTGCACACCGGTTACGGAATAAAATTATCTGCTGCCATCTCACGTCATTGATCATTTAAACGCGTTAGCCGCATGTACGCGTCAAAAGCATATTTTTCATTCACCCCGCGGGTACACGGATGAGCCCCACGGATCAAAAGCACGTTTGCCCGGCATATAATTCTATTTAACGTTATATCAAAACCACACTCCGGGAGCTAAATATTTTTTGCGACCCGTATACAAATTGATGGCAAAACTGCAAAACCTCGCTGTAACGGCAGGCAAAAAGGACACGCCGCTCGGAATCTGTTTCATAATTAAAGCCCTGTACGCACGGAGCGCGCGCGCCAGTCGGAAATTCTTTTTCCGACTTCGCCGTAGTCGATAAAAGTTTAATATACCGGCTGTTATTTAAACTTTGCGCTTCGTACCTTCTACGTGCCCCGTAAACTCCTTGCCCGGCGGTTGTATTAAAGGTATTTTATATTTGCGTACAGCAACGCGCAGTGTACTTTGAATAATACGAAACCAAGCGTTCTTCTTATTTACGAGGATATCTGCAAGTCTAAATGCCTTGCGAATAGATTGTACGGGGAATAATTTATACAGAAGTTTACATTCCACGATGTTGCTGGGTCACGAGGTCCATCACCGAGTCAGTAGCCACGGCTCTCCCCGCTTGCATCGCGTATAGAATTTGTATTGCAAAAGTGACGATCTCTAACCCAATCCTGCTTGTTCCTCCCGTCATGATTTAAGCCCGCATCGCCCAAAGTCCGTCTCAGCTATTCCCACTGAAACAAAGCCGAGAGGCCAAGTTGCCAGAAAGTTTTACACGTCACTGTACTGTACGCGGCTGATATCTTTAGCCTCATACCCAGCGAAACTTTTTTACTGCCGGGAAGTTTCACAGAATCGTTATCCTTTTATATTGCAGAAGCGGCGGAGGCAACGAGCCGGCTGCCGTCAACATCTCCGCGATATTGGACTCGTTCTCCGTCAGTTACGATAAAAGAGTAAGGCCGAACTACGGAGGTGAGTAGGGTGAACGATTTTTTTTCCCCCGCCTAATTCGATAGCCGAATCATTCGACCACTCTGTGGTAGAGGTCGACGATCGTGCGCAAAACCGGCGGCCGAGTCGGACCGTTGCGACATCGGCCAGATCAATTCTCCACGGTCTATCGCGCCTGACGCGAATGGATTATGGTTTTGCCCACGATGCTCGACCATTCTCGCATATACCTGCTTACTCGTCGCATTTCTGATAGTCGTTGCACGGACTGGGCGTATCGGGACTCTGCCTCGCAGCGAACGGGCCGCCGTCTTCAAACATTAATCGTAGAAATTGTAGAAAGTCTTTCGGATTAGAGATTTATCCCGCGGGATAAAGAGGTTCGCGGCGCTCGCTCCGTTCGCTGCGAGTACTGAGCAAAAGTTGCAACGTGTGCTTGGGTTGACACGAAGTCAAATTTCAGACCGATGTGTCTGGCAGTGCTGGAATGTAGTTCGACGGCGAACGGATCGTAGTAAAGGAGGATCGATGAGGGTGTAGCCGAATTCAATCGGAATTTCGGAAGTTAGTATTGGAGGATTCTTTTGTTAACGAGATTACATCAGGTTGTAAGAAGGAGGCCCGTGAAAACGGCGGGATAATGAAACGAAAACCGGTGGGAAACGTTGATCGGTACACGACAAAGGGATGAAAGCGTGACGACAACGCTAGGAGGGGCGGAACGCTCGGGGAAATATTTTTGACGCCGCTTACTCTTTCGTCGCGGACGATACAGAGAAGAATATTCGGGACAATAGGGAGCAAGCTGGTGGGCGTGTACTTTGCCGTCGTAAAAATGCTCAGTCAGGGACGGACATGGGATGAAAAGTCGCGTCTACCAATTCTCGATACCGAGCGGACCAGTAATTCGCTGTTTTCCGTGAAGTCGGGGGAAATAATAACGACGAGGCTTTCGCGGACCTTAACGTTCGGTCGAGAAATCGTAGCGACTTCTTATTCCACTGAAACGTAACTAGTTCTGCACTTTATCTACCGAGAAATTTAGCAGCTGTAAGAAAGAAGCAGCGGATGTTATAACGAGAAGAAAGCAAATGAAACTACGCGGTAGGTCTTGCGCGGCCATTACGTAAGGACCACAATTAAGGGGTCATTCTACTTTGAGAGGCCAAAAAATTAAGATATTTTTAAAGATATTTTTCTCAGTAAATGCAACATATAATGAAGTAAACCTTTTTGGTATTTATTAAGCTACTCTTATATTATAGAAAAAAAAATTAAAAAGGATATTTGCAATTTGTTGTAATTGTGTTTTTACAGTGTCAATATGGCACCTAAAAAAGGGGCATGTTCATGGCGTAGTAAAAATTCAAAAAGATTCTTAATCTGTATGAGTGTCGCTATAGCCCCTAGCTCAATTAACAATTTTTGTTTAAAAGTAATAAAATGACGCCGGTTTGAAAAAAAAACATTGGAAAAGCACCCAAAAAGATTTATTCTTGGGTGTTCAATGAGAAGAATTTCAGTTATTTCACGACATACCTCTTTTTTAGGTGTCATATTGACGCTGTAAAAAAACATTAAAACAATTTAAAAAAATTATTTTTTAATTTTTTTCTGTAATATAAGAATAGCTTAATAAATACAAAAAAAATTTATTTCGTTATATGTTGTATTTGCTGAGAAAAAATCTTTACAAATAGCTTAATTTTTCGGCCGATCAAAGTAGAATGAACCCCTAAAAGAAAAAAAAGTATGTACACGGTTCCGCTTAGGGTTTATATAAAAGCCGACTTTTGAAAACCCCAAATTTCGAATTCAACTATTTAAAAAAAAAACGGTTAAACAAACTTGCGGATTTTCACAAAAGATATATTTAAATAGAAAATAAATATCTGTACTTATTTTAAAAAATTTTGTTAGTATTGATGAAATTACAAAAATATAACAAAATAAGATATATTCTATCCATATAAAACCAAATGAATAAAAAAATTAAAATAACTAAAATCCGTACAAATCCCTACAATTTTTTAGTTGATTTAATGTTTATGGATCTACAAAAATATAACACAATAAAATACACTGCATACAAAACCAAATGAAGAAAAGACTAAAATAACTAAAATCAGTAAAAAAATATAAGTTATAAATCTTTATTTCATTTAGTATTTTTCTTCCGAAAATTTGAACTCACGAAGACTTTTTACAATAAACTGTTACCTACTACAACATGCTTGTGCCCGAAGCGATTTCAACTAAAAATGTTAACCTTTTTAATTAAAAAATGAATACATTTTTACATATTAATTCTAGTTTATAAACTCGTTTTTTTTTAATTTAAAAACCAGTTTCCGAATTTCACAAATTCATTAAAAAAAAAACGGTTTTTAAACCCGGTTTTTAAAAACTGACAAACCCTAGTTCCGCTCAAACGTGCCAAGATAACATGGAGAACTCTTAAAGTATTAGTCTCGCGGAAAATCCGTGTCCAATATTGCACTTCCCCTTTCGAGTGAAGCCACTGTGAAAATCAATCGCGTACTTAAACATTGCACACCGTGCGGGATAGTTGCCACGTCCATACACCAGGCGGATGATGAATCGGTTCCTCGGGTAGCGACGAATCCACAGAAAGATACACGAAAGATTTGAGCATGTTTTTCAGCAGGGTTCTCGGTCGGTTGAAGGTTTGAAAGGAAGTCGGTCTATCGACTAGCTATCGGCGCGGGGCAGAGTGGGAGGACGCCAGCTGACGTGCAAAGAACCGATAGCTGAAATTTGTTTACAGGCAGGAAGGATCGGCCCCCGTGCCCTCGGCTCGGCCATAAAAGGGCGAATCGGTGGTTTTTCAATTGCCGCGATGAAGTCAAATTTTCGGCTGGCCCCGGTGGAGGCAGGGCGGGGCTGGGGCGCTTCGATAAAACTTGGATCGATGCTCGGGACGCGGGCGCGGGTTGCCACGGGTTACCGTTAACGGCATCTCCGCTCCAGCTACGCTCCGCCACAGTTCTTTACCTTCGATTACAATTCCAACATTGATTCTGTCAGCGGAGCGTCTCCGTTGTCACCGATCCCGCCGCAGGCCGACTCTTGGATGGCCCCGCTTTCCCGCGTGACAGGCGTCGTTGCATTCTTCTCGAAGATCATAGACGGCTCGGTCTCGCGGCGTCGAGTAACATTTTCCTTCTCGCGGTGGGGCAGAATTCGAATGCCAGAGGCCTCGACTAGGAATATAGGGAGGGAGGGGAACCTCCTGCCTCCGCAAACGGTGGAGGATTTCGGTGGTTTAGTAGCTGGAATGCTGCGAGTACTTTCAGCAAGAGCCTCACTTCGAGGCAACGCAAGATTCTTGAATGTATCGATGCGCTGTAACCGAAGAAAAGGATTCTGTGCGCCGTCGATTCAATTGGGCGGATTTGACCTACTCCCAAATCAATCCCTTCAGCCGTGGGGGAGCAGAATCGTGTTAGCCGTGCATGGCTGACGTGACAGTCAAAATGTTGTGGAAGAGTTAGAAGCGAAGCGAGGGGAGAGCGGTGTATTGATAGTGGGTCTTCCTGGCGTGCGGGGAGGATTCGCTAGTGTCAGAATTTCAGGGTGTTCGGGAAAGGCTAATTGCGGCGACTGTTTGACGTCTTCTGTTTACTGTTGGTTTCTAGGACGTTTTGATTTATGAAACCCGTTACTGAGTCCGAAGACTAATGCTCCTTCTTCTGCGGAGACACTCTGGCGATCGCAAGAACCACAAAGGGAGACAGGAAGGTTTCAGGGGACTTGGGTTTAGAATTCGTCAGGGATTCTAGTGTATTGTTAGTAGATCAAATGTAGGAGAGACCGGGGCTAGTTGATACGTTTTCCAGATTTTGATTTATTTTTTCATTTTTGTTTGAAGTAACTACTTAATAGCAAATATGCTAAAATATAGGTTTGGTCCTTCCTCTTTAATATATAGCAAGTGAAAACTTGGGAAAATGCATATGAAATGAATGAAATAAATGTTATTTGGATTAAAGGAAAATGTATCAATTTACCCCCACTGCAGGGCAAGTTGATACTGCTCTGCTTTTCTCAAAGTAATTTTGCCAATGTCGTACATATTCGCACTTTGCCTTAGTGACAACGAGCATTTTTTACTGGAACACAAGCTTATGTAAAAAATGTAATTTCTTATTATAAATTCAAACCAATTTTCTAGAAATAAAGGAAAAGAATCAAAGAATACAGTGTATCAACATGCCCCAGGGAAAACGTATCAACTTATCCAACAGAATGTCATTATATAAAAACATTTCCATAAAAAAATGTAGAGTATACTAAAAATGTAGTAACCTTACCATCAAAAGACTCAATGTGATGTCGAACAAATGGAGGTAATCAAATTTTTTATACTGTCTCCGGACAAAATAAAAAGTGATAACAAATATTAACCTGCTCCCTATGAAAGCGAAAACAATTAAAAATTGATTTCTAATGTTATTGTACCTACACAGACGTATGCTCTATCGTAGTAAAGTTCACATATATCGCTGAAATGGAGCTACGTAGGATGAACGTACCTAATATCGCCTAGCAAAAGTTAAATCGTCATCAATTGAATACTAATTGATATTTTTGCATGCAATTCGTTTCAAAGTAAAGAGAAATTATTCCTCTTTCACGTAGCATAAGATAGAATCGTCGAAACCTAGAAATTTTTAATTAGGATTTAAAAAACTTAAGACATGCAAAAATCCAGTCTTGAAAAACTACCTAACATCCCCTACTCAAGTAATATTGATTAATTCATGTATATATGAGTTTTTGAAAGTCCTTTTCATATGTGCTTTTATTATTTCTTCCTCTATAAATGTTTTTTATCCATCTTTGATTTTATTTTTATTACAATTCTTTGCAATCGGTCTAACCTTACATGAACATAATCATTTGGGAGTCTATACGAGCTTTAATACAAACATTTAACAGTAAAATTGGAGGCATTTGATGCTGATATTAGTTCTTCAATTGAAATTTGCATTTATTTTGTCGAATTCAAAAATTTATTTTCGTGGTTTTGGCCATAAAATCGCAAAATTTCCCCACTGTGATATACGGTTAGGTACTAATTCAGTGCATAACCGATAAATTTTAGAGCTCACTTTCCAAGATATAACGATAGGCGATATTAGAAATATGGGCGATATTAAGTACAGTCACCCTATACACAGTGTCGAGATAAATCGTCTGTATCAACTAGCCCGAGTCTCCTCTACCGATCACAGTTGCACCAAAGAATCCTAACTACAGAAAGCTAGCTTGAACAAATCAAATTCCAAAAAACTCTAATCAAAAGTTGAACCCCTCCAAATCCTAAGCTGATAATTCTTTTCAAATATACAAATCTCCGTATTCTCCGAGCTAACCCAGCAGTCCATTTTATCCATTTTATAACCCCTAATATCGTGATTTCTGCTCGCTTCGGTACCCCCGAATACTTTCAGGAAAAACGAACGTCACTGCTGGGATATCGTCGAGCATCGGCTAATAAGATCGTTGGGACGTTGGGGTGCATCGCGACGGAAAATTTCATACCCGTTCCCCTGCGAACACGTTCTGAATAGAATGAACAGTAAACACAGGCGCTTTATTTATTCGTCGCCGCTACGAACGTGCATTCATTTTCATTCCGTTCCTGATCCCGTGCTGGGACAGTTCCAGATCCCCAGACTTCTGACGCTGGCCACGAGCCACGGTGACCCACGAAGGCATCCACAACTGCGGTTTCTTGCTCTTTTCCCGCGGGAGACAATGCCGTGGAATTCGAGACCCCGAAAAGTGTGCCGTCCGCGAGAATTACTCCCGAAAACGACCCCTATCAATTCCCTCGCCCCGTCCGGCCCGATCGATTTCCTTGGCATTCCAACTGAGCAACTTGCGGCCCTCCTCGAGCCCTCGGAACGTCCAATCTTTCATAGAGCCAAGGACACGGACGTTCTCCTCGACACGTTCTGATTCGCGGATTAACGTCTATCCAAACGGACGGGGCATGAAACGCAGATAACGATAGCCTAACTGGCAACTCGGACCCACATCGGAATACTAATGCGAAAGGTGTACAACGAATCAATTACACCGCGGATGAAGCGAAGCGAAACTTATTATCCACCGCAGCTTATTCAGTATGTTAACACGGACGGTAACGTGGTTTCTGCTGCAAAACACGCGTCATAAATAATGCCCGACCGCGGAATATCTTTCCGAGCTTCGATACTGCGTCCAATAGAACGCGCTCCGCCGTTCCTCTCGAATTTATCGCTCCCAGGTCAAAAATGGCCATAAATCCCAGGGGAATTTTCAATGCCCCTCTTATTTTCACCGCGTGTAGGATGGTATCGACTATTCCGCGAGATCGTTTCAAACGTATCGCCCCGGCGCTCGATTCGGATTGCCGATATCCGCGGTAACACCGGCCAAGCGGAGACGTAGGATTTCCCGGGGCCATCGATGCACGGGGTTTGAACATTTAAAATTTAGATGGATCTCGGACATTACCGAGGCCAACGGGATATCCTGTAGCCACCGGATAAACAGAGTTCCGTGGCTCCTTCGACTAACGGCCCTCCCCTCATTCGATATTCTCCGCGGCACCGAGGGATTTCCTTCGGAGCGCGCTTTCTCCCGCGCCTGCGATCCAAGTCTCCGCGAAAATGACAAAATACGTGACGGGGAAACTCGATGCCCATTCCCGTTGTCTCGAACAGTGACTTGCTTTAACGTACGCGGGGGCAAATCTTTCGATTGATGGTGAAGCTGTGATATGGATCGAGGCCTGGTGCAATATGCGTGCGTGAAGCTAGAAATTCGAAGGAGGTGTAGTGATTAGATAGATTAGCGAGATAGTTAGGTGTAAGGATCTTCAGGGGTAATGATTTTAGAAAAATCATGAGAGATAGACTCGAACAGTGATACTTGAAATGTTTGTAAATTATTGTTGGCAGTCTTGGTATAGCGAATGTAGACATTGCAGAGCCTGGGAGAGATGGATTAGGTTTCTGTGACGAAATTTCTAAGTCTTCGAAGGTGTATGTAGTTTCTTAGTTTTATTGTGGAATTAAGGGGACTACTTAGGCAGTCAAATTGCTTGAAGATCTAGTATTTTTTGCGAATTAATTACAAGGAGATGAATACAAATTTTGAATAAATTTTTTGCGAAGTGTTTATTAAGACTATGAACGGTAAAAAAATTAAAGCGTTTTTTCTGTGGTTTGCAGTGGTTGGAAAAGAAAACGGACGTACGAATCGACTGGAAAATTTTACAGCACTTTCAAAATATATTCCTTTCTGCATTGAACCTCAATATGAAGGTGTAAAAACTCTAGATTCCGAAATAAAAAAACAGCCATCTGTGGACTTTGAAAGTCTAGATTCATCGTAAAAATCGCCTTCTCCTAGTCGCTATTTTAATAATTGTGGTTCAATTCTTTTTTCCGATGTTGAGACCGAAATTAATGGTTCTAGGAAAAACATATTCCAAAGAAACCGTTATATCTTTATTTTTAAGCTAAATATTAATGAAAAACCAAAGACACTTCTTCTAAAACACTCTATAATCAGCCTCGAGTGGCGCCATTTGTAAAATAAATACGTATAAATAAAATTTGTTTACTCTATGTAAAAAGTCTGTGCTTGCTTTCATGTCGTTGTAATTAATTCGTAAATAATACTTGATTTTCGAGCGACTTGACTGAATAGTTTTCTTACACCCTTTTAATTTGTCACGTTTATATCTTCTGTTGCTTTACATGTCCAACTTGACTCCACTTTCCAAGGATGGTAGTAGTAAGTCTTAGCAGTAAAAACGACGAAACAACGAATAAGTGAAAAAGTAAAAGAAGGAGCATTACCACTTCATCACGATTAATGACATAAAAAATAAAACGAAACAAAGCATGGAGGATACGAATAAAAGAACGAGAAAGAGAAATACAGTACTCAAAAGCTAGAAATACCACAAAACCAAAACAAACAGTGCAAGAATAAGTATATCTATCGTATGTGCGTAAATTTCACGCGCGGCGGGCAAAGCATTGACCTCGATCACTCCCGATTAGATTACCGAGCTGCCAGTGAATCGTAACATATACAAAAACATTCCCATGAAAAATATTTCGTACACCAGCCTGCGGCTCTCATATAACGAATAAAAATATATACGACGATTCCCGATACGATCAATTTTTTTTTTCCGCGAAACTCGTTCCAACCGCTGCTTTCCCCTTTTCATTATTTTTTCTGCCTTTTTTTTTATTTTGAAACACGTTCTCGTGGACGATTGGCCGGCTTGTGGAGGTAAAGCCATACCAACGCATTTCAATTAACTCGATACCACGTCCGCTCGTTGCGTTTTGCAACGTGTACGGCCCGTCATTGTGAAATATGTGTCCCATATGGGACGTTCGCCGGGTATAGGGTTTTAAAAACATCCCAGAAATGGAAATGAAGATATATCGGTGAAGGTACGCGTAGTGTCGCTGGCAGACCCGTTGTTTACGAGTCAACTTTATCGTGGAAATGCCGTGCCGGTGCTCTAGCCTCCTTCTTCCACCGGCCGACCTTCGCCTCGACTCTTTATTTTTCACTTGGTACTCGAGCTCTTCCTACCTGACGGCCGTTCCACCCCCGGTCCCAATGAAATTCTAACGGCAATGGCCGCCGCGAGACCACTCGACGTTAAGATGTTCGCCCGTCTGCCCATGAAAATCGAACAGTTCCTAGATTGCCGCGCGATGCTCTGATTGTTACGATAACTCGTACCACTGCTACGTACTTGTACCTGCTTTTCTTATCTCCGTATTTCTAAGGAACTTGAATGCTCAAAGTGAATATCGCCTATCGAAGGAGTCCGCTAATTTGCAATACTGAGGATTTCTGGATCTTGCCTCGCAGAACTGGGTGGTCATTGAGATCGAGAAGATTGGCTCGTAGAAATTTAACAACACTGTCTAATATTTTTAGAAGAATTCAACGAATGACATAGGGTAATTCCGGGAGACGCGGCCGGGTTGGAGAGTTGGTTAAAACAGTTGATTTCTAGAGAATAAATTGTTCTGAACCTTAACACATTTTTACATATACACAGATGTAGAGTCTGAATATAGCAACTCGACCAACTCTCCAGCCCGGCCGCGTCTCCCGGAATTACCCTATCTATCAATTGACCTGTTCTAACAATATAAGTAATATTAAAAAAAACACTGCTACCTATATAAAGAAATTGAAATACATTTCTACCATACGATCAACGTTTCAGCACTGCCAGCTAGACAATCGTCGACAAACTTCGAAAGCGAAAGTAACCAAGCACACCGTCGCAAGTAGACGATAATCGGTGGCCCTCTAATCGAGAGTAATTACCACTTTCAGCGATCCATCCGACGTAGCGATAGCCACTAATAATACCATGACATTCCACACTCACCATAGTTTCACGAGAAAAGAAAGTACAAAAAAAAGAACTTCTAGATAGTAACATGTGAATGATATTAACGCATAACTTTAACAATCAGTGAACAAAAAAAGAGAATAATAATAAACAAGCCATAGTCACCCCATCGTGTAACTTGTCCGCGGCCGGAAACGGCCGACTCAGTCTGACTAACCTTCGATTTCAGGTCCTCCTGTCGAGGTGGGCGTCACCATGTACGTCTTGAGTATCAGCTCGCTATCCGAAGTGAAAATGGTACTACCTCTAGGTCTTACTCAGTCAAATTACGCTGAAACTCGATTACTAAAATCTCATCCCGTTCGTTCGAACTGAAAACATCCCCCAACCCCCCCCCCCACCCCGAACCCTCCCCTTTGCCCGAGCAACCATATCTTCTTAGTGCCCGTGTACTCGAATGAACGATTGCCGCCAATCGTTTACAGCCACAATATCATCTACATACCACACGTCACTATGCACAGACCCACACACACAGACAGGAGAGAGAGAGAGAGAGAGAGAGAGCTCTCTGAAACATAGCACACAACAGACACATGTACACAAAAACGCACACCTACACTGGATGCATGCACGCGCACAGGAACGCATAGAGTTCCCTCGACCACCCTTCTTTCGCTCCCTTTCTCGCCGGCATAATATCCGCGGAACATTGGAGATCGCTGCTTCCCCCGATATTTTTCTTTGGCCCGCGCGAGACCGCCGCCCCTGGAACACCCCTGGCTGGTATTCGGTCGGGAACGCGGGATAGGGTATTCCGGGCCAAGAAACGAACGCTCGAGGGAGACGGGGATTGGTACACAGACCGCTGCGCCGAGTTTAATGCAATTTTCCGGATTGCTTCTACGATTGGGAAGTCGCCCGATTGCGCAACAGTGTCGCCGAGATCGATCGGCTCCGAGGCGTGCACGAGATAATCGATTAATTGCAGCCCTCGACCGCAGGAAATTCGCAGGTTTAATCTGGCTCTGTCGTTGGGGAAGAAGGAGGGGTGGGGTGGGGGGGGGGGGGGGAGAGAAAAGGAGGAGTTGTCCCGGGGCTTTGATAGGACCGAACTGCTCTCGCCTCTCGATCGTACGTGTGTCGAGGGCCGATTGCCGCTTCGCCGATGAAATTAGTTCGGTTGCCGTGCACAGAACCGCATCGCCTCCGGCTCTGTGCTCCTTTGATCTGCTCTTCGTTTCGCGAGAACGCCTGTAACCGCGACAATCGCGTAACACGATTACGATCAGGCCGTCGCTCCTTCCGCTCGGCTACGAACGTCCACTTTCTTGGCACGACGCGGAGGAACGATCGAGGCTTTCGACGACCGAGCCGTGCGATCTCTCGTCGACACGTTTCTCCGGTCCCCTTGGTATTTTATTTATCCTTGGTTGTTACACGTCTCAGCGGCCTTCGTAATTAATGCGCTGTATTCTTTTACTGGCTCGAAGGAGCATTGGACACAAAAGTTTATTTCCGATGTTCCTTTGAAGCTGTAGAAAGATAACCGAGGCGATATTAATTATTTGGTCGCTGTAAATCGTGTGAATTGTTTTAAATTCGAGAGAGAATGTTTAAGATGAGCAAGGTGGCATTTCTCAATCTCATCGCATGATAAAGTGTAAGGTAACGGAATTTATATCGCGTAATGGGTTGTCCCTTGAATTATTTACATACTCGTTACAGTGATTCTCAAAGTCGATTTTCTCACGCGATAGAAGAATACGAGGAATCACACACGGCTCTGCCGTGGTTACCGGCGTATCCTGTATAGTTCGATGAATGTTAAGCTTGTTTGAAAATGAATTCTTGAATGCTGTTCCCTTGAAAGTTTATCTATCTTGCTTGTTCCACGAGACACACTGTACTAAGCCGTTGATGAAACAGAGTTAAGGGCTGCGAGTAAACGGTCGGAAATACGGCCAACCACTGTAACTTCGAGAACTATATACAACACGAGATGAAGTCGACTTGGTTAAGGGCCTCTGGCCAGCTTGATGCGTTACGTCCGCCTAGCTACCGCAGTGGCGGCTCCTATTAATGTCAGAATAATTGTGCGCGTGCATGGAACAGGGACCGACACACTCGCACACGACAACAGCAGAAACCAAGAAAATAATACCCAACGGAACAAACACCGAGCCAAAAATGGACAAAGTACTATTTCGCGTGTGTGAAAACGATGAAAAAGTGCTGACAACTCTCGTAGGCTACACTCAGAAAAACTGGAGAGAACAAAATTCCGTAGACTTCGCTCTGTACACACTGTGTATGCGTTCAGTCGCCATTGGCTCGTGAATCGTATTCGGTGGATGGTTTGTATTCTATCACACGCATATATATAGTTAATCTAGAAGGCACACGTTTATTATTTATCTCCTTCATCACTCTCTGTTTCTCTGACGAATCTCTGCGACCTAACGATGAGAACCATACTCGATTCAATCATGCTGGAATCTTACATTTTTCCGAGTGTAGACGAATATTACATACATATATATATATATATCTTACTGTCTCCTGCTTGTTACTTTTTTATAGCCTATGCTCTCTGAAGCGTGGTCTGCTCTTTTGTCCGGAACGACGAAACGAACGAACACTTTTGTTTCCTCTCTTAGTAGAAGAATAGTATCTTGTTCAATTTTGGATATATTACATACGCACGACCGTCCCGTTAGATAATTTTTTAGACGCTAGCTGCTATGCCGCGGTTGCTGAGATGGGCTGCCCGCCTGCCACCACTTACAATTATTATTATATATATTCTATATATTTTAATTCCGCCCGAGATACCCCCTGTCGCCCCAGACCACCAACCCCCACCCCAAAAAAAAAATACAACCATTACCGTCACCGCCACACTACCTTCACCCCACAACCCCTACACCCCCAACCCCCAACACCCCATGTGTCTGACACCGCACGTATCACACGTTCGTTTGTTCGAACACGAAAAAAGTGACCCCGTTAAACGCGTCACGAGCAATGTCCACGCGTCCGTCCGAGTAGCTCATCGTGGAATTTTCTCGAGCAGAACCACGACTGTATGATTCGTCCGGAATCGACGATCGCAGTGACAATGACAGCAATCCCGCGCTATGATCGTGTGCCGCGTCTCTTTAACCGGGGTTAGAGCGTTTAAGCGGCGTTTACGAGACGAGGCAGGGAGAGCCGACACGCCGTTCGCGGGGACGGACAGGTGAAAAAGGAGATGCAAACGAGAGAAGTGGATGGGGATCGGGATCGGTAGCGGCGATACAAACCGCCCGAATTCTTGCGTAGCTGATCAGAAAATATCATTCGAACGTCACGGTGCTCGGCTAACGGCGCGCCGCGAAACAAGAGGTGCGGGTACAAAAGGGGAGAGTGTAACGGGGAATGACGCAGGAAAGATGGGGGTAAATAGGAGAAGCAAAGAATGCGAATGACAGATAGTTGAGCAAGGTAAAGCCAACTTGCTACGCGGCTGTGATGGCTGTAACATACATAATAGCTAAGGGTTATGTATATACATATATGACTAGTCAAGTGTAAATAATTCTTCTAGCTTGGAAAGCAACGTGGCCGACGAGTGCTGTTGATTTGGTTCCGTGCAGGGTGCGAGCTCTCTTCGACTTGTACGCTTGCATTTTACCCCTGACTCTCGTGTCCCCTTCGATACTCGCCCATGGAACGTTCAGCTATCGGCAGAAAGCTAAGGATCATTAACCGTAGCGATTCTGCGCGCGACAACCTTTGACCAATACTCCAAGCTAGCCAACTAAAGCCCCCCATTCGTTTTCGTTCAATTTCTAAGGAAGCACCCCGGTGCCCGTGAGTCAGGGGTAAGACACAGAACTTAACCTTTACCGTCCACGTACAATCTACCTGTCAGATGTACGGGAACCCTGGAAACTAGCGGATAATCAGAGCGACCAAGGCCGGATGGTTTTGTTGATTGCAGGTCCACCAGTGGAGGTCGGCGTCACCATGTATGTCCTCAGCATCAGCTCCGTGTCCGAAGTGTTGATGGTACAGTTTGCATTCTCAAACTCATACAGAACTCACATCGACAGCCGCCCGTCCGTTCGTTCGTTCACATTTCTTTCTTCCTCCCCTCGCTCGTGACCGACGGGTCTCCCATCATTCACTCATCACGTTCACAACGTTCACCAGACTATTGACGATTCGCAAAAGTTCACCGTGATACGATCGATCCGCGCCTAGAGCGATCCACAGGCTCGCGTCGATCGTACCATCGGATCAGCCCACAAGATCGCGGCATACTTTCGTCCCACTATGCCGCTTGTTACCGATTGTTTGTTTCTGCGATTATCCGCCGTGCGTGTGTGCTCGCGCGCGTGCTCCCGCAAACGCGGAATATTCAAATTCGAAAGAACAACACGGCGCCGGGCGTAAGATTGATAAATATTCCGGTGAATATTCATGTCGTTACCGGTTCCGATCGTCTGAACTCGCGCTCCCCCGCCGGACTGTATGTGGCGAATTCCCGCCGCGAAAAATCGTTACCGCGACCGGCCGCGGCCTAAATTCAAGTGTTTCGCGGGCCCATTGAGAGCTCGAGGAGCCATCCGCGGGCGAGCGCGAGGATGCGCGGCAAGGGACACATAGGCATCGCGGCTCGCGATATTTATGTTGGCAGCAAGGGGCATATTGGCACGTGACACGGACACACCATCTGCATACCTACGCGTACACCAGAGCACACGTACACGTACAGACAGAGGAGGGACCCGACACACACGTCACACGTACACTACACGGATGGCCTACTAACCTACGTTTTTATAGCTCGTCACAGCTGTTTGGTTGGCTGAACTGTTACAAGGGAACCTTGCTACGTTCCACAGTCTTCGCAAGATATATTCTTGTCCACTTCGTTTATGGTTTATGGTTGACTCGTTTAATTCGATTTGCGATGTTCTTGTTGCATGGCCCTACCCGCGGTGCTCGAATCGGTCCACGAGGCTGGCAGACGTAGACGGGGCGCGCGGACGCGAAACCGCGAAACAACACCGGCTATCGAAAAACGGCCGCCCGCTCGACCGTACGGGGAGAGGCTGGTCTAACGCTTTTTACGGCTGGCTCCCTGGCAATATCGTTTTCCGCCGATTCGTTTTATCGCGTAGGAGGGATTTACGGGGCGAGGAATAAATGCAAGCCGACCGCCTGTATACCGAATTCTCGCCTCGAACCGGCGCGCTCCGATATCGCGAGGGGGACGTTTACGGGTGTTATCGGCAGAAATTCCGTGGCAACGTTTCGCTCGTTCACGGGGGAGATCGCAGAAATGGCGACTCGAGCACTGCTGGCCGCACATACGTTGAGGCACGCATATATACGGATTGGTATACGTGGTGTGAAGGGAATAATGGTCGCGGATTTCGTCGATCAGTCTGCGCGACTGGGTTCGTTGAGATTCGCGATGAAATTCATCTTGATCGCGAAATTCCAGGTAGTAGATTTTCATTTATTTCTAAGTACGTGTTACACTCGAAGTGCAGGAGGTGTCGCGTGTCGTAGACGAACCGTTCTTTCGGGAACTGCTTTTTTTATGGTACTCTGACGATGAATATTAATTCTACAGTTCTTATGTGTAGGGTATGTATTAATGAATATATGGTATAAATATTGCAGCATAACTTGAACAATTTCTATTCGATTCTCTTGAAAATTTAATTAATTGAAGTACACACGAATTTTACGATTCATTGAAGATTTTACTACTGGCAATTTTAGACACAATTTGGGCTTCAAAGTTTAGGCAAATTCTTCGGCTAAAACTGATATTTTCTTCAAGTACTCACCAGTTTCACAAAAATCAATATTTTGACAAATCGCTATGTGCATCTGAAATAAATGTTATGCAAATAATGAAAATTTTCGGTTTTTATCCTACGTCAAAGTATGCAAAACTTCTACTGCTAGTTGTGTAGAGTGTCTTTTCAAAAACTGCAACAATGAAAGAGCACCAGGAACACCATTCTATTTAAATAAAAAAAAAATACAATTTGTTTATATACCTACCATAAGGCACGTAGAATAAAGCCCTTAAAATAATTTTTTCATTTATTTCCAAATTCCGCCACAAAAATTCTGAAACTTACATATGATTTTCGAGCCTCCAAGGAGCCTTCCACGCTTCTGTCGAGTGAAACACAGAGGAATAGGAGAAATTTAACTTCGGATTTCAAGATCGAGGACCTTCATCGAACCCACTCTACAGATTCACTCACGGAAACCGTGACTATTACATTCTTCACACCCCGCATAAACGTTTCCGCAAATTCCACGTATTCTGTAGATGTGTACGTATATAAGCGTGTGCACAGCGTCACGTATGGTATACATATATATATATATACATATATATTTTCTTTCTCAATATTTTAAGATACGTATATAGCGTAATCATATGGCGTATTGTGTATTGCGTATACTCCTGTAGTAGTCAGAGGTATCTGTTCCGGTGTCTGCAATCGGTTTCAAACTGGCACGAGGCTGGATCGCACTTCCGTCGACGTTCTATTTGCTCCGACGAAAAATTCCAGCCACGGCGGATCGCTCGAGTTGGCATAATACCCGTGAATTACGCTCGCCATTGGTTCCTATACAATAGTCGCCTCCCGTCAAAACGGAGAGCATCACGACCAACAGATGATTGCCACGTGATAAATTAAAAAGAACAAAAAATCGAAATTCTACCAAAAACAAACAACCGAATTCCCAGTGATACTGCAAAAGGACTTTCCACGTCCCTAAAGATGCCTTGCAATTGTTTCAAGGAGCGAGCCGTGGGATGAGCTCGACGCACGATCGAGATCCAGAATGCGAGTTTGGAGCTGAATGTACGAGACTGGACCCCAGGTGTTGAGCCCTGTGCGGAAACCAAATCAAGTCGACACTGTCACCTGGGACGTGACTCGCGATTTTTATACCCGTTGGCGAGCCTCCGCTACGTGACCCCTCGTCTCCTCTTCTTCGCCCTTCCCGCCGTTGCCCAGCATCCTTCCTCCCACAGGAGTCTCTCGCGCGAAAGATCGGCCGCGGTGAAGCGCTCTCCTTCGCCCTCTGTTCTCGTGGATTCCGGGCGCAGCGTTTATCCGCCCCGGAGGCGAAGCGGGAGCGACAGAGAGGAGGAAATGTTCTGGGAACTGTGGCGAGAGAGTGCCCGATCGCGAACGAATTCGACGAGAGAACTACCTGTCCCTCCTTTGCCTCCCAGAAATTTCCTTGTGGCCAGCCGACGTTCGCATATAGCAAACGGGAGAGTATAGCTCGTGCGACGTTGCGACTACGATCGAGACTATACGAATACTGTGTCTATAGATATATATCTACATACATATTTCTTATATTTATTATTACATTATGGGTATAATACGACACCTATATATGAGCTGTATCATTGTCAGTGTGTGCAGTACGCTTCTGGTCGCTATCAATCACTATGACGCCGTACACGTTATATTACTATTTATCTATTATATATATATATTTGTGTGTGCGCGCGTACGCTTGCACGATCCGTGTCCACATTGATCCACGCTGCGTAGCGGAACGTGTGCACGCGTACACACAGAGACCGATCACTCGTCGAGGCGTGAAAACCGCGACGGACACTCTTGCCCGGCGAACAGCGGTCCTCGTACGAGTACCACTTTCGCCTATCCGTCATTGGTCGTACACACACCGCGTTCTTTCTCTCTATTTTCATTTCCAGCTTCGACTCGCTTGCCAGCTTCTGCTTGGAACGCTTCTGTATTACAGCTTCGTATCACTGTGCTCTAGTCAATTCTGTTTCCGTTCTCCTCGTTTCTTTTGCTCGACGTGCGTAGGCGAACGCTTACGCTGCGCGCGAACCGTCCGCCCTCTTCACGGGGCTTGGACAGTTGCAGGAGCGTGCTTCGATATAACTGCCCACCGATCTTTGAGAATCGTAATTTTGCAGTAGGTCTGCTGCATGCAAGGGGAGTTAGGCGACCCGGGGATTTCGAAGATTATGCAACTTCGTGTGTGAGTAGAGTAGTTAGTAAAAGAAAGTTATTTTTTGTTGGTGACATAGTTAGGGTTACTGTATGGTAGAAAAAAAGGAGGACATGTTCTGCTTTATTCATTGAAATGCAGTGTCCTCCTATTACTTAAAAATGTCCTACTTCCAAGAAGGAAAGAAAAATTGAATTATTGTTTACCAGATAGAAAAGTGAAATAGGAGGACAATCTAGTCTGAAATCGTTTGAATTTAAAATAAAACTTTATGTAAGTAAAATTGTGTAAGAAAACATTAATGTTTACGGTAGAATAATCTTGTAGCTACTATATATTCAGACCCTAAATTGATATGGGTTAGGTATTAAATACTGACTTAATACAATTTCAAATATATGACTTGTATAGATTTTTATAAATATATCTTAACTTTTGTCAAAAGGCAGCTTTGAAGTATACTTTGTATCTACTACCTATTAAGGATCTCAAGATGTAATAACTACAAGATTATTCTAATGTAAACATTAGAGAGACTCTTATTTTCGATTTTTGAATTTTCTTCGGGGCACCCTCCAGAATAGTTCCAAATAATTAAAAAAAATCCCTGTAAAGTTTGAGGTCGATTGGATAACGGAAAAGGGGGCTCCTGGGCCCTTAAACAATTAAATCATTATTTAACAGCTCGCGAAGTCGATTTTAAATAAGTTTAAAAATTTTACCAAGTTCTTGATTAAATAAAAAAATATGTCAAACAAAAGTTGTAGATCCGGACAAGGAGCATCTTTTTCGTTGTATTACTTTTTCTCGTACGACAAACGGTTTTCGAAAAAAATCAAAAAAAGTATAAAAAACTGTTTTTTTTTTTCAAATTTTGAAAGTTTAAATGTTTCTAGAACACTTTTTATTTATGAAGGTGAACAAAAAAAATGGAATTTTTATTTTCGAGGACTATTTGTTAATACCAAAATATGAAAAAAGATCAAAATTATATTTTTTCTTATTTTCAATGTTTGATATGTTCATATGTTTGAAAATATACCTAGAGTCTATATCTTCGATTTTCCTTTTTTTAGTTTTTCGGACTTTTTTCGAATACCGTTTGTCGCGCGAGGGAAAGTAATACAACATAAAAGATGCTCCTTGTCCGGATCTACAACTTTTGTTTGACATGTTTTTTTATTTAATCAATAACTTGGAGGATATTATATAAAATCCACTTCGCGAGCTGTTAAACAATGATTTAAATGTTTAACGGCCCAGGGGCACCCTTTCCTGTTATCCGATCGGGCTCAAGCTTTACAGGATTTTTTTTTAATTATTTGGAACTATTCTGGAGGGTGCCCCGAAGAAAATCTTGAAAAAAAATTTTACCATGAGTAAATAAGAGCCACCCTAGTAAACATTAATGTTTTCTTACATAATAAAAGTTGATATCTAATATTTAGTTTTATTTTACAACGTCCTCCTTTTCAACCGATTTCAAACTACATTTTTTTCATTTCTGGATCTAGTTACCCCAACCATAGTGCGGTTTTAGGGGGGTGAAATCAACCCTTAAAATAATGGCAAAATTTTCATTTTCGTGGAATATCTCGAGAACAACGGGAGATGTCGAAAGGAAGTATAAACAAACGTTGCACCTTTTTATACATCTATAAAACTGCGTAAATAAAATTATCAAAAAATCCACACTTTTCAAGTTACCCCCGCCACCAATCCTTAATTCGATAATTACTTTTACGAACTTCTATAGATATAAAAAAAGATACAACTTTTGTTTAAACTGTTTTCCAATATCTCTCACCGTTCTCCAGATATTCCACGAAGAAGAAAGTTCTGCATTTTTCAAGGGGTAATTTCACCCCGTAAAACTGCTCTACAGCACCAACAAAAAATAGATTTATGTTACGCACGAACTACTCTAATTGCACACAGAGTTGCATAAATTTCTGAATTTCCGGATTACCTAACTTCCCTTGTTAGGGATAGTGCTTTCGCGACGGATAACGCGATCCAGAAATATTGCAGAGTTTTTCAAACGGAGTATAGGAACGGTTTCTCGTAACGTTGGGGTAAATAGTGATTTAGAGGGGGGCTGTAGGGTTTAGGCCATTTTTATGTAGGTATAGTAGTCAAAGAACGTAAACCGTCTGAACATACATTACGACAAATTAGACGTCCACTGCGCGACGTCGCGGCTGGAGAAGCGCCAAACGAAGCGGAGCTTGCAGCCCCGACGACATCCGCTCGTACTGACATCAACGTATCGTTTTATATCGTACTTTTCAGCGGACTTTTAATTAATTAACGTTGCTCCCCGACTTGGCTATCGCGTCAGAAACCACTTACGCCCACTACAAGTTCCCCAATTAATAACAACAAGGAACTTTGCTCACGCAACGTAACGAACGATGCAATTGGTAATTGAAACTAAAAACTCATTAACGAGCGAGTTGAAGAGTAAACGAAACCGGATATCGAAACACGGGATGCATCGTAACATACGAGTGCACCACTTCAAGGATGAACTTTGAATATAAAAGCAATAAAAAAAACTCGCCCGCGGCAGTTGTTTTGTTTTCGAGTTACGGATATTTTCATGTTGCGACTGTTCGTTTGACAAGCTCAACGAGTGGCTACGTATAACTTCAAGCCTCCGATGGCAGAGCTGGTGTCTGACTGATTAATGTTATCTAGTGATGCTTAATATTTGACGCAGGTGAATATATTACTTGGCAGAAAATAGAAGCTCGCTGAACTCGTGCTTGAAAAATAAAAGTAGTTCTATAAGATCATTGTTCAGAATAATGATCATTGACTTCAACGTGGACTTCCACACAAGACCTACATAAATTTTAATTCACAAAGCTCCTCTTTCATACATTATTTTTCAAATACCTACAGGGTATTTATGGGAGAGATGCTGCGCTAGGAGAAACGTCACATTTTCAGTTTTTCAGGGTTGTCTGGAATAAAATACAGCTCTGTCGATTTTATTTGCTTTAGGCTGTTGGTTTGGGGGTAATTAGTAAGCGAGAACATGTTTCCCTTATTACTTTTAAATATTTTGCTGTTTTTCGACGTAAGCCCACAGCACTTTGTCTGCATAGATATACATCGTGTTTATTTTTGCTATCATAGTAGTAAAAATTTGTAGTTTTTGGTGATATAATTTTTGTAATACGTAAAAGAGACTCAGTGGAATATTCCTTTGTCAGAATAGGTTACATTCGACATAGCATGTAGAAATACGAAGGTACGGCATCCCTCTCGCGAATTTGGGATAGATGCCACACTTTTATAGGAGATTGATTCTGTGGTGCATCGGTACCTAAGTCGACTAAGACTAACCGATGTTTTTAAATATATAACGTGCTATCTTAAGGCAAATTATTAAGTTTTTAATGACAAATTTAATAATTTTAAACATATTTGTGGCCTTTTTACTGTTCTTTCACATTTTATTTCTATTTTATGCATAACAAATTTGGGGAAAAAGAAAAACAATTAAACGTAGAAAAGCAGAATAAATATCTATACCAATTTATTTTCCAATTTTATTGTATTTTATAACTGCATAAAATAAAAATATGTTTAGTTCACTCTGCTTTTACTACTTTTCTAAATAAAAAGTTAAAAGTAACAATTTTAAATGGGAAATTAAAAGTTGTTCGCAATGCTGCAGCACACCCGAAAGTGCGGCGTCTCTCCCAACAAAAGAATATTTTTATTTCAATTTTTTAAGCTTGATAAATATTAAAAGTTCCAAGTTAATTTACAAGACGTTCACCTAATAATATGTATCCCTATAAAAAGTTTTCCTTGCGAACTTTAGATCCAGTGACAATTTCGCATAAGGTCCGTCAATTCCCCCACAATTGCTCTACACATTCCCATTTCACAAGTTTCGGCAACTCCATTCACTCACACACTCTATCCTCCGCGCTCCATCCTTTACCAGCCAAATTAATTTAATATGAAACGAATGACCCCTCGAAACCCGAAACTTTTCCATGGCCATTCTCGTATCTCCTGGGTGCAACCTTGAAGTGGTGTCCGCGCGTCAAAATGAAAAGTGTTCCCACGTTTAGTCAGCACGGCACTTTCAAGCACGCGTTGGAAACGTCAGGAAAATATCGCGCCCGCGTGTACAGAGGGTCGATGACGACGGCAAGCGTCGCCCGGGGTTGAAATCCTTCCGCCGACGCCGGGAGAGTGAGTGTCAGCTGTTATTGGAGTTGTAGAATGTCCAAGTTTATTCCGAAAGATCCCCCACCCCTTTCCGAATCTCGCTCAGCGAAATTTCACGCCAATAACGGTCGCGAGAATTCGGCGAACTTCTGCGTTTATAATAGTCGTAAAATTTCCGTCCACCGTCGCTTGTAAATTGGAAGGAGGGCGGGAGGGGGTGTCGGCGGGTGGAAATAAAAAAAAAAGAACGAAATGAAAAGTTCTGTACGGCCGGGGGAAGGATGGGGATCTACGCGTGACGCGGGTCAGATTTATGGCGGCAATTGTTGTTTATCGTGCACGAAAATGCGCGTCGTTTTTTTTCTTTCCTCTTCTCCCCCGTTTTTATTCTGTCTCGTTGAATCCATACACCGAGCTCGTGCGACCGTTCTCGCGATTTCTCGCCGGGTAGAAAAATCATTCCCACGGCGCGGCTCTACATTCGCGCGCGCGCTGTGATTCTAAAGTGCAACACCGGAAGTGTTTGCATACGCGTATCGCATGCGTAAACGTACATATCGAGTGGAATCGCGGAAGCGACGCCCCGCGCCGTTCCATCGAGCAAACTCCGCTGTATACCCGGAACCGTCTGTTTAGATTCGCGCGTCGGCTGATCACGATCCGGCAGGGGAAATATATTCTAGCAGGTGTATTCAGGGGAAATTGTTTAATGCACGGGTTGATAGCTGATTTTTATAGTTTGAGTAAATCTGTCGCGAGGAATCTGGTTAGTTTGAGAGAATTTACGGGGAAAAAAGAGCTACGATGTGAAGTGATATGAACTCTGGCGCGCTCGTCACTCAGAGGTATTTGAACAGCAATCATTTCACCGAGATTCATATTTATAGAATAAATACTCGATATTGCCAGCACGAATGATGCTGGGATTTACACTGACACTCCAAGAAATTTCAGATCCTGGCGCATATATCGTTGCCACTGTTGTCAAGTTCGAAGTTCGATTAGGCATAAGTATTCACCTATTGGTTAGACGTAAGATCTATTCTTCGCCGTACACGTAGACGGTGCATGCCGCTTTATAGCGTCTCTCGTGGCATGCTTGCACGTAATAGTCTTGCCCAAGTAGTCATAGACTATGTATGGAATACATATAATCACCATATACACAGGTCCATGGCACCTTACCGCTTTCGCGTGTACACACGAAATACCCTCGCGCCGCGAAACTCCCCCGACTGAGATCGACCACGCCGACAGGGATCCGATGCTCGAGTGAACCGTGCGCCGAGCGATACCGGGCTCGGTACAAGCCGTGTAATTTCCAGTTGTATCGAATTATCTTGCGAAACTTCCGACTGCCGTACAGATTTCGCCATCGAGCCGCGAGTGCACGAGGTGAGCCGCGCGAGATTCCGACGCAGAGGCACCTTCTCGTTCTTCTTCGGAGACTTGAACAGAGGTTCACATATGTGACGTTTGATTCCAATGGAGCTTTTTCCGGTACACTATCGATTTTAGAATTATGCAACATATGGTGCAGTTGGATTATTCTTATAAATACTTCGCCCCTCTGAATTCTCGGAAGTTGCGACTCTGAAGAAGCGTTCTCTATCGTTCTCTTCTATAAAATCTTTCCGTATTGCCAAAGGCCAAAGGGGTGCGTGCAACTTCAGATTTGGGTGACTGGTTCTGTGTAAGCATAAGTGTATAAGCTGGCGGAAGTTTGGCGATCTTCGTGGGAATCTTTGAATCTCTGAACCTTTGACCCTTCCGCACGGAATGTAAATGCAATCATCTTTTTTTATAACGCGATCGATACGTCTGTTACTCGTGTTTGATAAGCGAACTTTTAATAGCGTCTCCGCTTGGCTGATGAAAGTTTTAAGCGCGCTTAAATGCGCCCACCTGTAATTACGCCCCTCTAATAATAGAATAATCAGGAAACTTCGACCTCAAATAATAAATCTAGCCATCGGGGTTCGGCTGATTGCGCCCGAACTCTTCGCCTCGGTCACTTAAACTTTCTTTATCGGGACGAATTACTCGACCCCTCGTGGCCCATAATTTACTACGAACAGCACGCTACAACGTTTCGACGAATATCTCGGACTGCTCGCGTCCAAATGGAATCGCTTTTCCGTTCCCGCTACTCGAACGAAGTAATCAAAGTTTAAGCGAAGATCCTTGAATATTTCAAAACGCGCAACTTCTTTCAGCGGAGGGTCTATTTCAAGCCGCTTAAATCACGGTATTCCTGCTTGACGATCGACTATTAAAGCGACGGGAGCCTTTGAATATTTAATCTTTTCACTCGCACCATCCCTCCCCCATCCCCCTTTCGATTCGACTCGCGCGAAATCGCGTTCATTCAATCGCGCCCCGCTTCCCCCGTCATGCGTAAAATTTTTGATTGAGCGCTCCACGATCTTCCGTTCCCCTGAACACAAATAACCAGCCACGAAATCATTTATTATCGATGGGAGTCGTTCAATTTTACGGGATTTCCAAGCTGCCCTCGGTACTTCGCGCATCTGCACGCGAATCGCGGACGTTTAAAACGCGGGCCATCTGCATCCCGGGGCAGAAACTGCGCGATTTCGAATAACCGAAGATCAGATACATGTGACAAACTGGGGATGAAAAATCGGCCGAAATTAAAGAGGGATCCTCGATCCACGTTCAAGCATCATCGAACGCAATCTGAACGTCCCAGCTGCTTCACAGAAAATCTCGAAGCTCATAAGCTTTTTATTGTGTTACTTGGACAAACAATGCTGGAAACGTCGAGAAAGCTTTGCCGAAGGGGCTTGTGCCCGGGGAAATTTGTCTAAACTCGAAGCGTGAGGTGAAATGGAACGTTGAAGGCGACCTCGATAAGGTTACGTGAGGGTTGTATCGATTTTGCAATTTACAATCTCTTAATTCAGTCTTAATGCGGGTGAATCGTATACTTGCTTATGTAATATGTATGCAATCTGCAGAGTTTTTTATGGGCCTCGATTAATCACGCTCTACCGATTATGTAATGAATATTGTTCGAGTCTTACAAGTATCTCAGCAACGATCTTCATCGAGTAGTCAGCAGTGTTATAATATTGCACACTGTGGTTTCAGTTTTTTAAGCTAGTTTTTTATAAGAATATTAAGGTAAATGTCCCCATTAGTGACCACTTCATTTTCTTATTGTTTATTGCAACACAGAAAGCGAAATATAAGCGAAATATTTCAGTTATTGTTTTATACGTTATTTATGTAGCCGTACATTCATCTTTAAGTAAATTCACATGTAAATTAAGACTTGGTCATTGACATGAAAGTTGACAGATTCTAATACCACGAGGTTATACTCCAGATATCATTAAACTCGCAAATTTTACAATAAAAATACATGGATCCATAAAGTAACTTACTCAAATTAACGAGAAATATATACAGAATTATAAAATAAAAAGAAAATATCCATTTTCTTGCATTATTGTAGCAGAAAATCGTGGTATAAAATAGATGGTCACTAAAGGGGACATCAGGTCCAATATTATTTTCGCCATAATTTTTGTGTAAATAGTCAAATATCACTTTAAAACTAATTTGATTAAGAAACTAGAGACTTCAAAAAATACAATGATCCATACTTTACTCAAATATTGTCGTATATTAGTAAAAAATATACTATTTCGAACCAGTCACACTCTTAAACGGTCGCTAATGGGGACATTTACCTTATATATATAATATTCTTATCAAAAACAAAAAATATATATATATAACTTCCTATCGCAGCTTTTTTTCATCCGGGCTACGCGAAGCAGACTACCAACTCGTGCAACCCAAAAGCAGTCGTTTATTTGCTCCGCAGAAGGTTTCAAAGGTTCATAGAGTCACCTAAATAAGCAATGCAACATCTAAAAGAGCAGCGACGGAATAATATCAGAACAAGTAGTCACCAAATAGAATTTTTATAAATTAAATTAATTAGTGAGCACTTCGCTAGTACTCCAGAGATCGGCAAAATTTTTACAAAAAGTTAAACAAATCGTTCGTCATTTGTCGAATAAAGTTAATCCAAGTTAACCCTTAACTGGTATCCTGGGGTCACTCGTGACCCCAGGCACGCAGAGTTCGCTGCGAAACATTTGATTGTCTAAGTTTGTAAACTAAATTTCTAATTAACTTTACAATAATACTTTAAATTTCTACGTTTCTATTATTTTATACATTACCTAAAAATAAAATATTCATAGAGGTTGTTTTAGCGTCGACTTTACAAATTTCTGTGCCCTTTATTATTTGGGGTCTGCCACGCCCCCAGCAAGTATACCAGTTGCGTTTGAAAAAATCAGTATACCAGTTAAGAGTCAAGTTAATTTTTGTATTCAACGCGAATTTATTCGACGCCGAAATTGAAACGTTCGTCGAATAAAACGATTAACTTTACTCGTCGAATAATCTAAAATAAAAGTAACTTCTATTCGATCCGTTATTTAAATAATCTCTTATTTAGTTAACGCCCGACTCTGTCGCATGATCCACCAATGAACTTTTACTACACGTGTCAGTCACCTAAAAGTTACACACCCGATAAAATGAGGCACTTATCAGAAAGATATAAAAAATACGGAAGGACCACTCAATTCACTTTCATATCGCGTGCTTAACGTGGCCAAGGCGGATTCACATAAATTCATGTGCGTGCGGCCGCAATTATCCATCGCGAACTTGAGCAGAAACGTTGTTGGTCCAAAGGCCCATTGCATAGCTGGAATAAACGACGGAACGAGTGAAAGCTCAGCGGCGGACTGGCGTCCAGGACGGTTTGCCTAAAGGGAATTTAGCCGGTCGAATTAATCCGAGGTTGGCACAGAGGGCTGGGTGAAACGGAACGTTGAAGGAGGCCTCGATAGGGTTACGTGAGTGTTCAAGTAGCCGATTTCGCGCGTTACGATAACCACGACACGGTTGTACGGACACAGAGACGCCGACGATATCGGTCGACAAGGGTTTTAAGGTACCTGTCGACGTCCACGATCTCAGTTCTGCGTTTCCTCTCCCATTACCAACCGCTCGAGCCCCTGTCTTATCCGATCGCGTCGCTCTACGTATCGTTTCCCCCCCGTCTTACGTCTCGCTATTTCCTCGATCTCGTTTTAATCTCGCGACGATCTCGTGTACAGCGATCTTTCTCTCTATATATATATCTCTCTCTCTTTCTCTATTTCTCTCTTTCTCCCTCTATCTCTATCTCTCTATCTATCTCAGTCTCGCAAGATAATTCACTCCCGTGGAAAGACGCTGAATTTCCCTTCCGCCTACCTCCCACACCGAGAGAGAAACAGGCGCGCAAGAGGAGCGAGGAAAAACGTAAAAGAGAATTAAATGGCTTTAGGGAATATTTTGTCTGATGACATTTAGCGGGTGTTGCACCTAGATTGATTCAGGGAAGTGCAAGATAAAAATTAATAAACAAGATACTCTCGATGTAAATTCGAGGGGTTGATAGGGACATCGTAGGGTGGCTGTAGCTTTTTAAATGAGTGTTTCGGAAATTTGAAGACCGTTACAATTTTGTAATATTTTCAAACAATACATATTCAGTAATATGAATAATATAAGTTTGAGAATTATATTTAAGAATTGTTACGACCAATAAATAAACACTTAGGGCTAATGAATGAACAATTTTATAAAATCATGTTTGCAGCGCGATTGATTCCACATGTTGCAAAAATTGTTTGGATATGAAGCAAGAAACTAGAAGTGGTCTCTAATTAATTAGTTGCTTATTTTAATAACTTATTTTACTCATTTTAATTAAAAATCGTCCATTCACTGGTACGTGTTCACTTACTGGTACACCCACCCTAAGTCTTCAGATATTCGAACAGCCTAGGGGATACCGGGGCAAAGTGAACCTCGGGGTAAAATGAGCTTTCTTAATTTATTCTTTAACAATAGAATATATTTACAAATTTTGGTGACGTAATAAATGTACATAATTATCATTGTGGTATTACACACATTTAGTACGTCACCAAAATTTGTAAATATATTCTGTTGATAAAGAATAAATTAAGAAAGCTCATTTTACCCCAAGGTTCACTTTGCCCCGGTCTCCCCTACATTTAAAAAGGAAAGTCACGACCACTGCGCAATGTTCCCACCGCGATCCCTCAAATTTGACCTGACCCGTCTTTCGAATATCGCTAATCATTTCATCTATAGTTGTGCGGGTGAAACAATCAGAAATATTCTGTGGCATTTTAAGGCTCGTGAATATTCCAGCGTGAGCCCGTTGTATACGCCGATAGATAAGCCGCGTATTCTGAACGCGCGGCGTATCGAATAAATCAGGGTGTATTTAATCGATATAAATCTATTTATTCGCATAAACCACGATCAGACTGTCGAGCATGCGGTCCGCGTTATCTAGCCGCGATATCTGGCTCGCGTTTGCTTTCTTCCCCGCGCGGCGACGAGATTTTATTATTTCCAGCGAGCACGCCGCACGTTCGAACGTTTTTAGTTCACGCGCGGCGCGGCTCCATTGTTCGTTCCACCCGCGATTGAAGCCATTGCTACCATTCCCGAATCGTTGCGACGACAGGGAGCGGAACACTGATTGCTTACTTAGTCACGATGACGGTGTACCTACGACTTTTACGTTTTTCCGCGTCGTTCTCACGCGCGTCTTGGACCATCTGCGATTATGACAAGACAGTGTCTAATAAAAGCTCCTCCGATCTCTCCTGCCAGGACTTCACGCTGGATTTTTACTTCCGGCAATTCTGGACGGACCCGAGGCTCGCGTTCACCAAACAACAGGACGTCGAGACGCTGAGCGTCGGCTCGGAGTTCATCAAGAACATCTGGGTGCCCGACACCTTCTTCGTCAACGAGAAGCAGTCGTACTTTCACATCGCTACCACCAGCAACGAGTTCATTCGTATTCATCACTCGGGGAGCATCACGCGTAGTATACGGTGAGTTAAGAACGACTTTCATAACGAATTCCGAGACTGCGCGCGTTCTGCTTGATTACCGTTGCCACTACATTGCACTTCTACTTGATTAGCTATCCGTCGGAATGCGGTTCAACAAGTTGGTTCATTTGAAGTAATCGACACCTAATAAAGTCATTTGATCTGCCAGGTGATCTAGTTTTTTTAGTGATGGATGGTGGCGTCCTCAGGATTTAATCCTGAGGGACCCGAGTTGAACGGAGAAAAATATTTTTAATGCAAATTTAATGAAATTGATTAGGTGATTATAGAAACTTATTTAATGAATTAAATCCAGTTTTCTTTTCTTTTTGCAAAGCCCCTTCTGTGAAGGGTGCCAGGGCTCCTTGCCACCACTCTGGGTGATATAAAAGTCTATTGTCACATGCATGAATAGTTTGAGATGTTTAATATTATTCGAGTTGTCACGATCCAACTAGAGATCGAGTCCTTCACTTGTGAAAATACAGAAGCTCTAGAGAAATGTCGTTATACAATGCTGGCGAAAGGGGGATCGATGAATTCAAGAACCAAGGGGGATTTTCAAGTAATGGAATAGATTTGCTTCTACGAAAAGAGCCGCGCGATGCAACTGTCACGTTCAGGCGCGATTTCAGCCCAGGTTCGATACCCCTTACCGCCAAGGAGCAACCGAGACACTTGAGGAAGCAATTGTATATACCAGCCACGGCAAATTTGTTCCCAGCCTCGGTCGCCACCGCTCCCACCCCATTCTTCCTCTGCACAGCTCCTATCTAACCTCCTGTAAACCAGTCTGGAGAGTTCTGGTATTAACGCCACTGCTATATTCAGACAATCCATACATATATAACTTCCCTGCTTCTTCCAGAAACTTAAGGAGTCTTCCTAGTGTGACGGCTGAAAGAAACTTAATTTTTCGGGAATTAAAAAAGGAAATAAGTATTGTCCCTATCATTTTGCACGTTTGTAGCTTTATTCTATCGATAAAAAAATTTATAACAAAAAGTAACCATTTACAGCGGAATAGGAGCATCACGAAGAGAATAATATCTTTCCATTTACCAGACCTGATTATCAAAAGTTAAAAGTACCGATTCACTGCAAAAATATCAGGCATACCTACTCAGTGGACGTTAGTTTAAAATTAAAATTTTGGTTAAGCGTTACGTATTTTTTTTTAGTCTTAAAAGTTGATAGAGTGAAGCTACAAACGTGCAGCATAATACTTGCGGGCAGTATCTACTTGTTTATATTTTAATTCCCGAAAAATTGATTTTTTTAACGATTTTATGCAGCTCCGAACCTCTGTTTGTTTGTTTGTTTTTTTAGGCGTCACATTAGGAAGACTCCTTAAAACTGATCCAAATGTGGTAGAATAGGGAAACGCTGAGGTAGATTGATGGGGAATATTCTCTTTCTTTTCAGAAGAAAACGTCCCCGAACCGAAAAATCGAGATAGAACAAAAGTTAAAATATAAAATTTTTTGAGTTTGTATGCTCTATCACACAACTAAAAGAAAAATAAAGTTATATTAAAAAACGAAGAAACGTGATAACTTTAAGGGGGGATTTCACCCCTTCAAAATAAATGGCAAAAGTTGCTCCTCGCACACTGCAATATGCTCTGCATTCACACGAAGTTTCATTAAGGTCAGAATTTTCAGCTTGGAAACGTTTCCTTGCGAGTTCAAACTATTCAGTCAATATGTTACAAAATACAAAATCGGATTTTGAACTGTAATCACCGTGGAGTTTTGTCGAAATTGAAATACATAGTCTAGTAGAAAGTGATGGCTACCACATTTAATATTAAATCGTTGGAAATACCAACTCACATTTGATTACTAGTTTCCCAATTTCTCTTTTTACAGAAAACAATAGGATATCCTTCGAAGAGACGTAATTTACATAATTACAGAAACATCGAACCTTATGAAAATTACATGGTAAATACACTGAACGGAATTTTTACGTTTGTTACAGTTTAACGATCACAGCATCGTGTCCAATGAATCTGCAATACTTTCCCATGGACCGACAGCTCTGCCATATCGAGATCGAGAGCTGTAAGTACGCACGTGCGCGTGTATAAATGCATACGTATATACATTACATAACAAAACTGAAGAGACAGTCTGAGAAAGATTCGACATCCTTCGCCTCTGTCCACTGTCACACAGACACGCCGCATACGTTACATGGAAACATACGATCCGTGTTTTATCATTATGCATCAACAGTGTCGATCTTGAGAATGCCTATCGGCGTTAAGTATCACGCACCTTAACGTTCGCCCCGCGTAACATCAACACGTAACTATACCAAAGATCTTGCTCGAAATTTCAGATCCACCTTGACATAGGCCTAGAGCATACTATCGACTTTTTTTATCAAAAGACAAGACTCGATCCGAATAAACAATATATCCGACAGACACCAATGGTATGCACTAGGTAGGGTAAAGGACCCAGTTACTGACACCTGACCAATTACTGTCACCTGAAGCTATTTTACTTAAAATAACGAATAGATAAACGTTGTAAAGTGATACACAAAAAGAATGATGTATTTCAACCTATAATCTATACTATAGATTATATTCTATAGTTTGTTTATTCGTTATTTTAACTAAAATAGCTTAAGGTGACAGTAATTGGTCAGGTGTCAGTAACTGGGTCTTTTACCCTATGTCTTACAAGGGAACATATCAAAGTGATATTTGCCGATTTTCGTGCGACTTTGGTAGAAAGTAGTTCTTACAAAAATATGTGACACGTATATTTCTTATCAGCTGACATTCGTGTTGTTGGGGTGAAAACAGCCCTTAAAGTTGAGGGCGAGAAATATGTTTGGTTGAATATCTCGGAAACTACTGGAGTTAGGAGAATGATATACCTAAGTAGAAAATTCGTCTATTTTCTTCCACAGATTCCAAAATAATCCGTTTGTTTAAATAATACATTAAAAAACTGAATTTTGGGGAAAATACACAATTCTACCATTTACAAGATATTCGACCATGGCCATGGTTTGCAAACACGTTTTCCGCCCTCAACTTTCAAACCTATTTTCACCCCTTCAACATGAAAATGTCATTGGCTAAAAAATAATACGTGCCAAATATTTTTGTAGGAACTAATTTCCACCAAAGTCGCATAAAAATCGGCGATTGCCACTGCGATATGTTCCCCTGTTAGTTTCGAACAAAGATTCGACTCAATCGGAAGTCAATCAGAGAGTGTCATTCAGATGGACGGTCGATTGCCGTTGAATAAACGCGACTCAACTGTACATCGCTTTCAATCCTTTTTCAGATACGCTCAGAAAGACGCTCCTACCGCGCGTACATATACGCGTCGAGCGTAAGAGAGAAAAAAAATACGGAAAGAGACTAAAGAAACCTTGAATGTCCTTCTTTTACACGCTCATACGAAATATCGTTACCCGGACAACCACGATCCAACCCCTTCCCAACGCGAACCCACCCCACCCCCCGAAATCCCTCCCTGTTTCCACCGAACCCTTACTTCCCTCTGTCTTCTCTATCTTCTCCTCTCTAGCTATCTATCTATCTGTCTGTCTGTCTGTCCATCACTCGCCACTTTACACACGCTCACCAGACACGAGTCAGTCACACTGATCCGGCGTCATCGCCGTGGATCACCTTCATTCACTCCGTCTAACTCATTCACTCACTCACTCACTCACTCACTCACTCACTCACTCACTCACTCGCTCACTCACCCGCTCTCGCTCACTCTTATTGGGTTCTCTAGAGTGTTCACGATCACTGTTACCTGCGTGACATTGTGAACACGCGGGATTGGACGCGTGTTTCGAGGATTCGCGACCACGACAATAGAACCGTCTTAACCCGCGGAAGCTTGAAACGCAAGGAATTTGAGTATTCGGGATGGTTGAAATAGAAGAGCAGGAAGGGTCTAAGGATCCATCAGTGATCGGTATAGAACTTCAGGCTAATTGAAAGCTTCGCGAGTGTCTCCTCGAGTAAAATATCCTGCCGAGCTTCGAATTCTAAGAAGCCCAGAACTCCTTCGAAGGCTAGCTACCAGTGAATCCTCGTTCCGCCAGCGGACATCAGAGATTGAATCGAGTCTGTCCCACAAAGTGGCAAGTTTCACCCGGTCCCCCGCCGCGATCAATCGAAACACGCGTCTAATCCGGCAATTAAGCACAGTGTGCGACCAACAAAGAGCACCTTGACGAGAATCGTCCGCGACAGTGGTCCAGGACGAGAATCTCGATCGGGACGCTCGCTGTGTACGCAAATACCTGGCCGTCGACTTCAGCACGAGACGAGTCGGCGGCACACGGCTCGATCAGACGAGCCGCTGCGTATAGGCTGCCGCATAGTGTAACGAGAGCATAGAGAGAACGGGGAAAGATGGTTTGCCCGTAAGCGAGAAAAGGATCTAACGCCCCTGGAAACACACCAGTGTACGGTGACACGTGCGGGAAAGCTAACCAACCACCTTGATGTGTCGGGTGCGTGTTCATGTGTGCGAATGTAGCCTTGTCCGTCTGCGGCGCGGACGAGTGTGTGTGTGTGTGTGTGATGCGTACTGTCCACGAGCTCGCGCCGATCCTATCACTGCTGCAAATTGCACGCGGGTATTGGGTGTGTGAAACCGAAAGAGGATGCCCGGATGCTCTCTTTTACATAACATCTCTTCCTCGTGCTTCCCAAAACATGGGACATCTTATAATCACTCGAGTCCAGCCCTCGAACACTGTAAAATCGCCCCGATAAAGCGCGCTAATTGATCGCCCTTTAAAAACGTCTATCGATGAAAGTTCGGCGGTAAAACGAAACCGCGACGGTCCGGTTAGAAATATTTATTAATAAACCAGGGGGACAGCGACGCAACCGATTAATACGTTGCCGGTAATTACGCTGGCGGTCCAGCGGCCATTAAATCATTGTCCCCTTCTATCAATAAGTTCGGTAATTGTACCGTTTAATCCGGTGGCCGGGTGTTCGCCTCGGACCACGATAACCGCGCGAGATATTATCGATAGCCGGTGTTAGCTCCGATAAAACTCGATTACCCGGGGGAATAAAAATATTCGCGAATACCGCAAGGTTAGTTGGTGGAAATCGCACGAGAAAAGTGTACGTCCGGGTACCTACATCGAGGCTGACCTTGCGAGAAACTGACGGGAATAAGGGTTGATCAGTTTGAAGGTAAATCGTAGAATAAAGTCTCTCTTATTCTCGTCACTTTTTCGTAAGTTTTAAAGCGATAGGGGTGATAAGATGCACACCGTTCACTCCAAGTACAAAGTATTCAATCAACAGCGCAGAAAGTTCTAAAGTTCCATTAATCACAAATCCAAATGATCTTTTAAAAGTAGCTTAACCCTACGCGACTTTCGACTCTCCGAGAAGATCCAATGGGAAACTCGACGCCGCTTACCGGCAACGCGTGTTCCACCGCGGTGACGATGCGGGAAATCATAGGCTCGTTAACGGTTTCCTCGAAAACGTCAGCGGCCGTTTCGCCGTGTCTTTGGCAGTCAGATGTGCACGCAAATAAATGCAAAAATCGCGTGCTCCCGTTATTACGGCTAAATTGCGATGAGAGGGGTAGCAGCGGCGGCGGAGAGGGTGGCTGGGATGATGAGGAAACAAAAAGAGTCGTGAAACGCATCCGGTGCCTTTGATTATACCGAGCCTCGAGACTATAGCCCCGGATTGGTAATCTATACTCGGGGACAATGGAAAAAGTTTCGCCCCTAACTCGTTCCTGCTAAGAGATCTATATTAAAAGTCAGTCGTTCGCGCGGGGGACAACGGCGAAAGGCCGCCGGAAGTCGGACACTCGAGATATCAAAGTGACTTGACCAAGTTCGTTGATTAGTTTCGGACGGGGCGGAAAGCCGGATCGTGCTTTCGCCCTTAATTGCTCCGGCTTCGGAATTATTGCCGCCCGTCGCGAAATATTTCTGTCCCGAGCCCTGCTAACCGCCGCTCGTCCCGTCGTCCATCGCGAAGATGGTAATTAACGGCAATTAATATCGAGGCTGATGCTACTTACGTAAATGGATGAAGGGCCCGCGTCTGACGACGTCCCGGCTGACTTTCGCGGAAAGTTCCTCGGTAGCTGGAATATTAAATCGGATGTAATTAGGCGGAGCCTTCGACTGATTCTTGTTTGATAAGCGAAATGCAGCTTCAGCGAGGCGTTGAGTGAAATACAGGGCGGGTGTGAGTACTGCGGTGGAATCGGGACGAAAGAAGTTGAATAGATTGAATATATTGTCTTCGTATGGATTTGAGAATGAGTTGGTTACACGTGAGTTTCACTGAGAAGGGAAGTTAGGCAAACCGAAAATTTAGAAAATTATGTAACTTTGTGTGGAGGTGCAGTAGCTTATCCGTAACGCAAACCTATTTTTTGTTGATGGAATAGTGCGGGTTTAAAAGGTTAAACCATCTTTTGAAGAAAATGTAGAATTTTCTTTTTCGTGGCATATCTGGAGAACTGTGGGAGATATCGAAGAGAAGTTTCAACAGAAGTTATATCTACAAAACTGCGCAAAAATTATTATCGATTTAAGGATTGGTGGGGGAGGTAGCTTAAAAAGTATGTATTTTTCGATAATTATTTTTACGCAGTTTTGTAGATTTTAAAACACAGATGCAACTTTTGTTTAAGCTTCTTTTCGATATCTCTCACCGTTCTTGAGATATTTATTTATTTATTTATATATGGATGGGCACCTTTTGATAAAAGTTCAAATATACAGGAACAGAAGACAAAAATATGTAGCAAGTACCAAGATGCAGTATACGCAAATAGAAAATGAATTAGACAGAGTTGCTGCGCAATAATAAGAGAAGTTTTTGAATGACACGTTGGTGGTCGAAAAAAAATTCAAGAGCGTGACAGAACTTATTGGCTACCTAAGTACATAAATAGGGCCGTCCTTAAATTATGTAAAGCTAATTTTGGCGATTTCTTACCCCCTCCCTCCCCCAGTATAACAATCCGTAAGATTTGATATTGTAACCCCATCTTACATAAAATTTTTTACACTGAATTTCTTCAATTATTAAAATTCTTTTAAAGGTTTATATAATCCATTTAACTCGGTTTCGGAAGATTTAAACTAAAACAACTTTTCTGGAACATTAATGATAGAATTTGTATTTATTGAAAATTAGGTTAAAAAATATTACGTAAGACGCTACTTGACTCCTCCCTCCCCCTTGTAAGAAAACGTAAGAAATTCGCGACCCCCCCCCCCCCCCCAAAAAAAAAACTTGCGTCATTTAAAGACGACCCCATATTCCACGACAAAGAAAATTCTACATTTTTTTCGGGCGATTTCATCCACAACAAAGAATAGTTTTGCCTTATGCATGAACTATTCTACTTACACAAAAAGTTGCGTAATTTTTTGAATTTCCGGATTGCCTAACATCCCTTCTGAAATCTGATTCAGTACTGACTTCGTTGGCGGATCTGTAATCGGTATTAACTATAATTCAGTCGAGTTCCGACAAGCTTCCTACGAGACTGATTTATTCTATCATTTTAAGTTACATTAAGACGTGGATTCGCATCTCTCTTAATTACATCGCGTACATTTTTCTCGCAATATGTGCTCAACAACGACCATAAACAAACAAAGACAATATTCAACCAATCACCCGCGACAATCACCATTTGCTTTAATCAATTCAATACCATCGAATTGTTCAAATCCGCACCCGCCTGATTGAAAAATATCAGCCGGACCTTTCCATGCAACGATGCATCGTTAGTGAACGGATCAAAAGTGACGTATTTGCGCCCGACGATTCGCGTAACATTATCCCGGTATATCTTGATTTACAGGGAATAATAAATCCGCGTACACCCGTCGAGGTATTAATTAAATTCCAGCTGATTCGTTTGTATCGTTATTTTTAATCTCGTTATAAAGCTGCACGGCCATTCGTTATTGTCACGATTTATCGACTCAACCGAGAACTGTCAACGGCAAACTTGGTCAAGCCTGTAAATTACTTCGTTCAACTGCGGGAGAGTGGGGGGCGGGAGAGACAAAAAGACACGGTAATGAGACCTCTTGTTGTTCAGCCAATTTAATCGTTGACACGGACGCGTTTCCATGTAATCGCGATCGGCTGTTACACAACGTTGTAATTCGCCGACGAGAGCGAACGTGCAATTTGCAGTAATCTCGAAACGACAGGTAGTGAGCTCGATCACGCAGAATCCACGGTCGATCGTTGATCCACGGTGCGGTGGACACTGAACCGACACCGACGTTTACGCAACGGAGGCGGGCGTGTCTCGTGGTGGTTTACGAAAGACGATCGAATAAATAAATAGATGAGCGTACAAAGTGCCTAAAGAGAGGTCGTGGAGAACGATCGAAGGGAGGAGCCACGAGCTCCTGCGCCCTGGATCGCAATCTGCGTGACATAGGACCGTACGTAACCGTAAAGCGTATTTACGAGCATCCTCCGAAGGGTCTCCACTCTACCAATTTACCACTGTTGCCAACTATCACGTATCGGTCTTAGTCGAACGTGTAATTTCTCCGCACCCACATAGTACTCGAAGCGCAAGCCGCCGCCTCGAAGTGTCTCTCGTGGTATCTCTTCCAACCTCTGCTATACATTCGGGAACGTGCAGACGCAGACTGAAAACTCCTTCCGGAACGAAACTTACGGAGACCGGAAAGAAAAAAAAAAGAAAAAAAAAACGTATGTAAATAGATGAATAGATGAAACGTTTGTTCGTAATGAAAGGGAAGTATGTGCCGATCGACGGAGAAATCGCACTGAAACTTGAGAAAACCATAGAGCACACGCACGGCTGTAAATACCAGAGTTTCGGATCGGAAAATGGCCAAACGATCGGCTCGAAAAAAGGTGAATGTCTACGAACGTGTGCTACTTTCAACACCGTCACCACTTTGCCACTGTCACAAACTACCGTCACCACCACCACTATCACTACCACCACTACCACTACCACCACCACCACTGAACCATCACTGTATCACAAACCAAGACCCCCAGACCCCATGCCCCATTTTTTAAAATGAAAAGCCTCCGACATATAGCACTGAGCCTCGTGTCCGGGGACGTAGTAAGGGCCGACGACGGCCAGCCCCGAAGGAGGCTAAACACAGAAACGACGTGTCGACCACGGTGCGACCGAATTAAAACGCATTGTGCATCTAGCCCCAGCGCATGTAAAAGAACGAAACGACTGCAGCATTTTAGCCACGACGAGACGCCGTGGCCCCCCCTTCGTTCGGTATGCCTATGGTACATGGTTATGATCTATGACTCTCAACCGATTTATATTAATAATTCCGTAATTATCGTTACCCCTATCCACCAACCCGAACCCCCCGGCCACCTTTGTTTTCTTGCGTATGCTCAGCCATTGGTAGTGGATCGTTTCTTATACTGGATGGCAAAGTAGGCATGTAGATTGGCACGTGACGTAATTTTCTTGCGCCCTAACCAGGGACCGAGTTCCCCGGCCGGGCTACCTTCGAGTGACACGAAGTTTTCCCTTACTCTCGGCTGTAAATAGATTGGAACGTCGGACGGTGTGTGGGTCATCGATGGGACCCGACACGTTTACCAGAAGCGAAGCTCTTTGTCGAATAGAGGAGCGTATTCTTTGGCTTGGACGTCGGAGTGAAACTGGGGAAAGAAGGATATGGAACGATGAAGAAGTTACGGGGAGAAATGGAGGCCGATAGCAGTAGGGTCATCGACGTGAATCAACTTCCGTTCGGTGGGTCTAGAGCGGAAAAGACGGGACGTTTTGTTCGAGTGTTTGTGACAATGCGCGATATTTAGAAAGATATCGAAAGCCCCGCGAGGAGAACTGGATTCAAAGAGATTCGATTCACAGTTACAGGTTACCAACTCTTCAGCGCCGAATCTCTTTAGAATCCCCGCGTATTAGCATAAACTTCTCAGCGCGTACTCCTTCGTCCCCCTTTCAGATCCACCTAAAAAGGGAGCCGAAAACCGAGGACTCTACTGCTTTCATATCTTCTCGTTAGTACTACATTCCTACGTGAAAATACAGTCACGCAACTTTTCTAACTTACTCTCGCGAGAAATCACGAACCTCCTGCCAAGTACCAACCCGAAGCCGTTAGGGCTCGTTCCATTCTTTCCCCGAGTCACCGTTTCAACGCTACGTCCACCGAGTGTGCTGGTGCTACACAAGCACTTGCCGTTTCAAACAATTTTCCGCGTCCCGCGCTAAGGAGAGGTGCCCTAGTGATTCTTAAATAAAAACCATCGTCAATAGCTACGCGAAATACGGCGGAAGCTGGGCAAGTATCCGACAAAAGCTCGTTTCACATGCAACGCGAGTAGACCGTGGTCGGGAGTAAAGAACATGTAAGAAGGAAGTTAAATTCCGTGTTCAGAATTCGTGTCACTGGTAAAGCACGCAGCATGCGGCATCGGGCATGACGGTACAAAAATTACGTGGCACGAGGCATGAGACTGTGTAACGCTAATGCATGTGCACGTACCTGTCTGTGTGTGTGTGTGTATGTGTATGTGTGTGTGTGTTTGCGCGAGCCCACCTATTTTCCGGATCCCCCGCAACCACCACCGCATGCCCAGGCACGAAAACTTTTTTTCTTCGCTTCTCCATATTCTACTTATACACTTTCCACTTATATCGTCTTATACCCCTAAACTTTTGGTAACCACCACCACCGCCACGTCCTCTGGGTACTCTGCTAATGTTGCCGCAAACCCTCCCTCCTTTTACGGGTATTCAACGGGCCACCACTCTCTGACCCCCTCCACGCAGCCCACCCACACCCTTCAACCCAAACCCGTAATGCTTAACGTTGCCACCCCACTCCACCCTCGCTCCAGGACATCTTTATTGAAACGTTCCTCGACTTCTGCCGGTTGCATCGCGCGCCGCGCCAAAACGATACGACGACCGTCGGCAGAGGAGCATTACTGTTTCGTTCCGCGAACAAAGTTTTCTCGCGGAGAATCGAGTACCTTTTACGTAAATGGGGTGTGCACTCGGTCGAATGACTTATGCACGGTTATGGGTACGATCGTAAGTCGCGCGCGGAGTGAAATTCTACGCGAAAGGAATTGAAACGTTCGGAGCCCCGGGGTTAGTGATGAGAGACGGGGAAAATATATTTTGGTTAAGTAAAGCTGATCTATCATTGTATAATTAAAAAATAGGCTGGGAGCTACTTTCGCTTAGAAATGTAAATAATAGGGAAGCTAGTTTGCACAGCAAAATCAGAGTATCAATTCCTATCAAGGATATTCCCCACTCAATTGCGTAGAATGAAATTGTCTTTCCAAACCGACAACTAGCCACGCGAAAAAAATAGACTACTCCGAATATTTCGTCGTCAAAGTACGGGACGTGTTTGAAAGTCCTCCCGGTTCGATATTTCAAGGAAGAAACACGCGCGCCGCGGAACAATGGGGATCAGGGAGTTGGCAATCGGCAGCGTAGAGCCGCGAACATTGCGCGGATAAATCTGTCTGTAGCGGAGCAAAGCATCCGCCGGGGCGGAATTACGGCCGAGGCATTTGCCAGCCGAAAATGAGCAAACGGAGCGGGCGCGATAGTATTTCCGTGTTCCAAAAACAAAAGCAGTTAATCTCGAATGCCCACGGTCGTGCGGGCCGGATCGCTTAATCCACGTTTCGCCGATGCTCGCGCAATGTGGGCGCCGCCGCGATGGAATGCCACTTTGGTGCCTGGAATGCGGTGTAACGATCGTAATCACCTAAGATTCAGTTACGGAGGAATGTTTCTCGGGGCGGTATGTGCCAGCTCGAGGCCACGGCGCGGAATTAGAGGGGCATAAATAGGCGCGATTTCCGATCGATCGCGAGAGCACGCCGCGTCGGTTGGCGCGCGAACGGCAGAAAGAAGATCGGCACCTATTCAGGTCGATTTACACTATACAGCACGGACCGACACGTACCGGCACAGCGCGGTCCATCACCAGCACGACAAAACATTGTAACATGCGTTTTAAATGGGACTGTTTACACTATCCGGCACCGACCTGCAACGTTCCGTCTACGGCACGAACCGACGCCGGTTGACATTGTCGCGAAGAATGTTTTGCCGGTTCGTGACGGTCCGTGCCGAAACGTGTCGTCGCTGTTCTGCCAGTGTAAATCAATAAACGGCAAAGACAGCATGCAACAGAGGATGGATTGCGAAAAATTGATAGAGCATATTAAGTTATGTGTGTCGTTATATGCAACGGATCATCGTAAATACAGCGATAGTGGGTTCAATCCATTTTAGTAATTCAAAAAATTTGCATTGGAACATTCTAAAGTATTGATAAAACTTATCGTCGCATTTTAGTAAATCTTAAAATAAAGTCCAATACTCTCCTTCAACATTTGTCTTTTTTAGTGTTTTATGTACCCAAATTCTATCTCGCATTTTTGCTCTTTTTGCTGCGGCATCCTCTTCGTCTAAAAGTAAGGTTAGAAGAACCAATTCCTCGTCATTGTCTGATCCGCTCATTTCGACTGCTAAACGTGAACTGCCGGACTGTTGCCGGAGCAGTGTAGATGCATGCATAATATTACGCGCCGGTGACGGACCGCGCCGTTGCCGGTACGTGCCGGTCCGTGCTCTATAGTGTAAATCGACCTTTCGTCGTATAGCAAACGGAGATCGCGCGCCTCGGAGCGCGTAACAACGCCGCGTGGCCTCGATCGCGCCCGTTGCACCCCTACGGACCTCGCGACGGAGTTGTGGACGCACGAGAAGCAAATCGTCGACCGGTAGCACCAACGGGTAGCCAATCATTGACCGGCGATCTTGAGATTTAACGGAGTGTAGACAGAGTGCCTCTCGTGGGTGCATAAGGAAGAGTTTATACGCTGCACACGCGCGACGAGCCGAAGCATCATCGAGTTCGATCGTGTCAACAGCGGCTGAACTGATCTATTAGTCACTTCGGTCAGCGACTATTGCGGCTAGCTCGAACATGCCAACGATTTCGCAGCCCTCGGACGCACCCTAAGCCGAGCTGATTGTAGAACGTACAGTAGTGAATATGAACTAAGGATTGTTGAAAGCCAGCGGTATCTAGTGGTAGTATAAAAGAGAGCATAGAATCGGTTTAGGGTGCTCGACGAAGTTTTGCTTCTGTCTACGATCCCCCAAGCCTCTGTTACCTTTTTGGAACACCCCCGTACTCCTCGAGAACCCCTGACCCCCCAGACCCAAACACAAAACTTGAGTGTCTAATTATTGTATGTTAGAGCGAAGATATTTGTGTTCTTGTTCTCCCGGCAGTTGGATACACAATGCGCGATATTCGGTACAAATGGAACGCCGGCCTACAGTCGGTCGGCATCTCGAACGAGGTGGAACTACCGCAGTTTCGCGTGCTCGGTCACAGGCAACGACATTCAACCATACACCTATCTACAGGTAGATATCCCCCTCTTATTAGTTCTTCCTTCAGAACTTCGTCCACAAAGAAAGGCTCTCGCGCGATTATGACAAGTGATTGGTCGTTTAATTGTAACTCTGTGTGTTCACACGCGCCTACACGCGTCCACACGCCCGCTAAGAGACCTTCAGTGTGTGTGGAGTATTCGTTTCCAATCGGTTGTCCTTCTGTTTCGTTCGGTTCTCACGTTTCTCATTACTTTCCCCTTCTGCCCGTTTTACGTTCCGTTTAATTCGCACCGATATGCACCCGCTCACCGTGTCGCCTTTTACCGCGAACACGTTCGATCTATTCCGATCCAAGGAAGAGCTTTTGCCCGCTACGGGGGACACGTCCTCCGCGGCTAAACTATTCATCCGAGACCCAATCGACCGATCGACTTCATCGCTTCGAACCACAGAAACGAAGGACGAAGACGAACTTATCCCCCATTCATGTCGTAATCCATCGATCCCGATTTAATCCTTTATCACGCGGTCCAAGGTCGGCGACGTACTATCTCGCCAGCGATTTATTCATGTGGTCTCTGCAATTCCGACCTGGTCCGTCGATTAATCAACCGTTATCAGTGCTCTCTCGGCGCTCTCAAAGCGTCCGATCGATCTGTAGGCGTTCGCCGAATATGGTTAATGATCGAGGGGTTCAACGGTTCCCAAATGCAAATCTTGCCGCCGAGAGGGTTAATCGACGAACGAAACCGGACTATGCCCGAGAATAGTACCGAGTCAACCTCGGACCAACCTCAGCCATCCACAACATCAGATCAAACCGACACGACGGGCTCTCAGAGAACCGAATTAACGCTGCGGTCACGAAACGGGTGGCATATGTCGAACCACGTGATCACACCTATGGATAACAATGCTAATCTAGCGAACGAAAGTGTGAAGAAAGCTCCGCTCGCACGTCCTCCGACGCCCGTTCGATTTCTTCTCGAACGGAGCGGGCGATAGAGGCTGAGATATCAGAATGAATGGAGAGAGGGACGGATAGAAATGAAAAGAAAGATAACGAAATGATGGAGAGAGGGAGAGAGAGAGAGAGAAATTGTGAAAGATTGATGGGAAATAGAGAAATATGCGATAAAGAGAAAGAAAACTAGAGAGAGGGATAAAACAGAGAGCGGACTTGTTGGGTTATTAACGGGGGTGCGAGGTAAGTGGAGGCCCCCTCGGAGCTGAAACGCGTTTGAGGGCTTCCGCGAAGGTACGTACCAACCGCGGGGGGTCTCTCTATTTTTTCAGTCGGATACACGATGAGGGACATCCGGTACAAGTGGAACGAGGGCCCGAACAGCGTCGGTGTCAGCAACGAGGTCTCCCTCCCTCAGTTCAAGGTCCTTGGTCACCGTCAACGAGCCATGGAGATTAGTCTGACTACTGGTAACGTATGAATAGAACCCCGCCCCCACCAACAACACCAAAATATAATTCAGACCCTCGCTTTTAACGGGTATGGGTAAGGTGGAGAGACACGTGAGCGCTATCCGATGTCCGCAGCCGCGATGTCGCTCTTGGGGACGTCGCTTGTACGTTCCATTAACCGTTGATCGATCGATCAATGCACGCGTATCTCTCTCTTTCTCGCGATCTCGTCTTTGCGCGCGGACGCATGGGCCTGGTGGATGTTGAGCAGCGATTAGCCCCGATGTTCCCCGCTCTGGAGGATCGTTGGCCGGGAGCCTTCCACCTTGTCTTTGATCTTAGCGCCGAATTTGGGCTTCAAAGGCGCCGTACCATTCGCTTCGTACTTATTCATTGATACTTAAAGTGACGGTAATAGTAGGAGCGCAAGGGACCCAAGGGAATGCCGATTCTTGGAATTAGTTAGTTATAGTTCCAAGAAGCTTTTAGTTAGAAGCCATAGCGATAGCGCAGTTAAATATAAACGTACGATGGTTTGAGAGTCACTCCTGAAGAATATCGTAGTTGTCTAGTGTTCCTCAGATTAGACATCTTCTCGTAGATCATCCCTCTGCGCATCATCGTTCTAACCTTCAGTAATCTCATCCGGAGACACGTCGTCGTCGCTCCCCTCGTTGCGTCTTGTCTCACGTTTCTCCGTTTCTAAGCTACGAGCAATCAAGATCGCAGGCAAATCCCATTTTCCTTCGCCCCGAGCGTCACGGACCCCTCTAGCAGTTCTAGCTAAAGATTGCCGCGAGTTCAGCCGAGGGAAGATGAAACGGAGGGTGCAACTTGATTTTCTATCCAGGCTGATACCTCGTTCCCACCGTTTCCGGCTCGCCGTTTGCTCGCGATCCCCCCCGCCGGTTCCACGCGAGCCGTCGCCCCGTTTCACAATCACGCCACACACACGGCAGCTCCGTCGTCAATGATCACGTACTTTGCTTAACATCTCGCCAGCCCCTCGTGCGTCGCGAGTTCGCCCCGTATGATTGAAAGAAACGGTGAGAGGGAAAGAGAGAGACTGGATGGCGGGAGGAGTCGCTCGGGAGCTACAAGGTACGGCTTGCCCTTAACTAGAGCCAGTCGGTACGTGAGTAGCAGAGAGACGGGCAAATGGGGTGGAAAAAAGGGAGAAGAGAAAGAGAGAGAGAGATATATATATATATATACATATATAGGAAATAGAAAAATAAAGGAAGGGCAGAGAGAAAGAGACATTTCATGGCGCCTCTCCGTCCCCCTGTCCTAACTGTCGGTCTTTTAATCGTAGGGAATTATTCGCGGCTGGCCTGCGAGATCCAGTTCGTACGGTCGATGGGCTACTACCTGATTCAAATCTACATTCCATCGGGCTTGATCGTCATTATCTCGTGGGTGAGCTTTTGGCTGAACCGTAACGCGACCCCCGCTCGGGTGGCCCTCGGAGTCACCACTGTGCTCACCATGACCACCCTAATGTCCTCGACGAACGCGGCGTTACCGAAAATCTCCTACGTCAAGTCCATCGACGTCTATCTGGGGACCTGTTTCGTCATGGTGTTCGCCTCGTTGCTTGGTGAGTACCATCGTCCACCACGGCGGAAGGAGATGCATACCTACAACGCGCGGAGAAGAGATTCGTGTATTCCCGGAATCTCGGGGCACCCTCGATTATGCGATCGTCTTTGCTACATACTTCTTCCGCCCGCATCGTTCCCGCCCACCTTCCCCCGACCGTTCATGTACCTACACTCGGCAAACGGATGCAAATCCGATCCTCGAAAGAGAGAGGCTGAATCCGTTTGGTGACACAGAAACGGTGACGTTGCTCTTCTCCGACGTCGCCGTTACGCCTGCACCCTCTCTTATCATCCGCGCGGGATCTCTGTGTCCGTAGAGTACGCCACGGTGGGCTACATGGCAAAGAGGATTCAAATGAGGAAGAATCGCTTCCAAAAAATCGCGGAGAGCATGAAAGCGGCAAGAGAGAATCCAGGACCGCCCGGAGTGCCCGGCGATCACGGCGACCACGCGCCTAAGCAAACTGTGAGTAACATCGGCCGACCTGTCACGTCCCTTTTGCCTTTCTTTCCAATTAGAATCTTTCTGTTGCCGTCAACGTCGCCGCGCCTTTTAGCGCCGCAGCCCGATCAAGAGGCAATATTAAGCCTGTAGAGGGACGCTGAACCAAAGAGGCGTGACACCATTGCTACACACCATCGGCAAGCTCTCGTCGAGAGAAAATCGGGTGGTGTCGCTTCCATTCTGCGCAATCAATGCAAATACCTTAAGGGGAGGTTCTGGTCTGGAGCCCCCAAAAATAGGTGATTTTTAGGAATTAATTAAAGGAAAACTAGTGTGTATAATTTAATGGGACTTGTTGCATTGTATTAAGGATGTCTTAAATTATAGAAATATATTTTTTGTTTTATAATTAATCAGTGCAGACAGCCCTGGGGAGTCGTTAATGTTAAAACGTCAAAAAATTGATCCAAATCGGTGGGACCTGTATCTCTAAAAGTTATTATCCGATTCGACTGAAACCTTTTTTATTTTGAAGATTATTCTTTTTTCTAGGGGGGGGACTAAAAAAAATTACAAAAATTACATTTTTTTTAGAAAATAACGACACTTCACGTTTGAAATCACTTTTCCCTGTATTTTTCGTCCTTTCATCGCCTTTGAAAATTATAAATTTTCAACTTTTTGTAATTTTCTTTAGTTCCCCCTCTAGAAAAAAGAATAATCTTCAAAATAAAAAAAGTTTCAGTCGAATCGGATAATAACTTTTGAAGATACAGCTCCCACCGTTTTGAGAACACTGTTTCGAGTAAAACGCGTTTAAAGTTTTACGTGAGCGCCGAGTGGCCGGTTGTCACCCATGCATTTGCCGCTACTCAAATGTCTATAACTTCGGGAATTTTGCGAATTTCAATAAATCCTTTTAAACACGTTTTCCTAAAAGGTTGAACAATCGAAAAATTAAATAAAAAAAAATCGACATTTAGACCAGAACCTCCCCTTAAATTTTTACGTGAGCGCCGAGTAGCCGGTTGTCACCCATGCATTTGCCGCCACTCAAATGCCTATAACTTCGGGAATTTTGCGAATTTCAATAAATCCTTTTAAACACGTTTTCCTAAAAGGTTAAACATTCGAAAAATTAAATAAAAAAAAAATCGACATTTAGACCAGAACCTCCCCTTAAGGGGGGAGCCTGGTGTAACTAGCTGGAAATCGAGGCATTTTTCGGGAATTTTTTTTAAAGAAAGTATTTAATCGATTTTTGTGAAACTTTCAGGATATTGTATTATCAGGTTAAGGTAGCTAAAAAAAATTTATTAAAAAAGAGCGACAAATAACAAAGTTATAAGGGCTTATGCCCTGTCCGTTGACGACGGAATTGTTCCACTGCGGGCAACGTAGCGTCTTTTGGTTTCATCTGACACCAAAAATCGAACAATTTTCGTTTAGTTTATGAGTGTACGCACAAATCGTATAAATTCGTAACTTAAAAGATGCAAAATTGAACAAATGGCGGCCTCTTGAAGAAAAAGTTCACTTTTGTAAACGAAATTTTGCCTTAAATGTGTTGAAAAAGTTATTTATTTAAACAATATCATTATACCAATAGCTACGGTCTGTGAAGAAAATGTTCACAAATATCCGTATACAAGGCCAAGTCGATAGGTTGAATGTTTTTGGAGTTACATTGCCCGCAAACTGTAAAACTGTCGTTTCGAGAAAAATACATTTCAAGTTTTCTGGTAACCTGGCGCTCCGTAGTAAAACCGGCTATATCCGCTTTAATTTTTCGAAATTCGTTTTGCGGCTTTGGGAACATATTATGGCGATGTTCAACGACTGATTTATGCAAAAAAATAAATCGATTTCTTCGACCCGCTACACCAGGCTCCACCTTTAAAAAATAGACAAAAAGGACACCATTCTTTCCTCTCTTCGAAAGCTTTTCAAACGTATACAAGCAACACTTGCACACTCCACCCTAGAATCTCTTTATGGACTGAACATTGCCCTCCGGAAGCTTTCTCAACGCAATAGAGCCTCTTCATTAGCGAATAAAAATATCGATCGCGTTATATTCTCTCATCATCGATCATCAAACCTTTATATAGAATCACCATTCATTTCTACCGACTCTCAAACGTTTCGCTTCGACGCGGCTGTTGAGCGTTCCCCGCGGCGATTCAGTGCGATGTCGTCCGCGATATCGAGCCGGTGACACGGTTCGATCCTCCGCCGAAACTTTTTTCCATCGGAAAAGGAAATAAAAAAAAAAACACGCACACGCGAGCGAGCCGACGAAAGGTCAAAAGCTAAAAGGTTCTGCGAAATGAATTCCCATTTGGTCGCGTTGCGCCGGACGCGCTTCGTTCGCGGGAACGCGATGCACTATAAATTTTCTTTTAATCTCGGGGATTGTGGGTAGGAGAACGAAAAATATTAAAGGTGGAAGTGGCGGAGACAGAAAGAAGACCGTAGAAAATTGGGGGGAGGGCGCGGCGACGAGGCAGGAATGGGCGAGCGTCGCGTAAAATGTCCGCGGGGGTATAAGGCGCTTTAATTAATCCCCGAACGAATTAATTGCTGTTTTCTTTGACACGCGACGTTTCGTACGCGCCGCGTGAACCGTATTTTCTCGGCGTCACGAGTCGTTTGGTCCGCGGTGGCGCGGCTTCGGCGAGATAACCGGAGGCGCGGGACGTTAATGAAAATGTGCGCGTAAACAAAAGCGGAGCGTCGTTAGTATCTTCCCTCTGCTCTCCTACTTTCAAACGTGATTAAACGCGAGCACGTAGCGGTGCGCGTTAACGCGAGAAGTGCCTCGCGGGCCGCGAGCACGTCCAATTACATTTCTAAACCGCGGATTGAATGGACGCGAGGGTTCTTTGAAAACGAGGGGTTGGGGGGTAGAGAGAGAAACAAAAGAGGAAGAGGAGAGGAGGAATAGTAGAGATCGGTCTGGTCAGTCAGGTGAGTCCTTTTTCGCTGCTTGACTTTTAAATAGAGCAATAGCGCTACGTGAAAGAGAGAGGGGGGGGGGGGGAGAGAAAGAGAGTAGTAGAAGAGACACAGTTTTTGCCCATCCTCGATGTCGCATGCCAATCTATCGAAGTAAGGGGTTCTCCTCCAAAAAGGACACCCCACGCCGAACTGCCGTGTCTCTTGTAAGTGGTCCCGTGTTGTCCAGGAGGTGCGGTTCAAGGTACACGACCCGAAGGCACACAGCAAAGGCGGCACGCTCGAGAACACCATAAACGGACGGGCCGACGAGGAGGCAGCGCCCGCGCCGCAGCACCTCATCCATCCTGGCAAGGACATCAGCAAACTTTACGGTACGACCCAATACCTTTCCTCTCCCTTCGAGCACCGGAGCTCTCTTCTTCTTCCTTAAAACACTGCAGCATCGTATACCACCTGATACACCATATTCCCTGGGAATTTTCTCATTTGATGGTCCCACATATGAGTTCGAGAAGAGAAGATTGGTATCGTAAAATATCTCGTCTGGAGATTTAAGCCACAGACTTAAGCGTCAGGGCCCGTTCTAGAGGGACGCGAGCGGGGGAAGTTAATTTGGTAATTTATGAATATTCAATTTTTTATAAAACGAAAGGGTTTTGTTGCTCAATCAATGCCTACGAAATATTTCACTCGCTGTTACAAATTATATTTTAAAATAATTATTTGTAATGAAATGTAAAGGGCGGCAAAAATTATTTTTACTTAGAGCGGCGGAGGAGTTAAATCGGGCGCTGTTAAGAGTAGGAATCTTATAAAAATTTCTGCGACCTTAGCTTCTCGGTTAAAGAGTGACCCAAGAAATAGCCTCTTTTTGGCCCCACGATTTTGGAACTGAATTTTGTGTCAAATGATAGCTTATGATGAGATATCAATCAGAACTAATTTTCAAGTTGAGGTGGCAATTAGTTTCTGAGATATGAGAGGTGAAAGAAGTGAAAATTCATTAACGCGTCAGCCCATACGCTTCGATGTATGGACTTTTATGTCATTCCGATAAATTAAACAATTATTTCCAGGGGTTTTGCTGACTGCTAACAACGAATTTGCACTTAGATTTTCAAAATTCACGAAAAAAAATCCAAATCAAGAAATATAAATGTCTGTGTAATGCGTGTTTTTTTTTAATATATCGTCCACCATATAGATTTGGCCATTGTGAGCTTTGTTGACTTCAAATTCGTTGTTAGCAGTCAGCAAAATCCCTGGAAATAATTGTTTAAATTATCGGAATGACATAAATGTTCATACATCGAAGCGTAAACGCTGACGTGTTAATGAATTTTCACTTCTTTCAACTCCCATAGCTCAGAAACTAATTGTCACCTCAATTTGAAAATTTGTTGTGATTGATGTCTCATCATAAGCTATCATTTGGCACAAAATTCAGTTCCAAAATCGTGGGACCAAAAAGAGGCTATTTCTTGGGTCACTCTTTAACCGAGTAGCTAAGGTCGCACAAATTAATTTCTCATCATAAGCTATCATTTGGAACAAAATTCAGTTCCAAAATCATGAGACCAAAAAGAGGCTAAAAACCCTCATTTTTTGGTCACTCTTTGAGAGGTTGAATTAATTCCAAAGTGGAGTGCCTTTTATTATTACCTTGCATTTTTCGCGTAGAACCGAGGAGTCGATAGTAATTCTGATAATACTAAATAGACGATTCGAGATTAGTCAGAGCGAAGAGTCGTGAAAGTTTGTTAGGTAAAATTTCCCCCGTTAGGAGAGATAGGATATCGGTGTGATAAGCCCCGCCATCGCTTTCTTCCGACGGATCGTATCCCAGCTCGCCCACGAAAAACGAGATAACGCATAGATTCTCCTGTTTCACCAGGTATCACGCCGTCGGATATCGACAAGTACTCCCGCATCGTGTTCCCGGTATGCTTCGTCTGTTTCAACCTGATGTACTGGATCATCTACCTGCACATCAGCGACGTGGTGGCGGACGATCTGGTGCTCCTCGAGGAGGCGAAATAAAGGAGCGTGGCGCGGCGGTCGCGCGCGTACACCGAGGGGAACGTGCGTTCAAAGAGACAGAAACACGAAAGTATAAAGGCAGAGAGGGGCGGGGCAGGCGGTGAGGCTGATTCGCCAGAGGAGCTAGAGAACTAGTCAACCAATTAATGTTCCGCGAGAGGGAACGGACTAAAATAACGCTGTGATTACTTCGAGAAGAGAGCAGGTAGAAGAGTTGTATAGGATTAAACCGACGTAGGCGCAGTATCGACGATTAAACGAGAACGAGACGAGAGAGCCAAGAAGAAGACGGAGAGGAAAGTTGGAGGAGGTAAGGCGGAAGCCGAATCGAAATCGACAGCTAGTTCGGCTGGCTTCGCGGCGGAATGTGTCAGACCAAAGCCGTGGATTGTAGGGGAGGGGGCCCGGGACGAAGCCCGCTTCAAGACTAGGGGATAGGGACAGCCGCCGGTCAGACTGGCCGGCCGACTAATGCCGCGCTGTGACTACTTCGTGACATTCCAAGCCGTGTCGGTAATCTCCCTGCGATGGTGATCTTCGACTTCCTCTCGCTAAACTGTCCCCGGTGGAAAGGTTCGATCGCGACGCGGCACACCGAGAGGTCGCCCGTAACGAGTCGAGCGCCCCGTACAAACGGGAATCGACGCTAGAGATGCGAACATCCGCGAGCGTGCATACCTTAAAACATTGCCAGTCTAGGTACCTAGTCTCTTTAAACGGAAGAAGAGAAATACCTTCGATATAAACACTTGTCAATTTAGCTACATTATATACATAACATATACATATATACATAGTAAAGTTAACGTAAGGGGAGGAACGAGAAGCTCGGGGCGACGTATCGGGAGAGGGGGCCGATTGCGAGAAGAGAAAGCGGGAAGCAAGGACTAGGAAGCGAGAGACTATATAGAAAAACGATCGTGGAATCAACGATCGTCGCTCGAATGGCGCTCGAGTGTACGCGAGGCCGTGGCTAAACGAGAGAGAATTATCGCGTGCGTGAGGGTGAGAACGTGTGCGCGCGTGCGCGCGCCACTGTCCTACCGTGTACGAATGCGCTGGGTGTGTGCGCGTGGATGTGTCCTGTGCGTGTGTGCGTGCGTGCGAATCGTACGAGCGCCAGCGCGCGCACGAGCGAAATAGAGCCGAGGATGATTTTTATTTCGTACGAAGACGAACACGGTTCACTACCGGAGACTGGTGCGACTTAATACGTTAAGTAAGTACGTCGTAAGTAAATCTATCGTATGTAAGGAGGGCATACGGCGCGTATGCGCGGCTCGTAATTAGGTAACAATTAACGTGCGAAGCAACACGTACACGACTTAACCGCGCGACGACGCCTGTACGCCGACGCGTCTTTTTCGACGCGAACGAGGCGTGGGCCGAGGGCTGACGACGGACGGAAACTGAAAAGGAAACAAATAATAGAACAGCCCGGCCTGTCTGCCACGCGCCAACGTGGAGCGGTCACTTCGACGCGAGTCGCATAATTTCGAGGCAGAGCTGTGTTTCTCGAGACGTATTTTTCATTGCCACACGAACTTATTGTGTCCGTTTCATTTTATACCACTTTTTTACCATTTATAGCGAGCATCGCCGAGGACGAAGCGACTTTTGTATTTACGTCACCTACGATCGCCGCGATCCTCCCTCGGAATCGTGTGACTTCCGTGGAGACCTCCGTCGCGTCGCGGCGCGCGCGACCACCTTCCGTGTACGTGTTCCGCGTACGTGGCTCAACACTGGGAATGGGAGTATTTAGCTCGTACCTATGTGCGTAGTCGCGATATTGTTCACGTAGAGACACGCGCTCCCGGGACGTGCGATTAGGCGCGGATGTGCAGCGATGGTTGGAGGGATGTTTCGAAAGGTGAATGATGAGAACGCGATAATTCGGGGTCGAGGGAAGAATCGATTTGGTCGATGGGAAGAACTACCTGCTTTTAAAAGTCGTTGAATCCTTCCCGACATTTCGTTTAAAAAGACAGAACAATTTTGACTTGTCAGTGAAATAGGGGTCCTCGAAAATTCTACTGTTTTAGCTTGCTATTTATTCGGGAAAGATAGAGCTCTGATATTATCATAAGACAATTCGAATGCACGCCAAGTAGATTTTGGTATAAAACAAAATATCATCGCCAGTTCCAACGATGAGAAATATCAATACTTATAACTAATGAATGCTCAACTTTGATTTTGAATATACCTACAAAGTCTTTAGAAATTAGTGGAATTTGGGATGATTAGTGAAAAGTATTTCGATTCTTTCGTCGACCCTAGGATAGGGGAAACAAAGTCCCTATTAATTCGTACGAAATGAGACAACTGACCAGAGTAGGCGAATACCAACAAGGTAGCGAACTGCCCAGAAGAGAATCTAAATTTAAGCATTCTCTTACCACCGCTGTACAAATCGAGCCGCGAGTCGAGACGGAAGGCGTGCCAAGGGGGAACGCGATCGTGCCCGATTCACTTCGCGTAATTGCAAGCTTTATCCATTGCTTATCGTCAGAAGAGACGGGAGAAGAAGCGCCGTGCTCCTCGGCGGAACGAAATCAAACAGCATTCTCCGGCTGGTGCGCGAGGAGGGCTGGGAACAGAAGGGAGGAGCGAGAGTGAAACGGGAAGCCGGGGAAAAAGCCTCGACCCTTGAATCCCCCTACCCTCCATCCGGTCCTTACACGTCTATTCCATCTCTGTCGGGAGTTATTTACCATCGCGAATATCTTTTTCCCTTTGCTTGTTCGCGGCACGTACCGTCGAGGGAAGAACAGCCCCCGATTGGATTAGAAAGCCCGCGTTCGCGGGATGAAACGAAGCCGCGATCGCGTTTATCCCCGCCGACGGATTAGTTTCAGTGCCGACGCGTACGCACACCGAGGCACCGCCGGATCCACCCGCGAAGAGGCTCCTCGCCCTCAGTTATTCCGTCAGTACGTTTTCGCCCGAGTTAATTAACGCCAATTGTACGCCGCTCCACTTCCGTCTTTTGGATACCCGGTGCTCGCCGTCCCTCCGACGCGCCCTCGCGCTCGCGCGCTCGCGAAGCATCCCCGCACATTCCTGAATCATTCTCGATCCGCGCCGCGTGTGCACGCGTACACACGTACGCGCCTCTCGCGCTCTCCCTTCCTCCCGCCCTGTTGCCACCCCCTATCGCCTTCTACCTCTGCCGTTCACCCTCCCGCGCCCCCTCCGTCTGTACCAGCGCGGTTGCTGGCTGCAGACTGGGTCGTGGAAGCTTGCCATTCAGGATATCGACCAGCTGACACGCCCAACCCACCCCCTCAGCCACCCCCTTCGCATCCCGCTCCTCTCGGTCCCTCGCGGTCTCTTCCCTCCCTCAGCCTCCCCCTCCACGCCGCTCCTCTCTTCTCCGCAATCTCCAAACAGTCCGCTCGCAAGACGCTGTCCTGCTCATTGTGCATTTAATAAGGAACCTCCTTGCGCTCCGCGAGGATTCTTTACAAAAGTAGGTAATCTCGCTCGAGGATCCCCTTGGTCGCCATCCCCCTCGAGTGTACGGAAGAAGTGGCCGAGGGTGGTACGTGCTTCGCTGTCCCCGTTACGCCACCGGACCCGGGGACGCCGGGATAACGGAGCGCCCCATCGTTTAGCGGGGCCCGTTATCGATCGCGACGCGCCGTTTCTTATTTGTTCTTTTCTTTTTTCGAATAGCAACGAGGCCTCGAACGGTCGGCCGTTCGATCGGGACCGGGCGAGCGTAGAGAAGCGGCGCGTCGCGCGTCTCGCGGGATGAGAAATCGATGGCCGAGGCGGCGGGGGCCGCGATTCAACGGTCCTTCGACCCTCGTTCGTCTCTGACGTTTCTGCACGTACGGTATTACGATATACATATACATATACTGTAAGAGTATCGAGATACTTCCACGTCCGCCCCACCGGAAGCATTATTATGCAATTTATATATACACGTATATATAATTGTACATCCGTTATCTACTTGGAGTCTCTATTACATATAGCGGGGCTGGGAAGGGAGGGAGGAGCGAGAGATGGGGAAAGAAGGAAGTAGGGTTTTATCGTTGTGATATATTCTATAGTGTGTCTGTTATGCATCTATACGTACGCGGCCCGTACCGCGTACGCGTTAATGCATATTACCACGTGTTTGTACGTACGTACGGTATATACGTGTGCCTATTGTTTACGTTCAGATCTATGGAGCCGTGTGTGAGCGTGTGCACGAGGAACTGGCACGTCCCTGACGAACGATGAGGCAGCTCTTCCGTAGCTAGCGAACTGTAGGTAGTTAGGCTAAGCTAAGCGAATTATACCTTACAATAGACACCGAAAGGGGGGAGGAAAGAAAAGGTCCGCGAGCGTTATTCCTGGGATAACCACGATATTAGAGTCCTCCGAGTGCGACGGAATAAGTGGCGAACTATAGCTGCCGCGAGCTTAACCGGTCGGTCAGGGCCACTGAGGGGTGGACCCCGTCATGTTGTTTAAGTACGATGCCGCTCTGTTTTCTCAAGTATTCCAGGCTTTCATGGTCCCACTTCTCGTCCTTTCGCCCCATCCCGTTGTTTGCTTCAGAGAGGAAATGCACAAACAGTAAGAAAGAAACAGGATAGGAACGGAGGCAGCCGCGGAAGGAGACTGAGAAAAAGGGGTTTAGAAGCGAGGGAGAATGGCAAATAGATTCGATTGATGCAGACAGAGGTCGTCGCTTAGAAATCCAAATACGTCAGCCAACATGAGTATGTGAAAAATGGAGGAAAGGGGTTGCTGGTGGCCTTGGCTGATTGGTTGAATTTCTGCCGGGCATAGATCCGTCGATAATCGAAAATCTCCCGCCCATTTCCGAAACGGTACCCTCAGGCTTGCTCCGAACTTATCGAAACGGGAACTAAGCGCGTGATATGAAGATCAAGAGCGTGTAGAGAGCGTTTCGAGTGAAACGAGAATCGAATTTTATAGTAGACAGTAGATCCTCCGTTATTGTAACTCGCAATTATCAAACATGGAAGGTGAGGGAATATCGCGAAGATGTGACTTTGATGAAAGTTCTCGGACAGTGGGACGCTCAAATGGTAGAATATTTGGATAACGGAGGTTTAGATAATGGAGGCTCTACTACATGATAAAACAACCCCCCATATATTCATATATAGATATATTTTAGAAAGCTCGTTTGAGAAATATCTCCTAAGCTCGCCAGACTACGAATCCAAAGACGATTGGGCAACGATTCGGCAGATAAAACGCGATAACTATCGAGCCGTTGAAACTGGAAACGTTGTTAACGCCTCTTGGTCTTGGACCGCGCGTCGACTACAATCGAAATCGACTCCTCCTCGCGTTTTACCATCATTTAAACTAACGAGCACGCTTGTGTTGCGAATAAGCCGACACGCACGTGTTATACGTGCCTTGTAAAAGAAAAAAACTCACGCGCCAGTTCCTCCGAACCGACCGCGGTCAATTATTATTACTATTATTACTATTATTACGTTTATTATTATTGCGATTATCATTGATACTATTATATATATATATATAAAAACGTTTTAAGAGAGAACAAAAATACGAAAGGGAGATAAATTTACGACGATCTCTGTCCTCTGGCAGGATAATGAGGACGAAGAAGAGAGGGAAAAATGAAAACAGAAAACAAGAGACAAAGAAGTTAAGATAAAAAAAATTCACGTTATCGGCGGGCACCTACATATTATTATTATTATCGCGTATTATATTACCGGAATATATATATAAATATAAAGGATTATCGTTAATTACCAAAGAGCACCATCGACCGCGCAGGCATCTCGGCATCTAAGACGGAGATAAAACAAAGAGAAACAAAGGACGGAAAAAAAAAGAAATATGAAGAGAAGAAAAGAAACCTATTAATACTATACAAATTGATCATCTTGTAAATACGAGTTTTATACAGAGCGATTGTATTCGTTAACAAAAAAAAAGAGAGTACCTACTGCGAAGTAATATATACATATTATATATATATACATACATTATATATATACATAAAATATATATACGCAAAAATGTAGTGCACACGAGAATGTGACTGTTCGCACATATTTAGGTAAATCACTTTTAAAGTATAGGAGAAAAAAAAACAAGAAAATAAAGTAGACTGGAGAGGCACGTCGGGGGACCGAAGTGAGTACGTACGTTCGTTCGTTCGTTCGTTCGGTAACGAGTGTTTGAAACCGGGAACGTTTGAATTAACGAGATGCGAAAGTAGATCTATTCGATTATCGAGGCAAGCGTGGCGGATGGATTGGTGCGCAACGTGCGAGTGTATTTTCCAATGTCGACGAATCGATCGAGAATATTCAAACGAGATGTGGACGACGATGACCTCGATGATAAGATCCGTTCGGAATTCTGGCATTGGCCAGATATCGACATATGTAGGCGTTGAACGGCCAACGTGTGGAATCGATAACGAAAAGGCACGAGTCTTCGTCGAAAAGGTACAGTAGAACCTCAATCGTCCAAACTTAAGTAGTTTCTGGATGGCTGAACAATTGCATTTCGACACGAGGAGCAATCGTTCGTTATACGGCACTTATTGCATTCATAAATCAAAAATAACGTAAGAGTATGCTCGTTTCCTTCGCCCCAGGATCTAGATTCCCGAGCATTCGGAGTTGTCAATTGAGGGCCTTGCAGCAAAAGGAGTGCAGCTCTTAGAAAAATATGTTTATAAAATTCTTGCTTTGACTTAACATTAAAAAGGAGGAATTGAAGATTATATATTTTCACACAATAAATAGTAGGATCATTAAGCTGATAAGATTTTATTTCTACTTTTGGGGATAAAATATTCTACAATAGAAATATTAGTATTTCTATTTTTATTTACTTGCATTAAATCACTCATTTGTTATCGGATTTGCATCAAACGATGTAGAATTCTTTTTACCTATATTCTACGTCATAACTCAAAATCTGCAATAAATGGAGCTGCAACCCTCTTGTTGCAAGGTCCTCAATTGCTTCTTTGAAATCAATGGGCACATTATTTTTGGAAATTTCATTCACTTTACCATACTCGACAATACTGTTCTGATAATTTAGTAATCATTGAAACGGTATTAAAATAATACCGAATCTTCGGTATTTAATAATCAAACGTTCAGTAAGGAGGTGTTCGTATAATCGAGGTACCACTGAGCCGTTCTCGATTCCGCACGGTGAGCCGGCATATTTCTAGCATGAGCCGAAAAGTTCGAGGAACGAGTAATTGCTCAAAACGAAGCTTCTCGATCGCCGAGTATCGAGCACACAGCTGTCCACGAGTATTCGTTTTGGACCAAGGAGGTGAACAGAAAGGAGGGACCTGCCCCACGCGACGCCGCAGAGTTATAGAATCCTCGTCTGTTCCTCGCCATTTAGAAGAAGAGAATGTTCCTATAAAGGCGCGAAATATTTTTCTCGAGACTCGATCGTCGGACCAATGGGGGGGGGGGGGGGTGAAGACGGATCCTGGATCGCGGCCATCGTCGTCGAATCGTGTCGGGCGAAACGGGGAGAGGAGCCACGGGCGTGCACACGAAAAGACCATGTGAGTTCAAATCGCGTTGTAACGAAAACTGCCAACTTCATATTGCAATATACGTTTTAGTCAATCGTGGCGATATACGGAAATAGCGCGGCGATAAGAGAGAAACTGGAACGAGAGAGAACGATCGAAAGAAACTGGGGAGAACCGCCTCAAACAGGTATCGAACACCGAGGTTTTCGATACGACCGTTCGCACGCTGCGGGGAAGACAGGCGCAGAGCTCGTAGCGACAACTTCTTTTTCCCATTGTAATTTCGTTCCGCGCCGTTAGGATCCTACGCGACAGACGATGTCGCACGCTTCGCGCGTATACTTACGCTTCGCTCTTAACCGGTTAACAGAATGCGCGCGCGCGCGTTAGGCGATTGCCAAAGGCGAGACGAAAAGTTCGGTGGGTTCGGTATCGGTGCAACCACAGGCAGGAGCAGACAGATAGGCAAACGTGTTCAACCGTGCCCGTATTTTGTAACTACGGTCCAGTTCCCTTAGCTTTGATAGTCGAACGAACGATTTGTAATTCCCCTGTCCCTCGCTCAAAATAAAATCGACGCCACCGAGTTACAAAATATATAAGATCGAACGTGTCTAGCTGCACTCATATACATGCATACACACGGAACAACGACGTTCTTCGAATTGCTTCGTTGCACCATCGGAAAGATCGAGGAGGACCAGCGGCGATAGATTAGAAGCGGAGCCACGCGTCGTGAGAGTGATCTGATGGGTGAATAAAAATCTTGAGAAACATCGAAGGAGGTCGTAGACTTCGAGTTCGCTTTGTCGTTGGGAATTCTTAACACTTCCAAGTTACAAGCTTTCGAACAATTCCGAGCAACGAATTAACCGAAAATTTAACTGATTCTTCATCACGCAGTTCTAACGGGTTAGCGCAATTTTCTCCTCAAGTTCGATCAACGGGAAAGTTACAGGGGCCCCAGAAAAGGGAGAAATGAAGCAAAGAGAAAGTGAAATAGAAAATGAGAATGGAATTTTTTCATTTGGTTAAGATTAAGGAAGAAGAAATTAGAGCTTAATTTCTAATAGAATAATACAATCATCTAATATTATTCACGATATAGCAATAAAAAAGTCATATATTTAAATATGTTACTGTTTAGTAGTTTATTTCTTTTATTCTTTTTATTATTGTTATAATTATCCTTTCTCGTGATTTCGTTCTGTTTAAAGATGTTACGCTTTTTTACCGTTTTGACATTATTTGGGGCCCCAAAAAGTTTCTTGCACCCGGGCCCCTTTATAGAGAAGGCCGGCCCTGAGCGAGGTCTACCTAAACTCGAAAAGTTCGGGGAGCTTTTAAGAAGAATCCCGACCAGGATTCAGCTACCATCGTTCGTGGTCCGAGTGAAGTCAGATCCCCTGGAAACCCTCGTGAATCTTAATCAATCGCGCGAGTCCTCCTCGCCGACTTTCGGGGGGCGAGCGGAGAAGCAGGGCGAGTTTCTTTCGACGGAGTCGTGCGAAATGAAGAGGTACGGATTGAGGTGACGATCGAAAGCAAGGGGCACGGATAATTCGACAATGGAAACGGGCAGACGCGAGAATCCAGCGATGAATGTCGACCGAAGGAAGAAGAACGAAAGTACGACCGAAGTATCGCGTGACGAATTGTCTCGACGAGAGTACCAAATTCTAAAATGTATTTAATAACACACACTAACTGCATTATGTTGTAGAGACGTAACGTACGATCGTTAACGATAAGAACAATGTAGATACACACAGAACACGCGACGGAGACATTGTACACACCATCACATATATATATATATATATAAAATATACCTATACAATAAAACAAGCCGGCAAAAGAGAAACACGCGACACACACACGTACACACACGCAACATATTATACATATACACGAGCATACCCCGTAGGTCGGGCGATTACCATCTCGAAGCGATTATACATATATATATAATTAATTATAAATATATAAATATAAATACATATATATACATATATATGTATGTATGTATGTATGTATGTATATATATATATATATAAATACATATACCAGCACTCGGTAGATATAGGTACACCCGTAAGTCTACCTATACTACCTAAAAAGAGAACACTTTAACGCGGCTGTAACGCGCCGATTCTACGAGAAAAAGAGAGTGAAAGAAAGAGAGTGTGAACAAAGAGCGTAGAGGAGAGTAACGACGAGAGAGAGTGGACGGGCGTTGCATTTGCGACGACAGGGGCGAGTGTAGAAGCGCGAATATACATACATAACGCGTATTAATAGCCGTAGAGTTCTAGATCAAGAAGCGAGAGAGAGAGAGAGAGATTGGTTTAATCGAGAGAACGTGTGAGTAGTCCGTGAAAGAATGCCGCGTGTACAACTATTGCGTACAACGAGTGTGTCTGCGTGAATCTGTTACGGTCTGTATTTTAACGTGGAAGTTCCTGTTCCTCCGAGAATTAACGAGACGAAGGGAGAGAGAGCGAGAGAGAGAGAGAGTCAGCGTGGCCGAAAGTGGATAAAAAATTAGACCGAGAATCACCGTGATTTTTGTAGATCCTCGTCCGATCGCGCGGGTGCCTCGATATCTGCCCGGGCCGATCAATCATTTCCTACGTCACTTCGAGGGCGGTCGCACATTCGGCTCGGACGCCGGCCGAAAGCGAAAACTCGGCTGGGCGACGAGTCGAGGGCGAAATGGAACACGGAGCAAGAGCGATTGGCGAACGCGATCTTCCCTTCTGACTGTAGCGAGACGAGAATTATATGGGAACGAGAACGGGCAGGTTACGGTACGCCCCTCACTTACGAATAGCCGTGCGCCATTAAGAAACCGTTTTTTGTAATATCCGAATAAAATGCATGGTCGACGAGAACGTATAAATATCAGCTCAATTACCATTGATCGTTCCAGAAAAAAAGAATGATCGTCGCTGTGGGAAAGCACTCACCTACCACCCCATACGAACGGCTATCGCGCGCGCTCGCGCATAAAAAAAAACCCTCGTACTCGCGGTTAAACACAATTCTGATCAGATATCCTGTCGAAGAGGAGATAGATTCTAGGCTACCTCGACGCTCACCGAATGCCAGAGACACGTCTATTGCATAAGGGATGTAAATACGTTATAGATCATTGCAAGATCGACAAATATATGAGAGGGAGAACTTAAGAACCCCACTTCTCTTCGTCGCTGGCATGCTGTATCCTTGCTCTACCCATTTCCCAATTTTTTCATCTTCTTTCCGTAATACCGTTACGCTTGGTCCTCCTTATTCTGTGTTTGATAAGCTGACACGAGCAGATATTACATTGAAATAAGAAGCTTATGTCTCCGAAGATGCGAAAATGTTATTGTGGTCGGTTAATTATTTGTAATTTAAGAGTGGGCTTACGCATTCAACAGGGACACACACACATTGCGCAAACTGGTTCTTAGGATATTCATTGTTCACGAACGACAGACTGGCATCCAGCGAGCGCGATTCGAGGCGAAAGGATACATTGTAAATAAACCAGATAGAAAGTGCAAGCGAGAGAGGAAGGAATAGTTAAAAGAGAGTGAGTGAGGTGACAAAGAATGAAAGAGAAAGAGGACGAGAAACAGAGAGAAAGGGCAAGAGAGAGAGGGAGAGAACGAGTGCGTGTATTTCAGTTATAAACACTCTATCGTATTACGTGCGTCAGAATCGATGAAATGCTCGCGCTGACTGCCGAGAAATGGACGTAAATAACGGGACATAAGCGTGTCCTCGCGCTCGGGTCGTTTAGATAAGAAAAGAAATCGGGATTTTAAAAGCAAAAAAAAACAAGAAGAACGAGAAGGCGAACAAAAGACGAAAAAAGGAAAAAGAAGTAAATAAAACAGAGGCTCTCCTAGTTACTTGCTCATTGAAATAAATATTCTAAATAACGTTCGTAACGGAACAAAAGTCTAGATACGCATCAGTATAATGAGAAATAATTTTACGTACAAATAAGTAAGGATCACGCGCACGCGCACGCGTCACCGCGAAATCACGCTTCCGGTGATCCATATCGATCGAAAAGCACGAGATTCAATCATTCATATTATTACGTCGCGAAATCGTAGAACGACAATTTTACCAGCATTTTAAGGTGACACGTATTGTTTCAAAAAAAAGAAGAAAAATTAAGGAAAAGAAAGAAGAGATCCTTCCCTTCCTCCATCCTCTTTATCGATTATTACGCTTTCTAGCGAATCATAACAGAATGATAGAGTGGAACCTCGATTCTGGTAGGTAGGTAAATTGAATTGAAATCTTGGTAAAAATACTTCAAATTACATTTATTTATAAAATGGACAATTTGTTACTTAATAGTGCTCTGCGATTTGAATGATTCGGGGGATTTATGTACCCATTACTCAAACAAATTTACATTTACTGAGTATTCTGCTATAGTGAAGAATTTTGGAAAAATGTACATTATGAATATTAAATGTTAGATCTCCTCGATAACAAGAACAGTAATATTCTGTTGTAGAAGTTATTATTGATGAATATATCAGTATAGTGTACAGTTTAGAACACCGAGCAGTAATAAGGAATAAACACTATCTTTAGTTCGACGTTAAAAATATAATCCCTGCTGTTGCCGGCAACTGTACTTTTGCCTTAGATAACAGAAACTCAAATAATCGAAAAACCGTAATATTGAATTAGTCGAGGTTCCTACTCTGTTTGCAATAAGAATTTGTTTCTTGCAAATTATATGTATGTATCCTGTTCAATACGAGAAGAGAAATAGATATCATGCAAGAAGAATAACCGCGGATTTGTTCGTAAAGTGTTCAAGCAGTTCACTTTCGTATGAGCATTTTAATGGAAATTTGAAAAAAGCGCGGTGCGCAAAGGACGGGAGTGCGCGCGCGTGCGCGTGCTTGTTCACCTACTGTACGCTCACGAAGGATCACAATTTCTATAATATATTAAGGTCGATCGCTGTGAGTCATGCAGTTTGCAGCGAGCATGTATGGCCTGCGAGCAATTACAAGCTTGTTACCGGAAAGCAAAGAGATATTACCATCGGTTAACAGCGACGAGTATGATAGATATTGTTACGTAAACGAGTATAACAGAGAAAAGAATATCGTGTCGTTGCATGATCGATATACCTAAATGAAACTATTACTACGTGATACGACATTATTATGTAAAAGTTTTTATTGCGTGAGTAAAATTATGTTATGGACGAAAATTGTGAACCTTGTAAATAATAAATCTCGTCCTTTTCCTCGTACATCGAACACGCCACCTGTGAAACAGCACACTATCCCGCGTAGTTCGATCGATTTCCTTTCGTATCCGAAGATCACTCGCGTTTCGATAGTAACAAACGTTTCAACTACCGTATTCTACTCGCTTCATACTCGCCTCGAACACTTTGTTTACGAAGATCTCACTATTAAACGACGAACAATAGTAAAAATTAACGGAACGATTTGAACCCGGCACGCGACGATTACAATATGGCACTTTTAATATGCGAAGTCACGTGACTTGAATATTCTACTGTATCCGGCGAAGGTATCCATGGTGGGAAGAACTTCGGTGTCGTATAGATGACGTGGATATTTAAATCCTATTGTAATACCGATCTGAAATACCGACTTCGTCAGAAATCAATGGTTTAAACGCGCACTCTACATTTAAGAACGGTGACTCTGGGAATTAATTCAACTCGATCACCGAAGTCGATAAGTAGACTAGTCGATAAACTTCTTTAGTAAAGGAAAAAGCAATAACGATGCATTCACAGTGTAAATTGGCCTGGTTCTCGCGCACAGTTGTTATCATTTTCACCACCTGGTCCACTGTGGATCAAGATCAATTCACATTTGTGTTGTCCGTAGCAATTTTCATCATATTTAGTCACAGTTCTAACCGCTAGTAGAATTGCGATCGAATTCCATTTTAAATTGATAACGTTGTATGTTATGAAAACGTTACGGGGATCTAGGAACCCTAATCCGTGTGATAAAAACTGACATTGGATGTCAAATCTATTCTGTATCTCGTCTGTGGTTTCATAAATTAAGCATATCCAAGTTTTAAGTTGTCATCATTTTTTATTTATCAGATATCGATCTAACAAGTATAAACGAATATAAAATTAAGTTATCTACCTGTTTTAAATAATGTTTTATGCAATATGACTTAGCATGCTGAACGCCAACGTAAAGGCGCATGCGTAAATGTATGAAAATACATACACCCACGGCCACCATCTATGGACCGCAATTGAACTAAATACGTAAAAAGGACTCGGACAGATTCTAAGTTACGAAACAATATTTAACAATTACGTGGTCGAATATTTACGACATCTTTTTACCAAAAGTTCTCAGAGTTTCGAATGTTAACGCTGTAATTAACAGCAGTGCTTCAAGCGAGAAGATAAAGCCACCTAACCTTTTCTTCCTTGCAATCTTCTTGCATTATCTATACGCAGAAATATTGTTGATTTGTGTTCATAAGTTTAGAGACATTTATTTCATTTTGTCGGCGAGATGTCTATGGAGAAACGATAGGACATTGACATTCTCGTTTTCTTTTATGTTGATTTTGTAAAACTAAGGTTAAGGATGCCCACTCGAACCATCCGTTGGTATACATATCATATTTATTGCTCCTATCTAACATTGTTCTCGCGCCATGCCCAAGATGCGATTATGATAAATGCAACTCTGAAAGATTGTGTTAAGGCGCAGCGGTTTAATATTTCTCCTATATCGACAGTTTCGCATAGTTCCGCATTCGTTAGAAGTTACTGTGTATATAAGAGTCTAGTTTCTGCCTTCCAAACTACGCAATGCTTTCGTTACATTTCCAGACTTTTCGAAGCATACAATTTTACTGATGGCACGAGAAAAGTTGTGATAAGTTATTTTTACGAAGCTGACACTGAATGAAACGAGAATCGAGGATAATAAGATGATAGGTACGCGAACACGGCTATGCGAACACGGTATCATTGATCGTGCCTAAACATGCCGTACCCATTTTTTTATATTATGTATGTATAAATAATTAATTGTTTAAAGAATATATATCTTTAAACCCCATACGGATCTCCAAAAATTTATTTGCATTTCGGTTCAAAGTCACAATAAAACTATTCGGTTCTTTGTGAAAAGAACACTGTCAGAAATTCTAGGATTAAGTTCAGAAGTATTGTGGAATTTTGAAACCATAAATCGCGAACTTTTCGATAAAAATAATGTCGGCTGATCTTTCATATTACTCGAGAAAATACTCATGACCTAGATATATAACCTTGCATTGGCTGTGTTTGAAAAACCGCGTAAAAACAAACTAATAACAAACAAATACTTCATAATACAAAGGATACAAAACCAACGAGCCAATTTTTACAATACAATCGTTGCAAATGTATCATAGAGTATATATTCCTCTTAATATATTTTCTTTAATTAAGATCCAGAAACATTGTTACAAATAACAAAACTGCAGTATAGTACGTATCCAAATAAAAATGAAATTCTGCTCTGACAAAGGTATTGTATGTTCGTAGTATTATTAAGGGGGTAGACACGGGTAATGCAGCGCGCTGTATACCGACACAATCTGGCCCGAAACATGGGTCTGGGCGGGCATGTTGTTTGTCCTTATATGATCAGATTTCGGGCTGAGTGACGTCTCATTCGAAAGAGGAAGCTTCAATGCAGACCGCTCTGGTCATGATTCGACGAGATTGTGTTGATATGTAATAATATGAGTGATCAAAGTGGAGCAAAAGTCGAGAAAATACACCCGCAAGAATCCAAGTATTTTTAGGTCACTAAAAGAGTTTTGTGACTCAAACGATGACCAGAGCGGTCTGCATTGAAGCTTCCTCTTTCGAATGAGACGTCACTCAGCCCGAAATCTGATCATATAAGGACAAACAACATGCCCGCCCAGACCCATGTTTCGGGCCAGATTGTGTCGGTATACAGCGCGCTGCATTACCCATGTCACGTGGCGTGTTTACGTCCTTAAGTATTTTTAGGTCATTAAAAGAGTTTTGTGACTCAAACGGTTATCCCAGCGCTCCGCATTGAACCTTCCTCTTTCGAATGAGACCTCGCCCAGCCCAACATCTGCTCATATAAGAACGAAAAAGGAAAAATTTCAAACCCATGTTTCAGGTTAGATTGTCGGTATTACAGCGCGGTGCATCGCCCGTGTCACGTGACGTGTCTACCCCCTTAAAAGAATGTCGTAAACGTGTAAAAAAATATTATATACCTAACGTACAACGATACTTAATCTGCATTTCGCGAGTATATACACGTTGTTGCGTGATCGTACCAATTTCTGGTATTTGCCGCATTAGCTTCACTCGATTCTCAGTTGCGTGGTATCGCGAATCGCGACGTTTCTAGCATGTGCAGTTATGTCGCCATTTCCTGTTACCACGCGAGTCCAACTAGAAGCTGCCGAATTTATTTCAATCGCCCAGGCAATTCCTGCCAAACTCGTGTTCTATCCATCTTCTATATTCCTGAAATGAATTTCGAAAGTAATTTCCGCTAAATACTGTGAGTAGATTCGCGAGCAAAGGTTTGCTAAAATAACGCACTTGATAGAATGTTCTAGAAACTAGGCCGACTTCCGGCGAGCGCCTTCTAGAATCTTCAAAGCTCGATAAAAGCAGCCGCAGCGCGGCAGGATTCAATACTCTGAAAAGTGACTGCGAGCGGAGCTGTTCGTCGCGAGGCGCGCGCGAGGCTATACTTACTCTGCGAGTGCATACGTGTAAAATTATCGAAGAGTTCAGCACGAAGGCAATTTAATTGGTTGGACTTTCGAAACATCAGTATTTACTTAATTGACTGAAAGTGTAAGATAGTTGGAAGAAGCCGCAACCATGACTGATGCCGGCGAGGTCGAAACCTTCGCCTTCCAGGCCGAAATCGCACAATTGATGAGCTTGATCATCAACACGTTCTACTCTAACAAAGAAATCTTCATCCGAGAATTGATCTCCAACGCATCCGATGTAAGTGCAATTTTCCTTACGCTCGGTTACGCTGCGAGATATTATTCCATTGTACACGGCGGTGGTTTCAAGTAATCCTTCAAAAGAAATTTCATTCGACGAGCGAATCTGTGAAATATTTTGTGAATTTGAAGACTGATTGGCGTTTTCGATCTCGTTTGTTTTAGGCGTTGGATAAAATCCGTTATGAGTCCCTCACAGACCCATCCAAATTAGACACTTGCAAGGAATTGTTCATTAAAATTATCCCTAATAAGAATGACCGCACCTTGACTATCCTTGACTCGTAAGTATCAATTTGTCAGATAAAATACTCTTTCTTGCGTCTTTTATATTGCAGAAATCTTTCTATTTCTTGTATTTGCTGGAAAATTTTATGGATTTTGATTTTCGATCGGCTGTCACTTAACACATTCGCGACTGGCAGAGTTATTACATTTCTAATACTGATTACCGGTGTAAATAATGAAATTCTGAAGCTTGTATTGTTAGAGCGAAGATAACAATTATAAAATATGTTTTGAAATATCAATGTTGTAAATGTGTGTTGTTTAACACATTTGCGACCGCAAACGTGAATTCGCGAATTCGCAACTAGGAATAGAATTTGAAATGACCTGAATTCACATCAGCGATCGTGAATGTGTTAATATCGAATCAATGTAGAAGACTTTATTTCTGATAAATTGTTATTAGGAATGGAAACACGTTAGGTAATTAAATTTATTTTCGTTATAGTGGCATTGGTATGACCAAAGCTGACCTTGTGAACAACTTGGGTACCATTGCTAAGTCTGGTACGAAAGCATTTATGGAAGCTCTGCAGGCTGGCGCAGATATTTCTATGATCGGTCAGTTTGGTGTGGGTTTCTACTCCGCTTACTTGGTGGGAGATAAAGTTACCGTGATCTCGAAGCACAACGACGACGAACAGTATCTATGGGAGTCTTCTGCTGGTGGTTCCTTCACCGTTCGTCCAGACAGTGGAGAACCGATCGGAAGGGGTACCAAGATTATCCTGCACGTCAAGGAGGACCAGACCGAGTACTTGGAGGAATCGAAGATCAAGGAAATTGTTAAGAAGCATTCTCAATTCATTGGCTATCCAATTAAACTCACTGTTGAGAAAGAAAGGGATAAGGAACTAAGCGACGACGAAGAGGAAGAGGAAGAGCCCGCGAAAGAAGGAGAGACAGACGACGAAAAGGCGAAAATCGAAGATGTTGGGGAGGACGAGGATGAGGACAAGCCGAAAGATGAAAAGAAAAAGAAGAAGAAGAAGATCACAGAAAAGTATACCGAGGACGAAGAGCTGAACAAGACGAAGCCAATTTGGACAAGAAACCCAGATGACATTACTCAAGAGGAGTACGGTGAATTTTACAAGAGTTTGACCAACGACTGGGAAGATCACTTGGCTGTGAAACATTTCTCGGTGGAAGGGCAATTGGAGTTCCGTGCGTTGCTCTTCATTCCACGACGTGCGCCCTTCGATCTCTTCGAAAACAAGAAGAAGAAGAATAACATTAAGTTGTATGTACGCAGGGTGTTCATTATGGAAAACTGCGAAGACCTTATCCCGGAATACCTCAACTTTATTAAAGGTGTCGTAGACAGCGAGGATCTCCCATTGAACATTTCCCGTGAGATGTTGCAACAGAACAAAATTCTTAAAGTTATCAGAAAGAACCTTGTAAAGAAATGCTTAGAGCTCTTCGAGGAGCTAGCGGAAGATAAAGAGAACTACAAGAAATGCTACGAACAGTTCAGCAAGAACTTGAAACTAGGTATTCACGAAGATAGCCAAAATAGGAAGAAACTCTCAGAGTTGCTAAGGTATCACACGTCTGCCTCCGGAGATGAGATGTGCTCGCTGAAAGACTACGTCGGCCGAATGAAAGATAATCAGAAGCACATCTACTACATTACTGGCGAGAGCAAGGAACAAGTAACCAACAGCTCTTTCGTAGAGAGGGTTAAGAAGCGTGGCTTCGAAGTGGTCTACATGACAGAGCCTATCGATGAATACGTTGTACAGCAATTGAAAGAATTCGACGGGAAGCAGCTGGTTTCTGTGACCAAAGAAGGCCTGGAGCTTCCAGAAGACGAGGAGGAGAAGAAGAAACGCGAAGAGGACAAAACCAAGTTTGAGAACCTCTGCAAAGTCATGAAGGATATATTAGACAAGAAGGTGGAGAAGGTTGTCGTGTCGAACAGGTTGGTTGATTCTCCGTGCTGTATCGTCACGTCGCAGTATGGATGGACGGCGAACATGGAGAGGATCATGAAAGCGCAAGCTCTCCGGGACACATCGACCATGGGATATATGGCCGCCAAGAAACATTTGGAGATCAACCCGGATCATCCGATCATGGAGAACTTGAGACAGAAAGCTGAGGCGGACAAACATGACAAATCTGTTAAAGATCTGGTTATGCTCCTGTTCGAGACTGCGCTGCTGTCTTCTGGATTCGCTCTCGAAGACCCGCAGGTGCATGCGTCCAGAATATACAGGATGATTAAGCTTGGCCTTGGTTTCGACGACGATGACGAGACACCAGTTGTAGAAGAGGAGAAAATGGATACAGAAGTCCCACCGCTAGAAGGTGACACAGAGGAAACATCCAGAATGGAAGAAGTAGATTAAGGGTCCTATTGTTTAGAATTACTAAACCAAATCCAAAGACTTACAAGATGTAGAAAGACTGTTACAGATTACTTCTACTTAAGTATTGAACGATTTCCTTTTTCATTTCTATCTTTCGTTATGCGACAGAATGGGGCGTCATGCTTACTTAGGGTATGCATAGTATAGTTACGAAAATTTCCGTATTTATTTGATAAATATGAAATTAAAGCATTAGAGTCGTTCCTTAAATACTTTTTTTTACCATTTTCATAAGGCTGCATCGTTATCGTTATATTTTTTTTATACTCTTACGTCGTTTCAGTGTCAGTTTTACACTTTCATCATTCCATCGCGAGACCTTCATGTAGCCAAGTAATATTAAAATCGTTGTAAAGTTTTGTCCGTAATAAAATATCATTACATATTTAAATTGTGAGTGTATTTCCTTAATCCTATTGTATTTTATTTGAAAAATTACGAAAAATTAGGCGTAAAATTAAAAATTATTTTAAATCGATATTCATCTTAGCCAAATTTCGTAGAATATCCAGAATTTTGTAAAGGAACATCATAAAATTTGTAGTATTCTTTTCCTTCATGCTTATAAAAGTGAAAAGTTTTGTAACCAGCAGAATTGAAAATTTTATTTCACGCATTGAAATTTAGAACGCTGTATGTGTTGGTGACGCGTCAATGTAGACTGAATTAATGATTGTAGGTACTGATCATCAGTGCGTTCACCGCACGTGGTGAGCAGATTCACCGACCGCATACAAATGCAGGCAGCGTACGACTTTAAAAAACGCCTAAGATAGTAGATTTATAGCAAATAGTATAAATATAAATTTAGACAATACAAAAACTTACAAGACTTTATTTAAATAATACATACACCTTTCAATTAGGTTTTATCTATTTCTCATTCAAAGCGTTCACATCCTGAAACTCAAAATACTCTTCTTTTCTTTGAACCATTGCTGCAATATCATATGTTCTCTTGTTTGAACAGAATTAATTTCATATAATAATATAATGGTGTGAATAGGTTTATACGGGATAGTAATATAGCAAATCCTATTGATTATTACGATAATGAATATCGTTTACTGTACAGCAAACTGTACAATCGCGTATGAAAATGTATAGCGTTGAGAAAAGGAGACAATATGTTTATTAATATGAAAAGCTTTTCATCGTTTCAAGACGTGGGAATGGGTCTGTGTTGCGAACGCATTAAGGTATGCGATTCGAATAGTACGTATTGTATTTATTTACACGGCAACAGACAATCAAATGCCCGTTTTATGTATTTTCCTATTCCGCAGCATTTTAAAAGTAATGGTACTTTTTCTACCGATCAAAACTATCGGTGTGTGTTGACCGATAGAGCGCGACACTGTTGGTTGTCGAAGTGTTGCGTGTTGCCACATCACCACCAAATCAAACGTACTTGGACGATGTTTCTCTGTGTAGATTGCGCTCGTGCCGACTCTTCCACGATACGTGGAAAGCGTGAGTTTCACTACTCCGGTCCAACATGTCAAATTTTTCTTGAATTTCTGACGAATATTCACGAGAAGGATAGACAACCAACGTGTAGATAATTTCTATTCACCGAAAACACTCCAGGGCACCACGCAGGCGGAGGAATTATAGATTTTTTCCTGGTGTTTAACGTGGTAAACGAACGACACGATGAGCGCACCCCAGGGGCAAGTGAAATCACGAAACGGAGTAGTAAAACAGGTAAAGTACTCGAATTTGGCGGAAATCTGCCCCACGAACAATATCCCGCCCTAACTTAACTACGATTCACACGATTACTGTCATATATAACCTAATATTTTGACATCTGTTCGATCCCGTTTCATGGAATTGGAGCGAAAAATCGCTATCGAAAACATATGGTCCTCGTATCGGAATATTTTCGTTCTGTACGCGATTCTTCGTAATAGTAAGATGTTAATTGCTATTCGAATGCTTATGACATTCCTAGGATTCTATGTAATATGGTATTAGCCTCTATTTACTGTGCATATCCTTCGGTTTGTGTGGCTGTATTTTTAAAAGAGCTAAATAAAGCCCACCTTTATCCTTTTAGTCTTCTATGAAAAGTGTAACTTTATATGTTGTTACACTGATATTATACACAGTGCTATGTTATCAATTAAGAATAAATTTGTCTATCTTGTTTTCCAACATGGAATTTTATATTTGAAGGTTACTTCTGGAGATACCATTATTATTCGTGGCCAACCGATCGGCGGCCCGCCTCCCGAAGTCACTATTACTTTGTGCAACATTACCGCCCCAAAATTAGAACGATGGAAAGTGAATGATAGGTACGTACAATTATTTGCACGTCACCATGCTGGGAGAAATATATTTTAAACTCGTGCTTTTTCTTCTCTGTTCGTAGCGTCGACGAAAGCAAAGACGAACCATATGCTTGGGAAGCCAGGGAATTTTTACGCAAGAAGCTGATTGGCCAAGATGTGACTTTTGTTATGGAGAAGTCGATTAACTCGACTAGAGCGTATGGCACTGTATGGTTAGGGAAAGGTATGGAAAGCAGTGCCTTTGTTGCGTGTTAAATGTTATTACGATCTGTTAAAATTCCATTGCGATTTTAGATAAAAATGGAGAAAACGTGGCAGAGACATTGGTTTCCGAGGGTTTGGTAACTGTGAAAAAGGACAACCGAAATCCCAGCGCCGAACAGGTTAGATTGACCGAGCTGGAGAATGCAGCGAAGCAAGCTAAGAAAGGGAAGTGGTCAGAGTCGCCAGCCTCTGAGCATATACGCGACGTGAAACGGACTGTAGATGATCCTCGGAAATTGGTCGAGAAATTTGGAAAGAAGCCTGTAAAAGCTATCATTGAATTTGTTTTCGATGGATCTACAGTGAGAGCGCTGTTACTACCCGATTTCTATAACGTGATGTTAATGATATCGGGTGTTCGATGCCCAGGCTGGCCAAATGGAAGGCGCGAGAATTCAGTAGGCGATCCTTACGCGGACGAAGCGAAATTCTTCGTAGAATCTCGCCTTCTCCATAGAGACGTCGAAATAGTACTCGAGTCTGTTAATAATAACAACTTTATTGGCAGCATCCTGCATCCAAAAGGTCGGTACAGTTTAAAACGACTGAGATAAGCGAGGCGTCTTGCTAATGGTCCTGACTAAATAATTACAAATATTCTTCATTCAACAGGAAACATTGCAGAGATTTTATTGAACGAAGGCTTCGCAAAGTGCCAAGATTGGTCGATTAATAATAGCAGAGCTGGCGCTGAAAAGCTCTATCTCGCGGAGAAAGCTGCGAAAGAAGCGCGATTGCGTCTGTGGAAAGATTATAAACCGTCAGGCCCGCAAATAGAGTTCACCGGTACTGTTGTTGAAATTGTTAATGCAGATGCGCTTATAATCAGGACGCAAAACGGCGAAAACAAGAAAGTCTTTTTAAGTAGCATTCGACCACCGGCCAGGGAAAAGAAGCCCAATGACGAAAGCAATAACTCCGGTAGAAAAGACTTCAAGCCTCTTTACGACGTACCATGGATGTTAGAGGCTCGCGAATTTTTACGTGAGAAATTCATTAGAAAAAACGTGAAAGTTGTCGTTGATTACACTCAACCTGCTAGAGACAATTTCCCGGAGAAATTGTGCTGTACTGTTACCTGTGGTAAAACGTACGTTATTAAATTCTTCTCCGATAAGATCGATTAACCGTTACAGTCGATTGTTAGTAATTCTTCTAAGCCGTTAATATGCTTTTAGGAACATTGCCGAGGCACTGGTTGCGCGAGGTTTAGCAAGAGTGATCAAATACAGACAAAACGACGATCAGCGTTCTTCTCACTACAATTTACTGCACGTTGCAGAGAGTAAAGCAGAGAAGTCCCAGCATGGTTTGCATGCAAAGAAGGATGTTCCTGTGCACAGATTAGTGGATCTCTCCAACGATCCTGCCAAAGCAAAGGCGTTCTTGACATCCTTGAAACGAGCGCAAGGCATTAAAGCCGTGGTTGAATTTGTCACGAGTGGCTCGCGCCTGAAACTCTTTTTACCGAAAGAAGACCAGTTAATTACATTTGTTTTGGCTGGTATAAGAACCCCTCGCTGTCAGAGATCGCTGCCAGGCGGTGGCGTAGTTAAAGCGGACGAGTACGGCGAAAAGGCGCTAGCTTTTACCAGAGAGCATTGCTTCCAAAGGGACGTGGAGATTAAGATTGAAAGTACAGAGACGAAAGGAAGCGGATTTATTGGATGGTTGACGGTGAACGACGTTAACATGTCCGTTTCCCTCGTCGAGGAGGGGCTGGCAGAAGTGGTTACCTTCCCTGACTTTGGGGAATTAACGAGGACGCTTAAAACAGCAGAGGAACGTGCCAAAACGAAGAAATTGAACGTAAGTAACTTAACAGACACGGTGTACGCTTTACGAATGTTATACTAATTATTATCGCGTGTTACAGATGTGGAAGAATTTCGTTGAGGTGCAAGTGGAGAATGATAAGAACGAAAACGATAAAGAAGTCGTGGAAAGGAAAATTGATTACCAAGAGGTAGTGATTTCCGAGGTTACTGAAGATCTTCATTTTTACGTACAAAATGTCGATCAGCGCAGTATGCTGGAAAATTTGGTGTCGCAATTGCGCCAAGAGCTATCGGCTAATCCTCCGCTCCCGGGCGCTTATAAGCCAATCAGAGGAGATTTGGCCGTAGCCAAGTTTACTGGCGATGATCAATGGTATCGTATTAAAATAGAGAAAACTGCTGGCGTGAATATCAGCGTCTTCTATATTGATTATGGAAACAGAGAGACGGTTAATGTGACGAGAGTCGCTGATTTACCGTCGCGGTTTGCCACTGACAAACCTTACGCCCACGAGCATACACTTGCCTGTGTTGCACTCCCGAACGACGTAAGTATCTCTTTGCGGAGTCCTTCGTCTTTGCAATTATAAACGATATGCTATAATCTATTACAAATATTTATAGAACGACGACAAGAAAGCGGCAGTCGAAACCTTTAAGGAAGACGTGATGGATAAAATCTTACTAATGAATAGGGAATATAAGATGAACAATAACGTTACTGCTGTGACATTAGTTGATTCTTCTGCTAATTCTTCTTCTACTACCGATGATATCGCGAAAGGGCTTATTGCCGATGGATTGTTACTTGTTCAACATCAACGTGACAGGAGACTTACGAAATTGGCAAGTTGCATTTCTGCATTCTTCGGTAACGTTTCATCACACGCGCATAATAATCGTTTTATCCCGATTCATTTTAGATCGAAGAATACAAGAAGGCGGAAGAGGAAGCGAAGCATAATCGGCGTAATATTTGGAGATACGGCGACATACGCGCCGACGATGAAAAAGAATTTGGATTGTAAAAATGCTCAAGGAATGGTTGAAAAAAAGAGTGATCGATACAGGGAAAAAGACATCATGTTATAAACTGCATAATAAATATCTAAGAATCTATCACATAGATTAACGGAAATTAATAAATGTCCATATGAGAGTTACATGTTGCATTGATTATAATGCAATTATATTTCATTACATAAAAGTATGAATTGTACATAACAATTTCATTAATTCTTGTAATTTTTGAATGGAACAGTGGCATAATATATTGCATAATAATATTCTCATCACTCATTACTTGTACTTTGCAATGTAAAGTTTTGTTATCGATGAGCTTTAGGAATACCCGTATGTAATCATGTGAAACTTTACGTGGTCTATGTGCAATTTATTTTTAATCGTTTACATTCTGATTGAGAAGAAAGCTTTTTTTGTACGCGCTTATGATGCATTTAAACTCACTGTATAAGAATTATACAAATGATTTACGAAGTTCATGACTGTACATTTTATCGAGCATATTCATTTAACTTAAGTGTGTAAGAGTTCATATCAAGAAAGTATATTATATTTTGAATAAAAGTGGCATCAGTAGATCATTGCTTAAACAGCCTGAATGTTAAACGCAGGATACTGTGTGTACATACAAATTGTCGTTCAATAAAAATGTTACACAAACACTTCCTCTATTAATATTCTATTATTCAATGTGTTTCACATATTACTGGTGCCGCTTTATTTGTGTCGAAATTAGCGCTTCGCGGGATATATACATGCGTAAACAACTTTTCCTTTATCATGCCACTCAATTGCTCTTTCACTTCTCATTTTTCTTGAATTGTGAACATTGAAAGAACTAGAAATTTATATTGAAATAATCAATTTATTCCTCCCACTCTTACTTTATACATATGTACTTCACGTGGTGTTACGCTGTTTATTACTTTCCTCGCAAATTACCAACGCAACAGTTCGTACGCGAAACCTAAAGAGCATCTATTAAACATAAATTTAATATGAAAGGTCTATAATTTTGAACAGGGAAAAGATTCATATTTTTAAAGATAATTAAAATTAAATGTAATTTACATGCAACGTGTATGACCTGATCTTGTTAAGAATGAAAGAAACAATGAATGTTTATAATCAGAGTAAATAGGAATGTCTTATAAGTTTTTATGAATGTTTACCAATGGAACTGATGAGCAGCATATCATTAAGTATTTAATCTACATTATATTACATCTTATTGGGAATTTACGGATTCGCCGGTGCGAAGGAACTAGATTAAATTTTTAAATACTATTTCAGTAACTCAGCTGAGGAAACAATTGAAATGCATGAATATATTACAGAATGAAGTAAAAAAGATGTAGTTTTTACATAATCATGAAAGTTTTGTCCCGATATATGCACGATGGTAGTGATTTGATACGATCTTGTGATGTGCGCATTATTCTACATATTTCTCTTTTGCGGTATCAAAAGATTTGATGAAGAATTATATAAAATATAATTCTTTGTATTCATATACGATTATACTAAATAAACCTATGGAAAATACTTTCATGTATCCATAAAATCTACAGATCTACATTTTTGCAAACAATTTAGAATTCTGACATTCCTAGGACTTTAGTCTTTGCAACAAAGCTATCGCCACATACGCGATTTAGCAGTTCCGCTATTTTATACCTATTTACTTCGCGATGACACACGGGCGTCGCATATTATGTACTGCAAATAAATTGTGACTTTTCTATTTATACTATTTATCAGTTTTTACTGTCTTCTACTTTTCAAAAATGCTTCGAATGTAATGCAAAATTCTCTATTCTCATTTAATGTCATTCAACTACTGTTGAATGGTTAAGTTATTTTTGGTACTTGAAACTTTACTTAAGGTGTATTATTCTCGAATTGTCCAAAGTCTTGCTACATTGATGAACGGAGAAGCGTATATCTTACTCGTGCAGGAAGAATAACCATAGAATTATAAACAATTTGAAATATTGGTTACATGGAATGAAATTGAGATACAGTGCTGATAAAACTCTATTTCCGTGAATAGGAGCGCCAACGTTGATGCTAGTACATAAATGAAACTCAGCTTGAATCAGAAATATACTAGCATTATTGATCATCACAGGAATGTATAGTGTGCTTAACCACTGTATTATCCCAAGAACAAGAAATTAATTCATCTTTGTACCATGCAAGCCCACGTACGAAATCAGTGTGCTCTTCACTTTTGTACACCGTTGAGAACTCTTTATTTATATCGACTACCTCCACAATGGTGTCGTCGCAGCAACATGCTAATTCTTCTGACCTAAAACACAAAAGTGTTATACACAATTCTTCGTAGCGTTAACGCATCGATTTCTCTCTAAATTATATTTGTTATGTATATACTTATAGTACCTTTCCGGATTTGGATTAAATAAAAGTTTATGTACGGATCTGGGAAATATACACGATTCCTGTAATGCCGGGGCACCCACATTTCTAATATCAATTAGGCTAACATCTCCACCCTCCGAACCTATAGCTACCATATGATCCAAAATGGTATTCCAATTCACAGACGTTAAGCCAAGGTCTTTCTTCAAAATACCTTACAACACGATACAGTTATAGAGATAAAGTTACTAATATATAAATGTGTATGCATTTACTTTCTCACATACTTTGCGCCGGTTTCGCTTGTCTTATGTCCCACAGTAACGCTTCGCAATCCAACGAGGTCGAAACAAACGTTGTGTTACTCCCAGGCTTCACGTCGACGCAGGTAACTATGTCTGTATGAGCGAAGCCAAACGAGTATGTTGCAAATAATTCTGCTACGTCCCAGACTTTTATGCTGCAACATAAGCTCTCTATTAATGCTTCTAATTAATGCAACTAATGTTTCTTAATACAAGGCACTTTGGATCGTTTACCAATAATCCATTCCTCCGGTAACTAAATGTGCATTATCGGAAAATACAGAAAGCGTTAAGAGGCTATTATCGTGTTGGCAAGCATATCCTAAGCATTGTAATTCCTTTAAATGCGACTCGGCTGCTTCTACTAAACCAATCACTTGCAGCACTCCGCTATCTTCGCTAATTACAAATTTATCACATTCTAAGTAAGCGGCACTGCAGACGCCACTCTTCGTTTTTGTAGCGACGAAAGCCTTATCCCTGTGAAAGTCTGCGGTATCGTTATAATACCAAACAGTGCCACTCCAATAGTGGTCGGTCATATTACTACCTCCGAGAATGGCACTCTTCTCTGTAAATAAGCAACGTGATATTTCCCATTGATCCATTTATCTGCTACGATGCAAGATTATGTGAACAAATCGTTAAAAATTCATGTGAAAGACTTAACCTATAATGTGTTACCATTATAAACTAGAATAAATTGCAGATTCTTGTCAGGAACAGGCGGCCTGTCGGCTGCTGTCATTTTTCTATAAACATCTGCGTTTAAATTCGGGTCTACTAAGGAACTCATGATACATAAATCCTCCTTTGTGTCAAATTTATTTCAAACACACGCCGATGCAATCAAGTACGAAACTGTACATACATACGAAAGAACGAAACTATAGGCAATAATTTTTGTTCTACCAAGAACCGTCAGAGGGTTCGAAACTAATTTTTAAATTCTCGAAACTTGAATCCGAAACTCTAGAAACTTTTGAATCTCAAAACCTGAAATCCGAAACTCGAAACCCGAAACCCTAGAAACTTGAAGTGCTGATTCTGTTTGTAAGTGGAATATCTTGCTTTAGGAACTGAAGTCAACAGGATTTTTGCACAAATCTGTAATATTGACCATAGTTGAAGCAAATACAAACAAAAATATAAGAATATACAAATTCAGGACGCACGCTGCGAACGATACTGTGTTCATTGATTGTATGCCTTTTCTTATCGGGATTTCGAGAGTTTCGTATTCTCGAAACTCGTCGTTATACAATTTATTTTTTAATATTTTAAGAGGGGTCACTCAGGTGAAAATGAACTACCAGTAATTTTACAGATAAAAATTTGAAAATATATATTAACTCTTACATAATTCATTTCAGCACAAAAAATAATATGGATATAAATATTTTCAAATTTTTATCTGTAAAATTACTTTTTAGTTCATTTTCACCTGAGTGACCCCCCTTAACATATATTTTCAAGAAAATGGTTTCTCCTGCTGTTACAAAACTGTGCGCGTCCATAAGTCTATCTTAATGCTCCGTTCTTTAGGATCCTTCAGGTCCATGCTCCGAAATAACGTATCGATATCCCTGCATAAAGATTATACTAAAGCCACGTTCACGTGACAGCGTAACAGTGGTGATATGGTGATTGCCGATTGGTGAACATTCGCAAGGAACGTTGCAGGGTGATATGTGCTTGCCAATCATGACGCCGCAAATACTGAACGCAAAAAACACTATACAAATTTGCAAATTGTAGTTTTAATGCCAGTACTAATGAAGCATACTTATAGGTATTTCAAACGATCACCGACAAGAAGGGAGAATGTAATTTCCATTTCTTCCAAATTATTTTAACAACGACAAAGAAAGATGAAACCAGCAATGGTGTAATTACTTAAAGCATGAAATTCTCTAGCCACGACGCCCTCGACGATGCACTCTCTAAAATGAATCATCTGCAATATCGCAACATTCGCATTTACGATCTTATTCCGTCAGTCACGTTGCATTGCCCAATATCGATACAGCGGCGTTTTCTAAACGACACCCCGATTCGTATCCGTGGTTTCTCAAAAGCTTTCCATTGGTCGGGAGAACTCTTCGGTGTTCCAGCGTCGAGAGCGCGCGCGTCTTTTACCGGTGGCATTCCGTATTTCGGGATGTGCAGAAGTAGCGAACATGATTACCGTGGTAACGTCTGTCCGTGACGTAACGCGTATACTCTTGATAATTTCCGTCGTGACGCATGCGTATTGGATTCGGAGCAAAAATCAGAATTAGTCCAACGGAATCCCGGAAAGTAGCGAGAGTGCGAGACACGGCGGTGTCGCTATACAAAATATCCGAAGGAGCGCTGATTAACCTGTCACGACGTGGTATCGTTTATTCACGCGCTCGAAGGTGTTGCGGCTAATCGTCCGTAGGATTCGGTCGCCTGCTATAGCCAAGATGGGGAAGCCACATCAAGTTTTAATTATCGAACCGCCAAGCGAGCTGCGGTTCAGGGGTACGCTTAAACGACGAATCATTCTTTCGTGCGCGTTTCCTCCGCGGCTCTCTCCCCGTTCTTTCCCATCCCATCCTCCGAGCTCACGATCCGCTGACAAGGCGAGCACACCGTCGGCTCGTTTTCACGAGCTGCACACGGTGCGCTACGTTGTCAAGATGACGTAAGGTTGACTCCGCTCGCCAATTTCTTTGCATCCCGATTCCCGACCAAATAGGATTACGTCCGACGACCTAGTGCAAAAATCATCGGCCCCCTAGGCCGTACCTAACCCCATTCGTAATACGTCATTCGCTGTCAAAGCTATGTACAGTCATGATTGAATTTTCTCCCCGTCTCCCCCTCTCGTATCCCTCCTTCCATTACCAGATATACAGCAAGCGTTATTCATCGAGCTGTATCGAATACGTTTATTTTTCCTGTAAATACATATGCATATTTATGCACGGCATATATTTATCCCAGTTGCCTTTAGGCTGCGCAACTTTTTAACGAAATATATCTTCCATTAATTACGTCTGTATCGAATGTCATGTATTGGTTGTGTTGTTTAATCACACGTACATAAATGTACGAGCGTTCCTCGTTTGCGTTACTGTTTTTTCTTCTTTTTTTTTATACGAATTGACGAAGTCGAACGCATTAAAAAGTTATTGAGAGAAAACAAGAGATATTCGCGGTAGAATAAGCGTTTTTCATTCGATCGCATTTATTGGAAATTTATCAATTTTTAATAACAGTTGAAACATAATTCGCGGGCGGTAATTTATGGCAAAGAGAAAGCAATTAGTGCGCTTTTTGGGAATACAAGTACAAACTTAGTTCAGTAATAAAGTTCATGAAGAGAAATAGAAATGTTTGAATAAACATGGAGCTGTAAATGTATTGCTCATAGAATTCTTAATTGCTTAAGCATATTGTAAAACTAATCCAGAATTAGATATATTTGATTTTATTTGTCTTCTATGAGCGTCGAACAGATTGTAAAAGTAATAACACGAATCGTGTGTTTCATTACTAGTTTGAAGCCTTAAAAATCAAGAATCTCAAAGACAAGTTGCTGGCATACATTTGTTAAAACTGTTTCTGTTTCCCTCTATGAGTTCTATTAACTAGAGAAGGCTGTGCCTATAGCTTGTATACATACCCTTGTATATTATTAACATTTCTATGACAATATATGTTTGTAATATCTATTTATTTTGTTTAATTCAAAATTGATAAAAGTAGGTAGTGTGTCGCACAGTGCACACACGGCGTGGAATAATTTCAAAATTTATTGAGATTAATCTAAACGAAGCATGCGTGAGAATCGACACTTTTAGATGACACACGATTTTTCTACCACATTGCAGGGCCATTCACAGAAACGTCAATCACATCGTATATGAAACTAATTAATCCATCGAATCACAATGTTTACTTTAAAATAAAGACAACTGCTCCAAAGAAGTACTGCGTACGTCCTAATGCTGGAGTTATCAAGCCAAAAACTGTCACTCAAATAGCTGGTTAGTTCCGAACAGTGAATCTGCGTGCAAATTTTTAAAAACCACAAATTTGAATTCACTAGGTATTTTATCTTTCAGTGACCCTTCAGCCACTTGATTTCGATCCAACAGAGAAGAATAAACACAAATTTATGGTGCAAGCTTTAATAGCCGATGACTTCACCGATGATGATTTTCCCCGAGCGGTAAGTAACATAAACGTTTGAAAATATCCACGCATCGCGGTACAACAATGATTTCTTAATTATCTCTGTTCCCTGTGGCACTTCTACTTAATTGTTCAGCCGATGATCACTTTCAACTTTGCTTTACAGTGGAAGGAGCCAAACCCAGACCAGATAATGGAATCCAAACTGAAATGCGTATTTGAAAATCCAATAACTAATACTACGATAGCCAAGACCACTTCGACTACCACAACGACTGAATCGGAAGTAAATACGAGTAGCGATAAAACTAAAGGAGTCGGCGATATTGTAGAGTCATCGTCGAAGGTAACGTCTAACGTGTATTTTACTTGTATTCCTGTTTCTTTCCAGCGTGCGCTTATTACGTAAGTAATGCAACAACATGTTTGTCTTTATTAGGTTCTTGGAGACGCGGAAGTAAAATTGTATAAAGCAGCACAAGAGGTTAGTCAGCTTAGAGCGGAAGAAAGTACTCTCAGGCAGGAGAACCTACAGTTGAAGGTGAGGTATCAGAGGATCCGTCGGTTAGATGACGAGAGGCATGGATTAATTCCATTAACGATTATTAACAGCGGATAACTACAGAGATGCTTCTCGTTTCTAGGAAGATTTATTGAAGTTACGCAACGCGGCATTGGGTAACGACGCTACCTTAGCAGCCACCAGAGCTTTGACCTCGCAGACCAGTAGACAATTGCCTCCGATCACTATCAATGCCGTTCTTGTCATTGTGATGGCCATAATAGGATATTTGCTGGGAAAAATGTTCTGAGCAGCCATTACCTTACCGCATAACTTGGCACATCCCTCCCCTCTCCCCCTGTGTTTCTTAGCCTGCCCCCCGCTACCATATACCACTTACCGATCGAAAGGATCGAAACCAGTCATCGTATTACACGGTTGTTCATAATAAATACTATAAACGGGTAGTGGTTTACAATAATAGAATATTACTCGCTGCAAGGAGTGTGCTTATATTTTGGTAAAGCGATCGAAACTGTAAATCCTTTTTTAAGAAATAAAATCGTATACGTTGTAGTATAGACGCAGAAGATTTATGATGAACTTCGTTATCGTTACGTTAACAGCATATACTATTAATTTAAGTGTCTTATCGCGAATTAAAGTTAATTACTGATTACTATACTTTTACGTTCGTACACCGGCTTCCGTTCTCTACGTTTCTTATAAAAGGATTTTCGCTTTACAAATTGCGCGTTGCGGCCGTGCGTTTGGAAACCATGTTGCCACTAAGTGAATTATGTATGGGATACGAGATTCATTAAACACCAGTTCATTCAAACGACAGTGCTCGATAACACGGGGTATGCGAGTTCAGTTGTCTCGACGAGTACGTGTATCTTCCCGTAAAAACCAAGGATGATTTTCAAATTTTGTTTTTCTCTCTTTCTTTAGCATTCTAACAGTACTTAACAATCACACAATGTAAGATTGTACATAATGTATCCAGTTTAAGGTAATGTTATTAATGTCTAACAGACTCTAACGCGTATAGTCAGGGGGGGGGGGCGGTGGGAGGGGCGGTGGGGAGGTAGGGGGCGGGAGGGGGAGGCTGGCCGATTAGTAGTGGTTCGTGACTCAGAAATTGGATACGCTGGCTCTATCCATCAGCAATGGTATATCACATAAGGAATTTAATGGATTAAATCTTTTGACGCTTCAGTGTATTTTTATTTCTTTATGTTTGTCTTATAAAAATTCGAAATAAAGATATCTCGGATGTCACACGACGGAAGTCTTATATGTTCTGTACACCTCTTCGCCATCGATCGCGTTTCAATTATTGGAAGTGGTGCATGGTATACATGGATATGGTACCGTTTTGAAATGTCGGCGTAACGAGACCGCACGAGTTTATCGATATTATACGTATAGTGGCAAGCGAGTTTGTAGATTGTCACGTCACAAATACTATCGAGCACGTCATAGTTATTAACGCATACATAAACATCCATATATCTGTGCCTTAGAAATAGGGGCAACAATATATATATACATATTATTATTATATATATATATATATGTGTATATATAATAACTTAATCGTGCTTCATCGACGTTTCATTGTTCTAATATCTCCATATTCTGTACGCCTTGTCTGGTTCCTTCCGATAATAAATATTTAGGTTGTTATTGTAGTGTACAAGTGTGGGATATCTTACTAAAACGTCGAATGCGAAGGCGTAGACACTTATCGTTTACAGATCACGCTGTTTCTTATTTCCAAGACGTTTGTATATTTAACATATATTGAATATCTACGATTTTATATCATTAGATAGTTTCATCATTCTTCGAGCTTCTGATTCTTACATGTATATCGAATTCTCTTTCAACGTAATCGTTATCTCACGAGTATTCTAAGGGAACGTCTAACCAGCTATCAGCAACTGGTAGAATGATGACAAAACCCGAGTATTGCGTAACGTAATCGTTTCTCTTCGATTGAAATTTATTATTAAAAGCATCTCATCATTTCACATATCTCTGCTAATTAGAAAGTGTATCGATTGGAGTCTCTCCATGTCGTGGTGTTTATAAAATAAATATCGTAAACGAATAATTGTCCAATGTATGCCTAAGGTGCAGGTATAAGTTGCTTTTCTCCGTGTGGATACAAGAGGCGACAAATGGTTTGAGAATTCTCCAGTTAAACAGATACTTTCGAAAAAATTCTTTCGTCCGTGGATAAAATCGTAATCGATTATTTTCACGCATTTAGGTATTCCTTCATCGCTAGAATTCTCGACCCATTGCGCTGCCTCGATGTTACTGTATGTACATTTATTACTATTTAGAACCGATATCGTTAACGCGGTTCGCAAAATCGGAACGAAACAGATCGCCATTATGCAAAGAAATATGTGACTGGAGCTGAAAAAGTTTGTCGAAGTCACTGTAACTATATTAATACTATCGCGGAAAATACCAGCGAGCATATTACAGAAACATTGTTTCGAGTACATGTAGCATTCATCTTTCTTACTCCGTACGTGAAAATAAAATCGCAGAAGATAACGTTTACGCGGCAATACTTGTACTTTAAATATCGCCAATCAATTACTACGAAGGTTACTCGTGGCAAATATAGTTCGAATCGATCGGGCAGGTGTGATAATTTTATGTTCTCGAAAAAAAATAGATGCGCGAACCGAAGTAGCGTAGGTCGACCTTTAGTCAGACCACCCTCTCGATAGTGCATGTGCACTCGCGTACTTTCTCCCTCCGAGCCTGTGGAGTGGAAGGAGGAAGAGTGAGGCGGGGTGGAAGAAGGATAGGATAGTCGGAAAGGCGACGAGGAGTACTACTGAGATTGCACCACAGATTCATAATCTTTGGCTGGGATTGTTTCGTTCGACGATTCGCGGTGCGTATACAGTTATCGTCCAAGTTCAAGATTTCAGGCAAGCGACGTTGCTCGACGGGATACAAACAATCGATGACCCACTATCCCGAAGAAGCAACCCACTTTGAATTTCAGATTTTAGACTTGTTCGACGGGGTGGGTCAGCTCCGTGCAGACGAGAAAGAGAAACTTGACGTTCGTGTTCCTACATTATTCCCCGCTTCAAGACTTTTCTCGCGACCTGTTCTAAGGGTAGTTCTGGAGGAACCATCAGGCGCATCTGCGTGCCGCAGAATAGGGCGAATTCGCCTTAAAATTTCAAGTGACACGAGGCGATGCATATATTTCATGCGAGGCGCTGGGAAATTCGTGGGGAGGATTTGCTCTTTCACCGACACGTGACTCCGTTTGGTGGGTCTGGTGAAACGACACTCGTGCCGAGACGTTCTCGTGCGAACTAAAGTCGTGTAGGACCTCCTCGGTCAGGAGGTGCGGATAAATCAGGATCGGGAAGGAGGGAGGTGGATGGCAGAGAGTGGAGCGGCGGATACAGCGCAGAGCAGCCTGATCAGGGTGGCGGCGGCAGTAGCGACTGGCTATTGATTTCAAGGGCTTCCTTAACCCCCCGCTTTGCCGCTGAGTGCCCGACGGCTTCAGGTCACCCCGAAGGGCTCCTGGTGCCCGTGACTAAAACAATTCCGTTCGTTTGCTACCGCTAGCAGCCGAGCGGTTCGACGCTGCTCCACTCGCGACCCTAGCTTCGCAAGTTGAATCCTTGCCTCCTGACGTCCCCAAACGACGGCTCTCCGCGTTTCGGCAACGAGACGTCTGACAGCGAACGATACTCTGTACGGCAACCGCCGCGGACCTCGGAGACACTGCGCATAGATAGAGCATCGATCTCACCCCTGCATCGGTTCGGAATCTTTGAAAGGGGTACGCGATCGTGTTCTACTATCGTACAACGCGGTAGGTAGAGGCCAATGTTAGCCAGGCCTGGTTAGCGGAGGGTCTGGCGAGAAAAGACGGGACCGTGGCAAGTAGAAGACGCCCCAAATAAGGGGGTTGTTGAAAATTTCGCGGTTAAGTGGCCGTCCGAGGTCCCAGGCTCGGCGGCGAAGATGATCGAGAGGGAGAGCACAGGAGCAGAGAAGAAGGGGGTGAAGGAGTAGGGGTTGTCGGGGATCCAGGATAGGCGGGCACCCGCGGTGGTTACGGTACTGCGCGAGTCGGGCCGAGCGCAGACGGATCGCGGGGTGAGCCGTCGCTCGGCATACGTCGAACTAGGTGCCCCGTGTTGGGGCGTCTCCTGCCATCGAGCATCGGTGTCGTGCAGTCGATCGGGGGACGACCACCGCCTTCTTCGAAGCCACTAGTAGTCCCGGACCGTATCGCACCGGACCGGACCGGAGGCACGGGAACCGTCCTCGACGAGGCCCCCCCCCCCCCCCCCCCATTTGTGTTCGGTAACCAGCCCGACGTTTTGTGTGCCAGCGCAGGGGGGCAGACACGGCTAGGACGATGAGACTGCGAGGATGGTACTCGTGGTAGCGCGACCACAGTGCGTCGTGGCCAGTGCGGGCGTCGGCGTCGTCGTCGGTTGTGCACGCGTTCGGACGAGCAAGGAGATGGTGTCCCCGGATCGTACGGAGGAAAGTGACTTGGTTGCTAAAGCCGCTGCTGCCGTCAGTGCCGCGTACGCGTACAACGTCCCCGACGTGGTCGTAGCCGTCGTCGCCACCGCCAACGCCATCGTCGCTGCCGTTACTATCGCTGCCGTCACCACCGCTACCGCCACCGTCAACGCTGCCGTGGCCGTCGCCGCCAATCCTGCCACTGCCAATACTGCCGTTTCCGACGACGCGGCCGCGATCAGCCTCCTTGCTGCCAGCCAGGCTTACAGCTCGACTCGTCAGACGGTCTAACCACCCCCGTAAACCAACGGTGAGTGAGATTATTCCTGCTTTCCTTCCCTCGGCCCAGCCCCATTCACCATTTCCCTGTCTCCCGACGCCTAGTCCTCCGAGGCTTGCACCCGTAATCGGCAACGGGTAGCAGGAAAGGCTTTCTCGTTCGATGGAGAATGGTGGAAGAGGGAGAGTGAAATTCTATGGGAACGGAAAATAGATTGGGTGAGGAAGAGGGAGAGAGGGAAAGAGAAATAGGGACCAGTATGAATGCTGTTATATATTTTATATATATATACACATCTATATATAAGAGAGAAAGAGAAAGAGGGAGGGGTAGAGAAAGAGGAAGAGAGAGGGAGAGAGAGAGAGCGAGAGAGACAGGAATGGGAGGGGATGACGAAGGATAAAAGCGACGAGAAGGAAGTACGAATGGAGTGAAAGATCCTATTCGTTTCTCGACCTTGCGTACGCGATCAGAATGGGATTTCTCGTCCCATTCTCAGCGATCGTCGTGCCCCGGCGACTCGACTCCACATAACCTCCGTCAATCGATAATACAAGACGACGGCACCCGCGGCGCTCGGCAAGATCGGCCTAGGAACGAACGCAGGCCGCGTTCCTGGGCTTCAGCCTTGCCTATCGATGAACGTCGCCGATACCCCCTTTACCCAGCCATGTTCCTAATCGCCATCGTCGACCATCGCCCGAGAATTCCCAAAACCCCGAGGACACCGAAAGGCCACCGTGCCACGGAGCCGAGAGGGGCTCGTTTGCCCGTTCCGTTGGGCGGTGAACGGGTACGCGCCCCCTCCCCCTTCCCCTCCTTCCCTCGCCCCGTTTACCCGCCCGGAAGTGTCTTCGTGCCGGAATGTATCCTGCACCTCGGTGCTCCACGACACGGCTACAACCTCGCCCATGTTAATTGGCGAGGATCGATCCCCCCTGGAAACGATTACACGGCCGCGGCCTCACGGCCGTTCGATCGCGCGTTCGGGATATCCTGTTCGGCGGGCGGAACGCGCCGCGTACCTACCTCGGGGAGCACGGCAACGCGCGCGCCAGCCGAGCAAGATAATCGGGATGAGGCCGCGGCTGGGCGGAGATAACGAAGGTTGCCCCCGTCTCGCGGCGAGGAGCCGCGGCTCCTCCAGCGGCCCCCGTGACGCTTCCGTGCGCCATTTCCGTGGCCAGACTCGACGAGACGCGGTCTCCTCCGCCGTCCTCTCCGTTCGCGGGACGAGAGAGTCCCACCGTCCTCGGTGATCTACATACGCGCGTCGCGCGCCAACCGGATGAATGAATGAGAATAAAGTAAAGTAGGTTAACGAGAACGGGATCATCCGAGCGGGCGCCGAGCCGCGACTCCTTCGGCCGAGTTCCCGTCCGCACTTTTACCGGCTGCTCCTTATCGACCCCTTTCCTCCCTCTAGAATAATCCAACGCGGGGCATGGTAGATTCGATCGGAGGAGGGAGGCTCGGTTTTAAGTCGAATCGAGCACGCCGCTTTCCACGGATCCGCACGCGTCGCGGAACCGCGCCTATTGTCGTATTGTTATCTACACGCGAGCTATAATGCGCCCGGGGCCTGCCGCTGGGAATAATCATACGTATCTGGTTTCTGGCTCGAATCAATGTTTGCAATTGTGTTACTTGGAAATGGCAGGGGCTCCGCGGAATCGTTGCGCGCCGCTACGGCACGAGACGCGACTTGGGGGAAAAGAACGCCTTGATATCCTCGCCGGTTACGGAGGGTCTTTCTTCGTTATTGGATAACGATCGCGACTCGGCGGCGTGCCTTCCACTGCTGTGTAACCAGTCCTTGAATTACCATTCCTTAGATACTTGCTACTTCGGAATCCTACCGCGAGGACGATCTTTACCGTGGCACAGGGCTACGACTGACGATCCTCACCGGGCTTTCTTAAACCATCCCGCGATAAACTCGTATCTAGTGCCCTCCCTCCCTGTTCGCTCCTCCGTCCTTTCAGGCATCCTCTACTCGTGCTCCCTCCCCTTATCGCGACACGCTGTCACGGCGGCGTTTCGACGGCGGCACACCGCCACCAAAGTAATGCATTCGTGCGTCATCGTTTTCGGAGTTGCGCGCTGCGCTACGGAACTATCGAGTCGGAATGATCCAGCGGGAACAATGAGATCAGTGGGCTGTTTGGTGGTCAAACGTTTCCACCGGCCTGCGGGGACAGCCTGCAGTGAGTAGGACACGGGATAGCGAGGCATCCTTACCCCCTGGCGTTTCGTTCATCGATAAAGGCTCGCCCCGTGCATATGTGCGCTGGTTCGCGTTAGGCGCGCGCGTAAACTGCATACTCCTACCACGCCTGTGTGCATGCACGATCACGTATTCACTGGGTGGCTCAGAGTTAGTGGCAGGAACTTGATAGTAGGGGATAGAAAGTTGTAGGGAGGAACAAGCACTGGTGGTTTGGAGATTTGGCGACGAAGATTAGGCTAACAAGCGTATGTTCTTTCTGGGAGGTATCGTGAAATATTTTAATTTGATTGAGTCGAGATGATTTTAATATTAATTCGGTATGAGTTATGGGTAATTTGCTGGATGAAAGAAAAGTGATTTGTTTTTAACACTAGATCTACTAAGGGAGGTTAAAATTACTTGTTTGGCATTTCTTATAATCATTATTCATTTCCAGGACATTTCGTTTTCTAAAATTTTGGATGATTTTTTCTAAAATGTGGAAATAATTAATTCTGTAAAATAGTTTTGATCTTCGTTTGTTTGTTCTTTAAAATTTACATGTAGTATAGTAGGATCATTGGCTCGTATTATTTTCGTATAGTTCGAATACATTTTTAGAAAACTAAGTATATTTGCATATACATACGTTGTATAAAAAGTGCCATAAGATACATGTATTATGTTTGCTCAATTTTTTCATTCTTCTACCAGACACATATTTCGATGAAACGCAAACGGTGTCAAATAGCATATTGTACTAAGAATAAAACGAAGAATATTTATGGTAGCTGCAGTAATAAACGAGTCTGTAATAGATGCACTGTTAAAATAATTGTAACTTGTAAAGAATGTCTTTGAATTTTAAAATTACTATTGTTATTATGTTATTATTACTATTATTATACAGTTTATATTCAATTTTCGTTCATAAAATAGGAAAATATAGAAAAACGCAATAAAATCTTAAATGACTTGTTAAGTTAAAAAACAAGTAATTTTTACCCCTTCGGTAGAAGTAGGTATACGTCAATCGTTGGTTGTTCTAGTGTTAAAGTTGTCACAAGCCTCTGTGTTTAAGGGGTCACATATTTACGTTTCTTAGTACTAAATCGTGGTCAATGTTTGGGAGTGGTTCAGGGATAAACTATTATTCCGATTGGTTTAATTGTTTTTGTGTTGTATACGTACTTGTTTATAGATTATAAAACAGTTTGAGAATAGGGAAATGTAAAAATGTGGCGTCTGCGTGCAGCGGTGCAGAACACGTTTACTGGCGCCGCCCTAAACGGTGTACATAATTCAGCTCGTACGAGCGGCTTGAATAAAAAATCTCCGATTTTTTAACAATCTTTGGAATCGTAGTGATCCGACGACGTCGTCTTTTTTTTAAAAAAAATTGCAGCAATGGTAATACTTTGGAGAAAAGGGTCGTGATTTTTGCAATAAAACTTGTACAGTTTTACTTGTTATTAAAAAATAGTTCAATTTAATGGAAACAATTCACCGTCGTCGAATAAAGAATCTTATTTACAATATCCCTGTAAATAATAAAGTCAATCTGATGAAGGGTGAGACAGTTATCATGCCCTCCGTCTTGAAAACTGATGATTCAAAAAAAGCCCACATTTTTAAAAATTTCGTAATTCTCATACTTGAATATATATACCTATAAAGAACCAAAAGAATTAAACCAACCAGATTAACAGTTTATCCCCGAATCACTCGCAACCATAGCCTAAGTTTTAGCGTTGAGAAACGCATATAACTCCTTAAACCTTTCCCAATTTCTTTCACCGAAAATTTGTCACACCCCAAAATTTGTTGCCCTAGCCTGCTTAGCCTATATACAAATCCACCCCTGGGAACAAGGAGTGTTAATGAATATAGAGCTGAGCTAGGTACACTTTGCGAGGATACGTGTCTGGTGTGTCATTTACCTAGGGACACCTTGTATATTGCCTGAATTAAGTGGAACTGATTTTGTGATGTAGCACAGTGAAATTACTGGATAATGCTGGTGGTGGGTGTTGGACCGCGGTGAACGTTGAAGCGTGGAATTTAAAGGTCCGCTGGCATTCTTTGAAATACCTTGTTCCCATGTGGACCTTTTGTGACGAATTTAAAGCAGAGTTATAAAGATTTCTGGATTTAGAAGAGCAACGGCGGGACGGGAGCCACGAGTAGTTGCCTCGTATCCGAAGCCCTAGATTTCAATTCCATGAGCATCTATTCTTCTTTTCTCAAGCCTTGTCATTATCAATTGAGGGCTCCGAAATGTCTTTTTTAAAGCTTCGTCGTATGATTGCACGTCCGTACATAAGATGAGTATTCGTTCTATCCACTATTGAACGAGCAGGCGGAGTCACTTTAAATCAGCGCAGGGACCAATGGGAAATAAGAGACAATAGCTGCAGACAGGAGATATGAAATTGTGGATTCAGAATGAATCTCTTATTCGTCAGGTATTCCTACAGAAATAATTCCACAAGCAACTATCGACTTATAAACCGATACTATCAGACTTCCATGACCTCCGTTTATTTCACCTGCCTCGCTCCACTCGACGAGTTTCACTAACGAGCCAAGCTCGCGCTTATAATTCTAAAACACCTCGTATATACGTGCTCAGTTTTTGCTGCGCTAAGTGCACGGAGCGCGTACGATAAAGCGTGTGTACCTTCCCGATTAGTTTAAGGCAGCACACCCCAGTCTTTGAGGAGTGTACGTAAGGGCTTAATCCATCTTGCAGCGGGCTTATATCGAGCGAAGAAACCGCCCTGCCCGAAAATAGAGAGCGTGACTAACGATCGGCAATTTTAATCGCCAAGCCGGCGATGAACGATTATTACTCGCGTGCCGCATTGGCTTCCGTTATACATGAAAAGTGCGAGGGAACCCAAATCGAATCTGTACGAAAGTTCGTTTTTATCCCCGCGCTTTAAGCAAAGGAGCCTCGCTTCCACAAGCGTTCCTATTTCTTCGACTGCTCCCATGTACGACGTGACGACGACGGGGCGGGATAATCGGGCGACGACTTTCAACTACATACCATCAATCACGCGCGGAACGCTCTTTAATAAATCTCGAAAGTTCGTAATAAATTGGAGAAGTTGCCGGGGAGGATCTCGCGGAAGAAGCGTAGCCCGGCGAGCGTGCACACTCGTGACCCACTTACTTTCGTGTTTACTTGATCGATCATACGCGTATATTTCTTAAACTAAATTCTGTATCTGGCTGCCACCCTGCGGCGGTGATCGTGCATCCTCGTACCTATTCCTATCTAGCACACGCCCGCCTGCCACCCCTGCTTTCCATTATTATCTCCCCGCGAACAATGTTGGGCTCCTTCGACCTGCTACTTCCACGCTTTTATCTACGATCGTGTTTTCTCGTTCTGCGCACTTAATGTACCCGCCCGCGTGATGCAGCCACGGCTCTCTCGGCTCCGCGGCCTCTGCATAAATCACCCCGAAACGCGGCGCGCACTGATAGCTGGCGCGCGTACCTCGCGAAGAACGCCGCGAAAATGCACCGCTGTTTTAGGATTTATATATCCCGACGACGATATTACGTATGGGACGTATAGGTATAATAGATAATATATATTTCCCGAAGGACCTGTTGGCAGCCTGCCAGCCCGGATATATGTATCCTCGCAAGTCTTCTTCGTCGCAATACCGCGGCTCTCTATGGTGCGGAAATGAGGAAAGCCTGGCTGTAGCGTTCGCGGCAGCGCATCTCATTGATCCATTTAAATCACGAGTGCTTCGAATACTGGGTGTCCCTGAGCGCGAGATGCAGCCGTCAAAGGGGAGTGACTCCACGCGAAAGGTTACGTGGAGATCGTGGAATAAAGTCCCCTCGCAGGAATCTTGGTTTTTTGGAGAAACGACTTGGAGCGTGTTTTAGAATTTAGTTTTAATTATTTTGGATATTTTACTGGCCAATGACGCACTCAGGATTTAATAAAAATATTTTTAATGCAAATTCAAGGAAATTTATTAGGTGACTAGCTTAAAGTACCCGGCGTTGCCCGGGTGAAATGTCGATTAACACGGAGTGTCAAGAGGGTGAAATAAGGGGGAGGGGTGGGATGTCCTCTATGGCCTCTGTAGCCTATATTTCCCGCAGCGTTTTAATTATGAAAAATTTGGGATATAAAATAATTGGAATTAAAAAAATCAGGATATAAAATATCCTATATATTATTCTTGGTCCTAGACTACGTATATACCAAATTTCAGAAATATCCGTTGGGTAGTTACGACGTGATTGAGTAACAAACATCCAAACACACTTTCGCATTTATTACATTAGTAGGACTATATATATTTATTTAGAGAATCAAATCCAGTTTTCTTTTATTTTTATAAAGCTTCTGCTTTGGGGGTGTCAGAGCTCCTTGGTAGTTTCTCTGGTTGCGCCACTGCTACTAGCTGCATCAAGTAATATATTATTAACCCCAAGAAAGTTGAATAGAAACCGAGAATACAGTGATGCTTTTGTTGCAGAGCTTCTGAAGTGAAGCTATTAAAAAGCAATTGCTTTGTTTTATCTTAATCTTCCTTATCTCGAATCGAGTGAAAAGGAGGAGTCGAGGACTCAATCACTGGGCTGATGCTGGAAATTGTTCTTGAAAAAGGAAGCTTCCTCGCGAAGAATATTTATTCTACAATTTCTACTTATTAGGATGATCTGTTCAATGAATCAACACCCGCCAGTGAATGAATGCTGCTCATCTCACACAAAAATGAACTAAAAGAGTACACAGTACTTCTTTATTCAATTAAATTCTTTGTAAGGTCTTCGTTAAGTTCAAGGGGCGTCTTGTTGTTGTTAATTTTCTTAGGTGTTCATTCATTGGTCTTGCAACTTGAGAGGTCGAGAGGAGAGAATTTATTGTGAAGAAAAGAAATATAGTAATGGTATAGAACTTGTTGCTATTTATTAAACTACATATCTACAATAAGTAAAAAATATAAAAGTAATAAAATTAATGTTTTTAAAATGCTTTTAAAAGCGGTCTTGACGACATGTTTGAAGAGTGATGTCTCGCTGGTACAGGTAATTCCCGCTGTTAGGCCTATCAGAATCAAAAATCCAAATGGATTCTGGATCAGTATAACTGTCGCTATTGCCCGGACTACAATTAATGATTTATCTTAAAAATTGACAAGATTGCGGACAAAAACACAAAAAAAATGTTTTCCGCCTTTTTTGTATTTGTGAATTTTGAAGATAAATCGTTAATTGTAGTCCGGGTGATAGTGACGTTCATACTAATTCAGAATCCGTTTGGATGTTTGGTTCGGATATGTTTAATAGCTGAGCTGAAATTTTTCAAACATGCCATCAACATCGCTTTTAAAATCATTTTAGAAACAGTACTTTTATTACTTCTATATTTTTTATTTACTATAGAAATGTAGTTTAGTACCTAAATAGAAAAAAGTTTTATAGGTAATAACTATTACTATATTCTTTTCTTTGCAATAAATTACCTAAAATCGCTTAATTCATCGGCGCGCAAACCGGAATGCCACCTTAAGTGTTCATTCATTAGACAGGTTTCCCTATTACACGTAGGATCATTCTTATTCCCAAACGGCCTGTGCATTTCGTTGCGAACTTCAGTCACGGTGTGCTGTATTTGGTTCAGTGTCCCATTACGAGTGCAAAGTTTGTTACGTTTCGAGACGAATCTCGATGGGCGTCGACGAGAGAACGCAGAATTCGAGTGTTACGTAAGATGCCCTACTAATCCAGCGTCACAGAAGCGAGCTCTCCCGTAAATATATTACGTCGGGTATTGTTTCGCAATTACAGCATTACTGAGACCGTTCCAACAGAGATTACTGGAGGCCAGCGGGCCGTAAATGCCGCTCGAATGTAGGTTGTACACCTGTTACTCGTCGAAAGTGTTCAACCACGAGCTTTATTTTACAAAATTAGCGCAACTTTCTGCTGGTTAACTGCTTATTAGTTATCGGTCGAGAATGATTATTATGGATGCCAATTAAAATTTCACTTTGCGCGTTCTGGTGCCTCACACTCCAGCCAATAACTCTCTAATTTTCCCTTTGAAACGTGAAATTAGTGCGACACAGATTTCTTGAACGATGATTCGAGTATTTCTGTTGAACATTGGGAATGTTAAACTTTAGGGGGAGTTTGCCTAGTGCTGGACGTTTGAGGGGTCTTGCTAATGTGACGGCTGAAAAAATCAATTATTCGGGAATCAAAAAAAAGAAACGTGTTAAAAGATAGAATAAAGCTACAAACTTGCAAAATGACAAGTGCAATACTTGTTTCCCTTTTTAATATCCGAAATTTTTTTTTCAGCCATCATATTAGAAGATCTCTCAAGGGGGGCTTGTGCCTTGTTGAGTCGAATAATAAGTATTTCTTTGTGAATTTTTTCTACAAAAATGGTTTGACAAATTAATTTGAGGTTTGACAGGCTGTTGTATTGTATCTTGAACTATTGTTCTGAAATTCTGTGCGACAGGGATAAAAAAGATGGCAGATACAGAGAGAGCGTTGAAAAATAATCGGGTGCCCCTGGCGTTGACGAAAAGTACTGTAAGTAAATGTTATCCGAAACACAAAAAGGAAAAGAGATTCTTAAACTATACGAATGTGGCTATGGGTGCTAGTAGATTTATTGCCGCATCTGTTACCGTTCCTTTTTTATTTAAAGAAAATTTCCCGATTTTTAGGTAAAACCTTTCTCAGACTCAAATCAGGGCACTTCGTTTTCCTCAAACGGCTGTCATTTTAACATTTTTTTATTTTTCTTAAAGCATCTACTATCATCCATAGCCACATTCATATAGTTTAAGAATCTCTTTCCCTTTTTGTGTTTCGGCCATTCGATTATTTTTCAACGCTCTCACTCTTTCACTGCCACACAAAAATTCAGACCAATAGTTCAAGATACAATAAAACAGCCTGCTAAACCTCAAATTAATTTGTCGAATCGTTTTCATACAAAAAATTCATAAAGAATTACCTATTTTCGGCCGCACGAGGCGCAATCCCCCCTTAAGATTTTTTTTCAAGTAAGAAGAAAAATAATATTAAATCAGTCTCATTAGCTCTGCACACGCGACTGGAACGTGTCGAAACCTACTTACATAAATGCTGTTTTTTCTATCCTCTCTACGGTTTACGCGAAATAACGGCTTGGTAGCGTTTTACATATCACAGATATAACTAATACCCGGTATTAGGTTTCTTAAAAGGAGTCCCTTTGGTCTCACTACGTTATCCTTCGCCCTGGCCCTATCAGAAGTTTCGTCCTTTTTTGCACCGAAAACTTCAAAGTAAAGGATCGCCTGTTTTCTGTGTGCTTCTAAGTTTTACGGTCGTGGAAATTTCTTTAATAGCAGTGGATGATACAGCATAACTGTGTCCTGTTGAAGACTAATTAACACGTTACCATGAAGAATTCAGCAAGGAGCGTAACAGAAGGACAAGAAAATTGAAACGAAGCAGAACTTTCGTGTTCTTTATTCTCCTGTCTCACCATTATATATCGTCGAATGGACAGCACTGCGACAGGAGTGCAATAAGTTTACGTAACTCTGTGCAACGATAAAGTATGGTCCCCCGATAAATTCCATATTTCTCCCACCGGCGAATAATATGCAGCCACGCGACATCACTCTCAATCTCGCTATCAGACTTTTCGCGGATAACGGCGAACCATGACAAATGTCTGTCTCGGGGGAACACGAAACGGCGGTGCCTTAAGAACTTCCAAAGTTTCTCCACTGTTTCTTCGTGCCCCAGCGATTCATTGATTACAGGGCGACAGAAATTACCGAGAAGAGAGTTTCCAGGTACAGAAACACGAGGAAAGAACTCCCCTTTCCTAGATCTACTCACGAACTCGAAAAAGTAAATGGAGGCTCAACTAACTCTAAATCTAAACTACTTAGTACACGAAAGCTTTAAGTATTTGCATCAAAGTCAAATCAAAATCAAATCAAAATCGGGTAAAAAACATGTAAAGATCGAGTAGAAATCGAGTGAAAACCGAGTAAAAATCGAGTAGCTGGGATATAGTATTTAAACGTTCAAAGTTCAAATTATCCTTTCTTGAGATGCACGGAACACCGCAAAACCCCAGGTAACATTGGTTTTGCCAAAGTTTCCTTCGACTTGGCTTTTAAAACTCGAAACTGCTCCGTTATTTCGCGTACCCGGGCAGTCTGTCGCGCGCGCGTTTAATCTTTCAGTGCCTAGATCCAGGCAGCCAAGGCACGGCACAAAAGAAAACAGCAAGAAGAACCCGTAAGACTCGTCGGGGAACCGGACAGCGGGACAGGCGCGTGTATACTTTAACGCGCTGTTCAACAACCACTGGCGGAGCAACGCGACGGGGGCCACAGGCGAGGACAGCGAATTGAAAGTGATTAGACAGAGAAACAAACGACCGTGGGAGGGGAGAAAGTCTTTGGATTCCGTTTAATCTTCGACGGGGAAACGCGCGACGGGCTCGTTAGTAGCGCGCGATTCGCCGAGCTTGTTGTGCGCTGTTCTCTTCCGTTCGTTCGCGATCGCTAGTTGGTGCGCAGTGTGTGTCCATCTGTTTGACAACGTTCCGCGACTAACGGCGTGAACGGCGGTGTAAACTGTGGTCTGGATTTCCATCGGGTACAAGACGAGAGATAGGGAATCGCAGGCTCGAATCTGGGACAACATTCGAGGACGAGGTCGTGTCGTTGCCTTTCGAAAGTCCCACGATTTGGATTCGGTAATTATTTACTTACTTATTCGCTTACCGGGCCGAGTAAATTAAGACAGAATACAAGATAAAGGGAATGGAATTGATTACAATTAAAGTAGTTAAAGAGATCGCCTGATTGGTGACCGAAATTATTAGCAGAAAATGGAAAGCGTGACATAAGGAAAGTTAGAGGTTAATGAACGAAAAGGATAAGATAAGAAAATAATATTATTGTACGGGGTGTTAAAAAAGAGATGGTCACTGTTTTCAGTGGTGAATCTACATCTGTGGATCGGTGGAGAATGGTAAACAAATTTGCAGCGAAATTGTTTATAACACCGTTTTCTCAAAAAACGTGAAAAATGGGTTCGTTAAATACCTACATGGTAGGCATCACTTCATGTATGCCAAAACTTTATAATTTTTTTTAGGAAATGGTAGGGTAAAGGATACAATTATTGACCAGGCTACAGAAGTTGACCACTTCAAATTTCTGCTCGCCATAGTTTAATGAACCTGCGCGTTTTCGCATCAATGTTGCACTTTGATTAGAAAAGACAGTGCTACTTTTCGTTTCAACCAACAGTCGATGATTTGAGTACGTGAGATCCTTGGAAAGGAAACGCTGTGACTTCATGACTGTATAATCATTGTCCAATGTTAACATTCGTCATGTGAATACAACTGGTTCAGTGAATGCACAGTAATACAGTTATTGGCCACTCGTAGTGACCATTTTCGTGCTGAAAAACCGCGATATAAATTGATTTAGACCTTCTGATTTTTCCTTGGTCCGAAGGTCGGTGCGATAATTCGGAGAATAAAGGCGCTTGACGAAAGAGAAAAAAGAAAAGAAAGAGGTAGAAATGAGAGAAATCTAAGAGGCTAAAAAAACAAACGAATGAGAAGCAATTGAGATACAAAAATGAGTATAGTAAGGTTTTCGAGGTCGCTCATTACGAATCTTAAGTCAAAATTGCAAAAAACAAACTGGCGGGTCCAATATGGCGGACGCGTAATTTAGGAAAACATCAGATTTGTTCTAAACTTGGTATTCTGGAGTTTATTAATGAAATTATGCTATTCTAACATTGGATTCTGAAGTTCATAAAATGTCTTTTTGGCCACAATTTGGGATTTCCCACCACTGTGCGTCGTGAAGGGTGCACATGAAATTCACCCTGCCCCCAGACAATACGTCTTTGACTTTGATTTGTTGACCGATGGTTTTAATAAAAGTAATTTTAAAGTAAAAAATATCTCATTTTCTTTTATATTCTGCAAGTGGTCAACAACTGTACCTGAACTGGTCAACAACTATGCCACGATCGGTCAATAACTACAATTTTGAGATATGTTTCTTTATAATAGCATAATATCGAAACTACTGATTTCTCAAAGTTTCTTTGGTGTTATAATCATCTTCGATATTTCTCTTGCCGCCTGATATAACAAAACTGCATTTACAAAATTCAAGTTACTTACAGTACTTCCTCGTAATAGTCCCGACGAACGGGGCTGTCGGCGGGACAACAACGCGATGCAGACACTATTTCCTTAGAGTAGTATATGCTCTGTGACTATTCCGTGCAGACGATGCCGCGAGTGAGAAAACCCAAGAACCGAGCGAGAGGGAACGAAACAGTTGACACGAAGTTGCCGTCGTCTCTTTCGTTCTCTCACTCTCGACCGAAGCATTCCAAGAAGTGGTGGGGATAGTGAGCGGGACTATTGCGCATGGTAAAAACGAGACAATAACGAAGAATTACTGTATTCCATAGCGTTTACCTAAACTGAAGCTTTTAGGTGATCAACTACTGTATCGTTTACCCTACGCTTGCTACATATAGTACCTTTTAGACTTTTTCTCCTTTCAACGAGCAGAATATGTTGATGTAAAGAAAAAAACTAACACTAATTTTAAATGTTACAAACAATTTTGCAGCAAGTTTCTTTACAAATCACCGATCCACAGGTGTAGATTCACCCCTGAAAGCAGTGCCCATCTCTTTTTTAACACCCTTTACAAAGAATGGTATCGAATAAATATAAACATGAGCTCCTGCCTGGAAGTGAAAAAGGACGAATAATTAAATACTTAAATATCTATTTAAGCACGATAGATAATGTGAGCAACTGAATGCCAGTATTGGGTGGGAAGAATGTAAAATAAAATAGTAGCAAAAGAATTGACAAGATCATAAAGAGCCTAACAGGAATAATCTAATTAGAAATTATGATTGGGGTACTATGACTAGGCGAATCGAAAGAATTCTCGGTGCAAGTGTCATCCACGATTCACTTCGCATAATCCACTTCCATTCAGAATCGTTTTACCATACGTTCAGTATTGTCGCGCTCAAATTAGGGATTGCAAACCGGTAAATCGGTAAATCGGTTTAATGTTTTTTTTCATTGATAACTTAGTAGATAACAACGGAATTATGCGCTACATATGTGCGATACATTGTTATAAATACAATTTTTACTGGTAATTCGCCAAATTTTTACCGGTAATTCAATAAATTGTGTATTTCCCGATATTTACCGGTAAATCGATTTACCGGTAAATCGGGAGAAATACATAATTTATTGAATTACCGGTAAAAATTTGGCGAATTACCAGTAAAAATTGTATTTATAACAATGTATCGCACATATGTAGCGCATAATTCCGTTGTTATCTACTAAGTTATCAATGAAAAAAACATTAAACCGATTTACCGATTTACCTACGCGTATCTGGTTAATTTGGCGTATTTGGTATCTGCGTGTTGCTGGTTTATCATTCCGTCGCCCGCCACTACCGATATTCTTTATGTCGCGTTTCAGGGTCGCTATTTATAACACCAGTGATTCGTCTTGTAATGAATACCGTTTCTGGAAACTGATACGCCGAATCATATCGGCTTGCGATAAGTACCTATGCGGTAAACTTAGGGATTAATGCGACATCTTCTCTTTCCTAGTTTCTGTGCTTCGGCGAGGTGTTGTAAACTTGTAATCAGTAAATGATACCTACTGTGGGGAGCAAACATATCCCATCAAGCGCAGAACATTTTTGTAAGATAATTCGTCGCTGAGCGGAGACGGCAGGTCGAGGCATCGTGGATCTGGTTACGGCTACGGCGACCACCCCGAAACATTGACGCATTCGCCGGTTATCTACTGGTTCGAATAAACAATTAAGTTCGCGACTTCGGAGAAGGGCAGTCATCACTGAGTCTCTAAAACAACCGGACGCTTGGAGATTTTATTATCGGCACAGAATATACTGCAATTTTTACCAGTATTAGCCTAGTTTCTCATTCACCTTTCGGTACATCTTACATTTTCTAGAATGAACAAATGTTCATAGAACTTCTCGTTTGGTCAAGTTCGAGTAGTTACGCCCTTACACTCGACAGACGCCTGAAACCATGTACATTCCCCCAGCACAGCACTGATACCATTCAATTTAAGTAGCAGGCAAAAATTTGACGAGTAGAGACGACCTACATAAAACTTTGAAATTTGTAATATCTCACACTGTGTATTTAATACAAAACATGCGCTAACTAAACGCAAAATTTGAATTAAATCTGTGCGCCGAAATCTAATCGACCCATCTCATTAGTTGGCTGCGATTCCAATCCTCCAGCCTTTCAGTTCTTCAATCATATTTCGGTTAAATTGCAATTGCGTTGCAACGGTGAACAAACGGCCTTACACTTTAGGTCCCCTCCTATAAGTCGATTGTAAGTCGCGATCTGGATATCGACGAATATATGCATCATCGTTACAATCTGTCCTCGGCGTTAATTTTTGCACGGCACCGATCGATCACGGTAATTGCGTTCATCGTTGCATGCTATATTAGATAACGAGCGTCGTTTCGCAGCTCGCGGATGCGCGAGCGACGTTAATTGTCGCGAGTTCGTTGCCGATTTCGCGCGGCGATCGGCGGACGATCGGGTTCCAGGACAATGTAAGTGAGTACATACCTGGCGTGGAAATTCCGCCTGACGGACGACCGCGGGCTATCGTGGCAAGGTCGTATCGGAAATTACACCTGCAGTTTGAGTAATTATACATTACAGCCAGGCAGTGTTTGCGCGCGTCTTTGTGCCGCGGAAACGCATTCAAGTTTTTCTTCAACGAGCGGTGCTTTTCCTTTCGCCACGACGCGGCGGCGTTCAGGCAATTTTCGTCGCGCGCATTCTTTTCATTCGGATGCCACTGGATGACGCGAACGGCGCCTCGACAGCACAGATCCGTCGCGAGTTGAAACCGAGGGGGGAATAATTACTGTCGTCGCCAAGGAATGCATGTGTTTTTTTCCACGATCGTTGCTACACTACGTTTCTCCTCTGTTTTATAACGAATACCCCTCATTTCTCCGTTCTTGTCTGAAACAGCGTTTAGGAAACGATCGGCACGATACCCTTCCGCGTGCCTTCCGCCGAGATCCACGCGGTCGCGTGAACGCATTGCGCAACGCTATCAGAAGATAGTTTCACGAACGGCTGAGGCTTGAACGTAAATTACTCTCGGTATCAGATAGCGACGATCCGACCCAATTAAGAACACCTGACAGGGATATTGTTCTGAGACTGGATTCTGTGGAGATTGCAATGTTTATGCCAGTTACTTAGTTTATCTCGGTGCACTTTCTTGGCGAACTGGCGAGTAGTATATGCAGAACTTAGTCAGACAATTTCGCCCTGCGTTACACCAGTGTTCCCAATCTTTTTTCAGTAGCGACCCCGTTTTATAGTATTCTAATAACCTGCGACCCCTTACCCCCATATAAGGTAAGGTCAATTTATTAAGTTAAAGAAAACACATTAATAATAATAATAATAATAATACGTCTTTATGGTCCCAACACATTAAGCTAGATTAGTACACATTTGGTTTTTCTTTTGTGGCGTAATGTGCGGGATTCAGCAAAATGCTGTTTTAAAATCCTACCCGGTTATTCTATTAAATGATTAACCTATAACTTATAAGTACATTACAGATTCGCGTTTTTTTATATACAACGAGGCTATTTGCCTGAAGGTTCTTTTTTATTTAATTACCCCAATATTCACAAGCAGCTATTAAAAATAGGTGTTTCAGAATATAATTTTAACTTAATAATATTTAATTATCTTAATACATGTATTAAATGAGGCTTGGGAGCAAAAGTTAGGAGCAATAATGTATTCCAATAGACTGTACTAATAATATAAAGTAGGAAAAAAATTTTTTTTTCAATGTGGGTTAGTCCATTTTTGCTCTCAATGCCTCAAATATAATTAAATATTTAATATATTTAATATAGTTAAATATATTTGATATATTTAATATAGTTAAATATATTTGATATATTTAATATAGTTAAATATATTTGATATATTTAATATAGTTAAATATATTTAATATGTTTAATTATTTAATAAGTTTACTATATTTAATTAATTAATAAATTTAATATATTTAATTATATTATTTAATGTGATGGTCGTGCTTGCATATATTAAACTAAATACGTGCCAAGGATCGTCATCAAAAAATAACCACGACAACCCCCCAGTACATAATTATTAAATCAGTGAATCAATGAAATGTCCTTTCGTTACATACAACGTCACTTACCACCACTGCCATTAAATCCCACGCGTTACGCAAGATGGTTCCCCAAAATCAGATCATATTTACCATATTCATTAAATTGGCCTGTTTCCAACGAAACACCCTGTACATTCCTATCTACAAGAATTGATCACTGATAAGGAGCCCACCGAGCAGAAAAGGAATTTTCGCTCGATGTTAAGACTAATACAGCTCTCTTATCGCCAGCCTTAATTGCAACGAGTTTTTCTTTGTTTTACAGGTTGCGGCGTACCAGGCCGGGACAAAAGGCCGATTCGAGGAAGCGCGTGGCTCCCTAGCCGGCACGTGGTACACCAGTAATCACGATCCGCCGCGTTGGAAATCCCATTGATTCCTTCGTCACACGTCCGTGTGGCTCGCAGTCGTGCGCCTTCCCCTGTCCCCCCTCTCGTGACACATTTGTTTTTGTCGCGTGGTCGAGCGTGGCCGACCAGAGTTCGAAAAACCGGCGATTGTCTCTGGCGAAATTGCAGGAATCCTCGTGGGTGAGCGAGCTCGTGGCTCGCATCGAGGCACGGGAAACGTCGCGGCGTGATAGTATCATCGTCGAGCACGATGGCTTGCGAAGTATCTAAGGTGAGTCTGAAACTATTCGCTAATAAAACAGAGAGAGGAAAAGATGGAGACCCACTACGTCGATCACTACTAGCAATGCACTCGATGGTCTGCAAAACGTCTCGCAATTACTGCCAACGGGTTGCGCGTGCGTGCACGACCCCCTACCCCTCCCCACCCCCCGTGATTACGAGATTCATCGTGATAATCCGTCGAGACGAGGCGGCTTAATAATTCTGCAATTACCGCGGAGCATGAAGGCGTTCTCGGGTAACCGGAGCCTTGGATACGTAAAACGTTACGTTTAACCGCCGGGGATTGAACGGCCGGACGATTCCGCGGGCCGAGTATTAATATGCGCGGGGGATATTTCTCGGCGCTTAAGCCAGCCCCGTTAATTAGAAATTGGCGCCGCGATTGCCAAGGTTACGCGAATCCACGATCCGGCTGGATGTAATAGTCTCGCGGCAGCGAGGATTTATGCGAGCTCGATGGGAACTCGTTTGGCAAGCGAGCCCTATTTCGTACGGGGCCGCTCCGCACGAAACCCTCGTGTTCACTTAATGACAGCGGGCGATATCAATAATGCTCGTTACCTCGGGCCGCTTTAATTGCGCGCGAGGTGGCCCGCTTAATTACTGCAGCACAATCTTGCAGCGGGCTCATCGTTCCCAATCTCGCGTGCGCGCCCGCGACGCGAGCTCATAACGCGCCCCGTCCCTTTTCCGTTTCGATCATCGCTCCGGGGGAGCCGCCTGAAATTCCTGGCGATCGTCGTTGCGAGTCGCTGCCGCCCCGACGACGACGATACCGTTTCCCATCGGCGTAGCGACGGCTGACAAGCGCGCATGAAAGCTGCACGAGTTTGGTCGCTCTCTGCGCGCGCCGTCAACATTGCGTGAATTAATCAACGTGCCTCTTCGTTCGTGCTGCTGCCAGACTTCTCAGCGGATTGACGTGGGAATCGTTCTGATTAATTCGCAACGAACAGTTTATGGATTCTTGTGCTGTCCGACGGCGCGTCAGGTCGAATCATTGACGGAGCACGCCACAAGCGGGGCACACGCGCGTTCATGGGGGAGCGGAAGGCAGCTTGTGCGGAAAATAGAAAGCAGGTCCAAAGTGGGAAATACGCTCTGTTCTTCCGAGGCTTTGTTTGTTTGTTTTTTTAAATCTCGACTGTACGTTGCGCATCGCGCAGTAACGTGTAGTTGGGATTCGAAGCTTCGCTGGGAAAACTTGTCGAGATGGAACTGTCTCATAAATTAGGTAGTGCCATGTTCCACTCGATTCCCCGAAGCACAATGCCGCGGAAGGAGGATTCGCAATTTGGGTTTACTTTCGCACAAAGGGCCTCCCCTTTCATGATTGTTTACGAGTCGTCCGTCTATCCTGTATTTCTTCCCTCCGACCTGTCGTTACGTAAGTTTGCGATCCGCTTCCTACGTGACTGAGCGACGATACCGCTTGCGCACTAGATTTTCACGGTTCGATGCCGTAACCACGGAACGGCGAGAGAACAGAAATCTTTTTCCACTACGCAAATAACACACACGCACACGATTGCATAACGATAACGGCACAGCGCGGATCGAAGTGTCGGGACGCACGAATGGCGATGCAAGCTAAACGAATCCTGTACTCTGTTCAGCCAAAGAGAGAGAAAGGAACGAAAGAAAGCGATCGCAGCGGAATGAAGAGGCGGTTGATGCCGGATGCCATGTCGATAGTATAAAATTCTCTGTGTCTCTGTCTGTGTCCTGGCGTAGCTCGAACGATGGCCGATTCACGCGGCTTCAAGCCAATAAACCAGTTGTGGCAGAGCGCGGCAGTGTCGACGGACCCGGATTCAGAGTGCCTCTACGAGGAGATCTCGGGCCTTTCGGGGTCCCAGGATACGGAGCCGGGGCCGGCTGGTGCCGCCGTCGGGGAGGAGGAGGAGGAAGAGGAGGAGGAGGAGGAGGAAGAGGAGGAAGAAGAAGAGGAAGAAGAGGAAGAGGAGGAGGAGGAGAGAGGGAGGCTAGATTTCGGTGCGCAGGTCGGCGGTAGCAGCTGGTGGAGACAGAGCAAGGCTAGTAGCGAGAAGGGCCCGATAAAGCACGCGGCGAGCAGCACCGTCAACGGGCGGAAAGTCAGCAAAAGTGTTGGGACTAGCGCGAGATCGCGCAGCAGATCGGCCGATCGGCCATCGAGCGGACGTCAGGACATCATCAGGGTGGAGGAGGAGCAGTATGCCTCACGCAGAACCTACGTGGAGTCCGGTACAGGCGCCGTACTGCCGCCTGCTACCGGCCTCAAGCTGACCAGGGGGCGTGCAACCAGCACCGTCGCCCGCTACTTGCACTCGGCCTCCACCAACACCGGCCACTACCACCATCATCACCACGGGCTGTACGGACCGTATCCAGCCGGCAGCACCGGCAGGCCGACCGGCAGACACCATCAGCATCATCACCCAAGCCGCGGCTCGTTCAGTAATGAGACGCAGGAAGAGGTACAGGAGGACGATGAAGCCACTCTACGGGAGTTGCTTGTAAGGTACGTTTCCACGTACCCGAACCTCCCCTCGAATTATCCCACCTTAACGACACGTTCTCTATTGTGAAAACACCTCCACGGGTTTGGACCGAGCGACCCCGTGTATCTATCACGCGCGGCTCACGACACCCCCAGCAACCCTTTCGCGGCTCGCTGCGGCTTCGGACCCCCCGCGACACCACCGTTCAGGGGGAGAGTTAATCAAACACACCTAAGATACATTATATCCCCGGGGGACCTTGTCACAAGTGGGCGTCGCCACCGACGTCTTCGAGAATTATCTGGATTGTTGGACGTGCTGGCCAAAACGCGTCCATCCAACACCGATCACCGCTCTCGCGTCACCGCGTCCCTTCGACTCGACGAATCGCCCCCCACTTTCCACGCGCGAGTCTCCTTCATTTCGTGCTCTCTCTTTTGTTCCGTTTCAGCGGTAATCGGCGATGCGCGGTAGAATTTAGAATCTGTAGCTTCGATGCCTCTCGGAACGTTTTGAATATCATTTGAAAGCCGATGGTGTTGAATTCAAAGACTGGAGCGTTTTAGAGGTCTTTGTTTGGAAGAGTTGGAGTATTTTAAGGCTGCGAGAATTTTCAACATAGAAGTATTAATGTTATCCTGTGTTTGTGTCTGGGGTTAGAGGGGGGTTATGGTTTAATTAAAACGAAGTAATAAGGAAAAAATTTTGTAAAAAAGAGGGTAGGTATATCTTTGTTGTTGACGTGAGAACTAAAGAAGAAATACCTAAGTACATCTGCTATAGACAACTTCAAGAATATCGATATATTCGAGACCTTCGAGATATTAAACACTATCGGAGACTTTTGTAATAATATTCGAAACGTGTCGACGCATCAATTTTTCCCGGCGTTCTATGCTTCTTGAGCCCATCACTATTCGTAACGCGGAGGACTTGATTTCACGGCGAACTCGCCATTTTTGTGAAAAGACCGCGAGATCCATTCGCGCCGCGAGAGATCGTGCCGTTAATATTTCTCGGTCGTGAACTTTCCTCAAAGTCTGACTCAATAGTTTAGCGCCTCTTTTTAAGTATCCTGTACTGATTACACCGTAGTGATCTCTTCCTAGGGTTTTGTAGACAAACTATCTACCCTCTATTCTTTCCATCAGAGATTAAACCGTAGTAATTACTTTAGCATTCCCGGCGTCTGAAACGCTCCGACGTAGTTTACCGAACTTTCAACATTTTCAAGTCCCGTTCTCTTTAAAAGTCTATCGAAAGTAACTTAGCTTAGTGTGCCACGGCAGTTGAGTAGAACAGCGTGTATAAGCTCTTAAGACTTGCATACCAATTAAGAGAACACTTCTCGCTCTCTATTATTCGCCCTCAAGTACCCGAATCGATAGCACTTGCTTATCGATCATAAACTCTCTCTCGTAGACAAGAATTACTGTCCAACGAACCACCTTTTTTTTCTCTCTCTTCTTCTCACGAACATTGTCCTTTTCGACGTCCAAACAGTGTTTCACAACGATCCTCCGACAACAACAACAACAATAACAACAATATATATTTATATATATAAACAAAGAAAAAAAAGAACGCATCCAGGTAATTCCCGGCCTAAGTGGCGGTGCCTCGTTCGCCCGATTTTCTTTCTTTCATATTTTTCTCCCCCCTCCAAACCCCCGAAAAATATGTAAACGAACGAGAAAACGATGGAAAATTCGCTTAAACGGAGCCGAGAAACAAAAGACAGACGTTTTCCCTGCTTATCATTTTATATAGACTCTTTTGTGTATCAGAGAATGCAATTGCAAGGCTTTGTGCCGTGCCATTTATCATTTATACATAAATCACACTCGCTCTAGTCCTATTCTTGTACATATATATACTTACACACCCTCGGTCATCTAACAGTTAAACGTCGAGACACCCGGTGATGCGTTGCTCAAACGACGGTATACATTGATATACGTACATATTCCTTTTTTTGGCTGCGGCGCTCGCAGGCTTACCACTGATTGCTCATTCCATATTCGATGTCATGTCACTTTTTTCTCGTAGCCAGGTGCACAAATAAGCTCGCGACAGCACTCGAACGATAACGGTGGCAATATCGAAGGGGAACACAAAGGAAACTGCACGATAGCGGCGATCGATTCGCTCGCGATCCTACACCCCCCTCCCCCCCCCCCGGGCCGCGCGCGCGGGCCAACCGGGGCGTATCCGTGAGAATCGTTGCCCCTACACCGCGCGCCCGTGTCTGTGAATAGAGCGCCCCCTCCCGCCCACCCCCTCGGCCGTGCATCGCGAGGAATTCCGCGCGCGCGAACATAATTCAAAGATCATCGGGCGTACCGGGGAGCCTCGCTACCGTGCCCCGTAATATCTTTTTCCCTTGGCGTCGTTCCGATCGATAGAGAACGCTGCGTTACTCGATGTCGCCGTTCTGTCTTGACTTATTTGTGTGCGTGTCTTCTCTGTTTTATTATACTCACTCACGAGATCATGCTGATTTTTTGTCAATTATTTTGCCCGAAACCGTTCGTTACTCATACAAAAAAAGTGATGGTCCCATTCAAATTGCAAGCTCGCTTGTGGACGCGGGCGACTAGGCAGGGGTGAGTAAGCTGGCGGCGCGTCGCATGGCGATGCGCGCACGAGAAATCGAACCGACGAGAAAGCAAAAAAAAAACGAAAAATATGTATATACATAGAGACCAGAAAAGCGGAACAAAAAAAAAACGTAAATTAATAGAGAAGTAAAAGAAAATCGGAAAAAAAAAGTATCGTCTCTATCGGCACGTGACGGAGCCGTGTCTCTTTTTAGAAGAATCGGACGTCACGTGACTCTAAAATTCGAGCGACTATACCATTTGTATGACATGATTTTGACTGAACCACGACTGTGTTTCCAAACTAGGTAAAGTTTTACAGAGAGTGAGTGAGATAAGAGAGGCAGGGGCGGGCGTCGTCGGCCTTTAAACCCCCCCGCCACACGTTACCCCATCCACCTTTGGTTGTGGACCCACTTGACAAGAACAAGCTGTGCTTCAATCGTTCAGAGTCAATTGATTGGATTTTGGTGGATAATCCAACGTACGTACATATGAATCGTGAACAAAGCAAAGAACAAATAGATCTGTGAGAATAAGACGAAATACTGAATCAAGAGGAGTGAGTGGGGAGGCATAGAGGCTACTGTAGTTTCGGAACACAGCCATGGTCTCCCTACCTCCCAGGTACATGGCAACATCATCACTGCTCTTTCTTTCTCTATTCTCTCTATCTTTCTTCTATCTATTCACTTGTCTACTTATTTTCGTCTTCTTCCCCTCCACTTATTCCCAGCCGACTCCCCCCGCCCTTCCCTTATCCAGCTCGATCCAACTATGGGTAGCGGTGGGACCAAGTGCATCGCGATTGGCCTCGAAATTTGGTGGACAGTGAATCAATTTACGAAAGTCTTACGAACGGACTTGCGAAAAGTATTTTCGAGACTCTCACTTCTGAGCGATATGGTGAAGGCAGCTACGACGAAAGTATAAATCAGGGATTATTCGCAAGGCGGGAAGTAGGGTGTGACAGAACTGGAGCAAGAATGACATTTTCTAGTAAAAATAGTCTTTAACGAAATAATTCTGCGAATGAATTTCATAAGCTTGAAGCAGTTACAAATATATTTCCTTGCCAAGTACTTTTCCGGTAAAACGTTTCACGGAACGAACAGTTTGCTGTTTCTTTTTAAAGCGCAGGTATCGAGCTGGTGGACGTCACGAGCAAATATTAAACTTGGTCCCACCTATATCTATAATTGATACACGGTGTACCTTCGCCCTCTCTGCCCCGATTTATCACTCTATCACTCGAATCATACATTCTCTTTCTCTCTATCACTGCCTCTCTCATGCGTTCATTCATTTCTCACTGTTCACACCGTCACTTGTCGTGCCTCTGCCTGAAATTTTCTCTATTTCATTTCCTCCCACTGTCTTTACTATCCGTACTTCACTCTTTCGTTTCCACCCGCCCTGATTTAAGAACCACCTTTCTGCTTGGCTGTGCACATCGATCGATAAGTTTGCCAAATCTCCCCTAGATCGAGAGACATGTTATATCAGATCGCCCCCATCACGATTCTAAACGCGTATATTAGCTGCTCTCATATATCAGCACGCAACCGTTCGATGCAAACGAGCGTTCAGAGTCATTTTTTCGAAACCCACTAATGCACATCCCCGCATCGTGTCTGTAGATGCATCACGCTTCGCGTGTGCCGAAGCTCTCTGGCGGGCTGAAATCGGGGAAAACGATCGGCGATGCTAACGAGAACACCGAGGACGGGGGAAAAGGGACGCGCGGAATCTGTTTTGCTTGATCGCGAGAATTCGAATGGCTACAATTACCGCGGACTTACCGGGGCCTGTTTACACCTGTTATTAACGGGGGCTAGTTTCCATCTCTCTCTCACCATCACAAACTTCCATCTAATGTGCACAGCTCTTGACAACTATGTTTATGTGTGTGTGTGTATATATATATATAAAAAGCATATATATATACATTTAAATATATATATCACCGTAGTGTTTCTCACCCTGACACTCACCCACACACAATATTAGACGTGCTTTTAGTGGCGTTTGTACGTTGTGCTATTTTTCAAATTAACACACATATATGTATATATTTCTCTATAACTCGTACACATAGACGGGATATAATAGTACGTATATGTGTCTGCAATATCTCTGTTCTGTTTTCTTCCTTTTTAACACGCTATATACTCGTATACCCAACGTTTCCTTGGCTGCCGAGCTACCGCTGGCTCGCTGAGAATCAAGGCACGCGAAGTGTTAAAGGGTTGTACCGTACCGTACACCTGTTGACCGTTTCTTTATCATTTCTCCGCGATTCCCTTGCACTGTTTCTCCGCCGTGCCAGAGCTTTGTATCCTCGCGTGCCTGGCAAACGAACGGATCGAGAATATACGCGTAGTCTCTGGTTTAAGAGAAATATACGACGGGAGAGAAGCAAGTCGCGTTTGTGCAGCAAGCGTACAGCTACTGAAGGCTCGGCAGTTCCGACGCGGCGGTAGTTGGTTCTCTCTTCTAGGGACTTTAGGCATCATAGTCATAGCCTTGATCGTGTCTAGTGTCTGTCAGTGTGCTCGACAATGTCGATCCCGCTTTTTTTCTTCACGGGCGAGCCAGCGTGATTCACGTGGGGGTATGTGTGTGTGTGGGCAGTCTGCAGAAACAGGTCAGCGTTATGAGTATGAACTTGAGTGCCAAGCTGGACGAGCTGCAGCGGGGTGACCGCCAGCTGGACACCACCTTCGCCCTCTGCGAGATCCGCACGCAGCTGAAGGAGCTCACCAAGAGCGTGGAGTCTTGCCAGAGCGAGGTCAGCGAGGTGAAACGGGACATGGTCGCGATCAAGGTACTGTCCACCTACGCGCGCAACATTTGGCTCGCTTCCTCGCTCCGAAGTCATTTAACACTTCGAGTGGCGTACCCCGCTCGCAAAACATATCATTCGATAGCTCTACCCTTTCATTCTTTTTCAATTCTTTCCACCCTTATCGCGAGGTTTGCCATATCGTTCGCCCGCAACCTTCAAACCATCGAACGTATCGCCCCAGTGTCCCCGTAACGGTAGTTCGCCAAACCTTGCGCCATTCAAAGTGTTAAAATTCGAATCGCAATGTACCTACCGATTATATACAGAGATGGGCAAAATTTTATTTAAATATAACGTCGAATAATGGATAAAATTGTAATAGATTACTCGCGTTAAGCTTATTCGACAAATATAGTTAAGTTTTTTATTCGACGGAGAAAGTTAATTTTTTATTTGTTGAGCGCTTCAACTTCGGCGTCGAATAAAATTTTCAACTTTAATTTTAACTTTATTCGACGTCGAAGAAAGTTAAAGTTAAAGTCGAAAAATTTATTCGACGCGCAAGTTGAAACGCTCGACGAATAAAAAATTAACTTTATTCGTCGAATAAAAAAAATTAACTTTATTCGCCGAATAAAAAAATTAACTTTATTCGTTGAATAAAAAAAATTAACTTCATTCGTCGAATAAAAAAAATTAACTTCATTCGTCGAATAAAAAAAATTAACTTTATTCGTCGAATAAAAAAATTAACTTTATTCGTCGAATAAAAAAATTAACTTTATTCGTCGAATAAAAAAATTAACTTTATTCGCCGAATAAAACCATTAACTTTCTCCGACGAATAAAGAAATTAATTTTATTCGTCGAATAATCGAAAGTTAAAGTAACTTTCATTCGATCCGTTATTTAAATAATCTTTTATTTAGTTAATGCCCAACTCTCATTACATAATATGAACACCCAAGAATCTACCCCTAAGCGAAAGAGCAAGTCGATGAAACGCGAATGATGGATCTAATAGACAAAATTCTATCCTCCATGGAGCTTATGCCGTGAACCCATATAGAGTCGAAACCCCGAATAGTGTACCACCCTTCTTTCTAAACCGTGTTTCCTGATCACACGCAGCAAGAACTAGATACAGTACAGCATGTGAAAGAGGAGATCGAGGAATTACGAGAATACGTGGATCGACTGGAAGAGCATTCCCATCGACGGAAACTTAGGCTTTTGGAGCAGGTGACACGCTTCTTTAAAGAATCAGAGGTCTCATTTAATTTGCCGTGCTACTTTTGTTTTCTGTTAAGTGAAACTGGTCTCGCTTTTCATGGCTGCTTGCTTGTATTATACGATCATCATCATCATCATCATCGTCGTCGTTACGCCATCATTGTATTTATTTACGATTACACCGTTTAATTTATTCGCTTTCATTATGCATCTTTATTGTACCCGTGCACGATGACCGTCCATTGTAGCGTATGATTTTTATAGCTCCGTCGAAAGATTTTACAAATAAACCATTACGAACATCGTTCTGCGTACTTTTATTTTCCACCCTTCGCCGTTATGATTTCCGGGCTCGTCCGTCTCTCACGTATGATTTCTCATCAGTAGAAAGAAGTCTCTCCGTTCATTTTGTTTGCAGCAGTTGCCACTTTACTATCTTTCGTTGAGAAATGATCACTTCACGAAAACACCGTCTCAACCAGTCGATTGCTATTGAATAATGGATCTGATATTTTCAGGGGCTAACACTGTTCCTGTCGTATGCAATACTGGCAGCAGTTTTAGGGATGCTGCAGTTTGGATACAACACTGGGGTCATTAACGCGCCGGAAGTGGTATGTTCTCTTGCAAAAGAAAATGAAGGGAATGCTCTGATTATTTTAATACAGAGGAATTCGAGCGGTGTATCATCGGGTTCCGAATAATTTCATAAGAAAGACGAGGAGTGTTAAATGTGACGAGAGTAATCGAGAAATGGTACCTCTTCTTCTCTTCTTTCCAGAACATTGAAAATTTCATGAAAGACGTGTACAAGGACAGGTACGGGGAGGACATTTCCGACGATACCGTGAAGAAATTTTACTCCCTGGCCGTGAGCATATTCGCGATCGGTGGTATGCTAGGTGGTTTTAGCGGAGGAACAATTGCCAACAGATTTGGCAGGTTCGTACGAAACGCATTGCGATAGAAAAGAAATAAAATAAAAGAAGCTAACCCTGTAACGCCAGGTTCCGTCGTTAGCTCGTAAACGTTCATTGATTTGTTATCATCGGGTTAATTCGTCCATGACCGATTATGTCGCTGGTTTCTCATTTCCCCGTTGGTTGACCCACAGAAAGGGGGGCTTACTGCTAAACAACGTGCTGGGCATCGTGGGGGCGTGCCTGATGGGTTGCACAAAGATTGCTCACTCGTACGAAATGTTGTTCTTCGGACGGTTCATCATCGGTGTCAATTGTGGCTTGAACACCTCGTTGGTTCCCATGTACATATCGGAGATAGCACCACTGAACCTGAGAGGCGGCCTAGGCACGGTGAACCAGCTCGCTGTTACGGTGGGTCTCCTGGTCTCCCAGGTGCTGGGCATCGAGCAAATCCTTGGGACAAATGAGGGTTGGCCGGTTCTCTTAGGGCTGGCTATCTGCCCTGCCATTCTACAGTTATTGCTGCTTCCAGTTTGCCCCGAATCACCAAGGTAGAACTCCCACTTAGCTGCCTCAGTCAATTTGCTAATGCCCGTGTGTTACGCGGTCTGGCGAAATAGGAAAGACGCCGAACGGCTCGCCGAGTGGATTGTACAGTTGTGCAAACCGAGTGGAAATAGCCTTTGTGTTATTTTTTTCAAGGTAGATAACGATAGCTAGCAACCGTACAATCCGACTGCGGAAGGAACACATCGCGTTAATAAAACGTTCACTCCCGTTCCTCTTCCTTCCCTTTTGCCAGACCTAGTAAATTCTGAAAGATCCACGATCAGCTTTGCTTGGAACAACAACCGCCGCGCTTCTCGCCCAGCGATCACCCGTTACTCTATGCTAATTCCGTGCTCCAGATATTTGCTCATTACCAAACAGTGGGAGGAAGAGGCCCGTAAAGCTTTGAGAAGGTTGAGAGCCAGTAATCAAGTGGAGGAAGATATTGAGGAGATGAGGGCGGAAGAACGGGCTCAACAAGCCGAGTCTAGGATATCGATGACGGAGCTCATATGTAGCCCGACTTTGAGAGCGCCACTCGTGATCGGCGTGGTTATGCAACTTTCCCAACAGCTTTCGGGCATTAACGCTGTAAGTAGCGCGAAGTGTACAGCCGTGCATTATCGGCCATGAAAATTTCAATTCCCCTCGGCGACTTGGCTCGCGAGGCGAACCTAACCCGCCACTGAACCCGACGTGTGTGTTTCAGGTGTTTTACTATTCGACAAATTTGTTCACTAGTTCTGGCTTGACAGAGGAGAGTGCCAAGTTTGCAACCATTGGCATAGGTGCCATTATGGTTTGTATGACGTTAGTATCCATCCCGCTAATGGATAGAACAGGAAGACGTACACTGCACTTATACGGTCTTGGTGGCATGTTTATCTTTTCAATATTCATCACAATTTCTTTTCTCATAAAGGTAAGTCGAAACTTTAGAACTATCCGATTCAAGCGTAACGCACTAATAATTTTAAACGAGCAAACCGTATCGTGATCGTCCTCGAATTAACTCGCCACTGATCCTCAGTAATGCGTGACCGCGTAAAGAGCAACGTAACGTTGGCTAGAAAGTAATATCCCTGTCTCGACGAGGAAAACCTATTATCCTCGGGAAAGTTCGTAGAGAATGTCGAAAGAAAATCAGCCCCCCGCCCCATCACACTTCCCCCTAGGACATTGATTACACCACAGAGAACGTGGATTGTATATAGCTATCTTTCTGTGCTTTGTCACTTCATGCACCTTGGCGAAAGGTGTATCTAACACTTTGTTCACAGCTGGAGTGCGGCACTGCACCGACAGTGAGAATTATCACCACTTTACGTATATAAAGTCTGCATTCGAACGACTCGTTTTACTTTATCCCGAGCCATTCATGTAACTTGTAAGGTCTCGTCCCGATCCTGCATGTTATGTCTTATTTGCGATTTCAGAGATTCTGAATAATCGGTATATTGACACACGAGTCGAATATCGAGGTAAATCAAGGAAATCCAGATAAGCATTTGATCGAGGGTATTAGAGAAGTGTGTCAACTACCTCTGCATGCCAGTTACGTTTATTTGCTCAGGCTTAATAATTGTTGCTTCTTACAAACCCCCTGCCCCTCTCCCGGCTCCCCCATCCCCTCCCCTGTTCACAAACGACCTCTTTCGTGACTGCCTGGAGGAGACATTTACTCCCTTTATTATTAGTCTACATTCTACTTGGCTCAAACCTGTCACCCTTCTTTCGTCACGCTGCATTATTGGCTCGAAAATTACCAGTACGCAGGTACATTGGGAACTAAATTTCGATTCTCCCCCCGCGTTTCTTCGAGACTATCTTTACACCCATCTTATGAATCCTCAAGTCGTTCGAGACAGAAGGCACGGAACGTTCAGAGGAGCCATTAAAACCGATGGTCGCGTCATTCTTTGTGTCGCTCGTCAGACTGTCCTAGGGTCTGAGAAAGAACTACAGAATTCGGAAGACCTCCATTCAGTTGCACCGAGGGGAGGTCTTCCCTCGCTCAACTCCTTTGGCTGAAACTTTGAACATTCGGGGTTGTAGTGGTGGGATCGAGTGTACCACGAGCACGAGTCACCAATATTTGTTCACACATATTACACTTAATATGCATATGAAATATACACGATAAGAATAGCAATAGCGATAATAAATATTGTCAGTAAAATGTGTCAAATGCTTCTAATATTTTGCACAAGATTCGCGAGACGTTGTTATACTACGTATAGGTACCTAAAGCGCTCCGAAAGAATTGAAGAAAGGGCAGAGAACGGGGAGCTGTTGGATCTGAAACTACCCCCGTCGTCCAAGTCGGTTCTTTCTCCGACCCAAGGAGCAACTTTTTAATGTAAACCCGTGTAATTGTCGCGCGTGTCCATTTGCGTTCTGATTGAGGTCCAAGCAACGTGTCCTGGTTACTCCTTGCGTTTACGAAATAGCCAGTCATCGCTTGATCGCTTGAAGGGGAAGATGTTACTTGTACATATGAACAGAGCACGTGTCCGCATTGTTGCGCAAACGCATAATCGCCTTGACACAGGGTTGAGCTGCACAGTTGCATGCCGAATTATATTATGAGTTTGTCATTCAGTTCTCGTAGGCCTTTACGATTCTTTTTCATCCTGAGAGAGACTCCTCCGGGTGCTCAGGAAAGGAGAACACGATTCTACCGCCTGATAGGAGTTCTTCGGTTATGTGCAGGAAATGATTGACTGGATGTCGTATCTGTCGGTCGTGTCGACGCTCAGTTTCGTGGTGTTCTTTGCGGTGGGGCCTGGCTCCATACCATGGATGATCACGGCCGAGCTGTTCTCGCAGGGCCCCAGACCCGCTGCCATGTCTATCGCGGTCCTCGTCAATTGGATAGCTAATTTTGTGGTTGGCATTGGTTTCCCGAGTATGAAGGTAAGACGAGTGTGCACTCATTGGATATTATATTTATTATTTGGTTTTCCCTTTCCAGGGCCGTTGCTGGGCTTTGGCCGGCCAGGCGCAAAAACAATACTGTCGCCCTTATTAATTTAATACTCTTTAATTAAGAATTTGATATGCAGTGTTTATTTTTATATCTATATATACATCATTTTAAACAGTTATCGGCAAAAGAGTTTCGATTACCTACTATTCATATTAGTCAAAATTTTACATATATTAAACGGCCTGCGGCCAGGAACGGCTCTGTCCCTTTTCTTGATCGTGCCAGACATCTGTAGGCTTCGATGTAAATTTGTTTGGTGTAATTATAGTTGGTTCTTTTAACCCTAGAATGACACTGTAATGAGAATTTCAATGTTCTTTAGGAACGTGGGCATGGAGGCTAAAATATCAAGCTTTATTCGAACTCTAAATTTCGATTTTCTTAGATACCTACTGTAAACGGAAAGCATATGCTGTAAATGTCTTCTCGAAAGATACCTAGCGATTTGGGGTCACCAGCAACTCCAGAGTAGGGCTGGGACTATTCGAATAATTTAATATTCGAATGTTTTACAGGTATTCGAATGCTGCGAATAAACTTAGAATATTTAAGTATTCGAATGTTATTATTGATAATATTGTGTGAAGTGGGTCAAAATTAGCTTACAAGATTTCACCCTGACAAATGAACCTAAAGAACTTGATTTATAATTCACACCATACTATTCGAATACATCAATATTCAATTACCGAAAAATTCGACAAATAGTCCCAGCTCTACTCCAGAGTGTTAAATACACTCCAAAAGTATCACAGTGTCGTTCTAGGGTTAACATTAAGGGGTTACATACCCTTGACAGGTCGGAGAATCGGGGTATTTTTATGATTTTTTTAATCAATGAATATTGATATTTAAAAATCAAGATATACATCTTGTTGTATATAATTTAAGCTGTATTCTGTTAAAAAAGGAATTTGACATTTTAAGAAATGGAGCCATGCAGCCTCTTCTCCCAAGGCTCCTTAGTTACAGCATTCGTACCAAGAATATCTCGGAGATTTCTCGACCGGTTTGAATAAAATTATGAACGAATATTCTTAACACAATTTGAAATATTATAATATAGTACTTGTCGGCGCGGATTTAGAAAAAAAAATTGAAAAATAGCAGCTGTTTAAAGTTAAGTATGTGACTTTCGACCTAAGTTTCCATCTTCTCTGGTTAATAAAAAAAGGACACTCATTAAAAAATCGTTTCTAAAAGTACTAAATTATACTCTCAAGAATATTTGTGCAAAATTTATTTTCCGTACCGCAAATACTGTAACTATGAAGAGGCCTTGGGAGAAGCGGCTGCTACGGCACCATTTCTTAAGATATCAAATTTCTTTTTTAACAGAATACAGCTCAAATTACACACAGCAAGGTGTATATCTTCATTTTTAAATATCACGTTTCTTTATATGAATAAAAATCATAAAAATGACCCTATTTTCTATCCTCACAAGATTACATATGTAGCCCCATAAGCTTTTCTAGAATCTTTTATTTCCAGCTTCTTTTACCAAAATGAAATGAATTTTACCACTCTCATGTTAAAACTTAAAAACACAACGACTGAAAATCTTTTACAACTTACAGCTTCCACATAGGACGCTCGAACAACGTTCTCTATTATAACTCTAAACTTCTATTCCCTCGTCTGTTACAGACAAGCCTTGAAAACTACACGTTCCTACCGTTCAGCGCATTCCTAGCCATCTTCTGGATCTTCACGTACAAGAAGGTTCCCGAGACCAAGAATAAAACGTTCGAAGAAATTCTAGCTTTATTCAGGCACGGTAACGACAGGTACGCAATCAACAAGCCACTTAATACCATCCCCAATACGTATAGCAAGTCATTAGATAGATAATCTTCAGTTTTTTCGAATCCCTTTCCGAACGATCTTTCCTCTTCTCGCGCGTCAATCTGACTCTACTCTTAGCAACACAGCTTGTTCGTTTTCCCAGTTTCATTTTCCTTTGTTAAACGACGCGCAAGAGAGTATATAAGCAAACACACTCTCCGCAACTATCGTTCCGTATAATTCTCCGATGCTGACGAACGCGGGGAAAAGATACACCGCGTATCCTCGCGGAGAACGATCATATCCTGTGCATTCGATGCATGACACACAGTTATCATATCCGTCCACGCATCCGTTCGTCTATGCTTCACGATCAAGCATCAAATGTACGCGATACGCGACCGTTCTACCTTCAGATCAAAAGGGGAACAAGACAAACCTCGTTTTATCCTTGCGAACGAACGAAAGGCTAGAAAAGCTGCACGTCTATACTCATTAGACTATCGATGAATCTCTAGGGAACATTCGTCGTGCGCAGAATAGATGAATAATTGTGTACAATCAAAGTAGATAGTGCTAATCACGCGAGGCTCGTACGAAAGATTGAAGATACGAGTGCAGTAATTGTTAGGCTGGTGCAAAAGGTTTGTCGGTGTATGCCATTGGATAAGAAATAACTATGAATGCAGGGAAGCATTGGTCACCACTCGATACAGGCAAGTAGCAATTGATCGAAGAGGAGCCTTTTAACATGAATAATATAAATTTCTTTCTACTCTTTCACCCTCTGATTTTCGGTTATTTAAGCTTTAGTTACCCGCGCTGTTGTAAAAACTACAACAGTTGTGAATTATTATTATTTTTCTGCCTCGGAGCTTTCACTTTATGAAAAAATCCCCGTCTTATTTACTCCAGTTTTTTAGTCTGGATATACAGGCGTTGATGAGGAAAAATTGGTTATTTCGTAGAAAGCGCAACGGGCGCGTAGAAATTCATTGGCAAAACACATTCCAAAGTGGAATTATTGTGTGAAAGGTGTGACCAGAGCGATGGAAGTAGATAAAACGATACTTATTTATAATAGTAGTCGTTTACTCTGTTCCGTTTTTTCTTTTTCAAAGACAACTACATCGCCTTTTAGTTTTTAATAAAGAATTATTTTTAAAGCAAAGCCGTATTTCTAACTTAAAAAAATCAGAATACTAAACACAACAAAGAACAGGTAAAAGTTTAAAAAAAGATACGATAAAATCGTGATGTAAAAAGTATAATATAGGGCGTTATAAAATAGGGCGTGGGTAACGAAGGGTTAACTATCTCGATCAGACCTTAAAGTGTAAAGGGTGCTCTACTAGGGAACACTGACAATGCTGCTCTATAGTTCATAGAAACTGTGAAAACCGATTGAAAGAACTCACTTCTAAATAGACAAACATATTTCAACTGTATAAGTACATTTTTTTGCGCAGCCTTCTATAACACCTACGACAAACCATTTGCGTCAGCCTAATGCCTTAAACAATCGAATCACGCATATGATATTGCACAGAGTAATTACATTAACGAACACTAAGGACCGAGAACATGTAACGGTTTATTTCGAGCAACAATTACGCAACAGATACTGTTGAACTTTTATCATTATATCGAGCATACCGCAGCACAATCTCTAACAATACTTTCTATGTATATTAACCTAGGACGAGGCATGCTCGCGAAAGAACAATGCCACTCGGAAAGGTAAAAGAGGGCAAATTATATCTGTCAGTTTAAAATAGGACATTATTACCACGCTACGCGTTCGTATGTACATATCCGCCGCCAAATCGTGGCTGTAATACGAATTCAACTGTGATAAACTTCGCTCGATCTCCCCGGGAGAGACTTCAAACATTCACGCAGTATTAAATCGATTCGCACGCGCATATGTCATTGACTGTACCCGAGGGCGAAGGAGAACGATACTTTTCGAAATTCAAGCCTCGCGTAGCCCACGGTCGCGAAGGTATCCGATGACAAACGATTGGTAAACAGTATGCGCGGTGATTCGTGTAAACAAACAAGCCGTCTTGACTCCGTACGTAACGTGGAGGTACCGGCTGCAATATTCGAGATTATGTACACGATATACGGTGGAGAAAAACGTTCATTGATAATTGTCGTATGGCTGTATAGTAAACAGTTTATTGTTCACACCATCGTAGCATTGCCGACTGTCTTTCTCGGCATTTACATCGAATCAAGTCTTTCTTGTAATATACTGGCTGACTCGTAATTAGCTAGCAATACTTTGGGGGATAAATGTAGATCGTGCGAGGGAGAAGATGTTAGGACGTGCAGCAGGGGTCGAATGAAATTTAAAATTTTCGATTAATTGTGAAGTAGCTGTAATTTTATGAGTATTCTCTTTTCTGTTCCGAGAAAACTGTTATAAAATGCAGTGTATTAACTGAAACTTTTATTCCATATATTTTGGGGAAATAATGAACTTTTATTCTCTTGAAAGTAGAGAAAAGTTCTAGTTAAACGGGAATATTTATTCTTCTCTGGAAGAGTTGAAGTTGTGACAAGCAAATTTCCTGAAAATGTTGTGGGGTAGATAGATGTGAAGTTGAGACCTTAAACTGTTGGGTGAAAATAATTATATAAAAAACAGAATGTGATTTCTGTTCTATATGTAACCTGCTTCTAATTCCTTAAATTATACTAATTAAAAAAATATTCTTAAATATCTGTTCAAAATTATACGAGCCTCCATAACTTTTGTTAATCGATCATAAATTAATTGTCTAAACTAAACTGTTACAACAGAGTTAAAGCGTTAATGTATAAAGTTAACTTAAAACAGAAAAGAAATGATTTCAAAGTTCGATAAATAACTTTTATTTGTAAAAGGTAACAGTCTCATTCGACCCCTGGTGTTCAGGCATTGTTTCTCGAGTTATAACGATTTCTATAGGCTGCTTAGCTGTTTGGTTTTATCGTGACTATAATTTGCTTCAGTTCCTCGTAACATGTCAAATAAAGCCTGAATAACGTATGCTCTTTTCACATTTCTCTCTTCGTTTCGTAAAGTAGATTTATCCCCCAAAGTGTCGACTCGTAATTAAGAGACGCCTACGTATAAAGAAGGTACAACATCGTTTTCGTAGATCCGCCGGGTTCCGTGGTCGGACGGTATAAATATCTATTCAACGATCCTAAACTGCGAGGCGATATAAATTTTCGGAGCGAAGAGGCCGAGCGGGGAGAAAATTGAAAACGGACCGACACGCCCGTCCCGAAAGCTACGATCGCTTGTTGTTTTACCTTCACGTTGTGATTTAATTTTGAAAATTTCCATACAGTGCTGTGGAAGACTGTTCGTTTGTAAAACGCGCTGGGCTTGAAGCTTCATAGTCTTATTGTTACGTATTTCCCAAGGCCAAATGGATATTATTATATTTATTTGTTTAGCATATTGTACATGTATTATTTCAATAAATCGTTATTTAATGGTTCTGGTAATCCTTTAAGTTCTCAACTGCCGTGTCTGTCTCTCTATCTTCTTCTTATTCTTTCCATCTCGTTTTCTTAATACGACGACAACTAACACCATAAATCGTACATATCGTAATTGTGCTTTCTGTGTTATTTGGAGCAGGAGCAGCTTGCGGGACAGCAGACTTTATGGGTGAGTCCTTACGAATACACGTTCCTGTTACTGCGGTGGCTTTGTTACGATACTATATCGATTTACGAGAATTATTTTACTGCATGACAATCAATTAATACCAAAGACACCACTAGTCGTCTTTAAAGAAAGGATTATTTTTTAGAGACTCCGTCTACTTTCTAAAAAAAAAAGAAAAAACATCTAAGACCATATTCGTATATATACATGCTCGATAGTTGTGCCGTTCGAAAAGAAGCGATCCCTCTCGCGATCCTGTCGCGTCGAGCTTCGGCGAGAGGCGACAGATTTAACGCGCAGCATCGAATTCGACACCTTCCGAGCATCATAAAAAATAATCCTGTCCCTGCCTATTCAAGTGACTACCGTATATACATATATAACTTCGGTCTAATAGCCTGGCATGTTGATACATCTTTACTTACTATCAGCTCATGCGAGTCTCCATATATCTCATGCGCTATCCAGTCAGGCCCGAACTGATGAGTAAAGAAAGTGGCGCGGTTCCATATAGTTGCATGATAATGACTCGTTTACGAAGGGACTGTAATTCTTTTCCTTTTTCTTCATTTTTGCGAGGATACATTTCACAGTTTCTAAATAGTTCCATTCAGGGCTATTATGTGAACGATCCATGATACCAAAAGCAAGCTTTTAGCGGTCTCGTGAACAGATGAAAAATACGTCTACCATAGACCTTGTTGGTAAGGTTTTCTACATAACAGCCCCGACACCGCTCTTACTCGATCCCCTAATCCCCGGAGCCTGGTATTTTACAGCATGCTCCTCCTCTTTAGTCTACCGATTTGCCCAGATAAGTGTTGGTACGGGCAGATTTAAGTCTTGGAATCGATCGTTTCCTCCCCACCCGCTCTCCCATTTTTTGTTCCTTTTCTCCATGTCGATATAGTTTGGCACGAGTTTATGGCGCTGTACTGTGCGACTGCATGTTAGTGCTTACATTACTGTTTGGCGTACGAACCATATTTCTCAGTTGTATACAGAGTGATAGATACTTTACAATTCGATAGGCAAACGCAGCAAGAGCCGCTTTGCATTATCTTTCTATCATCGTTCGCGCGTAACCAAATGAGAAATTAAGAACAACAAAAATGAAAAACTGATTAAAGAAAATGAAGGAAACATTGACGGAGGGTGGAAGCGAAAGATCTTCCACGTTCCTTCGTTTGGATCAGTGCAGCTCTTGATAAACTCGCAAGCTACGCCTTTCGTTCTATTTCTATTACGATCGTTTTCCTAATTTCGTTTCGTTCCTTTCATTTACTTCTTCACGATTACGCTGGGGGACTAAGGTTTTGCCGAAACATTCGATGAGCCGTCATCAGCTTCTGTCACGTGAATGGATCCGGATCGATAGTCGGTCTATTGGTTGCTTATGATTTAGTGGAGTTTTATTGAATTTGTTCGTTTATAACGGCCGTACACCGCTAGTTGGCAAAACGGCATAGAATTAGATCTAACAAGCCATTTTTCTCCTTGTCTTTTATGATCGAATGAGTGCTACTTATCGATTTTATGACTGTGTATGTTTGACTTTTACGTGTCCAGTAAGCGCATCTATGTGACCGTTAATATACATCTTGTATTTATATTTACGAATCGCTTGCAAGGGAACACCGCGAACCCGCACTCACTGATTGGAACGCAACTTTGTGGGCTTATAGAGTGACCCAAGGCAAGAACAACGGTATGGTTCATTCGCGCTTAATCGTCCTTTAAAGGTGTGCAAACTAACCTCAAAATCAAATAGGCACTTTCACTTTCTCGTGTAAAACTCTTAAAGTACAAGAGATAGAAAAAAATGTTTCAAACAGAAGTTTAATGGTACAATAAGCGCTGCAAATTTGAGTTAACAAAATTTTGAAAAAAGAATTTTCTCGTCGTGTATTTTCTTTTTTGAACACTTCTCAAAATTTTGTTAACGCAAGTTTGCAGCGCTTATTGTACCATTAAACTTTTGTTTGAAGTTTTTTTTTCTGTCGCTTGTACTTTAGGAGTTATACGCGAAAAAGTGGGATTAGCTATTTGACTTTGAGGTTAGTTTTCACACCTTCAAAGGCCGATGGGGCTACGGTTGCCACCTTTTTTGCAGGAAAATAACGTGAATATGCTTTCGTGAAATATAAAAAGAAGTACGTTCGAAAAAACTAAAAGTACATTTTAATCTTCTTAGTTTTTATTTCTTCCAAACATATTTTTTATTTTTTTTTAAATTACACAGCAACTTTTTATCGTTTTTAAATAACTCAATGGCATTATTGCACTCAATATTCGTATTAAAATGTATAAATAATTCGTACTTTGTTAAGTTAAGAGAGGCTTTGTTTCTCTCATCCCGCCACTTCGCGTTCATGTCAGAGAAAACTTTCTCAGTAAATGCTGAGGTGGCAGAAACAGACAGAAGATAAGAAATCACCTTGACATGATCATGGTTCGTGTATGTTTGGGAACTGCGTACAATAATATTGCGTCTTGTTTCACGTAAAATCATTAATCCTGAAATAAAGTATCTTCGCATACTTTATTGTTATTCCAAAGTATAGAGTACATTTACGTATAATAACGCGAGATACTTTATTTTAAAGTACGGCTAGCAACCATAGATGGGGTACGAATGAAACATACCGTTGTTCTTGTCTTGAGTCCCAATATAAACCCGCAAAGTAGCGTTCCAATAGGTGAGTAAGGGTTCGCGTTGCCCCCTTGTCAGTCAAAGTTAAGATAAAGATTCAGAAGTTTCGCGACTGTTCCATGTAATCACTCATCGATTCTTCTGTATTCTTCATCGATATACAGCTTGTTCAAGAGATAGTTCGAGAGAAAGCGTGAGTAAGAGAGTTAGTACAATCAAGTTTAACATACAATCTTAGAAAAACCTTGAACAAGCTGTATCCTGGAGTTATTCAAGAAGCCTCGACGATTCCTACTGAAGGGAAAACCAATCTCCAATTCCGTTGCAACAAGACTGGTTTTAACAGCACTAGGGATCGCCAGCTTTCAGAATATTCCTCCAACACGACGTAAGACGGACTTTTTCTACGAAGCATCTCTGCTAGAAAATTCTATCAGTTATCCGCGCCGACGGGAATGTTCGACTTGTTTACAATACGAAACGTGCAACCGATCGTTGGACGGCAGCTGTTTAGAGTAATTTTAGGCTGCGCCCAGTGCGCCACAGCTCGACGCGGGCGTTCTTTGAAGTTTCTACGAGGAAACATTATAGTTGGGAATCTTGTTATAGTTGACAAAGGACCCCCTTTTTTATTCTCAAAGTAGGATGCGTATGTACATTTTCTTTCATTTCTTAGAGTAAAAGCTTACTTATACATATATACGGCGCAAACTAGGATTTCTCTCAAAATCGAATATACAAACGATTCGAGGCTCGATGGCCATGTAACATTATTATATTGCAGGGAAGAGGAGCTCGCCACTAACTCTAGCAAGGAGACCGTCCTATCTGACGCCACCACTGCCAACCATACCCACGCTACTGACAAACCATAAAACCTATATATATGTACACACATATATATACATATATATATATATATAATACTGAGAACGATTTTAAATCGTGTATTGAAATGCCACATTCACTGAGAGAAAATCTAAAAAAAAAAGAAAAGGAAAACTATACTATAGACTTCTCGTAAATCCAGTCAATCTAATCGAATTAATTGTTATCGGCAACGATATTAGCATACTCGTAGCGGAAACTGCTCTAAGGAATACCGATTGTATCACCGACTAACAACACGTTTACGACTAAATGAGAAAACGTTTTTTGGAACACTCGTTACCATAGTATATTATATTAAACGAACGAATATTTCGGCATCACCGATAAGATCGTATATACATACATATATTCTATGTTGTGAAATAAATCTGTTTGTTTATTTAATTACGGGTTTCAGTTCACTTCCACTCGTACGTAACGCACGGAGTTATGGAATTCCTTTCTCTTCTCGATCGGCGGTCGAAGCTATTCACCTGACTTCTGAGTCACCTTGCAAGAAATGGTCAATTAAGATATATATTATACTCCTCTGATACGACGAACCTCGCGCGCACTATGTTCTCGCCTTTCGTTTCGACGATTAAAGATACGTCGATGGAGTGATCGTTCGGTACGATTTAAAGACGAACGGTACTATAGGGGATAAGTAAGTGTCTCAAGTCTACTACACAGGCCAGTGAACCACTGTAATCCTACAAGGCTAGAAACTGTGAAATGAATTATCATTTCTTGAGAAAGATGTACGTGCAGGTCGGGATAGGCCCGAGCAGCTCAGAACCAAGCGAAATTGTTAACGAAGTAAACATGAGAATGAATAATGGGCAATATTAAAGTTCGACTAATGGTAGCTTTACGAGGGCACTTTAACGTATCGTAATCGTAAATTCTTTTAACGGGGCGTGTCACGAACATTGAAAGTTTCAAAATCAAATCCAGGTCGATTAGGATTAAAGTAAAAAAAGAGAAAGTAAAAAAGAAAAGACGGATGAATATGTAACTTACGTTATTGACGAGTCGCGTTGATAAGCCGCGGTGTACTGTTTTCTCACGGTTCTACGACGTCGGTGCATGTTGAATCGATGCCCTCGACGAAGATCTGGAATGTAATAAGGGAAGGAAAGATTCACTAGACATGTATGAAGAAGCGGAAAACTTGGACAAGTCGCGTGATGTTTTGCAGGAGCATGCTAAACTGTGTGAATGCATTAGAGGGACACATACCGCCAGCAGAGAGTGCAGCCCTGATGGTGGCCGAGGAGAAGCCACATCCTGACTCATGTAAGGCTTAAAAACCTCACCAAGATCGCCCACAATCATCTATCATCATAGACATATCCGTCTTTTATGCGACAAACAATTCTTTAGATTTCTTTAATCGGCGAGCTGCGGGCAAAGTATTCCTTGATTGCGCCCCACGTATCCTTCTTAAACTATACAGGAATCTCTCTCGATGGTCACTTCCCGGGCGACTTTATAATACTGGTAGCGCCGATGGTACATTCGATAGGCTGCTAACTTTGAAAAGAATTGTTTGTTACTCGTTGCTTATTCCGTCTACCACTCTCATTGTGCATGCCATATTGCCATCTATGTATGTTTGTAAATTTTGTTTATTTGTAGTCTCATTGTGATACATTGGTTTTAAATTTATTTGCGACTATTATTTTTCTGCTTTCAGTATGATTCAAAAGTGCAGAAGGAATTAAAGCGCTGATTAAATGAGAATCAAATATTACATTGCCGCTTCGCTACTACAAGACGTACAAGTGGCCCTAGCCGAGAAACAATATCACACTACCTATATTTTCCTGTTGACAATAGCAAATTAGGACAGCGCTGTCGAACGCAATCGCACTGTAAATGACAAAGACGCCGCCATTAATCATATATTACCAGTTACAGATGTATTACAACTAAGATGCTAGATATTTAATATTTATTTACATCAACGTCCTTGTAAATGTTCATTCTCCATTCGTTTCTTTCTAGTCGTTTATCTTTTATTGTTCTATGGTAAGGAATTTAGTAGAAGTTTATTATATTGTCTTGTAATCCAGAGGCAACGTACCTGTTAAATTAATTTAAATGCAACTTATTTATTATTGCGCAAACGTTCTTCTTTCAGGAACAAGTTGGATCAGTAATATCATTAAACAGACACCTTAATTGTTCTCAAATTCCCATCACTTCGCGTTAATAACTGTTTGCATTTCATGCATCTATCATGGCTCTATTTTGGCTTCTCACTACTCGCAATGCTCGGCAAAACACTCACACCACACAGTCGATTAAAAGTTGAATATAGTTGAAGTACTTTTCTTTGAATATAGAGCTTATACTCCTGACGCTGCAAGATGTGTGAATATAAGTAATACAGTAATTCTTCGTTATTGTCCCGTTTTTACCATGCGTAATAGTCCCGCTCACTATCCCCACCATTTCTTGGAATCCTTCGGTCGAGAGTGAGAGAACGAAAGAGACGACGGCAACTTCGTGTCAACTGTTTCGTTCCCTCTCGCTCGGCTCTTGAGTTTTCTCACTCGCGGCTTCGGCCGCACGGAATAGTCTTAGAGCATATACTACTCTAAGGGAATAGTATCCGCATCGCGTTGTTGTCCCGCCGCCAGCCACGTTCGTCGGGACTATTACGAGGAATTACTGCACTACAGTACTAAACTGTAAATACGAGAAAGTTATTGCAAATATATACATGTATAACTGTTTTAATCCCGCGAATTATAGTTCAAGGAACTTTCAGCATTATAAGCTCTATGATTTACGTATATGTCTCTCTTCTATCATCTGTGTGCAGTATGATAATCTGTCATCCTATTGTATATCTGATTCTAGTCAATTCTAAGTATTCTTATCACGAAAATTGGTAGACACGTTGGCTTCATTTCCATTCCAAGAACATACGTATATTATGTGCTATCAACACTGGCCTTTGTAGTAGTTTAAATGGTGGTAGGCCATCACATATTTCTCACTAATGCAGAAATGGTCTTTACACGCCAATTTGTAAATTGCAAAGGCATACAGGAATGAGGATTCATACGAGCGTCAAACTTACAAGATTTAAAAACCGAATATATCACATTATTATTATTTTTTTATATGAAACTGTAAGACCGACTTCAATACTACCGCAATCGGAGCATGAACGGTGTAATGGGCATGCGCGCATGAATGTAAATTACTTTGTTTAGATTAAAAAGAAATTCTGAACAGTAACTATTAATCCCATGCATTTTTTATTTGAAGATTCTCTTATCCTCGAGGCTTATTATTTATATACCATTAAATACAGGAAAGGTGAAATAAAAAGGCACAGCTTTTCCATTCATCATCCGGGCATCAATTTAACTACTTCTTGTAACAAGTAGTACACACGCTTAAAATGTTAAGACCACTCAAAACGATTACGTTATTTCTATGGGTAAAATAACATTTTACTGTGCAGCTATTGTACATATACTCGTATACATTAATACCCATATGCACATCACGCGAATGCATATAATCATACAGTTAAGGGGTCGTGCCTAGTTGGCATGAGAGAATTTTTTGTGGAAAATCTAATGTATATTTTTTACAACTATTTTCTTATTTTAAAAGTACATATATTGAGCAACTCTCAGTAATTTTGTTATAGGAAAATATTAAAAAATGAACGAATAATAGCCACTCATCTGAAGCCGGGTCATCTGAAATCCAACAGTGAAGAAGATTCTATTAGTTTATCTAGTTCGTGAACGAAAGATTTTTGTTTTTCATGAAACATGACTCTATTTTTAATTCACGAAAAACGAATAATTCGTACATCGAAAAATCATGATTCTGCGTTAAACGGCCGCCTTCTTGTCTGAAATGATTTTTTTGAAAAATCCTTCGTTCGCGAACCAGATAAACTCGTATATTAACAGAATCTTCTTCACTTTCTGATTTCGGATGATCCGGCTCGGAGAAATCGTGCAGTGCCATTATAAAAACAGCTTGCGCGAGAGTGGCTGTTATTCCTTCACTATTTAATATTTTTCTACAACAAAATTCATGAGGGTTGCTGAACATATGTACTTCTAAAATAAGGAAATAGTTGTAAAAAACATACATCACATTTTTCACAAAAAATTCCGGAAAATAGAGTTCTTTTTCGTTTGCTAACTAAGCCTGACCCCTTAAGAATTTACCATCATTTTTCTGTTTTGCAGGTATTCTTTAACATTTTTGGGGATTTAACGATCACTGTACAGAAAACACTGATTTTTTTCCTTACGATAAACCAATATTTATATCATGTTTTCAGGACACTGGCAACAAAAAAGACTAAATTTATTCGCACCTACTTATAAGAGTAAAAGCTCCTGACATACACATAAGATTAAGCAACAGGAGAAGAATTCTCATACTCCACCTTGCAAATTCAAAAGTATCTATAATATCGATATAAGCACAGGCTTGTATTCATCGTGTTTCCACTATGCTAACTCTACGCGCTTCATTTTATTATATATATATAAATGCAACACCGACAGAGACTCTGTATCTTTTGATCCAAATACAAACCTACGATCATTAACGACTAAACGAGGAGCGTAAGGAATGCCCGAACATGCTAATAACTCAGAGGAACATTTGTGCTGCAAACAGCGTCTGAATTCTCTTTAACAATTCTTTTCTACAAGCGAAGTAGGAGCTTGCTATCATTTGTTAAATTGAGACGGTCTGGTAGATGAATGCCAATGTAGTGTGATAAGTACGCGCGCCCAAAGGGAAATGTACATCTGATTAATGTGGGTGAACAGTTGTGTTTGCAGCTGGATCAGAGCGATCTTCCGGCGCACCCGCTCAACCGGAGAGACCACCGCCCCCGCTTCCCCCGCCACGCTTTCCGAACAGCGGTGTCTGACAATGGGAAACAGCTCCTCTTAATATCGGTAATCTAGTGATCATGAATGCGTCGATCCCACTGCCGTTACTGCTCACCACCAACAGCCTCACATTGGAGAATCAACTGTACGAGATCATCACGGAGAGGAGCAAGGCCTGCGCGGCATTCTTGCGGAACAGTTTGCGCCGAGCAGTGAACGCGACCACCACCATCGGATGGACAGTCACGGATAATTTCGAGAGCAGCGTATCGTGGAATCATGCCTGATCGAATCGAGACCACCCGAACGGACCCGAACGGGGACCGTCCGCCGATTGCGTTTAATAAACGGCGAGCGCAACGAAGTCGCCTGCAAACGTTTCGCCGCGGTTCGGTCCCCGAGCGAATACGCGAAAGTTATTTTCGATAATGTGTATTTAGGCGCAGAGGATCGGGATCCCATTGCGTCTAACGAATCTTCAGAGCGACACAAGAATATCCCGAAGCGGATAGAGTGATAGAAAGTGCAGGTAGCGAGCCTCGGAAAGACTCGTTGATGGTGGATCGCGGTGGGTATGAGAAAGGTGGAGATAGACTGTGAAGGGTAACGATGAATAGAATTTTATTCTACCGAGAACGTTTGAAAAGTGATTGTGCCTAGACGTATATACGTTCGAAAGAAAAGCGCGCGAGGAGGTTGGACCGTGGTCATTGAAAGAATTCGGACTTCGTGCGACATCGAAGAATGGCGTAGAACGTATAATTGCTAGACGCGACGAATCGTTTAACGAAACCCCAGAGAAAACGGTGTATATCTATATACTTCACTTTTATATCGTTAATTTCCTAGGATTTATTCGGATTATATGTCATTTTTGTATCACTGTCGTCTTTATAACTCGTCGCACCGGTGCCATGATTATTCGTTTGGAGTTGATTGATACATTGAATGTGATAAGTGTCATGGCTGAATTTAGTCGAGTGTTCAAGCGACCGAAGCGTCAAAAGTTTCGGACGTGGTGTCGACCAAAGTAACCAGCGGACAGCAGCCTACCTTATCGACAGTTACAGCGTCACTGACGTTAACCACCTTAACGTCATTCTTACACGGTGCCTCTCAAGCGATATATTTGCAAATCGATCGATCATTTTACCTTCTAAAAGTCCGGGGTCGCTGTGGTACAAACGAGGGGTTGCTTATTTCCAGCGTGGCGACTTTTAAATCGCGCGCATGCGTAGAAACATCTCGAGCTGTCTTTCGTTGATAATAAAAAACAATTTAAACGGATTACATCTTCCGATACTTCGTCTAAACATCTGACGAGTTTGCATTGTAGTAAATACCGGGATAATAACGAAGAACAAATTTCTATTCTACAGATCCGGAATGACAGCTCGAATGTCTGGAAATTTCGCGCGAAAAATCTTCACCCTTTCGGTTGATTCACAACACGCAACCACACCCTGTACGTTCAGAGGCATGCCTCTACAGTCTGTCGTTAATGTTTTACACGAAACTGCACGTCGTTTGATATCTCGCAAACTCTTCGGGAAAACTTTCCTTATATGTATATATACATGTATATACTGTATACTTCTATCGTACTCACCATGTCGTTGCATAAGCGGATGTATGATAACCCTATACGATTCGACGTAGTATATCCGATTCCCTATTAATATAGCCTAATAACATCGCTCGAGCGATCTAACTTACACGACACTGTGGAACCGTTCCAACCGAACATTTCACTCGAACGGAAGCGCACCCCGACCGGAAACACTACGCTGTCTATGGCGCCCCCTGTTATGTCGTCGAACGAACGACATCTGAACCCACATAGATGTTCGAATGATATTATCGCGAACAAGTTCTGTGAAGTGCAGCAAAATTTTAATTAGACAAGAATCAGAGCAGTATTTCAATTGTTTTTCACTTTATGTTCTTCTGCTTGCGCGTAATACGGATTGACGAATATAGGTTAGACGGTTTAGAAGATTTTGTGTTTCCGGATACCGTTCCGGATATAACCTGAGCCCTAACGATTACTATCGATACCGACTCGCCATCGATGTATAAAAAACTGCATTCGAATCGATTCGCTAATTGGAGTATCGCGGTATATGACATATACGTCGGAGTAGAATGGTGAGATAAATGAATAAATTCCAGGTGCATTAAATCGCACGTTTATGATTTCACGCGGGAGAAAGAATTAAGCGAACGAGACGAAGGGAACTTTTTAATCATAAGCTGTCCAAATCATACAGAATCAGTGAGAAAGGCAATAAAGCTATTGAACTGAAAAAGAGAAGAATATGCTAAAGTAGGTTTCCTTGCATTATAGTATTACGAGAATTCCGACTATCGATTATCGACACTTAGGCTAGGTATATGGATATAGCCATAGCTACTAGTTTATAGTAGCACGATGTAACAGGCTAACGATAATGATTGCAAAAACTTCGCTAAATATCTCGTACACGTGTGTGCCGGACAGGCGACGAACTTGTGCACGTTTTTCGCTCGTGTAACGGCTGTACAATAATCGCGGACCGGGTTACCGAGTAGCATATCCATTTTTTAAATCGTTAAACAAGCTTACGAGACACGATAATTAACACACTACTGACCTGTAGGTGCGACCACTTCGACTCAAACTAAACATCTTATCGGCAACGTCGAATTCGAATGAGAAACGTACCGCGCTAGGAAAGTACTTTAAAGAACGCACGAACCATTTAATTTTCACGTTTCGACGATTTCCTTTCTATGCGTCTTTACACATGGAAATTACAGTTTCAATGTGTTCCAAGCTCCGAACCCTTTTCATTCCGGCTATCAGCCCCGTTGATAAAAGGCATGCTGTGATATAGATTCACGCGTAAATCTCCGACGACAAAATGAGAAAGTTATCCGCGTTCTAAGGGAATAATCTATGAAACGATTTTTCTACCTTCGACAGGATTAAAATTGTGATTAACGTCGTTAGACAAATATTTAATGGCGAGATGCAATTATGGCCCGTGTACGCGCGCGCGTATAAATGCTGCGAAAAACGACACGAGATGTTTCTCTTGTTTCCAAAGGTCTAAAGTAATTTGTAGCTGTTCAAAGTGCTATCGGAAACACTTTCTCGTACTAAAGGAAAAAAAATAAGAAAAAAGAAAAATTAATTTCACTATAATTCATCCACACACGTAATGGTATAATTAGTAAACTCGTTTCTAAAAACTGTAATATTATGCATATATATACATAAATACGGCAACTTTTATGCGAGGACCTATTTCCGCACTTACCACGACTTTGATAACGAAATCAGTAATGGCTGCATACATAGTTTCGAGTCAATGATATATTTGAAATTCACCGAGCATCGCAGATGTTTATAGAGCCTTAAAAAGAGAAAAAAAAAGAAAAAGAATGGAAAAAGAAATTCGGAACAGTCCAGTAAAGTGATCACAATAACGATTTGTAAAATAAGTTCACTGCCACTCAAAACGACTTGCGCTCTTTGGGGAGAGCCGATATATTCCAAATGTGAATGTGTACAGTTATGTGAAAAGTACTTATAACATAATTATATTTACACATAACATTAATTAGAGTTATGTAAAACTAAATAGCATGTAATAATATTAAGAATGGTACGCAGACGTAGGGTACACAGGTAAAGAAACAAAAAAAAATAAACCATTGATCGCAGAGCTACTATATTCCAAAACAAGAAACGTTTATGCCTGCTCATTTGTATATTATACGTAAATCTTAGCACGAAAAAATAAGTGTTTCTCTGGTAAAAGATGCCAATCTCTAATTGCCCTGTCTGTTTTAATTTACAATGAAAACTTGATTTCCCCTTGACTTCGATTTCGTTCATTATTATCCAGCGATTCATCTTACCAAACACGTGATTAAACATTACATAATTATCTCCTTGTTTCACAAACTAGCCGCATCACATTCTCTGGGGACAGATTTTGATCGTTTCCAATTCATGCGATATAATTTCACGTTTGCGTTTGCACGAATAAATGCGAGCCTGTAATATTGTAACATGTTCTTATTTGCAACTGTATATATGCGTAGCAATTGTTTATAATACTTTAATTAATTATGATTACTGTATTTAAGCTGAACAGATAAACTTAAGCGGAAAGATCATACACAACATCTTTTAAAATATATAAATAAAAATATTTACTAAGTAACGTCGATGTGTTTTCAATTACTCGTTGAGAGAAAAGGTGTACAAGAGACATTGATCGTTGCCTTTTATCTTTATTGCAAGTATATCGCATAATAAATATACTGTTAAATACAATTCTAGTGAAAAAACAAAAATATATTACATACATCTTTCTTTTCACATCGTGGAACTTCAGCAGGAATTATTCTTATATTACGGTTTACACTCTTGATGATAAGGCTCCAAAGTTCGAAAATCTCTCCACGTCGGAGGTAAAGCGCTATGTAGATGCAAGCCGCAGCGTTTGCAAGGATCGCTAAATAAATTATTCAGACTATGGAACCACGTCTAAAAGAAAAAAGAGACGAGGGAGGTGTTCGATTACTCTGAATAATATTTCTACTATATTCACAGTTCATGATATCTGTAACGTAACTTACCATAAACGATCGAACAGCTAATTCAGGTAACGCTGGAGAATAAAAGTGCAACATCGCCGCGTGAGCATTCTCTGTTACTTTTCTGAAAACTTTGTGCCTGGATTCTGTCCACAGATCCATGGTTTCTCCGTAACCCTTAACTACCACCCATTCGATCATTAAACCTTTAAATGCTATTACGCCCTTTAAAACGTGCCCTAGCGTAACATGTAATACTGCATTCGACGCAAATGGGCGGGAAACAGATACTGTCATGTCGTTGAAAAGTCTATCGAAAGTGGCTATCATTGAATCTACTTGCCTATATGGAAAACAGAATACAGATTATAGCTTCGTAATATTATCGGAATCTTCTGTTTCCAAGTACGGGTTCGACTTACTGTTGAGGAACATTATGATTACTCGTTTGGACTCTACCCCTTTTCGCCCTAGTAGAGTTAATGTAAGATCTTTTCAATGAATTCTGGCTAAGTAAAGTTTGAGCGACGTTGCTATATTCATGAACTTTGTCGGTCCATTTGTAACTATTAACGAGCGTACCATATAGTGCTTGTCTCTCCTGCGTTGTCTCTTGACTAAGATACGCAGTACTGGCTAAATTAAATGGCCCTGGTGGTGGATTTAAACTACTTACAGCTTGTTCAACATCTCTGAACATAAACGAACATTTAATATGATACAGTTAAAACGCATACACATGTATGTTTCATAGAACAATTCCAGTACCTTAAATTAACACTGACGGTAGTCAAAAGTTCTTGCAATTCAAGCAGATACTTATTCTCCTTATTCTCTTCTCCATGTTCGGCTCGCAATCCGTTTCCTAGAGAATCGAAAACTTGACCGACACTAGAACGTAGTACCTTAATTGCTATCAACGCAGTCTGTAGTTGTTCCATTGTTATTGCATGATACAACGTGTTATAATAATTATAAAATTAACGAAGTTGCTTGACAAACACTGTCACCGCATAACCTTAAATGTATACAAACACACGCGTTTCCAAGATTATCGTTCCACAGAAAAATAGATTATGTTGGAGTCTAATCGGTGCGTTAAATTCCTTCGGTTTATACAAGATTGGAAGATTCTTATAAAAATTACAAAAGTTTCTACTTTAATTCTTGAATTAAGTTCTCCGTGTAAACAGAGCAACAACAGTTTCTTCTTCTAAACTGGCGCTGCCTATGAGTTGTAATTTGTAAATCCGCTTCTTTCCAGGTCGGTAACGTTGGATGCGATAGGAATATGGTAAGGAGGCTAAACTTCCGAAAACCCCCATCACAGACGAGGTATGGAATAGACCTATCACTTTATGGGACTTCGTGTCACCGTACAAACTGTGTTACCGACCCATAATTTGAGGACTGAATTTAGCGACCTCTGTTCATGAACAGCGTCCAACTCAAGAACTACTCTGAAATGTGTTGAAATACTGAGTTCATGTTACAATATTTCAAGTTATTATATTTTATTCTTACATTCTATTAACATTGCAAGTTAAAGAAATTCTTATATCTAATTAGAATATTTGACAATCGCAACTATCGGCTCGGTTCTCACCGATTACCAGGTCTCACCACGAGGAGGTTGCTGCGTTTCGAGACCCGTAGAGAGATAGATGGAATCAAAGTTCCACCGATCTCCCTGTACATGAAACCCTTAGCCTATTCAACCAAAGAGATGGATGGAAACAAAGTTCCATCGATCCCTTCGGTTTAGGTATCGAACCTACCTCCTCATCGGAGATAGGAGGTAGGTTCGATACTTACTTAAATCTAAACGCACGAATCCCTCGGCGACTCCCAAATGATTCCTAGAATATCTCGCAAAAATATATTAACCCTTTGAGCTTTACTTGCAATATTAAAGGGAAAAGGCTACTTTCAAAAGATTTTAATTTAAAGTCCAAAGGGTTAATATGCGTATACACGCCGCGGAGTATATAGGGGTGGCTCTAATTCGACAAAAGGAGCAGCAACTTTTGGCCCTCTTGTATTTTAAACGCGCCATTTCAATTATTTCACATTCCTTGCTCTCGGAATGAACTCGTTGGGCAAAGTCTTTTTGATTGCATTTTGTAGGATGCATATCCTACCAAACTGCACTGCGTGCAATTACGTAGGATGCTTACCCTTGCAAAATACACGCACAAAGATTACTACCCAGGAATACAAGGTACTCGTGTCTACATAACAAGTCGCATGCAAGTACAGAATATTATTCACCGGTCGGCGAATATGGTCCGACCTGTCATCCTCGCCAGCTTCCAAGCTTTGGGCCCTCTCTAGGGCCTATGCTAGGCCCTCTGTAGGGTCTCCCTTTGGGCCCTCTCTAGGGCCTATGCTAGGCCCTCTGTAGGGTCTCCCTTTGGGCCCTCTCTAGGGCCTATGCTAGGCCCTCTGTAGGGTCTCCCTTTGGGCCCTCTCTAGGGCCTACGCGCTAGGCCCTGTATAGGGTCCATTTGTTGGGCCTTCAGCAGGGTCCACGAGCTAGGCCCTTTTTAGGGCCTAGAATTTCCTTGGCAAGTCTAAGCTGAAAATTGAAGCTAAGCGAAAATTTGACTCTACTTCCGCGATAAAAAAGCAATTAGAACACCGGTGCTCTGGACGAACTTTTTATGCGCAAAAAATTGGCTCTACTTTCGCGAAGAAAATTCAACTGGAGCTTCGGTGCTCTGGACAAGTCTTAGAAACCCAAAAATTTGACTCCAAATTCGCGGTAATACTACTCTACTAAATAAGAGCCGCGGTGCTCTGCAAAATACGTAGATGAACGCGAAAAAACGGGGACACTACGATCGCATTACGCGCGATCACGAAGGATCTTGCTAGACTGCAAGATTACTAGGGAGACTGGGATTCCACTTGGAACCTTTCCAAATTTTTCGCGGTGACTCTACTCGACACGATCGATTCCATTATTTTAGGAATTATTAATCGGAATTGCAAAAATCGCGAGCAAATGTTGTATCGATTTAATTTTTTGATTTTAAGACAGACACATGCATGTCACAATCTACGAGTACCTTGTATGGTCGGCTCATTGGATTCTGCTCTTTCCAACAAATATGCGCAGCGGTTAGTGGCCCACTTCATATAATTGGCATTCGTTTTAGGAACAATTCTGCGATATTTCGTGAATATGGCTTAGAAAAGAACCACATCATGAGGCTACTGCCTAGACGCCCTAGACCATATTCGCGAAATATTGCTTAAGTGTTCCCGAAATGAATACCGACCATGTGAAATGGGCCCCTGCATGTCGCGCATTTCTGTTGGAATGGCCAGAATCGAAGGAGCTAATAGCTACGCTACGTTTTGTACCGAAACCATTTTGTTCTATTGCGTGCACCCACATTCAAAGAATTATAAAGTGACTTGCCGTTCGCTGTCATCAAGAGTACTGCATCTCTGCAAACTCGAACCCCTCACCAGCAACCCTGAGAACAGCACCCCTCTGACCAGCAGCCCTGAGACCAGCACCCCTTGGACCAGCACCCCTCGGACCAGCACCCCTCAGTTCAGCATCCCTCAGCTCGGCACCCCTCAGATCAGCAACCCTTTAGCCCTCAGCCCAGCAGCTCCAGTTGGACTCGTGCATGACTCTACTTTCGCGGTGAAAAGACTAATAGAGCACCGGAGCTCTCGACTAGTTTTACTTGCGCAAAAACACTGACTCTACGATCGCATTACGGGCGATCACAAACACTATTACTGAAACAGACAATTTGTATTTAAACAAGTTTCAAAAAATTTCCTTTAAATTCCAGGCAGCCGCATGGAGCGCCACGCAATTCGGACATTCAGAAAAATTTCGAGCAGCCACATTGGGCGCTTAATGATTTTTAAGATTCATAGAAATAAGGAGTGGCCCGTTTGGGCGCCTAAAACTTTTCAATTTTAATGAGAAAAGAAACGGCAGCCTCTATGGGCGCTCAACGATTCTCAAGACTGATAGAAAAAAGGAGTGGCAACTTTGGGCGTCTCATACTTTTCAATTTTAATGAGAAAAGAAACGGCAGCCTCTATGGGCGCTCAACGATTCTCAAGAGTGATAGAAAAAAGGAGTGGCAACTTTGGGCGTCTCATACTTTTTAATTTTAATGAAAAAAGAAACAGCGGCCTCTATGGGCGCATAACGATGCCGAATCTCAAGCCGGAAGAACAGCAGCCTCTTTGGGCGCATAATAATTCCGAATTGTAGTGTGAAAAAAGCAGCCTCGTCAGGCGCTAATAATAAAAATTTTCTAATTCTACTCAAGAATGTTAATAAACCTTAACCCAGATCTAATTCCACCCCAAGCCTGCCAACGAAATTCTAAGTGAATCTCTTGAAGAATTCACCAGAGAACCCTTCGGCGAATCCCTCGGCGAATCCCTCGAAGAATTCCTCGATGCAACGCTTAAAACTAGACTTGCCTACCTAACTATTCTAAGTTTCGCAGCACGCACACACACACACCACTCAGAGGAAGCATAGCAGACTATGCTTCGGTATATTAACCCTTCGGACTGTGATAGCAATATATGGTAAATGGCAAGAAAAAATTTTTCAAAAGATTTTACTTTAAAGTACAAAGGGTTAACATACGCGCGTGAGAGAAATAGACGAGAGGATCTCGTCGATCTCTCTGCATACATACGATTACAATTTCTTTCGCATATTTTAGAGGTACGCTTGCATTGCTTTCAAGTGTCAAACAGATTCTAAGTATCTCATTGCAGAGATAGAAAAGAATTGACACACGGACACGGATTCGCCGTCGCGAGAGATCTCGAGCTGCTCGATACACTCACGCATTGCAGTTGCACAGATAAAACGCTACTACACGACCACTACTCATCTAGGCCCCTCAGTAACGGGAGTTCCCCTTTAGGGCCGCGCCTGAAAGGGATCGGAATCATAGCGGAAGGGCTCACAATTCAATCACATGCAGCTGCAATACGCGCATCCCACCACAAAGCCGACAATTTGCACAGGCGAGTGCATCGTGCCCGAGCATCTTGTGCTGATTCAAGATCTCACCCGAGAGCGAATTATATTACCGGAAAGAAAGAGAAAGGAATTGAAAGTAGGGAATAGAAAAGTCACTATGACAAGTGTTTAAAAGTATGCTAAATGAAAAACGACACGGTCCACGGTCAAGCTAATATTGTAAAAGAAAGCAAAAGCAAAAGCAAATTGTGTCACTCTCGACAAGCAAGCGCACCTCTACCCTTAAATTTAGCCTACCGCACTCTTTACAATGGGCCCTAGTGGCATAATCTATCGCAAATATGCACTTGCGTAACTTTCGGGGGATAGGCGGTAGCTAAGAATCTCCCGATTGAGATTGCAAAGAAGACTAAACGACTAAAGGACCGAAAGACGCGACGCGACGCGACATTCACCCTCGATGCACCGAATTTTCGTTTCTACATGGCGTGCTCCATACTACGACTTTACACTGCCATGGCGTGTGTGGCCGAGAACGAGCAATCGAAGACATCAGAGCCGGCTCGAGGTGGACCGAAGCCCGGTATCGGCGGGATGACAAGAAAATCCGAGAGTCATGAACTGGCGCACAACATCGTCTAACAATGGTCCTCCGTGTAAAGCCGTAATAAGTTGTACCCAGCAAAGCCGGCCTAATGCGGGCGAGCAAACCATGCGCGAATTCGAAATCAGTGATCGAAGGCGAATTGTATCTCTAGAAGAGCGCGTTCGGCACTCTTATATTTAAAAAGAACGAGACGGAATAGAAGCTTATCGCTCGAAATACGCAAGTGCATTTTTGAATAGATGTCCAGACGGAACCAAAAATTCACCGAATGTGAGTTTGGCTCGATCTGGACACTTAAACTAGATCGTAGGCTTTAGCTTGATTCCGTTTCGCAAGTCGCAATGCTTGGGAAACGTTACCAAAGGCCAGGCCACACCAGCGGGGAGGTACCTACGAAAGTGACCCATTTCTACGGAATAATTCTGGTCCATATTTGACCAATGCTTTGCGCATTTTTGAAAATTTTGAAAAAGTCTTACGACTAAAGTTCTTAAACTAAGACTTATCGATAGGCTGGCTTAAATATTGTAAGGAGAGAGAAAAGTTGAAGAAGCAAGCACACTGACCAAGTAGTACCAATATCAACTCTCATTCTCGCATATTAATATTTGTATGAGAAAGAACTTCAACTTATATAATTGAAAATCCTTAATAAATTAATGCTTTACATTCTCGTTTTATTAAGAGAATCTAATGGCTCGAATGTAATTAAACTTGAGACGTGCAATTCGTATTCAAAGAATCAAGCTTAGATTATAAAATTCAAGAAAAATAATTCGGAATATTTAAAACGCGTTATTAGAACTTTGACCTCGAAGTTCAAATTTATTCATTGCTTTTGTCTGTATTAAACATTTTGAAGCACGCGCGTTAATGTTACTGTTCACGAGTACAAAGTATGTATTCTTGGTCACTGTGCTTGCTACAGCAATCATTTATTCAGTAGCATTCAGAAAAATTGAAAAAATTAAAATGTACCACTCACCGATCGTTGAATGCAGTCTCACCGCTATCCATGCAGTCAGGCAGCCACATTAGCAGGTTCACAAACCAAGGTCAGTAGTACCAAACAGAATGTATCACACACACACAAATATGTCACTTTAATTTCGCGATCAAAAAGTAATTTGAGCACCGGTGCTTAATCTTAAATAGTTCAAGATGCGTAAAAACACTGACTCTACACTCGCGTTGACACTACTAACACGCACAACCATTTCATGATTTTAAACACAAAGCACTGCACATTTTTAAGTGTCCCTAAGCAGTGGGGACCTTTGATAGGACCCGAGAAATGTGTTGCCCAAGAAGTCTTCTAGATACTGGGTGAATTGTAGTAGAATCTTGTTAAGTGACCTCCCACATCGTCCAGTAATCGATGAAATTGATACAGGAATCGAAATGTCGCGAAATAATATGCTCACGCATTCCCTGAGGTCCGATCACCATTGCGAGTAAAGTTGAACTGGCAGGTGCATTGTTCGGCGTTGGTTCGACTTTGCTAGAGGTTGTTGACGTTCCGTCACGCTCCAACGACTCCCAGCTCCTCGAGAAAAGTATTGCTTGCGAAGTCTTCTAGATACTTAGTGAATTATTGTAGAATCTTGTTAAGCGACTTCCCACATGGCCCAATATTCGATGAAATTAATCCAGGAAGCGAGATATCGCGAAATAATATGCTCACGCGTTCACTGAGGTCCGTTCGCTGTCGCAGGCAGAGTTCAACTGGCAAGTACATTGTTCGGCGTTGGTTCGACTTTGCTAGGGGTTGTAGACGTTCCGTCACGCTCCAACGACTCCCAACTCCTCGAGAAAAGTATTGCTTGCGAAGTCTTCTAGATACTTAGTGAATTATTGTAGAATCTTGTTAAGCAACCTCGCACATGGTCCAGTAATCGACGAAATCAATCCAGGAATCAAGATATCGCGAAATAATATGCTCACGCGTTCACTGAGGTCCGATCACCATTGCGAGTAAAGTTGAACTGCCAAGTACATTGTTCGGCGATGGTGCGACTTTGCTAGAGGTTGTCGACGTTCTGTCCCGCTCCAACGACTCCCAGCTCCTCAAGAAAAGTATTGCTTGCGAAGTCTTCTAGATACTTGGCGAATTGTTGTAGAATCTTGTTAAGCGACTTCCCACATGGCACAGTAATCGATGAAATTGATACAGGAATCGAAATGTCGCGAAATAATATGCTCACGCATTCCCTGAGGTCCGATCACCATTGCGAGTAAAGTTGAACTGGCAGGTGCATTGTTCGGCGTTGGTTCGACTTTGCTAGAGGTTGTTGACGTTCCGTCACGCTCCAACGACTCCCAGCTCCTCGAGAAAAGTATTGCTTGCGAAGTCTTCTAGATACTTGGCGAATTGTTGTAGAATTTTGTTAAGCGACCTCCCACATGGTCCAGTAATCGATGAAATCAATCCAGGAATCAAGATATCGCGAAATAATATGCTCACGCGTTCACTGAGGTCCGATCACCATTGCGAGTAAAGTTCAACTGGCAAGTACATTGTTCGGCGTTGGTTCGATTTTGCTAGAGGTTGTTGACGTTCCGTCTCGCTCCAACGACTCCCAACTCCTCGAGAAAAGTATTGCTTGCGAAGTCTTCTAGATACTTAGTGAATTATTGTAGAATCTTGTTAAGCGACTTCCCACATGGCCCAATATTCGATGAAATTAATCCAGGAAGCGAGATATCGCGAAATAATATGCTCACGCGTTCACTGAGGTCCGTTCGCTGTCGCAGGCAGAGTTCAACTGGCAAGTACATTGTTCGGCGTTGGTTCGATTTTGCTAGAGGTTGTTGACGTTCCGTCTCGCTCCAACGACTCCCAACTCCTCGAGAAAAGTATTGCTTGCGAAGTCTTCTAGATACTTAGTGAATTATTGTAGAATCTTGTTAAGCAACCTCGCACATGGTCCAGTAATCGATGAAATCAATCCAGGAATCAAGATATCGCGAAATAATATGCTCACGCGTTCACTGAGGTCCGATCACCATTGCGAGTAAAGTTCAACTGGCAAGTACATTGTTCGGCGTTGGTTCGATTTTGCTAGAGGTTGTTGACGTTCCGTCTCGCTCCAACGACTCCCAACTCCTCGAGAAAAGTATTGCTTGCGAAGTCTTCTAGATACTTGGTGAATTGTTGTAGAATCTTGTTAAGCGACCTCCCACATGGTCCAGTAATCGATGAAATCAATCCAGGAATCAAGATATCGCGAAATAATATGCTCACGCGTTCACTGAGGTCCGATCACCATTGCGAGTAAAGTTGAACTGCCAAGTACATTGTTCGGCGATGGTGCGACTTTGCTAGAGGTTGTCGACGTTCTGTCCCGCTCCAACGACTCCCAGCTCCTCAAGAAAAGTATTGCTTGCGAAGTCTTCTAGATACTTGGCGAATTGTTGTAGAATCTTGTTAAGCGACTTCCCACATGGCACAGTAATCGATGAAATTGATACAGGAATCGAAATGTCGCGAAATAATATGCTCACGCATTCCCTGAGGTCCGATCACCATTGCGAGTAAAGTTGAACTGGCAGGTGCATTGTTCGGCGTTGGTTCGACTTTGCTAGAGGTTGTTGACGTTCCGTCACGCTCCAACGACTCCCAGCTCCTCGAGAAAAGTATTGCTTGCGAAGTCTTCTAGATACTTGGCGAATTGTTGTAGAATTTTGTTAAGCGACCTCCCACATGGTCCAGTAATCGATGAAATCAATCCAGGAATCAAGATATCGCGAAATAATATGCTCACGCGTTCACTGAGGTCCGATCACCATTGCGAGTAAAGTTGAACTGGCAGGTACATTGTTCGGCGTTGGTTCGATTTTGCTAGAGGTTGTTGACGTTCCGTCTCGCTCCAACGACTCCCAACTCCTCGAGAAAAGTATTGCTTGCGAAGTCTTCTAGATACTTAGTGAATTATTGTAGAATCTTGTTAAGCGACTTCCCACATGGCCCAATATTCGATGAAATTAATCCAGGAAGCGAGATATCGCGAAATAATATGCTCACGCGTTCACTGAGGTCCGTTCGCTGTCGCAGGCAGAGTTCAACTGGCAAGTACATTGTTCGGCGTTGGTTCGACTTTGCTAGGGGTTGTTGACGTTCCGTCACGCTCCAACGACTCCCAACTCCTCGAGAAAAGTATTGCTTGCGAAGTCTTCTAGATACTTAGTGAATTATTGTAGAATCTTGTTAAGCAACCTCGCACATGGTCCAGTAATCGATGAAATCAATCCAGGAATCAAGATATCGCGAAATAATATGCTCACGCGTTCACTGAGGTCCGATCACCATTGCGAGTAAAGTTCAACTGGCAAGTACATTGTTCGGCGTTGGTTCGATTTTGCTAGAGGTTGTTGACGTTCCGTCTCGCTCCAACGACTCCCAACTCCTCGAGAAAAGTATTGCTTGCGAAGTCTTCTAGATACTTGGTGAATTGTTGTAGAATCTTGTTAAGCGACCTCCCACATGGTCCAGTAATCGATGAAATCAATCCAGGAATCAAGATATCGCGAAATAATATGCTCACGCGTTCACTGAGGTCCGATCACCATTGCGAGTAAAGTTGAACTGCCAAGTACATTGTTCGGCGATGGTGCGACTTTGCTAGAGGTTGTCGACGTTCTGTCCCGCTCCAACGACTCCCAGCTCCTCAAGAAAAGTATTGCTTGCGAAGTCTTCTAGATACTTGGCGAATTGTTGTAGAATCTTGTTAAGCGACTTCCCACATGGCACAGTAATCGATGAAATTGATACAGGAATCGAAATGTCGCGAAATAATATGCTCACGCATTCCCTGAGGTCCGATCACCATTGCGAGTAAAGTTGAACTGGCAGGTGCATTGTTCGGCGTTGGTTCGACTTTGCTAGAGGTTGTTGACGTTCCGTCACGCTCCAACGACTCCCAGCTCCTCGAGAAAAGTATTGCTTGCGAAGTCTTCTAGATACTTGGCGAATTGTTGTAGAATTTTGTTAAGCGACCTCCCACATGGTCCAGTAATCGATGAAATCAATCCAGGAATCAAGATATCGCGAAATAATATGCTCACGCGTTCACTGAGGTCCGATCACCATTGCGAGTAAAGTTCAACTGGCAAGTACATTGTTCGGCGTTGGTTCGATTTTGCTAGAGGTTGTTGACGTTCCGTCTCGCTCCAACGACTCCCAACTCCTCGAGAAAAGTATTGCTTGCGAAGTCTTCTAGATACTTAGTGAATTATTGTAGAATCTTGTTAAGCGACTTCCCACATGGCCCAATATTCGATGAAATAAATCCAGGAAGCGAGATATCGCGAAATAATATGCTCACGCGTTCACTGAGGTCCGTTCGCTGTCGCAGGCAGAGTTCAACTGGCAAGTACATTGTTCGGCGTTGGTTCGACTTTGCTAGGGGTTGTAGACGTTCCGTCACGCTCCAACGACTCCCAACTCCTCGAGAAAAGTATTGCTTGCGAAGTCTTCTAGATACTTAGTGAATTATTGTAGAATCTTGTTAAGCAACCTCGCACATGGTCCAGTAATCGATGAAATCAATCCAGGAATCAAGATATCGCGAAATAATATGCTCACGCGTTCACTGAGGTCCGATCACCATTGCGAGTAAAGTTCAACTGGCAAGTACATTGTTCGGCGTTGGTTCGATTTTGCTAGAGGTTGTTGACGTTCCGTCTCGCTCCAACGACTCCCAACTCCTCGAGAAAAGTATTGCTTGCGAAGTCTTCTAGATACTTGGTGAATTGTTGTAGAATCTTGTTAAGCGACCTCCCACATGGTCCAGTAATCGATGAAATCAATCCAGGAATCAAGATATCGCGAAATAATATGCTCACGCGTTCACTGAGGTCCGATCACCATTGCGAGTAAAGTTGAACTGCCAAGTACATTGTTCGGCGATGGTGCGACTTTGCTAGAGGTTGTCGACGTTCTGTCCCGCTCCAACGACTCCCAGCTCCTCAAGAAAAGTATTGCTTGCGAAGTCTTCTAGATACTTGGCGAATTGTTGTAGAATCTTGTTAAGCGACTTCCCACATGGCACAGTAATCGATGAAATTGATACAGGAATCGAAATGTCGCGAAATAATATGCTCACGCATTCCCTGAGGTCCGATCACCATTGCGAGTAAAGTTGAACTGGCAGGTGCATTGTTCGGCGTTGGTTCGACTTTGCTAGAGGTTGTTGACGTTCCGTCACGCTCCAACGACTCCCAGCTCCTCGAGAAAAGTATTGCTTGCGAAGTCTTCTAGATACTTGGCGAATTGTTGTAGAATTTTGTTAAGCGACCTCCCACATGGTCCAGTAATCGATGAAATCAATCCAGGAATCAAGATATCGCGAAATAATATGCTCACGCGTTCACTGAGGTCCGATCACCATTGCGAGTAAAGTTCAACTGGCAAGTACATTGTTCGGCGTTGGTTCGATTTTGCTAGAGGTTGTTGACGTTCCGTCTCGCTCCAACGACTCCCAACTCCTCGAGAAAAGTATTGCTTGCGAAGTCTTCTAGATACTTAGTGAATTATTGTAGAATCTTGTTAAGCGACTTCCCACATGGCCCAATATTCGATGAAATTAATCCAGGAAGCGAGATATCGCGAAATAATATGCTCACGCGTTCACTGAGGTCCGATCGCTGTCGCAGGCAGAGTTCAACTGGCAAGTACATTGTTCGGCGTTGGTTCGACTTTGCTAGGGGTTGTAGACGTTCCGTCACGCTCCAACGACTCCCAACTCCTCGAGAAAAGTATTGCTTGCGAAGTCTTCTAGATACTTAGTGAATTATTGTAGAATCTTGTTAAGCAACCTCGCACATGGTCCAGTAATCGATGAAATCAATCCAGGAATCAAGATATCGCGAAATAATATGCTCACGCGTTCACTGAGGTCCGATCACCATTGCGAGTAAAGTTCAACTGGCAAGTACATTGTTCGGCGTTGGTTCGATTTTGCTAGAGGTTGTTGACGTTCCGTCTCGCTCCAACGACTCCCAACTCCTCGAGAAAAGTATTGCTTGCGAAGTCTTCTAGATACTTGGTGAATTGTTGTAGAATCTTGTTAAGCGACCTCCCACATGGTCCAGTAATCGATGAAATCAATCCAGGAATCAAGATATCGCGAAATAATATGCTCACGCGTTCACTGAGGTCCGATCACCATTGCGAGTAAAGTTGAACTGCCAAGTACATTGTTCGGCGATGGTGCGACTTTGCTAGAGGTTGTCGACGTTCTGTCCCGCTCCAACGACTCCCAGCTCCTCAAGAAAAGTATTGCTTGCGAAGTCTTCTAGATACTTGGCGAATTGTTGTAGAATCTTGTTAAGCGACTTCCCACATGGCACAGTAATCGATGAAATTGATACAGGAATCGAAATGTCGCGAAATAATATGCTCACGCATTCCCTGAGGTCCGATCACCATTGCGAGTAAAGTTGAACTGGCAGGTGCATTGTTCGGCGTTGGTTCGACTTTGCTAGAGGTTGTTGACGTTCCGTCACGCTCCAACGACTCCCAGCTCCTCGAGAAAAGTATTGCTTGCGAAGTCTTCTAGATACTTGGCGAATTGTTGTAGAATCTTGTTAAGCGACCTCCCACATGGTCCAGTAATCGATGAAATCAATCCAGGAATCAAGATATCGCGAAATAATATGCTCACGCGTTCACTGAGGTCCGATCACCATTGCGAGTAAAGTTCAACTGGCAAGTACATTGTTCGGCGTTGGTTCGATTTTGCTAGAGGTTGTTGACGTTCCGTCTCGCTCCAACGACTCCCAACTCCTCGAGAAAAGTATTGCTTGCGAAGTCTTCTAGATACTTAGTGAATTATTGTAGAATCTTGTTAAGCGACTTCCCACATGGCCCAATATTCGATGAAATTAATCCAGGAAGCGAGATATCGCGAAATAATATGCTCACGCGTTCACTGAGGTCCGTTCGCTGTCGCAGGCAGAGTTCAACTGGCAAGTACATTGTTCGGCGTTGGTTCGACTTTGCTAGGGGTTGTAGACGTTCCGTCACGCTCCAACGACTCCCAACTCCTCGAGAAAAGTATTGCTTGCGAAGTCTTCTAGATACTTAGTGAATTATTGTAGAATCTTGTTAAGCAACCTCGCACATGGTCCAGTAATCGATGAAATCAATCCAGGAATCAAGATATCGCGAAATAATATGCTCACGCGTTCACTGAGGTCCGATCACCATTGCGAGTAAAGTTCAACTGGCAAGTACATTGTTCGGCGTTGGTTCGATTTTGCTAGAGGTTGTTGACGTTCCGTCTCGCTCCAACGACTCCCAACTCCTCGAGAAAAGTATTGCTTGCGAAGTCTTCTAGATACTTAGTGAATTATTGTAGAATCTTGTTAAGCGACTTCCCACATGGCCCAATATTCGATGAAATTAATCCAGGAAGCGAGATATCGCGAAATAATATGCTCACGCGTTCACTGAGGTCCGTTCGCTGTCGCAGGCAGAGTTCAACTGGCAAGTACATTGTTCGGCGTTGGTTCGACTTTGCTAGGGGTTGTAGACGTTCCGTCACGCTCCAACGACTCCCAACTCCTCGAGAAAAGTATTGCTTGCGAAGTCTTCTAGATACTTAGTGAATTATTGTAGAATCTTGTTAAGCAACCTCGCACATGGTCCAGTAATCGATGAAATCAATCCAGGAATCAAGATATCGCGAAATAATATGCTCACGCGTTCACTGAGGTCCGATCACCATTGCGAGTAAAGTTCAACTGGCAAGTACATTGTTCGGCGTTGGTTCGATTTTGCTAGAGGTTGTTGACGTTCCGTCTCGCTCCAACGACTCCCAACTCCTCGAGAAAAGTATTGCTTGCGAAGTCTTCTAGATACTTAGTGAATTATTGTAGAATCTTGTTAAGCGACCTCCCACATGGCACAGTAATCGATGAAATTAATACAGGAATCGAAATGTCGCGAAATAATATGCTCACGCATTCACTGAGGTCCGATCATTATATTCCGTTCAACGGAAGAGAAAGGAGGATGAAAATAAAACGATATCACATTCGCCGTTTAACCTTGCTGTTCTATTCCGGTTTATTTAACGCAAAATAAATTTCATTCGCTTGCAATAACGTAATTTGTAAAAAGAGTGCTTTAATGTTTTTTAAGAGCTCCTGTTGCTGAACCCCACCCATTCCTCATGTGTTTGTGCATACATTAATGATGCTCTAAGTTTATATGATATAATACAGAAGTATAATAATAACAATAATAATAATAATAACCTTCTACTGTACTATATTATTATTTAAAAGGAACATATTGAACTCGTACAGGTCGATTTTGGTGCAATTTTGCAAGTCTGTGGAGTAGCCCAAAATATTCGGTACATTTTTTTTAAAAAGGAATTCATTCTGGTTTATTAGGCGCAAACTACTTCCCCTACCCCGGTTTATGGAGAATTCCCCGGTCCCGAATTTTTCTCGATAATCCGGGGACCACTGTATCACAAATGGAGTACTACGGTAATGTACCTGAGGAAAATAATGAAGAGTGCCTGAATTCTACGTGAACTGATATGTGTGCCCAGATCTTAACGTAAGGGATACCTACGCTCGTGTACATACATCGTAGATGTTTTTTATCATTTTTAAATCCATTCAATAGTTAATAAGGACAGAGCCAATCAATTTGTAATGAAACGTAAGGATTTAGGGGCCTCGGGTCCTATAAACTACGAATATAAATTTTACAAAAACGTTTCAATTCATTATTCTCAATGATTGTTACGTGTGGTAGGATGGGCACCGTCTATTCAGACACGCAGGAAGTGCAGAGATTTGCGGGAATGTCTGTAATAGCGTAATTTTTTAATATTTTTCAGTGTACGACACGTGAAAATATTAGTTAAATGTTCCACTACATGTAAAATACTAACAATCAATTTCATCTTGCAATTTATAGCTTGTATAACAAAGGGGATTTATAATAATTTTCCTACACTGAAGATTCTCGAGAAACACTATAATTTCTCGAGAAATAAGAAATTAGAAATTATAAAATTTCTCGAGAAATTCTCGAGAAAGAAATCTCGAGAAGGAACACTAGTCGTGGGGTGCATGGATGCGACTGCAAATCGAGTTACTTTTCAAACCCCTCAGAAATAATAGTAAAAGTCGTTCTCTAAACTCTTTTGTCTGAGCCTGTAATGAAAATTCGAAAATCCCTTTTGTAGATTTAAGTAAGTTTTGTACATACTGAAAATTTCATCGAAATCGATTATCGTTGCTAATCTCGAAGGTTCGAGATTACCCAATCGAGGGTTTCGTCATTGCCCCACGACATCCAAAAATAAAAAGGAATTTATTTCAGAGGTTGGAATCATAATTCAAGCAACGCCTTGGTTACAAAATGTTGGTAAAAAAGCGATTTATTTCAACTTAAAAAAGAATAATTGTATCACTAATTGAACAATAATTACATGCAATTGAAATGGACAAAATATTAGTTCAGACATGATTAAAATAATAAATTGTGTTATTCTTGAATAGCATAAGCGTTCTGTATTTATTACTTAAAACGCCGTAACATCGCGTTCACGATTACCCCGCGTTCGTGTTTACGCGACGCTCGAGCTGGAAGACGTTGGAGAGAGACAGAACGTCATCAACCTCTACCAAAGTCGTACCGTCGCCGAACAATGGCCTGCCAGTTCAGCTTTGTCTCCGTAAGTACTCGGACCTCAGTGAACGCGTGAGCATATTATTCCGCGACATTTCGATTCCTGTATTAATTTGATCGATTACTGTGCCATGTGGGAAGTCGCTTAACAAGATTCTACTACAATTCACCCAGTATCTAAAAGACTTTCTGGGCAACACGTTTCTTGGATCCTATCAAGGGTCCCCACTGCTTAGGAACACTTAAAAACGTGCAGTGTTTTGTGTTTAAAATCATGAGATGGTTGTGCGTGTTAGTAGTGTCAACGCGAGTGTAGAGTCAGTGTTTTTACGCATCTTGAACTATTTAAGACTAAGCACCGGCGCTCAAATTGCTTTTTGATCGTGAAATTAAAGTGACATATTTGTGTGTGTGATAAATTCTATTCGGTTTTGCTGCCCTTGGTCTGTGAACCTGCCGATGTGGCTGCCTGTCTGCATGGATAGCAGTGAGTACATTTTAATTTTTTCAATTTTTCTGCGTGCTATTGAACAAATGATTGCTATAGCGAGCACAATGACCAAGAATACATACTTAGTACTCGTGAACAGTCACATTAACGCGCGTGCTTCCAAATGTTTAATACAGACAAAAGCAATAATTAAATTTCAAATTCGAGGTTAAAGTTCTAATAACGCGTTTTAAATATTCCGAATTATTTTTCTTGAATTTTATAATCAAAGCTAGAAGCTTTGAGTGAGAGTTACACTTTACAAGTTTAATTACATTCGAGCCATTATATTCTCTTAATACTTAAAACGAGAATATAAAGCATTAATTTATTCAGGATTCTCAATTATATAAGTTGAAGTTGGTGCTACTTGGTCACTGTGCTCGCTATTTCTTGTTTTCTCTCTCTTTATAATATTAAGCCGGGAATCCACCGCGAAGCTAAGTGAAGCTATGCCATGCGATGCTATGTTTTAGCATAGCTTTCGGTGGAAACGGTTCCATAAGAATGTATTGCAGCTAATTCAATAATAGCATCGCTTAGCATAGCTTAGCTTCCCGGTGGATTCCCGGCTTTAAATTCAGCCTAGCAATAAGTCCTTAGTTTAAGAACTTTAGTCGTAAGACTTTTTCCAAATTTTTCAAAGTGCACGAAGCACATTGGTCGAACATGGATCAGAAATATTTCGTAGAAATGGGTCACTTTCGTAGGTACCTCCCCGCTGGTGTGGCCTGGCCTTGGTAACGTTTCCCAAGCATTGCGACTTGCGAAACGGAATCAAGCTGAAGCCTACGATCTAGTTTAAGTGTCCAGATCGAGCCAAACTCACATTCGGTGAATTTTTGGTTCCGTCTGAACATCTATTCAAAAATGCACTTGCGTATTTCGAGCGATAAGCTTCTATTCCGTCTCGTTCTTTTTAAATATAAGAGTGCCGAACGCGCTCTTCTAGAAATACAATTCGCCTTCGATCACTGATTTCGAATTCGCGCATGGTTTGCTCGCCCGCCATAGGCCGGTTGTGCTGGGTACAACTTATTACGGCTTTACACGGAGGACCATTGTTAGACGATGACTGTGCAAAGTCGTGATACGGAGCACGCCATGTAGAAACGAAAATTCGGTGCATCGTGGGTGAATGTCGCGTCGCGTCTTTCGGTCCTTTAGTCGTTCAGTCTCTTTTGCAATCTCAATCGAGAGATGCTTAGCTTTCACATATTCCTCGAAAGTTACGCAAGTGCATATTTGCAATAGATTATGCGAATTACAATTCGGAATTATTATGCACCCAAAGAGGCTGCTGTTCTTCCGGCTTGTGATTAGGCATCGTTGAGCGCTTATAGAGGCTGCCGTTTCTTTTCTCATTAAAATTGAAAAGTATGAGACGCCCGAAGGGGCCACTCCTTTTTTCTGTCAATCTTGAGAATCATTAAGCGCCCAATGCGGCTGCTCGAAATGTTTCTGAATGTCCGAATTGCGTGGCGCTCCATGCGGCTGCCTGGAATTTAAAGGAATTATTGTGTCACTTGTTTAAATACAAATTGTCTGTTTCAGTAGTAGGGTTTGTGATCGCCCGTAATGCGATCTTAAAGTCAGTGTTTTTGCGCAAGTAAAACTAGTCGAGAGCTCCGGTGCTCTAATAGCCTTTTCATCGCGAAAGTAGAGTCATGCACGAGTCCAAATGGAGCTGCTGTGCCGAGGACTAAAGGGGTGCTGAGCTGAGGAGTGCTGGTCCCAGGGCTGCTGGTTAGGAGTTACGAGTTTGCAGAGATGCAGTACTCTAGATGTCAGCGAACGGCAAGTCACATAATATTTCTTTGAATGTGAGTGCACGCAATAGAACAAAATGGTTTCTGTAGAATACGTAGCATAGTGAGCTTTTTCGATTCAAGCCGTTCCAACAGAAATGCGCGAGATGCAGGGGCCCATTTCACATGGTCGGTATTCGTTTCGGGAACACTTATGCAATATTTCGCGAATATGGACTAGGGCGTTTAGGCAGTAGCCTCGTGACGTGGCTCTTTTCTAAACCATATTCACGAAATATCGCAGAAATGTTCCTAAAGCGAATGCCATTTATATGAAATAGACCACTAACCGCCGCGCATGCATTGGAAAGAGCAGTATCCAATGAGCTGACCATACAAGGTACTCGTAGATAGTGACATGCATGTGTCTGTCGTAAAATCAGAAAATTAAATCAATACAACAGTTGCTCGCGATTTTTACAATACCGTTTAATAATGCGTAAAACAATCAAATCGATCGAGTCGAGTAGAGTCACCGCGAAAAATTTGAAAAGGTTCCAGTGGAAGGTGGAACCAGACTTCCTAGCAATCTTGCAGTCTAGCAAGATCCCCGTTGTTTTCGCGTCCATCTATATATTTTGCAGAGCACCGCGGCTCTTAATTAGAGTAGTATTACCGCGAATTTGGAGTCAAATTTTTGCGTATCTAAGATTTGTCCAGAGCACCGGTGCTCTAATTGCTTTTTATCGCGGAAGTAGAGTCAAAGTTTCTCTTAGCTTCAATTTTCAGCTTAAACCTGCGGGCCCTGGAAAGGGCCAGTAAATTAAATCAATACAAAAGTTGCTCGCGATTTTTGCAATTCCGATTAATAATTCGTAAAATAATCAAATCGATCGATTCGAGTAGAGTCACCGGGAAAAATCTGAAAAGGTTCCAAGTGGAATCAGTCTTCCTAGCAATCTTGCAGTCTAGCAAGATCCTTTGTGATCGTGCGTAACGCGATCGTAGAGTCTCAGTTTTTTTCGCGTTCAACTATATAATTTGCAGAGCACCGCGGCTCTTACCTAGAGTAGTATTACCGCGAAAGTAGAGGCAATTTTTGCGCATAAAAAGTTCGTCCAGAGCACCGGTGTTCTAATTGCTTTTTTATCGCGGAAGTAGAGTCAAGTTTTCGCTTAGCTTCAATTTTCAGCTTAGACTCACCAAGGAGATTCTAGGCCCTAAAAAGGGCCTAGCTCGTGGACCCTGGTGAAGGCCCAACAAATGGACCCTATACAGGGCCTAGCGCGTAGGCCCTAGAGAGGGCCCAAAGGGAGACCCTACAGAGGGCCTAGCATAGGCCCTAGAGAGGGCCCAAAGGGAGACCCTACAGAGGCCCTAGCATAGGCCCTAGAGAGGGCCCAAAGCTTGGAAGCTGGCGAGGATGACAGGATGGACCATCTCCGCCGACCGGTGAATAATATTCTGTACTTGCATGCGACTTGTTATGTAGACACGAGTACCTTGTAGTCCTGGGTACTGTAAACCGGGGGAACATTGGCATACGCCGGATTTACATTGTTTTACGTCAGATTAGTAAAACTTAAACTGTTAATGATATTTATATCATGTGCCAAGGTTACGAGTTGGCTAATTTACATCTTAACTAAAAAGTTAAGATGTAAAAAAGAAAATAATATAAAGAAATTTAAGTTTACTGACCTCAGATTAGTAAAACTTAACCCGTTAATGGGCTATCTACATATATACATGATATGCCAATGTTACCCCGGTACACTACCGTTTTTAACATATATTAAAGATGGAAAGGACAGAAATTTTATGCATTTTCACACTTTTAGTAGGGTAAATTCGGGTAAATCCGTGATAGTTTTCGAATTTATCGAATAACTGCTAATATTTACATATTCTGAAAGTGAGTGTAGGATATAATGATAGGTCAGACATCGGACAAACAAATAATAGGTTAACAGAATTTTACCAAGTATATTTAATTGAAAATATAGAAAATTAAGTTGTCATGACATACTCTGGTTACTCCGTGATAGTACTCGCTGGCCCTATATATATGTTCACCAGCTACTTGTTTATACTATTTTACATGATTTTACATTATTTGATATTATTATATATTATTGTTATTTTGTGCATAATCAATTGTTTCACGATCGTTAAATGTCTGAGACGTAAGGAAACATCATTTCCGGTATTGACCATCAGAATTTCTGAAACAGCGCAATCAGAAACACAGTACTTATCAGGCGCACGAAGAATAAGAATTTAGTCAATTTCATAAGCAAAAATAACGTCGATGCCTTATCCCTATTAATATGTAAAAGTGAAACGTTGTCTGTTTGTTTGTCCTTCTTTCACGTCTAAACGGCTGAACGGATTTCAATGAAATTTTGAATATATATTATATACGCCCTAGATTAGATGATAAGCTATTTATTTTTTCTTTTAGGCTGTTTTATTTCATCATAAATAATTGCCGGGTGAAACCGGGTAACGGGTGGGCTAGTTGTATGATAATTTCAAGAGTAAGACTTGTTAAAGTGTCATCTTACCATCACCTACCTGCAGTTTGAACTTTCCATTTATCTTCTACAGCACATATAATACTCGAAATTTCGAGTTACAGATAAATGAAAAAGCATCACGGAATAACCTGTATCACGGATTTACCCGAGTTTACCCTACGATCACAATAGATGCAATGTTATGATAGTATGTTATGATAACATGTTAATTTTTACATTATATAACAAAATGTTTCAAAAACCTGCCAATTGCCAAGGAATGTGAAATAATTGAAATGGCGCGTTTAAAATACAAGAGGGCCAAAAGTTGCTGCTCCTTTTGTCGAATTAGAGCCACCCCTATACATATACCCCGCGGCGTGTATACGCATATTAATCCTATGCACTTTAAATTAAAATCTTTTGAAAGAATACAGTGGCTTTTCCGGGAATCATTTGGGAGTCGCCGAGGGATGCGCGCGTTTAGATTTAAGTAAGAGACCTATATGTATAGGTAAAGGCCTATGTACGTACAGGGAGATAGACGATAATCGGAAGTCTATCTCTCCTTCGCGTCCGCGGATTTTTTTTTTAAATAGTAGAGTGAGATTGTCGCGTGTGTCATTGCTTGTAATGCGAGGCAAGATGAGTTGATTATAATGGAGAGTGGATGGGATTGGAGTTTTTTTTTCGGGATGGGCCACTTTCGTGGCAACCTCCTCGCGGTTAGACCTGGCGGATTACCCAGTAGTCCAGGCGTGCACAGCTGAATGCCCGCCGGGCAAAAATTTTCGGGCACGTGCGGCAAGATTATCGAAAAGCACTAAGCCATTCCTTCATGAGCAACAGTGCCGTGAGTGCCGTGGTGGGGAGTGTTTGTGAGTGAAGTGTGCCGCTGAACGTCAGCAATACACCTTACAGTTTACAAGCATGCTACGACAGCTATTGGCCACAGGGTGGCGTCGCTCTTCGCTTTGCTCACGTGCAATCGAGAGCGCTCTTGCTCGCCACAGCCTTGCTGTGCAGGCCTGCAGTAGTCACTGAATTAGCTTTGTTGCTCTTTTGTTGCCTTCCCATCTCCGATGAGGAGATAGATTCTATATCTAAACCGAAGGGATCGATGAAACTTTGTTTCCGCCTATCTCTTTGGTTTAGTAGGCTAAGGGTTTCATGTACAGGGAGATCGATGGAACTTTGATTCCATCTATCTCTCTACGGGTCTCGGAACGCAGCAACCTCCTCGTGGTGGGACCTGGTAATCGGTGAGAACCGAGCCGATAGTTGCGTTTGTCAAATATTCTAATTATATATAAGAATTTCTTTAACTTGCAATACTATGGTAGAATGTAAGAATAAAATATAATAACTTGAAATGTTTGTTCCTTGGTTCCTACAGGATCCCAGAACACGAGTATAGTGTTAAGATAGAAGGGTAAGTGCAAGTTGGAATATTTCAGCGAGATACTGGAACTGTTGGGTTTTTGACAATTTCCGTTGGTCAACCAGAAATACTACTAGGGACGAAACTGATATGTGTGCCCAGATCTTAACGTAAGCGATACCTACGCTCGTGTACTTACATAGTAGGGTAGATGTCCATATTACTGTCATTGTCCCTATTACTGCCACTTCATTTATTTTGCTTAATAAAAATGTAACGTTTAAAGAATAATGCACAACAATAATATTATTATTAAATTGGGACTGTTCTGATTATTATTAATATTATTGTTGTACACTATTCTTTATACGTTACATTTTTACAAATTAAAATAAATAACCTGGCAGTAATAGGGACACTGACAGTAATAGGGACATCTACCCTAGATGTTTTTTATAATTTTTAAATCCATTCAATAGTTAATAAGGACAGACCCAATCAATTTGTAATGAAACGTAAGGATTTAGGGGCCTCGGGTCCAAAAAGCAACGAATATAAATTTTACAAAAACGTTTCAATTCATTATTTACAATAATTTTTACGTGTCGTAGGATGGGCACCGTGTATTTGGACACGCGCGAAGTGCAGAGATTTGCGGGAATGTCAGTAATACCGCCATTTTTCAATATTTTTCAACGTACAACACGTGAAAATATTAGTTGAATGTTCCATTACATGTAAAATACTAACAATCAATTACGGCTTGCAATTTATGGCTTGTATAAGCTCTCAAGAAGTGCCATATTTGAGCGCCATATAGGGTCCTGATCCCCGAAATAGATTTTCAGAGAGAAATCCGACGTGAGTCGTTGACAAATCAAGTTAAAGCGTAGCTTAGCGAAAGCCCGCCTTCTATGTTAAATTCTCCCTCTAAACAAGTCACACGTATACAAGCACGCAACATCTTTCAGTATTTCAACACATTTCAGAGTAGTTCTTGAGTTGGACGCTGTTCATGAACAGAGGTCACTAAATTCAGTCCTCAAATTATGGGTCGGTAATACAGTTTGGGCGGTGACACGCAGTCCCATAAGGTGACCGGTCTATTCTATACCTCGTCTGAGACCTGGTCTGTGGTTCAGTTCCTAAATTTACCTATAATCTACATTACCTATAATTTCCTGCTTTATCCAGATCTCAGAACTCGGGAGATGACTCTGCAATCGCCAGACATTCAGTTTCTATGAAATTATGTGGGGAGAATAAAGTAACCGCCCTCTCCTGGGTGAGGTAGTCGCGTTCCACGCGTCATATATGGTCACACGTACATTTGTACGTGTCACAGTACGATCAGAATATTTTATCAAATATTATGCGTTATCATAAACGTGCGTGCTGATTATTACGATTTAATGTCTCGACAATATAGAACCTGCCGAAAAATAGAGCTGCCAGTTAGTTCGTGAGATACAAGTTATGCAGTTTTTGTGCCAGTGTCGCCTGCGCGGAAATATGGTTATATTTAGTATATGACGGCTATAGTGTTTTGGAGCACGGAACACTGCCACTCCCCCGCTGCAGCGGCAATACGTTTTTCTTATTGTATCTGACAATCGAACAGAAATGGAAGATATATTTCAATGGTGTCGCGAGGGAAATGCCATGCAAGTGCGTGTGTGGCTGGATGACACTGAACATGACATGAATCAAGGGTAAATACAAGAAAATTCCTTTTTCGGAATCGAGCCACTCGAACTTGTACTTTCTCATTTATTCAAATCTCTTTTCTAGCTATTAATCGTTCGTGCCACTTTAACTAAATAGCTAATTTTATATTCTTCTGCGTCATTTATACTCGAACCTTTTCCATGTTTATCACCTATCCTGTTGTAAACATTAGATTCAGATGTTTGGTTTCGTTCTACTGTGCTTGATAACATGTTCTTTTCATAGCATTTAATTCTATTAATTTTATTATGCTTAATTCTAGTAATTAACCTCTTGGCGTTTTATTCCACTTATGATTTCATATTCTATGTATAGTGATGACCATGGGTTCAGTCCACTCCACTGGTGCTGCAAAGAGGGGCACTTAAAGTTGGCAGAGCTGTTAGTTAGTAGAGGAGCAAGAATTAATGCCACCAATAGAGGAGATGATACTCCTTTGCACCTTGCCTCTGCTCACGAGCACAAGGAAATAGTTCAATTGGTAATTTGTAAAACAGATATAAAAATCGCGTTTAATATTATCCTCCAATATACAGGTTTACCTAAATGCTCTGTAATAATTAATCCCTTCCTAATTACAAAAGTATTATAACACTTAGCGTTACGCAAATTTGTAGTTGCTTAGAAATCGAGCAGATGTGAACGTTACAAACGAGCATGGGAACACCGCTCTGCACTACGCGTGCTTTTGGGGCAACCAAGCAGTCGCCGAGGAGTTGGTGACTGCTGGTGCTCTGGTATCGATCGCGAACAAGGATGGCGATACTCCTTTGGATAAAGCGAGAGGTCATCTTGCCAAGAGATTGCACGGTACTTCATCGATTATTAACAAAAGTCATTGTTACATGTATGCAAACATAAGCCATTATATTACGCAACTTTCTGTCGTCAGACTTGGCTGTACAGTACGGGCAGGACTTGAAGAAGATTCAGTTTAAGGACCAGAGTTGGCTGGGCTTGAAAACCAGAAGCCGTGAGTAAGATTGTACGACGTAGATTGTTTAATAATGGTTACATGCGGCAGTTACTAACACTTAATCATCTCGCGCAGGGGATGCAACATTGTCAAGGCACAAGGGAATCAACATGGCAGACTTATCATTGCATACTCATTTAGCAAGTACACCAAGCGGTGAAACTTGGCGAGGACGCTGGCAGAACAATGACATAGTGGCAAAAATTCTGAACATACGCGAGTGTACCGCGCGCATTTCAAGAGATTTCAACGAAGAGTTCCCCAAGCTGAGGATCTTTTCGCATCCGAATGTACTGCCCGTTCTCGGTTGCGTTAATCAGCCCCCGCAATTGGCAACCGTTTCACAGTATATGGCACGTGGGAGTTTGCACCGCCTCCTACACGGAGGTACGGGCGTAGTCGTCGATACTGCGCGTGCACTGATACTCGCTCTGGACGTTGCTAGAGCTATGGCATTCCTCCATGGACTCGAGAGACAAAACAGATGCAGATTCCATCTGAATAGCAAGCATATTATGGTAAATTTTTCATATTGGTAAAGCTTCTCGCGCCGATAGTATCCACCGTACAGTTTCTATAGCGAGTGCATCCTTAGATCGACGAAGATCTAACAGCGCGCGTGAATATGGCGGACTCGAAATTCTCGTTTCAAGAGGTTGGTCGAATTTACGAACCAGCATGGATGTCGCCGGAAGCTTTGAGCAAACGTCCGGCCGATATCAACCTGGAGGCCAGCGACATGTGGAGTTTCGCTGTTTTATTGTGGGAACTTGCTACCAGAGAAGTTCCATTTGCAGATCTCTCGCCGATGGAATGCGGCATGAAGGTCCGTGTAAAACTCCTCCGTTCGGAATTGTAATACGAATTTACATGTTATCGGTGATGTATTTTATTATAGATCGCGCTCGAAGACCTACGAGTTAGTATACCACCAGGAATCTCATCCCATCTCGCTAAACTTATCAGGATTTGTATGAACGAAGATCCGGGTAAACGTCCGTCGTTCGACATGGTTGTGCCGATACTCGACAAAATGAAACGTTAACTTTCGCTGCGATATTTCATTTACTTTTAAACTGCCAAATTATCGAGAGAAAATGTCATTCCGGAAGATACACAATGGACCTAATTAGACAGCACTAACCGAAACGCTACAAATGTCCAACGCAGTGCCTCTATTAAAACGACTGAATTATATTTTTTATATAACCGTATTTGAAAAACCACGTGCCTCCAAAAGCATCCACGACGTTGTATTTACATATATATATTTAATGACAAGTTAATTGTTAGCCATTATTTATAAATGTACAACTGTACCGTTCACCATTATACTCACGTTTTTTAAATGAATATTAATCTTTTTCTAAACATATTACGTACGATCAATTTATTTCTATATAGTTGTTCATTTTGTTTGTAATATTGTCATTTATTGGATGTTATAAATGTGGATACTTAACGTTGTCAGTTATTTTGCGCTGTCTCGCGTATTAATTGTACTTTAATATGGTAAATATAATTGTGAAATGCAACAACAGGCGATTTGTAAATAAACCCATTCACTTTCCTTTTAAGTATATTAGTGGACACGAACTCTATTTATATACGAAGGACATAATTATATACCATTTTATGCAAGTAACCTATTCACGATATCAACATTGGATAAGACCGCTTTTAAACGCTCGTTCTATGCACATGCTGCGTCTCGTGACGTAACCTGCCGATATCAGAATTTACCCACCTAAAACAAACATATGATCTCGATGCTGAGACAGTCCGCGTCAAGCGCTCAATCCCTCTGCAGTGTAAAGCGGAGCGCAGTCAAGTTAGCGAGAGCGTGGGTAACGATGAACAAGCCGACAGTTACAACAAAGCAGGGACAAATACAGGGCGTCGTAGTTAAAAGTGTTCTGGGCCCTTCTTTCAATGCTTTTTATGAGATACCTTTTGCGGCACCTCCCGTCGGGGATCTCCGATTTAAGGTAATCGATCACCCGGATCCGCTGGATTCATCAGACCCTCATTTAGAGATATCGCGTGAAATGTATTGTGTTCTGATAAGACCTGGACAATCGCCTTTATCAACTGTGTGCGTAATATTATTTCAAATAACAGAGGAAGAATTTTGAAAATAGCAATTGTGTGTTTGATATAATGAGATGATAGTGTAATATGATCAGTTAATAGTTCGACCCGGATATTTTGGTTTAACGGAGTGCCGCGAAACTGGTGGTTCAGCCTGAAAAAGTTTGATTCTGCGTGAAGATATAAATCGGAAAAATAGGAACACATTTTTCGATTTGGGATTAGGTCTGAGAAATGCTCTTGGAAAATTTTTTAACCTTTCGAGACCCACTTCCATTTGGGTCGTGCACTGGCAAGGGAACACCGCGAACCCGGACTTACCGATTGGAACGCAACTTTGTGGGTTTTTAGAGTGACTCGAAACAAGAACAACGGTGTGCTTCATTTGGGCCCTATCGCCTTTTAAGGGGGTGAAAACTAACCTCAAAGTCAAATTGGCCCTTTCACTGTTTCGCGTATAACTCTCAAAGTACAACAGACAGAAAGAAATGTTTCAAACAAAAGTTTAATGCTGCAATAAGCTCTGCAAACTTGCGTTAACAAAATTTTGAAAAAGGTTTTTTTTTCGTTCAAGTATTTTTTTTTAAACTCTTTTCAAAATTTTGTTAACGCAAGTTTGCAGAGCTTATTGCAGCATTAAACTTTTGTTTGAAACATTTCTTTCTGTCTGTTGTACTTTGAGAGTTATACGCGAAAACGTGGAAGTGCCATTTTGACTTTGAGGTTAGTTTTCACCCCCTTAAAGGGCAATAGGGCCCAAGTGAAACATACCGTTGTTCTTTTTTTAAGTCACTCTAAAAACCCAGAAAGTTGCGTTCCAATCGGTGAGTCCGGGTTCGCGGTGTTCCCTTGTAAGTATTGGCAGGCTGGAATAGCGAATATAGCGCAAGTGCAAATTAAATAAATTGCGGTGGAAAAATCAGCTGAAACTGTAGAATAGAAATCATCATCGGATCTTCAAAAGCGACTTTCTGGAACACAAAGACTTGTTCGGAGAAAAGTTATCGCACAATTTCGATTCATTTTTAACCGACTTCATTACACTAAGATTCATTTCATCTTTGCATTTGCACCATTTTCACTGTCGCAGTCTGCCGATTTCTAGTCCGATGGACGCGTAGCAGATACGTATTCAGAATCGATTTTTTCGCAAACAAAATATTGTTTATACTATCTTCATGTAGAATCATCCCCGTTCGTATTGTACCACCAGTTCGGCGATACCCTGTATAATGATACTATTTTCAAATTCTGGTGCAATGCTTCACATGCTCACATTGTCGTTTAGTTCTAAATATGCATGGACGCGTCTTTTTTCTCATTTTTATAGTCATATCTAAAAAATCTGGAAGGGCACCTATTTGGACTATGCTGGATTTAAAAAACACAGACTTATCGCAACATGATCTTTCGTTCCGCATCTCAAATGAATAATAACGAAGCTTTTTACTACGAAAGTTACAATTAAGTCGACTGGCACAGAGATGAATTGTAGGCAACAGTGTTGCCAATAGGATATGAAATTTTCGATTCAAATTGCTGATTCACATTCAAATGAAATTCATGACTCAACGTGTAGCACATATTATCAGGGTCGCATTTATACTTTTGGAGGCTGTAGGCGCAACATCACTGTGATCCCGCAAAAGAACAAGTCTATTTCAGTTAATCAAAGTTCATAACATTTTTTAAAATATGGCCCCAGTTTACTGTTATATTGTGGAAACATTTCCGTGGCAACCAGGTGCGTCTGCAGAGTTTTTTTTCCACGGCCGGACAATTTTGGGATGATGGTAGAGAAAAATATACCCCTCTTGCTTTTTTAGCCTATTTTATAGTGCCAATTTAATTAAAAATTGAAAACCAAGATTTAAAAATATTCCCTTTTTTAGTATAAACTTAATAAAAATTAGTTTTGAAAAATAAGCGTTTTTTTTCTCAAATGCCAGGGGGGCAATCCCTGTAATGTCACCTACGACTTAAACCTAAAGTATCCCCGTTTTTTTTAATGATACGAGAATATATCTGGGGAAAAAAGTGTTTGCTTCAGACGGGCAATTATTGTGACGGAGAAGATTTTTTTATCAATGTCATATTTCTCGAAATTTCAAGGTCACCGACATGTCTCTCAACGGGATGACGTCGTATTTTCATTGGTGTAACGTTATAGCCAATAAAAGGACAAATTCAAACACGATAATATTCTTCAAATGACCTTCGGACAAATAAATGAAAACTTGGGGCGGTATTCACAGTCGCTACTTATTCTTAAGATCATCTTAAGCATTTGACATCCTTTACTAGTCTGCTAGAATGGCAGAATGTAGGAATATCTCCCCGAAATATTAAATAACGCGCAATATTCTTTACAAAGCCGGATATAATTGCGTCAAATGCGGCCCTGCATATTATACCTCAAAGCGTATGAACAACAATTAGAATTATTATGTAACAGAATAATAAAACCTTATCAGAGCGCGTTCTTTGTTGCACTATTATCTACAAAGATATACCACTCGCCGGGCGGGAATATAAATCACAGATACGAATGGGAAGCTATACCACCTGACACGAAGATCCGTTTTATTTCCACGGATAAAATAGGACCCGCAGCCGGTTGCTCCATGGACCGGTGTCAAGGACGTCAGTGAGCCGCAATGTCACGTGTGCGCTCAGCTAGAAGAAGTGCCGCCGAAAGGCATGGTCGGCGAAGAGGATTGCCTTTACCTGAACGTTTACACCACCGACCTTACCAAACCAAAGCCAGTTATGTTCTGGGTCCACGGTGGTGCATTAATGGTAGGGACGGCAAGCCCCAATTTGAAAAAGCCTGATTACCTGATGACAAAGGACATCGTCCTCGTCACCACCAATTACCGATTAGGCGCGTTCGGTTAGTTGCACATCTATCCTAAACGAGGGTCCCTCGCAAGAGCGATCTTTACCGGTCGAATAACCGGCGATTTATTGGAATTTCCAAGGTTTCTTAAATCTGGGCCACCGAGTCGCGCCCGGCAATCAAGGCGTCAAAGACGTGATCGCGGCCTTGGAGTGGGTCAAGGAGAACATCGCCAATTTCGGCGGCGATCCCAATAACGTGACGATATTTGGTGCAAGTTCCGGGGCAGTGATATGCAACGCCTTAATATTATCACCGCGCGCGCAAGGTGAGACATTCTTATCGCAATCATTTTCATAAACAGCATTGATCTTTGTCGCGCGGTGCTGCTGCGAACCCTCGAGGGTTTCTCAATATTCCCCAAGTTATTGTTCACCCCAGGGCTCTTCCACAAGGCGATCATGCAGAGCGGAATGCTGCTGGCCCCTTGGTCCTGGAACCAAAGTCGACCGGAGCGCTGCTTCAAGCTCGCCAAGCTGCTTGGGAACGATTCCACGGATCCTGAGGAAGTCGTGAGGTTTCTGCGAACGATATCCACCAAGGATATAGTCCAGACCCAGTCTCAAATTCTCACGCCAGAGGCAAATGATCCTCCTTTAAAGCCATAGTAATTCACAGTGGCGGATTTAAGGGAAATGGTCCAGCTTGGCAAACGTTCTGGGACAGCCTATTATACATAACAGAATTACGAATAAATTCACGCGCGTGTGGTAAAGTAATTATGGGACAAAAAATATAGGCCCAGCCGGCAACTGCTCAGCGGCGGCCCGTTAAATCCGCCACTTGCAATGCGGCATCCACTGTATAACGTAAATTACGATCATTGCTTCTTATCTGTACGCAGGAGGTAGGATCTTACAACCTCCCCTTTGGGATCACTATAGACAACGTGGCGGACGACCCTGTGCTACCATTGCCGATGGAACAATTACTTTCCAAGGACATTCGCATTCCCATCATAGTTGGCCACACGTCACTCGAATGCATTATGTTTATTAGAGGTGACCTGCCTGACCAAGCGTGTAATTTCGCATGGCTTAGCATTTAAAGTGCGAATATTTTCTTTTCCCTGTATTAGATAAAAGCACCGCTGGTCTGGGCTTTGTGAATGAATATCTACCGGCGTACGTGAAATTGCTGGCGTCGTTGAAAAACTTAGGGCCGGACGAAACGAAGGTTCTGCTTCAGGACGTAAAGGATTGGTACCTCCGAGGGCACAAGACCATCACCGTCGACACGCTGGAAGGCTTCATACGCTTCATGACTGATACTTTCTTCTCTATTCCCGCGAGATTCTTTGTAGAGGATCGAGTGAAAAGGACGGACGCGCCCACTTATTTCTACCAATATTCCTACGTCGGCAAAGAGAAAACTCACACGGATTTCTTGATACAGCGGTTGATCCAAGGTAATCGTATCGTACGAACTTACCGCCGCGCGATTATTTGCGATATAAGGGCGTCGCAGGCTCGACTGGTTGACAGAATTCACGAAAGGAGAGAAAGTTAAATCGCACCACCGTAGTCTGTAATTATTCGCCTCCCGGCTTTCACGTTGCCAACGAATTGCCGCTCTGATTTCTGTCGCCCGGGTCGGTTCATAATTACGAGCCCATCGCATTGATGTACATGGAAATTCATTTCAGGAGCGTCCCATGTCGACGATGTGTCCTACCTATTTTACCTGCCTGCTTTTAAAACGGACACTCCCGACCCACCAGCGGAGCGCACGAAAGATAGGCTTATGATCGAACGTCTGACTGGGATGTGGACCAATTTTGCTAAAACTGGGTAAACGCTTATTACGATAAGGAGTATTAGAGTCTCGGTTCGAACGCTTGCAAATCGGCTGTTGTTAATCATTCCAGGGATCCAACTCCGTGCGTGGATGACGTTATTACGACCACTTGGATGCCTGCGACGGAAGATAGGCTACATTGTCTAGACATCGGCGATGAGCTGGAGATGGTGGTACCAACGCCGCACGTTTTATGTTAAACGAACTTTACCGTGAAATATATAGTAAAATATTATGGCATGAAATAACGTGAGACGCTGGTCGGATTTGCAAATCCGACACTGGCACCTCGATTTACTTTGCTTATTTTTTTGCTTCTTCTTTATTCAGGTATTGCTTATATGATAATAATACGTGTAGTCGTTTTCTTTCGGTGTCGAGAAAACTAAAATTTGTGCGAAGGAAGTGAAATAATAAATACGATCGTTATCTTGCTATGTTTGTAAGGTATCACTGACAGCTATTTACACTCATCGTGCGGTCGAACGAAATCTACCGTGTTTATCGCTTGCAGCACTGACATTGACGAATATAACTATCTTTCTTTAGCGAGGGAACGGTAACATTTATTGCCGGGGCGTATCTGCATACGAGGTTTAAGTGCCGCTATCGAACTTCGGCCGTGCTCCGTTACATTGCGCCGTAAAAAGTTCCTATGCAATTCGGATCGGGACGTAGAAAAAGAGAAAAGAGGAGGTTTAACGACGACGCAGTATGTGGTGATTAGAACGGGATTTTTATCGCAAACATTTGTCTTTGAACAGTCTACAGTTCGCCATTCGCAGACTACACGGGGACTGGTAAGAAATGTAATTAAATAGTTTATCCTCGCTTGCAACCGCTTAAACTAAAGTTCAACTCGTCACTACAAAAATTTCCATTAAAATTATGTTACGGTTACTTGCTGAAACGCTCGCGTCTCTATTACTCTGTGAAGACGTTGTTCTTAGTAATCTGTCTACGAAGAAACCAAGAAACGATACTTTCGTCGCGTGATACCGTGTCGTGTTTAGTCTACTGACCGTATGCCCTTGAATTTCGCTGAAATACCGATCACTTGTTCCAAAACGCGAACGCTTTCTGTATCCTCTCGTTGTGGGGCTTCCCCGTCGCCACGGTGGCCGAAGGGTACGCGCGGTGCGGATTTATCTGGGACGTGTTCGGAGAAGGCTGGGCTGCGGTTGCCTCTTTCTCGAACAGCTTCGCGGTACGACTCACGTTTCCGGTAGGAACGAATTTACTCCGAATCCGACCGATTAGCAGCCGTGGGTCCTCAATCTCTCCAGGGACTGCAAATAAGAAAGCACCTTCAATATCAAAGTGTTACATTCACTCTTGTATAGCGGATAGTTTGATCACGCGTTAGATGCGGGGCACATTTTATGCTATACGTAATTTCATTCTTATGTGTATATACTAGGGTGGCTTTTATTTACTCTTGGTAAATTTTTTTTCAAGATTTTCTTCGGGGCACCCTCTAGAATAGTTTCAAATAATTAAAAAAAAATCCGTGTAAAGCTTGAGCTCGATCGGATAACGGGAAAGGGGGCTTAGGGGCACTTGAACATTTAAATCATTATTGAACAGCTCGTAAAGTCGCAGTTGTGTAATATCCCCGAGTTTAAGATTACATGAGAAAATATGTCGACTAAAAGTTGTAGACCCGGACAAGGGGCATATTTTATGTTCTATTATTTCTTCTCGTGCGACAAACGGTTTTCGAAAAAAGTCCGAAAAACTAAAAAAAATATTTTTCCTCAAATTTTGAAAGTTTAAATGTTTTTAGATTCGGAATTTATGATTGGGAACAAAAAAATGGAATTTTTATTTTCGAGGACTATTTTTTAAACATTTAAGGGGGAGGGGGCATATACCGATATATGCGAAAAATATAATTTTTTTCTTATTTTCAGTGTTTGATATGTTATGAATATTTCCTGAAAATTTGGGACCGAAATTCGCAAAAATATCGAAGCTATAGACATTTAGATTAGACAGATTATAGACACTTCTGACGTCTATATCTTCGATATTTTTGCGAATTTCGGTCTCAAATTTTCAGGAAACTTTCATCACATGAAACACTGAAAATAAGAAATTTTTTTATATTTTTCGCTTATATCGGTAGATGCCCCCTCTTAAATGTTTAAAAAATAGGCCTCGAAAATAAAAATTCCATTTCTTTTGTTCGCCATCATACATAAAAAGTGTTCTAGAAATATTTAAATTTTCAAAGTTTGAGGGAAAAAAATGTTTTTTTTTAGTTTTCCGGACTTTTTTCGAAAACCGTTTGTCACACGAGAAAAAGTAATACAACATAAAAGATGCTTCTTGTCCGGATCTACATCTTTTGTTTGACATATTTTTTCATTTAATCAATAACTTGGAGGAAACCTTATAAAATTGACTTCGCGAGCTGTTAAATAATGATTTGAATGTTTAAAGGCCGAGGGGTATCATTTCCCATTATCCGATCGAGCTCAAATTTTATACGGATTTTGTTTAATTATTCGGAACTATTCTGTGGGGTGCCCCGAAGAAAATTCAAAAGTCGAAAATAAGAGCCACTCTAGTACGTACGTACACATTGGAAAAAGATTTTAAACTACTACGTAGTTTTCAAGTAGCAATACTAACAACAAATAACACATGTAGGTATGTAGTTTGATATATATGTGTGCCGGTGATTATGAAAGTGGTATAGGATTGTTGCGTTGGGTGTACTAAAAAATATTTTTCCATTATTCAACAAAACGTTTCACACCATACATATATGCCCTTCTAATGTCAAACCTCTATCACATCTATCACTGTAAAATGTAATAAGTAACTTGTATGAAAATGTGTTGTTAAAACCTTTTACTGTCTCCCAGATTTCAAAACTACTCAAATGTAGTTTTTTTATCTTCACAACTTAATAAGTCCAAACATTTTTTCTTAGCCACTAACAACTTTACCATCTTTGGTAATGTATTCTTTACCACCATTTCTCCTAATTTTTCTCATATTTTCAGCATAATTAAGTATAGGTAGGTCGGGTTTGTTTTCTTTTTCCTTTTCTTACCCCACATGTAAGGTTAATATACATAATACAAAAATATGTAATTACTTCCTTCCTCACAAATTACTTGCAGACAAATGAACATGAAGTGTCGCGGCTCATTTATGCAAGTGACACTATCATGTCATTACTTACTTCGCGGCTATTTTGTAACAATTCTTTCATAATATTTAAATACAGTAATTCGTCGTTATAAACCCGACGAACTGGGTTGGCGGCGGGCGTACGACGCGATGCGGACACTTGTTGGGCCAATGACGCGATGCGGAGTTAAAATTCCGAAGAGCGAGCGAGAGGGAACGAAACATTTGACACGAAGTTTCCGTCGACTCTTTCGTTCTCTCACTCTCCACCGAAGGATTCCAAGAAATGGTGGGGATAGTCACCGGGCGTACTACGCATGGTAAAAACGGGACAATAACGACGAATTACTGTAAACACCAATATAACATCTCAATTTTTTTGGTTCTTTGACTTACACCACTTTCATCATCACCGACACATATATAGAATGGGCCTATGTGGACCCAGTATCCGCCATGCGAGGGTTAAACGTAATTGCTCAAGTCGAAGAGAAACCTTACGAAATCTTAATAATTTACATTATTCAAACAAACTGCACATGGAACACACCTTCGTGCCGATTAATCTCACGCGAAGCTTTAGTTACAGCACTCAAGGTAGCTACGTTCGCCAAATCTCGAGCGTTTTCTTCTATATCGGGAATCATTTCCAAAGTTCTCCGTCGCTCGAATTGATCCATCTCCTTAGATACGTTTCTTAAGTTACCATTATTGTTGTCGCTGTCTACTTCCTCCTCAATGATGGACGAGATACCCAGCTCGTTCATGTGCTGCGACGAGCAGGACAGATTGGAGGCGCAGTCGCCGATCCCTGAGTCCCTGGAGTCGCCTCTGAACACTCGACGTGGCTTCTGCGAATTTGTGCGTGACTCTTGATCAGAGTTTTCTGTTGGTTCGGTACCGCGGGCTCCCGCGATTGCTTCCTTCTCATCGCCACGCGTTTCTTCGATGTTGGACGTCGAATGTGTTTCGCGCAGCTCGGAGACGCTGGTGCCGCCTTCGGTCGTTGACTTGGAATGAATCTCGTCACGGAAACTGGAGAACCTCGATTCGTTACTCTGCTGGGATTCCACGGTGTCTTCAACGTTATTGCTCAGGCTTCTCTTCTCGACGTTGATGCTCTTTATAACCGACTTGTCTTCCTGTATCACGATACATTCTTCAACGTGGCATCGCGTGATGATCTCAATCCCCTCTTCGACCTTCCTCGTAGGAATTAACTGCCCCGCGTAAACGTCACTTTGGCCCTCGGTTTTCTCGGCGGTGTCAGTTTCCCAAGTCCCTGCGGATTCGCTTTCCCGAGAACACGATCTCGCGTCACTCGTTGGCCGTTCATTCTTCAGAGACGCGGCGTCAAGGTCCGACGCCGCGGATGCTACTCTCTGAAGAGAGGAGTCTAACGTTTCCTCTGGAAAGATGTTCACTTCTGTCTTGTAACGGAAGGAATACATGTTTCTTCCGCGACTGCTCGACTCCGTTGGGCTCCTCTCGTTCCTGCTCATCACGCTCTCTATGCGAGATTTCTTCTGATCGTCGTGGGACGATTTAGCATCGTCGCTCCCAAGAGATTCGAGGGGATTCGACAGGGGTTCCGAAGTGTGCGAGGATTCTGTCGTCGCTGTTGGACTTCGCCTGCTGTTCGCCGAAAGAATTGCCATCCTTCCCAGTGCACGAATGGCGTTTCCTGTTTTCTGTCGCAACAAACAAAAGCACACGCGCGCGCACACAACGATCAAACACATGCTTAGATTAGTACCTTTGGGGAGTTAAGTGTCCTACTTGGTTTACAATCGTGTCAGACGTGAAGGTAGCTTGGATTCTTTTGATTTAAAGTGCTTAGGTAAAGATGAAGAACTATTTAATTTTGGGGTAAAAACAGAGCGTCTAAAACGACTTCGAACGAATTTCTTAAGAAAGACTGCTGAAATATTCTCTACTGCTTTGTTTCAATACGTTTCACACGTTTGCATGTTAGATTACTTACTTTATGAAGTAGCACACTTGGACGAGCATAAAAGGAATCACTCTAAGGCAACAGCAAACACTGTAAAACACATCAAGCAAAATTCCATCGACACTTACCTGCCACTTTCTTCGTACGATGAATTTCTTCAGTTTCTCTGTCGGCAATGCTATTCTACTCATAGCTTCGGCGTGCTGTGCCATCCAACAGTGCTCCAAACATTGCCTCGCCGACATTCGCAATCTACGAAACAGCAAACATAACAATTACTCGAAATGATTTTTAAAATACATTAAAGGGGTACAGAGCTATTGAATGATCAAAATCGACGATTTCTTTTACCTTGGATTGCTTAGATATAAAATAATCACCATACCGGTACCTTTCATAGATTTTATGCACGCTTTTCAAAGTAACTTAAAATAAAAATTTCAGAATTTTGAAAATTATTGAAGTAATTTAACGGTGAAAGCAAAATGTAATGGGTGAGTAATTTCAATACTAAAAACTGCAGTGTGGAATTTTACTGGCGAATTTAAACAGAAATTGTGAAAGTTATGCGCGAATAAATTTCTTTCCCACGTTTTTGCGGGAAAATCGTATTTAATCAGTTATAAAATGTTTCACAAACATCCAATGTCGATGCGGAAGTTCCATATTGTAGAGAAAGGGATTCTATACCTACACTTAAAATTTCAAGTAAAAAAATTCATTCGTTCCAAAGTTATTCTGCACGCGGTATTTTAAATGTGTATTTTTGAGAGGATCGGCTTACAAAGTTAAGTTCTCTACGCCAAGAGGCGTAGTCCTTCACTCTCCGAGGTCGTTATTCGGCGGTTCACTCAATTACGTCCAGCGCTATAATTCCCATAATTATTCCACACAAAGCATGACAGTTTCAGGATTAATAATAAAAAAATCTATTTTTCGAGTTTTCAATAGCCCTGTACGCCCTCAAGGCAACTCCTGTAATGCGTACTCCTTTCGTTTAACGAGTAGACCGCTAATGAAGTCCTTAGCGTCGTTCGATATCGCGTCGAATGCCTCATCCTCCAAGTCGTAATCAGCTCGGGTGATATTGGCGAACGTTTCGGCGTCGTTGTCACCCATGAACGGCGACAAACCGGTCAAGCTGAACGTTCGTAAGCACTATTGTTGAAGAAAATTATCCAAGAACTTGAAAATTAGATGTATTTGAAGCACTTACAGAACGTAGCATATTACACCGACGCTCCACATGTCTGATTCGGTGCCAATTGGTTCGTAGCTTATGATTTCCGGCGGAATGAATTCCGGGGTACCGAACAGAACTCTGATCGGCGTGTCTGGTGTGAGGGTTTGAGCGAGGCCGAAGTCGATCAGCTTGATCTGGTGGGACGTTCGTGTTCTGCACATTATATTCTCTGGCTGTGGAGCAACGAGGCGTAAATGAATAAGAAGTAACAGCAAAGTGGATCTCGGTTTAACACATCATGAACCACAAGTAAAACTTCCATATTGTAAGTATTCTGTTCTGATCAGTTTTTAACAGGGATTGAAAATAGTTATGATATTGGTTTCGGTTCACGAAACAGTTATGGGAACCGAAATAAGCTTGAAACAGTTACGAGGTGCTGTCTTTCATTTTGGTTCTTCCTGCATTGATGGAGTTTTGAAAAGAGAGACACCAGATAGAGGCCCAGCGCCGGATTTACCTTTCAAGGGACCCTAGGCTGAATATTTGGTGGGCCCTCGGTTAAATGTAAAAAATAAAATGACGCTGATTTGATTTTTTTATTAATAATACTCGTATAATCTAAATAAGAATTTAATTTCAAAATTAACATTGAATATCAAAACATAACATTAACATAAATAAACATTAAAGATACAAGTTAATAATGATAATATAAAAAATGCTAATTTTTCGAAGAAAATATTTAGAATAAGGGGCCCCAGCTAAACGGGGCCCTAGACTTCAGCCTTGTTAGCCTATAAAAACTATATAGGGTAAATCCAGCACTGCTGACTTCCATGAAAAAAATGTTCACAAATATCTCAGCACAAGGCCAAATCGTTTGAATATTATTTCTATTACATTGTCCGGCAATTCTAAAACCGTTGTTTTGAGAAAAACGCGTGTAAAGTTCTCTGGCAAACCTGCATCACCTGTTGCTCCGCAGCAACACTGACGGTCAACTACTGATTTACGCAAAAAACCGATTTTCGACCCATTATACAGAACGGGCCCCCCCTTAAATTTCGTTGTGTCGCTTAATGCGTTGAAACCATTCATAAAGCTTCTCTTACTTTCAAGTCCAGATGGACAACGTTGTTCTTGTGCATATATTCAACACCCTCGCAAATCTGCCTCATGAATAGTATACTATCCCTCTCGGTCAAGGTGAAGTCGTCGGCGACGACTCTCTCGAACAGTTCGCCGCCTGAAATGCTGAAGAAGGGAGCGCGTGTGCCGTCAATCTGTAAGTCCAGAAAAGTCTCGCGAAGATGCTTACTATTCGGTAACCATAACGATCTCTCGAGGGCTCTCGAAGGCGGCCGCCAGAAGAAGTAGCTTCGGGTGCCGCAGCATGTTCATGATTCGAATCTCCTCCCGCACTTGCTCGCGATCCTTGGTCTTGATAGTCCTGACAAACTTGGCGGCGAAGCTGGTCTCGGAGGACTTCTCGACGACCCTCCTGACGGTGCCGTACCGACCTTTACCAAGTTCCTCTAATACGGCGTACCTGTCGCCGAACAATTGCCCGTCCTCCATCTCGACCACTCTGGCCTCGAAGGGTGGCTCGAATTCTGTCGAATTACCATCGTCTTAACATCAATCTTCCCTTCTAAACAGAATCCCTTCTCGCTAATTACCTTCCTCGTCGCCGTACAGCAACGTCTCCCCTTCCACGGGGATTCTGACGAACTCAGACTCGCTTCCCGGTTCGCTGACACCGTGGATGTTCTCCGCTCGAACGCGAAATCGATATCTCTCGCCGGGTACCACGGTGCCGGTTCCAGGAGCGGGTACCGTGTGACTCAGCGAGTGACAGGATTCTGCAATAGTTACCCAGGCATTTCCACCTGCCTGATTCATCTCCACGGTGTAACCAGTTACCGTACAGCCGCCGTCGTAAGGCGACGATCTCCAATTGATGGTGCACGTACCTGGGGAATAGCAGCACACGCTGGGAACACCCGCCGGTGGATCAGGTGGACCTGCGGCAAAAGATCAATCGAATTCTTCGTTACTCGATAAAACTCAATAACCGACCGAGCCTTGCATTCTGATTTCTATGGTAATCGTTCTCGGCGAGAGTTTCACGTATCTCCGATTTCTATTTCGATATTCCGAGCACTGTGGGCCAAATTTTTTATTCAGGTATTTGTAATTTAAGAAATGTAATTACGATGGCCTATCAAGGGTCCCGCTCCTAACAAAACCGGCGACCGAGTTCGTTATAAGAAACTGTCGCCCGCTGTTGCTTGGTGTTGCGTCAATTGCCGATGGCTGGCAGTTTTTCTAAGCACCGGCAAGGAAGGCCTCAAGGGCGTTCCGTTCAGTGAAGAATTTGAAATTATAAACAAGCAGGTTTGAAACCACTGTTTTCTTCCAACCGACAGCAGCCAGCTGAGCTAGCAGAAGCACACTTTTACGATTGTATAAACTGTTTTAAAGCTTCCCATTGTAAATTAGACAGTGCGACAAGCAAGATTTGTCGGTAAGAACTATCTCGTTCAAGTGCCAATTCTGTGCCACGTACGATGGCACATCTTTATACCGGTAGTTTCATACAACTTTTTGCGAACTGCCTTTCGTAAAGAAAAATCTCAGCAACGTGTGAAGTGATTACCCATCTTCGGGCCGATTTCAATTCCTTTTTCTATAATCACTAACGAAGCGCCGCGAGAAACTGGGAACGAATTAGGCGAAGACGAGAAGCGAAAACTGGAGCGTTTCGGCAACGTGGAACGTAATTCTGATAAAAATTATCGACATTCGCGGAGCGCGTAGTTATTCGGTACTGCTCCGTTCTATCGCGATCTCGGGGAAAGAGGAAGAACAGCCGAAGCTGCTGGTGGGGGGAGGAAGAAGACACGATGGAAGGAGGGATTATTGCGCGATACGCCACATGAGACTGTCGTCTGCCTTGTACATAAGAAGAGGAACTGGACCGTGTGACACGCGCTTACGCACGTGGAACAATGGGTGTCCCCTTCTGAGATTGCGTTTGCAGACTCTAAGGAGTCTAAAGTCACTGGGATGGAATAAATTGTTCGTTTAATGGAATCGAAAGTTCCCGCGATCGGCGTCCCCTTTCACTTCGAGGATGCAGCTAATTTCTCCTGCACTACAATATCTCCTCGCTCTACATTGTCGATATTTTCCTTTTCAGTTGTTCTATTATGTGATTATGTACCTTTTGTACAAGGTACCTTTTCATTTAAGCACTTTGATTCGGAAGGATTTTGTCGGTACGTACCGATTTCGAATGAATGAGTAATTAATTTGAATTGGGGGCACCAAGTCCTAAAAATACTGTGCCCGAATTCAGAGCAATTACCCTAGTAGCATTTTTGGTTTGTAAACGGTAGCCAACAGTTGGAAATTAGTCGGGATATAGTTAGTGTTTTGCCTACAAATTCATAACATAGGGCTTACGGCAAAAAACTTACGACAGTTTGCCAACGAATATTCAATGTTGGGCCTACAATTACTATGGTTGGTTAATTAACAAAATATTTACAACGACGATTAAATGCCGTTTTACAAACGTCAGAAAATTTGCTACAAAAACCTGTTACTATATTCCAAGTTGTGATTTTTCTTTTCTTTTTAAGGAAAAAGTCTAAAGGTTGAATGATGATATTTTGTAGAATATCTCGCGTTACTGCGCAGTTTTATTTGATAAATAATTAATACTGTTTATGTAACTAGAAATTAAAAGTGTCCACAAGGAAGTGTGTTGAGTTGTTGCGAAAAGCAGTTGTTTTGTAAGCGGAAAGTTTGGATTCAATATTCCTTCTCATCACGAAATTTTTTTTTTGTAAACCAGATCTGAAGACGTCTTTACAATGTGTTTTGAAGTTCTTTAAGACGCCTTCTGGACGTCATCCAGACGTCTTTCCATAGCTATGGAAAGAAACCTTCAGTTGGGCCTGCCTTGGTTACAATCGTTGGCCCATTTAAAAATAGCGCGACACTTCAACAGTTGGCCAACGAATAACACGTCATTGGCCCAACAAGCTCCTAACAAATAAATGCTACTAGGGTACTCGGATAATACGCAGACAGAATCGATCGAAATTGACAAACATATTATTAATTTGAAATTAAATTCATTAGGTCAAGTTCATTGCACTATTGCACTGATTTTCCATCATATTCTAATTGAAAATCGATATCACACAAATTTTTCTTTTCAAAGAAAATGGGTTTCCACTATGTTTAATAACACAGCCTATCTTTAGATTCATACATTTTGCTTTAATAGCCACATATGTTCCGTTTATACTGCGCTTATTCGTGAGCGTGCGCGCTATCGCGGCAAGAGTTTAAACGAGTGATGTAAGACCCCTTGTTTCGACGCTCTGTAAACATTAATCGTTCCAGTTCGCTGCCTCTGTATCTATGCAGATTGTTTGAACGACCAACTCGATCCCACTTGAAGCATTTGCACAATGTTATATATATGTAACTGCTTGTGTCGTTCTTAACACGATTAATCGATTAGGCTATTCTTCTCGTAAAGCTTTTCGCAACGTACCTTCGACAGCAACGCTGAAAAATCTCCGATCCTTTCCAAATCTATTGTCCACAGACACCTCGTACTTCCCAGCGTTATCAGCGGTAACGTCGTCCGATATTAAACAGGACACACCGCCGCCGTAGGTGATGGCAGTCTTTTTATCTGGAGCCAGCTCTCGACCCTTCAATAAAGACGTGTCCCTTCGGTTATTCCACTTGTGTACTATGCAAATATGTAACTCATGATAAAATGTCTCATTCAATATACTCTGTACACTCCATTCATTAAATACTTCCTTCTGAAATGTGAGAATACTCTAGATTACACTGGTAACGAAAATACCAAAGGATGATGATAATAATAGTAATGAAGAAGTAATGGGCGAAAATCAGTAATTTGCTGTGCTTAAGGAGTTAGATACATACGTTTAACTGCGGCGAAAATGAGTGATATTATGTTTTAGGGGGAGTTTTATTAAAAAAATTAAACAAAATGCTTATTACACTTGACACGAACCAAATTTTTTAAGTTAGAAATAAATAAATAATTGGTGGTACTTTAAAATTAAATGCATTTTTCTATGCAAAATTTGACTCCGTAATTGTGAATAAAAAATTAATTAAATAGAAGATACAAAATGGCTCGTCAGCCCATAATGGCAACATTACTTTACAAGAACATTATTTCATTTTTCAGGTCCTTCGATGTTTAAAGGCGATATCATGCTAACCATTTTTTCTGCATTGGGCAAAAAAAGAAAAAAATTGATATGGGTACGGGACGGAAATGTTTTTGTATAGACAATTTTTTAAACAAGTGGCACCATTCAAATCTGTCACCGAAACCAATATAATGTACTTTTAAAACGGAAAGTAGTGCAGTAATAATTTTTACAAAAATAATGCAATTCAATGAGTTTGAAATGGTCATTAAAAATATCATTCAAACTACCATTCTTCAGTGTAATAATAATACAGTGTATAATCAGCATAATTTCCATTAATCAGTGTTAAAGATAGCACTCGCTCATTTTTACACATATGGTGTTTATAAATATGTGGGACAATATTTCAGCGTCGATTCTACTCATCAAGCTGATGAGAAAAGTCCGGGCCTTTTACATTTTCATTCATATCCTTTCCACCGCGCCTTTAAAAAAACAAAAACGAAATGATAATCAATATATCGATCCGCAGAAACACAGCTGGGCGCTTCGCTAAATGCCACTTTCATAGCCATATCGGATCCGAGTTTCAAAAAAATATAAAAATGCTTATAACTGTAAACCTAAGCCTTATCGGACATTTTCGTATGGCAACTTGTCTTATTGCCTCGATGAGTAGAACCCATTCTGAAAAATTGTCCCACATATTTATAAACACCCTGTATATATGTTCGAACAAAATAGTGGAAGGACACTACAAGGTAAATAAGGTAAACACACCGATAAATGAACACTTAATGCTAATGAACGAACACTTTTGTAAAATTATGTTTGTAACGCGATTGATTCCACGTGCTGCAAAAATTGTTTGCAGAAATTAAAAGAAGTCTCTAATTAATTATTTGCTTATTTTAATAACTTATTTCACTCGTTCTAATAAAAAATGTCCATTCACTGGTAAGTGTTCATTTACTGGTACACCCATCCTGCACCATTCGACACTGGCATTTCAATCGAAGAAGGGTGAAGTACCTATATTTAAACGATACTTACAGCTCGATGCCACTTGACGTGCGGCTCCGGATGACCACGATACGTGACTCTCAGGACTACCCTATTTCCTCTGAACACCGTTACGTCTGCTGGTACCTTCAAGATGGCGGCTGCTACGAATTCCTTCGCCGCGGTAACTGTCCCCTCTTCCACTTGAATCCCATTATCTCTTTCCGAAATCGAAAGCTCGTGTGCTTCTTTCGTAACCGTAGCGGATTCCGCGCATATTATTGGCGTGTCATCGTGTTTGTTACAGTTATCCTGGCACTGTATCGAATCGTTTTCAGTCTTACAAAATTCAGAATTTGTCGATGCCACAATTTTCGCATACCCCTTCCTATTTTCAATCGATTTCAAGCTCGTGTCACTCGACACGTTGGGAGGTGATATTCTTTCTGAAGCATGGTTCATCTCCTCCTCGTCCGAGGACGGTGAGATCCTACTCTTCGATCTCTCGCCGAACCGAACGATTTTGCAGTCCAATTTTTTCACGCACACCTCTTTCCTCCTGCTCGTTTTGTCCTCGCGAATATTCCTCGCGTTTAGCAGCGGGCTCGGTGGGAAATTCTTCCGCGCTGGTAGCGGGGACGGTTGCTTGGGATTTGGCGTGGATTTCAGAGGCAACGAGGAGGATCTGGCACGCATTGGTGACTCATGTCGTTGATTTCGAGGCGATTGCGAGGGGATGTCCCTTCTTGTCTTTCTCAGGGAACTGCTGCGAGTGCAGGTGATAACCCTTTCGCTTCGAATTTCCATGTCCACGTTGTTGTACTTGGAAGAGAGGACCTCCAAGTTGCGGAGGGACCGATTCACTCGCAATTTCGCTGTGCAACTAATCGATGGGCCTTTTCCAACTACCGATGCGGTGCACCTAATTTCCCCAGCGTCGCGCGGTGACACGTTGTGTATTCTTAGAACACTGACGTTGTCGTCCTTTTCCACCTGTCGGATGGTATGGTAGCGTAATCATATATCGCACGATCTTTCCATAATTGGACTGAATTTAACCCTCGGCTGTCACACTGGGTCAAAATGCATCGAAATTTCACTTTGTGGTAAAATATCTTTGAGAGATCATTGAAAATTGGCGCCATGTAGTTTCACGTATCCTTTACAAGTATAGACGCTTCCGGAGTGAGGGGAACTTTTTTTATTAAATTTTTTCTTTTCATCTCAAGAGTATAACCGTAAATTTGTAGCTAAAAATATTGAAAATGGAAAAAGTCACGATTTTTTCAGCAAAAACTTTTTCTGTAACTCGTTCCCTTTCAATTTTTTTTTTAAACACGACGATACTGTAAATGTTAATTTTCAGCGAAGAACATATACTCTACGATGTTCAAACTTTCCCTCAGAACTTCAGACTTGAATTGAATGGTCGACCCAGTGTGACAACAATGTTCGAAAAAAGAGATGTGGCAACTGGGGGTTAAAGAATCTGCATTAGGGTGGACCTTATTTTCCGGCCATCCAATTTTTTACACAGCGCTCCCTAATTTTCCTCCATTTTATGAAAAAATAATTTGTCAAAAATTTGAGATCGATTGATTTTGAGGAAGACGTGGCATATCGGATGGAAAGTTTTGAAATAGAAATAACTGCGCGCTAAGCGTAAAGTGGCGTGTTTCTGGAAATTTCAATGAAATATTTTATATTTTCAGGACTATAATTCTTTACTTATTCAGTATTGTGTTGTTCATACGTGCATTAAAACCCAAGTTTCATTTGTACGAAATAAGACAACATATTTTACACTAACTGACTCGTAGCAGGATCGAAATGTGACATACAACGTTCGAGACTGACAGGGTCGGCGCGAGGAAGGTTGGCGCCGTTATGCAAGATAATTTTTGGCGCCCCCAAATTTAGCACCTGTGTTCTATTTAATACGTTTTGACTTTACGAGGTAGAATTAAAAAAAGAATTACATTTACATTTTGTTTATATGGGAGTTGGGTTCCTTTATTATTAAGTCTGCGATATAGTTTTTGGCACTCCATCGGCTGGCGCCCTTATGCGGCGCATTACTTGCATAATGGGTTCCGCCGGCCCTGGAGACTGAATAGACGTTGAGAGATCCTTAGCCTTGAAAATGCAGTCACAGTTGCCCAGGTATAGAACCAGTGCTGAATTTCCTCTTAGGTTAACAAGGCTGAAGCCTAGGGCCCCCATTTAGCTGGGGGCCCCACATTCTAAATATTTCCTTCGAAAAATGAGCATTTTTTATATTATCTTTATTAACTTGTATCTTTAATGTTTATTATTAAAGTTTATTATTAATATTATTTATATCAAATCAGCGTCATTTTATTTTTTACATTTAACCGAGGGCCCACCAAATATTCAGCCTGGGGCCCCCTGAAAGGTAAATCCGGCTCTGTATAGAACTTGGCCCGCCCCTTTGTGCGTCAGGACCCGTTAGGTCGTCACCTGGCGAGCAGGCCACCGTTTAGGAAAGGGCAGAGACCCACAGACCCTTGCTGTAATGCTGATTCAGCTAGTTTACTCTCAGCGTTTAGAGAGAACCCAACGAAGAAAATACGTAAGTGACAGTGAAAGTTCAAATAAAAAATGGAAACCACAGGAGAAGAAAAATTATTCCTTCTTAACTACGACGAGCTTCAAATTATTGGTCCAGAGTTACCGACAAATGGACAAGTTTTACGTGTATTATTTTATAATCTGCGTAAAGTGAAATTAAACTTGCGCTCAAGTGCTCACTTAGTGGTAAAAGAAGTCGAGGTTTTCTGGCACAAAGCGAGAATTCCAACCCGAAAATTAGATAGGAGTATTGAGAGAGTGGAATTTTTGTACCAAAAGTGGAAGACATTGCAGAAGAACTGCAAACGCCGAACACCACTGCAGGAAAAACGGGAGCAGGATTTCCTAGAAGAAATGGATTACCTTTTCGATATTGCTCATGCTGACGCTTTAGACATGATGAGCAATGAAAAAAACAAAGAGTTCCTTATAAATGAAAGGAAGAAAGGACGAACCGGTGCAATGAAAGAAAGGAGACAAAGTCTTCGAGAGGAAAACGAAGAGTCATGGAAAGAAAACTGTGAAGCAAATGTAAAAGGTATGTATTTTTATAGAGTTGTGTAATTTGTGTTATTCAATATTACCTACGCTTCTTTAGTAAGTAATATATTCTTTATGTATTATTTAATTAAGAAGAATTAGCGGAATCAGGAGATCCACTATCAACTGAAGATGAGCAAGAGGAAATCAAGGATCCTTTGGAGAGTTGTATGGAGGATTCCATGAAGAAATCTGCGGAGGAATCAGGTCCGAGTAATACCAAAAGGAAACGCGGCCGACATAATTTTTGACCAATGTAAAGTGAGCGATCGTGACACCGAATTATAAACGTAACAGCTCAAGCTCTGAACCATAATGTCGATAATAATGTCCAACACGATTTTTGGTCTGCAATATCCGCCGGGTGATTCTTGTAGAATTTTTCGCCTTCAACACAAATCCGCAAGCAGAATTGCTTTATCACCTTCAGTTTTTGAGAAAATCGATTTTGAAAAAAACTGCAAATTTTCAACTTTGAACATCTTTTATGTCGAAATGGTAATAGTTATTCGGTTGTTCTTCGCGTCAAATTATTCTATGAACCCTCCCGAATACAACGGTATAAGTTATTATTGCATTATGAACATTTAAATATGTGTAAACAACGAACAAAGGGAAATAACACCCGAAATGCACCCATTTTTTAAGATATCTTTCAATTTATTTCCAAAACTAAGGGTCTAGGAGAAAATCTGACCATGCCACGCGATGCAGCAGACATTGTTCCTTTGAAAATCATCAATCGGAAATCATCAACAAAAGTGGTAAGTCACGTTTTGTTTTCTATACAGAAGTGAAATACAGTAGGTACTCGTTAGCAGCCCCTTTCTACGACACGTTAGGAAGCCTGGCTCTTCGATTTTTCAGATATACGAACTAAATTCTACATAAGAAAAAGTTAAATAAACTTCTTCTGTAACTTGTTTAACAAAGAAAAATGTACATTCATAATTGAGGCATTTGATGGAGAAAGGGCACATACGCCAAAATGCGATTTCAAGAAAATCGATTTCAAAGTGTTCATTATAGTATAACTTAATAAAAAGTAATGCAATTAAATCAATTTTTTTTAAGGATGTAGTTACCGTGTCGTTCAAGCGTTCTCAATACAGAAGTCATGATTTAAAAATGATATGTGTCTTTATTTATAAGTTTTAAACAAGTGGTTTATGTGCCCTTTTTCCATCCAATGCCTCAATTTCTTGTGTTCATTTTAAATTTCTGTACTTTTTATTTGAACTATTTCTATTTTTCAAACCTTAAAATGAATTTTTTTATTAAAGGACGAATATTTTGATACTGTACATTGGTGAACTTTGTTAAAATTAGAATCCACTCTTGGCCAGTACCATGCACGCTGTAGAAGCCTTCGATAAAAAATATTTTCAGAGTATGATCTAAAATCTAAAATCTAAACGTAATCACATCAAACGTAATTATATCAAGTTGCGACAAAGAATCACGCACTATTTACAAATTAATTACGCGCAGCGTGCACGTTACAGCTCGATGGAAACTACGGGAAAGTGGTGGTCTCTTCCATCGAGAGGGAAATGTAAACAATTGGTTATGCAAAGCTAACATCGCGATACATGTTGTACACTAAAATGTGTAAATTGGTATAAAGGTATTATTGTACAAGAATAGGAGAGAAAGGTAACTGGTAAATGCATCTGTGGCAGTTCGGTACTGTCATCATTGCCTTGCTGTTATTTCTTTTAGCCTTTTCTTCGACTTTTCTCCTTTCTGAATTTTTCTTACTATTTTACGATTTCCTATCTATTCTTTTCGTTTCCCGTTTCGAGGGTTCGCTCGGGCCTGGTTTTCGTCAAGTACATTTGACGGTCAGATCCGCCATCTGGGGACGCGTATGCTTTGTTTATGTTTACATGTTGATGCGTTTTGTGGGGGTCGCGCAGTCGGCGCAACTTGCGCTTCGCGACATTTAACCGTCATTTCAGTACAACTGGAGATTAGGTGGTGTGTAGGTACTCTTTCTTTCGCACTGTCTGCATGTTTTTCGGGAATTCGGATCTGTCTTATGGGAAGTGTAGTGTGTAATTAGTAGCCCCCTATAATCTCCCCTTTTCTATACGCTAGAATTTGCTTGTTGCTTGGTATATAATATTTTTCCTGCGTATTTCATTTTTTCTTGGTAAATACGATGGAGACGTTTGAGAAAATAGGTGAAAAGGCTACTCCTGTGTATTGGTCGTTGTGGGAAACGAATGAGAAGTTCCGATCGTGGATTCGCGAAGTACCTAATAATAAAAGCCTTTTCTACTGTTCTTCTTGCGAGAAAACTTTTTCTTGCCACTCGTGGAGGGTTAAAAGGCATACGGAATCAGCGAGACATAAATATTTGTTTTCTAAAAAAATTTCGCGAATACCTGTACATGGTACTAAGGTCTCGAGAAAGACTTTTATGCCTCAATGGCTTGAGGATTTCAAGCCATGGTTGAATAAGGTCGTCGATGATCCTTTTTCGTGTTTCTGTTCGGTTTGTAAAAAATCATTTGCTTGCGGGATGTCGCAAATCGAACGTCACGCGGATTCCTAGTGCCACATTAAAAACTGCAAAAAAAAATGGAATAGATGTAAGGAAATCGAACGATTTCGGATCGCAAGGCAAGGAATCGCATTTGTCATTTGATGAACGAAAAAAAATCGCGGATATTCGTTTTGCTGCATTAGTTGCCGAGAAAAATATTTCGCATCAATCGGTTGAGGCGATTCTTCAATTTTTCCAAGACGTTGGGAAAGATCCTGATGTTTTGGAACGTACGACGTGTGGTCGAACAAAGTGTTCTAATATTATATCGAACGTTCTGCGTCCTCGGGAAACAAAGCGTCTTATTGTTAGTCATGTTTTACAGAATTCTAAGTTTTCAGTATTTATTGATGAAACATCCGACATTACCAATGAGAAATGGATGTCGTTTACTATTGGGTATGCCGCACCCGAGACTTTGGATGTTCGAACGGAATTAGTAGAATTAATTAATCTTGACGCGCGAGAATGTACTGCCGATAAAATATTTACCTCCTTTAAGAACTCCATGTGGAAAAAGCAAATTCCGTTCGGAAACATTCTTGCTTTGTCGTGTGATAACGCGTCTGTTATGACGGGGTGTCACTCGTCATTCAAGACCAAATTTGCAGAAATTCGCGGTGAAAATTTTTTTACCATGCCGTGTTCATGTCACTCCTCTGCATTGGTAGTGCATAAAGCATGCGCTACCATTCCCGAGGTCTGCGAGGAATTATTACGGAAAGTCACTACATTCATTTATAGCAGTCCCAAACGTTCGGCCATTTTTCGCGATTTCCAACAATGTTATCAATTTACTGAACTCAAAATTTTAAAATTCTGTACTACGCGATGGTTATCGCGTTACTCATCCGTAGTTACGCTTTTAGAAAATTGGGACAGTGTGTTGCAATTTCTGAAAGAATTGGTCGTAAGTGAGAAGACAAAGTCTGGGGAAGATCTGCTTGTCATCATGCAAAATCCAGAAGCGAAAGCATATCTTCTGTTTTTGGAATACGTTCTATTGTATTTCAATGACTTTAGTTTATTCTTTCAATCGCAACATAAAAGAATCCATTTGCTTCAAACTACTGCCAAAACTCTTTTGTATAATATTTTACGTAATTTTTAGAAACCGCAGCTTTTGAAGCACATGGATTTAGTAAGATTAATAGATTTTTCAAATGGCGATAACCAAATCGCAATTAATATTATTCATTTAGGTCCGGAGTTGTGACATTTTTCTTTCTCAGTTAGTTACAGAAGGCAAACCCGATGTTGTCCAAACCGTTCGAAAAAATTGTATTAAGTTTTACATAACGGCTGCAAATGAAATTCGTAAGCGGTTGCCAATCGATGACGAATTTCTGAGCAAGTTATGTGTTTTTAAGCCTTATTTGGCATTAGTAGATAATGACAGAGACACTTCCTTTAAAAGTGTTCTCTTTATTGCTCAGAAATTGGGCGGTTTCGACGAAGAGGGCTTGCAAAAAGAATGGTCGACATTGCACCTGAATTTTGCAAATGAAGACAAGCAGAAGCTTTGTACATTGATATATATATCGATGCATAACGAATCGTTTACATTTCCCTCCCGATAGAAGAGACCACCACTTTCCCGTAGTTTCCATCGAGCGGTAGCGTGCACGCTGCGCGTAATAAATTTGTACATGAAATGTGATTACGTTTAGATTTTAGATTTTAGATCATACTCTGAAAAATATTTTTTATCGAAGGCTGCTACAGCGTGCATGCTACTGGCCAAGAGTGGATTCTAATTTTAACAAAGTTCACCAATTTACAGTATCAAAATATTCATCTATTAATAAAAAAAATTCATTTTCAGATTTAAAAAATAGAAATAGCTTGAATAAAAAGTATGGAAATTTAAAATGAAAATAAGAAATTATGAATGTACATTTTTCTTTGTTAAAGTAGTTACAGAAGAACTTTATTTAATCTTTTCTTATGTAGAATTTAGTTCGTATATCTGAGAAATCGAAGAATCATAATGGGTAATTATCATTTTTCGAGATAATTATCATTTTTCGGGAATTTGATATACATAATATTTAAATATAAAGTGTCATTGAAATCCATTTTGCCGTTTAAACGTAATCGTGTTAAAAAAATATATATGAGATATTTAAAAAAAGCTCTTTTCTAAATAGTCAAAACGTGATCAGGAGGTCTTAAAACGTGATTTCCGTAAAAAAAAAATTTCCAAATTTTTTTCATTACAAGAGTATTATACATATGTCAGAAAGTGAAAAGTGTATCTCGAGGCACTCAAGACGATCGCGCACGACCGCGTGTCGCTTGCACCTCACCGTGGACCAGCGTTTCAAGAGCGAGAGAGAAAGATGCACATTCGTTTTCTCTCGTCTTCCCGACGTTGTCCGAAGCGCCGAGCTCACGGACACGCAGCTCCAGCGTAGTGTGCATGCGAGGTGGGGGAAATTCTCGAGGGAACCCGTCCTCATTCTGGCATCACTGTCCCCACCACTTCTTCGAATCCTTCGGATGAGAGTGTGGAACCCGGGAATGACCGAGAGGGTCTTTTGTTTCCTGTCGCTCGCTCATTGGGTTTTCTCACTCGCGCCAGTGGCCGTGCGGAATAGTGTATAGTGGCGTTAGGCGCTCGCCGCCAGCCCCGTTCGTCGGGCTGCTAACGAGTACATACTGTAGTTTAGCAAAACGCGCAATGTCGACTGTGGTAGTCAACGGCGGCGCGTGATCCACTGCTGCTTACAACGTAACACAATTGTAACTACCACTGTCGGCACCACAAGTTTTGCCAAACTATTTCGCTTCTGTATTGAAAACAAAAGTGACTTACCACTTCTGTTCATGCTTTCGGAAGGAAAAATGTCTGCTTCATCGCGTGGCATGGTTAGATTTTCCCCCAGACCTTTAGTTTTAGAAATAAATTGAAAGATATATTCAAAAATGGGTACATTTCCGGGTGTCATTTTCCCTTTGATCGTTGTTTACACATATTTAAATGTTCATAATGCAATAATAATTTATACCGTTGTATTCGGGAGGGTTCATAGAATAATTTGACGTGAAGAGCAACCGAATAACTATTACCGTTTTGACAAAAAAGATGTTCAAAGTTGAAAATTTGCAGTTTTTTTCAAAATCGATTTTCTCAAAAACTGAGGGTGATGGCAAGAAACGGGATTCGTCTGAACGAGGAGTCAAACTTATGCAAGACATTAGTTATCTAGTCACGCGAAATGAAGAGGAAAAACAATTTATAACGAAAATAATATCCGATTAAAGAAAGCGTTATCCCGACACAAACAAACTACGTTAATGAATAATTTATCAATTGTTTTTAAATGCGTGTATTAAAAAGTGTATAAAGTCAATAATCGTATTTTCTTTTCTTCGCTTATTTATGATATAGTATTCATCATTTCAATATTCATTTTCACTTTCAATAAAATTAGTATAATTTAATATACCTAATTAAAAAGATGTAAATATTAATTAGTTATTATGTTGAAAAACTCATACTGTATCAGTATTGTCATAAATATTTGTGCGCAAAAACAACGCTTTAACTATGATTATAAATTTTTTCTTTATACCTTTCCGTTCATACAAAATTTCACATTTATTGCCACTTTAACGCGAATGTGTCACGTCTTCCTCTCATCTGATCAACTTCATCTGTTACGAGAATTATTTTCTTATCCAATGGAACAATTTTAGGGGCGGCGTGAAAAAAATCTTGCAAAAAATTTTCACCAAAAGTAGCTAATGTCCACCCTAATCTGCATGCAATCGGTCAACATACCTTGCACCTTGAATTCTCTCGAACGTCCTTCCCGTTGATTGTCCACATAATTTCCATGGGTTTCCCACATTGTACTCGCGCGCAGAAACACGCAGCCTCGCCCCTCGACGTCACAACTGACAGCGGAGTTTTAGTGAACTGCGGCGCCAGTTTTGGGACACCTTTGTAGTCTATTCAGTTTGGAACAAAACGTGTTCATTTATCATGCGGGCTGTTATATTTATTACTTTTTAAGGAAGCCAAGGACAGTGGCGCACCCAGAGGAGGCAAAGGAACCCCGGCACCCCCCAAGACGGGTTTTTGTAAATAGAAAAGAAAACTAGATTTTATTCTTTAAATACATTTTTAGACTCACGCAATGAATTTGATTGAATTTGCATTAACAAATATTTGTATCCGTTCGACTTGACTCCCCCCAAATTAAATCCTGAGTGCGTCACTGTCAATTAATTATTCACGCATTTTCATTGTTCTAATTTAGAACTGAAGGGTTTCCTTTGTGCGAAAGCGTACCTTGAACAGCAAAGAGACCGCTGCAAGTGGTTTCTCCGAAATTGTTGCGAACGAGGCAAGTGTACTCCCCAGCATCCTGCGGAGAAACGTGGGACAATCTAAGGGCTATTCCACCGTCGCCGTATATGACGTATTTACAGTGATCGTTGTCGGGCAAGTCGCGACCGTCCTTTAACCAAACGATCGTGAAGGGTGGAGTACCTAAGTGTAATTTAATTAAAACACAGTTTTAAAATTGGCTTCAATTAACTTTCGCGTCATTCTAACTGTCATTTTTATTTTCAGCGTACCAGTGAGTCTCGTCTGAAGCTCGTAGCAGTGGCCTTCCATGACGATCGACTCTTCTGGAAGTGGCTGCAGGAACCTTGGTGGATCTTTGTCGGCCGTAGACGGATCGTGAGGGTCAAGAATGGTCACCTATAACAAAGTAATAATTAGATAAAAAGAAAGGTAAGGTAGCTCTCTGTCGAATAAAGAGAAGGCATCGTTAGCACGTGACAGACTTGGGCATCAACTAAATAACAAATCTATAATCGTTATTCGACGAATAAAGTTGACGTTTTTATTCAACGAATAAAATTAATTTTTGTATTCGCCAGCGTTTCAACTTCAGCGTCGAATAAAGTTTTCAATGTCAACACCAACCGTAACTTTAACTTTAAAGTATAATATTTATTTTTAACTTTTATTTGTTATTCGAAATTTTTAAAATAAAAATTTTAAAATAAAATTTTAAAATTTTAAAATAAAAATTTTGCCCATTTCTGGCACGTGATAGAGATGTTTACCTGACAAATATTCTTCGTGGAACCAAGGACGTTCGTTGCCACGCAGGTGTATTCACCCGCGTCGCTCGCTTTCACTTCTGAAATTTCGATTATCGCACTTCTGCCATCGAAGTACCTTTTTATTCGGCTCGATCGTTCCAATGGTCGTCCATCCCTGAAAAATTATGTATCTTTCAATTCCGCTCGGGCGCAAAGAAGACACTGCTTCGGGGACAAAATATATTATTTAAGAGAATAATGAGAAGCTATCTGGATGGTGTCGAAATCCTTACTTTCTTACTTAATATATAAAACTGAAACGTTGTCTGTTTGTTTATCGTTCTTTCACGCCGAAACGGCTGAACGGATTTCAATGAATTTTTCAATATACATTACATAAGTCCTAGATTAGATTATAGGCTATTTATTTTTTTTGTTTGGGCTTTCTTTATTTTCCAAACATGATAAATAATTCCCGGGTGAAACCGGGTAACGGATGAGCTAGTGTTTTATAAATTCTTGCTTTTGTTTTACCTGAACCATGTTGGCGTCGGGCTGGGCGTTCCTCGGATGCTGCAACCAAGCTGCAGCCGTCCATTTACTCTAGTAGTAGTGTCCAGAAGGCTACGGCCGAAAGATGGATACGTTCTAGGCGACGCGCTTCTGGTTCTGATTGTTCGAGCAACCGGGCCAAGGAGTTGACGATCTATTCCAACAGAATCATGCCAGGAATGATAAATTTCTCCCTTCAACAGAGATTGCTACCAATGTCATCATCATTTTTACAAATGCTGTGAAGCATTGACACATAAAACATTTTATTATTCACTGTACTTCTAACAGAGATATCCTGAAGCAGTGGCCCACCCTGGCGCCTCCCAAAGAAGGGGCGTTGTAAAAAGAAAAGCAAACTGTATTTTATCCTTTAAACAAATTTTTATAATCGCCTAATGAATTTTATTGAATTTGCATCGAATGAAATTGCATTAAATAAATTTTTCTTAAAACATTTTTTCCGTCCAACTCGGCTTCTCCTAAGAATAAATCTTGAGTGCGCCACTGCCCTGAAACCACGTTCCATACTAAGCGCATGGAAATGCAAATGGTGAGAGATTGAATCAGTATTTATCAATCGTCTGCGTACTTATTACTTCCAAACGGGCACTGGCTTCGATACGGCCGTAATCGTTCTCCACGATCACCCTGTACAACCCCGCATCTTCTTGTGTGACCTCGACGATTTCTAATATCTTCACGTCGTCCCTTTCCTTTATAGAGATCCTTGCGGTAGGCGTAACGATCATGCCGTTTTTGTCCCATTTTACCCACGGTGTAGGATGACCGACCACGGCGCACTGGAATCGCACGGTTTCACCTTCCTCGACCACTCGGTTGTGTGGAACCGCGTAAAATTTCGGCGGGCTGATCTTCGGCCGCCTAGACATCGACCTGCTACGTGGTAGGAGCTGTGGGGACCTCAATTCTCGCCCATCTGTCAGACATTCCTTCGTGTTACATTTACCATTGATTCTGGATTCAGAACAACTCAATTAATTATCCATGTCTTGAAAATTTAGTAAAAATTATCCCCGACGCTTTGACTGGCGTCGGTGTTAACTTTTATTCTCCGAGAGTCCCCGCATGTTTACTTTGAAAACAAACCAATCAATTATTTCGTTTTCTATACTTTGTACAAGAATTTTCTGGCGTCACTAGGGTTCATACAAAAACTGACTTTTGAAAAAAAAAAACGGTTTTCGAATTCTACTATTCCCCTCAAAAATGGTTAATCCAGTTTTAGAATTCTCACAAAAATATCATTAAAAGAGTAAACAAATATTTGTACTTATTTTAAAAATGTTTAGTTTCCTTGATATTTATAAAAATACAAAAATATAATAAAATAAAATATAGGTACTCTATCTGTACGAAAAAAACTAGTGGAACTATTATACAAGAATAGGTGGTTCGTGTTTTTATGTTATACAAAGCGTTGGCTAGAAGAACCAACACTTTCTATCTCCTCTCTTGGATAATTGATCCTTTATCTGATTTCGATCATGTGCTTACGCGAAACCGCGGGGGATAAACTTCTGATGGGCGTCGACCGTGGCGTCGACCTCGGCGTCGAGCCTGCTGACAGTAGACCCGCAGGCCTCGTCAATCTTTGGCTCAAAACGTTTTCTTTCCCTTCTGGCACTGAAAGCACAGAATCAATGCGTGACGTTCCTTCGTGTAGGCAGCAATTACGTTCCTTATCACGCGAGTCTTAATAAAAATATGCGGTGGGTGTAGCCGGGAGACTGTTCGCATCGTGGACACGGTGCATAGTAATTGAAAAACATTCGAGAGCAAGATCGCTGATATCTGCACCGTGGCAGCTTTGCATAAACCGCAGCAGCTTATCACGTGGCCATAATTTATATACGAAATTACCATCGACGACGAGGCAAGCCGACGTGAATGCTTTCCCGAGGTCGTTGTAAGCCACGCAGGTATACTCGCCCTCGTCCTCTGGATAAACGTGCTGGATTATCAAGCGGGCCGTTTCCCCGTCGAACTCCGCGGAAAAGTTGCCGTCCATCTGTAGAATCTGGGAAAATAAAGCAAACGTATTTGAATTTTTAAGAAGCATCTACCAGGGTGTTACGCGTGTCTAGTAGCTTTTCCTACTTTTCCTCCACGCTCCCAGCGCACCAGAGGCTCCTCCGGTGTGGCGTGAACTTTGCACTCGAGAGTGACAGCGTCGCCGTCGCAACACCTCAGGTCCCGTAGCTCCCTCGTAATCACTGGTAAAGTCAGCACCTTCCTGTCAATCGAAGTTAATACTCGGTGAATCCACAAGGTCCGCGCGATCGGAGCCGAAACCAAGCCGTTGTTTCGCAAATTGTAACGCTGACAGGCAACGAAATTTATCGCTGTAAAGATCTAGGCACCACTTACCCGTGCGTAACCCCCGATTTCTTCATCTTCTCCTCTTTGCCTTGGCCTGAAAATATAATCGTTCCTTCGTCTAATCGAACTGTTAAACGCTTGCCTGTTTCTCTTGGACACAGTATTGCATTACCTTTCGCGTAGATCTGCAAAGAAATCACGGCTTTCGCCTCCCCATGGCAGTTGCGCGCTATCACGGAGTATGTTCCCGTAAAATCGAGCTTCGCGTAAGGTATTTCCAGTCGATACTGAGGCCCCTCGCCGACCAGCCGGAAGTGGGCCGCGTCTCGGTAGTAGTCAGGCTGTGGAACCAACAGACTCGGTTAAAACGAGTAAATTGTATATAACTCTTTCATCAAAAGTCGAATATCTTCGCTATCGAAAAAGCCGGGAATCCACCGGGAAGCTAAGCTATGCTAAGCGATGCTATGCTATGCCATGCTACGTTTTAAAAGAATTAGCTTCAATACATTCTTATGGAACCGTTTCCACCGAAAGCTATGCTAAAACATAGCATCGCATGGCATAGCTTAGCTTAGCTTCGCGGTGGATTCCCGGCTAAGACTCCCCTATTACTTTTTCCTATCAAATTTTGCGTCAATTTTCTCATGTATCCAAAGGATTATATAATTTATCGGTATTCTGCTTCATCAAATTACTTTCGTGCATAAAACAAAGTCCAAATTTTAGACGAATCGAATCGCTAGTTTCTTAAAAAAAATCCTCAATTTCGCTACATTTTTAGCTCCAAAAATAAGTGTAGTATAAATAGAATGACATGGGATATACTCTGTCTTGTACCATACAGGGTATTTCAGAAGTACAGATCTTGCGAAATGACGTGCGAAGGAGAAATAACTCATTCACACATCGGTAAACGTGAAGCGACAAACGCCACAAGAGCCCCAGGTGGATGAAGCTAAATCGAAGGGCAACGAGTTTCAGAAAACTGGATCACCAACTGAGCTTGCGATGGTTTCTCTCAAGCTTGAGCAGCTCTTAAGTGGCGCTCGCTAATGCAGAACCTTGGACGCGGCGCGTTGCTGTTATCATGATTCGCGGCGGAATCGCGTCTGCGTTACGCAGGCTTTTACCGCTGACAACAATAACATCGTAATCCGAGTGCGTGCCCGAGAGCCGGCGGTGTGCCAGAAACCGTCGTGGAAGAAAAGAGAAACGCAGCGAAGTTTAAAGTTCGAATCGTTTACCCTGTTAACGGGAGGCGATCTCGAAGTACGCACGACCTCGACCCGAATACCGGTATTTCCGCGACTCTCGCGCCCACATCGAGGTCATCCTTCGTGATTCAACGATCGACGCCACTATTTTTACCAACGGGCACTTTGCAAAACGATTTAGCCCTCTGATAACCCACAGACACGTTTCCTCACTGCTACGCTTATTATTCCAGAACTTTGGAATAGGAATGACACAGCGCTGTATTTAATTACGCGAACTACGAACTCTGTCATTTTTCCAAGTCCGTAGCAATCACTTAACGGTGATTGTATTCCTTTTATCGCGTTCTTTGCAACATTTCGAAGATCAGGGTGCTCCGACGTGTAGGGGATAGGTGCCATAAAGGGGCCACGTCTTAAAAGGGACAAATCGGATTTCCAAAATTCTAAACGCATTACACATGCAAGTTATTTTCCTGTTTATTGCAACACTAGTGCCTAGTCGCTTGACGTGAATTTCACTACGGTCTCACTTGCAACGGAGTAGTAATCCACGGTTGATGTTTTCAGCAGTAAAAGTGAAATTTTCATTGGTGTTCTGTGTTGTGTTCTGAGATCAAGGTATATACAAAGTGTTAAAGTGTTATATCATTAAAATTTGTATCATTAAGATGTAGAATTATAATTGTAATACTTAATAAGTTTATTTTTATTGTTATTTTCTATTACAATTGATGAGTTTGTAATATACTTTTATTGAAGGGAAATAAACACGCTTTCTTGTGATGTAGTTGTTTTTTAAATACCTATAACGACATTGTCAGAAATGAACGTTAAACAAAAGTGTGCCTTTTATAGCACCTCTCCCCTACGCTAGATCGTCCTCAGATTTAGTTTCCTTGGGATACGTCGGTAATATAATCTCGCGAGAGTGTTGTCTCCAGTGTCTCCACGGGGTTAAAATTCACCGCGAGGCGTTTTAGGTAGACGGAGAGGAGCAGAGAGGGAAGGGCAGTGATAAAAGCGAGATGAGAAACGTCTTCGCTGGGGCTCTAGCCCATATAGGGAGCGAAAGTTGAACAGATCGCTGGAGACTGATCTCGTTGTTCGTATGACACGAGTGCCGACGCATATTACCGTTTTTCATTGCTAATTGCACGTCCCTCGATCAGACACGCCCTCTTTAAACCCTCGCGGATTAAGGTCACTGGGAAGAACGGCGCGATTGTCCTTTCTTCTTAATTTACAAAGAGCGAATCGGGGGAACCGCGATTGCACCTTATATCGCGATCGATTGCTAGCAGCGTGTTACCCTCGATTATTACAAAATTCCCAGCGCCTTTTTAACACAAGTTTCTTCAAGACTACCAACGCGTATTGAAGACTCAATTTGACGCTGATTTGACACAGCTCGAGTATCGCGAATGAAGTTTTCAAGATCTCCGATGTTCCCAGTCGATCCGCGACATAATGGACCTTCTGAGACCCATCTGTCTTTCACCTGTCTCTCGGCGCAGAACTGTTCGCCTACGATGAAATTTATGCGGACGACACTTCCCGTTACGGAACTGAGGCGCCATAAACCGAAGCAAAGCCGGTTGCCGCAAGGACTTGCAGCAATGTCATCGTATATCGATCTATATTTACCCGCGCCTTACGGATTGCTGTCAGAAAAAAAGAAATCTGTTGACAGTGGCGCAGTAACATATCGAGCGCTTGCAGCGATTCGTTTCTTTACACCAGAAAGTTCAATAATTCAGGACAGGCGGCCTGGCAGGTGACATAGACGCTGCGCAAAGTCTTGTAATTAATTTTTAGGAAAATCTATAATTCACACACCTCAGAGACTTTCTTTGGAAGCATCTTTAATCGTCGAAACTTATGAGAGACAACAACTATCGGGAAAATTCGTAGCGCAATTTTAGCTCGTGGGAAATTCAAATGGTGAAATGTTTAATACACTTCCTGTCTAAATATGTATTGAATATTATTGGATGGACTTAAAGGGGGCGCGAAGAGGAAGTAGAAGAAACGACGTTGGAGTGATCGATAGCCCAGCGAAAGGCAGTCCCCCATCGCGAAATCAGTGCGCGTATTTCCCCTATTTAGCAGCTGCAGCTGCACTGAAACCAAACTTGGACGTATTTGGCAGCTCGGCTGGGGCCATACGTTGCAGGCGCGTCTCTCTGATCGACGGGAAAGAGCGAGAAAGGGAACATGGGCTCGGCCAACTTTACGGCGAACGGGCGCTGAAATTAGCGCTTAAGTATCGACCAGTTCGATGAATGTCCTAACGAGCGCCGCGGTGATCGCGGAGTGACTCATATCGCGGCGATCACCGATCCTCGAGATCTTAGAACCCGATTAGAGCCGCGATGATATTTCAATAATACTGGCTGGAACGTGGCTACGACGAAAATGGTGGTAATATCGTTGAAGGACGTGGCAAGAGGTTTAATGAATTACCGATTTTAGATGTAAAGTGATGTTGCGAAGCGGATTAGAGCGGGGATAGCGAGGTTTACTAAGGACATGTCTAATAATTTTAATAATTTATTGTAGTATTTATTTTCTATACTGTTACTGTTTTATGTTTTTCTTGTTTTACTATAATAGTATTACCTATGGTAGTACTTATTTTCTTTTTGACTTGTTTTCTTTCTTTGGCTTGTCTTTCTTTATATGTATTACATCTATGTATACTAAAGGGTCTTCCCGTTAATGAATAAATAATAAATAAATAAATAATAATTGTGGTAAAAAAATGTGCCATAAATTGATTCTGGTTATACGTTACTACGAATATTCATAGATGGGTATTCAGTTTGTTAAATTTCTCTTGGAAGGTACAGTAGAACATGTGCTTTCGTTTAAAAATGGAGAAGATAAACTAGAGATTTAGCATGTGTAATAATTAATTGAAAAGAAGACCCACTATTTCGTTCCTTATTTCAAACTTTGCACTTTTCTTATAAACCAGGTTTCAAACACATAAACGACAAATGAAAAAAAGAGAAAATAATAGGATTGTAGCAGAAGATAATAAAAGCTGTTAAAGCAAAAATAAAACAGTCTTACGTTTCGAAATTCCACATCGAATATATCCAATTCCAGGACAACGTGGTCAGCGATTCAACGAGAGAAATTAATGCCTCAATTAAGAGGTTCGTAATAATATCACTGATCGATTACTAAAACCAGGATCACGAGGAGGTTCGGTGGAGGAACGGAGTGGCTATTCGTTCGCCAAAGACACGCGACGACTGTTTTGCTGCCCGTAGTTTTGCAGTACCGATCCATCGACGAAGAAAGCCGACTTCACTTCAAGAAAAGTGGGGAGACTCTTCTGTGCGTACACTTTTCGATAAGGCAGATACCCTCGAGTGACGCGGGCACCATATACGAACGTTTTTCCGGTCACTCATCGCTTCCGGTTTCCATTTCGACTTAACACTATTAATACGAATCTACACGCGCATTAACAACTTTTCTCCATCAGAATCTCTTCCCACTAAATAATATCTGTAGCTATCTAAAGCACCCATACACAGAATTCTGTAATCCGAATTTTATTTCCGAAAATAAATAAGGAAATCGTAAGATCGTGTTGCAGATGTATAGATTTGTCAATTTTTTAATCATCATTACAAACGTGTTTAGGCTCGTTTTTCGTGCTAAACCGGCAACGTGACGATCAACCGCTGGATTGACGTCAACATACTTGAAATTACTAGCGATTGGTATTCGCTGGCCGTCGTTTTGCGTCTGCCGCCGGCGGAATAAACTCGGAAGAGTTTAATGCTGGGGGGCATCGATAAGAACGTGAATGGAATAGAATGTGTAATAATATTCTTATATCAAATCGACCATATTTCCCCCAGCAATCGAGCACACTCTATGTACCCATTTTCTCCGATAAACGGCATGACGACCAGCGAAAGAAGGAGTCTTTGTTGAAAGATGTGACCGTTCAGTAGTCGCGTCCGTTCAGCAGTCAGACTCGCCGCGACGCGGCGCGTTCCGCGCGAACAATCCCATTGTCGGCGGGACCTTCCCCCGGATTGAGCAATAAATTTCTCTCTTTCTCTGGAGCACCGGGTGTCTAACCTCATGTAACTTACTGTTACCTTTTAAAGAGCCGTCCAATATCAATGCCGTTTCCCCGACGCATATAACGCCCGCTGGCCCATTTATGGGCATAATGCGGCGTATGTTACGTTGTCATTTCTTTTTCGCAATCACCTTGACCCACATCATGGATCAGGACGGCATTAGGGACACGTCATTTCACCGGTTGCACAACATTTTCTTTCGTTTTCTCGTCCCTCCACCAGCGTCCACCCGCTACGATTCACGAGAGACGTCTCATGGCGTACTCGACTTTTCTCTCGGCCTATTTCGTTCCATCCTACCGGAGGATGACGAATTGTCGATGACCAGTGAAGCCAGCCAGCCGGAGGAAACGTTAAACCGACTGGGGCTCGTTCGCATTCCGCTCACGTTTCGCGGGGCACGCGTATTGTGAAATTTAGTTCGACCAACGTGGCCCTCGTTGGTGTACGATGGTACTGCGATGTGTTTTCAGGATGTTAGTATGGTTGTTGGCGGCTCGTGCGTCGATTTGTGTGGTGTCGGTTTTGCTAGGATTTGGGGGTCGTTTCAAGGGTGTTTTAAGGTCTAGGATCACATTTAGGTCAATTGAAATAAAGAGATCGTTGGCATAGATGGCACTGAACTGTCACGGAAATGATTTGTGGGCCGAGGCATTTAGTTGTGGAAACACTTTTTCAGAATAAGGTTCAGTGGTACTAGAGTACCTGATCTGTGCAGATTCTTCACTTAGAATTAAGGGGGTACACCACCCTGTAGATCTAAAAGAATGGGTAAATTTTAAATTTATTTTCTCAGGTAATTTTTCTGTCAGATGTTAGGCAATATTTTAACGTCATTTTCATATATTATTTATTACTTAAAGTTTTAAAGTGACGGAGTAATACAACACTGTCTACCGCTATTTCTTGTCAGCTGGTCTTCAGCACCAAAAGCGATTGAAACTTTAAGAAAAATAAGAAGTTTTATAAGTCTCCAAAGTTGTCAATTTCCACAGAAAAAAACTTTTAATTTTTTCATTCTTCAGAAGTATTAAAAAATCGTACGTTACATTTGAAGATAATTTATTTTCGTCTGAGTTGGCGTAAGAATTTTGACATAACGGTAGACAATGTTGTATAACCCCGTCATTTTAAAACTTTAAGGGGAGCTTTCGGTCTAAAAATCAATTTTTTTATTTCATTTTTCGTATTTAAACGGATTTGTTGAAATTCGTAACATTCCCGAAGTTATAGGGATTTGAGTAGCGGCAAATGCATGGGTAACACCCCTACTTAGTAGCATTTATTTGTTGGGAGTTTGTTGGGCCAATGATGTGTTATCTGTTGGCCAACTGTTGAAGTGTCGCGCTATTTTGAAATGGGCCATCGATTGTAACCAACGCAGGACCAACTAAAGGTTTCTTTCCATAGGCTCAACTAAAGGTTTCTTTCCAAAAGACTTCTGGAAGACGTCCAGAAGGCGTCTTAAAGAACTTCAAAACACATCGTAAAGACGTCTTCTTCAGATCTGGTTTAGGAAAAAAAATTTCGCGACGAGGAATATCGAACCCAAACATTCCACTTACGAAGCAACCGCTTTTAGCAACAACCCAACATACTTCCTTGTGGACACTTCTAATTTCTAGTTACATTAGTATTAATTGTTTTTAAAAATTGCGCAGTGACGCAAAATATTCTACAAGATATCATCACTCGACCTTTAAAAGAACTTGTGATATTTTTTCTTTAAAAAGAAAAGATTTCATCAAGACGAATTAATTGATACCACTTTTAACTTCGAAATCAGATGTGACTGCCTCGAAAAACGGCCTCAAAGTTCGAGGCTCTGCGGTTCACCTGAGGAAAAATGGGGGATTTAAGCGATACTCTGCTTCATGACTTTCATTTAAGGGTCGTGTTGGGCCTGCGTTTGCCGCTTGTGCCCCTTTTCTAATGGCCAGTTCGAAGTCGCGAGTGGATCAGTGGCCAGCCTTAGAAGCACATGTGCAGATTCAATATTTACCATGGATAAAGTCCCCCTAATTGTTCAAGTTTATATGATAGGACAATCGTATTAGTTACCTTGAGAAAATCCCGCAGCCACATCACTTCCGGTTTGGGATCGCCAACCACCTCGCATGATATGATGACCGCGTCGCCTTCGACCGCCTCCGTGGACAAGGGTTTCGTGACGAAAAGAGGCTCCTTCGAATATCTACGAGTCGTAGGGGAAAAAATGGCTTATACAGTGACTCGCAGCCATAATCGTACACTTTTTAAAATCGCATAACTTTTTTAGAATTGGTCCAAACGACTTGAGTTTTTTTTTAAAAGCTAGAAGGATTAGTTTGCCAACTGATGTGTTTCGTCGTTTTCAAAAAAATGCAATTGATCGGAATAGCGGAAAAAATAGTAAAGGTCGTTTTTTTAAATTTTTTTGTGAGCCTGTAATGAAAATTCAAAAAACCCGTTTGTAGATTGAAGTAAGTTGTATGCATGCTGAAAATTTCGTCAAAATCGATTAACGTTGCTCTGAGCTACAAACGTTTAAAGATCATACCTCAGAGCAACGTTAATTGATTTTGACGAAATTTTCAGCATGTATAAGTACAACTTACTTCAATCTACAAACGGGTTTTTTGAATTTTCATTACAGGCTCACAAAAAAATTTAAAAAAACGACCTTTACTATTTTTTCCGCTATTCCGATCAATTGCATTTTTTTGAAAACGACGAAACACATCAGTTGACAAACTAATCCTTCTAGCTTTAAGAAAAAAAACTAAAGTCGTTTGGACCAATTCTAAAAAGGTTATGCGATTTTAAAGAGTGTACGATTATGGCTGCGAGTCACTCTACCTACATACATATATGAATTACTAGAAAGGTTAATAACTGTAAATCAAAATATTCATTCTGAAAAAATCGAGACGGTGTTTTTATACTGCATGAGTACTACGACCCCCATAAGGTAGTTGACCCAGTCGTCGATCGGTACCCAATCGTCGATCATTTGAATTAATATTGAGATTTTATAAGGTTTTTGAACAATATTGTGTATAGGATAAAATTGCAAATTAATATTTAAGAGTCTTTACCTACATATATCATCACAATATTGTTCAAAAACCTTATAAAATCTCAATATTTAAGTGATCGACGACTACGTCTAAACCGATCGACAACTGGGTCAACCACCTTACACATACATACTGTCGTTCCAAAAATGATTTCCGAAATCGTGCTTTCCCCTTGTAAATGATTTCAGCCACTTTCGATTTAGTAGCTACACTAAATTTAACGCAACCCAAACCTACGTACATGAACCGAAGTCCCACCGCTCAAATCTGGGTCACCCCTTGTCTCTTTCCGCAAGTTCTACAGCCCAGTTAAATCTGTGCCTGGAGTTTCGTAACATCTCGGGTAATTACTGTTGACTATTATACTCACGGTATGTCTGGCGTGGCGACCGTCACAGTTGGCACTTCGGCAGACAGATCGCCATCCTGCTCCCTGCTGCCAATAATGGACACCCTCGTGGACGTCTCAACGTGGCCAACTTCGTTCGTGGCTGTGCAACTGTAAACGCCGGCGTCCCTTAGAGTGACCTTGGCCAAGGACAGCTCAACGGTGCCATCGTGATTCAAGGTCATCACTGCTCGCCTACTGGGACGAAGTCGAATGCCGTCTCGATGCCTGAACAAAGAATCAATATCCCCCTGAATGATGACGCTTCAAGGTCACAACTAAGAGAATACCACGCTGACGCGATCAGCGATTCCTTCCACGAGTTCTCTTGGGAGCGAACGTCCAAGGGGGAAGGTAATTTCGCTGCTTTCTTTTAGTTAAACAAAGAGCCTTTACCATACGACGCCGACGCTTGGGTAGGCCTCTATTTGAGCCGTCATGCGTAGATCGCCGCCCAATTTCACTGTGTACGCAGCGTCCAGGCCACAGAGAAATTCTGGCGCTATGTAGGCGCGAATCCCTTTGTCCACGACGAGGATGCATCGGCAAGACATGGAGCCGGTCGCGTTCCTTGCTGTCGCCATGTAACAGCCGGAATCCTCCAGAGTGGAATGGATGATCTCCAGGGTGTGGAAGTTGGAGTCGTTGTCCCAGAATGTGTGGTGCTCTTTGAGGAGAAATGAATGTCCATTAAAGGTACGTCGGATTATATGGGTAAATTAGTAGATTTTTATTAATTGGTGTAATATGTTGATTATTATTAAATGCCTAGGGTGAGTCTTTGGAATGTTCTACTGTGAAGTATGAGTATATATTAGATCACAGAGTATATTGTTTACCATCTTGATGGATTTCACCCCCGTTCTTAGACCACGTGACCTCCGGAGCAGGGTATCCTGCCACTTGACATGTTAATCTCACAGGATACGAGGCTTGCACTCTTCTGTCTCGGAGCCTCATGGTAAATTGCGGAGGTCTGTCTTCTAGATCGTCTTCAGCAACTCTGTGTAATAATGTAATAGCTTTTTTATCAATTATTCTGGGTTGTATCATATATGTAGTATTATTTATCGAGTAGGACAGTTCCCTCATCAATTTTTACTTATTTTATACAATATTTCTTAAACGGGTGGTTTGACTTAGGTAATAGGAATTAAGCCTCAATTTTTGATATCGATGAAATTTTCAGCCTGTATACATTGTATACAACTTAATTAAATCTACAAACGGGTTTTTTAAATTTTCATTAAAGGCTCGGATAAAAATTTCCTCGCTATTGCGACCAATTGCAATTTTTTTCAAAACGCCGAAACACGTCAACTACTTAAGACACTAATGCTCAAGCTTATCAAGTCGTTGGGACCAATTATAAAAAAGTTATTTTGTTTTAAATGCGCCCCAATACTTTTGCTTGGCACTGTGTATAACAGTTCGAAACAGTTATTTTTTACACCGTTTCAACCCCCCTTTAATCTCAATTACTCACGCATACCTCGACTTAAGTTTGGCATCGGCTTCGATGATCTTCGGATCGTTGACGATGAGCACCCTAGCGAACGACGACACCTTGCCAACCAAATTGCCAGCTTCGCAGACATATCTACTAGAGTCAATATCCTGAACCTTCTCAATAATCAAACAGCACTTGTGCCCATTATAGGAAATCGAACACCTGGGATCGTCGTTGGAATCGATCTCAGTCGATTCGCGGTACCACTTTATATCGACTTTCGACTCACTGCGAACCTGTAAATTGTCATATGGATTCGTGAAGTTTCGCGGCCGCTTCTAGCTCGTCGTTTGAATCGCGTTTGCGTGGGAGCCTTAATAATAAATGGACCAGAACAAAGGTAGCCTAATAATAGCGCGTTTACCTCGCATTCCAACTTGACTCTCGCCCCCTCGAGGACCTTCAGCTGACCCGGCAAGATTCTCGTGAACTCCGGAAGATCGACGGTCTCGCTGACCCTCACGGGGTTCGTCATAGTCACCGACTCGCCCCAGCCATAACGATTCCTCGGCGTCACCTGGAACTTGTACTCGCCGCCAGGTTTCAAGTTGAACGCGTCGAACGTGTTGAGCGGCGTCATACCAAGCTGAGCACGGCAAAATATACAGAACTTGATGGATTTTCAGAAAAGCACTTAGCAAATAAGAATATGGAATCAGGCTTGGAGGTAGCTGAGAGAATATTCTACCATTAAATGGACAAAATAAATGACGCTTACTTGGTTCCTTAAACAGCAGCAAGAAAAAGATTATTAAAAATAAAGTTAGTGGTGCACTTGTAGTTTCCTATTATTTTTAAGTGTGAGACTCGAGGTGTCAAGTAGAGTAGTAGAAATTTTGATAGCTATTCATAAGCTTGTAGTACTCTTACGTAAATGGCTGACATTTTTAAGAAAATCGAACGTAAAATCTTTTATTCTTTGACACTATTTTGTGAATATCTCCTACTTGACTTCTGAAGGCCAAATGTACCAAATAAACATTAAATCATGAACGTTACCTCGACCCATCTTGCACCGCCGTCGCTACCCAGCAACCAAGCGTCAACCCTATACGCGATGACAGGTGCAGGTCCTCTTCTTTCAGCTTTGCCCCAACTTAAGGACAGCCAATTCCGCCCTCCATCGACCACAACTGGTTCACTGCTGATAGGCCCAGGAACATCTGCAAAACCCCAACCATTCACTCGTTATCCCGCTTCAAACTGAATTCCCACGCGCATTCACACTTATCGTTGCATTCTTTCGTCACTCGTCACTCCGCACTCGTAAATCCTTCATCCAGTATCTGCTAACCTCTGTGCCCATACAAGTACTCCAAAAAGTCAGTAATTAAGCAATCTTTCTCCGACCACGAGCGTCTCAGACGAGAAACAGTCGTGCGTTCATCGTTGCTCACGACGATTCCATGATCGTGGGGCTTCATGCTCCACCAAATTTCATCCTCACACTTCTTTTCAATCGCAACGGCTTTCTCTTTTAATAAAGAATACTTCGAACCGCGTTCGAATTCAATTACGAATGAGAAACGACGGAAATCGTGGCACCGCGATATCCTCTTTATACGATCGCGAAATTTTCGGACCTTCTTGTGCTTGGGGAACGGAGCCGAAAATGTCAAGGTGTTTTTTCTTCTCGCTCGAGGCTCGAAAAAAAAAGTAGGCCGCGCGGAATGACTCGCGTCCCGACGCCGACTGAATTTCGAATTTGTGGACACAGAGGGATGTTGGGGGGAGGCGAATAATCAAGGCAAACGAAAATAACTCGACGAGAGGTGTTCCACCAGTTGGGAACGTAGGTGGTGATCGGATATGTCTGTCGACGTGCGAGAACCACCTTGTGGAACTGTGTCACTTTTTCCCGCTGATAATTCTCAAATCGACCGTGCATCCACTTTCGCACACCCTGCCCCTCTCCGCGCATAATTTCCTATTAACGCTGGCATTCGTTACACTCGCAGCTGATATTGTCGCAGTTCGCTGTTGCAGAAGCTTGTTGGCAATTGCAACTCGCGGAGGATGGCATTGATGATTATTTACAGTGCGCGCAACTGTTTGCAATTTTGTAACAAGTAGCACACATTGTCTCTGTTCCTCCACGCGTGGCAATCTTCATAAATATTCCTGCGAGCTTTTATGAATTTATACCGAGGGATCTTGGAATTCAAGTGGAATTCAAGGATTGGAAACTGAAAGCTGATTGAATGATGTGCGTTCTGAAGCTACAAATTCCGCGCTGCCAGCGAAGATGTTTATTTATCAAGCGGCCTAGTTCGGGGAGCCCACATGTTTCCACAGTTTCCAGTGTATTTTTACGATTGTAATCGTTGGTTTTGAGGGGAAAGTGTTAAATTTGAGAATGAAATATATATCGACAAATTGCAGTTAAATTTAGAAGGTCCGAGGAATATCGCATGTATATGGAGCGTTTGAGATTCGTGTATGGAGACGCTTACGTAAAATTAATTTACAAGAAACCGCGGGAGACTTGATTCTAATTCGAGAATCACGGTGCCCTTCCAACGTTCCTGATTCTCGTCCCCGCGCTCGGTGTTCCTATTAATCATGTCGCGAGATTCTTTTCTTCCCGTGTACGTGTAATGGATCACGTTTGTTTCGTAGTGTAGTGCACTGTGCTGTATTTTAAAGCGTGGAGGCTTGGTCAAGGAACTGTCACACTTGGCACAGGTTCAGCTTCGAATTCAGCCGTTCGTTGGCTGGAAATTCGTGCGTTTATCGTTTTATTCGAGGGAATCACGAGTCTGTGGGTTCAATATGATTTAATGGAAACTTTATACCCAACATTTTGTTCTTGGAAGAAAATTTGCATAAATCTGTTTCTTCAAACATATTTACCAAAAAATGGCACGGAAGTGGAGTTCAGTATCTCGTTAAAAGGCTCGCGAAAATTGTATCAGCTGATTGAGTACTCTTTGTTTGGGCATGGCTTTTGTTTGCGGATGCTTAAAAAGTGAAGTGTGCTGACTCGACGGATAATCAGCCTAAATACTGACGTCACTTAGCGCGTCGGCTTAGTCCAGGGTTTATTTGGCCCGGGGCCATTAATACCTGGGCCAAGTGTACGGTGACACTGCAGTCACTGTCTTCAGGTCGTGACTTTTAATTATACTAACTTGATGCATGTTAACTCAATTACCGATGCCTGACATTTGCACTTGCATCCTATATATACGAAGCATGTATCATGGTTATTTTAAGCAGCAATAGTAGTTAATCACGTATTTATATTATCAGAAGATTTTGTGAAAATAAATTCAACTTACTCCTCACGTAGGACATTTCGTCATCGCGACTCTCGCTCGACAGACCCAGGGCACTTCCGGTATCGGTGCGGCTGCTCAGAGTGCTCCAGTCAGGTGTTAGTGACCTGGCGCGTTGTTTCACCTGGGTAATCGATAAAAACAAGAAGCATGTATAGTGAAACGAAGGTCTCATTAGCAATTCAGTGAAAATTCAAAATTTACTTTAATCGAGAAGAAGCTTCTGTCGCAACCGTATCTGTTTTTAACAAGAATACAGTAGGTGCCCTCGTCTGTGGGCGCCACCCTCTTCAAAGTCAATCTGACGTAGTCATCGATGGCTTCTTTATGAGATCGGGGACCGTCGGTGATGTCTCTTAGTCCCTTCATCCAGGTCACTGGTGAACAAACAATAATAATGTGTGACGATTTCCGTTCCTTGGAACTAAAGTAAGTTAAATTGAAAATTAAAAAAAAAACACAAAAAGAGCGGTTTGTTGACTGAAAAAGTAAGTTGCGGAAATTTTAAGGAGTATGAAATAACTTATTATATCGTTTTATTCATTTCTCTGTTATAGGTAGTATAGTCTCATCATGATATATTCAGTTTTTTTTATCTTATATAGTAATGAACTTTTATAATTGAAACGAGGAGTCGAATGAAACTGTTAACTTTTATAAATAAGTTATTTTAACTCTTAAATCATTTCTTTTCTGTTTAAAGTTAACTTTGTACATTAATATTTTAATTCTGTTGTAAGAGTTTAGTTTTACCAATTATTTAATGCTCGATTAATAAAAGTTCTGGATATTTATCCGTAGAATATGAAAGTCAGGATTATTTTTTTAATTAGAATTATTTTAGGAATTGGAAGCAGGATAAGTATAAAAGAAAAAGCATATTGTAATTTTTGTATAATTACTTTCACCGAACGGTATAAAGTTTCAACTTTAGATCTACCTATGTATCTACCCCACACCATTTTCAGGAAATCTGTCACAACTTCAACTTTTGCAGAGCAGAATAAATGTTCCTGTTTAATTAGAACTTTTTCTTACTCTCAAGAAAATAATAACCTCTTATTTACACGAAAATGTATGGAATAAAAGTTTCAGTTAATACATTGCATGTTATAACAGTTTTATAACTGTCATAAAATTACGGTTACTTCATAATTACTTGAAAATTTCATTTTATAATCTTTATTTCGAATTCTTTTAATATTCAAAAATACGTCGGGGACAGGGCTGTGAAATGTTTACAAAATAATTAAATAAATACCTATGGATCTATTTTGTAGACATTTCACAGTCCGGTCCCCGACGTATTTTTGAATATTATAAGAATTCGAAATAAAGATTATAAATAAAATTTTCAATTATTTATGAAGTAACCGTAATTTTCTGTCTGTCTATAGAGACAGAAGAAAAGATAAAAACCCCTTCACTTTTGCGACGGAGGTTAATAAATAATACCCGAATTCACCGTGCATTTATTTTACCTCGAGGTTTAGGAACTCCAGAGCACCTGAACGACACGCTAACATCTTCGCCAGCGTTAACAGTGATCGATTTCTCCACGGGTCTCGAGACAAACATGGCAGGCTTCTCGCTATCCATCGCACCAGATGATATTACGTCTACCGTGGCGATGCTGTCCACGTGTCCATAGGCGTTAATCGCTCTGCAGATGTAAGTGCCTCTCTCAGACTCGGTGACCTCCGGTAGAACCAAAGTGTGCACGTCGGACTCCCTGTAGGTCTTCGCCTTTGGAATAGACACTGGTTCCTTTCTTTCGCCACGGAGCCATCTCACTTCCGGCGTGGGCATGCCTGTACCGATCGTTCACGGAAATTGTTTTTAAGCATCTAAAAGAGTGTGTTCGCTGAGAAGCTTCTTTCCTTACCTTTCACTTCAACTTGGAGGGCAACGGTGCCACCAGTGGGAACACTGTAGTCGGTTAAGCGGTTGGAGAAACGCGGCCTTTTGGAGGATTCGAAGCTGTAGTAGTCGTCGAAGGCTTTGTCCCTTTTGCTGGTAGTCCGTCGAGCTCGCTCTTAAGGATGCAAGCATATAAGTATTTTGGAATTATAATTTTAACATTTATAATCATTAACTACAGCCAGGGGTTGTAGATGACTGTGATCGTGAATGTTACCGTCAAAGTGAACCACGTGGGATATTTCATCGGTGCGCAGATCATTCATCGCTCTGCACGTGTATCGGCCTCCGTCTGAGGAATTCGGAGCAGAAATTTCTAACCGATAGATACCATCGTCTAGGTAGCATTGCCTATAACGATCGCCTTGGAGAACGCAACCGTCTTTCAACCAGGAAATAGTTGGAGTAGGATTGCCGCGCACTCGGCACTCCAACATTAACTCCTTGTCAGAATAACGATAAGTGTCTGAAAGAAAGATAGCACCAATGGTATCGCAAAACAGAGACATTGAATCGGCAGTGAAATAAACATTTAGAAGATGAAAACGAATATTTTTGTTAAGAACTTGGGAAATGGGGGTGGTTTAGATTCGAACATTGAGATGGTACGAAATGATAAGTGGTTTTTGAATTCATTATTCACGTTCTGTTTGTTAGATTATTATTTTACTCAAGAGATTTCGTAGTATTGCAATAGTTTCATCTTTTGCACTCCTTTGGTACTTACCTTTGATAGATCTGGTGAAGGTGGGGGGTGAGAGTGCTGGTTGGAAATCGGGGTAAATTTTTAAAGTGGATTCGGTGCTTGCAAATCCGTGAACATTCTCGGCAACACAGGTGTACACTCCGGAATCTTCGGGGAGTGCTTCATGCAGTTCGAAATAAGCCATACCGTTATCAAACCGAGTTCGATATCGATTCGAAGTTACGTCTAGTCTCTCGCCATCCTTCGTCCAATAGACTCGTGGCTCTGGGTATCCAAGAACGGTGCACGTCAATCTTGTTCTCATACCGACTCCAACTGTCCTGTTTGTTAATCTCGTGCAGAACGATGGTTTCTTTCCCCTCTCACGTGGCAGAATCTGCAGAATAAATTCGCACCACCATATGAATACTTTAAAACTTTCCAGAGCTTGCAGTTGCTTATGTTTGACATTTCTCAGGTGCAAACCACGTTCTTCAGAAAAAGTATCCCAATGCTTTGTCAGTATTGCAGCATCATCAATGGTGAAATAAAGGGTAAAGGCAAAAGCAGGGAATGTCACAAAACAGCTTTACCCAGAAAATTAAAGTGTTTTGTTCCAGTGCAGAATGAACTTAACCAGTATACCAAAAATTTAGAGTTATCTTACGGGGGCATTTGAACTTTATAACCCTTTGTGATTCGACACTTCCGTAGTCTCACTTGCCACCAACAAAATATGCTATAAATCTAAAAATAGCGAAAAATGGACATTCCACGTTTTCTCTCTTATCTTTCAAATAACAATTTTCTTCAAGGAAACGAGTTAGATTTAGAACCCTATAAAAATGGACCACGAAAGTCTCAAACTTACACCAACAATATCCCTAATCTATTCAAAATAAAAAATAATCCCAATCAACAAAGTATTACCTCGCTTGTGATAGGAGGCAGATAAAACGATAAGTTTGATCCACGCTCATCGAAATCGGTTCGGGACGTCGTCTTCGGTCTGCTGTAACGTGGTGGTTTTGTGCTGCTTGTAATAGTCGTGTCGCTATCTCCGGTCGAGTAATCGTCATACTTCAGCAAACTGATCGATCTGGCACGAGTAATTTGGTCGTCCCTTTTCCTTCTCCTTCGATAGTAGGATCCTGTATCGTGATAGTATCTGTCCATCGAGGTGTCCCTCAGCTTGTAGTCAAGAAAGTCGTCGACTCTTGTTTTGGTCAAAGAAGTCAACGAATCCCTCCAGCTGTACGATCTGGAACCGCTGGAGAGCGTAGATTCGAAGCCAGAGTCATGTCGATTCGATCTCTCCCGCCTGTCTCGCCAGAATTCCACATCCGAAGAGACGCCCTTAGGTCTTCCAAATCTGACTGTGTCCTCTGTCATCTTTCGTAAAAGTTGATCTGATTCGCCCTGTCGCATCCTCGACCAACTGTCGTCCCTGATTTGCTCCTGTCTTCGCTGTCTGAGCCTGGATGTCTCATCGTCCTGTCGTTTCCTCAAACGTTCCTCTTCTTCTTTCATTTCTCTAGCTGCCTCCTCCTTTCTCAACTGTCTGTCCGTGTCCCGCCTACGCTTTCTATCTTCGTCCTCTCGCCTCAGACGTTCTGTTTCTTCCCTGTACTGACGCTCCTCAGCTCTCCTCCTTTCTAAACGTTCGGTTTCCTTTCTTCTCATAGCTTCTTCATCGTCCTTCCGTTGTCGATCGGCTTCCATTCTTTTTTTTCTACGTTCTGCCTCCCTCTTTGTTCTTTCTTCTTCTTCTTTGAGTAACTTTTGTTCTTCCTCTTGTCTCCTCAGCTCTCGTTCTTTCCTCCTACGTTCGCGAGTGTCGTCCTCTCTTCTCACTCGTTCTTCTTCAGCTTTTCTTACCTTTTCTGCTTCATGCCTGATTTGCTGCTCTTGTTCTTCCCTTCGGCGCTTAGCTTCTTCTCGTCTTTGGTCGTCCTTTTCCTGCTCCTTCTTTCGTTTCTCTGCTTTCTCGGCTAATCTGCGGTCCTCTTCTTCCTTCTTCAGCCTTGCCTTTTCTTCTTTTCTTTTGCGTTCCTCTTCTTCTCGTTGGGCTCGTTCTTCCTCCTCTTTTTTTGCACGTTGGTCTCGCTCCCTTTTCCTCTCCTCTTGCTCCTTCTTTCGTATCTCGCGCTCCTCCTTTTCCTTGCGTTCATCTTCTTCCATTTGTAATTTTCGTTCTTCTTTCCTCTTCTTTAATTCTTCTTCCTTTTGCTTCAGTGTATCTGATTCCATTTTCTTTAGTTTCTCTGCCTGCTCCGCTTTTTTGCGTTCATCTTCTTCCTGTTTGCGCTGGTCGGCCTTATTCTTTTCCCTTCGCTCCTCTTCTTCGCGTTCTAGCTTCTTCTTAGTCTCGTCTTCCTTCTTGCGCCTTTCCTCTTCCTGTTTTAATTTCTCGGCTTCCTCTTTTTTCTTTCGCTCCTCTTCTTCTTGCTTTACCTTTTCAATTTGCTCTTTTTTCTTTCGTTCTTCGTCCTCTTTTAGCTTCTTCGATTCTACCTGCTTCTTATGCTCTGTCTCTTCTTGTTGCAACTTCTCAGCTTCTTGTTTCTTTTTTCGTTCTTCCTCTTCTTTTATTTTTTTAGCCTCATCCTCGGTTTTACGTTCATTCTCCTTCAATTTTAACTTTTTCTCTTCTTCTTTTTTCTTACCCTCCTCTTCTTTCTGTTTTAATTTCTCAGCCTGTTGTTTCTTTTCTAACTCTTCCTTTTCCTTGACATGTTTGGCCTCCTCTTCTTGTTTAAGTTTCTCTTCTTCCAATTTCAATTTTTCTTTTTCTTCTTTTTTCTGACGCTCTTCTTCCTTTTGCTTTAGTTTATCAGCCTCCTGTTTCTTCTGCCGCTCTTCTTCTTCCTGCTTTAATTTGTCAGCGTCCAATTTCTTTTTTCGCTCTTCTTCCTGCTTTAGTTTTTCAGCCTCCTGTTTCTTTTGTCGTTCTTCTTCTTGCTTTAGTGCTTCAGCCTCCAATTTCTTTTTTCGCTCTTCTTCTTCCTGCTTTAGTTTTTCAGCCTCCTGTTTCTTCTGTCGTTCTTCTTCTTCTTGCTTTAGTGTTTCAGCCTCTTGTTTCTTTTTTTGTTCTTCTTCTTGTTGCTTAATTTTTTCAGCCTCCTGTTTCTTTTTTCGCTCTTCTTCTTCCTGCTTTAGTTTTTCAGCATCCTGTTTCTTCAGTCGCTCTTCTTCTTCCTGCTTTAGTTTTTCAGCTTCCAGTTTCTCCTGCCGCTCTTTTTCTTCCTGCTTCAGTTTTTCTGCCTCCTGTTTCTTCTGTCGCTCTTCTTCTTCCTGCGTTAGTTTTTCAGCTTCTTGTTTCTTTTTTCGCTCTTCTTCTTCCTGCTTTAGTTTTTTAGCTTCCAGTTTCTTTTTTCGCTGTTCTTCTTCTTGCTTTAGTTTTTCAGCTTCCTGTTTCTTCAGTCGCTCTTCTTCTTCCTGCTTTAGTTTTTCAGCCTCCTGTTTCTTCTGTCGCTCTTCTTCTTCCTGCTTTAGTTTGTCAGCTTCTAGTTTCTTTTTTCGGTCTTCTTCTTCCTGCTTTAGTTTTTCACCTTCCTGTTTCTTCAGTCGCTCTTCTTCTTCCTGCTTTAGTTTTTCAGCCTCCAGTTTCTTATTTTGCTCTTCTTCTTCCTGCTTTAGTTTTTCAGCCTCCAGTTTCTTTTTTCGCTCTTCTTCTTCCTGCTTTAGTTTTTCTGCTTCCTCTTTTTTCTTTCGCTCTTCGTCCTCTTTTAGTTTCTTAGCCTCCTCTTCCTTTTTACGGTTCTCTTCTTCCAGTTTTAATTTTTGCTCTTCTTCTTTCTTTTTGCGCTCCTCCTCTTCTCGTTTTAGCTTTTCAGTTTGCTCTTTTTTCTTTCGGTCTTCCTCTTCTTTTAATCTCTTAGCTTCCTCCTCTTCTTTGCGCTTTTCTTCTGCAAGTTTTAATTTCTGCTCCGCCTCCTGGTTTAACCTTTCAGCCTCCTCTTTCTGTTTTCGTTCTTCCTCGTCTTTTAATCTCTTTGCTTCCTCCTCTTGCTTACGCTTTTCTTCCTCTAGCTTCAATTTCTCCTCTTGTTCTTTCCGTAAACGCTCCTCCTCTTCCTGCTTTAGTCTTTCAGCTTCCACTTTTTGCTTCTGTTCTTCCTCCTCTTTTAATTTTTTAGCTCTTTCATCTTGTTTACGTTTTTCTTCCTCTACCTTCAATTTTTCCTCCTCCTCTTTCCGTTTGTGCTCCTCTTCTTCCAGCTTTAATCTTTCAGTTTCTTCCTTCTGCATTCGTTCTTCCTCTTCTTTTAATCTGTTAACATCCTCCTCCTGTTTACGTCTTTCTTCCTCTAGTTTCAATTTCTCCTCCTGCTCCTTGCGTAAGCGTTCCTCCTCTTCTTGTTTTTGTCTTTCAGCTTCCTCTTCTAATCTTTTAGCTTCCTCCTCTTTCTTACGCTTTTCTTCTGCAAATTTCATGTTTTCTTCTTCTTTCTTCCTACGTTCTTCTTCCTCTAGTTTTAACTTTTCGTCTTCCTTTTTCTTACGATCTATTTCCTCTTGTTTCAATTTTTCAGCTTCTACTTCCTTCATGCGTTCTTCTTCCTGTTTAAGTTTCTCAGCTTCAGCCATTTTCTTACGTTCTTCTTCTTCTTGTTTCAGTTTCTCAGCTTCAGCCTTCTGCTTACGTTCTTCCTCTTCTTGTTTCAATTTCTCAGATTCCTCCTTTTTCTTGCGCTCTTCTTCTACCAGTTTCAATTTTTCCTCTTCCTCATTCTTTTTACGTTCTTGCTCCTCTTCTTTTAGTTTTGCAGCTTCTTCCTTCTTCTTACGCTCTTCTTCCTCCTGTCTCAACCTTTCTTTTTCTTCCTTTGATATTCGTTCCTCTTCCTCTTGTTTTAGTTTCTCAGCCTCCTCTTTATTTCTGCGCTCTTCTTCCTCTTGCTTTAATTTCACAGTTTGCTCCTTCTTCTGGCGCTCCTCTTCCTCCTGCTTTAATTTCTCAGCTTGCTCCTTCTTCTGGCGCTCTTCTTCTTCTTGCTTTAATTTCTCGGCTTCCTCTTTTTTCTTAAGCTCCTCTTTCTCTTGTTCCAGTTTCTCAATTTCCTCTTTTTTCTTACGCTCCTCTTCCTCTTGCTTTAGTTTTTCAGCTTCCTCCTTCTTCTTGCGCTCTTCTTCCTCTTGCTTCAATTTTTCAGCCTCTTCCTTCTTTTTGCGCTCTTCCTCTTCGTGCTTTAATTTCTCAGCTTCCTCCATCTTTATACGTGCCTCTTCTTCTTGCTTCACCTTCTCAGCCTCCTCTTTTGTTCTACGCTCTTCTTCTTCCCGTTTCAATCTCTCCTCCTCTTCCCTCTTCTTACGCTCTTCTTCCTCTTGCTTCAATTTCTCAGCTTCTCCCTCTTCCTTATCCTTTTCTTCCTCTCGCTTTTCACTTTCCTCTTTCTTCTTTTTCTTCTCCTCATCTGTCACCCACACAATTTCTGTTCTCAGCAGATTGTCACGTATAACCTGCACAGTATTCATCAAATTGTCCATAGGCATTTCCAGCTGCACCAACCCTTCTCCAGCAGAATTCTCTTTCCACAACGCCTCAACCGTCTCAGCAGATGTTTCCAATTCGTGCAAACATGGTGCCAAGGGTCTCAGCACGCCGCAGATATCAGTAGTCTCTAAATGCCCTAGTCCAGCTGTCGGTTTGTCAGCCGACTGTTGTCGAACAATAGCAATTGCTCTCTGTAACTTCCGAAGGGAATTCATCGTTGCTTCCTCGACTTCCTTATCTTCCAATATACGCTGAATACCTTGTTTTAGTCCCTCAAGTGGCGTCATCAGCGCTTTCAAAGCCTCGTTCTCGATTTGAATTTCAATACCCAGCAAATCTTTATAACTTTCTATCTTACGATCAATCGACTCGATAGAATCGTTTATTTCCTTAATCGATATCAGCAGTTTTGTCGAAGCTCTCGAAACCTCCTCTGGCGACACAATCACTTTCTTGCTTTTCTCTGCTTTTTCACGTTCACCAGTCGAAATACTCTCCAAAGCCGACTGCAGATTCTTCAGGGGTTGTTCTAAATTCTCCAAATACACAGTGGGAGACTCCTCCACCGTCATAATCGATTCCTTCAGTTGCACCAAGGGTTCAGCTAGAGCTCCAATTATTATTTCTCTTTGCAGCTTCACATTAGCCCGTTCTTCAATATACGATATACACTTCTCAAGATTCGACAGAGAATCCACTATGGCGTCGATGCTAGCTTCTTCCTCGTCTATGCTCATTCCACTCCTATTCTTCAGCACCAGGAAGCTCTCGTGGACTTCAGACAGCGGTTCCACCAACATTTTCACAGCTTCATACTCAATTGCTCTTTCCTCCGCTTTATCAGCAGTCACAGCTTTCTCCATCTCAATAATAGTCGACCTTATAACTTCCACTGGCTGCACCAGCTTCTCGACCACCGACCAATCTGGAGTGATCATGCTCAACTGCTCTTCAGCAGCCGCAGGCTCAGTTTCCATGACGATACACTCCTTAATCTCAGCTATGGATCTCTCTATTTCCTGCAGAGGAACTGCCAAGCACTCGGTTATCCAATTGCTCGAGTCCTCAGGCATCGCTTCAACATCCGGCGACATCACCCTTTCCTCTAGCACAGAGATGCTTCTCTGAAGCGTGATTAAAGGTTCCGCCAGAGCCGTCAGCAAGGAAGCTTGGTCCGTCGGGCGATCTTCTACAGATTCGACAAGTATGTGATCCTGGATCAGCGCTATAGAATTACACAGATCTTCGAGAGGCTCGATCAAAGCATTCGACGTAGCCTCCATCTTCTCCTCAGCACTGAACGACTTCTCCTTCGCAGACTCGATAGCAATTTGCTCATGGATCACAGACACAGCAGCGTTCTTCAGTTCCAACAGACTTTGCGCCATGGTTTTCAGCAGCGAAAGATCCTCCTTCTCAGAGAGCGCAACTGTCATTTCGTTAGCGTCCATGGACCTTCGTTCCTCGACGACCAAAGCCAAGCACTCCCTCAACTCACTCAGAGGTTTGGCCAGCCCCTTCAAAGCTTGAGCTTCTTCTTCGGAGATCGATAGCGCTATCTCAGAAGGTGACTCGACGGTGCCTTGGTCGATGATCATCGGCTCAGTGACCTGAAGGTGATCTTCCACCACGTCCGCCCAAGTCTTCAAAGACGACGCGTCCTCCGAGATGGTGTCCGCTGCTGGCTCGATGATCATCTGCTGGTGATCGATAGTAGCCACGCGCTCCACCAGGTCGTGCAGGGATTTCGCGAACGTCTCAAACGCAATCACGCTATCGGCCTTCGATAGTTCGTTTGCGAATTCAGGCGCAGTTTGAGTAACCTGTTGCATGGCTGCCACCGAGGTCTTCAACTCCGTTAACGTCTGCGCCATCATCTTCAACTGGCACGCGTCTTCAGTTTCCGACAAACTCTGCACACCTTCCTCGACCATGTGCTCCTGAATCGTGGCGATCGACTTCTGGAACTCTTCCAGTATCGGTCTCAAGCTCGTCCTCTCGAAAGACACCTGATCCGTCCGCAGACTCTCTGCTGAATCCTCGATCACGTGTTCACCTTGAATAGCCGCGACGAAAGACTGCTCCAGTTGCTGTAAAGAAGGCATAAGTACGCTCAACACGGTCACAGGTTTCTTCATCTCTGGGGTCTCCAGGATCTCCGCTTCTTGCACTTTAAATTCTTCTATGGTGGAGATAGATTCTTGCAATAGTTTCGCTGGGACCACTATGCTCTCTGCCTTTGTTGGGTGTTCCACGTGAACTGTTCCAGTGATTGCATGGAGGACTCTTGGCCTGGAAGCCACAGCCGCGCAGTGCTCCTTGAACTCGTTGACAGCTTTCCCGAAGGCCTGCAACGCGGATATATTTTCCACGTCCAGAACCTGCTGTCCGGGTGCTTCTATCGCTGCCAATTGCTGGACGACAGCTACGGATGTCCTTAAATTGCTCAGTGATCGTTCCACGTTCGTCATTACAGCGAAGTCCTCGGTGTCTCCTGCTGGAGTCAATGTCTCTTTGGCAAGTGTTAGTTGCTGCTGAATCTCTATCACGTTCTTGTTAAGCTCCTCCAGGGTGGACTTGACAGGTAGTTTCTGTAATATTGGAATTTTTTCAACAGTTTCATATTTTGTTCCTTTTTGTATGGCTGATAAGAAAGTCTCTTCCAATTGGTGTAATGGTTGTACAATACTTAAGAAAATTACAGCTTCTTTCTCAGTTTTCTTTTCTAAACTACCCGCCTGGTTGCTGATATTCACGATGGCGCCTTGGAGTTCATTCATGGGCGTGATTACAGTTTTCACGAAGTCCTCGGTTAGTTTCTTTTCTGTTGATGTGACTTCTGTCTGTGGTACAGCCTTTCTGACTTCCTGTTGCTTCGCCACAGCTAATAGTTGCTTCCCAGCTTCCTCTACTGACTGTGCGAAAGCTTCCAAACGCGATACCTCGTCTGCAGATTCCATCTCCTTCACCTGGTCCTCACGAGCTTTCACAATCTCTTGAACAGCTGCTATGGACAGCTTCAAATCTTCCAGAGGCTTCTCAGCAGCTTGCATCACACCAAGCTCACTAACCTCAGTCGATACTGAACTTTCTGTTACCTGTTCTTGAATCACGGTTATCGATTTTTGCAATTCTTCAAGAATGGGTTGCAAATTTAATTTTTCCAGAGAAACTTCACCATGCTTGAGTTCCTTTGCGGTTTCTTCAGAAACTGTTGTACCCTCCTGCACGGCGGTTAACAAAGCTTGCTCTAATACGTTCAAGGGTTCAATGAGAACGTTTAATTTCAGTGAAGCTTCTTCCCTCTTCGATGTCTTCAATTCTTGGACCTCCTGCACTTTCTGCTCCTCGATCTGAGACAGTGACTCGCGTAGAACCTGAACTGTGCTGCTGATCTTCTGTAGAACCTCAGTGTCCACCATTTTCCCTTGCTGCGCTCTAGGTTCGTCCAACTTCGTCTCCACTTTCTGTTGACTGACTGCAGCAGAGCAGCGTTCTTCTAGCTGCTCTATGGATTTAGCGAAAGCTTCTAGAGCAGACACCTTTTCAGCCCTCGCTTCTTCAGTTTGCTCTGCTGGCGTGGCAACCGCCTGTTGCACAGCAGTAGCTGAACACATGAGCTCCTCGATGGCTTCTGTGATATTCTTCGCAGCTTCCACCTTGAAACTCGACTCTGACGCCATCGTTAATTGCTCCTGAACTATAACAATACCTTCCTTCAATTCTTCCAAAATCGGCTGCAAACCCACTGCCTGCGAAGCTTCTTCTTTCAATTCCCCTGCAACTTCGAGCTTCTGATCAGCTGTTTGCTGGATACCAGCGACCAAACACCTCTCCAGTTCCTCAAGAGGATGTATCAACGTAGTTAACGTCTGCATGTTCACTGTTTCTGTTTCCAAGCTTCCTACTTCTTCAACATTCTCCTGAATCTTCATAACGGTCTCGCGGAGAGCCTGAATAGGAGCAATGATCGTTTCAAGAGCTTTAGCATCAAGATTCTCTTCCTTAACCACCGTTTCCTTCGTCTCTTGCTGAGTGACTACAGCCAAGCACTTCTCTTCGAGTTCCTGGACTGACTCAGCAAAGTGCTGTAAGGCAGTCACTTTCTCCGCGTCTGAAATCTTCTCTTCTTCGGTGCTTTCAATGCTGACTACGCTTTGAACGACAGCGAGGGAGGAACTTAAGTCTTCCAGGGTCTTTTCTGCAGCCTGCATGATGGCAGCCTGGGCAGTAGTGTCCGCTGCAGCAGTCTGCAGCTTCACTTGCTCTTGAACCGTAGCCACGCACTTCTGCAGGTCTTCAACGACAGATGAGACGTCTAACTTTTGCGAAGACGGAATCATTTCTGTCATTTCTTCAGTTTTCTCGAGTTGCATGGACACAGCCTGTTCGACAGTCGAAGATAATGATGCCTCCAGTTTCTGCAGTGGTTCTATGAGAACTTTCAATGCATTTTCTGCTTCACTTGTTCTGGACGTGTCTAATGTTTCAGCTTCTTGCGATCTCACTTCTTCTATTTTGCTGATAGATTCTCTTAATACCTGAAGAGGATTGATCACCATTTCTAAGATACCTACTTGTGATTCTTCCATTTTCTTTGCCACCAAGTCCACTCGAACCTGCTGCTGAGAGATCGCCGCCAAACATCGCTCGCCAATTTCTTCCACAGATTTAGCGAAGGTTTCTAAAATCGATACTGCTTCTGGTATATCGCGTACTTCATCAGACTCTTTGCAAAGTGTTTCTTGAACAGCTGCTATAGAGGACTTCAACTGTTCCAGTGGCCCTTCTATAGCCTTAGTCACGGAAGTCTCCACTTTATCGGAAGTCTCTGCTCTTTCTTTCGCTGGCTCCAGCGAGACTTGTTCTTGGATCACTGCAACCGACTTCTGCAGTTCTTGCAAAATAGGTTCAATAGTTAGTTTCAAAGAGGCCTGTGCAGCTGTTGCTGAAGCAGATTCTTCTGTAATGGCACTCGTTTGCTCGACAGCCAAGAATAAAGATTTCTCCAGTTCCTCCAGAGGATGAATCAAAGTGTTTACTATAGCCGCCACTTGTTCAATTTCAGCTACATTTAAGGTTTCAACATCCTGCATCTTTTGCTCTTCAATTTTGGACACGGTTTCACGCAGCGACTGAAGTGGACTCGACATTACTTCAAGAACCTGCTCTAGCTTAGCTACTTGTGGCTGTTCTGCGAGGCTGGTTTCGACCTTCTGCTGACTGGCTACCACTGAACATACTTTTCCAATCTCTTCCACGCATTTAGCAAAGATTCCTAGAGCCATGGTTTTCTCCTCAGTCGTCAGCTCCTTCGTTTCTTCCGTTTCCAGCTTTTGTATAGCTGCCACTGATGTTTTCAGCTTCTCCAGTGGGCTCTCTATCACCTCAGCGATGGAAGTTTCGACCTTTGCATTGGATACGTCCACTTTCTTAGATTGCAATGATACTTGCTCCTCTATCACAGCGATGGACTTCTGTAACTTTTCTAGGACAGGAGTGAGTTTCAGTTTCTCTACAGAAGTATCAGAAGCTTCCTTTATCTCTTCGGTGCTTTCTACTTTTCCTGTACTGACTTGCTCAACAGCTGTACACAATAGTTGTTCCAGCTCCTCCATAGGATGCACCAAGGGCTTCAGAGCTTCGACCAAATTTCTAGCTGTCTGATCTAAAGCTTCTATCTCTTCCGTCTTCTGCGTCTCGATCTCAGACGTGGTCTCGCGTAGCACTTGGATCACTGCTTCCAACTGTTCCTTCTGGACCTTTTCAGTCGAAATTGCTTTCGTTTTCGCCTCTGATTTACTGGCAATCGCCAAGCACTTTTCTCCCAGGTCTTTCACCGACTTCACAAACGTCTCCACCGCCAGTGTTCTTTCAGTGTCCGTGAAGTCCTCTGCACGTACAGTCTCAGTGGCTGCGATTTTCTGCACAGCTCCAAGCGAGAACTTCAGATCCTCCAGGGACCTTTCGACTTCTCTTGCAATCATCGCTTCGCTCTCTGACTTCGGTGGCCCTCCGATGGCCTCCAGCATCACTTCTTCCTGGATCGTAGCGATGGATCTCTTCAGTTCTTCCAAAACAGTGCAAACTGGCAGCGATTGTAATGGCGAGACGTTTCGCTTCGTTTCTTCCGCAGTTTCATGGGTTTCCGTGGTTTGCCGTTCAGCTGAGACGTTCAATGACTGCTCCAACTCTTCTAGAGGATGGATAATGGTGTTCAGTATGACAGCAGCTGTCTTCCTTGTAGGCAGATCTAGCGTCTCTGTCTCCTCCATCTCCTGCTCCTCGATCTTCGCCACTAGTTCTCGTAGATTTTGTATGGGGCTGACCATCTTTTCCACCAGAGTCGTCTGCAACTTGATTTCCTCCTCGCTGATGGATTTCTGTTGTTCTGGCAATTCAGCGGGCTCCACCGAGGGCGAGATCGATCCGAAAGGTGAGGCGTCGTCGCGGTTCACTTGCTCCTGAGAGACCATTATGGCTTCTATCAGTTCCTCGAGGGGCTTAGCAGTGGCTTCTTCAATGTGTTGACTTTCTTCCTTCGGCTTCGTTGGTACCGCCACCTTCATCTCTTCTGGTATTACCATCTGCTTCAATTCCGCGGTTCTACGTATCACCTTGACGAGTTCGGAGATCGTTTCAGTTAAATCTTGCATGCCTGCGCCGAGGAACGTATATTCTGAGAATAACTGCGCAGTTGCCTGCTGAATGGAGGAAGCTTCGTGCTGAAGCATTTCAAGAGGCTCTAGAAGAAGCTGCAAGGACACCATCACGTTTTCTTTTAGACCAGGTGTCAGTTCTTTCTGAGTTAAACGGAGAACCTTGTCTGTAGCTTCGTCCAAGTTTGTTAAAGTGTTCAGTGTACGATGCAAGTGTTCCTTTAATTCTGGAGCCGAAGAAGGCGACGCTTTGTGTTTGATTGACGCGTTCGTTGCCTTTAAGTCGTTGAGGATTTGTATGAGGGCAGTTAACTCTCGGATCTTGCGTTTTTCTTCTTCCGATTTAGAAGAAAGAGGCTGTTCTAAAGCTAGGTGCATGAGGCTGATTAAATCTTTGAATGGTTGATGCACCGTGGTAATTAATGATAGTGTCTTTTGCATTTCATCGATTTGGGTGTCTTTACTGTCTTCTTTTGATTCCTCTTTTTCTTTCACCGATTGTTCTGCCTTTTCAGAGACAGCTGGGGTACTTTCCTCTTGTCTTTTCGGTTCCTCTGATTTCTCAGGCGATGCTGGAACACTTTTTTCTTCTTCCATTATTTCTTCGGATTCTTCAGGCAATGTTGTCTTCTGTTCTTCTTTGTCTGTTGGCTCTTCTGTTTTTCCAGTGACTGTTTCTGCAGATGTTTCTTTTGTTACTAACTCTTTTGCTTTTTCAGATGAAATCTCTGCTCCTTTTTCTTCTACCTTTTCTGATATTGCTTCTATTTCTTCTTCTTTTCTCACTAATTCTTTATCTTTTTCAGATAATTTTTCTACATTTTTCTTTATCTCGATTGATTCCTTTTCTGATATTGTCTGTATATTTTCTTCAATTCTTACTAATTCTTCAGTTTTTTCAGACAATTTTTCTATACTTTCTTTTTCCTCGATTGACTCCTTTGCTTTTTGTGTTGACGTTTCTGGTATTTCATCTTGTTTAATCAATTCTTGTACTGTTTCAGACGCCTCTGCACTTTTCTCAATGTTTGTTGTTCCTTCTGCTTTGTCCGACAAAACTTGTACCGATTGTTCATTTAGTTCTAACTTGTCTTTTTTGTCTGGCAATGTTTCTACTTTTTCCTCTACCCTTGTCATTTCTTCCGACTTTTCAGGGAGAGACTCCAATTTTTCTTCCTTTATTATCAACTCTTCTACTTTTTCAGATAATATTGTGCGAGGTTCCTCTTTTTTTGCTACTTCTTCTGCTTTCTCAGGCTGTACTTCAATACTATCTTGTTTCTTCTCTGACACTTCTGTACTTTCGGTCAAAACTTCCTTACTTTCTGCGACCTTGATAGTTTCTTCTGTCTTCTGTAGTAGTATCTCTACTTTTTCTTCTTTGGTTACTAATTGGTCTGTCTTTTCAGGTAAAGTTTCTATTTTCTCCTCCACTTTTGCCAACTCCTCTGGTTTCTGTGATAATGACTCTACAGTTTCTTCTTTTATTACTATTTCTTCCGCCTTTGCTATTGACATTTCTGTACTTTCTTCTTTCTTTACTACTTCTTCTGCCTTTGCACTCGATGCTTCTGCAATTTCTTCCTTCTTAGATAACGTTTCTACATTGTCGTCTTTTGTCACAGGCATATCTGATTTTGTAGATGAATCTTCTGCACGGGCCTCTTTTGTTATCGACTCTTCTGCTTTCTCAGGTAATGCTTCCACCGATTCTTTTTTCCCTATTAACTCTTCTGCCTTTTCAGCCACAATTTCAACTGCTTTTTCTGCTTTCTCTGATTTGTCTGCTTGTTCAGGAGAGATTTCGACCTTTTGTTCTTCCTCCTCTAACTTCTCTGCTTGTTGAATAGAAACATCCGCTTGTTCTTCTTTCTCTTCCAACTTCGGTGTTTCTTCAGAAGTCACTTTTACTATTTCTCCCTTCTTTTCCAACTTTTCTTCTTCAGAAGACACTTTTACTATTTCCCCCTTCTTTTCCAACGTTTCTTCTTCAGAAGACACTTGTAGTATTTCCCCCTTCTTTTCCAACTTTTCTTCTTCAGAAGACACTTTTACTATTTCCCCCTTTTTGTCCAACTTTCCTTCTTCAGAAGACACTTTTACTATTTCCCCTTTCTTTTCCAACTTTTGTTCTTCATGGGACACTTCTACCATTTCTTCTTCTTTCTCTAATTTCTCTGCTCTTTCAGATAACAATTCCACCGTTTCCCCTCTCTTCTCCACCTCATCTACTTTCTCAGATGCCATTTCCATTTTTTCTTCCTTTCCACCCAACTGCTCTACTTTCTCAGTCAAGATATCCACTTTTTCTTCTTTCTTCTCTAACTCTTCTGTTTTTCCAGAGCGTACTTCTGCTTTTACCTCTTCCTTTTCTATACGCATTACTTCCTCAGACAGTAGCTCCACCTTTCCTTCAGTTCCCTCTAACTTCTCTACTTTCCCAGTCAGTACTTCAACACCTTCTGTCTTCACTGCTGTCTCTTCCACTTTCTCTGCCACAACTTCAACTTTCTCCTTTATTTTTGCTACGTCTCCTACAATTTTACTTAATTCCTCCGACAACTCTTCTTTTCTTACTTCAGTCGACTCAGTTGCCTGCTGTATCTTTATTTCAGCCTCCTTGACCTGTGCGACATCCTCGATCGAAAGAATTCTCGTCTCCGCAGACTTTTCTTCAGGCACCACTTCATCTATTTTTGGCTTCTCTCTTTCTGGCGGCAGTTCTTCAATCGTCATCACACTTTCCACCTCCTCCTTGGACACTTCAATTATTTCATCGATGATAGTCTGTATCTGTGTAATAGTAATCGGTATATCCTTCGAAACACTTCGATCTTCTGCTTCCCCAGCTGCTTCGGCTGATGTTTCTTCCACAATCACCTCCTTCTTAATCTTCGTTATAGAATCCTTAACACTCTGCAACACATCCACAACGGCATACAGGGTCTCCACCAACGATGATCCTTCAGATGCACCTTCACGAATAAGATGCAGCCGATGCATCGACAACGATGAAGCCAATTCAGACGTGGAGTTAGCCAGAGATTGAAGAAGCGCCATCGATTGACTGGAAACTAAAGACACAGCGTTCTGATCGATTTTCTCCTTAAGCGTATTCAAAGCTGACCGAAGTTGATTCGTTGGATAGAGAAAACCTTCAACAATAGCTTCCTCATCGACAGACTGATCGATCGATTCGATGAAATGTGTCTGGGACAGCGATATCTGCTTCTGCAAAGCTCTCAACGACTTCGAAATCACTTCGTGCACCGTCTGGTCTGCATTTTCCTCCAGAGACACTATGGTGCCCTTCAGATGATCCAGGGACGACGAAAGATTATACTGAAACGCGAACTCCCCTCTGTTTGACCTGCGCGAGTAGTCAGTCCTGCCGATTTGCTTCTGGACAGAGACTATGGCATCTTGCAACGAGCGCAATGGCTGTTCGTAAAACGTTGATCCTTCTAAATTAGTTATTCTCTCCAGAGTGTTCGAACTTTGCCTTTGAAGGCCCTCAACAGCTCTCAGAATCACGTTTCTTCTCTCATCTAGCAGAGCTGCTTCAGGAACCAAACTTTTACGGCTGCTCTGCACTACAGATAGACAGCTAAGGAACTCCACCAATGGTTCCACTAGATTTCGAAGTTCCATAACGATATCCCTTCGTTGGTCCAGCAGCCGAGGCTCCTCAGAAGTGACGTTAATCGTATTCAACAAAATATCCAGCGGTTGCACTAAAATCCTCGCCACATCAGTCTCTAGGGTGTTCTCAGCTTGGGTCTCAAGAACCTTCATACGTTCTTGAATGCTCAGTAAAGGCTTGGAAACCTCTCGCAGGGACCCCAGAAGCTCTTGCCTCGACTGTATATCCTTCACAACAACTGGGATCCTTTCTTTGATGTCACCAAGAACACGAAGAATAGGTTGGCAATTTGTTTCAAAATTATAGCTTCCATCAAGGTTCTGAATTGCATGTTTGATCACCTTCTCCTCGATTACATTCAAAGGTTGAGCTAAATGTTTGAGAATCAAGAGCTCGTGAGCACCGTGTGGATGAGTTTCCAAAAGAACTTCCTGTAAGTTACTTAGTGGTTGCAGGATGTTCTGCAACCCAGAAACTGTCTGTTCAATCGTTTCTTCGGAAGTGACAACCGATTTCTCATAGCTTCCAGTCATCACGCGTATCGTAGAGATGGTTCTTCTCAGTTCTTCCAGAGAATTAGCCAGCAGGGAGGTTGGGACCGTTGTATTTCCAGCAGTAGGTTGCTCGAAGTCCTCCAAAATATCAGTGACATCCAATTGCACGCTTTCCAGCGTCCTTGCCAAAGACACTATCAATTCATCAGCATTTTCCTTTTTCTTCACTTCCTTTGCAGTCTCTTCTTTCGTTTCCACTTTCTTTGTACCCTCTTCTTTGCTCTCCACTTGATCAACACTCTTTCCTTTCTTCATCAGTTCCTCTGCAGCTTCTTCTTTCCTCTCCACTTCCTCTACACCCTCCTTGCCCCTTTGAAGCTCTTCTATCTGCGTGATCAGTTGGTCACTTCTCTGCGAACTGATTTCTTCAGCGGTCGTTTGCTCTATCATCGATTCAGCAAACTGGCTCTCAGGAAGCACACTGGTGGTCTCCATCAGCGTGCCTTCTGGGATAGTTTCTTGGGAAGTATGCGCCACAACCTCCTCTTTCCCTTCCCGCGACACTGTGTCCTTTTGAATAGTCTCCTGGGAAGTGGTCGCTGGTATTTCCTTCTCTTCCTCAGTCAACGACTTGATCATCTCTGTCAGCTCCTTCTTATACAAAGCTTCTTTAATAGAAATAGGAATTTGGTTCTCAATCTCCTCCACGATGTCTACGATCGGTTGCAGCGTCTCTTCTCCAGCGTGGACCCGAAGGACATCCATGATTGTTTGCAGCAGATACTTCATGGGTCGGCTCAAACCCTCCAAAGTGGACAAGTCTGCTGGCTCGTGGTACATCGATATGGCGTTTCTGAGCCTCATCAATGGTTCTCGGAGCTCTATTAAAGCTTCTATTAAATTCTCGTCGGTCGGGGGCTCGGAATAGGACGTTTCGATGGCGATTTTATTGACGTCTCTCTTCAACTCGCCTACTGTGGAGCTTAAACCAGATTCTTCTTCATCCTTCGTACTGTCTTCAGACGTGGTGGACAGCCAGTGCTTCATGGGATCCAATGATCGACTGATTCGATCTGCTAGAACGAAACTGGGCCTCTGCTTGTTTGCATCCTCCTTCTCTGCTTTCGTTTCCCTTCGAACTGTCTTCTTCGAAGCTTCCTTCGCGATCAGCGGCGTGTCCTTCTCTATTTCTTCCAGCAGCTCTAGAACTGGAAGAACGTCATCCGCCTTCGCCTCGCTGTCGACGATGCACTGAACGAGGCTCTTCAACTTCTCTACAGGGTTCACCAAATCGTTCAAGATCTGCACTTCATCTGGTCCGTGCTCCTGGGTCAACAGTGTCCTCTCCAGCGTCAACAAGATCTCCTTCAGTTTACACACTTGCTCTAGGACCTCTTCGTCGACTGGATCCTTCAAATTAGCGATCGCTACTGCGGAGGAACCTACGCTCTGCCGAAGTTCTTCTATACAGCTGGTCAAATTGGACGCGCACGAGGGAAAGTTTCTTTCCTGTCTCTCCAAGGCAGACGACAGAGCAAAGTGAACGTTACTGAGATTCTGGTCTATGTTCAAACCCTGCAGCATACGTTTGCTCGCTTCTTCGATGTCCACCAACTGGGCCACAGTCTTTGGCAGCTGAGTATCAATTTCTTCCAGCGTTTTCAAGACACCCTTCATCGACTTGACAGCTTCGTGGGACTCAGAGTGACGCAGCACCTTCGACACAACAACCTTCAGTCTTTCTACAGGCACAGATATCTTGCGTATCACTTGCAGCTCCTGGACTGTTCTTTCTTCAGATGCAAGTGCTAACTGCAAGTCCACGAGTGGCTCCTTCAAGTCCACCAGGCTCTCCAACGTTTCGTCCTCTCGCAAGGTCATGGCGGTCCTTGTAGCGTCTGACACGCATTGTCTGAGCTCTACCAGACACGCAGCTATTTCCGAGGACGTCAGTAGCTTCCGGTGACTGGCTGCTCCGTTTGCCACTGACTCCACGTCTTCTAGGTTCTGGAGTGCAGTGCTCAGGGCTGATTGGACGTCGATTAAGGGGTCCAGGATCCTCTCTGACAGGGTCTGTGGCTCGTCTTGGATCGATCTAGTGGACACTGTCTCCTCGTATTCGTTAACGGTCCCATGGATCATCTTGTCGATATTATGCAGAGTTTGCAGGACAGGCTGCAAAGAGCTCTCGTCTAAATCCAGTATCGTCGACTTCAATTGAGTGATCCCCGGCTCTAGAAGCTTGAAGACCATCTCTGAGTTCTCAGCGATAGCGACTGAAGTCAGAGCACACTGCAGGGAATAGAGAGGACCTTCGAGGCTCGCCAGCGACTCGATGCTGATCTCCTTCTTCTGAGGAGTCTTCAGTCTTCGATACATCTCGTCAACTCGATCGAAAATCGTGGATAATCGAGGATCGAGAGTATCAGCGATGTTCTCGTACGACTTCAGGGTCTCTTGAAGGGTCAACCTCGCTTCTCTTAGAGTATCCTGCTTGGGTTCATCGATACTTGCATCCTGATCATCCATAGTCTTCCTCTCCTTCACCCTTTGAATCTCTTCCATGGTCTGACCTACTGATTCTTGCAGAGACTCGATCAACTTTGTCCGATGCTCCGATAGAATCCCTTTCGTCTCGTAGGTCTCCAAAGCTGTCTTCAACGTATCCAGTTTCACTTTCAGCTCTCGCGTTGGAGCGAACAGCTCGTCCATGATCACAGGAACGGCTTCGATCGGCGCGTCGATCTTGGAGAAGCGACTCAGAGCTTGCGCCATGTCTTCCACGGACTTCGATAGAGACTCAACCACCACGGTATCCACAGTTTCTATCGTGCCTCTGGCCGGGTCCACAGAAATGTCGTTTAAAAAGAAGTCTAACGTGCTAAGTATCTCCTCGAAGCTAGAAGCCAATCGTGTGCCTTTATTATCCACCGTCGGAACGTTCCTAACGCCCTCGTCGAGCTTCGACACCGCGGATACCATTCTGATCAGAGCAATAGGTTTTTCGCCTTTTGCTCGACCAGTCAGCTCGTGTTCGATCTTCGTGATCCCCATGAGGATTTCATCCACAGGATCTGTGAGGCCTTCCAAAATGGCAATCAGCTCCGTCTTACGATTTTTCACGTTCTCCTGGCGCTCTATGAGCTCCATGCCCCTGAGGAGCTCTTCTGTTGGACCGCCAATAGCTTCCAGCAAAGAGATTCGAAAGGTTTGAGTCAGAGACCTGTCTCCAGCGTTCTTCAAGGCTTTAGACTCTATAGATGACACCTCCTCGCAGAGACATTGAATAGGTCTGATAATATTCTCCGTCACCACGCCCTTGCAGACGTCCTCGTTCTCAGCGTTGAGTTTCAAGGCCAAGCCACCTATGTCAACCAAAGTGTCTCGCACCACGAGAACAGGGTCCTTTAATTTCTTCATGTTATCCAACAACCTCTCCTTGTTGCTCCGCGTCAAGGATTTGTCAGAGTCGCTGGCAGACTGCTTCCTGTCGGAGGATCTATCTGGCACGTCTTCCAGGTACGGCTCCTCGGTCTTGTTGATGGACTCTATGCGTTGGTGCATGTCTGTTTTCGCGCTTCCCGACCTGCTCCTTCGTCGTTTCCCATCGGTCTCACTTGCCAACGAGGATTCCTCGGAGCTACCCTTTTCCCTCTTGTGCTTCTTCTTCCTGTGCTTCTTCTTCGGCGCGCCAGTGACGGAGTCGAAGGACGAGTCGCCTCCTATTCCATCGTCTATGCTCGAGCCAGCTGTCTTTTCGCCGCTGAGACTGTGCTTTCTGTCCTGGACGTTCTCGTACAGCTTGTGCACTTGGTTGTCGGAGAGGGACAGCCTCGCCGAAGACAGGGCGTCGGCGAACGTGTCGCTGTCGTCCTGTTTCAGAGAAGACACTGGGGAGATGGGGGAGACCGGCGAGAATCGTTCGTCCTTCTGAGCGCTGTGGAAGCTCTCGGACTCCATTCTCGGACTCTTCTCGCTCTTCTCGCTTTTAGAGGAGGAGCTGGACTTTTTCCGCGGCGGTTTCGTCGGCGGCTTGTCGTCCTCTTCTAAACTGTACCTGCCTGATCTTTTCAGGGAGCTGCGGGAGCTACGATCGGGGGAAGAGAACACTCTGGTTACGTCGTCCATTATGGACACGTCTTCGAAGTCGGCCTCGGTACGAAGATCGTCGCCATCTTCGGCGCTCACGAAGTAGTCCGGGGAGACGTCGATTACTACCGCCTCCATTAACAGGTTACCCGAAGTGGAGGACTCTTTGACGAACCTCATTGGTGGCAGCTCGATCACGTTGTGCTCTGTGGAAGGCGCGGAAGATGATGTGAGCTTCTTATGGGTCTTGCTTTATTACTTAAGGGGCTAGACCATCTTGGGGTTTATTTCTAATTTAAAAGATTTCGCTTCACTCACCCGTTACGTGCTCAGACAGCTGGTCAGCATACATCTCGACGATCTGAAGGGCTTCCTCCTCGGTGAGATCAGGCGTTTCGTATAGGCTGACGGAGACTTCCTTGCCGTCGAAGCTGAAGGACACTTCCCCTCGGTCGTCCAACGTGACGGAATGATCGGTTTGCGGTGTGTCGTACAGTTGGGATGTCCTTTCTTCGTGTATTGTCGAAAGGGACAGGTTCCTGGCGAGTTCGTGGCCGTTCGGCGACTGAATCTCTTTTGTCTCTTTTTGAACTGGTAGCTTGTCTGTCAAAAAACAATGAGTTACATAAACGGAAACCGAGGAGTGTGATAGCCTGATAGGGATTGTAAATTCACCGACTTTTTCAATTACCGGTAATTCGGTAAAATTTTCAATCAAAACTGGTTTACCGGTAATTTACAGGTATTTTTTAAGATATTGAAAATATCGGAGTGAATATTACAAAAAATACATTTTTTTAAATCTAATCGAGCATTATAAAAATTTTTGTAAATAAAACTATTCTGAACATAAAATATTAAATGATATAACGCAAAATATATATATTAGTAAAATATTGACAATACTTATTAAATATGGATCTTCACCACGAAAATAATGGATGGAATCTTAACTTACATACAAAATTCAATATTTTCTATTTATTAACTTTTTTTAACAAATTAGCACGCAAAAATCATAATTTGTCTAAACTTTAGTCCCCTAATTGCGACCTAATTTTTGTATAAAATGCTCCAGCCGCGGTAAAAGCCCTCTTGAATTCTATACTTGTTGGTCAGTTAGTCATTAGGAAATCATATACACTTTGTATATATTTTCCCTTTACTTATTCTTATCCAAAATACGACAATTCTCTTTTGATAACTCAATTCAGATTTTCAATTTTTTTTTTGATCAGAGTTGTTTCATGAGTTACTTCAATTTTCGTCTGTATTAATAATTGAACTTTTTTTTCATTATATGTAATTTATCGAATTACCGGTAAAAAATTGAGGGTATTTCTCGCGATTTACCGGTTTACCGGTATTACAATCCCTAGAGCATGATAAATTTCCAGAGATTTCCTCGAGTACCTTCGAAGCCTAGAAGGGAGGCAGAGCTGCTGACGGTCCCCATGCAGTTAGTAGCCTCGCAGGTGTATGTTCCTAGGCAGCAGGTACCATCCTGGCCAGAAATGATCCTGTGAATGTCTCCAGGCTTCAGCTCGACGCCATCTTTATACCATTTGAGAATTGGCTGCGGGACACCGATCACTTTGCACTCCAGGTTCACCGCGCCCTCCTCTGACAATATGGCGCGCAAACTCTCGAGGAACTTGGGCTTCTTGTAGTGCTTGGGAATGATTAGTTTGAGGAAACAGGAGGTGACGCTGTGGCCGAAATCGTTGGACGCCACGCACTTCCATTCGGCCTGAATTATTCCAACGTTTAGATTAGATTACTGGTGTTTCGTTCTCGTTTCCCTTTCTTCGGTTCGGAAAGGAGCGACTTACCTGATCGACAAATTCTAGGCTTCGAACGTTCAGGTGGCACGTGCCAAGATTTTCCTTGGCAGCCTGGTACTTATCGTTCTCTTCCACCACCACGTCGTCCCTGTACCAGGAGAGGCTTGGCTCTGGGGCAATACTGACTGCAAGTTTTTCAATGAGAATATTAAATGGCATTCGGAATGTTCCAAGGATACAGACTAAACAGAAATTTACTTCTTGCTTGTGTATTTGCAAGAATGTAGAATGAGCAGTTCTGAGGAGCCATTCTCAATGCTTGGTGATTATTTTTGGGATTCGAGTGAAGATATTTAGAATAGAATGTAGCAACTTTTCAGAGGTTGTGAACATTTGTTTCAATTGTGTATACATGGTGTGAATGATAGGCGAAGCTTTTTAATGATAAAAGTAGACTTAAGGAAAAATGTTTAAAATAGATTCAAGAATAAGCGAGCGTAGGTGTACCTTGTATCGTAAATCGAAAATCTTCGTTGATCCTCGCCTCGCAGCTTCTGAGGCCCTTTATGAAATTTGGTGGCTGATTCGTGCTCAAGAGTTGCATACGCTCTTCTTCGTTCAGTTGATTCTGGATATCCTCGATCGTTAATTCGGCTGTGCTCTTCGCTTCCCCCATACAGTTTCTCGCGATGCAGCAATAGGAACCTAACAAAGATGCAATTCCAACATGAAGGTAATATCGAAAGGCGCGGAATCACGGGGATGTTTGAAACGTGATTGATGGGATACCTAAGGAGTTGGTCCCTGTTAATTGATAAACATCTCCTGGTTTCAATTCCTGGCCGTCTTTGAACCACCTGAGCAAAGGCGTGGGGAAACCTACGACTTTGCATTCGAAGGAGACCAAACCCTCCTCCGTTAGGACAGCTTTCAAGCTTTCCATGAAGCGTGGTTTCCTGTAGTTCTTTGGAACTTGGGGGATACAAATAAACGTTATTTAACGTAATTCACACACGTAAATTCACCTTAATATTGTGAAATTAAGTATTCGACATTTCTTACAAGGGAAGATCCTCAACACGGAAATTAAAAAAATTATGAAACTTTGGGGATATGTAGAGAATTAGAGGATATATATATGTAGATATGTATTACTTATTTTTTTGCTGTACAAATTTACTCTAGGAGGGTGAAATTGATCCCTGAAAAATAACTCGCGAACTGTAAGAACTGTAAGTTACCAAATGATAGTCCTAATTTTCAGGACTCAATTTCACTCCCTTAGAGTGAATTTGTGTAATCAAAAAAATTGCGTAGTACATATCTATATATCTACATATACTCAAAGTTTCATAATTTTTTTAATTACTGGGTTGGAGATCTTCCCTTGTTAGATTTATTACAGTACTGGAAATATTTATTGGGTCACTCGAATAAACACGTTATCACTTACACCTCTCTTATTATTAGTTCCAGAAAAATATTATTACAAAATTTATCTGTTGCAAAAATGTGTGACTCACTATCTCGACCAAAATAAGTTGTAGACGAATCATTTCATCGATCATATTGCTATGAAAATTCTGCGTATTATGTAAATTTGAGATTGATGCAATAAGTATACACTCTAAGATTTTGTTGTAAAGGGAGAGTGTGTTTTGTATTTTACTCACTGGACATTGCAACGTAGCAAGTAGTAAACTGCTTCATATCTTCGCCGCTGGTCGCGACACACTTCCATTCGCCCTCGTCCATGGCTTCCACTGGATTCACTTCCACGGAATATCCACCAAGACCATCCTCCATCACGTGGTACTTGTCGCTGGGCTCGATTCGTCCTTCCTTGTTGTACCAGGTGATCACTTTCGGCCATGGTGGCACTTGTACTGTTGCAAATATAGTATCAATGATTTTTATTCAGAAAAAATATAATCAGCACACATAGAAAGATCCTTCGATCTCTATTTTCTTTGTCCATCAAATGCAAAAGCGGCGAAAGGGTTAAGTTTGCCAGGCAAACTTTGCCTGAGTGTTGGAGTTGTCCCGCACTACCTTGTGGTACTATTCTTATTTAATTTTAAAGAAGAAATAATTTACACAGAATTAAGAAAAGTTCATTTATGAACGTATAACGTACCTTGGCAAGAAAGACGAAGAGTTTCACCGATTCTGCAACAGTCGTCCTGTAGAATTCGTTTGAAAACAGGAAGAGGCCCGGACGGTGTTAGAGAATCCGCTGGCTTTAGGGAACCCTCTCTGCTACCCTTTCCAACTACGTGCACCTGAATCATAAAAAAGATTAGTGTCTGTATTTCATTTCTTATAAAAGATAAGGGGAATGGAAGAAACTGAATGCTCGAGCTGTGCTCCACAGAGTGAAATATATATTTCCACAGTTTGATATTGTATACTGGAAACAAGCCTCACAGTACAAAGTGCAAGTGAAGGGTAAGGGAAAAAGCAGGGAATGTCATAACACAGCTTCGTCGCAAAAATGAAGTTTTAATACTTTAGTCCACAAGTAAAGAAGCAAGATTCAAAGAATTTAATTTTCTTCTTAAATAATTTCTTGTTTTTTTTTCAGGACAGAAGTTTGAAGCTTAGCAAAGAGTTTTTAACCAGTACCTATAATAAATAGTTAACGTTATCTTGCGCGGGTGTTTGAACTTTATAACCCTTTGTGATTCGACAGTTCTGTAGTCCCAGTTGCCACCAACAAAATATGGACATTCCTCGTTTTTCCCCTTACCCTTCAAGTAGTAAAATCAGAATAACATAATCGTATTTCAAGAAACTCACTTTCGAAGAGGAATAAGAGATTCCCATGCAATTCACCGCCTCACACGTATAAATGCCAAGGGAGGTTGGGTCGTCAGGGTTGGCAGTTAGAGCGAAGACATCGCCAGCCTTGATTTCTTTGTCGTCCTTGAACCACCTCAGCACTGGAGTGGGTACACCGACTACTTTGCATTCCAAGGACACCGTGCCAGTCTCTGTGAGGAGAGCACGAAGTTCCTCCATGAACTCTGGCCGCTTGTAGGCTTTTGGAACTGTGGGTGAAGAAACAACATTGAACTATTGCCTACAACTCATTTGCATTACAACTGCGCTGCTATATTTAGTTTGAGATCGTAGAGGAGCTGACGTATAAAAGAAATTTAAAATATTCTTAAAAACACCATGCTAAACACGATCTTCAACACGGCGCAAAATTTCAGCCTTTAAAATGTCACCTTTACATCCCAAAAAATAATTAGAAAATGAAAAAGGAATTCTTCACCAAACCTATCTCTATTATCGTAACCACTACTACGTCAAGTAGTATAATCCCCCTAAGTCAGACCAGAGTATAATCGAACTCAGTCTGCGAATCTTTAGAGTATTTCTCAGGCATCTAGGAAGACAACTCAAATAGCTCATTATTGGAATCCCGCGTTCCCTTCCGCCATTTCTCCAACTCGATCCTCGAACGCCATCCGCCAGTTTGCTCGTTTCTATTTCTGACTATAAGGGACTGCAGTCCGTCGCTCCGATCCGCCTCGAATTTGCCGAAGGCGAATTTCAAGGAGTTCGAAGCGATTCCTTATTTTTGCTACGATCTTCCAGCAGAATTTTCGATGCTTACCGATCACCGTGAGGCGGGAGGTGCAAGAGGACCTGCCGCCTCGGTTCTCCGCCATGCAGGTCCAGTATCCCTCATCCTCGACGGTGACAGGAGCCACGTCGACGCAGTAAAAGTTCCCCTCGTGGACGAAAGAGAATCTCGAACCCGCGTGCACCGGCTCGGCGTTTCTGTGCCAAGTGATCTGGAATGCAACAACAACGACCACACGTTGAAAGATTTAAGCCGCGAGGAGCGCGCTGACGTTGGTAAATTGTCAAACAGCGCATTGGAGGGGTAAAATCGCCGTCAGGTTGCCCCGTTGTACTTTCGACTTTGAATATTCGGCCATTGTGGTAATTTGAGAAATATTGCTGGAGATCGCTCGATAAATATTAGCGTTCTCTGGTCAAAATTCAGTTATACGAAGTTTGCGTAATATCTCAGACGAATTTTGTTTTAGTAAATGAGATCGAGCTATCCCTCAACGGAAAAGAAATTAGACGAGGAAACGAAACGGTGAAAGGTACCATTTTTTTAGAGGTTTCTATATACTTAAGGGGGAACAGCACTGTGAAAGTTGAAAAAATTTCAATTCTTTTTTTCACTTTCTTAAAGTTTAAATCGTCAAAAATACTCTTTGAAATTTCAAATCGATATTCGAAGAATTTATGAAGATACATCATTTTGTGAAACGCATCACGCTTACAAACACATTACAAGTCAAACTTTAAACGCGATTTTCTCGAAACGGCGTTGTTCTAACTGATCAAATCCATAACTCTGTCAATTTTTATCCGGTCGACTTGAAATTTTGACAGGATCTTTAAAACCAGATTATCGTCAGTTGTACGTACCGATTTTTTTATCGAAAACATATTTTTTGAAATCCGCTCGAAAAACTATCCATTTTTTGCGGATTTTCGAAATTTTTTCTTCTAAAGCGCACCATTTTTACAAAAATAATTTTTTTAAAAAATTGGTGCGTACAACGGAAACTACACTCATATAGATTATATTAAAACAAAAAAAATTAATTTCAGAGTTGCCGTTCCAAAGATACCCTTTCGATAAGCGACCTATGTTTTCTTGTGAGGGGTCTAGAAGATTAACTGTACATGAAAATCTATGCATGTTTTTCTATTCATTTTTTTTATAGTCTCTTAAGACATTGTACTAAAAATAGGAAATAACAATTTTATATGAAAACTGTAAGTTATTCCTAAAAAAATCTTAAAAATAGGCTCATTTTTCCAACCGTCACAGTTGTGTTCCCCCTTAAACCTTCTTAAAATTCCTCCACCCACTTAAACCTTAACGCTTACGATTCTCCGAATAAGTTTCTATGACCAACTATGATCTTGCTACAGTTTAAAATTCTTATTTTCCTTAATAAGTATTAGGATCGATATTTTCCCTCCAAGTTTTAAAATTCGCTGGATTATCAGCGCGCGTATTGCAAGGATTCGAAGTTACACGTTCTTCTTCTTACCTTTCCATAAAATTGTAATCCAAGCTGTTTAACATTTTACACCGTTTAGTTAATGTGCTTTTAGATATATTGTCTTTTATTTCTATATGTTTTTTTATTTCGTTTAAGCCGTGTTAATTCGCCTATAAACCCCCAAATTAATCTGTGCACATCCCCCAAATATTCCATGGTTCTTTTGCCATGGCCTCTTCCTCTCTCAACGGTTACGCAACGTGGTCGGTGACCATCGCCACGGGAAACGACCATTTCGAGCTTTACGAGCGAGCGGCGGAACACGCGCAGATTTAGCCGATCGGTGGGCATAGTTCTCGGCATAGTATACGCGCGCGCGTAATAATAGTCGTAATACGACGCATAAGACCGCGTAACCATCTTCCTTTTCTCCTTTTCGTAGCAATGCTCGGGTCATGGACCTCGCCGCCTCCCTTTTAGTACGCGTTTCACGCTTCGTCTGCTACCGGGATATAGGAACAGACAGAAACTCGTGGCAATAAGTCACCGACTGATTTCGCCGAGCCCTTCCGGGTTAATCACCGAAATTGGCGCCGATTCCTCGAGTTGCCTTTTCTACCATCTATCCGTTTCGAATCCGTTATACGCTCATCCCTCTTTTTCTTTGACATTAATCGATGGACGTTACAATTTTTATCAATTTTCCATAATCGACCATTGGGGTTCTGTAATTGCTGCGTTAAAGGTGGATCAATCTTGAACAGGGTTGTGCAAATTACGAAGGAGGCTAAGTAACGTATATTGTTATATCATTTTATGGTACTCATTCAAAAGTGGATGAGGTGAAGGAAGTCTTTAGAAATTGATGTTTCATGTAAAATTTTAATCCCCGTCCTTCGTAATAATTAAATATTACGATGAACGAATATTAGGATGAATAATCTTTGATCTATATTCTGAATAAAAATCGCAAGATTTTTATTCACCGATGGAGTTCATCGTTACCTTCGGCGTGGTTGAACTTCGAATTTCCACGAGGAACCTGGTCCTGGTGCCGACTTTCACCGCAAGATCGGTCAGCCTCCGCAAGAAAATCGGTGGATCGCCTTCCTCCGAGATAGGCTCGTCCACGCTGAGGTGAATCTTCTTCGAGGACCCATTGTCGAATCCTTGACCGACCCTCGTCGCCACCAAAGCATAGTGCCCTGTGTCGTCCTTCTGCGATTGCTTCAGGGTCAGCTGGACGACATTGCCTCGCATCTGGACCCGATATCGATCGGGTGGTATCGGCACATCTCCGCGTATTCTATAATTAAACAACGCCACTTACTGTCTGGAATGAAATATTCCATTCTAGATCCCTAACTTCGATCCTCGTCGATCGAAATCTCCACGCGTAGCGTGCACAGTTTCGTCAAAATCGTGTACATCGTAGACGATGCTACTGAGTAACGATCTTGAAAATCTACGTGGGCGATCTATAAATACCCTTGGAACGAGTCGCGAAGTTCGAAACATTGGAATAAAGGGGACGAATCCACGCCCTATACGAACAGAAATCTTCACCGTCCAGTTGAATTTGAAATTATTCATCAAGTTCATTAAGAACCCCCATTTATATTATTTATATCGTCTGTTATAATTCAGGGAGCAATAAACTATCACGGCAAGCTAGAAACAGGCAAGGAGTAACGTCGATTAGAAGCACAGGTGTCGCGAGAGCCGACGGGGAAAGCGAGGAGGAACACTTTCTAGAGAAACGAGGGCGGTTTTGCAATGTTGAAATGTCAGTTTGCGGTCCCCCACGGGGCGATGGCCGAGGTCCAATCGGACCGATGGTCATCGTCGTCGTACCTATTTGCTGTCTCTTCGCCGCGGCAGACAGTTGAGAAGGATTCACGTCTATTATTGAGGGCTCATTGAATCGCTCGCGAATTTGCATTTGCGCAACCGACGCGTCTGCACGCGTAATGCACCCTTCGCGGCCTCGCCGGTCGTCGCAGGTACGGGCGCCGTTACGTCGGCACGGTGCATCGGTGGCAGTGACGCAATGTCTATTTTGTCTGGCCGAGAAATAAGTTTCTGCGCTCCATGGTCTCGATCGATCTTCCCCTCGGTTTACTTTTCCAATTTTGCAGGAGTTTCTAAAGGAAATAAATGAAATCGACCGCCGCTACGACTTCAGCCCCACCATTCCTGCTATCCCCTAGGCTCCGACGATGCCAGAGGCTCAATTAGGTTAAATCAGTAAAAATTCTAATCGTACATTGGAGGCAAAAAAAAATCGTAAAAGTCGCGCTATTTTAGATCCAAACTTCGATCTTTGTAACACGTGTAGGTAGTTAACTCCTTATTAACTGCTTTACGTTTGCGTTTATACCTAACAACAATATGTACTCGCGTGTAAATTTGGAAATTTAAAAATATTTCACATATTTGGCGGGCAGAATTAAGGAATCCCCATTCAGTTTATTAGATACAGTTATAAATATATTTGAATTCTGAAAGAGATCTAGGGTGGGCGTAAGGTCACTATAAACAGTGGCGAATCAAGTGTCAATATAAATTTCGCCGTTGATGCCGATGGCTAGATATATTTCCCCTCTTTCTCCTACGAATGAAATAATTCACAAATAGTTTTTCGATTGAGGAGGCATTAGCGTATTTCTGACGCGCTTTTTAACGCCGACGTCCTCGAACGCGATCGTTATTTTAAGATTGACACGGCCGCCTCTTTCGTCGAAGCTTTTGGGCAAGGGAAAAGCAAGGGGGATGCCTCTGGCCAGGGAAGAAGCGCGGGAAGGAAGCAGGAATAAAGAAAAGAAGAGGAAGAATCGTGTCGTGATCGAAACGTTCCAAACGATCTTACGTCAATCCCGCGGTTGCACCGTTGATCTTTCAGCCGCGGTATTTCTAGATCGTTGCGAGATATTCGAAAGATTCGAACGATCGAATCGGCCTTCGAGAAATCTGATCGATAGGCGCACCCTCGCGATCCCGACGCCATCGGAGAATGGATTCTTTCCCTTTGCTCGGCCGTCGCGTTAAAAAGGTGACGAAAATAGGGCAGTAGAGCAATGCCAAGTGTTTGAGGCGCTCTAGATCATTTGTTTGCCCGAAATACGTTGGAAGCGTGTTACCGATTTCTACTTAGACGTCATTAGAAAACACAGCCTCGCGGATTCCTTGTTCAACGAGTGGCCGTCGAAGGCGGTTTGAAAAATGGGTCGAAGAGTCAACGAACGCGTCAAAATTTCATCAGCTAGATACATAATTTACGCTATCACGATTTATAGAATCTTGTTAACAATTACTCAGTAAAGAAAGCACGTTGAGACCTCGTCAAGGTAAAATCACAACGCGATACGAAAACTAGCACTTGCTCCGAGTTTCCAAATTTCGATCGTTCCAATTCAAAGCAAAACCCTCTCTGACAGATTGCACAATCTCTAAATATGAAAACGTCGCGAAAGAAGAATATTCGAAAGCAGCTATTCGCGGGTTGCAAGGTATTTGTTTTGGTCCATATCGTGATAGATATTTTCGTAACAATACTATATAGCCGTCGGTGCTATTTCAAGTGGAATTCGTTTGACCAATGCCCGCGGTTCACGGAGGTGCACGCGGTTCACGCGAGCAGTCCAAAGTCCTACCGGTATCCTGATCCGTCCGACAAGGACCCAGTGATGGCGGGCTTTTTGCCGTTGGCGCACTTGCAGCAGTCGCTCCCCATAGCGCGGGCCGGACCACTCTTCGATCAAGATCTACCACTTGGGAACAGGCTTTCACCACCTATCACTGGCGAGTTCATCGGACCGAGCATCCCGAGGGCTCCATCACCAAGCGTGTTCGCGCGTCGAGTGGCGTTCAGCAAGGGTCGAAGTGGCGGATGGAATCCTAATCGATGCATTGATCCCTTCGGTCACGTTGCTGCGTCCACGCTCTGTCAGAAGCGATTGGCCCCAACACGGCGAACGTCACGCGTCGCCATTCCCCTTATCGTAATTTATCGTCGCGGCGATATTAGAAGACGACACGGCGACAGGGGCGCGAAAATAAACCCGCGGACGGTCCTTTCGTGACGCTCTCGGCCCTGGCACGTCTGTTCGATGACTTCACTCCGAGTATCGGGAGCGTGGCGAATGGCAGCCTCCGATTTCCATTCAACTCATTGGCCCACGTAATTCCTCGGTCACTAGTTGAATCGCCGAGCAGAGAGGGCCACACGGACATCTTCTAACCGTTTCATCGCGGGCCAGTACCTTTTCTTCAGGCTTCTTCGATCGAGATTCACTGGTTTGTCGGTGGAGGTTACGGAGGAGGGCGGGGGTGGGGGAGATCGGAAGATGGTGGTTAACGGGGTTGGAGATCGTTGGAGGGGGGTGGCGTCCGATCGTCGAGCGATCTCGCGATCGACGGTATCGATCTACGGATCGGACCTCTCTGCCCGACGTGGCACGACCGTGGACGCGGGAAGCGGATCCGGGAGAGGTCCGAGCTGATTTTTGGCCGCTCGTCGATCGTCGCGACGCTCCCTCGGAAGACTGATAGCGAGATGCCAGCGCTAGGTCGTCCGCGCCCGATTTTCCACCTCCACATCCGCCACCTTCCGCTATAGTTCGAAGAAAACTATAAGCAACGGGCCAGCGTGCCGCGGCATCCTAGAGACGGATGCCCAAGGAGCAGCGCCTCTTTCGTCTTTTCGCGAAATTTTCGCTAGCCCGTTCGCATTTAGCCCGCATACATCGTAGCGAAGAGAACGGGGGGAGGGAAGGGGGATCGCGAAGGGGACGTCAAAGTGCGTCGAAATTTTCGTAACCCGCGAGGGGAACGCACCCGTCGTCGCGGTGACGTCGAGTGTGAATGGTCAGGGGGTGCTGGTTAGCCGGAGAATCCTCGAGAGACGGCGAGACGATTATATCGATTATTAAGTGTTCGTGGTTTGTCTTGTATTAATTTTTCTTTTAAAGGTTTTGGGAGATTTAGGAGGAAGCTTGATAACTTGCAGCGGGGGTGGTTTTGTATATTTGTCTTTGAGGTGGCTCGAAATTGTAGGATTGAAATGATTGCACAGAGAATTACTTGGGTTCTTTGCTTGGGATGTGATCTTGAGGATAAGTTGTTTGGGAAAGCTCCAAGAATCCCGCCTATTGGGGGTGAATTCTTAACCGTGCTGCTGTAGTCGAGATTGGGCGAACCGCAGCGGCTTTTTATGAAATTAATGAGACTTTTTACGAGTCGATTCAGAAGCTATGAAATTATTGAGCTTGTGATTAAAAAGCTTATGAAATTAATGAGACTTTTTATGAGTCGATTCAGAAGCTTCGTGAATGGAGCAAGTTTTAAAATTACGGTAAATATACCAGTAAATGTACACTACCAGTGAATGGACTTTTTTACTAAAACGAGTAAAATAAGTTACTAAAATAAGCAACTAATTAATTATAGACTTCTTCTAGTTTCTCGCTTCATATCCAAACAATTTTCGCAACGCGTGGAATCAATGGCGCTGCAAACATAATTTTATAAAAGTGTCCATTCACTAGCCTTAAGTGTTCATTTACTGGTGCCTTTATCCTACCAGAAACGTGATGATCATCGAGATTCCGCAATGATATTCAAATGAATAGTCTCGTCAATCGTTTCTAAGGTCCGTAGAGATTCTAATTTGATTTAAATTCGTGATTAAGCTTTTCCACCCAGTAATTTGTAATTACAAACTGTTGATAACTCAGCTACTATCGTGATTCACGACTTCTGTACTTTCCAGGTAACAATTGTAATTTATTCCTTAATCCCACATCCCTTTTATTAACACACTTGTCGAAAATTGACTAGGGTTATGGATCTACGTTTAGCTGTTACAGGCGTACTTGAAGAGTGGACTCAGCGAGGTTGGACAGGCTGAGTCAGAAGACGAATAGTCTCTAAAAGACAACAATTACCACCATCGATCCGTCACCCTCCTTGTCTTATTTAAGCAGCGAGGCTAGATGAGGTCATGTCTTGCGTTCCCGAAATAAGCGTTCGAATGGCTATGCACCGAATCTTTCACCTTCCTAGGCAACCCAACGCATTATCAATCACGCATCGGTGTTAATGTGCATAAATGGAATTGTGGAAAACAGGACACCACCAGTCTACTCTAATTTTTCTTCGTCACCGGGGAAGATGAACAGCCCGTGACTTCTCTGACTTTTTACACATTTACAGAGTGTTCAAATTACCAAATTTCAGTGTTTCAATGTTCTAACATTTCTGAGTTATGGGAGTCTTTTACTTGAAATTACAAAGTAATTAATTATTGCAACTTTGGATCCACTTGTTTTGATTCTTGTTGATTCCAAGTGGACCTCGAGAGAGTCTAGCAGTAAACACGTCCCTGGGCTTTTGGAAGCTCGGCACCTATTATATTTGCAAAAATCTACCGGCAATGAGAGATTACACGAGAGACGGGAGTATAATTCGGTCCTCTGCGAAAATTAAGTGCGCGACAGCTCGAAATAAACTTAGTTTGATCCTTGGCACGTTTCAAGGTTTCACACCGCGAAATTAGGGCCAATAGTCGAGAATGAACGATAATGCGTAAACGACAGCGAGCAATGAATTGTAGTACGAGGAGAAGAATGGAGGCGACCAGAGGGTCGTGGACTTCTTCTGGGCCTATACCAATGACGCTGGTACCTCAGCTCCGAACATCCTATTCCCTCGAGTGCTTCCTCTAGCTTCACTTACACGCTATAATTACCACCATTATATAATTAGCAACATGCTTGCGTTAAAATGAAATTCAATACTCAGGGAATTCGTAATGGAGGGTAGGAATAGGATCAATTCGATAATACTAATAAAAAATATTAGAATAGCTAGATATATTAAAGAATAACACTTCAAGCTTCTACACCCAGAAAATCAACAACATCAAAGAATCAAAGAAGCATAAAATTAACTCTCAACATCAAAATTATAAAATTGAAAACTCTGAGTAACTGGAACCTCGAGCCAAGGAAGCTTAAGTTTGTCAAGCAGAGTAAAGTGTTCGGTTATACGAGTAACAGTTCAAGTAGCTAGAAATATTTGTATAACCATCGATTCACCAAACCTTTTTCTCAAAACTTACGAATCCTCGACTGCGTTGGAATACGCAAGAGAAGCTCAGCTCGCTAGCTTCGAGTGCTCAAGCAACAAAGCCTTAGAAATATTAAAACAGCGAACGGGAACGACGCCTTAGAATCAAGTGAATTGGAGGTGAACTCACAATTCGAATCGCAGCTCGTCGAAAACGTCGGACCATCGTAGTTTCGGTTCAATGACGACGTCTTCGCCGGAGCGTCCCTGAACCGGAAGGACCTGGTCCGGCTCCAGCCATTGCGGTGGTCCCTTGGCTTTCGATGTCTGATCTGCGAGCAGGGAAATTGCACAACGGATTGAACTAGGTCATTACTAGCGTGACATGAAAATACACGGCATTGCACGCTGGTGCCGCTGCGTTATGATCAACATAGAGGAGCGTTTCGGCGAGCGCTGTCGCAACGCGGCTTACTCACGTAGGCGAGAATTTATTATTCGCGAACTACCTGGTATTTCGACGGTCACGTGGCCGCCGGAATGGCTACAGAAACGGTAGTACGTTGAATGCAAAAGCCATGGCGTAAATATAGATAGCTGCCCGAAGAAAACATGGTCGGCAGGGAAAGCACTTAAGAAAATCGAACGAGGCACCGCGGATTTTCTGATCACGTGCTCGATAAAAGTTACGGTTGTCACGATGAATTTCCTGGCTGTTCTATGCCGATAGGAACTCCACGGTCACGCGTGCGTGCATTGCCGGCACCGCGATAAATAAATGCGTTGAAAAATAAACACGGCAACGTTTCGGTTGCAGACACCTGGACTCTGAATCAGACTTAACGTTGCTTGAAATGGTGCTCGGGAAACTCGTCGTTATACCATGTTTTGGTTGAGCTAGCCTACTATTATAAACCGTTGGCGGTACGAAAGGTACTTGCATCATTCTTTTTAAATAACGCCTCACTGCTCGGTGAACGATACCGAAATTTAGAAGCCTCAGTTCTCGCGGTATCCCCGGTGTCTACTGATCACCGTGATCTATCAAAGCCGGCAACAGGTCCCACGATTTTTCTACGACTAAAAAGAAGTCAACAACTATCCCCCACTATCATCCACATTCTAAACTCCGGATCAATGAAATCCAGCGTCTAAACAAATTTTCTAATTAAGAATCTGAGTCATGTGGATGTTTTAAAAAATGACTGCATTCGTCTTGCAATTCCAAACAGCAAAAAGAGGCTCGAAATCACTGATCGACAAAGTGGCAGAGTAATTTCTTCGTCCACCGCGGTGTCATCGATCCAGTTCGAAATTGAACGCGTTTGTTTCCCGATATCCGGGAGAGCTGGGGACGTGCGGTTCGATACACGTCGACCATTCGATCACGTTGGAAACGGCGGATCGCTCGCGGAGTAACTCTTACCTGTTAAGGTCATCTCGTCAGATGATACGAAGACCGACTGCTTCTCGCATTGACATCACTCTCGGGGGAGGCGATCACGCGCGCGTCCTCGTGTATCGTTCGATCGGGAAACAACCTGCACACCGTGCCTTCCGGTATCAACGCGGCCCCACCGTATCCTGCGACCGCCGCGAGACTTCCACCGACGGCGACCTCTTCTTCTCCTGACCCGTGGCACAGCACACCCTGCGCCACGAAATCTGACGGCAGGAGGCCCTGCTCCGGTCTAAAATCGTCTCGACACGGCACTCTCGGCTTCGTCGTTTTAACGAAACGCGCACATGCGCCGTATTGGCACGCTCTCCTACGCCTTCTTCCTCTTTTCTCCCTCTTTCTCTCTTTCTCCTCCTCCTCCTCTCTTTCTCCTATTTTCCACGCGCCCCCTCCCCACCCGGCCGCCCTCCCCCTTTCTTTGGCCCGCTATCCCATCCCTGATGTAACATCTAGCGGCGGTGTTTTTTTATCTCCGAACGCGTCCTCCTCTCTGCTTCGCCGTTTCCACTCCACCCTCGTTCGCCTTTTTGCTTTATTTCGAATAATCTGTTGACCAGCGCCGATCACGAGATAGCGTCGCGCCGGTGGCGGATGTTTGGGAGGGAATGCGGGATCGCTGGGTAAGAGGGAACTGTCGCGGTCATGTGCTGGTGGAAAGTAGTGATGACCTGGGCGTAAGAAGGTGCGAGTCCCTCGGGGGCGTTTTGTTTCGGGACGAGGGTGTGTATAGAGAATTGTTTCAGTCTGTGGAATGTCTGGGATACTTTTCTTCGATGTCCATTTGTGAAAGCTTGTACCTTAATTTTATAGAATATTAACTGTTTGGAAGAGGGAACGAGGATTGAGGAAGGGAGGTGGCGGTAAATGAAACTTCCACTTGAAATTCAACAGAAATATGTACACGTTTATTGCGATAGAGTAAAGACGGTAAGAATATCCATAATAAATAAGAATAAATAATAATAATTTATAGTAATATGCCGTTGTCGTTAAATATACTCGCTTAATACATATATTATACTATCCTCTTTGGTACTTGTTTGGTTGATTGACTCTTCAACGAAGTACAGGGTGTAAAAGAGTAATCGTCCCGACATTCAAAAGCGAATTTACTCGTCTAGATTTCATGGAAATTCACCTTTTCAACCTTCCATCCCCTTGTCAAGTAGACTGTACACAGAGGGGCCATTTTGACAAACATCAACGACGAATTTTCAACCAAACTTCTTCAGCAACCTCCACCAACCCCATCCACGACCATTACCTTCTCCACACCCTGTATAACAATTGGCTCATCGACTTGTCCAACCGCATTATTCGTCTGCATCGTCGTACTTGACAGGCTGCCATGATGGATTCGAGGTCTGCAGTCTTGAACCGCCGAAGGTCGAGAATCTCCTCCCGTCGCAATCTTGAACTATCGAAGGCCGAGCATCCCTCGAGGCGAAAGAAGAAAAATAATCCCTCGCCGTCCAAGATCAAAGATTTCCTCGTGGCGGTTCCGAAATGTCGAGGGTCGAGAATCTCGCAACGATCTTCCGCGTGCAGCACAGCTTTCCGAAACTGCTGCTCGAACCATCCCTGGGCGCTGCACCGTGAGAAGTCTCCCCCTTTAATAAAAATAGCCGTGAAGAATGTCATTGTTTCCGTTTCGACCACCACCAGCCGCGAGACACGCGCCCCCGTATGTCGTGCTGGACCCTTCTGTATAAAAGAAGCGCGATGAAGGGGATGGCAAGGGTTTCCTTCTTGAACAGATAAACGTAAAGAGCGGCGATCAGCAGCGTTAGATCGGTCAGATAGCCGACCGTGAATCTGACGTTCTTATTAGCCTCGATCGCTAGCTGCTCGTCGTTTAATCGATTTTGCACGAGGTCCTCGGGGTAGTCTCTGTCAGTAGCGGACCCACGTCTCCTAGAACGGTACTTCTTGCTGTCGAGGGCCTTCTGCAGACGCTCCATCTTTAATTCCACCGGCGTTTCTGGTCTGTTCCTGTCTCTGGAGCTAGACCTCGAAGACGTCCTGGACGATGGTTTCCTCGATCTTCTAGGTCCTTCGTCGACGGACCTTTCTCTGACGTAGCGTTGCTCTTCGGAGCCTGTCCTCGATGGAGGTCTCCTATCTTTCGAGGGAGCACGAGCTCTGGTCTTCGAGGAGGACCTGGATGAAGCACCTCCTCTTTCACCGGATACATTCCTCGACCTTGGCGCTGGAGACTCATTCCTAGACGGTGGTCGACTGGTTCGCTTCTCCTTCACAGATTTCGTCTCTCTCGCAGGGGTTGTTCCTCGAGAACCGCCACTCCTCTTCACTTGCTTCTCACCCTGCTTCTCCTGCCTACCAGCCTCGTTCCTCTTCGCGACTTTCTGGCGTTGCATTTCTTGACTATCACTAGCATCTTGCTTAATACCCGATTTCGCTGGAAGTGTCTCTGATCGGTTCTTGATTAACGGCCCCCTCGTGTCTTGGTCTTCAGAGATGGACGACCTTCGAGAGCTGGCTACACTGTCCTCCAGCTTCCTCTCCTCCGAGCTTCTATAATTGTATCGACTCGAGTGCTCTCTGACAATCTCAGTGTAATGATTGACCATCGCCATGCGCGCCTCGATATCCTCTTCGTCGACCTCCTCTTCAGACGCTGTTGATCGCATTTTCGCTTGAATACGACGATTCTTAGCCGCTTCTCCCGCTGACAGCATGCTATCCGTGTCCGACTCCGACATGACTGGTGCCTTCATCGGTTCAGCTGCAACATTCGCCTGTGTATCACTGGTACTTTCTTCCATTTTAGCTACCTGCTGGACAGGCTGAGGTGGGATCTTCCTGATAGGCTTCTCAGGTGGAATTGGTCTGCCGAAGCTGTTCACAGGAATCGGTTCTTCTTTTGGTTTCTTTAGAATCGACTTTGGGACCACGTTAGGCAGAGACACTGGAGGCGTGGATTGCGTAGGTGTAGGTGGTGAAACGTCTAAAATAGGTACCCTGTGTGGTGGGATGGGTGGTGGTTCAGGTTCGACGTGTGGAGTCGATCGTCCCCTCGGGTGGTACGTGTCCTCCTCCTCCAGCACTTGTCTGGCAAGGATTCTAGCCTTCAGCAGCTTCAGATCTTCGCTATCAGCGCTGCTCATCTCCCCGGAAGATTCTTCAGAGGTCTCGATACTTTCCTCCTCTTCTTCCTCGGCTTCCCCTCGTGCAATTTCCATCTGCTGGATAGGCGGACTCTCTAATACAACCCCCTCGATGCGCAGAGGCTCCTGATTGGCGGTAGCCTGCCAGGGTATCGATTTCTCTTCGTCTCCATCCTCGACCAATGGCACGTTGCTGTCGTGCCACCTGCGCAGCTGCGTGGCCGCGTCCTCCTCTTTCTCCAACACCCACGAATGGACTGCAGGAGCTTCCGAATCGCTGGGCAAGTTTGGATCCGACCTGGACTCCACGTCTGCCAGCAGGCTGGGGGTTAACAGCTTCAACGGTGCCTTCACAGCTTCCTCCTGACCTTCGCTCATCCTTCGACGGTTCTTCTTGTTCTGCCAGGTGAGCAGGTTCTGAGGAGTGACGCCACAGTTGGAGAGCCGTCGTCGCAACGAGGACGCCCGCATGTCCTCAGCATCAGCGTCTGTGGCGGGTTCCAACGTGGACGCCAGTTCACCCGTCTTCCTCTCGACCTGAGTCTTCCTCTTGGCAACCTCGGACGCTTCTTCAGCCGCCACCGCGCGGTAGAAGCGTTCCATGGCTCGCTCGTGGAGCAGTTCCGTGGAGCTCACCGCGTCACGGAGTGTCTCTACCACCTGGTGCTCCGCGCTGAAGAGTTCAGGCAGGGACAACGACATGGGAGGTGGAATGAGGTCCTCCATGTCTTCTGCTTCTTCTGTCGTGCTTTGCCTCGTTACTATTGGGAAATCGAGAAATTGTTTTAAGAAATATGTAGATTCTACCTGAAACATTTAGCGTGGAGTTCGTGTAACGGCTCCTTACCTAAGCTTCTTTGTATGCCATCGACACTCAACAGCTTCTTGTCCTGAACCTGATCCTCGGGGTACAGGACCAGCATAAACTCCGAGCTCCCGTGCAGTCCGCTCTCGTCGTCCTCTCTGGGAGTAATTGGCGATCCTGGTTTGTCTTCCATGGAGTTGCTCTTGACGAATGGAGGTTCTTGATCGTCCGAGATCGCCTGCTGCTTCGTCAGCGTTAAGCCCAGGGACGGACGGAGAAGACGCGAGGGAATGGCGGAGCTGTCTTCCTCCAGGTGCTCTTGAATCTTGGGCATCGATAGAGGGGACATGCTGCGTTCTCTGGACACGGAAATCGACCGCGATCGAGACTCTCTGAAGGCTGAGCGCCTGCTAGATTCGTCCATCATCGGCGAGGAGACTGTGATTATCGTCGTCGGCTTTGGAACTGATGCAGCTTCCTTGGCTTGGTTCAGATTCTATTTATTATTATTATTACTTAGACTACATAACATGTGCGGGTAATTGTTAAGGTTTATGTAAAAGTATTTCTGACCCAAAAAGATTATAAGTTTACCGATTGCGGATGGCGTAAAAATTCTTCTGTTTATGGTGGGGATGCAATAACAATTGAGGATCTTGCAGTAAGAGTGGTGCAGCTCCATTTTTACCCGACTGCGGCACGCAAAGGAGGGTACATATTGTTTTTTTTCAGTTATGTTTGTATATCCATGTTACGCTCTAGAATAGTCTAGAGTCTAGAGTCTGTACGGATACACGGATTTGGACAAATGAGGTGTTTTTAGAATTGTCTTGACGTTCCGAATGTTATAGGATATATAATTTTGAAAAAAGTAAAAAATAATAAAATTTAAAAAGTTAAAAATCCGACTGTTTAAAAAACGAACTAAAATGACAAAAATTATAATAAGATGACAATTTAAATTAACTCCATTGCCTGCAGTTGGAGGCCTTAAATCTTTTGGTGCAAATGATTTGATGTAATTATCTATTTGATGAAAATTAATTAGACTTGATGGGCTATTAAAAACACTAACAGTATTTCCCACGCGGACAAAGAGAGAAACATATAAGTTACAAAATATGCTGAAGTTGAAATGTCACTATATAAGCTTGAATTTGCATTGATGTTGTCCACCTGTGTTACCATCTCGAAACACTTTCTTTAGTCATTGCGGTACATGCTTGGGATAGAAGAACATCAAAAGATTTAAGGCCTCCGCCTGCAGCCAATTGAGTTAATTCAAATTGTCATCTTATTATAATTTTTGTCATTGTAGTTCGCTTTTTAAACAGTCGGGTTTTTAAAATTTTTTAAATTTTATTATTGGCACTTTTGAGTTATGTCGCGTAATATACGTAAAAGATTCTGCATCGCTTGATGCAAGTTAGATGCAAATCCGATAAGAAATGAGCGATTTATTACAAATTTTGAGTCTGCACCCATTACTGTTTCCTACAATATTTGTGTTTTGGTTAGCCCCAGATTTCAGAAAATTGCCAAAAATATAAATAAAAACTTATCAACTCAATAACTACCAGTTGAACCCCTCTTACTGCAAGATCCTCAATTACTAACGCTGACTTACGACTCGAGAAATATCACAGAAACTTAACTAAAACTTAACTTTAAGCAGAAAATATTTTCATTCAAACTTCCCTGCGCGAAACAGCAATTTCATGCGCACCCCTTACATATTAAAACCGAAGGAATACTTGCCTCGATGCTCGTTACGTCCACGTTGACATTCGATCGATCTACATGATTCTCAATACGACTAACGTGCTTTGTAGTGGAATGATCCCTCGATCTTGCTGGAGGAACTGGCGCTGCCGACTTTTCCAGCGTGTCCAGGGCGAAAGTGACTCTGCTGTCGGCTCTGGATGGTCTTCCCCCGAGTCTTTGAGCCGACACGGAGCGACTTGCTGGACCGAAATGGCCGTCGTCGTTCTCGTCACGCGTACGAGCCTCCTCCCTGGTCAGGCTTCTGGTTCTCTGACTGGGCACGGCGAAGCTCACCTCTCGTTTCTCCCTTGATCTGATTTCTCGGTGGCTCTGGGATTTGCCGCCCAATGAGGGTGTCGTTATGCTAGATATTTCAACGAACAACAAGGCCGACATTTAAAATCCTCACGTGTAAAATAACACTATCCCTATCACTTCTGAAGCTATCAAAGAATACTGTGAAATATAAATAAAACCGATGCACGATAAACTAAACCCCAAGAAAAAAGCAAAACAGACTTTCCTAGAGTTCTTGCTTGACATCATGAAGCGAAGCTTCACTGATTAGTTTTACCCACTGTAATCACAAGCTTCTCCTACCCTCTTTTTAAGTCTGGAATGAAGATTACGTCACTCTGCTCGCTGGGCTCGCTGACGCCATAAGGGTTCTCTGCCTTCACTCGAAACTTGTACTCGGATCCCTCGATCAGTTCCGACAACGTAGCTTTCGTCTGCCTGCTGGTGATCGCCTTCAGCCACACGTCCCAGCCGACCTGAAGAGAATTGTCTAACAGTGAAAATCGTCGATCAGAAGAATTCCACCACGCACGAACGAATACACCATCTCCACCACTTACCCTGTAATACTCGACGATGTACGTGCCGATTTTGCAACCACCGTCGTCTTCTGGCTCCTTCCACGACAGTGTCACCGATCTGCCCAAGGTCATCGTCACCATCGCCTTGCCAGGCGCGGCAGGTCGGTCTGTCGATCAATAAAACTTATATTTCACATGAATTACAGGATGCAGAACGTTGTTGTGCACGGATTTTGAATGTAACTACTGTAAAAGATTCGAGGACTGTTGAATCTTGGAATTTGCCTTGGAATCTAGGAATCCTAGAATTCGTCATTGCAGGGCGGTGGAAGTTCGAGACATTTGCTTACTTCCATAGCTACGTAATAAAGGGTTTTCACCAGTTGATGGCAAATAAATAAATAAGTAATAAAATATTTTACAAAATATTTGAATGTCAAGCTTTGCCAACAGAGCTGGTAGATAAATCCTGCCATTTCCCAGCATCTGTTGGTGAAAGCTCCATGAATGGTTTTGTGGGATATTTGGGATCATTGCCACTCCGTAGTAGGGTAAAGGACCCAATTACTGTCACCTTAAGCTATTTTACTTAAAATAAATAAACGTGTAAGTAAAATAGCTTAAGGTGACAGTAATTGGGTTGGGAGCCAGTAATTGGGCCCTTTACCCTATTAGTGTTGGGATTTGCCGGTAAATTCCAAGATTCACCAGTCTTCGAACTTTTACAGCAACTTAACGACCTGTAACGGTGACCAGAAACGACGAGGTGTCTTCGCCAAGTTTGTTCGTGGCTTTCACTGTGTACTCTCCCCTATCGACTCGCTTGGCGTCAGGTATCTTGAGGATCGATTCGCCGTCCATCGTTTCGAAGATATGCCTGGCGTCGTTGAGGATCAGTTCCCCATCGTGATACCAAAACACAGAAGGCGACGGCCTCCCGGCCAGCGACACTTTCAATCTGATTGTTGCGTCCTGCTCGAAGAGGAGGCCATCTTCGTACTGGCGTGGAAGACGTATCTTTGGAGGTGCTGATGATACGAAACATAATAAGCGATTAATAATCGACGTTGAATTACTCTTTTTGAGAGACACCTCGAATATTGATAATCGAATGATAAGATAGAAATCTACGAACCTTCCAGAACCAATCTGGCTTTGGTACTGGAGTGGCCTGCCCTGTTAGTAGCGGTGCATTTGATTTCGCCTTCGTCGTTGAGTGCAGTTTGATGAATCAATAGAACGCTCCGGCCACTGTCCGTGATGATCCTTGTTCGCCTGCTGCTGAAGATTTCGAAGCCGTCTTTGAACCACGCGATCTTCGGCAGCGGCGTCCCAGTGAATCGTACCACAAATTCAGCCTGCACACAGAGACGAATGAGACAGTGGTGTAAAAGGAATTACGTGGCAAGGATTCGAAGGGTTTTTGATAGGAAAATTCGTAACAAGAGGAACAAAGTGACCTTCACAGTTCGTTTCGTCGAGGGATTTAAAGTAAAAGGTTTCATCGCCTACTGAGCTGAATCACACGAAGCCAGCCACCTCGAGCGACTCCAGAAGACTTTAATAGTCTCTACAAACGTGTCAATAGACGCTAGAATAGGTATCAAGCTCTCACTCACAATCCTCGATTGCGTTACTGTAAACGAAAGCCATAGGATACTTAAAGAGAAATACAAATGAATTTTTTGCTAACGTTAGACCTCTCTAAAAGTGTCACAGTGTCGCTCCAGGGTTAGTAACACTACGAAACAATTCAATAGACACCTGTTCGTTTTCGAGGATGATAGTATCCTTGAGCTCTATCTCGAAGTAGGGCGCGGACGCTGCGGACCTTTGCAAGGTCACCGTCAGTGGATCCGAGATCTCGCTGGGCCGGGAGAGACCCACGGCGTTCTGGGCCCTGACCCTGAATTGGTAGCGCCATCCTGGCTCGAGGCCGCTCAAGGTCAGTTCCGGGAAGGTGCAAAGCCCTGGTGTGCTGCGTACCCAATGCGGAGAACCGAGCCTTCTGTGCTCGACCAGGTAGCCGACAATGGCCGAGCCACCGTTACTCGGTGACCTCTCCCAACGGATGGCCACCACATCGGGCTGGGACTCGTCCGCTCCTGGTATTAAAATTGGCTTCCCTGGCGGAGCTGGAAGCCCTGAAATCAAAACACAATTGTGTTTGTGTTTTAAGCTAATCTTATCACCTTCTCCTCTTCCCTTTTTTCTTTTTATACCTAACATTAAGATAATTGTATATGTGCAGTACGTGGAAGGTATTCGAGGATTGATTAATGCTCTAATATTTAAAGTTTGGTCAGATGAAAGTTACTTTATGTAAGTAGGTGGTCGGAAAGTACTGCATATCTTAGAATAGCATGAAATACTCTAGATACAGTTTTGGTAGAGCTGTGCACTGTTCGACTTGTACGAATCGAAGGAGTATATTTAAAATCGCGGCTCATTAGTACGTTTAGATGTCTTATAGGGTGATCGAGCATTCTTCGGTGCATCGTCAGTTAATCAAGATTCCGAGGTGTTCATATATTTTTAGACATAGGCGCAGCTTCTGACCAAACAAGAAGTGCAGGAACTAATATACATATAAGCGGCAACATACCGAGCCGTTTCATTACAAAATATATTTATTTAATTTACTATTTTAAACGCGCTGGCTCTCTGCCGCCTTTGCCCGGCAACGCGTTAAATTATGCCTCGGAGATTACGCTGCGAATAAAATATTTCTTTATCGCGTGTTACGCTTCTTTGTGAATCTCATGGGTATTTGGTTGATCCGAGTGTCCTGAAGGAAATTCGGACGAGGGCGTAAAGGAGCACGGTCGTTATTAGGTTCACGGAAAGCTCGCACGTGCCAGAACCATGCTCACATACGTGTAGAACACACGGTCCCTAACACAGGTCCGCAGGTGGCGCTCCCAAAATAAAATTTGAAACGTTTGGCAATCCGAGGGCCGCCGCTGCGCTGTCCTCAGGGTAGGGAAACTATGCGAGACTACGAGCCGACATCGGACACCGGCTCGGGCTTGTCTTCGACACCCTTTGTACAGCATACCTATCGTTTTTTAATCGATTCTGCATTCCGTAGAGAGATCTACAGATGGAGGGGCGACAGATGTACTAATTAATGATTTAGCAAAGGCGATGGTGATTTCAGCGATAGGATTTACTAATGTTTATCTCTGAGACGGATCGTGCTTCTATTGGATAAATTAATTATAAGAATAAGTGGACAATGGGGATGAAATTAAAAATGTTATTCACTCTGATGGTAGCTGGGATGAGTTAAGTGATACAATGAAATGATATTTGAAACATGAATTTTTTAAAATAATTCATTATTAATTTGAAGACTGTAATGAATAAGTGAAGCATTTAAAATACCAACACACAGAAATTAGTGAAACTCTATTCTACAGCCAACAGTCCGCATTTTCACTTCACATTCCCGTAAATGCTGTCCATCGTTCAACAGACCCACCATCGGCTATTAAAATAAACGCCACCCAGAGGCGCGTGAGTTAATTTTGGATTACTGGCTGATTTCATGGTAAATAAATACAGAATCTCCGCATAAACTACCATAAAAATTCTCGCTAACATTTATCTCATTGAATATCTTCAGAATCCTGATAGAACTATCCACAACCTTTCAATTCCACGTAATCATTAATCCCTTTAAAATAAACTTCCTTCCCGAAGTGAACCACAAAGCATAAAAACCAGCCCAACGAAGCACTCGAGAAAATCCGCTAATTACCCCCGCACCCTCCATTATCGATCACTCAAACATTACGCGGCAGCTTGACAGATCCGTCGGCAGAGGCAGCCTAATTTTAGATATCATCCCACTATCGGAGCAAGCCAATCGAGTAGCGGAGCCCGATCACAGAGCATCGTCGACTCTCGCGTCGAGCCACGGTTACCGGAAGTACCATGACACCGAACGCACCCCACAGTCACGCGGCACAGTCCCTCGCATCCCTTGCACAACGACAACCTTCACCCCCAAAGGATCACCAGCGAACCAACCGTGTCACTTTCAATAAATTCAACCCTATCTTTCCAGAGCTTCGGGAGCCGATTCACCAGGTCGCGTCGGGAGGTGGTCAGTGAGCACTTGGGCGTTCTGTCGTACATCGAGTGTCGATCAAGATGGCGATCGGTTGGCATTCCCCGATGACACTCTCGGTGCTCGATCGTTCCCCCAACACCGTTTCCCGTGCATCAGGCCGAATTCGATTAAGGATAAGGCGTTCTGAGACAGTGTCTAACCTGATCCCTCCCAGCGTGGTCTCCTGGACGTGCCACCGCCAGCCAGGCTCTTGGAGTAGTGGCTCTTCGTGGTGGTGTTGCCCATGATCGTTCCTCCTCTTCCTCTTCCACGTCGAGCCTGGCTCGACGATCACACCGTTCCTGGCCAGTTTATCGACGATCCTTCACGGTCGTGCAGCCGGAACACCGTCATCGGATCGACAGTTCGATGGAAATAGCCGACGAACGGGGGGGAAATATGTTCGCCGAGGTGGACGACGGCGGTCCGTCTTCGACGATGGCTCGGCCGACCAGAGAAAGAGACAGAGAGAGGGGGGATAGAGAAAGAGAGAGAGAGAATTCGGCTCGATATAGCGCGAGGCTCGGTGCAGCACTGCCGGACCTCTTCGTGGCCGACGACCGTAGCGACGCCAGACTCTTCAGGCTTCCTCGACGGCTATCTTTGTCCCTCCCTCTCTCTCTGTCCCTTTGTTTCCCTCCTCGCGCGCTTCCGCGAGTCGCGAGGGATCCTCGAAATTGTCTCCCGAGGCTGATCCTCCCTCTGTGCGATTGAAATCTCGCGGTTAGATCATTTGCTTCGTTACGTAACAGGTGGAGCTTGGTGGCTCGGTAGTTCCGGCGATTTTACCGACGTCGAGACCTTTTGGTAGCTAGAGTATCAGGGGTCTATGTAAATGATTTTGGTTCTTGCGATTTGTAACTGAATTTGTACACATCGATCGCGAACAGTTGGATTAGCGAGCTCGATGGTGTTTTTCTGTATTTTCTGTATTTTGGTGGATTTAATGAGGAAGAAGTCTTCAAGTCTTGTAGCCTGGGAGCTTCTGGATTTCAGAGACTTCAGCTTCTGGGTAATCTGAGTTAATAATCGGAGTCCGAATGGGTTTGATCTGAAGGATTCGGAATTAATAAGGAACACTACTCAATTGAAGCTGGAATTGAGCTGATTTTTTTTATATAGATCGAAAGTATATGTCACAAAAGTCGAAAAATGTAAATTAAAGATGGCACCAAAAGCCGGATTGACCTTGAAATATCCACAAAGGTGAGAGAGAGAGAGAGAGAGAGGAAAGGAGAAAATTGAGGGAAAGAGAATGACAAACCCGTCTGTTCAAAATTAATAATCTTTATTATATGAAAATATATTAAAATAAATGAATGAATTAGAAACAATTAATGATAATAAATGATAATGAAATCATAACATTGAGTAATTAGTCATTACATTTATAATAATTTTGTCGACGAGAAGGTTTAAGAAAGTGATTGAAGCAACAATAATTTTCATAATCTGTAAGTCTGCGGCGAATATGATTAATTGTATTCGCAAACTCGAAATGTTCTTTATGTTTTCGTAGATAATGAAGAAGATGATGGATCCTGAAAATATCTTATGACAGCTTCAATAATATTCGATAACGATAATAAGAATAATGATTAAATAGATTGTCAACTGAAGATGTTCCTCACATTTCAATGTACCGAATGATAAAGTAGATTCTTTGAGATTAAGGGGGGAAGCCACTGTGACCGTTGAAGATAAAGGCTATTTTCAAGACATTCTTTTACATTGAAATGTAACTTTCTACGAAACATCTTTATTTTCAACTGAAAATGCATGTATTTAACTAATATTTTATGCTTCCAGATTGTAAAATTTTTCAGCAGTATGGCCACAGCATACGATAACGTTAGGCTCTGCAAAAAAATTACAAAACGGACACGATTGTAACTTTCCAACATTTGCTCCGAATTAAAAGATTCGAACGGTTTCTTAAAGTATATTTCAATAGCTTCAGTTAAGCGTACGGATTTAAAAAAAATATTCATTTCTTAAGAAATGGCGGACTTAAGAAGAAATCTTGAACAAAAAGTATAAAAAATGAAAAAGTTTTTTTAATGTTACAATGAAATGAATTAGTCGATCAAAAAACTGGTACGCTTAACTGAAGATAATTGTATTACGAATATTCCCTGAAAATTTCAAGTGAATCCGATAAAAATTCGCTGAGTTATTAATGCACCCGTTTTGAAAAATGCCGTTTCGAGATACTCACATTTAAAGTTTCGACAGAAATTATTTTCTGTAACTCAAATATCGCAAATGTATACGGTCTCGTCGTGGTCAGTGATTCTCTACCTAGTTCTAAACAATATATAATCTCATAATCCCTCTTATGAGATACATTTGGATTTTTAGACACAAACTTTTCGGGCGATTGACAGCAAGTTCCCTATGCGTGCACTCGATTCTGAGTGTTGCGCTCCCTATACAAAACCTTCCGCAGCTCCCAGAATTTGTCGAGTTCCACATTCAAAATTGTCCAGGTATATTTTTGAAACCCCAAATATTATGAAAATGCACAAAAAGAAAACCGAAAGAAAACAATTTTCACAGTGGCTTCCCCCTTAAACGTTCTGACGCGACTTACAGATAACCGCGCCAGTGTCCACGATCCTCAGCTTCCGGTGACGCAAAGAGGCGAACGCGTCGGTGACGTCACTGTTCGATATTCCCGCGCCACAAACCCCTTTTAAGTCTAACAATCTCCCATTTAACTTTATCTCGTCGTTCTCTCCGATATACTCCCACTGGAATGTATCATACGCTTGCATTTACCGAGACACACCTTGGTTTTCACGGTGTTTGGTCAACGCCGGTCACCGACCTTGCTTCTTGCGCGTGCCACCGAGGAAATAAAATGGCTATACGTATACTATCGGTTGCTCAATAATCCTAGATCCACACATTTAACGACCAGCCACACGAGAGACGAGAGGATCTCGAGGTTTTTATGGCTTATTCCAAATTCAGCTACTTTCACCTGGAACTGCAATTGCATCGCGGAATGCGTGGTAGAAGAGTGCAAGATCAAGGTTTATTTATACGCAGCATGATGTATTCTTGATTCCTTTCGATATACAAGGCCTGTATTTACGAGCGAAACTTATTTCAGGGATAAATTTAGCAACGAACTGTTAAAATCTGCTTTGCTTTATTCTCGCGGTTATACCTACTTCAACGATCTAATAATTCTTCTACCAGCTCGACGAGGTTCATTGAAATCTTCAATGGGGGCTTTGTACCTTTTACACGATGCATCTGGCTTCTGTGAATGCCTACTTATAATAGTTCGCCTTTTCTGAGAACTTGCATCTAGGTGCAATGTTGTTATTTCGAGCACTAGACACGAAGGGAGGCAGATGTGAGGTGTCCGAATGTAAAAATGGTACTTGCAAGGAGAGCAAGCCAAGTTGGGCCTTATTTAAAAGTTAACTCTTTCTACAGTGTTTTATGGGATTGGACATTTATCCTTGAAGAATGCCTCGATTATAAGGGCACGCTGTGGAAGCTAATATGCTGGAACGACGAAAGTATTTGAGGTTTTGCGCTGGACGTGGGAACACGCTTCGATCGTCCTTCGTGGTCATCCCGCATGCCTCAGGGTGGGACCATGCGGTACCTCGTGTCGGTCAACGAAGGCGGTACAAAAAGGCGATACTGGTTTCTCGCGCTGCTTGCTGAGACGCCTTCGGGAATATCGTTCGCGAATTACTTTCCCCCTGCGGGTTTGATCGCAAGTCGGTAGAATTTGTTGTACATGTATTATAAGCACAAGATTTTTGGAAATATAATTTTTCTTCTAATTGTTTTACGATACCACCAAATTTGCTAGATTTTGTACAGCAAAATATCCGCGTTCGAATATCTTGCGCGACTGCGTGACTTGACCTCGAGAAGAGGTCAGTCGCACCTATAAATCACCCAGCGGAAAAATATTTCTCGTAGCGACTGTAAAACATACCACGTCTTGAGTCGCCAGTGATTTCATTGCCATTGAGCTCAGTTTCCAACCGTTTCGCGTTATCACGATTTCACGAACAGATTGCAATTCGCAATCTCTCCCACAAAGTTTACCTTTTATAATATCAAGAACCTTTAAGATTTCTTAGACAGCAGAAAAAGAAGCATATTGACTACTAGCGTAGGCAACGTTCACGCAAAATCAGGAGTCGAATGAAACTGTTAACTGTTAAAAATAAAAGTGATTTATCGAACTTTCACGAACTAGAATACCGATGAGTTATATACTTCTTTTGTTACGTATGAAAATTGATGCAAAGTTGGGTAGCAAAAATTAAAGGATCAGACCCTGCAATTTGAAAACCCGTCACTCTCTTTCATAAACTGTTATGTTACATTCTACTATTATTTTTTATTTTTATATTTTCTGTTATACTTTATTACTTGTTATTTATCGTTTGTACTCTTATGTTATAATATGTACACTAAAGGGTTCCCCCGTTTACTTAATAATAATAATAATAATAATAATAATAAATGTGTTTGTTTTATTCTGGTTCATGAAACTGAAATTACATATGTATAAAGTAAAGCGCTGTTTCATCATTTTGGTTCCGAGTACCTGGAAGATAAATATCATGCACAATTTTGCGCGGCGTGATGGTAGATCATGCATGACTCCTATGTTTATTATTAAAAATTAATGAGAAAAAAACTGCAACTTCTTTAGAGATTCATAAAAATATGATCCAAATTTCAGATGAATCGAATCGCTAGTTTCTTAAAAAAAATCCCCAATTTTGCTATATTTTAGCCCCAAAAATAGGATTCCCCTTAATTTATCGCATTTCTTCGTTTTTTTTTCATATAATTTTGTAACGGTGCGGGGTAAACTTTAAATGTGAGAAAATTTCAGTTTCGAGAAAATCGCGTTTAAAGTTTCACCTGTAATGCGTTTGTAAGCGTGATGCGTTTCACAAAAAGCACCGTATCTTCGTAAATTCTTCGAATATCAACTTGAAATTTTCAGAGTGTATTTTTGACAATTTAAACATTAAGAAACTGAAACAAAAGAATCGAAATTTTTTCAACCTTCACAATGTTATTCCCCCTTAAGGGCTGATCTCGCCCCTTCAAACTAAATTCCCAAAGAAAACAAATATTGCCCCTTGCATATTCCAACGTACTCTGCATTTACACTAAATATTATTAAAATCAGAATTTTCAAATTATAAACGTTTCCTTGTAAGCACGAATACCTTCGCCAACATTTAACATTCGCCTGGCGAGCCGCCACTCTTCACCTTGCAACCCCAAAAAAAACCATCAATTTTTCCTGGCGGGCAGAATTTCCGCGAGGCGCTCGCTGGAATACAAAGGGGGACGCGCGTCGCCGCGGAAAGAGGTCGTGAACGCGGCAGAGCCGAGGGAAGACCACGAGCAAGGGAAAGAGAAGGGGAAGACGGTTAATCGGTGCCAGAGTACCGTTGTACCTGAATGGAGCAGCGAGATGGCTTTCGGTTTCCCTGCAGCCTCCGTCGCAGCTGCAGCTCCGCTCTTCGGCTTCCACGTACGTGCTCGTCGTGCACGTGGCCGCGCGTCTCTGCACGTGACAGTTTTTCCATTTCGCTGGACGAGGTCGAGCCCGCCTTGGACATTTCCGCGCGCGATTCCGTCGCGGAGCCGTGCGTCCGTCGGCCACGTGCACCTGCGCCCGCGTCCACACTCCCCCTTTGCAACAGCTGTCGCGGCATTTCCGCTAACGGTCCCATACCCGCGGCTGCAACCGATCCAGAGACCATTTCGACAGTCTATCGCGTTGGGAAAATTAAACCCACCTCGTTCGCCATCGGCGTGCGTCGTCCCACCAGACGCGACCTCCTGAATATTTCGTTCGGGTTCATTGAACTTTACTTTAATCGAAGAGTGCTGGCGATGTCTCGCGGATGACAATGTGAGTGGAGGCTTTGTTGGTCAAGGTTCTGGAGGAAAGGTGCGACGGAACGTCTCCAGTGTCCAACTTTCACCGTGCCCTGTGCTCCGATAGAAATGTGAATCGGGTTCCTCGATCTGCATCGGGTGTATGTGCGTACACGGTCCGCGCGGCTCGAGGAGGAATGATCGGTTTGGCGTATGGGGCCGAGCGGCGCGTGCAGGTCCCTGGGTGACTGTATCCTGCCACGCCGGCCACGAGGGCCGTTTTTGCAGTCAACGGACCAGATCGCGCGTAACACAATTCCGTCGATCGGTGACACCGATCGTTTACCCGGCCGATCTGCCGTCTCGTGTTACGTCCGCCGTCTACTTAGCATAAGTTCTCAGAATTCCCGGCTGGATTAACGCGTGCCTGTCCTCGGAATCCTGTCCGCGATATTGCGCAAACGTAGACAGGCGCGCGGCTCGGTTTCAGGCGATGAAATAATATTCGGGACGCAGCCAGCCATGCCCACGAAGTGCCTCGAGGCAGTGGACATTTTGGAAGCCCTCGAATCGAAGCTCGCGTACATTCCTGGGGGACGGGATCGAGAAGGGAGACCTTTGATAGTCGTCAATGTGCCGTCCGAGCTTCAACCCTCCACGAAGCCGAGATTGGAATCCCTCGTCGCGTACTTCTTGGCGATTTTTAGGTAATTGGAAACGTGCTTTTGTTGGTTCTGTGCATGATTTATTTGGATTGTTACGTGTGAAGTGTTTGCCTGAGTATTGAAATATATTGTTGGGTTATCTTGTGGAGAATAATGAGGCGTTTTAAGAAATAGATGCTTTATGTGTTACGATTCGACGTTTCTTGCACGATGGATACGAGAGATGTTATTGTATTGACAGCGAAGAGACGAAGTGGAACGGACTAGTCCTGATCGTGGATGCACGAAGGGGTTCATGGCGCGTCGCAAGGTCGTGCATAAGGTTGTCGATGGTGCTTCTTGGTGCTTCTGCCACTTCCGTGATCGTCGTTCGCCCTGAGGGATTCTGGGACAAAAGGGTCGACAGTTGCACGAAATCTCATAAGGAAGGAGAGGTTGGTATTTAATTAAAATGCAAATGAGGAAAGTGTTTTTGAAGTTCAACGAAGGCTCCTAAGGAAAATTGTTCAATTGTGAAAACCTTAATAATGCCAAGAAGAAATTACTTCTAAAGAAATCTCAATTCGAAGAAGGTTTCATTAAGGTGAATCCTATTTTTTGAGTTAAAACATAGCAAAATTGACGAGTTTTTATGGAGAAACTAGCGATTCGATTCATCTGAAATTTGGACCATGTTTTTATGCACCTTTGAAGAAGTTGCAGTTTTTTCTTTATCAATTTTTAATAATTAATATAGGCGTTATGACAATACTTAATTTTTTAATTATTTTGTCATTAGCTTGATGAAATTAGACTCTCATGAGACAAGTTTCATGATATATTTTCAAATATCTCGTCTCTCGCGATTATTTCCATTAGTTACATTTAGCTGCCGCTGAGATTTTTGTCTCGTGATAGAAAAGTCTCAGGTGGAATCTCATTGTGGATTCGCGCCTTGACGCGCTGAATGTGTCTGTCTATTACTCTCCATTTCTACTTACGCGCTTGACTTAATGTTAGTACTTAGTAGTATTACCGTTGGTCTGGATCAAAGGATATACAGTTACATCCATAAATCTTTAGGTTTCCTATATTTAAAATTGAAGAGTCAAATTTCGTTCACAGTAATATCCTCCACAAAAATCTCAATATGTTACGCGTAAGTTATGCATCAGACCATGGTTTTCTGATCAGTCGCGTTTGCCTCCAAGTTACATAATATACGACTTCCTTGCGCCGACCAGACATACCAGTTCTACCACTCGCCGTTTAGGCTTCAACAATTTTTCTACGATTTCATCGGAAAAGTGTTGCTCCTCACAAGCACGTGCCTCGATCACTTATCACGCGATCTATCGTACTCATGATATCATTTCATTAAAAAATCAAGATAATGAGGAGTTAATCAACGGTTTCTCGGAGCGCGTTCAAAATGTCGCAAATTAATTAATCTCCTCTTCGTTGTTGTTTCAGCCAACGTACCTTACTTTGACGAGGCTTCAGTTTCACGTCGATCTCGCTCAGCTGCCGCACGAGTTGGGTGGTAACAGATCATACGACCACGCAGAATGGATTCAGAAGCGTGTGGTAATATTTTTATTTTATTTTATTTTATTGTTCATCAACGGGAAGGGATTCCCTTTAGTGTACAGGAGTATGAGGGGCATAAGTAAAACAAAAAGAGAAAAGGAAAAACATTAAAATAGGTGACACAGGGTACATAAAATAATTTGTCTGGTAAGCTCCGGTAAGCGAAGTAATCGCGCTAGTAGAGACCAGAGCAAAGAAGGGGAACAGCTGATGCATATCACAGTATATTTTCTAAAACATCCAGGTGACGTTTGAGTGCGGAATGAGATATGGCGAAAATATCAAAAGAACTGGTATACTTATTAGCTACTTCACAAATACGATTTATCGGATCAGAGTAGCCAAAATTCGACTTAGAAGAAGTGTTATAAAACAGTCTTGCATCTCTGAATTGCCTTGTCAGAATATGAAAATTAATAGAACAATATTTGTGGAGAGTTAACTAGACCATTGACGATCTTGTGAATAAGTAGTAAGTCAATTACAATTCTGCGGTCTTGTAAAGTAGGAATTTTAAGAGATTGCAAGAGTGGTACATAGTTATGATCGTGTCTCGCCATAGGTTGACCAGTTTTATATGCAGCGTATCTCAGGAATCTATGTTGTATCTTCTCTAGGAGATAAATATATTTGGAATGATGGGAGGACCAAATATTAGAGGCGTATTCAAGTCGTGATCAGACAAGCGAAAAATACAAAAGTTTGAGGGAACATAGATTCCTGAAATCGGCTGTATTACGCATAACGAATCCTAACATCCTCCCGGCATCCTTAGCGACATTACGGTAGTGATTGGAGAACTTGAGTAGAGAGGTAAAGCGGACCCCCAAATCTGAAATTTCGGAGACGTGAGTAAGCACTGAATCATTCAGTTTATACTCGAAAAGTCGTTTAAGGACATATTGTTTCGGTTGCACCAGACATCAAATTTCAACAAATCTGATTGTAAAAGATTACAGTCGGCAATGGTAGATATTCTTTTAAATAGTTTTAAATTGTCCGTACAACAAAAAGTGGCAGTTTGAAAAAATGTCTGCGAGATCATTGATAAACAATATAAACAAAAGAGTGCCTAGATGTGAGCCTTGAGGGATTCCAGACGGTACCTTAATTGCCGAGAGTACGAATTCACGACTTTTACAATTTGCGTTCTATTAGATAGGTAATCTTGAAACCATAAAAGGCTGTTCCCGTGAAAACCAATAGCAGATAGTTTAGATACTAACATACTATATATAATATTGAATGATAACCCGTATCTATTCAATTAACATTATAACCACGTTTGATTAAGGGTACCTGCTAGGCTAAACATCTAATTATCAGTTTCGCCCAAAATGCATAATAGGTACTACGAATGAGAACTCATAAAACAAACTTCCCCTTTAATTTAATTTAACTTTCCTCCTTCCTCCACGATAAATTCACCTGGCAGTGATTCTATAAAATTTCCCACCTCCTTATACCTTTTACTCCTCCAACCAATTCTTCCATTATATTCCAAAGAAAATAATCAGTCCCACTACGTTCCCACAAGAAAGCCCGTGAACGTCGCATCCACCTGGCAATTAAGAGCGAAGAAATTCCATTATCCTTTTAAATTCTCGATCCCTCCATAATAGCACAACTCCCACAGCCGGCTCCATACCGCCTCGTGAGAGAAACGTCCATATACAAGCACGTTAATTACAATTATCCTGCAGGAAGTGGTTATACTTTCACTCTCATTTACTCTCGACCAGTTTCACCTCCCTAATAATGATCACGATATCTGTTCTCACAGAAAATAGAGGACTACGGCAAGGACGCGGTGGATCTTATTTCGAAGATGGCGGACCTTCACCAAAGATTGTCCACTCTGGATGGGTTCCGGATGTCAGAGTCTGACGACGATCTGGAGTCCTACTGGGAAATGAGCACGGAACTGGCATCCGTCGCCCGATACGTCCTCCACTCAGGTGAACACGAACATATCCCAACTGTCCCTTCGCGATCGCGTTCTTTCCCGCTTGAACGGTGCCAACGCTACCGGTCGCGTCGTAGTCGCGGCTTAATGGTTATTTCCTGGTCGAACGCGGCGCGAACGATCAAGCCAGTCGTACACGGGGATAGACACTTGCGGCTAGATTGTCCTTAAAAATTGAAAAACCGGCTTAACCGGACGTCGGGCAAGAACGTTTCTTAGGAAGCGAGCGCGAGACGCGTGCTCGCCGCGGCGCGAGGGTGCAAAAACGGCGAGCGTGGACAGTACCGCGCGAATGTCATCTATTTCCTTCGATCTTCATCTCCCGATTCGAGGCCACTAGATAGAAGTCTTCCTGGGTCTTTCACTCGAGCATGAGACGTCTAACGACGTTGCTTACAAGGGAAGTTACGATTTTTTTTAATTGCGCAGATTTGTAGAGGATATAGATAGAAGTATCAAGCGATTTTTCGGTTGTGCCCGTTTTCGGTTCTGCGGGGTAAAAACATTATTAGAATTAAAATTGAATTGCTTTTTATGCTCTATAAAACTGTGTAATCAAATTGTTAACCATTTGGAAGTTAAACAGTGAAATGTTCCAAATCGTAAGTTTTAAACAATTCGATTACCTAGTTTTATACAGCGTAAAAAAAACATTAAACTTTCTTTATAATATTTTTTTCTGTATCCAGTATAGTTTTCAAGAGATACTGGAAATTAGACAAACGCTAATTAACATTTAGGGGGTGTTTTTTGAGGTTTTTTCTATTGAGGTCCTCTACAAATCTGCGTAGTTTAAAAAAATCCGAGTGCTCGGATTAACAATTATCCCTTGTTAGAAGGAACGCGAAAAAGACAGAAATACATAGAAGATAGTTTACTCATAGAACCACGTTCTTTTTATTTATCTCTGAAATTTCAAAGAAGTCAGTCGTGTCAAAAGAAAGATGTATGTATATACGTCAAAATATATTGTCATTACTGTTTATTGAAAATTTATTTCCTTACCGGTCAGTGTTTTGTTGAAGTAAAAAGCTTTGGCTGTTTCTCTTTTTAGTTTTAATGATAGCAGGGCTTAAGAAGTGTCGTTATTTTTATCGTTATTGTACAGGCAGAAGCTTGGTGAGTTCGATGAGCAGGGACTCGGCGAAGGATGCTCTGGACGCCATGAAACAAATTCACGAGCTTATAGATTCCATTGAATCGAAGCAGGTACCTCTTCCATTTCGATATGACGCAGAAACGTGTTTGTTTTATACCTGTGTGTATTCGAGGTGGTTTTATGCCCTGCTAGGTGGACATCGAAAATTCCTGGTCAGAAATGGAAAGGAACCTGGACACCGCCCGAGTAATCGGCGATCTCGAAAAGGGTGTGTCGCGTGTCACAGACTGGATCCTTGGACCAGCTGACGCAATGCTGAATTCCTGTTGCCAGGTTGGGTTCGATGTTTCGTCCTCGGAGGAGCTCCGAAGGAGGCACGAGGAATTGGAACTGGAGTGCAGGGTAAGCGCAAGCAAATTGGACCATCGAATACGTATTAAAATTAATTGTCAAGCGATTTCGAATGAACCAGGGATCATTAGATTGCTACAAATACACTCCATTCTGGTTACATGAAAATAAATGGGCGTATTAAGCTGTAATAAATAATATCATTTTTAATATTATTTTTTTAAGCTTGGTATATGTATAACATTCATACCATGGGAAAGTTGAGTGACTTCTGGAATATTAAAAATAAATAATACTTGGTCCTCATGAAGTTGAATCTAAGAACCTTAACTGTGAAATATTAAGATTTACTCAATATTTTTTAAATATTATTTTCAACGTAACACCACTTCAATAGATTAATATAGCCTGGGATTCTTTTCACTGCAAAATAATGCATCATTATATCTTTATGTGACCTCGTATCAGCGAGCAGTCCATGACACCCTTATCCACATATGGTCAATAGAACAGTAATACTTCTAATCCAGTTAATATGACTTCTGATCCTTTAACGTAGAGAAGATTTTTATGACATAAAATAATGTTATAGAAGGGAAAGTAGCTTTTAACAACTCTGCACAGAAGAGTTGTTCTTTTACTTCTGCTGAAGTTTATCTCCATTTCAGGAGACTTACGGTCGATACGCGGAACTGCTCCACAGAATCGACAGTTTACCCAGCACACGTTTATCCGGAGACCTGAAATCTCAGAGAGACTTCATGGACTTCGTTTGTCGCAGTTTCGCGACCAGACTCGAGAGACGGCGCAACGTGCTAATCACTTCGCAAAGGTTCTTCAGGCTGGTCTCCGAGGTACCTTGTTAAGAAACGAAAAGGAAGCTGCAGATACAGATGCATTACACTCTCATTCCTCCTATTTCAGTACTTCGACAAGACGAGCGAAGTGTTCGACAAACTGGTGATGGGTAATAGGACTCACGATTTCTCTCAGGCTAGTGCGAACCTTCAAAGGTTGGAGCAAAGTCAAGCTGTTCTTGGTAAATAGCCCTTCATCAATTATTATTCGATTAATGATTGCACTCGTACTCGTGCTATATTTAAAAACCATTTAAACTTCGAGAATATATCCTACTTAGCTGGGAGATTAAAAAATGAAAAGGAAAAAATGCATACATTTTAAATATGGAGCTTCTATGAAGTTCACTAGTTTCGTAATACTCGCTTACCATTAGTTTCATCGTTATTAAATATCATCATATTATAATATTTCATCATATTAAATACCAAGATAAATTAAGTATAGCTATAACCAGGAAAAGTAATAAAAAAACATTAAAATAACAGTGTCTGATCTTCAAATCTCGAAATTGTGTTCGTCTATAATTATTCCTATTATAAAATTCACTTATGAAATAAAATCCTAATTAATCATCTCCAGTGGTAACATTTCGTGTGATACCCACATACCCATTGCAATGACTAATAAAAATTACGCGAGTCAGGTGGAATGATCTCAAAATGTTGTTATACATATTTGTGGCGCCGGCCTAACTTCACAGAAACCCTGGAGTGTGAGTTGGTGAAAGAAGGCGAGAAGCTGTCGGACATACTTTCCATGCCCGTGAAGGATGCTCTGGGCCGAGACGTGCAAGTCGACTACGGCGAAGACATAGTGAACGTTAGAGATATTCTGGATGCAACGAACGCTAGGAAAAATATCTTCAACGACAGCGTTGAACTGCAGAAACTGTCTCTGAAGCAGATCGCCTTGATACACACCTATGAAAGCGATGCTGAACAGGTAACAACATCACGGAACATAGTTTCCTGCAATGTGTGTAAGTTAAACTACAATCTACTCACGACCATGCATTTTGCAGGCTGTTAAATGGCTGAACGACCTGTACGACGTTCTCCTAAAAAATCACATGGAGATTGGTTGCAACACGGTCGAAATACAGTCGCAGAAGGAAGAGCACCAATCGTTTCAGGAAACCGCGAAGGTATGGTGGCGGACTGCCTGAATTTTAATGCCTTTCAATATTTTCAAAGTCTATGTATTTCTCAAAATGTAAGAAAACTTTCTCTTATAATACAGAAGACTCTTATGACTCGATATATTGGGTTGGTGCATAAGAAATAACGCAGGTGTATATGAAATAACCATGGTTGACGACGCAAGAAATATCACAGGAAACTGAAAAAAAAAAAAAAATAAAATAGTTAAAAAGGAAAAGGTATTTTCATTTGAACTTCCCAAAGGGAAACGGCAATTTCATATGCACCAACCTAATACATTTGTCACCTGTCAATGGACCAGTTAGTGATGGGATGGAGTATATTGTAATTAGGTTTGAATCTGTCTTTCGGACAGTTCAAGAGTACTTGGAAAAACACAATACTTTTAAGTAGACTCGAAACTCGACGAGATAGATTCGAACTCTCTATTAAGTACTTTGAGAGACGTAAACGGTACTTTCAAGTATAATCGAACCCTGACCAAGTAGATTCGAACCTTTTATGATTTGTAGGATACCTATGATAGTTTTCTTTTCTCAATATAGAATTCGAGTGAAATCGCAGTGTACAATGTACATACATACATAATATTTGTGTTACGCATGCAGTCTGTAGATTTTTGTCTTTCAGGATTCGAATACTAATTTTACGAGATTCGGTTCTTCCAAACGTCAAAGTATTTACTGCAGGTACTCTTGTTGAGTTTCGAAACCAGCTTGTATAATCCAAGTAGGGGAGAGTGGGGTAAAATGGAACGGGTGGGTAAAAACGAACGTCAATGTTTCTCTTAGAGCTGCGAATGAGTTGGTACTGCGTGACATGGGACCAAAGGGTCCTCGCAGCATTTTGTGACAGACCATAGACCCGTGCACACGTTACTTTTCCGTTAAGAAGGTTGGAAAAATTTCCGTTATCGACGTTTCAATATCGTGTTTTCCTTTCGACCACTTTTCGGCATTTGGATTCAGGGATTGTAACCCGCCTGGAGCCGGTTACTAGTAACATAGGACAGTCTAGTCCAGACAGCCACATAAGGAGGTACTATGGTTATCTGGCCGAAAAATTGAGCAGGGCACAAGTAGATGAATAATAGGGTAATTCCGGGAGACGCGGCCGGGCTGGAGTTGCCCGAGTTGCTATATTGGTCGTGGTATACTGGTCGAGTTGCTATATTCAGGCTCTACATCTGTGTATATGTAAAAATGTGTTAAGGTTCCGAACAATTATTTCTCAAGAAATCAACTGTTTCGACCAACTCTCCAGCCCGGCCGCGTCTCCCGGAATTACCCTATGTAAAAAGTTTTGCACGATTATATTTGTTATTCATCGAGTAAAAAATTCATAAAGATTACTCGATTTTTCGGCCGGATGACCAGAGTACGTTAAGTGGCTGTCTAGACTAAACTGTCCTATGTTACTAGTAACCGGCTCCCGGCGGGTTACAATCCCTGTTTGGATTTCGAAAATTAATAACGACAAGTGCATCGTTGGATTCTATAGTCCTTACCCTACATTTTGCTGTATTAAAAAGTTATTTACCTGACGCTGAAGTGTAAATATTAAATGTTTACTAAATGACTACATGTGGAGCAAAACGGAACATTTTGCGTGGGGTAAAACGGAACACTTATTTAACCCACTTCCACCAATCCAATTGTCTTGAAACTTTGCAGGCGTGCATAGTTATGATCACAATACAAATTATAAAAACAACAACGGGAGGGGTGAAAAACTTACCCAGTCATCAATAAATATAACTCATAACCAGAAATCCAAACGATTTAAAATCAGCCTGTAACCACAAATCAAATCAATTTAACCAATATGCAATCAGCATATAACCACAAATCTAAACTTAGACACTAAAAAGTAAATGATGAAAAATATGCAAAAAATATTTTTTAACTTAAACAATTTTATTTAAAATGCACTAAAAACTGAACAATTCTCCATGTACGTGTTGATATTCATTATTCATGTAAAAATCCATGTGTATTTGGTTATTTTCAGTAAGTTTTATGTTATCTGGTAAAATATTTTTTCTTATGTGTATAATATATATTTTTCTTATATTTTATTCGTAATAGTTATACCTAAAATATATATTTATAGTTTTTTACATAAATGAATACTTTTTAAAGCTTTTGTATGTTTACATGGTCTTCAAGTGGGTGTTCGGTTTCACCCCACCACTTGAGCGAGTCGAAAATTTCAATACCTCCGGTAAATTTAATTTTCCGTCGTTCCCAAAGATTTTTCTTAACAATGGCTCTAATTTTCTTATAGTCTAAGGTCCACTGAAGTCTCCTGTTGAAATCTCGTGTCTTCTGATTTTATGTTATCACCCTCCAAAGTTAAGCGTTCCGTTTTACCCAACTCTCCCCTACTTTGGAAGTACAAAGAATAACACGTCATCTCTTATGAGTGTGTATTCAAATCCCATGAAGTAAAAATTTGCATTGGAATTCACTCGGATTCGTGAGTACATACTGAACTTGACCCCATTTCTATTCACAACATGAGTGGCGTTTCTAGCCAAGCCAGCTGCGATACTGAAACTTTAAACTCATTTTTGAAAAAGATACATCTTGAGAAGTTCATCTTTGATTGAATAAGCTTCGTTTGTGAAGGCTCTACGGATGTCAAGATTCCATTACATTTCTAGGGAACATACGATTACGGCTGCCAATTAGTGAACGGCGCTCGAGTGCTAAGATTATCCTGCCGGCTGCCTCTGGAGAGTAACGCGAGTCTCTTCTCAAGGCTGCGCCAGGTCTGGAAGCAGCTTCGATCCGTTGGACAAGAACAATTAACCAGGCTGAGGGTGTGCGCTGTTTTCCACCGAAGCGTCGAAGATGTACGCACGGTGAACCATCATTTTTCTAATCGAACCGAAAAATGAAAAAATACTCGGCAGGAAAATCTGCAACTAACTATTCACAGTCCCTTTTTTAACCGACTTAAAAAAGGAGGAGGTTATAAATTCGACCCCTATGTATTTTTTTTAAATATATGTTTGTCCCCGAATAACTCCTCAGCATATTGATCGATTTTGATGATCTTTTTTTTTATTCAAAAGAGGGCAATGCATCCTACACTGCATTAACATTGGCCCAATATTTTGTCAATTTCGGTTAATAATAAAGACTATTGTCACATAATTATTATTATTTAATGTACGTACGCGCATATCTCCTCAGCATGTTGTTTCAATATATATATAAAACTAAAAAGTAAACAGTGAAAAAATTTAAAAAAAATATTAAAACCGACTTCAAGAAAATAAAAATGTACTGAAAAGAAAAAATAATTTTTTCCCTTGATTAACCTGCGCTTCTCATATTTTTTAAGTCGGTGCCTCATAATTTGCACTGTGTAAATCTGGCGCCGACTTAAAAAATTTGAGAGTCGTAGATTAATCAAGCAAAAAAATTATTTTTTAATTTTCAGTGCATTTTTATTTCTTTTGAACTTGGATTTAATTTTTTTTTAAATTGTTTTACTATCTATTTGATTATCAGTATACTGATAAAATACTCACTTATTTTTTAACCAATTTCCTTATAATTTTCTAATTCCCAATTACAATCAGTTGACTAAATAAATATTAAATCCCTCCACTAACAATTCTCCCAAATTTTCAAGTAATCTTCCCTCTCAATTATACGCTAACTTGCAAATATCCCTTTTCAAGCACTGCTGCAAGCTACGCGACCTAATCGACACAGTGGTATCCCTCCGTCGATCCTCGAAGGCCGAGGATCTGGCTGCAGAGTCTCGAGCCAGGGCGGAGATAAGGGACATCCTGGGTAATCGAGAGAAGCTCCTCCTGGAGGTCGGACGCATGGTGCGGCTGGGTCGGCTCTTGAGGTCGCGACTAAAGGAGCCCCTGTGCCATCAACGGCAAGTACGACCAACGATCAAAGGCGTTTTCGAAACGAGTTCTTGGTGCCGGTTCAAGAATAACGCGGAACCGGCGTCGATTACAAAGCCTACCACTCTCATAAAAGTGTCTTTTATAGCTTCAGTGTCCGCCGAGTCGGGGCACGTAGACGGTGGACCGTGTCACAATCATTTTTACCAATCGGCCATGCAATTTGGCAAAGTTCCCCTCGTCAAACATTTTCAAGCATTCTCAATCGGGCATCGGTGTCCTTCGACATTTTCCTATTCCGCGTATCCGGCGCAATCGGGTCGAAGCAATGAAACGCTCGTAATTCGCTCGACGTCCGCCTTCCGAGCATAATCGAAAAGAGCTGGATCACGATCGGGCTATATCTATATAGGCTCGGGACGGTGACCGGGGGTGGAGCTGGTAGTAAGAGGCGAGGGGGGCATGCTACGTCGACGACGGGCACCTCCGTTTTTAACGGAGCCGGTGTGTCAGTCCATGGCTGCACGTCGACCAGAGACCTACACCTTGATATCGGTGCATGTAAGTCGAACGTTTCGAAATACGATAAGTGCCCTCTGCTCCGGTTCGATCGCTGCTGCGAGAATCGACCGCGTCTTCGTCCATCTCTCTATCTCACCTTAAACGAGATCATTGATAGCTCATATCACAGTGTTTTTAATTAACAAATTGCACCCTGTCTCCAAATCCTTCAATCGCGTTTGGAAGTTTGGTAATGTTGTTAAATATCCTCTCGGCTCTAAGAAATATTTTTAATATCAGGAATTTTGAGATAGTTATTTTTTTAAGATTGCATTGTCCCCAGAAGGCATGTGTCGTCTGTCTGGTTTCGCCGTTCGGCCACGTGTTAGTGCGATAAATATGGGTCGACCGTGTGTCTTTCTCGTTGACGTACGCGCCACCGTTTGTATTCATAGAGACAACTGTCCCATTTTCACCCACACGAGGACGGTCAGGGCCACGAAATCGTTACGCGCGCATTGTCCGCACGAGAGTCCACGCCATCGCGACTCGTTACGAGAGGGTTCTGCAGGAGTCTGCAAGGCAGCGGCGACGCGAGATTTTAAATCTGGAAAATGCAGTTGATTGGCGCTGCTCCAAAACAAACGAACTGCGTTTGAAACTGTATTACTACGCTCACTTTCTGTCTCTTTTTTGCAAGCTATTCTACTATTTGTTTAGGAGTCGGAGCACAATGGAGGCGTTATGAACTAGATTCTATTGAGATTTGTTAATGCACGTGTTACCGAGGCTTTGGTGGTTGGAAGGTGGTAGTGGAAAAGCTCTTTGGCTGTGATCCATTGATGTACAGGGTGTAAAAACATTATTATCGTGGATCATACAGGTGATTTCATCTGTTAAGAAAATGTAACGTAAGATTGATGTTCACCTCGAAATTCAAGATCTAATTTTTTTATTTTCTTGTGTTCTATTCACTGGGAGGATGAAAAGTGGCAAAGGGACCATTTTGGTCGTTTACTGTTTGAAACATAGTTCCTTTGATACTTTTTCTTGTTTTAGTGAATTAAACAGGTTTCGATTAAAAAATTTGATCCTGAATTTCAAGGTCAATGTCGATTTTGCGGTAAATTCTTTTAATTCTCTATTAAAATTCAGAAGCGTAGATTCACCTGTTTGGACCACGACGTATTATTTTTTACACCCTGTACATACGTGTAATTTAACTTTGAAATCTAATGGGAAACTGATTTCGATTACACAAGTTTAAAAGTTTTATCAGATAGTTTTAGAAGTTTGAAGAGATTATTTGATTCTCAAGTTTTCACATGATGTTCCAATTATGTAGGTACTTATAACTTATTATAATAATTGAACTGGGAGTGTAATGTTTCCTTAGTTCATAAAATAATCGGCGTTTTACTGTAATTATTTCAAATTTACAATTTGAGGGATTTGTTTTCGTGCTTTCGTCCCAATATACCTACACGCCATTTTTGTTTCACCCGAAGTCTTCGCAGAGACGCAGCTATTTTTGATAAAGGGAAGTGCAGCAGGCCAATGGGAACGGGGCGGAATTTTAATAGGTACGGTAAAGATTGAAAATGCCGCTCAAACGCGATGCTCTGCAGATTCGGCGGCTCTTGGTTCACCGAAATTAGAACTTCGCCCCACATCGAAGCCACCATCTGGTCTGCGACGCGTCGTCGCGGCGCTGTCACTGTCGATTACGTAACACTTTCGGAAATTTGACGTTTTCTTAGCCGGCCTGGTCGCGTTTAATTTCACTGTTGAAACCAGATCGATGATCTGTCAAAATCTGATACCCGAAGTCCTTTTTCTGAGCACCGATCATTTCTGTCATAATTTGCAGGATACATCGCCATATTAAACATGTTAACTAATAGTTGCACCGATTTAAATCCCATTTTACAATTCCAAGTATGATTTTACGCCTTTTTTTTATCTAGAAATAAAAGCCACCTGGTTTTCTTCGAGAACCGATCCAAGAATATTTCTATTCTTTCTTTCACAACGATTATGGTAAATGTACTAATGCCAAGACCCTTAAGGGGCTTAAGGAATAGCGGCAAAGTTTTCTCACAATTTAATTTGTGAAAACCATCATGCAATAAATTTTTTTTTTAAATGTGGAAGATAACGCAATATTATTTCAAAATTTTTGTACCTACCAGTAAATAAACTCATACTACCTTAAAAAAAAATAATATTAGTACTAATGTATTATCATAATATATAAATACGAAATGCAGTCAATATTTTCTTAACAAATGAGCAGCGTGTCTTAACAGAAGAATAAATTCTACCTAACGATTTTCACTTTTCTATAATAATGATTTTAATTAATAATTAATATTGCTAAATACTTATGCATTATGATACCAATTTTTCTTTTTACTTACATTAAAAATTAAGCTTCAAAATAAATACAAATTCACGTTACTGTTCAGGTGCTGGGACATGGCCCAGCACTGGTACATTTACCTTACCTTCTCCTTTCTCAAATCGCAATGCATCACTTCACCTATATGTAGACATAAATTTGCTTAATTGTTTGAGATTTTAAAAGCTCGCCCTGGAAGTCTTTTCTCAAAGTTCCATAGCTTATATGTTGACATCGAAGCTTCTTCTTCGATCAAATACCCATAGTCTTCCTACGCTGTCCTAAAAAGGGAATCAAGCTGAGACCAAGTAGAGAAACATAAAACCAGGGAAACATTCAAGTACCTAATTAATAACTATACACGATGGCAAATTAGTAACGTTCCACGCTAGAACCCTTCGCCGAGTACATGGACCTCTCAGATCACTCTATTAATAGCTAAGAGTGAACGACGGAAATTTATTTTTTCTAGAATGTCTGAGGCCGAGGATGCCTCGGGCAAAGTCAGTAACTTGACAGCGGTGGAGGCGATTTCAGCGAGGCTGGCGGAAGTAACACGCCTGGCCGAGAAGCTGGACGCGAGACTTTGCGAGGCGGGAGCCAGGACTCGACCAGTTCCCATGTCATCCTCCGCGATGTCCTCCACCTCCTCTTTGTTCTCCACGTCGAGCAATCCAGCCACAGCCGCCACGTCCATCTCCAGCCAGAGCCAGCCAATTTCCACTGGAACGTCATCGTTCGGGACCACCGTCGTGTCCACGACACCATCCATAAGCTCCTCCACATCCACGGTGCAACTTCAACCAAAGTCCATCTCCACGGTGCTGTCCTCGACGACAATGGCGGCCAAAGGTGCAACAGCTTGGAATTCGTCGTCTGTGCCCGTCACGGAGACGTCGACGTCGTCTGCAACCACGAATGGGACAATTTGCACGAATGATAGCGTCGACAGAGTTCTGTCTCCCGTGTTGGAGACTTCTACGACGATGGAGAAGGAGGCTGCGAAGGATACGTGTGCAAACGGAAGTGAAACCCGCGGGGATTCTAGTTTCGATCGGGTTGTGGGTGAGGAAGCGGACGAAGAAGCTGCGGAGGAGGTAATTTGTTTGTTAGATTTTTATTTTATAGAGGCATTGAAAGGTAGTGTTAGTTCTTGATCAATATCAGAGGAATTTGATATTGGGAAGTCTATTAGTGAACGTTGTCGAGAAATATATTCATTAAGAATGTAGTCCAGTGTAACTGCCCCTTTTTCAACGCCATCTTCGGGAATTTATTCAAGAAAAATTGTAAGTTTACACTGTCTCACATTTTGTCTGTATATCAAGGTATGTTTGAAGTAATACTCGGATTTTTTTAGCTTTTTTATCGCGTATATACATAGATATAGTCGGTGGCACAAGCTTCTTCAAAAATATCTTTTCCGCTGGGCGATGGTGTGGGGACTGTTCTAGTCATGCAAAATGAAAAAACTAGGATTTATTTTCTTTATTATGGTTGTTGCTATGGTTGGAACCAGGGACGAGTTTCTATCTTGTAAAAAATTAATTGTACAGAATGGAAACAGCTGAATTATTGGCAGAAATAAAACATTTTTTCCAAAATGCTGTCATTCTGTAAATTTTTATTGTTAGGAGGCATTTATGGTTCCAATCATAGCGACAACCATAATAGAGAAAACCAACCTTAGTTTCTTCATTTGGGAGTCCCCACAGCCCACACCATCGCCCGTCGAAGAACAATTTTTTGCAGAAGCTTGCTCCGGCTATTTCTATGTATATATATGCGATAAAAAAGCTCAAACAAAAATTCTGAGTAAAATAAATTTGTTAAATAAATTCCCGAAGATGACGTTGGAAAACGAGCAGTTACACTAGAGTACTCCTTGAAGTGATTGTTATTGAATTCCATTGGGATTTTTTAGTAATTCATTTCTCTTCGAGTATCCAGACTCTTCACCCGACCAAATTCTAATCCGTAAAAATATACACGTGCAAATTCATATAAAGATTCAAGTGTAACAGATCCACAAAGCTGAAGATAGATGAAAGGCTCCTTGTGTTTTCCATATTTTATTCCTCGTGATCTAATCGCAGGAGGTTATCGAGAGGTCTTTCGACGACAGCCTAGCTGATGACTCGAACATGGAGGGCTACGTGACCGCCACGGAGTGCTCGGTGACTCCGACAGGGCGTTCCAGAAGCGAATCCTTCGTTACGTCCCCAGAATGCGAAGACCTTGCCGCTCCAGCAACCGTAACGTCTGCGTGCGATACTTGGTAAGGAATAGAGGAACCAGGCATCTTGTCTCTTGCGATCTCTCGCGATTTACAGCGAGAAATAATTCCGTTTCATTCGCGCTCTTTACTCCGCGAAGGTGGAACATCGAGGATCCTAAGTTCACCGCGGCGAGCGAGGAGTTGTCGTCCTCTGTGATTAAACAGGAAGAAGCTGCCTGGGTTCCCAAAACAGAGGAAAGGGACTCGTTAACAAATGCTTGCAAACCGGAAGTTCCAGAGACGAACGAGGAGAAGCAGGTTGAGAAACTTGTATTGCTGGAGAAGAGAGTAGAGGTGGGTTGAGGAAAGTGTGGAGGAGAAGGTGTAAATATGGACCACACTTTTTGTTTAAAAAAAAACACATTGAAAAGGTAAAAATTGCCTAAATAAAAGGTGGAAATGGTAATTCATAAATCTGAGATAATGTATCAATGGCTCTTTAGCATGAAAATTGAAATATTTTGACGCTATGCCATTTCTACAAAAATTTTCAAGAAAAATAGTTTCAGAAATTCCAGTCGTCATATGGACCAAAGCTGAAATTGTAAAATGCACGTAAGAAATACTTGATATTTTAAAATTAAAATAAGTTTTTTCCATGCTTGTAGTAATTACATGTCAAATTTCAAAATTAATTAGGATCAGAAAAGCTAAAAAATTTGAAAATAGAATACAAATTCAAAAAAGTTTTAAAATAAGGAGGGAAAAATGAAGAACAGTAGAAAATAAATAAATGAATGAACTTTTTTTGAAAAAAATTATGCTTTGTTCACGAAATTTAATGTAAACACACTTAATGAAAGTTTCTCAGAAATTTTAACAAAAATCACGAATAAAAATCACGAATTGTTGTATTTATTTCAGTATTACAACCCCGGTCCTTATTTACACAATCTCCCCTACTCACGATACCGATTTTTAAAAATATCACATTATTGCAAACTCATTGACTCGTTGTTACAGGAGAACTCGGGTAAGATCGTAAAGGAGGTTACAGAAACCACAACTTTGCGCGTGTCGCACGACACTCGACTGGGGATTGCATCTTACAAGGTGATATCCAACACCTTGCAAGGTCATCAGGAAAACGTGGATGTGAAGGAAATCATGGATCTCGAGCGCATAGTGTCGCCGGACGTTCATGGGAAAACGAACGGTCTGCATCACGAAACTGAGCTGGCCTCGAAAAGTGAGCCTCTTCTTTCTGTATTTTCGTTCCTCGATATTTTTAGGATCGTTAAGACTCGTGTTATATTCCAGCTGAGTCGTACAGCCGCAGAGACGAGCTGTCAACGAAAACCGACGACACCGATCGTGTGATAAAGTTCACGAAAGTGTGCGAGATTAGCGAGGGGAAGCCACGCGTTACTGGCCTCGACACTTCTAAGGATATCACGTTGTCCTTGAAGGAGTACACGCGACACCACGAGGACAGCGGTATCGAGATGTCGCCGACGAAGAAGGAGGAGAGCCTGGAAGGTCAAGATTTCCTCGAACGAGCGAGGAAGGTGAGTCCCATCGAGGCTTCGCCGTTGAATGGCCAGCGAAACAAGTGTTGCTGCAGCTGCAACTGTAGCCACGAGGCTGCCTGCTTCGATCGCTATGCCGTGCAACAGAATTTCATCGATTTTACCAGCATCAACGAAACTCGACATCGTTTGCCGCTGTCTAACACAAGCTAGCCGTTTTTTGTCTGTGTGATCTATGTGCGTCTGTGCTTTGAATTAAAAAATTCAATTTTAATCTGTCACTGTACGCTCGAGTCAGCTTGGATCATCGGCTAATCACGACACCACGAACTGCTTAATGATGTGATCACTGTCAGAGTAGCTTTATATGTACTTTACTGTATTTCAGTAATACTGTCTATTGTTGTTACGATTTGCATCGAATAATTACGAGAGAGTTATAAGAGACAGTTGTAATAAATTAGACCATCTATTGCGGATTATTCGTGCTTCAAGATATCAATTATTGAGTACAACATAAGAGTCACTTCAATTTAAAGTCTAAAGGATCTCATACAAGAGCGAGCATGCTTGCTGAGTAGGGTGGTTCTTAGCTATTGGGGTAATAATTTTATTGAGTTTTTTTGGTCTTACCCGCCTAAAATATGAGGTTTGGTGAGAAAATTATATGTGTATAGTTTCAAAGTGATTGGACAACGGGAACCCGTGCCGCAATTGGGTTGAAGTTTTGAAATAATAGCGATTTCTCAATATTTTGGATTTTTACGAAAAGTTGTTTATCTAGCACAAATTCGCTACACAGTATCGGATTCGGTAGACATTCCTGAAAACGAAACCATACACGAAAAATGTCGGAACGGATTATAACTCGGACTGCTCGAGAAAATATCCATCGGCAACACGTAAACGGTGTTTTACCGACTCGTCAGGGCCGTGACTACGCGCAATCGACATGGTGTCCAGTATGGTGGGCATTAGCTATAGGAATCAAACATTTTTTTAGTTTTCTTTTATATTCGGCTACTTTAGAAGTATCAGTGAATATTTTTTTTCACGTAATATTTTATTCTTGCCCAAAATCGTGCGCTTTTTACAAAAACTCATGTTTTTCGAAAAGTGGGGGATAGAGCAATTCTGTTTACGGATTCGTGTTTGAGACGAAAAACTCTACGAGGATCTCGGAGTGCATATTGCAGATCCAAATACGTGTTGGGCAGTGTAGATAAGACCCCCGATTGCCTATTTTGGCTTATAGGCACGCTGCGTTTTATACTGATTTTAAAAGATAAAACTCAAAGATTTTGTCAATATTTTTCGAAGTAATATATACATATTATTATTATACGCCTAATAAACTGTACTTTTACTAAAAAATATTCACTGAAACTTCCAAAATAGCCGAACACAATTATGTCCGAAATTGACGAGAAATCAGTATTATTTCAAAACTTCAACTCAATTGCGGCACGGGTTCCCGTTGTCCAATCACTTTGAAATTTTACACATATCATTTCCTCACCAAACCTCATATTTTAGGAGGGTAAGAACAAAACAAATATCGGATGTTGAAAAATAAATACCACCCTATTGCTGAGCCTGCAATTCGCGAACGCCTCGCTCGTGTATGGAAGCCTTAAACCCGAATTTGAATTTGAATTAAATCTTAATAAATCCCCAATTTTAGAATAGAGATTAACATAAAGTAAAATACAATCTGAAACGCTAAAATCGGTAAGTAGACTGCTGCACTCCCACAATAACAACTTCAATAATAAATAAAAAGAACCAGACCCAAAATGCAACAAGAAAAGGAACACCATCTCCATATATAACAACATATCCCTCATACTCCAAACTTCTTAAGCCACTCTAAGATTCCCACTCCACCAATAATAACCAGTCATGAAACCCCTCCCAAAAATAAACCCGAAAAATCAAAATAAATACCTACCCAAAGAAATTACATCTTATCTTAACTCATCGTATGCATGAATTGAATTTGCTCGTCAAAATTTCTAAACAACGAGTTTCGTTAAAAAGCACGCCAGCATGATGTTAACGTAACAGAAGCTCGCCCAAATCGTAACGAATGAAGATTACCGATAATTAAAAGGCGTTCCTGTTATCGACGCGACGTCCTTTCGAATCCAGCGGGTCAGGAGTTATCGTCTGCCTCCGTGAGCGCTCGGAAGTGGTCGTGCACGTTCGCGCGCGCTCGGCCACGCTCGCCCGCGGCCGCATGGCTTCGGCGGCATTCGAAACGCGGCCCCGGCTCAGTCTCTTGTCGGCTTGGATCCGCGATCGATCGACCGGTTACGCGATACGGTTGTGACATGTGTCACGCAAGTGTTGTTGCTGCTGCGGTTTGCGTTGTGCTTGTCACTGCTTGAACGTGGATCGGTTTAGGTGATTATTTAGAAATAGACACATTAGCACACGAGATCTTGAGGAAAGTAATATCGAGAATTAGTTCGCCAGATAATTATACTCGATTACAATAATCACGCGACAGCTTTATCCTCGCGACTGCATAAACCAGAGGCTAACATTTTACCGATGAAGGAACGTTCGAGATTTTCCTTGCAGGAATATCGAGTATCCCTATTTCACCCCAACTCTCCTTTTCCTTTATTTTGCCTGGCTTTAAATGGATTCGTTCGCCCAAAAGAAACCGCGATCCTTGGCGATAAAAATCGGTACAATTTGTCACGTTTTTCGGTTGACCTCAATTCCTTCTCGTCCTTGAGTGCACCGCGGTTGAGCTCATCTGTTACCGAACCTTGGGAACACCGTAAAATGGGAAAGTGGCCGAGATAGATATCTTTTTGTTAAAGCCGCACGTGTTCCTTTATTTATATTTACGCTTCTATAATTCAGACAGAAGTTACTTGGCGCGTTGGTCGTCTCCCTCAAGCTCCATCATTCACTACTATTATCGCCACTCAGGGTACCGGTAACGGGTCTAGCCGTTGAACCCAATTAGAGAAAAATATACGTACATGAAGACACGCGAGTGTTGCCCGTTAATCAGTCTGCTACCCAGACACGCCAGCCGCTAGATAACGTGCAATTAGCCTGACATAATGCGACCGATAGTACTGTACATTGTTCCGCGGCGATGGCCACCGCGCAAGACGAACGCTTCCGCAAGGCCAGCGCGGAATCCGCGAGCGACAATTTCCGCGAGGTCCGTGCACGCGCGGTCTCCGCTCAATTTTCTCGGGGTCCCTACTTTTTTTTCTTCCCCCATTTCTACAGGAGATCGTCCCTCGATCATGGGCCCCGAGTGTGGCGAACCTCTCGTTCGGAGAACGCCACCAGTCAGTCCGGTTTTATCCTCCCATTCGTTCGTCCGTGTCGGTGACGTCACCTTACAAAGATACCTATAAAGTATAAACACACCGACGGTGGACCGCAGGGAGGTGTATCCAAGTCCCTTTGTAATCTCCAACGCGTTTTAATTGAACCCGGGTAATTAATCCACTGGTCGCTCTGGGACCATTTTTCTAGTCGACGTAGCCTGAATTTTCTGTATTTTCTTTTGAACCTCCAGGTGGAGTTTAAATTGCTTGGAAAGAGAGACAGAGAGAGAGAGAGAGAGAGAGAGAGAGCTCAAAGTAAGCTTGATTTGGGGAATTTAATTGGGGAGAACGATGTAGAAGTTTAAAGATTCAAGGTTCGATAATTATTATCTATGAAATTGCATAGTTCCGTAATGGAGTTTAGTTATATCTGAGATCACGCGCTATCTCGGTATCTGTTTCCCAAAAGTAACTCCATTCAGCAATTAGGGATTTCAAATTTTATCTTCCAAAAGCAGAGTTTATTAAAAATTCGAAATTTGACCATTTTTAGCAAGATCGAATGAAAGTTCTTCTACCGTATATGTACGAAGGGCGATCGATGAAAATTCGAGCGGGATTGTTCGCGTCGACGAATAGCGGTTCGCGTGTCCGGAGCGGGAACGGATTCGTCGCCGAGCGTGCCGCGGAATTCGTGCAGACGCGGCCCTGGCGAATCGCCAAAAATAACGTTAATCAGCGGAGAGTCGGACGGCGGTAACTGGAGAACGTAACTTCCACATCGCCTCGAAGGAGGAAGGAACGACGACGGGCATCAATTTCGCCCCCGTCCGAAAACGTTTCCGCGTGATGGCGGCGCCCTCGCCGCGCCGGCACGCGGAGCGTTGATCACCGTCGAAATTAATATCGCGTCGACTTAAAACAAACCACAGGGACCTTCCTCCTTTCCTTGCACCTTCAAACGGGAGAATTTTTGGAGAACGGCCAACGGCATTCCGTGTTTCGCGAAATTCAGCCAACCGAGTCCGGACGTTCCACGCGATTCGATATGAATTCTCAAGTTCTAGGAAACGATTCACCGTTGCCAATTCATCGCGCGGGTGGGCTATCGTAAAATGTTAGCCTCTGTTGGAAATGTAGCTGTTAACGTTCTCGAGAGGAAACTGTAGCGTGTATACAACGACTTGTTGTAAGCAATCGATGTAATCGCTAAATCGATCCACGCGGGTAGTTCGAACGATTCTGTCTTCCCGCCGAAAGGGAAGAGTTACGAGAATGGTGGACGGGCACGACACGATGGAAACGACGGCGAATGGCGAGGGGCCCCGTGAGAAGGAATCACGAACGGTGGTGGAGAGCAACGAGGATGCACCGCAACAAACCACCAGCCCGACCACCACCATAAGCACCATAGCCGTGCAGAGCGGTGAGACGCGTCTGGTGATCGCTCTACTTCAAGTAAGGGCCATCTTACCTTATCGTGTCGGCGATTAGCCGATTAATGGCGCGGTACCATTCTGGAAGCATTCCATTAGAGAGATAGAAAAGATCGGAGTGAAAGGAAGAATTTCTCATTAGTAGATTAGCAGATTAATTTCAATCATTAACCGCTCCGAATTCGGCGGTAGGAATGCTCGATGGTCTAGGCGCCGCGCTATCGTCTACCGAGAACCGGCATACATCAGCACGTGATGGCTGTCAAAGTAGCATCCAACCGGCCGTGATATATGCTTTAGGAAGCGTTTCGGAGTCACTTAATCGTTCGGTACGTTCGCAGGGAGTCGGGGCTCGTACTTGCACGCGCGTTACACGCGACTATAATCTATGGTGTTAGATATTTCGGGAGCCTCGAGTCCATAGCTATTTCCGAGTCCTCTCGAAACCGTGAGCGTTTTAGGTATCCATCGAGCAAAACGAGCTCCCCGAAACTCCGCGAAGGATAAATTTAACCGCCGGTGCGGTTCCTTCCTTCGCGATCATGCCACCATGAACGGGGTGAGCCGTCTCGCCGCCGTTATGTCCCCCTCCTCCCCCGAAAATAATTGGACGCGACCTGGACGATTCTGTTGTTAACGGGAGGGACATCGGAGATCCCCGGATCGAGACGATGCGCGCTGGTGAAAATGTCCGCTGTTATGGGATTATGTAAGACTCTTGAGAGGAGGGGGCCTGGTTTCTATCACGGAACTCTTTCGAGATTTATGTTTGTCGGTATTGATATAGGTTCCCGTGTGTATATATGTAACACGGATTACGTGACAACAAAGTGTAATTTTCAGATTATTTCTGGTTAGGGCACTTTCTTGTCATAAGCTCCATCGTCCAGTTACGACTACACACCTATAATCCTGAACGCTTGTGTACACTTATTACACGGATTCACTACGATCTCAGAAAATCACACACCACTGATACCCCTGAATTACTCTTAACTCTGACAATTTCCTCATCTGAAGTCTGAACCGTAAAGAGATTAGCTCGCAATTGGTCGCTAACGTATTATGTATTATACCTGCTTCCTCCTAGAGATTCCTCCGCGTTACGTCTTCGGCATGGAAGATTGCAACTCAGGTCCACGAAGCGGTAGGATATTTCATCGTTTTTCATCGCTCATCTCGACGATTGATTTTGTATTAAATTGATTTATATCCTGTTATGAAATATCGTGCCCCATGATTTTATTTCAAGTGACATATCGCCATCGTTATTAGGGTTTATAAAAACACCGACTTTTGAAAAAACCGGTTTTCGAATTTCACTATTTCCCCAAAACCGGTTGAACTGGTTTTTGAATTTTCACCAAAAAATATAATTAAAATAGTAAATAGATATTTGCACCTCCTTATTTTTAAATTTGGCAGTTTTCTTAATATTATGGAATTCTAAAAATATAACAAAATAAAATATACTCTATCTATACAAAATAAAATAAAGAAAGAAACTTAAAATAACTAAAATCCGTAAAAATGCGTAGAATTTTTGAGTTTGTTTAATATTTATGGATCTACAAAAATAATAATTTTTTAGTTTTTAATGCATTTTTTATCAAATGAAATAAAATCGTTTAACTTACATTCTTTTGTATATATTTTCTGTTATTTACTTTTTAGTGTTTGAGTTTTGCGACTAAAAAAAGCTTGAAGAATTAAACTACTTATACGCGACGAGTCATTTCTCGACAAATTGTGTATTTACAAAAATCGCGATGCTACTCTAAGGCGATGCAGATACTTTTTGTCGTTTTCGAGAAGGACGCGAGGGGTTGATTTCAAGTCGATTGTAGTTATGGATTAAAATTGTAAGGGATGCAATTTTTCACCTCCGCAAGGGTGTTTTTTTTTTTAAATTTTGAATTGTCATCGTATCTACATACGTCTGCATATTTTCAAGTCTATTGGACCGATGGAAGTGGGTTTAAATTGAGTTACAAGATTTGAACCAACGAAACAAACAAACGGCCAGGGATGGGAAACTAAATAAAATCGTTTAAGAAATAAAACAATGAAAAATACTCAGCTATCGTTTAAGTTTTTCACCGCATCAAATACGTTTTTTTATTAATATTTTGCAAACGTTTGAGTGTTGGATCCAACATTGAGACATAGGTAGGTTAGCGTACTACGCCTACACTACGACATACCTAGGATAACCGCACCAGTAAATGAACACTTAAGGCTAGTGAATGGACACTTTTATAAAATTATGTTTGCAGCGCGATTGATTCCACGAAAATTGTTTGGATATGAAGCGAGAAACTAGAAGTCTATAATTAATTAGTTGCTTATTTTAGTAACTTATTTTACTCGTTTCAGTAAAAAATGTCCATTCACTGGTAGTGTCCATTTACTGGTATATTTACCCTATATGAGATTCATCAAAATCCGTGTCCCAGATGTCGCGGCTTCCCCTTGAAATACGTGGCGCGTTACCATCGAGTACCCGAGCAATTTGCTTTATAGAGAGGCGATTTGTACGCTCGACGGCTCATAGGGATGATTATCTGTCGGTGCAAGGATCTTCGGGTCTCGGTGCAATTTAGCGAACGCGCCTCTCGCCAAGCGGACCACAGATCCTCGCGCCTCCTCCGCGCTCAGCCCCCGTCACACGATCTTATCGTGGCAACACGCGATAACAGCGATACACAACTGGTTTGATATATTACATCACGGCATTACCGGTTACACGGTTACATCACAGCATTATCGGTTACACGTCTCGTGGATATTCATTTGCATTTCCAGCAGCGAGTCGTTTCCTCGCCGATCCTTGGACCGAAATAATGACTCATTGTTCGGACGCGATCCCGGCGCTCTGTTATTCGCAAATTAACATGTTCTGCTTACAGGGGGGCGTTGTTAATTAACGTCGGAGGGAGTTTACAAAGTATCGACTAATTTTATGCGGTAATTACTGATTGTTCTGTGTACCGTAATCACCGCGCTCTTTAAACACGATGACCGCCAGGCGCTGCTGCAGAACGTAGAACCGTTTTCTTTACTTTCGTTCAGAACGATGTTTAATATCTACTGAGTTGTTGATTTTTGCTCTAGCAACCGGAAGGAGAAAGGAAAATCCTTTGAAGATAGATATAGGGGGGAGTCTAGAATAATGTCTATGGGGTAGTGCGAAATCCTTTCTTTTACATACGAAGGGTAAGGGGGGAAAATAGGGAATGCCCATTTTTAGTGATTCTGCGATGTATGACGTATTTTGTTGGTGGCAACTGGGGCCACAGAATTGCTGAATCATAAAGGGTTGCAAAGTAGAAATGTTCACATAAGACAACGTTAAAGATTTTGTGTACTGGTTAAAAAAAATGTCCACCCTCCATTGCAACAAAACAAGGAATGTCCACAGTCTTCCTACTTGCACTGTCTTATTTCTGATTAGTGTAAACTTGCATTACGTCAGGAGTCCTAGGTCTTCGCTGTGTACACATCCTTATATTGATAATAATACAAGGGGACATTTATTTTATTACAATATTCTGCAGTATTCCACTTGACAGATATTAAAACACTGTAAAACAATTATCGTTGCCTAGGATAAAGGACCCAGTTACTGACACGTGACCAATTACTGTCACCTTAAGCTATTTTAGTTAAAATAACGAATAAACAAACTATAGTATATAATCTATAGTATAGATTATAGGTTGAATTACATCATTCTTTTTGTGCATCACTTTACAACGTTTATTAATTCATTATTTTAAGTAAAATCGCTTAAGGTGACAGTAATTGGTCAGGTGTCAGTAACTGAGTCCTTTACTCTAGTCAGAGTATAAATTGTTCATGTTACAGTTAAGTTCAGTGAACCTTGTTTCTTTACTAATAACCCAAAGTATAAAAACTTGATTTTCTCAATAAATCTGTCTTGTGACATTCCTCGTTTTTTCCCCTTACCCTTCATATCATTTCGTTACCATTTTCGCGTTACAACTCTTGCTACATCGATCACGTCAGTTGATAAAAATTCAAAAGATATTCTCGCCAGAAGAACTGTCTCAAAAATATAGAGAACAACTCCAGCGACGAAAGATTCTTCTCGTGACTGCCCCGTTACTTGTGATCCAAAGGCGATCTCCAAGATTTCAATCGAACCTTCGAGAAATCGATTCTCACTGTTGAACCAATAGTGATAGACGAGATACAATCAGACACGAACTTTTGATGAAAAGTGTTTTGCCGTGAGTGGCACGATTGACGCCGTTTAATGCACGCTGTCACAGCCATGCGATCGGAGAGACAAGCATCCAGACGGACGGGCAGACAGACAGGTAGGCAGACGTACAAAGGTGGGTCCGGTCCGTTCAGGTCGATCCAAAGAGGATCTACCGTGGCACGGATCTCCTCTGTACGTTCTCGTGTAATCTAACAAACCGGTATTATACGAGACGGCGGGCGTGATCCTTCCTCCTCGCCTCCACCTTGTATCGTACCTACGACCTTACGACACTGACTCCTGCCTCCGAAGGGACCGAAGGGAACGAAAAAAGGAGAATAAGGTGGAGGGCCCAAAGACGGGATCCCGTGGAGGTGGTACAGTCATCCTCAAGTATCCCCATCGAACCTGCACCACGGATAGAATACGTCTCCAGTTGCTGTTGCCACGAGCGTGAACATTTTTTACTTCCTCTGACTCGTTCATTATTAGTTTTCTTATTTACATTGCTATTACCATCGTCGATGTTACTACGTAGGTAGGTTGCGCAAGGTATTCGGTGATAAACTCGCTGTATTATAAGGATATATTAATATATCATATTTTGCTGTTTTAAAAGCAGAGCTGGGTTAACCAATAAGCAAAATAAGCAGGGCCTTAGTGCATCAAAAGAAAGGGGGGCACCATAGAAATTTTCTCAATTTTAGAATCTATCTTTCGTTAGAAACACTTTTAAACTAAATTATCGGAGATGACTAAAAAATCGTAAATTGCGTTTAGGGATTGCAAACCGGTAAATCGATTTACCGGTAAATCGGGAGAAATAGATAATTTATTGAATTACCGGTAAAAATTTGGCGAATTACCAGTAAAAATTGTATGTATAACAATGTATCGCACATATGTAGCGCATAATTCCGTTGATATCTACTAAGTTATCAATGAAAAAAAAACATTAAACCGATTTACCGATTTACCGGTTTGCAATCCCTAATTGCGTTGATGTGATCACCTTACATAAGAGGGCCCGCAAATTCTTGGGCCTCTAAAAGTCTTATTTCAGCCCTGGTTAAACGCGCAGAAGTAACCCATGGATTTAATTTCCAGATTGTTTTTGCTGTATTCTGCAAAGTACAATCTTCGCTCACTTGATACTCAATAAAAACTAAAATCATCTTCACAATTCAAAAACTTCAATACATTCTCCGTCCTCTTGTTTACCAATTTCTCAACTCCGGCCCACTAGATTGAAGAAACACAATTGCTCGCAATCAGAACTACTCGCTGTTTTGAAATCGTGGCAAGCATTGCCTTGAATTATTCATCCTCAAGCTGCTATAAGCCTCTAAAAAGGAACTACTCCTCACAGAAATTCTGTGTCGAATCGCGTTTCTCCGCTCGCCAGGCGCGTGGACGTATCGCGGGGATCAAAGTAAACGAGGTTGCAAAACTCTGCCCATAAAACGATCGCCTCGGCTATCCTGCCATCGCGAACGAGCTTTCCTCGTTTCGCAAAAGTCGGGGAGTTCAACGCTGTTCGACCTGCATAAGCGTGTCACTTGGCGTAGCCTCATTCCATTTCCTTGTTATACCCCCCTTATTCAGCACGCAGGCTACGACAATGCAATCCAAAGCGCGGGATATAATTCCAAAATCTGATGAAATGAACTTGCGTCTTTATATTTAATTACTGTGGCGTTAAAATTCCGTGAAATTCCTCTAAGTCGCTTCTTTCTTTAATGAAATCTTTGTATACGATTACTTAGTGACCCACGCGCCGCGAAACGCGTTGAAGGAAGGGCCTCGAGAAAAAACGGAGCCCCATGTTGGATGGAATTCACGCAGCCTCGTCCGATCGAACGGCTCGTCCTAATTTCGAGCAACCGAATATGGCCGTGCTCCGTCGCGTACCGCTCGTTCCCATCGTTCTCCCAAGAGACACGCGCGCGTTGCGAGCGTAACACACGCGGCTTGCACGCGTGACTATGCCCGGCACCGCGTGCAATCCAACTCGTTGCAGAGCTCACTTTCACTCGGCTCTGTCGCCCCGCGGAATCCGTTTTCATTGTCATCGTCGCCGTGGAAACGGTCCGCGCATATGCTTTTCATGCTTCGACGCGGCGTCGAAATCGCTGGAGTTCAAGGTTAAGCCCTCCCTCGCCTTTGGGACCCTGTTCGCCCTCACCTGGCCCGCGACTTTTGGGATACTGAAGATTCTACGGCAAGATGCGCGCGAAATTTTCGTGGGGGAAAAGGGTTGATGCTTTCTGCTTGCTTATTTCGGTGGGGTTATTTATGTTTATTGCAATTGAGGTGCTGCGATCTCTCTGTGAACAGAAATATGTAGTGACAGCTGTTGCGGTACCATATCGATAGTATTGCATGCCAGAGAGGGGCAAAAAATTATTTAAAATATAAATTTCGTACACAAATTTTTATTTCAAATAATTTCGTACACAAATTTTTATTTCAAATAATTTCGTACACAAATTTTTATTTCAAATAATTTCGTACACAAATTTTTATTTCAAATAATTTCGTACACAAATTTTTATTTCAAATAATTTCGTACACAAATTTTTATTTCAAATAATTTCGTACACAAATTTTTATTTCAAATAATTTCGTACACAAATTTTTATTTCAAATAATTTCGTACACAAATTTTTATTTCAAATAATTTCGTACACAAATTTTATTTCAAATAATTTCGTACACAAATTTTTATTTCAAATAATTTCGTACACAAATTTTTATTTCAAATAATTTCGTACACAAATTTTTATTTCAAATAATTTCGTACACAAATTTTTATTTCAAATAATTTCGTACACAAATTTTTATTTCAAATAATTTTTTCACCATCTCTGTTTCATGCGAACAAGATGAGATTTTACATGAGAATATTCTATCACGAGACAAAAAACTTAGTAACAACTAAATGTAAATAATGGAAATGAGGGAATCATGAGAGAGTCTCATAAGCATCTAATTTCATGAAAATAATAACAAAATAGGTAAAAAATAATAAAATAATTTTCCCGCGAGATTAAAGTCTCACGTGAGACATGATATTTTTCTTTCATCGTGGAATTGCACCTCCAAAAAGTAAAGAAGACTGTCCATCAACAAGCCTCGACGCTATTTCAATATTCCACGACATCGCAACGGATGAAAAAAAGAACCTTCATAGCGAAGTAAAAAAAATTTCGCACGCAGATACTGCGTCAGGGGTGTCTTTCACGCCAGGCTGGCCGCAGAATTTTTTTCGGCCAGTTTTTCGCGCGATTCGAACGGCGATATTAAAACTCGTTTCGCGATACTATCTCTGCAGGGTATCTCGATCGGACGGCTCGTCGTGTCCGCCGGCATGCCAACGCCTTTAAGAGAAATTGCCGTGGTTTGTTGAAGAGTTCGTGCCGGCGAGGGCACAGCTTCGCGTATTCCCCACACAGAGACGCTCTCTGTTTCTGTGCACACGTTCGTCCGCGTGTACGCGGCACGTAGTCGCTCGAGCATTACCTATCGGGCACGTGACAAGATTGATCAATAAAAAAACACGCGATTTTCTATCCCGACGAGCCGCGCTAGACTCCGCCGATCGCTGCTGACACCGCCGCAGTCGCGGGAGTGATTTGGCGATTATGGGTGGGGAAGTGATTTCGCCGTGGTGGAAGCTGCGCTACGTGATCGTGTGCGATCGTTTGATAGGTCGAGCGATAGCTCGCCTTATTCGCGGCGATTGGTGTGATTTATTTCCATCGTGGTACATACCCCTCGATCCATCGTGCCTTCACGGAGCGCGTGCAGGAGAGGCCTCGCGCAAGATGATAAAACGAGGGTGGTAGTTCTCGCGAGGTGTAACGAGTGGTTGGTAATTGCCAGCATTTAACGGGCTGGATTAATTACTCGATTGTAAGGGAGAGGTGGGATGAAAGGGACACTTGTGTTTAGGACCAAATAGTAAAAGAAGTAAATAACCATTCGAGTTCTAATTGGTAACATTAGAAAGGCCAGTTATTCTCTCTATATTTATATGTCATATTTTTTGTTTTCTAAAAAGTGTGTTTTGTCCCTTTCATAAATTGGCTGTATTGAAAGGAACATGGGTGTTTATGAATGGGACAGTGTTTTAAAACCAGGTAATATTAATAACAGTCTTTTAATTATTATTTATGCAAGTACCGAAATCACAGTAGCTATTTTAATTCGTAATAGGAACTAAAAACTCAACAGTTAAGCTTATGTAACTAAATGATCTTAATAGCTATAAATAATGAATTGTCTAATGGCATCCTAACCCGAATTTTAGGTGGCATGTTTTCACTGAAACAAGTGAAGAATAGTAAGGTTTTGAAGGTGACAGGTATGAAAATGACGTCCCCTTCATAAATTTTTTGTTGTGTTCCTTTCATAAATAAGGCACCAAAATTGAAAATCTAATTCCTACAATTACAATATGACACAAAAAGGATCGGACATTATACGATATCGTTCTTAAATAAATACCTGTTTAGATGCAATAATAGAGAAATCAGTTGCTGGTAACAGCACTTCACAAGACAGTTCAAGGAAATACTAAAAGTTATACTTTGAACCTCAAAAAAATTCAATCATGTATTTCGGTCGTCGTAGATACGATAGCGGCTGGAAATTTGGTTTGATTACACATGAGTGAATGTGGCTACAAAATAAAAACACTTTTGGCCTGGGCGGATCCTTTATTTTTTAGATAATGACCATGTCCCTTTCAATACGTGTCCCTTTCATCCCATCTCTCCCCAAATTCATGGGGTCTGTAGTGAGAACAGTTTCCATAAACACTTTGAGTTCCTCAGGAGTCAGTATTAATATTTTGGAAAACAAATGGTGGGAGTTAATTTATTATCTCGTGTTTACTCTCGGGCGCTGTTAACGTTTTTAATACTTTTCTCTTTGCATTTAAACGATGTATCGACGTGGCAATTAGGTCGCATTAAAGTACCTATCTTTTTTCGATATTGTTAAATTCTAATTTTGAATGATACTAGGGATACGATTTTTCTAATTACATTGTGTATTGTTCATTTTGTAACTCAAAGCTTTATATAGGGTAAATTATACAATAATTAGCTTCCTAATTAGAAATCCCAATTGGAATGTCTATATTTTTTATGAAGCTTTTTTATGGTTTTTAATTTTCAGTTATTATCGATGATTATGGATTGCTCATTGAAATAAAACATTTTGAGTACCGATTGTGTCTTTTATTTTAAAAATATTCAGTGAAAAACAAAAGTAGGCATACAAGTATCATTGACACCTGAATATTTGAGTTTGTATAGATGAAAATAGTTAAAAAGGAAGTTTAAACAGACTGTTTCCTTCACTATTAAATACCTACAACACTTAGTAAATCTGTATTGCAATCCATTACTTACAATATTAGTTGTGTAGTTCAAGTACAGGAATTTGCAGTGTCGTAGTGAAAGAAAAATAATAAATTGTAAAAGAATACCTTCCAAGCTCGTACTTCTTAATATTTAGCTTTTTAATCAGGATTGCCAATGATTAGTGCAGTGCCAGCATTAGTGTAGTTTACCCAACGTCGAATATTCTATATTTTCTTCTTTCCTATGAGGAAGATATTCTTCAGAAAAAAGTGAAGAATAATCGCGAGACCTGAACCGATTTCCTGACCAGTAAAACATAATAGAAAAGCTAAAGATAGAGATGAAAAATGAGTGTTTATTGAAATAAAGAACGTCTCGAGCGTCAGGTTTTTGGCTCCATTTCCATTATCCACGTATGCTCGAAGATCTCGACAAGAGGATGGATAAAGAAAAATGAAGAAAATATTGTCGCTGACGGATGGCAGTAGGAGAGTAGACGAGATCGGTCCAGACGAAACTTTGGCGGTCTGCCAAAGATGAAAATGGAAGCATATCTCGTCTTTCTGTGTCCCAACTGCCGGGTCGACGAACCCAGGACCGATCTCTCTAGTTTCCACGCTACCTTTCTCTCTCTTCTGTGCTCCAGAAGGGGTTAGCCCTCTCGCCTCGTCTTTCTCTTCCCGATTTTGCCCGCGAGCTCGCATTTAGATTTAGAATCTTATCCCCGGGTGCTCCGGAAATCCGTCGACGCTTTCATTCTGACCGCTTTTTTTCAAAGGGCCCGCCCGAATGATTTCTTCTGTCCCTGAATGATTTATTCCATTGAAGAACGATCTCAAACGCACCGAACAGTTGAAGACAAAAGTGTTTTGCTTGAAAGAATTGTTGATGCGAAGCTGAGAGTTTTGTCAAGTATCGTCAAGTGATATTGAAGGAATTTTTGAAATTACAAACTACAAAGTAATTATTTTAATAACTTCGACGTTTTGAGGTTTGATAGTGTTTGTGGTGAATCCCACAGAGAAGCCACGCCAATTAATAAATTGTTATTAATTAGAGGGGAAGAAGGAGTTTAGATGATATGCAAAGTGTAATTTGTATTTTTTGCATGAAACATAGGCTTATTCTACTGGGTCATCGAACATCAAGGCGAGAAAGATAATGTGCTATTACGGGCGTAAACGTAATTAGGCTTCTACCGGAGCTGGTTAATTAGCAAGACGAGTAGCATCGTAAATCCTTTTGTATCGCTGTCCTCAACCGAGACACGCCCTCCATTGATCTTCCACTTTCCAAAGCTTTTAATTTATCGGGATCTATCATCTGCCTCTTGCACACTGCGTACACAAATGTTGTGGAGGGTGTTCAAGTGGTTGGGGCCAAATTTATACAGTGTATCGAGGAGATTGAGTAGACGAAGAAGAGTTCATAGTTACTCTACGCTTTCTTAAAGAGTTAAAAGGGATTTATAATTCACTAGCAAAGGTGTTTTCATCGTATTCCATAATTTCAGATGGGAATTACTAATTCAGAAACAGATGAATCTCAGTTATTGTTAAAGGGTTCTTCAATCTTTTGACAATTAATTAATCTCACCTAAATTGAAAAACTACTAGATTCGGAAATAATAAGTAGGGGAAAGTTGATACAGGGTTGATGCAGAGAAATTATCTCTGTGAAATTTATTGGTCAATTCTTTACTACGGTCGAGCGTACATCTGTGTACAGTAGCAATCATTTTTTAATTGTTTTCGTTTTTACAGAGAAAAGTAAATATTCGTGCTTACATTCAAATAATATTTTTTCATTTATTTCGTATGTATTTTCTCAAGTTTTCATTTACAATATAATAAAGGCGAAGGGCCAAAATATATTTTAGCATATTTGTTATTAAGTAATTAATTCAAACAAAAATGACAAAAATTGAAAACTGAAAAGCGACAACTTGACCCGGTTTCCACTATCCCAATTTATGAGTGTGTGGATTTATGTAGAATTACTGAGAAATCTTTGAAGAATATAATTTTTTCCCTGTGAAATTCAATCTCTGAGAGCCAAGGCGGCATAACGTTTGAGTTCGAGTGAGAAAGAAACTGTCAGCGTGGGCGGAATGGGTAAAATTCTCTTCAGACGGCGGTGATCGCGCGTAAATGAAGGATTTAGAATGACGCGGCGGCGATTCGCTACAAATAAACGCGTGAGTACAAGAAGGGATGTGATGTCACCACCAAAGGAGTACCAATGTCGTTTGCGACTAATAAAATTTCGCGGCTGGTCGCGATTTTCCCGCTTTACTTACGCGTCCTATGCGTTAAAAGGGTTCACTGGCCTCAAAAAATTCCTTTCCCAACATTAGAATTCAGATTCTACATTCAATTTAAGTGCATTTCTCTTGCATCCTTTTTCTGAAGAGTGTAGTAATTGCAATTGATATTGTAAAAAAGATTTAAAAAGCGATTCCACCATCTAAATCAATTCTGGTAGATTATCCGACACATAGGAGCAATAAAATTGGCGCAAATTGTTTTATGATATAAGAGGAATATCTCTTTAAATTCTTTGCCACAATTTGAAGGCATAATACTTACACGATTTCGATAGTGACACTTCTACCTTCTCTCTCCTTAAGAAAATCAAGAAATTTTTGCAGCTTAATACTAAATGTAAACGAACACTGATTAATGAGCCACTTTGCAGCACATTCGTTGAACGATACTTGATGACAGCATGCCTGAATCTTAATGAATTGATTCGAGAGAATTGTTTACACTGTAGGAGTAAAGACAGAGCACGCTTGGAAACCTATGTTTCATCGTTTTGACGTTTCGTTTTTTTATTATGTTACGAAATATTATCGGGGCACTATATTTCGACAAAAGTCCAGCTAATGGAAGTGATATATTTTTAAGAACGTCTGTTGAACGCGGGAATCGAATTTCATTTTTCAACGTCTATTTTTAATGCGGCATCATCCGTCACGATATAAGTATCGAGTACTCGCGAGCATTCTTTTTTTATCGCTGTTACGCCAGCAATATATGCTCACGGTGATTCGAACCGGTTGTCGATACGGTGTCGTTTGATTAAAACTGTCCCAATCACGCCGAATCACGCTTGACCTGCTACGAGAGCTTCACAATTAGCTCTTGTGTCCGAGCAACGACGCATTTAATTAGAAATCATTCATATTTGGGCGTGGATGGATTGTACGATATTTTTGTACTGTATTTACACAAACCTTTGCAATTAATTTTTGGACGCATCATTAATCGGCTTGCGGTCCTATATGGTGGTAGAGTTCGGTATCGAAATGGAATAATTTTTCCTGCGGAGGGAAACATTTTCTTGCAGGTTATATATTAGTTTTTGAGGACGGTGATTTCAAATCTGTGGTCATTGTTGAAAAAACAGAAACCGAGTCTCGCTCATGTAAACCCAATGTTTTGAGATTTATGCCATTTTGAATTTTGCTGTCTCGGTCGCAATTTTGACATCGGCGCCATCAAGAACCCATAAAATTTCATTTTTACTTTTAATCTCCGTAACTTGTATTGATTTTTGAATTCTTTGTAGATTTCAAAATATCACTTTCTTTTATAATATTTAGGCGAACGGAACTTTGCAAAAAGATATTTTCCATTAGTGCGGTTGATGTTGCTGAAAAGTATAGTTCTTTAGCTTTAATTTCCAGTTTGGCTCATATTAATACGAGGTCTAGTTCTCAAGTTACGAGCTTTACTCGGGGTAGTGCATTTTGGTAACGTTTGGTTATCCCGAGTCAGATTCGGGTTAATCCTCAAGCCGGTAAAGAGTACCCAGACCAATAACTTTCAGTACTTCAAGTTTTATTATTTTATACACTTATATTCGAAAGGTGGTGCAAATTTATAAAACAGTGTTGTGCATGAATCTTTACCAGTTACTATGAGTTGGTGTTCCACTGAAATTTTGAAATGAACTTAACACTCGTTTTAATTAACATTTTGACTCACAATTTCATTCATACACACCTCAGAATAAACTTTTCTGTTAGACTTTGATCTTGTTATGATGAAAAATCCTTATTTTCTTTAAGTAGTGATAGGGTAAACTGTACAATGATTGGCACCCTAAGCGGAAATTCCAATTGGAATGTCTATATTTTTTTATGAAGTTTTTATATGGTCTTAATTTTCATTTATTATCAATGATTGTGGAATTCTCATTAAAATAAAACATCTCGAGTACCTATCAAGTCTCTTATTTTAAAAATATTCAATGAAATACAAAAATAGGCATAAAAGTACAATCATTGGCACCTTAAAATTTGAAGCTATATAGAAAAACGTGTGTAGTTAAAAACGAAGTTTAAACTGTTTAAATAGACTAACTATTTCATCCACCATTAAATACCTAGAACACATAGTAAATCTGTATTTCAATCCATTACTTAGTGTACAAAGCGACAAAATATACTTGCCTACCCCTTATCAAAATTTTAAGAAAACGCTTAAAGTTCAGCTCTTTATCCCACTTTGTGGTGTTGACCAGATGAAAAATGTGTAGTTCAACTACTGGGCTTTGCAGTGTTGCAGCAAAAGAAAAGTAAGAAATTGTGAAAAGTATTTTCGAAGCTTGTACTTCTTAAAATTTGGCTTTTTAATCAGGAGTGCTAATGATTAGTACAGTGCCTTTACTAATGCCTTTACAGTGCCAGTACCAAAGCATTATTACAGTTTACCCTACTAATAATTTAATACACGTGGTTTGGCGCTTTGGATGGGGCAAAATTGATCCTGTATCCGCCAGGCGAGGGTTAATGCGAAAGTGTGTTTATATTAGACCTCTCAAATGGTGAAACAATCATATAATTTAAAAAATGAATTTTTAGTTTCGACCGTAATAATTGCTAGTAAATATTTAGTTTCGGCGCAATGGTTTTTTTTTTAAACTGATAACTAAAATAGCTATTTTGCAATTGCATTTTAAACACTTTCGATGTTTCGATCTGGATTTAGATCATCCTCAGGATCTATCCTGATCTAAATCCAGATCGAAACATCGAAAGTGTTTAAAATGCAATTGCAAAATAGCTATTTTAGTTATCAGTGTAAAAAAAAGACCATTGCGCCGAAACTAAATATTTACAATCATATAATTTTGCATAAGTGTACTATAAATGTACGATGCCAAGCATAATCGTTCCATAGTCATCGATCGCAGTTTTACACCGATCTTTGCTGCAATTCACACTGTCATTCATCGATTATTCCCCATCTACCTATTAGTTCGTTAACCCGTCGACGTGTTTACACGGGTGCAAGCGTCAGTAGCTATTTTCACGATCAGAAACGCGGAAACTGACGATCGTCGGGGTTCCAGGGGAGAATCGTTCCATCTACGCGTGGTATTTCGGCGCGGCTCGATAAACAAACGTCGCGTTTACGATGGTTTCTCAATGTTCGCTTGCCTTTCGTCTCTAAACGATTTGAAATAGACCGGGGGAACGGACAGCAAGATCGTCTACATTATGCTGACAACACATTCTATTCAGATTCACAAAGCTGCTTCTGCAACAACACTTATTTAAAGAATTTCTTTTTTTTTAAGATAATCTTCGTTTATTATCCACTCGTCACTATTACTAATAAGCAAATGTTTCAACTTTACTTTTTACTTATAAGTTGTAGTAAATAGTAAATAAGTTTAGTAATAGTAAATTATATCTCATATCTTCTATACTTTTTCAGGAACGAACTCGAACTCAAACGACTTTTCTTTGGAATTCTAGACTGAATAAAATTCCCAATTCGATCCGTCGATTAACATTAACCTGCCTTTAGATCATCGCGCGTAGTTCCATAGAAGGTAGCAGTGGCTCGTTCGTCATTACGCGTCGTATGATCATTGCCTTTTACGAGATGCACGACGGCATATTAGAGGAAGCAGAAAGTAACATAAATTTTTCAGTGCCCTATTCCTCTCTTGCGCATTTTATTTTACTGTGAATGTGCAACGGTGCTCAGAGTGGAGCGCATAAGCAGGGGGTAGTTCGGTGGGCGATGTAGCTTGTTGGTGGTGTCCATTTCTGCGATTTTGAGTACGATGCCAAGGGACGAGATTAGCGAATAGTGTACTAAATAGGAACATTACGCTGTACGAGTTTCGTCGTGGTATTAATGCAATCGTAGACACTAAATAGAACAAGTACTGCTTCGATTCTGTTAACAAACTTTTGTGACTGAAGGACATTTAGAGTCTCCGAGGATTGTATTAAATTATCAGTGCATAAGTGGGAATATCATACAAAATTGGGGTGTTAATGCTGTTGAATCAGTAATAGATGTTAGTACCAAGGCACGTACTGTTTCTCATTTACAAAAAGACGATATTATTTTCAGAGTTCCTTTAATATTACCGATGATACCTAACTTTACTATTTTTCTCTTTCCTGTTTTTTTTTATATGTAGCTGTTTTTTAGCTTCGCATTATTTTCGTAATGTCTACTGGTGCAGTAAATAATCATTATTATTATTATATTACTATTTGTGTTCGTTATTATCGAAAGGCTCTAGTCAGCGTTCACTCAGCCTCTTTTTTCCCTTTGTCCTTTATTTAGAGCGGGGAATGGCTGAGGCTAAAGGTTCTGGAAGTGCAACCGGAATTAACGAAGCTCGGTGCTTCGGTGGAGGAAGCTACCGAGCTCTCGAGCGCGCACGACGATGTTCTACTTCGATTGCAGGTAAAATAACAAATTCACGCACTGATATTTATATGCTGACTTATCCTGTCACGAGCAATGAATACTCGAGCGATTAACTTAACGACTAAAGTAAGATTTTTCTTTAAATTATCGGACAACAGAGCAAACAGAGCCCAGTGGAGGAATTACTCCGGCAGGCGGATCAGTTGATATCGAACCAGAGGCCAAGAGCGGAAGTGTACGCCGCGATGGCGGAAACGTTGGGCCAAGCTTGGCGCGACGTCAACGAGCTTTTGGAGCGTCGAAAGCAGATACTCGACTGCAACGTGCTGTTCCAATGGTTCGTACAGCAAACACCACTTGCAACAAAAAACACAAAATCCACATTACGATAAAAATCACAAAATTTCGTATAACTTATACAAGAAACCAGACACCTTCACAGAAGGTGCTGTGATTTGCTCGACCACCGCCTTAAATTTAATATGGAAATAATTCCATTAATTTAATATATTTAATATGCAAAATTTCCAACTTAGGCAAACTTTGTAATTTATGGAAACTTTATTATCTCGCGATAAAGTGAATTATTCTGCATCATCGCGTTAATTATTATTATTATTATTAAATATCTTTATTGCACCATTAAAATTAAAATTAAAATTAAAATTAAAATTACAATGGCGAGTAGGCGAGGACATTAATCGTCCTTTACCACGTAAGAACAAGATAAATCGCTTATACAAGAAACCAGACACCTTCACAGAAGAAGCTGTCATTTGCTCCACCACCGCCTTAAATTTAATATGGAAATAATTCCATTAATTTAATATATTTAATATGCAAAATTTCCAACCTAGGCAAACTTTGTAATTTATGGAAACTTTATAATCCCGCGATAATGTGAACTATTCTACACCATCGCTTTAATTATTATTATTATTATTAAATATCTTTATTGCACCATTAAAATTAAAATTATAATTAAAATTAAAATTACAATGGCGAGTAGAATTAATCGTCCTTTACCACGTGTACATTTTTGTCTCTTCGTTAAAGAATATATATTATCCATTAATAAACCAATAATAATAATGAATGGTCATTCTTTAGCCGAGCAGAGGAGTGCCGTGAAAGCATGAGGGCCCTCGAAATGGCCTGCAACGATACGCTGCTGCCGATCGAGATCGAGGCGGTGAAGAATTTCTTGTCCAAGATCCACGATCTTCGGAAGAACATGCTGGAGGCGTTGATGGGCGCCCTCCAGGAGGGGAAGAATTTATTGGACAGACTGAAGGAGATCGCGAGCGAAGGCACCTTGGATTCCAGGCCGGACAGAATCAAACTGGACGCCGATCACGGTGAGCAGCCGTAATTAATGTTTCCGCGATGAAGTGCGGTTAATTACAAAGTAATGTCACGATTTTCTTCTACGCTCGCCTCCCTTTCGCTCTTATTTGATCGATGACATAACTGGCGTTCTTTCCCTTTCGCGCGCCGACACGCTCCGCCGTGGAACGCGCGCACGCGAATACAAATACGTTGTTACGCGCTGCCTCTGCGGTTAAAGGAGATTGCTTTGGTAGCAACGAACCTCTTTCTCGGGCCTTTTTAACTACGCGGGAAGAGTAATGCCTGAAGTACAAGAAGGTTCCGCTATTAAGAAAATAGCAACCACGATTTATGAATGGGACTCGTGGCTTGCAATGATTCCACCTTTCTTTGGGAACTAGTGGTATTAAAATTTCTGTGGAAATAGCGTGTAGCAGAGTGTGTTGGAAATTCTTTTTCATCCTTTTATAGCCGTGATTAAAGTCGAACGATGGCTGGAGGAGCTCCATGATAGGAGGCGTCTGATCGAGGCGTCGTTTCGCAGCAGAAAGACGCAATTGGAGCAGTGCCTGGCTCTAGCTTTGCTCGCCACCGATCTACGCGATCTCGAGGAGATCCTCAACGACAGAATCGCTGCTCTCTCGAGCAGCTGCGATCAGCTCGGTGATTCCGCGTCGAGCGCGGAATTGTTACTCTACGAATTGAAGAAATTGCAGGCCGAGGCGAAGGTACCTTGCAGCTAATGAAGCTTCTTTTAATGGATTGTTAAATTAGTCGTCGATGTTACTTGATCTCAGGGGTTTATATCTGGACAACACAATTTTTAATTTGTTCTTCCAGGAATTTCAAGACAGATCGATCAAAATAACGAAGTCGACCGAACGATTAGTGTCATCCGGGCACTTTGCAGGTGAACAGGCCACGGAGCAAGCTTACGCGATTCTCGGCGCCGCGGCTGATTATGTTAATGACTTGGATCAGTACGAGTCGCTGCTGAATAGAGCGGTAGCCTTCTTCGATTCGGCGCGATCGGTGAGCACCGACCTTGTCCACTTGATCTTTTCATGTTCATCTTGGTGTATTTATTATGGTATTAGAAGATTCTATCAGATGATTGCATAAGTTCGTGCCCGATTTTCTACTACCTCGCGACATTTTTTCGAGAAAAACCAAGCTGTTTCTTCAAAACTGGAATCGACAAGCTTGTAGATCGTTGGAAAATAATTGTAGAGAAGAATGGTGACTATATACTTGACTAATAAAACTGTACGCTTTAAAATTTAACCATTGAATTTTATTTTCCAATCGGGCACGAACTTATGCAATCATCTGATATTTGGGAACTTTGCTGCTTGAAATGAGGAGTGAAGTGTTCAGGAAAGCGATATTGTCGCGAATGGTAGATATATTTTGAGTGAAAGTAAGGGTTCCACTAAAGTAGTAGCATACCAAGACGGGAAAGCTGATAGAATTCTCTTAAGAGAGTATTCTACTGTGACATGCGATTTGTTTAACTTTTTTCGGGAATTTTTTTATGCTCTTAATGAAAGATTTTTCTGCTGAACTTTTTACTGCATAGTTATTATATATTAAACTATGGATAAAAATTTTTTTGGGTTGAAAATATAAAATAAAAATGGTGCCATAACTCATGAAACCCGACCACCTTGAAAGAAATTGCTCGATTTGTTGAACTCGTTCTGGATGTTCGGTTCAACCGAATTAAAAAAACAAAAAAGATTCTTAAATTATTCAGGCATAGCTATCGTAGGTAGCAGATTTGATTGAAATTGAAAAAATTCTTAAAATGGCTGCAATTTGAACATTAAGTGCCAACTTTCGCGATTTTTCTTCCTCTTTTTCGAGCTATAAAATTTAAAAATAATTAGGAAAGGAACATATTTTGACCCAATTCTGCTAGGCCCAATCAGTCAAGTAGAATTTGAGACATCATGGCAACCATTATTTAAAACACCGTTTTGAAAAAAACGCGTTTAAAAGTTTGCAAACAGCTTTACCAAAGAAAATTCTACTTACACCTAATCTGCTACACCTGCTCGGCAATAAAAATCTTTCACGAAGTCCATAAAAAAATTCCTGAATAATGTTAAAAACATCGCATGTCACAGTAGAATACCCCCTTAATAGAATTCCTCAGAATGAGACTGCTAAATCACAGTTAGAATGTTAACGGAATGGTAGCTACAGTTCTGACACCTTGTGTCCACATCCTCTGTCATGCCACTCGAGTGACAATTTCAGCTTGAGGCATTGACAAATGTATTGCGACAAGCAAAAATATCGTGTAACTAGTGTTACACAGTATCGCGCGCAAACCTGTTCCTTGGAAACCCTCAGTTAAAAAAGCTCAAGGCAAGCAAGAATCCAGAGTTCACGTAATTGAACATCGACTTGGAGTAGCGATCGTTATCTTCCAGGCAATCACGAAACTGGATCAGCTGGAGATTCAGCTGATGACCACGGAGCATCCCCCATATTCCACAAGATTGGCGCGTTTCCATGCTCAGACGGTGGCCACCATAGAAGACGTCACCTCGAAGCCTCTGGCGGAAGGATACGCCCTCCTCGATGTCACAGGAAGAGGAGCGCCTGGGGCTGAGGTCAGTTGGACAGATTAATCCTGACATTTAATTGCACGTTAGGGGAAAGCGGGGTAATTCCGCCCAGCGGGTAATTCCGGCTATTTCTATTTCTTTAAATAAAAACAACGTAACTTGACTCTATATGTTACTACCACCTGTTAATGATGCAGCGAGCTAATATTCATGATTTTCATGACGACAGCAGTCTTTGTTTCAAACAAATCCGGGAATATTCATTTCGCACCGTAATCTTATAACAGTGGCCGACTGTTAAGCAAGCTAAGTTAGTATATGGAATAGATATGAATTATTAATATTAATCTCATTAAATAGAGGAATGTTTCTGCTTTCAAACTCACATTTGGTTTTTGGTGATATGTAAATTCAATTCAGTGTATTACTTCAAATATCTGAACATGAGGTGTGGGGTAATACCGGCTAAAAATGATGGGTAATTCCAGGCAGCTTTTAACATTCTTTTTTTTCTGGCGTAGATGCCATGTACAATTCAGGTATTTTTTTACAAAAAAGTAGGACACGATATGTGCTCCTTTTGCAAAGAATTCGGAAAATATGATGAAATGTGGTTCCGGTGCACAGTATGTGGTCAATGGGCACATGGAGAATGTTCAGGATGGAATACCCCTCAAGAATATATTTGTGATATATGTACAAATTAATTTTACAATAAAAAATAATACAATTTTTTATTAATTCAACAGTTTTCCTAGCTCTTTTATAAAGAAAAATCAAATGACTATTTTTGTGTTATTGCTCCCAATTTTGTTACAACTTAAATTTATGCTTTCTCGGTCATATTAATACAAACTAGACACTTCAAACTATCAATTAATATAAAAAAAAATAACAAAAGTGTAACTTGTTCAAATTGTATAGCATTTACTGCTTATGTGGCCGGAATTACCCCGCTTTACCTGCGAATAGTTCTCTTCTAATCCCACTCTTCCCTCCACGCTAACACTCGCAGAAAGGTAGTTAATCCCAAGGGACGTTGATAATCACCAGCACCAAACTTTCTCAAATTTTAAAGCACACTTTCTAACCCTTCTTCAGGGCGTGAAACGCACAGTGGAGGAACTGGAGAACAGGAAGATCCGATTAATGGAGCGTTGCACCGCGCATGAGAAGGAGAATCTCGAGTTGTCGAGGATCATAAACGCGTTCCTGGATAAGCACGACGAGCTACGTAAGTGGCTGTCGAGCATACCCGAGGCGTTCCTTCAGGGCCACCAGGACATGGGCAGCGACGTTCCCATGGCAGAGGACTTCTGTCGACTGCACCGTCAATTGCTGAACGATCTCGAGCTGAGGACCGAGGAGGTCGACCACCTGGAGTTCGAGATGCTCCCGGTCAGAGAACGGTTGGAGAAGTCGCAGAAAGCGGAGCTGCAGTCGAAGGCGGAGGACCTTCAGAACGCTTGGGCGAAAACGAAGAACCTGGTGGCGAAGAGGATCGATTTGGGATCACTTTACCTGCAGTTCCATCTGGTCGTTGAAGAGCTGTCGAGGGAAATCGAAGGGATCGAGAGGGACCTGGCGAGGCACACTGACACCTTGGATGACGCGAAGATCGAAGAGCTTGAGAGAAGGTGGAAGGAGCTCCAGCCTCTTTACGTGAAACTTACTGGGAATGGGAAGGCATTCTTGGACGCTGCCGTGAAGGTAGTGGAGCGACTTTTTAATTTCAGCAATTTTATTCGATCAAATATTAAGTAAAATTGGAAGTAAATTAGAAATGAGTTTCTCGCATGGTGAGAATTTTATTAATGTAAAGGGTATATCTTTGTTTTTTATTATAAAATACTTTCCAGGTCGACGATCCTTACCTGGACATACACAGAGCTTGCTTATGCGTTCAGACTCTCCTAGATAAATTCGCCAACAAGCAGATACAATTGACAAGAATCACGAGTGAAATTCTGCGAGAGAAACGTATCGAGTACGAACGAAAAATTGAAGAAAGCACGAAGGCAAGTGTTGTCGGGAAAGTTGATAATCTGCGGGAAGCTCGTGATCTTCAGCGCTTTATGTACATGTTTCTTATTTTATCCAGACGTTGGAGACTGTCACTAAAATCAGCGAAAGCCTGTACCCAGTGATTAAGTCCCAGTCCACAGAGACGACGACCATTCTTCAAGATCTTCAGATTTTGAAACAGCGTGTTCTACCTGAACTCAATGAAGCTGGGAATGAATTGGAGTCTAGAATCAAGGGTATGAATTCCCTGGGGCAGAAAGGTATTTAAATAAAGTGTACACTGAAGATAGTGTATTATAATTGCTATTTACTATTTTATTGTGAATATTGAAACAGGGGAGACGGAAACCACTGAGGGAATCCTGAGGAGACTGCAGCAGATGCACGAGAATACGCGCACAACAACGATCAACTATGAAATCCTCCTCGAATTATTGATTTCTATCTTCCAGAGCATCGAGGAGGTAAGATCTCTATTGAATAAAAATTCTTTAACGATACAATGCAAGTGGAATCGTAGAAATAAAAGTGCCAGGTTTTTTATTAGATTGACGATCAAGTAAAAATTGAATAGAATGCTCAGATTTGTTAAAAAAGTTCGCGAACATTTATTACAGAGGATCATATTGTACTTTATGTGGAAGGGTAAGGAGAAAACTGGGACTGTCCATTTTTCGTGGTTTTGCAATTTATAGCACACTTTATTAGTGAGAACTAGGACTGCAGAACTGTCGAATCAGAAAGGGTTGTAAAGTTAAAAATTCCCTGTAATATAACGTTAAAGATTTGGTATACTGGTTAAAAATAGGAAATGTCCACTCTGCGCTGGAATAAAATACGGAATGTCCCCAATATTTGTCTAAGCCTAGGCTTCTGTAGTCAAGGTAAAAGAAGGAATTATTCAAGAAGAAAATTATATTAATATAAAATGATATTAAAATTAAAATTAAAATTATTATATATTAAAATTAAAATTAATTAAAATTATATTAATAAGAATATTTAAATCATTAAACCTCGTTTCTTACTGGTGGACTAAAGTATTAAAACTTAATTTTCTCAATAAAGGTGTTTTGTAAGTAAGAATCCTTCACCCTTATCATTAAACTCTTCTTCCCACGCTGAAAGTAGTCCTGCAATTGTTAATTAGAAGTAGTTTTCACAGTCTACGCAGAAATCTGCAATGGTACATCAGAAAACAGTTTCAGTCCACTAACACCATCTACTGTAGTGTTCCTGATTTCTCGATATTTTTCGGATCTCGAGAAATGAGAAATCAGATTATATTTCTCGAGAATTCTCAAGAAATTAAAAAAATTTTGCAAGGTTTATATTTTTGGAATAATGTTGATAATATTTACCTAAATTTTTATTCGTGTCCAACTTAGACAAAACTTGTGTAAATGAAAAAAAAATACTAAATATAATTGACAAATTTATTTATTTAGTATAAAATGTGAGCAAGACGAAACATTACTTTTTTATTTTAAAATAATTTTTTCAAAAGCACAGTGCGTCTAATGTCGCCTCAGCCAATCTACGTCTTTTTTTTTGTGACAAAATCTGCTGCTACAGAAAAATTTCTTTCATTTTGAGTGGATATTGGTTTAATTGTATACGGAGCATCGGCGATACGAAGAGAAAAGTTTATATACAATCGCGCAATTCTTCGTATTTATTGCTAACATTTATCACTGATTGTACCATGTGTTTATATATTCACGATTAACACACAATTTGAACTAACTGAAAATTCATGTCTGAAAACTGAAGATTCTCGAGAAACACTCTAATTTCTCGAGAAATAAGAAATTATGAAATTTCTCGAGAAATTCTCGAGAAAGAATTCTCGAGAAGGAACACTAATCTACTGTAACGCAAGAATTTCGAGAGTTTTTTTAGCACACCTTCGCCGCGCCAAAACAGCAAATCTTCTAGATATTTGAAGTTAATTCCCCAGTTGAATTGCAGGTGAAGCAGAAAATCGAGCAACTGCAGGCCCAAGCAGAGCACGCGACGTCCTTGAAGAACCTAGCCGAAGTGAAAAGCGCGTCGAGCGAGCTGGAAGCGATGAGATCGTTTATATCAGACCGAGTGAATGAGATCCAGCAGAAGATTCAGGAGGCGATCGCCAGGGTCCAGCAACAGGAACCGCCGGAAGCTGCTGGCCAGGATATCGAGAAGTTGAAAGGCGCCATGGAGTACGTGAAGATCTACCTGGCCATCTGCGATTGGCAGTTCACAGAACGAATCGAGGAGCATCGACGAACCTGCGAGCTCCATAGCGAACTTCAGGATCTGGACGACCACTTGAAGAACGTGGACGCGAGGATTGGTGAAAATATCCAGGCAGCCAGAGCAGCTGCTGCCTCTTTTACGCAATTTGAGAAAACTATCACGGTAAGAGTTTAGTTGTTCTTCGATACATTGAGTGGAACGGAAATGACTTCGGAAAAACGAAAGCTAACAATAATACTTTTTCATTGGACTCGAGCTCAAAATGTAGGAATCTATCATTCGACTTCTGGAGTAGCAACTACGAATGCACTTTGTTCACTTAGAACAGAATTTTATTTAAAAACTTTCGCCCCAGTCGAGACCTCCCCTTAATAATTAATGATTGTAATTAGAGTATCTCAAATTTTACGCCGATTGCGCTTCTATGTAGAAAGTGTTAAAGTGCAGTAAATTTCCTTTTAAAGGAAGTTCTAGGTATTATCGCAAAGGCGATGGATTCTGTTGCAGATTCTGGAGGAGAAAATCGAGACCTACGTGAAGACGACTAAGGAATCGACCACCGTTTCAATGCCTCAAATGGCGGACGACACATCGTTGAGAGAAAGATGCCAGAGCTTGAGGAGAAGGGTGGAAGAGATAAGGAGACGTATAGATCTGAGTATAGAGTACTTTATTCTCTTGGAGGAGGCGAAAGAGTGGAACAGAGCTGGTAGCAAGTTGCTGATGGTGATCGCGAGGAAGGCGACCATGGTGAAAGTACCGAAGGACGCGATCGATTTGCTTCAGGAGATCGAGAGTTATTTGAAACCAGGAGAGGAGACTCAGGAGAAGAGGATCGAGAAGCTGAAGGAACTGTCGACCATTGTTTTTGGTAAATAAACAATCTGTACTCCATATTACGCATCCTAATTTCAATCTTAACGCGCCACTAACAATTCTACACCACCTTAAAAATTAATATATTCCAATTTCATATTACATCGAATTTGAAATAGGGGATGCTCTGTGTTTTTCATTAGGCACGGATAGACTCCCACAATTCAACGAAGTGATAGTCGAGAATCGTCAGATGTTGGACTCCTTTGCCGTGGTTTCCTCCGAGCTCCGTACCCTGGTGGAAAATTTGAAGAACGCGGAAGATCTGAGGGAAAAGCTACGGCTTGAGAAACAGGAAACGGATGAGAAGTTACAGGCCGCCAAAGAGGAGATGGCTGCAGCGGAAGCAGCTAGAGAGGAGGCTGAAAACGCCAGGAAGATGGCCGAGAGACTTGCCGCTGAAACGCTGGAGAAAGCGACGATAGAGGCGAGGAAATTGAAGGAGGAAACGGAAACGCAGAAGGTTCCGCCTCCTCCGCTGTGCTCGGTTTCCGCGCAGACTGAAAAGATGGAAACCACTGACGAGAGTTTCATCCAAGAGACGGTTACTTCTGCCGTTACCACTAAAGAAATACACATCTTGCAAAAGGCATAGTATATTCTATTAATCTTGTTAGTTAGGTATAAAAATTCACGTGGAGAATTAACTCTGGATGCTTCTACGCCTGCTTTTAATATCTCAGACATTTACACTTCGTGGTCACACGGGGTGATTTGTTTATCTTTGCCAATATTTCTGTAAATTTTTAGACCTTAACATCGAAATGCAAAAATTTGGTAAACTTCAACAAAAATAATCGCTTTCTTCCACAACTATTTTTTCAATTACAAATTTCATCATATCAGAATTTAGATTTCTAGAAATAGACTATTAGAGCATGATTGTATGCGTATTAAGAATGTAGAATTTCACTCAAAAGTTTAAAGATTCAGAATTACGGAAATGGTAACTAAAAAATAAGTTTGGCGTGTAATGGACCCCACGTGACTAATTTGTGATTATAAGAAGGCGCGACCATGGACAGTTAAATTTCTATTAATTCATATAAAAAATAGGACATAAAGTGTCCGTTGCTGAACATTCCACATTTTTTATTTATCCCATGAGTTGACGTTTGGTTAAGAAGCCCAGATAAACGTATTACCTTTATAAATAACAATGCTCGATTCTTCATTTGAATTTCAGACGGAGATCGAGAAAACTGTTCCAATAGTCGAACGTGAGCCAAGCCCACCGAAGAAACTAGTCGTTGAAGAAACTCTCCAGCAGTCCTACGAGAAGATGGAGAAAGAAGAAGTTCCTCCATTGGCTCCAGAATTTACTATTCCTCTGAACGATGCCACCGTGCAAGAGGGCGAGAGGTTCACCTTCCAGTGCAATCTCGTTGGCCATCCGTTGCCAGAAATAATTTGGTACAAAGACGGAATTTCAATATTAAACAACCCTGATTACTTAACAACTTACGTGCAGGGCCTCTGCACGCTTACGATCGAGGAAACTTTCGCCGAGGATTCCGCGAAATACACTTGCAGAGCGTTCAATATAGCTGGCTCGACGGAAACGTCCGCCACGTTGACTGTCAAAGGTGAGACTATACCTTTGATGTTAGCAAATAACGCGTCAAAGAAGATTGCTTACAGTTTTGACTTTTGAGTATCGAGTGCCTTTAAAATTTCTATGTATTTTCTTTGCAATTTTTAGAAACAGCCCCGGAGGAGCAACCAAGCCCACCAGCTTTCGTGAAAGAATTGGTACCGTCGACGGCAGTGGAAGGTTCTTCGCATCGAATGGAGTGCATCGTTGAAGGCAACCCTCTGCCGACCGTTCAGTGGTACAAAAACGACGTGAACATCGACAATTCACCCGATTACGTCATCACTTACAATAACGGCGAGGCTGTTTTGAAATTCGACGAAGTATTCTTGGAGGACAAGGCCATTTACTCATGCAAGGCAGCGAATCGATTGGGACAAGCGTCCACCTCTGCTTCCCTGGACGTAGAAAGTAAGATTATATTATTGTAGATTATTCTGTTTTGCTTGTGTAATTAGTTAAAACAGGAATTTCCTTCTGTGAATGTCTAGCTTCGGCATCTACAATGGAAAAGCCACGTTTCGTGACACCGCTTTCGAACGCAATGGGCAGAGCAGGTCAAAGGGTGAAGCTCGAATGCGAGGCGAGGGGCACGCCGATGCCTGCGATAACTTGGTACCATGATGGAAGACCCATTGAGGAGACCATGAACTTGAAGGTAAAACTTTTTAAGAACTCGAGGTAGGATGTACCGTTTGTGGCCATTGCACTGTTTTTGGCCATGTGCATAATTATCTTATTTTTAAATTACCTGCAGATCATTATTCTGTGGAGAATTTCACATCATAAATATTTTGTTTAGTATAAGGTAGTTGACCCAGTCGCCGATCGGTTTAGGCCTAGTCGTCGATCACTTAAATATTGAGATTTTATAAGGTTTTTGAACAATATTGTGATGATATATGTAGGTAAAGACTCTTAAATATTAACTTGCAGTTTTGTCCTTTGCACAATATTGTTCAAAAACCTTATAAAATCTCAATTTTAATTTAAATGATCGACGACTGGGTACCGATCGACGACTGGGTCAACTACCTTACCGCTCGAAATATAAGGTTACATTTATTGCTTACACGGAAAAATATTATATTTTTTAAGAAGTGGCCAAAACTGGTACAATATCTTAAAGTGGCCACAAATGGTGCATCTGCCCTAGTACGAAATAAATATGAGTGTGCAAAGCAACGTATTTGAGAAAGTTCTGATTGAAAAGGGATATTACTTAAAAAATTGCATAAAACAACTAAATAAATAAATAAATATTGCTCTTAAAGTAATTTAAGTCCTTAAACACAAGTAACATTTTCCTTCGATTGTGAAAGGTCTCTAATAAAACTCATCTAACAATCATCCACAATCAATTTCTTAATAATTTCTGCAAATAAATTTCATTTTACTATTCCCCTGCATTTTTCACCCCAAAATCTCTGAAACATCAAGCCTCCTAAACTTCCTAAATGAATATCCAACGTAATCCACCCTCATCGCGGCAATCCACGTCGAAATAACGACGCCCCAACGAGGCGTTCAATGGAAACAATGCTTTCCTCGTCTCATCTCGCTTGCACGATCCTTCCTTCAAACCGACGCGACCATCCCCTCAGTATTTTTAGCGACTTGCACGCGCCGAATTCAAAATAGAGCAACGCGCGAAGGGCAAAAGGAGGAGCTGGAGTGGAGGGTTCAGGGTGTCGCGATTCGCTGTTTCAGATACAAACGGACGATGGTCGTAGCAGCCTGATCATCTCGGAGGCTTTCGCGAAGGATGCAGGTTGCTACATGGTCGCGGCTAAGAACGACGCTGGCGAGGCCACGGTGTCCTGCAACGTCTCTGTGAAGGGACGCCTTCCTCACGAAACCAGCGACTCCGAGCTGGCTTGCAGCGACATGGAGCCCGTCGTCCCGAAGATCCAGATGCCACTGAAGGATCTGAATGCCCAGGAAGGACGCACAGTTCGGCTGGACTGCGTGATCGTTGGCCAACCAGAACCGGAAGTAAGTGTCGCTGGTTGAAGAGATTTCGAGTCACTTTACGCAGCCTTGCAGTGAAGACAAGACCTTTTCATTAATATTCATTCGAGTTAGTTAAGATACAGTGGTAGTTTATTTAATTTGATAGCGAGCTTAATTCCACTGGCAAAGTGATCGTTGCATGGAAAGGGTTGTTCGGTATAAGTTGTCAAGTGGAAGTAAATTTTGAATTGTAGGTGCTATTGAAATGAACTTAATTGCGTGGAAGAATGTGATCTTAAAATGACCTTTATTCAGTATTTTGCACTCTTACTGTCTGACATAGAAACTACTCGTTTTACATATTCAAATTTACGTGATGCGCATTATCTAAGTAACTCGTGCAGTAATAGTAAACGCGAAACCTTCATACTAACAAGTAGTAGTGAACAGAATACTCCGATTCATTACTTGCACTGTTTTTTTAATAAGATACTATATATTTACACTCTGACTATCATATTACACGTATCACCTGAGTGTCGATAAAAAATCTGACGATGGATTTCATGTTAACGGTTGATCAGTTAATATTATTGACTATTCAATTTCTGTTGTATCGAATTGTTTCTTTTATCGACAAATTATTAAAATTTCTCGTACAATTATTAATCAATTGCGATTTACTATTTCAATCTTATAAAATTGTTGTTGCAGGTAATTTGGTATCACGACGATCAACCGGTGAAGGAGTCAGCCGATTTCCAGTTGCTGTTCCAGGGTGACAAGTGCTCGCTGGTCATTCACGAAGCTTTCTTGGACGATGCTGGTGTGTACAAAGTAGTCGCCATTAATTCTGGCGGCGAAGCGTCTAGTCAGTGCACATTAACCGTGACACGTATGTAAAAGGGACAATTTGCTGCACAGAAATCCTATTTAATCTCGCGCACGGTTCACTAAATACAACAATAACTGCTCTGATTCAGCGGTCTCCGTTCCTGATGGGTTGAGCAAAGCCCGAACGGAAGTGGAGGAAACGGTCGCCTCAGGATCACCACCCAAGTTCGTGAAACTTCCGACAGACTCGCTGGTGGCCGAAGGGGAGAACGCCGTTTTCGAGTGTGCGGTGGTTGGAGAACCGAAACCGGAACTGAGGTGGTTCTCAGACAGTGTAGAGATCACAGGAAGTGAACGAATCTTAGTGAGTGTTTGATGAACCCTAATAAAAAGTTTTTGGGGACGTACACGTGACTTGATTGAATATTTCGCTACAAAATATTCTTGGGAATTATATATTTGGTGTATTTCGTCTTTAAGGAACTGTTTACAAACCTGAAATAGCATATATCGAACGTGTGCATCAAAGAATATTTGTTTAATTAGATTTTAAATTTGGTTACCATTAACTTCAAAAATTCTTTTTTTTTTTCATTTTCGGTACTGAGGGAAATTGATACACTTTTCTGGTTGACATTCTTGGTTTTTGAAATCTCTTATGGGGAAGCTAGTCATTTTTTACCAAATATTAAAATGTTAATAATATTCAGATCGAGCAGAAAGAAGATGGAACGGGAATTCTAAAGATCTCATCAGCGATCCCTGAAGACAGAGGAAACTACGTGGTAAAAGCGATCAACGCTCATGGCGAGGCGAAGGCTTTCGCTAGATTGGTCGTCAGATCGTTGGGCGATTTTAGAAGAAACGAGGAATTCGTGCAGATGGAAGAGAAGCTGATTGCACCTTTGTTCAAAGAAAAGTTCGAGGATAGGAGCGTGCCGGAAGGAGTCTCTACGAAATTCGAGTGCATCGTGGTTGGAAAACCATCTCCAAAGGTAACTTCACCTTACACTTTGGAACTTTTTATCAGCTGCCATTATTCAAGTCCGCGGACTCCGAGAGGTTGGAAATTAATTATCAACAATTGTTAGCGCCGTCGTAAGCGGCACTAATTGCTTGTCGACTCCGACAGGCCTTGTACAATTAGTCGCACAAATTAATACCTGGAGAAGCCCACGTGTCGTGGGACATTACATTCTATTGTTGAAAATAAACAAAACACTGGAGAAATATCAGAGGCGCAAGTGTCCAATAGCGTTTAGCACAATTTAATTGACGTAGTAACACTCTTCTTCATTTTACTCTCATGGCAGACGCCGTTGCTGCTTTAGTTACCGTTGCCAGGAAACTAGAAAATTTTAGGAAAGTGAAGCTCATTTCGCGACTATGCTAATTCGAACGCAGTAAATCTACCGCCACTTCCGTTGTACATACACAAATGGGCGCGTCCCGAATCGTGGCGCCAGATCGAGAGCCGTTTTTCGAAGGTGTCGAGACACGTAAAAGATAGGGTGCAGAGTTGGCTAGCCTGTCACGAGGTAGCCGACCAAGAGTAATTTCGTGCCTCCGGGTTATATTTAAACAGGAACAATGTACCTGATGTGGAAATTCGCGGACGCAGCCGCGCCGCGAGGTACTCCGCGAGAACTTCTGCGGCAATCGACGATCAGGTATCGATATCGCTTCCCACATGCGTTTCCTCAGACATTATTCCATCAAACTTTATATTAAAGTCGGCCTGCAGTCTCTCTATCACGCGAAACTGTAAAAACATTCTTCTTAACCAAATACACAATACCTACTCTTGGCGAAATTCATTGCAAAATTCGCGAATTGGCCAGCAATTGGGTGCCAAAATTTTGTAACACATACAAGTGCAAGAAACACTTCGTAGAATTTTCTGTAATATTCTGAAGAACTTGTGAATTGTATGTAATGCACTTTGCAATTGCTAAAGAAATTTATACAGATCTTGGTACAGTTCATTTGCATTAACTTTCCACATATATCGATTGTTAAAAAACATCTTCCTTGGTCGTTGTGTCCTCAACGTGTGTGTGAAGCTTTGACTTTCAATTTGATTTTGATTATAATCTCTAGGATTAGTGAACCTTGGACTTTGTTAGAGGCATTATGCACTCGATAGAGACTTGTTGGTTTAGAGAATTTAACCACCCCAAGACGTACACGAATTGCTTTAAGTGTGCTGCCTATTTAATTTCCAGATCCAATGGCTGTTTAACGACCGCCCCGTTCATGGCAAGGACTTCTTGGTGTCGGTCAGCGGGGATCGACAAGTGCTGACGATTCCAGAGACCGGAAGCACGCATGTCGGTACGGTTTCCTGCGTGGCGGAGAACGCTGCTGGCAAAGCGATCTGCAGTGCTCGTCTAGAGATCGGTAAGCAAAAATAATATCCTACCAAAAAAAATGCAGACTACTGTCTACATACAACTATCTAAACACTCAGAAAGAAAAAAGTCTTGAATATTCAATACTTAAAATACCTTTCCAAATTGCAAAATGTGCACCACCCCATTTAATTATTCTTCGTCTATTAACCTACGAAAATTCAGCCCAAAATTTCCTCTACCATATTTTCGCACCTTAACATTTACTAGGGTTACGATCCTTTCTTCGTCACTTTCCCCATTTCGACATGTTCCCGCCAAAAGCACTGTTCAAACAAGGAGCCAGCCCCCTACACCGAGGCGCGCGTCTTCACCGCCGAATTCCGAGAACCGCGTCGGATTTCCTGCCCGCCCGCGGATGATCCTTCGGTAACCGAACGATTTTTATCGCCAGCCTCCTCGTAATAAATTCGTTTACGCGATGCCAAAATACCGTCGAACGGTCGGCAACGGTGCCACGGAGTTATTAATACGCGTAAAGCCCGCAGTCGAACGCGCGGTTTCATTCACGCGGCTGATGCACGATCGACAGAGAATACTGTCATCTCGCTGGGGCGGGAGAAAGATAAGCGAGCCCCGGCGCGTGTATGCAAAGAGAGCGACATTGCGACACGGGCAGCCGCTGAAATTCGACACCGTTCTCCTCGCTTTTCGCGAGAAAAACTGCAGTGTCGCGCGACCACCCACTCGCTTGGTAGTTTCACCTTTTCGCCTGCGTCGTTCGTCACGCGCATTTTTAGCCCCGTCAGACACGAGCCGCTTCCACGAATGCGGGGACTAATTAAAAGGCTCGAACATTTCGATTCCGGATCGCGGAGAGTAATCTTTGAGAAACGTTTGCTTACCAGGCAGTTTAATTTTGACGGCTGAAACGATATTCCGTGTTCTGTGACTGTTATGTATGCGGAATGGGAGGGTCTTATTTTTAACCGGGGCGACTAAACAAACTCTTTTCTCTTCTTTCACCCGACGAAAAGTCACTTTGAGTCACGACTAATATTAGGTCGGTGCACATGCCGCGGCAATTAAATCTGACGTTTCTACGCCCACCTGTGCGTGTACAGGCGGGTGTGGAAACTTGTGGAAAAGCACCGATCTAGGCGTTCGACCACTAAATCGTTTATTTTATTCATATTGGAAGCTCTGAATAGCGATTCTCCTTCTTTGAATATAAATATTAGGCGGTAACGCTTTGGAGACGATTGGCAGAATTCAAATCTCTTGATCGATACTGAATATAAAATATAATAGAAATAAAAAATGTTTACAGCTTTACAAGCTTTAATGTTATCAGTCCGTGGCTTTAATTGAAACTTTAATGCAAAGGATTAGAATAATACATGATATATTAATACTAAACACAGTGCAACAATCAAGTTAAAGTGATCCTACAAACTTCCAAAGTCACACCATCACTAGCTATGTTACTCAAAATAATTCACCCCACAGGAAACGAAAGTCTTGATAAATATAAGCAAAAATGTTAACTACTCTAAATAGAATCCACTATCAGACAGCTGTGATCGAAGGGTAGTGGCGCAACGAAGGAAGATGGCCGATACCTCTGCGACAGGTCAGTTCCGCGTTTCCCGTGTTCTCGCAGGTTTGACCGACCGTTCCATGTGTATCGCGGTGTTGAGAGAAGCTCGTCTCCCTTGCTCTTTCTGTGTTTCGGCCGGTGCACACACGCAGAAAGCACGTTATTTTTGTCGGCACGAATACCCGGCACGTAGCCTAGTCCAGAGTCGCTAACCCAGGGAATTTAAGCGCGTCTTCTTCGAGGGGCCTCGCTCCAACCGAGTCGCATCTCGTCGAAACGGCCGCGAACCACCATCCACTGACCCATTAATCGCCCCTGCGTCCTGCCATCCACTGTGCAGGAGCAACCACGGAAACTAGCACTCCGGATCACCCCGTCGAGGTAACGACACCGATCGCAATTCGCTTCCACGAGTCGCGCGAATTCGGCTTCCTTTCCTTAAACAGTGAATTTATTTCTTACATTGTTTGCCGCATTTGTTAGTCATCGAAATGAAGACACTCTGGTCCCAGTTAACGCGAGTTTAAACGGGAGTTCGATACTCCATTTCGCACGGGGAAAGTGGATTTTAGTAGACACCAAGTGCGAAGCAGAAAGTGCGAAGGTGTTTCATTGGAAACCGATTTTCTTCCAGGTGACCGGATCTTTTCTAAGATCCGAAGCTTGTTTATATCTCGTGGTGAGTCAGTTCGCAGTCAGTAGAGTGTGACACGTCGAGTCAGACTTGGAAATGATATTTAAAACCGTATCGCCGTGCATTTGGTCGCTAAGTGAAGTTTCTGTGGAATGTAGAACTGTGGGTGTAGGAGATTTTGTAAACAGGGTGATGGAGAAGTGAGGTAGTTTAAAATATTTTTGTAGCCGAAAGTATTCGTGACAAGTGTTACCAAAGTCTCATCTTGGATGTGGATACTGTTTCTAGGTACTAGTCTGTGATTTCGATAAAAGTAAAGACAGCAATGTCGTTCCACTTCTTTCAAGCCGATTTCATTAATTATCCCAGTAAATTGAAATTCACTGTGGTCAGTTTTCTCCAAGACATTAACACGATTGCACACTTACTCGGATCACGTTTGGCTTAGAAATTGCGTCCCAGTGCTCGATTTCCGTCCCGGTAGGTGAACGGTACTATTTCTGTCGCCGATTGTGGGCAAAGTGTTCCGCTACCCGGTCGAAGGGTTCTCGGTCTATTTAATCGACACCTCGATACTGCTTTCAAACGTAACTTCTGCGGCATTTCGGGCTTCCGAAAATTCAGAATTCTCATGGCGAGCTTTTTAGCACAGTTTTCAGGCATTAGATCATCGTATCGCGTTTCGCTGGGACGCAACTAGGCGGATGTTTCGCGATTTGCTCGCGAATTCGGGGCAAGTAGCGCCGGATTTTCGCGGTCCAGATATGTCCGGATGAATTCAGGTAGAATTTGGTGGCTGGCCAAAGAATGTGACTTCTTTCGATTGCTGTAAAATATAGAATTCAGAAGAAACGTATAGGAAAGATGAATGAATGTCTAATTTTATAAAAAAAAATAGGGGCGATATTTTCTTTTAGTGATCGTGGCGTGCAGAGTTTTTTAAAGTTCATAATTTTCGTGAAATTCGAGGTGCTAATGTTAACCATTCCTGGTGATACGGTGTTCTTTGCCAATATTTCTGTAAATTTTTAGACATTAATAGTTAAATTTAAAAATTTAGTAATTTTAACAAAAAAAATAGTTTTATTCACAAGTATTTCTTCAAATACAAATTTCGACATACCAAAATTTACATTTTGGGCGTGATTGTATGAGTATGACGATAGCACAATTATCACTGAAACGTTGAAAGATTCAGAAATTCGAAAATGGTTACTGAAAAATGACGCTGAGGTGCAATGAACCCCATTTGACCAAATTGTGATTATTAAAAGGTGTGACCACGGAGGGTTAAGTTTTTGAATATATAGTCTCTTAGTGTGGAGCTTTGCAAATAAATATATTAGCAAGAAACATATGTTATTACACACTTTTTTTAGAATGAAAAGAATAATAAAAAATTGTCGTCTTAAGAAAAATATTATGTTCTTTTTTGTAGTATAAGTTGGAATAGGATCGCGAACCGTGTTCAATAATATTTTATTGGACAACAAATCTGAGGTACATTAAGTCATTCTACATGACCTATAATTTCAATTATACGTGGTTTGATTAGAAAATTCGAGTTAAAATGCATTTAAATTTGTGCTCAATAGACAGTGTGCAAAACCAGGAGTCACGTACTCTCGGACTCTCTATCCCTCAAATACACAGGCTAACCGGAAATTGCGAAATGGAACACTTGTCCACTTTTCAACACATCTCGTTTTCATATTTTCTAATAAAATCATACAATATGTAACACACATACTATCTCTATTATTCACTGTGCCATATTGGATCTTTCAAAACACTTATTTTTTTATTATTACATCATTTTTTCTAATGTTAATTCAGCAAATGTTGTTAAGGTATTCAGAATCTAATGGACCACCTTGTATACCGATGTCATTCGGTACTTCTATAATTTCAATAGAAGAAAGGTGGTATATCTTGATCACTCGGTACTTCTCTATTTTCGAAAGCAGAAAGGTGTGAAGATGAGGATAAAATGGAGGAAGTCAGGTCGTTTGTCACTGTTCGCGTGATTCTTTTTGAATTCCCCTTTAAAGTGGAATAGACGCGGAATTTATGCAGAGACGGTTGCGCCATCCAATTGCAGATTCCAATTCCGGATTCACTGATCCGATTCTAGCGTGGCATCGATTAAACGGGCCAACTATTAATAGATCCGTGATTCAAGGGAACAAATCGATGCGAATCAAACGTCAAACTTTCGTGTTTTGAGATGAAAGTGTCACTTGATGAATCCTCATCTTGAGAAAGAAAAACGATAACCCAAAATGTCAATGAAAAGTCAGCTAATTTGTACCAATGACCAACTCCACACACCTTCTACCTTAAAAATAAATTATATAAACTTGCATTACTATAATTATACTATTCACAATCACGACACGCGTAAGGTAAACAATTATCATATACCAGAACTTTTATTTTCATCGCCAAGAAGCTACGGTCCGTTTATACGATCCCCCCAAATGCTGTCAGTGCCAACTTACGCAGAGCTTATATAACAATAAACGAGAAATGAATGAAATTCAAACATATCGCCCACTGTTCATCGATGATAAATAATTCTGGCTGTCCATTCTCTATATTTTACACTTTTTATATTCTACGTTTACATTACACATTCTTCAACAATTATATCCTCAATAAATATACTAAAACTGTTTGCTAATCAATACACAGATTGTCGTGTAGACAATAATCAAAATGACTCAGAATGATATAATTGACTAAAATATTTCTAAAGTACAAATAGAAAAACCATATCCAATTTCAAGTGTCTCCATCGCCACGCACTGTACCCATGGGAATCCATGCCTTACGTTCGAAGTAGTGACTTCCTGTATTGCACAGACGCGACTCGCGGGAATTCGAGTAGGGCCGAAGGACGCTGTCAGTCATGAAACAGTCAGGGATCTATTGATAACTCGATTAATCATCGTGATTAGGTGGCTGGCAGAAGGAGGAGGGACAGAAGCCTGACGAGGGGGCGGCAGAAAGGGAGAGGGTGTTAGAGCTAGTCGAAAGTTTGCCCGTCGACGAAATGCACGCAGCGAGCAGCAGCGAGAAGCACTTCTCCGAGGAGAAGATGTCCGCGACCGGTGGAGATAGCCAGGTGCTGACCAAGATGTCACAGACCGTCACGGAGTCCTCTACAACCCACAAGACCACGACCAAAGAGTATATCTCGTCGTCGATGTCCTCGACCACGTCGAAGGCTGGACAGGAACCGAGTAGCGTTTGTGTCAAGACCACCGTTCACAGTACGGCGCAATCGTCCTCGGAGAATGGAGCACCTCCTGTTGTGCAGGTATGATTGTGATGGGGTCGAATGGGATCAGATAGCTTCCACGTGGGAGATTTGAAAATTGAGAATTCAATGACATTTCCTAGTTTCCACTTGAGCTATGTAAAAATTAAATTTGAATAGAATTTCCCAGTTTCCACGTGAGCTATGTGAAAATAGAAATTTGAATAGAGTTTCCTAGCTTCCACGTGGGATATTTGAAAATTGAGAATTCATTGAAATTTCCTAGTTTCTACGTGAGTTATGTGAAAATGAAAATTTTAATGGAATTTCTTAGCTTCCACGTGGGATACTTGAAAATTGTGAATTAAATGACATTTCCTAGTTTCCACGTGAGCTATGTGAAAATAGAAATTTGAATAGAATTTCCTAGCTTCCACGTGGGATATTTGAAAATTGAAAATTCATTGACATTTCCTAGTTTCCACGTGAGTTATGTGAAAATGAAAATTTTAATGGAATTTCTTAGCTTCCACGTGGGATATTGGAAAATTGAGAATTCAATGACATTTCCTAGTTTCCACTTGAGCTATGTAAAAATTAAATTTGAATAGAATTTCCCAGTTTCCACGTGAGCTATGTGAAAACGAAAATTTTAATGAAATTTCTTAGCTTCCACGTGGGATATTTGAAAATTGTGAATTAAATGACATTTCCTAGTTTCCACGTGAACTATGTGAAAATGAAAATTTTAATGGAATTTCTTAGCTTCCACGTGGGATGTTTGAAAATTGCGAATTAAATGACATTTCCTATATAGTTTCCACGTGAGCTATGTAAAAATTGAGTGTAGTTTCATGGAATCCATAATACAATAAAAGCATTCTAGATTTCATGCAGCCACTCACAAATTTGTTCACGAAAGATTGCCACGTTCGTTTGACCACACTATACCCATGACTTTATTGTTTCTATTAAAATCGAGAATCAATTAATATCAACTTAGGTAGGTATTAAGAAGCAAAAGCAGTGGCCTCCATAATTAGCTATTCCTCTGAATTTACATATGTGAACAAACCTGTGAGTAACTGTATGTAGCATGCCTTTAACGCGACAATACAAAGAATGTATTTCAATTACACAGTCGTACAAAGTCGAGGAACACGAGAAGATCATACAAGACCAGCCAGGGGAGATTCGACAGGAGAAGACAGTGATAGTGTCTCAAGATGAGGAGGGAATCAAACGCGAAGTGAAACCTGCACAGATGTCGAAACCAACTAGAAAATCGACAGCACCCAGATTCGTGTCGCCTATCACCGGGATGATCGTGGATCAGGGTTCTGACATTGTCCTCGAGGGAATCATTGATGGTAAGATAACACTGATATCTACAGTCTCCTGTTATTACATTAGTCTTCCAGTCAATCGAGTCTTCTTAATCTTTTTTAGAAATAGGATACTGACACAAATAGTCTTGAAATTATTTACCCTCTTCGCAATTAATCCACCAGCGAGACTTTCATCAACGTTGCAGTTAGAAACATTCAAAGATGCTTGACACTTGTTTTTGGCAAGCACATGGTGCCCCTCCCACCGCAGCACGAATTTATTATTTCTCACGTATCTGCATGGCGTGAGCAATTGCATTCTTGCCAGACTGACACTTTCTAGCCGAGTTTAACGACACCTTAGACCACATTGCATTACAGATGTTTCACAAAGGAACTCGTAATTTAACTCGACTATTTTCCTTTACCATTCATAATCGCTTTTTAAACGTTTCACAGGCTTCCCTCAACCCACAATCAGCTGGTCGAAGAACGGGCAGGAATTGAAGACGAAAGATGGCATGGCGATAAGTTTCGCGCATAATCACGTCCGCCTCGAGTTGAAGAACGTGAACGTTAAGGACGCAGGACGATACACTTGCACCGCGAGCAACGAAGTTGGTTCAGCCAGCAGCACAGCCGATTTAGTTGTCAAAAGTAATTAAAGATTTACAGATTCACATAAGTTTTATGAATTAAGTTTATTCTGCTCGGATTTAAATAACACGGCGTTATCTTTTTAATGCGTTTCAGAAACGATTTTCCCGCCAGTGTTTGGCAGAAGGCTTCAGGCTCAAGTCGTGAAGCGTGGGGATCGCGTGAATATGGAAGTGGAAGTCACAGGAACTCCGGAACCCACTGTCACGTGGTTCAAAGACGACATCCCCATCAAGGAACGTCCGCCTGAACTGAGGATTAAGCAGCAAGGGAATTGTTACATGCTAATCATTGATAAAGGTAGGCTAAATTGCTTTGTGAATTGATGGTACATTTAGCACTTGTCATCAGACAAAATCTTCTATCAAATCTTATTGTGGTGAATTTTAAATTTATAGAGAATTGTCCTGTCAGCCCTCACAATGTAATTGTACAAATAATTAACATGTGTCTTGACATAATTTCTTCAGCTAACACAGAGCACGCTGGAAAATATATGGTCCGAGCAACGAACGCTGGCGGAGAAGCGCAAAGCATTGCTGATTTCGCTGTTTTCGAGCCAACACCAGACACAATGGTGGAGGTTCACAAAACTGTCATCTACGAGGACGTGCGAGACAAAAAGATCATTCAGGTAATATCCTTTGCTTTTTGTACACCTCCTCTTCTATTTTTCGAAACAATTACGTAGTCCCACATCAATCAACCTTGATAAAAATTCATATTCTTAACGAGATGTCTAAATGTTCCAATAAGAAGTTTGCTCTTCTAAGCGTTTGAATTTTTTAATAAGAGACCTATCAGCCTTTGGAAATCTTTAGAAAAGGGTTTCATCAACCTTTAGCTTACCTTTATTTAAAAAAAAATTATGGATTCTAAAATGAAGGAATTCATATTAATTAATATTACTATTCAACTCTCAATGATTGCACGGGTGGCAGCTGTTGTCTATTATTCTGTATTACTGGTGGATTTTCAATTGCAAGAATCTTGTAGCTATAAGTATCACTTTAAAATTTTTACCAAGTACGAGAGCTTAAATAGACGACATTGTCATGCGCGTGACTAATCGTATCGCTGAATATCGCGGTGGTAACTAGGTGGCTAAACCCAATACGAATCATCAATTCCTATATTTACGTAGTCTGACGAAAAGAAGGGCGAAGTGTCGTCCCTGAAACTGACGAGCGAGCAGGTACCGAAGCCAACGATCCAACCGTTCTCAACAATTAAAACACCGCCGAGCGTGACAGCCACGTCCATGGCCCAAACAACTCGCACGGTAGAGAAGATCGAAGAGCCAGAAACGAAGATGTCTCGGTCTGAAACGATCTCTTCGACGGTCGAGTCCCACCAGATGGAGAGAAAGTCTGAACAGAAGTTCCACATGAAACTGGAGCACAAGACTCCACCAGTGATAGAACCGAAGAGAGAAGAGAAGACAGTAGTGAAGGAGGTGATTCGCGAAGAGAAGAAAATTATCGAACCGCAGAAGACGATCGTCGAAGAGAAAACCATGATCGAGAACGAGAATATAGAGACGTCCACTATAGCTAAGAAAGACGCTTTGAGCTTCTTCGAATCGATGACGAAGGAAACCGAAGCACCACAAAAGGGACCAAAGGGGATGATCAAACTGGTCGACGATGCTGACGGCCACGAAGTGAAGGTTGGACACCTGACGAAGAACTACGAGAGATCCACCACCTTCCAGGAGGTTAAGAAGCCAGAACCTAGACCCACGGAGTTTCAAGCCACGAAGAAGGCTGTCCACGAGATCTTCACAAAGTTGGAGCAAGGAACAGGGCCCTCGCGAGGCGTCGACAATAAACTATTCGAGTTCCCTTACGAGTCCTACAAACCATCGCCCGTGGAGACGAAGAAGACTGTCACGGAGGAGACGATCACATCTGGATCATCGGTTCAGGGGTCGTTGATGATGTCATCCAAGCTGGAGACCAGATCAGAGAGCTCGGAGATGACGATGGGGAGCTTCAATCTAGTGCCTGAGCCACCCCCAGAGATCGGTTACATGCCGAAGCCAGAGGAGATGAAAAAAAAACGCCCTGATGTGTCCATCAAGGCTAAGCAGCTTCAGGAGTCCTTCGAGAAGACCCTGTCCCCCATTGATGCGCCAATAGGCGGTGTGAAAATCTTCCCCTCGCCCACACCGAAGGTCATAGAAACCCCTAAACCAGCACCGACGTTTTCGATGCCACCCCCACCCTTCGAACTCGAGAAGAAAGAGGTAGTGGAGGAAATATGCGTGAAGAAAGTGATGCCAGAGAAGAAGGACTATGTTCCAACTTTGAGGACAGTCTCTCCGAGCAGACCATGGTCCTCGTCCTCTGACGTGGAGACGAGATCTCACGTGTCCACTGACCTTTCAGAGTACAGGTGTCAATCAGCAGCCTCCAGCCACCAGGAGACCCTAAGATCAGGTTCGCCAAGACCTTCAGCTGATGCCCTGGCGATGGAGAAGTCCTGGGCGAAGAAGTGTGCCGACTCGACGAGGAAATCGTGGCCTCCACAGGAAGACACGCCCACCAAGTTCAAGCACGAGTGGCAAGTGCCTGGGGAAGATTACAAGACCTCGACGAAGGAGGTGAAGCGAGAAGTGGAGGAGACCCCGCAAGGAGGCATCAAGAAGATCAGCACCGAGTCGTCGAGCACGTTGGAAAGACGCTCCTGGAGCACGAAGCAGGAGGCGACGGAGAAAGTTTTGAAGAGAGCCCCTTCGCCACCGAAGGTTCAACCGATTATCTACAACGCCGAGACGATCAAGGTGGATCACACGGTGAACAAGATCGAGGAGAAGTCGCTGTACGAGAAGTACACCAGCGAGAGGGACACGAAGAAGTCAGAGGTGTCGGAGAAGATCGAGCAGTTTAGCGCGAAGCGTTGGACTGGGGCTGAGGATTTGAAGGCGCCCAGTTTGGTCAGAAGCGTCGAGACACCTAAGAGACCCGTGGTGCAACTGTATCACCCTGTTGAACCAACTGCTAGCACTGATCAGATCATATTGGAGCCAGGACCACCTCCAGAAATTGGCTATAGCCCAGCACCAGTGGTCAGGGAAACGAAGATTGAACAGTCTTTAGAGTATCAACCAGCTAAGATCCCCCCAGGTGGTATCAGAACTATTCCTCCATCGCCCAAAAGAGAAGAACCTCCAGCACTGCCACCGAAGGACGTTCGAATGACCCCGCCCCCAATACCAGCCAAGCAACCAACCCCTATGGAGCCTCTGGAATCCTTCCCATTCAAGCCTTCTCCATCACCCACGATTACGAAGGCACCGAAAGTAGCGCCCCCTCCGACTCCCACTAAGTTCATGAAAGGGTCCATCGCCCAGGAAAGCGACTACGAGTCAGACATGGACGGGCATATGAAAGCAAAATGGAGGCCCTACGAGAGCGACAGCGAGGAGCCTCGTTATCGAAGGGTGCAACCTCCAGTCTCCAAACAACCTACAAGACCAAGGTCCACCGAGCCTGAGCCTCTACCTCCATCCAAGTTCGATGTTCCTCCATCCTCCACTGGCCCGCCCAGGCCACTGATCACGAAGGAGCAGCAGGAGAAGGTCTGCAAGAAGACCACCACCACTAGTAGCACACTAAGGAAGCAAGAGGAGGTGAAACAGCAACAGCACAAGTTCCAAGTCGTCCAAGCTCCGCCAGTGGAGCTGAAGCCTGGCTCTCCTCCCATCTACGTTCAGCCAGCAAAGAGTCCAACGCCCAAGAGCCCGACCATTAAGAAGCCAGAGTCCCCGAAGTTCAAAGTGAAGACGTTCCAGCAGGAGAGCGGCTACATGGCGGACACTGATGAGCCTTTCCAACAGAAGAGCTCGGCCACGTCCATGCAGAAGAGCTTCGGCAAACACGAGTCCACGTCGTCCACTAGCTCCCACATGGAGTCGCGTTCTTATCACTCGGAAAGCCGCTCGGAGTTCTTCGAGAGCAAGAGCTACGATAGCAGACAGCAACAGCAAAAGAAGGAAACGTTTGGTCCTACCATGGCTCCTGTCGCGATGCAACCGGTTCAGCAACCGCCTCAGCAGCCAACGGCTTACCAGCAACGAAGCTCCTTCGTCGAGAAGAATTACAGTTCCAGCGGCACCTCCCCGTCCAGATTCATGTCCACGAAGGTTCGAGAGCTGAGCGTGTGTGCTTTTGCGTCGCTTTCTCTGCACGCGAGTAAGATTAACAGAGTGAACGTTTCAGGCGTGTCCATCACAATCGTCACTTCTTGTACGTTCACACGCATGGTGACTTAACATGAATTGTTTCTCTTTTTTTTGCAGTGGAGCGATGCTGCTGATGGTGGATTAATTCAGTTTTCACTTTGCTTCGGATTTTGTGTCTTTGTTGTGGACTGTTGCTTTGTGTACTTTATGATTGCAGTGGCTTCGTCGAATTTTTTTTTTTCATGTGTTTTAGATTAATGCAGATTATTGTGGATATTTTTTAACCCTCAGGTGGTAGGTTGAGGTATTTGATAAGGAATAAGTGGTCGGAGTGTATTTCACTGTTATAGAAAATATGTTGCTGGCTTGGAGGTAAAACTCACCAAGTCCACATTTCTTAATTTTCGAAATTTGAAGTTCAATCCATTACAACTAGTCAGGGAATAATTAAAAGCTATTGGAAATACGTAACTTTCTTCCAATATGGATTTTTAGTAATCTATTTCGGTGAAAAACTTAAAAAGTAATTGCTTAGATTAATTAAATTAATCCTATTATTGCTAAGCTATTTTAGTTTGAAGTCGAGACAAGAATTTATAATAAATAGTCAAGTGTTTATTCAAAATTCACCTTCTTTGTACTTTATATAAAATGCACCTCTCTATCACTTGAGGATTAACTGTGTGTTTCGACTTTCGGTGTCATTTTTACTGATATGCAATCAGAGGAGATGTCTTAATTTCGTTATTTCTCGCGCCTCTTTCAGGAAACCGTATACGCCACGGATCAGTCGCAGAAGAAACTGGAAGCGACGAAGAAGATTCTGCCGCCCTCTGCGAGTCCTTCCAAATTCGTGAAGGGCGAATTTCGTGAAAGCGACTACGAGAGCGACTACGATGGGAGAATACCGCCCCTTTGGAAACCGCGAGGCTACGAGAGCGACGATCAGAGTTTCAGACCCGTGAAACCCCATGTCGCTGGCCAAGGTATTTATGAATCTTAATCTGTCGAGATATTAGTCTCCCGACTTCGGTATTCGGTGACAAAAGAGTTTGAAAAGAAGATAGGTGACGGGGTATGCAAAAATTCATGCACGAACATATGTATACTGCTTGAAGGAATCCGAGGATCAGCTACTCAAGTATCTGTCTATCTCGCAGATAGTATCATACAAATTTTAGCCAACATATTTTTAGATTTTTCAAATAGCTCGAAAATATTTTCTCGAATTAATTACAAGGAGGTGAATGCAAATTACGACTAGCACTTTTGGGGTACTGTTTATTAATACTGTAAACTGTATTTTTTTATCATATATGCATATATATGACGGCGCTATAGTTGTCTGTGTAGGCGTTTTATCTGTGATTTTGCAGTAATTGCAAAAAAACGGAGATTCGGATCGACTTGAAATTTTTACAGCATGTTCAAAATATATTACTTTCTACCCTGAACTTCATCATTAAAGTTCGTTTTTGCTTTAATATATTATTAGAAATATCACAGTTTATAATTTAATGATCATAGATTTCTATAAAATGAAAAGTTCTCAAAAACATGTATACTTCTTTTTAAAAATTATTGTTCCTTAAGTGGACTTTATTTATTATTACCCGCAATTACGGCATTTTGCAATATGCTTCAGACACGGGATCCTCTAATTACTTAAAGCACTATACATATAAAATGATTCACTGGAAGCGATTACAAACGATTTTATTTTTATCACACTTCTTGTTCCAATTTTATCCATGTTCTAATGGTGGAGGACACTAGAAGCTCAAAATTGTGACAGATAAATGAATTCAAAACTATAACAGATTTTCCACTAAAACTGACAGAACCATAGGTTCCAGTGAATCATCTTGCATGCCATTAAAAAGAAACACTAGTGTATTATCACCCGACACTCGTTACACAAATATAAACAATAAATTACGCCCGCCACTGGTAGCTTTCTTTCGAATCGTATAAATATAACGGTGACGGTAATCGTTGCACAAATTGTAAAAAGGAAGCTTTCCAACAGCACCGATAGCACACAACCGAACCAGCCAGCAATCGATGGGTCTCTCAAACTGTTACGACTTTTTTCCAGCTTACAACAAGTAGTCCTCCTGGCAAGCTTTCTTCCCTTCTCGTTGTTTACCTCGCAAGACAAGTTCTCCTCTCTTCCTGCTTCGCTTGCTTCTCTCTTTTCTTCTCGGCCACTCGAAGTACGTACATTGAGTTTCCCCCGCTTTTCACCAGCCCCGTGTCCCCCATCTTGACTCTCGTAGCTAACCCGCCTTCTTCGTCATCGCTTGGCCACTTCTCTCCGCGTCACACTCACGCTGGTTTCACCTTCGTTTCAAAACACATCCCCCGATACCGCGGCTCGCCGCGGTCACCCGCCAGGAAAGAACAGTCAGCAAAAGTGATCGAGAGCAAAACCCCTCGCGTGAAACCGGCCGATGGTCCTCGAGGCGCAACCCCATGCCCGCTTTCTTCGTCTCGGCTGGCCTCTGTCGATGGTCGAGGTGACCCGGGAACTATTTTCTACCGATAGGGAAGCCGAGGGAGCCGCCGACGCCGCTGATCGAAGTGACTTCGGTCCGCGCGCAGGCGGCCAGGCAGCTGGAGAAGAGAGAAGAGAAGACGGCTACCACGCCGACCAAGCCGAAGACAGTTCTTCTGCCTGGCACGCCACCGGAGATCGCGTACGCTCCACCTCAGCCCACCTACTACGAAGCTCGCTCCGGCATCCCCCTGCACAACGCCATCGGCACGGAGACCAAGAAGACGGTCCGAATGGACGAGTCTACGGAGAACAGCCGAAGGATCGTCACCGTGGAGCAGACCAGCCGGGTGATCAAGTTCGGCGAGAACCAGAAGACCAACGCAGACTTCAGCAGCTTCGACTCCGCTAGCCAGAAACAGAGGTCGCACTACAGGGTGCCCACCCCGAGGAAGTTCGTGCAGGGCCAGTTCCGGGAGTCGGACTACGAGAGCGACATCGACACCAGGATCAAGCCGAAATGGGTACCACCGGACAGCGACACCGAGGAGCCGAGATACAGAAAGGTTCAGCCGCCAGCTTCGAAGGCCCCTAGGTCCTCCAGCGCGCCGGTTCGACAGGAGCACGTGGTATCACCGTTGGACTTCGACAGAGGGCCACCAGCCATAAAGAGGCAGACCTCGATGACGCAGCTCGGGAGCGAAAGTCGAACGAGGAAGATCGACACGAAGATGCAGAGGGACGTCACCTCCAAGCGGGAGGAGACCCTGAAACCTGGCTCGCCGCCTGAATTTGGATTCATATCGAGGAACGACGTGAAGACGGCAGCCAATCGTAAGAATCACGTCCATGTCTCTGTTACGTACGCTTACTTGTCAGTGCTGGGCGCTTTTGTAACTTGAATTTTTGAACACGAAGGGAATTAATTAAGATATCGATGAAGATTTCTGGCTCCTCGATATGAGCGGGGGGAGGGGAGGGTGGGGTGATTAGGCTTGCAGAGGCTCTTCTGGGAGTTTCACTCTGCGAGCTTGTAAATTATGTACGATAGTTTCCAACTGTGTAATATAATGTATAATAGTTCCACTTTGAAGAATTTCTCGAGCCAAACTGCTGTTTGCAAGGCGACGCTTCCGGTGATGGGTTGCTTCTTAAAAGTAATGCCAGGAAGAATTTGTTGTTCGTTTATGTAGAATGGTTTTCAGTGATTGGACGACGATTTTCTCGAGAGACATTCTTGTCTTTCATTTACTTCGACTGTACGTTACTTTATCGTTCTTCGTTACGATTTCATTTTAATTATCGCCACATACCATCGTCTTTTCATTTTAACTCTCTCTCTCTCTCTGTCTATCTCTGTCTTTCTTCCTTCGCTTGCTGAAAAAATCGCTGGCGAGCTCGCATCTCCCGTAACACGAAAATCTGAAACATCCGCAGACGTCGCGTCGCGTCACATGAGCGACATGACCAGCAGCTTCAAGTCGAAAACCGAGAAATTCGTCAGCGACATCCAGTCGGATCTGAAGCAGGGCAAACCGATCCTGAAGCATCCGGCAGAGAGTCGGGCCAGCGATGGTGACGAGCCACGTACTTACAGAGAGGAGTCTCGGGTCTCGGAGCACGGTAATCATAGCAAATAATTCGTTAATCAAGAAGGGGCCATTAAGCTCCGCGAAACTGGCAATTTGTCTAGGTAGAAGTGGGTAGTTTAATGAGGATAATTCATTCAAACTATAGAGTAGGGTATCGTTTCTTTCGAGGCGTTACTCCTCTCGCAACTGACCCACTATCAAAAAGTAGCCACAAGCTTTCCTATTACACACCTCATTGATACTTTCCAGAAATAGATAAATGGCGTCCAGCTTTTGCCCCCGTTTCACACAAAACACAATCAATCTTCAAATTTATAGTTCAAAAAATTTCCATAAGCTCTCAATAAAGAAGATCAAGTATTAAAACCCTTGAATAATGCTCCCCTATACTACTTATACCCCCTCAAATTCGATAATCGCAAAAATAAGGAACAAAAGGAGGGTCAGAGTTGGAGGCGTCTTAAAAACCATTGCCACCAGCCAGCGTAATAAATCGTCTTTCCGCATAATGGCGTAAACAGGGACGAAGCAAATCGATCCAGACACTGGACTGATATACTTCAAGTACGACTTCGGCTACGAGTTTGGGATCGTGTTGCCTGGCGAGGGCAAGAAGACGGTGAGCAGCACGAACAGGACCATTCAGGGGCAGAGAAGAGCCAGCGACATCGAGGTGCCGATCGTCCACGAGTTCACCACGAGAAAGGAGAATGGCTTCGCGAAGAGGTCAGGTACGACCACTTCATCCAGTCGGCAGAGCAAGCCAGCCAGCAAGTTCGGCACTTCGAAGACGGTGAAGTGGGAGCCAACGTCAGAGAGCGAGTTCTCGGAGGCAGAGGACATCAGAAACGCGAGGAAAAGGCATACCGATGGCGGGAACGCGATGGTGGCGCCCAGCCTCGTGATACCTTGCTCGCCGTCGCCGTCCAGATGGGATCACACGACGCCCAGTCCGCTTTCCCTGAGCCCAAGCTTACCGAGCCTCTCCCCCAGATACAGTAGTGCCACTGGACCACCCAGCAACGTCGACTCCGCAGGTACTCGCCTGCTTCTGCGTCGATTATAAAGCAGCTTCGCCTCCTCACACGAACCGCCAGACACTTTTCACGTTTGACGTGCGCGCCACCGAAGGTTGCACCCCCTTTGTGTACCTGCCTCTGCTACTGCACGCTTTGGGTTTCAGTTTTCATGTACTTTTCATGTGATTCAGGCCTCCTTGCGTGGTTCTGGGCTTTGAGCTGATGACTGTCTATTTAGTTCTCGTTGGGAATCGATCTTACATCGTAAAGAACACAGTGATTCTTGAGTATCAGTTTTCAAGGAGACGCAGCGCAACTCAGAAGCCCAGTCTGCTTCTTCCGAACTTGTATTATTTTTGGTGTTTTCTATCATTTTTAACACCCAAGTCTTCTTCGTTGAAGAGTTCGAGTGTTGCTTCGATCCTCCTTGTTTCATCCTGTTTCCTACCAAATGCATCCCTGTCTCTATAAACTTCAGAGTTTACCCGAGTTGCTTTCTGTGATGCCTCTGCTTCCACTAGCTTGGATTTTGGACGCTTTCAGTTTTCCTTCAGTGGGAATACAGAAGATTGTTGCCATTGAAGTGTCATTGCTTCTATTTGCTACACAATTTCTGGCTTCCACTCTGATTTTACGTGACAACAGAATTTTTTTGAAACAAGATGCACACTTTTCTATGCCGCCAAGCGTATCGCTGTCGTTTAAGGACGCTCGGGCTGCTCGAGTTAAATCCAAATGATTATTCTAGGATCACCGTGGCCGACCACTAACGGAGTGGCCTCGAGCAAAGAAGTGATTCAGCCTTACCTCGAAATACTACCGAAGAAGGCTCCCCTTTTCATCACGGTAATGTGTCGCCGAGCTACGATTCGCAGACTCTTCTCCACTTAAACTAGCTCGTTGGTTAAATTGCATGAATGGGTTTGCAGCCTCTGAGAGACATCGCGGTGGTAAGCGGACAAACAGCGAGATTCGAGTGCATCGTTCAAGCTGAGCCACAACCGAACATCCTCTGGTCCAAGGACGGCAGGATCATCGACAATTCTTTGAGCTACGAGATCCATTATAGAAATGGCGTTTGTCGCCTGACCATAGTGCGAGCTTTTCCTGGTACGTAGTTTATTCTATCTTATAGCATCGTAAAGTAGGGTGTTTTGTAAATTTTAGAATATTTTCCAGAGGGAAATTTAAATTTCCTTAAGAGTTCAAAGTTTCTGCAATGCTGTGAAAGTAGACTTAGAATTTTCGTAGAAATTTTTTAGAAATCTTTGGAAACCTTGTAGAATAAATACAAAATTTTCAAAGGAGGCAGGGGGTCACGTTTTTCATCACTGGGCGGTTGATATGTCAGATAATAAGCTCCCCAAATTGCTTATTAGATTTACAATAAAAATCCAAATAGGCCTGATATTTTCTTTTCCTCTCATTAAATATATATCTCTTCCTTTTTTCAGAGGACGCTGGCACTTACGCGTGCACCGCAACGAATAGCTTAGGTTCGACAGTAACATCTGCCACCTTGCAGGTGCCAGGTAACAGACGATCAGTATACGCGCCTATTTAATAATGGTCGAGAAGGGATTTCTAAAACGAAAGAATACGCAACGCAATCTAATACGCAAAGGTGGTGGTACATTGGGCCTCTAACATGGTTCGGCCGTAATTCACTATTCGCAATTCACCTCCACTCACCCAAATCCATTTCAAGAAACCAATCCAAACGAACCAACGAATATCGCAAAATCGATGTCATAAAGAAAAAATCACAATCCCTCCTCTAAAAAATATATCCAACAGAGAAGTACTTAAACTCGAGGAAAAGAAGGTGGCCGTGAATAAAATTCGTATCGATCATCGTTAAATTACGAAATTCAGTTGGCCCAGGGCCAACGAGCGAAAGGAAACGAGAAATTTTAGCTCTTAGAAAAAAGGGATATGCTTCCCATCGAAGCGTGCGATCTTTTCCCTGCATTTTGTATACGAGAAACGATTTTGCGACAGGGGCGAGGAGAACTAATCAATGATATAACCGAAATAGTGAGAAGTCGAAGAAAATTCGGACACGCTGGTGGAACGCTTTCTATTTCTTTGATCAGCGCGGTAGTGAGCTTCCTATCGAATGCATTTTCTTTTTCTGTCGTTGTTGCCGTTGAACGATTTGAAAACGCTTTTTAGTAGGTCGTCTGTCTCTCTCTCTCTCTCTTTTTATCTATTCTCCGTCTATCTCTACTCTTTAAATCTTTGTATCCCTCTATCCCGATCCATCCTCTGTCTCTTTCTTTCTCGCGTATCTTTTCCCTTACCCTCTGTTTAAACCTCCCATTTTTTCTCTCAATATTTTCCGCCCCGTTATAGATTAGAGTTACCGAGATTCGTAAAAAGTCTGATATCGATGCCGACGAAACGAGTAATCGAGAGAACAGTCAGCAAGGCTTTAAACAACGAGACTATTTTCGGAACGATCACGAAACGGTCGAATTGTTACCAAGGAAATTTTCAAGTGTCACGCGTGGTCCAAAATTATCGACAACGCTGTGATTCTGGTCGAAACAATGCTAGTCATTTCGCCGAGCTACGCGCGAGCAACTGAAAATTATTTATTCGATAAGCTGTAGAATCGGTGGCCGCTGAAGGAGGCTGAAGAATCATTCGCCAGATAACGATCCCCATTTCGGAATTCATGTCGGTGCTTCATTGCTTAGAGAGATTAAAACGGAAGGGAAATTATCACGAACATTTTGTTTGTAACAGTGTCATTCATCGCAGCAACAATTTTGGTTATATACTGTGTAAATAAACGTGTGCTTCCTCTGCAATACAAAAACTTGGGTATCATGGTGTACGACGAATTATTTTCTCTTCCACCCGTTCTCCCTGTCCACGATCTTTCTGTCTTCTCGTCTTCGTAGCTGATTGCTCTCTAGTACGGTTTTCACGTTGCTGGAGCAATGAATGGTGGCTGGTTGTGGTGCAGAATGGTAGGTTACTTGCTGGTGCAATGGGTGTTTGCTTTGGAGTGTTATAAAGGGTGAAATAATTAACCTTGTTGTGCTGTTCTAGTAGCTCCTCTGACCTAAAACCTAACATGTCAAATACTTTTGCCAAATGCTTGCTTTCAAATCAATTTAGTTGATATGTAATCCGTTTTTTCTCTTTATTCTCTTATTAATGTTCTCTTTATTTTTTATCATAGTAAACTAATGTGTGATATACCCGTGCAATAATAAATAATAATAATAATTCTATCGGCTGCAGAAGACTTTAGCGATATGTGTCTAATATCCCACAAAAATGGTGGGCATTAATAAGTTATTAAAATACGGAATATTTGTGGAAAAGTTTCCAAATGGAAAAGTAATATCCAAGAGGGAAATCATAAAGATTCAGAATAATTATTCTATCAAATTTTGATCTACGAATAAATGGAAAGAAATTCGGATCGAACAGAATAGCAGAATTAAAATAATTGTTTCCGAGTATCCGGGAGGTTTGTTCTTTTTGTGGTTCACTGTTTCGCGAACGGTGTGAAGTAAGATCGAGAAATAAAGCATTACGTAAATGGGACGCTCAATGCAGCAATAACGTATCGAAAGCATTGTTCCAGCTTGCTCTTGTTGCACGATTAGTCATACGTATTTCGGGTACCCACTTATTTCGGGAGGGTTAAAAGAAATATGCGGAGCACAAACATCGCTACTAACATTTAGGGGTTACTAACACCAACGCGTACTTAACGTCGCTGTTTGCTGTGAAGGTTTTAATTAAGACTTTCGTTAAAATGCACATTTGGAGGAGTGAGAATTTAATTCAGCAATTTCTGAACAATTGTCACAAATATACATTACGGATAAGGGATAATTTGATTTGCCATTGATACAATTATATTAAATATTTAATTTCATAGGAGGTACTTCTTGGATAGTTGAAAGTGTGAAACTGAATTTGAATTTTTTACCTCAAAATTGTGCATTCAATTAAATAATTTATTTCCAAAATCATCTTTTAGAGATCAATGCAACATGCTTCTATAATTCTTTTTTTACCATTTGTATCAGGTTTTACAAAATATTAGATATTTTTTTATATTTGTTAGTCAAGACTGTGAAGATTTTATTTTGTAATATTTACCTTGAAAGTCATCACAGTCAACAATTTAAATACTTTAGTAGCCATGAAATAACACCTAGAATGTTAACCATAAATTTCGCGTGGAACCCAATTAGCTCTCTTAAAGGGGGATTAATATTTTCGGAGGGATCAAATGTTCGAACGCTCTCATGCGGGATAAACGGCTGTTGGATGATGTGGTATGAAAATAGACGGTAAGGTAATCCCGGAATGCGATGGAAAATATGAGTCGACGCTCCAAAAATAAACGGGAGAAAAACAAGCGGTTACGATTGTTAAAGATCTCGTTACTATCACTTTTCTTCACCCCCTTTTTTTAAGGAATCCACGTCATAGGTAGCTGGAATTTGTAAAGTCGTTGTTTCGTGGAATGCTTGCGTAATCTCTTCCTATTTTCACGCAACAAGTGATTCCTTTCCAAAGTTATATTTTACTGTCTACTGAGATCATCGAATTTCTCGAATATAGAATTAACATATCAAAGATGAAATTGTTAAAAATTTATCTTCTTTCAGAATAGGCTATTAAAATCTGTGACTTCAAAACGTCATAATGAACCCTTCCAGGGTTATCAAAGTCTATGTACTTCATAGTCACAACATTTTAATCACTCCTATATTGAAAATCAATTAATTAAACTTGAGAAATATTGTACGTAAACCTTTCGTGAAATTTGAGTTTTTAAATGCAACAAATAGTTCTTCACAGTTTCTTTACGCTGTATAAAAATGACATTTATATTTACTTCATAAATTTGTCAAAAATAATATTTTTCTTCGTTGTATGCCTCAGAATCTATGGTTAAACCCGTTTTTCTCGAAAACGCTAAAAGTGGACGTACAAAATTTGTGCACTAATTGTAAGCCATCGATATGCTTCCTCACATGTGAGAACGTGACCTAAGCCCGAGCTGCACCCCCAAATATTACGTTGTAGAATCCAAGTGACTCACTTGTGAGCGAAACACAGCTTCTACATTTCGAAACACATTTTGCAAGTTACATTTTCAACCTACATCTAACGCAATCTAAAATTGTTCCTTTAAACAAGATAGCGATAAAAGTGCCACCGAGAGCCTGAAAATAATCACAGACGACTCTCCATCACGAGTGAAAGTATCAAGATACTCAATAATCGCCAATCTAAGAGGCCACACTCGAACGTATCTTTTCATTCAAGTGGCAATTATACTGCCCTCCTCAGTTAAAATGTTCTAGGTATCTAGCATATTTTCATTTTTCAAGATATTTTGATATATTTTCAATTCCACACGCCATTTACCTTTTAAGTAAAGTCAGAAAACCCTACATCCTTCGTAGAAATCTCGAAACAGTCTAATGTATTTAACCTAACTGTTTTTCAGCTGGTTAAAATATCCCATCTAAAATATTAGATTAATTGCTACGTTAATACTACACTACACCTATTACAAAAAATTAAATTAGGCGGTTACGAAATAATGAAAACCTTTTTTCAATTGAATGAAGAAAACCGAGGACGGCACAAAGAAAATGATAAATCTTCAGTTAGTACATTTTAACTAAGGAGGGCAGTACATCTCCCAAACGACGTTCCATCAAAATACCTCGAATTCGATCATCGATGCGCCGATGTCTCGCGCCGCGGTGCCGAAACCAAGCAGGAAGCCGATGCTCGAGTTTCGCGAGGCAACGTCTCGTTTAATAGTTCCGCTGCGGAATCCACCGAGACGTAATAAGAAACGAGTTGCGAATCTCGGGGAGGTCTGGCATGCAGGAGTCGCCGAAAATAGTCGCGGATCGACTGAATTTTACGAAGAAGCTGGTCGATCGAGGTGAAACGTCACTGCCCGCCCTCGCGGCCAGCCAGCTCGCGCGCCGATCGAATATCGGTTGAATGAACCGCGGAAATGTCCGCCCGGTGCGAGACGATTTTTTACGTTTCGACGAGCCGTTACACATACGACACCTCTTGGCACGCTCCCTGTCAACGGGGACGTTGACATTTGATCTAAGCAAAAAATTATTTCGGTCTCTCTATCGCGCGGAGCACTAGGCGTGCGATTTTAGTCGAGTCTGGATTATGGCGAGGGAAATTTGATAAAAGTGAAACGGAGTGTGAAATGAGAAGCTAAAATTGGCATCTCCGGACACGTAAGGTGGAGCTGTAATATCCAGTTGTTGGTTTTATACTTCTTTTATTGGCTCAATTTCAGCGACGCTTTATCGTGCTTTTGTAGCCATGTCTTTTTAGGTTGGGGAGATTTAGGTGGCGAGTTATGCAAGACTGTCTTTTATCGCCTGTAAGGCTTTTGGCACTGTACAGTTGACGACGACTTTATGACCTTCACTAACCTTCCTTAAGCTCGTTTCCGCGTTTCATCATCGGGTTATGGTTCACGTGAACCGTCGGATGGGCTCCTCGTTAATTATGACTGGGCTGTATTTATCTGAAGGTGGGAAGGTTCTAGATGTATATACACACGCGTTGAATAGTTTTCTGAGTTGTTGAGACTTGTTGGTAAGATAGTTAAGGGCGCTAATAATTGTCTTTTTGGTATCATTATATTTTTATTGGGCTAAGTAGGTAGTTCCACTCGCGCACGAGGAATAAGGGTGAGGGTAGCTATAAATGAGGGAAACGGGGGGTAAAAAATATTCAATTAGGTCTAGAAAACGGAAGAAGGAAGGGGTTGGTCTCGACTAGAGTTTCAATAAGAACACTTCATGTCAATATTCTGTGAAGTGAAGGTGGAGTGATGTTGTCCACTCCTTTTTGTTACCAGATTGAAGCACTTGGGATAGAAAAGCATAAAAAAATTTAAGGCCTCCGACTGCAGACAATTGAGTTAATTTAAATTGTCATTTTATTATTATTTTTGTCATTTTAGTTCGCTTTTTAAGCAGTCAGGTTTCTAAATTTTTTAATTTTTTTTTATTTTTTTACTTTTATGAAAATAATATATCCTATAACTCTAGAGCTGTAACTCTAGCTCTAGAGCGTAACATAGGACATACAAACATAGCCTGACAAACACAATACCCTCCTTTGCATGCCGCAGTCGGGTAAAAATGCAGATATAATTAGTCCTAAGAAGAAGGGAAAATATCTTACAGAGAAAATATATGTTGAGGAGTAAAACCACCCTTCGAAAAAAGGCTCTGCCCAGATTTTGCTAACAAACGAACAAATACCTTAAGCGTCTTATTATATAGGCTAGTATAAACTATAAAACTGTCTCTTCGAGTAACAAGCAATAAAACAGACACGTCGATTCGTCACGAAATAATTGAACAGAAAACTGAAACTAAACACTAAATTAAAAGTCGATAGCTATCCATTAAACACAGCATACACATTTCCAAAACAATCCATTTTACAAAATGAAACTTAAGATGTGTTAATCCATAATTTTTTACTTTTTACCTTTACTAATGCCACTAACATTAATCCCATTAGAGCAATATTAACAGAATCTCACCAACCACCCTGTGGACATTAATTACAGGTGTACCTTCGCCATTTTACGGCACCTATCGGGACCAAAACGTCAGCGAGAGTCCACCTAAGTATGTAGCGCTGAAGGATCTATTTCTGCCACAGGAGAATGATACCAAAGCGATATCCGCGAAATGTCAATATCGAGACGATTCACCGTTCGATTTCCATCTGTCCATGGATCATAGGTGAGCCGTCAAATTAAAATCAATCAGCGCGCGAGTTAATTAGCTTGCTCGACGACTGATCGCGGCGTTGTTCGTTTTAGTTACGCAGGTGGCAGCTATCTCGACAAGCGAAATACCATGGAAGAATACGAGGAGATAACAGGTAGAAATCCGATAGCGGGACGCCTCGGGTATTCCGATTTCGAGGCGAACGGCTCGTTTCGCGATGTCGCTGATTTCTGCTTCGATCGCGAATATTCCGCGTACACTCCGTGGAGGACTAGGCCAGAGAACTCAGGTAAGTCTTCCCTCCTCGTGTATATAATTAATAAGCGTGCGACTTACCGTAAACTGGGGGAGCATTGGCATGTTAATGGAACATTTTGCTGTTTAATATAAAAATGAACATTTTTACATGTGCTTTAAGTATTTTATTCTAACATTGCATCTTTTGTGAACGTACTACAAGTATCAAAATGCATAAAATTTGTATCAATTTCCTTCTTTAATACACATTAATTAGCTGTCAATGTTACTCCGTAATCGGGGTGGAGTTGGCACATCATATAAATAGCACTAACAGCTCCAGTTTTATCAAATCTGAACTTACATTAACACTTAAATTTGTTTCTTTTTATATGTTCAATGCACTCTTTTTTATATTTATTTTCTTTTTTCTATTAACATTTTTAAAGCTTTAGACATCCTATTATAACATTGCATCATTTGTGATTGTGCTACAAGCGTGAAAATGCATAGGTACAATTTTTGTGCTTTTCCTTCTTTAAGGGGAGGTTCTGGTCTAAAAGTCGTTTTTTTTTTATTTAATTTTTCGAAAGGTCAAACTTTTAGGAATACGTGTTTGCAAGGATTAGTTGAAATTCATAAAATTCCCGAAGTTATATTTGAGAAGCGGCAATTGCATGGATAACACACGGCCACTCGGCGCTCATGTAAAACTTTAAACGCGTTTTTCTCGAAACAGTGTTCTTAAAACGGTGGGACCTGTATCTCCAAAAGTTATTATCCGATTCGACTGAAACTTTTTTATTTTGAAGAATATACTTCTGGCTAGGGGGCGGGGGGGGGGGCTAGAAAAAATTACAAAAAAATTGAAAATTTATCATTTTCAAAGGTGTTGAAAGGACGAAAAATACAGGGAAAAGTGATTTCAAACTTGAAGTGTCGTTATTTTCTAAAGAAAAGATGTCATTTTTATAATTTTTTCTAGCCCCCCCCCCGCCTAACCAGAAGAATAATCTTCAAAATAAAAAAGGTTTCAGTCGAATCGGATAATAACTTTTCGAGATACAGGTCCCACCGATTTGGATCAATTTTTTGACGCCTTGATTTTAACGAGTCCCCAGGGGCGTCTGCAATGATTAATTATAAAACAAAAAATATATTTCTACACTTTAAGACATCCTTAATAAAATGCAAAAAGTCCCATTAAATTATATATAGTAGTTTTCCTGTAATTAATTCCTAAATATCACCTATTTTTGGGGCTCTAAAGTCTAAACCGGAACCTCCCCTTAATAGACGTTCAGAAACCGCCAATGTTTACGGTCCCCCAGTTTACGGTACCTTCGAAATCGACCTCGTGGTAACACTCCAAGCTAGCATGTTCCCACTTTGCACATTTCGTTCGCTTTATTTTGGTACTCGCAACCAGTCGAGTTTCGAAAGGTACGATTGTAGAAGTACCTTCTTTTAATGAAAATAAATGCGAGTTTCGGGGTGAACGCAGGTTAATAAGATACTGAACCTTACAGGGGCAGATGATTTCTGACGGAAATAGAAAGGATGTACATATTTATACGCGCAATGTCAGTGATAACGATAAATCAGTTAGCACTTACAATTAATCCAAATCCCACTGTTCTCAGTCACGTTTTACAACCTCCAAACCCCAAATTCTCCAAACTCCTTACAACCATCGCCAAAAATGGCCCCCGAAGAACAACACGTGTCCATGCAACCGTGCTGTCTCCCCAGTTCCAAGGACCATGGCCACTCTGAGAAACAAAACTCGAACAAATTCGTACGCCCACGGGAAGCAACGCCTTGGCGTTCACCTGTTGACCGATTCTGCATGAAACTCAGCTGGCATCGTTCAGCCGTCCCGTTGATTAATCTCGATCCTCCAATTTCGATCCGCGAGACAGGGGATCTTCTCAGACTCTCAGAGGCTTGGTAACCCACATTCAGGGTCCTTCGAGCGATCACTCGTAGTGGTCGTCCGCGAAAATAGCATTCGACGGGTGTACTCTATACATATTACTCGTAACGCGCATACACACTGCCGGTCATAAGTGTTAGGACACCTGCTGTACTACCACGGAATCTGATATTTGGTACAGATTGACTACTTTCCACTGCTTTCAATTTAAAATACTAAATAGAGTGAAGTTTGTTGGAGTTCTTCAAATCTTCAAGGTTTGTCATACCCTCCAATTATTCTTGTATAGACGATCTTCCGCCCGTCCATCTCTAGATTAAGTACGCTCAGTTTTAAGTTCACCTACTGGTTATACTTACTTTATATATTTTTAGCATCTTTTGTATTTAAAGGGTTTCCCGTTAATAAAAATAATAATAATGATAATAATAATGATAATTATTTCACACAAAGCAGGTGCCCTAATACTTGTAAAATGCAGTGCACACGTACGCCTGTACCCCAGGTGGGTTATCCTCGCTACTGGTATTAGTGGCTCGTACACGCGAGAAACACGAGTATAGGAGAACGCACACGGATGTCTGGTAGGCTACTTGGTGGCGGGCGTTGAATCATAGACGACCACTCACCCCTTTTCGCCACTTCTCCACCGTGTATCCCTCGGGCCTCGAAATAGACGCGTCGCTATGCGCTACCTTGGCGAATCGCGGTGATTCACTCGTGACCCATCTTTCGAAGATCGCCCCCCGGAGGCTGTGTTGTCGATCTACGGGACACGAATCGTCGAACCGCTTCGTTTTTTCCTGAAGAGGTTGCTTGGACACGGTTCAGGGAGACTGGTAGATTCTTAGTCCTGCAGTACATTAGGAAAAGAATATTTTTCTGTGGGTCGGTGGATGAATCACGTTTAGAGTCAGGTCTAAAATGCCCTAGAAGAAGTTGAAGCTCTAGATTCTGTGGAATAGATGGAGATTTAAATGGTCAATGAAGTGGGGATGAATTTAATTGAAGATGATTTGTTTGGATTTTTGTGAAGCCTCGAAGGGAAATAATAATTAATCGTGATAAGTGTATTAATAGGTTGAAATCATTCTCGTAACGGTTGTTTAATTTATTTTTTATATGTATGAACTTTTTTGAAGTTGTATGTGATTGGAACGATGTAGAAACTATATCGATGGTGTGAGTCAGAAGTTCTAGAAGCAAGTGTTTTTTAGTGATTCAAGTATCATTGATTCACTAAATGTATTGTAGAAGCTTCTTCTAAAAATAATGTTGTAGGAGTCAGCGCTTTGTCAAGGTTTGTTACACAAGTAACGAAAAATAGGATTTGATTTAAAACTGTCTTGCCCTAAATAATTGCAGCCTATCTGCAATATAGTAATATAATTGCGGCCCAGCTGCACTGTAGTAATATAGTTGCAGAGTGGAGCAATCATGTAGCAGAATTATATTTCGTCTGTGTGCGAATATAATGCAGTAATGTACTTCCGGGCTCATATAACTAAATTATTGTAGTATAAGTGTCGCGTTGCACTAATATATGCTAGTATATTATAGTAGTGTACTTCCACTCTACTATAATTAACCGACTTGAAAAAGGAGGAGGTTATAGATTCGACCCGTATGTATGTTTTTTCCTCATTACTCCTCAGCATATGGGCCGATTTTGATGCCCCGGTGGTCTCATCCTACACTACATCAACATTGGCCCAATATTTTGACAGTTATAGTTAATAATAAAGATTACTGTCATCTAATTATTATTATTTTATGTACGTGCGCGCATATCTCCTAGGTATGTTGTGTCAATATATATAAAACTAAAAAGTTGAAAATAAAAAATTTAAAAATTAAAGCCGACTTCAAACAAATAAAATTGCACTAAAAGTAAAAAATAATTTTTCTATTATTTAATCTACGACTCACACATTTTTTAAGTCGGTGCCTCGCCATTCGCACTGTGTAAATCTGGCACCGACTTAAAAAATGTGGGAGTCGTAGATTAAATAATGGAAAAATTATTTTTACTTTTAGTGCAATTTTATTTGTTTGAAGTCGGTTTTAATTTTTAAATTTTTTTTTTCTATAATCACGCTACATCACAGTAATATATAGTGGTCCTACACAAATATATTACTATACTAGCCCAATATAATAACTTTACGATGCAATTGCTGCCATTAAGAATTCTCCTAATCAAAGTGTTCTATGTAACTGACCCTTTGCACTTCAACTTAATCGCTAATCAATTGCCCAGAGACACCTTGCCAAATATAGTAACTTTGGAGTGGGAAATTGTATAATATCAGATTGCAAATACTCTGAATTCTAAGAATCAGAAATTCTTCCATTTCACAAGATCAATATTAATTGGGTCTAGTTTTACAAAAAGCCTCCAACCCTCAAAATGACAAACAATTAGTTAAACACAGTATGGGTCCCATAATTGTGTAATACTTATTTTATAACTCTTACATTATACAATTATTAAAGCTACCTAGTACCTAATAGTTCCATAAAATACTACAGAAAATTTAAAATAATATTAATTATTTAAAAAACATCATAAAACAACAAGAAATAAAATATACCCAATAAAAATAAATCTCCTTTTTCATAACCATTAAAATCTTCAAACTAAAACTCAGTTTCGGATCATTGAGGGTTGGTAGCAGCCTGCATAAGTACGCCCAATTGAAACCCTCCACGTACTTGAGAGGCATACTTGATCAGCAAAGGTTTAAGAATCTTTCAAGTCGGAGGCTCTTAACCACACATTACGCATGAACAAAACTCTCCATTGCAGTCCTATTCACTTTCCCGCCTCGCGTCAGCCAGCGCAAATAAATCTGCCTGTAATCCGTGGCCTTAAATACCCGTCTGTTTTTTGACATTGTGTTGAGTCGCTGGCATCGCGGGATACTTACGTCCCCCTGTCTAAAGCGTAACGCTTAACAACTTCCACGGTCCAAAACTATAAATAAACGATGGCAGGGAGCAATGTCGATACGACCTCGCTGTAGGACCGCGGAGGATCGAAGGGACGGGCCAGCATCCGTGTCTACGGCGAGGACTCGCGTAATGCGCGCGTAAGAAGCGAACAGGGAGCAGGGTTCTGTTCGCTGGGATTGCGAAAGATCGGGTGGAAAAGCCGGAGTATTTCGCGTGCGGCCCGTATATGCGTGTGCCTCTCTCACCTCGTAACGTGAAACCGAACGCATTGTACACTGTATAAGATTCTCGGCTGGCGTAATGTCTGAATTACACGCTCGCGCGCGGACTGGATCTGACCCACAACTCGCGCCTCCAGTGTCGGATTAAATGGAGGCCGCCGCCTGGCCGATCGTTTCCCTCTGCACTCGCCATTGCCAATTCCTATTTCCAACCACACGATTCTCTGATTCGGGCCCATTCTCATCGGTGTAATTTTAACCCTTTGCATTGCGATCTATTCACTCGCGAATTTAATCGAGATGGGGTGATTAATGTCGTATTTATTAGATGAGGGCTTTTGGAATTGGATGAAGTATATTAGTGATTGCAAGTCATTTATTTACAGTAATTTACTGTAACGGCCTAAATAAGTGGGCAATCTTTTGATGGAAATTATAGAGAAACTAATCATTCGATTAAATTGCGGCTTGGCACAGCGTTAAATGCAATTATAAAAGTTAGGAAAATATAGAATATACCTAGATATATGTCACGATGTGGCTCTCAAGTGAAGGGCTTTTTTACAAAAGATAAACGGTATATATCCGAACTCAATTTTTGATTATTTGGAACAAAAACGAAATTTTTCTGTTGAGTATAATGTAATGCCTAAGCATTTACGGAGTCGTTTCTTTAATATTTTGAAAATTCGCTGAATAAAAGAATGCAGATTTAATTCTTCGCGAAAATCGGGAAGAGTCTCCGTAAAAAAAGATCGTCACTTCGGAGACACCTCCGAATAATATTATTAATAATAATATTAATATATTATATATATAACTTTTTAATCATTTTTAATGACGTGCAATATGCTAAATTTAAATATCAAACCGCAATTTAATAGAATGATTAGTTACTCTACAATTTGCATCAGAAGATTATCTACATTTTTAGGCCATCACAGTAGTCCAACCCCTTAATTAATTTCAAGAAACTTAAATTCTCCCATTTTCTATTTTCCCAGGTAACCCCTTGACGTTTTACTTTAAGCTGAAGTCGACTCGCGGATTTCCATTCAGCTCGACATTGGATTTCACAATCACATCGTGTCCGAATCTACTCCACGTTGCCCCATAAAGCATTCTATATACGTCTGCAAAGAACCTATTATTTCACTCGCCTTCCCTTTGCTAGAGTTAGTTGGTGATTCAATTACTCAATCAAAACATAGAAAGCCGTCTTCATTACACGTAACCATTTCATACTCAAACCTACAGCATAAAGGCACCCACTCCAACCGCGGTCAACTTCTAAAATCCTTGAAACACCATAGAGAGACTTCAAAAGCTCAAGCGAATCGCCAAAAATCAGAACTTCAAAAATCAGAAAATCAGAGTTCGATGAGGACATGGCGAGCTCGCACGCAGAAATTGTCCTTAATGAAAATTGCAACGCGTGCATCTCGCGCGTGTATTCGCACGGTGCGCTGCTCGTGCACGTTGCGCCGTGCCCGCGGCTGTTTCGCTCCGATTCGTCCAGACACCGAAACGCTAACGGTTGGACAGGATTTTTCTTCACCGCGAAACGCAACAATCAGACGCGAATCGGTTTTCCGGAGCCCGAAACCGGCATTCGGCTACTTAGTGGCCCCTGAATTTATGGCCGTCGAATTTGACCCGAGACCGAAAACGCCCGGACCCTAATGGCGTGTCTGGCACGTAAGTTGAACGTTGAACGATAAATCGTTTCATTGCCGCGTGCTAATTTACCAGAGAACCGAGAGCGAAGCTGCTTGTCAGGAACATGGACAAAATCGACCTTCGACGTTCGCTCGCGACGCTGTTCATTGTGGATTGCGTAATCGCAAATCTGTCGGGCACTGCTCGTTATTCTGAAGATGTTATTACTGTTATTACTAGATTTATTTAATTTATTCGCCTGCAGCCCTATATATGCATAAATATTTGTAAAATTTGTTGGTAATACAATGACGGTACAGAGCGGGTTCCTTATAGGGTGACTAAGTTTTTTCTAGGAAAATATAGTACGTTTCAGAGGAAAGTGGTATAAAATAAAACTACATTAAAACTACATTCAATTTTTCGGTGCATTTTGCATTATTAATTAACTAATTGTCTTTAACAAATATGTCAAAGGTGTGATCGCAATGAAATTCCAAATTAACATATATATATGAGGGACATATTTTTTATGAGAGATAAACTGGCTTTGTTTCTCGTTTCTCGCCACTTCAGATTCATTATAAAAAAATCCTCTCTGTTAAAGTTTAAATTTGCAAATTAAAATTTTGATGTTGCCATAGAATAGAAAATAAGTAAAAATTTGATAAGGTTATCGATGTATCGGAAATATAGTATTTTTACATTCTATATCTTTTTCTAACAGTATATAGTTCACTAGACACGAATATAATATACTATATTATATAGTACGGTTAACAACCCTAGCTTATTAAAAGATGTCCCTGAATTCTCGTTTCAAACGCTCGTTATTTTATCATATTGCACAATACTTTGTGCGCGGAATTTTTTAAGGAAAGTAGCGAAGCGGTGAAACAATTAAGATTACCTGATTAGCAGAGAAACAGTATGGGTCATGGGATCACGAACAGTATAATTACTCCTACGTATAGAACGGTAAAAAGTTTATATTTTTGTAATATTTTTAAGTGGCGCATAAACATTGACGCGTTCCACTAAGTACGAACAATCAAGTTCACCATTAATAAGATTAAAAAGAAAATACAGATCAGCTACTGATTCACGCTGACAATTAGTTAGGGTTGACATGTTGTGTGCTAATAATATAGAAATGTAGTTGTGGAGAAATGCGGCAGAGTTGATCGTTTGAGTGTGGTGTGAGTCAACTGTTTACAGTTGAGACACGTTTGGTAGAGTAAGCCTCAGAGAACGTTGTGACAGTTTACGTTTTCGGGTTTCCGTGAATTCTATGAGAGTCGATTTCCTTGAGATAGAAATTGGCGAACGGTTTAGAAGTTCGCTTCCTTTGTGGTGATGTTTAGGCGAACGATGAATGTAAAGCAGGGTCTGTTTGAAGCTGTACGGACAGAGTTTCAGTACCCTTAGGAAATTAAAACATCCTCAGTGAGATATTTACCCAGCTGACACTGCAAGCACAGCGTCCAGAACCTGGGGACTTTGAAACGCCTATGGATTTATTATTAAGCTATCTGCTTATCAAATCTACTTTGCAACCCAATTATTACAATCCACATATAGGTAATTGTAGATTAGGGCTGCAACAAATATTCGTGCGAGTATTTGAATATTTGAATGTCAAAGAATTCGAATGATTTCTTCGAATATTCGAATATCAGAGAATTCGAATGATTTCTTCGAATATTCGAATATCAGAGAATTCGAATGATTTTTTCGAATATTCGAATATTCAGAGAATTCGAATGATTTCTTCGAATATTCAAATATCAGGGAAATATTCTAATATTTACAGCTCTAATAATGTAGATTAACCCTGCACATTGTGTCAATAATCTACATGTAGTTTAATTGTCCATTAAAAGCATATTCAGAAGTGGAAACGCATGTGGCCGAAGAAGGATCCATGTTAGAAATTATCAAATTGTGGTCGGAAACCAAATTCCGGATAATGGGACTCGAACCCAAGATCTGCGGTCCCTGTGTGTACTGGTCAGCCGCGATACCAGTTCCCCCAACGCGCCAACTCTCCGAGTTTACTTTTCTCCGAACTCTACAAGCACCGAAACCAACGTGAGCGCCACCTACGTGCCAATCGCACCGTAGGCCCTTCCCAAACGCCGGCTGCGTGCACAAGTTTCCACAAAATTTATTATCTACCGAGAAGAATAAGATCGTGGACCAGATGCGTCGCGTTTCGCTGGATGAAAATGCAGCCAGCTCGCTGCACCTCGTCGAGGATCGCGCGTACGATTTTAGAAGGCCCTGCGGCGCATGCACGAGAGACTCGAAACCGGGGAGGGAGGGGTTGTCCACGGCTAAACTTGGCCGAGCCCACGTATACGTAGGAGTTGGGCTAGGTGATTTGTACCGCCGAACTCGAAAAAAAAGGAGGGCGAGTGCGTGGCCGGAAAGAGAGGCGACTTCCGAGCGACCGCGCGCTGGAGAGAGACGAACGCGTCCTCAGAGATCGCTGGAGCGAAGCAGACGAGCGTATGGTGCACGCACGAGGAAGGTGACCGGCGGGGAATGAAAAGGGGGAAGAGAGAGGGAGAATTTCAAGTGGGCCCTTTCACGATTACAGCATAAGGAAGAATTGGAGTGGAATCCAGAGGCAGGGGGGATGAAATGTGCACCAATTTTGGACATTTAATTTCACCTCTGGATTAAAATGATTCTTAATTGGAAGACGATGATAAAGTACAAGATCTGATTTAAGATAGAAGCTTTGTAAGCTAGTATAGGTGTAGCGAGCAATAATGACGTGTTCGATGCGCATGCTTAAGTAGAAAGTGGAGAAAAGAGTGGAGCCCTCTTCATCTTTTTTTGATTGATGAGATTGAGGAGATTGATCGCCGATCATTCATGCGTGATCAAATATCAAGGCATTTTCACTGTACGATTGGCAACTAGGTCCGGCTCGAGCCTTTTTTACGCCCTAGGCAAAGTGGCCAGATTATGCCCTTTATTTATGACATTGAGAGCAAAAATAAACTAACCCACATTGGGAAAAAATTAATCATTCCTGTTTTATGACTTGTAGAGCCTATATTGGAATGCGTTATTGCTACTAACTCTATTTCGGGAAAAATGCGAGTTACTCCGTTTTTGTTCTCAATGACTTACTCATAACACATTTATTTGAGCTTTGCGATAACCTTACTCTTTACTTCTAATTCGTAGCTTAAAACATTTATATTACAACCTGTAATATTTAACTTAAAACTTTATTTTCAAAAATGCCAACGATGAAAAGACTGTTTCGCTTTTGTCAACTTTACGCTCTAGACAGCTGTTTAATTTTGCCTAGAGGAATGAGCCGGGCTTTTTGGCTATCAAAGATTTCTTTACCTTCCACAAACCTCACTATCGCTCCCGTACGAGCATTTTTCTCAATGAAAAGCCAAACCCAACGAGTTTCATGGGTCGATAAAAGTCTGGCCGTGGTTTATAAAATCAGAAATTGTCCCAGTTCCGAGCACGGAGCCGCGTAGCGGTCGCGCGACGCGTGTCGCGCTGAAAGCTCCGTCTGCGGGGTGTCGTGGCGGGGGAGCGTCGGGCGGGACGCGGTTGGAGGAGGGAAAATTAAGCAAAAAGGAGAAATGAAGCGAGGAAAGAGGGATACCGCGACGGCTGCGTGCGGGAGACACGGAACGCTCGCACGTCTGCGTGTCGCGAGATGAGGACAGAGAGGCAGAGTCCGAGAGAGAAAGGGAGCGGGTGTGTTGCTCGAGAAAGGGGTTAGGATGAGGGGGAGACAGAGAAGGCAGGGGGGGGGGCAAGAAGTGCGTAGATGCGTGGGCGGCTGTCAGTGAGCGCGAGAACGCTGCGTGAGCCGCGCGTCGACTTGCGGCTCCGCTCGAGCCACGAGTCTTTCACGTTTTCACGTTCGATTAATCGATCGAGAGTAATAGGCGGACGGCTACCACGTTGAACCGTAAGGGACCACCTGGTTGCCAGTCGAGTCGGTTTCGGATTGCGAGATTAAGATTGTGATTTGTACGTGCCACTGGCCATCCACGAGGAACACGTTGCTCCGTAATTTGTGGCTTTATTTATTGTAGGTCATTGGTCGAGACGAGTTGTGGGTGGATGCTCTGTGGGGCTGTAGGGTAAAATTGTGGACTTGTTTTTTTTTAAGGGACTTATTTGGAGTAGAGGTCGTGTTATAGTTTGTACGTGTCTGTGACTATACGTGAGGAGACTTGTTCTGTATTATGTTACTTTGGTTAATTAGGGGAAAAGAGATACTGTCTTGTTGCAATGGGAGTAAAGATACTTTGCTCAGCTGGGTTTCAGATATTACCTTATGATTTGCATGAACCTCTGGTTCATCGTGAAGTAGCGTTGTAGTTTGTTAATTGTTTTGAGCAATGAATGAAGAGATATGTAATTATTAAATTGGAGTAGTATTGGTAGAATTAGAGAAAGAATGCGACAAGCTACCTGGTTGCAAATTGAATCAGTTCGAATGGTAATTTGGGTTATGAATTCCTTCTGATCTCTCCTTTCACATAATTCAGTCTGCGACATTATTAATTGAGAAGCTATCCCATCGAGTAATGTATAAGAAGCCACCCATTTTTCTGTTGGAATTAATTCTGTTTTAATGGAAAATTGCACGGTTTACTCACGAATTTAATCTTTCGCGGGGAACAGTTCTACAGTTTCTAAGGATCACTCTGTTATTCGATGTAGATTTGTTAATTTGCATTGTAGCGGTTTGGTTTGAGTCAGCAAGATAACGTTATACTGTCAGCACTGTGCAGGTTTTATGATTTGGTGGCCGAGAGACGTGAAAGTTGCTCGGGCAGAGGAATAAATTTGAGATAATGAAGAATTGCTTTTGGAGAATAAATTAAAATTGGTGCATGACACTCTTGATGATATTGGAGGGAAATAATTTATTATGCAAATTTAAGGCAACGCGTGGGATGGTTTCTAAGGTTGCTTCGTTGACAAACGTAATGGTATATAAATAATCGCTCACTGAAGAAAAATCAGAGGTAGGGTAGACATTATAAATGTTTAACGAGACGCTTAAAAGTGTTAAGTCACGATAAGAATTACTTCAAAAAGGGTTAGATTAAAGATTAAAAAAAGAAAAGGCACATACTTGCAAAGAGAGTAGTTACATTGCAATGTTAAATCGATAAGAAAAAGTTACTGTAGGGTATCGAACAATTTATTTTGTTCGCTATACACATCTATTCCGTATCTATAGTCTATACTACTACCAGAACATCCAAATGCCATTTTTCGTCATATAGAGTAGTTGTCCCAATTACTGCCAGTGTCCCAATTACTGCCACTTTATTTATTTTATGTAATAAAGCCGTAAAGTATAAAAAAAAAATGTACAAAAATATGTTATTATTAAATGGAGATTCTGATTTACATAAAACTAAAACAAATAAAAAAAATAAAAAAATCATACGGACAAGACGATTTTTTAGGTGACAGTTATAGGTACACTAGAATCGTTCGCGAATTTTAATTAATTATTAATAAATTCTTCATATTTAATTCATAAAACTATTTTTTTTTTAATAATAGAGATGTTAAATAATATTATGTTTCAAACTGAGACGGTTTTTAGGTTAAACAACACGTGAAATGATTAAATGAAGTTCAGTTATAATATTAAGGTGGCAGTAATTGGGACATCTACCCTATCCAAAATTTGTGTTAATATCTATTACATGTTTTGAGGTATTTAGCGTGTTACATTCGCTCTCCTATAACTACCCCCGGCCTACCCTACCACACATTTTTACCATCGTGTCTTGGACACAATATACTTAATTTTCTTTAACAACCAACATTACAAAATTATCCAATTTCGTATTTCTCACATCTCCTCTCAAATAGAAACAGACTTAATCCTGGTCTCAATGCAGTTTTCGGACAGATATACGCGTGTATAGGAAAACTCAGTGGGGGAGTCTACCCCTAGCCCTTAACAGCTAAACTATAAGAAAATCTGACTTCGAGATAAAAACCGAAATAATGAGTAACTTATTTTAGAAAATAGCGACTGACGCTCTATTGATTCAGTGCTAACAGAAGGCTAGTCATCCAACATACATATGTACATAAATTAAATAAATTCGCAGAGTGGTCAATAGTAAACATAGTTAAGACTACACCGACCCAAACGAATCAATTTCACCTCGTCACACAGCTCAAACATCATCTCTCTCTCCTGCAAACACCGAAACGCAAATTCCACGAGAACTTTTCATTATGTACCTACACCCTTCCCCCTAACTCCACTTCACCATCACTTTCAATCGGAAGTTTAACACCAAACACGCGCACCTACGTGCCAGAAAGGAACTACACGTAGGTACACACACCATACCACGCATCATCGGAGGTATTCATTGCCCGAAATACACGCGGCACAGAAAATTCGAGAAATGTATTACGAACGATATACGAATAACGTCCTCTGACGTGTGCGATAATCCCTTCGATGACACCCGAAAATCCTCTACTATACCTATTCATACCCAACACACAACACCGCGTGCGATTTTAACTACCAAAAGAACCTTCTTCCCGCCGAAGAACGGAAAATAGAGTTCCCAAGGGTGGAGAGTGAAAGGGGGTGAACTATTTTTCCATTCGAGCCGATTCATCTGTGCGTGACGGAGGGTGCGAAAGATCTCGATCGTTCCGTCCTCATCGCGCCCGCGGTGCCGAGCGTCGCGACGCTCGCAGCCCCCACCCCTCGCCGACACCCCCCACCACGCTAGCGCACGTCCTCGTGGAAGGCCGTGCTCGTCTTCCGACGCGGCATCAGCCGGCAATTCGCATTCGACCGACGTCTTGGTTTAAAGAGTCTCGGGGACAAGACTTTTGATGATGACTTGACTTCTGCCGACTGGAGTGAGCCGCGGCCTCAGGCAGCACATACGAAATAAGAAGACGAAGAAGCAAGAAGGATACAAAGCGCTGGAAGAGGATTCTCTATATCCGACAATTTCAATTCCGATTCGAAGCGTAGCGACTAACCGCGAGTGACAATCGGCTAGGATCCGTTTTTTTCTCCGGTCCTGCCTGATTTCTGTTGTTGTTGAGTGTGCCAGTGAGGTGCACCCGGAAAACGAGAGGAGAAAGAAAAAGGGAAGTTTGTACGCCGAAGTAACCCCCGTACGGTGACGAAGTGGAGCGCGCCTCTCCTTCGCCGCTGCACCGTTTGTGACCCCCATCGAACGTCGACGACGAAGTATCGACTCAACTAATCGACCCACACGACTTGGATTACACCGTTGATCCAAGATGAAGCGACAAACGCCCCAGCAGCAGCAGCAGCAGCAGCAACAGCAGATGACGACGCAGCAGCAGCAGCAAACGATCTCGCACCAGCAGCAACAGCAGCAGCAATACATGCAACAGAGGACCGAACGACAGGTCACCCGGCAACAGATCACCAGTCAGCAGAGAGGTCAGTCCGGTGATGCTTTATCGAGCCTGACAGTAGCGACGATATAGTTCTCTTGGTCCCTTAAAAAAGGTCCAGATCGAGCTTCTAAGGTGGAAGGAAATCGAGCTTCCTTGCTTAACGTCGCGTAAATCGGGTCAATGATTCTTTCATAAAAACCCTCGAGAATTTGCAAGCTCGCGGATCGCGAGTTCCTCGATGGTTGGAATGCTAGGAATGCACGAATCCAATGGAAAGCTGATTTATATACGTGTGTCAGACTGGTGAATGTTTTATAGACAGAAAGATCCACGACGTTTCGATGGAATATTAAGTCAGATAGCGGTACAGTGTCCCAGCAAACGTTCGTCTATTTAGTAGCATCGTTTAATATTTCAGTATTACTGTCAAATGCCTCCGGAGGCTTTTAAAGCGATCAGGGTTCGCGAGCCTCGAGCCTCCGGCTATAGAATTTCGCGTAGCTGGTGAAATTGCCAAATGCATCGCCGGTGGCCGTGGTTGGCCACGATTTACGAACGAGCTCTCGCTGCTTCTTTCGTTCCATCGGCCAGCGAGGACGAGGCGCAACGGGTAGAAAATAAATCAGAGATCCGTTGGATTTCTTCGCAGAGGCTATATCCCCTCGACGAATATTCTATTTTCGAGCGAGAGCACCGCCCCTGCGTGAGCTCTAAAGATAGGTTTCCACGCTGTTCGACGCCAACGCGTTTCGAAAATTCCTGCACGCGCCGGTAAGGGTCGCCCTCCCCGAAGAGGGTGGCGCGAGCCTGTAAAAACTGTAAGACGCTAACATCCAGCTGTCAAAATCGTAGCCATACGCTCTCCCTCTATTTATCTATCTCTCTCTCTCTCTCCCTCTCTCTCTGTCTCGACGCCACCGTCGGTTCGCCCTTCCATCTCGATAGCCCCGCCAGCGCGGGATATCTGTCATTGGCCCGTGGATTGCGCCCCGGCTGCACTCGTTCCGAGGAAAAGAAGAATGCGGCTTCTAAATCTGGCCAGACACACTTTCCGCGAGGGGGCTCCTATCGAGCACCCGTCGCATCGGAAGTGGAGATCGTCGACGATGGCTCGTTAATTAGCGCGAGCATCGTTGGCGATTATCTGTCAGAGGATATTCAATTACAGAGCTGTGGAACGCTGTAGGTTGGTCAGTTTTTACAGGGGGATGAGGTATTTAGGTTTTGCAAGTGATCCGTGGCGAGGGATGTCTCTCTGTTAGCTCTTGGGAGGCAGGGATTCCTTGAGAAAGTGTTGGACGTACGAATGACTTTTTTAAATTCAGGAAAAATTGAATTATAAAAGGGAAATGTGTTCCGCTTCCTTCCTTCGGCATGCAGAAGTCGTGAATTGTCAATGGCGTTTCTTTGTCACACATCTCCCGCGTATCTTGGGGGGTGAAAAGCATTTGACACAGTTTCAATTTAATTAATGAATTCCTGTCACTCCGCTCAGTGATCGGGAAATCCAATCACGCTTTCCACAACGATTTAATAAGAATCGTCATTCGAATGCGGCGCAGTTGCCTGTAGTTTGAGCGCACGAACTTCAAACAGCTCCAAACAGCTGCGGACAAGAGCAATAAAGCATCAAGTCTGGCTGGAAACGAAACGTTTTCCGAGCTGACAACTCCCATAGTGCTACCAAAACAAGAATCAGCGGCGGGGGTTCGCTCAAAGGGTACGAAACAGTCGAGAGAGGCGTAAAGTTGGTCCCCTCGCGAGAGTGGCTCGTTTCTACACGCTGTGCAATTCGGCGGGCGCGCGGTAAATAGCGCGAAAACGTTAGAACATCGGGATCGTTATTCTCAGCGACGTGAATTGATGCGCGCAGCTCGCGACGGAGTGGCAGTTTACGCGAATTCTTGGGAATACGCGGTTGGAGTGGTTCCAACGGGGTGGTTTGTGGGGGAGGGGGAGGCGCGGATGAAAATATCGCATTGTTGCCATCCTGTTTATGTTTGACCGGACAAAAATCGGAGCCTTGCCAGGGGATCGAACGAGAAAACAGAGCGATTAGGGGGAGGGTTGAAGGGGGGAGGCAATAGGTCCGTTTTCGTCGCGCGAGAAAAGAACGGCAACGACTGCGGCAAGGTTCGTGCTGTTTCCCATGAATCATTTGGCCGAAATAAGGCTCCGGTTAGGGCTTCAGTGTCACCGAATATTTTCGGCGGTTTAATCACCGCAATAGAACCGTGCATGCCCACTTCTCTCTGCTACGCCCACGCTAATTGCCCTTATATCATCGTCGAAAGAATAAATTATTTCTGCTGTAGAATTCTGACGCATTCGCGTGATATAGTGGGGGAAGGTGGGGCAAGACGGGGTAGTTAAGGTTTGACGATGAATAAAATACAGGTTTTTATAATCAACTAATCAATTTTATGTGTGAGACATTCTTTGGTAATAAGTCTTTCAGGTTAACTATGAATGAACCTAATCTTTACGGGTTTTAATGGAATAAATAAAAAAATTCAGAAAATGTCCTTTCTCCCCGTCTTCTTCTAAAAAACAATATAAATAAAGTAAATATATATAAATTATTTATTTATTGGGTTGACAGAGGCGGCACATATGTATGGCTTCATCGTCCTCGTCTTCTAGATCAGCACAGGGGAAATTAGGATGTTATAATTGCGGTGTTTCCAGTTTTCTGGACATACGAGTCTTTTGTTTTGTGAGTGGGACGGGATTCAGTTATTTTGGACTAATTAATAGAAAAGAAGTATCATTTTCCTCGGTCCGTCTTCCGTTTGTAGTTTCTAACCATCCTGGGACAATGAGAAACTTTGATTTTTATTTCTAGGTTTGTGAGGGGCATGATGGGGTAATGAAAATAAGAGTTACCCCAGCATGCCCCTTCTCGTCTCACTACAATCATATGAACACTGCCCGAAACGTTATTTGCAAAAGTATAAAATAACACACGTAACTTATAGCCAGCTAAATTCTGCCTCAAAAACATATACATGTGCTGAAGATCTTCTATATTATTATATCATTGTCACGGTTGCTAAAAATAAGGAAAAAGTTAAGAAATCCCAATAAATTATAAATTCTGATCTATCTTTGTCACACGCCCACGTGTTTCACTGACTTGCTGCTCACTGACGGTGCCGGTAACGACACGTTTAACACGTATGTTCAATTTTGATTAGTGCGTTTGTATCACGAGATACGGGGGTACCCCGTCTTGCCCCACCTTCCCCTACATCTCTTTTTTAAACCCTTTCTTCTACTTTTCACACTAGCTTTGAAATATCTTGTAATATGGTACATTTTTGTTTTTAAAATATCTTTCATATTTTATGTTCGATATTTCATATAAATTGATCCTGAGGTAGTGTTTTAATTTCTTATTCTGAAGCTAGAAATTATTTGTAATATGATTCGATGATTTTTTTTGTAACAATGGAACTATAGTCTAAAGTAGTGTGTGGCGTACAGTTCTCCCGCGTTTGGCTTTCAGTTTTTTTCTCCTTCGATCCATACCTTGATGTATGTTTTTCTTTTTAATCAGTGCGAGGCAATTCCCTCATTGAGAGTAGCGTGAAGTAATATATGCGAGATGCAAGCTGACGTAAGAATTTCGAACGGATGCGCATATTTTCTCGGTCACGCGGGGGGAACAGCCGTAAAGAAAGTAACGTAATTTTCCACGAGTCACGGTTATAGCTACGACTATGAATTTAAACGTGCTCTACGGTGTACAAAATGGTTCCGCAACAATGCTTCTGCCAACTGCGCCTACGTCGTTAAAGATCGCATCCATCGACAGTATCTGCCAACTCAAATGAAAGCGACACTCTGAAACTCATGATCGATCGTAATTTGCATAACATTCGATAGGATAGCGTCAAACTTTTCCAAAAGTGTTTCAACTTCGCGATACTAGGAAAGCCTGGCATCTTATTATAATTTACCGATTCTCTGACCACACCTGACTGCTCCGGAATAAGATTCAAAACGTGCTTGAAGTACGAAATTCTCAAATAACACTCGACTCTGAAATCACTCATGCTTACAAATATTAGGTTGGTGCACGTGAAATAATTTCAGTTTCGCGTGGGGAAGCTTGAATGGAAGTATTTTCTAATTTTTATCTAGTTTATTTATTATATTTTTTAGTTTCTGTGACATATTCTTAGGATGTATCCACACTATCAAAAATGAACTCTCGTGCGATTCTTTTTATAATCTTAATTTAATCTTCTATTTAACTATTTTTTCTAACACCGTATCGCTCTTGCTTGCGAAAACTGCGTTACCTAGGTTCGAAAACAATGTGTCATCCGTACCCTGTGAACCTTGCGTTATCAATCATATATCAATTTATTTTGAAAGTGGTGTAAGTCCATTTTTAAAAAAAAAATGAGATATCACGTAATTCATGTTTAATTTAATGTAAATTTTTTATGTATATAATTTTCTCGAAGCAAGGGAAAATGGACTTACACCACTTTCAAAATAAACGGTCCATATGTTCTTGAAGCTTGTGCCCTATCCTGCCCCTACTATTACTCTTCCAGCTAGCCTTTGAAGTCCCATAACAATCTTCGTCCAAACTCAAAATCTATTAGCAAGTCTTGTCACTTAGGCATTCGCTGCAAAAATCAAGACCTTGCATTAATAAACCTCTTATTTCAACGAACTCATGGTTCTAACATTTTTGTGTCCATTACAAATCTCGAAAAAGGAATTCTCTCTTGTTATCAAAATTCCGAAGCAATTTACGAAATCGATACTACAGCATCTCACGCCAACAAACTGCGGAACCGAAATGGATGGATATATAAAATTTTCCTGCATGTTTCTAAATTCGTTTTGAAACTATTCGTGTAAATGTAATCAGAGTTCAATCTGCCGAATTCATGTTCAATTTTATTGCAAATACTTTCGAATAATAAAATCAGAACCCTCGGAAGTGTTTGGAATGCTGAGGAAAATCAGAGTTGCGCAACACGAGTGATCGGATTTTGGCAGATCCTGCGGAACGTTACATCGTTTGTTTCTTCGCGGGTGTCCAGTAATTTTTGGGGCGTCTAAATTTTATCGGAAGGTCGATAAATTTCGGCCGCTCGTTGCGAACCCGACGAAAGAGACTCGACTCATCCCGGACCAAAAATATCGGACACGTATTCTCGTATACCTGATTCACGATTATAACATTCTCGAGACTCTAGAACGCTAGGCAGAGAATTTCAAACGCTTAGCGAGCGCAGTCGCTCCGTGGCGAGTTGGGATGCCTAACATCAACGGGCAATTAGTCCTGTTCTCCGTTGCTGTTGACATCGACGAGATATTGCTACCACCGCGACAGCTGTCTTTTTCACGAACTTATTTTTCGGTTCCTAAAAGGATCTACAAATCACGTTGGAGCAGCGTTGCAAGAGATACCATCTGTATCTCGATCTCAACAAACATTCAAATATTTGCTAAAGAAAGATTACTGATAACAACACTGGAGACCACATCGTTGTTGACACTCGTTGCAAACTTCTTTCCATTGTCAGTCCAATTATTGCTAACAGAGCTGTGCCACTCTGGGAATTTAACACCATCTGATGCATACATTATTTTCTCTATATTCTATAAATAATCATTATGAATCTTAATACTCTCCAAGTTTATCATATCTGTCACAAAGTGTTGAATACACTCGATACTTTTAATATCGTCTTTTGATTCAAATCTCCCACCATCGCATAGATATTGAAATTCTTTAATTAATCAATAATTGACCGAGAACTCGAGATGAGATGATGGAATATCAAAATGGTCCCGGTGCTTCCTCCTGACAGTGTCAACGCACGATAAATCCACCTTTATCATCGTAGTTCGTTCTGCGCGACATTGACTCGCAGTCTGCCAAATCCTCGAGCCTGGCCCGCGAGTCAGATTCAAAGAGTGCCAGCGGCGACTATCGCGTCTAAAAAGAATACAGGTCGCGTGTGGGACGCGCGAAATTGCATACAAAACACCAGGACGCACGGCTGACAAAGCCGCGTGTAATGATTCCGCCGTGACAAAGTCAGCTATTTCGCGCGGCGATGCGGCACCCTGCGAAATCATCATTATTAATAAAGCAACACTGCCGACGGGCTCGAGTTACGCGAGACGTTCCAACGACACATCGTCGTGAACCATCGATTATGCGTAGCTGAGGGCTTCTTAATAAATTAATAAAACGTCGATTGGTCATCGATGAATCAGATGACTATCGTTTGGATTCCTATTTGAATAATTTGAGTATTATTTTATGTAAGTGGGATTCATAGTTTTCGACCGAGAGAAAAAAGATTCAGAGTGCGAAGTTTTAGATATGACGATAACTGAAAAATTTTTATAGAGTGCATCTCTTTCGCTGTTTATTGTTTGTACGTTTGATTAGAAGTATTTTTATTAGCAATTCGGAATTGCCTTGTACTAATGGCTGGGTACTTGACAGCCTTGTCTAATTCACAGTTTGTTCTGCCACTTTTCGGAATTGTGTCTGTGATTATGAAAGTGGTATAATCCAAAAATCAAAAAGAATTGAATTCATCACTTAGTTTGTGTTACATTACCATATATTAAAAAATAAGTGATAAATTCAATCTGTTTAAATTTCTGACTAACACCACCTTCATAATCACCGGCATAATAATTGTAGATTGAAATATACTGTGCCCAATACAGCTTCCTGTTGATGAATCTGAGAGTACCATGTTTATATTGGAAGTTTAATATCGTACCAACAGCTGATAGCTGGGGTTAATGATCGGACCAGCTTCTACAATTTCATCTTTGCTTCGTCTTAACTTCATCCACAATACACCTCGATGCCAGTGGAATTATTCTCCATATTTATCTCGCACTTGTATTTTGTAAACACGAAACAAAAAATATTCAACGAAACTTCTCAATTCTCCGGACCGATTACCATTTCCAAGAATTTTATAAACAAGCCTTCCGTATCCTCACGCATTAACTAAACCAAAGACTATCGCCCATTCAGAAATAGCTCAAACATTTCCAACGAAGCATCCACTCCACACAGAAAACCTAACATCCCAAAGTAAAACCGCTTCCCAACGACACTTCAGCGAGACTTCGTACCCCAAGACTCCCTCGGAGTCTCGAAACAGCTGATCGTGGCAGATGCAACCTGTCAGATCAGTTATTAGTAAACAATAACCACCAACGCAATCAATCAATTAATAAAGAATGACAGAGAAGGAAATGGAGACCCAAGGCGACCTTCCACAGGCAACACCATAACTACCCTTTGAACCTACAGAATCTTCACCCTTTGTAACCCCCTCCCTCCCCAGTCAGCGCTTGTAAAGAAACTTAATCCAAACTAAACACGAGAAAGAAAATGGAACAACAGCTTTTGGAGACGTGAAGCTACCATCTTCTAAATCAAATCCACAACAACACTCCCTTTGCCCTCCCAAAATCACCGTTCAACGTCACATTTATGAACTCCAACTCAGAGCAAACAGATACCAAACAACCACTGATTCTTCAAAGAGTGACAGAAGAAAATCGAGCGAACAACTGAAGGGGCCATTCTCGTCGACACAAAGTTCCTACCCTTCGAACCCACAGAAGCTTTTTTTACTGCCCTTTACTCCGAAAAGCATCGTTCGACATCGCGTCCCCCGTTCATAAATATTGTTCCAACGGGGCATGAATGTCCGCTGGTAAGAGAGAAAGATCGGCCAGGTGGAGGTAGAGGAAAGGGAAACACAGCGTTAGGGAGCTGTTTTATTTTGGTCAGTGACTGGCTTTGCGTAACGTCCCCGGCGATTGGTCGAGGTGCATGTAGTCCGGCAGGCGCGGACGCGTCGCGTCGCGGCGCTGGGCGCCGCGCAAAGATAGTTGCTCCTAAAATGGCCCACGGTAACGCGATCCTCATCTCGATGCAAAAATAGGATCCCGTGGTTATCCGACCACGTTACGTCCTTCCTTCCCCCGACACCCCCGCGCTGCCCAATACACGCACGCCCGTCGAGAATGGTACGGATCACTTTTTCGCTGGCATTCAAATTTTGGGAATTTTTATCAAAACAGTTAGCGGCCATGGGGCACCCTCGGTGACCTTCTGAACCACAAAGTATGAACTCTCGTTTGTTTGGAGGGTTCTGCAAGGTTGTCTTTCGTAGGTCATGTAATTTATATGTCGTCCCTGGGAATTCTGGAGGAAATAGATACAATTTTGAAACGGTGGTCTATGATCCATTTAATTAAGATGTAAATCTACGATGCGAGAAAAATATCGTGTTTCACAAAAGACTTCAATCTCATGAGACAAATATTTAATTATTTTATTACATATTTAATTATTTTGTCATCAGTTTCATAAAATTAGACTCTCATAAGACAAGTTTCATGTTTTGAAAAATCTCATCTCTCGCGACTATTTCCATTATTTACATTTAGTTTTTGCTAAATGTATATTTGTTTCAAGTTTTTCAAACTCGCTATTTAAAGGATGGTTTGACATTTAGTTTGAGAATTGAGAAGAAATGCATTAAAAAAATATATATAGGTACGTGTCGAATTTAAAATCTTCTCCTTTTTTTAAGTCAGTTAAAAAGGGCTCGTTTAGAAGGAAGGATTAATCCAACAGGAAACATGACTTACGGATTGATCACGATGTTTGACACTAATGAATTCGTAAGGCGATTGGTTGATTTGGAGCAGCAAGCGCAGCAATTTATTCGCGACCAGATTTTCTTCGTTGATTCACCGTTACTGTTTTTCTTTCGCCCGAGTTTATTTCGTTCACTGTAAATCGCGTGCAAACGTGCCTCAGATTTCTGGACGATAGCGTCATTGCCTCTAGAATCCACTTAGCCGCTTAACCGTGATAACGAAAGTGGTTTCTCGGTGGCTCGCGCTCGAGATTCGTATCGGAAGTTTATTTTCGCTGTGCCCCCGAGTGTGTTTCCGATAATTAACTTCCTAAAGCTGGCGCCTGATTCATTCATTCATTTCACGTCACGTGTGATTCTAATTCAGCTGTTTATTGTTCTTTCGAACCTTTCATTGTGAAAGTCGCTGGACGATAGTCGTTGAAAAGGGAAGCAAGATTGTTGACTAAAACGAAATCCGTGTTTTTTCTGAAGACTACTGTGATTGTGGTGCAGATGTTTTGGATAATTCTGATTTGATTGATATTAGGTGGAATTTAGGATGGAATTAAGTGATCCTGAAATTGAGCGATCGAGCGATTCGTGGTTATAATAGGAATTTACCATTCTCGTAGTAAGTAAAGGATTTAAGTGCATGGTGTTTTAGAAATGCCTCAAAATTGTATAGTAGGTAGTTAACCCCTCAACGACCGACCCCTGAAACGAAAATCTGACCGTGAGGCCCGGGCCCTCGAAACGAAAACCTCCCTTGTTTTCCGTACGAGATACTGAGGTGGTTGTTGAGGAGTTAAAGAAGGTGCTGAATTCGGTGAGTGGTAGAAGCATAGACAACACGGACGACTATATACATGATTGACGAAGACGTAGGAGCAAAGAAAATGTCACTGCGATTGCTTTATTAGCAATCATGTCTGCTCTTCACTTTTATGCCCTTCTCTCCCCCTTTTCTTCGCAAGGATAGTGTGGGCAGTTTATTATGCAGTTCTCTAACAATAGTAATAAAAAAAAACATCGAAGAAGGAGAATTTCATCTGGTTTTCGTAAACTCCATCAGCCAATTCAGTTTCTACTTCTAATCAAGAGTATGCACATCCGAGATAGACAATCTAACACCCCCAACCAGAAAAACAATACCATTTTTATTATCAACATACTCTTAGAGAATATTTTGGCAGCAAGTTGTCAAGCATCGCGCAATGAAATCGCGGAAAGAGAGCCCACGGGTCACCAGCATTTCACGTCAACGTAGTTGGCGGTCTTAATTAGCGAATTGACTTAATTGCGCCGCGTCCTGACGCAGATAAGCCTGTAGAAAAATACTCGGCCGCCATGGCGCATGACGGCGACAGAGAAAAACGGCGTCAACGGTTCGTTTCCTCGATTCGTTCTAGCCCAGTTCAGGGGAACGAGAGGAAATGCACTCGGCGAAGAAGCGCGTGCACGGAAATAAAAATAACGGGCTATCGGGAGGATCGGGCGAAAGCTCGGTCGCGCATTTTTCTTTCGTTCGAATAGAGTGTAAAGTGGGAGCGAAATTTGTTTAACCCTTGAATGGCGGGCAGGTTGATCACACATCTCATGCAGCATGAGATTTCAGTCTTGTGTATCTCAGAATAAGCTTCTGTATTAGAATCTAATCGTGTTTTAATCTAAAATCTTTATATCCGAAAAGGAGTAATGCTAATAAGTAATGCATGTTTGATATTTAGGGTGGGTAAAAATTGACCTTGTTACGATTAAAGCTGTAAATATTCGAATAATTCAAATAATCTAGAATACGAAAAATTTATTAGAATCTCAATTTCGAAATCTCTGATATTTGAATATTTGAATCGCAAATTCGACTTCTCTGATATTCGAATCGCAAACTCGACTTCTCTGATATTCGAATCGCAAAATCGACTTCTCTGATATTCGAATGTCAAATTCGAATTCTCTGATATCCGAATATTCAAATCTTAAATTTGAATTCTTTGATATACGAAAATTCGGATTACAAATTCGACTTCTCTGATATTTGAATATTCGAATCGCAAATTCGACTTCTCTGATATTCGATCGCAAATTCGACTTCTCTGATATTCGAATCGCAAATTCGACTTCTCTGATATTCGAATCTCAAATTCGAATTCTCTGATATCCGAATATTCAAATCTTAAATTCGAATTCTTTGATATACGAATATTCGAATCGCAAATTCGACTTCTCTGATATTCGAATATTCGTTACAGCCCTAGTTGAGATCACGCTAAAATGTATCAAGAATTCGAATAGTGAGTTGTCGCAAGGTTTGCGTTCTCCTTATCGAGTATCGAACTAACCTATTGTTTTTATTTTCCCTTGCAGTTCAAGGGGAGATTGTGATGCAGTCGACGCCCACGGTACCGACGTGAGTATCCCGATACCTGCAGTTCCCTTTTAAATGGACATTCTTCTTGATACTGAAACATCGGGTGTAATCAGAGATAATTCTCGATTTAATAGAATCTTATTATATGCATGGAATATCTATTGAAAATGGAATAAATACAGGCTCCTTCAGATGCAGAAACTTAAAATGTATTCCTAAAATTCTCTTTTGCTCTCAGTTCGGTAACAAGATTCGTTCGGAACGTGTCCGTTGTATAAAACCTTTGTCAATCGATGTTTTTGATGTTTGCGCAGTTTTACCGGCAGGCCCGGTGATCCATCGCCGCCGGTTTTCGAGCAGATCTTCAAGAACGCCAGGTTCGCGCAGGGTGGGAACGCAATTTTCGAAGGGCGCGTGAGAGGGAACCCGAAGCCCACCGTTTCATGGACCCACAAAGGCGCTCCATTACTGGAGTCATGGAAAATTCGGATGTCGTACGACGATAAAACGGGTGCTGTAACGCTCCAGATCAATCAGATCGGCCCTGGAGACGAGGGCGAGTACACGTGCAGCGCTAAAAATCAATACGGTAAGAAGCCCTTAAAATAAATAATGTCTAGATCGCGCAGAATAATTGAAACCCCTAAATTTCTTCACGATTCTTCCGATCTGTCATGGAATGATTCTGATTCAGGCGAAGCAATCTGCTCGGTCTACATCCAGCCAGAAGGATTCGGGCCTCCGCAGCAGCAGCAAATGGGTGGTTTCAAGAAAGAGTACGCGCAAACCTTTCAGTCGACCGAACAGAAGTCCCAGACTGGCACTCAGAGCTTCCAACAGCGCAGCTACCAGCAAACGATCGACAAACGAAGCTACATGAATGGAAGCTCCACCAGCATCGAAGATTTCAAGGTAATTTCTGTCTGGTGGATGTACTACTTCTATTTATTGTTCGAGAGGAATGCACGGATCCTTTAGACTCTTTAGAGACTTTATTAATTAACAGTGGAAGGTAAAGTTGGTGTATATTTAGTGATTTAATGACAAATTCGCAGGTCGACACGTTCGAATACAGACTGCTGCGGGAGACAGAATTTCGAGAGTCGATTACCCGCCGTTTCGTGGGCGAGTCTGACGTGCAGATTTCGACGGTGGTGGATCGTAACTTGGGACCGGTTGCACCTCCGCAATTCGCGCAGAAGCCGAGAAACTCGAAGCTCGTCGAGGGATCCGACGCCGTTTTCACCGCGAAGATATCTGGCAATCCGAAACCAAGAGTAAGTAAAGTCCATTGTAATTTACTCGTTTATTTACTGTACCGAGTGCAAGTTTTAACAAATATTTCTCAATTGAATTCTTCTGTATTAACAATTACAGCCCCTTTTAATGAATAACTTTCAGCAAGTAGCTTTTCGGGACATGAAATTATTTGTGGGAATTATTATCTAATTATTTTAAGCAATGTGTTTTGGAAATTTCGGGTGATAGAGCAATTTGATGTCGTGAGGTTTGTTATTATACAGACGTTGTTTTTTTATTGCAGTTAACTTGGTTCAAAAACGGCCAAAGGATCCGCGACTCTCAGCGCGTGGAGATGAACTACTCGAACCAGCAGGCCAACTTGAGGATCAGAGTCGCTTTACCAGAAGACAGCGGCCATTACACCTTACTATCAGAAAATCCTCAAGGCTGCACCGTTAGCTCCGCGTATTTAGCGATCGAGTCCAGCGATCAGATCGATCAGGCCTACCAGGCTCAAAGGGAGACGGTGAAGACCCAGCAAGTAGAATCGAGCAGCGAGTCTGACTCTGGCAAAGTTCTGCCGCCGAATTTCGTCCGCACCTGCACCGATCGTGATGCTACCGAAGGAAAAATGACCAGGTGAGTCTCATCTCCCCCGAATCTATTGACGAAGCTACTTGATGGCAGAGAATATATCAAGTTCGCTGTTAAGAAGCGTTCTGATCGGAAATGGTTTTTATTGGTTCGACAAATGAGAAAACTATCCTGTTTACCCTTCTTTGATGAATCTTTTCTTGAGAAGTGTGTTCATGAGACATGATTTCTGGGACATGACATATGTTGTTCACTAGTTAAAGTCATATTAATATGAAATATTGTTTTGCGTATTTAGAAATGTGCATGAAGATTAATATGAGTCTTAGAAAACTTCTTGAAAGACCTAAACCCTTTATTATTGAATATTACTTCATCGCGGTATGCATTATCATTGTTATAAAAAGGGGTTACGAAATTAAGGGTAACTTTGGAGAGTTAATTAAACCCAAAACCTCCATCCTTACTAAACCAGTTCTCTTTACAAAGATGGCATAGCAAGATCCTTATTATTCAACCTACCACTGTACCTACTGTTTTCTTCCTAAAATAACAAGCCGCGTGGTAGACCAGAAAGTGTATTCACAGTTGCTTAATTGAATCTGGTTTGTCCAGGTTTGATTGTCGCGTAACCGGCCGTCCGTATCCCGAGGTGACATGGTACATAAACGGCCAGCAAGTGGCCAACGATCTGACACACAAGATCCTCGTTAATGAGTCAGGCAACAACTCCCTGATGATCACCAACGTGAGCCGAGCGGACGCTGGTGTCGTGACCTGCGTCGCCAGGAACAAAGCTGGCGAAACATCGTTCCAGTGCAACCTAACCGTCATCGAGAAGGAGCAAGTGGTCGCGCCGAAGTTCGTGGAACGTTTCACGACGACAAACGTGAAGGAAGGAGAACCGGTTGTCTTCATGGCCCGCGCCGTTGGCACACCCGTGCCGCGGATCACCTGGCAAAAGGTAGCTCTCGAAACTTGACTGCAGGTCGGTCCAAATAGGGAATAAAAGTTTGAAGAGGTTTAAAGAGTTTGAAGCGGTATCAGTTAACTATGCTGAGCTTGAGAGTACTTCAGCGTCTTATGGGTCAAAGCATTCCAGGAATTTTTTTCGTCTAGGATTCCCTTATATTACAGTTCCCTTCTTTAGGGGTTCCTTCATCCTAGGATTCCTTTGTTGTGGGATTCTCTAGTTTTAGTATTCTATTTTTGGAGGGTTCCCTACTGTTAGGATTCCCTTCTTTTCAGGTTCCATTCTTTTGGGGTTCCTTACTTGTAGGATTCCCTTCTTTTGCGGTTCTCTACTCCTAATTGCCTTCTCTTGGGGTCCCCTACCCCTAGGATTCCCTTCTTTTAGGGTTCCTCATCCTAGGATTCCTTTCTTTTGGGGTTCTCTAGTTTTAGGATTACCCTGTTTTGGAATTTCCTGCTTCTAGGATTCCCTTCTTTTGAGGTTCTCTACTCCTAATTACCTTCTCTTGGGGTTCCCTATTCCTAGGATTCCCTTCTTTTAGGGTTCCTCATCCTAGGATTCTTTTCTTTTGGGGTTCTCTAGTTTTAGGATTACCCAGTTTTTTAATTTCCTGCTTCTAGGATTCCCTTATTTTGAGGTTCTCTACTCTTAAGACTCCCTTCTCTTAGGGTCCCCTATCCCTAGGATTCCCTCCTTCTTTTAGGGTTTCCTCATCCTAGGATTCCTTTCTTTTGGGATTCTCTAGTTTTAGGATTACCTTCTTTTGAGGTTCCCTACTTCTAGGATTAAGATCATGGACACTTCGTCATAAAGTTTGCGAAGTATTTTATTTGGAACGTAGGCTAAGGTTTTCTCTGAATTTTCAGGACGGTGTGCCATTAGCTCCTGGACCAGATGTTCGTATATCCGCGGACGGCACCGGAGCTTCGAGCCTGGACATACCCTGCGCTAAATTATCAGATGCAGCTTGGTACCAGTGCACGGCACAGAATGTTGCCGGCTCTACCGCCACCCGAGCACGGCTCTTCGTGGAGACACCGAAAGGAACAGCCCCCGAACCAAGACGCCTGAATTTACCCCGACCGACGAAAGTCATCGAACCAGAGTGAGTACATCATCAATATTAACCAGTTCATTCAACTAACATGGAAACATTCAGAGCTTGAAGCTTGAAAAATTCATTGATTTCCTCTTAAAAGGGTAGCTAAAATCAAGAAGCGTAACACAAAATTTTAGTACACCTTCTCCAATAGAAACAAATAATAAGGGAACAATGAGTGTATGTACTACTTATATTAATGTCAATATACCCCTAAATTATTCGACCCTTTTACAAACAACCCAGCAGAACTACACAAGTGATCTCATTTTTTGATAGCCACACAATTTACAATTCAATGAAATTGTCAGTCTTCAAGTTCTCATTAAATACAAATGCAGTTGAAATGCTGCCAAATGTTAATCCACAAATTCTACTTTTATGCAAACGCGAAGGAGGACAATGGTAGGATTATCATTCCACTTATACGTCCCTAGTAAACAGAAGTAACAGTGAATATATTTACAGACCAGCGCCTGGCCCCGAAGTGATTTACTTACGGCACGTAGAACGTGCCAAGCCGTATTTGCCTCCACCTGAGGAGGATAGAGTTTATCCACCGCCACGTTTCATTATACCGTTGAGAGACGTCCATCAGATCGAGGGTGGGCGAATTCACTTCGAGGCCAGAATCGAACCGGTGGGCGATCCCACCATGAGGGTAGAGTGGTACGTGAATGGAAGAGCTCTCGACGCAAGTGAGTATCTTAATTAAATTGTACCATTTACCATTAAACAAACATAAATCCTTTGACCTATTAAATTCAATCTCTCTTCGCATCAAAAACGCGAGTTCCTTAGTTTGTGACTGACTGTGTAACTGAAATCGTGATCGCAGGCTCTCGAGCGACTTCCATTTTCCGATTTGGCTTCATCTCTCTCGACCTCATCAGCATCGTGATTCAAGACAGCGGCGAATACTTGTGCCGCGTCGTGAGTTCGACTGGAGTCGCCGAATCCCGAGCTACCCTCAGCGTGACACGTAAGTCTCGAAGCGTGAAGTGAGGATCGGAAGAATTTTAATATCCTTTTAGTCCGAGGAATCTGGTAACGGACTGTTGAAATGAATGATAATTGTGGTCCTCAGCACGCGCGACAATCGAACAGGCAAGCCAACACCCCGACAGTCTCCAGTACATCCAACAGCTCGAGGATTACACCAAGTATCAAAGGCAGGAAAGTGTGGAGGAGATCTCTTCTCAGCGGCCGGCCTTCATCCGTCCGCTCCAGGATCTAGGAGAGCTGCAGGAGGGTCGTAACGCGCATTTTGAGGCGCAACTGACCCCCGTCAGCGATCCGACGATGAAAGTGGAGTGGTACAAGGATGGTAGGCCAATCACAGCTAGTGAGTATCTCTCCTTCATCATCCCCAGAAAGTGGTTTACAAATTCTTCTTCACTTTATAATTTCTTATCTTATTGGTTTCTATATTAATTCATTGAGCTTTGGTGCTGTAAAGTATGACTCGTCTTAGTATAGTACATTCTTCTCGTTTCTCTTTAGTGAAAGGTAGAAATTCCGATCGCGAATGGGTTTGTTTAATAATAATTACTTCTCAGGCTCAAGAATCACAACCATCTTCAACTTCGGTTACGTCTCGCTTAATATATTGCACCTACGAGCTGAAGATGCGGGTTCTTATACTGTCAGAGCTGTGAACCGCTTGGGAGAGGCTCTCAGCTCCGCAACTCTCCGTGTCTATGGTAAGTGTCTTCGCAGAATCGGCGGTAGTAATGATTTTAATTGATACTAATCGATTATGTTTGATTATCTCGAGCAGCACGCACAAGCGTAACTACGGACTTGGGTATCCCCGAGCAACAGAGGTACATCGAGGCTGCCGAGGAATTGGAAGCCTATCAACAGGCCATGCACCAGAAGTACGTACAGGAGCAGCCTGAACCGACTAGCCCACCGGAATTCAAATCTCCTATCAAGGATCAGAACAGCATACGAGAAGGTGGATTTGCTCATTTCGAAGCACGCCTGGAGCCAGTCGGCGATTCTGATCTGAGAGTAGAGTGGCTCAAGGATGGACGCCCTGTCGAAGCCAGTGAGTATAGCTAGCTCCGTTCACCTGGGTACCGTTAAGGAACTAGTTCTTGATCAGGCACTAATTTTTTATCAGTTCATGAAATAAATCGTTCTTTTCAGTTTATGTCCTTAAATAATTGTTTGAAATAATTACTAACATAAAAAAGGATAATTCAAACTAGTTCCTGACCTGATAAAAAATTAGTTCCCATGTATTTTCAGATGATCAAAAACTAGTTCCTAGTCACCTTATTATTCCCCAACCTTATAAATAATTAAATTATACTTATTTTCAACTTTTTTAAAATTTTTCCTTAAAGTGTAAACATTAATTCATCTTTTAGTATAAAAAAAGTCTATGGTTGAAAGTTTTATTAGGTTAAAAATAAATATTAAAGCGGGAAACTCTCTAAACTGATCTAAAACTAGTTCCTTAACGGTATGTGCCTCGGGCAAATTATTCGAGCTAAAGAGATCTAAAACATAGTTTTACTTTTATTTGCGTCATTATGGAATTGTAGAATCCCGATTGAATTGAAGTGGGATTTAGGTATAAGCATGGTCGAATCAGGGGAGGATCTAAGTAGAATCGGAGAGGAATTTAAGTAGAATCAGGGCGAAGCTATAAAATCGGAATAAAATCATATTAGGCACTTCAGATGTAGAACCACAGAATTAATAATAATAATTATTTCATCTATCTGTTTTCGGCGCACAGGTTCGGTCAATTTTAAAACAATCAAAAACAAGCTATTTAGCAATAAAAATTATAAAAGCTTTCGACGTTTCGATCTTAATTTAGATCTTCCTCAGGAAAGTTACGAAAATTTATAAAATACTGCTTATGCTGTGAGAATTTAGTCACCGTGTTCTCGTAACACTTGTGACACGCGAGTCGGTTGTTTATAATTATTTCAACTGCAATTCTTCCACTATAAGAACTTCATCAATACGTTCAGACCCTAATGAAACTTCCCTTCTAGGTTCGCGGATCACGACATTCTTCAACTTCGGTTACGTCGCACTGACCATCAAATACGTAACGATCCACGACGTCGGTGTGTACACCTGCCGCGCCTACAACCGCGTCGGTGAAGCGCACACCACCGCCCAATTAAGCGTGATCAGCAAGAACGACGTTATTTACGATAGCCAGCACCCGACTGGACTTCAAAAGATTCAATCGCTGGAAGATTCCAGCAGATACTCGCGACAAGTTCAGGAAGAGACGCAGGTCACTCAGGCACCGCGATTCCTGGGCACCCTGAAGGGTACTAATAAAATTGTTGAAGGCCAACGCGCTCACTTTGAGGCTCGTGTCGAACCTCAGAGCGATCTGACCATGACCATCGAGTGGTACCACAATGGAAAAGCCATCACTGCTGCGAACAGAATACAAACCTACCACGACTTTGGATACGTCGCTATTGATATCCTTCAAGTCAGACCTGAGGACGCTGGGACTTACACTGTCGTCGCAAGAAACGCCCTTGGCGAGGCACGTTTGGCTGCTACCATGGTGGTAGAAAGTAAGTTTCTTTTCATTGTAATACATAGAATTTTAATTAGCTTCTGAACTGTTGAGAGAATAGGGAATTGTTAATCAAACTGCAGGCTTTATAAATAGATAGATGCAGTTTAATGTATCCCTAAATGTCATATTTACTTCAATTTTAGCTCGTTCAAGCGTCGATACCAGCAGCATGCATCGCACCTCCTACGAAAAGACTCAGCGCCTCGAGGAATCAAAGTTCGTCGAGCCCCAGTACCACATCGAAGAAATCTCCAAATCGAAGCCCATCTTCGTGCAACCATTGAGTGACCCTAAACCAGTCAGCGAGGGCAAAAACATCCATCTGGAGTGTCGTTTGGAACCGATGGGTGACCCAACTATGAGAGTCGAGTGGTTCCAAAACGGCCGGCCAGTTACTGTTGGCTCCAGATTCAGGACTTACTACGATTTCGGTTTCGTTGCTCTGGACATCGTTCACTCAACTATCCTCGACTCTGGAGAATATACAGTCAGAGCTACGAATCACCTTGGAACTGCTCATACATCGGCTTGCGTCAGAGTCATTGGGAAATCTGACGTGGTTACTGACACTCAACACGAACAGTCGCTCGAGCAGATTCAAATGTTGGAAGATTCGTCGAGGTTGGTGAACTTATGAGAGCTTAGTTAACACCCACGAAATATTTCGGGTACCACCAAAGTAGTTCATACGAATGGAATAATTGTCTGTCTCCTTTACTAATAATTAACATCATGTGTAAACTAAGGATCGCAGTATTTGAGAACCTTAGAGGAAGTTTTATTTGTGTTGAACAGATTCATAGACCCATAGGGTAAAGGACCCAATTACTGGCAGGCAACGCAATTACTGTCACCTCGAGCTATTTTACTTAAACGTTTATTGATTCGTTATTTTCAGTAAAATAGCTTAAGGTGACAGTAATTGGGTTGGCTGCCAGTAATTGGATCCCTTACCCTATAGCAGCTACAATTAATCCAACCACTAGATAAATATTACTCTAGACCAGTACCATCCGACTTTCTACTTCCATACTTACACGATTACGTTCCCCACTATTTAGGTACCGCAGGACTCAGCAAGAAGAGGTGACAGTAATGCAGGCACCCCAGTTCACACGAGCACTGCACAACATTGAGACAGTGGAGCTGACCAACGTCCACCTCGAGGGTCGTCTTCAGCCAGTCGGCGACGCGACGATGAAGGTCGAGTGGTTCGTGAATGGCAGACCAGTGAAGACCGGTCACAGATTCAGACCATCCTACGAGTTCGACTACGTGGCACTCGACATACTAGGTGTCTACCCCGACGACTCGGGTGTGTACACCTGCCAAGCCAGAAACCAGCTGGGCGAAGCTGTCACCTCGTGCTCCGTAAGGGTGCACGCGAAGAAGGATCTGCTGTTGGAGTCCCAGCACCCTGAAGGCTTGGAGAGAATACAGTACTTGGAGGACGCCTCGAGGTACAAGAGGCACGAGCTGGTCGACGAAGTGGTGAACGTTAAACCGAGGTTCGTCACGGCCCCGAAGAACCAAGAGAACCTCCGCGAGGGACAACACGCACATTTCGAGTGCAAATTGGAGCCAGTGACAGACTCGAACCTGAAGGTCGAGTGGTACAAAAATGGTCGCCCGGTTACGATAGGTGAGTGCAGGCTTTCGTTATGTGGGATTTGATGTGCGACGGTGATTTCAGAGGGGATTGAAGAATTTAGAGGTACAGGTATAGTTCTCAGAACAAGTAAAGATGATCGGGTAATGTAGGTAGACTTGCAAAGTAACTCTGAAGTCATCAGGTTGTGAAATAAGTTATCTAATTAAATAGGATTAAAATTCACTGAAATAGATTGACGAGAAGCAGTAAAAGATTGAACCTTCTTCGAGATATAATTTTCCTTTAAAACTTATCGTTATAAAAATAAAATAAATAAAATTTTAAACTCTATCAAGTACAACTCTATATACGCGAAACAAATTTACAATAATCTGTTTCACCCTCAGGACACCGTTTCCGTCCGATACACGACTTCGGCTACGTCGCCCTGGACGTGATCGATCTGATCGCCGAGGATTCTGGCACCTACACCTGCCGCGCTGTCAATCTCGTTGGCAGCGACGAAGTATCCTGCGCGTTGACCTGTCGTTCGACAGCCCAAGTGTTGACTGACACACAGAATGAGACGGGCCTGGAACAGATTCATTATTTGGAGGACAGGACCAGGTACCAGCGACGGGAGGACATCGAGGAGACGACAACTCAGGCGCCGATCTTCACCACTTCCCTGAACAACGTGGAGATTAAGGAGGGCCAGAGGGCTCACTTCGAGTGCAGACTGATTCCTGTGTCCGATGTGACGATGAAAGTGGAGTGGTTCCATAATAACAAGCCAGTAAAGGCTGGATCGAGATTCGTTGAAACGAACAGCTTTGGTTTCGTCGCCCTTGACATCATGTACGCCTATCCTGAAGACTCTGGCACCTACACCTGCCGAGCCAAGAATATCATTGGAGAGGCGATTACTTCGGCCACTGCAGTTGTACACTGTAAGTTTAAGTCTGTGTTTTCTTCTTATAAGGTTGTTGCGAAGGGTGAAACACTTCTGCTTTGTGATTTCCAATGCTTTATTATCCAATGCATAAATTTGTAGTGCATAGATTCCCAATGCATAAATTTCAATGCATTATTATCCAATGCTTAGATTTCTAATGCATAGATTTTAATGCATTATTATCCAATGCTTAGGTTTCTAATGCATAGATTTTAATGCATTATTATCCAATGCTTGGATTTCCAATGCATAGATTTGTATTCCACAGATTTCCAATGCATTATTATTCAAAGTGTATATCTGCAGTGCATTATTATCAAATGCTCAGATTCCCAATGCATCGTTATTCATTTACCGACAATAACAAAACTAATGGTAATATTTCTTGAACAGCCAAAAAGTCGATCTACTTGGAGACCCAAAACGAAGAGGCTCTTCAACGCCTCCGTTACCTGGAAGACACATCGCGCTACCAGCGTAAGACCACCACGGAGGAAACAGTGACTCAAGCACCAGTCTTCACGATGCCCATCAAGGATCTGAGAGTCGCCGAAAATCAGGCAGCTCACTTCGAGGCTCGTGTGATTCCCGTCGGCGACTCTAAGCTGAAAGTCGAATGGCTTCGGAATGGAGTTGCCATTTCAGCTTGTAAGTTATATTCTAAATTGCTAACTACCATACAGCAGGCGCTCCAATTTCAAATATTTCGATCACGTAGAAATCTACGAAACTAAGTAATATGCTAATTGCCTCACGCTAATTACCTTCTAGAGTGAAACTAATTGTTCCTTTTACAGCCAACCGCGTGACGACGATGCACGATTTCGGTTACGTCGCTCTGAACATGAAATACGTTAATCCCGAGGACTCAGGCACTTACACCTGCCGTGCAGTGAACGAGCTTGGCGAAGCAGTAACGTCAGCGACACTCTTCGTTCAGTGTGAGTACAAACTCGTGTTAAGTACACCAGAAAACCCATAGGAACTGAAGCTTCGATTTTCAGCACCGCTTCTCGTAAGCCAAACCTGCTTACACGTAGATTTTGCATTTTGGGTGCAGCAATTTTTCCTTGTCTTTTTTTGGTGAAGTGTTCGTAGTAGTTTCTTTCACGAATCTGTCGTATCTGCGCACAGTTCGCAGAAGCTATGCAAGAACACTTAGACTGTTCACCATGAGCAAGCTTCGCAGACAGTGCCAACAGAAATCACAAGCTAGTGTAAATAAACTGTTCCTCATTTTTATATCTTCATCGTCGGCACATTACAATCGAGCACTTACACTACCATTTTTATCAACACTTTTCCAAATGTAGGAATAGGTTTCGTAATTCCTATATGTTCGGAAGCCAAGGAAAAATGATGTTCGGATATCTTATTCCGGGCTCCCTCTTATAGACGTTCTTAATCCCACAGTAATGCCAATATTTCCCGATCGAAGCATAATACCAAAATAGTCAATACACTTATGTATTTACCCCAAACAAACATCGCTGTAGCATCGAAGTATACTCGCACAAGCATTCCCCTCTTCCTATCCCGAAATAAGAAGCAAAGGAACGTCCCTGAACGTTTCATTGCCGTTCGCACAACTCCTACAAAGACACGCTGACAAGACTATTCCCGAACGCAGCCAAGGCAGCGCTGCAATTCGAGTCGCAGCACGAGAGCGCGTTGTCGAAGATCCAGATCCTGGAGGACACCAGCAAGTACCAGCGCCGCGAGGAAGAAGAGATCATCGTGAAGGAGAAGCCGTCCTTCACTGTTCAGCTGAACGGGCCGACCAACCTAGTCGAGGGACAAAGCGCACACTATGAGTGCCGCATCGAACCCTATCCCGACCCGAACATGAAGGTAGAGTGGTTCCACAACGGGAAGCCACTCTCCACTGGTCACAGATACAGGACCACCTGTGACTTCGGCTTTGCCTCGTTGGACGTTCTGTCTGTCTATGCCGAGGACTCTGGCACCTACACCTGCCAAGCCACCAACAGACTTGGATCGGCGAAGAGCTCGATCAATCTCGAGGTGAAATGTAAGTAACAACGCTGAGGAGGATCTAACTCCCGGCGAGGAGTGTTGGTAATCGAGTGTCGAGGGAGATTCGCCCTTGGAAAGTGAGATAGAAGTATCTGTGGGAGCTTGGAGTATTAGTGATCGAGTAGAGGAACATTTAGCGAGCACTGTACGCTTGATTAATTTTCATGTGAATATGGGAGTAATGGAAGTAACGCTGGGGATAGCTGAGAAAGTTCTCTTCAGTGTATTAGTGTAAAGGGAGGTGCACCTTTGGGAAGTGAAATAGAAGTATCTTTATGGGGATAATTGTTTGAAGAAATATTTATCAGATCACTTTACGAAGTTGATACTTCTACGACCTTCCGCGAAGAAATCACGCGGGGACAGCAGGTGGATGTAATCACGCATTTGTGTTACCTAGAAAGCCCGTTTTCTGTTGCTCATAGTCCTCTCCCTTTGCCTCGAAACACGATTCTGCTTTTGTATAAGATACACAAGTGAATGCCCACCCTTCTGTGTGCCGCGTTGTTTTTCACCTCGTTTTATTATGTTCACCCCTCGTCCGCTGTAAATTACTCCCAAGCCTCTGTCCTCCAAGTGCACTGCCCAGTCGATCAGGCCAGGCCATTTTAATGAACCACACCCTTGCAGCACGCGCCTCGATCATTCGCGAAACGCAGCACGAAAGTGCTCTGAAGAAGATACAATACCTCGAGGACGACTCGCGGTATAAGCGCGTGGACGAGGAAGACTTGATCGTCGCGGAGAAGCCCAAGTTTGGGCGTCCGTTGAAGAACATCGAGCACCTGCCGGAAGGCAAGAGCGCCCACCTCGAGGCGACTTTAACGCCCGTCAACGACCCAACCATGTTGGTCGAGTGGTTCAGGGATGGCAGACCGATTCCTCAGGGTCACAAGTTCAAGACCACCTACGATTTCGGCTACGTCGCTCTCGATATACTCTACGCTTACCCTGAAGACTCCGGCACCTACATGTGCAAAGCGAGGAACGCTGTTGGGGAAGCTGTCACCACCTGTGTCATCAGCGTCGACTGTAAGTCACCAGATGATAGACATGGTTTAAGAATCTTCTTATTGACTTGGAAATTAAAATTATAGATTCTCGGTAATTCTATGGAAAACGAGACAGTAATTTCTGTTACATCCTGTGAGGTGTAATCAAAATTCTCTTCCTATTATGAAAAGAATCTTTTCTATTTAATTCTTTAACTATATACCGTCGAGAAGTGTCGTCGGATAGTTGACAGTCTGAAATCTCGAACGACCCCATAACCTTTTGATAAATTCCAAATTATAAGTTGATCAGTGATCGTTTCAAATATTCAAATATTTAATGTTTTCAACGAAGAGTGATCAAAATTGAAAGTTCTTTGCTTTTGTCGAACAGCGAAACAAGGTCTTTATCTGGACACACTGGATGCGCAGCGTTTGCAGAAGATTCGCGAGCTAGAGACCGTGGAAGTGAAGCAAGAGATTGAAAAAGAGGTTGTGCACCAGAAGCCCGTTTTCTTGACACCCCTTAACAACCTGGATCACTTGAAGGAAGGTGAACACGCTCACCTGGAATGCCGCGTCGAGCCCATCAACGATTCAAATTTGAAGATAGAATGGTACCTATTCATAATCCACTTATATTTACACTATGCTCTTTTAAACAGAGGACCGATCTCTAAGTCGATCGAATTTGATATTTCCAGGTTCGTAAATGGAGTCGCTGTAAGAACTGGCCATCGCTTCCGCAAAACCCACGACTTCGGTTACGTGGCTCTTGACATTCTTTATACCTATCCCGAAGACGCTGGCACTTACATGTGCAAAGCTACCAATCTGGCTGGCGAGGCTGTCAACACGTGCACCATCAAAGTTGGCTGTAAGTAATTTATACTGGTAGCGAAATTTTTACTCGTTTAAACTCGAAGATTGTGAAGCTACGTGATTTATAATTAGAAATACATTAGTAGTCGTTTGGGGTAACATCCCCCACGCTAAATGATATGCTCCCCATTTTTATAATATGAAAAGAAGCAGTGGCGCACTCGGGATTTAATCTTGGGGGGGAGCCGAGTTGAACTAGTAAAAATATTTTTAAAGCAAATTCAATGAAATTCATTAGTCGATTATAATAATTTATTTAACGAATAAAATCCAGTTTTCTTTTCTTTTTACAAAGCCGTTAATTTACATCAGTCGTGGTTACATTAATCTTCTTTTTTATTTTTCTTTGGGGGGTGCTTGGACCCTTTGCCCTCCCCCCTTCCGGGTGCGCCACCGAAAAAAGAGATGTAATGATAGATACTTGAGTGATATGAATACTTTATAGCGATAAGACTTTTCTAGGATACATATAAATTGATTTCATAGTTAATGACTCTCTATTGCTCGAGAGTAATTATTTAATTCGATGGTCATTATAGCTAAAGAGAAACGTTATCCTCCCCCTCGATTCCAACCCCTGAAACCCCTCGATACCTTGTACAAAGGTGACCTCTATAACGAACGAAGAACTTCTCCTGAACCACAATTTCGACGAGAAAAGTCGACGAACTTGAAACCTAGATTCGGGTCGTTTTCTTTAACCACTTGTAAATGCAACAAACAGTGCATGGAACTCGGTAGAACGCGCGAGGATCATTTCGGCGAGAGAAGTCAGTGGAAAAGAGTGATGGATCGTTACTTCGAAACGGATACTAAAATCGAATCGCATCTCGGATCGAGGAGAAAATCTGAATTGGATTTGAATAACTATAAGTATCGCGAAGAAAAGAGTGACTTGAAAAATGCGCATCAATGTCCAAGATTTCGTCACAGTGGTCGACGTGTTACGTTCGAAGGTCTAGAAAGGAGGCCATACCACCTTGAAAAGCTAACAAACAGTAAAAATAATTCGTGTTCGTTGTACTCGCGATAAAGAACACACTTGTACTATATTCAGTGAAGCCTGAAGAGTTGGAGACTTCATACAAACATTTCATGACAGTAACTTATAGACTTCTTCCTTCGTATCACATTAGTGTCTTGGATATAAATATTTATAGTACATATATTTTCCCCCAGCTCGCCGTAGTATTCTCCTGGACACTCAGCATCCCGATGGCCTCGAGAAGATCCGCGAACTCGAGGCTCAAGGTCACCCAGCTCGCCTGGAAGTCGAAGAACCACCAGTAACCCCACCCAGATTTGTCACCGAACTTAGAGTAAGAATTCTTCCACATTACTTTCTGATTTACGATTTATTTGCTGTTTGATCTGATTATTCACGTTCCTTAAAATTTCCAACACTTCTTCAGGGTACCACCGAAGTGTACGAAGGGCAAACAGCTCACTTCGAGTGTCAAGTGGAGCCTCTCCACGACGCCAACCTGAGAATCGAGTTCTTCCACAATGGCAAGCCCCTGCCGTCAGCTTCGCGTTTCCACGTGACCTTCGACTTCGGTTACGTGGCCTTGGACATCGGCCACGCTGTCCCTGAAGACGCTGGCCAGTATTCCGTGCGAGCGATCAACGCCCTCGGCCAGTGTGTCTCGTCGATCGAGCTCAGAGTCATCCCAAGGGACAACATCATCTTGGACTCCCAGCGTCCAGAGGGAATGGACAAGATCCGCGAGCTGGAGTCCCAGCAGCCTTGGAAGAGACCTGAAATCCAAGAGCCTCAAACCAGACAACGACCTGTCTTCACTCAGCCCCTGCAGAACATCGATGCTATCCCTGAAGGACACACTGCTCACTTCGAGTGCAGGCTGATACCTGTGGGAGATCCCACTCTCAAGGTCGAGTGGTTCAGAAACGAAATCCCGCTCGAGACAAGTAAGTGGGCTGCAGAGTTTGTGGAGAAAGTGTCAGAATTGGAAAATTGAAACCTCCTGTTTAATTTTGTAAAATTAAGTTTCAAGTGTCATTACGGAACTTTAGCTATTCAGTTCTGCTTTGAGTATGCAACTGCAGTTGTCAGAGTTAGTTATCTGCTTTACAGAAAAGAAGTAATAGAGGAGATTCTGTAGAATCACTTGATTTATGTAGTATTTTAAAAACTAAAGCAATGTTGAAGCTTGAGAATTTATACAATCTTCTTCTGTAGGCTCAAGAATCACCAAGGTCCACGATTTCGGATTCGTCTCCTTGGACATCAACCACATACGCGAGGAAGACCAGGGTGTCTACATGTGTCGCGCTACCAACCCTCTAGGTGAAGCAGTAACAACAGCCTCCATGAAGATCAAGAGTCAGTATCTTTGTTTACGTCACTGGTTTACTTGAAGCTTTTACTTAGTAATCGTATTGACTCCCTTGATTCAGGCAAAGCAAGTATACAATTAGAGACACAGCACCCTGAAGCCCAGCGAAAGATCGCCCAGCTGGAAGCTGACAAACCAAGTCGACCCGAAGAACCAGAGAAGGTATTCGACAAACCCATCTTCACGCAGCTACTAACTGGTCCCACTGAACTCTGGGAAGGTCAGATGGCTAGATACGAGTGCAGAGTCGTCCCTGTCGGCGACTCTAGTCTGAGATTCGAGTGGTTCATCAATGGAATCGAACTGAACATGGGTATGGATATAAGATTTCACGATTATATAGAAACTCACGCATAGTTGTAGAAGTAACTTTTAATGCAGTGAAACATTGTTTATTAAATTTTCCCCTAATTGCAATGATCCTAGAAAACAGTTGAAGTGATAATATTAGTTCGGTGCAAAAGTGCGTTCGCAAACCAACGTCTTTATTACAGTAAAATATATATTACATGTCTTTTTAATCAATGTATTTTCTTTGGCTATCTGTGACCTTTGGCCACATTTCTGGTAAAAGTACAAGTACCTAATGTTACCTAAGCGAACGACCCTTTATATTGACCTAATAGTTACACCCCGAAGCTTCATATATTTTTTAAAGCCAATTCTGCCCCCTCGAAAGCCACAACATATTCTCATATCACTATAAACTACCCCAAAACAGGTTCTCGTTTCCACGTAAGTCACGATTTCGGTTACGTGACCCTGGACATCCTGAAGGTGATAACAGAGGATTCCGGCGTGTACACCTGCAAAGCAATTAACAAATCCGGGGAAGCCGTTTCCTCGATTTCCCTGAAAGTGAAAGCGCGCTCTGCCATCGATGCCGACAGTCTCCAACCGGACGCGTGGCAGAAGATCCAGCTGAAGGAAGCGGAGATGAACAAAGTGCCCGAGATGTTCGTTGACACGACACCGCAGCAAGCTCCAGTGTTCACGAAGCACCTGGAGAGCTACGACAAGCTCGTTGAGGGCCAGCACGTGTACCTAGAGGCTCAGGTGGAGCCAAGAGCGGATCCAAACCTCCGCACCGAGTGGTTCAAGAACGGAGTGGCGCTCCAGACCGGAACCAGGCTTCGTACCACCTTCGACTTCGGCCTGGTCACGCTCTCCATCAATGGTCTAAGGGATGACGATTCGGCCATTTACACCTGCAAGGCCACCAATCTCCTCGGAGAGGCTGTCTCCACCTGCAGCTTGAAGATCGTCGATCGCCACTGGCTACTCGGTGACACACTCCACCCTGAGGCTCTTCCAAAGATCGATGCCTTGGAGCAGCCCCACGTCACCAGCACAGAACAACCAGAACCCACTTACGAGGAACCAGTGTTCATCACCCATCTGAACAACGTGGAGTGCATCGAGGGCGACAACGCCCACTTCGAGTGCAACGTGGAGCCATCTAAAGACCCGACGATGAAGATCGAGTGGTTCATGAACGGAAAGTCCCTCCCTACCGGAGCCAGATTCAAATCAACCTACGATTTTGGCTACGTTGCTCTAGATATCAATCACTGTTATGAGGAGGACTCTGGAATGGTCACTGTCAAAGCCACCAACTCTAAAGGCTCGGCGCAGACATCCGGCACCCTGAAGTGCACCAGCAAGCAGAGCATCTACCTGCAAACGCAGCATCCCCAGGGCGAGGCTGGCCTTGAGAAGGTCAAGGAGGCGGAAGATGCTTACCTGTCTAAGTACAGGAGGCCGGAAGATGGGCCCGAGCATGAGTATCCGAAACCTATCTGGACAGTCCCCCTGCAGCCAGAATTCAAGCTGGGAGAGTCTGAGCCACTTCATCTGGAAGGCCAAGTGGAGCCAAAGGAGGACCCGAACTTGAAGATCGAGTGGTACTTCAATGGCAAGGCTCTGGAGCATGGAGCGCGATTCAAGATGACGAGTGACTTCGGATTCGTCACGCTGGACCTGACAGACGTGTACGATCGTGACTCTGGAATCTATACATGCAAGGCTTACAACAAGGCAGGCGAGGCGTTCACATCGACGACGATCTACTGCTCTACCAAGGAGAACATCATTGAAAGGTCGCAGCATCCAAAGGGCAAGGAGGGCCTGGAAGCCATCCAGGACCTCGAGGAATCGTTGAAACGACAGGACGGCGCGGCCCCCGAAAGCGACGAAGGACACCCACCGGTGTTCACGTCCCAATTCGAGAATCTGACCAACTTGTCTGAAGGAGAGATCGCTCACTTCGAAGCCTCCTTGACTCCAACTGGCGACCAGACCATGGTCGTCGAGTGGTTCTACAATGGTAAGTCACTGGAGGCTAGCCATCGCACCAGAACCGTCTACGCCTTCGGCATGGTCGTCCTTGAAGTCCTTGGGACGAAGATCGAGGACTCTGGCACCTACTCCTGCAGGGCTACCAACAAATGGGGTCAAGCTGAGATCAGCGTTCAGCTTGAGTGCGTGGACAAGTCCAAGGGACAGAAGCCCAAGTTCACTACTCATATCCAGTCTCTGGAGGGTCTGAAGGACGGCCAATCGGCGCACTTCGAGTGCACCCTGATACCAGTTGGCGATCCTCTCATGAAAGTGGAATGGTTCCACAATGGACAGCCGTTGAGGCACTCCTCTCGATTCAAGATGGTGTCCGACTTCGGGTTCGTCGTCATGGACATCGCTGGCGTGATGGCCCACGACACTGGGGAATACGTGTGCAAGGCTAGCAATAAGTACGGCGAGGACTTCACCAAGGCGACCCTGAAGTGCTTCGGAAAGAGTGGAGTGTACCTGGACTCTCTGCAGCCTGATGCACTCGCTAGGATTCGCGAACTGGAGAGCTTTGGCGGGGAACAGCCCACTACACCGACCACTCCAGTCACCGAGCCACCTAAATTCATCACCCAAATCGCTGACATCACTAAGCTGGTAGAAGGCCAGTCCGCTCACTTCGAAGCTAGATTGACCCCAGTGACCGACCCAGACTTGAAGGTCGAGTGGTACTACAACGGCAAGAAGCTTCCTCATGGACACCGCTACAGGACCTTCCACGATTTTGGTATAGTTATCCTGGATATACTCTACTGCTACGAGGAGAACTCTGGTGTGTACGAGTGCAGAGCTGTCAACAAGTACGGAGAGGACACGACCAAGGCGACGTTGAAGTGCTTCTCCAAGGCTAGCCTTATTTTGGAGTCCCAGCTACCTAAGGGCATGGAGGGCGGTCTGGAGAAGATTCAGACACTGGAGGACTCGATGATCCGCACGAAGGATGAGAAGGTTGTAGAGGAGCGCGGAAAGGCACCAGTGTTCACTGTACCTCTTAGCAACATCGATGGCCTTCGCGAAGGCGAAAGCGCGCACTTCGAAGCGAGACTTACACCTACCGACGATCCAAAACTAAAGGTAATATTTGCTGGCAGGGGTGAACCCTTTTATTCATTCGTTACAGTAACAAGTGGAACCTGGGTCGCTAACGAGGGACAGTATCGAGGTATTCGGTGTCGATTTTTTTTCTCGTTGAAATATGTTGTTAAGTCTCTATTTTAATTTTAAGGGATGATATAGCCCCGCAAACCTCGAAAATCTGCATTTCCCAAATGGAGTGTTCTGTCACTATAAACATAAGGTGTCCAGCGAATTAGGTGTATTAACAATTGCAAAAATGACAACCGCGAGAGTGGGGAACTAGAAAACCCTAAATCTAAGCTAACTCGAATAAAATAAAAAGTACGTATCTCTTAGATTTTTGTGCGTAACAACATATTTCGAGGAGAACAGAAATCAGCGCCGGACACCTCGATGGTGTCCTTGTAAATCGAACAGCACTCGAGTATCAATTATACTACTCCCTTCCAAAGTTGAAGAAGGATGCTAGAATAGAATAAGTTGAAAAATGTTGGAATAATAGTTAACAATATTAATCCTCTTTATCCAACAGGTCGAATGGTTCTGGAATGGAAAACCACTGCGAACGGGCTCCCGTTTCCGCACCTTCTGCGACTTCGGCTTCGTCATCCTCGAGATCTCGCCGATCTACCCAGAAGACTCCGGGGAGTACAGTTGCAGAGCGACGAACGAGTACGGCGAGGCGGTGACTACCTGCACCATGAAGTGCACTGGCAAACGCAGCATAATCTTAGAGTCGCAGCTGCCGAAGGGGATGGAGAGCACCATCGACAAGATCGCCGAATTGGAGGGTCTTGGAAACGAGCCCAGCGCAGCTACTCCTGAAGACGACACAGGAAAGCCGCCTGAATTCATCACGCAACCGTCGGACCTGACCTTGACGGAGAACGCCCTGGCCCACTTCGAGTGCAGGCTGACGCCCATCAACGACTCCAGCATGAGGGTGGAGTGGTTCCACAATGGGAAGCCTCTGCTGGCTGGTAGCAGGATCAAAACCATCCACGACTTCGGTTTCGTGATCCTCGAGGTAGCCAACTGCTACCAGCGGGACTCCGGGTTATATACATGCAAGGCGACGAATCGCCACGGGGAGGCCACTGTCTCCTGCAAGCTGCAGGTCCGTGGTCGTCAAGGGATCATCCTGGAACCCCAGCTACCTACCAACTTCAAGACTGGAACGGAGAGCATTCAGAAGCTGGAGGAGGCTCTGTACAAGAAGGACGAGATATTGACAGAAGAGGAGACACCAAATCCTCCCAAGTTTACAGTGGAGCTGAAGGACATCGAGGTGGAGGAAGGAGCATCCAGCCACTTCGACTGCAGAGTCGAGCCTGTGGGTGACCCCACCATGCGCATCGATTGGTTCCATAATGGGCGATCTTTTGCCACGGGCTCCCGTGTCCACCAAATTAACGACTTTGGATTCATCTCGCTGGACATGTCGTACACCTACGCCAGGGACAGCGGTGAATACGTTTGCAGGGCGACCAACAAGTGGGGCTCTGCTACCACCAAGGCTACTATCACTTGTAAATGTAAGTAACTCGGTTGATTATTCTTTGGGTTTTGGAGGAAGTCAGAGTTGGGAGGATTAATTTAGATTTGAGGATTAGAGTTGAGCTGGATAAAGAGGACGTACCAAAATCACTATTATTTAAATTAATAATAATTTAGGTAATTTAATTAATAAATTATTCTTTTTATTAGTCGAGTATTCAATTGGCTGAACATCTTCACGAGACGCAGCTTTCTTCCAAAAATATTCAACTAGAAGAATTATTTCGTTATTGCAAATCGATTATAAGGTTTTCCCTTTGCGGAGTAGGTAGTTATAGCGAATGCTTTGGTATTATAGCCAAGAAGACGATAGACTTCGAGTCTCAGCTACCATCAGGCATGAGCGGCGAGAAGTTGAAGGAATTAGAACGAGGACCCATCAGCGAGCCACCCGTGGAAGAAGCACGGCCACGTCAACCACCTCGATTCGTCACGCAAATTCAATCAGCGACTGTCGACGAATCCGAACCAGTCAGGTTCGAGTGCCGCGTGGAGCCAAAGGACGATCCAAACTTGCGTATCGAGTGGTACAGAAACGGGAAGCAGATCCCGGCTGGACACAGGTACAGGACGACCTATGACATGGGATTCGTGTCCATGGACATTCTGTACGTCTACCCTGAAGACTCTGGAGAATACGTCTGCAAAGCTGTCAACGACTACGGAGAAGACACCACTAGGGCATCTGTTTCATGCAAACGTATGTTAATACTCTTCAGAATCTTCTACATTCAGCAAGGAATCTCGATATCATGGAATATTGAGTCCAACGTTTCTTTAATTATTGCGCAGGCTTGCCCAGCATTATCCTGCAGAACCAAGTGCCGAAGGGCATGAAGAAGTCGGAAGCGTTGATGCAGATGGAGGCTACCATCAAGAAGTACACCTCGGAGGTTCACTTGACCGAGGATGATCTCTACGACGCGGATAAGAAGCAACCGCCGAGGTTCGTCACTCAGATCCAAGACCAGACGGAGCTGGTAGAGATGAACAGCTCCAAGTTCGAGTGCCAGCTGGCGCCTGTCGGCGACCCCAACATGACGGTCGAGTGGTTCTTCAATGGCAAGCCTCTGCCGCATAAGAACAGGTTCACCCCTATCTACGATTTCGGTTACGTGGCGATGAACTTCGGCTGGGTGTACCCGGAGGACAGCGGAGAGTACCTCTGCAGGGCGACGAATCTCTATGGAATGGACGAGACGCGGGCGGTGATTCGAACCGCTGGAAAGCCCGGAATCATTTACGAGTCCCAGCTGCCGAAGGGCATGAAGAGTATCGAGAAGATCAGGGAGATGGAGGCTGCATGGCAAATGTGAGCATCTTATTGGTATTTTAATGTTTTTTTCATATTTTTTAAATTGACTTCTTTATGTATCTGGTTCAGTAGAGGAGCAGAAATAAGGCCGAGTGATAGAGGAATATTATTTTAGTATTATTTTGACGAATCTAGAGACGAAGTGGAGTTTACTATTCACATTGACTGCGCAATTATGTCAAGTTAAGGGAGGAAGCACTTTCTCAGTCTTCACGAATGTACTTTTGTTGTAGAGTACCTGAGGAAGAGGGTGAAGAGGAGAAGGTGCGGGCACCACCGACCTTCGTGAGCAAGCCAGAACCAGTAACCGTCGAAGAGGGCGACTCGTCCAGGTTCTGCTGCCGTGTCACGGGTCATCCACGACCACGTGTCATGTGGATCCTTAATGGACACACTGTAGTCAATGTAAGTTGCAACTTCTGCTTATCGTAACCAGAGGTGCCCTCAGAAAACAGTCTACAGATATCAGAAAAAAAAATCTGATGATGATCAGATCAGAGCCGTCAGGAAAAACAACATCCGGATCTAAATTCGAGTCTAACTACTCAATTCCTCTTTACCCTTCTACGTTTCATAATCCTCTAAAGAGGAAGATACCTCTGTAAGAACTGAAAAATAAAAATACATTTCGTGTACTTAGGGATCACGCTACAAGCTGACTTACGACGGCATGTACCACCTGGACATCCCCAAGACAAGGCAGTACGACCACGGAAAGGTCGAAGTGATCGCAAGAAGTTCCGTCGGCGAATCTCGCACCGAGACATCCTTAACAGTGAAGCCAAGGAGCGACGATTACCGCGGCGTGCTGAAGAACTCGCCAAGACGTAAGTATGACCTGGAACGGGGACTCCCTTACATGAACGTGCCCTTGCATTCTTTGTGTTCCATGAACGCGATGGTGCATTCGTCTCAGCTGTTACTATTCCATCACCTTCGATTCTTTGAACGCGAGTACCAATAGAAACCAATATCAAAATTGCTAATGATAATCGAGTTTCGAAAGCAGAATCAGATTTCTTCTCTTTGTCGCAAAGAATGCAGGGCACACACAGTGAACATAATTCTATAATCCGCCAATATCGAACAACGGCACAATGATACCACAAATAGAAGACGCGATTGTTCGATTTCAACAGCGATCGGCAGCGTGAAAGAACGATCGCGACTGAAAGATAAGTAACAACCGGAACACAGTACATGAGAATATCGATACGACACATACATTCTATTCGAGTACAGAAAACACTCGAGACCCATTATATTCGAACACCAACAACCTTCTCCATCACCATCCTCCCCTCCCCTGCTCCCTGTAAATGAATATTACGAAAGGATTCGAAAGATACACCTCATCCTCGAGCACTTCGAGAGGCTTCTTCTTCTTCTTCTTCCTCTTCGGGGTTCGGGAATACCACGGGCATATTCGAGCAATGTCGTCTAATGTGAAAGGTATCGGCTACTCCGTTTCGCAAACCGGCCATCAGGTATGGATTAAAACCATCGAGAAAGCACACTCGTTCTCAGATTATTTTCTTCATCATTGTTTTTCCTATTTTTTATTTACGTTTTTTTCACCGAATGTGACTAGATCTGCACGGAGAAAAGTATTTGAGTAACGCGAGTCATGTAAATTTAACGCATTCACCGGAATGTGAGAAGGCTTTTTTTATAAAATTGTTTATTATGGATTCTTGACGAAATATTTTCCTCCGTGCCTTCAGTTTCCATTGCACTGGAGAAAACGGGTTTATTGCTCACCGATACTGGTTTCAATATTTTATTTTTTAAGGAAAATTCATGTTACCAGTCGTATCTCATCTGGACTTTATTTAATATATTGTTTCTTCGCTTTGCCATCGATCGCGTCAATTGAGTGACAGTGATCAATTCTTTGGGGGGATGATCGAGTTAGAGTCATTTCGTTTGGCGCCATTAGCCGAGCAGAGTCCGTATTTCTCAGAGTGCTGTTTATGTCGTGCTAGTATCGACGTTAATTATCCCTAATCCTCGTCGCGTGGTGAATTTGCTATGTTAGAAACTATATTATATGTTCCTTGTTACCCTGATTCCCTTCGCGTCATGTTTCGTGTGACAGAGATCCAGTGCTTTAAAGAAAATAAAAATATATGTACACGTGTTTTAACAAAAAATGCAACATAAGTTTTATAAAGTACAAGGGACATTGGATCTCTATTCACGAACATGAACCCTTGATATGTTAGAGATTAGACCCTCCCGAATGATTAGAGTGACTTTGCTCACGGAAATTGATGTAGTCCAAGAAAAGAGATGTTTTCAATGCAATGATTCTAAAAAGAAATGAGAGATTCCACGAAACTATGTTAACAATGTGTTCTAATTGGATTTTTCACGGATGTCCACCTCTGTCTCCGGTAGTCTGGGTTTCCGGGCATCCTGCTCCTCTCGCTGAGGAGACGTCGATATGTGTTGCATCGCCAATGAAGTACTGTGTCGTATTACCCCGTGGTTCTAGATAAATCTCTCTCCTTACGAAAATCTAGCGATCCCTCGATGCTAATGCTCTCTGACGAAGCTCAATTACTATTATTATTCTGCGACTCAGTAGTAAGTTAGAAGCTTGAGGTAGACTATCCGTAGAAAGGATTCTATAATACAGACTGCAAGTGTAATGCGTGGTGCAATCAATGAGGAAATGATTCCTTCATCAATGACGCATCGAAAATGTGAGATGAATTTTTTTCACCCGTGTCTTCGTTTTCGAGAGAAACGACTTTGAATATGGTCGAACGGCAGCGTAGCTACTGGGATTCCCAGCGTGCGCGCGCAACTCATTTCAAAGTCGATTTTCTGACAAACGAAGCGTCGTATGGAAAAAGTATATTCCACACTTTCGACGTACTTTTGGATGAAGAATCTCCCATCCTCGGTTTGTCCCTCAAATTTCATAGCATCGTGGCTGACTTCACTCTACTGTTAATAGCAAAAGTGTATTAATTAGAATTGTCATTAGCACCGAGGAAGGTTGTGCTTTCGATGGAGATTGAACGGTTTCCGAGCCCAATGGGTTCACGTTCGTCTGGCATGCGTTGTCGGTTGTACGGGGACGCGAGTACGGAACGATCTAACGTGCATTTTCCCTAGCGTGGTATGATTACGGGCTGACCCAATACCAAACGGAGCGACAGAACACAGAGCTCGAGAGAGTTTTCGACGAGAGACACCACAACGTGTCCCAAGGGATCGAGATCGCCACCGAGCACCTCGGGCAAAAGGTGTTCAAGGAGCCAGACACCGAGTGGCAGAAGTCTGTTAAGAGCAAGAAGAACGAGGACTACTACAACAAGCTAATGACCCTCGAAGAAGAGCAGGTCCTGAAGGAGACCAGACTCAGAGAAACTAGCCGCCAGTTCGCTATTCCCGGCGAAAAGGTTGTCGCCAGCTCCATGGCCAAAGGAATGGCGCAGAAGTACGAGGAAACCTTGTAAGTATTCCATTACCTTCATTCTACAACACTTCTACTCTCGAAATTCAAAATCTCGAGTTGATGTTACATTAGTGATCAAGGTTTCGTCGATAAGGAAGCTTTCTGAAGTTACATTTTTATAAATTTTGGATTTAACCTTCCGTAACCCGCGCCCTATTTTATAACATGCTTCAAAACCAATTGCTCGTTCTCACGTAGAAAAAATTCACAACTATTGTACTTTCTACAACAGTGCGGGTAACGGAAGATTAAGGGGACTCACGACCCATATCCTAAAGTCCTAAAGCCCCGTCTGTTAGTAGATACCTTAGTTTTACTTGCAAAGTTTTCCTTAGAACTGCATTAACCAAGTAATCACGTTTCCAGGGACGAGAATGAAGAGAAGACACAGGAGACAGTGCAACAGACTGCAAAGTTCATAAGGAAGCCGCACATGACGGAAGTAGACATCGACGTGGAACGCGCGAAAGCCTCTGGAAAGTATCCACCAGAACCGTCTGAGTCCACGGTTCATGGTCGCGAGGTTCACGTGGCTAAGCAGAAGCAGACCCAGAAGGAGGTGAAGGGTGACCTGGAGATCACTAGGAAGATTACTGCCACGGAAACCACGGAGATGGAGCACAAAGCCAAGACACAGGAGCGCGTTGTTCAGGGTCCGATGAAGCCAGCCAAACCACCGGTCTTCACGAAGAAGATCCAACCGTGCAGGGCGTTCGAGCAGGAACAGGCGCGATTCGAAGTGGAGTTCGATGGTGATCCACTGCCAAACATCAAGTGGTACCGCGAAGATTTCCCCATTCAAAACTCGCCGGACCTTCAGATCTACACCTTCAGCACCAAATCCGTGCTGATCGTCCGGCAAGTGTTCATGGAGGATTCCGGTGTTTTCTCCGTGATCGCTGAAAATAGAGCTGGAAAGGCGAAGTGCAGCGCTAACCTGGTTGTCGAGGAGCGCAGGAGGCAACCTGGAAGGGGAGGAGTGGTACCACCTAGCTTCCTCTCCACCATTCAGAACACCTCGGTGCCTACTGGTCAGCTGGCCAGATTCGACGCTAAAGTGACTGGGACTAAGCCTCTGGATGTTTACTGGCTGAAGGTAACTTATTTTCTGCTTCATTTTTCTATATATTTATTCTTCTCATTCCCTACTTTCTTCCTTGAGACACTAGTGCCTTTTAATCCTTATTTTCCTTCTTATTTTCCATTTTCCCTCTTACTTCCTTCACTTCCTTGCTGCATCTTGCAATCATTTCCTTCTACCGAATTCCTGAAGCTGACATAAACCCTCTTCAGTGACCGCAGGATAATAATTTAATTCTCATTTTTGTGACAACTTCGGTACATTAATCGTTCCCTCTGTTTACGCATCCTTTCAGAACGGCAAGAAAGTGACCGCGGATATCCGTTACAAGACACTGGAGGAGGACAACACGTTTACCTTGCTGATCCTGGAGACGGTGCCCGAGGATTCAGGAAAGTACGAGTGCGTGGCGATAAACAGTGCCGGAGAGGCTCGTTGCGACGGTGAATGCACTGTTCGAGGGCCTCAGTCGCCAGCGAAGACGGCGAAACCGACCACGCCTGGCGTCGAGAAGGCGCCCACAGTCCTGGAGCCTTTGAGGGATCAGACGATCAAAGAGGGAACCGCCGTTGCTTTTGCCTGCAGGATCACTGGGAAACCGGTCCCCACGGTGCAATGGAAGAAAGGGGATAAGGTATGGGCGACATTCTAACAGGATTCCTCGAAATTAAATCCTAAAAGGATTCTAGTTAATTTTGAAGTTAGTTTGGAAAGTGTTACACGAGTTAAGGAGTAAGGATGTGGAGATAAATCGATTTAATAGGGTTTCTCTTTTTCGTCATTTGGCCATTCATTGTTGTATCTACATTAGCTGACTAGAAGTTACCATTTTTGAAAAACAATAAAATATCTAATATTTTGTGGGGGCACTTTTTGGTCTGAGGACGGCCTAAAAGGTTACCAAAAGTGGTAACTTTTTGTCAATCACAAAAATGTTCCGTTTAATGCTATCTGCAACTTATGATTCTTAGTTAAATAATTTCGACCTTAACTGTGTTTTATACAGTTTTCAATGTCCCACGAGAATATGCATATTAAACATATGCCATTGTTCCAAGTTGATGCTAAAAAATGAAGAAAATGAAATAAATCGAAAAACTGGTAACTTTCTTATCCCTTACTGTAGGATATTAAGAAATTCAATGGGGTGTAAAGGAGACCACTGAATTAGATGTCGAATATAATACTGGCACATGGAATTTTGAATTCATTCCTATAATTATGAATTTATGTTCTCGCAGGTAATCAAGCCATCCAAGTACTTCCAAATGCAGAAGGAAGGTGACCTCTGCACTCTGAGGATCTCCGAAGCCTTCCCCGAAGACGAGGGTGTCTACAAATGCATCGCCAAGAATCCAGCTGGCGAAGTCACCACATCAGCCAATCTCAGAGTTCTTGGTACGGATTAATGGAAATGAATCAGAATTCCTTTTCTACTATCCAAATCCAACATTAAATTTCGAATATTTCCGATTAGCTCCCGACGCGGCTGACGCCCTACCGAAACTCACACCACTGAAGGATCAAATAGTCGTTGAAGGGCAACCGGCACAATTCAAAACTACGGCCTCTCCAGCGAAACCGAAGCCAACGATCCAATGGTATCGCGAAGGTGCCCTGATCCCCCAGTCGCCTGACTTCCAGGTGAGTTACAGTGGGATACAACCAAAAGGTCTAAAAAAAAAGTGATAATGCGTCTATTTTGCAATTCCTAATGACGCATTAGACGCGCAGAGAATGGAAATATTGCGGAATTGAATGAAACCGAAATGGCTAAATCTGAATTCCAGATGATCCACGAAGGCAACAATGCTGTGCTCCTCATTGCCACCACCTACGAAGAGGACACAGGCACCTTCACCTGTCGAGCTACCACGTCGGCTGGCACCGTAGAAACCTCCGCCAAACTCATCGTCAAAAGTAAGAACTGAATAAAAGATACAAATTCAATTGCTAACACGGAACGCGATTGAATCGACGGGATAAGCCTCTAGGAATTGGTGGAGGAACGCGTGAGCGCTCGAGGCAATTTCATAGATAAAATGAATAGTAGAGAAACGGCGCATAGACATAATGTGGCCCTTTTCAGTTGAAACTTCTGCCATTTTGATTTTATTCACAAATAACGCAGGATCGAAGAAATGAATATTTATGTTATTTGAAACAGGCCAAAGTAAAGTTTCTAACTCGTCACGAGTTGCTTTATTTAATAAGTATGTATATTATTTTATTTATTTTAATTTTAAATCCTCGTTATATCGATGCTATACTAAGAAATGTTTCGAAAAGTATCGAAAATATAATGTACCAATTCTTCACGCGTTATTTACAACAAATTGCCTCGGCAAATCGCGTTCCTCCATCAAACGCGATCCACCGAGGGCGCCCGTGCGTATTTTCGACTTTTTTCGTCGCTTTTTTTGTTGTTTTCTCTAAAAAAAAAAGAAAAGAAAAGAAACACCCCTAACCCATTAGGCGAACCGTTACCACTTTTCTACCCCTGTGTCCCCATGACCCCCACACCCTCCCCCTTTAATCAAAGTCTCGAGCGAGCCCCGGGGAGTTTGTACTAACTCGTCGTGTTTTGAAAGTAGACGAGCGAGTGAAACGAGACGCAGAATTGACCTCTCAGGTATAAAAACGAACGAATAAGAGGGAACGGAAAGGTAGACGAGAAATGAGAGATTGTAGGGAACAAAAAAGAGCGAGACACGTCGCGAAGGTGGTGCTGAAACGTAAAAACGAAAAAAAAAAAGAAACGCGCGAAAACGTTTCCGCGGTGATAGAACCGGGAAGTCGATGGAAGTCGAAGCCGTTAATTGAAATTCGACAGATAAGACGAGCGTAGCGCGGTAAAATCTTAAATTCCATTCGAAGGGGTGCATCGATGAGCGAGACGCGACTACGCGAGTCTTTCGGCGTCGATTTCGATTCGATAACGGCATCGATGTTTGTCCGAGGTGGTGCTTCGAGTGGAACGGGGTCGACGAGCTTCGCTCGCGACGGCGGAGATCTGTGATCCTTCCGGTTCCGCGTTGTACATAAATTTGATAGAGAAGGGGGGACGATCGGTATCAGGATCGTTTCTTATCAGAATCGCGAGAGGGACGGCGAGACGTCAAACGATGTAGCTAGGCGAAGATCTACATATTAGCTCGTTTACTCGTTCGATTTAGTGTTCGATGTTGATTATAAAAGAAATATATATATATATATATACATATAATATAAAAAAACATATAATATATATATAAGTGTATACACTACCCTTACGCCGCATACATACACAAGGAATAGTTAACAATTAGCCGCGTTGTTGAGAGCTATATGCTTACACACGTATACACGAAAGATTCTCCCTTTAACATTCTACTAATCGATTATTTATTATTGTACAATGGAAAGGCCAATAAAAACGAATGTTTTAAGTACGCACAAGCCTCGTTTGTTACACGATACATCGTACAGGGTAGATGAGTTTAATGGGGAAGCACGTACATGTGTACGTGGGAAAGGCTCTCTTTCTGATCGTATATTGTGAATTATGGCATCTCGAAATCGAAGAAATTACAGTCGCTATGATAATTGCGAAATGATTCGTATAATATTGAGTTGATGTATATGAAAGTTCCTTTGTTTATTCCGGAGATATAATAACAATTGCTTACGACTCGGGAAATATCAAAGAAATTCAAAAAGATGAAATAGTGAAAAAGCAGGAAATATTTGCATTCTAACTTCCCTGAGCGGATGGGCAATTTCATATGCACCAACCTAATACAAAACAATGCGAAATAGAAGAAACTGGAAGGCACAGAACACGACTTTTCTGAAATTCATTCGACTTCCACTGGAACGATACATGTACTTTATAATTTTCTAATTGTAAGTTCAGTCACATACATTAGGGTGGTCCTTATTTTTCAACTTTAAAATATATATTGTCTGACCCTCTTAAAATCTTCTATTTAACAAAAAAATATCTCCTTGTTTTTTTATTTGTATATTTTGATATATAAAGGTCGCTCAAGGACTTTATATTTCGCATGTAGAGGAGAGGGGGACAAAATCGAGACGTTAAGAATAAAATCTCATAACTTTGGCATTATTAAGTAAAAAATAAATTGAGATTCGTTAGAATAATCTCTGTTTTAAATAATAGTACATATGCAATTTGTTTTATAGAAGGAAAAGTACAAAAAATATAATGATTTAAAATATGAACCGTTTTTACGATTTTACACCGTGACCTGGGTAAAACCGGGTATCATACTAGATGCTGGCCCTAGCACCTATAACAACGAAACTCATCCAATTCTTCAGTTCCCCAACCAGTTAGAACCAGCTTTAAAGAAATTTTTTTTTTTTAAATTTATACCAAAATAGTAATATTTCATTGCCATTGAGTGACCTTTAATCCTTAATATATTTGAATAAAATTTTAGACGAAATTCTTTTAAACTGTTTGGAAGCTTCTGAGAGGGTCAGAAGAAATTTTTAAAAAATTCAATTTTTACCATTCATATAAGAACCACCCTCACATACATGCTATCTACACCCTCTTGTCGACTTCCCAATACTGAACAGTGACTTAAATTCCCCATTACCCAGGGGTTAACTAGACACGCAGAACAATCGCGAAACGTGTTAAAGGGCATATAGAGAAGGAAATAAAAGAGAATCTGTTCATATCGAGTAGAAAACGCAGAAGAAATGTTCCACTAAAAGATCTTCTTGCCACGAGAGATGTAGCTCCGCGGAAACTATTTTCTGTGAGGAATCATCGTTGATTTAACGACAGACGTATGCAGATCGCGAGGCTAGAGCAAGCTTCGCTGGCTGCGATCGCGATGCCATAAATCCGCGCGCGGTTTGCTTACGAAACGAACACGGAATCGGTGAACGCGAGGGCCATGACTCACGCGTCCTCGCGGCTCGTAAAGCAATCCGCGACGGGCGAACTCGCCACCCCGAAAATAATACGAAACCCGGGGGGTCGACTGGTAACGAGGGTACAGAAATAGGCGAACTCGGTCGGTCGTGCTTCTTAATCAGCATAACGATCGATCAAACAATGAGACGTTGGGACACGGGGGACCAGCGACTCTCCCCGCAACACTTGGCAGATTTATCGCGGCTAAAATAACAGAACCGCGGGAAAACTCTCGACGCGCCGCGTTTTCCACGAAAGTTCACCTCTAGGCGAGCCTATTTTCGACTTTGCATACCGATTTGCAGTCGTTTCCAAGCCTCTTCGCGCGAATTCCAAGGAATAATCATAAAAACCTCCCATTTCGCATCATCTCCCATTTTCCTCTCCCAACTTCCCACAAACGCCACAATCTTTCATAAATAAAGGTACAAGTCTCCGTGGCGTAGAAAAATAGTAATTTCGAAGGGGAAGGAAGGCTCTTCTTCGAATCGTTCGAGGTCCACTCTGGGAAATCATTTTCTTCTTCGAATCCAGCCGCAGGAATCTCCTGGCGGTGTCCGCACATATGTACGTCTACGCAGGCGCGTATACTCGTCTTTTACGATGCTCGTTTCTGTTCCAAGTATCACCTTTCTCTCAGTAACTGGTTTAACGAGCGTGAAGAGGTAAACCGTATTTTCTTCCATCGCTTCTGGTACACTCGGTGCCGTTTCAAAACGAGGGATCGGACGCAGTGCCGTGTGCACGGCCGGCTAGGCCCTCTTCTTAGGCTATTTCTGACCACGTGACGTGTATTACATTACCCAGCTATATTTGGTCGCACCGTTCAGAACTCCCTCGGTAAATTCACGTGGGGTCTCTTGTTCGGCCACTCGTGCCCTCCTACCCGCCACTTTCACGTCTCGCGAGCGACGGCATAAATATGGCGGCGATAAATACGGGGGACTCGTGTACACCCGCCACCATGGGGACACTTATTGCTAGAACCCCCGGCTCGATCGCGATGAAATGTTTGTGGGTGGCTTTAAATGGCTCCATTGGAAGGATTTGATCTTGGCGATAGCCACTGAATAGGCAGAGAACACACAGTTTTTGGTACGTGAATCATTTGGTAACGGGGTATTTATACTAGGTTGCAGGGGTAGTTTAGCGTTGGATTAGTGTTTGTATTCTGGGCAGCAGATGTTAGTGATGCGTGCTGTAGAGATGAAGTAACAATTTTCATTTTACTTCTGGCTTTGTAAAAAGTAGAACTTCGGATAAATATTTGAATGTAGTTTGTTTTAGAGGTAAATCGCTGTTAGTTATTTATAGGTTTTCCGATTTTTTTGTGAAATGGAGCTAGATTGTGGGGCAGGGACATTAGTTTAGAAGTGAGGCATCTAAGTTGGTGAGAGGTTTAATTCGGGTTTGTTTAGTTTGAGAATATTAGTGACGATAGGTTGCACTTAGGCTTCCTGTGTGTAAAATGTAGCATGAGAGTTTATGTTGGAATATTCTACGCTAAAGATAGATCCCCTTCTGCAAGGTGGATAGGAAGGTTGCTTCAGAGTAAACCACTTTAATGGTAGACCATCATTCTCTTATACCAGAATCCCTAGTTCCTGGAGCTACAGATAAATACAGGCGTCTATCAAAAATAGAAGTTTACTTCACAATAGGCTACTCTAAATGTAGGCTACTCTAAATTCTCTTCTTCTGAGCATTCTTCTTTCAAAAGGTAAAGCAAGAGTTTACTTTACTCTCCTCTACCCTAGAAATGGAGCCTCCGTATCTTCCCATCCTCCAAAATTTCGCTCTAGAATAATTTTAAACGTAAACCGTTGCTTCGAACCTGCAACTCAGTCCCATTACTCTGAGGCTCGAGAACATTTCACAATAATCTCCACGCAAAGTCCTCCAGATCTAGAGCAAAAGTTTACCTAACCCAGACCACACTACCGTTCTGCTATAAAGAAGTAGAATAAAAAACGTAACATCGTACGCTCCAATCACTGCAGCGTGACCAGCACAAAGGGTTCTCGCGTTTCGCCGCGCATTTCAACGTGCCAAGGAGCACTTGGATGCTCCCCCTACGGAACGGCGGCGTTCTCTTGTTCTCCGCGTTCTCCAGCGTGAGAAGCATCAGCGTTGACCCGCGTTCTAGCATCGCGAACCAGCCACTCGGCGCAAAATTAGACCGTGGTAATCCCGACCATCAGTCTGATTAATCGCTGAGGGGTTAAGCTCTGTCGGGTAGTTGCGTCCAAACGCACTTTCACAGGCCAACGCCTACAGTGCCTTGCAGAGATATAGCGGAGTGGAATCAGTAGAGAAGAAAATCGGTAGCTTTGTGTTTCTCGCGTCTTCCTTTAAGTCAAGATCCCAAGGACTCATTCGTCAGATTTTCTAGACATTGGTACTTGTAGGAATATATCCAAAGAAGCGCAGCCTTGTAGTAGGTGACCAAGAGCACACTTGCTATTTACATTCTTACCCTCGCGGATTTCTGTACTCCCGCCTATGCCACTCAAGTGGCTCTCAGATTAGTCAGCACATCTCCCCAAGGCACACTGCTTTCCTCCACCGACGATGGTCGACATTAATTGGCCCCCAGCCGACGATCCGCCAGATCCATGCTACCAATCCGAGCCGCGAGACCAGCAGGCGCGCGCAGGGAAAGAACGCGCGAAAAACACCTGGCACGTAACCGTCCGGCCATAAATAAGACGCGTCCGGTTCGCCTGGGTAAGGACCAAGAAAATATATCATTCGCTCGATGGCCCGCGGATTTATTCCGACCGTGCGATCCTGGTAGGCGAGGTCAGACCTATTAAACGCCCGCGACCGGCCAATTAATTAGTAGCTCGGGCTCGATCGACGAATTCGAGATGCCAGAACGATCGGTGGGCGAAGGGGGTGGGGCGGGTGGGACTGGGGCGGATGTCGAAAGCATCCCCGACGGATGGAGATAACGGCGGACGAGCGCGTTCTATCGGAGCGCGCGGACGGCCTTGAAGAGGCGACCACCTGAAGCTCGGAAGACAACTGCCAAAGCGCCCGCCCCGAGGGGGGCAAAAAAGAAGGCCGGTGATTCATCGGCGGGGACCTTCTTTTCCGCGGCTCACCTTCGCTCCACGATCCTCGGCCACCAGCAGCGTCCGTCGACGCGATCGCAGGAGGGAGGCGGGCCCGACGAAGCCGACTATTTCGGCCGTCCCCAGCTGCCAGTGATTCAGCCGCGCCAGAAATAATACACGGTGGAGCGCGTGTCAGCGCACTCTGGAAGGCGGGAAGAGGGATTATTTCTGGTAAAACCGCAGCTCGACTCGCTCCCCAACAGAGATTTCGGGGGAAACCGACGGAACCACGCGAACAGGAGACGCTTCCAACGAGCTCCAAGGCGGTCAGAAGAATTGTCCCGACCGTTCGTAATGGGAGAAACGGAGATGGAGGACTTGAACTGCATAATTTATGTACAATTACTTCGACAATTGTTATACGATTCTGTAGAATTTTCTTTAAATAGACGGCTGTGTTTTGATATGTATATGTGTATCGAAATGTAATTTATTTCATATGTAACATCGAGGTTAGTGTAAGAGTCCTTTGAGACATTGAAAATGGCGGTGAAAGGCCTGGCCTTTCTAATTAGTCGGTTGCGGAGAGTAGAACGGGAAAATTGAAATCACTGCCGGCAGGGGGGAGGAAGAAGACGGAGGAGATAAGAGGCTGAAAGAGAGAAAACGAGGGAATCGGGCAAATTAGCGTGCACAAGGGGAAGAAGAAGAAGGTCAGGGACAACCACGTCTCGGCTAAACGTTGACTGGCGATTTTATTTTTATTTCTGTACATGACCACTCCAATCGTCCGTGATTCATCGAATAAATTTTATGTGTCATCCAGCAGTAGCGTGGCACCGTGTGTGTCACACTATTTCTCGCGATTGTACCCAAGCAACCAAGCGAACACAAATAAACAACGCCTTCGGCTTGGTCGATTAGGTGAATCAGCCCTCTAAAAAAAAAGAAGCAATCTTATTCATCGGTATTGTGTAACAGCGTTGCGCCTGGTATCTGAATAAAAAGGAACTAAGTAGTAACATTCGCCACAAATAAAATTCTATTCAACAGTTGCCGGAAACCCGGGTCTGACACGTTATACGATCGATTGTATTTAAACAATATTATATTTCAGTAACGTTTTTACAAACTTCACCGGTTACAAATAGACACTAGGTTAATCGATGCGACGACACGTAAATTAAACTCGGTAACGGAAAATGTCCCCGAGAAAATGCGCTCTTAAGTCTTAAGTATCGTCGCTGTTTAATTTAGAGAGGATGACCATGGCCCTTAGTAACTAAACGAAGTGTGCTTCTGTTTAAGCTTGTATCCTTGAAACGAAAGTATGAGTCAGGTTTCGTCGGAGGCACTTCAACACCCTTATCAGGGTGATACTTAGTGACTAACAGAATGTTAGCAGGGAGCTGGTCATCCAACAATTAAATCTCCGCTATCTATAAACTAACTTATACAGTGAGGCACGAAAACACAACACCAACGATCCAACGAAACTGACAAATAACGAGCGCTTGGGCACCGAATTTCGGAAAATCGGTACCCTAACTGTCACCCGATCGAGGGAAGCACTAGATCACGCAGGATCGTACGATTGCCTCTGTAAACGGCCGAACCACAACGCACAGGAAAGCTCTCGAACATATTGACGCACCACCTTCGCGACACTCGATATCAGTCAGAAGTCGGACGTGTCCAGTTCAAACGTGGCTGCACTTCGATCGAACCGGGTGCGAAACGGGTTTCGATTAAGCGGATGCGGTCCGATCGAAGGCAGCCAACTGTCAACCGTCGCGTTCACCACTCCTCTAAACACGTTTCCTAGCACCAGAAACTTCGCGGAACAACGTCGTAGATCAGAACACCACTGCGAGCAGAACGGTGGATGAGAATTCCGTTGGGAAAACACGAGAAACACGTTTCGCGTAGGGACCGGTCGACTTTGCTGCTCGTCTCTGGCTTCCAGTGGATGACTATTAAGGCTAGACTAAGCTTGGGGGTAGAGGTGTGCGTACTGGCGTCGGACACGACGTTTCCCCACCACGGTTCTTGAGCGTCGGGAGACGTTCAGTACCCTGGTGCATGCATCGCCGCTATCCCCTCTCTTACCGCGCCGACACGAGTTCGGGTTTTTGCATTTTCAGTGGGAAACCACACGGAGGCACGGCCACCTCCGCCACCTCGTTGGCTAGAATAATGACCCGCCCGTGGTCATTAGCGGCCACGGAATGCTAGGCGCGCTTCCGCGTTGCAACTCGCACCGGGACTCGAAGAGTTTTGGAGTCTCAGGGCTTTTGATTTTGGAGGATGAGGACAGATTTTATGCGGAGGGATTTAAGTTTGATTATGAGATTAAGGGATTTGGGTGAGGAAATTTTCAGTTTAGTAACGGGGACATTCTCGTTGCTGGAAAATTCCTTCGTGTTTAGTAAGGCAAGTTGAGTTGCTGCAGTAGTTACAAAATTCCGTAATTACAAAAACAGTGAATAATGTATTAGGTCGTGTGCCCCGTTTACTGTGGACAACGCGAGATAATTTGTTTACGATTATTTTTAAATATAGACTTTTAAATACACTGGACGCGTTCTTTATCAAGACATGACCCAGTTAGGTTGAAATAGTGATGGCTACATTTTTAACTTTGAAGGAGTTTGAAGTAGGTAGTTGAAATGAGTATAAATGAAATTGTGTAGATTGATTAATGGAATTCGAAGTATGGGAGTTTGAATTTGCTACTCGGAAGCTCGAGAGTCATAAATCACAGGCAATATGAGTTGCACGAATTCGAGGTTGCTGACGAGAAGAAATTGTAGACGAAGGAATTTGAATTTGGTAATAAGGAAGAACTCGACGGACAGCAATTTTCATTTGCGAATAATAGAATATTTGAGAAGGAATTTCACTTAAAATTTCGAAATCTTTGAAACAACCTTCTCGCTTTTTAGATTCAAAATAGACACTTGAGTCACTCCGTCCTATGAAGCGTTATTTATTTGAACGTTCCTCTTATTGGTTTAATTGCTCACCCATGGAGGTGGGCGACGATTAATGTCGGCGATTTTAAAAATACACTTGGAAAAGCACAACGGTGAAAAATTTCGTTTAGATTCCACCCATTCGTCGATGACGAATCGTCTGTTTCTCGTCGTGTTTAAAAATAAAGTCACGCGAGGTTAAGACGAGTGTGTTCCGCGCTTTCGTTGATATTACGCCCGAAACCTCCCGCTGCGAATTGAAAGAGAAAGAAAAAATAAATGCGCGCAGATGCGCGGAGCGTTTCGGCGCTCGAGAGTCAGATAACTCTGTTTCGTCGTTTATAAAAGGAGAATTTCATCGTACGTCGACTCTTTAAGAATTTAAAGAAAAATAATTCACATTGTTAATAAACTAGGTTCATGATATTATTTAAAATTTTCGAAAATTTTAACAATGTAATTACGAGATATTTTCTTCATTTTAAACGGAGGAAAGCTGAATTTAATTTTAAGAATAAAAATCGAGAATTGTCTCTCTCTGATTTATTTTCAGAAATAAATCATGTTTGGTTAAAGTTATCATTCCCCGTCAAAATATTAAACAACCCGAGTGAGTTAGCTTCCGAAGGCCGATTCATTGGCGATTTGCCTTGATTTCTCTGTTGCAAGGTTGATTTGGCCCCGGTCCACGAACCTTCTGCCCAAAATTGCGAAACATAAATTTTCAAGTGCATTTACACGCACTGAAATGAGAAAGGAAAATTTATTGGGCACCCAGATATTGTTATGCTCGTGACAACTTATGATATATCATGTGTTGAACGTGTCTGTCCACGGTACACGGCTGTTATTTTCAAATCTATCCATTATCTTCGAAATGCTTACGCTATTCGCTAAACTCTATGGAAGACCTAGAAACTAAATCTGGAAACAACTGATCACGAATTTTAGGCAAATTACTCGTGACTATTACGTTTTTATGACTATGTAACATTAATTGACATGAAATTCAACCTGAGCTTCAAAATATCTTAGAATATTACAGATATGAAAATTAAATCCTCGAGTTGCAGATATATTCTTAACAATTACTATTTTAATTTAATTAAGCTAGCATATTTCAGGTATTACATACACCAAAATGCCACGAATTCCCTTTAGACTAATTTCCAATTATCTATTCAATCCCTCCAAATATTAAGTCGGTGCAAAAGTTTACTAAAACTAAAAACATATTACATATTTGTTTAATTATCTGTGACCTTCTGCCACTTATTTGATAAAAGTACAAGTACCTAGTAAATAAAGACATTTCGGTATACCTAAAATCACCTATCTGTGAGGGAACGAACTTTTGTAACCAACTTAATATACCTACTAATTACTTAAAACGAAATGCTATGTTACAGTAGCACAATTAAAAATCAATAGGTACTTACAACATCTTATTTTACCGGCTCGAAATATTGTAATCACAATTCTGTCCCGTTGCTAACATCAAGTAAAGGTATCACCAAGCATGCCCCACTAATCGCGTCATCATGGTCATTAATTACACGTGACAGCCGCAGCTCACACCTATTAGCATGATTTGGAGCTTCCTTTCCGTGTGACGACCCGCCGTTCACCGACCTGAAACGAAATACAAAATTACTCTGACCCATGTGCCATTGCAGAGAGGAAAGGGGGTTATTACGAGGTTCCTGTAGAAGCAGGACCAGGAGCGAAAACCGGCGAGAAACCTTCTATAGGTTCGGGAACAGGGGGCAAGGATATTGTCCTGGAAACGTTGCCTTTGGACGAGAACGGATTGCCACTGGAAATACCACTGAAACCTGGAGACGAATCTTTGCCATGGAGAAAAGGACGAGTGCATCGTCGACCTCGACCTGGCGACGCGACACCATGGAGGAAAGGGAAACCAAAGTCCAGAGACACTTCCCTGGAGAAATTGCAGGCTGCCGAAGGGCAGATGAAACCTTGGACGCAAGAAGAGATAGTACTGAAGAAAACTCCTCACGTGCCTCGAGAGCTACCGAAAGAGATATTAGAAGGAGTGGAGTTGAAACCAGCGAAGATTGAGAAAAAAGAGATCAGGAGGCCTAGCCTGGAACCAGTCGACTTGAAACCTGTGACTAAAGATGTCACCAGGAAAACTGTTACTGAAGAGAAGGTGACTAGACGCGATGAGACTACTGGCGAGGTTTACATCGAAGAAGAGGATTCTAGGTTATTGAAAACTTCTAAACAGGTGGATGAAACTGTGCAGAAGAAGGATGAGCCTAAACCGTGGACTGAAGAGAAGGTCACGTTGAAGAGGGCTAAAGTAGACAGGAAAGAGATTCCTAAAGAGACTGTGGAGCCTGTGGAACTGAAACCTTCGAGAATCGTGAAGAAGGATATCAGAAGATCGAGTTTGGAGAAGGTTGATTTGAAACCAGTCCCCACAACGGTTACTGAGAAGGTTACTCAAGAAACTATTACTGAGAAGTCTGAGTACGTTGAAGAAGAGGACACTTCGTTGTTGGATGTGTCTCGAAGGGAAGAAGTGAGGACAGTGAAGAAAGAAAAGGTTGAAGAGAAACCTGATCAGGCTAAACCATGGACAGAGGAGAAGATCACTCTGAAGAAATCGATGCCTGTGAGAAAGGAGGTTGAAAAGGATACATTAGAGACTGTTGAATTGAAGCCATCCAAGATCACCAAAACTCCTGTGAGGAAGCCTAGTTTGGAGAAGGTGGACCTGAAGTCAGTGACGAAGGAGACTACAGAGAAGACGATAGAAGAAATCACTCGGAAGACTGATTACTTGGAACAAGAAGACACAACGTTGCTTGATGTCTCCACTGACACTCAGGCGAAGAAGACTAGGAAGGAGTCGATTTCGGTGGAGAAGGTGGAGCAGGCTAAACCCTGGACAGAGGAGAAGATCACTCTGAAGAAATCAAAACCCGTGAGAAAGGAGGTTGAAAAGGATACATTGGAAACTGTCGAATTGAAGCCATCGAAGATCACCAAAACTCCTGTGAGGAAGCCTAGTTTGGAGAAGGTGGACCTGAAGTCAGTGACGAAGGAGACCACAGAGAAGACGATAGAAGAAATCACTCGGAAAACGGATTACGTGGAACAAGAAGACACGACGTTGCTAGATGTCTCCACTGACACTCGGGTGAAGAAGACTAGGAAGGAGTCGATTTCGGTTGAGAAGGTGGAGCAGGCTAAACCCTGGACAGAAGAGAAGATCACTCTGAAGAGGGCGAAAGTAGAGAAGAAAGAAACACCTAAGGATAAGCTTGAAACTGTTGAATTGAAACCTTCCAGGCCAGAAAGGGGAGAAGTGGAGAAGCCTAGCCTCGAGCAAGTGGATCTGAAGCCACTTCCCAGTAAAGTGACCAAAGGACAGATACAGAAGCAAGAAGGGAAAGACGTATACGTCGAAGAAGAGGATACGTCTGTTCTTCAAGTGACCTCCGATGAAACGCTGAAAGTTGACAGGAAGATTAAGAAGAAAGAGGAAGTGGTCCAGAAGAAGCCAGAGCCTAAGCCCTGGACCGAAGAGAGGATAACATTAAAGAAATCAAAGGTGGAGCAAAAGGAGGTGCAGAAGGAAGTCGTGGAAGAGGTGACGTTGAAACCGACGAGGACGGAGAAGAAGGAAGTGAAGAAGGAGACTCTGGAGAAGGTGGACTTGCAGAAGGTTACTGATAAGACGAAGTTCATTGAGGAGGAAGACACCAAGCTTCTGAAGATCGATAGAGATGAAAGGATTGATGAACAGAAGGTGGAGAAGGTTGCAACTTGGAGAAGGGAAAGGAAACCCAAGGAACAAGCACCCTACCATGAAGAAGAAGATAAATCGATTCTTGACGTTTCTAGAGATGTAGAAGAGAAACAGGTACAAAAGGAGGTACCTGTTCCTTGGGCAAGAGGGAAGAAGAAACCAGCTGAGAAAGTACCCTACCACGAAGAAGAAGACACCGCTCATCTGGATGTTGAAAAGACTGAAAAGACGACTGAGAAGCAGGCGAAAGAAGAGGTGCCGGTTCCTTGGGCAAGGGGAAAGAAGAAACCTGCTGAGAAAGTGCCCTATCACGAAGAAGAGGACACTGCTCTTCTAGATGTCGATAAGCGTGAAAAGACGACTGAGAAGCAGATGAAGGAAGAGGTACCTGTTCCATGGGTACGAGGCAAGAAAACAAAAGAAGAGAAGCCACAGCTAGTTCCACAACAAGTGCAACCTGAAGAGAAGCCAGAGGAGGAGGAGAAAACGCAGGTTCCATGGCTTCGAGACAAGAAAGTTCCACGGAAGATACCTGAGAAGAAGGAAGAACAAGTTGAAGACATTAAATCAGTGACCCTGAAGCCAGTGAAAAGGGACCGTGTCCCTGAAGAGAAGGAGAAACCTGAAGAAGTGACTCTGAAGCCTGTAAAACGCATTCCACGTGAAGATGAAGAGAAAGAGGAGGTACAATTGAAACCCATTCCTAAACGCAAGCCTGAAGAGAAGCCCAGTGAAGAAGTGAAATTGAAACCATTCCAAAAACCGAAACCTGAAGAGGAAGAGCGCGAGAAGCCTCAATTGAAGCCTTTCCAGAAGCCCAAGCCAGAGGCTCCAGAGGAAGAGAAGGTACAGCTGAAACCTTTCAAACGGGACAAACCAGAGGAAAAAGAAAAGTTAGTTCCACAGAAGGCCCCAGAGAAACCTGCAGAAGAAGAACAGCCTACGGAAGTTTCAGAGGCTACTTGGCGAAAGAAACCGAAGCCAAAGAAGTCAGTACTGCCAGAAGCAGAGAAACCTGCAGAAGAAGAACAGCCTGAGGAAGTTTCAGAGGCTACTTGGCGAAGGAAACCGAAACCGAAGAAACCAATAATGCCAGAAGCAGAGAAACCGGAAGAAGAAGAACAGCCTGCGGAAGTTTCAGAGGCTACTTGGCGAAGGAAACCGAAACCGAAGAAACCAATAATGCCAGAAGCAGGGAAACCGGAAGAAGAAGAACAGCCTGCAGAAGTTTCAGAGGCTACTTGGCGAAGGAAACCAAAGAAACCGATAATGCCGGAAGCAGAGAAACCTTTTGAAAAAGAGGAAGAACTGGTTCAGAAGGTATCCGAAGATAGAAAGATTGTGGAGGATAAGACGATAAAAAGGGAAGAAGAAACGATTGAAGACTTCAAATCGCTATCTCTGAAACCGGTTAAACGTGGCAAGAGACCAGAAGAAAAGGAGGAGGTAGAAGAAGTCACGTTGAAACCAGTCAAACGACTTCCGAAGGAAGACGAGACGAAGGAAGAGATCAAGTTGAAGCCAGTAGAGAAACCGAAGCCTGAGGTGAAGAAACTTGAAGAGAAAGATGTTACAACGTTGAAACCTGAAGAAGAGAAGCCTTCAGAGGTGTCCGAATTGTCATGGCGACGCGGCAAGAAGAAACCAGTCGAACAACAGGTTGCTGAAGTTACGACTGAAGAGAAGAAGGTTGAAGATGAGCACACGGAAGAAATAAGCTGGCGCAAGCCAAGGAAAGAGAAAGTCGTGAAAGAAGTACCGAAAGAGGCAGAGGTTGAAGACTTCTCAGCTCTTGTGCTGAAGCCAACGAGGCGAGAGAAGAAACCAGAAGAGAAGGCTGAGAAAGAAGAAGTGACTTTGAAACCTGTTCAGAAATTGACCAAAGAGCAGGAAGCGCCTGAAGAAGTGACGCTTAAACCGGTGAAATTGGAGAAACCTGAAACGATTGAGAACGGTGAGGTTAAGGAAGAAAAGAGCGAATTGCCGTGGCGTCGAGGTAAGAAGCCAGCGAAGAAAATAGTGCCACAGGAAGAAGTTAAACCGGAGGAAGTACCGAAACCCGAGAAACCGGTTCCCGAGATACACAAGGTTACAGAGGAGATAACACTGAAGCCGGTAGAAAAGAAAAAACCAGAGGAAGAAAAGGTAGAAGTTAAATTGAAACCTGTCAAACGATTGGAGAAACCCGAGGAAGAGAAACCTGAAGAAGTGACTTTGAAGCCTGTAAAGCGACTTCCTAAGGAAGAAGAAAAGAAGGAAGAGATTACTTTGAAACCAATTAAAAAGGAAAAGCTAGAAGAAGAGAAACCAGAAATTAAACTCAAACCTGTGAAACGGTTAGAGAAGCCAGAAGAAGAAAAACCAGAAGAAGTGACATTGAAGCCTGTGAAACAACTTCCTAAGGAAGAAGTAGAAAAAGAAGAAGTTACCTTAAAACCAATTAAAAAGGAAAGGCCTGAAGAAGAGAAACCAGAAGTTAAATTGAAGCCTTTCAAACGTTTGGAAAAACCAGAAGAAGAGAAACCAGAGGAAGTGATTTTGAAGCCTGTCAAGCGCCTTCCTAAGGAAGAAGAAGAAAAGGAAGAAGTTACTTTAAAACCAATTAAAAAGGAAAAAGCAGAAGAAGAGAAACCAGAAGTTAAATTAAAGCCTTTCAAACATTTGGAAAAGCCAGAAGAAGAGAAACCAGAAGAAGTAACCTTAAAACCTGTGAAACGACTTCCTAAGGAAGAAGAAACGAAGGAGGAGGTTACTTTGAAACCAATCGAGAAGAAGAAACCAGAAGAAGAAAAGCCAGAAGTTAAATTGAAACCTGTGAAACGGTTGCAAAAACCAGAGGAAGAGAAACCAGAGGAAGTAACTTTGAAGCCTGTCAAGCGTCTTCCTAAGGAAGAAGAGGAAAAGGAAGAAGTCACTTTGAAACCAATCAAAAAGGAGAAACCAGAAGAGGAAAAGCCAGAAATTAAATTGAAGCCTTTCAAACGTTTGGAAAAACCAGAGGAAGAGAAACCAGAGGAAGTAACTTTGAAGCCTGTCAAGCGTCTTCCTAAGGAAGAAGAGGAAAAGGAAGAAGTCACTTTGAAACCAATCAAAAAGGAGAAACCAGAAGAAGAAAAGCCAGAAGTTAAATTGAAGCCTTTCAAACGGTTGGAAAAACCAGAGGAAGAGAAACCAGAGGAAGTAACTTTGAAGCCTGTCAAGCGGCTTCCTAAGGAAGAAGAGGAAAAGGAAGAAGTCACTTTGAAACCAATCAAAAAGGAGAAACCAGAAGAGGAAAAGCCAGAAATTAAATTGAAGCCTTTCAAACGTTTGGAAAAACCAGAGGAAGAGAAACCAGAGGAAGTAACTTTGAAGCCTGTCAAGCGTCTTCCTAAGGAAGAAGAGGAAAAGGAAGAAGTCACTTTGAAACCAATCAAAAAGGAGAAACCAGAAGAAGAAAAGCCAGAAGTTAAATTGAAGCCTTTCAAACGGTTGGAAAAACCAGAGGAAGAGAAACCAGAGGAAGTAACTTTGAAGCCTGTCAAGCGTCTTCCTAAGGAAGAGGAGGAAAAGGAAGAAGTCACTTTGAAACCAATCAAAAAGGAGAAACCAGAAGAGGAAAAGCCAGAAGTCAAACTGAAACCTGTTAAACGATTTGAGAAGCCAGAGGAAGAAAAGCCTGAAGAAATAACTCTGAAGCCTGTTAAACGTCTTCCTAAGGAAGAAGAGGAAAAGGAAGAGGTCACTTTGAAACCAATCAAAAAAGAGAAACCAGAAGAGGAAAAGCCAGAAATTAAATTGAAGCCTTTCAAACGTTTGGAAAAACCAGAGGAAGAGAAACCAGAGGAAGTAACTTTGAAGCCTGTCAAGCGTCTTCCTAAGGAAGAAGAGGAAAAGGAAGAAGTCACTTTGAAACCAATCAAAAAGGAGAAACCAGAAGAAGAAAAGCCAGAAGTCAAACTGAAACCTGTTAAACGATTGGAGAAACCAGAGGAAGAAAAGCCTGAAGAAATAACTCTGAAGCCTGTTAAACGTCTTCCTAAGGAAGAAGAGGAAAAGGAAGAAGTCACTTTGAAACCAATCAAAAAAGAGAAACCAGAAGAAGAAAAGCCAGAAGTTAAATTGAAACCTGTGAAACGGTTGGGAAAACCAGAAGAAGAGAAACCTGAAGAAGTAACTTTGAAGCCTGTCAAGCGTCTTCCTAAGGAAGAAGAGGAAAAGGAAGAGGTCACTTTGAAACCAATCAAAAAAGAGAAACCAGAAGAAGAAAAGCCAGAAGTTAAATTAAAGCCTTTCAAACGTTTGGAAAAACCAGAAGAAGAGAAACCAGAGGAAGTAACTTTGAAGCCTGTCAAGCGTCTTCCTAAGGAAGAGGAGGAAAAGGAAGAAGTCACTTTGAAACCAATTAAAAAGGAGAAACCAGAAGAAGAAAAGCCAGAAGTTAAATTGAAGCCTTTCAAACGGTTGGAAAAACCAGAGGAAGAGAAACCAGAGGAAGTAACTTTGAAACCCGTCAAACGTCTTCCCAAGGAAGAAGAAAAGAAAGAAGAAGTTACCTTAAAGCCAATAGAAAGAAAGAAACCCGAGGAAGAAAAACCTTCAGACGTAAAATTGAAACCTGTGAAGAAACCAGAGAAGCCAGAAGAGGCTAAACCAGAAGAAGTTACTCTGAAACCGGTTCCCAAAGTTGTACCAGAAAAAGTCGAAGAAAAACCAGAGGAAGATGTAGCTGAAACATCCGTTCTACCATGGCGTCGTGGCAAGAAAACGAAGAAGGTAGTTGATTTCCGTGAAGAGGTCACTGTGGTGCCAATCGACCAAGAAAAAGTAATCTCTGAAATACACGAAGAAGCAGTCACTGTCGTAGAACAAAAGGTGGAGGCTCAGGAAGTGGTCCAAGTGGAGACTAAAGAAGTCATAGAAGAGAAGCCGGCGCTTCCATGGCGAAGACCAAAGGAGGTTGTCCCGCAGAAGGTTGAAGAAGTTCAACCAGAAGTGGTTCAAAAGGAAGACAAAGTGGTCGAAGAAGTAACAGAAACCTCCCAGATATCCTGGAGGAAAACACGAAAACCAAAGAAGCCAGAAGAAGAAAAAGAAGTAGTTCAACTGAAACCAGTTGAAAGACACGAAGAGACTATAGAAAAGGTCGAGGAGATAATCCTTAAACCTGTCAAGAAGGACAAGCCTGAAGAGAAACCTCGAAAAGAAGAAATGCCTGAACTGAAGCCAATCAAATTCGAAGAGAAGCCAGAAGGGCTCGAGGAGGTAGAGGAAAAAGAAGAAGCTGTTCTCGAAATAAGGCGAAGGCCAAAAAAGAAACCAGAAGAAGTGCCTGTCCCGGTTCCACTCGAGAAAGAAGACGTCGTCGACGAGACTGTGGTTTCCACTCAAGATATCCAAATAACCAAAAAGGCTGTTAAAATCGAAGCTAAGAAAGAGATAGCGCAAGATGTGGTCGAGGTCGAGAGGGAGATCGAAGAAGAAGAGGTACAAGTTAAAGATCGTAAAAGCAAACGTAGACAACGCACTCAAGTAGACATTTCAATCGTGGACAAAGATAAAAAGATCGCTCCAAGGTTCATACAGAAACTTCAGCCTGTGATAGCGCAGCCTGAAGATACTGCAAAGTTCACCTGCACCGTATTTGGCAATCCGTTCCCAGAAATCGCGTGGTACAGAAACGAGCAGGAACTTCACGCAAGCGAGAAGTACATCATGACGATCTACGAAACAACAGCCGCGCTGGAGATCACGAAAGTCAAGGAGGAGGACGTTGGAATGTATTCTTGCAGGGCGTCGAATCCAGCTGGAGTAGCGACGTCCACTGTCAATCTCGTGATATTCGGTACTGAATCTATCCATCGTGATGTCTGTTTGGTTGTACTCGTGCTTTTTACGATAGTTTGTTGATTAAAGAAATGCTTGGATGTTGTTTGTCGTTCTTGCAGCTTCTAGGATATCGTTGACGAAGAACATGCTTGAATATTATTTTATCGCTGATGTGTTTTCTTTGGTAGTCGTACAGGGTGTTCGATTTTAATACAACCCACATAAATATCATGAAAATGATTAATTATACCAAAAAGTCACATAGACTACACCCTCCCCTTCATATATATTCCAATTTTACTTTAAAATATCTTTCCCATCGCTGGTAATTTCAATATGGAACACCCGGTGTAACCCACAATACTTCGCAATTTCACATTCGCAACCCGCATTAGACCAGCCTGAGTACATTATTTTAGCAAACCAGAAGCAAGAGTCATACACTCGCTGCGTACAGCATAGGAACACGCTTTCGCATGGAGTTCTTTCGCGTGATGTGCGTAGATTATCTCTACCCCGAGTTCATCATCGTAATTTCATTCCCCAGAAAAAGAAGAAGAAGGGGTGGCGCCTCACTTCCCGACACCCATCAAGCCGTTAATGGTCGAAGAGCACAAACCAGCTCTCCTGGAGTGTGTAGTCACAGGAACCCCGATGCCTGAGGTGAAATGGTACCGCGGGGAGCAAGAACTGAAACCTAAGAGAGGCAGGGAGATCACCTTTAACCCTGAAACTGGCGAAGCCAAGTTGCGCATCGTGGAACCAACCCCGGAGGACGAGACCATATATCGCGTTCGAGCAGTGAACAAATTCGGCCGAGCCGAGTGCAGAGCGAATCTCGTGATCAGCAACGTGGTGAAGGTCAGCAAGCCGGAAGTTCTGAGGGCACCCAAGATCACCAGACCTCTGCCAGCCCTGGTAGCCACTCTAGGGAAGCCGCTGACACTGTCAGCTGACTTCGAGAGCAAACCAACGCCTGAGGTGAAATGGTTCCGTAACGGAGCAGAGATCGTGCCATCCGATAAACGAGTAGTGAATATCTACGAGAACACTGCTGAGCTGTTCATACCCGAGGTGACGAAGAAGGATGGCGGAAAATACGAGGTTAGGGTGCAAAATCCTGCTGGAGAGGCGAGAAGCTCTGGCTCGGTTACCGTGAAGGCGCGCGAGGATAAGACGGACGAGGTGAAAGCTCCGAGATTCGTGGAACCCATACAGCCGCAGATCGTTGCTGAAGGGGAGGTCGTGATCATGGAAGCGAAGGTTGAATCGTATCCTACGGCCTCCTTCCAGTGGTTCCACGAGACTCGTCCTTTGGAGGTAATTATTAATTGCTAGTGGAAGTTACGATCGTAATTATTTAGTTCGTTCTTGTTTGGTAGCTTGCTTTTCTCCAAATTTTATTAACAGACCTTGGAATAATTTTTTTCTACTAGGCAAGAAACAGTGGAAAATTAACCCTTCGTAGTCACACCGGATTATAATCACAAATTGATCACATAGGGTTCCCACCCCAGCGTTATTTTTGAGTTACCAATTTCGTAGTCTTGAATCTTTTCACTTTTGGGTAATAATTGTTTATTCGTAATACTCGTGCTCTAACAATATATATTACAATCATGCTCTAATAGGCTTTCTCTAGAAATGTAAATTCTGATATGTCGAAATCTTGCATTTGAAAAAATAATTGTTGATAAAAGCGATTTCTTTTGTTAAAATTCGCCAAATTTGTAAATATTATTATTAAGGTCTCAAAATTTACAAACGTATGCAAAGACCATAGATACAGATTCATTTTTACCACTTTTAGTGGAGTTACTCACACTACAACACATCGAAATTCTTTTCTAAAACAACCAAGTGCCCATTACGATTTTTACGCAATTAGTACCTAATCCAAAGTCTTTATTTTACTTCCAAAATGTACATATACGACGAAATTTAATTTCCATTGCAGTCGACGCCGCAGGTGAGGATCGTGACGCAAGAGAACCGTTCGATTCTGATGATCCAGGAAATCAAAACCGAATTCGCTGGTACCTACACCTGTCGCGCGGAGAACGTTGGCGGATCTGTCACCTGCACCGCCACCATAAACATGCTGGAAACCCCGTGGGAAGAGACGGTGGAGCTGGTGTCACCCACGTTCGTTAAGAGGTTGTCCCCTGTCAGGGTGATGGACGGTGAAAGCGCGAACTTGACGTGCGTTGTGCACGGAAAGCCCAGGCCCAGAGTGGACTGGTACCATGACAACAAACCGATCAAGGAGGGCAAGGAGATCACCATTGTTCAGGACACGGAAGGTGTCTGCAGTCTAGCTATTACTGAAGTGTTCCCAGAAGATGCTGGTGAATACACTTGTCGTGCCGTGAATCCTGTTGGCGAGGCTGTTTGCACATCGTCGCTTATCGTGGAAGGTAAGGACAGTTTCATGGATGAACTGACGATCAATAAAAATATTTTGTACGGAGGCTGTAAGATTAAAAGTATTCTCTTGCGACGCTTCGCCTCGGCGACTTCTACTCTCATTGACATCTAAACTCGCTCTACCTCGGGTTTTCTCTACTTGGAGTTTCGAGCTTGCCTCGGTTCACATTTTTGGTCAGTCGTTCAGAGAATTCACAGCCAGCGCGAGTGAGAATTTTTGAGGGGTCACCGAAGGCGTTGATATTGCATCCACGCACTCTTCCTCAAAATATTCTCGAGGAGAGATCCCATTTTTGTTCACAATATTCTCGAGGAGAGATCCTACTCTTTTTCAAAATATTCTCATGGAGAAATCTCACTCTTTTTCAAAATATTCTCGTGGAGAGATTCCCCGATTGGAGTCGCGCCGAGGCAAAGCGTAGTGTGAGCCTACCTTCAGAATATTACAGGGAAGTCTATGTTAGATAGATTTGCTTTTTCATTAATATAAACTTTCGCTCTGACTGAAGACTATTTTGTGTTCAAGGGGGTTCAATGTTAGTTTGCTTTTTTTATACATGGAGGCATTTATATAATTGTTAAGGTCATTTTGATACTCTTTAAATTAATATGAGATTGAGTATTTGCGTTTATTGTTTAATTCGGGATTAGTAGAATTATTACGTATAGGTAAGACTAAAGCAAAGTTTTCATGAATATTGGTTGAAAAGGGGAATTGTTCTTTATTGGCCGTCTCCGCGAACTACTGACAAGATGTGAAAAGTCCTTGTAGAAAACCTATACCTAAGTGCCAGAATTAAAAAAAAATATTTCCTGGGAAATGATTCACATGCTAATAGTAAGACTATGGTATAGAATTTGATTTTTAGCACACACAGTCTGTTGTACAAGGACTGTTCAAATACGGCAGTCAAGTAGAAACGGCCGATATGTAGTCAGACACGTACGAGTGTACATAGGTCGCGCTGTTGGAGGCTTCTGACTTTAAATTTCAAATTGGGTAACTAACATACTACCAGTAAATTAACAATTTTAATATTTATCAATTCAACAGTTAATTTCTTTCTTTTTCCAACAAAAAAATGAGTGCTTCATATTTCTTACTCACTACCTTTCCAGTATGATACTGGCCTAAACTCGACTATCTGTAATTACTTTATTCACTTGGATACATACATAGAAACGTATATTGCCATTCGAAAAAGTCAATAGTTGGCCATATAATGTACCCCTTGAAATTAAATAATTCTCATAAAATAAAGCTCTGTCTCCCATTTAGTTTTAGATATATCAACTTATTATACGTGTATATATTCTTCGATTTTACTTGCTGACATAATGAGCATCGAATTTTTAGCGTACGAGTATGTAGCAGACTCGGAAATCGCATCCTCGCTCGTCGCGACGTCTCTTACTACAGGGCAAAGTGGTTCTGAAGAAGATCTCTTATCTCCCAAGGTATATTTCACAAACGTAACTTGTGTAATTAGTACAATTTATATGATCTTAACAGTATCACTAACTTATTCTCTAATTTGTACATCGTTTGCAGGAAACACCCCTGTTCGACACGGACACGGAAGAATCCGCGCCGGAGATAATCAAGAAACTTCCTCAGTTAATTCCTACTAAAGATGGAGAATTAACCAGGTACGTAAACACGAAACTCCTACAAAAATCATCAGCTATTCCATAAAATTGCAATAGAAATTTAGAAAATACAATTCTTAAGAACTTCATAAACTGTTAAAATGGCCACTAATAAATTATATAATCATTTAAAATCTCATTACTTCATCATCATAAGCAATCGTCAAATAAAATAAAATTTGCATTTATCATTTATGCAAAACTAATCAATGAGTTTTCAAAGCTTCTCAGACAGAGGTCAAATGAAACTGTTAAAATTTTCAATTAATTATAAAATAACTGCAATTTTATTACTATTATCTTTTCTGATGCAAGAAAACTGTTATAAAATGCAGTGTTCTAATTGAAACTTTTATTCCATACATTTTTGTATAAATAAGAAACTTTTGTTTTCTTCATAGTAGTAAAAAGTTCTAGTTACATAAACAGGAACATTTATTCTGCTCTGAAAAGTTAAAGTTGTGACAAGAAAATTCCCTGAAAATGTTGTAGGTCAGACAGATCTGAAATTGAAACCTTAAACCGTTAGGTGCTTCCTCTTCTATATTTATTCTGTTTCCAATTCCTTAAATAATATTAATTAAAAAAATATTCCTAAATTTTATATTTAACCCTTAAATATCTGTTCATCACCTATGTGATCCCCCAAAATTGTTATTAATCGAACATAAAATAACTATGAAAACTGAATTCTTACAACAGAGTTAAAGTGTTAATGTACAAAGTTAATTTAAAACAGAAAAGAATAGAGTTAAAAGTTCAATTTCGAAAGATAACTTTTATTTATAAAAGTTCACAGTTTCATTTGACCCCTATTCCCAGATATCCAGATATAGTATTTACTATATTACTGAATTCACATGTATTTTCCAATTACGAGTAATAGAGACACATAATAATAATAACGCATTTTATACTCCACGAAATTTCTTCACCCAACGCAGACTGGAAGTGAAGGTGAAAGGGAAGCCGAAGCCAGAAGGAAAATGGTACAAGCAGGGCGCAGAGATCGTGTCGTCGCAGGAGTTCCAGATCGAAGAGTTCGAGGATGGCACGTCGGTGCTTACGATCGCCGAGACGTATCCCGACGACACCGGCGAGATCGTATTCGAGGCGCACAATCCGCTCGGCGTGTCGACCACGACGACCTACTTGTCGGTAGAAGGTAATTACATTTATCCAGCTAGCCAAACAAAACGATCTCTAAAAATGTGGTGGAAAGCTTCGCTAATCTGCTTGATACGAGTTCTTTTCAGCAGCGCACTTCGATTGGAATCATCATCGAGAATCTCTCCTAATATGTCCCCCGAACCTCCTGATCATATCAGACTCACACTGAACACTCACATCCTTCACCTACACTTTTTTTATATTCTTTTCTCCGACATTTCTTTGCCAGCTGCCTGAGCCCTTCAGTTCCATCCACTCCATCTTCGAATAATTGCTCGAACCCATGAAACATTCAAATAGTCAACCTCCAGAATCACGATTACAAGCTTCCTATTCTATCAATTAAAGTCTATAAATTTATCAAATGGTTCGATGTAATTATTCAGAGATGAAGAGCGAGTAAATGCATTAATCTAAAATAAGTGCTTGAAATATGGAAGATGGGACTGGAAGGGTCGAAATTTCTCCTGCGATTCTAATCTTTGTTCGTCTATTAGGGATCCTCGGAACAAAGGAGTACAGGAAGCCGTCGTGGGTCACCCAGATGGAGGAGATGCAAGAAGCTCTGAAAGGTAAGAGTGAGTCAGACGGGATCGATTGCATGCTGAGTGAGCCAGAGTGCAGTTTCTCCACGGACAGCCTCGATGATCGAGCGATCAGGGACGAAAGCTCGCAGAGAGACAGCTCGACGATGATCAGCGAGTTCTCGTCCACGAGGACGCTGATGAATATCGACGACGAAGGTAAGAGGTGCTTCGACGAGGAAGATACATCACCGAAGGGATTCTTCTTGTCGAGAAGACACTCCGACTCCATGGAGGTCGAACAGGAATTAAGCACTACTGAATATTCTTGGGAGATGAACTCATCTAGTAAACAAACGACATCCCACTGGATAGAAACGTCCGAGGAAATAATCGACGAAATGTCTGAAATAAAAGACAATCAAATTCTGGCTAGGAAGGTTCGCGTGAAAGTGAAGCCTGAGAAATCGAGCAAAGAAACAACGAGAAAAGAGAGAACTACTGAAGACAGGACTGTCGCGTGGAAGGGCGCAGAGGTGAAATCACTTTCGACCGCCGTGTCCGTGAAAGTGAAACGAGACTCGGTTGGCGGTGCGAGTAAATCGTCAGGCGTGCAAAAAACGAAGCTTCAAGCATGCAAGAGTCCAGTTTTGGGCAAATCAGCTTCACGTTCGCCGATGAGGGCAACGAAAAGCCTCGCCGACTCGAATGCGAGCTTGAAATCCAGGTCACCATCTCCAAAGGGGTCGAAGTATATGAAACCCTCTGACTCGCCTTCAACCGAGGGCCAAAGAAGCTCGAGGGTGAACCAATCGACCTCTGCAACGAGGTCAGAAAAGCAGAGACACTCAACGAAGAAGGAAGAAGTTCACGAAAGCCACGTTACCTGTAAAACAATAAAAGGCATCGAAAGTGTGTTCGTAGAATACGAGGGATCAATGGAATCGATGCAGTCTGAAAGAAGGAAGAAGATCGTTCTCGATTTCGACGAATTCCCGCCTCCCAGGTCGGAGAAGAAGAGCAACGCCCGGATGCATTCTGATTTCCCGAACGTCCCTGAGCCTGGCTTCTACCTGTCGCCGATCGAGGAGAACAGCGAAGCTTCCACGGGGAGTGGGCAAAGCAAGGCAGCTCCTGAGAACTTCGGGAAGCCGGAGCCTGCGTTAGAGTACGATCACTCGAGGAAGTATCACACGTATCCGAAATCGAGGATCCCAGTGGCCAGGTGGTCGAAGGAGCGTCGCTTGGGGAACTTGATGATGGACCCGAAAATGTATCCCTTGGAGCCGAGGGAAATCGACCTGGAGGCCTTCCAGCAGCTGCACACGGCTGATAGTCAAGAGGAATTGCAAGAATTCTTGCTACTGGAGAGCCAGTGCAGCGGAAACCTCGGATTGGCAGGAAATATGTCGACCTCCGAGGCGTCTTGTAGCGAGCATCACAGCGAAGACGAAAGGGGCACCATGTCAGGTACCGTTGTGGCTTTACTGGCTTACTAACGATTTAAAATTGAGGGACCCAGTGGAAAATAGGCGCGTGCCACATATGCATAAATTTTCGTTTTTTTTGTACCATTAATTCGATCCTGGTACGCGTGAACATTTCACCGAGCAGAATCATATCAAATTCTCTTCGCGCTGAGAAAAAACAAATGCGTAGTGGGAAGGGGCACATAATAAATTTAATTTTTTAGCTAAAATTTGATAATAGTTGTCATTTACCATCTAATTCATGTATCGTTTAAAATTATTAGAATTCCGTACCGCATTTCCTATGAAAATAATTTTTCTTTCACTTTGCTTTCATCTAAAATCACAAAACGGTGGCAAATACCTGTTTTCTATTGGGGCCCTCAATTGATTTTGTTATGCGTGCTAGTGTGTATTGTCATTTTTTTTTGTTGTTTCACTTTCTGGCTAATCAGATTACTGACATCGGGGTCTCGCTAGTCGTACAGCCACCAAACACGAGATCAGGTAAATTGTATGTTTGGGACTGGTTTCGGTGAGGCTTATTTGTTTAATTTGTTCTGGTGTTTTCTTGCAGCCACGCAATCTGTACCACGATTCATTCAAGAAATTACGGACGTTTATGCGAGGGAAGGTGAAAGCGCGGTGTTCGAGTGCGCTTATTCCGGCAATCCCGTTCCAGGTATAGTAAATTCCTTAGTCTCTGCTATTTTTTAATTATACAAGTTTAGAGGAAGTTAAGTGTAATCATCTAGTGGGTACCATTTTTGTGGCAATTTGTATTTCTGAGTTGCACAAGCTTTTCATTCATAAGTTTTTTGGCATTTTTAGATTAATTGGAATATTCAAATATTGATTATAAATTGTAGAAATGCAAAATTTTAGTGTTGCAAGTTTAGTAGAGTAAGTATAATTGAAGAAAGAATTATGAAGTTGCGGTCTGTGTCTTTTTCCTTAAACAGAAGAATTATAGAAACGTGCCACGTGAATTCTATATTTTTTATTCTTTCTATATTCTTTATGTTTTATTCTTTCTATATTCTTTATTTTTTATTCATTCTATATTCTTTATTTCTCCGCAGACGTTGTATGGTATAAGAATGACAAATTAGTCATGAACACGGAGAACGTGAAGGTGCGTATCATGGATGAGGAGAAGAAAACGGCGGTGGTAATCAGGCACGCGACCGAAATGGACGACGCCACTTACGTTTGCAAAGCGACCAGCGAAATAGGTTTGGCAACGACGAAGGCCAGACTGCACGTTACAGGTAGGCATTCAAAGGATGAAATTACGGAAAGAATAAAAGAAAAGTTTGTCGAATTAATCGTGTGACCCTCAAAATTCTTGCACAGACATCACGGGTGAGACCAGGTTCATAGATGAGGAAGAGATCGTCGAAGAACAGGTGACAGAAGTGAAGCCAAAGAAGAAGCCTGAGGAAGAGAAACCGCACAAGAAGAAGAAGCCTGAATTAAAGAAGGCCAAGGAGGCGAAAGAGAAGGTGAAAACGGAGCGCGTCAAGGTCGATAAGAAGGAAGTGCGCAAGGAGAAGTTGATTGCTAAAGAACAGCCAGAAGAAAAGTTAGTAAAATTACTGCTGTTTTACTCTAGAACTATGGTTCATTAACGTGTTCCTATTTCTACCAGAGTGGTTAAAATACCGGGTTATTCAAAGAATAATTAAAGAAAAAAATACCATTTAGATATTCTAACAAATGTCACGCAAAACTCAAAAATCCACCATTACAGATTTGAATAAATTTTATAAGAAATTATAAAGCAGTCATTCTGTCTGCTTTGGTAGTTGTGTTAAATTCATATATTTCGTTGCTTATAAATTATTCTCATTAATAATTCCTGCAGGAAAATCGTCGACATCGAGGAGACACAAATACTTGAATCGACGGAGGTTATCGAAGAAACACCTACAGAGGTAATTATCATGAGTCACTTTCACAGTTTTGCACGTTTTATCATCGAATATAACCATATACGTGGGAAATGGGATGGGGAGCGCAAATACTGAGAGGATTTAGGGTTTTTTAGGAAAAAGAAAGTATAGGGTGTGTAATTAAAAAGGTGTAGAGAATGAGGAGATGCAAGAAGAGCAGTATGAAAAAGGGTAAGAGAAATCTTAGGTGAAGGGATGGAAGAAAATGGGTGAAGAAGAAACAAGGGAAGAACAGATAAGGAGAGAATAGAATAGGTAAAGAAAAAAGTAAAAGAAACTAGCCATAAAAGAGAACAAAAGAAAGAGAAAATGATAAGAGTAGACTAAGCTTAGGACTAACAATAAGTTAGAATAGGAAATTATAGCAGTAAATGTTAATTTTGACAGGTAAGGTCCAATAAGAAAATCTAGTCTCTAAGGCTGCAATAAAAAGTTCATTACTACACAAATCCCAAAATGCTAAAAAACTCGACAGGTATCACGTGCAAAGAAGGTAGTGCCAATCCAAGAGCCTGTCGTGACGGAAGCTACCGCGTCTCTAAAGAAGATCGACGATCGTAAGCCTCGAGAATTGCTACCTAAACCCGAGGAACGTGCCAAGCAAGTGGTGGAGGAGCGCGAGGGTGTGGTGGTCATCTCGGAAGTGACCACCGAGGACATGGCGCCTGACTTCGTCGTGGAATCAGTGATCGATCGTGCCCAGGTCACCTCGGAGACCCTGCAGACCGTCTCTGTGTCGGAGGTGCACACGGAAACCAGCGTCCAGGAGATGAAGCGGATGGAGACCAAGCAAAGAAAGGCGAGGAAGACGGTGATGACCGAGGAAGAGGTGTTCGAGGAAAGGCCTAGGGAGGTGGTGACCGAGGAGAAGCCGAAGAAGAAGAAGAGGGCTGACAAGGTGAAGGTGCGAGAGGAGGTGACCATCGAGGAGATCGTGGAAAGGCAGAGGGAGAATATCGCGCGTGAGGTGGAAGAGATCATGGAGATACTTCTTGCCAAGGACTTCGGTCCTGGGGAGGCACCTCTTCGGGAACTGGCCACGATCGGGTTCCTGGTGCGGCAGGGCGTCTCCGTGAATGAGATCAATGAGAGCCTGTACAGGACGGACAACTTCCCAGCGTTGAAGACCCCCGAGGCGCAAAACGCTCTGGTTCAATTGGTCGAGAGGGAGGGCCACGGGCCACTGATCACTCAGGTTCTCACGGAGGAAACCACGACAGACGAGAGCGTGGTGGCCGCCACCGTTGGTTTCCGCGCCTTCATGAGGATGATCGAGCTGCAACACGTCACCGTCGAGGAGGTGCTCACGCACTTCGCCCCGGAGGACTTCCGGCCGCGTGCTTGGGAGGTTACAGAGGCCACGGAAGTAAGACACGAGTTGTTTGTTTTCTGGGGGCTTGCACTGGGTGGAGTGGAAACAAGTGGGCAGTTTGGTTGGTGTTTGTTTTATACACTTTGGGAAGTGTGGATAGTTTTAAGTACAGTATGCTTCGAAAGTTCCCGGACTTCTTTCCGAATGCATAAATGCACCTACCGAACCATGATTAATTATTAAACTCCAAGTCCGGGAAATTTGTATACATACTGTACTTCTTTGTTTGCTGTAGTTTCGCGAGACTTGGTGGTTCATATGTGTTTCATCTTACTTTGACTCGAAATTTTGTGCTAATTAAGTTGATGAAACTCCGCTGATGGTAGAATAGACTATCAAGTTGCATCACTTGTTTCTGGTCGTATCCCTGAATTGGGGACCTTGCAGCAAGTGGGATGCAGCTCCATTTTTAACAGTTTTTAAGTTATGGGGTGTATTACATGTAAAAAAAATTCTACGCTGTTTGGTGCACGTTTGATGCAAATCCGATATCAAGTGAGCGATTTATTGCAAATTTAGAATCTGCACACATTACTGTTTTCCAGATATGAAAACATTGCCAAAATTAAAATAAAAATTTATCAACTCTATAACCACTACTTATTATATGAAAATATATATTTTTCCATTAGTGTTCTCTTTTTAATGTTAAGTTAAAGCAATAATTTTACGAACAATTTTTCCTAATTTACTTGAAGTTGATAAAGATGGAGCCGCACCCCTCTTGCTTTAGGGTCCTCAATTACTTGTGTTACTTAAAGTTCTCAATCAAATTTTCTTCATGTCATTTGCCACTCTTGCCTACAGTGGTAGCTGGTTCTGTTAATTAATTTCGTACAAAAATACAGGACGTGGAACTGATAGTTAGAACTACACATCTTCATAGTATATACTCACGACTTCAATTGAAACAAAAGTTCCATATTTCAGGTCCCTACAGTAGAGTTGAAAAAAGAATCAATTTTATCGTTAAGGGAAGATTCCTCGAGCTCCCCACTTTTTGTTTCATTAAGTCACGTGTCATGAACAATAAGGTTAAAGCAGGGAGTGAAGAAACTTCCCCATTTACCAAGTTGATTCTTTCTTCAACCCAACTCTAGAGCAAAACATCTACACCAAAGTAATCGATATTGAATTTAAACAGAACTGAATATTTTCTACAAAATCTACGAAATCTAAGCCTATTCCTCCTCAGGTTGAAACGGAGCAGCGCGTCACGGAACGAGTGGATATCGTCCACAAAACGGAGGTCCACTTCATGGGTAAGTGGAGACTGCGTGGTGTGAGGTTTGAAATAAAACAAGTGACACGATAGCATTATTAATAATCTCCGTACTTGCAGCATTACGAATTCGTTTGCAATGTTTTTTTTCTCTAGACTTTCAACAATCTGTACTTTGGTGTGTGCTTGCGTGGCTGCCTATAAATATACTCTGTACATTCCATTTTTCATTATTGTTGTAAATATTTCGCGGCTTCACGGCTAGATATAAACTTAAATATAGCATGTGTTCCTGTACATATAATATAATAACCATCAGCAACGAAATTTTTGTCGTTTCATCTCGTGTATATTGTACATTTGATTTATCGAATAAAAAAAAAGAGTTTCTTGCAACGTGCCATAATACCCCCTGTGTGTGCCTTTCTTTTTTGCCTTTTTGTGGTTTTCGTTTGTACTCCCCACTCCTGAAGCTCCTACGAAAACGAAAGGTTTTTTGGTTGCAGAGAGGAGGGACGAAAGAAAAGCCGTCCGCACGCAGGATATTCGAGACATTAAAGGTTTGAAGCAACGAGTTTCAGTGCATGGGATACACGTTCGAATAATTCCCCATTCGATTAACGAATGGAGAGCAACATTATTAATCTATCTTGCCATATCTTCGAGAAACGCCTCAGTGTCCGGGCAGTCGACACCACATCGAGATATCTTATTATCTCTGTTTTCTATGTCTAAATAGAAACATTTTATTTTATGCTACTGACACTTCAAGGTTTAACATTCCAAGTTTACGTTAAGAAATTCTATCATTCCATACTTCAATTATACAATTTTCATGTGCATTATTCTGTAGAAACTGTTACTTTCTCTAACTGCGGAGGAAGAGTATTTGCAACAGGGTGGCTTGAGGAAATGGTGAAATAATTTTGGAGTATACAATAATAAAAAAATAGAGAAAAATGTATCTCGATGTCACCATTTATTATTTAAATAACTCGAGCGACATTTCTCGCCCATTTTTGTATTACTTACTCAAAAATTCTTCCACTATTTTTTTACACCAACCTGTCTATTGAATGTCTATAATATCGAATGTGGCAATTCTGAACGGATACCAGACTGATCATTCATCGTTTCGTGTAGAATCATGAGCTTAAAAATCGCCTTAATTTTTTAATGAAAACTCATCCCGCGATAAGCTCACTCATTGACTAATAGTATTGAATAAAGAAAAATAAAAACGAAAGAGCTTGCAATGAATGCGCGTACGCCGATCACACGATACGGTCTCTACGTAATGATTGTATTTTATTATTCTTTCAGATGCATGAAGCTTTACTTGATCGAATAATAGCAGTAAAAAAAATTTGTCTGCTTAAGCCGCTATGCTTTCCACGCGCCGTATCCCTCCGTTTGTAAAACGTCCCTTCTCTCCATAAATTTAATCACCCCCCACCCCCGCCCCCGCCGAGTTAATCACGTTCCAAAAACTCGATGCTTCGCCTTACGAGCTTCACGCTGTCTAATGCAGTTTCAATGTAAGTAAAGTTCCATTTGTGCTTGGATTCGAGTGTTTCATGCGTTTGATAGTACGTCATTTTGAGTTTCGTATCATTCCACATTAGTTTTTAAAGAGTTTCTTCCGTGTCTTGTATTTTCAAAGAGACTGTGAAATTATTACAGTTAGTACGACATTATTAATATAATTTAATCGTTGCTACGAGAATATTATAATTAGAATAATGTCAATTGACCACTCAAGGCTATTAAGGGGCCACCCTCCCTCCCACTGTGTCATCTCGATACCCCCACTACTCCGCCTCTTTGCCCCGCCCCTACTGTGATTCACGGTGGGGGAAAGTAGCACTGAGAGATCAATTAAGTTTGTTCTGACTATAAACGGGTATAACAATAATTTGACGTGTTTTAGAATGTTAAGGTTCACGAATATACATTTATATTATATTTCATGGTTTCTAATATACATATATGGTGTTTCGATACATACTCGGTATCGTTGAATGCAACTTGCTGTACTCACATACAACTTGTTGTATCTCTTGTTACTGTTACACATTCAAGTTACACACTCACATGGATATCTCTGCAAAACAAATGACTACTAGCGATTAGACAAGAGACAAATTATCTTTTATTTTCTTTGTTTTAATAGCCAAGCACGATGTGTAACAGACAAGCACCTCTTTCCTTTTGTGTTCATGTTGGTTTGACTTCTGGCCGGCCTTTTTCTTTCTTTCTACTACTACACAAGATTCACACATGCACAACCTGTTATTAAACAACGCATGCCCTAGTGCCTGCGACTCAGCAACACTGCACACTACCCTCTACCGCGACACATTCCAGAGGCATCGTGATTCAGCGATGAAACAGCGTTCGATTATTCTACACTTGGAAATGCAGTGGAAGTCAGAACATTCAGATAATTTCCATTAGGAAAGAGAGAACTTTTGCAAAAAATTAATTTTGAATTAACATTCGGTATTATTAGGAATACTATTTTAATTGTAAATTACTGAAATTTACTTGATGATAAATTTTGTAAACAGTGAATCCACACTTATGTCCCTAATATTTTCTCGTCCTTAAAGGGTTGATATTTGTTGCCAACAGTGAACGAGCACTTTCTGGTTTTGATAAAGCAAGTTCGACTTTACCTACTACCCTACAACATTTTTCAACTCTATGCTATACTTATTATTTTATACTTTTAACCTATCTTATTGGCTACCCCTTACTCACTACTTTATATTTAAATCTTTCTACCCTCCCCCTTTCTCTCCTCCTATTCCTATTCCTATTTGAATCTACCTGATTCTCCCTGCTCTTCCTCATCCCTTATCCCCACTTTTCTCTCCACTCTTCTCTTTTCCAGCCCCTCCATCCAATTCTCCCTCAAAATTTCCGTTATTCCACATCTACCCAAGTATCCTCTTCCCTCTTACATACCCCGCATTTCCTTTTCCCTTCCTCTTCCCACGTTATTCTCTAATGAGACCTCATATTTTCTTTCGAAAGTATTATTTTGGGGCAAGAAACATTGATCTATAACCGCGAGGGTATTTTACATTAAAATATTTAATACGATTAAAATTTCCTCCAATATTCGCATTATTATTTTCACGAAAAAAAGCATATACCAATAGAGTCAATTCAATGAAACGATTCATACATTCCATTAGTCCTGTAAAACCTATTTTCCACATTTCCACAAATCCATGTTGAATAGACTACTGTTCTTCCAAATGTTAATGCAAAATCAGAGCGTACTCGTTCGGCAACCACATTAATGAACCACGCAATGCCATAATATTGTACGATACCTTTGGAAGGCGCGTAGAATGAAGACTGATACACGCTGTTCACACTTTGTCCGCTGTTCTCCGACCATTTTCGTCCACTCCCCATTTCCTCTTTCTCCGTTCTTAATCTTCACACAAGCTCGTCCGCCGTGCACTGTCCGTAGGTTGTTGACTCTTGTTACGTTGAAGCACGATGACTTGTCTTAGCAAACCGCATCCGCTGAAAAAAAAAAACAAGTGGCTCGTCGCATGGGGTCTGAAAGAGAATGGTGTTCCTTTATCGTTAATTGGCGAATGCGAGATAGAGCGAACGCTGAGAAGGTGGAAACGGCGTGCACTCGCGTGATTCACACGAAAAATTCTCACATACTTTCCACAGAATACGAGGGCACACGGCAGGCACACACAACACTGCGCGAACGAAAAGATACGAAACCGAGGAGACAGATCGAGGAGAGAAAGGAAGATAGGGACGAGGGGGTACAGGTTGTAGAGATCGAGGAGACCGAGGAGACGGAAACGGAGAAGAGGAAGCGAAAGGACGTGGAGGAAGTCGAGGAAGAGATTGAAACAGTAATCGTTGAAACAGACAGGAAGGGCAGGCTGACTCACAGGGAAAAGAAACTCGATGAATTGGAGAAAGAGATGGAAGTGGAAGAAGAAGAGATCATAGAGAAAGTAAGGAAAGAGTTGAAACCTAAACGACCACAGATCGGTCGCGACGAGATCGAATTAGAAGAGATCGAGGAATTCGAAATAAAGGAAGACGAGTCCATGCCTTCAATCGCTGTAAACGTACCCAGCCAACGCCACCAAGTAATACCCCTAGATCGTACCATCGATCAGGCACCTGGAAAGCCCGAATTAGAAAAAGCAAAGCTCACGATGGACGTCATCATACCCCTGACGGAGCACCTGGTGCCCGTTCAGGAGAAAGAGATCGACGACATCAGCCAGATCAAGCCCGTCGAACGCAAAGCGTCTCTGTCCATCGCCCCAGTAGAACCCTACTCCACCACGGAGACCACTGTGCAGGCCTCGACTGGCGAATTCTCCGATACCTTCAAGCCCACGACCTACGAGGCCACGCCTGCTATAGTGCCCTCTGAAGGTTTGGTGGTCAGCGAGACTCTGACCAACGACGCTGGTATCACCAGCCTGGCGATCAGCAAACAAGAGCTGAGCAGAACAGCGGACGTTAGCGTGACGTTTCAAGAAGCGACGACCGTTTACGAGACTATGGTCAGCCAGCAGGAAGTTCCAACCGAGGACTTCGTGGCTCCAATGGCGGTTACAGCCGAGGACACTATTCTCCCTCAAATGGGACTGTCCGTGTACGAAGTGCACGAAGGCCTCGCGGAAGACAAACTGGAACCGATGAAAACAGTCCCCACGAAGCCCAGGGTGAATGTGACAGCAGTGGAGCCTCTGGTCGTCGAGGAAGTTCGCGCGGAGGACAAGCCCGGCAAGTACTATCCGGAGCTGATAGTGCCCACAGAGATCGCCACGCAAACCATCATATCGCAGCGTCAACGAGTCACCGAGGAGATGTACGCGCCTGAAAAGGAGGGCGAGTATGTACCTGGGAGACTGCCGCCGAGTCAGCAGGCGCAGGTGGGCATTTCATATGGGAGCGAAACAGCTGTTATCCAGCAGGACGTGGTCCAAGAGAGCGAGGGTGTGTTCGTCACCGAGAGGAAGATCGATACGTTCGAGGCTACCACTAATGTTACACTACTGGAGGGAGTGTCCGTGTCCACCGTGCAAACGCAGGACACCGAGGGTGATTTGATGATAGAGGAGACGAAGAGAGTGGTGGCTGACTTGAATGTCATTGAAATACCGTCAGCTGTTACAGTGGAGACTGTACCCTCGGAGAAAGAGAGGGAGTATCAGCCAGGGGAGAAGCCAGCGACCAAGATCGCTGAAACCTCGATATCGTCTTTAGAAATCGGTTCCATATCGAGTACAATCGTTCAGGAGTCTGAGGGGGTCTATCAACCAGATCAGACGCCGACTAAAGTGCTAGCAGAGACGTCTATCAGGCCCGAGGAGTACGTCATGGTGTCAGAGATCCAGACAGCGGACTATCCATCAGATTTCAAAGAGGAGTTGAAGTACATCCAAGAAAGCGGCACCCTGTCTGTGCAGCTGACCGAAGCTAAGATGGTGCAGGAGACTCTGACTCATGATCGCGAGGAGAAGATGGAGGAGATGGCGAAGCCTGAGGAACGCGTTGTGGAGACTAGCTACGACGCCGTCAGGGGTGTCCAAGTGTTCCAGACTACCTCCATAGAAAAGGAAGCAGACCTGAAGATCTTCGAGATGCCCGAGTCCCATCGTGGTAAGACAGTGCCGACGCACCCAGTAGTCTCACTGGAGGTAGAGATGACCCAGCCAGAGGATAATCTCGGAGAAATCACGGAGGACGTTCCTTCTTCTGGGGTGGCGAAGGTAGAAGCCATCAGCTTGCAAGAGACGGTCGTGGACGAGACTGTCGTAGCCGAGGACCTAGCTCCAGCGAAGGAAGACAAAGCGCCTGAATCAAAGCTAGCTGAAGTGACGATGAACGAGATCGAAAGCCTCCACACGACCATGGTGGTCGCCAGTGAGAAGGAAACTGAGTACACTGAGATCTCTGAAGTGAAGGGAGCTTATGCCAGCACGGAGTTCACCACGCAAATGGCTACAGTGTTCGAGGAAGTTAGGACCCATTCTCCAACAGGTGAATACGTGCCAGAGGAGAAACCTGCCTCTGGGGTGGCACAGCCGTCGCACGTTCCTCTGGAGAGTGTGACAGTGGCGATGCAGGAGGTGGCTGAGAAGGAGGATCTGTATAAGACTGACGCTAGGCCTGACGAGAAAACAGCAGTCGTAGAGATGACAGAGGCTAGACCAGGCGCTACAGTGCTGGAAGTAATCCCACATGACCGTGAGAACGTGTACAGCCCTGACGCTCGACCACAGGACTACACTGCTCAGCCACTGGTATCCGGGCACACGGTGGCCTTGAAATCGGAGACCTTGGTGGAGCAGAGCGCTGGGGAGATGAGCGTAGACAGACCACAGTCAGGAATGGCGATTCCCCAACGTGACGCTTTAGAGGAGCTTATTATTACCGAGACTAACATAGCTGAGACAGAGAAGAGCAGAGAGGCGGATGTTCTGCCAGCCACCCAGAGCGCAGAGCTACAGATCTGCTCGAAGACGGAGAAGCTGACGGTGACGGAGGTGATGAGCGTGTTGAGTGAGGAAAAGCTTGACGTGGAGGATATACCTAAAGAGAGAAAGGTCACTATGGGTATCACCAGCGGTCACGAGGTGGCTGAGATGCAGGAGACGATTCTAGCGAGTAACACTAATATCCTGAAGGAAGAGAAGGCGAAGGAAGAGCACGCTAGTCAGCAGCAAAGTGGATTGGAGGTGGTAGAACAGACGGAGGTAGCGGTGTCTGAGAAAGAGTCTCCGTTGCAAGAGGACGTGAAGCCTGACAGCAAGAAGGTTGACGTCGTCTTTGAGCAGGGAGAATGTATCGTGGTTGGCATGACCTACCCCGAGGACAAGGAGGGAGTGTTCACTGGTGAAGAGAAACCTAAAGGTGTGGAAGCTACAGTGGATATTGAGACGCAAGGAGTGGCGTCTAAATTCGAGGTCCTCAGTGACACTGGCTTAAGCGACCTGCCAAGTGAAACCGTCACGGAGGCCAAACCTACAACCACCATACTGCCTATCGAAGCTGCTGTAGCTGAAGAGGTGCAAACTAGGGAGACAGAGGCGCCGTTCACCGAAATCAAGCCCTCTGATAAAAAGGCCAATCTTGAGTTTGTAACCGGCGAAGGTTTAATCGTCTCAGCTGTGACTGCCGAGGACAAGGAGAGCACTCTACCGGAAGCAGAGAAACCGGAAGTCAAATCCGCCATCTTTGATATACCGACTCACATCGTGGCACAGACAAGCGAAACGACTACCACCGACAACGTTGGTGAATTCAAAGCTGAAGAAACGACCACTGCGACAGCTACCACTGATCACGTCACCTTCCACAGTGTAATCGCGTCTGAGACTGCTGCAGGTGACCTCGAAAAGCCAATGGAGGACTTCGTTCAGCCTGACAAGAAGACCGTCGACGTTTCCTTCGAGGAAGGTATGGGAGTGACGGTGACGGAGACCATTGTGTCTGATAAGGAGAAGGAGTACTTCGAGAAACCACAGATCCAAGGCGAGCAAGCTACTATGAGCTTCGATGCTCACAAGGTCGCTCAACTGATGGAGATCACGGCAGCCGCTGCTTCTGGAGATTTGGATGTGCCGATTCCTGCGACGTTCGCTGCGAAGGAGGAACGACTGCCGTTTGAGAGTATCGTTCAGACGGAGACAATTGTATCGGAGACCGAGAAGGCGTTTGAAGATAAACCGGTGATCAGCAATAAGGCCGAAGTGTCCGTGAACGAAATCATCAGCGCCACAACGACCACTGAGATCACAGCTGACAAGGAGGATATCCTTCAGATCCCCGAGAAACCATCAGAGAAACAAGCCAGCGTTGAATTTGCGGGTCACGTGATCGCTCAGCAGACGGAGGTCACTGTGGATTCTAGCACTGGCAAGCTAGAGGAGCTGAAACCAGTCTCTGCTTCCGCTGTGTCATCAAATATTCCTTTGGAGGCATTGATTAGCTCAGAGACACAGGCCACAGAGGCAGAAGGGTTACTGACCAAGGACAAGACCCCTCTGCAAGCCCTGGCAGACTTGTCTCTGGTGGAAGAGCAGAGTATACAAGTGTCTGCGGTGGTTTTGGAGGACAAGGAAGAAGAATACACATCGAAGGAGCTGCCAGAGTTGAAGACTGCTGGGAAGACCCTTGTATCTGGCCACGTGGTGGCTGAAACCACAATGCAAGTCGTTGACTTCAGTACTGGCGACCTGGTCGAGGAAAAGCCCTCTGAGGCAACAGCAATGCAGGAACACATTCCATTTGTGCCATTGATAGAGTCACAGCCTGTCGTCCAGGAAAGTGAAGACAAGTTTGTACCAGGTCTGATGCCAGAGGACAAGAAAGCCATCGTGGACCTCGAAGAAGGTAGAAATATCGTGACTGTGTCCCAGGTCACACCCGCTGACAAAGAATCCTTGTACATCGCTGAAGAGACGCCTTCCAAACATGCAGCCTCTGTTGGACTGGACACCACCCATGGAATCGCTGAAACCACCACAGTGTCCATTGAAGATTCCATATCTGAAGTGACTATAGAAAGACCAGATACCAAGACAGCATTGCCTAGTCAGGAGGTCTACCAGAGCGTCCTCGTGACCCAGGACATCGTGCAGGATCAAGAGAACACCTTTGATGGTAAATTCAAGCCAGCTGTGCAGCAGGTGGAAGTGTCGATAGAGGAAGGTAAACGCGTCACTACTGTGACGGAGGTAAGCGTGGCTGATAAAGAAGAAATACTGAAAACAGTCCAAGAAGAAAAAAGTCGAACAGCTGTACCAGCCATCGTTTCTGGCCACGAGGTGCCAGAAATGTCTGAAGTTATCCCAGAATCGAGCACAGGCGAGGTAGAGATCCTGAAGCCTGTGACAGCAACAGCCCAGGTAGGCCAGAAGCCATTCGAGACGATCGAGATGACAGAGCAAGTGCTGGCGGAGAAAGAGATGGACAAAGTCGAGGAAATAACGCTGCAGAAGACCAGTGCGCGTGTTACAGTGGACGAAAACAGGTTCATCGCCGTTACGGAAGCGACTACTGCGCAGGATGTTGAGACGGAGCTGTCGGAGATGAAGAAGCCTCGAGAAGAGGTGGCGAAGCCAGCGATGGAGGGCAAAGAAGTCGCTGAGCAAATGGAGGTGAACTTGAGGGAAGGACTTGGGGAGGTGGTCCAACCGCTACGACCAACAGCTGTGGAGGCGCACCCCACACAGACGACCTTGGAGAGCGTTGACATCAGTGAGACAGTGGCACAGGAGCACGGTACAGTGTTTGAAGGGAAGATGAAGTTGGATGAGCGCAGCGCTACGGTAAGCTTTGTGGAGGGAAAGAGCATCACCGTTGCCCAGGTCGTCACGCAAGACAAGGAAGACACCATCACAGTGTCCAAGTACGAAGAGAACAAGGCAGAGGTGACGTTGACCAGGCTTGGAATGGACGTGGCTCAGACAGCCCAGGTCTTCATAGAGCAGAGCACTGGGTCTGTTCAACCACTGGAGAAGCACGAAGCGAAGGCTCATCCTAAGCAGGACGCCTTGGAGCCCATCATAGTCGAAGAGACTCCCAGCGCAGAAAGCGAAGGCACTTTTGATAAGTACCCTAAGACAGTCTCCTCTACTGCCATCCCAACGTTCGAGGAAGGCCATGGACTTTCCGTGACAGAAGTAACGTCTGCAGAAGTGGAGTCGTTGCTGAAGGAGACGAAGATGGACGTGTCCCAGACAGCCACCAGCACTATCATCGCTGAACGTAATATCTTGGAAACCACCACGGTGGAATCTCGAGTGGACGTGCCAGACAAGGTGCAGGAGTTGAGCTTTACACCACAAGTGGCTGTCCCTGGCCAGGACACTTTCGAGAGCATCATTGTGAATGAAAACATAGTCGAAGAAAGTGAGAGGACCTTCGAGGGGGTATTCAAGCCGCAGACCCAGAAAGCAGACGTTAATGTCGAAAAAGTAACGTCTCTTCAGATCTCTGAAACTGTCACAGAGGACAAGGAAAGTGTCCTAGATATTGCTCCGAAACGGGAGGAAGTGAAGGCCACTCAGGACATCGGTCTTCTCGAGACTGTCGTCGGATCTATGGTAGAGAGTATGCAGAGTACTCAAGAAATCCACGAAGAGAAGCAGGTGTCTTCGCAGGCGACGATGACTCAGACCGTCATAGAAACAGCAGTGAAGATGGAAACGACTGTGGGTGAGCGTGAGGATACGTTCGAGGGGAAAGATTTCAAGCCAGAGCAGCAGAGAGGCAAGCCCCAGCTGGAGGGACTGAGCACTGTCACGGTCACAGAGGTGGTTTCCAATGAAATCGAAGATGTTCTGCCGGATGCAGTTGCTCCCAAGGAGCAACAGGCCCAACCCAGCCTGACTGGCAGGGAGGCGCCTGAAGTTCTGCAAGTGATTACTGCAGCCACCACAGAAGAATTCGAGAAAGTGACTAAATTGCAGGAGCAACAGGGCACGATAGAAGTGGAGGAGCTGTCCTCCGTCGCAGTCAGCGAGGTGATCTCCAATGAAGCGGAGGAAGTCCTCACCTTGAAGACCATCCCCAAAGACCAGCGCGCAGACTTCAATATCTTAGGAAGAGAAGCTGCAGAAACGTCTCAGGTGACGACGATCGCTGAGACAGAGGATCTTACTCTGAAGCGACCGGAAGAACAGAAGGGGAAACCGAAGGTAGACGAACTGACACCTCTGACGGTTTCGCATGTAGTTTCAAACGAGGCAGAGGAAGCAATGCCCGCTCCTGAGGTTCCAAAAGAGATGACAGCTGAACCGAGCTTGCTGGGGAGAGACGTGGCTGAGACGATGCAGGTGTTAACGGTTGCTAGTGCCGAGGAGCTTGTTGCGCCCAAAGCTCCCGAGGGGCAGAAGGGCAGGCCTCAGGTGGAGGAACTGGCACCACTGACTGTCTCCCAAGTCGTTTCCCAAGAAGCGGAGGAAATATTACCCACTCCCGAAGTCCCTGTGGAAAGGGAGGCTCAACCGAACCTGATAGGCAGAGACGTTGCTCAAACCATGGAAGTGTTGACCATGTCCAACGTCGATTCCTTGGCCGAAGCCAAGAAGCCCGAGGAACAGAGAGGAGTACCAGGTCTAGAAGAGTTCGTACCTTTATCCGTTTCACAAACGGTGTCCACTGAAATGGAGGACGTGCTGCCCAGCCCAGAGGTGCCGACAGGGAAAGTGGCCCAACCAAGTCTGTTCGGTCGTGACGTGGCAGAAACGATGCAAGTGTTGACGATGATCAGCGCGGAGGAACTAACCACGACCCGTGCACCCGAAGGGCAAAAGGGGAAACCGAATGTGGAGGAGCTGACTTCGTTGACCGTCTCCCAAACTGTGTCTCACGAAACGGAGATGATCCTGGAAAGCGAAGTTACGCCTAGCAAAGTGACAGCCACGGCTGCGTTATCTGGAAGAGAGGTGGCTGAAACCAGTCAGGTTCTCACTGTGACCAATGTAGAGGAACTGGAGAAGGCTGTGCTACCCGAGGAACAGAAAGGGAAACCGCGATTGGATGAGTTGACGTCGTTAACCGTCTCTCAGGTTGTGTCTAACGAGCTGGAGGATACCTTACCATCCCCAGAGAAGCCCAGCGAGAAAACTGCTCAGCCACAGATGACTGGCAGAGAGGTGGCCGAGAAGACGGAGGTCCTGACAGTGTCGAACGTGGAGGAACTGCAGAAGCCAGAGAAGCCAGAGGGTCAGAAAGGGAAGCCTGATGTGGAGGAACTGAGCTTCATCACTGTCTCTGAAGTGGTCTCCACGGAGGCAGAGAAGGAGTTGCCAACCCCAGAGGCTCCTAAACAACGTAAAGCGCTTACACAGATGTCCAGTATAGAGGTGGCAGAGACCACAGAAGTATTAACGATGACTAGCGCTGAGGAGCTTCCAAAACCAAAGGCACCAGAGGAACAGAAAGGCAAACCGCAATTGGAGGAACTGTTATCATTGTCAATATCAGAGGTTGCGTTCGGCGAGGCTGAGAAGGGATTACCAACGCCAGATGAACCAACAGCACAGACTGCTAAACCCAGTCTGCTGGGTATCCAGGTCGCTGAGAAATCGCAGGTGATCCCGTCTTCCATTACCGGGGATCTTCCAGAGTCAGCTAAACCAGAATCCAAGCAAATAGTTCCCGAGCAAATTCCATTCGAGAGCATAGAGCAATCGCAGCCAGTGCCGCAGGAGAGCGAAGGCACATTGGTGGTGGAGCAAACGACGAAAACGGCGATGGCTGAGGTGTCGTTCCGTGTATCGGAGAGCGTGGAGGTGACACAAGTGACCGCCACGGAACAGGAAGCGAATGAAGTAGTGAAAGGCGTGGCGAAAGAAGCGTCCGCGCAGCCGGATGTTATTAAACGAGAGGTTGCTCTGAAAACTGAGATACAGCCCGAGGACGTGGCATCCGAGTTCCGAGTGACCAAACCAGAGAGTAAGACTGCTAGGGGGGTGGAGGAAGTTCAGCAAGGTGTGATCGTGACCGAACACCTGACCGCTGGTGAGATTGAGTCAGAACTGCCCGAGTCTGTAATACCTTTCGCGAAGTTAGCGAGCGTTTCAATCGAAGCCGAGCACCTGGAGCAAGTTGTGGGTGAGTATCCATGCTATAAAGGTATTCGATTGCCAGTGACGGGACGGACGTGGACGTTGACGGTTAGGCTGACAACCTGAGGACGCATCGACGGTAGTCGTTAGAACGTTTCACGCGAGAAGTTTGAATTTAGGGCTGGTCGAAGTGGAATGTCGATGTAAGCGAGAAGAGGGTTAATTGATGGAAGCCAGATAGAGTGTCGTGAGAGGGTGTAGGGGTAGGTGAGACGGCGGAAGTGGCGAAAGGTAGGTATGGACATCACACAGGCATCAGACACGATTTAGACAATACATCACAAGCTACTTTACACATAGGCGACACAAAACAGTATCAAATCGTTACGGTGTCGATGAACATGAGAACCGTGTATCCATTCTGTTGATTTTTAAGAGAGAACCGAGTTGTTGGGATGGAGAAATGGTATCACGCAACGATACGCAAAATGCCACGAACCAAATGGTATTGCGAATCTAGAGTGAGAAGTCAAACCAAGTAAAACGAAAGCGATAGAATCAGCAGCGCGATGCCACAACACCTTAATCATATCACACTTGTTCTTGTATACATTTCAGAAACCACAGAAGCAACAGCGCAACAACATCACATTACAATCACACAACACACAATAAAACACGATACGCCACAGGAACAGCCGATCGAGTCTGATACAGAGGTAATCGAGGAGTATACAACAAAATTCAGGCGCGGGAGTACAGATGATGAGACAGCCGCGGTTAAGACAAAGAAAACGATTATACGAAAGAAGAAGCCGCGTACAGACGCGGAGGAAGACAATGTCGTCGTCATTGAGGAAGAATTGGAAGATATTAAGCCAAAGATACCGTCAATACCAAAGAAACAGTTTATGCCTATAGAGGAGGTCACGACAACGGTAGATGTGGAGGAAATAATACCGTCCAGAATCGACGAGGCAGAAGAAGTCACGCCGATGGAAGAAGAAGAGAAAGTAGAGGTGAAAGTGATTCAGGTTCAGGATATGGAAGAGGCTAAGAAGACTGTAAGGAAGAAGGTTATTAAACGTAGAGGAAAAGAACAGCAGGTAACTGAGGAAGTTACAGAAGAAGAGGAAGGAAAGGCTCCAGTAACCAGTGTCACTGAAGCACCTGTGGAAGAAGTAGTTGAGGAAATTGTGAAACTACTTCCTGTGCCAGAGTATGCTAAACCATCTGAGGTAGAGGAAGTTCGTGAACAGGTGACGGTGACTGAAGAAGTCACAAAATTAGGAAAACCGAAAAAGACTATCAGGAAGAAAATTATTAAACGTAGAGGAAGTGAGCAACAGGTAACGGAAGTAGTGACTATCGAAGAGCAAGGAAAGGCACCAGTGACAACTGTTGAGGAAGGCCCAGTGGAAGAAATAGTCGAAGAGACCCTGAAACAATTGCCAGCTCCAGAATATGCTAAGCCATCTGAAGTTGAAGAAGTTCGTGAACAGGTAACTGTAACTGAAGAAGTTACGAAATTAGGAAAACCGAAAAAGACGACAAAGAAGAAGATTATTAAACGTAAAGGAAGTGAACAACAGGTAACGGAAGTAGTTACTGTTGAAGAGCAAGGAAAGGCTCCAGTCACAACTGTAACTGAAGGGCCGCTTGAAGAAGTGGTTGAGGAAACAATTCAACCACTACCTGCTCCAGAATTTGTCAAACCAACTGCGGTAGAAGAAGTTCGAGAGCAGGTAACAGTTACTGAAGAAGTGACAAAACTTGGAAAGCCAAAGAAAACCACGAAGAAGAAAATCATTAAACGTAAAGGAAGTGAGCAACAGGTAACGGAAGTAGTCACTGTTGAAGAGCAAGGTAAAGCTCCAGTGACCACTGTCACAGAAGGACCAGTCGAGGAAGTAGTAGAAGAGATAATAAAGCCTCTACCAGCTCCAGAATACGTGCAGCCAACGGAAGTAGAAGAAGTTCGTGAGCAGGTAACAGTGACTGAAGAGGTGACGAAAGTAGGAAAGCCCAAGAAGACCATAAAGAAGAAGATCATTAAACGTAAAGGAAAAGAACAACAGGTAACGGAAGTAGTAACTGTTGAAGAGCAAGGAAAGGCTCCAGTGACTACTGTAACTGAAGGACCTGTTGAAGAAGTGGTCGAAGAAACAATTCAACCTCTACCCGTTCTAGAACGTGTGAAACCAACCGAGGTAGAAGAAGTTCGCGAACAAGTGACAGTGACTGAAGAAGTTACGAAATTAGGTAAACCGAAAAAGACCACAAAGAAAAAGATTATTAAACGAAAAGGAAGTGAGCAACAGGTAACGGAAGTAGTGACTGTCGAAGAACAAGGAAAGGCTCCAGTGACCACTGTTACGGAAGGACCAATAGAAGAAGTACTTGAAGAGACCCTGAAACCACTGCCAGTTCCTGAACGGGTTGAACCAACAGAAGTTGAAGAGGTGCGTGAACAGGTAACAGTGACTCAAGAGGTCACGAAATTAGGAAAACCTAAAAAGACCACAAAGAAGAAGATTATCAAACGTAAAGGAAGCGAACAACAGGTAACGGAAGTAGTGACTGTCGAAGAGCAAGGAAAGGCACCAGTGACAACCGTTGAGGAAGGCCCGGTGGAAGAAATAGTTGAAGAGACCCTAAAACAATTGCCAGCTCCAGAATATGCTAAGCCATCTGAAGTGGAAGAAGTGCGTGAACAGGTAACAGTGACTGAAGAGGTCACGAAATTAGGAAAACCGAAAAAGACCACAAAGAAGAAGATTATCAAACGTAAAGGAAGCGAACAACAGGTAACAGAAGTAGTGACTATCGAAGAGCAAGGAAAGGCACCAGTGACAACTGTTGAGGAAGGCCCAGTGGAAGAAATAGTCGAAGAGACCCTGAAACAATTGCCAGCTCCAGAATATGCTAAGCCATCTGAAGTTGAAGAAGTTCGTGAACAGGTGACGGTGACTGAAGAAGTCACAAAATTAGGAAAACCGAAAAAGACTATCAGGAAGAAAATTATTAAACGTAGAGGAAGTGAGCAACAGGTAACGGAAGTAGTGACTGTCGAAGAGCAAGGAAAGGCACCAGTGACAACCGTTGAGGAAGGCCCAGTGGAAGAAATAGTCGAAGAGACCCTGAAACAATTGCCAGCTCCAGAATATGCTAAGCCATCTGAAGTTGAAGAAGTTCGTGAACAGGTAACTGTAACTGAAGAAGTTACGAAATTAGGAAAACCGAAAAAGACCACAAAGAAGAAGATTATCAAACGTAAAGGAAGCGAACAACAGGTAACAGAAGTAGTGACTATCGAAGAGCAAGGAAAGGCACCAGTGACAACTGTTGAGGAAGGCCCAGTGGAAGAAATAGTCGAAGAGACCCTGAAACAATTGCCAGCTCCAGAATATGCTAAGCCATCTGAAGTTGAAGAAGTTCGTGAACAGGTAACTGTAACTGAAGAAGTTACGAAATTAGGAAAACCGAAAAAGACCACAAAGAAGAAGATTATTAAACGTAAAGGAAGTGAGCAACAGGTAACGGAAGTAGTGACTGTCGAAGAGCAAGGAAAGGCACCAGTGACAACTGTTACGGAAGGCCCAGTGGAAGAAGTACTCGAAGAGACCCTGAAACCACTGCCTGTTCTTGAACGTGTTAAACCAACAGAAGTTGAAGAGGTGCGTGAACAGGTAACCGTGACTGAAGAAGTCACGAAATTAGGAAAACCGAAGAAGACTATCAAAAAGAAGATCATTAAACGTAAAGGAAAAGAACAACAAATAACAGAAGTAGTTACAGTAGAAGAACAAGGTAAAGCACCCGTAACAACTGTCACAGAAGGTCCCGTAGAAGAAGTAGTAGAAGAAGCACTGAAACCATTACCAGCCCTAGAGTTTGCGAAACCATCAGAAGTAGAAGAAGTGCGCGAACAAGTAACAATAACTGAGGAGGTAACCAAAGGAGGCAAACCCAAGAAAATTACCAAGAAGAAGGTTATTAAACGCAAAGGAAAGGAACAACAGGTAACGGAGATTGTTACAGTTGAGGAACGGGGAAAGGCCCCAGTCACAACTGTTACTGAAGCACCTGTTGAAGAAGTTGTTGATGAATTCGTAAAGATACTACCTGCTCCGGAATATGCTAAACCCTCTGAGGTAGAGGAAGTTCGAGAACAAGTCACTGTTATTCAAGAAGTCACCAAAGAAGGTAAGCCTAAGAAGACCACCAAGAAGAAAGTCATTAAACGCAAAGGACAGGAACAGCAAGTAACCGAAGTTGTTACAGTTGAAGAACAAGGAAAAGCTCCAGTAACCACTGTAACTGAAGGTCCAGTTGAAGAGGTGGTAGAAGAAGCTGTGAAACCGTTGCCTGCGTTGGAATATGTGAAACCAACAGAAGTCGAAGAAGTTCGCGAACAAGTAACAGTTACTGAAGAACTTACCAGAGAAGGCAAACCTAAAAAGACCATTAAGAAGAAGATTATTAAACGCAAAGGAAAGGAACAAAAAGTGACTGAAGTTGTTACTGTTGAGGAACAAGGGAAGGCTCCTGTCACAACGGTCACTGAAGCACATGTCGAGGAAGTAGTGGATGAGACTGTAAAGACACTACCTGCTCCAGCATATGCTAAACCGTATGAAGTAGAAGAAGTTCGAGAACAAGTTACGGTTACGCAAGAAGTTACACACGAGGGCAAACCTAAGAAAACAACCAAGAAGAAGGTGATTAAACGCAAGGGCTCAGAACAGCAAGTGACAGAGTTCGTGACAGTTGAAGAACAAGGAAAGGCACCTGAGACCACTGTTACAGAAGGTCCTGTCGAAGAAATCCTCGAAGAAGCACTGAAGCCCCTGCCCGCCCCAGAATTTGTTATACCATCAGAAGTGGAGGAAGTACGTGAACAAGTAACAGTCACTGAAGAAATTACGAAGGAAGGCAAACCCAAGAAGACCACCAAGAAAAAGGTTACTAAACGCAAGGGTAAAGAGCAGCAAGTGACAGAAATTGTCACAGTTGAGGAACAAGGGAAGGCACCTGTCACAACTGTCACTGAAGCACCTGTTGAAGAGGTAGTTGATGAAACCATAAAAGCACTACCTGCCCCGGAATATGCTAAACCATCTGAAGTAGAAGAAGTTCGTGAACAAGTCACTGTTACTCAAGAAGTCACCAAAGAAGGTAAACCTAAAAAGACAACCAAAAAGAAGGTCGTTAAACGCAAGGGCTCAGTCCAGCAAGTGACGGAGTTTGTGACAGTTGAAGAACAAGGGAAGGCACCTGAGACAACTGTTACAGAAGGTCCTGTAGAAGAAGTAGTAGAAGAAGCACTGAAATCATTACCTGCGCCAGAGTTTGCAAAACCATCAGAAGTAGAAGAAGTTCGTGAACAAGTGACTGTCACTGAGGTGGTAACTAAGGAGGGCAAACCTAAAAAGACCACAACGAAGAAAATTATCAAACGTAAAGGAAAAGAACAGCAGGTGACAGATATTGTCACAGTTGAGGAACAGGGAAAGGCTCCTGTCACAACTGTCACCGAAGCACCTGTTGAAGAGGTAGTTGATGAAACCATAAAAGCACTACCTGCCCCGGAATATGCTAAACCATCTGAAGTAGAAGAAGTTCGTGAACAAGTCACTGTTACTCAAGAAGTCACCAAAGAAGGTAAACCTAAGAAGACAACCAAAAAGAAGGTCGTTAAACGCAAGGGCTCAGTACAGCAAGTGACGGAGTTCGTGACAGTTGAAGAACAAGGGAAGGCACCTGAGACAACTGTTACAGAAGGTCCTATAGAAGAAGTAGTAGAAGAAGCACTGAAACCATTACCAGCCCCAGAGTTTGCGAAACCATCAGAAGTAGAAGAAGTACGCGAACAAGTCACTGTCACTGAGGTGGTAACTAAGGAAGGTAAACCTAAAAAGACCACGACGAAGAAGATTGTCAAACGCAAAGGAAAAGAACAGCAGGTGACAGATATTGTCACAGTTGAGGAACAAGGGAAGGCGCCTGTCACAACTGTCACTGAAGCACCTGTTGAAGAGGTAATTGATGAAACCGTAAAAGAACTACCTGCCCCGGAATATGCTAAACCATCTGAAGTGGAAGAAGTTCGAGAACAAGTTACTGTTACGCAAGAAGTGACACACGAAGGCAAACCTAAGAAAACAACCAAGAAGAAGGTCGTTAAACGAAAGGGCTCAGTACAGCAAGTGACGGAGTTCGTGACAGTTGAAGAACAAGGGAAGGCACCTGAGACAACTGTTACAGAAGGTCCTATAGAAGAAGTAGTAGAAGAAGCACTGAAACCATTACCAGCCCCAGAGTTTGCGAAACCATCAGAAGTAGAAGAAGTACGCGAACAAGTCACTGTCACTGAGGTGGTAACTAAGGAAGGTAAACCTAAAAAGACCACGACGAAGAAGATTGTCAAACGCAAAGGAAAAGAACAGCAGGTGACAGATATTGTCACAGTTGAGGAACAAGGGAAGGCGCCTGTCACAACTGTCACTGAAGCACCTGTTGAAGAGGTAATTGATGAAACCGTAAAAGAACTACCTGCCCCGGAATATGCTAAACCATCTGAAGTGGAAGAAGTTCGAGAACAAGTTACTGTTACGCAAGAAGTGACACACGAAGGCAAACCTAAGAAAACAACCAAGAAGAAGGTCGTTAAACGAAAGGGCTCAGTACAGCAAGTTACAGAGTTCGTGACAGTTGAAGAACAAGGAAAAGCACCTAAGACAACTGTTACAGAAGGTCCTGTAGAAGAAGTAGTAGAAGAAGCATTGAAACCATTACCAGCCCCTGAGTTTGCGAAACCATCAGAAGTAGAAGAAGTGCGCGAACAAGTCACTGTCACTGAGGTGGTAACTAAGGAAGGTAAACCTAAAAAGACCACGACGAAGAAGATTGTCAAACGCAAAGGAAAAGAACAGCAGGTGACAGATATTGTCACAGTTGAGGAACAAGGGAAGGCGCCTGTCACAACTGTCACTGAAGCACCTGTTGAAGAGGTAATTGATGAAACCGTAAAAGAACTACCTGCCCCGGAATATGCTAAACCATCTGAAGTGGAAGAAGTTCGAGAACAAGTTACTGTTACGCAAGAAGTGACACACGAAGGCAAACCTAAGAAAACAACCAAGAAGAAGGTCGTTAAACGAAAGGGCTCAGTACAGCAAGTTACAGAGTTCGTGACAGTTGAAGAACAAGGAAAAGCACCTAAGACAACTGTTACAGAAGGTCCTGTAGAAGAAGTAGTAGAAGAAGCACTGAAACCATTACCAGCCCTAGAGTTTGCGAAACCATCAGAAGTAGAAGAAGTGCGCGAACAAGTCACTGTCACTGAGGTGGTAACTAAGGAAGGTAAACCTAAAAAGACCACGACGAAGAAAATTATCAAACGCAAAGGAAAAGAACAGCAGGTAACAGATATTGTCACAGTTGAGGAACAGGGAAAGGCTCCTGTCACAACTGTCACCGAAGCACCTGTTGAAGAGGTAGTTGATGAAACCATAAAAGCACTACCTGCCCCGGAATATGCTAAACCATCTGAAGTAGAAGAAGTTCGAGAACAAGTTACTGTTACGCAAGAAGTGACACACGACGGCAAACCTAAGAAAACAACCAAGAAGAAGGTCGTTAAACGAAAGGGCTCAGTACAGCAAGTTACAGAGTTCGTGACAGTTGAAGAACAAGGAAAAGCACCTAAGACAACTGTTACAGAAGGTCCTGTAGAAGAAGTAGTAGAAGAAGCATTGAAACCATTACCAGCCCCTGAGTTTGCGAAACCATCAGAAGTAGAAGAAGTGCGCGAACAAGTCACTGTCACTGAGGTGGTAACTAAGGAAGGTAAACCTAAAAAGACCACGACGAAGAAGATTGTCAAACGCAAAGGAAAAGAACAGCAGGTGACAGATATTGTCACAGTTGAGGAACAAGGGAAGGCGCCTGTCACAACTGTCACTGAAGCACCTGTTGAAGAGGTAATTGATGAAACCGTAAAAGAACTACCTGCCCCGGAATATGCTAAACCATCTGAAGTGGAAGAAGTTCGAGAACAAGTTACTGTTACGCAAGAAGTGACACACGAAGGCAAACCTAAGAAAACAACCAAGAAGAAGGTCGTTAAACGAAAGGGCTCAGTACAGCAAGTTACAGAGTTCGTGACAGTTGAAGAACAAGGAAAAGCACCTAAGACAACTGTTACAGAAGGTCCTGTAGAAGAAGTAGTAGAAGAAGCACTGAAACCATTACCAGCCCTAGAGTTTGCGAAACCATCAGAAGTAGAAGAAGTGCGCGAACAAGTGACAGTCACTGAGGAGGTAACCAAAGAAGGCAAACCTAAGAAAACAACTAAAAAGAAGGTTGTTAAACGTAAAGGGAAAGAACAGCAAGTGACAGAAGTAGTTACTGTTGAAGAACAAGGAAAAGCTCCCGTGACGACTGTCACTGAAGCACCTGTTGAGGAAGTGGTGGATGAAACAGTAAAGATCCTGCCTGCCCCAGAATTCGCTAAACCATCTGAAGTGGAAGAAGTTCGTGAACAAGTCACTGTTACACAAGAAGTGACTAGGGAAGGTAAACCTAAGAAAACCACCAAGAAGAAGGTAATTAAACGTAAAGGGACAGAACAACAAGTAACAGAGGTTGTCACTATTGAAGAGCAAGGAAAAGCTCCAGTGACCACTGTATCTGAGGGTCCTATTGAGGAAGTAGTAGAAGAAACACTGATGCCACTGCCTGCGCCAGAGTCTGTCGTACCAACCGAAGTGGAAGACACTCACGAAGAAGTAACAGTCACTGAAGAAGTCACTGAGGAAGGTAAACCAAAGAAGCTTAAGAAGAAAGTGATTAAACGGAAAGATGTACGCGAGGTTGTCACTGAAGTGGAGGAAGCCCAAGTTCCTGAAGTTCCAACCGAAGAAACTAAGAAACCTGTTAAGCTACAGCGCATGAAAGTTACTAAATTCGAAGCTACTAAACTCGAGGTACAGGAAGTGTCCGTAGACAAGCCACAATTTGCTCAAATTAAATTACGTAAGACACCAGTGGCGAAACGTCCAGAGAAGAAAAAGGAGGAGAAATTCCCTCGTATTATGCTACGAAGTCGTATCACTCCCATTGAATGGCCTCCTTCCATGAAACACTTAAAAATTACAGATCTCGAACCGAACGAAATTCAAAATGGTATCTTATCTCGTAATGTCGAGGAAGCCGAGGCTCTGCCAAAACCAAAGAAAAAGGTTGTAAAGCGTTTGAAGAAGGAAATCGCAAAACTGGAGAAGCTAGATCAGGAATTTGCTGAACTGAAAAAGGAATTGACTTTAGAGAAACTCGAAGAGCCATTGCCAGAAGAAAAGCCAGAACGAAAGGTGAAGAAGAAGAAAAAGCCTGAGGACAAAGTGAAAGAAGCTCTGAAGCCTCAGTTGATGAAGATCAGTATCAAAGAACAGAAACCAATCAAACCAAAGATCGAGGAACCTGCTACTCCTTCGTTCGCGCAGATTAAACTGAAGAAACCTCGGGTCACTCCAAAGAAGATGGACAAAGACGAATCAAAGTTTCCGAAGATTTTATTACGCAGTCGTATAACTCCATACGAATGGCCACCTTCCATCAAATATCCTCTCATAACTGAGCTAGAACCAAATTATGTACAGAATGCTATACTATCTCGTACAATGGAGGAGGCACTGAAGCTGAAGAAGATAAAGCGCAAGAAGATGAAGCTTCCTGAGAAGGAGCTAACGGATCTCGAGAAACTAGACCAAGAGTTTGAGGAACTGAAGAAAGTGCCATTAGAAAAGGTTGAGGAAACGACTCCCTATGAACGTCAACCAAAACCAAAAGAGATGGAGGCAGAGAAACCTAAGAAATTGGTGATAGGTAAAGGAAAACCTCGACCTGCTGAGGAAGAAGAAGCAGAGACCGTTAAATTAAAGAAGATTCCACAAAAAGTTCCAAGCGAGCCAGAAGAATTAGCTCCAGTTCCAAAAGGCAAGGACGAAGTGGACAAGCCTAAGAAAGAGAAAGAGGAGAAAGAATATCCCGAGTTGAAACCATTCGAGCCCTACGACGTAGACGCCATCGAAGTGGATCTCGAGGAAAGAGAAAAGCCAGATTATCCTGAACCAGAGAAGAAACCAGGCAAGAAGGCTCCAGCCAAGAAGCCAAAGAAAGAACGAAAGACTCCAGCTCAAGAGACCGAAGCTGTTCCTATCGTGCCTGGCGTTCCAAAGCCAGAGGAGCCTGAAGAAGAGGCAGACATTAAAAGGAGAATTCCTCAACGCGAGGCACCAACCGAGGAGCCAGAAAAGATCAAATTGAAACCGTGGAAGAAACGTGACGAGCCAGAGGAAGAAGAAGTGAAACCTGAAGACTACATCAAGTTCGTTCCAAAGGACGACGACATTGTCGAAACCGTTGAAGTGATTACCACTGTTACCACCGAAGAGACTCCAGAGAAGAAACAGCGAAAGATCAAGAAAAAGAAGACCACGACTAAACGTGGCGATGAGAAGCCTAAGGTTGTCGAAGAGACAACCGTGGAAGAAGAAGGCGTTGAGCCTGTCGTTACTGTTGAGGAGCTCGAGGTGGAGAAACTCGAGGTGGTACCGATCGAGACTGTTGAAAATGCCGCGCCTGTGGAAGAGGTGAAAGAGGAAATCGTGACCAGCGAAATAGTCACCGAAGAAGGAACAAAGAGAGTGCTGAAGAAGAAACGTGTGACGAGGAAACGGGAAGGTAAAGAGCAGGTCACCGAAGAGGTGACCGTCGAAGAGGAAGGTAAAGAACCGGTAACAGCCACAATAGAACTCCACGAAGACATTACACCAGAAATACACGAAAAACCCAAACACAAAAGACCGATAAAACCCATAGCTGATGAGAAGGTACAGGAAGGTAAGCTCATTTCTTACGTATTACTACCACCATTACGTACAATTAGACGATTACAAAAACCGATTTACATATGTCTATTCGCTCTCCATGTATACGATGCGCAACAAAAGAAACAGGAAACAAAGACATCGACAAACATACTTTATACCATTATACTGTATACAGTTACCAGTGCATATATCGATGTTATTATTTGTACGCTTCGTGTCGATACCTCGTTCGTACAGTGGTCTTGTAATTCCCCCCCAAACAGAGCTTAGTATCGATAGATACAATGTGCTCGATTAATGTATGGATTTAAAGCATTTTGTTCTTATTGCAGATGTGACGGAGAAGACGGTTCAAGAGGTAAGACTGTTTATCGATCGTTTTATAGCCATTTTGTGGACTGATGATTGCGTAGAATTTAATTGATTCTGTTTGTTTGGAGCAGGAAGAAGTCGTCGAGGAAGTTAAGAAGATTACGAAGAAGAAGAAGAAGCCACTGACAGCTAAGGACGAAGTGACGGAGGAGATCGTGGAAGAAATCACGATCGAGGAGCCTGAGAAGCAAAAGGCGAAACCAGTGGTGGAGGAAGAAGAAGAGACGGTGACGATAACCGAGCACGATGTGAAGAAAGCACCGAAAAAGAAGAAGGAGGTCGTTATAAAGGAGGAGGAAGAAATCTTTGAAACCATCGAGACACCCACGCAGAAGATCATCAAGAAGAAGAGGCGCCCTATGAAAAAGGGCGAGGAGGAAGTCATTGAGGAGATCATTATAAAGCCCAGAGAAGAAGCTATTGTAATGGAGGAAGAACAAATAGTGGAAGTTATCGAGACTCCCACGAAGAAGATCGTGAAGAAGAAGAAATCTGTGAAGAAGGATGACGGTGTTCCTGAGGAGGTCGTTGAAGAAATAGTCATCGAGAAGCCACAGAAGGAGAAAGCCAGGCCTGTTGTGGAAGAAGAAAAAGAGACTGTCGTGGTGACGGAGGTTGAACTGAAAGAAGCACCTGAAAAGCCAGTGGAAGTCATCGAGGAAGAAGAAATAGTTGAAATCGTTGAAACTCCGACGAAGAAAATCATTCGAAAGAAGCCCAAGGACAAGAAGGAGAAAGCCAGGCCTCTTGTGGAAGAAGAAAAAGAGACTGTCGTGGTGACAGAGGTTGAACTAAAGGAAGCACCTGAGAAGCGAGTGGAAGTCGTCGAGGAAGAAGAAATAATTGAAATCGTTGAAACTCCGACGAAGAAGATCATTCGAAAGAAGCCCAAGGACAAGAAGGAGAAGGTTGTGGAGGAAGTGATACAGAAGACTATAGAAGAAGCAAAGGCTATGGAAGAGCAGGAAATCGTAGAAATCATTGAAACGCCAACGAAGAAGGTTATCAAGAAGAAGAAGGCGACGATAAAGGAAGGTGAAGCGCCTGTGGAAGAAGTCGAAGAAATCGTGATCGAAAAGCCTGTCAAAGAAAAAGCTAAAGGAGACATTATTCCTAAAGAAGGCGTGGAAATCACGGAAATCATTACAGAAACGACTGTTGAGGAGTTGCCAGAAGAGAAAGCTAAACCTGAAGAAGCCAAGCCCTCAGATGTCAAGGAAGAGAAGGCAAAGGTTACGGAGGTAGTGGTTAAAAAGGCGCCAAAGAAGAAGAAGAAGCCTGTTACTGCCACTGAAGCGGAAGAGGAGGAAGAGGTCATTGAAGAAATGAAGCCTGAGGTGCCAAAAGAAGAAAAGGCAAAACCAACAGTTACGGAAAAAGAAAGCGTTGAAGTGACTGAAGTGATTTCTGAGGTAACCACCGCGGAACTTCCTGACAAGGTTAAGCCTAAAAAGAAGAAAGCAACCGAAGTTGAAGAAACTGAAGAGAAAGTGGTGACGAAGAAAGTAACGGTGGAAGAAGCACCTAAGGAAGCTGTGCCAAAGACAGAGGAACAACCAGTTGAAGAAGTACAAGAACTCGTGCAGGAGAAGCCGAAGAAAACCAAGGCAAAGAAAGAAGTTACTCCGAAAGACAGTATCGTGACGACTGAAGTCATAACTACGACTGCGGAGGAGTTGTTGGAGGTTGAAAAACCGAAGGAAGATAAAGCTAAGATCGTCGAAGAGGAAGAAGAAGTACCTAAAGTGGAAGAGAAGAAAGTTACCGTGAAGAAGGCTCCCAAAAAGAAGCTGAAACCGACGGAAGCTGAAGAAGAACAAGTGGAAGAAGTTGTGGAGGAAATAACCGTGGAAGAACCAAAGAAGAGGAAGGCTAAGAAGACAGTTCTTCCTAAAGAAGAAATACAGACGACTGAAGTGGTTCCTGAGGTTGCGGCTGAAGACATACCTAAGGAGAAGAAACCAAAGGAAGAACAGGCTGTCCCCGCGGAAGAAGAGAAGGTGGAAGAAGAGGCTAAGGTAACTGAAGTCCCTGTGAAAAAAGCACCGAAGGAGAAGAAGAAGAAGAAGGAAGAACCTGCTGTGACTAATGGCGAGGTGGTTGAGGAGAAACCGAAAGAAAAGGTGGTTGAAGAAAAACCGAAAGAAAAGGTGATTGAAGAGAAACCGGAAGAAAAGGATGTCCCTGTGGAGAAGCCGGAAGAGAAGGAAGTTCCTGAAGAGAAACCTAAAGAGGAAAAACCAGAAGAGAAGAAGGAAGTGAAGGAAAAGCCAAAGAAGAAGAAACTACCAGCAGAAAAGAAACCTACGGTTTCAGAAGAAGAAGAACGCGAGGATAAGGTGGAAGAAATAGTGGAAGAGAAACCAAAGAAGGTGAAGGCTAAAAAGGAAATTGTTCCAAAAGACACGGTAGAAACGACTGAAGTTGTCCCTGAAACCACGACGGAACAACTGCCAACGAAGAAGCCTAAAGAGCGCAAAGCAGTGCCAGTTGAAGAGAAAAAAGAAGAAGAGGTAGAAGTGACGGAAGTTCCAGTGCAGAAGGCTCCAGAAGAGAAGGAGGAAGATGTACCAGAAGAGAAACCTGTTGAAGCTGTTCCTGAGAAGCCGCAGGAAGCAAAGGTTGTGAAAAAGAAGAAGAAGAAGCCAGTTAAAAAGGATGAAATAGAAGAGTGGGTGGAGCCCGAATACGAACGGCCTGTATTGGAGCCAATGCCTGAGAAGATACAATGGGAACCGACGAAAAAGAAGAAGGAGAAGAAACCACTGCCCGAGTCCCTGCAGAAATTGGTTCCAGAGAAGATCGAGAGAAAGGAAATCAAGCCGACCAAACTGAAGTACTCGGAACCTGCAGAGAATGTCCAGTTCGCTGCTGTCAAGCTGAAGAAGGTGGCAGTGACGAAGAAGAAAGGAGCTGAGGAGCCGAAATTCCCGAAGATCATGCTACGCAGCAGAATCACATTAGTCGGTGATTATCCACCAGAATTGCAGATCCCGAAGATTACTTACATGGAAGAGAATCCAGTTCAAACTGGTATCCTCTCCAGAAACGCGGAAGAAGCCCTCAAGCTCCTAAAGAGAAAGGTCAAGAAGGTGAAGCTTTCTGAGAAGGAGGTGGCGGAGCTGGAGAAACTGGATCAAGAGTTCGAAGAACTGAAGAAGGTACCTCTGGAAAAAGTAGAAGATATGCCGGTTTACGAACGACAACCAAAGAAGGCGCCAGAAGAACCTGAAAAGCCTAAGAAACTGGCTGTCGGAAAGGGTAAGGTACCAGAAGAAGAGAAGGTTGAGCCTGAGAAGGTGAAACTGAAGAAGATACCCGAAACGAAGCCAGAAGAAGTGCCAGAACCCGTTAAGAAGCCTGTGAAGCCTGAACCAGAAGAGGAGGCCAAGCCGGACAAAAAGAAGAAACCGAAGGTGAAACTGGAACACGATGATTTGAAGCCATTAGACTTCGAGAGGCCGGAACTTGAGAAGTACGAACCTGAAGAATACGAAGAACCAGAGAAACCGAAACCTGAACCAGTTCCAAAGCCTTACGAGAAAGAGAAGAAGAAGAAACCAGATCAGGAGATTGAGCAGATTCCGTTGATAAAGGGTGAACCGAAACCACCAGAGACTGAAGAAGAGCCAGAGGTGAAGTTCCGAATACCAACGAAAGAGAAACCAGAAGAGGAGCCAGAGAAAATAACGTTGAAAGGCTGGAAGAAAGATAAGCCAGTGGACGAAGGTGAGAAAGAGTTCCCTGCGAAGGAAGAAGAAGAAGCTCCAAAGGCACCAAAAGAAGAAGCTGAAGATGTCACGATTAAACGCAAGGTGAAATCGAAGAAACCCAAAGAAAAGGCTCCTGCGGAGGAAGAAGTTACTCTTCAGAAGCCTGAAGAGGAAAAACCAGAAGAAGTTCCAGAAGTGGTCGAAGAAATTACTTTGAAGAAAGCACCAGAAAAGCCAGTAGAGGAAGCTCCTGCTGAAGTAACGATAAAGAAACCAGTCGTCGAGGAAAAAGAAGTGGAAGAAGAAGAGACAGTGACTGAGGTCACGTTGAAGAAGAAACCAAAGAAACCGACCGAAGTCGCGGAAGAGGCGGTTTTAAAGAAACCAAAGAAGAAACCTGTAAAAGAGGAAGCAGCTGAAGAGGTGACAATTCAGAAGGTTATCACCGAAGAGAAAGAAAAAGAAGAAGTTACGGAAGAGGTTGTTATAAAGAAGATGAAACCGAAAGAGAAGCTCGTTCCAGAAGAGGTAGCTGAGGAAATTACGCTGAAGAAACCAGAAGAAAAAGAGGCAGTGCCAGAAGAAGTAAGTGAAGAAATAAAGAAACCGAAGAAGAAGAAACCAGTGAAAGAGGAAGCAGCGGATGAAGTCACTATTAAGAAACCCGTTGTGGAAGAGAAGAAGGAGGAAGAAGCTCCACAGGAAGTAACTTTGAAGAAGAAAAAACCAAAGGAAAAGCCCGTTCCAGAGGAAGTGGCTGAGGAAGTGACGCTGAAGAAAGTGCCAGAAGAAAAGGAGAAGGTGCCAGAAGAAGTGAGCGAGCAAGTGGAACTGAAGAAACCGAAGAAGAAACCTGTAGAGGAGGAAGCAGCCGACGAAGTGACTATTAAGAAGCCTGTTGTGGAAGAAAAGGAGGAGGAAGTTCCAGAGAAAGTGACGTTGAAGAAGAGGAAACCAAAGGAGAAACCTACTCCAGAGGAAGTATCTGAAGAAATTTCACTGAAGAAGCCAGTACCAGAAGAAAAAGAAAAAGTACCTGAGGAAGTAAGCGTGGAGTTGAAGAAACCAAAGAAGAAGAAGCCCGTGGAAGAGGAGGCTGCGGATGAAGTCACGATTAAGAAGGTTGTAGTTGAGGAGCAGAAGGAAGAAGAGGTACCAGAGCAGGTGCTTCTGAAGAAGAAGAAACCCAAGGAAAAACCTGCTCCAGAAGAAGTGTCTGAAGAAATTACACTGAAGAAGCCAGTACCTGAAGAGGAAAAGAAGGTGCCAGAAGAAGTGAGTGAACAGGTTGAGATTAAGAAACCGAAGAAAAAGAAACCAGTGGTTGAAGAAGCTGCTGATGAAGTTACCATCGAGAAGATTGTTGTGGAAGAGAAGGAAGAAGAGGAGGTGCCACAGGAAGTAACTCTGAAAAAGAGGAAACCAAAGGAAAAACCTGTTCCCGAAGAGGTGACTGAGGAAGTTTCCCTAAAGAAACCAGTGCCAGAGGAAAAAGAGAAAGCACCAGAAGAAGTGAGCGAACAAGTTGAGATAAAGAAACCTAAGAAGAAGAAGCCAGTAGTAGAAGAGGCTGCGGACGAAGTTACCATAAAGAAGGTTGTGGTCGAAGAGAAGGAAGAAGAGGAGGTGCCACAGGAAGTAACTTTGAAAAAGAAGAAACCAAAGGAAAAGCCAGTTCCCGAAGAGGTGACTGAAGAAGTCACTCTAAAGAAACCAGAGGAAAAAGAGAAAGCACCAGAAGAAGTGAGTGAACAAGTTGAGATAAAGAAACCTAAGAAGAAAAAGCCAGTAGTAGAAGAGGCTGCTGACGAAGTTACCATCAAGAAGGTTGTTGTGGAAGAGAAGGAAGAAGAGGAAGTTCCGGAGGAAGTAACTCTGAAAAAGAGGAAACCGAAGGAGAAGCCTGTTCCTGAAGAGGTGACAGAAGAAATTACTCTAAAGAAACCAGAGGAAAAAGAAAAAGCACCAGAAGAAGTGAGTGAACAAGTTGAGATAAAGAAACCCAAGAAGAAGAAGCCAGTAGTAGAAGAGGCTGCTGACGAAGTTACCATCAAGAAGGTTGTTGTGGAAGAGAAGGAAGAAGAGGAAGCTCCGGAGGAAGTAACTCTGAAAAAGAGGAAACCGAAGGAGAAGCCTGTTCCTGAAGAAGTGGCAGAAGAAATTACTCTAAAGAAACCAGTGCCGGAAGAGGAAGAAAAAGCACCAGAAGAAGTTAGCGAGAAGGTAGAACTAAAGAAACCTAAGAAGAAGAAGCCAGTCGTAGAAGAGGCTGCTGACGAAGTCACCATCAAGAAGGTTGTTGTAGAAGAGAAGGAAGAGGAAGAAGCTCCGGAGGAAGTAACGCTGAAGAAGAGGAAACCAAAGGAGAAGCCTGTTCCTGAAGAGGTGACAGAAGAAGTCACTCTAAAGAAACCAGTACTAGAAGAGAAAGAAACGGCACCGGAAGAAGTTAGCGAGAAAGTGGAACTAAAGAAACCAAAGAAGAAGAAGCCAGTGATAGAAGAAGCTGCCGATGAAGTCACGATCAAGAAAATGGTACCCACGGAGGAGGAAGAATCGCCCGAAGAAGTAACAATCAAGAAAAAGAAGAAGCCAGAGAAGAAACCCAGCATCACAGAAGAAGTCGAAGAAACTGCAGTGACAATAAAGAAAGCTCGTGCTCCCGAGAAGCCCGCGGAGGACGAAGAGGTGTCAAGCGACGTGCAACTGAAGAAGAAGAAACCAGCACGAAAGGTCGAAGATGTGGCAGCCGACGAGCTAACCATCCAAAAGATCGAAGAGGTGGAACAACCAGAGGAAGAAGAGATCCACGAATTCACTTTCAAACGAAAACCACCGAAGCTGGCTCCCAAACCGATCGAAGAAATTTACGAGGATGTCACTATTCGAAAGTTACGGCCAAAGAAGAAGCCCAGGCCAGACATCAAAGAGATAACGGACGCTGAGAATGTGACATTCAGGCCTCGTAGCACGAAGACCAAGGAGGACGTGGAGCAGGAGTTCAAGATCTCTTTGAACACGTACGAAGAAGAAGATATCTCGATGTCTGGCAAGGTTCGTTTGAAACAAAAGAAGAAGCCGATGACGTACTCAGAGGAGACTGGGGAGGAGACGATCAGAATTATGCAGGAAGTGGAGGACGATTCTGGTCCGATCATAGAAGAGATCGTGGACGAGTCGGACGAGGAAGCTAAGGACGAGTACAGCATCGAAGAGCTAGAGACTGACGAAATGAGACTGCCATTGAGGAGGAGGAGGAAGAAGAAGGTACCCAGACCGTATTCAGTGGAGGACATCGAAGAAGGTGACGTGAACCTGAAGCTGAAGCGCGACAGAAAGTACTCGATCGAGGAAACCGACGAGTCGCTGGAGTTGAAGCTGAAGAGCAAGAGACGCGTATCCACCTACGACGAAGGTTCGACAGAATTTCTCCGTTGTTGCTTTCGCAGATAACACCTAATCTGGAGTAACATGCTTTCAGCTAAAGTAGAGATTAACGGTTGGTCGTCAGACAGCCAGTGTTTAGTGAGTATGCTTGCCCCATCACGTCCCGTGCCTACTCAATCGAATATCTTCACCCGACTCTTCCTGCTTCTTGATCCACTGCGAATGAAAAGCATATCGGTACTCCGTATAACGTACAGCAATTAGAAACGTCAGCGAAACATGATCGATAACGAACTTGTCGCGAGGCTTATCGGTCGGCAATACTCGCTCGGTGCCACCGAGCGTAATTAACCATGATATGTTATCGCTTCAATTTCACGCATACATTAAACGGAGAGTTGATCGTGTTCACGGTTTATCGATCTACGACTCTGTCTTACGATCTGTATTGTTTGCTTCGGATGCTTTTTTTTAATAGCGAATAGTTAAATGTTTGTTTGAAACGTTGCAGAAGAGGCCACGCTTAGTATCACTAGGGAAGAGGACATTTCAGAAGAAGGTACGTTCAGTTTCAGCTTGAGTGTAGAGGAATTAGAAGTACTTATTTTTAAGTGGTTTCAAAAATTTACATAATTGTTGGTTGGTATGTTTTAGAAGAAATCGAGTATGTTGTTCGCGATGGCGACACGATGTTCTCCATTTGCTCGTATGTGGCGGAAACCGACGAAGCCATCAATCTGGTCGAAGGAGAAAGGGTTTACGTCATCGGTAAGTTTGTATTTATGTAGCATTGAAAGAATGTTTAATAACAATCGAAATAATGAAGATGGAATAATTATCTGTGTGATACGATTCCAGATCACACGAATCAGGACTGGTGGTTCGTAAAGAAGCACTTGACGGACGAGAAGGGTTGGGTACCTGCGCAGTATCTTCTCAACGAAGTACATTATACTCATTATCTGCAGCGCAAATTGCACGAGAAGATCGATAAATTACCAGTCTTTGAAAGTACGTTCGTTCATATATTTTATTTTCAAAATCTCGTTATAAATGTTATACTCTTATTATTTCGTCACAAAATTTATTCATAATAATTATACACGTTACCACGACTTTAAAAGTATTATCACCCTAATTTTATAATTTCACATGACACCACATAATAGTCGGCTAATATAAAAAATTACTAATCAAATTCGCTAATAGTTATCGATTAATAACGAATTATCAATTAATGCTTCTCTGTCGATTATCCAGAACCAGCGCCAGGCGAGAAATCAGTGGCACCAAGGTTCATCGAGAAATTACAACCAATTCACACGCCAGATGGTTACACGATTCAATTCGAGTGCCAAGTGGAAGGTCTACCGAGACCACAGATAACTTGGTTCCGGCAAACCGCCATCATCAAGCCGTCTCCCGATTTCCAGATGTACTATGACGACGACAACGTAGCTACTTTGATTATCAGAGAAGTATTCCCCGAAGACGCTGGCACCTTCACCTGCGTCGCCAAGAACGCTGCCGGATTCGCGTCCAGTACCACAGAATTAATTGTAGAAGCGCCTCTTTCTGACCATGGATCGGACTTAACTGGCCCAAGCAGGAAGAGTCTATCGAGGTACACTTTCCTCACATATTTTATACTTATTAGAGAAGGGAACAATAAGAAGTCAAATATAATGAAAATTGAGAGGAGTAATATAAGTTTTCTTCGTAATGCATCTTCTTTCACGTTATACATGGCCACGTCTCACTGTTTTTTTCCTAAATCTGTAGTTTTACCTAATTTTCACGATTGTCAACTCTATCTTCATAAAAGTATTTTGGACTACTTTTGCCTAACTAATATCGCTTAGAATTCTCTCCCCTTAATATATGTCCCACAGACTACCCACCATACCGAAATATTTGCATACAATTCCGTTTCGATATACCTTACACTAAACTTCACTAAATCCACAGAGAATCATCCCTGGCGGACATCTTGGAGGGAATACCACCGACGTTCTCTCGAAAGCCGAAAGCGAAATACGTAAACGAGGGTGAAGACGTGATACTCGAGTGTCGCCTGGTGGCGGTACCAGAGCCTGAAATAGCATGGTACTATAAGGACACTCAGATCACCACGAAAGAGAACATCGTGGTCGTCACAGAGAGCGACATGCACATGTACTGCAGCGTCATTAAGATCACCAAGGTGCAGAAGAAGCAGGAGGGAAAGTACACCATTGTCGCCAGGAACAGGGAAGGTGAAGCTACCATCGAGATTCCTATGAAGGTTCGTGCATTCACAATTAATTAAACAATTACATTGTCATTGTCCACTGTCTTCGCCCCCAAAACCTGACAGTCAATTAGGCTTCGTTGTATAGATCCAGGCAGTTGTGTTTAAGATATTAACGTGCCATTACGTTGAATTTAGGTGAAGACAGGTAAACACGAACCACCAGAGATTCTAGAGCCACTGCAGTCTTACGTGGTGAGAGAAGGAGAAACGGTGGTGCTGTCGACTCAAATCGTCGGAAACCCTGCGCCTAAAGTCACCTGGTACAAGAATGGTAAACCACTGAAGGGCTTAACACCGCAACAAGATGGCCACGTGAACACATTGACACTGATTCAACCCCAAGTGTCAGACACTGGAGATTATTCTGTAGTGGCTACCAACGATCTTGGCACTGCAGAGACGAAGGCCACGTTAACGGTTGAAAGTAAGAATCGCCTTGAGAATCTCTTAGATAGTATCCATTTTTTTTAAATTAACGTTTATTACGCATTTGGGGGTGTATATTCGGTAGATGCTTCTACAGAAAGGAAATTCATTCTTTGACGTTAGGCTTTAAAGGATTACGTACCCTTGACAGGTCGGAAAATAGGATTATTTTTAGGATTTTGAAAAAAATTATTTTTGGAAGATGACAGCAACGTGAAGTGAAGCATGTGATTTTCGACCAAAGTTTTCATCTTCTCTTGTTAATGCAAAATAAAACAAGACGCTAATCGAAAAATCCTCTCGACAAGTACTAGATTATAGCTTTTAGAATATTCGTGTAAAATTTTGTTCAAATCGGTCCAATAATCTCCAAAAAATTGGTACCGCAAATGCTGTAAATATAAAGAAGTCTTGCGAGAAGGGGCTACTATGGCGCCATTTCTTAAGATATCAAATATCTTTTTGAAGAGAAGCAGCTTAATTTATACACAACAAGGTGTATATCTTCATTTTTAAATATGACGTTTCTCTTTACGAAAAAAATACATGAAAATGACCCTATCTTCCGATTCGTCAAGGGTATGCAACCCCTTAAGAAAATTATGCTTCGCATCGATAGACTTAGTGATCTTACATCACGCTTATACTAATCCCGCAAAATGCTTGGCTAATATGTTTTTCAGTACACTTGAAGTCTTCGCTCTCCATTAATATCCAACAGCACGTCTACGAACACGTCACTGTAACGAAGGGTAGGATATGCTTCCGCTTCTGCTTGCATCAATTTTTAATCAACACATTGTGCATACATGAAAAATCAAGATCATTAAAGCTGTTAACACCTTATGGATTCATGTATTAATGTATCATATCCTTTAGAAATACCGAGTGGAGCTCCAGAACCGCCACTATTCACGGAACGGTTCCAAGAACTCACAGTTCCAGAGAAGGGCACCTTCAAACTGGTGGCAAAGGTTACAGGAAATCCTGTACCAGAAGTCACGTGGTTAAGGTACAATTTTCTTCATTTACTCGCCCCCAACCTTTAATCTTTCCCTGAAAAGGCTACAGAACTGACGAGTATTGTCTTTGAATAGGAACAACAAGCCCTTGGAGAAATCTCCCAACATCACAGAAACCTACGACGGCGAAAACATCGCTCTAGAGATTCGGAACGCGGACTCGGAAGTTGATAGTGGCGATTACAAATGCATCGCCAGCAATCCTGTCGGAAAAGCGTCGCACGGCGCAAAAGTCACGGTAGACGTCGACAAGGTGACATTCACGAAGACACTGGAGAAGGAGGTCGTGGTAGATGAGTACAGAACTCTGGAGCTGGCTTGCGAGACGTCCCACACCGTCTCGCCAAAATGGTGGCACAATGATAAAGAGGTCAGCGGGATGGATCACCGCATAATCATTGAAGAGGGACGAGTGCATAAACTGGTGATCAAGAAGACAAGCACCACCGACGAAGGCACTTACAAGTGCACTGTCAAGAATCAATCGACATCCAGCAAAGTCACGGTGAAAGGTACGAATTTTCATTCAGTTATCAATTATCAATGTAATCACTCTAAAGAATTAGAAATTCTGTTGGGAATTGTTTATGGAATCGCTAAAAGGGGCTTCATCTTCAAAAGTGGAGCTTTTTTTAACTTTGACCTTCACTGAATAAAAGATGCCGATGATTTACGGTGAAATATTTTACGTTTTTTGTACAGCCACCAAACCAGAGTTCGTGAAGAAGCTTCTAGACTGCGAGGTGAAGGAACTCGAGGTCGCCATTTTGGAGGTCGAGATTACATCACAGACGGCAGACGTGAAGTGGTTCAAGGATGGCGAACCCCTGGGTCCAAGAAAAGAAAAATTGGAGTTCGTGAAAGAAGGAACTGTGAGAAAGTTGCTGATTAGGAACACCTCTGTTCATGATGAAGGAGAGTACACGTGTAGGTTACCGGATGAAGAGTGTGCAGCGGAAGTCGTTGTCGTTGGTAAGTATTGGCGTGCCGTATTATGAAAATTGAAAAAGAAACTAGAATTTCAGTAATCTATGGGTACAAAAATAAATTCAGAAATACAAAGCTAATTTTGATAAAGCTCGAGATTACTTGTAGAATTAAAAATACAAGATCCAGAACTGATAAAGTTTGAATGATGGTCAAAGGTGGACTACTCGAGACACACTACTATTTTATCTTAATAGTACCTAATACTATTAATAATCTCAGCTTTATGCACTATTAGAATATTAAAAACATCCAATGCTAACAAGCTGCTTTTCCAATTATTCCAGAACTACCACCAGAGATTATCACGAAGATGCAAGACGTAACAATAGCAAGAGGCGAGAGAGCAACTTTCGAGATCGAATTAACTAAGGGAGACGCGCTGGTACGCTGGTTCAAAGATGGACAAGAGTTACAGTTCTCCGAACACGTTCAACTATCAATCGATGGCAAGAGGCAGAAACTGAAGGTCTACGACACGGAGCCAGAAGATGCCGGCGTTTACTCTTGCCAGGTTGGCCAGCAGACATCGGCAGCCAGGCTGACTGTCGAGGAGCCTGGAGTGGACTTCATCACAAGACTACCAGATGTGACTCTGGTGCCTTTGAACGCAGACGCAGTTTTCGTCATCGAATTGTCGCAGGACGTTCCAGTCACGTGGCTTAAGTAAGACGAAAAATTATTTCTATATATTATTCCACCAGCATTAAACAAACTGTAATCTAATCGAATAATATTGCAGGAAAACGGAAGTGATCAAGGAGTCGCCGAAATACACCATCGTCGACGAAGGCACCGTGAAGAAATTGATCGTCAGGAAGTGCACAACTGAAGACATCTCTGAATACACGGCTGTGGTGACGAACGTGAAGTCATCATCGAGATTGAGAGTTGAAGGTACAATTGCACTGAAGAAATTAAAAACGACCGAAATGGTAACTTTCGAAGCATGGATTAATTTCACTTTTGGGAACGTTTTCAGTGATCGAGACGCCACCGAAGATCAACCCAGACACACCGAAGAAATACAAGGTGAGTAAGGGCGAGGATGTTGAGATCGTCGTGAAATACACTGGAACGCCGAAGCCAAGTGACGAATGGACAGTGAATGGCCACGTGGTCACGAAGTCTAAACGAATGGTGCCGTCCATCGATGAGGAATCCGCGACCTTGACCATCAAGAAGATCCAAGAAGAGGACGTCGGTGATTACACTTTGAAACTGGTGAACCACGTCGGTGAGAGCAGTATAGAAATCAGCGTCGTCATAGTGCGTGAGTATCGTGCCTGTATTCCGACTATAGATTCAGAAATTTGTTGAAGAAATACTTGTTTCTATGGGATCGTGTTTGTACAGAGGTACCAAGCGCACCTGGTGCACCAGAACCATTGGAGACAACAGACACCAGTGTCACTCTTCACTGGATGAAGCCAGAGTCAGATGGAAATTCACCTATCGTTGAATATGTTTTGGAACGCCAAGAGAAGACTGAAACATCGTAAGTATATTTTTCCAAACTTGAGGGATTAACGATCAGCATCAAAGTCACTGTGATTTCAAAATTCTTAATATTGTGTGATAGAATAAATATGGCATGCGAATGAATTATTTTTTTATCCGAAGATGGACCCAGGTTACGGAGAAGATAGTAGAGACAACCCACAAAGTGACGAAATTAACAACAAACAAAGAGTACACCTTCCGAGTGACGGCCGTAAACGAAGCAGGCCCAGGTGAAACATCGCCCCAATCTCCTTACGTGAAGATATCGAAACCCTCGGCTGACGAACCACCGAGCATCCTCGAACCCCTGAAGAGCATGGTCGTAGGCCTCAGAGAAACTGTCACACTTTCCTGCGTCATTGGTGGAACACCCATGCCTGAGATCACGTGGTACGAACTTCATTCGATTCCATAAGAGTCAAAGAAAGATTTACCGAACAGAACTTGGATAATTCAAATAAGAAAGGGAATTTATGGTTTTCATATTTTAATTATAAGAGAAACCACTGCATCGTGCGGATTTCGTTGAAAATAATTTTTGTATGATTCTCGAGGTTTCCTTAGATACCAGGCTAGCAACGAGTACTCTGTAGAAATCAAGCAGTAATATTAATCAAGAATAAACTGTTTCAGGTTGAAGAATGGGGAAACATTCGAGGACAGCAGCGTCACGTACGAGAACCGCGTGGCGAAGTATACCATTACGGAAACAACAGAGACCTCGTCAGCAAGCTTTACAGTGAAAGCAAAGAACACCATAGGAACAGCAGAGACAACGTGCGAGCTGACGGTGCAGGAGGCACCGAAGATCACTTTCGACGAGAGCTTGGCGAGCCAGAACCTGCCAGTGAACAGCCAATGGAAGGTCGAGATCCAGGCCAGTGGCTTCCCGAAACCGGAAGTAACGTGGTCGAAGAACAATAAGAAAGTCGTCGACAAACGTGTGTCCATTCGAACCGAAGAAAGAACCTCTACCATTTCTATTTCTTCTCTGGTTAGAGAAGACACTGCCACTTACACATCGAAGGCAACGAACCAAGCTGGCAGCTCTTCGGTCGACCTCCATCTTAGAGTCATAGGTGGGTTTTAAATAACGTGCCATTTTTACCATCTCCCTAATGTTTCCTCTATTCGAATGCAATGTAAATTTATGTTCGCCAGAGTGTTTATGCTGCTGTTTGAAATTTTTTAGATAAGCCAAGCAAACCGCAAGGACCAGTTATTTTCAAGGAAATCAGGCAAGACCGCGTTACATTGGAGTGGCGGCCACCAACGGATGACGGTGGCATCGAGCTTGAGAAGTATACCATCGAGAAATGCGAGCCAGGCAAGGCATGGATGAAGGTGGTCGACATCGACAAAGAAGTGGAAAGCTTCTGCGTGCACAAATTGCAGCAGAACGCGGAATACAAGTTCAGGATCATCGCCAGGAACGCTGCTGGAGCGTCTGAGCCGTTGGAGTCTGATACAGTGAAGATGAGAACTTCCTTCGGTAATTATAGTTTCTGTTTCATAAGGATCTGTCTTCTTTCTCCGTTCTTTGTGTTAAATGCGTGTGAATCAATTCCTCCGCAGAACCACCAGGACAACCGAGAGGACCACTAGAAGTCTCCGGAATGACGAAGACATCCTTCACGATAAAATGGCAGCCTCCAGAAAACGATGGTGGAACACCAATTACAGAGTATATCGTGGAGATGAAGGAGGAATCGAAGAAGGCTTGGCAGAAGGTTAATATAGATGCTCTAGAACCCTTTGCTTATTATCAAAATATTGTAGATAGTGAGGAGTTGAATGACGGTATTCATGGTTTATTTGATGCTTGCAGATCGGCAGCACCAAACACGAGGTGACCAATTTCAGTGCGTCAAACTTGAAGACAGATGTGCCGTACAACTTCAGGATAACGGCGAAGAACAGCGTTGGTGCTGGCCCTCCGTACATCGCTGAAGAACCGATTGCAGCAGGCAAACGAATCAGTAAGCCAATAAAAATATTTCTATTGGAGATTATAATATTGATCGCGCTTAAAATATTTGCTGGCATAATAAAGCAAGGTAGACAATTCAATTTAGTTATAATAAGGAAACTCGTAATATCCTAGTAGGGATTTTAGGATGCTTCACTGCTATTAATCCGTTAAATGCCTATACCTTCGCGCAGTGGCGAATTTAAGGAAAAAGGCCCAGGTAGCAAATCTTCTACGGGGTCCATTTTTTTCGGGAAAATGCAGAGGTACTTTACTAAAACGGGCTAAGTGGAGTAGTATAGAAAAAAATATAGTGTTTGGATAAAATCATAATTGTTTTTTCGAAACTGAGACAATGTGGGGTCTTCTAAATCCGCCACTGCCTTCGCACCTAATATACTCCTAAAGCTTCGCTTATTTAATGCTGTTGCTCATCAGAAATAACAAAGCTCAACGAAAACAGCATGTACGCTCTACTGGGTATATTCCCGCCAGCGAAAATGGTCATCACCAAGAGTAAGTGGTGATCTCGACTTCCTACGCTATTCATCGTCAGACATTTCACATTCCTTTGATTAAACGTGGAAAATCATTTTTAGCACCACCATCGAGCCCACAGCACGTGCACGTGACGAACGTCACCAGCAAGAGCGTCACCCTCAGCTGGTCCCCGCCAGCCAGCAACGGCGGCACCGAGCTTACAGGTAAGTTTAACATAATACAACGTCTATGATCATTGGCAAGCAATGTTGAGATGGAGTAACTATGCGCTCGTTATTTCCAACAGGGTACATAATCGAGAAGAGACCACTAATTGGAAAAGGAGCAAGATGGACGAAGATCGTTACTCTGGACGCCACGACGCTTCAATACTGCGCGGAGAACTTGAAGGAGAGCGAATTCCTCTTCAGGATCTTCGCTGAGAACAATATGGGCCTCAGTTTGCCTGCCAACTCAGAGCCAGTCACCTTGAAGACCCACGCCAGTGAGTGGCCAGTGTTTCTCTCCGAGATTCCAATTCTTTCGTTAACTTTATCCCGGTCGAGTGGAGATTAATACGTTTCTTTCAGGTGTACCGTCGCCACCTACCGCGCCATTGGAGATCAGACAGATAGCGGCGAACACAGTGGTGATTTCCTGGGGGAGACCGGAGTCAGACGGTGGCGCGCCACTGGAGGGCTACAAGATCGCCATCAGGGACTCGAAGAAGACGATGTGGATGGAGGTAGGGCGGGTGAACGCGGATGTACAGAAGCTGAACATCAGGGACCTCCAGGAGAACCACATGTACCTAATCAGGATCTTCGCCAGGAACGAGATCGGCCTCAGCGATCCTTTGGAGTCTGATGAACCGGTCAAGATCATACCAGTTTCCGGTACGACCACTTTACGCTCTATTTTCAATTTTTTATTCCAAGCAGCATCTGTGCTACATGGAAGACAATTAATCTTCTAGTTCCCTCGGTAGATTTCTTATAAAGTGTGCTAAGTTCTCAGCTGACCCTAAAGATTAAGCCCAAAAATATGCTTAACAAGCTTCCTCAGCTCTGTCTCTACAACCCTCGCCATTTAATTTAACTCGTTCTCCAGAACTGGCGGTAGTGGAGCCGATCGCGGAAGCCACGGAGAAGGGTGAAACCGCGACCGTGAGCTTCAGCACAGAGAACACGAGCTCTTGGCTTCGAGAGCACAGCATGGACGCCGACATACGCTCGTACGCCAGGGCGAGGCTTCTCAGACAAGACGAGTACTTCTTCCGCATTTGGCACTACGCTAAGAAACTCTTCGAATAAGCATTTCTACCGATCGATGGCGGATAGAGTTGGAACCTTCCTATCGCGGACCACAAGAATTTAAGGCATAATTACTTATGCCTCGAAAGAAAGAAAAATGAAAGAGGAATCGTGACGGAACAATTTTAGCATGAAAGTTCTTCTTCTTCCAAAGGGCATTCAAAGTTAGTTGTATTTAGGGAATTATTAGTTTCTTCTTCCACGAACTTTTTACTACATTTTCAAATTTCGATCTCCCACGCGAACACCGTCATGCGCGAGCAACAACGAACGAACAGCAATGCCAATGAATTGTTCCTCCCTAGAATCGAACGTGTAGCGACTAGATTTATACGTAAGAGTCGATACTGGATGGGTGTAGAATCTAGTCAGCCTAGAGTAATGTATTTTTTTTCTCTTTTAAACGGACCAAGACTTCCTCACGCAACATTTGGAATCGATACACAGAGCCAGAGAGCCACGTTTCGCTCCTCCGGCTCACGAGATAATAGCCATCTCTCAATACCCGCGCGGCTAGAAGTTCAAGTCGAATGGAAAGAAACGCTTCGATGTATTTATTTTCTAAAAGGAAACAAAGGAACGATATCGCGAGCTTTCGCGATGGCCCCTTTCAATAAACGCATTTCTTTTTAAAACGTTACTTAAAGTACCTAAATGATAAATAATCGTAACGATTGAAGATTATTATTACTGTCATCGTAAAGCTTCGCCATACTGTTTCTTCGTTTCGCGTGCTGTGTGAAAGTTCCGTCAGCAGCTTAACGAATGCGAATCAAATAAATAAAGCGTGTCGAAGCGTTCTGTTATTCGCGCGAATTTCTAACCGCTCGAATACTCATGTTATATTTAAGAAAGGAACGTCCTAACTTCCTCGAGATTCCATTTCGTACGAAGAACGCTCTCTAGTCGAGCTGTCGATGGAAAATCCTAATGATCAACCCCCGAGACTAAGAACGTCGAAGAATGTGATAATCGATCGCTCGTAATGGAGTACTTAATGTAAAGAAGTGATTTAGCAACGATTAAGGATACTTGAACTCCTCAACCCCTTTCCTATCCAATTCAATCCACGTATTACCCCCACCTGAATCCTTTGTATTTATATACACACTATATATATATATGGCGGACGGAAAGCAACGTTCAGTTACACACCCGAGTTTGCGAGGATTACTTTTAGTATTTATTCGTAACGTATAATGTATATTTAATTGTTACTCGTTATAATAATTAATCGATAATCGCCGTCGGCGGCTCGAAGCCGACGTGAATACGACTGGTCAATAAGACTAGATGGATATGTATATGTACGCAATATAAATCGAAGAAATGCCACGCGTAGTTGGTGTCGCGAGACGTAAAAAATATAGGCGCAAGAACAACATCGACTATTCACCAACGACGCGTCGCATACTTCGCGTTACACTGTAAGACATTTCTTTTTGCGAATTAAATTATTGCAAATTAATAGACCCTGGTGTTCTTATTCGACGAGTCAGAGTGCTAACCTCACTGAATTTAATTATCGAGGATATCTAACGTTTCTTTTATATTTTCATTTAGAAGTAGCCTTTTATGAATTCGAAATTTATTGCTCGTACCTTGTCAGGAGGCCTCTTCCTTGAACGTGGAGCGCAGGATGGTGACGATGTGACTTGTTGCGTGGTTCTGTGAGTTTCCATATCCTTACACCACACGATTATTACGCATCAACCTTAATCACCGCTTTAACGCTATTCTGGCGAAATTTGTGTATTAAATGATATTCGATAAATGAAGGAAACTAAGGAAATATGGATGTGCTTATATGCGCGTTCGTAACTGACGAGAGAACACCGAAACCGGAAGCAACCCTTCGTTATCGATAGTTCGAGATCCCAATGAGATATCTCGAAATAACACGATCGAACGTACAAGATGGCGGCCCGTTAAAGAGTTCCATATATGCGTGTAGTTGTTTTGTGCAGTGATTCTGTAGTTTTTTTCTTAACAATAATTTACCAAGTATAATCATGGGGTAAGTGGTGAACTTCAACGAGCATTATTACAGCGGTCGGGAAACGTACGATCTCGGTGTATAAAACGATGCATAAGGTAGTCTGTTTACATCGCATATACTTACGTGATCTTCTGTTTATTTTCGGAGTATATCCCGCACGCTTTTCAGAAATCCTTTATGCCTTTCAGCATTTCGTAAAACGGTTGAATGAATTCATAGAGAATGGCTCTTTTCACACGGCGAACTTTCATACGGTTTCGGTGAAAAAAAAGTAACCTAGTTTTAGCGCCTTACTGCATTCGCAATTTCACAACAAACTTCATTATACACTAGTGGATTGGACTCCGATAAGCATATCGCCTTTAAAACAGTTTTCCAGATAGAGGGAAATTTTACTCTCAATTTATCCTTTGATATGTATCGTGCAGCTTGAAAACTGTTAACTTAACGTGCGAACCATTTTGTCAAATCGGCTTTCAGATTTGGCTGCTGTATGTTAGCTAATCGTATCGATTCGTGCTAATCGTTTGTTATGTAATTGATAATCGTTCGATTATGTTTCAGTACATCAGATTTAGAATGCTTAGACTCTAAGAGGGACATTGTCGGTATAGATTCCGAGTCCGACATGTTGGCTGACCAAAGAAAGAAGAAGAAAAGAAAGCATAAGCATCATAAGCATAAGAAAGATAAAGTTATCGAAAGGGAAGATGGGAAGATCGAACGACAAGAGAGGTACGACGAGAGGTATAAAGTTTCGTTATTGTTTAAGTTTTTGCATTACGGCTTGTTAGCTTGTCCGTCGACCACAGATCTTTTACTTAACGCCAGGCTTATTAAGCATGCAACTTTGGAATTGGAGGAAATATAGTATAATGATTTCGAGAACAATAATTTGTTTAATTCTACGAATCGCGGTGTATAACTTCAATTTTAACTTTGGTGTGTCGGTTGTTATCGCATTTCGAATATTACCGATTACAATATTTTAGAAAAAGGCACAAGAAGCATAAGCGACCTAAGAAAGAGAAGGAAGTTGAGAATGGAACAGTGGACGATAAGACGTCACGAACGATTCAGAAAGATGTTGGTGTAAATGGCAAAGTAAAAAATTCTTTATTAGAAGTAGTTTCCACTGAAGAGAGCGAGGACGAGAAATTAATAGATTTAGATTCGGACGAGGTAGACTGTACAATCATTGAGGATGATATTGATCTAGAAGAGTTAATGAAACAAAAGGTATAGTTCTTTACTTTAAGAGCTCTACGTATAAATGTAGAAGCTTCTAATTCTATTCTAATCCTTGCGTAGGAGCGTCTGCAAGCATGTTTAGTACAATACCTCTCAGATGATTCTGACAAGGAGGATAAAGAGCCCAATCAGGATGAAGTGAAAGCTACGGAAACACCTGATGTTATACTGGTAGAAGATGATAGTGAAAATGACAATATACCCCTTAAGAAACGAGCTAGAAGTAAATCTGGTAGCAGAGAGCGCAAAAAAACAGCGAAACCTGAGAGGCGCGTTGTAGTGGATATGACTAGGGATCGAAGGAGTCGAGAGGAGCATAAAGACAAGCGCAGGGATTCGGACAGGAGAAGGGACGACAAAGTACGCCCGAAAGAAGAAGCCAGAAGGGATGATGGTAGAAGGGACGACAGGCAGCCGCGAAAGGTGAACGAGAGGCACAGAGAGGATTCCCGAAAGGAGGACAGTAAAAGAAGACCGGAAGACGATAAGCGTAAAGATTCTATAAAAAGAGACGAATCGCGCAAAAGAGAACAGGATAGACGGTATGTTAAATGTAATAAACTTGGAGCTTCGGTGTAGTATAATATTTTAATACGTATTTCCTTACAGAGAAGAGGAACGACGGCGGGAACCAGATCACCATAATTCCAGACCCCGTAATGACTATAAACCATTAGAAAGATCCGACAAGGTTGCTGCATCGAAGCGCGATAGTCGCGACAGAGTGGAAAGCCGAGAACGACAAAGTAGTCGCGATCGACAGGCCAGTCGAGATCGCCCGAATAGTCGTGAACGTCGCAGTCGGGACAGACCTTCCAGCAAAGACCGACCTAGTCGTGATAAGAGAGACAGCAGAGAGCGGCATCCTAGCAGAGAGCGTCATCCTAGTAGAGAGCGTCATCCTAGCAGAGATCGGCATAGAGAGAGAAGTAGCCGCGATCGGAACGATATACGAGATCGCCGGGATAGCCGGAATCGTGACAGGATTAGGGAGCGCTCGCGAAGTACAAGAAGATCTCGTAGCCCTATTAGAAGTAGACTCGACAGAGAGAGGAACGATAGATATATATCCTCGAGATCGTTGTCCAGAAGTCGAAGGGACAGAGACAAGCACATGAGAGACCATGACCGAGACAGGGAGAAGAATGGTAAGAGAGAGCGCAATGACAAGTACAAAGACTCCCTGTCGGAAGGACTGAAGGTGGAGCATTCGGAGACTTCGAGCGAAGAAGATATCAAAGATATTGACATTGAGGAGGAAGAAGACGAGGAGGCGATTATAGACCGTAGAAGAAAACAAAGGGAAGAACTACTCAAGGTATGTGATTAGTGATATAGTGATTTACCATTTCCAAAGATTATAGGGTAACGATTCTGTTTTCTGCATTTATCCAGAGGTTAGGTGGGCCAAACGAAGACTCGAATATGTCTGCTGACATAAACACGGTTCCTGCTACTCCGCCTTCAGAGAGTCAATCAAACGTGTCGCAGAAGTCGATAGAACTCCCGTCTAATAACAATGAGTCCACATCGGAAAGTCACACCCCACCTTTGCCTGAGAAACCAAAGTCACCTCAACTAGTTAAGAAGAGAAAGTCTAGATTCGAAGATGCACCGCCAGAAGAGACAGATAAAGCCGAAGATGTAAAACCGATGGAGAAAATTAAGCAGGAGGAGAAGCAAAACGCGAAGAAGTCAAACGAGTGGGATATGTTTGCTGAAGCTGATAATATTGGCGATTTTAATGTACGTATATAATTTTCGCTTTGCTTTTCTTCCAGGTTTATTTCAAACGTTACTATTTTGTGCAGAGTCCCACTGTCGAAGGAAAACGACAAGGGGGGCCGGATAATCCAAGTTTAACGGACAATTGGGACGATGCAGAAGGATATTATCGGTACGACGTTATGCCTGTTTTCTACGCGTTTCTTTCTCTGCCTTCCACTGGAATATGTCAATAATTTCATTGTAATTCTAGGGTGCGAGTAGGCGAGACGTTAGATAACCGATACGTTGTTTACGGATACACGGGTCAAGGTGTGTTCAGTAACGTTGTAAGGGCTAGAGACAGCGCTAGAGGCAATCTTGATGTTGCTGTAAAAATAATCAGGAATAATGAAATAATGTAATTATTTGATATATTCTAATCCCGTTGAGGTTCCAAACCACGATCACTACGGTCACACTTATCTTTCTCGTTTCAGGCATAGGACAGGTCTCAAGGAATTAGAAATTCTTAGGAAACTTAACGATGCAGATCCAGAAGACAGATTTCATTGTTTACGACTTTTTAGGCACTTTTTTCACAAGAATCATTTGTGTATGGTTTTCGAACCTTTAGCTATGAATTTAAGAGAGGTAAATACGGTTTTATTGATCCACTTCTGTACGAACCTACTATATATAGATCTGTTAATGATCGTTTGTTACATGCTCCGTTGACTTAGGTTTTGAAAAAGTATGGCAAAGACGTTGGTTTACATGTTAAAGCGGTAAGATCGTATACGCAGCAACTTTTCCTTGCTCTCAAGTTATTAAAACGTGCAAATATTCTGCATGCTGACATCAAACCGGATAACATTCTAGTCAGTGAGAGCAAGCTAGTACTGAAACTCTGCGATTTCGGCTCCGCGTCCCATGCGCACGAGAATGAGATAACACCGTACTTGGTATCAAGATTTTATCGGGCACCTGAAATTAGTAAGTATCTTTCAGTCTCTCATAGATACATATCCATTAGACTGAACTATATGAATCTCTTGAGTTATTTGCGAATTCTTCTAACATGTTTTAATTACATACGATCTTGTGAGATTCAATTGGCGTGAAAACTCAAGGGGTTAATCTCTACTTACTCACCACTCTTCTACTTTGAACCAGCTGTCGATAGCCGTGCAATAGCATGCTCTTTAAAACATGGCACAAACGGTTCGAAAATGTGTATTATACTCGATACGAACAGACAATTTTGTAGCGGCTAGATACGTTAGTCGCATATCTTTTCGAGACATTAACGGGAACTCTGTGCGACAGCTCTGATACATTGATCGTACCCAAACAGTTGGGGAGATCTCCACTGTCATAGAGATTTAGCAACAGTCGCCATATACGTGGAAGTTAACATTGCCGTTTTCTAGTTCTTGGTATACCGTATGATTTCGGCATTGACATGTGGTCCGTGGGATGCACCATATACGAATTGTACACGGGGAAAATAATGTTCTCGGGCAAAACGAACAACCAAATGTTGAAATTCTTCATGGACCTAAAAGGCAAAATGCCTAATAAACTGATTAGGAAGGGCACATTCAAGGACCAACATTTTGACTCTAACTGCAATTTCCTCTATCATGAAGTTGATAAGGTCACGGAGCGGGTAAGTCGTCTTTCTACTGTTCTTTCCCCCCATCCTTGCTCTTTGCGGTGCGGTAAGTGGCCTAATCGACCATGCCTATTCACGAATGGATATTAGACCCATGCGATCGTGCGTAAACTATAAAATCATAGACACCTGTGTGTTCTAGGAGAAAGTTGTAGTTATGTCAACGTTGCCTGCCACTCGTGACCTTTGCGCTGAGCTAGGTGGGAACTCCTTGCCGCCAGAACAGAGTAGAAAAGTTGGACAACTGAAGGACCTTCTGGAGCGAACGTTAATGCTGGACGCAGGAAAGAGAATCACGGTGAACCACGCCCTGGCTCATCCCTTTATACAAGAAAAGATCTAGGTAACCCTGTCCGGGGTCCTTCCACATCGGAGAATTCATTGACGTAACTTTGCAAAAACAGAAAACAAAAAAACAAACGTTTGAAATGGCACCGCTAACGATTCGTTGTACACTATAAAACGTACTAACACAAGGCGGTGTCCCCTTACATTGAATGTCCTGTATCCGGGTTTAGCAGAAAGAGGCGGTGCAAAATTTCACGTTTCGCTCGTTAAGTCTAACGTAACGAACGTCAGCAAGAAAAGAAATGAAAGGAAACACAATATATACGAGTGGAAAGCAATTTATTTTCAATCACACTTGACGTTGTACTCTATGAATCTGAACTGTATTATTTAATCAATGATAACTATTGCAGGTCAATAGAGTGCAATATTTTTATATTACTTATAAAACCACTACACGAACGATGAAATAAAAGTGTGGCAGTCACATCGACGCATTTATACGGCTCGGGGCAATGTAGCGTGTCAACACAGGGCGTAAAGATCTTTTTCGTGTACAATTCTTTTTTTTTTTCTCTCTTTTTTCTGAATACCATTTTCGCTTAGATTTGGTTTATTCTATCTCTTTCTCTGTGCACAGCAGCTATAAAGTAATAGACCAACGATGACGCTAGAAGAAGAGGCTCGCTGAATTACGTGCTAATCGTATTCTTCCGTGGACTGAGATATGAACTGGGAAAAGTGACCGCCTCTTTCAGCACTGGCCATCGATACTTAGCATAATGGTGGTACATAGTATTTTTCTTTTTCTCAATCTTTCGATTTTAAAAAAATATTAAAGAAAAAAGGAAAAGCGCGACTTCACGAATAGTATCTCGTATAAATTATTATATCGTAAATCATTTATCGATGAATGCGTTCACGTTCGGGACGAAGGATTTCCGTGTTTGTGAGATTGTAAAACTTTTACGAGTCTGATGATCGTACGAATCACAAACGGTTTTTCTCGTTCTCCTTCTAGCAACAAGGAGACTTGTACTAACAAAAAAAAGAATACAAATTGTATAGTAAGTAGGTTATTGAAATAAAACGACACATGCTTAAACAGAATGAGAAACGAGCCCTGTATTTTATACTTTCAGTCTTAATCGCGCGAGCATCGCGCGATTAGACGCACGTACAGTAGACGTATTTCAATCCATAAATAATATATTAAAAACGAAAAAAAATTGTAATCTGTTTCTTATTTAGTTACGAGATATAATAGGTAGATAGCGTGTGTTTCAGGAAATGCTGTAAAATAAGTCGATATGTTATCACACTCAATTATTAATGACCGTTAGTAATCACGGATAATCATTTTCACATCTGACCTTGCATTTATTTAGATATCAATGTAAAGAAACATGACAAAATAATAATGTATATATTTGCACCGAGAAATCGAAGTTTCTAGTATTTACCAATGGATATGTCGCATTACGTACGAACGAGACTTATTTAACACTCGGTATCAACATGATATAGCGGTCACATATTTTGTCATAGAATTTATGCTTTCGATCTTTAACAGATATAATATATATATTAGTGGCATACGATTTTATATCGTAGGCTTCATACATTTTTTTCTTTTTTTTTTCCTTTTCTTTAACATTCCGTTACTCATTTGTATAAGATACGACAAGAACGTCAATGCTGTTTGAATGGTTCATGGTATGCATTTCCACCTGGCAATATTGTACGAGGCTGCTTATGTTTCAGATATGAGTCTTCGATTCAAAGCATCGTTAAGCGCGGGTGGACCTTTCGTGGGCTTTTAACGCCGATCCCGTTGCAAGGTATTCTTGGGGGACTGCCTTATGGGATATTTAGTATATCCGTTTCTCATTAAACGACATACGCATAGAGAATCGAGAACCTGCGTAATTGCATCGTGAACAAAAGTCAAATAGCTTTACCGAATCATCCATGCTCTCTGTTCTCTTTGGAGGCAGTTCAAATCCCTCGTAGAGATCTTGGGTCGTCATGCATCACTTTAAAGTCACACTTTCTAAAGACTATAAAAACGGACGTAAATTAAAGCTTCACTGTACCATTGCACACTTTGCACAGAGCATGAGTTTACATTAGTAGTCACTTTTCCAATGATTCTAACAATTAACAGACTGCTTTCGTTGAGTTGATATCAGGAAAAGGGGGGAAACATAGACGCTTAGGGCACATTTCAATACAGAAATAAAAAAAAATGAATACACAGAAACCCAGACTAGTATAGTTTTCTAATTGGCAATTTGGTAATGTTTCACTTGTAGCCCTCCCTGTGAGGAGGGGAGGCAATGGAAGAGATGATGAAATCAGTTGGTGGGGAACAATGATGAAGGAAATGATGGGGTGAGATCCTCGCGGCACAGCAGCTTGGCAACTGTATTAAAATTGATGCCTATCGCAAACAGGATCGCCAAATGTTTAATTAAGTTTGTATGGGCAGGAAGGTTTGTCTTAGAATTTCATTGAGATTAATGAGACCGTAAGTATGTAAACAGGTAAGGTACATGCGTGTAAAGATTATAAATTAGACTGCTAAATGTTAGAAAATAAGTACCGAGATTCACCCGTGGCTATACGTTCAGGTATTCTGTATTATTTATAGGAAACATCAAAGAAAACATTATACTAATATTTGTGGCTTTCAGTTTTCAGATCGCTAGAAACCAAAGTGTTTAAAGATAATTACAGTTCGATGAATGAATTTTATACGTGAGAAAGTATTATAATGAGATATGTAATTCGAGGTGTGTAACATGGAGCTTACGCACAATTACGAATGGGACAAATAAACTTATTTCACACCGCGTATCGATACAGTATTATTTATTTTCCGATGAAGAACAAATTACATCTACACCTATATAATATCTGTGCCATTAATGTACATCATTACCGATTTCGTATATCATATGTATCTGATTTATATTAGATTTAGATTTACAATAGATCTTTTCGACATATTGTCATCTGTGTCACAAACGTTTATGTAAGACGCTAAAATACAGGTACATTCTTTAAACGTTTACATTTATTACATTACTTCAGAGACCTTAAACGCCTGGAAAAACAACAGAAATGTGGGTCTGAGCAATACAATTAAGATTATACCTTTTACCGAAAGAGAGAATCAAGTACAGAATAAAAACATACATTAAACATGTACGTGACCGGTGTACGCAGCACCGCCTCCAAATGATTTATCTTTGGGTCAATTTTTCTACATTTTAAGATTCTCAGTCGCGTTCCGGATAATACTGGATTAATATCTGGACTAATTCTTGGGCCAATTCCATCGTGGCCGCGCACAGAACCCTTCTGCTCATCACGTCAAACGGGCCGCCTAAAAAATCGGAGCACGCTGTAGACTACTATTCTTCGAAATAATTAAAAGGTTCTTAAAGTATATTAATTCATAATCAAGTAAATCACCATCTGGATCTATGCAGACACCGCCAGCTTCTCTTACGATAATATCCCCAGCTGCGACGTCCCACGCGTGAATACCAAACTCAAAAGAAACGTCTGCACCGCCAAGCGCGACCATGCACATGTTTAAAGCTGCGGATCCTAAAGCCCGTATCCTACAGAAAAGAAATACAATAGAAAAGCAAGTGTCTCTTTACCAGAAATAATTCAATTTCAAGAGATAAGTTAGACAGTACGCTTTACCCATGAACTTGTGGGGTGAGGATGTTCGCATTCTCCAATACAATTTTCATTTTCTCTGGATCTCTGCTCGTCCCCATTTCCATCATCACGAGGCTTTTCCGTAACTCTGCAAATAAATAAACTCTCTTCCATCCATGAAGCAAGCTGATTGTAGAAACATTATTAATTACCCTTCTCTCCGGAAACTTGAATGGGTGCTCCATTCATAAATGCACCCTGGCCTTTACGGGCGGTGAACAACTGCTCCAAAATCGGGTTGTAAACGATTCCAATTTCGGTGGTTTTGCCGATGAGTAACGCGATCGATATACAAGTGTGAGGTAAACCGTGAACGAAATTCATCGTGCCGTCGATCGGATCGATGATCCATGTTGGCGCGTCTGTCAACTCGACTTTTTTCCCAAGCGAACTTTCTTCCTCGCCGATGAACCTGGAGAAGTGCATATTTCTCTTATTGTAAGAAACTCCATTTAAATACTTCTATGAAAAATAATTCACAGCAATGATAAAATGTGTAACTAAATGTAATTAATACGAGGTGTATAAAGCAGGTAAATTCTTCAAATTTCCTTAAAAGATATGATACTTTTTTTAAACGTATTGTGATGGAACAGGAAATGGAAAATTCCATTCGCAGTAGCATCGAGCCCGGCGTAACAGTTGTTGTCCCACGCGACTTATTCCAAACTCATTTTAATCAGCTTAAATAGGATACAACGCGCCCGTGATTTTAATGCGCAAGACCGAATTGTGTTCAACGGAACACGTAACGAAGGTTGAGTCGAGAGTGACTTGTTAAATATTGAAAATTTATTGAATTGCCTTTCAGACAGAGTAAGTGTGAGTCACTCAGTGAGAGATGTTAGTTAGCACTAATAAATATAAGTCCTCGACAAAATTTCATTATCGTTTAAAAAAAAAATCGAACCTGTATTGAAAAAATTGAATGGAATTCCCAAAGTAAATTTTTCAATGCTTATTAAAAACTTTTCAACATCTGTCGAAAAATGTTACAGAAAATTTTCACCACCCCTTTAATGCATCTACATATAACTATGAAATTCGATATGTTTGTTTAAAACTGAAACTTAACTAAAAATGATAAATTCGGGAACATACTTATGGTCCGGAAATTTGGAAGATATGTTGTCGACTAACAGTTTCTCGACCTTCTGATCCCATTCAGTGACAAGATCGACATCGCACGATTTTGTCATGGCATTTTTAGGCTGATAAATTTTCTCCCTGACGATCTGAAACCGTCGTAATTTAAACTTAATTCTATTATTTCCCCGATTTCCGCGCACGAATCGTTCCGTGTATTTAGATAAAATCGTTAATGGTCCTTAAACGAATGAGGCAACAAACATGAATTAAAAACTGTTTATTACACATCCGTGCTAATGCGATTTCAATTTACGGAACGATTACCACGATTTGCCTCATTAATATTCGTTATCTGTTATCACATCTTTGAATGAACGAGATAACTCCATTTGTACTCACAATCAGCTGTACAGTATACTTCTAGGAATTTAAGAATTTATTTACTTTTGCTTTAAGAATTTATGAAGAATATGAAACCCTTTTTGCTCCATTCTATTTTACAACTAAACTAGCAAAGTTAAAATCAAACGATAAAAAATAACAGAAATCTACCCTCTCTGTTTCATCATACTTCCACAATGATTACTTAAGTACAAATGAGATTTCGTTTTATTTCACCAGAGCGACACGAAGTGTACCTATCTATAATCGATTCAAACAATTCCACACAACTATCAGGCGACCTATTCCCAGCGCATAAACAATGCGATTATAGGTTATAAATTACAAAGCATGCAAAGAGCTATCATTACACCCAACAAGAATCAATCTTTCGCATAGGAAGCCAACCAACAGCACGCTCAGTTAACACGATTAACCATCGCTCTGAAAATCCATACTGCAAGAACAATCTTAACCAGACACCCAGCAAAGAATGTACCACCTGTCATTAATCAATCCCCATCGATCGGTTCGTCGTTAGAATCGATGTCACGTCGACACGATCTAGGAACTTAAAATTCATCGCGGAGCTTGAATGAATCCTGCATTCACGTTGCAGCAGGTAATACATCGCGGAGCTAGCTGATCGAAGGCCAGCGCGGAATAGGAAACGCCGCTGGCCAGTTCGAGCTCGATTGCAATCCGAAGCGTACAAAATCGATAAACGTAGCCCCGCTATCAGCCAAGAATAACTTGATACACAACGAACAAGCTGCGCGCCCGCCACACCGGAGAATTCCTGAGAGAGATGTCCGCTTACCGAGCCAGCCTCCTTCACCAAACGTAGCACCGTGAAGTAATACTCGTCGGTGTTGGCCATGATTCTCGCGGTAGCTTGGTTGTTCGGAGAAAACGACAGAACACAAGTTCAGAGTCCCGTCATAACCGGTACTGGCAAACAATGTGGTGCGTCCAATAGCAACGGCTACGTCCAACTGACGTAACATCTCGTCAGCTGGTTTTAAAAAGGCGGTTCGTCTATCACACTGGCTCCTGTCGCGAACGAAAGCGATAGTGGCGACCCTGTTCGCTGAAATCATGATTCATGATTATGTATGTACAGGGTGTAAAAGAATTATGCCACGGCTCGTACAGGTGATTCTTCCGATACAGAAACGTATCGCATAATTGACGTTGACACATGAATGGGCAGCGTAACGATTCGTCATATTTCAAGTATTGCGTTCCAAGGGGACGCGATGGATATTCCGTTGACGAGATCTACGAAGGATTGATGAGGATGAGTTAAGAATCGTTGTTTAGTAGATTTCTTGTGTTGAACGGAATTTATATGGTCTGCAGTGTGAATTACAAAAAGCGTAGAATATTTTATTTTTCAGTCGAAAGAGTTGCGCAAGCTTTGGTTCGTAGAGAGTCGTTAAGTGTTGGTCTAATTGGTAAGATTAGAAATGGGGGGTTAAGAGTTAATAATTAATAAATGAATACCAACACGATTTCGCTTAACAGACCAGTAACAAGTATGTCCTTCAACATAGATATATTTACATATATAGATATATGCTTTTTGCATTACTCCATATAATATACATATATATATATACTTTTTGTTTTAAATATATATAGATCATTATCACACCTATAGTTGATTTGTTCCGCGAGAAATGATATGTATGTTACATGCCCCACATGGGGGCACCAGGCAACGTTGCGTTTGGCTCGCTTACAAGTACATAGGTAGTATCATTATAACATAACAATTCATTCGAAGCCAGCCTTCTAAAAAAAAAAGCTTAAAGGACACGCTGGCGTTCTCGTAAAGTGCGTTTAATAATCGTGCGTATACTTAGGTCCTCCGTTCCTCGATGCGGAACGGTCGCTGTAGAAAATATAATTCGCTAAAATTAAATAACCCGTTGCTACGCGGCACTCGAAACTCGCATAACTTATCCACATAAATAACTCTTTATCGTTCCGTCGATAAGAGATCGAGAGTCACAGGCAAAGGATCTCTCGAGCCCCTGATCGTCTCACGAATTTCTCTTTTTTCACGATGTCTCTTTTCAATTAGAGGTAAACCGCAAACACAGTATTCTTTCGCTATAAGCTCGATATATGTATCTCTACGCAGGCATGCTCAACAGACGCGCCCGCGAGCATTATGCCTCCATTTATCGATAAACGGTTTCGCGGTGGGATACCCCATAAATGTAAACACCATGGGTCCGTTAGAACTGTGTATTACATATACAGGCCCGGCCCGAGCCTTCCTTGCGCCCTAGGCAAACTTGCCAAACTGCGCACTTTATTTATACTATATTTATTTGAGCTTTTCGATGACCTTACTCTGAATTTTTATTCGTAGCTTAAAACATTTATAATACAATTTGTAATATTTCATTTAAAACTTTATTTTAAAAAATGCCAACAATGAAAATACCATTTTGCAACCATTGTCAACTTTACGCCCAGGTACTAGGCAGCTGCCTAATTTTGCTTATAGGGACGAGCCGAGTCTGTACACATACACACACACACATACACACAATTGCTCTGCTCTCACATTCCAGCTGCTCCCCACTCCGTTGTTGAACTTGTTTGGCCTTGAACACAGCCGCGGGCGCCCGCGCCCGCGCCCGCCATGAGGAGAGTTAAGCATGCCCGCTGTTTGATATAAGCTCGCCGTTATATCCACCACGTCCACTATTTTTTATACTTACGCGGTGCAAGCGAGCAAACTGTTTTCTTTCCGAAAACTACGAGTAAGAGAAGATTGGCCTCGGAAACGTGACTGCATCGCGCTATAAGCTCGCCATCGAATCCAAGCCACGAGCTTATAGCGAATAAATATTGTATATATACTTTCATAAACGCGTTCGTGACTTTCAAACTGTCGTTGAGATTCCTTAGACATGATTGATGAGGAACACTTTTAAACGTACCAGTTAGAACCTGCACGAACGCTTTCGTTACAGGAGGTAGTTGAGAAAAGGTAACGAAACAACGAACGACGGTACCCGCGAGATTGAAAAATGATTCGCGACTCGGATACGCTATCAAATGGGAAGAAAATAAATTTCGCGCATCGCAGCAGTTTCGTAACGTTATTTTCTCGCAACGCAGTATTGCACATTCTTTCCACATATATATATAGTTAATTTAGACGACTTTGTAAACTCTTCAAAAGTTCCCTGGATACTTTCATATTAGTCGATGGAATCGTTTCAACTTGTTATGAAACTCTTCGCCTCTCAACAACAGTGAACAATTGTCTTACAATATTGTTTTTCATTTTCTCTGTGCTCGCCTATGTACCCATAAAATATTGCTATATATATGTATCAACATACATTAAATCGATCTTCGTAAGCAGATTCAGTGTTTCCTCCAATATTACTTACTGTTAAACTAATTTTCATTTTGCTTTGGGAATGATTATTTCGTGTCCAGCATTTCTGTAATTTTCCCGCTAATTCCTGTTACTTTCGTTACATGCGGTTATAATTAAAAACGGCAAATATAAGTCCTCGTCGTAAACGGTCAACGAAACAACAACTTGTGAAAGGAACAGTAACTATTAATGCGCCCTACTTGCCTACAAATTAATCCATAAATATTACTACGAATACTAGCCATGAACAGAAGGAAAACGATGCTAATATAAAACGGAAGTTTCGGTCTCCAGACACAACTTCTGAGCCCGCTTATTTTGCTAAATCCAAGTTTCAATAACCTATCTTCTGCTTTCCAATTTTTAATAATAACGTCTCGCGTTATTCTCCTCTTGCTGATCAAAGCATCGTTTATCGGCCATCGGAAGTGAGACGGTTTCTCTCTTTCCTTCTCTAAGTTACTACGTTTCGCGGACATCTCCCTCCTAGACGGACACCGATGAGGAATCTTAAACCTGCGGCCTCAGCTGGAAAAGGAGCTCGACGATGCCCTCATCGGCTAACGTCGAGACGTCGCCGACGTTTCTGTCTCCCAACGCGATCTTCCTCAGGATACGTCTCATGATTTTCCCTGACCTCGTCTTTGGCAAACCTGGCGCGTGTTGGATGACGTCCGGCTGAGCGAAGGGACCAATTTTCTCGCGCACTATTAAACACAGCAATATAAATGAATCAATTCCAGTCAAAAGAAGCCTTAAATTTAATTTCGAAATGGGAACATGGTGGAGGATATATGTACACGTACCTCTCTTTTTAAGCTCGTCCTGAAGCTTCTTATCAAACGACGTGCCCTGGTTGGGCGTTATGAAGCAATAAAGACATTGTCCCTTCACAGGATGGGGTTTACTAACTACAGCAGCTTCAGCTACCGAGGCATGTCCAGTCAACACGCTTTCGACCTCTGCAGTGGACATTAAATGGCCAGAAACGTTCAACATGTCGTCCACGCGACCGGTTATCCACAAATAGCCATCTGCATCGCGCCTGGCGCCTGAAATTAAAGGTATCCATCTATGTTACAGAATAAAGAGAAATTATTACCGAAGTCAGTGGCTCCCAACCTGTGGGTCATCAAGGGGGTCGCGAAGTGTTTTCGGGGGGTCACGCGGTTATTTTTACTTGACGATTCTTAGCATTTATTTATTTTAATATGGTTACATTGCCATATTCTATTAATCATGTAACACTGATTTTTCATAAATGAAATAGAAAAAGATAATTAAATATATTAAATATATTTAGGTATAATTAAGTAAATATTTAAATATAATTATATAAATATATTTAAGTATATTTAATATACGTATTAAGATAATTAAATAGTATTAAGTTAGAATTATATTCTGAAATAGGTATGTATTTTTAATATGTTTCCTTTACCCTATTAAATTTACTTTACTTTATATGGGAACAAGGGGTTGCAGGTGATTTGAATATTATAAAAGGAGGTCGGGAGTCAAAAATGATTGGGAAACACTGACCTATTTAAGCATTTCATACTCGTTGTCATTCAACCCCACCCCCTAAAATATACAAAAAAATACACGTATACGCGTGTTGAGCTTCAACTATTCATCATCGAAAATGTCTGCGATCATGTCTTGACTCACGAAAACGTTTACATTAAAATTGTCAGCAACAACCATAATCATGCAACTTCGTTAACAGCACTGAAATTCTTGCAATCCTTGTCAAACGATCATCCTCTACCAATCCTACAGCAAGCACCCCCATTTAAACGTGAAAGCCCAAGTGACGCAAAAGTTTCGAGATGCCGATCCAGAAGATTAAAGCTCGCCAGATTTTCGACTCGAGGGGCGATCCCACTTTGGAAGTGGACATAATCACCGACGTCGGACTGCTTAGATCCTCAGTGCCGGCAGTTCTGATGCCCAGCCCGAACCAGGCGCAGGAATTAAGGGATGGCAACGAGGCCATGTACAACGGGCGTTCCGTCTTCAGGGCAGTGGACGTCATCAACAACGTGATCGCGCCGCAGATTCTGAAATCGAGGCTGGAGGCCTGCCAGCAAATGGAGATAGACAGTCTGCTGAACAGACTGGACGGTACCGAGAATAAATCGAAACTGGGGGCGAACGCCATCCTAGGGGTCTCCGTTGCGTGTTGCAAGGCCGGCGCGGCTAAGAAAGGACTTCCGGTTTACAGGTAACTTTTCATCATTTAAATGCGGCTAAAAGATTTCTGGTACTCGAAAATCAAAAAGTTCCCCAGCTCTTGCGCTACAGGCTGCCATCTTGAAAAGTATACCTTACCATCAGTCTAAGATGGTAATTGATCGAACCAAAGTTCAAGATTTCTAGATATTTAACAACTGCCACAGCGACACAGAAATGGTCGATAGAACATTGGATATAATAGGATTACAGAGTTTCTATTTTCTACGAAATTCGACAATGACACTGTACTTTTATCAGATACATCGCGGAGTTAGCGGAGAACGGAAACCTCTACGTGCCCGTTCCCTGTTTCAACATGATCAGTGGTGGCAGGCATTCTGGCAACATGATACCTTGCCAAGAATTCTTGATTTTACCCATAGGTACTACCGTCAGTCTTCTTACAACTAATCTTTCCCCCCTTTGCACGCATTGTTTATTCTGTAATCGTGTCAGGAGCTGAGAGTTTCGCGGACGCCATGAAAATGGGCTCAGAGGTGTACAGAATGCTGGAGAAAAAGATCGCCGCTGCCCAAGAGATACAGCTGCCGCTGCCGGTCAGCGACGAGGGCGCCTTCACGCCTGAACTGGAGGAAGACAGAGAGGCGCTGATATTGTTGGACGAGTCGATTAAAGAAGCTGGGTATGAGGGGAGGATCGTAATGGCTTTGGACATGGCAGCCAGCTCCTTCTACAAAGAAGGTTAAGTAGAGATTGTATTATTCTATCGCTTAAGGAGGGCAACAGGGTAGTGGCCCGAAAAGTAAAAGTATTTTCGGAAATTTATCAAAAGCAAACTACTTGATGAATCTTTATGAAACTTTTAGGACATTTTATTGGGTATTTTTAGTTATACGATTTTTATTTTTGAAATTTATTTAAACTTAGGGCTGCAAAAAATCTGGTGGGCAGTTATCCGTCGAAAATTGCAAAATTTTGTTTGAAAATTAACCTCTTTCGTTGAAAAAGAAATAGAAAAAAATGACCAATCAAAAAATCTCCCGTCGTTCCATAGTCATACGCATATATGTAGTTTTTAAAATTTTTTGGTTTTTTGATTTTAGGAGAACCGTTTTGTCGAAAAACTGTCAACTAGACTTTTTGCAGCGCAAAGTTGCTAGTCCTATTACCAGTACAATTTATAATTTAGCTTCAAACAAACTTAAAAAAAAACACATATAACTTAAATATCCAATAAAAATTCCTGATGGTTTCAAAACGATTCGTTAAGTAGTTTGCTTTTAATAAATTTCCAAAGATACCGTTAGTGATCGGACCATTACCCTGTTGGTAATCGCGATCAGGGCTACACATTTAGAATTGTCTATCCAACAGCTGGTATCAATTCCAATAACGACACCTGTGTATCTATTATCTCCTCAATAGGGGGATACGACTTAGCATTCAAGACAGAAGACTCTGATCCCGATGAGTACATGGAGGCCGAGGCACTCAAGGACCAATACTTGGAATACTTGTCTGACCATCCGGCTATCGTCTCGATCGAGGACCCGTTCGACCAAGAGGACTGGGAAGGCTGGCTGACGTTAGCCGACCAGGAGATCCAGGTGGTCGCCGACGAGCTGACCGCGATGAACATCGACAGGATCGAGGAGGTGATCGAGAGGCAAATGGCGAACGCGCTTATACTGCGAATGTCGCAAATTGGAACGGTGACGGAGGCGATCAACGTGGCGAAAATGGCGAGGATCAGCGACTGGGGATACATCGTGTCCACGTGCCAATGCGAGACCGAAGACAATTTCGTGTCCGACTTGGCCGTGGGATTATCCGCCGGCCAGTTCAAAGCTGGCGCGCCGTGCAGAACAGAGAGGACCGCCAAGTACAATCAGATCCTGAGAATCGAGGAGGAGTTGGGCAAGGACGCGAAATTCGCCGGCCAGAACTACAGAAACCCATTGGCTAAGTGATCGCAGCTTGCTTCTCCGTCGATTAGAAAGCAGATATGCTATCAACTGCATCAGAGAAATCATACGATCTTCATACTGGCCGACTTACCGTCACCGGTGCAATAGTACCCATGAAATTTATCGAAGTACGTATTCTGGAAGCGCTGATGGTTCCCATACAGTGTCCTCATCATCCCTGGCCATGGCTGGCGGAACACGAGGTACCCCTCCCCCTCGCCCTCGATCAACCGGCCGTCTTCGTCCAACAGCTCCGGTAAAACGCCGAAGAATGGGAACGTCTGATCGAGAAAGAGACAACGAGCCGATTAGTCACAGGATTGCCTCGGTATTTCGACGACGTAGATACGCGGTCGATCGCTTACCGCCGAGCCTGGTTTCATTGGCGTAGCACCGGGAAGAGGAGTGATCACATGACCACCTGTTTCCGTTTGCCAGAACGTGTCAGCTATGCTGCATTTCCCGTGGCCGACTAGATTGTAGAACCAAAGCCAAGCTTCGGAGTTTATCGGCTCTCCGACTGAACCTAGTACCTAAAACCATACATGAAGGGCTTCCTTTGTTATCACAAGTACAGTTAGTCCAGGCCTGGGATTTAAGTGAACGCGGCGGCCGATTTTCAGAGGCAACGCCTCTTTTCTCGCGCCGCACGTCTTGGCCCCCGCGGCGGCCTAGGAGCTTGGAGCGCCTCAGGCCAGGGGTGTGCGGGTACCCGACTTTTCGGGCTCGGGACGGGCCGGAAATTCGGGCGAGATCGGGCGGGATCCCGATACTTTCGCATTACTCGATTCGGGCTACAAGCATAGCCCCTTCCGTCTCGGTCCCCTCGTAATAGCTGGCTTTCGAGCCGATCGCGTCCGAGTTTTGCCGAGCCGACCTGAAATCAAATTTCCCGCTCACGGCGGTCTTGCTTGTAGCCCGAAACGAGTCTCGGGATCCCGAAAACTTCGGGACCTCGAGCAATACGAAAGTATCGAGACCCCGCCCGATCTCGCCCGAAATTCTCCGACCCGTCCCGAGGGCCGGGAACCCGAGCCTCGGGACGATCCGCACACCCCTACCTCAGGCTCGTACCACATGAACCGCGCGTGACGCGTTGACAAAAAAAAGGCATCGACAATCGTGCTCTCTGGGACGATGTAGAAACCTATTGATACAATGTCACCTTAATACGCTACGCGCGGTTCACGTGGTACGGGCCTGAGGCGCTCGAAGCTCCTTGGCCGCCGCGGGGGCCAAGACGTGCGGTAGGAGAAAAGAGGCGTTGCCTCTGAAAATCGGCCGCCGCGTTCACTTAAATCCCAGGCCTGAGTTAGTCCATAGACTCGACGATTCATCAGGGGATCTAGCGTGGATTACTCCACTGATAGTCAATACTCTAGGGGATGATTCTACAGGCGAAAATAAGACGAAAATCAAGAGTGACGAAATTGCGGTAAAGGCTTCATTTTCGACAAATATGACTTTGAATCTCAGCTGAATACGCGTGCACCGAAATACAGCTTTAGGCGTTTGAGGGGCAAACGGAAGTAAGGGGAACGCGTTCAGCTACGTAGGAAGTTCCGCTTACCTCCGCATGCGCTTAAAGCTACATGTACTTCCGGTGCACGCGTATTTAGCTAAGATTCAAAGTAAATTTTCTCGAATATGAAGCCTTTACCACAATTTCGTCACTTTTAAATTTTCGTCTTATTTACGCCTGTAGAATCACCCCCTACAGTATTGACTAGAGTAACACCCGACATTTTTATGTGCATCGAGTTGAATCTTTCAACTCTGGCGTACCTTCAAAGTAGAGAGGTTATGCTTCTTCACCAAGTCATCTCCGAACTTCATGAGCGATCTAATAGCGGTCGGTGCCGTGTAAAATTGCGTGACCTTGTACTTATCGACGACCGACCAGTACCTGTCGTTGCCCGGATGGAACGGCGTACCTTCGAACTGGAAATAAAAGGACAGATGAATATTACACATTTCGTACTATCATTCGTCTATTCGAGTTACCTTCACTTCACCGACAATCATTTCATCGACAATCATTTCACCGACACGATTTCATCGACACCGCATTTCGCCGACAGTATTTTCTCACCGACACGTTTAGATCACCGACAATCATTTCATCGACAAACATTTCACCGACAATCATTTCACCGACAAGGGCCGTCTTAACAAATTTGAACTAAGACGGCCCTTGTCGGTGAAATGATTGTCGGTGAAACGTTTGTCGATGAAATGATTGTCGGTGATCTAAACGTGTCGGTGAGAAAATACTGTCGGCGAAATGCGGTGTCGATGAAATCGTGTCGGTGAAATGATTGTCGATGAAATGATTGTCGGTGAAGTGAAGGTAACTCGTCTATTCTTCGTCGTGACGAATTTATAAAGACAGGTAATCGTTAATATACGATGAAGTCGGGTATCAAAGTCTATGAGAATCGGGTCAAGAAGTTGACTTACGATAACGGAAGTGGCACCATTCGCTAGAGGGCCGTACACGACGTAAGTGTGGCCAGTGATCCAGCCAACATCAGCTGTGCACCAGTAGACGTCACCAGGGTGATAATTAAACACATACTTGAACGTTGTGGCTGCATAAATTAAGTACCCAGCAGTGGTATGAAGCACACCTTTTGGTGTCCCCGTGGAGCCACTATTTGTATTTGAAAATAACGAATTGAAGGAGAAGTACTTTAAAGCAAGACGCACACAGAAATGAAATGGCAAGTGGTGTGGCATGGCAGTGTCAAGCCAGTTATTCATTTTTACAGTTTAGCTTTGCAAGCAGTATCACAACTGACATATCACACGCTACAGACTGTTCTACCTCTGTGTGTAGCTTGCCCGAGGCAATCGTAAAGAAAGAAATATGTTGCTGCGTAGGAGTATCATTTTAGTATTTACCTTGTGTAAAGAATAAAAAGTGGATCCTCCGCAGCCATCCATACGGGATAACATCTGTCATCAGCTTCTTCCACTTCGTCGTGCCACCAGGCATCTCGATCGTCGTCCCAAGGGATTTGAGGAGTCGTGTCGTCGCTGGAGCCGTTCACTCCGTTTGCCTTTCCTTCGTGTAATTCGAAGAATTGGTTTATCGATCTTGTATTTTCATTTGAATTTGATATATTTTTAATGTAGGAAGTGTCTTTATCTATGAGCTGGTAATGAGCAGAGGTTAGAGACCTAGGTAGGTTCATCGCAACGAGGCATATTTCATTGTGAACATTTTACGTTCCTATGTTTGACTTACAGCGGACAAAGGTCTTTCTTTTTCTTCACATACCTGTTTTTTCACCGTGAGGGCAACTGAGCCGTCTGAGGTGTGCGACTACTACGCAAGACTCGACTACGTGGTCATGTTTCTTCACCCTGTTCATAGCTTCGTCGCAGATGGCCTTCAGAAGAAGGAGCTTCTCGCCTCTCCACACGCCGTCGGTTGTGATCAGCACCTTTGCCTTTGAATCCAAAATACGCTCTGCTAAGGAGTCGGACGAGTATCCTGCGAACTAATTCCACATGCCATTTCAATGACGGAACATGTTGATAATGCAGCGTAATCAGAATCATAATTAATTGCCGAGAAGCGGAGAAAACTAATATAGAAACTGAGGCAAAACAAAATTGATACTGTCCATTTTGTATTGTCTCTGTCGCAAGACATAACAATGGTTATTGGTTAATAGTTAAATGATGCGCGTAATATTTATCATCGTTTCTATTTAATCACAGTAATATTCTTTAGAAGTTTACAAATCTAAGAGTTGATTTATTGTGAGCATTCTAAGAGAAGGTTGTAAGTTCGAAGCGTTGATCATCTGTGAACCCCATTAGAGCCGGCGCGAGGCGAGTTCAGCACGTTTTCCGGAATCCGGCCCCGCGCTTTAAAAGGGCCTGCGCCCCACGAATAGCTCATCGTAATTTTTACGGGGCCTTATTAGATATTTATTATTATAAACTTATTTTAAAAGCCCATCGTAAATTTTGAAGGGCCCTAGTAACTATTTATTCTTATAAAATTTTTGTAAAAGGCCCCGCGGACTACGAAAAGCTCATGGTAAATTCTACGACGCTCTATCCATAGATATCTATTTATTATTATAAAATTTAGAAGTACATAGAAATGCATTTTTTGCCCCGCAAAATGTTGGAACCCGGCCCCGCAGAAGTTCACTCCCCCCCAATAGCAATCACCGTGTTAAATCCGTCGCGCGTTCTGGCGAATCAATAATATGTAATTAATTAGTTATCGCTGCGCTTCGGTTATCAATTGTTTATACGCTTTTGTCGTCGTAAGTACCGCCTTGCTTCGCTTCGCCGTGCTTCGCCATAATGCGCAACGGCCTTTAATGTAACAGCAAATGTTTATTATTCCCAAAATTCACCTGGAAGCTCCATATCTTTCACAGAGATGTTAGTAATCCAAGGAAAGTGTGATGTATGTAATGGTTAAGAAATACTCATTTACCACTACACTATGGACGGCGCCGATTCTGGTGCACGCCAGCATGGCGATGGGAAGCTCCAAGATCATTGGCATGTAGATCGCGACACGGTCTCCTTTCGTCACTCCCTTCGATTTCAGCACGTTCGCAAATCTGCATACTTCCTCGAGTAACTTCCTGTAAGTCAGCCGCGAGTAATCGTCTGGATCGTTGCCCTCCCTGGAACAATGTTACGCGTAATCGTTTAATCTTCTCCGACATTTAATACATACACGTATACACCGCTTCCTCTTTCTAATCAAACAACCACGTTATCATCCAACATTTGTGTAGCTTCAATAAACAGACCGTTTTAAGTTGGCAGAAGGTCGCGGGACACCTTAAACAATCGCGATAAAAGATTGAAGCGTTCTTGTAGAAAAAAATGTTTCGCGAATTTGATTTTTGGCACTTGCAGTGTTTTTTACAAGGACTCTTTAATTAGTAAACGTAGATATTAGAAAATATATTTCTTATGAGTACGTATACACGTAATTTAATTTGATTTCTAAGTTGAAAAAGCACAACAATTTTGTTTATGCAATCAGGATATGTATGCTACACATTATTCTTTGTTTTAGCTAATACTTTGATCTCTGGATGATTTGAATGGCTAAGCTTCCGCCGAACTATTTAACACTTTGTCTACCTACAGCTCACACGTGTGTCTATAAAACGAGTTCAAAGTTCAACATTTATGTTTATGTATGTATTACGACGTAGTGAATTTCAATACTTATACAAATCGCCATGCCATTGACGTAACGTGTACACACGCGTTATCGACGAGGCGCGAAAACGGGCAGAACGAGATTTCGGCTTTCAAAAAGTATATCTTGAAGTGGTACATAATTCTCTTTCAGGTTTAAAAATCATTTGTAGCATAGCGACGGAGATTCTAGAATCAGAAGCCAATGTAGGGGGACGCAAGCAGGGCAACTAGCCAGAGCAAAAAACTTAGGGGCGGCAAAATCGATAGAAAGAGAAAATTTAAATAAACAAAAGCTAATAGAAAAGTAAAACTTTTTGAAAAAGCGATAAAAAAGTAGGTAATACCTACATGTTTAAATTTAGTATCAAACTTCTAAATTGTTTTTAAATAACCCACATAATAACAAATTTTTTTATAAAATAAGGCTTTTGTTGTTCAACAAATGCCTACAAAAATTCACTCACTGTCAAAAATTATATTTTAAAATAAGTATTTATGATTAAATATAAAAAGAGGACAAAATCATTTTTGCCCAAAGCGCCGGAAGAGTTATATAGATCGGGCCCTGTTTGGAATGCATCGCTATAATTAAAAGCCCGGGTGCGACTTTTTTGGTTGCCAAATATCTGTTTTTCCACTGTTCGTGAAGTGTCTTTTAAACTTCGTTCTACTATTCTCCAGGTCAAGACCGTCATACCGATAGGCTCGTGACTGATAATTTTATTCGTCAGAAATCAACGGACGACAGACTGGCGTGATCCGGTTGATCCTCGCGCGATAGCAAAGAAATCGTAATAGTGGGAGGTTACATAAAGCCGTAGATAATCCGCGTTTACAGACTCGGCTGCCTTCGTTTGCAAACAAACGTATTCACGTCGTATTGTTAAAATTGGAGCACGATAATATCATTATACGCATCATGCGCCATTTATTCATAGTCAATGAAAATTCCAATCTCGCTTTACCATTCCCAGCCAGCAATAGTTATTACAGTTTCACCGTTGCATTTGATTTTTTTAATTCGCAATAAGGTGAGCCAGCGAATATAGAGGAAGTAACTTCTTTTTTTCTCACGTGTTCAGAATCACAATGTAGCGGTACTTCTGTACCTTGCACATATTTCCCTTTTGCGTATAATCAATGGTAAATAATACACTCCTCTATTTACGTCAGGGATCTCGGCGTTAAACCTTAAACTACCTTGACACTAGCCTCTAGTCTACATTGTACAAGTACGATGGTAATTAATTTAAGTATTCGAAACGTGTAGGAGAAAGTCCAAGCTACTGTTTTAATGCCACCACGTGGACAAGTTTCAGTGTGCTCTAACATTTCTGTTTAACAAGCTCCTCGAGCGCAACACGAACTAATATTTTTGTAAGTAGTTCGTATAAATCATATTTTTTTATATGTATAAATCGAGAGTTTTTCTTTTTTCAATTTTCTACAAGTATCTGTTATAGAAAATATGTGTGCAAAGGGATTTTGTCCAATTCGTAATACTTGTAGAGTTATAGACTTTGAAAGACAGGTATCGGTACGGCTCGCTTGCTAAGCAGGACGGTTACCGCGTAGTGTTATTGTTTTGGCAGGTATATTTCAGCAAAGGGTCATGTAATTGTTTGTCCTGGAAAGTCCCATATTTGGAGAGACGTCCGTCAAAACAAAGGATTGACTTTGACTTGATTAGCTGACTGATGGTGAGTAAAAGTTTTACTGTGTACACTTTTTTCTTGCACCCATGTTTTTTGAACTGGTGTCCATAATATCTCAATATTAACTTGTCCAATTTAGGTCAACTTCTGCATACATCTTCAGCACACGTGTGGTTATCACCCCTACCACAACTATATGAAAATATTTAGTCTTTTTCATTCCGACAGCCCCAAAAAGTCGAAAAAATATGTGAAAATCGAAACTTAATCTTCAAAGTGCCGTCGTTTTTTAAATTTTCAGTATCTTTCTTTCATTCTGGTACCGGTTATAGCCAAGGACATACAAATAAGGAATCCCTTTCAATTTTTCGTTTCAGATGATCAGAAACTTTTTTTAAAATCAACTACAAAGTGGTCTACTTTGGTCTACTAGTTTTAGGTGTAAGCTTTACAAACCATTAGATTTTTAGATTTCAGAAAACCGAGGTGCTATATTGGACGCCGTAAAGACCTTTTAAGAACGCTACTCCTCTGTGTGGGTAATATGGCCCACCTATCATTTATCCTTGGTAGGTCAATCTACCATACTGATAGTGTCATTTATTGCTTTTTTATTGGATTCGAAAATGTCATTCGAAGAGTTTCCGCGCGATTAATATAACATTTGTCGGCTGTGACTTCAGAAAATGTTTCGCCGGCAACTAACGTTGTTATAATTGTAAGAATTAGTATTGGTATAGCTTAGTATTGGTAGTACTAAATACTCATTATCCAATTACTGTACAACTATAGGTATGTATAAGTACATATCGACGCGCGTTACAAAAATTAGCACGTTTCATTTTTTCTACATGCAGTTGTCTGTAAGAAAAAAATGAAACGTGCTACTCGTCATAACGTGCGTCAATATGTTGGAAACATATTCCCAGAAAACTGATGATTTTGTAAAGTGCACACTTAACATATAACCTCGGCAATGAGGAAGTGACAAAACAGATAATAAGGCCCACCAAAATATTAAGTGGGCTTAAAATATTTTCGTATTTGTTGTGTTCATATATTGTTACAAATATTACAGTTTATAGTTTAATGTCCACAAATTTTTATAAAAAAAGTTTTCAAGAATATGTACAAGTTGTTTTTTAAAAAGTATAGATCCTTAGGCGGGCTTTATTACCCGCACTTACCTTATAAAAATGGGAAACCATAGCGCAAACACAGATTAATAAAATGTAAAGAGTTTCATCAAGATATCTTGTATAGTTACTTAGAAAAAAATCCCAAAAACTGTATTATTAGTAGGCGTCAAATCCGTAAATACCCCTTAAGTCTTCCTAGTGCAACGGCTGAAAAAACTTAATTTTTCAGGAGTTAAAAAAAGAAACAAGCACATTATACGTATCATTTTGCATGATTGTAGCTTTATTCTATCATAGTTCAAGACTATGAAAAAAATTTGCAAGTAAAAATATCTGCGGAGTATAAATATTTATAGTGGAATAGGTGCATCGTAAAGAGAACAATATTCTTCCGGATGTCAGGCCTGATTTCTAAAAATCCAAAAGTCCGATCCACTTCAAATAGGTATATCAAGCATACTCAGTAGATATTACTTTATCGTTCGAACTGGAATTTTCCAAATATTTGTAAAATTGAATTAGTACGGTCAACAAAACTATAATCCTTTTGCTGAAATTGATAAAATTTTTTAAAGACATTGCCGTATCTGTGTTTCGCAATATTTTTTATTATGCTGGGTCAGACGATAATCACACGTCTATAGATTACCAATGTTCGTGAATTTTGTGTTTAAGATAAGTACAATCGCTCATGTCAAGTCTGACAACCGGAAGGATATTATTCTCGTCCCGACGCTGCGATTCCGCTATACATAAATGGATATTTCTACTTACAATTTTTTTATAGTCTTAAAATATGATAGAATAAAGCAACAAACGTGCAAAATGATACGTACAATAGTTTCTTTGTTAATTCCCGAAAAGTTAAGTTTCTTTAAGTCGTCACACTAGGAAGACCCTTCAATAAAGCCTATAAGGACATACATAGGACTTTTTAATGAACGATTCAATGTATATGAGGCAAAACATCGCACGAGAGACACGGTCTTACACAACATTCTATGCTAATGTACACGTTGTGTCGTAAATGGGATTCCTGGCTTTCTTTCCTTCTTTTATTATTCGTTTTGCATAATTTCCTTTCGTCTCTTTTTCCTGTTAGAATAAACCCCGAAAGTATAAAATAATGTATCGTTCGTTGAAGACTCCTATATTGCTGTTGTGTCACTTGCGGACGTAAACAGTTAGCCAGCACGTGGGAGCTTTTGTTTTGCGCGTTTTAGAAAATAGCGTTGGGTCACGCGAATCCCTGGTGCGTATCGTACCACGTGGATTCTACCAATCGACGCATTGTTACCGGCGCTGTGCCAAATTTTCGACGAATCAGCGGGCATCGTACGACATGGGCAGACTATCGAACCGTCTCGCCGAACACGTGTGACTCATTGACCGATTATAAGCCTGGAATTCCTTCAATTCATTGCTATCACCGCTCGCATCGGCGTTTTTCAAAAGATAATAGCCCGTAACGCTAAAAAATATTTCATACAGAATATTACAATGTAGGTGACGACGAGCAGATACTATTTCGTTGTACATTTTTATGTACATATGTACATGCTGTATCATGCCCATTACAGATCGTCTGCACAGTAACTATTCGCAGAGGAAAGAATATGTTAAGAATAATCGTTTTACGCCCCTTGACAAAAAGATACGACACGCATATCATTATATGTTTTGAATGACATATGCAGATTTGTTTAAATTTAAAATTAAATTTGTTTAAATTTAGTACAATGTATTGTAAGTTGCAAAAATTACGTCGATGTCATTTCACGTAATGTTAACGTAATGAAAGGGAGTACTATGAAAACGAAAGCTATAATTATGCGTAGAGAGTATTAAGTATTAGGAAATAGCTGATTGGAAAAGCTTTTTGAATGATAATCGTCCTGTCAATTGATTTCATTTTATGAAATTTTGTAATACACATTACATCATGAAGGAGATCACTCGATAATAAAATCTTTTAAAAACGGAATAAAAGTGAAACGGGGCATACGCTATAAATTATATACGCTTCTTTTTCAGTCCATGTTATCTGGGAGAATATCACAAAAAATGAAACTGAGGGAAATCGGAATGAGTGTATTAGAGTGCGCAACTCAAAGAAACTGCAATGTATGAGGAAATATTCTGAATTTCTAATTTAAACTTTGCAATAATAATTATGACGCAGTTTTGTGTTTATTATGCAGTATATTCCCTCGAAGAAAAAAACACCTGAACGAAAATATTCCATAAACGTAATAATAATATTAATCAATTTTTATTACATTCCCATCCGCGTACAATTGTGGAGCCCAGTGGAAAAGCGGCACATGCCATCGTTTTATAATTTTAGAAGAAAGCAAGTTGAAGGAAAAATGGATTTCATAGGAAGTGCGACACGAAGTTGTAATTATTTTAAACGATACTTGAATTAGATGGTAAATTACAACTATTATCAAATTTTATTTGAAAAATTAATTTTAGTAGATGACGTATCCGTAAGGAGCCAAGTGACAAGGGGCCGTTTTCTATTACACATTTGTTTTTTCTCAGCGCGAAGAAAATTTAATATTATTCACACTGAATTATACTACATTGCAGAGATGAATCAATGGTACAACGAAAGAAAATTTATGCATATGTGTCATGTGCCTATTTCCCAATGAATCCCTCAATTAACAAAAAATAAGAACAATGGGCGAGATTCAGCAATTTGCTACTATTAATTCTTAGTATCATATTGTAACCACCCGTGTTTATATAAATTGGAAAAATCGTGCGCGTCATTTGGGACCTTCTTCATGAACTTTAAAGGGTTGCTTTACTATTGCAATATGCAACAAGTGTCCACAGGGCAGAAACACATCCATAGAAATTTTACACTAACACACTGTCTCGTATTGTTCATTACAACTCTTAGTTTCGTCAGGACCACTGAAAGTACCATTATGTGGAACATAATAATGTGTGTAACACTAGTTATAATACATAAGTGCATCACTGGTATTATATCCATACTTTTTCGTTTATATAAAAAATTGTTACACGGATTAAATTTGTTTGCTTATTTTTACGACAAAGCGTAGACGATAAGCGATTACATGCATTGATAAGAATTTTTCTGGGTAAAATAAAATCATGATACCAAGTTAAAGTGTTAAATCTATTATCTATAGTGTTAACTCTACCCCTGAGAAGAATAACAAAATATGAATGATAGTACAAGAATAAGATAAATACTAATAAGTACAGAATGCAAAACACTCATCGTCACAACAACTACATATTCTTTCCCATTTACCATTTCCAGCAACGAATTTCATCAAGCCTTGTAAAGATCGAACGGACTTTCCAAACCACGTTTAAGATCGATACGTCGCATAAGAATACAGCAACAAAAAAACTCATAACTTCGAAACACCATAAAGTATGAAAAAGGTGTTCATTGTTCGCAACGTCACCGATCATTTGAATTCGAATAACAGTAGATGCAAATCTATCTCTCAAGCGCCTTAATGTAACGCACTTCTACAAAAAAGATGCACGAAGGTAAAAAGAAAAATGACATGGCATTCTAAAAATAAAAAAACACATCTTCGAAATGAATACTGTAAATGCCCTTTCATTCATCGTTCTTTTTTACGCGTAGCTTTCCTCAGTCGTGCCCGAGCACGATGCACGGCACAATGAAAACGAAAGAAAAATTGTACCGCTTATACGGCGCTCGAATGACTTGCGCCTATAAACCAGCGATGTATTTTGCATAACAATGAGTCGTCGGAAGCATTGCTGCTGAAACCGTTCCTACGAATCGTTCTAGTTATTTTTCAGTCTTCTTACGCAATTTAGACACAATTGCTCCTTTCTTGAGTGGCATGCCAAGTTATCGAGCATTAACCATGTTGCATGGGCCATGGAGCATGCCTTACTTGTTTCTTCCAGTACCAAAAAATGAATTGCTTTTTACAATTCACGTAGGTACTACTTATGAGGATACTAAAGCGATATTCACGTATACACGTGCTCGTTTTACTATAGCTACTATTTCATAGTCGAAGATATTTTTTAAAGTGCAATTGCACGGTGCGAAGTGGAAAATTTCATATCTGAACGATGTATTCGTTTCAAATTCCATCCATAATACGACCTTCCTATTTTCCGGAAAAGATTCCAGGTATCGGAATTGTAACGCGCACTATGATAATTTTTAAAAAACCAATGGCAATGAAACATTGTACGAGTGTATTTATTATTCATCCCGTTATCGCGCGGTGTTAATCGCGAACTTTGTTTCACTCAACGTATTACGGCAATCGAATGTTCCCCAGTTTCGTAACGATTTAAATTTCCGCGATCGTTCAAGTAACATTTGAATAACAAATTATGAAATGTACTTGCCAGTAGAACGCTATCTTGTCGCCGTTCCCGCTCTTCACGTTCTTGTCCAACAAATTGAAACTTATGTTCGTTGACGCGCCCTCCATCCATCTGATGAAAATATCGCCTTTCTTTAAGTCGAAATTGTACGAGAAGAATTTGTCCTCTGCCGCTGGTGTCTCCCAATAAAATTCCTTCGAAATTTCACCCCAGAACTCCGCCGGATTCTTCACAGACCTGGGAACGAGAAACGCGCAGGCAATTAAAACAGAAAAAGTCTGTCTTAACGTAAATATAAATGACAAGAATTTTGTGGATTAATTTCTTTATTTTTCTCGGTTGGTGATTGACTTTTTAATCGAAATGGCCGGATGTAGATAAGCGAAGATAATAATCAGGATACAATCTATCAATCATCTTTGAGGAACGATAATTATTAATATTAATAATATTGCGAAATATTCGCCAGTGTTGGTACTCGTAAGTCTCGGTTTGTCTAATAGAATTACTTTCTACTACTAATTTTCTGTGCGAAAGGAAACAACTCTAGTTGAGATATAAATAGTGATTAATAGTGTCCACGAGTTGGCGAGTGGGAATGTAAATAAAACGATAAGATCATTGAAGATTACACTTTCAGGACATCAGGACTGATGGAAATTGTAACTCGTAGCGGCGTGCTAGGGGGATCGATATCATTGTTCTATTTCCATAGTAGCCCTCTATGGCATTGCTAAATTACTACAGTAGAATGTTACTATAAGTAGATTTTACAAACTCCAATAAGGCGCAGTACGAACAGAAGCATACTTTTTTATATTCCATTTAAACACTATACTGTACATGAAACCAAGAATTGAAATTCAATAACATTTTTTATTGGATAATATATATTCGAAGTTCCAAAAATATTTCAGCAATGCTACATCCCGAAAAGAGCTGGTTACTCATTCGTTTAAAATATTCGCTGAAAACTATCAGAGTGACATTGACAGGTTTTCATAGAGAACTAACTATTATCAATAAATGAGTGATAATAGTTTAACTGATAATGCTTAGTGAGCGAGTAGTAGCTACAATCTAAGCACGGACTAGTATCATATCTCTGACAGCTGAACGCCTAAGTCTGTACAGTTATCATTTTGAAAATGATGCATCACGAGCTTCTTAAAAATTGTAAAGAGAATCGTAAAGAAAGACCTCGACGCCTCTATCCCGCATGTAAATTAGATTTCTGGGCCATGTCCACCCACACCACTGGCGCCCTAGAATTAATTTACCCCAAATGACACCCCGCCGCTGCCCGCGTAATGAATTTCCCCCATGCTTGCACTACCAACCACTCAGGGAATGCATTTAATAAACACGCTTGACATTTTACTCGTGATTAATGTCAAGTTCCCATTCGTCGTCGTTCACCCTCTCTCATCTCTCCCTTCCAATTTCCCTACGCTTGATTTCGCATATTATAAAGGAAACGTCCCTCCAATCGTGAAATCATCTCGAGCGAAGCATAGATTAATTGATTTTGACAATTCTATTCATTCAGACGTGTTATCCTTCTTTTACTAAACCCTGAGATACCTGATCATTCGCGAGAGGGATGAAGCATCGATTTTCTCGAGGCGATTGTTGACTGCTTCTTCCAAACCTACCGTTACTAAGGATTATTAGAAAACAACACGTTGCTGTACAGCTGAACTCTCTCGAGTTCTTTGTCTCCGCTATCATTCACGAATAAAACAAACTAATTTAATTCAAGTTAAAACAACGTTCCATCAGTTCCCCCAACTAAACAGTGTAATGTTTCAGGGATATTCAGGTGAGCCCTTTCTCGGCCAAAATTATTGATTCGTGATACATATCCACAACTGCCTAGCTGCCAAAGAATTCTACACAAAGTAGGTACCTACATACCTTCGGTGCTTGAAAACAGCTACCGATCCGAGGCCATATTTCACTGTTCCCGTGAAATATTTTACAGAGTAAAATAAACCATTACCTACCCATTTTTCATGTTTTATTTATTTATCACTTAAACATTCTTCATCAATGCTTGGCAATTATGGCAACCCTAAAAATAAACCATTATCTACCCACTTTTTTCATGTTTTATTTATTTAGCACTTGAATGTCCCGTATCAATGCTGGGCAATTATGGCAACCCTACCTATCAACCAATTCGCTCGATAGAGCATAAATCTAAACACCTGCCAAATAGGGTGGGCTCATACCTAAACCATTAAGAGCCAATAATTGCAACCTGTCAACCCCGTCCCCCTTCTACGATTCAACCCCTATCTACACGAGTCTTCGTTTCCAAGCCACTCACTTCTCGTGCATAGTTCTGTACTGCTCCATGCTGCTGCAGTACGCGTTCTTCACGATCTCGGGATTGGGGTAGTACATTTTATCCGCCATGTTCGCGGTGTCGCGTCTCCTCGTGTCTGGTGGCAACCCTTCGGCGATTCCCTGCAGCCGTTCAGCGAGTGGCTCCGGCCAAGGACGATCAATAAGGAGCGGGCTCTGAAGAGGTGGACGCGTCGGCAACGGGACTTGCAGCCCCTGTGCCCCGAGCTCGAGAGGGTAGATCGGTCGCTGGGGGGATGGCGAGGACGGAACGGAATGAGATCCGGGGTGAATGGAGGGTGGCACGAACGGTTGCTCTCGATGGAGCGCGCCTTCACTCTGTCTCGCGTTACCGCTCGGCTGATTTACCGCGACTGAACAGCGAGCCGACGGGACCGGTGACACCAGCGGTGGCGTCGTTGCCGTCGACAGGCGAAACGACTCCGACGCCGCGCGTTGGGAGGAATGGCGCCTGCAGGGGCGCAGACGAAGAGGGAGAAACGGCGGCCTCAGTGGAGTGCGCATGTGTCGATCGGGATTTGAATGATGGAATGATCTCTGTGGCGAAATACACTCTCTCTTTTGCGCCTCAATTTTTTTATAGCTTGCGTTTAGCTTGTGTCTGAATTAGTACTATTGATTTGGACCGGGTATCGAGGTGCCCGGTCTCCCCGGCACCTGTGAGACACCCGGGCAGATAAAGATTACCATTATTCTTGAGATAAAAGAGTAAATGTGATAAGGTAAATGTCCCCATTACTGACCACGTCCCCATTAGTGACCACTTCATTTTGTTATTGTTTATTGCAACACAGAAAGCGAAATATAAAAGAAATATTTCAGTTATTGTTTCATACGTTATTTATGTAGCCGTACATTCATCTTTAAGTAAATTCACATGTAAATTAAGACTTGGTCATTGACATGAAAGTTGACAGATTCTAATATCGTGAGGTTATACTCCAGATATCATTAAACTCGCAAATTTTACAATAAAAATACATGGATCCATGCAGTAACTTACTCAAATTAACGAGAAATATATACAGAATTATAAAAAAAAAGAGAATATCCATTTTCTTTCATTATTGTAGCAGAAAATCGTGGTATAAAATAGATGGTCACTAAAGGGGACATCAGGTCCAATTTAATTTTCGCCATAAGTTTTGTGTAAATAGTCAAATATCAGTGTAAAACTAATTTGATTGAGAAACTAGAGACTTCAAAAAATACAATGATCCATACTTTACTCGAATACTGTCGTATATTAGTAAAAAATATACTATTTCGAACCAGTCACACTCTTAAACGGTCGCTAATGGGGACATTTACCTTAGTCGAAAATCTCGATTTGAAAGCCGATCGGCTTTTGGTCATTTTCGGCTAAAGCTGGCTACACGTGTAGTTCGAAAATATTTTTGTAATCAGCCACATAGCGTTTCAGTCTGTTCTATTATAAATTTATGTGTGAATTGCAAGCCTGAAATTGTTCTCAAATTTTTCTACTCGAAACTATCAACACATTTCCAATTTATGGAGGTACTTTCTTAAGTACTTTCTTAAGTACCTCCATAATATACGCAACTTTCCCCTATAGGTACTCAAACAATGTCAGTGTATGTTTGATCCACGTCGTCGACGGACGACGACCACGTGCTCGCTTTAGCTTCATTCGTTTTAGTTTTGACGAAAAAAAACAACGTGAAAAATGTAGCTTGTTGTGTAAAGACTGGTTAAAGAGAAGGTAAAGCTATTCACACACGAATCTATTAAATGAACTAATAGTTTACCCTCGTGATTGGCGTATCTTCTTGCGAATAGATGTAGAAACGTACTTGAAACTTCCATCACTTGTCAGCCCTTTGATTAAAAGGAAGATCACAATTATGAGAAAGGCTATAACTCCACATGAAAAACTGCTTTCGACTTGCACGAGGCTGTGCTTCTTCTACACACGCTCAAGTATACTTGCGCACCCCCGCTTGTGCAGGCATAAGTAATATATTAACGGAAACAAATTTATAATAGACGAAATGTTGCGTGTGTAATAAATGAAATTGAATACTGGACGGTAATGGGGATATAAGTGGGTCAATAAAGAAACGTCAGACCGAATGTAATTTTCACTACAATTCTCTTGTAAACATTCATATCTCACTTGGAAACTGATTTACTTAAGAATCTAAATAAACCAATAATCTGAAATAATCAATACCTCACGCAAATATCTTTGTATGTCAGTAAAAAATACCTATTAAACGATCAAATTCATATAAAATATTTCTGCAATATTATCATACATACGCTCGTGTATACTTGTGCAATAAATTTGTACATGTAGGTAAAACGCTCGAGTATGCAGTTACGTGTGTAGTCGAGTTAATAATTAATATCGCTAATGAACAGAATAAACTTTTCAGTAATTAAATGGGGCTTTGCCTGCGCGTTTACAATTATAGTAAAATGTCTTTGATCAGAACGTGAAAGTTGCGATCTGTCGACGTTCTTTGCACGATACGTTCCGGCTTGATGCTGCTCAGCTACGGAAGGTGCAGATGGTTTCGAGTGTTCATGAAGCGATTAAGTAAGAATAATAATAATAATTCTTTAGCACACAGTAAAAATTACGAAGGAAAACATATGAGAAGGCAAGAAAGAGGAAAAAATAGTTGGAAATTATATATGTAGCACATGTAACAGTAGAAGAGTGCGAAAGGCGAGACACAGCTATCAGCTGTTGTTAACCCGACCACTTAGAACTATTTAAACTACTTAAAACTAACACTGAAAGTGTGTACGGAAAATAGGTGTAGATAGTCAAGTAACTTAATCACGAGTAAGGACTAAAGTCTTATGTGCGACGTTGAAAAATAACAAGAGTAAGAGTTAAGAATTAATCGCTATTGCTGGTTAGCAAAAAATGATGTCACTGCATGTTTGAAGGATGAGAGGGCGGTTAGAGAGCGAATTTCAGATGGAAAGGAGTTGTGGTAAAAAGTGGAACAATAGGAAAAGGAGCCGTGAAATTTGGTGAAGTAATAGGAAGGAAAGAAAAGGTCTGTTATGTCGTGTAGAGATGTATTCATCTGTTCGACGCTCGCGATTTGCAACAAGTAATTCGCGCAAATGCGGTGGTACACCAGTGGACAACAATTTGTATATGAGACAGCATAAATGTAACTTGTATCTCTGGTTTCTATTAAGTAATTAAGTCAACCAGGCTCTGTAAATGATGGTCTTACATATGTGATCAAACTTTCGTAGTCCAAAAGCAAATTGAACAAAAGCGTTCCGAACCCGCTGAATTCGCGAAGAGACACGCTTAAATAGTTAAGGGGTAGGCCACCTTGAAACGGAGCAAAATTGCAGTTATTTTTGGCATTTTTTAGGAAGATAATGAAATAAACAGAAAATTTAATATGAAGCCTGTTATTGTACAACTCTTGCTGGAAGAAATATGATTTTTTTTCTTACAAAATGATGGCGGTGAGGCACAAGATCTTGAAGAGAGACTTTTTCCACGGTGTTCAATCTCACGGCTATACCGTTTGACCTGGAACACAAAACCAAAAAGATTTATTTTCTGCATGCCTAAAACTAGAAAAGTACGTATGAAAATCCAGAAATTTGTCTCGAAATGGTGAACATGAGGAGAAAAAATTGCATTTCTTTTATAAAAGTGTCAATTGCAAAGAATATTTTCAAGATATCGCAAAACCGCTAAGTACTTTTCTAGTTTTAGGCATGTAGAAAATAAAACTTTTTGGTTTTTTATTTTAAGTCAAACGGTATAGCCGTGAGATTTACGAAAACGTCGCTCCCCAAGATCTTGCGTATCACGGCTCTACCGTCGCCATTTTGTAGAAAAAGAATCGTATTTTTTCCAGCGAGAGTTGTACAATATTAGGCTTCATATTGAATTTTCTGTTTAATTCATTATCTTTCTAAAAAAAAATCCCGAAAATGACTGCAATTTTGCTCCGTCCAAGGTGGCCTAACCCCTTAAGCAGGGATAATACACTCTAGAAGCTTAGCCAAATAAAGTGAAATAAATCAAAATATTAAGCTGGGTGTGGCCCAATTTAGCCGATACATATTTTCTATCTAAGTCATTCCACGGTGGAATTTTTCACGTCCACACCGTCGCACCTAGAATAAAAAAACAAAATCTTTTGTCATCCACACACTAAATACTAGTGAAGTACCTGTGAGTACCTATTTCAAAAATATTAAAAACTCTTTTTTTCAAAGTTATCCTATCATTTTTGCCCTACCATTATGGTGTTACCCTTTAATGCAAAGCTAACAAACTGAATGACGCACGTAATCGAGAGATTAAGTAAACTCTCGTTCCACTTTAACGATTACATTTTTTTTACTTTGCTGCTGCAGCCGTTGTAGCACATACATAACAATCGGTTGCGAAACAAGTAAATCACAACGACCGATATACACATTCATTCTTTCCCTGCTTATCTCCTACCGATTAAGAATTCCTTCGTCACTCGTCACCGTAAGTAGAACAGCATATAGATTTTGTTGCTTCCGTATTCACATTATTTATTTATTTATTTTGCGTCTTTATTTCACGAATTTTAGAAAGGCAGACACAGCTAAAGCTGCTATTAGGCTTCACCTCTGTATAAGTGTAAGTGTCTTCAACATTAGAACACAAAAGATTCAGGAAAAAATAAAACTAATTGTAAACCACAAACCATAAACTAAGACTAAGTCGGAAATGAATTTACAGATGTGGTAAATGCATTACACCTCGCAAACACCACAAAGCCATCGATGTTAGAATCGAGCTAACCAGCTATTTACGTATTCCTGCAGGAAATGCGTTTTAAGTTTTAAGCCACTTATCATTCCTTTGTCGCGTGTCTATACGTAACCAGCGATCGATATTGATCTTGGATCTAGCAAGGACTCCATCACTAGTGAACGGATCGTGGCAAGGACTGTCCAAGGATCGATGGTAATCGTAACACGATTCTTTTTGTTCAGCAATCTAACAGTTGAAAGTAAGCGTTGCATATGCGGAGATGGAGCACCTTGGATATCGGATCTTATTGGATATTTAATGAGTCAAATGGTAAAGATTTTCAATTGCGTTCGAAGTAATTGGAAAGGGAATGACGTTTTGTAAAAGGAGTGACGTTAGAGCTGTTGATGAAACGATAATTATATATTGCACAGTTTGGAAAGAATTGAATCAGCAAGTTGCAAAAGATAGATACCGTAAAGTCAGATATTTACATTTTTTAAAAAAAAAATCGTGCTCGGACTACATGACGCGTAGAATAACGAGTGGACTTTTTTCGCAAGAAAGTTCCAGAGTCTACGATCCTGAGTTCAAGTTTGTTAGATAATTCTACCCGGACGTGATAACATAAACAAGATTCTCCCGGCACCGGTGGGATTATTATACAGTAAAATTCTGATCGATGTCCATGACCGTGCAAATAACAGAGTGTGCACATTACGTCAGAAATTGAACGCACATCTTGCTGCATTTCCTTGCTTCGTCGATAAATGAGGGTTATGATGACTGATAAGGAAATTTGAAAATGTCTGAAACGAATTTGGTGTAGTGTACACAACTTTCTTAAGAACCTATGCTTCTGAGGTGATTTCAGTTAATCACGTTTCAGATTCCACTTCATTTTGGAATTGTGAAAATTGTAAATGATTTCTGTTCACCGAAACAGAAAGCTGGAGTTGGATTATAAAAGACTAGCTTTACTACCCGGCTTCGTCCGAAATTTCGATTTTGATTTTATAAAAAAACATTTTCTTTAGTTTTTTTTTGCGAAATTGGTAACATTTATCGGGATTAGTCAGGCATAATGATCTGAGGCACATATTCGTGATCCCAGAGTTTATCGTTCGATAGTTTTTAGGCGACAGACAAACACACAAACATATAAAAGCTTTCTGCTTTATATATTAAGATTAGATTAGAATAATAATACATATTACAAATTACGACTTACGAATTACGAATTAGGTAAGGTAGATTAATATTTGTACCGATACTACCGATGGTAAAACGACTATTTAGTGCGCTTCTCACGTCACTGCATCATTAAAGCGAATCGTCTTCAAGACGGTAAATAGTTTTATCATGATAATGTGGTTTTGTATGGATAGAGATGAGGTATAGAATAAAATAGATCGAACATCCAATGCATTTTTCTTTCCCGGGTTTGCGGGGTTCAAAGCCCTAACGCAAACGACGGAGAACTTCATCGATACTACAGCCCCCTTACCATGTTAACGTCGCGTGCGACATTACCGGCAGAGTCTCGAAACAGATTGTAGCGTTACGAGCGGAAGGGATTCAAATTCAACGCGGGAAAAGTTAGGGCATTCGTAACCCGCGCTTGACAAATGTTTCTGTTACAGTAATAACACAGACGAGGTATGGAATAGACCTATCAACCAATGTATTGTTCTGTCACCGTTTTGGGGGGTCCTAGGACCCCCCTGCCACTTTAGTATCGCATGCAACGTTACTGGTGAAGCCTCGAAGCAGATTGTAACGCTATGCGTGGTAGGAATTAGAATTCAGCACGGGTAAAACTAGGTTATTTTTTTAAAGTCGAAGCCCGCGATTTACAAATGTTTCTCTTATTGTTAGAGTAACAATTTAAAAATCGTCGTATGAACATATGCGGTTCAACGATAGAGAAAGGAGGATGAAAATAAAACGATATCACATTCGCCGTTTAACCTTGCTGTCCTATTCCGGTTTATTTAACGCAAAATAAATTAGAAATTATAAAATTTCTCGAGAAATTCACGGGAAGGAACACTAGTCGTGAGGTGCATTAATGTGACTGCAAATCGAGTTACTTTTCAAACCCCTCAGAAAAAATAGTAAAGATCGTTTTCTAAACTTTTTTGTCTGAGCCTGTAATGAAAATTCAAAAATCCCTTTTGTAGATTTAAGTAAGTTTTGTACATACTGAAAATTTCATCGAAATCGATTATCGTTGCTAATCTCGAAGGTTCGAGATTACCCAATCGAGTTGTTCGTCATTGCCCCACGACATCCAAAAATAAAAAGGAATTTATTTCAGAGGTTGGAATCATAATTCAAGCAACGCCTTGGTCACAAAATGTTGGTAAAAAAGCGATTTATTTCAACTTAAAAAAGAATAATTGTATCACTAATTCAACAATAATTACATGCAATTGAAATGGACAAAATATTAGTTCAGACATGATGAAAATAATAAATTGTGTTATACCTGAATAGCATAAGCGTTCTGTATTTATTACTTTCTGCCCGGCGTTGGATACGACCTAAACTATTAGCTAGTTGGGATGGAACATCGTGTTTATGTATTAAAACGCCGTAACATCGCGTTTGCGATAACCCAGCACTCGTGTTTAGCCGACGCTCGAGCTGAAAGTCGTTGGAGAGAGACAGGACGTCAACAACCTCTACCAAAGTCGTACCGTCGCCGAACAATGCCCTGCCAGTTCAGCTTTGTCTGCGTAAGTGATCGGACCTCAGTGAACGCGTGAGCATATTATTTCGCGACATTTCGATTCCTGTATTAATTTCATCGATTACTGGACCATGTGGGAGGTCGCTTAACAAGATTCTACAACAATTCACCAAGTATCTAGAAGACTTCGCAAGCAATACTTTTCTCGAAGAGCTGGGAGTCGTTGGAGCGAGACAGAACGTCGACAACCTCTAGCAAAGTCGCACCATCACCGAACAATGTACTTGGCAGTTGAACTTCGCCTGCGACAGTGAACGGACTTCAGTGAACGCGGGAGCATATTATTTCGCGATATCTTGATTCCTGGATTGATTTCATCGATTACTGGACCATGTGGGAGGTCGCTTAACAAGATTCTACAACAATTCACCAAGTATCTAGAAGACTTCGCAAGCAATACTTTTCTCGAAGAGCTGGGAGTCGTTGGAGCGAGACAGAACGTCGACAACCTCTAGCAAAGTCGCACCATCACCGAACAATGTACTTGCCAGTTGAACTTTGCCTGCGACAGTGAACGGACCTCAGTGAACACGTGAGCATATTATTTCGCGATATCTTGATTCCTGGATTGATTTCATCGGTGACTGGACCATGTGGGAGGTCGCTTAACAAGATTCTACAACAATTCACCAAGTATCTAGAAGACTTCGCAAGCAATACTTTTCTCGAGGAGTTGGGAGTCGTTGGAGCGAGACGGAACGTCAACAACCTGTAGCAAAGTCGAACCAACGCCGAACAATGTACTTGGCAGTTGAACTTTGCCTGCGACAGTGAACGGACTTCAGTGAACGCGTGAGCATATTATTTCGCGATATCTTGATTCCTGGATTGATTTCATCGGTGACTGGACCATGTGGGAGGTCGCTTAACAAGATTCTACAACAATTCACCAAGTATCTAGAAGACTTCGCAAGCAATACTTTTCTCGAAGAACTGGGAGTCGTTGGAGCGAGACGGAACGTCAACAACCTCTAGCAAAGTCGAACCAACGCCGAACAATGTACTTGCCAGTTGAACTTTGCCTGCGACAGTGAACGGACCTCAGTGAACACGTGAGCATATTATTTCGCGACATTTCGATTCCTGTATTAATTTTATCGATTATTGGGCCTTGTGGGAAGTCGCTTAACAAGATTCTACTACAATTCACCCAGTATCTAGAAGACTTCTTGGGCAACACATTTCTCGGGTCCTATCAAAGGTCCCCACTGCTTAGGGACACTTAAAAATGTGCAGTGCTTTGTGTTTAAAATCATGAAATGGTTGTGCGTGTTAGTAGTGTCAACGCGAGTGTAGAGTCAGTGTTTTTACGCATCTTGAACTATTTAAGACGAAGCACCGTTGCTCAAATTACTTTTTGATCGCGAAATTAAAGTGACATATTTGTGTGTATGTGTGTGATACATTATGTTTGGTACTACTGACCTTGGTTTGTGAACCTGCTAATGTGGCTGCCTGACTGCATGGATAGCGGTGAGACTGCATTCAACGATCGGTGAGTGGTACATTTTAATTTTTTCAATTTTTCTGAATGCTACTGAATAAATGATTGCTGTAGCAAGCACAGTGACCAAGAATACATACTTTGTACTCGTGAACAGTAACATTAACGCGCGTGCTTCAAAATGTTTAATACAGACAAAAGCAATGAATAAATTTGAACTTCGAGGTCAAAGTTCTAATAACGCGTTTTAAATATTCCGAATTATTTTTCTTGAATTTTATAATCTAAGCTTGATTCTTTGAATACGAATTGCACATCTCAAGTTTAATTACATTCGAGCCATTAGATTCTCTTAATAAAACGATAATGTAAAGCATTAATTTATTAAGGATTTTCAATTATATAAGTTGAAGTTCTTTCTCATACAAATATTAATATGCGAGAATGAGAGTTGATATTGGTACTACTTGGTCAGTGTCCTTGCTTCTTCAACTTTTCTCTCTCCTTACAATATTTAAGCCAGCCTATCAATAAGTCTTAGTTTAAGAACTTTAGTCGTAAGAATTTTTCAAAATTTTCAAAAATGCGCAAAGCATTAGTCAAATATGGACCAGAATTATTCCGTAGATATGGGTCACTTTCGTAGGTACCTCCCCGCTGGTGTGGCCTGGCCTTGGTAACGTTTCCCAAGCATTGCGACTTGCGAAACGGAATCAAGCTGAAGCCTACGATCTAGTTTAAGTGTCCAGATCGAGCCAAACTCACATTCGGTGAATTTTTGGTTCCGTCTGGACATCTATTCAAAAATGCACTTGCGTATTTCGAGCGATAAGCTTCTATTCCGTCTTGTTCTTTTTAAATATAAGAGTGCCGAACGCGCTCTTCTAGAGATACAATTCGCCTTCGATCACTGATTTCGAATTCGCGCATGGTTTGCTCGCCCGCCATAGGCCGGCTGTGCTGGGTACAACTTATTACGGCTTTACACGGAGGACCATTGTTAGACGATGTTGTGCGCCAGTTCATGACTCTCGGATTTTCTTGTCATCCCGCCGATACCGGGCTTCGGTCCATCTCGTGCCGGCTCTGATGTCTTCGATTGCTCGTTCTCGGCCACGCACGCCATGGCAGTGTAAAGTCGTAGTATGGAGCACGCCATGTAGAAACGAAAATTCGGTGCATCGAGGGTGAATGTCGCGTCGCGTCGCGTCTTTCGGTCCTTTAGTCGTTTAGTCTTCTTTGCAATCTCAATCGGGAGATTCTTAGCTTCCGCATATCCCCCGAAAGTTACGCAAGTGCATATTTGCGATAGATTATGCCACTAGGGCCCATTGTAAAGAGTGCGGTAGGCTAAATTTAAGGGTAGAGGTGCGCTTGCTTGTCGAGAGTGACACAATTTGCTTTTGCTTTTGCTTTCTTTTACAATATTAGCTTCACCGTGGACCGTGTCGTTTCTCATTTAGCATACTTTTAAACACTTGTCATAGTGACTTTTCTATTCCCTACTTTCAATTCCTTTCTCTATCTTTCCGGTAATATAATTCGCTCTCGGGTGACATCTTGAATCAGCACAAGATGCTCGGGCACGATGCACTCGCCTGTGCAAATTGTCGGCTTTGTGGTGGGAGTGCGTATTGCAGCTGCATGTGATTGAATTGTGAGCCCTTCCGCTATGATTCCGATCCCTTTCAGGCGCGGCCCTAAAGGGGAACTCCCGTTACTGAGGGGCCTAGATGAGTAGTGGTCGTGTAGTAGCGTTTTATCTGTGCAACTGCAATGCGTGAGTGTATCGAGCAGCTCGAGATCTCTCGCGACGGCGAATCCGTGTCCGTGTGTCAATTCTTTTCTATCTCTGCAATGAGATACTTAGAATCTGTTTGACACTTGAAAGCACTGCAAGCGTACCTCTAAAATATGCTAAAGAAATTGTAATCGTATGTATGCAGAGAGATCGACGAGATCCTCTCGTCTATTTCTCTCGCGCGCGTATGTTAACCCTTTGTACTTTAAAGTAAAATCTTTTGAAAAATTTTTTGTTGCCATTTTCCATATATTGCTATCACAGTCCGAAGGGTTAATATACCGAAACATAGTCTGTTATGCTTCCTCTGAGTGGTGTGTGTGTGTACGTGCTGCGAAACTTAGAATAGTTGGGCAGGCAAGTCTAGTTTTAAGTGTTCCATCGAGGAATTCTTCGAGGGATTCGCCGAGGGATTCGCCGAAGGGTTCTCTGGTGAATTCTTCAAGAGATTCACTTAGAATTTCGTTGGCAGGCTCGGTGTGGAATTAGATCTGGGTTAAGGTTTATTAACATTGTAGAGTAGAATTAGAAAATTTTTATTATTAGCGCCTGACGAGGCTGCTTTTTTCACACTACAATTCGGAATTATTATGCGCCCAAAGAGGCTGCTGTTCTTCCGGCTTGTGATTCGGCATCGTTATGCGCCCATAGAGGCCGCGGTTTCTTTTTTCATTAAAATTGAAAAGTATGAGACGCCCAAAGTTGCCACTCCTTTTTTCTATCAGTCTTGAGAATCGTTGAGCGCCCATAGAGGCTGCCGTTTCTTGTCTCATTAAAATTGAAAAGTTTTAAGCGCCCAAACGGGCCACTCCTTATTTCTATGAATCTTGAAAATCATTAAGCGCCCAATGTGGCTGCTCGAAATTTTTCTGAATGTCCGAATTGCGTGGCGCTCCATGCGGCTGCCTGGAATTTAAAGGAAATTTTTTGAAACTTGTTTAAATACAAATTGTCTGTTTCAGTAATAGTGTTTGTGATCGCCCGTAATGCGATCGTAGAGTCAGTGTTTTTGCGCAAGTAAAACTAGTCGAGAGCTCCGGTGCTCTATTAGTCTTTTCACCGCGAAAGTAGAGTCATGCACGAGTCCAACTGGAGCTGCTGGACGGAGGGCGAAAGGGTTGCTGACCTGAGGGGTGCCGAGCTGAGGGATGCTGAACTGAGGGGTGCTGGTCAGAGGGCCGCTGGTCCGAGGGGTGCTGGTCTCAGGGCTGCTGGTTAGAGGGGTGCTGTTCTCAGGGTTGCTGGTGAGGGGTTCGAGTTTGCAGAGATGCAGTACTCTTGATGACAGCGAACGGCAAGTCACTTTATAATTCTTTGAATGTGGGTGCACGCAATAGAACAAAATGGTTTCTGTAGAAAACGTTGCGTAGCTATAATTAGCTCCTTCGATTCTGGCCATTCCAACACAAATGCGCGACATGCAGGGGCCCATTTCACATGGTCGGTATTCATTTCGGGAACACTTATGCAATATTTCGCAAATATGGTCTAGGGCGTCTAGGCAGTAGCCTCATGATGTGGTTCTTTTCTAAGCCATATTCACGAAATATCACAGAAATGTTCCTAAAACGAATGCCAATTATATGAAGTGGGCCACTAACCGCTGCACATATTTGTTGGAAAGAGCAGAATCCAATGAGCCGACCATACAAGGTACTCGTAGATTGTGACATGCATGTGTCTGTCTTAAAATCAAAAAATTAAATCGATACAACATTTGCTCGCGATTTTTGCAATACCGATTAATAATTCCTAAAATAATGGAATCGATCGTGTCGAGTAGAGTCACCGCGAAAAATTTGGAAAAGTTCCAAGTGGAACCAGACTTCCTAGCAATCTTGCAGTCTAGCAAGATCCTTCGTGATCGCGCGTAATGCGATCGTAGTGTCCCCGTTTTTTCGCGTTCATCTACGTATTTTGCAGAGCACCGCGGCTCTTAATTAGAGTAGTACTACCGCGAATTTGGAGTCAAATTTTTGCGTATCTAAGACTTGTCCAGAGCACCGAAGCTCCAGTTGAATTTTCTTTGCGAAAGTAGAGCCAATTTTTTGCGCATAAAAAGTTCGTCCAGAGCACCGGTGCTTTAATTGCTTTTTTATCGCGGAAGTAGAGTCAAATTTTCGCTTAGCTTCAATTTTCAGCTTAGACTTGCCAAGGAAATTCTAGGCCCTAAAAAGGGCCTAGCTCGTGGACCCTGGAGGGGGCCAGAAAATTAAATCGATACAACATTTGCTCGCGATTTTTGCAATTCCGATTAATAATTCGTAAAATAATGGAATCGATCATGTTGAGTAGAGTCACCGCGAAAAATTTGGAAAGGTTCCAAGTGGAATCCCAGTCTCCCTAGTAATCTTGCAGTCTCGCAAGATCCTTCGTGATCGCGCGTAATGCGATCGTAGTGTCCCCGTTTTTTTTCGCGTTCATCTACGTACTTTGCAGAGCACCGCGGCTCTTATTTAGTAGAGTAGTATTACCGCGAATTTGGAGTCAAATTTTTGCGTATCTAAGACTTGTCCAGAGCACCGAAGCTCCAGTTGAATTTTCTTCGCGAAAGTAGAGCCAATTTTTTGCGCATAAAAAGTTCGTCCAGAGCACCGGTGCTTTAATTGCTTTTTTATCGCGGAAGTAGAGTCAAATTTTCGCTTAGCTTCAATTTTCAGCTTAGACTTGCCAAGGAAATTCTAGGCCCTGAAAAGGGCCTAGTTCGTGGACCCTGGTGAAGGCCCAACAAATGGACCCTATACAGGGCCTAGCGCGTAGGCCCTAGAGAGGGCCCAAAGGGAGACCCTACAGAGGGCCTAGCATAGGCCCTAGAGAGGGCCCAAAGCTTGGAAGCTGGCGAGGATGACAGGACGGACCATATTCGCCGACCGGTGAATAATATTCTGTACTTGCATGCGACTTGTTATGTAGACACGAGTACCTTGTATTCCTGGGTAGTAATCTTTGTGCGTGTATTTTGCAAGGGTAAGCATCCTACTTAATTGCACGTAGTGCAGTTTGGTAGGATATGCATCCTACAAAATGCAATCAAAAAGACTTTGCCCAACGAGTTCATTCCGAGAGCAAGGAATGTGAAATAATTGAAATCGCGCGTTTAAAATACAAGAGGGCCAAAAGTTGCTGCTCCTTTTGTCGAATTAGAGCCACCCCTATATACCCCGCGGCGTGTATACGCATATTAACCCTTTGGACTTTAAATTAAAATCTTTTGAAAGTAGCCTTTTCCCTTTAATATTGCAAGTAAAGTTCAAAGGGTTAATATATTTTTGCGAGATATTCGGGGAATCATTTGGGAGTCGCCGAGGGATTCGTGCGTTTAGATTTAAGTAAGAGAATTGTAAAGACCTACGTACGTACAGGGAAATATCGAACCTACCTCCTATCTCCGATGAGCAGGTAGGTTCGATACCTAAACCGAAGGGATCGATGGAACTTTGTTTCCATCCATCTCTTTGGTTGAGTAGGCTAAGGGTTTCATGTACAGGGAGATCGGTGGAACTTTGATTCCATCTATCTCTCTACGGGTCTCGAAACGCAGCAACCTCCTCGTGGTGAGACCTGGTAATCGGTGAGAACCGAGCCGATAGTTGCGATTGTCAAATATTCTAATTAGATATAAGAATTTCTTTAACTTGCAATGTTAATAGAATGTAAGAATAAAATATAATAACTTGAAATATTGTAACATGAACTCAGTATTTCAGCACATTTCAGAGTAGTTCTTGAGTTGGACGCTGATCATGAACAGAGGTCGCTAAATTCAGTCCTCAAATTATGGGTCGGTAACACAGTGTGTACGGTGACACGAAGTCCCATAAGGTGATAGGTCTATTCCATACCTCGTCTGTGGTAATAATTTAAACTGACTGGTCTGGTAGTTCTAGTGTTAGCCTTCCACAAATAACATTTTTGTTTATATAAATGTTTATGTTAAAAAAAATTGTTACTCGAAGAGAACAGCAAGGTTGGATGTGTTTTATTTTTGTTGTGATGCTTCTTTCTCTTCCGTTACATGAAATAAGTTCGTAAGACGGTCTTTAAATTATTACTCTAACAGAAACATTTGTAAGCCGCGGGTTACGAATGACCTAATTTTACCCGCGTAGAATTCGAATTCCCACCACGCGTAGCGTTACAATTTGTTTCAAGACCTTGCCGGTAACGTTGCACGTGACAATTGATACTGAAATGGTAAGTGGAGACAGAAAAATTCATTTGATGTTAGGTCTGTTCTATACCTCTTTTGTGGTGTGGATATACAAATTATTGTTTAGAACCATGAAAATAAATTTATTAAATATAAATTTAATAAATTTAGAAATTTAGAAAATATATATATATGATGGTGTGAAATAAATTTATTTTCATGGTTTTAAATATATATATAAAATGTTTGAAAGAAAAATTTAATGAAGCGAATATGTCATGAAATGTTTTTAAAAAGCAATTGTTTTCTGTCCTTTATAGAAAAATAATATATCTATTTATTTATTTTATTTATTTATTTTCCTATAGGGGACAGAAAACAATTGCTTTTTAAAAACATTCCATGACATATTCGCTTCATTAAATTTTTCTTTCAAACATTTTAATCACTGTTACGTTATTAATATGAAGCAATGCCCAGAAATGCTACACGGGGAGAGAACCATGTCAGATAATTGTCAAACTTATTCAGGAACAAGGGAAAGTGGCAGATTCTATTGCCAAATACACTCCCCCAGTTTCTCCATCACTTGTCATTAATTCCACGTAAACTTAATATCGCGACAATTTCGATAACGCCTCCATCAGACCCAGGAAACGAAGGACAAAGCTAAACAGCGCGTTCACCGTCCCCTTTACACACTCGCGGCTGGTAAAATCATACGGGATGGGGCGATAGAATTGTTTGTTTTCGCTGTCCCATTACTGTGGCAATTAATAGACGCAAATTACCTTATCTGATTTCATCGCCTCCGCGAGTTCTTCCGTGGATCGTTGATCACGGCTCGTTGCACTTGCAGGCATCCACGCATTTCTCACCCATGAATCACGTTGACGATCGAATTCAAAGATCTCCGTGGCAAGAAGGATGTAATTTACAGAATCCACTACTTAATTATCAACATGTCTCTTACCTTCTCCACTTGGGAAAAAAAGTATTACCTTTTACCAAGGTCAGTAGAGGCGTATAAAACTACAGTGAAAAGAGGAATACACATCTCTGCGATAAAATTAAATACACCCAATAATCTATATTAAGCCTTATACAATAGTAACGCTCCTTTCCAACTGTGCCGCAAACGTGACCTTAACAAATCAATTTTTAAGTCCAAGCACGAGTCGACGAGTCGAAATTGCAGTGGGATTAAAAAAAATACAAAAAAGTACATTTAGGAAATTGGGGGTAGAGGATGGAATGTGGGCCCACAGAAAGGACGAGGGTCCTTTGTAAAATGGGTGTCGACAACCTCGGTTTATCGATATTTTCGAACGGTACCCTCGAGGTCTTTAACCATCGAGGGGCACCGCTTGTTTGCAATCTCGCGAGGATTCCCATGCCCCATCTTGCATGCAAATGTGTATGCCCGTATTTTTTTTGTTTACACTTATCTCACGTACAGTATATTTTTACCGCCTGCGGTCTCCTGGCACGTATATAAAGTCACGGGAAGATTCACCTTACAGGCGCATACCTGCGTCGCATCTCGAGAGCGCTGCGTCGATTTGAGAAACGTTAGAACCGGTAACGCTGCGCTTCCGCTTCCATTTCCTCGCGGGAAAGCTGAGGTTTCCCAGTGGAGAGACGCCGCCACCGCGGGCCGGTCGACCTTGCTTGAAAATCGATCGAGAGATTTCGGAATTCCCCGAGTCCGAGGGAGGAAATTTCAGTGAAACTGTTCGCTACGGTCTCGGTTACTTAACTGTGATTTAGAGGGGAGAAGTAAAGGGAAATAAATGGCCAAAGAGTGAGGATTGAGGGTAGAATTCTGTGGAAACTGAGGAGTACTTGAGCTTACAAAATAAAGAGATATATGCACTGGAAAGTCTAAGAGAAAATTGAAAGCTCGTGAAGAAATAATTGCACAGAAGTGCAAGATTTTTTAAAGATATTCATGAAAGTTTGATACCTAAGCTATTCTTTCACTTGCTGTCTGAATACGAATTGTTGAGAAGCTTGGGAAATTGAGGAAAAGTCATATTTACCAAACAGAGGGACATATACATTGGTGCAGCCCAAAGAATATTAAAAGCTGAAATGATAATGTGCAGCTGTTCAGAGTTCTCTTAAGATTTTCATAAAATCACAAGATTTAATAAAAGGCTTTGATAAGTTTTCCGTTGGCTTGCTGTCTGAACGAAACCCAATTCCACGATGAAAGTGATTTTCTTCCACCTTCTCCTTCTTGGGGCAGCTTGTACCGCTGACAAGGTGCGTTACGATGGCTACAGACTGTACAAGGTTTTTGTGGCTGACAACACCAGTCTGGAACTACTGAAGAACATGCAAGACAACGATGGTTACAACTTTTGGGGACAGCCGAGGGTCAATGGCACTACGAATGTTATGATAGCGCCAGCAAAGCTTCAGGAGTTTATGGAATTCAGTAACACGACGAGACTTGTCCCTGAATTGATGATGGACGATGTGCAGAAGTACATCGACGATGAAAATCCTCGTGGAGGTTTAAAGGGCAATTTCGACTGGCTGGGTTATCATCGGTTGAGCGTAGTAAGATAGAAAATATTTAATTAGTAAGATAGCAAATATTCAATTAGAATATTTATGAATAGATATTTTAAGACAGCCAGTAGACTGTGAGAAATTAATCACGACAATTTGCCACGTTATATAATCACACTCTGCTGCTATCTCTATGGTATTATTATGTTATTGTAAGTTACTATACACTACCACACTATCATATTTTATCATATCGACATAGGCATTATACTTTGTCCAATATTCAAATTACCGTGACAAATGGCAAAATTTAATTGCAACTTGAAAATTGACACAAAAATTATTACTACATATGCTAAGTATATTGCTGGTTAAAGTGACTCGCTCTTCCCTTCAGATTTATCGCTGGCTGGATTCCCTGGCAACGCAGCACCCCGAAATCGTGAAACCCATAATAGGTGGGAGCAGTTACGAGGGAAGAAGTATAAGGGGCGTAAAGCTTTCCTACAAAGAAGGTAATCCCGGTGTGTTCATCGAGGGTGGTATACACGCCAGGGAATGGATATCCCCTGCCGTCGTGACGTACATCCTTAACGAACTAATACTTAGCGAGGATCCACGTGTCAGATACATGGCAGAATCTTACGACTGGTACATCTTCCCTGTATTCAACCCAGATGGCTACGAGTATACGCACACAACGGTGAGAAAATGTTTGAATTTTATTAGGCCGAAGTGTTTATTAAAAGTCAAAATTTACTACGTGTTTTTTTTATTAAACTATTTTCTTTGGTGATCTATGACCTTTTGCTGTTTTTCTTGTGAAGGTACAAATAGGCGTAGTAAAAGAAGTCATTTGCATACAGCTAGCATCACCTTCGCGGTGGGGGAACGAACATCTGCACCGACTTAATGCAGTGACTTTGATTGAATTTAATTATAATATAAAATCGAAATATTTTGATTTGTGTATAAAGAGATAATGAGTGTACACAAACGTGACAAGACGATTTTTTACTTTCTATACGCATCGATGGCTGATAAAGTCTGACTTTCTGCTCGACATCTTATCAGCGGCTATCGTACATTATTTATAATCAGTCAAGAAGCTTCAATGAATTGCGATTCGTTTTAATCAAAATGTACGCGTTAGCATTCGTGATTGATAATCATTAATAAGATGTGATAGCGGGGGCAATTTGGTCGATTGATTAAAAACGAAGGAAGTTATTATGGTTCAGAGTACTTAAAATCCTTTGTTTTAGAATCGACTTTGGAGGAAAACTAGGCGACCAACTGGAAGGGGCTGCGTCGGAGCGGATCCGAATAGGAATTGGAACTTTCATTGGGCAGGTGCTGGTTGCACAATATTATCTTCTAATATTATTATAATTCCAAAGGGCGTATATGCTACTTTTGTTTCAATTGAGTTTTAGCCTACAGGTAACATAAAAATAGTTTAACTATGTGTATATTAAAGGCACCCTCCCATCAGATCATTTCAAAATAGGTCATTTTTGGTATTTTATTTAAAAAATAAAGTAAACGTTATAGAGTTAAAAAATATGTTAGACTGTATTTGCATATCATTTAAGGTAATAAAACATTTTTTTCCATATTTTATATAGTACTGCTGTCTATACAAAACATCTGCGGAATTTATAACGCCTTGTAGAATTATCTGAAATCAACAAACCAAGAAAATTCTTCAAGAATCATGTTTGAATCACAGACTTATAAACTTAAATCTTATAAACTTTAAGCAGTTTCTTGGTTTAAGAAATAAATTAAATGGATTCTGCAGATTTTTTGTATCGCCAGGAGAGTTACAGCTACCAACAGACAGCGGTACCTATTAGATAAAATGTACTAACTTTTGTTTTTATTATCTTCAAAGATGTACAAATACAGCCTAAAGTGTTTCTTAACACTATGTCGTTTACTTTTTTTTTTAAATAAAATCCTTAAAATGACCTATTTTGGAGTGATTTGAACAGAGGATACCCTTAAATAAGAAAACTACATCTGTATTGAAACTGAAGATATAACAGTTTATATTTTGGACGTAAGTATGTGAAATCGATGCCGGGTTGTTAAATGAAATAGCAGTAACTGCAAATATTAGTAATAAAATGCGTAACAACAGATAATTTTACCTTTAGCTTTTTTGCGGATTTCTCAGAAATATTTAGATACCTTGTTATCCAGATTGAATATTTAACCTAAATCGATTTATATAAGATACCGATGGCGTAACATAAAACACTAAAAGTCACTTATCACAGAACCACCTTTTGACCAGACTCGCCCTTTCGAATTAACACAGTAACGTAATTATTGCAGAATTAGTTCTTATCCAAGAACTATACAGTCACAGAAGTACCTACTTTTTCTTCCAGAATTCGTTAAATTCAAAATAACACCCACTTGTTTCCCTTTTCAACACAATTTTTCTGCTGCAAACCCTAACTTTCAAGTACCATCCCTTACAAACTTAAACTCCCATATCAATGAAAAAAGTAATAATTCATCTGCCGAATAGAAAACGAAAATTCTTAGAGTAAAAGTAGATATTCCTTTCTTCGAGGAGTTTAGAAATTGCATTTCAGCTATGATCGTTAAGAACTACGAAATTTAATCGAATTTCTGTTGATCGTTACTGTTACAGAGGGTGGTACCAGCCCCTATCCCTGCAGCGAGATCTACCCAGGCGACAAGCCGTTCTCTGAAATAGAAACGAGGACCATGTCGCAGTATATCGACAGCATACACAAGAAAATATTCTCCTACATAGCCTTCCACAGTTACAGCCAGCTGTTGCTGATCCCTTACGGCCACACCAGTAGAAGGCTCGACAACTACGACGATCTATTCGAAATTGGGAATCACTCCATCCAGGCTCTGTCGAAGAGATACGGAACGAGATACAAAGTCGGAAATATCGTGGACGTTATATGTGAGTAGGCTATTCCGATGCGAGTAGAATGATTAAAACGAAGGTCCGCGTTTGATATTCGATTCGATGTGCATGCGACGAGGCTGCAGCCTCGAGTGATACGGATTGCAGCGATTAAATTAATCAAGTTCTCATTAGAAATGTTAAAAGACAGAATATTGAAGAAATCAGGCAAAAGAAAAGAATTTTCGAACGCAAGTTGTGATAAAGGGGATGTTGGCAAAAGAATAATTGAAGAGTCCTTGTAAAAAACACTGTAAGTGCCAAAAATGAAATTCGATTAAGATAGTATTACCACTGGCACGTAGAACAGTTTCCTATATTTCTTTTTTTTTTAATTTTGACACTTACAGTCTTTTCTGGAAGGACTCTTTTATTGAGATTATTAGATAACAAAATGCCTTTAGCTAACAAGGGATGTTCAGGAATATAAAAATTAAAAAAAAAATCCATCTTTACAGAAATGTGTTCTTGCTAATTTCTTGTTTCAAGAATGAAACGGTGCTAGGGTTGAAACACACCTTTATAGAAATTCATGAGAAGTTCTCATATTATCATGAACCAGCTGTAGGTACTACTCGGCTTCTCCCGGAATTTAAATTCTGATTTTATGAAACAATTTGTTTTCAATATTTTTAGTGAAAATAGTCACATTCATCTGTATTAGACAGGCATAATGAGCCGAGGCAAAGTTTTTAGGCGACAGACAAACACACAAACATATAATATTACATATTAAGATATCTGCAAAACCGTAAAAGATATCGAAAGAAAGTTTCATTCAAAGTTTTATGGCCTTTGATATCCTCCAATATGATGATACAGAAATTTTTTTCAAAATCTCTATCACACACTTTTTATAACAGTTTGCTTCGCTTTACTCTTCCTCACTTTTATCCTGCTTTCTCAGACGTTGCATCCGGTGGATCGATGGACTGGGTGCGAGGAACGTACAACACTCCCATACCGTTCACCTATGAACTTCGAGATACCGGAAGATACGGCTTCATTCTTCCAGCAAGTCAAATTATACCGACTGCAGAGGAGACGTTGGATTCTTTGGTCGTCATGTTCCAACAAGCTGCGAAACTTGGATATGGAGCATCCGCAACAGTGTGACACTAATTGCTTTTGAAGAGAGTCCAGTGTTTATCAGTTCTTGAACGTATCTGCGAGTCAAGCTATCAGACATACACTTAAGCATATTAATACGTGTGTTTGTGTCGTAAACTTTTTAAATTTTTATATTATACAATGATACAGGAGCTTGAAGTTGTTAATTAGGAAAGATAAGATGAAGAATAATACAGATTCTACATTATACTTTCATTGATGATTACCCTTTTCCACGTGGAAAATCTTCTGTATTCTCCTTAAATTAATGGCGATTTAGATTATTGAAGATTGAAGGGTAAATATAGCAGCAGTCATAAAAGTGTCAAAGCAATGAATTCGAAATCTCAGTTGAAGTTTGATTACAAACACAGCACGACCCCCTTCTTTTCGCATTTTCCCCTTATCTCGATTTTTGATACGGGTCCAAAAATATAGATTCCAAGCCCAGGAATATCGCCTGTAATCGCTCCCAATCACTGATTCCACCTTTATGTTTCAAGCACCAACACCTATTCACCTGTACTCTGATTAAAGATCGCGGAAATTCCTTTTTGTGATTATCCTCACCTATTCCCTATCACTTACACGAGCATTTAATGCAAAATCATCCTTATTCTCAAAATTATTACGTCATTTATCCAAAATATCCATTCTATAAATATTCATTTATAAAGATGGTCTCCCCAAAGATATTTCACTATTACCCCTAAGGTAATTTTATTTAACAAATTTTAATAAAATATCTTATTTAATAAAAAATTATTAGATATTTTTTTAAGTTTTATAACTTTAAATGTCCTCCCAAGAAAATAATTAATTAATAGTGAATATAAATTTCGTAAAAATAAATTATAAAATTCAGCAAAATCATCCTTATTCTCAAAATTATTACGTCATATCTTCAAAATATCCATTCTATAAATATCCATTTATAAAGATGGTCTTTCCAAAGATATTATTATCCCTAAGGTAATTTTATTTAACAAATTTTAATAAAATATCTAACTTAATAAAAAATTATTAGATATCATTTATAAAGTTTTATAACTTTAAATGTCCTCCCAACAAAATAATTCATTAATAGTGAATATACATTTCATAAAAATAAATTATGAAATTCTATAGTGTCTTCTCGTCCCATAATATTATTTAAGCATTTATACTTAAAATTTAAATTTCATTCGCGACCTGAAATAATACAAACACCTTTGTTTCAAAACACATAACTCAATATGCCCTCCAACGAAGGAGCCCAAAGGAGATCATATCAATTCGAGTGTGTTTCATCAAAATTCATGTCTCTAAACACACGGTCAAGTGGCAATTTCGCTGTTAAGATTACATAGCGCAAAATTTAAAAAGAAATGCCATTGCACCTGTAATCAATGGTGGATTATGTAAAAAGGCCCAGATGGCAAACGATCTAGGACACCCTGTATACATAACAGAATTACGAGTAAATTTACGCACATGTGGTATGAAAACGATAGGAAACCAAAAGAAATATAGTGTTTCGATCAAATCATAATACTCTTTTAAAGACAGGGCCCTGATGGGGGCCTTCTGTGCAAGGGCCCAAGTAGCTGCTCGTCGATCGCACCTTAAAATCCGCCACTGCCAGTAATCACGGTTCCAGAGGAGCCTTAACTGTCCCGGAATTAAAACTCGTCTGCAACTGATTGTGAAATCGCGGCGATATATCGAGTGGCCTGGCGTAAGATCCACATGATAACTCACTCGAACCAAATCTGATAACGCGGACATTCAGACCCAATAAGTACGCTTCTTAATTGATCGATGATATGATTTTTGAATAACGATCCGGCAGAAAATGATTTGTTGGTGCCGTGTGCAGATAAGCCGTTTAAATACAACGAACCAGAGACTGAGCACGCAAACTTCTCTCGTGGTAGTACAGGGTAAGACGATCATCTTAATAGAACCTACTGTGTTCGTAATTATTGGAACAGTGCAAAAATTCGTTAGGCCATATCAGTTTTACGGAAGTGTCTTCTTTTATTACATCTACTTGTACTTTCACCGGAAAAATGGCAAATAGCCATAGACAGCAAACTAAATATGTACATTCTTCAATGGAAATATATTATTACTTACTAATATATTCTTACTTTTAATAAAGATTTCGGCCCAATAAAGTGAACGAACTTTTGCACCGACTTATCTTCTATACGAATTTTTTGACATTTTTTATATGTTGAACTTGTAGTTTGTGTCGAGAATAATCGCTTATTATAAATAAACGTGAGCGACACGTCGTATCTCCTTCGATAATGGGAGGTGAAGTAGTTTGTTTCGTGTAGCTTCGATTGTTAATACGGGTTTTACAGCATCCGTCAATTTGGCGGATTCCAAATTTCGAGAAGGAATAGCGAATAAATCATAGCATTTGTTATAACAAATTTCTATCGTAAATTAATAATTATACTCAAAGAATTTGTACACATATTTATTTCCTCCTAGGCCTTCTAACTTTTAAAAGTGCAACTTAATATTATATATACCTACTTAAATTATATTTAAATAGAATAAATCGATTATTCAAAGAAAATGCTAATTTTGCTTTACCCGCCAATTCGACGGGTGCTCGTAGAAATAGGTATAGAAGAAATGTCAGTAAGCCTAGTGTTAATAAAGGCGTTGATGTTTGTTTAGGAGAAGCATCATGTGGAAGCTAATTCTCGTCGGTTTGGTCGCTTTGGCGACAGCTGAGAAGGTGAAATATGACAACTACAAGGTGTTCCGTGTGACACCTTCCACAGAGGAGCAGCTGTCGGTTGTGCGCACCTTGCAAGATGTGTCTGACTCGGTATGTAAATTAATCCTATATGAATTAAAATCTAAATAGGATCGTTTTCTCTGTGTGGCAGTATTGAAAATTTCTTTCCCGAGTGTATTCCCCGATCTATGGCCACCAAACTCTATCCGCCAAGAAAACCCCTATAACACAATTCTCATATATCAGAAGAAATCGATTTCGAATTTCACGAGCAAAAGAGTCAAAAAACTCCACCAAATAGAATTGAAAAAAGAAGACACGGTAATCCCTCAAACCCATCAAATTCCAATTTCCCCCACCTTCTTCCATCCAAACTAGCAAACTCTTTCCCACCTTAAACCAAAAGCACTAACGGCACCTTCAAATACCATCAAACCTCACGATACCCCTTTCAATTCCCTCAATCCCAATTCAAAGACCCCGCAATAATCATTTCAACCCCGTTAAAATTCACAGTACTCCATGTGGAAAGAGCCAAGCGTGAAAGACAAGTTCGCCGACGTGATGGTGGCGCCCCACAAGGTGCCGGATTTCATCAATCTGATGGAGAAATTCCAAATCCCTTACGAGACGTACGTCAGCGACGTCCAAGCACTGATCGACAACGAGAAGATAGGAGTGCAGGCCCAGGCTGGCTTCGACCTAACCAACTACCACACCCTCGAAGAGATCTACACCTACTTGGAGAGCCTGGCCAAGGAAAACCCCACTAAGGTCCAAGTGATCGTGGCTGGAAAGACCTACGAGAAACGTGTTATCAAGGGAGTGAAGCTGTCTTTCGGCGCTAACAAGCCTGGAGTCTTCCTGGAGGCCGGGATCCACGCTAGGGAATGGATCGGACCCGCCACCATCCTCTACATGGTGAACGAACTGTTGACCAGCAAGAACCCTGAAGTTCGAGCGCTCGCTGATTCTCACGACTGGTACATCTTCCCTGTCTTCAACCCTGACGGATACGTGTACACGCACACCACGGTGAGTTAAGGGGAACGTTGGGTGATTAGCGGTTGTTTAGGGGATTCAGGAATCTTCGGGTCGTAGGATAGAATTTATCAGTGGCGACAGGGTGTCATCTAAACATTAGACAATATTAGTGAATATTACTAAAAAATATTGATTTATTTCGCAAAAATTTTAATTGCAATGTTTTAGCAGTTATCTATTTGTTGAAATTTTATTTAGTTCTTATAAAACTTGAATGATATCATTACAGTGGTGAGTGGGCCCCCTTTGTCTCCTGGTAATCAATATTTTTAGACCCAGTCCGCCACTGGAGTGTATGATCGATGTTGTATGATGTGATTGGTAAATAAGTGTGTTAAGAGTAGGGCTGGGATTATTCGAATAATTTAATATTCGAATATTTTACAAGTATTCGAATACTACGAATAAAATTCGAATATTTGAGTATTCGAATGTTATTATTCGAATACTATTCGAATATCGATGTATTCGAATACTATTCGAATATCGCTGTATTCGAATAGAGCAGTATTCGAATAGTATGGTGTGAAGTGGGTCAAAATTAGCTTACAAGATTTCAACCTGACAAATGAACCTCAACACCTTGATTTATAATTCACGCCATACTATTCGAATACATCAGTATTCGAATACTTGGATATTCGAATTATATTCGAATACTTGGATATTCGAATTATATTCGCCAAATAATTGAACAACAGAAGTATTCGAATATTCGAATACCAAATAATTCGACAAATAGTCCCAGCCCTAGTTAAGAGCAGTGTTTAAAAAATATCTCTTTGTTCATCGTGAACTGTTTCTGGGTTAAAAGGTGGTATGGGTATTCTTTTCATTCCTCAGTATCTGTGGTATACAGCAACTTAGTGATTACTTGCCCTTTTCATACTTTTCACACGCGCTTACAGTAGTATACACGCTATCTTCAATCATGCCTTATAGATATGATTAGCTTGTGTTCGAAGTTTCGGAGTGCCAGAGGAAGATAACGTCCTACTTAATTTTCCAGAGATATAATACCGATGTTTGCAGAAATAATTGTATTTTATTGACAGCTGGCGCGTCATGAAATTCATATGCTTTATCAGTGACGTTTGCGTTGCAGAACCGCATGTGGAGGAAGACTCGCAAACCTTATGGCACGTTCTGCTACGGTTCTGACCCCAACAGGAACTGGGGCTACAAATGGATGTGTAAGTTTCAAGCTTCGTTTTATTCCTGTCGCTTGGTGAGCTAGGAATTCTTCTGTTTAGTAGCCAAAGCACTGCTTAACATTTACACGAAGGTCCTCATGGTCGGTTTGTTCCCATTTTTCAGCTGGTGGTGCCAGCAGCAGCCCATGCTCTGAGACATACGGGGGGAGCGCTGCATTCTCTGATGTAGAAACGAAATCCGCGTCAGAATACATCCGCTCGATCTCTAAAAAAATCTCTGCCTACATCGCGTTCCACAGCTACTCCCAGCTTCTGATGTTCCCCTACGGCCACACGAAGGAACATTTGGATAATTACAACGACTCCGTAAGTAAAAGCATGAGGTTCAAGTTAAGCTTCTGTGACAACGAGACTAATTAAGAGCCAATTCTATTTTTCTCCCTTTTTCTTCGATTAAAGTTCATGCACCTAAATTCTTAAAAGATAAAGAAAGGCAGTTTGCAGTCTGCTTGAATGAAATAGACATTTGCATCTTTAAGCTAGAAAAAGATGTACCTTTTTTCTTTCCATTCTTCGGTTAGAAATCTGTTTAATTTCTGTTAGACAGACGAGGAAATATGCTCCCCTTTAATCGATAATTTATTTTACCGTATTATTACCGTATCTTTACGCGTATTATTTTATCAACACGTCCGATTTTATCGATCATTACTGGGACATCTTGAATGATAATGAACGATTCTTATCGATCGGTAATCATGACGAATGGTGTGCTCTTTTATCTGCACAGGGCCGCATTTATTGTAAGGCGCACTCTGGCAAACCACAATATAAAAAAAAGATTAGTCATTGTTGCAAAATAAAATACTTCTTTTTAAACATTAAATTCATAATATAAAAACCAGAGGCAGCTGTAAAATTTGTGAGGCCTCATAATGATTTTGCGCCGAAGGCCTCCAAAACTATAAATGCGGCCCGGTATCTGGACATCGAAATATACAATGCCCGATTGATTCACTAATTAGACTTTGATAACGTGACGCATCTACAAACGTAACAAGAACTGACGAACAATTCGTTCCATGTGATTTCAGCTCCAGATCGGCAAGAAGACTATTGAGGCTCTTGCCAAACGATATCAAACTATGTACCGCACTGGAAACATCGCCGAAACTATTTGTGAGTGCACAGTTTCATTTCTGTAAAACACAAAAATCGAAACAGCTACTAAGAATGGAAGATACACAACTCTTTGTGTGAAAACTTTTTTCACTATCTTACACAAAATTGGAAAATACCTAGCTGAATAATCAGAGGTCAATTTCACCTCCTTAGAGTGAATTTAGACAGCAAAAAAATGCTTAATACATATCAATATACCCTCTATATATGCCCAAGGTTTCACAATTTTTTGAATTTCTGGAATTATACAGAAGAAAAGAGACAATCGCAAGTTACTACAGATAGTTTTCCATCAGGTGATCGATATCTCTTTCCGAGGCAACGATCAATTAGAAAGATCGAATGATTGCTGCACTTTGATTAGAAGGAAATGCTAACAATTAATTTTACACAGTGGCAACAGTTGATATGTGTCACTCCTGATTTTTTTTACAAATATTTAATATCTGGATTTCAGATGTGGCAAGCGGAAGTTCTATGGACTGGGTGAAGGGAACCCTCCACACACCCATCGCTTTCACCTACGAATTACGGGACACTGGTCGGTATGGTTTCTTGCTGCCAGCCACCCAAATTACTCCCACTGGACAGGAAACCCTCGATTCCTTGGTCGGCATGTTCAAGGAAGCGAAGGCCCGTGGCTACGAATAAACCATGATTATTTATTCCGAACGGATGATGATAATTGAAAAGACGAACTTTTGTTAAAAAATGTGATATGACAATAAGTATGTGAACCGACCATTATATTTATGCGCAGTGATGCGATCTCGGACGGGTTTTTTCGCGCATGCGCAGCTATCTTAGCATCACTATAGTACAAGTTTCGATAAAATGGGGCACCTTGAACACCCAGCTGCTTTCCCACCAATAACACTACACCTATTAGTTGCGCCCCAACATAGATACGGTACTGCAAAAGCCGCGCATGCGCGAGAAAACCCGTCCTAGATCTCATCACTGTTCATGCGCAACGAATAAGGATAATAAATTTTATTGAATTCTTTTTAAAATATTCAAGTTGACACTCTCTCCCCTTTCTTGATCATTTTTTATATTCGAAGAAAATATTGATTTTACTTTTTGTCTCAACATAAAATGCAATATTTTTATTCTTCTTTCTGTCGTTAATGTGGCGACATGGAATTCTTTATTAATACTGGGAAACGGGAAGCGGCGTCTCTTATTCTTTTTTAACTCTTGTGAAACATATTTAATTCTACTTATTACAGTTGTACATATACGTAGAAGGAAAGTTAAAACAAGAATGCTGACTGAGTATTTCTAAAAATATTGGTATCTAGAAATATTATTCCACAAGATTAAGAGTTCTGAATAACATAATTTTTTAGCAAATTGACAAATTGAGGGGCGTTGAAAATTCATTTTTAAATTGAACTATTTATTTATAATTATACGTAATTGTAGTCACGCAGAGCGAACCTGATTAATTTGTATCTCTTGATTCAGATTAACTGCTGTCAAAAATAATTCCGGAGGCATATGCTTGACATGATTCGCGCATCTCTCCCTGTCTATACACAATAAATTACACACTTCGTAGACATTCGCGGATGCATAAATATATCATACATCAAGAGTCAAGGCTTTGTACATACCATGAACGCACTGCAAAGACGTATTACACAAATCACAATTTATGACAGCCTTATTGGTTCGTACACTATCACTGCCCAACAAAATTTAATTTTTTTCCTGATTTTTAACATTCACTAGTCGTTTCGCATTGATTTTTGTGCACTGAAAACGAATCCGCAAATTGTTTTTCGTCATCACCTTCAGTTTTCGAGAAATTCAATTTAGAAAAAAAAATGCAAATTTTCAACTTTGAACATCTATTGTGCTCAAACAGTAGTAGTTATTCGGTTGCTTGTACCGTCCAATTATTCTGTGAAACCTCGCGAATACAACGATATGAGTTATTACAAACATTTAAATATGTGTAAACAACGATCAAAGTGAAAGGGACACCCAAAATGCACCAAATTGTGTAGATATATTTCTACATATTTCAAAACCTAAAGGGCTAGCCCAAACTCTAGCTATTTTTCCTCCGGAAACTGTCAACAGATGTGATAAAACATCTTTTGTTTTTAATACAAACACGAAAGAATTTGGTAAAACGTGCGACGCCGACAACTTATGTCCTTGTATTCGCGAGGGTTCAAAGAATAATTTGACGCGACAAGCAACCGAATAACTATTACTGTTTGAACACAAAAGATATTCAAAGTTGATAATTTGAATTTTTTTCAAAATAGAATTTCTCGAAAACTGAGAAGAAGCAGCTATTGAATGTTACAGATCAAAATGGCTGTTGGACAGATTAATACTAACGGTTCCACAAGTCGGTGACAGACATACTGTACTACTTAATAGCTACTCTAGTGCTTTAAATAAACTTTACATAATACTAAGTCATTATTACTAGCAATTTATGAAACCGCGAACGTTTTCGCTATCGCCTTCAGTTCCTTCCGCGAAATTTTTCCACTGTGGGTGTGAGGAAGGGTTGGCAGGAACTTCACCCCGCCGCGTAATTTATAATGATCCATCAAATTACTCGCCACTATGTTCACCAATTCTTGCTCTGTCACCTGCAAAATCAGTTGATTATAATCTTAACGATTTCAATGATTACTGGAATTCTTGAGTGTATCGTGATTGAATTTCCAAGGAAACTCGGTATGACGGTTTTTATGGATGGCAATAACAGCGCAATAGCAAAAACTTTAAGTTCTTAATTCACGTTAGACTGCGTTTCTTTTCTACGTAAGATTGGTTAGATGAGATTGCGGAATTATATTTTAGAAGGTAAGGGGCAGGATTGGAGAAACTCACTAAGCAGTCTATGCAAATTGCAAAGGATAGAGGTGGTTGATGCCAAGGGCGTCAATGGTAAGGGTACCTTCTACGCAAAAGGAGAATTTTTTAATTTTCATTATTTTTTATAAACGTCATCAGTCAGATCTGCGGGATTCTGTGCTTTTTGTGTGACGCATCCTTGTCATCGGGCGCAAGAGGAGAATTTTTTTAACTTTTATTAAACTGGTCTTTTGAGAAGCCCTGATTTTAGGGCGCCATATACATTCTTACATGTACTATTAGCGGGCCAAAAGAAGATCCCTAGGAGGCGGGCTCGGGCGATGCAGTCCACCGATGTCACGATTGGTCGATTCACCTATTTGAACACATTTCTAAAGACAGGGCACACGTATTTTGGTTATTGGTTGAAGTAGGCACATACATTATCGCACCGCGCGACGAAGAGAGCGAACAAAACACATCGAGATCGAGTGGGATAAAGCGATCTGACCGACGAACGTCAAAGCAATAGCGTAGGCATCTTTAACGGTTAACTATTAATATTTAATAACTTAAAAATTTCCTTATTTTTCACAATATGTTCAGAAAGTATTATCATTGGGTTGGTATCAGGATAATACTTCGGTGAACATATTGTGAAAAATGAGGAAATTTGTATGTTATTATATATTAATGGTTAACCGTTAAAGATGCCTACGCTATTGCTTTAACGTTTGTCGGTCAGATCGCTCTATCCCACTCGATCTCGATGTGTTTTGTTCGCTCTCTTCGTCGCGTGGTACGATAATGTATGTGCCTAGTTCAGCCAATAAACAAAATATGTGTGCCCTGTCTTGAGAAGTGTGTTCAAATAGGTGAATCGACCAATCGTCACATCGGTGGACTGCATCGCCCGAGCCCGCCTCCTAGGGATCTTCTTTTGGCCCGCTAATAGTACTTGTTTTAGCTCACCTCTCTGTTATGTACTTTACTAACAAAGGCGACAGGATGCTCGTCATCCGTAGGATGAGGTATACTGACAACAGCAACCTCTAAAACCGCTGGGTGAGTCTGCAAGACATCTTCAATCAAACTCGGCGTTATTTGCTGTCCCCTGTATTTGATAATTTCCTTGAGTCTGTCCACGATGAAAATCTCCCCCTTTTCGTTGTAGTAAGCAAGATCGCCCGAGTGCACCCAGCCTGAAATCAGTAATTTTCAATGTCTGATGTGCGACGTCAATGTACTTTACGGGTCATCCTTAAATTATTTGAGAGTCATTTTGGCGATTTCTTACCCCCTTTATCCCATAGTATAAGAATTCGTTACATTTTATACTCCAACCCACTCCCGCGCCTTCATATCGTAATATTTTTTCATTGCATTTTTTCAGTTATTAAAATTCTTTTAAACGTTTATATAATTTATTTAACTCGGTTTCGTGTGTGCGATAAAATATCGTTTTTTAGGCTTCTTATATTGAAAATTAGGTAAAAAAATATAAAAGTAGGTAAAAAAAAATATTACGTAAGACGCTACCTAACTCCCCCCTCCCGTGTAAGAAAACGTACGAAACTCACGACCCCCGCCCTCTCCCAAAAACCTTACGTAATTTGAGAACGATCCCTCATTGCCAAATATTGTTCAAGATTCGTGTAGACATTATTGTAATGGATACAACGAGAAAACGGGCTACCAGTTTGTTTAATAAACGTTCAGTTGACTAGTTAAAAGAGTACTTGGCACAAGAAAAAATTGAAGGAGCTGATGAGTTTCCCTCATTTGAAATGAGTCATTTCCCATTAACTAATGTTCTTGATAAAAACCTGACCCAATAGAGTAGTAGTGATCATTGGATTACTTTGAATTTTTAAAAATTTACCAAAGCAAAAAGGGAGATGGAACCTATTTTTCGATTAGTGTCTTGCTTTGTTTTTTATTAACAAAAGAAGATGGAAAATAGGTCGAAAATAACATGCTTAATTTTGAGTAGATGCCGACTGCCGTTTTTGAAAAAATAGTTTTTTTCTAAATCCGCGACGACAAGTATTAGAATATAGTCTTAGGAATATTTGTGCAAAATTGTATTCAAATCTGTCCAAGAATCTCTGAGATATTTTTGATACCGCAAATGTTGTAACTATGAAGAGGCCTTGGGAGAAGGGGCTGCTATGGCACCATTTCTTAAAACATCAAATTTCATTTTGAAGATAATATAGCTTAATTTATACAAAACAAGGTGTATATCTTGATTTTTCAATATGACGTTTTTTTATATGAAAAAGAAATCATAAACAAGATCCTATTCTCGATTTGTCAAGGGTATGTAACCCCTTAAGAAGTTTCTAATCTTCTTCTTTTATTTCCATCTTATTTTAAAATATCCAAATACGGAAGTTTCATCAAAGATAGTATGTAGGAGAAATCGGGGCTAAAAGTCTTAACAGTGTGGCGCGTTCAACTCATACGGAAAAAATAATTTAAAGTACTACGCTCTTTTCATTTTGAAAATATAATCGTCGGAGCAACTTACCCCAATTTCGATAACAACTAGCTCCATAAAGAGGTAAAAAGTTTCACTTCGACCAGAGATAAATGACTTTCTATGTAAAACCTATTAAATACAAGCTTACAATCCTAAGCTATAATAAATTTAACATAAAATTAGTTAATAGTGAAGAGAATAACTACATTATTTTCCCGTCATTTTTTATGTTTTCTCGAAATCTGAACTTTTAGCCCAGGACTCCCCTACATTAAAATTCCCTAATATCAGCTCATCGCCATACTCACCGTCTTCGTCGAAAAGGTCCTTGGTTGCCTCAAGATTCTTGTAATATCCTTTCGACATGGCCGACGACTTGGCGCACAGCTCGCCGTTCTGATTCGGGCCCAGTGCCCTCCCTACCTTAGGCTCGATGATTTTTATTTCACAGTTCGCGGAAACCACGCCACAAGACCCGCTCGTGGAGTCTGCTAATTGAAGAGTAACCACGCCGCCGAGCTCTGTCATACCTGCCAAAAAAGCATATTAATATTACACATAAATTTCATCGAGACTTTGTGTGCAAATCAAGGACGATCAGTGCTCGACTTTTTGATAAATACTGAAACATGAGAACAGCTGAACTTTAACAATTTGCTAAAAAATTGTCTTCATTTCCCTTCATTATTCTTTAGTGAGATATGATTCCCTCTGAAATATGTGTAGGTACTGACCTAAAAGTGTAAAGAGTTCTAAGTGAGATCGGAGTATAAAGATGATCTCGTGTCTGAAGAATTGATTAAATATCAAATTGCAAGGGGACAAACCAAATTTGAAATATTAGAAATGAGAAAGTGTGGTAGGATAGGGTTGCCACCCGGTAAAGTGCCATTCGGTGAATTGTAGTATAGTACATTGTTGAAAAAAAAATAGTGCGCAAAATATTATATTTTGTTAATTAAATAAACATCGAAATAAAATTTAATTAACAACCTAAGTAAAGTAACCTAGTCATTGCAGCGAGTCACAGTGCTCAGAACGCACCCTTAGCTATGAATATTAAATAGGAAAAAAATAAATCTACAATTAAATTAATAAAAAATTTGCTTATAGTTACTTTGTAAAAAGTAATTCCTTGATGCTAAAAGCACAAGCCAATAGCAAATACACTTGACAAAATAAGTAAAATACAAAAATAAATCCGTACTTTTTATTTTCCTAAATTTTCTTGAAAATATTATATTATTTTCAAGATTTCACCAAAATACTATACCCCCCCCCCCCCTCCAAAAAAAAAATGGTGACAACTCTAAGTGGGTATATCCTATACCACTTAAGAGTTTTGACGGATGCTTATGTTTGTACAGCGTAAGTAGCTTCTTCAATATTGTATTATTAGGGTTCAAGAAGTGGATCATCTTAAAAGAATAATTCCCTCTTTCTCTTTTGGTTTTTGATATTGTATGCCTTACCATAGGCTTGGACAATCAAGGTGTCTGGCAGCTGCTTCTTCAACATGTCCTGAGATTCGCGTTTCATGGCAGCACCTCCAACGAGGATAAAGGTCACGCTCGACAGATCATAGTTGTGCAAACCGTTGTACCGAGCAAACCGATTTGCCATGCTGGTGCTCAGCATCATCCACGATACCTACAGCAAATTCCAATATAATGAATCGTAAAAGAATTCCTGGAAGAGATAATAACCTTAAGGTTTAAAACGCTAATGAATACCACGAGAACGTAAGCTATGATATTTGGGTCAAGTTAACTGACCCATATTCTTAATGTATTCAAGCTTCTGTATATAATCATTGTGTATATATATACGTCATTGCTAGCCCCATTTACTACCGATTCAAATCTGTGTATTTATCGGTTATTAATTTATTACCTGATAGAAGCAAATTTTTTTACGAAAGGTGAACATTCAAACATAACTTTACTTGAGCTTTAGTACCATATTAAAAATTATAGCAAATGTTTATTTTCATGCCACGATCTTCTATATCATTGTAGGATCTATAACAACAATTACTTGCAATTACGAATTTATTAGATATTATAATATAATAGACACAAGGATAATTTTATCGAACTACCGTTTTTATGAATAATGTTTATATATTTATTCAACTAAATTAAAAATATTAGAGATTCCATTGTTTTGAACTGGACTCTGTGATTGAGACTCTTAGTAGCTTTTGGAATAGTAATGCTCTAGGATAAGGAAATGCGATGAGGTTTTAATGGTTTCGGAATGTAAGAAAGGGGGTGATGGGATAGGGCAGAAATGCAGGATTTTGGATAGGTGACGCATTAGCTGAGATGACGATGGGTAGCAGGGATGACGCAGCATTTTGGTAGTTAATGTGATTCATGTTTGCAGAGAAAGTCAGAGGAAAACGATAAGTAAGGGTCAGTACATTACAATAATATTCACCATTTCTACTACTTCACCATTTCTCCAACCAATGGCGCACTCAGGACTTAATCGTCTAGTCCAGTAAAATTAGACGCAAATATGGTTAATTTGGGGAATAATTTGCAGCAAGATACATTTTGGCATGGGTCGACATGTGCTAACAATTTTACAGAGTGTTGAAGGTTTTTACCTAAACAGTTTTTCGCGAATATCTTGTTATCTATCAATTCTATGGCAAAAATAGTTATTATAAAATTTGTAGCTTGGAAAATTGTCTACAAAAATGGTTTTATATGTTTTTTTTGTTTGAGAAACCATTTTCATATATGACGGCTTACAAAGCTTCAACCCTCATAACTTTGACAGTGGAAGAGATCCCGAAAACAGAAGTTCAAAAATTTATGAAACTTTCAAATTCACTCCAAGAACATGAAGTTAACCCCTGAAAAATTTCCGATTTTGTGTTTTTACTCGCTAACTGTAACAGATAGAAAAAAAGCTTTCAAGAAAAAGTTACTTCTTTTAATTATTTCACCACTTTAAGTGAATTTGAGCAGCAAAAAAATTGCGTTACGAACCTATATATCCTCTACATATCCCGAAAAATTAAAGTTCAAATTTATTCAATTCCATTCTAAAATTTAAGCTATTTAGAATAAAATCCAGTTTTCTATTCTTTCTATAAATCCTCTTATTTGAGGATGTGCCAGCGCTCCTGCGCCTCCCCCTCCTTCACCCTGCCCCATTACCTCCAACTCCTCATGAAGCTTCACCTTCACCAACCAAAACACTCAACTCAACTTTACTCAACCTAATTTTACAATAATGTCACCAACAAAGTGAAGCCCCCGCGCTGTCTAATTTCACAAGCGCCATTTCCGCGATGCTCATCTGTCGCTAGACCAAAGGTTAACGGCAGAGAAGACAGGTACCTACCTTATATTTCTCGATTATTTCGCAGGCGATCTTCGCGGTGTAATTAGGAGTGACGAGCCTCTTGGTCCCGGAACGGATGTTCCTCATGGACAGTAGGGTACCGCTGATCCAGTACTGAGAACTGAACCACAGGGGTATATTGTCCTTCATGTCCATGGCGCCGAGCGGTCCCAACGAGTGGAGCCATCCCCGATGAGTCAGTTGGACGCACTTCGGTAATCCTGTTGTCCCGGAGGAATAAAGCAGCGTGGCCGTCTGCTCAGGATCAGCGACCTCCGTGCACCGGAAGTTGGCCACTGCCGACTCTTTGTGGCCACTCAGCACCTCGGAGAACGGTGTCGTGCCAGGGTAATCGCCGAAGCATACGAACATCGGGTGGAAAACCTCGATTTTCGACGCCTCTAGGGCGACGCCCACGGACTTCTCGTTCGCGAAGATGACTTTCGGCTGGGACAGCGTCATGAAATGACGGGCAAGTTCTATCGACACGCAATAGATTGTTGATCATTACGCAACGGACTGCACATTATCACATTTCGAATAAATGATCGTTATGTAATTGAGATGCCTCCGCTTTGTATTTGCAATCTCGGCGTGCACGACCGAGCAAACTTTGATTAGTTTCAATTAATCTGCGTCAGAGTGATGACTGGCCATTTAATGGGCTTCCACGTGCGAGGCGAAGATGGCATGATGCTAATGGAGGGTATCGTTACTTTCAAGGTCGTCCTTTACGTAATTTCAAGAGCAAGGTTTTCTTGAATGCAACTGAAATTCAGAAACGATGACAATTTCTATTGTGGTAGTTTAAAAAAAATTTTGCCAAATTTTTTAGCTGCTTTTAATATATTCTTGTGTTCTGAATTTGAGAAACACGTTGGTGCAGGTGAATATTGGAATATACTAGGTGTTTCTAGGAGACCATAAATACTGAATCGCTAAGACACAATAATTGTTCGCTACTATGATTAAGTGAGTTGATACTAATTGAGATAAATGAGTTCAGTAATTGTTGCTGCGAAAAAGCTGTACATGATGGAGAAGATCCAAGTTAATTTGTGCATTTAGATGTTTAAATTCCTATAACACCAGCACACATTTTGAGAAAAGTTTTCGTGACCATCAATTTTGCAGCCCTGTGAATAGATGCGTTCGAGTAGAATTCACGCGTGTTGTAACGTTCTCTCAAAGATAAGGACTGTATTAACGCATAACATCGACAGAAACAGACTGCACTCTGCAGTTTTTATGACACCATTACGCGCCTCGATAGAGACAATTTACTGCTTTTGTCTCGCGTCGTTTTCTCGGCGTGAAACAATTAATCATTTGTAGTAGAAGATACAAAATTCCAAGAATAATAGATAAGTATATTATACAAAAATGCAGAGTGCTTCGTAACGAGTGTTTTGCTTTACATAAAGCCACGATCACACTTGGCTTTAGAGTACTTCAGAACACATTTACAGATCGCGGAATAGAACTTTGCCTCCGAACGACGACTGGGTTGGCCGTAACTCTGCCGCACGTGCAGGAGTATCTGAGAACTGCTGACTAGGGCTGGGACTATTTGTCGAATTTTTCGGTATTCGAATATTCGAATACTTCAGTTGCTTAATTATTTGTCGAATATAATTCGAATATTCAAGTATTCGAATAGTATTCGAATATTCAAGTATTCGAATAGTATTCGAATATTTACGTATTCGAATACTATTCGAATATTTGAGTATTCGAATACTATTCGAATATTTGAGTATTCGAATACTATTCGAATATTTGAGTATTCGAATACTATTCGAATATTTGAGTATTCGAATACTATTCGAATATTTGGGTATTCGAATACTATTCGAATATTTACGTATTCGAATACTATTCGAATATTTGAGTATTCGAATACTATACGAATATTTACGTATTCGAATACTATTCGAATATTTACGTATTCGAATATTTACGTATTCGAATACTATTCGAATATTTTAGTATTCGAATACTATTCGAATATTTACGTATTCGAATACTATTCGAATATTTACGTATTCGAATACTATTCGAATATTTGAGTATTCGAATACTATACGAATATTTACGTATTCGAATACTATTCGAATATTTACGTATTCGAATACTATTCGAATATTTACGTATTCGAATACTATTCGAATATTCTAGTATTCGAATACTATTCGAATATTTTAGTATTCGAATAGTATGGTGTGAATTATAAATCAAGTTCTTTCCTGCGATAAATGGCGATCTTATGAGTTACTATCATTACTTTGCCGTCACTCACCGTTCATGGGGTGGTAGATTTATGGCATAGGATCGGAATATCATGTTGATGACGATGAAAAGGAAGAACAAGAAGCAGATAAAACAGTAGAAGAATATTATAATTAATTACAATATAATATTATATTAATTATATTAATTATTATTATATTAACCCTCCGAATACTGTGTCAGAGTCATTGGTGAGTCGGCGGCGTGAGTCACAAGTGACTCCGGCACAGGTCAGTAGTGCCAGGGTTAAAATATAATATTAATTAATTATAATATTATATTGTAATTCATTAATTTCAGTATTCTTCTTGAAAATGATATTAATTACCTGTACCTAAGTATAAAAATGTAAAGTGCATTCCACTTCATATTTATTATACATTATTAATGAATTAATTATATAATTATTATACTCTTAATCACAATATTCTTCTCCTCGTAATATCTTCATGTCTTTTAAATTTTTATAGTTATAGATAATTTCATTATTTTTATATTCGATATTTAACATTAAAATAGTACATTATTATCATTTTAGAGTCAAAGTATTGAATTTTATTCCAACAAATTAATCTTAGATTCAAAGATATTTCTTTTGGCCAGCTTACTCGTGCTCGCACGGCCGAGTCACGGCCAATCCAACCATCGCTCGGAGGCAAAGTTATACATATCGCGCGATCTGAACATACTGTTCGAACTTTACCTAAACCGATAATATTTTAACTCGCGTGTAGGTCGGGAGATTGTAGATTCGTGAAAGGATGACAATTTTTCAGAGGTAGCATGCGAGATTGTGGTTGAAGACTTACGAGTGTTCATTTCACAGTCCCACGGATTGAAAGAAGCGCCGATAAAAAGCGCGGCCAAGCAGGGAGTGAAAGAATCGAGGTGATTGTGCGAAGAAACAGCGATAATGTCCCCTGCCGTCACCCCTTGCTTCTTCATCCACAGAGCGCATTTTATTGCGCGATCCGCTACGTCCGCGAAAGTTTCCTCCACTTCCGTGACCACGTCCACCTGAAACATCGGATCCTTTGATCAGGGCAATACCTATATTCTCTTTGTAAAATAAAACCTGGAGGAGAGATTTAAAATGAGAGATTTTGGATTTCTTTAGTCCATTTAGTTTGATAGCCGAAAGTTGTTCAAGTCCACTTTAAGGGGTCAGTCCACTGTGACGGTTTGAAAAATGAAGCCATTTTTAAAAAAATTTTCTTCGTACATACAACATATAATGTAATAAATCTTTTTGGTATTTATTAAGCTACTCTTATATTATACACAAAAAAATTAAAAGAATTTTTTTAATTTGTTTTAAAACTTTAAACGCGATTATCTCAAAACAACATTTTTTTCAACAGGTGCAGGTGATTGCAAAAAAACTATTTGACCAATCAGTCTGAAATGTTTACACGGTATTCAGCACATCAGTGGCTATGGCCGGGACTACGGAAACCTTTTTCGATTAACCATTTCATACTTTTTACAAGGAAAAATGATTGAAACATTCGCCGTATTTCGACCCTTAAACCTCAAACCTTCGCCATTTTGTTAATTTTTTATCAGTAAAAATAATCCTAGTTCCGGCGATAACCACACTCATAATGAATATAACAAACTTTGAATTTTTTATTTCAAATGCGGCGTTCTCCCGGAATCACCTGCACCAGCATCTACATATATTTAAAAACAAACCTTTAAAAATTTAAAACAGATTTTTGTATGCTGTCAATGAGTGTATTTAATAAGTAGACAAAGCATTATTTACGTTGGACATTCCGTTTACTAAAAAATAAATCGTAAAAAATAACAATTTTTCACAACTTCACAGTGGACTCACCCTTTAAAATGGAAACTCATAAACAAGCTTCCTGATACACGGAAAACGCGGATCAATTATTTTATCACCGTGAAACTGGTTTCTTTATTCTTCTTCTTTGAACGATTAAAAAGCAGTTTGACGTACTTCAGATGTTCTATATATGTGACATGTTATAATCACTGCAGATCTATCTTCGATTTAATTGTCTCTAAAACGTAAAACCAGTTTCTTTATGATCTCTATTGGCTGATGCATCGCTTCTATACTGACAAATGGCAAATCTATTAGCGAGTCAATTATACAATAAACGGATGCTCGCGTGTAGAAACCACCTGTTACATAATCCTATTCTATCTGCTGGTACAAACAGTGAATGTACCGAAGGTACAAATGAATTCTTTCCTTTCTATCTTCGTACAAAATGAAGGTCCCCAATCACGTTATCGTACATTTATTCTTCAGGTGCACGAGTAAAATGTAAATCAATTGCAGTGGAATCTCCATAGCTCGTAATTAGATAAATCACAATTTGTTTAAACCAAAGTTTCCTTAAACTCAACTAACATGGCAAAAAGTCCTGGTTCTCGTGTACAATACACAAATCACTTTCACTAATATCGTTCATATTAATGAAAAGTATTCTAAGAAATGGTAAAAAAATCGTTCGACGTACCTGCCCAACGCTGGCTGAGTTTTTCATCAAAGCATCGAACAGGAACTGTCCAACGCTGGTGTAACCAGAGATGCACGGTGTCGGCACCCCTTTGAGAACGTTGTTTTCGATGGTGAAAGTTGGAACCTGAGGTCAATAACACCGTGAACAACCAAACGTTCGCCATTCCCCGCGAATCAACGGGACGAGCATTCGCAAGCTAACGATTCGCAGAAGAAATCTTACGGTTTTCGATGTTTTATCGGCGACCATGTTGACGTGGTGACGAGTTGCGGCTATCTGTTATTGTAAAGACGTTTCCAACTGTCTCCGATCCTTAAGGGAACGTTGCTTGTTTTACAACCGACCGTAACGTGACGGACACTCTTAACGATAACTCTGGAAAGACTGTGAGAAGAAACGTTTCATGATCGCCTCTATTTTAGCGTGCATTCTCCCACCATCTCCCCCTTATAAAACATGGCTAAAGTTACTACGCTCTGTGGCTTCCGTGACGAATTGAAAATTGTCATTTGTCGATGATAACAATGATTTATCTTCAAGGTTGAGTCAGTTGTTTCTATAGTTTCTCACGAGCTGACAGCTAACATGCACACACTATCCTAGAGTGCAGAAAGTTTTATGTGGGTACCATGTTCCGTCTTAAGGTCTACACACTCTTATCAGTTCCATTACAGATCAGTGTAGACCTTTAAAGGCTCCATTCACGTTCAGATCTGTATCGATACATGCATCTAGCACAGATGCGCAGAATCGTGAAACATCGGTTCAGTTCGAAACGCAATTAGGAAATGTTTCCTCCGCAATCTGTGCGTATACTGTATAGCAATCGCGGTAGCATTGTCAGGGCGTCGAGAAGCAGAATATGGACGAAGCGATGGTTATGTGAGAGAAACAATACTGTGGTAACGAAATAACAGGTAATACAGAAGAGATCAATGGTAAACATAAGCATTGTCGACACTGTGCTCCTCTTGAGCGAATGCGTTGCGGCGACAAGGGCAATGCCTCGAAGCGGCAATCGTTAGTCGGTATTCAAAAGCAAAAAACGTTGGAAGGGGATTGACACATTGCACAGTGGTCTGGGGATATCTACATTTAGCAGCCAAAATTCTGATCTTTCTGAAACTTGGTGATTAAGGGTTTTTGAGGTCGCTGATAACGAATTTGGGACCAAAAATTTAAAATTCAAAATGGCGGATCAATGTGGCGCGCATTGTGGTCTGGAGAGCGGTATTTTATAGCCAAAATTAAAAATCATAGCCGTACTAGAGAAAAAAATGAGGAAAAGTATCAGTTCTAACATTATCTTTTACTTAAAAAAATAAAATATTAAAAATACACGCGTCTGGGAAGCCTAAATACCTCGAGTGTCATTTCTAAAAGTCTGCATAAAATTGAAACTTGCAGGAAATTGCACTTGAAATTTACATGCTCTTGTTAACAATTGTGTAAGCTTTCATGTAAAAAAAGTCCGATGTTAATCTCGCTTAATCCTTTTCTTATAAGCCTTTTCAAAGTTTAAATTCATATAAACAATGCACTATTTGTTGATAGACTAAAAAATGCCTATGACACATATAAATAACTGAAATATACTTCCTTACCTATATAACTGTATAATATAAACACGTATTTTGGTGTTCTATAATGAGTAATTAAAACAATTAGATTCCCATAAAATTTGATGATTTTGTCTTTGTAATATTATATCTAATCAAAGAATCATCTGAAAAGGGAAATCTATGCGGATTTAGAAGCTCTGGAGGGTTGTCAATTCGTAAAAAAAAATGACATTGTAAAGTTGAAGTTGAGAAATTGAATTTTGGCCACCATCCAGACCACTGTGCATTGAGAGGAGTTTTTCAGATTAATCTTAATTGTATCATCCTATATTTCATTCTGTTAATAGTTGTTTAATAAATAGTCACGCCTTTTCATTTCAATTAAACCTCGCCTAAATTATAACCTATACCTACAATTCCCACAAAATTAGGGGCTCGTACCGGATGGGGGGACCACCGATTGTCACACGAAACTGAAAAAGGTGAAGGGTGAAGGGACCGAAGAAGCCAGAAATAAAGATTCTAAACAGTTTAGAAAAGATTGTACGGCAAAATATTCTCATTACAACACAAACGAAGATGTTTTAAACTTTTTATCGACTTCTTCAAATTTAGTATTAGATAGTTATCCAGGTATCATTGCCAAAAAAATTTTTTTTTTAGAAAGTAGCTTGATAAGATTCGGCATTTTGATTGGAAAAAATGGCATGTTGAATTTTTTTTGGTTTTTGGGATTGATGCCCACTGTACGTTGGGATAAAGGCAGGCTCAGATCTAAACGAGAATTCATTCGTTGTTTTCGAACTGTAATTTCATATTTTCCCAAGAACTTTTCAACCATATCTGTTTGCCAGCATTTCTAAAGGGCAATCAAGTTCGCGGTGGCGTCTTTAAGAATTTTAGGCATTCTTCAGTCTGGCAATGAGTTAATTCGTATATTGCTTTGTAGGTTGGTAGGATGTACGTACGATGGCTTCGGATCTGCATTTTCTTTCACTAACAAAATAAGATGTTTTTATGTTAGAATGAAAAATGTTTCCCTGACAATGGAGTAAAATACGGAATTACTCTCAAGAAGTACCAGAACGCCTCGCGGTGAGACACAGGAAGAAAGGGGGTAGGGTGGATGTACCAGTAAATGAACGCGTACCAGTGAATGGACAGTTTTTATTAAAATGAGTAAAATTAGTTATTAAAGTAAGCAACTAAGTAATTAGAGACTTCTTTTCATTTCTTGCTGCATATCCAAACAATTTTTCCACCACGTGGAACCAGTCGCGCTGCAAACATAATTTTATAATAGTGTTCATTCATTAGCCTTAGGTGTTCATTTACTGGCGCGTTTACTCTAGTCCGCTGCCATCGCGTGGTCTCGCTTGCTCCGTCCTCCCCACAGATTAAAGACGGTTCTCTTATCTCTCGAGTGTAAACACGCGTTTGAATATCAAAATAAAAGTACGCGTTGACGTATTGGGTGCAAGAAAGAATGAAGAGCTGGAAACTTCGCGTTAGTACGTGCGTCGCGTTCTCTGGAAACTTCGCAGAGAAACAGATGCATACTTCTCCATTGCACTAGTGGGACTGCCACCGCCGCTAATCGCGGCTAGGAACTTCGAATTTAAAGAGCCCTATTGAAACGCTAAGTCACCCGACGAGTCCACACCAAAATGCCGCGCGTCAACACGTGTGTTTCCTAGAAATAGTAGAAACCCATGACGCGTCGGTTAGCGTGTTTTCCGCCACCACCGAAAACACGGTGAACCGGAACAGTTGGATCGGGTGGTGTGTGAGCGCTTCACCTCGCGTCCGGTGTTAATCGTATGTCTCTGTTTCATAGTAAGGGAGTGTGGGGTAAATACGAACGCGGGGTAATCGCGAATGCGATGTTACGGCGTTTTAATAAATAAAAACTGTTTAGGTTGTATTCAACGCCGGGCATAAAGTAATAAATACAGAACGCTTATGCTATTCAAGATAAACACAATTTATTATTTGTATTATGTTTCAAGTAATATTTTGTTCATTTCAATTCCATGTAATTACTGTTGAATTAATCATACAATTGTTTTCTTTTTAAGTTGAAATAAAGCACTTTTTTACCAACATTTTGTGACCAAGGTGTTGCTTGAATTCTGATTCTAACCTCTGAAATAAATTCTTTTTATTTTTTATGCCGTGGGACAATGACGAACAACTCGGATGGGGTAATCTCGAAACATCGAGATTAACAACGATAACCGATTTTGATGAAATTTTCAGCATGTATAAAACTTACTTAAATCTACAAAACGGATTTTTCAATTTTCATTACAGGCTCGGACAGAAAAAAGTTTAAAAAACGAGCTTTACTATTTTTTTTTATATTCCGACCAATTGCGATTTTTTTTCTGACGCACAAGAAAAGGAATTTGAAAAATACATTTAGAATAGGTTGTAGCAATATTTTTTATGAGTTGACCATTGCAGCCGCGCTTTTTGTGCGACTTCTGCGGTATTTAACACTCTGTTCGTAATTACCCCACGACAGTCGAATAATCACGAACACCGGGTTTTGATTTTTCACTATAAAGTTGATTTTTATTATAATTTTTCAAAAAATCGTCACAGTACTTTATTGATGAATAGTTTAAGTATGTTTGTAAATAATAAACAAATTCATTTTTCATATAGTTTTCGTTTTGTTTGCTTTTTTGCTTAGGTGTTCGTAACTCCCCCACTCTCCCTTACATACTATATCATGGAAAATAGCAACACTTGATTTCAATCAACATCGCGTCGCATTGTGTCGGGTCGCGTCGGGTTTCGTAACGCTATGTCTTAATTAGATGTACAGCGAGAAAATTGTTGTCATACGACCGACTGAAATCGACAGTGTCCATATACGGCCGGCTGTAAAGTACTATTTGCAACCGCCTTTGCGGTTAGTTTACAAGATGTCTTTGTCGAAATTATCCATTGCTTTTTGCGACATCGTGCGTGCGATACGACAAAAAAAAACAAACTGGTTTGAAATTCAAACTAAACGACCGACATATACTTAGGAAGTTGCCGCATCGCACGCTTTGCCAATTTCGACAAGCCCATAGAAAATCCTTTGGTTGTTTATACTCGTGTTGTTCGTTTGGTCGGACGACAACAATTTTGTCATTGTACAGGGTGATTGGGACGAAACGCCTGATTCGCCTCGCAACCGTGACGAGTTAACCCAAACCCCCGTGGTGTCTCTCCGAAGGCTTTCGACCCTCGGACGGGGTTGGAGTAGGGTAGACCGGGGGCAATAGTAACAGGAGGACGATTGTAACACGTTAAATATCTCAGAACATATGATAGATATTAACACAAATTTTGGATATATGATGACGAATGACGTTTGGAATACACACATCCATGTCCTAGCAGTATAGATACACAATAGGCATGTATAGTGGCGAAAATGATTTTTCGGTACCCTAAAGTAACTTTTTTTTACTGAATTAAAGTTGTAATATAAATACTCCCTTTGCAAATACGTGTTTTTTCTTTTTTGTAATATATAATCTGGACATTTTTAAAGTAGTACTGATCGTTAGTTATCAGTTTTAAATGTCTCGTTAATCAAAATTTATAATTTAAGTTCAAAAGCCTGACTGGGGTCGATTGTAACATCGGCAGTCGGGGTCGGTTATACCGCGACAGAACCGAATAGTGACAAAGAAGATGAATAATATTGTCTTGTTGGCATGGAATAATATAGCATAGCACAGGCAAACAATTGGAAAATGGGTGGAATGTACTGAATGTAAGGATTAATCACATGAAGAATGTACCAGGCAAAACGTTTTCTATTTCTGTCACAATTAAGATACCGCATAATTGGTTATAAATTTTCCTTTTTTCCATTTACTATTATAATTAAAATTAATAAATATTTTAATTTTGTAAAGTGAAATTTGTGCTACTATCGACTCCATGCAGTGTTACAACCGACCCAGGGTCGGGGACGGTTGTAACACTTTGTCCGCTTCTCATTTTTTATTAATAACCTGGATATTACGTGACAAAAGGCGAAGTTGGTGTGGGTCAATAAATGTCAGATAAGTAAGTAACATTTTCGTATAAAAACTTTTGTTGTAACTTTAACAGTTTTTGCATAATCGTATTCCAAAGTCAAAGTGTTACTACTGTCCCCGGTCTACCCTACCTATTAGGAAGTGAGAAATCTTCGAATTCCTCATTTCTCATCAGATCTGTGCAAAAGTGACGCCAATGAATTCCTGGCGCTCCGTCGATTAAAATCATACCAAACATCATGCAAATCGGACTACTTTGACACAAGCTATTTGTGTTCCTTATGTAAAATAGCTTGTATCAAAGTAGTCCGATTTGCATGATGTTTGGTATGATTTTAATCGACGGAGCGCCAGGAATTCATTGGCGTCACTTTTGCACAGATCTGATGAGAAATGAGGAATTCGAAGATTTCTCACTTCCTAATAGGTACTCCAACCCCGTCCGAGGGTCGAAAGCCTTCGGAGAGACACCACGGGGGTTTGGGTTAACTCGTCACGGTTGCGAGGCGAATCAGGCGTTTCGTCCCAATCACCCTGTAGCGTAAGTGTGTTCCCGCCTTAAGACTCACTGGAGCGGCCGATTTCTCCTCGATCGCTGTTCGCGAAGCAACTTCCGAACGACCAATATACCTGACCTCCAGTATAATTTATTTAGAGGTACGCTTTTGCGATAATCTTCTACATCAGTATTGCAAAGACACGGCAATACATATTTACAAAAAAAAAAATTTTTCTTCTTCCCTTTTTTATTGTGTACAGAATAGGGGAAAATATATTTTTTTTATAAAATCCAGGGATTTAAATAACAACAATTTAATTAAAACACTCACTGCAGTTACCACATTAAAAAAATCTTACGTAGAAGTAGTCTTGAATAGTATTTATTCCGTTTTTGCAAATACCTACGTAAACTATGTTCAGGCTTTTTATCAAACTTGTTTTTATTCATATTATATACAAAACAAAAAATTAATTCGATACTTATACAGGGTGTTTATAAAAATGTGGCACAGTTTCTCAGGTTCTTACAAAAATACAATTACTTTTTATTAATTAAAAATACTTTTTATACAAATTTTATCGAATAAAAATAATGTTTCGAAAATAAAAATTGTATGCGTAATATAAAAATATGAATATAATTATACCCTATTGTTAGTTTTATAATGTTTTTATAATACGAGTTTTATGGTGCTCATTAGTAGAAATAGTAGATAACTTGTAAGTGAAGAAATACCTGAGCTGGTATTGTGTCCTGGAACTGTAAGTAGTTAGGATGATAGGTTGAGATGGGTGAATAAAATCTTATATATTCTTGTATATATTCACGAAACGACGCAAACTGTGGTAATAAACGGTAGACTGCTATCGAACGACTGTGGGTCTGATCGACGTACAATTTGTTTCAAGAACAGACAGGGATTCGGTCTTGAACGCAACCGCGATGTGCACTTGCCATTTCTCCGTACAATTTCAAGCGATATTCTGGAAACTTTCTAAAAACAACCACGCAATAACGAGTACCTAGATGCTATTTCTAAGCATGCAAATCTTGAACACCTTGGCAACCATAAATTGGCAATGTATTAAGTATACCGGACGCGATACTTAAGACAAGCCAGCTGTATAATTTCTACAGTTCTGGAGATAGGAAGAAATGGCTAATTATTCACAAAACGGTAGTCCTAACCGATTTCTAAGACCTTGAAATATTTTATCGAGAGCATGATTCTAAACAACTTTTTCCTGTATATATTACCGTTGCTCCGCTTTAGTTTCCGAGACATTCGCGAAAAACTGTGATCTGCAGTAAGTGTGGGTAAGATGGCTTAGCAGCCTCCTTGAGTTGGGCCGCCAACTTTTGTGAGATTTAAGATAAAAAAATGTGGAGATCTCACAAAAGTTGTTCTCAACACTGTTGCCAGTCTAATTTGTGACACTGAAGAGAATCAGTTTGTTTTCCATGATGCCTTAACCCTTCGTTGACACACCTCTTTTTTCGATCAACTTTGACACACCTTGGTGGCTCATACCCAGAGCTATTTTTGAAAGAGTGCCATTCTCATCCAAAGAATCCAACTGTTATGAAAAAAATCATGGATTAATTTCAAGGTCTCTAGAATGTACTCCAATAATTTTTTGATTGAAATCTTGTCACAGCGTTTGTAAAATAATTATATATACGACAATAAAACATGTCGAGAAAAAGCAAAGAAAATCTTAAAAAAATTGTAACTTTTATAAATTTCAATATTAGAAGCTAAAAATCTACAGAGTTGATGTTCGGATATAATATTTTCAGTGAAAAAATAGTTTGTAAGTCGGTTTTGAAAAAAGGTATTTATTATGGTTGATTCACACCCAGAGAGTCAACGAAGAGTTAATACTCAAAAGTGGAAAAAGTTGATATGATCTTGGTTTACTGTGCAACTGGTCGGTGTGTCAAGTACAAGGCTTGTACAGCGGCAGATTTCCTGACCGCAATTGTCCGTCTGGTTCTACTTACACTAGAATGGTAATAGACCGAGGAGCGCGCTACATAGGGGTCAATGTGACTCAATGCAATCACAGTTCTTGTTGAAAAATGTTTGATTAGTATTGCTGAATACGAAATTGCAAACAGGTAAAATTTCTAGTCCAATATTGACATTCTTTCGATTTCCCTGAAAATGAGTTGCGGAGTTGAAAAACCTCTTTATTGTTAACATTTTCAGGTGATAAAGTAAATAAGTCACTACTTCCATACGTACATAAGCAAGAAATGGCGGTATTTATAATGACCACGCAATTACTACTTAGGCAAAATTATCCACAGAACAAACAGTGTAAACCTCAGTTGTAATGCTAATGGACTTACACTGCTTGCCTTCTGAACCCTCCATATGTAAGTACATCCCCGTTTCTTCGAGCCGAGTTATAGTGCATTCCCACGGCGCGAGGCGTGAAGAAAAAATAAAAAATTAAAAAATAATATATATACTAGAAATAAAATCAAAACTAATAAAAATAAAACATAATTTAAAAATATTAGATTTAAATCAGCTACAATAATATTGTATTTAACACACAAATGTTGTAAATTTGAATTAAACTTTTTATTTTATAGTTAATATTAAATTTACAAAAAATTAATTTTTAATATCTTTAAATTTCAAAGTTTACGTTTTTATGTCATGTTATGCTAAATAATGTTTTTTATAGATTAGACCAAAAAATACAGGATTTACCGCAGCTCTCCGCAATTGCTGAGTCCTTTACGAGTATTTTAAAAAAAATTATTGAAATCGGTCAAGATTTGCGCTGACTAGCGATTTTTGTCCAAAATCGCACACTATGCGACGCAGTTAGCCCAAGCGGATCATTACGACGGGGCGAAAGTCGCCGACCCACGCGCCGTGGGATCGCACCTTTACATTTCTATTTAACGCAGTGATTCTCAACAAGAGGTATGCGGTAAAACTTTAGGGGATACGAAGTGAGAGCTTATAAGTCGCTAAATCTAGTAACTGGGCGAATGTTAAATTGTTTATATCGCTCTTTGTGTTTATCGATGTGTGTAATTTATGAATACCTAATTTAATTTAGGGGAGAGCACTGGAGAGAAAAGTTAAATTGAAATAAAAGCTTTGTTTCTAATCAGATTTACTTTATAGATAACTAAACTTTGGTTAATTATCCATAAAGACAACTTAAAGAATTATAGATACTTTAACAAACAAATCATTTTTTTTAAAGAAAAACAAAACTCTTTCTGTCCGCAATTACCCGCAGCTAGCGGGGTAAATGCGAACGGTTGATTAAAGATCTATTGATCTTTATTAAACACTGGTTTTCTTCCGCGCTGTGGGTCTGATAAGTCTTTCTCCTTGTTTGATCAAATTTTGGTAGCTCGTGGGATTTAATATTTAATAGCTTTTATTTTTAATCTCTTCCATGAATATCTCAAGATCTTTCAACATATATATGTACGTATATTCTAATATAATTCCGGGGTACTGGACATATAAAAACTTTTCCCGCAATTTCCCTACTTTCGAGCGGGCTGGAAGGTTGGTCGAGTCGCTATATTCGGACTCTATATCTGTATACAGTAATTCCTCGTAATAGTCCCGACGAACGGGGCTGGCGGCGGGACAACAACGCGATGCGGACACTATTCCCTTAAGTAGTATATGCTCTAAGACTATTCCGTGCGGCCGATGCAGCGAGTGAGAAAACCCAAGAGCCGAGCAAGAGGAACGAGACAGTTGACACGAAGTTGCCGCCGTCTCTTTCGTTCTCTCACTCTCGACCGAAGGATTCCAAGAAATGGTGGGGATAGTGAGCGGGACTATTACGCATGGTAAAAACGGGACAATAACGAAGAATGACTGTATATGCAAAAGTGTGTTAAGGTTCAGAACAATGGGGAAGATGACGCAAAGCTCGGCGCAGATGGTGCCACTAGCGCATGTACTGTGGATGTGCCTGAGTGCGTATGTGTGAATTGTTTGCGCGCGAAATTTTCATTTGTGTATTGTATAAAAATGACTGTGTGCTGGTGGCGTCACGGGTGGGAAAAAGTTGCAGTCATCTTCCTCATTAATTCTCTAGGAATCAACTGTTTCGACCAACTCTCCGCCCCGCCGCGTCTCCCGGATTTACCCTATATATAAAGTGGTGCTTATTTGACCCGATATAAGTATTTTTGTATTTTTTCACGCGGCACTGTGGCAATGTGTTTACCCTTACGACTAAGTAATGTTGTATTTATTTGATTTTCTTCAGTTACTTATTGGGAGTTGCTGCCGGGCACTGAAATTTGTGTTTTTATGAGCATACTGCAATTTTCTTTTTGACGTATCATATGTTTTAAACACATTTACTTAACAATGGAATATTGCTACAACTATGGAAAATAGCCAATTCATATTCATAAAAGTCTAGTATCGTAATGCTTACTATACAGTGACGATTCGAATGTGGGCGAGTCGGGTAGGGTAGACGCACCAGTAAATGAACACTTAAGGCTAGTAAATGGACACTTTTATAAAATTATGTTTACAGCGCGATTGATTCCACGTGTTGCGAAAATTGTTTGGATATGAAGCGAGAAACTAGAAGAAGTCTATAATTAATTAGTTGCTTAGTTTAGTAACTTATTTTACTCGTTTTAGTAAAAAATGTCCATTCACTGGTAGTGTCCATTTACTGGTATGTTTACCCTACACCGAGAAACAGTCTTGGCAGAGCTGTAAGCACGACCTGCGTGCAGGCCTACATGTACAATGCGGTAGCGGCTACTACATTGTACATAAAATACCTGTTTTAAACCACAGCTACTACCCATTGTCGAATTTTCCAGGTTTTGAATTTTTCACGGCATCTTTGTGTGCCGAGGAAACTTCGTACTGAATTTGAACCTTGTAGGTCATCGGGAAGTATGAAAAAAGTCTCTGGACAGATTGTGCTGGCAAACGAACAACCCCCTTAAGCGTCTTATTATAAAGGATTGATGAGTGGGTAATTTTTTTAACTCCTTCGGGGGGAGATGGCGTTCATAATTTTGTACTGTCATCCAAACTACCTACGCTTACAAAGTTTCAAGTCGATTGGATAGTTTGGAATGGATTAAAATTGAGTTTTCAGATTTTGACCAAACAAACAAACAAACATATGTACAGAGAAGTTGAATAAAATCGTTTAATAATGAAAATGCAAGTCACAGAAGCCAGATATCGTTGACCAGTAACTTTCCAGTTTTCTAATCATACGTTGACGTGGGTTGTTAGCAATTATAACATTTATACAGCGATAAGGATGTGAGTGATATGCGTTGAAACTAGCGCGTGGTATAAGTGCGAGGAGAGTATCGACGGTGAGCAATGAATATGCAGAATTGCATCGTTACGTAATCTCGAACATGCGGCGAATAAGTACCCGTGGATTATGTACAATTTATTGTCATAATATGTTGGTACACGGCACGTGAGTCGTTACTTCGTCAGCTTCGAGCTACGTGTAATATCTTCTTGCATTCTGAAGGCTCGTCGTTCTTCAAGCTTCTTCCTCAATGCTTCTATTTCCACTGATGTGACCGGGGCAGATTGCTGCTGGGGCTTAAATGACGGGGCAACTCGTCTGAGAAACCCAAAAACTGCATTTATAAATTTCTAAGTAGTGGTTGTTACAATACATGTACAGTAGCCGACAAAAGAGTTACCATTTTTTCGATTTGTTTTATTTGTGTTATTTTTTAACGTCAACTTGGAACTATGGTATATGTTTAATATACCTATTCTGATGGAAAATTGAAAGCTGTATTAAGACCAGTTAAAGTTGAATTTATTTAACTAACAAACAAAAGTTTTATATGGCATTGAACGGGATTATATATTTTTAGGGGCTGACATGGAGTGACCAATTTCGGTAACTTTTTAGGCGGTTCTAAAGGCAAAACGTGCCGTCACAAAATATTAAATTGTTTATTACTTTTCAAAAGTGGTAACTTTTTGTCGGCTTTAAAAGTGTGTTGTCCTGTTTAGTGTTAATTAAACAAATTCAACCATAACTGGATTTTATGCAACTTTTAATTCTCTAGCAGAATATATAAGGGAGCGTGGGGTAAATATGAACGCGAGGTACTAACGCACGAGAAGAGGAATTTGAAAAATACATTATAAATAGGTTGTAGCAACATTTTTTATGAATTGACCATTGCAGCCGCGCTTTCTGTGCGACTTCTGCGATAAGTAACACTCTGTTCGTGATTACTCCAGAGCAGTCGAATAATCACGAACACCAAGGGTTTTGATTTTTCACTATAAAATTGATTTTTATTATAATTGTTCAAAAAATCGTCACAGTACTTTATAGATAAATAGTTTAATTATATTTGTAAATAATAAACAAATTCATTTCTCATATAGTTTTCGTTTTGTTTCCTTTTTTGCTTAGGTGTTCCTTAGTAATTCCCCCACTCTGCCTTATATATTGGCCATTGGGCACAGTTTTGAGTTGATGTTAAAGAGTAGGTAGAGTGGATCGGAAAAGTGATAACTTTTTCTCCGCTACAGTATGATTATAACTATATATTAACAGAGAGACATTTTGCAGAATAAATTTTCTTTCCCTAATCGTTTATGGTGTGAATTTATGGGAAAACTTGCAATCTCCACTTTCAAATCTTTTTGTAACTCTATCTAATTATCAGTATATCGGGATTATGGACAGCGATAAAAGTTCGATAACCAACTTGCTGGCTTTGTATTCCTCGAGTGCTCTTCGAGTGTCTTCGATCAAGTTCTTCTGTCTCTCGCGTTCTCGACTTATGACAGCTTTCCGATTTTCCATCTCCTCGTTCAATTTCATTTTCATCCAAAACAGCCTCTCCCTCAACTGAAGCACAGAGGGAAGAAAATATCCCACAGGATGTCTTATAATTATAGTGAATTAAATACAAAATTTGCTTGGTCTTTGTTGTAGCTTTATAAAAACATGCTGAACCTCTGCTAAAGACATTTCACAAAGAAGACCCAAGCCACTGGATTCCGTAGGATCGAAGTCCTTCAATGGCAACGCTCGCAATGACTGGATAGTCTTGATCTCCTGGATCATTTTTATCTTCCTTTGAGTTTCATCTTCCCTCTGCTTTAGAAGCTGTGTCCTTAATTGACGCGATTCTTCCGAAACTTCTGCAGCTGATCAAGGTAATTCAATCGTGTCAACTCCAGGAATTATGAGAAATTAACAGAAATTTTTGACAATTCTCCATTATAATAGAGGTTTCATTGATTCGAGAATCTTAAATCGTCTCAAAATCGTTGTAAATGTTTGCAAAGAGTGCTAGGCTGATTGTGAGGTCTTAAAAGTTACTTCGCATAGCCAAGATAGAATAAATTTTATGATGGGAACGATGGGGAAATGGTACAAAGGTAGCGAAAATTATAGAAATATAGGTAGTGGTTATTGACATATATGTTACCCCTCTGTCGTTTTTCATCAATCATAGCGTTGAAAGCTTCACGCGACGATTGCTCAATCTCACGGCACTTCTCAACAATTTCCGTCATCTCCTTATTGTAATCCTCCCTCCATTTCTCCAGCTTCTCGTACAGTTCCTGTTTCTTTAAACAAACGAAGAGAGCAGTTTGCAATCTCCTAAGTCCCACTAATAAATAATTTAGCGTCAATTTTTGTTTCCAGAAATAGGGTAGATGTCCCTATTACTGTCAGTGTCCCTATTACTGCCAGTTTATTTATTTTAATTTGTAAAAATGTAACGTATAAAGAATAGTGTACGACAATAATATTAATAATAATCAGAACAGTCCAAATTTAATAATAATATTATTGTTGTGCATTATTCTTTATACGTTACATTTTTATTAAGCAAAATAAATGAAGTGGCAGTAATAGGGACATCTACCCTATATAAAATTATATACGATTCGCAAGAAGCTTGCTCCAAATATTTCCCTCAAAGTGCAGCTATAGAAGCCTAACAATTTCTAAAGGAAGCATTTGTGGATTTATGTTTGTGTGAGCTTCTTCTACCGATATGATTAATAGAATGTTAATCTAAACAATTTCAGAGCACCCTGCACGTGAACAAAGTTTACTCGTGATTTTGCAAAAGATAAAGCGCAAATACCTCTTTCCGTACGCTGTCAGCGTGCAATTTGACATCATTTAATAACGATTGTTTAGCGATAAAAGCACCCTCGCGAGTCAACAGCGCCAAAAGATGCTTCTCTTGTATCTTCAGTAATTCTTCCTCTCTCTGCTGTTTCCGCTTCTCTTCCTCGAGTTTCAATATCGCAGAAGGATCAAGCCCTCCCTCTGCCAATTCTTTCAATCTAGAAGTTTTATGAAAGAATTTGAGCGAGGCGTTACAACGAGGAAGATAACGATTTTTAAATGAGAAAGAATTCTTTTATTTACTTTTTTATTTCTTTCTCTTCATCGATTATCACGCGAGCGCACTCCCTTAAAATCGAAGCTGCGGTTTGTTTCACCTCGACAGGCTGTTAAATAAATAAATACTCTGTACGAACGGAGAAAATGTGCAAAGTAATGCTAAAGTTACTCCTTAAGGCGATGTTTCAGTGCAGGGGCCACAAAAGTAGGAGAGCTTTAGGAATTAATTAAAGGTAAACTACTACAGATAATTCAAGGGTACTTTTTGCATTGTATTAAGGATCTCTTAAACTGTAGAAATATATTTTTTTGTAATTAATCATTTGAAAATAACTCTGACGAGTCGATGAAGTCGAGGCGTCAAAATATTCATCCAGAACAGTGCAGTGGGGCGTGTAGCACTTAAACAATTGCTATCGAATAAAACGCAATGCCAGGTTATATTATTAAAAGGCATGAAATTCTCTAGTAGGCAAACCTTTAAAAATACAAATTATAACATATTTTTAAAAAATAACGACACTTGAATTTTAAAATCACTTTCCTTATATTTTTCTTCCTTTCAACTTCTTTAAAAAATACAAAGTTCCAAGATTTTTAAAATTTCAGAGCTTTGTCCTCTGCGAAAAAGTATATCCTTCAAAATAAAAAAAGTTTCAATCGAATCGGTTAATAACTTTTCGAGATACTTGTCCCACCAGTATGAAGAACACTATTTAGAGAAAAACGCGATTAAAGTTTTACGTGAACGCATTCCCTGACACTCAAATGCCTATAACTTCAGAAATTTTTTAAATTTCAAAAAATCCTGTATACTTACAACGTCGAACGCTCGAAAAATGAAATAAAAGAAAACCGATGTTTCGACGCTTCTAGACCAGAACCCCTTAAAAACGAAACATCCAACAACAAATTCTAAAAATTCACCTTAAAAGTCGGGGCTGACTTTCTAACGAAAGTCACCCTCGGTTTCTTATCCTCGGTCGACCTCGCCAAGCTCTTGCGATGCTGCGAACAAGTCGGTGCATTTTCATTCGCGTCCTTCAACAAGTTCATGGCGTGCAATTTGTTCGCCGCGCGCAACGACTGCAATTTCAACTCCGTCGAGGGCTTCACGTAATTCGTCCTCGGGACGTGGCGGAAAAATTTCATCATCGACAAATCCTGTCCAGGATACGAGGGGTCTTCAGAAAAAGTAAACCTTCGGGGTTCGTTAAGTCGGTGACTTTCTATTTACAATGACGTCGATGTGGACGCGGTAAGTCCCATTAATGGGTAACATTGAAGGGTTACTATTTTAATTAACGCGAAATTTACCAGGCTAGAAGTAATTTATTTACAAAGAGTATACACGTTTGGAGTATATGTATACCTACGTTGCCTAGGGCCTGTGGTGTCAACATACAAATTTTATATATTTCTCTAAAAGGTGTTAACCATCTAGGGGTGGAGTTTTGGATTTCGAACTTAAGCGTTACTAGTCGCGATGAACTCCCTACTTATTTGGCAGAGAGGTGGAAGCGCGCCTCGGAAATTTATATTCCCCGTTCTAAAGTAATTTAACAATTATGCGGTTGCCATTTTGTTAATTTGTAAAAACTGCAGGAAAGTTTTTGCGCTTAAAACCGGGTTCATATTTGTTACCGCACCATCGCTCTGTTACCGTTGCGTCCGCAGACTTTTGTCCAGGGGGGGGGGGGGGGGGGGGGGGATTTTGAGATGATGGTAAGAAAAATATACCTCTCTTGCTTTTTTAACCCATTTTATAGTGCCAATTTAATTGAAAATTTAAAACCAAAATTTAAAAATATTCCCTTTTTCAGTATAAACTTAATAAAGATCAGTTTTGAAAAATAAGCGATTTTTCTCAAAAGCCAGGGGGGGGCATGCCCCCTCCGGACGGTCATGGCTACCGCGACCTGTTACCTATCTAACGACGGTCTGTTACTGCATACCGTGACTCGTCACATGGTTCCAGAATCATCCGACATCGTCAGACATCGTCTACAGTTGTTACCACGACCGATAAAATAGGTAACAAGTCGCGGTAACAAACGTGGACCCGGTTGCAGGCCACAGGGGCAATTCTATTTTGATCCGCCTAAGATATTAAGCTACTTGTAACGATTTTTTTTCTCAGTAAATACAACATATAATGAACTGAATCTTTTTGGCATTTATTAAGCTACTCTTATATTATTTAAAACAAAATGGCACCAATTTGAAAAAAAAAGTGTGACGAAACACCCTCCTTCTCGGTTATTCTTCGACAAAATTGTTAATTGACGTAGGGGTGATAGCGACACTCATACAGATTAAGAATCTTGTCGAATATTTTGTTTCGGATAAACCTGCGTGGCGAAATTTATTTTTTTGGTTGCCATGTTGATGCTATAAAAACCATTTGAAACCAATTAAAAAATTTCTTTTTAATTTTTTGTATAATATAAAAGTAAATTAATAAATTCTACAAAAAAATTCTGAGAAAAATATCTTTAATAGTAGCTTAATTTTTCGGTCAATTCATGTAGAATGACCCCTTAATCCTCCCTCCATTACTACAAACTGATTGATTTATGTTCGGTATACTGTAAACCGAGTTCCGCTACAAATGCAAGGCCCGATCGCGGAAAGCATCGACTTCTCCGGGAACAGCATTTTGTAGAAGAGGAAAAAAATTATGTTTCCTTGTTGGGCTGTGATAGATTTCGATCGTCAGTTACACGTTGATTTAGTTTGTGGGAATAGAAGTAGTCGCAGTATATGTGCACTTTGTGTTACTCGTTTTACATATATATGTTATTTCTGTAATTACGGGGAAGAAGATCACTTACTACTGGTGAAGGTGGAGGTGCTCTCAACTGAAGCCTTGGTCGATTAAGGACTTTCATGTACATGGGAGTAGTCAATTCCTTTTTACGTGGTTTCATATTTTGTATTTGCTCTTTGATCTGATCGTGAAGCCTCTGTCGAATGTTAACCGAGAGATAACTGATTCAAATGAATCTAACATGTTATTTATCAGATGGTTAAGGGTACTAAAACCGTTTTCACTCGTAACTGTTTCAAGATTATTTCGATTTTTATAACTGTTTCGAGAACCGAAACCGGTATCATAATTGTTTTCAACCCCGAATTTTGACGCAAGCATTAAAAAAATATGAAAAAAATAATTTTGTATTCTCAAAACACGTATTAATATCAAAATAGAAAAAAAAAACTTCAATTTAGTAAACACATTCTTTTCGTGACAAAAAAAATCCAAACAGCGGTACTTTATCGAGGCGTCACAGTAGAAACACCCCTTAAAGAATTGAAGGAAGGGAACCTCTAAAGAAGACGTCGCTTCCAAAAAAGGAAAAACCAGCTTCTGCTCCACGAAATCTTCCTCGTATGTCGAGCAACCCTTCTCGTGGAAAATGTCGGAAGTTTCTGGACGAAGGAGGTACGAGACCAGGAACAACATTTTCTTTAATTTAAAGTGAACGAAACACTCGATGGAGTTTTCGAAGAATAGAGAAAATATTCTGTATGCTAGGATGTACACCAGCACTGTAATTACAAATTTGTTAAATGATTATAATTAAGTTGAGTGGATGGGAACAAGTAAACAGTTTAAAAACTATCAATCGCCATGTTTGATAAAACGCGCGATTTTGTACACTTTGAACTACATATTTAAATAATAACGACAAAATTATCTAAAAGCCATTAAAAAATAATCTCGTAATTTTGTGAAAGGAATAATTGCAATTTCAATGTGGGTAAGTCACTCCCTGCAAGGACTCCTTATCGAATCACTTACCCATGGTCTGATGTAAATCATCGTAATTACGACAGTGTTGTTTATCCAAAATATCTTTGCTTACTGCCTCCAAGAACGATTCGTAACGAATAATATTCATGAACAGGTCGACGATTACACTTTGCACAGAAACTGACAGAGCCTTCATAAACGTAGAAGCATTTCACGCGGTAGCCTTATTTAGTAACTAATATTCGTTTATTAATGAAAATTTGTAACCTTAAACTCTTCAGGATCGTGTACATAACTCTTAAATGGATCAACGTCTAATTTGCACTTTCCTTTCGCCTCTTCTCTAGTAAACAACAGTAGGCAAAATTCGTCAGGGCTTAACTCGTGCTTCATGTCCATATAAATATCCAAAATCTTCATCAACGGAAGAAGAATGCTGAGTTGGAAAACGTTTGCCTTTTCCAACAGAAATGGACCATTACAATGCAAAAAGATGCGAAATTTTCGATGCCAAAATTCAAAATATACCTCCTCCTTCGTGCAATCCATTCTTGGCGGACCAAAGTGGCTCGTTAACTTAGCAAATCATTACTCAGTCCGTCATTCTATGGATGAGAAGTTTACAAATTCGTCGTTGAAAAGTAATTTAAATCGTTATCAAACTTCAGACTGCAATAATATAATGTTGATAAATTCAGAACGCTCAGTTTCGTGACTTTTCTTTCGGAAAACGAACAGCAACGTGTAGTTTAAAGTCGCGCGATCATAAAAATATATCAATATCACGTAGATTATTACCAAAATAAAGGTGACACAATTAAAAGTGACACGAAAGAACCGCCTATGCCCAGATACCACACAAAATTCTTGACATCTTTAGGACCTCAAACGTCTTTAGGACGTCTTAAAGTCGTCCAAATCAGGTCGTAAGGCGCTCGGACCAGAAACAGACGTGAAATGGACGCGTTTAAGAGGTCGTGTGGTATCTGGGTGTGTACACAAGTATTTCCTCATCATCAGCCCTGTTCCAAGTCCAACGATCATTCAGTAGAAACAGTAAATTTCAAATAATTTATTCGCCAATATTTAACCCATCGACCAACACTGAATGAACACAGTGGTACATGAATAGACAATCACGCATGTTTATTTGACTATCGTTCATCAACCTCCGAGAAAAGGAAAGTGTCATCGTCACTTTACACCTCGAAACAACCCTAACAAGAACACCTGAGTATCTACACGTATATAAAATTTCCCTGAGAGACTTTGTACTCCAAGGCGGCGCAAACCACTTGTGCGCGGCCTCCTAACAATCGACGAGTCGCTTAAATAATTAATACTATATCGGTACAATGCGTCCACGGAAGATCCAAGAGGGTAATTCGAAATCCACCGTCGGCTCGAGGGGCTGCACTATTCGACATTAGACAGAAATCAAGCGACGATGAGCAGCGAGAGAATTTTGGAAAATTCCGCTCGGCCGATCAAGATCGCTGTGAAATATTTCCGTATCACCGAATCTGCAGTGTGGCGTTTTTACAATTCTATCTACGTACCAAATCGAGTCTACTTTCTTTCACTATTTTCTATCGAATTTTATGGAACATCATTTACATCGCAATTCTCTTTGCTCGGGATACTGGACAACACCCTCTATTTATTTAAGTATCCTCCCTTCGTTACTGCGCATAAGAATAAAGGTAAATGAAAGCGTGCCTGTGACTCTGCTACTATCTATTGTCAATTCCGGTGCACGAGAGAATCGAGCTATCCTTTAAAAACGGGTATCGAAGTTTCACACTACTTCAGCTTTTCTCTTCGCTTCTTTTTTTTTCTTTCTCTGAACATGCTTTTCTTTTTGTCGGCGCTGCACACATAGAAAGAAGTGTTCGGTATTTAAAATCGATGCCTTCATCTATGATAACACAGTACAATCAAACAATGTTCAACTTCTCGTCGTCTTCCTTCCGTCGTTCCCTTTCATAAATATCGATCATGCGGCGAGAGAAGAAATAAATAAAATGTACATTAAATCGTATGGTCATATCAATTACTCACAAATACGACACAGCCCCTTTTACGGGGTGTGTTTAATCGCGTCGCAGGTAAACGCTAAGTATAATAAAATTTCGTAATGAAACGACAAATAACGATGTGCGGCGTGTATCAGTGCTGGCGGAATTAATTGTGACTCAGGGTGACCAATATCGTTCTTGTGTTACTTCCACGCTTCGCATCAGGGTCGTTTTGTGTTTAAAAAAGAAGAAACAGGCTGTACAAAAAAAATTGTGTTTAAAAAAATATATTTCTCGTTCCGTCGTCTTTGTCTGCTCGAATCGAAACGCTGGTCACCCTAACACAACTATGACACGTGTGTGACGTTCTCACAGCTGGAACGCGAAATCACGATGAAGAAATTGCGAGCCTTCGGAAAGCTGTTCGACGTTCCCCGCGCCTTCGTCCGAGCTGCCGTTCGGCGAGAAATACGTAAATAATAATCTACACCCCTTTGTCTTTTTATATCACACGATCTTCGAGTATCAATTACAATTTACAACGATTCGAAAGAGAAGGAAGAAGAATGTCCTTTCTTCATCCGATTGTTTTGCTTCTCTACGTCCTACTAGTTTACGTATCGCGGTACAATTACGGTAACAGTCAACTTCCCTTCTTTTTTTTTATAATCTTAAGTGTCTACATGTCTACGGCATAATCCTAGTCTAACGTTGATTCTGGGACACGAACAACTGACGCTGTGAATTTACGTATAGGCGATGTAACGTGCAAGCCCGCGTTGCCACACGTCAAAAGCACAGAGCCGCTTGAAGACACTTGAAGACACTTTGAGAAACGATCGCTCTAAGTATGTTGAGAGTGCTAGGCATTGTGTTTCGCTCATGTGGGAACGTGGCTTAAGGTGCAACGCGTGGCGACTCGACTGCAGCTACCAATCTCAGAATCGTTCTTCTCCATCTCTTCCCTATCTCAGGAAACAGATGACTATTCTCCATTCAAGCTTGAAGTTACAGAAAGAACATTCGAATCGGGAACTGTGAGCGAGGATTCCCCGATAATTCGAGATTTGTTACCCTGTTCGTTGGACTACGCGAGGCTTCTAATTACGTAGCTGTTGACGGATCACAGATGACAAAGTTACCTTCCAGGTCGAGGAGAATCAAGAATACGCTGAATACTAAGATCAACGAAATCGGCTAGATCCCCGGTAGATCCGTTCTGCGCTAATAAATAATATTAACAATAATAGTCTACGAAATTTAAAAAAAGAGGAGAAAAAGAATCCCGGCTTTGCGAACGATCATTGCCTATGGTGCCCGCGTAGACGTCATGATCCGCCGATTCCCGCGCGTGCACGAGCAACGACTAATATAATGATTCTATACGACGACTGCATATGGCTTTACGTTTTCGCGCTGAACGCTTGGATGATCGAGGTGAGGCTCTCGTACGTTCCGGTCGCGAAACCTAGGAACCCGATCAGCACTATCACGATGTCCTTCGTCATCGTGAAGACGCTGAGGGACGCGTTCTGCCAACAGACCACCATCTCGATGATCGGTGGGAATATCAGGGCCAGCGCGGTGCTGCTCACGGCGCCCACCAACGATATGAACAATCCCAGCTGAGGTATCGCCTCTGCTAGGACAACTGCAATAGAAGCACAATTAATTAATCATTGTGAATCTTCGTCTGGATAAATTTATAAAATGGTAGAAAATTCTAAGTGAGTCTAATTAGGAACACTATTCAATTGATGATGGTATCGCGCAGATTTTTTTTATATTGATCGAAGGTATGTGTTACAGAGGTCACAAAAATGTGAATTCAAGATGCTCCCAAAAGCTGGTCTGACCTTGAAAAATGAACGAAGGTAGAACAGGGGAAAGAAAAGAAATGAGGGGAAGACAACGAGAAAATCGTTTGTTGAAATTTAATTATCTGTATTATATGAAAACACGTTATGTTAAATGAATGATAATAGATTAATGATAGATAACAATTAGAAAAAGTTCATGATAATAAATCCAATTAATGATAATACTATTGAAATCACAACAGTGTGCAATTAATCATTATATTTATGATAATCTTGTCGACAAGAAGATTTAAAAAAGTGATTGAAGCAAAAATAGATTCTAAATAGCAAGAAGAAGATGGCGTATTGTTTAAAATTTAAGAATTAGTAAACAAGTGACTATTCAAAGCGACGAACTTTCTCGTCAAAAAAATGTGTCGCAATAAATTAACCCTTGTTATAAGTTTTCTAAAGTTGTATGTAAATTCCGTATATTGAAATTGTTTTCTTTGTCTTATTCTACAATATTTTTAAGAAAATTGTATATACCTTTTCTGGCCATTTACTTTCAATTAATGTATACATACTCATATATTTGGCAAAAAATAGTGTCGCGCAGTATATGTGTGATCTGTCGATCACTCTTCGCAGTGACATGTTTAGACTGTCTCGTTGGACAAGGTATGAAAAAAACAATGTTCGCTCGTTGCAGTCATTGTATTTTCAGATAATAGAGATAATTAAATTTCAACAAACGGTTTTATCATTCTCTTTCCCTCATTTTTCTTCTTTCCCCTGTTCCACCTTTGTTGATTTTTCAAGGTCAGACCAGCTTTTGCGACCATCTTTAATTTACATTTTTGTGACCGTTGCGACATATACTTTCGATATATATAAAAAAATCTGTGCGATTCCATTATCAATTGAATAATGTTCCTAGTAAGTGAGAAAATAAGACGGAAATAAAGAGTAACGAAATTGCGGTAGAAGCTTCGTTCCCTAGTTATTAGGAACGCCTGAAGTACGGCAATTCGAAGTCAGCGGCGCGCGTTGGGTAAGTCAGTGAGGCCACGTACAGTAGACGTTTCTGGCCCAAGTTTTTAGACATTAATAATTACGAAATTAAGCCTCCATGGCTATTTCGTTACTCTTGTTTCTCGTCGCATTTTTCCAAGTAGAATCACCCGTTTCATTTTCCACCGCCTGTTGCAGAAGATAAGGTAAACGTATGTAATATAGAACATCGTAAGATTTCGATAAATAAATGTGTAGGAGGGTGTATATTATTTTATTTGTATCGTCTGCTTAATAAATCTTTATTTTTAATAACAAAAATAAAGTTTCTTCAGTTATCTTTACAAATTTCCTAGGTGTGACATATTAAATACCACTTTAGCTTTTTTAGTATAATTTCGAAACATTGGAATTTTTTACATTTGGGTATGTAAAAATCATGTCAATTAAATTTAAAAAAATAAAATCCCCTATTTTTGGCAAGCTCTTGAAATCAGGTTTTCCTTATTACATACGTTTACCCTAAATAGGAGTCACTTGAAATCGTGAATCTCTCCTCCACCAAAAAGTGTCAACGAGGAAGATTTGAAGAGTTCAAGACGTGCACCGTTCAACTTACATGTGAGGAAGCATAACGCCGAGCGGAAAACAGTCTCTGCTAGGACTGGCCACTTGAAAGGGCCAAATTGGTCGACGATTCCCGGCCAAACGATCGCAACGGGAACGTAAAATTGAAGTGCATACGTGAACAATATACTCAACGAGATGGCGACCATTATGCACTGGGGTAAGCTGTAAGAAGACAATTATACTTGGTGAATAATTGAAATGGCAGGATTGTTTGATAGTGAAGGAGGAGAGTAAAGTCATTCGCCGGGTATCGGGACTATAGCTATTTTTTTTTTTTTTTGTATGTTTGTTAAATAACGCAGCATGCGGTATTCAAGCTGGCACGCAACAGGTAGAAATCTCTGGTTGTTAATACGTTTAATGGAAACACAACGAAACTCCCTTTAAAGTGAGTAATGCTTGTAAAGTAGAACACTTCCACAAAGACACACTATATGATAGAAACCTTGAAAGCACGACGACGATTTTCCCATCCACCCTTCGTATGCAACAGAAAATTATGTTACAAAGAGTTTTGGTTTCTTAACTAGGTTTTTGCGTCTCGTTATTGTTCGTTTTTTGTCTGACAGAATTTCGATTATTTTCTTAACGCAGTGCGACTTATCGACCTGAACGCATAACAGTCTACTGTAGAACATACGGTATTGGTTTCGACTTAACGAGAAAAGTATCCTAAGCTATGATAATGCTAGCGGAGCTACGAAGTAGTTGTTGATCACTTGCCGGATTCTCCTGATATTGTAAATGAAATTAGAAAATGAAGAAATTCGTCAAAACAGAAATTTTGCAGAATCATAATCGGGACTAACAAGGAAACGTTCTCAAACCGAGAATTCAGATTTTAATGAAGCTCCGTGTGAATATAGAGGATATTGTGTATGCAGGAAACATATTTTTTCTGTGGAAATTCACCCTGAAGGGATAAGTGAAATCAGCTTTTAAAGTTATTGCGATTTTTCGTTGTTCTTTTTAATATAATTGTTGGTAGCGTAATAGACCATATAAAACTGAAGAATTTTTATATTTAAAGTTTTGTTCTATTTTGCACCGGTGCAAAATTATATTTAAAAAAGCGCGATTATTCGAAGGGCTGATTTTACCCCTTCAGAGTGAATTATCAAAGAAAAAATTGCTCCTTACATACTTCAAAAAGTTTCATTAAAATCAGAGGATTCTCGGGTTGGGAAGCCTTTAGTGGGTAAATTTATTTAGCGAGTGATTAACATGTACCTGTGCTGAAAGATATTGACACGAGTTGTAATTTTATTCCAAAAATGTCGAGAAGTTTAAAATAAGAAGAAAATACGTTTATACTTACACTTCTGACGACTGGAGGTTTAAAGTGACAGACCCAGCCACTGCGTCGCCATATTTTAAATAAGATATGAAACCCATCGCGACGAACATTGCGCCCACAATTACCATCCCGACATTTAAAACTCCTAGCGCCTTATTAAAATTACTTGGCTTCTTCATTTCGTTCTTCAGAGGTAACACCTGGAATATAACAACACGAATTACTTAACATTTTAAATCTTCCTGATTAATAATTGAAATCAAAACGCAGCCGAAATAAATTCGAACAATTTTCAAAACTACCATCTCAATTTTCCAGTTTCTCTACTAATCTCTGAAATACCTTAACCCCATAACACCAAAAATAAAAAGTAAACGCTCTTTTCAAAAATGTGTTCCATCCCAGTGTATAAACATTTCCCATATAATAAAATAGAAACAAAAAAGGTTGTAATTTTTCACAGTCTCTCTAAAATTTAGTGTGAGTAAAATTAAGAGTGTATTAAAGAGGGGTAAAATCTCAAAAAAGATCCGACTCACCAAACGCTCCATTTCTCCAATATTTAGAAAACACTCTCGCATAAACGATTTAAAAATAATAAAGAAAATTATTGGTCCCTTTAACAGCTTTCGAGACACGATCACAAAGAAGAAACATTCACAGACGGGGGTGCAACTCTACAGAGCTTCAGAATTAAAAACTTTATGATATCCTCATCGATTCTCAAGGTACCATCAAACAAAACACCGAAATTATATTTCGTTCCTCTGCAGAATCTCGGGAGTATCCTCGTATGGAAATGTACAACCTTGGGAGAGACCACGTCGACGTTAATTCGCTCGGAGCGAACGTCTCGCGGTTCACGGATGTTTCTTATTAGAGTGAGGAGTCGCGACGAAGTAGCCGGCTTGCCAAATTTATACGTGGTTACATAAATGCGGAGAAGCACGTGTTGACGAGGACCAAGATGCTTACCAGCGTGATTCCCTCGAAAGAATATATGACAGTGCCAAAGAACAGAGGCAGCTGGTGCCAATCGGCTATGTACCGCCTCTCCTGGATGGGCGGCAGATCGTGGCACATTATATACATGGTGGCGAGGTAGCCGGAGGTGACCAGAAAGTTCGCCAGCGAGGAGAGCGGCACCAGGTACTTGAGGTTCCTTATCCACGTGCTGAGCATTATGGGGATCAGGATCACAGCCATGTGCTGATGAACGTCCATCGAGATTCCGTACACGTCCAACACCTGCCAAAACAATCACCCGTTACGATATTAAAACACTGGGCTCTCCAGCGGGGCTCTCCACTAGTAGAATTCAAAAACGGATTAAAACACTCGATAAGGAAAAAAGAAGCATTTTTTATAGCTCACCTGCTTCATATTCTTGGCAATGAAAACGAAATAAACGCAGCAAAATCCGAGTTGCGTGATACACAAAAATATATTAACCAATTTTCTGCAACAAAGCGACGAACGGAAATGTAAATAATGAACAAGTTGGTTGACGCTTCGCGTAGGGTGAATCTTTTAAAGCGATCGATGCGATTGGTTTGGAGAGAGCTTTGCGTTAAAGTGGGAGGTGGGGTTGAATCTCGAAGTGGAGTCTTTGACGCAGCAAAAGGAGCGGTAGGGTAGACGCATCAGTAAATGAACACTTAAGGCTAGTGAATGGACACTTTTATAAAATTATGTTTGCAGCGCGATTGATTCCACGTGTTGCGAAAATTGTTTGGATATGAAGCGAGAAACTAGAAGAGGTCTATAATTAATTAATTGCTTATTTTAGTAACTTATTTTACTCGTTTTAGTAAAAAATGTCCATTCACTGGTAGTGTCCATTTACTGGTATATTTACCCTAGTTCTTCATAGATTCTGTTGAGAGAAGCTCAAGTGGTATAATTTAATTCTTCGAAGCTTCAAGGGTAATCGCATCTGTTCTCGGTAAGAATCACCCCGTACGATAATCACAACGTAATAGAAATTAAATTTAAACGGGGTATGTTGAAATGAAAAGTAACGAAATGAAAGAATGAAAAAGAAATGAGAGAAGTGAAGGAATTCTTCGACGCTGTCGATAATCCCTTCTTTCGTTTCCATTTTAAGTGCGTTGAGTCTCGAAGAGAGACATCAGACAAATTTCGATCTAAACGCCGAGAAGGATAGCCAATGTTGTCTCTGTTTCAACCTCCTCTGACACGCATACGAACCTCATAAGCACAGAGTATTTTCGGAGTGCTAGAGGACCGGTGGCAAAGCACATTTCCACGGTACCAGCGAATCCGGACGTAGCGCTCGGATCATTAACGCGACGCGTCGCCTCTTCGTTGCATTTAACCTGCGGTCAACAATAATATCTGTGTCATTAGAGGCTTTCTTAGCTGCCAGTCAATGATCTCGCTGCATTTCATTGTATGATTATAGGGAGGTTTTTAGAGAGTTGAGGGACAGAGTTTTTTTTTAGTATTTGCTAAAAAAATTGGAGACCTCCCTATTAGTATAGCAAGTAGAAGGGAAATAGCGAGGTGGTACCAGCTGCAAGAGTCCCAAAATTTACAGCTTTGAGTTTTAGGAAGAAAAAGCCTAGCACCTTACCTCCCCCAAAAAATGTCAAACGTCTTGCTCCAAAACCTCAGCGATGTAAACTTTGGGACTCCCATGGATTTATAAAAGTAATATGGATGTTGTGTGGATATTGAAATTAATGTAATAGAATTTTAATTCTTCAATAGTAGGTAATAATTCAAGCATAGTGAAGTACAGTTTGATACAAAATTTGGTTACTGTTTTAATAGTGGAAGCAGAGGGTGGAGTAAATATTAGGTGGGGAAATGATGAAGGGGTGTTAAATTTTTACATGTTTGATATTTTTTAAAGGCAGAAGAAAAATTGATTTTACGTACAAGAATATGTTGTGCGTGAACACAGATGACCCCAAGGAAGATCGTCAGAGGCGGAGCCAGCAGGAGTCCAGCATTCTTGAAGGCATCCCCCAACGCAAATATACCCGAGCCGACGTTACCTTTGAACAGGTGCATCATTGTTTCTAAATACCTGTAATAATTCATATCGTTCATCAGTAACGTCGTACATTACCGAAATAATGCACATATTCGTGCCGTCGTTCGACGTCTCTGTGGGTATCTGCGGTTGAAGACGCAATATATATTCGATCACTGTCATAGGTATGTATGACATCAACAGGAAAACCCTGAACAATTCGAGCGCGTCTACACTAATTTTCATTATATTTCCTCTTTCACTGAAATCCACTTCCATAGATCCAATATTCTCTATTCTGCACTGCATATTCCATATTCAGAATTCTATGATTTCTATATATTCTAATCCGTCGATGCCCTTTTTTCTATAATTTATCACTATGAATACGCTAAATTCCCTGTCCCGAATTTTTCGTACTTAAAACTCCTATGCTCCACATATTTATTCTCAAAAGTCCTATGCCCCACATTTTCACACTTTAAACTTTATCTTCCCTATTTTTCATACTCAAACCCCTTTTATGTTCCCCATTTTTCATACTACAAACTTTTATGTTCCATATTTTTATACTCAGATCATTTATGCTCCACATTTTTCCCACTCAAAACTTTTATGTTGCGCATTTTTATACTCAAAACTTTTATCTTCCCCATTTTTCACGCTCAAACCTTTTATGTTCCCCATTTTTCATACTACAAACTTTTATGTTCCATATTTTTATACTCAGATCATTTACGCTCCACATTTTTCCCACTCAAAACTTTTATGTTGCGCATTTTTATACTCAAAACTTTTATCTTCCCCATTTTCACGCTCAAACTTTTTACGTCCCCCATTTTTCATACTAAAAACTTTTATGTTCCACATTTTTATACTCAGATCATTTATGCTCCACATTTTTCCCACTCAAAACTTTTATGTTGCGTATTTTTATACTCAAAACTTTTATGTTCCCCATTTTTCACGCTCAAACCTTTTACGTTCCCCATTTTTCATATTACAAACTTTTATGTTCCATATTTTTATACTCAGATCATTTATGCTCCATATTTTTCCCACTCAAAACTTTTATGTTGTGCATTTTTATACTCAAAACTTTTATCTTCCCCATTTTTCACGCTCAAATCTTTTACGTTCCCCATTTTTCATACTAAAAACTTTTATGTTCCATATTTTTATACTCAGATCATTTATGCTCCACATTTTTCCCACTCAAAACTTTTATGTTCCGTATTTTTATACCTAAAACTTTTATCTTCCCCATTTTTCACGCTCAAACCTTTTACGTTCCCCATTTTTCATACTAAACACTTTTATGTTCCACATTTTTATACTCAGATCATTTATGCTCCACATTTTTCCCATTCAAAACTTTTATGTCGCGCATTTTTATACTCAAAACTTTTATCTTCCCCATTTTCACGCTCAAACTTTTTACGTTCCCCATTTTTCATACTAAAAACTTTTATCTTCCACATTCTTATACTCAAAACTTTCACGTTCCACATTCTTCCTTACCCCAGTCCTCCATAATCTATCATTCTAAATATTTCCAATTGCATCGTTTGCCTCCTCCAAGTGCCCTACTAATACATCATTACCAACAATCTGTAAGTCTCAATTTTCCCAGCGTTTGTAATCGATTAATTCACAACAATCTATTCACAGTACATATATTCGCACGAGAATATTCAACGTTCCCTTCGCAATTTGCCTCGCAGAGATTCATTCCTCGTGGCGAGATGTCGGTCAAGCGGCATCACAAAGGCCGGCAGGGTTGACAAGCAAATTTTCCAAGCATTCCCGTGTCCCGTCCGCGCGAGCTAATTTAAAATCGCCGGCGAATGAACCGGCCGACCGACTTTGAAAACGTTCGCCCATGCCCGTCCCACGATTCTGTGCCTTGGCGAAGCACGTGCAGCGTGTGATCCGTGGATATCGCTGACCATTCGCGAGTGCGATCATTCTTCGAATAAGAGGAATGAACGGAAATAGAAGCGGAGCGACCGAAATAAAGTAGGCAAGATTCCGTTTGAAATATGCGACTTGCCTATCTATAGATATTCGCACGGTTTTTTGCCGCCCTGCTTCACCTCTTGACACATTGCAAATGTTCCACCAAAGGAGAACAAGATTACCAAAGTAATCAACGAGCTATGGTTTCCAAAAGCAGCGGCCGAACTTTATATCAACGATATTCGCTTGAAAAAAATCGCAAATCCCGTAGCACAGTACACGAATAATTATTCTTTTAACAATACCACGAAGGGTACAAAAAAATGCCTGCAAATGGAAACTGGAAATTTATTAAAGACACTTGTATCAATTTACGAGTTTTGATAAACGTAATCGGCCCCTCCCCCTCTCCTCTTCACGAATTGACGTCTCAATGAAACTCGTAATTACGCAATCGATTAAAATACTATTAATATTTCAGAGCACGGGCGATCCGTTAAATGAAGAGTTAAATGTGGAAATTACGCGAACCAATGAGAGCCTATGCCAACGTACTTATTTTGAGATTCGTCTTCGGCTATCGCGGTTGCAGGAAAGGCCTATCGTCGATGTCACTCGTTAATCATGCTCGTTGTTGCCGCCTTATCTGTATAAGCAGATGTCAACGAAAAAAAAGGAGTGGAAATATTTGCATTCTAAAATGTGTAACTGTAATCTTGGGTATTGTCAAGGAAATAAATTATCGATTAATAACCGAATTCCGAGTGCCTCGTTTCAATTTCTCTCTCGCGAATTGGTCAGAATTTCCTCGATGAAGCAACGACGCTTAAAGAATCGTGCAACAACGACAGCGTCTTCGGGGAACTACCGTACGTTAATGCGCGCTTCATTTGCATTCCTGTAAATTATTGCACATTGTGATTTTCATGTATATTGCGCGTGCTCGCGAATTAAGGAAATTACCCGTGCACGTGACCGACATGCAGAAGCCGGGCACGATGCTGTACGAAGAAGTTGCGCTTCGGCGTGCTAACAATAAACGTTGTTATTAAAAAAGTGGATAATTTCGTCCTCCCTGTAATTTAAGATCGCCAGGCGAGACGGGCAACGAGCTAAATATATTCAAGTCGCTGAACTGTCACTTAAAATGCGTGGAATACAAGAATCAGGCAGACGTGAAACTCACCAGCTTCTTATTATTAACTCGTTGTATCATAATATGGTAAGGAGTCTCCAGAAGGAACCACCATTGCATGCTGAAAAACTCTGCGTGAGAATAAAGCTACTCTAAGGATTCACCAGCAGAGGATCAAAATTGAGTTAAATAATTAAATAGTTATTCAATAAGGATTTTCTGGTGCTATGAAAATTTATCATACAAAAGAATACTTTACTCCTAATTTCTAAGTCTCAGAAATAATTTCTCCCTTAGGGAACACCATTGCATAGAGGAGAGTAGGGTCCCTAGCAGCATTTATTGTTGGCATTTTGATGGCCAACTACTTCCCAACTTGGGGATACCGCGGGCCAACCAGAAATGCTACTAGGGGTAATGCCGAACGCGGGGTAATCCCGAACGCGGTGGTTTAATAAATAAAATTTATTAATTTTATCTTCCACATTTTTATACTCAAAACTTTCACGTTCCACATTCTTCCTTACCCCAGTCCTCCATAATCTATCATTCTAAATATAGAATGATAAATTCTAAATATAGAATGATAGATTCGGCGCATTTTAATAAATAAAAACTGATGTTCCCTCTCCACTAGCTAATAGTTTAGGTCGTATTCAACGCCGCGCAGAAAGTAATAAATACAGAACGCTCATGCTAGTCAAGATAACCACAATTTATTATTTTCATCATGTTTCAAGTAATATTTTGTCCATCTTCAATTGGATGTAATAACTGTTGAATTAATGATACAGTTGGGATTTTTTTAAGTTAAAATAAAGCACTTTTTTACCAACATTTTGTGACCAACGCGTTGCTTGAATTATGATTCTAACTTCTGAAATAAATTCTTTTTTATTTTTTGATGTCGTGGGGTAATGACGAACAACTCGGATGGGGCAATCTCGAACCTTTGAGATTAGCAACGATAACCGATTTTGATGAAATTTTCAGTATGTATAAAAGTTACTTAAATCTACAAAAGGGATTTTTGAATTTTCATTACAGGCTCAGACAAAAAAAGTTTAAAAAACGACCTTTACTATTTTTTTCGATGTTCAGACCAATTGCAATTTTTCTAATGCACAAGAAGAGGAATTTGATACATACATTAGGTAGAGGTTGTAGCAACGTTTTTTATGGGTTGACCATTGAAATCGCGCTTTCTGTGGGAGTTCTGCAATATTTAACACTCCGTTCGTAATTACCCCACGGCAAGTCGGGTAATTACGAACACCGAGGGTTTCTTTTTCACTATAAAGTAGATTTTTATTATAATATTTCAAAAATTCGTCACAGTACCTTATAGATGAATAGTTTAAGTATGTCCGTAAATAAAAAACAAATTCATTTCTCACATTATTTTTCGTTTTATTTGGTTTTTGACTTAAGCGTTCGCCATTACCCCACTCTCCCCTACTCCAAAACTCTGCGCGAGAATAAAGCTACTTTAAGGAACCACCAATAGACAATTCAAAATTGAATCAAATAGTTATTCAGTGTTCTATATTTTCTGCTGTCTCCACAATGGTATCCTTTCAAAAAATCACGACACTGTCCAATCCTAAATGTCCCCCGGTGAACGGGACGCGAGGTCAAGAACATCTTCTCGAAGGGTACGGCGACGCACGATGCCACAAGGCCTCGTGTAATGCACTTTAATTACTCGTGGCAATTACGCTGGCAGGGAAATCCAGATTCGCATGGGTGTGATTTAACTGTCGCAATGACGAGCGACAATTTCACAGAGCTGACGCGTTGCTGGGCGAATTATTCTGTTGCTTCAAATACGAAAGGAAGAACGAAGGGATGCAGTGAAACGTGACCAATTGCTGGCGTCTCTTCTTGAGAATAGAATACTTCGAGAGAATGGGGCACACAGAGGGGGGTGTCAAAAAATGGGGTCTTTGTAAAAAGAAAGGAAACCTGGATTTTAGTCTTTAAATAAAATTTTACAATCACCCAGTGTCTTTTATTATATTTGCATTAAAAATGTTTTTGTCCATTCAACTCAACTCCCCCAAAATTAAATCCTGAGTCCGCCCCTGCTTCGAGGTATCGCGGGAAGCTGTGGTTATACTGAGTAAAAGTAGCATCTTGCTACGTTTAATTAAAGGAGCAAATACAAGCAAGAATTTGATAAATTATCAAGTGAATGGACAAACTGCTCGACCGACATGACGAAATGTCCCTCACACCTGCCAGGATTTTGGCATGACACGTTGCAATGGTCGCGGTGCCGAAAGGATAAACAGTAAACACACTTTTGGCCAAAGAAATTTTCACAAAGCCACTCTTCGAGAAAATTGTAAGATTAAGAAAACGCTACTTTTTGTTTCTATTATTTTACAACACACCGTTATTTTAAATCGTCAGAGTACCAGTTTCATAGGAAATGTCGTTGGATTCTTTCAAATCAACCGAGATGCCTCGGACGTCTATTTTTGTGAAGATATTCAGCATAAAATGCAGCGATGAATCGTTGTGGATTCTAATAAATATTCTGGGAAGCATGAGCCACGGCTAAACATTCAGTTTCTACGCATCAAAGACACCGGTCTAACGAATGCAACTACGGCTTTAGTTGCAATCATAAAGCAAACACTAAACGATCTTAAATACAGAGAGCTGGGTGACGAGTTTAATCGGATTACCCCCGTCTGGCATAAAAAGTAAAAGAATCACTCAGACGGCCTCGTATTCCGCGATGCAGCTGTATATATGCGTCAAAGGTACTGTAAAAAGATGAGAATAAAGTACTCGCGGGGAACGGAAAGTAACCGTAGGCGGTCGAAACCGCAAAGGGAAACCCATCTTGCGGCTGCTGCAACGCATCCGTGCACACACGAGGATAACGAAACGCATTCTTCGTTTAAAATATTCCCGCAACGTCCAACTTGTTGAATAAGGTAAAAGACCCAATACGTGGACACCTCCCAGTAGTTGGACACTGGTGCAAAAGAACTATTTTATTAAATTATTCAAATATTTAGTCAAATATATATATGAATATATTTTACTAAATATTTGAATAATTTCATAAAATAGTCCTTTTTGGATAAAGCGGATATTAAATGTACTAATCAGTATTTTTGCACCAGTGTCCAGCTACTGGGACGTGTCCACGTATTGGGTCTTTTACCTTACTCTCTTTACTACAAATTCGCCTTAGAGTCAGTCTAAAAATTCTGAGAGAATAAAACGGGAGGATATGGTCCCAAGCAGCGTTTCTTCCGAGGAAGTGAAATAAATATGCAAATCCCGATTTAGGCGGTCGTTGCATTTATGTAGGCATGATTTCTGCAAAGAGCGGTGGAGATTTATTAGCGCCCTCGTTGTAGATTGCTATAGTAACGTAGGCTTGAAATTTATATGCGTACACTGATATTTAAGTGGCGTTTCCAAGGAAAATATGATGACAAGAACGAATGACGTGTACATAAATTTTGGTGCGCGTGAGATAGTGACTGTCGCGCAAGTTTGCTAGGAGGAAAACCGGGCTTGTGGTAATGGAACTTACGAGGTCGGGTGGTTCACGGAAATCCCATGTTCGTTAGTCCCGTTCTCCATATCGTTGCCCTTTTCCACCGCCAGAATGGGGTCCTTCGACTGGAAGGCTCCGTACGTGCTGCCATTTCTGTGGAACAGATATTTATTAATGTTATAGAATACTGATGTTACCATTTCATCGTATATTTGAAACTTTCAAAGCGCTTTACATTTTCTATGAATCTAAAATAATTTCTTTCTCCATTGTGAGAAAGGAAATCGCGTTATATGAAAGGTTTTGATTTAAAAATTGGTATACACTGTGTAGGTCACGGATTCAACTAAAAAAATGATCGCTGCAAAGATTCTTATTTTATTTAAGGGGCTACATACTTAACACCTAGAATTAGAAAAAAAAAACAGGGAGAATTTAGACAATTCTTTTTCACTGGAAATATTTTTTTAATTTTAAAATCGTTATACGTATCTTAAAATACACACTTTAATGCAACAATTGGGTAAATTTAATTCGAAAACTAAGTAGATTGAAAATGTAATAGCGTTTTTCGCAAAACGGTATTTTAAAATGTGGTATCTAATATTTCTCCAGAACTAATGGACCGAGTCTGTTGAAATTTGGAACAGAGGTTTTCGATAGAATTATTTAGTCTCTTTCGTAGGTTCGTTTTTAAACGTCACAGTGCATTTTTTGTAAATTAAAAAGGTACGATTTTCTACTGCAAAATCACAAGTTTGTATTCAAATAGTCGCCATTTTGCGAAAACTTGATATTTTTAAAATCAGATACGACAAAAACCACTAAGATTCTTTTATGTAGGTATTTTAAGCGGACCTTTTATGTTTCGGAAAAAACTATTGGAGATATTTTGGTTACCACGGAAGCTGGTCTGAAAAAACTGTCTAAAAGACTACTACATATTCAGTCTTCTTAATTTTCAAATTAACTTCATACAATTCTTACATTAAAGTATGTATTTCGAGATGCATATAAAGATTGCAATATTAATAAATATATTCTATGAAAAAAAATTATCAAAATTCACTCTGCTTGTCTAGTCCTAAGTGTGCGTAGCTCCTTATAAAAAACTTGTCCTAAGAAATATCATTTCTGCACAAGGTGGTCCACTGAAAAGAGGTCATCTTTTATTGGAGCAATGCCAGAAAATAAATGTATCAGTAAAAAAAGAAGTGTCAACGAGCACCATGTGATATAACGAACAGTTTGTTTTCAAAGCTATGCTTCCTGTCGAATATTTCAAGATAACTGCTGCTTTTCTACTTGGAATTCTTTTTTTAACGCTAATCGAAAGAGCATTGTTTCAATAGTCTTACACACAACCTTTCATGCCCATATTGACTCTTGCTTGCATAATTTCCTGCATAATTAATTACCGTATCTTATCATCCTGTTTCATTAACGACGATAATATAAAATGATTCAGAATATTAATAAACAATAACAGAGAATTGTTCAAAATATTTTTCTCCGTCAACAAATGATCGATTCAAGTGGAAATAGCAACTGGAATCTGAAAATCCACCTCCAACGATTCGAATCGTGCGGTATCAGTGCGGATAAAGTGCAATGTCACGAAGCAAGTGTAAACTCTCAGTAAACCCGAAAGTCAAGCATAAAATCAGCGGATCACGAGATACGGCATGACATCTGTAATTATCGAACGCATCTTCGTAACTGAAAGCCGAGACTAGTAGCAACAAGTGCAACTAGAATGCACCGCCTGGCGTGTCTACTTCTGTATAAAGTTACGTCTGACTTTTCCCATGAACCTCGAACCAGTTGCTCGCAGTATTTCCGATTACCATGCACTGCATTTCTACATTCTCCCTGTTTCACGAACGCAACATTCGCGGTCTGCTTCAACGCGGATGTTTACACTTTTACTTAAATCCTAATAAATATCGAACAGTGCTTGATATTTCAAAATTGCTTCTTTGCGAAAATCACACTACAATCGCCGCATAGTACAAGATGGAAGTGAAAAGCAAAATGAGAATCTGAAATACTGCCACGTTCGCCCATGCAAAATACGAAAGTTAAATATGATAATCATGAGTCCATTGTGGTTGTTATTACTTTCCTTTTAGTTGCTACGAAGCAACTTGCGAGTCACTGTGTAAATTATCACGAAAGAAATATTGATCAGTTTCCAACTGTGTTACAAAAGTTTCTCCGCTCGCTGGGAAGGATACCGAAATTCGAGGGAGAGATAAGAATTTGCGCGGGTAATTGGTTTTTGTGAAGTGGAATGCATGGGTCATGAGAATGATTCAAGCAGGTGAAAGTGACAGTCTAATACGTTCCACATTTCAAGTATCCTGTGCTCTATATGCGCGAACAGACATTAACGAATCAAGGTGAACCCCCTCTGTGCTCGTCAGAAAGGTTGCTTTAATCCTGAACAATGTGTTTCAGACTTTCCTTCCCGGGCAGCAACGGTGACACGAACCACGTCGAATTTATCGCGCGTTATTTATAATTCTTTGACCAGCGTGGCTCGATTTCCCTTTCGAAGACCGCGCCACGTACCAAGCAACGGTACTCGATGAGAACGTACACTATAATTAAACTAATTTCGTCATTTCCACGTACAAATTGCTCCCCGTAATATAAGTGCGCGCTTCGAGAAACCATTCGGAGTCACTAAATAGTTATGAAGATATCAAAAACTATCCGCTACAGGCTGCTTAAAAAACACTAACAAGGGAAGATCTCCAGACCAAAAATTTAAAAAATGAAGACACTTTGGGGATATTTAGAGGATATATAGGTATGCTTTACGCATTTTTTTTGTGGACCAAATTCTTTCTAAGGGGGAGAAATTGGCCCCTGAAAGCCCGGCTATTTTCTGAATTTGTGATTTAAGTTCTGAACTGTAAGAGATAGAAAAAAAGTTCTCGGGCGAAAGTTACTTGTTTTAGTTGGGGCTATTATTTGGTGACTTATAGTTCTTACAGTTCGCGAGTTATAACACAAAATCGGAAAATAGACAGAGTTGCAGAGGTTAATTTCCCACTTTGAGAGTGAATGTGGGAGAAAAAAATTACGAAATACATATGTATATATCCGTTATATATTCCCAAAGTTTCTTAATTCTTCGAACTTTCTAATTGGGTTTTTTAGATCTTTAGATTTTCTAGATCTTCCCTTGGTAGAACAAAGAATCCTCCAGAACGAAGCAACAGAAAACTACTAAAAAAGAATACCAGTGTTCTACAAATTTGTCTAGCAACCAATTTAGTAATCAAGGTATTCTTGAATAAACGAACGATTAATGAAGTAATTAAAAAAGCGCGACGACTTTAATTTGTTGATTTCACCCCTTCAAACAGAATTTCGACAGAAAATATTGAAGTCAGAATTTTCGTATTGGAAACATCATTTTCTTAACAATTAATGGTACAATGTTAGAATCGGTACTATTGACACTTATGCAACTTGATGCTTGTCACAACAATGTTTGCAAAGCAAGACTATTCTTTCTCAAGGATGCATGCAATTACTTATTAATTAACAGTACGTCTGGTTTCCATGCTGCTCGCGGTGTTTATAAATCCTTTGTAGATAAGAATATGGATTATGTAACGAGATCCACGCGGATAGAAGCGGAGTGAGCCTCGATTCCTTTTTCAACCGCACTTTCCGTGTAATTGCCGTGCCGACCTTATGAAAGACGGATTAGCGGGTGAAACCCGCATCGAATGCCGTGGAAGTTTTATGCCTCGATGCTAGATCGAAGGAATATCGTTGGGTGCCAACTGCTCCACGTCACGTCTTGGCTCCGTTCTTGCCATTGAAACAGGAACACGTATATAAGCTTAAGGCGTTTCGCAATTTGTCCGTTCAATGCTACCAGCCTGTCCCTACGACTATTTCGGGCATCGATGAACTGGATAAGGCGCAATCTTTCTAAAAAGGAACCTCGCGAGACTTGCAGCCGCACCGAGAACCAATGGAAATGGTCACCGAGGTAGCAAGGTGTTTCAAGATGGATGATAAGTGGAGATGGATTTTGCAACGTCTCGGTGCAGTGGTAGGGTATCAGTAAAGCTTGGGAAAAATTTTCAATTGGCTTGGTAGAGAAATAGGAAATTTAGGAAATGGTACTTTGTTAAGACTTCTGCAGAGTTTTTAAAGGTAGCATATTTGTAATGTATTCGACGAGGCTTGTGAGAAATTTCAAATGTCTTGGTAGAAATAGGAAACTTCGGAAAAGGTAGAGTTTGTAAAATTTTGAGCGTATCAAGGAAGAATTATTTAATTTCTTAAAGCGCCAAGAGTGTGACAAAGTTTAAGAGTAAAATGTCGCAAGTTGAGTAAGTTAAGAAGTATCTAAAGTTATGTAAGTTTAAGTATCAAATAAAAGTTATTTTCGTGGGAAAAATTTTCAATTGGCTTGGTAGAGAAATAGGAAATTTAGGAAATGGTACTTTTGCAAGGCTTCTGCAGAGTTTTTAAAGGTAGCATATTTGTAATGTATTCGACGAGGCTTGTGAGAAATTTCAAATGTCTTGGTAGAAATAGGAAACTTCGGAAAAGGTAGAGTTTGTAAAATTTTGAGCGTATCAAGGAAGAATTATTTAATTTCTTAAAGCGCCAAGAGTGTGACAAAGTTTAAGAGTAAAATGTCGCGAGTTGAGTAAGTTAAGAAGTATCTAAAGTTATGTAAGTTTAAGTATCAAATAAAAGTTATTTTCGTGGGAAAAATTTTCAAATCGCTTGGTAGAGAAATAGGAAATTTAGGAAATGGTACTTTTGCAAGGCTCCTGCAGAGTTTTTAAAGGTAGCATATTTGTAATGTATTCGACGAGGCTTGTGAGAAATTTCAAATGTCTTGGTAGAAATAGGAAACTTCGGAAAAGGTAGAGTTTGTAAAATTTTGAGCGTATCAAGGAAGAATTATTTAATTTCTTAAAGCGCCAAGAGTGTGACAAAGTTTAAGAGTAAAATATCGCGAGTTGAGTAAGTTAAGAAGTATCTAAAGTTATGTAAGTTTAAGTATCGAATAAAAGTTGTTTTCGTTCACATCCCCTCGTTTTGGTTCCCATTTCGAAATGTATTAGTGAAAATAAAATTATTAAAGCTGAAGAGAATATAGTGGGAAAGATAAGTACACTTTAGAAAGAAAAAGATGCAAGGAAATATATGTATTGGGTCACCAGAGTATTTAAAAAATTTAAAACAGAATACTTCTAATATGTCTGAGTAGGTACGTCTTCTTCCCCTGAGCAGTCAAGGAGCTAGAGGCTTAATCAAAATGAGCAAGAGAAATCAAACATCCTCCACACATCCTCTCATTACTTCTTTTCATAATCTTATCGTTTATAATTTATAAGGAAAAGGAATTTAATAACATAGAATCATTCAATCCATCTCCTTGGTTCCTTGCTAATTTAAGAAGAGACGTAAGAAAAAGAAGACCTACGAGGTGGTAGAAGATTATGCAGGCACATTACGATAATAACTTTCTAATTAACAACACAAACATTACACAACCTGTAGTTACGCGAGATCAAAACGTAGCGAATTATTTAATCATCCACGTGACAGGTAATTAAATTTCAGTTATACTTCCAATGAAATACACGTAATTATGTCACGCGTTACGAAGCTGAGTATCGTTACACACTTTCCAACCGAGGAAAGAGAAACATTAACAAAGAGAACTGCCAGTTAAGCAATGATCAAGTAATAATAAACAGTAGTTACAAAACAAATGGTTATTCACCTGTGAGGCTCCTTCAGCGTCATTTCGTCACCACGCAAGGAACTCTTCTTTATGTTAGGATTGTTGTGCATTTCCATCTGAAAAGGACAATTAAAAGATTCATCAATACAATCCCCTCTCGCCATGGAAGCCTGTGTAAACAATAATAATCAACATTACGATATCGAGGGTGCAACCGAACTATGCATCACTAAACTCCAATCGAATCTATATTTGAACGCTGATAATTCCATTTATCAGGTGTTTCTATTAAAAACGACGAGCACACACGAGCGATATGGTGAACGAGGAAGATATACACAAGAGTCTGTGCCAAGATCATGGCCTGTCATCTTTCGTCAACTTGGAACTCATCGACCAGCTGGGAATTTCTTTACTCGAGATTTCGAAGAGCACCAGAGTTGAAGGGCTCCCTTGAGAATCAGAATTTTATCTGCAGTATTAAGGGGGGATTCTACCTTGCTTGGCTGAAAAATGGCATATTTTCTTTTTTAAAAGATATTTCTAAAAGATATGAGTCTTGTGTCTATGGCCCTGGAATAGCTTAATAATGGTAACCAGTCAATTTCTATCCTTATAAATAATACGAACTTTTAAACCCAATTTTCTCGAAACTACATTTTTCGACCTGGCGTTGAAGAAATCTCGACAATCAATGAAGCAAACAACTTGAACTTTTGCATGCATGTTGAGCAAGCGTCTGTCTATCTATGGTAGTAGATTTATTGCCGCATTTGTTACAGTTCCTGATTTTACTTAATAAAGTTTTGTCGATTTTTGAGAAAAATTATAAGAAGCCTGCCATTTTAACATTTGTTTATTTATCTTAATGAGTCTACTACCATCGATATCCACATGCATACAGATTAAGAATCTCTTTTCCTTTTTGTGTTTCAAATTATCCTTAGGGTATTTTCCGTCAACGCCAGGACCACCCGATTTTTTTTCAACGCCTCAAGTCAGCGTTCTGTATCAGCCACATTCTTTTTTTACCGTCACATAAAAATTCACAGCAATAGCTCAAGATACAATAAGACAGCCTGTCAAACCTCAAATTAATTTGTCAAACCGTTTTTGTACAAAAAATTCACCAAAATCACCTATTTTGCGACCGAAGAAGGTAAAATCCCCCCTTATGGGGAACAACACCTTGAAGCCCGGAAAAAAATGCAACTTTTTTTAATTTTGTGTTAGATATCCATACTTCGTAGGAAAGTCATTGATATGGGGTTTAAATGTGCATGTAGTGGACAGTATTTTAGAATTTTTGTGTGACAAAATAAACAAACTTATAACTTTAAACTCATTTTTCTCGAAACTATGTTTTTCACAATAGTTGAACGATTTTCTCCGCCAATTTTGCATGAATCAATCTCCGGTTTTGCGTATTTATTCTACAGAAAAATGCCTTCAGTTAAGCGTACGGAAATTTAATTACAATAATTTTTGCAGAAATGGCGGAGATTAAAGGGCAAAGTTCTAAAATGTCGAGTCAGTTTAAGGAAAAATTCAATATATTTTGGGATGGAAAAAATAGTAAAAATAATTTATTTTTAGTTTCCATAAGCTTAACTGAAGGCATTTTTCTGTAGAATAAATACGCAAAACCGGAGATTGATTCATGCAAAATTGGCGGAGAAAATCGTTCAACCAGTGTGAAAAACATAGTTTCGAAAAAACGAGTTTAAAATTATAAAATCGTTTATTTTGTCACAACAAAAATTCTAAAATACTGTCCACTACATGCACATTTAAACCCCATATCAATGACTTTCCTACGAAGTATGGATATCTAACACAAAATTAAAAAAAGTTGCATTTTTTTCCGGGCTTCAAGGTGTTGTTCCCCCTTAAGGTCCATGTCTCCCTAATGACTTTATATCACTGGCAGCATTTGTGGGATAAAATGAGAGACATGAAGATGAAGATTCGCTTTGTCAAAGGAACACGTCATTTTCATGAATCACGAGCGATTCATTCAAATCTCCGAATGCAGCAAACCTTCCTTCAATATTTTTCTACTGAAACTCCACGTTCGTGATAGCAGATAAGGAGCCACGCATGCCTGGGAAAGTGTGGACGCATCAGCTGCGCCACGTTTCGCAGCTGATTTACGCCTACTACACGTGTCTCGAATCTTTTATCTCGTGTTATAAATACAATTCAGATCCTTGAAGTATACAGTTTTATAGATGACGAATTTCAAACAACATTGGATTCTTATCACACGTAACAGTACGAAATCGGGATCCTGACTAGGGATTGCAAACCGGTAAATCGGTAAATCGGTTTAATGTTTTTTTTCATTGATAACTTAGTAGATAACAACGGAATTATGCGCTACATATGTGCGATACATTGTTATAAATACAATTTTTACTGGTAATTCGCCAAATTTTTACCGGTAATTCAATAAATTATGTATTTCTCCCGATTTACCGGTAAATCGATTTACCGGTAAATATCGGCAAATACACAATTTATTGAATTACCGGTAAAAATTTGGCGAATTACCAGTAAAAATTGTATGTATAACAATGTATCGCACATATGTAGCGCATAATTCCGTTGATATCTACTAAGTTATCAATGAAAAAAAACATTAAACCGATTTACCGATTTACCGGTTTGCAATCCCTAATCCTGACGTCACCAAGATACTACTTAACCATTTTCGGAGCGAGCTTACGCCTACTGCCCATCTCTCCCGAGTTCGTCATCTGGTTCTTAATCGCATCTACAGACAGTTTTTCGTGCGTACAGTTTTATATATGACGAATTTGAAGCAACATTGAGCTCTTATGCTCGTGTGACATAGTAAAAAATTGAAGTGTAGTGAAGTCATCGGAATAATGATTAACCCTTTTCGGAGCGAAGTTACGCCTACTGCCCGTCTCTTCTTAAATTCCCATCTGTTCAGACATCTCCATCGTCGAGTTACACTGGAGGTTTTTCGTGTGTACAGTGTTGTGGGCGACGAATGCGAAATAAGATAGAATTCTTAGGCTCGCACGCAATAGGCGAGACCGTGACGTCGCGTGTACGTGTGAGCAGCAGATAAATTATTAATTAAACCGCAACTACGGCCGCGTCTACTCGCTTTCCTTCAGCGACGAGCGATCGAATTAAGGTCGCGCCGGGTTCAATGGAAGATGCGCGATCCAGTTTCCCACGGAAACGTGACCGAGCGAACATCTGCTGGCTTCCTTCGATTTCCTTCGCTGTATTATTCCGCTGTTTAACGAGCCGGCCACGCGGCGAACAGCCGTCGAATAATCGCGAATAAAGGCGGTGGCGAGCAACAAAGGATTTGTATCACTGGATCTCGGCCCCGAGGCGCTGGGAATGTAAGTGCGGCGCGTGGGAAAGAACAAATCAGATTGAAGGGAAGAAACGATACACGGGGAATAACGATTTTTAATTATTCTGCTGGTGCATAATGGAATTGCACGGATGGCGTAAAAAGTTCTTTGCTTGTGGCGGGGATACAGTAGCAATTAGCGCTGGCTTGTGACTCGAGAAATGTCACAGAAATTTAAAGAAATAAAATAGTTGAAAAGCAAAAGATACTTGCATTCAATCTTCCCTTGATGAAACTAAGAATTAAAGCTCAAAATGGTCCTGTAGCATTCAAGCATGTAGGATTTCTTCGTAAATACGAGCGCAGGAGATCGTGGGATTATACAATGGGCTAAGAGGTAATTCCCTGGGAAAATATAAGCGAAGAATGTGGAATAAACATTTTTAATCGATTCTTAGATTCTGAGGAAAACGATTTTGTATAAATATAGACTAGAGAAGTGATGGATACTTCTTACGCAAAACTCTGGTATCTGTTTACTTGACGTTTTTCTACCTATGGGGTCACAGTAAAGTACATCGCAGATGAAACAAGCCTTGGATAATTATAATCAAGTAATCGTGATGAAATTTATTATTGAGGATTAGTCAATTATTATTGTAACTTAAGCTCTACTGTCTGTATCTCTAACTGAATAGGCACAAGTGCCTCTAACACTGTGAACGGACTTAAAACAAACAGTGGACTCGGAACTAATTTTTAAAATCTCGAATCTGAAACTTTGCGAGGCTTCAAAACTCTCCAAACTCTCGAAACATAAAGTGCTATTTCTGTTTTATAAGTGGACTATCTTGCTCTGAAAACTGAAGTCAATAAAAATTTTGCATTAATCTCTATGGATCGCATTTAATCAAAATACAAATAAAAATATAATAATATACAAATTCTGAAGACACTGCGAGCGATCGCAACGAACACACTGCAAATTACGATTTATTCACAGATCTTATACTTTTTCATATCTGTCCTTCGAGAGTATCGAATCCCGAAAAAAAATAAACTTTCTAATTCTCGAAACTCAAAATTCCAAAGTTTCTTGGGCTTCGAAATCTCGAAGTTTCGAAAACCCCATCCCTACTCAAAACAGTCTCCAAGTTTCTTCCCCGCCAAAATCAAATCTGTCCCCGAGATAATTCCAAATCTCAACCTAAACCACCACAGCAGCCGACTCCTCGATTTCGCATCCCTACGTAACGCCGATTGTCAGCAAGCTCTGTCTCGAGCCAGCCCAGCAACAAGCCCACTGAGACGTCGGCTACGGCACTCAATCATAATCAATCACCGCCTGCGAACACTTTCGTATTTACAGACACCAGCAACCAGTCGATAAGCCTCGAAACACGGATCGTCGGATGATCAAACGAAGCGAGGGGTGCTGGCTGAGGCGCGCAAATTACGATTAGCGTTCGTTTGCATGTCTCGCGGTTTGCCATTAAATTTGCTCGATCAACTGTGTGCCCTGTCGCTGGATTCTAGTAATATTCCATTGGCGGACGATCGCGCGCCCCGCTCGAAACCGATTCCTAACTGGGACCAGCAGCGGCGAGCCAGACGGGCCATGTGTGTGCCATTGATTGACTTCTCTTAAGCAATCCGTGCGTGCGTGCTCGGGACCGATTCTTTTAAAGCGAACCGCGCGAATCGGCAGGGGACACGCGCGGTGCCGAGACAGAAACAGCACGTGCAATTGTTTATTTCTCTTAACTGTTCAACCCTACTGCGCTCCTCGCGTCTTTCCTCAGCCAATCGCGTTTTCCTTTCCGCGGGGAACGCTTCTGAGTTTGAGCAAGATAGAGTAATTGGTCGGTAATGAGTGCGTTTCTCGATCTTTAGCGTCGCATTAAATCTACAGCTGAAGGTCGCAGCAGGGTTAATTTATAAGCCTGATGAACCGCGAGAAATGGCAGGGCACGAGCGTGCTGCCGAGCAGAAATGGCACGTGCACGCGTGCAAAGCTACAAACTATTTATCGTCGCTTTCTGCTGTGGTCACGTGCACGAATCAGGAGTCTGCGGAATTCGTGACCTGCCTCTTGATAATAATTGACATTCCGGCTGGCCAATTTTTCTTTAATCGAATCTGTCAAGGGTCTTTAAAGCGTCGTTGCACGGAGTGGTTTATTGGAAAGGGCAGGCTTGATTGTTTCCTATCAATGCGCTCCTTGGAGCTCTACAGTAGATGGAAGAGTTGCAGTCTCCTCTAGTCTAATCTGGTTGCTCTTTTTCAAATACTTAACCGGCAAAGTTGCGTGCCATTTCTATATACAAATGGTGCGTCAAAGCTCCTTCAATCAACAAAAGTATCTTTCCATGCGCGCAACTTCTTTAAACGCTCCGACACGCAACCCGTTACGAGAATTGTCGTCTAAAGACAGCCGTGCAATAGTTAATGGAGATCGATCGGTAGGTACTTACTCACACTTCGACGTGAATACGCGAACGCTCGCGCATGGATTTAAGGGGCCATTCTACTTTGAACCGAAGAAAAATTAAGCTATTTTTAAAGATTTTTTCTGAGTAAATGCAACATGTAATGAAATTAATCTTTTTGGTTTTTATTAAGCTACTCTTGTATTATAGAAAAAATATTGAAAAGAATTTTTGTAATTTGTTTTTTTATAGAGTTATTATAACTAGGGCTGGGATTATTCGAATAATTTAATATTCGAATATTTTACAAGTATTCGAATGCTACGAATAAACTTCGAATATTTGAGTATTCGAATGTTATTATTCGAATAAACTTCGAATATTTGAGTATTCGAATGTTATTATTCGAATAAACTTCGAATATTTGAGTATTCGAATGTTATTATTCGAATATTTGAGTATTCCAATGTTATTATTCGAATACTATTCGAATATAGCTGTATTCGAATACTATTCGTATACCGATATATTCGAATACTGATGTATTCGAATAGTATGGTGTGAAGTGGGTCAAAATTAGCTTACAAGATATAAACTGATAAATGAACCAAAAGAACTTGATTTATAATTCACACCATACTATTCGAATACATCAGTATTCGAATACTCAAATATTCGAATAGTATTCGAATACTCAAATATTCGAATAGTATTCGAATACTTGGATATTCGAATTATATTCGACAAATAATTGAGCAACTGAAGTATTCGAATATTCGAATACCGAAAAAATCGACAAATAGTCCCAGTCCTAGTTATAACACCTAAAAAAAGAGGTATTAGTGTCGCTGTAGCTCCTAGCTCAATTAACAATTTTTGTTGAAAAATAAGAAAATGGCGCGGGTTTGAAGAAAAAAGTTTGACAAAACACCAAAAAAAGAGGTATTTCCGGGTGTTCCGTAAGAAAAATCTCGGTTAATTCTTAACAAAAATCGGGAAATCACCTACTCCGTGAACATCTTTTTAAAAAAATAATTAAAACAAATTGCAAAAATTCTTTTTAAGTTTTTTTCTATAATATCAGACTAGCTTAATAAATACCAAAATGATATATTTTATTATATATTGTATTTATTGAGAAAAATCTTTACAAATAGCTTCATTTTTCGGCCGATCAAAGTATAATGACCCCTTAAGGGGGTATAGAAATCTCGAAAATCCAACTTTTTTATTATTAATTCTGAAAGTGTCATCCTTTGTGAACATTTACTGTCATTTACAACAAAGTTTCGTGAGGAGATTCGAATAATTACGGAAATTATAGCGCTGAACGTAATTGAGTGTACCGTCGAGCCGGGGACTTAACTTTGAAGCCGTTTATCTCGAAACTACATTTTCAAACACGGTGCACATCGTAACTCTTGAACGAATGAATCTTTTCACTTGAAAATTGAACTGAAGCTTTAGAATTCCTTTCTCTATCGCGTGGAACTTACGCGTCAACATTGTATGTCTCTAAAACATTTTATAACTAATTAAAGACGATTTTTCTTCATAAAAATGTGGAAAAAAATTGATTCGTGTGTAACTTTTACAATTTTTGTTTAAATTTGCTAGCAAAGTTCCACACAGTAAGAATTACTGTAGAAACTACTCACCCCAAAACATTTTGCTTTTAGATAATTGGTTCACCTGGGACTATTTAGCGTCAAGTAACTTCAATAATTTTCATCAACCTGACAATTTTTTATTTTACATTACTTGTAAAAGCGTACACAACAAACTGTGAAAAGTGCCGATAAGGCGATTATTTAGTATCTAAGTTAATCCAACCGACAAGAAACCGTCGATTTCAGTCGTTCAACAGTCCTATAGGGTAATTCCGGGAGACGCGGCCGGGCTGGAGAGTTGGTCGAAACAGTTGATTTCTTGAGAATTAATTGTTCGGAACCTTAACACATTTTTCCATATACACAGATGTAGAGCCTGAATATAGCAACTCGACCAACTCTCCAGCCCGGCCGCGTCTCCCGGAATTACCCTACAGTAAATCCTCGTTATAACCCCATTTTTACCATGCATAGTACGCCCAGTGACTATCCCCACCATTTATAAAAATCCTTCGGTCGAGAGACGAACGAAAAGTCGACGGCAACTTCGTGTCAACTGTTTCCTTCCCTCTCGCTCTTCGATTTTCTCACTCGCGGCATCGGCCACAAGGAATAATCTCAACGCGTCGTACGCCCGCCGCCAGCCCCGTTGATTCTCGTGAAATTATCAAGAGGCTATTAAACGCCGCACCATCAAGAATGCAACGACACCAAGAGCGATTACCCTCATCTGTTTTCCAAGTGAAGAAAATAATCGGCCGGCTGTCGCGCGTTATCAGCAGCTGCGAACCCTTAACCGGTTCCCTCCCGGTTCCGTGCTGGAAAACTTTCGACGAGATAACTCTTTATTAGCGTATTAAGATAGGTAATCTCTAGTTCCTGACATAATCGGGGAAGAAGCAGAGGCGAGCGACGAAACGAGGAGAATTGTCTCGGTTTCTTAAGAATCTGCGGCGAGACGCTCGCATCCGTCTCTAATCGCCTTGTTACGACACCCAGGCCAGCATCCCAATTAATCGAATTCTTCCGCGGACGAGTTAACCCAAATGTGACTCACATGTTACGACTATTCTCTACTTTCAGTGGAACGCGATAAATCAGCCACGAACCAGAGGCGTAGCGTTCGATTTCTTCGAATCTGTCGGTGCAGAAACTCCTTGGTTCGGAGTGATCGTCAAGGCGAGAACGAGGCGGAGACAAATTAATTCCACGCCTTTTTTTGCATTAGCCGGCATGCAGCAGATAATGTTACGCAAGCTTAGAAACCAGGACGAGCGATTTCTGCCTATTATTCCTTTGTTTAGCACCGCTGCTTTCGAGGCTCGCGATTGCTGCGTCATGGAACGCGAGATCGTTTAATGTAGGTATCCACTTAAGGTGTATGTTTTCTGATTACATGAGCCGAGAGAGCCTTTGGGGAGATTAAGAAGGCGCTGTTCGTGATAGCTGAAGGATTAGCTGCTTCGGAGACTTCACTGCTTCGTCGATTTTTGCTCGTGAAGTTTAGCCGTGTCAGGGACGGATTTGAAGATTTGGCGGCCGTAGGCTAACAAGCGTGTGCCGTCCTTTCCGCAAAATATCAGCGAATATTTTAATTTAAAATAGTCGGGACAATTTCAAAGCAAATTCAATATGGCAACTCATATATGAGTAATTCACATTGATGCATGAAAAAGAAAGGAACTGTTTTTAAAGCTCAAGCCTCCGTGTTTGAACCTTTTCCAATTTGTTTTGCTGAAAATTCGTAGCTCCCCCAAATTTGCCGGTCCCCAAAATTTATCGCTCCCAAAAATTTGCTGCTCCCCGAAATTTATTACTCCCCCAATTTATGAGTCCCTCAAATTTGCCACTCTCCAAAATTTGATGCACCCAAAAATTTGTCGCTCCCCAAAATTTGTCACCCCCCAAAATTTGACGCCCTAGACTGCAGCCTACTAACCCTATACCCAAATCCGCCGCTGATCCTTGTGGTCTGATAACGAGTACCCGTGGATAAATTTCAGGGGGTCTGCGAGTTTCGATGAGAAGAAATAACAGTAATCCTCAAATTATAAGTGAAGCTTCGATACAATTAATTTCCCTTATAATATATTTCATTGCAAGGGTTAATGCATATAGAAATGGGGAGGTTTATTAGGGAGCGTTAAAGGGGCGGCTTTATAGAGTCCATGACGCAAAAAGGTTAAGAACCTTGGTACACGAGTGAACTAAATCGTAAAAGTATAATTTAGTAGGTACATTATTTAGATGCACAATACGCCTTTCATCCCCCCCAAATTGGTACTCTTTCAACTATTCAAACCACTAATGATCTAATCCTCTAATTCTGTAAGCAATGCATCGAGACGCACAATGGAGCCAAAAACCGAGACAAAAGAGAAAATGGCAGGGTTCCTTTGCGCCGGAAGCGTGGCGATCGGCGGACGCTGATCGTTTCGTATTGCAAGGTCGAGGATTTCGTAACGAGGAAGAGCTCAATTACCCCAGGTGTCATCCAGTCGGGCTAGGAAAGGGCCGACGCCAGTTTAGGTGTTAAACTAATTCGACGATAATTACGTCCCACGCTCGAGACGACTTAACAGGGTAAACGCTTTGAATAAAAGAATTCTTTTTAAAGGGATCGTCAAAATATGTCACGTAACACTATAATGCTTCAGGAAGCAGTTAAAAATATCTGTTCGAAAATTGTGCCATGGCTTCCAGCCCTTCAACGACGATTCTCACACTGTTCGACACGGTAGTTTCCACTTCTACTGATCTGCCAGTGGTCCTGGACCATGCCTGAACAGACGTCGTAGCAATTACGGCACCAAAAACAGCGTAGCTTCAAAAGCAAGGGAAAAGCTGAATATTTTCATAGAGAGTGCTTCACCAAAACAGAATACTTCGAAATGTGGGAGAAAGGTAGAAAATTTTTACAGAGGGAATTATATATCTTAATTAAAGTTTCCCTATTCTAAGTTTTTCAGAATCTCTAGTCTGCCCTCCTTAGTTAAACTGTCCTATCTAGCATTTTTTAATTTTTTGAGATGTGATGAAATAATTGAAATTCCACACGTCTTTTACCTTTTAAGTAAAGTTAGAAAACTCTACGTGCTTCGTAAAAATTTATAAACAGTATAATGCATTTAACCTAACTTCTTCCCAAATGGTTAAAATATCATATCTAAAACAATTATTTAATTGGTGCGTTAATAATACATTATCTACCGGTAGAGCTATTACAAACAAATATACGTATTAAGCTGTTACGAAATAATGACAACATGTTTTAATTTGAATGAAGGGAAATAAGGACGGTACAAAGTAAATTATAAAACTTCAGTTTCCTCGGTTGTTTCAAAATGCTAGATAGGACATTTTAACTAAACAGGGCAGTAGTCCTCTCCATTATTTATACGTCTCTATGACCATAGAACCACAAATTGCAAAGCATTTGCTCGTTCTTTCATAGGTACCTCACACTGATCACTTTAATTAATGGCACTTCTCGGTCAAATCGCGCGAAAAAATATGTGATTTCTACGATTTTATCTAGAAACGGTTCTAAACGTTTTTGCGCATTATTCTTCGACAAATGTAGAGTATAAAAAATACTTTTTATTCCGTTTTTGCCCGCTCCTGCCTCTAAGATGCATCGCATGCTGCATCGTTTTAAGAAAAGGACTGTATTATCGTCATGATAACTCCAGACAGGATCATCCAAAATAAAAAAACAAAAACAATTCCTCAATCGCAGATGTGTGGTTATTGCCTTAACCACTCTCATTGTTATAAAACAGTTAGACGATGATTGTCATGTGTTTAAACGAAAAAGTTTCGAAAAATGTTTTTTTTCGCACAAAAGTGGACGTAAAAAAATTGGGTGTATGAAATGACATAATAGTGGGTTAGACGGAAGTGAGTGTAATTGCGAATATCAATTGCAAAGTAATTGCATTCTTTACAGTGGCGATAGTGCGCGTAAGTGAGGTGACTGTACCTAATTTCGTCATCCGCTATATCTCGCAAAGTAAGCACTAAAATGTATCGGTTATGCACTCAATTAGTACATAAACATATGTAGGAAAACATACTGTAATTGCAGCGTCATATGATCAACAATTACAGAAAGGGAAGGATTTTAGAGAATCTTAATAGTGTAAAAATTTATTGGACTGCCACAATTTTACATCCCATTCGGAGAAGGCAAGTTTAATAATTTCGTGAATGCAAGAATATCTACTAGGAATACCTAATTAATGATGTACTTAAGGAACGAAATCGATTCAAATATTTTCCGTGATGAAAATAGTGTTTTTCTTTTAGCCGAATGGGTGTCTTTAATACCGCCTACCGGAGAACAATGGTTTCGATGTAATATTATCGATCTATATAGCAACCGAAATAAACTTTATTTGTCCAATATGTACATCGGAACGTAAAAAGTAAAATATTTTAAATTTCTATATTTTTCTAATAAAAATAAAATCAAAGATGGATAAAAATACATTTATGATACAAGAAATAATAAAAGCACATGTGAAAATGACTAAAAACTCATATATACATGAATTAATCAATATTTCTTGAGTTGGCGATATTAGGCACACTTTTTCAGGACCCGATTTTTGCATGTCTTACGTTTTTTGAGTCCTAATTAAGAATTTGTAAGTTTCAATGATTCTAACTTATGCTACATGAAAGATAAATAATTTATATTTACTTTGAAAGGAATTGCATGCAAAAATATCAATTATTATTCAATTGACAGCGATTTAACTTTCGCCTGGCGATATTAGGTACAGTCACACTATGTTTCGTCAAAAACGTACCTACTTAAAGTTTGACGTCAAGCGGGTTCGTCTAGTGGCGTAGACTTGTCCGTGAGCGCCCTATTTTCCGTGTTTATTCGGTTAAAACAGAAATTGATTCATTTTTCAGTTCCATGAGAATATTATTAATTAAAAGAAAAATCACATTTCTATCTAATATACCTGCGCCACGATCAATCTTCAAAAAACACAAATTTTTAAGGCCGTCACACCGTTGGTCCCCCTTAACTGCCTGTAAAATCAGTACCCTTAATGTGCAAATCCACGCTGACACAAAAATATCGTGTCTCACATGAAACTGTAATCTCCATTATCATTAATCGCTTATTTTCATTATTTCCATTTTCTTGTCGCTGAGATTTTTATCTCGCGATAGAAAAGTCTCAAGTAAAATCTCATCGTGGATTCACACCTTTAGGGATTTCGTTCTAAGATTTTACCTGGTCGTTCTCAAAATGTTGTGCGAAGAAAATTTGCAAAACAAGATTTAAGTACCTTTAGGTACCTTCTTTCGAATAAATACGTGAATGCCACTATCGAAAAACTACTATGTATTAATATATATAACGTTCCAATTTTCTGAATACAATTCGAAGTAACAATAAATCCCTACGAACTTTCTCAGCGATCCGTCGCATCCGCGAGTTGCAAGCATCTGTTGCAGACAATCTTGTCGAAGACCAGGGAAAAGCTATCTGCAAGTAACACGACAGCGTGGGTTGTCATTGCGCCAACGACATTTACTTTTAAATGCGTGCCACGATGATCCCTTATTTAACGAATTTATTGCAAAGATAACGGCGATAAGCGTTATCAGCGATTTCATAACCGTGACTGACTTATAGAATTTTACGGTTAAACTCGATTAGGAGATGCGCGCTGAGAACGAAACAACATCTCAGTCCTCCACCAGTCGTATAATCGTCAGGAAATACTTGCACAACTCTTGCGGGACTATGGTTCTTTTGAAAACCAAAGTACGGCGACCAGCAGGCCCCGATCTAGCTCGGTAATTACGTAGAACAGGTGTTTCCTCACCAATTTCAATGATTGTTGGATATGTTGTCGGTAGGGTTGTCACCCGTACTTTAAAATAAAGTTTCTCACGTTATTATAGGTAAATGTACTCTATACTTTCGAATAACAATAAAGCACGCGAAAATACTTCATTTCACAATTAATGATATTACGTGAAACATAACGCAATAATATTATCTTCTATCTGTTCCCGCAACTTCAGCATTTACTGGGAGAGTTTTCTCTGTCATGAATATGAAGTGGCGGGATGAAAGAAATAACGCCTCTCTGAATCTAAGAAAAAACGAATGATTTGTATATTTCAATATGAATATTGAGTGCAATGACGTCATTGAGGTATTTCAAAATAATAAAAATTTACTCTGTAATGCTAAAAGCAATAGAAAATATGTTTGGAAGAAATAAAAACACACACCCAACAGGTGCTCTCGAAGGCACCCTCTTTCTTGCAAAAAAGGCTGTACCTACTTCCGAATGGCCCCAGTGGCCGACTGACACGAGGTTTGGGGGGAAGGGTGGTGAGGTGGTATGGACCCTAAATCTAAAATTGTTGCTTCGGGAATTTATTAGTTTCCGAGGTATTAATAAAATTTTTTTAATATGTCTGTTAATTTATTCCGACATAAAGCATTCCACTTTCCACTTTGTCTCGGGTATTAGTATTGATTGGGGCTAGATTAGCGCGTAAAGAATGGTAGCGAACCGATGTGAGTTTAGAGATTTGAACCCCCCCCCCCCCCTTCCCTCGCCAATCTAGCCCCAACTAATATACCCGGGACAAGTTGAAAAGAGAATTGCGTTGCGTCGGAATAAATCAACAGATGTTTTTCGCAAATATCTCGGACACGAACATGTATAACATATATAGGAAAAAGTTGTTCAGTATCAAGTCCCCGATAACATTTCCAAAAAATCATTGAAATCGGTGAGGAAACACTTGTTCCGCATAATTACCTTTAACGAAAGAAACAAAATAAATATAAGGAAAGGGAAACTCTAAGACCTTTAATATAGATACGCACATTTCCCTGCTATAATAGTAATTATATGAGTGGTTTAAAAACAATTTTTCAGTTTGATACTAAACTCAAACATGTATTACCTACTTTCTTACTGTTTTTTCAAGTTTTTCATTGGTTTTTATTGATTTTAATTTTCTCTGCAACAAGAAAATAGAATTTACTACACAGAACAATATTTCCCTCTAATTTCCTCAATTCCCGCTTACAATTACCAAAAGAATAACAACTCAATTTTTTCCTTCCCCACTAATACGCGTATCAACTGTCGCGATCAAATCTTCAAAATCCTTCTTCAAACACTGCCAGATAACGAGCAGTCGAGTGATTAATACAATGGCCACGGCACACGCGCGCACATCTTTTTACGCGGAGTTGTTTCAATGCCTACTACTTTTGTTGCCAATTACAAATTGTGATTATTATGCTGTGCGATAGGCGACGAGCGCTTATCTGGGGACGAGATACCAAACCGCGCAGCAAACACGCCGTGCGCGATGGGACGCTCGCGATGCACGCCGACAATAAAAGCGTGTCCCAGCGCGGGGAACATAGGTGTCGACCCGAGGAGCGCACTTCTTGTCGAGAGCGTCTTTCTCTCCTCATCCGCGTGCATCGTTCCGCTTCGGTGACGCTTCCGCATCGAATTTCTGTCACAGCCTCGGCCGTAAGCGATATGTTGTCGACCTTGCCCGTGAATTAGTGGAAATCCGCGGCTGAAAAGAAACCGCCGATCCGTCACTGAAAACCAGTCAGACTTCGCTCGACGAAGACATTCGAGACCGCGGAATTATTTCAGCGCGGCCACGGTGCCGCAGGAAACAGAACTCACGGTCAAATTGGTTGGGAAAATAAAGGAAGTGATAAATGCGTTATTAGCGCCGACAGAAGTACGTATTTACTTTAGCAATTTAAATGGCCCGCGGAACAAGTATCAGAGGAAGTTTGCCGGCAATTCCCGACGTTCGGAGCGCGGCGGTAATAAAAAGATGAAGATAATCGTGGACAGGGAGAAGAATACGGTCCCAATTACAAATTAGTGGCCCATTCTTCGATTCATAGTAGCGCATACCCACGATTACGATGGCAAAGGGCACGAATTATGCTCTTAAACTCAATTACGCCTTTAATACGATTCCTGGCATGGCCACGACTGGGATTCCTGGGACAATTATGATAATGGCCCATTTGAGGGTTGGCCCGAGGTTCGTGTCTCGGCGGCACAATGATTTCTGCGAATAGCTCGCGCAGCTTTTAATTAAATAAACACTACAATCGTTTGAAGAATGGGAAGTGAAGTTTGATAACGCATGGCAGGGAATTAAAGAGCCTGTGAGAAGTTTTCCGTTCGAGGCTGTAGCAGGTGTAGTATCGCAATGGACGAAGTGGCAAATTAAGAGTGGAGCCTGCTCTAGCGGCTTGGAAAGATTGATTTGTCTTTTGCATAAATCAATAGTTGAAGGTCGAGAATATGCTCCCAAAGCCGCGGAAGGAAATTCGAAAATTTTAAGCGGCTACAGTCGGGTTTGCTACGGAGCAGCAGGTGACGCAGATTTACCAGAAAACTTTGAACGCATTTTTCTCAAAACTACAGTTTTACAATCGACGGGAAATATAACTGCAAAAATATTCAACCGATTGGCTTGGCCTTGTGCATAGATGTTTGTGAATATTTTCCTCATAGAAACCAGCTATTGAGATTCTTTTGGAAGGAAAGTATACACGCGAGGCTTTTAAAACTTTCAGTTATATTATTGTGTATTTTAAGAAACGGACAGACATTTTTTATATAAAAATCACGCGGTAATTCCAAATTGGAAATTAGTGTTTTGGAGCGACTAAGTTGTTCGACTGCGTGCAGTCTGTGGTTCGTTGTAGTGGCTTGAAACCAGAAAACCGAATAGTTTTGTGTTTTTAATAAAATTGCGCTCTGGATGAACCTGAGTCCGGGATAATATTATTAAATTTAATAAGTTTTATTGCACAATAAACGTGAAATATTTTAGTGAAAATCGAGGTGCATCCATAGCGTAATTTTATTAAGAACATAACAATATTTCTTTTTTTGGTTTCGGGCCACTTCTCTACGGAGCCCATTTGGAATAACCACGGCATTTTTATATAAAAAAATGTTTCTTCGCTTCTCGAAATACATAATAATATAGCCTGCACGATTGAAAAAGCTGTGTATAATTTCCTTACAAAAAAATCCCCAAAAGAACCTCGATTTCTGCCGATTATACCACGTTCCTCCCTTAAGGAGAAAGGATTGAACTTCAATTTAAACTGAAAATTAAATACCTCATTACAAAATGTTTAGAGTAATGTCTGAGCCCCTAGAACACCGTGTTGCGCAGTGTTTCACGTCTTGAGCTCTAGCCAGCCTAATACATCAACTATCGAAACAAACAAAATTGCAAAATAAAGAAGAAAGATTAACCTTCAATTTGACCTAAAAAGAACAAAATTCGCGTCACTTTTTGCCACTGAACCCCACGCCTCCAAATTGAGCTAAACTCCTCCTCGCGTTTCGGGCTCTCGTAATCGCAATAATTCTAACATCGAGACGAGCATACTTACAAATTAAAGGGTCGAGCTTTAATCGACGCTGAAAATCACACAGCCAACACAAAATTTCTTTCAACATCCAGCAGCCCTGTTGCGCTAATACCAACGATCCTATCACTGTGTGCAGCTTGAGGTAGTGTGTCTCCTACTAAGAATACAATCGTTACTTTTCTCGGCACGTAGTATCGGCCGAAACTACGACCATACAGGCGTATAAACGGCGCCCAGTCGAAAATAGCCAATGCCAGATATTTTTCGCATCGAACTTCCGACGTTGCGACGACGGGCCTGGGTTCGATAACGCGGCGCCCCGCTAAACTTTAGGAATTCGCGCTCGCACCACGTGCAACCAGGAAGGAACACGTCGCCGCGGCCAGAACATCGTCTTGGCCAGAATTAGTCTATCTATTGGCCTGACATTCTTTGCTCTTGATGCGCGCCCAATACATGTTTCTAATTAACATTTTCCAACGTTCCCGAGCAACATTTCTCTCCGTCAACTGAGCCCCGCGATTCGATGTACATACATATACACATGCTGTCTTTTATTAATGCGATACTGGATTGATTAACGGACCAACGAATTACAAAAATCTGCTTCCATGATCGCGAACGGTTACACGGATTCTCGTTCTTGGAATCGAGCTCTTATCAAACCGAGGCGCGAAACACGAGACGCTCTATGGGGCGCTCGGATATATGAAGAGGTACTGTTTTAGAATATTGTGTTATTTTCAGACCAGGAACCGTGCCACGTACGCGAAATACGCCGTTTAAGAGACACCCTATATACAGCTGGTATGTTTACATTGATTATTGGCGAGCGTGAGTGTTCGACGAGCGTTTGCGCAGCATCCTATCGAAGGATCAAGATATTAATTCGCGTCAGTGCAGAAGTGAGAATTGACGATTAACGGCGAGTGTAAAACACTTGATGAGGTTACAGATTGCTTGGACAGCGAGCAAGCTTCTGTTCGAGGTAGCTTGACGAAAGTATTTTAGAAAGAACGTAGCTGCGACGGGATTCATTGAAGGGAAATTCAGACGCTGCGGATCGACATTAAGACAAGATGCTGAATTGTTTAAACAACGAAAGTGGGCTGCTCTCTATTTTCGGATCGATCCACGTGCTTACTTCTATTGCGACAGTTGAAATGAAAAGGGGAAAGGGCAAGACGCTGGTTTCCTGCGTTTCAACACTCGACGACCTAATTGCACGGTGCAGGTGTTGCACCTAACGATAGTACCGATTATTCATGACGTTTCGAGTCACTTTCAACTGCAACGTCGATCGCAAGCCACTGCAGAAATCAATGTGAATAAATTTTTAAGATCTGGAATCTAGATTACATTCTTCAATGTAAGTTTGTAATCTGTTATAAAACGCATATTTTAAAATGTATCTTTCATTCACAGATACACTTCCAAAAGTACAAACGAAATTGATAAAGAAACGAGACTTTCAACGCACATCGCGATTTTTAAAACGCTCAAGATTCGAATAATATTCAAAGTGATTCGAAGAATGACACATCGGCGGGTAAAATCGTAAAAAGAGGAGCTGACTGAATGCCCAGCGCACGTCCCACCTGAGAATTCGGGTCCAGAACGCCAGAATAGAAGACGCGCCGATCTCGATCTCGTTTCGCGCGCGATTTTATCAGCCACGGTGTGATTACATCACTGTGCGGCTCGATCGCTTCGAGCGAGATTCCGAGGACGGAGATCAGAGGAAATTTCCTTGCCCTCGCCACCGAAACCGGCAGCCGGCTAGATAAAGCCGCGCAATAAACGCCGAGCACAGCAATGCCGAGCCAACTGCCAATGACCAATAGAAAAAGCGTTCTGGCGCGCATGTGACCGATAGGATCGTCCGATCGATCTCTGATAAAGTTTGCACCGAAACCGAGCCGTTATCGGGCTCGAAGAGGATCGCCAACTTTTCTGCGAGCTGGGATCTTAAAAGTTGCCGCGCATTTTCGCGAAGCGGACCGAAGAAATTAATAATTCTTCTTCGTTTTATTTTATTTTATGTTTATGTTATTATAGTGTATTTTACTTCACGTTATTTTGCTGTATCTTATTTTATTGTAATTATTTTTAACGTTAATGTAACTTTGTAATTGACTTCTGACTATGTAACTAAAGGGCTTTCCCGTTTATATAATAAATAATAATAAATAATAATTAATTCTCACTGCGCCTCGGTCATCGAATGTTAACAAACTTTTCTTCGCGGCGCTTCGCCAAAATTCGCGACGGCCTTTTAGGTAAGCATAACGTCGCGGAATGATTGATAGTAGCCTGACTATTGTCCGCTCTCGCTCGCGGTTGATCTTGCCTCGAATAAATCGAGCAGGCCAGTCGATAACCGGAATCCGGGATCTGTTATATGAAAACAGGATACGGCTGCGGAGAAAAATACAGCGGCGCGCAAAAGTTTCCGGGCCTCGGTTATCTGTCTATTGCTCTGCCTCGAAGGGGAAAGCTTGAGATAAATTTTGCATAATGCGGGATGAAAGTCTGACGCGGTGGAAAAGGAGGAATACGGTTAAGAAACACTCTCTGTGCTGCGAGTATTGGGTTGCGGCAAATGTTCTGCTAAATGGAGGATTGCAGGGCGAACGAATTCAAGTTGGATTTTTATAAAGGAATGTTTTTCACCTCTGAAGCGGATGTATATCAGAATTGTCGCTATTTTCGAAGCAAATTATTGTGCGGAAAAGATTCTTAGTATTAGTGGACTTTGGTAAATATTTTCCTTCAGGATAATATAATTAAAACTTTATTTTCTATTTTATTTCAAATTATATAGATATAAATCTATACAATATAATTTATCATACAATTTATATTAATCAGGCTCACATTTGTCCAAAATAGAAAAATCGTCGCGACACAATTTGCATTCGTCAAGATAAGGAATCAAACGCGACGACAGTTAATCGCTGTTAATTATCGATTTACGTTATCCATTGATACTTTTCGACGTTGACCCTAGGAAATTAGGATATCGCGCGCGATATTTTTCGATAGGCGGCAGACAGTCGCCCACTGCGAACTGCTCCGAATTAATTATCATCCAATTCCACGCGCAAGAGCGACGCACAGTGGCAAAGACCCAGTACCTGGAATAAAAATCAAACAGGAAGCTACCACTGCGGCGGACCTTGAATAACAATACGAGCGATAAGTGGAATAGTTGTTTCATGCTACCGGACACGATAAAGACGCACAACTTTTCGAGGAGTCCAAGTATTCAATTGCAAACTCGCTTCACTGAGCCAATGTTTTTATTACAAGTAAAAATATGTTACGCGGTTTTTTAATCAAAGTATTTCCCTTGGCTATCTACGACCTTGTGCCATTTCTCTGGTAACAGTAGGCGTAGTAAAAAAAGACATTTCCGTATACTTGACATCAGCTAACAGTGAGCGAATGAGTAATCATTGCCAACGGTACTATATTATATAGTATTCGCTATATTTTTGTCTAGTGTACTGTATACAGTTAGAAAATGATATAGTACGTGAAGATACTATATTTCCGAAACATCAATGAAATTCTTACTAATTCTTTTATTCTATGGCAACAGCAAAACTTTAATTTGCGAATTTAAACTTTAAACTTCGACACTTAACTCAACTTTAAACTGAAAATTTATATAAAACAATTTCATACTTTCTTTTTATTCATAAATCATACCGAACTTTGCAAGTTCGATCGGCATTTGCCTGACTTTTCATCGAACAAGAGTAGTGTTCTAAGTTGCACTCGTCATCCTTCGGATAAGGCGAGTCATGGCAATGCTCGCGTACTTTTCATTTGTTAAAATGTACAAAGTTGCCTTCAGACACGCAACGGCGCAATACGAACACGTTTGCTGCACGTGCCACTATGCATCGGCCAAGATTCTTCAAATGTCAGAGGCTTCATCGCCCGATCGCCTGTCAATATTTGCCCAGACAGCCTAATTTCTCCCCTTCTCCTTCGTTCTTTTTTTGCACGTCTCTGGATGCAAGCGAGAGGAGAGCAAGGCCGACTAAAGCCGCGGAAGGACTGGTATGTAAATTGTTTCGTCGAAAGTGCAACGAAACGGTAGCTTCTTTCAATTAATTAATATTCCGCTTGGGAAGGGCGCTCTGCAGTTAATATCGAGCGGCTAATGTTAGGGCAATCGTTTCGGCCGATCCACGGGTTCGCTGGTCGACGAAAAACCAGATACGGTCCCTGTTTTATTTTCAAGCCCGATGGATGATCTAATGCGGCTGCATCCGACGTGGATAATCGCCAAATATCAATGACGGGCAATTGACGGGAATAGTTGCAACACATCTGTCGCCTGTGAGTACAGTGTTCCCGGTCACGTGACGTAATAAACATTCCGTTAACGATCTTGACATACAGTACATACGGAGAAACACGGGCACTTGAAGATTACGAGATGGGCTTGTGCCTGTAGCAATCATTCAAATAGATAGGAATGTGTAAAATTGTGCTGTCTTTCTAAAAAGTGCCGTATCAGATGGAACATTATCTTTATCCATTTAAAAATCAGTTAATTAAGACAGGGACAGGGCTGATTAATTTTAATACCCTGGAATCCTAATCTTTGAAACTTTGCTCGCCTGCTGTATATCTAGAAAACAGAGTGCATAATCTGTAGATCTATGGACTTAGTGGATTATTATTTACCGAGGACGCAATGCATCGTTACCACGAATAGAACAACAGCTATCGAAATTATATTTACAGCTGCAATACGTGTGACTTTGTCTTATCTAAATTGCTGCATTGTTGCACCTTGGACAAATAGTATGGCAGACAGCGTAGCCAGGAGTTTGCAGAACGCAGTCAAAACATTATCGATACTTCTCGAATCGAGCGTGCCGATCGGATCACTTTTTTCCCGCTCGTGCTGCACCGAGAAACTTACATTACTGTTCCTGGTACCGAGCTCTCTTTCCAAAAGGGAATGTCACGAAAGTTCCACTATCCCCTTATCGAAGTGGAATTATTCTGATTCGTCATCGAAAACGTATGTCAACAATCGCGATTTTTAGTCCACGGTATAGTGTCGCTTTCACACGTGTCATACACGTTGGAATGCGATATATCGCTCAAAACATGATAATTGAAGGATCACCTACTCGAATGACTCATCAACGGAAATAATATTGTATTAAGCACGCTATTCCTCTCGCCCTTGGTGTCTGATTTATCCCACACTTCATTCCCCGCAGTTTTAAAGCAGGATTCTTTAAATAAAGTAGCCGAGCCAAAGATCGCGCTACTTGCACGACAAATTCATCCCCTAATCGCGGATTGCGTAATCATTTTGCGTCTCCTTGCGTTATTGTAACAGACGTTTAGTCGAAGCTTCAATGTCGTCAGGAACCACTGTCAGGGTTGTTTCGAGACTTACGAGATGTCGAAAGAAAAGTATAGCTAGTCATAAATAACTAGTCATTTTTTATTTTTTTTTAATCGTTCATCACGGGAAAATAATATGAGAACTTCAAAAATATAAGAACTTCAAAGAACTTCAAAAACTTCAAGAACTTCAAAATAATAAGGAAAAAATTGACACAGACACCGTAAGCTTCCACACAAAACGTTCTCTTGGCACCTAAAGAGTCCCGATATGAAACGATATTTTTTCTGTTGATTCTCAACACTTTTGTAATGGTTGACAGTGTAAAGGGGAGTAATTACTAGAATCCAGGCAGCATGGACAATGCAGAAGTACCTTTTTACGAAGAATAGTAATCTATTCGTTCCCAATATTTAACCCTCACCCATCCCTCGTGTCAATTTGACACAGTTTTAATAAGTTATACTGTTCTCTTCTTTGTGATTTTTCTAAACAAGCAGTATATCCTGAACATAGTTTTATTTTATGCGAAAGCTGTGAAAAATCTAAAAGCTGATTCAGACACGTCGAGTAATTTAGTCGACTACCGAGTAATTTAATAATTTTTCGTGTGTGGACAGTAAGATTTAGTCAAGTAGTTTAGTAAAACAATGGTAAATTACTAAATTACTCGCTAGTCGACTAAATTACTCAACGTGTCTGTTCCAGCCTTAATATATAAACGTTAACTCATCAATTTGAATAAAAAAATATCGAAAAATAACTGTTTATCATGACATTCGATCAATCTTTTACCAGTGTGTCAATTTGGCACCGAGGGACAGGTACAATTCGCGAAATAAGGAACGGATGAGGGTTAAATACTATTTAAATATTTTCTTTTTTTAATCCAAGCAACGAGTACAATTCTGTGGTTGCAAGGGAAAAGGACCCATGTCACATGTTTTCACTCTCGAGATATTGTCGTTGAAAGTTCTAAACACCAATTCTTTTTTATTAACAAATTTTCCTTGTTTTCTTCGAACAACACAAGTCCAGTGGACTTGTGTTGTTCTGCTTGAACATTAAAAAGAAAAGGAAAGAAATGACTACTTTTCCTTCTTTTACGTTATTTTTTTAGCTTCTTTCGTTTTCTTCTGTATTTTGCGTGTTTTTTTCTAAAATACAAGTTACACATTTCTGTATCAACTGATATTTCATAGTGTGCTGTTTCTAGTAAAATAAAAATATGAAATATAATTTTACTCATTTTATTTTACACAAAATACGTTATAATATATGCAGATAAATAAAAATAGAAAATAAAAAGCAATCACGAAGGAAAGATACCTCGTATTCTCCAAATTTTGTGGACTTACGTTGTTTTGCCAAATGCGTATTAATTGAATATTGGACTTCGGTAAAATTGCATTATTTTTTCAACGTATAAAATTCATTTCCATGCACTTTTTTCTGATAAAAACATACATCCAATATTCTACAGTTGAATTAAAGCATAAACTCCAATTTTTCGAAATTATGACAAGGGTCATTTTTCCTTACAACCACAGAATTCTACTGGTATGTTGGTATCGAAACAACCCTGGCCACTGTCCCCGCACTAAACTATCAATCACCAAAGCACTGCCACTAAATGACAGATCCCTTCAATACCTATCCCCTAACCATCTAGTGCTCCAAGCCACTTTCGAAAAATCTGAGCGTTCACCTTTTCAAATCTCCCAGATACTACAGCCGAACTGTGTACATGCCGAAACGTAAACACACAGGTATCCATGAATGACGATGACGATACCGATGCCCGACAGCGTCGTAGATCAAAACGCCCAAGGCCAACGGAGGCTTGTTCTATTACTTTATTATTTATAACGATACCGATCGAGCGCAGGGCTCCGTCGATTCGAGCGCGAAAACAAAGAGTGGAGCGAAGCTTAAGCGAGTTAGATAAGGACTAAACTACTCGAAGAAAGGCAATATATTCCCGGACAGGTTTCGCGGTAGGTTCGATTCATCAGTGTCATTCAAATACCATGATCGTGCGGTATCGAGCGCTCGGCTGAATTAAAAGTCGCTGCCCGATAAGATCGCGGGAACAAAAAACGCGAACAGGGATCGCAGGGTAGAGCGGCTGCTCGCCTGTCGTGTATTTTAAGGGTACGTTGACTGCGCCCCGACACGGAGCCACCGAAATAAGCGGACTTCAGAAGACGCTCAATCACGCCCCGCGTGCCCCGCTAGATGCGGGCGAAAATGCGTAAATAACGCCAGCGAAAAGGACCATTTATCCGTCCTGATCGCACCGTCCCAGATACAAACCAGTTTATTTAAAAGCCCCCGGTAAATCAAACCGCTCAATAAAACCCACTCCGCGCTATCCGCCTCTCGCGCAATCTTCCAAGCTACCGCGCGCCGGAGACAATGAAGCCAGTACGCATAGCTGATCATTGCTCTCCAAAGTCGGCAATGTAATCAGAACTGTTAACCGATAAACCCACACTCGACCAATGCTCCAAAATGTAATCACTGTCAATTTTCAAACACCTCCGAAGCACTTCCCCTTTTCCGCCTTCCACTCGCGTTAACCAAAACAATGCCCCCCGAAGCTGCCGCGCGATGACAACTTTCGATCCCTGAGCAAGTCCCCGTGTAACATGCCGAGGAAGCATTGAATTACCAGAGACAGAAAGAAAGCACCTTAAAATTCATCAACATTTACAACGCGCGTATCCAAGCGCGAGCACAGCCTTCTATCCCAGCCAAATCCAGACGAGCCCGATTGAAGCTTCAAGAATAAGTCGAAACGAGAAACAAGTCACTCCCAAATGAGTCTAATGAGAAGGATAATCACAGTGTACCGCTGTAACACGAGGAAGGCTACATTCCTCCTATCGCGAGCCGAAAACTTGCCAAGGAGTCCAATAGCCGAACGAAGTTTCATAGCACCGAGTGTTGAATAGAGGGCAGGATCGAGGCCGAGGGGCGACAGGAGACGGGACTTACCTTTTCGTGGTCAATTCAAAGTATCCAGATGCGCGAATGGGTACTGGTAACCCATGGATGGCGGCGATTGTCGTCCCGTTCGTGAGCACGTGCAACGGTCGGCTGCTTCCGCGCGACTGAGACCGAGTCGCTCTACTGAGGTACACGCGAGAGCCTTCGCCACCGAACACCGTTCGCCACTCGCCCGTTTGCCTCTTCGCCTCTTCGCCTCTTGCGACCGGTGTCTTTCTTGGCTTTTCTCCGACGTTCGGCGCGCCGAACCAACTCACCCCTGGGGTCATATATCCCTCGTCCCTGGCTAGCCACACCCCCCCCTCACCCCTGAGAATCTCGTCACCGGCGACAACACACCCTGCGTCAACAAGGCGCCTTCCACCACCGGGAAAGTCACTCTACGGAAAAGTACGCGGACGTCAAGGGTCGCAGCTCTCGCGAACGCGCTCCGACGCCTATATAGGCGCATCCTGTTTGCTCGTTCTGATTACGCGCCCGGTGAATTCGACCTCCGCAGGGAACGGTTTCCTGTGAACGGGATATGGGACTGTCGTCTGAAGGCCATTTCGAATGATAACTACTGATACGAACATTTCGACGTCCCTTTTTCTTCCTTTCTTCCCTAGATTAGATACAGAGGAACCGCATTCCTGAGACTTCTAATCTGCTCTCGGAAGATCAGGGTGATACTGCCGCTGACGGTTTAATCTGCACTCTGATGCAACATCCGATGATGATCTGACCTGACGGGCGATTTACGACGGCTCACAGCCTTTGTCTGGATCCCGCGGATGGAATTGATAAGAGTTACATCGATCGCGCGTTACTTTCGCAGCGTCGAATGTTCCGCGCGGCTCAAGGGCGAGTTCCGTTCTGGATCAGTTGGTGGTGGATCGTGATTTTGTAATAATTGATCGTGGAAAAATCGGCGGCTCGTTTCTGTGTCACGGTGAACTGCGCGCTGGCTGGTGCGCGCAAGTAAATCGGCGGGCGTGAGTTGAAACTTTGCGGAGGAGTCGAGGAGCACGCAGGCTTGTTGGCATTGTGGGTGCCAGGTGCTTCCGGTAAGGCTAGTTGGTTTAAGGACGAATGGAATCAACGACACTTCGACCTCCTTGGGAATACTTCTTGCTGGTTCAGTGCTCGCTGAGCCGTTGCGTGCCGAGCGATCACGCGGCATTGCCACCTCGCGTGCGAATAATGGCCGATGGAATTTCCTATTGGATCCTTATCGCGGTATAGATTATTGCCAGCGTGTCATCCGCTATTAGAGTTCCGCGAAATCGGAGGCCACCGTCCGTGGAGCACTGCTCCGAAAATGAGAGTGGAAGGACTGCTGACGCCTGTAATGCGGCTGGATGGAACGTTCTTCTCGCTGCGTCTAGATCCTTCTATACCGCGCTCGCGGGCCTTCCATGTGTTCCTAGCTGAATAGCTCGGACGCTCGTAGTTGAAAGGATCACGACTGCCCGACCAAATTTATCGATTGCGGATCCCGTGGACCCGCTCGACTCCAACAAAGGATCTGTTGAACTGTACCCTTCCCATATATATATATTGCGGACCGTAAATGGAAACGAGGCCGTACGTGTACATAACATTTTTACGAGCGCGCCACGACCTTAAACTCAACCAGCCACGGACGAATGCATAATGTCCCTGTACACGACATGTTTCGTTAACTCGGAGACATCGATTCCCCATCTTGTTATCAGAGCGTAATGCATGATAATTAACGGGGGCGAGGGGTGGGTGAAACGCGGTGGGCGATGTAGCATTATGAAGGGTAGGGGGGAAAAAGGGGAATGTCTATTTTTTTTTATTTAAGTATACCACATTTTGTTGATGGCAACTGGGACTCAAGAACGGTTGAATCATAAAGGGTTATAATGTAAGTATCATGAAGCAGTTTTGAAATTTAGATGATGTACAGTATTTTTGAAAAATGACTTTTTTTAATCGTTTAAAACAATTGGACTAATATTTATGTGAGATCTATGGAATCCTGTAGTTTTAAAAAAAAAATGGATCCATGAATTCTATCATTGTAGCAAAATGGTGTTTCTAAGTAATCAAAAATTTGGAGTATCGTAAAGTATATTCGAAGAATAATAGGTAATAAAAATCTACTTTTTGTTTCTATATATTTGTTATTTAATAAAGAATAATGGCTTCGTGTGATTGTAATTGCTGAGGAAATTAAGATGATTGAATTTAATATAGGATGTTATAAGGATTAGATTGATTAATTGAAATTGGTGGTCAATTTATACCAATTTCAATTATTGGGGTGGTTGAACTATGGTAATAGATCAAAAGAATGCTACAACAAAAATAGTTTTGAATTAATACGTAAGATTATTCTTATTTTTTTTTAATTTTGTTACTGCAAGGTTCAAATGCCCCAGTAAGATAACGTTGAAGCAGGTAATGTCACTCTGCAGTGGAAAAAACACGGAATGTCACCACTCTTTGCCTAAGCATAAGCTTCTATCGTCAACGTTAAACAAGAAATTATGATAAGGGAATGGAGATATTTCCTGCGAGAACAATTTGTTAAGGGATGCCCATTTCCTATTTATTAAGTAAAAGAACGTGAATATTACGTGATATTTTTTATCGAACCGTATGGTTGGTGCTTGAGTACCCTCATCGCCATTAAAAAGAAATAAAAGAGTTCGAACTTTCCAATAGAGCATACAAAGAATTCCTGTCTATTTCGGAAGAAAAATATGAAGAACTCATGATCTTAAAAAAATTCAGCGATTTTATGAGACGTTGTCTGGCAATTAATAAAATGAATCGCTTCGAAAATTCTTATTTCATTTCAGTATGCTGCCCTGTTCAAACTTGAAAAAATATTAAAATAATGCAAAATAATTCCTTTCTACCTTATTTGTTTATATTGCCAAATTAAGGTAAGCTTCGCGTTATAAAAAATACAGAAAAATTCATTGAACCTTGTTTCTTTACTGGTGGACTAAAGCATTAAAAGTAAAAGTGGAATTTTGATAGGCGAGGAATCCACCCGTTATCTTCCCCATTAATGAAACGCGCGAAGTGTGAACGCTGGGGATGGAGTTGAGTTTGAGTAATTTGAAAAGAGATAATTAAGAAGGGGATATTCTATTTCGTATTATGGTAGATAAGTGAACATATTTAGTAGATAATCCCCATACCATTTCGCGATAAAGATTATCTTCCTGTATTGTGCTTAAAAGAAAGAGGGTATTAGATGACACGGTACAAGTTCAATCGCCATTGCCACAATCTTCGTTCCGTATTGCGCAAATCTATAGTCAGCAAAAAAATAGGGAAATAATCAGGCACGCGAGCATCATGTGTTCTTCCCGCCTGTCTTGATTTTAGTCTAGATCAGCTCCCAGCGATTATCTAGCGCGCTGAATCGTATGGCTTTAACAAATTGCCATCGTAAAGAGCTTTATCGATAGCGTGGATACCTCCGACGGATCAGCAAATTTACTTTTAGCCCGTTATCACCTAGATCGAACACGACGGGAACACGTAACGTTGCGTGAAACGAAATTCCTCCGCCTTTTTTGCCGCCCGAGCCGTAATAAACCCACCGGTCGTTCCAAGAATCAAGATCGAAGTTACCGATTTCAAGTGTTAATACATCGAAGGATCACGCGAGCCTCGCACATTATTTCTTTGTTTCCCTGTCGTCAATAACAGGCTATTTCTTCATTGTCACCTTCCACTCGCCTTCGCGCGCGAACAGTTCTTTACCTGTTCCTTCCCATTCTCCGGAAAGTCTCCCAAGACTCCTCCGTAAGTCGCAATCATCTTTGCACAAAAGAACACCGAAACACCGAAACGATTCTATCTTCACCAGTCAAAGAATCTTTATTTTTCCTTCGACGAACTTTCCCTTCGCCACGGGTTCTTTTATCTTCGTAAACGAGCTTCGAGGAACACCCAAACTTTTCCACTCGGATGACGCAGGCTTTGCTCGATCCATAAACAGTAGAATTCATCGGCTGTTACTATGAAATTGTACATTCATTCCAATGCAAGCTGCGAATCCGCGTTACTTATCAATGGAAAATACGGTCGGCGGATTCTTTGATCCCCACAAGCCGCAGATAAACTTGAGGCACCTAGCCTTCGACGAATTAATAACGAACTTGTGACTGATAGTAGATCGCGAACCAGACGGAAAATAGAATATTCCTGAAACAATAAACAAATCGGAGGAGGGAAAAATAGCACGATAACTATTTTTCTCTCCTTCGTCTATAATTTCAAGATCGTTACGCGAAGATTAATCGTGGCAACGGATAAACAGTAATGCAACTGGCCTTCCCTGCTATTTCTATGGAGCATTAATCAGAGCCCGCGATGCGTTTCTCTCAACTATCCCACAATACGTATCGTCCTCGCTATTGAAACACACTTATGTAATGTGTTCGTTGACAAATCACCCGATACGGAAGAAAAAGCTGTAATATATACGCCGTAAAGATCCATCGAACGTTATCAAGCTTGTAGGAATTTAACAGTTGCCTGGCGAGGGTCATGGAAAATTTCCAACCCATGTAACTCCTCGGTGGAAAGGCGAAGGCGTGGAAAATTTCACCCGAGAAAGTCAGCGGCGTCAAGCGGTGACTAATACAGCCCCAATAAACCCTCTTCTTCACGCGCCTTTCATGAGCTACCCTGCGAAACATGAACGGTTACTACAGCGATTGCTTCTCATTCTTCGCCGTGTTATCGTCGAACTCCATTGGATTGCATAAGAAGCGCGCGAGGCACAGTAAACGACCGGTTCGGGGAGCCTGAATTTCGGTTTTATTTTGTGTTTTGAAGCTACTATTTAGAGAGTGGTGCCAAGAAGCTTGCTCTCGGAAGAGGATCGAAAATAACTGAGCCTTTCGCCGGCTTGTGGTCACTGACCGACAAGTTTTCCGACCTCCGATAACAGGGGAAACAGAGGTACGCCTGTGATCGAAATTCCGATGCTTTCGGCATTATGAGATTCTCCGCCGTGGACGTAAATTGATCCGCGTTGATCGCCGGGAAAACAGAACGAGGGGAAATGGAAGAGAGAAGCTGCTGTTCGCTGATGTCAGAGTTTCATTCAAACAGGTTTACTGCGGTCGAAATAGATCCTGTATGGAGATACTGCGAAAATAAAGGAAATATTAATTGGAAGTTGCGGAATTATTTGAATATATTTACGACCACCCGCCTCGATGTCGTTGGTGTTGATTGGAAAGGTCCATTCTTCTGTAATAACAACGAAGTGGAGTTTCTTTTTCGCCGAGCTGGAAAATAAGATTCAAGGATGTTCATTTTCGATCCTTCCCACTCTGTTTCTTTCTCGCGTCCCTTGATTTCGCGAAATTACTGGAATATTCGTAGAAGGAAACGTGGTGCTGCAAATCACTTCATCAGTTTAAGTTTAATATCGAAAGAGTTTACAAAAATATAAGAAAAGTTCGAACAAAAACATCGAGGAAACTATAATCTAGATATTCGAGAGTCATTTTCACTGGGCTTGTGACGCTTTCGACGATCTTTTCATCTCACACAGGAAGATTGTATCTCGTGTAAGGTAACGCGAATACCTGCGAATATACGTTTACTTCACGAACACACACATTACGAGGCAATAATAAGCAAATATTAATAAATGCGATATAAAAAGATTGTGTCTGTGTAGCGTACAGAATAAATAATTTGAACAATTATCTTAACATGTGTACACTGTTGGTTAGACATTAAATCAAAACGCTCCGAGATCACCCTTAGCGAGAGCGACAACTGTAAAGCACACTTCTTTTGGATCGCGGGCGATATATTCTTTACAAACGCGCGCCGCATCTTCTAGTAGGGTTTCCGGGCTAGTTGGGCCATGGTTGATAGGCGCAGGCTTCCGCCCGTCTGAAAATTTCAATATTCCAAATGTTAAGTACAATATCACTTGCTACACAATTATACGATAAAATCATTGGCATAAATATACTCGCCTAATTCGTATAGAGATCCATTCTTATGCACCAGTGCCATAAAATGATGGAACACTGGTATATCCTCATTTGGCGCCTACAGAATATTTTCAATTACATTTCTACGATCACAGCAGTGTTTCCCGACCTTTTTTGAGTCGCGATCCTTTTTTATAATATTCCAATAAATTGCGACACCCCCCAGCCCTCAATATAAGGCAAAATAAATTTAATAAGTTAAAGAAAATGCTTTAAAAATAGGTATTTCGGTAGGTCGCCTTTTTTTAATATTATAAACTTAGAATTATATAGAATATAGAATATATAGAATATAATTCTAACTTATATAGAATATAGAATATAATTCTAACTTGATAATATTAAAAAAAAGGCGACCTACCGAAATACCTACTTTGAAACCGTTTCCTTTACCTCATTAAATTTACTTTGCCTTATATAGAATATAATTCTAACTTTATAATATTAAAAAAAGCGAGAAAACACTTCACGACCCAGCTGAGAGTCGGGAATCATTGGACCACAGAGGCAAACTGAAAATCATACCTCCGTTTGTCCTTCTTGCGCCAGTTCTTTGTGCGTAGTACTAATGTCGCTCGAGTTCATCAGGAGCTCTCCGCATTCCGCGAACGAAAGATTTTTCGAATCGTTTAAGAAGGTTTTCAAGAAACCATCCTTAAGATTTATGCTGCAAAGATGAAGGAATATAACGTTAGATCCAAGGCAGACACGCTTTTTTACTTCCGACCATAAACTTACCTATCCAGATTATTTGCAACGCTATGAATTAAAGCTATAGTACCACAAGCATTATGAATATATTGTTTCAAGTGATAAATCGATGGATCACGTGGACTCGGAGTGCTGTCTTTGCTTTCTTTAACATCCTCCGTGTCATCTTCCAGACTGTTATCGCTCTATAAACGCAGAAACGTGTTAAACATCGCCACAAACCGTGATCATTAAATGCAATTGTATTAATACTAATTTCACAACCTTTTTGCCCAAAGGATAAAGTAAAATAACAGCGAGGACTGGTTTAGGTACAAGTGCCAACAGATCCGGCTCCAAACCGTAGACGTCGACGATACACCATTCCTTCGGCACACCAACTTTGTGCAAAAGCTATAAAATAAACGTTCCGACATAAACTTCCATATATATTGCCTTATCGAAAAGTTCGCTCGGAGATAGAAGAAATCATTCTGTTTACATAGAGGCGTTCTACGATCAACATCAACGTTCTCACGAATGAATATTCTACAAAATATTTACGGAACGTAGAGATTATAAAAGCGAAGTCCAAAATGTATCAACAATTGAAAGTCATGATGGTTTACCTTCGTCATAACCTAAAACAAAGAATACGGGAATTATTGAATGATACGATAAAACTCGACTGCCTTTCGTTGCGAGACAGAGATTTAAGACGAAAATTCTCACCTCCGGATTGGATTCCAATGGTATCCAAGTAGTCATGGTGAATTATCGTGATTGTCGAAAATATCCGGCAAATCCGATGCTTTGTTCGCCAACTTAGGATTCACTTAAAGTATCCTGTAACTTAAATTTCCAGGAAACTGATTGTCCCAGTCGATTCCGTTCGTTCACGGCAATGTGTTCGTTGTATTAAGAAGTACTTGTATGCAAAATTTAGGTATTACTGATCGTATGTACACCACACCCCGGCGAATTTAGTATAATCTTACTCAGACGCACTATATGTATAGTAACACACTATTGGCCGGTGATAACCCTTTAAAGAAATCGCAAAACAGTTGATAACGAAGTAGTTAGTCTTTTTTCAGGAATATTGTGCACGTAAAATGTTTTATTAAATCTGCTCGGGGTAAAATACCTGATGCATATTATTAACTTTTTGTGTCTTTGCGACAGTTGTTTATTACGTTTTGTTGACACTTTGCTGAGATTGTTTGGGTGTCTCTGTACGAAGTTGTTTTGAAAGTTTTGAGAAAAGTGCGACACACTTCTTGAGATTATTGAAAGAGGAATAAAGTAGAGAATTTTATTTAGTTTCGTGTTGTTTTAAATTACTTGCATGTAGATTGTAATTCGTTAAAATATATTCGAGTAAAATGAGAATTAAACAAGGCATAAGTACAGAATTATATTCAAGCTACATATTTTTCTGATTGAAATTAATTTCACGTGAGATAGTGGAGATAAAGAGTCCATAATCAAATTGAACTTCATCCCAAGATTTCCATAATTACGAATGATAAGGGTATAAATATCTTTACGAACACCTTATGTAAATTATTTTCAGTGAACCCTGGCCAGTGCGATGATTCTACCAATTTATATTTTATCAATACTCTTCGCACTGTGTGCATCTCAAGAAGATCAGTATGTGGTAATAACAGAGGATGCAAAGAGCCGTGAATCTTGGTCCGAGGAAATAGAAGGTATTAAATATCTTCCAAGATGGGACAGCTTGGACAAGCGACCACTTCCGTATTGGTACGACAATGCAAAATTTGGTATTTTTATTCACTGGGGTGTCTTCAGCGTTCCCAGCTTCGGCTCCGAATGGTTTTGGAATAACTGGCAAGGTAACGAGTTTCTTATTCCCCTCCGATCCAGCGGACAATTAAATTTCGTTTACTACTTGCAGAAGAACGAAGCAGCACTAAGTATCGCGATTTCATGGAGCAAAGGTACCCGCCGAATTTTACATACCAAGACTTCGCCCGTGACTTTACTGCTGAATTTTTTAATGCCACCCAATGGAGCGAAATATTTCAAGCGTCCGGTGCAAAGTACGTCGTACTGACGAGTAAACATCACGAAGGGTACACGCTATGGCCCTCGAAGTACTCCTTCAGTTGGAATTCTATGGATGTTGGACCGCGAAGGGACCTTATAGGTATCAATCGTAGTTGACGTTCAACTTTGCTATTGTAATTTTCTGTTGCTGACTAATGGTCCTCAAATTTAGGCGAACTGGCAACGGCAATAAGAAATTCGACTGATTTGAAATTTGGTCTGTATCATTCTCTATACGAATGGTACAACCCTCTGTACTTATCCGATAAAGGAAACAATTTCTCTACTACGGTTTACGTCGATCAGAAAACAATCCCTCAATTGCACGAGTTAATAGAAACGTATAGACCGGAAGTTGTATGGTCTGACGGTGATTGGGAAGCACCGGATGTTTACTGGAAGTCTAAAGAATTTTTATCTTGGCTGTACAACGAAAGTCCTGTGAAGGATACAGTCGTTGTTAACGACAGATGGGGTCAAAATATACCATGCCATCATGGTGACTTTTATACATGTAGCGATCGTTACAATCCTGGTAGATATGTTATTGAGATCTTCAGTTTTCTCGTAACTAGCTTCAAGTATACTCTCTTTGAATTTATTCTATTTCCTACGCAAAACCAATAGGAGTACTTCAACGGCATAAATGGGAGAACTGTATGACCATCGATAGGAAATCTTGGGGATTTCGGAGGAATGCTCCTTTGTCGGAATACTACACTTTAGCAGAGTTGGTAAAAGAGTTAGTAACTACAGTGAGCTGCGGAGGAAATTTGTTAATGAATGTTGGACCCACAAAGGACGGCATCATTTCCCCAATATTTGAAGAAAGACTGCGAGGAATGGGTATGTTTGTTAGTTTGTACAGGATTGTTCACTTAACTCGGAACGCGCGTCCGAGAACAGGTGAATTGACCAAGTAGTCAGTTGCTATACTAAAGGAGAAATTTAATTTTGGATGTACCAAAAAGCCTCGCTGAGTTCTGAGGACAAATCTCGAGGTGATTGTCTGAAAAAGGCGAAGCAAAGCATCTGTGCTCGCGTTCAGAGTTAAGTGGATAACTCTGCAGATATAACTTTCTTTACGTACGATTAAAATTAATGCTTCGAACATATGAAAAAGGAAGTTATTTAACAGGTGATTGGTTGGCAATAAATAAAGAAGCTATTTTCGATACCAATCCTTATCTAAATCAGAATGATACCTTGGCCGAGAATGTGTGGTATACACACAGAAATTACGAACAAATTTATGCGATAATTCTTAATTGGCCAAGTAATGGCTTGTTGACCTTAGGATCAGTTAAAGTGCCTCTCAATGGCCACGTGTTCTTACTTGGATCTTCACAGCCAATTAAAGTATGTTTCTACATTCAAAAGCACGATGTATAATAAGCTACATTCATATAAACTAATTATTACTGAATGTTAAATTTCAGTGGGTACAAGACAGCGAGACATTGTCTATACGTTTACCACCAGAACTTCATAAAGGGCAACCAGCTTGGGTGGTAAAAATAACACGGGGATAAAGTTCCACGTCTAAGAAACCAGAACGTAATGATTCTCAAAATGCCTGTTTTATTAAACATAACATATTTTGTATAATTTCAGAAAAAGAGTACAGTAGGTACTTGTTAGCAGCCCGACGAACTGGCGCGAGTGAGAAAACCCAATGAGCGAGCGAGAGGAAACGAAAGACCCTCTCGGTCGTTTCCGGATTCCCCACTCTCGTCCGAAGGATTCGAAGAAGTGGTGGGGATAGTCGTCGGCTTCCTAACGTGTCGTAGAAAGGGGCTGCTAACGAGTACCTACTGTATATAGTAATTCGTCGTTATTGTCCCGTTTTTACCATGCGTAATAGACTCCCGCTCACTATTCCCACCAGTGATGCCAGATCGGGGACAGCAGCGTGTCCGTGAGTTGGACTCCGAAGCGCCGAGCTCACGGACACGCTGTTCCGGCGTAGTGTGCACGAGGTGGGGGAAATTCTCAAGGGAACTCGTCCTCGATCTGGCATCACTGATCCTCACCATTTCTTGGAATCCGTCGGTCGAGAGTGAGAGATCGAAAGAGACGACAACTTCGTGTCAACTGTTTCGTTCTTTCTCCTTCGGCTCTTGGGTTTTCTCACTCGCGGCATCGGCCCCACTCAATAGTCTTAGAGCATATACTGTTCTGTCTCTCTATAGCCGCGTGTGTCGGGACCGGGCGCACGCAATTTGAGAGACGAGTAGTCTATTCGGCTTCCTTTGATTTCACGCGGTCAGAGTGTAAGGTGTGTCACTATTGAGAATGGTTATGAACCTTTCCTCGGCTTTCTCTTTGACATCCGATACCCGATGCCGCGGCGCGGCGACTACAAACAAAGTAGTGAGGATAGCTTCACGCTTATAGAGAATCCGAAAACGCGTGCCATTTGAGAGACAGCACTGTACTACTCTAAGGGAATAGTGTCCGCATCGCGTTGTTGTCCCGCCACCAGCCCCGTTCGTCGGGACTATTACGACGAATTACTGTAAATTGTAAAACGGTACCTTTGTGACCTAATCCCCTTAAACCCCCAAGAGTATATTATATAGCAAAATTGTTTTTATAATACTTCGGTATAAATGCTTGTCTTCACGGACACGTCCTTATATTATAGTTGAGCTATCTCGTACAAATAAGCTCCGAGTAATTTAGTCTAAAAAGAAGGAAGAATTGTTAAATTCATGTATAACGATTATTATATGCTATATTACTCATACAAGAATACTTACACCCCCGATGTAATTGCGAATATCTAATTTCTCGTTCTGAGAGTGTGCTCCATCGTCACCAGCTCCAACTGGTAACAGCAGCACATTTTTGCCAGTCACCTCTTGGAAAGTCAAAGTAACTGGAATCGAGCCACCCTCGCGTGATAAGTCAGGCTCCACTTTGTAAACGTGTTTGGTGGCTTTCCGACCAGCCACGTAGTTCGGATGATCGGGGTTTTCCGACCAAGTTTTTCCTCCATGACCCATGCCAACATTCATCGTATTCGGGCTACCTCTAGCAGCCCACTGTTTCTTCAAGTACGTTGTTACTTTTTCAACGGTTTCATCGGGTGTCATATTTGGCACTATTCTAAGCGAAAATTTGCCGATAACTTTTCTTGGAATAACAGTCTTTGCGCCCGGCTCGCTAAATGCACCCTCTATGCCATGAAGAGATAAGCTAGGCTGCCTCCATCGATGCATCAACAGTTGGATCTAACCGAAATAAAATTCAACCGTATATAAACAGCACAGCGAAGATTTAGTATTAATTTATTATAATTATAGATACACACTTTGTCTTCGTTGTGAGTTAGTCTATTAGCTCCAATAGATTTCTTGAATTCGGGTACATCGAACTCTATTGTTTTATAGGCCTCCACTTCTTTTTCAGTGACCTCGGCGACACTATCGTAAATGCCGTCTATTAAAATCTTTCCATTAACGTCGACCATCGTGTTCATTAAGTAAATCAAGTCTGCCATTGCTTCGTGCACAGTTCCTCCGAATGTACCACTGTGCAGATCCTTGCGAGCGCAAGTAACTTCCAAATTGAAGTAACAGATGCCTCTCAAGCCATACGTAATGCAAGGCTTCGTGGTACCCAGCCAATAATTATCGGATATACACACATAATCCACGCCTTGTAAAAATGTGTCCTTACGCGCCCAAAGAAGGTCGTCCAATCCTTCGCTACCAGATTCTTCCATACCTTCGAACACAAACTTCGATCGAAGAATGATTAATAAGCAGACGTTAAAACGAAGGGACCATTAAACGCATCGGTATAATTAAAATTACCTTGAGATTTACTGGAATATCAACGCTGATAGCTTTGTAAGCCTGCAGCGCGTGTATCCAGCAAAGCACAGGGCCTTTGTCATCCGTGCTTCCACGACCAAATAATTTCTCATCTTTCTCTACGAGAGTAAACGGCTCCGTGTCCCAGCCATCTTCCTTCAACGCAGGTTGAACGTCTAAATGCCCATATATAAGAACAGTCTTCTTCTGTGGGTCCGACCCAAGAGTTCCTAACAAAGCGGGTGGGAGAGGAATTTTACTTCCATCCGGAAGGGTTTGCTTCCCTACGTCTACTAACTCCGTAGTGGCGCCGAGCTCTTTCAGTCTTATTTCTGCCCATTTCATCATTTTAATTATCTCATTTCTGTGATCCGGCCATGCCGAGACAGACTTTATAGCCACTGCCTCCCGCAAGTTGTTTATATATTCTGATTTATGATTGTCGATATAACTGAAAATTAAGTACACGTTAATTCCATAGTTCTGTTGGTACTGCTTCTATGAATTCGTGAGATCGGAAACGATGTATCATTATTACAAATACCTAAATAAATTTTTCAAAGTCGACGGGAGTTCTGAAGCCATTCTGTAGTTTCTTTCGTTACTTATATGCAATCTATCTACCTCGAGGGTCTACTGAGGTTCGCTTCGATACACAGTAGACTGACAATATATCCTGCAAATATAGTAAATTATAAATCTATTTAGTCAACATATTGTAGATATTTTTGCAGAACTGGATTTACTTTTCAAGGGGCCCTCGGTTAAATGTAAAAAATAAAATGACGCAGATCTGATTTTGTTGATAATAATACTCGTATAATCTAAATAAGAATTTAATTTCAAAATTAACATTGAATATTAAAACTAAACATAATATTAACATAAATAAACATTAAAGATACAAGTTAATAAAGATAATATAAAAATAATGCTAATGTTTTGCAGAAAATATTTAGAATAAGGGGCCCCCAGCTAAACAGGGCCCTAGGCTTCAGCCTTGTTAGTCTATAGGATAAATCCAACACTGTATTTGTGTATGCAAATTACACATTGAAATACACAAAATTAATACAGAATTAGCGAAATAACAAATGTATCTTTAAAATCTTGAAGAAATTCTTGTTCAAATCCCATTTTCTTACCTATATTTTATTAACATATGTTTCAGTTTAAACGTATACGTGCTCTACTCACCAGTCAAGGGGCGTTTCTGTTCAATTAGTTCATCTATCTTTATCAAAGTTAAGCTATGATAAGTCTCCGAAATAAACGAAAAGAAAATGGTGCTCATAAACGATTAAGAAACAAAGGATTTTCCTTCAATCTATATTACGTTTATAAATAAGTATTATAAAATTAAATTATTCTGTAATAATCATAATAATACTTTAATCGTTAAAAATAATAATGTTGAAAATTAGATGACAACGCATAAAAGGATAGATAACGACTTTTATATTGTAACTATACCGGCTACAAAAAATGTTCCTACGAAACCGATACTGCTTAATCTAGAACGATATAGAAGATTTACAGAATATTATAATTATAATAAAAAGCTCAAAATATATATACTACTACTTCAGAATTATATACAAACGTATTTTAAACGGATGCAGTCAATTATTATTTATGCATACATATATACATAAATTAACACCCAAAGGTGGTTAATTTATTCCGTGGCATATAGTCGCGACGATAATAATAAAAATTATTCAATCCCAGGTGAGGCTTACATATAATTACAAATTAAGTAATACTTCCGCGCGATTTCGTAAAATCGGAGGAACGCGATATCAATTGGGAGATAATAGTAAAAAAAACTACGCGCGTAAGATAGTTGACAATTCTGATGCTCGAACGTTGCCAACAGTTGCCAACATACATACATGTCAGAACTGGTCGGACCTCATCTTTGGCTTTTCTCAGCTTTTCTTCCGAGCAACATGGAAAGTTGTAAATAACAGAGTATATTAAAGACCACCGCTTTTTACAATATTTGCGTTGCAAAATTTTGCGTAAATTCGAGAAATGTCCCGCCACAGATCCGTACGGTCTATGAACTACTCGGAAGGTACGTAACAGAGAGTTTATTATAAAAGAATTAATAACTCGAGCATGTTTCGCTCTTTAACATCTTGTTACATCTTTCGAAATAATATGGCTTTTGTGCAGAGTATGAAGGTTATGACGACGTTTATGGGCATTCCGTGGAAGATGACTACTGCGTATCTCCCAGTGGTAGGTATTGTTTAGTGTACAATTCCCATATGCAGATCTTAGCAACGATCGTAATGATTTTAATTGCAGCGGAGCAGTTCTTGTTCGATCGGAGCAAACAACAGAACATGGCGTCTTTCATTACGGAACCGGACATAGTAGAGGACAACGAGGATGGAGAAGAATCAGTAATATCTTCTAACGAGAAAGACGTAGCGCTCACAGAATTAGAAAGAGCTAAGCTTGTATCGTGTATGGATTCTATAAAGAACATAATAGGAGACACGGTACCTGACTCCGAGATACAGAAAAAAATTCTTCAATCTAATTTCAACGCAGAAGCGGCGCTGGATTTAGTTTTAAAAGAATCTCCTCCGCAGAACGTCACTGGTACGTAGATTATACATCTGTTTTTAACATTTTCACAGCTTAAATACTATATCTTGTAATCATATTTTTAGAACCGCTCGCGAGCAACAAGGATGATTTAGAACATTACCCAGGTATGTTATGCACTAATACTGTGAAGCAGAACTTTATCGAGCGATATTTATTGTAATATTTTGAATATTACTGGTCGATTATTTCTTGACCTATAATTCTTTCTGTTTCATGCGCTGCCCTTGAATCCATCGGTAAGGTAAGATGCTACATCTGCTAAGCCACAAACTAGCTCATTTATTGTACCTAAATTATCGTTTAAAAAGCAAGAGAGCATTGAAAATGCTACTGTAAATGCGTCTTTTAAACATAATTTAGACACTTTAAAGAACTTGACGATCAGTAATCAACCTACGACATTCTCATCTTTATCTGGACTTATAACGAATCATGCTAAATCATTAACAAATAGTATAAAAGACTCCCAAACTGGCTCGAATACAGTACCATTCAATTCCTTAGCAGATTTAACAGCCCATCATTTACAGAAATCCAGTAGTTTGATTAACGATAAAAATTCTACTCAGAAACCGTTCTCGCCTAGTACAAGTTTTTTAATACCGAAATTGTCGATCAGGCAGGATAGGAGTAGTGATTTAAGTGATAGGCAATTAGGTTTATCTACCGTTCGGAAGGATAGAAACTTAGAATTAAATTCGATAGATGGTACGAAGAAAGATTATTCTATGGATTTGCTTGAGAAGAGCATATCGAACGTGCTTGCTCTTTCAGAAGATCGTACGAATATTAAACCTAGTTCGCAGACTTTAGAGGCGAAAGAAGATTCGTTGACAAATGTAAATGGTATTCGGACACCGTCGCCGGATAATTGGATGATTGATTTGAGTTCTGCTTTGAAAGAAGCCACGTCTTTAGTCTCGGATAACTGCAGTCAGAAAAAGCCAAAAGTATTAACAAGCAGTAATAACAACATTCCTAGTACAAGCTTGAACATTTCTAATCAGAATATTGAAACCCCATATGTCGTTCTTCCTACGACATTGAACTTAAGTAGCTTGAAGAGCGTTAAACTCCCTTACACGAAACAAAATGTTTCCCTGTTCGGCCGAACATTATGTAGATCGTGGAAGTGGAAGAAACCGATTCTTAAATCTCAAGAGCAACAATATAAAACCGTAAAACGATTCGACTTTTCAGTCCCATATCGTCGCACTTCACAAAAACCGTCTGTACAGTAATACGTAGCTTGAACTTAGGTACAAAGTTTTTTAGGTACAAAGTGTTATTGCGTTCAAATGTGATTGTAATCGAATATAAATTTAAATGATACATTCGTACAAATTACGAATTTAAAAATAGGACGTATATAAAAGAACGCGATATACTTTGTCGAAGAATATATGTACTTGGATTTTACTCGTGTACCTAGATTTTAACGATGTCTGCGATAAAAGTGTATCTTTTTCAAATCAACAATACACAGTCGTTTCACAATTTTCATATATTTCTCTTCCTCGTTTAAAGCGACCGATAGTTGACGATGAATTTTACGATAGGTAAACAATTGTCATCGAAGCCTACGTTTCAAGTTACAACGCCTTCCAACGTGAAAATCATTCCTGCCGGGAAACGGTCTGTTGTGAAGGGTTTCGATTTAGGTGGAGGGGAAAGCGCAGAGCCATTGAATTCTCGCATCGAAAGCCCTCGCTCTCAGAGCCCGTTTCCTGATTACAACAGCCCAGAGGTAAAGAGGAAAGAACATATCGCACCAAAAGAGAAGAAACTGGCTTCTTCGCGGACAAATAGCCCACGGTGCCAGTCCCCTGTATCTGGACACGCGACGTCTGACTCGGATTCTAAAATCAAGCTTAACGAAGAGAAGGTGGATGCTTTAAAAGTGTATAAAAGTAAAAGGGGAGACTGCAAAGAGCAGTTACATCTAGTGGTGGTTGGGCACGTAGATGCTGGTAAAAGCACTCTACTGGGACGACTTCTATGTGACTTAGGACAAGTCTCGGCAAAATTGATACACAAGTATCAACAAGAAAGCAAAAAGATAGGGAAACAGTCATTTGTTTATGCGTGGGTGCTTGACGAAACAGGAGAAGAACGGTAATTGAAGCTTGGTAACATTTCTTTGTATCAAATTTCACGTATCCGAGGCTCATCTAATATCTATTTTATACAGAGAACGTGGGATAACGATGGATATTGGCCATTCGAAATTTGAAACGGAGACGAAATCTATTACTTTGTTGGATGCACCTGGACATAGGGACTTCATACCAAACATGATCACTGGTGCTACTCAAGCGGACGTGGCTTTGTTAGTAGTAGATGCTACTAGAGGAGAATTTGAAACTGGTTTCGATAGCGGAGGCCAGACTAGAGAACATGCATTATTATTGCGTTCGTTAGGTACTAGAGCTTATGTACAGCATTCACGTAATGCATCTATAGTCTCGTTTGTGGGTAAAACTGATTAGTTTGTTTTAGGTATATCGCAGCTAGCAGTAGTAGTAAACAAATTAGACACGGTGGACTGGTCGAGAGATAGATTTAATGAAATAGTGGATAAAATGAGCGTATTCTTGAAGCAAGCGGGATTCAGAGATAAAGTTACTTTTGTTCCTTGCAGTGGTTTGTCTGGCGAAAATATTGTAACGAAACCTAAAGAGCCTTTATCTAATTGGTATGATTACTTAAGCAATTTAATATATCCAACTAATCAGTGTATTTATATATTAATCGATACGTTTTAATTATGTAGGTACACAGGACCTATGCTAGTCAATGTTATTGATAACTTTAAATGTCCCGATCGCCCAATAAATAAACCGTTTCGTTTCTCTGTTAATGACATATTCAAGGGTACCGGGTCTGGCTTCTGCGTTTCGGGACACGTAGAAACAGGCATGGTATCTTTAGGTGATAAAGTACTGGTGCTACCAAGAAATGAAGTAGCAGCAGTTAAAGGTATGCTAACTTGATAAATCCACTATTTGCTACGTAATAAATACTTTTCATACGAAACCGAATTTCAGGTTTACAAATCGACGAGGCGTCTGTAACAAACGCATTTGCCGGGGATCGTGTTGCTTTAACATTGTCAGGCATCGACCAACAAAACGTTGGGATTGGAGATATTATTTGCAATTTGCAAAATCCAATTCCCGTAACTACGTGCTTCCAAGCGCACGTAGTCATATTCGCGGTGAAAATACCAATCATGAAAGGTCTTCCAGTAGTGATGCATCAACAGTCCTTAGTGCAACCCGCTGTTATTACAAAATTAGTAGCCCAGCTGCACAGGACTACCGGCGAAGTTGTGAAGAAGAAACCGCGGTGCTTACCGAAGAATGCAAGTGCCATTATTGAGATTACAACGCAAAGTCCAGTATGTATGGAGCTGTACAAAGATATCAAGCAATTGGGCAGAGTTATGTTGCGCGTGGACGGGACAACAGTCGCGGCTGGACTTATTACAAAGATTAAGTAACGATAGAATAGTTTCGCACGTTCAGAGCTCAGATTCCAAGGACGAATTTTGCCTTTCATCTGGAACTGTGGATATATCGCGACTGTTGTATAGTTATGTACTTCTAAATTTATACAAATGTTAATATAATTGTCATGTTCTTGTTAATTTATATCAACATATATATGTACATACAAGTTTATTTGCTACAAAATGCTCACTTCTTTTCTTAGCCAGTGTATAATGTGTAACATATTTATAATAATTTGTAACATTTCTACTGTAACATTAAAGTAATATGTTTATTAAATTGTTCCGCGAAAATCTTTTGTTCGCTTATTGCACAAATCCTGTATCATCTAACGATAAGTTTTTGTATGTCCTTTTCATACAATATTCGATACAATGTAATCAAAGTAATCATATAGAAATTTTACAATATTAATCCGCATTGCGCCTTGCGAATAGTCTCTCCCATTCTAATTTACCTACTGCACGAACTACATCCACCGAACGGGACGTTTATAGTGTCCCCTGTGTTTGGTCTCCCCAATCTACGCGTTGGTGGTTTTGGTGGCCTGTACAAAAATACGCATGATTAATACGAATTTCGTAAAGTACTGTGCTCCGATGAAGAGAAGTTGGTTGAAAAACTCTAGGGTTCAAATAGTATATCCCTATTGGCTTGTGCGACAACGTCGACGAATACAAAGTAAGCAAACAGGACACAGGCAGTGGGAGCTAATGCGAGCGAAGAACCCCGACCGACTTCTCTTCATCACGGCACAGTACATTAGGGTGGACTGAAAATTTTTTTTGACAATTTTGCCAACACTGTATGTTTCATTTTGTACCCTATACTAAAGCATTATTCATACAAAAAATTAATAAGTTATTACATCATCCTCAGGTGGCGCATGGTAAATTAAAAAAACTTATAGAGACTTTGTAAATTTTTTACACATCAAGTATTCTGCGCTTTCGTTACTATCCTCTCTCGCTTTATCAATTGTTGATTATTAGTTCTAATGCTTCAAGGTCGAGGTCAGATGCATTGTCGGATCCGAACTTGTCCTGCAAACAGCGATCAAAGGGAAACTGACCCCCTCCGGACCTTGAGTCAGTAGAACTAATAATCAACAATTGCTAGAGCAAGAGAGGACACTAAGGAAAGCGCAGAATACTTGATTTGTAAAAAATTTATAGTCTTTATAAGTTTTTTTTAATTTACCATACGGCACCTGAGGATGATGTAATAACTTATTAATTTTTGGTATGAATAATGCTTTAGTATAGGGTCAAAAATTAAACATCCAGTCTTGGCGAAATTGTCAAAAAAAATTTCACTCCGCCCTACAGTACATATCAGTTGTGAAAATATTTTAAATCAGCGAATATCTTACCCAGACCCAGGTCTGTAATCTCTCGTATAATCACTTCCATGTTTGTTCATGTTAGGATTGAGCATTGTCCTGAAACTAAATTAAACCGAATTATTCGACGATGCTTACACACGAGAGAAGTAACGCACTTCGTCGAGAAATCGTCGAGAAATCTACTTACAACATGATAATCATGAAAATGATGCCAGTGAAGATTTTGCCTACTCGTTTCAAATTCCATGGAGGAGAGTCCAAAATGGTCCCATCTAAAATTGTATTAACAGTAGTTACAAATATTACATTATTTATATACACGATATTAAAAGTTACGCAGAGGTTAAGGTTATTACCTCCCGATACGTAAACCATGTTTCACAGTTTCCCGTAGAAGTAAGTATTCTTTCAATTATAATTTTTCCAATCGGCACGACGGCAAGAATTTGGCTGAAGCACGTTCGAAAGAATAATGTGTTTCGTCGTATGTACAGATGTGTTTTTACACCTCCTTGACAGCTCTAACACCACGTCAGACAATGCATTGCGTTCGTAGGCAGACAACACATGCATACGCGGTAATGTAATGACGTTAACTTCACGAAATATTCCACGATACGCGAAAGCTACTAGAGCAGGCTCGTTTTAATATTAAAGACGTTATAATACTTGAAGGGTAGCGTTTCTCTGCAGGGTATAGGTTTGTTATTTGATATGTATCCTGAAAATTAAAGTAGCTTCGCATTTTATGCGAGAATACGATTGAAAAGTGCGGTCGAGACCTTGCGAAGGTATGTCAACATCACGCTATATGTATATCGTAAGACGCTTGCATACATATGCATATGACAGAATGTCGTATGCTGGTCACGTCTGTATTATTTAAGCGCTCTCTATTATTAGGCTAATAATTGTTCAAATATTATCATTCGATTTGTATTCACCTTGAACCCCGAAAGTTTCTGGGCTCGTGGGACAATTCATACCGATGACCTCAGACCCATGAGACCCGACAGCAACGATTTAGCATTGCACATTATTTCTGAAACTTCTGGAACCCCTTGAAATCCTAAAACCCTTCATCAAATACATAAATAGAATTCTTCGGAGCTACCTTGGGACTCCCATATCTCCCATGTAATAAACTTTAAATGAATTATTTTGCAAACAGTTTCAAACCATTTATTTTGGCATACACTCGCTAAACAGCCACTACTGCTTATACATCACAATCATACTTTACTTAGAAATACGAAAAATAGTTTATTCGTTACAAGGCAATCCTCCACACGTTTCTGTCCCTTGTTAAAGATTCTTCGTTCCTAAATATTTTCACCGAGCTGTTTAAAAGTTTGCAAATGCATTTTACTCGCAATCAGTGTAAGACAGTGGCGCACCCAAAGTGGGGGGGAGTGGGGAATGGCAAGGGTTCCCCAAATAAAAAGGAGATTAATGTAACCACGACTGAAGTAATTCAAGAGGTTTGTAAAAAAGAAGATAAAGCTTGATTTTATTCTTTAAATAAATTCTTATAATCACCTAAAGAATTTCGTTGAATTTGCGTTAAAAATATTCTTATCCGCTCGACTCGGCGCCCTCCAATATTAAGTCCCGGGCACGCCAATGTTGTAAGTTTCAATAATTTACAGTCCGCAGGTTCTATCATTATCCTAAAAGGCTTTTTATCAAAACTATAACTAAGGTACTATAAACGAGCGATCACAAAAACACCGAGCTAATTTTCTACTTTAACAGCGGCCGGCGAAGCCTGATCGCGAGCGACGACCTTAACCCAGAGTCCACCTTGCGCTCTGATCGTCATTCGGAACTTCGGTCGCACTTCCTCTTTTCCGGGCACCGATTCCAGACGACACTTCCTCAGGATCGCGCTGATCATCGACTTCATCTCGAGCATGGCAAATTTGTACCCTGCAAAGAGAACAAACGCTCGATTAATCGTCGGCTAAGCTTTAAAAAGATTCTTCTTCCAGCCGCGATCTTACCGATGCAATTCCTTGGTCCCGCGCTGAAGGGCAAATAAGCGTAAGGGTGCCTCTTCTCGGAGGTCTCCGGGCTGAAGCGTTCGGGCTTGAAAGCGTTCGGCTCCGGGAAATGGTGCGGCAAACGATGCGTGCTGTAGGGTGAGATGAACACACCGCAGCCCCTTGGTATCAGGTGTTTCCCTAAAGGACGTTCACGTGATTTTAGGGTTTGTCGGTTTTTAAAATCCGGTTTTTATTTATGAATTTGTAAAATTCGAAAACCGGTTTTAAAATTTAAAAAACCGGTTTTATATACTATTTAGAATTAATATGCAGAAATGAATTAATTATTTAATTATTGTAGTATATTGTAGTACGTAACAATTTAGTTATTACTGTAAAACTAATCTTTATGAGTTCATATTTTCTGAAGAAAAATACTAAATGGAATAAAGATTTATACTTTCGTACCATTGTAAAAGATTTACAATTTATGCGGATTTTAGTTTAGTCTTTTTTCATTTGGTTTTGTACGCAGTCTATGTGATTGTGTTATATTTTCGTACATCCATAAATATTAAATGAACTTAAAAATTGTACGGATTTTAGTTAATTTAATTTTGATTTATTTATTTGTTTTTGTATAGATACAGTAAATTTATTTGATTATATTTTTGCAATTTCCATAAATATTAAGAAAACTGAACATTATTAAAGTGAGTGCGAATATTTATTTACTATTTTAATCTATATTCTCTGTGAAAATTCGAAAACCGGTTTCACCGGTTTTTGGGGAAAAGTGGAATTCGAAAACCGTTTTTTCAAAAGTCGGTTTTTGTATAAACCCTACTTGATTGTGAAACGCGGTCGCAATTAAATGGTATTAAAATGGTAATTAAGGTCGTACCTATCTTCACGTCTTCACCGAGTATCCTGGCTATAATCGGCACGCTAGGGTACAGTCTAAGGGTCTCTTTGATGCACATCTCCAAGCATCTCATCTCTTTCAAGTCCTTCATCGTGGGCAGCCTCGAATCATCCTCGAATATCCTATCAAGCTCTTCTATACACTTCTCCTGCCATTCAGGATGGTTCGCTAGGAGGAAGAGCGTCATGGCGGTGGCGGTGCCAACCGAGTCCTGCCCAGCCAGCATGAACGTGCAGCACTCCTCCACGATGTCTTCGTCGCTGAAGCAAGGATGCTTCTCGTTCATCTCCACCATGTACTCCAGCAGGGACATCTTCTTAGCTCCCACCGTCTCATCGAGAACCGCGGGATCTTTGCTGCGCAGCAGGTCGCGCTTCTCTTTCATCATTTTCAAGCACGTGTCGAAGAGGTCCCTCCGCTGCTTCTCCTCCTGCCTGCCGTGTTTGGTCAATCGATAGATCCATTCGATCAGCAGCCAAGGCCTCACCAGCCGGTACAAAAGCATGATTTGGCCTCTAAAAGAGAAATTCGAGTATTCAGTCTTGCGGCCACCGCGAGATGAGTGTTATGTTGTAATGCGCTTTGATTGCTAACTTTCTGAACGGCAGGTCGTCCTCCATTGTTGCGTTGGACCGTCGGCAAGTCCGGTTTATCCCCAAAACCGTCTCTGCGAACAGCAAATTGGTCACATTGATAAATTGGTTCACAGATGCCTTCGGGCGTTTTATTAAAATTGTGACGACCTGAAATGCGATGTTAAATGAGTTGCGTTTTCTTTGACGAGAGCTTACGACCCGCGTGGGAGGTCGACAGAAATCGCGCGTATTTGATTTCAATTCGTATGCTAATTGATATTGAAAGCGTGGCGATTCTGCGCCTCGGTGAACAAAAAGCCTGCCGAGCACTTTTAATGACATAACAGGCGTCGCGTAGAATGTTATTGATGCGTTAAAGGAGCTGTATAATTAAGCCAATTAAGGTATTAAGAGTTGAAGCGCGTGTGATGGATGAAACAGTCCAGCTACTTTGATTTTAGGCAACCGTATTGAGCTGCATGTTTGCGAAACGTTTAAATAATTACACAACCTCGGTGCTACATACGTTCTATGTATATGCATGAGGCCTCTTTTTTCTGCAAATATTATGAAATAATAGTGGCGCGTGTTTAACGCGAGGGAGAGAGATGCAGAAATAAAACCGAATTCAAATGTGTTGACTACAAATTGTTTAAAATGTGTTGGCCGTGACTCGTGAGCTCGTGATGAGTAAACCTGATGATACGTCTCTGTAAACTGTTCGCGACGGTTTACCGATTCCGATGAAAGGATTGCAAAAGGTTAGATGCTTCTAGGCAGGATATAATGTTGACTCTCTTACTCACGCGCCGAGTGCATTCGCGTGCAATTCTGAAAATCAAACTTGGCACCGATGACTTAGTAGCTCAAACAAGAGTGGCAGCGCCTTCCCTTAATGCGCGCCTCTCTTCTGAATAATGAATGCGCAAATAACGACAGGCGGGGGCAAAAAAGTACGGTAAACAGAAATAATTTAAAACGTCGCGCTACTTTATACCTCCGTCGCGGTAAACACAAATACATAATTTAAAACGGCCCGCTACTTTAAACTCTCGTTACATTGTGCTTTAATTCTGTGAGCACAGGCTGCATGCTTAACCCTTCGTTGACACACTTCTTTTGTCGATCAACTTTTACCGAGGCTTTGAGGCTGGCTCTTAAAGTAATTTTCGAACGACTGCCATTCTCGTCTAAAGAATCTAATCGTTATGAAAAAAATCATGGGTCAATTTTAAGGTCTCCAGAATGTATTTCAATAGTCTGTTCATTGAAATTTTATTACAGTTTTTGTAAAAAAAATCCAGATTACCATATGTAAGGAGAAAACGATAAAATCTTCAGAAAATTGTAACTTTTACGAATTTCAATATTTGAAGCTAAAAATCTACAGAGCTTTTGTTCAGATATAATATTTTGAGAAAAAAAATTGTTTGTAAGTTGACTTTGGAATACGGTATTTATTTTATATATAGAAGGTAGGCTATTTCGGTAATTGAAAAACAGAGATACTCCACGAATATTCATGATATTCTGCGTTTTAGAAAAGGTACAGAGCCTCAAAATCAATCAAAATTAGCTTATGGGTGGCCCATGCCCAAACGATTCTGTTTCGACGGGTTAAACGTTCCGTGTAAAGAGCAGCTACCTCGCATTTAAAGCTAATATGTGGATATGTGAATACTGGAACTGTAAAAAGTCTGTAATCTAATTCAAACGGAATGGCTATTACACACAAGACACAATTATCGACGAGATAGAAAAAGGTGTGAAATGTGCGGATAAGTATGCGTGACGAAAGTATCTCGCGTGGAAAGGCTCGCATACGTTTACAGTTAGTGTTTCTTCTCGAAAATTCTCGAGTGTTCCTCGAGATAAGTTACAGATTTTGATTTCTTATTTCTTGAGAAACTGTGTAATTTAGAAATTATAATAAAATTAAAAAAGTGAAAAAGTAAAAAATTGAAGTAGAGAAAATTTTGATTGTAGACATCAACAGTGTGGGATGCAAGAGAGAGAGAGAGAGAGAGAGAGAGAGAGAGAGAAAGAGCGATTGGTCCGTGGTTTCGATGCTAATAATTTCGTCACAATTTTTGCGACGAAATACGGAAATCTAATACAGGAGAAGAATTATTTCTTCAAGATTATTTATATTTGTCTATAACAGAAAGCTTAAGGAAATTGCAACCCCCTTGATAAATATCCCAAAATGATAAATATCGGATTTTCACTCAAGAATTTAACGTATAGATTTGCAAATGGACAGCAAACTTGGAACTATTAAGGGATGCATTGTCTTTAATTAAATCTACGTCCACACAATATGATCGCAATTTTTCGGTTGCTAATGATTTCATGACAAATAAACGAACTCGAAAGGCCAACTCAAGATTAGATGAATTATGTTTACGCGTAGATCTTTTTTAATTATCAATTATCATTGTTTTGATATATATGTGTATAATATTAAAATAATCAAACATCAAGTTCGCACTACTTGTACGTTTCTTGTCCTTGAGTATTCATTTAAATAAAATTTTATCATTACACAGGATGTGCTTATTTAAGAAATGGATGTTTGATTATTTCTAATCAATATATTTCTTGTCTCGGAAAATAAAAATTGTCGAGAAATCAGAAACACCAGTCCTCAATTTACCATTGAAGATTTTCTATTCGTAAAGCGAATGCATCGACACTCACCGCTCAAAATGTCGTAGACAGAGTCGTTGATGAAAGACGTGATGTTAATCTCCTGGTTGTCCTTATGGAGGAAGTCGTTCATCAAGTGATGCGCGCATTCCGCGAAGGTGCTGGTGAATCTCTCGAGAATATGAAGATGGAAAGCTGGCTGGAGGAATTTCCGGTGTGTCCGCCACGTTACCACGTCTCTTGTGATCAACCCCTTGCCGAGGAAATTGTCCAGCAGCTTGTAAAAGAATATCTTGCGCGTGTGCTTCATGCTGCTGAGGACCACTTGGATGTCCTCCGGCTCCATGATCATCACGTACGGGAATCCTGTCAGCCATATCCTGATCACGCGCCCATAATCTTGGCTCTCGTTGGCTAATCTATACAGTACTGCGAAAAGATATTTCCAACGTGATCTCGATAATACACATCGTTTTATTGCTGCCGGAAATATGTGCGTAAATTTAGGAACCGCCGATTACTTACGGTTATCTTTGAGCACGCACTTCGCATTCCCGAGGATCGGCACGGTCTTCGGACCATTTAGACGCGAAATGAATATCACGCACCTGATGTAATTCTTCAGAATGTATAGGATGTAGATACTGGCCAAAATGACGAGGTAAGCCCACACACCACCTGGCGTTTGGTCCCACTGATAAAGTCAAGTGTGATTTAATGAGCACCATCCTCCGCAAATTCTTTATAAACTATTCTATCCCATTCTCGCAGATACGCAGTTTCAGTGGAGGGTAAGAAATAATTAAATAAGTTTGCATAATTTACCATCGTGGCGAAAAATATTATAGATTTAGAAAATGGTTAATTGGAATACGCGAATTTCAACATATTTTAATATTACAGTTGCAATAATTTAGTAATTTAGAAAACTCGAAACTTTATTCGCGATTCGAAGATAAGAATAATATAAAAACTATGAATAAAGAATAGTTAGCAGCTGCCTCGAGAATTTGTATAATTTTCGTTTGTATTTTTTTAATTACAGTCAACAGAGATTTATGCAAAGATTTTGTTGATTTCACTTCTCGAAGCAAAATATTCCACTTTACAAAACCGAATCAGCATTTCAAGTTTCGAGAGTTCCAAAGCCTTGCAAACTTTCCACTTCGAGTTTCGAGAATATAAAAATTAACTTCGCACCCATAATATCTACATAATTTCCGATATAAACAGTAATTCCACGTGCTTCGTATATTTCGAAACTATTTCTGTATATTTTCCACGAAGGCACCCACCGAGGTCGATGCTGCTTTTATTATCACCATTCTGTTAATGACTTTTCATTCGATTCCGTTTCGCGTTGGCCGCTTTCGTGGCCGAAAGAAAAATGCCACTCGTTAGCACACCTAATCAGTCTTGGAGCTGTACACACGTTTACCTTCCTATTAGTGAACCACCATTTTCGTAAAACAAAAATCTGTTTTCAGGATTATTAGTGTGTCTGGGTTTAAGTGATCACCTGAACGAAACCTTCCCAAAAATCAAAGTCATTTTCAAAGTACTCCGGCACATTATCACGCACTCGAATGAACAAGTGTTTCTAATTGTAAGCGTGCTAATAAACACGAATGTATATTTATAGATTACACCGAAGGAGGAAGCCCAGTGGATGTTGAAGGACATTCAGCGCAGAGTCAAATTCGCTTGCCTACGAAGTTCTACGAGGGACATTCATTACCGATTCCAGTTGGATAGTTTATTAATTGTCTTATTGGAACGTGCTAGCGGCACGCGTACATGCCCAGTCGAATAATAATGTTTCACAGCTGGGCGCAAGGTTCGTTGACCAAAACCGAGTTTCCTCAACAATAATGGCAACGATTCTATACTACTGGGCCAGCAAAATGTCGAACAGCCCGCGAGGAACCAGCGTACACAACGTTGAACTCTCGTAGTATTTCACTTACAATTACTTCGATCAATGTATTCGCACTCGGACGATTTTCTGACACTTACTATTTGCTGAGCTGTAACGACCATGTTCAACGAACGTACGAGAATCTTTTAATTCGCTCGTTACGCGGGCACACTTTTGACGAAATGTTTAAAGCCGCGAGCATGGAACTCCGACGTACCCATAGGGATTCAGCTTATTTATGCGCTCGCTCCCACCAAGGCAGTCATGGACCACTCAAGATTTGTCCGAAGTCCATAATGTACTTAGAATACGTCACACTTTACATGAAGGAGTCGCGTAAGCTTTTTCATCCCGACATCGTACGCTTTCGAGTATTTATACTGACGCGTGTGTATTTTGTCACGTGTTAACAGCGCGCCGTCAACGATTATTAATACAACGAATTGTTCGGGTTCTCCGTCGTTGATACGGTGGTTCGACGGGACTTCTGATGTCTTTCGATGTGATTTCAGGGTCTTGGGAAAGAGAAAGCGCGACCGGCACTTGGGGGTGTCATAATAAAGGCCCTTGCGGAGACTGTGACGGGGCCTAATTAAGGGAGGCTCGAGGGGACCGCGTAGCCGAGGGGCATTCTTCAATGTTTCGCTGTCGACGACGCAACGTTGCTTCGTCGTGAAATACAGCGGGTCATAAACGATAGACTCGCTTCTCATTCTTTTATACTTTTAAGTGTTTTTTTTTGCCGCCTGGGCCCCTGCCCAGAAGGGCCCCAGGGTCCCATATTCAAACAAAATTTATATTTCTTTCCTGCGCTACTAAATTTTAACCCGTTTTTAAGTAAACTACCTTTTCAGTTTTCCGGAAAAATGGGCCGTGAACAGAAGGCCCACAGGGCCCTATCTTCAAAAAATATGATTTTATCCAGATACTATATTTCTTTCGTTACACTTATCCAGTTTTAGTAAACTACTTCTGAATTTTCCCGAAAAATGGGCCCCCAAAAACGTTTGCCACCTGGGCCTTATTCCTTAAATCCGCGACTGCTTACATCTTCAAAAAAAAATTATTTCGTTCCTGCACTACTAAACTTAGCCCGTTTTTAGTAAACTATCTCTTCAGTTTTCCGGAAAAAATGGGCCCTGCACAGAAGGCCCACAGGGCCCTATCTTAAAAAAATATGATTTTATCCAGATACTATATTTCTTTCGGTACACCTACCCAAGTTTTAATAAACTAATTAAACTAAACTCTGCCTTTTCCCGAAAAATGGGCCCCCAAAAACATTTACCACCTGGGCCTTAATCCTTAAATCCGCCACTGCTTACAGTACCGCTACCAGAAGGTACTTACAGCAACCAAACACATGTCTAGTGGGCCGTCGCAGGAAAACACGTGCGCATTACATAGGTACCGTTTTCTTCGCATCGTGTGGTTCGCCTTAAGAAGCTCTACTATTTCAATTGAACGAGCAAAGGACGTTTTTAGAATGCCCATTTGTTAAGTCCGCTTGACGTAGCACTTACTAACTTTGTTCCCTGGTAATCGCGAACTAATACGCTACTCGCGCGAGGCTTTGTCTTAGCGTAATATATTTAGTTTCGATTTGCATCTGTCTCTCTGTTTGAACGGGCGCCGAGGGATCGGCGAGCAGCAGTTTCACCTCACCTTGAGGAACACCATAGGAATACCATAGCCCTCCGTGGCGCGTAGTGTAAGGAGCACCTCTGCACGTCGCGATTAGAGTGGTCGGTCAACTAAACCCTCGCTGATGGCCAGTAGTAGTTTATATAGGTGTAATCGGGCAAGAGGTGTCTCACGAGGTTTATTAACGGGCAGTTTACAAACGGATCACGTACCGCAAATATGTGCAGGCGTGCTTTATACAATATCGTTCCCGCTCAGCTTCTGGGAGGCGGTCACCAAAGATGATGCCTGGCCGCGCATCCTTCCCCTCAGGGTCGCGGCAGAGATAAAAGAACCTCGAAAAGCTTTGTCCTTAGAATAAATTGTCGCGCCTCCTCCGTCACTGGTTACCAAACCCCGGGGATACTACGGCAGACTCGCTTGTTTACGGAAGATAGACGAAGAATGGAACCGACTAAGGAATGCCTTTCCCGACATTCTCCCAAGCATCGCGTGTTTTACTAAAACATTAAGTGACGCGGGCAGATTTATCTCTTATACTGACTCTACAAAATGAAATCGCATTAATTCACGTCTGCGGCCAATTACACGGATGCGTACGCTGATAAGTAGCAATGTCACCTGTTATCAACGTGTCGCCGCTGATATTGTTCGTGCTACAACTCAGTTGTCGAAAATCGTTAAAGACTTGCTAATTTATATTGCGATGCGTTATGTACATTATTATCTGTTTGCCGATTTTGTAGAATTTCGTGTTGAAACTGAGATAACAATTGATATGTACTGTTTTCATTGTTCGCCTTAAAATTCTCTCGCGTTTTCAGTCTTTGTCACATGCAAAGCGGTTGTCCAGTACAATTAATTGCTGCTCGAGGAACGTCCCGTATCAGTCCACGATCTGACTATACAGCTTGGAAGCCTGCCAACTATTTCGCTACGCGGGTATTATCCTTGCAAATTTGTGCTTATTGCGTTTACTTTGCGACAAACTACGTATTACATGTTTTTATCGCGGAGAAAAAAAAATGTAAATCAAGTTTAAGACTTGTACAGTACGAGCATAACACTTTAGAAGCAGTATATGCAAGGAACTGTATGTCGTTTTGGGCTGGACGCTAGATTGTAAATCTTTCCATGGTATTCCTGTTCATATTTGTTTCCACGTGCTTCATTCTTACGCGTCGCACAATCGGCCTGGTTTTTTAATATTAATTCCAGTGCTTTATGCTCTCCTGTCATTAGCCTCGGGAGATTCTATGGAGATTGGCTACCACCATGCTTTCCCCATAGATGCGCGCGCAAATTTCGCACGATGGCATCTCTTGCTCGATCAGTAAGCGTGCAACATCCATGGGATGTGCTCGTAGAAGGCAGTTGTTCGTCCGATGTCGTTTTATTGACAGAAGGATAGGAAGTATAAATTAAGAACTTGGTGATTTGTAAAAGGGGATATATAGTAACGTGAATTACAAATAAATACATTTTTCGTTGAGATTACTTTCACATCTTCTATCTATAATTAGAGTTTCTAGACGTTAATCGTATTCTACTGTATTGTATGTTTGTATTATTCCAATAGATGGCTCGATAAGAAAAAAATTTAACTGTTATCGATCCACTGCTTCCCCTCTGAAGTGTGCAATATTTGTGTCAACATTAAAGTGAGTTTTATCGACATCTAGTGTCAATAGGGTGAACTACATATTACAGCGACAGATAAAATCGCGATAAACAGATGTTAAGTTAACCTCGTCGGCTTACTATAAATGAGATAGAACAGCAGAATAACAGGTATGTAAACTGTGTACAGTATCATTTTCCAAATTACAATACTGTTTAAAAATACAATACAATTAATACGCAGTTAAATCTCATCGTACATTTTCCACATTCCTAAGTTCTTTATAAACGCGAGCAGACATTCAATGCTAATTACATAATTACGTTATTTCGATTAAAACGTTCTCCTTATTTTAACAAAAACCAGGAATCTCGACGCATGCGCGTCGACGGTCGTCACGGCTCGCGACTGTCGCGTGCGCGCGCACCTCGGCGCGACTCGCGGCTTTCAGGAAAAAATTGAACGTACCGCTCACCAGTAAACTGTGAGACATCCAGCGATTCGTCAGGTGAAACTCCGTGACATCCTCAAATTCATTATCGCTCGACCGCGTCGCGCAGTAGCCGTGCCCGTGACTCGAGTCACTCACCAGAAACTAGTTACTTATTCCGTACCTGGCGACCGAAGTCTCTCGCAGTCGCATCGGTTAGCTGTCAGATTATCGGAGATACACAACAATGCACGTCGCCTAACTTCTCTCGCAACTCTTTCCGTGGTAGGGGAGAAGCGTGCGTCGCGGGAACAATGGACGTCAGTCGGCTACGAGCCGCGAAGTAAGCTAGACTCGCGTGACGCTGATCGATTTGGGGGATCGTGTGCAGCTTAGCGCCCAAGGTGCTCCTCATTGTCTACAGATCACTGACCGTTGCCGTGTTATCGAGAGAAGATTCGTAGATTTCATCCCGCGTGCGACTCGTACGGGGGAAAGCCAGCTAGTGGCACCGGGAAACGAAAATAGAAATCATAACGCTGACCCACGTGACAGCGAGGGAATTCATCTGACAGGGAGCGTGACAGACGGCAAAAACAAATCAAGTCGATCAGTGATTGGGACTTCGTCCTAGCGCGGACAACGTCGACGGTCCCGTGGAACGGTGACAGAGCGAGGAGTTTCCCGATTTCCTCGCCCCCTTAGGAAAACGCGCAGTGAAGTTGCCTCGGTGGATGCCATTGACCGCCATATTCAGGACAATCGTTCGAGATACAGTTTCGAAAAAAAGCTGGAAGGTGGGTAGGTCGGTGTAGTGACAAGAGCTGCGAGGGGTTCAGGATCGGGCCGTCGAGCGTATTACGCGTGAAAAACGGGGAAAGGGACGCAGTGAGAAACCCGTGGCCGACATGGAGTTCAAGTTCAATATAAATAAACTCTTGCCGAGGAAGATCAACAAGGTCACGCACACCCTCGCCCCAGAGGACTTCAAAGGTGATCGTCGCGAGTTACAGTAAGTACCTATCCCTTCATTACCTCAGTTCGAACTTTTCCGATGGTGTTGTGATCGACTTCTTTCGTCAGAACTACTAGCTGTAAGCGTGGAGCGCGTAATACTAAATATGTACATGCGTGTACACTCAGTGCCAAGTGGAATATGAGCATGTATCTATTTATGTGTCGAGTATGTCTCTGGAGTTGAATTGTTTGCAAAAAAAAGGGGACGCCGAGTAGAATAAGAAACGTCGGTCGGACGTAAGAGGTTATTTATCGCGGTCGTCATCTTCAAGGTTATATCGTAATGTGGAACATCCACGGTACTTTCACTTGGCGTCGATGACACCGGCATGGTCATTCCAACTCATTGTTGCGTCTCGATGACTTCCCGGAACATAATAATCCTCCCTGGGGCGTTGTGTAAATAAACTGTATCCCGACGTGTTCGGGCACGTTGACACTGTCTCGTGGACCGATATTACCGGCAAATCGATGGCGAAAGTAAATGTCAATGAAACAGACACACGCGTTGGCGTCGTTCGAACACATAGTACTTCGAGTGTGCTGCATCGTAAATGTAAATGTGAGAATCCCATTGTCGATTTATCCGTATCGATGTACGTAAATAATCACTTTTCTTGTAGCAGATGGAATGAATCTGTCTTCTGATCCACCCATCTAAAGATTTGTATAATTCGCACTATAAAGGGATACTGGGATTTTAAATAACAGGTTAAGGTGTCATATTTAGAGTTTCTAAAAATGAAGTATCTTAATAATTGTTTAGGTTATTTAGCGTATTGATAGTTCTTAGTACACGTACTCTAGGCTTTGTTGTCAAAGAACGCGAGGCATGCTAGCAATAACTTTATATATCCTTCTCAAATTTGGAGAAGATCTCAAAGTAGTGGGTCAGAAAAGACCCGAGGACCATAGTAGAGATTAAGAAACGAGAGGACTTTGGGTCAAAATAGGCCCAAGGGATGCAGTAGAGTTGATTTTGAGAATACGCTACACCTGTTAAGGCCAGATGTTAGGTACATACTTCGCTCGCCGTGAAATGCGTAACGCTGGCACGCACTTGCGTGGGGGGAGAGCCGTTTGCCCAGTATTGACTTCAGGAAACCAGCCAGTTGCTCCCTGATTGGCCCCCTAATGCTGCTAATATTTTCAAATCTAAAGTTGCTCGACCGCTGCACAACGATCAGCTAACATTCCACCGAGCAGCGTGAACGTAATAACGCGATGCACATTGCTGACTACATTTCCCAGCGTTTTCACCCACACAGGGAATAATCTGTTTAGAAAAACTTACATGATAGTATCTTCAAAAAAAATCCTTTTAAAAGGCCTTTTAGTAAAAGGCCTTAAAAACGATCCCGCATTAGTTTTTAATTATTCGAAGACTCTACCAAGGCAAATGGATTATCTGAACAGTAAAAAAGCTCCAGTTTCATCCGCCTTACGACTTTTATCGATCGTTTTGTTCTTTCCCGATGTGGGCGTTCCAGGGCCAGTGGGCGACTGGAAAACAAAATGCACCGAGGAACGAATTCTGCTTGACCCTACGCGTTTCATTTGCGTCGCATATTACGATTGTAAATTTAGTCTGGATAACCTGCGTTTAAAGTGTGGTGTGTACCTTTTCACCGTCTCTCATGAAATGTGTATTTAATTCTGTTTACTCGGAGACTCGGTTATTTGCACTCTATGAGAACGTTTGAAGCCGCATTAGCCGCGTATTTCGCAACTTTGAACGTTTGTAAATTCTCGAGCGATGACTCGTAACGCTCGCGGAAGTCTGTGATGAAATTGTGCCGCGGTTATTCGCCCTGTTCTCACGCAACACGGTTGCGTGCGATACAGGTAATAATTATCACTTTTACTCTCCGGGCAAACATATTTGTACACTCACTCGAAAATCTGTTCAACAAGTATTATTATCATGCATTCAGATTCCATCGATAGCTTTATTATTCGCGTTGTAATCGAAGAGACTAGACAACAGCAGTTTTCAAAATTAATTATTCTTTCGCATTTATATGGTCGAAATTGTGTAATGCTACCAGCGCAAAGGGAGCAAGTAACATCCACGCGTTCCCTCGAACGAGAACGGACGATAAATCGACTTCCTCGATTACCTTGATCCCACGTCGTCGAACTTGTACGTAATATTTCCCCGAGTGAAGATCACCCATATCATTAACCCACATATATCGATACACATGCTCCGCGGAACGTGAAAAGTACAGGCTGCAAATTGCTACGTAACAGAATTAATGTCGGTAGGTATAACAGTTTCGCTAATAACCATATTTTCAGTCTTATCTTTCTCATATTTTTTTTGTCCAACTCACATTTTCCTGGTATTACTCGCGCACCTACTTTCTAAACTATTTTTCTTCCCCGTGATCCACGCGATACTTCCATTATAATTATGGTTTTAATTGCATCGAATTGCGCTCCAAGCATGTAGGGTTTCACGTGCTCTCTGCCTGAAATTTTATCATACAATAGTACGTCCTCCGTCGTAAATTGCCTGTATGTGAAATTGAATAGACCGGGGGAAAGATCGAACAATATGTATTCTCTCTCCGCTCTCGTGGAACATAGTCCACGCGGAGAGACTGTGGGGATAGAGATCACTTCGCTATCGCGCGATACATTATCGGGCCAATTTAAATCTCGCTCGCATTGTTAGAGCTTAAGTGCGTTATGTCAGCAAAGTAATAGCCGCTTGTAATCGTGGCTGGATGCTTCAGAGGAAATCATGGAGGCTCACGCGACGAGCAGCGTTTCCCTGGTAGCGTTAGCTGGGAAACGAAAATAATTAAATAATTTCGCTTGCAAATTTCTATACGATTGTGGCTAAATACCAATGCGGTATTGATTTGTGCAGTTAATTTTGGTTAGCACTGCAGTTAAGAAGTTACATACACCCCTTTTCTTACTTATAAGTAATTTTGTTAATCATACATCTTAATATGCACTTGAAAGCTTATAATTTAAAGAATATTTTCGTAAAATGAAATTGATAATTGGTCTTGTTCGTCGTGTAGCTACTGTTGAACAAAACAGGGTCGTCGCGTAAGGAGTTTGCGGTGCCAAAAATGTCTAAAAGAAAAAAAGAAAAATGTCCCTTAAAGTATGTAAAATAAATTAGTCTTTAGTATACTATTTTTAAAATTTTCAGTTTTAAAATAAATATGACTGTTTGAACCTTAATTCACCATACAAATTTCATCAGTTTTTTTATGATTAATATCAAACTGTAGCTATTACAAAAATATCGGTATTATAAAGATTAGATATTGATGTCAGAAATAATCCTGCTAGGTTTCACTCACATCGGTTCAGTAGTTTTTGAAATATCATTGGCACCGATTTGAAAAACGTAGTTTCGAGAAATCAGTGTTTAAAGTTTAAGGAGCAGGTTAAAGTGAGATAATTGTTTTTTTTTTTTTTTTTTTTTTTTTTGAAATTACAGAAAGTCGTCGATTCCCGGGTCATAGAATCGACCTTCCTTTGATGTTGTAGCTTCTGTGAATTCTTTGTTGGAAAAATTGATTGTTTCGACCATTCTAAGTCTATGTAACCCCTTAATTTGAACTATTCTATAGCCTATAGCAGCCTCATTAATCCCAAGATTCTTCTGGTATACAGTTCGTCGAAATCATTTCAGTAGTTTTTGAGTTTCGCGCTTTCAAACGTACATATATACATTCATACATGGCACGAACATTTTTATATAATGGTATAGATAGATGTGGCACAGTTTTTGGTGAGAAGTCTGCTGCAAAATAAAACGGAGAAATAGTCGAGAGCGATCTCCGCTCATGGACTCCTTTTTAGAAAACGAGTTCGGTGATTTCACTCGTCTCGTAATAATCTACGTTCTCGATGCATATTCATGGAAATGATTTTCTTCTTTTTTGCCTTGTGAAAGTAGCGTGAAACTTTGAGTTGCCTGTATACGAGTCCTCTTCCCTTATTTACCGGGCTGCTCCGCGCGTTTCACGTTTTACCGGTCGCCGAGGATACTCCGTTCCGCGTGTTGGATTTAAGTTAATTAATACCGAGCCCGTCAGCGACACTTGCATTGGGAACGATGAAATATTGCCGACGGAACGTTGATTAGGTTGTTAAATGCGAGATCGCGTTTCGCATCTTCGATAAGAGTACGGTGTTTATCGTTCCGAGCGAAGATTATTTGCAGATTTGCTCTGGCTTTATTTGCCACGAAGCATATTTCAATGGATTCCGTTGCTTTGAGTGAATAAACAGGAAATGGAAATGATTAACGATGGATTTTCTGTGATTTATCACAGAGCAACTTTGATACTTGGGGCAAATTGATTGTGCAATGTTGCACGGTGAGGATTGAGCTGATTAAAATAATTCAGACGCGTTGTTTGTGAATATTATAGTCTTTTAGTACAAATATGCACTCTTTGGTAAAAATGAATACCATCAAATGAGGTAGGGTAAGTAGGGGAGAGATGGCTCACATTTTAAAAAAATCAGCACACCGTAAATTTAGTGGTTTTATAAAGGACAAAAATATATTTGCAAAAGGAGCGTGGTCGAGCCATCTCACCCGTAAGGCCATCTCACCTGGAATTACCCTAACTTTAACCACAGAACTAGATTTTAAGAAAAATTCCTTGAGCATCTATTGTAGAACTGGTGTTATTCTTACAAGCAAAAACCGCAAACCCTTACTCACCGATTGGAAAGCAACTTTCTGGGTTTAAAGAGTGACTCAAGACAAGGTCAACGGTATGTTTCATTTGTGCCCAATCGTCCTTTAAGGGTGGGAAAACCAACCTCAAAGTCAAATGGCACTCCCACTTTTTCGCCTATAACTCCTCAAATACAAGAGACAGAAAGAAATTCAAACAAAAGTTTAATGGTACAATAAGCGCTACAAACTTGAGTTAACAGAAATTTTGAAGAGAGTTTAAAAAAAAAAATACCTGACGAGAAAAAACTTTTCTCAAGATTTTGTTAACACAAGTTTGCAGCGCTTATTATACCATTTAACTTTTATTTTGAAACATTTTTTCTGTCTCTTGTACCTTAACAGTTATACGTTTTGAGAAAAACGCGTTTAAAGTTTTCTGACGAATTTCGTGCTGCGGTTTTGGGAACATATTTTCGTGATGTTCGACTATTGATTTATGTAAAACAAAAATCGATTTTTTCAACATGTTACACCAGGCTTCCCCCTTGACCTTTAGAGGACCGGCAAAACTCCTGTTGAGGTTTATGCAAATTCACAAATTCTGCACAACATTGTATGTTATTTATTATAGGTATCTACATAAATTTTTGGAAAATGAAAACCACTACTTTCTTGAAAAAATGACGGTGCGCTAAAGGTTAATATATCTCCATTTCCCTTTTTGTAAAACTTCTCGATGTGGCGGTATGTCTTCTCTATTTCGCCCTGATTCTCCAACATTACCCGACTTCAAAAAGGAAGAGGTTATAGATTCGACCCGTATGTAGATTTTCTTATGTTTGCCCCGTCATAACTCCTCAGCATATGAACCAATTTTGATGATCTTTTTTATTCTAATTATATTGCCAGTTCTATTTAATAATAAAGACTATTGTCACCTAATTATTATTATTATATGTACGTACACGCATATCTCATCAGCATGTTGTGGCAATATATTTAAAACTAAAAAGTTAAAAATAAAAGAATTTTAAAAAAATTAAAACCGCCTCCAAAAAAAAATTACACTACAAAATAAAAAATTATTTTTTCCCTTATTTAATCTGACTCTCGTACTTTTTAAGTCGATACCAAATTTACCCAGTGCAAATGACGAGGGGCACCGACTTAAAAAATATGAGAGTCGTAGATTAAATATATGAAAAATTGTTTTCTACTTTTTAGTAAATTTTTTACAATTTTTTTTATATTCTTGCAAGGGACCTTGAATTTCTTCTATCTACATCTGAAATCTCCACGTCCCAAGGACAATGTGTACATACACCTAATCTTCCCAGAATTCCTTTACCTCTTTTCTCTGGACAGGCCAAGCTCGATAAGCAGCCAAGTGTTCTGCCTGGCACGCGACACAGGTAGACCAAAATTTCCAATAGGCGGTACATACTACACACGTTCTCGCGGCACGTGAACCGTCCGCCGGTGATTGAAACGATCACGTGGCGGCCGATGATCCATCATCGTTCGCCACCGTTCCAACGTCTCGCGAAAGCATCTCGCCGCCGCGCCGTTAGGTTAATCTGTCGCAATTTGCATCGCAAAGTAGCCTATTGGCTCGATTCCAGTTCCAGAATCGGGTCGGATCTTAGGACGCATTAACTTATGGTATTATGATCGATTCGCTTCCGAAACGGCCCTCGAGTAGCGACCCACTATTGTGCCCTGCAGCGATATACATGTGGTGACGTTAGTCGCAAAAGTAGCGAGGGACGAATTCGATACCACTCTTGACATCAGCACTTCTACTGGCGTCGGCGTGTTTCCACGCCGAGGGGCCTGCGTCCTGCGCAACACTTCGGCGCATCTTCGCGACGTATTTTCTGGAAAGCATCGAAAGTATTGCTGGAAATAGTGACGGATTTAATAAGGTGGCCGATGAGCAGTTGCCACCTGGGCCCCTATATTGAAGGCCCCCAGGGCCCAATATTAAAAAAAAAAATTGCGATTATATCCAAAGTATATTTTCTTTCTGTATTATTACACTGAGCCCGTTTTTAGTAAACTACCGCTTTATTTTTCCTAAAAATAGGCCCCTGCTCAGAAGACCCCCCTAGGGCCCTGTTTTAAAAAGAACTTATGATTTTATCCAATCACTATATTTTTTTTCTATACTTTTCTGTATACTTACCCCCTTTTAGTAAACTACCCGTTAATTTTCCCGGAAAAAATGGGCCCCTTAGAATGTTTGTTACCTGGGACTTTTTTTCTTAAATCCGTCACTGGCTGGAAAGTTGCCAAATATTGGTTTCAAGAATAAATAAAGCTCAAAATTTGCTCCATACGCTTTACGCAACAGCTTCCAGGCAGAAGCGATCGCTCGGAAAATTGTGATCAATTTAAAGGGACATTTTTCAAAACGACACTGGTGTGCAGTGGTGCACTCAGGATTTAATCTTGGGAGAAGCCGAGTTGAACGGATGAAAATATTTTGAATGCAAATTGAATAAAATTCATTGGGTTATTATAAAAATTTATTTAAAAATTTATTTTGCGACTATCTTCTGCAAGGTGCAATACACACGTCGGAGTGGAAAAATTGGAAACCTGTGAACCTAGCGCGCGCTGGATTGGATCATCGGGAATTATTACCATTTTAAAGTGTCTCGTTCGCGTCAGGCGATACGTCCCACGTGTCGTCCATTCTTTACGCGACTCTAGAGCCTCCCTGGATACAGGTACCTATGCGGAACGTGGAAACGCACAGCGCTGGGACGCTGACAATGAGTCAGACTCTAATTCCGGAGCGTCGCAACATAATCGGATTGTGTAATCGATTTACGGAATCACCGTGTTTGGTGGAAAAAGCTTATTAGCGCGGGCGACGTGGCTATTGATTGTTTCTTGGAACGAGCAACGACGGCCGACAAACAACTCGGATTTTGCCACGGTCGAGGAACGGTCTTGCAAAAACTCCAATTCCGTGAAAATTTTTTGAGACTTCCGAGACGCCGCAGTGCAAATATACTTTATAAAATTGAATTCGTCGAAGAGCTGCACTTTTGAAATTTAAATTTATTTGATAATTCGAGGCTCGCGGAAGTTTTGGTTTAATTATGCAATATAGTATATTCATCAGGGGATTTGATTGCAGAGGTCGATTCTAAATATACAATTCTATAGAATTGTGTTTCGAACGTATCTTGGGATAATAATTTGGGAAGTAGACGTTGGTCTTCGCGATAGCATAGAAACACTTACTAAACGCTTATTGTGATTGGAAAAATGGAATCTCCTTTATACTAACGGACAAAGGTTTCCATTTGGGAAGCCAAAGGTTTGCCGAGACGAAGACAAATGGTCAGCCTCGTGGCCAGGGATTCGGAAGCCTAGAAGTTTCTTAAAAGGAGATGATAAAGCGAATCGATTGTGAGGAAAAGGAGGAAAGCGAGGAGGGCCGAAAGTGGAGCAGCTGTTTCGTGCTATTTGAGTTGTGAGCCGCGGCTCGCGGCTCACGTTAGTAAATAACAGCGCGATCGAGGTCACATTGTTAACGGGCTGTCCTCGAGCATCGCGGCGAAGTTTCAGGAAGCGGCGTCTTAATTGTTTATTTCTCCGCGCGCTACGCGGGAACCTAGTCTTTGCGGCTGGCAAATGAGTTTCTCGAAAATAGCAGCGACGATTGCATAACTAAGATAATTCTGATACCTACCAATCGAGAGGGACAGCTCCTTCTGTATACACGTCGCGCCGTTGTCCTATTCAAATACCCGTGTAAATTTGTAAAAAATTCCTGTTCCAGCGAATGCCAGAGACAGCTGAGCAGAGTCCTCGACGACATGGGCGAGGCTTCAGCAAGGGCTCAAGGTCTGAACAAGTCAATAACCAGCGCCCTGAAACTTCGGGACACGGACCATGTAGTTTATTTATTAGTGGACAACGAGGCTAACAAGTGAGTTATTAGGTAGTAGTTCTTATTAAATATACCACGTAGGTAAATGTTTGTAGGTCTGTCACTTTGCATTAGCACTCTGTCGTGATATTTGCAGTGTAAATCGCATTACCTATGAAAACACGATTTTAACGTCAAGTCTCTTTGCCTTTCGTCAACAAGACTGTCAGATGCCTTGTTCAAAGCTTCCGTAGTTCCTTTAAATCGGAAAAGGGATATTAAGCGCATTAATTATTGTAATTTAAGGTAAATGTACCAATGCCCGACCATGTCCCAGTACCTGAACAGTAATGCGAATTTTATTTATTTTTAAGCTTAATTTGTAATGTAATTAAAAACAAAAAATAGTACCATAATGCACAAGTATCTAGCAATAATAATTAAATTCATTATTAAGATAATTCAAAATCGTTAGATAGAAATAATTATTTTGTAACACACTTCGTACGCATAGCAGATTTCGAGAAATTTCTTAAGCTTCTGTCAAGACACTTCTGACATTTACTAAGAAAATATTGACAGCATTTCTTATTTATAAATTATAATAATACATTATTATAATAGTAAATAGATTTAAATTTAGTTTAAGATAGTTAAATTTGCAAGAAAATTAATATTTTTTTAAATCAGTCTAAGTTTATTTACTGGTACAAGAATTTCGTGAATGTAAGTAATTTAGACATGCATTTTTAGGTTCTCCGCTTACTGGGACGATATAATTCAGGTATTGGGACGTCCAGTTTTAGGTTGTCCGGTTACTAGGACATCTGTATGTTTTCGTATCTTCATTAATAAATACGTCTATTATAATACATAAACTTTTTTTCAGTTTCCGATAGTATAATATTATGTTATCTTCCACATTTCAACAACATTTTTTTATTTCATGATGGTTTTACAAATTAAATTAGGAGACAAACTTTGCCGCTATTCCTTAAGCGGCTGGGTATTGGTACATTTACCTTAATCGGTTAAAACGTTCCAACATTCATAATTCTAATTCGATCAATCACGAATTCGTCAATCTTCCAGAACGTCTACTTCAAACATCTATATTCGAATATAAAAGTGCTCGATTTAATTGCTTTTATTAAAGCTTTAATAGACCGTGTACCTAGCAGCATTCTTAAAGAATCTAACTTGAATCATAAAAGAAATGCGAGAGAAGAAATCTGAAGGTGAAATCTTGGTTTAACACCAAAAAAAGTGTGCTTTGAAACGTTCGTGTTCGAATGGAGAGGCTCGATTTAATCGCCCCCGCAGAAACCGAGGCGAACGGCGGTGGTAGTTGATGTTTTTTTCCGAAACGTACCTTTGACCATGAAAGGAAGGTGACGGAGGGGATCGGAAGGTGGGATCTTCGTTTGGTATCAGGAATTCTTTGAGAAACGTTCGTGGCGCGGATGCAAATGCTCGATTTAATCGCCGTCGCGAAAGCGTGGGTAAATGGCGGAAGACCAGCGGCGACCCTCTTTAAAAAATGTAACTCGAGGCCAGCGCAGCGTGCAGAAAGGAAGCTGTATTTCCCAGGATAAGGGGTTTCGTGGCGCGCAAAATGGTCGGGCGGATCGATATGTCGTGTCTGGTGTCGCTTCGGTTGCGGAAACTCCCTGCTCTCCTATCCTCGCAGAATCCCTCCATGGGAAACTTAGGCGACCCAAAGTTTTAGTCCCTATAGTCAGGGGCGGATTTGTATATAGGCTAAGCAGGGCCGGGTTACAAAATTATGTGGGGCTGGGCTCCAAAATTGTGCGAGGCTAAAAAAATACGTTTATATATAGGGGAGAGGTAAATTGTAACGTAAGTAAAATCTTTTGAATGACAAATCTGGTAACCCACAGCATACGAGATCTGCTTGACGATATTAGGGTAAAGGACCCAATTACTGGCAGCCAACCCAATTACTGTCACCTTAAGCTATTTTACTTAAAATAGCGAATAAAGAAACGTCTAAGTAAAATAGTTTAAGGTGACAGTAATTGGGTTGACTGCCAGTAATTGGGTCCTTTACCCTAGCACCGTCGGTTTTAGTGACACAAACGAGCGTTATGTATTCATTTTGTGGTTATAGCCCAGAATTTTAGTATTTAGAGCACGTACGTAAATGTTGTCTTAGCACTTTTATTTCAATTAACCGTCATTAGAAACCATTTGAATTTTTGCTTCTTTGTCATAAACTGATCAGTACACATTGGTTTATTATAATGTGTATGCATTTTAGTGATTTGATATTTAGTTTGTCGTTTGCTGAGATAAAACGCGAAAATTCGACCTCGGGGCAAATTGTTCGGGGCGAAAGTTCAGATTTGTTTAAGATGAAGCTAGATGTCTAAGTGTTCAAGATTTTGTCACGTACTTTCACGCAATTAGTTCACCACATATGTAAGTAGTAAATTATGCAAATTGTTTCCTGATTGAGGAAAACACTTTCGAGAAAAAAACTGTGAAAACTTTTTGTTACAATCTGCCCTGGTCTCCCCTACCTCCAAATTTTATAATAATAAATATTTATGCATAGAGCCCTGGAAAATTTAAGATGAGCTTTTCTTTTTTTTTTTTTTTTTTTATTTCTGCGTATCAAACTATTTGTCGATGCTATTTACAGTTGCAGGGGGAATGGCTTGAGGCTTGTTTTTCATGGGTATATAAATTTTCCAAAGTTAATTGTCTTTTAGAACTAATTAAAAGTCTTGAGCTTATTATACTTTTCGGGCTGTAAGCGTCAATATTCAAACAAATCAAATACAAATTCAAATCTAGACTATGTATTATTTAGAGTAGATTTGTATTCGTATTGGATTTGTTTGAATGTTGACGCTTACCGCTTTGTCACAAACCGCCCTTTATGTGTGCGAGGCCTTAGTTAGGCTTTAGGATTAACGCTAGTGGCTTTCCATGTGCCGAGGTTGCGGGGAAAGATAGGCATGGGGAATTTACATTCTTATAGAGATGGCCGGAATTTGTTCTGGGAGGGTTTTACAGATTTTACGTTGGTCTCGGATTTGTGTGACAATGTGCAGATAGTATTCCAGGTTGCAAAGCGAATTAATTTCTTGGAGAATTTTATATTCGTAGCTTGTGCATAGGTGATGCTCGGTTCAGCCAGTTTTGGGGGTGAAGACTAGTTGCGAGATTATTTTTTGGGAACAAGATCGGTTTGGCGATAGGAACTGGGAAGACTTGTCCCGGAAGTGTTCTCTCTCTTTTCTTCAGTATGTTAGTAATGAAGAACATTCGCTATAATTTGCAGGTTGTGCGTCACCGTAGTTAAAACATTTGGCAGGAGTCTGTGGGAATTTGGTGCACTCTTTTGCGAAGTGGTTTAGGCTACGTTTCAGGCAGTTGGGGGACTTCTTGCAGTTGGTTAACGTGTCCCCAAATGCCTGGCACTAGGGTTCATGCAAAACCCGACTTGTGAAAAAACCGGTTTTTTAATCCCATTATTCCCGAAAACTCGTATTTAAAAAAAAATAATTAAAACGGTAAAGAACTATTTATACTTATTTTAAAAGTTTGCAGTTTTCTTAATATTTATGGAACTACAAATACATAACAAACTAAAATATACTGCATACAAAACCAAATAAAAAAACAAACAAACTGGAATAACTAAAATCCGTACAAAATGTAGATTATAAATATTTATTTCATTTAGTATTTTTCTTCAGGAAATATGAACTAATAAAGACTAGTTTTATAGTAAACTGTTACTACAATATCCTTGTGCCCGAGGCAATTTCAAGTAAAAAAATCTTAACGTTTTTAATTACATAATCATTTAATTTTTACATATTAATTCCAGTATCTAAAACCGGTTTTTAAATTTAAATTTAAATTGAAAACCGGTTTCCGAATTTGACAAAGTTATCAAAAAGACCGGTTTGTAAACCCGATTTTTAAAGACTGACAAATGAGTTTGTTTACGACGAACACAGGTAAAAAACAATTGTTTCACGCCGTGGTCTCATTTTTGACAGCCCCATCTCACATCGGTTGGCTGGAATGCTTCACGCGCCCCCCGCAGTAACCTGTCCCCAACCAATACTAATACTCAGGACAAGTTGTAAAGTGGAATGCTTTGTGTCAGTACAAGTCAATAGAAATATTGTGCAGAGGGGGGAGCGTGGTAAAGTGATTAAAAAATATGATTAAAAATGGTTCGGTTCAAATCTGCGAGGAAGAATTTACCAAAGATTTTTGCAAATATTTTGGAAAGTAAAAATTAAAACTAGCAAGTTACATGTATAGGAAAAAGTTGTTCAGAATCATGTCCCCCGAAATCATTGAGGGGCATGCTGATCGACAAATTTACCTTTCGCTGGTTGGAAGTGTCAATGAAACCTTGGAACTGGTTACTTACCGGTACGTTTTTAATAATTTTCTCCATATTGGGTTCGGTCGACTCGAAGGGTTGCTTTACCGCGAGCTTTGCAGAGGGACTGCACGGCTTTGTCTCGGCGCCTCGAGATCCTTGTTGCTACGCCCCCAGCGTCCGGGGCCTTCTCTGCGCTTAACCTCCTCTCAAACAGAATGCACGATTCCTTTTCCGCTCAATCGTTGCTCCGTGTGATACATATCAGGATATCAGAAGTAAACGAGACTTTACACACCGCGGTCTACTAACTGAATAATCGGGATGCTTCAAGACGATGCGAACGGTACGGCGTCGCGCGCGCGAACGATGAGCTTTTCGTGGACCGCGGGGCCTTTTAATGCGCGGGGCCGGTTTTCGGGGAACGCACAATGGCGTGTTTTGGGGCAAAAAGTTGTGAATAAATTATTTTATGCCTTGCTTCTACGTATTTTTGTTGTAAACCACCGAGTGCAAGAAATGGAGGTTTTATTTGTTTAGAAAAAATATTAACTCGTAATCTATTTATATATGTGAAAAGAGGTTATCTCCAGGTATTTGTGCATATATTTACAATGTACAGAAACTGAATTTTAAGCGTTGGTAGTGGGGGTAACTTGAAAAGTATGGATTTTTCGAAAATTATTTTTACGCAGATTTGTAGTATAGAAAAAAGATGCAACTTCTTGTTTTTTCAAGGGGTTATTTCTCTCCCCAAAACCGTACTATGACACCAATAAAAAAAATATAGTTGTGTTACGGATGAATTACTCTACTTGCGTACCAAATTTCATAATTTTCTGAATTTCCGAGGTCCCTAACATCCCTTGTTAATCAGCTATTGGCGATTCGGACGTTTAGTACTTAATAAGGCCTTCTTAACCAGTAGGCTAAATTGGCTATAGCCCAAGGGTGCCGGTGATCTAAGGGTGCTTAAGAATCAAGAATGTTGAAATACTTTTTTCTTTTTTCAAATTTTTATGTGAGGAGAGACACGACAACCGTTAAGTCCATACAATGTACCGCCTTGCACCGATTGGGAAGAAATTGTAGTTTGTACGGTGACTTGGTACGTGAAACGTTAGGGCGCCAAATTCTTTTTAGCCCAGGGCGCCAAATTCTTTTTAGCCCAGGGCGCCAAATTCTTTTTAGCCCAGGGCGCCAAATTCTTTTTAGCCCAGGGCGCCAAATTCTTTTTAGCCCAGGGCGCCAAATTCTTTTTAGCCCAGGGCGCTCAAATTTGTTAACACGGCCCTGGAGATACATAGCTATAAATGATTTTTTTATTCGATAATCTACACTTCTACATTCTTAATAAAACAACTTTCAGCGTGACACATTTTTTATATACATACATAAACGTGCCGGAAATGAAATTTGCTTATCTAAAAACTTTGATGTATGGGCCATTTTGTTCGCCTTGGAATATACTATGCTGTCGACTATATCACAGATCTGTTGCAATCTTGCACGAAACACAGACGAAATATAACGCCAGGAGAAGTGCCTCGAAAGTTTAGTTCAACTTCAAACATTTATAGACCAGTCGGTAATACATTTACACCAAAAAACATTTTAATAGACCAATGTAGGAACATTTTTGTGTGCCTACATTTTCATTGTCTGCCAAGTCGGAAATTGAATTTATTCAGACTTTCTCAAAAAAACACGCCATTGTGCGCGCTGGGTCGGCCGTGAATCGGCCGGCCGTGCGTGCGAGAGAGTCTGACCGTTTCGCGAGCGTGCCAGAGCGTGTCAGAGCGAAGAAAACACGGTGTTAAATTAACGCCCAGGCATTTCAAGCCTAAATGTTTTTGAACGAATTTTTGCCAACAGGTTTTATACAGGTTATGCATACTTTGCATATATACTGCGTACAAAAAATAATGCAATTACAACTATTTGGGACTGAATGAATGAAATTAATTGTTATTGTGTTCGATCTTATTTTGAAAGCCATTTGCTTCGTTAAATTGATATTAAATCGAACGAATACCGACAAGTGTCTTAAAAATGCTTTTAAATACGTATTTTTTACACGATTGCGGCGCAGCCGAAAAGGAGGGTAATGTGTTTGACTGTCATGTTTGTATCCATCAGGATTTCTCTATTTTCCCTGCTAGAGCTTCAACGGCTGGACCGATTTTGACAAATGAGGTAGCACCAGATTCGTCTTAAAGGGTCATGCTCAGTCAGGAGGCCGAAAAAGGGTGATCTTTGGAAATTTTTTACTCGAAAGCTATAACACATTTCTCAAAAAATCTTTTTTCCTTTTAAGCATTGCATCTAGTACTGTGCATCGTAATTTTTTTATTTAAAAATATTTATTAATAACAATGTTATTGTCCATCACTCGAAGGTCCTCTAAAAAAAAGGCTTCTGCGGTGACCACTGCTGTTCGAAAGTCGATCATCTAAATTAAAAAATTCAAAGGAATTTACTTATTATATTATATTATCTTGTCTTTGAACGAACGATTTTTCGAAATATTGATTTGTGAAAAAATGGGTGATGTTTAAAGTAAAAGTTTCAATTCTTATCATAAATCGTGCCTGATTTTCGTCAATTAAAAGAAAACTAAGCATCGGATAAAAAAATCCTTCGTTCAAAGACTAGTTTATTGTTCCTATAGTAAGCTTGTAAAATTTGAAGTAAATCGGTTGAATGGTTTTTCAAATATTTTGGTCGCCGATTTTGAAAACGCTGTTTCAAGAAAAACGCGTTTGAAGTTTCAAGTCCAGTTTATGCTTATATAAAATGTTAATTTTTCAACTTACAAGGTGTCATCGATACCAGGCCCGTATTATAAACCTTCAGCACTACTTGAAGCCTCTAAAAATACAAAAATTGAAAAAACGATTTTTCGAAGGTTTGTGACTGAGCATGACTGCTTAACAGTCCGAGTAACATAGGCTGTATAGAATTAAAATCGAGCTCGATCCACGTGTGCAACTACATAAAATGTACGCACGTGAACGACGAAGCGAAACAAAGTATCATGTTTTTTTTTAAAATTAATTATTATTTTAAAACATAATCGGAATCGTTTTTTTTTTAACTAAATAATGTTACAAATTTCTGTTTCGGACGTAATCAAGGCGTCTTCTGGACGTCTTTGTGCAATGTGGGCAGCCACCTCGATCAGGAAAGCTTAGTATTTTACTCACACGTGCGTGCTCTGAGCCAATCGCTGGGTCCTAAGATTCCAGATACTCGCGTTATTAAATCCTATTACGATGTACGCCATTAATTACTTAAATCGGGCGTCCCCATGACGAGGCGAGTTCACTGGAGATACGAATCAGTTGCCTTGGGTAACGCGGTGCATTATAACGGTCGATCTTGGGTATTGCCGATAGATTAGGAAGTTAGGTAGCGTTGCTTGCACGCGAAAATCTTTAATCCATTGACTCCAAGGATGCACGAAATGTTGCAAGTCACGGGTGCTGTATATGGGCACGTTACGTTTAATTTGATGTTATTAGATGACTAGCTTTAAGGTAAAAGACCCAATACGTGGACACGTCCCAGTAGCTGGACAGTGGTGCAAAATACTGATTAGTACATTTAATATTCGCTTTATCCAAAAAAGAACAATTTTATTCAATTATTCAAATATTTAGTAAAATATATATATGAATATATTTTACTAAATATTTGAATAATTGAATAAAATTGTTCTTTTGCACCACTGTCCAGCTACTGGGACGTGTCCATGTATTGGGTCTTTTACCTTACTACTCGGTTTCGTCCGAAATTTAGATTCTGATTTTATAAAATTTTTTTTGTGAAAATAGACCCATTTATTTGGATTAGTCAGGCTTAATGAGCTGAGGCACATTTCGTGATCCCAGAGTTCATCGTTCGAAACTTTTTAGGGGACAGACAAACACGCAAATATATAGAAGGTTTCTGCTTAATATATTCAGATGGTAGGGGTTCCGAAAAGTTTTTTTGTGGAATGTTTCTTCGAGCGCTTCATTTTCCTTTCGATTAAATGCTAAAATCTGTAGTTGTACCGACAGCACGGAGATGAAATCTATATCAGTGTTTCGCAACTTCTTTTGAGTCGCGACTGCCTTTCATAATATTTGAATGACCTGTGAACTCCCTCCGCAATTTAATAAGGTAAAGAAAACACGTTAAAAACAGGTATTTCAGAATATAATTCAAACTTAATGAATATTTAATTATATTATTTAGTGTGATAGTTGTGCTTGCATCTGGGTAACCAGCTTTTTCTTCTTTCCATTAATGAAAAATCAGTGTCACGTCATTAATAAAATATAACAGTGTAACTATATTAAAATAAATAAGTGCTAAGAATCGTCAACAAAAAATAACCGCGACGACCCCCCAGAAAACACTTCGCGACCCGCAGGTTGGAAACCACTGATCTACACATATAATAAGAAGTATTCGGTGGAAGTCGTCAGTTATTGGATTAATGGAGAGATTCTATATTAAGGTGGCCATTTTTTTTTTATAAATTCCGGGGACATGAGATTTATATTTTAGGGACTAACTCTACTCCTTGTGGGTTACTCAGTTGCCAAATTAGTAGAATTTTAATAGCAAACTCATGGCTTCGGTTTCATATTTATTATTTTATGCCTTTAAAGAAGACATAGAGAATCGAGACTATAACTGTAAAATCGGGGACAAATGATTACCTTAAGGGAGAAAGCCACTGTGAATTTTTTTTCTTTCGATTTTTCTTTTTATGCATTTTCATAATATTTGGGGTTTCAAAAATATACCCGCACAATTTTGAAAGTGGAACTTGATAAATTCTTGGAGCTACGAAAGGTTTTGTATAGGTAGCGCAACGCTCAGAATCGAGTGCACGCATAGGTAACTTAGTGTCAATCGTCCGAAAAGTTTATGTCCAAAAATCCAAATGTATCTAATCAGAGGGATTATGAGCTTATATATTGTTTAGAACTAGGTAGAGAATCACTGACTACGACGAGACCGTATACAGTTGCGATCTTTGAGTTGCAGAAAATAACTTCTGTCGAAACTTTAAACGCGAGTATCTCGAAACGGCATTTTTCAAAACGGGCGCATTAATAACTCAGTCAATTTTTATCGGATTCATTTGAAATTTTCAGGGAATATTCGTAATACAATTATCTTCAGTTAAGCGTACCAGTTTTTTGATAGAATAATTCATTTAATAGTAACATTGAAAAAACATGTTAATTTTTATACTTTTCAGTCAAGATTTCTTGTTAAGACCGCCATTTCTTCAAAAATGAATATTTTTTTAAATCCGTACGCTTAACTGAAGCTATTGAAATATACTTTAAGAAACCGTTCGAATTTTTTAATTCGGAGCAAATGTTGGAAAGTTATACGAGCGCCCGTTTTGTAATTTTTTTGCAGAGCCTAACGCTATCGTATGCTGTGGCCATACTGTTGAAAATTTTTCAATCTGGCAGCATAAAATATTAGTTAAATATATGTATTTTCATTTGGTAATAAAATTTTCTCGTAGGAAGTTACATTTCATTATAAAAGAATGTCTTGAAAATAGCCTTTATTTTCAACCGCCACAGTGGCTTCCCCCCTTAAATTTAGAGTTAGGAACAAAAATTACCAGGAACATAAATCGCATTCCGGAAACGGTCCCCGGTAATCGGGGACGAATGGTCACCTTATTCTATATATCTTTGCTAATGAATAAGTTTCCTGATATCTGGTTCACACAAACTATCTACTGAATCTCTTTGACCGTCTTCTCCACACTTTCCTCTCACTTAGTCAATCGCTTTTCTTTGAGAAAGTTTTCCGGTCTTCTAAGTGCACGGCAATCCGCGAGAGTGAGGGCTAACGAGCAAGGCGCAAGAAGAGCAACGTCTGATTTACCTTTTAATTTCAAATTTCGAATACTTCACTACTTGCCATAAAGTTCTCCGATTATTTAACTACTTGATTACTTGAATGGTAAACTACTTCACTGCTTCACCACCCGACTATTCAACAGCTCGACTATTTACTCACTCCATTCCTTAACAACTTCACTACTCTATTACTAAATTCCACCGCAACGAATTAATCTCCTCCAAGTCCTAAAATTATCTCACATTCGATGGTCCTTCGCTGAAGCATCCGAACGTACAGAACGCGAATAGCAAGTGCACCTGTGTACCAACGAGCCATTCGCAACGAAAACGGCCCGATGACGAATGTGGTCCAGTTAGCCTACCCGTTATTAAATTCTAAGCGTCACTCAGCCGTGCACAGATGCACCGAGGCATCCACTCTATCCGTCGAGCCACGTAGAGCCTCGAACGGTGGACCACAAACCGTGAATCATCGCCGCGTTACGTTACAGCCTTGTCTATGCGATTTTTCAGCGGACTGGGCAGCGTGGTAGGCTTGCTGAAGACGGGATCGAAGAATCTCTTCATGTTCGACGAGACTGGCGCCCATTATCAGCTGAAGCCTCGATGCGTTCTGGACTTCTACGTTCACGAGTCGCGGCAACGCATGGGCCTTGGGAATATCCTCTATCAGTACATGCTCTCCGTAAGTGATCCGCAGACACTTATTATACCGTCGCAAAAGCTCCTCTGATTTATTCAACCAAAGCATACAAAAGTCAGAGATCAGGGCAAAAGTTGATATTATTGAAAACATTTAATTGGAAACAGATAACCTTAAACCTCTACTTCACGCGTCACTTAGACTTCGCGGAAATCTATCTTGATAAAATTATAAAGTTACATTTTTTCACATGCGGATGACAATAATGATTTGCTGATTAGGAATTGACAAAACAAAGACTTGCATGTTTATTATCTCCTCTATGATGAAGTACAATCGTTTCATTTTAGCACAATGTTAAACGGCTTTAAAGCATGAAAATTTGCGACTAATAAATGCGACGTTTATTTAGATAATTATGTAGAAAAGGTGTTTCAGCACCGATTTCTCAATGATTTTTGAATATGTTGTTGGGGACATGATTCGAAGCAACTTTTTCTTATGCATATAACCGCCGCTCGGCTTTAGTTTTCGAGATATTCACAAAAAACACTATTGTACTTAAATAATTCATTTAATTTTTTCAAAATTAAGTTCCTAAGCCGGGGGGCCAAGAGCTCGGCCTGCGCGATGCACAGTGGTCTGGGGATATCTACATTTAGCAGCCAAAATTCTGATCTTTCTGAAACTTGGTGATTAAGGGTTTTTGCGGTCGCTGATAACGAATTTGGCACCAAACATTTAAAATTCAAAACGGCGGAATCAATATGGCGCGCATTGTGGTCTGGAAAGCGGTTTTTTATAGCCAAAATTAAACATCAGCCGTACTAGAGAAAAAAAAGAGAAAAAGAATCAGTTCTGACATTATCTTTGACTTAAAAAAATAAAATATTAAAAATACACGCGTCTGAGACGCCCAAATACCTCGGGCGTCATTTCTAAAAGTCTGCATAAAATTGAAGACTGCGCTTGAAATTTACACGCTCTTGTTAACAATTGTGTAAGCTTTCATGTAAAAAAGTCCGACGTTAATTACGCATAATCATTTTTTTATAAGCCTTCTCAAAGTTGAAATTGATATAAACATTGCACTATTTGTTCATGGACTAAAAAATGTCTATGACACACATAAATAATTGAAATACACTTCCTTACCTATATAACTGTATGATACAAACATGTATTTTCATGTTCTATAATGATTAATTAAAACAATTAGATTCACATAAAATTTCATGATTTTGTCTTTGTAATATTATATCTAATCAAAGAATCATCTGAAAAGGGAAAGGTATGCGGATTTAGAACCTCTGGAGGGTTGTCAATTCATAAAAAAATGACATTGTAAACTTGAAGTTGAGAAATTGAATTTTGGCTACCATCCAGACCACTGTGCGATGCTAAGGGCTGTGCTGACAAAAGTACAAACACATTACACCCTCTTTTCTCTGACGATCTATGACATTCTGCCACTTTTCTGGCAAAACTACGAATAGCTGTTGTAGCAAAAGACATTTACGTACATCTAACATCGCCTAACAGTGAGCGAGCGAACTTTTCTACCAACCTAATATAGGTAGGGTAAAGAACCCAATTACTGGCAGCCAACCCAATTACTGCCACCTTAAGCTATTTTACTTAAAATAACGAATAAATAAACGTTTAAGTAAAATAGCTTAAGGTGACAGTAATTGGGTTGGGTGCCAGTAATTGAATCCTTTACCCTATTTAAATATTTCAAAATAATAAAAATTTACTGTGTATTGCTAAAAGCCAAACCAACCCAATTACTGTCACTTTAAGCTATTTTACTTAAAATAACGAATAAATAAACGTTTAAGTAAAATAACTTAAGATGACAGTAATTGGCTTGGCTGCCAGTAATTTGGTCCTTTACCCTATGTGTGTATTTCACCGATTCAACAGGCATTACCTGACTGCCTGATAAAACTTTCATTGTGTATCTAAATACCTTCGTGTAAGTACCTAAGTTTTCGTTTGTCTGAACAGAAAGAAAAAGAAAATACACTTTGTGACACCTTCTTGATATATTCCAGGACTTTGATTCCACTCGCGGTCAACACGGCAAGCGCGAATAAACGTGCTACGAAATTTCTATCCGCCCACGCAGTATGAGAATCGTGTCCACGATGTAAACGAAACGTAATTGCTTCCCGAGTAAAAGCAGAAGGCGCCCGTGCGATCTTGATCTGAACTACTTCCACGGAAGCCTTGCGCAAAATCAGGCTGTTACAGTCGTTCCCTGCTGAGCTGGACGTTGCGAAATTTCGTCGATTCGCGATCGTTGGAGAAATGAAATTAGAACGGGGCAGGAAGAGAAAGATTGGGAAAGGGGAGCTTTTTTAAGGGGTAACGCCACGATGATAGTGAGTTTAAAGTTTATAAAGTTTACATAAAGGTAACATAAGTTTCTTATGATTTGTATAAATAAGAATTAAAATTTTGTTTCTTCAGATTTTTTTAATAAAAAATAATGGCACAATAACCGCATAGATGATACGCATTTTCTAGTGATTGAGTCATTCCGCAATGGAATTTTTCACGTCCACACTGTTGGACCTAGAATAAATAGCAGACAGTTTCGTAATTTACACACTAAATACTAGAGAAGTATCTAAAATTTGGAAAAAATATTGATTTTTGAGGGATTAGCGAATATTTGGAAATAATTCCTTTTTTGACAGAGAATTTCTAACAGAAATTTTTCAAAAATCTTCGGTACTTCTCTAGTATTTAGTGTGTAAATTACAAAACTTTCTGCTATTTATTCTAGGTCCAACGGTGTGAACGTGAAAAATTCCACCACGGAATTACTCAAATAAAAAATACGCGTCGACTGCGCGGCTATTTTTATTAAATAAATTTGGGAAAATTTTTTGTGCCTTTTTAAACATATCATAAGTACCTCATGTTACATTTTTAAGAAAGTTCGTAAATTTCTTTAAAGTCACCTCCAAAGTTATCCTACCATTTTTGGCCTATCATTAGCCGTTAATCGGAGTTGATAAAATCTGCGCAAGAATGGCACGCGGGAGAAAGTGAAGGCGGGGGGAAATTCTCGAGGGTTTGAGCACGCCAAGGGTATCGCGGTGTTCCTCCAAAGTTAATATAATTTTTCACAATTCCCGTCAAGTTTGACGTTTTTCTTGCGAGAGGCACAAGAAGCTGGCACGGTTCGCGTGTTAATAGCAGACTCTGGCGTATAAAACGACGCGAAGTGAGGCCTAATAAGCTTTAATTACGGGAAAGTACCGGTACAGGCTGGCAATTTTAATGGTCGAGAGCCGCGTGCATGAGACCGCGAGGTGAATTCACGTGTCGCTAAGCCGACAGCACTTGCTGTGATTCTGACAATAGCGCGCCAGCCACAGCCGAACCGGGCGAAAGATCTGGGATACGAACCATTGCTACGAACTTTTTGTCAAACCTCTCTTCTTCTCCTGACTTCCGTGTGGCTTGGTAGTTTTCTTTCTTGGTAGTTTGTTCATCTCTCCCCTTTTCAATCTAAATAACCACCACACTTTACAAATTCATTCGTAAATAATAAAGAATTATAAGGGACGAGAAAGCTATTTCTAAAATAATTTAATTAAATTCACAATTAATTCCAAAAAATTTTATTCCGAAGGGCGTTGCTGTGGGAACTTCTCTAGTCATCCAAAATGAAAAAAAAACTGAGGTTTATTTTCTTTATTATGTTTCTGGATCTGATGTACGAAATATGCCAGCTAGAATGATTCAGTACCGTACTATTTTCTGTACCGTTATGACTGCCGTTTAAATGAAGGATTTCTCATTTTTCCGTGCAGCGGGAATGACACAGACCGGAACGCACAGCCGAGCACAAAGCTAGACTTCGAGCAGAGTAATGACTGGTCTTTTCCACCGTATTTCTTTCGACTTCCCCTCTGGCTTCCCGCGCTCGCCGATCGATGCTAACTTTCTTTGGTTTTAATCGTGTGACGTTCCTCGTCGACATCCACCATGGACATTTAAATGCGTATATCGAACCAGACGCGTACATGCGATCTTCTAATCACCATTTCCCTAGTAACTGTACATGCAGCTGTCTTTTATTTAAACGCTGCCGGATGCAACGTCTCTTACTCCCGTGTTTCACGATTCTCAGTATTTTCTCTGGCACTTGATGAAAATTTAAAGGAAACAGTGGAATCACAGTTTCGCGATACGGTGATCGGAGCTTGGCTTGTTGATCGCTGTGAGGATTGTGTTTGGTCGAGTGGGATTTTATTTCATTAAAATTGCCCGCGTTGAATGTGTATTTAAAGTATAAAGGAGAATCAAATTCATTTGATTTTAGTGTGATATAAATAGTTTCTTTTCCTATAATAAATGATACATGTAGGATTGTTAGAAGACAATCGAGGCCCACCTACAACTACAAGGCGATCAGTTAATTTGTATAAGAAATAAATAAAGTTTTAAAAAAATACACAAGTAGCAAAAACGTGTAACTCAAATTTTCGTGAAATTAGTGTATAATTTTTAGTCATTACAGTGTACCTACATATTATTGGCAGTATACAGTAGATACTGTAATGTAAATACAGATTGTTATAGTTGAATCTTTAAATTATTTTTTTTAATTGTAGATAAATGGTGGATATTTAGAAAAAGTTTCAAATATTTTAAAATTGTAATATAACGTAAATTATAATTGCATATAGTGATAATATTGGAACTTCTATTATATTTTCAAGCTACTAAAAGGTTATTAATACTTTTAACATATCGTTTTTATTTTTTTTTAATTGTAGATAAATGGTGGATATTTAGAAAAAGTTTCAAATATTTTAAAATATTAATATAACGTAAATTATAATTGCATATAGTGATAATATTGGAACTTCTATTATATTTTCAAGCTACTAAAAGGTCATTAACACTTTTAACATATCGTTATCGTCTGATGTTTAAGGGGTCATTCTACTTGGATCGGCCGAAAAATGAAGCTATGTTTAAAGATTTTTTTCTCAATGAATACAACATATAATGAAATAAATCTTTATGGAATTTATTAAGCCACTCTTATGTTATACAATAAAATTAAAATGACTTTTTTAAAATTTGTTTCAATTGCTTTTTTACAGCGTCAATGTGGCACCTACAAAAAGAGGAATGTTCGTGGCGCATGTAATCTCCCAGCTCTGGTTTATCCGAAGCAAAAAATTCGAAAGGATTCTCAATCTGTATGAGCGTCGCTATCACCCTTAGCTCAATTAACAATTTTTGTTGAGAAATAACAAAATGGCGCCGGTTCGAAAGCAAAAGTTCCGCAAAAGATTGTTTTCTCGAATGATCCCCGAGGAAAATCTCGGTTATTTTTTAACAAAAATTGTTAATTGAGCTACAGGCGATAGCGACACTCACGCAAATTAAGAATCTTTTCAAATTTTCTGTGTCAGATAAGCCTGAGCCGTTAATTCAGCTGCGTCACGAACATGCCTCTTTTTTTAGGTGCCATATTGACGCAGTAAAAAAAACAGCTGAAACAAATTTAAAAAAAATTCCTTTAAATTTGATTGTAGAATATAAGAGTAGCTTAATAAATTGCAAAAAGATTTATTTCATTATATGCTGTATTTATTAGGAAGAAAATCTTTAATAATAGCTTCATTTTTCGGTCGATCAAAGTAGAATGACCCCTTAAAAGTGGGCCCACATCATCAGGGGCTCACAGAGCCCGCTCGATGTTGGGCAAGCTGAAACTCTGGCCAGTCTGCCTCTGTATAAAAGGAAGCATTTTTTAAAACCTATGACATTGAGGACCATAAAAAAGGTCAGATCCCCGATAGTTGACGCGAAAATCCAACGTTCTCGCGAGGGCAGTCCGATAAAAGTGTTTGATACGGAGGGTAATACTTGCTCGCGTAGAAAGTTGGTGTCGTGACTGCTTCGCGATAAGAAAGAGCAACGTTCAGGCCTACGGTGGCAAATTAGTGGAGGCTCTTAAATAGGAGCGTGACAAAAGGTCGTTACGCGTGGGTGTTACGGTCGAAGGTAACCGAAAAGGTGACTGAACTCGTTCAAACTGTTTCTTTCAACGCCGCACAGCGGGGCAAAGTGATGAAGTTTGTGTCAAAATCAAAGAACTTTTGATAGAAATGAGATAGAGCGATGATTTTTTTTTTTAATTAAAGCTGAAAGATTGCAGAATAAGGGTAAATTAATGAAATTATGGTACAAACCTTTTTTACTTTTGAAAATCTGTGTTAAACTCGAAATTTTACAACAAAATTATGTTTTATCCAATACCATGTTCGGTTAGAATTTTTTCTTCACATGTTGTATATCATTTCCTATAGATTTTGTCGCGCTGATTTCAAATCCGTTCGCAAAATTTGTCTACTCCCTCAGGTTTCTTAAAAAAAAAGGATTTCGAGTTTAACACAGATTTTCAAAAGTAAAAACGTTCGTACCATAATTTCATTAATTTTCCCTTATTCTGCAATCTTTCAGCTTTAATTTAAAAAAAAATCATCGCTCTATCTCATTTCTATCAAAAGTTCTTTGATTTTGACACAAACTTTGTCACTTTGCCCCACTGTGCGCCGTACAAACTCTTTCCCTTCTAATTTCATCCTTTAATTCACTCCTTTGTCTATTTCAGTGACAACGCTGCTCCTTTAATTTCTACGTAGACACTGTTCCTCACCGCCAGGATAATATTTGACGTTACTTTCTATTTACAGGAAGAGAATATTAGGCCAGTGAAGCTGGCGATCGACAGACCTTCGGAGAAGTTCTTAGCCTTCCTAGACAAGTACTACGATCTCTCCAAAATAATCCCGCAGAATAACAAGTTCGTGGTCTTCCAAGGATTCTTCGACGACGGTACGTGCCTCCATTTTACTCAGTCTACTCCAACTGTACAGAATCTCGGGCTGAGAATCATCATTTCGGAGTGATTTTAGATACAATTACCTTTGTATTGTAACAAGAGAAGGTAACAGTTGCTGTTTCAATTTGCAACATTCGCTCGATATTAATTCTTCACTAATTAATCTAACAGCAGTGGAGGAAGTAAGTTCGTTAGTTTGTTCACAGGAAGATTCGCTTGCTCCGATAGACTCGTATTAGTAAATTAATGATAGAAGCGTACGGTGGATCCAATGGCGCCGTCAGGATTTAATCTTGGGGGGATCCAAGTTGAACGGATAAAAATATTTTTAATGCGAATTCAATGAAATTCATTAGGTGATTATAAAAATTTCATTAAAGAATACAATCCATCCTCTTGAATCTCTTCCGTGTTAACATCACTTCATTATATTAATCTCTTTTTTCTTTGGGGGTGCCAGGGCTCCTCCGCCCCCTGTGGGTGCGCCAGTGGGTGGGTCCACTGGAATCCCATGGTGTAATAATCTAATTCAGTGCGGGGAATATTCAAAATAATTATCTATGCTTATAATTACCTGTGGGAGGTCGTTAGTGCGGGATTAATGAATGACGATGGAAGGGTCGAAGGGGAATCGAAGGAGAGTGGCTACAAGTTTTTCTGGTAGGAAGAAATTCAGGTAGACGCTTTGTTCTCACGCGCCGCGCTGCAGATTGCTTCGTCTTTGCGGTTTCTTCGGCGCGGCGGCAGCGAAACGAAGTTTGAGGAGTACAGCTCGTTAAACAGTTCTGTCCCTAATTACTCGGTTGGAGGTGAACTATGGCTCCGCTCGTTAGTGACAGCGACACTGCAGTTTTCGCGAGATTCTACCGTAACGATTGATGATCCGGTACCAGTAAACACACTTACTTACAATTAGTCTCAATTCCGAGGCGTAAGTAGATTAGATAGGTTTGCTAAGTCTACATAGATTACTCGCGTCGAGATTATTGTAATCACACATTCGTGGACAGATTGCATTTAAAATAAGAAAGTGTGGGTACTCCGGGCAGAGTTGGGCATTATTTGAATAAAAAGTGATTTGTTATTGTCGAGTAACTTCATTTTATTCGCAATTATTATTCGAGTAATAATTAAATCGGATAATTAACCCTTAGTATCATAGTGTAACACCCGTGTTACACGAATTGAAAAAATTATGCACATCATTTGGGGTGATTTTCATGAACTTTAAAGCGTTACTTTACTATTACCATATGTAACAAGTGTCCTTAAGGCAGAAATATATCCGTAGAAATTCTACCGTGATACACTGTCTCATATTATTGATTACAACTCTTAATTCCGGGACCACTGAAAATACCACGTAAATGCTATTTAGCTACCTAATTTTTCTCTCAATTATTTCGGATTTCCTTTGTGAATAAATTTGATGTTGGACGCAAAACCGAGTGTTGGCTTAATATTATAATATATAGGTATCTTTATACATGATTTAACACTGGTGTGCCTTTACCATTTTATGTGTGTTTCCATCCTTGTCTAGGGGAGTGCTAAACGTCTCTCCTTTCATACTACACAATTTAACACTGGTGTTAAATCCATATTTTTTCATTTATGTAAAAAATTATTACACTAGGAATTTTTTGCTTATTTTTACGATGAAGGGTGGATAAAAATGGAGCGATAAGAATTTTTCTAGGTAAACTAAAAGCATCATGATACTAAGGGTTAAAATACTCTACCTCCGGAGCACAAGTTCGAAACCAGTTTCTATAGAAAGCGTTGTATTTTGAAATGCATAAAAAAGCACACGCACAGCTATCGTTCATATGCATCTGTCTACAAGTAATCGCACTCGCATGCATCTGTCCGTGAGTAATTACCGTTTATCTGCATCTGTCCATAAATAATTGCTCTTCATCTGCATGGAATAGTGCTTAAGTGACCGTTTCATTAAACTCTTCAGCTGCGTGTTATTTAAGTAGCAAGAGGAAAAGTAAGAGTGAGTAGGCAACGAGTGTATTTGAAACTCGTATCGTTCCACTTCTTTACTATATATTATTGAATATAGCCATTTGGGTGGCCAGTGTTTTCTTGAATAAGAAACAGAATGGTTAGAATTCGCGAGAGAACTATCAAGTATCCCATGTGTATAAAGTTCCTTACTGAGTTACTCGAAGGTGGCATGAAATTTATGGTCAGGCGATATCGATCGGAAAAATTGTACTAAACCTTGCGACGCGTCTGCTCTTCAAGGTGTCTCCCGTAAAAGTACAAGGCTGTCCATGAGCCCATTGCCGGCCTGGTTCCGAGTTGAAGGTACAAGAATGGTGGAGCGAAGGTCGGCTCGTCTTATAATCGTGTCCTTCGTCCACCTCGTGCCCTAAATCGGACACTCTTACCTGGGGAAGTATAAAATCGCGGTCAATGCCACCCTATACACGATTAACGGCCCTGTTATGCGATTCCCCTGATCGATCCAAAGCTGTCCTTAAACGATACACACCCTGACTCGCTCCCCTGTCCATTATAAATGAGCTGCCCCAATTCTCCTGCCGGACGTTGCCATACGTCAGCAATTTGTCTGCTTTTAATCATAGATCGTGATGTGGCCAACGTAGAAATCGGGTGGAGCTCGATAAGGAACGTTCTTGAGGAACTTTGTGGGTGTTCCCATTAGTTTTTATTATTAAATTCTGGCTGTCAGTGAATACTTGAAATTTAAGGGGTATTCTAGTCTAATAGCCCCAAAAGTAATTGATATTTAAGAATTTTTTTTTTAAAACTGTTGGTCATATTGGATTAAACTTTTTTGAGATATAAGGAGGCATCTTTAAACTTGCAGAGAATATTTTTTTATGTTGGTTTGTCTTATTATTTATTAATTATTGAGGAATCTTTTCCACCTCTTCGACGATTTATCTCCTGTTGGTGAGATTTGTAGCACCTATCACAGTCACCTGATTGCAAAAAAAAATAGAAGTTTCTTCAAGTTTTAGATAGTTTACGGTGGGATTGGTCCGGTTTAAAGAAAACAAATGAAAAATTGGAAGATTTATAGCGTTTGAAAGAAAAAGTAAGCTTTTCGTCAGACAAATTTTTCGTATTATTCTTTATATCGACGAAAAAAGTATTATAACAAATATTAAACAAATATATTATATTAAACAAAACCTAAAATAAAAATTTTAGGTCCAGCCCCAGCGTAAATTATTTAACTTTAAGAAATTTTTCTTCTTTTTGCAATGAGATGACTTTGGCAGGTGCAATAATTAATAAATAATAAGCAGGATCGACATCAAAAAATTCTACAAGTTTAAAGATGCTTCCTTATATCCCAAAGGAGTTCAATGCAATCAATAGTTTTTAAAAAAAAAATCATCCCCCTGAAACGTAGCCTTAAGCTCGTTCCATTTCTTCTTCTTCGCCTTCTCTCAATTAATGTGTTTGTAATTTTGCGTATTGCAGAGCGCCAGGACGCGAGATCAAACAGATACAGCTTGCCTTCTAAAACAACTATCGACATTGGTGGACAGAGCAATGTTCACAATAATGTTGGAAAAAGTAATTCTAGGTACGTATACTGACCGCGGATACATACTTCCTTGAACAATTAGGGAATCGCTTCGATTCAAGCGACTCTTTATTACTCAACGAGATGTTCAACGTTTTGAGAACTATCCGTTATCTAAAACAGGCTTTCAATTCAGTAGTTAAGGAGGCACAGCTAAGGAGGAGACCAGTTTCAAAGCTTTCGTGTCTTTTCAGTATGAATGGCCTTCAGTATCCCTCATCTGTTACGCGCAGTTCGTTCGGCAGATACGCTGCAGCACGACCACCTTGTTCCATGGCGAATGTAAGTACAACACCATGAAACGCTGGTGTCCGTCAGTGAATGAGTATAACGTACAGCGAACGTACTTAAACTACGCTTCAATATTTTTATTAAAACATTTGTGATCGTATAAAAGAAACAGCAGAAATTCTACTTCTGTAATCGTTTTTATTATTCGCAGTCAGGAGGCAGAAGAAGAACCATTCTTTGGAAATTTATTTCAGATAGTACATGCATATTTCTATGCAAAGATTTTCGTGTTCAGACGATTATGTTTTGGTGTAAAAGTGTTTAGTTAGGAAGTTGTTTTTCGCGGTGACCAATATTGTTCGCAACAGGGTTATCTGAAATAAAACAACGAAGAAGATTTAGTTAATACAATAGTCTACCTAGTCTTTAATCGTCTTGTTTTATAAAATATTAATCTTGGACAAAATGATGGATGTTTAATGTGAAATGGTCGATTATAGAAAAAAAACTCATTTTTCATGTATAAAATAAAAACTATGCGTTGGAAAAACAAATCCTTCGATTAAAGACTAAATTTTAATGTCTAGAAGAAACGTACAAAGTTTCAGTAAGATTGGCGAAGCGGTTTTTGTGAAATCGCGGTCGCCGCAATCTAAAAACCCCATTTCGGGAAGTCGGTTGTAATTTTGCAATAAAAAAATACTTTTACACCAAAGTATAATATAATAACCTGTTAAAGTGTCCGTCATCTTAATACGAAAACCTTTTCACAAAAATATGCATATACTTTCTCAAATAAATTCCGAAAGAGTTGTTCTTCTTCTACCTCCTAACTGCTAGTAGCCCCTTAAAGCGTAGGAGAGAATCAACAGTGGATATCGTAATAATTTTTTGCAATGAGAATTTGCTGACTAACCATTAATCAGAAACGAAAATCCTAACACTACCGCGACCACACATAACGCAACTAAGTATGCATTAACGCTTATTTCTAGATAATCCATAACACTGCTGTGCTTGGTCCCTCCGCCGAGCGTACTGGGTGAGTAGAATCGAAAGATATAGCCATCCAGATCGTTGAAAGATTCTGCGAGCTGCTTAAATTAATTAGCAAATGTTAATTTCTTCGTTTGTACCTTGGAGAGGCGAGCCTCCCTCGGACGTCCGACGTTGACGCTCCAATTAATACTCGAATGGTTACATAAGTTGCCTTAACCAAGCAACTTTTTAATTTATTGATCACGTTCTTCATTGACTACTGAAATGTACAGCGGTGTACTTCGTACACAGTTATATACTTCGATAGTATTAGAAATTCAACTGGCTAATGAGCGCAGCTGAGTCTCGCGTTGAACGTATTTCTGTTGCGTCCGCGGTTCGAGAGAGATCGACTCCTGGAATCGTCGATTTGTCGACGACCTAACGATCTTGGCCGTTCGTTGTAATATTTAATTATGGTCCTTTCTTCTCTACGTCTCGAAACTGCGGCGCTCTGTTTAGCGCGGTAGGTGAGAGGTTTCGAGAGAGAGAGAGAGAGAGCTCTCGAGTCACCACGAATTTGTTACCTTCTACTTGAATATTTATCTAGCCGCTTAGTTGTAAGAAAATGGATTCGTGTCTTTTCAGTGTATCGTGATTCGGTATTGTATTCAAAGATGCTGTAGAACTGTGTCGTTCCGCGACTCTGAGGCGGTAGCGATCGACTTGACGGTCGATGAATTGTACATATAAAGTCAAGATCCCTTTGTAGCGTATATTATAGTCAATGCATTGTAAAAATGAAGCGTAGGAGATCGTAAAAGTAATTTAAATGTAATATAAAAAGTTAATTGTGTAAAACACTATAAGGGGTTCAATTCCCAGAGTAATATTTAAAATAGCAAATGCCTCCGTATCGTTTAATTTCTGACGACACTTTTTTAACGCACAGATACTTGGCTTATCGAAATCATATCTCTTGTTAGATTAATTTGCGCATGTGTGTGTGTACGTGCGTTGTATTTATTTATTGTAATATGTATATCATTTATTTCCAACGACCACTCGCACCTGTGCATATTATTAAAAGATATTCATTGAACATTGGGCATGGATTTATATTTATTTCCTTTTCGTTGACAGATATTAAAGCGAATCCAACTCCCATGAAACACACAAGCCTCAATATCCCCAAAATCCTCTGCACACCGGCGACATGTTCTTTTCATTCTTATTTGCGGAGTAAGTAATCTCATTTCTGTCACTTGCGAATGCTTTTGGTCCCTGCATGGTGTTTTCTGTTACATCGCAAACGTGTCGTAGCGTCCTATCTGTTTTACCGCGGAGGTATAAAATAGAATTAAAGGTGAAACGTGAGAAGCAGGACTTACTGCGATTTTAAGCATTATGATCTTTAATTACACCTGCGAACTCGCCAGACAAGCGTAATACTTTAGTTCAAAGTTGTAGGAATTATGATCGCAGTATGCATGCCTTTATTCTCTAGTACGTTCCCGCTACAATTTCATGGAAAGTTGGTTTTTCAGTGAGAACTCGTCCGCATCGGCTGCTATACATTCGAAACCAGAACGACCGCGGTCGTTGAGCCTTTATTCCGAGGAGGAGCAGAAGCAGCGCACAAGCGAACTATCCACGGTACCAACACCTGCTTTACCAGATCATCAGCCCACCCCTCTGGCTACCGTTCTACGGGAAACGGAGAAAACTGAGAAGAGCATGAAACCGTCTCCCTCCTGTAGCCAAGAAGTAGCCGGTACCAATCAGCACACTCGATTGGACCTCAAGTTTTACCATTCGCCTTTATGGTAAAAGAACTGAAACCGAGATGTTTCGTTGGATAGAATTATTCTTTATTTATTATTAGTCTCGGAGGCTTCGTATTGGAAAATTGTAGTGCTTGTATATGCGACAGAGTCATTAGGAAAAAAAACAAACATATTTATGGGCAAGTCATTAGTAGCAATTCTAACGATAAAAAGAATAAGTGTAAAGAAATTGCGAAGTATATTACGATTATACTTGAACAGAAACAAAAGAATGCGTGCGTCAAGTTGATGAAATTAATTCTATCTTACTTTACGTTGAACGAACAGTACGAAAGATAGCGCGTTACCACTGGCCCTTTGCTAATTTATTTATTGCGAGACTGCATCGAACGCTAATCCGTGCACACAGAATAAAGCATAGAAGCTTCCTAATATTTAAGTCACAGCAATTGAAATTTGAGAAAGCTCGATGATTCCTTGTGCTTTCTTTCTCAAACTTTATTTCTGGACTTGATATTAAATTAAACGGGCGGATATGTATACAAAATACTTATCGAGGCACTTACGTTCTCTTACTTTATTCTTGAATATAATTCTAGGAATATCCAATAAATATACTTCAGCTGTTTGAGCTGGTCGTACCATTCAAACTGTCAGCAACGTTTCACAGGAGAATGAATTGGAATCGTAGTACACGACGGAAGTTAATCGTGTAGAATTCATATGTAAACTGGCTTGTAATTTTTATACACATACGAAAATGTACAAGACGTTTCCCATATACCGCAAGTATAGCGATGCGTAAGTCCGTCACATAAATGACCGAACTTATCATTCCTTTCCTTTTTATAATAGTAAACTGCATTATTATTCCGTTCGAATCTTGTCACGATCAATATTTCGTTAGAACAAAGAAGAACAGCGCCTGTAACAAGTATATTCATCTGTCAACCTTGAAGATTTTGTACTTTCTATTACGAAATTCATAGAAACCGATGAACCGGTGATGACGATATACCAACCAAGTATAACAGTGGATCGTCGTTGTCAAAAGAATTATATCACGTGACAGAAAAATAAACGAATATAGTACAAAATAGTGCGATTTATTTCCGAGCTATCCGATATAAGCTTTTCTCGTACAAATAACTTTTTCCGTTTCGTCAGCCTCTTGTAAAATAGATCGGGCATGTCAAACTGATAATATCAATGTTCCTCAGCAGCCTTAGCGCTCTAACATTATTATACCGTTAATAATATTATCCTCGCCATTTCCCTTGCTTTGGTATTCTCAAAGTTCGACCGACCAGTTCCACGCCACGAAGCATTAAAATATCACACATTCAGGTATCATTAATCGACTTAAACGGTTAAAAATCCAAACTATTGCAGTTTCAGCCAACCGAAAAATTATTCACCGAACAAAAACAACCGATATTTATACATCATATTCCGCGCCATCTATTTTCTCATCCGTTATCCAAGATATGAAGCTTAAACAAGTACTGCGCTCTAAATACACAAGGCTCGCAAGGAGTGCTTCGCCGTAGCCTATGAGCAAGCCCGCAAGAACATCGAGAATATAGTGCCTCTTCATTAAGAGCCTAGACAGCGATACAGCAACGACCCATGCTAACAACGGTGGGATACAGATCGTAGGCACGGGCCATAAATATATAAAGAAATAGGAGACAAGCAGCGCACGACTAGCATGACCAGACGGAAAGGAATATTTATCAGGCCCCATTGCGAAAGGATCGTCGGTACAAACGGGTCGCCTTCGTCTTATAAATGCTTTTACCAAGCCGATGATAATAATGTCCAAAAGCAGAGCTAAAAGAATAATTTTATTATAAACAGAGACTCTCATGAATCATTTATATATAAGGACTAGTTCGTGTAAAGTGTATATCGATGTAGTTGTTTATTTAAACCACTGTGCTCACCTATCAATAAATTCACTTGCATTTGGTATAAATCTTTACTATTAAAAACCCATATTGAGGCGAGCAATACGGTGAACCATAGGAAACCATGGCAAGTTATCTATATTGGTAGAAACAACAATGTTTGTAACAGGAGACAAGCTTGAAAAGTTTTATATGAGTTGAAAAATTGTAAACACACCTCCAATGCTGTATAATGCATTTTTAGTTGCCTCATAGGCATAAAGTTCTCCACCCATTTCACAAAATGTTCAGTGAACTGAATATCGAAGGCCAACAGGGTCCTCAACATTGGTGGAACTTCTCTTTTACTATTCTGAAAAAAGAGAGGGTATTTTGTTGATACAATTCCTAGTTTTGCAGAGTTTAATATAAGGAGCTTGTTATGAATGAAGGGAAATCTAGAGTTATGTCTTAAATTCATTTATTTTAATTCTAATTTCAAAACGGAGACGTGCTATTAAATCTCAAGCGGAAAATGTGTTTTTCGCTTATCCATTATTTCGTGCTACTGAAAGGTAAGCATTATTAACGAAATGAGGTGACTGGTTGACTTGATTTGAATAAATTCGGTAAGGAATTTTGAATGCTATTCTAAAATCATTGCTTAATGTCTCAGTTGTTCGATGTAATCGAGGCAATATGGTAATAAAAGTAATTTTACAAGTGCGTTGATAAGAGTTACAAGTGGCAGTCATTAGATAGTGCCATTTTTATATTTAAATAGAATGAAATGGAATTACTTATACCTCTTCCTCCATGTTGGGCTGCATGTTTTACTTCGATAGAATATTAACTAACTGTTGATCAGTTACTGTACCGATGAACATGCACCGGACACGTACATAACTGATAATCGTTATTATTATCAAAATCTATAAAATTTTGTCATCTGTTATCAGTCGGATCAGGTCGGTCTAAATTCCGTCTGCATCGAATGCAAAATATTTACACTTGTAGGGGGCGACACTGAATTCAAGAATGCGGGGATGTGGGGGAGGGCGACTGCGAACCACTGAGTCAGTGGTTGCCAGGCGTACTGGATAAATGGCAACGTGCCGGGCTATATGACGTCATACGGTGTGGGGGAAGGGGTACAGTATTATCAAAGAAGAGATATAATAAGAGGCGTCACTCGACAAGGACAGAAATACAGTAGTGAAATCGCTAGACAACCAATTTAAATGCCCATTCGGCAATGATCGGTAAACTTCGGCAATAATCAGCCAATTGCGGTAAGGTACATTTAGTCGATTTGAATATACCGCTCGATTAGACAACCAATTTAAATGCCAAGGTCAAGTAAGGACTTCAAAGGTACCACCCGGAGTGACGTCTCTTATTATGGGTGCGTTCCAGTTGGGCCCAAATCGCCCGCACGGTCGCGATATGTAATGGAAATCATGGGTGTTGCGGGCGATTTGGGCCCAACTGGAACGCACCCTAGAAGGCAGGCGCTGGCAGCGCCTCTCGCGGCGGCTCCCCACAAGGAAAAAACCAAAAAATTGGAACGGATTTGAACGGATTCAACCGACAATTTTCCAACTGTTGTGCACTGCTGTTTCCTAAGTAATTCCCAGTAAAAGAATGCAGAAAGATAATCCAGGAACACCAAAACGTCGCGGCGTAGTCAGGAGGTAAAAAAAGAACTTCTTCTGTTTTACTCCTTTCTCATATAATAAGTTTTGTACATCTTTCAGACATCAGGCCACTACATCAGAAGATGTACTAAACAGAACCACAGTGGACAGCACACCTAGTGTCCGTGCAGGCGCGTTTCGTCACAGGTCGACAATGCTTCCATCTGACTTTGTCACACCACTGCGTGAGAAATTCAACTTAAATTTCTCGTCAAAATGAATCTTCACTGCATGTCAGATACTCATCACTTCGTTAACTTAGATACTGTAAGGAAGCTTCCAACGGATCGAGTGCCAAGGACTCTTACTAAAGCACCAGTGGACGGAGACGCCGATTGCGACGATACGGAGTTGATGCTCCTTTACGACGAGTATTTGCAGAATATTATGACAGAAATTATCTTAAAGAAGAAAGCAGAAGATATGGAGAAATTGTATGTATCTCAGCTGGCAGCGATGGCTAAAGAGCGTGATCGCAACGAAGAGAAGTTATTCAAATTGAAAGCTAGAGAGAGGGATATAATAGAGTTAACTAAGGCACAGAATGAAGTAGATGCACAGATTATAGATGCAGATAAATATACTAGTAAGTAATATCTACGCAGATTTATGTTTATGAAGTCAGCATGCGAGCATTTTGTATTTTATTCTGGTTACAGAGAACACGTATATTAAATCCTTGGAAAGCATCTTGTCGCAGTTACATGCTCTTCTGCAATGCTTGGACACGCTTCACTGTAACAATATAGTTCTGCCCGAGACGCGCGAAGAGTGGGAGGAAACAACCGAGGCCTTAAAATCGTGTAACGATACATTGAAGTCGATTATGGATTTGATTGGAACGAAGAGCGAATCTTATCAAAGCGTCAACGACGGTATTAAAGATTTCTTGAACACGTACAACGATATCGAAGGCCATCACAAAAGGTACGATTATCAATCGAGGCTCTTAGTCGCATCGCGGAATACTTTGGATATAATTTAATTATGTTCCCAGGTTGGAGAAAGAACTCTGCGACTTACAAGCTCTAGTACTGGAAGCCACCTCCTTGTCTTTAATGCAAAGTACAGATTAAAGGAATATTAAAAAAAAATTTAACGCTGTGATTTTGAACTTTTAAGTGTGCAGATATGATGATAACTTTGATCGTTTGTAAGGCACGTTTAATGTGTTTGATGTAATTAGAAAATACTCGTTATTAGTTTTGTACATAAAAATGATATGTTTAGAATTTATATAGAATAAAATTTAACTTGCATTCTTACTATCGAATTTGAAATTCCTTTATATTTGTGACAGACGATTGTGGGATGTTGTAAGACTGTAGCTTCAAGCTGAGCAGCGTAACTAGCGAAAAGAACGAACACTACTCTGACCGATTCAAGTCCGCGAACTAATGGTTTCTTTCGATCTAATACGTGGATGACTAAGTGTGAGAGTTCTATTGCACAATTCGTATCTACAGTTCCGCAAGATTTTGTATAATCCTAGCTACTACCACATGAAAATCATGAAATTCTTGACGTAGGCACGTCACCACTATTTTAACGAAAGTGCACAGACAATAAATTCAAAGTAAACGCCGCCATATTTTGTAAATTAATACAGCACTAATTATCGTCATCATTATTCATATTGAAATATCTCCTTTGGTCATCATAGAAATTAAGACCAGTGAACGCCATCAGGCGGAAAGGAACATTCCGAAGTAATTCTTTCGTTCGTAAAAGCTTAACAAGAGAATATCTCCGGCGAGGGTTGCAAGATACGCGTCGCATCCCCGAACGAGGCTAGCGCCGCCAACGGGATTTCCTTGAAACCAGCTCGGCGCACGCTGATTGGCGAGGCGGAAGCCGGCTCTGGGGAGCGCGGCCTGCGCATGACCGCGAGCACTCGCCATATTTAATTTTTCCCAAATTTTGCGATGGTGCACCGCAAAGAAAATCAGACGAACGAGGGTCGTCCCCGAGTGGACGATTGTTTTGCAGTAAATCAGACGCGGCGGCACGATGTTCCACGGCTTGGTGGCTCGAGGGGACCGAGTTGGGAGACGCGCGGCGCAGGTCGCGGCACTCGCGTGTATCCAACCCCCGCGGATTTTTCCTCTGGCCGCGCGCGATTTTATTCTGCGCATGGAAAGCAATTTTGCCCAATCATAAATAGGGCTATTGTGGGGGGATGGTGTATGCTGCTGGCGCATTTCATACATCCGAGTGTAATGGTAACCAGATAGAGGCGTCGCGCGGGGCTATCGGCCGGTTAGCATCGTAAATACGTTACTACTTACATCCGCCGAAAAATTTCGTCTCCCTATCCACGTTCTTTCTCCCCGTTCCGTTTCACCCTGTCTCTTTATCGGCGCCGTCCTCCCACTTTTTTTTTTATTTTTCCTCTCCCCCTTTCTCTCTCCTGTCTCGCAGCCTCCCTCTCCCCCTTTCACACTCTCTCACTCTCTCTCACTCCCTACCCCTCTCTCTCTCTCTTTCTCTCTCTCTCTCGGCCTCTCGCGCGGTACTTTTTTTCTCGCGGCGTGGAAAGCTTACGTACGACGTACTCTGTGCACGGATCGCGGGAGTAACGGCGTGATATACGCGACACGTCGTGGGCGCGCGCGCCCGCGCGCGGCCACCGCCGCCGCTTCCTATGCACGCGCGTGTGTCCCCTGTGTGCATGTGTGCGACAAATCGCCGTTTGTGCACGTGTATAGAACGGGTCGGGCGAGTGATCTGTGACGTCAGTGGTCCGATCAGTTGTCACCTGTCAAGCCGACGTGTCCCTCCGTCTTACCTCCGCACTTTCTCTTTCCCTCCGACCCATCTCATCCCCGTTCCGGCTTCCTCTACGTCCTCCCCTCCCACCCACGCGAACCCCCCAACCCCTCCCCTTATAACGCATCACTGTCTCTTGCCCCCTCACTTTTGCTCTCTCTATTCCCGTTGCACTCATACCGGGCCAACCCTCGTGCCGACCACGCAATCCGATCTATTTCCCTCCCCTCACGCCCTCCGCGCACAGTACCCAGCAGCAACTAACCCCCTCTCCGCTTAACCCTCGCGGTTCCTCCCTCTCGCCCTGTCGTTTCTTCCGTCCGCCACCCACTCCCCCCTACAGCCCTCCCCCATCCACCCACCCCCGCCCCGTTTTGCTCTCTCATCAGTGTGCCAGCTTCCATCCTTGCCCGCCCATTTTCTCTCGCTCTTTTTAGAAACGAAACCAGTGGCGTAGCCAGACGGGACCACCCGACTGCGAGGAGAACCGTTTGTTTCCGCGGGGGATGTGACATCGAGCGGCACACGGGAACGCTCGATGCTCTTCTAACATTTTTAAAAAAAAAAAAATTAAAAATAGGAAAAAAGGGGGAAGAGGAAAAGAACATAAAGAGTAGGACTAAATAATTTGGGTGTATTTAGAAAATCGGATGCCATTGGTTTCGTCGGACGCGTCCACCGGTCCGCGGGGGACGGAATTGTCAGAGAAAATCGGGCGCCGGGACTGGGAAAGCTGCACCGCTGGCCGGGATGCACGTAACCCTGTTCGTCCATCTCTTTCGAGCCGGCCGAAGTGCTCTCTTACCGCGCGATTCCCTTTCTCCCTTTTGTCCCAGGGTGGTAGCAGCCCCGCTCGCCCTTCCTGGTCCCGAAAACCGTGCGGAGCCTTTGAAGCTGCGACCTCCCTCCTCCCCCTCCCCCGCCTCCCCACCCCGGTCTCCGGGCTGCCACCCACCGATGTACACCCCGCTCGCCGCGACGACCGCAGACACAAAAACAATAACAAATCGATTCGCGAGGGCAATGGGAAGGGGTCAGCTAGGTAGGACTGCGTGGAGGAGCGGCAGGGGAGAGGGGGGTGTATATCTCTGTCTGTATCTGACCCTCCCTTCGTCGTCGCCTCCGCTCTCTTTCCACCCTCACCCTCCGCCCGTCCTTCTCTTTTCCGCCGCCACCTCCTCCACCTCCTCCACCACCTCCTCCTCCTCCTCCTCCTCCTCATCCAGCTCCTCGTCCCTCTTTCTGGATATTGTATAGAGAACGTTATGCTAAAGTATGCATGCACGAGGGTCGGTCCAATGGTCAGGAATCTCGCGAGTTCGTTCCGCGGCGGCACGTATCCGGACGTGTACGTATTTCCCGTAGGGCTCGCGGTCCGCGCGTGCACACGTCACTCGTCGCCGCAGCGTTGCTGCGTAACTTCCGGTAACGCTGGAGATCGGCATCGCGGCTGCTTCTTGCTCGCCGCGGGCAACCGTGACCGGGGGATGATTTACCGTAATGACGATCGGCCCGAATTGCGGTAGGCCACCGGACGGGCATCCGTAAGAGGAATCCTTTTTATCATCTACATTTTTCTTTCACGCACCGTCGCCGGACACGTCTGGATGTCTCGCAAGCTCGCTTCCGAATTAGGAATCTTCGGGAGGTCAGGACGTAGGTCCCTTCGACGGCGTCACGTCGCGAGGCTGGCTCGTCACGGTTTTCAAACTTCAACTTCCTTTTCTGTGGTCTCTTTGTTTCCATCGCGGTATGAATGTTTCGGGGGATTGTTTGCATGCTCGAAGGGAATATCTATGGGATGTTGTTCGTTGGAGAGATTCAGACGAGGTCGATGGCTTCTTTAGTTCGGCACGATTTAACGTACGGGCTGTCGTTTCGTTTCGAGGGGTCTTGTTTATTAAATCGCTTCCGAGCCGTCCGAGGTACTTACTCTCTTACCGCGCGATTGTTTATTAAATTGAGACGGTCCAAGGGGATGTTCGAAGTTGTCTTCGGGCTTCTCGCGGACAGAGATCGGGATGTCTAAGCCTGTAGCAATCGGGCCCCAAGGCTCCTTTCGTTAACGATTTCCCGTCAGGCGACTAAAGAAATTTATTTTGCTGCGATTCCGGTTACCTCTTGTTGCTGAACGGGCGGGAAGGATCGCATTCGGTTTCTCCGCTTCTCGAGGGCAGAGGCTCCGAGGTGTCTGATCCCGGACGGCTTCTTCTACTAGCGCGATTCAGTCTCGCCTTGCTTGCGCGCAGCGTTGTTACAAATCTGCACTTAGGCGTCACGCCGCGTACACCAATTTCTGGTGACCTAATATCGGGTCACTCTGCGGTCTTACATTTCATACGATCTTCGCGAAGTATCTCGTCACGTGCTCCCCTGCAGTGCTCAAACATATATCAATAACTGCGTTAATAGACAGTCTTTTAAAATCCATTAACGAATTAAATGCTCCGCTCCCAATCGAACACATAAACAGTAATGTAATCTCTTATTTCACTGCGCTATAAAGCGCGCAGGTAAATTGCTCCTCGAGAAACATCATATTCCACGCGAAAAATCGATAATATATTTCAGGAAAACCAACGCTTGGGAAACGTCTATCCGTTTTTTCCCGCGGAATAATTTAATGCTCATCCCGTCATTTGTTTTAATTAATCCCACCCGCTACCCCTCTCCACCTCCTCCCCCCCCAACTCCCCTCGCTTCCGCGGAATTATTTGTTTCATTACGCCGCGCCTTTTGTTAGTTTTACATCGGAGTATCGACGAGCTGTCGATGGGCGCATAACTATACAGATTAATTTAACGTAACGCGGAATTTTCGTACCGCGGCCACCGAAACGTTCCGCGGAGGCGGCCGATCGATGGAATTTATTAGCGGGGACATTTGTTGCGTTATTTTTAACGGCAATCCGCCTCGACGAACCGCGCGTCGCGAACTTCCGCGATCAAAAGTCGCTTCGAGCGATCGCAAACGCGTGCTATTTTCTTTTTTGCCCGCGGAATGGAAACGGTCATTAAGACGATTACTGTTTCGCGACAGTTTGGCGAGTAATGAGGGCGGGCGGAGTATTTTTTTCTCTCCCTCCCTCTCTCTCTCTTTTCATAAATAACGAGCTCAGGACTCGTTCGTCGCGCACGCTTATTTATTAAACATTGCAAAGCGAGCTGCAATTACACGACGGTTCCACGCGCGAAAATTCTGTCGAGCTTCGCTTTTAATGGGTGGAATAGAAATTACCTAGGCGCGAACGTTATTGTTCCTTTTATTTTCCTTCGCGAAATAACACGCGATTCAGCGGGCATTTGTGAATTTCGTCGCGGTTGAGGGTCTCCGTTTTGGAAATTTTCGAACGCTTCCTGGCGAAATAACCGCGAGCTCTAAACTTTGATCCCGCTCGATCGGGATTCCTCGTCGAATCGCACGGCCGTGCGATGCACCTCATTACGGAAATACATTACAATACCTCGGCCTGTCGGTACTGCAAAGCCCGTTCTGATTTTATGAAAATTATCTTCGTTAATTTATTAAGCGCCCTGTATCGGAGGAATCGCTGCGAGGGCGGAGCGCATTAATGACCGCGCGATAATTATGTTTCCATTGTACTGCTTTGAATTATTTTCATCAATTATCGATGATTGTTGCGCCCTCTGTGCGCCGCGCTCTCGCTAATAGCTCGATGACACGGCTAATAAATAAATATCTCTCTCAGAAGTTAAAAACGGAAGAGATCGCGTTGCGTCAACTTCCCCAGACTTTCAGGGGCTCGTCTAATAAATCCAAACGGTGGAAACACGCCGGTTCAACCTCCGCCGGAGTAATTGAAAGGAGATCGCGGTCTCGCTAGATGGGACATCTTATTCTTTATTAACCGGCCCTCTATTCCCGTCTCGTGCCTAGCCTCATCTGCATTTCATCCGTCGAAATTCGACTAGCCTCGCATAATGGATACCTTCCTGGCAGCGGATTCTGGTATCGCTTTTTCAATTACCACTGACGGCTCCCATTTTCAGTCCCTCCTCTCCGGGCTTAATCGTATCGGCGGTCGCTTTAAATAGTACACTCCCCCTATGGAAGCGGCGTCCTCAGGTGCCGTTGGAAAGTCCTTCCTCGCCTCTGCGATCCGCGACGACCGCGCGGGGTCGACTCGCTTGAGTATCCATCGGATGACCCAGTTGGGAACGGTGATTGCAGATGGAATATGGGATCTGGAGTCTCCACGCCGCGGGTGAACTTTGGGGTGACCCGCGCCTCGCCCGAAGGCACCCGATTATGCCACCGAGCGCGACGCAGCTGCTGCCGAGGGCCGCGTTCGCCCTGAGCGCCCTTCAACGGCCGGACATGGTGCCGTTACCTCTCACCTCGGCCGCGCCGCCGTACGGGCCCATGGAGCTGGTCACCAAGCACGCCGTCCGCGCCAGCGACGGCCACGCCGGAAAGAAAGACGCCGAGGGGGATGATGACCAACCACGCGACGACAACGAAGGAAACATCGAAAAACCGGACGAAAATGATAATCAGGTATGGGTGGAGGTAATGTTCGAGTTACTGGTTGTCTCATTTGGTTGAGGGGTTTTGGATATTTGAACGTTAGTTTAGTTAAGGGGGTGGTCTACTTTGATAGGACGAGAAATGAAGCTGTGAGGTAGTTGACCCAGTCGTCGATCATTTGAATTAATATTGAGATTTTATAAGGTTTTTAAACAATATTGTGTAAAGGACAAAATTGCAAGTTAGTATTTAAGAGTCTTTACCTACATATATCATCACAATATTGTTTAAAAAACTTATAAGATCTCAATATTTAAGTGATCGACGACTAGGCCTAAACCGATCGGCGACTGGGTCAAGTAAATTATTTAAAGATTTTTTCTCAATAAATACAACACACAATGGCGGATGAAAGAAAGTTTGCAAGGTTTAAAATTGCATAACTTTTTTATAATTTGTCCAAACGGTCCGAGGTCTTTTTGAGAAGATAGATTAGTTTGCTAAATGACGTGTTTTGCAGTTTTTAAATAATGCAATTTGTCGGAAAAGCAAGAAGATAGTAAAGGTCGTTTTTTAAATTTTTTTGTGAGCCTGGAATGAAAATTCAAAAAAGAGTTTGTAGATTGAAGTAAGTTGTGTACGTGCCCAAAATTTTAACATAATCGGTTCACGTTTCTCTGAGATATAAACGCTTAAAGATCGTAGAGTAAGATCGAAAGATCGCTGATTTCGGGAATTTTGCGATTTTCGATCGCCACTGTTTAATGAAATAAATCGTTTTGGAATTCATTAAGCTACTGTATTATTATAGAAAAAAGTTAAAAAAATTGTTTTTAATTTGTTTCATATGTTTTTTTATAGCGTTAATGTGACACCTACAGAAAATAAAAAATTCGAAAAGATTCTTAATCCGTATGAGAGTGACTATCGCCCGTAGCTCAATTCACAATTTTTGTCCAAAAATAACCGAGATTTTCCTCGGGGATCATTCGAGAAAACACTCTTTTGGGGAATGTTTTCGATCAAATTGGTGCCATTTTGTCATTCCTCGACAAAATTTTTTAATTGAGTTACGGGCGATAGTCACACTCATACGAATTAAGAATCTTTTCGAATTTTTTATTTCAGATAAGCTGGGGCCGGGAAATCACCTACACCATGAACGTACCTCTTTCTGTAGGTGTCCCATTCACGCTATAAAAAAAAACATATGAAACAAATTAAATAAAATCCAAAAAGATTTATTTCATTATAGGGTAGATGTCCCTATTACTGTCAGTGTCCCTATTACTGCCAGTTTATTTATTTCAATTTGTAAAAATGTAACGTATAAAGAATAGTGTACAACAATAATATTAATAATAATCAGAACAGTCCCAATTTAATAATAATATTATTGTTGTGCATTATTCTTTATACGTTACATTTTTATTAAGCAACATATATGAAGTGGCAGTAATAGGGACAATGACAGTAATAGGGACATCTACCCTATGTTGTATTCATTGAGAATTTTTTTTTAAATATAGCTTTATTTTAGGGCCGATCAAAGTAATGACCCCAAAATTCAACTGTTTGAAATATTACTGGGACACATAAACGTTTTGTTCTCTATGCTGAAAAACGGGTCTTGTTAAAATTTGATTACATTTCCTAATGTTTTAGAGGTTGCTACCCGCTTATTAATATCTGACATAGAATTTTATTTTTTACTTAAGACGAATTCATACCTGTATTCATTATATCAAGAATGCCCCCTGCAGAATAGTACCAGCCCCTAGCCAGAATGCCCCCTGCAGAATAGTACCAGCCCCTAGCCAGAATGCAGCCCTTCTCGCATTCTGGCTAGTAAACATTACTACTACTTAGACTTTTGTAACATTCATTTGCTATTTTCAAAAGTTGTTGCTTCACAAATTTACTCAGTAATAATACTCCAAACGTTAAGCAACGTTAATGTGTTTAAAAAATATACTACGCCGAAGAGAAAATTACCTTTATATTCTTAAAAGGCACAAAATTCGATGCCTGGTAGGAACTGCTAGTACGTAACTGAAAAAAATAAAATTAATATCACGTTACTTATTCATAAAGATGAATACATTGACAGAGTGCCTCTCGAAAAAAAGCACAGAAATAATTTATTCGGATCCAAAAAACACCTTCCTAAAGTAAATGGTACTTTTGTGTTTGATGTGAGAGAATTAATTATAGGAAAATCGTAACTATAATTTTGAAATTATTGCTGGAATTTTGATGATATTGTTGCTGATGTTGAATGCCCATATAAATTTTAAAAATTACAGCTGAGAGTCTCGAATATGTAGTACCTACACAAAAAGGCGTGAGATTTAAGTTGAATTATTTTCTTAATTATACAGACCTCCGTACCAAAGGAAAATAACGACAACGAAGACGCTGGGGAGGAGAGCGACAGTGGAAGTACAAACAGCTCCCATCGCTCGGCCAACAATAATCTTCCCACGAAGCTACTGGATCCGATGGCTTACCTCACATTCGATAAGGTTCGTTTAATTCCATCGTTTCTCGGAGCTGGACCTCGTGGAGTTTCTAGAAAAGAAACTGAAGGTTGCGCAATTGGAAAGGAGTAAGAGAGAAGACGCGATTGTTCACGGCTGAAGTAAGATAGCGGGAAGGTCGATGGGTGCGATGACAAAGCGGAAGGCCGATCGAGCAGCGACTGTTTAATATTTAGTATCACTTGATTTGGTTACTATTTCGAACACTTAAATGCAGGCGACGTGATCACCTTCCGCGATGGGATCAATCAAGTTAACCAGATCTAACTAGATTAATTTATTTCGTGCATCACAATGTGTGGTCCTTTTTAGCAGACACAGGTAGGGGAGACCGGGACTAGTTGGTTAACTAAGTTAGTTGACTAATTCCATTTAATTGTTGTATTATGTAATAAATTATGCTGCGATTCGCGATATCGAAGCACGTGAATGACCAGCTTGCCATTTAATGTGTCGCCGTGACAAAGACTTGCGTGTTCTGTGAGTGAGAATGAAAAATTTAAAAAGGTCGGCGGGAAGTAAATATTTTTGTTTCGACTATTTATGAATTTTTGTCTACCAAGTACTGCTTGATGTTTTTTCATGAATATTTGTGGAAACGTGATACCTTGACTATAATTTATGGTATTTTATTTTATCCGGTGCGTGAAGGTTTCGTACGTACGGCCCTTGACATGTTAATAATGTCGGACGGGGTGACTTGACTAAGCATAGGAATACTACTAAAAATTGCATTTTTTATCCTCAAGATGCAGTCGAGGCAAAGAGTTTAGCTGCTCCACTTCCCCCACCATAAATCCTTCCAAACTCACCCCTACCAGTTTTACACCCTACCCTCCCCTTCAAACTCTAAGTCCTTCCAAATAGACCATAACAGATAACTACAAAATAGTTACAGTATCTATCACCATGATAATTAATAAAAAATAACACTGTGAAGGAGTGAAAAAAAATAAAAAAATTGTTGGTCGTAGTGATAGCGTATATATACGCCTTTCGCAAGCAAAGGTTTAAAACCGAAAAGTAAATGTCAAGTCAACTAACTTCATCATATTTGTCAACTAACCCCACAGCCGGGGTTTGTTGACTTATACGTCTCACTACATTAAATACCATAAAAACTACAACGCAGACTCAATTAAAACGATTTTAAAAATTAAGCCTGTATACCTAATGAAATTTGTAAACTTTTGGTATGCAGCAAGTCAACAAATAACAATGGTGGATTTATAAGACCCCGGTCTCCCCTACGGAGATAGATGATTAGATATAAAGAAGTAGATAAGCTCGTTAATTGCTTAAAATATTATTCACTGTGGATCAGATCGAAGATGTACAACTATTCTCCATTGACAGGGGAACTTGCTCGCGAAAGTGCTCGATCAAACGTCCCACGTTGAACGCTAGAAAAACTCAATGGCCCCAAGCGTAAAACCCTGTGCCACGTTCGCCATACTTTTTACATTTATTTCCCAGCGGCCTCCAGCTTCTTCCTTCGCTTAAACGATCCCTTAAAAGAGGCCATTCCTCCTGATTGAGGAAACAAAGCCTTTTAAAAAAATGTATTGTACAGTAGGGTGGTACGAAAGAATCAAAATTGTGTAATTGTTTTCTAATACTCATAGTAAAAAAAGTTGCCTTTAGTGGTACAGATTAAGCCCTGAAAAGCTAGATTCTGTCAAACAAAAATTGAGGTGCCGCAAGAAGCTGGAAGTACATATGGAGTGGATGTACCGTTTGTGGCCATTGCACTGTTTTTGGCCATGTGCATAATTATCTTATTTTTAAATTACCTGCAGATCATTAAGGTAAATGGCCCCATTACTGACCACGTCCCCATTAGTGACCACTTCATTTTCTTATTGTTTATTGCAACACAGAAAGCGAAATATAAAAGAAATATTTCAGTTATTGTTTCATACGTTATTTATGTAGCCGTACATTCATCTTTAAGTAAATTCACATGTAAATTAAGACTTGGTCATTGACATGAAAGTTGACAGATTCTAATACCGCGAGGTTATACTCCAGATATCATTAAACTCGCAAATTTTACAATAAAAATACATGGATCCATGCAGTAACTTACTCAAATTAACGAGAAATATATACAGAATTATAAAAGAAAAAGAAAATGGATATTTTCTTTCATTATTGTAGCAGAAAATCGTGGTATAAAATAGATGGTCACTAAAGGGGACATCAGGTCCAATATAATTTTCACCATAATCTTTGTGTAAATAGTCAAATATCACTGTAAAACTAATTTGATTAAGAAACTAGAGACTTCAAAAAATACAATGATGCATACTTTACTCAAATATTGTCGTATATTAGTAAAAAATATACTATTTCGAACCAGTCACACTCTTAAACGGTCGCTAATGGGGACATTTACCTTATTCTGTGTAGAATTTCACATCATAAATATTTTGTTTGGTATGCCGCTCGAAATATAAGGTTACATTTATTGGTTACACGGAAAAATATTATATTTTTTAACAAGTGGCCAAAACTGGTACAATATCTTAAAGTGACCACAAATGGTGCATCTACCCTATCACTTATCTTTCTGTTTTTTAAACATGTTTTTAAAGGTTTGTAGGGTAAATATACCAGTAAATGGACACTACCAGTGAATGGACATTTTTTACTAAAACGAGTAAAATAAGTTCCTAAAATAAGCAACTAATTAATTATAGACTTCTTCTAGTTTCTCGCTTCATATCCAAACAATTTTCGCAACACGTGGAATCAATCGCGCTGCAAACATAATTTTATAAAACTGTCCATTCACTAGCCTTAAGTGTCCATTTACTAGTTCGTCTACCCCACGTGGCAATTTTTTTAGCCTTACCACTAGCGTTTTCATTTGCAATTTAGTCTTGACAATGTGAAATTATTAAAGACGCTTATATGAGACTCCACGCGTCCGTTTTCACCACCCTAGCGTAAATGATGAACACTGATCGATAAACCCTCCTTTAATTAAGAGCCCACTTAACACGTTACGACCCCAAAATACCAGGCAGGATCAATAAGAAACGAAGCAACCGCATAAATGTCTGTTTCCAATGATAGGAGGGGACAGTTACACCGGTTCTAAATGGCTGGGTGCTGGGCGCTTACACCGCCATGCTCGGAAGACTCTCAGCGGCGACCGCGGCTCTGGAGGCCACGGAAATCCCGAACATGCCCTCCGACAGCGACTCGGAGAGCGAGCATTCGTCTTACACCGAGAAGTATGCATCCAGTTATCAACCCCTTCCATCGCGGCGCGGCTTACATAGGAAGCTACTTAACGCACGTAACGCGCGCGTTTAAATTCTTCTTTATCCTGGCGGGTGAGATAAGCTTGGGCACCACCGCGGCAACCCTCTCCACGGGAACCCAGCGGAATCGCGCCAAGGCCAGGGGAATCGGTCCATCGCGTGCTTTTCCACGTGGCGTTCCACTGAACCGATGAAACCGGGCCATCGAAATTTGTCGATCGCGAAGGGCGAGTCATCCTGCCCGGCTTGATTACGCGAGCCTGTTTCTGATACCCCGAGAATCCGGGATAAATGATACCCGTAAATCAGGGGCTTCGCAGGGGTATCGACTGGTATTGAGTTATGGACGCTTCGCGAGCACCGATTACGAAATTCAGGGGAATATTTTTAATCCCCGGATGACTCAGCTGGGCAAACTTTTAGGGATATGTTTCCCTGATTCTTTTTTTTAGGGTAATGTATGGGATAGTTTGGACCTTAGTGAAAGCTTGCAAAGGAGGCTGTGCAAGTCTTGTTAATTTTGGATGGTTGCGATTGATTTTCAGGTCGCGTGGGAGCAGCCCAAACGTGAGCAATGTTCATCGCGGTTATTCGTGCGGCTCCTGCGAGGTAGTTGCGCCGACGAGGCCGGCTCTGAGGAAGCACATCGTCGACTGCCATCCGCCCGTTTCCAGCACGGAGCCCGGGGAAACGAAAACCTGCCCGTCCTCCGGTTGTGACTTCACCACGAGCAGCAGGTGCGAGATGGAAACTCATGTGGCGGCACACGTGGCACAGGGGATGACGCCCACGGGGAAGAAGCGCACCCTGGCATTGCAACGCGTCAGGTATAGGTACTTAAGATTTTCCTGCAATTTTCTATCGGTACCGACTCGTAGTTAGAGGAATTTGTGTAATTTATTAAGGGGGAGGCCTAATTAGAGCGGGCGAAACAATGCGCTTCTTTGGGATTTTTTTCTGGAAAAACTGTTACACTTTTATTAATAACTATTAGTCTATTGTTGAGAGTACATCTAAAGGACAGTTCAGTATTTTTTGCTTTAAAGAATATTAAAAGATTTGGGAGTTAAGCGGTCTGTAGACGTTCAATATAATTGCACAATATTCAATATTGCACATTATTATTGACCGTCTGTGGATCATATTGGAAGGTTGCACAATAAAAATGAAAAGTTGGGCAATAATATTGAAAGGAATATTCAATATTGCACAATATTATTGACCGTGTGGGGCACACAGCAAAATATTGTGCAATATATCGCACAATAATATTGAGCGTCTACAGACCGCTTTATAGGCGATGACCGGGATGTTCTTCTTTTTTTAAGCGTTTTGCAGTGACCATCGTAGCTCGTAGCAGAATCAACTGAAATGAAAAATTCGAATAGTTTTAGATAGAGCATGAAATTATCTAGGCGCTATCGGGCCCGATTTTGGAAAAATTATTTTGAGACAAAATCGCGGCGCTGCAAAGTTGAACCATCGATTTTCAACAAAAAAGTCGTTCCTTTCTTGGCGTGTAAAAAAGAAACTAAGAAGAATAAAAAGAAATCCCTCTGATAGCGCTTAGATAATTTCATAGTCTATCTAAAAATATTCGAATTTTTAATTTGAGATTATTCTGCTACGAGCTACGATGGTCATCGCAAAACGCTTAAAAAAAAAGGGACATCCTGGTCATCGCCTATAATTCTCAAATCTTTTAATATTCTTTAACGCAAAAAATACTGAACTGTACTTTAGATGTACTCTTAACAATAGAAGAATAGTCATTAATAAAAGTATAACCGTTTTTCTAGAAAAAATTCATTCGTGCTCGTGGATTGTTCCTTTGTTTATCAAATACCGAAGTCCTCTGTCGACAAAAGTAATTCCAGATAGTACTCTCGAGTTTGAGAGAAAACCGACTTGGAAGAGCTTCTGCCAACAAGAGAACATCGAACCCGCACAAGCTGATTTTGATGAGACTCCGCAGATTTGCCGAATAGTGAAAAATATTTGACACGTATTTTCTGTTATCGGCATTAGCCACGTTGAAGGGGTGAAAACAGCCCCTAAAGCTGGGGGTTGAAAATATATTTTTTGGAATATCTCGGGAATTATTGGGCGTATGAATAATAATAATTTTGATAATAATGATAATTTTTTTAAGTGAGTTTTTTAAAGACGAATCCAGCCCTCAGCTCAGCATTTAGAAAATTTCAATGTGCAATGTTTCCCGTCTGTAACGTATCTGAAATTCAATCAAATTTGTAGTTGCGGCTCCCTTTTATGCATAACTAGCCCACCCGTTACCCGGTTTCATCCGGGAGTTATTTACGATGTTTCCAAAATAAAAAAGTTTAAAAAAATAAGTAGCCTATAATCTAATCTAGGACGTATGTAATGATTGTTCAAAATTTCATTGAAATCCGTTCAGTCGTTTAGGCGTGAAAGAAAAACAAGCAAACAGACAACGCACAGTGGTCTGGATAGTGGTCAAAATTCAATTGCTCAGTTTCAACTTTACAATGTCATTTTTTTTTATGAATTGACAACCCTCCAGAGCTTCTAAATCCGCATACCTTTCCCTTTTCAGATGATTCTTTGATTAGATATAATATTACAAAGACAAAATCATGAAATTTTATGTGAATCTAATTGTTATAATTACTCATTATAGAACATGAAAATACATGTTTGTATCATACAGTTATATAGGTAAGGAAGTATATTTCAGTTATTTATGTGTGTCATAGGCATTTATTAGTCCATGAACAAATAGTGCAATGTTTATATCAATTTACACTTTGAGAGGTGTAAATTGATATAAACTTTTTTTACATGAAAGCTTACACAATTGTCAACAAGAGCATGTAAATTTCAAGCGCAGTCTTCAATTTTATGCAGACTTTTAGAAATGACGCTCGAGGTATTTGGGCGTCCCGGACGCGTGTATTTTTAATATTTTATTTTTTTAAGTCAAAGATAATATTAGAACTGATCCTTTTCCTCTTTCTTTTCACTACTACGGCTATGATTTTTAATTTTGGCTATAAAATACCGCTTTCCAGACCACAATGCACACCATATTGAATCCGTCATTTCGAACTTTAAATTTTTAGCACCAAATTCGTTATCAGCGTCCTCAAAAACCCTTAATCACCAAGTTTCAGAAAGATCAGAATTTTGGCCGCTAAATGTAGATACCCCAGACCACTGTGCAAAGTTTCACTTTTATATATTAGTAAGGATAAAGATTACCCTTTCTCCGATCCAAGAAAATAATTTCAAATCACCCGAGCCAGCGCAAAATTTCAAAGGCACGCGAGTTTCCGTGGATCAGTTTCGTCGAATCGTAGCCAAGTACCTAATCCCGACTAATTGTACCTTTCGCTGCGCAGATACGAAAGGGAGGAGTACCGTTGCTCGCTGTGCTCGTACGCCTGCACCATCGAGAAGGCGTTCCAAAGGCACTTGAGGGCCCACGCGAAGGGCGCAGCGCCGGAGACCAGGGTGAGCTGCGCTGTTTGCGGGGCGGACCGTTCCTCCGAGGTAGATCTCAGCAGGCACATGAGGAGGCACCGCGACGACCGTTATTTCTGTTGTGACATTTGCATTTTCCGCACGGTCCAATTGAAAAAGGTAATATCTCACGCGGCGAAGGAGCGAGCCCCTGTATCGAGGTGGTAAAATTTCAAAACACCGCAGCAACTTTGAATCTATGGACCTCCTCCCCACCCCCTCCCCTCCCCCCCTCCCCGATTGTTATAGATTCTATATCGCGCTGCGCGGATGCCGTATAATCCCCGGCCGATCGTAAATCCCGCGATATTCTACGCGCCCTTTGAATTCCGTAGATCACGCGGATATTCTACCGCCACCCTGTAAATCAAAACTTTCGGTTTATGTAAATAGACTGCGATCGCGTCGCTGATCCCCGCTTGTATTCGAGATTGATATACGGCCATGCAAGTACTCGAACGCTTGCGACCGGAAAAGTTTGACAAAGAAGATATGTAAATGAACTGAAAAATTTCAAGCTACTGTTCCGGCTGTATGTAGTAGGGTAGACGTTTCTTGATTATTTTAGCAGAACGTGGAGGAAGTCTGTGGAAATGTTGGCCGTAAATGCGGAAACATTCGTTTAAGGTGAATGTCTCAATTTCTGCTCATTTAAGAAGTTATAAGGAAGGTGTAAAAAATTTGTTTGTTATGTAAAATTTGCAGAGTAATTGATTAATTCTTTAATAATAAATCAACCAATTCAAAAACTGTTTAAGAAAGATATTTCAAGATGTTTAACTATTAGTTATTTGTAATTAAATATAGAATGCTCTAAATGTCCGTATTTCTGCTCATGAAAATTAGCGATGTATGTATTGCCCCAAGCTCGTGCAACACTCGCGTAAATGTTTAAATAATTTGTAGTTATTTTATTGTAACTATAGTACAAACGTAACGCATATAATAATAAGAAAAATACGAAATAATCAGAAATGGGGACATGAGCAGAAATTGGGACATTCACCTTATGGGACTCTGCTTTGAACCGATTAATCCCGTGTGTCTTTAATATCAGTATCAAACTTTGCTTACCGATAGCCATTTGCTAATTGCAAGTACAAGTAGGACATGTGTTTTGAACGACTGAGATTAGATGAATATTAATGATACGTTTGGAGAAATGTAAGGATTTCTCTTTCCACTAGTGAGAAGAGTGTAGTAAGGGTTGTTTTAGCTCAGCTCGTGATAAAACTAGGAATTTAATGATTCTGGGGTACTAATATCTTCGGGGTTCTTCCATTCTAACTTGTGAACTCTGGAGTTTTGAATGATTTAATTACTGACTTCTCTTATTTTAATTGTGTTTGATGAACATTTATATTGGTTTTTTTAACTTTTCTCTTTAGTAAGGCGTTTCAGGGATTATAAGGATTTTTCGGGTTAAAAATGTTAATTTTTTTAATTGAAATAAAAATACAAGTTTTCGTCCCAAACACGGTGCTCTGAAAAGTGCGTTGTCAGTATTACTGTGCCTCCAATTACGGTGCCTTTTTTTAACTCTTAACTGGTATACTGTTTTTTTTTTCAAACGTAACTGGTATACTGGGGTCGTGGCAGACTCCAAATAAAAAAGGGCACAGAAATTTGTAAAGTTGACGCTAGAACAACCTCTATGAATGTTTTGTTCTTAGGTAATGTATAAAATAATAGAAACTTAGGAATTTAATTGTTACAAAGTTAATTAGAAATTCAGTTTACAAACTTAAACAACCAAAAGTTTCTCAGGGAACTCTGCGTGCCTGGGGTCATGAGAGACCCCAGGATACCAGTGAATGGTTATTAGCGTTTCCTATTTAGAATCCCCATCGTTCCGTTTCTTTCTGAAGAAGGAAAATACGGTTAAGGTCTGCGCACACTTGTCAGTTCCGTGTCAATTCCGTTCCGACGTGACAGTGGTAAGAAGAAGAGAGGCGTATAGTGTCTCTTCTTCTTGACGCGGAACTGATATGTGTGCGCAGACTTTTAGCAGTTTCAGAAGGAGCACTGACGGGCACCTCAATGCGGACAAGCGTTAAAATCTGTCCCTATTAGTCGCTTCGCTTTAAAAAATACGAAAACAAGAGTGCTCATTTTGCTATTTTTCATAAAATTATAAGCTTTTATGATATAACTAACACTTTACATAATTGCCAATCATGATAACTATCAATTTAACGTGTGCCTTACTTTAAACAAGGACTTGGAGAAATCCCTCGAAATCTTCATGTACATTTTTGAAAAAAATTGTACTATGATTTAACTATTTAAAAAATCAATCTTCTCGTTTATAACGCATACATTAATAGTATTGTATAGCTTAATTAAAACAATTCTTTCCTTATTTATTTATGCGTATTTCTTGCGCGGCTTTTTTAAATATAATGACACCATAGTAGAGGCATCTACCTTATGCGCCTAGATAAAGACGACAGAACAAAGAACCTCAGGCAACACGTGGTATATACTTATACAGTAATCCCCCGTTATGAGCCCGACGAACGGGGCTGGCGGGCTCATAGTGGCTTGCGGACATGATTCCCTCTTTCCTACCCGACAGCAACATCCTGTCTGACCACGGCCATCTGTAATACAGGCCACCACCTACGATGTTGCAACACCGCATTTCGAACAATAACCATCAGTCCGATGACTATGTTCAGACCGGTACCAGACGGTCGTGGTTGGACGAAAGGTTTCACAAAGGACTGATAACAGCGTTGTCATTTTGGCAAGGTGGTGGCCTGTATTAGAGACGGCCGTGGTCTGACTCATTCGTTTCCTCTCGCTCATTGTCCAGTTCTCTCACTCTCGTCCGTAGGCTTCCAAGACAGAGGCGGATCCAGGAGCCTTTCTTGGGGGGGGGGGGGGGGGGGGGAACTAAACGTGTAAAAGTACATACCTACATTTTTTAATTTTCTTTTACGAGATTTAAAATTTTCTTGTAATTTATATTTTAATATATCTATCTGATACTATAGCCTGAATAATTAAATACACATTAATTATTTATACGTCACAAGAAATCAGAATAATTGCAGTACTTACCTGTTATTCAATAATTTATTATTCTTAGGGGGGGGGGGGGGCAATTGCCCCCATCGCCCCCCTCTGGATCCGCCACTGTTGCAAGAAATGGTGGGGATAGTCGTCGGGTTGTCAACGCGGGGAAAAAACGCGCTCATAACGAGGAATTACTGTATAGTCACCGCTTCCGCCTCGCGCATCAAAGTTCCCCACTACAAAACGCCTCTCAGATAAACTCCTCGCTTTCTTCCAGCTGATCCAACATCGACGAATGCACACAGGCGAGAAGCCACATCTCTGCCCGCACTGCGCGTACAGAAGCGCGCGTCGCGACAACCTGCGGAGCCACGTGAGACGAGTCCACAAAAAGGAGAATCTCTACTGCGACACGTTCAGTCCCCGGGGCATGCTTCTGACGCCGACGATCGGCAGGGACACCCCGGTGGCCCAGAGCCCGCAATCCTCGCCGTCCTCAAACTCAGAGTCCACCAACTAGCGAAGCAGCCCGCGGCCAGAAGGTACATCGAACGTCCCGGATCGCGAACGGTCGAACGGGTCCTCGTCGTTTCACACGTCCTAACTTTGTCAATACTGCGACTTAGGTATTAGAACCGCGGAGGAAGTTTTACATTGCCCGAGCCAATCGCGCCGTCGCTGGCTTCGCCGCCCCCGAGAACGGAATCTCAGATGCTACTTTGCCAGAATATTCTAGAGTCACTTTGTCAAGTTATTTGCTTTCGCTTTGTGGAGAAGCATCTGGAGGAGCAGTGGTGATATTTTTAATTAACGAAGCGCAAGTTCATTGCGCTACAGATTTCTGGGGAGCTCTGGGGTGCAGGGGACTGTCAATTGGAGGTAGCAAGATCAGCGACGGCGGAGGTAGTCGAAAGTTGAAGATTCTCGAGTCTCAACGTCGCGCAATAATTCCCACGAGTTTGTCGTAAATTTCTGATGTAATCTTATTTCATTCCTAGTAGCACGTGGACAAGTATACGAATAGAAGGGTGAGACTTTTGGCTACCGACGATGCTACCCCGCGCTCCTGGCGAATAGGAGACACGTAGAGAATTGCATGCGACTGTCGATAATTTAATCTAATCTTCGAATTTTAACGAGATCTTGTATTAGTCGGTTTAATTAACGGAGACTCGATCGCTGGCCAGGTAACGGCGAACGAAGGATAAAGCTGCGCAATGGTGCTAGAATTGTAGACTGGATTATAGAGGAAGACTGAAAGTAGGTATGCTTCGCGGTGTCTGACATCGTTCTTTGTTTCTACGTAGCTTGCGTCGATCGACGTGCTTCGATAACGGAGAATCGGCGATTATTAAGACTGCTATCCTGTACTGACGACCGCGAGACACTCCTGCTGGGAGAACGTTACACATTTCTCTGTTTAATACTCGCGAGCCACCATTTCACGTTTTTAATACTGAATATTCAAGGCCCGATCTGGATCTTCCGTCGCAGTGGGCAAAAATTATTTTTACTGCCGTTTATATATAATTATGAATAGTTATTTTAAAACATCATTCTTGACAGTGAGTGAAATTTTTTGTAGGTAGGGGAGAACAAGGATAGTTGTTACATTTCCGAATTTTTAATTTTTTCTTTATTCTGTATTAAATACTGTTTATGACTCTCAGTTAAAGTACGCACTTTCATCGGTAGCGATGCCACGCTATTTCGAGTCATCAAACGAAAACCATGAATTTGAGAAAAAAACATTTTGAAGGGCCAGACATGTTGTATCAAAGTATTACACAATAAGGAGCAAGTTCGTACAGGATTAAATTTTGGAAGAGAAGCTTATTATGAGTAATATAATTATATTTTCTTGGAGAAAAGTAAATTTATTAATTGTGAGAATCCATTACACTAAATATAGAAAAGAAAATTATGAATAATCTATTTTGAAAAGAATAAAACACTATCGAATCAATTATATAAAGAATATGATTATCGTCGTCCATTTCTTACGTGAACTCATAATTAATGCACACATAAAAGGGATTTTTTGCTTTTGCACATGTTCATGTTTTGCATTGTCATGTTCTTTAAATTGGGAAAGGAGAGAGAGACACTGAAAACAAAAGCAGTCTTCATTTTTGGAGGAATATTGACAGTTGTCAGTTGTCTAATATCGACAGTTCTTTTATTTCTTATCTGCCTTTAGATGCCTCTTTTCTTATGTAACAACATCCCCTTTTTCTTGTGTAACAACTATCCCTGGTTGACACCATTCTGTATAAAATGCTACAAGTTCATAGCACCTTGGTGTATTCTTACGTAATTCTTCTATAGCTAAAGGAACAGTAATTCAAACGTGGTAATATCAACTTACATACATTTATCTGACTGTTCGGTAGAAAAGATTGAAGTAGTAATAGAAACATTACTATTAATATCGAAAACACAGAAACTGTAATAACGTGGCAACGCGTGAACAAACTACAAAAAAAAAAACACCATGTACAACGGCAAAAATTATTTTTGTACGAAATTTTTATTTCAAATAATTTTTGCCCATCTCTGCACAACGGTGTATGGTTGAAACACATTAGCCACTTCATCTTCAAAGTGATAGTCCCAGCGACAAGAATTAAAACTGCTCTGTAACAACCTGTCCCGGTCCACGCTATTTGTTGAACAACAAAAGCCGACTTTTATAGAGCTTTATAAAAAGTTTCACTTTTTTTTATTAGGGTAAACCCACCAGTAAATGAACACTTAAGGCTAGTAAATGGACACTTTTATAAAATTATGTTTGCAGCGCGATTGATTCCATGTGTTGCGAAAATTGTTTGGATATGAAGCGAGAAACTAGAAGAAGTCTATAATTAATTAGTTGCTTATTTTAGTAACTTATTTTACTCGTTTTAGTAAAAAATGTCCATTCACTGGTAGTGTCCATTTACTGGTATATTTACCCTAATTTCTATTGATTTTAATTTTCTCCATCTACCAATTTTGTCGCTCCGAGTAGTTACCCTACTCTCGTCCCCCTCTAAATAGATCGGGCCTTGTGAATATCTAAAAACCATTGAATTTTACATGCTAGACAGGCAAATGCAAATTCGATCAAATTATTCCAAACGTAAACTTCGAACCGAGCCATAAACTATATTACTAAGGCTCTGAAATTTTGATTGAGAAACAACGCGAGGTCTCCGGTGTCTAGGAAAGGTGCTATTTCACAAAGGTAATATTATTGTCACGTCCTCCTATATTTAACCCCGTATACTATGATTGTTAACGGTATACATTGTTATTATTGCTATTATTATTATTATCACTATTACTATTTAGCGTGTAACAGTGGTGGTGTTATGCTGACGGGAATAACGCGGCAGGTGTATAGCGTATGTACAATATGCTCGTTAATGAGAGGGGTAGTCGAGAGAATTTTATCGAATTTCATAGTGATAGCGATAAGGAGCTCGAAAGTCTTCTGCGCTGTCGTCCATCGATACGCTAGCCTAAATTACGTGAAACGATATTATTATACTTTCAATTAATATCATTTAACGTTTTATATTAGCCATTTTAAAGAATCGTACTACTATATAGATATATTATATTATATATATATATATAAAGAAAGAGTACCAAATGCAGGATTTTCCAACGAACTATAACTTTTTACGTGTCTCGAATATAACGCTTGCGTCGAAAGCGTCGAGCAAAGTAGGCATGTGAAAATTGTTTGCAGGCAATTTTTCAAATACTTGTTACGTGTGCTCGGCTTCACTCTGTCCTCGCAGAACGTTTAATAGGAATCAATATTCGCAAGTTGTTTTACCTCCCTTAGGAATCGAACACCGTCCCCGAAACGATTCTGCCCTATAACGTCTCTTCCGCCGGAGAAAATAGAAAGGAATGAGAAGCGGGGAGGTGGATAAGGCCAAGCAGATGCATACTATAACATAAATGGGTGTCAATTTTTAATGTATCATAACTAACGTTCTAGTCAATAACGATTTTTAACGGGAAGCTAAGCGAGGCACGGGAAGAGGATCTATGCTCTCCGATGCTCTTCGATGCACAACACGTTACGGTTCAGAATTTCCTTTCGTTTTTCTCGTCCGAGACGCCTGTATCTGCATTCAGAGAGAAACTTGTAAAACGTCCCCGGAGTGAATGAATCTTGCGAGAAGGGGCGTCGTTACGATCGATCGAATCCGTAAGCGAAACTAGACATCGAACATTCCACCATTTCTCCTCGGCTGAACGTAATTCAAATCGAAATTAGAAATACAAATTGCACTGGACGTCGAATAGAGTCTTCACTGGGTTTCGTATTTATACAACGGGAGAGTTCCGAAAAAAGCTTCTTGAGTTTAAAATTCAAGGGTCCGTTGTAGAAAGCACTGTAAGTGGCAATTTTAATGCAACCGTCCTTTGTAAAAAAATTACCAATAGTGTTAAAAGGTGGTAGCACCTTTTGTAGAAAACAATGTAAAAGCCAATTAAACGACAGGTAAACAGGATTGGCACTCCCGTGCTTAAATAAATGGCACATTCAGTTTTCTCTACAACTACGATATGTCACATACAGTGAAATATTACATATTTCGTGATGCACTTGGATCATTATATACTTAAGCATATTCAGCAATCAAAAGAAATCAAATTTCGCAAATAATTTAAAGCCAGGGACATTTTTTCTCTCCTGAAAAAAATTTAGATTCGTTGGCATTTACAGTGCTTTCTACAAGGGCTCTTTAATTGCGAATCGACAAGAAGAAGAACAACCCTGACTTCTGGAATCCAATTAGGATTCGAATTAGCTTTCCAACTAGGGCTGGGACTATTTGTCGAATTATTTGGTATTCGAATATTCGAATACTTCAGTTGTTCAATTATTTGGCGAATATAATTCGAATATCCAAGTATTCGAATACTATTCGAATATTTGAGTATTCGAATACTGGTGTATTCGAATAGTATGGTGTGAATTATAAATCAAGTTGTTGAGGTTCATTTTTCAGGGTGAAATCTTGTAAGCTGATTTTGACCCACTTCACACCATACTATTCGAATAGTGCTCTATTCGAATACAGCGATATTCGAATAGTATTCGAATAGTGCTCTATTCGAATACAGCGATATTCGAATAGTACTCGAATAACAACATTCGAATACTCAAATATTCGAAGTTTATTCGTAGCATTCGAATACTTGTAAAATATTCGAATATTAAATTATTCGAATAATCCCAGCCCTATTTCCAACCGAGTGCTTACAGAATTCGACGAATCGCAACGATGGCCAGGAACATTATTTAAAGAGGGATGAAACGAGGGGTTGATTAGAGAAGCTATACGCATTTTTCTCTGTGTACTTCCGTGATACGCGTACGTGTACAGTATATATAGTAATACTTTCTTGCTTTTGATATACGTATATTGTATGTGAACGGTACTTTATATTCGCGAGGGTTTCGTCCCGCCAGCATGTGCAGCGAATTCGCTCGACTTTTTATATATATGCATGATTTTACCATGTGCGCGTGTTAAAGCGGGGCCCGGCCTCCGTTTCGCCGTTTGCCGCGCGGAACGAGGGGGGCCCAGAGCTGAGGAGGATCGTCGTCTCTTTCGTTTTTCTTTTGCGTGAGGCTTTCGTATGCACGCGGAACGCGATGCTCTCTCTCCTACGTGAGATAATATTTTTGGTACCCGGCGGTCCCGCGATACCACACCGCTAACCTGGTGGTATCGCGGCGACTGCCATTGTTGATTGTTGGTATACGAATTCGTTATGTATTGTACTCGTAATGATATTCTATTTTTGATAATCGCTCGATTGATTATTCCATTTAGAACGATCGATCTACGGCCGCGTTTAGATAATTTCTAGCCGTTAAGGTTCTCACGCGCGAACGGCACTTCACACGCCCAGTGTGCGCCCGTCGCTTTCCTTTCAATTCGCGCGTCGCGCAGGACGATTTTCCCGGTAAAAAGAAAGGTGAAATGTCTCGGACGTGGATGCTTTTAGACATGACGGGAAACGGGCGATACGGATTCGAGGAGTATGTACAGCTGGGAGTTGTTAATGCTTTTGGAGTAGTGGTCTCTTTTGTTAGGTGTACAGTAAATCTATGAGCTTTAAATATAGAGCTTCGGGTGATTCTTTGATTAGTGTCTTGCCTTGTATTTTATTAAAAAAAGAAGATGAAAGCTTAGGTTGAAAATCACATGTTATATTAAGAACTCACACCGATTATTTATTTTATTTACTTTATTTTACTTTAAGTTATTTTAATTTATTTTGTAACGCTTACATTTATATTTAGCATTTATGCTTTGTATCATTTGCTTACTAAAGGGTTTTTCCGTTAATAATAATAATAATAATCACGTGCGAGCATTTTTCAGAAAATAAATTTTCTCTAAATCGGCGCTGACAAGTGTTAGTTAATTTAATAAAATCGAGGTAATTTCAGAAGTAATTGAAAGTGACAACTTTCTTATAAGTTATTGCTAAATTGCTGTGAATTGTTTTAATATTGTCTCAAGCCTCCGCGCTCAAACCTTCCTCAATTTATTTCTTAAACACAAATTCGCCCCTGTCTCTAATGAATCTAGTTTGAAATTTAGCACAAAGTTTAAAAGTTTACCACGCGCCTCGAACAGTATCGCCCGCGAGAACTCGAGCCACGAAAGTGTTAAAACCCTCACGATGAGAAACATTCACGAAGACATAGGAATCACTGGTTGCTTTAAGGAATTGCCTTTCGTGAATGGACGTAGAGCCTCCTCGAGCCAAGTAACAAGATCCACTGGCGTTCTGTAATAGTATACGGCGCATATACGTACGATAAACGTCTTTTTATTAATCGTGTCGTCCGAACGATCGATCTCAGGTGCGTCCGAGGTTTACTCTAATTAATTCTAGCAAGCTCATTGTTCGTAAATGTCGTGCCAATAGTAAGGGATAATGCGTGCCAAAGTGGAGTGTACTATGCTAAACGAGAAGAGGTGGAGAGAGAGGGAGAGAGAGAGAGAGAGAGAAAGAAAGAGAGAGAGAGAGAGAGAAAGAGTAGTTTTAGGAGAATGAAAGAATGTGGAGGCGACGGCTGCGACGAGTCGACTCGCAGGATCCAGCATCCCCTTCTGCTAAGCAGCCCTTGGAAGCATAAAAAACAGAAGGGCTCGCTGGCCCGCGGGATCGCCTCGCACGAAACACGAACTAGTTGTTACAATCTTTTAACTGTTGAATTTTTGCAGTAGATGGTAAGTGTCTTAACGTATACCTTATATAAACCCACACGATAATATATTCTATATTAATGTTTCGTAGATTTACGTGCGAGCGATCAACCACGAGCTTTCGTCGATCATCGTCGAATCGTAGGGCGCCCTAACAAAAGCAATACACCCACGTCGAATTTTTCTATCGTTAACATTCCAATCCTTTCGACAAGCCAGAGAATTCTCATTCCGTTCGATCGAGAGCAAAGTGGGGGGCACGCGAACGATCTTCAACGGAAAGCGGTCGGGGTTGGTCGATCCTGGAGACCTTCGAGGAATTGGCGCCTAATTGGAAAAGTTGCGCGGTTACGACGAATCCCGGGACCGAGAGCTTCGGAACGGCTCCGGAAGCTTCGTGAAACGGGACATTACGGGGACAGGTGTCTGAATTTGTCGAAGGACGTCCGGCCAAAAACGAAAAATAAAAAAATAAGAAACGTCTTAAACATTAATACAATCTGAATGTGATAATATATTTGCTATTGAATTACGACGTAATTACTACATTATAATTATTGATACGTGGGAGGCGCGCGAATCGGCGCGGAATAGGGTGCGGGGTGATTTTAAGCGTCCGTCTACGGGAGGAATAAATGGCAGTCGCTGCGACGTGGGTGATCCTCGGCGGGCCCGTCCGGGTTTCTTGTTTCCATCCCCTCCGGATCGAATGATCCGTGGCAAGCGCGTCTGCGACCATCGATCGGCTTCTTCACAAGTACAAAGTACTCTGATAACTTATTTTTCGATTATCGTAAAAAGGATGGATACCGATCAACGGAATGAAAGTTGTCGCCCGCAGGGCAAAGCGCTGCCCGCCGCGATGCGCACGGTTCGCCGGGGATGGATGACGAATCGGAGATATTTCGCTCGCAAAACAGAGACGGGCCGCGCCTGATCACCGACGTCCGCGTTGCGCACACGGCAAATCTGAAGTCCGGATTTACGATTTGCTTCACGTATATAAGTATAAATTTAAAAGGATAAAAAAAGACTCTTGCGCTCTACGCATATTATATATATTATATTATACATATATTATATATATGTAAATGTACTTGTATGTGTGTGTGGGTGTGCCTAAAGATTTTCTCTTCAGACTATTTCACTCTATATTTACCATACTTCCCGCCTTCTGCTCTCTGCCGCGTGTCCCAATTGTAGGCAATTTTCGGGGGACCGCGGAGAGAGTGGATCGCTACGATTCATCCTTAACTGACTGGTTAATTTACTCGGCAGCTTATTTCCATTTGAATTCTAGTAAGTTTGCAAGCTTCTGCGTTGCAACCTTTCTTCTATGTTTTACTATCTATTATTACCAACTACTTAGTCCTTTTAGTATTACCCTATCGTTGGTTCTACGTTTACAAATATGAAGGGACAAATGGGCTCCGTTATGCAGAAACTTACCAACCCCTAAAGTGCCAAGGAATTAGTTAAACACTGTATGGATTTCAGAATTTTGTGATTTGTTGTGGACGGTTGGGTCACAATTGATCTTTATTTTATAAAAATTGAGCAACCTCTTGAGCGACTCTTACGTCATACGATTATTAAAACTACCAGGCCATAGTTACGTTTTAGACTTAAAAACGAAAGGTACATGAAATTTGAAATAATATTAATTACACTACTTACTATTAACCCTTCGTGGTCACACCATCTTATAATCATAAATTGGTCACACGGGGTTCACTGTACCCCAGCGTCATTTTTTGAGTTACCATTTTCGTATTTTTGAATCTTTTAACTTTTTAGTGATAACTGTACATTCGTAATAGTTATACAATCGTGGACTAATAGTCTTTTTCTAGAAATGTAAATTTTTATATGATAAAATTTGTAATTGAAAATCAGCGAGTTTCCATGGTTGTGGGAAAAACACCGATTTTTAATTTTTTTTTATTTTCTTTTCTGCGATAAATCACCTTTGGAAGACATAAAGGTGCGACATTTCAAATCGAAAATTGCTCTTAGGGTACAATAAACCCCGTTTGACCATGAAGGGTTAAATAGCCCCATTAAAAATATTGCAAAATAACAATAAGAAATCAAGTATACCGAATAGAAATCATGGGCCTCCAGAGGGAGTGGGGGCGATAGGGGCAGTCTTTGGCTTTTAAGAAAAAAATTGCATATTTTTAAAGACTGATTCTTATTAAATTAATATTATAAAAATGAATATTTCTAAATTCCCGTTTTAAATTGTTACTTAAATTGGAACTATAAAATGGGTGGAGAAAATGGGTCGTCGCCGGGGTTGTTTTTTCATTACCTGCTACATTTTTCTTTATCGTCACCCCAAAGTTGCCCCCCTCCCCTGGAAAAAAATCCGCGTACGCCCTTGATAGGAATAAAGCTACTTCTTCTTAACAATCATTTTGATTTCACATCTTTTTTTATTTAGTAATTATTATTACCTTCTATTTTTTGTGATTTATTTGAATTCTTGTACTGGGCGTAATCTTTTTACTTTTTTTTCTTTAAAGTTACCCCAATGTTGCCCCTCTCCCTCTGGAAAAAATTATGCGTACGCCCTTGCTAGAAATAAAACTACTTCTTTTTAACAACTAAAATCTTCAAGCTTTCACTCAATTCTACATCATCGTTGGTAGCTTTCTGCATAACTTGCCTCGAATGTTTCTTATTTAAACTCTCTTCTTCGTATTAATCATTTCCTTATTAGTAAAATGAAAAGGATAGTGTCAGTCAAGGATTAATCGCGTTGTTTAACAATTGTCTCTCTGTGTTCCGGTTGTACCTATAACATAATATATAATATATATATTCCGTCGATCGTTCCTCTCGATAGGTGCAGCCGCGATGCAACGCCGCGCGTGCACGGTGCCTCTGTTTTTGCATGAACGGCCTCAAGCGATCTCGTCGACGACGGTATACGGATTTTCCAATTTCTCTCGGGCGACTCCGAGAAATTCACGGTAACGAGGGCTCGGTGAGCGAGTTGATATTTTTTTACGGTCCCGCGGCCCGACGGGGCAGCGAATGGGGGTAGAATTTTAACGGAACCTTGCGTATCTTAATCCGCCAACGGAATAGTTAAGGATCTCTAAAGCGCTATGTCCGAGACGCTTGCCGCCGAGGCAGCCGAGCCTCTTTATCCGTGCATCGAGATCCTTTAATTCGGTTATCGGCGATCCCGCCGGGGAACGCGGCACGTCGAGGGGCGCCGCGACGCTCATCCTTAACACCGTCCCAAAGTTCGTCGACTACTCTAATCGTGTACTTTAGATTAATAACATTGAATAACGCGTCCGTTGGATGTGCTCCTCTCGACGATTGCACAGCGAGCCCCAAGAATGCCCTTAACGACCCAACTTTCGTTTTGCCTCGTACAGAACAGGGTCGGTGGAGAAAATCTTCCCTGAGAGGTGGGGGAGTGCAAATTAAAAGATTAAATTTCAACAGCCTAAAAAATGGTAAAACAGCATGTGGTATTCCATGTGCAGAAAAAGTTGGTGGTTCCACACAACTCACGCCGGCCCTGATACAGATTTTACTTGAACTTTCTGTAAGCCAGAAAGTAGCAGTGGTGCTGAACAGAAAAGAATTGAACTGCCAATACAGTAAATCCTCGTTAACAGCCCGATTCTACCACGCGTTAGGAGCCCGGTGACTATCCCCACCATTTCTTGGAATCCTTCGGACGAGAGTGGGGGAACCCGGGAACGAACGAGAGGGTCTTTCGTTTCCTTTCGCTCGCTCAATACTGTCCACAACGCGCTGTACGCTCGCCACCAGCCCCGTTCATCGGGCTTATAACGAGTATTTATTGTAATCACCTTCGTCTGTACCCTGAAATCTAAATTACTCCATCCTACGTGACTCATAGCGATTCGGATAATTAGCCGTTTCAAAAATTTAGATCCCTGAAAATTGTTTTAAGGGCAGTGTTGGGGTAATGCACAGGCGCCAGGATCTCGGTAACCTCGATGCACGCACACGTATACGGAACCTTCGAAGGCCGTGCACGCGCGCGCCGCGAGCTCGCCAGCTGACGTGCACACGTGTAACGATCATCCCTAAGTGACATAATTAACAACAAAGTAAAGGAAATAAAAAAACTTGTCGTCGCCATTGTGATTTAAGGTAGTAGAGTTCACCCAGGGGCTGGTTCACTGGACAATGCAGATGTTTCCGACCGGCGATCCTCGTGGCCTGTTTTATTTATAATTCGCGATAAAGTGGCCGATTGGCTGTTGGCTACGTGCGTAATCGCTGCGCACAGCTGTTGTTCGATTCCGTCGAACGTTTCATTCATACAGACGCCACGGTCTCGCGGGGAACGAGTCGTCGGGCATGCATCTGCATCGAGGGCCCCTTAGGGACAACGTTTACCTGTTTGTATCGCCAATGGTCACTATTTGACTTTGGCGCGATAAAGTCTTAATAAAGGTTTCATTAAAATATGTACTTTGCTTTCTTGCGCAATGCGCTGAATCTAGCTGATCGGTAGGGAAGAAGTTGATACAGAGACAGGTTGATACAGACGAATTATCTCGACACTGTATATATGTAGCTCCTTGTGTGCGAGATATGTGAAGCTTCTTGATCAATTCTTTATTACGACCTAGCGTACGTCTGTGTACCTTGAGTTTAGTAATCCATTTTTAACTGTTTTCATTTCTATAGAGCAAGCCTGCACAGGGAGCCTTTTTCAGCGCCTAGCGGCAAGCAACCAGCCCTACGCCGTTACTAAGGGTAGAATCGGTGAGGAGAACTGCAGTAGTGTAGGTTGGGACTTGTAGGCGCGTAGCGTAAGTATATATAGCTAGGTTCCTTGTGGGGCCCCAGTGACTCCACCGAATTATATTGCGGGACCTGCTCTGAAACGAAAGAGTCAGACACGCAGAGGCGGATTTACCATAAGGCGCACTAGGCGCGCGCCTAGGGCCCCGACTTCGGAGGGGCCCCACAAAAACCAACTTTCCACTTTTTTTTAATGACACCAAATTTGATTTCATGTGATTTTATTCTTCCTGTCTTTCCCTTTTTTGTAAGGGGCCCAATATTTTCTTTTGCGCCTAGGGCCCCAACCGACCTTAATCCGCCTCTGCAGACACGAAATAGTCGTCGGGTACGAAAGAGAGAATCATGTCCGCAACCCACTATGAGTGCGCCGCCAGCCCCGTTCACCGAACTTATAACGAGGAACTACTGTAATTCCGACCAATTCTATTTTTTACAGCCACTGACGAGGTATAGGATATAGGGGAGACCAGGGTAGGTTGTAACACGGGGTAAATTGTAACATAAGTAAAATCTATTGAACGACAAATCTGGCTTGACGATATTAGCACCGTCGGATATTAGTGACACAAGTAAACGTTATGTATTCATTTTGTGGTTATAGTCCAGAATCTTATTATGTAGAGCACGTAAATAAATTTTGTCTTAGAACTTTTATTTCAACTAACCGTCATTAGGAACCGTTCAAATTTTTGTGGTTTGAAGTCAGAGAAATGGTTTATGTTCGTCTGTCGCCTAAAAACTTTCGAGCGATAAACTCTGGGATCAGGAAATGTGCCTCAGCTCATTATGCCTGACTAATCCAGATGAATGTGACTATTTAAAAAAAAAGACTATAAACAAATTGTTTTTCTAAAATCAGAATTTAAATGTCGGGCGAAGCCGAGTACTAAAGCTACTACATAATAGTAAACAAAATAATGTACTTAATATGACAAAATTATTTGATTACCTAAAAAATAACTTTCGTCGTACGGTACACCAGCATGAACGTTAAACGTCTTAGAACTCTGGTAATACTGAAGAAAAAAGAACGTCACCAAAATATGTTGCTCAGGACTGTAGTATTCTTTTGTTTCTCCATTGATAGTGCTATCAACTGATAGTAGAAGCGAAATCTAGCTTTGGCCGGTACTGTACGACTCTCCCCTAATGATAATAGTAATAATACACCGAGCTGAAGCTCGCAAAACTCCGCAAAATAATAATAATACTAATAAAAAATAAAAATAATAATAATAATAAATAAGTACATGCATATGTCGAACCCATTTGATTTCTATTAAACGCATTAAGTATATATTGATGCATACCTATACATGTATAAAGTTTTATTGCTTGAATCGCTATTCGAACGTAGAAAGGATCTTCAAATAATTCAAAACTTGATTAAAATTTGTAGTTTTCCCGGTAGCCAATAAGCTATCGTTAATCAGAAATTGTTATCTGTATATGACGCGGAACCCTACGCTGCAATGCCACGTACGGCCCTGACTCTTTGGGCCTGAATCGGTGCTGCCGCTTGACAGGAAAATTTACGAGTTCATTATATCACCGCGTCGAACTATGTCCCAAGGACGCCCCTGGGATTTCCCCCAAAAAACGCCAAGCTTGGGTGCAAGGGTCCGAAAAGGCGCTCTGCATTGGCTCGACTATGAAGTATCAGTTTTCTCGTCAATACAATGAATACATATTTTATGGTTTTGATCGCCTTGGATCGCAAGCTGTCGTACAATAACGAGGTCATAAATTAAACCATCGAGCGGCAACACTGATGGAACGGTTCTGATTGAGGCTTCGGGTCGTTATCTTCGTATATTCTGTCGATTCCCTTGGGTCGAGGTTCGAAACATGTTTACTTTAACGATTTACCGATTTCGGGACCTCGCTATACCCTTTTCAGCTACTATAATCTCTTAGAGTTCAATCCAGTAGGACTTGACAATATTGCAAAGGGTTCACTGAGCATATATAGCCCTTTCGATTGGCTGGTGGTTTTCTCTGAATTTTTTAAGAATATACGGATTTTCTGGCCTGTTTAGAAGTAATCGCTGATAGCATCCCTATTAAAATGTTGGAGGAACAAATATGTATAGCGAGTGTACATACTAGTCCCGTCCAGAAATGAGGGTATTTCATAGAAAACTTTGCAAATAGCACTATTCGCTATATAATATTTCATTATCTTATCGAAAATGAGGAGATGAGTCGGATCGAAGAAAACTTTCGATTAAGTATCTTGTCCATGACGACTGAGCCACTGCTCGATAAGGTCGCATTGATAATGACGGGAATCTATGATCTTGGATTAATATAATTTTCATGGAACAGGAATATTCAATTACACAAATTTATTAACGATGCACGAGTCCTCAATATTCATTAGGCTATTTCGTTGAATAGCTAACGTAAAGTCAATGAATGAATGGTAATCAAAGCATACGGAGCGTCATTGATTGCGAATTCTCCAAGACAGTTAATAAACGCCGGAATGAGCTATGCACAGTCGTGAAAGAGCAGTTGAAACAGAACCCGTCCCTATACGCTGCGCACACGATCGTCTCCAATTGCCTTACAGTTCATAAAAATTATCGGCTCGCCAGTGTGGCTGACAATTGCATGAGTCATGCATGGCCCGGATGGCCAGTCAAGTTTAGTCCCTTAACACTTGCCCCAAGGGGCTCGAAGAAGACGCGCAACGAAAACTCAGTGGCTGAAGAATCTATTGTACATAAGATTCAAGCACTGCACCAAGAAATTGCGAGTAGCATTGCTTCCGAACAACTTACGATTAACCACACTTTACAGTTAAACGTTCTCATGATCATAACCCAACAGTTTCCTCATAAATAAAAGCAGAAGAAACGAGGGAAAAGAATATACAAAAACACAGAGATTAAGAAGGACAAAAATCTTATATCATATTATGCTCAAACTCTTTCCCAAATCATACTTTTCTATATATTATTAATACTCCAATAGTTCGGCAAATAATTCTCTGCGCGCTCTGAAAGCATGCACGTGCATACAACGCCCGAGTTGTACCACCACCTCTGCAGAGCCCACGAGGTGGAGCAGTGGGGGCAAAGAAGAGAGGACAGTTCAGGACAGTGCCTGGAGTAGGGACGCATCGCGCGGCAGTATCGCGCGTCTCGCGTAGGCTTAAAGAAGCAAGCTTTATTGCGTTTGCGTGAACAGTGCTATTGAAACGAAACCGTGCCAGCCTCTCCTCCCTTTATCTTATCGCATATAGTTCGCTCGCTGTGGAATACTACTTGAAAACCGTCGCTCCTATAACCTCCAGCGGCACGAAACGGCCTCTCTCTCGCATAGAGAGGGAACACCACGGAGATGTCAAAGAATGCGAAGAGAAAGGAGAGAAGCTCGATGGTGAACCGTGGATTCCGTGAGTGTGCGTTGCCACGTTGTGCGTGAGTGCCCCCCCTCTGCCCGTGTGCCAGTGTGCCTCTAAACTATTTCGTGGCGGTGTGCGTCGCATCCGTGGATACAGCAGTGTACCTTTTCCAAAGGTGAAAACGAGAGGCGAGACCGTGGAAGCGAGATGATGACAGTGGCGACGTCCATCGGCCAGGTGGGTCCCTGACCCCGCCGGACAATAAAGAGGCCCCGAGTTTAAATAGCGTTGTGCACGGGATTATTCTGCTTGGCTTCGCGAGGGAAAAGGGCATATCGCCGAGTTTCGACCCGGAGCCTTGTTTCGAAAACGTTCCAAGGTAAGTGCCCGCTATTCTCACGCTTAGTGTTACCACCCCGGTGCATCCAGGGATCAACAAGTAGTTGCGTTGCTCGTTTGAAAACTGGTTACATCTGGCGCAACTGGGGTCACGTAAACAGCGTGTGACAGAGGTTGCCGAACGTTTATTATAGCATTGCTGATCGCTGGCCATAGATATTCGTGATCGTGCAGCTTTATCGTATGGGGAAGCAGTAAGTGGCTAATGGAATTTTAGTTAGCTTGGGTATCGATGCGTGGGTATTTCCAAAGGGAAAGAAGATGGTGCGCCGCTGCCTTCTTTCAATGTCACGAACTATAAACAGATGCGTTACGCGAGCAACGAAACGGTGCGCGTATTAAAGGCGGGGGCCGGTTGACGTTTTGGCAAATATTTGCCTGAAGCGAACGGTTGCCAAGTGTGTCAGCCGGTTAATGGGAGTAATTGGAGCGCCTTTATTATTGACTGTTCGCGTTGACCACACTTTTGCTCGCGTTGCCCGAGCCGCACAAAGGATACCAGCGTTGTATCGATTATCTCGTTCCCGGTGCATCATCGTTCAGGCATTTAAGCGAAGAAGAAAAAAACGAGTATCGCGTTGTGCTCGCGTAGCGCCATCTTTACCTCTCTCGTTTAAAAATCGCTGTCTTATGAGAAACCGTGACCCTTCGAATCCTTCGATAACAAGACAGTAATTACGAACTAGTTTCTCGCGTGATTCCTTACCAATAATCCGATGACATAGATAGAATGACAGCTAGAATTTCTGTCAACTGGAAACGTTGGGCAGAAGTAAAAGAATTAACTGCTTCCGAAGCTTGAATGTAATTATTCGGTAGAGTGTAGAATGTAGAGTATCCATCCCAAGCGTAGCTCCAATTTTAGAGCAAAAGTCCTTGCTTCTTAACGTCACGGAAGGAAGTCAGAGCCGGTTAGAGGATAACGAGGGAATACTTATCATTTGCAGCGGGGCTATCAGTTAATTTTAGAAACTCTGATGGATCTGCTGGCGCGACTTAACCATGATTCACGCTCCGTTCTCGACTGAGAGCGTGGAGGGAACAACGAAACGGCTTCGCCTTTGTTCGACAATGAGGAACATGGGAAACTGGGTCCAGCCTAGTTAGAGTCGGAACCGAAGAACCATGGAAACGTGGACGTCGTGATCGCTCGGTTAGTGTGAAACCGGAAACTCGATACATCGGGTGTCGGATTTCCGTGCGGTGGTGATTCGGACGCCGCCAAACAGTTGTCACTGTGAATTTCAAGTTTTTCAGTGTTCCAAGTGTCGGACGTATGGTCATTGGTCACGTGGTTCGTAACGATGATTCAAACGCGACGAAGTCTCTGACTTTAATTAGTCACTTTTCTCGGGAAACGCGAATTTTCAAGTACTTGCGTTTACACGTATTTACAGGATAAATTAACGATTAATATTTTATTCAGTACACTTGATCGTCATTGGACTATTAACTAACAGTCGAAGGAACTAAATTTGTCACCAGTTGTCCTACATTTCGAACAATTGCATTACCAATCCTAAGATTGTATAGGCAGCTTCCTAACCTAAATTTTTCGCGCTAATTGTTCGTATGTACACGTTCGGCATTGGGCTGTAGCTATACGGTGTTAAATAAACTTCTTAATAGGGAGTTGCTTGAAAGGATTTCTGACCTTAAAGATGCTAATAAGTCAAATTGAGGGGACTACTGAGTGCTTTAGCGTCACGCACGGAATACTGAATAGGATATCGGCGCGTAATTACTATTTAAATCGTTTCTCCTAAATGAAGCACCTCGATTTCCATATTTATCCCATCGAATGAAATGACCTGACCGTTTATTTTTCGCACGTTTATGAAGCAGAATATTATCCGTATGTGTAAATAGTTTTCAACAAGATAAACTTAATTATTCAATTTGCATGAAAAACGATTGTAGATAAATTGTGTTGTTTAGGAAGCGGTGCGTACCGAAATGACAAACGGGGCCGATCGAAAATTATAAAGCACGATTTATTCCAACCGCATATTACCTAATCACGTGACTCGGATGCGGTGATTCAACCGTGCAGAAGTGCTTCGCGCTGAGCTGTCTTTATTACCTAAGTAACTATCGTAATGTACGGAGCGAATGTTAACAATTCTTCGAGTTCGACGGTTCATCGAGATACTCAACATGAGGAATCGCCTTCGTCTCTAGCAACGTATGATCAAACGATATACAGTCACTCTTATTTCTATGCGTACACTTAACATTTTATCTTCGAGCTTAAATAACCATTGTTAAATGCCGCTGGAACGTTCAACATTTCTTCTTGCATCAGTCTCGTCTAATAACACACGCAATATACTATTATTAACTCACACGGACCAATAAGTTCTGTCTTCTTCTCCTCTGGAAATTCTTCTTGGATCCGTGGAAGGAAAATTCATTTACACGTTTCCAAGCCGATATGCAAATAGATGCCAGCACGCTGCACGTGTATGTCGCAACAGCAGAAATGAGATCCATTTGCTCAATAAGTTTAGCATACTTTCACCCGCTTCGCGGCAGCGTCGCAATCCCGTTCACGCTTTTCGTCCACCCAAAATCATGCATCGCGATAGAATTCTTAATCGATCACTCTCGGTTTCCATCCAGACTTGTTAATACAACGGATTGTTAATTGAGAGTACTTACATGCCTACTTAGATTTCTGCATAGAGCGTGAAGCATATTTTCCATTTCTTCTGGATTATTCTAGCGTTACGGGTGATTCATTTAACAGCAAGAGTACCTGCAGGTTTGCAATTCGTAACGACGGGATACTGTCGAAAGTGGTAACCTTGAATTCGAACCAGCACCGTTATTGGTTAAGCGCGAGTGGCTGTTAAGAGTATAAAGAGCAGCGAATTAATGAATGGCCAAATTAAAACACTTCGCCGCCTCTCTGCGCTTCTTTATTCCCTCTGGCTTGCTTTACGTCTCGCGTTACAGTGAACGCGATAGTATCAGGTCATTCTGTGCTCCAGGCTGTTGACGATACGGGCACAATTGATGACCACGTGATTGAACCGCGAAATGTCCGAGTCAGTTCTAAAGAAGACTTCATTCTGCGTTTTTCAAATTCCTTCAATTATTCTCCACGAATTATGGAACATTCACTGTTACGGAAAATTAGACGTTTCTTGGACTTGAACCCGGGGATCTGCCTGGAAGCTAAACTGAGCTAAGCTATACTATGTCTGGCTGTGCTATAAAACATAAAAAATATAGTACAGCTTCGCTTAGGTTTTGGGGGAAACAGTTCCATAAGGATGTATTGGAGTTATTTTTTTAAAACTTAGCATGGCATAGCTTTTAGGTGGATTCCCGGCTTGAGCCTTAATATCAGAACGGGTGCTGCAAAAGACTCTCTTATCAAATCTCCACCGATCTACTTAGAAGGAGAGGTTCCCAGGTGTTTTTGGATATGTTTTAGAGGACCGAAAAATAAGAAATACGCGTCTTTTTATTTTGGCCTGCTTGAATGTTTAGAGGATGAAACCACCCCTCAAAGTTATATGATTGTCAGGTTTTCGTCTCCAATTGCTTTGGTTTTTGGATATGTTTTAGAGGACTGAAAAATTCAGGGGGTGAAACCACCCCTCAAATTTTATGAGAATAGGAGGTGCCATTCTTCAATTGCTTTGGTTTTTGGCCAAAACAATCGGAGACGAACAGCTAAAAATCTTATAACTTTGAGGGGTGGTTTCACCCCCTAAATATTCAAACACGCAAAAATAAAAAGACACTTGTGTCTTATTTTTCGGTCCTCTAAAACATATCCAAAAACCAAAACAATCGAAGATGAAGACCTGAAAATCTTATAACTTTGGGGGTTGGTTTCAGCTCCTAAATATGAAAACAGGCCGCTATAAAAAAAACACGTATATCTTATTTTTCGGTCCTCTAAAAAATATCCAAAATTCAAAGCAATCGGAGGCGGACACCTGGGAACCTCTCCATGTTAGACACAAAGATTCCCATTGCTACTAGGCCAAGCACACTCGACCACCTCTTTAACCTCGCTACTCATAAACAATTCAGAACCGCCCACCAAACAAATTGCCACACACAGTATAGAGATAGCTACCCTACAAGATCAGCAATGACTCTGTTCAGCAAATATATTTGAGCGAGCGAAAACATTGTTAAGGGGACCAAAGCATGCGGCGCGCCTGCTGCGCACCTGGATCATTCGGTTAAAGGAGACCATCGAGATGGAGAAGTTCCCTTTGGAGATGGAGGTGAAGCCGATCCCGAAGCCGCGATCGATGGTCCCGGAGCGGCCAGTGCCAGCGCCGAGGAGGCTACCACCGACGCTTCCGGCCACCGGGCACAGCAGCCAAAGCGACTCGAGCCAGTCGGAGAAGAGCGACGACACTCGCTCGATACCGGACACGCGGTCCAGCGCGAACAACGAGTTCTTCCGGAACCTGAGCACCAGCTCCCGCCAGCTGAAGGACGGGATATCGGAGAAGGTGACGATGAAGGGCCGCGCGGTGATCTCGAGCACGAGGAACGCCAGCATCCGGCTGGAGAAGTCGGTGAAGAATCTGCTGACCAGGCGGCTGACGTCGCTGAACCAAGACGAGCTTATGCGCGACAACACCGGCGGCGGGAAGAAGTTCAAGGATCCCGCGGAGGACGAGAGGTGCGTGTCGATGCCCGCCGACGACATATTCAGCAGCATCTCGTTCTACAGCCCCCTGAACAGCAATCTCAGGAGCGTGAGGAACGAGGAAGACCTGTCCGGAACCAGGCACAGCCCCCCGCCACCGATCTATCCGCCACCCCCGCTTCCTGACGAGTCTATCTACGACGAGCTGCAGTCCGTCACGTCGGGCAGCAGCCGATACGACACGATCAGCTCCACCGTCTCCACCGACAAAGTCGAGAGGGACTTCCCCGAGTCCTTCAATCTCCTCACTTTCGCGCTGAATCAGGTAATGGCGCAGGAATGGATCTTTTGGTCCGTCATGCGGATTGTATACTGCTGGATACTGTTTTTTGCCCGTTGGTCGAGGGAAATGTTAAAAGTAAATGGTGTAGGTATTATTTGCCACCTAGGTGGCACTGTTTTAAATTAGCAATTATTAGTTAGGAAAGGTTGGTGTATTGTTTTAAATTTTGAGGGGTTAGACTGACTTGGCCAGGTTAAGAATTGTCGCCTCTTTGGGAATTTGTTTCTAAGAGACAAAACACTTTTCTCGATTTAAATTTTTTAATAAAGATTGAGACATATTTGGGAATTTATTTCTATGTGACAAAAACAATTTTCTCGATTAAAATTTTTCAATAAAGATAGACATACTTAGGAATTTATTTCTAAGCAACAAAAACAATTTTCTCGATTAAATTTTTTCAATAAAAATATACATATTTGAGAATTTATTTCTAAGCGACAAACACAATTTTCTCGATTAAAATTTTTCAATAAAGATAGACATACTTGGGAATTTATTTCTAAGCAACAAAAACAATTTTCTCGATTAAAATTTTTCAATAAAAGTAGAGATATCTTTGTATAATGTATACAATTTTATTTTCTCAAGTTTTCTTTAAAAGCTAACATGGGGGTGGAAAGTACCTATAACATGGCACGTACGGTTGGACGGTGTGCGTTATTTCTGAATCTAGAGTATTAAATAAAAGTAAATTGTCTATCGGCTGACGTTCATTTTTTCGATTGGTTGGAAAAAATGAAAGTAGCTTAACTTTGAAGCAAGAAGCTGCGTTTTGTCTGTAAGAAAATGGACATAAGTCATGTAAAAATTAAAATACCGGAAAAATATATCATCGGCCGATAGACAACATAGTTTTATTTAATAATCAATTTTTAAAATTTTGTTTTAGAAACCTGTTCATCAGAAATAATATACTCTCGACTGTCGTATTTGTCTTTAAAGAAAACTTGGATAAAGTATACTGTACTCAAAGATGTCTCTAAATTTATTGAACAATTTTAATCGAAAAAGTTGTTTTTGTCACTTAGAAATATAAATTCCCAAAGTTGCAGTATTTCTTAATGTGACGAAGGTGGTAAAGAAGTGACTATTCAAACCGTCAAACTTTATCATAAAAAAAATGTGTCGCAATAAATTAGCCCCCCTTATAAGTTTTCTAAAGTTGTATGTAAATCTCCCGAATTCAAATTATTTTCTCTGTCATATTTACTTCTTACATGACTTTTAAGAAGATTGTATATTCCTTTTCCTCGCATTTACTTTTCAATTAATCTATTTTTCAAAAAACAGTGTCGATCAGTATACGCAGAGGGGAGTACAAGAAAATATCAGAGGAATACTTGAAATTAACGGTTTTATCTATCTGATAGCTACTAACGTTTTAAGGTCGCCTTGTGTTATTTTGAGACCATGGTGGGATTTTATTGCATTCCTGATAAGTTCGGTGACCTAGAATCCTATGAGCTCGATACGACCTTCATCTTGAATATTTACGGCAAAGAAATGCGGAGTGGAAACGCTCAACGATCACGGTGCGTCGTAGGAGAAAGTTCGCGGGTAGGATTTCGTAAGGCCGTACACTTCCGGAGTGAGTGTTGATAGTCATCTGAAGGTCGTAGTATTGTAAGTCACTGAACTCGATCATACAATGTGCTCCACGAAACAGACTCTATTTATTCTGTAATTTTTTTGTAATTTAAAGAATTAAAGAGTTCTTCGAGTGCATCTAATATTCATGGTCAAAAGAAAGTTTAACCCTTCGTGGTCACACGGCGTGTATTGCACCCCAAGAGCAATTTTCGATTTGAGACGTCGCACCTTCACGTCTTCCAAGGGGGATTTATCGCAAAAAATAAACAGAATTTAAAAAATCAATTTTTTCCATATCCATGGAAAATCGCTCATTTTTAACTAATTCAAATTTTATCATATCAAAATTTACATTTCTAGAAATTAGGCCCTGATTGTATAATAGGGCGGAGCGAAACTATATAGGCGAAAATTTAAATTTGAATTTTCAGTTGACGTGGGTGCGGGATAGTTGTTATTTATTCATCAAACACAACTGTAAAAAAATTTGCAAAACTATTCATGTTTACAGGTTTCTTTTTGTCTTAAAAATGTAAAAAGTAAGATTCACAATGTCATTTTTTACATTTTTAAGAGAAAAAGAAACCTGCAGACATGAATATTTTTTCCAAATTTTTTTACAGTTGTGGTTGGTTAATCAGAAGACAACTATCCCGCACCCAGGCCAACTGAAAATTCAAATTTAAATTTTTGCCTATATAGTTTCGCCCCGCCCTACTGTATAAGTATTACGAATGTACAATTATCACTGAAAAATTAAAAGATTCAAAAATACTAAAATGGTCATTCAAAAACTGACGCTGAGGTACAGTGAACCCCGTGTGACCAATTTGTGATTATAAGCAGATGTGACCATGAAGGGTTAAAATAGCTACAATACCTCAATAAGAAGGAACCATACCCCACAGTCAAATATCAGATAGAATAACATACTCTAACATAATACCTCGAATCTAGTATCAAAATCATTTACACGCATGTGTAACAGAGATGGGCAAAAAATTATTTTAGAATTCAGACCGTTTGTAAGACAGGAAAGACTAGATGGAACTATTTTCCTATGTTACCACTGTACATTTGGGGTGATGGACGAAAGAAAGTTTAACCTCGACATAGGTTACACATCAGAGACGGGGAAAAAATTATTTGAAATCAAAATTTGTGTACGAAATTTTTCAATCCATGCAAGCTTCATCAAGTCTTTCCTGTCTTACAAACAATCTAAATCCCACAAAGCACCCTATGGCCGGTATTCATAGTCGCTACTTATTTTTAAGCAAATGCTTAAGCATTCGGCATCCTTTGCTAGCTACTATAGTCGTGTTCAGATTTATTGGCCGGTGAGTTCGGTTTCTCGAGCAGCGCGCAAGGAGAAATCAGCCACCACCACCTGACGATCGTGGATTGGCAGTTGAAGTTCCTTAGGATCTTGGTGAGAAGCTAGAGAAAAGTAGCACCGAGGCAAGCAGCAGGTGGTGGGAGAATACCCTTCAGGAAACTCACCGGCCAATAAATCAGAACACGACTATAGGTTAGTAGAGGATGCCGCATACTTAAGCAGTTGTTTAAGAATAAGCAGCGACTATGAATACCGGCCTATATGACAAGTGACTGATCCCACATTATCAATGAACCTCGTGTTACTTCTTATCAGGCCAGCGACTCCGACCAGAGTTTGAACCTATCAGACGTTAACCTGTCCCTACCGTACGACAAGACCGACAGCAGGAGGCTGTCCAGGTCTGACTCGTGGACCTTCTACGACACGGCGCCGCCGAGCAAATCGGACGGAGCCGATGAGTTGGACAGGATATCGAGTGCCGAGGAGGACGCCCTGGACAGAGACGTGTCCATCCTGGACAGAACGTCGTCGGCCTCGAACGACAGCCATGTTTCCGTGCAGAACTCCCTCTACGAGAACCTGTCACCGATGCTGGCCCTGTCCGAGGAGAAACAGGCGGCGCCCGCCGCCGCGGACGCCAGGCAGCAGAACAGCAGGTCGGTGCTGGTCGAATTCGACCCGTTCGCAAGGACCCTCGACGAGAACGTGTACAGCAACTTCGAGAACAACGACCTGATGCTGCTGGAGGCGCTGCTGGCCACGAGCGACTCGCCCAGCAGCTCCGGGAGCATCCTCGATTTCCAGGAAGCCGTCGATAATGACGAAGAGCAGGACGAGGTGGGCGAGAAGGATATGTTGCATCCGCATATATCCGCGGTGCCGCCGGAACCGCCGAAACGATTCGATTCCCTTCCGCAGAGCGAGTACGACGAGGTCGCCGAGACCTCCTCGCTGCCTGATAAGGCACTGATAACGAAGAACCCGGCCCTGCTGCCCAAGCTGGCGCACTTGGTCACGCGGAAGCAACCTGCCGTGCCCCCGCGGAAGCCGGCGGCGAAACTTCGCTCGAATGACGCCTCGTCAGCCGCCCCGAACGCCGTGACTGCCGCGACCAACGACGCCGCTTCACCAGGTAAACATCTGCTTTTGGATCTGGCAAGTTTGAATTAGGGATGGGACTAGGGTAAAGGACCCAATTACTGGCAGCCAACCCAATTACTGTCACCTTAAGCTATTTTACTTAAACGTTTATTTATTCGTTATTTTAAGTAAAATAGCTTAAGGTGACAGTAATTGGGTTGGCTGCCAGTAATTGGGTTCTTTACCCTATTTGTCGAATTTTTCGGTATTCGAATACTTCAGTTGCTCAATTATTTGTCGAATATAATTCGAATATCCAAGTATTCGAATAGGGGAGCGTGGGGTAAAACGGAACCTCAATGTTTCTCTTAGATAAGAGCTGCGAATGAGTTGGTATCGCGTGACATGGGACCAAAGGGTCCTCACAGCATTTTGTGACAGACCATAGACCCGTGCACACGTTATTTTTCCGTTAAGAGAGTTGGAAAAATTTCCGGTATCGACGTTTCAATATTTTGTTATACTTTCGGCCACTTTTTGGCACTTGGATTTCGAAAATTAATAACGGTAAGTACATCGTTGGATTCTATAGTCCTTACGCTACATTTTGACGTTTTACCCAGGTCTTTACTTCACGCTGAAGTGTAAATATTAAATGTTTACTAAATGATTGCATGTGGGGCAAAATGGAACATTTTGCGTGGGGTAAAACGGAACACCTATTTAACCCACTTCCACGAATCCAATTGTCTTGACACTTTGCAGGCGCACGGAGTTATGATGACAATATAAAATTATGGAAAAAAACGGGAGGGGTGAAAAAATTACCCCGTCATAATAATATGACGGGGTAATTTTTCATAAATGTAACCAAAAATCCAAACGACTTCAAATCAGCCTGTAACTACAAATCAAATCAATTCAATCAATATACAATCAGCACATAACCACAAATCAAAAAGCCAGATGAATTTTCCAGCGTCAACCAAGTTGAAAAAAGTTAGATTTCGCGAATTTGGCGGCAGAAAAGCCAAATTGGCAACTCTAGCGCCAACAGCGACTTGCGTTCGTCACGCCACGCGTCCTATCTTCACGCGACGAACGCCGGACTGTGCGGTTCACTGTACTTATCCAGTTTCTTTTTATGCGTATCATTAAAACTAAGTTTATACTTTACTGGTGTACTTCAATTGGTGTGCCTGAGTTCCTCAACCTCGTATAACGTGGTCACTGCCCTGTTTGCTTGGAAAGAGTCTTGCAACAACAAAGTTGAATCAAAACTAAGGATAGAGAAGAAGTATGTTGAGGCTGGTTAGTTGTAAATAGGGATGTTACGAATAGTCGAATATTCTAAGTAATCGAATGCTAGAGAATTCGAATTTGAGTTTCGAATATTCGAATATTCAAATATTCGAAGAATTAAAAGTATTCGGATATTTGAAGAATTAGGAGTACGACTGGGTACCTATCGACGACTGAGTCAACTACCATATGCTGACGGTTCTCGCTGCGCTTCCAAAATCCCTTACTCGATTGTGCCGGATTTCAGTCGCTCGATTGTGGCAATTGGAATGTGCGCGGAGGCATTACACCCGGGTATCAGTTTGGTGACACCATAAATTTTTTTTAAAAAAAAGAATAATACAAAATTTTATAAAAAATATCTTTAAAAAAATCCTTTCCATATTGGCCTTTACAATTATTTCTTTCTCAAGCTCAAATTTGAAACTTTATTAATCCTTACAAAACACCTCTATACAAAAAATTACACACTAAAATATAATTAATCTCCCCAACTATTCCAATACTCACAACTCTACTTGTAAACAATCGCCTAACTAAATTTCTTTGCAATGCGGTACACGTTATCTTTACCTCATCCTTAATTTACCTATTATTTAGTCAAGCTCCTACTTGACAGTGAACATTTCGATGGCGAAAGAATTGTATTAAATAACTCCACTTTGTGTAACCATTCCAGCCATGACAACGGTAATCACTTCGGCGGCGAGCAACGCCGAAGAAAGCTCGACGAGCACTCCAAGCGGGAAGGCCGTGGAGGAGCACAGGCGTCGAGGCGTGATGCAGAAACTGAAGAAGCTGAAGTACGACTCCGGGGCGCACAGCATCAGGCCGAACATGATCAGCTTCGTGAAGAGTGGCAGTAAATTGCTGTCGAGGAGCCGCGATCACGGGGGAGGTGTGCCCATCGTTAAGTCGACGAATCTGGAGAGGCCGAAGGTGAACAGCCCGTATCATCCTGCGACGCACAGGGGGGTCGTATACAGGACGGGATTCGGCATCGAAAGGGCGAAGGACCTTGTTCAGAGGGCAGCGGTGCTGTCTGGCAAGAAGCTCCAGTTTTACACCGACAAGGGCATGTCCACGCTGAAGGAGGAAATTAATCTGGATACAGTGTACAGCATTCATCTGCTACAGGATGTGAAGTGAGTATGCTCTTTCACGTGGCTGAGGAACGTGTACTAAGGTTCTACTTTAACAGTCGTTTATGTCGAAAATGAAGCATTTCTTGTTCATTTAATTACGAAGAAATAAATTGAAGCTGAGGCTTGTTCTTTGACAAATAGTTTATTAACATCATGAGCTTTAAAAAAACATGTTTGTTTAGTCGAAAATATGCATTGTATATGGTGCTACAGATGGATGAGGGTCATTCCACTCGAACTTAGACACTTTTCAGAGTAACATTTCGGATTTTGGTGCAACTTGGATATGTTGTAGTCTTTAGGGATATATAAATATACCTGAAAGGATTTTTGAAAATTTAAAAAATTGTGGATTTTACAGCTCTTTGAAATATAGTGTTTATTTTTTTCTAAAAATTGTAACTGTTGAAGTAACAAACCGATAAAAATAACCTTCAACAGTTACAATTTTTGGAAAAAGTAAACACTATATTTCAAAGAGCAGTGACATCCACAATTTTTGAAATTTTTGAAAATCTTTCGAGATATGTTTATATATCCCTAGAGACTACAACATATCCAAGTTGCACCAAAATCCGAAATGTTACTCCGAGATGTGTTTGAGTTCGCGTAGAATGACCCGGGAGTAATATTTTTAAGGAATAGTTTTCTGTGTAAAAACAGCGTGAATCGCGGGGAGATTAAATATCGAGAGGAAGCATAATTTGCATACAATGAAGATAACAGGGGATAACGGACGTAATTTAAAATGTTCAGGGTAGTCGATGGCGAAACAGTGCATTGCATAGCAATTAGCACGGAAGAAAGACCGAGTGTGCACGTGTTCTACGCGAAGGGTGTCACTGAACGAAGGGTTTGGGCTCAGAGGATATTGGAGGCCGTTACCCCAGTCTTTCCCAAGAAGTATATCGCGGAACTGACGAGAGCAGGTTGGGCCTACTTGAAGGTACACCACATTCCTAACACTACGCAAATACATGTGCCCTATCTCTTTTATCACAACTCTAATTCTCTAAATTCACAAGCTTGCGAGTACCTATCTTAGCAATTGAAGGTACGTTCAACTTTTACTGTTGATTCAGCATACTTTGCAACTGTAGAATATTAACCCTTCGCGATCCCACGGGGATATCGCACCCCGGGATACGTCTATGCCAATATTTCTGTAAATTTTTAGACCTTAATACTAAAATTTAAGAATTTGGTCAATTGTAACAATTTCAAAAAATCGCTTTTATCCACAACTATTTTTTCAAATGTAAATTGCAACATATGAAAATTTATATTTCTGGGAATTGATGATTAGAGCGTAACATAAAAGTTAAAAGATTCAAAAATACGAAAATGGTAACCCTAAAGTGACCTATTTGTGATTGTAAGGTGTGACCACGGAGGGTTCAAATCAGTATTCTTTGGCAATGTAGCATTCACCACTTGCACAGTATTGCACATCGTGTAATGCGTTAGGTATCAGTAAGCGTGGTTTACAAGGGAACATCCCCATCACGAATCCGAAAATTCAAAAAATTCGGAAACTTTGTGAATATGTAGAGGATTTCCTTCTGATTATAACGCAATTTTTGTTTGCTGCCGAAATTCACTCTACAACTCGTGAACTATAAAATAATTTTTTTACCAAATGATAGATCTAATTAAAAGAAGTAACTTTTGTCTGGAAACTTTATTTCTATCTCTTACAGTTCGCGAGTTATAAAACAAAATTGGAAAATAACCGAATTTTCAATGGTCAATTTCACCCCCTTCGACTGAATTTGAGCAGGAAACAAAAATTGCGTTGTAATCAGGAGGAAATCCCCTACGTATTCACAAAATTTCAGACTTTTTTGAATTTTCGGGATCAGGATCTTCCCTTGTTAGTAACAACGAAAATATTACATCGCATCGATTAACTTTTCACTAACGCGTGTTCCAGGAAGGCGTAACAGGCACGTGGTTTCCTGCTTGGGTCCTCCTGCACCAAAGGACTCTGATTTACACGAAATCTCTGGACCCCCTCATGGCCATCACATTTGGAGAGCTTGACCTTCGAAAGGCGCGTTGCATCGGTACGTTCCCCTCGTTACGAAGGATGCACAATTCTTATTTAGTCTACTGACACTTACCGCAACAATTATTCGCCATCCACGACACACACGGCTACGCGTTACGACCTTCCCAGCTGCATGTCAGCAGACAGCATTAAGATGTAGAGCCAAAATGATCTTTCGACCCGGTCGCGCAGAGGCGTCACCAATTATTTTGCTAATGCAGCCTGGCAAATAAAACAATCAACCTATTCGCCTACCAAAGAGGGCCAGGCAATGGAAAGTAGCTCCCAGGACTCGCCCCACAGTGGTTTGCGCAGAAATTAAAGGGAATGCAATGAATACCGAGACAGTTAATATTCATTTTACCGCGACGAACGTTTAGTGGAATTTGCAATTAAGAACGTGTGACGTTTATAAAACGTAAACAGAGACCAGCGCGTTGACACTAGAGTCGTTAGTGGTAATCGTTGTATAAATTAGAAAACAATCGAGGATCACTGATCAATCAAACTATCATTAACCCACTCGCTCGTTCAACTGACCAAGAGGCCATATCTTTTTTTATCCGCGCCAACGATTCTCGAAGTGGACACATTTCGTACGACCTACTTGCGCAATGGAGGAGTCACAAACATGCAGACGTTGCGACGGACGCGGTGACTGGAATGCATAAACGATCCTCTGGCATCTTCGTTTCTTTCTTTCCGTCTATCCCGATGTATGTAGAAGGCGATAGTTTGGTATCCTGGAGGGTAACTGTTCTAAGACCTTAATCAGACAATATCTTCTGCCCACGAATATAACTGTCTCCCTCTTAACTTTCCTGCGAATCAGTGGCCGGTGTTGAATGGTTAGATGACTTGGTTCCAGTTATACAGAACGATTGAATAGCAGCAGAAACGAAATAGGGATACAGAGATAAATATCCTAATAGCCATGTATCTGTGAACGATTTAATTCCCATTTAATTAGATAAAGTCATCCTAATTTCTATATGAATCATACACTATCTATATAAATTGGATATTCTGTTACAGTTCTACAAGACCAAGAAGGGCCCAACTCCGGTGCTGGTACCATTCCTGTGGTAGTCGTGGACGCAGGCGGCAGCGGCGCGGTGCACATGGCTGCGCCAGGCACTCACGAGGGATCTGCATGGAGGCACGCGCTTCACCAAGCAGCCATCAACTGTGGCCCGGACCTGGAGCAGCAGCAACTCACGCAGGACAACGTCCCTGTGATCCTCGACAAGTGTATAAATTTTATTTACGTCCACGGTAAGAAGTGGCCCATATCGACGCGAGTAACATTTAGTTCAGAGATGATTGTAACGAGAGTAAGAGAAAAGATTTCTGGATAATCAAGACCGAATCTCCAGTGTCTTTAGCTTCGCCTCTTGATTATTCTATTCTGCTGATTTAACTTCAGCTTTGACGTTCTAGTCTTGATTTATAAACGCAAATAGAGAGCTGACTAGCCAGTCGTACAGCTGGAGTATCGAAAAATTCATATAAATGCCGCATCTATTTTCTAAATGTTAATGTCACCTCGAAGGTATCATGACAGAGGGCATTTACCGCCGGAGCGGATCGAACAGCGCCGTGGTGAATTTGCTGGGCGCCTTCCGTCGTGACGCATGGGCCGCGCAAATAACGAAAGGCGTGTATACGGAGCACGACGTCGCCACGGTTCTCAGGAGGTTTCTCCGTGACTTACCGAATCCATTGTTCCCCGCCACCATTCACGACCATCTTTGTCTTACCTCAGGTAAGGAGCCTGTCCTTGACTCGTCGCGGTCGAGCGTAATTCGATTGTAAGTCCGTTCAACAGCGGAGAGATTCAGTATCACGGAGCGCCTTAGAAGTAACACGTATTATTTAAGAATAGATTCGTAGCGGGCGATACAAGTGCACTGAGAAATATGTAACTAATGATCTGAGAGAATTAACGTGATTGGTAACGTTTTGTAATACACGAAGACTATCTTGCAGCGCTCGTTCCACTTGGGAAACCAGTCATCGGTTCGGTAAGAAACCGATGCGCTTCCCAGGTTGCAGAATTAGTTAGAAAGTTCGTCGACACGGGAAATTCCAACTGTTTGCGGAAAGATTTCTTCGTTGGGAAGATAAGAAACGTTGGAGAAAGAGAAAGTACTTGAAATTGTAAATACTCGAAGCTGTTGGAGAACTCTGGATGTTAGCTGAAATATTCCTAATAGATTTTGCGTGGGATACTATCTATAGCCTTTGCTTAAGCCGGAGCCTCGATCTTTGCAAGCTTATTTAGCAGGTCCTATGTACAAACATTTATTCGTCCACGCGAGAAACAGCGCGAGCGCCTCGTCTCGGTCGCAAAGAGGATAAAAGATTCTCTCGAAGCGACGGTACGTGCAAATAAATCGCTGCTTGCCCCCGGCCAGTCATTTGCATACGTAATTATAAGAGGAATGCCGAGCTGGCTCGTGTTTGCACCCACGCGTCCTTTCTCACATTGTGGCCTGTTTCATCAGGAAGCATATCGTTGAATTTCCGCTACCATCACTTGCGGATTTAACGACTTTCAACGCGTCCATCAGCGATTATGGATAATTAGAGCCAACTTTCGCGGGGGATAATATATTCCTTATCATTCTGCCATCTCTCTTTCAATCGTCTCTCTCGCTTGTACACCTTGCTATACGTAACTGGAAGAGGAATGCATTAAGAAAAACCAAAGGTGCTTCAACGAAACTAAAATGAGCGAAAAAAGGGAATATTCCATGAATTTAGAAGTTCCTCCGGACTGAGTGAGAATCTTTTGCAGGTATTTGTGCAAAAGAAAAGTACCTATTTTGTTTTTGAAAAATTGAATATTCGGAAATTACCTTAGAGCATATATATGCTCTAATATATTTATCTAATATATATCTAATATATCTAATATATCTAATATATATATGCTCTAAGGAAATTACCAATTAACCAATTTCGTCTCCCCCAAATTTGCCACTCTGACTGTTTGTCTTGCTTGTTCTTGAGCATAGATCGGGCCCTAATTATGATTATTAATGTTTTTCTTTTTTGCCGGTAGCACAGTTTCATCGCGAATAATAATTCGGATATCCTGCTTATCCGTTACGTCGCGTTAGCTCCAAAAGGGGGCTTGTGTATTTAGTAGAGTAACGGTCGACCGTTGAACTCGAAGACAGGAATTGGCGCGACCGCTGGCAGTTGATTTTCAGTATCCGTTCGCAGCGAACCGTCGCGTGAGAAACGCACGAAGGTCGTCGATGAATCATGGTTCTTCATTACGAGCCTACGTGCTCCTTCGGTGAAAGCAACGGTGTATGCACGGGAGTACTACGCTCGCGTCTTCGACGAACGCTGCACGCGATCATTATTGCTCGCCAGCGATGATAACGTGCCAGGGGGACGAACGTGGATCTCTCGATTAACAGGACAATCGGCTTTCCCGTTTACCGTGCGACTTATGCATGCCAGCTTCTAATCGGATGAATACCTAAGCAGTTTAACACACGGCTAGTGGATGCGGGATCGATTTGGACCCGCCCTAAATACCAAAGTATTCGTGGTAATTGGTATTAGTATAATTCCTTGAAAGAGAGAAGAATTTTAGATAATAACAAACGTCTACTGTGGAAACTCAGTTTGAGGTGTGTATGAACGGGGTCGGATTTGGGGAGCAGTCATTTTTGAGCGGATTATTTTTGGGAACGGAAAATTGTGGGGAGAGACAAATTTGGGGGAGCGGGAAATTTGGGAAAGTGGAAAATTTTGGGGAGCGATAAATTTTAGGGAGCGACAAATTTTGGGGAGTGATAAATGTTGAGAAGCGGCAAATTTGAGAAAGCAGAAAATATTGGGGAGAGGCAAATTTTAGGGAGCAACAAATTTTGGGGGAGCGGAAAATTTTGGGAAGCGACAAATTTTGAGGAGCGGCAAACTTTATGGAATAATAAATTTTAGGAAGCGAGAAATTTGGGGGAGCGGCAAATTTTAGAGAACAATAAATTTTAGGAAGCGGGAAATTTGGGGGAGCGATAAATTTTAGGGAGCGATAAATGTTGGGAAGCGGCAAATTCTAAAATTTGCCGCTTCCCAACATTTATCGCTCCCCAAAATTTGTCACTAATACACCAAAATTTGCTCCCTAAGGAGCAACAGATTTTGGGGGAGCGGATAATTTTGGGAAGCGACAAATTTTGAGGAGCGGCAAATTTTAGAGAGCAACCAATTTGGAGGAGTAGAAAATTTTGGGGAGCAACAAATTTTGGGGAGCGGAAAATTATGAACAGCGATAAATATTAGGGAGCAACTGGAGAGTGGCAAATTTTGGAGGGCGACAAATTTGGAGTAAAAAAATTGGGAACGGTTTAAACACAGGCTTGAGATAACTTTAAAAACAATTCACTTCTTTTTTATGCACCGAATTAGCAATAACTCATATGCGAGTTGCCTTATTGAATTAAATTTAAAACTGTCTCGACTCTTTTAAATTAAAATATATGATGATATTTCACGGAAAGGGATGCAGACACTTATTAACCTAGGGACGCCAAATCTCCAAATCCGCAAAATGGACCCTGCATCCGACGTGCGTTCAAGCTAAATACCGAGAAAGGGTTAAATACAAGTATTCTGGACACACTTAGTGTCTACACCTGAATGTAGAGTTAATTCACACGAATTAACAAAAATGAGGAATTAATGACAAGAGGGCCACTTAAACCTCTCTTTTAGATTTGAAAATATCGAAGAGAATTTACATTCTACGCGTAGAGAATTTACATTCTAAACTTAACTTCGAAAGACGACAATGCTAATTACAATCTCCCCACCCCACTTTCGTTTTCAGAGAACAATCACGAGAGCGAAAGAGTGTTGAGGTACAGGAATCTATTATCCACGTTGAATCCCGTGCCGTCAGCGACGCTTCGAAGGATCCTCGCTCACCTCTATTGCCTAAGTCAGCAGAGCTCTAGGAACTTGATGACCGTGGAAAACTTGTCGGCGATTTGGGGGCCAACGTTGATGCACGCCGGCGAGAACAGCGCCGAGGAATGGAACAGAGCGGAGACCAGGGTGATCGGCGATCTGATCAGACTCTACCCGAAGCTCTATCAATTGACCGCCGCGGACCTGGCGAAAGAAGCCAAGATCCTGGAGATTATCGAGAAGCATCACGTTTCGAAGAACGGCCCGAGAGGCGCGCCGTCCGGCGACCTCAAGATATGGATATACGTGCTCACCAAGGAAGGAGAATGCGTGAACGTGACCGTGAGAATCTTCTTTTGCCTCTATCCTAATTTCGAACAAATTAACACATTTTCTATTCGTCGAATCGTATTTAAACTGTTAAATTTTAAAACACGATTCGGCGCTTGATAACAAAATATAGGATTCAACAAGCAGAGAATCTGATTTCATTCGTAGATCGGGCCACAAAAGACTGCGTTCGATATATGCCAGGAGCTGGCTGAGAGAACCAATTTACCGCCCCACGAGCTCTGCTTGGAGGAGTACACGTTGTCTGGCGCACTGGAACGGCCGCTGCATCACACCGAGCGTGTCCTCGAGACAGTGGCAAGGTGGGGATACTGGGATCCCGACGATAGGAAGGACAACGTCCTCATTCTTAAAAGGGATCAGCTTTACAAGGATATAGTGCCTCTGGTAATCACGAAGGCAACGAAGCGCAAGATTAAATTGTAACTCTACCTATGGAAATGAAGGGGGTTTCTCAAAATCAGCAATTCAAATGAGCGAAGAAGCTATCGACTCGTAGCTAAAAAAAATGTTCAGCTCGTGAACTTGCGTTTATTAGAATCGTTCTGCTTCTTTTCACCAGTTCTGTTAACCGGCCGAGCTTCTATCTGTGCTTCTGGAACACCCTGTGCATCCGCGAATTTTGTTATTCGTCTCACTCGAGCGCCGAATGCACGGGAACCGTTGCACGTTAGTAGGGTTCAGGGTCGTGCAAGTCTGAAACTGTTTTCCATACTGACCTGCTCGACCGTGGATCAGATTGCGTGAGTCAGAAGGGAAAGATAGATGTATGCTTGCCCGCCACACAAACAGGATGCAGTTTAATTGGGCTTGATCGTACCCGTTGGTTTTAGTTCAATTTGACGAATGTAAAGTTGCTTATTCGTAAAGAATACTTACGTCGCACAGTGTGTTTCCTGAAGTACTCGTTTAAAATCGTTTAAAGCGGTTGACAAAGCTGGAGAATTTAATATACCTACTCTTTGTTTCATAGTTCTACTTGTCGCGATTCGCAGTAACGTTGATAATTATATTTCCCAGGTGAAACCACCGTTGACACCGTCCGGGGAGCTGAAATTCGCCGACAGAAAGGCGAAACACTTCAAGAACTACCTGTTCGAATTTAGTCAAGCGAAGCTTTGCTGCTACAAAGACAAAGTCTGCTCTAATAAATTGTACGAGTGGAAGATAGAAGATATAGTTTGGTACTTGGGCCACGAGCCGAAACGAAACCCACAGACAGGGTGAGCGTGCTGTTTAATATTGATTGAGAGATTTCTTTCAAGAAATGCAGAAAATACGTGTGCTTGTATATTTCTCGTTTCAGATGGTCTATCACGTTTATAGTAAAAAATAAGAAACCAACAAGGTAACGATCAAGTGAAACATTATCTAAAGAAATGATTTCGATAAATTATACCGAATTTTCTTGAGTCAACATCGTTCGTTTATTTTAATTAAGAAACGTGGTCGAGACACATTACAAAATTGTGATAATAAAAATTATGTTTCAGGTGTAAAGAGAGTCCCTATTTCGGTTACACGTTAGCAGGGGCATTAATTGACGAACAATACAAATGGTTAGCAGCTATGATCTTCGGGGAGTATCAATTAAATCTCCGGCCCTCGGCAGTCAATCTCATGGATCCATAAAAGATTAACTTATTTTTAAAGATCAATAGCAATTAATTATTTTTGTATCATATATTAAATAAGTTCGTCTTCATTCAATGCCGATGCTTGCCTCCATACAAACCTGACTTCGCTATGCCCCGATAGTAATCCACTTAAATGGTACGTATCTCGCAACAAACGAACGATATCGTTGACGAACTTTACGCCAGAAACAATTCCGAACTAAAACCTGTTCAAATATTCCAGAGGTTCGAATGATCTGACCAGTTGTGAATGAAAAATGGAATTTAACATGTACATTAATTAAACGAAGATTTATACAATGTTTCCTGCATGTACGTATTGTACTTTACAAATGTTGATCGTAATGTAATTTGTCGCCCTTTATTTTTAAATAAATACGCAGAACGAATCTTTATTTGTCTGACACTTGATCGCCATGGCATTTTCTTTTTAGTAACTCAATAATTAATGGTAGTCTCCCGTTACCCGCAAGTGTTACATAATAAAAATATGTTACGTATAACTACCCGCATTCAAAAATTCGATTCGATCAATCGACTCTCGGTCATGCGCAGGATCGACCTAGTTTCTTTGAAAAAAAAATAGGAGAAAAAAGAGAAACAACGCGGAACTGTCAGTGGTCTGCGCCGTCTTCACTAGCGAGGAGCGTGAAATAAATTGTTAGTGGCCCGGTCGCTTGGAAAATAAAGTGAAAGTCGGAACATCGCTGTCTATATCTTCCGGAAATAATTACATTACCATCTGCGTGGTGAATGACGGCTGACCACACATCGTTACTTCATAAAAACTAATCGCGCACCATCCACTGTCGGAGTTAATCATCGCATTAGCACTTCGAGCGTAACTATTTCACCATTTCTTCGAAATATATCGTTTGTTTAATTGTTTCCTGTCACTCCTTAGAAATACAAGCATGGGCAGCGAGCATCTCGGAGCTGGTGAGTACATCATATACTTCGTTTCTTAAATATTAGACGATCATCTCGTTAGGAAATCTCGACACACACTCTCACTTAAGTGAGTCATTGCCTTGCTCAATCATCGCGGGAAGTCCCCAAGTTTTCACCCGCATTTTTAAATTTACTGCGCAATTAAACGTTTATCGCGCGTAATTATTGAAAAGCTAGAATAATTTTAATAGCAACTCGCGATTTATTGTGGTTCCTTAATCTGTCCTTATTTGATTTTCGTGTAATTCTATTGCAGGTTCGGAACAGCCAGCGAAAGTAAAGGGACAAGCACGTCTGTACAGTATGAAGTATTGTCCCTTCGCGCACAGAATTCGATTAATACTTGCCTATAAAAAGATTCCTCATGACATCGTTAACATCAACTTGAAAAATAAGCCGGAATGGTACTACGAGGTATACACATTGGGATTTTATAATTCGCATGTAGAATATATATATTGATTTGTAAAATACTCATTGCAAGCTATACTTTAGATTAATCCAGAAGGTAAAGTGCCAGCGTTCGTCGACGCTGATGGTGAAGTAGTTACGGATTCGATAGCGATAGCAAATTATATCGAGGAAAAGTATCCCGAGCCTCGGTTATACCACGAAGCGACAAAGGCTCGGGACTTGGAGCTGCTGGATCATTATTCCAAGGTAATAAACGTTGGTGCGTAGAAATATTTGTAGACAGAAGTATCGTGATAAATAATTAACCGATTGTTTGTTGTGTTTAGATCGTTAGTATTTTCTCAGGCTGCATACATGGTAACGACAAAAGGCCTCTGCACGAAATTGTCGCGGAAATATCAAGTTTGCTAGTGGAATTCGAGGAAGAACTCAAAGAGCGTGGAACTGATTTCTTTGGAGGTTCGTCAAGTAGTTTCTTAAGGGGTCATTCTGGTTAGCGTGCTGATAAATTCAGCGATTTTCAGGAATTTGTTGGGAAGAAAGGGATTATAGTGATGGAGTAAAACTTCTTTCTGTTGATTAAACTAGATTCCTATAGTAAATGAAAAATATAAAAGTAATAAAATTATTGCTTTTGAAATGCTTTTAAAGGCGATTTTGATGACATGAATAAAAATTCGTGCCTCGTTCGGCAGGCGATTTCAGCTGTTAGACTTGTGTGAAACCAAAAATACAGATTATACAGAAATACATACTTTCGAAAAATGTTTAAAAAAAATGAAATTTCTCAAACCGTCTAACCAGAATCACCGCTTATGGGGTGTAGGCAGTCAGATTGCTCGAACATCAAGTATTTTTTGCGAATTAATTAAAAAGAAATGAACACAAATTGTGACTAGTACTTTTGGGTAATGTTTATCAATACTGTAAACAGTAAAAAAAATTATTTGAATATTACATATATACGTTTGTATGACAGTGCTACAGTCGTCTGATATGTAGGCGTTTTTCCTGGAGCCGCTGTAATTTTGCAATGATTCTGGCCGTAAGAAATTGAATAGTGAAATATCCTCTGAAATTAATACTTTGTCCGGCCCCCATTCTGCACTGAACCTATTGAAAAAGAAAAAAAATCAAAATTATAAAAATGGTGACTTTAAAACGGCAAATTTTAAAAAAACGTCATTTTTCGCCTGGGAAAAGAGCCCTTCTATTTTTTTTTTTGTCAAAACCATGGACCTAAGGTCTTAGGACTTTATTATTATATTATATTATATTAAAATCGATGTGTACCTCTGCTTTTTCGAAATCACTGCAAAACGAAGAGAAAATATGATTCCGAGAAAAACGCGTTTAAAGTTTCGAAAGAGGGATCTAGTCTACCTGCGTGTGCACAGAAACAGTTTATGGCGCGCTCGACCTTTTCGGCTATAAAGTCCTTAATTTTGCGAATTTTAACATAAACCAAACGGCATTTTACTCGGGAAGAGTGGTACTTTCGAAAAATGCAACAAAAAAATCGAGTTTCTGACTGCCTAGCCCCCTTAAAGGCAGTGAATGTCGTCGACATTGTTATTTTCACACCTTTTATTACAGGAGCTGAAGCTGGTATGTTGGATTTATTGATGTGGCCCTGGGTCGAAAGACGCAGGGCTCTGGTTCTAATTTATAAGGAACCTACGAACTTCAGCAACGAAAAATTCCCGCACTCGGTAAGCACAACATTCGGTGCAAACTATTCTGCATATCGAGATCAAACTGTCCGCTAACATCAATTTATTTCAGTTGAAATGGGTCCAAGCGATGAAGGCGCAGCCATTCGTGCAAGAGAATGTGTGCTCGCACGAGAAGTTCGCCCAACTGATCATAGACTTGAAGGCAGGAAACGTTGACTATGACAAGCTTTAACTATCTCAATAGGCATATAAAATTACTTCCCTAATACGCAATAATAAAACACTTTAATTTTTATATATCATGCACACAGATGTGCATATATTGGTACTTAATTTATATATTTAAAGTAATACATATGCAATACAGATTACAGTATTACAGTAATGGTTCGATAAAATTTGCGACGACTAATTCCGAAACATATCGAACAGCGTTTGCGAAATAAATAGGATCGGTGGGTTTATAAATATGTATAAAAGTTTGAGCTTCCTAACTTATGCTTTCTGCTGCGACAATATACACCTACGAACCTGTTTAATGTATCAGTACTGGTCATACGCGCTGTGAAAATAAATGTAGCATTAAGCGTCATAAATATACTGTTCAGACAAAGCAACTTACATTTCGTTGTGCTTGTAATACTTCGCTAGAACGCTTCTACTCTCTGTCTCCATGCTAGCTGCATAATTGCACAGTAAGAAAGACGACTTTCTTTTATTTTAAGATATACAAGTCAGCCTTGACGCGTAGAAAAAACGTGTAACAAAATTTCGCTTTAATTCGGACAATAGTTCCAGTATATGTTTTCGTGACGCACCTTCTACACAAAGCTAATATCGATTCATTCGAGGTGCAACGTACAAACGAACCTTTTTACATTAACACGCGTTCACTTCTACATTGTTCGTACTAGGAATGTCTCAGGAAGACTGAATTTCGTCAATGTTGATATGCGCAATGAATCTTAGTCTCATCTGTAAAGCTGGCCTCAGTCTTCGTATGATACACTCGACTTCGTTTTTCATCATGTCACCGACAAACATGTACTTGATGTGATACCTGTGATAGCGTGCGTTAAGGAAAACATGTCTTCTCTGAAACGATTGTACAAGGAAGCGAACGTTAGTGAAAGGATACAATAAGTCGCACACTGGATCCATGTATTTCAAATGGGACTGGAGGCGATCCACTTGTTCGAGCATCTCGTATAAACAGACTGCCAATTCTACGACACAATGTGGCCTTTCGGCATTGAATCGTGCCAAAGTGGGCCCAATTAGGTGGCACGCGTATATCAATTGCTCTTCGCTGTTCACAACTGGCTGAAGTTTCTCTTTGATAAACCTAAGCGAAATTGCATTTATGTTAGGGTAGGGCCACAAACATGATACGTCCATTCGGAGACTTACTGAGGCATGGTGGTGATTTGTCCGACGCCAGCGTGATGCCACACCGAATGTGCCAGCGCCAGCATGTAACTATATTTATTTTCCAGCAGGCTGTTGTGGGTGTTGTTGAAATTGAACATTTGGAACGGAGTTAAATTACTGTACTGCCAACTGGCTAATCCTGGATTGCTGATAGTCTCTACTAGCCGATCGTGAAGCGCTGACCAGTAACACTCTGGCAAAGCAGCTAACAGTAAACCCACGCAGTTTATCCACAGGTGAATTTCGTCCGATGGTATCACCGTGTACCTGGTGCATTTTGAAGTTTATCAATATTTCTCGGAGGGTTGGATATACAAAGAGCAATGAGTTACTGTATCTTACCCCTTTGCAACCACGTCTAATAGCGAGTTGGCGACCAAATTGGGCGCAACAGGTACTGCCATAAGCTCGACGCATGTAACGTACAGTGCGTGTGCAGCGGGGTTTGGGAATTCGTTGAATCTCCAATCAGTGGCAGGGAAATGAGCTGTACCTGACATCGCTGCGAAAGAAATTTACAGAAATGGCTACAGTACTAGTACAGGAATTTTGATTGATAAGAAGTCACGTACTTTCTACAATTCTCTGTACCAAACGAATGTAGTAATCTAACTCCGGCATCCATGTAACGACGTCGTCGGACGACCGAGTCATGTACATCTGATAAGCCTCTGAAAGCGCCCATCCTGGTGCCCTGATTTCCCTCAGCGAGCCCAAAACGGCGGACACTAAGCGTCGTTTTAAAGGCGGTCTGTCCCTTAACTTGCGCTCGTAATAATGCAGCGTGTTGTAAAGATATGTTACCGGTCGGTCTGTAATTCATAAGATTGGCTAAAGTCAGCCTGACTACGATGATCTTACAACTAGCAAGTGATTACGAACCATGAAACTTGTACAAGCATCCCAAATGTTCTAACAACGTCTCCAAACTTTTCGACACCGCTGGTATTTCCAAATACCTATGCACAACAATATCGAAGACTGGTAGAAAGCGCAGGCAGACGTTCCCAAAGTAAACTGGTAAACTTTGATACTGACTGGGCCCTCCGCTGGTTTGCTCCATGATGCCTTCCGGAGCAAACTTCTCGGGGAATTTTCTGTGAAACGCCAGATGCTTCTCGTGCCAGTTCGATTGCTTCCAGTGCTCCGGCGAGTTCTCTTTAACAAACTCCTGGACCCTGTTTCTAAATTCAATGGCCTTGAGCAGCAACAGTTGTATGATGAAGAAGCAGACTTGAGCCTCGCTGCCTTCGTGAGTCCTCAGCACTAGACAGAGAATCAGTCTGTCTATGGTGACGATATTGTATTTCCAGATCATATCGTTAATCGTGTCCACGCATTTGTTCACGTGCTGCCCGCCGCCGACGCTGTTGGCGAACTCGAATACAAGGTAGTCGCAGAACTTTCGGAGGTGAGCCGACAGAGCTCGGGCTCCGATTCTCTCTAGAATTTTATACGCGATTGGGCTAATGCGATCAGTCTCGAAGATCATCTTCCATAGGAGGCAGAGGAACAGGGGTGGTGTGCCGGGTACAGAGAAGTGTGCTATTATGTCATTCTCGTTGCTCATAGAGGCCCAATTTCGGTATTCCTCTTCCACCGCCTTCTTTATTTGCTGCTTGTTCTCCTTGGGCACGCTGTTCTGCTGGAAGAATTCGCTCAGCACTGGAGGGAAACACTGGAGAGTATGGTTGGCCCACGAATGAGGAGTATTCTGCATGATCGTGTTCAAAAGTTCCTTGCACCATGTACCGCTGTGGCTGTCCGAGCCTGTCCCTGTCACGTGCATCGATCGAGCCAACGTCAACACCAGAGCTCTGTTCAACTCCTCGGATTCCGCGGACACCAGCGTTTTCGGCTCCGACAGAAATCTAGACAACTGTGGCTGCACTTCGGCGGATCCTAAGCCGGTGATTAGACGAAGAGCGGTGCTCTCCACGCACAGATGAAGCTGCGTCTGATTGGTCTGCGGCACAGCTGCAAGGCTGTGCAAGTGAGAGAGAAGTTGGACTCTGTAATGCGGCTGTATGTGGTGCATCCTGTAGCTGAACATTTCCAGCAAAGTGTACAACGTTCCCCAGGCATGGGACTTGAATACCGTTGGGAGCAATTGGCTGATGAAGCCTTTGATGCCGAGGCTCTCTATCTCCGTGTACACCAGGAGTCTACTGTAAGTCTCGACCAGCGCTGGCGCCAGTGCCATGTTGCTTTTAGACTGCGCCAACTTAATCACGTGGGTGACTATACTGTGTATCAAGCTCATCTTCGAGTGAACCGTCAACGAGTCCAGGATCGACATAGATAACGGCGTGGTAGGGCCGCTGGCGAGAGCCGCGTTGTTTTGTAACGTCTGCATTGGCTGCTGTTGCTGGCCTTTCTGCGTGCCGAGTATAGTGTCCACTAAAGCTGCCATGGGTCTACCGAAGTAGTCCTGGTTCGTCGAATAAGCGTTGCACAGTAGAGCGATGCGATAATCTGAACCCATGCAGAGGGAAATGTTCGGCATCACTAAATGCTGTAAGAATTCGTGATGAAGTTTCAATGTGTGCGGTATCGGTCTATGAATGTTCGAGTGCTCCGACTGAGCTTTCTTCAACAAATGTATCCATATACATGTGATAGCCATCTGATGAGTGCACAGTGCCTGAGTATAATCCGGGACGGGTAAAGGTTCTTTCTCTGGATAAAGAAGATCGTACAATTTTAGTACCGGCAAGAAGTTCGATAACGGGTTTCTCTGAATACTCCCAGAAATAAACTGCAGTAAGACCCACATCAAGTGATCTCGCCCTTTTCTTAATTCTCTGCCTGCTAGCTTGTCGTGTATCGCCATTACGATACTTGGGAAGCAGGCGTATGAGAATAGTACGAAGTATATAAGCTGCGATGAGAGGTGCAGCCACACATAATGATTCGCAACAGTTCCGTCTGTCCCTTCTGCTGGCAACGTCTCGTTTTCAGCGCGTTCCATGGCAAGAATTACGAGCTCGACCAATTGCTCCTCTAAAGCTATACATCGTTGCTTTTGCTGTAGTTAGAAGAAAATAATTCTGTGACGTGTTTGGACCCCAATTGTTTAGAATAATTTTCTTTCGCTTAAGGGGAGGTTCCGGTTTAAAATGGATTTTTTTTATTTCATTTTTCGAATGTTCGACCTTTTAGGAATACGTGTTTAAAAGGATTTGTTGAAATTCGTAAAATTCCAGATGTTATAGGCATTTGAGTAGCGGCAATTGCATTGGGAACACCCGGCTCAAAATCGGTGGGATCTGTATCTCCAAAAATTATTATCCGATTAGACTGAAACTTTTTTATTTTGAAGAATATACTTCTGGTCAGGGGGGAATCAGAAAAAATACAAAAAATTGAAAATTTATTATTATTAAAGGCGTTGAAAGGACGAAAAATATAGGGAAAAATTAATTTCAAACTTCAAATGTCGTTATTTTCTCAACACTGTAATTTTTGTAATTTTTTCGGATTTCCCCCCTAGCCAGGATTATATTCTTCAAAATAAAAAAGTTTCAGTCTAATCGGATAATAACTTTTGGAGATACAGGTCCCACCGTTTTGGATGAATTTTTTGACGCCTTGACTTTAACCACTCCTCAATGCCGTCTGGAATGATTAATTATAAAACAAAAAATATATTTCTATAATTTAAGATATCCTTAATACAATGCAAAAAGTCCCATTAAATTATATATAGTAGTTTTCCTTTAATTAATTCCTAAGGATCACCTATTTCTGGGGGCTCTAGACCGGAACCTCCCCTTAAGGGGCGATTATACTTTATTAGCTCGGAGAATGCGCAAAAATGCCCAAATGGTACAAAACGAGTTCTTCGAAGAAGTTGAGAATCTACTCTATAATAGCAGATTAGCACCAGACAGTTGTAAGTTTCCAAAAATAATTTTTTTTTAAAAACTTCAAATGCGCATTTCTCGAAACTACTTTTTTCAAACTTATGGAGGTGATTTCGAGAAAACTATTCAACCAATCAACTTGCCTTTGCACATATAACTAGATAATTCCAAACTATTCTCGATGAACCTCTGGAAGTATAAAAAAAATAATTTTAATAATTCAATGTTTCATAAATAGATAAAAAAATGTCCTCAAAAATCATACTTTTTCTCCTAAGCGCTACAGTTTTGTCAATTCTCGACTCTTTTATTGTTTTTAGGGTTCATCGGTGGTATAATTTCATAAATAATAAGAATATTTTTTTTTATTGTAAGCAAGAATTGAAAGCACTGAAATCCCCACCGTTTCACAATTTCAGAGGCGACACTGTAGCAAGATGTCTCGATAGCCACATCTATAATGCATATTTCTAACATAAAATTATTTTTTTCATATCTCCAAATATTAAAAATGAGGCCAAAAAAAGGTTCAAACTGATTTGCTTAATAATTTCTTCACAAAAAATTCCCCCAAATCGGTCTGTTTCATCGTTATATAAAGTATAATCCCCCTTAATCTTTTTATTAAAAAATGTACCTGTTTCTGTAAACCAAGCATCGAGCACACCATGTCTCTACTGTAGGGCTGTTCTAAAACATATCTAAGCAACCCAGTCTGTGGTTTAAGCAAATCCTCATCATAAGGCAAATTCCCTTTCAACGAAAACTTCAACGTGGTTGTATCGAGTACCCAAGGATTAATCAAATCCGCGTATCCAGTATGTTCTACAACTGGTAACATCTTCGAATGCCCCACTATAGACACCATCTGCGCAGTATTGCGGAAGCTTTCGACAAAATTTGACAGCAACTTTGCTAGTTTCTATAAACAGTTAATCACATGAGACACCATTAAATCAATGGAATATAATAAGCACCGTATTTTAAACAACATACCCAGTGCGGCCAGTTTTTACCATCGGGATAAGCCTTCTGAATTTCATTCACGATAAAGTAGCTCGGTAATAAGCAAGCATTCCTATCGAAAATGTACTCGATTACATTTTCCAAAGCCTTCAACTGCGGTTGAACGGACGCGTTCAACTTCGCAGGGATAGTTAGTGCCTTTTCCTTGCATCCCTACATTACGATAAACATTTATCGAGTCGTATTCGCAAAGCTCTGAAATTGGCTCCCTCGATACGTACCTTCATTATTTCCCTGACACCCTTGTAATCAACTCCCCCGATAATATGTCGAATAAGCACGAAACATTCGACCCAGAAGTCCTCTAATTGATACTGTAGTTTGTCACAACTTAAGATACACTCACAAACGAGTCTAAAATCATATAAGCAACAACTTTATTACGAATCTGTATAAGTGCGTTCGAAGCGTAATAGAACGATAACGCGTACCTTGCTGGTAGCACATTAGACACAACTAAATTTTCAAGCAAAGACAATAACAACTGCAATCGTTTGTGATTAGTCATAGCCGCTGCCATGGATAGAAATTGTCGAACAGCATTCTCTTGCTGTTCTTTGGACAGATTTGACATAGCGGACGTCAACTCTACTTGCCATCCCGCTATTTTCTCACTCTCGCTATTCGGATGATGCACAAGTACGCAACTAAATGCTTCTTCTATAGCTTCTACTTTCTGCAATAATTTTATAAAATAATTTTATAAAATCTGTTACTCTGGCGTTAATTCGTGAAATTTAGAGCTAAGTCGTAAAAGTGGACCTAAATTCGCAACAGCGTTCGTGCTAATGCTCGAGAATAATTGGAATTTTAACTCGACTCGCTCTCGTAACGATAATATATGCGTTATGAAACCAGATCGTAATCTTCATTAATTTTCACTGCCACATCGCCCGAAATGATCGTTGCAAATAATAACGCGTGTAAATTGGAACGTCAGACACGAAAATCACGGCGAATAGCGTTGAAATAATGCATACTTACCAAAATATCGCTCACTATATTAGTGATTTGCGTCTCGCTGCTCATTTTTCTAATATTCCGGTTCCCAGCTCAGGCGCGACGAAGATCAATAGTTAGCACGTAGAAAGGGAAGTTGTTGTTTCCGAATTTGCCTTTTCCATAGCTCGCTTTTTAAGATTTACGCGTGATGCACAATGCATAAAAGGAATTTGTAAACATACGTCAAGTTCTGTTTACATCTGCACAACCTACACATGCATTTCCATTAAGTAGTGATGCGGCTATCGCGTGAGATGTCGTTACCATTCAATTTAAGTTCAGCGCGAACGTCGGAAGATGACACTGTCGTTAATTTTTACGATGAACGGTCCATTCAAATTTCGTTCGCTAGCCAGTGTTTACGAAAAGTCTGTACGAAGTAGCGGTAAAGTAATTAATGATCGGGAACGTCAAGTTTTAAAATAAATCCTCGGCACTCGTTATACGTATTGTTTCGCTCGTGACGTACAGTTATCGCTGTCGAAGGAACGAAATAAGCCGCGCGTCATAACCTAAATACAATTTCAAATATCGAAGATGTTCTCGGCGAAGCACAGTGTGAAATCGACGTTACTCTGCGGGCCAGCAGAACTGAGCAAATCATTTATGTTCGAGGTAAATTATAACAGAAAACGTTAAGATATACCTAACGCGTCTATTATTGTGTACACATAATAAGTTCACGGAATAGTAGAAATTATGTTTTCGAACTCTTATCGGGCTATTCAAACAGCAGCCTCTTTCACGCCAATATGTATAATATATCTTTATTAATTAGCGGAAGACTAATTTAACACACTCGGTGACGCGGTGGAAATGAAGATTTTTGGTGGGATTATAAAAAGCGATGATGGAACTAAATTGCAATGTTCAATTATAGAAAAATTTCAGCTACTTTGATTCTATTTTGATTACGACGTTGAATCGATAACACCTGTTTTGTTTCAATAAACGTTTCACAGACCGCGTTCATAAGGCATTTCCAATTTCTATCGAAATAAAGAAATCATTTACAGTCGTTCACATTCCATAGAATAGGTATTTGATGAGGCGATCGACTTCCATTGGCGTAACTAGAATTTTTGTGGGGGGGAGTAGGTCCCATCTTCTCCCCCCTCTTTTTTTATATAGGTATATTTACCTACATATACCTAAATTTAGCAAATTAATTCTAACAGTCTTAATTTACAATTTAACGTAATAAGAACATTATTGTATTATTTTTATTTAGTTGCACTGCATACAGCATTTCGTCCCAAATTTTCTTTTTTTTAAGATAGGATTTTACGAACAGACGAATGTTTTTTACTTATTTCGATAGTTTCTAGGGAGGGGTCATTCCACATTTTGGGGATGCCGGGGCAATCGGAATTTTGGGGGGAGGCCCACCCAGGCCCCTAACTAATTACGCCAATGTCGACTTCCGTCTCATCATAAACCTAACAAATTCCAAATTCACGCGTAAATACTACAATTGCTAACAGAATTCAAGGTCATTAAAAAAACACTCAACTACAATTATTCCTCAATTGTTGACGTGAATATCGCCGCGCAAGTGACAACATCGTAAAAGCTCCGTTAAGCGTCCTTTGGCGCGCGCTCGGTCAGGACTAGTTACGGGGCCTCTGTTTTGTCACGATCGGGTCCTGACATTTCCGGAATCGGCTTTTCCTTCGCAGGCAGCAATTTACTGGGCCGAAGAAGGACGCCGCGTCGTTTACATTACGCCAGCCCCGTTGGAGAGCCTGCCGGCGGCCTGTCACGACAGAAGTAATCCAGCACCCGCGGCTTTCAAGCTGATGAGATTTATGTAAGCGGAACACAGTTTTCTTGCGATGCCTCTGCACGTGCATCGGCCTTCGGGATTCGTTCCTGTAAAAAGAAGGCGTCGGATATACGTCCACTTAACTGAACCCCGGCTTATTTTCAAATCGCCGAGCTCGCTCTCGGTAGAGTATGTATCTTTCGAGTCCCGAATGTCGGTCAGCGCTACGCAGGCTCCACATGTGCGCGGCTAGATTAGCGCACGATTTATTAAGCGAAACAATCGCTGAACGAAAATGTCCACGTGGTGATTATACCTGAGCGTTTATTTAATCCGGGCAGATGGATCGTGAGCCGCGATAAGAAAGCGGCGATTTGGATCACTGAGTTCAATGGACTCAAATATAACCAAGATCCGATTATTGAGGAGGATGGCTTTGCGGGTGGCCCCATTAATGCTACACATTGTATAATGACTGTGTATATACCTCCCCACATCGAATCTTGGGACATTCAAATGATTGTGTTTAGAGTAGAAAGTTCAAGCAGGAATCTTGGTCCAGGAGCCTTGGAGGCAGGGGATCTAAATGCGAAATCTGCCCTGTGGGGCTCAAAGAAGAATAATCGCAGGAGTAATGTTAGTGATTTCTTCCTGAACATGGGTTTAATCCCCATTAACACAGCAGGCAGTTACACATTTGAGGGAAACGCTGGGGTTTCTAAGATAGATATCGCTGCGTTTAGACTACTGGATGATGGCAGAGTTCTACAGGATTACTCAGCGTCGGACCAAAAATACCTGTTACACGTGTTGTATAAAAGAATTATAAATAAAAGCTTCTGTAGACAGACGAAGGAATCAGAACCAGTGATATGGAATATAGCAGCTTTCGACGTAACGATGTTTGCAGATGAATATGAGAGAACTGTTAAACATATGCCCAAAGATGAAGAGATGAGTATGAAGGATATTAGTAAGTTCCTAAAATATGTGAATACAGTGTGTGCGGAAACTGTGAAGAGGAAAAGCACGGAGCCGACCTGGAGACTGCCTAATATTTGGTGGAACGAGGAGATTAGTAACTTAAGGAGAGAAACTATCAAGAAAAGAAGAATCTTGTTAAGAGCTAGAAAGAAAAGAAAGATGAGCGCGCAAGATATGACAGAACTGCAAGCAGAGTTTAGCAGATCGAGGAGATGTTACAAATTGAGTAGAATAGACAGTAAAATCAAGGTGTGGAACCAGATAAGTGACGAATTAGAATACACGCGGTACATGAACTTAGTCAATAAATATGAAGAGGCAGAAGTTATATCTAGTCCGTCGAAGGAAGAAGCTCTGGCAGTCATCGCACACCTGTTCCCAATTAGTACTGCAGAACAGGAGGAGGAATAACAAATGGGAAGAATAAATAGGAACGAAAAGGAAGACGTGCAACAGGCAGAGGATACAAATGAAAACCAAGAAGATATTAAAATTAGTATAGAAGCGTTAAGGATTTGGAGGTAGCAGGTGGAAAGAAGAGAGGTTGTGAATGTAGTCTCTTTATGTCGACAAAGTAGAGCCACTTTCTCAGTGGTATATTTCTTTTTCTCCTGTGTGATCATTATTACCGAAAATTGAAGGACATATTCATATTAATTTCTATGATTAATTTCTATTAATTATAGGTTGGTTTACATGAAAAATATGTGGAGATACAATAAGAATCGCTAACTGCAACTCCAAAAATGTCGCAAAAGACAGAAAAAGTGTAATAAATAAATTAGTTAAGAAGCAGAATATATTTTCATTAAAACTTCTCCATGTGAAACGGCCATTTCATGTGCACTGACCTATTTTTTTTTTGGCAATGGGTGTGTTTATCTCGAACGATGATGCAACTTGCCCGCCAGGGAACAATGGCAAATAGAATGGCTTTATAATTGGAGAACATTGTTCATCGCACCGGAAGCGATCGATCAAGGAACATTAGTTACTTTGCGCGTCACACGCGCCAGTTATTGACATTCCGCGCGCATAAACATACGCGTTGTTTACGAGCGACCGTATTTTCAGAAGTGGCTGCGTTGAACGCTCGTAGATCACGGTAGCAACGTTGTTCATACAATTATAGAGGCAAGTGCGCAGTAGTTTGGTGCTTGCGCAGAAAGATTTAGTTCTGTAGCAGTAAATTATTATTGTACTTTGGCACGGCGATCTGTATCTACCAGTGAATGTTGGAAAGTGTTATTATCCAATAGAAAAAATTCCGAGGCAGCCAAATGTAGTACTAGTTTTAAGAAAATATGGTAAATACGATACGTAATGGGATGATTGAGGAAGCTTGGTAACGATCCTCCATAATTCCAAACAATTCTTTCTTCCACAATTTGATAATAAGAAATTATATTTTTTTAAATAAGATTGTGATTTGTGTTATTTTTTAGCCACCCTGTACAGTGGTTGGGAGGAAAAGGATTGCGTTTAGAAGTGATCGATGGGAGCGACTTGGAAACGATTCCTCTTCTTCCTTCCTCGATCCATTTCTTCTTTACCACACTTCTTTCTGTATAATCCTCGTAAAGCTAATACTTTGTGGATACACAAAGTCAATTCAGAAAGGTTTATTCTTTCGGCTGCGCGTAAACATCGGGGTTCGCAATTTTTATGCGCGATCCATCGTGGCACCAGAAACTGTAGAAAAATAAACGGTCGGGCGGGGGTTCGCCGCAAATCAACTGCTTCCTTCTTCTGCCGTTTATTTTTCAAGCAGAGATTCTGTGTCCGCGTGGAGGATTCGTTGAACGCCGCTTCTGGCGAAAGAGGAAAATTCCCCTTTCTCGTTTGCGTCGCTACAATTTTTACTGAACTCTTCGTTTCCGAGGTAAAATGGCAATGATGAAATGTATAAGTCAAGTTTTGGTGAAAATGAGATAAGCACGCTAGTAATTTCTACGTTGCTGTCCTTTGCTTATGGTCCCAGTAGTACTTTTTCCCTATTTTTTTTTATCTGAGAAAAGCAGTATAAGTTGAGTTATGTCAATGAATACGACAAAGAAAATAATATCTTACTTCGAGCTAAATATATTTTTATTATTTTTTTTTTATGAATCGAAGTTAAAAATAAAATTTCCTTTGCTCAATTTCTAATTTAATTGAAATTTCGTAATTCTTTTTGTAAGTATTTTCCGAATATGAAGGACGTTTTTGAAACTCAAATGGGACGAGACATATGTTATCAACATTCATGTACAAAATTTAACACCTGATCTTACACAGGACTTTAAATACTCTAAGTGTCTTCCTGAAAAACTAAGAAGTCTGACTCACACTCGTTTGCTCGCCCACCAGGGAAATATAACGAATACAGCGAATAGTAATGCAGGGCGTTCCAAAAGCCCACTACCAATTTCGATGAAAAGTACAATCAATTTCTGCATTTAAAACATCTGCTCGGTCAAAAGTGTCTAAACACATCAGATACTTTAACCGGTTAACTGGCACAGCTTTTTTTACTATTCGTACTCGAACTGGCAACATCGAAAAAATCAGTGAATCACACAAAATCAAAAAAGTTATTCCAGTTGATCATATATGATATATAAACAGAATCGGCCAGATTTTTTTATCATATATGATACATAAGCAGAATTGGCCTGATTTTTTTTATCATATATGATACATAAGCAGAATTTGCCAGATTTTTTATCATATATTATCATATACTCTTTTGCCTTATCGGCTACGCCAAATGTAATATAGGTTTCTTCTTCATTTTGAGTAATAAAGACGTTAATAATAATAATAATAATAATAATAATAATAATAATATATGATACATAAGCAGAATTGGCCAGATTTTTTTTGATCATATATGATACATTGCCAGTTAACCGGTTAAGACAGCTCCCAAGATTTTAAGAGATCTTTCACACGACGATACGTGTACATATCACGATTCGCGTATTCGATACCCGCCACTCGAAGTTTCTTCCTGAAACACGCAAAGCGCGCCAGCAGACTTGCAAAGTCACCGTGCAACGAGATTGCGTTACCGAACACCGCGGCAATCGTGCTCGATTATGAAACTTCGCGGAGAATGATCGCGAGAAATTACCGTCCCAGGTACTTGGAGGACTACGAGGCTCTTGTGGAACGGCTGGTCGAGCTGCACACCTTCGCCACGTTGCCCTCCGTGCTCCTGATCGACGACTTCGACACTTACATCAGCGAGCACGAGAAGGCGAAAGCGTCGCGGGAGGCGCACATCGCCAGAACCTGCTCGGTGATCCTCGACACGATGAACTCTTGCGGGAGAATCTTAAAAACCAGCGTAAGTAGAGGCGCAATTGAAGAGGACGGATGCCGACCCGCCGCACAGTGGCGTGTTTATAGGGAAAAATTGTGGAAAAATTATTTTATGCCCTATTCCACGTATTTCGACCTGCTGATTTCAAATATGTTGTTATTTTTGTTGTAAAGTAAAAAGTGGTAAAAATGAAGGTTGTATTTGTTTACAAAAAAGCATAACTCATGAACTATTTATATGTGCGAAAGGAGATTATCCAATGGTATTTCTGCATTAATTTACATAACGCAGAAATTGAATTTTAAGGGTTAGTGGTGGGGGTAACTTGAAAGGTATGTTTGTTTTGAAAATTAATTTTACGCAGTTTTATAGATATAAAAAAAATGTAACTTCTGTTTAATCTTCTTTTCGACATCTCTCATCATTCTCGAGATATTCCATGAAAATAAAATTCTGCTTTTTTTCGAGGGGTAACTTTACTCCCTAAAACCGTACGATGGCACCAACAAAAAATATTGTTGTGTTACGGGTGAATTACTCTACTTGCACACCATGTTTCATAATTTTCTGAATTTAACGTTTTCAAACTTTTGGGGGTATATTCTACCACTCTTAAAATACAATAGAAAATCTTTGTTGTTTGTTTAATTCATTTGTTTACATAAATATTTCGTAGTGAAGTTGCCGTCTTTAGAATTGCTGGCGGTTGAAATTTCGAGCCACTGGATCGCTTGAAATAAAAAAAATTAATATTTAATATAAATTAATATATTAAAATATTTCAAATGATCCAGTCGATGATTGAATAAGTTCCTATTGTTAGTTTAAAGAATATTATAACATTGTGTTGAATAAAACATGATATTCTTGTCGTCAGTTACTTTTGTACCTCTTCTTATAACTTTGAGGGGTGGTTTTACCCCCTAAATATGCAAATGGGCCAAAATAAAAACACACGTATTTCTTGTTTTCCGGTCCTCTAAAACATATCCAAAATCCAAAGCAATCGGAGGGAACCTCTCCTTGTAAGTCATAAAAAAGGAGACGATTCACTGGCTAAGTTAGTTAACCCTAGTCTAACCCTAACACAAAAAGGTGCGCCTAGCAGCAGCTGATTCCTTTTCCACTCGATAGTATACACTTCTGCCTTCCTTATAAAACAACTTTCAGCGTGTCACATTTTTTATATATGCAAAATTGCCGCAAATAAAATGTGCTTACCTAAGAACGTTACAGAAAACGTTAAAAAAATCGGAAAACGTTGATCTACGGGTCACTTTGTTCGCCTTGAAATATACTATACTGTCATCTATATCACAGATTTGTTACAATCTTTGATGCACTAAACACAGAAGAAATCGGACGCTCGGAGAAGTGCCTCAAAAATTTTGTTCAACTTTAAACATTTATAGAGCAGTCAGTAATACTTTTAGAGAAAAAACAAACTAAACATATTTAAGAAGATTTTCATGTGTTTACATTTTCATTATCTGTCAAATCGGAAAATGAATTTATTCACAATTCCCTAGAAACACGCCACTGTGCGCCGGGGAGATAAACGAAGAATCTTTCTCACGAGATTAATTCATTTCTGTGATTGATTGATTAGGTGTACATATGCGCGTGGTCCACCTTGGCGATGAACGACATTACCACTTACTCGATGTATTTTCCTCATACCTGGAACGTGACAGAGGAAGAGGGCGGTAAAACGATATTGTTGCAGAAATATTCACACGAAGCGTCCACTGTACAGTGTCCGTCGTATAGATACTGTAAACTTCGAGATGGGACGAGGGTCCTGAAGCAAATCCTTTATGACTCCGTTGAGAATTAAATTGTCGAGTTCAAGCTTTAAGGGGGGACCCCACCCACAAGCCACTAAAAACTTTGGGATTTTTGTTCGTATAAATAAAAATATTGGGCTTGGATTTTTTACATAGTTTTAAAGCAATCTTTATTTTGTTAGAAAAATTTTTTTTTATCGAAAATTGTACAAAATGGCGGCGATCGAAATGGCTTCTCGGCGCACTGCAAAAAACAGGCCCACACTCCCGAGAATAACTGGATCATCTGAGAAGTAAATACAACAAAGATAATCTGATTTCTCATTTCTCGAGATCCGAAAAATATGGAGAAATCAGGAACACTAAGGTCGTGTTCAGATTTATTGGCCGGTGAGTTTCGTGAAGGGTATTCTCCCACCACCTGCTGCTTGCCTCGGTGCTACTTTTCTCTAGCTTCTCACCAAGATCCTAAGGAACTTCAACTGCCAATCCAGGATCGTCAGGTGGTAGTGGCTGATTTCTCCTCGCGCGCTGCTCGAGAAACCGAACTCACCGGCCAATAAATCTGAACACGTCGCATGCAAGCGATATAATTCGCTTTTGATCCTTTTTTTCAGCGCACATTTTGACCCAGTCTCCTGGTCCACATCGGTAAGCCCCACTAGCCACTCAAGCTTGTACACCTCCAGCCTCTTCACACCTTATACACCGAAGATGTACCTATCCCAGCGTTACCGAGGAGACAATTCAATATTTCGGTCTCCCTGCAGCGAGCGCGAAACGGCGAAGGAAACACCGGGGCAAACGAGCAACAGGGAAAAAGAGACAAGTGCCGGGGCGGTTCGGATGTTGGCGTCCTATTGTCTGGTTCTTCAGCTCGAGCAGGTCGAGAGCCGACTCTCCGGGGGAGAGCCCCCCTATAGACTGAACCGACCACTCGCTCCAATCGGTCCGAAACAATCTGAAACTGTCAGGGCTGCGGGTGCCCCGTTGGGCTCCTCCTGGTAATAAATGGAAACTTGACGGCACCGTGCGTACACGGTGAACGGGAACCAGAAGAAGATGAATTTTAACCAGCTGCCGCGCAACCAGCCCCGGCTCACAATAGACGGCCATCGATATCGTACGCCGTCCGCAGTTCGCGAGCATCCACATGCATTCGCGCGAACGATAGCTGAACATTATTGAAATTAATCGCTGGCAGGAGGATCGACAGAGGGTGGCAGGCGGGCTGCGGGAGGCTGTGAAGGATCGTTCTAGGGTAGAAGATTGCAGGGTCAAGCTGCAAAGTTGCCAGCTCGATCCCTCCGGTCCAGGATCACCGAGACAACGGTAAAGCACCGTCGGTGTGTCGTGATGAGGAGCAAAGAAAGAGACAAAAGAAACCTGGAGAAGAGACGGGGAGGCTGCGCCGGCCGGAGGAAGAGAGAGAGAGAGAGAGGCCGTGGAGAGGATGGAAAGAGAGGGAATTATCGCATACCTGAGTGAACAGGTGTGCCGGAGTGGACGACGAAGTGAGTTGCTGTCCGGCGGCTCGACCAACGTGCAGCCTGTTAAGTCCCTTCGTTGCACGGTGAGCAGGGACGCAATCACCGGCCGATTTCAGAATTCGCGACCACGGAATTCCCCCTCGGGAAAGTTTACTTAAAAATCACCGCTGAAATCCAGCTGACGAATGGGGCCTTGGTTTCTGAGCCTCTGAGGGAGATTATAAGATTCGGGGATAGCAGGGGGAATTATGGATCACTCGATTATTTGCCACTCAGCTCGGAATAATTGTTGCTTTTGCCTGTTCAATTACGTCAGGCAATTACGATATAATTGCACTTGCTGTCTTCCACTTTCTCCAGCTGGGCCTGGAGTGCAGTCGGGTGCCAACAGATGCTCCCCACGCACTTACCAAGCAAATGACCTTTCTCTAATCTTAATGGCGGTTTCATTGTCTTTTATAAAAATCGTCCCACTGCACAGTGGCCAAAATTCAATTTCTCAACTTCAAGTTTATAATGTCATTTTGTTTTATGAATTGACAACCATCCAGAGCTTCTAAATCCGCATAGTTTTCCCTTTTCAGATGATTCTTTGATTAGATATAATATTACGAAGACAAAATCATGAAATTTTATGTGAATTTAATTGTTTCAATTACTCATTATAGAACATCAAAATACGTGTATGTATCGTACAATTATATAGGTAAGGAAGCATGTTTCAGTTATTTATATGTGGCATAGTCATTTTTTAGTCCACAAATAGAGTCCACAAAGAGAGATTTTTTAGAACAAATACAGCAATGTTTATATCAAATTCAACTTTGAGAAGGCTTATAAAAAAATGATTATGCGTAATTAACGTCGGACTTTTTTTTATACGAAAGCTTACACAATTGTTAACAAGCGCATGTAAAATTCAAAGGCAGTCTTCAATTTTATACAGACTTTTAGAAATGACGCTCGAGGTATTTGGGCATCCCGGACACGTGTATTTTTAATATTTTATTTTTTTAAGTCAAAGATAATGTTAGAACTGATTCCTTTTCTCTTTTCTTTTTTCTACTACGGCTATCATTTTTAATTTTGGATATAAAATACCGCTTTCCAGACCACAATGCACACCATATTGAATCCGTCATTTCGAACTTTAAATTTTTAGCACCAAATTCGTTATCAGCGTCCACAAAAACCCTTAATCACCAAGTTTCAGAAAGATCAGAATTTTGGCCGCTAAATGTAGATATCCCCAAACCACTATCCACTGGGAAGCATCCTTTTTGTATTTTATCCCCAGTAATTTTTGTTTGATATCCAATCAGAAATCCAGTTAAAAATTGACAAGTATCGAGGGATGTATAAAAGTGCCCAGGGGAGAGCAAGGAAACGCGAAGTTGCTTTGTGAAGCTGTCTCGAAGGCGGTTAAATGGCGAACCCTACGAGCGAATTACAGGCATGGGCACGTAGGTAGCCGAGCAATAGCAAGTTATTATCTCGCTCTGCTACGCCTACCAGTGGAACGAGTTCAATCGAAGAGTTCGATCGTTCTGGCCGATTAAGCACCATTGTGTTTGCTTGTCCCGGGCAGGTGTCTCGAAGACAGATATTGCTTGCACGCGACAACGTTGAGAATTATTGATGGGTCGACTAACGTATGCGCACGATTGCTTTTAAATCTGGCGACGAGTTTAATCTCGAGATTAAGCGAGACTAAACCTTCTCCCATTCTGCGTTACATCTAACCGTTCCACATATATAACTCTACTCTAAATCATTAAGCGTAACCAGGCGAGTTCGGCGTATTTCCCGAACAGATACAAATTGCATTATTCGCTGGAGGGTCAAACAACGAGGAAATTGAATCAATTCGGTGTTCAGCTTTGTGTTTAAAAATGGAATACTGGTTTGCGTAGATCGCAGAGATAGCGTGGAATGCTATTTTAATAAATCGATACAGGGTAGCATAATGGGCTGGTGATATTCAAACATTACCATTTCGCTTCCAGTACTTTGATTGTATAAATTACTTGTGCCAGCAGTGATATTAAAACTGCACTATTGAAATGCTAATGTCAGTGGTATTTCCAGCGTTAATATGTAAGTGAATCGAGATACTAGTATCCCCGTGTCAGAAAGTAATAAAGAGCACGTGCAGCGACTTATAAAAATTGTAATACGCGCCGCTCGTAATCGAGCTCCATCCAGGAAAAAGATCGGAGACCGATAGTAGAGCGTGTACCTACCCGAGAGAAGCTTATATCCGCGCGGAACAATACGCTGGCGCGCTATTTAATTCAGAGGGCACGGCGGCGTTGTTCGCCGATTCAAGGCTTCTCGCAGACCACCTGGAGACAATCGGTAGCGTGGGGCGCGGTGGAAGCGCGAAGTACAGACGGCCAGGGAATAAATCAGCGGCCCGATTGAAATTTAATGAGGAACGCGGACGGGCACAGGTGCGCGAGGCCCTCCCCGTTCTCCTAAACGCGTATAATCCGCCTGGCACCCTCTCGCGCACCCTCCCCGGCCGGCGCGCGTCGCCTCCTCGCTCCCCTCGCTGTTAAAAGCTACATTCCATCGGCCAAACAACCAGTTCTGAATCGGTTTCGAATTCTCGATGACTCATGAATCTCTTCGATCGCGCGGAACTGCCCAGGAGGAGTCCGCCTCTCGCGTGGAAGAAAGCGAAACCGAGCGCATCGGAATTGCTTGATTTGTACCGAGCCGATCGTAAACGCGCTCGATACGACCGGGCACGGCGCTCTAGCGATGCCCTTTCTAATTTACTAACACCGGTCGGAGGACTCGGAAAGGTACATTGTTTGCGATGCGCTGCTGTTGATCGGGGGAAATGAAACAGTTGAATTGTTTTCGATTTTTTCTTTTCTTTTCTAAGAAGTTTCGCATCGCTCGACGGGTACGTGATCTCGATTGTTTTCAGGTGGTTTCGTGTGTGACTTGGTTTAACTTTGTCGCGGGCGACACCGAAATCAACAAACTCCGGTATTTTCGGCCTTATCTCTGACAGTCGGTGCAGCAGCGTCAAGTGCTGCGAGGATCGAGATGCGATAAGGAGGCGAGGTGAAACTAATCGTTGCATAAGTCACTTCCCGAATATGAACTGCGACTCGCGCACGGAATAATTTCGGTGATGAATAAATTTGATCGAGCGTCGATTGCAATTATGAAGTGGCTTTAACGTAATTGGCATTGCTGAGCTTTTTTTTTATTGTGGGGTTTGAGGATGTTACAGCTTTTTTTTAAAGACGGAGAAACTGTTTGGTGACATTTTTCAAATCTACCGCGTAATTGCGATATGCTGCTCCGTTATCGAATGGACGAGACAAGTGTTTTATGAAGTTGGAATGTGTTTTCGGGTTAGTTGGTGGAGATTATTATTAAGAGATTACTTGCAGGGAATGAAATATTGGTATAAATGAAAGATTCTTAGTAGAAAAATATTTGAAGGTGAAATAAGTACAAATATCGGAAATTTCGAGGCGGGACGCGTGTTTTAAAATGAATAAGAATAGTTGCTTTTTCAGGCTTTGGGCCATACACTCTTCTATTTTATGACCGAACGTATCCACACGGTTAAACTCGTTATACATCACCATTTAATTTAATACCTTGCTCCAAACAGAGGATCGCGTTTCTAGTGTGAAGATGGAAGAAATACACGCCACTTATTTTATATACCTACTGATTCTTCTTCTGAATCACGCGCGTAAGATATTCAAAGATTTCAGGGTATTAGATACTTTGGTGAGTAACAAAGTCATTTAGATAGCCAATCCTCTATTTGCTTTTCTAAATCACTTCAAACCTCATTTAAAAGAATATTCTTATGATAAAAAACGGTCGGGGTTACGCGTCTCATTCCAGACTAAAATCGAAAATCTAAATAAAATCGAAATACTTTTGAGTATTACAATTAGACTTGAAAACCGAAAAACATTAATGATGAGAAAAAGGTTTCTTTATAAGTGAACTAGTAATATTCCCATCAAATATTCAAGTCGAACAACATAGAATAGATGTCCCAATTACTGCCAGTGTCCCTATTGCTACCACTTTATTTATTTTACATAATAAAAACGTAAAATATAAAGAATTGTGTGCACAAAAGACTTATTATCAAATTTGGTCTATTTTTCTTCTTCTTCTTCTTCTTATTATTATTACTATTATTATTATTCTTATTATTATTAATAGTACTATTGTACACTATTCGGTATACGATACGTTTTTATTAAATAAAATAAATAAAGTGGTAGTAATAGGGACACGAGCAGTAATTAGGACATTTACCCTACGCACAAACATTCTCTCAAAAAGTGTAACACTTTCGACAATAATTACACTTTCAGTTCCAACATTTCAATATCTTACATCAGCAAACGGTTACTCAACTTCATTCGTTTAACAAGAAAACCCCAACTCTCCATAATGAACAGACAAATTTCAAACTATTGGAGAATATTAATTCATATATCGCACGACGAAAATCTGCCTTTTTGTAAAAAGCCTAACCTAGGCTAATGTTTACCTGAATTAGAGTGGAGGCCTCTAGTCGTATTACAAAAAGGCTATGATTCCGGAGCTTATTACATCAATTAAAAACATTTTTTCGACGAACAAACCGACGAATCCCCAAAACCATACTGCGTCTCACCGAACGATAGTTTCATTAGCCCAGCCGATCTAATTATCCCCAGCAATAATGTTTAGACCGAGACGCGGCCGTTTCCCGACTTTTTTTTGGGACCACCGAAATCCCCGAAAGCGACGAAGAGGAGAAAACCAGCAACAAGGAATTTGCCACCGAGTAGTTACTATAGTAGCTTCCATATGCCTTCCACCTTCCCGTACATTTCTGCCGGTACAATTATTTTTACCCACAAAAACAGACAAGTTTTTTATTAACACTTACATTTTATCTTACCCAATTCTAATTCCAACTATCAATTTATATCTATTCATTTATAGAAACGGCAGAAGTTGCGGCGTTTTCCATCGATAACGAAACCATCAAGCTTCGAAAGTGCTTCGCAGCTGACTAATTTCCCAGCACTTACTCTACTAAGAACTTAGAAAGCGAGATTACAGAATAATTAAGAAAAAAAAAGTAAAACCCACGGCACCGGGATTTGAACGGCCGGACCTCCCGTTTGCTACCCATGCGCTCTCGGGTTTGGGTAGCGTGGATTGTTGGCGGAAAGCGCCGAACAGGCAAGCGCGCACACGGACAGAAGGTAGGGGCACGGCTGTGTTGGTGCGGAACGAGCAAAGAGGGGTATATACTACGGTTGGCCGTGGGGTGGGTATGATTTTGTCCCACGTCCCACGATTCTGGCATCACTATTGCCAGTTGCTCGCCGGCGGTTGCCACGGCTGGACATACACTCGCGTCCTTTCCGTGGGGCCCCCATCGTTAGCGTGCAGCTACCCCCGTCCGGTCGGTCGAGTCGCGCGCCGCCAGGAGGGACAGTAAGGCCCGGTCCCAGTGGAACGCGGCCGGCCAGTGGCAAGGCAAGTGTCCGGGGGCCGAAGGAGAGAAGTCAGTTAGCGGTGGCGGACAGTCGTAAACGGAGGTACACCAAGGGATCATGAAAAGGCGGATGCCATGTGCCGGGGACAGTGAGTAGGTGTGAGTGGCGGGAGTGTACGTGCGTGGGGGGCCAGCCACGGGCCCTTGGACCCCTCGAGGACGTAACCACCACCCAGGGCACGATGACGATCAACCCGATGATACGCGTTGCTGTGCTACTGTCAGTTCTCGTCCACCTCGATGCCGCTGCAAACACCGTCACCATGGCCAAGGTAAGCGAGCAATCTCTGATCTATCTGTAATATTAGGCCGCTGGACGGTTCCGAACGGTTGTGCGATTCAAATAGGTATGTAATTTCAAAGTGGTGGTTCTACTCGTCAGTGTCGTAGTCCATGGATCATTTGGGCCCCTCGTACGATTTCCCGGCTGCGAATAGAATACTCCCGTTGGCTCATAGTCGTAGCTCACTGCGGATGGTGTTTGCGCGGCTCCGTTGTTCGTTAATTAGACGGCCGGCTCGATAAGCGCGGCGGTAACAACGTTTCGAACAAACGGCAGGATGGTTTACAAGTCGGTGGCCCGGCGGAAAAAAAATTCTTAGCGCTCGGCGTGCCGCGGAACGCCACCGCCTTTTTGCCCTTTCCGCCGCGCCGGTACGGATAGTCTTTTGTTTGCCCCGGGCAAAGAGGAAAGGTAAACACCGGGTGTATTCGACGCGCGATCAAAGATCCGCTACAGCGCTTCTTTCTCCTCTCTTTTTCGCAAATATAATTATAAACGCGCGGTATCTCGCTCCTACTAATGATTAATCGGGGCCTCGGTGTATAGTGCTCGCTGCTAACTTAATTATGTGGAGCACCGATAACTCGCTGGTTTTACAGTCGCAAGATGATGCAGTGGGGCCTCGATTGTTCAGCTCGACTAACATCGCAGCTAGTCTGTTGATGTTCAGTGAAATTTGGAGATTCGGGAATCCGGACTGCGTCGAGTCATGGGAATTCTAAATCTCTTGGGTATGGAAGATTATTGGCTGCGTTCAAATTGCATAATATTGAAAGTCCAAGTTGTCTTTAAATTTTAAGAAGCTCTCTCTGAGTTCCGGAACACTTTTCCGTTTTGACGTGGGAAGTGTGAGAGGGAGTCGCTCTAATCTATAGTTCATTGTCATTAATTCAAGGACAAAAGGTACCTTAAGAACTATAGTATAACTAAACAATCGTTCTCCACATTACGCAGTAACCACTCGATTAATTATCAAACTACCGTGTGCTCCAATTAATTCCAAACTGCAGGCTCCACTTCATTACGAAATTTTCTTCCATTGTGCTGACTACTCTGTTCTAAACAGTAGCTTCTCGTCACATGGACCACAGCTAGCCCAATTAGCACGATACATTTGAATTTTCGAATCCCTCCGGTACCTACAGTAGCCAGCACATTGTTCCAATATTTCGCAAGTCCACCGACGCAACGTCCATGCGTTCTCTGCCTCCTGTTCTTTTTGCGTGCAGAGTTGCGGCAATAGGCGAGAGCCCGATGGAATCTGGAATCGCGGTTAGATACAGCGAGGCATTGTGCTTCGATTGTGTGCTCTCCTCGAAACAGAAATCGCTGGGTCTAATCAATTTCCGCGGCGATACCGGCAATCGGGCATCGACGGCCGGCGAAGGAATAAGAAAGTGGCCATTTATTTACGCCGCGGTCATTCGTTTCGCCCCGTTATCGAATTAATTACGATAAAACCGCTGGCGAGTGTCCAGCGACGTGCCTGTTCTTTCTGCCCGGCCCGATTGTTTGTAAACTATGTCCCTGCGATGTTGAGGGAAAAGGGGTAGCGACAGCCGGCGATAGCGCCGATTTTTCATCCGCGCGCCGGCCGCATAAACGGTCGGCTTCCAATTATTTTCTGGAATCTCGGCTTAAATGGAACGCGTGAACGTTGCGAGAACCTTCCCCTCCCTCCCGCCGGGGCGATAACGTGTGACTGTTCACGCGGTTCCAGGAACACGTTCTAGAATAGCTTTTCACGTATAGTAGTTTCTGACCTGAAAAAGGTACCTATCGCTCGCGCGGTAAAACACCAGCTCGGCAACGCGAATGCTCCATCGGCGGATAGCAGATTTATGCCGCGCGTTCTGTTGCTCTGTTTTCCGTTGGACGTTTCTGCGGCAAGACGCTTCGGGGTATCGGGGAAACGCTTATCCCCGTCCAGCGAACTCCAGTGAACTTCTTTTCTGCGTCTGGCAGTCCAGCACGCCACTGGGTATATTTAAATTGCTAGGCGATCGAATACTGCAGTGGCGCTTCGAGATTTCAAGGGAATTACAGTGGACCCCGAGGTTACTTCTGAAATAAGTTCACTTCGTCGTGGGATATGGTTTTTCTTATATGGATTGGTTGTGTGATGTGGTATTAAGGGGAGTAGGCAGTGAAGTCGCTCGAAAAGCAAGTATTTTTTGCGAATTAATTAGGAGGAGATGAATGCAGGCACGGAATTTTCCTTTTATGCAATGTTTATTACTATCACGGAGAGTGGAAATTTTTTTTTTTTAATATATATTTATTTTACAAATGGTGCCACACGAGACTGATTTGTATATTAGTTTAGAAAAAGTATCTTTGGTTCTGTACTGATATTGAGCTTAAAAATGAAGATACAGTGGGTTCTTTGGAATATATTTCTCCCAGAACCTCTAATTTGGGAGGGGGCCTCTGAAAAATTGAGTCAAAATTATTAAAATAGCGACTAGGAGAAGGCGATCTGCGCGATGAATGACGATTTTCGGGGTGCACAGATGGCTATTTTTTATCTTGAAATATAAAACTTTTACAATTTATGCTAAGGTACACTACCAAAAGAAATATATTTTGGATATGCTGTAAAAATTTCAAGTGTTGTACGAGATAGTAAAATGGTTTCAATACAAAAGTTACTTCTTTTAATTTGAACTGTTATTTGGTAAAAAAATGATTTTAATGATTTTAATTTAAATGAGTTATAACACAAAAGCGGAAAATAACCGGATTTTCAGGGGTCAATTACACCCCCTTAGAGTGAATTTGGACAGCAAACAAAAATGCGTTATAATCAGAAGGAAATTCCCTACATATGTCACAAAGTTTCAGAATATTTTGAAATTCCGGGTTCCGAGTGGGGATGTTCCCTTGTAAGTTGATATCCACATTTCCAAATCCATATCTCGAACCGCCCTTTTCTGCCAAATCGACCACCCTCCTCGTAACTTCCTTCCACCATGCTCCCACTTTAAATTTCGCGAAATAAACCCTGATGGGTAACCGATCGCGCGTGCAGGTCCATTTTCACTTTCCCTGAGGCCTCCCCGAAACTGGTTCTCGCGATATCGTAGGAAACATCGCAAACGAGCGGGCCCGCAGCGTTTCGGAGCGCAGAGCTCCCCCCTGGAAGGAAGCACACCTGCGGAATGTGTCAAACTTTTTTCGTCGCAGCTTCTCCTGCCTGGAAACCATTTACGTGGGCACAGGTCCGCCACTGATAGGAATTCATACGTGGGCACACTCTCGGCATCCGAACGGCTTCTTTTTTTTCCTCCCCCTCCCTCATCTCGCCTCTTCGTTTCGAATCTCCGGAACGTTCTCATCAGCTTCTCGCGTCGATAAATAACCTATCCAATGTTCGTTTTTTTTCTCCTCCCCTCTCCCCCTCTCTGACGCGTTTAGCCTGGTTCGATCGGCCTTCGAAATTCGAGGCTCGCGAATGCCATTAATCAGTAACGCTCGCGCCACGCGAATTTCTTTCGTTACGATGAAATGCCACTCATTGCGCGCGCGCTTCAGCTTGTGGATGTAAGCGCTTTTGCGCTTCAAGTACATGTGTCGCTGAGGTATATTGATATTTAAGTTTGAAGTTGTCTACTGATGTTGCGAAGCCTTGCAAAAGTGAAGACATTTTTGATTCGCAGAATGTTCTGGAATCAAATGCGGCACAATGTTCTGGATTTTATAAGTGCGACATTGAGCGCGAATTAAGTTGGAGTTTGAAGGGTCAAATGTTGGTTCTCTCCGTTGGAAAAGTTTCGGTCCCTTGGAGGAGTGTTAGGAAGGGGGCTCGTGGAATTACGGGATCAGATCGATTTGAAAAGAATTTTATTGGCACGCTTTCGCTTGTGCGATTTTTCGAACTCAATGTGTATACTCAATACACATGTTTATGCTTACAAACGGGACATCGAGAAATTGAAATTGAAAGGGGGCAGTAATTACATGAAGTGGGTATTAAGGGAGGATCCTCGCGTAAATCGCATAAAAAAGGGACAAGTTTGGGAATTTTTCTCGAAGAACCAGTGTAACGAATCTTTTTCAAAATTTTTGAGACATTTGTATACACATGTTGACAAATAAACGAAATTTATTATGTTACAAAAATGCCGCTGGTTATGGAGAAATTAACAGTTAACTTAACAGTTCCAACGAGGTATACATGTAATAAAAAAGTTCCAAAAAATTCTGAGTATTACTTCAAACATACCTTAATATGGAGGCAAAACGCTAGATAGTATGAACTTATAGTTTATGTTAAATAAATTCCCGAAGATGGCGTTGAAAAACGGGCAATTACACTAGAGTACCCCTTTAAGACACAAGTCTTAATTTAAATATTCCATACAACTAATATGTCCGCTTTGAAATCAGAAATACTGGGAACACTTGATACGTTACATCCATCAGTATCAACAAGATGCCCAGTGCTATTGTCTGCTACCAATAATAACAGCCGTTGTAAACACAGCATCCCATAGTAGGGGAGAGTTGCCAATATCGTACTGGTCACCTAAATCGTACCTCATCAATTTCTCAGTAATTAATGAATGTAAACGACATTTGACAATAAAAATATCAAGTAAATGCGAAATAACAAATAGAAACAAAACCTTTTGAGCTTACACCGTATTTTGTGCCTGCTATAAACATTTAAAAAATCGGGTATGATTGATGTATCTTTTTACCAGTTTATTTCAGCTGATAATAATCAAACAATGCAATTTTATCCTGTATTTTTGTACTTTTCTAAAAGCGGGTTTAATGTAGAATATTTTACATTCATTTTAAGTACATATTACATTCATTATAAAGTTCAAATTGATATTTATATATAAATCGGCGGTTTCCTAAATCGTATCAGTAGAATTTGACAACTCGTATGTTATATAGATTATGTACATACAGTGACTAGCAGCCATAATCGTACACTCTTCGCGGAAATTCCCGAAATCAGCGATGCTCGACTTTATTCTGCGATCTTTAAACGTTTGTAGCTCAGAGCAACGTTAACCGATTTTGATGAAGTTTTCAGCATGTATATAACTTACTTCAACCTACAAACGGGTTTTTTGAATTTTCATTAGAGGCTCACAAAAAAAAATTTGAAAAATGACCTTTACTATTTTTTTTCGCTATTCCGACCAATTAAATTTTTCTTTTAAACGACGAAACACATCAGTTGGCAAACTAATCCCAGCTTTAAAAAAAAACTCAAGTCGTTTAGACCAATTCTAAAAAAGTTATGCGATTTTGAAGAGTACGAATATGGCTGCCAGTCACTGTATATCATATAAATATGTTATTGCGGTCTGTATGTGATCCATATATGTATATACATATATATAACTATATAATAATAATTACTTTACGTTGAATATTTTCTTCTCTATCTGTTATTTATACTATTTTTAGTGGAGGTACGATTTAGGAGATCGGTTGCCTAAATCGTACCTTTTACAGTATGTGACAAAAAAATTAATAACAAAATTAATTTGTTCTGATCAAAAGATTAATCATATAATAGTAGGTTCCCAAAAGATCAAGCTACAATATCCAATAGTCATTTGCGTTGAAATTAGTACCAAATATGAAATATAACGTAAAATGTCTTAAGTGGTATGATATAGGCAACCATCCCCTACTACTTACTAATACCATCACTGAACTATAACGATACTAACGACGTTAAGGATCCCAGCATCGTAACAGTACACGCGCCATTCCAGTTGCTACTGGTTCGTCTATACCAGTCCATCAGTGGACAACAGTTAATGCCATTCCCAGATGGTAACGATATCAACGACGTTAAAAGCATCCGCCGTCGCGGCAGCGGAATCCCCCGGTACAATGTGATCCAAGTGCATCCAATTCCACTTATCCGACGATCTATCTCATTACGCTCATAAAACGGGCGATACGAAATTAAATACAGACGGGGCCCCGGCCACTCCGCGCCGGCATCCTCGCGGCTTTATCCATAATCTAGCGAACAAACGATCTTCGGTTCCATTATATATGCGACCCGAACACGTTTCACGCGTGCACGCGCCCTCTCTATCCCGCCTGCCGTGCCGGTGTGTCCCCTCCTCTTTGCTCGTTACCCGGCCAGGAATTTCGTTCGTTAACATTGAACGTATGCAAATCGCGAGACAAATTCTTTTCACCGACACCACCGGCAGAGCTACCCACTTCCGCGTAATCTCGACTTTCTCGCGGCCCGGCGCGAGCCGATAAAACGATCTCTAAAGCCTGGTACCCAGCCCAGGCGTCGAAGGTGTCGAAGGTGCACACGTGCATCGCGCTCCACCAGCCGCCGACAGTCTTACCTGGAAAAAGAGACACGAGGTCGCTTCCAAGTACCCACGATTGGCATATCTTACCCCGGCCCTCTTTCTCTCTCTCTCTCTCTCTCTCTCTCTCTCTCTCTCTCTCTCTCTCTCTCTCTCACGCTTATCTGATCCCCAGCTAAAATCGTTACTCTGCCTCAAGAGTTTCCTTAGCAAATTGCGCCCGCTCCACCTGGAGATGTGTAGGCTATTATTTTAGCCGTTTTTCTGATTATTTTGACCTCTAAACTATAATACGTTACACTCGCATCCTCCAGCTTTGAAACCAATTCGAGAGGATTTATGGAAAGGACTGTAGCTGCCGCAGATGAGGTACAGAAGCGAGGTTCAGTCTGCTTTCTTTTCCTAAACCCTTCGAGTACCGAGGTTCAGACGCTTTTCGTTCGTCGTGTGCGGATGGCCTCCAGCCTCATTTGACGGCTGTGCTCGCGGAACGCCTACCGGCGTTCCCCGCGCAGGCTGGGTATGCTGGTTGAGCGCATGGGGTAGGTGTTCCAAATTCTGACAGTGCCTCTATTAATACCACTTCATTAATTCTTCTTAAGGGGTACACTTAGGGGGTAAATTTAAAATTTGTTTTCTTAGGTAGCTTTTCAGTGAAATATTGGAATTTTTTTACCACTTGTCAGGGAACATTTCAACTTTATTTTCAGACATCATTTCTTACTTAACACTAGGTTCACGGCACCCGTCAATTTTACGCATTTCAAAGTTCGGAAACTAATAGCGAAGAAGAAAAAAACACTCAGTAATTACAACAAATTTGTAAATTACTTGTTAACACTTCTAGGATAATTTCTGGGGAAAGACTTTTTACTTAGGGTAGATGTACCAGTAAGTGAACACGTACCAGTGAATGGACATTTTTTATTAAAATGAGTAAAATAAGTTATTAAAATAAGCAACTAATTAATCAGAGACTTCTTCTAGTTTCTTGCTTCATGTCCAAACAATTTTTGCAACACATGGAATCAATCGCGCTGCAAACATAATTTTATACAAGTGTTCATTCATTAGCCTTAAGTATTCATTTATTGGTGCGTTTACCGTATTAGCAATTTATTTAGACGATTTCTTAATTATTTACTAGCTATATAGGAACTGTCCGTAAACCTAGTGTTAAATTTTTAAAATGGCGGAGTTACACAGCATTGTCTACGGTCATGTCTGGTAGGACCTTGTCAACTAGTACCCAGCACCAAAAGCGATTGGAATATAAAAAAAGAACAAATTCTCAAGCCAACTCAAAGAAAAATACATTTTCTTCGACAGAGTGTACTATTTCGAAATAGGTCATTTTAAAATTCTATTCTATTCTATCTTTATACATAACATATTTATTAAATAAAATAAATAAAGTGTCAGTAACAGGGACATCTCCCTTATAAGTCCTTATAGTACTCAAAGGGTTAAAGAGCACATAAGACCGTTTCTATTCGACATCATATCGTCAATCGCCCGAAGATTGCCGCGCTAAACTGCTTCGTCGATGAGAACTCGTGGACAGTGCTCGATTTGACTGAGCTGGCTTGCCGACGGAGGACGCGGTAGGACTCGCCGAGGCCTAAGCCACCCGTCTTCGATATCCAACAGACGATTAGGCTGATTAAAAGAATTTCCCCGTCCTGCCCGGGGGATTTCTAAATTCGACAAAGCCGTCGTAACTTTCGCGCGTTAATCGGGCCAGGACGCGGGCAATAATTAATAAGAGGCCGTGAGCTGCACGAATGGCGAGCATCAAGCCCAGAAAGAATGTGTCTAAGAAACCTGTTTGGGGAGAGCCAATATCTTACGAGGTCCTCTCCTCTTCCCTTCCCTCCTTGTCCGCTCTCCTCTCCGCGGCGAACACACGTGCACCTTCTCGTGCATTGCGACACGCGAGCAGCTTCTCCCGAATGCTCAGGTGTTAGCAGATATTCCCCTTTCTGCCTTTTGTGCCTGCTCCTTCCTTTTGCATCCGCGCCGCCAGCCGACCTGCCCGTCACTCCTTCGCCCATTCGCGGGGATTCTTCGCGGATAGCCTTCGAAACGGGCGCACCGCGGATATCACCGACAGATATCGTTGCCTATTCGCGCCTGACGCGAGAACGCAGTTTGGATGAGCAACAGTCGCATAGGCTGCGAACGAAGTTCGTTCGTTGTATAAAAATTCAGGGATTACAGTGGACCTTGGTGGTCGAAATGAATATTATATTAATAAGTAATCTACTTTTCTGTTTTTCGGTTAAAATTCGTCGTTCCTTTTCTCTTCTTTTGCTAATTTATAATTTGATAATTTTGATAATTTTATTCCTCTTACAATTCTACATCATTTGGTGCATGTTTCATGCAAATTCTATAATAAATGAGCGATTTATTGCGAATAAATTAAAATATTAAATATTAATATTTTTATTATAGAATATTTTTTCGCTGTAAATAGAAATACAAAGTTGATAAGTGCTACTTATTGTGTGAAGAAGTATAGTTTTCAATTAGTGTTCTCTTTTTTATGCTAAGCCAAATAGATGATTTTATAAACACTTTCTTTTAATTTACTCGAAGTTGGCGAAGATGGAGCTACACCCTCTTGCTACCAGGTCCTCAGTTACTAACATCTCAATCAATAATCCAGTCGATCATTCTTCTTTTCTCGAGGATCGCAGGAAGCAGTAATTGCAAATAGTGCTTTAAATATTCGCGCCGAGTATTATTATTGCCATTATCAACCCATTTCCCTGTTAATTGTGTACCACTCCTTGAGCAAGAGAAAAACACAGGATGCAGAAACCTAGCCAACACCTTATGACTCACCCTCTTCACTGAGATCATAAGGAAGCGAACAATTAATATCTGTGAAACTATTAGCTGTGCACGAGTGAAACGAAAACTAGCTCGCGGAGTATGTATCCGCGTATTTATTGAAATTACAAGAAAGCAAAAGGATGCAGAGTGGTAGGAAACGGGAGTCGCGAGCGAGCTACCCACCAGAACCAGATTGCCAAGGGAAGGCTGGAGGAAAAGGATCGCGAGGAAAGCTCGCGAATTGCGCGCGGTATCGCGAATTATCGTTGCGTTCGCACTCAAGGCGCATCAAGAACGCGTAAAATACATTTCAATACGCCAGATTTATACACAGCATCCCGCTTAGGTAATCGTTGTAAAAAGCGAAACTGGACGTGACCACGTCTCGAAACGTCTGTTCAATTTGTACACCTATATCTTATCTATATTTCTTGATTGCGGTTGCAATCTATAATTTACAGAATTTTTGTCTTGAGATATCGTACCTAATATAAGAAATAGTTAAAAGCGTCTAGGCTTCAAGTGGAAATACCCGGGGGTTTAATGCTCTCTGTCCTAGATTAGTGATTTCACGGATGGCAGACCTATGGTTCAGGGAAATGCATATTATTTCTGATAGTGGAGTTTCTACTGTAAATTCCATTAGGTCCACGACACCAGCTGAGCTGCTTGTTTCGGTAGGATGGTCGAACGCGTTGTGCCACGTGGATAGGCTGGTGACCCACGATGCCTATCGCAACTGAGCCTTCCACCAACGCGAGAAGCATATTCTTCGATTCGATTATAATAGAAAACCGAGGGGAACGGAAGCTGAAAGAACAGAGGATTTGACGCCATATCAACTTTTCTATTGATTCAATATGTATTAGGGTAACTATGGGAGAGATACATATTATTAGTTGAATATCTGCTGCTACTACTTGCTTCGAAGAAAATCAAAATTTTAATATTTTTCACCCTTAAGAAGGGGGGGGGGGGGGGCACTGTAACGGTCTGAAAAGTAATGGTATTTTCGGGATTTTTTGATAACCAAACAACGTAAATAAATCAATGTGTTGCTTAGTATAGTTAATATGTACATATTGAAGAGTAAACAAAAATTTATTAGAAATATTGAAGTACACGGAAATTTGTTTTTTTTTTTTAACAAAATGCCGTCGCTGTGATCGGTTCATAAGCTTCTCCTTTGGAGCGCGCCAAATTGGGGTGCATGATAATTGCAAAGCAGTTGGACGTAGTGCAAAAAATCCAACATTTTATTTGCTAAATAAATATGTAGCGGATTTGCGATAGGATTAAAAAGTAACCTTGCTACGGATACTTTTATACAGAATTCTTAGGTGAAAAAAGTAAATTCTTTGTTCACCATTTTCACAAAACCCATAGGTATTTTAGAAAATTCCTTTCATATTTCCTTAGTAAATATCACGTATGTAGAAAATGAAAATACATCGTTTTTGCTCTACATCCAACTGCTTTGCAGTTATCTTGCACACCAATTTGGCATGTCCGAAGGAAAAGCTTAGGTACTTAGGCCCAGTGACGTCATTTTGTTCAAAAGAAAGAAACAATTTTTTTCGTGTAGGGTAAATATACCAGTAAATGGACACTACCAGTGAATGGACATTTTTTACTAAAACGAGTAAAATAAGTTACTAAAATAGGCAACTAATTAATTATAGACTTCTTCTAGTTTCTCCCTTCATATCCAAACAATTTTCGCAACACGTGGAATCAATGGCGTTGCAAACATAATTTTATAAAAATGTCCATTCACTAGCCTTAACTGTCCATTTACTGGTGCGCTTACCCTACTTCAATAGTTGCACAATAAATATTTTGTTATATATTTCTCATTTTCTTTATCATTTTCTCCCCCCCCCCCCCAAAAAAATCTTAAAGATAACTGCTTTTATGGGCCCCAAACTGGTAAACCCCTTAAAAATAAGGGAAACACTTTCTCACTTATTAACTAAGCCCAAACCAACAGCCTAAAACAACTAAAATCGACAATGCTATATTTTATAACTGATAACCCTGGGAATACAGAAAGTACAGCGTCCCTCCCAGTGCGGCATCTCTCCCACAATTTACCCTACACAATTTGGAACTCCATCAAGAACCTTACCCTTCCAGCAACCTTCCCTTGAAGACGGCACGTTACGTTCACCTGGAAGCGAAGTGCCGCGACCTGAACGTCATCGGCACACTGCGACACATAAGGTAAAAGACCCAATACGTGGAACGTCCCAGTAGCTGGACACTGGTGCAAAAGAACAATTTTATTCATATATTCAAATATTTAGTAAAATATATTCATATATATATATTTTACTAAATATTGAAATAAATGAATAAAATTGTTCTTTTTTGGATAAAGCGGATATTAAATGTACTAATCAGTATTTTGCACCACTGTCCAGCTACTGGGACGTGTCCACGTATTGGGTCTTTTACCTTATTTCGTCGTTGGGCCTCGATGGCAGGATCGATTTCTTTATTTCTCCCATTCCCTCCGCCCGCGTACCGATTCTTTCGTTAGTACCTGGACGTCTCGCGAGACGGTTCCCTCGATCCCGCGCCGATTCCGGATTCCGATCCGACCTGAATACCATTTACAGGCGTCGTAAACGATCCCGCTCGAAAAGTAATTAGATCGATCGTAATTTCAGCAATCGGCGGCGTATCGCTGCTGGCCAGGACCTTGATCGTTGATCGGCGGAGGTAATACGGAGTTTTATCGCGTCTCAAATCAATCCTGCTACTCTATAATCAATTCTACGGTGTCAACTACGGGGGCAGAGCGGTGCCACAGGCATGGCGCCAACCTGCTGCTGCTGGCAACACTTCTCTTTTTCTTTTCCTTTTTTTTCTTTTTTCATCCGTGGAATATTTCTTTCCCCTCCTCTCTCTCTCTCCATTTCTGCCTTTTGTCCCCGCCGGCAATCCGCGGTGCTGTCCTCCGTCTTTCTGTCTCTCTTGCCCCCGCAGGCGACCCGCAGTGGTGTCTCCTTCCTTCTCCCTCTCTCTTTTTTACGTTCCAATTCCTGGTGCGTCATTACCGATCGTGACGTGCTCGCCAGGCGAACCTACAATTAATACCGGCTACCGGCGGGAAATGTGCTCTGATAATTGGCGCGCGTGTCAATGACGACGGACGGCGCCGTCAAGACATGCGTCCGTGATTAACACTCGTCCCGTTAACAGGACTCCGTCTCCTTACCACTACCGGTGGATTTGAGGGGCGACTCGGCTCCGTGGCTAATTAATAAACGTCCTCCTCCCGTGCTTGATCGATCGAAACGGTGACTCTCCACCTTTGTTCGCCAATCGGGTGTCACTCTTCTTCGTGGCGCCTCGAAGACCCGCGAACAAGGATTAGCAGAGCCGGATTTAACTTTCCAGGGTCTCTAGGCTGAATATTTGGTGGGACTTCGGTTAAATGTTAAAAATAAAATGACGTTGATTTGATTTTTTTTATTGATAATACTGAGTGTAATTTAAATAAGAATTTAATTTCAAAATTAACATTGAGTATCAGAATTAAACATAACATTATGATAAATAAATATTAAAGACACGAGTTAATAAAGATAATATTAAAAAATGCTAATTTTTCGAAGAAAATATTTAGAATAAGGGGCTCTCAGCTAGACTTGGCCCTAGGCTTCAGCCTTGTTAGCCTAAGGGTAAATCTAGCACTGAGGATTAGCGAGCATTTTTACACAATTTTTTGGTAGAAAAATATTTAACGTTTATAATAAAAATGCAACGATATCCAAGAAGCCTTTTTAAGAACGGTGAGTAAGATATATCAACAACCACTGCAACAATCTTTCTAAAATTTTGTGGGCTTATTTTTTATATAAAAATACAGAATGTCGTTCGTATTTTTTTTTTGAATGTCGTGTATTTTCGATTTTATCAACGGAGAATGGCCGTTTTTCGCGCGAAAATCAGGACTTCAAACTTTAAATAGCCGACATTTTATTTTAAACTAATATTTCGGAAATTCACCCCGTCAATCGGAAGATACATCAATATAGTAACGAAATCTTTTTTTTTTTTTTTTTTTTTTTTTTTTTTTTTTTTTTTTTTTTTTTTTGCAATCTGATTCCGAATGGCAGAGCTCACCGCAAAACAACTTTTTAAAAAGGCTTCTTGGATATCGATTGTAATTTTATTATAAACGTAAATACTTTTTTACGAAAAAATTACTAAATCTTCTTTAGATGTTGCTCTTTTAAGCGCAAAAAGTTCTGTAAAAATAGATGCTTCCATTTTTCCAAAAAAAATCACAAACATTCGCCTCTTTTCGGCTTCCTGACGGTTCGATCCTAGAGTGTATAGTGTTTTCAATCGTTTTAGCACTTTGCTGTTTACGGTGGGCTTGTTACTTCGGTCTTGCGCAGAGGAAAGTAGGGTAAAACGAGTAGGGTTTTTCTTGAATATTTTGTAATTAATTCTATGTTCATTCCACACAAAAGGAAAATTGGATACGTTGCTGAAAAGGAGTATAACACACTTACAGTGACTCACGAAAATATTCGAACATTCTTTAAAATACAGTAGAGACAATGCCTTTCCCCCCAAAAATTAAAACAACTATTATTTGGATCTCCAATTTTAAGTGACCAGATAAAACTTCATTTTCCATAAAGCTTGCAATATAATCCCCAGTTCCATACATCAGTGTTTCGTTTTGTAGGAGCAAAAGCACCAGGCAAAGCTTGAAAGGCAAAACGAAACTACTTGTTCTGTCAGCCTCACTAAATCTTCATCGAACGATGCCTCGCGCTTTCACCAAGACCTGGTCCCAGAATTTTGGCCGGTAGCGTGTGTCGATTTCAAAACGTTCCATCTATTCCATTCCCTTCTTCTATGTGTGGTTCCCCTTGACAGCCTCTCCCGCTCATATTCACCTGACTCAAGCCGTGTATGTATTTTCTATTGCCTTCAGACATCCAACTCCACATTAAAAATCGAAATTATACATTCAAAGGCCCGCGACGTGACATCTTAATTCTAGCGACCATTAGAAGCATAGGGTAAACCAACCAGTAATTGACCGCATACCAGTGAATGACCATTAGGCAACGAAATGTCAATTATAAATTTAAAATTATTATATATTTATAAATGGAGTGTAGTTGCACTTTTAATATCCTCTATTTATAGTTTCGCGTATTAAGCAAACATTAATACGTACAATTCTTATTCAAAGTATGCAGTCATTTACTGGGCTTTTACACGTTCTACATTTTATAATCGTATTTTTAAAAATTACGACAAGAATATGTAATTATTTTTATAGAAATGTCAAGAAAAATAAATTTAAATGCAATTTCCACAGTTGTTTTGTTGTTATACATAAATATATTCAAGTATTAATCTCAAAGGTTTATAAATTCAACAATTCGGTCATTCACTGGTTGGTTTACCCTATCTGCTTGGAACGAAGTCGAACATGAACTGAAATTGTGATCAGAATACTTAAATAGTTAGTTACTCCAATACTCGGTGCAATCATTTAATGGCTGCTCGACAAGCAACCGCGGATACCGGGAAACGTGTGCGCAAATACGAGCAATAAAACGCACACGCCTGGATTGTCAATGAAAAGAATCCTAACTGCTTCCTCGTACGAGAAAACTAAGTAGCTTTTTTAAAAGTCAACGCGTTTCGAGGAACGAGCGCGATGAATTCCCCTCACGCGATCCATTAACAGGAAAATGATGCAAAACGCGGCGTTCTCGAGATTCTAGCCAGCTGCTAACCAGTCGACTCGCGTGCAATTTGTTTACCGATAAATTAACGAGGCCCCCGGTCCGAGGAGCGTGTCGCGCGCGCGAGCCGTAAAAACTTACTCTCGCGATTTACGAAGAAATTAATATCCAGCGAGCGGGGTCGCGCTTAATTGTCGCCGGGCGGGCCGTTTCGACGCGTTTGCGTGTCGCTTGTCTCGTCCCGACGCGTGCAGCCGCGCGGCAACGCGGGGAAAAAATTCGATAACACGATTTTGTGCCACGCGGAACGGGTTCGCGCGCGACGTTTCCTCCTAGGAGGAAAATAAATTTCAGCTCGCGACACGGGGCTGAACTCGGACACGCTGCTAGTCGAGTTGAGGCTTTTATACCGTGTTCCTTTGACGGCGAGGGAAAGGAAGAATGCTACTGCTACTCACCTACTCGTTGCGACATGAAGCGTCGAAGAAATATTGCAGAATGTCCTTTGACAAGTGAAACGAAAAGTAAGATATTGGGAAGATTAGGAAGTCATGAGAGTGTCGTAGAATTAGTTATCTATAATCTGTGGTGGGGGAAATATTGTAATTATTGATGTTAAGGGAATATTCTACACTAGCTTAAGGGGAGGTTCTGGTCTAAATGTCCGATTTTTTTTTATTTAATTTTTCGAATTTTCAACCTTTTAGGAAAACGTGATTAAAAAGATTTATTGAAATTCGCAAAATTCCCGAAGTTATAGGCATTTGAGTAGCGGGAAATGCATGGGTGACAACCGGCCACTCGGCGCTCACGTAAAACTTTACACGCGTTTTTCTCGAAACAGTGTTCTCAAAACGGTGGGAGCTGTATCTTCAAAAGTTATTATCCGATTCGACTGAAACTTTTTTTATTTTGAAGATTATTCTTTTTCTAGGGGGGGGGGGGGGCTAAAAACAATTACAAAAAGTTGAAAATTCATAATTTTCAAAGGCGATGAAAGGACGAAAAATACAGGGAAAAGTGATTTCAAACGTGAAGTGTCGTTATTTTCTAAAAAAAATGTAATTTTTGTAATTTTTTTTTAGTTCCCCCCCCAGAAAAAAGAATAATCTTCAAAGTAAAAAAGGTTTCAGTCCAATCGGATAATAACTTTTAGAGATACAGGTCCCACCGATTTGGATCAATTTTTTGACGCTTTAACTTTAACGACTCCCCAGGGCTGTCTGCACTGATTAATTATAAAACAAAAAATATATTTCTATAATTTAAGACATCCTTAATACAATGCAACAAGTCCCATTCAATTATACACACTAGTTTTCCTTTAATTAATTCTTAAAAATTACCTATTTTTTGGGGCTCTAGACCAGATCCTCCCCTTAAAGTACCGGACGTTGCCAGGGTAAAACTTTGATTGCCACAGAGTGTTAAGGGGATGAAATAAGGGCAAAGGGGAGTGATGTCCAGATTTCATGGTAGCCTATATGTTCCACAGGGTTTAGAGGGTAATTACGCAATATTTGGTCCAAATCGGTTAAAAAAATCGGGATAAAAAGTATACTACGTGTTATTCCCGGTCCTAGACTCCATGTATACAAAATTTCAGAAAGATCCGTTGCGTAGTTGCAACGTGATTGAGTAACAAACATCCAAACATCCAAACACACTTTCGCATTTATTATATTAGTAGGATTAAAAATCGATTTTCTCAAAACCTTGTTTTCTAAATAGTTGCCATAATATCTTAAGATCTATTTGACGGATTGATTCCAAATTTTTTGCGCACTTTTACTGCACGTGTCTCCATCGTCTGTACCAAATTTAATTCATAAAACGGCTTTTCAGTTTTTTAGTCCGCGAAACGTACGAAAAGTATGAAAAATCGATAGTCAAATTTCATAGTGCTGCCATGTTTTTAATAGTCGATTTTATTTCTTTGGTTTACTACCAACTACATCCCAACTCGTTCTGATTATGAATCACTTTGGTTGTTTTATTTCATACGAACAGAATAGCCGAAATTACGTCAACCATGAGAGGACATTTTTTTAACGAATGCGTTCAACCGCTTTCAGTGCCACAAATTGGTTCTCTCCACAAAAATTTGTAAATCAGGAGGAAATTCCCTACATATTCAAAGTTTCAGAATCTTTTGAATTCAAAGGTTCGGGATGTTCCCTCGTTACTCGTAGAAAGCCCAGAAGGATTGCATTTTTTCCTAAATTTCAGTTATTCTACTTAACATGAATTGCAAGTGTTCAAATTTTTGCAATGAAAGTCCAAACCATTTGAAACTAATTGCCATGTCCAGTTATAGTCCTTACGTCGTTCCACTGTACCCCGACGAATCTAATTAAGATTCGTTGAAAGAGAACACCAGTTGTCTGCTAGCTGATCGACGACGTGCGAATGCAAATTCATAGAAACAGGCATCGACCACCGCGCGATCACTGGTTGCACCTGTCCCCGATCACCTACGTCCAGCCGCGTTTAGGGTGTCGTGGATTTCACGAGCGCTCTCGATTCGCCTGCGTGGCCAGCGCGTTTCGATCGGATTCGTACCGATCCTGTTGCACCGATCCGGTTTGCCAGCGACAGGCCAAAAAGCCCTCGGAAACATTCGTCACTATCGGTTACGAGCGTTTCTATTAATACCCAGCCGCCATGCTATTAGAATTAAATTACCCAGAGCCGAGCTGGCGGATTTAGGAAATCGGTTCAAGTGGATATTCGCGAAAAGGCTCGTCCTTTGCATCGCAAAGCGAAATACAGTTCTGTCTCTCTATAGCCGCGTGTGTCGGGACCGGGCGCACGCAATTTGAGAGACGAGTAGTCTATTCGGCTTCCTTTGATTTCACGCAGTCAGAGTGTAAGGTGTGTCACTATCGAGAATGTTTATAAACCTTTCTTCGGCTTTTTCTTTGACATCCGATACCCGATGCCCCGGCGCACAGTGGTCTATTTCGCCAAAAAGCTGGCCAAAATGCAATTTTCAAACTATAAAACAGCGTTTTGCTACTATGGCACATTTGTTATATACACTGCAATGTATCAAATACTGTTTGAGAAATTAAAATACAGTTATCAGTTACTATTATATAAACCTTTAAAGTTGGCTTAATTTCTTAGTCCTTAATGTCTTGATATTTCTATCATTTTTAATGTATCACACAAAGTTTCATTGAAGGAATTCATTTGTGAAATGTTTTACCATTAAAATATGTGTTATAAACATTAAATTTGCATAGCAGCAGTCCAAAATATTTGTACATTTACCCGTGTATTTCCCTTCCCAATATATCGTACATCTTAGTCCTCGCTTAATAAAGAACGAGGAAAAAAGTAATGTTATACGCTTTTATACGCAAAGAGAAGAAATTCTTCATTTCAAGTACACTGCCCAGAAGGATATGCAATTGAAAAATTTTGCGATAATTTGCGATCCTATAAGATATTTACATTTAAAGTGCTTAAGAGAGTCTTCTACAGTTATAGACAATTTTTTACATTCTCCGGAATTTTTGTATAACGAAACTATGAAACTTCTTCCATTGACGTTTTTTTTTCACATGTATTTGTTCATTTTTCAACAATACTTACAAATTTTTACAATGAGAAATAATCAAAAGGTGGCAGTACAGAGCCTCGTATACAAAAGGGTGTACCGAAAGGATATTCTCATTGCTCTCATAAAATCTCAAGATCTACTTAACCGATTTCATTCAAATTTGGTGTGTATCTTCAATACACATGTTGCTATAGCCCGTACTAGAATGAAGTCAAGATTATTATTTTTTCTACTTTTCTTTACTCTGGAAATGTTAACAAAAATTTCGAAAATTGGTATTTCAACTTCAAAATACCACTTTTTCTAATCGTCAATGTTTAATGAAAACAATTTTTCTAAACTAAAAATATGCCATTTATCGCCTATTGAACGAATAAATAATTAAACGATCCATTGATTTTCGCAACATTAACACCACTATTTTCAAAAATCTTCTAAAATGAAATTATACTTAATTCATTATTTTGAATGCTTCTTTTTGAGCGAAAACAGAGAAATCATCACGTTTTACGAAAAAAAAATACGTAAAAGACAATATTTATGCAAGTGGTATTACATCCTCCATTATGAATTTTATATTTTCGATGACACATTTGATACCAGCGACCACGAAAACTCTAAAGTACTAGGCGTCTGTTAAATTTGATATTTTTTTCAGGTACTCGACCACCATTTGTTTTCTTTTTGCAATTTTGACTTCAGATTCTGAATCAGCGACCTCGAAAACCCTTGTATACTAATTTTTGTACAAATCGGAAGATGCCTTCATATTTTGGCCAGCTTTTTGGCGAATTAGACCACTGTGCGGCGCGGCGACTACAAACCAAGTAGTGGGGATAGCTTCGCGCGTATAGAGAATCCGAAAACGCGTGTCATTTGAGAGACAGCACTGTACATGCCGGGGACGAAGGTGTTAAGTGCACGAGCGCTGCGAGGGGGATATGTGCGAATCGGTGGAATCCTCGAGGAGGATAGGGGCGGCCGAGTGGTCCTTTAATATTCCACGGGTGTTCCCGGCCGGCTGGGAACCGATAATCAGCCACGAATGTTTAAACAACCGCGAGAAGCCGCGTGTTGCGTCATGCGCGGGGATTCAGGTGGCTGAATACGAATTGGCAATTAGCACTATTATCCGTTGTTATCAGAGGCGAGAATGCTTCACCTTACCTTCCCAGCAACAGTTGGATGGAAAGTGCAGCTGAACGAGAATCGATAATGCACGCTGAAAGTGATTGAAATATTCTTCGCGCATCGCGGGGGGAATTACTACATGCGGCATTTGTGCCAAATGGGTGATTGCAACCTATTCGCGGGGACCATCCTTGTCCTTTTCAATTTTCGAGCCACTCTGGTGGGCTCTTTTAAGCAACAGTTGGATATAAAATGTAGGTAAACGGGGGGGGGGGGGGGGGATGGTAAGGGCTGAAAGTGATTGAAATATTCTGGATATCGAGGGCTGAGATGAAAATATATTAAATATAAATAGGACTATTTATTTAAATAACCCATTTCCAATAGGTTATGGGCCCAGTTAGCGTCGCATAAAAACTGTGTATTGTGGTGACTGAACAATATTTAAACTTTTGTTATTGTATAAAGGTTATATAGTTAGTTAGTTTCAGTTTGGTGATTTTTGATTTAGTATATAGTCACAAAAGGACATTCTGTCCTGGTCACATAATAAAACAAAACTAAATATTAAATATAAATAGTCCTATTTATTTCAATAACCCATTTCCAATAGCATAGTGGTGTAAGTCTAAGTTTTGATAAGTTGAGGTGGTAACAGTTTTTAAGTCTTAAAGGCTCCGTCTGTTTACTTTTATAGAGAATTATGGTGTAACTTCATTTTTGATTGACTGTGAGAAATGAGAATATACTGGTTGAGTTATAACTTCATTCTTGACAATTTATTTCAAACTAGCTCATCCGTTATCCGGTTTCACCCGGGAATTATTTATCATATTTGAAAAATAAAAAAAGCCTAAACAAAAAAAATAAATAGCCTATAATCTAATCTAGGACGTATGTATTGTATATTGAAAATTTCATCGAAATCCGTTCAGCCGTTTCGGCGTGAAAGAAGGACAAACAAACAGACAACGTTTCACTTTTATATATTAGTAAGGAACAACGAAACACGTCACCCAGTAAACTAATCCTTCTTCTCGAAAAATCTCAAGTCGTTTGGACCAATTTTAAAAAAGTTCTCTATTTTATTCTAAAAAATAAAAAAATTAAAAAATAATTCTAAAATGTATTCTATTTTAGCGGGTATCCCATTTTTGTGCGGCGCTGTACAAAGAAGGATTACCATCATGGCCGTCCGGAGGGGGGGGAGCAAAAGGTGGCGGTTGCCCCCCCCCCTGGCTTTTGCGAAAAATCACTTTTTTCAAAACTGATCTTTATTAAGTTTATACTGAAAAAGGAAATATTTTTAAATTTCGGTCTTAAATTTTCAATTAATTTGGCAGTATAAAATGGGTTAAAAAAACAAGAGGGTTATATCATCCCAAAGTTGCCCCCCCCCCCCCCCTGGAAAAGAGTCTGCGGACACCCCTGATTACCATAACGAATTACATAGATATAAAACTTGCGCGAAATAAGTGATTGGGTCACGTCTCTCACGCGAAATCGCATCGTCCAGGATTTATTGGCACGTGAAGCACAGTTCCGCGAAGAACGCGTTACAGTGGCACGCCACAAGTAGCTGGGCCGTTAAACGTTATTTTTCAAGCGCCTCCACTTGCGACCTTATAATCAGAGACACTGACAAATCACAGTGTTTCCCTCGTCGTCGGGTCTATAGAAAGAAACAACGCCTTCCCGGGAACCCCTCATTAGACACACGTACGCCAGGCCCGCAACGTGTCTTTATCCTTGCCCCTAAGTGGGGGTACGAATTGAAAAAAGGAACGCGCGCTGCCTGACTTGCCCGCTTCCTATGAAGACTTACGTAACCCTGTCGTATAATAGTCCTTCGCCATCGTTAATGCGTTACTGTATCGGATTCTTTCTCCACCCTCCTTTTCGCGGGAGTGCATGCTGACAACGTATCAGCACGTATCGCGCGCGATTGTGAGCATAGGATAGCAGGTGCATCGCTGTGACGCCACTTAACCACCGTGGATAATTACTAATCATGTTATGTCATCGCGGCTACATGCGCTCGCTCGCCTGAGTAGCTTGTGACGGCGCTACAGGGTGTCGAAGAATCAGCTGATCGTGAATTTCATCTAACTTGGCTCCTCCATGCGATTTCAGCTCGCGTTTGCAGGGCTGTTTTGGAATTAATTTACTTATAGCAGAGTTGGGCAAAATGTAATCTAATTACATCTTACAAATTATGATTAAAACGTAGTTGTGCAGTTGATTACACATTATTTTCTGTAATCGGTAAGTAATACTTCAAAAAAGTAAAAAAATACGCCAAGTACATGAAAATCACAAAAATAGAGGATAATAATAATTACAAAATTAAAAAAAGATGTGAAATCAAAATGAGCTGCCAGTACATAAAGATGCTTTGCAACTGCACTTTAGATGACACAACTACATATGCACAGCTAAAAGTCCATTACTCGTAATGGCTATTTATACAAAGAAAAAATGTATTAAATAATAATGTGCTGATATATTTTTATACAAATAAATATTTTAATACGAATAAATATTTGATTCAAAATACTTGGCGCTGCTCTCCGAATTGGTGTTGTTAAACTCAATAAATATGTAATAAATTGCATTAATCCTTTTCTTTCTTTCTTGTATGTGTATGTGTGTGCGCGCGCGTGTGTGTGCGTGTGCATATGCTACGCATGGTATTAGAATTAAATATATGTAGAATAAATCTGACTGCGTTTCTAATATGTGTATGTATATGTATTTTATATTGTAATGGAGGTGTTGTAAATTATTAATACTAAGGCAATTAACATTTTTTCGGTTGCGCAGCGCCAAGTATTTTGAATCAAATATTTATTCGTATTAAAATATTTATTTCTATAAAAATATATCTGCATATTATTATTTAATACATTTTTTCTTTGTATAAATAGCCATTACGAGTAATGGACTTTTAGCTGTGCATATGTAGTTGTGTCATCTAAAGTGCAGTTGCAAAGCATCTTTATGTACTGGCAGCTCATTTTGATTTCACATCTTTTTTTAATTTTGTAATTATTATTATCCTCTATTTTTGCGATTTTCATGTACTTGGCGTATTTTTTTACTTTTTTGAAGTATTACTTACCGAGCACCCTGTGCCAAGGGTGCACCGAGCCGTCCTCGCAGCGTCGCTCGAATCCGCGCGCGAGTGCACCAGTGCACGTAGGTGTACTTACATGCGTGCACGCTGCGCCAGCGAAACACGCTGTCGTAACACGTAACGTCGAGAGAATGACACAAAGAGGGCTACTATATTGCGTATGCAGCTCGATAGATCGATCTCGTCGCAGTGGCAACGGACAGCCTCCGAACGGTCACGAGAAAAGGAGCGACACGTGTGCTCGATTTGAATCGACGATTTTCCCCTGCGGCGTGATCGCGATCCGGAAATAGCCGAGCAGTTTTTCCTCCGAGTATGAGAGCGATCCGTAATTCCACGATTGTTGGTCGTAGGGGAAGAAGGAAATAGCTGGCTGGGAAGGGACGAGTCGCAAAAAGTGGCGAAGAATTTCACTGGCTGGGGAAAAGGATGGCTGGCGTCCTATCCTTCGATCGATCGCGGTGTACAGAATTTTCTCGCGTCGCGTCCTGCGTTTTTCCTTCCATCGCGTCCATGCTGGCGCCAAGCGCGAGCTACGTCGGGTGTATCGTCGAACGCGTTAGCATTCGACGCGCGGTTCGATTATACCGCGCGGCTGCACCACGTTGCACTGTATTACGCTGTATTGCATCGCGTTGCATCGATCGCGGACGGCGTTACGCATTCCCGAGTGCGCGGGTGTGCAAGCAGTGATCGGGCGCCACCTTCGATGGATCTTTAATAGAAGATCGATGGCGTTTTCCTTGGGGAAGGAATTTTGTTATGGTAGAAGGGTATTTACAAGTTTATGTAAATTTTACATAGCTCTTTTTCACACATCAAATCGACGCGCGTTACGAAGAGTAGCTCGTTTCATTTTTTTCTTACGGATAACTGCATGTACAAAAAACGAAACGTGCTACTCTTCGTAATGCGTGTTGAATTGGTGTTTCCATTTCTTTTGAGAAAGGAGAATTTGAGATTCTTGGGATTCTGTTTTGCACCCTCTAAGATGGTCTTTGACGATTTGGATATTGAAGATATTGAAGTCCTTGGCTACTTCTTAGGGTTTTCGAAATTTTGGATTCTTGCTAAAATCTGTGGGACTTTTAAGATTCTTTTCTGGATCTTCATAACTCCTAAGATTCTGCCTAAAATCTGTAGAAGGTCGAAGATTCTTCCTAAAATCTTTGGAACTCCTAGGATTCTCCACAAAATCTGTTGAACTCCTAAAATTTTTCCCAAAATCTGTAGAACTCCTAAGATTTTTCCCGAAATCTCTAGAATTACTAAGATTCTTGAAAAAATCTCCAGAATTCCTAAGATTCTTCTCAAAATCTGTAGAACTCCTAAGACTTTTCCCAAAATCTCTAGAATTTCTAAGATCCTTCGCACAATCTCTAAAATTCCTAAGGTTCTTTTCAAAATCTATCGAACTCCTAAGACTCTTCCCAAAAACTCTAAAATTCCTAAGATTCTTCCTAAAATTTCTAGACTTCCTAACATTCTTCTAAAAAATTATCGAACTCCTAAGACTCTATCCCAAAATCTCTAGAATTCCTAATATCCTTCCCAAATTTCTAAAATTTCCAAGCTTCTTCCTAAAATTTCTAGACTTCCCAAGATTCTTCTCAAAATCTGTAGAACTCCTAAGACACTTCCCAAAATCGCTAGAATTCCTAACACCCTTCCCAAAATTTCTACACTCCAAATCTGTAGAACTCCTAAGATTCTTCCTAAAATCTCTACAACCCCAACGATCCTTTCCAAGATCTCCAGACCTCCCAGAATTGTCACAGTCCCCAGAATTTCACGAACCCCTAGCTTCCTCAAACACCTAGAATCCTCCTCAACCCTCCCTTTCCCTCCTTCCCCCATTAATAATTACTATATACTTAACCTCTATCAAGATATCACGTTGACGCCGCAGCAAAATCGCCACACGCGAGGGACGTGTGTGTCTAGGAAATGTTAGTTGAATGACGGGCAATATCTCATGCCCGATAATTAGCAGCCCTCGGCGATACATTCGATAGTTTCGTCGATAGTAATTGCCGACAGGGCCGCCCATTAAAGATGGTAAATCGGGTTTCACATTCCGTGCAATGCAAATGCATGACGTAACGATACAGGCGCCTCTTCTGATGGATCGGAGGCGCCTTCTTTACTGGATAGAGGCGCCTCCGCCGAGTTAAAGACGCCTCTGTTCAACGCCGTTTCGTGTGAATCATTTCTGGAGTAGAGAGGCTTTCGATCGGCGAGGATTTCTCATGTGCTAGCACCGAGTCATCCAGTTCAATAAATAAATTGCCGTAGTCGCATCTCGTCGCAGATTTACTGCCGCGTCTTCACCTTCCTGTACGATAAGATAACATCGTTCGCTGTAAAACAGCCAGACAGGGTCGGGGAACAAGGAAACTTTATTTGCAAACCGTGTTATTCTCCCCAAACCGACGCAATCCGTCCTTCATTATTCTGTCGGAAATGACGCTGCAGCATCGTAACACCTTATCTGTCAAACACTTTAGAGTAGGAGTGTAACGAACATTCAAATTTTCGAATATCCGATGAAATTGTTTGTATTTAAATTATTGGAATAATTCGAATAATTATAGCTCTTCTTCGGAGGAAACTCACGCTCTTTGCTGACGATCCATCAATTTCCAAACTGTCCATTGATCCTTGAAAACTTTCGACACTGTATCGTGTAAATAAAATTGTAAATGGAATAGAGACCTTCGAAGGTAAATATAAAATAATAAACGATAATAAAACGGAAATCGTGAAGGTGTAGTGGTGAATAGAGAACTCGTGGAAAAGTTTAAATGACGTTCGCAAAAGGATTAAGTAGGTCTTTAGGATTAAAAGCCGAAGCGTTCGAATTCTTTTCGAATGTAGCGTCGCGACCACCAATTATGGACAAGAAATGAGATTCGCAGACGCGCGTAAGAGGTCACGAAAGATAGCATAATGCGCTGGCAGAATGTTCTTGGAACACCGAACGATGTCGATGGATTCAAGGAAAATCGTCGAAGAATTAGTCATACCGCGAAACATCCGGTCACTTCTCATTTTAATCCTTTCTTCGTCGACACCCGTGCGAGGAGTCGTCGTATTCTTCCAATAAGGAGGCGAAACGCGGCGCTCCGAACATCGTGCTTGACTAGTCGATTAAGTGAATTTAATAAGGTGGTATCGGCGCACTGATTCGGTCACAATACAACGATTTTATTTTATTTATTTAAAAATAAAATAAAGTAATACAGCTATTTTGCAAATAATTATAAAGCAATCCGACGTTTCGGTTCTTGTTTTCAACCATTATAATGGTTGATAATGGTTCAAATGAAGAACCGAAACGTCGGATTGCTTTATAATTATTTGCAAAATAGCTGTATTACTTTATTTTATTTTTCGAAATTATTCGAAATTATTTGCAAAATAGCTGTATTACTTTATTTTATTTTTAAATAAATAATATAAAATCGTTGTATTGTGACCGAATCAGTGCGCCGATACCACCTTATTTAATATTTCCGGTCGAAAATTTTAATTTAATAATTATTAAGTGAATTTACTTCTAACATGATTCATGGATATTACTCACCGCGAATTGAAGATATTTATTCTAAGGTGGAATTTCACTTGCATCCATCTGCAATCATCTTATAGCAAAAAATGCAGCATCCAATTTATTCGTCAACATTGCACAGTCCAACTGTCTTATTAATATAGTTTAGGTCTGAACCTAAGTTCTTTATAGTAGGATATAATAATTTATTTCCATGTTTACTGGTTCAGTTACCTAATCAATTCTTGTTTTTGCTAGATCGCTGTTATCAGTTAATTTTCATTTTGTCTTTGGTGTCTTTGTGGCTTATAATCTCGTGTGCCGTAATGTATTTCGTTTTTCATATTGTAAACAATGGGGCCTACTCGTAAAAGTAAATAAACAAATAAATAAATAATCGAATCAAATACAATTAATGATCATTACGAACATCCCAGAGAACAGACCATCTCCGAAACATTTCGAACCTCGTCAGCATCGGTTTATCAATTAAAATCACTCCAATTTAAGAAACGCAATCTCGAGTTTCCACGAGCCTTCCAGGAGGAGTGGTTTACCGATCTCAGACTATAGTTACTTAACCGCTGACACCTTGTACGAGCGATTAAAGCCAATATGATGTAGGGTAAACGCACCAATAAATGAACACTTAAGACTAATGAATGAACAGTTTTATAAAATTATGTTTGCAGCACGATTGATTCCATTTGTTGCAAAAATTGTTTGGATATGAAGCAAGAAACTAGAAGAAGTCTCTAATTAATTAGTTGCTTATTTTACTAACTTATTTCACTGATTTTAATAAAAATGTCCATTCACTGGTACGTGTTCACTTACCGGTACATCCACCCTAATTTCGTTTGGTCAAGGGTTGAGGAAACACTTTCCCATCGGCGGGAAATGAGTACCTATTATTAAGGGGAGGTTTTGGTCTAGAGCCCAAAAAAATAGGTGATATTTAGGAATTAATTAAAGGAAAACTACTATATATAATTTAATGGGACTTTTTGCATTGTATTAAGGATGACTTAAATTATAGAAATATCGTCCCAGTCGCTGGACAGTGGTGCAAAATACTGATTAGTACATTTAATATCCGCTTTATCCAAAAAAGAACTATTTTATTAAATTATTCAAATATTTAGTAAAATATATTCATAAATATATTTGACTAAATATTTGAATAATTGAATAAAATAGTTCTTTTGCACCAGTGTCCAGCTACTGGGACGTGTCCACGTATTGGGTCTTATACCTTACTCGGTACTCGCGTAAAACTTTAAATACGTTTTTCTCGAAACAGTGTTCTCAAAACGGTGGGACCTGTATCTCCAAAAGTTATTATCCGATTCGACTGAAACCTTTTTTATTTTGAAGATTATTCATTTGGCTAGGGGGGGGGGGGGGCTAAAAAAATTACAAAAATGATATTCTTTTTTAGAAAATAACGACACTTCAAGTGTGAAATCACATTTTCCTTATATGTTTGTCCTTTCATCACCTTTGAAAATTATAAATTTTCAACTTTTTGCAATTTTTTTTAGTCCCCCCCCCCCCTAGCTAGAAGTATATTCTTCAAAATAAAAAAAGTTTCAGTTGATTCGGATATAAACTTTTGAAGATACAGGTCTCACCGTTTTGAGAACACTGTTTCGAGAAAAACGCATTTAAAGTTTTACGCGAGTACCGAGTAAGGTAAAAGACCCAATACGTGGACACGTCCCAGTAGCTGGACACTGGTGCAAAAGAACTATTTTATTCAATTATTCAAATATTTAGTCAAATATATGTATGAATATATTTTACTAAATATTTGAATAATTTAATAAAATAGTTCTTTTTTGGATAAAGCGGATATTAAATGTACTAATCAGTATTTTGCACCACTGTCCAGCTACTGGGACGTGTCCACGTATTGGGTCTTTTACCTTAGCCGGGTGTTACCAATGCATTTGCCGCTACTCAAAAGCCTATAACTTCGGGAATTTTACGAATTTCAACAAATCCTTTTAAACACGTTTTCCTAAAAGGTTGAACATTCGAAAAATGAAATAAAAAAAAATCGACATTTAGACCAGAACCTCCCCTTAAAGTGACATTCGGAGCTTGGAGGCTTTACATATCTTGACTTGTCGCGCGTAACGTGTGGGTTGTGTGTTTTAGGAGGAGTGCAGGAAAAGGATAGCCGAGTGCACGATGAGCGACGGTGCGAGCACACCGGTATGTGGGAGCGACGGTGTTACGTATTCGAGTCAGTGTCAGGTCATTTCGAAGCAGTGTCAAGGCATGTCTATTCTTATCAAACACACTGGCCCCTGTCCAGGTAGGCTGATACATTCTTCCCGCGATAGTGCTAGTAATAGTTACTGTACCGATCGTTGCGCGATACCACGTTCAGAACCTCAGAACCTCGACAACGGTTCCAGAGACGTGTCCACCTCGATTTCTGTGCGCGATCCGATCAGGGTACCAGGTACTCAATGATTAATGGGAACGTGCGGCTACCCAGAAATTTACGGCCGGGGTATCAGTACCCCTGTAGACTTCTGGACCTTCCGAAATCAAATTTCCAGGGCAAAGAGAATCGATTTGGAGAAGCTACATGCGTATAGGTGCTTGGTGCAAAATGCTTGGGCTTCTTAGGCTTGCTTGACGATTCTGAGTCACGTTGAAGACTATACAAGCTGGATTCTCACTATCCAGTTAGTCAGCGATTGACAACTGTCCGTTGAAATAGGCACTGTTCAGTGGGTTTTGCCATTTGAATCACTGTTTTATGGAAGAGACCTCTTGAAGAATGTTAAATGGACGCGTGGGGGGATATTTGAAAATCATTTTTATAGGTAAATTGAACGCATAGGGTAGATGTCCCAATTACTGCCAGTGTCCCAATTACTGCCACTTTATTTATTTTATGTAATAAAAACATAAAGTATAAAAAAAATGTACAAAATATGTTATATTCAAACGGAGATTCTGATTTACATAAAAATAAAACAAATAAAAAATCATACGGACAAGACGATTTTTGAGGTGACAGTTATAGGTACACTAGGATCGCTCGGGAATTTTAATTAATTATTAATAAATTCTTCATATTTAATTCATAAAACTATTTTTTTTTAATAAAAGAGATGTTAAATAATATTATGTTTCAAACTAAGAAAATTTTTAGGTTAAACAACACGTGAAATGATTAAATGAAGTTAACTTATAATCTTAAGGTGGCAGTAATTGGGACATCTACCCTATGCAATGCGGAATGTAGTGGTTTAGTAGTTCGTAGGGGTGTGCCGAATCGGGCCGGGATACCGAAAGATTGTCGACACATAAATATATTTTCGGACCCAATTTTCGATTCGGTATTCGACGCTTGATTCGGAGCATAATTTTTCCGTTTGGTAACAGTTGTGTTTCCTTCACTAGAATATAAAATAAAATAGTATTATTTCACACTTTAACTATATTCTGTAATATTTTCCCTGGTTAAAAGATCTTACACCTGATCGCACTGCGAAATGACAACTTAAAAGTGTAATTACAAGACTAGAAAAATTATTGCGAATCGCAAATTGGGACCCGAAATAACGGGTACCCCGGGCATTTGTTTCTGTGTCGACAATCTTTCGGAATCCCGACCCGAACCCGGAAAAATTCCCGACTCCTGCCTGAAATATCGGGTACCGCACACGCCTACTAATTAGTAGCCTCCAGTAGCGAAGCATTTTGCTCCAAGTATAAGATTAAGGATAATCGTTTAGAACACGTTTAGAATAAATTATATATACAGGTTACTACTAAATTGTTTGACCAAATTTTACCGGCATGCTCCGCTAATGATGTTGGTAAGGAAATACCGTATAAACATAGGTGCGCAGTTGCTTGCTACGAGTTGTAGCCGTAACAGTTGCACGTTGGAGAAAAGAAGTGAGTAAATATTATTTGATGTTACTCAGACATAATAAGAGAATATAAACAGACACAGTTAGGCATCCGATAACGATAAGGACGGCTTCCTCGGAAACGTGTTCAGCCTCCTACGTGCAACTTTAAAGATCGCAGCTCGGAAGAAAGCATTTCTGCACCTAAGCTTATGCGGCAAGTGGGTAGGTACACAGGTTTGTTCGATGTAATTCGAAAGCACGAAATCGTGAATTTTAAGACTATTTTCCAATTTCGTACTATTGGATTTGAAAGTTGAAAGCTTCGTTAAGCTTATTTCTAAGGAGCTTTATTTTCAAGTTTATAAGAAATTATCTTTCGATTCTTCTTAAGGTGTATTTGCGTATTTGACGCCTAAAAATGGTAACATTTTTAGAAATTTTTTTCTAAATAACTGTACAAGTTATCTTGATAAAACATTTTGCATTTTATTAATCTATGTTTGCACTATAATTTCCCATTTTTATATTGTCATAAAACAATTCGGCGTGCAACGCAGCACCTCGTTCAATCATCGGAAATCGAAAAAGCAATTGGTTTTTTAAATTTTATGTCCAAAACTAGTGGGAAATGAAAATCCCGAACTGGCGCGTGTTTGAATAAAAGGTTATTTTCGCCTATTTTTAACACCTATTTTCTCCAATTAAAAACTAGAAAGAAAGAAAACTAGAAATCGTTAAGTATTAAGTATTTGTGGGGAGTCATATAGGTTGATAACGCAAAAAGTTTTAGACAAAATGACTTTTGGTTTTCTTTTAATCGTGCACGCCAGTTTGAGGAACAGTGTTTCGAGAAAGACTCGCATTTTCTGCGATTAGATCCCATGACCAGCATTGCCTCACACTTTCCTATAACTTCGAAAATATTCCGAATATGAAAAACATTCTTAAAATGATATATTGTCAATTTATATATATAATAAAAAAAATGATTTCTTGAAACCTGAAACCCGCAAATACCCCTTAATAAGACCTTTCCAACGGTGTACCTACTTAAATACCTACCGAATAGCGCTCGCATTAAGGATGTATTGGACCTATTTTCAAAATAGTACCAAGTTGATGAAAATTTGTGAGATTGTTATTTCTAATCTTCCCGTTGTGCTCCAAAATTTTTAAACGAATTCACTAAATGGTTGCTGAGTTATAACGATTTTAATTTTCCCTGATTTTACACGTACTCAAGACAGAAAACACAGCTGAAAAAATGTTCAAGAAATGGTAGCAATGTTTTCAATTTTTTTTTTTACACGTAGTATATGGGTAGATAAAAATATCTGCCGAGTTTCAATCGTTTCCACCACACCGTTTTAAATAAATAAATTATAACTCGAAAAAATTGTGAATTCAGAGAATTTTCACTGCCAAAAGTTTAGCAAATAATGCTTGAGATAGCATTTGTAAAGCGTAAAATACCTTCCTAAGAGTAAAAATAAGATTCCACCTGTCGTTCGAGTTCCTTGCATCTAGACGCAGACATTCAAGTATTTAAAACTGCACATACTTTTGTCTAATATTTTACGTCTGATACATCCTTAAGTTGCATCCAGCCGAAGCGCGTTTCGCGCGAAAAACCACGGCACGTTGCTCCGCACGCCATATCGCGCGTGTTCGATAAACGTCGACACATCAAAGGAAAGCGTGCGTTCTTGCGCGTTCAGTACGGGTGGATATTGAAACGATTTTTGTAGGGGAGAGTTGCCAATATCGTACAGGTCACCTAAATCTTTAAAATTATTGAATTAATGAATATAAATATCTGACAATAAAAGTATCAAGTAAATGCGAAATAAAAAATAGAAACAGAACCTTTTGAGCTTACACCGTATTTGGTGCCTACTATAAACATTTTAAAAAATCGGGTATGATTGATGTAACTTTTTACCAGTTTATTTTGACTGATAATAATCAAACAATGCAATTTTGTCCTGTATTTTGATGTTTTTCTACAAGCGGGTGTAATGTAGAATATTTCACATTCATTTTAAGTACATATTACATTCATTATAAAGTTTAAATTGATATTTATGTATAAATCGATCATGTTTCCTAAATTGTGCCACTACAATCGTACCTGTAGAATTTGACAACTCGTATGTTATATAGCTTATGTACATATATCATATAAATATGTTATTGCGACCTGTGTGTGATCCATATATGTATATATATATATATATATATATATATATATATATATAACTATATAATAATCATTACTTTATGTTTAATATATTTTCTTCTCTATTTGTTATTTATACTATTTTTAGTGGAGGTACGATTTAGGAGACCGGTTGCCTAAATCGTAGCTTTTACAGTATGTGACAAAACGATTAATAACAAATTAATTTCTTCTGATCAAAAGATTAATCATATAATAGTAGGTGTCTAAAATATCAAGCTACAATATCCAATAGTCATTTGCGTTAAAATTAGTACCAAATATGAAATACAACGTAAAATGTCTTAAGTGGTACGATATAGGCAAGTTGCCTAAGGCAACCCTCCCCTATAGACTTGTTGTTCCACAACTACGGACATGAACGAGGCTTCGCGCGCGGCGACTGTTTGGCCAAGCAATTTAGGAACACCCTATGCATTCCGACGAAACGGTTACTTATGTATAACTCGGAAGAAAATGTGATTGGACCTGCCCATCCAGAGACACCAGCGTGCTTCTCCGCAAGGCTGACCGCCAGGCCGGGCGCACGACCAGTCTGTCGTCCGGATGGCACGTACGCACCGGTGCAGTGCCACGAGGAAACCGGGTACTGCTGGTGCGTGACGCCGCAGGGCAGACCGCTGCCCGACACCTCGGTAAGACACCAAAGACCAAGATGTTTGAAACCCGGTCCCAGATCTGCTGCTTCCACCAGGAGCGGGCAAAGGAGGCGCTCGCCGAGCTGGAAGCAGCGCAGGCAGTACAACAGCAATCACAGGAACACCTGCGACCGCGCGGAGAAGTCCAAGTTTAATGGCAACCTCATCGAGAACTTCAAGATCGAGTACAGGCGGACCAACATCTCCGCTGACGGTGAGAGTGGGATAAAAGATAGATAGGGTAAACGTAGGTAATCAGTGGCGGATTTAAGGGAAAAGTCCCAGGTGGCAAACCTTCTGAGGGGCCCATTTTTTTCTGGGAAAATTAACAGGTAGTTTACTAAAAGGGGTACGTAAGTGTACAGAAAAGTATAGAAAAAAAATATAGTTCTTGGATAAAGTCATAAGTTTCTTTTTAAGACAGGGCCCTAAGGGGGCCTTCTGAGCAGGGGCCCATTTTTAGGGAAAATAAAGCGGTAGTTTACTAAAAACGGGATCAGTGTAATAATACAGAAAAAAATATACTTTGGATATAATCAAAATTTTTTTTAAATTTTGAGCCCTGGGGGGCCTTCAATGTAGGGGCCCAGGAAATGCTCATCGGCCACCCTGTTAAATCCGCCACTGTATTTAATATGGAACACTTGATTCCAAAACCTGCCTTTACCCTATGCAAGGGGGAGTGGGGGAATTGCAAACGCGGGGTAAACCCGAACACTTCGATATTCGCTGAATAAGCTTCTCCTGTCCTCCCGCGATATTGTTACATGATGTAATTAGCTGTGTTTAGTATTAAGGAAACCGTCACGACGGAAGACTGCGCGCAACCGCGAAGGTAATGGTCGCGAAATGTTTTTGTAGCTTCTCTTTTAATTTTAGGCTCGAGTATTTTGAGTCTATAGTGCATTAAACCTATACTATCCAACGGAGCATAATTTTTTCGTGGTTCGGTTACTTGATTCTAAATAAAAACACGGGATCACTTTGTACATATACATGTTCGTACTTAAGGTAAATGTTCCCATTAACGACCGTTTAAAAGTGTGACTGGTTCAAAATAGTAATTTTTTTACTAATATACGACAATATTTGAGTAAAGTATGGACCATTGTATTTGTTGAAGTCTCTAGTTTCTTAATCAAATTAGTTTTAGAGTGATATTTGACTATTTACACAAAGATTATGGTGAAAATTATATTGGACCTGATGTCCCCTTTAGTGACCATCTATTTTATACCACGATTTTCTGCTACAATAATGAAAGAAAATGGATATTTTCTTTTTATTTTATAATTCTGTTTATATTTCTCGTTAATTTGAGTAAGTTACTGCATGGATCCATGTATTTTTATTGTAAAATTTGCGAGTTTAATGATATCTGGAGTATAACCTCACGGTATTAGAATCTGTCAACTTTCATGTCAATGACCAAGTCTTAATTTACATGTGAATTTACTTAAAGATGAATAAATAACGTATGAAACAATAACTGAAATATTTCGCTTATATTTCGCTTTCTGTGTTGCAATAAACAATAAGAAAATGAATTGGTCACTAATGGGGACGTGGTCAGTAATGGGGACATTTACCTTATTTGTTTTATTTGAAATTTTTTTATTTCTGTTCATTTGGGGTAGGTAATTACCAACAGCGTGTATGGGATTGTTACGAACGATGGCATTTACCCTTTTCTCTTAATATTTCCAAGTTTCTTATGCATCCAGTACCCTGGAATTGTATTAGGAAGACTATATGTACATATTCGTTGAAAGAGGTTAAAGATAAAAGACTTTCCACCCATCAGGCAATAAATAAATTTTCACCCCCTCGAGCAAACAAAATTCTGTCAAACACGAAGAAAAACTGTGTGGATGAAAAACAGTGTTTAGTAAAGATCAAGATCTTTAAACAGCGGTTCGTATTTACCCCACTAACTACGGGTATTTCCGGACAGAGTTTTTTTTTAAAAAATGATTTGTTTATTAAAGTATCTATAATTCTTCAATTATCTATAAACTAAATCTGATTATAGCCAATACTTTTCTTTTAATTTAACTTTTCCCTTAAGTGTTCGTAATTCCCCTACTCTCCCCTACACTGGAGTCTCGATATTCCGAGCATGCCCCGGTGAACTCGTCCTGCTGAATTATCCAGTCGGTTCAGCGTGCCTCGGATCATCGAGACTGTGGCATAATATTTTTAAAATGGTACGGCGTTGAAGTTAAAGTTTGGTAAATTCAATGGCTCCGAGTTGTCGCTTCTCGAATTAAATAAACTGCCAATAGCATCGCCCTCGTGGTTTCTCATTAGTTTCCTAGAGCACGACTGAAGGGGTTGAAAAAGTAAGGGTAGCTCCAAGTCCCTCGGTTTTGCACGAGAACACGAATAGACAATGCCGTTGATAGATTATTAAATTGAAAAATGATGAACTCGGGCGGAAAACTACCCTCCCATTTTCCCAACCCCTTCAATATTCCTCGCGAGGGGCGTGTTTCGAGGTCTGCGGATTTCTTATATCGCTTCCCCACGATTGGTTGATCGATAGGCGACAAGAACGTGGAGCGGGTGCTGTCGTGGAAGTTCGTCACCCTGGACAAGAACGGGGACGGCTACCTGGACAGGGCGGAGTACAAGGAGCTCCGGCGGCTCGCGAAGAAGGCGGTAAGGCCGAAGAAATGTGCTCGCACGTTCGCCCGCACGTGCGACCTAAATCGGGATTTGAAACTCTCCAGGCAAGAATGGGGTGCCTGCCTCGCGAACGACTTCACTCGTAAGTTTAACACGTGGTGCACGTGCTTCACACATATACACACGTACAGACGTACGCGCGAGATAAGGGGAGATCTCGGGGGCCCGTCGGACCTCTTGGACCGACGCCTTGCACGATCGACGATCATCGATCCTCTCCTTCGAACACTAAAATCAATTCTTCCTAGAGGAGACGAAGGAATTGGAATTAGGAGAAATTTAGTGTACGATCATTCACAGTGAAAGATAAAGTTGCCGTGGTTAGAGTGTTCCCTTTTTATAGAGATTTACAGACAATACTCCGAATTGTCAACTCTAGCTGTAAACATCGGTAGTCGAGAGTCCTGAAGGTCGCATCTGGAGGCTATTGGGTGCATAAATCAGTTTTGAACGCGCTGATATTTGCGAAGCGACGCAACGCTGTTGCGCCACGAAAGATTGTCTGTAGGATCTGAGTTTCGGTATACAGGACGTTTCAAAATTACAGGATTTTTTAAGATTTTTTCTCGGTAAGTACAACATATAATGGATCAATTTTGGAGTAAGATTTTTGATTTTGCTGAAACCTAGATATATTGTGGTCTGTAGTGATATATAAAAGTATCTCGAAGGAGTTTTAAAAATTGTAAAAATTGTGGATATTCTAGCTCTCTGAAAACTGTTTAGAACAATTGCAAAATAAATGGTCAAAAATTGGTTTCTTTTAAGTGAAATAATTTTTATTAGGTACTCTTATGTCTCCACTGTAAGCACCAAAATGCTCATTCTTATCAGTTTCTTAGTTCAACAGTTATAATTTATTGAAACAAGGTCAATACTATGTATCAAAGAACTTTAAGATACACAATTTTTAAAAATTTTAAAAATCCTTCGAGATACGTTTATATATAACTAAAAATTACAAGATATCAAAGTTTCATCAAAATCCGACATGTTACTCAAAAAGTGTCCGATTTCGCGTGTAATCACCCTTTTGTTATTTCTTAAGTTACTCATATAATATAAAAAAAAAAATTTTTAATTTATAGTGTCAAAATAGTACCCTCAAAAGAGGTACGTCCGTAGCGCAGGTGATTTCCCCACTCAGACTTACTTAAAACAAAAAATACGCAAACATTCTTAATCTGTACGCCCGTATCGCAATTAACAATTTCTGTTGAAAAATAACAAAGAAGGTTTTGAAGAAAAGTTGAACCCCAAAAACACCCAAAAATTGTTAATTGAGGTACAGGTGATTGCGACACTCATACAGATTGAGAATCTATTCGAATATTTTCTTTCAAATCAGCCTGAGTGTGGAAATCACCAAAACAATTCCTCTCGAAATTTTATTTATATAATATAAAAGTAGCTTAATAAATTCCCAAAAGATTTATTTCATTATACCTTCTATTTACCAAGAAAAAAAATCTTTAAAACTATCTTAATTTTCAGTCGATCAAAGTAAAATATCGCCTTAAAAGTCTTTAAGAGTTTACCTTAAAATTTTCATACCAAAGAGATCATTTGAAACCTTTCCCTCTTTCTTCTCACAAACTCTATCAACCAATTAAATTTACACCTATAACTCTGCCACAGCCTGTAGCAGATTCATATCAAAACATATTTCCACCCAATTTCTCTCGTTAAAAAGACAACGGAGGAATCGAAGATCGTCCTCGTGCAAGAATGACACAATACGGTTAAACTTGATATACGACGCCATCATTCTTGGTCGTTGCGCCAAACCTTGCCGATGCTTACTCACATTTTCGATGCTCTAAATCCCACCAGGAACGCTAATATCTAATGATCAACCAGCAAGAAAGAAACAAGACACTCGCTACTACTTGTTGACCCACCCATCGCGCTTCAAGTGACAAACTGATGGCACAAATGGCGTTAAATCGCGACCGTAAATTCACGGCTATGACCAGGTTTTATGGCGATCGTAAATCGGGATTAACACCACCGTTCATACTCACCAACGCTGTCTAACACGTGCTAATCGATCTACCCGCGTCGCATTGCAATCGCTTGCGAGCAATTACCGCGCATAGTCTGCACCTCTTTCCTCGTTTCCTGGGTGAAGGTTGCCGCTCCGCTTCCTCGCTACTCCGCGGGCACGTAACTTGGATCCACGTCGAAGTCTTATTCTGTCCCTTAAGGGGTGATTCTCGTGTAACAGCCACCGAAATTTGTGAATTTTTTTGAAGAAGCTATTGTCAATATTGCATTTTTTATGTTTTTTATGTTATTTTTATTGTTTATTGTGTATTTTCACTTCATTTTATTTTATTGTAATTGGTCACATTAACTCTATTAATTTTTGTACTTTAACCTATGTAACTAAAGGGCTTTCCCGTTTAAATAATAATAATAATAATAATAATAATAATTAAACTCTTTTGGGATATAAGGAGGCATCTTTAAACTTGCAGGAAATATTTTTTTTATGTCGAAGCTTCTTATTATTTATTAATTATTGTGGAATCTCTTCGACGATGTGGGCGTCAGGTGTAGCACCTGTCTCAGTCATCTGATTGCATATAGAAGAAAATTTTCTTAAAGTTAAATAATTTACGGTGGGACTGGACCTAAACTTTTAATTTTAAGTTTTATTTATAATACTTTTTTCGATGTAAAGAATAATATGAAAAATTTGTCTACAGAAAAAACTTTTTTTTTCAAACGCTATAACTCTTTGAATTTTGATTTTTTTTTAAGTGGCCCAATCCCAGCGTAAACTATCTAATTTTAAGAAACTTCCATTATTTTTGCAATAATACGACTATGATAGGTGCTACAAATCTCCCCAACAGGAGTTCCATCGTCGAGGAGATGGAGAAGCTTCCACAATAATTAATAAATAATAAGAATCAACATAAAAAAAATATGTTCCGCAACTTCAAAGATGCCTCCTTATATCCCAAAAGAGTTTAATCCAATAAGACCAACAATTTTTAAAAAAAAAATTCTAAAATACCAGTTACTTTTCGGACTTTCAGGCGAGAATCCCCCTTAAACCCCGGCGATTTTATCGTCGTCGGAGAAACGAAAACGACAGCTTAGGAGGGGAACGTGCAGTCAGAATCGCACGAATTCATCGTGGTTCTAATTACGGGTGATTAAATTACGAGCATGTGGACGCATATGGCTATCGTAGCTTATTAGTCACGGGGCGAGCGCTGTATCGCGCTTTAAAAGCAGATAAATGGACGTTTCTTACGGGGGAGCCATAATTTACTCGATCTGGGATGAAGCGATCTAAAGCGTCGTAGTTGGATCGTTTTATCGCCCCGCGCTATTATAACGCTTCTTAATCTTCGTTTACATGCGAGGAGTGTGTATCTTTCCAATTAAAGTGGCCCGTTCTTCTCTCCCGCCCTCCATCTCCCCCGTTCATCTCAAAGTCTACGATCGCTTGACACTTTCATGTTGCGCGATAACTCGAGGATTTTGAGAGGAAACGAGCGGAGAGCAAAGAGGAGGCCCGCGGGGATCGCGTAGTTTATTTCCACAAGGGGTTGCGTATTTCCATAAACATTACGCGCGCGAGAGCTTTTCTGCTTGGCAGGACCTCCAGTGCCTCTGCTTACCTTTTGTACAGCTTCCTACGCCCTCCGTACTTACTGTGCCTTGTGCTAGCGTTCCGTAGAAATTTATGCATTCACTCGTTCGTTAACACTTCCCGACACGTGAGAACGTAGGGACGTCTCTTTAGCTTCGATATTTCTTCTGTAAGTCCTCAGAGATATTATTCAACGAGTATTAATATTTCACGCCTTATTGCATGCATCATTCGATCCTGAGTTTACAATCTGAACCTCGTCGCAAGACCATTATTTGCTACTTTGTCGTAATTCCTTTGTTACAGCTAGTGCGCAAGGGATGAAAGAATGTAATTCTAATTATAAAATAGAACATTAAGACGGTCACTGTCACGCGATTGCCTCGCGTTTCCTGTCCACCAGAGATGGGTAAAAAATTATTTGAAATAAAAATTTCGTACACAAATTTTTATTTCAGATGATTTTTTGCCCATCTCTGCCGTCCAGTTACATTTGTTCAAACATTTACGTTTTAGTGATCTACTTATTACTTTTCATCATTTCTGCTGATAGTGATACGCTTCGGATGCTTGCAAATCTACGGGGTTTATTTATTGCACTGCATTTAAAAAACGAAAAGACGCGATAACTTTAAGGGTTCACTTCATCCCTTCGGAGTGAATTTTCGCGGGAAAAAGAAATTGCTCCTTGCCTAGGAGACCGGAGGCGGTAGTAACACTTTGATTTTGGAATACAACTACGCTAGAACAATTACGTTTACAACAAGAGTTGTTATACGAAAATCTTACTTATGTGACACTAGCTTAGTAAAGTTCGTAGTAACTCGGCTTCGCTCGAAATTTAGATTTTGATTTTTTAAAACAATTATTTATTTATTTATTTATTGTGAAAATAGTCAGATTCATCTGGATTAGAGAGGCATAATGAGCTGGGACACGTTTTGTGACTCCAGAGTTTACCGGTTGAAAGTTTTTAGGCGACAGACAAACACTTTCTGCTTTATATATTAAGATTATTGAGTCACAACAATTTCGGTGTATGTCAAGTAATATCCAAGTTATTAATAAAAAATGGAAAGCGGGGAAAGTGTTACAACCGCTCCTGACCCCCGGGTTCGTTGTGACACTGCATGGGGTCGATAGTAACAGAAATTTAATTTTACAAAGTTACAGTATTTATTGATTTAAATTATGATAATAAATTATAAGAAAGTAAAACTCATAACCAATTATGCGGTATCGCGATTGTGGGAGTAATATAAAATATTGTGGCTGGTGCATTCTTCATGTGCTCAGTCCTTATATTCAGTACATTGCAACCATTTTTCATTTTTCAATGCAAACATGGCAATAATATTATTCATCTGCTTTGTTAATATTCGGCTCTGTTGCGGTACATCTGACCGTGACTGCCGATACAATCATAAATTTATAAATTTAAATTATTATAAATATATAATAAATATATAAATATATAATGTATAATAAATTATAAATTTAGACTATTGAGGCACTTAAAAGTGTTAATTAACGCTCAATATGGGTTTAAAAATGATTAGATTAAAGATTAAAGAAACTGAAAAAGCACATACTTGCAAAGAAAATATTCATATTACAATTTTAAATCAGTAAGAAAAAACTACTTTAGGATATCGAAAAGTTATTTTGTTCGCTATATAAAATTTATATATTTATTTCAGTAAGTTATCTGCGTGCCTAAAATTTCATTTTATTAATATTTAATAATTAATAAAATATTAATATTTATCATATGTTTTGAGGAATTTAACGTGTTACATTCGCCCCCGTTACTACCACCCCCGGTCTACCCAACGTACTCCAAAATGCTCTACAGTCACATTGAAGTCCCACTAAAATCAAAAATTTCGGATCGCATCATTCAAAAATTTCTGACTCTTTTTGTGAATATATAGGAGATTTCCCTCCTGATTACAATGCAATATTTCTTTACTACCCAAATTCACTTTAAGGGGGTGGAATTAACCCCTGAAAATCCGTTTATTTTCCAATTTTGTGTTATAACTCATTAACTGTAAAATAATTTATTTACCAAATGATAGATCTAATTAAAATAACTAACTTTTATCTTGAAACTTATTTTCTCTCTTACAATCCCCAAGTAACAACGCAAAATCGAAAAACAGACGAATTTTCAAGGGTTAATTTCACCCCCTTCGAGTGACTTTGGGGCAGCAAAAAAAAATTGCAATCATAAGTAAATCCTATATATTCACAAAGTTTCAGAATTTTTTGAATTTTCGGGTTCGGGATCTTTCCTTGTTAACCACGTACCTAGAGCTCCACAGAACCATCCCCAATTCCACCCCACAACCAGAACTACACCCTCCTACATCCCCAAGCCCAGCACAGCCGCAGTTGCGAGTATTCCATTTCTCGTTGCCCGCCCGCCGCATAAATCTATAATTACTTAACATCCCGATGCACCGCGCACTACATGCATGCTAATTACTTGCTGTCTGCATATTACATGAGGCATACGCCGCGGGGTAGAAAGGCTATGGAGAGGGGGGGGTTTAAAACGGAGCCTGGGAGGACGGGTCTGCGAAGGAAGGGGCGCGTGTGCGACGTCGTTGAAGTCGGCTATAAATAAAAATATCACAAAGACCGGTGGCCGTCGCGTGTCGTCCGAGGATAACGCCGGAAGACCGTCGTCGCGGACGTCGCCGTCGTCGGCGTCTAAATCGTGGCATAAATTACGGGGAGCCGTTGCCTGGACAGGATGTCGCGCGCGCCAAGGGTCGTCTTCCATAGTCGGCCCCGTTTAACATTCGTGAATCCTGCCGGAAGTTTGCCCACACTCGCGGCTGGCCGCCGTGGAATTGGAAGCAATTGACCCCGCGCACATGCCCCGTGCTCGCGGCTTGGCCTACGAGAATGAACGGCCGCCCGCGCGACCCGTCGCTTCGTAAATCCGCGCCTACGCCAACTATCAGCTCGTTCCGCGAGCAGTGCCGGGCTTCTGCGTAACTGCGGTACACGTACTCGGCGCTAGGGCTACAGCGAGCTCGTAAATTTGGCGGCTAATTGGTGCCACCGATTCAGGAAGACTCGCCGAATCCCACCTTTCGGCTCCGTGCAGTGGGCTGATTGTGAGATCGCTGACTACTCGACGCAGAGTGGTCCCAAATCGCTAAAAACCGGCAAACTCCTCAAAAGTATTTGTCCATATTAATTCTTATAAAGCTAAAGAGAAGACCGTCTCTCGATGCAGAAAGAAGAGATGGTCGAGTTATGATTTCTTTTATTATTTTTGTTTATTTATTTCACTTATTCACTTTTTTATTCATTTGCCTTGATAATCGTCAGTAGCTGGTTCACTTTTTGTTTGACGTGTTGCTTACTTATTTAGCGTAAACAAATTAAATATCAATAAATCTGAATTTGTAGTATTCACTCATAAATTAGTTTCCTTTTTTCTTTGTTATTTTTTCATTAATTATTAATAATTATGCGAGTGGTCTCTGCCACGATTTCAGTTTGCAAACCGATTCTCAGCAAATATTATCTTAAAGCAAATATCGATCACTTCTTCTGAATCAGCAGAAAAATCTGAACATATTAAGTTTATTCTGATAAAATAAATAATATCAGTATTAAGTTAGTTTTATTATGTCACGTCGACTGACAGTTCCGGACTTGCCCTACACTTTAGTTGTAATAGCCTACCGAAGAATAAACGATATCGTTTCCATCGCTCTATCCTATTCGTAGTCGAGAGAAGATTAGGAAATATCGCAGACACCTTCGTCTATTTAGCGAACGTAGAATGCTTGTTATCCGCGCTTCAGCCTTCCGAAGTACATATACACACACTCTGCTTCCAAGTATATTTGCGCCCAATCGTAAAAGTAGAATCGCGTGTGAAACGGTGGATGCGTAGAATCACGGCCACTTGCATGTTGAGTAATGGCATTCGTCGTGCCCAGGATTCTTCAATGTCCCCTCGCTCGAGTCTATTGCGAGTCCTTTCTTTTTTCCACGCGCAACTTACTCTCTCATTCTTTCCTTAATCCCCAATGCTCTCAGCAAAGTGCAAATAATAATCCTCGGTACCAGTCCACCCGCGCGAATACCAACTCAGCACGTTGTTTCTCTTAACTTTGGGATATTTTCCCGAAATGCATGCCCCTTTAACGCGCAGCTCTCGCATGGTCGGTGCCGATGGCACGCGCTAAGCCACCGCATGACACGCGTCCCCTCAAAACGAGCTAAGGGATATCGAGAGCCCCGTAAACAGAGTTGGGCATTATTCGACTAAATTGTTATTCGACTAACCTCCGAATAAAAATTTCGAATAAAATCGAGTTATTCGCGACTAACGAGTGAATTTTTAGTCGACTAAGTTTTTTATTTGATAAACTCGAATACAATTTTCGAATAAAGTGAAGTTATTCGAGAATAACGAATAAATTCTTAGTCGAATAAATTTTTATTCGTGATTGTAGTCACGAATAAGTCGCTTCGGCTCGAGTCCCGTGGCCCTCGGCCCGACGGAGGGCTTCCGGCGGAGACCGAGGGCCTCCGGCAGTGGCCGAGGGCCTCGGGTTCTGACCCATGCTTATTCGTGTCGCTTAGTCGCCACGGGGGTCCTTCGAATAACGAATAACGACTAAAAATGTATTCGTTATTCTCGAATAACTACACTTTATTCGACATTTTTATTCGAGCTCGTTCGAATAAAAATTTATTCGACTAAATTTTTTATTCGAACTCGAATAAAAATTTATTCGACTAAATTTTTTATTCGAACTCGAATAAAAATTTATTCGACTAAATTTTTTATTCGAACTCGAATAAAAATTTCGAATAAAGAACTAATTTCGACTAATGCCCAACTCTGCCCGTAAAGCAAACGAACCGGGAACAGAGACGCAATCTTTTCGGGGGTGCGTGAGACTGCCGCTTGGAAAAGAGACGCATCGAAGGGATAACCCCGATTCGATGTGTTCGCCACCGCTCGCTGCTCTGCTAGAAAAACCTGCGATGCGCGAATGACAAAAAAACATTGTACATATAGGTAAGGCCGGTCGGCTGAGTGACATCATTGTTATCATTTAGTACGTTTGTTCTTGTCGCTGAACCCCGCAGACGAGCGCCCCGAGGTCCCTGAGGCCCAGAGGACCCGGGCCACGGACCAAGGTGAGTCCCAGTTCTGCACATCCACGCCACTGCCACCTTACTTCTGTGAATCCCCTTCTTCGAGCCACTCTATTATTGTCGCCACTGTTCGCCGCTGCAACGTTTCCTAGGGATTTCTTGCAAACACGTTATCCAAAGACAATATAATACCGCAATTGGATGATTAATGCTTGATGAAGTCTGTTACATAGTCACGTTGTTTTATTCTTTTCTACGCTGTTAACCCCTAAGGTAAATGTCCCCATTACTGACCACTTCATTTTGTTATTGTTTATTGCAACACAGAAAGCGAAATATAAGCGAAATATTTCAGTTATTGTTTCATACGTTATTTATATAGCCGTACATTCATCTTTACGTAAATTCACATGTAAATTAAGACATGAAAGTTGACAGATTCTAATACCGTCAGGTTATACTCCAGATATCATTAAACTCGCAAATTTTACAATAAAAATACATGGATCCATGCAGTAACTTACTCAAATTAACGAGAAATATATAAAGAATTATAAAATAAAAAGAAAATATTCATTTTCTTTCATTATTGTAGCAGAAAATTGTGGTATAAAATAGATGGCCACTAAAGGGGACATCAGGTCCAATATAATTTTCGCCATAATTTTTGTGTAAATAGTCAAATATCTCTCTAAAACTAATTTGATTAAGAAACTAGAGACTTCAAAAAATACAACGATCCATACTTTACTCAAATATTGTCGTATATTAGTAAAAAATATACTATTTCGAACCAGTCACACTCTTAAACGGTCGCTAATGGGGACATTTACCTTAACTGGTATACTGCTTTTTTCAAACGTAACTGGTATACTGGGGTCGTGGCATACCCCAAATAAAAAAGGGTACAGAAATTTGTAAAGTGGACCCTAGAACAACCTCTATGAATATTTTGTTCTTAGGTAATGCATAAAATAATAGAAACGTAGAAATTTAATGTATTATTACAAAGTTAATTAGAAATTCAGTTTACAAACTTAGACAACCAAAAGTTTCGCAGCGAACTCTGCGTGCCTGGGGTCATGAATGACCCCAGAATACCAGTTAAGGGTTAATATTACTGTACTGGTAGCATAAAAATCTGCAAGTATTTAAAAAGTGAATTATTATAACATGGAAGCCGTCTAAAATGGGTATAGTAGCATAATTGCTACGGGCAAAAATTAGAGTTGTAAATATTCGAATAATTAGCAGTATTCGAATACTCAGAGTGATCGAATTTCAAATTCATGAAATATTTCTTCACACTTTATCGTGAAATTCTTTCCACATTGACCTTTACAATTATTTGGGAAAAATGTGTACTCCTCAGTCAAAATAAGCTGCATACAAATCCCTTTGTCAATCATATCTATTAAAAATTCTTTGTGCTAATTTAAGAGGGATGCAATAAATATTCTGCAACCCATCTACCAGTTTCTTAACCAGCTTCGAGACCCACCTCGACTACTCAATGTTAACAGTACAGAAGTCAAGCAGTATACTAGTTTCTTCCACAAAATACACTTAGCCTCGATGCCTTCAGTATCTGGGCAACGCAAATGTTTGCTGAAAAGGGGTCAAAGTGTTAATGAAACATCCCGCGCAAAAGAATTCGCAGGAATCCTTGCAGCGGCTGGACAGTAATGATTTCATCCAAAAGAATCTTATTTCACGCACATCGTACATTTCGTACTGCTCCGAGTATTTTCTGCCCGATTCAATGTCTAAAACCGAAATGCTCCTCGGAATCGTGCGAACATTTTTTCACGAACGCGCGCCCTCAGAAGAAAACGAAGCGCGCGGACCTCTATCATTACGAAAAAAAAAACACAAATCCATTTCGCCACTCTCGTTTTGCCGATTACCATTCTCCGTAAATCTGTGCGTCACCACCCACTCATTAATCGCACATCGATTCTGTATAAAGTCGGAGCGCAAGGATCGAAGGCGGGACAGCGTATATTGTACCATAGAATTTGTATAACGCTTCTGTTCTAATTATCATGCATGTGCTGTAAAAATCACCGAGAAAGAAGAGAACTATATGTGTCGAACGCGTATGCGTCTGTGTGTGTGAACGATCCTGTGTGTTGGGTGGTGACGGTTCTTTTTTTTTTTTTTTTTTTTTTTAAATTCTGTAGGGAAAGTACGAGAGGGACGTGCAAAGTTTTGGTCAGCCGTGTAAATATTTTCGATTGAGTGTCATTATTTTCTAAATTAACCGCTGGCATTAACAAACTGTACAGAGAAACGAAGTTTTCGCTGCGCACGCTCGTCGGGAGTGAGGCGAAATTTTTAAAGGAAACCAAGCCTTGTACATAGATCGACTGTAATGTCAGAATTCGTCTCCGGTGAAAGGGCCGATTCTTCTACTTTATTCGAGAAGATGATGAAGACTTTACGATGATTCTGTTCTCTCGTATTTCACAGTGCTGAAGGGCAATCCTGCCCCGGTGCATTCTCGACCAACGTTCAACGATGATCCAACGGACACTAAAGAAGACAGCGATGGTAAACGTGCTTCTTTTTATACACGCTGCTCGAAACGATGAACCCGGTTAATCCTCTGAGACGGGTTCGCCGCTCTAGAAGGCCTAGAATTTGAACCGTGCTTACAGTGGGAAGCATGGTTTCGCTTCTGGGCGAGTTTCATTGAGTGAAAATTGTTTGATTGGCAAGGGAAGTTGGGTGATGTAAAAAATTCAGAGAATTATGCGAATTTTTGCGCAAGTAGAGTAGTTCATCCGCGAGACAAACCTATTTTTTGTTGGGGTAGTAGTGTGGTTTTAGGGGTGAGATCACCCCTTGAGGAAAATGTAGAATTTTCTTTTGTGTGGGATAGTATCTCGAAAGAAATTTAAACAAAAGATACATCTTTTTTTTTATATCTACAAAACTGCGTAGAAATAATTATATAAAAAATTCGTAACTTCCAAGTTACCCCATCAAAAGTCCTTAATCTGATAATTATTTTTACGCAGTTTTGTAGATGTAAAAGATAGGTGCAACTTTTGTTTAAATTTCTTTTCTATATCTCTCACCGTTCTCGAGATATTCCATGATAAAAGCAATTCTGTACTTTTCTCAAGGGGTGATTTCGCCCCCTAAAACCGCACTGTAGTACCAACAAAGAATGTTTGTGTTACGGATGGACTACTCTACTTGTACAAAGAGTTGCATAGTTTTCTAAAGTTGCGTAACTTCCCTTGTGAGTGATTCTTCGAGAACCTAGATACTTTAAGTTATGGAATGTATCATTAGGGGCGGAATTGAAGATTTGACGCCCCTGGGCTAATAAGCGTCTGCCGCTCTTCCCGCAAAATGTTATCAAATAATTTAATTTAAAACAGTCGAGACAATTTCAAAATTAATTTAATATAGCAACTCACATCTGAGCCATTGCTAATTCGCTATATGATAAAAGTAAATTGTTTTTAAACTTATCTCAAGCCACCCTTGGCTCCAATTCGCCGCTCTCCAAAATTTGCTGCTTTCCAAATTTTGTCGCTTCTCAAAATTTTCCGATCCCCAAATTTTGTCTCTTCCCAAATTTTGTCGCCTCCCAAAATTTTCCGCTCCCCAAATTTTGTCGCCTCCCAAAATTTTCCGCTCCCCAAATTTTGTCGCCTCCCAAAATTTTCCGCTCCCCAAATTTTGTCGCTTCCCAAAATTTATCTCTCCCCAAAATTTCCCGTTCCTCAAAATTTGCCGCTTGCCAAAATTTTCCACTCCCTAAATTTTGTCGCTACCCAAAATTGATCTCTCCCCATAATTTGCCGTTTCCCAACATTTCCGCTCGCCATAATTCGTCGCTCCCCAAAATTTGCAGCTCTGCAATTTTGGTCACCTCCCAAAATTTGCCGCTCCCCAATTTTGGTCGCCTCCCAAAATTTTCCGCTCCCCAAAATTTGCCACCCAGACTGCAGCCTACTTAATCAATACCCAAATCCGCCCCTGTGTATCATAAAGATCGAGTTACAACTAAATCGATGTACGTAGTCCAGTGGATGTTGATAATGTATATTAAATATGAAATTTGCAGCAAACGATTGTCTAACGGACAGACGATCCGTACTGGAGGACGAGAGGCAACATTCTCAAAAGAAGTTCTACGTGCCTGAATGCACTCCCGATGGAAGGTACCATCGAGTGCAGTGTTACTCTGGCTACTGCTGGTGCGTGTACCAGGACACTGGTAAACCAATCCCAGGAACGTCTTCTAAAGATCGCACCCCGAACTGTAATCCAGTGCCCATCCCTAGCAGACCCATGAAAGGTAACGAAACTACCCAATTCCTTGGTACCTTAAGCGTAGAATGCGAATGAAACGTTGAAACATGTGATAGGTTGTCCTGAACAGAAGAAGCAACTGTTTCTGCGAGACTTGATGGATCTAATGCAAAAGAAGATGAAGGCTTCTGGTACAGATTCGGACGAGACAACAGCTAAGTGGCAAGCTTCTAAGGAGGAGCAGATAGCGACTTGGCACTTTGTGATGCTCGATAAGAACAAGAATAAGGCATGTACAGGTGTTTCACGTAATAACATCGAATATCTCTAATAATACCAATTGCCTGAAACTATCTACTAGATACATAAAAAATTACGAGAATATCCTTTATATGCTTGCAGGTTTTAGAGAGAAAAGAGTGGAAAAGTTTCCGCACCATGGTAGCTAGTAACAGACAGCTTCAAAGATGTGGCAAAAGATTGCCCAGGTACTGTGATATCAACAACGACAGAAGGATCAGCATGACAGAATGGCTTAGCTGTCTAAACGCTCAACGCCCTACGTCATGTAATTGTTTTCTCCTTTTTTTTCAAATTCAAGAAGAGTTGAATTGCGACAGTAAACTCTCGCTAAGAGCGCATTCACATGTACGTCTACCACTACCGTTATCACCACTGTTTCTTAAAATCCTTCGGTCAAGAGCGAGAGAACCCGAGAGCGAGCGAAAAGGTTCTGCCTATCCTCTGTCTGTTTCTCCGTTTCTCTCGCACCATCGGCGGCTCAGAATCGTCGACGCTATACGCTGAGCGCGCGCCTATAGCGAGAGTTCACTGTAACCGTTAATTACGAAGGAGACTTATTTCGTGCATGTGAATGTATTTCAGCTGATAGTACGGAGAAAGCATCCACGAGTAAGCCGAAGAGAATGGGTCCGAATCCATTAGACCAGATTCTTAAAACCGAGGACGATTAGGAATATATGTGATATAAATAATGTGTGTTCGTTACTTCATCGATACATGTCGCAGTGATCATTCATTTAACACGACGATCGTAACACGCGCAACGGAACTTTCGTAGGAAAGCCAGTTACTGTTAGAAGAATTTTATTTGTATTTTTGTATCCGGTGATAAATACCACTGTCACGTCATTTACTTTAATATAGAGTATATTCGTCTGTACCTCACAGATTGGTAATTCGAGAGTGTATTTTAGCATAATAACGGTAGAGCTGTAAGGATAGAAGTAACAAAGTATTACGGGCATACGATCGTGTACATATTTAATATTCTGTTTGTAGGTGATATTCGCAACGCTGCTTTTTCTCATGACTACGACAATGCGACCGCGAAATAAAATGTAAAATCATTGAACGCTATCGAGCTCGCTAATTGTCATACTCTTGTTGCACGAGTGCTACTCGAAATCTTTTAATTTAGACTTAAGAAGATTTAGGCTCTTACGTGTTTAAGATTCCTTTTATAATCATTAACACTATCGACTCGAAGACAATTGTAAAATTCAAATTTGTTTATTGAAATAAAATCTATGTTTTCACACGACAGACTTTGGCGAACTGGTTCTCGAGGTGACAGTTAGATGAACGCTTTGAAAAAATAACAATGCGAGATAATTAAATGCGAACATTTATAAATTCTGAATGCGTAACGATAAAATTAAAATAACGGCTGATATGTAATCTAACTGTCCCCTTTATAATGATCAAGGATTGTAAAACGTAATGCGCAAATAACGGAATGAAAACTGAAGAAACAACATTACTGGAAATATATAAGGCTTAAATCAGGAGACTGCTTCTGTTTGTACAAAATTTATATATATATATGTATGTATATATATGTATAAGAAAATCTTACATCTTATTATGAGAATTTGTATAAATGAGACATTTAATTTTAACTTAAATGCTTATTGTTACCGATGAAGTTGAAATCAAAGCATCAGATGGGTTATCAAAATTATCAAAACGGATGAAGATGGACAATAAACGGCAGTCTACATTCTTCTGAACGAAATATGCTAGAATACGCGGTCTTGGTAACCACTGTCGGCCATACTAGAACTAGGTTTTGCTGGCCCTCCAGGTACTTGATGATGCGGGTGACGTATATGGCCGGGGCGCCTTGGTGGGGCTAAGTACTCGAACATACTCTGCGTATGCTGCGCTAACATTTTGCTAAGATCACAAGGCATTGGATCGGTCCAGAAAAAGTCGTGATTCAGCGCAGAATCCGAATCGTATCTTTTGGATGGATCAAGAATTAGAAGTTTATCTAACAGGTCGCACGCGTAAGGATCCTTCAGATATGGCTTCAATCTGTCTTTGACCTGCGTAAAGATGTGTGTTTCAGTACACTAATCACAAGGCAGAGTTGGGCATTATTCGACTAAATTGTTCTTCGACTAACCTTCGAATAAAATGAAGTTATTCGCCGGAGCGGCTCCTTCGAATAACGAATATCGAATAAAAATTTAGTCGAATAAAAATGTAGTCTCATAAAAATTTAGTCGAATAAAAATGTAGTCTAATAAAAATTTAGTCGATTACTGCCCAACTCTGTCACAAGGACGTATTGCAGCTTCCCAGTATTTATAGTATTTACCTTTCGCTTTTGACCTTTAGGTAAATCCATTTTATTAAATAACTCTAAATTCTCCACTCCCGGCCACACTTCTGTCGTTATGGAACCACATAGCTGAGAAATTAATATGAGCTGTTGCTGCTCCGTGTTTCCCTGCATTATGGGTGACCTGTAACATTGAGAGATGAGAAGAGGCCAGAGGCAGATTTGTGTATAAGTTAAGGGGTTACATAAACCTAAGACTGTGAAAACAGGGGACTTTTTATGAATTTTTTTTACCTCTAAGTAATTTAGTTAAACAAAAATCGTAAAATACACTTGAAACCTTGCACTTTAAAGAATATTTTCAAAGAAAAAAATTGTGATATTTCACCGTGTTCATCGCGTAGCTGCTGTTGAACAAAACAAGGTAGGTCAAAAGCAAATTTCAGGAAGCTTCAAATTTTGAGCGGAAGAAACTGAGAAGGTTCAAACACAATTCACTTTTTCTTCATGTAGCGACTTAGCAATGAGATGCGAGTTCTAAAATTGCCTCGACTCTTAAATTAAAATATTTGATGATATTTCGGGGAAACGGCGGCAGAGGTTTATTAGCCTAAGAGCGCCAAATCTCAAAATCCGCCCTTGGAAGAGGCATCTATCCCTAATTATATTTTTAAAAATCACGAAGATAAGAACCTGGTCCACATTTCAGCCATTATGCACCCTGCTCCCCATAAATCTACAGGCGGGCCATAATTCCTATCGCCCAGCAGAAGTTCCGGTGGTCTGTACCAAAGAGTAACAACTCTGTTCGTGTAACGATTCGGCTGGCCATTCTTATTAGCACTAAATGCTCGAGCCAACCCGAAGTCAGCTAATTTTAGTATACCATTTTTTGTTATTAAAACATTTGCAGCCTTCATATCTCTATGTAAAATCTGTGGAATTACCCCAAAAAAATTGTCATTCAAGTTACATTCCTACAACTTAATATCACTACTATCAATTACACTACTCACCTTATTACTATGAATGTAATAGAGACCATTTAACAACTGTTGCATAACTTTCTTAATTTCCCCTAAACTAAATTTCACATTTACATTCGACAATAAACCCGCTAGGTCGTGTTCGCAGAAGTCAAACACAAGATAGAATGTAGAACGATAACGATTATACTGAGTTGCTAAAAAGAATTGTCAATATTAATCACTCCTTGGCTTTAAAGCATCGCCGCAATATTTTACAGCAAATTGTATACCTCTTGTTCTACAAATCTCTATTAAATTCACTACATTCTCGTGCTTCAGTAATTGTAATATCCTTATTTCTCTTAAAGCGGTGATAGGGAACTGCAAAGAGAAGAGCAAATAATATCACGTCGTGCCCTGACGTCTAAAAGAAATATACTGGCTACGTTCGGCGCACCCAACTGTTGGCCAACTGCTCACTGATCTTTCGCTGAACGCTACCACCCAGTTGCACTCTTCCCAACACGTTCAGCAAGCGGTCGCCATTTTTTCGAGCGAAGGTAAACTCCGCTCACCTTGCCCAACATGTTGGGAACTGCTGAAGGTGCGTTTAGACCAAACGAACGATTGCTCGTTTGCCCTACACATCGACAAAATTCAGGCTCATTTAGTGTAAACGGCAATCTTCACTTGCAACTTTTTACATGAATTTTGTCGATGTGTGGGGCGAACGAGCATTCTTTCGTTTGGTTTAAATGCACCTTGGCATATCCCCACCATTCCAAGTGTCGTTCAGCGGAACCGAGCGGAACGATGACTGCTCACTGATCAGTTCCCAACGGTTGGTGCCAACAGTTGGTTGCGCTGAACGCAGCCGATGTTCCAGATACCTTGTTTCTGTATACATACATTATTACAACGCAAGTACATACTGTCCTTATTTACATAAGGACCGGTATAAGACATAACACGAATACAACGAATTATTGTTTCTTTAGAGACGGCTGGATACATTTACATACTCAGAAGACGTGGACAAATAACGGAAAGAGATGCATTAAACGACGGAATATTTGAACGTATACATACCCCTTCCTTTTCATTGTCCATCAACACTTTTTTCATAGCTACGAATTTCTTAGTGCAATTCTTATCTCTGGCCTTGAACACCTCCCTGCGGAAGGTCCATCAACGATAACAAAATAAAATTCCAGTTCGGATCACGCGCGAACGTAACCTAGAAACGGGGTGAAGAATTCCGGGCCGCACTCACCCGAAGGTGCCCTGGCCGATTTTCGCGACCTTCTCATATTTCGATGACTCGTCGCAATGAGGAAAGTCGAACTCCTCGATGTACTTCTCCTTTTCTTTTGTGTTCATCTTCGATGTTCGTCAGGTAAACATAACTCCCGCAGCACAACAGTGAACAGCATCGTAGGCAAGAGCTCGCGATGGTCCACGGTACGGATCTGACAGAACATCTCGGCCTAACCTCAAAAACGGCAGGCGAATGGAGATTGATTGGGTAACCGCGCGCCACCTGGCGGACACGGCCAGTACGCGATATCAGTCTCACGCTTTCGTATCGAGAGAGAACAAGTCGTCGCATATTTACGCCTTTCGAACAACAAACAAGCGAACGTTCCGTGGCACCGTGCCGTTAATATCCGCCGAATTTTGTAGCGGCCGCGTCGAGCACGATGCGCGAGACGATTACAGCCTCGTAACCGCGCGTAATCATGATAGAGCCGGACCGGTGTTCGAGAAGCGAAATAATGCGAGACAGGTACGTATATGTACCGAGCGCGATCAATAAATTATTGAGAAAGTCTTGTCAAAATTCCATCCGCCGAGATGTTACAACGTAACGACAAGCTTCACGGATGCATCCTCCTCCCTCTGTAATCGCCGGTGAATAGAATCGTTCCGTCTAGACGCTGCAACTCGCGTGCGTTGCGCCGTTTAATATCGGAAAGCGAGACGCACCGCTGGAATACGGTACGAAGATGCGTTGAAATGACAGCCAGTAAGGCGTGTTCGATCGGTGCTTTTTAAACGTCAAACAGCGGTGACTGGCTGACAGTACGTCTCGTACATTTCTTCGTTCATCGTAGTGTAAAACCCTATGAAGCGATCGATCGATCACCAGCGTTTACCTCGCTCGTAATATCCTCGGGTTCAAATTTCGAATCCCTAGCCTCAGGTGTACTAGACTCCCAGACGTTTGTTCTTCACTTTGCTGTCTGAATTTCGTGGAATTTTTAGTCGCTTAGTTGAACGCTTATCGAGATCTTTCATTCACGAACCCATATGGGATTACGATCGAATTTAAGGTTAAACGTAGCGTATAACATGTTTCACGCTTTCGATCAGAACGCAACGTGTTTTCCAAGATGCTCCGGAATAACAATATTATGTAACATTTTCCGCGATCAGATATACGATGCCTCTTGGCTCGCAGCGTGTTAGGCGGATCGCGAAAGCAAATTACGAGCGTTGTTTAAATATCAAAGATACCGCTGAAGGAATGGTAATTGCTATGCAAGGGGTATCCACTATGTTGACCTTGAAATTGTTATGTACTTTGTCAGCGATGCATAAATTAAAGAGGGAATCGTCACTGTCTTCGCGCCTCTTCACTTGTTATTTTGTGTATAGAGTTCTGCTGAATTCGAGTAAACACTTTAAATCATTATGAGCGTAGCTGTTAAAAGTTTTATATTTAATCAATTAAATGTTTACACACGAGAGCACGAACTCTGTTACGTGGAATAACAAAGTGGTAATGATTGCCGATTTAACATGTTAAATCAATTTCGAAGTTACTCGCGCGTTGATGTAACAGGATTAAACGATGTCCGGTTTGAATTTATTTAGCGTGTTTCTATATAAATGTTTTATGGATTAAAGGTGTACAAGTATGAAACATTAAACATGTCTCATGGCTGGAGGCAGGAGCAACAACAAGCGAAGTGGAAATTTAGACAGAACACACCAATGGCTCTGTTGCCATCAGCTTTACGCTTCTGTCGTGCCTGAACTTCCCTCGAGCGAATTATTTAAAAAGTACCAACGCGTAGAAAGGAATCGGGTCGTTGCGAAAAGTCTTAATAATCTGCAAGATGATATTTTGAGGTAAAGTAAGAATTTTACATTATTACTTTAGAGAATGAACTTCATTCGCATTAATGCATCGAACGAGATATCGGAGAGTCTCGAGGAGTAACTAATGTAAAACGATGTAGAGTCAATTAACGTTTTGTCGTTGATCGATTATCTTACACGCGATGAAATTTCCATCGTCGAATAGAATCGAGTTACTCAGATTATTCCTGCGAGGTCCTGCATGGTGTGTCTGCGGTTCTAATGAATTGGTTTTGGTCGTGTCATTTGATTTCTGTGTAATTAATATGTGTGATATTGAAACGATTGGCATACATTGTACAGAACTATGAAACATTCGAAAATCCTGATTTAAAATTGTTCGTAGCGAGTTAAGAACTCGTGAAGGATCCATTGTATTTTATTCCGTCGTTTAATGATCGCTGCATCCGTTTGGAGTTTATAATCATTATAGAATTGTAATCGAGGAGAATGTTTGTATAAAACCTTCCATGTGTACAAAATATAAATTCATAAATATGTGAACTGAATAGAGTGTTTTATTGTAGAATATTTACGGACTCCTTGTATTGTGATCTTAACATAATACACGGATACGATATAATACGAGCGAACCAGTGTATCGTTAGAACAAGAGCTCCGCATTTTTATAAGGCTCTCGAGCCTTACTTTGTATACGCTAACAATCGCATCGATTGCGTCCTTGATAAACTGGAAATTTTTCATCATATCGAAGGCTTTGTGAGGTACAGCCGCATTGCTAATCGCTCGCCTAGGAGCAGTATCTATGGAAGCTATTTGCCACACGAATACAGCAGGCCATACCTGCATGGACTCTTTTGTTTAATTCAGGAACATTTGCGAGGATTTACGCTGTACAGAAATTGTAAATGGGAATAGCGATTAGTTATAATAACTCGAAGAAACAGAGATAAATTTTCCTGAATTAATATTCTCCAAGTTTCACATACGTTGTTTATTTAAATTGAAAGATACACATCTGCATGCATTCTGTATAGATCCTGTATTAGAAATATTTATTTAATAAAACACTATAATTTTTTCAACATACAAAGAATTTGTGTTCTTATCTTGTATTATATTTTTTACTAATTAATCACACTAATTTATATTTGATGCGCAAAGGAATACGTAGACACTGTTTGTCCTTAATTCTCGATCTCTAAATTGTAAACAGTATTTTACTAGAAGTAGGACACAACAAGCGACCTGATTCTTCTATGTATTTTATTGTTTCTTATTTTGTGCACATGTTTCTTAAGTGTCAATATATATTGCTCTGATAAATAGTATAGATTGTAGCCGTCAGCATGCTACATCGTTTCATTCGTCACTTTTGTCATAGAAATCATAGAATGCACATAATAGATTTAATAGATATTTGATATTTCATCCTCCATTCTCATCCTACATATATTTTACCCATGTCTTATGGATTTTCAGGCTTTTATACAGCGATAGAAACTACTCGCAGGAAGAGCAACTATTGGTACAACTTATCTTGAACGTTACTTACGCTTCAAATTTTGTGAATGCATCCCGTGTTAATACCATTGCCAACATCAACGAAAGGTTACAACTTATAATTACTTTAAAATTTGTTTCTTGTGCTAAAGAAACAGAGATCTGTAGAGGTAGTCCTTTGTATTCATAAATGTTTATCTTTGTGTCGAAGATATGCAGATTGCACGTCGACAAACACCGATCCGACAGCAAACATTGGAAGTTCGAGAGATGTGAGAGATTATGCTGCTGCGGATGTGAGTCCCACATTGTCCGATATGGCTGATTCTGGTTTAGAGACTGGTTCTGTAAGTCCACATGAAAACACAACGTCCGAGAATTCGAGTACCGATTTCGAGGAGCTGCAAGTGACAGAGTGCACCTCTGCGAACGACGATGCGGATAAGATACGTATCAGACGGGCGAGCGACAAAGATCAGAAAGCGGTGGCAGACGCAGAGCGCTATGACTCGACCAGTAATTACAACAGCGGGTGTCACATAAAGGACCTGGTAGAGTCTCGATTAATGGAATGCTCTTCGAACGACCACAGCGCAACATGTTCCTCTTTCGACCCGGAACAGCCGCAGCTAGACTCCTCCGGTTCGTCCACGGAGAACGCTCGAAAAGCGAAACTGCAGACGGATGAAATCTTTCAATATGAGAACCAAGTGCTTAGCGATCCGTTTTACGAGTCCGACTGCGGCAGCGACGAGAACGAGTCGTTTGAATTTATCGACCTCGGTAACGCGTCTTCCGTGAGCACTGACGCGGAAAAGGAGGCCGGGAAGTCGCGAGCCGGGAAGAAATGCCATTCCAATTATTCCGAAATCGAGCGTGCACAATCAGAAAATGCAAGACTTGCGGTGTCCCGCGACACGCCGAAACAAATAAGTTCCTGTAATCCGAGCAATTATTATTTTATCGATGCGTCGACGCTGAACGACGAAGTAGAAGTTCCATCTTCCAGCGCGATTACGAATCAATGCTTCGACGAGAAGGCACAATCGTACACACCTTATTCCTCCGAGTACGTTACAGGCAAGTCGAACGATCTTGCCGGGGAGCAGTGTTATAAATTCACGTCCTTCAAGACATCCAATCTACAAACCGGTCACGAGAGAGTAGCGGAATTTCAAAGGGAATTGAAGCTCACGGAATACCTGGAGCCGTTTGCGGACTCGCGTAAAATTAAGAGGACTGATTCCATGTCCGAGGAGAAGATAACGATAAACGCGGAAACGAATAAAGAATCCTTGGCTGTGGAAATTAAGGAAGCGGACAGTGGCGAAAGCGCGCACCCTTCTCCTTGCCCTGACAATAATAAGAATATAAACAATGACCGACACGCCATGTCGCGAGTAAACGATGACAATGATTCCCCCGCTAGCGCGATAGATAATAAAAACGAGACCGACGATGAAACCAAGGTGAAAGACACGAATTTAGCGGAAGATACCCGACGACCTTCCCTGATCAGGAGGAATACGTTTGAGTTGGATTCTAACGACGAGAAGGTATCGGTGTTGAGGCAAGAATATGAACGGCGACAAGGCAGCCTCGTGTTTCAAAATGCTATACCTCAGTATTCCGGGCACCGCGTCGATGGCGATTCCTGTTTCGACCCAACGGATGAACCCTCGATTCCCATCAGCAATGTCCTAAGCAAGTATACTATGGAGGGTAAAATTTCAACTGGCACGCAGTATCACGCAATGCCGTATCTTTCATTAGACAACGAGCAGTATGGGATTAATCAGGCGGCGTCAGAATCCAACAGTCCCCCGCAGAACGACACTAAGGCTGGTATGATATATCCGGTGACAAAAAGCGCCAGCGACCAGATGGTTACAGACTGCCACGAGAAGTTGGACAATGGGGCGAGCAATTGTAGTCAGAGTTTGCCTGTGACGTTAAACTGCATTTTAGAGAAAGACAGTCGAGCGGATCTACCGAAGAAACCTAAATGCGACGACACCACGCCTATTATTTCAGGTGGCGTTAGCACCTCGGACTATTCCAAGCCTACCGATAGTCCGACTGTGCGACGGAAGACAGAATCCACCCCCATCGTTTCCGGGGGTTCTGTTATTATGAGCGAGCCCGGCTCGAGAATGAAATCCACGAGAATGGCCTCTTCGATGACCGCCTGGGTAGTCGACATGAGCGATTGCAATAAGAACGAATCCAAGCCAATGAATAATTCCCACGCAGGCATGTCTCAAAGCTTCTCGACTTCTGAATGTATTAAAAAACCTGTTCGGAAAATAAGTAACCACGAGAAGCCGGGTAGCTTAGGGTTTTTCGTTAACTTGAAGGCTATGGATTCCAAGCCCATCTCGCAGCAACAGAATTGTTCAGCGGAGAAGAAGGAACAGAACGGAAGTAGTAAGTCCTACTGCGAATTTTACGTTGATATGTCCCATATGAATATTAGCGCGTCGAAAATTAAGAAGCCGGAAACAGAAGAGGCTAACAGCAAGCCTGAGAAGCTTAGCGAAGCAGGCGATAAGAAAAATATCTTCTCCATGTTTATCGATTTAAGCGATCCACCCAAGAACACGGAAGGCACCGCGCAACCTACGCACAGGAGAAGCTTCTCCACGTTCTGCGAGAAGCGAGTCGAAGCGAAATCGGAGGACGCTAACTCCAGCGAGAACAGCATGCCGATCAGGGAAGATGAGTTGTCCAGCGAGCAGAAGTGCGTTAGAGAGAAAAGCAAACCGAGCGTGTTTATGTACATAGAGTCCGATTCTCCGGTGGTGAGGCGAAGGACATTGTCTTCGTCGCGGCCAGCGTTTAAACGGCATTCCTGGAACGTTGATAAGACGCAAGGTGTTAGTAACAATGGGCATGTAGCGAAAGAAATAATGTTCAGGAAAGAGCACAAACGCGCGCACAGCCTCTCTGTGGACCGTGGAGATTTGAAAAAGCTACAAGCCAAGCCTAGTTCCTCGAGTCATTCTTTGAGCGACGGCTTGAAACCAGAATCCGCCAGCCAAAGGAATTCCAAGCTTCTCCACGAGGGGAACGGCGCGCTGAATAACATGGACACATCTTCGGAAGATGCTTTCGAATACGATGTGAGAGATACACCTCCGAACTCTCACGTAGAAGTAATTAACGAGGAGCTTCGCGTGAGCGTGAAGGAGCACGAGTACACAGAATTGAAGCCTGAAAGGGGCGCGGAAAGTATGAATGCTAACGACGCGAAAGCGTATGAAGATGAGTTCTCAGAAACTTCCGCGTGGGAGAAGACCTGTACAGAGAGTACCGAGGGACAGACGCGTAAAAGCGAAACGTTTGACATCAGCAGCGGTAGCGGGCCATCCCCTGACAGTGATAATCAAGATTACGAGTTGTCCGAATTGTTGAACGGTGAAGTGCCAAATATAGATCGATCCCAAGTAGTTCCACCTGTAGGTAATAAAATATCTGAGACACACAAGTCGTTGAATGAAACGATTAAGAAGATCGAGAGTGAATTGAAGAGCCCGGACTACGTGAAGCCGGAGGCAACGTACGAGAACCATGGCATAGCGTTAAACAAGATCGAAAGACCGGCGGGGCATAGTTTAAAGGCGGCAACATCCACCTTCGTTCGATTGTCGGATTTAGATAAAACACCGGTGGCATCTCACACGGCAGATATTTTAACCGTGAAGGAAGACAGGACTGCGTATCGCATGTGCAATAGTATACCAGAGACTTCCTGGATCGAAAGTAAATTAGTCATGTCCAGAACAAACGGATCGGTTAGACCGTTACCTAGGAAATTCGCGTCCGTCATGAGCACTTCCTTGCCGTCTAAGCAAAAATCTCCTCTGGAAGATCTAACAGGAGAGTATGACGGCGAAGGAATTATATCGGAATCTGACCTAAGTAGTATGCAGAGCAGTATGGGTCGTTCTGGAGCCGGTATGTGACTTTTTACACCAGAAAAAAGATGTACTTAAATTTGATATGCGTGAATAAGATATTATTTAGTATTGTCTTTACAGAGGGAAGTACGGAGGAAACGGAAACGTCGAGTTTAGCAGGAGCGAGGCCGTACAATCGACTGGGGGAAGACTTGTTGAGAATGTTTCTGGAGGAAATCAATCCAGATGTTACGATCGATGTAGCTGGTCGTCGCATAAGAGCTCACAAATGCATACTGAGTTCTCGCTGTCAATACTTTGCAGCGATTCTTAGTGGCGGATGGATCGAAAGTGCAGGGAATATTATTTCCCTGCAAGGATACTCTTACGATGCGGTACACTTTGCGCTGTGCCACATATACAGCGGAGAAAGTAATATACCGGATTCTATAAGCATAGTTGAACTAGCAACATTGGCTGATATGTTGTGCTTGGAGGGTCTTAAAGAAGTTATTGGATATACGCTGAAAGTTAAATATTGCCATCTGTTTCATAAGGTATCTACCACCTGCGTTTCTGTAATAGAAGGTAGTGGATACTTGTTAGTGTCGTAATAATTGTTCGCACTCTGTTACAGCCTTGTCAAATATGCGCCGTTGGCGTATTGGAATGCATGCCTTTGGCAGCCGCTTATGGTCTTGACGAAGTATATCGAAAATCTCTGCGGTGGATCACAAGACACTTTGTACGAATATGGCCGTGCAAGGCATTCGCAACTCTTCCGAGAGAGCTTATGGAGAAATGTTATCACCAGCATATCGTGCACATGGTATGCAATGTTTAATGTATTCTTTGAGGGGGAGCCCTATTTAGGACGCTAGGAATAAGGTGACACTTGGGAATTTTTTTCTAAGATACTGTTGAACGGATCTTTTCCAAACTTTTAGGGTACTTTAGTCCACATTCAAAGAATTAAAATGAATTTTTACGTTGCAAAGTGTTTGGTAGAAATGAAGATGTATGAACACTAGGGATGTACTAGGGTTTTGACCGACTAGCCGATTAATCGGCCCCCAAGAAGGCGACTAGTCGCCGATTACAAAAGTGGCCGGATAGTCGGCTTAACCGACTATAGTCGTGTTCAGATTTATTGGCCGGTGAGTTCGGTTTCTCGAGCAGCGCGCAAGGAAAAATCAGCCACCACCACCTGACGATCGTGGATTGGCAGTTGAAGTTCCTTAGGATCTTGGTGAGAAGCTAGAGAAAAGTAGCATCGAGGCAAGCAGCAGGTGGTGGGAGAATACCCTTCAGGAAACTCACCGGCCAATAAATCAGAACACGACTATAGTGGGCCACTAGTCGGTACATCTCTAATGAACACGTTCCGTAGGAACTCGCGCGCTGGGGCTTTAAATTTGCGATTATGTTTTGAGGCCCCAATTTCTTTTCTGAAATAAAAAAAACAAGGATTTTCTTAATTCTAGTATAATTACATTGTCGATGAACGTAACAAACAAAAAAAAAGTTCAAAGTTGACAATTTGGTGGGACTTGAAAGAAAAAGTTACGATTCTGCCCCAAAATGTTTCGTACTATTTATGGAAAAAGAGTCGTTCAATTCAATTTATTTATCAATGTCTTGGGTTCGTCGGCAATGTAATTGTACTACAGATAAGAAGATCCTTGGTGTTTTTATTTCAGGGAAGAATTGACGCCTCCAACATAATCGCAAATTTGTAACTCCGGCGTGCGAGTCTTAACGAACATGTTTATATATCTTCATTTCTACCGAACACTTTGTAACGTAAAAATTAATTTTTATTGTTTGAATGCGAACTAAAATACCCTGAAAGTTTGGAAAAGATCCGCTCAACAGTTTCTTAGAAAAAAATTCTCAAGGATCACCTTATTCCTAGCGTCCTAAATAAGACTCCTCTCTTAACTGTTTCTTAAACCTGCGACAATCACTTTCTTTTTCTTCCAAAACGTTAGTCAACGGATAATGTACTTCAAACTATGATGGATTGTGATAAGCTGCTCGCAACCTTGCCAAATGTTCGTTGGGCCGAGCCTGTGTTCAGAATGGTTTCAAATTTGTTGGAAACGGCGGTGAAGTTTTTATCGGATAATTTCTCAGGCGTTCTGGGGAATGAAAACTTCCAATCTCTCGGTCGAGAATTGACGTGGAACATCAGTCGTCTGGAAGATAACTTCTTGGCAGCAGCAGACCGCTTGCCTCCCGAACAAGCGTGCAAGAGTTACTCGAAGCTGCATAAAATGTTAGCTTCGGCACAGTTGGACGAGACTCAAGACAAAATGAAGTGGGGTGCTTTGTTCATTGACTTCTTGAAGAAGATTCAATGTCGAGTGGAGAAATGTTTAGTCAGGGATGCGGCGAGGGCAGCAAGGACCACTACGTGGTTGAAAATGGACTTGGAGCTGCGACGTCGAATACAAGAATTGGCTTGCCTCGTAATCTTACCTCATGAAACGTCGAAACGTCAATCAAGGCATTCTAATTTCGTGAAAGTAAATAACGTTGCACGATACACAAATACATCACAATTTATGGGATTGCTTCTGATTTTATTCTCGTTTAAATGCGACTTTTCGTAGGAACCCAAGCCGCCGTCGATTCGTTTGACAACGAACCGTAGTTTGGATTTGAAGCGCGTGAAAATGGTCATATCCGAGCATAATGATAAAACTTTGAAACAGATGACAGTGGCACAGCAAACGAAGAAAGTTGTCAACAAACCGAAAAGCGATCCACTGGAACGTAAAATGCCAGATGAGAAACCGACTACTACGGACGCGAATAGACCGAAATCGTGGCCAAACAAAATAGAGGTAACTTTCTTCATTACTGTCAATTGTTACGATTCCGTAGATCATGAAATATATTAATTTGCGGGACATTTTTCGTACACCAATGTTTAGGTGAAATCGAGGTACTTGGAGCCCAGAAACAAATCCGTTCCTAAAGACACGCCGCAGCCAGCGCATCCAGAAAAGGTAATCGTGCAGCAGCGACGAAGGATAATGATTTCGTCCTCAGACTCATCTCGAACATCTAGTCCAGCGATGAAGCGCGCTACCGATAAGAAGCCTCTGGCAAAGATAAAGTTGACCATAAAGAAAGACGTGAAGGCACTTTCATCGGACAGCTTAACGGAAGCAAACGCGAGCAGAGCGAATACTAAAAAGGACACGATCAGTAAAAGCTGCGGTATCACGCGGCCAGAATCGCCCTCCTTTAAGCAGAAGAACGCGGAGATAGGATTATCTGTAGATTCGCTGGCAGAATCGAAGATCAAGCCTGCGCCTGTTAAGAAGAAAACGAGCAAAATGGACACTTCGATGTCCACGGACAGTCTGATGACCGAAATAACAACCACGCCCAAGTCGAACGCGTCGAACAAGCTTTCGCCGACTTTGGGGAAGGCGACGGGCAAGACGCAGGTGTACGACAGAGTGAAGAAGAGCTCGCCGCCGATGCAGCAGAGGAGTCCGCTGACGGTGCCGAGAAGACCGGCCAGGTCGCTGGAGAGCTCGACAGCCGCCAGCAGAAGCAGGGCAGCGGCTATAAGCGCCTACCACGGTTCGCCCAGTTTGCGAAGGAACCTCCTGGACGCCGCGAAAACGCCGGATGTACCAAGTAAGTCATTGAATAACGTGTCGTTTAAGACCGCTACCACGCGGGCGCTTACGCAGTCCATGGTTAACCATCCTAACATAAAAAGAGAAAAGAAGGACGGAGTGCCGAATCAGCAGGGCTCCGAGAGCCCCAGTAAAAGATCTTCCCCAAAATCGTCTGGCACTAATAAAATGACGAAACCTGCTGCTGCTACCGCTAAAAGGGCAACCGGTAAGGCCACTTGCGACGACAAAGTTAAGAATAAGTGCCATAACGGGGAAGTAGCGAAGCAACCCACGGTCGGCTCTAGATCGGGAACCTTTCTAAAAGACGAGCCCACGATACTTAAAAAGCCAGATATTAAATCTTCTCAGATCAATACTTAAATTTATAGACCGGCCGCCGTGTACGTTTTTCCACGTACATCGCGCCCGTTAGTTTTACGAATTATAACATAAAACCATCGTCTGTAATCGCGAAACGTGATAATTCCAATTGCGGAATCGTACTCTATGTGTAAAAATAGAATTATATATAATTTTAATTTAACGCAAGTTGCAGTTGACTCGATCGTCAAAAAAGGGAATATATTTGAAATGCATTTATTAGGTATTATAGAAAATGTGCTATGATTTTGTTGTAATGTTAAAGGTAATTATATAAATGAGATATGGCACTAGGTATATACAAGTTTCGATTTAAATCGTTTTTCGTTTTGTTCAATTATCTGATCTCGGGCAGAGTGTGGGGATAAATGTTTTAGAGACGTCTTTTTTTCCAGCATCGATTCATTGAGTTATTATATTGCACAACTAGGATATCGATGAGACCATCACTTTTGATCACGGATGCAGCTAGCTTAACGTCCCACCCCCAATTTTCAACCAATGTGCGCATTAATATGTCATAGTATTACACACAGCATATTCATAGATGGTAGATCTAACATGGCCAGCTAGATGATATATGTAGATAGATATCTTCTTTTCTTCCGCATTAAGGAGCCATATCGCCCAAAATTGATTTTCATAGAATTATATTTACTAATTTTTCTCCAGTTGCAGTAATATGTAAAGCAATTCCTTGTCTTACCATTTAATGTTGCCATCTTATCAACTAATTCTGATTGTAAGTAGAACTCCGTTTACCCTCCAGTGATCCTTATTAATTAATAAATTTAATGTAGTTACTGTATTTATTTATTACATTTATATCTATATTTTGCAATGTACATTTCTATGCAATATTTGTATCTAGTCATTTATATATTTTAAATATTTACTTTTATGTAATGTTAATAAATAATTCGATATAATGTTAATGGATGGTTTAATTACTCAAGTCATTACATTCTAGAGAGTCTTGGTACACGAAGAATCAGTCGGAAGTTTATAAAACAAATTTGTACAACATTTTATTTCAATGTTTCTCATTCTATACAATTATGTTTGACTTAAATACGCGGTGGTAATAATACAATCATAGTTTATACATCCAATAATGTTCCTCTGGGCCTTGTTCTCTTTGGATCCGTTTCAGGAGGAGGCATGGCTTTTCGTTTATTCATTCCTTTTCTCTCTAATTGTTTCTCAATTATTCGTGCATTATTAGCGTATGAATCAGCAACTTCTCTCTGAAAGTATAAACATGCACTTTTAATATTAACTGTCTTTCGCAGAACAGTACATATTCTTTAATTACTTGCTGTGATAAATTTCTATTAAGAGTTAAGAATTATCGCATTATATTTTAATCGTGTATACTGGGGTGGCTCTTATTTTAGACTTGCTAAGTTGCTTCAGGGCACCCTTCGGGATAGTTTCAAATAATTAAAAAAAAATCCGTGTGAAGTAAGAGCTCGATCGGATAACGGGAAAGGGGACCCTTGAACATTTGTATAATATCCTCCGAGTTTAAGAGAGAAAATATGAGATGAAAGATGAGAAAATATGTCGAGCAAAAGATCCGGATAAGGAGCATCTTTTATTTTGTATTACTTTTTCTTGTGCGACAAACGGTTTTCGAAAAAAGTCCGAAAAACTAAAAAAAAAATACTTTTTTCCCCTCAAATTTTGAAAGTTTAAATGCTTCTAGAACACTTTTTATTTATGAAGGCGAACAAAAATGGAATTTTTATTTCACAACTTTTATTTGATATATTTTTTTATTTAATCTTAAACTTGGAGGATAAATTGACTTTGCGAGCTGTTAAATAATGATTTAAATGTCTAAGGGCCCTTAGGCCCTCTTTCCCGTTATTCGATGGAGCTCAAACTGTTCACGGATTTTTTTATAATTATTTGGAACTATTCTGGAGAGTGCCCCAAAGAAAATCTTGAAAAAATTTTTCACCAAGAATCAATAAGAGCCACCCTAGCGTATATTCCTTTACTTAAACACTAATAGCGATTTAGAAAATATTTTAATAACCCCGTAGTTTTCCTTAGCAAGTAGACGATTCTACTGATTTTAATTACTTTAGAGAATTTAACATTCACCGCCAATGCATCGCTATACATGCAACTTACAGCTTCAATTTCGTCCTCTTCCTCGTCGATCGTAGAAACAGTAACCGAACTGAACTTCCCCATATTCTTCGTATGTTTCGTCACCATTATCTTCTTGGGTTTTTCTATAGCTACTTGATTATATATGTCCGTCATAGGACCTTCGCCAGAACTTTTGATCACCGCACCTTTCACGATAAATACAATATTCGTTCCTTGGTCGTGTTTATAATACAAGAAAAGTCCACACCTGCGAAAATGTGCGTACAAATTACAATTAATACCTTTCATCGCAACTCACAAAGAATGCTGTAAATACCACCAAGAATTACGTTTCTTGAAACTCTTTTTTTAAATATGTACAACGGAAGCCTTACAAGTGCGTCTTTGAGAATAAAAACAAAGGAATACAGGGAAATATTTCTCACTTTTTACATTTCTGCCGATACTGCCTCTCTATCCCCTCGGACCGTTTCAGATACACCGCTTCGTCTTGCTCGCAGGTCATTTTGTGGGCATGTTTACTTCCATCGATAACTCGTGCACCGTCTCTCTTTCGCAAAGGTAACTTTTCTATAGCACAGTCTGGAAGAATGTGCGAACAAGCATTTATATACCATAACAGTATTTAATGCAATGAAATCAGGGCTGGCAACAGAGGGGTGCAGTGGTGTAAAGGGGCCCCAGAAAAATTCAAAAAAAAAGAGAACGAAAATTTATTCGACTAAAATTCGGAAAAAATAGAAATTAGCACATATGTAAATATATGATTTTTTATTGCCCTTAACAATATTAATTACATTATTATCATTACTAGAAATTATGTTAATGTTAGTTTTTCTTTATTATTGTTATTATTATCCTTTTTTCGTGATTACGATTTGTGATAAGATGTTATTATACTTTTTTTACCGTTAAGAAATTATTTGGGGCCTTAAAATATTTCTCGCGCCCGGGCTCCTTTACATCGATGCCGGCCCTGAATGAAATGATAGATAAAGTGGATCTAACCTAAAATCAACGTCATCTGGCCACACAAACAGTAATAGATGTGTAGCGGTTTTTCTTCGCTGTATTCTTCTTGATCTTTGGTATCAGAACATATTATACTCCTTGACACTACCTTCGGCATTTTCGCTTCGAATTATACCACCAACACAACTGTCAACACCCAACATTCAACAACCTTCACTATTATTCTCCAATTTTCCCAAACATCTTTACCACTTACTGTTATCGCCGCGAGATACCGCTAGCTATGTGGAACCGTGTCGCCATCTCGCGAGGAGAGCGGCGCACTAGAGAAATGTTGGATTAAAGAGGTTTTTCCAGTGCCTCCTGCGATTGGCAATTCCACTTGGGCGCGCTGGGCGTTCAGTTGCGGTGGAGCAGTGGAACGGCGGACGCCAGTCGAAGGAGGCCACTCGTAGAGGCTAACGCACGAGATGCGAATGGTGGGTGGGCAGAGTCGCGCGACGTTCATCAGTTAAAAACGGCAGTGAATGTGAATAGTGTGATAAGCACGGCGTAATGTGGTGCACGATCGAACAGTAATCGGGCTCGTGAACGCGCGCGGTAATGTGAGCGGCTACGAAATCGAGGGAAGGCGAAAAAGTGCAGTGACTCGACGTTTGATTGGTGGTGTGCACGCAGAGCGGCCCTTCGCGCACAGCACACAGTTACACGCACAGGCAGCAGCACGTACGTATCGCACACACGTTTGTCACGTACAAAAGGCTCACACGGCGGCTCTCCCTCTGTCCCTCTCGCCTCTCTTTCACTCTCCCTCTTCCTCTCACTGACGTTCCTTCTGCATTCCAGCAGTAGCTCGCACGTAGTCGCACTTTTTTTTTCCCCTCGTTTTACACGAGATTTACGACCGCGCCCCCTTCGGTTCCGTACTCAACGCGTTGCACGCTTTTCCAACTTGCTGGGAACACGACAGCCGAAACGTTCGCGCCGGCTGCCTCGCTGGAATTCGATTGCTTGCGCGGTGCCCGTCGATCGCGCTTGCAGAATCTTCCTCCGCGCTGACAAAGGAGGTGCGAAAGAGCCACGGGAAGCGAGCGATTCCTTCTGACATTGAAAACGTCGGGAATGAACGTGCAAAGCCGCTATGGGATTTTAATGACTCGCGAAAATAGTTAATCGATTCAGGGTCTAATGTCCGCGGAACCGTAGGCGGCTCTCTTTGTTTACTTTCGTGGAGGGAAACGCACGAGCGTAAGTACACAGCGCATTGTCCATGGTTATGAGTCGACGGTGTTTATAATGCGATAGGGGGATTCGTAGCGCGGCCGGGGCTACGTACGATCCCTGCGCAATGAAACCAGCAGTGCACCGTGGACGTTTTTAGGTTACGATACGTATCGCTGCGTATCGGCAGATCTCGGTATCGCTTATCCGTCAGCTGACGAGAAGTCAGCCATGTCATAAACTTGCGATCGTGCCCTTGTGTTGCCTGTCGTGTGGAAGTGTCAAATCTTGCCTCTTGTAACACCATCGCAACACCGGATGAGGAAGGTCGAGCATAAGTTTTGCGGTCTGGAATCACTCTGTGAGTAGGATGTTTATTATTCATACCAGGGTGATTATCCTCGAGCTTGGCGAATTTTAAATGACTAACCACAAATATTTAGGAATAATCGAGGCATGGTTAGTTGGAGTTCTCAGAAGTTCGATCGGTTAAATTGTAGATGTGATGATTCGGTTAGATAATTCGAAGCGAGTAATCGTTAAATCCTATTCGCGAGCTTACATAACGATCTTTAGTCGTGTCTGAAAAATGGCTTCAGCTAGGATATCCCGACTTGGACTAATTCGGTTCGGGCGATCGTGACTTTTAACGATCGATCGATTGAATTATTGATAAACGGCGCGGGTTAACGCGCTTCTTGCACGCAGGAGAGCGCGTTCGCACGTTTCTCGCGGGCACAACGATCGGGACACACGATCTTGCCTGCATCGGCTGTCCTCGAAGGACGCGGGCGAGAGTGAAAGAACTTCTGTTTAGCAAATAAACAAGCTCGGTTTTATCTTCATCGCGCTGGCTCAACGTAGCGACTAGCGTTCTTCTCGGAACTGGGTGGAAAAATTCGAATTGCTCCATTATTTCTACAGCTCGAGCACTCGAATAAATAGAATATACGCGAGTTATTAAATTCTTGTTCTTGAGCTGTTAAACTCTTGAGCCACTGAAAAGTGTTTATTCAATTCATCTTCAAACTTACTAAAACTTTGATGGCCCTCGATGTTTGAACTGCGCATAAATTGAACATTGTTCGCAGCTTCATCAATTTCACTGAAATGTGCAAACATTCTCCTTTCTGTTTTGTTGAATCAGCCGCATTGTTCAATCGAAGTGAACCGTATAAATTCGCCTGTAGCTCCAATACTTTAGCCTGCCCGATTGTCGAGTCGCTTAAAAGTCGTAAATTGTCGGATTCTTCTCCCCAGTAAAATGCTTAATAATTCCTAGAAATAATCCCGTTTTAAAGCACCGCGCACAGTTCGCCCACGCGTAAGGGCGTTTGAAACGCTTGTGCCGCGTCTTTATGCAGCGTGAAATCGAATTTTCTTCTTTTTCGAAAGCGCCGGAGTCCCCCAAACACTTTCCCCGTCGGTATACTCTACTGAATCTCTCGGAAAAATCTCGGCCGCAGCTGTTATGAGTCGAGATGCGGTAGGAATCCACGCCGCGAGTTTGTCGCCCGTGCAAACAATTTTTATCGCTGTGTGTAACGTAGGTAGCGTAAGCAGCCGGTGTGCAGTCCGCGTGGGCCGCGTGCACAGCTTTGCAATAGATAAAAGCTCGTGCAGCCTTTGTCCTTTTTCGCGTGGTCGACTAAATTCAAGCCTCGTCGTCCACGCGTCCGAGAACCACGCCTGGGATCTCCTCTTTAGGGAACAGATTGGAAACCCGCGGACGGACCTACTTAAACACACGCAAGTTCCGTTTGACTGATTAACCCGAACGTTCAGCTGGATAATCGACTTCAAACTTTGATTCCCTGTCTGAAGTGATTATGGGAGTACAGGAAAGGGTTGAAACGTTAAGTCTAAATATATCATCTTTCACTCTTTATTGCAGGAATGGTTTATTTCTATTGTCAAATAAGGTTTTTGGACCATTTTTAAGGAAATTAACTGATTGTTCGGGTATGAAAGAAATATTGATATATTTTTAATGATTGTATTATTGTAATAGAACCCCTGTATAGGTTTGTTCAAAGAACTTCATATTAGTTCGCGATTTATCACCACCACCTCTTCAGACTACGCAAACAACCGACTCTTCAGACCACTTTATGTCAAAGTCATTCGAAAATTTGGTATCCCCTCTTGAAACTCAATGTTCGACACAAGATTCGTGAAACAAGCCTGAGGGCCAGATGTTTTTGTACGACCCTTGCCAGGACCTCCAGGAAGGTTCATGGCTTGATCGTAGCTATAAACCTTTTCAGAAGTCCTAGTAAAATACGTCGAGGTAATTGTTACGTCAACGTCTGAAACGTGAATTGATACTCGATCCCTTTTCTCCCCCTCATTTAGACGAAAGTCAATACCCAATTTTACAACGCTTTTGGCATTTATATTGATAGATAGAGTTGCTTTATTCTAACGTAGATTTTTGATTTTGCCTGTGAATCCGGGGAAAATAATGACAAATTCTGGGTTAGGTGTGTATGTTTATGTTGAAATTAATGTACGTGTATCATATCTGCTACATCGTGCAATGGGAGTACATTTAATGTAAGAGCTTTATTCATTATGAAATTTTACAGAACGATTATTATTTTTGTTCAGACAAAAGTGTCAAGTAACTGTTTGAACGATTTATAGATGAAAATGATTTGCATCTTGGGACTTGCTGGGAATAACTAAAATGTAAAGAATAAAATTTAAAAAGAATTAAAACCGACATCCAAAAAATAAAAATGCACTAAAATGTAAAAAATATTTTCCCCTTATTTAATCTACGACTCAATTTTTTAAGTCAGCGCCAGATTTACACAGTGCAAATAATGAGGCGCCGACATAAAAAAATGAAAGTCGTAGATTAAATAAAGGAAACAATCATTTTTTTCTTTCTAGTGCATTTTTATTTTTTTGAAGGCGGTTTTAATTTTCGTTTAATGACCTTAAAGTTGGTGTATTAAATCGTCTACAACGCTCAGTGTAGCTATACTTACCTAGTATCCTCATACCTAGCTTCAAAACTGTCAAATAAATCTTATCGAAATTATCACGGTACGAATTGAAAATCGGTAGTCGCGTCGGATACGTTGACTGGGACGATAATCTGATTTAAGATTATCGATGTTATCGGGAATCTGCTATTTGCTCGATTCTACGTGCACAAACTGTTCGACGTTTGATTAGAATTCTGTCGGGGGATCTATACTCGTCAGTCGAAGTTCAGAAGTTCGCAAAGTTGTCCCGGGAATTCGCATAGGGCTTTAATATTCCTTAATTGCGTTCCGAACTTCGCTTATTCGAACTAACGCGAACAAGGGAAAGCACCGATTCGCCTAGAGTTTAATCTTTAAGCAGTAATCACGAGATTCGGAATTAATTAATGGCATTCCACGGTTCTCCCGAACTGCGCGTAGAAAACGAATTTGCAATATTGGTTCCAGACACGGCAAAATGATTTATTCGAGTAAAAGTGAAAGTAATAATTACGGCTTGAGCTTGAATGATCGCCATCGAAAATAACATACTTTTACCGAGGATAATTACAATAGAATTATTCACTTTTCAGAGAAAATTGAGAGATTTACAGAGGCATTTTTCAGGTACATTCCACTCAACTGTTAAAATTTATGATTTCGCTTTCACTTGTCTGTCTTATCTCTCGAAAATATTGTAGATCACCTAACAGATATGCCTACTTTTCTTTGTAGAAACTTCGAATCAATTAATTAAATCCAATAGTGGAGAGTTTGCAATATTTAATGAATATAAACGACATCTGGTGGTAAAAATATCAAGAAAACGAGAAATAGAAACAGAATCTTTTCAACTTAGCTTATTTTGTGCTATAAACATTTAAAACAATCAGGTATAATTAATCTAACTTTTACCAGTTTATTTTAGCTTGATGTTGAATATTTTCTTTTCTATTTGTTATTGATACTATTTTTAGAAAATATACGATTTAGGACACCGGTTGCTAAAGCGTACCTTTTACAGTATGTCATAGAAACATTAATAACAAATTAATTAGTTCTGAGCAAAAGCTTGAACATCTAATAATAGGTTCCCAAAAGATCAAGCTATGATATCAAATAGTCACTTGCGTTCAAATTAGTACCAAATACGAAATATAAAGTAAAATATCTTAAGTGGTACGATATCAGCAACCCTCTCTTACATAATTCGATACCCTCTGCGTCTTTAAAATAGAAAATATTTAACCACGCATTCCATTCACTGATCTTGACACCAGAAAAATGATCTTCTGTTTTGAAATGTTCTAATCCCCTTATCGTTGACCTCGTTTGTGCTCATTGACGGCGATCACTTTAGCCGGTTCCCAATGCGCCTATCTGACTTTTCATTAAAAACTTCTTCTAAACAACGACTTATCGCCGGCCACTCGAGACTATACTAGTAGAATCGCGTCGGGAGCAAACCTATTATCGTTCAAACAATCCGTAACGCGAGCTCAAACCTCTTGCCGGGCCGTTAGTCACTGTTTGCACTAGCAAGTGCCGCCAAAGTTGCTGCAACTGATACGCAGAAAACTTTTTATTAACCGTCGGTGACGCGGTCTGAATATCGAGCTGTCCTTCGATCCATGATTCATTGGCACCGAGTAGACCCGTCTTAAATAGCAATTGCAAACGGGACATAGCCGTTGGTGAAGACATAGACGCAAAGTATGGAGATTAAGTAATTGAAGCTGAATTGCCACGTCTTTCGCGATAGACTTGGATCGACCGTTTGCCAGGAGCAGGATAGGAATGTGCACTTAAGGGGACTAGGCAGTCGTTTTTAGTGAGAAAGGGACTCTGTCCCTTATTTATTTGTAAAAAAATGAAAGCAAATCCAGGTGTATCCTTTTATCCAATGTTTGTTATTACCATACAGATTGAAAAAAAATGGTAAGAAATATATATGTGCTTCAAAAATGGCAATGCAGACGTGTAAACATTTTAACGTTTTTCCGTCGTTTTCCCTTAATATCGGTCTTAAAATGTAACGCAATCCGATTTCAAAGGTGGGATTCTTGTTTTTTGGACTCATAGTTTCGGACCAAACCTATAAAAACAAAAATTAAATCAAAATTATTATTATTATTATTATTATTATTATTATTATTATTATATTCACGGGAAAACCCTTTAGGATACAACATGTGACCAGATTTGTGTAGCAAAAATTACAATAAAATAAAAAATGAAATAGAATAAAAATAAAAATAAAATAATGCAATAAAATAAAAATTATGCAATTGGTGGCTGAAAAACGGCGATTTTTCCTAGAAAAATACGTTCTTGTTTTTACGCTACCAAAATCCGGTGACTTCTTAATTTTTTAATGAAAATCTCGAATGTTTACGGACCATATCAGAGGTTTGGTCCGAAATGACACATGTTTTACACATCCTGTAATTTTTTTCAAGTCGATCTGAACCTCCATTCGTTCGCAATGAGGAAAAAGAGAAGAGAAAAAAATATTCGAGAAAAACGCGTTTAAAGTTTCTGGGCAAAGGCGACGCTATAGGTTGCCGCTTGACATTTTTAGCTGCCAAATCTACAATTTTGCGAATTTTATTATAAACCAAGGGACATTTTATTCAGAAAGGATAGTACTTTCGGAAAATGCAATAAAAAAAATCGATATTTCGACTGCCTAGTCCCCTTAAGGGGGTCGTCTTATGTGACGGCCGGTTTTTCTTCGTTTTTTTGGGGAATTTTTTTGACGAACCATGAAAACACAATACGTTGGAATTTTTATTATATATTTATTAACATTTGAACAGTTATTCAGAATGTTTTAAAGTTAAAATATGGAGTGGAATTGACTTTATACAGGTCAGTTGTGAATAAAAAGTTGGTCGACGGCTGACATGATTCCGGCTGTCCTGCTCATCTGAAATCAAAAAGTCAAACGGCACATTAATTTGTAGACTTGTGGCTATAGCCGGTACCAGAATGAAGTCAAAATATTGGAAATTTAATGTTTGGCACAGTTTTGAAAATAAAGTTACGATTTTCGTCATTGACGAAATCGTAAAAAACTGTGCCAACCATTAAATTTCCAATATTTTGAGTTCATGCTGGTACCGGCTATAGCCACAAGTCTACAAATTAATGTGCCGTTTGACTTTTTTATTTCAGATGAGCAGTACAGCTGGAATCATGTCAGCCGTCGACCAACTTTATATTCACAACTGACCTGTGTAAAGTCAATTCCACTCTATATTTTAACATCAAAACATTCTGAATAACTGTTCAAATATTAATAAATAAGTAGTAAAAATTCTAACGTATTGTGTTTTCATGGTTCGTCAAAAAAAATTCCCCAAGAAAGCGAAGAAAAACCGGCCGTCACATAAGACGACCCCCTTAAGGGGACATTCTACTCTCTCGACCGAAATATCGGCCACTTTTCGGTGATGGTTTGTATAATGAAATAAACACTTGACGTTTCCGAATTTCCGAAATTCTACCACTCTTAAAATACAAGAAAAAAATCTTTGTTGTTTGTTTATTTCATTTGTTTACATAAATATTTCGCAGTGTAGTTGGCGGCTTCAGAATTGCTGGCGGTTGAAATTTCGGACGACTGGATCATCGGAAATAAAAAATCCAAAGATATTTTTAATTTGCAGGAGTATGGCTATCTCGCTTACCACAAATATCTTAAGATTTCTTAATATTTCCCCACATTTTATATATATTAAGCAGAGAAGAAATGCTCTTTTCGGTACTTTCAACTTCGATCGACTCCCATTTTAATAATTTTAGTGCAAAATTGTTCTTTTCGGTAAGCGAGATAGCCATACTCCTGCAAATTAAAAATATCTTTGTTTTTTTTTTTATTTCTGATGATCCAGTCGTCCGAAATTTCAACCGCCAGCAATTCTGAAAACGTCATCTCCCCTGCGAAATATTTAAATAAGCAAGAAAATTAAACAAACAACAAAGATTACTTCTTGTATTTTAAGAGTTGTACAACATACCCCCTGAAATTCGAAAACATTCAGTGCGTATTTCATTATATAAAACCATCACCGAAAAGAGGCGGATTTTTCGACCGAGAGAGTAGAATGTCCCCTTAAGGGGGCAGGCCAATTTGATAGAGTTTAAGCTAAATTGACCAGATATTTTCTGTTCCAATGCGGGACAAAAAAGGAAGCAAGCTAGCAAGCAAAAAATGGTTAACAGATCCGTGAGGAGATCATTTCCGTGGGTTATTAAAGTATACTCAGGGCCGGCGGAACCCATTCTGCAAGTAATGCGCCGCATAAGGGCGCCAGCCGAAGGGGGCGCTAAAAACTATATCGCAGACTTTATAATAAAGGAACCCAACTCCCATATAAACAAAATGTAAATGTAATTCTTTTTTTAATTCTACCTCGTAAAGGCAAAATGTATTAAATAAAAAACAGGTGCAAAAATTTGGGGGCGCCAAAAATTTTCTTGCATAAGGGCGCCAAAAATTTTTTGCATAAGGGCGTCAAAAATTATCTTGCATAAGGGCGCCAAGTATCCTCGCGCCGGCCCTGAGTGTACTTAATACATAAATACATTGAAAAGAAATTAAAAATATGTAAAATTAAAATGTAAAAGGTTACATGTCCAGTGCGGGACACTTTGCGGGACACTTTTCAATGCGGGACAAGGGGCTAAAATGCGGGACGTCTGGTCACTTTAGTTTAAGGGGTTATACCTAGTCAGACAGCCGAAAAGAGGCGATTGTTTGTGACTTCTTTTTGAAAACGCGGAAGCATATATTGTTACAGAACTTTTTGCACTTAAAAGAGCAACATTTAAAGAACATTTGCTAATTTTTTCGTAGGAAAATATTTACGTTTATAATAAAGTAACAGCGTACATCCAAGAAGCCTTTTTAAAAAATTGGCTTTGCGTGAGCACTGCCATTCGGAACCAGACATTGTAAAAGTGAGCAAGAGTTAAATTTTGACTTTCGGTGTTAGGGAAAATAGATGGACATTTTATTTTAGAACGTTAATAGGTACTATTATCCTCGAGTGAAAAATTAAACAGTTTTACAGGCCAAAAAATCTGGTACCTTTCTCAATTTATTTCCCCTAAAATTTACCGCCCCCAAAATTTTCTCTTCTAGGCTGCCGCCTACTTAGCCCATGTATATACAAACCCTCCCCTATTAACTGCTATCACAAAATGTCCCTGCTCCACGGAAAACCCCTTTCCAAAAATTATCAACGTGCGCTCTTCTTCTAGACACCCATTCATTTGATTTTCCAAGGCTTTCGATAATTAGTCATTTCTGAGATGCCACGAAAATAGAATACTTCCTCCCTCGCCTTGACGATCATCCCGGGGCGAGTACGAACTGTCGAAAAGTTCAGTAACGCTTCTCAAGATAAACGCCTGTGTACTTTGCACAGTGGTATTTACGATCTTCAAAGTGGTAGGCTGCACCTTCCTCGCGCAGCTGTGCCACTGCACTTTTGTAAGCTCGCTGGAAAATAAACCGAAGGAAACGTGCAGTGAAATCCTCCTGCCGCCCCGATCCCCACAATGCCCCTCTATTCAACAGATTTCAAACGATTGAACGTCAGTCTTTTTCTACCTGGCGCGACATCCTCCGATCGCAGTTTTCTGGCTAACAATGCGCTGTCTTGCGAAGCACTGTTCGCTTCCTGCAGATAGTATACCGTCTTCCCTGCTCCAGACACCTCCGTTTCTAACCTAGGACACATTCTCAACGTGGCGTTCCGCGAGAATTCAATATCTGCCCTCTAGAACTGCACACTGTATTCATTCGTAGGGTAAACGCACCAATAAATGAACACTTAAGGCTAATGAATGAACACTTTTATAAAATTATGTTTGCAGCGCGATTGATTCCATTTGTTGTAAAAATTGTTTGGATATGAAGCAAGAAACTGGAAGAAGTTTCTAATTAATTAGTTGCTTATTTTAGTAACTTATTTTACTCATTTTAATAAAAAATGTCCATTCACTGGTACGTGTTCATTTACTGGTACATCCAGCCTATTGTTTCTCATTAGCAAAAACAATGAGGGTGCTTGTAGATAACGATGGCCGATGGGAATGGATGAACCATCTTTTATACCTGCTTCCCGTTAAACGATGAATCATTCTATATTTCCGCCGCGTGGAGGATTCTCGAAGGAGTAAACATCTGTTTTGGGAAACACTGTGAAATTCCGCGGTTGAGCGGCCAGAGTTTCAAAAATATCGCCGGTCTTCCTTAAGAAGGGATATTTTGGCGTGGATATAGGTATTTTGAGGCGCGAGTTGCTTCTAATAATATCGCCCAAGTACTCTGTTTCATTGAGTCGTCATCTTCGTTTCCATTTATATTTAGATTCTTAGGAATCGAGTATGATTTCATCAAATCAGGGGTTGAACACATTTATGATATCTGTTTCGGTTCTTGATACAGTTATAAGAACCGAAATAATCTTGAAGCAGTTACGAGTGAAAAAGTTTCTGGTCTATATTGGTCTCGGTTCCGGTTCTACAGAACCGATATCGGTTCCATAACGGTTTTATATCGATTATACAGTAAACTCTCGATAGGGGCTGGGGCACTGCGACTCATATTAATTTAACACTTAATTTAAAGTATTCTTAACACTAACAGCAATAACTTTTCTAATATGTACAAACTTGCTACTAATTTAATATTAATTATTGAGATTAGTAACTATTTTTTTTAACACAATGTTTCGTGGATGAAAATGTAAATTCTTGTAAAATATAATTCTTTTTGTATTATATACGAAATGCTCGTCTTAAACACCCCGACCCAAAGAATCGATCTTCGCGTTTGTTTATAAGATCCTTCATTAATTTAACACTTAATTTAAAGTATTCTTAACACTAACAGCAATAACTTTTCTAATATGTACAAACTTGCTACTAATTTAATATTAATTATTGAGATTAGTAACTATTTTTTTTAACACAATGTTTCGTGCAGGAAAATGTAAATTCTTGTAAAATATAATTCTTTTTGTATTATATACGAAATGCTCGTATAAACTCCCGGACCCAAAGAATCGATCTTCGCGTTTGTTTATAAGATCCTTCATCGCTGAGCCTCTCTATCTGGAATCTCCCTTTTCAATACTTAATTTACAGACGCCGCCTTTCATTTCGATTCTTTCTGAATCGAATAAAGTTTTGAAAAAAGAGACTCCAGATAGAGAGGCTCAGCGATAAAAAAGACTTATAAATAAATAGATTTTCCATTAAAAAATGCGATATTGTTCGTAAATATTTTGAAACGTGCGATGCGTACCCGATGGGCAACCGATATCTACATTATTTTTTCGGAACTGTTTCAACCCCTGCATAAAATTCAACGATTTTTTATGGTCTTCGCTGCGCGAAATTAGAACTTGAATTCTTCTTGATCGTCGATATGATCCGTTGGAATTGATCGTTTTAACACATTCGCGGACAGTAAACGTTTCAGCGAGGTGCAAAACTTGACAGTCATTTTATGTTTAAATTGGTTGTTATATCCGAAATTTGATTAAACACATTTATAAGGGTAGTCAGATTATCATATTTTAATCGTTATATAGTCATTATCTTTACAGGTATAATAATTACAAAAACTTAAGGTTATATAAAATTAAATTCAAAATAATTGACTTTAAGATTTGAATGCTATAGCATTCACGTCCGCGAACATGTTAAAATTGATTCTAGAGATGAGAATCTGCGTTAGTTAGCGGAAATTTGGTTGTTCGAACATCCCGATTTTTTTAAAAGTGTTCAGGCTTGTAGAAGACCTCAATAGAAGTATCAGGCAATGATTTGTGCCCATTTTCTGTTCTTCAAGGTGAAAACGCCATAGGTTAATGAGTGTTTTCCTATTTTCCAGTATATCCCGAAAACTATAAAAGATATAAAAAAAATTATTATAAAGAAAAATTAATGTTTTTTATGCTATATAAAACTAAGTAATCGAATTGTTTAAAATATGTGATGGCAAACATTTTACTATTTAATTTACAAATTATAAATAATTTTATTACACAGAATCATAGCTCACAAAAAGTCGTTAAATTTTCCTATACCTACTATAGTTTTCAAGATATACAGGAAAGTAGGAAATCTCTCATTAACAATAAAGGGTGTTTTCACCCTGAAGAACCGAAAATGGACACAAACGAAAAATTGCCCGATACGAGGTTGAGCGTCCTCTACAAACCCGCACAGTTTAAAAAAAAATGAGAACAAATCAGCTTTAAAAAATCGAGAAAAATCGATCGATACACAAGGTTTCCTTGTCAGCCACGTTGGAAGAAGTACACACATATTTCGACGTCTTGCTATCGTCATAGAATTTACTAATTTATCGATCTTCGCGCATCAGGGGCAAACGCGCGATAGCCTATGAATGTTATTCCCCATTTTTTACTCTAGCCAGCCGCACAAGTGCACTTTGCGGAAAGAAGAAACGCTACACTAAGGAATACGCGCGCGGTGATACGTTATCGTTCTATGGTTTCAACGAACGAAACTCAATCCGAATACGCCTTGTGCTTCGCTCTGGCCTCGAGACGTTCGCGAAATCGACGATATTGTGACTAGGGTTCTCAACATTTTTTCAAGATAATATACTATTTTATAGCCAAATGTGACTCAAGATTTAGTATCAGATGATTGCATAAGTTCGTGCCCGATTTTCTACTACCTCGCGACATTTTTTCGAGAAAAACCAAGCCCTTTCTTCAAAACTGGAATCGACAAGCTTGTAGATCGTTGGAAAACAATTGTAGAGAAGAATGGTGACTACATACTTGACTAATAAAACTGTACGCTTTAAAATTTAACCATTGAATTTTATTTTCCAATCGGGCACGAACTTATGCAATCATCTGATACATTGTGAAAAAATACAGTATTCTTCGAAGGAAAGTGGTAGAAAATAAAACTACATTAAAACAACATCTTATTTTTTTAATGTATATCTTTTTGTGAATTTTGTATTATTAATTAATTTATTGTCTTTAACAAATATGACAAAGGTTCGATGGCACTGAAAGTCCAAATTAACATATACGAAGCGAATACGTCGCGAATCGGACGCGCGCGTGGGTGGAATGCTCTCCGAGCCGCTCCTCGTCACCAAGCACAGTTATTATCCGGGCGATCGGCAGCGCGATCAGTCCCGCGGTTATCTCGTCGACCACGCGAGTCGCCGTCGTCACGGATTAGGCTAAACTACAGCGATGGAAAAGTCTAATTAGGGTCACGCCGCGTAATTCCGCGATCCGCGCGAAACCTCCGACCGGGCGCGATAAATTTACGCGCGGCTCGCCGGAGCTCTCCGCGCCGGCGGGCATCCTTACAGAAATTTTGTGAGCCTCGCGGAACCGGGGATCGAAACCAGGCTCGTTCCGTCGCGTTGCGCCGCTCTCGAACGGTACTTTTACGGAGTCGTAGGAAAAAACTGGCGGATAAAAAAAGAAGAAACGTTAGGCTGCTCGAATTGCTTTCTAACGACGCGGGACTCGCGGGGCTGGCAAGCGGGCGCGGTGCACTCGGATTTCTGTTTAAATCCCATGCCCAGAGAATCTTCGGGCCACTTTCGTTTTCGACCGTTCCTCGGCCACTTTCTACCGCGCGCACATAATTATTTCGACTTCGGCTGTGCGAACATCGAGCCGCTCTATCGGGCATTCCTCCTCCACCCGGTGTAGAAAGCGTAAAAGAATACCGCGAAAGAATTCGATGCCGGAGATAGAGACGTCGAATCGCGGGGGACAAATGCGTTGCAACAATCGCATCGCGGCTTCGATTTACGCCGGCGTTCTAGTTTTCCGTGGAATCGTCCGCGGCCGCTTTCTCGGTCGTTTCGATTCGACGCCGAATCGTCGACTTGGCACGCCTCGAGTTCGTCCCCGTGCTCGGTCGGGAAGCGTGTGGCCTCTTCGTGCGTTTGCGGCGATCTTCGCCAACACTCGTGAAAAGGGGCTTGGGAATAGTTGCAGTTATTGGTCGGGATTCTTTTCGGCGATTCTGGACCTTCGCTTCTTAAGGGAGAACCTGGTTTAGGACGCTGACAAAGGTGATTTTCGCGATTTTTTAACACTGATGAATTAAGCCGATCTTTCTAGAACTTTAAGGGTATTTTAATATTTGTTTATACAAGATAAAATTGAAATGTAATTGAAAAAATTTAAGCTCCTTGCGCCGAAATTGATGCGCCTGGACTGCACTGAAATTGTGAAATGGTGGGAAGAATGGAGCCTTTAATTTTATTCTTGCCCGAAATAAACAAACCCAAGTTTTTCTTAGTTTTATGAATTTGCATTGTCGATAAACTACAAATATAAGAGAGAAGTCTAAAATGGACAAAATTGTGAAACTTTAAAATAAATTTACGGTTTTGAGGACAAAATTTCGCTATTTTTATGCAAAAATGTGGTTTAATTGAATTTTTTCGTAAATGTTTTTAGTTCGTCGATGATGGGTGGTCATTATTGAACTAAAAACCCCGGGACAAATCGATCGGTCGAATAGTTTTCTCGTTATCTCTCCCGCCAACTTGAAAAATTTTTCGTGAAATTTTTCTTTAAAGTTTACGGTTTCCGGCTGAGCGTGCGTATGCTGCGCTACTCACAATTGTTGCCCTGATACTTCCGAAATACTTTGAATTTCACTCTGGTACATTAGGAATAACCCATATTCTCTAAGAGTAGCTATTACAATCGATTAAAGCAAAAAAAAAAAGAAACTCGAAAATTTCAACCTTCTAAACAAAGTTCTCCCCTTAAAAATCTACACACGCATAATAGCTCCATGACTCTTCAGTGGCAGTAGTAAAAAATATAATTTCCCAGTTATAGAATAGAACTTATTCTTTAAAAAAATTTTTATAATTGCCCAATGAATTTTATTAAATTTACATTAAACACATTTTTATCCGTTCAACTCGACCTCCCCAAGATTAAATCTCGAGTACGCCACTGCCGTTAACACTGGCAGTACCGAACCGTCACGCAGAGATAGTCAAGAAAATTATTTAAAATAAAAACTTCTGTTCGAAATTTGTATTTCAAATAATTTTCTGCCCATCTCTGCCGTGACGGAACTGCTTTGTGCGCGTAGACCCTAACTCCTAGAAATGCCACTATTACTTGGTACACGAGCGCGTGCAAAAACAAATAGTCTGATCGTTACAGTGAATCCTCCCATGTTCGTGAATTTGAAATTTAAAAAAGAATTTGAAAATATTTGTGACAATAAAGTAAAATAGTGGCACTTCGATTAGTTGGCTGAAGCAAAAGACAAACCGGCACGGCAGAACCATGGCCGCGAGTCCTTATTGAACGATCGTTCCATTTTCGTCATGTCATTGAAACGTGAACGGCAGACACGATCGTAGACAATCGATATTCGGTCCGTGCGGTTGACTCACGAGACGATAACGTTCCACCGCGTTGTAATGATCGCTGCGCGACGTGGATGTCGGATTTCCTGTGCCGCGTGCCCCGACATCGCGCAGCCACTCTTTCCCACTATGTATTTTGTTGCTCCTACTGCCATTTCAATGAATTTCGCCGAATAGCGATTAAGGGTTGAATTTAATGCGCTGCGCTGTTTAAAGTCCAGCGCGGAATAGAAATGCAGCGTTTCCTGTCGTCCCATTTGCTCAGAGCAATTAGGAGATCGTGTTTCTCGACAATTTAAGGGAATGAGCCGAGTATCAACGGTGGAAGGAATATGATATATTTACTGGGTAATATTGTTGCAGAGTATTAGAGATGCGCCGATTAGTGGCTGACTATGCGGTTAAGCCGATTATTCGGCCACTTTTATAGCCGCCGATTAGTTGGTGAAAAAGGCCAATTGATCAGCCTCGAATTTTTAGTATTACTCATAATTTTATGAGGCATAGAATTAAAAATAAAATGCTCTTTCTATACTGTCATTAGTATAATTTTAATATCTTTAATATGGAGTATATCTAGTTACTTATGCATATTTGTATGTAACGTAATTATTACATGAGACATTAAAAGTAATAATTAGTATTTATTGAAACCAACTAAATGTGTACCAACGGAAATAAATGGCCGGCTATGTAATTGGCTTGTTGGTGTCGATTAGTGGGATAGTCAACCAAAGCCGTTGTTGCTACTAAATTGGGGCTGAAAAGTTGTTGCGGTTTTATTACAAATTGAATTAAAGTGAAAATAGCATACGTAGACGAGTGGATTACATGAACAATCATTCCGATAAACAGGTCACTTCCATTTCGTTGCGTATTCATTATTTCACTGACATTCGGTGTACATAATAATAGTTCTCTATATCGAACTATTTAATAGGTTCGATTTTATTAAATATTGTATACTTCATCGAGGCATACTCACAAGGGAAGATTCCGAAGCCGAAAATGCAAAAATTTTGAAACTTTGTGAGTATGCAGGGGATTTTCTCCTGATTGCAACGCAATTTTTGTTTGCTCCCCAAATTCACTCGAAGAAGGTGAAATTAACCCCTGAAAATTCGGCTATTTTCCGATTTTGTGTTATAACTCGCGAACTGCAAGAGATGTAAAAAAAGTTTCAAGACAAAAGTTACTTCTTTTAAGGGGGGTTCTGCTTTGTGAGACCGAAAAGGTAGGCGATATTTGCGAATTTTTTATAAAAAAAACTCTTGATCGGATTTATTTGAAATTTGGCAAGCTGTTTTATTGTACTTTTAAGTATTATTACAAATTTTTATGAGGCTATACAAAAAAAATGTGTGTGTGTGTGTTGCAGAACGTTAAAAAAACGGCTCGTGCTGGCGTTGGTGGAAAGTGTCCTATGGTTTATCTGAAACACTAGAAGGAAAAGGGATTCTTAATCTGCATGAACATGGCTATCTCTGGAACTAGGATTATGACTGTATCTGTTACCGTTCTTTTTTTATTTGCATAATTCCTTGGGATTTTTGGACAAATTTTGAATTTTTTATTCAAAGGCTGCCATTTTAACAATCTTTAATTTTTCTGAATTGTTCTAGTTCCAGAGATAGCCATGTTCATGCAGATTAAGAATCCCTTTTCCTTCTAGTGTTTCAGATAAACCATTTTTTTCAACGTTCTGCAATTAACGCTTTACACACGCACATTTTTTTGTATAGCCTCATCAAAATTTGTAACAATACTCAAAAGTATAATAAAACAACTTGCCAAATTTTAAATAATTCCATTTTAAAAATTCGCAAATATCACCTACCTTTTCGGTCCTACAAAACAGAACCCCGCCTTAATTAGATCTATCATTTGTTAGAAAAATTATTTTACAGTCGCGACTTATAACAAAAAATCGGAAAATAACCGGATTTTCAGGGGTCAATTACACCACCTTAGATTGATTTTGGGCAGCGAACAAAAATTACGTTGCAATCAGGAGGAAATTCCCTACCTATTCACAAAGTTTCAGAATTCTTTGAATTTCCGGGTTCGGGATGTTCCCTTGTCAGTGACACCCATACCGCAGTAAATGAATTGGTCCGAGCAACGGATTGTCGCTCTTCACCCCACAACAATAAAACCAAGCATTGAGGAAAGGAAAGTTGGAGAATCGTTGACCGTGCGCGGTCGTTGCGTCCCAAACTTATAATTCGCGGAGCAAATGGAGCAGAAAATGTGAGAAATCGTTGGTCACAGTGAAGGAGTGTACAGAGTACAAATTATGGTATGCGTTGGTAGTCGGCGGGGACACCGAAATAACGTTCTAATCTCTATTCTTGGCACACGCCTCCCACGTAGCCTGACAAAAATGCAAAACTTCTCTTATAACCGTCCAAGTATCATCAACCCCCTTTCTAGTTCTCCCATACTCCATCAATTTTTCAAAAGCATTTCAACGTTCAATCATCTGGAATGCCATTGCCCATCACGCGTTATCAGCTGTAGCGAATAACAGATAGAGCTTTCCGCGAAGATAGGATCGATAAAGTCGCGTATCAATGACAGATAAATTGAAATGGCAATTTATAGGAGGCTTGACAATTAATGTGCAACTGGTGACCCTCGAACATAAAACGGAAAAAAGAAAGATACAGGCTGTCGATAAGAAATTTTTCGTTCGTATCTCCGAAAGGAATCATTAAATTTAAAGAAAGTTTATATTGCCAAAAAGCACGTTTTATTAAATAATACGCAATTACCTACTTAGAAAATGGTACCGTCTTCGCTGCTGTCGATAATCGCTTGACACCGTTTAGACACGCTTTCAACTAACTTTTCTGCAGACTCAGAAGGTCAAGACAATATTTCTTGAATTTCTCGAAGCGAATGCACAGTAATACTAATTATTGACCTCTCGTAATTTTCGTGCTGAAAGACCGCGATGAAAATTGATTTGTGTAATCTTAATCCAGATAATAAAACTTTGTCTACCTTTTGTCAAATACGCGGTTGACTACGGTCCTTTGATTCTGATATGTTATAACAAAAGCTAGACTTATAGTTTTAATAAAAATGATTTTGGAGTAAAAAATATGCCATTTTCTTTTATATTCAGCAAGTGGCCAACAACTGTACCTGGACAACAACTATGCTACGACCGGTCAATAACTACAATTTTGAGTTATGTTTCTTTATAATAGTATAACATTGAAACTACTGATTTCTCGAAGTTTCTTTGGTGTTGTAATCTTCTTCGATATTTCTCTATCCGCCTGGTACGACAAAACTTCATTTATAAAATTCAAGTTATTTATTTCATAGCGTTTACCTAAACTGGGGCTCTGAAGCTGGGATTTCCAATGCGCGGTTCGCCGCTGCGGTGAGCCCGGGACCTGGAAATCCCAGCTTTAACTGGTCAACTACTGTATCGTTTACCCTACTATGCTCTTTTCATCTTTCCACGTCGCGCAGAAACGACAAAAAATACGGAGCTCTCACTTTAAAAATAGCCTGTTTTCTGCGGAATTGCAAACTAAAATGCCACACGTATTAATCAGTATTGTAGAAGACACTTTTTTGAAAAAAAAGTATCCTCCCTCGATTTCTGAAAGACACACCCCTTTTTAACCCTTTAGCACCCGAGGTATCATATATGGTACATTCCCTTTCTTTGCTATTTCGCATTTTGCACTCGCTATTTGCACCAAATTAGAGTAGTTTTATTCATCGAACAAGTAGAAACCTACCTGAAATCTGTATTCATTTGTTTTATGCATTTTAACCTCGAAAAAAGGAAAAGAAAGAAAAAACGTACATATATGTCTATATTTATATATTGCCACCTGAATCCTGTCGGAAGAAAAATATCCCATTTTCTTTTTACCATTAAAAATGGTCTGAAATTTTATATTTGTATATATATATATCCAAAAGTTTATTAATCCTTTCGAATACAGAGTACAATCGAGTACTAATTAATCAACAACTCATTGGACTCTTTCATTCAACGTGTGAACATGGTTACGAAAGAGCCTCTGTCAATCGAACGAGCAAGTAGTCGCGCAATGACTAATGGCATCTAAGCTCGAGCGTTTCTTCGCTTCGAGCATTATCTTCACCTTGAGTCACGGAATCTTTTTGTCTTGCTCCTTGCCAGTCTCTCCTGGTTTATTACCCATGGGAATGATTATTCCCAAGAATGACCGACGATGTGGTATTGAGAGGCGTTTTACCGACGGAATTTGCTCGATCGCGTACTCGTGTGCCTGGTAAATATAACAGCAGGCTACCACGCGTGACCGAATTGAGGATGGATTCTGATTAATAAATTGAAATATCGTGGCGTCCAGCAGCGTCATCGATGGCTATACACGCACCCCACGTTTCAACGCAGATCACACCCACGCTTCTCGCGAAGCTTCTCTTTTACCATTTAATCGTGACGGGTGGGCGAATGGAAAATTTAACCATAGTCGAGGGATCGACCGCGAGAAAGCCTCGTGATCAATACATCGTTAATTATAATTATTCCGCTGGTTAATTTAAACAGCACTCGTCGCGCAGGGATTTATTCCAGTTACAGCTGAACGCGTGTTAGCATTGATTCTTAAGGGTGCATTCTCGTGTAATCGTTATTTTTTTAAAGAAAGCTGTAACACGTAGGGTGGAAAATGTGTATATAATAACAATTCTTTATTGCACAGTAGACATTACGAAAACAATAAGAAGATATAAAAAAAAACAAATACAAGAAAACAAGAAAGAGAAAAATAATAGAGTTAGAAATTATACAGTACACGTAAAAGTAGAAATAGTGTGCAAAAGGCGAGGAACAGCTGTCAGCTGTTGTTACTAGGGCTGGGATTATTCGAAAAATTTAATATTCGAATATTTTACAAGTATTCGAATGCTACGAATAAACTTCGAATATTTGAGTATTCGAATGTTATTATCCGAATACTATTCGAATATCGCTGTATTCGAATAGAGCAGTATTCGAATAGTATGGTGTGAAGTGGGTCAAAATTAGCTTACAAGATTTCACCCTGACAAATGAACCTCAAAAACTTGATTTATAATTCACACCATACTATACTCTACGAATACTCAAATATTCGAATAGTATTCGAATACTCAAATATTCAAATAGTATTCGAATACTCAAATATTCGAATAGTATTCGAATACTCAAATATTCGAATAGTATTCGAATACTCAAATATTCGAATAGTATTCGAATACTCAAATATTCGCATAGTATTCGAATACTCAAATATTCAAATAGTATTCGAATACTCAAATATTCGAATAGTATTCGAATACTCAAATATTCGAATAGTATTCGAATACTCAAATATTCGAATAGTATTCGAATACTCAAATATTCGAATAGTATTCGAATACTCAAATATTCGAATAGTATTCGAATACTCAAATATTCGAATTATATTCGCCAAATAATTGAACAACTGAAGTATTCGAATAGTATTTGAATACTCAAATATTCGAATAGTATTTGAATACTCAAATATTCGAATAGTATTTGAATACTTGGATATTCGAATTATATTCGCCAAATAACTGAACAACTGAAGTATTCGAATATTCGAATACCAAATAATTCGACAAATAGTCCCAGCCCTAGTTGTTACCCTAACCACTTAAAACTACTTAAAACTACTAAAACCTATATGACGAATCTGTGAAAGAAGTAGTAAGAATTTCTGTCGAGTGTCGTTTCTTCGTCGCGTAAGACGCGGCTGCAAAGGTAGAAATTAAATTTTCAACGATGAAGGAGGGTTACGTAACTCGATCCTAGGAAATCTCGTAAGAAGGTGGGAATAAGCACGAAGTGCAATTTGTGATGCAGCACTGCGTCCATACTGGGCGATGCAATAATAGTAATATCAAATGAAATTACGAGTTTCGAGTTGTGCTATGAAAAAACGTTTGTATTCTCATTTGAGTTAAACAGTTGCATTGCAGTATTGAATTACAATCAAATTGAACTTGGGTTTTTCTTGGGTAGTTTCGACTTATTTTCTTCCCTGCTTCATCTCACTTTGGAGGGCGAAGAAGGGAGCTGTACTCGCGATAAAAAATATGAACCGCGTGTAGAACACGTGCCACAGAACCTGTTAAATATTTCTTTAGGTATTTGTTTGTTGATTTGTTACAATTGCACACGGTAGGTGTAGCGTGTCTAACAGAGATTTAGTGATGTAAAAGCAACGGTGGGCGAAGTCTATAGAACTCTTGATTATCTCGTCGACAATTATTCAGGAGTCCAAGGACATGTTCAGGTCCAGAAGTGTGTAGGAATAAATAAGTGCTTTCCTATGACAAGCAACAAAGAACAGAACATTACCTTGCTGGTAAATCTAACGAAGTCCATATGTACTTCTCAATTTTCAGTGAATATAAATTTAAACCTCAATCTATTACAATGAATCAGGTAGTAATTGAAAGCTATTGCAAAATACGTAAGTCGCTCCAGATATGAATTGGCCAAGTTATGCAAAAGCCTACAAACCCTTAAAATAACGAAAATAGTTAAACACAGTAGGTACACATCCTATAATGTTATCATCTTTATTTTGCAAAAAATTACCAATCCATAGAATAATACTTACATCAAACAAATTATTAAAGCCACCAAGCCATAGTTCCATTTAGGCTTGAAAAATAAAAACCAGAGAAAATTTAAAATAATATTAATCACACTACTCACTATTAAATAACCCATCAAAAAGCATTGTAAAATAATAACAGAAAATAAAATATACCCAATAGAAATAGAGCTACTTTTCTTTAACAATTAAAATCTTCAAACTAAATTTACTCAAATTCAAATCGAGGGTACTAGCTTTCTACATAACTTGACCCAATTGTTATTAATCTAGTGTTGTAAAAAGCTTAGAAAGTAAATGCTTCTATTAATCCTTAAGGACTTTTGGATGGAAAATCATGAAACCTTTGAAAGGTACAGCTTTGTCTCTGACGACTACGAAGTAGAATTGGAATTTTCAGTCTCGCCCCAGGCAACAGATCGAAATCGTGGAATTACGCATACGTGGTGGATAAAGGCACTAGTAGATACCGGGGTTCACAGACTCGTTACTATATTTCTGCAAGACGCTATACCAACGAGCGAATAGTTATATACGAGCCGCAGCGCGGAGGATGAATCGCGACGGTTCGTATAGAAAGGATCGTTGCATCACGATCTCTCTCGCAGATCGTCCCGTGAATCATGCTCCGCATTTAATTGCCTCGAGTGCGCGGCCCGTGCTACGTTTAGAAGTAACATCGACGCGGCATAGAGTCCGGAAAAGACGGAAAGAAGAGGAACGTGTTTCGTGTCTATTTTTGCCACTCGAAAGGTCTCGCGTTTCTAACGCCGTGGAGTGCGACAGTCTCCATTTGATACGGGATCCTCGCCGAGGGTTTCACGATGCCTGAAATCGCGTCGATACAGGGTGGGTCCCATGCTCGCTTAAGTGATTCGCGTTCCATCCAAATAGTGGAAACAATGAAATTTCGATTATAATCCTGATGACGCTTGGAATTTAGTTTCTTTCTTCCGTTTTAATTTATAAAAGGGACATTTATCCTCGCCAGGAATTCCCATAGTGACGAGTGTCCTAAAGAATATTTTCGTTGCTCTAAGTCTTAAGTGGAAAATAGTAACATAGGTATAAAAAGATTCGGACGAAGTTGGGAGTTTTTAAATAAATTGTTGACGCATTTCTTAATTTCTAAATCTTTGCTAAAGTCTTTCATGGAGAATTTTAGTACTGTCCGTGGCTAATAGTTCTTTTATTAACATGATTAAGTTAAGTTTTTGGCGTTTACCTGGCACTCAGTCCTATTGGGACATTTTGTTAATATAGTAGTTGTAGGGGTATTTCAGTATTTAGATGTTTTGTGCGAAAGCGTTGTTTTGAAGGAACTATCTCGCAAATTGCAATACAAGCATAGCGGAGCTAACTTGTGCGCAGAGGCGGATTTACCATAAGGCGCACTAGGCGCGCGCCTAGGGCCCCGACTTCGGAGGGGCCCCACAAAAATCAACTTTCCACTTTTTTTTAATGACACCAAATTTGATTTCATGTGATTTTATTCTTCCTGTCTTTCCCTTTTTTGTAAGGGGCCCAATATTTTCCTTTGCGCCTAGGGCCCCAACCGACCTTAATCCGCCTCTGCTTGTGCGCAAACATTTTGCTACTATTCCAAATTGTTCTATTTCTAAAATGAGGTTGAAAACACTCACGCGTGTAGGCACTATTACTGCGTTAAGTATATAGGGCGTTTCAACGGAACAAGTGACGCATGAAATATTTGCCAGAGCGTAAGAGGTACGAGAAAACACAAACCGCCCTCCCTCCGTCATCTTTTATTCAAGATTTGATATTAGGGAAGAAGAAACGTTTTTCTCACTCTTTGTATGTTATCTGAAGGAGGGAATCTCGAGTGTCGTCATAGCTCTTGCCCTCGTCGCAAATATTCCGCGCTACACTTAACTGCAACGTTCTGTATACATAGCGCGTGTGCCTTTCTACTTGCGCGTAATTTCCTACAGGTACACGCATAAGAATTTCCAAATGCTAAACGCAATACAAAGCGATCGAAGTCTTGAACTTCCCCTGCGAGAGATGATTAATCGGCTATCAAGCATTCAGAGATAAAGAAATAATCTATTTTACATTCTCAAGTATTCCAAGCACAAATTCACTTATAACCAGACGTGTAATCTTTAAGAGCGTATTATTCTATTAACTCGAAGCGTATAAAAGATTTGTTAATGCAAGTTTGCAGCGCCTATTGTACCATTAAACTTTTATTTGAAACATTTTCTTTCTCTTGTATTTTAGGAGTTATAGGCGAAAAAGTGGGAGTGCCTATTTAACTTTAGGGCTAGTTGTCACACACTTAAGGGGGTATTCTGGTCTGACGATGCGTTTTCGTCGCATTATTTCGGAATTTTTTTTACAAAGAACCCATCAATTTTATTATTATTTATTTTATTGCTATATGTTTATTGATGTTTCAACTACCATTACAAATTTTGTCAATAGAAAAAAATTAAAATCAAACGCAATTGACCGCTTTAAAGTAATGGTGAAAAAAAGAACATGAGGTCACGGTGCCCATGATTGGGATCGTTCTAGTGATCAGAAACAAAAAATAAAAACAGATTCTTTATCTGTATGCCTGTCGCTATCGTCCCTACCAGAATAATAAAAAAATATTGAAAATTAAGCAAATGGCCGCGGTTTGAAAATTAAGTTTCAATTTTCGCACATTTTTTCAACTTTAAAGGTCTGCGAAAGTTTAAAAACAAATTATTTTATCATAATTCTGGTAGGGACGATAGCCACAGGCATACAGATAAAGAATCTCTTTTCATTTTTTGTTTCTGATCACTAGAACGAGCCCAAACATGGGCACCGTCACTCCGTGTTCTTTTTTTCACCATTACTTTAATGCAGTCAACTGCGTTTGATTTAAATTTCTTTCTATCGACAAAATTTGTAAAGATAGTTGAAACATCAATAAACATGTGGCAATATACTAAATAATAATAAAATTTATGGGTTCTTTGTAAAAAAATTCCGAAATAACGCGACGAAAATGCTTCGTCAGACCAGAATACCCCCTTAAGGGGACTAGGCAGTCGAAATATCGTTTTTTTTTTGCATTTTCCGAAAGTACTATCCTTTCTGAATAAAATGCCCCTTGGTTTATAATAAAATTCGCAAAATTGTAGATTTGGCAGCTAAAAATGTCAAGCGGCAACCTATAGCGTCGCCTTTGCCCAGAAACTTTAAACGCGTTTTCCTCGAATATTTTTTTCTCTTCTCTTTTTCCTCATTGCGAACGAATGGAGGTTCAGATCGACTTGAAAAAAATTACAGGATGTGTAAAACATGTGTCATTTCGGACCAAACCTCTGATATGGTCCGTAAACATTCGAGATTTTCATAAAAAAATTAAGAAGTCACCGGATTTTGATAGCGTAAAAACAAGAACGAATTTTTCTCGGAAAAATTGCCGTTTTTCAGCCACCAATTGCATAATTTTGATTTAATTTTTGTTTTTATAGGTTTGGTCCGAAACTATGAGTCCAAAAAACAAGAATCACACCTTTGAAATCGGATTGCGTTACATTTTAAGACCGATATTAAGGGAAAACGACGGAAAAACGTTAAAATGTTTACACGTCTGCATTGCCATTTTTGAAGCACATATATATTTCTTACCATTTTTTTTTCAATCTGTATGGTAATAACAAACATTGGATAAAAGGATACATCTGGATTTGCTTTCATTTTTTTACAAATAAATAAGGGACAGAGTCCCTTTCTCACTAAAAACGACTGCCTAGTCCCCTTAAAGGGCGCTAGGGCACGAATGAAACATACCATTGTTCTTGTCTAGAGTCACTCTATAAACCCACAAAGTTGCGTTCCAATCGGCGAGTAAGGATCGGCGGTGTTCCTTTGTCAGTGGCAGCCAGTCGATAAGTGTTATCGTCGGCAGTATCTTCGGCAGATCGTGGATCGACGGCTGGCGATTTCGAACACCCAAACTCGTCGGCCCGGCGAATTGAAATCTCCATTAGTCTGGTGGGTAGCGATCCTTGAAGCCAGTCCCTGGCCTCCTCGAGGCCTTTGCGACCGTCTCCGTCGCGGGCGATCTAATTAACGGAGCAACAAACCCTGAAAACTCGGTGCAACGGACGCCGAAGAGGCCTTCGCTCGCTCTTCGCGTCGCGTTCCTGTTGCATCGCGCGTCTAACGAGGACGGGGGGACTGGAAGAGAGCCCGAAGAAGCGCGAAGAGAAAGTCTGCGGAAAAGCCAGCTGTCTCGCGGAAAAATTCCTTTTTCGCGTGGAACAACGCCGGATGTCCGTGAGTTTGAAGATCTAGATCTAGATCACCCAACGAACAGTTTCCCGCTACTGTTATCGCGATCAACGCTCGCTGCTTCCCCTAGGGTACGTTTATGTTGGAGCCGCGATAGAAGCTATAAGAGCGTCGATCCGACGGCGATAAAAGCTTCTCGAAAATAGCATTCCTTGGTGTGTTTATACTAGAGCTGTGATAATAGTGCAATTTTATTCGTTTAAAATTTGGAAAGATGAATCATTTAAACAGAAGTGATTCTGAAGATAAATTATTATTAACTTCAAGTTCCGTAAAATGGTACCTACAGTAGCGGACAAAAAAGTTACCACTTTTTCGAACCACCCTACTTCTATTACTGTTCAATATCAAATCAAAACTGCGGTATGTGCCTAATATACATATTCTGAAAGAGAACTAAAAGCTCTATAAAACCCAGTTACAGTTGAATTTATTTAACTAACAAACAAAAACCCTATTTAACATTAAGCAAGACAAGACACTTTTAAAGCCAACAAAACTTACCGCTTTTGAACATTATTAAAAAAATCTAATATTTTGTGGGGGACACCTTTTGCTTTTAGGACAAGCTAAAGAGTTACTGATCGTGGTAACTTCTTTGTCGGCCCCAAAAATGTGTTACCCTATTCAATGGCATGTAACACTTTTGTGTTTGTTAAATAAATTCAACCTTAACTGGGTTTCATACAGCTTTACATTCTCCATCAAAATATGCATATTAAACATACCACAGTCCCAAATTTATGCTAAAAAATAACAAAAATAGAACAAATTGAAAAAGTGGTAACTTTTTTGTCCGCTAATGTACATCGGAAAAAGGCTACGCAGTAAACGTAAATATTGCGTTATATTCAATTTAACAGCTACTTCATCCAGAAGTCACTTCAGTATGCTGTGTTTTAAGTATTTTATATCGTATTCTTATTGTTATAAATATTCTGAATAAGTTTTACGACGAGGAGGAGGTCGACGTTAAAAGTTTTAATTAAGTTAACTGCGAACTGTCAGAGTTCAGAGCTGTTCGTTTCGCGGGCTCAGATTAGGGAGTAATTTGCCAAGGTTCGCGAAGAAAAGGGAAGAAGGTGTTGGAGTCTGAGTAAGAGCGTATTTGCACGATGACGGTGCCCATCACGGGGCATCTTTACGCGGTCAATGGCGTTCTCATGCAAATACAGCCATTCCCGGGGACCGCCAGTTTTATTGCGACAGTCTGAAAGGCGTCTCGACGCTCGCTCCCTCGCGTGTTGCTAGGATAAATACGTACCCTCCCCGTTGAAGCTTCTCCGATCAAATACTGCCGGATTTCCCGTTGCTGAGTCAGCAGACTCTCTTCATTAAAAATAATCTCGAACCTGAAGCATAATCATCGCCATCTCTGCTATCGAAGAATCGATAACATCGCCGGAAGTTCCAATCAACAGAGTGTGATTTGCAGCCAATCCGAACATACACTTATTCGTGGAATCTTTTACGAAACTTGGCAGCATACGTTGAAAAGGATTTTAATTTAAGGAGAGATCAAACTCCTTCCACTGTGAGGTCTAAAAAATGAACGTTGTTTGGAACCTTCCTTTTGTCATATTAAGGATGCGTTTACCAAAGTGAAGATTTTTCTATTTATTATTTTATAGTATTTATATCAGAATTCTTTTTATATACCTATATATTTTAATTTCTGCTTTCGCTGAAATTGGTGAGTGCAATATGCGCCGTAAAAAAGACTGAAACAAAAAACCAGAAAGATTTGTAATCAGTATGCTTGTCACTATATCCCAAACTAAACTTAATTATTGGAGCGATGAGGAATTAACAAAATGACGGACGTCCAAAGTTGAAATACCGAAATTATGGTGAATTGACCAGTGAATGAACAGCTAAGCTTTTTTTCAGTTTCAAATAACGATATAAATTAAATAATGTCCCAATTTATTAATGAAACAAGAATTTGTAACAGAATGGGCTTTAAAAATGTCTAAAAAAAATTGTTTCTCCTTTTTGTCTTGAACGGCGTTTGAAATAAATCATAAAAATGTAATCAAAATGTGCTCACTGTTCATTCACTGGTCAATTCACCCTATCTAAATTTGTCAATCATTTTGCAACGCAAAAGACGAGAAAATAAACAAAGAAAATGTGTGATTCTAAATAGTTCGGGCCATGGCGACAGTAATATTGATTACAACCCTCCCTGATTCCCCCGCCCCGGATACATGGTTCCTCCAAAACCGATTGGCGCAATCGAGGCGCTTCCCCCAAAGCGCACATTACACCCACCCACTCCTGCGAAAGACAGCATTAAAAAAATATGACCAAATACAAAATCCTCAACCCAGCAAAATCATTCTTTTTGTGCAAAAAAAAAACAGTTCCAAAGGACGGCAATTCCCTAGGAAATCCATTGAAAACACCCCTTAACTTAAATCCCTTTCCTGTATAAATTGTTCCAACTACAAACAAAATTCATCAAGCAAGATATAAAATGGCCAATACCGTTCACTATATATATATAAACTCTACTTATTCGCATAAAAAGTGACATTGAAGAATAATTCTTTCCGGCAGAGCCTGTTACTTGCTGTCATCCTGAAACTACCCCCGCGGTTCGTTCGCTCTCATGGGGGGTGGCACGATCTCTGCCGCTGACGTCACTCCTTTCCCAGGACAAAGCTCCTACTGGTCGAGGGTGCGTTTATATATCCGAGGGAACATAGACGGGGCCGTCCGACGGCGCCAGGCGTCGAGACGCTTCTCAAACTCCCGCCAACAAAACGTTCGTCAACCCCCATAATACTACAACTCCCTCCGCTATAGCTCGTTCTTCTCTTTTTCCCTGGAAACTCCGCTTTGTCCTCTCCCATACATTTTGGCCCTCATTTTCCGTCGAAACTCCCTTTTCGACCCTTCTTTTTTTTTCCGTTTAATTTACCCCCTTCCCTCCACTGTCTATCTGTCCGCCCACTCTAACTTCTGTTTATAACTTCTCGCGAGCCTATCTCCTTCTACCACCGCCACCTTCTCTCGCCACCCGCGCGACGCTTCCTCTTCAGCTTCTTCTTGCTGTCTGTTTGCCCCCCTCGCTTCCTCGTGAACCTACCTTGGTGCACGTTGCATGTACGTACATAACAGACGCGGCACGCGTCGTGCTCTGACGTATCAGGGACCCGCATTTCTGACGTCTTCCCGTGTTTGTACACGTAGGAGTATCGGCGTCATTCTGGACGCAAACTGTTACTCGGCGCACAGTGTTCGGGAAGAAAATCATAACTTCTAAACCGATCGATTTTCCACCTAAGTAAGGTACAAGACCCAATACGTGGACACGTCCCAGTAGCTGGACACTGATGCAAAAGAACTATTTTCTTAAATTATTCAAATATTTAGTAAAATATATATTTTCTTAAATTATTCAAATATTTAGTAAAATATATATTTTCTTAAATTATTCAAATATTTAGTAAAATATATATTTTCTTAAATTATTCAAATATTTTATAAAATATATATTTTACTAAATATTTGAATAATTTAATAAAATAGTTCTTTTGCATCAGTGTCCAACTACTGGGACGTGTCCACGTATTGGGTCTTTTACCTTACCCTAATACTTTTTTAAAAAGAATATAAAGCTGCATTGATTGGCCTATAAAAAAGTATACATTTTTATTAAAGAAATTGGGATAATCTTGTTCTTTTATCGAATATAAAGTTTCTTGCCAATTTGCATTATTGCAACTTGTTAACTGATTCCTGACCACCTTTTGTTCGAAGTATTTTTTATTAAATTATTTTTATCACGTGTATCGCTATGGGTGGCTATTTTAAAACTGAATGCAACATTTGGGGTGGGAAAGTCATGTCAGATATCTTATAAACACTTCGAAGTAAGTGATCGAATGTTTAGAGTAACATAAGTGCTTTGCGAGAGTCTGAAATTTGCAAATTCAGTCAATATTATAGATAGTATTAATAACCATTTCTTAATACTATTCACTATTTCAAGATATAAGAATTTACGCATCATAGAGTTTAGTTTATTTCAATTTTTTTCCCATTGTTCGAAACACTGTGCGACGGAGTGGAGGCGGACGAAATAGTTGGAAAGGGGAACCTGGACACTGCGAAGTAACGCGATAAGTCGGAGTGGGTACACTTGAAAGCTGAAAGGGACTTTTTTCATAGATCCCACTTTATTACTCTTCAATAGTATACACTGTATTGTATTCCTACGGTCGTCCCTCGGAATACTCGCGAAGCTTCTGGCAACCGTTGTTTGCGGAAAGAATTACAGATAGCTCCTAGATCCACAGTTTCAGCCCTCGCGCGCATGAACGTTTCCACGGCAGCCGGATTACTCATCGGGGCGAAATCCGAAAGTCCACCACCGACTGGTCTGATTCACCGTGCCCCCGCTATGTAGATAAACGTTCCCGGGGACATTTATCGCGGCCAGTGCTTTCGAGTTAAACTAATGCGTCTGGTGGCACCTCCGTACCCAACTCGGCCACGCGTTCCCCCAGCTGACCGTTTTAGAACGCAAAAATCCCCGACTCCACGCAGCCTTGTTCAACAAAAGCCGACGTGCAGGACGGCCGGAGTTCCTTCACCCCCGGCAGCAATTCTTCGATCCAATTCAGCCGAGCAGCGTTCGATTCTACCGAGCTGATGCGATCACGGCTGTGCTTCACCCGCGTGTGCAGCTAACGCGTCGAGCACATTAAATTAGCTGGTCTATTGGCTCGGTTAAACGAGCCGTTCCCCGACAGGAGCCTCGTCGAAGGAAATAGATTCTCATCTAATTACCCTGCCGCTCGCGATTTTTCTCTCTTTTCCTCCTCTCTTCTTATTGTATGCTAAAACGCCCTCGGTTTCCCGCGTCCTTGGGCCGTTGGTCGTTATTTAACGCGCGTACGCGGCGTTATTGCCAGCCGTCCTAATTACGATAGGCATCGTTAGGCCTTCGCGGCACCAGTATTTCCCTGCGGGATGATCGCGTGAAATTTTCACCGTCGCCAATTACCCCGCAATTACGGGCACGTATCTCATCGCGGGGCCCGCGCACTTCTGCCTCGCGCCGAGCCACCGCTGCCTCCGCGGGAGATTGCGAGATCCGAGTTCCCTTTCCCGGCTGCTCGTTCTTTCTTTATATGCTGAAAGTCGGTCCATTAAATCCTGCCCCATCGGCGATTATAATCGCGCGACGATGCCCGCGGTGGATAACGAACGACGTCTCCGAGGGATCAACGGTTAATTGAAACTTGTAACTTATGCAAAGCGAACAGCGACGCAAACGGTGGGTGGGGAGGTGAGGCTGGAGACGGAACAGCTTTAGCGGGTTGGTGCATTTGGATTGGTACGGGGGCAGATCGATGGGCTTAGCGCCTTCAGTGCCGCGGGTAATTTGCTGGCTTGGTGATAATGTGATGTGGTACATGATGGCTGTTGTCTTTGATAAGGGAAGGATCACAATTGGTCCACTTGGATTTTAATCAGTTTTTTAGGTTGATGGTATTTACGTCGATGATGGTAGGGAGTAGGGTAGATGTCCCAATTACTGCCACCTTAAGATTATAACTGAATTTCATTTAATCATTTCACGTGTAGTTTAACCTAAAAATCGTTTCAGTTTGAAACAATATTATTTAGCATCTCTTTTATTAGAAAAAAATAGTTTTATGAATTAAATATGAAGAATTTATTAATAATTAATTAAAATTCGCGAGCGATCCTAGTGTACCTATAACTGTCACCTCACAAATTGTCTTGTCCGTATGATTTTTTCATTTTTTTATTTGTTTTATTTTTATGTAAATCAGAATCTCCGTTTATTAATAACATATTTTGTACACTTTTTTTATACTTTACGTTTTAATTACATCAAATAAATAAAGTGGCAGTAATTGGGACACTGGCAGTAATTGGGATATCTACCCTAGAGCTCTTACTTTTTAACCCGTTGGGTACCGTCTACCCGAAACAACTTCAAGTCATTGAATGTTGTATTGTCTGTGGCATAGTTTGATGTTAGCCAAAAATGATCGAACAATATCACATTCAATGACAGGAAGTTGTTTCGGGTAGACGGGTACCCGACGAGTCAAAAAGTAAGAGCTGTAGCTAGGGAGACCGGGGCTAGTTGATACGTTATTCAATTTTCAATTTTTTTCATTTTTGTTTGTATTAATTACTTAATGACAAATATTCCAGAATGAACTTTGGTTCTTCCTGTTTAATATGTAGTAAACGAAAACATGAGGAAATATATGCAAAATGAATGAAAAAATGTTATTTGGGCGAGGGCAAAATTTATCAACTTACTCCACAAGAAGTCTTTATGTACAAACATCTCCATAAAAAAGTAGCGTGCATCGTAGGCGCTTGAGGGACACGCGCTTACGATGCACGCGTATTTAGGTGAAATTCAAAGTCAAAGAAAACGAAGCATTGATCGCAATTTCGTAAATCTTGATTTTCGTCTTATTTTTGTGTGTATAATGACCATAGGTGGAAGAACATCCTGTATATAAGGAACTCAAAATTTTTCAAAGACGATTTTTTTGAGTTTAGCTGAAAAGCGCGTTGTACTGCTTTGGGAAATTAATGTCAGAGTGACGACCTTCACGTACACTAAGTATAAAAATTTTCTGAAATTGCCAAACCTGGAGGCCCCCTTGTAAATAGTACCTACTCGGTAAAAAGAGAAATAGGTGATCTAAAGAACAGAGTTTCAACAGCATTTTGTTTTGCAGGCGTTGTTGTCAGTGCAGGCATAATTTTTAAATACTTCTTAACGAAGACATAATTAATTTTCCATTTAATTTCAAGAAGTGTAGCACACAGATACCACCACAAAATTTCAATGCAGCAAGTGATTTTGTTATGCCATATGGTTTTAAATTGAAAAAAGGGAAAGATCTATTTTATATGATTAGTATAGAATTATCGAATATAGTACTGCTACTAACTCAATTTCGAAAAAAGTGGGTTAATCCGTTTTTGTTCTCAAAGCCTCGTATGTTGCGTAAGCACGTGCGAAATTTCAATTAATGTTGTTGGAGAAGTGTGACGAGTGCGTGGCTAGGAATGCGAAGATGTTCGAATGCCTCGGTTATATTATTATCCGGCATCAATTTGCAGTACCAATACCGCCCTCCTTAGTTACAATGCCCTATCTAGCATTTTTCATCTCTCAACCTACCTATGACGAAATATTTGAAGTTCCATACATCTTTTACCTTTTAAAAAAACGTACAGAACTCTACGTGCTTTGTAGACATTTATAAACAGTCTAATTTATTTATCTTAACTGCTATTCAAAAGGTTGAATTATCCTATCTCAGACATTTAATTAATTGCTACGTTAATAATACATTATCTGCCGGTCACCGGCACATTTTTTAAATTGAATGAAGAAAAACAAGGACGGCACAAAGCCAGTGATAAAGCTTCAGTTCTGCTTACAGAGAGTTCAAACCTATCTCGTCGAGGTTCGATTCTACCTAAAAGTATTGTTTTTCTTTTTACCCTACTGCGGCACGCAAAGGAGGGTATTGTGTTTATCAGGTTTGTTTGCCTGTGTTATATACGCTCTAGAGCCAGTAAGGATACACCGATGTGGACAAATGAGGTGTCTTTCGAATTGTGTTGACGTTCCGAATGTTATAGGATATATAATTTTCAAAAAAAATAAATAAACAATTGAAAAATCTCGATTCCTTAAAAAGCGAACTAAAGTGACAAGAATAATAATAAGATGACAATTTAAATTAACTCAATTGCCTGCAGTCGAAGGCCTTAAATCTTTTGATGCTTTTTTATCCCAAGTGCTTCAATCTGGTAACAAAAAGAGGTGGACAACATCAATGCAAATTCAAGCTTATATAGTGACTTTTCAACTTCAGCTTATTTTGTAACTTATATGTTTCTCTCTCCGTCCGTATGGGAAATACTGTTAGTGTTGTTAATAGCCCATGAAATCTAATTAGGGCGAACAGGTATACACAATATTTATTAAGACAAGAGGTAATTTTCTATTTCGAAATAAATGTTCGAATGTAATTACATCAAAAAATTTAAGGCCTTCGACTGCAGGCAATTGAGTTATTTTAAATTGTCATCTTATTATTATTTTTGTCATTTTAGTTCGCTTTTTAAGCAGTCGGGTTTTTTAATTTTTGAAATTTTTTTATTCGAAGTATGTAGTCATGAACTTTTCGAAACTATCCAGCAAGATTCGAACCTTCTCTCAATATACTTCATCGCCTCAGTACTCATGAGCCATTGCAATGATACGCAAAGTTGTTTCGATCATTACAACAAGTTAAAGGTTGATTTGATCCACTGCAACAGCCCACAAAATTGTTTCAGTTCATAGCGAAGACATCTAATTCCTTCGAACCTATTGCAACGCCCTTCGAGTTGCTCGAACCGATTACAACCTTCAACCAACGTGGATCAAGCCTGACGTAACCGTCGAGTTCTGTGACTCCAGGGGTCATTAATATCAGGTCTCGTGACCCATGGATCATTAATCTAGGCTTCTCCCATCCACGCATTAGTATCTCTTCATATAACCCTGACACTATCGCTCTGCAACCACGTGTCAGGGTTTCACTTCCAAAAGTCACCCTTAACTCGACCACTCTCAACGAAAGTCATTCTACTCAATCATCCTACTCAAATACTCAACCAACGTGTCGCATTTTCTTGCGGCAGTATTGTCATTACGCACTGCGCAAAAAATCGAGTCACGTGTAAATCTCTCTATACATACATATTAGGGCTGGGACTATTTGTCGAATTTTTCGGTATTCGAATATTTGAATACTTCAGGTGCTCAATTATTTGTCTAATATAATTCGAACATCCAAGTATTCGAATACTATTCGAATATTTAAGTATTTGAATATTATTCGAATATTTGAGTATTCGAATATTTAAGTATTTGAATATTATTCGAATATTTGAGTATTCGAATACTCTTCGAATATTTGAGTATTCGAATACTATTCGAATATTTGAGTATTCGAATACTCTTCGAATATTTGAGTATTCGAATACTATTCGAATATTTGAGTATTCGAATACTCTTCGAATATTTGAGTATTCGAATACTCTTCAAATATATGAGTATTCGAATACTGCTGGCACTGCACTAATCATTGACACTCCTGATTAAAAAGCCAAATATTAAGGAACTACAGGCTTAGAAAATACTTTTTTACAATTTCTTATTTTTCTTTTGCTACAACATTGCAAAACCCAGTAGTTGAACTACACATTTTACATCTGACAACACCACAAAGTGGAACAAAGAGCCGAGTTTTAAGCTGTTTCTTAAAATTTTGATAAGGAGTAGGCAAGTATATTTTCTGGCTTTGTAACTAAGTAATGGATTAAAATACAGATTTACTAAGTGTTGTAGGTATTTAATAGTGGATGAAATAGTCTGTTTAAACACTTTAAACTTCGTTTATAACTACACATGTTTTTCTATATAGCTTCAAATTTTAAGGAGCCAATGATTGTACTTTTATGCCTAATTTTGTATTTCATTGAATATTTTTAAAATAAGAGACTTAATAAGTACTCAAAATGTTTTATTTTAATGAGAAACCCACAATCATTGATAATAACTGAAAATTAAGACTATATAAAACCTTCACAAAAAGATATAAATATCCCAATTCCAATTTTCGCTTAGGGTGTCAATCATTGTACAGTTTACCCTACATGTATCGCTGTGCGAAGCCGGGCTTGCAGTAGAATACCCCCTTAAAAGGCAATACGAAGACTTATCATGCTGCGCTTATCGCGTTGCCATATAAGTACATACATTACCGTCGCCGCGAAATTAAATGCGATTAGAAAGGATTTGAAAAAGCCGTTGTAAATCATCGAATCGGATATCTCTGCGACAACAGTGAACCTGCCGCCGAGAGAAGGACAGGGAAAGCCTGTCTGATAAGCGTTATCGTGGTCACCGGTTATCTGTCTCTCTCCCTCCCACCGTCGTGCCTAACTCTTATCGTTCCACTTTGAATTAGCCCTTCGCCGGTTCGGCTTGTACTAACATCGTACCCGATAAGGAGGTGTCACCACCGTGCGATTCCCGTTATCTCGCGGCGGCCTCCACTCGTTCCTCCTCGCGGAGCATGCGTTTACTTCCGCGAGAAATCATCCTTGGGCAGAGCAGGGTGACCAAGCCGCGCGCACCTATCACCGTCCAGCGTTAATTGGTTATCAAACTAGTTTCTCGACTTTCCATCTCGCCGATCTTAGGCCGCGATCTACGATGTTCGCACCTATCGATCTCTTCAAGGATAAACCGAAATGGTCCCGGCGCGGGAAGCTTGCTCGGCGGATGCCGTCGCGTGTGCGCCGTGCTTTTCAGCTTTCTAGATCGTTAATTTAGCGTGAAGCGCGCGTCGACGATCCCGCGAGCCGCAGCTCGTAAATCTCGCCGCTGTTATCGATTATGAATCGAGGGGGATAAGTAAAAGTTCCGCTCCCCTCGGCTCTCGCGTTCCCGCCTATCGCGGTTAGTGATTAAACGGACTGTTATGGACTATGATTACGTCGGATCGTGTATGATACTTTTTGCGTCGCGTCCGTGTTATCTGGGGATGTAATCAAGGCCGTGTGCGTTAATTACGCTAGATCGAAGGAGCCCGACTACCGCGTGATAAACTTGTCCCGATTATCGTCCCGCTTCATCGATCCACTCGGAACTCGGTGCTCCTCTGATTTGCATTTACAACGCGATAACTCTTTTTCCTACGATACCCATTCCGTTTTTCCACGGCTCGGCGCCAATTAGCGGTTTCTCCGTTCCGTGCATCGGCCTTGCGTTCTGCGGCACGTCGCTGTTTATTTTGTTTAATAAGAAAGCACGGGATTCAATTTTAAACGGTTTTTAAGTTTTAGTCCGCATTATTGGCTCGTCGATTGAGTGGAGACTTTCTTCCGAGTTTTACCATTATTAAACGTAAGATTTGAAATAGAGAAATACGGAAATAGAGAAATAAAAAAGAAATAGGGAAATAGAGAAATAGAGAAATAAATAAAGAAATAAAGAATTAAAGAAATAAGGAATTAAAGAAATAAAGAATTAAAGAAATAAAGAAATATAGAATTAAAGAAATAAAGAATTAAAGAAATAAAGAATTAAAGAAATAAAGAATTAAAGAAATAAAGAATTAAAGAAATAAAGAATTAAAGAAATAAAGAATTAAAGAAATAAATAATTAAAGAAATAAAGAATTAAAGAAATAAAGAATTAAAGAAATAAAGAATTAAAGAAATAAAGATTTAAAGAAATAAGGAATTAAAGAAATAAAGATTTAAAGAAATAAAGAATTAAAGAAATAAAGAAATAACGAAATAAAACAGGATTAGAGAAATAGGGAAGAAAAGAAATAAAAAAGAAGTTATGAGAAACAAAGGAATAAATAATTCGTTTATTTCTACAAATCATAAATTTGGCCACGTTTACTGATTTCAATTATACCAGTACCTGTACCTGATGTTGATTGAAACTTTAAGGCGACTAACATAAGAAGCCCAAGGGCTGATTTACTACAGCGTTGGAAGAAAATCAACCGGTTACTCAGGGGGGCCTCCACCGACGCGATATAGTTAATTAACGTACAAGATACTTTCGATACCCTTCTGCTAGGTCGTGTTAAAATAGCGTCGCGCATTTGTCACGTCGTTATAGAACACGGTGCATCAGGATTCGTGCAGATACGCGTGGAATAAATTCCGAGAACGTGTCCGCTTCGCGGCGACGCAACAAATCATCGGGAACAGCCTTTACCTCTTACCGGAGCTGACAGACAGCTCGGTCGAGCCGTGATTTACACCGCCGCTGAAAAGTATTTGATCATTTATAGGCCCCCGTGTTTCATTATAGAGAAAACGGAATAAAACGTAACATAGGTAGTTGGTTATTGCTTGCCTTTATCGCATCGCTACTCCTCGTTTTTAATACATATATGTCTGTAGGATCGGGGGGAAGGATTCTCAGTGCGTTTGCGTAAGACTAACAAGGGAAGTTCGGCAATTCGAAAATTTAAAAAGTCTGAAACTTTGCAGAAATGTAGCTCAAGTGAGGTTAATGTAAATATTTCTTGATTCGGCAATAAAATGGTCCTAAGGCTAAAAGCACCCCCTCGAAAAAATTGTGGTAGGAAATAAAATTCAAATTTTTTCAATTTAAAGGTTTTTATGGCCTATACAGTAGCGATAAAGAATTTGCGAAAACAATTTTTACTCCAAAATTGATCGCCACCATCCATTTTATAATGTTGACCACCAGAATCAGCAGTTAAAGCCGGGAATCCACCGCGAAGCTAAGCTAAGCTATGCCATGCGATGCTATGTTTTAGCATAGCTTTCGGTGGAAACGGTTCCATAAGAATGTATTGAAGCTAATTCTTTTAAAACGTAGCATGGCATAGCATCGCATGGCATAGCTTAGCTTAGCTTCGCGGTGGATTCCCGGCTTAAGTTTCAAAAAGAGGAAGGCTACATCTGTCAATAATATAATCGAATAATAACTATAACCGAATTGCAACTCGGAAACCAGTTTTAAGATAATAAAATAGAATGAAACGATTGCTGTGGGCTTCGCAAATATTCTGGAAGAACATTCTCTCTTCTTTTCTATTAAACGTGCCTACAACAAATACTTATGAACAACAGTGTACACACTGGATACACGAAACATCCGCGGGAATGTTCCAATATGCGCTCGTTAGAAAGTATTCGCACGGAAAGTGTGTAATCCTTCTTCATCTTCTGCCCCTTTCCCGCGGCCCCTTTTGTGCGTCGTCCCGGTTTCGCGTCGGAACAATGCAGCGACGTAAGAACGCCGATAACTCGTTCGGCGCTTCTTACAAACCGGTGGAACGAATGATAAAAGTTGCTGCGATCTGATACCCGTGACCTATAGCGCTTCAAGCTTTCTTCTGTGGCGCCGATCATGATTTAATTTAATTCCCAGAATTCATTTGGCGCGCGTTTTCTGTTCCCGGGATAAGCGAAACGGTGTTCTTTGTGTTTGGGGTGATGTTGCGGGGAGAAAAGAATGATTAATTCTGACTGCTGGAACGTAACTGGAAGCCAGATTTTGCACTGCTTGGAGAACTACCCTTCTAATTGGACTACCCAGTCGATCGATGGATTTCTTGCTACTAAGCTTGATATTTGAAGAAGGCTGCTTATAATAGTACTTGTTCCGCAATGAAATGCTGTCCGAATTAATTGAGATGGTGTGAACGTCTTTTATGTAATAGCGGGCGAGTACTCGATTTATTCGGGTGAGTACCCGAATTTTGGGTAGAATAATAATCAATCGGTCGGTCGAGCTAAGCCGAGCGTTTGAATTTTCTGAGCTGCTTGAAATTACAGCTGGGACTATTCGAATATTTTACAAGTATTCGAATGCTACGAATAAACTTCGAATATTTCTGTATTCGAATGTTATTAGTCGAATACTATTCGAATATCGATGTATTCGAATACTTTTCGAATACCAATGTATTCGAATACTTTTCGAATACCAATGTATTCGAATACCAATGTATTCGAATACCAATGTATTCGAATACCAATGTATTCGAATACCAATGTATTCGAATACCAATGTATTCGAATACTTTTCGAATACCAATGTATTCGAATACTTTTCGAATACCAATGTATTCGAATACTTTTCGAATACCAATGTATTCGAATACTTTTCGAATACCAATGTATTCGAATACTTTTCGAATACCAATGTATTCGAATACTTTTCGAATACCAATGTATTCGAATACTTTTCGAATACCAATGTATTCGAATACTTTTCGAATACCAATGTATTCGAATACTTTTCGAATACCAATGTATTCGAATACTTTTCGAATACCAATGTATTCGAATACTGATGTATTCAAGCTGATGTATTGAGCTTACAAGATTTCACCCAGACAAATAAACCTAAAGAACTTGGTTTATAATTCACACCATACTATTCGAATACATTAGTATTCGAAAACATGGATATTCGAATTACATTCGCCAAATAATTGAGCAACTAAAGTATTCGAATATTAGAATACCGAAAAACTCCCAAATAGTCCCAGTCCTACTTGAAATCGACGAACTGTTTAAAAAGATGCAAGCTACTGGAAAAACTCAAACTGTTCGAACAGACCAGCCTTCGTAAAACTTCGAGTTACTTGGAGATAAATTCTTAGCTCGGTAACTTTCGGATTACTCGAATTACTTGATATTAAATACATAATAGTATATCGAGTAATTCTTATATTTACGAATAACTCGAGTACATAATTCGAAGTCTTACGAGTAACTCGAGTAATTCGAAGTCTTATGAGGGCTAGAATATTCGAGTCTTTCGAATTTTTTCCATACCTAGTTCGCATTTTTTTTCAAACAGTTTCTCAATTTTAAGCAGCTCGGAAAATCCAAACGCTCGATCAGCTCGAGCAATCGAACCGAGTTCCGCTCAGCCCGTAAATTCCGGGTACTCGCACACCCCTACTTCAATGTTGTGTAAGTCGATTGCAAAGACTTGCACATTGATCGAGCCGATAGCAAGGCTCTCGAAATTGACGGTCACCGATCAAGGTCAAAATGTCTTAATTAAGCCCCTTCATGATCGAAGAATTTATTCTTCCGCCATCAAGATCATCCAGCGTATCGAATTTCTTCCCTCGAATTCAGTTTTAACCCTATTTTCGTATCTTGGCAGCGAAGCCACTGAAGTGACGTTTTATTCTGGTCGCGGCGCTCATTATATCGTCGCCGTGTAACAATTTTCATTCACGATATGCAAACCTCTGTCCTAGGCGGAGCATCTTTCAGACACTTAAGGGTTTCATGCTAGAAACTCGTTCGGGGGTGCCATAATCTTATTCTAATGTTAATACCTTGACGTCAACGTTCCATTAGCACGTTTCGTGCCACGTGGGCCACCGATGGCCCACGATATTTATCAGTGGCTAAACTCCTTTCGAAGAAAAAAAATGTGTTTTTCAATTCAGCATCGAAATAAAAATTAAATAAGAAATACCTGAAATTATGGGCAATATTATACAACTACTTCTTAAAGAAGGAAGAGGACAAATATTTTATGCATTTTCATACTTATACTACAATCCCAAACTATGCGATGTTAAACGAAATTTAGAAATGTTAACTAAAAATATATTCAAAGAGAGTGCATTGGACATAAAAAGATACTAATTTAAGTGTCAATGTGAGTTCAGATTGGTAAAACTTTCCGTCGTGGCGCGGAGCATCTTAAACATCTGACGTAGCCACATTTCGATCTCGCGAAGAAAGCATTTATTAACAATTTCGCGAGACTCTTTCTGGCGTCCTTAATACGTCATCAATGCCTCTTCGCCTCCTCGTGCTTTCGGTATTGAACGTGCCCGCCCGGGGGATGGCACGAGGTCAGAGCTGCCCCACGCTTGCCCCAGTTCGTAGTCAATTTACGCGAACACTTTGTTCAGTTTCTTTTTTTAACGCGCAACCAGTGTGACCCGTCCGTACGCGCCCGGCCCGTCGAAACCAAACTTTTTTCGCGTTGTGCAACAACAAAGCCCTCTTCGTGCACGCACCAGGATTCCTCGAAGGCAAATAGAACGACCCACGACTTCGTGGCGGCTGCTGCCTAACTTCGAGATCGTCCGCTGTAGAATTGAACATATCCTTCGTTTTATCTGTGAAAATTAAGGTAGTTGAACCAGTCGCCGATAGGTTAAGCAGGTGGGCCTAGTCGTCGATAATTTGAATTAATATTGAGATTTTATAAGGTTTTTGAACAATATTGTGATGATATACGTAGATAAAGACTTAAATATTAATTTGCAATTTTATTTTTTACACAATATTGTTCAAAAACCTTATAAAATCTCAATATTAATTCAAATTATCGACGACTGGGTACCTATCGGTGACTGGGTCAACTACCTTACTTCGTTTCTTTATTAGTGCAATGGCATCTTACAGGTGTTGGTGAATTTTTTTAAAAATGTTATGGTCGTATCATGATACAGGTCACTAAATATTGTAACACTTCTGTTTACCAATTTTCTTCGTCTTTAAGGAGAATGGAGATGGAACATGGTATAGTAGAATCACTATTACGGATGGTTTTTAAGTTCGGAAACGGAAAATTTTAAAAATCTGAAGCTTTACAGAAATGTGGTTTAGGTGATGCTAATAACGTAGGTATTTTTTTATATGGCAATAACACGGTCCTAAGGGTGAAAACAACTCTGCAAAGAAATTGGGAGTTTTCATATTATCGTGGATATCTGCGAAATCGTAAAAGGTAGGTTTCGAAAAAAAGTTCGATTCAAAGTTTCATGGCTTTCGATATCCTACAATATGGGGACTAAAAATTGTCGAAAAATGGGTGATGGGGATAAATAGTGAAAGAAATATTTTTTCAAAAACCATGGAACTTTGAATTTAACTTCTTTTTGGTATCTTTTACAGTTTCGTAGATATTCACGATAATCTGAGAACTTTTTCGAGTGGGTGTTTTCACCCTTAGGACAGTTTTATTGCTGAATCAAAGAGCAGTTCAATTATTAGCATCGCCTGAGCTATATTTTTGACACGTTTCAATTTTTTTTGAATCTTCGAGTTCCCCCCTTCCCTTTTAAGTAGGCTGCAGCCTGGGGCGACAAATTTTAGGTGAAAGAAATTGAACAACTTTAAAAACCATTTACTTTTTGAATGTAGCAAATTAGCAATAACTCATGTGTGAGTTATCATATTAAATTCATTTTAAAATTGTCTCAACTCTTTTAAATTAAAATGTTTGATGATATTTCACAGAAAGGGCGGTAGATGCTTGTTATCCTAGCTATACCCCCGGATACGCGGAACAAATTAGAATCGTTTTACAAAACATCGAGTATCTGTTGCATACGAATAAACATAGGGAAAAATACGATTGAATTTCAGCGTTGATAATTTGCGCTTCCAGCGATCGATGATAGTAATGGTAACTACTTAAAAAGTCTAAAGAGACTTTATGAAGAACTAGCTTAAATTTCCCGGCGTTGCTAGGGTTATATATTTTTTTCGATGAAGGGAAGGGAGTTTTTAAAAAGATTTCTTAGCGAGCACCTGTACCTACCTTTCATGGTCATAGGAACAGTGGTTCCAGAGAAATCGTGATGAGTCAGTGAGTGAGTAAGTGAGTCAGTGATATTTGGATTTTATATATGTAGATATATTATTTAAAAACAAAATACAAAATGTTAAAACTTTCCTTTTGTCAAGACGAGCAAAGTGATGTAACACACTTGTGAGTACAGTTAATATTTATTGAGAAAACGTATTTCAAAGTCTGCAATTTCAGATTGATATAATAGTACAGATAGATGAATTTGATAATGAAATTATTTCCTCTTGAGAAGTGTTATAAGAAATTATTGAAATACTTGATCGTCTTCTGATCTATTTGTAAATCAATTTACTCTTTACACTTTATGAAGGATAAGCGTAAATAGTGCGACCAATTACATATAATATAAAGAGCCACGAACATAAAAGTTGAAGTAAACTATCCATAATTATACAGTACGGAAACAAGGAATTTAACAAGTCTGCAAAGCGGAATTCTTGTACGTATTACGTGGTCGATTCTCCTTATAACCCAATTAGTCCTCTTTTTTTCGTAATCCCATAGCAATCATCGCTTCCTAAATCTTTACCATCCTTGCAAGTGCTACTTTCTAATTGAAGCGAAACATTAATGTACTACGCGGTGTCTGTTAACGGAGAATCCGCGATGGGCGAATCATTTTAACTACCGCCGTGCCTTCCGTAATTGCGCGCTAATTAACAGCGCAACAAAAGTAACAGACTAGGGATAAGTCGATGCCGATTTTCTAATGTAAGTGTTCCGCAAAAGTGTAACGGCCGCGAGTGCAGCGCACTTTCCTTCGGGCGCAGGTGCATCTGTCGTGTGCGCAGCGTTTATAGTAGCTGGACGAGGTAATAGCGAGGTCGTAAAGTCGGTGGGGCGTTAAAGTAAACAGGCGTGTTTCTAGAGTTGGCACAAATGTAGTGGCAGAAATATGAGAAGGTAGAGCCCCGAAGTCTTAATCAGTGTACATTGCTATGTCAGTTGGTGGCTATGGTTTAATTTACGACCTCGCTATAATTTTACCAACTACTATACACCTCGCTATAGTGCCTTTTCTATCTCTTATACACCATACTATACCTTTCCCAGCTGCTATAACACCTCGCTAAATCTTTTCCAGCTGCTATACACCTCGCTAAACCTTTTCCAGCTGTTATACATTTTGCTAAACCTTTTCCAGCTGCTATAATACCTCGCTAAACCTTTTCCAGCTGCTATAATACCTCGCTAAACCTTTTCCAGCTACTATAATACCTCGCTAAACCTTTTCCAGCTGCTATACACCTCGCTAAATCTTTTCCAGCTGTTATACATTTTGCTAAACCTTTTCCAGCTGCTATAATACCTCGCTAAACCTTTTCCAGCTGCTATACATCTCGCTAAACATCTTCCAGCTGCTATACATCGCGCTAAACCTTTTCCAGCTGCTATAATACCTCGCTAAATCTTTTCCAATTGCTATACACCTCGTTAAACCTTTTCCAGCTGCTATAAAACCTCGCTAAACCTTTTCTAACTACAGACTGTACATCTCGCTAAACTTTCCAGCTGCTGTAACACCTCGTTAAATCTTTTATAGCTTCTGTACACCATACTATATCTTTTCCAGCTACTGTACACCTCGCTATATCCTTTCCAGTCACTGCACACCTCGCTAAACCTATCCCAGCTACCACACGCCTCGCTCGAGTGGCTCCTGTTACATACATACGACTTGATAAACCAGCGACTGCACACTCTTTATTCGCCACGTCTGAGGGGATGTCTGTCAGCGTTGACAAACGCGCTAATTGTCTGTGAGGGGGTTTAAGAAGCCTCGTTAATTGCGGCTCTGACGAATTCCTTCGCGCTTACTTTCTACGCCACTGCCAGCGCACTTCCATCTGTTCGTAATTGCTAGTCGACCGTCGAGTTCTTTAACCCCTGAGTGTTCCCATTTGGTCCCTTTATTGATCATTTGGCACTTTAACGCGATTCCCTGATCCTTGGATGGTGAGTCGGTTCACAGGTGATTGCAACGCTGATTCAGAGTGCGTTTAAACTTGAACCTCCAGAAATTCAACTCGACGTTAGTGTCTTTTGTATCGTCGATGTGTAACCGTGGATTAGAAGTTATTATTTAGATACAAGTCGGTAGCCTTTGTTCACACAAAGTAACGGAGAGATGGGATGAAGTAGAGTAGCCAAATACGATGCAGGGATAGCTTCTTAGAGGTCTTGAGTGGCTAATCGATCCTATTTGCTATTGTGGATTCCGCCAATAAAGATATCCAGCAGACCTTGGCCCTGACACGAGGACAATCGATGATTCAACGAAAGGTCTCTATGTATAATATAATTTGATAGGAACGATTTCTTGAAATTCCATCACCAAGGGGTGGAAAGGGGTAAAATGTGTTTTCACAGACTTCTCAATATCTCTTAGGCCCGATTATATGAGACAGTCAGAGCAAGAACGGACCAACCCACATTAAAAAAAAATTTTATTTTCCTATTTTATATAGTTAGTAGAGCCTATTGGAATACGTTATTGCTACTAAATCAATTTCGAAAAATATGTGGGTTAGTCCGTTCTTGCTCTGACTGCCTCATATATACCTACACTTGGCTTATACTTACAAAGGCTACCCACACAAATGCTTAAAAAAACAATTTCTAAATTTTGCCCTACTCAACCCTTAAAGAGCCAACTCTGGATCCAAAAACAGATCTTTTTCAACATTTCGTACAAAGTGTACATTGAATTGCGGCGTTTCAATTTTTAAATAGTAGGTGTGAACGAACATAAATGTACATATATAAATATTAACTGTACCAAAAACAGATACAAAAGTAATTCCGTTTAATTAGTCTACCGTAGCTGAGCACGAGTACCGCTAGTTATATCAAATCCACGAGATTATTTCAGTTAAAAGTGGCAGTCGTTGCGCGAATATCGACCTCAGCAAGGAATAATCCATCCACAGCTGAAGGTACTTCGACCTCCAGCAATCTAATCGACCTTCCACGTTTCTTTTCACGTCCGTTGAATTTCGCTGGTCGAGTAATCGCGCTAATCTCCATAATTAATTCGCTCGTCAAGTCGAACGGAGTCTGTTGGAAGACGGCAGCGACGATAATAGACCAGTGAGCAGGTACAGCGACGCGACGGCTCGCGTATGGGAGCTGGACACGCTCGTCCAATAAAATCGACGCGACGAAAATAGTGGTCGCCCCGTCGTTCATCGAACGCGAGTGTCGCCCACGTGCTTCAGCAACGATGTGCATATTTATTGTGCACATGGTGAGTGGCTCGTGGTGTCGTTGCACGGCCGTTAATAACGCGACAGAGGTCCGCAACCTGCACGATCGTCTGGTGCTCGTCTATCGGCGTTGATACCGCTAATTGCCGTAAATTTATGACCCTTGGCCGCGGTAAAAGGAACGACATTAAGGGCACGCTCTTATTGCCGCGTCGGCGAGGATCAAAGTGAGGATAAAGAATAAAGAGACATTCGAACTCGGTGATTCACCCCAGATCTTTCTGAATACTTTACTAAATTTTAATGTCTTGATTGACGCGAAAAGAGTGGACTGGGGTACCAAGGTAACGTGGTAGGATACGAGGGATTGAACAGAAAAATCTGAATGAGACGCTTAAGGTATCTGTTTGTTGGGTAGCAAAATCTGTCCAGAGGGTTTTTTTTCGCACTTCCCGATGACTTAAAAGATTCAAATTCAGCATGAAGCTTCTTGGGCACTCAAAGATGCCGTGAAAATTATAAAAGCTGGTAAATTCGGAAAGGGGTAGCTTAAAACAGGTATTATCGTTATCCTATGGATCCTAAGGGCGGTATTCACAGTCGCTACTTATTCTTAAGATCATCTTAATCTTAAGAAGCGTCGAATGCTTAAGATGACCTTAAAAATAAGTCGCGACTGTGAACACCACCCTAAGTGTTTTACGCACTGCTGAACAATAGTTTTGGAAAGTTTCTTTTCCTTTCTTCGCAAATAACATGACATAGCCCAAGAAAAATACCCGAAAATTGAAAAATAGATATTTCGTTCCTAGGGTGATTTCAAATGCCGCTGAACACATATATGACTTACGCCCCCCGAAATGCCCTTGGGGTGACCAATTAGACAGGTATCTACCCGTCTGGTACCCAAAAGTTGTAAAATTTCAAATTTCGTAGGAAGAATTGTTTCTAGAAGGTTTTCAACAAAATTTCTGCTTACCTCAGGCTTCTTATTATTATAGGATATTAATGCCTGGCGAAGACAAGCTAAAAACATACTGTTGAAATATTGAATTATCGAAATAGAGGTATCGCGTGGTGGTTGTAATATATTTGTTCATTTCATGCTCTTCGATGCTGAAAGGGTAGCGCACAATATCCTGTGCTGTTCACCGCGTCCTTTCCTCTCTGTCTTCCTAAATATTGCCTTCATTCATGCTGGTCCTTCCTTTGTGTCCTCCGACAGGTCTGCCACTCTCCTTTGTGCCCCCATAATCTGTTGTATGCGCTCGCTACGTGCTCCAATATCTTTGTCGCTTCCTCCGCCGCGTACCCTATGTACCTACTCTCTGCCCTGCTGTTCTTTCTAGTACCCGCTTCCGCTGTCTGTCTTCACTTATCTAACGGAGATTCTAAATCTCGCAGCCACCTTCTGGCTATTCTTGTAGGTATTTACTTCTTCCTCCCTGTAAGCTTCTCAGTTTTCTTTTATCACGGGTCCTTGCTTCTAGTTTTCCGTCACGGAGCACTTCTTCCGGAAGGGATCCTCATCCGCGAGGGTCATCGAGCTTCACTATTCATCGCGGTTCCTTTATTTTAGCCTGACGATAATATATTTTAAATAATTCCACTGAAATTATTAAGAAATTAGTAAATTAAAAAGGAGTGTATACAAAATTATTGCTTTGACTTAACATTGAAAAGAGAACATTAATTGGAAAATTTATATTTTCACAGAATATATAAGTGGTAATTATTGAGGTGATAAGTTTTTATTTCTTTTCTTGGCGAATTTTTCAAATCTGGAACTGCCCGAAACCAAAATATGGTACAAAATATATTGAGATTCTTACATGAGACAAAAATCTCAACATTAACTAAATCAGTGATTCTCAACTTATGAGTCGTGAAGTGTTTGCGGGGCGGGAGGTCGCCGCGGTTATTTCTGATTGACGATTCTTAGCATTTATTTATTTTAATATCGCTACGTTGCCATATTAATGATGTAACACTGATTTTTTATAAATGAAAAAAGAAAAAGCTGGTTACCCAGATGCAAGCATAACCATCACTCTGAATAAGATAATTGACTATATTAAATATCTTTAAGAGTATTTAATATATGTATTCAGATAAGTAAACGTTATTAAATTATAATTTAACCTTTACCTTATTAAATTTACCTTACCTCATACGAAAAAGTCGCAGGTTACTTGAATTTTATAAAAGGGAGTCGCGACTTAAAAAAGATTAAAAAACACCGAACTAAATATAAATAATGGAAATAGTCACAAGAGATGAGACTTTTAAAAATATATCATGAAAGTCTAATCTCGAGAGATTTTAATCCTAATCTCCCGAATTTAAGGACAAAATAATTAAAAAATAATAAAATAATTTTATCTCCACATGGAATTCCACCCTAAAATCCACAAAACGCAGACACATTAAAAAATCTGAATGAAATCAGAAGAACCAACCGCGGTTGATCTACCAATTCCAATTTACGCGTCCACCATATAGATCTTTGAAGGAAAGTTGCCGGCGATAGGAAGATCCGAGGGTAGCGACAGGGCAGAAAGAAAATTAAATCCGCTCGGCTCGTTCGACGAGCACTGGTTGCAACCACTGGTGTCCAGGAATACGTTGCGCGGTGCCACGAGCAGCTTCTTCATCGACGCCCACGAAGTCTGTAAAATTGGTCCGTCGGCTCGGCCGCTCTAGTTCCACGGGATTGCATCCCTCACTCGCCCACCTCGAGCATCGTATTTATAGAGGAACACTCACCTTCTCCTCTGTGGTCACTCGTGTTTGTTATTCCCACCCATCGAAACGGCCACTCTCTTTTCTGTGCATTGTCCATTTTTTTCGATCATTGTGCGGACCTTGGTGGACGAATAAATTCGTATCATCATTTCTTTATTTAGCGTTATATATTTAAAATTGCAACTGTTCGCGACGAACAATGGTAGCGACTGTTGACTTCTAGGAGAATGCCAGCTAGAAATATTAACCGCTCAAGGTTACTGCATACCCATTCCTCTACTACATCGTTCAGTTACCTCCGTCCTATTTCTTGCTCCTTCCCTTCACTCCACTGTTACGTATTTCGCCAAAAGTCTACCCCTCGGGAGCCACTGCTATATAGAGAGCTAAACCGAAACGCGTTATAGAACTAGTCCTCCTCTACCCCGTCGTACAAAACTGCTACAGCCCCTCGTTATTTGTACATCGGATTTCTCGTGTTCTTCATATTCGGGAGTATTGCGCGCGAAGGATTCTGGGTCAAAGAAAAACCGTACAAGAGGCAGCAGAGAGAGCGCCGGCTGAAAATGGTTATTGATTTTTAGGGGGCGTCTGCGAGGCTACGAGTGTACATTTTAAGTCGAACTTTTACTCCCGAACAGAATACCTCCATTCACCTCGTTCGTATGCCAGCAGCTTTTAACCCTCGGTAGCGACACTGGGTCAAAATGGCCTATAATTTGACTTGGAAAATATCTGGAAAAATATCTTTGAGGGAGCGTTGGAAGTGGTAGATACTACTGGTTTAAATATGATGATACTTTAAATGGTAATTTTCAACGGTGAACGTGTATTCTACGATGTTCAAACTTTATTTTAGAATTTTTGCGATTTAATTTAATAGACACGTTTTAAACAGCAGCTGATTGAAAATGAAAATTGGCTGCGGTCGAATTTGTTAGTGTGACAACTAAGTTTGAAGGAATAGGTGACCACCGAAGGTTAAATTAAATAACATCGAAGCTTTTTCTTGTATAATGTCTCTTAGTCGTCGCCAGAACGCAACTTTCAATGTTATGCAGGTTTTGTCTCAACGACACACATCTTCAAAAGACACGCTTTGGTAGTCTTTCTTTTATTGTTCCTACATATCAATACTGTTCACATTTTAATTGAGCCAAGTTATGCAGGAAGGTAGCTAACCCTTAATCATCTGAAATTGAGTAAATTTAGTTTGGAGATTGTAATTATTAAAGAAAAGTAACTTCATTTTTATAGGGTATATTTTATTTATTGTTATTGTTTCACGATAGTGAGTAGTAGGTATACTCGACTCTTTTAGATATAGGTACTATATAATTTCTAACTCTACTATTTTTCTCTTTCTTGATTTCTTATTTGTGGGTATTTGTTTTTTTCATTTTCTTACTTTTGTAACATCTACTGGTGCAATAAAGAATTATTATTATAATGAATATTATTTTAAATTTTCTCTAGCTTTTGTTTCTTGAACCTTTGAATCGGCGCAACGTAAATATACGTTATATCAAAATAATAAACATTGACGTGAAAAAATGGTTTTTGAAAATTTTGGTTTTGAAATTTCCCGAATTCAAAGGGTCTAGCCTAAAATGGAACTGTGACATAGTAGTTTGAATAATTATATAGCTAATGGAAGTACCTAAGAATTGTTCTATGAGTTTGTAATTTTTTACAAAATAGAGATCACAAAATTATGGGATCTACTGCGTTTCACTAATTTTTGTCACTTCGAGGGTTGGTAGCTTTCTTTGTAAAGGCCAAATTTCATTAACGCCTTGAGTGGCGCAAATTTTTGAAAAACCCTCCCCGCAAATACTCAGGGACTCCCAAACAATATTTTCAATATTCTTCCTAAGCATATAAAACCCGAAAGCTGCGCACAGAGTGGGAATCCCCTGGCGTGTTTGCACGCCGAGGCCGACCAGAGTTGTCAGCGCCGAATAAATTCTGACGCAAGGGGCGCGTTTGGCGAAAGAAGGTCAAACGAGAGCGGCGACCGACAGCCGTTGTCGATCGATCCGAGGAAGAAGGGCTTTACAAGATTATTCGGTGGCCGAGTAAATTTTTAACGAGCTCCAGCGACGGCGAGGAGCACCGACGTGCCTTCTTCCTGAAAAAAGACAAGCGCGGGGGCCTCAATCGCTTCGAAGCTTCCGTTGAAATTCCTCCAACGGAAATAATGCTGTCCCATTTCGCCGGTGGCACCCTTTCTTTTCGAGCGCCAGCTCGAAACCGTCTCGCACGCTGTACATATTTATAGAGCACTGCCCCCCAGGTTCCTCTGACCGTTTATGTATAAAGGCCGCCGTTACTTTGTTCCATGAGAAACAGGTATTCCGCCAATGATGTCGCTCGTTTCGGCGCAAGAGATACGCGGAGATAAAGCGAGTGGCAGAAGCGAAACGGGCGGATCTCGCTCCCTCTGAGCGCGCTTCTTTCGCCGATACATCGCGGACGCTCGTGAAAAAGAGGCTCCTCGCTAGCTCGTTTCTTCCGTTCCGTTCCTGTTTGCATTTGATCGCACTGTGCGCGGCGTTGCTCGCCGGGGTTGGGTTGTTCGTCGAGCGTGCGTCGTCGTTTTTTTACAAGTGTTTGGTTAATAGCGACAGCTATTTACAGTAGGTTTTTTTTTAAGGGTTTTGCTATTGTATCGTATTATAGTAGTTTGTTTAATAATATGAATTAGGGACGGATTTGTGTGTGGGCTAAGTAGACTGGAGCCTAGGACGGAAAATTTTAGAGGGTGACAAATTCTGAGCGAAAGAAATTTGGAAAGGCTTAAACACAGAGGCTTGTTGACAACTTTCAAAACAATTCGCTTCTTTTTAAAAAACGAATTAGCAATACCTCATATGTGAGTTGCCATATTGAATTAATTTTGAAATTGTCTCGACTCTTTTAAATTTAAATATTCGATGATATTTCGGAGAAAGGGTGGGAGACACTTGTTAGCCTTGGGCACCAGACATCCAAATCCGCCACTGATTTGATAAAGGAATTAAGACTTGTAATAGAATTTATAAGAATTCATAATAGAGTTCGTAAGAATTCTATGAGATTATTTATTTTATCTTTGTCGAAATTGTTCTTCAGGAGTGGGTTCATCCTATGGCGATAGCGATACATTTTTATCCGACTGCGGCACGCAAAGGAGGGTATTGTGTTTATCAGGCTATGTTTGTATGTCCTATGTTACGCTCTAGAGTCTGTATGGATACTCGGATTGGGACAAATGAGGTGTCTTTCGAATTGTCTTGGCGTTCCGAATGTTATAGAATATATAATTTTTAAAAAATGAAAAAATTTAAAAACTCGACTGCTTAAAAAGCGAACTAAAATGATAAAAATAATAATAAGATGACAATTTAAATTGACTCAATTGCCTGCAGTCGGAGGCCTTCAATCTTTTTCAAATTCAAGCTTAGGGTAAACGCACCTTAGAGTAAATGAACATTTAAGGCTAGTGAATGGACACTTTTATAAAATTATGTTTGCAGCGCGATTGATTCCACGTGTTGCGATAATTGTTTGGATATGAAGCAAGAAACTAGAAGAAGTCTATAATTAATTAGTTGCTTATTTTAGTAACTTATTTTATTCGTTTTAGTAAAAAATGTCCATTTATTGGTATTGTCCAAATACTGGAATATTTACCCTATATAGTGACATTTCAACTTCAGCGTATTTTGTAACTTATATGCTTCTCTCTTTCTCCGTATGGGAAACACTATTAGCATTGTTAATAGCTCATCAAATCTAATTAGGGCGAACAGGTATACACAATATTTATTAAGACAATATGTAACTTTCTATTTCAAAATAAATGTAATTACATCAAATCATTTGCATCAAAAGATTTAAGGCCTCCGACAGCAGGCAATTGAGTTAATTTAAATTGTCACCTTATTATTATTATTATCATTTTACTTCGCTTTTTAAGCAGTCAGTTTTTTTAAATTTTTTTAATGTATTTAACGCAGGATAGAAATAAGTGTTCCACTGTAATTACGGAATTATAATCGGTTGAAATGGGTGTCGGGTCCTTAGCTAGTCTATTCGAATGGGTTATTTTCTTGTGTCGGATTTTGAGCCTGGATATTGCCACTTGTTCCTTTCTTGGTAGGTTTCTAATCTGTTTGGCTGGTATAGCAAAGTTATCCATGTGATTTTTTGCGTGCAGGGGCGCAGAGTTGTTCCATTTCATCTCACACTTCATCAGCTTCTTTTTGGTATAGTTTAGAAGTTCGTCGAAGTGACAGTTTACGTATCGATCTGAAAAAGTACCTAATAGAAATGTAATCATTTTGGTAAATTTACTTTGAAAGATGGAAACCGTCGTGAGGGGAGGTAATCTTTATTAGAGGCGATGGTCTCGAATGTGTACACGGGACCCGTCTAACGTGTTTTAGGGAATTAAGAATCCGTGGTCATTTTGAGCTCCGTGTACGCGGAGATGCGCTTGCGCTTATGTTGCGGATTTATTTATTAACAAGTTTTGCTGCAAGAGATTATACTGAAATTTGTTGTTCTTACTTGTGACCTCGAAATTTCGAAAGTCTCGAGGTGCGCAAGTATTTACCAGGGGTCGAATGAAAGTGTGAACTTTTATAAATAAGAGTAATTCATCGAACTTTTATATTTCAAATCATTCATTTTCTCTTTTAAGCTGATTTTATAAGAGGTCAGTTTTAACAGTTATTTTATGTTCGATTAATAAAAATTCTGGAGGATACACTTTTTAATATATATTTAAGGGTAAAAATATATAAGTTAGGAATTGGAAGCACATTCTAATTTTTATATAATTATTTCTTTATATGCCCCACAACATTTTCAGGAAATCTACTTGTCACTACTTCAATTCTTTCAGAGTATTATAAATATGCCTGTTTAATTAGAACTTTTTTCTACTTTCAAGCAAGTAAAAGTTTCTTATTTACAAAAACATATATGCAATAAAAGTTTCAGTTAATACACTGCATTTTATAACACTTTTCTCGGAACAGAGAAGATAGTCATAAAATTACAATTATTTCATAATTAATTGATAATTTCAACAGTTTCATTCGACCTCTGTTATTTACACGTATTTCTAATCAAACTACGGATATGTTAATACGCGCCTTCACGTGAAACAGAGACCTTCAGTTTTTCTACAATTGCTATTTTGTAAATAAGGTAAAAGACCCAATACGTGGACACGTCCTAGTAGCTGGACACTGGTGCAAAAATACTGATTAGTACATTTAATATTCGCTTTATCCAAAAAAGAACTATTTTATTCAATTATTCAAATATTTAGTAAAATATATTCGTATATATATTTTACTAAATATTTGAATAATTGAATAAAATAGTTCTTTTGCACCAGTGTCCAGCTACTGGAACGTGTCCACGTATTGGGTCTTTTACCTTATTTATGAACTGCTTTGGGGGCGTACAGAGACAAGTTCCTTTTGATCGAAATGGTATTTCAGTACTGTTTAATTTTCTGCTACTGTGGTATTCTTATATATAACTCATCGATAACGAAGCAATATATATTATTGAATATTCATTAGGCGCCTGATTGCCATTACATCGTGTCCTGGATTAAATGAATTTCACCTCTGTCTACTATAATACCGGCATAGAAATCCAATCATTTCCACGAGAACCGTAATTTGAATTCGATCGTACGATACAACTTTCATTCCTATCGATTTCTCTGCCTCTAAACCCACTCCCCGTGTAAAACAATCGTAGCATCGCCATTCTGAAGAATTCAGAAGAATGACCTAAATACCCCCGATAAACAACATGTTGTTTATCGAATGTGCAGCACGCTAGAGCGGTTAACATATACACTGCTAGAAATATTCATTGCATCACCCACAAATGCACGGACTGTGTACAATTCTCATAACTACAGGACTCGCGAAGTGATTGATGCCCAATTTAGTGTGTCAGTGAATACCTAGCCAGCAGTCACGCAATAATATTTTCCCAGCACTAGTATCAACGTGATAACACGCTACTATTCCTAGTTTCTACTAATGTAGACTGTCGTCCAATTATCTTAACCCTCGGTAAGCGGTGCTAAGTCTTTTTGGAACCAAGCGTAACGTTACCGAGTGTAACAATTAGGGGTGGGTTCGAGGCTAATTTTTAAATTGTAACTTCGGTCCGAAACTTTCTAAGCCTTCAAAACTCGAAACTCCTGAAACTTAAAATTCTGATTCTGTTTTGTAAGTGGAATATCTTGCTTTAACAACTGAAGTCAACATAATTTTTGCTTAAATTATTATTATTATAATCTCTATTATATATTATCTGTATTATTATTATAATAAAGAGGATTGGGGTTCGTTGGGCTAAATAAGATATTGTCTTGAAGTGCCTTCTTTTAGTATGTCACATGTATGCTAGGAGAAAATAAAAACCCTTAACCCTTATTATAATAATAATATTAATTTTATATAATAATACAATTATAATAATAATAGAGATATAAATCTATATTAACTACTTTAGATTACTCTTTTTTATCTGGCTTCCAAGCGTTTCAAATCACGAAAAAATGCAAAGTTTTGAATCCTGGAAACTCGAAACTTTTTTGGGTCTCCAGGGGAGGCTTCAGAAATCGAAGTATTTCAATTTAAACGTCGTTGAAAACACCTATGGTAGTATAATTTTATTAATGCCGTTCCAAGCTGACCCAAGTCGACGACTTCTACGCGATCGCTCGAGCAATCCGTGATTCGAGGGTTGAGCAGCGCGCGTCTTCACCGCCTCCTCGACCCTTTCTGCCCGAATTCGGAGCGGATCGGCGCAGTCTCGCGGTCCCTTCTCGGGACGAAGGCGAGGAACGAGGGAATGATAATGGCTCCGTTCCAAGCTGCTCCAAAACGTATCGCAGACACCTTGCTAACAGCGGCGTCGGTCCGTTGCTCAATAGTGTTCCTAGACTTCTAATAGATAACCCAGTGAACCGCTTGGCCGGTTGCGCTCGTTCCTCAGCCGTGTTCAACGCTTAACATTCGGGTCACTTGCCCGATCAAGCGTCGCAGGTGGCACAAACCTTACGGTAAATTTCTGTACGCCGTTTTGCGACGGGCCCCCGACCCCCTTAGCCAGTTGTTCGGATAGAACGCGACTTCCTCGGCTAAAATTCTCGACTGTCCCTCTGCGAGGTGTCTCTCGCCGATCCTCGCTAATCGATTCCAACACTTTCACTGTTAACCAGCTGCATCGGCTGTCCACCACTCAAATGCCGTGGGATATGGAAAGCATTCGAAAATCAGTGGCAGATATTCGAATGTGCTAACCCTTGGACGGCGAAGAAGTCGAGCAATCGCAGGGAAGTTGGTTGCTGGATCCAGTGCTGGATTAATTAATTTGCGAAATAAGCATGTGGTTAAGGGTTACATATTTTCTTGGCGCGTAATAATTTATCACCTTTGGGACTTTTTTTCTTGAGAGGTGTGAAATAAATTGAAAATTTTATAATTGTATCTTGTTTTTGAAACCTTTATACATCTACTCCGCTGCTCTTATATGATACAAAAGAATTAAGATGGATTTTTGCAATTTGTTTTACTAATTGTTTGTTTACAGTGTCAATATGGAACCTAAAAAAGGTATGTTCACGGCGTAGATGATTTCCCGGCTCAGGCTTATCCGAAACAAAAATTTCCAAGAGATTCTTAATCTGTATGAGAGTCGCTATACCCCCAAGCACGATTACCAATTTTTGTTGAGAAGTCAAAAAATGGGGATGATTTAAAATACGAAGTTTGACAAAAGTTTGTATTCTTGGATGTTCTGTGAGAAAAATCTCAGTTATTTGTCAACGAAAATTGTTTATTAAGCTACGGGCTATAGCCACACTCATACAGAGTAAGAATCTTTCGGAATTTTTTGTTTCGCATAAGCCAGAGCAGGGAAATCACCTACGCCGTGAAAATACCTCTATGTTTTAAGTGCCATATTGAAACTGTAAAAAAACAATTAAAACAAATTGCAAAAATTCTTTTCAAATTATTTTTGTTTAATATAAGAGTAGCTTAATAAATACCAAAAAGATTTATTTCATCATATATTGTATTTACTGAGAAACAAATCTTTACAAATAGCTTCATTTTTCCGCCAATCAAAGCAGAATAACCCATTAATTTTTTCGATAACACTATTTCATGACGTTCCCTATTTTTTCCCCTTACCCTTCATTTGCACCTATGTTAATAAGAAATCGTAATGCTTCGTGAAGGTTCACTGGAAATGAGTACATAACATATAACGCTGATTGTGTTAAAGTGAATGGTACTTCCTTTGCGAGAAATAATTACAGGTATTTTAATATACCAATAAACGTCTATTCAGCAACAAATATTAGACGTTGTGTTTCGCAGTTTCCTTTTAAAAGGGAAGAAAAAGTCTCGCGAGTTAGGCTCCTCTGAGACTTTCTGTCTTTCAATTTTAAGCTCGTTAGATTGCTACTGTCGAGCCGAGGCTTCAAGTCGAAAGTATCGGCGCTGGTGAACGTCGCAGCGCAGAATGTTTAAAGATCTGCCATGAGTGGAGTACCTCGTTGTTTCTTGAGAGATGAGAGGAGCCTCTTGCTGGAACAAAGGTACGAGAGGCGAAAAGTATGCGCGCGTAGGTATAACGTGGACGTCGGATGACGCTCGTTTGCCCCGACAATTTGTGATAATGGCCGGAACAGCTGATCGTGTGCTCACAACGAGAAACGATTCCTACGGTGCTGGCGTGAAACCGTCTATCGCGATTCATATACCCCGTGCACAAATTCCGTTAATCGAGATTACCATGATTTACAGGCGTCAAGGGGTAACTCCACGATGATAGGCCAAAAATTGTAACTTTGGAGGCGATTTTAAAGAAATTTATATAAATTTTATTTATATAATTTATATAAATTTCTTAATCGAGATATTACAAATTTCGTTAATTGAGATTACCACGATTTACAGGCGTCAAGGGGTAACTCCACGATGATAGGCAAATAATTGTAACTTTGGAGGCGATTTTAAAGAAATTTATATAAATTTTATTTATATAATTTTATTTATATAATTTATATAAATTTTATTTATATAATTTTATTTATATAATTTATATAAATTTTATTTATATAATTTTATTTATATAATTTATATAAATTTCTTTAAAATCGCCTCCAAAGTTACCATTTTTGGCCTATCATCGTGGAGTTACTCCTTGACGCCTGAAAATCGTGGTAATCTCAATTAACGAAATTTGTAATATATCGATTAAGAAATTTATATAAATTATATAAATAAGATTTATATAAATTTCTTTAAAATCGCCTTAAAAATGTAACATAAGATTATAATATGTATAAAAAGGAACAAATTTTTTCAGATTTTTTAAGTTAAAAAACACGACACAACTGCCGCACAGCTGATAAATATTTACCATTTCAGCCACTGCGCGGTGCAATTTTTCATGTCCTCACCGTTGGACCAAGAACAAAGAGACAAAAACTTTTGTCATCTACACACTGACTACTACAGAAGTACCCATGATTTTTTGCAAAATATTGAAAACTCTTTTTGTAATTAATATTTCTATGAGCAATTTTCTAGCAAAAAAGGAAATGTTTACCAATGTTCGCCATTCCTTCAAAAACCAATATTTCTTCAAAATCTCGGGTACTTCTCTAGTATTTAGTGTGTAGATGACAAAACTTTTTGTCCTTTTATTCTAAGTCCAACGGTGTGGACGTGAAAAATTCCAACGTGGAATGACTCAACTGGAAAATACATATCTACTGTGCGGCTATTGTGCCGTTATTTTCTACTAAAAAATCTGAAAAAAAAATTGTTCTTATTTATATATATATATGATTAGAATCTTATGTTAGCTTTTTAATAAAGCTCATAAATTTACTCCTTAAGCTATGTACACAATGACGAATACGCGATTCTTTTGAGATTGGGATTGTACATATATTCGATGGCGCTAAATTTCTTGCCAACATTTTTGGCAGAAATCCCAACGGAAGATCTTTGTTGCCTCGTCAGGACACTCTTTTGTTCTTCTCAGTACAAATTATGTTCTGATTCAACAGTGCTTTTTACTTTGTGATCTTCAGATTCTAATTTTAACTTTACAGTTCTGGAAGACCTGAAATTTCCAGATTAATAAAACCGCTGAACTATAATCCTGCGATTATGAGTATTCTGGAAAGGAATCTCTAGTTTGAGTGGAAATTAATCGAGACATAGAATCGCACTGAAGCGAATAAGCCGCACTGCGATGTAATAGATTGCAAACAAATTCGAAGATTACATAAAAAAACAAGTATTCCTTGTACGAGTGTATGACTTGCAAATTGATTCTATTTAACGTAGTTCACTTGGCAAAATTTGCACACGTTCGTAGCACAGCATCCTATTAACGCGTTCCACGTTGCGAGGCCGACCCACATACCTGAATCAGAACTTCATTTCAAAGAATACATTCTCCTCGGTGTTAACATCCATTCATCAAATGTAATAATTCGCCTTTCTGGGCTCCCTCGAATCTCCAAAGCAGCCTAGCTCAATTAGAACTAATACAATTTATGAAATTACGAATTACAATTCCACTGGTCATTCTCTGGAACTCAGCCCACATCTGACGATCCACAATCCTTCGCGTGCCTTATTAATTCTACTCGTTCAAATTGCAAAACGAACTCTGGGATTCTTTCCTTACCCAAGAGTACTAAATTAAAAAGATCTACGTAATAACCAATACGAAGAATAGCCACTGGTTCCACCCGACAGAGTTGAACATTATTCGAATCAATTTGTATTCGAACGATCTCGAATTCTTTTAGCAAAATAAAAATATTACGAATAAACTAAAGTTATTCGAGAATAACGAATAATTTTTTTATTCAGATAAGAATTGCAAATAAATCATTCGTGACTAACGAATAATTCCTGAATAATAATTAAATATTAAAAAGTAATTATTAATAAAAATTGATTCGTTATTCTCGGATAACTTCATTTTACTAAAAATTTCTATTCAAACATTATTCAAATAAAAAATTATTTAAACAACACCGAACTCTGCCACCCGCAACTGTTTACCATTACATAATCCTACGCCCCGCGGTTCAAAGACCTTTGCCATTAATTATACCGCCAGCGGGAGCAACAGCCGTGCAAAAATAAGTATGTATAAAAATAACAATTATTTCCACCGTCGACGGGGATGGAAAAGAACGCGCGTCGGTATGGGAGCCGATATTACGGCGGGCCGGGTACTTTGATCTTCGAGAGGACGTCTATCGGAGAAAGTTCCTCCCGTGCTTCCGTTTTCCCGGGGCAATGCGTCGGCGAGTTATCGGGTCGTAAGTTCAAAGAACCGTGTAGAAGAGCGCCGTGTAATATCGACGTGTCCGCGGCGCGATATTGCGCTCGGTGGCTCGCGAAGACGTGGCCGTGCACAACAAGTCATTGTACGGCACGGGGAGGAATTAGCGTTCGCTCTCGCCTCGGTTGCTCTCAGATGAAATCGCGCGGCCAACTTATCGTCTGACGGCAGTCGGCGGAAGGAACGACTTTCGTCCCTTCGGCGCGCGGGAGCCTCGCACTGACGTGGCTATCGATAGTTGCCGGTCAATGTTGAAGTTCGTAATTGATAACGGATGTTAATGAGTGGTTCCTATTGACAATTAATGCTGATGTTAACAGAGATGCTGTTACAAAGGTGTTATTGCTACGGGATACCCTTCACTCTTATTGACAAAACAACTCTGGGGAATTGATTTTGGCGCTGGTTTGCGTTCAACACGTGCCACAGTGGAAATTCATGGGTAAAAGATGATGGGGAAAGTAGATTGCGATACTCAGTTGTAGAAGAATAGAAGGTGTGTAATATTCTTCAGAATTTCTGCTCCTTTTTAAACGATTTTATTCAGCTGCGATCCTCTATTTGTTTGTACATATATATGTAGAAGATATTTGTAAAGAAGTCTGAGCTGTGATATGTAAAAACACTAAAAATTAGAAAATAAAAAATGTATAAACAAAAATTTTATGTTAAACGATTTTATTAAAAATGCACTAAAAAGAAAAAACTAATTCTTTCCTTGTACTACAATTTGGATAGTATTTTTTCACTTTAAATAAAATCGTGGAGCAGGATAGGGTAATGGACCCAATTACTGGCAGCCAACCCAATTACTGTCACCCTAAGTTATTTTACTTAAACTTGTATTTATTCGTTATTTTAAGTAAAATAGTTTAAGATGCCAGTAATTGGGTTGGCTGCCAGTAATCGGGTCCTTTACCCTATGTATGTCAGAACAAATTCATGTCGACACTTTATTTTGTATTAATTTGATATATATTTGGTTATGACATATCCTGCTCCACGATTTTATTTAAAGTGATAAAATACCATCAAAATTGTAATATAAGAAAATAATTATTTTTTACTTGTTAGTGCATTTTTAATAAAATCGTTTAAAATAATTTTTTTTATATATTTTTTATTTTATTTTGATGTCGATTTTGAGCTGGGACACACCACTTTACTACGAATAAAAGTTCCACCATCGATAAAAAGAATTCTGCATAAAAATTCTGAGTGTTACTTCAAACATACCTCAATATGCATCCTCAATAAGCTGATAGTTTTTGTTAAATAAATTCCCAAATGTGGCTTTAAAAAACAGACAGGTACACTAAAGTACCCCCACGCCTAAAAACTGGGACATTTACCTTACATATGTGATTTTGGAGCAGCCACGCGCCCTTACGGGTGAGCGTTAGAAAATGAAGTGACTCGAAGTCGCATGGACATTAGGTGTGTTATTGTTTAAAGTACGAAAGTTTGAAGGGACAGTGCCCAGCACCCTGTTACTAAATAATCGACACCTTGTTTCTGTAATGGCACAGGCGAGAGTATTCCTATTAATATATAAAAATGAAACGTAGTCTGTTTGTTTGTCATTCATTCACGTCTAAACGGCTGAATGGATTTTAAATCAAATTTTAAATATATTATATACGTCCTAGATTATTATTATTATTATTATTGTTATTATTATTATTATTATTATTAAGTAAACCGGGGAACCCTTTAGTGTACATATCGACCCGCGTTACGAAAAGTAGCACGTTTCATTTTTTCTACATGCAGTTATCCATAAGAAAAAAATGAAACGTGCTACTCTTCGTAACGCGCGTCGATATTATAACATAAGAGTACAAACGATGAAAAGCTATTAATTTTTTCTTTTAGGCTTTTTTATTTCATCATAAATTATTCCCGGGTGAAACCGGGTACCTGGTAGGCTAGTCTTCTAATAAAAAGGCTACGATGAGCCCCCAAAATAGTTGCCCCGTAACTTCGCAACAAAAACTCTTTTTCTTCCCTAGAATCTCCCTAACAATCTACCACAACCCAGCATCTACCAAAGTGGGTAATCAGCAAAGTGTGAACAGAAGAAACGGCTAAAAACGGGGCTTTTTACAATCCCAAAGGCTATCTGCAGCGCGCTCGGTGGTGCATTAGAAACTACAGGGAACGGTCGACTGATCAGCTTGAATTATGGTACTCGTATCGCGGAAGTCGTTTCTAAATTGATTCGTAAATCAATAGGAGAGCGTGACCGAATCTCCTCTCCCCCCTCTCTCTGTCCCTCCCCCTCCCACTTTTTCCCCGGCCGATACGGGCGTCAGTTCGCCGCCACGATCCTCTCTGCATTTGGCCTGCACTTATCGGAAAGACGAGCGCGCCGCTGATCTATATGCCGGAGTCGAGCCGCGAGAGGCACGCAAAAGGCATCTCGGGCAGCGCCTCGTGACATTTCGAGTGGCTCGAGGATGCTGCCCCGGCTACGTGGCCCTTCTTTTCCCCCCGGGGAGTCTTCTTTATCCAGGAGAGAGGGGGAGGTGGTTATTTGCAGGCTGGCTTCAAAGCGTTCCACCGACCTGTGCTGTCTTAGATAATGAAAAATCAATATGAACGAGCTGGTGCCGTTTCGCGAGGCAAACGGAATCGTCCGCGGGCACGCGACGAAGTTGCGCTTCATCTTTTACCGTATCGGCGCGATTTAACCGATTGCGAGCCTGCTGGAGATGTCTCTTAGAAGCTGGGATCGAAAAGTGGGAAAGGGAATGATTCTGGGATGATTAATAAAGACATTTAATAATAATAATAATAATAATAATAATTCACCGTGGCCATTTATTTTGGAGCTTTCAGTTCCAACGGGCTGGAATATTTAATTGCCATGCGATTCCTTATGGAAGCTTCTTTTGTGTGTCTGTTTTGCTCTGGATTGGTTGGGTGATGGAGAATTCTTCTGATGCAGGCTCTATAAAAGATGGCTCGAGAGAAAAGGGAACAGTCTCTGTGGATAACAGAATCGCGCGCAATATTGCTCGAGGACAATTGAAATTTATTGCCGATTACTTGGCGGTAACGTAGAATCGGAACGGGCAATGTTTCATGTACACGATTCAGAGGGAAAATATTGTAGCTCGTTTGAGGAGGATATACAGATTACGGCAATCAGATTAACTACAATCAGAGATCCAGAATAATAGTTACATTAAAACTTTTTGTGGAAAAAGTTATTAAGTAAACATTGGTTTTATTTAAAAGAGAGACAGTGAAATCTCAAAGAAATTTGTCAAAAAAATTTTGTTCAGATTATGACTAACCATTATGGGTGACGGAAATTTAAGTTCGGTTACCTGTAACCAATACAAATGACCTGAATTCTATTTTGCTTATCAACCATTTTTTCGAGGAAAAACAATTCTGCTGGCTGCATTCGATCATTGTCAATTGTTATAACATTACCTACTGATAATTAGTATTCATTGACAACGTGAAGAAAACTAAATTCTGATACAATTGAAGTGATATATTTATTAGTGAACTGATATATTTTATTAAACAAAAAATGTTAAATTGTATTAAAATATCTTTTTTCCTATTCTTTGTTTCATATCTAAGTATATTTTCACACCGTTTTTTTTTTTGCTTAATAAAATATATTTTATAATTAATTTTTTTCATGTTGTCAGTTTTATTTAATTATCAGTAATGTTAATAACAAAAACTGACAATGATCGAATGCAACCAGATAAAATTTTTGCCATCGATAATGATTACCGGTAATGAAAGCAATTTTAATCATTTATAATGGTTACTGTAATCAAAATCGATAATTACTCTTGCATCATAACTTTTAAAATTTGTCTTATAACAGTTATGATGTCTGTGCTAAATAATTTCCGTGAAGCGAGTTTTCCTAACGTTACGCGAACGTCCCCGCGGCAAATGCTTCCCCTAACTTCTGTAATTCGCCTGGATGCCAGTAGGTACCTACTGGAATCGATAGTATTTGTCCCCATCAGCCTCTTTGCGGTTTCTTTTCGCGGGTCGCGTGCCGTTTATTTCCTCCACAACCGACACGACACCAGATTTACCCGTGGAATTTTCTCCGCAGCCGCGTTTTATTTCCGTCAAATATTCCTGCTTCCGAGGCTCAGCGAGGAGTCACCTTTTCAGATTTAAGAGAACAGTGACTGTGGATTCTTTCTACTCCAGTTTAAGGGGAGGTGCCGCCTTGGATGCATAAAAATCATAGGTTCATTAACCTTTTTTTCGGTTAAACAATGAACTCAATAGAAAATCTGATTAATGGCATTTGTTATACATCTTTTGAAGCTTAAAAAAACCTTTTTTTAAAATTTGTTTATAGATTAGCGACTCGCCAATCGGCATTGCCCCGATCACCGATCCGGTGTTTCTTGGAATACGTATCCAAAAATTACTGATATTTAGAAATAAACATTTTTGTGGGAATGATGAGCGTTTGAAGCAAAATTGTGATTTTTAGCTGAAAAAAAATGATTACAAAAATTTCTGTAACTGAAAATATTTTCAAGCAATCATAAATTCCGTAGATACTTCTTTAGATTAATATAAAAGGAAGATTCTCTCAAAAATTCAAATCAGTCGGATGAATAGCACCGTCATTCTGTTGAAAAATATATTTTTAATCTTCAAAAGATATATAACAAACGCCATTAATCGGATTTTCTATTAAGTTCATTAATTAAAAGAAAAAATTACTAAACAAAACCTATGATTTTCATGCGTCCGAGGTGGCTATTGGATACGTAAAATTGTTAGTACTTTTGATACTAAATTACTTTAATACCAAACAATCGTTATAGTCGTGCTTTTGACAATCTATCGTGGGCACATTTGCGATTATTTAGAAGAAACAAAATCGTCGGAATGTATAAAATTATCGAAGTTATTAATCGTTGAAGATAGGGTAAAGGACCCAATTACTGACACCTAACCAATTACTGTCACCTTAAGCTATTTTACTTAAAATAACGAATAAACAAACTATAGTATATAATCTATAGTATAATTTTTTTTGTGTATGACTTTACGTTTATTTATTCGTTATTTTAAGTAACATAGCTTAAGGTGACAGTAATTGGTTAGGTGTCAGTAATTGGGTCCTTTACCCTAGCCCAGTACGGCGCGCTGTTGCAAGTGGTGTATATCAATACAGGTGAACCAATCATCTAAAAGCAACATGCTTTGAAATGATTATTCTATACACAAATATCTACATTATGGAAACTTGCCGATGAATTTGAACAAAAATTGTGGAAGTTACCCACGAATCAATATTTTTTCCACATTTTTACGAGAAAAAATCGTCTTTAATCAGTTATAAAATGTGTCACAAACATCCAATATTAATTCAGATTTGCTACACGATAAAGAATGGAATTCTACAGCTCCAGTTAAAATTTTAAGTAAAAATATTCATTGGTTCAAGAGTTATGATGTAGTACACTGTTTCTGAAAATCACTCAGTTACGTTCGCCGCTACAACTTCAACAATTATTTGAATTTCTTCATGAAATTTTGTTTAAAATTTTCATAAAGACTTCCAAAATCCGTAAAAAAAAGTAATCGATTTTCTGAAGCTGAAATAGTCCACTACCCCTTTAAGAACTCTAAGCGAGCCAACTCTCCCCATTCAACCACCCTTCCCTGCACCCTTCGCCTGATAATACCTAACTTACTGTTCGACTTACGGAAAACGAAACTCTCCGTGTTGCAGGTGATGACACAGTGACGGCGCCATCGTTGATTGAGATTGGAAGCCCAGGATCAGGAAGATGGACCACCAGCAAGTCGGTCGAAAGCCGCCGGCGAACTCGCCGGAAGTGGCGATGGCCAACGAGGTGTTCGATCAGTTCTGCAACGCGGCCACGCTCAAGTCCATCCTCGGGCACTTCAGGCAGCTCTGCGAGCTGCTGAAGATCCGGCCCAACACCGTCAGCCAGTTCTATCCGAAACTGAAGTCGAAGCTGCGGTCGTGGAAGGCCCAGGCCCTGTGGAAGAAGTTCGATCAGAGGGCCAACCACAAGTGTTACAATCGCGGCAAGGCGTGCCCGAACACTAGAGTAAGTTGGTTCTCGTTTATCTTCCATTTGTCAAGTTAACTGTTAATGAGCAATTTCTTGACGAGACGAAATTCTTCAGGTATTGATCATCGGCGGTGGCCCCTGCGGCCTCCGTTCCGCGATAGAGGCGCAGTTATTGGGGGCAAAGGTGGTGGTCGTGGAGAAAAGGGATCGCATGTCCAGAAACAACGTCCTCCACCTATGGCCGTTCGTTATCCAGGACCTCCGCGGCCTCGGCGCGAAGAAGTTCTTTGGGAAATTCTGCGCCGGCTCCATCGATCACATCAGCATCCGGCAGCTTCAGTGTATTTTGCTCAAAGTCGCTTTGATCCTCGGTGTTGAGTTCCACGAGAACGTAAGCTTCGATTCTTTGATACCGCCTCCGGAGAACCAGGAAGAAGGCAGTGAGTAACTCACCTCTCCCCTTCTAAACGTGTAATCGACCCTTTCTGATCGCGTAACCGACCCTCCGACACGTGAAAGCTTCCTCACCCGTGATATGCCCTCCACTTCGTTTCGGCACATATTATCGAATAGCGATGGGTTGAGTTGAAATTAGGTTGAGCTTCTATAACAGTGAAATGATAGTATGGATATATTTTTAACGGTCTTTGAGTTATGACGTGTAATATATGTAAAAAAATCTACATCGTTTCGTGCAAATCCGGTAACAAATTGGCGATTTATTGCGAATAAATGAAAATATTAATATTTCTATTTTTATAGTATTAATATTAATATTTCTACTTTTATAACATTAATATTAATATTTCTACTTTTATAATATTAATGTCAATATTTCTATTTTTATAATATTAGTATTAATGTTTCTATTTTTATAAGATTAATATTAATATTTCTATTTTTATAATATTAATGCTAATATTTCTATTTTTATAATATTAATATTAATATTTCTACTTTTATAACATTAATATTAATATTTCTACTTTTATAATATTAATGTCAATATTTATATTTTTATAATATTAGTATTAATATTTCTATTTTTATAATAGTAATATTAATATTTATATTTTTATAATATTAATGCTAATATTTCTATTTTTATAATATTAAAATTAATATTTATATTTTTATTATAGAATATTCTTTCACCAAAAATAGAAACAAAAAGTTATCAACTCAATAACTCCTACTTATTCCGTAAAAATATACCTTTTTCAAAAAGCGTTTTCTTATTTAATATTAAGTCAAAGCAAGAATTTTATAAAAACTTTTCTCTAATTTACTCGAAGCTGGTAAAGATGGAGCTTCACCCCTCTTGCTTCAAGGCCCTCACTTCTGTTCATCCCTTTAAAAACAAATTTACCTCGAGACACATCTCGCAAAAATATCTCACCTCTACATTTTCCAGAAATCGGTTGGAGAGCAAAAACAACGCCGGCCGATCATCCAGTCTCCCAATACGAGTTCGACGTTCTGATCGGCGCAGACGGCAAAAGGAACACCCTGGAGGGCTTCAAGCGCAAAGAATTTCGGGGGAAGCTAGCGATCGCCATAACGGCGAATTTTATAAACAAACGCACGGAGGCGGAGGCTCGGGTGGAAGAGATCAGCGGCGTGGCTTTTATCTTCAATCAAAAGTTCTTCAAGGAGCTGTACCAAGAGACGGGCATCGATCTAGAGAACATCGTCTACTACAAGGACGACACTCACTACTTCGTGATGACTGCCAAGAAGCACAGTCTGATCGACAAGGGAGTGATTCTGCAGGTATTGACATTCCACGCGTACCGGCCGGATTCCCGGTGTCGTTTCTAGAACGCGTAGGGTAAAGGACCCACTTACTGACACCTGACCAATTACTGTCACCTTAGGCTATTTTAGTTAAAATAACGAATAAAAAAACTATAGAATATAATCTATACCATAGATTATAGGTTGAAATACATAATTATTTTTGTGTATCACTTTACAACGTTTATTTATTCGTTATTCTAAGTAAAATAGCTTAAGGTGACAATAATTGGTCAGGTGTCAGTAACAGGGTCCTTTACCCTAGCGCCACTGAATGCCGATTAAACATTAATACTGGTTTGGATGGTGCTTAGGACCACGCGGACACCGCCAAGCTACTCGCCAAAGAGAACGTGGATCGCGAGGCACTGATGCTTTACGCTCGAGAGGCCGCCGAATTCTCCACGGAATACCAGATGATGGACATGGAATTCGCGGTGAATCACTACGGTCAACCAGACGTGGCCATGTTCGATTTCACGTCCATGTACGCGGCGGAGAATGCTAGTCGTATCCTGGAACGTCGCGGTCACAGATTGCTCATGATACTCGTGGGCGACAGCCTCCTCGAGGTACAATCACCCTCTTTATATCCTGCAGTCCCTCTTCGTCTCTGTGCGCCCGTGCTTCCATGCTAAGCTTAATCGTTGACTATTACACGTTGGTGTCTCCAGCGCTCACTATTCAAAGCTGGTGCTGTCTTTTTATCCTCGAATCGCTTGATGTATGCCGGAACAGCTACCCTTAAAATTGTCCTGTGTAAAGAAAGCGTCAGAAAGTGAAATGCGACAATTATTCCAGCCCTTTTGGCCAACGGGCTCCGGTTGCGCGAGGGGATTCCTGAGCTCGATGGACGCCTGCTGGGCGATCAAGCAATGGGGCGCCTCGATGTCGCCTCTGGAAGTAATTGCCGAGCGAGAATCGATTTACAGACTACTCGGGCAGACCACGCCGGAAAATTTAAACAGAGATTACGCCGCGTACACGCTGGACCCTCACACCAGGTATAACGCACTACTTTGGTAACGTAACGTTGCTGCACTATATAGGTCACGCTAGGTCCAAACACCTGTATGTATTACATTTGTACGCGTACACACTTTAGTTGTAAACTCGCATTAAAATAAAAAAGGTAGTGGCATCAATGAAGACGCGTACGTGGGAAGTTTTGTGAGACTGCTTTAAAGTCCGGGGATTCCAAGTATTTATATTTGTCCACATTAGAGTAATTCGTGGTCGTAGCTGGTCAATTTTCATTCACTGTCAAACATGTTACTCGATGCTCAGCGCGTATTTATTGTCCCCGATAATTGTCTTCTGGCTGTCTTCTCTTTAAGATACCCAAATCTGAATGTATCCTCTGTAACTCCAATGCAAGTGCGAAGTCTCCTCGATACAGATGATCCCGACAGCATCAAGCCCCCCGTGCAATCGGACGTTGATATCCCCAAGAAGCGTCGCCGTCGCGGTGAGTATTTATTCCTCTGCGGCATGGCCAACCACCGCTGGCATTAGTTTAATCACGATTTATCCCGCAGACCTACGCGGAGACTGTCAAGTGCATCCAGACATGCTGCTCCGCTGGCTGCAGAAGCAAGTCGCTCTGTACGACGCGGTTCAAATAGAGGACATGGGGGCCTCCTTCAAGAACGGCCTGGCCATTTGTGCGATCGTTCACAGATACCGGCCGGATCTGATCGATTTCCACAGTCTGCAGCGAGACGAAGTGACGAAGAACAACCAGGTGGCCTTCGACGTTTTAGAGAAGGAATTGGGCATACCTCCTGTAAGCTATTTAATCGCAACCCGAACTCAACTCGGAAGAATTATCTTCAGACATTTTAAATATCGAATTCTGCAGATAATGACGGGAGAGGAAATGGCCCAGTGCGACGTTCCCGATAAGCTCGCCATGTTCTCCTATCTGACGCAGATTTACGAGGTTTTCCGCGGCGAAATCCCCTACGTCAGACACCCGAAATTAGTAAGTAAATTCGCAAGACAGTAGGAAGAAGTCCAGAGTGTTTTAACGTGTATTCCGTGTTTTATAGTACTCGGTATCATGTTCGAAATCAGGGAAACGTTTACCACCACCAGAACACGTCCCGCTAAGCGAGACATATCCTCCAAGCCCAAGAACGCCCGATCCTTCGTCCCGTAGGAATCGTGCTCCATCATACATCGTTCATGACCGAGGAGCAGAACCATTCTCATGTCCCAATCCTCGAATAGCCTCTCGAGAAACTGTCGGATGGTTAGACTGTAATAACAATAGAATCGAATTAGAAACAGATCCCTCGGAAACGGACGGCAGATTTGCGATAAGCTGGATAAGAGATAAGTTTCGGAGTAACGTATTCGCATCGTTCTTGAAGAGAATATTCCTACCGGCAAATAATTCCCGTAGAAAACGCCGCAAGTGTTGTCGTGCGAGGAATAGTAAAGTTAACGAGACAATATTCCATTCTAATCTCCGTTCCTCTTAGATTAAAACCTAGCGACGCCCGATCTGTGTTGTCGTATAACGATTTGTTGCTGGTGTTTCATAAAGGAGCCCGAAAACGAGGAAAGGCCCGCTCATAGTAAACAATTGAGCCAATTAACGCCTGACCAAAAGGTTCATTTGCTCGACCGCATCGTCAGGCAAGACAGTGCAACGAGAACGAGACACTCACGATCGAGACATAACGAGAATTTAAACCCCGCGGACAAGAAGGGGGACACTATTAGCCGTCGTTCTCGAAAGAGACGCAGCACAGAGAAAATGGGAGCGACAGTGGTAAGTTCTCTTTCATTGGAAGTCAGTGTATCAACTATAACACACGTCACAAGGACACAGAAAGACTTCTTTGCCCATCAATTTTTAATCATACAATATACAGATTTCTCAAGCTTTTAGTCAGCAGACCAAGGTTAAAGCATTCATTTTATACCTCATTTCGAGATCAGCACTTCGCATTCACTGATCCAGAATTCTTCGATCACGTTATTGTAGGTTCAATGATTTCTTTGTATACGATAGAACCAGATGTACTGGCTGATTCAAAGAATCGGGGTTAAATGCGAAGTGTTCAGTCACGTATTTAACCCGGGAGTAGGCGCGCCAAATAACTTATATTTAATATAATGCGAAATAACTTAATAAAATGACTAAGATAGTATAAGTAATGCATTATAATATTATCTTGAGAACTTTCTATCAAGAAGAAATCTCGATATTTATCATAATCACCCATGATTCTCTGGCAATACGCGACGACCGTCAGTCGAAAAGACCAATGCGCGGCTGCTCTCGGGTGAACGCTTTATGGAATAAATTATAGTGCGAAATTCTGTAATTGCAGTCCGCGTATGATGATATTCCATAAGGGCTACATATTGAACACTAACATCCCATACACACGCATAAGACTTACAATGCTTATATCCTATAGTCACGGTGGCAGAAGATTGAAGCACTTATGTATCGTGGGATAATCGTATCGTTGTTAATCATAATTATTGGAGTTACCATTGCCGTGGTGCAGAAGGAAGTTCTTACATTCTAATCGCTTCGCATAGTCGACCAAAGTATCAGTGGATATATTGCGAGAAACACTATCGGTTATGCTGTAAAACCTTTTCTATATCTATATATCTATGTTTATGTTATAATATATTTGCTACGCCAGCTTTTGTATTCGTCCTATTTACTAAAATCATTTAGACCGGATATATCCGTAATAGAACTCCTGTATGTTATAATCGAATGTCCCGTTAGAACACGAAATCTAGATCTCTTTTAAAAACAAACAAAACCGAATGGAAGCTTGTAACTTTAGCCGAACTTTAGCCAGAGAACCCTCGATCTCCGTCTACCCTGTTTTGTGATCGTGCCGATTTCAATAGATAGTTAAACCACGTAACATAAGCTGTACATGTAAATAGTTTGGAAAATCCGTGCTAAATTGGCAAAGAAGAGAGCCGCGGTTTAAGATCCCCGATGTTTGAATTAATGTCAACGGTGTACGTGTTTTGCGGTGCATGTGAAGGAGGAAAGGCAGAAGAGACTCGAGGACATAGAAAAGAATCGTGTGGAGCGTATGAGAAGACGGCAATATTTGCGAAAAATGGCGACACAGCAATTCTACAAAAGTATGCAGATGCTGGAAGCGAACGCGAAACGCGAGAAAGACGAGCCGTTCGAAGATTACTCGATATTCTTGTACCGCCAAACAGCGCCGGATTTCAAGGATAGAGTGAAATATCTAGAACAGAAAATCTTGTACCCAGTAAGCTGGACAGAGTGAATGATTTTGGGAGTGTACAATGTCTCTGTTTTTCTATCACTTTGTTTTTTTGATTGTTGTTTTAAGTAAAACCTTTAACAAAACAGACGCGCGAATTCCAAGAGTGTGATTATCGTGCTCATCCAACAATATACTAATGGCAGATATGATAATAGGTACTTGATATGACGCAATCAAATTTCGTACGTACATTCGTTTACAAAACTAATTCACATCATTGTAACAGGCGTTTTTCTTCGTTCGTTGTTTTTCCACTATAAATTAATGACAGGTGTGTTAACTAATGATACGAAAGGGATCGAGAACTTCGAATTATGTGCATGCGATGCGAACATCAATAATACTTGGAGAGACAAAGACTTCCATTTACATTACTAACTAAAAGAGGCTGTTCGTAATATCGACAGAATGAATTTATATACTTTTAAAAGACTGTTACACTAATATTACACGTTACGAAGGAAACAAGTGAGATATACTAATTTACTACGCCTTAAAATGTAAATTAATAAATTTCTGGGTTTTTTTTCTGTATATGTACTGCGACTATAAATTATATTGCATTTCTGCTTGTTTATAAGTTTCATGGATTTGTGACCACGTTTACCATCCACCAATTCAGTTTATTTCACACTGCGAATTCCTTCTAGGACAGGGAACCCAAGATACATGCTGGCCATCGAAAAACCAGCGTCGACGAGGAATTTTCCGGGAGAATTAAAAATATCGAGGATAAACTGAAAGGATCTGCTCCGTCCGAGAAGAAACCAAGGGATCTTCTGCGTGCCATTGGTTCGTATCTAACAAGGGAACATCCCGAACCCGGAAAATATTCTGAAACTTTGTGATTACTTAGGGAATTTCCTCCTGATTAAAATGCAATTTTTTCTGCTGCCCAAATTCACCTTAAAGGGGTGTAATTGGCTCCGAAAATTCCGGTTATTTCCCGATTTTGTGTTATAACTCGTGAACTGTAAAATAATTTTCTTACCAAATGATGGATCTAATTAAAATAAGTAGCTTTTGTCTTGAAACTTTTTTCAATCTCTTACAGTTCGCGAGTTATAACATAAAAATGAAAAATAGCCAAATTTTCACGGGTGAATTTCTCCCCTTTCCAGTGAATTTCGACAGCAAATAAAAATTGCGTTGTAATCAGGAGGATATCCTCTATATATTCACAAAGTTACAGAATTTTTTGAATTCCCGGGTTCGGGATCTTCCATTATAAGTAAATATAATCTTCCTTAATACCGTAAATTCCATCATTATTCTACCGCAAATACTCCCTGCTGTATACGTGTTCCGCTTCCAAAGGCGCCCGTACATAATTCCAGTATCGCACTCCGCAGGTAAAATCGAGAAAACTGATTGGAACGTGAAGGAGATTGAGAAGAAAATCGAGGAGAGTAAGATGGGTCGTTCCGCCCGGCACGACAAAGTAGAACGCGTGCCTAAATGGAGTCGAGAACAGGTTGGCATACAGAATTATCAGTAGTAGTCGATGGTCAACGTTTTTCAGATGTGTATATGCTTAATTCAGTTTTTAGCTCGACAAATCAAGATGGAGAAGAAGGGGCGCGATCAGAAGGATACAGATAGTAAGTACGCTGATATTGACAATACCCTGAAGAATATAGACAGGAAGATCAAAGAGGGTAATGTGCTCGGGTACAATAAAGTCTCAGCTATGGCTGAGCAGTTTTCGAATAAAAGTCAGGACACGGAGCCCAAGATGCAGAAATCGGTAAATACGACAATCCAGAAGCTTCCGTACTCGAGGATACGTAGTCAGCAAGGTGTTCGGAGTCTATCATTTGTATCTCGTGCAGTATTTGGTTGGAAGAAAGTCGACTCGTTCTATGTGCCTGTCTATCTGTGAATACTAGTCCCCTACTTCTCCATAGGATTCATAAGAAACGCATTTCGATGAATTAGCATAGTGTACGGTAATTAGTAAACATCCCATAAATGTTCATACGCACAGCCTTTTCCTCTACTAAACTATTCACTGAAACATCAGACATCTGTACTATCTTTGTTACGATTAACATGTCACTAAAAGATTACGATTTAAGAAACCCCGTGCGCTGACTAATATTCTTTTGTATCGAAGCGTTGAAGTTGATCGTTACTATCTCGCGCGTTCGATTTTTTCTTATAGAACACTAAGCCCACGGTAACGTTGCCTATACAAGGAGGGTCGGAGATGTGCCATTTCTGTAACAAGAGGGTGTACTTGATGGAGAGACTTAGCGCCGAAGGGAAATTCTTCCACCGTGGATGTTTCCGTTGTGAATATTGTTCTACCTCATTAAGAATAGGTTCGAACCTCGCCTTATATTTTAAATAATACGTCGTGTAAGTGATCCTGTTTCTATCCACTGTCTTCTTCAATCGTAGGGAATCATACGTTCGATAGAGACAAGAGTGGAGGGCGATTCTATTGCACGCAACACTTTGGCTTCTCAGGAACGATAAAAGCTCGCGCGGAGAAGAAGAAGCTCGCGACGTTAAATAAAGAAAATATACCAAACGCGCCTGTGAACGTAAAAACACCGGATAAGGTATAGTTCAAACTTCGAATTCTATGTACCAGCCTCTCGAGGCCGGGTGGGATAAATCGGGAATATTATTTCCAGGCGAAGATACCTTTGGAGGGCGTTGTTGGGCTTGACTTGCTCGATCGTGGCCAAACGCCTGAGAGAATAGAGTTTGAGAACTTGGCAGGCATATCGGATGCCGAAGAACCCCAAAGTCAAATGGACGAGGATGAATGGACGGATAGAAATTTCGGTGCTTCCACTGCAGAGATGGGTTCTAGCGATGATATATCAGACATGAGGTAAGTCGGTCTTAGTATCTTCTCCAGAAACTACAGGTGTGCAGTGTCAGAAAATATTCACCAATGTATTTTATTCTAACAGCGATTCAGATGATAACGAGGTGTACGAGGAAGCAATAGACCAACCATTAACCACTGAGGGAACTCTTGAACTTGCCAAGAATTGGACGTTGCGATACTCTCATCCGCACGCCGCGATGGGACAGTCTGACACCGGAAGTAACGAATACGAGGACTCCAGCGACGAATATACGAACGAAGGTAAGGCGATCTTGTTGCTTTCGGGATAACTGTATTGTTAAATGGTTCCGCTTGTTTCTGTTGTTACGCAGACGACGAGAGCACAACTGCCACGGAAGACGAAGAAGACATACGCGCCCGGGAGCTGAGGAAGCAGGAAGTTTGGCTGAAACATCCTACCCGCAGTTCCGACACGGACACTGGTTCGGAAACGGAGGTGAAAATCTCACAAGATTCTGTAGATAACGTAACTCAAGAGTCACTTGCAATTCCTGAATCTATTTCTGTGCAAGACTCTAATTTAATGCCGTCCCAGGAGGCGGTTAACAGTGATACCTTAATTGATCAGGACGTTGTTGACCCTAAAATTATTCAAAGCTCGTCGAACACAGAGACACTAAGGACTGATATATTAAGTACGGGTCAACAAGTAGGGAACACATCTCGGAGCGAAGCATGTGGAAGCATAATTCCAATACTTGATTTCTCCTTAGATTTAATTTCTGATGACGCAGTAAATAATGTCGCCAGTGCAGGCTCCTCTTTAGGCACTTCCAATCGGTTAATCGCGGAAGATTGTGTAAATAAAAGTAATAATATGGAAGAATGTATTTCAGAGCGCGAGAGTGTAGTCGACGGAAATGTTCTTTCGAATGCAAATAGAATCGAGGAAGTCTCGAGTGCATTGGCAAACGAAGACGAACATAGCCAGTCTAATTCTGAACTCAATCACATCGGTAGAAATGAATTAAGCGATAAAATAATTTCTATAAATGAAGAATCTAGTATAATCGATTTTGTCCGTGACGAATCAACCCGAAACATAATTTCTGTGAATAACGAATTGAACGATGTACCTTCTGGTTTAGTCGTAACTTCAGAAACAAGTAATACATTGCATACTGAACTGCAAACAGCGTTTGCAGGAATTATGCTTCCAGATGCTATTCCAGTTAGTCAGACTAGTTATGATAGTACAATGCTGCTTGACACCGAAGAGAGTGGAAGTTTCAAGGAGAAACTACCGGATCTGATTACTTCTTCCCCGAGTCGCAGTCGAGAATCATCGCCATCCTCGTCGTCTGAAATTTACAAGTCGACTGAAACTTTGTACGATGAATTGTACATGTCTGATACTCAGGACAAAAGCAGTGCGGAAGAATTGGAGTCAGACGACTCAAGGAAGTCTGGGAAATTCGAGGGCGACGTGTTGAACAAAAAGGAGAATAAGCTAAAACTGTTCATAAAAAACCTCGAACAAATTCCGCTTGTAACCATCACTTCGCCGTCGCCTACGAGCGAAAGACCATCGGAAAAAGCGTCTGTGGAAATTACTAAATTAACGGTTCCCAAAAAAGTTCTTCACCAACCGGTCCAGTCTGACGGAAACAGTTCGTTTGACAAATTGAAGCGAGACTTGCGACAGAGGAAAGCGAAAAACAAAATTCCAGTGGGTGAACTACGACCACTGTCCACGGAAAATGCTCAGAAGAAGATGACTAAGTATTTCGTAGAGGAGACGAAACAAAAGACGAAGACTCGAAATAAGAATTCGCCTGACGTGGAGATTGTTGAATTAGACATTAAGCCCAAGTTGTCTACGAAGGTTGAAGCGAAGGATATAATGAAATATTTTGCAACGACGAAAACTGGATCTTCCGAGAACTTGGTAGCTATCGAAGAAAAGGAAGTTCAGAATAAGGATAATATAAGCCCGAGCATGGATGACAATAATACTGATGCCATTAATCTGCAGATTGAAAAAATAGAACCGAAGGGAGAACTATTTTCAATCGATGCCGAAGATATAGAATCTAAATTACATTTCCATACTCCACCCGCGAATTTATATTTGGAAGACACAGGTAGACAAAATGATGTAGCAAATGGAAATGAAGGAGAAGAGCGTAAGTCGTCTCTTGAAAGATCAGATAATGAAATTTCTACATGTCAGACATATTCTGTAAGCGAAGGAAACATAAGTGAAGGAGAAGAGCGTAAGTCGTCTCTTGAAAGATCAGATAATGAAATTTCTACATGTCAGACATATTCTGTAAGCGAAGGAAACATAAATTTAGTAAGTAGTACCTTAGAAAATAAGGTACATGGAGATAACACAGAAGTCACAGTCGACTCTCGTAAAGATATTAAAAGCGAAGCGAGAGAAGCAGTGTTGACTCCATTACTTGACGATATCACCACGAACGTCAACTTACATGAAGATAAAACAACTACCACGATTAATTCTCATAAAAATGTTGAAACTAATGCGAAACAAGTAACGCTGAAACCACCATTCGATAAAGTTAAGGTAACACATTTTGATAAAACTAACGCTTTATATGCAAGCGACAGTACACTAAACATGAAAAAAGAAACTGACAATGACGCCTGTGTGTTACATAAGACCTCAAAATCTACTTACGAGTTAACAAGCTTTCCATCTGAATCGCTCGCGAAAGTTAAAGTTGTTGAACAAATCATTGAAGCGCCGAGGCTGGTGGACAAAATAAATATAGGTAATAATACAGTTTTATCGGATGCAGTGGACGAAGCTCCAAAGAGACCAGAAAGAAAGCATGTACAACACGAGTTAAGTTCTTCAGCGAAATCTGCTGTTTGCAGTGTGCAATCTGTCCCTGAAATTCCAGCGAGAAAAAGATCTGCGAAAAGGAAATCTAGCGTTGCCCCTTTATTAGACGAATCTACCTCCACTGTGCAATCAAGTTGTACCGTCACCAATGAAAGATTAACTGTACCAGACATTGTTACTGATACAAACAAAAATACAATGCACTTAGGAACCAATGAGTTACTACATTCTGTTGAAGTAGCCGACAATAGTAACGAAGCGAACAAACTTTCGAATACAATAGGAAACACTTCGGTGGAACAGAAACATTCTCATCCCGCGAAGTCTCTTGCATCAATGAAATCCGAGCAGTGTGAATCCACGAAATCTATACCTCCTAAGAATGATCGATCGAGGAAAGATAAATGTGTAGTGTCTTAGCGCATGTAGAGCAATTAATTGATACAACTATATACGAGTGCATTGAGTATGGTGAAGCAATCTATGAGCACGCTTGTTATATCTCTGCGAGAGTGTATTTCTTCAGTTTCACGGTTTACATTTAGGGATATTCTGTGAGATATGTTAATAAAGTAAAAACATAGATATTACTTGTACGTTGGCTGATGGTGATGTATCTTTTTAAAGTACCCAAGGCCATTGAGAAAAAGGTAAAGACATTTTTATATTTGATTGGAGTGATCTATTCGACTAATTTGAAATTAACAGTGACTCAAACCGATTAATTGTTTGTGCTTGGTTTAGTGTTTATGCTGAAACTGGCAATGTAACTTACCAATTCATATTAATTTTGAGATTACCACCAGCCAATACTTTATTAAAAAATCTCACTATGTCATTTGGAAGATTTCACAGTTAACGAACAATTGATTCGAAATGATTATTGAGTCAGGGACATTATATGTGTTTTTAATACGTTCATATCGCTGTTAATTCTTTTACTATCACGCTATCAAGCTGCGAGAGACGAGAATAGTTAAAGATACTTGATAAACTTCGTGTACAGAGCACTGTTCTGATCTACTGCATTGTATTCCTTGGCATTTCATTTTTCGTTTCACTAATACACTAAAAATGAGTTTCTGTTTTGTAGTAACACCTGATGTTTATACTGTCTTCTTTGGTGTATTAATCGTCGTCTGTTCCCCGCAGGTTGCCTCTAACGATGGTACTTCAGAAGAAAGCGAGGAGAACTCGGCCACGGAAATATCAACCGACTCCGAATTCGAGCACGACGGCACCACTCCTACCCAGCACGAAATCCCGGAGATAACGATCAACGATTCCTACGTCCGCAAGACCAGAGGGCATTACGTAGAAGCTAAGAAAGTTCAAGTGAAGAGCAAAGTTATATCTTCGGTAAATGGAAACCTAAAGCAGGATAAAGATCCGGCCGCGAAGCTGCAGTTAATGAAAACGGACCATACTGTGAATCCTTCTCGCGCCGAGAAGGAAAGTAACTCAAATGTACCAGGGTCCAACAGTACAAACAGAGCTCCATTACTAAACCCACGTAAAGGGGACTATTTATTGAATCGAACTCACTCTACGGAAGGTATCGCGTCTAAGTTGTCTTTGGAGCTTAAGAAGAAGTACTTGCTTGGCAGCGCAGCCTTCGGCGGCTCCGTCATGAAGTCCGGCTCGGCGTCGAACGTGGATACTCAGTTGCGAAACCTAACAGATGCCATTTCTCAGCATCAGAAGCTGTTGAATCCAGCCCCGGAGCCGAGTCCTACGATGCAAGCGTTCCTGCAGGGAACGAGCAAACTACGCTCGAGCAATACTCAACTGTCTCCGATATCGCCGACGAATCTGTTCTCAGCATCACCCGCGCGAGCCCGCACCGTCAACGGTTCCTCCCAGAACCTATTGAACAACGACAATCCCATTTACAAAGCTAGGATTTTGCCGGAAATATCCAAGACCCAGCTACCAGACTTAGTGAAGGAGACAAGCATTCTTAAGTCGAAGACCGCTCCTAGTATAGTTTGCAGCGAGTCTAAGAACGCGGCTGACAAAGAGCCGAGTAAGGAGCAAGTGGCATCTAGTCAAGTGAGCGCGACGGTTAAAAGCTCGGAGGTATTGGAAAACGCGAAGAACTCTCAGAAGGCGGAAAGCAATTTTACAGCGAGTGTAGATGAAACGAATGGTTTCCGACCACGAAGCCCTCTGCACGAGACCTCCATCATCGTGCCCCAAGTGGACTGGAGTAAGAACAAGGAGAAGACCAAGGAAGCCGCTAGCTCTGGAGATTCAGAAATAGACAGCGACTCCTTGTCGTCCAGCGACGACGAAGCGGAACAGAGGAAGCAGAACCAGCAACTGAACACCGCGAACTTGTCCCCTCCGCGTTTACAGATTCACAGCACAGACGGGGATCTACTGTTGGACGAGGAGGCGGACAAATGTAAAGACTTCGACGACGGCCAGTCATTTGAACCTGACTCTATAGAATATTCGCTATTACGAGACAAAGAGTTTAACAGGAACACGACCGCCGCAGCTCCGGACTCGATTGTGCGCGTGAACAAAACGTCGCTTGAGCTGGAACTGGTGAAGAACGAGATCGAACAGTTGGAGTTGCAGGACGACGGTAAGAAGAGCGCCAGCAATTGCAGTAGCCCGACGTCAGTAGCCTCTGCTGTGTCAACCAAGCACGACGATTCTGAAGAGAACGACGTAACTACTGCAGCACTTACCGAGACTGAGTTCTCGGAGTGGGCTCGAGACGGAGAGGTTCTGGTCTCGGACGACTTGCGAGACGTGGAGTTCAACATCAATCCTGAATATATAACCACGAGAAGGAACGCTAGCAAATTATCCGATTCTACCAAGCTGAGTTACACTCCCATCACGATAGCGAAACAAGAGGACCTAACAGACATGGACTTGGATTCCTTCAAATTGGATAGGAAAATGGAGATTCCTACGAACAATACGTCGAAGCTTCTTGCCAATGGCGAGAACATAGACTTCATGGATACCGATAACGACTCGCTGTTGGACGATAGTCTGCAGGACGCTTCGAATATGGTGATGCTGAAGAACAGAGGGTACGTCGAGTTCGTGAACATTAAAAGCACACCTATGCCAGTGGTTACAAGGGACAGGTTGCACATCGACGCTCCTATAGCTAAACTGGAATTAGAGAATGACTCGGAAGAAGAAGCGTACTACGATAGAAACGTGATAGAGATAAACCCAGTCACCATGGACGATGTAATGAACAAGTTAAACGTCGTCGCGAACAAATTGAAGAACGAAGCTGAAGCAAAGACGGAGACAAAGCTGAACGGCGGGCAAAAGGATCAGCCTGTCGCGGAAGCGGTGAACAAGGAGCTATTTCAGTCGATGGAGGAGGATAGTTTGCTGATCGTCGAGCCAGCTGAAGACACTACGACCAGTGAAGTAATCACGATCCTCGCTAGTCCAGTGAACCCGCAGGTTTCCATAGTTCCCACTCAAGCTCAAGCACCGATCCAGGAAGAGCAAGCGAAAACAGTCGCGGATTCTAGTAATCCGGATTACCTGGAGTACGTGAAGCGTCTGCAGTCTAGGATCGCCGAGTTCAGCAACGCCAAAGACTCTATAGACATCAGGAAATCAAAGAGGAAAAATTCGAAGAGTTCTATACAAGCTCGTACCGCCGAGATGATAGCTGAAGAAATCAAGAGTCAGGAGACCGCGGCAAATAATAGTTTTAATTCTCCAACTACCTCGAGAAAGTTGGAAGAAATCACGAGGGAGAGGTCCAAGCAGAAGAATGTGATACAAGACTTGTTAATGGACAAACTAGAGGCCCATAAACAGAAGTCCGCGGAGAAGAAAGCAAGAAGAGCTGCCAGGGCGTCCTCTTTCAATTCCACCCCTGTTCTATCGCCAATAAGGCCACCGGCTCCCAATGCCTCGCCTATTAATAGATTTGTGCCCACATCCATGGCAACGCCGACGAACAGTCCTCTGCGAACTACATTTGCTGAGGCTAAGAAATCTCTGGAAACAGAAACGCCTCGGGAGCCACAGCAGTTTCTGTGGAAGGTGGATGCTGGAAAGAACGCGTACAATGAAAAGAGCAAGAGTGAGATTCAGCCTTCTGAGAGTGTCGCGTCAGTCAAGGCGGATAACGAAGTAGAGAAGATGTTTAGGACGCCGATCGCGCCGCCGAGGTTGAAACACGAAGAGGCAAAGAGAACGGCAGAGAAGGCGCGGCAGGATGCCAGAGACAGAGCTAGATTGAAGAGCGACGAGGACTTAGGTCTCAGCCCGGGAGACAGGATTAAGGAACTGAGGATGAAAGTGGCACGAAGGCAACTCTCGATGGAGGAGAAGAAGAGTAAAGAGGACGTGCCATCTGAAGCTCGACCGAGACTTTATAGTTTTGGAGCAAACAAAACTGGTTTGAAGCTGCAGACGAGCAAGAGCACGGACAATATGAAGGCTGTAGCAGAGGCAATAAATATCTCAAGTCTGACCGCTGCCAGTGCAAAATCGATGGACGAGCTGCTACATACTGGTGGCCCTCCGAAATCGAAGAATGATTCTGCTGCCGTTTTGAAAAGAGACAAGAAACAGAAAACCAAGGATCCGGAAAGAAGGAAAAGCATCATTCAAGCGGTGTCGGATTTCTTCTTCAAGAAGGAGTCCTCGCCTTCGCCGTCCAATCAGAAAGACAAGTTGTCTATGTTCCGTCTGACATCTAAATCGAAAGGCAAAGTACGTACATTGTCTCTATTCTCTTTGGTACATTCTTCTACGTTTCTTCCATTGTATAGAGCGAACATATTCCTCACTTTCTCCCCACTAATTGGATTCTAAAATGTTTCAGTTATGTAAATCGTATTCGGAAGGGTCAGATGTAAGCAACTCATAAGTCATTGATACTAATTTTTCCAGTATTAGCTTTCTTATGCCACTATTTGTATTCGCTATTGTATATCGTGCAGGTACTATAATTTTATTTTCGTTTGCTGCATTTTCTCGTCTGCTTTCAAAGGGTAACACATTAATCAGCATATGCTGTGTTAAACTTTCTTTATAACGTAGTTGTTGAGTTCTTGTAGTAACCGTTCTCCTGGAAAGGAAGCATGTTATTTGTTAGCATATATAGATTATTTATTTCAGTCAATCAAATTGCTCTTAACACGAGCGTACAAATCTAAATATCGAGAAAGTATTGTTTACCGATAGGCGAATGAGAGGTTTCCTTAATTTCTTGTTAAGCACCCTCACAATGTACAATTCAATTTATTACACTATCAATCGGATATTTATGTGTCGGATGTTAAATTCTAGATCTATATTAGTTACATACTCATATGTGTACAATTAAGTGTGTGTGTGTGTTTTTGTGACTGCATTAACTTTATATGATTCAGCTTACACTTGTTTAATAGTCTCTTTTTTTCATTGCAGTTTCTGTTTTCAATGTTGAAACTATATGTTTTAATTTCAGAAGCCAGCTAATTCTTTTATATCTATCGAAAGTAGTGTTATATAAAAAGCAGTATTACAGAAAATTATTTTTTCAGCTTGATAAGATCGCATCGCCAAAGACTAACGCAAGACCAAAAAGTGTTTGCGAGGGTATGCTCGCGAGAAACGTCCTAAATGAGAATCCACCACCAATTCCACCGCCTCCGCTTAATTACACCATTCCTACTTCACAAGTATCAGGTATCGATGATATTAATATATGACATATATATGTATCAAGTAAAAGAAATCTGTTTCTCACACTTTACACTGAACTTGGCAGATGATAGTTTATCAGAAGACGATACAAAGACGACAGCAGTCTCGGCATCGTGCATGCAGAAGGTCACAGTGACAGAAGGATCGTGCAATAGTATTTCTCGCAAATCAAAGACCACTAAACGTATAGCTAGGCAAGCACAATTGAAAAGGTAATGCGTGTAAGAATATCTTATATTCCGAACACTGATTAATGTAATAATTCCTCGTGCAAGAATCGTTCGAAACTTAAAATTATGGATATTTTAAAGGCTGCGTATGGCGCAAGAAATCCAAAGGAAGCTAGAAGAAACAGAAGTGAAACAAAGGGAATTAGAGAGTAGGGGTGTTAGCGTTGAAAAAGCTCTTCGTGGAGAGGGAGGTAAGATGAACTGCTGTCATTATCGAAGATTCTGATGCAGATATTTTAACGAAGAACGTTTCTAATTTCTAGAGTGCTCCGATCGCGAAGAAGCGGATTTACTCAGGGAGTGGTTTGATCTCATGAAAGACCGCACGGAATTGCGCAGATACGAGAAGGAGCTTTTAGTACGAGCTCAAGAGGTTCAACTTGAAGATCGCCACGAAAGACTGCAGCAAGAATTGCGGGAACGTTTAGCTGATGATGGTTAATATTTCAACGCATTACCACGAAGTCTCTTAATCCTCCGTGATCACATCTTTTTATAGTCACAAATTGGTCATGGTGTTCACTGGATCCCAGCGTCATTTTTCAGTATTTTTGAATCTGTTAACTTTTCAGTGATAATTTTACATTTTCCATGGTTGTGGAAAAAGCGATATTTTTATTATTTTCTTTTACTTTTTTTTCGCGACGAATCCCCTTTGGAAGTCACAAACGCGAGACATTTGAACTCGAAAATTGCTCTCGGGGTGCGATACACACCGTGTGACCACGAAGGGTTAATGTCTTTTTACAAAATCACTTTGCAAAATATATTTAAATTTTCCAGACGATAAGAAGACCAGTGCCGACGTGAAAAAGGAAGGGGAGATTTTGACAGAAATGTTGGAGATTGTAGCGAAACGGGATTCGCTGATCGCCCTTTTAGAAGAAGAGCGACAAAGGTGGTGTAAATCTACATGCCAAGCATTAACCCTTTTTCCTACACACACAGTTGCCTGTTCCTCGCACGTGCCTAATCTTTTCTCTCATGAATTAAATGAGACCTCCCTTGTGCTCACTCTGATAGTCATTTTACTCGCATACTTCTTTTTCACTAACGTAATAGAATTCTTTGTTAACAAAGGGCCTTTAACATTTTTCACATCCTGATAATCGTTTTTATATTTCTATTAGCTTTAATTTTAAAAGTGATACTTAATCATCACTCGCGTTTCACAAGTGCAATAAGATACTATCTCAGATTTGATTTTTTTAATGAATTTTGAATACAACTCGTATCGTTATATCATGAAATTTAGTACTAAATATTATTTTTCATTACAATGCAGTACATGTTCTATTTATATAATCAAAACTATGAACAGAGTAGCGCTCTCTATACAGTTTCTTTTATTGACCAGCAATTTTTAATTTATTTTGCATGTCATGAAAGCATGGATTCTTTTTTTTTCTTTTTTATGCCCTCTTTCATATTTCAATTACGCATGGTCATTCCTATATACACTATTTTCTTTACTGTTTTCTTTTACAAAATTTGTTTTTCTTTGCATCGTGATAAAGCGGCGTGTTCACATACATGACTGTATTGTAGTGCCAATGTAAGAATGAATATATTTTAGTTGTACTTAAAACTATTTTTAGCCGTGTGCAGAGTTAAAGAATGTAGCATCATTAGAATTATAGTGATGTAACTGTTGTTAAATTTTAAGCTGTCCTTTAAAAGACACTACGAAAAGAATAAAATATATTGTTGTATGTGTTTATGGTAATTATTTCCTAAACACATATCTCAACACATATTTAAAAAAAGCTAGAAATGAATGGAAGTATATTGTATATTTTCACAGGCTGAAAGATATTCAATAAATGGTGATTAATATCGTTTTTCTCACTCGAAAGGATCATTTAAACATTTTGTCGCTTTTACGTTTAATCGATAATTGTAACCTTTTACCTGCACGAAATATAGACGTTATCCATTTCAATGACACGAAACAATGCGAATGTGACATCTAGCAGTTAATGGAAACATACTTTTCTTTTAGGTATCAAGACGAAGATCGCGACCTCGAAGCTCAAATGTTGGCTAAAGGCCTCAGATTAACGCCAATTAAAAAATGCGGTCCTAAGTATTCAGTTTAATAGGAATCGCATTATCTGTACATATACTCCATTCTATATTTTTCATTACCGAATTTTACGAATTGACTAAATTAACGACACTGTAAATAAGAAGCAGGCGATAACTAATATGGCTCGAGTCGTAAGTCGCGTGTGACTTTTAAGCACGCCGAATTATACGTTTTGTTTTAAGTCATTTATCGCGTATAAACGAATCACGCTTACACGATATTGATCTTCGAAGACGCGGACCAACCATTCTGTTTTAAATCGCAAACTTAATAGTTTTATTCCGAGTCGCAGACATCGTTTTTTAATAACGACAGTATACATGATTGATGTATTATACATTCTGTATTTTGAAATTGCTGGGGCACATGGAATTGTATCATAAACGAAACTCGATCTTTATTGCTTAAAACTTAAGGTAAGACGAATCACGAGCAGCACTATACGATTAATAATATTTATATAATATTGTAATGAAATTTATTGCACATATATATCGTGCGACCTGTACAGAAATACAATGTGACATACGGATTTGAAAAAAAAAGAAGAACGTTGTGAATACATATATATTTTGTCATTGCGAAACATTTACCATAGTTGTGAAATAATAATTTATCACGGAGATCATTCTGCCTTTTCATGTGAATCGATCGAGATGTAATCATTATACATACACAAATTTGATTATGGCAGGCATACGATGTTGTATTTTGCAATCGAATAGGATAACTAAAGACGAAGTGATATAGTAAATATCTTTTGCATCGCAATAACATGCATTACGATATATGTATTATTCGTGCGTATGTATGCGTATATATACATATGTGCGAATAATATCTATATTCCCCGTAATTCAATAAGATGTATAAATCTATTTTTATGTTTACAAAGAGACTGCTGAACAAAATGTGCGAGAAATGATGAAATATTGATAAGCCACGAGCGTGTAAAGTTTTGTATGAAATATAACTACGATTGGAAAATGAACTTATATTTATAATCAGAAGAGAAGGCTTTAAAGTCAGCCTTTAATTCCCTTCGACATTCATAATAATCTACACCGTCAGTTACATACATCGAAGCGAGCTGCCAACTTTTCTGCCCGAGATGTTAGACATTTAAACAATTAACTGATATGTAAAAACACAATAATAGAATATACACACAGCTGCAATAAAGAAGTTTGTAGATTCTAATGCAAAAAGATTTTACAAAGTGTAAGTAGAAAGCGTAGCGGTCGTTCTAATCATCATTGCCATTTAAATAAGAATTTAAATTAATAATCTACCATGTAAAAATATTTCTGTGTATTAGAGAATATTAAAACACCCCGTTGTAGAAGATGTGCTGATAAGTTATATATATATATATATATATATATAGTTGTAAACCGATTAAGCTACAGTGAAATCGAAGGAAATAAGATTGAAATGTGAGAAATAAATGTTTCCCTCAAAGCTGAGTAACTATAACGGTAACTCGAAGCGAAGACTAAAACGTACTAAATAATATTATCTAGTGTGATTTAGTTGGACTTGGTGTAATCAACTAAACAGAGTTTCTTTTTAATGTACCTTCATTTAATATTTTCAAGATCGATACTAGTCTTCTCTCGAATCTCTTCCACTGAGAGTAGTCATCAATAGTTGTTGATTTCACGATTTTACGGTGCAAGAAACGGATCTTGTAGATTTAGTTACCCTTCTTACTACTCTGAATACTTTATACAACGTGCCTCGTAATTATACACGAAAATAATCAACTGCCTCGGCTTGTCACCGAATTGCGACGGTCGATCTTAATTTCAAGAGATTCTATTATGGTTTTAGTAATCGTGCGTGCCTACAAAGTGGAATTGTGCAACATACATAATTGAAAGTAAATTGTACGAATGAGAAATCGACAACCTGTGCGTTCAATTTGATTCTCTCCGACCATCCTTATGAAACCGTTCAACTGCGTTACGAGTGAAACTAGTCTCGTTAAAGAAAGTAATTGAATAGTATCGTAGCTTGTGCAAAATTCATCAAAGTATAATTTATTCGATCGTTACAGCTTCTGTTTATAATTCCGTTAGAATGTTACGTATAATTGTTTTAGTTAATCGCGCTGTTATATATGTCCATAAAAGAAACTGCATTTGTTTACTACAGTAAATTATGAACTTATGTATACGTGCATCTATAATTACCATGTATTTAGCGTAATAAAATATAGAACCAGTGTTTTCCAGATGTAATTCATTATTAAAAACTTGCACGAACTCGTCAAGTCTTTCACTCGATTTTTCCGTCGAAATTAAATCGCGCAATTAATAGCTTTTATCGCGATTCTTCATTTACGCGTAGAAGTTTCGAATGAAGTAACCTAAATCACTATAATCATCGAGTCCACCTAATTCCGAAAAGAAGTCATAACAATATCCCAACGAAAGGACGTTACTTCAAATTTTCAAATTCAGGAAGCCCCCGGCTACAAATATTTGAACAAACCGCGAAAAGAATACCTAAGAAACAATCCCTTCGAAAATGATTTTAAAACTTCTGCCAAGATTAAAAAGCCAAAGGCGCGTCGCGCTAAGTGGCCTATAATTCAATGCTTATTTATTTGCAAACAAAATACATTTATATATATATAATTGTCTTAATTTAACGTTTAAAATCCGTCACGTGATACCGTATTTTTAGCGCGCGCCGTTCGTATCGCGAATGTGTGGGGATTGGCCAATGGGAGCCAGTACGAAGATATTCGTTAATCACGCAGTGGGGAAAGGGAGTGACGAGCGACTACGAATTACAATTAGCGACACACAGATGAAAGCGTGACGTGAATACGTCGGCTTGCCATACCGCGTCGAGATAATGTCGTTCGAGAAGAGAAACGTTGTCCGTTTGTAAACGCAGGGTGCAGAAAAGGGCCCCGCGATTTAATCACGGCACTGTTTTGTCGCGCAGTTGCCAGAAAATGGAAGCGGACTATCAACCGACGCTTAGCCCGTCGCGAACTTTGACAGGTGAGCTTGCCCGTCGCGATTGTTGACGCTACCCTTAGGTGTCAAATAAACGTCACGTCGGCTACGTATCGCCGCAGGAGCCCGGACCAAAATCGTTCACCCGGCTAAGGCGTTCTCCTCTTCTTTTCCCTGGTTCGTTCCGGAGAACGAACGTCCCACGATGGATCTCGGGCCGATGTGCGGGGAAAAGCGCGTCGATAAGCTGCGAATAAAATTCGCGTATTGACACGGATGACGCGTTTCAAGGAACGGAAAATTCGACGGTGTCTTGACACAATCCCGCGGCTCGGTTACATCCTGTCGCTATTTGCATTGGTAAAAATATCTCGCTCGCAGTGTCCGAACGATGGTCACGGCAGTTTGTAAACACTGGGGCGAGAAGCGACGAAATGTTTATCGGGGATCGTATGCCGCGTAACGTGATCGCGAAAATGATATATAACGAGAAACCGCGAGATGTATACTAGTTATCAATTTGCCGCGATACCTCTTACGCAAAGGTGGTCTTCTCAAGTTGTTACTCGAGAGTTTTTCAACCGTCCGTTTATCAACCACTGATTGAATAAAGAATCGCGGCTACCGAGGCGGTGGCCCGCGATTCATTCAAGCATATTTGGTATACGCATTAATGCGCATATTTCTGTTTCTATAATAGCAACAGCTAATGACGTCGAAGACCCCTACCCAAGTTTGTCCGACTATCACGATTATGAGCCCAATTTGGAGTTCGACGATACCGAGTTGCAAACCACTTCGAATAATGGTAAGACGTCTTAAGCGCCGGTCGCAATTCAACTGCTCGTTGCGTGGAACTGAAGACAGTTTTATATATTGGTATTTGAAGAACTATGGATTAATAAAAAGTATCAAAAGTGTAATTTGTGGTACAACCGGAAAGGTGACGATACCTTGAGAAACTTAATTTCTAGAAATTGGATTATGGAAATTAAAGTTCGCATTCTCGATTTAGTTTCTTGTAAACCTTCGTTCCTTTTCTGTTGTACCAAAAACTGCGTTACACCCTGTGTATCGTTCGTACTGTCTTTGCTTCTGTCGCAGTTTAAAACTATCCGTCGAACGAATATCTCCGGAACTAGCTTAAACGTAGTTTCGCGTAATTACTGTAGAATATAATTAAGATAATGATTTTGTAGCTGCACAGCTTTTAGAAGAAAAATTGGATTTGATTAGAAGCGCCGGGACTGGGATAGATTATCTGGAGAGCCCGGTGAGCGATGGGACGATCGAAGAGAACTTTGAAGAAGCTTTGGTAGATGCTCCAGTTATCGAATCCGGTGTGTGACCTTTTATCTTCTGTTAGTAACCACTAAATGTCATGGCATTTGGGGCATAGCAGGTGAATTATGTAGATCATTGTACAGTTTATTATTGCATGGCATAAAGACGCGCAAGCGAGGGATAGATGACGTTCTTTTCTTACGTTAGCGTTAAATCATGTTGGGTATTTGTTTCTTGAGAAGAGGCGAAAAGGGAGAGCCGAAAGCGAGTTTAATGTTGAAAGTTAGAGTGAAAAAAATAATCTTTTGTGATGAGCAGCGGAGGACCTCGCTGCGTTAGACGGCGAGCTTGCCGACGAGGAGGATTATCTCGATATCGCAAGATATGGTATTGTAGAGGTGGTTGGTGACGATAGCGCTGGTCGTAAAGTAATAGTAGTATCCGCATGTAAATTACCTCCTGTTGGGAAGGAAACGTTTAATCATGCTAAACTCCTCAGGTTCGTTTCGCACGATCTTTACGATTCAATTATAAACGCTGCAGATTTTCTAACGATTTATTTATTCTACAGGTATCTGACGCATACTTTAGACACATTCGTGGAGCAAGATTACAGCTTGGTTTACTTCCACTATGGTCTCACTTCGAAGAACAAACCACCGTTATCGTGGTTGTGGCAAGCGTATAAAGCTTTCGATAGAAAGTATAAAAAGAATTTAAAAGCTTTATATTTAGTGCACCCAACGAATTTTATTAGAATCGTGTGGCAAATATTCAAGCCGGCCATTAGGTAGCTTTTCTTTCTCCTTCTCGCTGTTAGCTTGTACATATTCCTAATTTTAATATAGTAATATCAGTATTTGTTTTATCATTTCAGTGCGAAGTTCGGTCGTAAAATGATGTACGTGAATTATTTGGAGGAATTAGCACAATATATTAATCTCGATCAACTTATTATACCTCCTCAAGTAATAGAGTGAGTTATTTTATTCGTAACTGTGAATTTTTGTAATAACTATTTCATGTTATCGAGTATTCACTGATTATGTTACTTTTCAGACATAATGAACAGCTAATGTTAAAGAATAAAAAGAATCTGCCAACAAGCCCACCTCAGAGTACGGTAACAACGCCAGTTGGTACCACTCAATTCGGAGCGAGCCTCCCATTTATTAAGGAAAATAGCAATGGTGATCCCATACCACCGATAGTGCGACAGTGTATTGAATTCCTCGACACACCCGATGGTGCGTTGAATCATCCCATTGTGCACTGTCGCGTGATACCGTAGTAATAGGATTATTGGAAATTTACAGCACTGGAAACGGAAGGAATATTCAGGCGATCGGCTAACGTGGCAGTAGTCAAAGAACTTCAGCATCGATGTAATCAAGGCTTGCCTGTCGATTTCCAAGGGGATCCACACATAGCCGCAGTTCTCCTTAAAACATTTCTACGGGAATTGGACGAGCCTCTCATGACGTATGAATTATACGATGAAATAACGCAGTTTCAAGGTAAATATTGCTTTTCAATTCCTGTTTATTCTTTATCAACGTCGCGCAGAAGTATTCAAGTGCTCATGCTTCAGCTTTGTCAAAAGATGAACGTCCAAGAAGAGTCAAGATATTAGTACTTGAAAAGCTCCCAGAAGACAACTACCAGGTGTTGAAATACATCGTGCAGTTTTTATCAAGGGTAAGGGCATTAGTCTACTAGTTATCTTGAATTGTTTTAAATCTAGATCGCTTGTGATTCGTTAGTAAAACACGACGTTGCAGGTAATGGACAGATGTGATTTAAACAAAATGACATCGAGTAATCTGGCTGTGGTGTTTGGTCCAAATCTCGTCAGAGCACCACCATCGCGCGGCATGTCGCTCTCCGCGATAGGCCCTATTAATCAATTCATAGATTTTCTATTCACTCATCAGGATGAAATATTTATTATTTAAAGGGATAAGCTATAGGGGCAAGTGCCGAAGGCCTAATTCGAAACGAAATTAGTACTTTACGTGTATGTTGTAGAGAAGAAATCCTACAAATTTGGCTGCCAAGTTTGATATTGTATAAACTAATGCAAAGTAACTTCGAAGAGAAATTTTATAGGATTTTTAACGAAATGTTCGACAAGTTTCATAGACTTCCGTCTTAGCCTGTAAAAGAAAGAAGAAAAAGAAATCTCATTTATCTATTTTAGATCTTCGAAGTCATATCAAACTTGTTGGAACTTGAAGGTGAACGTAACAATTCGTGTATAATAATTCACATTTAATTATAACATCCGTACTTCGTTGATTAAAATATTTTTATATTTGAATATACGAATAGAGAAATATTTGCATACCTATTAATGTCATAAATAATGTTTAATTATACAGCCTGCACAAGATTTTTTTAGTGAATTGGTACTTGGTACAATAATTTCAGGATGAGAATACTAGGTGTTTAAATAATGCGAAGGACTCCGGATGCTAGTTGGAAAAAATTGAACGAGTAAATCTATATGGAAATTAATGGTATACCAAAGATACATGAAAATGTCATGCAATTATTGTAAAATTTAGTATTATTTAGAAATAGTATGGCAAAAATAGAAAAGCAGAAACACGATGGTGTACATGATGCCTTGCTTGCATACTTCTATTAATTTAAGGAGAACGAACATGACAACACTCATGAAAGTCATAATTATTTAGCTATTGATTATATCTTGTTATAGTTGATTAGTGCAGCCAAAGCAAAACGTGGTATATGGCATCCTCTGTATTGAAATCCTGTACATACGTACGAAAACGGAGTAGCGATGTATAAAATTTTAGTCTGATTAAACGAAACTGTCCTCTCGACTACATAAATTATATGGAAAAAAAATTCACAATCACGCCAGAAAATTCAATTTCAATTTGCCAGATACGATGGAACAAATTATCGATGTGATTAGCATGTTTATGTGACGTTTGGTCTGTAACATTCGACGTAATCGTAGCCTGTGACATAACCGAATTCGCCAGAAAGAGAAAAGGAAGAGAGAATAATTCGCATGATTATTTTCTAGTTGAAAATAGTAGTGAAAAAATTATAAAAAATTGTTATTCATTATTATCGTAACTTAACAGTTAGATTAAAATCATTGTCAGGGTATTGTGTAATGTAATGTCTAGCATAATAATGTCCGTTGTCACTGTAAGGATAAAAGACCTACGCTAATCTTTCCAGGATCAAGTATCTTTGTACATTCTCTTAAATAGTCCTGCCATTGTGGGTTTCTGGGATAAAATAGAGGCCGACCGCCTACGCAATCTTTGTTATCGAAAAAGACTAACCCAGACCTATATAGAACTGATACAATTGAATTACATTCCTTGTTATTATTGATAGAATGAAATTACTGTAATAAAGCATGATTATTTATACAAGACTAGGATAATTAATGTGTCGTGAACTGTGTTAACACGCAATTCATAACTTCTTATTCTGTCCGATTTACGAGTCTCTTGGTCGCGAAAGTCTCTAACAGCGAGCCCATTCTTCGCAAATTTACTTTATCCAGCTATGATTGGAGCTGTGTCGCAAATTAACAAAATCACCACGAGAAAGTATTTATGTTGCTACAATAGAGGAATCTGTGGATACTTACGATCCATGTATGTACCTGTGATAGAGTAGAATACTGTACTTTAGTCTCACGAATACTGTGCATGTAATTTAAGGTATTTCCCGATAGTCCTTTGATTTGTAACTAATTATAAACTAATCCAAATTGTCAGCTATAATACGAAAGCATTCCCAAAAAGTAACATTATATATTATATACCTTAATTAACTTTTTATTAAAACACAATGGTATTTAAATATACATACATTTATATGAGAGAAATACGTACACCTGGTGATTATAATTAATCTTCCGGCCATATGATATATATATATATGAATAACAAGATATTTGGTTTATGAGTCAACCGAACATCTGTCAATGTAATGAAATATTGAAATACATAAAAGATCAACTCTCAAAATATAATCAGTATTTCTTATCTTGCGCTTCGCTTAAATTATTTAGGCTTCGCGTATTAAGCCTGTGTTACCGTTCGTTCCAAAGGAATGGAGATATTACAAATTTCATGATACACGTGGCTCATCAGTCGCTGCTTCTACAAACTTTGTACAATAAAATTACCAATATCAATATGTACATACATTATAACCGATGCTTGGCGTATGAAACTACACTAATCGTAGCTATTCTTTCTGAAATATTATGAGAGATGCTTCAAATAATTCCTTACTTACGCATGTATAAAAGCCTATAAATTCAATAACTTTCGGAGAAGATATTTGATCGTAGTTACAAAACATTCGAAAAGATTTTTGTTCGCGTTACACCGAATCCTCTTAATATCCCAAGATTCTTCCAACGTCTACCTATCGATTTATTATTGATTTATTTAATGCAACAAAGTAACATATAAATGAAAACAGTCGCAATAAGTAAACTTCTCATAAATATAAAATAACAACGTTGACTGTTCACGTATGCTATAAAGTCTAAACAAAAAAAAAATATTTGGTTCCGTACTAAAGTGCTGTAGTGCACTTTCTGCATTGCGCCAATGCAGTTTATAACAATTTCTTTGACGTTACCTCGCAATCGTTACGCGATAGTTTCATAATTCTATAGAAGAAAAGAGTATCGATAAAAAGAAAAAGGAAATATTACAGCTGCCTGCAAGTATATACATTTATATATACGACTTGTTCAATATTAAAATCCATCTCGGAATTAAGATGTTTGCGAAGAACCGCCGCAACAGGAACTCTTTACTGGTTCCGTTTCTTCAGCCTCGTCTTCGACTACTACAACATTCCGACGTGTACTGCTTGTCCTCGTCAACGTGGATTTCTGTTCAACCTCGTCCGCGTGCTGCATCATGCGCCGTGTTAAATCCAAGAACATCTCTTCGATATGTTGGTTCAACTTGGCGGAGGTATGAAAGTGCATGGCTCCAACTTGTTTGGCATATCTAATAAAAGAGATTTGTACGATTAACACGCGAACAGCTTTTACAAATGGTAAAACTGAATCGAACGTGCAAACAGCTTTTACAATTGTTAAAACTGAATTGAACGCGAAAGCTTACTCTTCGGCTTCTTCTATAGAGACGCTCCTATCTTTTTCTAAATCTACTTTATTGCCAGCTATCGCCAAGCAGATTTCACTGCCCAACATTTTCTTCAGCTCCTTGACCCAATTTTTTACCTATAAAACGTGTATCGGTGTAAAGTCAGCGGGAAGGAGTGGCGGAGGGATTTCTCTTTGAATCTATACCTTCTGGAATGTATCGACATCAGTAATATCGTAAACTAAAATGGCACCATTGGACATCCTATAATAAATTGGTCCTAGGGCATGAAACTTTTCTTGGCCAGCCGTATCCCATATTGCTAAGTTCACTTTCTTCCCGTTTACAGTCAGCTTCTTATTTAAAAATGAAGCCTGAAAATGAGCAAAGGTTTTACATAATCTGTTCACAGATATTGAACGAAACTCAGAAATTTTTTTTACACAAGAGTGTCTTAAACAATCGTGTAAAACTCTTATAAAAAAAAACTGTTGTAATGTTACTAAAATCCGTGTAAAAGTACGGAGCAGTGAAAAGAAGACCAGTAGAACGGTGTTTCTTACCTGTAAGGTGCTGATATGCCTGTCATTGAATTTATCTTCGGCGTATCGTAATGCAACGGAAGTTTTGCCGACGCACCCTTCACCGAGCAAAACCACTTTGAAATTATAACCATTACCAGTGCTAGTAACTGAACTGGCCATAATTTGCAAGTAACTAATATATACTTAGAGAACGATATCGCGTTTATAATTATGTAGAATAATTGTTGGTAGTATAATTCATACGGTATATCGGCAAGTATCGGTCATAACGATTCGGAGCTGTTACAGAGCTGCGGCGATGCGTAGTTAAAAGTTTTATCTTCGCTGAGTAACGTCAAAACGAAGCGATCAGCTGTTTTCATTTCACTGCATTTCACTGACTGCCGTCAAACAAAAGGCGAAAACATCTGTACCTGCTTAAAATGTACTGCCGATAGATGGCAAATCATGTGTGTTTATTAACTCTTTGACTGGCGCTGGGGGATCGAAGCATCGAAGTAACGTCTCGAGTCTGGCAACCCTTTTTGCTCAAACGCCATTAGCGGGGAAAGTATTGTCCGTATTTACCCTCGTTATCAAGCCACGCCACTTTTCATACTTAAAGTCGATTGTAGAGTGCGCCACCGGTAGACCAAGATGGCTGAATTTACTTGGCGGTTGATTGCGATCGATTGTCAATTTCCTTTATGTCTTTCGAAAGCGATTGCTTCAACCCAGAGTAGCTAGGCACCGTCCATCAGGTTCAGAGTTGAAATGATATTTTATAGCAAAGTGTACTCCTTCCTGATTATAAAATTGAAACTTTCGATATTTTACGAGTCTTTTGGTTTGTTTAATTCGCCCTTTTATCAGTAGGTGGCTACAGATTGCGATTTTATTTCTTTTATGGGTTAATAGATTTGTAGGATTTGGTAGGGAAATTGTACGATTTCCACCCATTTTCGCTAGAATTTGGCAATATTATTACGAGAGTATAGTGACTAGAGAGGTATTCCAAATTTCAGCTATGAGGGATTCGCTTTAAAATAACACTGTAATACATTTTTATATTTATGCAAATCGAAACCTATGCCACCAATGAACACCCATTGCGTTTTGTTATTAATTAACGGTGGTCTCAAATGTCCCTAGTCATTGGTGTGGTCAATAACTTTCCCGTTACATCGGTGTGAAAATACACCGGTGCCAGGAAATGGATGGAGACTTTCGACGTAGAAAGTCGTCAATTTTTAATTGGAAGTTAAATGTAATTGATTATACTGTATATATATATTAGTTTAGTAATTTTATCAATAATGCTAGTCAAAGTTAACTGCTCGCGTCTCGAAGTTCGAAACACGTTACTGTAACTCGGACGTACCTTTTCTCGCAATCGAAAAAGATATAAGCGACACTTCTTCCGACAGTTTTTTAATTCGCATAATTACAGCAAGTAAAATCCGACACTGATAAAACTGCTAATTGCTCATTGATATGTTAAATTTAAAAATTCTGCATCTACGCATTCTTTTTTGTCATAATTCATTATTCGTGGAGATGGCGCTGCGTTCGTTGTTACTAAGCTACCGCAATCTTCGTCGAATTACTCTGACAGAAGATATTTTCCCGCGAAATCCAGGAATCTTGTCACTTGCGCACAGATTTATAAGTCGAAGCGTGATAAACACCAGCAATTCGGTTGCATTTATATCTGACAAAACGAATATTCGCAGTGACCGAGCCCTGGTGGTATTTCGTCGAACTGACATCCGACAAAAATCAAATCCATTACCGGAAATCAAATGTCTGCAGTTAAGGACGAACGTGTGTCTTTAACCCAATGTGTCGTTAAAACGAAAAGAACAGGACGCGTACAAGTTTTATTCGTAAAAGAATACGTATATTCCAAGCAGTGAGAGTTAACGATAAACGGAAGTCGACATTTTCTATTTAGCACCAGCGGACGCTCGCTTGACTACAGTACGCAACAGAGCCCAGCGCCGTGAGCCTGCGCAGAGGAATTCTTAAATCTGGCCGTCACCTGTATTGAAAAGGTAAGTGACTCCGCTGTCATTAATCTCGACATCTTAATGTGAATTTCGCGAGCACGTGCCGCGAAAATACGACGTATTGATGGCGCGACGCGTTGTCAACAGCCTGGCGGATTGTCACGGGGAATTACTCACGTGTTGTGGTTAAATATGTTCCGAGATGTCAGCGTCTTCGGTCACCGTGGACAGAACCTACCAGGCTGCTGGCTGTGTCGTCGCCGATACATTTGACATTTATCTCTGGCCCCGGCCCTCTAATTTCTTGCCCTGCTAATCCGCCCCCGCTGCACGCTATCGTGACCATCGGAATCACGGTGGTTTATGTCAAGTGTGGCGAGAAACTTTCACCAGATCGTCGTATGTACCCGCGCTACCTTCTCGGATTTTTCATTGTCGGCACTGGCGAAATGCATTGACAGGACACCGGGTAGCGTACAGTGCCGATCTCCAGTGGATCATCGCGGAGATCGGTCGGTCGTTGCGTGTTATTCATCTTTCAGATCGGCAACGATTCCCGCGTTTTTATCTGCGCGGTGCTCCACTTGGCAAGTGGACTTGTTTGTTTGTGCGTGCTGTATCATCTGTCATGGCGTGCCCGCTCGCGGCGGGTATCGTATCGTTGACTTTTCTCATTGTTGCTCCCTTAAGGCTCGTGTCAATCGGCGTCGTCACGCGGGTCGTACGCAGGATTTTTAGGCAAGTGGCCGATGGTGGTGTTGCATTTCATTCCGTATTTCGTGCGGTCATAGCGTGCTGATCAGGACGGGGTTGGTTAGGGAGGAGGGAAGGGAAGGAGCCGACGATGGCGGCGACCGTACTGTGCCACGCGCCATGTCGGTTTCTTGCTCGCGCACGTCCTTCGTTCGGTGCACCACGTTTGTCTCGTGGATCTCTTTTTTTTGTCCCTGTTCGTGAAAATGGCACACGACCTGTCGCGAGCGTATCTTCGGTAGGGACCCAAGGTGCTTGTAAAGGGAGCCCCGCGAGTCATGCTCGGCGGTATATATGCGCTGAAAATTGATAGGTTTTTTTTTACCACCGACTGAGCAAAAGAAAGAGACCAGAGACATTTTTAGACGGGATCGCGGTCTTCCGATTTACGCATTTTTTTCACGAATGCCCGCTGAACGCTCTCTGATCGGGGACAATTTTCAGAGCGATACTTTCGTAGAAGAATGTGCTGCTGCATTTGACGATGTTTTTAATAATATTATCTGTTACGAAATGTTTAGGTTTTATTGTTAGGGACACTTGGTGAGAGTATCGTAGAGATAGGTGGGAATAAGTTGAAATATTGATGATTGAGAAATGTTATACACGTGCAATGTTCATTAGAGATTTAATAATCCTTCGAAAATTAATCTTCTTGATTTAGCCGTAATATTTTACATAACGAACTCGTAGAGATTATTACAGTTTGTTCCGAAAGCATAATTGTTAATTAACGGGAGGTAAAAACATCACGTGACACACCCTGTGCCAATCGGAGCACAGTATCGATAATAATTATGTATAATTCGAAATAGTATTCGAGACGTTATCGTAGTTTCTCCAAATGCAGATGAGCCCAAGCAACGATTACCTATGATAGAGTCGATTTATGAATTCACATGTCGCAAAGGTGGAGAAATGTGTCTCGATATTTTTATTCTGGCCAAAATACCGGAACCTGTTTTATCATAATGTAGGTCATCTCGATCAGATACTTGCGACATCGTTAAACATCGTCTCGAACGAAATCGAAGTCTCCTGGACTAAAATAACTTTGTTATTGGGCTGCGATCTTAACTAATCGTTCCATTCAATGTATAAGGAATGCAACGGTATCGCTGCAACGTATTTACATGAGGGGATGGCACCTTCTTCTATTTTTAAAACTGTAGAGCAACTGTAAAAGCGAGAACGAAAGTTGAACTACTCAGTTAGCGTGTCAGGGACACGCGTTCTTCGAGCACGATGCATTTTTTGTTTTCATTACATTTGACCCTCAAAAGGAGCCCGACAAAGAAGCATTTCTCTTGTCATTACCAAAAAAAGCTTGAGCTATATCCAGTATATCTGACATTATATATTTTGTTCTTAAAATTCAGAATAATGTAAACGAAGTATAAAAATATCTCATCGATATTTTCTGAATACCTATACGTTTAATTTTTTTTTTATTAAATCGAATCTTCTTTTCAACGTGTGCACGATAATAGTAATCATTTATCAGCTGATTAAAATTCATAACATTATTGGGATCGTATGAAAAATATATTACGCAATTGGAGCGAGTTAGGGCGACGGGACGTGTTATGCATTAACGTCGGTACTCGTTGTTTATATCGATATTGAAGTGAAATTTGTGTGCGACACGTAAAATACAAGGTACTATTTAATATGCGTGCAGCGGGGTCAGAGATCCGAGTCGTATCGGGATGAAGAGACAACCGATCAACAACCACGTGGCAACATCGCTATACCCTCCTCTTTTTTCCCCCCTTCTGTTGTCCGATGTCCCTTACATCGCCCCCCACTATAATCATCGACTGCAACGAGGCAGGCGAAAGCACATTTACATTTTTTTGCGTTTGCGAGTACGTTGCAACATTCTTGCTTTGTGGCTTCGACTACCGATGGCGCCACTCCCAAAACGACCGGAAAAAATGTGTCGTGCATCGAGATCGAAAAAGACGTTAATATATTTCAGGGCTGTAGCTAGTTGCCACCGTGGGGGGGTTTAATCATAATTATTATTCGTAGAAAATAAAATTCTCTATTAATTATAATTATTAAATACATGTCTCATTCTCTTCTTAAAATATAATTTCAACAATTACGGGAGAAACAATTACAAATGCTTACGTAGATTTCTATATTTTCCCGACTTTGCGATTTCGATAATTAAATGTTCCTAGAGGCGGTTTATAGTATGTATTGAGAATTTCTATTAGGATACAGTTCAATGAAACTTTAATTCTGGTGGGAGAACGGTTGTGTATGCGATGCAATGGCGTACGTGACATAAACGTCGTCGCGTTCGGATTATTTGGAAATGCTGTTACGCTCTTGAATAAAATCATCCTTGAGAAAGACAAGGACGGATGGGTAGTATAGAGAGCAAATTCGGCATATCGAAGGAAAACTGGTTTGCCTCCGCGCGTTGCGCCTACTACGATGCGTATGCGTAGCAACGAAAGCCCGCCTCACGTGTAAATCTTATAGCGACTCAAGCGAGCAACACTATTGCTGGAGCCAAATCACGCCCCTTTGCGTTGCAAATTTTCTGCGATGTCGTGCGTGATGCGCCGAGCATCGCCGGCTGCTCTTGAAATTTGATTAAATCAATAACGACGCACGATAAAGGATGTCCAAATAATTACAGTAAATATCTTGCTCTCGAAATTGGGACATGCTTCGTATTAGAAAGACGAAGGACGAAAAATTACAATAACACTAGAATAATTCTCAGAATATTTCAGGGTGCATATCCAACACTTTCAATACTAAAATCCAACAGATGCACGCGTGGCTGTTACCTGGTCTGGTTCAGTCAATATTAAGAAAGGTTCTTTTTTTTCACAAAGATATTTCGAGACATTCGGCGGTTCATCATCTCGCATTGCATTTTGTTGCGGTTTCCTATTTTTAAACTCGTATTTTTTCCGGCGTTCCAGCGGCTTACTTCGCTGTTTAAGTTAAAAATCAATCTTATCGCATCAAAATCCCTCGTTTGTTTATTTATTAATTTTATCAACTGAATACAATCGTAAAACGTGATTTAATTGTTGGAGAAAATGTCCGCTACTTTTTTCGGGCAAATATTCGCGCAGGGGAAACATTTCATTCCTCGATACATACATTTGAATTCTTGCGCGAACGATAGAGTTTGTGACATACATAAGTGATTCTCAGTGATTGTATGTAGACCAGAATCGTTTGTGTCGATCTCCTTTAGCACGTTGTTTTTCTTTGCAGTTTTATCGTGGTATAATATAAAGTGGGGAATCGTGAGATTGTGGACGCCCCCTGGTAGCATGCGTGCGCACGGCGCGTAGCGTCTTGCACGTAACACTGTCAAGCCGAAATCGCGGTGTTAGTTACAGAGAGCTGGCAACGAATCGATGTAAACAAGTATAATAAAGATGGTGACGATCAGTGGTTTTCTCGTCGCGGCGAATTATCGCGGTTGCGTTTTTACATGATTTTTACGTACACGTGCGGACCAAGAGTATTTAATTTCGGCCACTGTCGCAGTCACATCGAAACATGCTGTATTCAGTGAAGGTACCATTTATTTCCAGGCTCCGCGTTAAACATACGGTTCACGTTTATCTTACCCTGATACCTATATGCAATTCTTCTTTGTAGGTAATTACTTACAGTTGTAGGCCGATAAAAGATTCCCAGCGAAACTGCAATGAATTCGGTTGGAAAATATACTTTTATTGGTTTTTTATGAATTTCTTGAATTGTGGTGTGCTTTGTTTGTGTAAGGTTTCATAAGAATTTTTACGGGATCACGATTATTTATATTCGAAAAAATATCACTTTTACGTTTTCGCTTTTTTCAGGGGGAGTCTGAAAATAACGTGCAAAATGTTTAGTTTCCACAAGCCAAAGGTGTATCGGTCTAGCACCGGATGCTGCATCTGCAAAGCCAAGTCCAGCAGGTAAAAGATCCGACGATATTAAGTGACAAAATAAGATATTACCAGAACGAAGAATAACATTTCTCTTTTTCGATGTGCGTAAAATAGCTCGAGGTTCACGGACAGTAAAAAGTACGAGGATGATTTTATGGAATGTTTCCAACTGGAAGAGCGGAGAACCGGAGAGATTTGTAACGCGTGCGTGCTTCTAGTGAAAAGATGGAAGAAATTACCCGCGGGAAGCAATCGCAATTGGAGACACGTGAGTATAAGCGAATGTTACACGCGTTTATGTCGGTGGATTAATCGCAGAATTATTTGCGAATGACACCTTTTGCGCTTTGTAGGTCGTCGATGCGCGGGCCGGGCCTGGAATCAAATCGCTTACGAAGTTTAAATCAAAAAATAAAAAGAAAATGAAAGACTTGCCGGAGAAGTTTGAAAAGATTATGAAGAAGAAACACATCTATTTGAAGACGGATAGGGATCGGGAGCAGAGTCCAGCGATGAGCGATGATTTGACAGGTTACTGTTTGAGAATTTCAGTTTTAAGTTTGGAAAGTATTAGAACGTGTGGGATTCCTAATGTTCCTTTTCTTCTGTTTGTAGAAGATTATCTAAACGGGGCCGGTAGTAAAGGTTCAAGCCGAGCTGGTAGTCCTATAGGTAGCGATGATATTCCAGTGACTGTAAAGCAGTTAGATATGCAGGATATTACAGAATCAAAGGATGATTTGACTGTTAACGGCTTCATTGATTTGTCATACTTCAAAAGGTCAGTGTGACTTAAATTAAGCTCCACGATTAAGGGGGAGCTCTGTTTAGGACGCTAGGAATAAGGTGATACTTGGGAATTTGTTTCTGAGAAACTGTTAAGCGGATCTTTTCCAAACTTTCAGAGTATTTTAGTTCACATTCAAACAATAAAAATTAATTTTTTCGTTGCAAAGTGTTTGGTAGAAATGAAGATATATGAACACGTTCGTTAGGACTCCCGCCGGTGTTGCAAATTGGCGATTGTAATGGTGGCCCCATTTCTTCCCTGAAATAAAAAAAAAACAAAGATTTTCTTATTTCTGGTATAATTACATTGTCGATGAACCTAGCAAACGAAAAAAAAAAGGTAAAAGTTGGGAAATTGGTGGGACTTGTAAGTTACGATTCTGTCCCAAAATGTTTCGTACTATTTATGGAAAAAGAGTTGTTCAATTTAATTTATTTATCAATGTCTTTGGTTCATCGACAATGTAATTATACTAAAAGTAAGAAAATCCTTGATTTTTTTAGTACAGGCAAGAAATGGGGCCATCATTACAATTACCAATTTGCAACTCCGTTTCTACCGAACACTTTGTAATGTAAAAATTAATTTTTACTGTTTGAATGTGAACTAAAATGCCCCGAAAGTTTGGAAAAGATCCGCTCAACAGTTTCTTAGAAAAAAATTCCCAAGTATCACCTTATTCCTAGCGTCTTAAATAGGCCTGCTCCCTAAATATAATCGTACGATATTTGCTTGAGAAGTAATCGGAGGGGACTCAACGCCTATTTTCGCTAAACCACACGGATTATTTTAGGGAGGTGATTTGTTGCGGAACGATATTCAAAGGTCCGTATGGAGAGGTAATAGTGGATCCTTCGCTAATAAAGCCTTGTATTGGTTGTATAGCTAGGCAACAGCGACAACAGCAAGCAAATGCGTTAAGTTGTAGTCCTGTGCATAGCTCTGCGTCGGCCAGTCCTGCCCACAGTTCTGCGTCTGCTAGTCCAGCCCATAGTGTAGAGTCTGGTACAGAGACCACGGTCTCCAAGCAGACAAGTAAGACATTTAGTGACTCGTCGTCAGACTCCGGCTACGACGAATCTTCCAACCAAGGGGTTGGCGAGAGTAAGATTACCAAAATTATTCAGAACGCAAGCGCTACTGCGAAGCCAGCTGTTAAGATACAACCATTGAAAAGTGTTCAGCTGAAGGCTATACCAGTATCGGAAGCTGTCAGGTTAAAGAGCGACGTGCCAATCAAATTGGTACCTATAAAACAAATCGATCAACTATCTTGTAAGCCGTTGTCATTAGTTTCATCTGCCAATGTTACTTTAAGCAGTAGTACTTCACACTCCATCGTTACCGTCCCAAACAATCCACTCGTCGACTTCGCCATGCACGCAGCCTCCTCAAGGCAATCAGTCTCTAATTAATGTCAGTCTCTCATAGAGTTTTAATTTATTTTTTTTTCCTTATATATATAGGTAAAATATGTATGCTAAGATGGAAAAATTGTGTGGTTAAGTATGCTACTATTTACCCATCCCAGATAACAAAGGCTCTGGATGAGAGTGTTTAAGTTTTATCATATCGAGCACAGAGAGTTTATAACGTTATGAATGGTGAAAAATGAATTCTTGTAATTAGGATAACTGTTATAACGTACAGTAGATATGTAGTGCTCTTGGGGAAGGTTGGATAGGATTCATGTCCTCGTTGGTTGTTGAAAATATATGTATATATATGATTATATATATATGATATATTATCTTTATGGACGAGTCCTTGAAGTGTGTTCCGTGTCTGTTACATGCCCCTTAAAAAGAGATAGTTTAGAAAAGAGCACAATGTTTCTACTGAAAGAATTTGTAGCATATACGTATATATAGGGAGAGAAAGAGAGCGAGTGAGAGAGAAAGAATGCTGATAAACTGCCATGAACAGGTAATTGTTAACTCCCCGCAGAACGATTACACAAGTGGGAAGTTATCAATTATTTTCTAAGTGTAATAATTAGCTATGTACATCAAAACACTGTGATGACATTGTAACGTAACATGAGATATAAGATTTATTATTTGGCAAGTGGCAGTTTATAGTATATTCGTCCTAAGCATTAATTAAAGTACCGTGCGGCGTGAAAAAGAATTTCTTATCCATAGCTTTTCGTTCTCTGGGTTGCCTATCATTGCAATCGTGTACATGCGAATCTTTGTATAGAAGTTCCAAGATGCCAATCGCGTTTCAAACATTTGGGTCCAAAAAAATTTAATGAAAAACGAATTCACTTAGGGGTCACGATAGCTACACTGTACCAGATGCATTTGAATATGATTCATGCAAAGGTGTCCATGACGTTAAAATTAAGTAATTCAACTTAAGGAAGGAAATGTGTTCGGGTACTGTAAATCCTGACCCATTAATAGCAATAATACGAGAATTAACTTTATAATAACGATAAATGGAGTCTGTTAAATAGCATCGTATCGATAACGATGATATATTTAGGCAGTATTACTAGAGAGAGGAAATTGAATGAGAATATGGCAATCAGATTGGCAAACTGGACCAGCGAACTTTGTTATAATACTTCAGGGTGACTGCAGCATTGATGTAAAAGAAAGAAACGAATCGATTAACAGCAGATTATTGACATACGAAATAAGTGTAATGCTAAATAAGTGAAAACTGTTAGTTCCTAGTTTTCAGAGATGGGCACACGATCGAACAAAAAGCACACGAAAGTACCTGTTGAAAACAGATTACTGTGATCATTGGATTATTCACTTCTATTACTGAATAACTTCTTCAATTTTTTTTTGGTCAATACTTAATACTATAACGCACAAAGAGTATTCAAATTTAAGCACGTGTTTGCGGAGGAAGCCAACAGTGGTCGCGAAACAGCTTTTCTAAAATCATATTTCATAAGGTACATCCCAAGTAACGTATGAACTCGGTATCATTGAAAAAGTAACATCGATAATAACTTTAAATGTACAGTTAACATAATCCTAAAGGTGAAGCCAAAGATATGCATTTATTTTATATCAAAGACGAATAATTTGGTCGATCATACAAATTTTATTGATATATATATTTGACTGCGGGATTGAAACTAAAAGTTCTGTATGTGCAATACATAGTATTTGATCTTATATAGTATCGAGTAAAAAGTAAAATTTTTAATCTTGACTTAAAAAGCAAAAAAAAGAAAAAAAATATATGGAATTCCAAATGTGAGAGTAATCTACTTCTGGGATATTCGCAATCTTCATAGTAAATTTTCCTCGTACAGGCGGCCGGTTTACGATGTAAATGCCGCGTTTGTTGCCCATCTGGCTTAAGCTCATTGACAATCGTTCTGTAACAAGGAAGCGATAACAGTTTTTCATATGGAATCAAACATCGAAATCACAATTTGTCAAAGGACAACGTTCACCACCTTGTCCTTCGACAAATTTCAATTGTACATTTCTTTGGACTAGGAGACTTTATGATCTCTTTACTGTGAATATTAATAGCTATGTTTTGTTGTAACTCACACGTTATGATTTATGATAATTAATATATGTCAAGAATAAAAGGTCGGATCATAGACAGGCAGAGCCATATATTTAACATTAACGTGTAAGATTGATCTTTTTAACTGGCAGGAATGGATTTTGCAACGCGAGAAGCTCAAATTACAATTAAGATTTCTACATTATACTCGTTCAGCGTATAGCTAATATAATTTTTTAAACGATCTTTATAACTCTCTATGATCCTTCCTCTGAATGAAAAAAAAAATAATACGAAATACTTGTTTAACTTATTTATTTTGTAAGTTTATTTACTTGCAATATATATAATATTCCTTTTCTACATGAATTTATATATATTTTTATACAGATTAATCTTTTGCTTTTTATGCAATAAACTTTCTGTACCACTGCCAGGGAAGAAAGACGTGAGGATAAACGTTTGATTCCAGGTCAATCTGCTGGCAATATTCGATGAACTATTTATTTTCAATTAGCATGTATATTGATATCCATTATCGATTTATTTACATCTTAAGAAAATTACAAAGGTGCCCACAGATTGATTAGGCGCTGGAAGCATTAAAATAAGCTTACCGTAAGGAAAATTTTGTAAAACGAATACAAAGTGGTCTCATATTCAAAAACGAAAGAAAAAAAGAAGAAGAAGAGTAACATGATTGCGTGATACGTAAACGATACAAATAGTTGCGTGTGTTTTTATACAAAGAGAGGATGATGAATTAAAACTTTATCGATGAAAGGATATAAATGGATATATATTGTATTGTGCAGCTATTATAGTAATACTATTTATGGATAATGCGAACAGCTGTGGAAGAACATCAAAGTATCTTACACGTATTGGGATGTTATGTTGGACTTAATAAGCACATGTCATTTCCAGTATGTTAGACGTCCTTTGAGATAACGAAACTGTTTCAATAAAATAACATCCATCGAAAATTCTTGTGCATTGCTGTTGCGTAATTTGGATTTGATGTTTTCGTGCGAAGGTACACAATGATTGAGAAATAATTAATATATAGATTCTGCTCTGTCAAGAGAACGAGAGAATATACAGTCTTAGGAGACATACTTTGTGAGATCTGCCGAAATGCTTACGTTGGGTGAGACAGCGCAATGTACTTAAAGTTTCCATTGTCTCTTCGAGCAGTTCTCACTGGAGAGCAGCTTCTCTTTCAATTTTAAACTGGCAATTATATCGACGGCTCTCTTTCTAAGTTTGCTGTACAACCAATTTCAGTAAATCTCACAAACGTCCCTATAGGGTAAAGGACCCAATTACTGTCACCTTACGCTATTTTACTTAAAATAACGAATAAATAAACATTTAAGTGAAATAGCTTAAGGTGACAGTAATTGGGTTGGTTGCCAGTAATTGGGTCCTTTACCCTAGTGTCTAGAAAATTAATGAAAACCATCGCGCGAGATCCCTTTGATGTGCACCCTCGAAGATATACACCAGGCTCGCGGTCTGTCACTGTCTTCCTCCACACCTTCGAAGGAAGGGACTTTTGCGAGAAGCTAAAATCAAACGACGGAGGAAGATCGGCACACGTCGCCTCGGACGTTTTATATACATTTTAACGAACGTGTACATGAATTTCCACGGAGATCCGCGGACGCACCGTTTGAATATGTATTAATAAATGTTACAGAACGTACTCAGAATATGCAAAAAAAAACGGATATATTATATATAGTTTATGATATCGATGAATGTGATCAAGCAAGACTTGCGTGACTTTAGGACAATCGCTGATGGTCGAATCGCATTTCTCGTCTATACACGATCATTTCATTAAAACGTCGAACGAGAGAGGGCAAGTAGAAGACGAGTAAAGGGAAAGAGGAGGGAGGGGGTGGAGAAAAGAAAACGTGGTGCAAGTATTTTACTACAGTGACCTGGCAGATTCCGATATATATATTTTGCGACGAAGGGAAAACGAAAAAGTGAAACGTACGAACGACTCTTCCCGAAAAGTATCCTGCAAGCTTCTTTTCTACGCCGGACTTTTTATATCTGAGATTTTTAAGGGGCTAAGAGACTCGTAAAGTAGATGACGAGCCTGCGACCCGCAGGCTTCTCCGTCTGGCTGAAGGATGATCATTTTTCTCGCAGCGATTCCGCGCGTCCTGTAATTTTAAGTATTCACTCGCGGCATGATATATGATTTATGTAACGTTGCATTTATCCTATGGTGCAACCTCATCGATCTAGAGCTCATTGCGTTTATTTGTACACTTATCATTCACGCCTCTATCTTTTGTTCCTCTTTTTTTTCTTCTTTCGTTAAACAACAATAAGCTTCAGTTTCAGAGACTGGTATAATAGAGATTCTTCTGATTCGCATACTAAGAAAGATAGAGAGATAGGCGGATAGACGAGAGAAGTATAATATGATAAAGATTTTGCGGTACGAGAAGGATGATATGTAAATATATTATATGTATACACATATATACATATTATATACATGCGTTTTAAGAGGGGATTCGATCTTGCAAGGACATGTCTAATTGTATGACTAAAAGAACATCCATCGTGTTTGTTGTGCTGTAGCAACAGAGATAGAGAGATAGAAACTTTTACATGCGATATTTAAATAACGATTGAGAGACTGATCGATGTATTTAGCAGATAACTTTTATTTACATACAACTATTAGAAATAGGCGAGGATACATTGTACCATTCGTGCATATACATACATATTAATGAAATTCTATGAGTTAAGGGAACGATGACTGCCGCGACAAATATATCTCGTTATCGCAATGATTATTATAACTATATTATACCGTATGATACATTTGTATATATATATACACATCTATCGTTAATCTAGAACTTAACGCACCGATTCCAATCATTGTACATTGATCGTGGAAGTATTATTATTAATGCTGATCGACAGTCCCATAGGGTCTATGGAGTTTTATCGAGCTGCAAGCGATGGGACGATCGTTCTATGATAATTCAGGCGAAACGAAATAATGCCACCTTTAAAGCTATATGTACAACTTTGTAATAAAACGATTTACTCTTAAGAATCTATATCAGAATAACAATACGATGTATACATGATTGCACCGAAAGTCATCTGCCTATGTATTACGAATATTCGAATTTAACGATCTAAGTTCCGAAAACGATTCGATTTTCTTAAAACTTTCTCTTGCCCTTCTATGCATTTCTTTTTAAAATTGAAGCGATGAATTCGTGCCAGATGTAACGGAAAAAGATAACGCGTTATTTACATGTCTATATAGAAGTTTGAAAAATATCAAACTTTAATGGATGCATAAGCAGTAATATAAATCGTATATATATATATACACACAGAGAAACATATTATTAGAGGATGCGTAATATCTATTAATACTAATGTATTTATAATTTTGTGCTTTGCTTTGAACAGAAAATTCGCTATTGCTGGAAAGTACAAGTTAATTTGGATGATAAAAAGCATATAAAGTCCTTACGAAATTTATTTAGCACTCGTAAAAATAGGAGGACATTTATCGAAATGTCGACTGGAAGCATTTTGCATTTCAATGTTTTATCACTCGGTAATATTAAGGCTGAACCGAAAAAAAATTTTAACCCTCTATGTAACGTTTTTACAATAGACTAATAAGCGTGTAAAATGAAATATTTATCGAGATTGGGGATAAGCCCCTTCGTAAGTATCTAAAAAAATTATAAAAGTGCAATTAATTACGCTGTGGTGGAAATGAACGTAATTCCTTACGGAGGGTTAAATAGCAAATATTTTCGAATAGTAATGTTACAGTAGCCACAACGTAACTGAAATTATAAAAGTGCAAAATGCTTATTTTCAAATATATAAATCCAGAGGCTTTTTGTATAAACTATAAACTCGTTGCAGTGGATTCTCGCTTGATCGCAATAAAGAGTCGGAAATAAATTAGAAAGAAACGTAGCTATATTGAATTATATAAATGATTACAAAATATCGATAATATAGTCGTTGCGAGTACGTATCGTTAAAAAAGGAAAAAGTAAAGTACACAATAACGCAGCCGAATAACAATATAAAACATCTCCGTCAATTTATTCGCGTTCGAATCGCAAGTAAGGTTACTGGCGTGGCATCGTTCAAATGGCCAAATTTTCACTCTACCTTTCCTCCCTCTCCGATACAGAGTACCAAGCGAATGCAATAAGGTCCTTGCATTTACCATTAAGTACCGTTACCGCTGTAAGTAGTACACGTTGCATTATTACTTTAGTAACACTCCAAATAACGACGTTTTGTAATTTATATACCTTTACACGTGTACACGCATAGGTACAATTGTATATAAAAAAATTTGTACGTTATATATTATACGTACTATATAAACACGAGCCTTATAATGCTCGTGTACATTGCATACCGATGAAGCAACTTTTTTTATCTGCTGCGCCGTGATGAAACTGCGAAAAGTATTCTGTACTTATTCCATTTGTTAAACATTTGATTAAAACATTGTAATACAAAGTTCGTACGCTTCCCATCGCTCGGTCCTTATAGCGAGAATTCTCTGTTTACTTAATGCTTAGAAGCATTAAAGCTTCTATACATTTCTTCCATGTAGCGTTTATTTAATAATTATCGAACAGCATTCTTTTTTTAAAAGTATAATAAAAAAGTATGCAAACGTATCTGAAAACATATTTACATGCGTCTGTTATGAACATTGTTTGAAACGGTTTATTAAAACACCCTTTGCATTTATCTAATCGTCCTCGGGGAGGTGATATGAAAAAGTATGAATCTTATTGTTACGAAAGAGTACGTCTTGTATTTTATTGATACCCTTTTTTGGAAGGAAGATAAGTAGGGAGTACATAGTATTTACACATGTTTAATATTATTCACGTGCAGTCACCGCGTGAACGTCACGTGTCGACGGCGTGAGAATAGTCGTCATTCCTTTCTTCTGTTAAAAGAGGTGTCTACCGCGCTTAATTCTTCAACCAACCTCTGTTTACTTCATACAACCACGTTTTTTTAATTGGTAAGTCATAAAGCTCGGGGGAGATCGTAAAATCTACTAAAATTTGGTCACAAAATTAAACCCGTCACAACGAACGATACTTGTTTGGTATTTCATCATGTCACACAGATAATTTACGCCACAATACTATATAGGAGTTTAAAGAACTCGGCTAATTATAACAAGTGTGTTCCCACAGTATCGTCGTTTATGATACGCTTTTAATAACCAAACATGTCGCGACGGCACGAAGAGTAATGCGACAGCACGTATCTGGAAGAATGAATTGCGCGAAATTATATCGGAGTGATGTGTTTATGCGGTTAAAATTCGAACTTTCGTTGTTATCTTCTGGCGGCGCTCGGGGTGGTAAAAAGGCTGCCGTGCGAGATGTCGACTGGTAGTAGTGCTCGCGACGCGAAAGAAACGTGATTTTTCCCCTCGTATGCCGTGCCGTGGAGAGGATGTTTTAGATATTCCGGTGTCTGTCTTCGTAGGCGCGATTCAACGATGATCAAGCTCGTTCGACCGCGACTGATAACGTTCGATGTCACCGGAACATTGCTCATGACGAAGCTGGAGGAGCATTACGTCGCAATCGGATCCCAGCACGGCCTGACGGTCGATCCGCGCAAATTGGCGCGAAGCTTCAAACAGAACTTTCGCAGGCTCAGCCTAGAGCATCCCGTGTACGGGAAGCACACCGGCATCGGATGGGAGAATTGGTGGCGGCAGATAGTCCACAATGTCTTCAAAGATCAGCATGATTATATCTCGGATGCTACATTGGACAAGGTGATAACTGTCATAATATCGAGAATTTAAATTCCGAACGAAACGAACTTGTTGCTCGTCATTGCCAAAAAACGGTATACCTATATTTCTTTTCAACGGAATGTAACTGGAATGTATATATGTACCATTTACTGCAAATGAGATTAGAATTATTAGTCATTTCTTGGAAAGTATTTATTTACCAGTGACTTGCACAAAACTACTGGAATTCACAGTTCAGGTGTGCTTATATTAAGATACATATTAACGATGCATAATGTTTTTTTTGTGTATGTATCTACTAATAGCAGGAAGTAGTATATACAAATTACAAGAAATTGTCGGTGTTGTGTCGGTGACTTGACCGCAATCTTTTGACGTAGGACTACGTGCTTATCATCGAATGTTTTATTTTCTATATTGTTATTTTTTTATATCCACCGGTACATTGATAATTTGTCCGATTATTTTGTAGCAGTCGGTATTGTGTCTTAAGCGACGTATCTGCGAGGAGAGATCAAACGCTCCGTGATCGGTTCGAGCGACGGCTGATGCGACGGTTACCGCGGGCACTTGAAGCCGTTTGTTAGAGACCTCAGAAATTTTGTTACAATTAGACGCTCCATTTTCAAGCGGTGCACATCTTGAAATCCAGAATGTGTTTAACCCCCACTGGCTTCAATTCGTTCTTGACCCACAGTCCGTCGTAAATGCTGCAGACCCGGCCGAAGTCGGTCCTGATAATTTTCCGAATTTTGCGCTAGCGAGCGAGTAGATTTGTTGATAACAATCCGACCGAGTATCCTCCGTGCAGTCGACTTGCATCAGTTCCTAGGACCGATGCGAAGTAGACGCAGCCGGCTCCAAATTCTCTCTATGAATTTCTTTGGCCAAAGCAAAATTTTCTCTACATCTGTACCTCGATGTGCAGTGACTGTACAAACTGCGGTTCAGCACGAGAAGTCGTTGGCTGAGGCACAGAAACAGTGGTGGGCGCGCGCGTCCCCTGGCGCCATAACCTTTCGACGCGTCCTGTACTCTCGCATCCGCTCGGCACTGGTATTTGTCAGCTTTTGTTCAGATGTACCTGTGGCTTTTTGTTTCTGACGGTTTTGATAGTTCTAATCGAATTTTGAATGAATTTTTGATCATCTTCTTCCGAGACTTGAATTTTCATATTTCTGATATTTTTCCTGGAGTTTCTCTTCCATAATTATTTAGAGCACTGTAATAGCTTCAAAACGACACCTCTGTCAAGTCTGCATGTATCATAGTTTCCGAGATACAATGCGCGGAAGAAAACATAGATATGCAAAAATCGTTGAAATTTGGCTGAAATTCGCACCCGCGTTGCCAGGACGGCGTTAACAACGCCAATGAGAGTCGAGTCGCATCATCCGATTCAAGAGCTCTCTGTGTACATGCCGTTGTTAGCCGTGTGTCAATTATTTCGGCCACAGTTACCGCGCTGCTGTGTGTCGGAATTTCGTAACGTTGCCGTCGATAAAGTGACGCCCGTGCCGGGGAGAAAGACGTAGTCCTACGTCGAAAAAAGATAAGCCCCGAATTGGCTCATTCAACCGAGCTTGTACGTATTATCAGTGACCCTGTTTATCGTTGTGACCCTTAGGTTGCGACCAGTTTGATAGAATGCTACGGCACGAGTACGTGCTGGCACAAGTATCCAGGAACGATCGAGTTACTGGAGTATCTGCGCAAAAGGGGCCTGATCTTGGGAGTGATATCGAATTTCGACGAGAGATTGGAGGCGATCCTCCTGGACACCAGGATACGCTTTTACTTTTCCTTCGTTTTAGCGTCGTACGATTTCGGCGTAGAGAAACCCGACACGTCGATATTCGCCGAGGCGCTAAGGTTAACAAAGGAGCGGCACAGTATCGATATTACTCCTCAGGAGGCGATACACATCGGCGACTCCTTCAGTCACGACTACGTTGGCGCTACAAACGCCAATTGGAATGCACTTCTTATTAAACGCGATAACGATGCCCCGAGCAGAGAGGAGGTTCCTAACGAGAACGTCTTCAAAAATCTTCGAGACTTGCGAATACATTTGTCCACGCTTCTCGGCGATGGAACGAAATGTACATAATTTTGCTATAGGAATCCGAGATATAGTACTTGCCCGTGATATATATACGCGCCGTTTGAAGACAACGTTCGTTCGTGGAGCAAAGAATTGTAACATAGATGAATGTTAGTAGTAAGATTTAACGATTTCTTCGGTATGTTCATTCGTCGGACATGAAACTATATGTACATATATCGAATGTATGATTCGATATACATTTGTGATTGTACACTCACAAACTGTGATACGGTTCGATCGTTGGGCATAGTATGAATAAAATTAGCTGACACGCTGGCCATAATGCTTGTAGATTAACAATTATATTTCTCGCGGATAAAGTGTGTCCATGGAATAATGACTAAATTTGTAACAACAGCTCAAGCGGTATATAATATTCATGTGATATATTTTTATTTTACCTGAATATCAGGAATAGTAGTTGTGTATTTATTCATGTACCTTGAGTAAACAGAATTGTACATATATAGTAAGTGTCTAATGACGTTATCGCGAACAATACAATGAGAAGCTGATGTTAAAAAAATACATGCAATAGATATATTTATATTTTCATACAAATACGACTTTTGTGTGCATGCAGTTTTCGATCATTTTTATTAAACACGCCGATTTCTTATACATACCTGTTTCCATGTAATGTGCTATGTTACTTTAACCAAAAAAAATATATTCGAAATAGAATTTTCAATCGGTTTTAATCAAAATTGTATTAATTAAACGTTAGCGATCGGAGAATAGTCAATGCGTGGGTGATCTTCTGGTATCATTTCACACTTCCTGGTAAAAAGATAACTGCCGAAGCGTTTCTCAAGCGACGAACGGGGAACTGTGGATACTGTACGGACAACTGTCTACAGTCGTGTAGAAAAATATTCTACCGGATTCTCATTTCACAGACATTTAAACATTAATTCTAATCGTAATCCTTGATATATTCAATTTTTACTAAATAACTGACGAAGAAGGAAGTCATTGTTTCCTGAATAATCTACTTCCATTTTAGCGAGATACTATTTCGACATGGGCGTCCGGAGGGGGGTGCAAAAGGGGCAGTTGCCACCCCCTGGCTTTTGAGAAAAATCGCTTGTTTTTCAAAACTGATCTTTATTAAGTGTATGTCAAAAAGGGAAATACTTTTAATTTTCGGTTTTAATTTTTAATTAAATTGGCACTACATAAAAAATTTTAAAAAAGATTGAAAGTGACTTCAAAAAGATAAAAATACACCAAAAAGTAAAAAATATTTTTGCGTATTTAAGCTAAGACTCTCAATATTTTTATGTCGGCGCCTCATCATTTGCACTGTGTAAATATGGCGCCGACTTAAAAATATTGAGAGTCGTACATTAAATAAAGAAAAAAATTATTTTCCACTTTTTTTTGCATTCTTACTTTTTTGTAGTCGATTTTAATTTTTTTAAATTTTTTATTTTTTACTTTTTAGTTGTTTAAGTTATGTAACCACATTTATTTAAAAAATATGGATATCTCCACTACCTAAATTGATTGAAGCTAAACCAAATGCAGCAAGTTTCACGAAAAACGGTCCAGTAGTTACGGAGAAATTCGCGAATAAACATAATACATACATACAAACACATCGAACTGAGGGCCTCTTTCTTTTTGAAGTCGGTTAAAAATGGGTTAAAAAAGCAAGCGAGTTACATTCTTCTTTACCATCATTCCAAAGTTGCCCCCCCCCCCCCCTCGGAAAATTCTCCGGACGCCCTTGTACATATTTCGATTGTATGTACTCACAAAACTCTTCCCCATCACCCTCATCTCAACATTATCATTGTTCGATTAACGAATTTTAAAAACCAAACACTTCGACTCCTCCAAATTACAGCATACTCAAGCAAATAAAATTTACATTATTCATGTAATAATGCGTGAAAGAGTTTTCAAAATTGTTAATGCATGGACAGTTCTAATGCTGAAAGCTTCTGAAACGTGAATAGGAATTTTATGGATTGTACGTTCCCCTCTAATACTGTTAATAATAATAATCCATATACGAAATGTAGCCCTAACGATTCCCTCGCTACGCTTCTCTTGGTCTGTTCTTAGCCTGCACTTTCTACCACGAGTGGCGGCGTGTTACCACTACAAATGCCCGGCATCGGCACGCTCGACTTGCCTACAGCCTCACCACGGCTCCGCTCGTTCAGTTTCTCAGTGAACTGTCGCGTGGAGAGAGCCTTTCTTCACGGTTTCCCAGTCTTCTATCGGTCGAAGAGGTTAGAACGAGAATTTATCCATTGCTTTTGGGGAATTCGCGTCGCCCGCCGCACGGGCCTTAATGGTTAATACATCAGTGAACAATTTACGGTCGATTTGTGTTCCATCCAGTCTGTGAATGTTAATCACCTCAAGATCTTACCGCCTCCTTCATAAGCGACGCGAGATCATTCCCTCATTTAGCTTGAAATTTTCCGCTTCGTATCGACCACGATCGTGCAAGCAAATTAATGCTTTCTGTCTCGAGCTCCATCTTCTCGTGAACGGTTTTTCTTTTTTGGAAAAGTGTGGTTCGTGATCTGTGATTTTATATGTGTCCCTATTTGTACACTTCAGCTGGATATATGTATGGGTTTTGTAGGATTTGAAGTTTGCAATTAGAAATATGATTAAAAAAATTGTTCTTTAATTATCGAAATTTGAAATGTTCTATAAGCACTTAGACGTTAGTCGAACCAACGCCACCTACGGAATAAAATTTTCACGCAGATTCGTTCCACTTTGAATTCAGAATTATTGAGACTTTTGACAGATTTGTCGTATTTGTCATTACTTTGTTTATTATAGAAGAAGCTTGAAGCATTCAGCGTACAGAGTTAAATTACACTTTCGTTTCACTCACTGTATACATCCTTTTACATTATGCCAATCGAGTGATGTGATTTCTGTACCGTGTCTCTTTACGCCGGTGTCACAGTGGCAACAATAGAAATCTCAATAAAACAGTAACGTTGAATTAAATGTGCATTTCAATCGAACCAAGTCATATTATTTGCCCTGATTTTTGCCTCCTTTTAAACAAAAAGACTACGAAGACTAATGTTAAGATTAATGGACGTTAGGCAGATACGAAGGCGAGAACCGTTCGCGGAATGCGGCCTCGACAGTAAAAACTAAAAATTATTGCTGCGGATCGCCCCGTTGCCGATGGACCCGATCGAGAAACAGTGCTCACCCTAACCTTCAAAGAAGTCCGAAAAAGTGAAAGTCTCCGTTTAAACGAGACCTACGGTGCCGATTGAAGTGTAGCCAAATTGGAACAAAGAAGGGGGTTGCCCAACGAAATTCAAATATGACGCGAGGAAGACACAAGAAGATGTTAATGTTAATTGCGATCTCCTTAGTGGTGGTACTAGCGGACCCCGAACCGTCGGATGAGCTTTATAGCCGGTTTCCAAAGAATCGGGAGGAAGACAAGTGTTACGATGACAACGGCAAGCCACAGGTTTGTGCTTTATTTATTCTTATTATTAATTCTTATTACGCAACGTCACAAGCAACGTCCTCGATACGTGAATTTTTTATAATTTTCTGTAAACTCAATATGTATTAGAAAATCCGACAAAGCTCGATTGTACATTGTATCAAAGTAATAAGGAATAAATTGTGAATATTGATTATTATTGACGAACGTAGGGATTCTGTTGATTTTGTCTATACTTTTTCGTGGTTAGTATAAATAACTATACGTAGTAGCGTTAGTCTAAAGATATGAATGCGAGAGAGAACAGGCCCCCGTTTATTCTTAGCCAGCGCAGTTTCGGCCTTTTTTGTGGGATATTACTACATTAGGTTATCAACGTGAGGTTCGAAGTTACATAAACTTTTGACGATAGCCACGAAAAGATAAAGTTAGAGAGGCATCCTAAGCGTAAAAGAATTTCAAAAATTCGAGAATCACAGCACTGAAAGTCTCAGTTTCCTCGGTGTAAATATTACGATCGAACTACTGTATTTTTCTACTAGAATTTGTGTGTACAATGAACACACGTCTTAGATAATATTTTATCCAAAAGGAACGGGGTTTATTACTCTCAAATACCGCAGGAACGTCGTATTTAAATTCAAAACAGAAATTGTATTCGTCTGTAGTTTAAAACATCTCAAATTCGAGTAGAGTATACCATAGTCCTTTTGTGAGGCGTTTGGACGTCGTCAAAGGGCTTCCCAAGCAAAAATCGTTCCTGGAACTGACAGGGAACGAAACTACCTGCGGTATAGTCGAGCACAACGAATAGCCATTCGAAACGGCCGAAAGTTACAAGTTTACAATTGAATCCCTAACTTTATTACTTTCGATCAGTGGCGGATTTAACAGGGTGGCCGATGAGCAGTTGCGACCTAGGCCGCTGCACTGAAGGCCCCTAGCAAAAAAAATTATGATAGGTATCCAAACACTAGGTACATATTTTTTCGTACTACTACACCTGGCCCGTTTTAAGTAAACTACATCTTCATTTTCTCCCCCAAAAAATGGGCCCCACAGAACGTTTGCACCTGGGCCTTTTTTCTTAAATCCGTCACTGCTTTCGATAGAATAAAAATAAACGAAACTCTAATTCTCAATATTCCCAGTTTCTTCGTTTAAAAAATTCGCGTGACCATCAATTACCGATCGCTTTATTACGAGAATTGCAATTCCAGTGTGATTAAACGATATCGTTGGACGTGCTGTGTTATAGAGGTGTATACCGCCTTTCGAGAACGCGGCTTTCAACGTTCTCATGGAGGCGACGAACACGTGCGGCCAGGACCGGGCAACGGAGTATTGTAAACAGACGGGCGTTCAAAAGAAGTCTTGCGAGGCGTGTCGGTACGGCGACCACCCTGCCTCGTTTCTTACCGATCGCGATAATAACGACAATGCGACTTGGTGGCAGTCGGAAACGATGTTCGAGGGCATCGAATATCCGAATCAAGTGAATCTGACGCTTCAGTTAGGTACGACGCTATGCGCCGCAATTATGTACTATAAAAAATTGATAAATGTCCGGGCACACAATACATCAGCTCCGCGACGGTGATCAGTGCAATTAACACGATTTCTCCGTGGTCTGTCGAGCCTTCTCGTTTAGTTTCGATCACGTCAGCCGTGTTCATTCTCCGCGGAATTCGCCCAGATAACGTTGGCGAATCTAAACACCACAGATAGAGAACGAGAGTTCATTCATCGGTGTTCGCGATGAACTCTTAACACGTCCCCGATGTCTCTCTCCCTTTCACCCGTCCCCTCTCGCCTACTTTTCCCATTTTACTTCCTTATCAATCAGGATGCGTGTTGCGATGAGATAATTCTCGGAACACGAGCGACGACGCTGGGGCACAGCCGTGCCACGAATTCGAGCGTGAATATTGTATCTTTCAAGTTTTAAACTCGTTGCCGACTCGAACGTTGTGTTTCAATTGAATTTGCTTTTATCCAAGAAAATTTCGTATCTTCACGAGTATCGAATTATGAAACGGGAGAGTCGTTATTAATGACTAAAGACGATCTAAATTACTCCTGAACCGCGACACACATTCTCGTATCGATTTCTACGATAAATAATTATCGAAGAATCCGGACAATAGTAGGCCCTCTTTAAAAATGGGAAGTGCATAGAATCTCTGTCTGTGCGCCACATGTTCATTTACGAAAGAATCAGCCACTTGCACCCTGCTGGCTTTACAGTGGAGAAACGCATTGGCGTAGAGCTTCATTTATTCTGAACGATTTCAGTGCTTGTTAAATTCTTCCTCGCGTTTAAAGAATTCGTTTGCAATTTCGCTTACAACAGCGTTTGCGTGATAAATCTTTGCACAATTTTAAATTTTTTCTCTACTTCTTCATTCTTTTTTAAATGAACGCGTTTTAGGAGCCTAGCAATGGCGTAGAACTTGCTGTTCGATAACTTAGAGTTGCATGCTTAGCCCAACTACCAATCTCAGCTCTATAACGTCAACCTTTTATCCTTGACTTTTGGACGACGGTGATTATAGGCAAGACATTCGATATAACGTACGTCAGGGTGCTCTTCGAGTCTCCACGTCCGGAGAGTTGGGGCATCTACAAAAGGAAGAACGAGGACTCGCCGTGGGAGGCTTATCAGTTTTATTCGGCGTCTTGCCGAGACAATTACGGTTTGCCAGACTCGAAAGAGACAGTGAGAGGGGACGACACCAGGGTGCTGTGCACCTCGGAATATTCCGACATATCGCCTTTAACAAAGGGCACCGTTGCGTTCTCCACTCTGGAAGGTCGACCTTCGGCTTACTACTTCGAAACTAATCCGTCTTTGCAGGTACAATAACACTGTCTATCTATACAAAGGTTCGCAAAGGGGGAACACTTTATAACTCAAAACTGAACGCTCGCGTTATAATTAGGGTTGCCACCCGTACTTTAAAATAAAGTATCTTACGTTAAGGTAAAGGATCCAATTACTGGCACCCAATCCAATTACTGTCACCTTAAGCTATTTTACTTAAACGTTTATTTATTCGTTATCTTAAGTAAAATAGCTTAAGGTGACAGTAATTGGGTTGGTTTGGCTTTTAGCAATACACAGTAAATTTTTATTATTTTGAAATATCTCAATAGGGTAAAGAATCCAATTACTGGCACCGAACCCAATTACTGTCACCTTAAGCTATTTTACTTAAAATAACGAATAAATAAACGTTTAAGTAAAGTAGCTTAAGGTGACAGTAATTGGGTTGGGTGCCAGTAATTGGATCCTTTACCCTATTGATATTTCAAAACAATAAAAATTTACTGTGTATTGCTAAAAGCAGTAGAAAATATGTTTGAAAGAAATAAAAACTAATAAGATTAAAATGTACTTTTAATTTGTTAAGCATACTTTTCTTTGCACCCCGCGAAAGCAAATGTATCTACGTTATTTTTCTGTAAAAAACGGTGGGAACTCTAGTTACAACTATCCAATTTATAACTCCCAATACATTCTCCAACGAGTAAATCGCTCGGGACAAAAGAGAATTAACGCAAACATCGCAATTTAGCGAATAAATCGTGAACGTTCCTCCTCGTTTCAAGGAATGGGTACAAGCTATCGATTTGAGGATCACTCTGGACAGATTGAACACGTTCGGCGACGAGGTGTTCGGCGACGATCACGTACTGAAATCCTACTACTATGCGATCGCTGACGTCGCCGTTGGGGCACGTTGCGCCTGCAATGGCCACGCTGGGGAATGTGTAAATAGTACCAGCGTGGATGGAAGGACTCGCAGAGTATGTAGGTAAGATAATCTGCGCTTTATCACGATGTGCATTGTATTTAACTATTCGAAGCAATTAGATATCCAGCGTGATACCTGTTTCTAGGCAATTGGCGATAATATTCTATAATAAGTTTCACCTTAATATTCATTGATCCTTTTCCCGCTACCATTTCCCGGAAATTTTCTATGCAAATTGTAAAATATCCACTGCTCTTTATTGTTCAATAATTCCGAAGGAAAGCCACGTTTCTTAATATGTGTACGCGTGGCGATTTATGTTCGCAGATGCGAGCATAATACAGCGGGTCCTGATTGCAACGAGTGTTTGCCGTTTTATAATGACGCACCCTGGGGGCGCGCCACTACCACAACTGCGCACGAATGCAAGCGTGAGTAAATCCTTCAAGTTGAACAACACCCGCGAGTAATTTCTTCTCTTAAATAAAAGTCAAATAGTACCTGTTCTTGTCTAACTATCCGTGACGTACCTACGCATTGGTTGCACGTGCGATCGGGGAGGATATCTGCGAAGAGTCGAGATGCTGGTCAGTGTGTAGGTGGGCCTTGGCAAACCTGCTCTTCAAACGGCTGTTTTTCAGCGTCCTATATCCGGCGACTGAGGCGCGTGCCCGGCGATTATCATAAATCATATTTTTACCGATCCTCCGTTCAGAGCTGTTGAAAGAAACTATTAACCGATAGTTTCATCGCTAGCGTTGAAAAGAAAAAAATAATACGTTGCCAATTCGTAAAATTTTTTTACAGAAAATAACAGATAACAGAGGAAAAACGTGCAATACAATTTGCTGTAATAGAATGTAGGCGCAGGGGCGTATTTGTAGATATATAGGCTAAATAGGGTGTAAATTTTTAGCGAAAGAAATTGGAAAAGGTTTGTAGCAAGTTAACAATAATTCATATGTGAGTTGTTATATGAAATTAATTTTAAATTTGTCTCAAATCTTTTGAAGTAAAATTTTTTATGATAGTTCACGGAAAGGGCGGTGGATCTTGTTAGCCTAGTAGCCACGGGCGTTCGCAGACTTTTTTCCAGGGGGGCAACTTTGGGATGATGGTAAAGAAAAATATACCCCTCTTGCTTTTTTATCCCATTTTATAGTGCCAAATTAATTGAAAATTTAAAACCGAAATTTAAAAATATTTCCTTTTTCAGTATAAACTTAATAAAGATCAGTTTTGAAAAATAAATGATTTTTTCAAAAGCCTGGGGGGGCAACTGTCCCCTTTGCCCCCCCCCCCCCCCCTGGACGGCCATGCTAGTGGCCCTTAATTTCCAGATCCGCACCTGTGAAATGCCACTTTAGGTGTTGAACTCGAGGCACAAAAATGATTTTAAAAGAACAATCGGGTAAGATGAAATTATCAGTGGCGGATTTAATGGGCGACCGGTGAGCAGTTGCCGCCTGGCTCCGGCCCAGAAGGCCCCAGGGCCTTATCTTAACCCTTTCAGTACGACGTATATATATTTCAGCGAAAGGGCTTTTAACTAATTTTTTTTTCTTTAAACTATCGGATATGCCGATCAAAGTCGGCGCTAGGAACGACACATAGGTCATCAAATGAATGCCGGATATATCCGGCGCTGGTACCGAAAGGGTTAAAAAGAAAATTATGATTTTATCCAAACACTATAATCTTTCTCTGCACTACTACACTTAGCCCGTTTTTAGTATTAAAAAAAAAACACGGGCCCCTCGGAACTTTTGCCGCATGGCCCTTTTTCTTAAATCCGTCACTGGAAATTATCCTCCCCCCTCGATTTTTAAATGCAACTCCCGATGACCAGGTAATGATGTTTTGTATATCGATAAAGTATTTATACATTGATATCACTGAAGTCAAAACTGAAAAAGTGTGAAAAATTGTGCTGGAGAAAGTTAAAAAAATTTTCAACAATTTACTTATTGCACCTAGTGTTCCTTCTCGAGAATTTCTGGAGAATTTGTCTAATTTCTCATTTCTCATTTCTCGAGAAATTACAGTGTTTCTCGAGAACCTTCAGTGTAGGAAAATTATTACAAATACCATTTGTTTTCAGAAATGAATTTTCAGTTAGCTCAAAATGTGTGTTAATCGTGAACATATAAACACATGGTACAATAAATTTATAAACTTTTCTCTTCGTATCGCTGATGCTCTACATACAATTAAACCAACATCCACTCAAAATGAAAGAAATTCTTCTGCAGCCGCAAAATTTTATCGCAAAAAAGAAAAGAAGTAGATTGGCTGACGCGACAATAGATACATTGTGCTTTTGAAAAAATTATTTTAAAACAAAAGAGTAATGTGTCGCCTTGTTCACATTTTATATTAAATAAATAAATTGATCAATTATATTTAATATCTGTTTTTTTTTCATTTACACAAGTTTTGTCTAAATTGGACAGCTTAAAAATTTAGATAAATACTATCAACATTATTCCAAAAATATAAATTTTGCAATATTTTTTAATTTCTCGAGAATTCTCAAGAAATATAATCTGATTTCTCATTTCCCGAGACGCAAAAAATATCGAGAAATCAGGAACACTAATTGCACCTACTACATTACTATCATCTGGAATATGAAAGTGGATTCTGCAAGGGCGAAGCATTTCTTCGGCACTACGGGTATCACCTTTCCAAGCGGCCGAAGAGAGTTTGCGTTCACGATCACGCTGGGCATTACCTAACCAGCTTTACCTTTTACGTTCATTGCTCGCTCTGAAGTGGGGATTGTTGGCAATGCAGGGGCACACAATGCAGCTTTTCTGTAGGCCGCGAGCTCAGTGCCCAAGATACCGCGATTACAAGCGAAACATTTATTTATCCGGCTGATCGAGCCGCGCAATTACGCGATCCCCGTATACACAAACGACTCCGTAAGAAGACACGATCGCGATCCAGTGACGTGTGATCGAGCGCAACGATCGAGCCCGCTGCTAATGGAATCGTCGGATCGCTGATATTAATCATCCGCTAACGTCGCTCGACTCTCCAGCCCTAATCGATCTCCCATCGAACAAGTCAATGTAGACTAATCGCAAAATTATGCTCCGATTAAAAGTTCCATTGAATTCTGCAATTATGTCGCGCGAGATTAAATGATTATACGTATCGAAGTGCTTGGAAGAGTGCGAGTAGACGAAGCTCGAGATGAATGTATATCCACAGAGAAAAAGCGTGAATAATTAAAGTGTATTGTATTCTCGTTTTATTTAAAACACCTGCGATGGAGTGTTCGTTGAAAGTGATTTTAATCGTGGTTTTATTGAACGCAACGATGTCCACGCCATCGCGATGGGACGGAATTCTTCCTTGGTACTCGGGATCTAGTAAATATCTAGACGGATGTTATTATTAATCCGTGAACAAGAAAGAAAGATCGTGATTTCAAGGAAACTAGACTTGTATTTTTAAAAATTCTCCCGTCATTTTTCAGCCTGCAACTGCAATGGTTACTCGGAGAGATGCTACTTCGATAGGGAGCTGTATAAGGCCACTGGCCACGGTGGTCACTGCCTGGATTGCCGAGCTAATCGTGACGGCGCGAACTGCGAACGCTGCAGAGAGAATTTTTACCAACGCCCGGAAGACAATTACTGCGTCCCGTGCAACTGCAATGAAATCGGTAAAACTGTGCACTCCTTGCCACGTTCATAAATCCAAGTGACAAAACCAGGTTGCGAATTGGACGAGCAGTTTTTGTAGAATGTAGATCCCGATGAGAACAAAGAAACCCTGAGCTCCCATAAATAAATATGTATGATAGACCTAGAGAGAAAGAATCTGTAATTAGCTTAGATATGTAGTTGAATTATTAAAACAAAAGATCGGAGTGTATATTCCGGTCTAAGTAATTGAATTGGAAGATACTGAATAAATACTAAATACCATTGCAGGTTCCAGGAGCCTACAATGCAACAGCGAAGGGAAATGTCAGTGCAAGCCTGGCGTCACTAGTGACAAATGCGACCGTTGCGCTACAAATTATTATAACTTCGGCTCGTACGGCTGCACCTCCTGCGAATGCGACGTAGCTGGCTCCGTGGGGAACACGCAGAGCTGCGATCCTGCCACTGGCACATGCAGCTGCAAAGAGAACGTCGAGGGAAAACGATGCAGAGTGTTGGTTGAATTTGCAGAATTTAAAGGGATCTTGGTAGCTGTGTAAAGCAGAATAGCTTGCTCTAATTAGATTTTACGTATCTGTATTCCGATAGATGCCGACCAGGGTATTTCAATCTTGCGCTGGAGAACGAGTTCGGCTGTACGCCGTGCTTCTGTTACGGCCACTCTTCGGTCTGCAGGCCAGCGACTGGCTACTCTAAGCTCGTAATCGAGAGTATGTTTGTGAGGGGGGCTGAACGATGGACAGCTACCGTGGCTGGTAACCTGATACCGCTTCATTATGATCCTGTTACTCAAACGATATCCGCTACGGCACTGGACCGGGACAACGTCTACTTTGTCGCACCTGGTAAATATAAACGTGCAATGAAGGGTCACATCTTTATTACGCAGTGTCAAATAAGAATTGAAGGGGAGCAGAGATTTTCGTAGAGTGTATTCAAAGCATAAGAAAGGGATTGCTCATAGTTAGTTCATTGCCCGCAGATAGATTCCTCGGCGATCAACGTGCGTCCTACAATCAAGATCTATCGTTCACGTTGAGAATCGGGGAGGCAGGACCCGCGCCTACGGCTCGCGACATTATACTAGAAGGTGGAAACGGCGAGCAAATCACGCAACCGATCTTCGGGCAAAACAACCGCCTGCCCACCGTTACTGTAAGTAAAATAGTAATAGTAATGAAGTATATTAATGGGTAATTGATTGTGGATTGTTTCAGTCGCAAGAATATCACTTTAAACTGCACGAGCATCCTCAGTACGGCTGGGAGCCTCGGCTATCTTCCCGAGTATTTATGTCCATCTTGTCGAACCTAACAGCGATAAAAATACGCGGCACTTATACCCACCAAGGTACCACCGGCAGGATTTTACAAAGGTGCTTATGACGCATCGGATTTTCTAATGAATTTTCCTCGGTTCGCGCAGGCAGAGGATTCCTGGATGACGTTAAGCTGGAGACAGCTCATCGAGGAGCTGCAGGGGAACCTGCTGACTGGGTGGAGCACTGTCAGTGCCCTCACGGCTACGTAGGTCAATTCTGTGAGTCATGCGCGCCCGGGTTCCACCACGACCCGCCGAACGGTGGCCCCTTCGCCCTCTGTGTCCCTTGCAATTGCAACGGCCACGCGGAGATTTGCGAAGCCGAGACAGGTATCTAAGGAAGACCCGTGGGAGAGTCTTATTTAGAAGCTTGCCTTTATATGTCTATTTACCTATCCCCTTCGTAATTCACTTTTAGGACAGTGCATTTGCCAGCACAATACCGCCGGTAGCAATTGCGAATTGTGTACACGAGGATATTACGGTCATCCATTGAAGGGTACCCCCGACGACTGTAAACCCTGCCCCTGCCCCGACAATGGGCCTTGTATATTGCTCGGCAATAATCCAGATCCCATTTGCTCAGAGTGCCCGTTGGGTAGGACAGGTAAAGCAACAGGAATCCTTAAGAAAATCTGCCCACTGTGCAGGGAAGTAACCAGCTGTTCTGTGATCCTCAGGGCATAGGTGTGAAACATGCTCGGACGGATACTTCGGAAGCCCCGAGAAGGGCATAGCCTGCCGACCTTGCGACTGTAACAATAACATCGACTTAAACGCCGTTCGAAACTGCAATCACGAGACTGGCGAATGTTTGAAATGCGTGAATAGCACCGCTGGCTTCCATTGCGAGGAATGTCTGCCAGGTACACGGCGTGCAAATCTCTGCCACGGATTATTAAGTATTACTTGAAACCCTGGTATTAACGTGCTTCTGTATTCGTCGCTAGGATACTACGGGGATGCTCTGTCTGACCGTAAAGAGGACGGATGCAAGCTGTGCCAGTGTTATCCGCCGGGCACGCTCGAACTCGACGATGGCAGGGTGGCACCTTGCGAACAATTGACAGGGCACTGCAAGTGCAAGCCTCACGTAATCGGTCGCAATTGCGACAAGTGCGAAGAAGGGTATTACCACATACTCAGTGGAGAGGTACTTCGAGCTTTTACGATAGTTTCTAGAGTACTTGGTAAATGTTTAATGTTCGAAAACGTGCGATAGTAATAGCTGTGCCTTTCAGGGATGCGCACCTTGTAATTGCGACGCCGAGGGATCTTATAATCGTACTTGCGAGCCTGTCACTGGTCAGTGCAAGTGCAGGCCTGGTGTCACTGGCCAGCATTGCGACGCGTGCCTTCCTCACCAATTTGGGTTCAGCAGGGAAGGCTGCAAGCCTTGCGATTGTGACGACATCGGCTCTCAAGAATTACAGTGCGATGCTAGCGGGCAGTGTCCAGTAAGCTCGAAGAATTCTTTAATCTGGACACACGTGGGTCCTAAAAATTCCTCGCGATAACCGCTTAATCTGTTGTTACAGTGTCTCGTAAATGTGGAAGGAAGACGGTGCGATCGTTGCAAGGAGAACAAACACAACCGGCAAAACGGATGCGTGGATTGCCCCGATTGCTACAATCTCGTTCAAGATGCGGTCGACGGGCACAGGCAACGCTTAGGGGAACTGGAGAACACGCTCAGGAAAATTAACAGCAGCCCAACTGTCATAAAGGACTCAGACTTCGAGAAGGAATTGAAGAACGTTCAGGACAGAGTGAGGAATCTTCTGAAGTTTGCGAAACAGGGATCTGGAAGTAAGCGCGCGTTGTTTGATTATTTACTCGCTTCGCATTCGGGGCAGAGTTATAAATTGATAATTTACAGGTGAGAATAAGAGCTTGGTAGAGCAGCTGGACGATCTACGCGATCAGCTAAATGAAATTGGCCAGATTTCACAGACGGTGGACTTGACTGCCTCTGATGCACACAAAACTACTTTGGAGGGCTTGATGAGCATCGACGAGGCCGAGAAAGTTCTCGACAAGATACACTCTCAGTTAACTGTAAGCGTAACGCTCACATGCCTTTACGCGAGATTCGCGAAAACCAGAATAAGTTCACATTGAATTGTTTGAACACTAGGATGCGGAGGACTATTTGGCCACGGACGGGGAAACCGCGCTGGCTGACGCGAAATCGCGCGCCGAACAAGTTGGTCAACAGAACAAACAGATGACTTCGATCGCCCAAGAAGCACGTGTATTAGCCGACTTGTAAGTAAATTATCGTATACAGTGGTAATTAATAAGAACTCTAAAAGGTTGACGATAATAAAACTAGAAGTATATGAACAAAATTGAACTATATCTCGATTCATATTACGTGATAAGTAATGGCTAGTATTTACATCTGACGTTCTATTTTCAAACGAGCTTGAACATCATTTACAGAAACGTCAACGAAGCTAAAAAGATCCATGCACTGGCGGAGCAAGCTCGGAACACAACGATAGAAGCTTACAATCTCGCAAAGAAGGCTATATCAAAATATTCTAACATGACGTGCGTATTTCTTTACTATTGTAATACTGTGCACCACGATGGACGCTTGGAAAGCAAATTTGCCAGTAACTATTCTAAAGAATAACACACGCTTCTTTAAAACATCTGCCCCGTTTTCAGCGAAGATATCAGGGGGCTGGAAAATAAATTGGAGCTACTGGAGCACCGCATGGGCGAGGTGAGGAATCTCACCAGCGTAGCGGCCACTAAATCGTCTGCCGTTTCGCAGGAAGCAATAGATTTATTGGTTCTCGATTTAACACTCCCACCCGTTGATATCGAGCAGTTACGGAGCCAGGTTGAAGATGTAAACAGTGAGGTAAATCTCGACTGAGAATTGGCATTATTAATGTCGATATTAAGCTTGCATAGTAGCCAGGAAATTTCGTCATTGCAGGGATTACGATTGAAAGAACAAGCACAGCTGCTACTGGATCAAAATGAGAACCTTATAAACGAGATGGTGGAGAAAGTAAAGAAAAGCGAGCAATTGATCGACCGAGCTCAGGATCAGCAGGCAGCCACTGCGGAGCTTCTAGCGGAACTGGACGGGGCGAATGCGAAAGCAAATGATGCTGTGAAACGGGGCGATCAAACTTTGAAGGAAGCTCAGGAAACACTGAAGAAACTGGGCGGTATCTATCGTTTTAATTACACCCCGATTTTATCTGAAAGAAACGGATACATTTATCATCGTAATTCGTGATGTTACTTTTTAGAATTTGACGCCGAAGTACAGCGTGAACGTATTAAAGCGCAGGATGCCTTGAAGGATATAAAAGATATCGAGGCGTTGATAAGCAACGCTGTAAACCAAGCTGTGCAAGCGAAGAAAATACTAAGCGGCTCTGAAGACAACGCCAAGTATGCCCGTGAAATAGCACAAAATGCTCAGGTGAATAATTCATTCGCGTTTTCCCAAAGCATGCTTCGACACGATCCATCGTATGTTAAATAATAATACTTTCGTATTAGACATACGCGGAAGAAGCCAGCACGAAAGCGAACGTTATCAGAACTGAGGCGAACCAAACTAAAATAGAAGCACTTCGCGTTGGGAACGAGGCTGAGAAGTTACATCTGAGAGTCGACACCACAGACTCTATGATGAAACAGTACGAAGTTCAAATTGGTCAGGATACGAATATCACAACAGACGTAAGATGTCAATGGAGCATAGAAAGATAGATATTATAATTGAAGAACGATGCTAACTAATGTGACGTTAATACTCGTTTCAGGCAAATCACAAAGTCGGCCAAGCTAAGATCAACGTGACTGTAGCATCGCAACAAGTTGACAAAGCTTTGGCCGAAGTAGCTGAAATAATAAAAGAGCTCGACACTCTGCCGGAAATAGGTAAATTTTTCTTACGGCCGCTTTACACAAAGCAACCCTCTTAGAGCCTCTAAATTCAAATCTCTTGTGTTGTAGACGACGCCGACTTGAACCGTCTCGAGGAACGCCTGGGTGCAGCTGAAAAGGAGATCGCGGACGCGAATTTGGAGCAAAGGATCCGTGCGTTGACTGACGCGAAGAATTTACAGACGCAGTGGGTGAAGAATTACGAAGACGAAGTCAGTAGATTAAGAATGGAGGTTGAGAATATCGGCGACATAAGGAAAGTTTTGCCCGTCGATTGCCACAAGCGTGTACGACTGGAGCCGTAATTAGTGTAAGGTAAAGTATACGATACTTAAAAACGCAATCGTTACACTTTTTGTTTCCATATCGCTAGAGGTGCCTTACGTACGTCGAAAAAAAAGAATGTGGGCTAAGAGAAGTACTGTGAATGCGCGTTTAAAATAGTGACTCCGAGACGAAGCGCACAAAGCAAAATAATATTTTATACTGTTTATTACGGCCACATGCTCGGGAATTGTAAACGATGTTCTCACTCGAGCTGGGAGATTGTAATGAAATTTTATAAGACATATACTAGCAGAATGTTAGGCGAGCAGGATGACGAGTTATTTGGCACGTATACTTGGATCGTTTTATTTAACAAACCATTTAGAGCTGCGTTCTTTTTCTTTTTAAATATTAATTTTACGGGCGTACACGGACACGCGTCTGCAATAACGAACACTATACCAAAGACTTTATATAGTAGACATACTTTCCCCTCTGCTGTCATTACCAGACCATTCTGCATAATTCACTACGTCTAACACAATTTCTTTGTACGTACGTACAAACGTGTATATAGTATCTATATACATTCATTTTATATCGTAATTGCCATGTCTTTTAAGTCTTCTTTGTTTTTTTTTTAAGTTCTAAGTGAGCTTCGAGAGTTCCTCCGACAAAAAGGCAAGCATTTTAATTCCCAATGTAGAAATCGAATGTATCACGCACTGTGACTTATTTATACGGTTTTAAGAGCAGAATAATGCACTACTTTTTGCAGTAATGAACCTCCGAAGAATATTTGAGTAATCAAAGGGAGAACAGTAGAAGCCTAAATATATTTTACAATGTATATCACCATGAAACTTTTTCTCTTTTAATGTATAAGATAACACTTTTATAAAATACTGTTACATATCTAATACGAATAAAAAAAAAGTCATCGAACGATAAGTGATGCGATGAATTAATATTAATATCTAATTAGACTCTGCGAAAGTGTAGGAGAGAGTAAGCCGATGCTAGAGTAATTTTTTACCATCTTCCTTCGAACATTGTGAGACTTCAGACCCCCAATAAAGTTTTTAGAAATATATATATACTTCGCGGCTTTTAACTGATTAGAGCCCTGACCTTGAGGAAGGGAATTTACAAAGATCCCGTCGGAAATATATAATTAACCGTAAGTATTTATTGTAATGGATCATAAAATATCGCTATCAGTAATTTGTCGTTGAAACAGAATTTAACACATTCGTCTAAACGCTATGAAGAAGAACCAATAATTCTTAGTGAGGCTAAGAAATCAAGTGATTCACTTAATTATAAATAAAATTATTAGAAACACCAATATAGCGGTCAACACTCCAATGGCTACCCATTGCCTCCGATCTAAAACAAACGGAAAGTAACATCACATGCGTCACTTATAAAGAATGTTATTAGAGTCCAATGATTTTATCGCCGTTCAATAAACGACGATAAAATTGAATGAGTGAAATGTATATACTGTATAAGAAAAATCAATACTTATGTATTTGGCCCTTCTTCAAACAGTGAACATTGTACATTATTCTCAACATGCACTCTTTCAACAAGCATTTTATAACAACACTAGATATTTCTTATTGACACCCTGCACTCGAATACAGAGCTGTAAATTGGCCATTGCTAAAGAATCGGATAAAGCTAATACGTGCTCGACTTTTTATATAATTAAATACTTTCGTGTTTCGAACACTTGCGAAACTGGTTCATTGGTGCCAAATTCATGAAGAAACTAGAGTGCAAAGAATCAATGTATTTGCATTCCGTAGGATTTCTAAAAATCGCATATCGAGTTAAACTTGCTTCATAAACAATGATCAGTGATTGTAATATCGATTATGTCACAGAAGCTCCAAAACGATAATTCTTATATATGCCAATATTTAGGTAATTACACGAACGTGTATATAAAAATTATCTTTCGCACAAACAGATGTAAGCAAAAATCGAGAGAAATGAAATATCTATAGACACACATTCATAAACATATTTCACGTGAGAAAGATTATTACATTCCATGGTTGAGAGACTTTGCATTAATTATGAGAACGAATTCTCTGAGTACACTCGCAGATCGTAAAGTTTAATAGTATTACGCTCGGATTGGATTCTCTCAAGCACAGAATTTAATGTAACGAGCTCTTATACATAATCTTACTACCGTAATTGTTATTTGAATAGTTCTAGTGGGTCAGGAGTTTGTAGTACTTTACAGCAACATGTACAGTATAAATAAAGTCGTAAATTTTATTTATCAGTATCTGTTTTCACAATTGGTCATTTATGAGAAATAATAAAGTATATCTTTCCTCTTTAGTCTCTAGTTACATACTAGAATAAAGAATGTTTCTGTATGAATTCACAACGTTATATTAGTAACACTCTTCTAACAATGGAATAAACGTTTCATTTCTTAATTTTTCAATTTTTTTTTCTTTCTTTGCTATGCCTACTCTTTCTATAATGGAGCTTTAGAGTACTCGCGACTGGTAATTGTCGCTGTACCTATGAACAATCCTGTTCGCATTGTGAAACAATCGATCAGCAACCACCATACGTACAAATAGTTGTTTTTACATTTTCTCTCTTTTACTTCTCAACACTTTGTTCCTTTCAAACGTTTATATTTCTCCGTTAACATACATTTCACGCATAAACTGATTGGTACCTTCGCAATACCATGTGAATATTCCACAATACTGTGTACTAAACTATTTCGATCTACGCGTCAATTAATATGGTAATATCACATGTTGTATACATCGGAAGTGGAAGTATCAGAGGTTTCAAAACATACTGAAAATGTCTTTCTAATGTTATAGGTATGTGTTGTATCTGTAAGACTATTTAAAATTTTCTTAGGCACAAATTAGCTGTGCCGTCTCTTTCTTTCTGCAAAGACACTTGCCGTACAATGTTTGGAGTAACTTTTTCAAAATTCATACGTAAATACGGTACTTAAATATAATCTGTTATTTATCTACAGATTTCTCGTTCACAATGATTCAACGATAGGTCTCTGCTGATATTATTATCGAATTTCACCGTACTACACCTGTTAGCGGCCTACTCTGCTACAGATTCAACAATTATTTTAATTATACCGAATAGGTGTAGTTTGAAGCTAATTAATTCTTTATGACTGCAACTGGTCCATTTTGATGCTACATCTTTGGCATTTACTGAATTTCTACGAGCATCAAATCCCTTCAAATTATTCGCATGGAAATGAATTTTTCACGATTGCATGCATAAAAAATTATTCTATTCTTTGTCCGTATTTATCCTTATAACGATAACGTAAGCAAATATATTGTTTATAACGTATTGTATTGAAATGCATGTTACGTAAAGAAAGCGTGGAAAATGAAGAAGACAGGGATTGAAATGCAAGTCTCTTAACTTTCGGTATTCATATTAACTGCTACGGAACGTTATAGTTCAAGTATTAAAGATAATATAGCAGAGGAATACTTCAGTATTCGGGTAATGACTACTACTAAACGTTTCTATTAACTTTTACTTTTATTCTATGTCCATAACATATTTTATCTACACTATCAACATTTTCTTAAGACTTTAATTACCTAGTACTTTTTAAACGAGACAAAAATATGCTTTGTTCACATAAAATATTTCTTTCGAGCAGTAATACGAGAGAAGAGAAGTATAGATTTTTCTTTGGAAGGAGTGCAATCTTTCGGAGAATCGAGTTCACTTTACTCTTGGTCACTGATTAAATAAGACATATATATTTCGAATCCGTTAATTTTCACTATAAATCCTTTAACGAGACTTCTACCTCCCACTAAATAACTATTTGGATTAGTCGCATGAAAATGCAACTCTACGCTCGTTCTGTTAGAGAAGAAAGTCGAGTAAAGTGCAATAGTGCCGAGTATCGATTCTGATTAGTTCAAAAAGTGTAAAAGAAACGAATTGTTTATCGGTGATGGTGGTGTGCGATGTTATCGTGAAAGTCAAACGAATGGCCGACAGCGGATTTCTTTTAAGATCCCATAATTTTTCAGTAGATAGCATGAATTAGTCTCGTACCGTACAAAAATCAGGTGCGAATAACGAATTAATCTTTCAACCCTTAACTGTTACACTGTTTTTGGAAAACGTGTGCTGGTATACTGGTGTCGTAGCGGACCCCAAATAAAGAAGAACACAGAAATTTGTAAAGTCGATGCTAGGACAACCTCTACGAACATTTTCTTAGGTAATGTATAAAATAATAGAAACATACAGAGTTAAACTATTATTATAAAATTAATCAGAAATTCAGTTCACAAACTTAGACAACCAAAACTTTTCCAGCAAACTCTGCATTCCTGGGGTCACGAGCATCCCCAGGATACCAGTTAAGGGTTAAACAAACTCGGACGAAGCAATTAGTCAGGCAAAAGAGTGCATCGGGTTTCCCGTCAATTTCCCTGAATAATTATGGCGAAATTATAAAGCCTGTTTAATCTCCAGAGCATAAAAAACAATTGGTTATTGTGTTCGACAAGGATGATAGAGAAGAAGGTTTAGAGGCAAGATCAGAAACACTAGACGTTGCAGTAGTAGGAGCAGGAATGTAATTATTATAGTTACCATTACTCATGTGAAGAACTTTGGCCATTTTTTTCATTGTTGCATCTAGCTTGGAATCCGTCACCTCCAACTCGTTCCCAAATTCATCTAACATACTGAAACATACGAGGATAATTCCAGTCAGACTTCCGCTTATTAATCAGCAATACGGACGCTTGAATTATTAATAATCGTAGCGCTTACACTGCCTGTTCATCTAACTCGGTATTGATTTGTCTAGATACTGTTTTAAGTGTCCCGATACTTTCGCCTATCATGTCCAATTGGTCATCCTGTTGCCTCATCATGTCGTCCTGCTGCTGCAACGTATCTCCCAGGAACTGCCTGTTCGGGCTGTCGATTTCATTCTCCAGTTTACTGTACTTGGTTGTACCATGGTTGACGGGAACTCTGGCGGGGCTGTTGTCCAAAAGCGGCTGTGGGATCAATAGACGAATGATTAAGATATTCTATAAACAGTTAAACCGTAGGTTTGTCAGCTATAAATAATGTCTATTTTATTACGGCGTCATATAAGTCCGGGGACTGTAAAAATTCTTTAATAATTAATGATTTAACGAATGCACTTAAATCGTGGGCGGTATCGCAGCAAACGTAAAAATAATACTTCGCGGATTCGTATACACGATTAATGGTAAGAAGTATTGATTTACCGAGTAAACCATTTTTCCTTTCCGTCGACGGTTCAAATAGCTTTACACAGTAATTCGTGGTACTTTATTTGTGAACTTATAAAGAATGTGTTATAAAGGAAAAAAAAAGAAACGCTTTTGACGCGACTGTTCTGCTTGGATGTTTATAGCTAACAGCTGATTAGTATTATCGGAGATTTGACAGCCCCTTGTAGAGGTCGTGACGCTCAGCGTTTTAATATCCGTGCGAAGTTTAAACGCACGAGGAATGAATTCATTCGCACGAGTTTATTTTCAGTGTTCTTTGATCGAATTAAGGAGAGGTTCGGGTCTAAAAGTCGATTTTTTTTTATTTCATTCTTAGAATGTTCAACCTTTTTGGAATACGTGTTTGAAAGGATTTGTTCAAATTCGTAAAATTGCCGAAATTATAGGCATTTGAGTAGCGGCAAATGCATGCGTACCACCCGACCACTCGGCACTCACGTAAAACTTTGAACGCTTTTTTCTCGAAATAGTTGTCTCAAAACGGTGGGAGCTGTATCTTCAAAAGTTATTATCCGATTCGACTGAAACTTTTTTATTTTGAAGAATATACTTCTGGCTAGGGGGGAACTAGAAAAAAATACAAAAAATTGAAAATTTATCATTTTCAAAGGCGTTGAAAGAACGGAAATTATAGGGAAAAAGTGATTTCAAATTTCAAATGCCGTTATTTTCTAAAAAAAATGTCATTTTTATAATTTTCTTTGATTTCCCCTCTAGCCAAAAGTATATTCTTCAAAATAAAAAAAGTTACTGTCGTATCGGATAATAACTTTTGGAGATACAGGTCCCACCGATTTAGATGAATTTTTTGATGCCTTGACTTTAACGACTCCCCAGTGCCGTCTGCAATGATTAATTATAAAACAAAAAATATATTTCTGTAATTTAAGACATCCTTAACACAATGCAAAAAGTCCCATTAAATTATATATAGTAGTTTTCCTTTAATTAATTCCTAAACTTCCCCTATTTTTTGGGGCTCTAAATCGGAACCTCCCCTTAATTACGTCGTGATAGATTCCGTTACCTTTCTTATATTCGTTTATAAATTTCTCTATGTATCAGCGGTAATAATTTGAAACAATTGCCTGATTAATTCTCGTATTTATTATACGTTCTGAAATTAGAATTTAAAGTGTAAGTGGAATATACCTGTCTTGCTGTATTGTCGCGGTCCCGACCCCTGCTTAAATTCATTTTATCCTTCATGATCTACAACAAATTAGAGGCAAAGTCGGTTATCCGGGCTAGAATTTAATACAATCAATCGGAATCGTTTGAGGGGACATTCTATTCTGTTGGCTGAAAATTCGACCACTTTTCGGTGATGGTTTTTATAATGAAATAAACACTTAACGTTTCCGAATTTCGGGGGTATATTCAGGGCCGTCTTAACAAATTTGAGCGCCCCGGGCTAAAAACATTTTGCATTTTCGGTGCAAGGCAATACATTTCTGAGTGTTCACCAAGGTAAACATGAATAAAAACAATAGAAATTTTTTATAGAAAAAAGCATTTCAACATATTTGATTCTTAAGCGCCCTTGGATCATGGGCCCTGGGTATATTACATCATTCTTGAAATATAAGAAAAAATCTTTGTTGTTTGTTTATTTCATTTGTTTACATAAATATTTCGCAGTGAAGCTGGCGTCTTCAAATTTTACCTCTTGCTGGCGGTTGCAATTTCGGACGACTGGATCATGGGAAATAAAAAAACTAAACGTATTTCTAATTCGCAGGAGTGTGGTGATCTGGCAAACCACGAAAGAACGATTTTAGACAAAAATTATTGAAACGGCGGTCGATGAAAGTTGCAAGTACCGGAAATGGCATTTCTATTCTACTTAATCGATATAAAAAACTGTGAAAATATTAAATAAGTTAACATATTCGCGGTAAGTCGATAGCCACACTCCTGCGAATTAAAAATACGTTTGGTTTTTTTATTTCCGATGATCCAATCGCTCGAAATTTCAACCGCCAGCAAGGGGTCAAATTCTAAAGACGCCAACTTCACTGCGAAATATTTAAGTAAACAAATAAAATAAACAAACAAAAAAGATTTTTTTTATATTTCAAGAGTGGTAAAATATACCCCAAAATTTTGAAAGCGTTAAGTGTTTATTTCATTATAAAAAACCATCATCAAAAAGTAGCCAGAATTTTCGGCCGAGAGAGTAGAATGTCCTCTTAAAGAGACATGACTGTTAATTTAAATATTAAATTATTGCGAAAGACGAAGTCGAGATTTCATATAAAAAGCATTACCTTAACTTCTTCCCGCGTTTGTTCGATAAAACTTCGTTGAACCGTCAGCTCCTTATTATCTATCTTAAACTTCGTCGGATTCTTCTCTACGATACGTATACATACGTAGTGCGTTAAGATTAGTATAGTAAATGAAATGATTGGTTTATATGGTTTAAAGGATTTACGAGAAGCATTTCGAAAGAAAAGTTTCAGCCGCGATGTTTCCGTACAAATACGTTAAAACCTTAGAAGTTAATAGGAAAATGGTAAATCGTCCGTAATGTGTACATGTATTAAAGGATATGGATCGTGTCCTCCAGATCATCCAGATCCCATTCGATCGAGCGTAAAGCTTTCCTCAATTCGGTAGTGGTCCACTCTAACTCGTCGTGTGAGATCGGGATTCCCCCGCTCACACTAGGACTCGTGATAACAACATCCTGCAATTCCGTCCAGCGCCCGTATAAACCGCGATTTTTGTTTAGGGCCTTGCAAACTTCGCTGAAAAATAGAAAGAACACGTCGCTTTTAACGTTTGTATGAAATAGAATTTTAAATTAATTTATAACTGCGAGTTTCTTTTATTCTGAAAAGTTAAAATGTGATGACTAATGACTTTTATTGTGGTCGTCAAATATGTTTCGGATAAATACAAACACAATGTGGCTTATCCGTATATAAGGAGTTATGTAATCTTTCGTGAAAATTATTTCATTTTTATTTTTTTTTTAGAAATTATCTTTCACTCTTTTATACCGCTCGCGATAGATCAACAATTGATATTTCGTAATATGTAATAGAGGTAAAGAAATTTCTACAGTGGCAACAAGGACAGAGATACGGATTAACAAAGTACTATCGTGTTTTGATAAAAAGTATCGATTCATCATACACTGCCACCTTCCACTTAAGATATTTATTTTTCTCCGGTTCGAGTCATCGGAATGCCATACGGTAATTATTATAAGAAGGAAAGAGATTGCATATATTATGTATTTTATAAAATATTTCACGAACGCGTGAACACCCGTCGAACTGAAACGACGAGAATAATTAATATCCAGAGTGTTGCAGAAATGGTTCAATGCTACCTCCGATAAAAATAACGAGATCGAGCAAATGCAACAAATTTTCCATTAATTTATGTATCTGAAAAAGTGAAGATTATTGGTGCCCGCAATTTATGCCTGTTAAGATAAGATTCTGGATATAAAACCGTAAAACGTGTACGAGAAGCGTGCGAATAACTGTGCCGCTACGAAACGTCAAAAGCACGGTCCCTTTGTAATAATTTCGGCTCGCGACTATTCTTGAAGGGCCGACGTATATATACGACAGTAATGTCCGCGAAAGGAACAACAGAAGTTCGAACTTGACAGCCGCGGAAGTTCCGTGGCATCGAAATTATTCGACGGCGGACGACTCGTGCACGGCTCGGCCCGGCCAGTACTTGGTCCAAATGTTCGCGATAGCGTGAGACATTTACTTACTCTTTGACGACAAAGAACGGATTCTCCAGCGTCATTCCTTCTTTTAATTTAAAGAGGTGGCCTTTCTCGCCGCCTCACGGCACCCACAGGAATACGTATACGCGACTTGCCGATCATCGGTAGAAAATTCCAAAGCGATCGTGACAGGAGGCACCGATGCTCTCGCAAACGATATTGACAATAATCAAAATTGACACTTGCTCGCGCCCCACTGTTATGCTACCACGACGTCGTGGTGTATTGTGACGTCTGCTCCCGACTCTTCCTGCAGACGACTATTTATTCGATTTTAACGTTCGTGCGCAAACACGCCTCTCTAAGAGCCACTCTAATATTGATTTCGCGTTGCAACAGTTAAAGTACAGTTCACAGCCACTGGACTCCCCAGCCACCGATAATCAGAGTGGCTGATGAAATGCGAACGATTAAGATTGAAATCTTATCCTCGATCTTATTTCAGTCAAGAGTTTCGTAGATAAACGGTATTCGAATATTATCATTATTTCGTTGGGAATGTTTAACCGATTGGCAATACTTATTTGCTCATAGTCGATGACTAAAGCCTGCGCAGTAAGAGGATCTTCGGTTGCGCGCTAGTTTTTTGAAAATGTCCTAACGAATGCTCGCGAAAATATCGAGTTTGCTGTTAAACCGGTATTTAACTTTGTTTTTATGTGGAACATAATATTTTGTGTAAATAGAAGCTGGAATAAATATAACGCGTAATATACTCGATAAATTCAGTCATTTGCAAGTATCTTCGATGTTTTAATAATAAACGTTTAATTATAAATTGGAGGCTATTCAACATTTAAATGTAATTAAGCTAGTAATCACTTCAATCGATATATAAAATGCGTTTTCTGTCAAAGTTATTTCTTTCAATTCGATTATAATCTAATTTCATCTATGTCGCCACGGATCGTGAATATTTAATGCGTCGTAAAATTCCGCGGCAATCGTTTGAAAACCGGCGAGTGAACGGGTACGCTTAAATAATCGCGAGGAAAGTGAGAAAGTTATGTTAAAAATTCTTGTACTACTACTTGGGGATTGTTTATAGAAGGAAACCGGACTCGCGGCTTCGATATCTACAGCTCGTAAGTAAGAAAGTTTGTATTTTAATTGTTTACCTCTCGCGTCCATAACCTCTTTTACGTATGCACGCGAATAAATATTCGACGTATATCGCTTACGTTTGCAATAACAGTTTATTTTGTTACATACGTTTTTACAGATTGAATTATATAGACACAAAGTTAGATTAGTAAAATATCTGTGTTTTGTATATATCCTTTATTGACATAAGACTTGCGATTATATGTAGACTCTCGCCAGAGGTGTTCTACGAGTACTAGAAAATATAACACTCATAAAGCCGATATTAATATGCGAACAATTTACAACTTCGAGGGTTGTCCTTTCGTACTTCTATTAAACGTAAATGCATATATGTTACATATGTACTTGCTGCTGTATCGCTCTCGAAACTCTCGACGTAACTGCAATCTTAAACAAGTGAAGCCTTTCCGCGAGTATCGCGTTGTTGGAAATACTTCAAAGAATGAAATATGTTATTTTAGCTAAGATTTGAGAATGTTCTTACCAAGCCAATAAGTGTGCAATGAATCGCTCAACAAGTTAAAGATTTACAATTATGTATATAAGCATTTGCATGTCTCGGGACATAAATTATACTGACTGTAATAAATATAGGTGATCAACAGAGACCACCTTCGTAGTCATCTTCCACAGGTTTTGCTTTTTGCGAAGGCGCCGCCTGTTCTTCTACTTTCTCGGCAGTATCTTCTGTCGGCTTCTTGGCGCTCTCTTCGGGTGTCTTATCGTTTGTGTTCTAAAACATTGCAGAAGTTATTAAAGGATTCAACGAACGGGGGAATTTTATTACAGCTGTTACATACTTCAGCTTCGCTCTTAGTCTCTTTAATTAATTTTGTGGCGTTAGGCGATGTATATGATTCTGCGGCGTTTGCTCTTACTCCTGGAGGTGGTAGCGCGTATTCTTGCTGTGGCAAAGGTAGTCCTCGAGCGAGCTTAGCGTACTCAACATCCATATGCTTAATGAAAGGGCTATTTAAGGCTGCCTTCGCAGCATCCGCGTCCTCATTGTCGTACGCTTGTAACAGCATTTCTAGTGTTTGAACCTATTGAATGTATTTAACGTGAATGAAAACGTGTTAAGCTTCTTGATAAAGAAGTCTTGAATATTTAAGGGGGAGGGGAGATCGGGGATAGTTTGGACATGGGGATACATTGGGCACTTTTACAATCGCCTCCATAGTGTCCTGATTATTGGTGATAATCCATATCGTGACACTATGGGGGATTGTAAAAGCATCCAATGTTATCCCGTCTTCAAACTGTTCCTGGTCTCCCCTAGACTTTAGACTTTATACCTCAGGAACCTCGCAGTAATTCCCCCACTCCTTGAAAGCTTTCTCAGCTGCTACTTGATCGCCTCGCGCTAACTGTACTAATACTAACACCACCGTTAATCTTCCCACGGACGGCGCATGATCTATCGCCTGATGCATTCCAATTTCTCTGCGGATCGCGTCTGCCGCCTCGTCGTACATTTGTAATTTCACTAACAGTCTTGCCACTTTGCTCATATACTCCGCCGCTTGGCGTGGACTATCTTCACCCTTTATCACGAAAATATACCGTGTATAGTTCTCAGTTATATTTCCATCGAAGACAATCTATTTACCATGACAACGGTAGCTGCACGTTTAAACAGGTCTAGCGCTTTAGCCGCGTCATGGGATTCCATCAGTTTCCCTGCCTTGTCGAGCACAGTGGCGCCTGATTCGGGCGACCCATGCATTTGATAGAGAGTACAGGAACTGTGCGCCAACTTTGGCACGTCTTCCAGATTCCCCATCTCCTTGCAAATTAGCATAGCCTGCTCGATGCTCCTAGAATTTTTAATGCGTTAATTTAAGTTCCTTATAAATTGAAGTCTAATTCGAAGGGAGGGGAACTTACTTCGCGGCGTGGAACCATCTTTTGTACAGATAACGTTAAAGAATAATAATTTCCATTATATAGGCGAACTAACTAGAATTATAATACTTCTAAGTATTCCCTAAGAAACGCATTTATTTTAAAAGGATACGATTTGTTCTGTTTGTAACAATCAGCAGCCTTCTGCAGGCACTCTTTACACCGCTCGTAAGACTTCACTATTCTAAAGCAGGTTGCTGGAACAAAGTGAATAAAGAAGTTTGTATTGAACACAGAATGTTACAGCATAATGTATTTATGGATATTATCACCTGCGCTATTATATTCGGAGGCCGCGACGTCGAAATCGGGACTCCATTTTAGCAGCGATGTTTTTAAGCTGCAACACAGATTTGTCTTACTCGTTTTGTCAGACGAATCGATAACAGTTGAACTGTTTTTGTAGTGGGAACCTTGCGGTCTGTATGTCTCGCGTAACAAGCCGATAAAAATCGACCCGATTGTTGACACAATTTTCGGCGAAGTGTCATTCCGCGGTGACAGTTACCTTTTCTCGGCCTGCCGTATATGAGCATTGCCTTCTTCGATTTTTGACATTTTTTGCCGAATGGTGGCTGCGTTTCACTGCCCTGAAGTGGAGAAATCGTAACAGCGAAGCTGTCAGCTCCGGGGGTCACTTTGATAACGAATACTTATCTTCGGACAAACCACCGTGCAGGCGACAGGTTTTTCGATGCGATGGCAAGATTTGTCAATGCATACCTCTGTGTGTGTTGTGCAACCTACACAGCTGAACGCATACCACACATACTTGTCGACCCCACTCTCGCCCCGAGCACTCCCGAAGCACACTTCGAAGACCGGCATTCCCATCTATAACACGAGGTTCCGTGGTACAGTAGGGTGGCTCTTATTTACTCTTGGTAAAATTTTTTTCAAGATTTTCTTTGGGGCACCCTTCGGGATAGTTGCAAATAATTAAAAAAAAATCCGCGTAAAGTTTGAGCTCGATCGGATAACGGGAAAGGGGGCCTAGGGGCCCTTGAACATTTAAATCATGATTTAACAGCTCGCAAAGTCGCAGTTGTATAATTTCCTCCGAGTTTAAGATTAAATAAAAAAATATGTCAAATACAAGTTTTAGATCCAGACAAGGGGCATATTTTATGTTCTATTACTTTTTCTCGTGCGACAAACGTTTTTTGAAACAAGTCCGAAAAACTAAAAAAAAAAATTATTTTTCCTCAAATTATGAAAGTTTAAATGCTTCTGGAACTTTTTATTTATGAAGAGTCCCACGACGACACACGGGGGAATTTTCATTTTCGAGGACCATTTTTTAAACATTAAGGGAGAGGCATATACCGAAATATGCGAAAAAGATGAAAAATTTTTTTTACTTAGCGTTTGATATGTCATGAATGTTTCCTGAAAATTTGGGACCTAAATTCGAAAAATATCAAAGATATAGACTCAAATTTCGGTCCTAAATTTTCAGGAAACATTCATGACATATCAAACACTGAAAATAAGTAAAACAAATTTTTTAGTTTTTTGGACTTTTTTCGAAAACCGTTTGTCGGACGAGAAAAAGTAATTGAACATAAAAGATGCTCCTTGTCCAGATCTACAACTTTTGTTTGACATATTTTTTTATTTAATCAATAACTTGAAGGATGTTATATAAAATCGACTTCCCGAGCTGTTAAATAATGATTTAAATGTTTAAGGGCCCAGGGGCACCCTTTCCCGTTATTCGATCGAACTCAAACTTTACACGAATGTTTTTTTTAATTATTTGGAACTATTCTGGAGGGTGCCCCGAAGAGTACTCAAAAGTTGAAAATAAGAGCCACCCTAGTGGCACAGCAATCGACTCGTTTCAATTCCCGTCTTCTGGTCTAACAAAATTTCTTCGACTAATACTGATAATAATGCAAAAATTACACTAATACGAATAGAATATTCATAAACTACGGATAAATACCGCCACGGAATGCGTTTTTAACACGCAGAATATGTTTGACTGAACGTGTCAATTTTCAAATCTTGTTCGATTTAAAATTGACGCGCAAACATATTTTTCGAAACTGCTCCGTACATGAAACTACGACACAGCTTTTGGAGCTGTGTATGCCTTTTTTTGTTGTATATTCTCGGCTGAATTGATTCCATTGATTCTGACCATCAATTACAAATGCAAATGCCGTGTACCCCCTCCCAAACTCACTTTAGATCCGATCGCTGATGCGCATGGCGGTGAGACCAAAGAGAAGGTATACCAAGAGGCGACACTCCTAGGCGGTATCTTTGAAGTTCTTCCGTTGGCTTATCCCTTTAAATTGGTTGTATAGGCAGCTGTATATCTTCGTCTTACTATCGCCTCTTGTTAATCAAGTCTCTCTCCGACTACCGAATGGACATTTAAATTGGTTGTGGATTTCGTCTCTCTCTAAAACTGGTTTCTTCGTCAGAGTGTCGCCTCTTGGTATACCTTCTCTTTGGTGAGACTGAAGTAGCGCGGCACGAATAATTTCAGTTGTGGACAGTTGTATCATCTACTCTCAAAAACAAACGTGTGACTGCTAATTAAGCTCAGTGAAATCTGGCGGCACGATTATTCGAATTAAACTTCACGATTGAGTGACGTTTCATTCAAGTGTTCCACCGTTGGTGTCCAACGTTTCCCATTGTTTTCAATTTACCACCTATGTTTGCACAAGTGGACGCATTGGCGGGAAATAAGAAGACAGAGTTTGTCGGGAAGTCATTATTTATTACTTCCATTCGATCTTAACTTGACGAAGTAAAGTTTTGGTTAAGGCGACATTTTCGGTGCAAGGTAATTCGATCAACATTTCTAACCCTCTACGATTTTTCGCGTCTTTCTTATACGCCGAATCATAACCTTAGATCATAACATGAATTATATGTTGATTAACTTTCTCTCATTTTTAAACGTTTTACGATCAATGACATTGTTTCCATAGAACAAATAGATAATCAAATCCAATGGCAGAACGACCGGAAGATCTTAATTTACCAAATGCGGTCGTAACGAGAATTATAAAAGAAGCATTGCCGGAGGGAGTCACAGTTGGCAAAGATGCCAGAACCGCGGTAGCGAAGGCTTCCTCGATATTTATATTGTACTTGACATCCTCCGCGAACATAATTGCTAAGAAGGGAAACCGTAAAACGATAAGCGGCCAAGACGTCATTCAAGCCATGAACGATATAGAGTTCGAGCAGTTCATCGATCCGCTGCAAGAATCGTTAGAAAACTTTCGTAAAGCTCAGAAGGAAAAGAAAGATGCTACGTCGAAGAAAAAGCAACAGAAAAAGGACGAGGATGATGTAATAGAAGAGGAAGATGAAGGGAGAGAAGTTATGGTCTTTTGATGCGTATCGAATGTGAGACTACGCGTAGAAATAAGTACATAGAGTTATACTATTTTGCATAATTACTACATAAGTCTGAGAAGTCTGTCATATTCTATTTATTATTGAACGAAGAAAATATATTGGTAAAAAAACTGACGCAAGTGTTTGAAAGATTCTCTTGTATTCCGAAAGTCTCGCTTACGCTTTATTATTTCTCTCTAAATGAAGCAATCGATCCGGACTTGATTCGAATCTTTTATTCGTGATCTTTTTATTTTAACAATTCTTGCTCGAACATTACACACAGATCAATAAATTGTCAATGGCTTATTAATGCATACTTTTATGATAGTTATTTATATAAGAAAGATCTCGTTTTATAAAAATTGATTTCTATCATTTATAAAAGCTTGCTCGCTACCTATCGTTGACCTCTGCATTATTAACTCTCAACCACTTCAACGGATTAAAAATGCTTTAATCTTTACAGTATTTATAAGGCTATTGCGCATGTAGATATGTCAGTGTCCGCTTGATATAAAAATTGATATCCGTAGTTGAGCGTTAATAAGCGCGATTCATTCTATCACTTTATATCTCAAATATTTTGTATTTGCGTCGTAGATAATGTTAAAAAAGTTAGGCAATTTTAACCTATTTCGAATACAATTATATTATCTCAATTGTATAAAGTACGGTCATTATGGCACTGAAAAACGAGAGATCAGGATTTCGAAATCCAAACGCCTGATCTGAACTTTTGCTGCTCTTTAAAAGGATTAAAACGATGACGCTAACTGTGGGCTGCAAAGTGGAGGAAACACACTTTCATTTAACAAGTATAAATGTGTCGCGGAATGCTAAGTTTATAGATGAAAACATTTGAAATATACGGATGTACGTCACGACCTACTGTCTTCTGTATAAGTTTTCAAACGTTATACTGTGGGAATACCAAAGTGCTAGAAATAAATAGCTAAATGGAGACATTTACATAAAGCATCGTTTATGCTTCAAGGCTTTACAACGTGAATTTTGCGATCTATGGTACTTCTACACATCGGGCAACCTGCAGTAACCATATTTGCGCAACCTGAACAGCAACAGAGATGTCCACATGGTAGAAAAATTATTTCACACTGTAAGAAATATAGAATCGCGTTAAAAAATATCTGATCTTATTATAGGAATATCCGAATAGAATAGAAAGTTACGCTTACTTCTAAATCAAGGCAAATTACGCATTCGGCAGTATTGATACTCTGTGTAGTGTTGTATTCTGGATAGTTGGAGCTGGTGCACGCTTCTTCAGGCGGTGCGGAGGGTGTTTCAAGTGTCCTAGTTTCGTTGAGTTTCGCTTCCGCTAGGTAATTTTCCACCGCAAGTCTTATAGCAGCACGATCATTCTCGCAATGTATTCCAATCTATGGCATTAAAAATGCACGATTTATTTTAACGCAGCAAATACTCATATTACATACGGTGAAATAAACTCATGCTTCACATACATTTTTTAATTGCTCGTCACTAAGATCCGTACTAAGTAATGAGGGTAGAGAAGCTAAAAATGGCAAACAATGTAACGCTCCTGCTATCGCAACGTGCCGCACTAGCATAGGCTCTAACATTTCTAATAAACCCTGAGGTCGTGCTTCCATTAAAGACTGATATTGCATCAACCAAAACTGACTTCTTCGTCTAGAATTCTTTGGAAATGAAAATACAATTTTATAATGGCTATTAGTAGAAAAGTAGCGGAACAAAAATGCAACCTGTACTTACGTTAATATAACGTTGTTGCTCTATAGTGTTGATCGTTTCCAAAAGCTGATCTCTTCTGTTCTTCTGCTGTTCTAATAGGTTCACCAGAATGGCACTGAGCGTTACCCTTTTCTCACCTATTTCGTTCTGTCGCGTAAAATATTGAAACTCTTTTATAATAAAAGTAGACGAAAGTATTTAAAAGAAAGTGTCGATAAGCGGTGAATAAAAGTACGTACAAGCTGCTGATTAATTTCCAGCTTCCTCCTCTCCAGTTCAATGGCTGTAAGCGCAGCTAATTGCGATTGTACCAAGTTCACTTGCTGCACGATACTCCAAGAACGTGCGTCGCTACGCTCCAGTAACGCTGCGACGGCAGCCTTCTGTAGAACTTCGTCTTGCCTTAACGTATCGATTAGGTTTTGTCTGTTTTTCTCTTGACTTTGTAATATTTGTGCTAAATGATCATTATTCGTTACTTCTCTGAAATATTTATGAGATCGAATCATACATCGTATGAAATATTTATAATATCGAATAATTCTCTGTGTTCTACTAACAGTGTGAGCAAAGATTGCGCAGCATAATCTCTATATTTACTATGTTCTTCCAACTTCCTGGTTCTATGAAGCTCCTCCTCTAGTAGCTTCTCCATTGAAACTATAAAATCGTACGTAAATATATAATTAGGAATATAAGTAGAGCGTATTGGTAGCTTTGCACTTACGAAGAGTATCTTTTGTACGGAACATAAATTGTTCCGAGTGACAAGAAGACAATAGTTGCATTTCTTCTTGCTTTTCCCGTTCATACAGTTCAGCTTGGCTTTGTCGCTCCTCCTCACCGTTTCTTAAAAATTCTTTAATCACATTATCTGCTTCTTTCTCAGCTAGAAATGAAATAGAAGATTGGTGATTAGAATGCTGAGAAAGAATCGTAATTAGTTTCAAGAGTAATTTTGTATTATTTCTTGAATAAGCAAATGCTTGAATTGAATTACCATTGTAAATGTAGGAAAGCAGGCGTGCTCTGTTAGAATCCCTTTCTTGCTGTACTTTCTCCAGTTCATGTTCCAATTGCGTTTGCTGCAAAGCGAGGTCCTCCAGAAGCTAGTAACAGAAAATGCTTCAGTGCAAAAAAATGATAAATTCTGCATGAAACTAAAAAGTAACAATTGAATAACTTTCATTTTTAAAGACCTTCTTTCTATGCTGCTTCAGCGTCGACTGAATCCCAATTTCGTACTCCTGTTGTTGTTTGATATTCTTCTCTACTTCTAGCAACGCATTTTGACGGTGCTCCTGCGAAACGAAGCTGATCATTATATTGTAATATTCAAGCTACAAGCGCTGTCTTCTTAAGCAAATAAAATAATAACGCAACTTAGTTCGATACAACGCAAGCGAATTCAGCGAACTGCTTAAACTTATCGCAGCAACGCAAATACGTATAATAAATTATTCGACGGATCGAAATTAACTCCCGCAGTAAATAAATGTTAAACGTGCAGCGAGATATATATCTGAAAGCGTACTAAAATAAAAAGAAGCATCCACATGCCTTCATTTTTTCTAGCTTCTGTAATGCTGCCTAAAAATAAATATAAAAACATTTAAGACACACTGTGCGAATGCGACATCAAGAATTAAAATCCTCGATCGCGCGATACCTGTACGTCGTTATTTTTGTTATGATATACCGCTTGCATATCGTCGGAGCTTATGTCCCTCGCTAAATCTGTTTCCAATCCAGACTCCTCCGGCGAATATTCAATGCCACTCTCGTTCGCCAGAAACGCTATGATCACTATCGTGCCTCCGTTTAAAATATCTCGAGGCGGGTACGACAAATTTAGTCCGTTGATATTTAACTGCTCTAATTGCTGCACGCAGCCCAAAGATTTAGGAAGCTTTTGAAGGGTTTTATTTTGACTGATGTCAAGCGTAGTAAGCTCCTTCAACTTTCCCAGCGTTTCTGGTAATTGTTTCAAGTTATTTTTCGCAACATTCAATACAGTTAATTTATTTAAGCATACTATTTCATTTGGCAGTTTCCTTATATTGTTGTCTTGTACATAAAGCTCCTGAAGTGCGTGAAATCGTATATATTATGATCGGCAGTGTTGGTTGTTTCATGTAATATTTCAAACGCTTAACAACGAAGCTTAAAATCTCGTGCGTCTTTACCTTAAGTGAGACAAGACACATTATGTCCGATGGCAAGCTGGTAAATTCATTTCCATGAATATCTAGCACGACGAGTAATGACAAATCGCTTAAGGCACCTCCACCCGAGAGTGAAGTCAATTTATTATCGTACATCCATAGCACCTTCTTCCTGAATACTTTGCACAACGAATAAATACCAGAAGGTACATGCTTCAAAGCGCATTCGGACACATCGAATATTGGTTCAGGATTCTCTCTGGCCTGTGACAGAACATTAATCGGGGTAGTAGAAAAAAGGGATATCGAATATTTGATAGTTCGTCAATTGCAAATATCCGGCAGTTCGTCAATCGCGAATATCCGGCAGTTCTTCTTCGTAAAACAATAATATGCATTAGGCATTATCGTGTATGAATCACCGAGGGCAAAGCCAGAAAACGAAAGTTATCAATAATACGAGCGAGATGAATCATTAACCTTCAATTCATTAAGAGACGTACCAGGTATAATTTGTGCTCAAGCCGTGCTTTGTAATCGACATGCTTTCTCGGTAGAGACATCATTAATCGCGTATGTCATGGCAATAGAGGAATGTAACGAGTGCAGGTCATCCTGCCGTCAATTTCCTTAAACCATCAACACGTGATATTCGTTTCCCTTAAAAAGCGCCAGCCCAGTATCTGTCAAATTGACAGTGGCTTGACGAAACGTAGAAAACAGTGACGGAGCATAACGTTGCAAGTCCCTGGGCTAATAAATTGTTTAAATCCAGAAAAACGAAGAAGATTAAGAAAGGAATGCATTTTCGTTCGTCATCGCGATGTGAAATTAAAGAACAACGTGCTTCAATTATTAGTATACGGAAATTATATTAACCGTTTGAAATTAAAGAGATTTAAGAAACTAGGTTTTTATGCAACGTATAATTTGTAGCCCTGATGGTGCATAAAGGATGTTACCAATTAGAACTTGTGTTTTATCACAGTCGTGGTATAGGACAGGCCTTACATCGAATATACATTTTTTGCCACGCTATTTGGCGGTTCTGAACCCTCTTATCATGTTCCTGTTGCATCCGGTGTGATCGATTCACCAGGGAATTAGATTACCGCGCTCTTAACGGCGAGGATTAAAATTAATTCTGACTAGATAGTGTTTTTTTCTTTGCGTTAGGAAATAAGCCGGTACTTCAGTTCGCGCGACACGAAGTTCCATAAGATGTTAAGGCTACCTCATACTTCGTCCATTATTTTATTCAACTATGTATTGCCATACAAAGGAACAAGTCGTAAACATCATATAAAACATTGACTACACGAGAATACGATAGAAGTCGATTTCATTGTATCCCATGGATTTAGGATCATGATCAATTCTCACGCATTTCGATCCGTGCAATAATTAACAGCGGCGACACTCTCCCTCGATCTATCAACGCACGTTTCGTAAGTTTCATTTTCTCGTAAGATTGCTTCAACCTCTGTGACACTGCGGTGTATTAGTGTACGTTAATAAATGATCTAAAAAATAGGCAGTCGGTACATATGTAACTTACGTCTAAAGACTCGATGGAACTAATTCGGATATTTCGTTCGCTAGAAAGTCTCGTTTCGCGAGTCCTAGACGACTCGTGTCTAGAGTCTGAGGATACAATACTGAGCTACACCGTTTATTTGTCTACAAGCTCAAATCGTTACTCGATCATGAGCACTTCTATAACGTTAGTTCTCGGCGTGGTTTCTTTTTTCAACGTCCGTGTTATTCCGAGTGTTTGGAACCATTCCATTACGAAAAAAAATACGGAGAATACTAAAAGGAAAAATCTTTCGACGACTCTGCACTCTGTTACAAGTCTTGGAAGAGTTCCCTCTGCCTCAATCGATATTCCGTCGGTGTAAGCATACCCCTGGAAAATAATGCCAGTCAGTGAATTCCAAATAATCCGAAGACTATCAATATTTTTCATTCAAACCTCAAAACTGTGTCGAAGGACACGCTGACGCCTTTGTCACACATTTTCCTGTAGAGGTGCCAACACTCTTTCTCCTTGTTCGTTTGGAACTGCGGCTCTGTGGGCATCGGCTGTACTTGTTGAACGGTTTCCTTCGAGGGTTTTAAAAATCCTTGTTTTACCTATGAATTTCGTAAATTATCTCACGATAGCCGTGGCCGACAACGAAGTGTGTGCCTTACATTTGCTGCGGGATTACTCGCCGGCGTTTTAAGTTGTTGCGTAGAGGCCTCCACCTTCTGGTGGATAGTTGTCGGTGGTTCTTGTATCTTTGGTTTCGGCGACATCGCCTGTCTCTCTGTCAAACTGCAAAGGAATGGCAATACGTATAATTTCAATTATTCTTTCAATGATTCTATTAAAGAAACGATACGCCGTTTCAGTGGACAACGTTTGTCTTTAATGCAAATGCATCGACGAACAGGTTCCTCATCGTTTGGTAGTGCCCATAGTCCTTGAATAAAAAGGATGTATGACGCGAGCTATTAATACATCCCGTTCACGATCGTGCCTCTCCTCTCTGCTTTTATCATCCCGGTAACCTCTTATCGGCCCACTTTTTTTTTACTTCCGTCGATACTTGTATCATATGAATCCATGAACAATCGGGATCGTGCCGTGATTTTCGAACGCTAGAATATTGCCGTCGTGCCTACTGTCGCAGACGGATGAGACCGCGGCGAAAGGATTCCCGTCACGCGCACGTAATAAAACCAGAAGAAAAAGTTGATTCTCGTCACGCGGGCGTAATAAAACCGGAGAAAAAAAGAGGTTGATGAAAGATCGATCGCGGTTCAGGAACCTTGTTATATAAACTGCCCCGAAGCGATACAATTAGTTTATGCGAAATCCAACGGAAGAAAACCGTATTTTTCATTATGGAAATTAATGCGAAAAAGGCACGATAGGATGATGATGCAGATATCTGCACAGCAAGAAGGTTTCGACTGCAATTCAGCGCGATTCGTGCTGTTACGTAAGAGATCCTTTTATTGTACAATCTTCAGGACTCCTTACCTGGCTATTGCTACGTCGCGAAGCAGGGGCGATTTGTCAGATACGTAAAGGCATTTATCACTGTAATGGCTCGTGGAGTTTGAAGAATATTTTACGTATCGATCGCGTGAATTTTAAGAACAATAACTTCCTTTAACGAGCAACCCATTTCGCGAAATACGTTGGCACGGGGAAATAAGAATTCAAGCAAAGGGAAGTATTAAAGTGTGGAGGAGAGAAGTTCAAGAGCTGCGTTCTTGAATAGAACTTATTTTTAGAAAAATAAAATTTAAGGAAGCAGAAGTGGGGGTCACACCTTAACGTTTCAAAATCTAAAATTCCTTTTCCACCACCTTTCGTCTTCACACCTTTTCACTACGAACTCAACGTACTTTCCAACATATCTTTATAAATCAATGAGATAGAATTTTCTGTACTTACGATCGCGACGGTGTGCTACGTGTCTTCAAAAGTTTTCGCTTGTTGTCGTGTAGATCACCAATAGGCACGGCCAGGCATCTCTTCTCGCGATCAGTCAAGGGGACGTCGACGACTTCCTCTGCGTCGTGAATTAATGCCAGAACGGGCAGGGCTAAGCTGGGTATGTCCGTTCTCCAAAGCACCGCGTCCTCGCTCGACAAGGTACCCCCGTTTCCACGGTGGTTAACGATCGCCAGCCGACCTGGTGTCATTTTCTTCTCCTCCTTCGGCGGGGGTTGTTGCTCCTTCGGCGGCTCCTCGTCGGAGGAATCCCTCTGAAAGGAAACTATGCAACCAGTTAATTTCATCAATCCCCTGGCAATTAAACACGTTTCGCACATTCCTCTTTTACGGCTTAATCGTCTTTCTTCCCAGAAGCGCTTCTTCAGGGGAGGAATAATAAAAGTGTGGTGCAACAGGGGATTTAATATCGTAATCTTTGAAACACCTATGGTATATTAATTGGGCAAGCGGCGCACTCGAGATTTAATTTTGGGGGGAGTCGAGTTGAAAGTATACAAATATTTTTAATGCAGATTTAATAAAATTCATTAGGTGATTATAAAAATTTATTTAAATAATAAAATCCAGTTTTCTTCTTTTTTACAAAGCCCCTTCTTTGGAGGTGCTAGGACCTTTTGCCCACCCCCCAAGCTTTGGGTGCGCCACTGAATCGGGCTAACGAGGTTCCCTTGATTTCGATGAATTTTTAATAACAGAAAGTACCTATTGAATATTCGTGAGCGATTTCCCTTCGAATAAATCATTTGCATTGCGTTTTTACATCGTACCGTCGGACTCGTTAATGTCGATCCAATCGAACGAAGGTAATATCGGCCGTGGAATTTTATAGTCACGATACGTGTGTTCAGCTAGTAACCTGATTTAGTAGCCCTGCAATCACAACACAGGGCCGCTTACCGAAAACTGGGCCAAGCGATATCTCGTGTCATCGATTCGGTCTCACGGGACCAAATGAGCCCATTAATATTTCCCGCGAGCCGTACTTTTTCCTATTTTCACCCAAGCACCTCTTCGTTGGCCGCCAGCCTTCATAACGAAAAGTAGTGCAATCTCTAAAAACTATCGTTCCTTTTATAATAACAAGAAGCGAGAAAGAATCACGAAACTAGGAAGAAAAACGATTATTAAAAAAACCTAAATTTGTAACAAATATCGAATAGCACAGTGATTCCCAACCAGTGAGTTGTAAAGTGTTTTCTGGGGGATCACCACGTTTTTTTATTAATATTATTAAGTTAGAATTATATACTGAAATACCTATTTTTAATGTGTTTTCTTTACCTTATTAAATTTTCCTTATATCTGCGAGGGTCGCAGGATATTTGAATATTATAGAAGGCGATCGCGACTCAAAACTAAAACACTGAAATACCAAGTCAGATAAACCATCGACTTATTTTCTTTATTGTATTGCCAAACGATCTGTCTTCAAACTTCTTTTAAAACTTCCCGCATTTTTCAAACCGCGAAATTCTCTAATCGTCGATCTTTCAACTTTTCCACCGTTCCAGCTGTAGTATGAACTTCAATCGGGTCACCGGTTCAAGCAACGATTCAGGCGCGATTGTTGCAAACAATTTACGCGGGCGAGCCTCGAACGGAACATTTTGCTTCAAGGTCGGCTGGCGTGATACACAGGGAAGAAGTTTGGTCGATTTAACGCGTTCGATCCTATTGTCTTCGCCAGTTCCATGTCGCTGCGCGATAGAAGTTCCATTTAATTAGAGGCTGTGCACGTAACACGAAAGCGACGAAGTCGCCGCGGGTTATCGTTGACGAAGTACAACAGCGGCTGTGATAGATACGATCAGGAATTCTTCGGATTCTGGTCATACTTCGCATTTCTCGCGAGAAGTATTTCCTGTGATAAGGGGTATAAATAAAGAGGACGGAGTGGCTCGGAGAGAAACTGGGAAGATTTATCGGGGGCCAGGCGAGCAAATGATAAAACTTGCAGAAATTGGGGTGTACACGCTGAGTAGAATGTAACTTGCAATATAAACGAGATGGAAATAAATTATTAAAGGTGCTCTTCTATCAAAGCACTCCAAACTGGATCATTTTTATGATTTTATTTAAAAAAAAAAGGAAACTTAATGGTGTTGAAAAACCTTTTAGCCTGTATTGCTGTATTTTGTTACATAATAAAACATTTTTTTTGCATATTTTATCTAATATTGCTTTCTGTTGGTCGCTGTGACTGGCATGGTGTGCAAAAAAAGTTCCGCATCTGCGGAATTTATAACGTATTGTAGAATTATCTGAAATTAATAAACCAAGAAAATTCTTAAAGTTTACAAGATTGTTTATGGAATTTTCTATGATCATAGCAAACTACTGTAATCTCATGTTTTGGCAGATGTTTGAACCACAAAGTTAAAAAAAAGGTAATTTTATGAACGAAAATTGTTTATAAAAGGAAGAAGATTGGTCGAAAAATTATGATCGTAGATGATTCCATGGAGAATATTATAAACTTTAAGAATTTTCTTGGTTTGTTGAGTTCACTTAATTTTACAAGGTGTTATAAATTTCACAGATTTTTCTGTATTTCCAGAACATTTACAGCCACCAATAGACAGCAGTATTAGATAAAATATCTAAAAAATGTTTTTATTATTTTCAATTATGTACAAACAGCCTAAAATTTTTTTTAACATTATACAACATTTACTTTTTTAAAAATAAAATCCCAAAGATGATTTATTTTTGGAGTGATATGATGGAAGGGCACCTTTAACATTCAAATTTCAAATAAATTGAAAGTGAAAAATAAATTTATATGTTGTCAAGTTATTGTCAAACAATTTCCACGTTGATATTTTCTCAGAAGAGCGAAATTAAAACATGTGCGATAAAATTGCAATTTATTAAAGTATAAAAATAAATTCTGCTTTTATTCTACTTAGACATCTATTCTTCTTCTTCTATGACATGGCCAAGACCTCGAATTAATTGCTCGCATTCGGAATCGATTACCGTTCAATGAAATTACATTTATCGCGAGTGCAGCGAGCAATAGAAACTTGCGAGCCTACGAACGCGTGGAGAACTCGCGTGGATAATGGGCAGGAGTTAACGTTGTTTCGAGTGCACCTTCTTTTTGTCCCACGTAAGAACAATTAAGGGAAGGCGAAGGTGGATATTTCGAAATTATTCGCGGCATCTGGAGCTCGCGTGTCTCGCGTCGTTTCTAATTAACTCGCTCTATTATCATTCCACAGCCGCTTCTGTACGCGTGTGTTATTAAATTCCTGGCACGATATTCACCGACGAGCGTCAGATGTCATCATTCGCGATATGTATCTCTTAATATGCTGATCTAATCGCGCCATTCATGCATTGAAAAATTGCTCGCCGATAATTATATATCTGGTGGGCAGGCAAACGAGTATAAATCGAATTTCACCTCAAGTTTAAACAGTTTCTTTTTAGTTCTTTTTTGTGGATCGAAGTTAAGGGATGTTCCTAGTGTAATGACTGAAAAAACTTAGTTTTTCAGGAATTTAAAGAAGATAAAAGTAGGTATTGCACGTTTGTAGCTTTATTCTTTCACCTTCTAGGGTTATAAAAAAATTGTGTAAGTAAAAATATCTATTTATAGCGGAATCAGAGCATCGTGAGGAGAATAATATCCTTCCGGATGCCACGCCTGCCAAAACTGTCGAAGATAGTTTCGAGGGTGTCAATCTTCAGAGGGTGATTTCACCCCTTAAAGTTGAATATCCGCCGATAAAAAAAAACACGTGTCTCTTACCTTTCACTGTTCTACACATATGCAAAGTTTCATCACAATCGGGAGCGGACGGTCCCATAGCCTTCCTTGTCAGTAGAAGTTAATTTATCCTTCGAATTAGAATTTTACAAATATTTGCAAAATTAAATTACGGTCAACAAAACCGTAATATTTTTTTGCTAATATTGATAACATTTTTTTGAGACGTGGCCTATTGCTTTCTTTCTTAATATTTTTCAATTATAGTGGTTTAGACGTTAGCCGCACGCACGTCTACAGATTACCAATCATTTTAAATGTTGTGTTTCAGATAATTACATATAATAATTGTTGGTATCAATTGCTCGCCCATCAGAGATATACACTTCCGCGTAATCGTGATACGCGACGAAAGATAACTGCTGAAGACTAAGTACTTAATACATGGACGACACAGTTCGTTACTTTCATTTTTATTTAGATATTCCTCTTATCGTCATTTCCTTTCAAAATGCAGTTTTTATAGACGATCGCCAAAAGAATATAGTATTAGGTCGGTGCAAAAGTTGATTTGCTTTATTGAACCAAAGTGTATATTAATTACAAAAATATATTACATCTTCTTTTAATCAAATTATTTTCCTTGGCTATCTATGAAGTTTTGCCAGTTTTCTGGTAAAAGAACAAGCAGGTGTAGTAAATAAAGACATTTCAGATCTCTTGCACCGACGTAACATGTATACATATTCTTTTAACTGCCACAACCTTGGAAATGATATTAAAAAGAGAACATAAAGATGAACACTGGAATTTTATAGTGCCTGTAATCACAGTGCAAGTGGTTTTTCTTTCCAGTACTCTCTAGCTTGGTGAACCTTTTGGAAATAGGTACCTACGTACGAATTTCGTAGAAGAATTTAATATCAGACAATAAGGTGATACCATTTTAATAAAATGTACATGAGGGAAGAAAGTATTTAAAAAAAAAGCAACGGAAAATGAATTCTGAGACAGAGAGCTCGTGAAGATTGATAGCAAAGTGCGATTATGCATATGGTGAAAAGGAAATTAAACAATTAGGGGTGCGGGTACCCGAAATTACGGGACCCGATTTGCGATTCGGCAGCCGATTTTTTGCTTAATATCTGATCACACTGAAAAATCACAACTTAAAAAATTTCGGGTACCCGAGACCCGAAAATTTTCAAGTTGTGATTTTTCAGTGTGATCAGATATAAGAATTTTTAAGCAAAAAAATCGGCTGACGAATCGCAAATCGGGTACCCGCACACCCCTATAAACAATACTTAATAATCACATTTCCGTTATAGATATTACCAATTCATTTCAGGTATAATTTCAATAGTAGGGTAAATACACCAGTAAATGGACACTACCAGTGAATGGACATTTTTTACTAAAACGAGTAAAATAAGTTACTAAAATAGGCAACTAATTAATTATAGACTTCTTCTAGTTTCTCCCTTCATATCCAAACAATTTTCGCAACACGTGGAATCAATCGCATTGCAAACATAATTTTATAAAAATGTCCATTCACTAGCCTTAAGTGTCCATTTACTGGTGCGTTTACCCTATATTCAAAATCCTTGGGAAATACATACTACTTTCCAGTGGCAGACTGGCCAGGATGTCAGTTTGCCCGATGGCAAGTGGGCCCCATTAAACATCAGACAATATTATTAAATATTACCAAAAAACTATACCTTTATTCACAAAAATTTTAATCACCCTCTTTTGCCACTTATTTATTTTTTGAAAATTGTATTTATTGCTTATAAAAATGAAATGTTAGCTTTATAGTTATGGGCCCCCTTTGTCTCCCAGCAACCAATATTTTTAGACCCATTCCGCCACTGCTACTTTCTTCCCATTTCTCGTATCTCACCCGTTCGCCATTCAAATTATACCAAGGGCAGTTTCTTTAAAGGGATGACTTTCATATTTCTGAAAGAAGTCGGACGCCTTCGTTTGCATTGTACCTGACTTGATGGGCTTTCTCGCGATGCTCACAGCTGGGTTCATCGACGGCTTGATGATCGACGTCGTGGGTAGCTTGCTGCGCAGCTCGTCGATCAGCTTATCATCCCCGGGCGAATTCTCGGCGTCGCTGTCGCTGTCAGCCGAGCTGATAAGGGACACCATCGTGACGATATCAATCGTTCTAGAATCGATCGAGCTCCTTCCCTGACCGCCCGACCGGTTCCGCGACTTTCCATTCTCCTCCTGTTTCCCCCAAAAGCGTCTTCTCGCGCTTCTCGACCGCCTCTTCCACTGCGCCGATCTCGCGGATCGCCCCGATGACACCTGATTCTATTCGCATCAGAAGTGTATAGACTAAGTAGGCAAATTTTTAGCGAAAGAAATTAAAAAATGTAGCAAAACATTCCTTAAATAGGGTAAACGCACCAGTAAATGAACACTTAAGGCTAGTAAATGGACACTTTTATAAAATTATGTTTGCAGCGCGATTGATTCCACGTGTTGCGAAAATTGTTTGGATATGAAGCGAGAAACTAGAAGAAGTCTATAATTAATTAGTTGCTTATTTTAGTAACTTATTTTACTCGTTTTAGTAAAAAATGTCCATTTACTGGTATATTTACCCTATCCGTCTTAAAATAAAATATTTCTCTACTCTCTCTAACACCAACAGTAAACGGCGATCTTTAAACACAGAGGCTAGAGACAACTTAAAAAACAATTGACTTTCTTTTCACGTAGCAAATTAGCAATAACTCATATGCGAGTTGTCATAATAAATTAATTTCAAAATTCTCTCAACTCTTCTAAATTAAAATGTCTAATGATATTTCGCGGGCAAGTTGGCAAAGGTTCTAGCCTAAAGGCATTGAATCTCTAAATCCACGCCTAAAATCTTCCCCGCGTGGTTCCCCCAAAAATCAATTCTCTCAAAAAATTCTACCTTTACGGAAGTGGCGTCGATTCTTTCCATCGCGTTATCTCTGCAACCCATGCCCGGCTCTTCCTTATCATTACTCTCCCCAGAAGCAGCCGTGCTCGTTGCATCGATCACGATACTGACTTGTACTCGGTTGCCGAAGGAGCCCAAGTGTCTTTGCGGCGGTGCCGAGTTGGTCCTCCTCGATTTCTGATCCACTCTCTGCGTTTCCACCATCTTCCTCAACGACGGGTTCCTCTCGTTCACCGAGCTGCATCTAAGTTCCGGCGCGACCCTCGCTGCTGCAGCTTTATCAATCGCCGGACCATTTTTGCTCTCCGCAATGCTACTCACTGAAGCGGTCCTTTTTATAGTCAAAGAGACCTTGCCACTGTCGCTAGTCTTCTGAGCCGTCGTTCGATTTTCTAACGAAGCATCCTTGCCTTCCACCGCGGTTCTCGCGCGAGCGTTTCTTTCGACGGTCGAGTTTGCCTTGGGATCTGTAACACTCCTCTGAGCCACAATTCTCTCGGCAATAGAGCCACACCTGTTCTCCGAAATACATTTCGGAGCCACAGTTCTGTTCCCCGCATTGTCCTTGCTCTCCGAATTGCCTCGGGCCACGTTCCTCTCGCTCGTCGGCTTCACCTCAGCCGCTAACTTCTGCTGCACACCCTTCTCCGCCACTGGATTCCATTTAAACTCCGCCGAAGACCTAATTGGTCCAAGGAAAGCTCTATTCGTGCCACTGTGGAAGCTAGCCCGCTTCTGCTTCGCCGACGATAGATCCTCCTTCGACGCCTTTCCCATACCCGAGTGCTCCGCTCTAATCGATGGCAAAGTCGCGGATGAGACTTGGAAAGGCCGGTCGATGCTCACCGAGCTTTTCTTCTTAGCATTCAAAGAACAATCGCCGACATTTGAACTTCTCGATATCTGAATAAAGAAAGAACGCCACGTGATATACCAAGTCCCCCCGGGGGAATAAAAAGATTCATGAATAAAGCATGTCGTGCATTATAAATCGAACAGCAATCGAGTTGCGTTATAAGCAACGTAAGCATGCAGGACGTTACGAATACAGAGTTTGAATATTAATATCACGGGTGGAGAATCGAAGGGAAATCATACTTCGCCTTTCTCGCTTTCCTCGTTGATATCCTCTCGCTCCTTTCTCACTGCTTCCGGAACCACCTTTTTCCCTAGCGCGTCAATTTCTCTAGTTTCGTAAAAAGAACGCTGGAAGCCTGACGTTAATACACTATCTTTCTTCGGAGTATTCTTATCAACGTTTTCCAGCGAGACTATCGCAGGCTTTTTAATCACATCGCTTTCGGTTCCTGTTTCCATATAATTGCCATTGAAATGGATGTGGTTGCCGGATCTTTGCGTCTCTTCACCTTCCGTTGTACTGCGATCGTTGTCGATGGAGGCTTCGGAGTTGGAGGAGGCATCTTTTGGTAAAGGTGACGGTGGTGCAGTTGTCTGACTAGACATCTCGGAGTCGCATCTCTCTCCCAGGCTGCTGTGAGCCAGGTAGATGCTGATGTTAGCCTTGTTCTCCTCCCGTTGCTTCCAGGCCAGCCGCAGCCTCTCAGCCAGCTCCTGTCTGGAGTAAAGGATCGTCGGTTTGTCGATGCCGACGAAACCCCTCGATCTTCCGGTGACGGGCCTGGATCGCCCGGGGATCTGACGGGCCACCACCTCCACTTGCTCCAGTTTCTTCTCATTCTGGCGGCGGTTCTCGCTCCAGGCGACGCGAACCTGAAATTCGTCGGTGAATCAGATCGCGAAGCGGCATTTACACTTGGCGATCGTACTATAAGAAAATAGTTGATTTGCGGGTCGAGTGGGTTCAATCGAGGCGGAGGGAATCAGACTTAAGGGGAGGATACTTTTTTGGGGGGTTAAAAATATAACAGAATTTGGGACTTTTTTTAATCCTTCGTTGACTCTCTGGGTGTGAGCCACCCATAAGTTGATTTAGAAGCTCTGAACCTTTTATATTCAAAATAAATAGGTACCTTTTTTCAAAACCGACTTACAAACTATTTTTTCACTCAAAATATTATATCTGAATATCAACTCTGTAGATTTTTAGCTTCTAATATTGAAATTTGTAAATGTTACCATTTTTTTAAGATTTTCTTTGCTTTTTCTCGACATGTAGTAATCTAGAATTTTTTACAAAAGCTGCGACAAGATTTCAATCAAATAATTGTTGGAATATTGAAATTTGTAAAAGTTACAATTTTTTTAAGATTTTCTTTGCTTTTTCTTGACATTTGGTAATCTAGAATTATTTTACAAAAGCTGTGACAAGATTTTAATCTAATAATTGTTGGAATACATTCTAGAGACCTTGAAATTGATCCATGATTTTTAGCATAATAGTTGGATTCTGTGGATGAGAATGGCGTTCAAAAGTTGCTCTGGGTGTGAGCCACCCAGGTGTGTCAAAGTTGATCGAAGGATAAAATTCATAGAGACTGCCCATTTTTCATATGCTTACAAGCTAACACGCCCTTAATTGATGGAGATCGAATGAGAGTTAAGATGCCTTGTTAAGGGACTTAAAAAAGAAAGAGGTTTCCGGTTCGAGGTGTATGTAAGAATTTTTACGTGACTACTGGACCGATTTTCGTGAAACTTATTGCATTTAGTTTGACTTCAATCAACTTAGGTCGTGGAGAAAGAATTTTCAAAATCGGTTTAGTAGTTTTGAAGATATATAAAAAATAAGGAATCTATTTCATTATTATTGTCAAGTCAGTTATTTTTGGAACCTTCTGTTTCTAGCAAACGGTTCTTTTTTCACAAGCAGCTATTTTTATAGGTCTGCTCATATTTTTTCAAATAAATGTAGTTGTGTAACTTAAATAACTAAAAAGTAAAAATAAAACAATTTAAAACCGACTTCAAAAAAGTAAAAATAATAAAAAGGCACTGAAAAGTAAAAAATAAGTGTTATCTTTATTTAATATATGCCTTAATTTTTTTATGTCAGCGCCAGATTTACACAGCGCAAATGATGACGCGTCGACATAAAAAATGGCGTGTCATAGATTAAGTAAGGAAAAAACTTATTATTTACTTTTAAGTGCATTTATATTATTTTGAAGTCGGGTTTAACTTTTTTTTTGTTTCGTTTTTTGCTAAGTTTGCTGGGTGAATTGACCAGTGAATGAACAGTGAGCAGTGAATGAACAAATTGACTTTTTTCGTGTATAACAAGAATACTATTTCATTGAAAACAATGATCTTATATTTAGAATGAAGGAAAATTTATTGAGATACCACCGATACTAATATTTTTTGAATCTATGAACGTATTGGTCGCTTATTAATTTTTTTGTTTTGTGGTTTCGAGTGCTTCCATTCACAGCGAGAAACCTAGTAAGAAAACACGTACGATGACAGTTAACTCTTATATTGTGCAAACTGTTTCCTGATATAAATAAATTTGTCAAGTTTCTATTATTATAATATATAGATTATATTTTTATATTCTTACGTTAGGTCCCTAACCCAAATTTCCTTTCTACTTTTATAGCGTTTTCAGCGTTTTCTCGTCGGAAAATCAAGTATTATTCTTTGTGTTCATTCACTGGGTACAAGGTGTTCATTTATTGGGCAATTTGTTCATTCACTAGTATCTTGAGCATTGATTACATTTTTATGATTTATTTTGTTTTATTCATTTTTAAAGCCTATTTCTGTTACAAATTCTTGTTTCACTAATAAATCAGGACATTATTTAATTTTTATCGTTATTTGAAACTGAAAAAACGCTTAGGTGTTCATTCACTGGTCAATTCACCCTACAGCTCCACCACCAAGTATAATAACTTCTTTATGTGTCTGCGTAGTTATAGTAGCTTAGACTCGTACTGCGAGTGCTGACTAGAATTTATCTCGATTAAAGAGTTCGTTAAATAGTTCGAGGGTACCTTAGGTCTCTCGAAACCAGCTTTGCCGCTAGTCCCCCGTTTGCCACGTGCGAGAGGGCTCGCGCAGATCTGCAGCGATTTCTCATCATCCGCGGATCTCTGTCGTCTGACCTGCTGCCGTCGGGGTGCCGGCGGTTGCAGAGACAATTGTCTGACTGGTTTCACCGATTTCCCGGATCCTGACATCCCGATGCTCGAAGGGACCCGTCGGGACTACATTCTACAGCAACTATCTCCTTAAAGACTCATCAAGTTTCTTGATACGAGGATGGGAATATGAAGAATAATTAACAACTCGGAATTGATTTTACTTTGAGTAGTTATTGCGTAGTATCCTACTGTCACACAGGATAAAGTAACATAAATATGTACATAGGGTAAAGGACCCAATTACTGGCTCCCAACCCAATTACTGTCACCTTAAGCTATTTTACTTAAAATAACGAATAAATAAACGTTTAAGTAAAATAGCTCAAGGTGACAGTAATTAGGTTGGGAGCCAGTAATTGGGTCCATTGCCCTGTAAAGGAAGCAGCAAGAACCAAAGCAATGCTCACTGTCTCCAATAATTCCCTACTGCGCATCAGGAGATAAGGTAAACGTAGAACAGAGGATTGGAGGGAAGAAAACAAGCAGAGACGTGTGAATGAAAATACTAATTAACCGACCTGGCCAGATGATTGCTTGGTACTCACTCGTGGTGTTTGGGATGAACCAAAGGAGAACCGTCGAAGCGGAGGCGCGATGGATGGAGTTGCATCGTGGTGGCGGCGCGAGCGAACGCCGACTGACTAACTTCATCCATTGCCCTCTGACACGATCGTTCACCACCACTGCCATTTCACCAAACTACCCTCGCGTTACGTGTCCATGTTGGTGTGCACCGTTCGCCACCAACACGCCGTTGCTTCCACCCTCCACTAGCCAGAGAAAGGGGTGGTTGAACGATGTGTTGCTCCCTTTAATTCGAGCGACGCCCGCGATGCTACCACCACCCTCTGCGAGCAGTGGCGTTGCACACGTGCTTCGTCACTTTAATCATCGACTTTCCAATCGGTCTCGCATCAAAGTCCTGAGAAGTCGGAGCTTCTGACTCCCCGACAAACCTCCATCCACCCGTTTCAACTGAAAACGCTCGGCGCATCTGCTACCCACCAGTGTCTTCTTTTCTAACTCCCATTTCTTACGCTATATACCTCGATCCTCCGCGAATGAAATTCCCACAGTCTCCCGTCGAGCATTAAAGTCGCTGCTGGTTTGCGCAAGAGGGAGCCGTTCGATACATGTCCCGGGCGTCGTGTAGCCGCGTGCCCGAGTTGGCCGAATGGTTGCGTTTGAACGGGAACGTGTCATCGGGGTACCGAACTCGAATCCACCCGGCAGTCAACCGGTATTATTGATCAAAACTTTGCCTATCATCTGACAGGTTGTTGTCCGTTGTTACCATGGCATCGCCGATCATTCGAATCCGCTCCTCCTGTTCCTCTCTTTCTCGCACGCTCCTCCGCGGGCGACGCGGTCGCCTCTCCACCCGAGCGTGGTTGGATTTAAACGCGAAACTTTCGCCTCCGCGTCGGGAACTCGGCCACGTCGAATCACCCGAAAATTAAGAGAGCCCGCCCATTACCGCTCGCAGCTCTAATTGCCCCTCTTATCAGCGACTTCGACGTGCAATGGCCCAGGGATGGGCGAGCCGGTGGATAACTCGCCGATAAGACCTGCGAACTTGCCTCTGCTTTATTTCGCCCGCTGGTTTTGCTGAGCTTCTCTTAGCTCGGTCTTCTAGTTATATACTCCTCATCTTGTTTAGCAAGTGTATTCTGTCGTTCACGCGTGTCGCGTGCTCGTTTATGGGTGTACTGGGCAATAAGGTAAAGACCCAATACGTGGACACGTCCCAGTAGCTGGACACTGGTGCAAAAGAACTATTTTATTCAATTATTCAAATATTTAGTCAAATATATGTATGAATATATTTGACTAAATATTTGAATAATTTAATAAAATTATTAATAAAAGAACTATTTTATTCAATTATTCAAATATTTATTCAAATATATTCATATATATATTTGACTAAATATTTGAATAATTGAATAAAATAGTTCTTTTATTAATAATTTTATTAAATTATTCAAATATTTAGTCAAATTTGAATAATTGAATAAAATAGTTCTTTTATTAATAATTTTATTAAATTATTAATAAAAGAACTATTTTATTCAATTATTCAAATATTTAGTCAAATATATATATATATATATATATATGAATATATTTGACTAAATATTTGAATAATTTAATAAAATAGTTCTTTTTTGGATAAAGCGGATATTAAATGTACTAATCAGTATTTTTGCACCAGTGTCCAGCTATTGGGACGTGTCCACGTATTGGGTCTTTTACATTATTGAGGCTCTTGCTGCGCATGCTTCACTTCACCGCGCGGATTTCATCCGGCGGAAGATCTTCTGCGGACTTCTTTGTTTTTGTCAATAAGAATTAATTTTAATCCTGTAGTGTATAGATTTTTAATTCGGTTGGAGAAATTAGACTACTCTAATTTGGGGATGAAAAGACCCAATCCGATGTTTGTTTTCAATCTGGAGGATATAATAATAATAATTTTCGCAGCGTGCGTAGCGTATAAATTCACTTTAAACTAAATTTCTGTCAAATTGAAAACTCAGATTGACATGTTTCTTAGAACAATCTGTGCGCTTTGGCACTACTTTTGGGGCTGGTAAATGAGAATTGCCAACCCCTGGATTTAACAGATGCCCGCCTTAAGGCAGGCGTATGCACTAGAGCAGCGCTGCACAAGGAGCAGTTTTCGGCGCCTAGCGGCGAGCAACCCACCTTTCCTGTTGCTAAGGTTAGAATCGGTGAGGAGAACTGCAGTAGTGTATGTGCGTGTTCGTAGGCTCGTAGCATAGGGATATATGACTGGGTTCCTTGTAGGGGCACCAGTGCAGAACAGGTCCCGTAATAAAATTCGGGGGGGTCATGAAATTTCCAAAATATTGGCTACTGCCGGCATTTGGTATGACTTGAAGGTTCAATTTTACTGATAATGACACATTTATTGCTAATATTACTTATTTTTTCATCCGACACCTAATATATTTATAAAGTTAATACTATACAAATAAATAGCTCGGACTCGAAGAAAACCAAATTTTAATGAAGGATATATATTATATATCCTTCATTAAAATTATATATATTATATATCCTTCATTAAAATTTGGTTTTCTTCGAGTCCGAGCTATTTATTTGTATAGTATTAACTTTATAAATATATTAGGTGTCGGATGAAAAAATAAGTAATATTAGCAATAAATGTGTCATTATCAGTAAAATTGAACCTTCAAGTCATACCAAATGCCGGCAGTAGCCAATATTTTGGAAATTTCATGACCCCCCCGAATTTTATTACGGGACCTGTTCTGCACTGGTGCCCCTACAAGGAACCCAGTCATATATCCCTATGCTACGAGCCTACGAACACGCACATACACTACTGCAGTTCTCCTCACCGATTCTAACCTTAGCAACAGGAAAGGTGGGTTGCTCGCCGCTAGGCGCCGAAAACTGCTCCTTGTGCAGCGCTGCACTAGAGGGTTAAGGGCGCGAATCAACGAAGACGTTTTACATGAGACTTTTCCACCACGAGACAAAAATTTCAGCAACAACTAAATGTGAATAATGGAAATAGCCGCGAGAGATGAGATTATATCGTGAAGCTTGCCTCGTGAGAGCCCAATTTCATGAAATTAATGACAAAATAATTAAAAAATAGTAAGCAATGAAGTAATTGTTTAACGAGAGTAAAGTCTCGTGTGAGGATTTAATAATTTTTTCACGATGTGTTTCCACTAATGGAGAAATTTTAACGTTGCCATTCATCAACTCGCATTTCATGTGAGAGTTTTATGTCGAGGAATTTTTCTGTCTTTATAATTTTCAGGTGATATATCCCACGCAGTGTGGGATTCATATAAATCTGTGAATTGAAGTGTTAAAGTTTTTACTTCCGTGTTTCTAAAAAAATAAATAATGTAATTGATATGAAAATTCATTGAAACTAACTGTTTACTCAACACGATGACAAACAAATAATAATAGTAGTGTCCAATATTCAATGCAATATGGTGCTTATAATTAAATTAGCAATACGTATATATAAATATTATTTACCATAAAATAAATTCACATGAGCAATTTTAATATCACATACTGTTGGTGAGATGGATGTCTCGTATTTATTACGTTTACACGGTAAGTCACTAGTTTCATGAAAGAGTCTCATGACAGTGACTACTTTAATTTAACCAATTTTATTTAAAATTTATATTAATAACATGGATTACAGACAGTAGGTAAATATTTTGTCAACTCATTCATACAAGCCTTCAATAATAACACTAATTATTATGTCACATTTGTACAGTCAATATAGTGCAGTTATTGAAAAAATTAATTCATTGGGCAGAATAGACCTTAAATTATAATCAAAAAGGCATGTTTTAGATAAACAGGTGAATATTAAATTTGCCGAATTCCCTTAATTTATTATTATTCTAATAACAAATTTTCTAACCCAATTACTAATTTTATCATTATGTCTCTCTCTCTCTCTCTCTCTCTCTCTCTCTCTCTGTTATATATAAATTATTTCTATATTATTTTTTAAAAAATTTATATCAAATTATTAATTTTTAAAATCACAATTATATAATTTCAATAAATTTATACATTCTCCCCTAAATTTTATATATTCAATAAAACTAAGAGAGAGAGTCAAACACTAGACTCTCATGAGACAAGTTTTATGATATAGTATTTACATTTAATTGTTGCTGAGATTTTTGTCTCGTAAAATCTCATCGTGGATTCGCGCTGTAAGATGCAAATCACCTCATTACCACTTGATATATGTCTGCAGGGTGTCCCATCTGTAACGAAACTCTAAATTATTTCCGCCGCTATCAAAAGTAAGACAAATTGGTAGAGGAATTTATATGGTTTGAGGGACGTGCACCTGGAGATGTTATCGGTGATGTGTTATTCAGTGCATTATGTAAATTCTCTTCTGGCGCTATGAGTTGGCTATTTTTTGCTCCAACTCATTTCACAGTCGTAAACTCGTCTGAACTCGCCTTGATTTGCATTATACAAAACAGACGTTAATATGCAAAAATATGTCGATGACTTTGGAATGGACAGGGAGAGCTTTTGTTTTATCATAGGGTAAACCAACCAGTGAATGACCGAATTGTTGAATGGGAAGCCCAGTAATTGACCGCATACTTTTATTAAGAATTGTACTTATTAATGTTTGTTTAATAAGGTAGTTGACCCAGTCGTCGATCGGTACCCAGTCGTCGATCATTTGAATTAATATTGAGATTTTATAAGGTTTTTGAACAATATTGTGTATAGGACAAAATTGCAAATTAATATTTAAGAGTCTTTACCTACATATATAATCACAATATTGTTCAAAAACCTTATAAAATCTCAATATTTAAGTGATCGACGACTACGTCTAAACCGATCGACAACTGGGTCAACCACCTTATAATAATTTTTAAATTTATAATTGACATTTCTCTGCCTAATGGTCATTCACTGGTATGCGGTCAATTACTGGTTGGTTTCCTAATAAGATATTTTTAATACAGAAGACATACTAAAATCCTGCAAACAAAGCGATTAAATCGTTCATCGATAACCTTATCGTCGAACGGCAGGGGTACATTACCAATTGAAACACCCGTGCATATTGCATTCTTGGTAAAATTAGCTCCGACGATTGAGCAGTGTATGTCAGAACGTTCGTTCTTATACCTTTCTGATTTGATAGAAGAGTTTGGCCATCCCTGGCCCGGTTTTATAGAGGAACGACTGTCTATCGTGCTCGATCGGGACTGGAAAGTTCGACTCGCGATGCTTGCCAAGAAAATTTCGAGGCCCCATTCCGCGATCAAGGCGATTGATGGACGGTCGATTTGTCCGTGATGCGAGGAATGGGATCACAAGTGATTGTACTATTTACCTAACGCCACTGGAACACCCGATTTTAATCCTTCCTGGTCACACGGGGCATATCGCACTCCAAAATATGTATTTGCCAATATTTCTGTAAATTTGTAGACCTTGATAATAAAATTTAAAAATTTCGTGAATTTTAACAAAAAATAAATTTGCTTCTCACAGCTATTTTTTCAAATACAAATTTCAACGTATCAAAATTTACATTTGTAGAAAAAGACTGGTAGAGAATAATTGCACGAGTATTACGAATGTACAGTTACCACTGAAAAGATTAAAAAATACGAAAATGGTAACTCCAAAGTCCAAACTGATGGTGTGACCATGGAGGGTTAATACTTATTCGATATTTTGTCTATTACCCAAGCCTCTATTAGATTCTCTTTTTAAGTTACTCAATGAACTATAGAGAAAAGTGGAAAGCAGTTAGAAGAACGGAAAAAGTATGACCAGTCAAATAAGACCTAAGCCATTTACAATTAGCAGGATTATTTAAAGTGAACACTGCAGACGTGGATTTCTAAATTTGCAGAAAATGTCAAGTGAGAATATGTTCTCCTCTTTGCTCGAGGATTCGTTCGCTGACATCGACGGGGATATCGAATATTATTCGCCGAACTTGAAGATATCCTTTTCAATAGTTTCGCCACTATATCCTACAAATCGTCAATTTTTACATATTTCCCTTAACACTATAATCCTCACGATGCCTTGGAAACCTTTAGCCAGAGCTTCGACGAGACGTTGTTGCAGCAAGCTCTACAAGAATGCTTACCCTCCTGTCCAGACAACTTGCTGGACGAGCAAGTTTTCAAGGAAACGCTCCCTGTCGCACATCGCCTTCTGCTCGAGGTAAATCTGAAGTTACTTTGAAAGTCAATATAGAAGTCGATTGCAGAAACTGGGCCAATCTAATAGCCGTTTTCTCAGCGGTAGAGAAAACAGTTTTTGCACGGTGCAGGTAAACGAGTGCATGCTTCTAAGGAAGTGCAATCATAGAAAAATAGAATACCCTTAATACTGCGACGTTCCCTTCCAATATTCTTCTCTAACTTCACTTGCGACGGAACCGTATTCCAATTAGGGCTGGGACTATTTGTCGAATTTTTCAGTATTCGAATATTCGAATAATTCAGGTGCTCAATTATTTGGGAATATAATTCGAATATCCAAGTATTCGAATACTACTCGAATATTTGAGTATTCGAATACTATTCCAATATTTGAGTATTCGAATACTACTTGAATATTTGAGTATTCGAATACTATTCGAATATTTGAGTATTCGAATACTACTCGAATATTTGAGTATTCGAATACTACTCGAATATTTGAGTATTCGAATACTATTCGAATATTTGAGTATTCGAATATTACTCGAATATTACTCGAATATTTGAGTATTCGAATATTTAAGTATTCGAATATTTGAGTATTCGAATATTTAAGTATTCGAATATTTGAGCATTCGAATATTTGAATATTCGAATATTTGAGTATTCGAGTATTTGAGTATTCGAATACTATTCGAATATTTGAGTATTCGAATACTATTCGAATATTTGAGTATTCGAATACTATTCGAATATTTGAGTATTCGAATACTATTCGAATATTAAATTATTCGAATAGTCCCAGCCTAATCCCAACGGTTCCTAGAATCATCATGCCCAATCTAAACTTATATTCTTCAATCTATCCTCCTTTGCAAGGCTTTAAAACGAATCGAGGAAATCATACGCTCGACTGTGGAGCAAGATACTTCGGAGGACGTAAAACGGCAATTGCTCGTTTGTCACGGATTGCTGATTGTGTGGGAGAGGTCTATGGAGCGCGTATCGAAGCTTCAAAAAACCTCCGCGACAAATCTGAAATCCTTATCAGAGAGCGTGCCTGCCACTCTTGAAGCGATATTCCAGCATTGCAAATGCAGGTAAATCAGAATACAGATGTTGAGTGAACTATGTCCGAGCTATTCGCGAAATGATGTTGACTCTCAGTCGGTGGCGAATCGATGCCACTCCACGTGACAGAAGGGGTGAATTTTCTTTACAGCCAGGCGTTGTACGGAACTTTATTCGAGGGCGTATCGGAGAAATTAACGGGTCTCTTTCGCAAGGCGAAAACGATCTTGAATCTATTCCTGGCCACTTTGGACGGTGTAATCGTTTTCGGCACGGATACGGAATCGGAAACGGGGCTGTTGGTAAAAGGTGAGCGATCCTATTACGTCTTAACGATTCTTTAACCCGGAACCATTCTCGCGCTTTTATCGAATACAAAAGACGGAATATCGTCGCCCTGTCGGTTCCGTTTTCTTCTTCGTTTTCACAATAACCACCCCTTCGACTTGACGTAAGTAAAATTTCATACGAATCGTCGTTGACGTAGTGCAACCTTTCGAGGAATCTTCTAGTGGCTTGTAAATGAATTTCTGTGTACGCGTTGAGCGATGCTGTATCGCGTGTATTTTACTACTGTCTTCAATGACCACCGTATCGTTTTAATTTGGAATTTGGCAGCGAATCGTCATTTCAATTTAAGGGGTAATGCTTAGTCACGAAACTGAAAAAAGGGTGGTCTTTGAAAATTTTTTACTCAAAAGCTATAACACGTTTCTCAAAAATCTTTTTTTCTTTTAACGATTGCATCTAGTACTGTGCATCGTAATTTTTTTATTTAAAAATATTTATCAATAACTAAGTTATTGTCCATCACTCAAAGGTTCTCTAAAAAAGGCTTCTGCGGTGACCACTGCTGCTCGAAAGTCGATCATCTAAAATAAAAAATTCAAAAGAATTTACTTATTATATTATGTTATCTTGTATTTGAACGAAGGATTTTTCGAAATATTGATTTGGGAAAAAATGTCTGATGTTTAAATTAAAAGTTTAAACTTTTATCATAAATCGTGCCTAATTTTCGTCAATTAAAAGAAAACTAAACATCGGATAAAAAATCCTTCGTTCAAAGACTAGTTTATTGTTCCTATAGTAAATTTGTCAAATTTGAAGTAAATCGGTTTCTTGCTGTTTCAAGAAAAACGCGTTTGAAGTTTCAAGTCAAGTTTATACTTATATAAAATGTTCATTTCTCAACTTACACGATGTCATCAATACCAGGCCCGTATAATAAAATTTTTGAGATGTCACTACTTAAAGAAAATACAAAAATTGAAAACTCGATTTTTTTAAGGTTCGTGACTGAGCATGACCCCTTAAGTTGTCTTCGTACTTTAGAGTTTTAGACAGCTGCATTATGATACGCGGAATAGTAATAAAGAGATTTAAGGGGGTACTCGTCCTAATTTCTTGCCTTTCTTTAGAGACGATGCACAAAAAATACATAAATTTTTTTATGAGCATTATCCGCGCGTATTTATTAACATTTTAGTAAGTTGTAAAAAGTTTTCCAGCTGTATATAATAATGATTAGAGGATAAAGGACATCGCCCTCTCTAGAATACCTCTTTAATAACTGCTCAGGATAGAGTATATATTTTTCCATATTTATTTTCTCACTATATCATATAAATATAGTGATCGATGGAATTGGATCTCTGGTCACTATCGCGCACGAATTGGACTTGAAGACGTACGTGGACAGTTCCAAGACTTTTGACAAATTGGCCATTACGTATCAGCACGATGTAATGCGAGTTCAGCCGACGAGCGTTACTTTGCATCTCGAAAAAATGACGAGAAATGTGTCTTCGATGCTTCTGTCGCTTCAGGTATGTTTAATCTGGAGTCGGGTCACGAAATTCTAAAAATCTTAAATGGTAAGAATTGTTGATCTATTGTTGATGGATCCTTAGCTGCAAGAGTTTTTAAGCTGAAGATTGCTTTTATATGTACCTACTTAAAATCAGTGGCGTGCTCAGGATTTAATCTTGGGCGGAGCCGAGTTAAAGAGATAAAAATATTTCAATGCGAATTCAATAACATTCATTAGATAATTATAGAAATTAATTTAAAGAATAAAATCCAGCTTTCTTTTCTTTTTACAAATCCCCTTCTGTGGGTGCGCGACTGCTTAATATTCTTCGAGGTTAGAGAATGTTGAGTTTGAAAATAAAAGAATTTTGTTGTACAGTGCATATTTAAATGCACGTTTGCATTGGACTGTGGATTATTCTTGAAGAAGTAAAAGATTGCTAAAGTGGAAAAAGGGTCTAAAAGGGTTAATAGATGCGATTGGGACTCGCTTATAGTCCCTTATGATTTAGATTTTAGATTCTATAATTAAATATAATTAAAAATATTTTGACACTGAATTTTTCTCTGTGGAGGAGTGTTTGGTAATTAGGACAGGCGTAAAAAATGGCACACTTTAATAGTAATAATATGTGTGTATATTAAAACTACCTTTAATCTACCATTAACTTTCAACTTTGCAACTCAAAATTACCGCGTGCATTAAATCGGCTCCCAAACCTATTAAACACTCGTTCTTTTTGCCAACCAGTCCAAGAGAATCACATCTTTCGCCTCGCAGTTTCCTCACATCCATATAACATACATATATATGTATACTTGTTTAGGAATCCCTTGACAGAGTCGACGAGAGAAAAGTCAAAGTTATCAATCATTCGTTAAAGATATTGGACAGATTGATCGCAGCATACTCTTCCTGTATAAATAACGAAAGCCTTCCATGTGTCATCGAACTCCTCCTGCAAATGCTCAGGTATCCAATCGCACACTTTCCACGTTTTCCTTCCATCGATATAAAACCTTCTCGCTATTCTCCACAACTAGATGTTCCCCGTCGTGTTTGCGAAAATCACGCATCGAGGATAAGGTGATCGAATTGATAAATGGTCACATCACGAGGGGGTGCGAACCATTCTTGAACACCGTTTTCAAAATCTCCGATTTCAAGCAGGTCCGTTCGTGGCACCTTATCTTAAGGGGTCATTGCACTTTGATCGGCCGAAAAATGAAGCTATTTTTAAAGTTTTTTTTCTCAATAAATACAACGTATAATTAAATAAATCTTTTTGGAATTTATTAAGCTACTGTTATATTAAACAAAAAATTAAAAAGATTATTTTTTTAATTTGTTTCAAATGTTTTTTATATCGTCTATGTGACACTTAGAAAAAAGTTCGTGGCGCAGGTAATTTCCCGGCTCAGGCTTATCTGAAATAAAAAGTTTGTACAGATTCTTAATCTGTATGAGTGTCGCTGTCACTCGTATCTCCATTAACAATTTTTATTAAAAAATAACCGAGATTTTTCTCGGAGAACATTCGAGAAAACACCCTTTTGGAGAACTTTTTTTTTCGAATCGACGGCATTTTGTTATTTCTCAGTAAAAATTGTTAATTGCGTTACGGGAGAATCTTTTCGAATTTTTTACTTAGATAAGCCTGAGCCGGGAAATGATTTGCGCCACGAGCATACCTCTTTTTTCTAAGTGTCACGTCGACGCTATAAAAAAAACTTTGAAACAAATTAAAAAAAAATCTTTTTAATTTTTTTTTGTTTAATATGAGAGTAGCTTAATAAATTCCAAAAAGACTTATTTCATTATGTGTTGTATTAATTGAGAAAAAAAAATTGAAAAATAGCTTCATTTTTCGGTCGATCAAAGTAAAATGATCCCTTACGGAAGTACGAACAAACACTCATTGTTAATGTCTGCTTTTATCAAACAATCTTTCAGACGTTCTTCGAGCATAGGAGCCAGGCCAGCGTAAATAAATTAGGCTACCACTTATTAACAATCAGTATCATGAAAAAATTAATCAACATGCCGTACGAACAACATTGTAGCTGGACATTGGGCGCGGAATCAATTATCGACGTCGCGTTGCAGAATATTAGTACCAGTAAGTATGTAATCCGTTTCGTGTATCAAGCTGTAGGTATACATATTTTAGTGCTTCTTTACTTTGATGATTGAGTTTCAAGTTGAATAATCTTATTTGGGGGAAAATTGATCGTTTTGGTCGCTTTGGTCAAAACTTGATAGCTTTTCGTCTTGACGTTAAAATGAATGGACGATCTAAGTTGCAAGTTCTCAACTTATTTTATTTCAAAACGTAAAGAGTCTTAAAATTAGTTGGAGAAGTAAAGATTCTTACAATTAGTTGAGGAAGTAAAGATGCTTATGATTAACCGAGGAATTAAAAATTCTTCCAATTACATAGTTGTGAAAGTAAAAATTGTTCAAATCAGTTATGGAAGTAAAGATTCTTAGAATTAATCAAAGACAGTTGCGCACTCAGGATTTAATCTCGGCGGGTGTCGAGTGCAACGTGATAGGAATATTGTTAACGCGAATTCACTAAAATTCTTTAGTTGATTATAAAAATTTATTTAAAGCATAAGGTCCAGTTTTCTTTTCTTTTTACAAAGCCCCGTCTTGGGGGCGCCAGGTTCCCTTGCCTCCCTCTGGGATGCGCCTAGGGTTGCCACCTTTTTTACAGAAAAATAACGTACATAAAAAAATAAGATTAAAATGTATTTTTAATACAAATTACAAGTACATTTTAATCTTATTAGTTTTTTTCTTCCAAACATATTTTCTATTGCTTTTATCATTACAGAGTAAATTTGTATTATTTTGAAATATCTCAATGGCGTCATTGCACTCAATATTCATATTAAATATACAAATCATTCGTTTTTTCTTAGATTGAGAGAGATGTTATTTCTTTCATCCCGTCACTTCATATTATGACAGAGAAAACTCTCTCAGTAAATGCTGAAGTTGCGGGAACAGATAGAAGATAATATTATTGCGTTCCGTATCACATAACATCATTAATTGTGAAATAAAGTATTTTCGCGTACTTTATTGTTATTCAAAAGTATAGAGTACATTTACCTACAATAACGTAAAATACTTTATTTTAAAGTACGGGTGGCAACCCTAGATGCGCCACTAGGGTAAAGGACCCAATTACTGTCACCGTAAGCTATTTTACTTAAAATAACGAATAAATAAACTATAGTATATAATCTATAGTATAGATTATAGGTTGATTTACATAATAATTTTTGTGTATCACTTTACAATGTTTATTTATTCGTTATTTGAAGTAAAATAGCTTAAGGTGGCAGTAATTGGTTAGTTGTCAATAATTGGGTCCTTTACCCTAGTTGAGGAAGTAAAAAAGAAATTAAGATCGACTCATACGCTTGTATCTCCTAAAAGTGCAGGGTGAGATTTGCACGGGCGAAGTGAGGCTGCCAGGTGCCCACGATATTGGCGAAAGACCGCGACAGGCCGCACTGTACGAGGCCACCTTGCTGCCGATTTGTGGGCTGATTAGCCAAGTTCCTGTCGACGGATTCCATGCAGTGGAGCTGATATTGTTGAAACATCTGCTAAGCAACGAACTTTGGAGTTCGTTGCTGAGCGCAGACGTTTGGTGCTTCATTGGACGGTTCGTAAAGTATAGGTCTTGAACAGTACACACATTGTAATCGATTATCGCGCTCAATCCGACTGACTCACGCTATGCCGTGGTGTGCGTCGTTATCACAGAATTCACAGTTAAAAATTATATAAGAATATAAGACATGGATAAACTGTGATAGAAGATCATGAATGATCACTTTGTGTTGGAATCTCGGAGTTCTGCGAATTTTGAAACAATTTCCGCTGTAACGATAAGGGGTTGTCCTTAAATTACGTAAGGCTTTTTTGGGGGGAGGGGGTTGCGAATTTCTTACAAGGGGGAGGGGGAAGTCAGGTAGCATCTTACGTAATATTTGTTAACCTAATTTTCAATAAATGCAAATTCTATCATTAATGTTCCAGGAAAGTTGTTTTAATTTAAATTTCTCAAAACCGAGTTAAATGAATTATATACACCTTTAAAAGAATTTTAATAACTGAAAAAATTCGATGTACAAAATATTACGTAAGAAGGGGGTTGCAATATCAAATCTTACGAATTCTTATACTGGGGGAGGGAGGGGATAAGAAATCGCCAAAATTACCCTTACGTAATTTAAGGACGGCTCCTAATGATCATGGTATTGGTATCTTTCTAATCGATCGATCTCTCATAAAGGACATCACCCGAACAATTTCCGCCCTTTGTACTTCATTCTAAGTAATTATTGTAACCAGGGTTGCCACCTCTTCGATTTTGCCGGAGACTCCGGGTTTTGAAGCAAATCTCCGGGCTCCGGTTTTACTGAAAAATCTCCGTTTTGTAGAAAAAATGAGATAATAAGAAATTGTGGTATTATACAATGTTATCAAGTTTATGTACAATAATAGTTATTAATTAAAGAAGCAGATACTTTTAAATTCTGAATTGGTTGAGCTTAAAAGAATCGCACATCTGTTTTCCGGATATTCAAGAACAAAACTTTTTTTTTCTTTTTCCATCTCCGGGTTTATATTCAAATCTCCGGGTTAGAATATGTGGCATTCCGGGATTTATATGGTGATAAGGTGGCAACCCTGATTGTAACACATCTTAAGCGGGAAACGTCTAAACTCGTTTCGTTAATAGTATTATTAAAGCGCGGGCCGAAAACACCCGCTTCAGATGTGTTAAATTAAAATATATTTTTGTGAATTTAGGCAGCAAACAAAAATTGCGTTATAGGGCGGTATTCATAGTCGCTACTTATTCTTAAGCAAATGCTTAAGCATTCGGCATCCTTTACTAACTACTAGGTTAGTAGAGGAAGCCACATGCTTAAGCATTTGCTTAAAAATAAGTAGCAACTTTGAATACCGGCCATAATCAAATGGAAATCCCCTACATATTCACAAAGTTTCAGAATTTTTTGAATTTTCGGATTCGGGATGTTCCCTTGTTAGTTTTGGAGATACAGAGCTGAATGCGCACTCGAGTGTCTGCGCTCTTTTACTTTTCAAAACGGTGTACACGATTTCTCAATCTGTAATGATGCAATTGTGACCAAATTTTGCAGACACCTTTATTCCCACATTCTCTACGCATCAACGGACCATTTTTATAAAATTCCTTTTTTACAGAAGTTACAGACGAATCGTCGCGAAAATCGGCATCCTTCTCTTCAACATGCTGTTATTCAGCAAATTTTCAAAATATTAAAAACCGGGTCTGTTAATGCTTAGGACTATCATTATACTCGATAAGCAACTTCTGTATTTTTGTTTTAAGCGGTCTGTAGACGTTCAATATTATTGTGCGATATATTGCACAATATTTTGCTGTTTGCCCACACGGTCAATAATATTGTGCAATATTGAATATTGCGCAATTATATTGAACGTCTACAGACCGCTTAACTGAACGCGGCGGTCGACTTTCAGAGGCAACACCTCATTTCTCCCGCCGCGCGTCTTGGCCCCCATACTTTTTCTTGCTGTCACAGTTAAAGGGTCCCTTTGTTTTCCAGCGTCGGTTCTTCGGACCTCTGCGTCAGCCACGTGAAATATTTACTGAAAGTTTACACAGCCCTGTCAAAACGACGCGATAGCCTGGAAGTCATTATACTGGAGAACCTAATCGGCCGGCTGTACAATCTACTCTCCGAGGAGACGAAACATTCTCTGGTTGCTGAGCTCGACGATCTCGAGAATCCTACGTGGCTCCCCGTCGCGCGATTTCTGCCGTCGAAAACGAAATCCTTTTTACAGAACCGACTGGCTTGTGTCGTCAACGAAGTCCCAAACACGTTCGCCGAATTGCAGCGGCAACCTACCGTGCAAAATTGGCAACGGCTCGTAAGTTGAAGTGGGGATGTCGTTCTCATTGCGCGAAAACTTTGATGCTTTAAAGTTCTCCTTTTCGTTCCAACTAGACGACGCTGATGTCCTTAATTGGAAAGCTTAATTACACCGGAGAGAAAGGCACTGTCGATATCTTGTCGCAAATATGGAATTCCATTGCGGACACTGTTGAAATCCTTGAGGGCAGGCAGATGGATATATTGGCACAATTTCTAGGGGAACTGTTCAGCGCCACGCAGCCTGAAAAAGTTCAGGATGATACTTTTCTTATGGTACGCACGCTTTTCTTAAACAAATGGGAGCACAAAAATGAATACAGTAGAGCCTCCGTATTAATAGGGAGAAAAAAGTGGCTGGATCAAAGAATTCTCGGATAATAGAAAATCGCTACTTCTTTTAAATTCAACTTTATTTATTCGCAGGGCCACTTTTACCAATGGGCTAAATGGGCTATAACCCAGGGGCGCCCGTGATTCAACGCCGCTTAAGAATCAAATATGTTGAAATGCTTTTTTTCTCTTTAATTTTGGAGACAAGAATTTCGTTCACGGGCATTGTTTTTGTTTGTGTTTACCTTGGTGGAAACCCGGGGTTGTTATGTACTGCCTTACACCGATTGCGAAGAAATTGCACCCTTGGGGGCTAGGACGCCAAAATTTCTTAGCCCAGGACGCTCAAATTTGTTAAGGCGGCCCTGTTTATTCGAATAGAAATCAAGAAAATCAACACTCTCTTTCAATATTTAAGGATCCCATATCTTTTTGGCTGCTAAATAATATAATTGTTTTAACACAAAAAACTATGTAGACTCTACGCACTTCGTATCTACACCGTAAAATTACATTCTTCTTCTACCTTGTAAAATCGTCCTTACGATTAAGAATTTCACATGTAGAATGCGATCTGGCATTGTCTACCAGCAAAAGAGCTTTTTCTCTACGACCACTTTTTAACTGGTCTTCTTTAACCACTGACATAAAAATACATATTCTCAAACTATTTAGAAAAAATTTTACTGTCCATCCATTTGCCTGATTTTTATACAATTTTTTATTTCTTTTACTTTCTCCGATGGCCAGAATCGGAAGTTGACGACACTCGGCAGCATTCGCACAAAAAAATTGTGCAGTGATCTTTCACGACGAGAAACTAATGTTTCTTGTGGTAGTGTTTTCTAAATTAAACTAGCATCGTCAGCATTGTATACATTTGCTAATGCATATCCTTCATTACTTAGAAAATTATTAGGGAACTATCTGCTGAAAATTTTCTCGGCCGAATACAGGAAGTGTATACGTAAGATTATACGTAAACGTTTTTACGAAATGGCTACTCGGATAATGGAACTTTCGGGTTTAGAGTATTTGGATAATGGGGGTTCGGGTGCGGGAGGCTCTACTGTAATTGGTAAGGAGGAGGTGGTCGCCCTAGAATGAAGATATTCGCTATCTTTATTCATATTTCATATTTACTGAACGTGGCTTAAAATTAACTGGCTGGTCAACGCCACTTACCCTCGCATGAATAACGTTACAAGTTACAATCGAACCTTTTTTTCACAGTGTACACTGTAAAAAAATTTACGATACTTTGTATCATTTGAATACGACGCAAAGACCTCAGGGTCAGTAGGGTAAGCAGGCCAGCAGATGGACAGTTTAGCTGATTCCGAAGTTTACATCAAGGTGTTTCTTAGAAATATCTGTTGTATTAAAAAAAAATCGAAAGCTTTGCACGTAAAAATGTACAAATTTAAAGAAAAAAATAACTGCAAGTAAAAAATTAATGTATTTAAGGATAAATGATGAAAATTGTATTCATAGCCCTTATCACGAGTAGATGGACAATATGGCTAGCAGATGGACAGTTCAAAACCAATTGATGGACGGGTGTTTGGCTAGACGAATAAAAGACTTATTAGCTACAGTAGGTACCTAGATTAAGTTACTTTTTGTTAAAATATAGTTTATTTCATCAAATCTAAAAAGGTATGGAGTCTTCATTGGCAGAAAACGGCGCAACAGATTATGGGCCCTGGCCGCAAATAAAGTGAGGTTATCTGTAGCCTAATGTGGCCAGACGTTTCACGCATGAAGTGACTCGCGCATGGTGGTGTAAAATCGTACATACAAATACATTTTTCGCATACGAAAATGTTTTTTTGATAAATCTGTTAATGTTTTATAAAACAACAAACGTTTTTTCTACAAAATAAACATCAATAATATAGATTAAAACTCTAATTCTTTCAATATTAACGATTAACCAACGATTTGTCCATCTGCTAGGCCCCGCCCAGCTTCTGGCCTGTTTACCCTAACAGAGACATTCAGAAATAAGCTTCGACGCTGTGTTCCATGTCACAGCTGTGAACTAAAAATAGTTTAGCAATAAGGTTGGCCTTGACAACTCCTTAAGGGGACATTCTACTCTCTCAGTCGGAAATTCCGTCACTTTTCGGTGATGGCTTATATGAAATACACACTTAATGTTTTTCGAATTTCGGGGGTATATTGTATCACTCTTGAAATACAAAAAAATCTTTGTTGTTTGTTTATTTTAATTGTTGACTCAAAATATTTCGCAGTGAAGTTGGTGTTTTCAGAATTTGACCCCTTGCTGGCGATTGAAATTTCGCACGACTGGATCATGAGAAATAAAAAACCAAATATATTTTTAATTTGCAGGAGTATGACTACAGTAATTCCTCGTTAGTGTCGCGTTTTTACCATGCGTTATAATCCCGCTCATTATCCCCACCATTTCTTGGAATCCTTCGGTCGAGAGTGAGAGAAAGAAAGAGACGACGACAACTTCATATCAATTGTTTCGTTCCCTCTCGCTCTGGGGTTTTCTCACTTGCGGCATCGGCTGCACGGAATAGTCTTAGAGCATATACTACTCTAAGGAAATAGTGTCCGCATCGCGTTAGAATCGCGCCGCCAGCCCCGTTCGTCGGGATACTAACGAGGCATTACTGTATCTCACTAATCACAAATATCTTAAGATTTTTCATATTTTCCCACATTTTATATCTATTAAACAGAAAATAAATACCTGAGTAGAATATCCCTTTAATTGATCAGCCAGTTACTTTAGCCCCAAATAAGTACCATAAACTCAACTTCCTGGTGGCTCTGTACTCTCTTAGTAAAGTTTACCTATATTAAATCCTCGGATGCGTTCCAAAGCATGGCCGTCCGGGCGGGGGGGGGGGGGGGGGGGGGGGCAGAAGGGGGCTGTTGCCCCCCTGGGTTTTGAGAAAAATCGCATATTTTTCAAAACTGATCTTTATTAAGTTTATACTGAAAAAGGGATTATTTTTAAATTTTCAATTAAATTGACACTATAAAATGGGTTAAAAAAGCAAGAGGGGTAGGTATATTTGTCTTTACCATCATCCCAAAGCTGCCCCCCCCCCCCCCCTCCCTGGAAAAAAGTCTGCGGGCGCCCCTGTCCCAAAGCTCAATCGGCATCAAGGAATATTGAAAATTTTCAGCTTCTAGAAGCAGCCTTGACGTCCCTTTTGTGCCTCCCCCCGCACGCGAAGGTAATCGCGTCGCATTATTTGAGGAGCAACGTGGATTCTTTTGGCAGCTCCAGCCCCAAAATCGTCAGCGCTTTGGCGGAGCTGAATTGTCGGCTCCTGGAGGATGAAAACCCGTGGGTCCGACAAGAGGCCCTCGAGTCCTTCAATCACCTGGCTCACATGTGCCCTAACGAGGAACTCGTCACCGGAATGGCCGCGGCCGTTACTAAAAAACCGTCGCTGAGCGATTCCCTTCCCGCGTATCTGACGGGCAAGTCCTACTACGAGCTCCGCGATTTCACGGACGCACGGCATTACTTGGAATCCGTGGCGGGCGATTCCCGGCCCATCTGCCACGTTTGTTATCGTTACGAAGAAACCCAAAGGGACGAGAAATTCGCGAGATTGGAGACTCAGTCGAGGCAGAGCCCTGCCGAAAGTCCGCGGCCGAACGAACTCGATGAACACGTGATTAAATTATGCGACGAATTGACTGACGTATTAAAAAAGAGCAATGACATCGGTGAAAGTACTGTACGCAGACTACGGTTGCTTAGCGCGAAAATTTTCGACATAACGGACTCGTCGAAGACGCTGAAATAGACTTTAACGTTCCTATTATAGACTAACTTCTCAATGGCTTTTCTTTCCTTTTGTTCCCTCGCGAAATTAACAGGTTTAACTATGTGGAAGGGTCTAGTTACATCGGAGAATATTTTATAAATACATTCTCTAAACGTCCGACACGGTGATCGCGTTACTTTACCAGAATTCTGTCCAAGAGTCGTGTGCAACGGAATGGTGATTTTTATTGCGGCGCGTATGCTGTGCGGTTGTTACGTAGAATGTAGAATATAAGTCCTCAATCGTGGAACTACAGTTCAGTAAGCCGGATACTTCGTGCAACTTCGCGCGGCTGCGCGTGGCTTCAAGTATTTTATTAAATTGTGATACGAAGTTATTGTTTTTACAATAAATAAATGTGTATGTGTAAGTGTGGTGGATTGTTATTGATAAATCAGGTACAGAAATCTGTATATGTGAAGGTAGGTGTATCATTTACCGATCACGTGCAGCTTTTTTAAGCCACGGAAACAGTGAATACGTGGATGGTGATGATTCGACAGTGTTTTTTTCTAGTTTCTTCACTCTTCCTGATGTTTTAACATTTGAAACAGCATACTTGTAGAAGAAAAGATATTGCCAGTATCTTGCATATAGGAAACGATGTGCGTAACTGAATAACTTGAAAGATGTGCCATTTCAAAATTAATTTTATGTTCGATCTCTATTTCTCTTCTCTTCTTTATTTAGCAATCTAATATGAATTACAATTCGTACTTTTGGTACATAGGTACCATATCGAAATAACGAATGACAGTTTTTGTTGTAATTGAGACATTTGATGGAAAAGTTTGCCATTTTAAAGTTTTCATTATAATAAAAGTAATTTAATAAAAAGTAATGCAATTAAATAAATTTTCTGAAATTTTCTGTTCTGAAAACAGAAGTCATGAATTAAAAATGATATTTTTTCAAGGAACTTTATGTGCCCTTTTTCCATCAAATGCCTCAATTAATTTTATAACATCATCGTTTTTGCTTTTCATTACAGTGACATGTACTCACTAAAACAGTAATATAATGTTTTCCAGTAGAACATAGTTTTAATATCCCCTTTATTCAGAGAGAAAAGTATTAAATTTATCAAAGGTTTGTAAATATGTTTTAATAATTTCTTTAAATCCGAGTTCTTCGATCTCTAATGTTATTACACATACAAACAGATGGAAGACGTACAGCTGAGGAACTCGCTTTCAAATGATACCGTATTTAATATAATAAGTAAGAAGTTTATATCGTTGCCAGATAATAAAGTGAAAATAAATAACTCTTATCTGCAGCAGGTAAATATATATTTTGCACTGAATGTCTAGCAAATTATCTGGCAATAAACTTAATTAAGCAACAACTTTCTTATCCTCCTTCGTGAATATAACAGGCAACAGGAGCTTTAATAGAGCAAATGAAAATAAAGGATCCATTGTTCGCAAAGGCATTTAAACACGTAATATTTTGCGGCAGTTTTTACAAAGGTACAAAAGTGGGCAACCCAAACGAATATGACTTGAATATTGTTTTAGAATTTCCCATCCCTTACGACGCTATAACTGTAAGTATCGTACAGTTTCTCGTTAACAAAACATCAGCACGTTCATGAAAGCATATACTTTGTTCGCAGCTCTGTTCAACTCGACCAGCGTTTACTAAAATACATATAAACATCACCACGTGCATGCAGGCGTTTAACAGTACTTCCCCAAGATATGCCCTGTCGGAAAAGGAGAAAAGGTTGGAAAGAGACAGAAAATACATATTTCGTATGCCTTGAATTGCGTGTAACAGAAATGTACCAAAATGTTTAACGTTAATTCATCGTCATCAGGTTGTTACAAAATCTGATTCACGACGATTTTCTTGACCCAGACAGAGTTCGACAGTGGGTCGAAGGAATCTTGAGTAAAGTTGTTAGCGATTTACCGAAGTATGAGAATAAGTATGAATTAGTGGTACTGAATGATTACGGTACTTTTATCAAGTTTACGATAAGAAAGAGTGGTCCAGCATTTACGATAATGCTGAATGTTCCGAACGACGACGAAGCCATACATGTTGATTTTGCTCCCGCGTTAGCATTCAGTAAATATTCTATACATGGATCCTCTGCGAAATTGAACGAAGTTCTAAAAGTTTGTACATTACGAACATTGTGTTTTCTGGATATATTTTTATGTTAAAAATGATAAAGAAAAGTCTCTGTCTTTCAGTATCGGAATAAAGTATGGTATGCAATCCCATTACCATTAAACAACGCTGATTATAGCAATGATAAATTTCATTGGAGGCTCTCCTTTTGCCAGCAAGAAGGAGAGATTCTTGCTCAATATGGGCATATAAAACCTGTTATACGTTTCATGAAGGTTTCGCAGTAAATTAAATATCTTAACGAGCGTCGAATGTCGTATAACACTTTTCTAAGTTTGTTACGCTTGTAGAAATTGAGAGATGTTGAAAAGTGGAAAAGCATAGCGAGCTATTACATCGAAACATTGTTTCTTCACAAGGTGTCAGAGTTGCAGGGGGATTTGAACAAATTACCCTTGACGCTATTATTCTTTAAAGTAAATATATTCGTAAACAATGTATATGTGCGAGCTTGCACAGTGTTATATTGTACGTAGATTGAATTTTCAGATGCTGATAGAATTACAGCAGGCTTGCGCGCAACATAAAATACAGTATTTTTGGGACAATGGATATAATTTATTAGAGAAAGTTGGGCACAACGAAATGTATAATATAGCTTGTCGCCTGACCAATATTATACAGAATATCAGAAAGGGCGCGGCGTCAGACGCGTTTATAATAGCGAAATATGTTTGTGAGTGTATATCTTTTGAAATTGCATGAAAATGAATTTTTATTATAGAAATCAGCTTAGAAAATACTTGTTTTCCAAATTGCAGTGACTTTAGATGAGCTGCAAACATTACAAATAGAATGCCACAGAAGAGAAAATCCAACGCAACCGGTGCCTATAAGTAAGTTATGAAGTATAAATATACCGGGGGTTGAAAACTGTTGATATCGGTTTTGGTTCTCGAAACAGTTATAGGAACCGAAATCGATATAGTCAGGAATTTCTGTTCTTTATAACGGTTACTCGGAACTTCGGTTCTTCGTAGGGCTGCCATCCGTAAAATCACTAATCTAGGATAAAGAGTATTAAAACTCCGGACATATGCACTTAAAATCTGGACAGTTTTAACTATTTCTGATATTTCAAAAATTTCTGTAAATTATAGACTGTAACCGCAATAAAAAAATAAAATATTTGAGTTTTTGAGCGAGTAGCGTCGAAAAACGTGCATCACTACAGAAAATCGCCAGGACGCAAAAAAAAACCGGGGTAACCCGGACGGATGTCAGCCCTAATTAGTTCTTCATAACTGTTTCAGTCAAAACCGATATATAACAGTTTGAAACAATTACTTTCATGTAATAAATGTTTAGGTAACAACGAAGAACGAACGGATTCCTGGTGCACAACTTTATAATTTCACGCGTCGATCTTTTAATTCATATTATATCGTGAAATGTTTCTATATTTACATTTGAAAAATAAAATTTTCCAACATTTTTTTAACATTAAGATTCGCTTTCATTATTTATATGCCTCCTTAATAAATATTTTTCCTTAAATAGAATTACATTCTCAGTTTCTATAAAATCAAGTTCGAATTCGATTTAAAATTTAATTAATATTATGCTAACTACACAGACCGTTATTCAAATTGAGAAAACGATTACATTTCGCATATCCTTTGACGCTTTATTTGCCTAGACTAAGTACATATTTAACGTTTTGTAAAAGTCGTTAGCACCCCCCATATACATATTGTGTATAATTAAATACGTAAATGAAAGCACATGCAAGATGTGTACTGTAAAAGGTACTACTTAAAACTAATCAGTAAAATATATTCCGCTATTGTTTTTTGGTGTGATTAATCAATGGTACTGCATTGTCTTCAGCCCATTTAAGAAAAAAGTCACCAAACTTAATTGCACAGCCTATCATGCTAAGGCAGTCACCCTCTGCGCTATGCGCATTTTCTGGACGCTTATGAAAAAAGTGTTCATATATGGTGGGTAATTTAAAATCAACTGGCTTACCAGGCGTGAAATCTAACTTTTTCCTTGAACAACTCTCTTCTTTGTACCGAAACTTTGCATTACGATACCGCGATTCTGAAATTTTTTGATTTTCCGGTGTCTTTTCATTGTCTTTTTGCATACTTTTATAACGACTTGTTCGTGGAGTGTCAAGTATAGTATCGTGGGATTCACCTGCAGCAGTTTCGTTTTTATCGAAACTACTCAAGCTCGAATTCATAGCAGAGTCTAACGCATCAGATAAAAGTCCATCATAACCATCGTCTAACAGAATCTTCATATCTTCGGTATTACAAGAGGTACCATTAATACCCTGCGCGGCGTTCGTTTGCTTTCTTGGACTGTTCTCCTGTGAGAAGAATGCTTTAACTAGAGGGAGCATGTCGATGCTGAGAATATCTTCGCTGAGAACCTTTAATAGAGACACTGGGTTATCTATAAATGTATAAATATTTTTACGCGATACAAAAATACAAGATACCTTATCGATTTTTTGAAGTTCCCATAAAAATATTGGATAATCGAATTGATTCCCATTGTGAGCTACGAAGCAAGTTGGAGCATTTAGCCGCTTTATGAAATTTGTCAATAATGCGTATATCTCGCAGTTGAAAGATTGAACTTCGCTTAAATTTTCGTTAGATAAACCTGTAACATCGTATATATGAAGATAGAGGAATTAGATCAGTGTTTCCCAACTTTTTTCAAGTCGCAATTCTCTTTTATAATATTCAAGTAAGGTAAATTTAATAAGGTAAAGAAAAAATATTAAAAAAAGTATTTCAAAGTATAATTTTAACTCAATAATATTAAAAAAGTCTGAAAAGCCATGGTGAACCCCTAGAAAACACTTTGCGACCTGCAGGTTGGGAATCGCTAATTTAGATCATAATTTTTGAAAATTAAAATTTACGTAATATAAAGTATATATTAAATATACCAGTTATATCTTTAATTTGTTCGGAGATGATTATATCTGGATGAATCGGAAGAATTAACTTATGTAAAACTCTTGGTAAAGAGTCCATGCCACTGCATATACTATTTCTTGATACTGCTATTAATGACATTTCTGTGATTTTTGGCATGGCATTGTTTCTAATTAATCCAGTTGTTTCCAGATCAAAGAATATAAACGTCCTAATCATTTTAAGTCCTTGATGGTCCGATGATAAACCAATATATGTGCAATTTAATGCACGAGTAAATTTCACCCTAGTAGTTAAATGAAGTTTGTGAGATTAGCGTTACAACATTCTTCATTTGCATTACAATATAAAATAATATTGGTACAAACTTTACAGAAGTAGCTGTCACGATTGTTCTTCGTGCACTGAATAAGAACAATGCTGTATTAATTGATAAATATCTATCAGATCAATGGAATTGTCAATATTGTTGCCCAAGTGTGTGCTTCCTTTAAACATGACGTTTGGATTCTTTTTCTCCACACTTGGCATCAATTTTTCTTCATTTGTAGTGTTAAGATAATGAAACAGGATTGTGCATAGTAGGATGACTCTGCTATGGAATCAAAAGCAGAAATTATTATGTGTTATTTCCCAAAATCTGTATCTTATCTTCTGATATATCTAATTCTTTATGATTAAATTTATAATTATTGATATGTTATATCATATTATTCACACATAAAAATCTTACACGATAGCGAGTTGTCAGATAAAAGTTATCTCATAAATGTTTAACTGGTTTCGCAATTATTAAACTGATATTGTATACAATGTTTTTAATTTATGAGGACAGACGTGGTGTATATAGCATATATAGAACAGCTCAGGTGAGGTTAGGGCAGACTTAATTCACTTAATCAGCTGGTGCTTAGAGATGGAGTGCAAAATCACTAACAGTGATTTATCACAGTGATGGCAGATTCACCATCACGGTCGTGATTGAAGTTAAATCACGACCGTGATTTTTTTAGCTTGAGTGAATTGTGTACTGTAATCGTAATTCTTGATCCTGATTGAATTATTTTTTATGAAATACTTTAATAGAGCTGGTGTTACAGTCAAAACGTGCTAATTCAGCGAATATACAGAATATTCATTCATAAATAGTTAATGTATGCACGCACTGATTTGATTGGCTAAAGTATTCATATATACATTATACTTTTTAACTAAAGTGAAGAAATATTCGTTAATTTAAATAGATCAAGAACGATTACATTGGTTCAAAATATACAACTGAGATTCTATAAGAACAGTGAGGACTTGACAATGTTTCGAAAGATAATATAATTTGGGGTTATGTGGCGCGTGCAAAGAGCAGTTATGCTCTCCACCAATCAGAAGCGATCCCTGTTCTGCCTGCACCAATCAGTGGTGATCACGGATCACTGTTGCGCCTGCAGCAATCAGAAGCGATCACGGATCACTGTTCTGCCTGAACCAATCAGATGCGATCACGAAAATCACGGATCACTGTGAAAAATCACCGCGATTGGGAACGAACATGATCGGATCACTCGTGATTCACAAATCACGGTTCTATCCATCACTAGTTATTGTCGAAATGCGGTGTTGCAACATCGTAGGTGGTGGCCTGTACTACAGACGGCCGTGGCTCAGCACCGATCTTTTCACCCATTCACAACGGTGTTTTCCGGTACAGTGTATTTTCCGGTTCTGGACAGCGCCGTGAATAGGCCCAGCACGGTTTTGACGGCGCCTGTTTTACCTACAGATTATAAATTGAGCTTGCACCGAGAGAGTAGAGGAAATCTTGCTCTGCTTAATTCTAATTGCAACCGCTAGTAGCATTGTAATCGTCTTCTATTTTGAATCGATAACGTGGCATGCGACATGAAAATGGTAAAGAACCAGAGCCACCGAGCCGCGTGACAAAAATTTACGTAGGATCTCATCAGCGGAGAAACATTTCGATTGGTGTATGTAATGTTTACACTGTATACAGTGCTAACTAAATTCACATATTCTGTAAAACGAAATAACGCGCGCAAATAAACCACACAAGCGCAGTGGGTGGAACCTTAAAGAACTACAAACCCATTTTCTAAAATCAATTTATTTACTTTAAAAGTTGCATCTGTAAACATACCCACCTCACTATCCCGTTCTATATAATAATTCCCATTATTCATTACATACTTATAATTATTTATTAACACTTCTTGGATACGAACGACAAACATCGTAAATATGATTTTTAATGAATTACAGGTCCTCTAGAAATAAGGTATACCTATCCTTTTGCAGTTAAATCGTAAAATTGTCACCCTATAACTATATATTTTATGCTTATCGCATTATTTATCCGAATTCTAATACAAAATTTCTTTACTTTCTGTACTAATTTTTAATGCCTGTACAAACCCAGTAAAAACATAAAAAATGATCAAATATTTACATCCAAACTATTGTTATATCACGTATCACTGAACGAAGCAAACAAAAAGTTCATATCTCTTTTTTAGTAATAAATAATGTCCTTCTTCAGGACAGATTAACAAGGAGAACCGCAAATATCGAAGTAAATCCGGTATAACGCGCCCGAGATAATATTATCTAACTCAAACAGATTCGCGGGCGATGTGTGTATCGAAGCAATTTAATCGTCTGCATTCTTGGCTCTTATAAGTTATACTACACACAGTAAGAGACAGGAGGTGCCCATCTTCGGTAAAAGCAACGTAAAAGCGACTATCGAATTAGAATATATCGTTCGGTACAGCGATATCTATAATCTATAATTCGCATAAAGGAAGAACAGCAACGGTGACATGATCGATAGAAAATTTGACAATGTGTCGTATACGTACAATGGGAATAAATACGTTTATCTTGCGAGTGGCACATATTTGTCGTGATGTACATACACGAATGCAGAAAATATTGAATTAGTGCCGCCGCCAAAGCCTCTCGGAACGTTATATCTGCTGTGTGTAACCTCCCTTATGGTTTTATTCATTAAAGGTGAGCTGATCAAATGCAACGAAATATTCCATTCGAATCTACGCATTGCCTATGCTTTTTTATTATTTATTCTTAGCTGGTCGATCGTGAATACGTATATTTCTACTAAATACTTAATTTCTTGGTTTCGTGAAACATTCTATAGTCGATACTTCTATTGTTCGCAAAATAATATGAATGAAATTTTTGTTCATTGCAGGTCTGGCAATAATTGAACGAAAATGAAGTTTGCGGAACATTTGTCTGCTCATATTACGCCCGAGTGGCGTAAGCAATACATTAGTTATGAGGTAAAGTAGAGCGCTATTAAAGGTGCGATACAGGAGAAACATTGGAATGTAAAAGTAATATGCAACGATAGAGTAGAGACACCGCGTTCGGATATCTGTTTTCATAAGAACTGAAATGTATTTTATGTAGCGTCAATAGATTAATAATTGAAACGACCTCTTTGGGTTAATAGGAAATGAAGGCGATGCTGTATACAGCGGTGGAGGAAGCACCCTCGGCTGAAAGCGTCGAGCCTGAAGTGATATCGCGGCACTTCGCCTCGTTCGACGAGGTGTTTTTTACATTCTGCGATCGGGAATTGAAAAAAATTAATACTTTCTATTCTGGTGAGAGAACTTTGTTTACGTTGTACACAATATCGAATCGAGTGTATTATTCTTCTATAGAAATATCAAGCGATTCTAGGAATTCTAATGAAATTCAACTTCTTTTATTTGCAAAGTCTGCGAGCGACGAGTGCGATTATTAATAAACATTTGTTTTGTATAGAAAAGTTGGCAGAAGCGACACGTAAATATGCGGCCCTTCAAAGCGAATTGAAGATCGCGTTGGAGCTGCAACACGGCGGAGGAAAGAATAAAGGGAAAGCGAACATTAAGCCACTTTTACCTACGCGCAAACTGAGAGAATTGAAGCTCGCGTTCTCCGAATTTTATTTGTCCCTCATACTACTCCAGAATTATCAGAATCTTAATTACACCGGCTTTCGGAAGATTCTTAAGAAGCACGACAAGGTACGTATGAAGAGAAATTCTGTTCGTTAACACTTGCATAGACCCATGCTTAATTTGTTCGTATTTCTCTAGGTTTGCGGGTTCGTTTAGACAATAATGAAAAAATAAGGAAAGAACTAACACTTATCTTTTAAACTCCCTTATCCTATTGTGCACAAGTAAAAAGCCAGCGCACCTTTTCATTGTAGTAGCTTGTCTCTCTAATTATACAAGTTGCGATCAATGTTGTTCATACTTTCAGTTGTTGTCGGTAGACACCGGCTCGAAATGGAGGGTGGAATGCGTCGAGACTGCACATTTTTACACGTCCAAAGACATAGACAAGCTCATACAAGATACAGAAACTACCGTAACGAACGATTTGGAAGCCGGAGACAGACAGCGCGCTATGAAGCGACTGCGCGTTCCACCTTTAGGCGAACACCAGAGTCCATGGACCACTTTCAAGGTTGGCTTATTCTCCGGTAGTTTCATTGTTCTATTCGTAGCGGTCGTACTTTCAGGTAATAGCATAAATTTGTATATCGTAAAAGAATCGATAGAGATCAGCGTCGCACTATTCCTATTTTCTTTCCATTCTCAGCAATATTCCACGATGGCGGAGAGAACTTAAAGATTGCATTTAGACTGTATCGTGGGCCTTTACTTATTATACAGTTCTTGTTTCTCATCGGTGTGAACGTTTACGGATGGCGATCGTCGGGTGTGAATCACGTACTGATATTCGAATTGGATCCCCGGAATCACTTATCCGAGCAACACCTCATGGAACTGGCTGCTGTCCTCGGAGTCATATGGACCCTCAGTTTATTAAGTTTCTTATACAGCGCTAGCTTTGGTATTTCACCGTACGTAAATCCGTTAGCCCTGGTTTGCATTATGCTGGCGTTTCTCTTGAACCCGTTAAAAATGTTTCGTCACGAGGCGCGGTTCTGGTTATTGAAAATCGTCGTAAGTACCACGGATATAACATGCAGAAAAGAGTGAAATGGTAACACAAAAGCTTAAGGAAAGGTAAACGATATTACTAAACTGTTTCTCAGGGACGCGTGTTAATATCGCCGTTCGCCTATGTGAATTTCGCCGATTTCTGGTTGGCGGACCAATTGAACAGCCTAGCCATTGCATTGCTGGACTTCCATTTCCTGTCGTGCTTTTACATCACTAACGGGAATTGGTTGCAAGCAGACGACACCACGCAATGTATGTCTGGCTCCCTGATCGTCAGGCCTGTCGTTAATTGTCTACCTGCGTGGTTTCGTTTCGCGCAATGCATCCGACGATATCGGGACTCTAAAGAGGCATTCCCGCATCTGGCTAACGCTGGGAAGTACTCGACAACCTTCCTCGTTGTAATATCCAACACCATGTGTGCTTATCGTGCTGGTAAGTTACGCGCCACTTGCATTTCGTATTCGGATAAGACAAGGAAATGTAAAGTGCCGTTTGTTCCAGTGGAATATCAAAGTCGCTGGGAGAATCCATGGCTGTGGCTTTGGGTAATCAGTTGCGTCATCAACTCCATATATTCCTTGACCTGGGACTTGAAAATGGATTGGGGTCTTTTAGACAGCAACGCTGGCGAAAATAGATTCTTGCGCGAAGAAGTTGTGTATTCAGCAGCGGTAAATAGATTATACATACTTTGTTTCTTCCTTTGTTTCGATGTTTCTTACGTTTCATTTCCTCACAGGGATTTTATTATTTTGCTATTATCGAGGACTTTATCCTACGATTTGCATGGATCGCTAGCTTTGTACTTGTTGAGTGTGGATACGTATCCAGCGACTTAATGACATCCGTAGTGGCGCCTCTGGAGGTTTTCAGGTAAGACTTCAATTACGCATCGCTCGACTCAAAATGAAGTAACTGCATTTTATTATTTAATACGACTGCGACGCGAATGTTCCCCCTTTTCTCTGTTCGCTCACATTTATTCACACGCGTGTCGTCCTAAATAAGAATGTTTCATGATTTAATCACGCACCTATTGCTCGAAATTCTTAACGACAGTAATATAGTTTAGAAGCCTGCAAATTTCGGGGTTTACTGCAGTGAGGGATTTAAGGAAAAAGGTGGCAAACGTTCCGAAGGGTCCATTGTTTCGGAAACATGAAGCGGTAGTTTACTAAAAAAGGCTAAGAGTAACAGTACGGAAAGAAAAATAGTGTTTGGATAGAATTACAATTTTAATTTGAAGATGGGGTCTTCTGGACAACCGTCCGTTAAAATCGCAACTGGTTTACTTGCTGTAAGGGTTCTAAAGACAAATTACAAGTTCTAGGCAGTGGACCTGGTATAGTAGATTGCCTTTAATTCAAATGACACGATCACCGCAGACGATACTATCTCTAATGCAATTCTCATTTTTCTGAATAAAAGTGACGACACGGGCGGTACACGTGTAATCATTTGATTTACAATTGTTTTCAGGAGATTCGTTTGGAATTTCTTCCGGTTAGAGAACGAGCATCTAAACAACTGTGGTAAATTCCGCGCGGTCCGCGATATATCAATAGCGCCGATAGAGAGTTCCGACCAGACTCAGATATTACGCATGATGGATGAAGAAAATGGTGTACTTAACAGGGGTAAGCGTAAACTAGGAGGCAAACGGCAAGCCAATACCAAAGAAGACAAACGAGCGTTGCTCAAGGATGAAACGATCGATATAGATATATCGAATGCCAGTTGAGAGTAGATGGAACGTTTTACCAGGGTGGTGTGGCTGATGGCAATATTCCAAATTCGTTATAGTTTTTCTAAGAATCTGTACTTTGCCGGTGCTGAGGACATTTCGTAAACGACTAACGTCTTGTTCTTGCGCTCTGTTAAAATTGAAGACTGTACTACTGAAGCCGTTACAAGTGCCTTGCATATTGTTCTTAAAAGAACTCTCCGTTGAACTGCGAGTTTAATAATTTAGTGCTATGATATTTACGCTACAGAGTCTTCCACAAAAGTATTTAGGCACTTAACGCATCACTTATCGCTAGGCAATTAATTTCACAGAGGCCTTCGAAAAATGATTTCAAATGTTTTTCTCGTACACATCTCTATCGCAGGTTTAATTTGAATAACTGTTACATTACTTCTGTAACCTCGGATTGATTAATGAAGAGAAGCAGATTAACCGACTAGCGATAAGCTGTGCGTTAACGATGTATATGTATGTCTGTTCAGCGTATAGTCTTTAATTTTGAACAGTAAATGCGTAGCTTAATACAGGGAAAAGGGAATATAACGAATGAAGTGTGATTCGAAGTTATAAGCATAGCTGTAGATAATTGCGAGCCATCGGTAGCAACAGAAATGTCACTTAACGACTTAATTAATGCACGGGCATTCTTCTGTGCTGTTGCAACTAGTGATGGGAAGCCTAACATTGTAAAGGAGACGCTTATTACTTTATAGCATTTTCGAACGTTACTTTAAAAGACAGTTTCAGTCGGTGGCGCTGAATATTTCAGTACAGTTGGATGATTTTTTTTTCGTTTAATGTCTGCAATATTATTTAAGCGCCACGTCTAGTATACGAATTCCTTTCTTCTCTATGATGGAAGAAACCTGCGTTATTTGTGCACATGACAAGGCACGATATCAACAACGGTAAATTTGCTTGTAAAACCGCTTTGCAAAACGATAAACCAAGTACTGAAATTTCAGCATTAAAAGGGTAAAGATACGCGAAGTACTTAATATTGCATATACCGTAGCATTTCTGTTAAAATATTTCCGTACTTTTGAACGAACGCAATTGATTCAGAATGGAAAGATTGAGAATGCGAAGAATTCCTTTTCATTCCCGATAATAGTAATAATCTATCAGTAATACAAATAAGTTACCAATATTAGTAGTTCATATAAAGCTATACACGTACTTTGTACTCGACGTTAAGTGATCGAAGCCTTTTCTATATGTTTTGTATAAAAGAAAAATCATCGCGGAGAATAATCTTCGTAGCTTGCTAGAAAGGGAAAATCATTAACCTGATTTTATTCGCTCAAGTTCGAATTCAAAGAGCATCGGCTTTTACATTGTGTTCTCTCCGATCACCGTAATGCGGATTAGTGTACTAGATAATTGTATTTAAATTCCAATGATTGTGATGGTTTTACATGTATTTTTTAATATACTTCGTTATAAAAATAGCGATGGCTTTGATAGCGAAGGAAACGTTATTCCTATTGAAAAAGAAACGAAAGAATGCCAGATATTTTTATACATCGTATACAGTGTGCGCGAGTTGTATATCCTCCTCGAGATTCGCGCGATATATGCTACGTATGGTTACGTGTAATTATAAGTAGTTTTTAGCGAATGAAGTATGTACACACACTTGCATATAAAGTACTTATATTTCGTTAATAAAGTACCGCGCATTAAAATTCGAAGCGTGTTGCGTCTTGTATGCCTTCGCCTACCGACGATCGTTACGCTGTGTAACAGTATTCAATCTTAAACATTTATTTATTAGCAACAATACGCGTTATACATAATATATACACGACAGAGTCTGCGTCGAATCGTGAGCAACCACTCGCGGGCTCGAGTAATAATGTTACGACTGTACAATAGAATGGCGATATAAAATCAACATTACGTGTAACACTTTACAGGCCAAACAATAGAAGAAAGCGATAAGTACAAACGACTTAGAACATTTAAATGCATTAAAAATTATATTATGTTTCTCACTTGCAACTACCATGGTGATGTACGAGCCCCTGAGAATGAGAATGGTGCAGGCTGGTTTTACCTTATTTTGAAACATTGGTACTTATTAAATAATAGCTTATTAAATATAAAGAACAGAAATAATGGAATTTACACCGTTGCCTATTCGTCGTATTCTGATTCGCAGGGGTTCGTGCATATATTTTAAGTATCTACTTTAAGTAATATCAGGTATCTCTGAATTTTATTTTATTGTACAAGATAGAATGGTATTTGAAAAAGTGTATTAAATTATTCGGTGTGGTAATCTTACTTCAAGGCACATTTAATATCGTACTTTTTTTTTTCTCCTTTTGTCAAAACAGGCGATAGTTATATGTATTTCTTTTCAATTAGGTTAAATAATATGAGTATTCTGTTTAAAATTAGTTCCATCTGTTTGAATTGATAGCAAGAGGGTTTTATGTGTAAAGTGTAATTGTCGATTCCCTATGTGATCAGAGGCGGGTTTGGGTGTAGACTAAGTAGGCTGCAGCCTACGGGGGTAAATTTTGGGGAGCGACAAATTTTGAGTGTCAAATTTTGGGGGCGCCGAATTTTGGGGAGTGTCAAATTTTGGGAAGCGGCAAATTTCTGGGAGTGGCATATTTTGGGGAAGCTGACAAATTTTGGGAAGCGCCAAATTTTTGAGAGCGGCAAATTTTGGGAAGCGTCAAATTTTAGAAAGTGGCAAATTTTGGAGTAATAAATTTTAAGCGAAAGAAAATAGAAAAGGTTTAAATACAGAGTCTTGAGACAGCTTTAAAACCAATTCACTTTTTTTTTTCTTGTAGCGAATTAGCAATGACTGAAATGTGAGTTGCCATATTGAATTAATTTTGAAATTGTCTCTCTTTTAAATTATAATATTTCACGATATTTCGCGGAAAGGGCGGCAGACGCTTGTTCGTCTAGGGGCGTCAAATTTTCAAATTCTCCCCTGTATGCGATGCTTTACATATCTAACACGAAGATAAGATGACATCATTCTTATTGTATCACGCTATACGTTGTATTGAGGATTTGTCCTATAATTCTAGGACACCCCATACATTAAGAAATGAATTATACAACTTTGGCAGTATATGCATCGACAAAATAGATAACGTAAGAAACTTACGAATTAGTTCTTCAACTATTACAGAGTGAGTTAAAATATCAGTTTTGTTCGTAAATTTTATATATCATATAAATTGATTTATATCTTACCTTACATTACGTAAAAAAGAAATATTACAACTAACGTTCTCCTTTGGAATTATTACATAACAAAATACACAAGGGTATGTGTTTCGTTAACCTTTTAAAGCCTGAACATCGTTTCTGTGGGTACACGTTGCGTTCCTAACGAATAACGTAGTAAATAACAACTGGTACAAAATGAACCGCGAGAAATAAATAAATTTTCTAACTTTTAAGATATTAATTTACCCCTATACAGATTGTACATAGCCACTCTTTTACAATTGCAAATACAGTAGCATGTACCGTTCTCCGTTCAGAACAGATTACACGCTAGAATAATTCAGGCTGTGAAAGGTTGCCAAATCCATTAACGTCTACAACAGCAAATTAACTAACGAACACCTCAACGCGCATATTAGAGTACTCGTAATAAATGTTTCTGAAACTGACGAGATAAACAAGAAATTTCACTCTTTGCCTGGCAGTGACGGGTCTTCGCGCAAAAACCATGGACCCTCTGGCACTGGCGCGTTTTCACGCCGGGGCAGCACGAGCCACAGACTTTTAAAAGCAATATAAACTACTGCTTCGGTTTCATCGGGATCAGTGACGGATTAGGTAAAAATGCCCAGGTGGCAAACGTTCCGGGACACGCTATATACATAACAGAATTACAAATAAATTTACGCGCGTGTGCAGGGCCGCCTTTACCAATTGAAATACTTTTTTTTTCTTCAATTTTGGAGAAAAAAATTTCTATCCGGAGCCCCGGGAGTTGTGATGTACTGCCATGCACCGCTTGCGAAGAAATTGCACCCTTGGGGGCTAGGACGCCAAAAGATTTTAGCTCAGGGCGCTCAAATTTGTTAAGACACATGTGGTATGAAAATTATGGGAAACGAAAAGAAACATAGTGTTATTATACAATCATAATTTTTTTTGGAAATTGAACCAAACGGCAACTGCTCATCGGTCGTCCGTTAAATCCGAATTAATTAAACGAATTAAAAAGCTATCTTTTATTAGGGAAACGCCTATGGCCTACGATTGTGAGCTAAGCTGGAGAATACTTTGCCGCAGATAGCGAGTGCATGCAAAAGCCTGCCAGCCGAGAGAGCTACTTCCGGTTTTCCTCTGCCGGACAAAGAGCGAACGATATTCGAAGCGCAGATGATGGGAAGGCTTCTCCCTTTCAATGCTAGGGAGAAGAAATAAACGTGCAGGAGAATTTTCCAGAGCAACTGTGACACGACGAACTTCAGAAGATTTACGACACTGCGCCTTCAGCTGGTCTTCGACGTTCCGATTTCACTCCCGTGGCTGCTCGACGCTTTCGACTTCCTCTCTGGGTCCATGGCGATCGAGATGAACTCTTCTGAGATTTTCTTATCCAGTCCTGTGTACGTTTGAGCTAGATCAACCTGGTCCTCTCCTATAGAGGACATCCTCTTCGAGGACTCTGCCTTCGCTTCGACTTGCTTCTTCCTCTCCATCGTGCCCTCCTGTTCCATATTCATATGACGCTTCTGCTTCGTTCGAATCTGCAATCGGACATCAATAACTCGATTAAGGGGGGATTCTACTTTGTTTGGCCGAAAAATTGCATATTTCCTTTTTTGATTTTTCTAAAAGATAGGGTAAAGGACCCAGTTACTGACACCTGACCAATTACTGTCACCTTAAGCTATTTTAGTTAAAATAACGAATAAACAAACGTTGTAAACTGATACACAAAAAGAATGATGTATTTCAACTTATAATCTATACTATAGATTATATTCAGTTCAGCAAGAAAATGGTCAGTGTCGCAGATGGGAAGTTTATTAAGAAAACTGCGTTAATTTTTAATTATCCATTATCTTCAACTCCACTATACATATCTACATCATCTAAACTCTGCGCGACAGAGTCTTAGAAATTTAAGTTCCCACGAGTCGCGCCGATTAGACTTATACAACATCAATGACACGCCAGGTAGGAAAGTACAGTTTAACAGGTGGGATTCGTTGTGCTTCGCTTTCACGAGCATCGATGTTATTCTAAGCAAGAACCGTTTGACGAGAACGAATGGCAGAAGCTCGAGTGGCACCGAGGATTATTGAGACTTTTCCCTCGGTTACACGATTGTGAAGAGAAACGGCATTCCTCTCTTGGCCAACCGAGGAGGCCCGCCGAATCGGCGATAAAAATATCGACGAGGCGTTTGGCACGGTGATAATTCGTCGTCCGGGTTCGTGAAGCGAATTCGAGGCACCCACTTACGATTTGGGATGGTGGACGTCCAGCGTATGGCATGTGTGGAAGCATAGGAACAGCGCCATAAGCTGAGGCAGGTATTGGCAGAGGCCCAGCGGGCATAAACCCTCCAGGAAACTTTGCTGGGGCTCCAGGCATTCCGTAGGGTGACTGCAACAAATGGGAAGCTTGTTAGTGGGATCATTCTATCGCTATTACAGGAAGAAATGTCTTTGATTCCTTAATGGGATGGGTGTAACGTACCCAAACTTTCTAGAAAGCAGGTGTTTTATAGGATCAAAGCATTTTCAAATTCATCTGCAATTTGTGCTGTGTGGAAAGTACATCTTCCTAGTCATTTGCATTGTTTTATATCCAATTTGGATATTTTGACCCATAGTTTCACTTATGTGCATCTCGTTAATCGCAATCTTGGTATTCGCCAAGAAGTAATAGTTATAAGTAACGCATGTAGGGTAAAGGACTCAATTACTGACACCTAACCAATTACTGTCACCTTAAGCTATTTAAGTAAAAATAACGAATAAACAAACTATAGAATATAATTTATAGTATAGATTATAGATTGAAATACATAATTCTTTTTGTGTATCACTTTACAACGTTTATTTATTCGTTATTTTAAGTAAAATAGCTTAAGGTGACAGTAATTGGTTAGGTGACAGTAATTGGGTCCTTTACACTAAGTAGGTAGTTCAATTTTTGGAGCCGGTCAAAGTTGACCCTGCATCCGTCCGCCGGGGGTTAAATGAGGTAATATGTTAATTCGTTGCATCGTAATTAATTATCTTGGTTTTACTGTGTTACTCAAGATATGTTTGCAAGTCTGATTCCACTTATACGCGGAAAACTTAAAAATCTAGGCACTCCTTAGCCAAAAAGTAGTATCAGGCAGTGTCAGGTCAGACCTAATTGGGGACCTTGCAGCAGGAGTGATGCAGCTTTACTTTTTACTATTTCTGAATTATGACGTGTAATATTCGTAAAAAAATCTACATTTACATTTTATTATATTGATATATAATATTAATATTTTTATTACAGAATATTCTTTCGCCAGAAATAGAAATAAAAACTTATCAACCCAATAATTACTACTTATTGTGTGAAAATATATATTTTTTAATTTTAAGTCGAAGCAATAATTTTACAAACAATTTTTTCTAATTTACTCGAAGTTGGTAAAGTTGGAGCTGCATCCTCTTGCTGCAAGATCCTCAATTCAGTCTCCACCTTGCTATCATTAGAATTCAGTTCTAACTTTTATTAGAGAAGTTCTAGGTGAAATATTGTAGAAGACAGATATTCTGTTTAGTGTCATCATATTTTAAGACCACATAAAGTTTTAAAGTTTGCACTGTCATCTCGAGAGAACCTATTAGTACATTCAACGAAGATAATCAAAGTTCTACGGTGGGCAAGAAGCTAGGAGCTACCGTCCTGTGATGTGGAAGTTCGTAGTTTTGCTGCAGTTCTCACTCGCAGGCTTGGCTGCATTGAGTATTTTACGGGTTTACCGACTCCTCGACACACAGACACCGTTAATCTCTCGGTGGTCTGGCGAGCACGCGCACATTAAGTACTTCCTCAAAGCGTAGACTTGCACTCGATACTTTCTTAGAACCGAACTACGATTACGATCTAAAAGATGTTGCAACGCAGTGCTCCGTATCCACGAGATTCCTAATTATCATTTGTATTAGTGTCAGAAAAATGATCGACGACACTAGAAACAAGAACGAAGAACAATGAAGCCATTTTGTAGCGAAAAATTCTTTTAGCGAAAAATTCAATCGTTAAAAACAATTCGAGATTGCGCCTTAATTAGTACAGATAATCGAGATTCTGTTATAATTATATTTTGTTGGTCCTCTGTTGGTACTAATGATAGTTTATAACTGTTTTTCACACTGGTAAGACGATGTTCATATATAGGGTGGTAAGAAATAGTGGCACAACAGGGAAAAGGGTGGTTCTTCATAAAAAAAATACGTAAAATACATAAAAATACATAAAAAAAAGATAGAATATTTTTTTCTATTGTAAACAAAAAAGGTACTTCACTCGTGAATAGGGGCGGATTTGGAGATTTAGCGACCCTAGGTTAACACTCATCTGCCGCCCTTTTCGTGAAATGTCATCAAATATTGCAATTTAAAAGAGTCGAGAGAATTTCAAAATGAACTCAATATTACAACTCACGTATGAGTTATTGCTAATTCATTATATAAAAAATAAGTGAATTATTTGTAAACTGGTCTTCAGTCTCTGTGTTTGAAACTTTCTCAATTTCTTTCGCTGAAAATTTGTCGCTCCCCAAAATTTGCCGCCTCGTAAATTTGCTACTCCACAAAATTTTAAATTCCCCTAGGCTGTAGCTTACCCAACTCTGCCCATGAAATAATAATAATAACATTAAGGTTTCGACTAAACTCTTGACTTTCGAAAAAAATGAAAATGAAGAAACCAAAAAGTGAGTATTTTTAAATTACTACGCAATAATTTTTTGATGCCCAAATTCACTCTAAGGGGGTGAAATTGACCCCGGAAAATCTGTCTATTTTCCGATTCTTCTCTTACACCTCGCGAGCTCTAAGATAAATTTCTTATAAAATAATAATCCCAACAAAAAGAATTAACTTTAGTCTAAAAACTTCTTTTCTCTCCCTTACAATTCGCCAATTACACCAGAAAATCAGAAACTAGCCGGGTGTTCAGGGGTCAATAATTTCACCCCTTAGAGTAAATCTCGACAGGAAAAAATTTCATAACACACCCCGTTCATACATACACTTCAGAAAAAATTTGAAAGTCCTTCCTAGACCACTGCACAATCTTAAACTTGAGTTTAAGGGCGGCCCCTTGAACACCAAGCGGGCGCGTGTCAAAGGGAACGGGAAAGACGGCAGTTGCAGGAAGCGAGCTTATCCTCCTGACACAGAAAGATGCGCGACGAGCTCGTGCATCTCCGAAATGTAGGCACAGAAGCCGCCCGGGGGCGAACGCTCGGGGACGAGTTTCTCTCGACGTCTGAACTTTCTAGCTCCGCGCCTGTGTCACTGACCTATCTCTACCTCTCTCCGCTCTCCTCTGCCGGCAGAGGTCGAGCAAGTAGCCGAGGACGGGTCGTGGGAGAGGGTCCGGTCTCACCTGGATCATCGGGTGCATCGGCAGCATCGGCTGCACCACGTAGATGGGCTGGCTCTTCGGCACGTGGCTCTGGGCCGTGACCCACTGGTGAACCATGTTGCGGGTCTTCAGCCGACCGTCGCTGGCCACGTCGTCGCTGTTGCTCGCCCTCAGGCATCCGCAGAGCTTGGGGGTCAAGGTCAGGCAGCTGTAGCCGGAGACCAGCAACTCGGCTAGGCTGGTCACCAGGAGGCCGATGCTCGCGAGTAGACCCGCCCAGCCACCCTCCACGTCGTCCACGCTCCCATCTTCCCTCTGAAACGATGTTCCCTTTGTGAGACGTTCGAGGATTATACTATTGGTAGGTACATACGAGGTGGTAGCGCCGGAGGCTTCGGGAGGGTAGGGGAATTTGCTTTTTGGTACTAGGGGGAGGTTTGTATTGGGAAGTTGAAGTGGTGAATGATGGAAGTGCGAAAAATAAGAAATAATTTTGTTAGTGGAGAAGGAGGTGCGTTTTTCAATTGGAGGTGAACAATTTATTTGGGGGGTCGTTCTAGTTAGGCGGGTTAAAAAATGGACTTTTTTTAAACATTTTTTGATAGTACATATCTTCAAGAATGTACTGTTAAATTTTGTAGGGAGTGCAGAGGCTCGGCCTCTATAGATGAAAACTTTGAACGCGTTTTTTTTTTGGAAGGTCATTTTTCCACATCGTGAAGATAAAAACTCAATGTCTGTCGAACCGATTGCTTTATAAATTTGACTGCTTATTCTGCACACCTAGGACTATCGCAGGGACTACAAGCAAGTATTTTCATCGAGTCTAAGCTAGGGTAAAGGATTCAATTACTGACACCCAACCTAATTACTGTCAATTACTGTTTATTTATTCGTTATTTTAAGTAAAATAGATTAAGGTGACAGTAATTGGGTTGGATGCCAGTAATCTGGTCCTTTACCCTACTATTAAAATCGAAAATAGCAAAAGAAAAAGCCGACAAAATATTTTTCTTGCATTTTGTCCGCTATTTTGCTAATTTTGAAGGTAAACCATTAATTATAGTCCGGGCGATAGCGACAGTTATACTGATCAAGCATCTGTCTGGATTTTTGGTTTCAGATTAGTCAAACTACTGAAATCACCTGCACAAGCAAAACATGAATTTCAAAAGCATTTGAAAAACAATAATTTTATTACTTTTATATTTTTTATTTGCGGTAGAAATTAGGGCTGGGACTATTTGTCGAATTATTTGGTATTCGAATATTCGAATACTTCAGTTGTTCAATTATTTGGCGAATATAATTCGAATATTTGAGTATTCGAATACTATTCGAATATTTGAGTATTCGAATACTAGTCGAATATTTGAGTATTCGAATACTATTCGAATATTTGAGTATTCGAATACTAGTCGAATATTTGAGTATTCGAATACTATTCGAATATTTGAGTATTCGAATACTGATGTATTCGAATAGTATGGTGTGAATTATAAATCAAGTTGTTGAGGTTCATTTGTCAGGGTGAAATCTTGTAAGCTAATTTTGACCCACTTCACACCATACTATTCGAATACATCAGTATTCAAATATATATTAATATTCGAATAGTATTCAAATATATCAGTATTCGAATAGTATTCGAATACTTCGATATTCGAATAGTATTCGAATAATAACATTCGAATACTCAAATATTCGAAGTTTATTCGTAGCATTCGAATACTTGTAAAATATTCGAATATTAAATTATTCGAATAATCCCAGCCCTAGTAGAAATGTAGTTTAAAAAATAGAAAAAAGTTTTATTCCATTACTATAATTATTTTCGTCGCAATAAATTCCTGAAAATCGCTGAAGGGCTTTCGCAGAATAGAGTTAAAATCATAACGATAAAAGTGCCAGCAATCTTAATGGCCGTCATATTTTTATTTCCCTCTAAATCTGTAAAGGTGGTATACGCTGAAAGTCCATAGTGACAAACGAGAGATTTTTTTATTCAAATTTCTCTAAAAACCTTCACTATTGGCACCCACATTCTTTACCATTTCAACTCGTTACTAAAAGCAGTAGAGTCAGAGAATATTTTGTGTATGTAGGCTTTGTACTATCGGGATATTGTTCCGACGCGTCGTTAGCATTGCAGCTGGTTTCAAGCACAATAATAATAATAATAATAATAATAATAATAATAATTCGTCTTTATTCATCACAAATTCACATGAATTAAGGGATAAAAGGCGAGGTTCAGCATACCTGCTGTTTTGCAACCTAACCCCAAAGCAAGAAATATTAGAACTAGGTTTTTTAAAACCATTAAACTTACATCCTCTAATCCCTATGATATATCTGGCAGTATGGTTCTAAATTGTCTTCCATACTGTGCTGACGCACTCCTAGTGTCAGTAATGAGTGCTGTTCACACAAAATTTTTACAACTATTTACTTATTTTAAAAGTACATGACCTCTAGTGAACGAAGGATTTTTATTTTTGATGAGAACTCTTTTTTCAATTCACGAAAAACGAACAATTCTGACATCGAAAAATCACGATTTTGCGTTAAATGGCCGCCATTTTGCGTGAGATTATTTTTTTAAAAAATACTTGGTTCACGAACTAGATAACATTGGCGAAGTGGAAACACGAGGATGGAATTCCCACTAATTGTAAGATGAAAGGCACACCGCCTGCCGTAATTAACGACCACCATGGTTGATCGGTACGTTCCCCCAATTAGTCCGGAGCAATGGTGACCTCGATCCGTTTCTCATCGTTCTCACGTGTTGCCGAATCGGTGAGTTTCGGCGAGGCGGACCGATCGGAACAGGGCCGCTGGAACCGTTTGACCGCTGGAGAAAGTTTCCAATGCCAAGGCTGAAACGCGGTCAGGGCACACCGTCGTGAAGTTTCAAGGAGTGCTTCGCCTCTGGACAACGATGGATGGAACGCGCCCTGTCTGGCCCATTGCGAAACTTTATGTTTTGACGAAGTTGTCGACCTCAGGAATGATCAGGTGCTTGCGGATCCACGTGTATGGATCTGAGTTCTTTTAAGGGGTCATGCCTAGTTGGCAGGCATGATTTTCGGGATTTTTTGTGGAAAATCTAATGTATATTTTTTACAACTATTTACTTATTTTAAAAGTACGTATATTCAGCAACTCTCAGTAATTTTGTTATGGAAAAATATTAAAAAATGAACGAATAACAGCCACTCTCCCGGAAGTTATTTTTTTTTGCGGTGAGCACGATTTCTTAGAGTCGGATCAATTGAAATCAAAAAATGAAGAAGATTCTGTTAGTATATGAGTTTATCTAGTGAACGAAGGATTTTTATTTTTGATGAGAACCTTTTTTTGAATTCACGAAAAACGAACAATTCTGACATCGAAAAATCACGATTTTGCGTTAAATGGCCGCCATTTTGTGTGAGATTATTTTTTTAAAAAATACTTGGTTCACGAACTAGATAAATTCATACACTGACAGAATCTTCTTCATTTTTCGATTTCAGATGATCCGCTTCTGAGAAATCGTGCTCACTACAAAAAAAATGACTTCCGGGAGAGTGGCTGTTATTCGTTCATTTTTTAATATTTTTCTATAACAAAATTACTGAGAGTTGCTGAATATATGCACATTTAAAATAAGCTGATAGTTGTAGAAAATATACATTAGATTTTCCGCAAAAAATTCCCGAAAATCACGCCTGCCAATTAGGCATGACCCCTTAAGCAGAAAATCTCGGACCAGATGGCTAATAGCAAGAACTTGTAATTTGAATTGAAATTCTTGTTGAACTTCAAAATATAGCGGAGGACAAAAGTTTCAGTACACCCTTTAAGACGGAGTAACTTCCGACCAATTGCAATTTATTTCCAAAACGACGAAAGACGATAATTAATACACTAATCCTTCTAACTTCTAAAAAAAAAGTCGTTTGGACCAATTTTACAAAAGTTATTCTGTTTCAAAGAGACAGCTTAGGTCTTGAACATTTAAATAACCAAAATCTACTGGTAATATTTAAAGAAATAAATTTGATAAACGTTATTATCAATATCATTATTCCTATTTTCAAGTAGTAGAGCTTAATGAAAAGCTGAAAAGCGTTAAAAAAATATCGGGCTCCTACTGTCGCGAATTTTGCCATTTCGAGTACGAGCATAATAAGTGTTCACTGACAAGGAGAGTATTTTAGGTGTCCGCCTCCGATCATTTTGATTTTAGGATATGTTATAGAGGACCGAAAAATAAGAAATACGTGGTTTTTTATTTTTCCCCGTTTTCATATTTGGGGGGTGAAAACTGCGTTCAAATTTAGGGTTGAAAAATCATTTTTGTGGAATATCTCGAGATTTTGAAATCTGATAAGTCAGTCATATTTCGCATTCAATGACACCAAATTCGTCCATTGACACTATTCCCTTATATCCAAATAGTTCTCGAGATATTCCACAAAAATAATTTTTCAACCCCAACTTTGAACGCAGTTTTCACCCCCCAAATATGAAAACGGGGAAAAATAAAAAACACGTAGGGTAGATGTCCCTATTACTGTCAATGTCCCTATTACTGCCAGTTTATTTATTTTGATTTATAAAAATGTAACGTATAAAGAATAGTGTACAACAATAATATTAATAATAATCAGAGCAGTCCCAATTTAATAATACTATTATTGTTGTGCATTAGTCTTTATACGTTACATTTTTATTAAGTAAAATAAATGAAGTGGCAGTAATAGGGACACTGACAGTAATAGGGACATCTACCCTATTTTTTATTTTTCGGTCCCCTATAACATATCCAAAAATCAAAATGATCGGAGGCGGACACCTAAAATACTCTCCTTGTGACAAAAGAATGGATCTAGACTTGATCCCTTGATGACCATAAGCACAACGAAGAGATTGCACATTGGACGCTCTGGTGCATCCCGCAGCTTCACTTTCCTGAGTAGAAATCAGTTTCCTTTCGACCCAGCATTTCCCATTGTTTCCACGTCGCACGCAAATGAAGTTAACACAGTTAGGACGTTTGAGAGGTCTCGCCCATTCTCCATACTTTCATCTTCAGTCACGGTCATTTGCCTCCCAGTTAAAGTCTGATGCACTCTGCGATATCCTCCACAATGCTTTTCACATCGCAACAGTTTCATGCTATACCAACGATTTGAAGGGAGAAATGGTAGACAATGACAAATTTTGAAAATCATCAAACGCTAATAATTATTTATTCTGAAAGCGAAGGGGGAGTTGTAATAAAAAATTTAAAAATCTTTTTTTTTAATCGAGGTCGTTAAATTAGGCGATTCATTTTTTATGAACACAGAGTGGAGTTATAGAGTAATAAAAGTTACATCTCTATTCAAAAGTAGCTTCAGGTTTACCTGTATCTCCATTTACATTCATGCCACTTTGTCCGTCGGCGAAGACATCTCCCGGTTTCCTATCGATCGAGCAATAAATTTGCGCCAGCAAGGCAATAATTTCCTACGAAGTGACCGTTAACTTCTCGGTAGCTTCGCGGAACAGGCACGCGCCAAGAGGATCTCCTCGAGCATGGAATTACACTTATCGCTTCGCTAACGATTAATCGTAATTGATACCCTGGCGTTATAACATGTCTCTTCGACGACCACTAATGGCCATTGAGAACCACTAGTTTCTGTTATCACCGTGGACGTCCTAATTCCAATGCGAAGATAGCGTAAGATATTTATAGTCGGATAGGTAGCGAAAATTATCCGGAATTGGAAAAGGACATTAATGGTAACGCACGTAAATGAATTACGTGTTCTCTAAGTCGTCAGAACACTTTCTTCTCGAAAGTGTTACATTCTGCAACTACCAGGCTTTGAATTTTTATTCAATTAATGTAGAAGTTTTATTGGAATTTTTAACCTGTTGATATGTGAGAGATACTCTTCCGTGAAACGGAAATTTATTCGTGGATGACTGTCACATTGATATTAGAATTGAAGAAACTAAACGAAAATCTTATGTAACTTATAATCTTGGTATCTTATTTTCCTCTACCTCTATTTGTATTCTTTACAATAATAATTTCTATTCTCTCTCAGGAATCTTTGTACTCGTATCTACGAATGTTTACTTGATAAGCTGACCTCCCACTGGTAATTATTATTATTATTATTATTGTTATTATTATTATTATTATTATTATTATCTACGGGAAAACCCTTTAGTATACAATATGAATACATATGAACATTTAAGTGGATTAATATCACAGATATAACTAAAATAATATAAAATAAAATAATTGAAAATACTAAAAAATAAAATAACGTAATATAGAATTTTACACAGAAAAACAGAGACATTTCATACAGAAAAAATAGAAAATAATGAAAAAAGACAACAAACTAGACCAAGCACTCGGATCATAATCTTCTCAGATCATCATCATAATCTTTACTCGTCTACAATTTTTTCCTCAGTGTGCTTTGAAATTCATATGTTGTAATATTCGATTGAATGAAATTAGTGGTATGGAATGTTTATTATGTTTTTCAGCGGCCAGGAACGCGTTGAAAATAGCTAAAATATTGGGAAAAGGTTTTTCACTGCAGGCCTGGGTAATTATGCAGCGCGTTGGGAAGGCAAATAGTAAAAGGGGAGGTGGTTGGAAGCGCAAGCGCTACGTACCGGCACGGTGAGTAAGGTCACTTCCGGTGTCCTCTGGGAGTCCCTGACGATGGCAGTCAAGGCCGTGATCGCGGCCATGTTCGAGAGGGCAAGGGCGATCAAGCTGGCGGCGAGGTGAGCCGTCGAAAAGCTCGAGTTCGTTTTGCTCGAGGATGTCGCGAGCGTGGCGACGACACCCAACGCTCCGGCGACGAGGGCACCCACACCTGCCCAGAGCCCTGCACCCGAACCGCCCAGCGAGGCGCCGTGCACCAACACCAGGATGCCAAACACGACCAGGACCACACCTGTGCGCCGAGAAAAATATTTTAATCGAGGTGAAATCTCGACGGACCTCTACACTTTATCCTTGTGCTGTTTGTGTTTGTTTTTTAATGGGATTGGTAAGGGAGGTTGGAATGTTATTTGCTTCTTTTGTGATTTTCTCTGATTATTTAATTGGGTATGATTTTTTTACTCTGCCATGGGATTGTTATTTTTTTTCAACGTTTATATATATATATAAACGTTGAAAAAAATAATATATATATAAAATAGCAATCCCATGGCAGAGTAAAAAAATCATACCTAATTAAATAATCAGAGAAAATCACAAAAGAAGCATATATATATATCAAATTGACCAATCTTCTTATTTTGGAGTGCAGATTGACATTGAGTTATTGTAAATTTTGTTAAAAAATGTTATGAGGTTTGATTAATTCCAGTAAATGTTGAAATTGTTTTAAATGAAGTAAAAGTTGCGAGGAACGTTCATTTAGGTTGGGAGAAATCGCTCGAGGTGTGCTTCGTTATTATTTTCTATACGAATGGTAGATTTCAAGCAAACATTGTAATAGTTGCAATTACGCCTAGCCCTGCTCGAACATCGAATCACAATGAATCGCTGCGTGGCGATTCTCTACGGTTTGCAAGCCCGCGGAAAGAGAGTTACACAAGTATGACTTTCTAAGTGAAATGTTTTCACTTTTACGCCGATTTCTATGCACTTTGGTGAAATGTCTGCTCGATGACCACTTCTGAATGGAAATTCGTTTGGCTTGCGTTTAGAGCAGCGCTGCACAAGGAGCAGTTTTCGGCGCCTAGCGGCGAGCAACCCACCTTTCCTGTTGCTAAGGTTAGAATCGGTGAGGAGAACTGCAGTAGTGTATGTGCGTGTTCGTAGGCTCGTAGCATAGGGATATATGACTGGGTTCCTTGTAGGGGCACCAGTGCAGAACAGGTCCCGTAATAAAATTCGGGGGGGTCATGAAATTTCCAAAATATTTGCTACTGCCGGCATTTGGTATGACTTGAAGGTTCAATTTTACTGATAATGACACATTTATTGCTAATATTACTTATTTTTTCATCCGACACGTAATATATTTATAAAGTTAATACTATACAAATAAATAGCTCGGACTCGAAGAAAACCAAATTTTAATGAAGGATATAACATTAATGAAGGATATAAATTTTATATATTTTAAACCAAATTTTAATGAAGGATATATAATTTATAGGATATATTATCAGAAAGTTATATATAAATTTTATATATAACTTTCTGAATTGTAAATGATATATATCCTTCATTAAAATTTGGTTTAAAATATATAAAATTTATATATTTTATAAAATTTAAATTTAAAATATATAAAATTTATATATAACTTTCTGAATTGTAAATGATATATATCCTTCATTAAAATTTGGTTTTCTTCGAGTCCGAGCTATTTATTTGTATAGTATTAACTTTATAAATATATTACGTGTCGGATGAAAAAATAAGTAATATTAGCAATAAATGTGTCATTATCAGTAAAATTGAACCTTCAAGTCATACCAAATGCCGGCAGTAGCAAATATTTTGGAAATTTCATGACCCCCCCGAATTTTATTACGGGACCTGTTCTGCACTGGTGCCCCTACAAGGAACCCAGTCATATATCCCTATGCTACGAGCCTACGAACACGCACATACACTACTGCAGTTCTCCTCACCGATTCTAACCTTAGCAACAGGAAAGGTGGGTTGCTCGCCGCTAGGCGCCGAAAACTGCTCCTTGTGCAGCGCTGGTTTAGAGGAATCCTGAGGGAACCGAAGTGTTCATCGAAAATAGAGATAGAAAACATTTGATTTAATTTTATCGAAATATTTGGCTCTATATTAATAAAAAGTATTATATATATATAACGAAGATTTCTGTGCATAATTTTACTTAGCAATAAACAAAACTTTAAACATAAATATTGTTATGCTTTTCTGTTGACATGACTTGTGTTCTTTTGCTTTCTGTTCTGTTTATTTAATTGTAATGGTTTGCCTTTGCTCTGGGCCTTTGTTTCTTTTTAAATGATTTTATTTAGTTCCGCACCTCTGTCCGTTTGTTTTTTTGTTTGTTCATTCATTCAAATCTTGTAACTCAATTTTAATCTACTTCTACCAATCTCCAATAGACTTGAAACTTTGCAGGTACCCATGGCTATACACAATTTTGAAAAACTCACCCCCTCTAGGGTGAATAATTGCGTTCCCTAGAATTTTAAACCATTTCTACAAATCCAATCGACTTGAAACTTGATAAAAATAATTGTAGTTTATTAAAAATGAATTGTAATTTGTTAAAAATAAAAATTAATTATTTGTTAAAAATTAAATGTAATTTGTAAATGCTTAGGTATATTTATTTCTTTCAAAAGTTTTCAAAGGGATCTGTGCTTGGGGAATTCATAAGAAAAAATTGGTTTGCAAAACAGACACACTAAAAAGTATAAAATAAAAAATAGATAAAAATATTTTTTTAAGTGAAACGATTTTATTTAACTAGATTATTAATGCACCAAAAACAATGAACAAATTCTTTTCTTGTACTACAATTTCGGTGGTGATATGTGAGCTCAAATAAAATCATACAAACCTCGAGATTATCCTGTAGAATTGTTCAAATCAATTATAAAAAGGATAATCACAAAGTTTTCAATGATTTTATTAAAACAACTAGTACAAGAAAAGAATTCTTTTATACTTTCTAGTGCATTATTGCTCTAGTTAAATAAAATCAGTTAACATATTTTTGCGTTGCAAATGGAGATCTCACAGATATATAAATAAATAAAACTCACCGAGAAGCAGTTGCCCGCAGGAGGTGAACATGAAGAGGTTGGAATCATCCTTCGCCTCGGCGCTCCTCAGCTTCTGTCGCTGTTCAGGGTGCTGTTGCGCGTGTGGCTGGTGTTGCTGGTGTCGTTGCTGCTTCTCAGAGATCAGAACATCCTTCGAGTGTTTCGACTCCAGACAACTCTCCGGCTTCGACTCTGAGGCGGTCGAGTCCTTGGAGTCCTTCGAGTCATTCGAGTCCTGACTTCTGACCGTCGAGTCAAGCGAGATCACCGCGTTCTCCATGTTTCTTCTGTCCAGAAACCTTTTAACACATTACTACCAGCAGCCCCTCCTTCCTCCACACCTTTTTATCTTCAGCTCGAACGTTCCAGGAACGTTTTGTCATTTACTCTCGCCTGCCATGCATGCTTTACTCGTTCCTGTCTATTTCCCTCCCACCCCTCGAATTCTTCCTCGCTCGATTAATCCTCAAAGTCGCTTGGACCACTCAATTCAAACAACTCCAATAAACTCTGCCAGTATTTGCTGCAGTTTTTCTATCATTGATGTTTATCAATGTCTAGAGACTGGACTAACAGGTTGGCTGTCACGGTGGAATTCGAAGTTCTCGGTGGGACTTTGAAAAGTGAGCAAAAGGTTGCGTTACAATGTCACAGGAAAGTTAAAGTTGCTGGAATCCTTCGCTTCTTCTCTCGCTTCTTGTTTTATTTCAGTGCTGAATTAAATTGAACTGATTCCTTTTTATGGAAGCTTTACTTGCTGTCGTTAACGTGGGCCATCAGTGGCGCACGGTGGCATGGAGAGTGTTAACGTGTAATTTATGTCTGTAAACACTTGTTTGGCGGTTATAAGTGGAGTGGCATTTTTGCGAGGATTCGACGTTTTCCCAGCTCAATCGCAGAGGCTCTTCGTGACTGTACTCTAAGCGCGGTTCGGTAAAGGTCAATAGACGCTGTAGTCGCTGATCCGGTTGACACAGTCCGTTGGGTCCCAGTGATCTGTAAATTAAGCAACCGATAGGTGCATTAATAAATAATCGCTAGACAGTGTCGATGGTCAGGGACACTTGCTGCCTGCGGGAAGACAGACTTGTACATTGTGACACGACGTTTATCGTAAAACAGTTCCTAATTTTTTGAGTGGCGTAAGGTTTTGAAAAATGGCTAATTAAGTCTGTCAGACGTTTTCGAGGGATTGCTTCTGGTGGGAACGCTTTGTCCAGCGCTTTGAACACTTGCCGATATTAAGGGGTTATATCTAGTCAGGAGGCCGAAAAGAAACGAATGTTTGCGAATTTTTTTTGAAAAAGCGGAAGCACATATTTTTACAGAACTTTCTGCACTTTAAAGAGTAACATTTAAAGAACATTTGGTAATTTTTTGTAGGAAAATATTTACGTTTATAATAAAAGTACAACGACATCCAAGAAGCCTTTTTAAAAATAGGGAGTAAGATATCTCAACAACCACTGCACCAATCTTTCCAAAATTTTGTGGGCTTATTTTTTATATAAATATCTACAGACTGTCGTTCCCATTTTTTTTTTCAATGTATATTTTCGTTGATAATATTGAAAATATACATAGACTGACTAGGTATAACCCCTTAAGGGAAACCTGCAGTAGGTTAATTTCATAATCGATGATATTTTTCTATTTTCCAGAAAATTCTGAAGAAGAAAAGTGAATCTTCAAGAAAGTTGAATCCATTTCTTGCCGAATAAACAGAGACTTGAATTACAAAATAAACTTTCGTTAATACAGAACGAGGTAAGAATTTTTATGAAATTCAGAATTTTTTACAATCATCAGAGCTCGTTCCGTAAGGAACAACGATTTATCTAACAAGAAGCACGGTGAAAGAGGGAATAATCTTGACTACAGAAACCATTTTATTTTTGTCCTTCGACATTGGTTTACGTCAGTCTTGCTATTTTACTATCAACTTGTCAAATGGATTTGACACATTGATTGCTACATGATTTCTCTACAAATTCCAGCAATATTTCTGTCAGCGTGACATCATTTGAATATGTATGACGCCACATTTTTCCCTTGTCCTTAGCTTTATTTCATTTTTATTTCAGTACCTACAAGCCCTGCGTGAATAAATAGCACGCATTTGAATAAACACACGTATCCCTGACATAAAAAAATATCGGAAATCAGTGATTAGAAATTCCATAGAAGACTACGTCGTCTACATATGAATAACACCTAAATTTTAATTTCTGGAGATAGTAAAATTCACCTGAAACAATCTTCATAATTCAAATCATATAAACTGCGAGAAACTCTAGAAACTCAATCACAAAGTCAATTCTGCGATCACTGTGAAAGAAGTGACTGCATACCCCAAATATTTCCCACAAAAAATATTCTAATTCGAAACTTGTGCTTTCCACTTTCGACCCAATAAACTACCAACCTCCGTACTTTACATAACTCGAATTGCAAGACGATTAATTCTTCAAGTCAACTCGACTGATTAATGGTGGAATGACTAAAGAGTATTGTAGCGAACTCCAGACCAATCGAAATCTTTTAAAATAAACCGAACGCTTGCCGTTACGTGACCAGACGCAGCCTGACGCGTTTTTTTTATCTGTTTTCTCATCATCATCGCCATCATCATCATCAGCAGTGACCAGTCAATAAATTCAACAACGCTGCCAGTCGAAACGCACCGTAAATTGACCCTGTTACGTCTGCTGGCCGTGGAAAATACGACGCAATGCTCAATGCCTGTAAATCAAGTACAGTTAAGGCGGTCGGTTTGGAAAAATTCTGTGGTGCACGATGCGCAGCGACCTTGAAGTAACACGAACTCGTCCTTGTTCTGTGGGTATTTTGAAAGACGAGACTGGACATTCATTGAATTCGACGCTGGATGAGCCAGACGCGCGTCTGCTTGATTCGAATTAATGTTGCGTGTTACTTGAATTCTTTCGAATAAATGTTTATTTAAGATGATTATCCAAATTCATTCTTTCTAGTCGAATGTTTTAGTCTATTTGGATAACAGTTATTCGTAATAGGTTATTCACTGCTCTACATTTGGGCTATATCGAATATTCGAATATCAGAGAATTTGCATTTGAGATTCGAATAATTAGGAGTATTCGAATTTGCGATTCGAATAATTAGAAGTATTCGAATTTAAGATTTGATAATTAGGAGCATTCAAATTTGTGGTTCAAATAATTAGGAGGATTCGAATAGTTGATTAATAAGGAATATTCGAATAAGTAGAAGTATTGGAATATTCGGAGTGATGGAATTTCAGATTATATCGAATAGGAATCTGTATGTGAAATATTTTTTCACACTCTATCGTGAAATTCTTTTCATATCGGCCTTTACAATTATTTGTTTTCCAAACGATAAATTTGTGAAAATTATAAATTTTGGAACGAAAACAACGATTAGTATAATTATTATAATTATTTTACAATCGTTATACGAAAAAATTATTCAAATAAGTAATGATGAATTATTCCAATAAATAAAAGAAATAATTTTTGCAAAGAGTAAACATTTATTATTTAAAAAAAACTCCACTCTATATTATTCATTAAAATTTATTATTATTTAATCGAGTAATTTTATAGCCCGAATAACTATTTCAAAATTATACGAATAATAATATGAACAACTGCTGTTCGAATAATAATATGAACAACTGTTGTTCGAATAATAATATGAACAACTGTTGTTCGAATGATAATATGAACAACTGTTGTTCGTTTTCGCCGCCTGGTAACTGATACCTGTTTTCACAAATAATGAATGTTATGTATAGTATTATAGGAACAAATATAAATTAATGAATATATAATTATCCGAATGAAAATTCTTCGCCTGCCAATGTTATTCGAATTGTTTTTTTTTACAAAGAAACGACTATTCGTTATTTCTATCCATTCCTTGTTATCCGAATCAAACTGAGTAGGTATACTACATATAGTTCCACTAAAAATGTTGAAAGTAAATCAACATAAAATACAATAAAAACAGTACAACTATCCATTATTTCACGGTTGTTTAATGTCGATACTATTTGCCCGCTATTAAATAATCTCACTACGTGAATATTTACTTCCCTCCCTGTTGACTGCGATTTACTAATGGAAACATCGAAAATATCGCAGTTTTGAGCGACGTTGCACTACACTGAATACTTCACGGTACGCGAAACCAGCGTGTACGGTAAATTTCTGACCGGAAAGTAATCTCCGCGTACTTAGGTCTGAAGAAGACTCACGATGAATTGCGAAGAAACACGCACGGGACGACTTTTATGGTGTACACTAAAATAGTGCAACTGTTACAGTGGAGGAATATGAATGGGTCACAGGAACATTGTTTCTCTCCACCTGTTACAAGGATCCTCGCACCGAGTGACGAATGAAATATTTTCCCGCGTAAATGTGCGGTTTACAGTTATGTCATTAGCTGCACGTTCCCTTTATTCTGCGGTCAAACTGTGTCCATAATTCACCGATGATTACGTCTTACAACATTGCTACTTTTCAATATTTATTATTTACTGTGATACAAAATTTCTATTTTCCTCGTAGAAAATAGGTAATAATTATACAAAATGTGAAATGATATTTCAGAGGAGGAATTAAAATTCTGGTACAATTATACATAAGTACCATTATTACTAGGGTAGATGTCCCTATTACTGTCAGTGTCCCTATTACTGCCACTTCATTTATTTTGCTTAATAAAAATGTAACGTATAAAGAATAATGCACAACAATAATATTATTATTAAATTGGGACTGTTCTGATTATTATTAATATTATTGTTGTACACTATTCTTTATACGTTACATTTTTACAAATCAAAATACATAAACTGGCAATAATAGGGACACTAACAGTAATAGGGACATCTACCCTACTTTCCAAAATAAAATATCCAGCTCTAAATATAAATCCCTGCTGTACTAACTCCTGATACAATTCTTCCACGAAATTAAGAAACAAATAGGGTACGGTGGCAGAAGTGTTCCGAACTACATCCAACACAATCGTTCGCACGATTTCATGATCGAAACAAAGAGCGTAGCTTGCCGACAGATACAAATCTTGTTGAGAGTAATTCACCTATTATACATCGAACTGACTTCTCAGAAAATTAAATTACCCAACCAAGCAGCACCAGCCACCAACAAATGCCACCCCTAAACAATTTCAATCCTGCCTACAAAATCTTCCTGAAAATACCTCAAATGAACCTCTCAAACCACAGCAAAAATTTCTCGAACACCAATAAATATACCAAACCACATTTGCTAGAAACTTCTACAAGCTTTTGTACTCCCTGTACAAAACGTCAAAAGCTTCCAAATCACAACATACTCTTTTACCAATCTAAACAATAAATATACCATGTACGAATCGTGATGTCTGAGAAAATGTAGCATCCAGAGTTCCGTTGGAGGTTTCACGGTACGCTTGGGTTTCGTAGGCAAACCGAGCAGAGCTGAGAGTGCGCGGAAGTATCGCGAATGAACGTACCAGGTGGACGTTGGCTGTCACCTCTCCTCTGTTCCTTGATCACATGATCCGCGAAGGGGATTCACTTCACTGATCGAATATCACCCACTGTATTACGCCTTCGGCTGCACCCCGCCGATCACGGTGGATCTGAATAGAATCTGCACGATCGCTCGCGATATCCGCCTGCACGACTGCCAGCTTCAACAACCGATCAGTGACTGGAGTGTGTTCACCGAGCGGCACAGGTTGCGACCACTCTCATCGCGCCTTTCTCCGTCTCTTTCTTCCTCTGCAGAGCTGAGCCACCACTACTCCCCAACGGCTGCTCCTCTCTGTCCCGCCGCTTCTTTCCGCGCCTTTGGAACACCCCGAAAATTGCTCAAGACCGATCGGCAATTTCTCGCCGCTAGGTAAATCGCGGTTAACGCGCTGCTACGCTCCGCACCGTGAGAATTAAAGGTTCGCTTGCGTGGTTACAACCGTTGCTGGACTAGTTGCAGTGGACGTTGACTGTAATTGGTTATGTGGTATATGATACTGGTGATGTTTGTAGTTTATAAGGGAAGATCCTGAAGTCGAAGATTTCAAAAATTCTGAAACTTTGTGAATATGTAGGGAATTTCCTCCTGATTGCAACACAATTTTTGGTTGCTGCTCAAATTCATTGTAAGGGGGTGTAATTGGACCCCTGAAAATCCGGTTATTTTCCGATTTTGTGGAATAACTCGTGAACTGTAAAATAATTTTTTTTTTATCAAATGATAGATCTAATTAAAAGAAGTAACTTTTATATTGGAACTTTTTTCTATCTTTTATAGTTCGCGAGTTATAACATAAAATAGGAAAATACCTGAATTTACAGGGGTTAATTTTACCTCCTTTGAGTGAATTTGGGCAAGAAACAAAAATTATGTTGTAATCAGGAGGAAATCCTCTATATATTCACAAAGTTTCAGAATCTTTTGAATTTTCGGGTTTGGGATCTTCTCTTGTTAGTGTCAATGTGAAATGGTTGTGGGGATGACTATTGGGATCTGCAGAATCCATAGTTAAGGGGGATTCTCGTGTAACAGCCCCAAAAGTAACTGATATTTGATTTTTAAAAAAAAAGCTGATTTAATGTTGGATTAAATGTTTTTGGGATATAAGGAGGTACCTCTAAACTTGCAGAAATTTTTTCTTATGTCGATGTTTCTTATTATTTATTAATTATTGTGGAATCTTGTCAACCTCATCGACGAAGTCACTCGTGTCGGCTGTACGGGTAGCACTTGTCATAGACAGCTTATTGCAAAAAAAAAAGAAGAAAAGTTTCTTAAAGGTAGACTGTTTATGCTGGGATTGACCCAATTTTAAAGAAAAAAAGAATGAAAAATTGGGACAGTTATAGCGTTTCAAAAAAGGTTCAAAGTAATGTTAACAAGATCCCACAATAGTTAATAAATAGTAAAGATCGACATAAAGAAAAGTTTCTGCAAGATTAAAGATGCCTCTTTATACTCCTAAAGAATTTAATCCAATATTAACAATTGTTTTTTAAAAGAAAATCATAACTATCAGTTACTTTTGGGAGCTGATACCCGAGAATTCCCCCGTCCTTAAATTACGTAAGAATAATTTTGGCGATTATTTACCCCCTTCCTCGATCAGTATAAGAATTTCTAAGAATTTATTTTCCCATCTCCATCGTCTTGATGTAATATTTTTTCAGTTATTAAAATTCTTTTAAAGGTTTATATAATTCATTTAAACTTGATTTCGCGTATGCGACGAAACGTCGCTTTAGACTGCTCATACTGAAAATTAGATTGAAAAAACTTTACGTAAGACGCTACCTGACCCCCTCTCTCTACCCTCCTTGTAAGAAAACGTAAGAAGTTCGCGACCATTTCCCCCAAAAAGCCTTACTAACTGGCAAAAAGTGTCATTGAAATTTTTGCGAAACAAATGTATATTTTTAGTAACATTTAGTAATATTGTCTGATGTTTAAGGGGGCCCACTGACACTCTGACCAGTCCGCCACTGTCCCTAACTCGTGTGATTTATGGAAACTGGTGCCCCCAAATTTTGCGCAAAGTTAAGTTCGTAACTGTTTTCTTGATCATATACATTGTTTATCTAAAACGTCTTCTGCCAGTCGTATGAAATTGATCCAAGAAACTGAATAAATGTAATTTATTTATTATAATTGTTTCAAAATCAAAACGCATTAAATAACATTCGTCGTATATCAAAGGTCGTTGCCTGCTAGTCTTCTAAAACTAATCACAAAATATTCTATACTAAACAGTTTATCTAAACTTACAGTCCCTCTTCCTCAAGCTTCTTCCTCACAGTTCACTTTTCTTTTTACTCAAACTTTCAAGCCATTTGAAAACCTCTTCGTATTAATTAGAATTTCCGTGTAACACGATTTATGTACACTTTCCCCAGATCATGACTTCGATGATAACAGTAATTAATCGACATTAAGAAACGAAATCACAATGTCGTAGCAGTATGAGACTTTGTAAACAATCACGATCGTACGTAAATATAACGACTCCACACCGATTATGATAATTACTGTGCTCGTCAGAAAATAACGACTTCGAATTAAGCTCAGGGGACCGATTACATATAATAATACCAATTATACTTTTATCATTGCTGAGCTACATCCACCAAGGAAGGTTGTTGTCTCGACAATGAACACAGTAGCACCTTCATTATCCAAAAGCTCTTCTATCACAACAAAACACCCCTTCCTCTAATAAAATTTAACGCTAAATATCTTTCATTATAACAATATAACGTAACACCCATAATAGACGAGTTTACACGTAGTAATTGCATCAAAGAGGAAGCAGTAGCTGTAGTACTAACTACATACATGAATAAAATGCCAGGTAATTAAAGAATCATAAAGTAGCAGACTACGGGAGGAGAATAATAAAATCATGAATACATAATGCCTAAGAAGCTACGCTTACTGGCATTAGAAACATTTTTGCAAAATTTTCCCAGTAGGGAAAAATATACTGCACTAATTTTTACCAAAAATTGTTTCCCTCTAACTCTGCACTGTTCCTCTTTTTACTCCATTATTTAGAAAACTGGTGATTTTTGTTTTGGTAACGTGGTCTCCTTACTATTTCGAAAAATCAACGTTTTACTATAGTGTTTAAAATAAAAAAATTCCTTTTTGTTTAATAATTGAGTTCCCTAAGCAACGAGAACAAGGAGTCACTATGATTTTTTTGAACGAATTCTTACGTCAAGTTCGCGCAACCTTATTTACGCGCGAAGTTATCGACGTCGAATTCTTTCTGCCGCTCCATTAGCCGCGAATTAATTGCAGGCGACATTTTTACGGCGACACAAAAGGTGGCCGCGGTTTCTAATACTTTCTAGCGGCAGGTGCGAAGTGAAACGTCACGGCGGATTGATTTTCCACTGGTACCACTGATCGATGACTCGCGCGGGACAATGGAGCGGCTTGCATCATTGCTTTCCAACGGGACAATTGATATTTGAGCTTCTTCGAACCTAATTCGATTAACTGTGTAAAATCAAAAGTATAGAGAATTGATAAGTTCGGGACTAATTGTGCGTTTAACCATTGAAATTGAGAAATTTACAGGAAGCGGCTCGGTTGAGCAGTTTAGTTTCTGACAGGCTGGTATATAAAAAATTTTGCAACGGTATTGACACCTGGTCGTGAGAGCAACAGTCTTCCTTTTCTCTATGTTTTTCCTGATATTACCATCACCGCAAAAATCGTGTAACTTATTCTTTGTGTTAGGGAGGCTATAAAAAGGTAACGAAAATTACCAGAAACATTGTTCATACGTATTCTTTTGAACGGCAGTGCACAGTGTTACAAAATCATATGTGTAGTTTAATTATTGGAGAAATTAAATTATGAATGTGTTAAATTTAAGTAAATTAAAATTTGTGTTATTTAATCATTGGAGGAATTAAATTAGAAATGTGTTAAATTTAGGTAAATTAAATGTGTGTAAATTAATTATTGGAAGAATTAAATTACAAATGTGTTAAACTTAAGTAAATTATAATATGTGTAATTTAATTTCAGTTCAGTAATTATTAAACTGCACATCGCAATATCTACAAACTATCTATCCCCCCTCCAAAATTATACCTTTAGCATCCCTACAAGTTCTCTGGATGCAGTTTCTCAGAACTCCTGCAGCTCGAAGTATCCATTATGCATGCGATCCATTAAGATCGTTTTAATCAGGATTACTCCTAAATCGTCAGTCAATCTTCTGCTCTTCTAGTTAAAGTGGGCACGCAGTCTTCTTCCGTGCAACAGCATCGGTGCGTACACGCGAGCTTCCGTGTGCATCGTGCAGGCATGCACGTCCATCATATTTTCCTGGGCAAACTCTCACGGATTATAGTGCCCCATCTGCGGGCGATGATGCGCCAATCTTAGGGGATTCAAAATTCGTACGGTGGAAGGGGCGAATCGTGATCGAGGCGATTTGATGATACATTACTCGCGCGAGAGAGCTTCAACATACTAAAGTATGTACCCTGTAGTCATTGAAACGTGGAAGTACAGTATATTTATTTATTTATTTATATTTCTTTATATTACTATTTCTTTTTTCCTTTATTCTGATTATTTTTGTGTTTCTACTTTTATGTATTAGTCCGTTGTATAAATATACTAGCTAATTTCGGCTTTGCCCGAAATTTAGATTCTGATTGTAGAAATTTTTTTTAGTTTTTTTTTGTGAAAATAGTCACATTCATCTGGATTAGTCAGGCATAATGAGCTGAGGCACCATTTCGTGATTACAGAGTTTATCGTTTAAACGTTTTTAGGCGACAGACAAACACACTAATATGTAGAAGCTTTCGGCTTTATATATTAAGATATATGAAAGAAAACCCTTTGGTAGAGGACTAATATATAAACATAGAAACACAAAAATAATCAAAATAAAGGAAAAAAGAAATAGTAATGTGTAGTATTAGTAATAGACTTTCAATCTTAATTTAGGTTACTATCAATAACTAGTTGCAAGTTGGATATAGACTGAGTTGGTTTTATCTACTATTAGATTAAGGTCAGGTCTAATAACAGCCTACTGGCTGCACCTCGCCTTTTAAGTAAATCTCCACAATTATCTGTATATGGTATATAATATGTGGATACAGTGCGGAGTAATAAAGGCGATTAATAATAATACACCATTTTTTACTTGGTCTGATATGGCAGATTTGAAAATGAAACGGTTCCTAGTAAAGAATAAGTGTATGAAAAGATTTTCAAAATCGATTTCCTGGAAGATGAAGTCTTTTATGAGTAAGTTTCATTTGATATTTTCTACGTTGTTTCATTCCTTTTTTATATAAATACGTCAGCTATGTATATTCCTTATCTAAGAAACTTTTTACATGATCCAATTAATAGTAAATTCCACATGTCAACGTGTAGAAATTGCTTTTAAAATTGGACATGGAAGAGCTACTTAGTTATACTTCTGTATCACTAATGGAGATCTTCAAACATTCTAACTTCGTTCACTCTTCTCAAAGCCAAGGAAGCATGTTGAGCACCGTACACTCTATTGAAGAAATATCTTCGAGCTACAATCGCATGACGGGTAGAAGCCCAATTTCACATGATTTTTATCTGCCAGAGTTGGGCATTATTCGAATAAGATTGACGAATAAAACGCGGTTATTCTCGAATAACGAATAATTTTTTATTTTTATTCTCGAATATCTTCATTTAATTCGCAATACTTATTCGAGACCATTTGAACAAAAATGTATTCGTTATTCTCGAGTAACTTTATTTTAATCGAAGATTATTCGAATAAAAATTTATTCAAATAAAAATTATTCGAATACAAATTTACTAGAATAAAAATTATTCGAATACAAATTTATTAGAATAAAAATTATTCGAATACAAATTTATTAGAATAAAAATTATTCGAATATAAATTTATTAGAATAAAAATTTAGTAGAATAAAAATTATTCAAATAAAAATTTAGTAGAATAATAATTATTCAAATAAAAATTTATTAGAATAAAAATTTATTAGAATAATGCTCAACTCTGGTAGTACGAAGCCATGCCATAAACTATAAATTCACGACTAAACCATATTATAAAATTATTTTAAATACTATAAAAGTGTTAGCAAAGCAAATTCCACAAACATGAAGCTGAACAACTGTCCGCCATCCATTTGCAGCCGGAGCGAAATTTCTCGCCGAGCGTACAGTGGAACCCATCGACTCGCGACAAAAGGCTTTTTTCACCGGACGTCATCCGTTTCGTTACGTATCGCATGTCTTACGGTATTTCCGTCGTTCGCCTCGCTTATGCATCGCGGCGTGATCCGTATGCACACGAATGCACACGGGAACGTTGATTCTGCGGCCCAGGGTTCGCCGCACTCCGTTGCGCCGCGTATAATGCGACGTGTTGCAGGGGAACCCTGCGAGGAGACCCTCGAGGGCGCGAGGGATCGCCGAGATTGCTCCGTAAACGTAATGGGCCAATCAGAAATCAATTTCATCCCGAGTGATGCGTGAAAGGAACAGCGAATGGAGATTTACGATACGCTCGTTTACTGGATTTCCATTTTTCTCTGCTGTCAAACACGGCAAAACGACCGCTCGTTTAAATAAACGCCTCATAGAAAGAACGTATACAGGTTGTTCGTGGTTACTGAAAGGCAATTATTGGTATCACGATCCCTGTTCTTATGAATATTAGTAATTACGTTGTTTGCTTATTATTTATTTAGTTACAGATATGGAAAAGCAGATATATTAATTATTCTATATGTTATTGTCATCTGATATAAGTATTTGCCACTAGTGCCTACGATATTTATTGAAAGTGAAACTTTCAGTTAAACGAATAAGGTACAAGTCGGGCACCGGCCCAGAGCGGCAAATTTTTTGGCGGCAGATCTGGTTGAAAGAGAAAATTAAAATAAATAAGAACCAATAAAAAAGTCAATTTCTTTGTAAAAAAAAAATTGCTTGAATTTAGTATCAAACTTATAAATCGTGTTTAATCAAACATAAAATTACTATTATACTAGGGAAAGATGTGTACCCATATTAAACAAATATCTACAAAAATTTCCTTTGCCATCAAATATTATATTTTAAAATAACTATTTATAATTGAATATAAAGGGCGACAAAAAATTATTTTTGCCCCGAGTGGCAAAGTAGCTAGATCGGGCCCTGTTCCAAATTTGACGTTGAAATCAAAATAGACGATGAAAAGAAGCTGAAATTACGAAGAATATACCTAACACATCTATTTCATATCATCAAATATCAGAGTCTACTTTTTTCATTACTCTTTATACTCCCAGCAAAAATCTGAATTTCCATCGTCCCACAGAACGTGTTAATATATTTTGCAGCTACCTATCCCCGTTTCGACGTTTTCCTTAATTCGTTATAACTGGGTCACTAAACCTGGATACCCACATTTACAGAAAATTTCCTTTTAATTTTATGCTCCACAACTCTACACGCATCTCTTGAAAATGACATCTGCTCGTATAACATTCCCCTTGTTTTTTTCTTAATTGCTCTACATGTACATCTTAAGGTCGATATCTATTCAAGCAAAACGTGTTCCTACCTTCACCTCCTTTTCTAACTACTCAACCTGTCACACATATCCACTTTGCGGATTGCGTTAATTAAAAGACACCCCGTAGATAGCGCAGCGCCGATGGAAGAGGCGGTATCACGACGAAAATTCATTTTCGCGGGGATTGCGTCTGAGTCTGATTAATCCATTCCTAATTATGTTACCGTGGAATGTAAAGTGTTAGCACAGGTGGATCAGATAAACGCAGCCGGGAACTTCTGAACTTCCGACGTTCCCAGCTAACATTACCTACGATCCACTTCGCATAATAATGATCACTAGTAAACGATGACCGTGATAGTAACCAGATCGATGATCACCGTGCAACTGGTGCTGCATGATTATCCGATTAATTGCATGCCTATCCAGCGACTCGTCTGATCATTAATTACAACGTTTCTCAGGCAGGGAAATTTTTCTTCCACTCCGTGTCTCGCTTTCAATATTCACACGTTCCTTCTCAGATTTTTTTTTATAATACTTGACTCGCAGCTGATAATTTCGCTAGAGTAATCACACTACTTGCGTAATTACTATATCACTACAATTATTTGATAGTATTACACTATTATATTTAAGCGTTCAAGTGTGATCTAATGACACGTTTCGTGACCTGTACTTTCATGGAGTTTGTAATTTCACCAATTTTTATTATTTTATAAAATTAGTGTTTAATATTGCAATAAATGTATTGAGAATAAGTTAAGGTTTAGTGGATTAGAATTTTTGTTAATTGGTAACAATGAGTGGATAAGCTTGGAGAGTATTTGACTTTCTTTCTATGTCATAAATGGAATTGATGAATTGAAAATGGTGGAAAGTTGAGGGTATTAATATTGTATTTATGAAAGTGGTTGTAGAAAAATGACGCAGGGTATACTGAACTATAAGTGTATCACGGTTGAGAGGTATGCAAAATATTGCAATTTTTTGTTGCATATTCAAGGCCTCGATTGTCAACACTGCATTCCACGCGATTAATCATCGATTAGTTAACATAGTTTCAAGTGATGGTAGCGGTTGTTCTAACGGAAGCCACAACTCATTGACTTTTAGAATAAGAATGCTTATTAGATGTTGTATCTATCCGTAGAAATCGTATAAAACGGCGGTATGTTTCCGCGGTCTGAAAAAAATCACAAGTGCGTATCAATTGTAATTAAGGAATCCGACTTCCGGGCGTGTAAACGCGGAATTAGTTGAAATAACATTAAACTGGATCCATGTAACAAACACACGCCTTTTTATACGTAATTTAACTTTTAACTTTTTTATATTAAATCCACAGAAATCGTAAAAAAATCACACATTAAGATTAAACGTATATGAAATTAATAAAACAGATGTGACTACTCTTGAAAAATATTTTTACGTTCTAAATATCAATAATAGTATATTGAAATAAAATATTTTCAAGTAGATGATAATGATGGATGAAAGAATGAATTTTGAAAATTGCTAATTTTTATTTTATAATAGCAAGAATTCTAATGTTTCCTGCGTAATACCAGACTTAAGTTTCTAACAAAAATTAGAACCATTTTCACAGGTTGTATTACTTTTTTATAATATTGAAATAAGAAGAGGGAATGTGTGTAGGTATGTAGTTGTTAAGAAATTTTGTTGCGCAACTGAGAAATGATAATTGAAGTAAGGAACTAATGAAGATTGGAAATTTTGTGTGCAACAATGTAGGCTGTTAACTAATTGCAAGTACAGCATGTACAAATTTGCAATATTTTTGTTCCGCGAAGTAGGTACATAGGAAAATGGATCAATAAATGATTCGTGAATATTAATATTATTCAATATAGCAATAAATCAGTATATCTGTATATCACTGTATTAATATATTTGCGTTACTAACAGAGATCCAAAATAAGTTAATTTAAAAATGTTTTGAAGAAAAAACATTAAGTAAAAATTGATTATTATTTAAATGGAAGCCAGTTAATGATTTAAATCTCAATCAAAAAATGAAATGATTAACAAATACTATTTTTCAATTGTTCTGATTACGACAAACCATTAAGAATAATGAAATTTTTTTTAACCACCAGTAACCATTCTTAAAGACGGAAAATTATTTCCGTCGTCCATAATGGTTATTCATAACCAAAATAAAATTCCTGTCATCGACAATGATACCCGGTAATCCCAAAAATGTAATCATTTATACGAAATGATTATTTGCAACCAAAATCATTTAATTAAACATATTAACACTTATACCAAAATTGTTAAAAGTGATATAACAGCTATGATGTCTGCTTAGTAGTCAACTTGTATCCATACAATCTCTCTGTACTTTTACTAATTAACTATGAACAGCGAGTTTCCGTGTATTTGCCAATTCCCAAATTCATTTCTCATTCAACACGTTTTAATTCCAGTAGAAAGTCTCGCCGCACGCTCAAATTGGAACAAAAGTAGAAATCAGTCCAAACTCCAGTTCAAAGATAAACCTGAGAAGCAACAATAAAGATCAACTGAAAGCTGCTAGAAATAAACGAGCGGTATTTCACAATCCGTTGTTTCCCCCCTGAAATTCGCAGCAAGGTAAACGAAAGTCGACATCGGCTCTAAAACTCGGCCTGATAAGGGAGCTGATCGCATTAATCAACGGTGTAGCGCTGCTAATTACGAGCGCGCGGTATCGTCGGATCTGCTCGCCGAAAGAATGCGCGCGGCCAGGTCGGGCTGCTGAAGAGCCAGGCGAATGAAACCGACGCGCACCGGTGGGCCCGGAAAATCTTCGTCAAACGTTACGCGTACAACCTATTCGATTGTGGCCGCGACCCTTTGATTAAGGGTACTACTTAGACAGTCGTTTTTCTCGAAACTAAAGGATTTCCTTTTCATTTAATTAGAAGGAAATAAATTGAAGCTGAGGCTTGTCCTTTGACACAAAGTTCATTAACATCGTAAGCTTTACAAAAACATTTCATTAAAGAGGCTTTTTAAAAAAACTTCTTTTGAGGAAGAAGGCCGAGGAAAAAACTAACCGAAGTCGACTACTAATCGAAGGCACGCGGTTATAATCGAACGAGCCGGCTGTACGTCGTCGATTGCAACGCGGGGACGACGGCGAGGTCTTTGTGCACGGCCTTCCAGAGGTTTCTCCGGCCTTTCTAAAACGGCCCCAAGAGAAATGCGCCACCGAAGAGAAGCCAGCACCCGGAATCCTCCTTTCGGTCCAACGTGCCGAGATTTCCTCTGCGCCGCAACACATTTTTATGGGGACGCCACGCTTCTTCAGATAACATCCGTATAATTGGCGTTTCAAGAGAAAGAGGATGAATGTAGTTTGTTTCTCTGTATTGTTAAGTCTGTGCAGTACAGGCACGGCTACCATGCCATACGGAAGTATCAACACTTTTTGTTCGGTAGAGTTCTTGTGAGAAGGGTCGAGCTTGTAATTTTGTGGGATCGAATGGAGTACTGGTTAAGAACAACAACTTCTAACTTTTTTCTTAGATGGAAGCTTAAAAAATTCGAATAAAATTGAACTGCTTTGTTTATCGCGTTGCCATATTTATTTACATTATCAGATATGAATGATTCTAGAAGGGACGAAAATAGAAAATATTTTGAATTTGAAAATAACTTTGTTTTTGATTTCAGATGGACATGAAAAACGAAATCGTGCTCACCGTCATTAAATGTACAATCCCGACTAAACTTTTTTTTTAAACCAAATTTGGTATAGGGGAAGTAGGGGCATGATGGGGAAGCTAAGGAAAAATGCAAATAAAGTGATAATTGTACCTATTAATTAAGTCTTTATTACTCCAAATACAACTATAAGTTAATGATTTAACATTTGTTACACACTTTGGACTATCTGAGGTCAGGCGTCTAAGTTATTAAACTTTATAAAACAGATGGAAAAAAACCGTCTTGCCCCTACCGTGGGGTAAAATGGGGTACCGAAAATGGAGTAAAATGGAGTACCGAAAATGAGGTAAAATGGGGTATTGAAATGATTTACCTAAGTATTTTCGCACTCGATACAAATGTGAAATTCTTCGCAATTATTTTCATCAAACCCTGCGCAGGAATAATTGTGGGACCACCGTCGACAGAGTTGACAGGCAACCCAACCCTCTGTGGATTGCAAGTATGAATCCTGACAATATAAACATTCGCAGTCTCCTCTTCTACTTTTTTTCGAACTAAAAAGAATGAGATTTATTTGAATTAAATTATAATAGAGAAGGATGACGTTGCTTAATCTCACATGAACAACCACCATGCGGGGAATGAGGTTAGGGGTTATGTCGGGGTACCCCATCATTCCCCGTATCAAGGACCCCATCTTGCCTCAAAGCATCGTTTTCCAAAGATTAATATATTTGTACAACAAATAATGAAATATTGAAATTTCGAATATGTCACATTAAAATAGATGAAATAGAGATTATCATAGAAGAAAAATAATAGACTAACCGTTCTTAAATATATATTTATTTCAAATATTTTTATCACGCGAAATAACATCGTCGCAGCACGCGAACGTTTCACAGCTATAAATAAAAAACGCGTGCTCCCCCACTCGCTTTTGCCAGCGACCACACTATTATAACACAGTGGCTTCCTAATGATATATTTGTCACGTGCCTAGTATCTTTTAATTAGGGTTTAGGGAGATACCCCATCTTACCTCGCTACCCCGTCATGCCCCTACTTCCCCTATATTATATTTAAAAACTAATGAAAATATTGTATGAAGATTCACATTATAGTGTTTCTTTCTATTAACCCTCATCCGTCACTCGTGTAAATTTAACAGTTTTCCCGTAATAAGTTATAGTGTTCTGTTGATTTGTGATTCTTGCATCAAGCAGTATGTCCTGAACATCGTTTTACTTCATGCGAGAGTTGTAAAAAATCTAAGATGTAAATGTTAATTCTCAATTTGAATAAAAATATATCGAAAAATAGTGTTTAGCTTGTCATTTCATCGATGTTTTACCACTGTGTCAATTTGACACAGCGGGACAGATTCAGTTCGTGAAATGAGGAACGGGTGAGGGTTAAAAAATAAAGCACGAGAATAACCAATTTTTGGGACTTTGAAATGTGAATACCCCATTAAAATTTCATATCCCTATTGTGGTACAAGAAAACTATTATTTTTTTGTTTTTAGTGCACATTTAAGCAAGTTAAATAAAATCGGTTAACTTAAACATTTTTTTGTATATATATTTTCTTAAATATCACTTCTATTTGCAAAGAATCATCTTCATCGTCTTATTACATATCCTCAGCCACTCGCTAACCATCGCACGCTCATCGACGAGGAAATCGGAAGATGCTACAGCAGCGAAAGTTCCGCGCTGTCTGCCTACATTTTTTATCCACCGAAGGTCGAAGAAAGTTGCGTCGTTTAAAAGTGCCAGAGGGTCTGTTTTCAACTATGTTAACCCACTGCCTGGTGAATCTTCAAAAACTCGCTTTCAGCGCGGCTCACTTTTTTTTCACACTTGATTAAAGGAAAGATCGAATTACACCTGCGAAAGTTTTACGACCGATGAACGATTCATTAACGTTTACAGCCGAAAGTAAACTGGTTGTCGATTTCTTTAGCCAAACCACAAATTTACGTCAATTATATTACATTGCTTTTAAATTCTAATGGAACAAAGAGCTCTTGTTTCATTGTACAAATTAATGTTTTTTTTTTTAAATAAGCTGATGTTGCTTAAAGAGACAAAAGTGGAGCGCAATAATGAAAATTGATGCAAAATTGTTTAAAGAATAACAGGGTATGAACAAAAAGTTTATAGTTTGAATCTGCATAATAATAGAGAATGGTCTCTAATGCTTCATTGAAATTGCATGTTCACATTGGCTTTTAAGTAGCTCACAGACAGTTAAAATGGCTCATAGACAATATTTAGTTTATTTAAAATGTGGAAAGTATGTCTGCTTTGTGCTTGAAATGTGTGGGTCACCATCAATCATTGCAATCAAAGCATGCTTGACCACTTATTCCAATTTTCTTCTAATTTTGTGTAATGATTAGAGAACTTGTTATTTTCTGAAGGATTAAAAAGCTTGTAATTTTGTAAATAATGGACACAATTCTCATTTTTTACGTGTAGGTACACAGGCAAGAACAATTTATAAAAAACTTTGAACGACGCAGTTTTATAGACGCGACTTTTTTTATAAAAACGCCACAACTATATTTAAAGCCACTTTTAATGTTTCAATCGATCCTCGTAGCAAATATACAGCGTGAGTCACGTAAGAACACGTGATAATTCTTTGTATAGAAATAAATCTGCGACTAAAACTCGGTTCCACCACAAAAACAATTTTCTTGAAAAAAAATCCCCACTCGAAGAAAATCATTTCATTCTACATTCTTCATTTATGTTTGCACTAGGAACTAACCTATCCTTTATAAGAGATGGGCAAAATTTTCATTTTAACAAAATTTCGAATAACGAATATTCAAGAAACTATTCGCCATGTGTTGAATAAAGTTAATTTTTTTATTCGTCGAACGTTTCAACTTCAGCGTCGAATAAATTTTCCAACTTCAACCGTAACTATAACATTAACGGTAAATTTAACTTTATTCACCGTCGAATAAAGTTAAAGTTGAAGTTGAAAAATTTGTTCGGCACTGCGGTTGAAAAAAAAAGAAATAAAAAATGAACTTTATTGGACGCATAATCTAAAGCAAAAGTAACTTTTATTTGTTCCGTTATTGAAATAATTTTTTATTTAGTCAATGCCCACCTCTGCCGCTAATCCTCACCCATCCTGTATAGGGTGAAAGCACTAGTTGTCGACCACTTAAAGCTAAACTCGAATGAAAAGTTCTGAAAAAAAATAATCAATGTTATAAAATATATAAAATGTATTGAAGTAATTCAAATGTATTTAATATATCACTAAATATTTTGTGTTAGTAGGAAAGTTCGGGGAAAATAAATAATTAACGTTAAAAATAAAGTGTCCGAATGCTTTAATAATCGACCGCTTAACTCTAAAAGTCGACCGGTCCGATAGCTAGTAGTCGACCATCTTTTTTAATATGAAATTCAAAACAGGTTATGTGCGCATTACAAACTAAAATTTATTTTTAAATATAATGTGCAACATCAGTAAATAATTAATAATGACAGGAATAATGCGTAACTAAAATAAGTTCTTTTAAAAACTTTATCAAAATTTTAATAAGAAATAGAATTTATTTTTTTTCCAATGTAAATTAATTTACGTTTTTAAGATAGGAAGCAGTAACAAATTTTAAGTTTTTAAAGTGGGTATTTGTATTCTATAAATAAATTATATAAACTTTGAAGAACATTAATCCATAAGAAACGAATATACATACAAGAAACAAATATATATAGTTAATACGTGGTCGACTTTTAGCATTCCAGTTACCGACCTCCCATAAATAAATAAATTATCCCATTTTTTTAAATTTTTGAAGCTCATATAAAATTGTTGATGCTTTTTCAGTGAAATAGCATAATTTTCCAGTAAAAAATGTATAGAACTGAATTACATTTGTCGTTTCTATTCAAAGCACACTTATGCTTCTCGGGTTAGAAAACAGCAATGACACATGTAGAATCAAAATGAGTTTACAAATCACTTTAAAACCATTTATTTTTTTTACCTATGAAGGGCGCTTTTTGTCGTATTGTAAAGCTGGAAATTCAAAGTATAATATAAAATTGTCATTTAATAAATTCTTTATTTCAGTACTTATTTCTTTAAGCTAAACAATAAAAGTGGTCGACTACTAGAGGGTGGTCGACTACTAGTGCTTTCACCCTATTTTGAGCACGAATAAGCTTCCTCAAAACCGATTTAATAGCATGTACCACTGGTGGCCCACGACTCACTTTCCATTCAAGTCGATTGCGTCTAATAATTTATTAGTAATAACCATGCTAACGTGGGCCATCAGCGGTACACGCGGCCGGAATGGAAAGACGCGCAGAAGCAGCGCGGCGGCACAGATCGTGTTAAGACGCATTCGTTAAACGCTGGACGCCGTGCACCAATTACGGGACCACAGGCGAAAGTTCCATACATTTGGCTGTCCACTCTTTTTCCCCGAATAGCACATCTTAGCTGGCTGCCGAGGAAAGTTAGAAAACGTCGGCCGTGGGAAATCACGGAGACGGTCACGTATAGAAATCGTGATAGAATTCTGCCTGGTCGTCTGCATTCGCTGGAGAAACAATCTCGCCGGATGCAATAACCTGACCTTTTCCATCGGCATTGCGTTCCTTTTAGAGGTCTGCGCGGCGCAGGCCTGCAGCCTATCTCAGCGTTCTGCTTAAATTACACATCGGTACTTCGGAAACGCTGCAGACAATTTAATTTCTTCCCCAGAGAATCTCGTAAATTTTCTGAGAAATTAAAATCTATGATACAACGTCTTACGACATGATTTCTTAAAAAGTTATACTTAAAAGCAGTGGTACGTCAGGGGACATTCTACAGTCTCGGCAGAAAATTGGCCACTTGTAATGGTTTTTATAATGAAATAAACACTTAACGTTTTCGAACTCTTGAAACACAAGAAAAAATCTTTGTTGTTTGGTTATTTCATTTGTTTACATAAATATTTCGCAGTGAAGTTGGCGTCTTCAGAATTTCACCCCTTGGCTGGCGGTTGAAATTTCGGAAATTGGATCATCGGAAATAAAAAAGCCAAATAGGTAAATTTTTAATTCGCAGGAGTATCCAGTATACCGCGACAGAAGAACTTGGGACGAAATTATTAAATGACGGTCGATCAAAGATGAAAATAGCGAAAATGTTAATTCTACTTAATCAACACAAGGTGGGAAAATATTAAAAAAATTAAAATATTCTAGGTAAGCCGGATAGCCATGCATCTGCAAATTAAAAATATGTTTGTTCTTTTTTTTAATTCCGCGTCACATACCAGTTCATAAATTGCTAACAAATTAGTCGCGCTGTTTTCCACCGCGATCGTTTCTTCTAAAAAACACGACAGGTTGCTTAATTCCGTGCTCGACATAATTTCGTCGACTTTCCAAGAAATGCAACTGGGAGTAACGAATAACGATCGTTCGCGAAAAACGTCTATGCAAATCGATGCAGGCGATTGGAGTGGAGGAATCCCGACGCAAGCAAGAAGAAGCGCGGTCGATCGGGATTGGACGCGGAAACGGCGAGACGCAGAACGGAACGAGAACGAATCCGTGATTTCCCGGGACGAAACGTCGAACGAACGTGTTACACCGTGCCGCGATTATGCGCGCTTGCAAAATTTTCATTTACATAACCGGCCAGCACACGAAACGCGACGACGGTGAAGTAATTATCCTGCTCCGGACAAAAGAGGATCTTCGTGGCGGTTGGCCACGCGTTTCATCATCCTTTCGTGAATTGGATCGACTTTGGCGTAATCTTCACGCCAACAACGTTTCAATCGCGTGCGCGTTGCAGGAGAATGTTAATTATATGGAAGGTGTTATGGGGAAATTTGAAAGGGCCGTTGTCACGAACACGCGATTTTAATCTTTCCATGTTGCATCCTCGTGAAATTGCCTATTAAATAATTTCATGTTTCTGTAGGTTTCACGTAGATTTCTGTTCTGTTAGATCTTATGTCGAATGTTATTTGTGCTAATCATAATTCGTATTTTCTTACAAGAATATTTAATCCTTAACTGGTATCCTGGGGTCACTCGTGACCCAAGGCACGCAGAGTTCGCTGCGAAACTTTTGGTTGTCTAAGTTTGTAAACTGAATTTCTAATTAACTTTGTAATAATACTTTAAATTTCTACGTTTCTATTATTTTATACATTATTTAAGAATAAAATATTCATAGAGGTTGTTCTAGTGTCGATTTTACAAATTTCTGTGCCCTTTTTTATTTGGGGTCTGCCACGATCCCAGTATACCAGTTACGTTTGAAAAAAAAAAGAAAAAAATAAACAGTATACCAGTTAAGGGTTAAAATTGGTCTATAAGGATTAGTGAATTCAGAGAAGTTTAGTTTTAGTTCATTCCGTGCTAGACTTTCAAAAATAGCTTCCACTTTCGTGAAGGATGTATCTTTTAAGTGTAATCTTTAACCAGTCCGAAATGTATTTAATTTTATATTATGTTATTATTATTATACAATCAATATACCCTCTTTTTTAGATCACCCTGTATACATACTACTAGCAGGTATATCTAGTATTAAAATAAGCCATTTAATCAACCACTCTGATCGAAGGTCAATCCACGCGGATATCACGAAAAGAATAATCTACAAATATGGATATCGATTTTAAGGAGAGGATTTGTTAAAAAATGTACAGGCTTCCGTATTTTTTACTGGATTCTACAGAAAGACGTAGGTAATTACATTCGAGGGGGAACGACCCGAGCTCCATTTGCACTTGCTGGAATGGAAAATGGAAACCGTCGGTTATCGACACTGAGTATCGAAGCCGATCGAAAGGAATGAAATCGATCCTTGATTATAGGCAGATATTATCCGCTGGCAAGTGTAATGGACCGACGCTGGTACACCTTAAAAGTAAATTGACCTCGCTTCACTTTTACTTTCGTCGTGGCGCGGTCTCGCTCGCGGATTAAACTGCCGGCTTTCGACTTTCTTAGGATTCGTGCCGACCACTTCCTCGATGTCCCCGTGAATGCAGGTCTAATCTAAGAAACGCTCGGGCATCAAGAAACTGCATCTGTTTTCTTCCTGGTACGATTTGGAACGAACGGGTTGAACGATTCGAAAGATACTCGATTTCTTGGCAGAAATTCTAATTTTAAAAACGGCTTCCTTTTAACATAGAAACTAGTAGAATTAATTAAGAGTTAATTAAGAACAAGGTTTCGTTGGAGAAATATTATAAAAATATCAAGCTGAATTTTAGTGGACAGTTTTTTGGCGTAAATTATTGTAATGTTTTTAACGTTTGTGGGAAATTTGGATTATACAATTATAAATTTTCAATTCTCTGTCACAGCAACAGTGAGTGGTGTAAGCGAGAAGCATTTGTTAATTTTGTTATATTTTTGTGTGGTAAAATTTGTAATATACTTATTTTAGTACCGTATTGAATATGAATAGCAAATTCAGTGATATGAGTATACATATAATGAACCTTTTTATTCGTTAACTGTAAGTATATTTGACTTTGTGGATAATATGTATGTTGTTTTAGTTTTTAAAATATAAATTAAAACTAGGTGAAAGTTTTTGGCAGACTTTTGTAGTCACTTATAATGGAACCTCTATTAAGGGACATTTTCATCAAATCGCTAAAAAAATAGGTGACATTTAGGATTTTTTTTTTGGAAAAAACTACAATTTTCAGTAAAAAAACTTAATGGCCTCTATTTATTCGTTATTCAAGGATATGAATAGGGAGTTAGGTAGCTAGTATAACTCGACGTAGGATTGTCTCAAATAAAAAAACCGAAGCCCCTTATATGTTATATCAATCGCTATCGTATCAGTCTTTAAAAAGGCAAAGGAAGCAAAATGACGAAGTGTGGTGCACGTTTGAACGCAATCATGCCAAAAAATGAGCAATTTTACGCGTAAAAATGTGAATATCGAAAAACTGTCACCCCTAAAATATATGGTCGAAGTCTGATACGATAAAGATAGTGAATTGAATTCGATAGTGAATTGAATTATAAAGAAAATGCCTGGAGTTCGAGTCGCTTCTATCATTGTAGAATCTATACCTATTTTGTCTTATCATTTTTATTGACAAGGGAACATCCCGAACCCGAAAATTCAAAAAATTCTGAAACTTTGTAAATACGAAGGGAATTTCCTCCTGATTATAACGCAATTTTTGTTTGCTGCCCAAATTTACTCTAAGTGGGTGTAATTCACCCCTGAAAATCCAGTTATTTTCCGATTTTGTGTTATAACTCGTGAACTGTAAAATAATTTTTTTAACAAATGATAGATCTAATTAAAAGAAGTAACTTTTGTCTTGAAACTCTTTTTCTATCTCTTACAGTTCGCGAGTTATAACACAAAATCGTAAAATAGCCGAATTTTCAGGGGTTAATTTCATCCCCTTGGAGTGAATTTGGGCAGCAAAGAAAAATTGCGTTGTAATCAGGAGGAAATCCCCTACATATTCACAAAGTTTCAGAATTTTATTTGAATTTTCGGGATCTTCCCTTGTGAGTATTCTTCAAATACTGTACTATATATATGCGTAAGAAGACGATTTTCTAATAGAATTTAATGAGAATGTCAATTGAGAAAATAATAAAAAGAGATTGCCCATACAAATGACCGATTATCTCTTTCAAGACAAGTCCAGCAAGAGGGAGCCTTCCAGCCACTATAAGGAAATGTAAAGAATGCAACCCGCGTTACATGAAGTCATCGTACAGGAAACGTGCAGGATCTTGCGTGATCTCTTAGCCATTTACGAAGAAACAAGTTCACTTAAGAGTTATTCGCCAGTACTAAAATCCAGAAGAACTCAACGACGCGTATGGTCTTCGCGCACGTGTGCATTATGGTAATCATTTCTTGTGTCCCATTACCTAACGTCCATGTCAACTGCCTTCTTATTCAATCGGGCGACAAAAAAGGACCTGCAGTCAATAAGGGTTGAATTCTCCGTAATAGAAGAAAGAAATGTGAAAACATTTATGAAATTAAAATCTACTTGACGTGCTACATAATCAAGAAGATCAAACGACCGTTATGGCAGTGGCAACATACTTTGTAAAATTCATTAATATAGGGTAAAGGACCCAATTACTAACACCTAACCAATTACTGGCACCTTAAGCTATTTTACTTAAAATAACGAATAAATGAACGTTGTAAAGTCATACACAAAAAGAATTATGTAATTCAACCTATAATCTATACTATAGATTATATACTACAGTTTATTTATTCGTTATTGTAACTAAAATAGCTTAAAGTGCCAGTATTTAGTTAGGTGTCAGTAATTGGGTCATTTACCCTATCACTCCACTTATATTACATAAAAATTAAAAAACGCAAATATACGACGATTTCTATATTGTTCTTTTCTCGCGGGACGAAAATAGTTACGATTTAGAAAGTAAGCAAAATAGAGCTCACACTTATATGTACTCTTTCATTATCAGACAGGAATAAACAATATTCTGTTAACAAGCAATCAACAATATATATTTCATTTCCTTGCTCCCTGTTTATAAAATTCTTTTAATTCTTTCTGACAAAATTCTTCAGTTACAATTTTCATTTCATCTCTAGATCTCATTTTCTAAACCATCATCAACCATTTGCATTGTTTCCCTTATTAAACTTGTACAACAAAACATTTGCAATAAGTTTGTAATAAATAGAATATTCGATTTACGTTCATCAACTTTTGACACATCTTCGAGAGATCCCTACACAAACTTTATGCCAAATGCATAAATAACGCTCGAATGAAGTGATATTCTGAAAAACTAAAATCTCAGAAAAATCACGTTACTTGTAGGATGACCTAATATTCTTTGTTTTCTCCTGTTTTGCATAAATCGCCGGACTAGATCCCACTTAGAATGTAATACACTGCATGCCCATCAATATTTTTAACAATCGTACAATTATTTTGCTCGCGGTAAACGCGTGTCGAAGGAATGGAATCACACCATCAACCGGAAAATCCAGTTTCAAACGATGTTCTCTTTTCCTTTCCGAACGCGATAACGCGCGATAAAATGCGCGCGCCATTCGAGCGGAAAGAGGAAACCAGGGTAGCCTTGCCTGATACAGTAATGATCTATTTTTCGCATTCGTTCACGCGAACCATGGATCAAAACGTCCATGGGCTCCTTATCGGACGGAACGAGAGGGATTAGCGTGTAATCAGCACGCTTCGGTGTATCGTCCGAGTTTCCTTCATTCGGCGAGGTTCCTCCGCGAAAAAGGAAACCATTAACTTCGAATTCCCGCATTATTTACCTCCATCGTCGTTGAGAATCGTGCCAATCTTTATTTAGTTCCAGTCTATTTACGCCATCCATCACTTAGTTGCTACTAAAGGATTTGTATTATTAAACGTCTCAGAATTGGGTAAGAAAATTTGCATTGAAACAAGGAAAAGGAAAGACGATTCGCGAGTGGAGTGTCTGTGAAACTGGATTTGATAGCGGTGATAAGATTTCAATTATTTAGTTTAGGTAGATTTAAAATTGAGGACCTTGCAGCCAGAAGGGTGCAGTTCTATCTTTACCAAATTTGAGTAAATTAGAAAAAATTGTTTATAAGATTATTCCTTACTTATCATTACAAAGAGAATACTAATTGAAAAATATATATTTTCACACAATACATAAGTAGTAATTAGGGAGTTGATAAGTTTTTATTTCTGTCTTTGACGAAAAAAGATTCTATAATAAAAATATTAATATTAGTATTTATATTTTTATTTATGCCGCAATAAATTAATTTTAAATAATTAAAAAACTATCAAAAATGAAGCTGCACCCATAATGCTGCAAGGTCCTAAATTCTTTCCAACAACTTAAAACAAAACATTTAGTCATAATTGGTAATAAATACACTTTCTTTTCACCACCACTGTACACACATTTTCCCATCGGAGCAATAAAAAACCGATGCTCATCTAAAGCACCTAATGAATGCATTGCATGAATTTGCCAGAACTACGCGCAATCATCTGCATCAGCTGCCTTCACCCCATCAGAATAATTACCCCGGATCCGTACTTCAGCGACGAACTGCTCCGATCATGGAATGTTCAATCAGAAAAGCGAATGGACGCGAAACTGATTGAGCAATTAACACTTTGACTGGCGTCGTGAAAACACGCCGAAGGACTTTTCAAGCGGCAAAAGCTTTGTCCGGGAATCCCAGAGTGTTTACTTTGAAAAGGAACCAAGCACTTCGCTTTCTAAGTTTCGTAGGAAACTTTCCCAGCAAAGGCGATTACTTGAAAAGGTTTGACCGATTTAAAGGGCCATTTATCAAAGCCTTGTGCCATTGAAAGTGTCGAGGAGAAAATGCTCGTCGATGAACAATAAATAGAATCGAAGAATCCCAGGGCAATTTGGCTTTCGTCTGAATAATGGGGATTGTGTTAAGGCTTCATCGTTGGTAGTTAATGATTCACTAATTTATCGATGGGAGAAGTGAAAGTCCACGCGTGGATGGGAAAATAAACGGGAAAAGAGACACAGGATTCGTGCCGATTCCAAGTTAACGACCGTTCTTCACCTGATCCAGACTTTCGTTAGCGTGGATTCTGTTCGTCCATGTTTTTAATATCCAATCAAGAGGTTCGTCGACCGACTCTCCGAGCCATTCACTCGTTACCGCCAGTGACAGCATCGATTTCTATCGAGACACGCCACCGATCGCGAGCTCGATATTAATTCTTTTCGTCGGTGAACCGTAGTCAGATTCTTTTGTGAGATGTCTGCAGACCGCATGAAAGGCTTCTTGTGAAGCTGGGATACTATGTTTGTTGCTTGTAAAGAGAAATATCGATTATTTGTATAATTATGCGGCACTGCTTTGCTGTAGAAGGAATTTTATTTATGTAGTTTTAAAATTTTATTTACTTATTCAGAATTTTCTAGATTTTCGGGTTTCGGCTACTAAATTTCCAATTCTCTTTTTGCATAAAACGCTTCTCTGCGATTGGAAGAAAGTACGAACGATGCTTCTTAAATTGCAGACATTGCTCGTTTTATTTAAGTGAGAAAAAATGTTGCTAAACGTGTGACCGTTGAAGTGTTGAATCAATTTCAAATTTTTAAAAAATTATAATGCCAATCGATTTTCCACTGCATAGTGAAATACGCAGGTTCACAAGTTACTCGTAACTATCCCTGCAAATTCTCTGCACGTGTAGCGATAGGAAACAGGAAGTCTCATCATTCCGTTTCCTATGCAATTCCAACACCCTCTACCGCTATTAGTTTTACGACGAAGGTTTAGGAATCGTGCACAAAATAGTAGGTAATCCCATAAGTAAAGACGTTTTTCTGAGAACGGAGTTTGTAATGAATAAAAGGAAGGAATTGAAAATGCGATTGAAGAATTTTCCATACAAAATCAAAGGAACTTTATAAAACAGGATAAAGAAGTTAGCGGAAAGGTGTGAAAGAATTCTACAAAAAAAATTTCATAAAACAATGTTGCCGCTGGTTTGTGATTTTTGAGTTTTCGTCCATCTCCACTTTTTCACTTTTCCTAATTATCCCTACTTTCTACTTCAATTTTGTATATTACCAGGTTTCAAATTTCTTTTATTTCTTTCCTTCTTTTCAATCTTTCTCCTTATACCGAAAACAACGCGCTATTTTTAGGATGACCGTTATTCGACGTCAAATAAAATTAAAGTTGCAAAATTTATTCGACGTTGAAGTTGAAACGCTCGAAGAATAAAAAAATTAACTTTATTCGACACGTGACGAATAATTTATTTATTCTTTATTCGTTACTCGAAATTTTTATTTAAATAAAAAATCTGTCCATCTTTGCTTAACAGTAGCCTGAACACTACTATAATAAAAAATATAAAAAAACATGTTCCCTGTATACAGCTAAAAGTCAGTGGCCCATAATTCCTGATAAACCGGCATGACTACTGTAAATCACATAGATGTAACAATCTTGGCCAGTATAATCACCTCGAAATTCTTGAGCACAGGTCAATGGGCTGTGCACACCTGCGACCTCCGACTAAGTGCTTAATTTCGCGAGACATCGTTTCTGCTTATCTCGATTCGTTAATGATTCACTCGACGCTGCCTACGACGAGATACTCAAGCATACTCTCCTAACCATTAGCGCGTGCCATTAATTAACGACCACCTAATTAAACATCGATCCTATATGATTGATCCTAGAATGTAATTAATCCCGATGAATGTTTATTCATAAGGTTACGGTGAAATTTTAGCTGATATACATAGGTATGAAATTGGCTTATGTTTCTGTACAAGAGCTTGTGAATATGGATGCATTTGGAAAGAGAGTATTTCGAGAATTCGAAAGGTTTTTATAAAGGTAGATAGGTACTAAATGAATGTTTGAATAGGTTTTAAGAAAGTTATGATTGAAATGAAATTCTTTGCAGAGGGAAACACTAGGTATGCTTCTTTAGGAAGCGACTTCATTGTAAGAATGAAATAGTGCGTTTAGGAAAAATAATCGAAGAAGCAGAGAAGCACGTGATCCACTGGAACCTGTGTTTGAATTAAAGATCTAACGAATATTCGAATATTGGACTTTACAATTACTTGTTTTTCAAACAATAAATTTGGAACTTTATTAATCTTTGGAAAATTTGTAAATCTTGAGACGAAAAGAACCATCAGTTATTACTATTATTATTCTAATTATGTTACAATCAATACGGAACAAATTATTCAAATAAATAATCATGACTTATTCGAATAAATAGAACAAAAAATTGGTTGCAAAGAGTAAATATTTATTGTTTAAATAAAATATTATACTAAAAAGAATATAATCCAAATTATTCGAATATGCGTATTCGAAAATATTCGAATTGTTCGAATATTCAAATAATTACAGCTCTAATTTGAATGTATTGATGTCGAATCACAGATAGAAACGTGAAACTTCACTTATTTCCATCTGACTCGTTTTAATAGTATACCCATCGAGGTCCCTTACTAAAATTCCTGAATTTATTAAGGATAATCACAAAAGTATATACTATGTGCGTAGAAGATCGATGAGTCGAGAATACTTTCAATTTCAAATCACATCCTTTCATAAATTCGAAAGTAGGAACACTCACACGTGGCTGTGTTTTATGTAAGAAAACTGCTGCACTTGTTCCTTTCGAAAAATGAAGGTCTAATCGAATGTGTAATTAAGAGATTCGAGATTAGGAGACTAATATATAGGCTTCTATAAATACTACACTGCAAGTCGATTTTCTCCTGTATTGAGTTAATGATCGAAATAAAAAATGTGAAGTACGAACAAACGTGTAGATACTTTAAGCAGAAAATAAACCACCAAAAGCAGTGTTTTTCTGCCAAAAAGAGGGTTAAAAGATTCTAGAAATTAATCCTCTGTTCGGAAGTGTACTTTACACCGTCTTGAACTTTCACGTTAAGTCAAATGAGCAATTCGATAGTCACTTAGCTCGACATGAAACTGTTAACTCTAATAAATATAAGTTATATATCAAACTTTTAATTTTTAAATAATTTCTTTTCCGTTTTAAATTAACTTTATACATTAACACTTTAACTCTGTTGTAAGAGTTCAGTCTTAACAGTTATTTTATGTTCGATTAATAAAAGTTCCGGAGGGGCATATACTTTTGGACAGATATTTAAAAGTAAAATATAAAAGTTAGGAATATTTTTTTAATTAGTATTATTCAAGGAATTGGAAGCAGGATAAATATAGAAAAGAAAGCATGATTTTTATATAACTATTTTCATGAAACGGTTTAAGGTTTCAACTTCAGATCTATCTACCCCACAACATTTTCAGGAAATCTGCTTGTCGCAACTGTAACTTTAAAAGTTTCTTAGTTACACAAAATTGTATGGAATAAAAGTTTCAGTTAATACACTGCACTTTATAAGAGTTTTCTCTGAGCAGGAAAGAAAATAGTCATAAAATATATAGTTAATTCATAATTCATTGAAAATTTTAACAGTTTCATTTGACCCATTATTTTTTTTATCGTCTTCCATTCCGACTTTATCTAAGTAACGGAGTCAGAAAAAATTCAGCCTGGGGTTTGACAATTTGTTTATATGATTGCGGTCTGCATAAAATGTGTTTACATATACATCGTGTAAAAACAGAATTAAGTATAATTCGAAGCTTGTTGCCGCCCATCACTGGTTTCAAGTGTGAGTCACTGAACCTCACAGAAAGCAACAGGTGCAACCAGATTGCGCATTACTTGTAACAAACGCCTCATCCACGCATCTTGGCTTGCAAATGGCTATCTGGTTGCAACAGGATGCGCAACGGAGGGCCCTGTTGCAGAACATCGTTGTTCCCCAGAGTGAAAATACCTGCGACACGGATTTAAATCCACTTACCGCGAACGTAGGCACAAGTGGACATTGCGCTTACGCCTGAGAATGCGAATGCATCTTTTGCAATGGAACGGTTCAATTAAATCGAAGATGAAACACATTCCTGAAACGCGTAGGTGGTCATTACAATGTGAGCCCCGATAGGAAATGTGCAATCTTAATGTCGTCATTTCATAAATGAAGAATCCGTATAGAAAACACTGTAAGTGCCAAAATTAAAAAAAAAACAATTTTTACCGGGAAATGTTCTACGGGGCAATGGTAATACAATAGTACAGAATTTGATTTGTGGAACTTACAGTGCTTTCAAAATTTTTATTTAAATAAAATTTCCAGCAAAGAATAAAAGTTAAAAAGATTATTCATCATGTGTCGAATAAAGTTGACCAGGGTTAACTGAAAAATAGGAAAATTGACAAATTTATTCGACGCTGAAATTGAAACGTCTGACGAGTAAAAAAATTAACTTTATTCGTCAAATAAACTAAAGTTAAAGTAACTTTTATTTCATCCGTTATTTAAATAATTTTTTATTTAGTTTATGCCCAACTCTGACGCGAACCATTATCTTTCAATAAAACGACGCTTGACATTTCTTAATCAGTGTTATACTTCACATTACCATTCACAAATTTCTCGTAATTCTTTAATATCATCCCGGTAAAACTACCCATTCCAAAAATAAATATACATTTCCTACATTCAAACGCAACAATACTCCATCTGATATTTCTTCGAACTGTACAATTTCCTGTCTCAATTCACAATCAGAAGATACCTCGACCTCCATCCAATGACTGAATTCGACCACACCCTATATAGCTAATTTATTCCCTCCTCCCGTTAAAACCCGTGAAGCTTTGCTGACCACCGAGTCTCAGTTTTTCGAGCCTTCTAACGGAGCAAACTCACAGAGACTAAAATATTCCGTATGTACTGGGTCGTTTCGAGAATTCCGCTGTTTCGCTGCTAACAGCCGCTGAAAGTTAACTCGTCGAGACGCGATTGCCGGCAAATGAAGTCCGTCTGCTCCAGAATCATAGGTGCAGGATAACAGCGGCTCGCTGCCCACATTTTCCCGGGTCACTGATTTACCTCGATCCACCGTTAACGGTTACAGCCTTTCTACAGACCGTCCAAGACCATTAAAAGCTTTTCAGTCAGCCCGATTTTAGTAAGCACGGTCATGCACGAATAACTGTAACCTCGTTTTCGAAAGATACATTTACATCGGATAAAACACACCGAGGATAATCTATTTAAACGATTTTACCGCTCGGTGGGGTATCGGATACTGTTAAAGTTACAGGATTCTTCATACGTTAAAGAGCCACTAAATGCATTGCGATGTTAAATACTGGATCACTGACTTTTCTGAATTTTTGTACACGTTTCGTTAAAGTTTGACCTTTGATAAAAAAATTGAATATTTTATTGCAAGTGGTATTCTACGTGTGAAAGAAAATAATAAAGGTTCCTCCAAAAGTCACTATGCATTTTGGTGAAACAGGGGGAATTTTAAATAACTATTTTAATGCCATAGTTGTACTTGCTAATCATCCATTTGAAAAGCTTTAGTAAGACGGGTTTAGTAAAATGTGGTTCGATTAAAATAGAAAATTAAGATGACTGAAATGTCTGCTAATAATACTCTCATTATATTTCGAGTTTTTTAGGAAACAACTGATTTTTATACCACTAATAAATCGGAAATCGTCTAAGAGACACTATTTCTTTCATCTCATGCTTCACTTTACTCCTTTCACAAGTGGCAGAAATAGCAAAATTTCTGTTTAGACATTATTATTACCGAGAAATCAACAAGCTAGTGCACATCAGGCACTAATCTCCACGCTTGTAATTTTCGATTATAATTTATAATGATTTGCGATTGGAAAAGTGGCGCGCAGAAAAGTTTCTTCAATTAGTAGTCTTTCGATCTCACCCACTCTACCAACGAGATTCTACAATCTCAAAGGAACAGTAAAACTAAACAAAATCGTTGGAACAAAAAAGTTTTAACTTCTGTGGCGATAAAGTATTTCCGTAACGCAGTTTACGCATTTAAAAATAATTAATACGGACATATATCTAGCAGGCACGAGCGCGATGCACTTGCTTTCAAGCAGTCAAAGTTAGGTAAAATAGTTTGCACGAATTCGTTGCACAATTTTTATGTAACGGAGAAAAAGAACGTACTGAGGAACGTTGGAAAAGGAAGTATCACTCGCGCGCCAGTATCGGCTGCTAATTATACGCGATCCGCTCGTTACGAATTTCCTTGCACATTCCCCAGGAAGTGGGTATTTATGCGAAATGTCCTGAAGAGAATTTGCGTTTCATGAGTGAATCGTGGGTCTCGAAAGGAGTTTCGAAACCTATGCAAAGTGCCATGTACTGTGTAAAATGGGGTATGCAAAATATGCGCTAGCTCGTTTTAACGAGGTTTGCACAAGGTTACATTGTTCATGCGAAAAGGGGAAAGTTTTCCTTGGAAATCGGTTGTACAACATCGCGAATGTGGATGCTGTGTCACGGATGAGACAGTGTACGCGTGTGCTTAGAAACAATACTGTCTCAATAATCTTATAATTAGTGATGACTATTTCAGAAGAAAATAGCTCCAGAAAAATAGAGTAGGTACTTGTTAATTCATTCTTCAAGAATTTCTTACAGAATTACTTCTTAAAGAAGATCACTTCGTAAAGAAGAAACGCGTATATATGTACATAGGTACATACGTGGTAATTGGCGGACAATATGATAATATGAAAATACATTGAATCTGATTGCTTACTGCTATATCAGTTCAATTTTCCCTCTATTAAACAGATATTTGCACTAAATACTCATCGTTCCGCTAACGACACGGTCTGAAAGCTATTCCGAGAAATAACATTTATAAGTACCTATACGAAAATTCACAAGACTAGGATCCTTTCGTAGAAATATGAAATTAATTGAGAAATCACTGTGATTCGCGTAAGAAACAGAATACGATCACAACGTTCTAGTTGCAAATACCTATGCTGGTTTAACGATTTAACGATTCCCTTTGCCTCTGAAAGACACTTTTTCTTCAGTCAACGTTGAAGTATATCAAGATGTATGATTAATTGATGATCTGTTCCAGTGTCTTTATTAACTTACTGAATAATCATTTCTCGCAAAACGATTCGCGGACGTAGGAGATCAGTAAGTCTTCGCTTCGCGACAAACCACGAGCACGATCGACGCAAGAGATATACTACTTAGGTGATTTATTAATTTTATAGGCAGGATGCACGCCACTGAAGTTCATTATTCGTTAGGAAGAACAGTTGGAAATTATGCGTGCACTTGCACAAATCGTACGTGACGAGAATAATTCCGCCTGGTTACTCTGCACGCGTTATTAAACCGAAATTTATCGCCCATGGAACGGGAACTGCCAAGTGCGAGGCATTGTGAAAGAAATTCCGCGCACCGAAATTTACATGAAGAATTTTGAATTGTAGATTTGGGAACGGCACCTTTTTACGCGCACTCTTTAGAGAACGTTCTATTACGAATTCACGGTAGGATTGATTCTTCCAAAGACCATTTCATTTGGCAAGAAGCCGTTGAAAGATCTTAACTGAAAAACTGTAAAAGTCCGAAGACTGGCGAATCTTAGAATTTATCGGCAAATCTTAGAATTTATCGGCAAATCTTGGCATTTACCGCTACGGAGCGGTAAAAGTTGGAAATATCTCAGAGAACATTGTTAACCTAAGACGAGAGATGTCAAAAGACGAGGCGTCGATCTAAGAAGTTCAAATATTTTATGATATTTCGGTAAATTACATACAACGGTAAATGCTGGGATTTACGGATAAATTTTAAAATTCACCAGTCTTCGAACTTTTACCATAACATGTGCATAAATTCTACATATAAAAAGGTAACGGACAGGCATTCATTAAAGAAAGAAAAACTCGTGTTTCCAATCTCGAAAAATTTGCACGATTCCTCGATCTTGAAATCGTTCAAACGATTCAAAAGCAACAACAAACGTCGCGTATCACTTCTTTCAAAGTGAAGGCAGCGGAAGTTCCTGATTAACCATGACTTTCTACTGAACGCAATTAACGCGTTCCTTTGCGTCGACGTGATTTGCGTTGGCAAAAAATATCCGGGGACAATGTTTTCGCGAGCGCCATTTAAACCATCAGCAAATTAATTTGCAACTGCGCACCCGCCGATCCGAAAGTAAAGGCAACGGTGAAATCTGTCGCATATTAATTGAAAATGGATCGTGTCTCAAATGTTTATAGAAGCGAAAGCGATGCGTCGAAAGGAACGAGCCTTTCGAAATCGAAGGGACAATAATTAAGATTTTCTGGGAAGATAAACGAGAATTGTAGAGTAGAAGTATGTACCAAAGGAGCTGTGTTACTTGTGGAAAGAAAATATGTGACTGAAGTTGTTATTATAAAAAAAGAAATCCACTCCATCTCCACCGTACAATTTAATATTCCAAATTAAGGATGAAAATGTAACGCGGAGCACTTTCGTTCGATCCTCGGCTGATGGATGTGGAGTCAATTTTTATTACCCACTTTACATATCAAACTACACATTCCTCATTATCAGTGTCACTTCCCAACAAAAATATGAGACTTATTATTAGACAGAGTTGGGCATTAACTAAATAAAAAATTATTTAAATAACGGATCAAATAAAAGTTACTTTAACTTTAGTTTTATTTAACGAATAAAGTTAATTTTCTTATTCGATAATTAAAGTAAATTTTTTATTCATCGGGCGTTTCAACTTCTGCGCCGTTTAAATTTCTCACCTTTAACTTTAACTTTTACCATAACTTTAACGTTATTCAACGTCAAATAATTTTCTGGTGCGCTTTCGAGCCACCGAGGATCGTTCTTAGGTGATACCAGGTGATGGGCAATTTTTTTTTAAATTTTTATTTAAGTAAATTAGATTTAAGTAAAATTTCGAGTAGCGAGTAAAAGTTAAAAAATTAACTTTATTCGACACGTGACAAATACATTTTTTAAACTATTATTCCTTATTCGAAATTTTATTTCAATAAAAACTTTGCCAAGTAGAATCTAATCTAATATAAATCTTATTCCGAGATGTGTACGAATAAAATTATGCGACACAAACTACCCTGCATTCAAACGGCGCTCAAATTATCCGCCATCTAGGAGTTTTAAACAACTCAACACTCTAGTACGCCCATTCCTATCTCCCCATTACTTTCCCCGTAATTGGAATTCCGAATAACCAGCATACCGATAAGCAGTAAAATGAATTTTACAGATGTTATCCGACTCAACGCACTCTGCCATCCTAGGAAGTAGTTTAGTCCACAGGCACTCCTGCTTCAAAGATAGCACAGGTAGGTACGGAGCAGTTGGACTCTTCATAGAGCCAGGTACCCTAGCTCTATGGGCTCGCAGATATAGAATCGAATCGGCGATGATCGCTGGGTGACCAGGCGCGTTTGATTTTCGCGACACGACCGTCGCGGTTTGTTTGCTGGGAACGCATACCGCGGAATGCAAAATCGCGATGAAGGGAGGACGAGGATAGGCCGCGGTCCCGTTGAAAATGCTCCCTTGGCCGGGGCACGAGCCGCCGGCTGGTCCTCTCTTCTACTCCGCGCGTCCTATCGTAAAACGGATGACCGCGTCGCCTTGGCCGAGCAGGAAAACAGTCTGATCTCATCTTGTAAATATGAACGCGCCTCTCTTGTTACCTACGCCGAGCCGCGGCCGGCATGAAATGCCGAAGATTCTATGGAAATAGCACCGCCGCGGAATAATAGAGTAACGATCGGATACCCCGTTCCCCATTACCCGCGCATCGATCCCCTCTGATTGGTTTGCACGCGCGAGAACCCTCGACGAAAGACGGAAGTACCGAACGTTGGATGCTGATGATTCGTCCTCGAAGGGCAGAGATTCTTGGCATTCCAGCCGAGAGGGAATTGCATTGTTGCGGTGTATTATTATAATCTTGATTATTGGGAGCAGAGTTGAGCATTAACTAAATATAAAATTATTTAAATAAAGGATCAAGTTAAAGTTACTTTAAGTTTAGATTATTTGATGAATAAAGTTCGTTCTTTTATTCGTCGAGCGTTTCAACTTCAGCGTCGAATATATTTTTCAATTTTAACTTATTCGATGTCAATAATTTATTTAACTTTTATTCGTTATTCGAAATTTTATTCCAATACAAATTTTGTCCATCTCTGGTTTGAAGTTTGCAGCTAAATGTTTCTTGATAATAAATTTTGGTGTTTTCGAATGGTGGGAACATTTTGAATTTTAATTACGACTTGGCGGATTTTGTGTTTCTGTTTTTCCATAGTGATTGTATTGTAAAGCTAGGCGAAGAAAATTTCCTGCAGGGATCGGGTACTTGAGGCCCGCTTTTCGAAATTATGGGTATGCCAAGGAGGTTCAAACTTTTCAACTCTCTTTTCTGCAATAATCGAGGTAATACTGTCAGTATGTATGGATGCAACATCTGCATATTGCATTCCTGCACGACTACTGCATCAAATGCGTGCTGGGTGAGTGAAAAATAAAAAGGATACCAAAAAAGGCACACTTGTGTTTTCACGTCGCCGCCTACCACTGCTGCCCTCCGCGAATATTCTGGAGTGAGAAACACGAGCCATGTAATTAGTGACACCGTCAAAAGAATTTCAAACGCTCGCCTAGCAACACCTAGTAATCCACGAAGGAATTCTAAACTAGTAATTGCAACACTTGCTCCCTGTAAATCAATGAATTTCCTAATTACTTAGGAATAGAATTTTCGCGAATGTCCAAACAGTTAAAATTGTTACTGATTGGAGCGATAAAAAGCGAGGATCAGATTGTAATACTACCAAGAAGATAGGAAATTCTTTGCAGAAAACTAAATCCAAATTGCAGAAGGATTTTTCTTCATTTTAAGTGGACCCTGAACTATTCAGTGTCTTAGATGTTTTTGCCACTATCTTCACTTAGGAAGTTACATTAAAATCAGTGAGTGACATTTCACGTGTCCCCCTGTAAGCACTGACATGTCTATTCAGCGATCCAACGAGGAGTGGTGGTTTTTGCACGGCAAAGTCGTTGGTGTATAAGTTTCTAATGAAGATGAACTTAAAAAAAAGTTGAAATTAGTGAAGGACCGAGAGAAACTTTGATTTCAGGAATGTTACGATCGCAGATGTAGAGATCTAGAATATTATTTTGCAGCTATTTTGAAGGGTTGTGCTGTTTTTTTTACAAAATAAGATCCTGAAACCAACGCTTCCCCGGAGGCTCTTAAGAAAAACAACAGGTGGATCGAAGTCACCAGCTTGATTTCACAATGCAAAGACATGACATAATTCTTCCGCGGAGGTTCAACGACTCAGGTATTTCTATTTCACTTCCGTTGGGTCAACGACCAAATAATATCCCGGTGAAATCTTGGAAGCATCTCTGTGCAGCATTTCAATTGCTAGGTGTAATTTTACAGTGCTTTAATGGCTGGCACATTTCACAGTTCTCAGTGCTCTGATGGTTACCCACATTCCTCCGTCATTACGACATATTAACGAAGGAACTGTAAAGATTCGTCAAAGAAAGGGGGCTTCTTTGAAATCCACAACTCCATCTTTCTACCCCATACCTAATTTTCTCCACTAACGATATCCACCAAAATTGAAATTTCAAATTGTGGGTATTTAAAGTAGAAATTATGAAATGCTTCAGCTAATATTTCCACACGAACAAATTTTTTAGCTATCATTCAAGGTCGTACCATAAACCAGAAGTTCTAGAGTAGCTTGGTACGTAACGAGCGGCAGAGCTGCCCACGAGAAGATAACAGAACGAAAGAAAGATTCCTGGAAAGAGCCACTGGAGGCCTGGATAATTTTTTTAAAATACTTCTAACGGAGTTCAACACCCACTTTGTTCCTTCCTACACGAGGAACGCGCCCATGGAGGATGCGCCGACACGACGGCGATGACGGAAGAGGAGAAGTCATCGATCTTCCTTCATAAATACGGTCGCTGGCACGTCCAGAAGAAACGTAGTTGTGATGCTGAAGGAATACTTGCGAAACGACGTTATAACGTTTCAGCAATACCTTAAGGACTAGACGACATTCTTTCGCTTTATCGACCATGACAGAGCCTCGATCCGCGGATGATTATACGTTCCGTGAATCGTACAACCTGATCGTCGTTGACGTAATTTAAACTCCCTATCGAGGACTCTTCGAATATTCTACACTGCTGGAAATATTTATTTCATCACTGGCAAATCCGCGCAATTTTTATAGCTGTGAATAATAGGGCGGCCTATTTTGGCCAAGATAGCGAGTATTGAATACCAAGTAACTTAATCATATAATAATATATTGTGAACACTGGCGTTATCCCTCTGGCTGGCATCGGCGTGTTTTCGCGTCGAGACTTTTTTCTACATTTTTTATTTATTTTTGCGTAGGGAATCACCTCCTGCCTGCTTCTATCACCCAATTAGCAGCACCTTGTGTATTATATACATATTGTATGTTACTGGAAATTCGGTTTCTATTAGTGACAAAGGTATTAACCTTTCCTTTCGAAGTTAACGAGAGGGCCATCTCTCCTTGCAGTGGGAGCGATGGCTTAGTTATGATTAGAATTGCAAGTGAAAGATCACTTTTTAAACTTTTATTCTATCAGTTAAATTCACAATATTTGGTGAGGAATTATTTTTTAATATTTATTCTTTTATTGTTTTCGTTTATTTATTTTATATATTCACTTTTAGTAGGAACTTCACTTTTTGTCTGGTGTGTTCCTTACTTCTTCAGCGTAAGCAAATAAAATTTCAATAAATCTGTAGTTCTAAATAATTTTGTTTTCTTATTTGTTATTTCCTCACGAATGATTATGTGGGTCATCTCTCCCAAGGACGCGAAGCATCCCTCCTAACGACGAAAGCCATCTCTCGTAGCACTTTAGAAGCGATGGCCAAGTGTCATGACTTCAGTTTTCAACCCGATTTTCAGCAAATATTGTCTTAAAGCAAATGTCAACCAGTTATTCTGAATCAGCATAAAATCCTGAATATATTACGTTTATTCTGATAAAATATATAACACCAGTGCTAGTTTTAATAGCTATTTTCTATTATATCAGCCGACTGTCCTCAACTTATCCTATAGGGAAACACATAAACTCAAATGGAAATGCCTGAATTGCGCGTGGACCTGCTGGAACGAAACGTCAGAAATGGCCCGGGACCGCGAGGTGTTAGCGGTTTAGCACCGAAACGTGCGAACCTGCATGGGGCGTGAGAGTGGCATAGATCGCGATGCCCACGTGTGAAGGCGAAAAGCGTCGGAACAATGCGATCCGAAAGGTTACATGCAAATCAATGTCGGCCAAGATACGCGACGGAGGTGTATACACTTGGCGTAACTGACGGGCGAAACGGTGCGCCGGCGAATAAACAAGGACAGGCCGAAAGAATGAAGTCTTGTAATGCAAAGTGTAACGGCGGGTAAAGAACCGCAGAAAAATTCTCGGCCCGATAGAACCGCAGGAATATCAATGAACCGGTCGCATTCTCCGGTTACGAATGGTCGTTTGTTGCGACACTGCGGAGGGGTGAACGTAATTTGGCTTACTCGCTCGCGATGTGACTGCTAAAACAAACGACCGGGCCTCGGCTGTTTGTTTCGCACATGCTGGCCGTAATGAATGGGGCCATTAGTGCCTCTCGCACGGCCGAAAATTGCTGCAACTGACTTCATCACTGCGGCCAGTGAAATGGTCGATTATTATTGGTGGTAGCTACATACGTGTTTTAGACGATTTCATTGTATCGATATATCTGTGGTTGTAAGGAAAAACGACCCATGTCATATGTTTTCACTTTCGAGATATTGTCGTTGAAAGTTCTAAACGCCAATTCTTCGTATTAGCAATGTTTCCTTGTTTTCTTCTTCAGATATAAACGTATATTTCCTTGACTTTGTATAATATTCAATATTCGTATAATTAACGTAAATAATAATAAACAAAATAGTAATGATTTACATACACTTTAGGCAGAACAAGTCCAGTGGACTTGTGTCGTTCTGCTTGAACGTTAAAAAGAAAAGAAAAGAGGACAAAGCAAAAGAAAAGAAAAGAATAGATTACTTTTCCTTCTTTTACTTTCTTTTTTGTCTTCTTTCGTTTTCTTCTGTGCTTTGCGTTGTTTTTTGTAAAATACAAGTTACACATTTATGTAGCACTGGTATTTTATAGTGTGCTGTTTCTAGTAAAATAAAAATATGAAATATAATTTTGCTCATTTTATTTTACACAAAATACGTTATAGTATATGCAGATAAATAAAAATAGTATTCTCGTATTCTCCAAATTTTGTGGACTTCCGTTATTTTCCCAAATGCATATTAATTGAATATTGGACTTCGGTTAAATTGCATTATTTTTTCAACGTATAAAATTCGTTTTCATGCATTTTTTTCTGATAAAAACACATCCAATATTCTACACTTGAGTTAATGTATATACTCAAATTTTTTGAAATTGTGACATGGGTCGTTTTTCCTTACAACCACAAATATTCGTTATTATGTGACCGCAACTTTGGGTGGAAGTTTTTTTTATAGGTGTAGTGCGGAGTAAGGTTGATTGTTTGGTGTGATGGAGGTAAGGAGGAAGTTAATGGAAATGGGGAATTTTAGCGCGTTATACTGCTGGACACTATTTCTTGCCGATAGATCATGGGAAAAGTTAAATGAAAATGTAAAGTAAACGGTGTATCATTGTTTTAAATTATCAATTACTAGAAAACTACCCCCGTGCCTCGGTTTGGGCCTAAGAGATATTAAGGACTCCATGAAAACACATTTAACTCATTTTCACCACTCCCTAGGGGTTGATTAGGTCAAAATCCTGAAATTGGTTTTTAGGCATTTATGTGGGTAAACTTTTGAAGTAAAAACCAAGTTGTATCTAATCGGGCTTAAGAAATAATGAGTTTGAGAAAATATATTTCACCCCCTTTTACCCTCTTCGGGTTGGAATTTCAAAAAATCCCTTCTTATCGATCACCTACGTCGCAAAGGGAATATACCCTCTAAATTCCATGTTTCTAGGGCCAGCGGTTTGAGCTGGACGGTGATGAATCAGTGACCCAAGTATAGATAGATAGAAGATAGATATAAGTATAGATAGATAGAAGATAAGTGCCCATTTTCTTTTATCAATACTTATAGATCTAGATTTCAAGATTTGGGTTCCTTATCAGTCTCAATATTACACCCCACTCCAAAGCTATTGCCCGAGAAAACTAGTAATAGATATGTAATAGTTTTATTCTATTTTAACATCATTCAGCTTGCCTCGTCAAAAGTGAAAGCTCATTCAAAGAAAACCGATAGATTATTAAAATTAGCGATGACTCATCATACATTCACTTTGCACCGTAAATGTTACAACCAATTACAAGAAGAGATTCTTCACCTCTACAACATCATTCTCAATTGAAACTTGTGTGAAAACAAAAAATTAAATATTCACGTAAATTATAATAGCTTCTTTATCTATATAATTCTATGAATTGAGTAGAAGTGTGCTGGCAATTTATCACTGCTTTATCATTGAAATGGGACGCTTGGTATGTGTTACATTCTGTAATTGAAGATATTTCGCGTGTCATCGACACCTGTACCCACAAATAATACAAAGAAGCATGTCCTCCTTACGACTATCGTTCCTTTCGAAGTGGGTGTGCGCGCATTGCCAAGATTTGTAATACAACGTGACGTGAATTTTAAATCTAACTGCTCGCCTGTTGCGCAGATTATCGATGAGTACTGGGATCCGTGATCCGAAAGTACGTTTTTCCACCGATGTGACTTTTGCCACAAATCCAACAACATATTATCTAATCTGCTTTCTGCCATGTTGGAGGCTTGCAATGCATTTCTGCACTTGTCTTCATAATATTAAAAGAACAAATAGAAACTTCACGTTCCTCCTGCTCTTATCGCTGCAAATGTAGGTACTTATATCTTCTTTCCATTCACAATAAATCTTTAAGTTAGCCTTTAAATTAAAAATAGACACTCTAGCCAAAATACCAGTGAAATTTATTATTTTTAAACAAAGAGTGAACCACAACTCGCAGAAGATGCTGAGCTAATAACTTATTGAAACTTCCAATTTCTAATTATCCGTTATTTTCAAAAAGTTCAAAATATCGAATCTCTTTTCAGTCTCCTTTCTCATGTAAAATTTTACGCGCAGCCACGTGCTCCCAGATTTTGACACGTCCTGTATGCTAAAAGCGTACGTACGGAATAAGATCGTCACTGTGGGTCATCAGTGACCAGAAAGCCATATGAAGTCATTACGACGCCGAGCGTCTTAAAATAGGAAAGCAAGGAACGAGACGTGCAGATGACACGCCATTAAAACTAACATCATTCAGATCATCCAACTCGCGGCGTTTCTGCTGATCATTGATTCACTAACGACTCCACGGTCGCGACTGCATCCGCGGAGCAATTGAAAACCATGAATCGAAACCAACTACAGGGTGTCCCCTTGTAAATGACATTTATCCAGCATGTCTGGCAGGTTGTTTTGAACCAAAAAGATCACGTACAAAGTGAGCCTATCTTCAGCGCTTATGGAGATGAGTTCTTTAGACTCGATGTCAGGTTTGCTAGGTTTCAACGAAGATACAGGCTGTTTGTGATGCTCAGTCTGCTTCTATTTTATTACTACCCTATTTCTATTCAGTGCACACGACTCCTCGAATATTTGCAAACGCATAACACATATGCATTCGCGTATGGCTGTTTGTAAATTTTGCAATGATGCTGGATTTGCTGCGGTTGAATGTCAATGGCTATATTCAGAAGCTATGTACACAGTATTTAGAGTCAATTGGTTAAAACTGAAATCAAATTGTGAACTAAAATATTTCACCACAGCAACTCTATCGTCAATAACGCAAAAACTGTATATGGATTAAGATGCACGTTTAAAAATCAGTCGCGATCTTTTTCCTCCATGCAAAGTTAATGCATGCAAATATTTTTCCGCATGCAAAGTTAAGCAAGGTCGACTCTCCCAGAAAATATAGTAACAGTAGCTACAATTTTTATCAGCGAGCAGGTGAAAATCCTCGCGGAACAGGCGAAACAAATTCCTTCCAAGAAGAAACGAATCAAACTCATATCACGCGAGGCCTTTTCAATTCAAGGACGACCTGCCAGCTCTGCAAGAAAACTTGTCAGTTATCAACTACCTCGCGGGACACCCCGTATATCCTGCGCGTTATTCAAGCACGAAACGCGACTAATGAATAAAAAAAAGTCATCCGAGTTATGGTGTCGCGACCTCGTTCGCGAGGCACCGTTCGTCCCCTCTCCCTCTCTCTCTCTCCCCTTCGCACAGAGGCTGACAGGCATTTTTCGTCCCTCCGCGAAACAAATCCGCGCCGCGGAATGCAGGCACCCTTGCACCGCGCGAATAACGCCTGCGCGAACGGTAGCGAGGCCCCCGCGCGCAGGTGAAATGCGAGCACGAAGCGCGAAACACAGACTCCTCGTATCCCACCCAATAACACCGGCCTCACCGATGAGAAGTGCTGTTATCGGGTAATCGCGACTCCGACCTGTGAGATATCGAGCGAGTAAGTTATGCCGGATAGGCGTTCCTATGGCAGGTACGTCGGTGTTCCTTTCACTAAAGCGGTTCTCAGCCGAAGAAAGGAAAGGAGGGGCACGCGTGCAGTAAAGGCGGCTCTTTACACGGCCGAGAACACCCTCGTCCACGCGATACACTTTTCTCGTGGCGCAATTCACCTGCTGCGGACACTTGCCCGGGGCAACGGAATGCAAACGACAGTGCGAAGCCGCGCGAAACACACTCACCGGCGTGGTGGTGCTGTTTCTGCTCCAGAACGATCTCCCCTAGGTAGCAGACGGTCCTCCTTGCGCAGGACACGCCGATCTCGTTCACGGTCCTCATGTTGGTTAAATAGAGGCTGTCGACAGAGGAAAATGTTACGTTAAGCGGATAAAGATTTGATGTTAATCTTGAGAATGGGGGATCTGTGCGTATTTATGATGGATACTTGATTATTTTTGTCTATGTGCCAGCAGGAAGATTGCTGGATGTGATTTTAATTGAAAATTATTGGAGTGATTTGGGGAACAGTTACTTTAAGAAGCTATAGCTTGGAGAACTTTATGACGGAAGGTTTTGATGCTTGTCTTGGGGATAAGGTGTTTATTTTGTAACTTTGTTGGGTGTCCTATTTCTGTGGGAAATGCGGGACCTTTAGTTGCTTGAAAGGGCAGAGTTGTGATACAATAGAACGTTATTGTCGGGCATTATGGAAGCAGAATATTTTGGGGAACTCTCCGTGAAAGACAGAAATAGGAATTCAGTGGAAACAGATGTTCCTACTATTATAAGATATTAATTTACTAGTGGTTTTCTATGATACTTCGAAGAGGGCGAAGGAGCTTTCAACTTGGATTTATATGTATAATAAGAAATCACACTTACCATTTTTTCCAGCTGGAGTTCAGGCTCTCCGATTTGTAATGCACGATGTATTTCAAGCCTGTATTGTTGCCCAGTACTAATATTGGCTCGCCTTTGGCCCTACTTTCAGCAGGCGATTCCATTTCTTGATAGACTATAGTTACTTGGATGTCTTGTTGGAATTCGATGTGAACTAGAAACAGTCTAGAAAACAGTGGAACATAGTTAGTTGAAATCGAAGCTTTCTATCCACAAAAATATGTGACATTTACCTGTGATACTGCCCCGAGTCGTTGGTAATTAATTTTAAACAACCGCCTCCCTCGAAAGAGAATTGATCGCAGAATTCAAAGTAGTTCACATCTGGTAAGGGCAATTTGCTTTCGATGTTTACGATGCTCCCGAATATTCGAATGACATGCTTCTTCGTCTCGTAAATATATTCTGTCGCAGTCTTCGCGCATTCATTTCTATCATCCTTGCTCTTCGGTTCGGGAATATCAGGAAGGAGCGTAAACTTTAGTTGTGGTATAGGCACAGAGATCTGAGGCTTTTGCATGCCTAAGTTATAAAATGATTTCTCTTCAATTATAATTTTGCCTTCTTCGTTGCGCATCTCGAATTGTGTCTGTGAAAAATGTATTATGTTTCAGTTACACTCGTATTCTTTTTATACGCATATAATTATAGTATTTGTTAAAAAGAAATGAATTTTACCTCGCCACAGCGATAATAAGCGCTACCATTTCCATGGCAGAAGGATGTTTTGAACACTTCCCCTTCGTAAATAGGTACGTGAATGTACATGTATGGAAAGAGTTGGGCCCAGAATAAATTTTCTAATTCTTTGAACGTTTTGGGCCCGAACAATTCGTGGGTCCAACCTGGCGCGAAAATAGCAACGGATAATCCTTGTTGTCGTATCTTCTCCAAAGCCTGTGGTTTGTCACACAATAATTACATAGTAAATCAAATTTCATTTAACAGAACAAACTATGCTATTATAATTACATATGTTGAGTTGAAACCACCACCGCCAGGACAGCCTCTTCCCCAAACGTCCACTCCTACATAAATATCTCGTACATCTCGATTGTGCCTTCTTGCGAGTGCACAGCTGTTCTCCAGTTTCGATGTGGTCCAATTGTAATTTAAATATATACCATCGCAATTTAGAAAGAATTCTCTGTAATATTCAAAAGAGATCGTAGGATTTAAGTGTCACGTAAATTTTGGAAACAATATACAATTATATAACAAGTGGATTAGAAGCTTACTTATTTTTATCGTTTAGCTCGTTTTGCCAATGCAATTTTCCTTCATTAGTCACACTATCGTACCAAATAATCTCAGAATCTCTAATCTCTTCATGAATATATTCTGTTAGATGTTTCATGAAATATATTAAATTATCAACATGCTCGCTCTTAATCACATTTTCAACATTTAACAACCAGCCCTCAAACTTATAAAACTTCGCAACGATAATTAGAGCATCTGCGAACCTTCTCACCGACTCCTGCGACTCAAGTATAGTATCCCAACTACCTTCTCTTTCTGTGATTACAGTACCGAGAATCTTTACGCCATGGCTGTGCGCCGCGTTGATCCATCCGAAAGGCGGTATGGTTATAAAATGATGGCTAAAATACACGAATGTGTCGATAATGCTCCAGTGATAAAACAGATAAGAATCGTGAGACTTGGATCCATCTATGAATCTGGAAATAAGCAATAACGTTAATAATCGCTCCGGTACATAAATATATAAAACGTCCCATCTTCTACGACTCTTACCTGTCCTCGAGGTAACCACCTTTCATATCGTGGCAAACTAACGTTCTAGGCTGCTCGTCCCTGTCCACTTTCGTCAACCGTAGTTTCTGGACGCTTATCTCCGAGCCACGATACACGTAATCCGTCGATTCCCTTAACTCTCTAATAGGTGGCCACGTCTTTAAATTACCCACATTGTCGTACAATTCTTTTAAATCGCGGAAGGGTTGCGACTCCATCGCTCTGCCAGTCATTGCTCTGGTTCGCACTGTTTCGCAGGCGACTTTGAAATAGTTTCTGAGTAGTTCATTAGAACAAAGCTTTTCCTTTCGAGTTACATCACCGGAAGAATTACAACGATGCAGGGTATCTGGGCCAATGATAGTCTCTGTAACAAACGGAACTTGCATATCGTTTCGTGCATAACTCTTTTTCTCGTTGCTATCTAGCAGCTGCCAATGTAGATAACGTGATAAGTATACTTATCTCGAATGGAGCGGATAAAATGATCCTGCGTATACACAGTGTCGATAGAAATAGTAATGCGATAATGCTGTTACGTGAACGTTCATTCGCTAATGTAAATGATTACGAAAACACTTATAGAAACGTGTGTCCTACCGTGTTTTGCTGGAATTGTCGCGAAACAAGCCCCTCGAAGCGAACGGAGGCAAGTACACCACGTGCCATTCGGTGTTTAACGTCATATTCAGGCAAATATTCACAAGATTTATTGACGGCTTGCTTAACCTTTACCTGTCACGTGTTGTCAAGTTAGTTTCGAGTTGTACTAGCAGGGGTGTTCGTTCGCTCTCTTTCTCTCTCTCTCTCTCGATTCCGCACTCGTCGCTCTCATCGGTCTCCAATCGGTCACATAACCCCCTATAGTATTCGATTAAATCATTGTGCGTTATGAAAAGTAGCATATTTTATTTGTCTTATAAAGAGCAGCACATTTTAATCTATCACGAGAAGAAGCATGTTCCAATGTTTCTACTGATATCAAGCATGTTTCGAATATACCACCAGAATAAGCACCATTCACATTTCGCCACGAGCAGTAGCACATTTCAAACGCTGCAGCGAAAAGTAAGTAGCACGTTTTATTTGTTTGCTGAAGAGTGGATTGAGTAGAATAGTTTCCAAACAATTCACAGTCGACATTGATCTTCTATGAAACGTGATATTTTTCGCGGCTAAAGGCAAACCGTGTTATTTTTCGCAGCAAAGTACTGAAATGTACTACCTTTCGTCGCGAAAGAGCATAACATGCTATTTTTAGTGGTGATGAATGAAAATATACTGCTTTTCGAGAATAAAATCGAAACATTCTGTTTTTCGTGGTTAGAATGAGCAGAGTGCTAGTCTTTGTAAGACAAATGAAATGTGCTACATTTCGTAACGCACGTCAATATGTAAGTTTATGTTTTATTCATATTTACTATATTCAGCTTGGAATCTAAAAAATTTATAAGATTTGGGCGTTCCCTTTTTGTCTTTCAACTATATGAAATAAAAAGCACTGTTTAACTATTTAGTTTATAATATTATGAGCTGCGTATTTATAGTATTCACTAGGGTGGCTCTTATTTACTCTTGGTGAAGTGTTTCTTTCAAGATTTTCTTCGCGGCACCTCCCAGAATTGATTCAAATAATAAAAAATAAATTGTGTAAGGTTTGAGCCCGATTGGAGAACGGGAAAAGGTGCCCCTGGGCCCTTGAACATTTAAATAATTAACAGCTCACAAAGTCGATTTTATATAATATATCCCCCAAGTTATTGATTATATAAAAGAATTTGTCAAACAAAAGTTGTAGATCCAGACAAAGAGCATCTTTTATGTTGTATTATTTTTTCACGTGCGAATAATGGTTTTCGAAAAAAGTCCGTAAAACTAAATTTTTTTTCAAGTTTTGAAAGTTTAAATCCTTCTCGACTGCTTTTTATTTATGAAGGCGAAATAAAATGTAATTTCACTGTGCACATTCTTTTTTTTATGTACGTAGAATATAAATAAACACTTGGGTGAATGTTTGATATATATATATATATATATGTTTGATTTTCGATTTCTGCGAAGATTATTGATCGATTAATCTTAAGATAGACGGAAGTAACTTCAAACACGAGGGTCGTTTGAAATAATGGCTCAACTATTTGTTCTGATTTTGTTCGATTTGAATTTTAATTGAATGATGAAGCAGAAAATAGGGAATGTTTGTAGGTTTTCTTTTAAAGTTGATTTTAAAAACTGCTTGCTTCTATTTTTAGATAGAATGCTACTATGTAATACTTTCTTGAATTAATATTTAAGGGGTTACATGCGAAAATGAATGATTTTAGGAATTCTTTTTGGGGGTCTTATTAAAAAAGTAAAACAGAATACTTATTACACATGATTTATTTGCCCATAAAGTGGAAGAAAAAATTTATTTACAATACTTTTTGTAACAAATTATTTATAATTTTTTAAGGTTTTTTAGACCACTACAGAAAAATTGACAGCATCATATTTCCTTTAAGGGGTTATGCCTAGTCAGCTGACGAAATGGAACGCGATTTTCGTTTTTTTTTTCTGGAATATCTACTGTATAGTTATAAAAAAGTATACAGTAGATATTCCACAAAAAATCCCTAAAATCGGGTCCTTTTTTCGCCAGCTGACTAGGCACAACCCCTTTAACATCAATGGATCTGAAAACTAAAATGATATTCTTGTAAAATAATGTTGCCAATTTATGGCACTTTAAAGTTAAATGACTTTATCATGCAAAAATTGGCTATGTAATTGTGCATAAAAAATTAATTAGACAAAATATCAAACAAGTTGATCGTCAGCCCACAATGGCAACATTACTTTACAAGAATATCATTTTAAATTTCTGATCCATCGATATCAAAATACGAAAGGGAGAAATCATGCTGATTATTTTTTCTGCAATGGTCTATCAAACCTAAAAAATCACAAATAATTAAATACAAAAATTATAGTAAATAAATTTTTTCGTGCACTTTATGTACTACTCATTTGCAATAAACATTTTTTCTAATAAAACCTCTAAAAATAATTCCTAAAATCATTCGCCGTGGTTAAAAGTATGCAACCGTTTAAGGAAACAGAAACCAGTCATTCCTTATACTAAGATAATAAGTAACTCGCAATAACAAATCGTCGACATATCGTAAGATCTTCCTTTATTTAGTGTACACAACCCTTTTTAAGAAGACAGGAGATCCCACGGGTTACGGGAGGCACACAAAACAGTGTGTGGGGTGATTGGAAGACGTACGAGATCGTTACGCAAATGTAAACGTCAACGAAAAAACGAACTGCCATGGTGGTCCCGCGGTACGCCGTTTTTACCATTCTTGTTTCTTCGTTTTCATTTTCCCTTTCTCTCTCGTGTATTTCGTGCTCGCTAACTCGATAGGGACTTCGTTTTCCATACGAAACGACAATGCACGGATTGTCTCATTGGTTTCCTTTAAAAACGACACAATTAAAAAATAGTCTCGATCGCTATTTCCACAGTTGTGCACGCAGCATTCGTGATCATCCTGTTCCCTATGTCAGCTATTGTTAAACGTAATACGAGTACAGGGATTGCAATGTTTGCTTCGTAATGTTACTCGGGCGAAGCCCCGTTAACGAAAATACAATTAATCGCGCGCGACGATTTTAGCCGCTGCAACGAGCGAACCCGGCACCGTTATTCGAACCTCTTGCTTGTTTCTTTATTGTATCCCCTAATTACGATACCAACGTTCGCCGAAGTTTACAGAAATCTTGCGATAGGATCGTATCTTCCCCTAGGTATTGTAAAACTTTTAGACAAAGTTACCTTTTTTGTTCTGGATGTATATATCACATTGGATCTCTACCTAACTATGCCTCTAACTATAAACAATTAACTTCTCGTCGTCGTTAAAGTATAGTTACAGCCCTCCATTCTTCTCATCTCCGGTACGATATTACAATCGGTGTACTACGTTTAAGTTAGCTAATTGATTGTATATGTGGGGCGAAATTTTTTCGTACAATCAAATGTTTCTGGCTACGGTAATTCGAAGATAGATGGATCGCTGGCAGAGACACGATAATTTATAGTTCTGTTGGTATTAAAAGAAGTGTAATATATAGTAATACGTGCATATGCATGAAGAATGCTTGTTGCTCAGAGTTGGTCCAACGAAATTTTTGTAAATAAAGTGAAATTAAGGAAAAGTTAAGTAAAATTTTACCAAAGTAACGGAAACGGTTCGATGGAATTCGTAGTTTCTTAAAATTGATCTTCGATGGGTTACTTACGCTTGGCTCAATTTTTCATTGCTTAAACTTCATTTTTTTACAGAGATACTTGAAGAATTATATTCGTTGAAAGTATTTCTTTCCAGGGGCGGATTTGTATATAGGCTAATTGAGGCAGTCAGAGCAACAGTGGACTAACCCACATTTTTTGTAAATTGAATTAGTAGCAATAACGTATTCCAATAGGCTCTAGCAACCATATAAAATAGGAAAAAAAAAAAAATTTTAATGTGGGTTGGTCTGTTGTGGTTCTGATGGTCTCGATAGTAAGTAGGCTGCAGTGTAGGGTGGCAAATTTTGGAGAAAGAAATTGGAAAAGGTTGAAACACAGAGGCTTGAGACAACATTAAAGACAATTCAGTTTTCTTTCATCTAGCAAATTAGCAATAATTCATATCTGAGTTGTCATATTGAATTAATTTTAAATTTGTCTCAACCCTTTTAAATTAAGATACTTGATGATATTTCACGTAAGGGGCGATAGACGTTGTAGTCTAGGTGCGGCGAATCCCCAAATCCGCCCCTGTTTCTTTGTCTATCTTCAAATCGAGGAGAGATATTTAAAAATGACAGTCAATGTAAAGCGTGCTAGCTTATTTCTACGACACCTTTGCACCTGTAGGTATTATTTCAAAGATATAACTACTAAGCTCCATCAGCAGGCTAAATAACTGCAAAAGTGAAATGAAGTAAACACAACTAATTCTATAAAAACACGAATGAGCTTGCGAGGCTCTCAAGCTACTGCAGTTTATTACCAGATTCCGTCGAATGTTTAAAAATACGCTGTCGAGTAATCACGCGATCTGTACTTACATATATCTCCAAACACGAATACCTTCGCAACACGTAAAATCGATATTCCATTATTATTTTAAGAAAAATACATCTGAGTCCGCAAAATTCATCTCGAGCAACAGAATTTTAAAACATGCTGCATCTACTTGGTCAAACGACTGGCCCATCTACCTTCCAATCGAGTTGCACTTGCGTGATAACAGAATCCATGTAACCAACAGCTCTGCGCTATTCTCGCTCGAATTCATCCAGCGTTTGTTGCAATCAGAGTTGGGAATTAACTAAATAAAAAATTATTTAAATAACGGATCGAATGAAAGTTACTTTAACTTTACATTTAAAATTCATTCAACGAATAAAGTTAATTTATTTATTCGACAGGAATTTATTCGACACACGACGAATAATTTTTTAACTTTTATTCGTTATTCGAAATTTTTATTTAAATAAAAATTGTGCCCATCTCTGGTTGCAATCGTGCCTGGCGTTACTGAAACGCCGCGGCGGGCGCCAACGTACCAGAAAACGAACAGGAAAATTGTCACCGCATTTATCTACAAAAGATGTGCACAACGTTGACGATACTCTCATATTCTACTCCTACAGGTATAATTTACGTATCATATGCATAGGTACGCACGATATTATCTCGCGATATTTGGTTCCTCGTGTAGTGTATATAGGTACGTGTACATGTAAACATACGAATATATATATATATGTATATATTATATTGTGCACGTTGATCCGCGCAACGCAGGATTTGTTGCTTTTCTATTCTTAATAGAGGGAGGGTGTGAGTCAGGGGGTACATGTATTATCATAGCTCGGGACACTATCCGAGATATTAAATCCAGGCGTCGGAATATTAAATATTTAATGAAGCATCGTTCTACCACAGAATCTTAATTCAATCCGTAACATAGTTCCAATGGGTATCATAAAGGTGTAATCTGAAATCCGCGTTCAGAAGTCAGGCTTACGATCACCCTGAAAAGAATTCGCTCCGCTCGTTAAGTCGATTCACGCTAATTAATCCTTAAGTTATATCGAACTATCCTAATCGTCCCTCTGAAAACTTTGGTATTCCACGGCGATATTTCGTTCATGATATGACGTAAGTATACAAGATCCTCGGTCACAGAGGCTGGGAATTCGCTCGATTATTAAACTCGCGATCGCCAATAAGCGACGATCGGGAGCAAGATTTGGGATTAACGGCGAGCTAATGAAAACTGATTAAACAGTTTTCAATAAAACAGCCGCGATCTGTTTTTCCCTTGGCGCCCCGAGACGCTGGAATTTACATCATCTTTTATCGATCGAAATCTCGTTAATTCGTCGCAGGACGCGCCCTCCGTACAATTCGTGGTTCGCCGAGGTACACAGCATAGGATATGACTACATTCCACTTAGAATACGAAGGATATGATGACAGGAGTATTAACTACGATCTTAGAGATCAAGGGCTATGAAGCTCTGGAATTATCCTTCCATCTTAGGCGGGTACTTGATCCCACCCCGACTTGCAGGCCGGTTCTCGTACCCCGAAATATTAATTCGTACGTTGTAGGCCGACGTCTACGGAATTCTTTCGTCTCTGTTGAGTGCGCGGAAGTGCTCCCCCAAAACATGTACAAAATACGGTACGATAGACGAGGAAACTAACCTGCTAACTTGCGTGGCCAGTGCACGAGGCTCGGCTCATCGATTTCTCTGAGATCTTGCGAATGATTGATGCACACTATGCATAGTAATACAGTAAATCCTCGTTAGCAGCCCGATTCTACCACGCGTTAAGAGCCCGGCGACTATCCCCACCATTTCTTGGAATCCTTCGGACGAGAGTGGGGGAACCCGGGAACGAGCGAGAGGCTCTTTCGTTTCCTCTCGCTCGCTCATTGGGTTTTCTCACTCGCGCCAGTGGCCGCGCGGAATAGTGTCCAGTCGCGTTAGGAGCTCGCTGCCAGCCCCGTTCGTCGGGCTGCTAACGAGTGTTTACTGTATACTAATCGGGGACGAGGATATTTGATCCGTACTTTTTAAGAAAGTCGAGTTGAAAGTTTCACCGTTTTCAAATCCGATATACAGAGGAATAAGTAAGGACGACGTTTATTTAATGAATTAGACCGTAGAGATAATTAAGAATTAGAAAAAATAGTTAATAGAGGATAGACTCAAGAAATTTCGAACCATTTAGATATAGACGCTTTGCAGAGAGTAGAGCTTTGAACCAGAGCTGGGAGTTAACTAAGTAAGAAATTATTTAAATAACGGATCGAATAAAATTTACTTTAATTTTAGATTATTTGACGAATAAAGTTAATTTTTTTATTCGTCGAGCGTTTCAATTTGAGCGTCGAATAAATTTTTCAATTTCTACTTTAACTTTGACTTTCTTCGACGTCGAATAATTATTGTTAAACTCGAGTTAACTTTATTCGACACATGACGAATAGTTTCTTAAACTCTAATTGGTTCTTCGAAATTGGATTTAAATAATAATTTTGCCCTTCTCTGCTTTGAACTCGATTCTTTGGCGAACATTTCACTAGTGCAGTGATTAATACAATTTACTGTATTATTATACAGTGCGAACTAATTATGCAGAAAATTTTAGGCAAACCTGCGACTCGAGTCTTGTGCACTCTGCTTGTTAGAGAACTAAAGTACACGGGATCTAACGTCAAGGGGGGCTTCTTCTATGAAAAGGGGGTGTTGTCTACGTAGAAAACGCGAAGCCAAACTGGCCAGATAGTCTCACTCGTTCACGATGGAATGACGATCGTCGCGAGTCTTCGTAGCGATGGCCCGGGAAGCAGATCGCCTCTTCGTGCTCTCCATGGAGAAAGTGCTACACATTTTACCCGGAGCTGCGAGTCTCCATTTTTGCTTGGAAAACACGGTGGAACGTAAGGAGAATAAAGGCACGCTCTCGAGGGAAGCCGCCGTGTTCCCAACGAGACTTGGAGGAAGTCTGCTCGAACGGGCTTCGATGTTAGGAAATTATCAAATTATCAAAGGGCGGGAGGAGTAGCCTTTGAAAAATTCTCTATGCCCCTCAGATGCCATTAAACGGTAAAAGATAATAGTTTTCGTTAAAATACAGGTGAAGTCTATTTTACAAAGAAGCACTAGTGTTTCGTAAACGCAATGCGACTAGACAGAAGGAATCGATAATAATTAAAGCGATTGCTCGCTCCCAACAGCCATACTATGATAAATTAGGTCTATCGCGGTGAAGTGACTAGAAATCTAGGGGGTAATAAATATCAGTGAGCTCGTGTGTCTCGAAAGAGCATTCTGATTTTCAGCCATTTATCGATCTCACTGACAAGGGGACCTTCAGCTTTGGCAATTGCAGAAAATTTTGATACTTAGTGTACGTGAAGCTTCTCACTCTGACATTAATTTCCCAAAGCAGTCAGACGAACTCTTCAGTCAAATTCGAGAAAATCGACTTTGAAAAATTTTGCGTTCTTTTATGTACAGGGTGTTGCTCTAGCTATTGTCAATACTGTAAAAAAATAAGACGAAAATTAAGAGTGACGAAATTGCGGTAAAGGCTTCGTTTTCGAGAAAATTAACTTTGAATCTGACCTAAATACGCGTGCATCGTAAGCGTGTCTCTTCAAAGTCAATTTTCTCGGAAACAAAGCCTTTATCGCAAATTCGTCACTCTTGATTTTCGTCTTAGTTTTGCCTGTATAATCATCCCCTAGAGTATTCACCATAGGTAGAGGAACACCCTGTATATAAGAGACCTCAGAATTTCTCAAAGTCGATTTTCTCAAGTTTACCAAAAAAGCGCATCTCATTGCTTTGAGAAATTAATGTCCGAGTGACGACCTTCGCATACACTAAGTATCAAAATTTTCTAAAATTGTCAAACCTGAAGATCCCCTTGTGAGTCGCTAATTGAACCTAAAAATCTCGCCAATGTCATCGACACTGATTAAGAAACTAAGGTACTACAAGAAAACCCGAAGAAGTAGAAAATAAATAATTCTAAAAACTACTGCGTTGCTTCCATGCATTTACCTGCGTCACCTTGAGTTTCTACAATCCTACTACTGTCTACTTCCTTACAATTCCAACGCAAAGAATGAAACACATAATCTGGGTATATAAATGCAATAGTACTTCGTGAACAAACTTACGAGCCACTGTACAAGTTCCCACTTATTCGAGCCCACTTACGCTCCACTTACCTGAAATTATCGAGCCCCCACTCTAAAGCAATTACCAACAAACTACGTATAAAAATATACTCGTTAAAACTATCCCCAAAGAGTACATAACATATCGTTCGAAATTATATCGACACCGCCTTCTCACAGCACCATTCGCATATCTTCATCCCCCAAACATCGCATTCAAGGCGAAACTGATGTTACGTTGGAACCGAGTATAAATTGAAGCAGTCCGATCTGCTAATATCCATTAGCGATCAGTATCGATCAACAGAGGCTTAACGGGAAAGTAAAATGGGCGAAGGCGGATCTCCCAGGAGATCGCGGTTAGGCCGTGGCCATGTTGCGCGCGCGATCGAGCCGCCGACGATCGTTATCATCGGAATCCCTAGAAGCTCTCGTCGATCCCCCGGTCTCTGACGAGGTTGAACACTTCGAAGTCGCCGTCCGGTGCGTCCGGGACGTCCGGCGCAACTGGTATCTCCGGTCGAAGGGCCACGCAGTCCCGTGGCGAGCACTCGACGCGACCCTCGGATCCGCAGCTGCACTCGATGCAGTTCCCGGTCGAATGGGGCAGCACCTCGCCCTCGCGGTACTCCCTTCCTACAATGAAAATTTCGCGTCGACTATTACGTCACAAAATCACTGCAAGGGCGGCGAGAAATTGGGAGAAATTGGGATAGGGTGAGTTGGGTGTGGCGTTAGGGGTGGCGAGAAAGGAGGTAGTTGAAGTGAAGTGAGTGGAGAGAGTAGTGATATTAGTAATTGTACTGTTGGATGCAAGAACTGCCTCAGGACACTCAGGCCCTTTTTGTATTAAATGCATAATTAGATTCCTTTTTACATATGACCTCTGAATTTCAATGCCGTATCTTTAAAATTGATGGAGTTGTGGTTAATTTTGTAAATCGATGTTGACCAAAGATACGTCAACTTGAACATGGCACGACCTATGACTATTTTTAGGACTGGGGGAGACCGGGGCAAGTTGATACGTTTTTCAGTTTTCAATTTTTTTTATTTTTGTTTGAATTAATTAATTGATAACATATATGCTAGAATATACTTTGGTTCTTCCTCTTTAATATATTGTAAATGAAATGTTGAGAAAATACGTACAAAATGAATGAGAAATTGTTATTTGGACGAAGGTAAAATGTATCAACTTACCCCACTGCGTTATTCTGTTTTGAATTATTTTCATTTTTTATTTGAATTAATTATTTAATAACAAATATGCCAAAATATACTTTGGTCCTTCCTCTTTAATATATAGTAAGCCAAAACTTGAGAAAATACATACAAAATGAATGAAAAAATGTTATTTGGACGATCGATTTGAATGTATCAAAACTATTTACTTTTTCTCTATAGTAACGCAAACAGTTAAAAATGGATTGCTAAAGTGAAGGTACACAGACGTGTGCTAGATCGTAGTAAAGAATTGTTCAAGAAGCTTCACATATCTCGCACACAAGGAGTTAATTCGTCTGTATTAACCTGCCTCTGTATCAACTTGCCCAGGTCTCCCCTATATTTTTTCCCAAATATTATGCACATATTCAGTTAATAATAAAAATAATGTGAAGCACAATAATGTTTTTCTATATTTTTTCATTTTATGCAAGAAGAGCCTCAGAGGTGTATAATTAAAATTAATTTCAGTGATCAATTTATTACATAATTCCGACTGCAATAATGCAACTGCAAAGGAGATACCTAAATGTTTTAAATATTATAGGTAGTCCATTTCACAACGACTTCAATATATAAAAAATATATAACTTCGTAATCCTTACAGATATTTTTTCCGAAACTGACTTTTGGCAATGAGGCTCTTTTTGCACCCAACAGTAAAATTCGTCGAACATCTTAAAAATATATTATCCTTAGTTGAATAGAGTTCGAGGCAATTCAACATGACTAAAATAGTAATCTACTACTATAGTTATCAGTTTTAATAACTTGAAATACCTCTACCCCCATTTCTATTTAAAATCAACACCCCCCCCCCCCTCCTCCAGAATTTCAACTTTTTTCTCATAATAATGAATACTATTAACCCCAGGGTATCGACCCCTCCCCCTTTCATTACCCTTAAATAAACAGCCGCGAAGGAAGTTAAATTAACGAGCACCCTCCCAATTTTCTTTTCTTCAAATTGCATTTCATCAGCGGACTAATTATCTCGGGGGAGCTCCCGCCTCATGGGAAATCGATGGGCCGACAGGTGACGGCGGCGGAAAGAATCAACGGAAAACGAGCAGGCGACTAATTTATTACCCATCACGAGACACGTAGTCGGCGCCGGCTGTGAAGTAGTCGAGTACGTCACGTTAATCTCCACGTATCCCTGTTGCTCGACGGATGGCTCCTCTACCGGATCACCGGAAGCTTCCGAACTGTCGACGGCATCCGTGCTTCCCTCCAGCGACGGCGTGTAATTACTTTCTATCGTCGTAGATGGGAGGAACGGGGGCCCGGCGGATGGATCGGTGCTCGGATTGTAATTCTGCCACCAACAATATACTTCGCCAGCCACGCACAGGCAATGAGAGTTCGAGTCGTAGGATGGTATCTGAAACCGGGAACAGAAAATTCATATGTAGGTACTCCGGGAACTCCACGTTTCGGGAATCTTCTTGCGTGCTCTGCTCCTTTTTTTCTTCTTCAGGGGGGTGACTACTGTGACGGTCCGAAATGTAAGGGTGTTTTCGGGAATTTATTTCAACCAAACAACGCAAGTAAATCAATTTATTGCTTAGTATAGTTAATAGTGTACATATTGAGGGGTAAGAATTTTTTTTTTCAATCAAATTTATAAATCAGTTTTCTGTATACTCCTCGTCAAAATTTGCGCTGCGACAAAAACATGCTAGTCGCGTTGACAGTACCCAGGCCATATGGTTAATCGGAATTCGAAAAGACAATAATATTTAGAAACTAGAAGCCTGCCTCTATTACATAACGATAAAAAAATGTCAAAATTGTAAATTATAACAAAATATCGCACCACTGAAAAAAAGTCATGTTTTCGATAAATGAAATAGTTAAACGGCAAAAATATTTTCATTCACAGTTATTCTAAATTAATAGTTGATGTTGATTTGCGTTCTTTTGTTTCTCTCTGTGTGTGACATGTGGAGCTGCAACGTTCAACGGCGCTATTGGAATTTTGGCTTTTTAATCGAAATATTCGGGTGGGGGGGGGGGGGGGGGGATGGGGCACCACATGGATATTTGTCAGGAATGAAGTTTTTATTTAATGGAAAATATTTGCCTTTCATTTTGCTGTACAAATGGAGCGAGGGAGAAAGAAACTGGATAGATATTAGAGTTCTATTTTTTGTATCATTTCCGGAGGTACGGGAAATTTGAAATTTCGCGGTAGTGTGAAATATGTCAGCCAGTCTGATGAATTTTGAGATTGTTTGTGAACAATCGATTTGGTGATTTAGATTTTGTCAGTTTTGAAACAGACGAGTTTATAGTATATACAGGATGTTCTCAAATTGTAGGAGCTCGTTTTTTGTGGATTAAAAATTCGGGAGTCTAACTTTCTTCGCCATTTAAATGTCGAGTGACCAGACGAAATCCAGAATACGTAGAAAAAGTGGAATAACGTAATCGACAAATGCAGGAAAATATGACGACGTAAGACCTGAATTTCACCTTGCATATTTATGTTTTTGACCACTGCAAATATACTTTATGTTATTGTACATATATTCGTTCGAACTAATGGTATTTCTCCTTGTAACAAATAAAATACAAGAAAAAGTAATATACCCTCTAATAGTCACTGCGCGGATAATTTGAGAAACTGTCAAGTTGATAGGCGACAATTGATTGCTTGCTTCAACCCATTTTATAACGCCAGTTTAATTAAAAATTTAAAATTCCAATTTAAAAATATTCACTTTTTTATTATAAACTTAATTAATATTACTTTTTCAAATAAACCATTTTTCCTGAAGCCAGCAACTTCCCGCCCCGCAATCCTTCCAGACCAGAAAAAAGTCAACATCTCGCAGCGAGATGGGTACACGTAACGCTTCTAAACCATAGTTGGGCATTAACTGAATAATAGATTATTTAAATAACGTCAAACTTATAACTTTTATTGATTTTTAAATTTTATTCATTATGAAATTTTATTCATTATTCTACTATTCCTTTTTCGAGTTAAAGAGTCCCTCTCGCTGCCGAGTTTCTAAACGCGTCACATTTCCCATCCACATCCGTGGTTGCGAAAAGACTTGTCAGGGAAAATCCGACGATTCGTATCGTTAATTACTATACATCCCCCGCGTAACGAAGGAGCGTACGCCAACGTGGACCCGTGGCTGCGTCGTCGGTACTCGAGATTCATTGGATGTCGTCTCGCAGGGCCCACACTAATTAATAATATTGATGCTCGACATGGCGGCGCGATAAAGAAAAACACCCTTGAAAAACGAAAGAAAAGGGAAACAGAAAAAGCAGAGAAATACTGAAATAGAAGCGCGTGCTGAGCGCTGAAAGGGATGTCGCGAAAAAAAATGAGACAAAGGAAGTGGTCTCGTTTAAATGCGAAAAAAAACGCGAGAAATAGAGGAAAGCCTCGGTGTGATTAATTTCAGCGCAGAAATTCGAGACGCGACGACTTTCGATCTACCCTCGCAGGTCTGGTGTTAAGTCTGGGTTAGGTGTTGCCTGACAACGCGCCATCCTGTTAATTGGACACCCGCGCTGTATCGAGAGACGTTGTTACTCGCGTTGAGGGATGTCTGATGAATGACGGATGCGGAATATTTACGAGACACGGGTGCAGCTGAATTACCGCGGTTCTTGCGCATTTCTTACGCGACCTCGTTGGAACTTTCACGCTTCCCCAGTGCTTGGACTTCGAAAGCGAAGGGGGTTGTGAATTCTTCATCCTCGGATGTTTTCTGTGGGACGTCTGTGAAGGTTGGAGGACGTGGAAGACTATTTTTGTTGAATTTGAAAAATATGCTGCAGGGAAAAAGTTTTATAATTGCCTTACCGTACGTCGTTTAAATAACTACGTTCGTATAATTATTTGGTAAGTACGTATAGATATATGATAGAGTCAATAGACACTCACATATTCATCCACGTAAATAAAAAAATATTTACAATTAACAAATGGGATTCTATTCATATCACTTATTGTATTAAGAGGTCTTCCTAAGTAGTGTGTATTGCAAGTATCACTTTGCATGTTCGTAGCTTTATTCTATCATCTTTTAAGACCATAAAAAAATTTGTAGGTAAAAATATCCACTTCTAGAGGAATAGTAGTATCGTGGAGAGAAGAATATTCTTTCAGATGCCGGACTTGGTATCAGCAATAAAATTGTAGTTATCTCAAACACAAAATGCAGAAAGATTGGTAATCTGTGGATATGTGGCTATCGTCTGAACCAGCATAATGAAAAAAGATTGAAAATCAAAGAAATGGCAATGTTTTAAAAAAATTGTACTAATTTTAGCAAAAATATTATGGTTTTGTTGATCGTAGTAAATCAATTTTGCAAATATTTGCCAGATTCAAGTTCGAACGATAAAGTAACGTCAACTGAGCATGCCTGATATAGTTTGAAGTGGATCCGGACTTTTAGTTTTTTTGGCAATCAGGTCTGGCATCCGCAAGGATATTACTCTCTTCACGATGCTCCTATTCCGCAATAAAAGCATATTTTTAAATACAATTTTTTTCATAGTCTTAAAAGGTACTTGTTTCTTTTTTAACTCTCAAAAGACGGAGTTTTTTCAGCCGTCACACTAGGAAGACTCCTTAATATAGTTACTTAATGGAAAGACTTGAAAGCTCTGTTCCAAAGAGAAATTTGAAATTTGACTGTGTAAATAGAAATAAAAATTAGAGTATGTCAGATCCGACCTCACCAGTTAAGTAACGGAGTTTCCAGCTGACCAGCAAAAATATGAGTTTCAAACTTTCTTTCCACCACCACTGTGTATTTCTCATTAAAGACCAGTGGAGGGAATCCAAATTGCACAGGAATATCTGTAGAAAGAATAAGAGAGCTGCCTGGGGAGACCTAATATTTCTGACACACACTCATACGCGGTCGCATTCTACAATGAGCGAAACAGTATCGTACAGTAGAATGCAAACAAACACAGGTGCACCTGCATCACGTTCCCTCCACCGCACAATGCGCCATTTCCCTGATACGAGCTTTTCGACGACAGAGCTCCAACGACATTTCACGCATGCACAGCGAAACGCATTTCACCTGACACAATTTCCAGTGCAAATAATTAAAAAGGGCGCGGGTACGCGTTACGTCAATCATTCGTTCGCCGAACGGCGGAGCGACGAGAATATCCCGTAAGATTGTGCGCCGTTCCTCGAGCATCGCCATCGGAATGCATCGCTGGTGCTCGATGCCTGCTTGATTTCATTGAAGCGAGGAGGGAAGCGAAAGGAGCGGGAATCGAAGGGGGGATTGGAAAAGGGACGGCGTAAAAAGAAACCTGTAAATATTCATTCCTTTCTCTCCGAGACGCGAAAGTTTCTAGGCTGAAAGCCAGCAGCACAGCCGATGCGTCTCCTGGTGAATCTATAAAAGTGCAGGCACGTCGGCCGAGATTTGTACGAAAACGGGATCACCGACATGACGAGAAAACTTTTTCGAGTCCCATCCTCTGAAGATCGATTTGTTGCGCTCCGCCGTGACGGGAATCTCGTAGCTCTCTTAGATACGCCGACGGTCCCGGCAGAGTAGGGATCGCGAAACGAAATTATGGGGCAGTGGATGTCGCTATACAGGGCACTTTGTTCAGTCTGTTGGGAATCCTCGCGAATGTGCGAGCGATCTTGGAATGGCTATGTTTTTTCGAACTACGTTTTCGTTTCTGCCGGACGAAAACATTTTATGTACATACATTGTTTTTACGAGGATTAAGAGGATGAAGAGGATAAAGAGCGTGACGAAACGATTTTGAATGGAGATTTTGATAAACTCGCGGGAGATATGGTGGAGATTTTTGTCAAGCCAGGAATATTCTGGATACAATTAATTTGGAGATTCAAGTAAGAACTATGGTTGATTCGTACTACTGAAGTGCTACGGAGGAACGATTTTGCGAGCAAGGGGAAAGGGTCGGTCTATGGTCAGACGCACCTTGTAACTTGAATTGGCATGCAGCGTGTCGGAGATTTTAAAATTCTGGATACTTTCCCGGGAGATGAAGTTAATTGAGGACCTTCCAACAAGAGGGTGCTTCATCTTTATCAACTTCGAGTGAATTAGAAAAAACTGTTTATAGAATTATTGGTTTGACTTAAGATTGAAAAGAGAACATTGATTGAAACATATATATTTTCATTCAATAAGTAGTAGTTATTCAATTGATAAGTTTTCATTTCTATTTTTGGTGAATTTTAAAATCGGTAGGTGACTAGGGATTGCAAACCGGTAAATCGGTAAATCGGTTTAATGTCTTTTTTTCATTGATAACTTAGTAGATAACAACGGAATTATGCGCTACATATATGCGATACATTGTTATACATACAATTTTTACTGGTAATTCGCCAAATTTTTACCGGTAATTCAATAAATGATGTATTTCTCCCGATTTACCGGTAAATATCGGGAAATACACAATTTATTGAATTACCGGTAAAAATTTGGCGAATTACCAGTAAAAATTGTATGTATAACAATGTATGGCACATATGTAGCGCATAATTCCGTTGTTATCTACTAAGTTATCAATGAAAAAAAACATTAAACCGATTTACCGATTTACCGGTTTGCAATCCCTAGAGGTGACCCTGGCTTGCAGCGGGGTAATAGCTGCGGGTTCAAAATTTGCTATAAATCGCTCATTTGTTATTCGATTTGCATCAAACACGCACCAAACGTTGCCGATTTTTTTTTACGTATATCACACATCATAACTCCAAAACTGTTAAAAATGGCGCTGCACCCCTCTTGTTGCATGGTCCTCAATTATTCTGAGCTGTATAGAATAGCAGCTTGGGATTTTTTAGCATTTCAAGTTTTGAATAACTTTCCAAGGCGTAGAATAATCTGATTAATTATTCTCAACAGTGTGTATAACACCACAGAATTCTATTTAAATAAATATAGTTTTTCCAGCTTTAAAAGTTTCTGAAATATACCAAATAACTTTTTAGTACCAAATAACTTTTACACCCCCAACATCCAGGATCGTTTTCACCCCTCCGATATGTTCAAAAAAAAAATGCGTCAAATATTTTTGCGATAAAAATATTTGAAATACTATTTAGCTTTCGCGTTAGGCTTCATAAAAATTTGCGATTATCTCTGACATTCCCTTGTAATCGCCGATTAAATAATACACACATCCCACGTCACAAGACCCTCTAACAATCTCTCGCAAAATATACCCACGCGAAAAAGAATACAACAATAATTAAAAGCACTCGAAGCGACAAGTGAATTATCTCATGGAAATTGGAGGACACAATTATGCCCCTAACACCTCCCGTCTTTGTAGTCTCTTCCAACGTTTATTCAACCCTTATCACGGGCGGAGCACCCGTGTCTACGTATTAATAGCCGCGCTGCGGCGAATATTCATACGTTGCATACCTGCATCCGGCACGCACGCTTGTATTGCTTTAAATAGCACGTGCCGCGAATACGATAGCAACGGGCAAGATAGAAATTTCATTCGACGTACGCGTACGTCTGCAACATTTCGTCGACGGGCGGGTATTGAGTTTTCCAGCAATGTCAATACGCGCCACGGGAACTTCCGGCGACGCGAGGCGAAACGGCCCACTGCGGGCTGACGGAGATTTCGCGAAACAATAAAACATCGGGTCCGAAGTTGTTTCGACGACGTTGCACTGCTACTGTGCTGAATGGAAGGCCGTCACCCACCTACAACAGCATACGAATAGCAACAGCTAGTCAATGACACCTTCGCTGTGCCCATGGCCAGAGTTGGGCGTTATTCGAATGAGATTTCGAGTGACATTTTAATCGAATGATCTTCGCGGAAAAATTCAGTGGTCCAGTTGAAAACAAGCGCATGCCACCGTTTTATGGTTTTAGGGGGAAGCAAGTCGAAGGAGAAATTATTTTCATGGCAAATCCGGTACGAAATTGTAATTATTTTAAACGATACCTTGAATTACTTGGTAAATGACAACTATTATCAAATTTTAGGTGAAAAATTAAGTAACTTTTTTTTATTTGGCCGTATAGAATGTTTTTTGTTACTTACTTCTGTGTTTGCTTCGAATAAATAATTTCCAGCTTGAAAACAATGTAAGATCTGCGACTGCTCGGTGAAACGCACGTGCTATTATATTTGGAGGTGTGGAATTACAACCATTAGTGGTATAAGAAACGAAAATTTATGCATATATGGCATGTGCCTGTTTCCCACAGAGCCCCTCAATTGCTAATAAAAGGAAGTTATGTGAGAGTAACGAACAATCCTATCATGGAATGAATTTTTAATCGAATAAATCAGCGAATAAAGGTATCGCGTGTCGGCACGCACCAGCGGAGTATACTTGCATTTATGAATGTATGTTATCTCGAGAAGCGCTCCCCTTACGTCACGCTACCCCTCGGAATCCAATCCATATCCCGAAAGCGATGCCGCTTAATCCAGACACTTACTCCTCGCGGAGTTCTTTCCAACAACGAACTTTATTCGTGATTTGAAATAAAACTGCGCAACTTTTTGCGTGGGAAGCGTGGGGGGTTGAAAACGGTGAACGGAACAACGAGCCAATTTTTTGGACGTGGACGTTTGGAGTGGAGAGCAAAAGGGGCAGTTGCCCTTCCTAGGTTTTATGAAAAAATCGCTTATTATTAAAAACTGATTTTTATTAAGTTTATACTAAAAAACTAAATACTTTTTAAATTTCGGTGTTAAATTTTTAATTAACCCTCGTTGACACACCTATTTTTTCGATCAACTTTGACATACCTAGGTGGCTCACCGCCCAGAGCAATTTTTTAACAACTGCCATTCCCATCTAGAGAATCCAATCGTTATGAATAAAATCATGGGTCAATTTTGAAGTCTCTAGAATGTACTTCAATTGTATTTTGACTGAAATTTAATCAGAGTTTTTGTAAAAAAATTCTAGATTACCAAGTGTCGAGGGAAAACGTAGGAAATCTTCAAAAAATGGTAACTTTTTTAAATTTCAATATTTGAAGCTAAAAGTCTACGGAGTTGTTGTGTCATTCATATCCTTCAATATCGCGAATCGCAGCATAATTTATTCCATAATACAACAATTAAATGGAATTAGTCAACTAACCTCGTTAGCCAACTAGCCCCGGTCTCTTCTACGTTACACATTACAGAGTCACTAAAAATGGTAATTTTCTGGTTTTCCCCTTTATCCTTCAAGTAGTCTCTCATCATTCTATATGTAGAAAATGAACATGCAAAATCTCGTTGCAAATAAATTACAAACCTAATAGGGTAGATGTACCAGTAAGTGAACACATACCAGTGAATGAACATTTTTTATTAAAACGAGTGAAATAAGTTATTAAAATAAGCAACTAATTAATTAGACTTCTTCTAGTTTCTTGCTTCATATCCAAACAACTTTTGCAACACGTGGAATCAATCGCGCTGCAAACATAATTTTATAAAAGTGTTCATTCACTAGCCTTAAGTGTTCATTTACTGGCGCGGCTACCCTAGCGCCCTTTCTTTAGTCTTACTGAGGCCTTACTTACTTCTCCCCATGTTCATTCGCTCCAAACTCTGCCAGAGTAATGATGAATCCCGCCAACGCGTTTATTAACGACCCCAATGGCACGGAAATCTATTAACGTCATATTTCAAAGCGTCATCGACACTTCCATTTCCTACCCCTATCACGTATTAGCATCGAAACGTTCACGGTCACAAATTGGACTAAATCTCGAACCGGGCCTCAGCCCCGACCGTTCATCATTCGCTGTCGCAATAAAAGCTGTAATCGTCCCGTTACACGTATTTCATTTCAGCAAGAAAAATTTCCTGCAACCGGGTAATTTCTTTCTTTATTATCAACGTTCGCGTTTGCACGTGTGTGCAGAGCGGCGCTCAACGTCACACCGATACCATTATTGAAACGTGACTTGCTCGACGCTATTTGCGCGACGCTGCGACGGGTTACTCGAAATTCCATAAGGTAGCGAATCGTAATGCAATAATGCAGTTACCGGAGCGCTCAGACTTGTTCGGAATCTGTGATATACACGCGAGACGCATTCGAGGAGGCAATTACATGCCATCCCTGTGTGCATACCACTGTCTGGGAAACATTTGCGGGACATCTTTTCTGTACCACGATTTCTTTTAAACCTGCTGGAGGGTTCAGTTTAGGTAGACGTTTAACATAGCGTCAAGGAGCGAGAAACATATGCGTCAGTAACAAGTTTCTTGTATTTTTCTGACAATTAGAAGAGTTGTTAATGAAACGACGACGCGATTGGGGTTAAAAGTGACCCGGGGGCCGTCACGGGGTTAAGGAAATGCAACGTGATTTTAGGGTTGTTCCAGGGTTTTGCCCGTCCAGTTGCAAAAACAATATTACCGCCCTTATTGATTTAATAATAATAAGGTAGTTGACCCAGTCGCCGATCGGTTTAGGCCTAGTCGTCGATCACTTAAATATTGAGATTTTATAAGGTTTTTGAACAATATTGTGATGGTATATGTAGATAAAGACTCTTAAATATTAACTTGCAATTTTTTCAGTTACACAATATTGTTCAAAAACCTTATAAAATCTCAATATTAATTCAAATGATCGACGACTGGCTACCGATCGACGACTCGGTCAACTACCTTATATATACATAGGTTTAAAAAGTTATCATGCAAAAGAAATAGATTAAAGAGACAAATTTTGTTAGAAACGGAATATGTTGTAGTCTTCGTGAAATTAGGGGGGTTTAAGTCATCATTTTGCCGATTTCAAATTTGTTTAAAAAGTACAGGGTCTTGAATTTTTTTATTTTTGCTTGTTTTTGTGAAAATGTGTTGTATATACTTGTGAATTTTTATCTCGAAAACCAGCGTTGGATAATTCATAGAAATTTTAAATGAGAAAAGGAATGATACCATTTATAATCATCATAAAAGTTTTGATTATTATTAGTCAAAATTTTACATATAATAAACGGCCTGCGGCTAGGTTTCTGTTAGATAGATTAGTTACATTTTGTTAAAGAAATTCTGACTTAAAAAAGAATGATGAAACCTGTAAGGAAAAGATTTAATTCTAATCACTAGAAAATTATGAATTTCAATTATTTGTTTCTATATTTGAACCTCTGACAAGTATAAGTGCAACTTTTATTTTTCGGCTATGTTCAAAAGTGACAGAAATAAATTACCAAATGAAGTAAAATTTGTTAAAGTTTTTCAATAAATTTGCAACTTTCTTCACAATTATTCCACACAGAGTAGGCGTCCTAATATTTATGAACGGCAGTGTGTATATACGAATTTTTATTATTCTGATGTGGGTCTATCTTGAAAAAATTTCCCACGTTTTCATTAACATCCTGTTTATACAATATTCGTGGCTGAAGAAATCATGGGCGATGAGTTAAAATTGTTTCCACGTCCACATGGGTAGTTAATATAAATGTGTATTTCCTTCACGTTCCTCGATATTCAGCACAAAACGAGCACGTCAACATTTTGATCGATCGAGAAGGAACGTTCACGGGATTTGATATTAATCCACGTGTACACAAACACTGTCACGCTTGCCCGACGTGTTTTATTCGGCATAACGTACGAAAGCAAACATAGCTGGCATCGTTCCACGATACGATATGGGGCGTTCCAACATCATAATAACGCGAATTATTAAAAAAAGAAAGGGAAACGAATGGGGGCGTTTATTTACATACCGTCTGGCCGTGGGAATACGAGCTTCCGTCGACGACGCATTTATTCGGGAATGCTTCCTCCGTCGTGATTTCTTCGCCGCCATCTTCTTGGATCGCGATGTCGACCTCGCCTAGGAGGACCTGGCCAGTTGCCCTTGCTGGAACTGAGAAAGGAAAATCACAAGTTTAGAGGAGAGAATTATTCTTTTAAAAGTGCTAAAATAATCAAGTAATAATAATGTTATTAACCGTTAACTGGTATCCTGGGGTCACTCGTGACCCCAGGCACGCAGAGTTCGCTGCGAAACTTTTGGTTGTCTAAGTTTGTAAACTGAATTTTTAATTAACTTTGTAATAATATTTTAAATTTCTACGTTTCTATTATTTTATACATTACCTAAGAACAGAATGTTCATAGACGTTGTTCTAGTGTCGACTTTACAAACTTCTGTGCCTTTTTTTATTTGGGGTCTGCCATGACCCTAGTTTTTTTTTGAAAAAAAAGTACACCAGTTAAGGGTTATCAATACATTCTGTACTTTAGCAGTAATCGTGTCCATTTGTTACAAAAATAAATATATACATAAATAAAGGTAAATGAAGTAAAGAAATGAAAATTAAGTCTGTACATGAAAGATAATAAATTCTCCAAATATAAATAATATTTATAGATTAAAACCAAACACGAACTAAAACGTACCTCTGTAACTTCAACTTCAGAGGTAATTAATTCAAAAAAGTTTCACATCCGACTATCCCAACATAGAAGTCAGGAACCTTTATTTTACAATAAAGTGTTCGCGAATGAATATTAAATTGTGCCTATTAATTTATGTACAATCTTTAACGTCTATCAATGTCTTAGAAATTTTAGATATACAGTCTTAGGTAGTAGAAAATCAATACTCCGTGCAGAAACATAGCAGACACTACTGTTTTCTATTTCGAGCTTTTAATCTCCGCTATCGATGCGCCGATAGGTGCGCTGTTTAATTTTTACTGCCCGGTTACCCATTCAGCCACTTCGCGGCAAAGTTTTTCCATTTGCGGGGAAAGTGGCGGACGCTAGGAAAGTTCCGGTGAATAATAAATGCCCGATGCGAGGATGAACTCGGTAAATGCATCGATTAAGTATCGCGTAAGTGGCAAGTTGGCGAGCAGCTCGACTATAGCGATACCATCAATCTCTCTTTTCTGCGGCCTCATAAATGTTCAGGCCCTTTGAAAGCCTGTCCTGGCAGTGGTGTGTTATTGCGGCACAGTAGAACGGGCTGTGTCACGAAGCATTCTTTTCCTAAGTTTTTACATCCTTCCTCAAATCTCCATTCTTTCTTCACCACTTCCGCTTTATTTCTCGACCTCTCTCGTCGTCCTTACTCATCACAAGCAGGCGCTCATTACCACACATTAGGTGCTACAACGAAGTTTTCCGCTATTCAATTTAAAAAAAATTGTTCTTTAATCTTTGATTTATTATTCGTATTTTTTTCTTAGTGCTTGAATAAATCTGAAGGAAAATTTGCTCGGCCATGCAATTACTACTGGAAAACCGAAAACACGCAGAGAGCCAACATTTTAAAAACGTAAATTGTTGGAGAAACCAACCAGCAGTTTCGCAGCTTCTGATTTGCATAATGTGCGCGAGGTACGCGAATTAAGGGAATTTGAAACGAAACACGAGACCAAGGGAGGTATAAATAAGAGTTGACGTGCCTAAGGATCAAGCAACATTAAACGAGGTTACAGACTGGCGCATTATCTTCCGGAACATTAAATTTTCTTCGATCTTCTCGTTTTATCTGATTTATGCGCTTCCTGGCTTTTCTGCAGGCATATCTTTATTTTCCTTCCCCCGGTGAGAGAATATTTATTATACAAGTAAAGCACACAGTAGATTTTATTATAATTGCATAGTATCCGTGTCATTCTTCCTCTTGGCAAAACCCACGAATAGTGATGATTTTCATTAGAGAATTTTCTACAAGGACTCTTCAATCAGTCGTTACGAATACTCCGCCATTCTTCATCAAGAGTGAAATTTTTAACCACAGTCGTAAAACATCCTCTGCTTTAACTTTTCCCCCATTTAGCTTTTTCTGTCCCCCATCGATGCTTTATAAATATTGGCAGGCTGCTCATCGGCGTAAGAGGTTAAAGGCGTTTGAAGTAATCGAGGGACAAAGCATTACAAGATTACATCGATGTCGGAACGGCGGCAATATTGTGGGAGGCTGTCTTCGCCTGCTTTCCTCGCTTCCTGCCCCAGGGTGTTCGCACCTGTGTCCTCGTGCGTGCAGATGTGTTCGTTTAATTTGATCGCCGTTCAAACACTTTCATACACCCGCGTACGTGGACAGCTTTGGGGGAGCATCATCTACAGCGTGCAAACTTTTCTGATCAGTGTTCCTGACGCAACGTTCGTTTTAATCTCTGTAGCGAGAAGTTGCAATGGCGGCGTCGAAGTGTGCTCGGAAAAGGGAAAGAATGGATTTGAACGATTTTACTAATGTAAGGTGGAAGTATTGAAGGAAAATATTCTGTCTGACCTGGCTTTGTGATCCAAAAGTGTGAGGAGAAATTTTGTTGAAAACTTGGGGGTAAAACGTCATACACTGATTATTAGGGTGGTCCTTATATGTATGGTAAAAAATTTGATTTTTTACCATAAAAGAATAGTTTAAAAGAATTTCTTCTAAAATTAATTATAATTTAAAAATCAAATTTTTTAAAAATTGATTTTTAATATATTAATATTAAGGATTAAAGGAAGCTCAATGCCAATGAAATATTACTATTTTGGTTTAAATTTAAAAAAAAAAATTTTCTTTTACAGTTTGTTCTAACTGGTTGGGGGACTGAAGAATTGGATGAGTTTCGTTGTTATAAGTGCTAGGGCTAGTATCTAGTATGGTACCCGGTTTTACCCAGGCCACGGTGTAAAATCGTAAAAACGGATCATATTTTAAAACATTATTTTTTGGTAGTTTTCCTTGTATTAAACAAATTGGATATGTACTATTATTTAAAACAGAGTTTATTCTACTAAATCCCAATTTGTTGTTTACTTAATAATGTCAAAGTTATGAGATTTTATTCTTAACGTCCCGATTTTGCCTGGGTCTCCTATACATGCGAAATGTAAAGTCCTTGAGCGACCTTTATATATCAAAATATATCAATAAAAAACACGGATATATTTTTTTTTTGTCAAATAGAGATTTTCAGAGGGTCAGACAATGTATATTTTAAAGTTGAAAAATAAGGACCACCATACTGATTATACACTGACAATATATTTTTTACACGGATCTATTAACTTAGTTTAGAAAACAATTAAATTCACTTTTATATAAATACAATTTTTCCATTTTAAAAATCGTCGCTTAATTTCAATTCTAAGGAGAAACGATGAAGAGTATAGAACATTCTGTCTAATAAATAAACATTCTTAATCACCTATTAATAATTAAATGGACACAATATGATTGATGTTCCTCTTAAACATACGTTTACAGACATAAATCGATTTAAATAATTTGGTGTAAACCGTATAATTTTTGGTGCTCGAGGCAGTTGAATATCTGAGGAACAATGTAGGAATATTGTTTTTTTTCTTCCTTTTTTTGCACTCATGAAGCAATAGGCTTCGTTGAAAGCTGAGAGATTTTAGAGCTCGTGATTCTTTCTTAACCGTTTTCTGAAATATCGGCGTTCCAATTTAAAAATTGTGAGACATGAAGTTAATCGACCGATATATTGCAATAAATATCACCTGAGTTTTGTGAAAAATGGCGTATAGATAGAATCCATGGTGACTGCGAAGTATCCCTTGAACTGTATGAAAATCTTTTCACCCCTTTAGAGGAATTTCACCAGTGGAAATTGTTAAGGAAAGTGTTTCCGTCTGTACAAAATTTTCCTATTCTTTTCTGTGACTATATTTTTCTAGTTTTACCTCCATAAACGTCATACAAACGAGCCACTTACACCTCTCGAATTTCTATCCCATTAACCCTTTTAGCTACGTGCAACAATAAACGGTGATAAAAGGAATTTGCAACATCAAGCAACGCGTGATTAACGGTAACAGCGGTTAATAATCATTGTGTGGAAAAGTGGCGTTGAAGAATAAGGCAGTTGCTCAAGCGACTATTCAAATCGACGCAAGAACCACCTTCGAGGGGCTGGACGTCGATAATCGTTCTTTCTTTCAATTACCGAAATGCCAGCGAGCGAAAAGAACGGGCGATAATTAATGTGAAAGGAATATTCCATCCAAGCACGCTAATTGTTCGTCTGAAGGCGTTTCTCACAAAGACAATATGAAAGTCACATTATTAAATGGCAGATTTAAAAATGGGCCCTTGGAAATGGAATCATAAAATAAATTAAATAAATTCTCTTGCAGACTGTATTATGGTATCCTGTGTGTTAAATTCTAACAGTTAAAGCATGGCGTATGCAAATACTGTCCTGCTAAAAATTTGGATAGTGGTTATTTCCAGATTAACTCAACACGTTTCACAATTTGCAAGGCAAAAGGATTGTAGAAATTTGAGTTTCAGAACATCAGTTTTATACTACGATCTAGGGTCTAGATCTAATGTAAATCTATCTACTTAATTGCATAAAAATTGAGGAGGAAAGTTTGATAATAGTAAGCAAATTGCTAAAACCGTTTTTAACAATTGCTCAATTAATAATCAGGTAATTTATGTTTCTCTGATTTAAGTAAACCGAGGCACATGAAACGATTAGAGGAACCGTAAGGTTTAATCGATTTCGAGTGTCCGCCTTCATTTTCTATTCGATGTGAAAGTCCATGAGCCCTTGTGGTGGGCCAAGGAATCTCCAAAGGACGAATTCAATTCGCCGAGAAAAGTGAGAAATGCACTTCTCGAGAAGCTATCCGACAGAGTGCTCTGCACAGGGAACAGCAAAGTTATACTTCCAGTTACTTAAATGAAATATTTAAAACTAACGAAGTTCTACTTTTACTCGAACCCAGATACCTTCCATTACCCTCCAGGCTACGAATAAATATAACTTCGTATAAATGGTATGACTGTTTCATTTAATAAATGCAATTCCAGTGATAAATCCTGTTACTGTTCAGACGTTTCCTCGGTCCTTGTTATTGGACAGACGACGAACATATTACGACGAATTTAGAACGCAGATAATTGTACAATCATATTCTAGACAAAGTAGCAAATATTTCACTGAGGTTGTTAATATCACCACTATAAGAGAATACGAGTTATACATAATAATAAGATCAAAGTCTAAAATAAAAATTTATACTGAAGATTGTGTGAATTCATTTATGTTATGGATAAAAATGGATTCAGTATCAGCTATAGACTGCCAAGCTACCGACATCCAAGGGTTAATAGAATTTGTTAAATACCACTAAAAATAACTAATAATAATAATTTACTTTAAAACCCATTATCAGTGAAATTAATATTTTTCCCAAAATCCATTAGAGTTGTATTATTTACTTACTTGAATTTTATACAAATTTTAGTCCCGTAGAATCATTTTCAGATAAAGTAGTACATATGATAATGCTAGAAAAAAAGCGGACTGTAAAACGATCATCGAATTTTTTTCACATTAAAAGATATGTCAATATAAATTCGTTTCGTTTGAAGCATCCCTCGTGCCATGCTTCCTGTTTATAAAACGTCTGCAGGGAAAGATGAACGACTTGCAGCCCACAGTTGTACGGCTTTGAAACGATATCTCGGCGAAACGCAAAACGCGAATGGAAAGCAAATATCGGTTTAGGGGGGATGGCGATACGGGTATTGGTGACAGAAGCAGATAAACACGAGCTAGTCCTGATATCGAAAGTTGGGACAGCAAACGGATGTCTGAAAGATGTGCAGCGTGCCCCATTTTCATCTACCAATGGATATATAGTATATTTCAAAATATAAGTAGAATAAAAGGAATAATAAAATCGTACTGTAGTATCACAATTTTAAAATGGTGCTACTAAATAATAAAAATTTGGAAGAAAACATATCCAGCTGTTTCATTTTGTGGATACATATTTTGATATGTAGATTTTAAAAATTTATGCCATTAATGGACCATTATTGATGCTTGCTACCGTTTTAAATGACGACAAAAAAGAAAATGTTTTTTCCCATATCCCTCGGTGACTTGTCTCGAGGAAAACGGTGGGTTGTAATAGGACGAACACTCTACATTTTAATGAAGAAAACAGTCTCTTCAGCTGCAGAGCTAATGGTACTGACAAAGCACCTCAAGTTAATGAATGCAAGCGGGATATACTATTTCTGCTTTTATGCCAACAATGTAACATGTCTACTTTTGTCAGAAAATATTGTCCAAAATGTAGGAAGCTTTGTTTCAAGAACATATTTGATTCATTACAAAATTCATTCATGGCACTCATGTGTTGCAGTTGTAGCCTTCGTCGAATTTCTCCCCGTGTCTTCCGATCTTCTCTTGTCTGTCTTTGGCCTTTTCTGTGATTTCTTAGGTCCCACTATTTTCTCCTATATGTCCTGAACCCTTTCCTATTCGTAGCTGTTTCTCTTTTACTCCTGATTATTTTTTACACTTTTTTATTTTTCTAGGTTTCCTTATTTTCTTCTATTACTCCTTAACGCTTCTTTCCTTTTTCTAGCTATCTCTATTATGATCCTGTCTCTTCATACTTCTTCCTTTCCCTTCCTAGCTATTCTTATCAACTTTTATGTGTCCTTATTCCTTCCTTCCTTCTCCTAGCTGTCTTCATTTTGTTCCCAACTCTCCATAGCTTTTCCTTCCGTTTCCTAAATCTTTATGTCAACTTCTGTGTCCTTATTCCTTCCTTCCCTTTTCCAGCTGTCTTCATTCTATTCCCATTTCTTTATAGTCCTCCCTTTCTTTTCCCAGCTCTGCCTACCTCTTCCTACCTATTCCAACCTCTCTTTAACCCCTCCATCTTTCTCTAGCTTTTCCTCTCTACCCCTGTCATTCCTACTTAGTCCTTCCTTTTTCGTCTTAGTACCCTCCACCTTTTACCTAGCTTCCTGTATCTTTTTCTAACTTTCTATGCCATTCCTCGGCGCTCTCTAGTCTCTTCGTGTCTCTCCCCATTTATATCTTTCTTTCTTTGGTTTTATTATCTTTGTTGTTCTATATCTCTGTATTCTAAAGGGTCTTCCCGTTAATAAATAAAATAAATAATAAATAAATAAATAAATATCTGCCCTTCCCCATCACTTACTGTCACTTTTGGTTCTCAGATGATTTAGTTAGCTTCGACAATAAAACGCTTGAGGTGTCAGTTAGCCTAGGGTCACATTTACACGCACGTGGGATTAAGAATAGAAAGGATACAGTCACTGACACACTTTATCCTGAATAATGCGAAATTCTGGACGCGTCACAGCTTGGCAAATGGATGCCGAGGGAATTGTCAGTGGTGAATTGCGTTTAACGAATGGATACTTTTGGAGCGCGAGGAGGAAGACGAATTAATCGACCGTTTCTAAACCGTATTGCCGCTGGGGATGAAAAATGGTTTCTTTGGCGATTTACGGGAAAGAAGAGAATAGCTTATTCAGGGTGATACGCCGTCGCTACTATCAAAATCTGTGCCTCGCTTACCGAACATCTGATCATCTTTTAATAGGATATACCACGAATATTGTGTTATGAATTTTAATTACAAAATCAGGACCTGGTGTGAGTAAATGTATATGCAGAAACAAGGATAACACAAATACAATTTATATGAATTGCAAAGGTTTTCATTCCCATTGCGACATTACTCGATGGAGGCTCTTAAAAATGTCCCCGAGAAGAGTGAACCAGCAGATATAATTAAAACTAAGTAAGAACTCGGGGCAGAAGGATTAGACATTCATTCTCCAACCTTAAAACCCATAGAATCCCATTTATCCAAAACCATAACATTCTCAACACTTCGACGGCCACATCTCTTCCAAACATCCCCACTATTCTGATTCGAAATTTTAAAAAGCCATCAAACCAAAACATTCTAAATAAGAGGTAAATCTTTAAACGGTATATTTTCTTAATAATAAATACGAAATAAGGTTAATTCCGTAGACTCTTGAAAAGTATTACAGTATCTATGTAGATTGAAATCACAAAATTTCATATACATACTAATAGCCCCCATTTCCGCCCCTTTGTGTCTAACGCGCACATGCTACCCCCTCAATGCTTTACACCCCCTAGATAATTCAAACGCCCCCAAGAGGGCGCCCGCTTTGGGAAACACTGCGTTGAGGTAAAAATCTTAATCCCGGAGGAAGCAAGGATCGCTGTGCTCGATCAGAGGGACGTCTACGCAAAGATGGTCGATGGGAAATGTAAGAGAGGCCGAACATTTCTCAAGGGAAAGGTAATTCGGGCGAAGGAAGGAAGAAGCAATCCTTCTTCGGCGGGTTAATCCTACATCCCATTACCTCCTGCATCCATCCGATTCGAGGGCGTGAACACGACAAATCGATTTCTACGCTCCGCGAGAGTACGTTCGCTGGTACACAGACAGTTTGCGTCTAGCTTGAAACACCGACATTCTAGCTCGGGCCAGACAGACACGTAGGGCATTCTGTTTGAGGAGAAACTCGCCACGCTGTTTGCTGACCGATTATTCCGGTTGTTGCGAGTCCAACGCCTGAGTGCTGTGAATTTTTTCCACAACGGGGAAAGTGATCCTCTCGGGTTTCACGATTGCGCATCGGGTAAGGGAGTCACGCGAGGTGTTATGCACCGATCGTTGATGAAATTTTGTAGGAAGGTGGGGGATTTAAAATATTTAACCCCTGTTGTTTACGAGATGTTTAAGAATAAGTCGCAGAAAGTGCTTGAAATTTTCATGATGTAACAAGTAGCGAAATATTATTTTGGATATAAATTGTGGTTCTTGAAATGAATAATTGTTTGGATATATTTGCAGCATAGAATCGTTTCTGAAATAGAAGCAGAAGGTTAAATGGTGCGTTAGAGGAACTGGGCATAGTCTATCGCGAGGAATCAATAACTTTTAGACGTTCAAGAGGCTAAACGTCGATATCTGCGGAACAATGGGCTAAATGATGAAGTATTAAGAGAAGCTTTCGCCCCTTTTACTTCTCATTTTTTCACGCCTGCTTCGCGCAATCTAGTGTTGAATACTTCGAGTCATTATTGAAAATCAGGGGTCGAATGAAACTTATAATTCTTAATTAATTATGAAATAACTGTAATTGTATGACTATTATTTATTCTGTTCCCAGAAAACTGGTATAAACTGCAGTGTATTAACTGAAACTATTAATCCACACATTTTTGTGTAATTAAGAAACTTTTATTTCCTGAAATTAGAAAAATGTTCTAGTTAAACAGGAACATTTATTCTGCTCCGAGAAAGTTAAAGTTGTGGCAGGTAGATTTCTTGAAACTGTTGTGGGGTAGATAGATCTCAAATTGAGAGCTTAAACCGTTCGGTGAAAGTAATTATATAAAAATCACAATGTGCTTTCATTTCTATATTAATCCTGCTTCCAAATCCTTGACTAATACTAATTTAAAAAATATTCCTAATCAATATATTCTACCCTTAATTATCTATTCAAAATTATATAATCCTCCAGAATTTATATTAATCGAGAATAAAATAACTGTTAAAACTGAACTCTTACAACAGAGTTAAAGTGTGAACGTACAAAGTTAACTTAAAACAGAAAAGAAATGATTTAAAAGTTGCAAGTTCGACGAACAACTTTTATTAATGAAAGTTAACAGTTTCATTCGACCCCTGTTAAATGTATCGGTCATTAACTTCTTGACCAAGCAGGTCACGGTAATGAATGAATATTTTGTAATAAATAAGTGTTGGTCCGTTAGAAACAACAGATACTTAAATAACTTTACCAAAAAGCAATAATAATTATTCCAAAGAATAAGAACTGTATTCCGATTTATTTCAACTAAACTTGAGGGATTAGCCTCAATAAACCAGTAATACTGCAAAGTATAAATTATAAATATTGTTTTGACTTCAACTACCTGTGCCTTTATATTCCCTACCTTCCGTTTCTTCTAAAATATCTGTCATAAAATGTATTCAGTATAAGACTTTCATCGTTACTTTCAAGCTGCGAGGATCCCTCGGTGAATATTACAAGACCGTAGTGTATGCAAAGGAGAAACAACATGGATTTCATGAACGAGCCAGCAATGGCACGAATATATAAATGCAAACTAGACAGTGCGCGGTAGCCTTACACGATGCTCGGACGCAAACAGGAGAAAAGGAACGAGAAAGGAAGAAAGCAATCCTTCTTCCCCGCCGGCTAATCCTAGATTCCATTATTCCCCGCGTGTATTCTCTGCGTTTCTCTTGCCGCGGGGTCGCCAACACCAAGAATCGATTTCTGCCAGCCATGGAAGTTGTTGCACGCCTCCTGTAAACGGGTCGTTTACATTTGCGTTTAAATCCTAACGCTGGTCGTCCCTTCCTCTGTTTTAATTTCCGAACAGAAACCTGCGCGATTTATCGATTCACGTGTGTCTCATATTTTGGTGAATTTTTACTAGGGTAGATGTCCCTATTACTGTCATTGTCCCTATTACTGCCACTTCATTTATTTTGCTTAATAAAAATGTAACGTATAAAGAATAATGCACAACAATAATATTATTATTAAATTGGGACTGTTCCGATTATTATTAATATTATTGTTGTACACTATTCTTTATACGTTACATTTTTACAAATTAAAATAAATAAACTGGCAGTAATAGGGACACTGACAGTAATATGGACATCTACCCTGTGCCTTTTTTTCTGCTTCTATCACTCAGGATCGTGATTCTTTTCTTATAGTATTTATATTGATACTTGGAACTATAAAGCCGAGGATAAGCTAAGCTAAGTTAATCTATGTCTGCCTGTGCTGTAAAACATAAAAACATAACACAGCTTAGTTTAGCTTTTGGTGGAAACGGTTCCATAAGAATGTATTGAAACTAATTTTTTAAAACTTAGCACACCGTAGCTTAGCTAGTCGACTTTATGACTGAAAATGTGAAAAGTCATAAAGTCGACTTCCATGTTCAAATGCCCAATCTCTTTCGCAAAATTGAAATAACCAAAATCCGCTACAGTAGGTACTAGATATTTTTGTCTACTTTAGAAATAATTTTTCCTCTTTTGTTTTGGATGAAAAACTGCGAGGATATGATGGTTACCGTAGACCAGTGATGAGCAACCTTTTGGCAGAAGTGGGCCACAAGTGGAAACCTACTTCTCTACGCGGGCCACAATATTAAATACATAAATATAACTAATCCAAGAATTTTAATTTATGGGCCAAATTTGTTATTTCTGACATTGATTTACAATAAAACGTTGTTTTTTTTAACTTTGATGTACTGTTTATTAGCAATATATATACATATTATAATCTAAATTTTAAGCAGATATATGTACCTATATTTTTCGAATTAAATGAACGTACATAACCACTGAAATTTAATTAATGAGATACTTGACTCTGTTTTTCATCAACGAGCTTGACAATATTAGGTTTAATATTTATACCTAAATGAGGTATAAATTACAAATATCGCACCTAATATTATCAAGCTCGTTCGTGAAAAATCTGATATGACGATGTTCAGGTGGGCCACGCGGCGATGTTCAGGTCGGTCACATGTGGCCCGCGGAACGCGGGTTGCTCATCACTGCCGTAGACTACTTTATAAAAAAAACCGTTGTATGGAAACAGCTACCACACAGCATCTTCGCCGAATTTTTTAATGAAAATTTCACATTTTATAGACAAATGTATGAATTTTCTAATGTATATAATGTTTCTTTGATAAACACATTTTTTTACCGAGAAAAAAATTCTTCATTTTTATCCTACTTTTTCGTCTCCTAGGTGTATATTGCCCTTAACATAAGGAATTTATGCAACAGGTCAATGATCATGTTTTGAGGAGTTTAGAGAAGTTCAGAGCGTGGGTGAACACAGGCCGAGGGTTAATTCGACGCATGTATGGTGACCAGGCTGAAGTTATAAGCAAGAGCTAAATGCACGGACTAAACAACCGTGTATTTCGGCGCAACGATACTCAATACCCATTCGCAACGTTGTTGTACAAGTTCCGTGCTAATTATTTGCAAAATTCGAAGCAAATCGACGAACCGAGCCTCGTGCACCCGCTTGACAGCTAGCGTGGCCACAGAAACGATCCACTCGACGAGAATAACGAAATATTTAGCGCCACGGGTTAAGTCAGCCCGTGTTGCGCTTTCCGCGCTGAAAAACCCGCCGTCCCAGCCAGCTGGAACACTCGACCGCGTTTTGAAACATGCCCGCCCGGTTACAGGCTCCACAGCCTCGCGACATTTGCATTCACGCGATTTTTCCCGCTACCGTGATCCATTCGCCCGCTTATAGCTCGGCCACTTTGGAACCCCACGAGACAAATAAATATTAACGAGGCGTGTTGGGTAGGAGTTTTAATAAAACGAATAACACAGATGACAGTCGTGCATCGTTTTCTTTGAATAATTCTCGTGTGGGAGTTTCTCATACGTTCGAGCAACAATATTGGTGTAATTAGAGGCGATGACCAAGGGTATCGATTCGCCGACGTTGATGGAGTGAAACAGCAGTGACGCCCGAATTATCGCGTCGTTGATTCGGTAGGGGTGTGCGGGGACGTTACGGGGATCAGGAATTCGAGTTTCTGGACGGGTTGGAAAAATTCAGGGGGGATCGTGATACATTCGTATTGTTTGGGATCCCGAAATTCTAGGGAATCCCAAAATTCCCAGGAAAGAAAAAAACAAAGAAAAGGTGCAAGTGTCAAGTACGTACTTAGGTCGTTCAAGACAGCCCGATGCGCGTTGGTTTTAAACGTGCGAACTGAGCCCGAGAAAAAGTCACGGCACTTAAAATAGGTATTATTTAGGTCGCAGACTCTGAAAAGAAATGAATTTCTTGTGGGATAACCCGGCGAGTTAAAGTTAATCAAGCTGGTGATAGGTGGACTATCAACTGAGCCATTGATGATTTTGAAAAAGAATAATAAGTTCCGCGACTACTCTGCGGGTCCCTAAGATTTGCATATTGTGCTTCCGCATTATGGGAGTAAAGTAATGGTCGAAACGCGAGAGTGGCTGTCCCAATTTGAAAGCCATGACGCGCAGAAATCGGTGTTGTACCTTCTCCGGAGAGTATTTGTGCTTAAGGCTAGTATTTGAGTTGCGATAATAGTTGTTGTTTCTTTGTATTTTTGCAATCGGAGATGAAAATTCGTTGTAGAATTTATATGAGACTGATTTCGATGAGACTGAATTTATATGAGACAACTTTATGAGAGACTGATTTCGAGTGCCAATCGTGAATTTTATACGCTTCTCCACTGTCGTTAAAACTATCGATTTTAGTTGGACATCTGAACGCGGCTGTCGCAAATATTTCGATCATAATACATTCTTGTTGAACCTGAAAAATATGTTCCTGCGTTAAGCGTAGTATGGGCTTAAAGTATCGAGAGTAGGTATCCAACGCGGTGTTTCCGCATCGAGGGGAGAAAGCACTCTCGATTGGATGCGCGGGAAAAACTGCACGCGGTGAAAGTTCGTGATTTAAGGGTACTTTTAGAATCTCCGAGATTCGCTCGTGAAACATGTTGCCCACTCCCCGGCGAGCTTTCTTTCAGTTTAGCCTAGTTTTAATCTTCTTGGGTAGCAGATCGAGGATTTCTATGATGAACGAGTTGGAGGAGGAATTCATTTGTTGATAAAGAAAAATAAACAGTCTCTTTTAGTTATTGCTTAAAATTAGAATGGAAAACTGCATTGATTAATTTTTATAGAAATTTCTTTATTTATAATGATTTTTCGTACTTTTCCTTTGTTCTTTATTAACTGAAAATGAATCCTGGTATACATAGGGTAAAGGCAGGTAATATGGAACATCTGATTTCAAAAGCTTGTCAAAAGCAGGGGAATTTGTGTTTTTTAATAAAACGGACATGAGGGGACGAAGGAACTAATGCATAATGATACTTACCTAGTCAAATGTAAAAAAATCCAATGGTTTTGCAGTTATAATAAAAAAACTGAAAAGACTGAAAATCGTCCGTTCGAAAAAATGGGTCCTAATATGGAACACCTAGGAAATTTGTAAAGAAAACTTAAAAATCTTTACCTTTTTTTACTAAAACTGAAGATTTATTAAGTAGAAGATACAAATAAATAAATATACATCATTTTTGTAATTTATTCCTGCTTTCTGTGTCTCCTACACGTTGGGCACGTGAATAATACGTCGAAAGCTCCACATTCTTCGTGTGCCCACTGAAAGCAGCGAATACATTGGGTCTACCTTTCATTGCCATTATTTTTATAATTACCATCGTAAAGTGAGCATTCCGCATCATCGTCGTCATCGTCATTATCAACTTCATCTATGTTACTCGGTATGTTCCATATTACGTACACACATGTTCCGACAAGAAATTAAGAATTATTCTAAGAAGAAAGTAACTTTATTAGTAAACTATTATTGAATAATCAAGACCACGCATATTTAATGATAAATTATATCAAAATAATACTTTGTAACATACCTTCGCTACAATATTGAACCGTTTGTTGCACTTTTCAGAAACTTTTACACCCCAGAAAAAATATAAACGTTTCTCTTTCAATGATAGATGCCCGACTGGTGCTCAATTGTCAGTATCATCGTCTATTGTGTCTAGGGATCTAATATACACGATTGCCTGCAGTGTTCGTTATTTCGTTATCGAAATATTACGAAGTTCCATATTACGTGCCGTTCCATATTACCTGCCTTTACCCTACATTTGTGATATTTAAGATAGAAATGGTATTTTGATTATATTATAATATTACAAAGGTTTAAAAAACTTTTCATCTAAAGACTGAATATTTTAGGAACGATTATTTTCTGAGGCTATTTTTGACAAATTTTAATTCGTTTCTACGAGTTGTATTGCTAAGATATATTTGTATTTATGTTCGAAGAAAACATTTAGTAAATACAATTGCGTTGACAGAATGTGTATGCTTGTTAATAGATTGATTTGTTCGTTACATCCTGATCTACTTTCAGAAATTCAGTCGTGGGTATTCTGGATGATTAAGTTACAATATTGATACTTTTTATATTAACTCTTTCTGTTGTTTTCTTTGCTATTTGTGTGCTTTAATCTCTATCTTAATGTTATCTTTTTTGCTCATCCTCTACTTATGACGTTTCATATCATTATAATGCATGAGAATGTTTCAGAAATGGGACTGCCCAACTTCGTGGAATAAAAAGTAAAGAAAATTTATGCGTTAGGCACTAATTATTTTATTTACATTTATTTATTTATTACGGGTAATAACTTATTAGTAATTATTTATTAAGGGCACTAATTATTTTATTTTTACTTATTTATTTATTTATTACGGGTAATAACCTATTATTAATTATTTATTAAGGGTTATTACCCGTAATAAATAAATAAAATAAATAAAAATAAAATAATTAGCGCCTAACGCATAAATTTCCTTTACTTTTTATTTCACGAAGTTGGGATGTCCTATTTCTGAAACATTCTGTATTATTTTTATAAATAATAGGTGCTATGTAGAAGGTGATTATGCACAGTGTCTCATTACAAATAGCCAAATCGTAACAGCATACACAATTCCGGATGTTCTCGCAGAAATCAACATTTCCCACAGCACATTTCCCCGAATTTGTATTCTTATGCCAAATAATGCTTGCTCTGGGATTCTTTTCCGTCCAATGGCCCGTAAATACATAGTACAGGAACTGGTTGCCCGTATTATCTGGCCAGCATTTTTCTTTTCACGTCTACCCAAGTCTTCCATTGCTTATTATTGAAAAGAGGGGAGAGGAGAGAGGCAGCGAATGTGTAACTAAAAGAGCAGCAGTGAATAACGTAGGTATTGAGATCAACAGATAGCACTACTGGATATATTCTAGCGATTTAAGAGAGATATCTGTTAAAAAGTGCTCTTAGGAGATTTAGTGATACGACAGCGTACGACAGTGAATTCAATTTGGCATTACTAAACAAAGCAGAAAAAAGAATTTCATTACTACAATTACTTTAAGCGATACTAATTTTAAACAACTAATACAACTATTTTAACAAACGTGGAACAGTGTCATTTCTGACGTATAGTAAACTTTGTTTACACATTCACAAAGCACAAATAATAATAATAATAATAATTCTTTATTGCATCAGTAGACATTAATAATAATAAGAAGATAAAAGAAACCTAAATACATAATGAAACAAGAAAGAGAAAATAGTAGAGATAGAAATTAGATAACATAATATATAAAAGCAAAGTGCAAAGGACGAGGTCCAGATGACATTCACTCTTGTTAAATTCCTCCATAAAATTCTAACATTTACTTAAAAAAAATATACAATATAAACACAAATAAGTAAGGGAGAGTGGGGTAAATACGAACGCGGGGTAATCGCGAATTCGAAGTTACGGCATTTTAATAAATAAAAACGATATTCCCTCTCCACTAGCTAATAGTTTACGTCGTATCCTACGCCAGGCAGAAAATAATAAATACAGAACGCTTATGATATTCGAGATAACACAATTTATTATTTTCATCATGTCTCAAATAATATTTTGTCCATTTCAATTGCATGTAATTACTGTTGAATTAATGATACAATTGTTTTTCTTTTAAGTTGAAATAAAACACTTTTTTACCAATATTTTGTGACCAACGCGTTGCTTGAATTATGATTCTAACTTCTGAAATAAATTCTTTTTTATTTTTTGATGTCGTGGGGTAATGACGAACAACTCGGATGGGGTAATCTCGAACCTTTGAGATTAGCAACGATAACCGATTTTTATGAAATTTTCATCATGTATAAAACTTACTTAAATCTACAAAACGGATTTTTGAATTTTCATTACAGACTCAGACAGAAAAAGTTTAAAAAACGACCTTTACTATTTTTTTTATATTCCGACCAATTGCAATTTTTTTCTAACGCACAAGAAGATGAATTTGAAAAATACATTAGGTAGAGGTTGTAGCAACGTATTTTATCGGTTTACCATTGAAATCGCGCTTTCTGTGCGACTTCTGCGATATTTAACACTCTGTTCGTGATTACCCCACGCCAGTCGAATAATCACGGACACCAAGGGTTTTTATTTTTCACTATAAAGTTGATTTTTATTATAATTTTTCAAAAAATCGCCACAGTACCTTATAGATGAATAGTTTAAGTATGTTTGTAAATAATAAACAAATTCATTTCTCATATAGTTTTCGTTTTGTTTGCTTTTTTGCTTAGGTGTTCGTAATTCCCCCACTCTCCCTTATACTGCTTCTTACGCATCTTTACAATTTACAAATAACGCTTCATACGACGATACAAATAATATCGTACACGTTTGTCACATCCCACCAGTGGTCCACTAAAAAAAATGGAATACGAGTGAAACTTGACCCACTTTTGGCGACAGGTGTTTAAGCGGGGCAAAATTACACGAAAATAAAAGTAAACATCACATTGCCGCTTTTACCAAAACAACCACTTCTAAACAGCCCACGATCCGCAGAATTTTTACTCTTCACTCACAAACATCGTCGACGGGCAAGCAAACTTCGTCGCGCAAAGCACACGCGTCATTAACGTGGGGAACGGCGAACCCGTGGCGATTCAGGTGAATTCGCGTTGCGAGGGGCCCCAATTGGCACGATTAATTTCCATGGTCGTGCATAAACATAACAAATAGCAGGTCGGCCACGGCCACTGATAAATTCCGCGCGATCGGCCGCGCTGAGGAGAGGCTGCCGTTCGCTGGGCGCATCTGCCTGATCAATCGCGGGTATCGATCACTGGCCGCAGTAGAAACGCTGGCTGGCTGGCCAGACGCAGCTGCTACTATTGTTTATCGAGCCGCCTAATCGGGCGACGTGGAAATACCTGCTGGCAAGTAATATCCCGGGGACGTCGGTCATTTCGACGCGATGTTCGATCGCTCCCTGCCATTAATTCCCAGCGATTCCATCGTGAGAATCAACGGAGGCACGCTGGTAATTGGAGATTTTTCGGCGCTGCACGTGCTGGACTAGTTCTCCGCTGTGGCAGGCAGAGGGTAATGTTTTTCTGTTCTTTCTTTTTTACTGTGACGGGTACTGATGAGTTTCTGGGCGGTTCGATTCGTTTGAAATTGTACAGTTACTTGCGGAGAGTCTAGCAAGGTAAGCACGACAAATCCGATGGCGAAGTCTGTGTCTGTCTGGAGTGGTTGGAAATATTCGAGGGGGGACAAGACATGGGGAATCAAAATTAAATCAGTGGGACGGAGGATGTTACTTTTTCTCGAGTGGTGCTTGAAGAACCTACGTACGACCACCTTGCTCCAATACTGTCGTGGCTCTACAACATCCACCGTTCAAGATTCTATTTTATTTCTCCGATTTTATTGGTTTCGGGAGTATCCAGTTTGATTTGACCACGCGTGGAAGGTGCACGTTGGAAGCTGGGAACACCGATGTACTAGAACGAATACGGAAGGAAATTTTTATGAGAAATACAGAGGATCCTTTATGAGATTGGAATTAAATTTTATTTTAGTCTTACACAGGTCCGATCTTGTGTAACGCAATATTTTCATTTCAATGCTGAACTGTTGGAGGAAGTTGGAACTGAGGAAATACGGACGGTTTTAAGGCTTCTGTTGGGAGGAAGTTTCTTAATAAACCACACTTTACTTAACTAATATAAACTGGAGTTCATAAGCATTGGGATACCTGATGTAGCTACACAAAATGTGATATTAGAGATTGTATATTTTTCACCGATTTTACCCGGTTAACTGGCAATGTATCATATACGACAGAGATGGGCAAAAAATTATTTGAAATAAAAATTTGTGTACGAAATTTTTATTTCAAATAATTTTTTGCCCATCTCTGATATACGATCAAAAAAAATCTGACCAATTCTGCTTATGTGTTATATATGATCAAAAAAAATCTGGCCAATTCTGCTTATGTATCATATATGATCTAATGGAATAACTTTTTTGATTTTCAAACCATTTGAATGAAACTTGGTAGGTTAATGGTTTTTGGGGTCGCTGAATCTGAATTTGGCATTGGAATGGTAAAATTCAATATGGCTTCAGGGGTTGGGAGCGGTATTGAAAAAAGTAACTGCTGCAATCGAATTATAGACAAGAAAACTTCACAAATAAAAAATTTATAAATAAAAACAGGTTTAGTAAAGAATTTAAAAATCTCACCCCTAATTCCTATTTTCTTAGAGGTTGGGAGTGTCAGATAAAAAAAATAACCCCCGCAATCAATTCAGCGACTCAAAAAACCCCTATATACCAAGTTTTGTGTGATTCACTTAATTTTTCGATGTTGCCAGTTTGGGCACAAATAGTAAAAAAAGCCGTGCCAGTTAACCGGTTAATTTAAAATACCCCATAAAGTAAAATTATAGTTCTTCAATAAATTTGCACCGTTTTCCACAATTATTCCACCCAACGTAGGTGTTTTAATACTTATGGACATCAGAGTATATATATATTTTCTGTAATTTATATAAAATGAAATATATACATAAATTACGTATTAAGTAAACATCTATCGTTACATTTTGCGAGTTATATACGCGGCAGAACAGAACGAAAATGGAATACAGAGGCTTCTGCAACGATCGATGTCATTTTCGATATTTTACAAACGTCTTGTGTACGTGTGTGTGTGTGTGTGTCTGTGTGTAAATATCCGTGATCATTTTCATTTTTATAATATAGATCTAGAAAAAGATACAGAGGCTAGTTTAGCGACATATAAGTAGTATTTGTCGAAATTATTTATCAAAGCTAAGGATATTTGTTAGATGAGTAGTGACGCGTAAACTGTCACGAATAAATACTACGCAGCCACTGATTTCATAAAAATATAATCTTCGATAAGCAGACAGATCGATGGTATCTAATATAATACGATATTCCCTCGGAATCGATAAAAATCCATTTATTCTGCATCATCGAGCCGATGAAATTCTATTCACGCCCTCCCCCTTCCTTTATCTGCATCTCCCGACCTGGGATTTGCATCTCGTATCGAATATATGGTAAGCGTATGATAAAGTCACCTCAGGGCTGAAGATATGACACGCGTCCAGCTCGTGGAGTCGTGAACAACGTGATTTACGATCCTCGACCTTTCGAGCGTAATTTCTGCGCAGACATTCTCAGCCCCAGACGTTCCCTGTCAAGCGAAATTCGCGTCTTCCCGCTGCAGCGATAGCACTCGAGTGGTCGAAATTAATTTCCGAGTTTCCCGGATTTTAAACTCGGACAATATGGGACGAGAAGGTGCCCCGATGATTCGTAACGAAACCATCGGCTATGGAATGTCAACTGTTTTATCGCGAGCTTCCGATCGAAGAAAGAATCGAATTAGGTTCGAATAACGTTCAGAGCCACTCAGCTGTGAAAATGGATGACCAATTACGCATAATATTTCACTGTCAGTTTATCCTGCCCGGGAGATGCAGCACGCGTTAATAAACCGTGCCCCTAATTGCAATTCGCTTCATTCCTGCAGCTAGGAGTGATCGTATTTTATGCAGCACGTAAATTTCAATGGTCGATCCTATTGGGTAAGTTAATAACGAGATACTTGATGGCAGTCCAATGGAATTCTGAACATTTTCGGAACGATGGAGCTCGTATGAACCTCTGAATTTTCCAGCTTCCGGATCGATAGTGGGCTGACTTTATAAAGGAATTTAAATGAAAAAAATAATCTATTAATATGTATAAAATAAAAAGAGAAAACGATGAATCAGAGAAGCTAACCTTCCACATTATGATACCTACCCCTTTCAATTTAAGCACCCTTGACAATTTTTTCTAGCTTCAAAATCAACAGGACTATTTACTCCATCTTATGCACATTTAATAAAACAAACCCTTTCAGGCTTTTTCTCCTTGATTGTTGACATCTTGAATGCATTAAACAATAAACATAGTCACTGAATGCGTATAGAAGGTCTCCACACACAACGCATGCAATGTACCTTTTAACATTTCTATAAGGTAAATGTCCCAATACCTGGACATTTAAGGTGCGGTGGACACACGTTTGACAATTTTTCAGTCATGCAAATCGATTTATATAAAAACGATTTTGCAATTATATGGGACATCGTGTGTACTATATCATTAAAAAAACAACATATTGTAGGATTGAATAATTTTGTACAATATTGAAAATTCGTAGTCCTTATAATGGCCCATTACCTGGACACATGATTTTGGATGTTTTCTAGGGAAATTAAATAAAAAAAACGACACAAAAGTTTTTTCTAGCATATTTCTCCTGTATAAGAAAATTATTCAAATCAGTAAATAAAGTTAAGTAAAAAGATTCTATTAGTGAAAGACTAATTTTAAGGTTACGTGTATTCGTGTGTTACACACGAATGAAATATTATCATTAAAGCAAGATACAAAGAATACAAAGTGTTTGCAGGATGCAAATTATTTTTAAGATGTTAAATAATTATTTTATTATTGTATCAACAATAACATGTACTTATTTCACAGTTAGTACACGTGGTCAGGTTTGGGGACGTTCTAGGATTTCACTGTACCAGAAGATAGACACGCGAATAAAAAACTAAAGCGAACTTTAAGTTTAATTTCCCAATAAAAAAATAATACTACAAGGTACCGTTTTTCTAAAACTGTACTACTTGTACCAATATACTAAACATTATTAATAATATTCGCTTAAGAAAATATAGAGACTGTTTAGCAAATCAGACAAGAGCAATATTAAAATGGTGTAAACTGGGGAGTTCAAGAAAATTTACTTTTATTACGATTGTTACAAGTTTACTAAGAAAAATATGTATATGAATATATTTTATTAAATGTTCGAGTAATTGAATAAAATAATTCTTTTATGGATAAAGCGAATATTAAACGTAATAATCAGCATTATTTGCACTAGTGTCCAAGTATTGGGACATTTACCTTAGTTCTTATTACACTGACAAACGCTCGCGCCATTTAAATTGATAACCGGCTAGCCGAGAAATTCACTCGAATTAGGTGCGAATTTGGAACAGTATAATGTTATGGGCAGGCTTCTATTGCGATAGAAGTCACCATACCAAAAATTCTAGCATATCCGCCGTCATTCCACAGGGTACGACGTTCCAGTCTGGAGGAATCTCAAACAGCCAGAACATTCGGCCCGTCTCAGCGTAACATTGTCACGAGATTCCTTTCAGCGACACTTATTGTGCTCGTTAATTATGGCTGTCAGATGAAAATCCCTGCCGTCGACAGGCGGCAATCACGTCGCGGCCGCGTTTAATAATTAATATGCCAACTATAGTCCCCGGTTGAGGGAGCACCGGTGCACGCTGGGACTATTGATATGGCAACTGAAGCGCATCCTTCAGCTCAGTATTATTAAACGCGACCAACGCTTTACGGTCCCACAATGCCAGCCCATAATGATCCCATTATTCAGCAGGACAACAGCCCTGTTTCCTTGCCGCGGAACAAAGGGCTACTGAATTAAAAGCAGCTTCAATTGGTCGAGACTGATGGACTAAGCGCCCTGTCGAAACATATCATATAGGGTTGGTTTCCGCGTTAAAATCGGGGTAATTGATGAAATACTCGTCACTGGTGGAGTATCGTGTGTCCTCGACGGTTTGCAATTAGTATGTGCAATCATTAAGACTGGCTTGTGCGATGGTGGAACGTTCGAGTGTTTCTCGTGAAAGGTATAGGGAATTGAGAATTTATAAATACCCTGAAACCGAGGTGGGCAAAGTTTCTGTTTAAATAGAAAATTCGAATAACGAATAAAAGTAAAAAAAATCGTCATGTGTTGAATAGAGTTAAATTCTTGTCAAATAAAAATATTAACTTTATTCGTCGAATAATCTAAAGTTAAAGTCACTTTTATTCGATCCGTTATTTAAATAACTTTTTATTTAGTTAACGGTCAACTCTGCTCTGAGAGAAGAACTTGAATACTTCAAACTAAGATTTCTGTGCATAGAATGTTTAGGAATATTGAATTTTAGATTCGGAATAGAAATAATTTACTGTTTTATTTCATAAAGTTTGGTGACTTTGAGCTCGGGAATGGTAGAATTAAATTTTTTAATATTTTAGATAGAGGTTTCTATGCCTAGAATGTTCAAAGGAATCAAATTTTGAACTTGTAATAGAAACAGCTTGCTTTCTATAGGGTGAGTCCGGGAGAGTTCGACCACCGGGAGAGTCCGGCCAGTGTTGATATTTTAAGACTGACGGAAGATAGGGTGCTGTGTGTCATTGACACAAAAGAAATGAATGCGCTTGTTGCTGATCTTGCAATGACCATTGTCACAAATGCATACTAAAATTATAGGACTTTATGCGAGTCTGAAAGCTTTTAGACCAAGTTACAGTGCTGGTGATGTTTGAAAGACAGGTGAGTTTATTTACACTATTCCGATATTGGGGGATATAATATGCATAAAACTACATTGTCACGACAACAATACGTATGTATTCGTTTTTAATTTATTTTGACAAGGTCGATCACTCCCTGGATTATGGGATAGTCCGACCACATGTGGTTTTCTTACTGTAAACCCATCTTCAAATTCAGGAAGCGAAAATTATATTCTAGAAGATAGTGATATGTTGTTTAAAGACTGGGACGAAAACGAATGTGTGGGATGCGGAGAAAACTATTTCGAAATCTCGAAAAGCGACGATTGGATTAAATGTGTGTACTGAAGCCGTTGGTTTCATGATACTAGATGCTTCAAATACAAGAATGTTTGCGATTTACATGGAAAACCGAAGAAGAAATAACATATCAAATAACATCTTCGAGTATTATACTTTTTGTAAGCTACACATTTTGTTATTTTTCAAGGTCGGTCTCACCCGTAGTGGGTGGACGGTCTAACCCCGACATGCGGGTGAGACCGACCAGTTGCAGTGCCAATGTTTTTGGTTGAAAATGAAAATAAATATATGAAATTATCGCACACTATAATTTATATATATTTAATCTGCATAAAACGACAAAAATGTGAAAAACAACGATGCTACAATTTCTTTTTCAAAAAGTGGTTGAACTCTCCCAGACTTACAATAAATATGTTCATCACTTGCAAGCTAAAATCTGTAGAATAAACATTGTACCATAGAACAAGTCTCAGCTTCAATTTATTTCTTTGTAATTAATTGAAAAGGAAATACTTCATTTGCGACAAAAACGAATGCCTAAGACCCTAAGTAGTACCCAGAATTTAAAATTCATTACACCAAGTTTACTATAGCTACACAGTATGCTAATTCTCATTATTATACTCATAACCTATTTGACTAAAAAAGTTTCTTTGTATCCTTAACTGTTTTTCAAGTATATTCTGGGAGAAGTGAGAATTTGGTAGCTAATTTCCTCCAGGGTGATAGGATAAAGGACCCAATTACTGACACCTAACCAATTACTGTCACCTTAGTCTATTTTACTCAAAATAACTAATAAATAAACGTTGCAAACTGATACACAAAAAGAATTATGTATTTCAACCTATAATCTATACTATAAATTATATTCCATAGTTTGTTTATTCGTTATTTTAACTAAAATAGCTTAAGATGACAGTAATTGGTTAGGTGTCAGTAATTGGCTCCTTTACCCTAGGACCTTAAAAAATTGTAGGTTTACACTTGACTTCGCTGGGAATCGTGTTGACTCCGTCCTATTAGTCGCGGACCAAAATCCATCTTGCCATCGGTGTGTTGTTACTGCATCGTGAATTACGGTGCCTGGTTGCAATATGCGCGATCTAACCATCGCAGATTGGATAACCGTGGATCCCACTATTCAATAACCGAACCCTTAATTCGATAAGGGCCACCCGATACACGATTTAAGGGGTTATCGCGATGCGCGGGGAAATTGATGAAGCGGGGAGGCCCGTTCGTTTCGGATAATCGAAACGTGAAATATTTTATTATGCCCGGCGAGCAACGGCGCACTAACGCGCGGGGTTAAATCAACGTTATCGTTATCCGGCTTATGAGATAAGCCGCCCATTTGCAGCGGCGGAATCGACAGAGAATTGATTCAACCTATTCGACAAATTAATACGCTCTCTTGTGACATGTCCATCCTGCATTTCCAAACGACCTTCCGAGTTCGTTTTCCGAACGACCCTTCCATTTTAAACACACAGTCGACTTGGAATCATTGGTAGATCTTTGTTAAAATCGGGTGGCAAACATATTACCATTATTCGAAGACTAAAACTGAAGGAGGTTTCACACTTTAAGGGATGATCGTAATGTAGGAAACATTTATTGTAAATATTTCTGTCATTTCTCTTCAAAACGAAACTGTAAATAAATCGAGAAATATTTTCCAAGATGTTCGACTTATATTTTCATTCAGAATCCCCATGGAACTCAATTTCCCTGTGAAAATAAATTTTAAAACTCATATTTCTCAATCTATTTTACTTTCTACTTGACGATTTAGGGTTTCCAAGATGTTCGACTTATATTTTCATTCAGAATCCCCATGGAACTGAATTTCCCTGTGAAAATAAATTTTAAAACTCATATTTCTCAATCTATTTTACTTTCTACTTGACGATTTAGGGAACCTCCATATCTATGGTATATAAATTGCAAGATATAAATTTTTTTAATGCCACGCTCTTATTTCCGTTATTTAAATGGAAATCTTATTTCCGTTACCGTTGGCAGTTCAAACTTGTAAAAAAAACGCCGCTGTAAATGTTTCGTTGAACGGTGAATTCTTGCATGCTAAGGGAGGAGAAACAGGGAGCTGTCTTCGTTACACGTTATACAGAGATCCGTCACTGCGTCGGTTAATCACTGTCTACCACGTCAAAGTCACGTATAATCATTTTACAGTATCTCCGCTGTACCGTCACGTCGGAAACAGGGATCGGACGGTGATTCGATATCGACCGTCACGAACTCCGCGTTCAGGATTTACCCACTAACCTAAATACTTCAGATGTGCCTAAATCCGATGGATTTGTTTGCGCCAAGTTCACGGGAGAATGAAGTATTTCATGCCCACTGGATTCCCCCGCCAGGAATTCAAAATGCCCCGATCCCTTTCAGCTGCGGCTCAACTGGAGTTTAATTGTAATTTCAACGCGGAACGCGGGCTTGTATTACGGCTGATAAGAAAGTTGGATCGTGGAAATATTTCCATTAACGGTGGACCGTATCCATCTGGTGTTCTTGGCGAGAATGTTCAGACGTATTTTGTGAAATGTGTAAAACTGATAGGCGATTATCTATTAGACTGATTGTAATATTACAGTGAATGATTCATGCTTTGGAAGTTGTTTCGTAGGGTTTGTCGGTTTTTAAGGATCGGGTTTAAAACTTGTTTTTTTTCTTAATTTAAAAAGCCGGTTTTAGATACTAGAATTAACATGTAAAAATTAATTAATTATTTAATTAAAAACGTTCATATTTTGACTTGAAATCGCCTTGGGCATAAGCGTATTGTGGTAACAGTTTGCTGCAAAAGTAATCTTCGTGAGCTTGTATTTCCTGCAGGAAAAATACTAAATGAAATAAAAGTTTACAAATTATATTTTGTACGGATTTTAGTTATTTTAGTTTCTTTTATTTATTGGGCTTTGTATAGATAGAGTATATTTTATTTCGTTATATTTTTGTGATTCCATAAATATTAAATAAACTGAAAATTTTATAGTAAAAATATTTTTTACTGTTTTAATTATATCTTGCTTTTCTTTGTCAAAATTCGAAAATCGAGTTTTCTGGAATACTGGAATACGAAAACTGTCTTTTACGAATGTCGTGTGGAATAAATAATGATTGTACGTGTTTAATTTATTTCTAGTAGACGTATCAGTCTTTACAATTGTAAATACATAATACGAAAGCAAAATGAAAACGTGTAAAGTCGTCTATAAATCTTTTTATCACTTTTCTCTTCGATATCGATATAACGCAAGAAAATACTGTTGAATTTGAGAAATTGGTGAAACTGATGTTGAGATAAATTGTATTCTTATTGCATTTCTTTTCAGCCAAAAGGTGATCCTTTAATAATTAATATTACTATTGTATCTGTTGGTGTGTAAGTCCAATTCCTCCAACTCTAAAACGTCTATTAATAACGACAAATGAAACAAACATCTACTCATTCAGAATTATTCGATTATATATCAAACCCAAGCAACCACTCAACAAGTTGATAAAAACGATCGCATTGTGCGAAAGTACGTGTGTTAAAAATAAAGTAAATCTAATATTGCATGGAATGCGATATGAAACGTATAAAGAATAGTAAACAGCAATCGTTCTGCTAACGATATGTCTAAATATTGTCTAAGCGTGCACGTGCAAAATGGTGGCCACTTCTAGCTGCAGCTTGCGTGCGGAGGAACGTGGCTGGTAAGCAGCCACGGGCCTAATTAAAAATGCTTCCGTCACGAGCCCGCCAAGACAAAAGGAACTTATGAATTACACGGAGAATCCTCGACACACAGCGTGCCGCTCGTTGGTCGGCCAACGTCGGCAAAAATTGCAGAAAATAAAGAAAGGCAAAAAAGTAACCCCCGCCTCCGCGATTTTACACTCAGCTGTTACGCGACACGTTTTGCGAATCGACCATCGAGGATGGAGTGCGCACAATGAAATGAAATTCAGCTTCAATGACCTCGATTTCTTGGATACTATCCCGCGATCATCCGACTAGCTTTTAATAGTATCCATGTTTTTTTATCTAATTGCAGGGCAAGGTGTATTGTTATTATTCCTGTCCCATCTGACAAGGGACCTTCGGTTTAGTACATAAACGCCGAATGAAAGGATTTTCTTGTTAAATGAAAAGGGTTAGCATGTCCAATGCCACATCGGTCACCGGTGGCTCATGGTATTTATTATAAGCGAAGCTTTTATCCAAGGGAAAAGATAGAATATTCTTCAACTCGATGTCGAAACAAAACAGAAGTGGAAAGGAGCTCAAACTACTCAGAGCTTAATCCACATTCAAGTTCCCTGTAATTCAGTATTATAATGCTTATTAAATCAGTATTTCTGAAACCAACTCTTTGAACAATTATTCTTAAAGTCCTAACGAGAACCTTGAGTTCCATTGTGGCAATCGGCGTGTTTTGTATAACTTTTTCGCATGAGGAGACAGTAAAATTTACTAAAATAAATGGCATTGAAATCTTAGTTTGAATTGAGGATCTTACAGCAAGAGGGGTGCAGGTCTATCTTTACTCACTTTGAGTAATTTAGAAAAAACTGTTTATAAAGTTATTGCTTTGACTTAACATTAAAAAGAGAAAAAAAATATATTTCCCACGCAATAAGCAGTAGGTATTGAGTTGATAATTTTTTATTACTATTTTCGGCAAATTTTTTAATTCTGGTTGCTTTGCGTTTTAAAAAAGCGGTTGCTTTTTGATAATGTGAAATCTGAATAATAAAGAACATTGAAATTTATTAATCAAATGTGGAGAAAATATGTTGACATTTGTTGTAGTCAAAATCGATAAGAAATTTCAAACTTATTTCCTCCCCAAACTTATTTATTTAGGGAGGTAAAATAAAGAAAAAAATGGTGATAAAATTACCAAATAATAACCAACAAAAGGATCTCAAGGAGGGATAAGAAAAATACTCATTTCGCAATTCCTATCTGTTACTGGTCGACCGGAATTAGACCACACCCGCCATTACTGAAAACGGGGATTCTTCCACGACTTTTCAAAGTGATTAATAATATTTCTACCCACGGTTGAGCAGCTCCAGGACCCCCACCCCCTTCGAAGAACTGTTCTTATTCAACGTTCAAGCGTTCGAGTAGCTTCTTTCCAGCCTGGCCGATTAGTTTCCGAGCACTTGCTCCTCGAATCGAATCTATCAAGCGTGACATCAACCCCCATTGTTCTCAGGGCTGTGACGGAGCCCGTCCAGCCTCCCATTAATCGTCGAAAATTTAATTAAGCACGACAAGAACGAGTTTTGGCGCGCTGGGAACCTAGGCCCCTCGCAAACGGCCTTATGACAGCTTCGTGTTAATAAAGCGAACAATGCATCCATTGATATTCTAATTTTCTGCGAGAACTGTGCAATCATCGCGGATTCAGCGCGCTGCTGACGATCAGGCTGATTACAGTGGAGGCTTTGATTGCGTTTAGTGAAGCCTGAGACCTTGGGCAATTTTCACACCAGACACTTTTCTCGATCGTGATTGGTACTGCTGAGAGCAGTGCTGAATTGAGACATTTAGAGGCCCTAAGCTCTTAAAAGATTTCGAGGCTCCCTTATATAGGGTGAGCGCTTCAACGCAAGGTACGAGTTCTTAGGCATTTCCGATAATTTAATTGAAAAATGTTTCTAATTGTTAGATATTAACCCTTAACTGGTATACTGTTTTTTTTCAAACGTGACTGGTATACTTGGGTCGTTGCAGACCCCAAATAAAAGAGGGCACAGAAATTTGTAAAGTCGACACTAGAACAACGTCTATGAATATTTTGTTCTTAGATAATGTATAAAATATTAGAAACGTAGAAATTTAATGTATTATTACAAAGTTAATTAGAAATTCAGTTTACAAACTTAGACAACCGAAAGTTTCGCAGCGAACTCTGCGTGCCTGGGGTCATGACTGACCCCAGGTTACCAGTTAAGGGTTAAAATTCAGAAAATTTCTCTGGTGTTCACTTTTCTCCTGATTACAGCCAACATTAAGTAAGGCGACATAAGGCGTTGTTATAATTTGAGTCATTACAAGATAAAGTTTTTAAGATTGAAAATACGTAAGATTGACTTCTAAGGATGAAAATAAGCTTTGATATTTTTTTAATTTTACATTACGGGGATAGCTGCTACGCCCGACAATTTTTTTTATGGAGGCTTACGCCTTCGACTATAACTCTGCAAATTTTCAATAAAAACTTGAAACATACCTTAATATCAGAGTTGGGCAAAGATAATATCTGAATGACATTCAGATAAAAGGGACTTACGGTTATTCATTATTCAAAACTTGAATAATGAATGATCATTCAAGGGACTTATTCATGAATTGTGAATAACCGGTGGTTCAACGTCATTCTATTCTTATTCTAGAAGTTCGACTAACCGACGAAAGCCCTTGCGACCCGACCCGCGCGCGGTCACCTAGGTACCTGTCAGATTTTACAGAATCTGAATTTGTTTATTTTTCATCGTATCAATATGAAAGTAACACCAATGGATTCCTGGCGTTCTCCCGATTAACTGGACAGAAAATAATTTAAATCGGACTATTTTTAACGAAACGGGCTTTGAATTCTGCAAATAAATTTCTCACGTAAAATCCTTAATTATGGTCCGAATTATATCATTTTTGGGGCCATTTTCATCGGGAAGACACGAGGAATCGATTGGTAATACTTTTATCAACACTTATCAAAAACATGGGGATTTGATGTGGCCCGTCGGTTTTATTGCCCTCGGGTGTCAACAAGCGGTCTACAGGGTGATCCTGGAGTCACTGACAAGGGGACCTTCAGGTCTGACAAACTCAGAAATTGTTTATACTTAGTGTACGTGAAGGTCTTCACTTGGACTTTAATTTCCCGAAGCAGTAAGGCGCGCTTCCAATCCAAATTCGAGAAAAACGACTTTGAAAAATGTGGAGTTTTCTTATATACATTTGAAAAATATGAATAATCAACAAATAGCGTGGAGCAGTACGTAGCGCTCCCGACTAGCAAGCGCGAGGTCATCGGTTCAAATCTCACTATTGATACTATTTTTTTTTTTTTTTTAAATTCATTTGAATACCTACACCTTTCACATGCAAAGTTTTTAAAATTCATACTAATTAACAGATATGTAAACATCTGTTATATGTAAGATTGTACGGTGTATAGCGGTGCTCCACCTCGCAGGAGATAGACACCATCACCGAAAAGTGGCCGATTTTTCGGTCGAGAGAGTAGAATGTCCCCTTAAGACGAATAAGAAGAGAAAAATCACAACTTGGAATATAATAATACGTTTCTGCATGTAGCAAATTTTTTGACGTTTGTAAGACGACATTTAATCATCGCTGTAAATTTTTTGTTAATTATCCAACGATAGTAATTGTAGGCCCAACATTGAATATTCGTTGGCAAACTGTAGTTTCTTTGTTAATTAACCCACCATAATAATAGTAGACCCAACATTGAATATTCGTTGGCAAACTAAGGTTTTTTGTTAATTAACTCAACATAATAATTGTAGGCGAAAGCATCAGAAAGAATATGATTGTACAATCTTTCGATTGTTGAGAAGCCTTTGGGCTCGGATTATCGGGGAAAGACCTAGCCACCCCACTGTTTTGCTTTCTCGCTGCGAGCGAGGACCTTTGGGGCCCAGTAGACCGCTCGTTGACACCCGAGGGCAATAAAACCGACGGGCCACATCAAATCTCCACGTTTTTGATAAATGTTGATAAAAGTATTACCAATCGATTCCTCGTGTCTTCCCGATGAAAATGGCCCCAAAAATGATATAATTCGGACCATAATTAAGGATTTTACGTGAGAAATTTATTTGCAGAATTCAAAGCCCTTTTCGTTAAAAATAGTCCGATTTAAATTATTTTTTGTCCAATTAATCGGGAGAACGCCAGGAATCCATTGGTGTCACTTTCATATTGATACGATGAAAAATAAACAAATTCAGATTCTGTAAAATCTGACAGGTACCTAGGTGACCGCGCGCGGGTCGGGTCGCAAGGGCTTTCGTCGGTTAGTCGACCTTCTAGAATAACAATTGAATGAATCCCCTTGAATAACCACATTCATCCATGGCGCCTTGAATAAGGATAAGTCTGCGTACCTTTTTAGTCGACGAATGAATGAATGAAGTATCCTTATTCAAAACGTTATTTCAATCACTTTTTATTCGAATAACGCCCAACTCTGCTTAATATGCAGGAAAAACGTCATACGGGATAAACTTATAGTTTTCGCTAAATAAATTCCCGAATATAGCGTTGATAACAAACAGTCAAACTAGAGTACTCACCCCCTTAAGGGGACTAGGCAGTCGTTTTTCGTGAGAAAGAGACTCTTGTCCTTTATTTATTTCTAAAAAATGAATGAACATCCAGATGTATCCTTTTACCCAATGTTTATTACTACCATACAGATTGAAAAAAATTGGTAAGAAATATATATGTGCTTTAAAAGTGGCGCTGCAGACGGGTAAACATTTTAAGGTTTTTTGTCGCTTTGCCTTAATTGCCTTTGTCTTAAAATGTGATGTAATCCAATTTCAAAGGTGAGATTCTTATTTTTTGGATTCATAGTTTTCGCGCAAACCTATAAATACAAAATCAAATCAAAATTATGCGATTGGTGGCTGAAAAACGGCGATTTTTCCGAGAAAAATTCGTTCTTGATTTTGCGCTACTAAAATCCGGAGACTTCTTAATTTTTTTATGAAAATCTCGAATTTTTACGGACCATGTCAGAGGTTTGCGGCGAAATATCATATGTTTTACACATACTGTAATTTTTTCAAGTCGATCTGAACCTCCGTTCGTTCGCAATCAGGAAAAAACGAAGAGAAAAAAATATTCGGGAAAAACGCGTTTAAAGTTTCTATCAAAGGCGACGCTATAGGTAGCCGCTTGACATTTTTAGCTGTCAAATCTACAATTTTCCGAATTTGACTATAAACCAAGCGGCATTTTATTCAGAAAAGATAGTACTTTCGGAAAATACAATAAAAAAATCCATTTTTCGACTGCTTAGTCCCCTTAAATCGCGCGTCCTCGCCCACCCCGTATTCCCATATCTACGCCTTTCAAACCTTTTCCAACTGGAGCTATCTCTGAAAGTACTCGAGATATCAGTCGTAAGTTAGAGTAGTATCTGGTATGAAAACGCCCTTACTGAGTTTTCTTACGCAACTTTCCTTCGCAATATCCAAAGGAAGACAAAATTACTCGGAAATATGAATTTTATGTTGCTTAGTATGAACATCTGACCAGCCACTATTACTGTGACTCCATTTTCCTTAATATCACTTCCTTTTATGTACTACTATTCCCTTTTTGTAGGAAAAGAAATCTAAAGAAATATGAAGTTCCCAGTAAAGGAAGCGTGGTTGCGCATCTTTCGAAAAAACCATGCACACAGGCACATAGATCTCATTAAACCGTGCAACATTTCCCTCCACCAATTTTCTCTATCTCCTCTTAGGAAGGAGCTATAGCGCGGCCCAGTTCCTACTCTCGCAGCGCGCGTTTCTTCTTGACTGTGTACTTTCCACGCGGACATACAACCCCGTTCAAGAGTCTCAGCGCATCCGCTGTTTTAAGGAAGATTACAGATAATAAACTTTCGACTACATTCAGCACATAAGATACAGTACAGGAGATATTTATTGCACCACTCTCAAATGTACCTAGGCTTTGGAAAACGTCCCCTTAAATTGGAAAGTTTTGTACGAAGCGTAAAAAGAGATTTGCTTGCTTGATTTCTTTTCAAAGTACACATTCTCGATGGCTTTCAAAAAATATTAAAACACTACAAATCCTCGTACAGAGATCAAAAGCAAGTTCAAATATCATATTTTTATAGATATAGGGTAGATGCACCATTTGTGGCCACTTTAAGGATTTCAATCACTTTCATTGTAATTATCTTTCAAATTGTACTTCAAATCAGGAAACTATAAGCTTTACTAAATTTTACACTATCTTTACTATTAATATCTTTTTATTTTTTTTATTTAATTATTTATTATTTATTATTTTATTTTATATATATAAATAATTAATTATTATTAATTAATTATTTATAAAATAATTAATAAAGAAACTACCACGCTTTGAGTATCACTCGCTTATTCTGGCAACCCCCAATCTACGAAATATAAATTTCAACAAATTAATATATACCTAACCCGGAAATTCAAAAAATTATGAAACTTTGGGGATATGTAATTGGGGATACCAAGAATATTTGTAAGTTATCAGATCGCGAATTATAACAGAAAATCAGAAAATAGCCGGATTTTTAGGGAACAATTTCACCCCTTAGAGTGAATTTGGACATCAAAAAATATTTACGTAATACATACCTATATATCTTCTACATATCTCCAAAGTTTCATAATTTTTTGCTTATAAATTTTCAGCTTAGAGACCTTCCCTTGTAAGGTACAATTCTTTCTAGTGGAACTATCTCATATTTGCTATTTTTTGCAGTTTCAACACTTCAATTCCTTCTTTATCGTAAAAAATATCAAATGTGATAACACTTCTCTATATCTTTCAATGGTTACCCAATTCCCTCCAGATTTCTAGCCAGGGTACCAACTGTCCCGCGACTTTTGAACGAGGATGTACACATGTACATTACATTCACAGACCGGTGATAATTCTATCCGCGAATGGAGACGTAAAAAAGCATGTTCCAGAATTCCAAACGGGAACGCTTCACAGCAGTTTATCGATAAGCGGCTGCATAAAGCCCTGGGGGGGAAATAAATCTGCCATCGGGACCCTGGTGATAAATAACACTCTGACGTTTCCTGTATTCAAACGAGGAAAGGCGTTAGCCAGCCACGCGGAAGCAACGGACGTCCCCATTGTCCAGTGAATTAATAAATATTCTTTTCATTTCCTGATCGTGGAACGATTGCTAACTCGGGAAGCTTTTTCCGAGCGCGCATTCATGGCGTGCCAGCTTCAAGACGTAAATCAGTGGCTCGATCCAGATCAAGCTAACATAGCGCTCGTTTTAGGAGACACTGTTATTCAGTTTGCAACAGACAGGACAATGTAGAAATTCTTTAATTCTTTGTTAAATTCTTTAGAGGATATCGTTCTGCAGGACTTAAGGAATCCAAAATGCATAATTGTTTACCCTGGGGACGATGGGAAAATTATAAAAAATAAGCATAAAGTTCAGTTCTATTTAAACTTTGCAGGTTGGTAGAGGAGAATTTTTCTTTTCTACCACTTTTTGGTTATTCGGGGTGAAAACACTCCTTAAAGTTTAAAACCGAAAGTAGGATTAGTAATTTTACCCAGGTGCTCTACTAACCTGCAAAATTATACAATCAAGATATAGATATAGTGGCCCTTATTTATACGTGTTGATTTTTTTGTATTTCTTTGCTCTCACCTCCTAGATTTCATACAAAATAGTCCTTGAAAAACTACGTCAAAAAATACGTCACACCGTACAGGTGGGACGCGCGAAGTGCGGACGTATCTATATTCAAACGTTATTATCTAAAAACAGTTGGAAACACGAAAAACTTATATATACAGTAATTGTAGAAAATTGAATGCTCTTTTAATATTATTTCAACAAAATTTCGATAGGGCTTGCTATTTTTTAGAAATTCTTAAAATTCAAACCATCGATGAATTCTAAACTTTAAACCCTGGTCGACACCCTTTCCCTTGTCCGATTGCAATAATCTTTATCAGGGACTATTTTTTATCACAGTAAAAGTGTTAGATCGTCGCTTATAATTCTAAAACACTCTATACAAGTGTCTGAAACGAGTAGTTAGTGTGCTAAAAATCGTGTAAAACCTCCAATGAAAGTGGAATTAATCGTAAAATGAGGCGAGTGTTTTCGCCAGTAACCTATCCACCACTGTATTTAACAACGTCACCCCCCGAGCTGCAACGAGAGCGCGGGCGAAACACGTAAGTAATAACTTCCTCGTAGCGTTCTTAAAGCCGCTTCACACCGAAGCCACCTTAATACAAGACTGTGACGGACCGTAATTGGAAACATTCGTCGGGCGTGAAGGTAAGTTTATTCATCAGTGTGCCGTCGTTCAAAGTGTTCGAAAGTTTCGCCCTGAAGTGTTCCTAATTTCAGTTCAAGATTGTTCGCACGAGATTCTCCCTTGGGCAGGTGGGAACGATTTTATTCGGGCCTTGAAATATGCAGCAGGAATGTAAAAGCTAAGTCTTTATCGCCTCGTGACTGGTATTTTGGACATACTTACTTGTAAAAAAAACGCGATACAATACGATAAAAATAACTATAACAAATCTGCTCTCCATTTTTTCTACTTTTCAGTAGCTCTTAACATATTCGCCGCCAGTAATACAAGCAGAGGAGAGGGTGGCAAGGGACCCTGGGATGAGAAATGAAGGTCTATAATTGCAAAATGATAAAGGGCTTTCCGATTTCCTTGATACGAGAAATTTACACGTTCGAGCTTTTTTTATCATTTTTGCACTATGTAGGTGGAATTTAGGAACGTTAGCTGTTAAGTCCCAAGTGTACGCAAATTGCAACGTTAAATTTAAAGTTCGGGGAAAATTAAATACTTTCCCTTCAAGACAGTTTCAGAGGGCTGCGAACGCTATTCGAAAGCCAGGAATAGCGAGATTAGAATATGAATACAAAATTCTTGAATGCTCTTCTGAATAGTGCATGCGTTTAGGGATGCATTTGGTGGCCACGCTGTTGCGTAAACCAGAGGAATTCATATGGAATACTCGGGGCCACCGCATATGTTCGTAATTTCGGGTAAACTGGCTTATCCTAAACTCCGAAGTGCACCAAATGTGACCAACTCCGCTGTTCACATGCGATTTCGATAGATTTGTCGTGATGGAGGGTTAGGGTCTTTGAAATCCCCATTTCAAGGTCATTTCCCTGACTGATTAATTTAGTCAGGATAACGACTAAAGCTTTTTGTTTAAACTACAAGTGTACACGGCGGTTATTGCAAAAATTGAGGTTGTTATTTTGTAAATTAATTTGACTATGAAATAAAAGAAGTGAGAATTTAGTATTGTTTACATTATGGTCTACTTTAGGGAAGGAAGTATTCCTGCAAAGATTTTCTTACTTCACATGAATTCAATTATTAAATTCGTAACAGTTTTTCTTATGAGATTTTTGAGTAAATAAAATCTTTTTTATGAATGTTTCGAAATTCGTTATTGTACATAATTGTTGAGACAGGTCTTCGAGGAATGTGTTAATTTTTGTATATTGCTTTGTGAGAAGATTTTGTTTACTAAGGATAAAAAGAATATACTCGTCTTTTTAATGGAATCACGTGTAAAATTTGATAATTCTGTTGAAAATAGCATTTCTAACAGCTAATTTTTCGTATAAGTCTATACGAAAACTGATTTTGAGAGATATGCAAAGTGGAGGTAGACGTTCGAAGTCTCTGGAGGGCAGCTGAAGTGACTAGAATGGAACTTCAATACCTTTTGCATATGCAATACTTTAGAATTCTATATCTTCAATATCTGAAGTATCAATCAAATGGAATAAACTTTCCACGAGTTTTCCACGGTTAGAATTATATATATTGAAAGCTTATGTAACTACATTTATCCGCTACATAACATTTAACGTCTGGCTCTTGAAATATTAACACAATTACAATTTTAAAAATATTAATTTATCTTCATCCTGCCTTCACTTGAAAATAGCTTCGTTAATATCATACACGTCTACAAAGTTTGTAATAATTTGATTTCTTTATGTAATTCAATACATCCATTCCAAATAATTCTATTTAAAAAACAATATTTTCGGCCTTAGGATCACTAAAAAGGAGACATAAACGAAGAAACTTTTCCTGTCGCTATATTTATTTCTTCAAACCCTGTTATTCTTTCCTTAAATATTTTTTCATATCACCAATAGCAAAAGTGTATCTTAAAGCGATGAAATAGAAACAACTTAGAATATACAAATATTGCACTGTTAATTATAAAACATTTGTATTATTCTTGGCATTATTAAACAGTTAACCATATAGCGCTGTTCTTTCAATTTAACTTTAATAATAAATAGGATATCTCAAATAAGACATCTCGTTGAAATTCAACCCCGATATTTTAATTTAAATATACTCATGTGTTATTATTATACTTGTCTTATTTCTTACTGTATTGCATGCAGACTATAAATATAAATGTGTGCAAAATAATGCATGCATTGCCAACGATTTTTACCCGATTCTGATTAAAAATTATTATACCTTCCGAGGAGTCGTCTAAAACGAATCCAGGTTTATCTGTTACCAGTTCAACTTTAACATCAACGAGCCGCTCGTGCTTTAAATACACGTAATTCGCAGCTCGTGCCATTTTCATAATTGAAGAAATTCTCGTAAGTGTAATCGCAGTCGGAGGATTCCGTTAATATTTTCGCTTTATGGAGAGCAGGTTTATGCAATATTAGCATAATGCGCTTCAGCGTGATAATGCCTGTTGTGGAAATAATCTGGCCCGGGCAGGAAGTAGCGAAAGAGTATGGATTACCAGCGGGAATATTTTACTTCTCCTAATTAATTATGTAGCTACTATTATTACACTGCCTTTAACGTCGCGCAGTGTTTACGAAATACTTAACAATCGTGAAATATCATAGAACTCTAACGAAGATCAGTTTCATATTTTTTTCAAAAAAACAATCGACGATTGAAGGGTATACGGTAACAAAGATAGAAAAATGGGTGGAGCGTAACTTGCGACACGACCGAAGTAGAGGTGACTCTGCATTTATGTAGAATTGTTGCGAAAATGTAGTTAAAACATTTTCAAACCTGCCTTTGGTTTCGTGAAAACCCATTTCGAAAATTCGCCGCGTGAGTTAGAGTTGGGTACATATTGTTTTATATTTCGGCTGGAATGTTTGCCATTGTAAACACTGGTGGAATGGTAAAACAAATCCTTTTATTGTGTTACAAATTAATTAAAAATATTACGGAGGTCTGTATGGTAAATTGATAAAACACGAATGTAATTTTTTTCTTCAATTGGAAAATAATGTTCAACTTCATTCTTCTAGACTTTACCTTTGATAATATGTTCAATAAAACGTCTAAATAAAAATCAAAGGATATGATGTCTGACGATTTCAGAAAGATAACTTATTCACCGACCATGAACAACTGAAACACTATTTTTGGGATAATAAAAACGCAGTTTTTAATATTTTAATAAAATCCGGATTTAAAACTGTTTTTGAGATGAATTTGTAAACTTCGAAACCCGGATTTAAATTTAATAAACTGAATGAAATGTATAAAGAAAAAACTAAAAATGAATTAATTATTCAATTAAAACTGTTCACATTTTTACTTTAAATCGCTTCGGGCACACGCATAGTTTAGTAAAAGTTTGCTGTAAACTTTCATATCTCTAAAGGAAAAATACTAAATAAAGTGAAGATTTATAATTTATATTTTGTACGAATTTTAGTTTAGTTCTTTTTTAAAAATGGTTTTGCATGGGGTATATTTTATTTTGTTACATATTTATAGTTCCATAAATATTAAATAAACTGAAAAATTTTAAAGTACAAATATTTCTTCCTGTTCTAATTATATCTTGTTTTTCTGTCAAAATTCGAAATCCGTGTTGTTGGAAATACTGGAATTCGAAAACCGGTTTATTTCAAAAGTCGGTATGTGTGTAAACCCTAAAGCTAACAATCTATAAAAGTTTGTTGCATAATTTCGTCCAGAACGTCCATCGATCTTGACGAATACCGCCGCGCAAGTGGAAGAAGCGAGTAATAGACAGACAATCGTTCGCAATCGTATACGTGCCCCACACATCTTCAAAATCGATTATCACGAATGAAGCTCCATATACAAAAATCTTATTCCACATTCTCGATTTATTTTCAGACACAGAGTGAACTATTTTTCGATCGCTTCACGGACAACGCCCCACTCTGTATAATGCACAGAATATCGATGCAAAGGTTTAACAGTTTACAAGGCGAAACGTGTTCGCGAAAAGTTCACTGAGATTGGATCAGAGTAGTCGGAAAAAATTTTCTCCATACAGTAAACAGAGTTCCACTCCTGGTCAGGCAGCAGCCTCGTGATTTAAGATCTATCTTAGGAGAAGAATGAACTCACTAACTTTAGCACGGGTGCTAGAGAATTCGTCTGAAGAGATTAAAGTCGGATAAGTCGTTTTTCTCGGATTCATGCGGGATAAAAAGTTACGAGGATAGTAGGCGAATTAATTTGTGAATCAAAAGAACTGCAGGAGGACCGTGATTATAGTGCTTACTTTAGAAATTTCTGGACGTTTATATAAATGAGAAATGGGGCAGTTGAATAGTAGTGACTGGAGAATTAGGAGATGCTGCATTTGGAATAATGTGTACCAGAATCTTACTATAAAAGGTTAAATGGTACCAGTTTAGAAACGTCTTCACATATTATTTCTTATTATTGTCATTGGAAATATTTCGTCTGATCCAATTTGCGTTCATTTTCAAATCGTGCAGCTATTGTTTCACTCAATCAAAATGGTAATTTCTAGTGATTCAGTTCTTCAATTAATATTTTCAATCTCTGTGGATGGTAAATTTTTATTCTGTCGAAATTAGAGTTTGGAGGAAACTTATTTGACAACCTGATACAGTTTATAAGAAACTTGGATCGATGTTAGTGCTTTTTTTTACTCTAACACGCGACGAGTTTGTTAACGCGAGAAGAATTGGAAATCTAAGAGTCGAAAGTTTCCGGGAAAATCGATACCTCGAAAAAGGAAGTGCCGCGATCCATAAACAATTACAGGGAATATTGCTGGTTCTTGCTTCACTATTGTATCATCGTTTTTGTACTTTTTCATTTTAAGTTTCCTTCCCCTCTTCAACAGCTAAAATTCCCTGATTTTCTTTCTATTTTTCCTTCTGCTTTCACATAGAAATCACAGATTTTCTCCACTTTCCTTCTTCAAATTTATATAATTATTTAAACACTTTTATGTGAAAAAATGCTACTGTCATAAATTTATTTATTATACGAGATTTGTGGACAGTTTAGCTGTAGTACAGTTGTCGAGATTGGATATGTAACAAATAAAGATTTTCTTTGCAAATTCAATATTAAATTTAAATGTTTTGTTATCAAGAATCAGAAAGTATTTAAACACAGACACTGAGAAGGTCTGAGTCGATTAACTTTGAGAAGTAATTAAATATTTTCAATTAAATATGTTATAAGAATGTTACACTATTTTTGCTGTCAACGATATTTGTTTCATTTGACTATAAGTGACGAAAAAGTAATTACCTAATTGCTTTCGAACGGTCGATTAAAATTTTCTTTAAGAAGAGACCAAGAAACGAGTGGAAGTAGGGATATTAATTTTTTACCCAGAAACGCGGAACGTTCGTCATATTTTGTTGATTTAGAATTCTGTACGCGTCTGATGCGCGTACAGAGGAGAGCCGAAAGTGTAATCAGGCTACAAAGCATAATGAGAACAATTAAATCTTAAGCCGGCTTTAAATGTGAGAATGCGTGCATTACAGTTCGTAATGAAATTTCATATTTTGTGATGCTGGGTTACGTTCGCATTTAATCACTTATTGCATAAATTTGCCTCGTTAAGCGTTGCAAAAGAAACAATTGAACTATATTCGTTATCAAAGTAATAACGTGGAACAGTGTAAGAAGCAATTAAAAATATATATCAGCCTAATGCAACAAGGATGATTACAATTAAAAGATAATATGCTATTATAAAAATATTATCATTGTTATATTATATAACATGAAAATAGAACTAAAAAGTTTCACAAATCTAATCAGAAATTAGTGTAATACAACTGAACTTCCTAGCTCACCTTTTTCTTATAATATACAGAATATTTAAGAAGAGGATTCATTATAGACAGACTTTACTATTTTTAGTGTAGGCGTATACTACAGAAACATATTAATCGCTTGTAATTTTTAACAGATAAAAATTTCAATTAAATGACCACATTACAAAAGGATCACATTTTATGGTAAAAAATTATGTTACGACAGCTGAAGTTTAATACGTAATTTAATTGCAACTTTGTAATAAGGACCGAGGATGATTTTATGATTACGAATGGGGAGAGATCTGCCATAAAACGTGGGAATAACGACCCTCGGGAATAATAAATTCCACGCGAACTTTAATTAAGACGCTGCAATAAAAAGTAAGCATAATTCCTTTACGAGGGGATAAGAAGAATTTCGCGAACAACGATACGATAATGCATTCGTAAACCCTGGTTATTGCGAATAAAAACAAACGTAACTAAGAAGAGATATCATTTTCATATTTACCATTCTTATCCGATTCTCTGCCTTCCTTAAGGTAGGATATCACCTTTTTCATGATTTTTTTTTGCATACAAAGAATGCGCAGAAACAAAATCGCTTTTAGTCATTTATTAATGTAACTTTAATCTGTAATTACACATTTTTTAAACAGAAAAAGTAAAAAATAGTTTCTTGTAGGTGGCGCCAAAATACAGATGTTTTTTCAAATCATCGTGTCAGATTACTTTTACAGGTTTCATCGGATTGACTTGAAACTTTGCACAATTCTTCCCCGTGGTATAATCTAATGCTGTACGTAGGACTTTTGCTCTAGCGTTGTTATTTTTTTTGGTGCACAATTTTACAAACTTTTTTACCCTAAAAAAATTGACCTTTTCCTTAAAATGACCGCTATTTTCTTAAAAATCGAAATTTCGTAAAATCCCTACGTACAGCATTAAAAAATATTGTTGTTAATAAGAACATTCTTTGTTTTTTTTTTCTAGGAGCCACGTACAGAGCGGAATTTGACACGCCGTCTAACAGTCTTCCTCCAAAGGAATGTATTTTGGCGCCACCTACAAGAGATTATTTTTTACTTTTTCAGTTTCAAAAAATGTGTAATTACAGATTAAAGTTACATTAATAAATGACTAAATCCGATTTTGTTTCTGCGCATTCTTTGTATGCAAAAAAAATTGCAGAAACAATCGTGTTTCATACTCCCGTCTTTCGTAAATTATTAAAAGTTTGACCACGTGTTGGAAGCAGGGTCCATCTTTCCCCAGAATTTCATTCATATACAGTCGAAGATATGTTTTTAATTCTTATTATTTTTCAGGAAGCAATACCAATAACAAGTACCAGTGGCACCCTCAAGGAGTGGGCTTTGTATAAAGAAATGTCTTCAAATAAATATTTATAATCACCAAATGAACTTTATTGAATTTGCATTAAACATATTTTTCTCCGTTCAACTCCCCCAATATTAAATACCGAGTGCGCCCTTGAGTTCAACATTTAGGATAGGTCAAACTCGACCCTGTATCCGCCAAGCGAGGATTAAACACAAACATCCAAATTTTCATATTTTCCTTTCGCGATATTTTCCACCCTGTCCATTTCTGGCTAGCTTACCCAGATATCCACGAATATTCTTTCAAGCCACACGTCTACACACATTTCAACTTCCTTTTACAATCCCAAATCTACCAAATGCATATACTGACACTGCCTCAGTACCAGACTGACATCGTACGTCGAAGGTTCAGGCAAATATCCTAAACGTAAACCAGACCCTCGAAGAGAGGTCTAGCAGAGCAGTCTGATCCGGCGGATAGTAGCGACGCAGACGTGCCATAATTCTTAATTAGAGCAGCATCTCTGGGTGCAGCCTGAACACGAGCGCCTGCCTCTTGATATTCGCCACGTGAGAAGGATCTCCGTAGGCATCGGGGATTTACGGATTACGGTCGCTCGGAACTTTTCCTTCGTGCGGTTTCACCTGCTCCCTCGAATCCCGCCGAAGATTACGTATCCCCGAGTAGAAAATTGAAAGGCACCCCATCGCCATTCCGTTATTTCCTTCCCGTTATAACCTACCCCCACCTTACGCTATCACCCGATCGAATCCAAAACCGATTTACCGTTGTTTCCTAGCGGCTTGATTAAAGCTACACTCGCAACTTATCGAATGCCCACAATCGTGGCCTTTCGCACAAAATCTATCTGTCCTAAAACTGGGGACGCCAGAAACTGGGAACTCCGAGGCTTTCTCCGCAGATCTTGTAAATGACTAAAATGGGGTCGAAAGAATGGACCAGCGGCCAGAAGCTAATCCTGACGCAGGGGCGCGTCCGGAGGAAAGGACACCTGATAAACGAGGGGGCACACAACGACAGGCATCCTGGCGCGGCTTGGTGAATCGATCCTACGGGGAAGAAAATTGGATGGCACATCGCGCCGCAAAACAAATGAACGTCGCGGCTGGGCCACGTGATTGGCTATCAAGCTTGAAACGATACCGGGATATTAACCAATCGAGACCGTGGTTTTCTATCGGCCCGGTCAGGCGAGGGTGGACGGTAAAAGCGTGGAGGAAGAGGAGCCCCGAGTGGCACCGTGTGCGTGCACACAATGCTTCAAGGCGGATCGAGGCGTCCGTGGGGCCTGGCAATTACCGGGCAGACCTAACATGCGGAGACCCTTAATGAACGGACGGGCGCGCAAACAAGCCGGGGACCAGGCAAGAATTTGACGAGAGTAGATACAGCGGGTAGCTCGTCGAGGACGCTTACGGGTAATTAAGAATTAACGGATAATCGTAATCAAGCATTAATGAGGGATCCAGATCGTTTAAGCAATCGCTTTGATGTTTAATTGAATTTCGAATGATCGGCGGGGATTAAAGGAGTGGGGGAAAAGTGTCGCTGCTGGTCTTGTTGAGTTTGTAAGCTTGTTTGTAGTGGCTGGTGGGGGCGGAATTATTTGGAGGCACTCGCGTCTATGAGTCAGTGTGAGTGCTTATTGGAGCAGTGGTAGGGGAAATGTATGGAATATGGAACAGATGATTTCAAAAGCTTGCCGAAAGTAGGGGAATTTGTTATTTTTTTTAAAATGAAACTGACGCGAAGGCACGTAGGAACTACTTAATGCATAATCATATTTACACAGTCGAATGTAAAAAATTCAAATGTTTTGAAATCATACTGAAAAGATTAGAAAGAGTGAAATTCGGTAGTTTGAAAAATTTATATCTATCTAATATGGAACAGCTAGGAAATTTGCAAAGTAACCTGAGAAACTTTACTTTTGTTACTAAAAATGCAGATTTATTAAGTGGAAGATACAAATAAACAAATATATATCGTTTTTTTTTTAATTTATTGTTGCTTTCTACGTCTCCTACATGTTGGGCAGGTGAATAATGCGTGTGAAGCCCCACATTCTTCGTGTGCTCACTGAAAGCGGCGAACAATTGGATCCAATTAAAAAAAAATTTAAAAAAGTAATATTGTGTTTATAATATAATGTTATAAAATATAATATAATCGTATTAAGGAACACGCCCAGAACTGACTTGGTATATTCCATATTACGTACACACATGTTCCGATAAGAAATTGCGAATTATACCAAGAAGAAAACAATTTTACTGCTAAACAATTTTTGGATAATCAAGAAAAAACATATTTAATGATGAATCATACAAAGATAATACTGTATAACTTACCTTCACTACAGTATTCAACTATTTAATTCACTTTTCAAAAACTTTTGCACCCCACGAAAAATGAAATCGCTTCACTTTCGATAATGGATGCCCGACTAATGCTCTATTCTCAGTATCTCACGATCTCCCATATTACCTACCTTAACCCTTCGTGGTTACGCGGGGTGTATTGTACCCCACGAGCAATTTTCGAGTTGAAATGTCGCACCTTGATGTCTTCCAAAGTGGATTTATAGCAAAAAGGAAAATAAAAAAAAATTTAAAAATCGTGTTTTCCCACAACTATGGAAAATCCCTCATTTTCAATTACAAATTTTATCATATACAAATTTACATTTCTAGAAAAAGACTATTAGACCATGATTGTATAAGTATTACGAATGTACAATTGTCACTGAAAAGTTAAAAGAATCAAAACTACAAAAAGGTAACTCAAAAAATGAATCTAGGGTACAGTGAACCCCGTGTGACCAATTTGTGATTATAAGAAGGTATGGCCACGAAGGGTTAACCCTACGAGTTTCTGACATGATTTTATTATATCCTTTTATTACATTTATTTAGTTTCTGTGTAATGTGATTTGATGATCTGTATGAAACACGGTCACCGGATCTTAAAGCAATTCAGAAATTAAAAAATGAATCAGATAGAAACATGAGGAGAACATGCTCAACATCAAATTAACTGTGGGAAAGATTGGAAGAAGATTCGAAAGCTAAAGTGAAATATAATAACTGGTTAACTCCACAGAAGATCACAATTCTACTAGGTACTTTGAATTCGACATTCACGACTACAAATATATAATAAACAATATAAAAAGTAATACTGAATAAATCAGTATTTCCAGACATCTAATTCGCACGCGTAAATCGAAACGAAACGTGTAACCGGGGAGAGCTGCAGGATAACAGGTACAGAAGGAAGCTCGTTTCAATTTTCTACGGAGGTTGATAGGATTCGAAGGAATCCTGGCCTGGGTACCCAGAGCTCCGAGATTTCGAGGTAGATCGTGCGGAACTCTCGATGCATGGACGGACGTGCAAACAATGAGGAAGCGGATAAACGGAAAGAGAAAGGGAATAGGACGGAAAATGGCATGTTGCGTTCATATGAAAGCGGAAATTGAGGCCCGTCAGCGATTACGCGTTCCTTTTTTTCCAGCGGGATTTCGAAGCGGGAGGACGGGACGAACAAAAAGGAGGAGCAGACGTTTAAGTATCTCGGAGCTCATATGGGATATTTCTTTCCAGCATTATTCCACGTCTATACGCGGATCGAGCATTTTCCATTGTCTCTCAGAAACGCTGATTTATCGAAAGCGGAATGTGTCTCTTCCATTCGATGTTCCGATTTCGTTTTCTGCCTCAGCGAAAAATAGACGTGCTGTAATTATCAGACGTCATAACTGTTGTAAGACAACTTTTAAAAGTTATGGTATAGGAGTTAATATCTGTAATTAAATGATTTTGGCTACGAATAACCATTATAAATGATTTAAATTTTTTTATTTACCGGTAACCAAAAATAAAATTCGAGTAATTGATAATGGTTACCGGTAAAATTAAAGAGTGACCCAAAAATGAGTCTTTTTCTCGCCTCTACTTGGTCCCACGATTTTAGAACTGAATTTTATGTCAAACTGATACCTTATAATGAGACATCAATCACACGAAATTTTCAAGTTGAGATGACAATTAGTTTCTGTTCTATTGGATTCAGTTCCAAAATCGTGAGACCAAAAAGAGGCGACTTCTTGGGTCACACTTTCCTTCATCAATAATGGTTACTGGTGGATAAAAAATTGTAATCCTTCATAATGGCTATTTGTAATCAGAACACTTAAAAATTAATATTTTTTATCATTTCATTTTTTAAGAAATTTCTTTGAGATTTCATGATAACTGGGTTCCATTTAAATAAAAATCAATTCTTACTTGAGGACTTTTCCCAAAACATTTTTAAAATAACTGTTATTTTGGATCCCTGATAATTACACGTGTAACTAATATGGCGATGTGTATATCTCCCTTTTTATAGAAAAAGTAAAGAAATATGGTAAATTTAAAAATTGAATTTTACGTTCTCTTGATTTTTTTCTTTCCGTGTGGTGTAAAGATATAGTCACAGCTATTGTGCTTTAATGTGAACGATTTAGTGTTGGATAGTTACGAAATAAATAAAAGTAATACGTGTCACTAAAGACACAATGCAGCGCTTAATAGTACAGAAAACAAGTAACCAATTTCGCACAAGATAATAAAATACACAACGCCCTAGAAATCCTAAAAAACTATCTGTCAGCGGCCTCTTTACAAAAATTCGATGGATGTACCAAAATACCCGAAAAATCGCAAAAAAACTGGCGCGCAACTGGCACACGTTCCATCATGCAAATTGATGGCATCATCTGCAAATGCGTTTTCTGGCCCGCAGAATTTTGATGGATCAGCAATCCAAATTCGATGAATCCATTCTTCGTTCTTGTATATTTGAATTCAAAACGTACCTACCAGATTTTCACAATAATAACGTTGCATTTAGTAATGTTTCCATTTCCATCATAAACATTCACTAATAACCCAGCACTAACAGTAACTCTATTTATTTATAATTCTAAACTATTAGAAATTTGATTCTAAAAAATTCCATTTTATTTTATTCATAAGTTGGCAAGAACCCTTAAACCCTTTGTTCGCAATATTCTCAACAATAATACCGTCTTTATCAATAACAGCTGCTGTTACAAAACCTAAGCTTAAAAGCTATTACATTATTACACAAGGTATTAAGAGAAAGATGCCAAAGAAAAAGATGAAAGAAAAAATGGGAAATAAAGTTAATTTTGTTTATCAACGACTCTCATACCTACGTTTCGATCTGACTACACGGTTTGCTTCATTCACTACTGAATTTTTTCAAGGGCACTTTTTTCAAATTATCAAAACTGAAGCCTTAAAAGGGTCATTTCGAGGTCCATGCTAACTTGTTTGGGTACGAAATATTACGATCCTCAGGATGAGCAACGTATATACATAAATATTACTTGCGAAGCACACGCGAATGTGCCGCTTAAGGCAGGCTCATGAAGCTGCTTTCAATCTCAAAATCCGGGGGCTTAGCGCGGAAAAGTTAATCCTTTTGAACGTGGAAAAGTTTTCGGCGGACTCGCGCGACGGGAATTATTAGACGGGTTAACTGGAGACTTCTGAGAACAAATGCTCAAATTTTCAACTATCCAATTATTCATGCAGTTTTCAATTGGGAAAGATTTTTCACTCAAATTTTCTTGATTTAACACGTTTTCTACACGTTGATGTCTCTTTTTAGGAAGAGGATTTCAATACTAAAAAAGTCATGGCTTGAAGAGCGTTTCATGAATTAATCCCCACTTAAATCCCGAAATATCATATCCAGGCTAATCTTCTTACGAAACTAATGCAATTCTGCAGTTGGCGTCATAGCAGATGCAGTTATACATACATGAACAGGGCTATTATTCAAACAATGGCGACCAGGTAGAGTTTGTTCACGTATAACGTATAATTTCACACGTGGAGGCTTGTGCACATTGAAATTGTTTCCATTGCGTTAGCCTTTATTTTAATTAATTTAATTATCTTCTACATGTGCTTTGAACATCCTTTAAATTATATCCTTCACTGATACAATGCATTTAATGTTTGAAAATATAAGTAATAATTTAGAATGGAAGTACTTTATTCCCCTAATATCAGACAGAAGATATCACGAAGTGGTTATAAGGATTTTAGTATTAAAAAAGTCAGAATATATAAGAATGATAAATCCTGTCATTTACACCGTTATTTTGTTTAAAAATGTAACTTTCTGAAAGTCCGAAGAGATATTAAGGACTTTCGTGGAAGGACAGTTGCAGTGTGTTTGAAATTGTGAAATGTAACTTCTTTGAGCATGGTACGTTTTCATATTGCACCTAATAGAATCCGTCCCAGCAGAAACTCCTACAACGATGTTTGTGTGACAAATTCTGGAAAATACAGAAGCACGTCGGGGCAAACTTCGTTTCGTGGAAACAGGACAGCTGGCTTCTTCGTTCACTTTTGTCCACGGTATGCTCCTTAAACCACTGCGCGTTGAGTGGTACTTGTAAGTAGTCACTAGTCCAAACACATTTAAGACGTCTTGGCGGCCTTAAAATTATTTCTCCTTTTTTTAAGAACTTTCCTAACTGTGAGTGAGGAACTGCCAAAAATACAATGTTTATACTTAAACCACTATGAAAACTCGCAAATCAAAAGTATGACTCATTTTTGGATAAGGATTCATTTCATCAGTATCAGTAATTGTACCACACTTACTACTATATTCTGCTAATTCTTAGCCAAGTGTACGCGTAAGTATTAAGCGGATTTTCAAAACCAATTTTCTCAAAACGAAGTATTTAAGTATTTGGAAAAAAATTTATTCTACATTTTCCATTTATTTTTGCACGTAGATTCACTTTTTCCAGTTGTAACAGGATTTACGATATACTTTTTACATTTTGATCTACAGTGTCTATATAAATAAGCAATCTTCTAATTTGATCGAGTATTATATTGTTCCAATTAATTAAATGAAGTAATTGAATAATTGCAAACTCATTTTAAAAAATCAAATTGAAGTACACATCAGCGATTCTCGTCATACCGTTGCTGGGATTTCGCTGCAGCGATATTATTTTTGATGGAGGGAATGCTTTTGGACAATACATCGCAAACAATTGTTTTGAAACGAGCACGCTGGTATACGGCGCCTGTTTGGGGGCACTGAATAATATTTAACGAACTGTGATCAGAGCAATAATGGAATGCGACTGGGTTGCTTGTAAATAGCAAATCCACGGTTCACTCGCGTTTCAACCATTGTTTCATAACGAACGAAGAGTATTCGTATAACTTAAATTGAGAAACTGTTCTGTATTAATTATCTTCTTGCTGAGATTTACTTCTTAGAGTACTGAGAATATGTAAGAAGCCAATATGCTTACAAATTGTAAATTACCAGAATGGTAATAAACATTGTCATTCACTTCTTACTATTTATTTTCGAAGTTTTATCATTCAACTTTGGCGACCAGCATAACACAGAATAATAATTATTCATTTTCTACTAAAGGAACAAACAATATTATTTTTACCGCGAAATCGAACAGTGTTAATCGTAAATGGCCCCGTTGAACAGGAACGGGTGGCGTTTCACGGTAAGGTAACCGAATCAATAGTCAAACTAGCGGCGGAATTTAATCTGCAATAATACGATAGATCAGTGTTTGGCAGCATTGTTAGTTTAGTCACGGTGTAATGCATTAACATGGATTATTCACAGCGTTGACTAGTTAAATGTCACACCAATGCATTATGAATCTTATAGATCATCGTTCAACGAGATGCATTGCCATCGATATTTGTCCATACCCTAATATCAAAATTCAAATTACGCTGTACGAAACAGAGATTCAAAGTAGCAGTTATTATTAAAATATTTCCGAAAAAAATCATTAAGAAGGCAACCGTCATTACATTCTGCAGAAATTTTTCAAAAAATGAAGTGATTAAAAAATATTAAGATTTACCTGTTTTGGTTAGGGATAATAATTATTGTTAACAGAAATATTATTTGGTCTCTAATAACTATTATTGACGACGGAAATATTTTTTGGTCCGTAGATGTGCCTACTCCTGCTTTTATTTTAAAAATGATGCCTTACACAATTAGTTAATAATATATTTTATTTGAAATTAAGATGAAGAGGTTTGTAATTTATACTTTCAACAGACACCTGAGTGTAACTTTTTTTCGCGAGACGGTTGAGTGTTGCAAGACTAGATGAAAATCCATTATATTTTTATAGTTCTTCGTGGACGAAGACAGATACCGATCGACTGTGCACAGGACAGAGAAGCCAGCATCATGGAAACGTCGACCACCGACTCCAGAACTTGCAGGCATGACCCTGAGGGCCTTAATGAACGGACAGACGTGCAAACAGCGGAGAAATGCAGACACGGGCTGGCGAAATATCGGGTTTGAGAGTCTATCGGACTGTCTATCGGATGAAACAAAAATGAATTTCGCGCGACGCGCTTGAAATGAACGCGAGAAATTTCTATCGGAGCCCGTACGAATCGGGGATACGTCACGTGGAGCAGTGTAATGAAAAACAGAGTCCGTGAAAATCGTAAAAACGATTAGAAAATAAAAATAGAAAATGTACGCCGAACTGCGTAATATGAAGGGTCTTAAAAAAGGTCTTAGGACACAGAATGCTTATGGAATCATTATTAACTTATCTATTAACTAAATCTTCAATGAAATTACTAAACAATTGTATATGTATATTATTTATAAACATATTACCTAGGGCCACTAAGGTATCGTTAGTAGAAAAAAGATAAGTTAAACAAGAGTTGAAACCCATTTTTGGTTTCGATGATGCAAGTGCTCTTTTTAAAATACAGTTCCTTTGGAAGTTTTCTGAATAAAAGCTACCGCCAATATTGATCAATCTGATAAGCGAGACTGATGGAAAAGTGTTAGTTTTCCGGCCCCATTCTTCGCCCTGCATAAAGAATATAAAATTTTCTTTAGAACGTTTACAGTGACAATTTTTGTGCCTGGTGGATCGTTCCGTGTGATACAAGAGAGATTCACCCATTTTTAGATTTCAGGTCGAACCCCAATTAAACTGCAGAATTAATCGGAACAGATGCCATAGGTCATTGCTTAATATTATTACATTAAAATACGCGCCACCGATTTCTGTACAAGAAGCATCGTTAAAATCTCGCGATTCGTTGGCATAAAAAAAGCTGCGATTCTATGGAGAAACTCAATAACCAGAGTATCGCGTATTTGAGCCTGGCGTTAAAATGAGAAATGATAAATGGATATAATCGTAAAAAAGTATACAGGACGTCTCGCTGATTACGTTACGAGCAGTTTCCGCGAATGCTTTCGCGACGTTCAAATAACTTTCCTTTTCCAATTTCATTACAGAAAAGCTTCTTTCTTCCACCAGCAGAAGAAAATTGCAATTGTTTTGTGGTAGAATGAACAATGGTGTGACTTGAGAATACTTAATAGAGTTTCTTATACTTAAATGTCTGCATCTTCTGCGAGTTGAGAAACTGTTGTTTATATGCATATGAAATCATCGGTGTGTATTATCGAAGAGCTAATGAATGTGCACGTTAGATTTGACAACAATCCGCCCAGTAATTTATCTTCTATAAATCAGTTATACTAATTATTACGGTCGAAATTATATTTAAAAAATCTTCTATAAATTCCCCTGAATTTCAACAACAACTATCATATAAAACAGTGTTTAAATTAATGCGTGAATTAAGCGATAGAAGAAGATGCAAGAAAGTGTATCTCAGCTTTAGTTCTAAAGTGCAATATCAATATTCCTCAATTTTTAAGGAAACAGATTAAAAACATTTTAACTTAATAATATTAAAAAAAAAACGAAACCGTGGAGACCACTAAGGCACAAAAAAACACTTCGTCTTCCACTTGGGGATCGTGACTCATCGGTTGGGAATCACTGTGCTAGAGGAAACTAAAACGTATGGAAAGTAAGTGGAGGAACTCCGTGTATGATCAGACAGTGCTGTCGAACAGATATGACTGAGGATATATATATATTTATAATTCTTGGAGTCTGCATTATTTAAAAAATTGTTTCGAATGAAAATTATTCATAATAATGAGAACTTAAATATGCACAGGTTTTGCAGCAATTTTATTAAAAAATTTCAATTTAAACCTTCATTTAGTCTTTTAAGATGAACGTAAAGTGTTCTTTTCCGTCTTGCAAGAAAAATTTTTTTGTGTGACGGAGCTTGATAAGACAATTATGCTGTAGTTAATATATTGTCGGCGAGTGCTTTGTAACAGAGAATTTGTAATAATGAAACATTCTGCAGGCATAATTCCGTTACTCGTCAAGTTGCGCGCAACAATTTCCAACGACAAACATTATATGCTGTAATTGATAAAACAATCCCGTTCACTTTATCCATTTAGTGCGAGGATAACCTGAATTAATTAAATGTCGCGTTTATGAATGCGCAAGCTGCGTTGGACGAACTTCCGGCGAGCTCGCGTTTTCCCGCGCAAATGTATATAACATGTAGTCCACTCGACTTTAAGCTTGCTATTACCGTAATATGAAAACTAGTATATATATGTTCGTTTATTCATTTCCGTATGACGTATGTGGTTGCTAACGATAATTAAAGGCTGAATTGATCAATTATAAAATTCATTTGGATGATTTGCCAATTGAGACGTGTTTTCAATAAAACATGAACCTAAATGAATTGGTCAGTGTTTTATTTTATTTAAATAAGATTGCTATACATAGTATTAAAATTTTATGGCAAAATTGAGTCTTGATTGGTCGAACTAAAGTACCCAATTGGGAATCACAACATTCGGGTAATGATTTTTTTTAATAATGATAATATTCCACTTCCATATTTAGAAGAATAAATTATTAGAGAAAAGGTAAAGAAGGTACTGCTGACAAATTGGCAACTAGCACGGGAAATTAGGCAACCCGGAAATTCAGAAAATTATGCAACTTTGTGTGCGAGTAGAATAGTTCATCTGTGACACAAAACTATTTTTTGTTTACCCTTTGAAAAACTGCAGAATTTTCTGCTTCGTGGAATATCGCGAGAACGGCGAGAGATATCGAAAAGAAGTATAAACAAAAGTTACATTTTTTTTTATATCTACAACACCGCGTAAAGATAATTCTCGAAAACTTCCCCCTCCCCCCAACAATCCTTAATTCCATAATTACTGTTACGTAATTTTGTAGATATAAAAAAAGATTCTTTTCGATATCTCTCACCATTCTCGAGATATTCCAGTAAAAATAAAATTCTGCATTTACTTCAAGGGGTGGTTTCACCCCCAAAACCACACAATGGCACCAACAAAAAGTAGGTTTGTCTTACCTATGAACAACTCTACATGCACACAAAGTCTCAAAAATTGCTAAATTTCCATCTTGCCTAACTTTTCCTGTAAATTAATAAATTCTTTAAAGAATGTTCCAGTAATCTAGGCTCCAGTTTATCTTATACTCAGAATCGACGGAAGTACTTATACACGAACATTAAAAATTAGCACTGCAAATAACAACTTACTTCACCGCAAATAATAGAACCACTTTGTAAACGACAAGAACGAAGGAACTTAACCATGCAATATCCTAGGTCGTTCCCGTTACAGTCTAGCAAATATTCGCCAGCCATTGCTTAGAGGAGAAGAAAAGTGGAGGCAAAGAAACGAATCACGTACAAAGGGAGTTAATTAGGGAAGTCCGCGGAGAAATTAGTATGGCGACTGCACGGTTTTAATAGAACGTCAGGGGGTTAAAAGCGTTTCACACTTGGCGCGAAATTCTCGTGCCGCTGGGGCACGATGCGCGGGGCTGTTCGGCGGCCGGCGGAGAGCCGGTGGACGGTAATTTATGGATAAGAAAATTTCTGGCCGGGCACGAAGGTTATTTGCGACAGGAAGTCGTGTCGCGGCGGTCTTAAAAACTTAGGTCGAGTTCATATTTCTCCTGGGCGGCCACGGTAGCGAGCTAACGGGGGTCGGCTGGGCGCCGGGGAGCCCTTTCAGCCGACGAAGTCGTTAAGCCCGATTCATATGCGAACCGCGCCGTCGATCGACGCAGACAGCGTGCAAGAGTGGGCGAGAGAAAGGGGAGAGAGAACAGAGACAGACACAGGGTGTGGAAAACCAAGAGGGAAAAGGATTGAATGCGAAAGGAGAAGAGTAACAAGAGGGTACGGTATGCCAGCGACAGAGAAAAATGGGGAATATTGGAGAGCAAGGTACGAAGTATCGTTTTTCTGGCTTCAAAAGATTCGTCCTCGTAGTCGCTGTGTGACAGGTGAAAGAATTTTTACGAATAATGCGTGTATTGTCTTTGCGCCTAGGGTTTCGCGATTCATGCGCGGGATGCGTCGGAAATAACTACGCGATTTCAATTAGCTGCCACTTTTGTTCTAGTTTGTAGAAGGTTACAGTTGATCGTGTTTTGTCAGGCTAGCAGTGAAGAGCATTCTCAAATGAATAATGTAATTTGAATTTCGACCGGATTTATGGAATAGTTCCAATAAGAGAAAATGATTTCGACGCACTGGTTCCATCAGTTAAGATTTTGGGATAATATAAGTAGTTTTGCGTTTTAATAATAATAGTTTTCTGTTACTTATCTTAACTAGATTCTTTAATTTAATTGAGATTATTTAAAGTTTCAAGTCCAAACTGTCTTGATATTGACGTGAAAAAACTTTCCATTGTTGTAGGTGTGAGTGTTTCGCCATCTATTTTAAATAATATAATTTGAATTTCGTCCGTATTTATAGAACTTTTCTCAAATGAAGTTAAGGATCCTAGCCTTTGTTAACAGCTTAAGCTATAAAAAGCATGTTTGTTTAGTCAAGAATGTGCATTATATATAATGCAACAGATGGATCATTAAGGAAGCTTTTTAAAACAGTTTCTTTCGTTTTGTAGTGATAACCCAAACACGGAGGTTCCAATCGCTTCAAATAAACTTCGAGCATGTTCAGAATATGTGTAGTTTCGGCCTCAACCTAAGTTGAAATTAATACAAACTCTTATTCTTTACGAAAAGAAACTAAGACCTCATTTTTGTCTAACGAAAAATCGCCATTTCGTAGCTGGGATTTTCATCATTTTGCTACTTCTATAGATTCAGTGCAGAAACAGAGGTATTTTCAAGTAGAATTTGCAAGCAAGTCGCTGAATTTCGTTTCGCTAAAATCGCTATAAAACAAAAGAAACATTTTTAAAAAGCCTCTTTAATGCTCTATTCGTAGTGTCATCTATGAATAATGCATATTTTTGACGACGCAAACATGTTTTTTATAGATTATCATGTTAATAAACATTCTATCAAAAACAAGTCTCAGCTTCAATTTATATCTTTGTAATTAAATAAAAAAGTAATGCTTCATTTTCGACAAAAACAACTGCCTAAGTAGTACTCTACAGGAACTTTTATGAAAGAGGATTAGAAAGCTTTGTAGGAAGATGTTGAACGATTGCAGAGGCTACGTAATGTTGCGAACTGATCGTTAACAGAAGACGCTGTTGCTTCGACAATTTCGGCTTGGAAATAAGCAACGTCTTTGTATCCAAACATCAGGATCCGTGTAAATGGAATCAGAACAATATTTGGCAATTAGTGAGACAAAGGCGCTAAGCAAACGTTAGAAATGTTCACTCGCAATACGGCAGGGCGAACGTTTAATTGCGACTCCAGCTCCAAAGTCAAACCCTATTTTCTATTCTGTTACCGAGCGCGTAATCTAAATCGCCTCTAACGACAACATCACACGGCAATTATCCTAACTGCCGCTTTAGATGCTCCCGAAACTTGCCATCGAGTAGCAAGGAAACGTTTACGCGAAATCGATGCAAACGACCGCGGTGCTCGTGAATTCGGGATTTAACGCTACTACGGAGTGTGGTAAAAAAGTGTTAATTATTTTAACAAACAGAACTACCGATGCCTTTTACGAAAAACTTTAGAAGCACGAGCTTCATGCCCATCTTTTCGTGGTTTCTTATATGCAATATTAAATGAATCTTGTTAGCAGAGATGGGCAATATTTTTATTTAAATAAAATTTCGAATAACGAATAAAAGCTACAAAAATTATTCGTCGTGTGTGGAATAAAGTTGACTCGGGTTAACTTTATGCGTCAAATAATCTAAAGTTTAATATTTGATCCGTTATTTAAAGCATATTTCACTTAGTTAATGCACAACTCTGCTTGTTAGTGGGTCTTATCGATTAAAGAGTGAAGAAATTAATGAAATTCCCGCCTTTTAGACTATATTAAGCTTGTGTAACTGAAACTTTAAGGATATTCGTAGACATTAAAGATTCTGTATAAATCAGGGTTGACTAACTGGCGACTCGCGAGTCGCCGGGGGCCCCTCCGCCTTGCTGCCACGCTGAATGTCCCCCCTCCATACCGACCGAACTCTGACAATCGCAGTCAAAATTTGAAAGAAAGGGGGGACGTTCAGCGTGGCAGCAAGGCGAATTGGCCTCGGCGGCTCGTGAGTCGCCAGTTAGTCAACCCTGGTATAAATGAATAAGTACGTTTCAATTTAATTTCATAAACACGTTGAGAAAAAGAAAGCTCTGATTACTATGTTACGATAGTTGAATGTGAAACAGTTGTGAATTAGCAGCTGCAATAAATATACAGATCACGAGATATGTTGCTTCAAAGTCACACGAAGTTATAGAGGGTGAAAATTGCAAAGTACAGTAACGATTTGGATAGTGCGTCTGAAATGGCACAATTTGTTAATTACTGGTTAATTAGAAATTCAGCTCAAATATAATGGGAATAATGGTCGTGCAGGAAACAAGTATTGGAGATGGTGGGGATGTATTTTACAAAAAAAAAAACGTATTTGTAAACGTGTATTATATTTAATAACCGCGATACTCGGTACAATGTAATGTTCCACTGTTTTTTTTTTTAAAGACACATTTTCTTCTTATTGCAATTAATTAACAATTGTGACCTTCAAGGAATCTAGGCCAAAAGCAACATCTAGTTCGTTCGGGTAAAATTCAAACCGTGAAAGTCAGAAAACATATGCATAATTCTTCCTTAAATCCTGAAACATCATAACGAGGCTAATCTGCTTACGAAATTAATGAAAGCAAAACTCTGCAGTTGGCGTCATAGCAGATGCAGATATACCTGAGCAGGGTAATTATTCAAACAATGGCGGCGAGCTAGATTTTGTTCCGGTATAACGTATAATTTCACACGTGGAGGCTTCCTTCTGTTTACTGGAATCGTTCGTTCATTTAGTTGGCTATTATTTTAATTATTTTAATTATCTTCTGCTTGTGTTTTGAACGCCCTTTAAACGGTATCCTTCATTGGTACTATTCAGTGTTCGAAAATGTAAACAATAATTTGGAATGGAAATAATCCTACTAATATAATAAATACGAAAGTGTGTTTAGATGCTTGGATGTTTGTTACTTAATCACGTCACAAATACGGAACGAATCTTTCTGAAATTTTGTATATAAGTAATCTAGGACCAGGAATAACATATAGGATATTTTTATCCCGATTTTTTTAACCGATCTGGATCAAACTTTGCATAATTACTCTCTATAACCGTGCGGAAAATATAGGCTACCATGAAATCTGGGCATTCCACGCCTCCCCCCTTATTTCAGCCTCTTGATACTCCGAGGTAATCGTTGTTTCACCCGGGCAAGGCTGGGTACTTTATGCTAGTATATAATATAATATATATTTATTTTACATTCTTATTTCTTTCTTTCTAATATTATAAAAAGCAAATTTGCTTGATGTTTATGTATCCCTTCTGTAGGCATTTTTCAGATGAATACAATAAGCTCCTAAATTATGGTCACCTATTTCAAATGTACAAATGTTTAAGGAGAGGTACCGGTTTAAAAATGGATTTTTTTTATTTTTTTTCCGAATGTTCAACCTTTTAGGAATACATGCTTAAAAGGATTTGTTGAAATTCGTAAAATTCCCGAAGTTATAGGCATTTGAGAAGCGGCAAATGTATGGGTACCTAACACCCAGCCACTCGTGGGTACGTAAAACTTTAAACGCGTTTTTCTCGAAACAATGTTTTCAAAATCGGTGGAACCTGTATCTCCAAAAGTTATTATCCAATTCGATTGAGACTTTTTTATTTTAAAGAATATACTTCTGGCTCATGGCTAAGCCAATCAAATTTAAAAAAATTGAAAATTTATAATGTTTAGAGTCGTTGAAGGGACGAAAAATATAGGGGAAAAGTGATTTCAAACTTCAAATGTAGTTATTTTCTAAAAAAATATAATTTTTGTATTTTTTTCTTGTGCAATCCACGAGCGAGTTTCTTGCTCTTTAATAATCTGGCATTGTTTTTTATTTCAGACCAATAGTTTAGGTGCTACAACTACCATCGATTTGAATGAATTTTGTTGACGACGCGACTTTAACGACTCCCGAGTGCCGCCTGCAATGATTAATTATAAAACAAAAAATAAATTTCTATAGTTTGAGACATCCTTAATACAACGCAAAAAGTTCCATTAAATTATATGCAGTAGTTTTCCTTTAATTAATTCCTAATGATCACCTATTTTTATGGGCTCTAGACCGGAACAGCCTCTTAAACGGCTTCACACGTCGATCACCAATGATCAAACAGAGAACCTCATTTAATACTCTGTTATATGAAATAACAGTATCTGTTAAGTCAAACAAGAAACTTCAATAACACGTGTTCTCCTTCCAAAGAAAAGAACCTGATTCCTATATAAATTAAATGAAGATCTCCCATATCCAGATCTTCTCTTATACTCTTCCAAAAGCCAAGAATTACGTACCGTAAACATTGCCAGTTACTTAACGAACAAAATTTTATGCATTTTCACACTTGTAGTACATTCATAAAACATGCAATGTTATGACAGAAAATAAGGATTAGGAAGGAAATAAATAGCACTTAAGGCAAATGTAAAAAGCGTTAACTTTTATATTATATAGCAAAATGTTCCAAAAACATGCTTTCGCTATTCCACCAACAAATTAACAAGGTACTATCCAAACCTCTCTGCCATATTGTATAACAAATATTACACCCATACAAAGCACCTATTACATCCACAATGAAAACAATAAGCAATAGAATCAGCTGTGCAGAATTTTCCATAAACTTGGCAACAAATCTCGCATGCCTTATCGAAATTAATATTGCGCCCCCGTATGCCACGGAGTTAGTTGTCAAGGAGTTAAACGCTGTCGCGATGCCACCGAGAAAGCCCCGCGTCTGCAGGATTCCAAGAGTCAAAAGTCAGCGCGAAACTGAGAAGCGCGGGGCTGGCAGTCGATAGAGGGAAATTATTCAAGCCAGTGAATCGCTTGACGACAACCGCCGTCTGTCCACCAGTGGAAGGATTTAATCCAGTGGAAGACCTGTACACGGTTACACGTGGCCAGCAGCCCCTTTCGCTCGATCGGCGACAACGGGCGAGAGATCGCTGCGGAACGACGTCGCGTTGGTATGTATGTATGCGCAACGTACATATGTACACGCCGTAGGGGGCCCAGAGCCGAGAAGGAACACCGCTTAACGCTCGCTTTAATTACGAAATTGGGTCGTTCCTAGTCGCCACATTCGCGCGGGACACCAATTCCCGTGGACGGATTCGATTTAAATCCCCGTCACCTTACGAATTCGACGATCAAGCGGGTTTGCGCTGACTAGGTGTGGTGTTCGAGGGTGTGTTTCGTTTGGGGAGGAGAGTCAGGGGAAAAGACAGGAGAGGATGATAGAAGGCAAATGAAGAAAATGGTCGATTTATGAAACATTTTACACAGCTGCTATTTCTGGGAAATTAAATACGGAAATCTAGCTTTCCTTTATCGCTTTGTAAGATGATAGTAAGAGCCTGAAACGCCACCAATGGCATCGAGCGAGTTAAACAGCGAATGCAGTTCTGTGACGCTATTGCTCGACTTTGTGAGTAAACCATTCGTTACTTCTGTGTCGGGGATACTTGAAATAAAAGATATAAAACTGCTTGCGGAGAGGTATGAAATGTCGAGAGAGGTGTGTGGAAATGCTGTTTTATGAAGATCGATAACTTTCGAGTGGCGGGAACATTTTATGGAAAGCAGAGATTGGAAGAAGTGGTCTACGCAATACGCGAACGATTGAGCGCGGGATTGAAGAGTTTGCGCGAAAGGGACAAATAGCGAATGAAAAATATTAGTATGGTGTGGTGGAGCGAGTTTTCAAGCATCTCTTGAAATTTGTCTCGATTTTTTTACGTGGCAATGCATCAAATTGTGTGGGATTTCATCGCGCAGCTTTTTGGAGAGCAGACGCCTCTTCAAACCCGAAGCAAAAATTAATATTAAGACACTAACGTTGCGAAAGCATGCAAATATCAAAAACCAGGAGAACACCATCCTACAAGAAACATTTTCACCTTAAAATTTACTAAATTTATCAAGTTAAATAGAATTTCGTAGTACATAGAGTATTCATTTTTATTTGAATAATTCCAGAAAGGAAGTTGAAACATTTAAACTGTGAGTGTTAATAAAAATAAGATGGTCCAAGAATCACAAGAATCGAATCTTGAAATTTATATAGATTGAGGGGTTACCAGAATGGACAAGTGATACTAACATAATACATAAAGTATTAACAATTTATAAAAATATGGATTTTAAAGTTTCTTTTACCTACAAGGGAACATCCCGAACCCGAAAATTCAAAAAATTCTGAAACTTTGTGAATATGTAGGGGATTTCCTCCTGATTACAACGCAATTTTTGTTTGCTGCCCAAATTCACTCGAAAGGGGTGAAATTAACACCTGCAAATTTGACTATTTTCCGATTTTGTGTTATAACTCGCGAATTGTAAGAGGTAGAAAAAAGTTTCAAGACAAAAGTTACTTCTTTTAATTAGATCTATCATTTGGTAAAAAAATTATTTTACAGTTGACGAGTTATAACTCAAAATCGGAAAATGGCTGGATCTTCAGGGGTCAATTACACCCCCTTAAAGTGAATTTGGACAGCAAACAAAAATTGCGTTGTAATCAGAAGGAAACTCCCTATATATTCACAAAGATTCAGAATTTTTTGAATTTTCGTGTTCGGGATGTTCCCTTGCTAATGTCGTGTTCAGATATATTGGCCGGTGAGTTCGGTTTCGCGAGTAGCGCGCGAGGAGAAATCAGCCACCACCACCTGACGATCGTGGATTGGCAGTTGAAGTTCCTTAGGATCTTGGTGAGAAGCTAGAGAAAAGTAGCACCGAGGCAAGCAGCAGGTGGTGGGGGAATACCCTTCAGGAAACTCACCGGCCAATAAATCTGAACACGACTATAGTCACGTCTGTTTATCTCCAAATGGAATTGAATTCGCAAAGACGATACCAATGAATAAACAATTCTTTCTACTTTGTTCTGAACATGCACCCTATATCCCCCGCGTAAATGCGCCTAGGAGAAGAAATTATAGCGAGGGCGATCCACCGAATGCATTCCACTCTCGGGAGCGAAGGGTCTTTTTTCATCTATTTCCGACGAACGGGAACGTTCGCTTCCTCCGACCGATACGGAGCAATGCCTGTGATTATCGAACTACGCGCAGCTGCGTTCCTTCCCTCCATTGTGTTCTGTAACTCGGAGCCACGGTCGACGTATGTCGCATAGCAGCGATTTAATAGGGATGTTGGATCAGTTTCCCTCACCATCGCCTTTGGGGGTTATAAAGCACGTACACGTTAAGGAACACCACTGACAGAGATTCATAGAGAAGTTTCTAATTTTGCCAATATACCTGCGACGTTAGGAAATTCTAATATTGTAGAAGTTTGGTGGTCAATTAATTTGGAATGTTTAATATTGATATATTTACATTTATGAAAAAGTAGAAATGACGGTGCCTAATTAGTATTGTGTTATGAACGAAGGTAACTGACAAATATTAATAAAAAAAATTCAAATTGTACATGAAGAAATTTTCCATTTTAATTTTCTAATTGAATAAAATAACGTTAGGTCCACAATCAGGTATTTGCAAACCTCAGATTCGCTTAAATAATGTATAAAAAAATTCTTTGTATTCGATATGTATATTTATGAATATAAAGATTCATTTATTGCAAACGTTTAAATATGAAGTTCAAACCCCACATTGCTAATACCAGCACCACAGTAATCAGCGTGTTAATTATTATAAAAATATACCTCCCTGATCTCAAGGCATTCTAGTTTATCATATTTAACCGTAAAACGTGTAAAACATATAAAACACGATTCACCACGAAACTACGACCATTAATAATTCACAATCGTTCAACGCTAAGTACTCACGCCCCATCAAGATTCGCACTTAACGATCCGTAACGAAAATTCAAACGAGTGAAACGTGAAACTTCGCCCCTATCCTATTTAACAGCCATCAGGGGAAGGAGGGTTGAAACCTCGTTTCAGAAGCATTCTCTACAGGTGCCACTAAATACCGTAGAAAAAAAAGAGAGGCAGATAGGAACGGTCAGCGCAATTTACTCGTTCAAGTGCCAGCGAAACGCGTGTTTTGTAAATAAATGCGATTGAATTATACACGTGTAAAGGCGACGTGGCGATGCTCGAGGAGAAAGCAGAGAGACAGTGGCAGGGTAAACGGTGCCAGATGATGAGAACGAGAGCAGAAGGAGGAAAGGGGGAGGATAGAAAGAAGTGGCGAAAAAAGGGAAGTTAAGGAAGGGTAACAAGAAAATGGACGGGTGAACACAGAAAGGGGAAACCGAACAGATACAGAGAACAGGGTGAAAGAAGGCGAAGGCGAGGATGAGCGGGGAAGAAAGGGGTGCAGGAAGAGATGGGTGGGGAGAAAGAGCGTTCTCGTGGAGCAGGCAATGAGGAATTCTCATTCGCAGCTCTTCTTTTTTTCCTACCGCTCGAATACTTCCTTCCGCCGTTTAATATCGCGCTACATACTCGGTGTCCGTGAAACAGCGCTGCTTTGCTCAGACTCGGTGTTTTTCATTGATGAACGGAGGAATGGGCGTGGGGATGTGCAGAGATGCTTATATTGCCAAGGTCGCGCTAGGAAGCGCGCGAATTCATGTTCGAATGAACCTTGCAACCGTTTGGGACTTCGTTCCCCTGTTGTTTGCGCGTGAACCTCTGGCACGTGCGCGCATTAAAGCGGGGAACAAAGTTATTTCCTTTTTCCGTTAAATAATTTTCGATGCCGAATAAAGATAAAATTACAGTTGAAAAATTTATTCGACGCTGAAGTTGAAGCGTCGAGGAATACTTACAAAAATTAAATATATTCGTCGAATAATTTTTTTAACTTTCATCCGTTATTCGAAATTTTATTTGAATAAAAATTTTGCCCATCTCTGTTGTAATTGAAAACATGGACGGGATACAATATAGAGTATTATGAAGTTGAAAATATGGTTAAACAAAGTGGTTGTGCAGTTTTTTTCTAACCAAATGCGCGAAAGTTGTGAATCGAAGAGTACAGTATAATTTCGTGAAGATGGGAAGAGGAATGCGTCAGTTCTGAGGTTTTACATACAAAACTGATGCGTAATTGAAATTGAAATTAAAATAATAGATATTAAGATTGAGATTGCGTAGCAAAATGGTTTAGACCACGAAGCACGCGTTCTTAAGGCTGGTTGAGACACGTCCAGTAATTTAGTCAAGTAGCGAGTAATTTAGTAATTTACCGTGTGTGGACACTAAAATTTAGTCGAGTACCTAGTTTGGTAAAACAATGGTAAATTACTAAATCACTCGCCACCCGGCTAAATTACTGGATGTGTCTGAACCGGCCTTTAGAAGCAGTGCCTCGAAAACATGCTTAGTGAAGCAAATTTCTTCAACCAAACACCCTTATTGAAATTTCATTTCATAAAATTTTCATATTGCTAGAATCCATTTCACGAAAAATTATTCAAAAATTCAGTCAGCAAAAAAAGTGGAAACATGAACGTTTGCCCTGGACATGGAATTATATAAATCGTCCCCAAATAAATGTCATAAAAATGGTTCCTCCATTCATACTCCTGCATTGTATCACTAACGCGCAAAAAAAAAAACACCAATCTTAGGATGTCTCACAAGTAATTCGCTACTAACAATCTGTTCGAATGAGAAAGAGACGAAACTTTCGCGAGTACAAATGCTTTCCTTCACAGTTGCTCGTTCCATTCGATTTGATCGATGGTACGAGACGGCAGCGGGCACCGTGAAACTTTCTGGCTCGAAGTGAGTGTAACTTTTACGGCAGACGACCCAAACGTCTGGGCTTCGATAAGAAATCTCGGCGCGAAGATGGAAGAATCGCTAGACAAATAGCTCTTTTCACTCAGCCATTGCAAAGTGTCCCCTTGTCTGTAAGCGACACGAATTTCCCGTGATTTCTCAAAGGGAAGGGAATTCTCGCGCCGTTCGCCTTCCCCGCTTGCACAACACGCATCGTTCACACTCGAATTTAACGAGGAAACTTATTTTCCCTTTTTATAACGAGTATGGCGTAATGAATGATGCAAAAGGGGAGTTTTGTCACTGTGGTATTATTTAATCAAGCAGCATATATAGTTGCTGGCTTCCAATATTGTGTGCAGGGTGGTAGCCATGGTGAAAATGTATTTGTATGATGCTACAAATTCTATTCTTTATTTTATTCTTCAACGCGCTTTTTGTTACATGAGAAACGACAAGAAAATGAGGAATATAATTGTACGATTATACATATATCACTAGTGATTTAATGTTAATATACCGCAAACTGGGGGAACATTGGCAGTACGGGATAACATTGGCATTTACTTAACAGCTAGTAAAAAGGAGAAGGAAAAAATTTGTATGCATTTTCACGCTTGTAATACAATCATAATCAATGCAATGTTATAATAGGATACCTAAATCAAATTTAAACATGTTAATTAAAAAAATAAAAAATTGAAAATATAAAATAGAGTACATTGAACATAAAAAGAAACAAATTTAAATGTTAATGTAAATTCAGATGTGGTAAAACTTTAACTTTTTAGTGCTATTTATATACCGGGTAACATTGACACATCATAACATGTATTAAAGAAAGTTAATGACAAAAATTTTATGCATTTTCACACTTGTAGTGCATTCACAAAAGATACAATGTTATGATAGGATAGTTAAAGCAAATTTAAAATGTTAATTTTTACATTACATAGCAAAATGTACCAAAAACATGCCAATGTTCCCCCAGTTTACGGTATTTCAGTGAATTGTAAAGAATCGCTAAAGAGTTTCATTGCAATTTGCAGATGGTATAGGGAATTGGAATAATTTTCACGTTGCGCGTGAATTTTATGTTAAATGCTAATTTTCGAAGATAATATAGTAGGTGTAGGGGTATCGAGCGACAGCGAGACCTCCAATGCGCATGCCCAAACAGGAAAACTATTTTTTCATACGCGCGAAAGATATTCTAACTGATTTAATTCTAATTAATTTCCGGGGAACGAAAGAGGAAAAGTAAAAGTACGAGATAACTGATATTAGCCGCGAGTGATATGCTTATCAACCCTTTCCATTAAAAATTAAACTTTGATATTCTCCGCGAAGCATGCTTGTGGAAGGAAAAGGAGAACTGCGAAAAGTGTCCAAGCCATCAATAACACAATAAAGATCGTGTCCCTGAATTTTCTTTAAAGAGACTTTAATAGAAGCTACAGGAAAGTATCAAACGACGAACAACGTGATGACTTAATTACGGGCAACTGGCAACAAGATATAGCCCGCGTTAATTAAATTGACTAAGAATTACGAACTTGCGAAATTAATAGCCCGTGAGAGCATTAACGAAGGAGAAAACTTTCTGTGTCGATGGACGCTAATGCATATAGTTTATGGCAAGTGATTCCGCAGAATTTTTTCCTGCTCGGAAACAACGCTGCAATAATGCTCCGATTCTTTTAATTGGAATGTCGGCGATAAACCCCTGACTCGGTGGAAAAAAAATAATTTCGTGCGTGGGCGTTCTCACGGAGAGCGTTGAAACAGAGTTTAAAAATTCGAACTTAATTGGCGATGAGCCTGGGCTAAAATGTAGGTACATCGTTTGTAAGAAGATTATTACATGATTTTTGGAATACTTGTTGCGCGCAAATTCAATTTTGATTTTATTTTATTTCTTCTGTATTTTATTTATTCTTTGAGCAAGTAGGGAATTCGAAAGTATTGTGCGTTATTTATAGTTTGCAAAAACTCGATGAGACTGGTGCAAAAATCGAGGATAAACAAAGTATGTTTGATCATTAGTCCGAAAATGTTTATCGATGATAATTATTGCAATATAAATATAATAATTACAGAAATAATAAATCTCACGGTGCTACTCGTCGTCATCTATGTTTTCCAATTTATAAATATTATTTACCTCACATTTTCATACTTTTGATAAAAATACTATCTTCATATTTGCACTCATAAAACTCCGGCCCTTCATTGAACATAATGAAGAAAATAGAAATGATCAAAATTCTTCCTTTACAGCATCGTATCCGCCCATTACACCAATCCTCTGCTCTAAAGGCGGATTTGACCTGAACGGAATCGAAAGGTAGAAAGACGAATAGCGATCTTAACTGAAAGCCATAAAGGTAGAACGGGAAAGTAGAGCCCAAAGGTGTATGCGAACTGAGAGCTACCTAAAAAGTATCTGAAAAGTACATTTACGTATTCCATCCACACTCTGCCATTCAACTTTGAACAATGCGCGAACGATTTTTCTTCCCTCCTTTCTCTACCAGACTTACTAATTCACCCTACCAGTTCAGGGTAAAAGGAACTAATAATTCTCACGGTTTTCGCAGATAAAGCCGCGGAGGATAAAAAACGATGAAAAAGAAAATTTTTAAAAACCACTGATGCTCTGTTCGACTCTGTACATTTAAGAAATCAGACACCAATAAATCTCATCTGCTAAAACAAATTTATAAAACTTCAAAAATCGATAGAAGACACTCGAAGTTTTTTAAAAGAGTCCAAATAACTTCTTAGTTACTAAAACCAGTATTTCTACTAATTATTATTTAGTTTCTGATTTCTTACGACACACAGACTCGTTCTCCTTTCTGCTGTCTTCGAAAGCTTTTCCACCATTGTCCTTTGCAATCTTTTTTAGGGTCTGCCCGAGCTCCTTTGTCGAAGTAGACGTTGTCACGGGCTAGCAAACAGTGTTTGGGGCGACGCAGGATGCGCTTCCTGCACAACAACCTGCAGATTGCACAAAGCCGTATCGCGACAATGTTTGCGCGTGCAGGTCGTCCCGTGCTATCGAAACCTCACTCGAGTTTCGAGTGCAAATCGATGCCATCGACAAATTGCAGTACTTAAACCGCAATGCATCGCCGGTGGAGCGGCGACCACCGCCGCCCGCCGCCATCGCCGCGAAATTGAGTTAATTAGGATATTCGGTCAAAGATCCAATACCACCAGAGGCTGATTGCACTGACGCAGCGATTATTTTTTGCTAACCGGGGCAAAAATTCGCCAAGATTTAATAAGAGGCATCGAACGAGCATCGGTTAAGTGGGAAAGGGGAGAATCACGATGGGGAAGCTTCGGAGATGAATATCGAGGCGAATTAAAGAAGGCGATGAACCAAGTATTCATACTTCACGAGAGAAACGACAGACTGCTGTAGGTACTTTCCTCGGTGAAGGAGAGGGAAGTAAGATGTAATTAATGATAATGAAATATCGCTTAATTTATGCCCCAGTATCGTGAGCAGACTCATCACTTAAATGATTTAAGTTAAATTTTGTTTTTTTTCAACACTTCAAAGTACGAAAATATAAAAAATCTTACACAGGATTATTATTATTCTCTGTTATCTGAGCATTGATTTTTTATTATTACCCTTTGAATTCTCAATGTATTCTACGTTTTGGTAAGGAACTGTGATATAAATCATTTTTATAACTAGAATAACTAGAGGAATTGATTTTCAATTTGAGGTTTCAATTTGAAAATTGTAAAATTGCGTGTTGCACGTGCACCGTGGGACTTGCAAAAAAATTGTAGGAAAATTGACTTCGATTCTCTGTGGATCATTCAACTTTTCTCTGTAACATTCTTTTTTTTAATTGTAATCAGAAAAGAGATGTCACTTGACCCTGTTGCGTGGACCATCCTGTATATTACATTCTAATTTGTTTTTAACGATGTTTCCTCGAATTATCACAATACTGCAACAGTATGAATTTATTGAAGGAAGGTCTTAAAATTCTACATTATCGAGAAAGTTATTTTAAGATCGCTAATACCCCCTTGTATTGAAGTAGTAAGATATATATGTTAATCATATTCGTTTTTACTTAGTATTATGAGATAACAGGCCAATTTCCCTGCATATTGTTACTCGACACACGCTACGACTGAATTATTCGTCTTTATTTATTAACAGATAAAATATTCCATCGTAAAGAGTTTCCAATAAACGTAGGTATTGGGAATGCTGTACCTACTCCTCCGTCCATGTTTAGGCGTCTCTTGCTTCAGAAAACTGAAGCAACACTATTACTTCCTCAGACTGTATTACTGATTCCTCTGAATATTTCATATATCAGATTTCATTGAGATAATGTTTGAATTCCTCCATATACTTGACATATATACCTACCTATTTTAAATTTCACGTACCTACAATCGAAAGCCGTTTCTCACGAAGCACTGTATCTACTTGCACAAAAACGAGTCAGATATCATTAAGAAATTGAATCCAATAGTGACACAGACACTTAAAAAAAATAAAATCCTTTTTGGATTTTGACATTTTTTTCTGGATCATTAAAATGATGAATCGCTCACCTTTTAAGCTTCTACTTACAAAGAATACGTGTTATCCGATAACAATTCAAAAAGTTACAGGACTCTTTATAAAAACAAAAAATTATAGCGACGAAATGAGTCTACTTCAAAATTAAAAAAAGGAATGTTCCAATATCATTCACTATTTCGTAAAATATGAATCTATATTCTATATTTCGTAAAATATGAATCTATATTCTATATTTCGTAAAATACGAATCTATATTCTATATTTCGTAAAATATGAATTTATATTCTATATTTCGTAAAATATGAACTGTAGAAATAAGTAAATCCTCGTTTCGAGGACACACTTTATCAGCCTATTAATACACAAAATTTAAAGCAAATACGTTACAGGAAATTGCGCAGGGACTCTGAATAGGTCCCTTCCCATATAACGCTGCTTTCAGCGTTCGCTACAAGCCGCCTCGTTCTTTTCGTTGACAGAAGAGACAGATATAAGACGTTCCGGAAAGGAGTCCCTTTCGCCGACGTTTAAAGGTGGCCCGATCTGTGCCAGAAGTCCAAACCGTTTCGAATCGGTGGCGAATTCGCGTAATGAGGAGCGCCGAGCTCGCGCCGAGGCGTAATATAGAAATTCACAAAGCGATTCATAAAGCACGCCCGTTGATTTCGCGACGCGACGGTGACCCATTTCCTCGGTCGCTTTGGCCGTGCGACAAAGCGGAAAAAACAAGAGGAATCCACGCTGTCGGCTCATAAGCTACCAACGAAATCCCTTCTAAATTGCGCTCGTATTATACGTGTCTGCGCTGGTTAATCCGTTTCGGATGGACAGCTCGGAAATGCGAAAAGTTCCGGGAATGCCCCGCCTTCTTTCACCGAACCGGCGAATTGCAACGCTAAGGGTCGTTTCACGTGAGACACTTCTGTGCCCCGTGACAGTTATATCAGGCGTAGAGACGAACCTCGACGCTTGCGGACGAACAACGTCTCTTGTGTTCTATTGAGAAGTGAAAAGCGGAATTGCATGGCAATGAGAATACATAAAGGACAGTGATAGTGGAAGGGAAGTGCAGAGTTTAGTTCGATGCGTTTGATCGGTTACCTCGATAATGGGGAAGCTGGCGCAAAACTCGGCGCAGGGGGCGCCACTAGCGCACGTGCCAAACTAAAATGTTGTTAAGGTAAAAGACCCAATACGTGGACACGTCCCAGTAGCTGGACATTGGTGCAAAAATACTGATTAGTACATTTAATATCCGCTTTATCCAAAGAAGAACTATGTTATTAAATTATTCAAATATTTAGTAAAATATATTCATATATATATTTGATTAAATATTTGAATAATTTAATAAAATAGTTCTTTTGCACCAGTGTCCAGCTACTGGGACGTGTCCACGTATTGGGTCTTTTACCTTATAATATGAGAATGTATCGCAAATGAAACTCGGTCCAGGTGGCGCATTGAACGTAATGTCCAAGATGGCGTGTGAACTGGTGCGAGAGAGAGAGAAGTATATGTAGATTAGGAACCTATACTTCTCTCGCTCGCACATGTCTTTTTCTCTAGCGTGATGTTTGCGACAGTTTCGAGCTATCAATGCGACCTACAGTATCTACTCGTTAGCAGCTCGTTTCTACGACGCGTTAGGAGCCCGGCAACTATCCCCACCATTTCTTGGAATCCTTCGGACGAGAGTGGGGTAACCCGGGAGTGAGCGAGAAGCTCTTTGGTTTCCTCTCGCTCGTTCAATTGGTTTTCTCACTCACGCCAGTGGCCGCGCGAAATAGTATCCAGTCACGTTAGGAGCTCGCCGCTAGCCCCGTTTGTCGGGCTGCTAGCGAGTAGATACTGTATATGTATATATGCTCTAAGAGCTCATCACACGCATGCTCAGACGCCATATAGGGCATTACGTTCAATGCGCCACCTGGACCGAGTTTCATTTGCGATACATTCTCATTGGAAATTATGTTTATTTACATTTGTTTTTCGTTAACAAAAGGTGAAAATTATGGACATTTAACTTTTGTCCAACTAACAGATTTATTACGGAAGCGTGTATTATGATGTGTTAGTTTCAAATATTTGTCATGGTAACTTCACATGGCTTGTTTCAATTTCAGATTAGTCTTTTAGGATAATAATAAGAATCTTTCAAGCAAAGCAGCTTTTTTCCTTACTTACTATTGATGCCCTAACCCAGGCCCGTTCCTGGCGGGGGTGCAGAAGGTGCCCCCGCACTTGGGCGGCCAAACCCAGGGGCGGCCGCGGGCCGTTTATTATATGTAAAATATTTTACTAAAAATAGTATTCGAAGCTCTTTGGCATGATAAACGTTCAAAACTATGCATATATACATATAAAAGTAAACTGACATATAAAAGACACTGCATATTAAATTCTTAATTAAAGAATATTAAGAGCGAGCGAAGGAGATTAGGTTAAGTGCGAGTAGTTTGTAAGGATAGATGTAAGAGAAGTAGGTGTAAGAATTGTAAACCCTGAGGGGACGCAATAAAGACTATGTGTATAAAGAATATTAAATTAATAAGGACGGGAAAATTGTTTTTGCACCTGGGCGACACAAAACCCAGGAACGGCGCTGCCCTAACCTAACTACTTGATCACTTCACACGTATGTAGATGCATATGAAAACATAAATTCTAATTCAAATATCCGGAGATTAACTATGATAAATATTCTTAACGATTTGGAGCGGCAAATTTTTTTATCATATTCCTCCATTCGATTTATTTATTTAAAACACCGACACCAAGTGGCACGTGCGCTGGTGGCGCCATGGGTGGCAAAATGTTGCGATCAGCTTCCCAAGTGCAAGAACTTCGATATTTGCACACATGGAAGACGATTTCTTCGTGCGATAATCGAGGTTCTACTTTATTCACGTATTTTCTTTACCTGCTCATATATTTTTGTTTAATAATCTGTAATATTGAATAATTGCAATTTCCTCCTCATTTCGTTTCTTGCTTATCTGAACGTTTTCCAATATTTTATTATCATTTTACGTTTCCCATATTCTACAAAATGCAAGAGGCTACTGCACAGCGTGTGATATGAATAAATCCAATATTATTAAATATAAAATTGTCCCAATTAATGGTGTCTGCTATTAAGCGATGGAAATTGTGGTTTGCCACTGAAATTGATGAGAATACATTAGATCAACCGTGGTAGATGTGAAGCGGGTATACATCATACAAGATTGATTCGCAGCCCCACTCCACGATATGTCATTGCTTGTTTGGCCAACTTGAGTATCAATTTAGTTGCTTATAAATGATGGAAAATTAATCGCATTATTCATTCATCGATTAATTATCCATCGCTCATTCCATGACGATATTCTATCTCTGTTTCGTAAAACACAAAACTTGTTTTCCTTGATCGATTATCCAAAAATTCGGTTGCCAGAAATGTGTTTCTATTGTGCAAGAAAATCGACGTACAGTATTTTTTATTTCATATTTCCAACTCAATGATCAATTTGTTCTTATTTCGATACATGCAAAACTGACAAATTCGTATACAGCGTGTTCTATAATTCGTGGGACCCACTTCGAGTGTAGATTCAGTATTTAAAGCATTACAGACTATATACAGAGACCATCTAAGCAAAATAATAAGAATAATGATGTTCAGCTCAAATGAAATTAGGGGAGGATTTTTTTTAGAAATACAGAAGAGGATAGGTACGAAGAATGTAAAGGAAATTTTAGGGGATAAGTAGCCAGACAAAGAGTGAAAAAGATAACAAGTGAAAGGGAAATTGAAGTGGGGAAAGAATTTAGAACAGAATTAGGGAGAAGATGTACACTGCCTTCTTTAGTTAAAATGTCCTATCTAGCATTTTGAAACAACCGAGAAAACTGAAGTTTTACCATTTCCTTCGACCGTTCTTCATTCAAATTAAAACATGTTGTCATTATTTCCTAACAGCCTAATATAATTATTTGTAATAGATAAGATTAGATAAGATATTTCAACCATTTTGAAAGAAATTAGGTTAAATACATTAGACTGTTTATAAATTTTTATAAGTTTTCTAACTTTACTTAAAAGATAAAAGACGCGTGGAACTTGAAATATTTCAACATATCTTAAAAAATGAAAAAATGATAAGGACCGTTTAACTAAGGACGGCAGTACAATTCTAAATTAAAAGTCAGCGCTGTGATAATGACAATATAAAGTAGAAAGAGATCAGACAAAATAGCAACTACTTTGTAAATAAATTTACATCTACAAACGAGACAAATCATCCTCATCCACAAAGAGACAATAAAGTCACCACTACAGTTCAGGCCACTTGCATAACTACCGCCACGTATTATCACCGCGATTCATTCTCGAGAATCGCACGGCGACAGTCACCAGCTCGACAACACGAGTTCCCCCGGTTGATCACGGTTTTATTCGCTCGCAGATTAAACTACATTTTCCTCGAGTGAAGCGCCGCGACACCCATAAACTATGCAACCGGCGCTAATGCATTTTGCAAGGTGAAGACCGCCATGTGATACTTGTCGCTTACTAATTCCCGGTAGCAGTTAAAGTCAGAGGAACGGGGAACTTTGAGGCACGGCAATGTGTGTCAAGTGAGCCTGTAATTGGAAGGCACTCGTATAACCTCGTTCCACGGGCAAGGAGGATACAGTGCCCTTTTATATGTATAATACATCAGACACTCTTGGGGCAGTGTTAAAGCTCGCGCGTTTTACTTTTTGACGACGGCGAATCATTTTTGGACGATTAACAGATCTCGGCTCGACATCTTTCGGAACGAGAGAAATGGTGGAAGAGGGACGTGGCGATGGTTACACGGACGTTTGACATTGTATACAGGGTGTTACCAAACTGGTGGTATATATGTAGGGGAGAGTGGGGTAAAACGGAACGAGTGGGTAAAACGGAACATCAACGTTTCTCTTAAATAAGAGCTGCGAATAAGTTGGTATCGCGTGACACGGGACCACAGGGTCCTCACAGCATTTTGAGACAGGCCATAGACCCATGCACACGTTATTTTTCCGTTAAGAGAGTTGGAATAATTTCGTTTTAATATTGTGTTGTACGTTCGACTACTTATCGGCACTTGAATTTTGAAAATTAATAACGAAAAGTGCATCGTTGGATTTTATGGTCCTTATGCTACATTTTGATGTATTAAAAAATTCTTTACCTCACACTGAAGTGTAAATATTAAATGTTTACTACATACATCGCATGTAAAGGGTGTGCCCATGAGGCCTGCACCAGTGCTGAAAAGTAAGATGATACATTTGTATGTGATTTTTGTCCATAAAATAATAAACAAACTGTATTAATCTGTCCTTCTGTTACGATATCATATATATATTTGATTATTTTCCGTAATTTTCATGTTATCTAGTTAAATATTTTCCTACATGTATTTTTGTTATATTTTATTTGTAATAGTTATACTTAAAACATATATTTATAGTTTTTAACATAAATGAATACATTTTAAATCGTAAAAATAAAGATTTTGTACGTTTACATGGTCTTCAAGTGGGTGTTCCGTTTTACCCCACCACTTGAGCGAGGCGAAGATTTCAATACCTTCGGTAAATTTCATTTTTCTTCGTTCCCAAACATTTTTCTTAACAATGGTTTTGATTTTCTTATAGTCTAAGGTCCACTGAAGACTCCTATTGAAGTCTCGCGTGTTTTTCTCCTTCCGATTTTATGTTATCACTGTCCAAAGTTAAGCGTTCCGTTTTACCCCACTCTCCCCTAATTATTAGTTTGTGCTGTTGGATGCAAGAACGACTTCAAGACACTCGGGTCCTATTTACGTAAAACGATTAAACATTCTTCTCTACATATGCCCTCTAAATTTCATTGCTGTATCTTTAAAATCGATTGAGCTATGGTCAATTTTCTAAATCAATGTGGACCAACTGACTCTAACTCGTATGTAAGCCAAACATACATAAACCTGAACCAGACACGATCTAGGGCTATTTTTATGACTATGTTTTTTCAAATATTATGCAAATATTAAATGAATAATGCTAAAAACATTTTTTTCTATATTTCTCCATTTTATGGAAGAAGGGCCTGTGAGGAATATAATTAAAATTAATTTCACTGATTCATTTATTACACAATTCCGATTGTAATAATGGAATTAAGTAGAAATGAGATTTATCAAATTTTTAAATATTATACATAGACTGACTTTTGGCACTGAGGCACTTCTTGCATCCAACAGTAGAATTATTTGATTTATTTTATTCAGATTTGAGAATAGATTTGACTCTACTTTGTATGATGGTGTGCTTATTGTTAGTATTGGTTTGTTGTGGGGTGTCCACTAATTTTATGCAAAATAATTACGGTTATAGGACCGTTTTCACGAATGTTTGTATTTTTGTTATCGCGTACTTTGTAAACTTTGACAGCTCCGACGGATTCGATGTTTTGCTGTTTAATTTTTGCACTACTGCAATAGAAGTCGAGTACAATTTTTCTATGATTAAAATTTAATGTGAAGGACACTCAAAAAGTTTGAGAACTGAGGTAATGGTAGTATATTTAACGAGGACTTATCTTAGTCTACAAAAAACAGATATAACAAGAAGAATTAACCCCAGTCAAAGCATTTAGAAATTTACGACTTCATGATTTAATGACGCCTTTGGGAAATAAAATCAACGAACTAGATTTACCAATTTTTTTCCAAGTCAGAAAGCTTTTCTATCTACTGAAAAATTGAATTTTTTAACGATGATAACTTTTATTATACCCTCCATAATTTCCAAAGTATAAATTTTTACGCTCGAAATTGGTGCCCTTTTAAACGCCGACAAATTCTATTACTTTCACATTATCGAATTTTAATTTCACAGTCGCCAAGTTAGGCTTTAATTTGACAAAATGAATGGAATATTTAACAACGTATATATTAACAAATATGAAACAGATAAAGGCAGAAAACAAAGGAAGAATTGTGGAAGAACAAAAAAATCAGAATACAGTATCAAAAGTTTAACATAACACTGTAAAACCGACTCTATCCATTAGCATTAAATAATACTGAAATAAAAATTTCCTACTACTACGCAATTCTTGTTTTATTACCACATAATTTTCCGTCGTTCAATTTCCGTGGTTAATTCAAGGAGGAACAATTACGTAATTGATATAACAGCGAAACAATGGTGGCCATACAAGAGGCGAAACAATTGCGCGGATACGCGACGTGAGTAGCTTTTAAACGTTTTTTTCCTCGAGTTTAAAACAAAAAAAAGAGAAAAGAAAAAGCTTCATTCTCTCCAGCAGTACGCAACAATCTGGATGACGTTAAAGCTTTAACTGATACGTGAGCTTTTCTCATTTTCCATGGAACTGCGCAGCGTGCCCGAATGTTGTCCCATTAAAAAAAAAGGAGAAAGAAAGGAAAGGAAAAAGCTATTGTACAATATCTCTGGCAAAGCGTCGACTAATTTCCGTTCTGCAGAATTCTGTGAAAATCGTTTTGAGGAGAAAACTGTAATTAACCATATTCTAGACACGTGTACTAGAGAATTGTTTAATTATTAGCAGAATATTCACTGAGTCATTAGCAATCTCATGTTATCAAAAAACTATCGTGCCGTATTTCATAATTAATTATCAAATTATAGTAGGCAAACTTTGCGGGCACTAATTTCTTCCCTCGCCTAAAAATTTGAAATTCAATCGGGAACCTCGATAATCGAAAATCAGTGAATCAGCCCATAAAGTACGAAGGAAAAGTTCTGTAATTTTCTATGAACAAGTACAAAGTTTCCCGAACCCCGCTGTTCTCTTCGAGATTATTTGATTCCAAGCAATTTTCACTTGCTTATAAATACAAATATAACGACCAAACTTTTCTAACAGTTCTGAACTTTACCTCATTATATTTTCAACTATTTCCTGATAACATTCTACATATTCTTCTACCCGTAACATCGTGAACATATCCAACCACATTATTTCAACTAAAAGAAACTTCTACGGACATATAGCTACAATTACATTATTATATTTTGAAAATTCATTTCATTTGCTTTTTTCGGTTCAATAATTCGAGCATTGTCGTATCCACCACAAAACGCTAACGGCTAGCAGAAAGGGACAAATCATGTAGTGGTAGTTGTATCGCTCCTATTTTAGTATAAAATTTGGTTGAACAGAGATTTGATCGATGCAATAGCTGTTACAGTAAAATCATGATTATTCAAATTAATTAGTGAACATAAATGTGCGAATGAATGAATTTTTTAGATAATGGAGCACTTATTTCCTGATATTGCTTAGGTAACAATGGATTTAATTAAATTAAACATGATTCAGCTGAAAAATGTATCGATCCAAATATTTTCAGATGCTTAATTCACATTTCAGTACAAACTTTTTCACATACAAGTATTTTAACAAATTCAATTCGTTTTTACATGTGCCTCGCACCACATCTGCCTCTTTTTTCCAAAGTTTCGAATACTTTAATTATCGAATGCTCATACTATCATTGCGATAACTTTCACCGAAATAAAACCATTATTTTACATCAACCTTCTCAGAATTGTCATTTTGAAATTTCACATAGTAACAGTTTCTTACACGTTTGTTGCTTCACTTTTTCAATATATTTGAATAATTTTCTTCATAATTTCTTCAGTGTTATACTCTCAACTTTAAACCAAGCTTCATTTGTAAACTTATACACAACTGTTAAGAAGTTTTTGCATCGACCTAATAGAACGTGTATTTAGTAAAAGTGTTGAACTAACAGTATGTAGTTTGTTTAAGGGGATATTATACTTTACGCAACGCTAAGCTCTATTTTGCGAAATTTTTCTGGAGAAATTATGAAGCAAATCATTTTGAACCTTTTCATGGCTTTATATTTAACATTTGAAGATACGAACAAAAAATTAAGTTAAAAATATTTGTTATGGATAAATATTCTTATCATTTATCAAAGTACATCATCGACGCACCCTAAAGACAGTAGAAAATTTACAAAAATTTTACGAAAATTTACCAAATTGTAGAGCTTAGGAGAAAAAGTCCTCAAAAATCATATTTTTCCCCCTAAGCTCTACAGTTTTGTCAATTTTCGACTTTTTTTATTGTTTTCGAAGCTCATCAAAGATATAATTTGATAAATAATAAGAGTATTCATCTACAAAGAATATTTTTAACATATTTTTTTCGTATCTTCAAATATTAAATATAAAGCCATAAAAGGTTCAAAATGATTTGCTTCATAATTTCTCCAGAAAAAATCCCCAAAATAGGCCTATTTTATCGTTGCGTAAAGCATAATCTCCCCTTAAGAGAAGTCCATTTTTATGTCCAAGACTTTAGTAGAAAAAATTCCATAATCAGCCGTCTCCTTTCATCGCACAGACGCGCGCAACTTCTTGATACATACTCCAGTAACGATGGGACAGCGGTTGCACGTTTCAAGAAGGTCCACACGGTCTGTCGAACCTCAACGTGTCGAGCCTTTTGTTCGTCGTCGGTGGTAGCGTGCATTAGCGGGCATCAGCGTGTGCCGGGGAGCGTGCACGTTGCATAAAAACGCAAGGCGCACCGGCTCTTGCCAAGGGTTGTACACAAGACCGAGGGCTTTTTCGCTAAAAGCGGCCAGCCACGGAGAGCATTTAGGTGAAAACGGCACTGGCGCGGGCCCCCCTCAGTATCTGCTCAAGTGCCAAGAAGCGGTGGATGCTGGTTGCCGTTAATATTTCACATTTTGCTTGATTACTTTCTGCACTTATCTAACCGCCCCGCGAAAGCTTCTCGGCGAAGCGCGCATTGAAGGCGCGTTAGCCCTCCTTTCCGCGAACAGTATCGTCATAGAGGAGTATAAGATTCGATTAGTAGGCAACGGTTCGCGTACGATTGCAGAGCGTATGGGAGCGGTGCTTTAAAAGGGACAAGTTTTAAATGGGACAAAGTATATTGACAAAATTCTAAATGCATCACACATGCGCGTTATTTTCCGGTTTATGGCAACACTATAGTGCCTACTTACAATTAAGGCTGATTCAGACACGTCGAGTAATTTAGTAGCGAGTAATTTAGTAATTTTTCGTGCGTGGACACTAAAATTTAGTAAAGTAGTTTAGTGAAATAGTAGAACAATGGTAAATTACTAAATTAATCGCTACTTGACTAAATTACTCGACGTGTCTGTTCCAGCCTTTAGTCATTTGACGTAAACATCACTGCGGTCTCATTCGCAAGAGAATAGTAATCCGCGGTTGACATTAAAAGTGCATATATTCAACTGAAACGAAAATATTTAATAGGTAAGCTTGATTGATTATTTTCTTTGTTTTGTGGTTTTTTATAATATGCTCACTTGTAGTCTTGAATTTAATTCTAGTTTAATTTAGTAATGTTGGGTATTTATATATTCTGAAGAACCAAATTCAAACTAGTTTGATCCTGGAAGGAATATAACGAAGTGGACATTTATGGTTGATAAAGAAATCATTAGTAAATCTTATTGTGTATAAAAATGCGTTGATATAAAAGTAAAAGTAATACTGTGTGTATGGCAAAAGAGAAACGGATATAAATGTATAGACAAATATAGAAGGTGGCGCGTCGCCCTGATTAGTGGGACTTGAAGTGCGAGATTTCGAAATCTAAATCTCCATAAATAACTATTTTATTACTTAAATGTTTTGTACATTTCTTATGTACCTACGCACTTATAATAATAATAATATGAATATTATTATTATTATTATTATTATTATTATTATTATTATTATTAAACGTCTTTATTGCAAACACAGCGGATAACAACGAAAGAAAGTAAAGGACACAAGCAAAGGCGAAGTTCAGTCAGAGACTGTTTTTCAACTTACCCCGAAACGAAAACTTAACCTAGACTTAAATTAGTACAAGAAAATTATTAAAAGAAGAGAAGAAGACAGGACATACTGGCCAGACCGCAAAATATGATATGCAGCATTATAACGGATGAAGCAGCGGGAAAGATTTACAAGAACATCTGAAAGAGGAGAGAGAAGCGCGCGGATTTCAGGATATTTACCACTCGTGGATATTCCTATGTTGAACTTACTTTATAAGATACAAATTTTATAAGAAATTTTGCTTTATATTTAAAGAAGCTCGTGCAGCGTTAAAGTTAAATCACACTCTATAAAGTTAGTGAAAAATATTGATGATTTATAGTACAAAGAATTATTTTTATCCCAGTTTCTATTGTTTTGTAGTATTAAGATTTAAAATTATAATTGTAATAGGTACTTGCTAAGTTTATTTTCATTAACGTGCCCCTTTCACGACGTATAATGTCCCATTTGAAACCACCTAGTCGTGGAGGAGACATTTTCGACTCATTTAAAAATCTACAATTGTGTTATTTTCTGTTACTATTAATGAGTTTAGAATATGGTTCCATTGAAGGCCAATAAACATATTTTCTATTGATTGACATCTCTGTTAAATACCTATAATGAGATCAGAAATGAACGCTAAAAATATCGCTCCCTTTTATAACACTATCTTCCCTACTATAAGCGCGTAGAATTCATTATGCAGCTTCTTAAGTTAATTCGAAGAATACTTATTGCTTTGGTACCTTGTTTGAAATCAGAAAGGAAAAAGGAAAAGAACAAGGTTTATTATTTATACTTTTAACAGAAGTAACTTTTCATCTGATAAGCTAAACATAAAACGAGATCCACCTTAACAAAGATCCAATACTTAATTATCCCTCAATCGAAGCGTTCTACGAACTTGTAACTGGAGCAGACTTTCAAGCAAACCCCCAGGTTCGCTTCATCCCTGTTCATCGACTCTGAGAACTTGCTTGTAGCTATGCTCATATCTCATTCACCTCGTGATACATTGCCAAACGAAACAACTTCTCTGTGATCGAAACCGTGTCGTCCCTCCAAAGTACCTGTAAGAAGGTTCTACTGGACTATTTGTCGTACTGCTCCTTCACAAGTCCTGTGGAGCTTACTACAGAAGCTTATCGACCACTCTCTCCTAGTTTACCCTTTTTTTTTTTCATTTCACTATCGACAGGTGTGGTCTGAAGACGGTTTCAGGCACTTAGAAAACCTCGAGACTTGTGTAATACTTTCAGTGTTTTCGAAGTTTCGAGTCACTGGTTTGACTGAAATTTTACAGACAGCTAGTACACACCCTATATAATAAAGTATTAAATACACATAGGTATTACTTAAAATTTGATCAGAAAATCGGGTTAAAATTTTTTTTAGAGTTTCCATATAGTCAAACTTCTGTTCTACTATTATAATACCTACACGCTGTTATCATTTATTTTAATTGGTTTCATCTTTATGTATAAATTAATACAGGTATGATGATTAAAAAGAATAACTAACTGTCAAAGCTACTGCATTGCTTTTGCTTCTTGATGTCCAGATTAATATCCCTTGCTCCATAATTTTAATATGACAAATAAGATTACAGACACAATGTGGTCAAACGACCGTGACATTCTTTCGTAAAAAAATTCATGGTCGATTGTATACATAGGATTGTTTACTCAGAAATCTATCTCTTGATACAACTGGAGAATTATAAAGTTTTCAGGGGCCGTTTGTTTTGATAGGAAAGATCGTTTAAATTCATTAAACAGAATCCAAATTAGGAAACTGTGGATAGAGAAGTCCAACTGAAATCTGCTAAATCGGCCCAGTTACGAAGCCGACTCGCGAAAATTAAAATCCGAATTATCAGTACCATTGTAAGTACTTATACTTACAAGAGACATTTCCCAACTTCATTGTGACGAGGTCTACGTAAATTATAATTCTCGAAAAAATATTTGCCAGTTTCTTTTTTATCAGCGATCATCCATATCAAGGGAGGGAAATCGACCCTCAAAGTTGGGGTGAAAAACACGTTTGCCGCAATATCTCAGAAAATAGTCACTATAGAAAAATATCTTTTAGACAAAAATGATGTATTTTTATACAACTAATTCAGCCACGTAATCGGATTCGTCATACATCAGTTTGTTTAAACAATATATTAAAAAGTAGTCATTTTCACTCTTTTTGCTTATAGACTGTTCATCTATTTTGATGTAAATTTGTCAATGTAAACTACAGACTTTTTTAAAAAAAAAAACTAGATATACTGTATTAAATTCGCTACGCGTAGGGAACGGGAGCCTCAGGGATACATTATCGTAAAGGATGTAAGAGTGTATTATATTTTTGACCTTTATATTGTGTTCTATATCCTTAATTATCATTATTATTGCGTACGGATGCGAAATCATCATGTCTACTAATCATCAAGTCGTGTTTTTATCCCGAGCGAATAATGTCTAAATTCTTCCAGACAGCGGAGATACCGTTCTTGACAGCCTTTTGGAAATCTGGCAAGCAGATATTGTCGAAGCCGCCTTCGAAAATACGCAATTGTCGACCGTAAACAACAAATGAATTTTAAAAACTAACAAAAAAATAAATAGCTGTCAAGTATCGATTCTGGGACTACAATCTAAGTAAACCTCGTCAAAATCGGTGTGTAACAGTTGGGAAATGTCCCCCCTACCTCGAAGCTTTAAAAAAAATATTACATCAAATTTTCTTATCGTTTCCCACAAAACCCGTTAATTACAGAACACCCTGCATTTATATTTCGTTCAGCCGCTGCCCTCTGATTTCCTCGAATCCCACAGAAACAACGCGCCGCAGAGGAGAAATGACGGAAAGCGTGCACGCCCGGTGCCAGTTCGGAATAATCAATCTTCGCCGACAGTTGCCAGGTTTTCCGTCCAAAGAACGCAACAGTGTATTTTTCTAACGCAACGAAATCGATCATTCGATTACGTCGCCGCGAAAAAAGAGGAGGACCGCAGCAGTGAATTATTCACCGGCGGCCAGCTGAATCGAAACGCGAGAATCCAACCGAACCGTTTACCGTAACGAGCGCATTACAATATGGAGTCTGACCGTCCATTGTCTTTCTCCTCCCTTGCAGCCAATCCCTGTGCCGAGCCAACAATTTTTCTTCAGCGGTCACCTTTGGGGTCCCCCTTTTTACGCCCCCTCATTCTTCCCAGCAATATTTCCCTGGCTTTCTTTCGCCGTCGGAATGAAAACGAATACCAGCCGAAAGATGAATGGCCTCCCCCCGGGTCGGTTGCCTTCTCGACCATTAAATTACCGTTATACACCGCGCCATTTATCCCGTCGAAGACTGTATATACCCTGGTTTCGCCGTGGCCAACCTGCTCGATGCCTGTGCATCGGGAAAGCTACCCCACTGGGGGGATGAAGTGGTTGTGGTGGACACGACCTTAGGAGACAAATGATTGCCGAACGAAGCACAGGGCAGTCCAGGGACGAGTGGATTAAGGCTTCCATTTGTCTCAAGTGAGGAAAAAGAGTTATATGGTTATATATATGAAAATGGAGTATACACTCGTTACATGCTCGTGGATTGGAGCAAGTGGCGGACATGTAACGCCCCACACAGCACCATAACATTGCAGCAACGTCTCTGCAATATTGCGGTGCAAGATTGCAATGTTGCACCATAACATTGCAGAGACATTGCAGGTTCAGTCCTATGTCCGCCTTCGCAATATTGCAGGTGTGTATTTTGCAATGTTGCGGCAGCATTGCAAACATGTAGTCCTGCAACGTTCCGGCAATAATTCTGCAACGAAACGGCAAAATTATGGCAATGATCCTGCAACTCTTTGGAAATATTGCGGTGCGAGATTGCAAATGTTGCACCGTATCATTGCAGGGAATTTGCAGGTTCACTCCTATATCCGCCTTAGCAATATTGCAGGAGTATATTCTCTTGCTCGATTGTATATACGTGTTTGTGCAATAAAGACGTTTAATAATAATAATAATACTATTAATAATTTCACACATTAAAATATATAGTATCTACTCTATCTAAACAAATTAAATTAATTTTCAAATCTCTTCTATAATTTAAATTCATGTACAAACAACTCTCACAATAACACTTTTTTCATATCTTCAACGGCCAACGAGAAATTCTAGCATATCCAGTTAAATGAAACATGCTGTAGAATCTACTCGACGTCATATTTCAAATTTCGTCAATGTCATAGTTGCTTCAGAATATTGCTGTACTTTTTCTACAACATTTCCACTACAGTATTGCACGGCAATATGTAAGCAATTTTGCTGGGTCGTTGCTACTGAAACATTGCACATCGATTTGCGCGCAATATTGCCGAAATATTGTAGGATCGTTGCCACTGGAACATTGCACGTCGATGTGCGCGCAATATTGCAGAAATATTGTAGGATCGTTGCCCATGGAACATTGCACGGCAACGTTCTTGCAATATTGCTGCAATATTGTAAGATCATTGCCACTCCAATAATGCACGGCAATATTGCAGGAACGTTCCTACAATATTGCAATGCAATCTGCAACAACACAATATTGCAGCAACGTTCCTGCAATACAGCTGCAACGAAGTGTGCTGTATGGGGCGTAGGGGGTACGCTTCTGAGGTAGATCTCCTTTGACTCTCGTTTTTGGCTAAGCAACAGCTTGCTTGGTTTGGGTGAGCAGGTACTATTGAGTTGGTGGGGTGGTTATAAGATTATAGTATAAAGGGCAAGTTAAGGGGAAGTTCTGGTCTAAATGTCGATTTTTTTTATTTCATTTTTCGAATGTTCAACCTTTTAGGAAAACGTGTTTAAAAGGATTTGTTGAAATTCGTAAAATTCCCGAAGTTATAGGCACTTGAGTAGCGGCAAATGCATGGATAACACCCGGCGACTCGGCACTTACGTAAAATTTTAAACGCGTTTTCTTAGAAACAGCGTTCTCAAATCGGTGGGACCTGTATCTCCAAAAGTTATTATCCGATTCGACTGAAACTTTTTTTATTTTGAAGAATATAAGGTAAAAGACCCAATACGTGGACACGTCCCAGTAGCTGGACACTGGTGCAAAATAACTATTTTATTCAATTATTCAAATATTTAGTAAAATATATATATGAATATATTTTACTAAATATTTGAATAATTGAATAAAATAGTTCTTTTTGGATAAAGCGGATATTAAATGTACTAATCAGTATTTTTGCACCAGTGTCCAGCTACTGGGACGTGTCCACGTATTGGGTCTTTTACCTTACTTCTGGCTAGGGGGGAACTAAAAAAAATTACAAAAGTTGAAAATTTATAATTTTCAAAGACGATGAAAGGACGAAAAATACAGGGAAAAGTGATTTCAAACTTGAAGTGTCGTTATTTTCTAAGAAAAATGTCATTTTTGTAATGTTTTTAGTCCCCCCCCCCCCCCTAGCCAAAAGAATAATCTTCAAAATAAAAAAGGTTTCAGTCGAATCGGATAATAACTTTTGTAGATACAGGTCCCACCGATTCGGATCAATTTTTTAACGCTTTGACTTTAACGATTCCCCAGAGCTGTCTGCAATGATTAATTATAAAACAAAAAATATATTTCTATAATTTAAAACATCCTTAATACAATGCAAAAAGTCGCATTAAATTATATATAGTAGTTTTCCTTTAACTAATTCCTAAATATCACCTATTTTTGGGGGCTCTAGACCAGAACCTCCCCTTAAGCTTATAAAGAGGGAATACTGTACTTGGGATATACATGTTTGATATATGGGGTGTCCAACATAAACCATGTCCCCTAATTATTTTCTTTGATCCTGGTGTGACGGGAAATTTACAAAATATACTTGCAACCTTGTTTCAACTTTTTAACCCTTCGCCCTATTCCAAAATCCCTTAAAATTCGAAGCTGCAGTCAGTCCCTAGTACAACTCCAAATTAATATCGTTTGCACCATCAGAACTTTATTTTTCAATTATGGAGGTAGAAATTATAACTAAATGTAAACAGGTTTAACCAGATAGAAACTCACATAATCAAAATATTTTCACTCCACTATGTACCATAAGACTCCATTAAGAGGTGAGCTGCAAACGGGAATGGGGGAAACAAGGAACAATAAAAGAGGATCATAAAGCTTCTCCATTCGAAACAGAAACGATAAATGCTACAGTGTTTCTTCGGAAACAATCGCTCCGGCTTTAGTTTACCCCGGCACAGAAGAGAAACTGTTCCTCGTGTATTCTTTATCGACGCAGGGAGTCCACAAAGGAAACTAACGATTTATCCTCGGGATAATAAAAAGCGGCCACGCATCTGGCTGACAACTAAGCTGGAAAAAGCGCACCGAGGCGAGAACCAAACGGCGAGCGAAGAGAGCAAAGAGTTTCGCGTTATCAAGCTCAGCAAGTCGAAATCGTGCCCCACTAGAACTAACGAGCACGTAAAATGTGGCGAAAAATGCATCGCGCGATAGCTTTTCTCGTATACTGCAAGGACTATTATTCGTATGAAATTATTCTGCGAAACTGTTGCCAAAAATGGTGCATGAATTTGTCAAGGATTGTGCAATTCGTTATGGTGGATGAAAAGGTCTTGCTATGTATTGGATGGCCAGCTTTGTAGGCATGAATTAAAGAAATATGTTACCTTGTTTTATTACACCGTCCCGTTCATAAACAGCCATGTATACAATTCAATACAAGCATTTTATGAAAGAGACAAAATACACTTTTTTAAAAAGCGAGAAATAAGCCAGGTAAATATAGAGAGAAGCTTAATGACCGTGTGCTGTTATAGTGAGATAATTGACCTTTCTAATGTTATAAATTAGAAGTATAATGGTGCTTTATAAATTAGAAGTATAATGGTGCCTTATAAATTAGAAGTATAAAGGCTATCGCCCACTAGACAGAACGGAACCGAACCGAAGTTCGTCGGCGCTCTTCTATCATATGGGCGATGCATGGTCGCTGCTGTTCTATCATATGCGCGATGCGTGGCTGTCGCGCTTCGGTTCGCTTCCGTTCTGTCTAGTGAGCGACCACCTTAATGGTGCTTTAATTTATTTAATATTTTTTTTATTTTTTTTAAAACTGTCTTGTCTTAAGGGGACCCTGTGGTTAAAATTTGTCAGAAAATCGATTTTTTTATATATATATATTTTTGTAGTATAACATCCCGAGAATTATTCTGTGAAAGTTTCGCACAAAAATTTGTAACGGTACAGATTCTACAGTCGCATAACAAATTCAAACTCCGAACGCAGGTACGAGCCGAAAACACTTTGAACACGTGTTTCTCGAAACACGATATTTCGAAACGGTAACCACGATTTCAGAAGAACTAATGAACAGATTAAAAAAAAACTTGAGGTACTTGATTCGTAATTGGACTCGCTATCGCAGCACTCTATAACACAATTTGTTGACACACGCTTTTTTTATCTGCATATTTGTGCGGAATATTACCCGCTTTTTTTAAGTACTTCGTTCAAATGTGCACCAACATCATAGTTTTGGTCATTTTTGCCCCAACAAGGGGTGCCGCGATAGGCATTGGAATAAATTTTAAGAAACTGTTTGAATTTTTGTTTTCGGACGATCCTGTGAGAAAACATGTAACAAATTTTTTTTGCACCCTTACAAATGTATCAATAAATGCCAAAAATATTTTTTAAGATATGTTATAACCCCTTCTTGTAAAAAATTCATAAAGATCCCCTATTTTTAAGGGGTTTGACCAGAGGATCCCCTTAAATAAAAACGTCCCTTTCATCCCACATCTTCCCCATGAATCTTTTGAATGGCGCGACGCAACTACTGCTCTTTACGAATTTAAAGTAAATTTTCGCTACCTGAGATATTTTAGAGCAACCGTGCTGGAAACTTTAACATCAGGATTGCCAGGACCTGAGATACCAGAGCTGTAAAGGGTTTAAACGAGGTACGAGTTCGTGCAGCTACGAGACCCCAAAAGGGAGTAGTATGGCAAGACATCGTAATGGCAAAAGTAACGGCGCTATACACTGGAAGCAATGACATCCGGAGAGATACTCTGGGGGCTTGTTTCATAAGTTTACGACTGGCAGAGAAAGTCGTAACGTGCTGCACGGATCCAGGTGGTCAGATCTCGTTGCTTCACAATCTCCGGTAATTTTCTGCGAACCCGTTCGTGACTTGTCGCTGAAATCTTTATCGCCTCTGACGTTAGATTTTCATAGTGTGAAATAGAATAATTAGCAAGTACAGAATGTGCATTATTTATTTGATAAGTAGTAGCGTAATCTTCAAGTGTGAAAGGTTAAATATACTCATAAAGAAACATATCGAACCCGAAAATTCTGATTTTAATGTAACTCCGTACGATTGTAGAGCATGTCGGAGTATGTAAGAAACGATTTTTTTTCTGCGAAAAAACACTCTGAGGGGGTGAAATTAACCCCTGAAAATCCGGTTATTAACCCGATTTTGTGTTATAACTCGCGAATTGTGAGAGATAGAAAAAAAGTTTCAAGACAAAAGTTACTTCTTTTAATTAAATCTATCATTTGGTAAAAAAATTATTTTACAGTTCACGAATTATAACACAAAATCGGGTTAATAACCGGATTTTCAGGGGTTAATTTCACCCCTTCAGAGTGTTTTTCCGCAGAAAAAAAAATCGTTTCTTATATACTCCGACATGCTCTACAATCCTACGGAGTTTCATTAAAATCAGAATTTTCGGGTTCGATATGTTTCTTTGTCAGTAGAATTTATAGAATTTATGGAATTCTACTTCAGATATTTCCCATCACTATTCATAAATTTAATTCAACTAGGTACTATTTGCATTCTGTTTTTACTGTGATCTTTTTATTGTCAAGACAATAGCAACTGCAAGAATGGGTATGGAGGGGGGAGATAGGCTGTCTCTGTAATCTTCCAAAAGCTGAGGAATTTAATAGTTCAGAATTTTAGAGAGAGACAGCCTATTATTGGATATGTGTATACAATATAATAACGTAAATATAAAATGTTCAGTATATGTATTATCCAATATAATCCAATATACATATACAGGGTGAGTCACCTAATATTTAAACCAAAAATATCTCCATTGTTTTTAATGATTCGAGGAAATGTCTGAGGAAAAAATGTTTCCTTCACAGAGGGAATTATTGTGATGGAGAAAATCTTTTTCTCAATGTCATATTTTCCGAAATTTCAAGGCAATGGAAGTTTCTTTAAAATCTAATGACGTATTTTCATTAGTGTAACGCTATAGCCAATAAAAATACAAATTTATCCATATATAATATGACCTTCATATGATAATGCATATTTTTGGCGAAACAAACATGTTTTTTCAAAGATTATGATGTTAATAAACATTGTGCCAAAGAATAAGTCTCAGCTTCAAAAACATAAATGCTCCATTCTCGGCAATAACGACTGCCTAGGGTACCCTTAAGCTAGTACTATACATAATCTAACAGTAAAACGAATAATGATGATATAGAGGCACAATGCGAAAGCTAAGAAACTTTCAGAGTTTATAAACAGAAACATAGACACATTAAAAATCGCATAGGAGCCAACGAATCTTAAATTCCATTGTAATAAAACTATTACCAAATCCCTCAATTGACAGATTTATTAATAAAGAATAAGAACATTATAAACGCTCATTATTACCCAAAGCATGTTAAACCTTGAAACGTCTTTTCCAACAAATCGATACCCACATCCTGGACTCCTCGCGTCACCCTAAAATCCCAGACGGCTTTCACCGGCCGGGCGTCCCTCGAGAACGCCCCTAGCCCTCGACGATCGTTTCACGACGCTAACACTCGGAAACATTCGAGAAGTCTTAGCAGTATCCGTCAATGTCAAAAATACACGTTGCGGGTTACCGGCGTCGAGGATCGGGACAGAAAGGCGAAGGAGCACAGGCAAAGGATAAGGGATGGCTGGAGCCGTGGCACGTCTGGCCGTACGTACGATTCTACCACTGCTTAAATAACACGGGCAAAGCCCGGGGCTTTGCACGGGCCTTGCATCCAGCAGGCGTACTTACAGCCAGGGATCAAGGCGCAGGAAGACTGTGGAGGGGCGCGGGGGAGGGAGGAGAGGAACGCTCCTCGGGGTCTCCTTTCAATTTCACTTTATATCTCGAACCGCCCCGCGCGTTTCCACGTCCTCGTGCTCCTCGGCCAGGCAACCTCCTCGGGCCTCTTGCGCCGGCGAAGCGGCTTTCAAAGATAACGAGAGATTTTCTCCACTTCGCTTTGCGAGAGGGACATTTAAATTCGCGCTAATAACCGGCGAAGGTCGGCAGCTGGCTAGCACAGTTCTGATACTTGGTCGCGTTTTATATACCGCTCCTCGGAGCATCTCGGTCGCGGCCCACTAACGCGTGGTGAAGTATCCCGCGACTGTAGCATTGCTAACTTCTCGCGTCTCAGAGCGCCTAAAGGTTCATTTCGCCGCGGAGGTTCGACGGTAGGAGAAATTTTTGTAGGTACGTCGTGAGCTTGATTTTCGTTTCGACAATGCGATTCGCTTGAATAACAAGTTTAGGTTTAAGTGGCACATTGCGAACTTGTTAGAATGGCAGATCCGGAAAAGTGTAGCGTGATTGAGAAAGGAAAAAATGGGCAGAAGTAAATGGAGTCGTGAGAGAGTTCTAAGTTGAGAGAATCGAGTGCAGAGTTCAACAAATATAAAATACCTATAATATCGAGGGATACTAGAGCGGTACAAAATTGTTGTTATTGTTAAGAAAAAGTGTGTTTCTTGTAAGAAATGTATGGAAACCGGGGCAAGTTGATACAGAGGCAGGTTGATACAGATGAATTATCTCGACACAATTCTTTACTACTTCATTTTTAACTGTTTTCGTTTCTATAGAGAAAAAGTTAAGAGTTGTGTTCACTTTCCAATCCGTCTTGAGACGGGATAGAGAATTTTATCTCTCAAATTAATTGGGCATCACATTGAGTCGTTTGAAGGTAAGGTAATTACGTTTTGTTTTTTTGTTTATATGCTCTATATTTTTTTATGGAGATGTTTATACATAATGACTTCCTGTGGGGTAACTTGATACGTTTTCTCTGGGGCATGTTGATACTCATGGGTAGAGTATCAAATTTTCCCGACTACATTTAATTGAATTTTTCCTTTTATTTCTAGGAAAATGGTACGAAATTATGTCAGAAAAACGAATCGCGGAGAAATACCACAAAATATTTTTGAAAAAGCGTATGTTGGTGTAGAAAAGGAGTCAATGTTGTTACGTCAAAGCGCGAGAATATACGGAATATATATATATATAATAGCTTTATTCAGATTCATTAATAAAAAGAAGCAAGCACCTCATGTTAAAGTGGGATATTCCAGACATTCATCCTTTATTCATTAAACAGATATTTTACAGATGTATCAAACTACCCCAGAGCAGTATCAACTTGACCCGCAGTGGGGTTATTTAATACATTTTACCTTCGTCCAAATAACATTTTCTCATTCTTTTTGTATGTATTTTCTCAACATTTCATTTACAGTAAATGAAATACGCGCAAACCTATAAAAACAAAAATTAAATCAAAATTATGCGATTGGTGGCTGAAAAACGGCGATTTTTCCGAGAAAAATTCGTTCTTGTTTTTCGCTACCAAAATCCGGTGACTTCTTAATTTTTTTATGAAAATCTCGAATTTTTACGGACCATATCAGAGGTTTGCGGCGAAATGGCACATGTTTTGCACATCCTGTCATTTTTTCAAGTCGATCTGAACCTCCGTTCGTTCGCAATAAAGAAAAAACGAAGAGAAAAAAAATATTCGAGAAAAACACGTTTACAATTTCTAGGCAAAGGCGACGTTATAGGTTGCCGCTTGATGTTTTTAGCTGCCAAATCTACAATTTTGCGAATTTTACTATAAACCAAGCGGAATTTTATTCAGAAAGGATAGTACTTTCGGAAAATACAATAAAAAATCTATTTTTCGACTGCTAGTCCCCTTAAAAGACTGTTTCAAAAGTGCATATCCACCTTGGTCTCATCACTGAGAATCATGTGTTAATATTTGTTAATATTGTTAATATTGTTAATATTGTTAACATATGTTAAGAATCTATCCACCTACAATACCTTAAATAAACACCGCATTTCCCCACAGACAATACCACTGCCTGCAAAGTAGAAGTAGAAAAGATACCTGCACTGAAATTTCAACGGTCCCTTAAGGAAGACTAATTGACTGGATAGTTCGTAGCAAGACGGGCAACCGTGAATCTTGGCCTTGGAACCACCGGCTGTCCGCGCACTCGGGAAATCAAGATAATGAAGAAATTTAATCAAGGCCTCGCCAACATCCTCCAAACGAGAATACGCCGCAACGCAACGCGCAATAACATCGTGTTCGTGTTACAGGAAACGCCAGACAATATATTCTTGAGAAATTAAGATTCACTCCAGGCGATTAGAGCCGAATCTCAAAGAGGAAATTCCTTGCGCTTCCTTTCAATTTCACCTCGATCGACGTTCCCCGCCTCCCGTGCTCGAGTCCTCTGAGACACTCGGAGGCGCCTTTCAAGAGATAACGAAGAGATATTCATCGTTCCGCTCGAAAGAAAAACATTCAAGTTTACGCTAATACCTTTTCGCCATCCTATAGGAAGTAAGGTGTGTTGGGGGATTTGTAGAAAAGGTATCAAACTTTTCTCCCCAAAACACTAACTCCCCACAATGTACCGTTCAGAAATGGCAGGTGTTTTCTGAGCGGACTGGGTTGTCGTAACCGTGTGGTCTCTGAGGGTTAAGGTGTCAGTCGAGGTGTTTAGTGAGGGAAGACTTCTCAACAAGGTGACTAAAGGCAGGTCTTACAAGTTGGTTTCTACTGAACTAAGTAAACCCTTGCATTATTAAGTACCATTAATCCTTACTAATATATAAAAGTGAAACGTTGTCTGTTTGTTTGTCCTTTTTTCACGCCTAAATGGCTGAACAGATTTCAATGAAATTTTGAACATAGATTATTTTTTTAGGCTTTTTTATTTTAGAAGCATCATAAATAATTCCCAGGTGAAACCGGGTAACGGGTCAGCTGGTTACAGAATAAAGATAGTACTTACTTCTGCCATTGTAATTTCTGAGTATAATAATCTACCCTCAATGAGAAAATCGGAAAGAGCAATGAATAGGTACACATACTAAATTGCAAATGAATCGCAAAGGAGTAGGTACTCCAGTATTATAAATGGAATTTAAAGTAACGTAATTTCATTTGAGTAGCCAAAGAACGAAATATAACTGCTTTCTGAAATACCTACAACACAACATCCAAAGCCAATTCCCTTCCTCAAACAGTCGTTTCATCTTTCAGTACACAGTCAGTACCTACAACCAGACATTTGAAATGCGTAAACTGCTTCAAGAATGAGAATCAAATACCCCACAGCAGCAGCAGCAGCACTCCGAAGGAAACCCTTTGAAAGAGAAGAGAAGACTTCAACGCGAACCATCCGGAATTTCAGCAATAACGTCCCCAAAATTATACTTCCATAACAAACACTACACCTGCGGAGAATTTCTTTGAAACGACACCAGCCCTGTCTACGGCCGAGTGTCGCGTAATGACACTCGTGAATCCCCCGTCGGCCAGAAAGAGAAGAAGAAAAAAAGACGAAGGGAGAAACATACAAAAAAAGGTTGTCCCTGGAAGTTGTGCCGGGGGGCATTATTTCAGCTCCAAAAATTTCCCTCGAAATTACTCGACTTTTTCCTCCGCTCTTTCCAGTCGAGGGGATTCAAACAAGCGTTTCAGAGGAGGATGGCCACAGCCAGCGCAACACCGACAGGCGCAACGATGCTCCTTAAAGGCTGCAACCTGCCACAGTGGAAGAGACCAAGGGCGGGGGGTGGTGCCACCCCCCACTCGTTAGCTGTTACAATCAACTTCCGCGCGATTCCATACCCAGTGAAATGCCGTGGACCATTCGAACGGTATAACTCAGCCCTGTAAAACTTCGAGCTGGCTAAATTTTCGATTCATGGTGTGCCGCGACACTTCCCTTCCCAAAGACTATAGAGCGCGCGCGCGAACGCCCCGAGCGCCTCGTGCAGCCGAGATTCGGGAAGGGAAACGAACTTAGAGTCGGGGATTTTTAAATGGGATTTTAGGTATTTCGTGAAACCTTAGTGCTCCGTGCTTTGACTGGGGATGCCTCAGCAGGATGCCTCGTGGTGGAGTTCTACCGCTAGGCAGGGAGCGTTTCGTCAAGTTGATTGTACCTTACAAACGACACCGAGGTCGAGAGACGAATGCTTATGCGGGAGGCTTTGCTGGAGATTCTTCACAGTGTACTGGGTAAGATGTTAAGGGGTTATGCCCACCTGCAAGCTCTGAAAACGCAAGTATTTTCGTGATTTTTTGAGGGAAAAACTTGAAGACTTTTTTAAACAAACTTTTATGTATTCAAAAGTGTACATTGTACACCCCATTGTACACTTTTTTATGTACACTTCATAAAAGTTCATAAAAGTTTGTTTAAAAAAGTCTTCAAGTTTTTCCCTCAAAAAATCACGAAAATACTTGCGTTTTCAGACCTTGCAGGTGGGCATAACTCCTTAATGGAGAGTTTTGGGGTCTTGGGGATGTTGAGACGTTTGGTAGATACAGGGGATTTTGGTGGACTGGGTAGCTTGGAAGGTTCAGTTAAGGAGGTATAGGACCTATTTTCAAAATAGTTGATAAAAATTTGTAAGATTGTCAGATTGTTTCTTTTTAATCTTCCTGATGTGCTTCAAAAATTTTAAACGAATTCGCTAAACGGTTACTGAGTTATAACGATTTTAATTTTCACTGATTTTACACGTATTCTGATGGAAAGAGACGATCTTGACGGGTAAATCGTCTGAAAAAATGTTAGAGAAATAGTGCCAATGTTTTCAATTTTTTTGTATATGCTGTATATGGGTAGATTAAAATATCTGCTGAGTTTCAATTGTTTTCACTACACGGTTTTAAAGAAATAAATTATAACTTGAGAAAATTGTGAATTCTGGTCATTTTCACTGGCAAAAGTTTAGCAAATAATGCTTGAGGAAGCACTTGTAGCAGGAAGGATTAAAAATAAGACTTCAACTGTCGAATTCCTTACATCTAGGTTTACTATGCGCAAGACGTATATATTCAAGTATTTCAAATTTTATATACTTTTGTTTAATATTGTACGTCCGATACATTATTAAGGGTACCTTAAGCAGTGGTTTTTGTCAAAAATTGAGCATTTCTTTTTCAATTACTTACAAAGAAATAAATTGAAGCTGGGACTTGCTCTTTGACACATTGTTTATTAACACCGTAAGCTTCAAAAAAACATGTTTCATTTGCTAAATATATGCATTATAGATGACGTAAATAAACATTTGTGTCAAAGAGCAAGTCTCAGCATGGATTTATTTCTTTGTAATTAATGGAAAAAGAAATGCTTCATATTTTACAAAAACGACTGCCTAGCACACTTAAGTTTAAGCGATCGATAGTTTGGATTTTGTGTATCACTTTGCTTGAGTAAAATGTGGAGAGTGTAGGGAGGAGATTATGTAACAGAAGGTCGAAATTAGCAAGTCTATACTAATATCCGTGAATATAGGAAAATTTATATTTTATATATTGAATTACAATAAATGGATATTTTTTCGAATACGCCTACACTCTTATTATCAGTTTCAAGCCAATATCCTCAGACTAATCTAGCTTTATTAATTAATTCTTCTGCCAAAGTTTGTTGGGGCATTTCCTCGGTAAATGACACTCGCTAGAAGTATATTATTCGAACTTTTTACTAACCCAAATTAGAATTGTGAATTCTAACTTTAACGTTGATAAACTTCTGTAAGTAACTGTTGCTTTGCACCCGAGAACGATATAAGCAATTCTAACGCGCGTGTCAGAGAAGAATGGTCCCGGGAGAAGCGAAAGCGTATTTTTTCTGACGAGTTTCCTCCAGGTCTAATCGTAGATCGGTTATTCAGGGAGGGGTATGTTCGTGTTACAAGTGGAAATGCATTGTACCAACGAACTAAGCACCTTATCTGTAATGCGCAGACGGCCGCGAGCACCGCGTGGATTTCACTGGCTATGACACGCGAAACGGAAAAATGGTCCCGTCCTGATATGTAACTACTACTTGAGCTGACACCACCATCTGAGAGAGTCTGATACCAAGCTTAGCCGATCCTAAACGCGACGGGATACAACTTGCAGAATATTTCTGAAAACGGTTTCAATTTTCGAGTTTTAGAAATGGCGACAAAAGTAGCTAAAACGGCCTCTAGTTCAATTTTACCGGATAAGACGATGGTCGAATTCACTAGAAGTTACTCCAATATTAGGGACCATCATATGTGATCGATTATAATTGTCTAAGTATTTAAAATACCTACAAAAAATTCTATGTTTATGAAAGGAAAATCGACGAAACATTGTGTAACGTTGAAAGCCTTCTATGAACTAGCGACTGTAAGATTTCAAGAATTTTTTATAACAATAAACGTTTGTGGTTAATATTTTGTCTTTATGGGAAAAATTTTCTGAATTTTCTTTTGAAAGTAGTCTTTGAATATCAAAATTGATATGAAATTCACTAACAAACGTACCGTAAGGGTAAATGAATGCAACTGTATAAACAATTTTATTTGCGTCTTAATAAAACAAAGAAAATTTCAATAAACAAAGTTTATTCAAACAATAAACTGTTTCAATAAACAAAGAAAATTTTGTCCATCCATCGTTTCTGAATTCCCTTGACCATCAGATTTGATTTAAACTATTAAAATAAGATAAGTACGACGCGAATTGCAATTAAGTAGTAAAATTGCTCGGCAAGTCACAGAGAAATATATTTCTGACTACAATCGGTTACAGATTACGCCTGATCATAGACCGTCCGCCTTCTCTTGCTTTCATATTTATATCCCTCTGGCACTTCAGTGGTACGGATCAATCATATCTGCCACTATCTCGTGTATGTATATCGTTTAATATGCACTGCTTCCACAAACAGCTACGTACGCAGAGTAACAATAAAAATTCCTGAAATAGGAACCTGTGTTGACTTTCCGAAGAATATTTTCTGTACAAATGACTATTTTTTGGGAGGATTACTAATCAAAATTCATGTGAAATCTGGTAAGAAATTATTAGTAATACAAGTTCTCATAAAATATTGTTATAAAATACTATATAGTATATTATAGTAAATAACAGAATATATTAACACCATATAATATTATAATATATTATGTAACAGTATTGTAATAGTACAATACCATAACATAAACGCAAGCTCAACATTCCATTCTTTCAAACAATAATTTTCAATATCCCTATAAAAAGAATAACAATTCCTAAACCGCTATAATCCAATGTCAAGGCCAATTCGATATAACGTCCTGCCATTTCTACCACGAACTTAATCCGAACACGAACGATTCAACAGACTCCTAAGAATTACCCGTCCGCTGTATAAACAATTAGAAACGCCGAAATATTATTACATCCGCTACGAAACTTAAACATTTAACGTCACCTAGTATCTCCAAATTGAAAAAGCAAATTACTCCAAGGGAAGATTCAAATCCTGATACTCCGCGTCTCCGAAACGATACAAGAATATGAATTTTGTATTCCCTAACCGCGCGATGGCAACATCAAACATGGTGGTACGGCCACTTCCGCGTGAAAGATCGCGACGCTCCGTCAGTCGGCGACAGCCGTCACGGCGATTTAAAACTGGAAAATCGAGGAAGGGGGACAGAACCATGCAGGCTTACCAGCACGCGTACCGATGACGTGACACTGCAGACAGGCAACGAGCGCGAGCAACGATGTAGTTCTCATTTTTTTGTTCACTTAGCCTCCGACTGGCGATCAGTCCCGTTGGCAGGCGAACCACCGAATCGATTTACGATCGTGCCGGAGACGCACGTGCGACTGTTGTACGATCGCGACTGCGACAAGGTGCCCTCTGGCTTCTGTCCGTGCACTGATGCTCACCGCGTAAACATCCGCGACCGAGAGAGTTCGTTTCACGCGAGCCCTGGCTTTTCACAGACAGCAACGCGAGTCACTTAGTTCTCAGCTCGCAGCGGTGTGCTACCGGCCACACGGCAGTTTCAAATGAAACTCGAACTTCGTTTGACGTTTCGTCGCCGGCGAGCAACCGCGGCCAACATCTTCCCTCCGAGAGCGCCTTGAACCGACTGAGCACGGTGCGCCGAGTCCCATCACGCACCCCGCGCGGCAGGGGTCGTGCGCACGCGCCGCCGCCCGCGAATCAGCGCGCGCGAATGCCCATCGCTAACCGCAGTCGACGTTCTGCGATTTTTTGGTCGGATTTAAAAAGTGCCTTTCCCTGTTTTTCGCGTCCGGGATCCGCGGATATCTCGGGAACAGACTCCGCAGGATCTTGTCGCCGCAAAATTCTCACATCCGGCGTTCTTTTCCTTCCACAGTTTGCCCTCCCGTGTAACACGCGTGTTCGACTGCCAACGGTGTCACACCGTGTGTGTGTGCGCGCGCGCGCATGGAGCGTGCAGATGCATGCGAGAGAGAAGGCGACATATGAACGCTATAGCCACTACAGTATAGTGCAACAGGCTCGCGTGGTCGTCGAACGGGCGAATGAATTTAGCGATTTTATTTTTTTTTATGGAATGGCTGGTTTTAGTTTGCCTTTGGGAATCAATATACGTCTTCGATTTGTTGTGAATTCCGGTAACTCGTTAAAGATAGATTATCGAGTGAATTGAATAAGGGATTGCAGGGAGGCGAAGAGATAAAGAATCCTAGTAGCTACGATTTAACTTTTATGTGGAGTAATTAATTAGCAATTAAAGTTCTCACCATGCAATTAATTGAACTCTTAGGGCGCAAGGGAGTACGCTTGTTTATTAATGATGATGTCAATGGGATTCTGTATTTTAACCGAAATATTGAAATAAAATGATACTTGGGGTATTGTTAAGAATATTAATCATGTACGTTTATGAATATTAACAAAAGTCCCGTGACGATTTTCTTTGTAAAGGCTTCTATGGTAGAACTTTCAAATTTGAAGAATGTTTGTTTTCTCCCTGTTCAGTTCAGTTAAGAAATAAATCTGAATATTTAGAAATATATATTTTAATGGAATGTAATAATAATGATAATAGTTTCATGTGAAACAATATCGTAGTGTGAACCATTAGTTCTGTTTTGTTCAAGTCGATAAGCTGACTCAAAACTCTGCAAATTAATGCTTTCTGTATAGAAACAATTTATTCCAAAATGATGGATGCAGTGACCTGCATTTTAAAAACTTTTACTGTATTTAGAGTTCGTTAAATATCGAACACGTTCGATCGTAAGTTCCTAATAAAAGTAAAGAATGGCCAGTAAAAGCATTTAAGAAGTTATAATCAGTAACAATTTTGCGAATTTATAAAAATGTTATATTTTTTTTAAACTCGGATGGAAACAGAAATACTTAACGAAAGTGGTACATGACGTACTAACAGAATCATGTAATTGCGTATTTTTTGTGACTTTTAAATAGATTTAATTTGTAAAATAGCCAATATAATATTGTCTATTAAACAAACAAAATAATATTTCCTAATTAAGTGGTATGACAACCACACATATTTCAGCAAAGCATATATACAATCGATTTAGATTAATTAATAAACATTAATAAGGTACATTACCATCAATCCCTCAATTTATAGTTATTTTGTAAACGTCAAAGGCAGCTTCTTTCAGAACGAGCAAGTAATAAATTCATATTTACGTTTTCTTTCCATTCGACGCTCCTCTTCTAAAATTTTTAATTAATATACTAATAACAATACAAACACAGGTAATATAAAAATGAAAAAGGTTAACCTATCGCACCGACAAATTATCCAATAAATATACGTAGCAATACAACAATATTCTTGCTTATCGTTTTGATCATCTTTCCCATTTATCACGTACCTACACTAATTTCTAGCAATAAATGAGTAGGTACAAAACTTCTAAAATTAATGATTGTACATCCAGTGTTCATTTGTTATATCCAGATAAGAAATTACACACGCTGCAAGGTCGCATTGGGGATTTCATTCATCTTCCAAGAGCTACGTTCTCCTCAATGGATTTAATTAAAAAGTTGATGGCTCTGAAAGTGCAGCCTACGCAAAACTACCTTTTCATTCGAAAATTAAATTGTTCCGGGGCACAGAAGTTTCTGCCGCGTTATTTTAGCTTACGAAATGCTTTTTTTTATATAAAAAAGAGATGTGTCAGCAAATATACTGCTTCCAAAGTTTAAAAATTTTTCATGTTGCCAACATTGATCCAAATATTTCTACATGATCATTCTTTTTTATAAAATCATTATGATGGTCACGAAGCCCTACTTGTATAATACTTTTACAATCAACTTTTACACTCTCATTGCGGGTTAAAAATTCAATATAACTAAACAATGAAATGGAGCAAAATTATAAAAAAAAGTTCATTCACAGACGTTTGATTCTTGATGTTATTAATTATAATATTAATTTTATTACTTTCAGCGTAATTGTCTGATGATGGGCAGAAACAAACTTTTTATTTAAACCAAATTTCATTCTGATAAAAATTTAGAATACTGAATTAAAGGTGAAGAAGAACATTAAATAAATTAGTATACAATTGGAATTAAGAATTGGAAATATTAATTTCTTATGGGAATGAATATTGAATGAAAGATAAATGTTTCCAGCTCTTCTCCATTTTTGACACTGCAAGAAAATGCTACATGGAAAATTTTCGTCGACGGTTCGGTTCGTTCGTGCACTATTCACGCATCGCAATTCCAAACAGAATTGCTTCTCGTGGAAAAAACGTTTGTTTAATGTTTACCCACATGAGAATAATAGCGGCTGTCAGATGCACTCAACGAAGTAACTCATCAGTTTTAAAGAGCAATATTTTTTTAACAGCAAACACGGCCATATGTTGAAAATATATAGGTACGATTGGGAAAAACAAAATATTTTTACCTAGTTTCTATAAAGTTGTGGGAAACAGCATTAGACAACATTCTACAACATTTTTGCAATTAACGTACGTTTCATGAATAGCATTACACTTATAAATATAAGCTTAAAAATTTTAAACACTAAATTAAGAAGCTTGTATTTTGTATAATGGACGTATTAATAGAACTTGATAGTAATAAATTTAAATATTTATACTTATAATAATTATTCCACTGTAAAACATAATTTTATGCATGATAAATGTATGCTTTGAAAGGGTACCCAAATTTGAGGAAAAAGAAGGGAACAAGAACTTTATATTTTGTATACTTATACACGTATTAGTGGGACTTGATAATAATACATTTTAGTATATATATTTTTAATAATTATACCACTGAAAACTAAATTTTATGCATGATAAATGTATGCATTGAAACGGTACACAAATTTGAGGAAAAAGAAGAGAACAAGAAGTTTATATTTTGTATACTTATACACGTATTGGTAGGGCTTGATAATAATAAATTTTAGTATGTATATTTCTAATAATTATACCACTTTAAAACTAAATTTTATGCATGATAAATGTATGCTTTGAAATTGTACAAAAATTTGTGGAAAAAAAAAAGAAACCTCTCTTGCCGAAACCCGGGATTGAACCGGGGACATTTAGATCTTCAGTCTAACGCTCTCCCAACTGAGCTATTTCGGCTGGTGTTAGTGCTTCTTCTATACAAGTAAAAGTATGCACACTTACGTTGACCTATTTCATATTTAGAATTTTCAATGTTAATTGTTCATGAATCCATTACGTTTTCCAATTATTACAGACGCAAATCACATAAATTTCTCCAAAAATTACGAAGTACCTATTCCCTATTCTGCACAATAACCATAAGCAATGTGTATTCTAAAAGAACTGTTTCTAAACGAAAAATAATACGAATTTGTAAATGCGTAGTATAACAAAAGAAATAATTAAAAAATTAATTATTTCTTTTGTTATACTACGCATTACCTCTTAATTATCTATTAATTATCCTCTTCTTATTTTCTTTTCTTAATTATTTACAATAACAAAATATTTCGCACCGTTAAAAGGAAAATATTCAGTACGATAATTTTTTAAAAACCAAACAATTCAGAAAAGTGATAGTAAGTTCAAAGTACTTCAAACCTATTCAACGTAACTTTTTGTATTCACCTTCATAGCCGTGTCTTTGTTCTCTAATTCGACCTACTTTTATCACATTATTTCGCACATCCTGCCGCTTGCCAGTCTCTACACGATGCACAAGTTTACATTTCTCAGAACAGGCTTTAAGGTTATTCGAAAGGAACGAGATCGGTTAAAACTCACGGCCGAGAAGCGAAACCGATCGGTAGAGGGACAGAGATGGATACAGTCACTACGAAAACGAACAACGAATTTCAGAGGGAGAGAGAGGTAGAGAGCGGAGAAAAGGGAGAGAGTCAAGGACAAAGATGCAAGTTCATTTAAACCCTGTCTGTATACGACCAGTAATTATTATTCCTTCTCAATAAAGGAATAAATGAAACCATGGGCGTCCGCAGGGGGGGGGGAAGGAGCAGTCCCCCCCCCTGGCTTTTGAGAAAAGATCGCTTATTTTTCAAGACTGATCTTTATTAACATTATACTAAAAAAGGGAATATTTTTAAATTTTGGTTTTAAATGTTCAATTAAATTGGCATTATAAAATGGGTTAAAAAAGCAAGAGGGGTAAATTTTTCTTTACCACCATCCCAAAATTATCCCCCCCCCCCCCCCCCCTGGAAAAATGTCTCCATACACCCCTGAATGAAACCAAAATTAACCAGCAACTTGTGTTAACATTGTTCCTAAATACCACAATTAATACATTCTTTCGAATTTCCTTGAAATGATCATTTCTTCTAAATTCATCGAAGCATAATAAGGAAACAAAGATTAGGAAAAAGTTTCGAAAAAGAATTCCAAAAGTGCTGACAATTACGTATTCGAAATTTAAATTTCATAAAAGTCCGCTTTAATCCAAATATAATACCCTGTGCACATCCGTTCATCCATTTTGCATTTAGGAATACACTATACTCTCCCTGCATTGTTAATTAACCTAACATAGCCAGGCAGCCCTATAATATTCAATTCAATGTATCATCGAATGTAAGTTATAAATTTTGAAACAGTAGTTTGGGCGCAGCAGATGGCGTTGCTTTCCAAGTTCGCGTTGCAAAATAAATCGATTGCCTTGTACGGTAAACCGTCGCCGAGGAGCAATCTTCTGGCTGTCTTTTAAAGGAAGAACAGGAATAAACAACGCTGGCGCGTTTCGTCCTCGAAACGGCTTGCGAGAGAGCTGAAAAGTTGCCGAGGCCGCCATAATGTTCTTCCTGTCTGAACTTGGCCCACAGTCTAGTGCGGCCGCTACGTTCACGACGTTCAGTGTCGCGTCGTACGTAGATGGTGACGGTTCGCTGGAAGAGGGACGTGTTGGTAGCCGAGAACGTAATAACCGATTCGCGACGGGCGAGCGAGGGAAATTCGCGAGCACACCTTTTTTGTCACGCCCTACCGGGTGTAGGGGCATCGCGGAAAAGGGAGGAAATTCCATCGTTCACGGCTGCGACCGGGCACTATGGCGAGTTTGAGGCAGACCCCGCTGACGTGTAGCGGGCACACCAGGCCTGTGGTGCATCTTGCGTTCTCCGATGTCACGGATTCTGGATACTACCTAATTTCTGCGTGCAAAGGTAGCCGAACGTCCGATTTCTCAGCCCTGCGGGAAGGCTCGCCGCCAGGCCGTGTCGGTCAATTTTTCTTCTGTCACGACCGACGCGTTCAGTTCTTGATCTCCTTGGCCCAGTTCCTTCGGGGCACCAAGGTTTCGCGAGCCACGGGTTTCGAGGTTAGACACCGCATGCTCGCGATGTTACGGATTTCCCCGTCCAATTCCTTTGTTCTCGCGGTACATTTCCTTGGCGTCGGGCTATTCTCGGGATGCATTTAAAACGAATTAAAATTCGTGGCTGTACGCGGCTACATTGCCGTATCTACTGACTGCCCTGAAGTACGTGGTCCTGCCTGACACGAGGCGATTCATTTTTCAAAGAATAATTCGAGAATGCGAAACGAGGCACAGTAGCCTTGGCTTTCGAGGCAACTGAATTTGAATGTGCCTGGAATACGCGCGCAATATATTCCGCGCTGGGGCTCGCGTTACAGATGTTCGTCGTGTTTGTACTCCAAGTATGGAAATGGCAATCTTAGGCTCCAAAACATTGTTTCTGTAACTGCAATTAAAAGAAGAAGCTATTCAAGTGCTCGAAGAATCGTAAATTTTCGGCTACAGTATGGAAACGTGCGTGTGTCTCTCATTTCGTAGTGTTGTTGACAGATTGCCATTTAACAGAGCAAAACAACGAAATATTAATGTATGCTTTGTTGAGAATTGTGTTCCATGATATTTCAAAATTGATTATTTTAGAAACAAAGGATTTTATTCCGTGTTTTATAATTAATTTCTCCACTGGGAATCATATATTATCCTTTTGGATCACTCCATGTTTTTTGAGACACCCTGTATAGTGTCTTAATTAGACGAGGTTGCTCCCTAATTTATTTTGTTGAAATATATTAAAGTAATAGAGATTCTATGGTTGGTAGACCTTGGATTTTAATGAAATTTGGAGCAGCAAATATATTATACAAAATATTTTATACCAACGCACATTTTTCCGAAATAATCTAAAGTAGAATTATAAGTAGTTTCAGTTTGTTTCTTATTTCGTTTTTTCAAGCTATATTAATTCCAAATGGCAGCTCTATTCTTCGAAAATTATAAAAAAAGAGTACAATATGCCTAAAATTTTACAAAACTGACACCAAATAAATAATAATTATTGCCAAGGAAATTTGGCAGGTGAAATGATCAGTGATCTATCGAGAATAAGTGGTTTCTATGTGGCTCAGCCACGAACAGTTACAGTATTTCAATACATATCATGGGAAGAATCATTGCTACCATTACAATCGAACAAAAGTTGTAATGATTTGTAAAGTAAAGGTAAATTTAATACACGTTTAGATGGAAAACCTATGTTGCGACAAGGAGACACTGGAGACTGGATTGGAACATTTGTAGGACACAAAGGAGCGGTATGGGGTGTCGCGTTGAACCCCGATGCTACAAGAGCTGCGTCAGGCGCTGCTGACTTCAACGCTAAAGTCTGGGACGCCATTAAAGGAGAAGAAATACAATCGTTTCAACACAAACACATAGTGAAGTCTGTGAACTTCAGCACTAACTCCAATTACTTGTGTACCGGCTCTACGGAGAAGCTCGTACGGATTTTCGATCTGAACAAACCGGAGGCAGCGCCGCAGGTATGGATTCGCATCTGCGCATTTGATATTTTAACATCCAAATAAGATTTTATTTAACGAATGATGCCAACAGGTTTTCTCAGGTCACAAGAACGGTATCAGACATGTTACCTTCTTTAACAACGACACTCAGTTAATCACTTGCGCCGACGATAAGACACTGAGAGTCTGGGACATAATCAACGGTCAAGAGGTAAACAGGCTAGATTTCCCAACGATTCCAAATTCCATGGAGGTATCGAAAGATGGAACCATCATCACGACTACTCATTCCAATATAGTTACCTTCTGGAACAGTAAAGAGTAAGTTGACATTTTAATTTCTAGTTTCGGAGCTGCTAACGAGATGATAGAATGCTGAAAAGAATTCATGATATTCGAATGTACCTGACGTTCTTAGTATGCGTCTGTTAAGACGAACGAATTAACATCCCGACCATGAATTTGTAAATTCCTGGTAGTCGTCCTTAAGTCGACCTCGGCTCACCAGGGAATACTTCCTTGCATTTCAATAAGTCCCATACGTTTACGAAATGCTGCGCAATGAAAGAGCAGATTTGATTAACGCACAGTCAGTTTGATGTATGTGTAATGTAACTTATCGTCTGCGCAGCTTGACGAAATTACGCGAGTACACTGTGCCGACGCAGATGAATAGTGCCAGCTTGCATCCAGATTGCAGTATTTTTGTATGCGGAGGGGAGGACTTGAAAATGTACAAGTTCGACTACAGTACGGGCACAGAGATCGGTGAGTTCTTGTCAAATCAACGGGGAAGGAGTATATTGTAATTTAATTAACAGCGTGCTTGTAAACCTTCGAAACTATTTTCAGAATCGTTCAAGGGGCATTTCGGTCCAATACACAGTGTACACTTTTCACCGGACGGCGAGCTATACGCAAGCGGCTCGGAGGACGGCACCTTGAGATTGTGGCAAACGACTGTCGGCAAAACTTACGGCCTCTGGCGATGTATAGAGCAGTCGTCCGCGTTGCAAGACACTGCCGCCGTGCTTAACAACAAACAAGAAGTTCCTGCCAGTTAAGAATGTGACAGCTCCTGAATAGTGTAAAGTATTTTTGACATTGAAGAGCGGGACGGTTCGTGGGTAGATGTGAGAGCAAGGCAGCGAGAAGAAGGAATCTCTATGGTGACTTGAGTCGAAATTTCATTTCGCTAGGCGGCGGCTGCCAAAATACTTTGTATATATATACACGCATCATTGGATCTCTGAGAAACAAGCTCCACCTGTTCGGCCTGTTAACCGCGGTGTTCCGGAGAATACTAAAAGTTGAGCGGACCAAACTTCACTGTAGACCTGACAGGTGATGGAAGTGTGGGACGCCGTTCGCTATTTATTGTAAAGAAGAAAAAAAAGAAACATTAACATTTATTAACGTTATACATGTCACATTATTATACTACAAAATTAGACAAAGGTGTAATGACAGAAAGAAAGACAATTCATTATGAAAATTTCTCTGTTTTGTATCTGTTATTTCGCGCAATAATTACTATACAAGTATAAAAAAAACACGATTTGCCTGGTACAATTCCCAGCGCAACTCCTTAAAACACATATATCACTCATCCGCCTCGTGACGATATTCACATTTTAATATCCCCCTTCCTAGCAGCGCCGCGGCATCACCGTTAATACCGTGACGATTTATTTGGAGTCCTTATTGTTTTCACACCGCAATTATGTACTACGAGATCACTGTACAATTTTTCCTTCAAACTGGCAATGACAGCTCTTATACATAGACGCGTCGTGTACTGACCACATTCGAGAGTACGTCTTCTTTCGTAAATTAAATACTTCTTACAATCTATACAGTAATAGCACTAAAAAAAAAACATAACAAAAAGAAATATCAGAGGTATTCGTTACATGACGATACACGATATCGTCACCGATACGATTCCGTTTTACCTCGAATTGGCGAATCACGGATACGTTTATATCTCTGTACACTCTGGTGTAACTTTTGCGTTTGCGATTACTCTCGACCTTTCCTCGTAGATAACGTTCAAAAGGTAAGGGGCACGAGCACAGACACCTCTAACATCTGTCTGTCCAATTATCGTGGATGAATGCAGAGCCCGTTATAGCGAAACGTTACTGTCGTTGTACAGTCTCTTGAAGGAAGACAGTGTGTCTCTTGCATGTTACAATAGTTAATTAAGCAACGAGTTGTATAAAAAAAAGTCTTTGTCGGCGTGTCTCTGTTTATTCCTGTTGCTCAGCCTACGAACTGCGAGAGATCGGGCAGCTTGAAGCCGTTGAATGAGACAGGCGTCGGCACGCTTCTTAAACTGTTCCTGTGCGTCACGAAACCGGGGAAGCTGGTCGGCGTGGTGAACTGCTGAAGTCTCGAGGTAGCTTCCGTGGATGCCAGAACGAAACCACATTGGGCGGTGCACACGTCGTCGCGTAATATTGCTTCTCTGGAGGCCTCGCGCAGAAGTTGGTTGCAATCCGTGATCCTTAGAGAAGCGCATTGGGTCTGAAATGAGAATAGCCGAATTTAAAAGAAACGTTTTAAATCTCCTGGAAATCAATGTAGGCACAGTGGTGATTAAAAGGAAGTTAAAAACTCGTATCTTTACATATCTGCGGAAGTGATTTAATAACTACGTTTTAATTACTGTATTATGTTGTTGGTCTATCCTTACAACCCCCATCTATGAGATATCAATTTTTAGATACAATTCTTTTTAGTGGAACTATCTTATTTCTGTTATCGTTCGAAGTGTGTACTTTCTTTTTACCACTGTCATATTCAGTTATCTTAATTGTTATCCCAAAACGTCGGTCCTACGTGTGTCCTAATTAAGATCTGCGCACACTTGTCAGTTCCGTGTCAGTACCGTTCTGGCGTACCAGTGGTAAGAAGAAGAGACCCTTTACGCCCGTCTTCTGACAAGTGTGCGCGGATCTTTAGCCTCCACTTCGTCCGAAATACCTGAACACGACCAGGGGCAGATTTGAACTCACATGAGTTATTGCTAATTTGCTACATGAAAAATGTGAATTGTTTTTAAAGCTGGCTCAAGTCTCTGCGTTTAAACCTTTTCCAATTTCTTTCGATCAAAATTTGTCGTTTCTCAAAATTTGATGCTCCCGAAAAATTATTGCTCCTCAGAATTTGCAGCTTTCCAACATTGGTTCGTTTCCTAAAATTTGACGCTCCCAAAAATTTTGTCGCTCCAAAATTTCCGCTTTCCCAAATTTGACGCTCCCCAAAATTTGCCGCTCCCGCAAAGTTGACGCTCCCCAAAATTTGCCGCTCCCGCAAAGTTGACGCTCCCCAAAATTTGCCGCTCCCCCAAAGTTAACGCTTCCCAAAATTTGTCGCTCCACAAAATTTATCACTCTCCAAAATTTGCCGCTCCCCAAATCCACCCCTGGACACGACATGAGCAAATTATGAAGTGAATACTTACACCTTCCGCCGTGCAGACGCAGCTGGTGCAAGGCGTAGGGAAACCAGACTCTCCCAAAGCGACGTTCCTGCCCCCGATCTGGCAACCATGCCTCGTCTCCCTCCAAGCGGAGAGGTCTATCTGCGGCATGGAGCTGCAAGGGACGCGCGGATTTAGGAAATTGCTGGGCAAATCGAATATAGCTCGCTGCATGTCGGCATGCTCGTCCATATTGTCGCACATCGCTTTCGCCAGCGTGGATTTACGAATCTCCGCCAGCTGATGCTCAGTGAACCGAATGTTTGGATCGTCGGTCTCGTACCAGAAACGATCGCACTTCCGCGACTGCCTGAACTGTATGGCTATTATGCAGGCAAAGGTCGGCCCCACGAGGCCACCTTGAAGCGGCCTCTCGCTCAGCCCGCCGGGGAACAAGTCGATATCATCCACGGAAGCGTAGATACGCTTCATACGTGCTATGACTTCCGGTGCCATCTCCCTGGACAGATCCTCGAACGTGGTAGCCCTCTTCAGGTTACACAGAGCCCTGTAATTATTGTAGGACGGTATCCCGTGGTCCCTAGCGCGATGAACATTGAGAGCTATCAAGTCGATGCCGGAGTATGGGATTCCGCGGATCTCGAACAGATGGTTGGTCACCTCCCCGGTTATGAACTGGTCCAGTGACTCCATTGGCGTGGCCACCAGCCCTCGCATCATTTCGTCCACCATGCCGAGCTGGTAGAGCGGGTCGGGGTCGAAGAATCCATCCCTCAGCAAGATAGCCGGCTCCACGTTCTGATAGTTGCGATCCATCCTGGGCAGATGGGGCCTCAGAAGAGAGTGTCCTATCCTGTAGGCGGCTGTGGCGAACTCGGTGAGCACGCTGGGATTGCAAGTGGGCGAGTACTCCTTGTAATAGCCCTGAGGTAGGAGTTTCAAGCCGTATAGACTGACAGCGTTCCAGCCGAGGATTCGCGGCAGGAACTCGTTGTACGTGATGTGCTGCAGCATCGCGCTGATGATACGTCGAGTCTGCTGGAACAATTTCTCACCGTCCCAGTGCGGGTTCACTTGCCTCAAGCCCTCCACCACCCTATTATGCTCCCGCACCCAAAACGTGTGCATAACGGTGAGACCAGGCTGCTCAGAGGCGCGACCGTCACCGCCGATGAAGCAGTAGCCAGATTTCGCCTTGCACTCGGGATGCGTAGGCGACTGTGGCAGGAGATCCTTGCTCCCGCGATGTGGGCTCTGGGTGATGTTCATACGGCCGTTGAAACCTCGTAGAACGTTACATATGCAAGTATTCTCGCCGTATATTACAGAAGCATCTAGGAAACCAGTGTTCTGGTTGATCTGCTCTCGTGGGCCCAGGTTCTGTTGCCCTGGCAACGACCTCATGGACGGGAAGCACAATCGCGCGCCGGAGCTTACGTTGACAGTGGGGTAGTAGTGGTCGCCGGGCGGCACCGGGAAAGGATTACACTCCGGGTGCACCGTGCGGGGAGAGTCGCACGGACGACAGCTCGGTATGGACTCCGCGAAGCCCTTATGTATCGGCGTCATCGTGAGATCGTGGTCTAGGAACTGGGCGTACTGCATCACCATCAGCGTGTACCGATTGTGGAGGTGGGAGATGTCGGGATGGAGCACTGTAGATATCACTCTTGGATTCGGCAGAGGTATCCCCGATAAGGATGTCATCCTTGGCTTCGACACACCGTTCTCGTAGACAGGGGGTAGCAATCTGGCGAAGGTTGTCAGCGATTTGCCAAGACTGGGGTTACGAAGATTGTTGCAGTGACCGGAGAGGGTTCTGTATGGGCTTGTAGGGTCGCATGGGCTGTCGTCTGAGGGGCACTCGACCTCTTCGTGGTTCGTCGGCTTTTTCTGAGACAGAAATCCAGATATGTCGACGTTCTGCAGTAGATCGGAGAAGTCGTTGTTGGGGAAACCGAGGATGTTATCCGTGGTGTCGAAGATCTGTCGTTTCCTGCGTCTTAGGCCGTAGGCACCGTTCAGGATCTCGTTGGTAGCCAGCTCGTACATGATCGACGAGTTAGCTAGCAGCAGGGCGTCTCTATTAGCCTTGGAGAAGCTGGCGGCGGTGCCGGTCGGCGACTTAGGGTCCGCTATCCTCTGCTCCAACCAGGAGTTGTATTCCAATTGCTTCCTCTCGATCAACTCTGCCTCAGCCTTTTTCACAGCTGCCGCTATCAAGCTGGCTCTGAGGTTGGGCATGAGCTCCGGGGTCTCCGGTGCGTTGGGCACTCTTTCCTTAACTGGCTCTGGCAAAGGCTCCTCTCTCCACGGAGTCACGTCCAGCACGCTGTGCTGATCGCAGCTGATTCGGGCGTTCAAGTACGGGTCCTGCTGGATGAACGCTTTCGGCTGGATCCTTTGGATTTTCGTGTTGGCGCAGAGAATGCCGGCGAGAGACACTTTCTTTATCTCAGCAAGCTGCGCTGGACTCAACCCGGACGGTGGGATGTCGTTCTCGTACCAAAAGCGATCAGAGTTTCTTAGTTTGATGAACTGCTTCTTTAGAAGGCATTCGAAGGTTGGCCCGACAGCTGCACCCTTCGTGGGGATTTCCAGGATTCCACCTAGAAGGAGATCCACGTCCTCCACGCGGGAGTAAATAGACTCCAGCGCTTTCGCGTGCATGGGGTGCATGAAGCGCTCCAGATCCTTGAAAGTCTGAACCTGAGACAGTTAAATGAAAAATATATGTTGATGACACTACTAACTTAGCAAGTTTCAAAAAAATTTCTAGGGATTTTAACACTTTAAGCAGCGTCGGCGTGAAAGAATGTCGGCTGTTGAAGAATTAGCTCAGAAGTATAATTCGACTCATTCTAAAACGTATTGAAAAGGTTTCCAAATTTGCACCTAAAAACTCGCATTAATAATGACACCCGCTGATATAATTCTCCACTTTCCAAGTACGCTTCCAATTGTACCATAAATCATAAGTCAACATAACCACAAAAATAATTCGTGAAATCGCGACGACCTACCGTAACATTGTTTCCGGAACATCCAGCGATGAACCGTGTGTATCCGGGGATCCCGTGATCGCGGCCCACGTGGACGTAACGGGCGTCCGCGTCCAGCCGGGGCTCGAAAGCGGATCGATTAAGATCGAGGCTCACGCGATTGGCTGACGCGGCCACGTGGTCCTCCAAGCACGTGGCGTCGTTGATGCCGCGTCGGCGCAGTGACGTCAGAGCGCGGAGGGCCGCCAGCGCGACGGCATCGTACGTGCCCCCCACGTTCGACGACGAGTAACCGTTATAGAAACCGCTCGCGACCGGCAGCAGCTCGGGATCGGTCCGAGCGCCTTCCCCGAGGATGCTAGGCACATACTCGTTCAGGGTGACGTGTTGGATCTGCGCCACCACCAGTCGGCGCGCCTCGAGGAACAGCTTCGAGTCGTCCCAATGTTCATTGGCTTCAGCCAGCTTCTCGGCCACGCGGTTGTGCTCGCCCAAAATCGCAGCGTACATCATTCCCAGCGCCCTGTTGTCGGTGTTGTTGCACACCTCGCAGGCGGAAGCGTCCATCTTCCCTCGGCTGTAGGTCCTCAGCTGGTGGAGCTTCTCGTCGACCGCGCCGTAAATCTCGGAACCATCGAGGTACGCGGACGCGGCGTTCATCTGCTCCCTGGTGTCGAAGTTGCACTTGTACACCGTCAGGCTGGGCACCGATCGCCAGTAATCCGTGCAGCCGCCCTGCTCGTCGCGGATCTCGTGGCACTCGGGGTGCCTCGATTTGCCGGAGCAGCAGAGGCCGGGTTGGTTAGATGGGTGCACCGGTGAGGCGATGTCCTGGAGGACTAGTTCCGACCATACACCCGAGAAGCTGGTCAGGCCCTCGTGGGCCTCCGGCACTGGCTGCAGGTGGTCGATCACCATCGACACTGCTGTCGTCGGTGCTGGGAGCACGTGGCTGCCTATCGATTGCCGGGGTGCCGCGATACCTGGCGATCAAGCATAAAGAGATGTTTACTGTTTAGTCACTAATTCCGGGATTGTTTAGTGGGACTGTATTCCGGGGGAGACGCAGTGGACGGAGCTCGCACTCGCCACAAGAGGGCATTTCAAACGATCCTGCCCATTCGCGAGTTCTCACTCAACCACCGATTCCAATGTGTACGACCCTATTACGTCCTTACGTAAACATACTTTTTTACGCGCACCTCGTTCTGCTATTGTTCTTTCCCAACCTCATTAACAGGCGAAAGAGCATTCCTTTTCGATGAATGCTTATCAGTATGATCCTCGCTTTTACTTCGCGAGGGTGTGCAATTTGAATGAAAACAGGTGTCTATTGTAGATTAGGATCGCAGGAGCACGCGTTAAATTAAATGTTGTATAACGTGGCTCGCTAGTCGTAACAGTATTATGTAAAAAAAAAACTCTTACTCCGACGGGAAATACCACTCCATACATCTACAATCGATTTTATTTCCCTCGAAATATGCTGGGAAAAATTAAAATGTACCAGATACACATTTAATGGTTGAAAGACAGGTTTGAAATATAAATTCAAAATTGTGGAAACATTGTACGCGTTACAAGCTTATATACAATTGTGTATCTGTGGCATTTACTCGCAGGTTTGTAGTAAGCTCGAATCTTCGTGACGAAACGCTTTCGATTTCTAATAAGCGGTATTTGATTTCAATGTCGATCATAATCGAGAGATGGATAGTCGAGACATGGATCCTTGGCCTAGAAAGTTGCGATGAATTTCGCTATCTCCAGTAACAACTAGCATCAGGTGCATTTGAGAGCGAATAATCATTTTCATCACAAAGTAGAAAGTCGATTTAGGTTACTTTATGCGGGGATGTTGAAAAATTTGCAGCTTTGTGATTAGATGAATTTTGACATAGACCAAAATCATGTAGCAATGAAACTCCAATGCATTTTAGAAGGTAAACGTTTCCTTGGGAGAATTTATAATAACAAATATACTACAGAAATATTTGAATACAATACTCGGACAATCAGCTCGGCAACAATTTTGTAAAAAGAAAAGAAAACTGGATTTTACTCTTTAAATTAATTTATATAATCGCCTAATGAATTTTATTGTATTTGCATTAAAAATATTTTTATCCGTTCAATTCGGCTTCTCCCAAGATTAAATCCTGAGTACGCTACTGCGGGCAATATACTTTCTTTGGGAACACGCGTATGGAACGTGAAAAGTCCCTCGGCGTGAAAGCACGCTGACGCCACACAGAGTTACCGACTGTCACAAAATAGGGGGCCAGCCTCTGAATTTGCAATGCATGGCAAATTTCCGTGTCACGGTTATGTATGACGTATCCGTATTCGGTGAATTCCGCGGGAAAGTAGGCTGCTAATGAATCGCACACAGCGCCTTCCTACGCGACCATCTTCGTCATCTTTCAATTCGACGAACAGGAACACAGGTGTTGTGCTTTGCAAAGACGTAGCGGTGTCGTAAAAGCAGTAGAGATTAAAGTAACTAGGTATAATACTACGAGCCTCTAGTATCTTTCCAAGACAAGAGTTCAGAGACGGTTTCAGCATAGATTTTGGACGTTGGTATGCATATACCGCGCCTTGCAGAGATAGTTAAACTGATAGAGTAATTAACTTGAGAGCCACTCAAGTGGTAAGTAATATTAGAAATACCGCGCTAGAGAGATATTTTTCCCGCCAATTTGAAGTGCTACGCCAGGCCTGCACAGGGAGCCTTTTTCAGCGCCTAGCGGCAAGCAACCAGCCGTACGCCGTTACTAAGGGTAGAATCGGTGAGGAGAACTTCAGTAGTTTAGGTTGTGGCTCGTAGGCGCGTAGCGTGAGTATATATAGCTAGGTTCCTTGTGAGGCCCCAATGCCCCACCGAATTATATTGCGGGACCTGCTCTGCACTGGGGCCCCACAAGGAACTCACAAGGGGACCCCACTGCTGACCCCCCATGGATTTTAATGAAATTTTAGGAGATGAATGTGGAGGTCATCTGCATGACTTTCTGCAAAATATCTTTTGCCAATGAGCATTATTTATAAACAATCCATATGTGTCGCATAAAAGGACTTCACTTTAAACATACCTCAAGAAACTGAGTTGGGTGAGTGCGTATAGCGCTTACTTCCCAACCAAACAGGTCAGTCGGGTTCAAATCCCTGTCATCCTGATTTATGTTTCCTTTTTTTAACTTTTATTTTGAATAATTAAATTTCATACTGCTTTGTTTCATAAATATTGTAATTTTTTAACATAAATATTATATATAAACATGACAAAAATACATAACTTTTTATATACGTACAAACATAACTGGTACATACTTGGACTATAAAGACACTGTAAATTATATATTTAATATGAAATTTTTTTAAAATACACATATATACATATAAATTTCATGTTAAATATATAATTTACAGTGTCTTTATAGTCCAAGTATGTACCAGTTATGTTTGTACGTATATAAAAAGTTATGTATTTTTGTCATGTTTATATATAATATTAGAAATTCCAACTAGAATTCACCCAGACGACGAACATTAAATGGTTTTTCATCAAGAAAAGTACAATTTGAAATTGAGGACCTTGCAGCAACAGGGGTGCAGCTCTATTTTCGACAGTTTTTTTAGTTATGGCGTGTAATTATCCGATAACAAACGAGCGTTTTATTGTAAACTTTGAACCTGCACCGATTACTGTTTAGTGTAATATTTTTCTTTTAAGCAGCTCCAGGTTTGAAAAATTTGCCAAAAATAGGGATAAAAACTTATCAACTCAATAACAACTTATTGCGTGAAAAAATATATTTACTAATTAATGTTCTGTTTTTAATGTTAAATCAGGGCAATAATTTTATAACCAGTTCTTTCTAATTTACTCAAATTTGGAAAAGATGGAGCTGCGCTCCTCCTGCTGCAAGGTCCTAACTTACAAGTGTTAATATATATTAATATATATGATGCAAAAAAACCCATATCGATATCCCTCTTCGTTTCATAAAGAATGTCACTTTTAAGCTACTAAACCAGGATCACCACTTAAGCGTGTCTCATAAAGAGATTATATAGTCACTCTATCTTCTCAAGGCACAGTAAACTTAACTCCTCCACTAATTCCTGCAGTGGATGCAGCTGTAGAAGATTGATAGCGGCGCAGTTACAGCCGATCATTATTCGCGTTTATCCACGACGAATCGCAGGGATATTCGTCTAACGATGAAAAAGGGCTGAGTAGTTCGGGAAAGTATTTTAACAAGTCCCGTCCTTGTCCCTAATTAAGTTGATTCATGCGTACGTGTGGAGAGACAAGCATGGGAAACTCGCCATTTAAATATTACCGTAAACGTACGGACGAAGATCTCTGCTTGCTCGTAAATCCTTCCCGCTGCGACAGGCATACCGGCGCATCTATGATCGTTCCAAATATTTCCACGAAGCTCTTATGCAATTTTTCTGCTTTTTCTAATTCTTCCTCGCCACCATTCTTTGTATTTTATATCATCAGCATTCACCAGTATTTTTAAAGAACTTTCTATGGCGTTTCCGTCATCGATACTAAAATAACTAAATTTTATTGTTAAATCTCATCGAACCCTTTATGGTAAAGATAATTGTATCGATCGCGTAAGTATCATTGCTAATTTTTATCGCAATCAACTTGTTTTTTCTCTGATTCCATAGATAAGATCCGTACAAAAATTTACAGTTGTTGCGTTGAATGATTTATATTGTATACATATTTTTTTGGGAAATCTATTCGTCTCTTTTTCTGTTATACTAGTTCGTAGTAAATAATTTATGAGATAAATATCTGACAAATTGCTTTTTATTTAGATATTTTCGCATTGCCAAATGTTCTCCTGATGCATATAATAATTGCTCTTCTGTAACTATTGGTTTTACAGTTCTTCTCGGTTGATATTTTTTCTACATGGAGTATGATGTTTTTTAGGTACTAAAGTTTCTTTTTATCATTTGCTGAGTCTCTCGGTGGATTTGGAGATTTGGCGCTCCTAGGTTAACAAGTGTCTGCCGCTCTTTCAGCGAAATATTACCAAATATTTTAATTTACAAGGGTCGAGACAATTTCAACATTAAATCAATATAGTAAGTCACATATGAGCTATTGCTAATTCGATGTAGGAGAAAGAAGTGAATTGTTTTTAATGTTGACTCAAACCTCTGTGTTAAAACTCTTTCCAATTTCTTTCGCTCAAAATTTTCCACTTCCCAAAATTTATCGCTACCAAAAATTTTGACTCACACAATTTTCCGCACCCCAAAATTTTCCGCTGCCCAAAATTTTCCGTTCCCCAAAATTATCCGTTCCCAAAATTTGCCGCTCTCCAAAATATGCAGCTCCTCAAAATTTCCGCTTCTTAAAATTTTCTGCTCCCAAAATATGTCGTTCCCCCAAATTTGCCGCTGCCCCAAATTTATCGTTACCAAAATTTTTCACAGTCCAAAATTTTCCGCACCCCAAAATTTTTCGCTGTCCAAAATTTTCTGCTCCCCAAAATTTCCGGCTCCTAAAATATGCCGCTTCCCAAAATTTGCAGCTCCCCACAATTTTCCGCTCCCTAAAATTTTCCGCCCCCCAAAACTTTCCGCCCCTCAAAATTTGACGCCCCAAACTGCAGCCTACTTAGCCTATACACAAATCCGTTCCTGATTCAGTCGCTACACACCCCATGCCATAGGCATTTCCAATAATAAATTGCAATATTTCCTTAACCCTTGAGTCTATGAAACTAGCTCTCGAACAATATTCCTACTAAACGATCCCAGTATTTTGGGGTCAACGAATGTTGCAAGGCGGAGCCAGGGAACCATTGGCCAGGACATTGGAGTCGCTTTCTTCGCTCTTTTCACTTTCATATTTTCGTTTGGATTTTTTTCTGTGGTAGACAGGCGCCAGCTGCCTTTCGCGCTCTCTTTACACTGTTTCCAACAGATCCATCGATGAACCGATACAATTTCTGCGTTTAATTAACGCCGTACTCATCCCCTTGTATATCATGGACTCCAATCGAGACAAGTTCAATTGAACCTTTACCTCTTTAACCCTTTAGCGCCAAACGTATCATATATGATACATTCCTTTTTTTGCCGTTTCGCCGTTTACATTCGCATTTTGCTGTTTGCAACAGTTTAAGTGATACATGTTTAGCGTCGTTTTATTCACTGAAGAAAGTCGGACATATCTGAACCCTGTATTCTTCGGTTCTATGCATTTTGACCTCTGAAAAAAATAAATTTAAAAAAATAAAAAAAACTTTTTTTTTAAAAAAATATATAAATTCAGACCATTTTTAACGATAAAAACAAAATGGGATATTTTTATTTCAACGGGATCTAGGTGTGGGCGTTGATGGGTTAATGCTCCATCTAAACCGACTTTATAAACAGCAAACGATAGATGGTGCACATAAATCGTCCAGGAAGTGAATATTGAACGCGGAAGTTTCTTGATTCGAAGCATTCAGTTAGGCTACGGCTACATTAACAGTCTTCCTTGTATCTAATGTGTTACTGTTTCAGAATGCATTCCATGCAAAAATTATTCAGTATAATTTCTTTAATATTTCCTTTGCTCTCATAACGTTCAATTTAGATAATTAGAACACAGATTACGTTCATTAACATGTTCACAGCATCGTGACACATTAGTGGTCATACTTGTTCCTTCTCCTGAAAAGTAGCACGTTGTAAAAAAAAATATAAAATAGGTACTTTAGAGCACATATCTACTACTTACAAATATTCAAATTCGACTATTTGTAATAAAACTAAGCTTTCTACAAAAAGGCTGATTTTACAATAGTCTGCGACATATACACAGCCGTTCATAAGCATTAGAACTCCTGCTCATGTGGGATAATTGCGAGAAAAGTTGCAAATTTACATGCCACTTTATTCGCTACTTCAAATTAAAACCAGAAAACAAGAGCAGTGAAAACTACCGAATCTCACGAATATTTGCATTTGTGCAAATGCAGCAGGTGTTCTAATACTTACGAGCGCTATATCAACGATCAGCAAGTAAGCATCGACGAGGAGGACGGAATCACAGATGGACTCGCTTATTATTCGCACGGGCGATGGCGCAATCAATGTTCACCGAGGGACTCTCTATTTCGTTGTACTGGCGCGCCTCCTAGCATGCTAATCCGTCGTTTCTAATCCCCGCGAGCGTGCCAGCGCGGCGCGGCGCTCGTCGAAATGGATTCGAGCTCCGTGTAGGTACCTGGCTCGTTCCAATTTTCACTTTCCATTCTCGATACGGGAAGCGCGTATTCGCCGATGGACGACGGCGAGCAGGTTGTCGCGCGTGGAATCTTCGCGCAAGCTGTTTGCTATTCGCGCCTATCGGTTCCATTACGTCAGCTCGAAATCCATCTTCGTGCCTTTCGTTTTCTAGCTCCCGTTCCCATTTAAAAATAAATTAGTATATTCATGTAATATTTATATTGTTTTAACACAGCCCCTTCCTCCACGATTCTTAAATAATTAGAACGACCCAGCATCCGTGAATCGCGTTGGTGTTGACGGTTAATCAAGAGCAACCAATGCTAGGCTACGCTGTAGTACACCAACTAATTAAAAAATTCGCTTCCAACTAGTTAGCTTAACAGGTGATAAGATAATCACTTACCATCAGAATATTCAGGCGGCAGCAGTTTCAGGAAGGGCGCACCGCGAGCACCCCAAACAGGATATCTCACGTTGTTGCAAGCACCAGAAGGAGTTCTATACTTGCTGGGCGGGCAAGGTCCATCCGGTTTGATCCTGCAGGGAGAATCCCTCGATGCCGGCCTATCTGGAAACCTGAATGAAAAAGAAAGTTTCCGTGAAGTGGATTCCACAGTAAAGGACTCTTCCAAGCAAAGTAATCGGACAGCTTCTTCTTCGCGAGCAGGATGTAATAGATATCAGAATGCAATTCTGATTATTCTGGTGTTTCACAGTTGAAATCAATTTTGATTGAATATAGAATTTATAGGAGAAGGGTACGATAACAGGGTGGATATTTAATTGGTTTCAAAAAGTAAAGTAGAGAATTAGAAAATTGTGGGAGTAGTGATCACTTCATAATAGTTATAAGAATATTATTAGTAAATAGTAATTATCTATCTTAACCTAACAATACAAATTCGAAGAAAAATCAGATTTCTCGTATTTAGATAATCTTCAATTGTATTAAATTATTATTACTTCCCAACTAATTTTATTGTCCCCTAATATATTCCTATCTCCCCTCTCCCTTATAAAAGGGATTGCAAATTATTTAATTCAACTTTTCACTGCCCCCGAATCCAAACGTTAATTATCGCAATTTAAATAACAGCTATAACTATTTCTCCCATGGAAGATAATAAGAAAGCTAGAATTTGAACCGCAGATGTCTATGCACCTCGCAGTTGTTCCACAGAAATTAGCGATGCACCAGCAACGAGGAAGTATAATTCACGCATGAGTCGTGCGCGCCTTGTAAAATCTCTGACAATAAGCAGCTGTCTGCGATGCATGTACACGCACTCCTATAAATCAAATTGTTTTCGCACAGAAAAAGATTGCGTGTTATGTACGTACAAATTGCTCCGCGGGAACAGTATCTGAAGCTGTATCACAGACTGGAAGTGGTATCAATTAGAGATACTACGGAGCCGTTTGCAAATAGGAAACAATGGAATCTTTCCTTCGCTTTCCTTGCTTGTACAATTAAAACAACAGGACATCATGGGTTTTAAATGATAAGTAAACAGACGAAGTGAAATGAACGATAATGTTTGCGTTCCATTTTGTAGGTTCTGTCAGGGTGGCGTGAAAGATTTCTTCTATTTGTGAAAGAAAGTTTAGAATGGAAGCACACAGTTTCGATGGAGCTTTTATTTATAAGAATTGTGTGCAGAAGCTTTATTACAGCTTTTCTGTAGGGAGAATAGATTTTTAATCAATGTTCTGCTTCCTAATTAATCTTTTGCAACAAACTGATAATAATGTATACTTCATGTGTAGCAGTGGGGAGAAATTGTAATTAGGCTTCATTGAACAGAAACTATGATGAATGGAAAATTCTGTCATAAATTAATAACACTTTCGCGAGTGATCGGTTATTTTATTAGTAATAACTTTGTGCAACACTAATTTCTTCCTTCTTAATTACTTTATGTCAAATAAATATTACATAATCGATTAACCGAGAACCTTTGATGCAAGTCTGAATAAATGAGGTACCGTAAACTGGGGGAACATTGGCAGGTTTTTGAAACATTTTGTTATATAATGTAAAAATTAACATGTTTACATTTGATTAAAGTATCCTATCATAACATTGCATCTTTTGTGATCGTACTATAAGTGTCAAAATGCATAAAATTTGTGTCCTTTCGTTCTGTAATACAGGTTAAAAACGTTAGTGTACCGGGGTAACATTGGCACATCATGTAGAAAGCATTAATGGGTTAAGTATTACTAATCTGAGGTCAGTAAACTTAAATTTATTTATTTTATTTTATTTTTTACATATTAACTAAAATGAACTAGTAACATTAGCACATCATATAAATAGCATTAACAGGTAAACTTGTACTAATTACCATTTCTGATTAATACCGTTAAGGAACTAGTTCTTGATCAGGCACTAATTTTTTATCAGTTCATGATATAAATCGTTCTTTTCAGTTTATGTCCTTAAATAATTGTTTGAAATAATTACTAACATAAAAAAGGATAATTCAAACTAGTTCCTGACCTAATCAAAAATTAGTTCCCATGTATTTTCAGATGATCAGAAACTAGTTCCTAGTCACTTTGTTATTCCCTAACCTTATAAATAATTAAATTATACTTTTTAAAATTTTTCCTTAAAGTGTAAACATTAATTCATCTTTTAGTATGAAAAAGTCTATGGTTGAAAGTTTTATTAGGTTAAAAATAAATATTAAAGCGGGAAGCCCTCTAAACTGATCAAAAACTAGTTCCTTAACGGTAGAACAACGTGTTCCAAAACGCAATAGAAAATTGAATATACCAGGCACGAATTATCCAACAATAACAACCATATCTATCATCTTCACTGAATACCCAAGCTTTCAATTATCCCCCAATTAAAACCACCCCTCAAAAACAAGAAGAAACACACCCAACATTTACCTTCTCCCCTAATCCAACATTTCCCCCGCCACCGGATCGTCCCAATTCCCCAAAGCAGACCTCGAACCACCCACTTGGAATGCCAAAAATACAAGCACCCCCAGCAATCATCATCAATCAAAATCACCTCTCCACCCAACAACAATTACACATGTAACCCCGCCGAGATTAATCACCTTACTGTACCCCATTTCTCCAAAGGGGGCCTCGAGGGGCTACACATAAGCGAGCCGCGCAGAAGGTGACCCTGCCCATCGCAACGACCGCGGCGACTTTCTATCTGGCAAAAAAGAGAAAGAAGAAGACGGGAGCAGAAAAAAGTGAAAGAGGAAAAAGGAGAAGCTGTTCAAGAGCAACGAGGCAAGAAACGATGATGTCCACGGTGGAATGCTTTGGTCGGGCATCAGGAAGGAAGGCCCCGGGGGCGATGCTCGGACGTTTCTCGACGGGTGATAGCGGTCAGCGTGAAAGAGGCTGCCCGTAAGCGCACGGCAGCGGTGGCGTCGATTATGGCAGTGGTAGAGGGCCCGGACGGCGCGGCAACCTTCCCCGAGGTTGAGGAAAGGGGATAGCACCGGTAATGGTCGGACGAGAAACCTTCCTCGTGACTGAAACATCGCCACGGAAGGACGCCAGGCCGGCCGTCGGGCTCCTTTTCTCGGCCATGAAAGTAAAAGTTCGCGGCTCGCCGGCGAGAAAAAGAAAGAAAATGGAACAGGAAGGACGCCCGGGGGACTGGCCGTCGGCGGGCATGCGTGCCGCGCGACGCCTGCTAAGAAACCGTACAAGGGAACATCCCGGGAGCGAAATTTTTCTCTTTTTCCTTCCTGCGCTCTTCAAGGTTCGTTTTGCTGGGAGTTTGATGGGTATTGAAGGGTGTTGGTCTTCTGTTCTTGTTTTTTTTTTAAGGGTAATTGTTCGAGGGGGTGGCTACTGTGATGGGTTCGTTACCCTGTTAACCGAGCAGTTTTACAAACAGAAACGTTCCTTTGTATTTTCAAATATAAACGAAAAGCGATGGAACGCGAATTAACTCGTTTTAAGGACATTACGAGATTTCCTGAAATTCTTCTTCGCTTCCCAACGATGCGACAATGAAGTTGCGACTTTTCGTTATAAGTGAATTTGTAGGTGACCAATTCACTTGTGTTTCTTAATGAACAGGTTAAATTTCTGTCTGTTAGTTTACATGAACTTTAGTCTCTTTAATGATCGAAAAAGTTCTCGACCCTCGTTTTTAAAAAAATTCTGTTAGAACTTATATATTTCGTTTAAGAAAATATCTGTTCCTGTGGAATTTTTATTGAAAAAATGTTTCCTTCAGGAACTTCTTTAAAAAGTGTTCTCGTGGAACAGATATTTTAGAACCTATATAATAAAAGTTCCATGGAAACAAGTTACATTAGAACATTTATTAAAAAAGTTTTCATAAAATGGAGAAAAGTACTACACTATTGGGTACGAGTTTTATTTAACAATATAATGTTATATTCTTCATATGTTTATTTAATAAAAGGTATGAAAATAATTAGATCACTTAATTCCCAAGCCTGATGTAAGTTATAAAAAATGTTTAGTACTTTTCTTCATCTTATGAAAACTTTTTTAATAAAGCTTCTAATATAACTTGTTTCCATTGAACTTTTGTTATACAGATTATAAAATATCTACGTAGATAAGTATTACAAATAAATAATACATTCAGAATATCAATTTAACTGTAAGAATTATTTAATATTGTTGTAATACTATCCATTGAATAGTATTCAGTATTTGTTACGACGATTGAGAACTTTTTTCATATTCGTGAACAAAATATCTGTTCCTGTTGTAGAGAAATTTTTTATTTTTATATTTTATAATGTCCATTCCAACTAGAATCTTTATTTTCAAGAACTTTTATTTTATCGCTTCTCCTGGGAACTTATAATGTGAGAACATTTTTAAAAAACTTCCGCGGTCCATTTTCTAAATGGAACCTATTGAAAAATTCCAGAACTTTTTCGATCCCTTTTTACTGCTTCTCGCCCTTAAACACTTTTTATCGGGAAATGAAATGAAATGGTGCTAGGTAAATGTAAGTTATTCAAGTACACTGATGTGTACGACAAATTGAGTAGTGTTCACAACAGATGAGGAATGGAATAGCCGAAGTTCTGGATGGAGAAAGTAGCCGAAGAAAGCTGCGATCCTTCATATTCTCTTGTATCCAAAATACTGGACACTTTGCGTATAAGAAAGTGAGGAAAACGGTCAGCGAACGAAGTAGCAAGAAACATCCGTTTCAGTTTGTCAAGTGTTTAATATGCGGCGTAGGTACTGCAAACGACAAAACTGGGCTACTTTCTTAAAACGGAACACATGCGTGTGTAGAGATGGACCGCCGGGAGAGACGGATCAGTCAAGTATTTTGCAATCTATCTGTCAAGTGCACAATGTGTCAGCGTTCCTTCGTTTTAATTATTGTAATCGAGTGTGTCTGTGAATTTTACATCATAGTTTTATAAAATTTCCACGAAAATCAACATTTTAATTTCTGAAAAGAATGATAATTTTTTAGGTAGTGGTAAGAATTAGTATAACTCTGTTTGAAGAGATATTTACAAATAAGCTTTAATAATATACATTTATAATATTAATCTACTACAGTGATTTTTAAGTGGTTATGGAGAAGAAACAAATGAGACGCATATTTCAATTGAACTGTGATTATGAAGACTGCAATGAAAACATGTGTGATTATTGTAGAAAAAAAATAATATGTGTTTAGAAGTTACAATAATATTAGGAATAGAATAAATCTTCTTTTGTTTACTGAAACAAGTTTCCCGAAGAAAATAATTTCTACAAGTCAATTTAATGAAAGAATATAACTTTTATCGAAGTGGTGCAGTTCACCCGTAGTAGTAGAGGAGAGATGGACCACACCCCAAAATTTCATTTATTTATTTCCGTAGCTACTTATAAAGATATTGTGTTATGATCATTACATGTCCTAGAAAAGGTAGTCGAACTGATAAAATATTCAAATATTCAGTATTTTTAAAATATTGACGTTTGAAAATATTTTAAAAACGTGGTCCATCTGTACCGGAATAGCTCTATATTCGATTAGAAACTGAAATCAGACTCATTTCGTGGTCCAAATTCGCCATGTCCCCTTTATTTATACTTCGAAACATCTTTTCTGTTATAAATTATCGAATACTAGGTATCTGGTGCATTATCAACGACAGAACCGGTCAACTCGTTACACCCAAACACATGCGTGCTTAGGCTCTATTAAAAGCTTGAATATTGCTCAACCCGCGGCGCGCATTCGCCATTTCTCTTGATTGCGGTGATTTCGTAACAGAGGTGCGAGATAGCTTGCGTTTCGCGGTAATTGCGATTCACTTTCCGCACCGGGGAGCCCGCCTTCTGATTCGGCGAAAAGTATCACGCTCCTCGACGTAATTACAGTTACAGTTCCACTCGCGGATTCGTGCTGCAACGATCCCCTGTTTCGTCAGCTTGATGCACTTTTAATCTGTTGCTTCGATTTACCGCCCCAGCAATTTTCGTATTTGGTGACAATTTTTAAAAAAATCAACCGAAAAAGAGGGTGAATTGTGTACATTTTTCTTGTTTTAACGCGGTCCTTCCTAATCACCCAGTTGTAAAGTGTCGTGTATTACATGCATGAATTACATCGATCTCAGATGACACGTTAACCTGGGTCTATTTTCACCCACGCTCTCAAGAGACTCCTCGCACACCATAGCTCACATTGGCAGATTGAAATCGGCAAGTATTTATATTAGAGCCTATAACACTAAAGCGAAATACAGATTTAATTTTTTAAAGCCAATTTTTCAGTTCGAAATGTCAATCGCTGTAAGAAGAGAGTGTAAATTGACCAACAAGGAAAAATCCCGAACCCCAAAATTAAAAAAACAATCTGAAACTTTGTGAATATGTAGGAGATTTTCTTCCTATTACAACGCAATTTTTGTTTGCTGCCCAAATTTACTCGAAGGGGGTGAAATTAACCCCTGAAAATTCGACTATTTTCCGATTTTGGGTTATAACTCGCGAACTGTAAGAAATAGAAAAAAAGTTTCAAGACAAAAGTTGCTTCTTTTAATTAGATCTATCATTTGGTAAAAAAATATTTTACAGTTCACGAGTTATAACACAAAATCGGAATATAACCGGATTTTTAAGGGTCAATTACACCCCTTTAGAGTAAATTTGAGCAACAAATAAAAATTATCTTGTAGTAGGAAATTTCCTACATATTCGCAGTTTCAGAATTTTTTGAATTTCCGGGTTCGAAATGTTCCCATGCCTGTCACGTTTGTAAACCAATGCATCGCCATGTTTAAGAATCAATATCTTAGATTTACTCTCATCTGTTTTCGTTTAATTACATTTTGGTATTCCCATGAAAGTGTGTCACTTACGCGGACTTCATGTTGCCAGTGTGTCGTGAGTGAATTTAAATTGAACACTATTGTTCTGAAATACTGTGGTTTATGGTATCATCACTTAATTAAACTATCCTTATACATTTGATATTTGAATAGTTCATCTTGTATACTACTATTTGGTTTTCAATACAGAAGGATCATGTAATAAGCATTTATTGTTAGCTACTGCAGATTCCACGAAGCAAGTGGAAGCAAATAGATAAGTTCAATAATGTCTACCAAGAAGGAATTATAGATCGTATTTTGTAAGACACGGCAACGAATGGCGTATGAATGGGAAGTGAGAAAGTTCCATGAACGTTTCACAATGCGTAGGAATATGATTGCACTATCGCTTTATTGAGAAGTCACGTTAACACAGCTATAACCAATTTCATTATAGACAGTAAACGACCTTCGATATTTCTGGCGTAGTAAAGCCAGAGAGGCAGGCGTGGATTAGGTAATTGCAATAAGTCAAGCGAAATTGTCCTTGCCTCGAACGGAATGTAATGTATGGGATAATTAATAAATCAAGGCAACTAGTGTACGATTTATCACTTGTGAAATAATTCCAATCGTCGATAGGCTATTACCTACATCGATAATTGACAGTTATGAAACCCTAATTCAATTCGATTGGGCATTCATTTGAAATTAATATTCAACATGTACCCAGATGAATAATAGTCAATAGATTGCAAATGTTGAATATCGGGGAAACAAACTCACCTGGCACTCGTTTCATACGTGAACCTTTCAGCTTCGATCCCTGCACGTGCTCTCGCTTGTAGGTCATGGTCCACCCCGTAGACATAATCTGCAAATGAAATTGAGATTTTACAGTAAACACTCGAACAAAACGAAAATAGTATCGTAGGATATATTTGTGGTTGTAAGGAAAAACGACCCATGTCACAATTTCAAAAAAATTGATTTTATGCATTAATTCAACTGTAGAATATTGGATGTTTTTATCAGACAAAAAATCATGAAAACGAATTTTATACGTTGAAAAAATAATGCAATTTAACCGATTTTCAATATTCAATTAATACGCATTTGGCAAAACAACGTAAGTCCACAAAATTTGGAGAATACGACGTATCTTTCCTTTGTGATCGCTTTTTATTTTCTATTTTTATTTATCTGCATATACTGTAACGTATTTTGTGTAAAATAAAATGTGCAAAGTTATATTTCATATTTTTATTTTGCTAGAAACAGCACACTATGATACATAAATTTGTAACTGGTATTTTACAAAAAGCAACGCAAAGCACAGAAGACAACGAAAGAAGATAAAAAATGAAAGTAAAAGACGGAAAAGTAATCATTTATTTTCTTTTCTTCTTAACGTTCAAGCGTGTGTGTAAATTATTGTAAAGTGTATATAAATTATCTAAAGTGTATGTAAATTATTACTATTTTGTTCATTATTAGTTACGTTAATTATACGAATATTGCTAATAAGAAGAATTGGTGTTTAGAACTTTCAACGACAATATCTCGAAAGTGAAAACACGTGACATGGGTCGTTTTTCCTTACAAGCACAGATATATACAGCGCCCTTTGCAAGTAATGATAAGTTAGATCTGTTTAAAGGATAACAAGATTTACAAGGGTTTATTAATAAGACTGATGATAGGGTTAATAAAAAAATTACTTCAGGGAGACCGAGGAGTGACAGGGGCAGGTTGTTACAAAGCAGTTTAAATTCTTGGCGCTTGGACTATCACTTTGAAAAGGAAGTAGCTAATGTGTTTCAATCATACACAGTTGTGTATGGTATTTTTTTGTAGTTGGTTCACGTGTTGCCACGGTATTACATTTTTTTTTTGTGTTATGGTACTAATAGTAACCGGTACTAAGAGTAACTTTTCTCTTCCTACTTTAATCTTCTCCACCGAACAGTCAGATAAATGTACGTAAGTTAATATTACCACGTTTGAATCAGTTTTTTTAGCTACAAATTCGTAACCAGTACATATAAGAATATACAGTCGAACCTTGATAACTCGACTGTCACAAGGATGGGAAAAATTTTCGAATTATAAAGGTTTCGACTTATCGAGATTTCGAGTTGTAGAGGTACCGATGGAAATGAAGAAAATTCTTGACTTATAGAACTTTTCGAGTTATCGAGGTTCGACTGTACCTAACTGGTATAAACTTATAGCATTTTATACACGATGGTGTCAGTCAGGGCTAGTTGTTACACAAGACAAGGGGCATGTTGTTACAGAGGAAAAGAGACAAGTTGTTGCTTTGTATTTAGTAATTAATTTGTTAATTTAACCCTTGGATTACCACGAGCCACTATAGTAGCATCCCGCTAAATGATTTTTTTGGGATGGAATGCCACTATAGTGGTTTTCTGCTAAATGATATACAGATTAAACACAATTTTTTCTTGTATATTTAGTGTAATGGATTCTTAATTGATAAATTTATTTTTGATATATTACTCATAATTACCTACTCGGAGCACGTTGATACAACATGTCTCGACCTTCAAAGTGTTTTTTTCAAAGGCATAGTTTTCGTTTAATTACATGCGATAGCGGTCATGTGTAGAGGAAAGTACGTACTTTAACTGAGAGTCAGTAATAGTAGTGAATATGGAATGCAAAAAAATTAAAAACTGAAAAATGTCACACCTAGCCCCGGTCTCGCCTAGTTATGGAAGTCTTTCAGTATTGAACGTTATTTGTATCTACTTTACTCTTGTAACATTAAATGCTCAAAAATTTCTGTAAAGGACCTAATGATTTCAATTCTGAAAACTTTATAATCTTGAAAAATTCATTATCAGGGAATTCCAATCTAAAGGAATTGAATCTTGAAAGATTCCAATTTTGAAGAATTCTCTATTGGAGAAATCTAATATAGAGAGATTGAATCTTAAAGAATTTTAACTTTAATGAATACAATTTCTGAAACATTTTAATCTCGAAGAACTAAATTTCGGAGAACCCTAATTGCGGGAATTTCATTTTAAAAAATTTTAATCTTAAAGAACTCAATTTTGGAGAATTCTAATCCAGAGGAATTTAATCTTGAAGCATTCTAATTTTATGAAATTCAAAATTGAAAAATTTTAATCTTAATGAACTTAATGTTGGAGAATTCTAATTTTTGGGAACTTAATTTTGAAAAATAGTAATCTTGAAGAACTCATCATTGGAGAATTCTAATTCGGAGAGATTGCGTTTTGAAAACCTTTAATCGTAAAGAACTCAATATTGGAGAATTCTAATCCAGAGGGATTTAATCTTGAAGCATTCTAATTTTATGAAATTCAAATTTGAAAAATTTTAATCTTAATAAACTTAATGTTGGAGAATTCTAATTTTTGGGAACTTAATTTTGAAAAATTGTAATCTTGAAGAACTCATCATTGGAGAATTCTAATTCGGACAAATTGCGTTTTGAAAACCTTTAATCGTAAAGAACTCAATATCGGAGAGGGCTCTTAGGTGTGATTCACCAATGGTATCAAATAAATGCTGCTTGATACAGAACGATCGAAGGATGACTATGTTAATGAGCTCCTTAACGAGAAAATTCCCTGCTAGTCGATTTTGTGACGTAACCACGCCAACGCCACAATCGACGTGAGAGGAATCTCACTATTGTCTTTCCACGAGTATGTACACCTTAAATTTGTAACACCGACGGTCACGTGCATCTTCGTTGCGCAACGTTTATTTAGACAGGGAGGATGTCACAGTAGCGCTTAAATATCAAGGATTTTCGAAAGTAACGCAGAATAAAATTAAAAACAGGTAGTTTCAAGTGATTATAAATATTCCTGACCACTTGAAGATATTTTAAGAGAATTTTGCTAAGGATATGTTTAATCAAAATTTCGTTTCCGATTGGTATTGAAACGATGTACATATTATGTAAATGATGTACGCTGCATGAGGATATTTATGTTTTAAAAAATACGATTTATGGAAAATGTTTCTAAAAAATGGTTCATTAAAATTGATATATCTTCTGCTCTAAAGTATACTAATTTACTGCAGCAGCTATGATGTACTGGTAATTAATAGTGAGCGAATAAGCTATTAGTGTGAAGTTGAGAGGCTGATTTGAACTTATTGCAAGAAAGGAAAAAGTTTTGTGTGAAAAGTAATAATAGACCGGAAAATAGAACAGCTTTCAATTTTGGTAATAGCAGTTTTTGGATGAATATATAGGTAGGGGCATACATTTTTCCTATTTTTGGTAAAATTTGCATAAGTACTTTTTAAATATTCTCTACCTTTCTCAACCAATGTTATCAAAAGCTTAAAAAAATTCTACTATTTCTCGATAGTAGTACTCTTCCAATTAATGCAAGTTCAATGCTGAAAAATGAGCTAAAGCTAGGTTCACTTACAGACTGATGCAAAATATTAAATGTCTTAAATCAAGAAGAAATGATAAAAGTCTATACCACTTTGAACAAAAACGGTTCATATATTAAACTGCCCTCTAAATTGCTGCATTATATTGCTACAAGTTACATATATAAAATACATACTTAAAGTAAAACGCACGAAATGTGCATATAATTAAAAAAAGTGCATGATAATTCACAGGTTAATTGTTCGCCAGTGGTTTCTGCTTACCCGAGATATTGAACTGATGAACTGTGGTGATCGCTAATCCCGCAAGAACTACAGTAGACAGCAGTCCCAGACTGTACCTGTAACAAAAAAAAATAATTCCAATCAGAACAACTGATTCCTCTTCATAGCAAACTGATAACTGTTTCCATCTAAAAGAAGCAGTGTTTGTCCTCATGGAACAGTAGGAATACAAAAAATAAAACGAAACCACAGCGAAAGTTATAACAAAACTTCGGTTTCGCTAAACGCTGACACACTTGTGTCAACGTGGTGGCAAAGCTTTGCGCAAGATCTACTGGACGTACTTAACAACCAGAGATTAAGGAGTATGTACCTATATTGACACGTGAACGCTTCGTTTTAGGATTAGGAAGTGATCAAAAGGCGGAGGGTAGAAAAATTTAAATACAAGCAGTGGCGGATTTAACTGGCGGCAGATGAATGTCTGCCGCCCTACCCTAAAAAATATGATTTTATCCAAACACCATAGGTATTTTTTCTGTACTGCTCCACTTAGCTGGATTTTAGTAAACTATAAAATCCATTCATTTTCCCGAAAAATAGCCCCTGCCCAGAAGAATCTCCAAGGGCCCTATTTTCAAAGAAAATTATGATTTTATCCAAACACTATATTTATTTCTGTATTACTACACTTGGTCCGTTTTTAGTGAACTATCTATTCATTTGTTTGAAAACATGGACCCCTCAGAACATTTGCCACCTGGGATTTTTTCCTTAAATCCGCCACTGGATACAACGTTGGGATAGGGGGTAGTAAACAGAAAGCAGATGATAATGAGTAAGATATAGCAAATAAGACAGACTAAATTTATAGAATTATAATTAGTTCAATATATACCAACAAAATTGATTTCGTTATATATTGTACCTATTTACTGACAACAAAATCTATAAATGAGCTAAATTTTTAGGCCGATCAAAGTAGAATGACCCCTCAACGCGTTTTTACCAGGGCTGCGGAGTCGGCAGTCAAAACTCCCGACTCCGACCCCGAGTCCGACTCCTCTTTTTTTTTACCAGCGACTCCGACTCCGACCCCGACTCCCACTCCTGCATTTATATATATCGCGAGCGTGTATAAACATGTAGAGCTCAACAGACTCGGATTTTTATAAAATTTACTAATATGGAGTCGGTGTTGGAGTCGGCATATACTTTTTCGACTGCAACTCCGACTCCGACTCCGGTAATCAGAAATTCCTTCTGAACTCCGACTCCGACTCCGCAGCCCTGGTTTTTACGCATAGAGTCCAAAATGTAGCAACTGTACCAACCACCCTGCTGTACCGACACCCCCGAATTTACCCTAAGAGATTACAAACCCGAACAGCTTTACTTTATTTTGGTGGAAACCGCATATTTTTAAGTGTTCAATAACCAGAGTTATATGAATAATGAATACCATTATTACAGCAGCTCCTCCTATACCGAAGAACCGCGGCAGTCGCGTGCGCCCAAGCATCTTTGAAATCGTCGGTATGCGAGTTCGAGAATGTCTCCGCTGAAAAGACCGCATACTTTCTCTGCGAGAGGAAGCAGGATCCGCTGGAGGTGAAAGAAAGGGAAAGAAAGAGGGAGAAAGAGGGAAAGGCTATGAAAGATCAAGAGCAGGCGAACGGATTCGCCCGAGAACCCAGCTGGAGAACGGTTTCCAACGCTTCGAAAGAGGTCCGTCCCGATCTAGACGCGTGTTACGCATCGGAGACCTCGCATTACTACCGCGACTTTTCCTCTCATTTCGTAGTAGAGTCGCCAGACCGTGCAGAATATCGCGAGCGTGTTACGCATACCGTTAGCGAAACACCTCCTTCCTGCGTCGAAAAATTCCAAACAAGAAAAGTGCATTTCGGTGATCGGTTGGGAAACGTGCGGGTCGAGATCAAACACTCATTCCATAATGTATTACTCGGAGTTGGGCAAAATGTAATCTAATTACATCTTGCAAATTACGATTAAAATGTAATTGTGTAGTTGATTACACATTATTTTCTGTAATTGTTCATTTAGGTAGTTGACGCAACCAAATGGTCAACTACCTAAATGAACGATTACAGAAAATAATGTGTAATCAACTACACAATTACATTTTTATTGTAATTTGCAAGATGTAATTAGATTACATTTTGCCCAACTCTGGTATTACTCAACTATTTGCAGTGAAAAATTATTCGATTATCAATAAACTAGAGATCTTTTACTCAATAATGCAGGAAAGTTCGGAATGGGAAATAATATAGTGTATTAATTTCAAAATCGGTCAGTTTAATACTACGAATTACGAATTCTTATCCTTTTATTACGTACAGTAATATCAGTATGTAATGTTACATTAATAGTGCAAAGCTTAAATCTGTTCGTAAGAAAAGGAGAGTTAAAATTACAAAGATTACAACTGGGTAGTGCCGCACCCAGAGAGGGGGAGGAGAGGCAAAGGTTTTGGAACCCCCAAAGAAAAAGGAAAAAGGAGCTTAATGTAACCACGACTGCAGTAATTCAAGAGCTTTTTAAAGAGAAACGAAAACTGAATTTTATTCTTTAAATAATTTTTTATCGTCACCTAATAGATTTCATTGAATTTTTATTAAAAATATTTTTGGCCCCTCAATTCGGTTCCTCAAAGATTAAATCCTGCGTATGCCACTGCAACTGGGACATCTTTGTATCTGAATACCGCAGTCGAATTTTCTCACCACTTTTTACAGCACTATCGAAAATTTAAATTTCCGCATTGTATAGTAGGGTAATTCCGGGAGACGCGGCCGGGCTGGAGAGTTGGTCGAAACAGTTGATTTCTTGAGAATTAATTGTTCGGAACCTTAACACATTTTTACATATACACAGATGTAGAGCCTGAATATAGCAACTCGACCAACTCTCCAGCCCGGCCACGTCTCCCGGAATTACCCTATTCAGTGGTAGAAAATGCGTTGTGGGTAATAAATATTAAGGGGCATGAAAGCTGCACGAATTAAAAGGATTTTGGAAAAATTGATGTATAAAAAAATAGAAATCAAATTTATGTGTAAAAGTTAGTTGGCTAACGATAGTTAATTAGACATAGTTTTAAGCCTTTAGGGGATCTTTGTAACTGTTGGCTTTTCATACTTTTTACTTTTAATCGGGTTGCCTTTTACTTTTAATCAGAATTATGTGTACAGTTCCGTTGGCTTGAGAAATTTCTCATTAAATAAAGGGAAATGAATTATCATTGAATAAATGAAAGAATCACGAGTTGAGAACGACTGAATTCAGCGGAATTTTTCGAAAGTGAGCAGGATCTGTGGGTGATCGCGAGCCGCGATGAACGAGGAGGATCTCCAAGAGAGGAAAAGTAATCGTTGACCTTTCGTACTATAAATCGCGTCGCGTCGGTCTTTTGTTATACTTGTTTTTTTTAACAACTTCGTATATTTCTTCTTATTTCGGATCCTCGTCGTAATAATGATCAAGGCAAATATTTTTGGTGTGACAAAAATCCTGTGATTTTTAATTACATGGTCGATTCTTAAGTTCTTTTACTTTTTTTTTTAAAAGAAATGGAAATCAAGATGTAATAAAATTGTGAATTTAAATTTTCAAATTGTATTCTTTTAATAAACAATATTACTCTAAGTAAATGTCCGCAAGTTTGGAGGTATCTAAATATTTGCAGAAGTAAAGAAATATGGACCGTGTATTTTGAAAGTGGTGTAAGTCCATTTTCTCTTGTTTCGAGAAAATTATATACATAAAAAATTTACATTAAATTAATTAATTAAGCATGAATTACGTGATATCTCATTTTTTTCAAAAATGGACTTACACCACTTTCAAAATAAACGGTCCATATATCAAATTGTTTGCAATGCGTAGTGTTGGGTCGCGCAAATCTAACAGAGGTCTATAAAATGTGATTAAAGCTTGTCACTTTTTATGCCATTACCATCTTGAAATGACCCCTTAGTCATCATAAAACTTTTCAGTTACTATTCTATTGCGATATAATAGTTGGTAAGGGATAATTATATGCCTCAGCAAACAGCCGAGATAGTTTCCCGCAGAAGTAGTCCTGGGTCAGCTTGGTGCACTAAGGTTTCGCCACGACCTACCTATCACTTTTAGTGTTCAACGTAACCGCGAAGGTGCTCACTCTTCATTCTTGCAACAGTTCACTTAAAAATGGCACACTTTTTAACTTGGATAGTAGCACGAATTCGTTCTCTGCACACTATTGAGTTCTGATAGATTATTCAGTGATCGTTGCCCATATTTGCAATTCTTTCTAACACTTTGCAAACAATGGTGGATTCTAGAATCAATCGAGCTGAGTTTCCGAGGTAGTCCTTCAACTACAGTTTTGCATAAGAATAGTTCGCCAAGTATCTTCGCTTAGCTCAACAGATCTACATTATTGTAAAAAGGAAACTTTCAAGGTATATTTTGATATAGGATGATTCATTAAGAAAACGTGTTCCCACTGCTGAATCAAGCATCCCCTCCATTTATTCGTTAAGTACTTGTAAACAAGGCACCCCCTAGTAGAGTTATTAAAATAACTATTCCTACTTCTGAACCAGGCACACCCCCAAATTCCTAATAAGAAAACATATCCGAACTTCGGAGCTATGCATCTGCTTATTCCCATTAAGGGGGGAAGCCACTGTGACGGTCGAAAATAAAGGCTATTTTCAAGACATTCGTTTATAATGAAATGTAGCTTTCTACGAAAAATCTTTATTACCAACTGAAAATACATATATTTAACTAATATTTTATGCTTTGAGATTGAAATTTTTTTCGGTAGTATGGCCACAGCATACGATAACGTTAGGCTCTGCACAAAAAAAAATACAAAACGGATGCACGTATAACTTTCCAACAATTGATCCGAATTTAAAATTTCCAACGATTTCATAAAGTATATTTCAATAGCTTCAGTTGCACGTACGGGTTTAAAAAAATATTCATTTTTGAAGAAATGACGGACTTAAGAAGAAATCATTTTTGATACTTTTTGGTCAAGATTTCTTCTTAAGTCCGCCATTTCTTCAAAAATGAATTTTTTTTTTAAACCCGTACGTGCAACTGAAGCTATTGAAATATACTTTAAGAAACCGTTGGAAATTTTAAATTCAGATCAATTGTTGGAAAGTTATACGTGCATCCGTTTTGTATTTTTTTTCTTGCAGAGCCTAACGTTATTGTATGCTGTGGCCATACTACCGAAAAAATTTTCAATCTCAAAGCATAAAATATTAGTTAAAGATATGTATTTTCAATTGGTAATAAATATTTTTCGTAGAAAGTTACATTTCATTATAAAAGAATGTCTTGAAAATAGCCTTTATTTTCGACCGTCACAGTGGCTTCCCCCCTTAACCCTTCGTGGTCAGATGAGGTGTATCCAACCCTAGGAAAATTTCTCTCAGAAGTATATGTCTACGCCAATATTTCTGAAAATTTGTAGATCTTAACATACAAATTTGGTGAATTTTAACAAACAATCACTCTTTTCCACAACTATTTTTATACCTTCAAATTTCATTATATCAAAATATACATTTCCAGAAACAGACTATTAGAACATGATTGTATGAGTATTGCGAATGTACAATTATCACTGAAAAGTTAAAATATTCAAAAATACGAAATTGGTAACTGAAAATTAACGCTGGGGTGCAGTGAACCCCATGTAACCAATTTGTCATTATAAGATGGTGTGACCACGAAGGGTTAAGAAAACGTACCTATTCCCACTTGCAAGCTAACGATCCTCTCAGCAGCTTCACTAGAAGAAAGTACTTCCACTTGTACCTAAGCTAATGATCCTCCTAGCAGCTTCACTAGAAGAAACTACTTCCACTTGTAAGCTACACACTCTCCTAAATAGACCCATTATAATCCCTCAAACAATATCGGTCCTTAAGCGCTGGCCGATTGAGAGACACTGGCCAAGGGGTCTTTCGATTTCGACTTTCAGCGACATTATGTAGGTGGACAGAGGAAACGGCGGGCCTGGTTGGCCAGCCGCGGGCAAACCGAAACCAGCCCAGAGAAGACCAAACTCCATGATCACCGAAAACCAATCTAAGCTCGTGGCTAACGCAGACCCCCATTTTCCCACAGGCATAACTGTAACGAACTTTATGATTCCTCGATAAGCCAACAGCCTCGCCGCTATCAGCTGGTGGGCAATAAAGCATCGATCTTCTCGGTGCACGAGGACCAAGGCAAAATTTAAGCATTGGTCGATATCGAGCGACGATGAAATTCCTTTCACAGCTTTCGAAAGCGTAAGAAAGTCGCTGGTTGAAAAGAGAACCTGTTTAATAAGGACACGTTATTTTTCTTCCAACGAACCACGTGTCTTTCGTTCGTTTGTATGGAAATGTTCAAGTGCCTGGGAAAGACGAGGGAAGACGCCTTTGAATATGGATGATTGCTTTTAGCTCCTCGTGTTACCGCTGCGTTTCGCGCTCTCAACGAGTAATCTGCTTCATCGATCTCTCGATAACGAGATGAACAATACTCGGGGTTTAATTGCGATCATAACGCGATCATAACTTGTCACTTTTCTTTTTAAGTCTTAGGACTGTCTCACACGAGGCACTATTGTGTCCTTGTAGACAGTGTTTTTTATAGGCAGTGTGGTTCAGAAATCGTGGTACAACCGAGGAGCTAGTGATTCCTCGTATAAAAATAAGTGGAACATGTAGAACGAAGGTTTTAGTACGAGTCACTGGCTAAAATTAGCTGGATTTGGGATGAACGAGAAATGAAATGAATTATCAATAGATTTCATTTTTACAATCAACTTTCTGGAAAACAAAGTCATTTCACAATTTCGATTTATTTTTGCACAAGTCGGTTCATTTACGCGGGAAAAGTCGCAGAGTCCAGGCAAAAAGCTAGATTTTGCATCTACTGTTACACAGGTAATTGATTGCACTATCGATGGAGAAACAAATGAATACTGTAATCATGAGCAACGTATTCCGGTGACGTTCTGTTTTTTTCAGTATTAGGGTGAATTGATCGGTGAATGAACAGCTAAGCGTTTTTTCAGTTTCAAATTTATTAATGAGTCTAATTTATTATTAATAGTCTAATTTATTAATGACACAAGAATTTGTAACAGAATAGGCTTTAAAAATGTCTAAAAAAATTGTTTGTGCTATTTGACTTGAACGAATAAAAATATAATCTATATTTTGTAATAATAGGAACTTGACAAATTTATTTATATCAGGACACAGTTTACACAATATAATGGTTAACTGTCATCGTACGTGTTTTCTTACTAGGTTTCTCGCCGTGAATAGCAGCACCCGAAACCACAAAACAAAAAAATTAATAAGCGACCAAGACGCTCATACATTAAAAAAATATTAGTATCGCCGTTATTTCAATAAATTTTCCTTCATTCTAAATATAAGATTATTGTTTTCAATGAAGTAGTATTCTTGTTATACACGAAAAAAGTAAATTTGTTCATTCACTGCTCACTGTTCATTCACTGGTCAATTCACCCTACCAGAATTTTAATACGTTTAACATTTACGCTGGTGTTTCGTACGACAAAAGTTATTTTTTAGGTAATTAAATAATTTTGTCATATCCCGTACATTATTTTTAAACTATTAGGTGTACATAAAAGCCTCGGTTTTTGCAATTTACTTTGCATATTATTCATCACACCTAAAACTATTTCCACGTGCTTGTCGTGGTCAAATATTTTTTTAATTTTTTCCTATACTTACAGTCCTTAAGCTTTTCTTCTATGTTTTTCCGCAGAAAAATGTTCGAGAAAAATGTGCAGGACGATATGAATGCGGCTTTGAAAATGCTACTTCAGAACAAAATTAGACCGATCTAAACTAAGATTAAACTAGACTGATGAACAAGACACTGAGTACATCCTTTGTAAAGAATCCTTTAACGAAGAGTGGACCGACGTGGAGTGTACAGACCAAGAAAAGATCAAATATTTTAACTGCGATATTTACAGACGTGCCTAAATAAAACCTCTATTCTATTGTTAAATGTTTTTTAATAACATTATTATGCATAACAATTTTTCGTTCGCTGCAAATTACACCTTTTTTATTCCTATGAATTATTAATCTTTATGATAAAATTTAAGAAAAACGATTTGCCCCCTTTTATTAATCAACACTTGTACTACAAATTACTTTTTTGAAATTTCATTTTTACCAACAGTAGCCCAAGTTATAGTACAAAAACTTACAGTTGCCGGTACTGCACGCTTCTTCCCTGCCCCACATTCACTGCCCCATTTGATTTTCACATTTAATCTTCAAAATCGATTTTCTCGAGAATAAACCCTCCCTCGAAAAAATTCCATTCCACATTTTCCACTTGTTTTCCGGCTTGCACCCCGCGCAAGGCGTGTTTTTAACGTGTGCGGCGCCGACATTTTCTGCTTAAGCGTCGAAAGTATTATCCTCGAGTCTCCGAATGTTTACATTGAAAACAAACCAAGCTCGGAATTCACTTTGTACGAAACTCGCTCGGAGGAACCTGGTCGACCATATTTTTCAAAATCTTGCACCACTCAAACTAAATTTCCTCGCCGTCGCTCCTTTTCTCTCGCGTACCGTTAACACAATCGACAGTCACAGGCGGCTTCGTATTTTTATACAGTTTGTTCACCTTCACCACGTTCGCTCGGACGCTCACTTCTCTGCTCGCCGAGGCATAAAACTTTCCTGCCGCCTCGATCGACGGATTCAATGTCAGGAAATCGTTGTCGGCGAACAATTTCCACGCCTCTGCAGTCGAGCGCTCGAAATTTTTGCGGTCACCGGTTTCCGTCGCTACTGCTCGCCGACTAAACCGTTTACAGTGCCAACGAAACCAGTCGCATTGTCGGGAATTTTCATCTTTGCTTCCTATCTCGCGGCACTTTCACATTCTTATGCAAAGAAGCTCCGGAATTATTGCCGTCCCCCTACCCCACTATTTCGCGAATAACAAAACCCGTGGATAAGGATCCGGGATTTATATTTGAACGGGCACGGCGGTCACTGTGAAAGTTTGATCGAAAGGGAAGGCAGTAATCTTCATTTCTCGTCGGCGGCAGTCAGTCCTCCAGCTGAGAAATCAAGTTGAATTGTCATTAAATGTTGCACTTTCTCAGGTACTTGCTTCTTGCCTCAATTAATACTCTGCTTTGTAATTAATTAGCTCGTGAATTGGAATTGGTCTTTTCACTGTATTACACTGGGTGTATAGTGGTGGAACTGAGAAGCAGATGATTCTACATGTAAAAAAAAATTGAGAATGAAGAGTGAAGCTTCTTTGTGGAAGCCTTCCTTTTCGAGTGACTGTAATCAGTTTTTAGTGGCGCTGTATATTCTTTCTGTTGCTCGTCAATGGAGCTGTATTTCGAAAGAAACGCTAGGTTAAAAAAATACTGAACAATTAATGGAATTGAGCACGTGCTGGGCAATCTTCTATCTACGGCCACGGTTTACGGATTTCACTTCGCTTGAGCCTTGGCTCGCCACGCCTGCGATTAATAGATATCAATCGACTTGCAATTTAGCCGGGAAGAGGTACCGATTTTCATTCCCTGTTTTTCCGCTCTAGACTTACATGGCTCTTCCGCGGAAGTCGTATTACTGCTTCCTAATCAGGCCAGATCGTTTCCTTTTCTGCGTAGCCACTCTGGAGGCCAACTGCACGCCAGAGGGCCGCGTAAAAAAATACATTGTCGTGAGCTTTTCCATTTCTCGTGATTAGATCAATTATCAGTGAAATTAACAGTGAAATGAAAATTGCTTCCACGTAACGGTGTGCCGTTCGATACACAGAGTGTATCAGAGATTGTGGTATTGAACAATATATATTTTGTGGGAGTACAATCTTTCTCCATATATATTCATAGTAGTGGTCAAAAGATAGTTTAAACTGTGAACGGTAAGAAAAATAAGGTAGTTTCATTAAAAAGAATTTTAGCTTCAAATTTGCATGACACCAATACCAACTGCGAATGAATTTAATAGGCACAGCAACTATTTCTTTTGGAAAAAAGGAATTTTGAGACTCCACGTCAGCTATTGTACTCAATCTTTATTAACAAAAATATTTAATAACAAAATTAAATACTGAATAAATATATTTTTAACACTAGGAGTCGTCGTTATCTGAAGCGTTTTCACTATAGGGTTAAATGAAGTATTATTATTATTATTATTATTAGAGATGTACCGACTAGTCGGTTAAGCCGACTATCCAGCCACTTTTGTAGTCGGCCATTAATCGACAAAAAGGCCGATTGATCGGCTTCCTTTTTGTGAATATTTAACCATTTTTCGCTCTTTTTTCTAACAAGTTTTATAATTTTTCTACTAGAAATGTACTGACTAGTGGTCGACAAGTCGGTTAGGCCGACTATCCGGCCATTTTTGTAGTCGGCGACTAGTCGCCTTCTTGGGGGCCAATTAATCGGCTAGTCGGCCAAAACCTTAGTCGGTACATCTCTAATTATTATCCTTAAACTTTAGTAAATTTAAATTAAATTATTTATTCTGACATATGAAAATATGAATTGTGAACTTTCTTTTGACCTCCTCTTATATGTTTGGGTTTTATAATACCTCATAGTGGTCTTCAACCTTGTACAACTACTGTATTCTCATTCTAATGTGTAATAAAATTGTTACAATAATAATCTTGGTCGTCAGGATTGTTCGCGACCACCTCGATATTCGTGGCCCTCCAGCAAGCAGACAGGGCAGCCGGCAATTTTCTTGCTGTTCCGTGCCACGAGTGGTACACGGGCAGCAGTAAATTCAGTGTCAGTGGGTCAACGGAAACTGGAGAAATCTTTCTCCACGGCTGCACACGTGCCTCTCCCTCGGGCGTCTCACATTTTACGGGCCATCGACTCATCTGTCTCCCGTATTGCAAAAACATTGTTAACATAGGAATACGCCGAGCCATCCTTCCAGCCATGCACCTGCCTAGATGGATCTACATTTCCACTTTTCCTTTTCACTAGTGATGGGTTTAAACATGCTTCGAACACGCGAGTAAATATATTCGAATCAATTTGAATACGTTTGGAATTTAGGAAATGTATAAAAGCGTCTATACAGTGGTCGTGAGAAGAAAATTTAAAACTCTATGTGCTTGGATGTGTAATAGATAAGCGTTTAGTTTGCTTTCGTTGCTTATAACTAGTTTGAATTTATAAATATACTAGTTTTACTTCTCGGCTTCGCCCGAAATTTAGATTCTGATTTTTTTTTAAATAGTCACATTCCTCTGGATTAGTCGGACATAATAAGCTGAGGAACATTTCGTGAGCCCAGAGTTTATCATTCGAAAGTTTTTAGGCGACAGACAAACACACATATAGCAGCTTTCTGCTTTATATATTAAGATTTTTATTCAGAGTTGCAACAGTCAATCAAGTATGAAGACGTCAAATAAAGTTTGAAAGATTTTTCTATATTTTTTTACACACATATGTCACAGAGATAACTTAATACTAGACAATAAGCATCATTAGTTGATTCTGGCAACCTAATCTTCTATGAGATAAAATTCTTACTAATCGAACTATCTTCATTTTCTTACCGTTTACAGTTTAAACTTTCCTTTGACCACTAAGGTAGTTGACCCAGTCACCGATAGTTTAGGCAGATAGGCCTAGTCGTCGATAATTTGAATTAATATTGAGATTTTGTATAAGGTTTTTGAACAATATTGTGATGATATATGTAGATAAAGACTTAAATATTAACTTGCAATTTTATTTTTTACACAATATTGTTTAAAAACCTTATAAAATCTCAATATTAATTCAAATTATCGACCACTGGGTACCTATCCACGACTGGGTCAACTACCTTACTGTAGGCTCTGATAGTTTTAGAAAGATCTGAATATTTTAATACCCCGGAAATTTCTTCAAACTTCGAATTGAACGCCCATCACCACTTCCCATTTCTATAGCCATGCTCCTCTTCGCTCCCTTTCTTTTAATCGATATTATTCGACGTTCCAGTGGCACTGTTACTTTCACGTCCGAGCGAGACGACGAAAAGTGAACGTGCCCCGATCATCAGTTTTAGCATCCTGTTTGCCTTAGAAAGGAGAACTTTTTTTTTAGAAATGATGCAAGGAAGTTATAGTGTTCCGCCGTTTGGGTTCGTGTACATTAGAAGTGGCTTCTTTGATTGCCCCTTAAGTATCTGATAATATCGAATGCTACCTCCTGGCTAGCGAGAAAGGTGTAAAAAGTGAATACTCAACCGACGTGAATGATACCTAATACATAAGTACTTCAGTATTTTGTGATTCTCTACAAACATACAAATATCATTACTGTTGAGGATTGTCTTATATGATTTTTTTTGCATCGCTGTGTCCGTTGTGTGGAATATAAATAAAAGGATTTGGGAATGAAACTCGTGTGTGTTTTCTTAGTTGAATGCTTAATTTACGAATTAAGGTATTCAAACTATTAATTGGCTTCTTGTATCGAAATAGAGTGCAAGAGTACTTAAAATCTGTTTGACGAAGTGTTTAAGTTATATCTACTATTTCAAAAAAATTACCGCTACTGTTATTTTTTATTATTTCCTTAAAATAGCAGCAGGTGACTAAGATCACCCTTAGCGAAGCGGTTACGCTCCACTTTTGAGTGTTTAGAGATGAACATAGACATTTTGGATCTATTGGACCGGCGTACTAAAGTAGAACTCTTTATTTTCCGCATGACTGCTCCATTAATTGAGCTATTCAGGCCACGAACGAGCTCGTTCTCTCTAAAACTAATATTGGAACATGGCGAACGTTTACAGGTTAATCGACTTGACAAGCGTGATCGTCTTTTATTGGACATAAAATTTCGTGTTAGAAATAATGGGAAAGTAACACATAACGGTACAAATATACGGGTTTGAGAATTTTCGAAGGAAAGAACTAAGAGTCTGCTTAGGTCTAGATATGTTCCAGGATCTGGAAATGAAATTTGGATGGCCATCTTTTCTTTGTTTATCGAGTGTGCTGGAATTCAGTTATTCAGAATACATATAGGTACTTTCTCTCCCCCTAGGCTAATGATGAAAAGTTGTCGCCTTTTCTAGTCACGCTAGCAAACGTAAGCACTCTAGGTTATACATATGCGAAACTGAAATAGGTATAGCTGTGGCATGAAAATAAAAGAAAAAGGTACGAATCTTGGTTTCGAATATTTAGGGAGAGAAAAAACTAGTCTTAGCTTGTTGGGGTGGAATTCAAATCTAGAAGCTTTATTTGCCACATTACTGCTCTACCTACTACTTTAATATGGGCCATTAATATATTCATAGTCTACAAGGTCAATATTAAAAAATGATGGCCACACATAGAGCTTAGTCAGCTTGGCAAAAAATATGTCTGTATTTTCGAAGAACGATACTTGACAATCGGGTACCTGAACATAAAAAAAGAAAGACAAAGATATAATAAATTCGACTTTTTAGTAAGTCTAGCATTATGCGACCACCTTAAAATAAACTCATGCATAAAAATAAAAAATCGACTTTTGAGCAACGAGTAACCTATTGTATTAAAGGGACCAAGATTCAAATTTGAATATTCTACACATGGCCCATTAATTTCAAGTGTCTAAATTATTCTAAAACCTCCTCCCAGCAATTCCCACAAACCCAAATAAATCATTCGAAAAATGTTGTAGAATAATCTATTACTAACGACGAAGAATTATTAATGAAATGAAATACGAATTATAAATAAAATGAAATTAATACAATAATTCATTCACATTATTGAACCAAAGTAAAAATATATTACATATCTTTTTAATTCAAGTATTTTCCTTGGCTATCTACGATCTTTTGCCACTTTTCTGGCAAAAGTACAAGTAGGTATAGCACAAAAAGGTATTTTCGTACATCAGACAGTGAGAGAACAAATTTCTGCACCGACTCAAAAACACTTATTCGAAAGTATTCGAATAATGCCCAACTCTTACTGAGCGCTATCGATTATCGTAATCGTGGCGACCTTCGATCGGCCCTGTAAAAAGTCGTGCGCGTGTCGAACGGCGCGTAGCCATTTTTTCTCCTGAACGAACGTGTTCGACCGCTCTCGACGAATGTCCCAGAAGCACTTTCACCCGCGGTCATTTCCTCGAGAGCATCGATTTTATTCTCGCCGTGGATCGCCCGTGGCAATTCTCGCCCCTCTATCTATGCCCATTCATGAGGGCGCCCTTCTTCTCGCAGCCTCGCGGCCTCGGCGTTTTCAGAATCGCGCGCGTTCTTCTGGATCGCGAAAGAACGGGGCGACAAGGCCGCGTTGTGCAAATCGCGGCGTGCAACTGCTGAGACAACGAAACCAATCAGCTTCCTTTTTTTTAGTATTTCACTTTTTCCCTGGCAATCACTTTAGACGTGAACAGAGCGTGAGATTTCTCAATATTTCAAGTTTCTATTGTCCTTTGTGGACGGTGGTAATTTTGGGATATGTATCAAACTACTTATAAATGTAATTTATATACGTTACGTCATTGGTGTTTCTTCTTGAAGGAAATATAGATTCTAGATTAGAATGGTTTGAAGCAAATTTCTGTCCAAGGGTTAAGGGTGGTTCTGATTTAAATTATAGGGCATTGTTTTCATGGACATTAAAGGGACACTTGTATTGTGGGGATAAATTTTTGAGTGATTTCGCTTGATAGTATTATAAGACACGTTCCTCTTTGGAGACTAAATTTAGTAATATTAGAGTTACTTATTTTCATTTAGTATCGTTATTAGTATTTTATTACAATTACGTGCTACTATCCTTTTTCAATTTTCCATAGTTTCCTTTATTCTACCAATTTTAAGTACTGAAAATATATATTCTATGCAAAGTGTAAGAATTCGCGTATTTAGACGTGAAAATACAGTTGCACTGGATAAATTGCGTTCGCCAAATGAACTTTAGCAACAATTTAATAAATATTACTTAACGTAACAAGGCCTTTGTTCACTTCTTCATTGTCTCTATAGTAATAATATGATTCCCAGAGATAAAGAAATTGATCCTGACGAACTGATCCGAAGCTTTTATTAACATTACAACATTTCGCGTGAGTAAATACAAGTGAAAGCGAGGGAATCGAAAATTCAGTACGTTCGTTAATTTTTATGTAACTGAATATTATAAGCGGATTTTTTACCGCGGTTTTACGGCTGCCAGGAATATCGAATTTCGATTACGCAATTGGATAAACGGGCAAGAGTCGTTTAGCACGGGGGGCGTTAAAATTATTCTCCAAATTTATTTTCCAATAGAATTTAAAGATCAACTTTTAACCCCAAACCTGCAGACAGGCTTCTTAAATAAGACAAATATATGTAATAGAGAATAGATTAATGTGGTTTCCCATTATAATTCATCAATAGAAATGTGAAAAAATATTTTAAACGACAGTTGAAGGATCATAAGAAAGACAGCATGGTGAATATTGCTTCTTCACAAATGGCAGCATTTCAGATATTTGAAGGTCGTTCGTCATTTCTTTTAAATGGAATCGTATACTTCTTGGAATGGTATTGCAATTTCAGCAAAGCACAACCAATGACCTATACCATTCGAGATTTCACAGTCGTTTCCTCAATAAAATTAATGTGAATAAATTATTTTTAACGGTGATAATCGAAAGGATGTCCTTCAGCGTATAGGTGCGTACAGATTCACTGACGTCGAAAAACATTCAAAAGGATTGTGTGAAGGCAAAATTACTTAAAGCACAAAACAAATGTATTTCGAATAATGAAACGTTAAAGTACCTTGATATTTTTGTTATCTTAGTAAATATGGAAAACGAATAAAATAAAAATAAAATAAAAAAGTAGCAGCAACCTTGAAGTGTATGAAATATGTAAATTATATAACGTCTTCCTAAAAACTCTTCAATTTGCATTTAAATTATTGATTTCAGTAATAATCTCGATATTTACCTGGATGGATTAAAATGGAACATTTGGTACAAAAATAAACTAAATATGATCTCAACATCTTCTAATCGAATATATTAACAAATTAACAATTATAATACAATTATAATCGTTACGTTCACCCTTCCCTTTCCGTTTAATAATTATGCACTTCGAAGCTGGCGATCGAGAATATATCGAACGAAATGTTTCCATTGAACAATAGACGGTATTATCGATCTATCCAATCAGATAATTTCAGTGTACATCATTTTTTCCAATTCCAATCGATTGTGTTCCAGCCTTGCTTCACTTACAACACCGACATTTAACCAGAATAAATTATCATCCAATATGCAGCTGTGGATACAAAGACGTTCCAAAGGAAGGAAACGAAACTGGAGTCATCGAGACGAAGGAAATTAAAAAATATTGCAAGCTTGAGAAGAAATGCAAACTGTCTTCACAGCTTGTGTGGACACGTGTTGAAAATGTGTTTTCGAAATGAAAAAGGGGTACGAGATTTTCTTGAATTATCAAATAGAAAATGAAATTTATAAGAGATTTCGAATAAAAATGGATTGTATCATTCTTTATGAAAGAATGGAGAGAAGAATTAATTAATTACGATAAAAGAAATTGTTTTAATAACTGTCTCGAAAATTGTTACCTTAATAACGAAAACAAAACGGGAAACAATGTAATGTATTATTTTTTAAATTCTTCTTCAACATTGTTGGTATGCAAAAGTGAATATTACTCCAAAACGAGTGATCAGGGTAAATGATATAAAATTCGAAATGGGGAGGGAAGAGTGAGAAAAAATCTGAAAAGTGTCGTGAACGTGGGAACGAGAAAGGGAAGGATCGTCGTTAAATGTCGTTCTCCTTGACTTCATCATCTTTAACATCGTTATCCTCGTTACGCACGCTTCTTACCATAATCATGCAAAGAGATACAGGTGTGACAATAATTTACGTAATTCTCCCCGTTCTTTTTTCTCTCCTCCACATAATTGGACGAAGTCGTTGTTCTTTAGAGCCACATGTCTTCTGAAGATCTAAGAGCGAATAGTAAAATAAAAAAACAGCATACTTTCCTTCACTCTCATTTATAAAACATAACGAATTATTTTCCCATGTTGTCTACCCGTGAATTTTGATGTTAAACACTATGTGGAAACATTTATTCAATGCCCAGAAAATCACGCAGAGTGCACAATTTTCAATCGCTTCAAATTGAAACATCCTTCACCATCTTTTTTATTCCCTCCTCCACTTTCTTCATTTCCTCCTGTCATTCCCTAATTTAAACCTTCCGTGTACAAATAGATTTCCCAGTACCAATATTACGCGGGGTTTAATAAAAATGTCCATTTTCATTTATCGGGATTAAATTTTCATGGGAGGAAAAGAACATGAAACTGGAAATGGTGGCTCGTTTTAATAATAGTACGTGAATTTGGAGAACGCTCGAGGGGATTCCAAATGTTAATCCCGGATGTTTGGTCACGGTGACAATACTTATCCGTGGCACTGACCTATCACGAGTCAAGTTAAAAAAAATCCTCGTTGCTGTTCAAGCACCGCGGGATAGGTCGGCATAGTCGCAGGGCACGGGTCAGTTGTAAGAATTAAATGCAATATCGATGTTCAATCGGATGTTGAATGAATCTTAAATACTGTCTAAGTTAGTTGACCCAGTCGCCGATCGATTTAGGCCTTGTCATCGATCACTTAAATATTGAGATTTTATAAGGTTTTTGAACAATATTGTGATTATATATGTAGGTAAAGACTCTTAAATATTAACTTGCAATTTTGTCCTTTACACAATATTGTTCAAAAACCTTATAAAATCTCAATATTAATTCAAATGATCGACGACTGGGTACCGATCGACGACTGGGTCAACTACCTTACTACAATGAATCTCGTACAGTATGTTCTACTATTGCTTGCTTAATCTTTACATCGTGTAATTGTGCTTTATACTTTTTAACAATAAGGTAGTTGACCCAGTCGTCGATTGGTACCCAGTCGTCGATCATTTGAATTAATATTGAGATTTTATAAGGTTTTTGAACAATATTGTGTATAGGACAAAATTGCAAATTAATATTTAAGAGTCTTTACCTACATATATCATCACAATATTGTTCAAAAACCTTATAAAATCTCAATATTTAAGTGATCGACGACTACGTCTAAACCGATCGACAACTGGGTCAACCACCTTATTATTTTTTTCCAGTTTCTGCGACGTTTCTAGAATTCTGAGGCAGCATCATAAATTGTTATTGTGCCCTCGCCATAAACAAAGGAACGTTTACGCTATCCATGATCAGTAATTTCATATCCACTAGCCCAATATTCCGATGCACCGTGTTTCCCTTCGATTTCTAATTATCCTCCACGGTAGGTACTTGTACCCGGACATCCGTATCTCATTAGCCTAATAGCGAAGATTTCAAGATCGAACGCTTCGGAGGCAGTTCGTTGGAAGACCGTAGAAGGCAGTGGCCACGGAAGGAGAAAGCAGGACCTATTCCTGAAGGTATTCGCCGAATCGCAATTATCTCTGCCCGCGATTCGTTATCAGCCGTTCTTGGCGATGTAATGCCACTTTTTCAAACGATTTTTCTTAACGTCGAAACGCATAGATTCCGAAGAGCATACATTCGAGAATGTTTAACGTGAAAGGAGCAGGTTGCGTCGCGTCGATTCCACCTTCGACAGAGAAAGTAACCTGCGCTATCCTCATTTCCGCGGGAGCACGGTAATATTCGTGAAGAAGTGGAGCCTTCTTCCTAATGATAATTCTGAAATAGAAATTTGAAGGATGGCGGAAGTAAGTCGTTTAGTACTGTCGTACCAAATGTATTTGTATCTACTTAGTCCTCGTTTATAGGGGCTTACAGAAGATTCCGTCCGGTTGTATGTTAACTGGCTTAAAGAGCTTTGAATATTATTTCCTCATATGCGCTTATAGGATGAAAATATTGGACGGCTCCGAAACACTTGCGCCATTTGGGATTACTGCGTTATTTTTATATCAAAAAATGTTTTTCGCTTCTTGAAATATATAATAATATAGCCTGAAAGTTTTGTAAAGATTGCATGGATATTTTCCTTAAAATAATCCCAAAGAGAAGCTTGATTTCTACCGATATACCCAGCTTCGCCAATTAATTCTTTAAATGCTATAGGCACGTATATATGCACACGTACATTATTACTTTTTAAGTTTTGCTGTTTTCCGAAGTAAGCTTACCGCACTTTGCCTTTATAGATATACGTCGTGTTTATTTTTACTATCATAGTAGTTAAAAATTTCATAGTTTTCCGTGATATAACTTTTGCAATACGTTAATGGGACTCGGTGGAATACTTCTCTGCCAGAGTAGGTTACATTTGGCATGGCATTTGGGATAGATGCCGCACTTTTATGCGGAATTGTTACCGTGCTGCATTAGAAACTAAGTCGACTAAATGATGTTCGTCATGTTTAAAAAGTTTTTTGAAACAGATACCGTGATATATCAAGGAAAATTATGTACTTTTTAATAATTATTTATGGACTTTTTACTCTTTTCACATTTTATTTCTATTTATGTGTAATGAATGTAGAAGAAGAATGAAGAAAAGCTAATTAAATTCAGAGAAGCATAAACAATATCTGTACCAATTTATTTTTCTAATTTCATTGTATTTTGTAACTGTATAAAATAAAAATATCTTTCATTCTACTTTGCTTTTACTACTTTTCCTTTTACATAAAAAATTAAAAGTAACAAGTTCAAATGGGAAATTAAAAGTGTTTCTAACTGCGGCATCACGCTCAGACGTGCGGCATCTCTCCCAACAAAATGATGTTTTTGGTTTTAATTTTTTAAGGGTGATAAATATTAAAATTTTGATTTTCTTCAATGCAAGTACTACAATAGAAACTTTTTCCAAGGATACATATTATTCTCAGATGAATATCTTGTGCTGTTTCCATTGCAGAATTTAGACACAGTGACAATTTTGCTTAAAGTGCAAAGCAACTCTCCCGCAATTACCCTATATACAAAACAGTATCTCATCTGAAAAGGGCCTTCCATCTTTCACATATTCGCGACTGATATTTCCGCTATATACGCCCAACAGATCCCACCTTAATTTAAAAAAAAAGAATATAGCAGAAGGTAGAATAAATTCATGTGTGACTACATCCAAAATACCAGGCGTCAAGCATAAAAGTGCTTTAACCGGTCAACCTAAGAAACTCACCCCGCACACCGGTGTTACGGTTACTGTCCCACATAGCGAACGTTATGACGATTAGTAATCTAATAATGCACGTGCTCGTTCTACCGTAAATCCACTACGGTTGTAAACACAGGCATCCTTAGCCGAGTGCAACGTCCTTCGACCGTCTCGTTTCCTCCGACGGCGTCTTCGGGTTTCACTGTTCCCCGGTGACAGGAAATTTTTCAAACGGCACAACAGCAAAACGCCAGGCAAAAATTACATCTTACCGAACGGAACTCGATGGTCGGCGAACAGTACCGTGGCTGCGGTTAAATCGCACGCTATTGCAAAAAAAGAAGCAGCTTTCCGCGATAACTCGTTAATCATTTCGCGGAATTCAGTCTTTTTCACTTATCACGCATCAACCGTCGGTTCGTTGAACTATGTGTTAGTGTGGTTTCATGCTTCCTCCGTGCCGAACCATTTCCTCTCAATATGCAGTGCTTTCGAACGAAAGGACGCTGAACATTGGAGAATCGCACGAGTAATCGGATTTTAGGTACACCAGTTGCTAAATGTTTCCGATCAGTTATCGATTTTTAGTAAAATGAGATTCTATGGCAACTGTTCCAAGTTGACACCGTTCTCTTATAATTGCAATGTTCTTGATTTTAATAAATTTTAATATGTTATCATGTGAATAAGTTACATAAATTTGCTTGTTTAACAAATTTAATGTGCAAATTCATGACCTTGGACCTGTTATCGCGTTTAAGTTTAATAAGAATGGATAATTGGAGCATCTTAATCTTATTTACAATGTGCAGTTTCAATTATTTTTAAGAGTATTAAGTGGGCCCTTAAACGGAAATTTTTATGTCGCTTGGAATTATTTGAATGATTTACGTAACAAGAATGATATATAATATATTGTTGATGTAAATGTAATACTTTAATACGATGTCCAAAACTGAATATTCATGTCTACACGTTTTCGTATAAAATCACTTCCGCTAATTTTGTTCTCCACAACATCTTATGACATGTAATTTTCCGTTTCCTCGTAAGTCATCGTTTTGTACCTACGAACATACTATGTATTTACTTAATACTGCTTCTTATCGTATCTGTGACTTGTTTAAGAAATTTAATCAGAAGCTCCTAAAGTTACTTATCGGTTAGATTGAGTTTCAATTTTATGGTGGTCCAACCGTTTAATTTAAATAATACCATGATTTTTATACACTTTGTATGTATTAATGAAATTCGGAGATACCTATCACGATACAGAAACTTTTATTCACATCTGACAAATTTTACATTTTAAATGTCGAAAAAAGTAAAGATGCATAGAAAGAAAGTCATTGTAATTCATACGAAAACAATACAGTTACTATTACTACACAGATGTTTAATCGTGTGCAAGACAAAAACGAGCCAAACGATATCCTTCAAATTTTTCCGAATTTATTGATAAATGTACGTCTTGTTAGCACTGTGGAGTGAAAAACAAGTGTCTTCAGGAACAGTACTTGTTTTCAAGTATTTCCCTTTCAACGTAGTCATCGATTTGCACTGACTTTAAAAATTCAGCTTACATTACTCATCGTGTCCAGATCGTGGCCCTGAGATTTAGTGTTTCTTATTAGATTCTTGTGATTTTCCGGTTAAAGTTCTTGGAAAACTATACGAACTTAACGAGTTTTTGTCCTTTCTTTTTAATTGCGAATTTTATCTCACGTTATTTACCTTATTTGATAGAATTATTCGCGATTAAATTTACCTTGCACTCCCTGTGTCTTTATGTGAAAACTATTTGTGGAGAATTAATTGAATTTCATGGTTGATAATTATGGACAGGTCAATAGTATCATTACGTTCTACAAACTGCAAAATTTGCTTATACTTTGTCGCTTATACTGTATTTTATGTATTATAAGAGGTTTCTCATTACAATAAATATACTCGTTATTATCTTGTATTTACATAATTTTGCATTTTTGAAACGTGGATGATACTCGCCCGATGAGATTCCTCTGAATTCCTTATTTCCAAAAATTTCGATAATATCCAAAAGAATCTACAACGAATTATTGCAAAACTGCAATTTAACATTTAATCGAAAGACTGTGCGCAATCCTGAAATTCTATTTCCGACGGTAAATCGAGTTTCTAACGCAGTCGAACTTGTAATTATCGATGCATTGTGTAATTCAGGCGCGGAGATGAAAGAAATTCGAGAAAAACAATTATAGGTTTTTTAGTGATCACTTGAGCGTGATGTTATGCAGTCCAGCATGCTGTATGTGGATTTAATTGAGAAACGAAGGTAAACAAACATAACACCATTGTGAAAGCACTTTGTGTTTAAATGTTTGATAAAAAAAATTAGTAAAACTTACTGCCCCGTTAACCTGGGAAGACGAGTTAAGTCGTCGTTCGAAAATTCCGACACACGTTAATTCATTATGAAAATTAAAAAAGAATCTTGTATAACAGAAATACCTAATGTATTAGATCATAATTATTATGTATGTTATATGCCAATGAATTAACTTCTACTCATTTTTAAATATATCATTTTAACCCTCGGAAGGCCCACGTTTATGGCAACCGACACTCATACGCACTTTTCTTTCTCTATCACTTACAAACGTGATTCTTTTCTTATAGGGTAAACCAACCAGTAATTGACCGCATACCAGTGAATGACCATTAGGCAAAGAAATGCCAATTATAAATTTAAAAATTATTATATGTTTATAAATGGAGTGTAGTTGCACGTTTAATATCCCATATTTTTAGTTAGGCGTATTAAACAAACATTAATAAGTACAATTCTTATTAAAAGTATGCGGCCATTTACTGGGCTTCTCATTTAACAATTCGGTCATTCACTGGTTGGTTTACCCTAATTGATACTTCAAAGTTCGAACTCTAGAGATGGATTTTTTAATATAAATTAAAAACACTGAAAACATGGGTCAAAATTGATCCACACACGATTCTTCAAGGGTTGAACACACTAATTTGAAATATTTCTGTTCAAGAAATGACCCAATTAACGGGACAATAGATTACCAAAGCATTCCTACAGTCCTGTTAATTACAGAAAAATTTGAATTATAATACTGAATATTGAAATTTGTAATACGTTCACACTAGTAACATTTGAAGCATGAGAAATAAAAATTTCTAAACAAAGATCACTTTCAAATGCACGCATCTGCACCTTGAATCGAACAATATCTTTCCTTGAAGTGACAAACAGTTCGCGCGTAAATTAAGTCGTTTAATAGCAATTCAATGAATTCCATCTATTTTCAGTAATGAACATTAACCGTTCACCGTGTTTACTTCCCCGCCGTGCATTTCACGGTCGAACAAAGAATCCTTATTTACCAATTATTATAATTTATTGCTCGGAAAGTCGCATGATTCAAGCCAGTGTAATTCCCTCTAACGAGAGAATCCTTTTCATTTAATCAAGTCCTGGCTACTTTTACGATCTAACGGATGTATTTGTACGCAAATGCATGGGCGCTGCATAATAAAAGCTTCGACGTTCATCTTCCCTTGCGTCCGCCATTTACGAATCAATTAACTCCCGCGCGAGCAAAGCCGGACAAATTTCATTTGAAATCGAAACGAGTGAATCACGATTTTAAATAGCATTCCAGTATTCCTTTTACAATGATAGTCTTTGGAATTAAGCAAAGTATTAATTTATTGCAAGTACATACTTGAAATTCCAAGTATTAACATCTATGTGACTATCCTTCATGTTCTTCCTATCTCCTTTTCTATTTTTCTTTGTTATCTTGTATTCCATTAGCGCCATAAAGACGAATGTCGTGAATATTTTTAATTCGTCTATATTTAACGATATTTTAATTCAGCATTATTAATAATTCCAAAATTACTTCATATACTGAAATGCAGAATTTTATATGTAACCTCTGAGAATACAGTTAAATGTTACAGTGGAAGAATATTTTAAGCGATATTATTTAACAGAAAATAATTCTGATTCTGTGTCTACAAATTAATTGTATAAAGTTCGAGGAATTCTGTATAGGGTCGCGAATAAATTGCCACGCATGCTTGTACGAAGTAATCCTCGAAATATGGAGTGTTCCAGTGGGCTACGACAAGTCGCCCGCGTCTGACCAATAGCGGCTCGTACTACTTGCACTCGAAGTCCGACTTTATCACTTGGAGCAGGGGAATAATTAGTGCCTGCTCTCTTTAGCGTTATATCGAAATTCAATCGTGTTTTTAAACACTTCTGTCTTCCATTCTTTTGCAAATAATAATGTAATAATGATGATTAATCATTGATAATTTAGAAAAGTGTTACGTGGCGTTCAATTACAGCGATCGATGGGTAATCGATCAGCGATTATCGCGCGGGAACTCCACTGACATTTCTCTTGGTGTTCGATCCAAGATGATTTGCCGGAAACTTGCTAAAAGAGATATTCATCTATGCAAGTATTATACTTCTATCCCAAAGATTTTATTAAATTAAAGGAAATTGCAAAGTCTTGGGCTTGTCATTGTGATGATGAAAGAGATTTCGACAAGAAATGGAATATACGAAGAAAATTATTACTATTATTGCTGTTAACTGGTTAGTGCTTTTATATATTTGTTCAAAACGCAATGATCTATTAAAGGGAATGGCAGAAAGATGAGAAAGTCGAAGTGATATATAAACAAATTTGTTTTACATAATATACTCTATTGATTGGATAATCGATTTACCGGTAAATATCGAGAAATACATAATTTATGGAATTACCGGTAAAAATGTGGCGAATTACCGGTAAAAATTGTATGTATAGCAATGTAGGGCACATATGTAGCGCATAATTCCGTCGATATCTACTAAGTTATCAGTGAAAAAAAACTTCAAACCGATTTACCGATTTACCGGTTTGAAATCCGTAATTGGATTTACTGTATTCTTATACAGTTGCTTATAGAGTTGTACAGAATGATAACAGAGTTTCAAGTGTCCTGGAGAATATATAACCGAATAAGTTACAACATTACTTTGTTGTCTAATTTAACAAGAAACGACAAAACTCGTAACTCGGATTTCACATTGGCCTATAGTAATATTGACGCATAATTATGATCGAGTTTGAGTATTCAACATCCCACCTTAGCTGACATAAATTTTAAAAATTCAAATTCAACCTCTCCAAGAAATACCCCAAGCTTATATAAATGAAATTCCAAGACATGCTAATAATAACGGAGTGATCGAAGAAAACACAGTTTCCTAAGCTGTACGAAGCACCATTTAATAAATTCCAGGTCTTCCTCAGCAACATTAAGCTACAAACTTTAACCTGTAGAAAATAATCAACTGCAAACCGCAATCCTCAGACCCCTAAAGTAACCAGATAATCATCACAGTATATAGAACTGCAATTTAAGAATTCCTATCAGCAAAGAAAAATTTGTTGACATCCTATACACTCCACGCTCCAGTCACTCAAATTTAATTCCACAGTTGGTACCCAGGCTCGACTAACTAAGGTAAAGGACCCAATTACTGGCTCCCAACCCAATTACTGTCACCTTAAGCTATTTTACTTAAACGTTTATTTATTCGTTATTTTAAGTAAAATAGCTTAAGCTGACAGTAATTAAGTTGAGAGCCAGTAATTGGGTCCTCTACGCTATATCCCAAAGAAATCACTTTACCCGCGTAATCGCCGATGCTACTTTCGATGCATTTATACGCCCGGCTCGCTCCTCCGCGTCGTCCATCTTCGTATGGTTTTGTGGGTCAATCAGAGTCGCTTTGTTCTTCACAGAAAAATACTGCTCCTTTCGACACGCGCCTAGTGCAGTGCCGACGGCTCGGCCGGTTTGACAACCGAAATCGTTTCGCTATGCGGGCCGTTCTCATGACCGCGAACAGTTACTACACGATGGCTGTCGGTAAACAGTTCACCTCCCGCCGCTCTACACAGCCCGCCTTTATCGGCGACATTATCTGGACGCCGCTCGGTAAGGGTCGAGCGATTCGTGACTCGAAAATTTGAAAAACGAATTCATTAACTTTCACTTTTGAGAACGTCCACTTCCTGCCGTGCAGTCGGACCACCGTGCGATTCTCATTCGACGCACGCGCGACCAGCGAATACCGGGACGAGCAGAAATATATCTCGATACCCCGAACCAAGCATGGGCGCGCGCGCGCGCGCTTGCATCGCGTAGCATATATACATGACATTTCTAACCAAGCTCGCGCATGTTAAACGCCTGCACGTTCGACTCGCCGAGTCGCCTCAATGGACGTCGAATCTTGAGCAACGCGAGGATGATTACGAGGTATGCGCAACAGGTGGCTGGGGAGGCGAGTCTCGCGCCAGGCTTCGATATATGCCCCTGTACCGAGTAGATTCGTCGATCATGGGAGAATGAGTGGCTGACGGGGACGATTCTTACCTGAACGAGTCGATCCTCCCCATCTCGGTCAACAAGATTCCAGCAGCTTCCCTTGCACAACGACACCGTGGACGTTCGGATCCCCTGCGGTCGCTGAGGGATCACTGCGCGTATCGAGGAGCCCCGCGTCCTCGTTGCAAGATTGTGTACGGTTGGAGAGAGGCGAACGGGTGGAGAGAAGTTGGCGTGCAAAGGCAGCGAAAAAAAAACAAAAAAAAAAGAGAAGAAGAAGAAACACTTTCTTCTATTGTCGTTGTTCAGGTGGTGATGCACCAGTCGTGCAGCGTGCACGACATCGAGCCACGCGACGGTCCGGCGGATACTGAGCTCTCGGGGCCCGCGATAGCCTCTTCACACGGACGAGTGAAAGCGAGAGGTGCCGCGAGAGGCACCGGGCGAACAACGACGAGTCACGAGTCCGAGCAGGAAAGAGGAAGACGGAGGATCGAGGGGGACGAGAGAGAAAGCGTGATTCCTCGGTCACGTGAAAACAAGGAGACGCTTATGGGGGGCCCGTTGGCGGGCGGCAGAGCCGACGTGGAGGACAGACGGGCGGCGCGGCGGTGGCGCGATGACGCTTTGGTCCTCCGTTACGTGGAGAGGACAACGAGGAGGACTGATTGAAGCGAGCAAGAAAGCACGACGTTGCAATTACGCCTCCGTGAGGGAAGAACAGTGTAACCGGGGGCCCGAGCGGCGGGCTCAGGGAAAGAACGGGTGGGAGTAGGTGGTGGTGGCCGCGAGAACGGTGCTCTTCTCGCGGCCGGCCCGGCGATTCAATAGAATGATTTAAAGCGAGAGAGAAAGCACGATGCTGCCGGTCACGTGAAAAACAGGAGGCACTTATCGGGCGCCGGCAGGTGGGCCAGAGACGGAGCGTGCGACGCCGCGAGAAGGACAGCGGCCACAGAGGCGCGCGAGTCGACCGGGGAGCGCGACAGGCCCTGTCACGTGCGAGGAAAACCGAGCCAAACGAGTCGCGACGACGGGGAGTGGAACGACGGCGAAAGCACCACGCGGAAGGAACCCGCTGATACGCGCCAGGTTCGCCCGCTTTTTAGACGGGCTCGAGATCTCGCGCTGCTCTCTCGGCCGGCGCTGACCGCTCGCAGCTTCTGGAGTATGTACTAGGTTTCGGAGTGTCCCAATATGAATAATTCTGTGGTTGTAAGGAAAAACAACACATGTTGCGATTTCAACAAATTTGAGTTTACGCATTAATTCAATTGTAGAATATTGGATGTATGTTTTTATCAGAAAAAAATGCATGAAAACGGATTTTATTCGTTGAAAAAATAATGCAATTTAACCGAAGTCTAATATTGAATTAATACGCATTTGGCAAAAGAATGTAGGTCCACAAAATTTGGAGATTACGACGTATCTTTCCTTTGTGATTGCTTTTTATTTTCTATTTTTATTTGTCTGCATATACTGTAACGTATTTTGTGTAAAATAAAATGAGCAAAATTATATTTCATATTTTTATTTTACTAGAAACAGCACACTATGAAATACCAGTGATACATAAATGTGTAACTTGTATTTTACAAAAAACAACGCAAAGCATAGAAGAAAACGAAAGAAGACAAAAGAAAGTAAAAGAAGGAAAGTAATCATTTCGTTTCTTTTCTTGTTAACGTTCAAGCAGAACAACACAAGTCCAGTGGACTTGTGTCGTTCTGCCTAAAGTGTATGTAAATTATTACTATTTTGTTTATTATTATTTACATTAATTATACGAATATTGAATATTATGCAAAGTGAAGGAAATATACGTTTATATCGTTAGAAGAAAACAAGGACACATTGCTAATAAGAAGAATTGGTGTTTAGAACTTTCAACGACAATATCTCGAAAGTGAAAACATGTGACATGGGTCGTTTTTCCTTAGAACCACAGAATTATGCACGTCAATGTGTCTGTATTTGAATAAATATAATAGTTGAAAGTAATGCATATTTCTGGAATTTGTTACAAGTAGTTGAATGCAACGAATATTTATATAATTAAAAAATGAATATTTCGTAAATATGTCATCAGTACTTTAATGTAACGAATATCCCTCGGACATTAACCCTTTGACAGTTTATCCCGTGCAAGGCACGGGTAGAGCGCCAGGTATCTAACAATATATATATATCCTAGGGAGCATGGACAGAAGAAAAGAGAAAAAAGTGTAGGAACTAGTAAAACATAATTTTTTACCCTTTTTATTATAAAGGGAAATATTTTACAAGATAAAAAAATATTTTAGAACATAACAAAAATATACCCACACTTTTCAAATCGGAATTTGAAATTTTATTAGACGGTCAAAGGGTTATGATACTCGAATATTTCAATATTCTTCCTCGGAATGTTTCTTTGTATGTACATAACTAATTGAATTATAATTCAATAACTGTTGTGTCTATTGAAAAATTTTCAAGTGTAGATCTAATTCGAATGTTATATTCCAACAGAGAAAAATTTGATGAATAGATGTAACCCTACTTGAGACGCGACACTTTGAAAAGATCGTCTTTGGAGAACATTTTCCTTCGATCACTTTCTTTTCTTCTCCTTTCCGTGATCCTATTGATTCAGAAACTGAGATCGACCTTTTATCAATGGTTTGGCGAAAGTCATAAATTAAATTTCGAGAAATTGAACGTCATGTAAAAGGATTCCATTTACTCCGTCAACTTTGCGTTGCACGCTTACAGGTAGGGAGAATCTGACATTCTAAGCGGATTCTTCGAGTACTGTGCCGTGCGGAGATGTAATGACTAACCTAGTACCCACTTATGTGGTACGTAAAGATGTTATGGTACGTATGTTTGGTGTTATAAAGCACCAAATATGTCTATTAGGAAACTGTATACATTTGGTAAGCTTCCTACACACCCTCAGGACTTAATTTCTCTGCAAGACAATCAAGATCACTACGAACTTCACTCCTCGTTACTTTTACGACGTTGCTATGTCTCTGGAAAGCATTATGGGTTACACAGTACTGGAAATTTTTATTGCGTCACTTGAATAAACATTCCTATTATTACTACTAAAAAATATTATTGCACAAAATGTGAAGCTCACTATCTTGGCCAGAATAAGTTGAATACGAATCATTTTATCAGTTATCCTATTGCTATGAAAATTCTACATTACGTGCTATATAGGTACGTAAATTTCAGAGTGGTGTAATCAATATTTCCAGTGGTACTGTAGGTGTCTAATTGTCTCTCAACAACGATTGACGTATCACAACCCCACGAGAACGCCACAATTGTATTCGGGAATTGGGAGCTGCTTTTTCAGAGTGAAAAATTCAAAACACCATCGATAGAATCCTAGAACTGCATGCACTTGTTCTTTGAGCCCAGTGCTTTATACTCTGTACCACAATACATAGATTTTAGACTTAGAATAAAATCTTAAAATCATAGATATATTTAGGAAAAATCGGTTTAAACGTTGATATCTGCTTGAATTTACATAATTGTTTCTCCATTACTGTTGAACCTCCATTGGAAACATACTAAAATATTTATTCCAATGAGTAGAGATTTAGAAATGTAGATTTAGCCAAATAAAGTTTCTTCCAGTTAACGAACGAAACAGATATCACAAGCAACAATTAAACAATTATTTTTCATTCAAAAATACCAAACGATACTCTGAATTTTATTCGTGCAATTTTAAAATAAATATCCGCTTCAATTTCTCCCTATGCATTGAGAAATTACACAGGTTCGTTTAAACAGAGAGCGCCAATGATACCGAATACTTGAAAACGTTGAACTTGAGAAAAATAGCCATTCTATTATTACACCTCCATTTTTGATCCCAACAACTTTTAGTTTCGTCTCTTTTGCATAAATTTAAGCGCGACAAAGATCCTCAAGTCACTTGAGTGAAATGGGATTCAAGATTATTTTTAGTCATCCCACCTTGCAGAAAACGATCTCACCCGGACCTAACTATTCTCAGCACAATACACAAGCGCCCATAAAAATTTGAAAACCCACAGATTTATTTACATAACCCTCTAAAACCGAAATTCTAGAATCTCGATAAATATTTCATGATTCTACGTAGAAAGTAACAGGTAGGTACATTTTAATTTCATTATACCAACAACATATTGTAAAATAAAGGTCTGCGATTCCTACATTACAATAATTGAACTGACAATGAATTCTCTAGTATTTAACTCTCCTTACTCGAGATTTTTAGGATATTTAATATCGCACATAAATTAACAGGTGCAATTTAATTTCATCTCATAAACATTTTATTCTAAAATCGACGTTTGTGATTCGTCTGTAACAATAATTAAATATGGAACTTCTCTGAATTATGTAGTCTCTACAATATAAAGCACAGATGATACAGCACGTTGCCTCAGAGTCACGCGGAATTATAAAGGGTTAAAACAACTTGTTCAAAAGGTTCGTGCGGCTGTTGAACAGACGTGACTCAAGAAGTTTCGATGGTTTCCCTTTCAAATGACGCTGACGTCAAATGACGTCATTTGAAAGAAAAAGCATCAAACCTCTTGAGTTGCGTCTGTTCAACAGCCGTCAGAAGCGGTGCGGATTTTTCGAGCAGCCGCAAAGTAAAGAATAATGAAAGAAAATAAAAAAATAAGAAACATACATATTCAATAATAAAAATGTATTCAAATAAGGCCCAGCTCTGACCACATCACCTTATTGTGCCTACTCCGTCACGCGAGCACTTCGAGGTGACGGATGCACTTACGCGCATCTTCCTCGACGCGCATCGCCCATTGTCTTTCGTATTGTTCGCATGCTCGTTGAAGGCAGAGAGAGAGGGAGGCTTCGGATCGACGCGCGAGAGGTGAGGCGTTCAGGGAAGAGGGAGGGACGGCCGGTAAGCCGAGGATCACAAAAATTCTGAGAAACAGCGAACGAAGAATCCCGCCGATCAGAACAGAATGCCGTAATTGTCATGTGATCGTCGAAAGGATCGACTGGCGATGGATCTAACACCGTTCACCAGGCAATTTCATCGGGCCACTCCAGCCGCTCCAGCCTTTCCCCGACTGATTTTTCCACTGGCGTCTGGATAATGGCTGACTTGGAGCGCGCAGGAGAACGCTCCGGTGCGAAGAAGTTAGCTGCGGGACTGATCTACTAATTTCTCACAAACGTCATCGAATTATTAGGACCAGTCACGGGTTCGTTCGCATAAATGCAAAAGAATAATTGAAAACAGTGTAAGTGCTAAAAATCAAATTCTATACTATAGTATTATCATTTGTATGATATATAACACAATTATAATTAAAACATGATTATATTACGTTATATAAATACTTATATTAAGATTATATAATTAAAACACCTACGATTATAAGTAGAACATTTTTAAATATTTTTTTTTTAATTTTGGCACTTACAGTGTTTTCTACAAGGTATTCTACAAGGATTGGATTGATATTTGAGTCCCTTGGTGAGCTTTTATCTGGGTTACCTTTACGTTTTAACACCAAATTGTCAGTTAGTTTGTCGAATTCTGACACAAAGTATAAAACAGCATAGGTGAATGTATGAATATTTGGTGAAGAAATTTGTGAGTCATTGCATTTAGGAGAAGTGAAATGTATTGAAAGAGAACGTACTGAGGATCGATACGTGGGATTGATACATGGTCGAGTGCTTCCTAAATCATACTAACATGATAGTAATGAATGTACATGTGAATATGTAAAAAACAGATGTATCGATTCTTAAACGACTGATACTTGATTTTTACTTTTATGTGTCTAGTATGAACACTTTCACCATTCTATACATAATAGCGATTATTATTTATCCCATATATAACAGTAGCATAATATTATTTATCATATACGTACCCCTTTTATATCTGACGTTAGTATTTCTATTCTTAAGTGTTGGTTAGTGACTGCCTATTGATTCCTTATGCTTCCTTCAGCGATTAAATATTTCTCTACATAAATTTGCTTGCAATTAGTTAAACAGCCAATGAAAGTTCAAATTTCTTCCAGCTCATTACACACTAAACATGCAATCTCAAGAACTGTAAATTCGAAGAAGAAAGATAGGACTTAGTATAGTAGCCCAGCTTTACTCGCTACTTCGTGAAGATGAGTTAAATATAAAAATGCAATATTTGTAAAAAATAATTAAATTACTTAATCAGTATAAAAGATACTGACTCCGAAACGTAGACAGCATAAAACAGTAGAGTTGGTACCAAAACAAGCGAAATATTTAGTAGTAAAAGAAGTATGTATTTGAAATAAAGGAATATTATAATAAAAATGAAAAAATGTTACTAAACGATACTTAAAGGATTTGGGAAGCATTAAGTGTCCTGATCTACAACTACATCGTAGTGTTCCGTTCAGAAAATTCCTATCATGTGGTAATCGAAAGTATGTCACCTTGAACTAGTGAGTGAATCGAGCTGATGCTTGAGTGAGATCTCGAAGAGATTTACCTAAAGGGCTCTCGATAACTCTATGAATCGGCTGAAAGGAGGCCACACAAAGGTATAAAGTGGAACACGATGATCCCTCCCGACATCGTTCAACTTCAATTATTCCGACGATGAAACCGTGTCGTGACCTTGACAACTGCAAGCATAAGTCGAAATCCTGCTTACAATTCCACTTTCATCGACAGAGAAACTTCGGTTTCGTTGCTCGATCGGAAGTTGCCCGTGCGCCTAATGTTTTATTACTTCACCACCCAATCAATTTGAATATCTAATTGAACAATTATTATTATCAGCCTCCCACCTTCTCTTTACATGTTTACTTTTTTACATAATTATATCTAAATTAAATATTAACATTAATATAATAAGTGCATCTTATCGTTACAGTATAAAGTTCACTCTGCACATGTATCCGACTAGGAGTTGCGAAGTGTGGCAAGTGGAATCTGTTCGAGAATCAAGATTAAATTTTTATTACGAACCAGCACTTTGTTTCAAGAGATACGATAGAAACCCCAAATCGACTCGCCAGGTCGATAGGAAAGGTGGAGAGCCCCAGGGAATAGGAGAAAGAAGAAAGGAAGGCGAGCAAGTAATCCGGGATTCTAAAACCAAGGTGACTGGTTGCCGGAGGGCGAATACCACTTTCTGCACTCAGAGCTTTGAACTCGTGATACACGAGCCTGGAGACTGCACTTTGAGTTCAGATTTCCTTAGATACCTTTTACTTCCGGCTTCGCTCACGTATCTCATTTTTGAAGAAAATACATTTTCACAAACTACTTCAGTGACTTAGCTTTCTACAATGATGTTTTAATCATTTAATCTTCCGCTATCTATACCGTTTAGTGTAAGATGGTAGGTATATATCTGCCATTAGATGTGACCATTAAAGAACGATTATTAGTTTCCTTGATCACGACCACCTTGGACCTTCCAAGACCCGATCCACATTATCGGTCCAGTCACGCTCCCTTCTCAATCAAAATCACATTCCTCAGCGTCCACACTTGTTCGGCTTGATAGTAGTGGGTAGTGTTTCTGATTTCTCGATATTCTACGCATCTCGAGAAGTGGGAAATCAGATTATATTTCACGAGAATTCTCGAGAATTCTCAAGAAATTAAAAAATATTGCAAAATTTACATTTATGGTATAATGTTGATAATATTTATCTAAATTTCTATTCGTGTCCAACTTAGACAAAACTGGTGTAAATAAAAAAACTGCCATTAAATATAATTGATAGATTTATTTAATATAGAATGTGAGCAAGGCGAGACATTACTTTTTTGTTTTAAAATAGTTTTTCAAAAACACAATGCGTCTAATGTCGCGTCAACCAATCTACTTCTTTTTTTGTGGCAAAATCTGCGGCTATAGAAAAATTTCTTTCATTTTGAGTGGATGTTGGTTTAATTGTATATATTGCTAACATTTATTACTGATTGTAGATGTGTTTATATGTTCGCGATTAACACAGAATTTGAACTATCTGAAAATTCATTTCTGAAAACAAATGGGGTTTATAAAAGTTTTCTTACACTGAAGATTCTCGAGAAACACTGTAATTTCTTGAGAAATGAGAAATAAGAAAGTATAAAATTTCTCGAGAAATTCTCAAGAATGAATTCTCGAGGAGGAACACTAGTAGTGGGACCACTGCTTGTGCACCAGACACTGACTAGACCGTGACACTCCTACTGGAATACCAGATATTATCACGAGACGGGGCTAAACACTCAGGCTGGGCTAGGACTATAACTAGATCCTGCGACTGGCATATGGCTAGATCCCAAGATTGGAGCGCGATCTCCATAGTGAACCTCATTGGGAAAATATAAAAAAATATTAAAATATCAAATGTGATCATTAAATAAGGTCCTCACAATAGAACCTCAGACTGGACTATGGTTACTTAGATAATGAGACAGGACTCTGACTAGATCTCGTGATTGGATCGCGACTGCACCCCTAAACAGGATCAAACAAACTGAATCCTTGACCGGAGCTCTACAGTAGGGTGGAGTGAAAATTTTTTTGACAATTTCGCCAACACTGTATGTTTAATTTTTAACTCCATACTAAAGCATTATTCATACAAAATTTAATAAGTTAATACATCATCCTCAGATGGCGCATGGTAAATTAAAATAAACTTATAGAGACTTTATACATTTTTTAAAAATCAAGTATTCTGCGCTTTAGTTAGTTTCCTCTCTCGCTCTCGAAATTGTTGATTATTAGTTCTAATGACTCAAGGTCGAGATCAGATATATTGTCCGGTCCGAACTTGTCCCGCGATCGAGGGGAAACTGACCCCCTCCCGACCTTGAGTCAGAAGAACTAATAATCAACAATTGCTAGAGCGAAAAGGGCACTAAGGAAAGCGCATAATACTTAATTTGTAAAAAATGTATAGTCTTTATAAGATTTTTTAATTTACCATGCGCCACCTGAGGATGATGTAATAACTTATTAATTTTTGCTATGAATAATGCTTTAGTATAGGGTCAAAAATTGAACATACAATTGTCAATAAAAAAATTTTCAGTCCACCCTACTCCGCAGTGGTCAACCAGACAAGATCCCCAGCTGAACCCCACACATGGTCCGTGATAAATCATGCCTGCACTGCAACCACAGCGAAACTTGATTTTTAAATTATTATTTACTAACGACCGTTATGAATATGGACAAGAGTCCAGGGTAGTCATCACGAAGGTGTATGCAGAAGGGCTGTCACAAACATTGCATTATTCCCAGTGTTCTCGTTCAGCCGTTAAGAGGGCTGAAGAACTTCCAGTGGTAACCAGGGCCGCATTAGGACTTTTAGAGGCTCTAAGCACTTAAAAGATTTAGAAGCTCCCTTATACAACGTGATCACTTCAACCCAATCTACCATTCCTCAGGCATTTCCGATAATTTGACTAAAAAGTATTTCTAATAAAAGTTAGATTTTAAAATTCAGAAAATTTCTATAGTGCCCCCTGTCTCCTGATGCCCTAAGCAAGTGCTTCTTTTGCTTATTGTGCAAACTTTCTGTGCAAACATGATGAAATCTGTTCAATGTTCCTAGCAGAATATGTCCACAGAATAAAACAATCGTTATTATACCCCAGCCCTGACAAAACTATACAACTTCTGTAAAAAACATTTCTATGACATTTCAAATATAACATATATATATATTTCAAGCGACAAAGTTAAATGAAACCCCCTGTGTATGAATTTGATTCGATGCATGTACGACTTTTACTGGATCCATGTTCAAATACTGGGACTGTTGGAATATTTAATTAGAGAAGAACTCTGTACACAGTCCCAGCCCTGCTGTGAACAAACCTTTACGCGAAACGCGCCAATGGGGTCGGCCCAGTGGCCCAGGGCGGCCAATTCGTCCCGGAAGTCGGTGGAGGTTTCGTTTTCAGCCGAGCTTCCGAATTCAACGCCAGTCGATCACGATCGCCGATGCTGATCTTGAAAATGGCTCGCCGCTATTTTTCCTCATTCCAGTGCCGTCGGGAAAACTACTGTCCGCCTGTCCATTAGAAAAACGGCCACAGTGGCCAGACGAAACTTTCACGTGCACGTGCGTACCGTAACGAGGACAAGAGCGTAGAGGGAAGCAAGGGGATCAGAGTCACGGGACACGCAGTGAAAGTGTTGCCGGAGGAGGAATAAGGATGGGTAAGACGGGCTCTCCTCTCTCTCTTTCTCTCCCCAGTCTCTGATTTCGCGACGCCAACAACAGCAAACAAGCATACGCGGCGGGTTAAAGGGAAAAACGGGAGAAGAAAAAATGCGGCATTATTTATGGAGTCACGAAAATTCGAGACAAGCATGCGTGATTTATGGCGCGAAACTTTTTAAACGCTTTTTTTTGTTGTCATATTTTTTTCCCGTATTCAGGCGAGGATTGCGATTGTTAAAGATCGACCGTTGAATTACGCGTATGAGGCACGACCACTGGTTCCATCGTTTCCGCATTCTAATAATGCGTCGAGAAATAGAAACTCATCAAAAATTGCAAACAACGCGTGTATGTGTGCGTGTTTGTGTGGGAAGAATGGAAAGCAAAGCTTCGTTAGCGTCGGGTTTTCTGAGTAATTATCTGCGATTTCAATGGTTATTTGGGCTTGTGGCGAACGTAATTTTTGTATAAAATAAAGTAGAATTAATAGTTTACCGGTAATAGAAGATAATCAAAACGTTGTTAATGTAGTTTAGAAATGAAAATTGAAGTTTGTGTAGTGTATTCCGTCTAATTCTAGGTACTCAAGATGCTTCGTTACTTTTTACAAGATTTGGTCTGAGATTGAACTAGCATTGCTTTCTCTGCGATCATTCAAAATGAACTTTAATGATACAGAGAAACTGTTCAGAATACTTTCAACAGCTCATTTAAAAAAAGTAATTATTACGTACGTGTATCAGATTTGAATTATTTAACGCATTACTGACCAATTGGAGATGTATGCTTCATTCATACGTTGTTCTATGCATTATGTTAATTCTTGCTGCGTATACTAACGCGTGATAACTCGTTAAAAGATAAAATTGGGACAAGTAAACCGATAAACGATTTACAGGAAAAGGGTATACTCAAACTCAAACATATAGTTCTTCTCGAAATATATTCAGCAAGTATACTTCTTATACTGGAATATATTTTACGCTGATATTTATAAAAATATCTACAATTTGGATATTGATGGTAGTAGTAAATTTCAAGTAGAACAAATCGATAACCATCGAACATAATCATAAAAATGAAAACAGAAAACGAACACCTAGAAAAGGAGACGCCGACTGTCGTTTTAATTCACTAAATTTTATGATTTTATTCTGATTTTATTATGAATTCGCAGCATATTTGAATATGAATATTGATTAATACTCACAAATCGTTGTAATGATATAACCGCAACTTTGTAGGGTACTGTTGGCTTTCTATTCCTCGAGTTATACACCTCTATACACCTCGAAAACGGCAACTGCAACTCCTGCAACTAAGACATTAATCTTCCTAAATAAGCAATTCCTCAACGACTGCATTTTGTAATGCTGGAACCAGTTAAAAGTCCATTTCGTGGGAAGATTTGCGAAGAATTTTCCTCCTCCTTTCAGAAGAATTTTATACAATTAATCAACCACGGAAAATCCAACCGGTGTGACCGATGAGATCAATAAACCTTTTCTGAAATTTATTAGAACGACTATAAAAATTTGAGCTATGGCGAATAGGCGGCAAGTAGAAGAGTGAAATTCGAATAGGTGTTTTTTTCGAGTTTACCTGCATTCTACACCACCTCCTCCGAGAAGATCTTTTTATTAGATCTCTCTTGGCCGTGATAAGATGACAAGATATGCATGCTTTGATAATAAATGGACTGTCAGGACTTGCAATCTTATTGTTAGCGTTTAAATAAAGGTAAACGAAAATAGTTTGTTGGGAAATTGGTTGATTGTGTACCTGCATAATAATGATCTTCAATTTAGTATCCAAGAAACCTAAGTTTCATACGTGAAACATATATTCCATATTTGTAAGATTTATTTCTGAATAAGGAATCACATGTTTCTTTGTTGATTCACAAATTATCCTTACAAAATTCTGTATATCGTGCCGACTCAGTTCCTGTAATTAAATATTCTTCCTTGATGCGAATATTTCCACTTGACGCAAATCTTTATATTCTCTGAATCTTATGAGCTCATGAGTTTTCTCACCCTAGACCCCACGTTTATTAACAGTTACAGTCAACTTTAAAATGTTGTAATGTCAAAAATATGTATAATATTTTGTAATAGTTCGCATATCAATATTTAGTCACACACTTGAGGTATGGACTCTATTATTTAATTATGAAGAATTGTGTGTTCATATTTCAAGAATGAAACTGGTTATAGCGACTCTTACAACTGGTATTTCCGATACATTTACCTAGCAGGCAGCGCTGATATAAGAAATGTAGAAAAAAAATAAAAAACGTGTGAAGAAGTACATACAGTACCTACTGGAAATATTTATTGCATCACTCTCAAATTCACGTGGTATGCAGAATTTTCATTGCAATATGATTGATAAAATGATTCGTATCCAACTTATTTCGTATCCAAATTATCTTCCTAGTACATACTAATATTAAGAGAGGTATAAGTGATATCGTGTTTATTAAAGTGTTGCATTAATATTTCTAGTACCAACTGTATACCAAAAATACCAGTCGTCGAAGTTTGAAATAATTCTTGTGAAAAGGTCCCAACCGATTACTGGAGCTGTCTGTCACATATTATCACATTCTACTTAAAGTTATTCCTCCGGGGGCAACGCCACGATAATACCTAGTCTGAAACTGGTACGATAACTTTGCAAGTGATTTTGAAGAAATTTTTGAACTTTATTAAAAATGTAACATAACGTTCTTATGATTTTTCAGATTTTTTTAATAAAAAATAGCGGCACAATAACCACACAGCCGATACGCAATTTCCACTGAGTCATTCCGCGGTGGAATTTTTCAGTTCCATACCGTTGGACTTAGAACAAAAAAAAACAAAAAGTGTTATCATCTACACATTAAATACTAGAGAAAAATGGGCAGTTTTTATGAATTTTTTCCTTCAAAAGTACACGTTCCACATAATTCTGGTTTTGTACATCTGTTTACTACTATTTTACTAACACTTTCACGCCATTACATTAAAAAGTGACAAATATTTATTATGTTAGAGGTGTTTATGTGCGATCACTTTCAAAAATTCCTCCTTCACGGTTAACCTGATTGTGCCCGTTTGTTTTCGTCCGAAATAAAAAATCTACCTTTATTCTATCCAGTAAACTTGCCTTAATCGCCCCCACGAATTCGCCCGCATTAATATCGAAGAGAAAAAAATGGCCACCCTAAGGACCCATGAAGGAGAAAATTTCATTTATGTAACCAAATTTTTTAATTTGATCTGTTATAAAACATGGAAACATTGTTGACACTTTTATAAATTTAGTAGAAACGGTAGCGAGAGGCATATGTATTGAAGATATATGTATGTTCAATTGGAAGTTAATTGGCCTGTTAGATTCTAAAAAATCATGCTGACCAGTTTGAACAATGTAGTTTCGAGGAAAACGCGTTTAAAGTTAATTATCAAGTCAATCCGCTACCCACGTGTTTAACGTCAAACCTGTTTCACTTCGTCAATATTCCGAATTTCTAAAAAAAAAATTCAACAGAATACTTCAAAATCTTCATACCAATACAAGCAGAGATGAGCAAAAAATTATTTGAAATAAAAATTTGTGTACGAACTTTTTATTTCAAATAATTTTTTACCCATCTCTAAATACAAGAATATATAAATAAATGGATTTATCGAACGAACACCCCTTAATCAAATTTTTTAGTCACAAGCTTTTAACAAATTACTAACACGATGATACAGTGTTAACAATACGAAAGGGCGTCAATATCTGATCAAAAGGTGATTCTGTGATAAATGACTTTTAGTATTTTGTGGTATGCCACCAATATTTTAAATAAATCAAACTAGGTTAAATATTAAATCTGGATAAAAGGGTATCTAAATATTTATGACAACCCCATAAAATATTTCATAAACTCCAATGGAGACTTTGGTATATACACGCCCAAAATCAGGCATCGATTTTATATATGCCGGAAATATAAATTGGTATAGAGACCGATAATTAATCATTGGTATTATTTATCAACATCCATCATCGAACAATTTTACTCTTGTAACTTCAAACAAATTTAAGAATTAACACGAAGCAGTTTATTTGCAAAAAAAAGAAGACAAGATCGTAGTGCTTAATAACATGTTCGAACCGAGGATCTCGTAATACGTAATCGTAACACCAGCATTACCACCTCGATCGAAATACCGAAGTGCCGCCTAACAGTAAGATAACGCGTGTTTCATTCTCCCCCCACGGTTCAAGATTTTTTCCTGCTGCTGCTCGTGACAAGGGTCAGCCGGCATAAGTCGATTTCTGTGTCAGTGTGTCATACGGGTTCGTATCAATAGCGAGAGTGAGCGCGAGCGAGCGTTACTCAATGAGTGATCCTCGTGTGTGACGAGCATACTCGCGCGCTAGCGGCTCCTGCGCGTGTCACGTCGGTTTTGCTCCAGTAATCCTCTTCCTTCGCGCACCCTAAGGCCGGCTGCGCACTGATGCCACGCAGCGTACAACGCAGTACGCAATATAAACAATCTCCAGGTGTCGTATGCAACAATTAGCGAGCGATTCGCGGCAATTTATTGGCAGTCAATTTTTTCGGCGATTCCAGCTCACCTGTGCACAAGTCTGCCTTGTGCGGTCCAGGGCCGGATCTAGCTCTTTGCCGCCCTTTGCATTGAATCATAAATAAGTATTTTAAAATATATTTTTTGACACTGAGGAAAATTTTTTCTAGGTATTTGTCTACCAACTTTGCCGCCCCCAAAATTTGCCGCTCTTGGCAATTGCCCTACTTGCGCCCCCTAGATCTGGGCTTGGTGTGGTCATCTGTTGCCAAAGAAACAAGAAAATAATATCACGTGATAGATACAGCAAGTTACACCGGGATTACTTGTCAAATACGGCAAATACATAATCACAAATGTTCTGTGACAACTTGCCCCAAACCGTTAAACAATTTCACCGCTCCATTCATGTATTAAAAATTTTAAAAAATGCAAATAAATCATTACGGTAAGTTAGAGAATAATGCAACAATGTTATAGTCAATACTAAGAAACAACCTATAATTATTTGATAGAAAATACGGCATACTTAATTTAGTTCGAGCGCACGAAAACAAACAATGACACATTGTGTCTCCGTGCGACTCCACACGACTTGTATAATGTGGGAGGAGGCGGCGATATGTTTACGCATCGCCTTGGATTGTTAGTACATTCCTATTGTTTATAATTTCTTTGGTATAGCGGTTGTGACAACCTGCCCGTGTGACAACTATACCCGGTCTCCTCTAACTTGAGTACAGTTTTAGGTTGAGTACCTTCTCCCTTTTGGTAGAAATAACAATAAGCTTCCCACCTTCTGCTACGACATCGTATTTCGTCTTCTTCTTTAAGCAATGAACAGGAAGCTTGAAGAAGCATCCACGACAATTCATTGCAAGCTGTAGCACACCCTAGACTCCAGCGATTCGCAAACAGGCTCATAACACATAAATGGGTGCAGCGTCCATAAAGCTGAGTTTGCTCTACATATTACACAGTGCGTTGCGTTACACCCGTCTGTACCCGACTTAACATGACGATCTGATATTCGCTCAGACAGCATGAGCCGCCGTCGTTATCCGCCAGCATCGATGGTATCATCATTATCTTCACCGAGCCTCGGGAGAAAGTGAAGTTAAATCGGCCAACGTATAATCGCGGTTTTCCTCCGAACCCGCTTCCTGGATCCAGGAGACTTATTAGTCGGCCACTAGAGCGAGCATCTTTCTGACTATGGGAGACACCCACGAGGAAAGAAAATTACGAGGCAACAGGATGTTAGCGATACTTTAAACAGTTAATAATTTTCTTTAACGTTTCTATGGGACAGTTTTTAGCAGATCGTCACGCGACAAGAGTGAATATTTTTTGCTTTCACGGGCTGTCGTTTGCTAGTCGTTAGCGTAATTCATGTCGTTTTAGTGAGAGTTGTTTTTTGCGGGGCTGGGGTAAGTAGCTCTACGGGATGGCTGTCGATGAGACCTGGGCGCTTTTTAGGACGTTCCACACGGTCATGTTTGAAGGTATGAAGGTATAGGGCAGGTAGTGTCGGTTTGTGTCTTATGACATCAGCCGTGCGGAATGTGTTAAGGGGTTATACCTAGTCAGGCGGCTGAGAAGAGACGAATGTTTGTGATTTTTTTTAAAAAGCGGAAGCATATATTTTTACAGAACTTTTTGCACTTGAAAGAGCAACATTTAAAGAAGATTTGGTAATTTTTTCTTAGAAAAATATTTACGTTTATAATAAAGTAATAATCGACATCCAAGAAGCCTTTTTAAAAATTTGGTTTTGCGGTGATCACTGCCATTCGGAACCAAATTATTTAAAATCAAAAAATAAAAAAAAGTGAGTATATTAATGTATCTTCCAATTAACGGAGAGAATTTCCGAAATATTAATTTAAAACATAATGGCGGCTATTTAAAGTTGAAGTCCTGATTTTTTCACGGAATTTTTGCACGAAAAACATTGCTTGAAGATTAATGCGTGATTTTCTACTTCCCTGTATATCTTGAAAACTATAGTAGATATAGAAAAATTATTAAAATGAAAACTTAACGGCTTTTTATGCCCTATAAAACTATGTTATCGAATTGTTTAAAATCAATAGTGGGGAACTTCTGTTTTTTTTTCAACTACAAATTTGTAACAAATTCATTAATTAGGTATCTAACACTTCAGAAAAGTATCCTTATAAAGTTGTGAAACTAATCCTTCTCATTGATGCTTCATGTACACGCAAGTCACACGACGATATCGTAACGTTGCCACGGGCCGCATTGCATTAGCGAATTCGGGCTGCAAGAGAACCTTGAAATATGTCGTCTACGAAATGTTGGGCAGAAGACGAAGGATATGGCGTCACCTGTATTCGTGTGTAACGTACGATTGAAATCGGTTCAAGGTTTGGATTCATCATCGATTAACTCACGCCACGATCGGAATGTAACCGTTCGTAAACGGAAGCGCCACATGACCACCGTCACGTACGCATTCCCAATCCAGGTTTGGCTAGTGTTTCAAACGTAACAGGTCTTCAAAATAAAGCTGACTTAACCGTTCGGCAGCTTTCGTCGAACAGGTGGCATAGGAAAATTCGTTCATTCGTTGAGAGACGAGATGTTCAAGCTTCTGTGTCAGTTCAGTCGTTTTTAGGGGCTTTCGTATGGTTGAAGTGTTTATTAGAGTTTGCAATCAGAGTTAGTCATTAACCAAATAAAAAATTATTTAAATAAAGGATCGAATAAAAGTTACTTTAACTTTATTCGTTATTTCAGGCTCGAAGAATCCCAGTTATCTTTATTCGATACATGACGAATAATTTTTTTAACTTTTATTTGGTATTCTGAATTTTTATTTAAATAAAATTTTGCCCATCTCTGGTTGAAATGCTGGGTAACACTTTGGGAGATACGTAAATTTTGCAAGTGAATGAAATTTAGTGAAAGTAAAGTTTGAAGGAGAGGTGAAATCCTGAGACATTAAAATTTGTTGAAGAACGTGCATTTTAAAGAAGATAGATACTGAAGTTGGAAAAAAGAGGGAAAAGTACAGCGGCAATGAGGAATGACATTTTTCTGTGGAAAGCTTTTTTCGAGAAAATTGCGTATGAAAGAACTGGGAGCACAATTGTAGCTGGCCGATTTTTTAGCAATATCAGATATTTTAGATCTAGCAAAGTTTAAGAGAGAAAATATCTTCAGCGAATTCGTAAATAAAGTTTTACTTTATTAATTTGCACATCGACGAGTTAATCGATAAAGAGTGCCCAATCGAAACGAAAATTTCAGTCAGAAAGAAGAAAATTTTGGAAATCAAGTTCCGAAGGATCAAATTGCTTGATCGACCTCTTCGACGCGTTCACTCACTTTTCACCATCAATTTGCTTTCTCTCATGTTTGCCGAGGGAACACGCGACTAATGCCACTTGCTAGTCACAAGTACCTACTGGTATTTACCTATGTAGCAGCATTTTCTGCATCCTCGATACTAATTTATTTCGTTTAATCAGTCCAGTTGTAAACAGAAAATAGTCTCGAAGTCAATGAAGGAAGCGCTTGCAGCAGTTTCTAGTGAACTTAATACTACTTAGCGATTACTCTCTCTGGAGTTCCTGCTTCTCAGATTCCTATTACGTAAGAATTCACCGATATATCTCGCAGATACGAACGCAATTCATGCGTTAAATTATACACAACTAATCGACATGTATAATAGTGATCGGTAAATAGAATTATAAAAAGTTTTTCAAATTATTTCCTGCATGCCAAGTTCTCAGATGTTCCAAATTTCTTTGCACATTCACGACTATGGCTGGGAGTATTTAAATATTCTATAGGTATAGGTATTCAAATGCCATAAATAAGCATAGAATATTTCAGTATTTTAATACTTATTAAATGTATTATTCAATGTATTATTCAAAGAACTAGGTATTCATATATTTGCGTTATTTTTTATATTTAAATATTGCACCGTATCATTAGTCATATTGAGTTCACATCTATACGAGTGAATCATTGTAACGAATGGGTTGAAAGATTAAATAATATTTTATATTTCATATATTATTGTATACAATAAAAATTTATAGATATAAGACTATATTATTTTAATTCCCTATTATATTCTTTTAGTAAAATAATATTGGAAACTATTATAGTATTTTGTGAAGATCTCTTGTGAATAGGGCTGTAACGAATATTCGAATAATCTAATAAATATTCAAATATTCGAATACTCCTGATTATTCGAAGAAATTATTCGTATTCGAAATTATTCGAAATATTTGAGCATAATAATTCCAACTCTGCTTGTGAATCTAATGCAAACACCTTAATTTATCTATACTAAAATAAAAGTGCCTACTGTATTACACCTATAATATCATAAACAAGAATAAACTTAAAAAAAGCATGGACTTGAAGAATTTGAGTTTTGAGTTAAATGCACATCACGCTACGCGAATACTATAAATATCCATATACTAGATCACTTGCGCAGAATATTTAAATAGTATTTTAATTATATTCACCAAATATTTTATTCGTTAAAATATTAAAATATAGATACATTCGACAAGTAGAACCAACCCGACCCATACAATAATTCCCAAACGATTATAATTCGTTCGACCGGATGTTTTGGTGTGTCCAGTGGAAAAAAAGTAAAGTACGATTATACGACCAGCTCGTCTGCATCCCTCGTTGATAAATACGCTGATCGGCGACAAATAGCACCCACGCGTTCGCGTAGAGATTTGGCGAGCCGACGCGGTCAAATATGGTAGGTAATACGCGCTAAAAGCATAACAACTTTCTCCTACTTGCGTTACATCTCGTTACGACAAGAGGATTATTCTGGAATGCAACTGCAACTGGGAGGGGGCGAATTTGCCCAGTCAACCTGGCGTGGATTTAATGAATATTGATCGGGGGAATTATTCAAGTGTGACTGATTTTATGATATCAATCACGCGAATCCCATTAAGCATAATAGATGTCTACGATGAAGTCCATTGATGACTTCAGCTTAATATCCTTCCGTGTTCTCAACGCCCACAGTTTTGAACACACTTGCTCTATGTTTGTCACTTGCTCACTGACTTTACATAGTTTCGTCTTATCAGGCTACCAAATTTGACCAGTTAAGTAACACTTTGAAGGCGTCAGCATGTTGTAACGCAAGTGCACGGTTTTAGAATGTTTTTGCGTTGATATTTTCTGGAAAGCATTGAAACTATTGTCCGAGAGACTCGAAATTTTACTTTGCAAACAAACCTGGCTGATAATACGTATACCTATATTATTTTAATTCTCTATTATATTTTTTTAAATATACAATATTGAAAATTATTATATTATTTTGGGACGAACCTTAATTTCTCTATACTGAAGTTCAAAAAACCTCAAATTCACTCCTAGGTATACAAAATTTTTCCCGCAGAAGCGATCGCTCCGAAGGGTCAGGTCGATTTAAAGGTGCTTTTATTAAAATGTTGCGCCACCCAAAGTGTTAAAAGCAAAGACGTGTTAACTCGTGATTTAAAAATTCCTCTACATTGTAGAAAACGAGTTGCTTCAACGAGGAAATTTCAAAAGTTCGCCAGCACAAAAGCGTAAATATTAGGTCAGCGCAAAAGTTTGTTGACCCACTCTCAGGTAATCTTACCTGAACGGATATGTGTTTTTTCCCTACATATCTTTGCACTTTTACCAGAAAACTGGCAAAAGGTCAGGAAAATGGCTCCATTAAAAAAATATCTAACATAGATATTTTTACTTTTAATAAAGACTTTGGTACGATAAAGCGAACGAATAATGATATTAGGTCTTGCGTCTCATTTATAGTGGACGAAATGAGTTAATTAGTATTCAATGAGCATTAAATATGCAATTGAAGTGCCAAATATCAAAGTCTATGCAATAGTATTACCATTGGCATGTACAACATTTTCAGCTACATTTTTTTCTAATTGTGACACTTGTGTTTTCTACAAGGACTCCTATAAACTTTCTTTTAAAACAAATCTTTTTACACAACCCCTTTACTGATCCATTTGTAGCGTCATATATAATGCATATTTTTGACTAAACAAACATGTTTCTCTAAAGCTTATGATATTAATAAAATGCTTCATTTTTTACCGAAACGACTATCCCGAATATATAAACGAATATATAACGAGTACCCTTAAGTAACACATAGGGCTGAGACTATTGGAATAATTTAATATTCGAATATTTTACAAGTATTCGAATGCTACGAATAAACTTCGAATATTTGAGTATTCGAATGTTATTATTCGAATATTTGAGTATTCGAATGTTATTATTCGAATACTTGAGTATTCGAATGTTATTATTCGAATATTTGAGTATTCGAATGTTATTATTCGAATATTTGAGTATTCGAATGTTATTATTCGAATACTATTCGAATATCGATGTATTCGAATACTATTCGAATATCGATGTATTCGAATACTATTCGAATATCGATGTATTCGAATACTATTCGAATATTGATGTATTCGAATAGTATTCGAATACAGCTGTATTTTAATAGATCAGTATTCGAATAGTATTTATTTATTTTAATTTATTTAACAATATAAACAGGAAAATCCCATATTTTACAAGATAGAAAACTCAATCGAACACACAATCTAATCGACAAATAGTCCCAGCCCTAGTAACACAGAGTCGCTTGAGTCAGTTGACCAAAACAGCGCAAACAATCCTAAACGATGCCATCTATTTATGTATAAATTCCACATCAAATTAATATTCTTGAAAGTGGCACTTCCAATTATTATGAAAGGATCATATAGGTATCTACTCTCAGTGCAACGAACGATGGACACATTAGAACGAGCAAGTACAATAATTCTTTCTCGAACTTCTCGAACGAGTACCATCGTGCATGACGATTACAGAATGCTTAGCATGCCCGACGTTCCTGGTGACAGTATAAGAACCGCAGGGATTGGAAAATGTTTAGTCCAGGTCTCGTGGCTATCGAGCACGATCGCTTCGGATGGAAGGGGGTCAATAGCTTCTCGAAAGGACTCGATGCCATCGTGTCACGAGTTCGTGTCTCGCAAGGACACGGATTATTTTCAGTCGCAAGGATCTCCCAACCGACCGTCTCGGCCGGCCGCGTGCCGCGAGGCGCTAAAGGGCACGTTTCTTTTTTAAAAAAAAAAAGATCCTTCCCTGAATTCAGTGACGTGTCGACTCACGACGGCGTAAAGTGCACTTGTATCAAGGACGGTTGTCTCACGTGCGACACCTTTTCCTGCGCACTGTATTTAATCGCGTACACGAGAAATTACGATCATTTTGCGGCTATATATTACGTTCCTCTGCGCATACTAGCGCTGGCGACAGAGATAGGTTCACCCGTTATCTTCCCTCTTTCTCGGACCGGCCGCCATTGCTCTGTTCCTCTCCAGGTATTCTTATAGCTCAATGATTTTTAGAGAATTAATTATTCTGAACCTTAACACATTTTTACACATACACAGATGTAGAGTCTGAATATAGCAACTCGACCAACACTCCAGCCCGACCGCGTCTCCCGGATTTACCCTAGTTTTCGTTTTGTTTGCTTTCTGCTTAGGAGTTCGTAATTACCCCACTCCCCAATATATAGGGGAAGCCCGGGCAAAGCGGATGTGTTAAGATTTAGTGAGAAAAATAACACAGTTACAATTAAGATGAGAAATATTTTTTATATTAATAATTATTTAAAATTTATCAGCTTTCTGATACAATAACGAAAAAATTGATAACTAAAACATTTAAAGCATTTTAAAATGAAAAACGTAAATAAGTCAATCAATCCGCTTTGCCCTACCCTCCTGGGCATAGCGGATGAGGGGGTCGAGCAAAGCGAATGTTATTAAATAACGCAAAGTCAATCTTGGCATTCGTCACAGAAGTAACTGCCAGATCCTTCATATACAGTGCAGCATTCATGGGCCCTTCTGGTACATTGGCTGCACTGGATCCAGTCTTCGGAGGGGGGGTCGGAGTATGGCTCAAAACACACATATATGACAATAATATTTATCAATATCAATATCAATAATAAAAATTTATCAATAATATATGACAATAATAAAACAATAATAATATGACCGAGATTAGCAGGGCAAAGATTGGCCATCCGCTTTGCCCAAAGAACCCACTTGGTGGAAACTTGTAATGTTTGATAAAAGTATGAACAACAAATTAAAAATGTTAACCTCTAATAGAATCTTAAGAACACAGAGTTCTTATAAAAAATATTTACTGTGGTAAATACCGATAACTATTAATAATCAAGCCACGTACCTGCCTGAGCGAAATGTGTAAGAAAACGCACAATTTTCGTTTTTTTCTTCACAAACGACGCACCACAGCAATTACATACTTTATTGCATTGTCATGGCGTCTACAACCGGTCGCTTTCTAGATCAGGAAAAACTCGTGGGACCATCTTTGATAGCAAAGCAAAAAAAAAGACTATCCGCTTTGCCCGGGCTTCCCCTACAAAAATTTCTGAAAGATCCATTGCGAAATTGCGACGTGATTCAGAAACATCCAAACACAATTTCGCATTTATTATAATATTAGTAGGATTAAAATAAATCACCGCTGTTTCAAAGCTACGAAAACCGCACGATCTTTCCGGAGCACCCAAAGCCTATCTATATAAAATCTCTATCCCCCAATCACTCTACCCCATGAAAATCCACCACCCTTAGCACTCGGTCCCAAAGCGACCACGTCAAGATCCTCCCACACGATGCTTGAAAACAGCAGAGGTTAAAGGCAGCGGCGTATCGCGCCTCCAACGTAGAGCCGTATCTCGGTAGATCGTTGCCGAACGATTTTCGGGAAATCGGGGAAATGGGAGCAGAGTTTGGCCGAGGTGAAACGATCCAGGAACCAGGCGCAAGATAAACGAACCGTGCAGTGACCCGCTTTCCGCCACAGACATCCTTGTTTCATAATATCCACCGGTGAACGACGGTTAGGGGGCCGACGTTGTAACCCAGGAGAGATGCATCTTCATGCATTAGTCAACGCGTGCTCCCGTGGCTGGTGCTCGAGCAACACCAACAACAACGAACGAGACTCGGGACACGGCCATCTTGCGCAATCATGGCTGCTCGTCGGTTACAGCGAGCTTCTGGCCGTGACGAGCAGGAGAGATGCGTTCCAGCCATTCCGTAGGATCGGTCCTCAATGATCGAGGACGTACAGTGCCTCCCCGAGAAATAGTGACCAAGCTGAGACCAACTCAAGTAGTGTGCAATAGGTACCAGTAAGGGTGGGGAACCCCCAAATGTGTCCTTCGCTGCTTGTTACAGGACTGTACTGGGACGAAAGTATTGAGACACTTTTTAAGGGGGATTCTCGTTTAACAGCCCCAAAAGTAACTGGTATTTAAGAATTTTTTTTAAAAAACTGTTGGTCATATTGGATTAAACTCTTTTGGGAGATGAGGCATCTTTAAATTTAAAGAAAATTTTTTATGCTGCTCCTTCTTATTATTTATTAATTATTTGTGGAATCTTGTATATCTCTTCGACGATGTAACTCCTGCTTGCGGGGTGTGTAGCACTGAGCACTGTTATCTGATTGCAATGAAGATAGAAGTTTCTTAAAGTTAGATAGTTTACGCTGGGATTGGTCCACTTTAAAGCAAAATAAAAATGGAAAATTGAAAGAGTTATAGGAAAGTTTGAAGGAAAAAGTAAATTTTTTCCTTAGATAAATTTTTGATATTATTCTTTATATCGACGAAAAAAGTATTTATTATAAGTAGAAACTAAAATGAAAATTTTATGTCCAGTCCCAGTGTAAATTATTTACCTTTAAGAAAATTTTCTTCTTTTCACAATCAGATGATTGTTACAGGTGCTTCAACTGACGCCAACATCGTCCAAGAGGTTAACACGATTCCACAATAACGAATAAATAATAAGATCGACATAAAAAAAGTTCTACAAGCTTAAAGATGCCTCCTTATATCCCAAAAGAATTTAATGCAATATTACCAATAGTTATTTAAAAAAATTCATAAATTTCGGGGGCTGTTACACGAGAACACCCCCTTAAAAGAAAATTCAAAATTGATTCAACCATCTCGAGTTTTTTCAGAAGTTAGAAGGAATTGTTTACTAAGTAGGTGATGTGTTTCGTCGTTTCGAAAAAAATACAATTTGTCGGAATACCGAAGAAAATAGTGACGGTCGTTTTTTCAAACTTTTTATCCGAACCCGTAATGAAAATTTAAAAATCCTGTTTGTAGATTTAAGTAATTTGTATACGTGCTGAAAATTTCATGGAAATCGGTTAACGTAGCTATGAGCTACAAACACTTAAAAGTGGTGGAAATCACAGACTAATCGCAACCTAAAGGTTCATGTATCAATGCCCGCCATTTGTTTCTGGTCCCTTAGCATCAATTACTATTAACTAGTACCTTCTTTAATTTCTTTCTCAATATTTCGTAGGATTAAGCATTAAGCATTTATCTGCTTTGCCATATCCAGGACCTCAAATAACTTTCAATACCCAAAAATTCCATTGAATACGTCCCTGGGCGTTTGACTTGCCATGAAAACATTGAAAGACATTAGCCCGAGCGCCTGCTGCTTTTACGAAGTATATAATTCTGCGGCCACGGTTACTTATTGCGAATCGACGGCCATCCCGCGCTTTCCACAATGTTCCTACGCCTGCATCGATCCCCTTTCCGCGGGGCTTGACACATTCCTGGGAACCAGCCACTGATTACACCTAATTAGCTGGGTAACAAGTAACGGGGCTCTGCTGTAGGGGAACATTGCCACACTGTGAGTTCATGAATTTTGCTTCTTCTATTTTTCGGTAAATTGCTCGGTCTTGTGGTCGAATTAGCAACATTCACGGTTGGTTGTATAATGTTCCATGCTGTGTGTACCACCGGTGGTCGTTCTGAAATTCTTCTGTATTGGTAAGATGTATAAATAAAATTTCGGTCTACATACAATAGAACTGAATAATGTAGCTACAATATAAATAGGTCATGTATCGCTTTCACTATAGGAAAAATGAGTTAATTCACCTATAATCATTTTTAAATACACTGGGAACATTTCTGATTAAGAAATGCCCCAATTAATGGGTTAATAGCTCCTTGTGGTGTGAATCTTCAATATCAATGAATAAATGATTAGCCAGAAATTATTCATTCGTTCCAAGAGCGAATGACTTTTAATGAAAGTAAATTTCACTGCCTGTTAAATTGCAGCCAGTTCAGCTAAAGGAATTGAAGGTACGTCGGGGTCTGATTTCTTTGTGCAACAGAAACTAGATTAATCGCATAACTTGCTTCTTCATTGGTATCCGCTTCTGAAGAAACTACGCCAACTATCGCTGTCCATTCATCTTCGACGTGTTTCACTATTCCTTCGACTCCTATTCTCCGCACTAAATCGTGCGAGTATTCAATTAAATCGTGATCTTGTTTCTCCAAGCCTTCGATTCGAAGTGATAAAGCAGTCCTTTTAATTGAATCTAACTACAGTGCTGGAAATATTTATTGCGTCTCCCCCCAATCCACGTCCCATGAGACAATCTTTATAACTACGTGACTGATAAAGTCGTTGGTATCGAGGGGCGGATTTGGAGATTTGGCGCGCGAAACTTTCCGCGAAATATCATCAAATATTTTAATTTGAATATGGAAACTCACATAGGGTAATTCCGGGAGACGGGGCCGGGCTGGAGAGTTGGTCGAGTTGCTATTTTCAGGCTCTACATCTGTGTATATGTAAAAATGTGTTAAGGTTCCGAACAATTAATTCTCAAGAAATCAACTGTTTCGACCAACTCTCCAGCCTGGCCGCGTCTCCCGGAATTACCCTATGAGTTATTACTAATTTGCTATATTAAACAGAAGTGAATTGTTTTTAAAGTTGTCTCAAGCATCTGTGTGTAAAATTTTCCCAATTTCTTTCGCGCAAAATTTATGGCTCAACAAACATTACCACCCCACAAATTTACCGCCCCCTAAATTTGCCGCTCCTCAAAATTTTCCACCCCAAGCTGAAGCCTTCCGAATACTAACAGCAAATGAGGTGGAAGTGAATATCTACAGTGAAGATTCTACACGCTAAATATTCTTGTTCCAAGCTGACTACACAGATACGAAACAGCTTCATTCCCTTGAAAATGAATCCCTCTGTTGATCATTGTCTCCGTAACGAAGGCGCACGGTCTCTTGTGCAACAGTTCAAGAGCCCGCTACCGCACAACGTATTTCTGACATTTAAAAAGATTTCGTCGCCGACTGCAACGAAGATCCACGCTATACTTCGAACTTCGTACCAGACAATTTCCTAACCCCGCTGATTTCGGTGACTTTTATGACTTTCACTTTTCGTAAAATTTTTATTCTTATTTCTCTGTTACATTGAGTCGTTAACGAGACTCGAGCTGCTGGTACCCGGGGTCATAAACAGAATGGTGTCATAGCCTTATGGCTCATTAAAATTAAAACGATGACTATTCTTAATTACAATTAATTACACGTTTATCCTTCGCCAAAATGCCAGATGTATGAATTTAGACTATCTGTGTCCTTCATCTTTCGACCATTCTAATTCGAGAAACTTGCGATGAAATGTAATTCTTTGAGCCGGGCGTTCTACTTCTGCGGGTTTTTGACGGATATAATGCTAAGGCTGCTTGTGTGCGAAACACTTTAGCATTACGGGTGTTACACAAACGCGACACAAGTATGCTGAGTGTCGGAAGCAGTGCAGGGGTCCTGACACTCGTTGCAACGAGAATTTTGTAATTCTCAGATGATTTCAACTACCTGAGATGTATATACATTTCGATATTTTTATTTGCTTTAATCAGTGCTATTGTGTAGCTATTTAAAGTTCGACTATTGTACACACATCATGGTCCCATGTAATAAATTGCTGAAAATACCTAATTGAAGGTTCACCTTTATTTATCTTGCAAAATGCCTAATACTTTATCGACAAACAAAAGATATTTAGATACCGCTGAAATATTATATTAGGTAAGTCTAATTCATCATCCTGGATTAGGGATTGTAAATCGCGGTAAATCGCGAGAATTCGATAAATTACAAAACGGCGCGTATGTGCGTTCAATAATTCCTTCGACATTTACTACGTTATCAATGAAAACGAAACTTCAATTAGGTACTAATAAAAATGAAAACCGAAGTACAGTAGTCCCCGGATTATCGAGAAAGATTCGGGACTGGGGATTCTCCATAAACCGGGGCAGGGGAAGTAGTTTGCGCCTAATAAACTGACCCTTGTCAGGATCCTCGCCCGAACCTTTCAACAAGGAGAGTGAACGACGTAAACCGAGAGTGAGTGAAATAGCGCACCAGCGGGAGACCCTCGGTCTACGGCGAATTGAAATTCAGTATTGAATATGAAAATTTTCATATTACTGATTACACTTTGATGGGAGTACTACCGATGGATTGAGGAGTTTATGTCGACGAAAATGAGTCCAAACATGAAACAATTCGGTTAATTTTTTATTATGATAACACGATTAGATTCCAGTTCCCCGGTTTAAAGGACGTTCTCTAAAAATGGACCAAATTTCTCCATATTTGAACTCATTTTCATTGGGAAATCCTAAAAAATCCATTGGCAATACTTTCATGAACTTTTATCAAAAACATGAACATTTTATTTTTCTCTACTGAGTATTTTACCTGGCCTAGCGATTTTATTGCTCTCGGCAGTCAACGGACGGTCTACCTGGGACCGAAGGCCCTCGCTCGCATCGAGGAAGCAAAACTGTGGGATGGGTAGGTCTTTCCCGATGATCCGGGGAAAAAAGCTTGTCAATAGTCCGGGGACTACTGTATCTCATGAAAAATCAGCACTGATTCAAAAGAAAACTATAAATCTGAATCAAGTCGTTAAAAAAGAAAAGAACTGACGTTTTTTTCAAGAAGAAACAGTAAGCGGAAAATATACATATACAAATGCCATGGGTATAATGCCTAATAATTTCCCGACCAACAGGCAAGAATTGTAGAATCTGAGATAACTTTTCCGCGGCTGAATTACTTTGTACAAAAATTACATGGTAATTAGGAGACCACAGATTAAATAAGTTATGATTTTTGTATGCCTATTTGTTAAAAAGAGTTGATAAATAAAACATATTTAATTTTGTATGTAAGTTAAGATTCTTTTCATTGTTTTCGTGGTGAAGGTCAATATTTAATGAAAATTGTCAATAGTTTGCTAATATACGTATTTCGTGTTATATCATTTTATATTTTATTTTCAGAATAATTTGAATTGCATATATTTTTTGTAATGCTCGATTATATCTAAAAAATGTTTTTCTTTTTTGTAATATTTATTCTTATATTTTAAACCGGTTTTGATTGTAAATTTTACCGAATTACCGGTAATTGAAAAGTCGGTGAATTTACAATCCCAATCCTGGACCCCTCTGGTGCTTGCATCAAATATAATAATAACATATAATATTAAAACTACTGCAAATATCTGATTACCTACTCCATTTAATTCATCTAATCGAATCGATATATCATATTCTTATAATCAAATCGATTTTAAATTCACAACTGACGTTTCAAATTTGCTGCTTCAGAGAAAATAACTGCAATACATCCATCATTTTACTAAACAGGAAAATGCATTGAACAAAACGTGCAATTATGAAATTGTGACGTGGCTGTTCCAATTTTACAGGCAGGGTCACCCACTTCATGGATACTTTTCTGATGTATACCTGCAACCTTGCACACGAAGCTGCCTGCACTTAGATCTCCAAGTGGGAAAACGCAGGTGTTTCCACCGATAATTAGAATGCCATATATATAAAATTGTCGGATCGATCAATCGACAAACAGCAAACGCTAGATCGAATAAATTGTTCAACGAACGGATGACTAACGCCAGTGTACCTGATTGCTGAGTAACAAACACTTCTCGATAAATTTATTCCCAAGTGACTAAAGCAGAGATTGTTCGGGACTTTACACCAGTGACGGATAACGAAGTCCAATTATGGTTAAAACTGCGTGAAACCGCATGGGATCTCTGATTTTAACATTGACGGAATATTGCCTGCCAACGAGTAATGCAACTAGAATAATATGAAAGGTTCTCGATTACTTCTGCTTTTATTAACAGTTTGAGTGGCGCAAGATTTTGAAAAATGACTCTTTAATCCTTTCGTTGTGTTTTTCGACTATAGTTGAACGTTGCTACATTCCCGTTCGATGCGGATTTCGACTATAGTCCACGCATTAAAAGAATGTATTCTCTCGTACTATGATAAACATGTAAAATGCAAAAAAGGTGATAATTAAAAACTTTTTTTATTTATGTAAAATTGACACTTTAAATTTAAATACGCAGCGAAAGGGTTAAGGTGACACGTCACTTTTCAGCGATCGCTTCCGGCAGAAAAATTTTGTAGAAAGCGTACGAAGCAAACTCCCAGCTTCGTTTCATTTCAAAGTAAACATTCGGTGACTTTTGGAGAATAGTTTCGAAGCTTCTCATAAAATATCGACGTGAAAGCACACCGAAACATGGCTAGCATATGTAAATGAATTGAGATGTTTGGGTAATGTTGCGTCAATGTTGGGGAGTAGAGCTGGTTTGGAACTGAATTGGTACTCTATTTTGATCTTAAAACAAATGTAAAATTTCGTAGTGAAACTGTTTAGTGAAAGACAAGAAATTATGATAAGGGAATGGAGATCTTTGCTGCCAAAAAAATTTGTTAACAAATGCCCATTCCCCATTCAGTAGGTGAAGGAAACGCGAATATCAAGTGATATTTTTTATCGAACCGTCTACAATAGCTGGTTGGTTGAATACCCTCATCAACATAAAAAAAAATGTAGACGAGACAGTAATGGAAAAAAAGGAAAGTTCGAACTTCCCAACAGAGCATACAAAGAACTCCTGCCTATTTCAAAAGCAAAATATGAACACCTCATGGTCTTAAAAAAATTCAACGATCCTAAGACTCAGCGATTTTATGAGACAGCGGTTTTGATAATAGCAGAAATGGAATTTTTTTATTTTGTTTCAATATGCTGCTACGTCAAAAAAAAAATATTAAAATAATGTAAAACATTTATTATTTTCTTACTTACTATTTTCTGATGCCTAATTAAGGTATAAGCTTCATGTTATGAAGAAAGCAAATAAATTCATTGAACCTTGTCTCTTTACTGGTGGACTAAAGTAGTAAAACTTATCTCGATAAAACTGTTTCGTGCCATTCCCGGTTTTCTTCCTTCCCCTTCATTTGAAGTAATACAAGAAGCCTACAATTGACGTCGTTTCCAATAAATGGAGAAAGGAATTTTTCTAATGTCTACATTATTCACTACAGTGTTCAATTTCGGATGTGACTACTTCAAGCATAAAGGACGCGGAGTAATCAGGGTTGAGGTTGCCTGAAGCTGTGTCTGAGATTCTACCGTTCCTACTACGAGATTTGCGACCTTGCTACCTTATACATCAACTGTGAGCTTGATTTGATCTAACAAACGGACACGTTAATCATAGCAGCGCAACAGCGAGAGAGAATTGAAATCGAAGAAATTAGAAACTGACCTTCTGTCTTTCACAGGCAGACTCTTTACTTTTGCACGCGATTAGCTATTTGTTGAATACCAAGTAGAAGTTTCAATGATTCTACATACTTTCATTTCATGTGTAAACAAAATAAAAAAAATACCGTATTACTAGGTCTTTGAAAAAGTTTGTTCATTTTATTGACCCAAAATCCTTATTAAAAGTAAAAATATATTACATTTTTTTTAATCAAAGTATTTTCTGTGGCTATCTATGATCTTTTGCTACGTTTCTGGTAAATGTATAAATGGGTGTAGTAAAAAGACATTTCCGTACAGCTAACATCATCTAACAGTGAGCGAACGCACTTTTGCACCGACTCAATAATTAAATCATATGGAGTTAATAATTTTGTTCTCACTGGTGTATCAAAACACTCAAACTACGCCGATAAGGCTAGAACAAGTTTCACTCAGCGAAAAGGAATAAAGACGTATCGAAGGACCATTCGATAATTCTAAACATGTGGAAATCAAGAAACGATTGCAAACGATTCGTTAAGCCAGGTCACGGTCTCGGTGCGCGTAAATTTCGAGTGGACGATGGGCGACGACACTCATCAAGAATCATGTCTGACAGAGGCTATGAGACTAGTCCAACGGAACGAGCAAGACGAAAAAAAGATTTCGAAACTCGTTTGAGGGTCACAGACTTTTTTGCAATCTGTCTGATCTGAGAATTCGAAGGAGGCGGTTATAGGCAGAAGGGAATTGGAATATGCATATACAATAGGGTGGCTCTTATTTTCGATTTTTTAATTTTCTTCGGGGCACCCTCCAGAATAGTTCCAAATAATTAAAAAAAATAGTTGTAAAGTTTGAGCTCAATCGGATAACGGGAAAGGGTACCTCTGGGCCCTTAAACATTTAAATAATTATTTACCAGCTCGCGAAGTCGATTTTATATAACATCTTCCAAGTTTTTGATTAAATAAAAAAATATGTCAAACAAAAGTTGTAGATAAATTTCTAATCATATAATAATTATTTTCGATTAATATGCAGATATTAATGATATCATTGACATGCCAGTAAAATTCTGCTATAGCACACACTGGCAAAAACAATGTGAAAGAACCACGGAAAACATTTTTACCCAAATTCATTATAATTAAAACATTTAATTACGTATTGTTATTTATACCACGACGAAATTAATAAATACACGACCGTTTAATGAAACGTTTCCACGTGTACAGTGATTGGCGCCACAAACGTTCCTCCGCGAAAGTTATTTGCGCCAGCGGCGTGCAATTAGAAATATGTATATCAGAATGGACTGATAAAATGGTCAAGATAAAAATAATATTGAAAATTTCCCTGGCAAACAACTGTTACACGAAACAACAAATAGGAAACGTGGATAAAGTTATGTATACATCGTTACGTAATTCACCCCTGATCCTAAAAAATAAATTATCGAATCCTGAAGAAATGTTTCCTGTTAGCATGTGACGTAAGCTGCATAGTAGAAGCTTGGAAATTCCTTTCCTTCTACGCCACTAACTCACATTTTCGTTCTTTTATGTGCGATGCCTGCAGTTCACTTACGAATTCATGTTACAATTTCTAATTACAATAGACTCCGATGTAAGAAAGAACAGAAGAAAGGGAAAAAAAGGAAAAGTTGGAGTAAGTTCTAAAAGTGTACCCTTCATCGTCACACTAAATTTTAGAAAAAAACTACAAAACTTACAACCTTTTTTAATATTTCTATTTTACTATACAAATATTCATAAACTGGGATGAAATACTGTTTTTTTTTTTTTTTTCGAAAAAAGCGTTTATTTTTTATTCTAAATTCTGTTTACAAGAAACGTTTTATTACGAAGGTGGGTCTTAAGGGGTTAAATAACTACACTCTAACCAAGTCCTAAAAAAATAGGAATCTCCGATTATTGCTACACTTCGAACTTCACCTAGTGACCTATAAAGAAGTCTACCGCATTTGCACGCTCGGCAGACATTATATAACAGGAGAATCGTTTAACTCGCGATTCGTCTGTCGAAGGCAAAGTTGAGCAGACTCGCAAACCCGCAGACACGCGGCCGCGCGACGGGAGACCATTCTACGAACCAGTTTTTCTGGTCCCAAAAAGAATTTCTAAACGTCTGACCCTGAAATTCAAATTGAACCACAATTCGAACCGAATATCATTTTAGGGTCCACGAATTTATAGCTACCGGGTCGAGCGAGTTCTTGCGAAATCGAGCGGCATAAGAGCAGACAACAAAAGAAAAATTGAATTTTCTACGTGTATACGTGCCCTGGATCAGTAAATTTATTGCAGACTTGCATTCCAGGCACAGAAATGCCGAATGTCTATTCGCCACGCCTATTTGTCGGACGCGCGCTATCGGGCCTCCTTTACACGCGTCTCACGAATTCTCTTTAAGTATAAACGTTCGTCCGGCCATTGTAGGAGAAAGTAACGCTGCAACGATTATAGTTTACCGTTTAAAAAAGAACGCAACGTTATATATTCCGCCGGTTACACGTTTCCCATGGAGCATCTACGAGAGGGAAAACACTGTAGCGATTGTTGCTTCGAAGATTTAAGGCGGGTTCGCACGTTTCAGTTCAGTGCCGTCAGTGTGAAGCCGGGGATCCACTTGAAAGCTAAGCTAAGTTAAGCTTTGCTAGGCTGTGTCTGACTGCAATAAAACATAAACAGCTTAGGTAACCTTTAGAAGGGAAGAGTTCCATAAGCAGAGTTGGGCATTAACTAAATAAAAAATTATTTAAATAACGGAACAAATAAAAGTTACTTTAACTTTAGATTATTAGAGGAACAAAGTTATTTTTTTATTCGTCGGGCGTTTCAGCTTCAGCGTCGAATAAATTTTTCAACTTTTAATTTTTAATTTTATTCGACGTCACATAATTTTCTGGCGCGCGTTCGAGCAGCAGAGGACTATAAGAATGTAGGTATTGATTTTAATTGTTTAAAACTTAGCATAGCTTAGCTTGCAGGTGGATTCCCGGCCTGACTGGTAAAGATGGGATTTCCTACACGCGTCTTGACGCGTGCGTACATCCCAACTTAAAAGATATCGTTTCCCAGGTTTGCAATGAAGCAGTGCACACTTGTCCGTGTCAGTCGAAACTGGCGGCACTGAAGCATCACGAAACGGATACGCGAGAATCCGACTTTACGCTGCACAGAGAGACAAACTGCACCTTTTTGTGCCAAAATCGTTGAACTTTCGATAGAAATAAGATAGAGGGGGTGTTAGTTTTAGTTTGACGTTCAAACTAAGATGCTGCAGAATACGGGAAAAATATTAAAAAAGTATGAAAACCAAGATTTGTCTTTGAAAATCTATGTTAAAAACGATTCATTTTTTTTCATGTAGCGAATTATAGCTTTACACGTAGCTATATTGAATTAATTTTGAAATTGTCTCGACTCTGTTGAATTAAAATATTTGATGAAATTTTGTGGAAAGGGCGGCACACGCTTATTAGTCTAAGGGCGCTAAATCTCAAAATCCGCCCCTGTCCGAGATCGCAAGATCTATAAAGAGGAATGTAACCACAAACCTCTGTCGCAAATGTTTGCAAAGTTCCCATCAAGGATAAGATGAAACACTTTAAAAAATGCTGCAAATCTTTGCGCGATCAGCTGTTGAAGTTCACGGACAAACAGAGTTCCTCTATGTCAACGTAATCGCTGAACATTAATCATGCGTGAATTAGATAAAAAATAATTACGTAAACCGAGCGTCAATTGAAATGCGCTTTCCAGGATCTCAAGTCAAGTTACAGATGCAAATCCGCTAGATAAGTGTCCGCATTCGAGCATCCTGCGCGAACAAACTATTACAAGTGCTTGCCGAAGGCAACAACAATTCCATTGATCGAGTTTGACAGTGGTCACTGATTTGCCTCACCTTCAGTGAACCGCGAGATTCCGTGGTATTTTATACGTAGGTAAAGAAATAAAAAGGATTTGGAAATAATTCAGTTAATAGTTCACAAGATATTTAATAATAAAGATCGCGTAATAAAGGTTTACACAGCAAAATGTATGAATATTTCTCTCTACTCAATTTCTCTTCGCAGTTTAATTTTTCAAGAATTTATTGCGACGAAAATAATTATAGTAATGGAATAAAAGTTTTTTCTATTTATTAAACTACATTTCTACAGTAAATAAAAAATATAAAAGTAATAAAATTATTGCTGTTAAAATGCTTTTGAAAGCGGTCTTAATGACATGTTTAAAAATTCATGCCTCGCTCGTGAAGGCGATTTCAGCTGTTAAACTTATCTGAACCGCAAAATCCAAACAGATTCTTGATAAGTATGACTGTCGCTATCATTCCGACTATAATTACTGATTTATCTTGAAAATTAGCAAAATGGCGGGCAAAATGCAAGAAAAATGTTTTCAGGCTTTTTTCTTTTGCTATTTTCGATTTTAAAAGTAGGTTACACTCAATGAAAATACTGGGCTGTAGTCCTTGCGGGAGTCATAGGCGTGCAGAATAAGCAGTAAAATTTATAAAGCAATCGGTTCGATAGATTTTGAGATTTTATCGTTACGATGTGAAAAAATGACGTTTCCAGAAAAACGAGTTCAAAATTTTCATACATAGAGGTCGAGCCTCTGCGCTCCCTACAAAATGCCTCTGTAGAAGCTAAAATAATCGGAATTTTTCCATGACAATTTAACAGTACATTCTTGAGGATATGTACTTTCGAAAAACGTTTTAAAGAAATGGACCTTTTGCAACCCGTCTGACCGGAATGACCCCTTAAATGCGAAAGAAATCATCATAAGATACCATTCACTATAAAAATTCATATGAACCAAAATAAAAAAGCAATGGCGTGCAGAAACGAACTCCGAACTCAAGATTTCTAAATCGCAAAATACATCCACTAGCCTGTGTCCTCTTACTGGAAAGAAAGTTCACGTCACAGGCACTTGAGTAAAGTACCAAGTACATCACCATCTTTATTCTTAAATACCATATCTCATAAACTATTACGTTAAGCAACGATTAAATATTTTTTGCTTCTCTATCTACACACAAAGTTGCATTAAAACCCATGCGTAACACTTGCAGGGTACTACCCGAGTTAAATGACAGCCAATTCTATTCCTGCAACACTCGGGAAACGAACGAAAGGATGAAAAGTACACGTCATATTCCCGTATCGATGGGATAAAACCATGATTTTTCGTAGCTCGCGGAAAGGCGGCTAATTATGAGTTCATCATCGCGCGGGTATCACCGGCGGGTTTTTCCTCTTTCCCCCTTCAAATGAACTTTCCCGCCGGTGCTCTTTTCTTCTCAGAGAGGGAATGATTAAGTTCTCCATGGTGCTGTCGTGTTCCCTTCGGGCGAAGAGAATAATTCAGATCCGGTTCCGCGTGCAGAACACGTGAGCCACATCTATGCCTGCATAATTTATTACGAAAACAGCAAAATACCGGTGCATCCGAGCGGAATACGTCTTGGTCGAGTGTACACGTAATGAAGAGGAACATCGCGCAGGGGATCATTAGCGATCATTTTCCGTTTTCCTCTGTAAACGATCTATCTCCCATGCCTGCATTATTCTTCGCCGAACATGTTCATTTCAATTCCCTTTTCTTTCTATTTACAGATTTTCTTAAACCTTTCTTAAAGATTTCTATACACATATAGGTAACAGTGTATTGTAACGTGCTCGTTCTTCATAGGCATACATATATTTTGTAAATGAAAATGATACATGAATCAGGAAGACTGTTACTTTGAATCTTACTAATAATCAAAAGTAACGATGAATAATTCCTGACAGAATATTTCAATTTATATTCAAGTGACGTTAATCTGAACTTCTTACCTACTTCAACTTTACCCAGATTTACTCTAAGCCGATAGTATCAAGGTAATATTAATAAGGTATTTACATTCATCATTTTGGAAAGTCACATCGACCGGTCAAACATTGCGGAAAGGTTGCGAATTTTAAATCCCAATTAAACGCAAGACGATGATCCCGAAGTATGCGAGAGCAAAATAGAATTCGACTTTCGCTGACTTTCTCGATAGGCTGTTCTCGTAGAGATCGTACTCCTTCATTAAAATAATTTTGTGGGAAACCCCGATGCCTTTAGAAAGACCAAAGATCACGTGTCGTTCGCATACCTCGCTAGATACCTACACCCTAGTAAACTCTAAAGGATAAACGTAATGCATGGCTACGTCCAACAAGTAGGAACGTCACATTAAGATCAATATTGGCGACCTGCTATGCTATTATAATTATATTATTTACCCATATACACGCTCTGCCCACGCGGTACGTTATTACGAACGCAGCTTTATAATAATGTTATTACTCCACGTTGAGCAACCTGTTCCCGTAATTGCAAGTTCGTAGAACCAGAAGTTGGATGGAAAACTTCAGAGATATAAGTACGCCATTTAACGCTTCGGTTACTGACCATGCTCTTTCAAATTTTTTGCTACTCCTTCTTGTACTCTCTATACTGGTTATAAAATGTTATAAAAATTTCCCTGGAAAGATAAGGGATATTAGCCAGAATTTCGTACAAACGGCCACGACTGCTGAATTCTTATTATAAATGAAATAATAATTCGTCATTTCCATAGTAAATGCAGTATATGTCCTGACACATTATATATTCCTTTCGTGCAAGTGGAATTATATCATTTCCGCGACTTTTCGGAATTTTTAACTCGTCTTCCCAAGTTAACAAGACGATCTAAAGTGTGTCATTTGATTAACAAACGCTGCCAGCAGCTGATACAACAGTGACACACTCTGTGTCTCCCCTAAATTTGACAAACTCAGAAGGACCCTGGGGAACCAGAAAATTTGGAAAAAGTCGTAAAATAGACCGTTTTCCACCACAAAGAGAAGGGCTTTCAATACCATAAATAAAAGTAAAACAGAAATACCAAAAAAATTACTCTTCGAAATATGATCTTGATTTTGCAAAAAAATATATCAGGATTTAATCTCGGGGGAAGCCAAGCTGAACGGATAAAAATATTTCTAATACAAATTCAATAAAATGCATTAGGTGACTATAAAAATTGATTTAAAGTATAAAATCCAGTTTTCCTTTCTTTTTGCAAAGCTTTTGAATTACTTCAGTCGTGGTTACATTAATCTCCTTTTTCCTCTCCCTTTGGGGGTTAGATGCTCCCAATAGATGCCCCCCCCCCCCCCCATTCCCACCCTGACTGCGCTGCTGTACGTGGTAATTCCCCAAAGACCCATATTCAACTAATTATATTATATCATAACACAGGAATCGCAACCCTTAATTTTCCAAGCAAGTGTATATGTATAATTAAACAATACCTACTAATTCACATACAATCTTTAATACAAAAATACAATCTTAAATACAATCTTTAATTTCTACCAACGTTCTAAAAATTTCGGTTATAGAAGGTGAAGCCAATGTGTCTATAAATAAACCGTGCAATTTCAGAAAGGCTGTATCGAAAAATGTCGTCGATACAGGCTCGCGTGCCGTAAGGATACTTTAATTGAATACCCGTATCGTGGATTACACTGTCGTTGTGGGATAGACCGATGGCACGCGAGTACACCGAGAGATAAATCGCGTTTGTATGCGCGCGCGTTCCACCAAGCTGCGATCACGCGCTATATTGTGCAATCTCTCTTCTTCGCCATCTTCCCTACCCTCGTTCGTTCTCCGTGCTCCTCTTTCGCCTCCTCGACGTCTTCACCTTCGTCGGCGGTGATCCACCGTTCTACGAGATGACGAACGCTCGAAAAGGGGCGTATGTGCCCGCGCTGTAACCGTTATCTAACGGCTGCGAGGCACTTTGCTGGCATGTCCAGCGGGAACGCGCGCGCGCGCGCGCGCCTCGCGACATTACGTCACGGGCATGCTTGAAAAATCGAACGTTATATAAAAGCACATCAGCCGTGTAATACCTTCCATTACGATAATTACGATTTTGTGTCAATGCTGCAACAGCCGCGCGGACTCATAGTCACGAGTCGTTTTCATCATCGTCGCTCGAAAGCGGCGGGTCGTTGAATCGAATTACCGCGCGATGCCTCACCGAAGAACAGATTTCGCTACGGTAATGCCGCGAGCATCGGCGATTTCTCAGCGCCGTGCTAGTGGCACCAAAATTCGCTGTATTTTATTTCGGATGGCGATGAAAGTTTGAGAAATCTGGGGAGGAATGTGGGGGCGGAAATTTTTTTTTCGTGAAATCATATTGTTCTTCTTCGGTTTGTGTGAGGATCGGTTTTAATGAAAGTGTATCGCGTGTTTAGTAGAATTTGCAGGTGGATGTTAGGGAGGGGGATGTGTAGAATTTTTTTATGTGCAATGTCTAAAAATTTCTATTTTTTATTTGGTAGGAGAGGATTAAATTTTAGATAATTCAAAGGGTTGCTTTTGGGGATCATATTTTATTAAATCCTTTCTCCTACCGATGAGGTGATTTGAATTTAGTGTAACGGAGATTTACTGAAATTAAAATTTTTCAGATATTCACATAGGTTTGTGATAAAGCAAGCCAATTATTATAGTCGTTCGACTAGGAAAAATTAAGGATTGATGCATGGCGCAGGGTAAGCAAGCAGGACATGTTTCTGGATAGAATCTCTTTCGCAAAAGCCGATTGCGAGGATATGGCTCGTGGAAGAACCATGTCGAGGAGAATTGTTCTGCCTACATAATCGACAGGACAGTCGCCGATTTTATGATTTATTTGTCGGTAGTTTTTTCGCGGGAGGCAACGAAGCGTAAATCAGTGGCAGTCTTATCACAATATTTTGTCTACGCAGACTTCAAAAAAGAGAAGAAGTATTCCCTTCATTTCTTTTTAAACCATTTTATTCAGCTTCACCCCTCTGTCCGTTTATTTAGTTCAAATCATGTATCTCAGTTTTTACCCACTTCCACCAATCCAATAGACTTGAAACTTTGCAGGCATACGTATCTAGCTATGATGACAAAATAATTTTTTTAAAAAATAACCGTAAGTCCAATCGACTTGAAAATTTGAAATTAATCTCTTCGGTTCTTCTCGAAAACTACAAAAGTCGATGCGTTGCCTATATTATTTTATTATTATTATTTTTTAGTTTTTAGTGCATTTCTGATCAAATAAATAAAATCGTTTAACTTAAATTGTTCTATATACCTATTTATTTTCTTAAAAGACGTTTAACACTGCCTTAATATCGTATTGTGATTGTTTAGTGACATGCTATGGTTGATTGTGAGTAAAATTAGTTTTATCGTTTTATTTTGCATTGATAAACATTGGCATGTTTTTGGATCATTTTGCTATATAATATAAAAATTAACATTTTTACGTTTGCTTTGAATATCCTATAATAACATTGCATTCTTTGTGAATGCACTACAATTAAGTGTCAAAATGCATAAAAATATTGTCTCTTCCTTCTTTAATACATGTTAAGTAAATGCCACTGTTACCTCGTACTGCCAATGTTCCCCCACTTTACGGTACCTACGTCTCACTTAGGAAAATTGCTATAGTGGAGCAAAATCATTATTCTGCAAATACTCGACTACAATGAAAAGGGAGAAAAGCATCTTAATAATTATATGTCTGAATATTAACTGTATCATAAATATGAGATTTCTCTTATATGAAAGTAACCATACGAGAAATCTTTCTAATTCTAATTCTAAATCTAATTCTTTCGTTAGAAAATGTTTACACAATTCACTCTTCATTGGAGTACAGGAACACATTTTCTGATGATTATCCACTTTTCTCCTTCGGATTTAATTTTGTCTCCTTTCTTTCTTTAGATTTAATTTTGCTTCCTTCTGGCCTTTGGATTCAAATTTCTTATTATTCTTTCTTTTGATTTAGTTCTCTTCTTTTCTTCGCTTAGATTGATCTGAATTCCTTTTCTTCCTTTAGATTTAATTTCATTCCCTTCCTTCCTCTAGATTTAATTTTACTCCCTTTCTTCCACTGCATTTACTTCTGTTCCTCTTTATAATTCCAAGTATGTACTATGTAGCTACAAGTTAAATCCACGGCCTTGTCACAGTACTTTGCCAGGGAAAACATAGCCGGCTTTAAGAAGTTCGGCGTCCTTGCGGGAGATCGGTCGTTGGTTATTACCGTCTTTTCCAGAATGCGTTTGTGCAATCCTTCGGACTATTGCAAAACCGCCGTCACACCAATAGTTTGTGTATATACTGCAACAATGCGTACATTTAACCCTCCGCCGTTTCCAGTATCGCTGATCGAGTCGATTGTGACTCGTTCAATCAGTCCCTACAGGGACAGATTTGAAGATTTGACGCCCTCCGGCTAATAAGCGTCTGCCGCTCTTTCCGCGAAATATTATCAAATATTGTAATTTAAAAGAATCGAGACAATTTCAAAATTAATTCAATATGGCAACCCACATCTGAATTATTGCGAATTCGCTATGTGAAAAAAGTGAATTGTTTTTAAAGTGGCTTCAAGCTTCTGTTTACATCTTTTCCAATTTCTTTCCCTCAAAATTTGTCGCTCTACAAAATTTGCCACATCTCAAAATTTGTCGCTCTACAAAATTTGCCAAATCTCAAAATTTGTCGCTTCCCAAAAATTGCTGCTTTCCAAAATTTGTCGCTTCTCGAAATTTGCCAAATCTCAAAATTTGTCGCTTCCCAAAAATTGCGGCTTTCCAAAATTTGTCGCTTCTCGAAATTTACTGCTTCCCAAAATTTGATACTCCCCAAAATTTGCCGCTCCCTAAAATATGCCACTACCTAAAATTATCTGCTCCCTAAAATTCACCGCTTCCCAAAACTTGTCGCTCCTCAAAATTTGCCACTCCCTAAAATTTTCCGCTTCCCAAAATTTTCGGCTCCTTACGATTTTCCACATTCCAAAATTTGCCACTCCCCCAAATTTTCCAAGCTACAAACTTTATCATTCCCCAAAATTTGTTACTTTCCAAAATTTGTCGCTTCTCCAAAATTTGTTGCTCCCGAAAATTTCCGCACCCCATAATTTGCCCAAATCCGCCCCTGATTCCATCCTATTCCCTGGAGTAGTTTCATTATTAAATAGTATAGTGGAAACTACGCCATTTTACAATTCGTAGGTACTCGTTGCTATTTCTTCCAGTTCTCTTACTTTTCTTCATATTTTCAATCCATAAGATTTATTTCACATTTTCTTGCGTTTAAAGAAAATTACTAACGTCACTTATTTTAAATCGTTGCAAAACAAAAGTAACCTCGGGCATAGTTTATTGCCCTTATACCCTAGCAGTAAAGCATAACCGCAAGAAAATGTATATCGGTTATTTCGCGGGTTTACGAGATGGTCGTTAACACCGACTGCGAAATTCAACGCCAAATAATTATTTGCCACTGAAGAGCATTACGTCACGTAGACAAACGTGTTAAGTCTTACGACAGTCGTAAATAAGAGCTGCATATATGGAGGACAAATTATAGTTTTGACAAATTATGTAAATTCGTGGATAATATGTTTTAGTGAGGTTTAAACTGTCAGTGTTAGCTTTTATACACTACTGCCAAAAAGTTTGGAATAATTTAGCAATCATTGAAAATTTCATTCGTACGAAAGGAATAAATATAGTGTCTGTGGACGAAATGACTTAAGTGGTCTTTAATCACTTTTAAATGTACTCGAGGCGTTTCTAAGTGAGAAATCACTCGATTAACAACCTAATTAGATAAGCTCTAGCAACTTCATTAATGTCACTCAGCCCTGCTATTCTATATTACGCAATTTCTAACACTGAAAGCTTAATTGTGTAAGTTCAGTCTGAAACACCATATACAAATTGGAATTGATGATAATCAATGAGTAATAGCATTCACTACTATCAATAAATTTGTCTACCACCCTATGCAAGTGTTATAACTATATAGTTAAATTCAAGGTAACAGTGTCTTCATAAATGAACGTAATTATTTACGTTATAAGCATTATTTTATCCCTCAAACTTCATTACAGCGAGAGTAATGTAGCGACCAAGTTACTCGGGATACTTTAAGAACATTTAATACACGAGTATAATAAATACTATGTCAAGACGTAAGATCTGCTTCCCGATGGAAAGTGTGACTTACTCTACATGTGAAAATGGCGACACATAATAAAGGAATCACACGCAAGCAATTGTTTGCTTGACTAATTTAACAAACATGTCATTACTCACGTGAAACTGTCGTGTCGTCTCCATCGTGATGAGATCTGTTCGCAGTGTCAATCAATTTTTGCACACTTTACGCGCCAAATAACAATTAAAACGATTTAAAATCACGAGCAAAAATCACGTTCACTTTTCCTGCTTGACTACGGGAAATGACCAAATCTAATTTAAAATATCGATACGAATTCTTTCGAAAGCTTTCGATCCTTGAAAGTCGAACATCAGCGGCGACGTTCAAGCAAGATGTTTGTTATTACCACGGTATAGGTTATGTTAGAAAACTGAAGTTCCGCGATTCGAGAAGACAAGATGAATGTTGTCAGCAGACAATGCCTTAAAATTTTAAAAAATAATGTATCGCAGCAAAATCAGTTTTGCCTTCTTGGAAGGGCGCTCGCCTACAAAAGTGCCTTCTCTCTTGACAAGCTATACCCAACGAGTAACCTTAAACTCTACACGCCAACTTTCGTAAGTTTGTTATTGTTTACGCCATGTGAGAAACAGAGAGCAAGTTTTTAAAAAACACATTTTGTCGGCCCTGTAATTTATATTGCTGGTTTGTAGCAGGGAATTTTATGAGCATTTATCACTGAATTGTTTCGTTTGAAGGAGAATGAGATGATAAATGTGACTTCAGCTGGGTATTTTATCAGCGAATTTTGATAAACAAGCTTCTATAATCGTAATAGTTACAATATTAAATCTTTTCAGACTCCAGAGGATCCAAAGGCGAAATTCCTTGGTTACATACCTTTGGAGGAACTCGATATAACGTATAGCCGTAGCGGCGGCGCAGGAGGGCAGCACGTAAATTGTGTAAACACTAAAGTAGATTTGAGATTTAACGTACAAAATGCTAAATGGCTATCGGAAGAAGTTAAGGAGAAGATGTTAGAACAGGTAACTCAGAATCTTCCATGGTTACTTCTGAAGAAACATTATGTGCATTGACGTTACGTCTGTTGCAGCATAAAAATAAATTAAACAAGGATGGCTGTCTAGTAATCAAGTCAGAATTAACAAGATCGCAGCAATTGAATTTAGCCGATGCCCTAAGGAAGCTGAGAACAATGATATGGGAGACTATAAAGCCTCCTCCAGAGGTGTCTGCTGAGACCTTGGAAATGAAGCGGAAGCAACAACTTAGAGCAGCGAGGAAAAGACTTGTTGAAAAACGACAACATTCTCAAATTAAGCAGAATAGAAGACAGTCTTGTGATGATTTTTAGATATTCATTACACCATTGTATTTGTACATTACATATAGAATAATACATATACTGTTAAAATAAATGGAATATAATGTAAAACGTACTTGAATTTATGTTATGACATTGACAGTGTCAATTTTGCTCTGAAATTTTTCACGAAAATGTTACAAAGTATTTAAATATGATAACTATCGAAATTTAAAACTATAGTGGCTATTATTCTATTGCAATTAATATCAATCCGTGAATCAGATATCTATAATTCTTATAAGAAAAATTTATGTTGTAATATTAACAAAAAAACAGCAGTAACCGCGTTTAAAAAACGAAATACATAAACTTAAAAAATGCGAAAGCTCATTTCTTGTTCTTAGATTTGAAAGAGATTCACTTTGACCTATGTGTGTATGTATATAGTTGGACACGTTTCCTTGGTAACGTATCGCGCGTGAATGAAAACATACCTGGGGAGGCTGAAGGACAGTGCCTTGGTTCAGTGGTATTTACATGTTTCAAAAACATGTCGTTTCGCGACTTAAGAAGTATGCAAACAAACTATTTTTCATTATGTACATTGCAAGTCTCGCAACCGTATTGGACATAACAATTGTTACTTACTCCTTTCCAGATTTTACAGAAATGATGCGGGTACTGGGTTATCCGAGGTTGATTTCTGTTGGAAATTTTCGAACACCGATCTTCCCATTAGTCGCAGAAATTCTCATATGGCTGGTGAAGAGATTTGATCCCGACGCTGACATACCTGATGAATATGTTACCGAAGAAGGACGTATCGCACTGATACGTGCTGTCGCTGAGTTCATGGTAATGAATGGAAATTAGAAATAAGGGAAAGATTGAAACAGTTTGGTTGTACATATGTACAGTGATACATAGATTTATTCAAATAAGAATACTCGCTACTCCGAATCATAGAGTCCGATAAAAAAGTGGCACGCTTAAGTGGCTTCTTTAGTTTTGCGACAGTGTAAATAAAGTTTCAACCCATCCATTGGCAAGTTTGAAAATTTCAAAGAAAGTTTAATTAATGTTAATACGATTTGTTAAATAGTAACTATGAAAAGATTATAAATACTTTACAATCTTTATGTTAAAAACTGATAGACGTAACTGATTTTATATAGGCATTGAAAACAAATGTAAAGTTGAATACAAAGAAACTGTATCAAGCAGATGGCTATGCTGTGAAGGAATTATTAAAAATAGCCACGTTACTGTACGACGCTCAGAGCAATAGCAACAGTGATATAATTTCTGATGAGAACTTCCATATAGCTAATTTTGATATCTCCGACAAAATTAATGAGCTGAAATCGACTAGACAGTTGGCTAGTCAACTGACCGTCACTGGTGCATCGTTGTTTGACCTACTAGGACGTGAAGTTGATCTTCGAGAAATCCGTAATTCCAAAGTTGCTAGACAATTCGACACGTCAGAGATTGAAACAGCATTAACAAATGTTATCGAGAGCGTACGTAAAGAAATTGATGACACCAAAAAGCAGATAGATAACGTTAAGGTACGAAATATTTCTTCCTTTTTACTCTTAAAATAACTTAACATTCCGAATGTAATCTACGGTTATTCGTAAAGGATACGGAACAAAACCTGGACGTGAGAATCGAGAGGCGTCGCGCGGAACTCGATAGAAATCAAAAGAGGCTGCAGACATTGAAAAAAGTACGCCCAGCTTTCATGGAAGAGTTTGAGAAGCTTGAGGTTGAATTGAGATCTTTATATGACGATTACTTACAAAAGTTTCGTTACCTTGCGTACCTAGAACACCTGCACGAAGATGCGGTTAAAGCGGAACAGGAAAGGTTTGAGAGACGGTACGTTAGCTTTGACCAATAGAATTTAGTGACGACGAGGAATAGTAAGCTTTCATTAATCTCTTGGACAAACTTCTGATTAATAACAGGCAAGAGGCGACGCGGAAGCAGCTGGAAAAGATGAAAGCAGAGGATGCCAATTTCGAAAGCATGATGGAGGGAAATGACTCTATACTACCTACAAATCTCCAAGAACCTCCGCCTCCACTCAGTGACACAGAAAAACAGAATACTGAGAAAACAACTCCAAGCAGTCGGCTGAAGTCAGGTAAGGACTGTTACAATTTATTTGTTAAATATCTTAATGAAATACAAAGATTATCCCGTAAACGTACATATAAAAAAAATAGCAGGCCGTTCGTCAAGAATGCAGATATCACAGCGTCGAATTTATGGCAGTATGTCTGGACGTCAGAGGGGGACGATTCAAGAATCGAATGACAGTGGTGGCTCGCTGGACAGTGACAGTGATTTGCTGATCGACGGTGATCTCGACGATGACGACGAGGATGACGATATTCTAGACTCCGTGGGGCCAGAAATCGGGAGTTTCGATTTAAAGGTTGGACAAGAGAAACGAGCTGTTAGCAAGCTAGATCATTCAGACGAGGATTTCTAACAGCGTTATAAAAAAGCAATTTACAAAAACTTGAAAATATACCGTCCGTGTAATATATCGATCTGTATCGCAGATGTGTACAATAACTGTAAATAGATATTAATAAATGGTAATGCGTTATCGTTCCTCGTGACTTCTCGTGAATTTTGACGGCAGTCGAAAATACTTAAGAAGTACATATACGGCGTCTAAATAGTCTCGTAATATAATTTCGAATTCAGTTGTTCGTTACAGTTTCGCATGTACCCCAGAGGCGCGTGATGAAATATATTTTCAAGGGAATCAAAATACATATTGTCGTCGTATAATATTTATTAACTTTCTCAACACGACCAAACGGCATGTCGACGTGGCTCAGCACCGATCACATGTATGTATTTCACCTATCCTACATGCTGCGTACGCAAATACACGTACACACTCGTGTATACACATATATACATAAATGTATGTGCGTGTAAAAAATGTGACCTTATGAAAGAAATAGAAACAGTTTGCCCGTATTCATTGTCATAACGCTCAGATCTGTGATTCCTATTTCGCTGACACGGTAAATCCCCCCCTCTCTCCATTGTGAGCACAATTAACAATCACCTTCTTCCCCTAACACGTCTACCATTATAAGTAACAACAGTGTCCGCAATTACTTTCACTGGGTAATAAAAAGTGTTCGCGAGGACTGGTCGGCAACGCGTAAGATTGCCGAACGTAACTGACCGCTGTCCAAACTAAATGTGAACGAAATCCTTCTCCCCCCGAAACCAAGGTGCCTCGTACAGCTTCGCGAATTCATCCGATACAAACTGCTAGATGTAAAACGATGGTTCAAAAACATTACGCATTCTACGCGTTCGCTATAGATTAAATACTAGATGTTCTAGATACATATTATACATACATAAACTACGGCTAGGTATTGATCCTATGGATATGCGTATGTTTTGTTTATACGTTGTGCGGATTTATAAGGTGTGTTGAAAACAATATATCAACAAGACAACGATGTACTAATATCAAATCTCGCGTTATAGCCTGCAACGTAGACCGAGCTGTAGGCCCTGCGTAAGTAACCACTACATATCTTAGTCAGTTTTCACGTACAGCCACTCGTATTATCATTCGAACACCATGCTGCAGGTATCTCGAGCAACGACGAGGCCCCCAACGCGTACGTTCAAGCGATACATTGATAACCATTTCACTATAGGGCTGGGACTATTTGTCGAATTTTTCGGTATTCGAATATTCGAATACTTCAGTTGCTCAATTATTTGTCGAATATAATTCGAATATCTAAGTATTCGAATATAATTCGAATATCCAAGTATTCGAATACTATTCGAATATCTAAGTATTCGAATACTATTCAAATATCCAAGTATTCGAATACTATTCGAATATTTTATTATTCGAATACCATTCGAATATTTTATTATTCGAATACTCAATTCGAATACTCAAATATTCAAAGTTTATTCGTAGCATTCGAATACTTGTAAAATATTCGAATATTAAATTATTCGAATAGTCCCAGCCCTACTTCACTATCCCTATATTTATTTGTCTACGACGTCCATATCTTCGAGATTCAGCGATCCCAGCGCCATCTGTTCCTCGGCATGCGCGTTAGAGACCTCGCTATTGCTTGGTACACCTATACCTTGTAAATTATTCCTTTGTATCCTCGGCGTTAATGAACTGATTATTGCTTCAATGAGTTAAAACACTTATTCTATTTGAGATATAATATTTAGTCACTTAACTTATATGCATAGTTCTCTATACATGATATATCCCAGGAGATAAGCTGGCGAATTTGCCCAGCATGCTTGGGGGGTCGAGAACAGGTTTGGCAGAAGATATATTAAAATCGCTAGAATTTTGTCAATGCAACTGTACACTCTATACAAAAATATTCCTCCTTGAAGCGTCGAGCAACTAAATTTCACGCCTCTCGCCAACCAGGATCAAGTACTTCAGCTCATTAAACACCGACCAGCCCGTTAATCCCATATTAAGTAAGCGCGTACTCGCAGGGCTAACTTACAAGGTACCGCGGTGCCTGAACACTAGTACCAACCACTGTAGACCGGCTTCGGTTCGAACAGAAACGAATCTAATTGTAAGTAAAATACACGTATAAAATCGTGAAAGAAGCACCATAGCGTAAGAGTTGCAGGATCGGCCGGGAAAGTCGTCCTGTACTTTGCCGGCCGGTCATGAGTCCTTCTCACGTAGAAAAATATTATTCGTCAGCTTTTTCGATGAGCGTCGCGCCACCCTCTTCAACGTCAGCCATCCCACGTTGGCATGGTTCTCCGTCTAGGGAGAAACGGGACGTGTCCAGGCTGTGGACCGCGAAAGGTAGAAAAAACGTGTTACGGTAGCAACCCCCCCACCCTCCCCAACAATAGTTCCACGCCGCGGATGGAAGCTCCCTCGGGGCACCGATTCCCGCCGAGAAACTAAGCGCCGCCGTAGTTATAGAAATAGGTTCTCGCTACCTTGGGTGTACCAGTGAAATTACCAATATCCCATACGTCGACGACGGTCTTTTGCTACCTGACCGCTTTCAACGGGGCGTTGTTCGCTTTTATCCGCGGCGTCATCGCTGGCACCGGCTCCAACTTCGGCAGGGAGCACTCGGCGCTCAGGTCCGCCCAGGTCCTGCCAGCGTTGTCGGCCAATCTGTCCTTGTATTTGTAGGCCGTTCTATCGACTACAGATTGTGTCTTTATACAGTCGTCGCCGCCGAACTCGCATACCCGGTAATGATGCAGGATGGCGGCATCAGAGGGCACGTTCAGTGTCCCGTGCCCGGGAATGAACTCCCAGACGAAATGATTGCCAGCCTCGACCACGTCCTGAGGCTTGCAAACGTACTTTGAGCGCTGTTTGTGCGGGTGCAGCTTCGTCCTGCGTCGCGTTTTCCTTAATGTAATTAAACCGGCCTCCACGGGCGTCCGACTCATCACCGTGAACGGATCGTCGGCCCACTGCAGGTAAAAGAAAGCGTTTTGGAAAGAGTACGCCCCGGTGGACTTGGTGTTTATACGACTGCTCATCCACCTGGAACACGTTCAATCAGATCAGCACGACCGTGGCAGACGAAATGCTGCGGGACAGTGGGCAGAGTGACTTGGACACGTGCAGAGGCAAATTTGGGGAAGCAGAAAATTTTGGGAAAGGACAAATTTTGAGCGAAAGAAATTGGGAAAGGTTTAAACACAGGGGCTTGGGACAACTTGAAAATCAATTCACTTTTTTTATGTAGCAAGTTAGTAAACATTCGCATGTGAGTAGCTATATTGAAGTAATTTTGAGGCTGTCTGGACTCTTGTCAATTAAAATATTTGATGATATTTCGCTGAAAGGGTGGCAGATACTTGTTAATCTAAGGGCGCCAAATCTCAAATGTTCCTTTCCTCTTTATTTCCCAAGCAAATGACAGAGTCTCTAATACTTTTCAGTTCAATCCAATATCAATATATGAGGCAGTCAGAGCAAGAACGGACCAACCCACATTAATAAATTTTTTTTTCCTATTTTATATGGTTAGTAGAGCCTATTGGAATACGTTATTGCTAATAATTCAATTTCGAAAAAAATGTGGGTTAGTCCGTTCTTGCTCTGACTGCCTCATATATTCCCATCGAAAAGAGATTCTCCATGTTATCCAAGAATCGTACACCTCTTTTCCTTAAATACAATATGCCGGGTTTAGGGCTCGTGTGGTGGAGCTAGACACGAACTCAAAACGGGGTAGGGGTTGAATTTATGCTCCACTGAGTTCTCTCATTAAAATCGTCCCAATATCATCGTGTTTGGGTTCATTTTTATCAGGGAAATCTCAGGAATTCTTTGGTACCAATTTCACAAAGACGGAATGAAAAATAGAAACCATGGACCCTTTAAGTCATGTGCGTTTTAAGTCTCAGCACCTAACTTATCGATTTTGATTGTATTGTATTTCCATTTCCTCCCAATAATTATGAATTGCGAAATGTGTTTTAAAAATAGTGATTAAACGTATAACAAAAAGTGAAAAACAAAGTTTCCTTCGGTTGGATTATTAAACATACAAACACTTGCTACAATTTTCTTGGAGAGTAACCAGCCATAAAATCAACACACGACTCGAAGCAAAGGCTTTCTCGCGTCGAGGGGAATGAAGAAAATCTCACCTAATGAGATCAATGATCGTGTCGTTGTGCCTCGGTACAATAAACTCGTCGAGGTCCACCAACGCCACGTACTCGTATTTGTACATAGATCGATAAAGGCAATCGTTCAGGGCAGCGAACAGTCCTTCCGTGCGGATCTCTCGTTGGGAGATCATGTCCAAATGATGCCAAGGTAGCACGGTGACGAGACCTTTAGCTTCATAGTACTTCAGAGCGCATCCGGCCTCCGCGCCAACCGTGTCATTGTAAAGAGTCACATGGCTGGCGCCGAGCAATCTATGCAACTCGATAAACTCCACGAGCTGCAGCACCTATAAAATTTTCACCCGGTTACCACAGACACGCGTGACCTGCAACTATGACGTCTTTCTTTAATCCACACTCTTTTCTCTCTATCGATTCGACTCGGGGGGCTTATCGTGACTCGACACCATCAGCGCGCAACCCTCGCCTTTTCTTATCGAGAGCAATTACATCTACAACAAAATAAATAAGATTCCTCGTCGAGGGGAACGGAGAAAAGAAGGAGCGCAACTGCCACGACCACGTTCGTTGAATTATTCAAGATTTACGCGGGGGCAACGAGTGGGCGAGTGGGTTAACCGTAATGCATGCCTCTCTTCGGTGTGTTCCCATTGAAATCCTGAAAGGTCTTTCAACGTACTCTGTTATAATCGTAATGCAGGGGTTTCACGCAAACGGCCAACAATTCCTTGTCCTTCGACCTGTTCTCCGGCCGGTTCTGCACGAGGATGCGGTTCGTCGGGGCCGCCTTAAGCCTGGCCACGACGCTCACCGTTTCCGGTACCTTGTCGGACGTGGGTGACTCCTTGGGCAACGGGCAGATCACGAAGCAGGCACTGTACTTCAAGTTCCAGTTCTCCCTGATTACCTGGCGGAGATGGTTAATACAGCTGTTAGTTTTATCAACATTTTCAATGGCGCAAGATTTTGAAATCGAGCGATGGCTTGTGTCGGCAAAGTTTTGTACAGTTCAAATTTCAATTTTATTTGTGAACTGTGGGTCATTGCGTGACAACTCGATCACTTTTGTACCCCGATGTCAAGGATTTTGATGATATTGGTATATATTCTAGGACATACGAAACTAAGGGGGGTTTAAACAATCACTTTCCTAGTTTCCAACTTGTTTCAAGAATTCAAGCCCTGGAATGTTTACAGTTTTTATCAATTTCCATGGAAACTGCCAAGAGATCGTCCCAAAACGATATAACATAACGATTTTTAATATTATATTCCAAAAAGAATATACGTATATTGCGAGCTGGTTTTGTTTTTTATATAAATATTCTACCTTGTGTTAAAATTTCAGTTTATTCGCACTAATACTTTTACTGCAAAAAATTTGTGGAAAAACACCTTTTTTTTGCTCGTGAATGAGAATATGAACCTGCTTAAGAAAATGCCACATACACTACTACTCATAATAACAGTTATAATTTAATAAACAATTTATATTGTCTCGCAAATAGTGTATTCTGCAGTGATTACAATATTTTATTTTGTGATAGTTAACTATACAAAGACATTATTGAATTATGAAACGAAGTTGGCTGACTATCCTTTGATTACACTTGTTGCAAGTTTGCTTATTTTGTATCTTGTGGGGTGGCCTAATCCCCTGGCGCGGGGCAATAATGGGTATGATGAATTATAAAATGACGAGTCGCAGCTGTGACGCAGATTACGCTCCAAGTGCTGGTAGACGTCGTCATGCCGTTAAATTTTAATGAAGAAGAAGTCGGCGCACCCTTCGACAGTCGTTAATTTATTCATTTACTTTCTAGTAATCAATTCAGAATAATTAGTTGGCTCCTTCTTTCCACTTTTATTTTAGATTACTTTGACGCGAGGACTTTTTTAGAAAGTTATAAGAAAATAAATTAAAGGTTTCTTCTCAATTTATTAACGTTCAGCGAAGTCTCAGCTATTTAATAGAAATGTACAGGAAACTAGGAAACTCGCTGATGAAAATTACTTAATTCAGCGTGACCATGAATTTTCAAGTCTATATTTCACAGCGCAAAGTGTTCAACTTTCACGTTCACTTGTTGATAAAATTCTTAATTGAAATTAACTTTACACGTCAGTATACCAAATAAAAATTAACGAATCCGTGATTGGTAAAATCAAGGGAATTATTAATTTCGAAATTACTCCATTATATTTCATTCCATTCCAAAGTTCTGTATTCGAAAAGTGCACCATGGAGCAGAAAATCTCCGATTAATTACCGAGGGAATAAGATCGAATGCTAAGGGTTAATATATAAAACAATTTAACAACTCTCGCACAGCATAAAGAATATTACTAAATATTACTATAATTTAATAATACACCTAAATTAATTATTTTCAAGTGCTCAGCGACGGAGACATACACGTACTAACATAAAATTAAACACTTCCCGAGTATCCAGTAGCGCTTTCGTGAAAAGTAAAATATAGTTGTTCGTGAGCAAGCGTATGCGCGAGGAAAATTATGTTGGCTCTAATTTACCCGCCACGCCGCGACAGACTTGTTCAGGGTATTAAAAATAACGCGCCAGGAAGTTAGGACGAAAGTTACTCCCCTCTCTCATTTTGTTTTCCTTTTTTGAAAATAATTGCCCACGTTTTAAGGGCAACACTGCGGAAGTGGTTCTCTTCTTTTACCTTCGTTAATACACACCTTCACTTTAGCAGCCACCGTTACGGAAGCGGTAACGTTCCCCCCGTTTTCGGGTCGATACCAAAATCTACACCAAACACGCTCTGGTCCTCTCGTCTTCGTTGCGCTTATTACGCGCACCATCCCTTGGCTTTTGCCTGTCGGTGTGCCTGCACCACCAACCCTGTCGTCGAAGTACGCCGAGTACACGAAGAATTTGAATCTGAGGATCAGTAAAAATAGCGCCCAAAATTTTAGAATTATTTACATTTCGTACACCGCCTAAATATTTGAAACATCCCCACCCACCCTTTTTTTAGAATAAACAGTGCAGAGAGTAAATTTAATCGATTGAAATTTGTTTACGAAGAACGTGATATATTATTTGTTTATTAACGTGGAATATTATTAATAACAGAGGTGTACTAGGTTCTCTTCTAATATCTTTAACTTCTCACGTGTCTTCTTACCGTTAATCTTCCACCTGAATTTCCCATTTTAACGCTTAAATAACGAATCGAAGTGAATAAAACGTCATTACTTTATTTCCAACCGCATCACAATGAAACCCTCGTCACGTTCCAACAAATTGTTCCAATCATTTATTGAACACGTATAGTAGCACGTTGGCCCCTGGTAGGTATCTATCGAATATTCCAATCGATTTGGACAGAAAACGAAAAAGAAGCTGCGGAAGCGAAGTTACAGAGAATTTCGCGCATCTACTACGTCTCCATGGCAACAGCGGAGGCCAATAATTATTCTCATCATTTTTTAAAGGTTCCACTACACAGAACGTGTTAATCGATCGCACACGAAGAAGTGGGTTTTCTTTAGCATTTCTGCGCGCGTACAGCGAGCTGGTATCAGCTGAAGGGGGTCAATCGAAATTAAGTGTGAACAATTACGGCCAATAAATATTCAAGGAGGCCTTATCAGCCGGTGGACACACCTGGTTTTCGTGACTGGCAGCCATTCGGCGTGCGTGATCCTCAAGCTCTGATCGAGTTGTGGTAGACGAGCTTCCAGGTTGGGTGGTAAGCTCGGCAAACCCCTCGGGTCCGGTTGTATCGCGGTCTTCTGTCCCCCGTCTTCCCCGCGCACCAATAATCCGATATGATCGTCAAAGCTGCCCTTCAATCCGATATAATCTTCAGCCTGCGGAAGCCAAACAGACGGTATAATAATTCCCATCTGCTGCAAGTAACTGTTGTTCGCGTCGGGCACAGATATTCCTTGATACACTCGGTACGCTGTATACCGAATCTACAAGGGTGAACGAAGGAAGGAAAAGTCGCAAAAAATACAGCACTGGAAACATTTATTGCACAGCTTGAATGAACACGTTGTCATTTATGCTTCTCTTATTATTTGCACCAGGGAAATATTGTTGCAAAGCTATCCAACGCCCTAAAGAGCACACAAGCATCGTTCTGCAAGTAGACTAATCCGTTCAAAGCCGGCGACACTTCTGTCAGAGGAAGTCAGAGTAAGGACAAAGGGGTTCGTTCACCGTGTAATTAATGATTTAGCAAATTGCACTTAATCGTCGTATTATAAATCACTGAAATACCAGGGTTCCATTTAAGGGATTAGAGTACTGTAAAACGGTTGAAAAATTGTCAGTTTTGTTCGGTTTAATATTAGTTTGAAATCTCTAGAATGACTTGCAGTAGGTTTGAAATATAAATATAGGTTAGTTTTGGAGATACAGAGTCAATTGTGGTCAAATTTTGCAGATATCTTTGTTTTGCTATGGACCATTTTTTGAAAATTCCTTTTCTACGGGAGTTACAGACGAACCGTCGCGAAAATCGGCATCCTTTTCTTCAACACGAATAACAATTCAACAAATTTTCAAAATCTTAAAAAACAGGTCCGTTAATGCTTAGGAATAACAATGATGCTTAATAGACAACTTTTGTATTTTTGTTTTAGATAGTGCAAATTTGAGTTAGGAGGTACAGCGTTTAAGAAAAACCATCAGTTCGGAGTCACCTTATGGCATACATATATATATGTATATATATTTTAATTTTTATAATGGTTTTTAATGCTGTATAATATGCCACAATCAAGTACTAAACCGCAATTTAATCGGCTGATTAGTTTCTCTACAATTTGCATCAGAAGATTACCTACTTTTTCGGTTCTTCACAGTAGTCTACCCCATTTATGAACTCACAGCATTAGCATAACTATAATACAAGCAGTTGAACAGAGCATTAAACCTGTTAGCGGTCATTGTACAATTGTAACATCGTTTAAAGATACCTGAATAGTATTTATGTAATTTAAATTGCTGTCGAGCTGAATATGTATATCCTCCATAAAGAATTGCCAGTGCATTTATCGCTTGAAAAGCACTCCACTCTGTTCATATTCTACAAAACAGGAGGAAATTTCTCATTCAATGCTGAAAGCCTTTCGAGTGAATTACCCTGAAATGACCAAGACACGCTCGGCTTATAATTGACCGTTTCCAGCTCATCCATCCTCCCGTAATTCCAAAAGTCACCCAAGTCATGACCCAGAAACTGTAAGTATCGACTCGCAGGATTCGGGGCGGATCCCACGACACGGAGGGTTATCAGGGATTGACTTGCATACCTCTGTTTGCATGCGGAGGCTCGTCGGTAGGAGCCTCGGCAGCAGACGGTAATCCAGTGCAGCGTTCCGCCGTGCAGGTTTATTTCGGGCTTGTCGATCTCGCTTTGACTTTGAAGCCATTGATATAGAAACTCCCTGGATCTCCAAAAAGAGATCAAAGGGAGGTCTCTCAAAGAGAGATTATTCAGATCAGCGTGTATCATCTAGAAATCGTCGATATTCGATTCGTCGAGCTAGAAAAGTGAATGGACGATGGAGTCTACTGATATCCATTTGCTTGGTGGTACAGTTTCGTTAAAGTCCATTCCTTGGGCCCAGGACTCGGGAAAAAATCGATGATTTTTAAATTGTCACATCCCAAGCCAATCGATATCAATTACTATCGAATTTACTAATACAGGATAGTTCACTTTATGTCGCTCGTAATGGCATAACCGATGATCAAGTTAAAGGATAGTAATTCTACTTAAAGAAATAAGTCGAAAATGTGGAACAAATTTTTTTTCTAACTCACTTCCTTTTCGAGAAAATTAAGTTTGAATTTCAGCCATGCACGCGTGCACCGCAGGACATATAGCTTCAGGCGCTCGACGAGTACGCGGAGGCAAAGGATAGGTTCCTAGCTTACTTCGATTAGGATAAGCGTGAAAGAAACTGTGTCTATAATATAATATTTACATATTACCTTACAATCATAGAAATTAGTATTTGAAACTCGCTTTCAAATTTCCCATTTCTCTCTTTTAAACCTCGAATGGCGGATAGATTTATATAATTGAGTACATTGGGTTCATTAAAGGTGTTGTAATGAGTAGAGGAAGTGCATATTTAGAATACTGTTGGTAATTTGAAATATCGAAATACTTAAAAAAGCTACTAACGTTATCTAATTTGTAACACCGCAAATAATAGGGGCGAATGACCTGTTAACTAATGAAATTCGTGGGCAAACCGCCACTTTGACAATTTCGACTTAATTTGCAGAATAAGAAAAAAAAGTCATTTGCAACAACAAATGTCAATTTGCAACACTTTTTCAGCAAGTGTTCAATCGTACCAACCATTCTTAAAATATGTCAAAACTTTAGAGTTCAACATTTAATCCACTCATTTGCATATTAGTTCTATATTTTCGTGTCAATTTTCTGATTATTTGGAGATTAGAAAACATGGCATGGAATCTAGGTTTTAATGTCATGTTGCGAATTCAGAATTACAAGAAAGACGCTATGTGCCTCTTTTGCATTGTGAATTAGAGTGAGAGGAGTGGGTGCAGTATTTCATGTGTGAAATGTGCGTACACTGTGAATGCTCTGATTATAACTCTGGAAATTACACCTGTGTCTACTGCAAGTAAATTTTAACACTTAGAATTGATATTTACCAAAGATGATTCTTCCTGTACTGTAATTCTTAGGCCTGATTAGATCATAAAATTAAATAATTTTATTATTGAAATAATAATCGTTGCTTTCTATCATTTTTCAATTAGACTGAAAATTCAGATACCTTTTGTTTTTCATTATTAGTGAAAGTTTTAAAAGCTAGTCTCCCTATGAAATTATGCAGTTTCATTTGTTCACATCCTCTGCCGCAATTTTTTTATTCGTCTCGAACAAACTGGTAGGGTGAATTGACCAGTGAATGAACAGGGAGCAGTGAATGAACAAATTGACTTTTTTCGTGTATAACAAGAATACTATTTCATTGAAAACAATGATCTTATATTTAGAATGAAGGAAAATTTATTGAGATAACGGCGATATAAATATTTTTTGAATCTCTAAACGTCTTGGTCGTTTATTAATTTTTTGTTTTGTGGTTTCGGGTGTTGCCATTCACGGCGAGAAACCTAGTAAGAAAACACGTACGATGACAGTTAACCATTATATTGTGTAAACTGTGTTCTGATATAAATAAATTTGTCAAGTTCCTGTTATTATAATATATAGATATTTATATAATATTTTTATATTCTTATGTTAGGTCCCTAAGTTAACTTCTCTTCTACTTTTGTAGCGTTTTCAGTGATTTCTCGTCAGAAAATGAAGTATTATTCTTTGTGTTCATTCACTGGATACAAGATGTTCACTTATTGGGTATTTTGTTCATTCACTAGTATATTGGGCATTGATTACATTTTTATGATTTATTTCAAACACCGTTCAAGTAAAGAGGCACAAACAATTTTTTAGACATTTTTAAAGCCTATTCCGTTACAAATTCTTGTCCCATTAATAAATTAGGACATTATTTAATTTTTATCGTTATTTGAAACTGAAAAAACGCTTAGCTGTTCATTCACTGGTCATTTCAGCCTACTCCAAATATACTGCACTTCCTTTAATATAAGCTGCATCTAATATAAGATGTATCGAAATGGATCCAGTGTCCACCATGCGAGGGTTGAGTAGTGGGTTACCTCGGCATACAACAGCCGCGCTAGAGACAAGTGGAGTGTGATACTGTTAAAAGAGAAGCAGACAATACGTTTACTTCACAGACGATCCGCTATGAGTTTTTCGAGCACCATTCCCAGCTGCTGATCCCGGAGAAATTTCATTCCACGGTTTTTCGTGGATCTCCCATCCTCCTCCACTGGATTACCATGCGAGACGGCCGAGTGCACCCTGTATACACGCAATAATCGTCATCTGCGTGCACTCGCGGCCCTGCAGGTGCCCTTTTTTTTCCATTTTACAATGATCGATCGACCAAGTGGATTGCGAGCGTAGATGGCCGCATGAAAAATTGCATCATCATTCTTCGGTTATGGCTGACGGTAAAATTTTCCTCTCATTTCGCGGCGGTGCAGCGATACAGCAGCTACTGATATCGTGGCGGAATGAATTTTTTTATTTGAATAATGGCACCACTTCGGTATAAACTTTCATTTGAATAACATCAACCGGGGACCATAAATAGATGCCAGTCCTTTGCTTGGGAGAAGCAGTGTTGGTTTAATCGAAGCTATTAATCTGCTCTTTTTGTTTCAGCTGTAGCTTAACAATCTCTACTATTCCGTCCCATTTTATTTGTATGCTGCACAAAATTCTTTCTATGTGCCATTCTACTGAGTCAGAGACATTGATTTTTTCAGCCAGACACGCGTGTAAATGATACTCTTGTGCGTATCTACTTATTACGAGGAATATTTAATGGCGGACGAGGATTAATGAAGGTTGATTAAAAAGCCATCACCCACCGCGTATTGACGATGGTAAAACAGAATTACAGCCGCAACCCTGCGTACGCCTAGCTGTTACGTGTACGTTCACCCTTGAAAAAGCTCGCGTGGATTATCACCCACACGTAACTCTGCAACAAGTTCTACGGTGCCGCCGCGAAGTTGGCGGTATTGACTTTGGGAACTCCAGCACAGATTTACTTTCGCGAAGACGTTCGCGGAAAAATATTTGCTTTCCTCGTGGCAATGATCTATGTGTAGTTCCTCTTGGGGCTCGTATTCGTATTAATCTTCTCCCTGGCTTGTGGCAAGAGAAACAGTAATAAATACACCCCGAGGGATTGCAACGAAGGATACCTATGTCTGCTTTGTAAGTGGACACAGTGCACACTGCAGGTTCTTGCTAAGTAAGCTTGATAAGTGAGGGATTCATCTGAATCGAGGTATATTTCTGTTAATATGTTATGAGGTGTTGGATAAACTTATGTTGAATTTGTAGACTTGGTTCTGGGTTTATGTAGAATTTAGCGAATTAGTCTAGAATTGGTTTATGTAGAACTAGCTTTACTACTCGGCTTCGCCCGAAATTTAGATTCTGATTTTATAAAAGGAAATATTTTATTAGTTTTATTTTGTGAAAATAGTGGAATTCATCTGGATTATTATGACATTTTTAAATTTTAAATTAAACATTATTAGACATAATGAGCTGAGGCACATTTCGTGATCCCAGAGTTTATCGTTCTAAAGTTTTCAGACGACAGACAAACACACAAACATAGAAGCTTTCTGCTTTGGATATTAAGATTTTGTAGAATCGGCGTATGGTTTGTATAGAATTAGCAATTAGCCTTAGGTGGATCCGGGATTTACATAGAATCGGTAGAAGTGGCGTAGGATTTACATGGAGTTCGTAGAATTAACCTACTTAGGGTTTTTACAAAATTTGTAGAGCTGGTGTAAGGGGTATATAGGGTTTGTAGAGTGGGTCTAGGATTTGTACAGAATTTGTAGAGTTGGCGTAGGGTTTAGATAAAATTAATTAGCCTAGGGTTTTCACAGAATTCCTAAAACTCGCCTACACACATACATACATAACAAAATACATATAAATGCTTCCTAGAAATAAAAAATCCAAACGAATAAACAGCGGTGGCAGGGAGAATCTCGTTATCCGAACAATCCGGATATAGCCCAGTGAAATTAGAATCTGTCTGCGGAATAATTCCCAGCAAGCTAAATTTTTTAAATATAATTATTTCGTCGTTATAAACGATATGTCAAAACTCCCCGCCGCTAAAATTTTTACAGAGAGTCAAAGGTAAAAGAACAGTTTTTCGCGTATATTCCGTTATCTATCAGTTTTACGACAGAAATAGTTATTACAAAATTTGTAGCTTAGTAAATTCTCTACAAAATAGGTTCTATAAGTTTTTTCCGTAGGAGTAACCATTTTCATGTATGACGGCTTACAATATTTCAGTGATACTTTTGACAAGGGAAGATCCCGAAACCGAAATTGCGAAGAAGCGCACAACGATAGTCGAGTTGGCAGATTCATTCCTTCGTGTTCTAGCAAAGCAACGACTGCAGGCATATACATGCCCCTTCAAGCTACGTTCATGGTGCACTTAATACCTTGCAAGTTTATTCCTTTTGAAGCACACTAAGGCATAAGACGACTCGTGACACGTGACAAATTGAATTTATATCCGCGTTGTATCAGAGTGCCTTCTTTTGAGCCAGCTCGCGTCTAATTCTCCTCGTGGGGTGGGTAAGAATATTATACTGACACGGAGTTTCCGCCTTCACATTTTGGAACAGCTTACATATCTGTTTACGTCACTTTCGGGGGATGTTGTACGGTGAATTAATATTAACGACGACGTTGCTTCAAACACGCAAACGACTTTCGTGCAAATAGATACGGCTGTGCTATTGACTATTCTACTGCAACGAACCCAGTAGACTCAACCTCGAGCCGCAATTTTGTAGGTGATAATTACTATTTTCCTTTTAAATGATTCTTTAAGTTGAATTGAGTTGGTTATTTAGAATAATTTAGGAATAATTGTCCCCTAGATACAGGCCATTTGACCTCCATTACAGTTTTCTGTCATCGAATATGGCACAGCTTTTTGGAGTGGTTTAAAATATTCAGAGTTTCATATATGATACAATAACATGTCAATGGCTTAATGCACAAATATTGTATGCCAACTTTTTGTGGAGTTTTTATGCAACAACAGTTCTTGAATGTTTTTTATTCTATATAAAATCGCATTTCTATCTACTTCATAAATTCATCAAAAATAATATTTTTCTTCATTGTACGTACCATTGCACGTGCTAAAAGTGGGCATACAATATTTGTACACTAAGCCATTGATACCTATGTCATCTATTAAACCACTTAGTTTTTATTACAGTTTTAGTGTGTGTTTGATTAGCAAAGCATTATCAAGCGCTATCAATGCCACGTTCTCTTTGACATTTTTCGAAACTTGTAAATTCTTTCCATTTCGATTTTACTTTAACCATTCTACCACACAGAATTTATACCGTCCCTTCTTATCGATTGAATCTAGTAAATACTCCTGTGTTTTTTAAATACATAATCGTGGAAGATGTCATATTTCTCTGGAATATTAAAGCAATGGTTCTCAGCCACTAATACACAAAACTCTCGCAGACATTTCAGAATTTAAGGGCTCCTTAATTAATACCCCGAAGCATTACGTATGCTTTTCCTCTTTCGAAAAATTCATTAAAATATCGTGATAAAAATAATTCACCACTGCGAAGCGGTTGGGAACCGTCGCCTTTGAGACTCTTAATTAGGATACCAAGCAAATAAGGAGGAGACTTCCGTCGCGCTAATAACGAAACCGAGAAAAAACCTTGGGAAATGCAAATTTTCCACATTTCCGCGCATCGAGCACAGGAATGGTAAATTTGTGAGACTCCAGCAATAAAGTTCCAACTGCGTACCTTCATTATTCCCTTTGGAGCCCAATTCATTGTACACGAGACTTTTCTTACTCTTTTCATCCCGCTTTTTCTTTATTCGCCATGGGAAAGCCAGAATCTCAAACTGAATTCAAAATCGTAGCTGACTGCCCAGTGACGTATCTACATATACGAAGTGTAACTAAAATAACTTAGGTAATAACTAATAATACTTTTCAAAATTAAATTTCAAAAACATACGACAAAATAGAAGATGTATGAACAAATCATCAAATCACTGAACTATCACGTGTGAACAGACCCTAATTCTACAAAAACTCACAGAATACATATTCCGCCATATTTTCAAAGAACATACATCCCTGTTCAAACAAAGAAGCAATAACTATTTGATTGTAATTCAATTCAAATCACCTCCCGAATAAAAATCAGGGACATTCACCAAAAGCTACAAAACCTAAGAATGTATTGGTTCGCTACCTACAAACCATTCCAATGCCCTTTGAAAGGGGCACAAACGGACATGCAAACACTTCAATCCACATTCCACCCAGCCATCCCCAATTCAGCGACAGAACAGTGCCGTAAAGAGTCACGCCTGAAAAGCTCAGCAAAATGTTGCTAACCATTTTAAATTTCAATATCCGCTGTTAAATCCACACAAACGCCATACGGGGACATTTATTTGACGCGTGATTCCAAAGTATCAAGCTCCGCGTTTCCACGATGTCACGTTAAAACGGTGCAACGTTTCATACACTTAGCACGCCGGTCTGCGTAGTTTTATTAACGTGGCGCGGAAAAAAGGGGATTCTCCGCGGTAGTTGTAGAAATTCACGGTTGAACTCCGCAAAGTTGGCGAAATAAACGGGAAAGGGGGGAAAAAATACGGACGAACGGTCGAAAGAGCGAAAGCCCGAAAGCAGAAGTTGCTTTTTACGGTTAATAAACAGTTCCTCCTCGAGTTTCTGCGGCGAGCGCCCCTGTGTCCGCGTAACCACTGATACCTTTTGAATAAATCACCGGCGCCTCGCTGGTAATTACCAAGTAAACGTTTAAACGGTCGCTTCGTTAGCGTGTTACTGCCGCGGCCAGTTCTCGTAAGCAGTTTATCGAGCCGGCGTTCGCAACGGAAGGGAATCGAATGCGTGGCGTTATTCATCAAGATGGCAGCTCGATGTATCGTCGAGGGTTTTGTGCTTGCAGCGATTCGCTACCAGGCGGCTTTTATTCGCGTTGCCCTAGATCCGTTTTCGATATTAATTCTTGAGTACGCCACGGACACGCGTGCTTGCTCGCTGCTATTAAAGCGAATGGTTTTGACTGGGTAGTTTCCATCTGCCTCGGTTTCATTTGTTTCTGAAATGCACACCTTTGATGGATTATAGTGGAATTGGAGGAGGCATTAATTACCTTCGTGTGTTCGTCGAGTATCGGGGATTCGTTCGTTTCTCTGGTGTTTGTTTAAACTATTGGGGACATTTTTTTTAATCAATATCAAAATTGGAATTCACATATATCTGCTAAATTGTATTTTATGAAACTTCTGTTATCTCAAGTAAATTGACATTTTTCTTCGTTCTTATTTTAACGGTAAATTAAATATGCACACTATCGGAGAAAAATAACTGGGTGGTAAATTAGATATTCTCCTGGTGCATAATTTATCTGCGTTTCCACCACTTGGCTATTTATTACACTTTTAGAGTGAATTCGAGTCCAGAATGACACCGCGCGAAATTCATTTAATATCCATTAAATTGCTGTTATATAAATTGCATCGAGTGAAATTACAGATCCAATCGAACGAAATGAATTCACACTTTTCGAAATGCCGGCTCAGGTGAATTCCCGTTTGCATTCTAAATGCCTCTGCGTTAACGGTCCAGTAGAATCGCGTGTACCATTCCTGCGAAAGTTATTTCCTGCTGGCGCGAGCTGGCTTTTCCATCTCGGAAATCATCTGAGACCAATTTACGCCCCAAACTCGCTTTTTCAGACATCCCGGAACCAGGAAATGTAGAATTGGCGTACGAAGCAAAGGGGGAACTGGAGACGGAGAAAAGGGGAGGCGAGAAAAGCGGTAAAGCAAAGTTTAATCGAAACGGTTTTTGCTCTTAAGTGGTGTAAAAACATAGGAACAAAATAAACAGATGCAGTATATGTTGGTCGAGTGAAATCTTGTAATACCCTCGTTAACTAATTAGGAACAACTTCAACGTCCAGAAAAATTCCTCTGCTTTCCTCTTTCACTTTAATCGGAAGCTTTTTACGAGAATAAAAAAATACACATAAAAGATTAGAATATTAATGTTATTTTTTCCTATTTCAAAATCCTCCACGTTTTTTAAACATTTTTTTCTATGTTCTTACAAGTTTAATTCTGAATTTCCATAAAATCGTGGGTATGATATTTGACGAGATCAAAATATAATTTGTGTAGAATCGCAATTATAAAAGAGTTTATAAAATGTTCATCCTGTAAAGATCTTTTTGTTTGAATATTTTTATAATAGGTGAAAATTGTTGATAAATCAAATTACTTAGAGCTCCGAGTGACTAGTGGCTGAAAGTGGAAAAGTATGGAGATATTTTGCTGGCCGTATGGCCTCTACGAAAAACAGCTTTGATCCAGTTTAGTTCGAGATAAATAATCCCATTTCTTTAATTACATATAAAATTACAATTAAATTCGAAGTTTTATGGAGATCAAATTTATTGGCGATTAATTAACGTAAAATAGGGGCGGATTTACGGGTCGCGTTTCACATTATTTACCTACCTCTCGTATTGCAATTTTTGTTTAGCACCAACTTCTTGTTGATTATTATTTACCGTTCTCTACTCTCGTCGCTAAATGAAGGCAAAATTTAATTACCCGTATGGAAGGTGCATTCTGCACACACTTTCTCGACACACGTCTCTTTACTCAAGGGAAACGTATGTGCACGAAAAAAAATGTTTACAAAAAATGAGCTTTTAAAAGAACCCCCTTTGCTCTCGACCCAGTTTCTTGAAACGTCGACCATGCATTTCGCATTTATAAAACTTTATCTAGAATTTTTATTTGTTTCTCTTTATGATGCAGAATTATTGCAGCGTATCCTATTCGTTTTAAAAGCAAATAAGATAAACTACCTATTTACATTAAAACTTCCAATACGAAAGATTAAATAATCTCAATTTTAATTAATTCAAAGAAATGTATAATAATTCTGTGCCTTTCATATTTATTGAATTCTCACAATTTTATACCTTACACAAACACTGTTTCGAACATTTCGAACGCTCATGCTCATTTACCTCCCTATTTTTAAATAATTAATCTTCTATAATAATATACATTACTCAAAATATTTACTACACCAATTGAATATTTACCACGCCATAACTTATAGCTCAAGAACCCTCGGGTCATTTTTTACTCATTCTTTTAATCCTATTACACCCGGGTCTATTTTGACCCATCCTCACCGTACCACCTAAATTCTAAATGAACTGTGTCAAAATTCACCCACGAATATCCTTATCAACACCACCATCCAGCTTCCATCGCCCGCCTCGAGGGCCTAACAGCCCAAAATACCACAAAAACGAAGCCCACTTGAATCGATCCACCCATCTCGCTATCGTCCTAAGCGACAAAAGGATCGAAGCGTATCGACGCCTTGCAAACTCCTATTCACCACTCCGACGTTTCCCCTCGCGGAGCCATTGTCCGGCAACGATACGGGGGTTCATATAAACCACCCAAAGCACGTCGGGACGAAGAACGACGGCTACGGGGGCAGCGACAGCGGGAGCGCGGAATAAAAAAGGGGGGAATAAAAATAGGAGCGCGGCCGGCTAGAAAAGCAGCGACAAGGAAAATCGATGGGACAGGGATGGAAAAGTTTTTCGTCTCCACTTTCCTTCCAGCTTGTACGAACAAAGAGCGATCGAGTATAAAGTTGAGACCCCCCCTTACTCCGCCATTAGTTCGAAAGTCTTTTACCAGTTCCCTTTTGCTCCCAATAGAAAACGTTTGAGGATTATCGACCCTCCGCGCGGAGCATGGCGGGGCTTTAAAATGGAGAACTCGCGTTCGACCAACTCACCAGATATCTCTTTGCTTATTACAGAGAGAAAGAAGGAAGGGCGGAAATGGGGGAGGCGCAGTTGGAGAACGGAAGAAAAGAGGATGCCGTTGGAAAGTTGGAGCGGTCAGAAGAAGTAACTTGGTTGTCAAGGATCGCCGTCGGCCATCGAGACATTTTAATTTCCCGGAGGGTAACTCCCAAGGAGGGGGTCACCGAAGCGTCCTCTCGCCCCGCGATTTTAGGTCATAATCTGCTCCCTTTTATTCGCGATGATTGCGAACTTTATAGCGGAGATTAAAATGGTTCCCAGCCCGCTGCAAAGGAGAACGTTCACTTATGACCTGGTACTTTATTCCGTTGTTTCGCAATTGCCCTCTTAATATCGCCACCGCTGTTATCGCTTTCATGGCCACTATTATACGCCGTGCATATTGCGTGATTTCATCAGGCCCGTGCAGAAGTTCGTTCGCTTTATTAAACTGAGGTCTTTATTCAAAGTAAATATATAAAGTTTGCCTTGGCTATCTATCACCTTTTGCCACCTTTACTAATTGAAGATTCCATGTGTTTTATAACGGAAACGGGAAAATATAGCGCCTTCTATGGTTTTTGGACGACGAATGCTCCGAGAAGCGTAGTATTGTATTCGGGTACTTGTTGATGCGAATAATTGAAATTATAATAAAATCACGCAGCGGTTATGTTAGTATGTGCAAGTGTTAGATTTATAAGTTTCAAGGCGTTTGCTCAAAATTTTGAGGCCTAAATTTAAATTCAATCTTTACCAACTGTGTATAAATTGTATCATCGCCGTTGTATGAAACATGGAAACTGAGAGGATGTGGAACCTATAGGTCTTTAAGTATTTCAATTTCATTACCTAATATCACCCATGTTCCTATTATCGCCACTCGTTATATCTCGCAAAGTAAGCACTAAACTTTAACGGTTATGCACTGAATTAGTGCCTAAACATATGTATATAGGAAGATATACTGTAATTGCAGCGTCATATGATCAACAATTACAGAAAGGGAAATATTTTAGTGAATATTAATAGTGTAAAAATGTATTGGACAGCTACAATTTTACATCACATCCGGAGGAGGTAAGCCTAATAATTCTGTAAATGCAAGAATATCTAATTAATGATGTACTTAAGGAATCAAATCGATTCAAATATTTTTCGTAATGAAAATAGCGTTTTTCTTTTAACAGTATGCGTGTTCTCAAGACCGCCTACCGGAGAACAATGCTTTTGATGTAATGTTTGTTACATATGGGGTCACGAAATTGGCGGACGAACCGAAATAAACTTTATTTATCCAATATGTACATCTGAACGTAAAAAATAAGATATTTTAAAAATCCCATTTCTATATTTTTATAATAAAAATAAAATCAAAGATTGATAAAGGAAAACATTTATAGAGCAAGAAATAATAAAAGCACATGTGAAAATGACTTCAAAAGCTCATATACACATGAATTAATCAATATTTCTTGAGTAGAAGATATTAGGTACACTTTCTTCAAGACCCAAATTTTTCATGTCTTAAATTTTTGAATTCCCAATTAAAAATTTGTATGTTCCAACGGTTCTACCTCATGCCACATGAAATATGAATAATTTCTCTTTACTTCGAAACGAGTTCCTTTCATTATTATTCACTTGACAGCGATTTAACTTTTGCTAGGCGATATTTAGTACTATCACCTTAACTTTACCTAAGATATCAGAAATTCCGAAGAGTGAAGAATTTCCTATTGGAAGCTATTATGTCTCCTCGTTAGTTGAAATAATAGAGATTCTCCAGTAGATCCCCCATCATACATATTCAATGCTGTTATCCTTACTGCTCCACTTCTTACTCGCACAGCTGCAATTCACGTGGAGAATATTTCAGAGCAATAGTATCCGGGAAAAATGAATTTTATTTAGAATGTGGGAGCCGCGTTTAAACGCACCTCGAAATTAAATTCCAGCTTGCAGAAGCCGGGGGAATATTTGAATTCCTGGTCGTTAAAGGTTGAGGCATGTTTCCTCGGCTGCATCGTTGCAGGGGCCGCGAATGGAAATGATGATAGCTATTTAGTCCATTTTATTTACTATCGTTAATTTTCACTCGCACATCTGTTTGCGCGTATCTTACGCGCATGCCCGCACGTCGATAGCGGTATTAGCGTTATCATTGCCCACCTAACGAGTTATCGTAAACGTTGATGCGGCCGAGGTGCATGTGCGCGCACACACAGCGCGAGACCATAATTTGATATACAGGCTCGTTACAAAGTGACGTCACACGTAGCCCGGCCTCGTTTCCGCCCTGAGCTCGGGCAAGATACACGCGGTATGTACAATACTTTTTATCCCGACAGCGAATTAATGAACGCAATTCGTTTACCTTAACGAGCCACCGATACCTCCTTCAATTGCCTTCATCACGGCAATAAAAACGCTTATTCAACGGGACCAACGGAAATATTAACGAGACAGGCTCGCGATACGCTAGAAAACGCTTGCTCCAGCGGAATCTGCGCATGTCAATCGAACAGTTCAAATTGCAGGTGTCAAGTACACGTTCATTAAAAAAGTTTCACTGAATATGATTGCAGGAACAGGTTTGTTCAATTGGGCCTAGTTATGGGGAAAGTTACCAACCCTCAACGATCTGAAACTGAGTAAAAATGTAGTTTTATTTCTATTGGGTATAGATTCTTTCTTGTTATTATTTTACAACGCTTTTTAATGGGTTACTTAATAGCGAGTAGTATAATTAATATTAATTTAAAATTTCTGTAGCTCTTGTTTTTTAAGCTTAAAATACAATTACACCTTGGTAGTTTTAATAATTGTATAATGAAAATGTTGTTCTATGGGTTGGTAATTTTTTGCAAAATAGAGATCACAAAATTATTGGACCCATACTGCGTTTAATTTAACTAATTTTTTGTCAATTTGCGGGTTGGTAGCTTTCTACATAACCAGGCGAAATTGTAATAAGAAACTGAACCAACGGTTCCCGCGATCATAAGAAGGAGGCAAACTTGATGTGAACACTTCTGCAGCTATCCTCCAATATGCAAAACATTCCCCTCAATATTCCTTCACCGAATAGCGCGCGTACCAATTACCACTTTCTGCATATTTTCCTCCCTCGTCTATTACAAAAACACACACCACAGCCCCGTCGAAATCCATGGCAGAACTCACTCAGTCGCAAAGGAAAATTTCTGCCACCGAACACGCTCAATGGTAGCGACCAAAACCCCAGCGCGCGTAGGTCTTGCACGCGACGAGAGGCAATTACAACGTTCAACAAAACGCAAGAAATCTAAACACTGGCTAATGAACGGTCGCGATAAATAATTCGCTAAACGCGTCTGTGTTAATCGTCAAACATTTTTGTCGCGTTCAATCTGTTATACAGGGTGCTCCGCGACTCATTCAACAAACTTTACCCATGCGTTCAGGAGGTAATTCTATAGAATTATTATTTTCTTAGCGTGTCATTTGCGATATAATTGGCTGACAGAACGAAATAGACATGTAGTGCGTCTGACATTTTTTATTCTGCATAACACTGAACACGTGGCAAAAGTTTGTCAAATACATCATGAAACACCCTGTACAGTTTATATGCTCCATACACCTGCTAAATTGAGCTATTGGAGGGGGGGGGGGGGGAAGAGGGGGAGATTCATATCAAGCAGCGCGTTTAATTAAGTGGATACAGATGGCCCTAATTGCGTACTTACTCCGATTTCCCCATAATCCGGACGATCGGGAGCGGCGGGCAATTGATGCCCGCTCCTGTGACCTCCTAGGGCCCCTGTGCCGCCCACGCCCACTCCACGCCTCTCGTCGATCAGGAATATCTCCGTGAGGACGATCAGGCCGAACACGGCGAAGAACATGACCACCAGCATGAACGACATGTTGGCGCGTTCCTTCAGGACGCCGGCGTTCGCGCGGCTCCCCCCGGACCCGCTCCTTCGGGAACCCATCCTCGAGAGGCTCTGGAGAGAAGAGAAGGACATGTTTCAGTTTGTTTCTCTTCATCTTTGTTGAGTCGCAAGTATACAAAGGGGCATGCGGAGTCGCTATTAGGGCTGGGACTATTTGTCGAATTTTTCGGTATTCGAATATTCGAATACTTCAGTTGCTCAATTATTTGTCGAATATAATTCGAATACTTCAGTTGCTCAATTATTTGTCGAATATAATTCGAATAGCCAAGTATTCGAATACTATTCGAATAGCCAAGTATTTGAATACTATTCGAATATTTGAGTATTCGAATACTGTTGTATTCGTGTAAATTATAAATCCAGTTCTTTGGGTTCATTTGTCAGGTGAAATCTTTGTAAGCTAATTTTTACCCACTTCCCACCATACTATTCGAATACATCAGTATTCGAATATATCGGTATTCGAATAGTAACATTCGAATACTCAAATATTCGAAGTTTATTCGTAGCATTCGAATATATCGGTATTCGAATAGTAACATTCGAATACTCAAATATTCGAAGTTTATTCGTAGCATTCGAATAGTGGTAAAATATTCGAATAGTCACAGCCCTAGTCGCTATTACCTCGGAGAGGTAGCCGAGCGTGGAGATAGTACGTTGCACAGCTCCACACTCGGCTCTGACCCGGCGCACAGTGCGCTGATACTTGAACAAAAATTGAAAATCAAATATTTTGCAGGGTGATATTTATCATCTGATATTTACATCAAGATGTTCAAGAATCGAGTTCGGTTATGCTTGCTAGGTTACCGTAGTTGTTTATGTTGTTATTTACCATCTTAACCCGGAATCTAAGGAGTTCAAGCGTCGCTCGAAATTCATACGCGATAGAGTTATTTTCTTTTTTTTTTATTTAGACCTTAAGAATATTTATTATTCTTGGTTCACTTTATTAACCATGGATTCTAGTATTATGGGTATGTGTGCTTTAAAATTATTGTTTAGATTTATGACCTTACTGATCATTAGAAAACATCTTAGTCCCGAGAATGAATATTTTATTTCAACCGACTTTTTAACAAACGTGTAACAAAACGTATCCGTGATTTTTTTATATTTGGTTCCCATAATTTTATACTTGATGAAAAAACGCGTTTTTCTGTTACTACCTGCGATTATTTAAGAAATACATTTTTTAGGAAGAAGTGTGTTTTTTATATTATGTTTTATATGAATAATTACGTTAACGATTTTTATATATTATTATTAAAAGTTTATAATAACAATACATTGCGTTAACGTATTTAGAGTCTTCTTCTTTTTTAGTCTAAATAAGCTTATACCTATATGAGGCAGTCAGAGCAACAATGGATCAACCCACAAAAAAAATGTTTCCTATTTTATATAGTTAGTAGATCCTATTGGAATACGTTATTGCTACTAATTCAATTTCGAAAAAAAATCTGGGTTAGTCCGTTGTTGCTCTGACTGCCTCATATGTAAAATATATTTTAATGAAAAATTTCTAACTTCAAATGCACGTGATAAAAATAATTTGATAACAAATGTTTTTAACAAAAGTTAGTCAGTATTCAGTTGACAACAAATTGCAAAAGTAAGTATTGATAAATCCTTTTTATTCAATAAAAAAACATCACCTCAATTTTTTTATTGCAACTGTATATTTTTTCTACACCAATCAATACATCTATATATTCTGGTTAAAAAAGTATTGGGTATATAAGTCGAAAACTGATTAATTCAGAAGTTGAACGATTTTGTCCCAACTTCCCATTGATTCAACGCACTGTGCGGCGCTCAGAATCAGGAGGAGGTAAAAGCGACTCCGTGTGCACCTCTACACTATATCTAAAAGGGATATGGCGAAGTTGTAGAAGCTAGGAATGTCCCAAAGTTTACAGCTTTCAGCTTTCGGAACAAGAGATTTAGCATTTTTGAGGGGAGGGTAGGTTTCCAGACCTCAAAGCTGTGAACTTTGGGACTCTCGCAGCTTTTACGACCTCGCTGTTTTCCTTATAGGACCTAGTTACTGTGTACACAGCGAGTTGAGGGCCACTTAAGTAGTGGGAGTTGAAAAAAGGAATAGGAAAGCAAGGAATCTTGGAATAAGTCTGGTTGCTACCTCCCCCATTGTCGGCGCACGACACGACAAAGCGTTTTTCATACGAGCACGCATGAGCCGGGCACGCGAGAAACTTTCATCTACTTAGCTGTAATCGCTCGCGCGGTGTTAAGGCTGCCGTCTTACTGGGCCTTGAATGCGCTCACACAAGCTAGGAAAAACGTGTACGTATACGTGATGTACCAGTAAACAAACCATTTCAACCAACTTTCGTCCTGGAATCGACAGAAAGGAAGATTTTGCGGGTATAGATTTTGCGGCCCCATTAAAGAGACTAGGCAGTCGGAAAATCAATACTTTTTATTGCATTTTCAAAGTACTATCTTTTCTGAATAAAATGCCGCTTGGTATATAGTAAAATTCGTAAAATTGTAGATTTTACTTTTTTTGAATACGTTTTTCTTGAATACTTTTTTCTCTTTATTTTTTCGTGAGTACGAGCGAATGGAGGTTCAGATCGACTTGGAAAAAATTACTGGATGTGTAAAACATGTGCCATTTCGGCGCAAACCTCTGATATGGACCGTAAAAATTCGAGCTTTTCTTTAAAAAAATTAAGAAGTCTCCAGATTTTGGTAGCGCACAAACAATGATGCTGCGCTACCAAAATCCACCCGACAGCCCAATAGATATTTTTTCGACACTGCCTATCCCCCCACTTCTCTCTTCGGGCAACGCCACGGAAGCTCGCGATTCGCTTTGTATAGCTATAAGGTGACTATTGACCTGAGACCGTGCAGCGATTTCTATACACCATTGGAGAAATCTCGCCTAGCCGAATCGATTGATGCCACTTTTAACTTCGAAATCAGACGGGACCACCCCGAAATATGGTCTGAAAGTTCGAGATTTTGTGATTTTGGAGGCAACAAACCAGTAGTAAAATTCTATCTACAGTGCACATTCTTTTGCCCCCCACTGGAAATACTTCGCGGGTTAACCCTTTTGCTGCGCGTTTAAATTTTCGGACGATTCTTGAAAGGTGTCAATTTTAGACGAATAAAAAAGTTTTCAATTTTCGATTTATGGTTACCAATATAACTGTCTCAGAGGAACTAAAAAATAGAATCCAAGAAATAAACCACAGTCTCGCAAGAGAACACAGTTTTTAATGCGTGGACTAAAGTCGAAATTCTCGGCTATAGGGTAAAGGACCCAATTACTGACAGTCAACCCAATTACTGTCACCCTAAGCTATTTTACTTAAAATACCGAATAAATAAATAAATAGCTTAAGGTGACAGTAATTGGGTTGGCTGCCAGTAACTGGGTCCTTTACCCTAGTCGAATATCACAGCGAAAGCCAAATGTGACTTAAATGTGACTATGTAGGCAAGGATCGCACTGAACTATAATACTGAACTATGTAAGTACGCAAGGATTTCGCAATCCCAGGAAATACACACTAGTCTGGTACGTCACACCCAATCCATTAACAGTTCCATTCTACTTACTACATACGTACTTCCCATTTCAATTCTTTCTTCACTGACTTCGTAATACTAAACCGTATTGGCAAGGATTTTGCAACCCTCGCAATTCTCTGTAGGCTAGTATGTCACACAATCCAATACCAGCGCAATATCCACAACTTCCTATTCCAATATCCAGATCCAATTCAGCACAGTTTTAGTTCAGTTCTTGACTTACTTCGCAATACGAAACTGCATAGGTAAGGATTTAGCAATCCTTGCAATTCCCCGTAGATCCCTTTAATTTCTACGTCCCCTGCTCGGAATGCCATGCCAGGAGTTTCCAATCAGGAAAATAAAAGGACAGATGAATAAGGGGCTCCTTTCCACTCACTGGTCCCTACACCTCGGCTAAGCACGTGCAATGGTGAAGCTAATGACCACTCTGTATGTCACTGACGAATTGTAAATATCACGCTTCAGTTCAAATTAAATTGTCGGCACTAGTAGTCAATAACAGCTTGGTCGACAAACGACGTTCAGCTTTCAGATCGGCAATTAGAATCTGTGTCGTGACCCGCGTGTCTGTTTCATCGCCTCGTGATGGTAATGATGAATGATTCGCTATCACCTATGCTGTTCTAGATTAAACACTAGTGATAGTACGCATTTCGATTCTTTTCTGTGGGTAATTTTGTTTATGAATAAGAAATATTCAAATCCAAATAAGAATTAGATTTCTTAATCACAAATTTATGTAAGTGGGTAAATAATAGTCTTAACATATCGATACTAACTATTGTTAACCAATTCCGAAATGATATAATTTCTACGTCCTGATTTGAAGGGTAAGGGGAGAAAGCAGGGCATGTCACAAAATAGCGTTATTGAGAAAATTAAGTTTTAATACTTTAGTAATTAGTCCATCAGTAAAAAATAAGAATTAGATTTTCTTGTATAATTTTCTTCTTAAGGGGACTAGGCAGTGGAAAAATCGATATTTTTTATTGCATTTTCCGGAAATACTATCTTTTCTGAATAAAATGCCGTTTGGTTTATATCAAAAATTCGCAAAATTGTTGATTTGCCAGCTAAAAAGGTCAAGCGGTAACTTACAGCGTCACTTTTGCGCAGAATCTTTTTTCTCTTGGTTTATTCGTATTTGCAAATGAGCGGAGGTTTGAACAAGATTTTCATAAAAAAATTAAAAAGGTCGCAGATTTTTAGTAGCACACAAACACGACCTAAATATCCGGGACTTTTTAATTTTTTTATGAAAATCTTGTTCAAACCTCCGTGCATTCGCAAATACGGCAAAACCAAGATAAAAAAAGATTCGAGAAAAATGCATTTAAAGTCTCTGGGCAAAGGCGACGCTATAGGTTACCGCTTGACGTTTTTAGCTGGTAAATCAACAATTTTGCGAATTTTGATATAAACCAAACGGCATTTTATTGAGGAAAGATAGTGCTTCCGGAAAATGCAATAAAAATATCGATTTTTCGACTGCCTAGTCCCCTTAAGTAATTTCTTGTTTTACCTTGACGACAAGAGCTTATGGTGAGGGCATTTCGTATTTTGTTCCAGTGCAGAGTGGACGTTTCCGGTTTTTAGCCAGTATACCAAATCTTTAACGTTATCTTACGGCAGTATTTGAACTTTATAACAGTTGCCACCAACGAAATATGCTATAAGTCGCAAAATCACGGAAAATGGACATTTCCGGTTTTCCCCTTTCCCTTCATTTATACTTGTGCAGTGATATCTTATTGAAAATAGTAATCAGTGAAATTGCTAAGTTCAGTAACGTTTGTATGTCATTAAAACTGGCTGTGTACAGAATTTGGATACGTTCCATATGCATATAGCTAAGTAGGTGTGTGTAAGGTTTAGAAGTCCACGTATGTCCTATTGCAAAGTTCAAGTGTGCCCACTATGCAATCCAATGAATGTTACAGTGAAATTCTAGAATAGTTGTGACCCTTTCGAGTCTGAAATAGTTCTGACTTCAATATTAATTTTGATCACTGAACTGGGCTACTTTCTGTTCTATAGCATACTCTTTGATAGTAACACGTGTCATTCAGTGTTGCAAAACTATTGATAGAAACGCAAGTAGGTAATGTAATCGAATTCCAATTGGGAAACTAAACTAAATAAATAGTCTTGCATGTATTTGAACCTAATTGAAAGTACTTTTATTATCGATGCAGGAAGAAATGTCTACACTTTTGTAAAAACGGCATTTAAAGTTTACAAAATTAATTATTGGTTGTTAACGGTTCAAGTACCATCTAAGAATATTTTGCATTTGATTTTGCCTAATTTTTCATATTGCTTTTGTTGATATAAAAAATGAATACAAATGCTAAACAGAATAACAGTAATTTACCGTGAGTTTAGGCAAATGTTTTGCTGTAAAACATCACGAATCCAGTATATTTGTGTAGTATTATAAAAAAAAATATTTTTGGAAATATGACTCACATCTTTCTATCTGACAACCACATGGATATATATCTATGGTTTTGCGCTGTGATTTAGCAAAGAATATGTTCGTTGAATGACAGAAGTTGAAGAAAAAAGACATCATGTTTTTCGAATTCTGAAAAAATGGCATGTTTTTTTAATAATCAAAAGCACAGATGGGGAAAACAATCGCTCACGCGACGCTTTACTCAACACAAAGAAAACAGAAGTTCGATGTTGAATTACCCGCGAAATCGTCTATCACTCATCCAGTTGAACCGTTCACATCGTGATTATATAGTCGAATCGACGATTCTAGTCTCGATTTCTGCAGGGCGTGGAAAAATTGTTTTCCGATAACGGCGCAGCAGGCAAATGTTAGCCTTATCCGTGGTACACATTTGCAAGGCAGCTACATCAACCAAGATAATGGAATCGATAGTGGATGATCTACATTTTGATAATATAGTTGCGAGAGGCAAATGGTAGAATAAGTGTCTCTGTATTGATTAAGCGAATCCACGCGCGACAAGTTACGCGACAATGTAGGTGCAATTTTCATAAGGAAGTACTTGCTCCCTCCATATCATTTATCAACGTCTAATGACAGTTACTGATAACGTTATCGTTAACGGCACTCTTTATATGAAGATTCTCTTTCTGTAAGTGTCAACGGTACTTACGAACCTAAGTACTTAAGGGGTTGTTCCTGTCTAGAGCCCATAAAAATAGGTGAATTTTAGGAATTAATTAAAGGAAAACTACTACATATATTTTAATGGGACTGTTTGCATTGTATTAGGGATGTCATAAATTATAGAAATATATTTTTTCCTTTATAATTAATCATTGTAGACGGCACTGGGAAGTCGTTAAAATCGAGGCGTCAAAAAATTCATCCAAATCGGTGGAAAATCTCGAAAAGTTATTATCCGATTCGATTGAAACTTTTTTTATTTTGAAGAATATACTTCTGGCTAGGGGGGAAACCAGAAAAAAATTACAAAAATGGCATTATCTTAAAAAATAACGACACTTGAAGTTTGAAATCACTTTTCTCTATATTTTTCATCCTTTCAACGCCTTTAAAAATTATACATTTTCAATTTTTTTAAATTTTACTGGTTTCCCTCCTAGTATATTTTTCAAAATAAAAAATTTTCTGTCGAATCGAATAATAACTTGTACTATATTTTCGATTAATATAGTGTTTATCAAACAGTCGTGAAAGATATTAGATACAATAATTCTACTGTTATTACTGTTACTAATTACTGTTATTACTGTTACTAATTACTGTTATTATAGTATACAGTGTTTCCCTTAAATGGCAAGAAAATGAAAAAGAAAAAACGGAAGAGGAAAAAGGTTCACTTTTTTTTGTAAGTAAGCAACGCAATTTTTCAGATGCAAAATTCCTCTAGTAGACAGACTTTTCACAGCAGCCTGATTAACGAAGAAGAGTGCAAAAAAAATGAACGATATCGGAAATATGGAAACTTCTGCCTTTACTTGATACATACACCAGATGAAGGAACTCGTGGGGCAGGCTGATGAACAAATATACGTACTACGTATGTATGTGCGAAGCGCGCCCAGAGCGAACTACGTACGCCCTCGGGTTTAGATCAAATCGTCGATCTCCAGGTAACTTGGAATTAAATTTCAGGAACAGCGAAGTTTCGCACTGTTTCACTGTTATCTACGACACGCCCGCCCGCCATTGAAAAGTGTAACACAGTAAAAAGTTTCCCTTATCAAATCGTCTGCAACAGTGGAGATAAAATTCGAGGAAGAAACGGGGGGAAGAAAAACGATACCTGCTTTGAGTGTAAATCTGAGAATTAAGGATGCTGTGCTCCATGCTTTTGATCTGTTTGATTTAATTATACTAATAAACTAATAAAACCCCCTCCGTTTACATACTTGGCAAAATCATAACTCCACGATTATTAGGAGTGTTGGTATATTACTCCTTTCTATACGTAATAATAATTTTTAAATTACTTCGTCCAAAAATTTAATTCAAGTACACAACGACTTATAGCGTTTATTCAAACCAGAGATGGACACAGATAATATCTAGATAACCTAAAATAAAAGATACTTTATATTCATCCGTTATTCAGAGATTGAATAATATGATTTATCTTTATTCGAAGCGACACGGATGAAGTAGTTTACTCGACGGGAATTCATCCGACGGCCAAAAATACTTTGTTTATTCATAGCCCTTCATCTTGGGCTTTGAATAATTTTTTATCTCTCATTGTATCTTTATTTTCGATGCTTGAATAACCGGCGAGAGCCTTTGTGGCCGGAGCCGTGCGAGATCGCCGCTGCTCGGCGATGTGTCATCGATTATACAGAATCGAAATTTGTTTGTTTTTCATCGTATCAGTATGAAGGTGACGCCAATGGATTCCTGGCATTCTATTCATTTAAATTCGAGCGTCTCCTTGTCATGCGTCATGCGACTCGTTGAGTTTCCTGAGCATTGACGCTCGAAACCAGCGGAGCCATTGCAATTTTACGCACTAAGCAGTGGCGAATCCGCAGTTCTGCATTTCTAATCAGATCTTTGCGAAAGTGACGTCAATCGATTCCTCAATCTTTCTCGATCAAATTGCTCCCAAAAATGATATAATTCAGACCATAATTAAGGAAATTACGTGAAAAATTTATTTGCAGATATAAAAGCCCGTTTCTTTAAAAATAGTTCGATTTCAATTATATTCGAGCTTCTGGGATAAAGATACAATGAAAGACGAAAAATTATTCGGAGCTCAAGATGAAAGGCCTTTGAATAAAGAAAATATCTTTGGCCATTGGATGAATAAAATTCCCATCGAAAAAATTGCTTCAATCGTAGCTCTTCCGAAAAAAACCCGGGTGATTTTTATTCAACGACGGAAAAAGATAAAGTCTCTTTATTTGAAAAGTTATTTAAATAATTTTTTATTTAAATTATGTCCATCTCTGATTCCAATTACTCTGCATAAAAAAATCACATCTTTCACGTAATTCTGTAATTAATAAATAAATAACAAATTCTGCGTGCTGCCCTTAATAAACACCAGTTGCATTACTTTATGTAAATTAAATTTGTAAAGTTTAGAAGGAGCTTGGATTCTGTTTATTCTTGTCAGGCGAAAAATAATTTTCTTCGTATCGAACTCTCCAACGTCTATACACTCAACAACCCTCGACCAAGATATCGATTTCCCTTTAAAATGCAAGAGTGCTCTATATCGTTCAATAAGAAACATGAGTGGAATGCTTTGAATCACATCGAGGTCGGCAAAGCGTGGAAGATGGAAAGCAAACAATTTTATTGCCTGAAATTGTAATAGAGAAATCTCGATTACTACAGCGTATGACTCACCTAAAGTGGTCCCAGGAAAGGCACTGCCAAGCATGGGGACGGTAGTTCGTTCTGCAAGCAAACAAGAAAGAAATGGAAATAATTAATTGGCTTTACTCTACTCGAGGGCAAACGACGCGCTTTATTGGGCAAATTTCTTTTGATTTTCAACCCCACTCTTTTCATTGCTCACTCATTTCATCAGCTGTATATAGGTATTTTACATAAAATATGTATATTAGTAAATTTGTATTTTCCTTTATGAATCAATTTTTCATTTAATTATACTTTAAAAGTAAACTTCTATGTAAAGTATAATTTTATTTATGAGCAAACTTATGCCATTTACTGCAGACAAATTTAATTCAACCCTTTCAACAGAAAACTTAGTGAAGCATATTTAGTTTGCAGCATATTATTTAAAAACAAAGTGTTTTAATTTTATACGCATGTTTATTAGCGCATATTTTGAATATGAATATTAAATTTCTGATAATATTAATGTATGTTTTTAAGATACTTTGGAAATTTGAAGTAAATAGTGAAGTTCAGTTAGAGAATAACGAGGACTTTCAAATTTTCCTGTGGAAATTTGACGTGAATCACAATATTTTGATTCAATTTGATTTCTTTTAAAAAACCATGGCGATTTTCGTTTTTCTTACACTTAAGGGGACGTTCCGGTTTAAAAATCTAATGTTCAACCTATTAATAATACGTGTTTAAAAGAATGTTTTGAAATTCGGAAACTTCCTGAAGTTATAGGCATTTGAGTAGCGGCGAATACGTGGCTAAAATCCGGCCACTCGGCCCGTACGTAAAACTTTAAACGCGTTTTTCTCGAAACAGTGTTCTTCAAATCGGCGGGACAAATATCTCGGAAAGTTATTTTCCAATACGATTGAAACTTTTTTATTTTGAAGAATATACTTCTGTACAGCGGAGAAATCTCTACCGTTTTAAAAATATTGAAAACTTATATTTTTTATAGTCGTTAAAAGAAGAAAAACATAGGGAAAAAGTGATTTCAAATTTCAAGTGTCGTTATCTTGTCAAAAAGTGTCATTTTTGTAATTTTGAAAGCTATGTCCACTAGGGAATTTCATGCCCTTTAATAATCTGGCATTGATTCTTATTTCAGGCCAATGGTTTAGGTATTACAAGTCCCACCGTTTGGATGAACTTTTTGACGCCTCTTCAACGAATCTTCAACAAATAATTACAGAAAAAAATATATTTCTATAGATTAAAGCATTCTTAATACAATGCAAAAAGTCTCATTATATTATCTATGGTAGTTCTTTAATTAATCACCTATTTTTATGGGCTGTAGACCGGAACCTCTCCGTAAGTTCATTTGTATGTTATCTTATAATAAAAATCAGTTTTTGTATCTTAATATCATTACCCCCTTTTTTCAACTAATTTGTAAAAACTTTATTTATCTCAGTTTGAATGCTGACGGACTTACAATGACTGGCTTCAGAACCCTCCACATATATACCTGTTATATGTATAAATATTACCCTTTTATAAACGCGGAAAATAGGAAAAATGTTTTCTAACGCAGGAAATACGAGAAATATTATAATCTGAAAATATTATAAAACCTATTGTGAAACGTAAAGATTACAAACACTATTTTCTACGATATCATCAAGATATACCATATTCAGCAAAAAACTGTCCAGTAACATTTTCCATCACCCTGCAAAAGTTGCTTACGCAAACAGCATCCAAAAAATTATTCAGAATTCATGCAAATTTGCGTCAGGCCTGAACTCAAGCCTTAAATCTCAACTACGTGTATGCATGTGCGATTCGTATCAAACGCTCTCTGAATTTTCAAAAGCCGAGCATAGATTATTTAACTCGGTCACGTGGTCGTACAGAGTGGTTGCGTGCTACGTGCAAAAATAATGCGCACGCACGAAACGGAACAGAAAAACACATTATCGTGGACTGAATAGGTGCATGAATCCCGATAAAACGTTCCATATAACAGCGTCAGCTATTTATTTCGTGCTTTACGAAAGGATATATGTACACGGTGGCCTGTTATTAATGGTAAAACGCGAGAGGTGGTGTTGCTTGATGAAAACATAGGTGGAAAATCTAGAAGAGTATTTCTCCACGTGCGACTTGGTATGGGGAAAATCAATTTCGTAACATCCTTCAGCACGCAAGCATCTGGTTAATTATTGACACAATGCAGGAAATAATCATCAGTTGATATAAATCAACTGCGAGGCAAATTAATCTTTGTGCTAAAATTAGTTAAAGTTGTAAATAAATTTCTTTCAAAGGACGATTCCACGGAACTCGAGGAACTCGGCAGATTTTCAAAATACATTTTTCTTAAAAATAAATCCTCTTTTCGAAAAAAAGTTATTCTACAATTTTGAATCGTTTTAAAGAAAAATTCATTTCATCCATAGCTGTACCATATTTACCTCAGTATTCTACCAATAATTCTTAATTATGTTTTTCAGAAAACTCGATTACACTGTTTCCGAAACCAACCACCGTCCATTTTACCACTTCATCAGTTCGATGAGCAATGAACGAATATACACGCCCCATACAAACCAATCGGCCAAATAAACAATCGCTGTAAAATCAATAATACCCACCAGTCCGTATTTAAACAAATCTACAAAGTCACTTCATCCACAAACAACATCCCCAAATCGAGAAACATTATCCCTTTTATGGAAGGGCAAAAGCGTCGCTCCTCTCGCAGTTGTGCCGCGAAGAACGAGTCACCTTGTACTCGTAATTTATCGTTAAATACAATGGAGGGACAGTTGGAGCGTTAAAATTCGAATCGATTCGAAGTTTCCGCAGATTGCGCCAGGAAGATCGGCTCACGCCTCGCTGGGAAGCTTCAAAGCGAGGGAGAAAAAAGAAGCTTCAGCTCGGTTACGGTCGGCGCTGGTTCTCCTTTCGTGCCGTAGTCACGTGTTCGCCCCCCTGAACAATGGCGGAGAACGCGATCCTGGGGAATCATCCAAGTTCGCCGATATCGAGGAGCTCGCTGGCCCGACGCGAAACTGTTAGCGCGTTCGGTTTATCAAGCCGAGAGGAAAGTTTCGAGCGCTTAATTTTCGTGGCCGGTGCTTTAAGACAGGAAACTTTAAACCGAGGAAAAATAACGGTCCCTGGCGCCCTTACGCTGCGAGATATATCACTGTGTTGTTGGGGGGTAAGAAACTTACCCGATACAAACAAGACAGCCCTAGCAAATTTAACTTTAATAAGTTTACACGAACACCGGGGAGGAAAAAGTTATCGAGATCTGTATTGCACTGATTCTTTCTCATTTTTTCTGCTCCTTTTTGCGTATAACAAGGTTCGTTGCAGCAACTGCTTAAAACGTGGGGTGGTTTTTGTGGTTATACGAATGGTAAGGTATTTTAATTTTACTTGACCTGCGTACTTAGTTTCTGGATTGCTGATTTTATTGCGAGAAGTGTATTGTGTTGTATTTGCAGTATTTATTCTGTTTTCTCGAAGGGAGGTCAGGTTTTGGAAAATGTCCTTTTATATTAGGGTAAGAGTTACTGGGAAAATACTATACAGAATTTGTTTTTAGGGAGCCCTAGAGGTAAAGAAAGAGTTAGAATAATGGAAATTGTACATAAATTATTTTACAACTGTAGGATTGGTATATAGGGGAGAGTGGGGTAATGGCGAACACCTAAGCCAAAAAGCAAATAAAACGAAAACTAAGTGATAACTATACTTAAACTATTCTCATCTATAAAGTACTGTGACGAATTTTTGAAAAATTATAATAAAAATCAACTTTATAGTGAAACAGAGAAACCTTTGGTGTTCGTAATTACCCGACTTGCCGTGGGGTAATCACGAACAGAGTGCTAAATATTGCAGATATTTGTAATGGTTTGTGGATTCTCCTTCCAGAAAAATAATAAAAAGCAACAAGAAGGAAAATGAAAAAATGTAAAAGACGCAATAATGCTTGTCTGCTATTAAAAACAGAGATATTAAATGCAAACGATAGTAAATTATAAAAAGTGTTTTTAAATATATTTAAAGTTACAAATCTTACGTCGCAGTTTGGTTTAGCTGACATATTGCACGTCGACTTTTTACAATGATAAATCATGATATTTATGGACAGTAGTGTACTTATGTATGTTTGCCATCCACATTTTAAAATAATGTGTCTTACATTCTTATGTAAATGTACTCTAAACTTTTGAATAACAATAAACTATACAAAAATGCTTTATTTCACGAAATTCTATTACGTGAAACGTAACGCAATATTCTTGTACGTAGTTCCCAAACGTACACAAACCATAATCATCTCAAAATAATTTCTTCTCTTCTGTCTGCTCCTACCACCTCAGCAATTACTGAGAAAATTTTCTCTGTCATGACTATAAAGTGGCGGAATGAGAGAAACAAGGCCTCCCTTAATTTAATAAAGACCGAATTATTGATATATTTTAATATCAAAATTGACTGCACTAATACCATAGAGTTATTTAAAAATGATAAAAAGTTGCTCTGCAATGCTAAAAACAATAAAAAATATGTTTGGAAGAAATGAAAACTAATAAGATTAAAATGTACTTTATATTTTCGAGCGTACTCTTTTTTATACTACACAAAAGCCAATTTAAATACGTTACTTTCCTGTAAAAAAGGTAGCAACCCTAAATGCGCGTGTTAAGCGGCACTCGATTAAGTCCGAGCAAATATGGTATACGGCTGACCAAGGATACCAATTTATGATGTTACTGGTAATATAGTAATTTCAGAGGTTCAGAGGTCTTCGTGGCCCTTGCATGCTTAATTCGCACAGCATCGGTGTACACACACACACACCGCCTTGCAACCGTTTAACCCAACCGCGGATTAGCTCGTGATATATTTGATATCCTCTCGAAGATAGAGTAATGAAGTTACTGTGTGCCAGCAGCGTTTTCCCTTTGCATCAAACTCGATATCCCTGCAATTCTTCCATGGGAATTTGAACTTAAACTGCCCGAGATTCGGGTCACCGGTTTGCTTGAAATTTCGCATATAGTTAGCGCACACCATGTATAATAATGTGTTAAACGCACAGGGTGCGCTACATGCTTAATAGTTGGCGGGAAAATTGAGTTCAAAGTTTTGCCCTTTCCGCACGCTCGATATATGCCCTCATACGTAACAACCAAACTGTAATTAAGTTGCAACAGCAACTCAACTTTATGCACACAGAAATACCAGCCATACGTCCACATTCTCGCCAGTTTTTCATTATTCATACGATCAATTAAATCTACGTATTGAATCTGAAAAGGCACACCTTTGAACTCGACTTTCCCGCGAATATTTTAGTTTCGGCTCGTAATTACACGTTGTTTGCTAAATTGCTTTATGCGAAATTGCGGTTAAATTGGTGCCTCGAACCTTCTACCTTACTGCATTAGTTATTTGATAGCAGTAGCTGCATGTACAAGTGCTAATAAACGGGGTAGTCGTCGTTAATCTTCTGGAATGATTGAATATTACATTTGAATATTACGTTTAAAGTAATAAGTACATTTCAGTTTTATTTAGTGAACGTTCTATTTTGAAATAAAGATTTGTGATAGTTGTATATGTAACATTTTGTACGTTGGCACATGCGATTTAAAATACAGATAAATATAGCACGTTGCCTCAAAATTATATGAGATTACAGAGGATTAATTTTCCAACTTTTTTTGCAAAGATACTAATCGCGAAAACAAAGAAAGAAACGAGGCTGCAATCTGTAAGGTGGGTAAACAATGAAGATTTCTGACTACTAACTGAAACAAATTCAGGTCAGACTGTTGAAAAACTTGCTACTTCCGAGAAGCGTTCTAACAATTACCTGCAGTGCTGTGTTAACTAATTAGCAAAATAGAAGAAAGAGGGGCCTCTGTAGGAATTTTCTGAATCATAAAATCTAACTTTTCTTAGAAACCCTGTTCAGTCGAATTATCGGGAATGCCAACGAAATCGTACATTGCGATGAAATGGTCACCCTATATAAGGCATCCTCAAAATCTTTTGAGTGTTTAGGGCCTGATTACCAGACACTTACTTAACTAAAATCTCTGAAGCCAAAAAACTCCAAAAACAGGGTACTTATGTGTTCGTCGAGAGTCTAAAGAATCTTCAGTCATAAATACACGAATGAAGAGTTCTTGTAGAAAACACTGTAAGTGCCAATATTAGAAAAAAATTATCGGAAAACGTTCTACATGCCAATGGTAATACTATAGTATAGAATTGAATTTTTGGCACTTACAGTGTTTTTACGGGGACTCCTCAATTCGCCAATTTGTCAGTTTGCTAATAACATGTCAAAAAAATTGAATTTGATATAACTGATCAGCTTTCCAGTGGGCCAATATTGGTAAATCCTCGAATTCCATATAACCGAGTACCTATGCATCTTGGAAGAACGATACTGGAGGGTAGTCTATTGTTAGTTTAATCCATTATTCTCTTTCACAGAGAAGCGAATCAATCACTAACTGACAGTCATTTCGCGGCCCAGTTAGAATTTTCCGCCGAAAACTGACAGCGAAGCAGCTGCCGCTGACCAATATTGAGGACTCCCTTCATGATACTCGAACACGTGCAATAAATAACTTTCGTAGAAGGTCTTCACTTTGCTCTCTAACATCTCCTGTTTCGTATTGCGAACTATTGTTCGAGTTATATTTCCGTGCATGCACAGTGGGTGGGTGATAAGTTTTTGCCTAGTTTATAATGTCCCACTTTTTTATTTTCCTGGCCTCAAAGCTTCAACAGTGGCGCAGATGAAAAATTATATAATTAGTATAAGGATAAATTAAAACTATAATTTTTATAAATGTTACAGTTTATATACCATCTGTATTCATATTGGGCCAATGATGCTGCGACAGAAAAGTATTTTTCTGCCCCAGACTGTGCCAAAATAGATGGATCATATATTAAGGGGAGGTTTTGACCTAGATTACTAAAAAAAAACATGTACCTTTTCAGAATTATTCTGAAAAAATGAAAAGGGGTATCAATGTGAATTCCTTTGCATTATATCAAATTGAAGCTCAGGTCTATAATACACTTTTACCTGTGATACCAAATATCTCTCAAATAAATAAACCTATGGACTGAAATCAATAATTTTTTGAAACTAGATAGTTTTTATCAAACGATAAAGAAACGTTCAACGACGGTTTCTAAAATAGAAAGACAGTTACTTGGCATTGAATATGAGGTCAAGAGGATCAAAGAAAATTGTAAGCAATGCAATTTTCGAGGGGATCGCTGAAAATGATCCACGCCAAAGTGCACGACGGACAATTTCGTGCAGGGATATTGGTTATTCCGCGATCTTTCGTCCCTCAGTAGAGCCTGGCAGAATAACGAAGACGGTTAAGTGAGTTTGAAACGTGTCGAGTGACGTTCAGAAGTTAAAGGGAATAAAGCGACAGTCATTTCGTTGGCTCGCTGAAAAGATGCATGAAAAATTAACAGAAAAGCAGCTTGCATTATGGAATAGATGGAAAACAGTCTTGTTGCATGATAACTCAGGGCCTCATGCATTAAGGATGATATCAGGAAAACTTAGTAAAATGTTACGAGTTTCACCTACTTTAATGGCTTAATGCAATACTCCGCGGTGTATCTGGATTTAAGATCGAGATATATGAATAAGTAAGGCTTGAAGTACCTTATTAAGACGTGCCAATGGATGGAATCCAGAATTAAAGAATAAAACCAAGTGGTTCTATTTTCTCATTTGATGGGTAAGGGGAAAAACAGGAAATGTCACAAAACAGCTTTATCCAGAAAATTACGTTTTAATACTTTAGTCCATCAGTAAGCAAACAACGTTCAATGAATTTAATCTTCTTATAGATTTTTAACCGACTTCAAAAAAGGAGGAGGTTATGTATTCGACCCGTGTGTATTTTTTTTTATTTTTATTTTTTTTTATGTTTGTCCCCTCATAACTCCTCAGCATATGGACCGATTTTGATGATCTTTTTTTTATTCGAAAGAGGATGGTGCCCCGTTGGTCCCATACTACGCGGAATCAATATTGGCCCAATATTTTACCAGTTATAGTTAATAATAGTAATTTATATGTTTGTCTCCGCATAACATCTCAGCATATAGACCGATTTTGATGATCTTTGTTTTATTATTTATATTTATACCAGTTACAGTTAAAAACTAAAAAGTTGAAAATAAAAAAATTTTAAAAAAATTAAAACCGACTTCAAAAAAATAAAATTGCGCTAAAAAGTAAAAAATAATTTTTTCCCTTATTTAATCTACTACTCTCATATTTTTTAAGTCGGTGTCCCATCATTTGCACTGTGTAAATCTGGCACCGACTTAAAAAATATGAGAGTAGTAGATTAAATAAGGGAAAAAATTATTTTTTACTTTTTAGCGCAATTTTATTTTTTTTAAGTCGGTTTTCTTCTTAAATAATTTCTGGTTTTACCTTGACGACAGAAACTTATGCTTACACTAGCTTTACTACTCAGCTTCACCTAAAATTTAGATTCTTACTTGATAAAAAAAGTGTTTTTAAGTTTTTTTTAAACATTCCTCTGGATTAGTCAGGAGTAATGAGCTGAGGCACATTGCGTGATCCCAGAGTTTGTCGTTCGAAAGTTTTTAGGCGACAGACAAACTCATACATTTAGAACCTTTCTACTTTATATATTAAGATTAGGTAACGAGTGTTTTCTCCATACCTTTACCCATCACAATTGATCAAATACTTTTGAGCGGTAGTGTACGTAGAAATCGCAAAAAATTCACGTGCGTAAATATCTGCGTCTTTGGAATGGCCATTTCGGTCGTGCGCGAAGTTATTCAATTTCTACTACACTTTCACAGTCTCCAGTCATAAGAAACTTCGCGACACCGCCCGGTGAATGGCTACGGAGAAGTGTTTCGAAGAGACCCTGAATTTTTGATCGAATTAATTACACGATCCTCCGTCAAGTCCCAAAGGGACCAACGGTAAAGTATTGACCGGCTACAGTTTCGCACGGGAGCGCCCACGTGTACCAAAGTTTCGCGGGCACACGCGACAGTGAATAAATCGTTGCATGGTCAGCCACGCGCGACTGCCTCCTCGTATAATAAGTTCTGGACGATGCTTTTTGCCAGCGCTTTGTCCACATTCCCCGTCCCCAAAGCGCTGAAAGACCGACGTAAAAGACCTGCAAGTTTCGCTTGCATACTCGTGCATACTTCATGGGAATGGACGTCGCTGGCAGTGAGTCCAAGCTGGCTTTATCGACGGTCCTGACCATTCATTGATTGATTTCTATGAGAGTAAATATGAGAATCTAGTTTTGCCTCCCTAAAACATCGTGTGAGTTTGAGATAAGATTCTATAGTATATGTATTTTGTAAAAACGTTCCATGTTTAATTATTGTTAAGATGTCATAATGTGAATTATTCTTTTACTTTTTGGATCGGGGTTGATTAAATTAAAATGAGCAATAATAAATTATCTTGATGTAAAATTAGTGCATTGAAGAGTCCTTGTAGAAAACACTGTAAGTGCTAAAAATTAAAGTTTTGAGGAGAGAGAAAAAAACTTTGCTGACTTTAAAATATGTAAGAAATTTGATTTGTTTTGATTGCTAAATCGAAGAAATTGCTTAAGTATACAATAACTCAAATGCGTCACAAAATTGTCTATTTTTTGTATTAATATAATCCAAATTCATGACACAAGAATTGTATTTGTAGAGAACACTGTACGTGCCACCTCTTAGTTGCAGAGGAATCTGAATGCGCCATTCGTTTAAATTTGCAAGCACTGGAAATGCCAATCGTACCGGCGGTACTATTTTTTAACACTATTGGTAACTTATTTGCAAAGACAAATTGCCTTAAAAGTCTATACTAGGGTAAAGGACCCAATTACTGGCAGCCAACCCAATTACTGTCACCTTAAGCTATTTTACTTAAACGTTTATTTATTCGTTATCTTAAGTAAAATAGCTTAAGGTGGCAGTAATCTTTACCGTAGATATACCCAGTATTATCATTTGTACGTAGAACATTTTCCGATAAAAAAAGTTAATTTTAGCACTTTGAGTGTTTTCTACAAGGACTCTTCAATTATGTAAGATAAAGTGTGTATTTAGTGACATTGGAGTGTGGCTGTTATATTTGTATAGAATGTTTAGTGGTTAAGTATGAATGTCCTAAAACTTTCGGTTGCAAAGGGTTAAGTCGCTCTAATGTCGTGTGATTTTGAGAGAGTAGACTGTATATATCTACGGTTCATTCCACGCCAAATCGATCACTTCCTGCGGTCGATCAAAACTTTGAAAAATAAAAATTCATACATAGACCGTACTTTCGCGAAATTAGACAAAAGCTACAAACTTTGTCAGCCTGTATTTTTAAACAATTTCAAAATCAACAAAATGTTGACTTAAACCCTCCCTGATTTCACGTGTGCTACATCATATTCCAGTTTCGTCAAAATCCTAAGCATCGACATGAAAAAGTATCTATCTAATCCATTTCGCATAGAATGGTCCCACATACCCTTTATACAAGCGACTCCATTTAAATAAACAACGTCAATATCCTGGATACAGATTACTTTGAAGATCGCCAAAAGATCGAACACCTATCTTCAATAAAAATGTTTCACCTTCCCTTTTGGTACTTTCCTGCATTTTCAAGCTGAATCCTGTACATTTCTTCCTATTTTTCCTACATCCACGTATACAGCCACCGGAGTTCATTCACACAAATGCAAAAGAAAAATAAATTGCGAAAACTGTAACATTGCCTCTATGCTTCTACCCAGAGATGGGCAAAAAATTATTTGAAATAAAAATTTCCTTATCAAATTTTTATTTCAAATAACTTTCTGCCCACCTCTGCTTCTACCGCGTCACCTTAAGTTTCCATACCAACTATCGTCAAATTTTCCCTTTTCCAATACAAAGACTAAAACGTAATAGCACTTCGCTAACAAATGTCTGAGTCACCGTACATACTTGTGTGACAAATAAAATAAAAAAAAAACAGAATATAAAGAACACGTAGCTCCATCAGAATTCTGCCCGCGTTATACTTCCGCGGTATTGATCTGCACAGATTGGATCGAGTATTTTTAAGCCGATGCCCAGGTTGAAACTTTAATTTCAACCGATAGGCCACGTAAAAAGGTCGAGGGTGAAACGAGAGCGACGCGGAATTCCATCGCGCGCGCTTATTAACGTAAGGCGATAGAAGCCAAGAATGCTCTACACGTCGAGCCGTTGAATTATTCATAAATATTCCTGGTGTTTGACGGCGCGACGGCGAAAAGAAGCCGCTGGCAAAACGGAAAGAACGTCGGAACTATTCTCCTCTATTTTCGTGTCTTATCTACGCACACACGACTGAGCCTGGAACACATTCCATCGACTCCTGTCCGCGAAGAAGATTGCAGCGGGCCACTGCAATTTGCAAGCTATTCGAATTTCATCATCCCTCTCTCCACGCCGCCCGTTATCGCAGCCGTTCAAACGTTCAAGCGACCGTTGCATATGTATACGGCTATACATATATCATTTCTCCACCCCTCCCCCCATTAAGCCCGTCCCGCGACGAAATGAAGCGCGTACGCGACAAATTGCAACGTCAAATAAAATTGTGTGCACATAGGGCCGACGAATTTGCCGAGTCCTTGTCACCGCGCGTTTGCAATATTTAATTCATTTATTTGCACCGCCCGGGGAAAAAATTCAATTTCCAGGTCATTTTGCACGATGGCCTTCGACGCCGAGCGCCGCGCATGGGAAACGCGTTACAGCAACGTGACGCGACTTCGTCGAAAGGAAGTCCATTTTTGGGGGAGTTTTTTTGGCTTGTGTTTCTGTTGGAAATGCTTTCTTTAAAATACAGCAAATTCAAGTAGGACGTAGCTGAAAGAGGGGGGCCTTGATTTTAGATTCTTGAAGGTAATTTAGCTATTTAAGTTTCTGAGCAGGTTACTAAAATGTTTGGGGTTTTCAGTAATCAGCGAAATAGACAGACGAGGAAATGAAACAGTTTTATCATTCCAAAAAGTGATTGAGGGTAAATTAGGGTAGATGCACCATTTGTGGCCACTTTAAGATATTGTACCAGTTTTGGCCACTTCTTAAAAAATATAATATTTTTCCGTGTAAGCAATAAATGTAACCTTATATTTCGGACGGTATACTAAACGAAATATTTATGATGTGAAATTCTCCACAGAATAATGATCTGCAAGTAATTTAAAAGTAAGGTAATTATGCACATGGCCAAAAACAGTGCAATTGCCACAAACGGTACATCCACCCTATTGCGCTCAGTGATTAAAACATACACCGATTTCATTTGTTTAAAATCTTCTGCTTGTTCCAAACTTCTTCACCCACAAAACCGACCAAAATTTTAACACATTTCACAGCGCATAAATCTGTTTCACAAAAGCATCTTCATCCTAAATTCCATGCAAACAGTTCATTGCGAAGAGAGAATTTCACCGATATACTTCCAAACACGCCGCAACCACCAGAAAATCACAGATCCCCTCCTGCAGCCCGGCAAACGCGCAAAGTTACCTCAAACTTCCAAACGCCCAAGCCCAATTGTCTCCCACTTCCTGCATACGAAACCCCCCATCACGACAAATTGCAGCCCGAGCAACGCTGAAAGAAAAAGCGCTACAAAACCTTCGTCCAGCACAATAATCTGGGAACGCATAAATTTCCCTCCGGCGCTGTTCGTCTGAAAAACGAACACCGCGAAAGGAATCAAGCGGGTGCGCTACGGAAATAAATTGACTGACGTGACTGCCACCCTTTTCGATTCCCTGAACTATGCTATCTTCGGAAACCACCCCCTGCGTGTACATGCCCGCGAATCCAGCCTAGTGTCGGTTCCGCTGAAACTTTAAACTCGATCGACGTCGGTGTATGAATCAATAAAACGTCACTTTATTCGGAAACGATAAGCGCGCACCAGCGACAGGTAATCTATCCACCTGCCAGGCTGCGTTATTTCCATCGAACCTGCGCTCCTACCTGTTCTTCCCTTTCCCTCGACTTTCCATTTTCGTCCGCGCTCTCGTCCCTTTCGCAGGAACGAGGCAGACGGAGCATTGATTTTCCTCTGCCCCCGAAAGGACCAATTTCCCTCCGCGGGCGACGTGCACGGGGTTCACACGCCGCCCTCCAAGGAAACCCTAAGTAGCCGCGCGGCCGACTGTCCACGCCCGCGACCCGTGTTACTTATCTCCGCCTGTTGCACCGAAATAATCCTCGCATCGAGCACGGCGCACCTGGCAGTGCTGTTCCGTGGACTCTTCGTGACCGCTGGCCATCGTTAATCTGCTAATAAATAGTACGGCCGGATTGTTTGCGTCGGATCGTCCACGGCGAAACAATCGACGCGCCCTGCGTTTACCCTTTCAGCTAACAGCGGGGCTAGAGCCAAACACTCGGTATGTGCTCTCGAATATCGATCGATTTAATACCTGAGGTTCATTTCGGTCAGGACGGGGTAGTGCCCCGACGAGAATGCTCTGTGTGTTTGCGGAATAGGTACTCGGTAGCGCTTGACTGGCCTCGAAATCTGTGATCTGGACGTAGGAAGTTCGATGGTGTGTTCAAATTTAGTAAACACTGGATTTGTTGGAGATAGATTCGATGGCTTCTGTGGTTCGAGATCAGAGCTGGGCATTAAACAGTGAAAGAATTATTTAAGTAAGGGACTAACAAGGGAAGTTCGGCAACCCGAAAATTCAGAAAATTATGAAACTCGGTGTGCAAGTAGAGTTGTTCATCCGTAACGCAACCCTATTTTTTGTTGGTGCCATAATTCAATTTTTAGGGGTGAAATCACCCCTTGAAAAAAATTCAGAATTTTATTTTCCGTGGAATATCTCGAGAACGGTGAGAGATATCGAAAAAAAGTTTAAACAAAAGTTGCATCCTACTTTTATATCTAGAAAACCGCGTAAAAATAATTTTCGAAAAATCCATATTTTTCAAGTTACCCCCACCACCGATCCTTAAAATTAAGTTTTTGTATTTTGTAAATATACGCTGAAATACCTCTGGATAATCTCTTTTCATACATATATATAGTTTATGTGTTATAATTTTTTTGCAAACAAACAAAACTTCTATTACCGAATTTGAAGTCCATTTTGGCAGTTTCCATTAATAACATGGTTTCTTAAAGCCATATTTAGGTTATTATTTATGTAAAGTTTAGACAGCTTTCAATTATTTAAGCAAGGCAGTACGTGCCTAAAATTGCATCAAAGGTAAAACTCATTAAAACTGATCAGTGACGTGCATGAATCATTATGATATCAGCACATTCGTACATGCATTACTTCAAGTGTAATCGTATTAGGCTATTTTGGAAACCACACGATAAATAAATAATGCGTGAAGATTTACAATGACTTCGCAAAATATATATTTTATCATTAAAATGACGCAGAATCGCATTGATGCCGATAACCTTGTCGAACCTTCCGATTTGCATAATGCATATGTATATGAATTTTAAATGATTGTAAATCAATTTTACTTTTACATCCCACTAATAACATATATATAATATTACAGTTAATATTAAATTTAATTATAACATTATAGCAGTTTTCATTAATGACGTGACCGCATAAAGTAATATTTAAACATTCGCAGTCTCTTTTTGTACATGTTATATTGTTTGATTATACATTGGAAGAATTATACTAATAGAAGACGATAGATGCATTGAAAATTACGCTTTGTAATTGGTACAATAATGATATTCTTCATAGAAATGATGGAAACAAAAATACTTGCCGCACCATGCACATCGCATAAAAGCCGGCTCCCCACAAATACTACATTTGGGTATAGTCTTTTCATTCCTGAAGTAACAGAAATCTACAGGATTTTGAAATTCGCTGGGATGCGTTTCTAGATATCCGCTTTTAAACCAAGCATATTGAAAAAGGTTTTTGAATCTAGGCGAAGAAAACTGGTTGTGGGTTAGGGACTGCAATTTAATTATTTCATTACGTAAGTGCAAATTGACATCTCTCTCTTGGAGAATCACATTATCCGAAAATGTCCGCACGAAATTTTTCCAAATCCGGAATCCAAACACATCTAAAGGCTGAACGATGGCCGTCGTTTTTTTTGGAATCATTGAAAAAGTTACTTCCTTGTCTTGTGGAATCAACTGCTGTAACTCATTTGGGCAGTGTCCCGTCCACGAGTCGAGTAGGAGCATGCTTCTACGGCCAGTATTCGGTAGATACACTTCGCTAAACCAAGTTTTAAAATGTTCAGACGTGAGTTTTCCTGACTTTGAAGCTCCGATATAAATATTAACCGGGCGGAATAGAGTTTTTTGCACTATCGGACCAAGTGTTCCTGTAGATTCCTTCAAAACTATGTATAGTGGTGAAAGAAGACGTCCGCTTGCTGATATAATAGGCATTATAGTGTAGCTATGTGTTGTAGAAGATACCGATTGAATCGTCGCTTCTACCGTTTTCACTCCTAATTTCGCCAATGTTCGCCCAGAATGTATTTCAAGGTTGAAGCCACTCTCGTCTGCATTATAAATTTCTTCAACTCCGACAGATGGGATGTTAGACTTTACGCGAGAAACAAACGATTCTGCGATATTTTTGATATTGTCAATATCTTCAAACGTAAATTGCGTCCTGAATGTTGTTATCTTGCGGGACACAATCCTATGCGCAGTCTTAAAGTTCCAAATCCACCATTTACTTGCCACGAATTGGGGTAGGTCCACCTGGTTTTTTGCCTCCAAGGCCCACAATCTTAAATTCATGTCATGAACAATAGATCTTCTGTCACAAGCTTGTTCAAAATTTTGCAGTACATATTCCGCAATAAATGCAAATTTATCTGCATTTGTTCCACCTCTCTCTATACTCGCCTCCCACCTGTATAGCTGCGGCAAAGATTTAACCATGCGATAATTTTTCTGTACACTGGTAAGCGATCGACGTGCCTTTTTTCCACTTTTCCAAAACGTTACTGCTTTTCTTTTATAACTTAAGTCGACTTTTCCACCTTCATCATCAACAGTACATTCTGCAGGGTCAAAACTGTCTTCTTCTTCTTCTGCAGGCATAATGTACTCTACAACTTGTGCACCATGTGGTTCGGATGGATCGGCAAAATCGAGCACATAATCATGTTCAATTAATGGTGGGGAATGTATGTTTTGAAACTTTTTTATAATGTCCCGAATTTCATTGTGCAGTTCCGTTTCTACCGAGTTTATAGGTGTCTGTATTATACTTGCAATTTGAAACGTAGTGGCTAACATGTTTATTACGTTAGCAACATTAATCGACTGCATTTTCAGGAAAAGCCTTTCAAACAATGATCACTCACTTTCTTCAATTGAATGGTAACTGACTGCTTGCAAAAATGTAACTGCCATTCGCTGCAACCTCGGGAATATTTATATCAATCAAAAGACGCGAATACGTAAATATGTTTACCGAAAAGTGAATGTGGCACAAGAATATTATCAGTTACAATTAAAATGATGCAAAGTCACTGTAAATATTTACGCATTATTTATTTATCGTGTGGTTTAACTGTAATGAGTTTTACCTTGGATGCAATTTTAGGAACCCCTAAAAGCGGATATCTAGAAACGCATCCAAGCGAATTTCAAAATCCTGTAGATTTCTGTTACTTCAGGAATGAAAAGCTTATACCCAAATGTAGTATTTGTGAGGAGCCGGCTTTTATGCGATGTGCATGGTGCGGCAAGTACTTTTGTTTCCATCATTTCTATGAAGAATATCATTATTGTACCAATTACAAACCGTAATTTTTAATGTATCTATCGTCTTCTATTAGTATAATTCTTCCAATGTATAATCAAACAATACAACATGTACAAAAAGAGACTGCGAATGTTTAAATATTACTTTATGCGGTCACGTCATTAATGAAAACTGCTATAATGTTATAATTAAATTTAATATTAACTGTAATATTATATATATGTTATTAGTGGGATGTAAAAGTAAAATTGATTTACAATCATTTAAAATTCATATACATATGCATTATGCAAATCGGAAGGTTCGACAAGGTTATCGGCATCAATGCGATTCTGCGTCATTTTAATGATAAAATATATATTTTGCGAAGTCATTGTAAATCTTCACGCATTATTTATTTATCGTGTGGTTTCCAAAATAGCCTAATACGATTACACTTGAAGTAATGCATGTACGAATGTGCTGATATCATAATGATTCATGCACGTCACTGATCAGTTTTAATGAGTTTTACCTTTGATGCAATTTTAGGCACGTACTGCCTTGCTTAAATAATTGAAAGCTGTCTAAACTTTACATAAATAATAACCTAAATATGGCTTTAAGAAACCATGTTATTAATGGAAACTGCCAAAATGGACTTCAAATTCGGTAATAGAGGTTTTGTTTGTTTGCAAAAAAATTATAACACATAAACTATATATATGTATGAAAAGAGATTATCCAGAGGTATTTCAGCGTATATTTACAAAATACAAAAACTTAATTTTAAGGATCGGTGGTGGGGGTAACTTGAAAAATATGGATTTTTCGAAAATTATTTTTACGCGGTTTTCTAGATATAAAAGTAGGATGCAACTTTTGTTTAAACTTTTTTTCGATATCTCTCACCGTTCTCGAGATATTCCACGGAAAATAAAATTCTGAATTTTTTTCAAGGGGTGATTTCACCCCTAAAAATTGAATTATGGCACCAACAAAAAATAGGGTTGCGTTACGGATGAACAACTCTACTTGCACACCGAGTTTCATAATTTTCTGAATTTTCGGGTTGCCGAACTTCCCTTGTAAGTAAAAGTTACTTTAACTTTAGATTATCTGGTGAAAGAAGGTAACTTTTTTAGTCGATGAAAATTTATTTGGTAAATGAAGTTAATATGGGTCAACTTTATTCGACACGTGACGAATAATTTTTTAACCTTTTTATTCGTTATTGGAGATTTTTGTCGGAATAAAAATTTTAAGCATCGCTGTTGGAGATATCTAGAATGTAAACTGCTGGGCAAAGTTAAAGGAACACTATAATTTTCCGAAAGTGTTGGTCAGTTTCAAATGGTTGTAAAAAAGGAATTTAATGATTGCAGTTTATAGTTTTTTAATCAGGGACTCAACTTTCTTTGTCATTCATTATTATACTGTTTTATTAAGATGAAGCGCGGGAAACGAAGTTTCAATTTTTTTTGCCTACTTTGAATGTGTGCTCCTAACTTTAATTATTTCTCTCTAATAAAATCTGTAAACATTACTGAAACATGGATTATATGAACCAAATTATGGCGGAAAAGGTTGTGTGTATGTATATATATATAATGTTTAGATGTATAGATGCTTTATAAAAAAATACCAAAGATTGTATAAGAAAAAGAGCGTCTTACAATGGAATATGTGAAATCGAAAAATTGACGATTCTTCCTATAAGAATGAATTGAAAATATTGGGAAAAGTTCTATTGTGAGTAATTTAATTTACAAAAAAAGTGTCGAATACATATGTATCCAATTGAGAACTTGCAGATGAAATGGATTTTTCTGCGAAGGCATTAATAAAGGAAAATTTAAGTATAAAATTTAATGGAATTAAGGTTTGAATAGGATTTGCTATGATGAGATCATTTTAATTTAACAGAAAGTTCGTGACATAATAGACGTCAGCCATCCTAGAAGTATCGTCAGCCATTCATAGCGCTAAAAGCGTGATATGAATGCATGGTGTTAGATACTCATAGAGGATTCGAACAGGTCCCATCAACTCTCGATATTGCTCGCGATATACTTGATCCCATCACCAACCGACAGGTTAAATTTAAACGTCCCCATCGAGCGCCCGGTAATTAAAACGAGAATTCCTTGCTTTGAAAAACTAAAAGTATGACGCTTCAGCATTTTTTTATTGTCACTCGCGTTAGTGGACGTTCAGCTAATAACACTTCCGTGAGTCTCAGCGATATTAAATTCTTGCCAAGCTTAAGAAAAGAAAGTTTAATTTTTGCACGATTTTAATAAGCATGCCATGGATGCAATCGCGCCGAGTAATAACAAAAGTTAGTTGTAAATTTCACGAATACAATCTGTATATCGAACCTGGGGGAGGGTGGGACTAAATTAAAATAAAGATAAATTCAACACAAGCTTCTATAGGTATGAGACTTTGAACTTACTATTAGTTACAATTTTTATTTTATTATGACAGTGAGAGTAATATGTGTGCCGATGATTATGAAAATGGCGTAAGTAAAAAATCCTCAAAATTGAGATTTCTTTCATTTTGATATATTGATTTATATTTCAATATTATGAAAGAATTGCTGCAAAATAGCTGTCGAGTAAGCAATGACACGATAGTATCACTTTCATAATGAGCCGCGACAGTGTCACGTTGATTTCGATATTAGTGTAAGTCATTTGTTCTCTGTAACTAATTTCTAAGAAAGAAAATAATTACATATTTTTGTATTATATAAGGTGGTTGACCCAGTTGTCGATCGGTTTAGACGTAGTCGTCGATCACTTAAATATTGAGATTTTATAAGGTTTTTGAACAATATTGTGATGATATATGTAGGTAAAGACTCTTAAATATTAATTTGCAATTTTGTCCTATACACAATATTGTTCAAAAACCTTATAAAATCTCAATATTAATTCAAATGATCGACGACTGGGTACCGATCGACGACTGGGTCAACCACCTTATTCTCCTTCGATGTGGGGCAAGAGAAGAAAAAAAGAAAGAAAACGCGGAATATACTTAATTATTCTAAGAACATGAGCAAAATTAGGAGAAACAGTAGTAAAGAATACATTACCAAAATTGGTAAAGTTGTTAGTGGCAAAGTATTTAAAAACAAATATTGCATTTGTTGGGAAAATATTTGAATTTATTAAATTGTGAAGCTCGAAAAAATACGTTTCAGCACTTTTTGAATTTAGTGGAAATTCAAAGGTTTAAAAAACACATTTTCGTACCTACAAGTTAATCATAAAATTTTACAATGATATTAGAAGAGCAGAAGACATTAGAAGAATATGTTCAATAATGGAAAAATATTTTCTAAATATCTCGCAACAAAAAATACACTTACACCACTTTCATTAGTATAAGTAATGCTTGGACAAAAATGCACCCTGCTTCCGTTAAGCAATGGTTAAACCAGAATGCAAAGCCATATCACGGCGCCAAGATTAAAGCAGGCGACTTTCCATTGTTACTTCTGGCACATCGTTTCATCGGGCGGTGGAAGATGTAACGTTTCGAGGCAATATGGCCAGCCTGACCAAAACGGATATTATTTCCTTCCGCCTGTTGCACCGAATCGATTCGTGACTCGGTTATACTATCGTCGATCCTCCAAGGTTTCCGTCGCATTTTGGCGACGTGACCTGTAACTAATTCGGCCACGAAACACGCCTCGCGTGTCTTCTCCTTCTTGTAAATGCAATAAAGTGCTATCTATATACAGAGTATTCGGTAACTAGTTGTACAACCGGGAAGGGGATGATTCTGCAGGAAAAAATAAGTCGAAAACATGGAATAATATTTCCTCATACGAGGCTTGGTTTTCGAGAAAACTGACATTAAATATTCACCGGGTGTGAGTGCATTTGACTATATAGGCACGTCTCGACTTAACATATCTCGCTGTAAATTCCCATCTCGGTTCAGAGTTGTGTTTATTGTACTGCCTAATCAAGAATACATAATAAACCGGGCTATCGTTGACTGTGTCGCCCATTCTGCCGAACACACATTTCTGCTTAACAAGATAACAAGTATGATACAATGAGTGTACTTACTGAGCACTGACTGCGGTAGGACTGGTACAAAGCATGTTTCATAAACACAATCCTGAACCGAGATAATAATACAGCGAGATACGTTAAGCCAAGTAATTCTAGAACTCTACTGATTGCAATAATATAAGAAGTTTAAATTTGCATGAGCTCATACTTATTGCTGCTACAAGAATGAAAGATCTGTAGTAGAAAAGAAAATTGAAACCATTATATTTCAATCTTTTCATAAATGATTTATGTAATACTTTAACAACTAGGGTTAATGCAGTAAAAAGTATTAGAGAGAATAATAATGTACTATAGAATGCGTTGGTATTGATTAAAATATATCATGGAAGCAGCAGATCGCTAATGATCCACTTCTCACAATAAACTTCTCACAATAAAAACTGCGAACCAGTCGTCCCATAATAATACCACTAAAAATGAGAATTGTTGAAAGTAAAATGAGAACAGTTTGTCCCCCACGCTCAATTCTATAACTCTTTTCAAAAGCAACCTGTTCACTCTTTAGCCAGTAATGGCGCCCCAGATAAAAAAGCTGTGCGTTCATAATTCAAATCCTACGAATAGGTACGTTCTATTCTACATTGTACACAATATTTTCCTTTGTTCTATTTTCCATCGTCAAAGAATAACCTCGCAATCGCACGTTTGTTGAAACCATTAACACGTTGCGTGCGTGTAAGGTCTACGGTCACGTCATGGGGCCCGGTCCCAATAAATGTGAAAGGGGAAGAATAATTTTTCAGGTATCGAATTTTCCACGCATTCAGTACGAACGTGTTCATCAGTGTGTGCAGTCAAATTTGCAACGTTTTTCACCATTCTGCAGCTGTTTTTTTTTTGTATTTAACCCTTCGGCGACCACCTCAGTATCTGGTACGGACCCTAATTTTTATACTGGTGGCCCACCTCCGTATTAGGGCTGGGACTATTCGAATAATTTAATATTGGAATATTACGAATAAACTTCGAATATTTGAGTATTCGAATGTGATTATTCGAATGAAGAGGGTCAAAATTAGCTTACAAGATTTCACTCTGACAAATGATCCTAAAGAAGTTGATTTATAATTCACACCATACTATTCGAATACAGCAGTATTCGAATACTGAAATATTCGAATAGTATTCGAATACTGAAATATTCGAATAGTATTCGAATACTGAAATATTCGAATAGTATTCGAATACTGAAATATTCGAATAGTATTCGAATACTTGGATATTCGAATAGTATTCGAATACTTGGATATTCGAATCATATTCGAATACTTGGATATTCGAATCATATTCGAATACTTGGATATTCGAATCATATTCGAATACTTGGATATTCGAATCATATTCGAATACTTGGATATTCGAATCATATTCGAATACTTGGATATTCGAATTATATTCAACAAATAATTGAGCAACTAAAGTATTCGAATACTCGAATATCGAAAAATTCGACAAATAGTCCCAGCCCTACTCCGTATCACGTACGGACCCTCCGTTATTCCACTAGTGGCCCGCCTCCGTATCTCGTACGAACTCTGTATTTCAAGCGGCTACCGCGTCAGTACCAGACACACTAGAGGTTGTTTGTACAGTAAAGTTTCAGTGCCGAGACCTTCAGGTAGCAAAGTAACGCTTTTCGTTTCAGGATTCGGTAGTTGAGGGGTTAACGCGTCATGCCTATTTTTCTAACAAAAACAAATTATTTTTGTTTAAAATTTCACAAAATATCGAAAGTAGCATAAAAGGGTGCAGTTTATACAAAAATCCATTTCCGCCATCTGGGAAAGTCAACTATTTTTGGAGCCGCACGCAACGTGTTAACGAAATCAATGATAAATTAAATCACAAATGGGCTAATCAATACAGTATTATACATTCAATTCTAATTATCGAGTATTCCGCTGAATACACTTATCTCTTTATTACTTACAATGGACAAATGAAGCTAAGTCGCTAATAAAAGGATGGTCGATAACGAGGTCATTTGCTATAATTGAATGCAGAGTCGTTGGGACACAAGATTAAGAAAGATAAGTAGATATAGGAGCACAGAGGGTTGTGGAAATCATCAATGGAACTGGAATCCACGGGAAAAAAACCCTGCAGAATTTCGTACCACGCGGCTTGGAGGGCTTCCCTAGGTCATTGTTAACCCAGAGAAACCGAGACCCTGTCACAGAACATTGATAAAATCGTAGATTCAAGGGGTAGCAACGCGCGTAACGAACGCTCGAGTTATCCTCTCGTCCCCATGGAACGGGATTAGGCGGCTTAAAAAGTGAATCGCTGGTTTTATATCCGTCTGCTCGGCTTAAATGGGCCCCTCAGCGTCGGATAAAATAATCCATGGACCGTAACCGTATCTTTTAAACCGGCACCCTAGGCCGAGCGACGTTAAAACAGCAATCCTCACGAGGGCGTCAAAGCGACTCGGGAGCGAGTAGGCTCAAGTGAAGAGGGCGATTCGTTAGAAAAGCCTGGATACAGATTTGCAACTAAACGTTTGGCTCTTTTCGCGGCTCGTTCGCGAGCCAAATTACATGGTAAATCGACCGAGAGTCCACGTGGTCGGGGATGTGGCAGCAACTAGGTTTGGTCGAACAAGTGTGCAGATGTTCGGTATTAAACAACGCCGGGTGTGTTGGAGCGGAAGATTTCTGCATGCCTTGTGCGTTTTGTGTAAATAACCAGCGTTTGGGATTGAGCAGAAGCGATCGAGCACATATTTAGGTTTAAGTACCTACAATAAAGCGTCAATTATCGGAACTGATTCGGGGGCGAAGTGTTTCGGAAATCCGAATCCTGATAATCGGACAGTAGTTCACAGAACGAATCATGCAGGTAATTACTCAGTTTGTAACTATAGGAATTACAATGAAAATTACTTAGTAAGTACAAGAGTAGGGGAGACCGGGGCAAGTTGATACGTTTCTCAGTTTTCGATTTTTTTCATTTTTGTTTGAATTAATTACTTAATAACAAATACGCTAAAATATACTTTGGTCCTTCCTCTTTAAAATATTTTAAATGAAATGTTGAGAAAATACATACAAAATGAATGAGATACTGTTATTTGGACGAAGGTAAAATGTATCAACTTACCCCAATGCGGGGCAAGTTGATACTGCTCTGGGGCATGTTGATACATCTGTAAAATATCCGTTTAATGAGTAAAAGATGGATGTCTGGAATATCCCACTTTAATATGAGGTGCTTGCTTCTTTTTATTAATGTATCTTAATAAAGCTATTTTATCTATTCCGTATATTCTGGCGCTTTGACTCCTTTTCTACACCAACACACGCTTTTTGAAAAATATTTTGTGGTATTTTTCCGCGATTCGTTTTTCTGACATAATTTCGTACCATCTTCCCAGAAATAAAAGGAAAAATCCAATTAAAAGTAGTCGGGGAAAAATTGATACACTCTCCATGAGTATCAACATGTCCCAGAGTAAACGTATCAACTTACCCCACAGGAAGTCATTATATACAAACATCTCCATAAACAAATGTAGAGCATATAAACAAAATAACAAAACGTAATTCCCTTACCTTCAAAGGACTCAATGCGATGCCCAATTAATTTGAGTGATAAAATTCTCTATCCCGTCTCAAGACTGATTGGAAAGTGAACACAATTATTTACTTTTTGTGTATAAAAACGAAAACAGTTAAAAATGGATTGCTAAAGTCAAGGTACACAGACGTACGCTAGATCGTAGTAAAGAATTGATCAAGAAGCTTCACATATCTCACATGTAAGGAGCTATATATATACAGTGTCGAGATAATTCGTCTGTATCAACCTGCCTCTGTATCAACTTGCCCCGGTCTCCCCTACTACTGCTGTAATTTGAAATGTAATGTATATTACGCGAAAATCAATCAATCAATCGGTACCGCTACACTGGTTCCAAGAAGTGGGGATAGCGATGATGCAGCAGTTGGTTCGGTTAATCGAGGTTCGAGTAATTGACCCTCTACTCAGTATGGGGTCTGATAGGAAAGAGTTCCAGTTTTTGTTTCTTAAACCAAAATAAATGTGTATATCAAAAACTGGCTCATATGAACCATATTTACAGAGCGTCACGATTTGCAACATTGTTTTACACAATTAAGTGTATATTATTCCTTAATAACGTAAAAGAAATGTTGTTTTCGTGTCAGATATAAAAATGGCTTCCACTAGTACTCCCAAATCCACAAGCTGGAGAGTCGTTAATTGGAAAACAGACAGAAACTCTTTTCTATGCCAAGTAGTCACGTTTCACTCGTTTTTTTTATAGATTGTTGATCCATTTTGACAACAATCTATAAGAAATTAAATTTGTCAACGTAAACTACAAACCACACTGTGAAATACGGAGACTTTGAATATTTCAATTTCAATTTTTTAATGAAGCTAGATACACTGTAGAACACGTCAGAATAAAGAGCGATAAAGAAGTTGTTATAATTGGCAAACGTGCAAGGAATTGTTTGGATACTGACAAAAATACACGCTATGGATCGCACAGCTATCGGTACATATAAACCTGTATGATGTTAGTTTTTAAGCACGCTAAGTGTCGTCGGTTACCGCACTGTTATACGTCACTCCTCCCACTCTGTATTCAGTCTTCTTTTCTTAATAAATCTATTTTTTATTATAACAATATTTTATTTCGTAAATTACCGTCAATCTTGCGTTACAATAAAACGCCCGTGATTCATGCGCGCCCGATTTAGAGCAAAATGCTTTGTTTACATTACATAACTAAAATGATTGCGTGCAAGTCATAAAAGGAAATAAAAAAGCAAAGTAAATGCGAAAATTCACAGCGTTTATATCCAAGAATTTAAAGCGAATCGCGGATTTCATAAAATCCATTGCAAATATCGTTTATCGCCATTTATTTACGGCTCCAGTATGGCAGAATCGCGGCGATAAAACAGGAGAATTATTCAAGTCTTGCCCTGTAAAACACGAAATTAGCTTTACACTCGAGCGTACAATTCACAATTAGCGCGGTGGATAGAAGTGACATTGAAAATTCTCATTCCCGGGAATGTTACACGGTGTAAATCAGCGCTGATGTAATTTGATGATACAAAAATGAAATGTGCCAGCCCTGCAACGAGACGAAACGTAATATTCCAACAGAATTTTCCGTATTTAATAACACATGTGACATTTTTCTACGCGATATCTGGCACGGTACGCTCTATATACATACATACATAACTTCGAATTAACATACTCTGATGAGCAAGGACGGATTTGAAAATTTGGCGCCCCTAGGCGAACAAGCGTCTCCCACACTTTCCGCGAAATATCACTATTTTAATTTAAAAAAAGTTTAGACAATTTTAAAATTAATGAAATATGACAACTCGCATGGTTCATTGATAATTTGCTAAATTAAAAAAATAGTGAATTGTTGTTGAAGCTGCCTCGAGCCTTTGTGTTTAAACATTATTGAATTTCTTTCGCCGAAAACTTGCCGCGCCCTAAAATTTGCCGTCCTAGGTTGCAGCCAAGTAAAAAAAAAATAATAATTAACAATATTCTTTATACGTTACAGGATTTATTGCAGAATCGCATTTCTTATCACTGAAAGATTTCGCGACTGTGGTTTAATTTGGAAAAACTTGAAAGTAGCGCCACCCCTTTAGATCTAGCCGTGATTCTCCGCAACACTTTGCATAAAACAAATTTGATACGGGCAATAAAATCACTGCGATTCAATTATCTCGATGATCGATTCATTGAATGGCGCAATACCTACAACTTTTCCGGTTCCGTCTTGGAACTAGCTTATCCATCAAAAGCATCGATGGATATTCGTTATCCGTTGCTTTATACAGGATGCTTTGTAGCAGATGGTGCAATCTAAACGATAGTGATTCTACATGAAAAAAGAAGGAGGAAATGTGGAATAAAATTTGCTCATAGAGGGCTGTCATTTCGGGAATATTGATTTTAGAAACTCTCCTGCTACGAGGACACGTGAATAAAAATCAATAGAAATTAATCAGCAAATATGATGCAGGTATGAACGAAATAAAGCCTTGTGTATAGATAATAAATCGAAACTGTAGAATCACCTTTTTGTTAAATTTTAGTCACATACATGTCTCAATAATAGACTTTCTCGTAAACAAAGCCACATTTGAAAGAAAAGTATTCTACAATTTCCACTTGTTTCCAATTATTTTCCGTGGAGACTCTTAGGGTGGAACTTAAAAGTTAAAAAAAATTAAATATTTTTATAAAGGTTTGTTCCTTTAGATATACAAACACTATATAAAAACTTTGGATAATACATTCGTATCTTTAGGGGTAGCTCAAGTGAGTGATTATAAAAATTATGAAAATTCAACATATAATGGCCAAATTTTAATTTATACATTTAATAGATTCAATTGATAAATACATTTATATTTGATAATTTGTTCAATTTATTGTTCACAGAGACTCAGAAATCAGACAGTGTCTATTTCCTGCTGTCAGGATACAGTCTACTACTTGTTTTACTTAATTATACGTCAGATGGGGTACAATGGTACCTTTTCTCAGTTTCTATTTTCTTAAAGGACAAATAAATGCGTTTGAAAAAATTTCTAGAGTTTCATGCCCTTGCATATAATTATCATGCACATTGGAAATTTCACCATCATTGAGCTACCCCTAAATATAAATCAATTGTGCTCATATTTTGCTCGATTTTATTTTTTATAAAAAGGAACAAGTTAAGATGGTAAAAAGAACATATTTTCATAGTTGAAAAATAAGCTCCACCCTAATGCCCCTATGAACAAATTATATTCCACATTTGAGGACGCAAGAAGGGTACAGCTTTAGTAAATTACTAACTTCGAGTAAACTTATTGCTTCGACTTGACATTGAAAAGAGAACACTAATTGAAAAATATATATTTTCACACAATAAATAGTATAGTTTTTATTTCTATTTTTGGCGAATTTTTCAAATTTGTAGCTGAGTGTGATTTCAAAATTTTCAATAAATCCCTCATGTATTATCGGCTTTGCATCAAACGTGCACCAAACGATGTAGAATTTTTCGTACGTATATTACACGTCATCACTCAAAAAGTGTCCAAAATGGAGCTTCATCCTCCTTGCTGCAAAGTTCTCATTTCCTTTTTATTGTTTCATATAAAATCACTGCTCCCTTTAGTTGCCACCTATTACCCAGTATACCCCCCTATCTCGAGGATCATCCCCTACAATCAGCATTCAGACAGCTAACTACGAATAACGAATTAAAAAAGACACTTGAGGATCGTTCATCGCGGGACACAAAAAACAATAAAGCTGGCGGCACGCGCGGGAAATTTATCGTCGTTCTAATTGCTCTGCCAAGCGGCTACTTTTCGAGAATGGTGGCATTTAGTTCTGTCAAACAGCACAAAGGGAACGGCAGTGCGAGGGGAAACGACGCACAGTTGCACAGTTTTCCCAAGCAACCTTGGTGCTCCCATAGAAACGTTCCCTTCCCGCGAAATAGATACCACTGTGAATACGCAAACCGCATTTCCATAGTAATTATGTCTTATTCCTGTTAAATAAATAGAGAGCGCCACAGAATTCGTTGTAGAAGCGAAAAGCGTGTAATTCTTCGTATAAAAGCGTGCTGAAAATTTAGAATAAAATGTCACCATGCGAGACTTTCGAATCTCGTCGAATTCACATTTGACTAAAAATTAGCAAAATGAAATTGGTAGGTACCTAACAAAAGTTGAAGAGAATCACTTTCTGATTACACCAGTTAGAATGTATAATACACCTGCAGGTATTTACATCTGTAACATGGTGTACTGGTGTGATAAACAAAAGTAGGAAACCAGGTCTGACAAAACATGCCAGTTTCAAAAAAATCTGTTTTCGACATATTCAAAATACAGAGTTATCTTTGTGTACGTGCACATTCGATAAACGTGCATTCTTGCAGGGGGGTGTAAAATGCCTGACAGAGGTCGCGGGATTCGAACAGCAGCAATTTCGGAATTATTCGGAAACAGTTCCCTAAAAGGGACGAATTTCCTGTATTCTCTGTAATTATCGGCATCGAGCTGTAAACGAATCAAAGCGTGAATTCGACGATTCTAAAATGCCTAACGGTGGGGAAGGTTGGGGGGGGGGGGGGGTAGCGGGAGAATTAGGGACGATTTAATTTCCATTTTGCGCAGCATCCGTTAAATTTAACAAAAGCAGGCGATACTGCAACAAGCGTCGCTCGCGCGTAAGATAACAAATTTAATATCCCCCTCGGTAGGTTCGAACGAGCACATTTTCGAATCACTGGATTTTGAGGCTGGGCTGATTGCAATCAACATGTAAAAGGGGAATAGCAGCATACAATAAATTCACAATGTGAAAAAATTGAATGGAATAAGCATTAAGTCACTGACTGATTGACCCAGGATATTTTAGTCTGATAATATAACTTTTTCAAAACTATTTCAAATGTTAAAAAAAGAATTTGCCTTCTTTTCGAAGAAATCAAGTATGCGAAAATTATATTCGTTATATAACAGTATAATTTGTAACTGTTTTGTTGAGTAAACTGTTTTAAATCAGGGTGGGTTTTAACGTGAAACATACCCAGCGAAATGATAATAGTGATAAAGCCGGAGGAACCTAACTAGCCAGTATTGTTCCTCTGTGGAACTTGTTGGAAGCTACTTTGCTCGATATACGTGTACTGTAACCCTCAAGGTACTATAGCCAACGAGTTACTGTAACTCTCAAGCTACTATAACCCGCGGGTTAGTATGCCCCTCTGTATACTTTAAAGATTAATTGTAGACCAAGCTTGTGCGAGAATTATAAATCGTATTTCCGAATCATTTTTGGATAAGAAGCACGCACTTTTTGGTGATACAAAAAATTACAGAATACACTGTGTGTATTACTTGAAATGATTAAATCGTTTCAGATTTCAAAAATAAATTAAGAAAATATTGGAGTGGGAATATTGAATAATTGACTACTTCCCATAGTGTGCGCAATTTGCATAATTCATGAGGTAATATGTTAAATATTCAAATGATGCGATAAATATTTCTTACAGTGTATGTATATGATTGATGTCGGAACACATCTAAAAGATAAAAATTGCTCTGAAAACGAACTTAGTTTCTGTAAAATATTAAAGCTGAATGTTTATACTTCCAATTAAAAGAAGAAATAAAACTTGTAATCATGGATGATTGAATTATTTCACTTTCCAACTACATATCGTCTCATGCCAAACTCTGGAATAAGGAGAAGCAGTCTATCTATAGTCAGACACGTTTTTCAGGCAATGTGACAAGGACCTACATCGTTCTGAAACGATTTCTTGAAAATTGTTTCGAGTAAGAATTATTCAGATCAGTGGAAACTTCAAAAATACGTGTGAGTTTAGTAGAAATTTCTGTTGAGATTATTATTCTACACTTTTATTTACAAAATCTCCATTCTATGCAATTCAAAATGAGATATTGAAATTCTTCAAAATATTAAGATATTAAATAGTATTATTAAAACCTAAGGCGTTACTGAAAATTTGTTAAAAATAAACATGCATAATTGCAACTAAAAAACAGTATTAAGTTTGGAAAAATTGCAATAACCCCGTTTGCAAATTATTCTTTTACTAATGTTTCATTGAAATGTATACTGTGAGATATAATTAAATATAGAAAAATACAGATAAATAAAGTATCGTTTACTTTAATTTTCCAACGCACTCGAACCGATCGAAAGAACTTGGACATTGAAATACTTTTTATGGTTATAAACTATCACAATTTTTATTAAATGGTTGAATTTTAACTTTCGAGTATTAAATTCCATTTATTATATTATAGGGAAACCCTAGCACTACCTTCCAAGTTTAATATGATATTAAAATCTAAAAATAAATTCGTCCAAACTCACTAAAACGGCACTGGCATTTGTACACGTTTCCAAGATAATTACCATCCAAATCAATGGAATTATTCGACAGCAATTACATCGACAAAAGATGAATTATTAACTATTAGCAATGAAATATTAACGGGACAAACTGCCATTTTAATTTTCCCTACATGAATTTTCATTTTGTCACTTAGGTATATTAGCAAGAATCCATACAAAATTTCCCATATCATATTTGCATACTGTACCAGGATATTTGAATGTACCTGGCATAAAATTATTGTCAAAAGATCAAGTCCAATTACCTTTACGCAGTATGCATCAATAATTTTAATTAAAATATGAACAAAGTTACAATGGAACATTAATAACACTATACAGTACAGGCAAGTGATTAAAACCTTCGCGTTCGTTAATTATTCATTGTTGGTACATTCCTACATAATAATATCGTAATAATATATTTCCACCTCCCAGGCAAGTAATATTAAACACCATTGCCGCTCCGAGCGCTAAATGATTTATGTAACTTTGACGCCATATTATAGAAATGAACTGCACATTTTAACAGATATCACGATTTGTTGTCGAACTCCAGCGTATTCTCTCATAAACGGGTCGAAATTTGCTATCGAAATGTTTACAATCGTGCCGGTCGCAACGAATATCTTTCACTCTACGGTTACTTGTAAAATCATATAAATTTGAGAAACCCAAATGTGGAATGGGAGAAAACCCAAATTATTATAGCGCTGTTTCTTTTATTCTAATATTGCCGAAATTCTAAATAAACTATATTCTAAATATTGTGTGAGGATTCAACGTCACAAATGTGAGGTGTTTACCGCTTCGATTTTGAGAATAAGCTTTTCTATTAAATTTCAATGGTATTGTGATCTGGGGTCCTCGATTTCTTAAAGATATGCGAAGTAATATAAATATTCTGATATAGGTATAGGGTGGCTTAAAATGTACCCTCTGATCACCAGGAAAGGGATGATACACCTGGATAACCCCACGAATTCAAATAATAAAAAAAATATGGTATATTCATATCATCAAAAACTTCCCCCCAAATAAATTAAATCCTATAAATATTAACGAAACTAAAAATCCTATAAAAATAATTCTCAAATACTCAGCTATAAAAATAAATGCAAATCTTCTACCAAAATATTCAGTATTAAACCCAGACACCAACTCCGATTCCCCCTCCACTAAATCAAAAGGTGCTCGATTAAGTTCAATCAACAACCTAATTAAAAATATTAAATAAATAGGTATTAAAATTAAAACAAATTTTAAACACCATATCTGATTACTAAATTCTTTCATTATTTTTTAATTTTAATTCCCTGCTTTATTTGGCACTTCTTATATGGAATAATAAAACCATATTATTAGTACCTATTATTCTCGTCTTCATCAATAGGTATCTGCAACAGCGAGGACTTTCGAAGTTTCGTAAATTTCAGTACTTAAATTTTCTATTATTACTGCCTTTTTAATATTTTGTAAAGCTGCGTGACTATCATTATCACCATACAAAATACCCATCACTATATCCGGAACTATAATCGAGCACACGAGCCCGAGAAACTCAACGCCCCTCCCTAAAACGTAATCTCAAATAAGCAAATTTAATTTCGCCCTTCAGCCCTACTTTTAGTCAACGGATCACCTCCTCCACGGCCGTGCCGCGAGTTTTACGCCCCGCTCTGTATTCATTTGAAAACAGCGATGCGCCTTCATGAATAACATAACGCACACTGTATCGTACATGCCGCGGTGCAGCACGCCTATTTGCATACCTAGCAATAAGCATGAAAGCAAGTCCGCAGAAACTCGGTAATCAATTGGGATGCGCGATGGAAGTTCGGACGCGAAACGCGTCCTAACGCGCCGCGTTACATCCAGATCGGAATATTTCTAATTTAGCAACGAGGGCGTTAAACAAAACTGGGCTTCCGCGCGACGGCTGCGGAACAACGGGAAGAGGAAGCAGCCCGCGCGAAGCTGCGAGCAAAACGGCCGTGTATTTTCGGGACGACCTCTTAATCGAATGAAAAACCGCGTTTTTTCTATATAAATTAATGCAACGTACTAGTGGATTCGATTAAAACTCGTGATGTGTTTGGAGTAATATTGGAATCAAACAGTTATACGAGAAAAGTGGAAAATTACGTTTTTATTAAAACTTGGTGTGATTCAAAATTGAATTGATTAAGCGGTTCTTGATAAATTGCTGGATTTTTTATAGCCCGTACTGATTCTGGGAAATTTGAGCTGAGTGTGGGCTCGAGGGGTAAAGAAGTTGATTATGTTTCCAATTTGTTGAATGGTTTCTATTGGATGTTAAAATAAATTTCAAGTATTTTATTTTTCAGCGATTCTCCGTGGAACGGAGAATATTGGGTTAGTATAAGTACAGAAGCTAGATTCCATTACATAAATGGTTTTCCAATTTCAAAGCGTTTGACCCCATTATAGAGGATGAAACATTGCTGTACTTGGAAAATCGTACACTAAACTTGTTTGACTACTCTAGGCATAAGTGTTATAAATAATATCCCAGGATTTCGATTTCTAGAATTGACCCTCTTTGCGTAGACTGGGTAGTAATATCGTTAAATTAAACGAATGCAATACAAATTATTATAATAAAAAACCTACGTATTTCAGACAGAGTGGAAATTATCATGAAATTCTAATCGAAAATTATCACCGTAAACGTAATTAAAGCAGAACATAAATAAGTGTCCAATTATACAATTAAATATTATTCTAAATCGAAGTAGATACTAGGTTTGTAATTCCTATCTCAAATACCCCCTGCTGTAATAATAACCCGGAAACATTTCTGCGATAACGGAAAATGGAGAATAAACGAGAGCCTAATTAAATAGAATTAAACTATACATCGCCAAAGTGAAATTTTACGAGGTCAGTTCTGGCTGGATTGCAAATTGGATATTTTATGCCCTTTCGGAAATTTTATGACTCCCATTCGAGCGTCTTTAATCTTCTACAACGCAGCAACTATAACGCGTACGACCTACGTTCGTAGAACTTATGTGTTTCACTGTGTAAATCACCGCCATAAAATATTGACGACCATCCGTAAATTTCTATCGCGAAGGGGAGGCCTTGTTAGCAATAACGAATTAGTTTCAGTAATCAACAGATACTGTATCTACAAATCTCAGTAATTTGTTATCGATAATTAAATCACTATATTATCGGTAATATAATTCTTTTCAAATTTCTAGATTCGTTGTAAATACGAAAAAATAGGAAGGAATTTTTGGAGAGAGAAAAAAAAATGGACAAAGCTGAACGTATAAATTGTTTAACATCGAGTATATTATTATTGCCGAGTATTAATTAGCAAAGAATAAAATACACTTTAATGAATACAACAGATGTATTCTACTGTACGTGTAGACTGTACGCTAACGATCAAATCGATAGACAAAAGTGTACAGCTTTTACCCAACCTGGACAGAGAATAACTAGGTAATGCTCATTAAATATTCCTATCTAAATTTAAATTTAAAACAGGTAGAAATAATCAATGGGAGATATATTTAAAGCTGTATGGAACAGCACACGACCGTTTGAGAAAGTAGATCAAGCGTGTAGTTTAATGTAAAAGGAAAAAGGTAACAGAGGTTTGACAAAGGTTTAGAAAGCGCGTGCAAATTCTCTTGATGATTATGCGCGAGGTCACGAAGATCGTCCGATTGAATTAAATTTTGTCCCGAATACGCCTTTGTCATTCGCTTAAACGTAATGAATGTATGTGCCTACGTTTAATAGGATTTCCGCTGTTACAACATAATTAAAAACAAGTATCAAAATCGACTGCACGCGATCTACGCGAAAACGCGTAGATCGCGTAGATCGTGTTACGTATTTAATTTGTTACGTGTTCGCGGAGCTATTATTTTGTACGCTAACCTATCGCAATGATTCACTGCTAATTCAATCGGAAAACATTTCGAAATTTAATTTTTATTCCCTTCATACTGTGAATTATATGTTAGTAATTTATAACACGGCAATTAATATAAAACATCGATAACAATATTAAAACTATTACTAATATGTATATTAATGCACATAATAATATAAACATGACACCCAACACGAATACTAATTACAACTCCAATAACCTAATCTGACTTTCACAGCAACGTCCTCCAACACGCACTATGCACCCACATCGTCACATAAAAAATTTCAGATTACAAACTACAAGTGCGCAAAATTCACCAGACAAATGTCGAATCACACCGGAAACGTGGATTTTAATCAGGGTTGGTGTATAACCTAATTAAGCCTGCGAACGGAATTGACTTTCTTCGCTTAAGATAAGCGAGTGGTTGATAAATCGCAAACGTCACGATATCGGCGGTTAAGGTTATGTCGAGAATCAATCACCGGAACAAAGAGAAACTACGAACGATCCTGGAACTGCCGTCCGCCACAGGGATACGAGTCCCGAAACGTGTGAGTTCAGGACCGCAGCGCAACTTCCTGTTCCGTTGGTCGTTTAATCATGACAGAAATCGAAACGTCAGGTACACTGACCTCTATAAGAAACTGCCCGACACGAGCCCACGTACGCGGCCACGGTCGCGTTTGCTCCGTAGCCAAATGAAATTCAATGATACTCACGATTACAACGCGACACTCTCCAGCTGGCCCGCATCGCCCGTGCGCGACTGCTTTACCGGCATCTTCTTGACAGTTGTCGCTGCTCGTGGCTGTCGTCTGCTTCATTGCCCCATCGCGGACGCGTCTCGCGTCTTCCGTCCGGTGTAAACAAAATGCGTGACAGCGGCGACCACCGGCGACCAGGTGGCACCGCGTCTACGGGGCCCCTCTCGACGAATCGACACCGCCGAAACCCCGCGATCAGCCGCCGCGGAACGAAAAAAAAACGGTGGCAGCGAAACGTCCTCGGTCGTACCCGTGGCTCACGGCACCGCGACGCTTATCGCGCTGTAAACGCTCGCCCACTGGCGCACGCTCCTAGGGCAAGTGCATCGATCGAAGCACCCTCTACTACCCGACTACTCTTATTGGTCGATCATCGGCTGCGCGCGCAACCGTGAACGCGGGGTACATCTCGCGCACGCGCATCGCCGAGGCGAAAAAGGGCGCGTTCCGTGCCCACGGAATGATTATTTTGGCGCGCATTGCATATTGACTGCTTCGCTTTTGTTTAACAAAACCTCGGCAGCTTTGTTCGTGGCTGATGTTTACTGGGGATACTTTGATTATAATTTTGTAGGAATTTCTTTGGATGATATATTGGCTTGTTTGATAATGTTTGATGAGGAAAGGATTTTGTGATTGATGGTCACAATCTTCGCACACTTTTTTCAAATAAGGGGTATTTTAGGATACTTTGTTTTGTGAAGAGTGATGTAGTAAAATCTCTTTGTAATGGATGCAGGAAGGGTGTAATTAAATTTTATAGGCTACTTTAACGAGGTTTCTTTTTTTATCGTCGATCTTGTTGCAGGTTTTGCGATGTCATGCAATGAAATTGGTTTTTACATCGTCGTTAATATAGTTGCTAGTTGCGAATGCAGTTCTTCAATTTTTTTGCAATATACACAGAGTTATATATATATATATATTGGCACGGACAGATTTAGTGGATTGAATTCTTGGTTTGGTTTCTTCCATATTTTTCCATAATCTCCTGTCCCGCAGATGTGAGATCCACTTTCATCGAAAGATATAATACCGTATAAATTAACAAATTTTTATCAGATCTTTTTGCTAAATCCTTGTTACTTTCTTTGGCGTATAGAATCTCTTTTCGTGAGAAGGGATAAGCTATTTCAGAAATGAACTTCCTTTGTTTCTTGGGGGATGTGAAACGACTAGTTGCATTCAACGTAGCTTTCGAAGGTCGTTTAACTCATGCGGAACACACTTATCTACCTTCCTTGTATTATCAATGGCCTTGCTCAGTTACGAAAGATCGTGGAATGGCTAACAGGCACTTGCGAAGTTATTTTATTATGTTTCAAAACTGTTTTAAAATTTCATCCTTTAGCAATTGTCTCCTACCTTGCTGTTGATTGAACTTTCAATGGCACATTACCATTCTTGAATTTTTAAATCCAATGTTGAACAGTTTTTATGTTAACAGACTCTTCTTCGTGTACTAAACTTACCCTTTCGCTTTTTCCATGATTATACTACCTAATTTGAAGATATAAAGGAATATTATCATGAATAATCGTAAAAAAAGTATATTTTGCAATGCTGGAAGTATTTTTAGGAACAGAGTTCTAGAAGTTAAAATACCTGTTATAATATTTTTTTTATAGAACGTATTATCCGTTTTTTTTTTGTTACACATTATGTAATGCGTCCATTTTTCGATAAGCCATCCTTTGAAACTTATATGCACGTATGATCTTAGGTAATAATAGATAGAGTTTTGTTAGATCGACACGCAATGAAAGATATGCCGTTACGAGTGACATTAAAACACCTTAACAAGGATACACAACGGATAGGACAACGCTGATGACAGTCTATTGTATTTAATTGTGGAGTTATATAATTATGATATTATCAAATGATGAACAGTGCTTTATGTAGAACTCTGTTACTATACTGGGGATTGTGTTTTTTTATTTTAAATTATAGCTATACTCTGTTTTCAGTAATTTCAATTTTTAATATTTCCACTATTTAAGTATGAAATATGGGTGTTATATCAAAAGTAATAAGCCCTATGATTTTTAACATTTTTATTGCGGCTAATTAACAAATATAAAGACACTATATTCAGCTGTAATTACAGTTTAAATAAAAATAAATATATACAAACTATACATATCAGATAAAGTAAACACACTAAAGTTAACACTACGTTATGATCAAAAGAGTGGAGCAGTGATTCCTTATAATTTATTATAAAATTCTAAATCTAAGTAGTATATTAATGCTTTTGTTTCTACTATATCTATGCCCATGCTATTTGAAGGGTAAAGGGGAATCCGGGAATGTCTATTTTTCGTGATTTTGCGATTTATAACATATTTTGTTGTTGGCAACTCGAATTACATAATTGTCGAATACCCCCGTGTGATAACGTTAAAGATTTGATATAGTGATTAAAAACAGAAAATGTCCACTCTACATTGGAAAAAATTACGGGATGTCTCCACTCTTTGCCCAAGCATAAGCTTCTGACGTCAAAGTAAAACAGGAAATTATTTAAGAAGAAAATTATATAAGAAAATTAAATTCATTAAAGCTTGTTTCTTTACTGATGGACTAAAGTATTAAAACTTAATGTTCTCGATAAAGCTGTCGTGTGACATTCCCTGCTTTTCCGCTTACCCTTCATTAATACTTTAATCATTATTCACCCGAAGTAATATTCATCACTCAACGTTAAAAATCGAGTACCCTGCCCTCCAAAACTTAATATCTTATAATATCAATATAATAACATCTTCCTGCTGAAGTAAGAAGACAAATTTCGAAAGGAACTCAGAATAGATTCTCCTTTCCATATTATTATAACACTAAACATTTCTTTGTTAACCCTAAAGTGTTAAAACTCTCAGGTACTAATTTTCCCAAAGTCCAATTATTAATTGAAAAACAGAAATTACAGGAATGGAATATGTAACGCTAAAAAATACGATCGAAATTACCGTAAAAAACATTTCGATAGCATTGGGATTTAAAAGAAGAAGAAACTGTTTAAACTCCCCAGAAAAAAACAAAATCAAGTAGCTATCAGAATTAAATACATCCCAATTTTTTAATCCTTGCATCTGGGTCCCTTTTCACCACAATCATCACCAACTTCCTCCAATTTATATACCATCCCCTCTTATTTGTTACATGTCCTATGCCAAGTAAAAGAGACGTATTAATAATTGGATGCTTTCATTCGCTCACTGTTAGGTGATGTTAGTTGTGCGGAAATATTTTTTCCACGCCTCCCTGCAGTTTTGCCAGGAAACTGGCAGAAGGTCACAGCTAGTCAAGGAAAATTCTCGGACTAAATAAACCTGTAATATATTTTTACTTTTAATAAAGACTTTGGTCCAACAAAGCGACATCGACGGGCTTCCGCGCCGAGCTAATATCATTATCATCGTCATTTGATTCGGCCATGGTTCACTATCCCCGCGCATCTCTCGTAACGATAATTTTATATGCGCATACGTGATGACAGAATCATGCGTAAATCGCCGCAATTCTCGATCGAAATCACGTACTAACGATGAAAATTCCTCGAACAGAACTTCCCGACAGATATTCGCGGAAACGGGCGAATAAAGTTTCATTTGCCGAGCACGATATTTCCGGCAATTACAGCGGTGCTGTTATGCAAACGTTACTATACAGGCAAAAACGAATCGAGATCTTTCAATACCACCCGCTCTGTTTACATTGCGGCATTGCAACGTTGGTGTCGCAGACGGAAATGCTTCCCTTACTTAGCGTTGCATGGCATAATACAGGAACGGTTACGCAGAAATGGCTCTTTGCAAATGCAGATGATATTGCTAACTTTGTATTCCCCTGCAACGCGTTCCGCGCCTAAAATCAAATAGGGTAGACGCCCCTGTAACCGAGCTGGCCCTCGGCATTGGCCAATCGTTTTTAGTTGTGCGCTAGCAGTGGCATATAAATAAATACACTGGAGAAACGTTGAAACGTTAAAGTTAAGTACACGTATGGTATTTAATAATTTATATATTGTCCGTTAGCAGACGTGGTTAAATGCAAAATCTGAGATTTCTGGTTAATATAGGAAGGATAGATACTTATCACGTGATAATGTAAGTCAGAAGTGTGCAGAATTATGTATACATATATTTTTTAATTATGATGTTTATTTAAGTGGAAAGCTAGGACGTTCGAGTTTAAGCAAATGTAATATTTAGTTGGGTTTGGGTAATATTATGTTGAATGGCGCAATGATTACGGACACGTTATTGCAAAATTGCTCAAGGAACTTACAAGTGGTGATAGCAGTTTAGAGGATAAAGAAACGAAAGCAGGAGTAATCAAGATTAATGGTGATAATATACCAACGTTAATTGAAGATAATCTGTGATGCACGGCCCGAGATATTGCCAGGGTATTAAGCATTTTTTAGAAACTGCTTTGATTCTATTTAAGAAAGTTTACTTCAATGATTTTTAAACGTAATTATTTCTATTGAAGTGTAAGAAGAGTAGTCGCGAATAATGGTGGATTATGCAGAACGTTACTGCTTTTAGTTTTTACATTATATAGATTTTAAAAGTAATTTGGTCCCTTTTATCCACATATTTCTGCTTATTATTCGTAGATATTAATTGCTTTCGTAATTGGCTCTCTATAATTAATTTCATTCAGGTCTTCTAGAGCCTTAGTAGCTTTCTAAAATCAAATACAATTACTTAAATGATGCATTTGAAGCTTATTAAAATCAATCGATGCTTGTACTATGAATAATATTGCAGCTTCAAATCCATTGAAATTATTAATGAATTCGATAATATTCGTAACGTTACGACCTGAAAGGAATAGATAAAAAATTTCACTCTTTAACTTTGTTATTCTATTATGTATTGCATATTGCCTTTCTTGCTCATTTGCTACTCTTAATCATGTGAAATTAATCGATTGAGGTCACGTGGTCGGTAAGAAGAGGATCTAAAAATAATTTACCTTAGAATGTTTCAATTCCACGCGAATTAACTCAGAAGAATTCATTGAACAGGATTCGATATCGTGATCCGTAATTAACACACCACAAAGTTGGTAGCTTTCGAAAGAATTAGTAGCAAATAATAAATCAATAAAATCATCACTTAACGTGGATTTAAACTTTGAGATACCTGCAAGCCGTACTCGAAGTGAAAATGTATAAATAAAGAATCCAACTCATTGATTGAGTACCTTGCAGCAAGAGGGGTGCAACTCCATCTTCACCAACTTCGAGTAATTTAGAAAAAACTGTTTATAACATTATTGCTTTGACTTAACATTAAAAAGCGAACACTAATTGAAAAATATATATTTTCACATAATAAGTATAGTAGTTATTGATTTGATCAGTTTTTATTTCTATTTTTGGCGAAAAAATATTCTATATTAACAATATTAACATTAATGTTTCTATTTTTATTTATTTGCAATAAATCGCTCATTTGTTATCGGATTTACATCAAACATGTACCAAACTATTTAGAATTTTATTTTACATATATTACACGTCATAACTCGAAAATTGTCAAAATGGGGCTGCATCCCTCTTACTGCAAGGTCCTCAATGCAACCTAATAACTACTTGAAGTTTAAGTAGTCCTCAAGTTTAAGGGGTTACATACACCTAGACCCTGAAAACAGGAGACCTTTTTTATCTACATGAAATTCTTAACTGACTTTTTTATTCCTAAAGAAAATATGAGTGTTTGAACGTAAACTCAAGCCTGTAACGAAACTTCTAAGACACATTTCATCAGTTTTTTAATGATTAAAACCAAAGTGTGTCTATTACAGAAAAAACCGATATGACAAAGACTATTTAAGTAGTTTCTTTTATATACTTTAAGGAACATTTTTCCTTTTTTCTTTTAGATGACACCCGGGTGGAGATATTTATGGCACCGCAAACTCCCTTTTGTGACGACTTTGCTTTGTTCAACAACAGCTACACGGGGAACAAGATGAAGTAAAGTCTCGTTAGCTCGGTTTGGTGTACATGATACGGGCTTTTCGCTATCCCCACCACTTCTGTCTCACTCTTGTCCGGCGCAGGCGAGAGAAGGCAGTGAGAGCGAGCGAAGACAGTACCACGAGACAGACGACACGGTGATATTTTGTCTCGCTCCGTCTTTCGGACGCCTGGCTCTCCGTCCTTTGCGTGCGCGACGGTCGCTAGCGCTAACGGTGAGCATGGGAACCACTTCTGATTTTGCGAAGCGGTTCCCTGGCTACCGTAAGTGCTTGCGACCATCGCGCACGTCCGCCGCGCATGCAAAGCGCTCCATCTCGCTCCCCCCTGCGGCCAGAAAGAAGCGAGAAACTCACACTTGGAATTAGGGCTCCGTTCACGATACGTGCTCAACGCCGGTCCCGACCAGCGAGCGGCTAACGAGACTTTACTGTACCATCCCACTTTTTTGTCAGAAAATATTCTTTAAAGTACAAGCTTTCAAGTGTATATTCCGATTTTTGTTTAACTAAAATACTTCTAGGTAAAAAAAATTCATAACAACTCCCCTGTTTTCACGGTCCTAGATGTATGTAACCCCTTAAGTCTTAACCCCACACGATGAAAGAGAACTCGAACACAGAGGCGACGATTCCATAATCGTTCAATTACGAATCTGATTCCATACACACGTTGTCCACTAAACTATCAAACCAATGAAAATGAGATTTTTCTTAGACTCTTCTCTCTTTCTCTTTCCCGGTATACCTGAAATGTATACTAAACCGCAAAGGACTAACAAGAATTACCGCCGAAAAATTCAGAGGAACATCATACCAGAGCCGCGTACACCCAGAGAGGAGCCGAAAGCTCGCCTGGCGAACAACCGATTCGGTACTAAAAAACGCTCCTACCGTCGGAGGAAATATTTCTCAACGTTCGCGGTGCTTCATTAGACGCGAGATTCGGCGAAAGAGCGGCACGCTCGCTCGTACACGCTTCGGCCGCATTCCAAGGAAAGTGTTCCGCGCATTCATTAGATGCCGAATTTCACTCGCGCGGGACGTGAGCTGGTGCGATTCTACCTGAAAATATTTGAGCTATGCTGCCAGAGGTTCTGAACGACATCGCCAGGGAAGCGTCGTAGCTTATCAAAGTTCGCCTGGCTTCCTCGCACCAATTCCAGAAGACGAGCTTCTGGTCTCTGGACTGCAGGTCGGCCAACAGCAGCGCGAGGTTCTTGGCGACGGTCGCGTCGATTCTCAGCACGTGACGGCCCTCCACCACCACCGGGATAGTCTCTGCTCTCTCGTCACACCTGAAGGACAACGGTGCCCTCGCGTGTTAAATAGAATTAAATAAAGAAGATTGCTAGCACAGCCATGCGGCATGTAGCAAAATGGAAGTGAAGACTTGCCTAGATAATGGAACTTATAAAAACGTATAAAGAAGTTTACGTGAACATAGACCTGCAAGGTACCGCTTTAAATGTAATATTCTACAATTTATAATTTACGATTTGCTTGAACTAATTTTCGGAGTTGAGCAAGAACACTTGAAATGGTCCCCTGGTTAAAATAGAGAAAGAAAGCCGAGAAGCTTGAAAAGTATTCGTTTCATTTGCTTTTGTGGATTCCATTAGCCAGAGAAGGCTTTACCTATTATTTTTATATAGACTGTGAACGGTTCAATTAGAGGATGAATGATAATAGAGCTCACCAGGACATCACTCGTTTACGGAGATACTCGGCGGCTGGATAGCTGAGCGATTGTTTCGGCGATACAAACAGAATCGTCAGGCCATCGACAACACGCTCCTCGATCAATAAACCGGGCCTGGCCGCGAAATAGAGCAGGAGAATTAGATTTACCGCGATTCCAGCAATCATGCCGTATTCCGGGCCGATTACCAGGCAGCTCAGCAAAGTCACTGTCAAAGGTATCAAATCGATCTCTACGAGCAGAGACAAATACCGAATTACTGGCACCGTAGCGAACAGTGGATTGTCAGCGAAACAGAGTTCCGTCGCGGACAGGGAATCGCGTGGGGTCGCTGGGAAAGTTTTGTCGTGGCATGCATGTTTGTCATACATTTTTAAAGAATCCACGGGTGGACTGTGTTCACCGCGTCGTATGTCGAGACCAGTTAGCGAACAACATTTTTTTGTACTTTTTCTTCGACAGCGTGGTGCATTAAAATTGCTTCTAATTCAATCGAGGAGTTCAGTGAATTTCAAGTGAATTTTGAATATTTTATTGGTCGTCTAGAATGTGGAGGATCCTCCGAGTGGAAATGGTAATTTTGAAAATTTGTTTAGAATTATATACCTTGAAATGAATAATTGTTATAGAATAGTATAGATATTACTCTGTGGCAGTATGTAATTAATAAGCCATGTTGGAAGCTTTAAAGAATAATCACTTAACAATCAGGTCTCGACATACAATAAATGAATCCAGAATAGAAACACTTGAAATTTCGCTTGTGTACACAAAGACAATTCTTCTTTATATCAGTGGATACTGTTATCTCTATGTTCATTTCTCCGACGTTAAAAGAAACTTTAATCCCCCTCAAAAATGAATTCACCTTTCAAAAAAAGACACGAAATCAGTTACAGCTATCTCTAAATTTAAAGTCTGTTACTTATAAGGGATGTTCGGCAATTCGAAAATTCAAAAAATTTCGAAACTTAATAAGAAAAAATAATAAGGAGATTAATGTACCCACGACTGAAGTAATTCAAGAATTTTGTAAAAAGCAAATAAAGCTAGATTTTAATGTGATTTTAGTGATGCTAATAACGTGACTATTTTTTATTTTGTGAAGACACCCCCTCAAAAAACTTGCGAGTTTATATTATCACGAGTATCTACGAAACCGTAAAAGGTATCAAGAGAAGGTTAAATTCAAAGATTTATGAGATTATCGAAATTCTCAAAATTCGAGACAATTCTCGAAAAATAATTTCACGATGCTACAAAGGGCCCCTCGCTATTTTCGCGCTAGGGGTGAACGAACTGCGAAATATGTCGTCGAAAATTTCATCACGGACGTGGCTACGGTTTGAAGGGTGTGCGGGAGATTCAAGTGTAACTAGGATGATGCGCTGTCGTGCATAGTTGCTGACTAATCGGATCTTACTTTTCGTTCTCCAAAGCACGCCGAATATGCGAAGCTCAAACATGTAGTACATGGCAACTATAATCACTGCGGCGAGCGTTGCTTTCGGGATGAACTCGAAAGTCGAGGTCAGGAGACCGCACGCTAAAAGCACCAGGCATCCAGTAATTACACCGCCCATCGGTGTTTTTACACCCGAAGCGTTGTTTACGGCGGTCCTTGTGAAGCTTCCTGTGGCGGGCATCGATCGGACAAAGCTGCCGAAAATGTTGCAGAACCCCAAAGCCAACATTTCTTGATTAGCATCGACTGTTTTCCCCTTTGCTGGAAGAAACGGATCGTCGATCAAAACAATTAAAGCTTCCCAACTACCTTGCAGTTTGTTATATTGTAAAAACAATATTAAACGATTTAAGGTAATCGTTGAGCTCCGGCGCCGTTGAAAGTGATGCGAAATTTTATTTTTCATAATTGAGGACCTTGCAGCTAGAGGGGTGCAACTCCATTTTTTACCGTTTGTCAGTTGTGACGTGTAATATACGTAAAAAATCTACATCCTTTGGTGCTCGTATAATGCAAATCAGATAAGAAATGAGCGATTTATTGCAAATAAATAAAAATAGAAATATTAATATTTTTAATATGGAACATTTTTTCGCCAAAAATAGAAATAAAACCTTATCAACTCAATAACTACTATACTTATTATGAGAAAATATATATTTTTCAGTTAGTGTTTTCTTTTTAATGTTAAGTCAAAGCAGTAATTTATTTCATAAACAGTTTCTCTAATTGACTCGAAGTTGGTAAAGATGGAGCTGCACCCCCGTTGCTGCAAGATCCTCAATTAGTTTATACGATAAGCAAAGCGTTTGGAGATGTAAGGAAAATGCCCCTAAAAGATGTAATATCGATATTACTGGTCATTTGTTTTTTTCTTCGTTATAAGTGACAGATATGTATATATATCTATATCGAATTTTGTACACTCCACGCGCTTTTATATGTTAGTTGGATATTTTTAGCTGACTTTAGAGACGTACCAAAAGCTTTTGCTATGGCGATGCTCTCCAGAATGGCGATCAGCGGGACGAAAATGGTAGTGCTCCCCAGTTCACTGACCACCTCCACGAAATTGTACGTGTGATTGCCGCTTACGACAGAGAATGGCGGTGGACCGAAAGACGGCAAGCCTTCCGTAATATTTCCCGTAATTTTGAAAGGTTTAATGCCATAAGAGGACAGCGAATAGCTTAATATTATCCCAATGATGACCACTACGGCGTTTCGAGCCAACGACACGACCCACAGGCATTTCTGTAACGCTGTCCCGTTTTTCTTGCCAGGCAGATTCTGTTCTCCAATGCATAAACGGAGTTTCAACCTAACAAAGTCTCGTGAAAAGATACTTCAACTAAATAATTAATCGAATATGCACAGGGTAGCTTTTAATTCCTGGTATAAAGCGAAAAGTGGATTTTTGTGTTTCAAAATAAATCATCAGAATTAAATGAAATGTGAAAAATAAAATGAAATAAAGAAAAGAAGATAGAATAGCAATCTCTCTAATACATTTATTTGAAACTAGCTGACTCCTTATCCGGTTTCACCCGGGAATTATTTATGATGTTTCCCACGTTCTTTATAAATAATCTATAATCTAATCTAGGACGTATGTAATGTATATTCCAAATTTAATTACATCAGTTCTGTCGTTTAGGTGTGAAAGAAGAACAAACAGACAACGTTTCACTTTCAGGTATTAGTAGGGATACTTTATGTTTACGTTTGACACTTCAAGAACTGTTAAAAACACCCAATTCATTGCAGTGTAGAAAGTGTTGGCATTTTTCTTTATCACAAACGTTCTAATAGACGCTAATGTGCTCTGACTGGTCAAATATTCGAAAACATTTCAACTGTGGGAAACTTTCGCTGAGTAATGTAGACCACTTGTTTCATACGACTTCACGAATAAAAAATGTCATACTGAGCAAGGTTTGTAAATACAAACGCAAATTGATACTAGTCTGCACTAATTGTTCGACTGTCACTGTTGTCCACATTCAACTGAGCAGTTAAATGAATTTTTACAAAAACCGGAGTAGGTATAATGAAATTTGATTCTGCATTCCCGACTGATTTTCAAATGTGTAAACACTCTGCGTCCTTTATTCCAAAAATGATTGTAGATCACATGAAATGATTGTAGGTACCATTGCATATTCGAAAAATAAATTAAAGAAGCCTTGCATTCGTTGTTACACACTATTCGGGGTATTAATTTAATCACCCAAGAATCCACACAGTGTGCACAATTTTCACAGCTACATGATTGATAAAATGGCTGCTAACGAACTTAATTTTACACCTAATATCTTTTCAATTCTAATATTAGACGAGGTAGAAGTAGTAACGTGTTAAATATTCGAGTGATGCAACCAATACTTCCAGTAGTGTAGCAACATTTTTCTAGCATTAACTCAATTGTGCCCAGCACGTTGGATAACAAAACCATCTACCCGTTGTATATTCAAATTAACAACTTAACAGGCAAGCTTACCTTGAGGCAAACCAGTACGATCATAGAACAGACTCCCAATAGAGTATCCCAATGCGTGATATCATTGACGTGATCGACAACTTTGATAATAGCGTCGATAAAAGAATCGCTCCTACCACTCAGGCCAAGAAGCGTGCCCAACTGAGATGTTCCGATTATTATTGCAGCCGCGTTGCTGAATCCAGAGATCACTGGCATACTAACGAATTCCAAGAGAAATCCCAAGTGGAGCAGCCCCATAAGCAGGATTACGCAACCCGATATGAAACACATGAACACCTGAGAAAAGGACCACACAAATTCCACTTCGTTAAAAGAAATCCTGATTGAATTTGTTTTATAACGTTACTTCATGTTTTCCAGAATAGTCGACTCAAAAATATATTTAAAAAATTATTTTTCCTGTAGAATCGCCACTATAGGTACAATTTGTTTTATAACGTTACTTCATGCTTTCCAGAATAGTCGACTCAAAAATATATTTAAAAAATTATTTTTCCTGTAGAATCGCCACTATAGGTACAATTTTTACCATCGATTACAAGACACTCTGTAGTAATATATTATTAAAATTAAACTGTAATTATTTATTAGGCACAAATGGCCCATAATTGCAGGCCCAATCTAATTCCCATGCATTGTATAAATAGCTAATAGGTAATTTTGAAATTTGTGGTCGTTGGAACGATATTGTTGAACTGATTATAGATTGGAGTGGCTATTTCATGTAACATTATTATGGTTGAATTTGTGGAGTTTGTAGTAATTGTGGTCCATTTAATTACTGCAGAGATCCTTGCCAATATATTACTGAAGAACTAAATTACGTTTATTACGGACGTAGTGATAGTTTTGTTGAATGCCAATTTCGAACTACCTACTGTTTGTTTTTCTAGTTCAATAACCCGTGCGAACGTACGGTTCAGACTTTCTCAATGAATCACTTGATTTTCTTTGAGAAAGTTGTCCTGAAACAGGTGATGATTTGCGAAAGAGAAATCCGATGAGTGTGATGCATGAGACAGCATTTTTCAATTTAACCGTGCAATTGTCAAGCCTCTGTTTCCAAGTAGCCTTGCATTGCCACCGAGTAGAATTATCCTTTACAATTCAGTAAAAATTATAAACAGCCGTCGATGTGCAATGTCAAGTTTGCTATATCTCTACTGCAGCGATAATAACTGCGTACGATAGTTACTGTGTAATCTTGAATAACGATTAAAAGTTAAAAAAGTTATTCGTCACGTGTCAAATAATCTAAAGTTAATGTAACTTTCATTTGAACTGTTATGTAAATAATTTCTTATTTAGTTAATGTTTAACTCTGCCCACAACTAATATGGCTTAGGGTATATTCATATGATAGAGGCAATGATAGTTTATCGAAACTAAAAACCTATAAAATATGGGTATGTCTGTCAATGCAATACCAGCCGCAAACATCTCCTGTGATAACGCCTTTGCAAAGGAAAAATCAAAAGACCTGTTTGCATTTTATACAAAATAAAAACATTGCAAATATCCCTGCAGTAGCTCAACCCTCCATACACATTCTACAGTGCGCAATACAGGGAACCTACTCATTGATTGGAAATAAAATTCCCTTGTAAAAAAATCGTTAATAATACGACCAGGTTAAAATATATATGCTTCGGAGGTAAGAATTTTATAATTCATTTCGCCGCACACCGGTATCTCATCATTTTCTCGTAAGGTAAAAGGGGTTTTAAGAGTTTAAGACGAAGGAAGGCGATGGAGCCTGACGCGAAAAGAAGCGAAAAAACATAGAGGTGCACTTACGGCGATGTCATCCCCGAGTCTCATAACATGCTGTTGCGACAATAAAGCCATTATTGCTGTTGGGCCCACCGTGACATCTTTGCAGCTACCGAACACCAAATAGACGAAGCATCCCATGAAACTGCTGTAGAGGCCATACTGAAAGTTTCAAAATTTCACCTAACAATAATTGGCTTTCCATTTATATTCGATGCAATATAAATAACATATTTCTATTTCAATTCACTAATCATCATGGAGTCACGAACACCAGAATTTATTTTCTAACTTTTATTTCGTTTACTTTCTCCCCCTTTTCTCCAGTGACACGTTAAGCCCTCGCGCTACGAAGAGAAACTTTGAACTATGTGTTTTTGTAATAAAATTTCTTATAACTGTTATAGAGATATTTCCTTTTTAGAGATTTTAGAAAACTGTGAATGCAAGTAAAATTGTAGGAGTTTGTTACGTTTCAGTTGAAGTTAGGTTTTTATATTCTGGAAGTATGTAACTAATTATAATATACATTAACTAAAACAAGAAGGATCAATTTTTTTTTAAATTTTAAGAAACAACCCAACTATCTTGAATGAAAACTATTCTGTACATTTGTTAGATAATATTTTGGATTTCTAACTTATTCAGTATATCTCAATATTACCAATGCAAAAATACATGTTAAATAAAATTTATTTAACATTTTTTTATTTTATAACATGGGTTCATGGAACTTTTATTATAACGATTCTAAAACATCTACGTAGGTAAGTATTACATATAAACAACACATTCAAAATATCAATTTAACAGTATGAATTATTTAATATTCTTGTAGTACTATCCATTGAATAGTATTTAGTGTTTGTCACAACGATTGAGAACTTTTTTAATATCGGTGAACAAAATATCTGTTCCTGTTATACAGAAATTTGTATTCTTATATTTTATAAGTTCCATTCCAACTAGAACTTTTATTTTCAAGAACTTTTATTTTATCGGTTCTTCTGAGAACTTATAATGTGAGAACATTTTTAAAAAAGCTCCGCGGCATTTGTTTTAAATGGAACCTATTGAAAAGTTTCAGAACTTTTTCGATCCCTGAAATAAATTTCACAAAGAAACAGAAGAACGTTATTAAGAAACGTTATGAAAACAATTCACTGTTATATGTTAATCATCTTCTGAACCAAAATAAAGAAAGTATTAATATTTCAGTACTACTTCAGTATACATCTCATCTCCTGAGAATAAAACTATGTCAATATATTCTGACATACTAAATTTTTAATTCAGTGCTTCAAAATAAACTTAATTTCAAAGAAAAAGCTTATTGTCAACTGAAATCGAGAGGCCAAAGCGTATGTGTGCCTATTTCCGCCGCTGGCAATATCGAAAAAATCTGCAACTAAATTTATACTTTCATTTCCTTCACTTCCAAGTATACCCCCATAAATTTTATTTAAATTTCCAAAAAGAAACTCGTGGAGCGTCGAGCACGCATACACACCTGCGCGGGAAGCCCAGCCACAATCGCGTAAGCGATACCCTGTGGTATGGCAGTCAAACCGACTGTCAATCCAGCCAAAATGTCCTGGAGAAGTTTGGACCAGCTGTAGAGGGGCAGCCATGCCAGAATCGGTATCCTTCGCAATAGGAGCTGCTTTAAAACGAACCTCGAAGTCACGTTTCGCCCTGCAATCCAAGTTCGCGAATTTATTTACAGAGAATTAATTACTTCCCAACTAATTACCTACTTATACAGGGTGGGTGACAAAGGGTGGTACAACGAAGCATAGAGCGATCCGTTGCGCAAAAGCAAATCGAGAATGTGGAATAAAATTTCCTGATAACAGCCTCTGTTTTCAACGAAATCGGTATAAAAAAAATTCATCGGACACGCCAGCAGCTAACTAAAAATCCGCAGAATTTAGGAATAACCGTGGTTCAACCGTGAATAACATGAATCTTTGTGCAGAAATACAATTGAATTCCCAGAATATTTTTTTTGAAGGAGGCTTTATTTTCCAGAAAATTTAATCTGATTTATTAGCTTCGCGCACACTGGACTAAAAATCATTTCCAACATAAAATACCATTCTTCGGAAACAAAGCCTCTTTTGAAGATAGTTATTCTAAAATTTCCACCGATTTTTGTATACAACGGTTTTTTTCATTCACAGTTCTATTCATATTTTAACGACAAATTCTGGGAATTCTTGATCAAGAGTCCGGACGAATTTTGAAACTCGATGTTCTCGGAAGCCCCGAAGCCCGTAACAAAAAATCAATTTGTGTAATTCACCCACCCTGTATAGAAATCACTCAGAGCATTTATTTTTGACGCATCGATAGTGGGTCACAGTAAATTCCAATTAATATTTGTTTCATACAAATCGAGTTTCTATTAGGTATTCTTTTCGAAAGTTTCACCGTAAGCCGTCGAAATAAAAGTTAATTACTCTTCGGTGATGGATAACAAATTTTTCTTAATCAAATATAGGTGAAATGTGCATGCGACTGGGGGACATGGCAGGTTCCATAGGTTCCTGGTTTCAGCTAATTCGTCCATTCATCGAATAAACAAGGATGCATCGGTAAACATTGCACTCTTATTAACACCATGATTGACACATACATTAGTGGATAAATAGAGGACGCGACGAGTAAACGCTAATTTGACTGTGAAAATAATGCGCGTGTGTACCGCAATGGACACAAATATTGATCAAATCAGCCAATTAACTGGGGATATGTTAATGATCATGAAGTTGTGCTTTGATAGACGACACTTATTTCTACTCTTTACAGATTTGTAAACCTACTGTATGTGAATCAATTAAGCTACTGGGTTGGTGCATGTGAAATTGCAGATAAGAGGTCACTTACTTTTGGCGTGGATGAAATAACAATTGCTAACGTCACAGAAGCTTAAAGAAATAAAATAAATAAAATAGTTAAAAGAAAAAAATATTTTCATTCAAACTTCTCCACATGAATCTGCAATTTCATACACGTAAACCTAATATATATATCAACGGGGAAAATAGTAAATTTTCAGGATAAAAAATTGCTCAAAGAGAATGAAGAATTAGCTCGTTGGATGATAAAAAGCATAAACACCAGGGAAGCAAGTAAAATCACAAAATAGATAAAAAATCAGTGAACACTAATCTAATGTACTTCCACTATGTGTTATATTAAAAATTATATATAAACCCTTAAACCTTGTTACCACCGAGAGAAAAATAAACAGGCGTCTACCCCTAACGAACTTCACAATATTTTAAACAATCTGCACACATTTGCAAACACAGCGTCGCTCTTACTTGCCACCACTGGGGAATACAGCACTCCTGACATGTTCATTAAATCCTTGACAACGAGACTGCGTAATTGTTCTTAGAAATAGAAGTCCGTTAAGTAACAAGTGTTCCTTATTATGATCACACCGAATCGAACATGAATTTCACGGGCCTTTATGCTGCATCGAGTAGCTATTCCGTCCGCGAGACGAATGAAACAAGACTCGGAGCCTCGAACAATGAACACCGGATGAAAGACGAAGAGAACCGCAATTATGTCTTAAATAGGTGATATTGCAACATGTTCTATCCATTGACTGCAGCCTCTAAATCGTTAATGCCACACTGATGTCAGCGTATTTCGCGAAATTGCATACTTTAATCACATAACGTTACACGGATAAAGACATCGTTCCCTCCCGCGAAACAAGGCATAAAACATTAATGTTTCGTAAACCCCCCGACGCTCGCAGAACCGCGAATAAATTTATGCGGCCCGTAAAAAATCCTGTAACCGTGTACTTTTTATTGGCTATCTCCTTGCGCCCGCGTATAACTAATGCAGCTATGAAAGAAGACAAGAATGTTGCGTGTAGTAGCGCACCGTTATGGGTAATAAAGATTATCAAGGATTACGGAATTAGAGATGCGACGTTAATGCGTAAAATTGATTTACTTTATTCGACATCGCGTTGAAAGAGGTATAGAGACGTTGGTGAAAATACAGTCGCGGGGAATCAAGGTAAAATATACAATAGGGTGGAGTGAAATTTTTTTTTGAGAATTTCGCCAACACTTTATGTTTAATTTTTTAGCCTATACTAAAGCATTATTCATACAAAATATTAATAAGTTATTACATCATCCTCGGGTGGCGTATGGTAAATTAAAAAACTTATTAAGACTATACATTTTTTACAAATTAAGTATTCTGCGGTTTCCTTAGTGTCTTCTCTCGCTCTAGCAATTTTTTATTATTAGTTCTACTGACTCAAGAAGGTCTGGATCCTCGATCGCTGTTCCAGGGACAAGTTCGGACCGGATAATGTTTCTGATCTCGACCTTGAGTCATTAGAACTAATAATCAACAATTCCGAGAATAAGAGAGGACACTAACGAAAGCGCAGAATACTTAATTTGTAAAAATTTATAAAGTCCCTACAAGTTTTTTTTAATTTACCATGCGCTACCTGAGGATGATGTAATAACTTATTAACTTTTGGTATGAATAATGCTTTGGTTTAGGGTAAAAAATTAAACATACAATGTTGGCGAAATTGTCAAACAAAATAAATTTTACTCCACTTTAATATACAAGACCGCTCGATTGTTACTAAAAACTATTTGGGGAATAATTTTTGTGATGATAGGTTTTGTATGCGTCGATTTATAAAGATTTGCAAGATTACGTATAATTATCGCAACAGTGAGTTTTGGTTTAATAATGTGTCTCGTATTTAAAAGTAAGAAATCTTTTGATTTAATCCTTTTCGGATGAAGTACCGGATTCAGCCCGTACGAACAACGCCGATGTGCGTTCTGTGAATGGGGGAGACCGGGGCTGGTTGTCTCAAAAAGTAGGTTGACTAATTGTTAATAACTTTGCTCCGACACTACTGCGGAAAAATTCACTGTAGACAGAAGTCACTACGCTTTCTACTATGCCATGCATTTATGTTCGACCCCACGATCGCACGTTTTTTAACAGTTGTCAGCGTTTGTCGAAAAATTGACTACGTAAGTAAATATTTTTTCTTAAGGATTTTATTTTTCACGCTCTATATAGTTACAATAGAATAATTGTTAAGGGACTATTTTAAAGTTTGTTTATTAGACGATCTATTGACATAGTATTTTTGTTTATACACAAATAATTTAAGGTTATATAGATTATTGAAGTCAAAATGATCGGTCAGGGCTGGTTGACTAATAACGTTAATAAGGTTTAAATTGTTATTTTGTTATTCACAAAACAATTTTAATTTTTGTTTAAATTTCACTATGTTACAAATTCATTATAATTAATATCTATTTTAAATATAAAAAAAAAACGCGACTCATAAAATATTTTAAAAAATCAATAAAAAGCAATGTATAAGTTTGCTAAAAATTTTCGATTTCATCAATTTCAATTTTCTCTTTCAACCAATTTTGCCGCCGCTCTGGGTAGTTGCCCTGCTTGCGCGCCCCTAGATCGAGCCCTGAAGATCATCAAAGTACCCCAGTAGCACCACATGCAGAGGGAAATCTAATTGAAGAGTTCTTGTAAAAAACACTGTAAGTGTTATGTACCTACAGTTTCCCCCGAAATCAGAAATTTGATTCCATTGGCAAGTAGGTGATTCTCAAGGAAATTTGTTTTCTTAGTTTTGCCACTTAGGGTAGATGTCTCTATTACTGTCAGTGTTCCTATTACTGCCAGTGTCCCTATTACTGCCAGTTTATTTATTTTAATTTGTAAAAATGTAACGTATAAAGAATAGTGTACAACAATAATATTAATAATAATCAGAACAGTCCCAATTTAATAATAATATTATTGTTGTGCATTATTCTTTATAAGTTACATTTTTATTAAGCAAAATAAATGAACTGGCAGTAATAGGGACAATGACAGTAATAGGGACATCTACCCTACAGTGTTCTCAAAAAGAACTCTTCAATCCCAGAAATATAAATTATCCTAAACATTCCTGTGGCCACCACCGTGCGCACGTACACTCACATATTTTATAAATTGCACGTATATCTACATAATGATTCCACGCATCTTCTACCTACACATCACCATGATTTTAATATCGACAATCTTTTATCCGTTGGAACGACGTTATCCCAGTGGACGGTTGTCACAAGTGGATTCGAACTGGGAGGCACGTTGCTCCGTCTACGAAAACGATAAATCACGGCTATCCACCGATAAACACTACGCACTACGGTACCCGCGCACTTTCCCTCCGCGGCTTTTCGGGCACACTGGCAGGTGTAACAAGACACAGTTGCAATTAAAAACGCGGCGTCCGGGAAGGCACGGGTGGAGTAGGCTCGCAAGCGCGCGATCGAGCAGCGATAACACGTTTGACTTGCGATTACCGAGCTCCGCAGATAACGGCCGCTCGATTCTGCGATATATTGACACTGCATAGAGAGAATTTCTTTATTCCCCGGGACCGTCTGATCTCCGGCACAGGCGATGATACCTCGTGCCTCTTAAAATGTGCTTTATCGTGGAATCCCGCTAATGCCGCTTGATAACAAGTCACATGATTAATCACAACGGTAGTACTGTGTTTAAATTCGTGAAATCCAGACTATCCATTCCGATTCGTGTTTAATAGCGTGCAAGGATATCGCGCGCCGGCGCGATGGCTTGATAATTTCGCTGCACGTTGCGAAACTAGAACCGAAAGAAACCGCGTCCATGTGTTACGTTCATGGTTTAATTTATTGGATTAAGGCTCGACAGAAATTCCAATTCGCCATGGATCGGTTAGAAATCAGATTTGGGTGGGAATGAGCTCAAGTACGCTGGAACTAAAAGATGCTTGAAGTGATGGATTACTTTGTTACTCCCGTTTTGAAAATAATTTTAAAACAGTGACCGTATTTCGCGATAAAAGCAGATGAATCATTTGGAAATGAGTTTCTATTTTTGGAAATTGTTGTGAGTACAGTAATGGGACACACTAATGGCACTAATGGCATTCGCTTTCAGGGTTTTTTTTTATCCAAACATTTCGTATGAAGCACAGCCATGTGTACTTATTCAAATATAAAATAAAATGGGAAAGCATTTGGTTAATAAAAGAATGACGGAATAATTCAGAGGAGGCTCAAACGAGTTGTTCGAATAAACTAACTTACGAGCATTTGAAGATAACTTTTAGTCGAACAAGATAATATATTATTTGAATATATTTTCAAATATATTTCTGAAAGATTTTATTCAAATAATGCCCAGGACTGTCAGAAGTCTACATAATGATATTTGATGCAGGGTTGAAAGAATGAATTTCCACAAGAATTTTCCTACTAACCCCTTCGGGGTTGTAAAGCCCAAGATAATATGCGTCTGCTCAGCAAATTGATATTCAGTCATTGCTTTAAAAACTTCACCAATTTGGTATAATAATAATAATTTTTTATTGAATCAGTACACATTACGAAAGCAACAAGAAGATAAAAAATCAAATAGATATGTGAAAATAATAAAAAGAAAAATAGTAGAGTTAGAAATTATACTATAGTACTAATTAGCTTTACCATCCGGTTTCGCTCGGAATTTAGATTCTGATTTTAGAAAAAAATTTGTAGAAATGGCCACATTCATCTGGATTGGCCAGGTATAAAGAGGCACTTCTCATGACCCCAGATTTTACCGTTCGAAAATATTTAGACGACAGATAAACACACAAATATATAAACTTTCTGGTTCAAATATTACGATATGTAAACGTAGAAGTAAAGTGTAAAAGACGAAGTCAAACTGTCAACTGTTATTAACATAGCCACTTGAAACAACATAGTTAATAAATTTCATATTAGTTGATGGATTGTAATTAATATATAAACTTTAAACTGATTATAACGCGAGCAAGTGTGGTCGAGCAAGTTCGAAAAAGCGAAGTGATAGACCGTACGAAAGTTTGTGTTATCGTTTCTCGAGTAATAGGCAATATCCGATTCCCTGGAATCCGTCTAAATTTCGCGACAAGAATTGAAGAGTCCTTGTAGAAAACACTGTAAGTGCCAAAAATCAAATTCTATATTTACTACAGCATTAGATACCACTGACACGTAAAACATTTTCCGATAAAAATTTCCTTTCTTTAATTCTGGCACTCACGGTGCTTTCTACAAGGACTCGCCAATTTATATTTCGCCTTTGAATATCGCAACGAGAATATCTGTCTAATTTCCCCAAAGTTTGGAAATTGGACTGTTAGATCTTTTATCAGGCGATAAAAATGTAATTGGTCGGATGTTCCTGAAGGGAGGAAAAACCCTCTCGGATCAAGGCGAACGAGAAAATTCAAACATCTGGCTCCGAAAAATTAACCAAGTTCATCGGCCCGAAGTCACCACGTGCAGCACCTGCAGACGCGGCGATATAGGTCGAAAATGCCGTAAAGAATGTCTACGTTCATAAAACCTGCACGTCTTGGGTACCTTAGAAATAAGGCAAGCAGATGTCCTCGAAACGTTCTTCGAAAACTAAGAAACTGCACGCCGTGGAACAGCGGCTGAATTTTTGCTTCGCGCTGAACCTGCTTTTCTTCCGCAAGACGGAACATGACGCAATTGTTTGCGCTCAAGTATGTCGGTCGGTAACATTATTAATAGAATGAGAAATTCGAGACAGATTATCCTAGAGCACGCAACGCCATCCTTTAATACATCATAGGAGAAAAACGTGATGGAATGATTCCGTTCAAATATTCGCTCTTATTAAATGATAAGCAGATGCGATTTTTCTAGCAGTAGGGGGCAGTGAATTATTAAGGGAGCAGTTTTTATTCTTCGTCGAGGGAAAGCAGATTGAATTTGGTAGACGATGATCAATAAAACGTTGAGGCCTGCTGTTCAGTGGATCAACAGACCATGTCTCTATACACGAATGCTAACGAAATGGGCACGACCCCGCAGCTATTTTGGCCTTATTATCTTATCTTAGACATAGTTCTGGTGTTTGAACATGATCAATCGAAATATTATTTTTTTTCGAACCCATTTGTCGTTGTACTTAATGTATCAAGCTGTTTTTCTAAAAGATAAAATAATTATTCTGAATTAATAGTTGTTAAAATGATAAATTTTTTAAGAGTTCAGACAGAGTTTTTCTGACGTCACGTTTTCCTCCTACACATAACGCCAGTAGATGGCGCCATTCGAAAGCAGAATTTATCCAATCAGGAATAGTTTTGATAAAAATGCGGTTGCGCAGTTGACGTAAAAGATAAAAAGCCGCTGCGTTCGGGTCGCTAGTAAATGTCACCTAGCTGTCAATCAATCATAACCTGCCAAGTGTCAGTTGTCACAATTTTTGAAATGTCACGAGTTTTTCCACCGTATAAGACACTGAATTATTGTCTCAATTAACAATGTAAGTCGCCAAATTTTTTTAATAGACTTTTTATGTAGAGCTTATAGCACTCAATTTTTTTAATAGATTTTTTATGTAGAGCTGATAGAAACGAAGGAGACTCACAGACTTGGAACTTGTCAGGAGAAGGTTCGACTGAGAAGCATCTTCTTACGCTCTAATTTCTGGAACGTGGGATTTTAATTCCTTAAAATCGAAGCGAAAATCTGAGTACTGAATTGATTTGTGGCCAATAAAGGAATGTCAAATATAAAAAGTGACAGAGGAATGAGTGTTCGAGCGGAGAATGAGAATACAATTGGAATTAGCGAAGTTGATTTCACAATCTTTGCATGTGAACTTTTTTCGTGAATTAAAGGGAATTAGCTTTTAGGGGCAGGAGGATAAGAATCAAACAAACATACATATCAGAGCAAACATGATTTGGCACATTTACGAAGTGGAGCATTTTTGACATAGTTGACAATTCTTGGACAAAGTGTAATTATTTACAATAGTGGCACGCGTTTATATAGTAAATAAAAAATATATAAACAAATTATGCTAAACGATTTTATTTAAAATACACTAAAAATTGAAAAGTAATTCTTTTCTTGTACTACAATTTCGATAGTGATATGCTACTTTAAATGAAATCGTGGACAAATTCATTCCAATTGGTTCATATTCTCTTATGACATATCCTGCACCACGAATTATTTAAACTGACATATCACTATCAAAATTGTAGTACAAGAAAAAAATTATCATTTATTTATTATTTACTTTTTAGTATCTATGTTTTATTTGGAGTTATAGGCTGATTTCAAGTAATCTTTTAAACCCCTCGGGGTGTTTTTTCAGAATTTTGTACTGCCATCCAAACTACGTACGCCCGCAAAGTTTCAAGTTTATTGGATAGATGGACGCGAAAAATACCGACTCGTCTCTGTCAGTAAGTAAAGAAGGGGGAATCACACAGTATAGGCAATCCCAAAACAAACCACAAGGTTGATAGCAGATTTAGCGAAGGATTGAAAAGATAAGAATTACAATTCTTACAAAGTTTCGGAAGCTTTACATTGCAAATATTATTAGAACTGTATATATATTATTGTATACAGTTCTTGTTATATACTGATCTTAGAATTTACTGATCAAAAAATCTATTTGTACTTCCATAACCTAGATCTAACCTAACCTAAAAGAAGAAAAAAGATTTATATCCCACTATATACACTGCCCATAAATTCAGGATCATTCGCCAGTATAATTTTGGGACAAAGCCATTCAATTAGTACAATTATCACGTATCTCCACACAGAATAATATTTTAACAATCATTTTATGGCGCCCCTAAATTCTTCAAATCTGTTCTTTTTTATTACGACTAGCAAATAGAACAAAAAGAAAAATAAAGAACCTCGTCTATTCGTCAGTTGGAAGACTCTGAGATTCTAACAGACATTTTTAAATTCTAATACACACAATAATGTAAATATAATTGACAAGGGCCAGTAATAAAAATTGAAATGGTATCTCAAGGAGGGGAACAATTACTTATCGCAATTACAACAGCAACTGAGTCTTCCAAATAATAATCGAATATATAAGCAATAATCTTTTTATACATAAACATTTTCTAATACAAAATTGGATGTCAAGTTTTCTTAGTAATATTCCCTTTCTTTTATCAGGGATTATATTTGACTTCGTTATAATGGTAAGTGATGGAATCCACTTCAATTGAGTTTATTGATCCCTGTTGCACACGAAATAAGTGTATGTGCGAAACATATCACAATATTACATGTGCGCCAGAGATAAATGAGCTTAATTGAACTGGCCGACACGAGTTGCTACTGAACCGATTATGGCTCCAAAAACAACAAAGAAGTCGATGAAAACAACCAGACACAATATACTTGCGCCTCGTTATCTTTATATTGATTGTTTGGCACGGAAGTCTCGCGCGCTATCGCGATCACATGTGCTTAGAATTTATGTATGCACTGTAAATACAATAATTAGCGCGCTCTAAAAAAATTTCAATTAATTTTTAATTTTTCTTGCACACCAAATGTTCGCCAGCGTACAAAAAGAAAGCGTAATAAAGCAAAAAGTTATCGTTACATCGATATATTAAATAATCAAGCGCTCTGACTTCTCTAATTTCTCCATCACAATTACTTTTCCTTTTTCTATCCGCGTGTTTTAATAAAAAATATAAGAATACAGGTTATGTTACTATTCTTTAAAAATAAATGTTACAAATTTCTTTCCTTTACTAATAAAAAATTAGAAATTAATTTATTACAGTGAAATAATATATTAAAATTTGAAAAAGGTTTGAAATGTAACGGAATCAAAAATAAAAAAAAAAGATAAATTTTCCACCGCAGTCGGTAGGACTCGAACCTACGCTCCCAGAGGGAATCTGATTTCTAGTCAGACGCCTTAACCACTCGGCCACGACTGCTACGATTCATAATTCTCCTCGTCGAACAGAAATTGAAGTTCGATACAAAAAAACATTTGAATATCACGAAATTATATAGCAAAAATGAATTGTCATGACATTTCCTTCATTGTACAATTACCTACAACCTCCAATTGCGCCGCTAATCCAACATTTCTGCGCGAAACTAAGTCGAAGCAAAATAACAATAATGACTGGTAAACTGTGCGCGGCTGAAGGCACTTATGATTCAACGAACAGCATATAACCGTTGTGGAACATATACAAAAGATGAGGAACGACGGGCGAATCGAGTTATGTCATTGAGATCTGATTGATACTGTGGACAGGTTGAAACTTCAAAAGAGCAACTTACTTAATAACGGCGTGGTTTCCCCAATGCTTCCTCTTTCGCGGGGCATTTTTCCATAATCGAGCACAATCAGGCAACTACTCCGTGTATACCTACGTACGCTCGGCACAAAAGCGTCACATATCCCAGCACAAAAGAGCACCGATTCGAGAGCCGACGATGTCGATAAGGCAGAGCGTGATTACGAAGCATGATCGTGATGCAATGTTATCACTCGGACATGCGTGCACAATGCCATGGGCATTATATGTAATAGAAACGCCCCGTCTATTCTGGGATGACGTCCATGCTGACGATTCCTGATTTTTCAACGTCCGTTCGTTAATGGCGGATTAAAAGAACAGATTACTCGGATTGGGCTAATATTCTGAGCTTGGTAATAGACATTTTCTGCTTCTCTGGTTAAATCGTTTATACTTCCGAAAGAAAAATGGCAACGAGATATTTAATAGAGAATCAAGCGATTAATTAAAGTGACGAGGAATATTTCGTTTTACAAAGAACAGGAATAGAAACCACTTCGATTAGCGATAATCAATATCTATTTCAGAAGCGTCACGCATTTCTGAACATTGAAATAAATCTAACGCTGATAAGGGATTACAACATATGATCTTACTACTTACTAATTGTAACTTATAGATTCGATAGCCTTGGCCAATACTTATATCTCAATAATCTCTTCGGTTGTTGAGATTAGCAGAATAATTGTGTTGGGAGATTTTTTTAAGGGACAGATATATACGGTCGAACAACGTGCTTCAGCCTAGTATAATCTAAAGTAGTTGAAATTTATATACAGATGCATCGCGTGTCATTGTATCGACGTTATCTGCTATTTGTGTATCTGATAGGGGGATCCAGACCTCGTTTGCTGAATTTTCGCGTGCGTAGGTACAATGAAAATATAAATATCCGCGTCAAGGTTTTTTTAGACGTTTTAAATGAAACCTTTCGTCGAAAAAGTATACTTTCCTCTATGTAAATATAACACACGGTGTAATAGGTATGTTACATTCTTTTTCATAGTTCTATGATACATACTTCTGTATTCAAGGAACTTCTTAGCAAAAGTGTGGTTAAAAGAAAGTAAAAGTATACCGGTATATCCTTGAGTAAGGCAAAATAGTGATTTCATTACCCGTATAGAGTTATCGTTGCAAGTGACAGGAGCGTTACCAATGCCAATGTATCACTATAGCGACTTAACTTGCGTTCATTGGTGCATCATTACTCACTGGTGTGCGTACACCTGGCGGCAATGACAAAGGTGACTGACACTTCTACGTGAACAGTACACTTCATTCTAATAAACATCTTATTATATATTTTAACATTAATACCTAATCAATATTTACTTCAACCTTCTAGTGCCAAATGATTTGTTTATAACTATTTGTATTTTAAGCATATTTCGAAAAGTATATGTGAAATAAAAAATTCTATATAAAATAGTTCCTACACGCAGAGCTTATAACACTCGCAATTACAAAATAAGAATGGGAAATCATTTGCGATCACGTTATGCTCCATCAAACAAGTAGATCGTTGCTCACATAATACAGATGCATAACAACTGTTTCGTTAATGCGCAATAGTTCATGTCATGAATACATTATGACGATGAGAATATCTATTGGACTAAGCTTTCACACTTCCGATTGCTTTTTTCCGATATGCGCGATCGATAAGAACGTGCAAAACACGGGAAATCTGTGCTGATTACTAATTAATGAATGTTGTGATTGTTGATACTTGATACCTTTCAAGTTGCAAATTTTATAATTAATTCATTCGAGCGTCTATTGTAGTTGAGACAAAGCACGTCACGAGGGCTTCTTAAAGAAAATTCATCATCGAACGTAAAGCACATTCCACGTTTACATAATCGATTGTACAACAGCTAGAAGTAATCAACGTGTAACTAATGCCTATATCCGAAGGAAGTACTTGAAAAATTAATGAGTAAATTCTCTTTAATCGCAGACAAGAACTGTAGATAATAACGTTATAGAAACAAAATCTACGTCTATGTGTATAGGAACTTCGCAGAATTTCTCTATTCTTAAATATTCTGTTCCGAATATTTAGAATATTGATTGCTATGTAATTTCAAATATACATATATTAATCAAATTGTTAATTCATTTTGTATACAACATTAGATCATCGTCAGAATATAATCGAACCGACTTGGCTTTTTATTACCGAACAAGTTCTCTACACGATTGAACTTACGTTCGCGAAAGTACAGGACGAGTTTTACGTTCATAATTTATTTTTGTTCAGGGAAAATTATTCCGAATTCTTGGAATGCGTTGATTGGTTTAGTCATCGATTCTTTTTTTATTTACCCTTGCCTTGCACGATATGACATAACTGGGACACAACCTTATAAGGTAACAAAAAGCGAATTCGACGAGGATGGGATTCGAACCCACGCGTGCAGAGCACATTGGATTAGCAGTCCAACGCCTTAACCACTCGGCCACCTCGTCCCGTAGCAAACGCATCTCCATTGACTCCATTTTTGGCACATTATTCTCAATCTAATGCAAAATATCTGCTGCACGTGTTTTAGACTTAAAGTCTATCATTAACCTAGCCTCCCGACGCTGTCCAAATATCCTCCAACTTACGTGACATAAACGCTTATACTTGTTCGCAGTTCTTCAAATGATTCGATCGTTTCGACCCACTGAACAGGAACAATGAATCGAAGCGATCAAGCAAGCTTTAACCAGAATAAGCTATTCGGCTTCATGAATCTGACACGTAGTCTACTTAATTACATAATAAACACTCTTCATTCGACAGAATTTAAAATTACAGTTAAATTTAACCTACGTTTACCTCAAATATTCTCGACGACACTGACTCGCTATGTATAAATTTAAATGCAACTTTGCCTGTACATAATTACTCTAATAGACTAATAGCGATGAGAACAGAATACTCTCATAACAAAAATGTAGTTTCCGCCGTAGAATTATTTATTAAACATTAGCTCTAGTAAGATGAATGACATACGTAAATGATCCCGTTCGTCGATACAATAATGACGCGTTTTTTGGAATATCGACGCGGAACAGAAAACACGGATACAGCGCTGACAGCGCGTTACATAATCGAGTCAGCAATTTCGAAAATACGGAGAGCAAAGGAAGGGAATGTGCGGTGGGACTGGAAAAAGAATTGTGGAATAACGGATTTAGATATCCGCATGTTTTCCAAGAATCTACGAAGAATGCAAGCGATGACTGCCAACGGGAGAAAATGCAGGTTCGATCGAAGATAACGGGGAATCACGTGCATCGGGCTTGCATACGTATCGGCCGAGAAATTCAGAATTCCTTCGATCACATGGTTACCGCTCGAGCCAACGCGCAACATTTCCATGAACTTCACGTGTTACCAGAACGCTTTCTAACCAGCCTTAGAACAATGTTCTTTCACGATCTTGCATAGGAAATACTATTTCTATTTAGGGCTTCAAAATCGAATATCGTGGAGAATATTTTTAATGTAATAATCACGGCATTGCAACTTATCCTTCGCGTTTCGTGTGAGTTTTATTATGTACAACGATATCAGGTTACGTGCTCGTGTCGAAAATAAGTAACTAGCTTATGGTTTTGGGTTTTGGTTGTGGTAACTGTTTTGGTGTTTGATGAAGAATGAAATTAAATGATCGGAAGGTAATATAGAGTTACTGGGATTATGAGGAAATATTGACCCTGCGGTGGTGATGTGTGCCGTGATGGTAAATTAGAATTGCAGGGCTTCGTAATGAAATTCATGTGACGCGAACAGGTTCCGTTGCACATTCGTTGCCAGTTGTACGTGTCCGGAATTACTTTTTTCGCCTTCGAAGTGAACAGAACTCACCGTTCCGTTTAGGAAATTATTGGACGGAGGAGATAATTTTTTATAATGCAAGATTCATAGTTTTGGGAATATCGGAGACGGGTGTTTAAACTCGTTGCTGAGCCAGTTTCGTATCTAATTTGACTCGCGTGGTCGTCGGAAGTAAGACGAGAAGAAGCTTCATAGTTTAAAACTTTAAAAGCAAATTTTGCACGCCCCGAGGGGCAAAACGAGTTATAGACATCTTGGGAAAAGTACACGACAAGAAATTATGGAAAAATAAACGTTCTCTTTCTGAATGATAAGTATTATTTGTTCATGGTGGAGTTTTATAAATACCGCAAACAGCGTTAGAAAAGATATTCTATTCTGTTTTCCTTTAAAAAATATTGAAAATGGTATTTAATGTGATTATTAAACTGGAATTTTTCAAGTTAATTCCGCCCAAGATAATAAACTAAATTAGTCAAAATTTAAAGGACTCTTGCATTATTTTATAATGAACACACAGTATTTATCAGAATGTTGGAAGACAGTGAAACTAATATTTAAAAGGAAATAAAACTTAGGTGATTGTGAAACGAATTTCCAGGTTTAAATATAACGATTACTATAAACCACGTTTGCAAGTCGTGTAGAAAATGAATCCAGCCTAAAATTACTGTCGAACGATGCCTCGGAAAATTGTGACGAGCTAAATTAGATCTGTTAGGTAAACCGAGGTCTGGACATCCAAACGAGGTTGCTGATGTATTACATAATTTACTGACTCATTCACAATAATGAAGATTATTTAACCGTTTGAATAAACAATTTCATTTGTCAATGACCTTATCAACACAAATAACATAAACTTATTTCGATAGAAATCGTATCACGACAATGATGCTTACACAGTATTAACTTAGGGGGTCTCCCTAGCTTGACGGACGAAAAATGATGCGAACTTCGGGAATGTTTTAAAACAAAACTATTACATATATTTACTTTCAGCTTTGTGATTTCATTTGTCAATCTTCAGAAGATATGAAAAAAAAATTGAATGCAAAAATAGTGGTTATATCCAGAGTTATAGTGCTTCAAATAGAGCGCCTTACAAAAATCATATGAGCATTGTTAGCATAAAATCAGCCACTGTAGTGGTCTGCAATAGAAAATTTAAAAAATGGTGTAATCTGTATGAATGTGTCTATCGCCTGAACTAGACTGAATAAGAAATACTGAAAATGAATAAAAAAGAAATGTCAGCGTCTAAAACAGACATTGATTTCTGCAAAAAAATTCGCTGGTTTTTAAAGTCGCAAAAGTCTAATTTTGCAAAAACTGACTTAGTTTTAGTACCAGTGAGAATGAGACATCTACTGGAGATATATGCCAAGTTTGAAGTAAATCGGGCGATTGTTTTTTAAATACCATGCTAACTAATTAAGAAAAACATCATTTTGAGAACAACAGGTTAAAAATTTTAGGTTCCGTTTTTTTTTTAATTAAATTTGTTTTTAAAATGTTGCTTAAATATGTACAAATATAGGCATAAAAATTTCAATTAATATAATTTGAGGGTTTCTCTCTTAAAAAAAAAAAAAATATCGCGCTCTTTTTCAGGCCGTCGAGGTAGGAAGACCCTTTAAATAGAATTGTGTTACTTAAAATTTACCAATACTTGGACCGTTACAATTACTAAAGATAATCAATGAATATGACTAATTAAAGGCGTTACAGTAGACGGTAAGAGGAATGAATACTTAAGTAGTTTCTTGAAATGTACGAAGTTTCCTATCCTTACGTTCAAGGAACTGATCCTGGGTTTTGATAGTAATGTAACAGCCACTTATCGCGTTAACTTTAGGGTAATCCCCTTACGTTCACCGAGAAACTTGCCTGTCATTCTTAAAGGCATTACTCAACGGAATGGGAAACATTTGCACTGAATTTTCCTGCGTTCGTTTTTCTAAACGCTGCCGCAACTTTCGTTTCAAATTGAAACCAAGCCACTGAAACGTTTCATCCCACCAAAAGTCCCCCCCGTACGTTCCACACACGATGCAACCGGATGCTAACTCACAAAGAATCACACAGCAGAATGGGTGAAATCGTAAGTAGCTCTTTATTCGTCCGTTCGATTTACAACGCGGCGACGATTCCAGTCTCTGGCTCGATTCCTCTAACAATAGATATGAATTCACGTGGATTCCATTTGTGGCAAATATGCGCCAGTGTACTAATGGCCGTGACGTAAGAGAACGGAAACGAAATGCAAGATAGCAAGGCAGGCACGTACGAAAGATCTTTGACTAGTGAAGGAGGCAACTGAGCTTATCCTTAACGATCCATCCACGGCTGCCAACGAAATTATGTAATGCTCTGACTGGTAAACAGTAATTAATCCTGGTAAAAGAATTATCAAAAAATCGCACGTTCGATGGTAGAAAATTCCAGTATTTCCAAGATACCTCTACTATGTAACCCACGACTTTTCTTTTCCGTGTTCGTACTTCGCAATTTGAATAATTACTCGACGTTTTAGAGATATATAATTTACTGCTCACTAATATCAGCGAGAGTTGACACCTTGTAAAATTTTCTTCAAATCCCTATCAATTCTCACGAGTTTACATAGAATTCATCATCACGGATGCTCGATCAATTCATTCCTTGAGAAGATTTCTTGCGTTAAGAATTCCGGTATCAGTAGATACGCTGCATTTTTCATATTTCTATGGTTTCGTAAAGTTTTAACACAAATTTGCTAAAATAATCTGACAATTGTATGTCGAATGTGAGAATCTGCAGCATGAAGGAAATATCGAAGGTGTAACAGATAATAAATCTTTATTAAGCATCTAGTTTACTCGACTTTTCAGTTAAATAAATATCTGTTAAAGTATCATTTGTTACACGTAAACATGTTTCACCAAATGCAGTAGTTAAAGTTATCTTGCCATACTTCTCTTTTTCAAGGCAACTGCCAATGTAACTGATGTGAAAAAGACACGTCCTTTGGATGTGTGAACAACCTTACTGTATTCGAGCGTGTGATATAGCTACACGATTCATATACATGTTTGTTCAGAGGTGCTTTTTTTCTTTAACAGGAAACAGGTTTAAAAAAAAAAAAACATAGATAAGCGGGTGAGACACTGCGTAGTAAAGGATGGACACCGCTAGCGAAGCGATTTAACGCACGGACCTATATAAATAGTTTAATTTCGTCGGAACATATCCTGAAGCTATGAAAAACAGTAGTTCCAATTCGTTATAACAATCTAATGATGCGCGATATTTATCGATAACTTTATGTATCGATATTTGCCTGTCGATATATAAATATTTTTTACCGATATTTTAAATACTAATAGTAATTACAGGTCTCGAGAATTTTTGTAAAAATATCGACAATTTTTACTGCACCTTTTTTCGTTCAAGCCAATTCAAGCTAATAATTTTCGAATTACACTATGTGTACTGAATAATGCCCATGTGGTTTCTAATTAAAATATAAATTCTAGTTTCCTTTATAAATATGGTTTGAAAAGTAAATTACTTGTTTTCGTTTTAATACTTGGAATCTTAATTGAAATAAAATAATTTCTTAATACTATACAAAATTTTGCATCTTAGAATATTCTTTTTAATCGAAAATGATATTCTCTCGAATATGTATAGCTTATTTTTCAATTGGTAAATTGATATCTTTTTGAATAATATATTTCATACATCGATATTGAACGAAAAAATATATATCGATAAGCATTATCGATAGTTGGGACCAATATCGCAAATCACACAATGCGTTTTTGACAATTTTCTTGTAAAACTCTGAATGTATAAAGATAAAATTACCATGCATTTACTTTTGCCAATGAATTTTCCCGAATATATGTATAAACAGAGGGACAAGGAAAATTTAGTAAACAGTTAGGAAACAAATTCAATTATCATTGCACGTGATACTTTTTACTATTGTTTTACTACTGTTCGTATTGCCTTTTTGCTAATCTAATTGGTTTTACACATGTATGTCGATAAAAAGTTACGCTACTCGTTAATGACACTCAGGAACGTGCTTCCAGACACAATCTGTTTAGTAATGTGATCCCCGTTTTAGATATACGAGTATCGCATTTTTGTATAGTAGGTGCATCAACGGACGCCATCTTTGGCCGTTATGATAATTTTGAAATCGTTTAACCGATATTATAGCGAGCATAAATCTTGTAATCGATGCTAATTTTGTGCTTAACGCACCTAAGTAATTGCAAAATTATCGGAACAGGGAGATATCTTGAGGTTGAACTGGTTTTTACAGTTCTTTTATACTTCTACATTTTTAAAGTAGGTACTATTGCATTAAGACTGCCTTTTATCACTTTCCCAGTTTTTACATACGATTTGCCACATTTTCTGTAAGAAATTCTCTTTTAACAAGGACACATTCTAAACTTGAACATTTTTATTTTAATTGTAGTAAGCAAGGAATATTTTTTCTTGCGGAAATTCACTTTGACGCGGTAAAATCAGCCCTTAGGTAAAGTTATCGCGTTTTTTGTCTTTTTAATAAAATTTTGTTTCCCTTTTGGTAGCGTGATAGAGCATAACAAACGCACCATTTTCTCGCACCGTTACAAAGTTCTATTAAACAAACGAAAAAAACGCGATAAATTTCTGCAGGAAAAATTGCATAAAATCCATGAGTTGCAATTTTGAAACATGGAAAATTGATTACATCCGTTGAAAAAAATATCAAATATTTTACCGATTTGTTATTATATTCACAGAATTTATTTGTTCCAAAATTACCCAATTTATCAACAATAGGTTAATAACCCTCTTCGTCAGTCAAATAGACATTAAAAAGAAACTAATCTGTCCCTCTTTTTTTCTTTTTTCTGGGGGATTCCCACAGTATCGAAGCGCCGAAGGCGCTTCTTGCTCCCATACCATAACCCACCACAGTGTACAGCTGATAAATTAATTCCCCCGGACAGAAGAGATTCTAAAATTTCTAAGAAACAAAGATATGTTTATCACGTGGCCGAGAACAGGTTTCACCGCGTCGGAGTACGTTTACCGTATCGCGTTAGGGGGACTGGGACTTACCCAAGAAATTTCGTATGGAAAGTCTAGCCGAGCCGGGTTAATCACTTTTTCAGAGTCTTATGCATATGTATGTTCATAAATAATTTCTTAATGATTTATCCATACTACCGGGGGAATGGAGGACGCCACTTTATTTCCCTCGTGCTCGAACGCACGGCAGACAGGTGGTGGTGACCAGCGTGTACCGCGCGGACTGACTCAGAAACACGTGACGATGTTTTAGGAGAGATGGGTATTAATGCGCAGACGCGTCGGCGCACCGCGCAAAGGCGAATTCCCTCGGCTGTCAAGTTTCTGCTCAGGTGAGCGTTCCCCTCGCTGTGACACGGTGACGAGAGTTAGCGACGCTCGAACGTTTGTAAAAGCTTTCCGTTCGATTCCCCAGCGAATCGAGCACCGTTAAAGAATAGAACGAAACCACCCGCCGGGAGTCTCACTTTCTCGTCCGTTCGTAACCTCAACTTTCGAGGGGAAAACAAGTTTCTAAACGCGCATAACCCTCTATTACTCGTCTTCCTCTTCCTCTATCTTCTTCCGTTTCGCCTCTTTCTCTTTTTTTTCTCCGTCTTCGAAACAAATCTCGCGGTGCTCCGGGTTTTTACCATTGGAAGTTTGCATTTCGCGTAAAGCGTCGCGGTCTCCGTCGTGACACTAGTGGATCGTGCGCGCGTGTGCCTGCCGAGAAAAGAAGCAGAACGAAAAAACGAGAACGGTCGTGCCGTTCGAAGCGTAAACGGTACAGCAGTAGGCACGCTACTGATCATGATGGCTTCGAGAGGTATAAGTACCGAAGTTCATTGTTGGATGTGATGTGACACTAATACGAGGTATTTATGTGTGTGAGATTTCCATGAAGTTCGTTTGTTCGATTGGCTGCGTCACGGGGCTAATATTGAAATCGCATGATTTCCATGGGAGATTAGAATATGGCGTTACCAAAGTTTTAAGTAGATTTTAGTTCTGAAGTAGAAATTTATGCTACTATTATGTACTGTTGATATTTAAAGGGAATGAAATTGTGCTTTTCCTGAAAATGGTGATTTTAAGTTTTTGGCCATTTTGAAATTTGGAGGAACGAAGTTTCGCTACGTTTTGAATGTCGCGCTTGCATCTTTTTGTTTTATGAACTAAGGTAGGACGGTAGTGCTAGGGAACGTACTAAAAATAAGTTACATTGAAATTATAATGAAAATAGTAAATTATTAAGTAATGCTGAAAATAATAATTATCGATTTTGTAATTACAATTTTTTAATTAGCCTGCTTGTTAGATTACATTATCTGAACTCCTAATATCAATTCTACCGGGAATAATTTTAGTTTATTTATATTGTAGTTAAGCTATATTAAGAAACTCACAAATATTGATTACTAATAATTAAAGAAAATAATTAGATAGACTTACACGCATAAATTCTAAATAATAGTTCTACACAAACATAAAACATACAAATTTATATAAATAAGTGGTAAATAGTAATAGGATAGAATTATATCACCAGATATATAGAACACTAACAGTATCTAATTACTTTCATTTCTTTTCAATATTCAATACTTACCAAATCATATATAAATTTTGTGCCATAGGCAAGACACAATTAAAAACATATAACACTATACTCGAGCCTGGTACAACAATTTAAAAGTTATGAGTAATCCTCTCTTCATTAATCAATTAATTGACCAAGCACAAAAACCATCTAAAAAAACATAAAATAAATTTACTTATAAATAATAATTATATCAGCACATCTGATACATTATTCAACCAAAAGAAAAAAGCGAAACAATAAAGAGAGAGAGTTTTCACAGAAATGTTTTTTGTGCTACTTTCTGAATCCACATGTATCATTTCGTTACATACATTACATGCATCCAGTTTCAGACTTTTAATCGCGAAAATTAAGTGCCGCCAACGTGGCGCGAAATCAGCTTAACTGTTATTAAATAAAATTCAAACTATGCAAATAGGAATAACTCAGGCATGAATAGCTGCAGGAGGACACGTGTCCTTTCTGAAAATAACCGCGAGTTCCGCGGACTTGGAGAGAGAGAGTCGTAATTAATTACTACCGCTGCGAGAACAATCTGGGTATTATCTCTTAATCAAAAGGCAATTTACAGTAACTTAGCATAGCGATTCCCTCATTCCAAGCAAATTACATACTCCATTCTTGTTCCCACACGATTACATTGTGCCAATTTACTATATCACTGTCAAATGCGCATCATTGCACTAAGAATCATCATCGTAACTGAAGCTGACTGCAATTGCCTATCAATATCATGCACGCAGAAAAGATTTCATACTAATGAATCTTCGAGTCACCCAATTCCGGCCGTGTGAAAAACAGTTTAATCAAGAAGGGGTTATATTTCTAATAGAAAATATAGCACTTTGTAATAAAAAATTATTCAATTTATAAAAGATCATTTTTCATAGAAATATCACTGAAATAGGGGATTATGGTAAAATGTTAGGGGAGCTACTCTTCCAATAACGTCGTTCATTTACCCCTACAGGTTGATACACAAAAATTTTATGAGTCACGTCAGATCATCGATCGCCTCGTAATACACGTTGAAATCGCCGAGAGAAAGCATCATCCGCCTTTATGTAGGATTATAGGCCTTCTAATAAACTTTCGCACACAGTTAGGTGCAACTCCGTACGCAAGTGAAACGAACGTCAGGAATCAAGTGAAAAAACTCTACGTGAACTTTAATTGAAGAGTCCTCGTAGAAAACACTGTAAATGCCAAAATTAAATATTGTATTCCATCCTTTAGAGACTTCAACGTCTCATCGATATATACAACCTCTTAATTGGATCTATTAATTAATTTCTAATTTTAATATCAGTGAAGAGTATAGTTTCTTTTTACCAATAGATAGAAAGATTCAGAATACAAGACTCATAATCCAATATTCATAATTTCGAAAATAAAAGAAGGAAATAACATAGATTTTTTTTAAAGATCATCAAAAGTGTCCTTCTCAGGTCTGCTTTTATTTTCTCATAATATATCTACGTTTCATTCTGTGAATAAAACATTCCTTATTAAATAATAAATAAAAAATGTAAAATGATTTTCTTCTGTGTGTGTATTTTGGAGGACAATCTGAACGTAGTTCACCAGACGTAGCCTAGACCATCATTTATAGTAGCTTTGCATCCACGAACGTGGACTGGATGGTAAAATACAAGTCTTCGTAATACATTTATTTACATTATCTTCCATTCCTATGTATTAATTCAACAACTGCTGTAAATGTCCTCACGCTGCAAGCTATAAAGTTCTGCCTGATTAATCACAGACGCTTCAACATACACTAATATTCATTTATGATCCTTCTGATGCTTAAAGGCCAATGACTTGTAAGTGTACTCTCTATAATTGCAAAAATCTTCACTGTGATTAATGTATAGTAATGGACTATTTATTTGCTGTGATATCACAAGTAAAACTAAAATGGAGCGAGGTCTTGTGGTCTTGCTAGTCCATTTCTATGAATCGAAACATAAATTAAATAACATGTTTGCTACTGAAATTACTTTCAATTAGTACATTCTATCGTCCTTTTTTATTTCTTTCAACTTTCACTTTTGTTTACCACGATACGAAGCATGGAACACGAATTATATTCATTTTTCCTTGCATAAAGAAATTTTTGCCCCAGCTTTGGACGCTTCGGGGAAATGTTAGCTTTATTCTTCTACTTTAATACAAATAACGCCTCCATGGATAGCAGAAAAGAATCATTAAAATGAAATACAAAAAAATATCGATGACTTCATTGATTGATGCACAAAAGATACCCAGTGTTCCGTGACCGAAGTTGGTAACGTGAAAACACAAAAAAATCCATAGCGAAAAGGTTGAGCGCAGAGAAGACGTAACGATGCTGCCTTGACTATCCTAATTGCAGTCGTAAACTTAAAAAAAATCACTAACTCGACTGCCCCGCCATCGCCGACGTTTATGCAACGAAAAGTCGCTCGCGATATTTTCAGCTTCGCGAAACGTGAACGCGAATTCGTGGAAATACGCGATCACACAGAATTCATTTCCCGAATCCAATTTCGAGAATTAGGTACGATGATTGGCGGGGGATTTCCCGCTGCCAGGAATTGCGCTCCGTTAGTTGCGACCTGTGTAGATAAATCAAAGAAGAAAATAATGCATTAGTAGCATTCTAACTGACTCACGCTCGCGACTATTCAAAACACGGAAAGTGTCTCTTTGTGATACTATTTCTACAGCTCCGTGGATTTAACCCTTTACTCTCCATCTTTTTCGCTAGTCGATCGACTTTTACTCAATTCTAATCATTATTACTAATCGTAATACAGAACTTCAAAGTAGGAAATTAACATTATAACATTATTAACATTATATTGCGATCTATCAAATATTTATTATTATTATTATTATACACGGGAAAAACCCTTTAGAAATAATATAGTTGAGTAATTTTGAAATCAGTGCTTCACTTAATCCTATGAATAACGAATTGTACTGTTTTTATAAAGAACAATGTCAAAAGCCTGCAGAAATACTTCTGATTTGAGAGCATATTAGGATTCCTATACACCATTGAAAAGGGTTCATCAAGACGAATTAAATGGTACTACTTTTTACTTCGAAATCAGATAGAACCACCTTGAAAAGTGGCCTTGAAGTTCGTGATCTCGAGGTTCGAAGAAAAGAAGCCAGTAGCAAAGTCACACCTAAGTAGTCTGGTGGCCTTGAGGAAATCCCTAGTAGTGCAAATGAAACCCCTGTAGCTCAAGATGCTAAATATCTCTCGGCTGTCGATACAGGGCCTTATTGGGACTTTAATAAAAATCGTATATATTTTCACAAGGAGAGGCAATCTTGAACAAGCGATTTTTGCACGAAACCAGGCTGAAAATGTTGGAGACGATAAATAGAAAAAAAATTAGAATACTAATCACAAACGCTCAGCCATTCTTTGTAAAAATTAAAATTTTGAAGATGTCTGCTTCGTTCTTCTTTGACACTGTAGGTCTTGATGAGTGGAATATAAAAACTTTATGTATCGCTGCTGTAGGATCAACAATTTTGCGAGATAATAGTGTTTTATCGTAGTATAACTTCATTAGTAAAGAAGTATACTACGAGTAGTTCTCACGTACCGAAGTAGTGCGGGTTGCCAGTAAATGGGCATGATAGTACCAAGGCAGACAAAGGTCGCAGGCCAAGACAATCCTGAAATCAGTATGTAGGGGGAGTTGGGTCACTTTAATGCAGCGGGCATAAAGAAACATTAATATTATCTTGATATCTTTAGGGTATCTTCTTATAATCCTATATCATCTATCATGATGATAGCTTATACTGTCTTGTGATCATGTTTTGAACTTCTGACTGTTTCTAGATATCAAGAAAATATTAATGTTTCATTGTACTCCTTGCACTAAAGAGCCTCAACTCCCCCTAAAGTTGATTTAAGTTAGTGTATCTTTTTTTTTACTTCACTTTTTCTTGTAAGGGCAAAGGCTCCTCGTCTACACTCGTCTTAAGCTGCAATTTTTTTAGGGCGACAACCTGTATGCCTATGTGCTTAATGGGCAAATAAAATAATAAATATAATTTAATAGAAATTACCACTTATTCATTTTGGCTGTTTTGATCATTAAACATAGAGGTTGGAGACAATGTTAAAAACATTTCACTCTTTTTTCATTTAGTAAATTAACAATAATTTATACGTGAGTTGTTATATTGATTTAATTTTAAAATTACCTTAAGTTTTTCAAATTAAAATATTTGATGAGGTTTTTTTGTGTAAAGCTTGTTAGCCTAGGGGGGCCAAATCTCCAAATCCGCCCCTGGAATCATCCCTCGAATTACGCGTTTTTCCACGCAGTATGAATAATTTCTCAGTTCACGCGATCAGAAAATATATCTTTCTATCCAAACCCTCAATGTCACAGCCACCGCCACCGAAAGCTAAACTTGCGCGACAAGGAGTCGCAAAGTTTGCAATGTTCAGCTTTCGGAACCAGAGGTTTGGCATTTTTAGGGGGTGGTAAAGTTTCCAAACCTCTTGTTGCGAAAGCTCAAAGCTGCAAACTTTGGAACACCCAGCTTTTACGACCTCGCTATACGTAGGTACTGTGCCCGGGGGTGAACTTAGAGTTGAAAGGGTTAAATAACTAATTTTAATTTCCTTGGTTGCAACGCGCAACTTTATGAATACTTAAACGCACGTGACAGAAGGCAACGTGGCATCACGAGACGAGGGTTTCGTAATTCCTCAACTATGGGTCTCGCCTCGCGCAGACATTAAAACAACCAAAATGAGACTTTTATTACGATCCCGCCTCTTTTTATTTTCCTTTGATTGCATCGTACAAATTGGCGATGCACATAATAGTAAACACATGCACGAGGGATGACGAGGCATAAAGTCGAGCCACTGCTCTCTAAACTGGTTAGAAAACGCTTCACTGTTTACAAAATCAATTCGGACGTTAAGCAAGAAGGCATGAATTATTAAACACTTTCACGAAATTATCGCCTCCCGCGTGAGTTTATTACGTGTCCGCAAAGTATGTGTGCCAATAACCCGCGACATTCCATCAAGGCTCACGAAGCAATTAAAATTTGTGGAACATCTGATATCGTCGGGGGGGAAGGAGAAACATTTTTAGTTAATAAATTTGCATGCGATTAAGGCTTGTAACGTATAGCTGCTCCTCGAGGCGTGCTCAAGGAACTCACAATGCGCCTTGTTAGAGCTATAAAATATTTTTTATGAAATATTTTTGGTATTTCTCTTGTATAGTCACGATTGAAATATTGTCGACGGGTTTGATGATTGAAAGCGCAAATTACGGCAGAACAATTAATAAAATCGGGTAATACATGCAGCCAGAAAATATTTCGGTTGTCATTTTTTAAAAAAAATAAAATATATACGTTTTATGTTATTGGGAATGATATATTTATATGTTTATGTAGCGTGTTACTAAAGTGACAATGCAATTAAAAAAGGGAGTGTTTCTTCTTGCAAAATTAAATAATATAATGTGAAATAAAATTCTTTTTTATACGAGGCTTAGTATTCGGGAAGTCAATTCTAAGACATCATTAGCTACACTCTACTATCTGTAAGAGTTGGTTTCATCTTCAAATCGACTTGTTCATAAACGAAACCTCTTTCAAAGAAATTATTTTTGCATCCTATCAATTTTTACAATTAGGTGCACACGCACCTAAATATAATTTTCACAATCGACTTTCTTAAATTCCAGATTTTTGATTAATTTTTACACAAAGAGCCACTCCCTTTTTCGCCATACTATCACAAAAGAATTTCCGCAGCAAGTACTACATTGTTATTCCTCTACTAATTAAAGCACTAATTACGAAATTATTTGGTAAAGAATTGATAACTTCGATAACGATAATTTCCCGCTCGGAATATGAAAACTTTGACGCGTCTCGGTAGATATTAAAAGATCAGTGAATAATTGGGAAATTCGAAAACGATCGCGAGCGGGTATAATTTCGCTGGAAAACTTGCGATCGTCGAAGTGCTAAAAAATAACCCTTCACCAGTGGAATTTTTAGCGTTTATCGTGTCTAACGACGGCTACCAGTTGTTGAAAGATGTGTTCAGCGTACAAAGTGTCGTATCAAATATGTTTCGCTTCTAAGCACGTCGGTGTTATTACGCCCCGTCCGCGGCACTGCTAAACGCGATCGATCGGACGTAAGTCGTCGATCACGAAGAGGGCAGTGTAGTAATAACTAACGGTATCTAATTACGACGTTGACACAATTCTTTAATCGTCTAAATCGTTTCATATGAATGAGCGTCCCCTTATTCTAACTCTCTGGCCGCCGCCGGCGCAAAAAGCTCCTCCCAGCAGCGAATCATTCCGATAACGCGCAGATGTTTATCCCAGTTTCAGGATGGTATGCGATAATTCGCGTGTGAATATTGCCACATCAAACGAACGATACAATGTTCCATTTTTTACATCTTCCATTTATGCAATACTGGAACGATCTGGCCTCTCGATACTTCGCTAATCTCTTTGCAAAAAAAAAGGAGGAAAAAGAAGAGGCAAAGTCGTATATGTTGCTATCCTTATCCGCCTGCGTTTGTTGTTACCGCGTCAGTTAAAAGGAGCGAAAAAGGCTGTGTAATAAAGGCGACTGTCATTTCGGAATTTGAAAATGTAAAGAAAATTGAAATTAAGAACAGTAGATACTAGCTTAATGGTAATTTTGAAGCTTTGGTGAAGTAATTTTTGTAACTTTGAAGGTATTTTTTAAATTAATTTGTAATTCTTTTATACAATTATTCGTCAAGGAAGTTGGAGGTAAAGCTTAGTATCTTGACTGGCGTGGACGTACTTTCACGTCGAGGAATCGCTGCATTGCTTGGACGTGTTTTTTACTTGAACGTTTTGTTAAGGGCGAATTAAAGTACCAGCAAAAGATCACGTACCAGTGAATGGACATTTTCTATTAAAATGAGTAAAATAAGTTACTAAAATAAGCAACTACTTAATTAGAGACTTCTTTTAATTTCTTGCTTCATATCCAATCAAGTTTTGCAGCACGTAAAATCAATTGCACTGCAAACATAATTTTATAATACTGTTCATTGATTAGCATTAAATGTTCATTTATTGGTGCGTTTACCCTACCTATACTCGACAGTAGCGATCGCTCGAAAAGGTCGGATCGACTTGAAAAAGCATGTTTAAAAATCTTCCTCCACTCAAGGTGCTAAGGACCTTGAACTGCTAGGGAATACTTAACCTTGGACAGAAGTGAACTTGGTCCAAGTGGGACAGAGTGAATTAACTTTTCAAATGGATTTAATCTAATCCTACAAAATTTGTGGACTGATTTAACATACATAATAACCATTTTTACTAATTATAAGCGATTACGAACAATATAGTAGTAATAATAATAATAATACGAATTTAAGGTATATTAAAAAAGAAATAGAAAAATGCAAATATGATTAAAATATGGAGAAGAAAAACAGCAGAGGATTTTAACAGAAGTTTAAAGACCGATTGCGCTGTTATTAAATCTTTTTTAACTTGAAGAATCACAGCGCCGTCGGGTGAAGCTTTCTTTCCTATCAAGCATTTACATTTATACTTACTTGCACGTTCCCGCGATGAAATTCATTACGTGCATGACAATACTTCCGATAAACGTATGATGATCTTATTGAAATACCTGTACGAGAGGACTCGCGGGACTCGTTATCCGCGACACGCGATTAAAAGCCAGCAGGCATGAGAATTGCGTTCACTCGGCTGCCACGTGTCCGTTTATCTTAACCATAATTTCATGCTTATGAACTAAGGCACGTGATCGGGAATGCTGAATGAGAATTCTAATTGAGCTTGAAATTTGCGGGCAAAAAAATGAGGCACAGAGTGTCTGACGCAAAGAGCTGTTATTTCTTTAAAAATGGGAAGAAAAAATCTTGGAATTACCTGATGGAATAAGTCACGGTTAATTGGCAACAAAGCCGGATGTGGAGCGAATGAACGTGATAGGTCACGTTCTTCTGGAATTTTCAGAACTGATTGATTTGATTTCATTATGTATTGTGTTAAACTTAAGGTTCAGTTTCTTTTTTAGTCTTTCAGAGTTGGTTTATTAAGTTATGGACGGATTTGATGATTTTGAGAATGATGGACACACGACTGCTTATTATCTGAATGATAATGAAGCTCAATTTTCAAGTCAATTTTCTGGGCAAGTTTCATATTTTCTAGTCTATCTTCGAGTTGACAACTTCATAAGGCAAATGCTCTTCTCGGTATTCTTGCGCAATAGAAATATAATGCAGACTAAAATTTCTGTAAACTCTGCACCAATTTTCATAATAGTATTTATATAATTTTAATAATCGTGAAACTTCCTGTAATAAAAACTGAACTGCCTTGCGAAAAATTTGTACTTCAACAAGGTTTAGCTGTTTAGCAAATATGAATACTGAAACTTGCATGGTTTTGTAATAAAACTTGAGTTCTTCTTGCACATTATTTCCAGTACTTTTCCTCATAAAAGAATATCATCTTCACTCTTGGATCTTCCTCTACAATGCCCACAATTCAATCAGACACAGAGAATATATATAAGAAATGAAACTTGCATACTGTTTTCCATAAAGTACAATTCCAATGGCTACGAATTTCGAGTATTAAATTTAAATTTTTTTACAAGCTCTCTTCCCAACATTGCACCGCCGTGAAAAACGTCATTCTAAGTGTTGAATCTTTCTTTACGAACTCCATATTTTAAAAATGTAGAGGAACTTCGAAAACACTAGAAAAAAAATTAAGTATCTTACACAATGCAACTCCAAATGCGATTATTAAGTAATAAAAGCTGATTATTTTTCAAATATCATTTCCATTATTATACCACATACAAATGTACACATTTGTTTCGAAGAAGTTACAAGGAATAGACCTCTATATTTTACCATAGGATGATGTAACGTTTTATTTTTACGTGACCGGTAATATGTGTGCCAATTGGGACACGTGTTGATGCCCATATGGATATTGATATTGCTCATCAAAATTCACAATCACGAGTTGTTTTGTTAACCTCGATATTTGTTTCCTGTGTCGCGTTAGTGTCGTTATCAATGCCTATGTTACTACAATGTTATTTTACAATGAAATACATACGTTATAAAGTGGCCCTATAAAAATTTATAAAGAAAGATTAAATTTCCTCAATGTTTTAATTTTCAAGAAATATTAAGTCATTTAGATGTACTATTACGTTGCAAGTATAAGCAGAGTATTCCTTAAGTGTACTTAAATACAGTGTTTTTATTTAAAAGTTTATTAATGATTAGTATCGACATCAGAAATGATTCAGAGATCAAGATTGATTACAATCTACTGTGTCAACATTATCTCGTCACCATCCACGCGTATTGGGTTGTCAATTTGTCACACATTATTATTCGTTAATCTACATTTTCAATATTGATGGAATCTTGATATTAATTATTATAATTTAATACGAAAGTAATCGCTTACTTATCATACAAGTTCGTATGTGTATTTTATATCATGCTATAAAGGTATCGTAAACAATGTCATACTTTAATTATTCGTGTATCCAAATATTACATATAAATTCATACAAAATTTTATAATTAGCGAGAACAATAACCAATTTTGGATAAATTCCAATACATATGTATATTCTGATAAATTAAATGAAAATCATCAAGTGTAAAACATGCCTTGTGTGAATGTCAGAAGTGCAAGAATATCTAAATATTATTCGAAAAACTGAATTATTTTTTTACAATTTGGCTGTTCGCTGCGAACGGACACCATAATGCACTAGGTAATTGATTACACTAGACTGTGTAAATGTGTAATTTCCAATTGAAAAGCAAATTAAGTATCATTTATATGCATCTTATCTCTCGCAGAGAGCCACAAGAGTAATTGCGTTAATTAATCGATGAAAGACCGCCAATGTGGCTATTATTCCTTTCAAATTCCCATTATGCCCGTGACGCGTATCAAACTGGTCAAATTATTTATCATAATCCTGTACCACACATTCTTATGATAATATATTTTTATTTAAACAATGCTCCGACATTTTCAACATGCAACTACATATTCTTCTTAAATTAAACTATTATCTTTAACTGCATTGTTGCATACTTCTGCAGTATATTTTTATAGTATCCCTCCATAATTCTGATGAAAATTTTCTTCCGTAATCCGCAATGTTTATACTTTACAACGATGTGTGCCGTTTTTCATACATAAAATCGCAACGTCGTCGCAATTTTGTGATTAATACAGGAAACTGTAGGAACTGGCTGCGAAAAAAGCGCAACAATTCCTGATTGCATATGGCAAACTTGCGTGGACAAAAAAATGCGTTACGTGTACAATAAGCTGCGCATTTGTTACCACGAAAGCGAAACGTTTGTATGAATTTTCGTAAAACGCGTTACGAAATCCTGGCGTGCCAGCGAAATTTTATGCAATGCGCCTTAATCTTTACACCGTTGCTCGGGAAATTTGGATTTATCTGCGGGTCGAATCTGAAACAATTACGTTATCAAAAAGTAGTTTGTAGGTGGTTGGGAATATTTCTGTAAACGTGTAAACTATTAAATTACACTACATTTAGCTTCAATATTTAGCTAAAGCAAAGCTCCAAGAACAACTGCTTGAAAGTAATGTACAAAAAACTAGTTGACCCGCTACCCGGTTTCAGCCGGGGATTATTTATGATATTTCCAAAATAAAAAGCCTAAAAATATAAATAAATAGCCTATAATCTAATCTAGAGCGCATGCAATGTATATTCAAAATTTCATTGAAATCTGTTTAACCGTTTAGTCTTTAAGGAAGAACAAACAAACAGACAACGTTTCACATATTACATTAGTAGGGTAAACGCACCAGTAAATGAACACTTAAGGCTAGTGCATGGACACTTTTATAAAATTATGTTTGCAGCGCGATTGATTCCACGTGTTGCGAAAATTGTTTGGATATGAAGCGAGAAACTAGAAGAAGTCTATAATTAATTAGTTGCTTATTTTAGTAACTTATTTTACTCGTTTTAGTAAAAAATGTCCATTCACTGGTAGTGTCCATTTACTGGTACATTTACCCTAGAGATCTTCTTTGAAATTTGACTTTATCGACTTTTGACTTTCACTTTTGATTTGATTTAATATTGACTTTATCAACAATTACAGTACTGCAAATATTATTGCAATATTTATTTATTGCGAAAATATGTGGCTCATTAGCTTCGACAAAATAAGCTGATACGAATTATTTTACGAATCATATTGCTACGAAAATTGGAAATACTGAAATACATATTTCCAGTACTGTATTATTACGAAACTCAGTTCGGCAAAAAATGAAACGAATTGAAAGTATAATGCAAAAACTAGCAACAATGAATGACGGAAAAGGCCATCGCACAAAAAACAGCGTATATAACATCTAAAGCAAATGCAGCGGGAATAAACAGTAAAGCATTAATTTGTGTATTTTTATTTTTTTCAGGTCGTAACGATGGAGTCTGTCTGAGCGGAAATTGTACAGCAGCTTAGCTACCCTTGACAACCACTGTCCCTCCACCAGATCGAAGAGGACTGGCCCAAACTTTCTCCCTTATCCGCCTCGTCGTATTCTGCAACGAACATGTCGAAGTACAACATCCAAGAATTCGACCTCGAAACGGGGAAGCAGGTCCGGCTGACCGGCTACAGCAACGCCGCTTTCGAAGATCCACTTAAAAGCAACAACAATAATCCTGATCAGACTAACCACCTTGAGAACAGGCTGTCCAGCATCAACGTTTGCAGCAAGGACGACAAAGCTGGGAACAATGATGGTGAGTTACTTTGCAAATTCGTGGGTGTCAAAGAAGTTCTTCACTTGTTTCACATATCTATTCAATGTTAACGCGTTACGTGCCTATGTAGTAGGTCACAGATGGCTAGGGAATTCAATCCCGGGATCCCGGGATCCCGGCTACTTTTTGGATTGCATTTTTATATTTTTCAGTTGTTCGTAAAGTAATTTACGTTTTTAAAAATTTTCGAAATTCCCGGGATAAGTTATAACTTGATATATCAAATCGAGGAAGTTTTAGAATCCAAAAAACAGCCGGGATCCCGGGATTGGATTCCTTACAGGTGGCACATGATGTTCACAGGAATTTGAAGCTTTCTTTCAAATTGAAAAGGTATTTCTCAATTCAGTGTCGAGATCAAAATAGAACAAGAGATGCAATTATGAATATTATGACACAATTACTATTTATTTTTAATTGAATATCGCAAGCTACTTTTCTCATCGCTTTTTAAAGTCCTACCAAAATTCTGAATTTGAACGTGTTAAACTTAGAAAATTACCAAATCTAGTTCGCGTTGGTTAACATTTTGAATTGCGTAAGGTTTAGCAAAATTTTATTGTATGATAATTGAGGATCTTTATTTCTGTGGGGAAAGTTTTGTCCAGCTCGGTTTTTCCTTGAACACATGTGATAATAATGAAAATCTGAAATCCTGGATTTTCTGTTAGACAATAAAAAGAATGCTACCAATGAATGGGCGATGTAATTTTGATAAAAATCAGTCAAAATATGACCTCATTGGGGATATGTTTAATCATTCGGTGGAAGTCGGTGGATGTAAAAGTGTTTTAATTTTAAGCTTTAAAGTTTATAATATTTGCATTTTGCGTTTTTTACTGTTTGTAGCTCATAGGTGTGTTAACCGATTTCGCTGAAATTTTCAGCATGTGTCCAACTTACTTAAATCTACAAAAGGCATTTTTTACATTTTCATTACAGGCTTAGATAAAAAATTGAAAAAACGACTTTCATTATTTTCTTCGCTATCTGACCAAGTGATACTGTTTTCTCAAAACGATGAAACACGCCACCTAGTAAACTAATCCTTCTAGCTTCTAAAAAAACTCGAATCGTTTAGACCAATTTAAAAACGCTATTCGGTTTCACAATACTTTTGTCTAGCACTGCATATCGAATTTCAAAACAATGCTAGGGTAAAGGACCCAATTACTGGCAGCCAACCGAATTACTGTAACGTTTATATATTCGTTATTTTACGTAAAATAGCTTAAGGTGACAGTAATTGGTTTGGCTGTCAGTAATTGGATCCTTCACCCAATTTTATGTTCGTAGTTTTTTTACTTGATTCCACTTTAAGCAAACCTAGCAGCATTAGTGCAGAGATATCCTGACCTGTCATTATGAATGAGAAATTGATGATACTCTTAATTTAGTTGCTATTTAGATGTCCCCAGCCATTTGGCGTATTTAATGATTATTTGATTGATCGACTGAATTCACTGATCAGTCTGTATTCTGTTATCATTCTCTACATCTCTGAAGAGTACCCTGCAAACAAAAATCCATTTTCAATAGTGACATTTTAATACCTGTGAATTAATTTTGGGATGTATTCTTAATCTTGATGAATTATATATATTAAGCTGATAAAAAGGGTAGCTTCGCCGTAACGCGATTCACGAAATAGATTTTCCTCACCTGATAGTCACGATAGAAATATATTTAACACTATATAGTCCATCCGTTACCCGGTTTCACCCGGGAATTATTTATGACGAAATAAAAAAGCCTAAAAGAAAAAATAAATAGCCTATCATCTAATCTAGGACGTATATAATATATATTCAAAATTTCATTGAAATCCGTTCAGCCGTTTAGACGTGAAAGAAGGACAACAAACAGACAACGTTTCACTTTTATATATTAGTAGGGATTTAAGTACTTGTACAATATCAGTACATTCTATATTTATCTATTCCATATATGCTCTTCATGCAAAATTAATATTAAAAGCAAATCGATTTTTAATAAATAACAGTCAGTATTTATCTAGCAATACATACTATATTTTGTAATCCACCTACTTTATTCCCTTTTTACGATAAAACACAGAAAATTTACATCCAACTAGCACACAAATGTAGTGTAAAATACAAACCAATAATAGAATACAAAGTAGCAAACGAAACCACCAAGATAATATTTCCATCGCGCGATTTTGATAAGTACAGAGATAGCAGAACAGTTTTAATAGGCAGAAATTATAGCATTGTACTATTCCAACGAACGTAAACAAACCTATGAGTCAATGTTTTCAAACACATAGCTACAAGCCTCCAACAATTTAATCTACAATTATAATCGCCTACAATGATTACATAATATTCTAAAACGAAACGATAACGCTGATGAATTTATAAATTCCACAAATTATATCATAGATGTCGAATAATAAGCTGTTACGACGTAACCAGCGAGACTATCGTGGTCTGTGAAATTATCGAGCTCACAGATTTTCCATCAAGATTTTCCATTCAACGTGTAACGGGGAAATATAAGGGGGGAAGTACGTCGTTGCTATTAATACAGTGGAGGAATTCCGATAAAACAGATCGAAACGCAGAAAAAGGTATTCCGAAACGGACGTTCACTTTCGCAGCTAAGCAGCTGCATCTATCTCATTATTTACGTACCTACACTAGCGGACAAAAAAGGTACCAATTTTTCGATTTGTTCTATTTTTGTTATTTTTTAGCATACATTTGGGACTGTGGTATGTTTAATATGCATATTCTGGTGGAGAATTTAAAGCTGTATAAAACTCAGTTAAAGTTGAATTTATTTAACTGACAAGCAAAAGTTTAGTAACTTTTTAGGTTGTCTTAAAAGCAAAATGTGCCACCACAAAATATTAGATTTTTTTCATTAATGTTCAAAAGTGGTAACTTTTTGTTGGCTTTAAAAATATGTTGTCTTGTTTAATGTTATGTAGGGTTTTTTTTGTTAGTTAAACAAATTCAACTGTAACTGGGTTTTATATAGCTTTTAATTCTCTTTCAGGTGGTTCGAAAAAGTGGTAACTTTTTTGTCCGTTACTGTATACCGAATTACCATGTTCTGTTCTACACGAGGCCATTATCGTAAAGAATCAATTCATCAAACTGATTACCATCTAGGCGAATTCATTGTTTTAATTTGTTCGTGTTTCCGCGCTTGCTTTGTTGGAAATTTGTGAAACGTATTTTCCTTTCTCTTTTACGAACGCTGGCCGAATTTGGGAAGTCGCAGCAGCTTCTTACGCAAGAATGCGAAACAAACCACGCGGTTTATTGGGAGACAAGAGAACGTGCAACCGATGACGATTAAATCAGGGATTTTGGAGACGCCATTGACGTCATCGTGTTTAATTAATTGTGAAAATGGGTCAATCGTTGGAATATTTTCAATCTGAGAACTATTCACGTCCACCATTTGTGAATTTCAGTCTCGGGGAACTTTGATGTCGTTACATTTTTAATGTGTTGCAATAACTTTACACTTTACACTTTACCCTCTTCGACGTTCCAAATATCAGTTTTTTTGGGAACTTTATTTATTTATGTTTATACGGTGAAACCCTTTACATTACACGTGGAATGATGAATACATAGGTATATTAAAATTGCTGTAATCTTATTAGTAGTATTAGAACATATAAGAATTACAATAGAAAATCTCTGTAGAGAAGATTCGACATTATTAACTGCTGCAGGTGCTCTTAAATTCTCATTTAAAAATTTAGAAAACTGAATACTGAATTAAGTACCTAATGAGTTTCGTATTGCTATTAAAGTAGTAGTAACGAAATGAAGAGATAAGACTATTGTATCCCTTATAAAACTCTCCAAAAAGATTTTTCATTTAACATCCAAGACAGATATGTATAAAACAGCAAGAAAATCCTAGTAGATTTTTCGGAAAATAATTCTTTATTTTGAGAATCTGTAAGTTTTTCAGTATTTGTAGAAGAATCATGCATATTGTTATATTTTCCAAAAAGTCTACTAGGATTTGTTTTACCGTTTATTAAGTAAACAATTAGAGTGAGCAATCGCAGATAGCCCCCAAGAATTTAACGTCATCTAAGAAGAAGATAAAGTCCGGACTTTAACAAAGGAATTCCATATTTTTGTGTCCACTGGAAAAACGACACACAATCTACAACCTTTCGATGCTTCACATAGGATCAAGCCAAATTCCCCTGAAAACGAAAGAAATTTTTCTACACCTACAGATTTTGATAAAAATAAAGAAGATTGGTTGACGCCAAATATACGCATTGTGTTTTTTAAAAAAACTATTTAAAGAAAAAAAGTAATGTTATTAAATAAATAAATTTATCAATTATATTGAATACCTGTTTTTTATTTACACAAGCTTGGTGTACCTAAATGAGAAAGGAATAAACAGTTAGTTAAAGTTTACATTGCGTTTTTGATAAATATTATCAAAATTATTCGAGGAATATAAATTTTGCAATATTCTTTTAATTAAAATTTTTTAAGCAATATAATCTAATTTTTATTTCTCGATATACGAAAAATATCGAGAACTCAGGAGCCCTCTGTGATAATGAGTACCTACCCACCGTTTTTTTTCAAAGTTCCACGACACACGAGTCCCAAATCGCGACCACGTTGGCGCAGCGAAGTTAAATTATTCCATTAGCGAATGTGTTAAGTCCCAGTCAGGAGTAATTTATAGCACAATTTGTAACCGCAAAGTCAAACACGATTTAATCCAATGGGACAGGTGTAGAACGGATTCAGCGGGGGTAAATTTTCAATTGAGTAATTTTTCCGTAATTTAATCGTCACGTGCCAACACGAAAGACCAGTTAAACCTGTCTAGCTTCACTTTTGGACGCAATTATCACCAAGTTATCTGGTAACTCCGGCGACGTGCATACTTGCATGCATTATGGTAATCTCGTATGTAGATGTCTCGTGACGGAAATTTTTCTTTTTTATCTCCGCATTTCATTTTTCTCCTTGTTCTAATCGCGGTACTTTCTAAAGTTGCCAGCTGAGAAGTCACGACGTCAGGCATTCCGAGGGATCTATAATATATCTCCATCGGGAATTCCGCGTTAAATAATTATGTATGTACGTTTCGCGGCTCTTTGTCTCGTCCTAGCATTTTCCACGCGAACAGGCGGTAGTCTAAGCGTTATAAATTATGAATGCCATGCTTATGCACGCTAGTATTTTATATAATATATGGCATGACAGTTAGTTTTTCTTCATACATTTATTAAAACTTAATTTTTTTCTTCTTACGAGCTGTACTAGTAAATTAGATTGAAGGGTAAGGGGGGGAAACGAGGAATGTCCATTTTTCGTGATTTTGCGATTTATAGCATATTTTTTTGGTGACAACTAGATCTACAGAACTGTTGAATTAAAAAGGGTTATAAAGGGTTATAACGTGAAAGTTTTGGTATACTGGTTAAAAATAGGTAATGCACTGGAACAAAACACTTAATTTTCTGGATAAAGCTGTTTTGTGACGTTCCCTATTTTTCACCCTTACGCTTCAAATATTCTATACAAACGAGACCTTCATTCCTGATATATGACTACCATCTTACTAGTATCTAGAATTTGATAGAATGATATCTTAATTGGTTTCATTTTATTGAGTATTGTATTGACGCACTTCGTCCTCCCATGTTGAAGTAACGATAGTATATTCTCTCTACTCTATCGAATACACTTACTTTTAAGGGGAGATGCCTGTATAAGTAAAGCAGTGATTAAAATTAATAATTTGCTTAAACCTTGTGGATCATATTCAGAGGAATATTGTAAACTAAAAGCGTGCAAAATTTGAAATTGATTGGTCAAATAGTTTTTGAGTTATTCCCGGCGCTAATTTTGAAAACGTGGTTTCGAGAAAAACGCGTTTAAAATGCATTTTAGGTATGCTTGGCGCTCGGGGGCGCGCTGACTCACCAGGCTTTAGTATCGATACGGAGTTGAATTTCGACTTGTGAGTTTGAGAATATATTTTTTAATTGTTTTAGAAGCGCTTTATGGAATTTTCTTTCAATTTTTCAATTGTTTTATATAAAGTGTTGTCCTCTTAAAATAAAAATGTTTGAAGTACCCTTGTCCTTATTTTCTACCAAATAGGTACTGTTTACCTCTACTTACAAAATTACGTTAAAAACGGTAGGTAACACTTCACATTGTACCCCTGACCACTTCCTTCGTATACAAGACAACTAAGCGCGCTTCATTATGAATGAAATTCATTATAATTATGAATTTAAATGAAATTAAATAACTCCGTCCCAGGCCCCCCCCCCCCCCCAAAAAAAAGGATAAATTTCCCTCAAGCCTCGTGGATCCACAAGTCAAATTAGAATCCTAGTAACCCACTATCGATTCTTATTACCTATATCATATCATAAAAGTTGTATTAAAAAAGAAGTAAAGAAGTGTATATAAACGTCCGTGAAACTTATTTCAGTTACACACAATCCAGAAAAGAATCTCCTGTGCACGTTCGGAAGGAAATGTCTGTACCAGCGGATCAAAAAGACTTGCAGGAAAAAGTTACTGTACAAAAGGGTGCCCATTGTAGCGTGGTCGCAAACGTATCGCAAGGACTACATAGCAAGCGATCTGGTTGCTGGTATTACCGTAGGCCTTACCGTTATACCACAAGCAATAGCTTACGCGAATGTTGCAGGACTTCCTTTACAGGTAAGGACATTAACGTTCGTTCACCTTTGCAAATCCTCCGTGGACCAGTTTCGTAGTTTTAGAATAAAATGTCATTTCGTTTAAGAGTTCTCTCTAGTTTTGATACTGTGAAATTAAGGCAAATTTGGGGGATTTTTTTGAAAGAAAAGTAGTGAGTATTATAATTCCAAACTTTGTACGTTTATTAATAATTGGCATACGAAGATTGCGCTCAATTTTTTGTGCAATAATAACAATTTTGTTCAAAGTTACAGTGGTAGTATTAATGATGGTACTTAGATACTACTAACACTGCAACTTTGAACAAAATTAGTATTATTGCATACAAATTTTTGAGCGCATTCTTCGACTGTCAATTAATAAGCGTACAAAGTTTGGAATTATAATACTCAATACTTTTATTTTAAAAAATTACCGCAAATGTGTCTTATTTTCGAAGCGTCAAACTAGGAAGGCCCATTAATTTGTTAAAACTTCGTTGACTCGTCCGCCTGCGATATAAATGCTATATGAATTGAGTTATCCGAAATTGAGTTGACCGTTCTTGTACAGGATTACCATTTTACTCAATAATGTATGCACCGTTTGCCAGAATTTCATGATAAATAATCCCCTTTCTAAGGGGAAACTTCTTGTTGCAACCCTTCGCCTGTCGAAAATCCTACGGACTTTTCGAATAATCCAATACGTATATTGAATTACGATATATGTACAGTGACTCACGAGCTTTTTCACATAAATTACGAAGAAATTATTTGGTCGAAAGAACGTGACAATATTTCGGGAAGAAATTCATGAGTGACTGTATAAAATGGCCCTTTGCACTGTAATATCTATGTATCATACGTAATTAGACTTTACTAGCCTTAACGAACCAACTCATTGCTAGCAGAAAGTGTGAAATCATTTGACTCACGGCAGAAAAGCGTATCGATATTAAACCTGTGACGATCCTAGCTTTCCTAGCTAATCGCACCTTGTGATCATATTATTTGTCAGCTCGGCATTTTTAATTTGAAGAAAGTCATTCTTTGAAAGCGACACTGGTTCATGTTCTCCGTAATTTAGTTATTCAGTTATCCTTTATGATATGATAGAAGAAATTGAGGAAACATATAAATACATATATATAACTGCTTTCTATTCGTATACGTACGAAAGTTTTCTTCGCTTGAATCCTCTTCATTAATATTTATTTTTAAAATATAGTAGTTTGTATTTAAATTTATATATAAGAATTGAAATACTTCAACTTATAGAAGAGAAAAGCTGTTGTCGAGAAAAGTGTCCATCCTAAAATCAAATTCTTTATCAACTTGTACTACTTTCTTAACACAGAAAAAGTTGGCATTAGTGAACAGACAGGGGTACCTATATTTTTCCGTGACAGTGGCTATTGACTACGCGTTTCACACTTAAAGCTGAAAAAAATCAGATGACCTAAAATATGAATTAACGCATTTATTATACTTTTTATATTTGTGGGATCGTTCGAAAGAGCTTTGGAACTAAGTCTGAGAAAAAGGCAACTTTAATTCTAGTGGCTTCACCGTAGTGTACTGTCAAAGAACGAAACACTTATGCATCGACCAAAGGAGTAATTAAAGTTTTGCAGAAAATGTTCAAGTACTTCCTGAATTTTCTTCCTAATCACGTGAAACTCGAAGCTACACTAACTGCGGTATCTTAAATCTCTACATCGTTCTCGAACAATAACAATCATAACAGGAAGTATAAACCCTCTGTATACTTAAAAAATTACTTTCCACACTGAAGAAAATTAAATGTTCACTTTCCAAGATGCCATTACTGATTGCTGCACTTTCAATTTCATTACGCTCGTGCGTAATAAAATATAACGATAAACGAGAAGTCTTCCATCGATTATTGATTCTTTCGTTATTTTCACTGTTTTCTGAATGACGCTGTTATTTTTCTTGTCGAAAGAGCTAAATTTTAGGACCCTATCAAACGGTCCCTATTTTCCCCTTCAAAGGGAACGTGTGTTTTCGAAATTCAGAAGATCTAGATCTCCACGGTTCCATATAAATGTAATTAATTTTAGTAACTTGTCCGCAATAATTTCTCGATTTAAATGGTAATTAATTTAATTCTTTCGTACAAAATTTTCTTCACCAAGAAGAAGAAATTTTCATATTTCTGTCTAAGATGATTAAAATTCAGATTTGATGTTAAGCTTAATAACTGTTAAGAAAGCAGAGTAATACTAAAAAAAAAACCCTTAGCAATTGAAAAAAGAGAAGCATGTGAAGGTGTGTTTTATTTTGCAGTACGGTTTGTATTCTTCTTTCATGGCTTGCTTCGTCTACACCATACTAGGATCTTGCAAAGATGTGCCAGTTGGACCAACAGCAATTATCGCGATATTAACTAGAGAAACGTTACAAAAATCCGACTTGGGCCCCGACTTCGCGGTCCTGTTAACCTTCGTATCTGGCTGCGTGTGTTTGCTGATGGGGATATTACAATTAGGTAATTACATTGAAGATCCTTAAATTAGATTTCGTCAAGTTTCTCTGTACCAGATTGCAAACGATATTGAACTTTTAATATAAATATTATTATGTTGTTTAAAATATATAAGGTGCTCCAAAGTAAATAACGTCTCAGAAGAAAAAGATTTCTCTCGAAGAACGATACCAAAAGTGTATGTACGACACAATTCTTCTAAACGAGCCATCTTTTTCTAAAATAATCAACTTTGCAAATATTCTCTTCAACGGATCTTGAATAAATTTGCTATTTCCCTATACAACGTAAGAAAACAGTAATTTACAACTAAGTAGTTACATTATTTTTTCAACAAAACTACACAAAATTTACTTTAATTAAGTACATTTCCTTGCATCTCTTTAATTGTGTATCCTTGTCGATTTAATAATCAATAAAACGAAGAAAAATCGAAATCAATAAAGTAACGATCCAAAGCTCCTTATAAATAAATCTTGTTCCTCATGTTCGACTAATTCTTTCAAAAAGTATCACGTCTACTTGTACTGCGCCATTTATTTTGGGACATCCTTTATTACAGTGTTACATAACTCTGTGTGATTCATATAGGAAAAATGCCTTTGTAGAATTTAATAATTTATTTAATATTCATTAACGTGGCCGTTAATGAAGTTTACACAAGTATTCTAACATGCCTTTATAACTCTGTCTGATTCATACAGGAAAAATACCTTTGTAGAATTTAATAATTTATTTAATATTAGCACACAAGTATTCTAATGTGCCTTTATAACTCTGTCTGATTCATACAGGAAAAATACCTTTGTAGAATTTAATAATTTATTTAATATTATCACATAAGTATTCTAATATGCCTTTATAACTCTGTGTGATTCGTACAGGAAAAATACCTTTGTAGAATTTAATAATTTATTTAATATTATCACACAAGTATTCTAATGTGCCTTTATAACTCTGTGTGATTCATACAGGAAAAATACCTTTGTAGAATTGAATAATTTATTTAATATTAACACACAAAGTATTCTAACGTGCCTTCATGTAATACACGAAAGTGATGAAAGTACTAAAATAAGTGCATTTAATAAATTCTCCCATATCTTCTTTTATCAGGCTTTCTGTTAGACTTCATATCGGGGCCGGTTTCGGTCGGCTTCACATCAGCAGCAGCGATTATCATCGCCACCAGCCAAATAAAGGACATTCTAGGCATTCATATCACCGGTAGCAAATTCGTCGAAGTTTGGCAAAATATATTCGAAAAGATCGGCGAAACGAAGCTCTGGGATACCGCGCTTGGTATCACTTGTATAATCGTCCTGCTTCTCCTTAGGGTGAGTGTCTTCATGCTTCTTGTTTCAAAAATAACACACACTCTAAATTGTATAAGTATAATACACAACAAATTAAAATATTCCACTGTATATCCAGACATGCCTGTACGCTTCCACGAGTGAATCAACGATTCACCAAATCGCTTTGTCCATAAATTATTGTCTTCGCGCAGCTGCAGGTGTTACTTTCACCTAAACATGGTCACACGTCCAATAAACAAATGTCTAACATTTCTTAAACACCACTCATCGAGACCGTGATCCTGCGGACACGAGGGCACCGCGTGGTTCAAGTTTATTCAAATGTATTCATATTTATTCCTGCGATTTGAATCTCTCACATTTCTGGCAATGTCACCTGGCGAAATATTATTTACCTGAACTAACCCACACGTGATTCCCGCTTGCTCCTGGGATGATAAATAAAGTTGTTTCTTTGCGGTGTGTTTTGCAGAAAATCAAGGACATATCGGTGACGCAGAAGGCTGTAAAGATGCCCTCGAAGGTACAAGTGTTTATGGAGAAGTTCCTCTGGTTGCTCTCCACGTCGCGGAATATACTCGTGGTCCTCGTCTGCGGTGTGATGTGCTGGCTTCTGGAAAGCCACTTGGGTTCTTCGCCGGTCAGATTGACCGGCCACGTTAAACAAGGACTTCCGGAATTTCAGCTGCCACCGTTCAGAACGAGCCACAAAAACGAAACCTACGTTTTCGTCGACATGATCTCGGCTCTGGGCTCTGGGTGTCTAGTCATTCCTCTGCTGAGCTTGTTGGAAACCATCTCTATCGCCAAAGTGTTTAGTAAGCCCGCGCCATTGTTGTTAACGCGATCACAGTATTTATTCGCTAAGAGCTCGCGGCTCGGGAACCGGCGGTGAGCATTTAGCGTACATAGAGGAGCACGATTCTAAAGCCTCTGCAGCCTCTGACTCGCTCTCGCCTTCACTGGACAGGAGTGAGCCAGAAGTGGAGATAACGCCGAGCTTTTAACGTGTAGGCCAACCCGAGCTCTTAGCGAATAAATGCTGTACTACCTTTCTCCCACCGCTACATCCAGAATTAATTGTTTCTACTCCTAGTTTCAACGAAACGCGATATTCGTTTGCACGCTCATGTTCAGTAATGTGTACTTTCAGACGAAGGTAAACCGATCGACGCAACACAGGAGATGCTGGCGTTGGGCGCGTGCAACGTCGTGTCTGCCTTCGTTTCCTCGATGCCCGTCAGCGGTGGCCTCAGCCGTGGAGCTGTGAACCATTCCTCCGGAGTAAAGACCACGCTCGGTGGTGTTTACACCGGCCTCTTAGTCCTCGTGTCACTTCAGTTCCTTACCCCGTACCTCTACTTTATCCCAAACGCCGCCCTCGCAGCGATCATCATCGCCGCGGTCATCTTCATGGTGGAGTTACACGTGATCAAGCCCATATGGCGAACTAAAAGTACGATCTTCTTCCTTCCACTGTTAACCACATTTATGAATCAATGTTCGATTCATATTACGATTCATGATACGTTCTTTTTTTTCCAGAAATTGATCTCATACCCGCAATAGCCACGTTTTTGTGCTGTCTCTTTATAAGGCTCGAACTAGGTATAGTGATCGGTATCGGTATAAACGTGCTGTTCCTACTTTACGCTTCAGCGCGGCCGTCGTTACGAGTTCATAAAGATACGGTGAGGAAGCTTTCATTTTACAGCGTATTTATTAAGGGGTCGTCCTTAAATTACGTAAGGCTTTTTGGGGGGGAGGGGACCGCGAATTTCTTATGTTTTCTTACAAGGGGGGGGGGGGAGGAATCAGGTAGCGTCTTAAGTAATATTTTTTATTCTAAATTTCAATCACTACAAATTCTAACATTAATAGTTCCAAAAAAGTAGTTTTAGTTTAAATTTCCTGAAAGCGAGTTAAATGAATTATATAAATCTTTAAAAGAATTTTAATAACCGAAAAAATTAAATGTAAAAAATATTATGTAAAGAGGGGGTTGGAATATCAAATCTTATGAATTCTTATATTGAGACAAGGGAGGGGATAAGAATTCACCAAAATTACCCTTACGTAATTTAAGGACGACCCCTAAGGAGGCATAGTACTTTCTTTACCCAAAAATTAAGCATTCTTTATGAATTTTTTCTGTATGAAAATGAAAAGCTAGAAAGATGGACTTTTTTGTAAATGGAAGATCACTATTTGAAAGTATTAAAATAATTTTTATTAAAAAAAAACAGTCGCTCAAAGTTGGTCTCCCGCGGAGTGAGTAGAATTTCGGTGCCATAAATAAAAGCTTCTATGCTTATCTGAAACATAAAAACAAATTAAGATATTAAAATTTATTTCGTTTTGTTGTCTATGATCGAGCTGTTTCTTAAATCTCGCATTTAAAACAAAATATGCAAAAGGTACTTTTTTTTAATAAAAATTCTTTTCATACTTTTAAACAGTGATCTTTCATTTGCAACAAACCCCGTCAATCTAACTTTTCATTTTCATATAGAAAAAAATTCATAAATAATGCTTAATTTTCGGGCAAAGAAGCTACATACTATGTCCCCTTAATTCATCTTTTTATATTTTTCCCTTGGCAATGAAGCAGACACAATCCTTCGTCTTCTACTTTCATTGAATTTTATTGTTTCTAACGTAAGACTCTTGTTGCAGAGTATCAACGGCTGTGAATATCTTGTCATAACGCCGGACAGAAGTCTCGTTTTCCCAAGCGTTGAGTACGTGCGAGCGGTAATTAGTAAGCAAGGTACGAAGCAGGGAACCGCGGTACCTGTTGTCATAGATTCTACGCATATTCAGGCAGCAGATTTTACAGCTGCGAAGGTATGTTCATGCAGAGCGGTGTTTAGTAATCCGTGTTACAGAATTTATTAGTCATATAAACTACGTTAAGTCAGTGATTCCCAACCTGTGGGTCGCGAAGTGTTTTCTATGGGTCGCCACGATTATTTTTAGTTGGCGGTTTTTAGCACTTATTTATTTTTTAATTATTATGTTAGAATTCTATTCTGAAATACATATTTTTACTGTGTTTTATTATATATTTGAGTATTATGAAAGAGGATTGCGACTAAAAAAAGATTGGGGAAACACTGCATTAGGTATTACTTTGTGTTGCTTACATTCTGATATTATATTGAAGTTAATGTAAATCATTCAGTGTGTCAAGAATCTAACGGAGGATTTCTCCAAACGTGGGCAGCCTTTGATCTTTCATAACTTAAAACCAAGTGTCATCGAAATCTTCAAAGGCGTGAAACCTTCGGGTTTGAGGTGTAGTTCCAACGAACTTGAGCTAAATGACTGCCTTAAAGGTAACTAATTAAATATCATTCTTTCGATAGAATGTATTGTAAGTCTAGTATTAACCCTTTCAGTGTTGAAGTTTCACTGTTAAACGCATGTTGTAGGTGAAAATTCTACGATCGTGTTTGTTCACTACTTCCACGGTACTCAGAGGGTTAATAGCTGATTAATAGCATCTTAGTCTATTTTTTATTAGATGATACAGTACAAGTAGAGTTGAGCATTAACTAAATAAAAAGTTATTTAAATAACAGATCGAATAAAAGTAACTTTAGCTTTAGTTTATTCGACGAATAAAGTTAATTTTTTTATTCGACGAATAAAGTTTATTTTTTATTCGTGCGTTACAATTTGTAGTATTGCCCAATTAACATTATTCGACGTCGAATAAATGTACAGTTAAAGTTGAAAAATTTATTTTACTCGTCAAATAAAAGAATTAACTCTATTCGACACATGCCGAATATTTCTTTTAACTTTTATTCAATATTCGAAATTTGTATTTACAATAAAAAAAATTTCCCACCTCTGAGTACAAGCATATAAAATAAAACAAATTTTATTTTTTTTGCAGAATTTTCAAATGGTCCGGCGGCAACTACGAATAGGTGCTGACGATACTAAAAGCACCCACACACTATCGAGAATGCTCGTCGAGCGAGCACATGAAAATTCCGTCCCGCAACTAATTTTCTTTATATTGTAAGCATCAGTATTATATCAACAAGAAGACAGACGATAACATAGACAATACTATTATAAGAGGAAGTAATATTTTTCATAGTTGTTTCGAGATAATAATTAACTCTAACGTAACGGGTACTTACGTGACGCTGGTGCTTCATTCATAAACGATAATAAAATAAGAAGCCGTCGGTCGTTTAAGCGTGATGCCATAGAAATTGGCATAGTAAACTAGCTATTATGAAACGTATTATGAAAGTTTAAAGAAGAACTGTGCTGCACCAATGTCGCGCCAAAGGAGTTAATTGAAATATGACTAGAGTAACAAAAAGGTGTACATACGAATGAATATATCGACGCAAGCCCATATTTTTATATGGTAATGATATTTTACATATTTTTTTATACATATACATTATTATACATATCTATGTAGTAATCACTTTTTAATAACTTTCGTATGTGTTTTATAAATGTACCTTATTTGAAAAAGTGTTAACAAGTGTTGAGGAAATATTGTGACCGTTTAGCTTAGATGATATGTTATACAAAAATCGAAATTTCAGTAAAAGTATATTGATATACGCCTCCTTTTTTAGAAGTACAGTATTCTCTCACTATGGGCTCGCATTCGTCACCTCTCTCGCACCTCTTTTCTCTCGCTCGCGCCATCAGCCCCTCGAAATCGTCTCCGCTACTTGCTAAGCGCGTCACGAGCGAATAGCGAGAGGATACTGTACATATCGCTCTCTTCCTGAAATTAAAACGATCTATTCAATATAAATACGAAAAGAATCTTAGTTTTTAGTTAAGCATTCATTTGTACATACTCTTGCTACTCGAGATTAGGTAACTTCTCATTTTCGTTTTATCGAGGCACCATTTAATTTATGTCCAAGAACCTTGCTCCCATCGCAGGTTTCGCGATATAGAATGTTGCATTTCCAGGATATCTATAAAAACAGAAACAGTATTTGTAAATAATATTAGTGAACAGTAAAATCGTAAGTGTTACAGACAACCTTACTTGGCCTTTATATGCTTGATTGTTTCATCGATCGCATCTTTTCTTAGTAAAGTTACCGTGCAACCCCCAAAACCAGCACCAGTCAAACGACTCCCCAATACACCCTTTACTTCTCTCGCTGCTGACACCAAAATATCAAGTTCCACGGAAGAAACTTCGTAATCATTTCTCAACGAATCGTGGCTTTCGTTCATCAACCGCCCAAATTTGTTAAAATCACCCTTTTCGAGAGCAGCTGCCGCATCGGTTGTTCTCTGAATTTCTGTGATCACATGGCGAGTTCTTTTTATTGTTTCTTCAGGTACAATCTGCGATTGCAAAGCTGGGAATAAAATAGAATAGGTGAAGCCGACATTAAACGCAAAACAATAGCAGTATTTGATACAATTCTAATAAAAGAGTAATTTCTTTTTTACAGTACTGTGTCTCTCTTTTACCTTTAATGTCACTTATACACGCATCCCGTAAACTTTTCTTATTTAGCATCTTCGCAGCTGCGTAACAGCTATCTCTACGCTCGCAATATGCGCTCGAGCTTAGTTTGTGCGGAGTGTTTGAATTAGTAATGAGAAAGACATAGTCGTCTATCTGCGACATAGAGATTTGCTTGGTAGTAAGATCTCTACAGTCAAGAAGAAGGGCGTACCCTTCCTTTCCCATGACGGAAATAAATTGGTCCATGATACCGCAAGGAACACCAGCGAAATCATGCTCCACGCGTTGGCATGCTAAAGCCTGGAAACGAACGGGTACCAATTCTTGTTTCTCTGTTACGAGTTAAGAAAAATAGATAATTATGTAATTATACCTTATCTTCCGGTGTGTTCAATTGTGAACCAGTTAACGCTTCCAGGAATGTATAAGTGGCAACCTCTAAAGCAGCTGAACTACTAAGACCAGCGCCAACAGGTACTGTTGATACAATTACAGCATTAAATGCTGGTACGTCGCCTAAAATTGATGTTTAAAATTAATACACTGTGATTCTATGATGTTAATTATATTTTTGTGCAACTTCAGTAAAATAGACACGGCGCCCAACTAACAAGTAAAATTTGCTATGCATCCTTTTACGTAGTTTGCCCATTTCGGTTCTCCTGGTTTTATACTACCACGAGTCCCTGCTTCAAATTCAACCTGGTTCTCAGAACTAACTGCCTCGCTAAGAGACACAATTTTGTGTTTCTTCGTACTACTAAGTTTTCCAGCTATAACGGTCACCATAGGTAGTGCCTAAAAATTGAAATAATTTATTAACATATTAGACACTACAGGTGTTTAATTCAATGTTTTTTATAAGATCTCCACATGATATTTTAAATTAATTGGCAGTTAATTGGAATAGTGATTAGAGAAATGAATTTTTTTGGAAATAATAAGCGTCCGTTATTATTCTTTATGCAATTGTACATGAAAATCACCTATTTTACAAAAATATAAAATTATATAATTACGCAATCGTCAGATAAATATGATCAAGATTAAAGCGAAGATTTTGATTAGATATATCTCGTTCTATAATTAAACATCATCGATATTAAATGAAATCAAATTCACTACAGATCAAAAAAATTTATTTCTTCGATTTATTTCCTAATAAACGTTTGCATTAAAACGTACATTGAACAACGATACAGTTGTTCAAATTTAAAATATATTTGAATCAGTACAGATCATAGAATCCTAACAGGTGATTTAAATTTAAATGAAGCCTCCGAAAGAACTACGAGAATCAAAAGAAACTATGAATTGCAACCGGCAATTGTCTCTTTCAAAATACATAATACGTGTTCTATGGAACACATTTACGAATTAATAACAGCAAACAACAGCAGATTCGTTTATATTTTATTTCCAAAGGAAAAAGCTGCAACGCTTCTTTAAACATCGAGAATTTTACCATCGGCAAAACGAAACCATCGTTGTAATCGGTGTGTTCTCCGATCAGATTCACGCGACCCGGAGCGCAAACGCACACATCTGCATTCACTCCAAACTGCTTCACAAAAGCTTCCAAAGCTTGCGATTTAATCACATTCGCGTCAGGCACTGCCACTGCCATTATTCCCACTTTCTTTAACTCTGTATCTGCTACCACTACGTCAACCTTTTACAACTAGTTTCACTTAATACGCGCGATCGAGCTGAAGATCCAATTTTTAGTGTTCCATGGATCGATGAAAGGAAGCTTTATTTAATCGAACTCCTGAATATAAACGAAATATTGTTCGTTGCTTTACGTAATCCAAAATTTACGAAGGATATCTACGAAAGATACTCAAGAAATGACCACCGTGTAACAGTTAATATCAAAGTGCGCGTTATCAATCGAACATTGTTTTATGAGTAGGTACAGGGGTTGCATGTGTGCACGAACACACGATTATCTTTCGCGTGATGATAGCCAGAACCGTCTTAACAATTTTGAGCGCCCTGGGCTACAAAAATTTCACGCCCCAAGGCCCCAACACCTCACGTAAATACCGACACTGTACACTATACGCCGTATAGACTGCAGTTTCTTTTCAATCGATGCAGGGCGGTACATCGTATAAATTTAACGATTGTCGTAACTCTTCTCTCATAAAAAATTTAAATGAAAAAAGCATTTCAACATGCAGCGTCCTTGGATCGCTGGCGTCCCTGGGCTATAGGCCATTTAGCCCACTGGATAAGGAGGCCCTCATGATATCGCAGACGAGGTATAGGATCCAGTATTTCGTCTGCAATAATACGCTTGGCGCGCATGCAGTTGTGTACAGTAAACGTGTGCGCCGCAACACAACACGGTCGGTAAAAAAGTGACGTTTGATGCAGTTTGATGTATGAACAGTATGTGCACGTTTACACTTCACACTGTTAAAACAATGGTATGCATATTGTATATACATGATTTTAAGTACGCTTGCAGTGATGGCTGCTTCAGTCACTACGAGCTTTTAACCGATGGTATAGTTTATTGAATAGAGTAACTGTCAAAGTATGACATAACTCTGACTGATAATGCGATGACGGTCTCAAATCCTCTTATCAAAGAACTGAAAGGTAATTACGCGATGCTAGATGTTTTTAGGTTAGAGAGTTATTTTGTTTAAATAATAAGTAAAGATTTCGTAACAGAAAGCGATTCTCCTTTTTAGGAATGTTTATTGCTTCGATTTTCTGTATTCCACTTGCCATTTTTACGTATTAACGAATTTCATTACACACGAAACTTTTTTATTTACTTTAAAGCACCTACATGTAAATAAATAGAGTATTTGCTGTGTTATTATGCGTATTTTTATGACATGATATATTTTTAAAATTTATTGAAGATGTTAAATGTATGTGCTTTATAAAAAATGATGGAATTTCTCTCACATTCTTTTTCTTTTCGATGTACTATTAATTTATTGGACATGATACTCGATACTAATATGCACACCTTGTATAGTGTTTGATCCCCCTTTTTTGTAAGTAATGTGGATGAATTATTTTAAATTTTATTGGTATATAGATTATAACGATATTGATACATTAAGTCCCTTATATTTCTTCACACTACTAATTTACTTTCAGGTTGGACAAGAAAACTAACAGAATGCGACACAGAGATTGACGATGGAAATATAGAATTGCCTTCCTTTTGTAGATGCTTAGAAAAATGTTTGCAAAAAGGCATACTAATGCGATTGAATACTACAAACTTTTCAAAGTTACCTGACGCTTGGTACTGTTTGGAAGAAATCGCGGAAAAGCATTTTAGGTTTATACAGAAACATACGTTATCTTCTGAAGTATACTTTAATATAAAGCAAAAGTTGTACATGAAAGAGATTTCAATTTAAATTAATCAATTTGGAACAAGAAATACAATTCAGTTGCTTTATTGATTTCATTATTTAATACGTTGACTGCTCTGGGAGTCGCCAGGTGCTTGGAACTTAACGTTATAAGCCCTTAGATTTGTACATTTTTTAACGATATAGCTGTCGTTAAGAAGCATGGGAGAATCGCATAGCAGTCAATATGTTAAATGTACATAAAGTATTTTGAAAAGTAAATACGACACTGTTTCAGTTCCTGTTGCACTTACTCTCTGGCTGTTGAACAAGTAAGGGACAATCCAAAAGTGCATACTCCTACTGGACATCTTAGACTTTTAATTAGAACATGCTTGACGCGAAAGTGCCTTCATATTCCGATTGAAATGCTGGTATACTTAAAATATATTTATCGATTAAGCAAAGCGTAACGATTCTTTTATAATTTACTCAATGCGTTAGTAACTATGCAGAAAATTCTATAGGTCAGGACACCATTAATGGCTACAGACTATTATGATAAAAACAGTATCCTAGGAGATGACATTCTCGGTGAAATATTTTTATCGGTATTACTGCAAAGTAGTAAACTGAATTTTAAATTAAATTTACGGAATTCTAGTTTTTTGGACGAGTCCTGGCAACTACCAGAGTGCGTGGCTCTGGAATTAGTTCCTTGTAGATGTCTAGGTATCTCTGTATGGTGAGTAAAATAAATAATGAAAAGGAAATTCTCGCAGTAACTAACACTTTTTGTGTTTTACAGTTTCATCAAAGGGAAGGCTTTAATAATCAATTTGGATAAAAATTCTGTGGCTGCGGAAGATGTAAGAAGTGCGATATTCTCTCTTAAATTTTCATACAAACCAGGATTAAAAGTCTCGGCATCGAAAATTATCGATATTAATGTTACTTGAATTCTTTATTTTATTTTCTATTAGGATAAAGTGGAGATTGGAGACGTGTTGGATGAGATAAATGGAAATGCTATAACATCTAGTACCAAGGGACAACTACGTAGAATTATGAAAAAAACTACAGGCCAGCCAGTGTGTCTACACGTAGTTAAAGTATGTGTCGCAACATTTCCTTTTAATTAAATATGACTGGATTTCTAATATCATGTATTTTCAGCATCGCAATAAACAAACACATGAATTGTATGCCCCAGTAGTGCATCTTATAAGAAGCTCGGGTGTTGAGGGTTTGAAAAAGATTTTAAAGAGATTTGCTTCAGAGACGCGCAATGGCGAAGAGAAACCCGAGATAGCTAAATCAGCGAGCAAATCATTAAATGCTGGATTTTGTGTTAAATACTGTGGCTCTATGTATATCGGCGCGGAAGGAGATGTTAAACAAATCGAAAGAGCGATCGCGCAAGTATTGAAGTTGGAGGAATTAAAGCTGGAGCCCGTGAAATTTGAATGTCTAGAAATTGGGATCAGGGTGACTCAGGACGCAGATGACACGGTACGTAAATACATCTGTTAGTGTTTACAAATGTGTAACATAACAGTAAAGTCTATTTGAACGTTTAGGTAATATGTAAACAAAGTTACATGGAAATCTCTTCTTGCGGTCGTACTGCAAACATTCCTAATTATTTTGCATTCATCGCAGGGTAATATAAACAATTATCATATCAATTCTTTTAGTTATACAATTGGAATGTACGTTTAACCAAATTTACAGAGACACTAACTGCAACTTGGCGACCAAGTTCGACGCTTATGTATTCTACCATGAAAACGAAAGCGAGATGCAGACTATATTGCAAAGTCTCGGCCAAGGGTTTCAACGTACTCACTTTGCGGTTTGATCGTTTTAAGTAAAATGCAGTGTTTGGGAAATTATTTTTTCATGATAGAAACGATATCTTAATTATATAAAAACACTTAAAACATTCACCCTCGCGTATCTAGTCAGTGTAAATTAATTGTATTCTTAGTCTGTTTTATTCTATGACTAGACCCCCTAATTAAACAAAGTTTAATAAATATGTTGCGTATAAAGAAGGTACATATTTTCTGAAAGATGTAAGTGAAACTTGCACGGTTTATATCGTGCGTAAACATGTTTCCCGTTAGTCATAGGACATATCTGTTTATAAACATATGGCTATGTGATATTAATTCCTAATTGAACAAGATACTTCATCTTTCACTATATTTTTAGATATTTATTCAATATAAGTATAAATGTATTTGTCAGACAATCGGTTGTACATATGATTAAAAGAATATGTTACAATAAAAGCCAGTAAAAGATCGGGGTGGTATCCGCCTTATTTCTTTCAACAGAACGACGTATGAATTTTCAGACAGTGTTCCAGAAACAACCGTTAATTATCCCTTTTTCTTAAGGGGTCATGGCAGGCGAAAAAGAACTTGATTTTCGGGAATTTTTGTGGAGAATCTACTGTATATATTTTGCAACTATTTGCTTATTGTAAAAGTACATATATTCAGAAACTCTCGGTGATTTTGGTATAGAAAAATATTAAAAAATGAACGAATTGCCACTCTCCCAGAAGTTATTTTTTTTAGCGGTAATTTCTCCGATTTGGAGCTGGATCATCTGAAATCGAAAAGTGACGAAGATTCTGTTAGTATAAGAGTTTCTCTAGTGCATGAACGATTTTTGTTTTTGATGAAAATTCTCTTTTTAGTTCACGAAAAACGAACAAATCAGACATCGAAAAATCATGATTTTGCGTTAAACGGTCGCCATTCTGAGATCATTTTTTTTTAAATCGTTCACGCACCAGATAAACTCGTACATTAACAGAATCTTCTTTAGTTTTTGATTTCAGTTTGATCCGGCTCGGAGAAATCGTGCTCACCGCGCAGCGCCTTTATAAAAACAGCTTCCGGGAGAGTGGCTGCTATTCGTTCATTTCTTAATACTTTTCTATAACAAAATCACCGAGAATTGCTGAATATATGTACTTTTAAAATAAGCAAATAGTTGCAAAAAGTATACATTAGATTTTCCACAAAAAATTCCCGAAAGTCACGTTCTTTTTCGCCTGCTAACTATTAGGCATGACCCTTTAAACTTCACACAATTCAATACACAATCAAAATAAAAGAAGACCTTAGAGGGACTTGGGACACTTTGATACAAGCAGCACAATGAAACATTAATATTATCTTAATATCTATAATTTATCACTGTATACGTAGCGTGTCTTGTGAGTTGTGTTCATCTTCCGAACTTCTGTTTCTAGATATCAAAAGAATATTAATTCAAAGTGCCCCAACTCCCCCAAATTAAAAATTTCCCAATCCCCATACTAATCCTACCGCATCTAATCTCGCTTTCAAATTCTCCTAACACAAACCAATGTCCCTCGCATCTCCGCAAACATAAAATATAGAACATCCTAAATTTCATGTTTCTAGAAGAATCGCCCGAAACCCCAAAAATGTATACATATATGTACCATTCGATACAAAAAGAAAAACAGGGATTCCCCGACGTTAGCATCGCATACGTCACCCGAAGAAACCCATACGCCGGAAATTTAAAAGAAAAAATCTAATTTCATCGCCATTCGTAGCGAAAGTACCGCTTGCAGCGTTTCGCACGAGACACCCCGTATATACGCAAGTACGCGTACGCTCCGTAGCACGACGTTAAATCAAAATATTTTGACAGGTAGACCGGGGCGACGGTTGAAAAATGTAGAAACGAGACTCGATTTGAAAAAGGTCGATAACTGCTCGATCGGCGTGGAGCAGAGAAAGAGGCATCTCGAATCGGTGGATTCTTAGGTCGGGGTTGGGATAGGGTTCGGGGTTGGGAGTCAGGTATCCCTGCTTTGCGACGTGCGTCGTAACCGTTGCGCCGTGTAACCTTCTATCAGCCGTCGTCGGCGGAGAGTCGAGGCACACAGTGATCCGAGGAAAGATGGCTACGAACTTGGGGGTAGAGTGTCAGTACTTTTACGAGGATGTCGTCTACCGTGTGGACAAGAAGGGCAACGTCGTGTTCGGGATCGTTATGGAGAACGACGACCAGGAGCTGTCCGACGAGAGCTCTGACAGCGAGGAGAACCCGAAGAGGAAAAAGGGCGAGATTCGCGTGGTCTGGCATCCCTCCGGTGTCGAGGAGCTGGTCACCGCGAAAAAGGTATCCAACGTTCGCTATCCCATCCAACTATCCGCCGCAGATGAAATGAACGCTGCGCAGAAACGATATATCATGCCTCGCCGTATTATCCCTTTCCCCTTTGTATTTATGTTTTCGACTTCACGGCGAGCGACACCTGACATGAGAACGGTGTCCGCGATCTCGACTGTTGGAATTGAATTTTCAATTAGATTCCGATCCAACCACTTCCATCCCTTTGGTGTACCTTTTTTTCTTTCGTAGCTTATTCAGGATTTCTTTCGTTTTTCCGGGGGAAATTTTTATGTCTACTTATAGGTCCACCTGGCAGACAGAACACTTATGCCGGGAGATGTTGTACGCCGTATGATAAAGGGGAAAGATACACAGAGGGGGTATTGCAGGGATATCGAACTCACTGCTTGTGTTCAAGTGATCGGTACTAAGCAGGTGCTTACGAATATTAGGAGCGAGGATTTGGTTCCTTTGGAAGTATGTAGTCAGGCGTGCGTGGCGGTTACTTTTCATTAAGTAAGTCGTACGTTATAGTTGATACTCACATTTCGTAGGAGTTCGCGACGGATATTGCTGTCTGTATGGATTCGTGGGTCGGCGGGATAAAGATGGCTCACTTTAAATTATGGCTCACTACGCCCGATGGATCCCGTTGCGTTATTAATGAGACGGACTCTAGAGTTTTGGGGCAGTTAGAGGAGAAGCGAGACAATGTAAGAATCGAATATAAAATTATCCTTTGGTTAAAGATATTTAACGGAGAATTTTCAGGACAATGATTTTCCCCACTCTTCTGAGTTCTATCCCGGGCAAAGTTTGTGGGGACCGATTCACTGCCTGGAAGATGCACAGTGGATCACTTGTACGAAGGAAATGAAAGTGAAGAGGAAGGCCAAGCCGCAGAAAATGACTAAAGTAATCGTGGAGAAAGTGGAGACGGAGTGGGTGGGAGTACATTGGCAGTGTAGAGCATACTCGAAGGACGGTGCTTGGTCGGACCAAGCTCCGCCTAAATTCGTGGTTGAGGGGGAGAATTTGAAGAAGCTGAAGTTATTAAACGTCTTCGAACCTTCTACCGTGCAAGTGGGAGATAGAAATTTCTATGTAATTAAAGGCGATGAGAATGTTATTACGCGAGAACAGTGGAGGAAGCATCAAAGAGACATTTTTCAAGTTCCTAAACATAGTCCAAAGAAAACACGTCCGAATATTAGCGTCACTAAGCCGGCTGAGGATAAGAAGAAAGAGAAGGACAAGGAGAATGTTAATGAACAGCAGGCGTTAGAAGAGAATGCTCAAAATAATATTAATAATTTGCAGAATGTGACAAGCAATAATACCTTAATGCTTCCAGCACAAAATCAAAATACTGAGAGCTCAGACGATTGGGACACGGAGGACACTGGTTCGCAGAGCGACAGTGCTTCGGTAAGAGTTTCTGTTACTTATCGTCGCGCAGCAAATAGGACTAACGAGCGTTCTAACGTTTACAGGTGTCCAGCGGGTGTTCAAGCATGTCATCTATGGGCAAAAAGAAGAAGGGCCCCGCTTTAATGACTAAGGTACTGAAGAAGAAAAAGTTATGTAAAGCGAAGAAAAAGGTACCGCCAGTACCACTTATACCTGGAACTAAAATTGTCGTGGAAACGTTGTCCACAAATACAAAAGCTAACGTTGTGTGGCAGGATGGATCGGTAGAATTCGGTACATTATTCGTAACATTCTTAATCGCAGATCTTTTTCAATAGCGTACAGAATTGTACAACTTTATTCATTACTCTTTTTCCAGGCATTCCATCAACACAGCTTTACCCGATTCACCACTTAGACGATAAAGAGTTCTTCCCAGGTGATTTTGTGGTCGATCAAAAAGAGGAATCCAGAATGTACGGCGTGGTTCAAAGCGTCGATCACCAGGGTAGAACAGCTAAAATAAAATGGTTCAAAACGTACACTTCTAGTCAAAGTCCGCAGTAAGTGACCAGTATTTCTCGCGCTCAATCGAGAGCAATTCAATTCGTATGTAAATCACGTGGCACTAATCTGAATAAATATTCGCTAGACCAACTTTACTAGAAGAGCGCGAGGTCAGTGTGTACGATCTGAAGGATCACCCAGATTTCCAATACAGACCGGGTACGTTGGTGATTCGTATAGCCAACTTTGAAGGGGAAGATGCTGGGTGCACTGCTGGTCAAGTGCTAGATAATTATCCTGAAGGTCGGGTGAAAGTGTGGTGGGTCGATGGACATGTAAGTATGTGTTGGCCTCAAGATTTGTATAAAGTAGGTGAATATGACAGTGACGAGGGAGAACTATGGGATGACGTGTCGTCCGACGCGTCGTGGGAGACGGAATTGGAAGACTGTTTTATCGCCGACAATGACGGAACAGAGCAAACGGAGTTAGAAAACATAAAGCCAAAACTAGCCGCCCACATCGAGAAAGCTCGTATCGCAATGTCCAGATTGGAAGAGATCTTTACTCAGAACCCATCTCTCCAGACGACGGAAGTTATGAGGAAATTACTAGACGTCTACAAAGATTGTCGTTACATGGATAAACTTATGGGCACCTCTTTCTTCCACGAAAGTCACTTCCAAGGGCTTTTGGAGAGAGTCAGGCAAGGCGGCCGGGCGAATGTGGCGCAACGTATGGCGGATCAAGTGAACAGATTGTTCACTCACAAATCCGACGGGTCGGAGTTAAATACAGAGAACTCCGATAACCCTTCCGAGAAGCTCATTACAGTAACTGACACGACAGAATCCATCGACGAGAAGAACGACGAAGACGCCGGTAAAGAACAGAACGTGAAAGATGAGAAATCGATCGACAGACTATTCATCAATGTTAATCCGAATCCTGAGGATTCTGGATTATATTCCGCGGAGAACTCGAAGAAGGAATCGGGCTCGAGCGAGTCAAGCGGAGAGTTTCTGTTAAGCGAAGATGCTAACAATGTACCCGATCGCTCGGCAGAGAAGACAGACGCGAATAAGGGTAACAAGACGCATATATACATTACGAGCTCTTACGTGGCCGGTTCCCAAGTTTGCGTGAAACTTTGTACCCTGATAAAAGCTCAACTCGTATTAGCGCACGCAGAAGTATCTAAACGATTCGGACTGTCGCGGATGTCGCTGTCCGACGCCGAGAAAGGATCGTCCCCTTCGAAGAAGCAGAAGAAAGAGGAAGAGAAACGCATAGAACTGGCGCAGGAGCCGTCCGAGTGCGTGATAGAGATTCCGCCACCGGTGTATACGGAAGGGGAAGGATTCTCCATAGAGGAAACGGCGCCGGACAGTCATAAATTTAGATTAACAATGTTCCAGCCCACGGACCCAACGAACTTCTTCCGAACTGTGTCCAAGGAACTGAAGCTGTTGAAGAGCTCGCTACCACCCGGCATATGGGTGAAAGGATTTGAAGATAGGATAGACTTGTACTCCGTAATGTTTCGTGGTCCTGAGAAAACACCGTACGAGGACGGACTCTTCCTTTTCGACTTTCAATTGTCCGCCGACTATCCGGCCGCTCCGCCACTTTGCCATTACATTTCTTATTGTAACGATAGATTGAATCCTAATCTCTACGAGGATGGAAAAGTATGCGTAAGCCTGCTCGGGACGTGGTCCGGCCGTGGAACAGAAGTGTGGACAAGCTCCTCAACTTTGTTGCAAGTCATAGTATCGATCCAGGGCCTTATACTCGTGCCCGAACCGTATTTCAACGAGGCAGGATTTGAGAAGCAGAAAGGGTCTCAACAAGGACGAGAGAACTCAAGGATGTACAATGAAATGGTTGTGCTGAAGCTGGTTCAAGCGCAGACCAAGTTGCTACAGCATCCACCGCCTGTTTTCAAAGACATCATTATTGAACATTTCAAGAGGCACGCAAAGAAGCTACTGCAACGGCTGGACCTATGGATGGAGATCTCCGAGCAACACAATAATCAACATCCATTGTCTCCAGTGACGCCTACTACTTTTAAACAAATATCTGACGTTGGTACGTTTTTTTGTCTTTTAATTCTACTTGATAGCTGTTCGAATCTTTGGCTCGAAAGCTTTCCAACGATCCGACATGAATTCACACCGTTCCGAGTATTCGAAGCCAGAAATTCTTGAATCTTTCGAGAAGTTGAAGAGTTCCACGAATTTTCTTACGAAATTTCTCTTTTCCCTTGTGGATAGATGTATTGTTGCACAGGTAGATTTGTGATTTCCAATAATATTCAAAACATTTCGGGACATTCGCAGCCATTCGGTGTGCCTCGAGCTCATTACTAATTTCATGTATACATGCACAAATCTCTACACCAACAACCTGGTTTCTGTTTAGACAAAAAGATCCTTCCGGAATTCCCGCTTATACCAGCGTCTAAAGGTTTCTGTATAACGCTTCGTAAAACCTTAGCCACGTTCAAGGGGGTACTGATTATAGAAGGAATCATGGAGGATAGCATCGACGGAGAAAGTAGCCAGAACATGAAAGGGCAAACTAGCAGCACTAAGATCGAGTGCCATGAAGCGTGTAAAATAACCGATGCTAGCATGGTGGATCGCGACAAGAGTAAAAGGAGCAACAGCCAGGGGAGCAGCAAACTAATCCCGAGCAGTAATCCATCGAAGGACTGTGTCTCATCTTCCTCGACGAATATTTCCGCCACGCCGCTAAGCCAAACGAAAAATAGCATTTCGGACCGTACCATCAGCTAGCCACAAGGTAAACCTAAGTTTAAACCTAAATATTTAGCTCGTACCAGGTACACGAGTATGCGGTAATATATTCGATTAATTTATTATTATATACAGATATTAAAAAGGAAAAGTATGTTCAATGATAATCGCGGTATCTATTTATTAATATTTAACACCACTACTAACAAGCGATAACACTTTAACAGAAACGCCGCTGTCAGTGCTCCGCAGCTAGAGATACTTGTTACTATAGAGTAACCACATAGTAACGTAATAATAAACGCAATCATACACAGGCATCGTGTGGGAGCAAACGGGATCCCTGCTCTTGTGTACAATGTCATGAAATTCCTGAGCGTGTTACACGATTAATTTATAATATTATGTAGATTGTACGAGGTGGCTCTAGATAGCTGCTGTACGAGATGATTGCTAAACGGTAGACGATGCAAAGGAACGTAAGATTTATTTCATCCTTTCCTACGTTCGAAAGGAAATTGATTTTCGAAATTTATCAACACTATCTCGGGATCATTTTGTTTAAATGGAATACTAAAGTTTCCTTACATGTTTGCCGAAGACACGAAAAAGAGACGTTCAAGGGATTCTTAAAAAGAGAATGTCAATGTTAGTAGAAATACCTGTGAAATATCACGATTCCTTTGTATCCCCTGCCGTTTAACAAACATTTTTATGCAGCACTTGTCCAGGTATACTTTGTGCAATAATCAGTTATATGTAATGTTATAATATTAATTGATGTGGAGTTAATATTCGGCCAGGGGGTAAAAGAAAAAATACATGGGGTACCACGTGCATTTAGTTCTGTAATTCTGCAATGAGAATAGAGCGTTCCTCGAAGGCGCAATAACAACTTGACTGACTAATTAAAAAGAAAAAAATGAAAAAAAAATAATTTCGGGTATCGGGTAGGCGAAAGAACATCGTATTAAAAAGAAAGTGATAAGGATTAAATGAAAATGGTAAAGTAACCGGTAGCAATACGTCGAGCCAACGTAAGGAAACACTTTGCAATAGAGTTAAGGGACACGATAATAATAGTTATTAATTCTAAACGCATTTCAGTGAGTACATTTCGATTAATAATGCCACAGACTTCAAATAACAACAACAACAAAAAAATATGAGAATTCATTATCCTTCAACTATCTTAAAGTCATTATATGCCATCCACTAAGTACAGTATTCCAAGCGAAATTACGAAGTGACTTTGATTGCAAATAGGTTGTAGCTTAGAAACAAAGATTCGTATTTAGATGACGAAAACCTATGACGGCTAAGTCCAATGTTATTAGACACTTCTAACGTAGTTTGTAATTTATAGCAAAATATATTATAGGCGCTCTATTATCTACCAGTAAAGTTTCCGTTGCCAGCAATCTGTTTCGGTATCTTTTTTTTTTTGGAAAAATTCGAGTGTCTCCGCGGGCTCCTATTAAATTTCCTTTCGATATTGTCATAAACGATACGGTAATGTACTTAGTGTTGCATCACAAAAATAAACAGTTGCGAAGAGCGTCAGTACTTACTGTATAACACACGCGTTTTACAGTATTATTTATATTTATTTTTTTATTTGATTCCAAACAGTTCCCTACCGTAATGTACAGTATACTTGTTTACAAAGGGGAGGTCCGAATTTCTGTATATTTTGAAACGAGTGCACGCAACTGATACATGAAAAAGCGCGGTAAGCGCGAATTGAAATTGTGGGAGAATGCACTGTGAAAGAGTATTATGTTAATCCAAGTAACAATGAGTATTCACGCCAATGTATTAAAAGCAACGTGCTTCTTTGCTTTCCTTTTGTTTTTCTTGATTTTTTAGTACTGTCGTATTTTATTTATATTAATCTACGTCGCGATTACATTTTATTTATTTTCTGAAACCTATGAATGTATAATTTGAGATAATCATTAGTGTAACTGGCCCAATCGTTTTGTTAGAGGAGTGTATTCCCCCTCCGAAAAATATATGCTTGTTATAATAATGTTTTCCTTATCGTGGCTTACTGTGTACTGCATTTTTTTTATTTATACGCCGATATATATACATATATATATGTTAATAAATAGTTATGACGTTTTTGTTAATAGGTCATTTTTCATCGTATCAATTAATTTTCCAGCAGTGCATTAAAATTAAAACCGATGAACTGTACAGCTTCAAACAGTCATTTTCTCGTAGAATTTACCGTTCCATCAAGTATGTGCAATAGTATGCGCGAAGCTTGAAAACTTTAATGCACAACATTCGGTTTTCTCGTTTTTCTTCCTTTTTTTTATTTGTTAAATAAAACGAGACGTCTATCTATAAGCATGGAATTTGCGTGTCAACGGATCAGATACGATCAAGTGTTGATCATAGAAGCGTATCTCTTCTGCGATGAAAGCAGTTCTGGTAGTATTCTTTAGGGCCGTATTGCAGTTTCGTCAAGGGATTGCTTTAAAACGTGGCGACCATGGAATTTTTGCGCCACAGGGGCGCAGTTTAACACGAGCACAGATGAAAAGCATAAAAAGCCTGTGCTAGTGCGAAGATTTCTTCGAAATCGTATGGTGCTGAATAAAAACAAAAGAACTGAGGAGAAACAGTTACACAGGAGGTTTCAGGAAAATATAGCGAGCGAGAATGAGAACGATAGAGAGAGAGAGAGGGTGAGAGAGAATGTATAAGTAGAATGGTAGGAAAATTAGATGAAGAAAAAAATTAATGGATGGGGAGGGAAATGCAAATACTGCCGCCTGAGGCAGAGGAAATTGTTACGTGAAACGTGATGTTTTGGAATGCCTTGTATATGTGCCAGCTATTTCTATTTATATTATTACGGTAATTATATTTGTAAGTTGCATAAAGCTTTATTTTCGTCGTAATTACTTTAATGTTATATAAAAGCAGAGGGAATATATCTTAATTATCCATATCAGCATACGAACCGTCGATGTCAACAATCTTTAACATAATATGCTTCGGCCTGCGAGTTTTCCCAATTCTTTGAAACATTACGACCGCTGTGAATTCATCTATTCCAGACATCCAATTTAATTTTTACCATTTATTACGTACTTGCTGAAAAACAGAAACATTCGCACCACGCTCTGTGAAATAAACGTTTCAAAGGATTATACTTTATCGTATTTACTGTATTGTTAGGAAAAGGACACTGGTTTCATATTTGATCGATGGTCCTTCCTCGTTGGCATCGACCGATCTGATATTACAACGATCGTGTAATAAGTTATATTATACTTGTAACTTGGTTTCCTTGATTTTGAATTAATAAAAAGTCAGTATACAATTGCGGGATATTAATTGATACTATCATTTCTCTTCTGTTCAATAGATCCTACCCTTCCCTGAATCTTCGACCTGCATTCCCGATAATCTACTTCGTATCCGCGCTGTTAAATTCCAGCTGCGCCCGGGGTTTCCACGTTTCTTTAAACGTTTATAAGAAGAGAAGCGAACAAACCAAGCCGTAGCCTTTTTTTGTAACTCGTCCAATCTATAATTCCAATGAAACAATTTTATATAAATCTGTATAAACATTATTAACTTTGTATTATACATTCATTTAAACTAAACTAAGTTGTTTCTTTATATTCAATTAGCTTTTTGTAGAATATATTTAGAGGCTGAAAGATCCGAATTCTCTTTATTTGCGCGTATTGGAAATGTTAGAATGAAATTGCATAATGTCGAATATTCTGCTATTCTGTAGAAATCAACGAACAAAGGATGTTTGTTGATGAAAGTATGCTCGCTATGGTGGCAAGCCCAATAGGGTTCCATAATAAGAATGTCTTTTATCTCTGCGAGAACAGATAACATGCATTTTCCACCTGCTATCGGATATCTCTTATCAGAAACGCTGATTCAGTACGGATTCACGACCACACCGTTTGAGTATACAGACGCGACTCCAACGTTATTCGCCTATTAGTACCAGCTACAAGTTACGGTTTATTGTTTAATTTCCCGCGATTTACATCTTCATAATCGAAAAAATGTGTTCCAAAAAGCTTCTGTGTTACATCGCCATTGGTATATGTAAGTATATACATTCACTTGTGTAGTATTTGAAACTCAATAATCTTGACAGAACTTATTACAATTACGCGTATGACGCATGTTTTCTGAATTTTAAAGTGTATTCACACCGGATATTTAAAAGCACGATTTTCGTCGTCAAATTTACAAGATACTCATAGAAAAATAATATTAAAAATGAATGCGTGCACAAAGACAAATAAATTTTATTCCCCTTCCTCGCAGAAATTGTATAATTGTGTGGAATAAAAAAAACTGGTAATACGTATGTGTAGAATGTTATTAAAGTGGTGAAAGATTTACAAAGTTTAATCGTCAGAAAGTATAATAAAGTAATTGCACAAATATAATGTAAATTTATGCAATAATATTGCAATGATACAAACTCAGTAAAAGTTTGATAATCCTTACATGACTCACATATGAGTAATGTAAATAACTTGCAATGGTGTCAAAGAAAAAAAAATACAAATTCTTCGTATGTACTAATCGATCAATTTCAAACAGTAATGATGGGGATTTTTATGGAAGGAGTTGAAGCAAGACGCAAGATTTTAAGGGGTCGCAAGACAATTACAAGGCGCTATTACTGTAAGTCCGAAGTATTTTATAAAAGAAGGAAATGGCGAGGAAACTAATATTGCGTGTATTAACGAAGTGTATTCGTAACTTTTTAGGGGGAACTGCGATACCTGCATGGTCTATAGTACTCCTGATAGGAATTAGTATGCTGTTTGCTGGTGCCGGGCTCTACGTATTGCTACAGAAATTCGTGGTCGACAATGCTGATACTGGAGAACGCCATTCAGCCTATCAACCTGCATTGCAAAATGAAGCTTAAACATAAATAGAAAAATATGGAAAAATTTCAAGATTTCAGCACTCGATACGTCGCTTCCTTTTTATACTCCGGCAAGATAAAAATGTGAGAAGTATTTTCACAAGAAGAAATTTTGTATAAACACAGTGACAATGTGTTATTTATTTCCATGTAATTCTGTCCTTGACAATCGTCTATTATTTTAATCTCACTAATCCATTATCGAAATTTATGATACCGCTATTCTCGTGTAACCGCACCCGTCGTACTATTTCTTTTTTATTTCCATTGCTAGCTGCGAATTACGAAATATCCCGTGTCATAAATTACTCGTTATTTATATATATATATATGATTATATAATCGAAAGATACGCAAAAGTTACAACAATCGTTCTCCAATGCACAGTACGATCGGAAATCAATTACATACATTTTGCTTTGTACATTCTGATAAAAGAGAATTATTAATTTTCGGGCACGTTAGATTATTCATTCAATATATATATTACACAGTGGTAGGTCAATTATTAATTGGTATGAAAAGAGAAATCTATAAATTTTAGAATTCTCTGCGGTGATACTTGTCGGGGTCAAAGTATGACGTCACAACGACACGGTTATTGAACTTTCGTCCTGTAAGGGTCTGCTGTGCCTTCTGGCAGTCGATAACGCTATTAAATTCGACAAATACCTATAACAAACACAGGAATAAATTGTTAATAATATGCTTCTCGGAGCAAGTAGAATCTAAAATTGCATTTTAATATGAAATATACTTTTCCGCATCCAGGTACATCAACACCTTCTATAGGTCTTGGTATTTCCACGGATCGAACTACGCCGTATTTGTTACACTCTTCTTTAATGTCTTCTAAAATATCTTCGTACTCCTCTTCCTCCATTAGCTCCTCGGGAGTTACCATGTTCAGCAGGCACAGCACCTACACATTATTTATACATAATAATCGCCGTTACGTTAAGTCTCTTACAAGACAATAGAGAATCACTATTGTGGATTTCATTTGGAACACATGAAATTGTAAAAAGGCACGAACGAAATTATTTTACCTCAGTCGCCGGGCCACTCGTGCCCACCATAGACAGCCCAGGCACCTGAATTTGGACCGGAGCTTGTGCACCGATCATAGGATTCTTGGCACCTACGCTAGCTCGCTGGACAATTAGTTTCTTGTCTCCCAGCTGCATCCCATTTAATCCAGCAATTGCTTGGTCTGTCATTGACACGTCAACATATTCGCAGAATGCGTAACCCTTGGATAGACCTGTGGCTGAATCCTTTACTAGATTGAATGCTCTTAGTTGTCCGAAGCTCATCAGTAACTCCTTCACCTGTATCGTAAAAATAACATTACTTATTTACTCGTGTGACATCAATATGATCTAGATCCATTTAGACTATGCAACTTCTTTGCTCGTACGACAAATAATATAAGTTATTTCTATATACAATTGCATTACTTTATATTAGTTTAAATATTGCTGTATGCTTTGCCCGATTTCTTAAAATTAAAAATAAAATTTTAAGTTTAAAATTGAACTTGTAAACAATATTGAAGTGCATCGTCATCTTCCTTTCTGAGAATTTAGGAATGTTAAGTAACACGTTAAATGATAACTAGGGAATAAAGTTGCACAATCTTGAAATGATAAATTCGCTATCAATGCATAGATGTATAATATATCTCCTACTCAATTTCCACTTAACATCTACGCATAATGTCTTTCTTACATACAAAAGTTTCACTCCAGTCTGGAACAGATTTTCGTGAATGTTTCAAGAGCGCACTGTTGCTCTTCGAGCACGGATCTCTCCCAAGTACACTTTCATTCTCTCTTTAAAAACAAGTGTACCTTAAATTTACTTACGTCTTTCCACACCCCAGAAGTACTGAAAACTCTGAAGCAGAGATAACAGCATGTTGCATTGAACGAAGGTTTACTGTCATTGCTGACAATGAAAGCTTCCAGGTAGTTATGTACACAGCTTTGCAATAAAACTTGTACGAACATCTCGATTCATTTCATCGAAGCACATGTAGCCCGACGTGTTTTGGCTGAAGCATTGTACAAGGTGCCCCACCAAATCACCTAATTATCCCCGTTAATTATGACCATACAAGAAAATTATTTCAAGGACGGTTTAAAGGAACTTTCTCCCGAAGCTAATAATTCCCGAATTCTTGGCATTGTCATAACTAAAGAAGACGATTAGATATCCCGTCTATGGTAGGATACATTGTACGATACTAATTTATAGCTTGCTCCGAGAAGATGTATGGTTTAATCAAAGCAGCTCAAGCATCTGTATACATATGCTCCAATGAGGGCTGTGTCCTCACGAACGCATTAGATTTGAGTTTTAGATGTTATTACCACCTCAGAGACTAAGCCAGTATTTTTAGGTGACTAGAGAAGTGTCAAACTTCCATAAAGATTCTACAAGAACTACTATCCCTTATACCGTGTTCCCTATTGAATCATTAATGTCTGTATGTGTAAGCAACACGCTATTATCAATGAAAAACTATCGAATTAGAAAACGCACCGTTCGTATAGAAGAACCAAGATCTTCGGAAAAGGGGCTGCAAAAGTCGCATAAGCCCAATACGAAGGCATGAAAATGATATAAGTACTTGCCTCGAGGGACTGGGCTAGCCTCTCTCCAGGCAGTGTGGTATTTTGTCATGTTCAGTAGTAGTAGTAGTAGTGGTAGAAGTAGTGGTAGTGGTAAGCAAATGCTTTTGATCGGCGCGACCCTAAGCTAAGAAAATGGGGAGAAAGGGCACTGGTATCAGTCCACAGTTTTTACTATATAATTAACCAAATGGTTATACTTTGTTTTGTTCTTTCGGTTTTCGTTTTGATTGTATCGTTCCAACAAGGTACCACTGCAAGAACACAGCATTAACGTCTCTTTTTTCCGGCGTTCAATGTAATCACATTTACCGACTTTTTATATTTTCTTACTTTCTCTTTGCACCTTTGTCTTTGTATAAATGCACATTACTGATACTCGAACATAAGTTCGTTCGCGTAACCTGTAAACGTAACACGGCACAAGGACGAAGAGCTGTAAAGCCTGTAAAGCCTGTAAAGAAAACAGCTGCAAGAGAAAAAGATACTCCTGAAAAAGAATAGGTGCCAAAAGACTTGGAGCTGTTACCAGATGCACATAAGATTATGTGTTGACCCTGTAATCCCATTAAGAAAAAAAAAGCTGATACACTAGATAATCCGTTGATTTATCTCTTGTGGTCCTAAAAATTGTTTTTCGTTTTCCACGTGACATCGCTACGTGAGAGCTCACTCTGCAAAAGTGTCCCAAATGTAAAAATACAAAGAGCCTTTGTTTCTGAAGACAGTTCTTTGCGCCTAACGACTTCAAGATACGTACGAGTAAACGTCTTCGCTTTCTTTTTTTCGAATGATCGCTATAAACATAGCTACGCCTCCACCGCCCCTCCTACCCATCCCACTCCAGCCACTGACTCGAGATTCTCGTCAGAATATTCCTAAATTTAAAGAAAAAAACTTCGTATTCCCTTGGCTGGGTCCACGATGATCCTAGAAAGACTGTAAAAGAAACACGACTGCTGCGAGACTGCATGAACGCCTGAATGCTGAAATACCTCTATCCTTAGAAACCTAATACTCCTATCCGCTATTCCGGTGACGGTGTTTCGAGAAGAAATGAGATGAGACGAGAGACTACGTTGCCTACGCTTGACCAGACATACAAATGGAATTTAAGGCCTGATTCACCTAGTTCTGTAAAGCCTAATCGACGCTGGAATCCAATGGATACAACATACATACCTCTATGGCATTTGGGTAGTTGACACATCTTCGTAACTTTGATCTCCGCTAAATAGCTAAATACCTATGTCATAATTTAATCCTTCGGTATAACACACAATGCTGAGAACTAGCATATATTCAATGTAATCCTACAGCATTGTTATACAGCGACGCGGTCACTTTAATCCCCGATGCCATTTAAGAACGCGCCACGAGCTTAAAAGCCTCTCGTACTTGAATCTTTCCCAATAAACAGAATCGAACATAGTTCAATTTAGAACAGGCATCGGTGACTAAAAACTGCATCCAAAGGTGTGCAATAAATAAAACTGTATAACAGATTTGTCTGCATACCTGTTCTTCGTTCAAATAATTGGGTAAACCACCAATGAAGATCTTGTGTGGGGAGTCTGGAATCATACAACATTGAACTATATTTTACGTTATGTCAGGATTACATTTCTTATATACAGAGAAGGATATAAAGAGTATGTATAAAACATACCAGGAACCGTACCTGGCACGTTCATGCTTGGATTGTCAGTCATTCCTGGCATTGGCTGATAGTCGTGCGGTCTTCTTATTTTCAAGCTTTGCCCTTTGAAGTTGATACCATCGAACGCCATAGCTTGTGTCGTTTCATCTATCGAACGGAACTAAAGAAGAATTTAATCGATAGTTTGTCACGTGGTCGCAGAAACCGTTAACGCTAGAACACTGTTATTTTCAAGCGAACTCAATTATACCTCTAAGAACGCAAAGTTTTTGTCTAAATTGATTTGACACGCTAATACTGGATTTCCAGCAGCCTGCGCAAGCCCGGATAGATGCATTTGCTGATTGAAGAACTCCATCATTTCTTCTTCAGTCACCCCGAATGGAATGTTTCCTACATAAAGTCTCCTTGCTTGCCGAGTTATCGTGCTACCAACGACTGGTACAGCTGCTTGCGGTGTGTCTGCCACGATGTTCGCGGGTATTTGTCCTGCGGCTTGCATCGCCTTGTACTGTTAACAGGAAAAGTAAATAACCGTCCCTCGAACGTTCTATTTATCTGAGTTATGAACTTTCACGCGTTAACGGTATTTACCTGTAAGGGCGTAATGTGTTCGAATCCAGGCGGCGGAACATCCCAGTATAGGGATGGTTTCCTCCTCCTAGAGCTACGGCTCTTTTTAGGTGAATTACTCCTTTTCCTGTCTCTTCGTTCTTTGGATCGTGTACGTGACCGTTTCCTACGATCTCTACTACGCGACCTGTGTCTCCTATCACGATCTCTGTCCCTATCCCTATCCTTATCACGTTCCTGGCGATCTCGGTCTATTAAAAATACATGTAGCTATAAATCGTCGACGGTGTATTTCATTTGTGATTTCGTAATCTGCATGCGTATGAAGTTTTTATCGAATCTCATGCATTCGAGAATAATCCTGTAACCTATTTAAGCACAGATATACTGGACATTTCAAAACTACATAATAAACTCAACTGGGTAATGTAATTCATAGAAAGGAATAGGAAAGTCTTCTTAAACATCGATCCGCAAACTACTCGTTCTCGGAACATTCAATTTTGTAATAAAAATTTTAAAATTTTATGATACAATCACAGTTATACATGACACTAATATTCATTTTGTCTATATCGGTTTTAGAACAAGGAGCTACTTTAATTTTAACTTATCCCTGGAACTAGGGTAATAACAAGGAACAATGTTGCAAGCAAAAAAAAACGAGAAATATGAATTCAGAACGGCTTAAAAAAGACACAGTCAAGATATAAATAAAACTGATTTGTAACAAGGCCTATTATTCGATAAATATTCATGCTGAGATAATCCATTAATTATGATTGATAATTTAATTTGAACAAATTTAATTTCTCAAAATACCACTTGTCCCATGATACACGTAATTATATAAAGACCTAAAAGCATTTGAGAATTTAATATCTATAATTCATTAATTCCCAAAGCCACGACTATCAGAAGTACTTGCTTCTTTTTACAAGCTTCATTAACCAGTCGAGTTTGCACCCATAGCTCTGAAACACCCTGTATATAACTTGTATGCACTATGTGCATCATTACCTAAACCTCAAAAATTAAAATTACAGCATGTAACGAGGAAGTACTAAAAGGGCGTTAAAAGTAGCGGATGGAATGATACGGTTGGAAAAGTAATGCATCACTCCCAACGCGTAATGAGAAATGTACCCATGAGAACAATCTTCGTGGATGCTTGTTTTTCAGGTTATCGATAAACCCGCTAGATCTGGCGAAACGCGCTCGGATGTTGCTTAATTTACGTTGGAATTTATAACGGCGGACTCGCGGCGAGAAATCTGTCCGGGCTTTTCGAGTTACAGAGGGAGACGCTTCGAGACGTGTTTATCACTTTCACGAGTATGTTTCTCCGGCCATTACAATCACCAGACTTATTTACCTGGCTGTAACGCGGGAATAGTGACGGGAAGCACAGTATTTTTGAAGGCTATTGGAATGCTTACCTCCGTTGTAATCTTCGCCCATTTTTCTACTTATTACCTGGAACGAGAAATTTCTGCCCGATAGGGGAGCGATATAAAGAATAACGTGCCTGGCAAATGTCAATCGTTCTTATACTAAATTTTTATTCCGAAATGGCGATAGGCTAGGTAGATGTTAGCTAGCGAATGAAGTCCTGATACAATGCTCGCCTCCAGGTGGCGTCGAATGCAACCGGAATTGATCCTCTTTGTGACATATTATTACAACAAATATTTAAACATGACTAATTTACTTAAAACCCCAATTACATTATATCGCGCGCGATGTGGAATTACACATTTACAGCTTAATATTTGTAGAAATATTAAAAGAATACGCAATTATGGTTGAACTAGGTATCAATTATTTCTGGCTACGAGTGCGATTGTAGTGCCCTTTTGTTTAACTAAAAGCTGATGGCATCAAGTCAAAATAATGTTTACAATTTATGTTAACGTGACTTTATGTTCATAAAAAAGTTACGTTACACGAATGCATCCCTTTTTAGGTGAAAATACTTAGGTTCAGGGTTAAATAGTAACGAATTAGTGGAAATAAAATTCTTTAATAAAATATATATCGATAATGAAAGAATAAACGAACAAAGCCAGAGATATTGTTCACGCAACGGAAAATATTCGTATTAACTTTCTCAAGGAAGAATTAATACTCAATCTTGAAAAACAAAATAACTATATATATGACACAGATTTATTTAGTAACTTATATACATTATTCAGTTTTATTTGTTACGAGAAAAGATAAGCTTTTAGATACCTATTCCAAGAGGTTAAAATAAAAGCCATGAATCGCAATTGGTGCGTTTAATGCTCGATTTGAGGAATCTTCGTACCTACATAGCTTTTACATGCTACCACTCAGGGCGCTTAGATAGCGTCGCGTTTAAATCGCAACCAAGTTTCTGCCATCTAATGTTGTTCTTTGCATTCCTTTTAAAATGCCTTAAATAAACTCGAAATGGACAAAAATGTGAAACTTGTAGACTTCTTTTCGACTTCCGAGAGTATGAATAATAAAAACTTATTAGAAGAGCGCCTGCAAAGAGCAGCCTATTCCGGTGACATAGATGCGGTTCAAGAGTTGCTTAACTTAGGCGTGGACGTTAATGCACGGCCGCGGCACAATAACGGGCTACGTGGATGGTAGTTTTCCAGTAGTTTTCTATTAAAATTTCTTACCCCTTTATTCCCAAATCTTTCTCATCACCATTAATCATAAAGCCTACAGTGCTAAATGCCGAGTCATACTTTCTCTTCTCACGTACAAATGATAAATGTAAACAATCTCGTATTTGAAATCTCAGAATAATCCTGTAATTGCTGTTTCCATGTTGAGGACTCCTCTACATTGGGCATGCAAGAACGGTCATTTAAACATAGCTGCATTGCTCTTAAAGAACGGCGCAGACAAGAATTTAAGATCTGACACCGGAGAAACTCCAGTCTCTCTGTGTAATCCAGTCAATCTGCAAATTCTGCAGCTTCTGGATAGCTCCATGGATCCTCAGCAGATTTTAAACGATTCAACGGCGCACAGTGTAATGCCTAAGTACCTGAATAATGATCCCACGCATGGAAACGTAGATTCAGGAATTGCTAGAGTAAGGAGCAGTGGTTTATCCAAAGATGGTGAGGAATTCATCGTAGTCAGCTTCGATATTGCGCATTAACACGTTCGCAGTCCTTTGACTCGTATACGGGTCGAGATAACATTCGACCCGCGCTTCGCACCACTTTCTCGTTTTATACGAGTGGAAGTTGAAACTACGAACGTGCTGATAAACCAATGTAACAGCAAAATTCAGTATTATATCGATACACTTTGCATTTTAGAATTGGTGTTAAAGATTCGTGAGGCGGACACTCCTGACCCAGACTTCATAGAAATTGAATTGCCTCGAAGCGATTTAACGTATCAGACCCTAATTCGAATATGTGGCCAGCAATTAAATATCGATCCCAATGAAATCATAAAATTAAGGAAACTGCCCAACACTAGATTAAGGAAAGACAAAGATATTCAACGACTTCAGGATTTCCAAGAAATCGAAGTTATCACAAATGCTGTTAGCGCGTACAAGTACACGCAGAATACGAACGGTGTTCCGAGCAACATTCCAGCGTTGCCAGCGAACGGTTACCAAAGTATTTCTAAGAAAGACCAGACTATTTTATATTAATTATTAGAATTATTGTTTCGTTTGCTCTTTGCACGTATACTCGAATGAAGAAACTTAGCATTTAATGAAAACACACTATACACGCAGTTAGGTGTATAAAGTTTTTAGAGCATAATAATTTTAGCCTTAAATTATAATAAATCTGTTAGGTAAACTTAGCAATAACTAGAAAAATAATTTTTTAACTTTGTTTACTAGATTTAATAAAGCAATACAAAAAATGTTACAATTTGTTAATTCACTGAACCCGATTCGTCGTCAGATTCCGCTTCTTTCGTATCGACGGTAATATCTCCCTCGGGGGTAACAGTCACGATAGTATCTTCGACAAAAGTACTTAATTCACCTTGCACATCGTGATACGCTTTCGGTCTCTTAGGCGGTATCTCCGGCACTTTAACAGAATTTTTCGCCTCTGAAAATAAGTGTTCGTATTAATAAAGCAGCCATGCGAGAATAGTTATTCTAGTTTAATCTAATTAAGGCAGAGAGCGTACTCAGTGTCATATAAATTGGAAGAGCAAGACTGGTGGCTGTTTTAATACGAACAGAGCGAATATTAGCCCAGCCACCTGGATAATGTTTAGATAGATGGCTACACGCTGCCAACACATTTTCCAGTATTTCCTCTCCCTCCATGGATGTATGTCCAACTTGAATTATATGAGTGTCGCCAGAGGAATGCAATTGCATAGTGGTCTTCCTCAAAGCATATTCTATCTCGTGCTTTAAATCTTTACTCTGCATTCTAATCGAAGTTGGCAATTTTCTTTTCTTATAGAACTCCTTCCCCAGTAAATGAGATAGGTGCCCAGATATTTTTCCGTCTGTAAGGAAATGATCGTAGCTCCCCACGAGCTTCCTTTTCAATTCAAATTGGTCGTATTCGGTCTTTACTTGAATCAACGGTATTACACATTTCACCCTAGAGCAACCATGTTTGCGCAACAACTCTTCGTAATGCTCTATCGTTGGTGTGAAATCCTGCCTTCTGCCTCTTCGTAAATCGCCAACGAAAAGCGCAACTTCGTCGTCTGGTGACACTACAGAATGTGGCAATAATCTGAAAAATAGATTAGTAATAAATACATTTTGTCAGGGGGAAAAGCATTCGCTGTGAAAGGAAGAATACATCATTCTTAGTAGGATAATCATGGTTCCTCATAAGGATCCATTGGTAATTATTAAAGTATAATCATCTGTGATTTGTTAATTTAGTAATTTAAACAAGACTATGTATGTAAAGGCGATATGTATCTATGAATGAGCAATTACAGTTATACTTACACTCTCATATTTCTTCTCGATGTTTTCGGTACTCTTATGCATGTTACCTGCATAAATATTGGTTGACTCTCCCCCTCGAATAAAGCATTTTTACTTTTCAGTTGCTCCTCGGTTAAATGAAAAATAACGCTAATGCACTGTAGTATGTGTTCTCTTGATAAATCATTCAAGTTCAAGGTATCTGTAGTTTCTACTACTTTACTCTGTTTCCGCCGTTTCAACGACTTTCGACCAACAGCTTTAGAAACTACATTTTCACCGGAAGCGATGTTCTTACTACTTTTCACGTCGTCGTTATTAGAAAGTTTCCTTTTTAATCCTTTCGTTGATACGTTATGGCTTATTCTCTTAGTATTTTCTCCACCTTTGGATTCTAAATTGCGATTACTATCCACGTGATTCACAGATTTCGAGAGAAATATTTTCTCAGATTGGCGATTATTTTTCTTTGGAAATTGAACCGTCGATTTATTAATTGTACTTATTTCTTTCTCGCCTTTCTTTATTACGTTTTTGTTACCTAACTGGGACTTTTTTAATTTACCTCTCAAGTCGTCTTTAATGTGCGCCGTTTGAGAATGTGTATTCGCATCTAGTTTCATTTTTGCACCCAATTTTTCGGAGGTTTGGTGGAATTTTAGTTTTGTGTTCTTCCCATTTAAATTCCGCGATGCTTTCACGGATTCCTTGCGTTTTTTTACGATATTGTGGGAAGTTACCATTTTATACACACGTGCTTTACTTTCGAGGAAAGCTGTTTCGTTACTGCATCACTCCTGAAGGCGGAAACGGAAGTGAAAGAATGGCCATTGCGAGTGGGGTCTACTACCGCCGTCTGAACCAATCACCGCCAAGAGGAAAATTCATCGACGCCAGCACCAATCCAAGCCAACTAGCCAAGCTAAGTGAAACCGCAGCCAACCCAGCATCGCCGGGGACTCGTTGAGGATGCTGGTTGGCTGCGGCCTCACTTGGCTAGGCTTGGCGCTGGCGTCGGTGAATTTTCCTCTTGGCGTTGATTGGTTCAGACTGAGCAGTAGGACGAGAGTGGGGTCTACTACCCACGTCTGAAGTAAGTACGCGGGAATCTGTAATATTGAATAGATGTACAAGAAACCACAAAATAATGAAAATAGTATTTATTTATCCACTAATTATGTTAAGTTCAATTATTGTTATAACGTTATTTATGTATAAACGTATTTCTTTATGTAGTATTTGCGAAATATACATATATTACATTACAAAATATACATATATCACATTACAAAATATACATATATCACATTACAAAATATACATATATCATATTACAAAATATACATATATCACATTACAAAATATACATATATCATATTACAAAATATACATATATTACATTACAAAATATATACATAAAATATAAAACTTAACGTAACATTCTAATTGTCACTTGGAAACTGGAGCAGTTTGCCTTTTTGCTATTTAAGTATAATTTTATTCGTGTTAATGCAGCTACTGTGTTTGTGTTTAATCTATTTCTAATTTTTGTTTTCATTATTGCCACATGAAAAATATCGTTCCACATCAGCATTTGAATGGGGCTGCAACAAGCACAATTGTGCCAATGTAGATATGTTTTTGAATTCGTATTCACCTGAAACATCTTGAACTGTACTAATGTGTTCCCAGAATTCAATGATATTGAGTTTTAGTAATTTCGGTTTATTTTCTTCTGTGGAATAAGCTGCCAAATTAAACCACTCATTTAGTACAGCTGTCTCATTAAATTTAGATTTAAATGTCTTTAAAATCTTGTCTAAATGGTTCTTCCGATGTTTATTTAAGTCTAAGGCTACATCCGGCTGTAAAAAATCTAATGAATATAAATATGTTTTGTTAAACGGCAATCGTTTGGTCTTTTTGGTTGCAGTTGTTCCTGGCTCCTTTTGATATATCATATTCATGATATGAATGTCAGATTTAGCATGTAGCTCCAGGAATCTTTTGTGTGCTGTTATCACTTTTGAGCAAGCTGTGCATTTCGCTTTGTGCGGGTCATCAGCTTGCTTTAACCACGGTTTGAAAATTGGTTCCTCCAGCCAAGCTTCTCGAAATGCTTGTTTCTTTGTCTTTCTTTTCTTTGCAGCAGGGATAAACAAGATGCTATCACTGCCTATTCAAAAAATTCCAGTTTTTATTCATGCAACATTGAAACACAATTTCAAGAAAATAATCATTGAACAAAGAAAGTAAAAAAGACAATTAAATTAAAGATATATCTTACTTGAATCACTGTCTCCATTTGAGATTAGACAAGCTGCACTGCTAGGTCCATCAATGCTCACATCAGCGCCTGTGTATAAAATATCCATTATTAGTACATTTCTATTATTGTAACAATACATACTATGAAAGAATTTCAAGAAAATAATTATCGAACAAAGAAAGTAAAATATAGAAAGTTAAATTAAAGATATATCTCACTTGAATTGTTCTCTTTATTGGAGCTACTAGCAGCTGCATTGCTAAGTACAGAAATTGATGCTCCTGCATTTTGTTGTACGTTCATCATATGACTGTAACTTTTAGCATGTTCCTCTAAGTTATTTTTGTGTGCTGTTAACAATTTCGAGCAAGCTGTGCACTTCGCTTTGCGCGGGTCATCAGTTTGCTTTAGCCACAATTTGAAAATTGGGTTCTGCAGCCAGGCTTCTCGAAATACTTGTGTCTTTCCTTTCTTTGCAGTAGGGGCAACAAAGCTGCTATCACTGCCTATTCAAAAAATTCTATTTTTTATTTATGCAACATTGAAACAGAATTTCAAGAAAATAATTATCAAACAAAGAAAGTAAAATATAGAAAGTTAAATTAAAGATATATCTCACTTGAATTGTTCTCTTTATTGGAGCTACTAGCAGTTGCATTGCTAAGTACAGAAATTGATGCTCCTGCATTTTGTTGTAGGTTCATCATATGACTGTCACTTCTAGCATGTTCATATAAGTTATTTTTGTGCGCTGTTAACAATTTTGAGCAAGCTGTGCACTTCGCTTTGTGCGGGTCATCAGTTTGCTTTAGCCACAATTTGAAAGTTGGGTTCTGCAGCCAAGCTTCTCGAAATACTTGTGTCTTTCGCTTCTTTGCAGTAGGGGCAACGAAGCTGCTACAACTGCCTATTCAAAAAACAAGAATTATTATTCATAAACTATTAAAAAACAATTTCAAGAAAGTAATCATTGAAAAATGAAACTATGCTCACTTTGTACTTGTATAATTTAAAAAACTGTTAAATTAAAGAATGATATATCTTACTTGATGTATATTCCGTAGATGATATATTACTGTCTTTGCTAGGTCCAGCAATGCTGAGATCAGCGTCTATGTACAAAATATAAAATATGCATAATGCAGTTTATGCAGGGATATACTCAGTCGACTGGAAGGTTGATTAATCATAACATTGTATAAACCTATATTTGTCTTACCTGATTTTTTATTCATTTTGGAACTTTTATAAAACACTAAACAACTTCAAAAAATAGCACAATTCACACACGTAGATGAATTTTCCTCTTGGCGTTGATTGGTCCAGAGTGGGTAGTAGGATTAGAGTGGGGTCTACTACCGCCGTCTGAACCAATCAACGCCATGAAGAAGATTAACCGACGCCAGCGCTAAGCCAAGCCAAGTGGCGTGAACGCGAAGCGGATTGAGTGACGTCACAGGCTGCGTAGTAGACCCCACTACGGTTCTACTACCCAGTCGGAACCAATCACCGCCAAGAACAAAATTCACGGACGTCAGCGCCAAGCCTAGCCAAGTATATAAAGTGAAACCAAGTGAGGCCGCAGCCAACCAGCATCCTCAACGAGTCCCCGGCGATGTTGGGTTGGCTGCGGTTTCACTTAGCTTGACTAGTTGGCTTGGATTGGTGCTGGCGTCGATGAATTTTCCTCTTGGCGGTGATTGGTTCAGACGGCGGTAGTAGACCCCACTCTAATCCTACTACCGCTGCAGGTAATTTCCTCGCCACCCTGCGGCCGAATAATAAATTGCGAGGTTCACCTACAGAATCGATTCTCGAATCGGATTGTAAGAATCGATCCTTCTAAAAAATCGAAACCGAAGAATCGATATGACAAGAGATTTTGGAAGAATTGTAATAAAAGTAGCATGTCTCAAAAACCCGTTATTGACATGTAATTTATATGTAAAAATTTCATGTGAACAGTTTGTTTTGAAGCTACGTGACCTGTGTATAAGACAGTCTAGTACTTCGCGCGCGCATGCGTAGATTTGGCCCGCGCGATACCTCGCCCGTTGCAGTGTCGCGTTGTCAACGCCAGATGGCGAAGCTTTTCGCGCGCTTTTTCACTGGAGAAATGGATTACCGCGGATATTCGAACCTCGATAATTCGAATCTCAAGGGAAGGGAAAAATCTCCGAATTATAGAGGTTTCAGCTTATCGAGTTTTCGAAAACCTTTAAGGGAGGTTTAACAAACGAAAACTCGACTTATAGAAGCTTTGTGTGACTTGTGAAGCTGTAAACCAAGACAAATTCAAATTTAAAGGTCAATTGTTTATTGTATACCTATAATTAAATATACCTATATAGAACTTGTGTACTACATATATACCTACATATATAAAAATAATTATAAGACACATTTTATGCTCGAAATATTACTTTATTATATATTAAAAAAAATTGTGTTTTTGCTTTGTGCTCGTCTTTTAGAGTATTGCAAACCAATAGCATTTTTAATCGTGAATAATGCAGGGAAAACATTTTCCTCAATAGCTTGAAATCTTTCCCCGATATTTTGGTAATACATATGTAGAAGTAAACTTTGACTTGTAGAGGTTGCAGTTCTTCTAAATTCGAGTTGTAGATATGAAATACATAATTTAACAGGCAAAATATAGTTCGAGTTAAGGAAGTTTTATTTCGAGTTGTAGAATGTAGAGGTGTTTACAGCGAAGCGGAAGGGAAAGAAGAAAATTTTCGTCTTATAGAGGTTTTTGAGTTGTCGAGGTTCGACCGTATATGTTAGAAAGAACTTCTGGTTACAAATTGCTGTTGCGGATTTATCCGCACCGCCTTTGGCTGTTATTATTCTTCGAGTGTGATGAAATTTGTCAAGATCATCCGCTCTTGCCCAACGTATGCAATTACTAACTTTACTACTCGACTTCGCCCGAAATGTAGATTTTGATTTTGTAAAATAAATTGTTTTTATTTTTTTTTTGTGAAAATAGCCAAATTTATCTAGATTAACTATGCATAATTGAGCTGGGACACATTTTGTGACTCCTGAGTTTATCGTTCGAAAGTTTTTAGGCGACAGACAAACACACAGACACTTTCTGCTATATATATTAAGATACATGCCCAGCAACTCATCCTAAATTATGGACTCATAAGAGCGAATGTTACCGGAAGGTTTACCTTCAATTATGATCCAGGAATTTACTACGAACGCTAAATTACGGGAAGATATTTAAAATGTTATCTACCGCGCTTCAAGTCTCTACCGTTGGTAATATATATATATAATTTGGATACCTTGATTTAGAAGTGTCATGTCGCGCTCTTACCTATGATCTTTGCTAATTGTAGAGGCCGCGAATTTTAGAAAGAGGGAGGACAGGTTCATAAAACTTCTTCCCACTAAACACATTGATTCCACTTAGGGGGAGGTTCCGGTCTAGAGCTCATAAAAATAGGTGATCTTTAGAAATTAATTGAAGGAAAACTACTATATGTAATTTGATGGAACTTTTTGCATTGTATTAAGGATGTCCTGAATTATAGAAATATATTTTTTGTTTTATAATTAATCATTGCAGAGGACACTGGGGAGTCGTCACAGTCGGGGTGTCAAAAAATTCATCCAAATTGGTGGGACCTGTATCTCCTAAAGTTATTATCTGATACGACTGAAACTTTTTTTACTTTGAAGAATATACTTCTGGCTAAGGTAGAAAACAAAAAAAATTTCAAAAAACCTGAAAATTTATCATTTTTAAAAACGTTTTAAGTAATTTTTCTGGTATCCCCCTAGCCAGAAGTATTTTCTTAAAATTAAAGAAAGACATTTGGTGGGTGTGTGGGGTGGGATACTTGAACAGCTGAAAGTGCCTCAAAGAAAACCATATAACGGCTAACGAAACAGAAAAGTGTGGCAAAAAGAAGTGGTTTGGAAAATCTTTTCTTCATCATCATCTTAATCACATGATATCTAAGTGAAATGTCATTTAAGAATGTATTTATGTTGTTTTATGTCATAGAGTTTAATTTTTTTATTTTATTTTCTCAGTAGGCAATTCCTTCAAATTAGTTTATTTTCTTTTTACTTTTCCCTTTATTTAATATCATTATCACAGATAATAAATATTTTTAGAAAGTTAATTTATTATTCACTCTTAAAGTTCACTTATCAAGTTTCCCTAACCGTTTGATCAAGTCTCCCATTCAGCGGGGGATACTTGTGCATGACCTCCCTGCCAGAAAATGTTTAAATTCAGTCATTAAAATTAGTTTCCAACTCTCAAATTTGTACAAGCGTGTTGAGAATACTCTAAAAATCACAACTGAAATAATTAAATACAAACAAAGCAAACCATTATTATTATTTTAATATAAAAGCAAAACTGATCAACTATCCCCCTCTCTCCTAATCACGGTACACCATCGATTCCATTATCATTACCCTGCCTCCACCCCCCTCCCGCCCCCGCCCACATTTAGAGTCGCATCATCGCCCGTCCATTTTCGCTGTTTTCCCTTTTACCAGTTCGCTGCCTCCCTCCGGGGTATTGTTGTTTCCCAGAAATGGCGAAAAATCGACGGAACCACTAATTGGTTCTGTCAATCCTGTATATAGGGGACGCAAGGACGGCAGTAGGGAGGGCGGAAGGGCGGAAGGGCGGAAGAACGCTGAAACGACGAAGCCATTGGTCACGTCGACCGGAAAGATTCGTTACGGGAATACAACGTTCCGGCAGAGCAACTTTCATTACAGTTGCGCGCGTCCCTGGCCGATTTTTCGTTTTATTATTGGTTTTTCTGCCTTTTTCAATAAGCACGCCCCGGCGTTCCCGTGGCTTTGCACGTTTCGACGCTTCGGCGGTAGCAACCCCGAGAAATGAAGCAGCCTCCCCACATTCGAAACGCGAACCCTTGTTTCGAATTGCTGAAACGTGTAATTGGAGACAGTTCGGCGGCGGCCAGTGACATCCCGCGCGGGCTTCGTTCTGTACGATTTTCCACCGAGGTATTAAAAATGAAATTTAATATGAGATATTAGGTGTAGGAGAAGCCCTGTGTTTTTTTCGGCAAAATTCGAGTGCACATACAGGGTGTTAAAAAAGTGATGATCACTGCTTTCAGGGGTGAATCTGCACCTTGGATCTGCTGGAGATTTGTAAAATAAACTTGCCGCAAAATTCTTTATAAGATTGAGAATTAAAGTTCATTTTTTTACATTAAAATGTTCCGTTCGCTGAAAAGAGAAATAGTTTAAATGGTACCATATGACATAAACGCACCGTTTTTTTGAAAAAATGAAAAATGTCTCACTTAAATGTAACTTGTATTTTATTGTATAGTTCTAAATAATGCCATGTACAGCACTGTTTCCAGCGTCGAGGTTTTTCCATTCCGACGAGCACGAAAGAATGATGGAACTTTTCGAACACAGATTCGAATCGAACAAATTTCAAGCACAGTGCGATGTTCTTACTGACCGCAGGTTACATGACATACAACGCGAATTTTTAGACGATCATGGCGCGAATGTTTTTAGTTTCGAGTAATTAGAAAATACGATAAGAATTATGTTATTCGGTTAAGTCGCCGTAATTAATTAATCTGTACGTAACTTTACACGGAGTAAAGTCTTTTGATTTCTCCCCGCGTCTCTCTGTGCTTCCACTGAGCTGCTGGCAGCACGTAATTGGAAAAGCTGCAGCAAATAATCGGGAAGTCTGTGAATTGATAGAGATAATATCCAATTTTGAAGAAACAAGGATCTAGGGTAATTCTGGGAGAAATGCCACACTTTCGGTGTTTCAGGGTTGTTGATAATAGAATACAGTACTGTCTTTATAATTTTGCGTAAAGTGCGGCAACTCTCCCATAATTGTCCTATTGATAAACAATCTCCACCCAAAACAACGTGGGTCATTTTACTCGTTCAGAAAATTAAAAAATCCTTCAATTCTTCAGTAATTACCAAACGATCCTTGTACTTACTAGAACTGTTTGTGATCGTACTATTACAGTGCCGCTTTTCTTCCGACGAACACGTATACAGGGTGAACCAGAAAGATGGGAACCCCGGATTAACTTGGTAGCATGATATTTTTGAAGAAAATGTTTCAGGCGGAAGTTTTAGGGTTTGGAAAGAGGCATCCAATGATGACGTTCACCATGGCCTAAGTGTCAACTTGATTTTTTTACATGGGAATACCTATCTTCGACACCAAAATTGAAAAGAACGGAAAACTTTATGTTCTAGTTAGTACGTGGTTTGATACTTAAGCCGCGTGCTTGATTTTAAAATTTACCCGTTACCCGGTTTCATCCGGGAATTATTTATGATGAAATAAAAAAGCCTAAAAAAAGAAATAAATAGCCTATCATCTAATCTAGGATCTAATCCTACTAATATAATTAATGCGAAAGTGTGTTTGGATGTTTGGATGTTTGTTACTCAATCACGTTGCAACTACGCAACGGATCTTTCTGAAATTTTGTATACATGGAGTCTAGGACCGGGAATAACACATAGTACACTTTGTATCCCGATTTTTTTAACCGATTTGGACCAAATATTGCGTAATTACCCTCTAAACCCTGTGGAACATATAGGCTACCATGAAATCTGGACATCACTCCCCTTTGCCCTTATTTCATCCCCTTAACACTCCGTGACAATCAAAGTTTTACCCGGGCAACGCCGGGTACTTTAATATAATATATATTCAAAATTTCATGGAAATTCGTTCAGCCGTTTAGACGCGAAAGAAGGACAAATAAACAGACAACGTTTCACTTTTATATATTAGTAGGGATTACTACCCCTAGGCCATGGTCGACGTCAATTTGGCTGTTATAGTGCCAATTTCTAATATTTAATCAGTTACAACAAACTCAATTACCATACTTTAAATTAACATTATTTATTAAATAAAGAATTGATATGCAGCCAAGGATAGACTGATAAAATACACTCCTTTCTTAATTAATTCTTCCTTGCCAACCAACTATTACTTTGTAAAAAGACTAAGCTTCTTAACAACCTATAGTTTTTGAGGAAAAACTCTAGTAACTCTTAACACTAAGTACTAAATATCAGACGTTAATCACGCTCAACACCCCTTTCCAAATTCTAAAACTTTCCTCTGAAACATTTTCCTAAAAAATTTCATACTTTCTAGTGAATCCAGGGTTGTCATCTTTCTAGTAAATACAACTTGCATAACGTATGAGTTCCAGTTGCATGGATCCTCCAGTATCAGATCTCCTTAATCCTACATTCACCGACGTCCTTACATTACCGAAAAAATTTACCAACTTCTTAATCAACCCAAACAATTCCTATAAACTCAAAGACTTAAAGTCTACGCGCGAATATCAGTTCCGTGTTATTTCTGCACCACCAGTGTCAATGGTAAAGAATATCGTCCCCCTATTCTCTGTTTTGGAATGGAGCAGTTCACGCCACCCATTTGTCACGTCACCTACTAACATTGAAACACAGCCACCGTTCACACTGACCGCACCGGACCGTCCCGGGACTGATACGCGTGCGTAGGACCTTAAAGAATTTTCTCCCCGATTCACACCCACGGCTTTCATTCGCCACTGACACACTGCCTATAATCTTTCGCTTTATATCTTACCGACATCATTCGTATTATCACTCCATCCACTTCTAACACACTTCCCGATTTTATTATCCAACTTTAACCCAAAGCTATTGCCCCAGAAGCACAGGGAACCGTTCTTCGCGTGGCAACGTAGCGCACGGCACAGTGTTTCCAGGTAAAGCCGACAGGGATCCGCCGCGAGGATCAGACAGCCCCGACTTCATCGAGGCGTGGACTCCAGTCTCGCTAACGGCTTCTAAATAAATTGATCGATCGGCGGAGACGCGCGTTCATTGTCCTGTCGCCAGCCTTTTATGAGGAGCAGCGATCCATCGTCGATCGGTTACCGCGTGTACGCCGGTGAAATATACGCACTTACGCACACGGTCGCCACACACAAAGTCACTTTTCATCCGGTCTTTCCCGAGGGGGTGAGTGGGTGTCGAACAGAAGCGAGAGGGAATGGATGCGCCGAGTTGCCGCGCTTCCAGGTCCCCCCATACGCTTTTCCGAGACCCCTGGATGACGCGTAAGTCAGGGCAAGCCCCTGTTGTCTCCGTTGGAATCGAGTCGCGCGGCACGATGACTTTCGAATCCGTTTCCCGTCTATCGTGTCGGAGCGATCGATCACTGCACTTCGCAGACGAAGAACGTTTCGAAGCTGCAAGGGCTGTCGTTCCACTTTAGACCCTTGCCGTCTCTGTTCCACAGCTCGAGGCAGTGCTCCTCCTCGCCGTTCTCGTATCTGCAATGCAAAGGGCGCGCTCCGTGATACACAGGATCCTCCGTGCAACAATGCCACTTGATATATTCGAGTGTTTTAGGGGTTACTGGGAGAGGCGCCTTACGTTTTTAGTGTTAGTAATATGGTGATGATTATGTTTGGGCAAGCTTTGTAGAGTGCGGGGCTTCGTGGTGATGATTGTAACAGTGATTACCATAAAGGGTCATTCTTAAGGGGTATTCCTAGTGTGGCGGTTCAAAAACACTCAGTTTTCGGGAATTAAAGAAGAAACAAGTATTGCACATAGGGGAGATCTAGGGGCTAGTTGATACGTTTTCCAGATTTCAATTTTTTTTCAATTTTGTTTGAATTAATTACTTAGCAACAAATATGCGGAAATATGCTTTGGTCCTTCCTGTTTAATATTTTGTAAATTAAAAGTTGGGGAAATATATACAAAATGAATGAAAAAATGTTGTTTGGGCGAAGGTAAAATGTATCAATTTACCCCACTGCGGGGCTAGTTGATACGTTATTCTGTTTTCAATTTTTCATTTTTTATTTGAATTAATTACTTCATAAAAAATGTGCCAAAATATACTTTGGTTCTTCCTCTTTAAGATATAGTAAGCGAAAACTTGAGAAAATATATACAAAATGAATGAAAAAATGTTATTTATACGATCAATGTGGATGTATCAAAACTATTTACTTTTCCTCCATATAAACGAAAGCAATGAAAAACGATTCTAACGTCAAGATACACACACGTTACACGCTGGATCATAGGAATGAATTGAAAATAGCCTGCCTTGTATCAACTACTAACTCCGGGCTCCCCTATCACTTTGCACGGTTGCAGCTTTATTCTATCACCTTTGAAAACAATAAAGAAATTTTTTGCTTGTATAAATATCCATTTACAGCGGAATAGGAGCATCGTGAAGAGAACAATGTCCTTCCGAACGTCAGACCTGATAGTGGAGAGTCGTGTATCGTCTTACGTAATTTTTCTAATTGCTACTTTCCTAAACCTATTTTTTAACATGTGTATTCCGTCGCATAAGCGGGACCGAGTTAAATGAATTATATAAAACTTTAAAAGAATTTTGATAACTGAAACTTGTGATGTAAAGAATATTAAGTAAGGAAGAAGGAGGGAGGAGGGAGAGGGAGGAGCTAAGAATTCGCCAAAATTATCTTTACATAATTTAAGGACGGTCCCTAACTAAAGTATGATTAATATAATTAACTGTCACCCTTGTAACAAAGGCTGTATAGAATAGCTGCGGTAGAAATTTTAGTAAGCGTAAGAGGGTAAATGCCCATGGCACCTGCATCAGTTGCGGTAACAGTGATTAGCTGCTTTACGATTACTGAGTGACTTCACCTGAAATTATTCGGCTCCCCGACGTTCCAGTTCTCGAATGTGATCGGCCTGCCGTTGGCCATCCAGAAGAACGTGCCCTCCTCGGCCTGATCGGTGCCCGAAGTCCAGAAGTGCTCGTGTCCCAGGCCAAAGTCCTTAATGTGCTTCTCGAGCCTATCGTTTTCCTCTTGGGACGCTATGCTCGCCAGATGCATCCCGTGATACCGACAGTATTGGGACGCCCTGTACCAGTTGGCCTAAAACACGCCGGGCGAAATGAAAGAACGAATGAAACTCCGCTCAGCAAGCATTAAGGGCGCATTTGGAATTCACCGTCTGTCTCTAGCACTCTTTCCTTCGGCCGCCTCGTTCCGAACGATCGTTCCTCTTATTGCTACCTTTACCGCGAACCGGAAAATCAACGAACACGGCGACGGATTCACCCCCTGTTTATAAATATACGCGCAGGCTGTTGCACCTTGTCCATGGGGCATTCAACGGACGTTTATTTATAAAACGCGAGGGGGAGGATATTTTCTGGTTTATTGTAATCGGAGGAAGAAATGGAAACTTCAAGATTCGCGATCGTCTTGCTAAGGGGTCATTCTACTTTGATCGGCCAAATGGTTAAGCAATTTTTAAAGATTTTTTCTCTGTAGATACAACATATAATGCAATAAATCTTTTTGGTATTTATTAAGAAAATATTAACAAAATTAAAAAGAATTTTTTCAATTTGTTTTATAACTTTAAAATGTGATTATCTCAAAACAACATTTTTTCAATCGGTGCAGGTGATTGTAAAAATGCTATCCGATCAATCAATCTGAAATTTTCACACGTTATTCAGCACATCAGTGGGTGTCGCAGGGACCTCTGAAACGTTTTTTGATTAACAATTTTATAGTTTTTACAAAGCAAGATGATTGACAAATTCACTGTATTTCGACATTTAAACTTCAAACCTCCGTCATTGTGTTATTTTTTTATCAGTCGAAATAATTCTGCTCCCAACGATAACCACACGTATAATAACTACAGCACACTTCCAATTTTTTCCGAAATTACCTGCACCAGCACTACATCGCTTTCTTAAGGCACTCATATCAGTGCTATATATACTTAAAAAAAACTGTTAAAAACTTAAAACAGATTTGTTTTATACTGTCAATGAATGCATTAATAAGTAGACAAAATATTATTTACGTTGAACATTCCGTTTACTAATAAATAAATCATAAAAAATGGCAATTTTTGACGACTTCACAGTCGAATGACCCCTTAAGATGATGCGTAACGTTTCAACTGTCGAGTAGGTATGACAATGAAAAGCATAGTTATTTAAATATTCGAAGTGGAGCAACCAAATTTAATGTTTCATTCGCACGACTTCAGGCGAAATATTTGAATGAATAAATATACTCAGAAATAAGTGTCTAGTTATCTTTGACAGTGTGCTTACAGACGTAAACTATTCTTAATTTATAATAACGAATAAGACAACCATCAGTCTCTACTTGATATTTTCATTCAAACCACTTCACCCTTGAAACGTTCTCTTCTATTGTTAATGATTCCCCAAATTTACCTATGGCTAATCATCAGGGATCAATTAAAATAGGACCATCTGTGTTTAAATATTCACCTCGTTTCCAACGCGTCAGACGATTGTCAATATTTCTCGCGGAAGTAAGGCGAAAGATTCATCGCGTCATAAATTCGGTTGCGACTGGCCGAATGCGATTTTCGTGTCGTTGCGGAGGAATGTTTTCATCGTGGTCGGTGGACTCAGGGGTCTCGAACACGTTTCACCCCGCCGCGTCGTGCACCAAGGAGAGCAGAAAAAAGGGGAACGAGGGAGAGGAAAAATCGCGTGTAACTCGGCGGGAATGCAAATAAAGCGCAATAAATAGAGCGTCGCTGCGATTGCAACGATGTCGCCCGAAATCCTTCTCCTCCTTCCCGTTTCCCCGACTCTCCTGCGTTATCGTTGCTCTTCCAATCTGCAGCATCGAGTCCTCCCAGATTCTCTGCACCGCGCTTCTTTTTCCTTAACCCTTTGACTACTGTTGACGCCTATTGGCGTCCGACACATGTTGGCTTCCCGGTACTGTTGACTATTGGCGTCCGACACATGTCTAACAAAAAAATTTCCCCTTACCCAGTGGACGTCACGAGTGAATTCGTACCGTACCGTACGGCCAGTGCGTGCCAAAGTCTTCCGTAGTCAAAGGGTTAATATAGAGTCCATATATTTCCCAACCCTTTACACTCCAGGCATACCTACCTACCCTTCAAGCAGACTTGGGCATTATCCAAATAAAAATATATTCACATAGGTATTGTCCAACTCTGTTCTCAAGCACTCTAAAGTTCCCCTAAGGATAAAATTTACCTACATACCGGTAAAGTGAAATGAATCATCACGTTCAAAATCACTGATGCGTGAATAAGTTTGATTGCAAAGGGTTAATTTGCTATCGCAGAAGTAGTTCAACGGACGTTTCCCATCGCAAAGCACGAGATATCGAATAGATGACTACTGTATCGCATGTTTATACATGGTTTTCTCGTAATATATGCAATCTTACCATCCCGCCAACAAAATATCCACGGCCGAAGGTTATAGCCCCTGGGAAGTATAGTATCCGACTAATAAAATATCCCCTTGATTCATGTTTCACCGTTGTAATTGAATTGATTCGCAAATTACTGTCCCGAGCCGAGCGCAACGAGAATACGGGTTCTTTGTAACGGGGAGAGGGCAACGCGGCCACTCGGTCTGTCCAGCAAATTACCCATGGCAATCGATGAACGTGAAAAGAATTATTCCCGACCGCATATCCGAGCGTCCAACTTTTTTCTACCTCCCCGTAATTACCCTTTGCCCTGCCCGCAATAAAAGAGAGAACGAAGTGTTTGGGTCCATTTGAATATTCAGTAGCCACCCTTTACCATCCCCCTCCCCCTTCGTTCAACGTACTTCCATTCTATTCGCACTTGCAATAACGAAAGCTTCATTACTATTCCTTATGAATCCGCTGGAATATCGGGGCGCAGAAATCTGGCTGGATTTTAGTGGCCCGTCACGAATTCAAGCTTATCAACGACACGATCCCCTTGGGGAATACGCGCGTCCCCTTTTAGCCGCGAGAAAGTTGCCGGCCGTAGCCGTCGCGCGAGTACACGGTCAGAAATGGGAGCACAGAGGCGCGTAAATTCACCGCGGTGCTCCATTACATCTGGCAAATGACCGCGCGACAAGCATTCCCGTACATTTCGCGCGGGATAGGGTGGGCGCGAAAGAAGCGCGGGGTCGCGCGCCGCATTTGCATATTCCGCAACTACGAAGCCATCGGGATGTTTCTAATATTGCGGTTGTGTTCATCCGTCTTGCCGGGCGCGATATCCGAGGCCGCGGTTAATTCGTAAACGGCCCTAATTTGTAAATTACCCTAATTTCTAAACTGCCCGATAAAACTGAAGTACGCGACGGGTGATAACTACGGGAAGGTGGATTCGAAGTCTAAGGAAGCTTCTATGAAATAGGGTAAAGGACCCAATTATTGGCATCGAACCCAATTACTGTCACCTTAAGGGGAGGTTCTGGTCTAGAGTCCCAAAAAATAGGTGATTTTTAGGAATTAATTAAAGGAAAACTAGTGTGTATAATTTAATGGGACTTGTTACATTGTATTAAGGATGTCTTAAATTATAGAAATATATTTTTTGTTTTATAATTAATCAGTGCAGACAGCCCTGGGGAGTCGTTAAAGTTAAAGCGTCAAAAAATTGATCCAAATCGGTGGGACCTGTATCTCTAAAAGTTATTATCCGATTTGACTGAAACCTTTTGTATTTTGAAGATTATTCCGTTTTCTAGGGGGGGGGGGGGACTAAAAAAAATTACAAAAATTACATTTTTTTTAGAAAATAACGACACTTCACGTTTGAAATCACTTTTCCCTGTATTTTTCGTCCTTTCATCGCCTTTAAAAATTATAAATTTTCAACTTTTTGTAATTTTTTTAGTTCCCCCCCTAGAAAAAAGAATAATCTTCAAAATAAAAAAAGTTTCAGTCGAATCGGATAATAACTTTTGAAGATACAGCTCCCACCGTTTTGAGAACACTGTTTCCAGAAAAACGCGTTTAAAGTTTTACGTGAGCGCCGAGTGGCCGGTTGTCACCCATGCATTTGCCGCTACTCAAATGCCTATAACTTCGGGAATTTTGCGAATTTCAATAAATCCTTTTAAACACGTTTTCCTAAAAGGTTGAACATTCGAAAAATTAAATAGAAAAAAATCGACATTTAGACCAGAACCTCCCCTTAAGCTATTTTACTTAAACGTTTATTTATTCGTTATTTTAAGTAAAATAGCTGAAGGTGACAGTAATTGGGTTGGCTGCCAGTAATTGGGTCCTTTACCCTATTGTTACGAGAACGGATATCAACTTCTACTTCAACTATATTAAACACCATCTCCCATTTCCGAACAATCGATTCACGACTGCATCCACCGAAACAAAGGCTAACCGAAATACAATATGGTACGAATAACCATGAAAGAATAATTCCCATTGCGATGGTAATGCGGCCAAAAATTCGCAGGAATATAGGGTTGAGCCACGCCATTATTCACCGGCGAAACAAAAGCGGGATTCCAGGGGAACGTTCGTTCGTGAAGCTCCAGCGATCCGATTACAACGGGGATCAAGATGAAGAGAACGCGAACGGCGGCTGCGTTGCGCAACGGAGCCCACTTATCGTTAGAGGAACGCTTTACGTCACTTCCATCCACCTTTGAGAGAGATCGCTGCAAGGCCGCGTGTGCAGGCGCGCTCTCGCCCGCTCCGACAGGGCCAGGCGGCTCGGCTGGCATTGCGAAATGCGCCTTAATAATGCGGCTCCCTTCGCGCGCGAGCCGAGGAAAGTGGGTGACTCGCCATCGGGAGAGTAAAGAGAGAGTTGTTCGATGGGTTTATCCGAGTTGATCGCCACTTTAGCGGGGCCATCGAGCCAGGTGACGGCGAACGGCTCGGGAAACTCGCCACGACCAAGGAACGTCGCCCACAGGAGAATTCGCGGCCACGGTGGGCGACACAAAGGGTCTAGGTTAGCGAAGAGCGCGTGGAAACTAGGTGACACCTTTCCAGAGTGCCGGGACACTTAATAAACGGGTCAAAAGCACTTGTGAGTGATCGATGAAAGCTGGAAGGTGACACGGTGGTCTTGTTTCGAGGGAACAGTAGAGGCGTTTAGTGTAACGATTGAATTCTATTTGGGGTATACCGCGTTTCACGAACAAGTGTAGATTCGTGATATTTGTTAGGCTGCTTATAGTCGGCGCTAGATTTACAGTGCCAATGATGAGGCGCGGCGCCGATGTATTGGATGTATTGGACCTATGTATTGGACCTATTTTCAAAATAGTTCCAAGTTGATGAAAATTCGTGAGATTGTTCTTTTTAACCTTCCTGATGTGCTCCAAAAATTTTAAACGAATTCACTAAACGGTTACTGAGTTATAACGATTTTAATTTTCACTGATTTTACACGTACTCTTATGGAAAGAGACGATATTGACGAATAAATCATCTGAAAAAATGTTGAAGAAATAGTACCAATGTTTTAAATTTTTTTGTACATGCAATATATGGGTAGATGAAAATATCTGCCGAGTTTCAACTGTTTTCTCTACACCGTTTTAAAGAAATAAATTATAACTTGAGAAAATTGTGAATTCTGGGCATTTTCACTGCCAAAAGTTTAGCAAATAATGCTTGAGAAAGCATTTGTAAAGTGAAAAATACCTTCCCAGGATTAAAAATAAGACTCCAACTGTCGTTCGAATTCCTTACATCTAGATTTACTATGCGTAAGACGTAGCTATTCAAGTATTTCAACTTTTGTCTGATATTGTACGTCCAATACAGCCTTAAAAAATATGAGAGTCGTAGATTAAAAAAGGGAAAAGTTATTTCTTACTTTTTAGTGTATTTTTATTATTTTGAAGTCGGTTTTTATTAATAGGTTTCTATAACCGCGGGCGAAAATGTAAATCGAGGGTGAATAGAAAGTGGAACTGATGTGGAGACATAAAATAGTTTTACTGAATACAGAATTTGAGGTAGTTGTTGCACTCGAAGGGTAGTAATCTCAAAACTTCCCTGTTCTTACATGTACAAGCAAGAATTTGAAAGGAACTGTTTCCCAAGGAACACCGCTGCTCCTATCTCGCAATCTTCTCTGTGTACACTCAAAGAAGAATATTTATACGTCTGTTTTCCTGAATTGCCTATGAAACGAGAAACGAAGCTGTCGTGAACGGGATCGAGAGTTCGCTTCTGAAAGGCGGTGGGAATCTGGGGGGCTAGGTGGCGATCGACGGGGGTCGCTTTGCTCCGCTCTGTCTCGCCGCTGGGTACAAAGCGGTATCTACGCGGAGGTGTGCTTGGAGACAGGTGAAAAGGATCGATAGCAGGCAGGTCTCGCATTCGATGCACCGTATAGTGTCGGGGACGGAGAGTCGGAAAGTTACGGGCACGGAAATAATTTGATAAAGTCCTGGGGGGTGGCGTCGACGGGACAGCTAGATAAATCAAAGCAACTGGCAGCGATGGTACCTTGAAGAAGATCCCCAGGTAGTATCTCTTCTCCCCGAGCTTCAGCAAAGGCATCGTCCACCTCGCGGCGGCTAAGCTGCTGCTGTGTTCATCCACGCAGTTTGGACAGTCGTCTGTGAACAGAGAAACGGGAAACGTTTAAATATGTGTAGGTACTGTCTTCACTCGTACGAGAGAAGGTTGAGTTGAGGGAATAGGAAAGGGTCGGTGGAGAGACTAAAGTGAAGATTAGGGTGTCTTATAGCAGGAAATGAGTCTTGGGAGAGTAAAGAGCTGATATAGAATCTAGAGTAAAAATTAGAGTGTCTTAAGAGAGTACTTTGCTGTAACTGGTTTTTCAACGCCATCTTTAGGAATTTATTTCAGAAAATCTGTAAGTGTATACGGTCTGGCGTTTTGCTTTCATATTAAGATATGTTTGAAGTAATACTCAGAATTTTTGGGGGTTTTTGGTAGCATATATACATAGATATAGTCAGTGATGCAAGCTTCTTAAAAAAAAATCTTTTTCGACGAGCGTTTGTCTGGGGACTGTTTTTGTCATCCAAAATGACCACGGACAAGATTCTGTCTTGTAAAAAATTAATTGAACAGAACAAGAATATGTTAAATTTCTAGCAGAAACCGAACATTTTCTCAAAATGCTGTCATGCTGCAAATTTTTAATGTTAGGGGATCACTGTGGTTCCAACCATAACGACAAATATAATAAAGAAAATCAACCTTAGTTTTTCCATTTTAGATGACTAGAACAGTCTCTATATAATAAGAAATAATGCCAGATTATTGAAGGGCATGCAATTCCTTAGTGGGCATACCTTTAAAAATGGCAAAACAAAATAACGACACTTGTAATCTGAAATAATTTATTCTCTATGTGTCGCGTCCTGTCAACGCTTTTAAAAAATACAAATTTTCAACTTTTTTAAAATGTTAGAGATTTCCCCTTTGCATAGAAGTATATTCTTCGAAATAAAAACAGTTTCCATCGAATCGGATAATAACATTTCGAGATATTTGTCTCACCGATTTAAGAACACTGTTTCGAGAAAGACGTGTTTAAAGTTTTACGCGAACGCCAAGCAGCCGGGGTTTACCCACGCGTTCCCCGCTAATCAAATATCTATAACTTCAGGAATTTAACGAATTTAAAAAATTCCTTTTAAACACGTCTTCTTAAAAGGTTGAACAGTCGAAAAATGTGATAGAAAAACTCGATTTTTAGACCGAAACCTCCCCTTAAAGTTTTACGTGAGCGTCGAGTGACCAGGTTTATATAAGTTTATAACATTAAGAATTTTTTCGAACATCAAAAAATCATTTGCAACAGATATGTATTTTTAAAAGATTGAACAAAAATGTCATTTAAAAAAAATCTATTTTTCGACATTTATAAATCGGAACCTCCCCTTAAAGTCAAGAATGAACGGCGAAAGAGCAAAGAGTCAGCAGAGATTTTAAACTTTAAAGTCAAGTTGAGGGTCTTCAAGAGCAGGGAAACAGAATCGTAGAGATCCCAAGATATTCAGTTTATAATAAACCATCACGATTACAGTTAACAAGAACTACCAATTTTACCACGCTTATGAAGCTCGTAAGACTAAACGGTGACAAAAATTACCCATGTTCTTTCGTATTTTTAATTCTCCACGGGTCCTTTAACTTTCACATAGAATAGCAACGGGCCTCCCATCAATTCAAAGAAATGAACGATGTTGAACTGCAGGGAAAAGCGAGGAAGACAAGCAACACACTAAATCCACACCTCCTACCATCACGGAGCATGTTCACACATCGCGCTAACTACACTCCGAACCAATCCCTCGTACAAGCTACACAGTCTAAATCAACATGTATTAGCCAGACAGATAACAGTTGCGCAATTGTGAATAGCTACCTATCCGCCACGAAGTTTCACCGTGCAAAACGTCTTTACGACTATACTCAAGATTAACTTCGCCTCTTATGGAACAGATTATATACATCATCTGCCTAACGCCGCGCTGATAGAAAGTTAATTTAAAAAATCAACACGATATTCCGTGCAGAGTGTTACCACGATTCAATGGAATGCATTAAATCTGGGGAAAATAGATTTTTGGAATAGATAAATTTCTATTTACACATTTGACAGAGTTAGTGCGCTGGCATTGTTGAATATGTGCTAAATTGCTTTGATGAATATTGCATTTAATGTAAAATAATTTCTGTTTTGCATAATTCCCATTTCAATGGAAAATTTATTTGTTAAATTAATAAAAATATTTCTTTCTAGAAATATTTTTTTGTTAAAAAATATTTCTTTTGTTAAAATATATTTTTTTTGTTAAAAAATATTTCTTTTGTTTAAATTATATTATTTTGTTAAAAAATATTTTTTTGTTAAAAAATTTATTTGTTAAATTAATAAAAATATTTCTTTCTAGAAATATTTTTATTAATTTAACAAATAAATTTTTCATTGAAATGGGAATGGTGCAAAATAGAAATTATTTTACATTAAATGCAATATTCATCAAAGCAATTTAGCACATATTCAACAATGCCAGCGCACTAACTCTGTCAATTGGCGAATGATTGAAGGCATTCGCTCCATTGAAATCGATTCACACATATGACCTGAACGCTGAATATTGAAAAGTGAATATATGTTTTATAAAAAGAGGAGAGAGCCTCTCTGCTAGGGTGCCACTGACAATAAGTCATGCCCGCCGCGTCCCACTTTTCCGACCTTCTGCTCCCGCCAGTTATCCTTTCAATCGTGGGACGCAAAGGGCTCCTTCGATTAGCAGTGGCCCGCGAAAACGCAGCCGCGGCCGAGCGCAGGGAACCCCCGCGCGTTATGCAACGCGGAAGAGTCGACGGCGCATCGGGATTCGCGTAATGCCTTTGAGGAAAAACGGGCCGGCGCGGCAAGTGAAAATTCCATTATTAAAGGCACGTTTCGAGGTGGCGCTTTTGGCCGTACTTTCGCGAACCATTATTTCGCGGCATAATTCTCCCGCTAAGGGCGAAAGTTTTAATGTTCCCGGCGATAAAACATGCCTATGGAAATGAGGAACTTAACGGGAAGTTCGGGATTATATAGACTGTAAAATGAACGTGATTCCGAGGCCGTTCTATCGCGTAAGTAATATCGCCTTGAATCCGCTGGATTTCCTCCACTGCAACCCTCGTTGCCAAAACCTACCGCCGAAAGATCGTTTTTAGTAAAGAATGATTGCTTTTCTGAAACAATTGAAATAATGAAGAGGTATAGTAGAACACAGTGTAAGTGATAATAATAAAATTTTTCAGGAGGGAGAACAAATTTCCTCGACTTTGAATTATGTACGAAATTTGATTTATTGCGATTGCAAAATATGCTGAAGTATACAATCACCCGAATAAATCACAAAATATTCTATTTTTGGCTTTAATATAGTCTAAATTCATGAAATCAAGAATTCCATCTGTAGAAAAGAATATGTGCTGTTTATTTAAATTTGCAAGCACTGTAGGTGCCAATATTGTTTACCTATCGTTTAATTGGCTCTTAGATACATTGTTTTCTAGAAAACTGACGGTGGACGTACCAGTGCTACCATTTTTTATCACTATCGGTAACTTATTTTCAAAGGAAAATTCATTAAAATTCAAGAAAGAATTTTGTAGAACATTTTCCGATAAATTTTGTTTATTTTAATTTTGTCACATACAGTGTGCTCTACGAGGACTCTTTCATTGTGGTAGTAGTAGAAAATGTTCACAACTCTGGAGATCTTAAACTTACTATGACTCTCAGTTCCTTTTTCACCCAATTATATTCTGACTTTTTAAAAAACATCTAATTTCCAGAAGCACATAAGGAAATAGTTAGTAGGTACCTAGTATATAGGTATTCATCGTCCCTTAATAGTATGTTCAATGTAAAGGTGAACTGCAGATCGTACCAGAGTTAAGAATCAATCTTGCGAAATGAATCCTATCTTCGCTAATAATCTTGACATTTATAAAAACTCCAAAGTTCGACCACTTATTGAAGAGAGACACATTTGCGCAAGAAAATATGAGTCCACGGGGGTTCGTAAATATGAGTCACTTGTTTAAACAGAGAAGTCTACTTCGTGTTACGCAATCTTCGATGAGAAATTTTTTGAGCCAGGTGTTCGTGATCGATTGACGAATTTCTCCTGGAGATTGCCTCGATCTTTCTTCCTCGATTACAGCTCGTTACGTTCGTTTACCAACGTCCCACGTTACATAAGCAACGGGACTGATAATCCCGCTAGATATTTCGTAAGCGTCGAGTGGCATTAATAAATCGTTATTACTGTCACAAGAACTTCCGAGTCTTGAAATGAGACATTTTCGAAACGTGCCCCGTTCATTACGAAGATCGCATCGGACGAAGAAATATCATATAAGAATCCATGGGCTAATGTTCCTCCTTCAAGACTTCAGCAGTCATGATTTCTATCTTGATAACGAAATAAGACATGATCAAGGATAAAATGTTTTCTTCCTTGATGAAACACGTGGAAACACACGAGCCATAAGGATGGTAAAGCAGATGGAAAGCGCTAGTAGCGCATGTACCTTTGCTGACTGTCAAAATTAAAATGACAACGAAAGGAGAAAATTATAAAATATTATAAAATGTTTGGAAACAGTTTATGCTAAACTTGACTTCTAATACCTTTTTGTTCTTTTAGCAGCTTTGACGTCTTTATAATCTAAAATATGCAAATTTATTTTTATATCTACATAATTAATAATAGCTAATAATAATAATAACAGTAATACTTATAGATACATGCACTTGCAATTAAGAAGTAAAATAAAATAATTTAGATACTCCTAAAACACCTAGTGATGACTAATGACACATGCATCACGGGTGGGAGAAAGTCGCAGCCAGCTTCTCCATTAAGATACCATCGAAACAGATTTTATATCTTCAATCTGACATAAGCGGAGACACTCTTTTCGAGTAGCCATTCCGCGCAGCTCCATAAAACGCACTAAAAGCTTTCAAGTTCCCAATGCCATCTCCCAGAATTCGTCAGATAACTCCTCGCGAAAACGAGCATGGATTTCGCCAGGATTCGGCTGGATACCATCCGCCAACCTGTGCGAGCCCTCATTAACTTCTCAATTACCCCTTCCCCAAGGCCGGCGTGATTAATCCGTTCAGGAACTACTCAGAAATTCGAAATTTTCGGTGGACATCGTCGCTGCGATTGGACGAGAACCGACGAGCGGTATAATCGAGCGCGATGACGCGAGGAAATTGCGTGGCGAGAAAGTTGCTCGTGGTGTCATCGCGCAGGGGGCAAGAAGGCTGAGGGGTAGCGATCGGAAAGGGAGGGGAGCGGGCCGAGCAAAACGCCTTCTCGGTTTCGTTGCCGGACTAATTAGGACGGCGTTCTGCATATTTTAATAATCGCTTCGTTAATCGTCGCGGCGCGGTCCACTACGCCCCGGAATACGCCGGCTCGCATTAATATTCAACGGATCTCTTAATAGACACCGCTGGCTCTTACTTCCTGCTCCACTTTTTTCTCCACAGAAAGACGCCCCTTCCGCGGGACGAGGCAGGCCCGCCCCGCGCAGTTTCAATAAAAATATGTATGAGGGGGCTGTTACCGGGGACAGTTTCGTCGGTCGGCGGCGAAGCGACGCTTCTCGTTAAGGTCTGCGCACACGTGTCGGTTCCGTGACGGTTCAGCGCCGGCAGTGTCAATGGTCCCTTTGTTTCGGCGTCGGTAACTAACACGGACAAGCGTCAGCTGCTCCATTGCAAAACGGGGCAACCATATTTTCTGCCACTGAACCGTCGCGGAACTGATACGTGTGCGCAGACCTTTAATCGTTCCGCCAGTGATTCTAAATTCTGACAAGGGGGTGCAGGACCATGGGCGTCTGGAGGGGGCCTGGCTTTTGAGAAAAATAGTTTTTTTTTTAAAAAAGGATCTTTATTAAGTTTATGCTAAAAAGTGAATATTTCTAAATTTCGGTTTTAAAATTTTAATTAAACTGGCACTACAAAATGGGTTTGAGAAAGCAACAGCTCCACTCGCACCGCGTGTTTCATGATCCGATTCGTTGATGGCATCGCCAGGGTTGTTTTTCATTACTCTATTTTTTTACGGTCACTCCAAAGTTGCCTCCTCTCAAAAAAAATCTGCGGACGCTCTTGACCACGACTACCCCACGCGGATTTTAACTAAACTTTTGGGGGATCATGGGTCTGTACCAATGAAGACTTTTAGCGTTTATTTTAGCCGTAGATGGCCAACAGTTCTCGGAAAAGTGAAAGTTAAAACTGTTTACCCCGGCGCCACATCAATTCTAGTTAATGATGGATATTTTCAAAAACGGTAATTACTGGAAAAAAAACCTCTATCACCCCCTGAAATTTGGTCAGTGCCCGATGTAGCTCCTCCGTCGCTCTGGGCAAAAAGATTTTTGCCGCGCTTTATACTTAATAATAAATAATTATTTCAAAATATAATTCTTGGCAGTGAGTGAAATCCTTGGTGGTTAGTATTTGTCGAATAACAGAAGCCTTTTGTAAAGATCTTTAATATGGGAAAGCACCTTTCCCTACTTAGTGTAATAGTAATTTTCTGAGTGATTTGAAAACAATGTATAAGTTTGATACTACATTCAAACATGTACTACCTACTTTTTTACCGCTCTTCAAAAAGTTTCATTTTTTATTTTTGGTAACTATTTACAAAAGGGCAGTCCTCACCGATTGTGTATCGAAACCAGTGAGGACTGCCCTTTGGAAATAATTACCTTGATTCTAATTTTCTCTTTCTACCAATTTTGCTGTCCCCAAATTCGCCCCTCTGGACATTTCTGTCCGGCTTTGGATATCCGCGTGGAACAGTCATAGTCCTGTCCTCGTAAGTAGCCGTAGGAGACGTGGCGAGCCGCGTTTGTTGGTCGGCGTTATTAAATTTCTCTGAACGCTCGCGGCGATTGTTTCGCAACGCGGTGGTTAGCTTAACACGCTGCGTCGCGGTTAGGGTCGCGTTCGTGGAGCAGTCTCTGACTATTTCAGGGCTAGAACGAACCTTCCGTCCAAGATGCCTTGGGTGTTTGAGTTGGTCAAACATGGGGAAGAAACAAGGTGGACGACGAACGTTTCAGTGTCTCGGCAGAGGTCTAGTTGCCCGGGCCACTACGACTGAGATGCTTTAAGTGGTGTATCTTTAGAGCTACTCGAATAAGGTGGAGCGACATTGTCTATAAGTATTTCGCTTGGTCGGAGAGTTCAAGTCGCATCGATTTTCTTCGAATAGGCAAGCAGCACTGACAAGGAAACATCGATGACCCGAAAACATCGATTCTTTTGAAACTTTGCAGATTTGTAGGGGACCTTGATAGAAGTAGCTATCAGACAATTTATTTTTTCCTCTACTTTTTGGTTCTCCATGGCGAAAACACCCTTTAAAGTTAAATCTATGTTTTTCCTATTTCAGACATTAAAAAATTGTCGGAGTGAAAAGTTAATGGCTTCTACGCTGTATGAAACTATGGAACGAAATTGTTTAAAATTTGTAATTCGGACAGACACCGTTCTCCACTACAAATTCGAAACAATTTGAGTGCATAGTTTCATGTAGGCAAAAAACCATTCAATTTTTATTCCAACAATTTATTATAAGTATCTACTGTAGTTGGTGAAATCAAACATAGGCAAAATTTTTATTTAAATACAATTTCGAACAACGAATAAAAGTTAAACAAATTATTCATCACGTGTCGAATAAAGCTAACTCGGGTTAATGAACGAATGCCGAATAATTTTTTTAACTTTTATTCGTTTTTCGAAATTTTATTTAAATAAAAATTTCGCTCATCTCTGTGTGAAAAATACATTAAAACCTTTAAGTGGCATTTTCATTCTGAAGAACTAAAAAGTGACAGCAAAAGAAATTATCTCTACTTGTATTGAGGTCCTCTACGAACCTGCAAAGTTTCAAAACAATCGGAATTTTCGGGTTACCGAAGCTCCCTTCGGAGAATTGCGTTTGATGAAATGTGTACGATAGAACACTTTCTACTGCGCGGGATACGTAGCACGTGCAGCTCGTCGAAGAAACACAACAAATAGCATTGGAAGCAATCAAGCATCCAAGTCGTGCTGTAAATTAATGCAGACCTTGAATCCAACACGGAACAATCATCCGAAGAGAAATCGCAGTCTGGCCGCGTTCCGCGGCCGCATCGGCCCGCGCGCGGCTCGCCTCCTCGATATAAACTATCGCGGATGAAATACGTGCCGCGGAAACAGGTGTACGTTCCTCGCCACTCCTTCGAGTTTTCTACTCGCACATAATAGAACCGTGACTTCTATCGATCCGACGAAATGTTCGCGCGTTACGTGATGGAAAATGCCGTTGGAAAATGACGTAAGGGAAAACGTGGAAAAGTGAGAGAAGCAGGGATGATTACGCGGAGCTTTGAGCAAGATTGATTTAAACTCGGCAAACGAAGGAATGTCTCTGTAGAATTAAACTCTGTGCGTAGAATCTACTACTTCCTAGTCCAACGAACGTGGCGCGCGATGCGCGATGCAGTTTGTAGAGGAGTTGCATGAAAGGTCATTCTAGAAGCAGGTCCAGAGTGGGGAATGCAATTTCTGCTCTGTTGAGGCTTCCTTTCCGTGGAAAGGTACTTTGGTAATTTCACTGATACGGGGAGTGCATGCCCTTTTCCTCGATATTTCAGTACCTTGAGATTCCAACATCCCAGTGATCCAATGTACCAATATTCCAGTGTTGTGACATAATACACGCAAGTAGCATAATACACCGATACCTCAGCGGCTCGATATCCCAGGGCTTCAATAATTCATTGTCAGTGTTCCAACACTTCAGTACTCTAAATTTCAATAGGGGAGAGGTGGGATGAAAGGGACACTTGTGTTTAGGACCAGATAGTAAAAAAACTAAAACCATTCGAGTTCTAATTGGTAACATTAGAAAGGCCACTTATCTGGCTATAACAATACACGGACCTTATTATATTTACATGTCATGTTTTTCGTTTTCTAAAAAAGTGTGTTTTGTGCCTTTCATAAATTGGCTGTATTGAAAGAGACTTGGGTGTTTATGAATGGGACAGTGTAATAAAACCAGGTAATATTAATATCATTTTTTTTAATTATTATTTATGCAGGTATCGAAACCACAGTAGCTATTTCAATTCGTAATAGGAACTAAAAACTCAACAGTTAAGCTTATGTAATTAACTGAATTTTAACTAACGAATTTTCGGTGGCATATTTTCACTGAAACAAGTGAAGAATAGTAAGGTTTTGAAGGTGACAGGTATGAAAATAACGTCCCTTTCATAACTGAGGCACCAAAATTGAAAATCTAATTCCTACAATTACAATATGGCACAAAAAGGATCGGACATTATACGATATTGTTCTTAAATAAATACCTGTTTAGGTGCAGTAATAGAGAAATCAGTCGTTGGTAACAGCACTGCACAAGACAGTTCAAGGAAATACTAAAAAGTTATACTTTGAACCTCAAAAAAATTCAATCCTGTATTTCTATCGTCGCAGATCCGATAGCGGCTTGAAATTTGCTTTGATTACACTTTTGGCCTGGGCAGATACTTTATCTTTGAGATAATGACCATGCCCCCTTCAATACATGTCCCTTTCATCCCATCTCTCCCCTACTTCTATACTCCAACACCTGAATAGATCCGAAGTAAATTTCACTCTCATTGATTTCACTTCATCACCCCTTCATTCTTCCATTCCCAAATAAAATAAGGCCGTCGCGCATTTTGGCGAAGCGAAGAAATTAATAATAATCAATTAATTGTCGCTGCTCCATGAGAATCTATTGTTTACAAACATTTCTCCCCGCGTCGCTTCGCTTTACCAAAATGTCCGGCGGCCTTTATCCTCCTTTCCGATCCCCCAAAAGCGTCACCGAGCGCGTTACCGAACGCATCGAACTTCGGGAGCTCGGAAATAGACGACACTCGATCTCACACATCCATTTGGTGGCGCGATAAAAATTACACGGCGCAATTAACGAGGCGCGGGCGACAAGCCGTGGGATTTTGCTGGTCAGCAATAGGAGATCGTTTTGTTTCGCACAAAGCTAGGCGCGCGATGCACGAAATCCGTCGCGTGAATTTACAAATCCGCGCGCGGCCATTACTGGCCTTAAAAGCAGCCGTCGATACGTACAGGTCGCCCGCGCTGGGCGCTTTTGTTGGTAGAAATACGAACGGGATTTGCAAAAGCGAGACCCCGCTATTGATTCGCGATACTCGAATCGAAGGTATTGCCTTTTCGCCCCGTTGTCTCGCCCAGAGATTCGTTCAGCGCGCACAGGAACGTCAAGAACGCGAGTTTCAATGGTATTTTGTTCTCCACCCGTCGATGTTTGCCAATTATTCGAGACTGTCCGAAAGCTGTACTCCGGAATGCTTACTGACCCGTTCTCCGTGACCCTAGTGCGGAGCTTACAATAAGCCATTTTTACCATTTTTGCGATTAAAATTGAACTGGCAGCGGAAAAAAACACCCGGGGTATAGGAAAATTGGAAGCCCCTTCCAGTCCCTGAAACCACGATCGTCGATTCAGAAATTGCTGAAAAAGTGCATTAATCTCAAATCTGCAATGTAAATATTAGCACAAAGAACGACCGGTTCGCTTGACAATATCATTGTTGCGATCAGTGAACTGTGAAATTTTTAGGAGCAGTGCATTTGGCATCGGCGCGATTGAAATTTAAATTGTAAATTGTAAAAATGGCTCAATGACAATGCAGCTAGTAGAAACTTTTATTTTATTTGCGATATCGAATTTAAAAATTCCGGTATGTAGTGTCCTCGGAGAATGATTGTAACAGTAAATCTTCATCGATTCAAACCCTATTATTTATTTAACGCGAATCACGTCTCAATTAGGAACGCGAAATCGTCGGGAGAATGTTCGATTGAGAACTGCATACATGTATATCTAACAGTCTTCAAACAATACGTGGAGTAATTGCCGTTAACGTGTTTGTACATTCGAATCGCTAAATAATTAAGGTAATTAATGGGCTCGTTATAAAACGTTGCGCACATCGATTTCAACGAACCGATTAGGGATCTTCTCGCAAATCCAACTCGGCTGGCAGCTATTTGGAACGTGTCCAATCGATCGGCCTATAATTTTATGAGCAATGATTAACCCAATCTATGGCTGATTACAATGACAGCCTTATGGCGGATTAAACGTACAAGCAACGCATTAAGTTGTGTTTTTATGGAGAATGTAGGGAGAATCGCAAATGCTAATTTGATTGTGGACACCGTTAGAGGTGGTAAGTTTCTGCTAATGATTAATGATTCATACGACAGGAAGGACTAAGTAATAAGAGATAGAATAGGATGGGAAGAGCTAACAAGTTCTTTTCTGGATGCCTGTTGAATCTTTCATTCATTCGACAAAAGAGAAACCGATACTTGAAAGGCACAAAGATGAGAGATCCTTGAACGTCTCCATCTGATCTTTTCCATCTATTAAATTCTATGGTTTCTTTACCATCGACTCAAGTCAAAACGACTAGAAATTTAAGCAACATATATGCAAAAGTTCTCACTGTCAATTTTCGTGGAACTTGAAAGCTTGCAAAAATAATTTAGCGTACTGATACTGTAAAATATTGTTTTCTTAGAAACGTTAAGCATTTGAACATGATGTTCTCTTTCCCAGCTCAAAAATTGTTCACGACGTTAAAAGTTTTCAACAAATCGTAAAATAGGTACGCACTTCTATGGAGAATGTAGTTTAGAGACAACTGTAAAAATTTCAAATAAAATTTGTTCAAGTTACACTGCAAGACAATTTGGAAAACATGGTTTCGAGAAAAACGCGTTTACAGTGCCATTTTGAAAAACAGAAAAGAAAAAAATAGCTTGAAACTACTTAAGATGTGTATAATAAAGGCGTTTAAACAGATTTTCAATTTATTTCTTTGTTTACCCACAAAATATTGTTAAAGGTACACTACGTTTCTGTGTCTTTACAGTGGCGTTACTCCTTAACTGAAAACGTAACTCGCAGCAGTTGCAATTCTAAGCTCCCCCAAGTATAATTTCGTCTGCTTTATCCTCGAGCTGCTCTTATCGTGCGATACACGCGACGACATGAATCCAGCCGGATGAAATGTGACGTCAAACGTACAGCTTGTCGTTATTCATTTGGTGGGCACGCAGCGATCGAAGACGTGGTGGTAGGAGACAATTCTGCCGAATTCAGACGTTGATAGAGAGAAAGTCGCTGAATCGTCTCGTGGGAATGGAAAAGACAGGTTTCCATCTGACGCCAAAAGGGACGGAATTGAGTTACAGAATTGAGACGCTGGGAAACGCGCGTAAGGCATTGGTTGCATGTCCGCTGTGGTTTAATTTCGAAATGTGAAACCTGAAGTCTGATTACAGAGCGGGCCGAATTTTGGGAGAACGCGTGATCGAGGTTTACGCAAGATGTAATTTATAAGAAGCTTTATTCGAGTTTATTAAGTCAGTTGTTTGAGGGAACAACTATTGCTCGGTTAGCCAGTGGAAGATGAAGGAAAATGAATGGGTAAAAGTAAATTGATATTTCTGGAAAAATATTCCTCGAAGAACGTAAACGTAGCCATAAATCCTCGATGAGAATCACTCTCCTAGGTTTTCGAAATATCAATCGATCATTTCGTTATAATCTATGCAATACGGTTGCACCAAGCTGACCGCAAACTCATTTCCTTCTTCGGCTTTGCGGTAGGTACCTATACCGCCTCTGTGACGCAATGCCATAATCAATTGTTTTCGACTACCAATTTGCGGTAATTGTTTCCTTCTTGCTCTGGCCGTAAATACCATTCCTGATGATTGATTAATTTAAGCACTTTTTGGAGGAGGAAGCTTGAGGAAGAATTTCGGTTACCGTATAACTGTAATAATACTTTTAATACCGAAATAAATATGTTAGGATTCTTAGAAAGAAATGATAATAAACATTAAAATGAAATAATAAACATTAAAAACATTTCCAAAAACAGAGGTCCCGTATTTTATTTTTAAAAGTTTAAATCCATATGTGTAAAGTCAGTAATGTGCATCGCGACTGGGCTTTCCTAAATTTCACGACAACCACCGCACAGAGTCGCGAGTTTCGAAACGTTTTGACAGATTAGCGGCTCTCGTCGAGCTCGTTTCCCGCCCGAGGGCCGCAGAGATTAGGATCTCCTTATCCTGCAGCTTAATTAGTAAAGGTTAACTTCAGCGAGGAGGCATTTATCCGCTTATTTATCTCAATTCTTCGTGCAACCAGGGCGCGAGAGTGCATCCTGGAAGATGCATGGGGTGGAAAATTTAATCTGACAACTCCGCCGGAAAGATTCTCCCGAGAAGGTGCGCGAGCGCTGAAAGGGCGGCAGCGGGCTTCTTAAGGCCGCCAGGAAATTCTTTCGACGCGCACAAGATTATTCTGTAGCAAGCACGGGAGACGAACTTTCCAACTTACGGTTAAGTGCGGCACATCGGCCTATTCGAAAGTATCTGCGTTCGGAAACAGCCTCAAGCGACTGAAATGCTGGCTCCGAGGTTGCTGTGCCTCAGAAACGTGGGGATACACCACTTTGTGGCCTTAAGAGAATGGACAAATTTAAAATTTGTTTTTCTTTTGGTAATTTTTCAGTGAGATATCGATTTTTTTTGGAGATGGTAGGACCCATTTTAATTTTATTGTCATACATTATTTAGTACTTAAAAATTTGTTATCTACTGACATGTCGTGTCAGCTGGCACCAAAATCGATTGGAACTTAAAAAATAATAAATTCTTATTTCAACTTTAAGAGAAATAGATTCCCTTCAATGTAGCGTGCCTTCGATTTTTATCATATTTTAATTTGTTCAAATTTTATAAACCTCCAAAGCCGAACTGGTTTAGCGAACTAAAAATAGTTTCTTTATGAAGCCGTCATTTTCTTAATTTTTAAAATTATATTTTTAAAAAAGAAATGCTTCATTTTCGACAAAAGTGACTGCCTACTTAGCCCCTTAAGCTTGTTTCCCCCATTTTAAAGTGTAGAATATGTTTGTCAATTTTTTAACATACCTATCAAATCATATTCATATAAAGACTAAGATTTGATAAAGAAACTGTGTGTCGAGAGGTATTAGTCACAGGTGTCAGGGACGTAATTTCACGAATGAAAATTGCAAACAATGAATCCTCCAGTCTACCGAAGCATGAAGAATAATGCGACAACGATAGTTCCAGCACTGTTTTCTCGATCGATCCCTTTCCCTCTACACGACACTAGACGAAGAATTCGAGCGTAATGCGATTACGCAGACAAATTCGTACAAATTGTTCGAAGAACTTGAAATGACCGAGCAGCCCGTTTTACAGATCCCCTTATATTATTTCACGTAACAGAGCCTATTCGGGGCGGGACAGACGAACCGGTTCAGAAACTTTCTCTGTCGTGTTTACTTTGAAGCGGCAGCCAACGGAGGCGCGTTTGCGCGTCAATCCGCAATGACCTTTCGCGTGAGACATGGTAATTAAGTGCCCCTTTGAGAAACATCCAACAATTACCTGTCAGGTGAAAAAATACAGAACGAACACAGCGCGCCCATTATCCTTACCGCCGGCACCCCGAATTCGCGGTAAACAGAAACAACATCATCTCTTAACCGTGAATACTAAATTGCTGCCTTTCTCGATCGTGGCTCGCGAAAATCAAGGACCGTTGCGCGCCGACGAAATCTTTAGCGACTCCGGGACCACAGGGCTCTATGAATCAAACACTGGGTTGGTTATATAGCATCGAGCAGTCAGAAGCAGCGCGGTGCTTGTGGTATCAGAGTAATTAGCGCTCGTAGTTTCTAGAGGTGTGTCCCTTTCGCCATGCCCTCCAATTGTTTTCTAGGTATTGCCTTACAACCGGATCTGCCCGTGCGGTTCGGATTGTTGCGCTCGCAGGAACACGTAACGACCGAAGTCAGCACGGAATCGGCATGCTCTATTGCTCTAGCGTTCCTGGTTACGATAGCTATTCCACTCGCAAGTGCTTTCATTACCGTCCCCGAGTTATTAATGGGCAACAATGGTTTCGCAGTGCTTGCTGTATCTGATGAATTTCTGTATAATTCGAAACGGAGTACCATCTGCGCGTTTGTAGAGATTTCTTTATTTACAGTGGCGGTCGAAAATCGCTGATCACGGGAATCTTGTGATTTAAGGGGGGAGCCTGGTGTAACTAGATGAAAATCGAGGCATTATTCGGGAATTATTTTTAAAGAAAGTATTTAAACGATGTTTCTGAAATTTTCAGGATATTGTATTACCAGGTTAAGTTAGTTAAAAAAAAATTTATTAAAAAAGAGTTCCACTGCGGGCAACGTAGCGTCTTGTGGTTTCATCTGACACCAAAAATCGAACAATTTTCGTTTAATTTACGAGCGTACGCACAAATCGTATAAATTCATAACTTAAAAAATGCAAAATTGAACAAATGGCAGCCTCTTAAAAAAAAGTTCCGCTTTTCCAACGAAATTTTGCCTTAAATGTGTAAAAAAAGTTATTTATTTAAATAATATCATTATACCAATAGCTACGATCTGTGAAGAAAATGTTCACAAATATCCGTGCACAAGTTCAAGTCGATGAGTTGAATATTTTTGGAGTTACATTGCCCGCAAATTGTAAAACTGTCGTTTCGAGAAAAACACATTTCAAGTTTTCTGGTAACCTGGCGCTCCGTAGCAAAATCGGCTACATCCGCTTTAATTTTTCGAATTTCGTTTTGCGGCTTTGGGAGCACATTATGGTGATGTTCAACTATTGATTTATGCAAAAAAAAGAAATCCATTTCTTCGACCCGCTACCCCAAGCTCCCCCCTTAAGCGTTTGTAGCTCATAGCAACGTTGACCGATTTTGATTAAATTTTCAGCATGTATACAACTTACTTAACTCTACAAACGGGATTTTTGAATTTTCATTACAGGCTCAGAAAGAAAAGTTTTAAAACGACATTTACTATTTTTTTCGCTATTCCGACCAACTGCATTTTTTTCATAATGACGCAACATGTCATTTAGTAAACAAATCCTTCTAGGTTCTAAAAGAAACTCAAGTTTGAGCCAAGTCTAAAAAAGTTATGTGGTTTTAAGAGATATAAACTTTCTTTCGTCCGCCACTGCAAGTATTTGGTATCAAAGGAGACATGATAATCGGGACACTGGGAACAAAAAGGGACTAACCCACATTTTGTGCGAAATTAAGTTTGTAGCAATAATGTATTTCAACAAGTTATACTACTCATATAAAATAGGAAATATTATTTTTTTTCAATGTGCGTTAGTCCGTTTTTGGCCTCTATACCTGATATATTTATAATGTCTCGTGAAATCAGCACTGTCGAAATTTAACGAATACAAATTTATTTATAACGGGATTAGTTGTAATAGCTATGGAAAGTAACACTTCGTCCTTTGAGGGGTCCTCCAAAATTGACGGCGCATTCGGGGCGTCTTATTTTTACAGCGCACTTCACAGCCACCATTTAGAGCGAAAGCAAACATTAAAAAATATGAAAATTGTTTTTTGTATTCTCAAAACACGTATTAATAAATAGAAAAAAAACTTCAATTTAGTAAATACGTTCTTTTCACGACAAAACAAAGTTCCAAACAACTTTTTATGGCGTTACAGTGGAACGATCCCTTAACCACCATACCCATTCATCGTTGAAGGAACACGACTGAATCGTAATTTAATAGCAAAAGGATCGCGCAGTTCCTTTTCAGATGTATTTGTCCCAGCTCTACTACCTTTACGTAAACTCCTCCATAAGAAAATATCGACGGGAGACAATCGGCAACACACAAGGCGCCCGTTTATCAGGAACCCGATCCCGTGTCTTCGCTGCGGTGCGTATCTCAAATTCGATATCATTTTATGGGTGTTGCTGGCGTCTCCTGGGACCGGAACGTTTCCATTCTGCCATCCTGTATTCCTCATGCGCTCGGCTAAGCAGAATGGCAAGCTTCTAGCGCACTTTGCACGGCGAACGACACCGAGCAGGCATTATTAGAGGGGTAGGAAGGTAGGGGGCGAGGCAGGCTGTACCAAAAAGGAAGGGGAAAGGCTTAAACGCATTCAAAGGACGCCAAAAGTAGCTGCATCGTCTCTGAATTCCTTCTTCTTGGTTCGAGTATCGAAACGACTGCCTGTATTTACTTTGCAGTTAGTAGTTTACAACTTACAATTCATTCAAGAGTTCGATTCATTAGCTGCATTAGCATATTAGGGAATTTTCGAACTGGAGCGATGAGTCATGAAATGAACTGCAACAAATACGTAAGTTGTAATTTCGACGAAATTGCTCAAAACCCTGACTAAATTCTAAAAATATGAATATCTGACTAGGGACACCATCGAGGCGCCGATTTTATTCTCCTTGAAATATCGACGGTTTAGTAAAAAAATATTGTACGTTCACTTTTAGCGTTTTCTAGAAAAATAGGTTATTATTGAAACATATTATTTTTTACACTTTTATAAAGTAGATATAATTGTGAGTTTTGTACAGCATAAAGATACTGTCAATAACTATTTGTTAAATGTACATATAAAAACTCCACAAAAAAGTGGATAATTGGATATACAATATTTGTGCGTTAAACCATCGATATGTTGTTAAGCAGAAAAATCTAAGAGACACGTATTTCTATATATTTGTTCAATTCTGATTTGAAAGGGTGAAACAACCTCCAAAGTTGTATAAATGTTAAATATCGAACAAATTCCACGTATCTATTTTAGAGGTACATGTTATAAAGTGATCTATGTGTTAACAATTGAGGTCCTTGCAGCAACAGGGGTGCAGCTCCATCTTTACCAACTTCGGGCAAATAAAAAAAAACAGTTTATAAAATTCCTGCTTTGACTTAACATTAAAAAGAGAATCCTACTTCAGTTTTTATTTCTATTTTTGTCAAATTTTTCCAATCTAGATCTGCCCAAAACAAAAATATTGCACAAAACAGAATTAAGTGCAGGTTCAAAATTTGCAATAAATTGCTCATTTGCAATCGTATTTGCATGAAACGTGCACCAAAAAATGTAGAATTTGTTTACGCATATTACACCTCATAACTCAAAAACTGTCAAAACTGGAGTTGCAAACCTCTTGCTACCCTCAATTGCAAAAATATCAAGCAGGAGAGTTGAGGACAAGAGAAATCTGAAAGCGTGAAGGAGATGGACGCAGTATTTTAAAGAGAAGAAAAATCAGCGCCGGTCATCTCGACAATGTCCCTTGCAAGATCCATAATTTCGTCCGCGTGTCGCGTCATTGTGTCGAATGCCACGGTTTATTCGATAATATTCCCTGCGCTGGAATATTGCAAAACACGAGGGAGTGGAGAAGACGACTGGTAACGAAAACCACGTGGACGGGCACGTGAAAGTCGCGCACGCAACGATGCAGCTGAGAAATGGGAAGAGGGACGATGTGATCTCCTGTTATTCGCCTCGCTGCTGCTGCGGGATTCTATCCTTATCCCGTAACGCGGTCCGTACTTTTACTGCGATTGGTTCGTCGGAGTGCAAGGCTTGGGAACGTTTCGAGGAGCGGCGGTGGATGTCGTCGGAAGTTGGCGCAAGTTGTAAGAAGATTTGCTCGACCTCGAATTCGTCGGCGTGCGCCTTTGGGGAGTTTCTAGAGCAGCTTTGTCATTTGTCAGCCGATAGTCCGAATAGTTAGAAGGTATTATGATAAATGGCTGCTGGGACTGAAGCAACTGAAGTATCATATAGAAGTGTTCCGAAGAATTGTTAGAGCTAGTTAAAGAAGGATATCTTAAAATTTTAATGCCCAGTGGGGTTCCTTTTTGTAACAGTTTCCCTAATTTTTTTGATCATTTCCAGTGGAACGAAATTTATAACTTGGAATATTTTATGCCAACCGTCTTGTAAATATTGATAAAGCACGGTGAAAGGGTACGTTTACAGAAAACGCAACAAATTCGCTGAAAATTTCAATGCTAGCCCCCGAGATGGATTGGAAGTGCAGTTGATCGATTACTCCGGGGGATTAGAATTTTCCAGTAGATCGAGCCGTACGTGAACAGACTAGAGCCACTACCTGCAGCGTTGCAGTCGATCAAGAGCTCTTCAGTAGATCGAGCAATACGAGCACAGACGAAGAAATTTCACCTGCCTCGAAGTGTAGCTCGATTTCTCTCGCAATCGGTCATTTCACTGCGCAAGTTTCCGCGGCCAGGGCTCCGTAAAACACTTGGTTACGAGGCGCGAGGAATTATTTCATCGGTAAGTCAGTTGGTGGATATAAGGAAAATGACCGCATTGACAAACGTTTCGAAGGGTCCATGTTTCGGGAAAATAAAGAGGTAGTTTACTAAAACCGGGCCAAGTGCAGTAGTACCTACAGAAAAAAATATAATACGTATTTGGATAGAATCACAATTTTTTTAAAATAGTCCCCCACGGGCAGGAGCCCCAGGGGACAACTGCTCATCGGCTCGTTAAATCCGCCAGTGGCTACAAGAATCGGGAGACAAAACGCTGGCGCGAGTGGGAAGAGGAAAAATATGTTGGAAAGTTCAAAGAGTCGTATAATATGACTCCACGCTTTTACCGCTGGAAATAAGGATGCACTATCGTGCGTACGTGCCTCAAAGTTTCTCCGGGACGTGAAATTCCGTCTGCGAAGCTTATCGAGCAACTTCCCTCTCCGGGCTTGTGATCATCGCCCGGGAGTGATTTATCGGCGTCCAGGAAATTCAAAGAATTTCGATCTCCATTGCTTTCGCGCATTGAATACCCCGCGATCGTATTACTCCGGCAACTATTAGCCTGAAGTGGAAACCTCGCGCAGCAATATTCCTCGAACCTCCCGTGCCGAATGAAAAGGGCAGATGCATATTTTAAATTCAGCGAGATAGCGTGGCGAAGGAAAATAAATAAGCTGACGGTATTCTGCTTTGCGAGGATGACGAGCTTCTAACTACACAGAAGGCGAGAGTGCAAACTACAATGGGTGATATTTTCGCGTCGCGATATTACCGAGGATCGCATTACATTACTCCGTCGTTGCTTGCGCGATCGTATTTCACAAAGTTCTAATTGCCGATGATGGAACTATAATGAATTCAACGTGTATCATTAGATAATGAGCGCGCCGGCTGCGCGTGTCAGCTTCGTTTAGATACACTCGCGCCGCAATTAGTCCCGCGTGACGGAGGGCAAAATTTCTGCAGCCCTTTCGACCACTTTAGTTTCAGAGTTTGCCGAATGACGAAAGAAATAGCTGGGCGTCAACGTTTAATTCCACTGTGTCGAGAGGAAACGTCACGTTTCTCTCACTAGTTACCTACGTTGAAATTTTTTCTAATTTATTTAGTGTAGTTTCCCTAGCGAGGCTTTTCCTCGGAGCCGCGATTAACCGTGGATCTACCGTTAAAGAACTAGTTCTTGATCAGGCACTAATTTTTTATCAGTTCATGAAATAAATCGTTCTTTTCAGTTTATGTTCTTAAATAATTGTTTGAAATAATTACTAATATAAAGAAGGGTAATTAAAAAATATACGTGTTGTCTGTGAAAGCAGTTAGTATTGTTAGTTTTTGTGAAAATAAATGTGTAAGGTAGCTCACTTGAAGGAAGCCTCTGTTGATCGCCATCCCTTAATGTTCGAACTAAGAGATCACCTTATGAATAATTAAATTATAGTTATTTTCAACTTTTTAAAATTTTTCCTTAAAGTGTAAACATTAATTCATCTTTTAGTATAGAAAAAGTCTAAACTGATCAAAAACTAGTTCCTTAACGGTACCATTGCAAAGTGTCGCGTAATTTTCTTGCATTCCGAAGCAACAACGCTCGGAGAAAAATGTGAGAGATTTCTCATTGCCCATCGCGATGCTGGCTGGTGGCTAGTGGAATTGTTCAGTGGTCAGTGAACCAATACTCCAATACCTTGGTATTTCGATGGACCAGTTTCCAATATTCAAAATAGTTTCATACCTCAAAGCTCCGATATTCCGATACATGTGCGAGTCTCATTACACAACTACGCGGCGACGTGCTAATAACCCAGAGGCTCAACACGATGATACAGAAAATTGGAAATGGATGAAGGAAGATTTTATAATTGCAGTAGAAGCTGACGTGCAAGTGGTAACTCCCAGGGCCACTGGCGAAGTAAATTTCGAAACACGGATTTCTCGGGGGATCAACTTCCAATGCTTTAATACATTTATCTTCTCGAATATGAGATTTAATCTTGAATTATGGAAAGCGGCGATTCAAGGTGAGCCGTGAAATATTTGCGAGCCTTCACTGCAACATCAATTTCCATTCACTGGCATCGTGTAATGCTGAAATCGGTTTCATTTCAAAGAACCATTTCGCAAGCTCTTCGCATCCTCTCTCGCACATTCTTTCCCTTCGAAATACGATCTAGCTCGGCGCAGTGATACATAAATATTCAAAGGAAGAACATAAAAGATTTTCCCTTCTCCGAGCCGGCGTCGATCTACGTTCACCGCTGCGGATTAATCCCGAAATCCGCGAGCCAAGAGGGAACGTTTCGAAAACGTCGATAATGGTATTCGATAGTGGAAGTATTTCGCGCGCCAGCTTTATAGATCCGGCTCATTAAGAAATTATTCTTCTGGAGCGTAACGAATGCGAGCGTTTCGCAAGAAAACGTTCTAGGATATGACTGGTTAATTCGCGATCGTGGCGGAAGGCAATCACGACGGTCGTGTCAAATCAAGAGAAGCATTCATCGCTCGCCGTCAAGTACACGGGTGCAAAATGTAATCTGCTAACAGGAGGAAGTACATGGCTCGAGTCACCGATTTGTCTCGAAGACATACAATTGCTACACGCCACGTACAACATGCATTAAACACGCACTACTGAAAGTTTCGTGGGAAAACAGAGTTCGAAGTTTAGTCTATTTAGATCTATATGGGCGTATAAGTACGTAAGAAGGAAAAGGATTTAAAAAATAAGAAAAAGGTAATTTCCTACGAATGAGTATCTACATGTCGAGCTTCTAGAAAAATCACAAATTTGAATTTCATATTCTCAGAAAAATATTCAGCACTGCAACCCACAGATGGGCAAAAATTTTATTTAAATACAATTTTGGATAGAGAATAATAGTTAAAAAATTATTAGTCATGTGTTAATTCGAGTGGCTTTCATTCTTCAAATAATCTAAAGTGAAAGTAACTTTTATTTGATGCGTTATTTATATAGTTTTTTTTTTAAACGATTTTATTCAGCTTCGATTCTCTGTTTGTTTGTTTGTATGTATGTATATATGGTTCAAATCTGGCGACTCAAATTTAACCCACTTCCAACTATCCAATTGTCTTGAAACTTTGCAGACGTGCGTAGTTTGGATGACACTACAATATTTTAAAAAAAATTAGTCATCAGATAGATCATCAGTCATCAATAAATATAACCGATAACCATAAATCCAAACGACTTGAAATCAGCCACTCGCGTTCTTTACGAAAATGGCAAAAGCCGTTGCGTTCGGGCGCTAGTCGCATCACGATTGCCGAAAATACACAATTTATCGAGAAATGATTCGTCAAACATATTACAAATGAAACTTTGCAGGCGGTTTTAGTATATCACCATCGAAATTGTAGTACAAGGAAAGAATTATTTTTTAATGATATTCGCACTATAGCAATAAATACAGCAATAAAATATATTTGTAAAGAAGTCTGAGCTGTGAAATATAAATCCACAAAAACTAAAAACTAGAAAATAAAAATATATAAAAAAAAAATTTTATGTTAAACGATTTTATTAAAAATGCACTAAAAAGTAAAAACAATATTTTCCTTATACTACAATTTCCATGGTATTTTTTCACTTTGAATAAAATCATGGAGCGGGATATGTCATAACAAAATATGAATTAATTTAATACAGAATGAAGTGTCGAAATGAATTTACATATCCTGCTCTACGATTTTATTTGTTTACTTCATGCCCACCTTTGCTGCAACCCATGCGTTTAAATGAAATATCATTACCTACATACGGTATGCGTTAACTGTACACAAAAACTGGAAGCAAATTCCTCACGCGAGACTGTAGCCCCCTCCCTCAATACAAGTCGAAGAACGTGTTTGAAGGTATCTCTTACGAGACGGTACCGAATGTCGGATCGGTACGCAAAATCGTTCGAAGGTATCGCCGCGGGGCTTCGCAAGAAGCTCGTTAGCTGCGACGATCCTCGAGCGGCTTCGCGCGTTCAGAAGAAGCTGGGTCGAGCTTTCTTGCGCGCTGGATACCTAGCAGCCGCTGATTTACGCTTGCCGCGGGAAGTCGAACGTGATGGCGGAAGAATTCGAGCGGGCAGGGTCGACGCGCCGTTTACCGCCGCTCGATTTGTAAATGAATCGCGCGGGCCGTGTCTCGCGCGAGATCGGCGAGGCAGGATACGAGCGGGTGAGGCAAGAGGAAATTGTAACAGACGGCGGGAGAGAGTGTCGCGGAGCCGAGAGCAACAGAGAAATGAAGAGGTGGAGAGGCGCGGGATCGGCGAACGCTGGGAAAGAGAAATCGAGAAGGGAAGGTGTAAAAGACGAGGATCAGGGAACAGGGAACGGTGGACGATGGGGGAGGGGGGTGGTGGGGGAAGGGCAAAGCGCAGGAGTAGAACGCCTCGGGATTAGAGGAGGAGAGAGTGACTTGCATAGCTCTGCACTTCCGCTCCGCGAGGTAAATCGAGTGCATTGCGGTGCAATGACTATCAACTGCGTGCCGCTGAGTGCAGCGCCGCGTAATCCGCTGATGCGCCGAGTTACGAAATTCGAGGGTGTAACGTTGTTTTGCGTGCGGTATTCGGGGCAACGGTGCATGGCTGCGGGGAAAATATCTGGGGTGCTGTGTATGGAGTAATTCTCCTTAATTCTGGGTAAAGATGGAGGTAATGGGTTGAATCTGATGTTTAATTTGGCTGGTTAGTTGTGCTGAGGGTTTCAGGGATGACGCCCTGTGGGCATTTCTGGAAGGATGTTTAATGGAAATTCGAAGATGTAGGTGGTAGGGTCGGTTTTTAAAAACCGGGTTTAAAACCCGGTGCTTAATATGTGAAAATGAATTATTTAATTAAAAACGTTAACATTTTTACTTGAAATCGCCTCGGGCAGAAGCATATTGTAGTAGGTAACAGTTTAATGTAAAACTAATCTTCATGAGTTCGTATTTTCAGAAGAAAAATTCTAGATGAAATAAAGATTTAAAATTTTTGTGTTGTACGGGTTTTAGTTATATTAGTCTTTTTCTTCTTGTGGATTTATATGCAGTGTATTTTATTATGTTATAGGTTTGTAATATCATAAATATTAAAAAAACTGAATATTTTTTAAATAAGTACTGATATTTATTTTCTATTTTAATTATATTTTATTGTGAAAATTCGAAAACCGGTTCAACTGGTTTTTTGGGAGTAGTGGAGTTCGAAAATCGTTTTTTTTCAAAAGTCGGTTTTTGTATAAACCCTAGTAGGTAGAGATTAATGTAACCACGACTTAAGTAATTTAAGAGTTTTGTAAAAAGACAAGAAAACTCGAATTCATTCTTTCAATAAATTATTATAATCACCCAATGAATTGTATTCAATTTGCATTAAATATATATTATAAATTCGTGGTGGACAGTGCAATTCAAGCAAAGTATGTTTCTTAACTTTTGTCACAAAGTTTTTACTTTCTTTCTACGACTAATATTAATTGTAGGTAGTCTTTAGACAAGTATATTTTGGAAAAACACTTACTGTATGTTGATGTATCAAACGTTATCTCTTTATGCTAATTTTAGTTCCAAATTGTTCCATACCTTTTGTCAGTAGAGTTATGTCGTAGAATAATTGTGAAATCAGTCTTTTTGTGCAACCCCTAGCCTTTGGAAACATTCGACTACAAAAAGTATTATAGTATTATATATTAAATATATATTAATATACTAGCATTACTATTTGGCTTCACACAAAATTCAAATTCTAATTTTACCAATGAAAAAAAATTTAAACCTAATCGTTACCAATGATTAGGTTTAAATGCAGTAGTAATAATACACTTTTGATGACACAGAAAGGAGTAATAGAAAGCAATCAGCTAATAGAAAGTTCTATTAGATTACATGGCACACGACCACGCATTTCTCGTTCGATGACATAAAAACTGAATGATTTCGTGCCCGAAATCCTATTAAGTTTGGGATGTCCCCTAGATTTGGCTAGACTACACTTTCTCTTCTATTCCATCAAATTTCTACGTGGGACTACTGCAGCAATCGAGAAGGTAGGTATAGAGAATAACTTTTTAAAATAGACTTCGAAATCACTTTCGAATCTGATTATTCGAGATCGCTGTTATGTCGAAGTAAGTACATATTAATAGCGCTGATAGACATCATTGCGCTTCAAAGCACCTTTTTTCTTCCTAGATATTCCAGTGCCTCTATCGAAAACCCCCAACTCGCAAGTAGATGTCAAGAATTTTGGAATCGCAATGCATGTAGATCCACGCCTACCATTTAAAACATCAGGCAACTTGCTAGACGGTCCATAAACTAAACAACTGAACGAGAAAATCCTCGGAAATGGAGTGCTTCGTATTTGCTACGAAAATAGTGAGCTTCGAGTGTTCGAAGCACATCTTATGACTCGCGACGGGGGTGTAATTGTTGAACGATCAGGGGACGTAACAAGGTTTACTTTGGAAGTCGATTGGAGTTTAAGTAGATTCAAGGGGGCTGATGACGTTACGCTTGAAAAGTTGACGAAAGGGCCGGTTACCTACTCGCGTTTCCATTCCCTGGGAAGTGCAACTCTATTGTGACCGAATCGAAACGCACCGAGCTCCTAATAGCAATTCCTCCCAGTGGTGGTTTTCGTAACGCCGTCGAAGTATGTTCCCTGCTCACAATAGCCTCATTAATCCTTTTCACTGTCGCGCTATCGCGCGGCGTGATTTATGCCCTCGAGCGCGCCTTCTTCTCCGCGCCGCGGCCGGAAAGAACTTGGCGTAATCGTTCGAGGGCTAACCGGAAGCAAGCGAGCGCGAGACCGGAGGTGGGAGAGGAAGCGAGAGATATCCCAATACGAACACGTCCACTCCGTTCGATGAATCGGATCTCACGATCGATCTATAACGCGTGCGATCGTTTCACTGGCTTTACAAAACAGTTCCTTTAAGGGGGCCGTCTCATTTTTGTTATTGTCCGTCTCAGCGGGCCTTGAATGTGTGCGGACTTGAATGTGTGCGGTCACACAAGCTAAGTTAAGCGTGTACGTATACGCGTGTAGTAAACAAATCGTTTCAACCGTTTTGCGTCCTGGAATCGGCCAGAAGGAAGTTTTTGCAGGTACAGTTACCTTCAGTAAACATCCATGCAGGGTGGTCTGGTGTGTTTGAACGCTAATAAGCACTGTACATTGAAATAATAATGAATTTATGAATCAAAAACTTACAGAATGAAGCTCCAAGGCTTCTCCGTTGGCGGCGCTAATGGTGTACTGTAGCTACGTAGCACCAGCGTGACGTATAAATTCATTATTATTTCAATATACAGTGCTTGTTAGCTTTCAAACGCACCAGACCACCCTGCACAGATGGTTACTGAAGGTAACTGTACCCGCAAAAACTTCCTTCTAGCCGATTCCAGGATGAAAGACGGTTGAAACGGTTTGTTTACTACACGCGTATACGTACACGCTTAACTTAGCTTGTGTGACCGTCCGCACACATTCAAGGCCCGGTGAGACGGCCCCCTTAATTCCCTTTACTAAGGAGCAAAATTCGTAAACGAGTATTTCAATAGAAGAATAAGATCGAAAAGAGTAAACCTTCGATTCCTCCCATCTCCTCACGCGATGCTCTAAACTCCAGATCTAACAATTATGAACCTTGTGTAATTTTTAGTTACACATATAAAAAACCACAGTCTATCCACGCTGAACATTCAAGCTGTATTTGTAACACAGGGAAGTAAGATCAAGCGTGGTTTTCACCTTGAAATTCAGGAGGCTCCTTCAGTAAAGCACGACAAGTCTATTTGCAGACTGAATGATACATGAAAGTGTTGAGCTCCAAGGGCCAACGAAATAAACTACCTGAACTACCTGACACGTTCGACACACGAGATCGGTATCGATCACGTCGTATCGCCCGAACGACGTTAACGCCGAAGGCGAGGGAAACGAGATCGAAGCGAAGGAATTCACCCCGGGCTACGTCTGCCACTCATATACTACCTCAAGGTATAACTTCCAAGGTCAGTAAGCCACTCGTAATCATGGTCAACGAAAGTGTCCCGGAATCAGCCACATACAGCACGATCAACCTAGCCAGAGAACCATGCGATCGGTAAACGCGAATACCGATCACCCGAACCGCTAGCTGGCATAAATTCTCCGCCTCGTTTATCATCGATAATCCCCAGAAGCGTCAACACCGCAGTCCGATAGCGATCTAAAAGCTCGCGCGACGAATTTATTTAGCTGACGGCCGAGCGTGACGCGGCGTCGCGCGAGCAGGCGAGCTACGATCCAGAAAACGTGGCGAAATATGGCGGGAACTGTGCCGGAAGTTTATCCCGCTCGTCCGCAGCGGTGGCGAATAAATTGTCCGTCGAGGGCGCTCCGAATAATCGTTGAAACTCGAAACACCATCGTACCGCCGCGATCGATCGGCTCGATTTGTCTCGCTGATAGCGGCGCTCGCGGCCGCTCGTTTCGTCGATCACGATTCCCCGATGAAAAATCCTTATCACTCGCGATATCGCTCGCACGCGCGGTCTACTTCGCGCAACATCGGGGCTTGATGATCACTAGAGCGGCGCGCATCGGTCACGATCGCTCGGTGGAATTTCAGGTTCCGGGAGAGTCTCGGGGCGAGCACGTACCGTTCAGTCTACCTGGCACCGCCTCCAAGGATCCCACGAGGACTGCGACCAGCAGGATCAGCCGCGACATGTCGATCCCGATCCCTCCGTGTCGTTCTTCCAGTTAGAGCCGCTCCAGGACCACCATAAGCTCCGGAGTCCAGCGGTCGCGTCGTCGCTTCTGAACAGGAGGACCACATGTAACCCCCGGCGGTCCCTCGCGACACGTAGAATCGCGCGAAGGATCCAAGGATCGATGCTGCGGCCAGCACTGGCGGAAAGTGAATGGAGACGGTCGCGCACGTGTGCCAGCAGAATATCTCGGGGGTATGTACGCGAGCAGCCGTGGACTGCGAACCAGCGCGGAATGTCGCGGAGATCGGCGACCGGCCAACGGAACGAGCTGTCTTTCGTTTTCGAGGCGCGAAAACACGCTCGGCAGTTATTCGAAGAACGCGAGCCGGGTTACGGGGACTGCCAGGGGGCCCTGATGCTGGGAGAAATTTTCTTTCCAATCGGATGCGAGTCGCGAGGAATCGGGGGCATCCGATCGCCGAGAAAGGAACAATTGGACTGTCAAAGATGAAATCGAGGATGACTCGGGAGAACCGGGTTATGTAAAGTTTGTACAGGATGAATCATGTAAGTACGTACAAGTGGGAGAAGTTGCAACTTGCTTTAAGGAATTTCGTTTTGTAGTCAAAATGATTCAAGTGGCTGGTTTGTAGAATATTCTAATTAATGATTGCACAGAGAAACCCGAGTAAATGAAGCGGGGTTGTGTCTCTTTTAAGCTTTCAGAATATGAGAAACTAGCAGAGTACTGAACGTGAAGCTGGAAAGTTGGAATGTATTTAGTAAATTTATCTTTTCCACTGTTTAGTCAAAATATACGAATTGTTTAGACAAAATACACGATTCGCGATGGTATACCCGCGAATAACTATCATCGCAGGAAATTATACAGACGTTGATAATCACTCAACTTTCTCCTCCATCGCTGTTTCTGTTTTCAGCGATAAAGCACACAGGCCTAACCCGATGGAATTACATGACTCACCCTGTACTCGTTCTCCACGCGTAACACCGCTTACAGTGTAAGGCCACGCGCGGAGGTCACGAAGCGAATCGTACACGCGCACAACGGTCCGGCGGAGTGGCACTGATTTTCGGGTACCTGAGCGAGCGTGAGAGGTAGAGAAGCCTCCTGGTAAGCCCACTTGGGCAAACAACGACCAACTGAACGCCGACCGGCTGCTACATTCGCTTTTCAATCGGATGACACGGTGGTCGGCCTCGCTTTTTCTCGTTGGGTCTCGGGATGCCAGGGATCGCCACTCTGGTTCACCGGAGGCTGGCCCGCGTGCCAGAGGATGGTACGTGTCGTAAACTGAGCCACGGCTTTCGGCCACCAATGGTCCTCGAGCGGGTGGAATTTTAAACCCACTCGGCGGCCGCTCGAAAAGGCGACTCTCGCGATGGAACCGTCTGGGGACAATGGTGGTGGAAAAGTAATCCTCCGCCTGGTACCCGGACGCTCTTCCCGTGGAACCGTAAAAACGGATCGGAGTGAAAGGAACGGTCGCGTCAGCGAATGTCGAGACGCGATAACAGTTTGAATATTTCAATCGGGCAAAACAGCGAGCACTGCGGAGCGGTTCATAGCTCGAGCATAGTGCCATCGTTACTCGGGTGGCGGATGCAGGGACCATTTTCATCCACTCTAAATATCAAGCTACATGTGCTACATATTGTTAGTGGTATTACTTTTTCAAGGAGATGAGGATTTTAGGTCCGAAGATGGTGAGAATCTAGAGTAAACGCTTAGTCCGAGGTGTGGATGAATGTAATTATAGGACAACATGGACGCTGCTTCTGACGAGGAGTAAATTATCCGCTGTCCAAGGGGTGACGTTGTTAGGAAGCCCGCCACTAATGCTTATGGAGAGGATCCTCACTTGTGTCAACAAGGGTGTGCCGTCTTCACACGGCATTATTGTGGCGTTACCCCACAAAGGGTTGAAAACCCGCAACTGTTTCCTTCTCGGCTAAGCTTATCTACTGGTCAACGTAGGAGAATTATAATAATAGTAAGAAAATTTATAGAAACTTCCTGTACACAGGAAATTTTTACTTTTAAAAATTTTTAGTACGCACGGAACCACTATGCGGGCCTATAAATAAGACCTCGATAAACCCACAAGACACTCAGAATTAGATTCCGATTTCCGGTGTTACTATGTCATAATTCTCTTACTCCTGGACTCATCTCGCATCTTCTCCACCGAAGTGTGTCTCGTGTTTAATGAAAAGCTTGTTACTTACAACGGAACACTGCGAACACGCACTTATCGATTGGAACGCAACATTGTGGGTTTCTAGAGTGACTCAAGAAAACTAACCTCAAAATTAAATAGGAACTACCACTTCTTCGCGTGTAACTCCTAAAGTACAAGAGATAGAAAAAAACGTTTCAAACAAAAGTTTAATGACGCATTAAGCGCTGCAAATTTGCGTTAACAAAATTTTGAAAAAAGTTTTTTCTTATCAGGTATTTTTTTAAAACTCTTTTCAAAATTTTGTTAACGCGAGTTTGCAACGCATATTGTACCATTAAACTTTTGTCGGAAATTTGTTTTCTGTCTTTTGTATTTTAGGAGTTATACACGAAACAGTGGGAGAGCTTATTTAATTTTGAGGTTAGTTTCCACATTCTTAAAGGGGGATGGGGCTCGAATGAAATACACCGTTGTTCTTGTCTTGATTCACTCTATAAACCCAGAATATTGCGTTCAAATCAGTGACTACATCCTACAGTCTCCTACATCGAAACAACGTGGTCGGTTGCACCACTCCCCATTCTTGTCAGAAGACGTCCTTTCCCCGGCCTTCGGCGGAATCCGAGGAAAACCGACCGGTTTTGCATAACGACAGGTTCGATCGTCCCCGAGGAAAATGTCTCTTGATTCGACGACTCGCGAAATTCCCTGGGAACGAGGCGCCTGTCCGCGTTTGTCACGTGGAAATCGCGGAGCCAAGGTAACGAGAATCCTAGCTGGATTTCCTCTTTGGTAAGGGTGCGGGGGTTCGTTAACGTCGCGTGGAGTTCCAAGTGGTTCGCGTACGGATTGTTCGAATGGGACTGATCCCGAGAGATAGGAAGAACGATCGCTGATAGCGTTATTGCGATATGTTAACCATTGTCACGATCCTCTCGTTAATATCGCAACCAGGGGGATCCGCGAGGCGTATCGCGCAACCGGCAACTCTTGGAACTGTCGACGGGGATGGCGTTCTCAAGTTCAGACCGCGACGCGAACTTTGAGCACGCGTCGTAGGCAACCAGTGTCGCGAATAGCATGACATTGCGTTTAGTAATTTACCAAGGGACCTCGAGGAGCCTTAGCTACGTTCGGTGACCGATTATTTTGTGGTAGGAAGCTCGTTTTGATATTTACTTTGAACTTGTATGGCCTTCTATCGCGGCGCTATTAATAAAATTAGTCCGTGGTAGTAGAAGGAACTGGGGGACTATTCTTGATCCTTGAAAGCTATTCGAAATTTATCCGCTTATATAGTTCGTACAACATTTATCCGCTTCGTCTATTCTTATTTCCTAAGAACGTTTTAGAACAGAGGATCGTAATGGTGGCCCTCTTAGCCCCTAGTATGGTAACATTTCATAAACAAATAGTCCCTGAAAAAGATTATTGCAATCGGATAACAGGAAAGGGCGCTGGCCAGGCCTTAAAGTTTAGAATTAACCGGTTAACTGGCACGGCATTTTTTATTATTCGTGCCCAAACTGGCAACATCGAAAAATTAAGTGAATCACAAAGTTATTCCATTTGATCATATATGATACAGAATTGGCAGATTTGGCCAGATTTTTGTTTGATCATATATGATACATTGACAGTTAACAGGTTAATGAATGGTTTGGATTTAAAGAATTTCTCGAAAATGGTAAGCCCTATCAAAATTTTGTTCAAATAACATTAAAAGAGCACTTCATTTTCTACAATTACTGTATATATAATTTTTTCGTGCTTTCAACCATTTTTCAGATAATAGCGTTTGAAAACCTATAGAGAGGTCCAATTCTAGGGGGTGAGAGCAAAGAAATACGAAAAAGAAAATTCGACACATATAAATAATGGCCATCCTAATGTAGCATCACATCAGTTTCCAGTACCCTGAACTAAGCAGTTGAACCTTTCCAACAGACACCTTGTAATTAGGTACTCGAACTAGCGACTATTATCTGCGTCTACGTCACCATAACTGAGTAGTTACATATTTCGAAACGACTTGATGATTCGTTCCAAATCCAACTAGTTTACACTGCGTCACACCCCGACTATTTTTAACCCCGCCCAGGCCCTTCAAAATTAATTTTTCCTTTCCCCTTCGCCAACGTATGTAGCCCAGACTCGAACATAAATATTTTTGCCACCGACGCGTGCAGAATTCCGCACGCGACTCGCGGGCGATACCCGCTCCTTCCTGGATGAAGGCGCCGCGGAGAATAGAGTCCGCGCCGCTCGAAGGGGACTAAGGGAAGTGTCGGCGATATTTACAAAGGAGATCGTTTCAAATCACGTCCTGTATCGACAGGCGTGCCACGGTGTGCGCCCCTAGGGGAAATACGCAAGTATCGACAACTCGGCGAATTATTCATGAGCGAGATTCCTGCCCGAGATTATTCGGCGACATCCGCGTGACACCGGCGCGATTGAGAATCCTATCCCTCCCGCACTTTCCGATCGGGGAACACGATGAGGCGTCATCGTGGAGATAAATCATGCCCCCTCCCCCCGCGGCTGGCAATAGCGCAGATACGTCGAAATAAAATACGCGATAACCCGAACAAACACGCGCGTATTGTTTGTCTAGCGCAGACTGGTGTCGTCGATCGTTGGGATCGGTGTAAATTGAAGGGCGATGTAAATGATAGCGACAAATAGAGGTGATGCTCCTGATAGTAGATCGGGGAATAATTATTGAGGAGTTGGGATGGTAAACGATGTAAGTGCCAAAGATATGGAGAATTATTTTTGTAGTGGAGAAGGAGGTGAATTCCATGATGAATAGGGTGGTAAACGTTATAAGGGCTGAAACAATTTAGTTTAGAGTCTAGAGTTGTCGCAAGTCAGCTGAGATTATATGTTTTTACAGAGGATTGGGGCAGACCGATTTTTTATTTGCTCCGCTCCGATATCAAAATACTTGCTCCAGCTCCGTTCTTGCTCCACTTCGGATGTTTTTTTTTTAATAAAAACTCTTTTCATACCTTCAAATAGGGATATTTCACTTGCAACAAACCCCATTTTTCTAGCTTTTCATTTTCATATAGAAAGAAATTCATAAAGAATGCTTTATTTTCGGGCGAAGAAAGTAGGTACTATGTCTCCTCAACACCGGGACGCGCGGCCCTATGATATAACATTTTTTTGATGATGAAAATTTGGGAATTGGTCTTTATTAAAAAAAAATCTCGTTCGCCTGCTCTTATAAAATGAAAGAAAATTCAAATGCTGAAAAAAATTTTTGGGGCAATGGAGCAGTCAAAATTTTCCGTGCTCCGGCTCCGCTCGTGCTCCGGGCAAAACCCCAATGCTCCACTGCTTCGCGTTTTAGGTCCGAGATCCGCTCTAACGCTGTGTATTTTTACCTTTTGTATTGAAGATTTTCGCTTATGCCATTTACACGATTTACTATTTCAGCTCCTCAATTGCAGTACCAGTTCTCTATAAAGGGTTTCGGATGTAAAAAATATTTTGGGGACCCAAACAGTTTCTCAACGGCAAAAACGCATAACACCTTGCCACGAACGAAATTATGAAATAAATGATAATGATAACAATAATAAAGAAAATGAAATAAAGCAATAAAAGAAATAAAGAAATAATTATCAACGTATTCTAATATGACTTTTTATTGCTATATCATTAATACCTTTCGATTATTATATTATTATATTAGAAATTATGTTCTAATTCCTTTTTTCTTAACTTCAATCAAATTTATATTAAATAATTTTCTTTATTCTGGGGTCCCTGTACAAACCGTACAGGGAGTGTATATCAATCAATATTTTATTGATCAAAAATTCAATAAAAAATTCCATAATCGAGATTGCCAGAGGGTGGTTTTAGTGTTTTTCGAATGATTCGATGCTTGCTTTCTTCACGCTAATTAACATTATCCAAATCATGATCTGATTCAGCTAAAGCATCCTTCACTGGTGAAATAAATTCCGATGTAACGCAAATTTTGTATTATCACAAATTGAACAACGAAAGTTTATTCCAGTGCATTTGTATTCCAGTTTGATCTACTAATGCATTAGAACGATTGTACCGAGCAAACGCGACGAGAAATTGAATGGGAACAAACGAACATCGATTGCACAATTGCCCACGAATTTCCCCCGTTCGAAGTTTCTTTTGATTATAATATTTGGCGCGACGAACGGCCAATCGCCAGTGAGCTTACTCGCGAAGTTTTTCTGCGGTGCGAAACGATTCTGCTTTGAACTAAAACGGTGCCTGCTACAGGAGGCAGTGTGCGATTCATTGATAACGTTTTATGATTTCTACGCGTACAGCGATCGCGGAATGAAGCAGCCTGCGGGATTCTTTCGCAACACCTTTTACCTGTGAACACACGTCTCAGGAATGTAGGCCTCGGTCAGACCATTAGGATCAGGTCACTGCGGTGTGAAAGCAGGCACTGGAGGATCGAGGAAATCTGCACTGGCAAAAAACTATTGGAATTTTCGTAAACAACGTGCAGCTGAATTATTGGGCTCTGTCTTAACACTTTGCTTTTAATTTATTTACTAATCGACGATTCTAATTTAATCACTGATTAAAATGATTAAATACAGAGCTTTGGAACAGGGAGTACTATAGTAAAGTAATTTTAAAACCAAATGGTACAAGGTCTTGTTAATTTCCTGATGCGAAGGTACCTGATGGCAAATAAATAGTGAAGGAGCTAGAGAAAGAAACGCGTAAAGAAGCTATATAACTCTCGTTCAGTTCCCATAGATCCCATTGTAACAACGTAGCACGCACGCAGTCTAAAATGAAGGGGATTCGGTAAACACCACCGAGTGTTTCTGCCTCGATCGGTCACGCCACTTATGACTTATCTACCGAATTTATATGACTTCGCTGTATCCCCACCAATATGGAATACATACGTTTCGTATACGTAAGCAAGGGGTCCTAGCCCCTAGGCAAGGGGTCCTACCACCCCCAAAGGAAGAGGAAAAAAGAGATTAATGTAATCACGCCTGAAGTAATTCAAGAGCTTTGTAATAATAAAAAAATTTGATTTTATTCTTTAACCCCTCAACGGCCACCTCCGTATCTCGTACGGACCCTCCGTTTTCCACTGGTCGCCTGCCTCCGTATCTCATACAGACTCTGTCTTTCAAGCGGCTACCGCGTCAGTACCAGATACTTTAAAGGTTGTCTGTACAGTGATGTTTCAGTGCGGAGGCTTCAGGTAGCAAAGTAACGTTTTCCGTTTCAGGGATCGGTCGTTGAGGGGTTAAATAAATTTTTATAATCACCTAACAAATTTGATTGAATTTCCAGTACAAATATTGTCATCCTATCAACTCTCCCCCCCCCCCCCCCAAGATTAAATCCCGAATGTTCCACTGATTCAACTCACAAATGTAGATGAAGAATACAAAAATCGGAGCTCCCCTAATCCTACCTTCAACTTGCAGTTACTCAAAGACGCCACTAACATACTGTTAAATACTCGTTCCCCCTAGTTTCTACATACCAATGCACTTCGTTCATACCTCGCACCTAGTTGCTAATCCTCAATGAAATGCATACACGTACCCCCCTAAACCGAGACATTCATTTGCTGCGAAAACTCGTCGATTGAACCGTCAACCGGCCACGCACACCTTTTTCCCTCGCCGCGTCGTACAAGTGGCCTTAACGCGAGCTTATGCACTTGTCGCCAGCGGACACACGCGCAATGCACGTGCACCAGTGTAGACCGTCACGTGCAGAAGCACGCGCCAAGCTCGTCGCAAGGAGGTACCGAGCGTAGAAAATGAAAGTTGAGATTCCACGCTGGCTCGTTTCGTAACCAGGGTCACGCTTAGAAAGGCATCGCAGTCATTTCCTTCGGCAGGCACTGTTTACGGGCTCCAAAATAGCAATTATAAGCGCGATAACCGCGAGAGGGGCGCGGGGCAGACAAGTTGAGCCGCGGGGCCAAGACGCGGCCCCATCGTGCCCGACGCAATTACAGTTTTACGGCGGCTCGATACATTTTACGGCATCGGGAAACGATAAAAATGGCGTATCGGTGAACGAAGTGCGTACAACGCTGCCGTCGGCCCCCAATTCAACGGAATTTTATGTGTAGTTTCGCTTGTCGTTTGGTATTGAACAGGACAGGTCGAATGATAATCTCGGGGACATTTTATCATTTATTTAGCACACGCTTAAGTAAAACGACGCGAATGGCGATTACTGAAACTGGCGCTGCTCATGACTTTAACCCTTGTCGGGCGGATAGTTTGACCGCGCGGGTCATTCAAGTTGGATGCAGGGTTGGTTTTACCATCATAATTTCAATCACATGGGAAATCCTCGGGATGAGCTTTTAAAAGTTCCCATTTTGTTATCAACTAAAATTCTCATTTCTTCAAGAAGTAATACTAATAATAAAGAACTCAAGTAGTAAGGCCAGGTTCGAGCCTTTTGTGCACCCTGGGCGATCTTTAATACATTCTGTAAACTTCGGAAACATTGGCATGTTTTTGGAAAATTTTGCGACATAATATAAAAATTAACATTTTTATATTTGCTTTAAGTATCCTATAACATTGCATCTTTTGTGAATGCATTACAACTGGCAAAATGCATAAAATTTTTGTCCTTAACCGTTAATACATGTTAAATATGTGCCAATGTTACCCGGTTACGGGGTAAATATATAAATAGCACTAAAACGTTAAAGTTTTACCACATCTGAACTTACATTAACACTTAATTTTTTTTTTATGTTCAATGCTCTCTATTTTATATTTTTTAATTTTTTCTTCTTGTATTTTTTTAATTAACATTTTTAAATTTGGTTTAGGTATCCTATTATAACATTGTATCGTTTGTGATTGTATTACAAGTGTGAAAATGCATAAAATTTTTGTCCTTAACCTTCGTTAATACATGTTAAATATGTGCCAATGTTACCCCGTACTGCCAATGTTCGCCCAGTTTACGGTTTAATTGAGCTTCTTGGTGACCTTACTCTGAAGTTTTATTCGTAGTTTAAAACATTTACAGTAGATCTTATAATATTTCATTTAAAACTTCATTTAAAAAATGCCAAGAATGACAGAACTATTTTACGCCCCTCGTCGACTTTACACCCCAAGCAGCTACCTAATTTTGCCTAGAGAGACGAGTCGCGAATTGTATTTATTTTAACATTACTTTTTAATGCAATTAAAAACAATTAGTAATTTTTTAATTATTATAGAAAATTGAAAATCATTATGTAGAAATAATTATTTTGTAACACACTTCGTACGCATAGCAGTTATTTTTCAAATTAAACGCGGTATAAACATTCATAAAGCGGAGGTGACAGAATATTAAACAAGCATTAGTGATAGTTTGAATGCCGCTGATAGAAGCTGAGACTGAACAAAGAAAGGTGCTTGTTTTCGATATCGAATGTTCTCCATGTTCTTTTCCAAGAATTACTCGAACGGTAATTACTCGAAGCTCGTCGATTATGCTTCCTACTTAATCGCCGTTACTTGGACGACCCGAGGATGATCCGCCGATTAGGGGTAATCAAGAGTTTACGAGCATCAAGGCATTGACATTTCGTGATGTTGCAATTTCGAGCTCGCGCGCTAGCGCATTCCAAGGAGGATTCTCGTAATTCATCACTGAATGCTTTTGTAGGCTGCTGGTTGAACATCGGTCCGTCGAATGTTTCCTTGTTCAACACGGAATAATTAGTGTTTACGCTCGCTGTTTAGCTGCACGATTTCGAGGCGAACTCTGGCCTATCGTTTTGCGAATAAACTCTGCTCGGTTCTGCGCAATGTTGCTGCACTTTCAAATTCCTTGCAGGACGAAACTGCTCCGTTAACTGCACCGTAACAACACGGTAGAAGCAACGTTGTTTGAAATTGAATCCGAGCAGCGAGCAAAGCACGGAAACGTAATTCCTAATTAACGCGATCAATAGGTATCTACGAAGACACGAACAAGATCGCTTTCCCCGCCGCGCCGATTCGCCCCGAGGTGAAAATCGACAACCGATTCAAACGGAGTTTCTGACTCGACGGTGATTTCAATATCATTCGCTGGAGGCAGCCAGAATTCGCTCAGCCGAGTTTCGTCGTCGCCTCTCTGCTCCAATTTAATTGAGTAATTGGATCTCCTAATAGACAAATGTCGAAAGTTAAACACTAACGTATACTTTCCCTAGAAAATCTGGATTAGCATAAGTACTGCCAGTGGTGGACTGGGTCTAAATATATTACTTGCCAGGAGACGAAGGGCACCCATGACTATAAAGCTATCATTTAATTTTGTAAGAAGTAAATATAATTATTAAAAAATACATAAGTGGCAAAAATGTAGAATTATAATTTTTGTGAAATAAATGTATATTTTTTAGTAATATTTAGTAATATTGTCCGATGTTTATGGAGGAGAGACTATTTGACATCCTGGCCAGTCCGCCAGTGCTTACTGCTTTAATATTCGCCATCGTGAAAAATGTTTAAAACTATTCTTTCTCGCTGGCGGATCGCCATCAGAAAATTTCAACGGCGATAACAAGGCGCGAAGCTCGGCTCATTAATAGGCCGATTATTAAATTGAATATCGATATTTTCGCGTCAGTGGACGAATACGCTCCGTGACACGGAACGTCAATAATTTTAATTAAGAATCGATTGACCTCAATTTCCGAAAACGCGGCTCAACTTCCGTGTCCCGTCGAAACGTCAGGCAGTGTAAGGTCGATGTATAATCACGTCTGAAATTCAATCATAGAACGCGTCGAAACCCAATCTGTAGGTACTCGGGCAGTTGGAAAATACTCTCTCTCTCTCTTGGATAAAAACATAAAAAGATAAACAAGAATATTCCTGTTAAAAACTCTGGCAGTTCGCACAACGTTAAGGTTACCCAGCAACCTACCAAAAAAGGCAATCTCTCTTCAAGACTCGCTTTCATCCCACCCCAACTCACAGCAGGCATCACTCGACATCTTTTTCCCGAAAAATTCAGCCGGTCTTCGAGAGATTCTCTCGACCCCTCGGTGCACAAATAGTTTTGGCAAAAAAACCATGTCGTATCCAGGCTTGCAGCGTGCAAAACTGGTGGGCAGGTATTGGCATTTCCAACGTTTATATTGTTCCAAGCGCGTGCTGGTTATGTCACACGAAAACTCGAGCCCCTTGAATTGTGGTTGACGGGAAATCGTGATTACGGGGAGCTGTCCCAGGCGCACAGTTGCCCCGCGCATACGCCCGCTCCACTGGCTTTTGTCACACTTGGGTTATTCCGTTCGATTCCGTTTTTAGATCGGCCCCGCGGCCGCCGGGTTACCAGAAACTGGTCGGCCCTCGGACGACTTTCATTCCAGATTTAAAGCCGTGGCGATCGAAATTTCTGCGGCGTCGCCAGCCGCGGGGACGGGCGAGTTAGGCAACCTTGAATACGCGGCGAGCGTGCACGGAACCTGGCTGCCGTTTAGATCGCTGCCGCTTCGTCCTTGTCAAGATCGTAGCCGGGATCACCGGAATCCTTCGCGGGCAATTTCTCCCCCTGTCGAACTCGTCGGGGGAGGGCTCGCAACGAGCGACGTGCCATTTCGCAGCGGGCCATTCTTCCGCCGTGGACACTTCCCGGACTTTTCCGGAGAAATTTCGAGAACGGTTCCACGTCCTTCGGGGATCCCGGGGGATTTTCATGATTTGTTAGACACTTGGTATCGTTAATTTTCAGGCTCGAATGAGGACGTTGCAGAAGATAGGGTACGTAATTGAGAGGGTAGGGGAAATGTAAGTGGAAGGAGAAATGGGAAAGTAGTTGGTGTTACTTCCGTAGCTCTGTGCGCTAAGAGTTTAGAGAAATGACTTTGAATGACAGTGGAAATCTAAGAAGGCAGTTTTCCAAAGAAATGATTACTAAAATTCAGGGGCTAGAAAGGATGAAGACGTTAAGCATCTACTACTTCGTGATCTGACCAATAATTGTGTACATTTTTAGACCTTAATAATAAAATTTAGAAATTTCGTGAAATTTAACAAAAGGAACAATTGGGTAATTATACACCTCACCGACTGCGATGATCTTGAAATATGTTGTCGGGGGCACGATTCTGAACAATTTTCATCTATACATGTTACCGTCGCTCGGCTTTAGTTTCTGAAATATTAGCAAAAACTTGAGATTTATTACGCTAAAAAAATGTGTGAATCTCAGAAAACTTGTGGGAGGCCGCCAAACCATCTAACCCGAACCAACTGCCGATCACAGTTTTTTGCAAATCTCTCGAAAACAAAAGCCGAGCGGCGATAACATTTATGGGAAAAAGTTGTTCAGAATCATGCCCCCGATAACATATTTAAAGATTATCAAAATCGATGAGGTGAATCGATTATCAAAACCCTTCTACATAATTACCAAAAATCGCTTTTATTCAGAACTACTTTTTCAAATACACATCAAAATTTACATTTCTAGAAAAAGACTATTAGAGCATGATTGTGTGAGCATTACGAATGTACACTTATCACTGAAAATGTAAAAGATTCAAAAATACGAAAATGGTAACTCCAAAAAGAACCCCATGTGACCAATTTTTGATTATAAGAATATAAGGTAATTTGTAGGCACAGTTCAACCGTACATTCCCTTCTGCACACTTGAGCGGGATTGACGAACCCTTGGATTCAAGTGACCAACATCGAGCGGTACAGAGACTGATGGTCAGAGCAAGGGTGGTATCATAAAAATGGCGAAGCACCATGGTCTACCAGCTATTGAATACAGCCGCCAGTCACGAAGCCACTTTCTCCAGAAAGGACCGGCCTTGGCAAAGCGAACTGGGTACACTTCACGATACATTTCTCTCGTTTTAACATACACGTTGGCCGTAGCCATTCAGTTACGGTAAAACCTGACGTCTTACGTAAATATCCGCTGTGACTTATAATGGCAGCTTTCACGATCGATTGGAAATTCCGATAACGGACGTGAAAATCGCCGCGGATTTCAGAGAGCCGTCTGCCTGGCAGCTGACCTCGAGCGCGGCGCGCCAATTAAATGACGCATAATTAATTAGAGGGGGCGCGAAACCCGACGCGACACCCCTCGCTCCCACTTTCAGCCACGGAAATTAAATTCACATTTTCCAGGCCAGGTTTAAAGGCTTATATATCTATAGCTCCCGACGAATACTCGATGGCTGGGAAGTTGCTCTAAAATGCAAAATTAAGATAGATCTCTCAGTTTAAAATACAACTTTAATGCCTCAGCTTCGAACAAAATTCTCCAAGCGAATGATCGGCGAATGAACTCGAGGAGTTCAGGGTTCAGGCTCCAGGAAGAATTCTAATGATTACGAGAAGCTTACGTAAAGTGTTTGAGGAGTTTACATTACCTACAATTTTACTCAAGCGTGCAGTAACATCTATTAACGCTCTGATGACCGTTGTCGTACATGAAAGATTTCTCCATTTTTATTTATTGACTATCTACTTTTCGCGAGCTTAAGAAATCAATTGTGTTTCAATAGAAATCAATGGTATAGACAAAACTATACTATTCAAAGATTTATATCTTATTTATAGTATGCTGTTTCGACGATTTTCGAAAACCAATGAATTTTTTAAAAATTCTAAAAAGGTCGATAGAGGATTGATGTTTGAAGGCAAGCTTTCTCACGATTTCCACGATATCAAAAGATTTAACCTCATCTCCATCCACCTTATCGTTAGTGTTCCTGATTTCTCGATATTTTTTGCATCTCGAGAAATGAGAAATCACGTTATATTTCCCGAGAATTCTCAAGAAATTAAAAGATATTGTAAAATTTATACTTTTGGAATAATGTTGATAATATTTATCTAAAATTTATATTTTTGGAATAATGTTGATAATATTTATCTAAATTTTTTATTCGTGTCCAACTTAGACAAAACTTGTGTAAATGAAAAAAAAACAGATATTAAATATAATTAAATTAAGTAAGGCGAAACATTACTTTTTTGTTTTAAAATAGTTATTTCAGAAGCACAATGTGTCTAATGTCGCGTCAACCAATGTACTTCTTCTTTTTGTGACAAAATCTGCGGCTGTAGAAAAATTTCTTTCATTTTGACTGGATGTTGGTTTAATTGTATATAGAGCATCGGCGACACGAAGAGAAACTTTTATAAACAATCGCGCAATTCTTCGTATATATTGCTAACATTTATCACTGATTGTAGATGTGATTATATAGGTATTCACGTTTAACACATAATTTGAACTAACTAAAAATTCATTTCTGAAAACTAATGGGATTTATAATAATTTTCTTACACTGAAGATTCTCGAGAAACACTGTAATTTCTCGAGAAATGAAAAATAAGAATTTTTAAAATTTCTCGAGAGATTCTCGAGAACGTTTTCTCGAGAAGGAACACTACTTATCATACTAATATAATAAATGCGAACGTGTGTTTCGATGTTTGTTACTCAATCACGTCACAACTACGCAGCGGATTTTTCTGAAATTTGTATATACGTAGTCTCGGACCAGGAATAACATATAGCATACTTTTTATCCCGATTTTCTTAACCGACCTGTACCAAATGTTGCATAATTACTCTCTAGAACCCAGCGAAAAATATACGCTACCCCGAAATCCGGACATCCCTCCCCTTCCCCGAAATTTCACCCTCTTGACACTCCGCAATAATCGAAGTTTTACCCGATCAACGCCGGGTACTTCACACTAACAGTAGATAAACCCGATTTCCACACACACTTCACTCAACCCAGAACCCCCCAAATTACACCAAATTATATCATCAACGACGACCAACGTCTTCCCCGACAATCACCCTTCATTCTTCTTTTAAATCGATCGAAGAGCCTTATCGGGCGCAGATGCTCCGGGCTCTGTAGCTCGCCGGAAGGAAGTTTCGCAGGAGGCGAGCGCGAGCGATTAATTAAAGGGCGGGTTCGAGGCAGCGGGGCGAACTCGAAACTCCATTCTGGCGGGCATAATTCCCGTCTTTCCAGCGGTGACTCGCGCGAGAAAGCGCGCTGATCCTCGAGCGGAGGAGGCTCGATCGCGCACCAGCCCAGCCGGCGATCGCGTAATAATGCCTCGTTTTGTCCGCGGGTGCTTATCAACGTCGCGCAGATCCACCAGCTCCAGCTCCTCTGAAAGCACTCGTGGCGCATCGCCTTGACAAGTGTACGATAACTCGGCTGGGACCACGCGCACCGTCTCGATCTTCTCCGTTCTAGCAACATCCTCCATCCTTTCGTTTTCTGCTCCTTGCCTGCCCTCCTCCTCCCTCGTCCCGCTGGGGCGAGCAAGTTTCCCAGCGCGCGTTGTTTTCTAGCCGCGAGAAGTCGGATGGCCACCGTGACAGGTTTCGCGCAAGTGAAAGCGAACTATTTTTGCATTTTTCAAAAAGCATTCCTCGCCGCTCGCTTTTCAACGCAATTCACGAGGAGAACCGCGCTGGCGTCAAAGTAGATATACACGCGTGATTTACGTGTTTGTCGAATGATTACTCGTTCGATTGCTTCTATTTACTGATGGCGCTGGAAGTGGTACACAGCGACAGCTGTGAATTCAGCGTTGTTGAACGCTCGAGCCAGGGAAACGGAAGTTTCGATGCACTCGGTAGCGCGAGGAGCGGTGCTCGAAGGAGCTGCGTGGCTTGCGCAACAGTATTTCCATAGTTTGGTCACACTTCCGCGAGGGAGAATGCGAAAGTAACGCTGCTACGTAGAGAAAAGTGTGAAGTCGCACTCTCCGCGGTTGCGAAAATTGTTTTACATGAATAAGAGCTGAAAGGGGAGCCGCGAGCTGTGAAGTCTATGGAGGAGGGAATAAGTTTGTTGAACAGGCGGGGAGATTGATCGAGGGACCTTTAATTGGAATTTGCAACACTTTCGAAGCGATGCATGTCCTTAGAGTACTCTCGACCCTTTCTCTCGCATTTCGCGGGGAATGGAGGTTTTCGCTGCACTTTCCCCGTTTCTCCAAAGTTTCCTGCTTAACCAGGACTCAAGGCTTCGGCGGGGGACTTTGCACAATCACCGTGGAGTCCTTAAAGGCCCTTGGATTTTAAAAACAGAGGAGAAGTTTCGAGAAAGGCGATCTAAATCTTTCGCTAAATTTAATTTCTACTCTGGACGAAGGTCGGCGTTAAATGAAGCGCGGGACTTTTCTCGTGGCACTGAGGAAAAGATGGGAAAAAGGACGCGGGTTGCAAAACTGGGGCGGAGTTAATTGATAAAAGGCGTCAGGCTGGAAACTCGTTGGTGAATAATAATTGGAAAATAAAAGACAGATTTGGGAATTTCATGATCGACTGATGATCAATGTAAACTTGTGGACTTCAAGTTTATTTCCCTTGCACCGTAGTCACCCTGACATTTCGAATTAATGACGAGGAACATCGTACAGAACTTTAGACAGTCTTCTTTGAACGCTGCATTATCTTTCTAGCGTTTGTTAATTGGCTCGCAGCGTAATCTTCTCGGCTAGTTGGCCCACTGGTGTGGAGTAGCCTATCGAGAGAAGTGTGCCGGCGAAGGTTGAGGAGGGCTGGCCCGGGAGGAGAATGCTAATGCTACTTCTACAGACCACTCCGCAACACGCGCTGATGTGTTCTAGGTCGGATTATCGCGGGAAAGCGTGCAGAGAGTGCTTCACCAGCTCGACACCGACGCCTCCGACAAAGGCTGCATAACAGTCGAATTATGTTACTCTGGTGGAGGTACACGGGCTCGTTCGCGCAAGAAGTGTAATTAAGAGCGGGTCTGGCTCTCGTGTTCTCCGTTTTGCCGTCTGCCGCTGGTGGGATCGGAGTTAACTGCGAAACGGGAACACCACTCTCTGTAAACTTCGGCGCTGGATCACCGATAGAGAAAATCGAACGTCCCGCGAGCTCGGAGCTGGGAAATGATTATAATTCGCTTGGGGAAATGTTTCATCGTCTTCTTAGCCTTCGATATTCCGAGGGCAGGGAATTAAGACTGGGGCATAGAAGTGGCGGAGAATTTGAATACTTTTATGGGGGATGAAGGGAATTAAGTTCAACGTTAGTTTATTATTTCTTTGTTTTGCAATGGAGCAGTTTACACGTGTCACTTACTGGCAGTAAAACAAAGAGATTATAACTGACATTGACGGGACTGAAGTGTCGTGGAACTGATAAGTGTGCGTAGACCTAAAGCCTCGTTCACAACTATTCAAGTTGTATTTCAAGGCAAGTAAAGTTGAAAGAATTCCTATTGCACTTGAAACTTTAAAGAAACCTGAAAGGATATTACAAGTTAAGTAAGTAACAAATTGATAAAGTAGTTTCAAGTTACTTAACTCCAGGTATTTAATATCCTTTCAGGTTTCTTTCAAGTTTCAAGTGATGTAGAGATTCTTTCAACTTGATTTGTCTTCAAGTACAACTTGACTTCAAATAACTTGAAGCTACTTTACCAATGTGTTTTCATTCAACTTGAAATATGCTTTCAAGTTTCTTTCATGTTCCAAACTAAGCGGAGATTCTTTCAACTAGGGCTGGGACTATTTGTCGAATTATTTGGTATTCGAATATTCGAATACTTCAGTTGTTCAATTATTTGGCGAATATAATTCGAAGATCCAAGTATTCGAATACTATTCGAAGATCCAAGTATTCGAATACTATTCGAAGATCCAAGTATTCAAATACTATTCGAATATTTGAGTATTCGAATACTGATGTATTCGAATAGTATGGTGTGAATTATAAATCAAGTTGTTGAGGTTCATTTGTCAGGGTGAATTTGTAAGCTGATTTTGAATAGTGCTAATACTATTCAAATACAGCGATATTCGAATAGTATTCGAATACAGCGATATTCGAATAGTATTCGAATATATCGATATTCGAATAGTATTCGAATATATCGATATTCGAATAGTATTCGAATAATAACATTCGAATACTCAAATATTCGAAGTTTATTCGTAGCATTCGAATACTTGTAAAATATTCGAATATTAAATTATTCGAATAATCCCAGCCCTACTTTCAACTTGGCTAAAGGATTGTGTTCATAAAGATACCTACTGTTGAAGACAGCCTACACAATTCCTATACAATTTTGAAGAACGTACCAACAAGCCTAATAACAATTGTGAATTTAATTATACAAAATTTCATTATATGAATATTTCTATAAACACGATAAGATTGAAACCCCCCACTTGCTCCACATTCACCACGGCACAGGCAGGGCTGCTTGGCCCGCAGACTTTTCACCAGCAATGAAATGCCCTATTTCCACAGCACGAGCGTTCACGAACGCTCACGAGCTTCTGCGACATTACGTTCTTAATAATACCGACTGTTGTAATTTTAATAAAGGACCGTCCGCTTGTCGCGCCAGCTTTGCGGCCCTTTTGTTCGCAAAGCTTGGCGCGCGCGCGCGCGCGCCACTAATTTCGACGGGGCAAAACTGTGTAACCCTAATTAAAGCTCGGGCGTTTAAATTCCGCGATTGCGGCCAAAAGCTACATACACTCTCGACACCAGCCGCTCAGCCCACGCGCATTTACCTATAATACAATGCATCGTCGTCGCCGGCGAACCGGGTTAATTAGCATCTATAAGTAACAGGAACGGGACCTCAATTCCGCGGAATCGTATGAACTGATTAAAAGTTCGGAATAGCTTCGAGTTGGGAGTCGTGAGGGCTGCTGGCCCCCATTGGGATTCACGTCAGCCAGCAATGAGTAATCGAATCATTATCCGCTTCCACGACGAGCAGACTTAGCCGCAGACGTAATTTAAGTTTCGCAATAACCGAGGCGCTCGACCTCAAGCGCGATATTGTATTCCCGTTCGCTGATGACTGCGAAACATCTGACTCGTGAACGGCTCGGCTGGCTCGAGTAATCGTTCCCGTTTACGTGAATCAATTATCGAGGATGGAGACGCGAGGCGGGCCGTGGAGTACAATGAATCCCCGTGAATGGAATCGCGTTGGTCATCTTACGCGATGCAGTGAGATAATTTGCTGGTGATTGAGTGGATGGCGTTTGTGAAATGTATTTAGTGCGTGGTGCACTGATTTCTATTAGATGCAATAGTTTCAATAAAATTGCTTCTTGTGGCGGTTTAGAGTTCGCAATGGCGAAATTGACTCAAATTTTTAGAAATATTATTCTACGTCATTAGCGTCGATCCTGCTCCACAATTTCTTTAGGAACTCTGGGCAATTATTTAGCAAATCTACTACGAGTTCGTTTTAGTTTAGATCAGGACTGGTCTTTGTGCCTCCAAAGGAAATAATTGAGGAATTGAAGTGATAACGATGTAAGTGCTAAAAAAATAAGAAATAATTGTTTTAGTGGAGAACGATTTAAATTCCATGCGGATACTGTGGAGAAAGTTATGAGTGCTGGAATAAGTTATTTTAACTGCTGGGGCCATCTTAAGATAGAGCTAAAATCCTAAGTGTCAACAAGTGTCTTCACGGTCGTAATCTTTTCATTTCCCTCGAAATCTGCAAAGGGGGCCTGCACCCTGAAAGTCCACAGAGATAAACGATGTAAGTGACAAAATGAACTACTGAAAATCTTCGTTACTGGTACTAAACCTCGTTCAGATTTGTCAAGTTACATGACTTCAAGTCGCTTGAATTCTTGAATTCAAAGTTACTTGTAACTTGAAACTACTTTACCAATGTGAATGTATTATGCACTTGACTAGAAATATTCTTCCAAGTTTCTTTCAAGTTTGAAACGATGTACAGAGTCTTTCAACTTTACTTGCCTTGAAATACAGCTCGAATAGTGTGAAATCACGAAGGTAAGCCGACTGCCTATTGTTTTTAAAAAGAGTGGTTATCATCAAACTTCTCTAAGTACAGATACTCTTAAATGATTTATATATGCTGCTTTATCTTCTAAAGTCCCAGATGCACCAAGGAGATTCATTCTGCTGATCCACTTTCTTACCCAAGTTGATCGTTTCCTTTTAATCATTTTTTGAATATTTTTAATAATTCAATCACAATTTATTTTTTTATTATTTACAAGCCAGCAAATACCACCTCCTTTGACGCTATTTTAGATATCTACTTGCTTCAAATAACCTTGAAAGTAACTTGAAGACAGTTGACAGTACTGAACACAAACTTGAAGTCAGTATCCTTGATTCAAAGCGACTTAAGTCGTTTACCATTTCAAGTAGAATCTTAAGACGCAAGAAGCTTCCCAAAATATTCATCACAAGTCTACAATTAGAGCTAGCATCCAGAATACGTAGTAGAAGCTACAGGGGAGAACGAATATACCGTGGTCACAAAGAGAAATCTACTTGTTGACAAGTCTCTCTGCGTGCAATATTGGGATAGAAATCTCGAGTTTGGCGTTCTTATTCACGAACTTCCTGATGAAAGCGTGCAATGCTCGTGTCCCCGCAACGTGGTGACTCGGTTTTCGAACGACACTTTACATTAGAATGTAACGAAACCCACCCAGGGAGACTGCTTATCGAAACAAGACACAGGAAATATTTGCATGCGAATGCAGCTAGTCGGTAAACTACATGGGCACATGTAGCTTGATCACTGCCTCGGGGAGTAAAAATCCTCAGCCAGTCCCTGCTGTTAATTTTCCCAAGGAGTTATTTAAACACAGAGGGTGTTTCGACGTGGAATTTATGTATGTACTCAGTGAAATAGAAATTTCGAAACTCAGCATTTGGCGGACGATGCGAAAATACATGCGGTGGTTTCCTGTTACGGAACGTTTACCGAATTAAACTTTGGCTAAACATTTGCGCGGCCGGCAGTCAAGCCATCGTACAACCTTGACGTAAACGTCGTAAGTTAATGGAAAACACGTCTTGCTGCCTGATCCCTGCATGTATGTTGGAGGAAACTAGCATCCTGTAGGGCTGAAGAAGAGACATGTTTTAACGTCTAACGCGAAACGAGAGGAATGCATTTAATGGAAAATGATATCTCAGCACTTAAATTATAAAAATTCATTTGTTCAAGGTAATGCAGTGATCGATATTGTTGACTGATAATTAGTGATGGGATTCAGGGGCGTCCGCAGACTCTTTTCCAGGGGGGGGGGGGCAACTTTGTGATGATGGTAAAGTTCCAGGGGGGGGGGGGGAACTTTGGGATGATATAACCCTCTCGCCAAATTAATTGAAAATTTAAAACCGAAATTTAAAAATATTCCCTATTTCAGTATAAACTTAATAAAGATCAGTTTTGAAAAATAAGCGATTTTTCTCAAAAGCCAGGGTGGGGCAACTGTCCCCTTTTGCCCCCCCCCCCCCCCCCCCCCCCGGACGGCCATGATGGGATTAATACCGGTTACATACCGTTCTACAAATTTCAATCTGGTATTAATACATATCAAAGTCAAAGATGTCAAAACGAATCGATACTTTTTTTTTTGGGACTTAGATGTGCGAATGTATGGATACCTGTTTGATACCTACACAAAAATATCGGTATCTATTTGATACTGTGCGATCTGGAATCCCCATAAGAGGGGGTGCGGAATAAGAGATCTCGGAGGGTCGGCTTTAATACCTGCTTGATGCGTGTACGAAAGTATCGGTTGCGATTTGCAATTCTGTGGTCAAATGGGAAAATGTGATGTGTTATATCAGGGACACATCAGGTGTCGCCATCTGAACACAGAATTGTACAGTGAATACTGATAATTTCGTGCAATATCAAATAAGTATCGAAACATTCTTTTGGTAGCAAACGGGTATCGATACCTTCTTGAAGTACCTATCAAACAAGTTTTGATTCAGTATAGTACCTATTACTTTTGTATCGTTTGAAGGAGAATCGATATCGATAATTGATACCAAAAGCCTAAGTACCTTTTCCATACGTATAAAATATTTCCTATTGAATACTTTAGTATCGAATTGATTGAATATCGTCAATAGTATCGATATCGATCAAATCACTACTGATAATCCCACAAATCATGGAATCAACTTCCAAAATTGATGGACCTTACCTTTCCCCTAGACAGAGTAACAATTACGACACCATGCTTAATAAAAGCTACAAATTACGCACGTGTCGCATCAATAATGCCAACTATTAATTCCTATAAATATATCACCCCAAACGAGCTCCATTTTTTCCTGTAATACCAATGCTATCGTTGTGCAACACGCCCAACTTTTACCAACAACTTCCTGCCTCCCATATTGCTATCGCGAACATTTTAATTAATTCGGAATTTTTCGCGCATCAAATATCGTGCTTTTGATATACCTACACGAGTTTCTACGGAGAGGTGAAAAACGTGTTACACTTTGTCGGAGGTGCCCCCATCTGATACGCAATAAATATTCAGGCACAGCACATTTTACTATAATTCTCGATTAAACTACTGTTCTCGAATTACTCGTAAACGCTCGGATAAAGGCCAGGAATATTTTTAAACGCTCCCGAAACCCTTGATGATCAATTGTTCGTTAGATTACACCGCGAGCGAGGTGGGGCTAACAGAAATCGTTATTCCCGAGGATTGAATAGGAATTCGGAACAAGGCGCGTTAAACCCGCCTGGATGGACGACTATTAATTCCTGCCAAGTGTCGAGGAAACGGTGGAACGATATGGTAGGTCAGCCAGTTGACAGGCGATGACCAGATATCGGCTCTATTCGCAATTCCATCACTATTTTACGCGATTAGGCAGCTTTTGGCGTGTGCGTGCCGCACGTATACGATTAAACGTGATTCAGCCGAACCGCGAAATTGCACTTGAATTTCGTAATCGGATGTTGCGCTTCCTGGGAAATATCTTCTCGCTGGCGAGATTGGCTTGGTACGTGTTCAAAAATACTCGAAACAGAGTGAACCGTGAACCACTCGGTTCTACGCTCTAGGAATTATTTAACGCTGCGATGATCGTCTGATTTGTTTTCCAATTTCTGTGGAAGCTGTTAATAAGCTGCATTTCAGGGTGGAATTTAATTTTGTATTTTCAAATAAATTATCGATCATTCGCGAGTATTTAATTGTTGATAGTATATATATGGTCTACTACAGAACCGTGCTGAAGACGAATTTTGTTACCTATATTATACAATAGCACCGATGTTCACCACATTGTCGCGTCACATTAATTACCCATTCGCAGGCGTCCCATGGAAATTGCGTATTTGCAAAACGACATTTCAGAGTGTATTGCACGGATGTTAATATGTCGCATAATGAGCAGCGAAATTAATGTACGGTGAGCATTTAGCACGAACGAATGCGCCACTTGTTAGCTGTTGTTAGGGCTGAGTCTCGGATGGCACGTACAAGGGATCTTCGTTTCCATATGTTATTGTCGTGTCTAATATGCTGGTTGACTCTGACAAAGGGACCTTCAGGTTTGGCAATTTCGAAAAAGTTTGATACTTAGTGCTTCAAACTATTGAATATTTTGAAGCCATATTCTGCTTCAATGATAGAATTTATGGTTCAATCTTCTTTATAACGTGAAGGTCTTCACTTGGACATTAATTTCCCAAAGCAGTAAAACGCGCTTTTCAAACAAATTCGAGAAAATCGACTTTGACAAATTTTGAGTTCTCTTATGTGGTCCTCTACCTATGTTCAATACTATAGGGGGTGATTACACAGGCAAAAAATAAGAAGAAAATCAAGAGTGACGAAATTGCGGTGAAGGCTTCGTTTTCGAGAAAATTGATTTTGAATTTCGCCTAAATACGCGTGCAACGTTGGTGTTTGAGGCCTATATGCCGCACAGTGGGGCAAAGTGACGAAGTTTGTTTCAAAATCAAAGAACTATTGATAGAAATGAGATAGAGCGATGATTTTTTTTAAATTAAAGCTGAAAGACTGCAGAATAAGGGAAAATTAGTGAAATTATGGCACGAAGGTTTTTTACTTTTGAAAATCTGTGTTAAACTTGAAATTTTATAACAAAATTATGTTTTATTCAATATCATGTTCGGTTAGAATTTTTTCTTGACATGTTGTACATCATTTCCTATAGATTTTGTCGCACTGATTTCAAATCCGTTCGCAAAATTTGTCTACTCCCTCAGGATTTTGAAAAAAAAAAACGATTTCGAGTTTAACACAGATTTTCAAAGTTAAGAAACGTTCGTACCATACTCTCTTTAATTTTCCCTCATTTCTATCAAAAGTTCTTTGATTTTTACACAAACTTCATCACTTTGCCTCACTGTGCGGCGCAACGTATTGGATTAAAGCGCTATGATTTTTGGGAAATTAATGTCCGAGTAGGACCTTCACGTACACTAAGTATAAAAATTTTCTGAAATTGTCAAGCCAGAATGTCAACTTGTGAGAACTGAGAGTGAACTGTAGCCATCTTAAGGGAGCTACGTATTAAGGTCGATTTATATTATCCATATCCGACACGGAACGGTTCCGGTGTGCCAGTGTTAAGAAGAAGAGACCCTCTACGCACCTCTTCTTCTTACCACTGGCACGCCGGAACCGTTCCGTGTCGGATACGGATAATATAAATCGCCCTTTAGGCAGTCAAATCGGTGGAAAATTAAATATTAAAAATTAATTACAAGGAGATGAAATCAAGCACAGACTTTACCTTTCATACAATGTTTATTAGTATCATGTTGAGTAAATTCGCGCTGATATTGACCTTAAAAATATGCAAATATTAGAATATGCTTCGTCTAGAACCTGTAATTTCGGTCTGAACTCCGGAAAAAAGAACTGAACTGAAATTATTAAAATAGGGACTAGGAGAAGGCGATTTTTACGATAAATGTCGATTTCAGGGATGCACAAATGGCTGTTTTTTATCTGGGAAACTAGATTGTTTACATCATAATGTTGAGTTTCAGTGCAGAAAGGAATACATTTTGAACACGCTGTAAAAATTTCATGTCAATTCGAATCTCGTTTTTTTTTGCAATCACTCCAAACCACAGAAAAAACGCCCATGCATCAGACAACCGTAGTGCCGTCATATACATATATGTAGGTATATATTATTATAAAAAAAATTGTTTTACAGTTTATAGTAATAACAAACATTACCCAAAACTACTATAGGCACAATATGTATTTATTTCCTTGTAATTAATTTCCCAAAAATGCTGGATTTTCGACCGACCTGACTGTCTAAGTAGTCTTAAATAATAAATGGGAACAGCGAACATGTGTCTCTATTGGTGATAAAATATCTTCCTCCGATTATATATTTGGTGCATGCTGTAGCACTGCAACAAATTTATTGGCATTTTCTATTTACAGAAACCATACAGCTTCTTTAAATAAATCCCTGGCTATTCTGCGTATAAACCAATGAAATGTTCGAACTTCATGTGATACCTGTTTCATATTTTACGTCCGAATATTATTTTATCACGGCGAGCATTCGGAAATTCGATTAAATTCTCGATATCGTATATAGTTTTATGCCGTGTAAATCGCGTTAGAGAAATAAATCCTGATATTTTGACTAATTTCCAAGCATTCATGTCCTGAATCTGCAATACTGTATGCTATTGTAAATGCATTGCCTATTTCTTTTTATTAATGCTTTAAATCAAGACTAGTTCTCGGGCAAATATCAATATTTCTTGATAACGTTACAGTTGACAGCGTCCCTCGCTTTCTTTTGCTTTCATTCGTCAGGAAGTTCCGGAAGAACTAACACGATCCTCCAATCACGTACCAGACGTGCAAGGGTTAAACGACCTCTGCGAGTTCATGCTTCTTCCGCACTTTTCCTCGCGACTCCTACCCGCCCGGATCTGTGCAAACACACCTGCATATCTGTTAATTTTCGAGCCGCCGCGGGCCAAAGAAAACTTCCAAGCGATGGAGAACGAAATACTGCAAACACGTTTGACACACTTCCTTTGGGGAATACCTTGAAACGAAACGCTCCTGCTCGGGCATGATTTAAACGGCGAAATAACAAATCTCGGATGCTCGCGTTATTTCTTCTTGGTGAGGCTATCGTACCACCATTTGTCGTCGGTGATCTCTTCTTTTCACTGATAAAAGAGGCATACATATAATTAAAAGAGAAACAGAGATGGGCAATATTTTTATTTAAATAAAATTTGGAATAACGAATATATGTTAAACAAATTATTCGCCATGTGCCGAATAAAAATTATTTAAATAACGGATCAAATAATAGTGTATAATAGTTACTTGTAATAGTTACTTAAACTTTAGATTATTTGACGAACAAAGTTAATTTTTCAACTTCAGCGTTGAATACATTTTTCAACTTCAACTTCAACTTTATCCGACGTCAAATAATTTTCTGGCGAGCCCCTGAGGACCGTCATTGGGAAATACTACATTGCAACGTGCGCGCCAGAAAATTATTTGACACCGAATAAAGTTAAAATTAAAGCTACAGTTAAAGTTAAAGCTGAAGTTGAAAATTTTATTCGACGTTGAATCGCTCGACGAATAAAAAAACTTTATTCGTCAAATAATCTAGAGTTAAAGCAACTATTATTTGGTCCGTTATTTAAATAATTTTTTATTCAATTACTGCCCACCTCCGAATGAAACTATTTTCATTAATCTCAAGTTTCTTCAGAAAATCCGTTCAGGCTAACCCCTCTAGATCTGAAACCGATCCATCACTTTTTAACCGGCACAATATACTTGGGAATGAAGCAACTAGGTGGAAACCCAGGGATTTACTTTGAAACGAAGCCATTCCGGTAAGCCTGTACAGAAATATCGATTAAGTTTTTCACTCTTGGTGGAGAGGTGAGTTTAAGTACTCCATAGGCGAGCTCTTGCGTCAAACTTAATACGTGTAATGCGCGCTTAACGAGCTCCCAGTATCTCGCCCGTTAATGTCGGGCACGTCTGCTCGTCCCCGATGTATCAACAGATCGGACGCGATTAAACAATTTGTCGTGGAGCGGGTGCAATAAAGCCGGAGGAAAAATCACGGGGCAATAGTTTGCGAGGGAAACAGTCCGCGAACATTTAATTGGACGAATGTCGGACCGGGGCTGGCAGAAAGACCTGGGGGAGGGGGCGAAGAAAGGGGGACACGAGGCAACAAATAAAACTTATCAACAAGTCGGGCCCGACTGCCGCTGCATCTGGACGCAATCGACGGTACACGAGGATTTGATTGGATAGGTCGATCGATTGCATATTGCATCGGGCGAATATCGAAATCCCCGGCGCTCAATTAAAACCGCGACAGGGTCCGGCTGGAATATCGGATTCACGGAGTTTTAATCGTCCATCAGAGGGCGGGAAACGATGGAGGGGACAGAGGGATGTGGGCGACTCTAGAAAAGGACCACAGTTTTTGTTAATAAAAGAGAATAAAAAGAGATTGACGCGATGCACGTCTGCATACATATCTGCGTTTCGACGCTTGCCTCCTTTTGTCACCATTGAAGTTCTGTTTATCAGAGTAAACGGATCAACTCTGAATTATAGTGTGTTTAAAATAAATGAATTTTTCTTTTATTATAGGTATTGGGCAAATATCGTCTAATGACGTTGTAATAATTGAATGTGCCACTATAATTGAATACCAGTAAAATACTGAAGAGTTGAATATTCACTTTAATATTCACAAAAGAGGGGCCCTTTGCTATGTTCCACGTGCTCGAAAGGAGTTATTAGCTTGCAGTTCTGACAAGTTCAAATAAGTTTCAACATCGGACTCTCCGCGGTCCTTGCGAACCTGCAAAGGCTTAGGAATTTGAAAGACAAAGTGGAAACTCTGCTTTGCAGATATCCTGAAACATGTACATGACCTACAAAGTTCCCATCTTTGGAAATCTGAAAAAAATATATCGCAGAAATGATTACGACGGCTAATTAAGAAACACCACTTGCAGATGCTATGCGAAGCGTCGACAAAACTCACGTACAATACTCGAAATATTTATCGTATAGGGTGGATGTACCGTTTGTGGCCATTGCACTGCTTTTGGCCATGTGCATAATTACCTTACTTTTAAATTACTTGCAGATCATTATTCTGTGGAGAATTTCACATCATAAATATTTCGTTTAGTATACCGTCGGAAATATAAGGTTACATTTATTGCTTACACGGAAAAATATTATATTTTTTAAGAAGTGGCCAAAACTGGTACAATATCTTAAAGTGGCCACAAATGGTGCATCTACCCTATTCATTTTAATATTGATTGAAATCAACGTCTATGAAACAACCTTCACAACTATACGATTGATAAAGTACCCAGTTGGTATCCAGCTTACTCTAACCCAGTTATCGGACACTCTATGCCTAGCTCATAATCGCGCAAAAGTATTTGCCGAATGCTGATATTAAATTAGCTGGAAGTGAATATAGAGGCTAACTATTCGAGTGGTGTAATAAATATTTCCAGTACTGTCTGCCAGTGCGGTCTTAGTTTTCGGCGGCCCTGAGGCAAGCTCCATACTGCCGTGTTAATTCGAAAGGGCGTATCTGCAACTTTCGCTTAAATTGAGTTATAGCTGCCAGGTAGCAGTAAAATATTTTATAGGATAATAGTTTTTAAATAAGGAAACCATATCTGTATTAAGACTGAACATATAATAGTTTATGTTTTAGACGTATTTGAAATTGATGCCTGATTTTGAGCGTATCTACCAAAGTTTCCTTTGGAGTTGATGAAATATTTTACGGGTTTGTCACAAATATTTAGATACCTTTTTATCCGGATTTAATATTCAATCTAATCCGATTTATATATCATACAAATGGCATAGCACAGAATACTAAAAGCCATTTGTGTCCGTCTAAATTATTCTAAATTAAATAATATCAAAAATTCCGCCCTGCCACGCGAAGTGAATAAGTATTAATATAATTAAATAAATAAAATTACGTGTGAGATCCATTTCACGAAAAAAGAGCCTTAATTTAAAATCTAAATTTTAGTGCATCCATTATTTTCTTTCCGTCACAGTTGGAGGGCCCATATCCATTTTCTTTTAATTTTCCAGTTTTCCAGAGCCCCCCTGAACTCCGGAGCCCTGCGGCGGCTGCCTCTTTCGCCTCCAGGTTAAAACGGCACTGCTGAATGCCCCCCTCCACAAAATCCATAAAAGCCACCAGAAAACCTTCACTATCGGTTAAAAACCAAGTATCTACACGAAGGATTTCATTGTCCATCGATTTCGAAGCTGGATGATCAAGTAAGACGCGCATAAACGTTTTTGTCTGCTTGCGCGCTTCTCGTGATCGTTGACCCGAGTTCTTTGGTCCCCAGTTTCCGGCGAAACGTGGAATGGGGGGTGGCTCGATTATGGGGCGCGATCGGAGGGGGGGGGGGGGGCGCGAGCACGCGGATGAAGTGATGCGACGTAAATCCGTCTTGTTCGACGGAGAAATGCACGGGAAGCCGTGAACGAGCGTGCCCGAGACTAGGCATTTGTGACGGGCGAACGCATGCCTGCGCCGGAACGACATGCGGTATACGAGGCGTGCAGGCAATACGCCGCGGCTGGCCCCCGCTGCTGTTCAGTGTCGAACGATTCAACACGGAACGGTTCAGCCCGCGGAACAGAAGCCGAGGCGCGGCATCGTGACGTCAATGCACGCTCCTCTACACCCTTGTTATCGCGTTACACCCTGCCAGGTGGGTAATTTTCGCCGTGGCTGCCCGATGTTCTCGCGAACCGAGGCTACCCCGGGAACGATCATGCTGAGCTATCGAGTATGTATATATATAGTATTCCGAAGAAGCAAGGGGAATTTCGGGAGATCCTTTCTACAGGTTGAGGTAACTAACAAGAGCCGGCCGTCACTACAAAGGGGATCGGTTAGAAGAAATATTCTGGGTCCCCCGAACCATTTCTCAACGGTAAAGAAGCATAACGTCTTTTCACGAAAAGGTATAATTAAAAGAATAATAAAGAAAATGAAAGAAATAAGCATGTAAACGTTAACATATTTAAATATGTGACTTTTGGGTAATTATTTACTTTATAGCTTCATCACGAATACCATTCCGAAGTTTCTACGATGTTGATATTCTTTTTTTTTATGGTATTGTTAAGGTTGAATCAAACCCTTTTGGGTTATTCATAATCACGTCAGTTTATATAAATTGGAGGTAGATCTGGATATTGGATTAGGTTAAATTTAAATTAAATTAAATGGAAAATTTTAACATGTTTCAATAATCTGCAGTTCGAGTCACTGTTGTAGGATTTACTTTGAGTTGGTGTAATATTCTGTCACGTTGATATTTCGGGCACGATGTGATGTGTTCAATTGAGTTTAATGTCTCTCTCTCTCTCTTTCTTGCTCTCTCTTCACATCATTCGCAAGAAACCTGGAACACTCTCAAACAGCTAACTGATTTCTTCCTTACCTGTCACGACACCACACATACATACTATTCCACAAAACACCTCACATACCTACGAGAGCTCGGTCATGCAGTAGTATTTCGACACATTCGAAGAAATTGTTACGCATCCTCTGTAACAGACCAATAAACTGCATTTTTCTCAGTATTTCTGAGTTCTCTCTAACCAGTGTTGCATGTTACATATTGGCTGACATTCTTTTTTCAGCAGGTAGGCATGTACGAGGTTTATGTGCTCAATCTTCAGTCCTATCAAACGATAATACGGGACTTGCTTCATAAACATCATTCCTGTTACAGTGAATACATGTAGTATGTGAATTTTTCCAAGAAATGTTCCAATGCTCTTGAACAATTTTGTTTAATGGTGGTAGGCAGGTGTTCTTGGGTTACCATGAAATAAAGAATGACCCAAAATGTGGCTTTTTTAGCCTCGTTTTGGGCCCACGATTTTGGAACTGAATTTTGTGCCAAATGATAGCTTATGATGAGACATCAATCACAACAAATTTTTAAGTTAAGGTGACAATTAGTTTCTGAGATATGAGAGGTGAAAGAATGTATAGACATTTATGTCATTCCGATAATATAAACAATTATTTCCAGGGGTTTTGCTGACTGCTAACAACGAATTTGAACTTAGATTTTCAAAATTCACGGAAAAAAAATAAAAATCAAGAAATATAAATGTCTGTATAGTAGGTGCTTTTTTAATATATCCTCCACAATGTTGAATCGGCCATTTGATTTTTTTCGCTAATTTTGAAAATCTAAGTTCCAATTCGTTGTTCGCAGTCATCAAAACCATTGGGAACAATTCTTTAAATTATCAGACTGACATAAAAGTCCATACATCGAAGCATATGGGCTGACGCGTTAATGAATTTTCACTTCTTCCACCTCCCATATCTTAGAAATTAATTATCACCTCAACTTGAAACTTTGTTGTGATTGATGTCTCATCATAAGCTATCATTTGGCAGAAAATTCAGTTCCAAAATCGTGGGCTCAAAAAGAGACTATTTCTTGGGTCACTCTTTGCAGTCTCTTTTGCAATAATTCTATCAGCTTTTGGTTTACATTCTCCTATACACTACCATACTATATAGCGTAGTATGTTTGAAAGTTCAAAATCAAAAGAATCTCACAATTTTTTCATGCCTCGCCGTTACTGTCGCACACAATCACCCCCACACTCACGTCCAATTACGTGCTGTTTTTTTTTCTCGAACCGTGTTCCACTCCCTAAACGACCGCAATAATTTCGAATCGTTCCGTCGGAAACGATCGTCAGCGTGGCAACGGCGGAGCGTTATTTGGATGTTCGTAATGGGCCCGAACGAATATTGCGAAATTAATGTGCCGGTATCCGCGCCGCTCGATCGGCCACGGGCGTTATCTTCGATTGTCCGATTACCCCCCGGTTTTATTCGATTATCCGCGAGCCACGGTTACACGTCGAGCGGCCCGATAATCCGTCCACCTTGCATTTTACGTGTAATAACAGGGATAGCCGGCTGAATAACGAGGTAACCGGCTTAACCGCGGTAATTGCAGCCGAGTAATTACCGTACACATCGGGGCGGCAACTTGGTCGAGGATAACTGGGAAGGTTCCGAAGGACAGCTGACATTCGCGGAGAGAGTAAACGTAGGACAGTAAAAACTTGCAGTGGTATGCACTGGCTTGGAAGTCATCGAGCGATGCTATATAATAAAGCAGTGGAAAGTTTGCAGACATTTTTCTGATGTTCGGGCTCCCTACCGAGGGAGCACGATCCTTGGAAGGTTCTCGTGATCCTGAGTAGGGGAGACCGGGGCAAGTTGATACGTTTTTCAGTTTTCAATTTTTTTCCTCTTTAAAATATTGTAAATGAAATGTTGAGAAAATACATACAAAATGAATGAGAAAATGTTATTTGGACGAAGGTAAAATGTATCAACTTACCCCAATGCGGGGCAAGTTGATACTGCTCTGGGACATGTTGATACATCTGTAAAATATCCGTTTAATGAGTAAAAGATGGATGTCTGGAATATCCCACTTTAATATGAGGTGCTTGCTTCTTTTTATTAATGTATCTTAATAAAGCTATTTTATCTATTCCGTATATTCTCGCGCTTTGACTCCTTTTCTACACCAACACACGCTTTTTGAAAAATATTTTGTGGTATTTTTCCGCGATTCGTTTTTCTCACATAATTTCGTACCATCTTCCCAGAAATAAAAGGAAAAATCCAATTAAAAGTAGTCGGGAAAAATTGATACACTCCCCATGAGTATCAACATGCCCCAGAGAAAACATTATATACAAACATCTCCATAAACAAATGTAGAGCATATAAACAAAATTACAAAACGTAATTCCCTTACCTTCAAAGGACACAATGTGATGCCCAATTAATTTGAATGATAAAATTCTCTATCCCGTCTCAAGACGGATTGGAAAGTGAACACAACTATTTACTTTTTCTCTATAGAAACGAAAACAGTTAAAAATGGATTGCTAAAGTCAAGGTACACAGACGTACGCTAGATCGTAGTAAAGAATTGATCAAGAACCTTCACATATCTCACACACAAGGAGCTATATTTATACAGTGTCGAGATAATTCGTCTGTATCAACCTGCCTCTGTATCAACTTGCCCCGGTCTCCCCTACCTATTAGAGAAACGTGGGTGACGAAGGGGATGGTACGGTGCCAACTTCACCTTCTTGTAGCAGTAAAGAATAAAGAGTCGAAGAAGGAATTGTGAAAATCACATCCACTTAGTGGTTACTACTTCCTACACAATTCCTTCTTAACCCTTCTCAAATTATTCCCACCCGCATTCCCTCGCCCTGCAATCTCACAAGTACCATCTAAATTCCTAGAAACCTCCAATTACGATTACCCGAAACCTTGCACGCATTTATCGTACCCACCTCTCGGTTTCCACGAGAACCGAGGCGCGGAAGGTCACGGCACTCCCTAGGGCGACTATCGACGAGAGGATAAGTCGCGTAGCCCGGAAACACTCGTGCTCGCGAAAGGAAAGATCGCCGAATAGCGGCTCGAAGGTGAGCCACGCTCAAGGATTTACCAGCAAACAGATCGAATCTGGTCCTGCTCCGCTCACTGTCCTCGAAGCCCTCAAGGTCGTCCTCGTAATCTTCGTAATCCTCCACGTTCTCCCGCCTCTGTTTCTCGCTGGCGTTCCTCGGCAGCGCATTGTTCGTCGTCCTTTGGGTGGCCTGTCTGACTCTGGCCTGGTTATTGCTACTGAAGAGAACCGCCGGCGGCGGTGGCGTCGACAACTGAGAGCCCTGAAGACGCCTCTGAAGGTATCTGGCCAAGATCGCCTGAACCGCGTCTGTCTCGGCGCCGCCTGCAAGACAGAAATGATGTTGCTCTCGTAATCACGCCAAACACTCGTACTTTTTCGCGGGGACCATTCTCTCCATCTCCCCCACTCCCTCGCTCACTCTCTCTCTCTCTCTCCCTCCCTCTCTCTCTCTATCCCTCGCCTGCTCAATTCTCCGCCGTGCTCCTTTAATTCCGAAACGAAGGCCGTGCGCATTTAGCTTGCTTCCTTATTCGTACATTCCTATGCATGAAATTTTTCCTGCGCCTCGCTAAATGCTCTTTAGAGGCCCGCCTTCCCACTGAACACCACGGCCGCACCTCCTGCGGGCTCCTCGCCCTTTTCCTCTTCCAGAGACTGCTTCCAAGGGAACGTCGCCACCTGGGGAATGCTCCCGCTCCTCGGGTATGGCTCCCTCGCGGTGTCCCTCCCTCGATGGAGTTCCCCCGTGTTGATGTTGCGTGGCCGCCCCGCCGAAAGCGAGACCATCCCCGCGCGTTATTTGCCTCCGGAGCTTAATTCCAGCCCCTCGTCAGCGTAGATCTTCCGTGATTTATCGGCGCGTCTCGCCTCTTCGTGATCACGCCGAGCGTAAAATCGTCGCCAAAGAGATTTATACGGAGAGGATTACGCGCGGATGAGCGGCACGTTAGCGAAGTGACTTACGACGTGACTCGGGGCCCCGCCGTCAGGAGTCTACTCCGGTGCGTGGTCGGACAGTTACGAGGAGCGGCGCGAGATCTCGGTGGTTAAAAGCGCTGGACGCGGTGGCTGGAGCGGACACGGCCAGTGTAACTGCGTTTCCCTCGTAACAGGCAAATGATATGCAACGGAGGTTCTCGACCCGGCAGGACACTTCATTAGAGAGCTCTGGCCGCGCGGGCATGCATTTGACGTTGAAGGGCGGCCTCGACTCGTCAACGTCACGTATGCGTGATGCGCGCAGGTGAAAGGGTGCACGAGCTACTCGATATCGCTTTGTGCGCCGGCGATACAAAAGCGGCGTTGGCGCGCTGGTACAGGCGTAATTCGCTGCAAGTAATCCTCGGCGAGGAACGGGCGAAAATGGATTGTGCGGCGTAGAGGTTGTGATTATGGTTTCCTTTGAATCGGCATTGCTTTATATTAATTAATTGCGAGCTGAGAGGCTGCCGTGCTAAGGGCTTTGTGCACCGAAGATCTCTGTGTTGATAATAACCCTGTTGGAAGTCGGTACACTGAAGGTTTTCAAATCGAAAGCCGATATGTACGACGATTTTTGTAACTCTTGAGTCGAGGAACTCAATACCAAGGACTCGCGAATCAAGGTGATCTGGTTCCGGTAACTCTTAATTTGGTGTCAAGGTTAACTGTGTAATGGAACCGAACTATTTCCTCGAGGATTTAACCTTTAGAAGACCGGCTTTATTTTTAAAAAAAATAGTGGTTTTTAGTTTCCAAAAATTTATATATATATATATATATAATTATTTTTTTGGACAGAGCGATTTTATAGTCGAACATGCATACAAACATAGTCGAGTACTAGCACACGTATACGTATTTATACTTTAAATCATTTTTAAGTAGTGTGCTTACTCAAAACCCCAATTAAGGAGTTTTGCCGGTTCACTAAAGGTTAAATATAGTAGGGCAGAGGTGCTATAAAAAGGACAGGTTTTAAATGGGGCAAATCATATTGTCAAAATTCTAAACGCTTTACACATACAAGTTATTTTCCTGTTTAAGGCCATAAATTATAGTCTAAGTAGTCATTTGACGTAAATTTTACCGCAGTCTCTCTCGCAACAGATCAGAAATTCCGCGGTTGATGTTTTTCTGATATAAAAGGAAAGTCTCTTCAGATTTCTGGGGCGGTTTGTGAGATAAGGTTATATACTAAGTGCGAAAGTCTTTGTACCATTAAAAAAGTCAATATTCATCAGAAACGAGAATCTAAAATAAGCTTGATTAATTATTCTCTTTGTTTTAAGGTTACTTAAATGGAACATCCATTTCATGACTATCCGTTTCATAGTTAGGTACCTACTTAGGATTACTGTCCTGAGTCGAGGACGGGCTTACGAAGACTACAGACTATTAACAAATAAATCTAAAAATAATGAGTGCTGCGTGTGTAAAGAAAATGTTGCTACTAGAAAAAAAGATTGGTTCCAATTTAAAATTTGCGGAAATAGGCCAATGAGTCATGCTGAATAAAAGGTGTATTCAATTTTTGTTGGCCAATGTGCAATTAATTATAATTTAACAATTCATCTCATTTTTGTTCTCATTTTTTTTATTTTCATTAACGTGTCCCTTTCGTGACGTTTAATGTCCCATTTAAGACTACCTACTTAAGTAGTCGCGAAAGGAACACTTTCGACTTATTTGAAGATCATAGATTTTATTATTTTCTGTTATGACTGATGAGTGACTGCAAAATATTTATATTGAAGGCCAATAAACATACTTCCTATTAATAAACTGTGTTTAAATATCTCTCACGATAATATCAAAAATGGACGCTAAATAAAATTGTCCCTTTTATAGCACCTCTCTCCTACCTGTCTTTGAGCTGCTACTTATCGCACTGGAGTCGAGTCATCCAATTTCCTCTAATCCTTTCAACATTACGCTTTATTTGGCAATATTAAATCTAATTTAATCGAGAATCGTTCGTCCGTTCCTTCATAGCTATTTCTCACCCTACTTCTTCCTTTCCACGCATCTTTCGTTTATTAAAATCTACTAGGTACTCTCTAACAATCCTCCACTTAAATCTCGAATAAAATTCCGGTTTCCGTTCGAAACAACAGGTCGCGGCAACGGTTGTACCCACATTGCAGCTCGGCAGATTTAATTTGCATGCATTTGAATATTTATTTTCGCCGAGAAAAAAAGTCATGCCACGGTACCGAGGAATTAATGGCGGCTGAGCGATGGTCAAACGTTTAAAATTACAAACACCCGTTCGTTTCGCTTCTATCGTCCCAAAGTTCTATCGTCTCAAAGAATCTACTGAACACGGGACACTATGATTAATCGAAACATAGGCGAATCGATGTCACTGTCAATCAATCACATTTCAATCTCTCGATAACCTAAATCGTTCAATCCAGCCCCATGGATGTTACAAAATCGTCGTTTACCGGGAACCTAGATTAACCGTTTAAAGATCCAAGAGGGACGAGTCGCTGCGATTCCTTCGCGGTGCCATGGAGAGACTTTCGTAAAAATCGTCGAACCCTCTTTCACGAGCGCGCTACTATGCAAACGCAAGGATTCCCACGGGAGGAGGACTTAATTCCGGTTCTGATCTGCTGGTGTCTTATTTCGATCCTAGCGTGGAACGTTCTCCTCAGCCTGTCGAACGTTCCGTGGCCGTCGTCGATCTGCAGAGCGGCGAGATCGTTGTTCGAGGAGACGAGAAAGGGTCGCTCGAGCTCGGGGCGATTCCCGCGGGATCTCCACCCCTGCAGGAGGAAATCAACTTTTGGCGAAGACCGCTGCCGTGAACGAGTGTAATTACGCCGATTTTGTCCCGTAAGCCCGTTCGCACGCGTGGCTACCTCGTAATTGAATTTAATTGATTGTATCGGCCCCGATTCCGCGGCTCTCCCTTCGCTCCGGCGAATTTTCCGCCCCCTCGGTTCCGTCCTCGGTATCTTCGTGATCGGGGTGAAGCCAGTGAAGCAGGGGTGGGGGACTTTGACTTCGTTCGAAGGGACGCCGAAGTTCCATTTTAAAATTTTTTCATTAACTTGTGTAAATCTTTATTAAATAATATAAATATAAATAAGTCTTTATTTGAGGAGACACGGGAGTTAAGAAATCTTCTAGAAGCGTGGGAGATCAGGTAGCCTCTTTGAAATTTGCTGAGATCCATATCTCCGTTTTGTTCCTTATGGGGGATTCTCGTGTAACAGCCCTGAAAGTAACTGATGTTTACGATTTTTTTGGGAAAAACTATCGAGAATATTGGATTAAACTCTTTTGGGATATAAAGAGGCATCTTTAAACTTGCAGAAAATATTTTTTTATGTTGATGATTCTCATTATTTATTAACTATGGTGGAATCTTGTCAATCTCATCGACGTAATTCCTCTTAATGTTAGTGGTACTTGTAGCACCTATCACAGTCATCTGATTGCAAAAAAATAAAAGTTTCTTAAAGTTAAATAGTTTATGCTGGAATTGACCCTATTTTAAAGAAACAAAATGAAAAATTGCAAAAGTTATAGCGTTTGAAAAAATGTAACCGTTTGTCCTCGATAAATTTACTTTATGGATGAAAAGCGTATTATAATTAAAAACTAAAATTAAAATTTTATGTTCAGTCCCAGCGTAAACTAAGTTCAAGAAATTTGTCATTTTTTCTAATCAGATAACTGCGACAGGTGCTACACGTCACGCCGAAGCGATTAACAAGATTCCACAGTAGTTAATAAATAATAAGAAGGATAGACATAAAAAAATTCTGCTGGTTTAAAGATGCCTGCTTATAACCCAAAAGAATTTAATCCAATATTAACAATAGATTTATCAAAAAAATTCACAAATATCAGTTACTCCACGAGAATCCCCCTTTAATTCCACACACGTGATACTAACTCGTTCATTCTACTGATTTCTCCGATCATTCTTTTAAAAATTCTCATTCCAGCATCTACGAGTTCCGGTTGAGCGTGCGCAATCCTCCGAGGATGAATAACGGCGTGGAAGAGGAACGACGTGAGGACCTCATCCTGGGAGAGGTTTTCAAAAATATACGGAAATTTCTCCCGACCAGCTCGAAAACCACTGTCGAAGATTGGCAGGGAGACCGTGGCGTATTTGAAACGGCGGATGAGACCACGACTGAGGCGAGCTTCGAAGTCGAATCGCGGATGGAGAGCATTTCGAGCGGACACTCGACTGACGGTGTCGAAGCGGAGATGAATGCGGAGGAAGCAGTCGAAAAAGCAGAGTGCGAGGCTCCCGCGGGAGAAACAAACAGGCTGCATCGATCGATCCAGCCCGAAAAGAGTTTGAAGGGTGCAGTAACCTTCGAGGAAGTCCCCGCGATCCTTTCATCGGGAGATAGGGATCGGTCGAAGGAGAGTTTTAGCAACGTCGGGGCTGCGGGAGGAGGGAACTGGAACGGTTCGAGGGATGAACGCGAAGAATATGCAGAGGACGCGCGGGATCGTAAAAACGGGGTTGACGTACCTCGTCGCGTGTGCGGGGGTGGCTCGCAGCATAAATTTGGGACGCATTTAGAAATTGGGGAAGGTAATCCTAATGAAAACTTGGAGGAATATTCGGCGGATTCGAAAATGAAAATTGAAGAGCGCCCAGAAAGCAGGGCGTGTCGGTGCTCTGCAGAAAACTTCGCAGCTTCGATTCTCCGCGTGAGCGATGAGCTTGAAATGGGATCGGGCGAATGTTCGAGCGAAAAAATAATTACTTTGGAAGCGGCAGCCTCGGAGGGAGCTGTAGCTCTTGCAGGAAACGAATTAACAGAGGGAAAGAAGGGAAAGGATTGTGAAATATCCTCGCTCGACGATGAAAGTCATTCGGAGAGGGCTGTTGATAGGTCCGCGGAGCGTTTAAGTCCCTCCAGGGAAGATACTGAAATATGCTCGCAGAAGGAGGGCGATTATCTCGGCGAGCAGTTTGGAATACTCCCAGAAAAAGGAGCAAATTGCACGGAAGAAAGATCTATAATGCATTCGGGTAAGAACGCAACGCAATCTCGGGAGGAGAAGGAAGAAAAAGACTTGGTTGGACTACTTCCAGCCGCGGGCACGCTGAAAAATGTCCGCGAAACTGATTCCACCGTGTCCTTGCTTCGACCGTAAGTCAATTAGTCCTTCCTGCACGATTAATCTTGTTTATTGCGTGAAATCGTTGCGATGGGAATGTGGGAATAAATCAGAAAGCACACTCCAAATTAATTTCAATGGAAGTGTGAGAATAAATCAGAAAGTATGTTCGAAATTGATTTGAATGGAAAAAATCAGGAATAAATCAAAAAGCATCCTCGAAATTAATTTGAATGATAAGCACACCAGTCCATACTCCTCATATTTTCACCACCTTGTAGGTACTTCACTAGTGCTCCACGAAATTTTCCTTGTTCCAAAAGATTACTATTGTTAAAACAGCAGTCCGATATCAATTCGTTCACACATTATTTCACGCTTTCTAGCCCCGCCATATTAAAAGAGAAAAGTGAAACTATAGCTTAGGAATTTAGTAACGCCCATCTTTTAAATTTCTTATCGAAGAAAACACCCCACGCTTTCATCCGCCCCTTCCGATCGTTGCACAAATCATGCGCCACTTTCATCGAGAAAGTAAAACGTTTAACAGGGTACCCATTAACCTCGGCAAAGAGGAGGAGGACTTGAACGCCATCATCCGACGCATGATAATCACAGAGGTGAGGAAGCATCAGAAGAAGGAGCGGGCCACCCTAAAGAGAGCTTACTCCGACACTGAAAGTGTAACAGCCAGCAAGGGGAACGGCAGCAGAAACAGGTGATTGTTAGGAACTACTCGTCCATTATTCTCGTTCATCCTCAATAGACAAGCTGAATGTCTTCAGAACAGGTCCGCTCAACTTCCAAGGCCGAACGTTCTTCCGAGATTTGCTGGAACTACCAGAAAGCCCGAGTAAAACGCTCGAAGGCAAATCTTGCTGGTCCAGGGCAGATAAATTCGACACAAACGCGGCGAAACGTGATGACTCGACGAATAATAACGTAACAGGTAATGCAACGAGTCCGGATGAAGTGTTGTGCACAGCCGATTCGGACATCCTGTTGGAACGAAAGGTGCATCTGCCACAGTTGACGGACGCTGAAGAGGAGAAGTCGGCCGACGCTGGCAAGTATGTCGCTAAACGAATTATTTAACTGCGTGGCAGAGTTCGCGAATTAATGTCGCGCCTGAACAGCGCCGAGTCATGCTGGGAATTCAGTTGCAAGTTTGATATCGCGCCCAGAACAGAGGGAAGCCGTCCTCCATCCGTCGTCGCCGCTTTCATTATTCAGCGAATTCCAGCGCGCCCTCTGCGAACCCTGCTCCCTGACAAATTTTCAATGCTTTACGTCCCCCTTGCTTTAACGGCGCAGCCACCTTCCCGCGGACGCTTACCGACTGGAATAAAAAGCCTCCCGGGCATAACCGTGAGCAAGTGCGGGCTGATAACTAGGTCCTGATATATCGTCTGTTGATTCTGAACTAGGTTGTCGCTCGGCTGGAGATGTGATTAAATGCGAATTAACTCGATTTGCCCACAGCAAACGTGACGTAAAGCTGTGTTTGCCTGTTGTATACACGTAATTATTACATTTTCGCCAGGCGTTGTGTCGTTCTGCTCAATGCAGATGCACTCTCGAATTACGAGATAATTGCTCTCGCTTTTTAGTAGTACATGCATGGATTGTAATGCTAATCTGCTCTAGTGATATTGGAGAATACTTATGCAGCATGGATTCAGTAATTGAGGGGCCCAGTGAAAAGCACATGCTACATATTCATAAATTTTTGTTTCTTTTTACCATTAACGGGACTCTTTGGTTAAATTGCGCGAAAACATAGGTGATTTTTAAGATTTTTTGTAGAAAGAAGGGTACAATGTAAGGGTCTAAAAGTTTTTGCATTTTATTCTGCTGTAAATGTAGAGTATAAAAATAAATTTATCTCGTTTTTGTAAATCAGACAGGGTCATCCAAAATAAAAAGAAACAAAGGAATTCCTTAAATACACATGTGTGGTTCTCGCACTAAGTTCTCTCATTCTTAAGGAACAATTAGACGATGATTGCCATAATTTTAAACGATAGGGTCCCACAAAATGTTCTTTTCGCGCAAAAGTGTCCGTAAAAAATGGAGTGTATAAAAATTCACAATAGAGGGTCGCGCGGAAGAGAGTGTAATTACGAATAGAATGCCGTTTGAATTTTTAGATTCGGTCAAGAGTTGCGTTTTTTACAGTTGCAATAGTGTGCGAAAAATTATTTAGAGAAAAACGTACTCAAAGTTTGATGCCGAGCGCGTTCGTTTGTGATGGGAACTTTTCCGTGAGTGCCCTATTTTCCTTGTCTTTATTCGATTGAAACAAAAATTAATTCTTTTTTAGTTGAATAAATGTGTTATTAATTAAATTAATTAAATAAAACGCGGTACAATTCATCTTCAGAAAACACATATTTTTAAGGCCGCCACACTGTTGGCTCCACGTAACTGCCTGTAAAATTTGCACCATTAGGAACTTCGTTTTAACATTTTACCTGGTCATTATTGAGATGTTCTGGGATGAAAATATAAAAAAAAATTCTATTTTGACCCGGACGTACTCATTATTTGTTCCGGATATTCTTCCGAATGGCCTCAGTGGACGATTGACATGAAGTTTGAAGGGAGGGGTGTGGACCCTAAATTGGAAGTGGAAACTAATAAATAAATACTAAATAAATAAATAATAAATGAATAAATAATAAATAATAAATACCCGAAGCTACAATTTTATATTTAGGGTTCGCACATCCTCCCCACCTCTCCCATCAAATCTCGCGTCGACCGGCCACGGGGGCCATTCGAAAGTACAACTTTCATTCCTGCAATGTAGTGTATTTCCAACACCTTCTAAAACCTAATACATACAATAGTATGTATGTACGTTTCATCGAGTAGAAACATATTAAATTTTCTTCACGCAGAGAAAAAACAAATGCATAGTGGAAAAGCGGTTCATACCACTCGGCTCTTTGGGACACGCAAACTAATATAACTAATTTTCCCGCTAAAATTTGATAACAGTTGTCAATTACCATCTATTTCAAGAACCATTTAAAATAATTGCAATTTTGTACCGCATTACCTACGAAAACAATTTCTCCTCCCAACTTGCTTTCTTCCAAAGTGCCTGTTTTCCACTGGGCCCCTCAATTGTAAACCAGAGTATCTGTAATCGTCAAGTTTATCCTAGAAATCTGCGCTCGGACATCCTAATAACGTTTCTCGATTTAATTGGTGCTGCAAGTTTTCTAATTGGACCGTTTGCACTTTGCAGAGCATCGGCGACACGTAAACAGGAGTACACGAGCAAATCAACGCAAACGGAGCACATTTACGTAATTCGCGCAGTGAGAAGCTGCCCTCTTCGCAAGAAACGCCTCTCATTGCAGCTGCAGCTGCATCGCCTGGCGTCAGATCGCGAGGCAGTTTCCTCCAAGGCCGTTCACGCGAGCCGCGATTTCACGGAATTTATCTTCCGAAAGGCTTCGGATAATCTCATCTACGAGAAGGGCAAAGGCAGCTGCAGCCCCAGCTATGTATCCGCTCCAGAAAGGTTTCGGTGGAAATACCTTACGCCTAACACAGTCGCCTAAAGCGATCGTCAAATTCGACGGAGTATAATTGAAACGTTTACTTATCGAATCCACTGCATTTATCTGATTTACAATAAAACGCGTTACGGCTGGTTTTAAAAGGCTTTGGTTTTGTGGGTATTCAAGAAATCCACGCTCTACTCGGTTTTAATAATTGTTTATTATAGTCTATTTAGAACTCCTCGCTCGAGTTGGACAAGTTGTCGTTACATTTCTCTACTTCACGCCTCGCGTCACGATTTCCCGTCTGGCCCGCCGTTGCGAAATTGCAGATCGCTGCGCCACTTCGATCACCGTCTCGTCGCACTGTGGGGCAAAGTGATGAAGTTTGTGTCAAAATCAGAGAACTTTTGATAGAAATGAGATAGAGTGATGATTTTTTTTTAGGTTAAAGCTGAAATATTGCAGATTAAGGGAAAATTAGAGAGATTATGGTACGAACGTTTTTTAACTTTGAAAATCTGTGTTAAACTTGAAATCATTTTTTTTCTAAATCCTGAGGTAGTAGACCAAATTTGCGAATGGATTTGAAATCAGCGTGACAAAATCTACAGGAAATAATGTACACCATGTCAAGAAAAAAATCTAATCGTACATGATATTGGATAAATCACAATTTTGTTGTAAAATTTCAAATTTAACACAGATTTTCAAAGTTAAAAAACGTTCGTACCATAATCACTTTAATTTTCCCTTATTCTGCAATATTTCAGCATTAATTTATAAAAAAATCATCACTCTATCTCATTTCTATCAAAAGTTCTTTGATGTTGACACAAACTTCATCCCTTTGCCTCACTGTGCGTCGGGGCCTTTTCATCCACGCGGGCCTTTTCTTTCTTGGCCCGGTCTGCGTTACACCGTCACAGTTTCTTGAAATAAAAGAAGAGCACGCGTTCGAAGAGCAAAATTCAGACTAGGGCGACCAATGCAGCACCAGCTACACCAAACTACACCATTCGCCCTAAATTTGTTGCAAATATCTCTGCGAATAGGTTGTCAACTGTCATCAAGTTCGTTTACCTGTGGTTACAGTAATCCCATTTACAGGATCTGCAAACTGGTAAGTAGCCTGTCAATCTAAGAGGAATTAATATTAAGCTTGTAGTACAGATTTATACTACAAGCTTAAGGGGAGGTTCCGATCTAGAGCCTCTAAAATAAGTGATATTTAGGAATTAATTAAAGGAAAACAACTATATATAATTTAATTGGACTTTTTGCATTGTATTAAGGATGCCTTAAATTATCGAAATATATTTTTTGTTTTATAATTAATCATTGCAGACGGTCCTGGGGAGTCGTTAAAGTCAAGGCGTCAAAAAATTGATCCAAAACGGAGGGCGCTGTATCTCCAAAAGTTATTATCCGATTCGACTGAAACCTTTTTTATTTTGAGGATTATTCATCTGGCTAGGGAAGGGGGACTAGAAAAAATTAAAAAAATGACATTTTTTAGAGAATAACGACACTTGAAGTGTGAAATCACATTTTCCTTATATTTTTCGTCCTTTCAACGCCTTTGAAAATTATAAATTTTCAATTTTTTATAATTTTTTCTAGTTAACCTCCTAGCTAGAAGTATATTCTCCAAAATAAAAAAAGTTTCAGTCGAATCGGATAATAACTTTTGGAGATACAGCGCCCACCGTTTTGAGAACACTGTTACGAGAAAAACGCGTTTAAAGTTTTATGTTAGTGCCGAGTAGCCCGGTGTTATCAATGCATTTGCCGCTAGTCAAATGCTTATAACTTCGTGAATTTTACGAATTTCATCAAATCCTTTTAAACACGTATTCCTAAAAGGTTGAACATTCGAAAAATGAATTAAAAAAAATCGACTTTTAGACCGGAAATCCCCTTAATCCGATTCAAATAGCACAAATGAGTGAGTAAAAACAATGAATATTCACCACCGCAACGAAGCCTCGGCTTTCCCTGTAAAACATAAATGACAAGCTCCGTACATCCAACCGCAAGTTCCGTGTGCTTCCCAAATAGAAATCGGGCGTCGTCGTTTGGCAGCGCGATGAGCAAACCATGGATTTTAATTACTAATTCCGTTTGGTCCGTGAAAGTTGACGCGCGGCGGCGTTCGATCCCCCGAATCCTCTCATCCTCGATCCACGAATGCAAACCACCGGTTCCGCGAATCCCCGCGCTTGTTTTGTTCGTTCGCGGCAGCTGGGAAAGCGTATTGAGGAATGGGGGCCACGCGCGCACAGTTCCTCTCGAGATCGACGCGCCGAGCAAACGTCTCCATCGTCTATTTGGCCACGCACTTTCCAATGTTTTCTCCGCGGAGGTACATACAAGGCGTTCGAGGGATTCATAGCGCGCGGGCAAACACACGAAGAGAATCCACCGTGAACTCTTTAAAGCGGTACACACTGGGCGTCGTATGTACGCGGCAAGCGGACCTAAGTAATTGCAAACAGAGGCAGAACATTGCGAGGAGCTTGCCCCTCGAGGCACGTTTCAGCCGCCAGTCTGTACAGCCTCTTCATAAATGTCAAAACAAATCTGTCGAGGAAGAGACACCGGCATCGATGGAGCCTGCGTCCGAGGACCGAACGCTGAAAACTCCGGGACCGCGATAGACGCTGATGGACTATAAAATAGAATGCCTGTCGACGTTATCTCGCTGGTGAATTAGGAGCCTCCTAATGGCTCAATTTGCCACCCGTCTTGCGCCAACGGGGACTATCTCGAATCTGGTCTTTATGATAATTAGCTTTTTTAATGGACAGCAGAAGATAACCTTCTGAGATAGCTTGCAGACAGTATGATCGATGGAATCGTGACTCAGCGTACACTAACGCGTTAGGGCGGGGTGATAATTTCGGAGGATTAACTTCTTCGTGAACCGATGTTCTGCTCATGGTGTATTTTAGATAGATTTATTTTTTCTTTGGCATAGTTACAAAGATACAAACCCTATACCAAACGTGGCATTTCAAGTTTCCACTTATGCAGCCCAACGAACTCTAGTCCTCTAGTTTTTCCCTTCTCGCTTTATTTAATCCCTATTTTTCTCTCATTAACCCATTCATCAATTCATCCCTGGTGTATTTTGATCGGATATAAAATTCATTTTGTAAGTCCGCTAGTGTTTGAACCTATAATAATCTGGAATTATACAATTGAGTTTGGGTGGAGGCTAATTGTAAGTAATTAAGACATTCCCTCTGTTTTTCTTGGATGTAACTTTCAATTTATTCCCCATCGTGTAAAGACGAACGAATGCTCCTTCGCCCTCCCTCCTCACTTCGATAAAATTCAAGCCTAAGTTTATTTTATCGAAGTGGGGGGCAAACGAGGATTCGTTCGTTTGGTCCAGACGCACCGTGAAAAAAGTAGCGGAACAGTAATTTCACCAATTTTTGTCGTCTAAACTTCAGCTGTCGCGGGACTACCTTCCTGTGAAACGAAAAATGCGGATCGGCTGAACGGCATCGCGAAACAAGTAAACAGGGTTCGTTTTTCACGTAATGACCGGGCAGCAAGAAATCCTGTCGGACTTGTCCAGCTTGTCCCTGCGTTTGTACAGAATTTCTCATTCCGCGGACAGCAGTTTCTTACGCTTAAGCTGTCCTTTTATGCTTGCTGAAGGATACGAAGATCATTATCAACGGGCGATTGCTTTCGAGAATTCGATGTTCATGGTCAAGTGAACGTTTCGGTGCGTTAAGTGAAACTTGATGCAAAAGTACTATGATACACTTATGAAAGAGTTGTAGCTAACTTTCACCGAACTACAAACTCTTTCTTTGCATAAAATGGGCGTTAATTTGTCAGTGGTATGTATCTGTAGGTAACCTAGATCCAACCGTGTTATTTAATTCTTCCTACTTAAATAATTGATGCTTTCTATTAGGTCGATGCAGAAATTCGTTCGCTCACTGTTAGGTAATGCCAGGTGTACGGAAACGTTTTTTACTGCACATATTTATACTATTACCAGAAATGTGACTTACTTCTGAAACTAGTGAAAAATACTTTGATTAAAAGAACATGTAATATATTGCTACTTGTAAGGATAAACATCAGTAACAGTAAAAATAAGCGAAAATCTTTGAAAATTGGGAGAATGAACCTTTATGCAATAGTAAAAATCCCCGCCAAATTTTAGAAAAATTGATTCGCTAATTTTTAAATTATTTAACTTTCAGTTTACCTAACATGTATTGTTATAGAAAAACGCAATATTGAGAAATATAACTACAAAATTCAGAGTGAAATAATGGGCCAAAGTTTATTTGCACAGAAAGATCAAGCAGTGGACAAAATTGTCACAGAAATTCTGAACAATTGATTCGATGGTTTGTTTTTAAGCGAAAGAAAATGACACGAAAACTTGTTTTTTTTTATTGTGAGCTGAGTGACTATGGAAGTGTGGCAAACTTAATAAAGACCGATTTAAGATCAATAAAGCGATCGACCTAATATTGCAGTTCTTAATTAATTAACAGTAACCCTAAATGTTTTAACCCTAAGTGTCCACATATTCCACGATTCTTTGGCAAATACATCGCTAAACACGTTTCATTGCATCCACAAATCACAGCGTCACTCGTTTATATGCATCCAGTCACTCTAATCCTGCCATTCAATAACTCTCAAACAAATTTGACTTTATTCGCACCGTTTACCTTCACCGGGCCTTTGATGTTCATTTACATAAATTAAGCCGCTTCGAGTTGCAGCAGTGAATATAAAAACTCGTCTCCTCGTTTCTGATGCGTCCCTCTTTCGTTGGAGATGTAACGTCAAGCTCTAACCTAACGCAACGATCGTTCCATTAATGTCTGCTCATTAGAGACCAGCCTCGACTCTGTAATCGAGGTATGTCGACCGTTCGAGCAGCACACGGGGCTCGACTCTAATTAGCGTAGAATTTAAATAGGGCTTCGAAGGCTAACGACGAGGAACTGTGATGTAGCAACGCTTAAAAAAAATGGCCCGACTGTTCTATATCTCCCTTTATTTTTGACATTGCGCGATGCAAACGTGAAATTAATTCCAGCTCAAGGTATTCACAGTCCACGACCATTCATCGACATCTACCTCACGTTTCCCTGCAGTGACGTTGGGTATTGCTCGTCACAAAATGGCTTCACGTTAAATACGTTCAAAAGGACCTCCTGTTTGATAATTAATGCCAAGAGCAGCTGGAAAATTACACGCGCGGTTAATTAAAGCGCGAGTAAGAGAAACCTCCGTGGTCACACGGGGTGTATCACATCTCAGGAGACTTCTTTTCTCTTCTCCAATATTTCTGAAAATTTTTAGACCTTAACCCCTTCGCGGCGTTGATGCTAGTGGTCAATATTGCTTCACTGAACATCGTGACATTTTGAAACGTTTCGTGGACGTCAAATATATCCGACGCTTGGCATGAAAGAGTTAATATTGAAATTTACAAATATGGTGAATTTTAAGAAAAAAAATCGCTTCTTTCTAGAACTATCTTATCAATTACATTATAACACAATTTATTTTTCTAGAAAAAACTATTAAAACATGATTCTATTAGTATTATAAATCGATAATTATCACTCAAAAGTTAAAAGAGTCAAAAATACAAAAATGGTAACTAAAAAATGACGCTGGGATGCAGGGAACTCCATGCGACCAATTCGTGATCATAAGAATGTGTGACCACGAAGGGTTCATAACTCTAATTGCGTGTTTTATCTCGTTGTACCTACGGTGCAACGAGCTTCTTCGTGAATCCCATAACGCGTAATATAGAATCAAGAGAATGAATAAAACATTTTGTTATCAGCTTCAAGGAAAAACAGTGCGTCTTTTCCCTCGTTAAGTAACCGTGGATAATATTCCATTATATTTGCCATATTGTTCAACCACTGCAAAGTCTACCGGGCGAGATCCTTCGAGTGACTCAATTGCAGAGACACAATGAGTCATTGCCGGGGTGAGGAAGGGGGGTTGAATAACGGCGGAACAACCGCAAACGTCTACCCGTTAATTTTCTTGCCCCCATCGGCTGGAAAAGGCCAAAAAGCGCGGGCTGGCTCGCGATGTAAGGGGATGAAAAAGGCGGGAAGGATAAGGAGGTAAAAAGGGGACTCATTGAAACGCAAATTACCGAGCCAGCTCCATTTCCATTTCGCGAACAATGCACAATGAACCGTGCCGGAAATAAGAACGGGGGCTTTCGGCCATTCACGCGTATGTACCAGCCCTTCCTCCCTTCCTTCTTTCCACGATCAGAAGCACTTACCGGAGTCGCCAAGGAGACTCGGGCTCGACATCCTTGATAATAGGGAAATTATCTTGCACTTTGCGGGCTTTCTGAACCCTTTTCAAACACCGCGAAACACCTCGTTCGTGAATGCGCTTAAGAATAATTCTGGGTACCTTGATCGTTTATCTCTATAGGGTAAGGGGAAAACAAGGAATGCCACAAAATAGCTTTAGTGAGAAAATCAACTTTTAACACTTTAGTCAGTTAGTTTAGTAAAGAAACAAGGTTCAATGAACTTAACTGTATTGTTCATAACATGAACAATTTATACTCTAATTAGGCATCAGAAAAGATCTGAGCAAAAATATTGTTTTTATATCATTCAAGTGGAACACAGCAGAACACTGTAACAAAATAAATGTCCACTTCTATTATTACCAAACAAGGATGCTGTAGCAATTGTATATACAGTGACGTCCGAGAGCTCCCGACGTACTGCAAGAAGACTGCGGACATTCCTTGTTTTGTTCCAGTGGAGGGTGAACATTCCCTGTTTTAACCTACGTCCTACACCAAATCTTTAATATTGTCTTATGTGGACATTTTTTTTTTATAACCTACTAGCTTAATGTTCCTGGCGTTACCCGGGTTATGGGCTATATCTTGTTTTACGGTGAAGGGGAGGGAGTTTGTAAAAAGATTTCTTAGCGAGCACCTAGGCCTAGGGGCTAAGAGGAATTTACCTAACTTCCGTAGTTATAGGATCAGTGGTTCCAGAGAAATCGTGACGAATCAGTGAGTGAGTGAGTGAGTGAGTCAGTGGTATTTGGATATATATAGAAATTATTTTAAAATATAAAACCGCTAAAACCTTCTCGCCAAGACGAACAAAGTGATGTAACATAGGGTAAAGGACCCAATTACTGGCAGCCAACCCAATTACTGTCACCTTAAGGGGAGGTTCTGGTCTAGAGCCCCAAAAAATAGGTGATTTTTAGGAATTAATTAAAGGAAAACTAGTGTGTATAATTTAATGGGACTTGTTGCATTGTATTAAGGATGTCTTAAATTATAGAAATATATTTTTTGTTTTATAATTAATCAGTGCAAGACAGCCCTGGGGAGTCGTTAAAATTAAAGCGTCAAAAAATTGATCCAAATCGGTGGGACCTGTATCTCTAAAAATTATTATCCGATTCGACTGAAACCTTTTTTATTTTGAAGATTATTCTTTTTTCTAGGGGGGGGGGGGACTAAAAAATTACAAAAATTACATTTTTTTTAGAAAATAACGACACTTCACGTTTGAAATCACTTTTCCCTGTATTTTTCGTCCTTTCATCGCCTTTGAAAATTATAAATTTTCAACTTTTTGTATTTTTTTTAGTTCCCCCCCTAGAAAAAAGAATAATCTTCAAAATAAAAAAAGTTTCAGTCGAATCGGATAATAACTTTTGAAGATACAGCTCCCATCGTTTTGAGAACACTGTTTCGAGAAAAACGCGTTTAAAGTTTTACGTGAGCGCCGAGTGGCCGGTTGTCACCCATGCATTTGCCGCTACTCAAATGCCTATAACTTCGGGAATTTTGCGAATTTCAATAAATCCTTTTAAACACGTTTTCCTAAAAGGTTGAACATTCGAAAAATTAAATAAAAAAAAATCGACATTTAGACCAGAACCTCCCCTTAAGCTATTTTACTTAAACGTTTATTTATTCGTTATTTTAAGTAAAATAGCTTAAGGTGACAGTAACTGGGTTGGCTGCCAGTAATTGGGTCCTTTACCCTACATGTGAGTACAGTTAATATTTATTGAGTAAACGTGTGCAACTTTTTTGTATAATAAGTATATATTATGATTTGGCAATTCTGTGGCTCCAGTTGCCACTAACAAAATACATCACAGAATTGCTAAAAATGGACATTCCCTATTTTCCCCCTTACCCTTCATATTCGCACGAAGGAGGGGCCCGTTTATGCGCGGGTATATAAGGAACTCGGTAGGGCATGAATAAAAGTCAGAATAACAATAGATCACGAGAGAAGCGCGGTGCCCAGACGAAAATACAATTATTCAAGCTGTCCCGGCAAGTGGAGCAGGCGTAATTATTTTCGACGTCACGTGAAAAGAGAAGCCATGACGGCGGCGAAAAGTCTCAACCCGTTCACCGTCCATGAGCGATGCCTTCCCGAGTCGTGAGCTTTCTTGGCAGCCCTCCGATCTGAAATTGTCCACCGGTCCCTCCATCGTCCGCATTCTCCCGGAAAAAGAAGAGTCACGGAAGCACAGCAAGCCGGAGTGGCCCCCCCGCGAGCTTGCACGCACTCGAAAAGCAAAGCAAGGATGCCCCATCGAGATCTAATCGCGACTAATACGTATCCTGCCAAAAATTGCTTTCCCCCGTGTGTCCGTGGATCATTCCTCCCGTTGATCGCCCAACGTCCTTGGCAACCTTCCGATCTTCATTTCTCCGTAGACTCGTCCGCGTCTCCCTTCCGTAAGCAAAAGAACAGGCGAAGCGAAGAGTGGGAAGGGACGCGTAACAGTCTCTCTCCATCCTTTTCCTCTTCTGCTGGTTTCTTTCATTATTTTTTAAACGCTTTCATCCCCTTCCGCGGTTATATCACTTTTCCTATCTCCTCCATCCTACGTTTCATATTTCTATGCGTCCCCACCTCACTCCACGCTTCGTACGTTCCTTTAATACTCTTGTACGTCTTTCTTCGTTTACCCTGCGCTCGAATTTCGCCCTCTTCCCCCTTTTCACTCTACTCCCTCGTTACGTACCTCCTATTTTATTCCACATGTTTCCCTTTCCCTGTCAAATTTCCCCTATTGTCCGCTCTCCGTGTCCCAACCTGCGGTCTCGTGGAAGATAGGAAACACATGTCTCCCTCTTCCATAATGAAATTCGACTTCCTTTCAAACTTTCCTGCCCCTCGCCCCGTGAACCTCTCCCACCCCCGCCTCTCTATCCACCCCTGTTCGGCGAGGTTCGACGATACGAGGAGAGACCGAGCAAATAGCTTGAGCTTTGACAAAGCTTCCAGCGGAGTACGCCGCGATACCGTCTCGTCGTTAGATCAACGTCGGGGGAAGAAATTGTTAGTGGCAATAAGAAAATCACGAGGATATCTTGTTGACGTTACGGGGATATGTACGACCAGATTTTGCCGACACTGTTTGCCGACTTTATCAATAATCACTAATATATGTAAACAAATTCTACATCGTTTGGTACAAGTTTGATGCAAATCGAATAACAAATGTGCGATTTATTGCAAACAATTTTTCTAATTTACTCGAAGATGGTAAAGATGGAGATGCACAATTAATGAATGCATAATGCTAGCCTGCCAGCTTCGAAGTCTGTTGATCTCTCATATGAACAACGGTATTCTGAAATTTAAGAGCGCCGATAATGATCGACATGGGAAAAGTAGGCTTCGCGTGTTAATTGGCAAGAAGATCTGTTGACACTGCTGTGCCCTTGTCAGACATTAATCGACTTAATTCACTGGAACTTGGAAGCAGCGGCAGTGATCGATGCCCGCTCCTCGATCCCCAAGATTCTCTAATATTCGCGCGATAGCGAGATTGCTATAGTTTAGTGGAGAGGGGATTCATTAATCCTTCGAGTATGCAGCCGAGTACGAGTTATTAATTGCTGCCGACGAATTGTTCGATTTAATACCTCGCAGCGTGCTCGAATCAGTGGAATATCTTCTCGCTGCGCCTCCCCCTTGCCCGCGAACGCCCCCGCAACCGTTTATTTTATCGGGCCGTCTCGCTACGGCGCAGCAATTAAATCCCCGCGCAACGAAAACGGACCGCGGTATGAATCATTACTTTTAACAAACGATTCTTTTCCACGGCCGAGCGGCACTTTTGCGTAATACGGTTCCCCGGCAGGCGCAGCCATCCGGGCACGGGCACGAATCGCGCTCCCTAATTGGCAGCTTTTTCCCCGCGGTAATTGGAAGCGGTCGAAGAGCTCCCTCGCGGAGATCTCGGATCGAAAAGACGAGGTGGGGTGGGAGATCGAACGAGGAATCGCGAAGGCACACAAAACGAAACGACTTTTTATGGTTGGAAACGGTATCGAGCGAGGGAGAGGGAGGATTCTGCTGGGATTTCGTTAAAACGACGCTGGGTTAGTTTGAGAATTGGACAGCCCGCGGAAGAATTAAAAAGAAGAACAGAGAAAGAGCCCGTAACCACGTCGACATCGGGGAAAATTGCTGCTCCGGCAAGAGTGCATTAATGATGTTTCTGATTAAGACTTTTTTGGGGAATTGAAGCGCTGCAGGTGTATGTTAATTTTGAAGAAGGGGGAGAAGGAAAAACAGGATGTTTCTAATTATATTGGATTCTGGGTCACATTACAATGTCCCAAACTTTTTTGGCTCACCGATACCGGTTGAAAGTGTTTTCTGTTCAGCACTCTCTTCGGGTAAAGTACCTATGCCTATTATCACAATTTACAAGTGTAGCTGAGCATGTAATTTTTGGATCTTAGAAAGATAGATTGAAAAGAAACAAAATAAAATAACTACAAACTAAAATTTTAAAGCTATTTATTATGGTAGTTGCTAATCAACTATGCTAATCAAATTAGAGTAATAAACGATAAATATAAAGTAGCGTGATACTATGGAAATAATAATAATAATTTTTAATATCATGTATATATATTTTAAAAAGTTCAATGTTAATATAAAATATAAATAATCTTACAACGTCGCAGTCATTCTGAACGTCTTTTATAACCAAAATGTCAGAAAAAATGTTCATATGAATCTGAATCTACGTTGGCTATTTAAATGTCTACACATATCGATTGTGCGACGATGCCACGTTCACCGCTCTACGTAGTTTCTCAAAAATTTGCACATAAACCTATTTTTATGGGCATTTACGAAGAAACTATGTGGTCAGATTTGCAGAAATTAATAAATTCATTTCCTGACATTTCGATGTACTTTTATGCCAATTTTGGTAAATTTTTTAAATATGGTTTTCCTGTTTCAGAAGAAAAACTGAAACTATAACCCTCTTTGTTTGATTTCGCCATATGCCACTGTGTTAAAACGCATCAACTTTAATTAACAATTTCTCGATAACTATGCGGTAAATCGATTTTAAACAGCGTACAAGGGTTTCTTGTATTCCAACTTAGTTTTGTGCGAAATTTGAAAGAATTCTGTAATTTAGTAGATTATTCAGGAACTACCTTAATGGGAGCAAAATGTCCTTTGGGCACTTATGCCATATCATACTGTGCACACTTTTATTAGAGTGAGATCTCCTCAACGCCACTGTTTGGAAACACTAGACTAGATCTCTCAAGATACTTATTTGATAAACTCAAGATACTTATTTCGTAACTTCCTCTCATTTTCAGATATACAACTTTCATAAAGTTCCATGCAGCCTCTTTCAATGATAATGATTCCACGCAGGTACTAGACTGCAATCCCTGAGGCAGTGTCTTTTGTAGCCAGCTGTTAGCCATAATACTTGTAATGGGTCCTTGGTATCCACGCGCGGAGGAGCCAATTCGCACTTCTGCTCCTTGGATTTTCAACAATTTCTCCGTCGTGTTCTATTACGGGGCAATTGAAAACGCTTTACCAGAAATTGTCGATAGGAAAAGAGGTTCGGGACGGCGTGGAAGGATCGAAACGTGGCAGTTTCCTTGCTCCGCAGCTGGGCTCAGCCGTGTACCGGGATCGTTTCCATTTAACGACCGACCGTTTCAGGATCTGGAAATGTCGCGGAGCGGATCCAGCCCTCTGCCGCACTTATACCAGATTCCGCTCGCCTTTAATGAGATCGACAAGTCGTGAAAAGACCGTCTACTGGTTCCGTTTCGTGGGCGACGTGCGTGGTCCAAGGACACCCGCTTATTTTCCATTCCGATCGAAATTTAATTAATCCTTTCATGGCGGGACTGGCTATGACAAATCGAGGGGAAGCTGTTATTCCTACTTTCGCCTTGTTCAATATTTCCATCCCCCTTTCTTCGATAAAATTCACTTATTTATTTACCCCAGGGGCAGAGAGCGCGCGAAAGCAGGAGAGGGTAGGTAATCTGTTGATATAAAAATATGAAAAATTAAACTTCAGATCTGTTGAAAACGTGTGTACATTGCTCTTTTTCCAAGCTTCTGGCAGCGAAAGAGGCATACAAGCCCTTCGTATTAAAAATTTAATTCAAAATTCTTCATTTCCGCAGCTTTGTGCTGTCGGTACTTCAAAGGCCTGGTGAGCGAAAATAAAATGTAATTACAACGTCGCCCCGCGATCGATAATTGTTTAAAGTTGTCTCGTCGACTCTAACGAAATTGAATTAAAAGTTAATTGTTCCCGGTGTCGATCAAAGAGACAAAATTGTGGCAAAAATTGCCAACGCATTGTTGACAACAAAAATGACAGAAAGCTGTTTGTGGGTGGCAGATATAGCCCTTTGGCGTTAAATTTCGTTTCTCAGGGCGTATACACCCCTGTAACACGGTCATAAACTACCGATTTTTAGAATATTCTAGAACTTTGTGTCTCCAAATGCAACGGCACTTCGAATTGGTAACTTTTCTCTCTACGACACTATAATTCGTAATAACGCAATTGCATTTCACCAAGAACCGGTGCGGACTTCCCAAAGTATAAGACATTTAAGAGAAAAGAGTCATCAAGGCCATTTCATAGCCAGAATTTCCCGCCCATTGTTTGCGAAACACGTTTGATCGCGTTTGCGTTCGAAATTTGTTGATACGAAAAAACGAAATACGATCGACACCGTTTTTTTTCCACGCGTGTAATCGACAATTCGAAAGTATCGCCGGGGAATGGGGCACGAATTGTTTGTTGCTCGTTAACGATAAAAAAAAGAGAGAAAAATCGAGGGCAGGGGCCCGATGGAAAGCTCCGGCAGCGATTCGTCCGACGGAATATAAATATAAATTTGTCTGCCGTGCGTAAACTCGCCTCTATAGTTTTATTCGCAACGTTACGCCGCTCTGCAAAATAAAATCCCAGCGCCTCGCGTCGCTCATGTAAAACTCGTTATAATTACTTCAATGGGCTAACGAAAAGCATTCACGCCGATGAAAGAGGTAAATGAGGGCCCCACCCCGCGCACCCCCGAAGGAGAATTTGCCGCGTGCTCGTTCGATTTCAGTTCGCCTCGCTCGATGCGGCCGCAATGAATATCACGTTTGTTCGCGGGCGTCGCGAAACATGCTAATTTTTCTGCCCTCGTTTAAATGGTAATTTCGTTTCACATATTTCGCGCTTACCTTCATTTGCAAGCTGCTGGCCGTTGCGGCTATCTTTTTTCTATAATACAGTGGCGGTGAGAGAAATTATGCCACTAACTAGGGCACATTCCGGTATAGGAAAATAAAACGGCACCATGGAGGGAATTCTTTTTACGCGGCTTCTCTCTCAGCCAAGCTCGCCCGGGATCACGTGGGCGGAAATAAAATCCAGCGGATGGAATTAATTTTTCCTACTCAGTAGGGGGGGAGGCGGGAGTAATCGTTTGGACGCTCGCAATTTACTATCGCCCGTCTGGAAGACAGGATGGACATTGTTCGGCGGTATCGTGGTATCCGAGGAAGGCCGACGTTTTAAATGAAAGTTTCGCGAGCCCCCGCTCCCGTCGATTCGCGATGCGAGCAATAAACGGAACGGGGTCAGCGGGGTCGTAGTACAGGGAAAAGTTTAACCTACCGAATGTCTCGGGATAAGAATGAGAGCATCGGCCGCCGGAACTTTAGATAATTGCTGCGAGAATTGTGGAAAACTTTCAAACCGGGGGAAAAAGTTATCGCGATTTTTCTCGTCGCGGTGCTCGCCCGTTTTCCTGCGTCGATTGTTTCCCTCGAGCGTTTTCGTTTCATTCCTTCCGTACTATTATTTAGTGATTAAAGGCGGACTACCCTTTGCGTCCTTTGTATCGGAACGCGAGGATGGTACCATGATTGTTGCATCAAATAAATCCTAATAAAGTCCTTCTTTTATCAGTTGCGTTACAAGGTGGTCCAGAAATTCTCGTAAAAGCAAAAGGCAATCGAGTGCACTCCAGCAGATGGAATTTTTTAAACCGATTTTTCTTCGAAAACTAGCTTACCCGAGAAAATAAATTTACTCTACGATGACTCGCAGTTAGTTCTGCATAAGGTGTAATAACGTATCCACCCCTATTAGAGTTCTTAGACCTTTCTCACCCCTCTCGAAAGTCAGTCACTATATCACCGAACGCCACATTCTGTAAGTCCCTGCGCTATCTACATTCCCCTCACATTTCCAATCCTCCCTTATTTCCGCGAGAATATACTCCAGACCCTGCCTCAACCTTCCGCTCCTCTCCCATTCCAAAACCTCCTAAACACCGACGACTTAGGGTGGGTCCGGGCTGGCGCCGAGCCCCGAGCCGAACACCACTCCAGACCCCGTAATGCCACGCTTCTACTTGTGAAGCGCACATTTCTACCGATGTTCCCCAGTTTAGAGAAATTCCCGTGGCGTGGGAAACAGGCATTAGGCGTGCTCGGCTATAGCCAGGACCCACCCTGACAACCTTGGAAACTTGGGTGGCAAGCTAGCGCTGGCTTGATTTCAGCTTCGACATGATTTCTGTTTAAGGTACACGCAGAACTTTAACGAGTAACTCTAAAAAGTTTCGAGTGGCTGACCCTATATAGGGGGTGGTTCGTGAAGAGAATGTACTCTATGTGTTCTGAAAACTTCATTTAAATCTGTGACCCGAAGGACGCGTCCTCGCCATGTTAGCAGAAATGGGCAAAAATTGTGTTTAAATAAAAATTCGAATAACGAATAAAAGTTAAAAAATATTATTTGTGATGTGTCGAATAAAGGTAACCCGGGTTAACTTAAGTGAAATTTTGATCAAAACGAGATAAGTACACTAACTTTTTCTACATTGCTGTCCTTTGCTTATCCTTTGCTTGTCCTTTTCTCACCCGAGGCGCAATCATTGCGACTTAAATCCTCACATTTGTAATTATATTTTGGAAACATGAAAAATACGATTCTATACAGCAAGGAATAATAAATATCTAACAAAAAACATTAAAATCCGTACAATAGTTGTTGAAAAAAATATTATGAAAATACATAGACCTGTTGTTCTACCGGCAAAGTAGAATGGACCTATAATACACCGCCGAATCAGAGTCGTAACCAACCTCGGCGCTCGGATCAATTCTATACATACAAGATCCGTGACGAAAATACAAGTCTTACTGAAGCGTCAAATTTCACGCGACGTCCATCCATTACATAGAAATCGACACATCGCTGGGTTGTCCAAGAGGTTTCGCCCGCTTGTACGAACTCTGGAAGTTCGTGGGACTATCTCTGATGCAATGCTAATTGCATGATCAACGGCGAAGAAGTGGAACAGGGTCGCCAGAAGATATGCAGCCCAGGGGAAATCCGCGATATCGTGGCCGTCGCTCGTATTTGCATACAATGCGGCGCGATGCATCGGACAGACAATGGGCGCAGCCGGCCCTTTTTTCGTTCCAGCGAGAACAAGGCGGGGAAGGAGGAGGACAGCGACGCGTTCGCGGTGGCGTAACGTAAATCATACCTCGAAATAGATTCGAATCCCCCTGCTGCTGGAGCCCAGTGTCGGATGGGCATCGTAAGCGCTGGAACGGGCTCAATCTGGTCTCGGTCCTTATCTGGACGACCCACCGATCGCCTGTACCGTGTCTCCCGATTTTGCAACATAATTACGCGACCCTCGATCCGTGGCGACTCCGTCCAACAACGCCACTGAATTAGAATTGCCGCTAGTGGCAGACTGGCTGGGGCACCAGCTTACCCAATGATTTGGCGAGTGGGGCCCCTTAAACGTCAGAGAATGTGTTAAAAATGTTAAGGGTGCATTCTTGGGTAAACCTTCTAAAAATTTAGGATTTTTTTTTAATGAAAATTGGTATGCGTAGGGTGTAAAGCTTTTTGGTATTGATTTTATAGGTACCTACATGTTTTAACCATTTGTGGTTACACTTCTGTAATGTTCCGTGGTGGTCACACTGGGTCCAATGTACTCAGGTGATTTTTAAATAGTTACAGTTAGTAAAAAAAGTATTTGGACACTTTTTAAAATTGCATAACTTTTTTAGAATTGGTCTAAACGACTTGATTTTTTTGAGGACCTAGAAGGATTAGTTTTTTAAGTGACGTGTTTGTCGTTTTGGAAACAAAATTCACAGAAAAAAATTAAAAAACACCTTTACTATTTTTCCCGCTATTCGCAGTTCGCAAACTAATCCTTCTAGCTTTTAAGAAAAAACTCAAGTCGTTTGGTCCAATTCTAAAAAAGTTCTGCGATTTTAAAAAGTGTCCAAATACTTTTTTACTAACTGTAGGTACCGTACGAACTGTATCAATTCAATCGATTCCCAAAATTTATAATACACACTTTGAACATTGTAGAATATGGAATAGTCACGTTTTAGTAAGAAATGAAATGACAACATATACCAAAAGAATCGGAAAGGAAAGCCAGGAATTTACCGGTATGAAGCTCCAAAATTAAAAAGCGGGTCTATTGGACCCAGAGTGACAATGAAGGGTTACGATAATAAATTTTATTATTGTTTTTTCTCCGATGTAATTATGAACAAATAGCTTAACTCTTACAATGATAAAAAAGGGTGCACAAATATTAAAGGAGTAATTGACGGATTTCAAAAATTCTTTCGGGGTTCCTTTCGCAAATTAACTCGTTATCGTATTACCAACTTTCGTGTCGTAAACAAATCATTTTCTCTGCCACCATATGCAACGGAGAGGGGAGAAGAAAAATTGAGGTCTCTTACTTGCGAGTCTTGAAGATGTGTTTTAACAAGTCATTGCCATTAAGCCAGTTGAAAATTTACGAGATCCTTGGCAACGCCGCGAAGAGAGACACGGGTCGATTTTTATTCGAACGAAAAGCTTAATCGACGTGTGCAGGATGGCCCAATAAAATGGCAATCACCGCGCGTCGCTCGCTGGCCGGCGTCGCTCGGTAATCATTACAATCGCGATTCGTTTGCTGAACGAATTTGGAAAGAGAATAAACGCGGGTGCAGGGGAGGGCCAGCTCGCGATTGATGGAGCAGGGGTGGGGGACGATTGTTCTGCGCTGTTCACGTTAAATACGCCGGGCTAATTACCAATTAAGCGTTGTACACAAAGCTCCGTGGCGGGCGGCAGATGTTACTATTTCCGCGATCGATTCATTTACTCTGTATGCGCATAAATTACGGAAAAACGCTATTCGCGATTACACTCCGATGGCGGTCGAGCCGTTACGCCGATCGATCGCGGGACGGGGGCGTCTTTTTCTCGGTGACCCGACAGAGAACCCGTCAAGTCCTTGATTCCAGTCGCGTCCGAAACAGATTTCGACGAGCTCGAAAGCGTCTCTGCGAGGTAATGCTCTTATCTGCTTATCTCCCACCTTTCGCCGGCACATGGACGATTTAGTCGTGGAAGCCTTTTTTGTTTCGCCGTGATTCCAGCACCCCCTGTTCGACGTTTCGCTGTGCACGCCACCCCTTGCAAGCTTGAGCATGGGCGTGAATTAATGAACAGCTATTGCAAACAAGAGGGACTTTACAGCACGAAAGGAACACCGTGAAAAATGTATACGTAGGTGGGGGAGGCCGGAGCTAGTTGATTAATTTTTAACGTATTTAATTTTTATAAATGGACCATTGGTATTTTGTTGACTTGTTGTATAACGAAAGTTTACAGGTTTACTTACGTATACAGGCTTCATTTTGAAAATCGTTTTAATTGAGAATAGGTTGTAGTTTTTATTATATTTAGATTATTTTTTTTATTTATTAAATATATTTATGAGAATATATTTTGATTAGTGAGAGGAATAAGTGAACAAACCCCGGCTGTGGAGTTAGTTGACTTGATGTTAAGTATATCATATACATAGGTTATTGCGACCTGTGTGTGATCTATATAAATATGTTTATGTAATAAAATAGTAATCATTACTTTATGTTGAATATTATCTTCTTTATTTGTCATTGATACTATTTTTAGAAGAGGTACGTTTTTGGAAACTGAGTGGTATGATTTAGGAAAATGGTTGGTTAAATCATACCTTTTACAATATGTCTAAAAAAAAGATTAATAATAAATTCCTTTGTTCTGAATAAAAGATTAAATATATAATAATAGGTGCCTAAAAGATCAAACTACAATATTCAATAGTTACTTGCGTTCAACTTAGTACCAAATATGAAATATAACGTAAAATGTCTTAAGTTGTACGATATCAGTAATCCTTCCTTACGAAAGGCATATACAGGACCAATAAATTTCTTTTATTTTTGCTCACATTTCCACAAAATATTCATGAAAAATATCAAACAGTAGTTAGTAGGCAAAAATTCATAAATAGTTAAAACGCCGTTCAAGTAAAAAAGCACAAACAATTTTTTAGACATTTTTAAAGCCTATTCTGCTACAAATTCTTGTGTCATTAATAAATTGGGACATTATTCAATTTTTATCGTTATTTGAAACTGAAGAAACGCTTAGCTGTTCATTTACTGGTCAATTCACCGTAACTCGTGAGTTTCTACCACGGCGACACATTAAATGACCAGTAATTCATAATTCATATGCTTTAGTATCGCTATAACACAACAATTAGAGGGAACTACTTAGTCAACTACTTAGCCGCGCTCTCCTCTACTCTTTCATCCAAGCCAAAGCAAGTCGCGTATAAACATACTTACAGCACAAACTGCGGTTGTCTACCTAAAAATCAGATTATATGGCGTTTGCGCTCGTACCTTTTTGCAAGCATTATCGCTAATCATTCGAGACTCCCCTTTCGTGTTACTGCGATTCGGGTTAATGTCGGGAAGAATTCCCAATCTAATTTAAGAGGGTCTGCGGTCAGGGGAACATTTATGGTGGCGCCAGGTCTCGATTGAACTCGTTTATGGAACGTTTATGGGGACTTCACCCACACGGGGCATGACAGACACGCGACTGTGTTGAAACGTCGTCCCACCACGACAGCCTAAATCTTTTTCTGCAATTTAATTTCGCGAAAGTGCGTGGCTCTGGTCCGCGGGAGAAGCGGAACGGCTTTTAAGAAAAACAAGCCCCCGGGTTTTATGTGCTCCTCTGACTCTAAAGCCCTTTAGAAATGTCTGGTCTGGCTTGCTGCGCCGTTAAGTCCGGTCTCGTAAATTCGTTAGATCGGAATCTAAATAGGGAATGTCCCCGACAATTTAACCGTGATATTCGAATATTTCGAGTGGCCTGCATCATTAAATTCCGGGGATGTGGGTGGGCGCTGTGTGGGACGCGGGTCGTTTACTCGGATTTTAATTTTAATGCACCCATTGAAATATTTTACCGACCATATGGGTATTATTGTTACTCCTGGCAACAGGTGATAAAGTTTCATTGAACTCGCGGCAAATTATCTTAACGACCGCGGCTGTAATGAGAATTTTCCGGGATGAAATCGCTGTAATCAAATGGTAGTTTGCGGAAATTTTGCCAGAGACAATTGGAATAATATATCTATTAAACGAAACAACAAATTTGTAAATAGAAACGTGTACATTGTTTCGAAAAAGATGAAGCCACGCTGATTCGAAGAATGTTTATTACTTTAATATATAAAGCAGAAAGTGTTTGTGTCTTTGTCGCCAGAAAACTTTCGAACGCTAAACTTTGGGGTCACGAAATGTGTCCCAGCACATTATGCTTAGCTAATTCAGATGAATGTGACAATTGTCACAAAGAATAAATACCTAAATAAATTTTTTTTATAAAATTAGAATTTAAATTTCGGACGAAGCCGAGTAGTATAATTAAGTAGTACATACTATCCGAAGCAATTACTATTACCTTTCCCTACATCTTCCCACTTCAATTGAAACAACATGAAACTTGAATTCTCTTATGCGACGTTGTGAATGAGACATATTCAAACCTCCGCGTGCCTATAATTTACAACATTTTTGAACAGCAATGGGGACGTATCTGATTCGCAACAAACGACAATATTTGCATTAATATCAATGGACCCACGAGGCATTCATCACCAGTACGATCATTGTTCATATAACAGCCTGTGGACGAAGTTACGTGGCATTAGGCATTAAAAGTAATGCGATTATTTCTGTTGCTCTGGGATTTTGGAACACAAAGGACATCGACTGTTTCCAGCTCGCGCAGATTTTCATTTCAATGGAAGGATTATACGGTTGCACAGCGAGGCTTTGTAAATAAATAGACTGATCTACGCAGCGAGGCACAGATCATTCTTGCGCAGCGCGTCTAATGAAAATACAGGATTTCCATTAAACCGACCGAAAGTGGGGGATTTCAATTAGGCCTGGATTTTCAATTCCCACCTACGCGATATCAATTAAGTACCAATTTTCCTGAGACGAGCTGCCCCCTCCGTTAAAGGGTAACCCCGATTTCAATTCCGCCTTAATTACTTCTGTCCGACGCTGATTGCCTATTATATGCTGCCAGTCGAGGCGTGACGAGCCCCGTGCCGTTATATCCGAAGGACATACTTTTTTTCCGCCTCGGCGAGCTGCATTTGTCCCCGCGGCAACGAGCATATGTAGCTTTATTTCAGAGGGAGGGTTTTCCGCGTTTACTGCTCGCATCTCAATCATCACTCTACTAGGAAGCAAATTCGCGAGCTTCCTGTTCATAGACAGTTTAGAAACGTACCTATTAATAAAGAAACTTGAATGATATTTGGACACTGTTATAATACAGAAAGCCTGGTGACAAATGAAACGGGTGTCGCGAAAAAAGTCACAATATCTACCAAACACTTTCGCGGCGATGAAACTCCGAGCGCACTTCCCATGAACGAAAGGATTACTTTTTCCCCGAGTACCGAGCTCGCTCTAGGTTCCCATCGAGTTTCATCAGAATCACAGCGCTCTAAGGTCGATATCATATATATTGGCCGGTGAGTTTTGGAGGGGTATTCTCCCACCACAGCGTTTGTTTGCCTCGGTGCTCCTTTTCTCAACGTTTTCTGACTCGCTCTTGTTCCATCTCGCTCTCGCCTTCACAGAACAAGAGTGAGCTAGAAGTGGTAGGGACAGTACCAAGATTCTGATGTGTAGGCCAAACCGAGCTGTCAGCGTAGAAATACACACATCAGAATAGGTGTGCGTTAGCAACGAAAAAATTCAGAAACTTTATTGGTTAGAACATTGATTCGTTATCGATAGTTTCATCTCGTATTGGTCTACGCATAGCTTCGCAACGCACACAACTATTACGTTAAGGATAAATAACAGCCAACCGGCTAGGTTCAGGCGGAGCCGAGGAGCGTTCCCTTTACCCCACCATACCCTGCGAGGGCCACGCAACTCCAACTGACAAATCAGCGATCGTCAGATGTTGGTGGCTGATTTCTCCTCGATCGCTGCTCGCGAAACCGAATTCACCGGCCAATATATTTGATACCAACCTTAGTTCCAAAATGCTCGGTGACCGATTACCCCCGACGCACAGTCGTTTTCGCGTTCGAAATCGCCGGCAGAAGATAATCCATATCCCCTCCCCTTTTCCATCCTGTAGCCACGCGCGGTCGGCCCGACATCTCGAAGGTAACAATCGACGGGCAGGTCGCTTTTGACGGTGGCGCGGGATTTTTCCGCTTACGTGGCCGCACTTAATTTGCCCTTTTTACTATCCGTTCGTCTTGTCCGCGGTAAAAGCCCGGCACCGGGGGATCCGGGAGCGAACTTTTCAATCTCGCGGTAGATTCTTGGCTTCCAATCTGCTCCCAATATCACGGGGTATTCGTCGGGCTTTTGAGTTCCGGCGGAGTGAATTCCAAAGCCCCTCGATTTCGGTGCGTCGAGTTTATCGAGCGGATAGAGAATCCTCGTCCGTGTACCCTCCATATGCGCGTCCCCCTCTGTATGTACGTACACAGTCGCCGCGACTGTACTAGCAAAGGGGGAGGATCTTATCGCGAATTATTGATAGACGAAAATTTTACGGCGAAACTTCGCTCGTGTGGTCCGAGCGTTCCATCCAGAGGGATTGTAAATTCATTTATAGTGATAGCGATTAGGAAAGGTGCCTTCGTGATGGTGAGCTGCGAGCGTTGCGGGGGATGTGAGTGGTGATGGGGTGGGAAGCGATTTGGAAAGATTAGGGAGGTTGGTTGTCAGGGGACCTTAAAAGCTTCTGGGCCTTGAAACTTTGGAGTCTTGAATGTTTGGTGTTTTAGATTCAAAGCCACTCGGGATTAGAGGGATTTGTATGTGTGCTTCTGAAGGCGTTATTGAACTGAAGAACTTGTAGTTGAAGCAATCTTAAAGGTAATGCACCTGTCAACAGTTAGGTAACTACGCGAGAACACGGGGATTATGATATTGAGATCAAAGCGTGTCTGACTATAACGCAATCTACTGCAGCGCTCTGTTTCCCTCAGTAGTATAACTCAATCGTTTTCACTACGCCTTCTTCTTCCCTGGTATTTACATAAAATTAACTGGAAATTACTTTGAGTAAATGTTGTTGAAATTATTGAAAACTTTGAGGAAACACACACACGTTCTTAATCTCAAAAATTTTCTCAGTTACGATGTAAGTTATTCTGCCATTATGAATTTTAGACTTCATATGTTTTCTGAAATTCCCATTTCTTTAGGGAAAAATTATTGTAAAATTCGACATTTTCTGTATAGGTAGTAGTAAGCATATGTTTGGTGTTTGATTTCTCTCGATGCAAGGCTACCCAAAGATTGGGCAACTCGGTGCTGACTAACCAGATCCAGAATTCAATTCCACGATTCTGATCAAATCTAATTTTTCTGAACGAGTCGTCGTAAGGCGCTCGTACGGCGAGTACGTGGAGCACGGTAACGACACGGAGGGAAGCTGAGCGTTGTAACTCTTATTGGCGGAGGGACACGTGGTTCTAATTAACTTCGTGTCGTCTCCAGGGATTTAATCCCGTGGAAAACCGTTTCACCGACCGAGCAGCAGAAAATGTTAGGACTCTGCATCTTTCGTAATGTCGTGGAGCCGGTCGTGAGCAAAATTGAAGGTGCCCCCAGTGAAGTGTCTCTGGAAATACATGGGTCCTGTTTCGGCGACGCCAAATTTTTGGACACCACCCCCTAGATTGAGAATTCTCATCTGCTAAGGTAAAAGACCCAATACGTGGACACGTCCCAGTAGCTGGACACTGGTGCAAAATACTGATTAGTACATTTAATATCCGCTTTATCCAAAAAGAACTATTTTATTGAATTATTCAAATATTTAGTAAAATATATTCATATATATATATTTGACTAAATATTTGAATAATTCAATAAAATAGTTCTTTTGCACCAGTGTCCAGCTACTGGAACGTGTCCACGTATTGGGTCTTTTACCTTACCTTGCACTCCTTTCTCTTTTACATTTACAAATTTACCAAAAGCATTCGCCGATAATCTTGGAAATCACGCCATCTTAAAAGAAAGATCTCGTCACTCACTTATATTCTTGTCCCTGTACTGCGACAGTGAATCACCGACGAGGCAAGCGAGGACCAGCCAGACAACGAAGCCACACCTCCCCATTTCGATCTGTGAACAGAAGACAAGGATTAGCGGAGTTTTTTTAAACCACAAATAATTTTTTATCAACAAATTGAACACGAAAGAATACATTCTTTTAAATCTATTCTTCTCACGACCCTATTGTGAGACAATACACAAAGTTTCCAGCGATATCAAAAAGGAATCGAGAGAGACACCTTGCCACTTCGCATAAAAGTAGCGCGAAAATTTCATTCCCGTCGAGCGTTCTCCAGCGTTTGAAAAAATGTTTCCGCCCGAATCTCGGTGCCGACACGATCGGACCCGCGGCAGCCAGATTTATAGAGGAAAAATGTAAATAAACATGGATGTCGAGCAGAGCGACAGGAATGAAAGGTCTCGGATCTCGCGATCGGCTCCCATCCCCTGTAACGTTTATCGTGGATCACTTTTGACAAGCGAACAATAAAGCGCTCGCACTGGCCATCGTATTATTCAGCGACAATGTTCCGCGCGCGGGGCCAGCGTGCAACGAGGAAACAAAAGCTGGCAACGATTTGCGCTACCCCCGTATTTTCAGCGATCGGCTGGTTGCGAGCAGATGTTAGTATTAACAGGACCGTACGCGAAATGGTTGGCAATCATCGAAGTCCTCTACAGTAATCGATCGTCATAATGCTTTCACGTCATTGACAACTGTCGAGCGTTAAAGCCACACCCTCCCCCCGTCAGTAGCCGATGCTGTCAGGAATCAAAAGCGACCCGGTTCGACGAGATCCTGCCCGCCAATTATTGGCCCCGATTGGCCGCTCATTAATGCAGAGCCTGCGCCATCGTGTCATCTCCTGGCTCGGCCGCATCTGGACACGCAGCCCGAAGACGCCTTGGGACGGCGGCGTTAAGTGCCGTCTTAGGATCGAACTTCGGCCGTTTAAACTAATTAACGGGCACCTAGCCAGGCCGATTAGGCGGGAAACGGTAGATCGTTTCGACCCTCGTCAAAGTCGATGGCTCGCTGTTCGATTCATTAGATCCTGCGTTCCTGTTGCCTCGGGGACTCGGTGTGGTACGAGGGTACGATATGTTGCGGGAAGTGTTCCGTAATGGGTGTTGTAAGAAAGATGGTGAACGGTTCGACGTGACACAATGAGCGGGCTATGGGTCTATGTATAGGCACTGAAGATAAGATGTGATTGAAAACTCTTGTGGAAGTAGATTCTCGCCTTAACCTAGATTATAGTGTAGGAGCGTAAGCGGAGCGTTAGTTGGAGGTTTTAGCTTTCAAGTGCTAAACAGTGAGCAACACTGGAGATGGCCCTTTAGAAATTCAGCTCTGCGTATACTGGATGATTAAGGGGGTGTACCCGTCTGAACGCTTGGAAAATGTGTACATTTTGTGGGGTTTTTTAGAAGTCAATGGCTTGATGAAGATTTTCCGTGTTTTTATTATGGTTACATAGTATTATGAAGTACTTAAGAAATTAGTTTAAGTTAAAAAATTACTGTTTTTCGGAAGTTATGGATACATATCAGAAACACTCGATTTTAGACGGCTGCATTTAAGGTGGCCCTGAAAAACGTTGTATGTCGTGTTTGAAATCAGAAGCAGTACATTTTTTTATAAAATATGTTAATAGCTATCGACCTACAGCGCCGATTTTGAAAATTTTGAAAAATGAAGAAATGGTGAGATCAAAGATAATGTTAGATTTTTCTAAGAGGAAAGTCCACGTTTTTCTCTTTGTAAATAATAAACGAGGAATGGGAATAAAAAATGGCGTCGTAGATCGATGTGGAATCTTATTAAGATTCTGCATGCAAAATTGGATGTAAATTGTTTGAACGTAGCGCGAGTTTTTAGAGTTTTTAGGGCCACCGCAATGAAAAATATAGTTCCGCTGCGTGGGGCAAAGTGATGAAGTTTGTGTAAAAATCAAAGAACTTTTTATAGAAATGAGATAGATTGATGATTTTTTTAGGTTAAAGCTGAAATATTGCAGTTTAAGGGAAAATTAGAAAGATTATGATACGAACGTTTTTTGACTTTGAAAATCTGTGTTAAACTTGAAATAGATTTTTTTGAAAATCCTGAGGTAGTAGACAAATTTTTCGTATTGGATAAATCACAATTTTGTTATAAAATTTCAAGTTTAACACAGATTTTCAAAGTTAAAAAACGTTCGTACCATAATCTCTTTAATATTCCCTTATTCTGCAATATTTCAGCGTTAATTAAAAAAAAATCATCGCTCTATCTCATTTCTATCATAAGTTCTTTGATTTTGACACAAACTTCATCACTTTGCCCCACTGTGCGTCGCCCCGTGCTACCTGAATTGTTCCACTCAAATGACTATAACTTCGTCAATTTTCAGAATTTTGACATCGGACTTGATTTATAATATTTATAAAACACCAATCTATAAAAAAAATCGATTTTGGTCAGTTTCAAACGGGTATACCACCTCAAGTTGCAATATTAATTTCTGTATTTGCATAATATCTCTTCATCTCATTTCCTCCCCTTCTGTTTCTTCTTTGGTCTATATTATTTGAATCTGAATTTTAATTTTACCTTATTTGTCCGTTCTCTATTCATCTACCTTCGTGTCATCATAATGTGTGAAATGGTCGTTACCAGTAAGAAATAAATAAATGAATATCACAATGAAATCACTCCACTTACTCGAACTTCTTCTTCTATTTAGAAATTTATACACGAATCCACCCCACTACAGGTACGGACCCAGAACAACAGTTACAGTAACACCGTCTGATCTCAAAAGACTCCAACGTTCCTACGTGCAAATGCCGCGGATGATCGCGCACGAGCGAAGAATCCAGGGTGGATAGTCGGACGATTCAGCTAGACGGTAGCGCCTGAAAGGGAAAGAGACTACGGCCGTGTCGTAGGTGGAATAGGACGGCCGGGGGATATTATGAAATATTTCTTTGAGGATTTCGTAGGGGGACGGCGGGGGTTTGGGAGGGGGTGAAGCGCGCGGAGCTTAACGGGGCAACGTCGTACACGGGAAGCGCCCGGGTACACGGCATTCAAGACCTTTGCGCCAGTTTCCATGAATATGATACGGGGCAAAGCGTAACAGGAAAGTTTCGTCTGCGCGACGACTCTTTATCCGCGAAATTAACGAGATTCCAGCCGACGCGCCTCCGCTACGCCAAAGGAATACGAAAGGGCGGCTTTCACCCACGAAAATTTCACGAGCACAGCCAGAGGGACGCGCGAGAAATTGTTATTGGGGGTTGTAGAATCGCCGATATACACTTACAGACGCGATTTCTATGTGAGTTTTACGCGAATGCTTTACTTCCACTATCAAGGGACACCATCGAGGTATCTGACGCAGATTTCTTTCTCCTTGGAATGTTCTGTGAAGCAGAGAAATCTGAGAGACACCTATTTCTTTACTTTTACTCAATCGCGAGTTTGAGGGGTGAAACAGCCCTTCGAAGTTCGAAATTGTCAATTTTCGTGAACGAAGGGGGGTATAAAAAAATGTTATTCTATATTATCGACTTATTTTTTCATATAGAATCACCATTCAAATTTTCTCCCACGTAGGTATACTGTTAAGGAACTAGTTTCTGATCAGTTTACAGGGCCTTCCGCTTTAATATTGATTCTTAACGTAACAAAAGCCTAAGTCATAGACTTCTCCTACATTATTACAAGCAGAATATTCGTGTCGGTTTGTTGTAAAGTGAAATTCTAGAGAAATAACGGATCAATGTTGACAGTGCAGATTGGCTATGTTGCATATGCTGGTAGAAGGGTAGCCGTTATTGAATCTCCGAGTGTACGTGATTTGAATGAAGGAGCAATTAGGGTCTGTCCTTGAAGAGGACAGAAATCCAATTACTTCCGATGTTGTAGCTCTTCGTTAGTCCACTGTTTAAACGAAGAATGAGTACCGTTAAGGAACTAGTTTTTGATCAGTTTAGAGAGTTTCCCGCTTTAATATTTATTTTTAACCTAATAAAACTTTCAACCATAGACTTTTTTTATACTAAAAGATGAATTAATGTTTACACTTTAAGGAAAAATTTTAAAAAGTTGAAAATAAGTATAATTTAATTATTTATAAGGTTGGGGAATAATAAGGTGACTAGGAACTAGTTTTTGATCATCTGAAAATACATGGGAACTAATTTTTTATCAGGTCAGGAACTAGTTTGAATTATCCTTTTTTATGTTAGTAATTATTTCAAACAATTATTTAAGGACATAAACTGAAAAGAACGATTTATTTCATGAACTGATCAAAAATTAGTGCCTGATCAAGAACTAGTTCCTTAACGGTATTTCTCACAGGAATTTCGAGAAATGCCTTTGAACATATCAACGTGTCCATTACTCTTCCAAACTCAACAGCCAAATACAGAGAATTCTGCGTAAAAGATCAACGACAATCTTCCTCTCCCAATAAAAAGATAAAATACCAAAATCCTTTATTTCGAATATCCCACTTCACGACTCGCTTGATGTCATCAAGTTAAGTGGACCAGCCTGCATACGGGAATCCCAGATGTCCCCCATTAAAGACGCAGACTCTTAAGAACCGAGGTCTCTCCTAAAACGAGGACAGAGAGAGAAGAACAGAGAGCCCGTAAAGTTGGACGGATAAATTTACGGTTACTTTCGCAATATCCGTCACGGTCCACGCGCGCTTATTTCGCGAGCGAGCGAGCGAGCGGGGGGCTTTGATCGCGTCCGAAGAATAGACGACTGTGCAGCGCACCTTATACTTCTCACCGGGGCTTATCCCTTTCCTTTTCCCAGCCTCTTTCCCATGAAATCCTCCGGCGAGCGGCGTAAAAGTTTCTATTTTTCCCGGAGCGAGGGGTCGGAAAACATCGTCCAGCGCCGGGGCATCAAGTAGCGTCGTCCTCGTGGCGTGAAGAGGGTCGCGCTGCTCCAGGAGGACACGTACGCGTGGCAGCGTCGCGGGGCAACGCTCGAGACAACGGCTGCACTCCAGGCGGAAACAGCACCTTCGAGGATCCTTCGGCGTTTCATCGATCATTGCGCAAACCTGGCGAGGCGTGAGCCCGGGCTACTTGCACGTATCTCGTTTCACGGTTAGCCGGATCTAAAATATCTCTCTGGCCCTTTTCATCGACGCCAGAGGCCCGCCGTCCTCCGCGCTGGGGAGGGCCTTGATCCGAGACGGGAATAAAACGAGAAAGCCGCGCCGTCAAGGCAAACAGGATGCATCTCGATTTTGGGGCCGATCGATAGGCGGATATCGGTGCCGGTTCCCATCTCGCGTACCGAACCTACCGTTGCATGATGAGCTCGAGGAGGGAACGTTTAAATAGAAGGTCTCGGAAGACCTTCCACGCAGCAGCCATCGAATGGAGAAGATTGATTCCTCGGGAACGAATCGCTCATGCATGCTGGACGCGCGGGGGCACCAAGTATACAGGGAGAGGTTCTTTAAAACGATCGGTCGGTGCATGTTAGTAGGAAGAATAAGCTTAGAGGTTTTTCATTTGATCGCAGCTGTCGTCAAATTAGGTAACTTTGACGGCAAAACTAGATTTTAAGGGGTGGTGACACCTTGGACGCACTAAAGTCGTAGGGTTTGTTTAGTATTTTTTTTTTTTTAAATAATGATTTCAGTAAAAAATTTGAATAATGACATTTGTTATAGATTTCTTGAAGATGAAACAAAATTATTTTTAACAAAGTGGCGGTGAATTGATACTAGAGCAGTCAGCGAGGGCGTACTTTACAATTGACTCGACAATCGGCGTTGTGCAGATCTCCGATCTGGTGTTTCCCCCAATAAAAAGCCCAAAAATTTCAATTCCTACAAGACATGATCTAAATAAGTACATATGGATATGTCAAAATAAAGATATTTGTAGAAATTGTGATTTTTAGCAGGCTCTAGCACCGAATTTTGTTGAAAAAAATTAACAAAATTTTTTCTTAATCTTCAAGAGATGCATAATAAGTGTTATTAATCAGATTTTCTATTGAGTTCATTATTTAAAACAAAAAAATTGTTAAATAAACTTTCATGCGTCCAAGGTGGCACCCCATTAACCCTTCAACCACCACTTCAGTATCTGGTACGGACCTAAGTCTTCCACTGGTGACCCACCTCCGTATCTCGCACGGACCCTGTTTTGCAAGCAGCTCCCGCGTCAGTACCAAATACTCCAGAGGTTGTCTGTACAATGATGTTTCAGTGCCGAGGCCTCAGGTAGCAACATGACGTTTTTCGTTTCAGAGGTCGGTCGTTGAGGGGTTAAAACAAATTCCTCTAGCATCTACTGTATAAGAAATATTATTCTCAGAATAAGTTACATCTTGAAGCAGGTAATTAAAGCTACCCAATGCCCCTTGCCTCAGAATAATACTTGCTATACAATAAACGCAAGAGAGGATTTGTTTCGAAATCTAGTTTTGTGGCGAAAGTAGAAAGCAGAATAGCAAAATGTGGCATACAAAGATTCTACGGTGAGAATGTTCATTACGACTGTCTAGTAATGTCCCATGGAGAACGGGACAACGGCGTGACTCGTTTAGGCCCAATCTCCGTCTCTCAGCCGGCTGTTCGTTCCGTTAAGACAGAAATCTCGGGATTATCGAGGCGAGAACGGTGGTTTTTGTACGCGCGAGATGCACGCTCATTTCTCAAATGTCCTCGAGGAGGACGGGAACAGAGACGTTTGGCCAGTCGGCGGAAAGCGAAAAACGTCGGGAGAGCCCCGCGCATCCAGCTGTGTGCGAGCGCCTGGCGCTCGTGTTGCGCGCCGGCAGGAAAAATGGGAAACGGGTCTGACGAGGATGGAGGGATTTGCGAGGGAATTTCCGGTAGGGTTCCCGCCACATCCGACCGAGTGATAATTAGGGCTGTTCGTCACGGAACCGGCAAGGCACGAGAAGGGAAGGTGGGGCAAGGTTTCCGCAAGAAAGCCCGCTGATCGAACAAACTTCCTCGCTAAATACCTCTCCAGAGATTAAACCAACGGGCTCTATTCACCGACCAGAAATTCACTTCCGTCTAGAATCGTGGATAGCTGAACTTCGTGAGCGCTGCTAACGATATTTATGTAAAGCAATCGCATCTGACTCGCCGAACGGTTTCATTGTCGCTCGATGGAGGTAGGTGATTGAGTTTCTAGGAATGATTGCTAGGTGCTTGATCTCTTTATTTTAGAAAATACAAAGGAATTCGATCGACGAAAATAAAAGAAATTAATGATCTTAAGAAGGTGGTATTGTATCTACTGTGGTGAAAAATTTATTATTATTATTATTATTATTAAACGTCTTTATTACTATTCCAGTAAAAGGCGAGGCGCAGCTAGTAAGCTGTTACAAAGCCTGACCTTACTTATGAACAACAAAGAAGAAAGAAAAACAAAGAAATACAGCAATATAAACACAAACACAAAACATAACATAAAAATAAAAGTTGATATAAAGAAAAAAGAAAAAAAGAAACAAATTATTGCCATCTAGAACTAGGCATCCGTCCACTTTCAGAAGATTGTCTGTGAGGAGTGGTGCGACGAAAATTCTGCTGATAGTGGCAGTAAAAACGACAATATTCTTGCGATCTATGTACTAAGTAGTGTCACTTGACTTCACTGTCATTTAAATTAGATTTGTTTAAGTTAATTCGAAATATTTGGTTATGAAACTTTTAGTTTTTTTTCAGATGTTTCTCACTTTTTGGTTGGTTGTTTGCAGAAGAGAATTTTTAAGTTTGAATTTACTTTTTATTATTAATGTACAAGCCAAGGGGCTACTACTTAGTTACAAATTTCTAATACAAAACTGCTTAGTTTTTTAACATTTAACTATTATTATTTTACCACCAACACAAAGTGACCCAATTCCCCTCGGTCGCCCCACCAACAACATTGAACAAGTAACCTTCCTACAAAATTGAAAATCTTAGCGGCAAGTATACAAATTTGTATTTCCAAGTGAATTAAAATAGCGCACGGCACAAAGGCAGGGTCGGCAACGAATGGAGCTCAAGGGAAATTACTTTCCGCGCACCGGGGCCCGTGGAAAAATTAAAATCCAAGGCGCGAAGGATCCAGTACAGAAATTTCGACGGAGTTACAAGCCCCTCATTAGCGTCACCTCGTCCCCGCGTCAAGCGACGAGGGCCGCTTAATGAAAGCAACCCGGAGGTCTTGCTCAAAATTGACTGTGAAATATCTGACCGGGGTCTCCAATAAACTGTTCGCGATCCTATACCCCGCTGTGGCCTTAATTCCAGTGTCCTGTTAAAAAGGAACGAGTCGTTGACTGAGAAGGCCGACAGGAAATAAAACACCGAAAGGAATGGAAGGTACTTAAATAATAAATTGACATCAACCTTAACATTACCTTGTAACCCGCGCTGTTTATAAAAAAGAAAAAAAAACACCGAAGTACGCTCCATTGCCAATGGACAATCGGTCTACTACGATGCTTCGTGCCCGGGATCCAAACAGGAAGGAAGCGGGCGCAGTTAATCCTGCAATATCGTCAGGTCGCAAATAAACAGAAATGACTTTTCAGGGCTACGGGGCGATACTGGAAGTTATTAATGGCGGCTTGGCGAACTCTCATTTCGCCTCGTCCCAGCGAGCACCGGGCGCGAATTAAGGAGTATTGCGGAGGAGGCAGGGTCGGGGTGGGCGAGGGAGAATAAAGCCGGAAGAAGATGAAAGTTTAACCCGTCTCCCGGCCGGAATCGCGAAGATGAAGCACCTGAACGTTCCGCCACTTCGTTTTCCGCAGTATGTTTCGAGTCTTAATATTACTTCGCCTCTCTTATTGCTATCGTCCTCGAGCCTCCCCGGTTTATTGTGCCGCGCGTTGCGTCGCCCGCGAAGCAATAAAGCAACCAGCGCGGGCTGAGCTTATAAAGAAACGTACGCGGAACCGCGACCGGCCGAGAAACGGACGAGAATCCGACTAACCACGCGCGTCTCCTCCCTTTAATCGCGTTATCGTGGTACAGAGATTTGGACGTGGAATACTCTGCACCCCTCCGGGGGTTAACCGACGGCTCGCCCCGAGATTAAGAAAGAATACCGAATTCCACCCTCGCGGTGCCGCTGGAATTTCTCCTTTGCCGGATAACTGTGTCGCCCCATTCCGACGCGTTGTTGGAATTAAAATGTTCACCACATGGGGACTGCTAACCGCTTAGAGGAGTAAGTGGAAGACGAATGGGCGACACGGGGTAAATATAAATTACGTGCGGAGGTACTTGGGTAAATGAGTGACAGCGAATTCTTTGTGTGTAGTCTGCTGAAATGGGATTGATATTATATTTGCTTTAATTTCTGATGCTAAATGTTATTTAATATGTTTCTAATAGAGAAACAATTGTAACTGAGGATTAATGAGACCAACAGGGGAAACAATTCTAGAATTCTTTAAGCATCTGACAAGCACATCCCGAACTCGGAAATTCAAAAAATTCTGAAACTTTCTGAATATGTAGGGAAGTTCCTCCCGATTACAACGTAATTTTTGTTTGCTGTCCAAATTCACTCTAACCCTGAAAATCTGGTTATTTTCCGATTTTGTGTTATAACTTGCGAATTGTAAAATAATTTTTTTACTATATGATATATCTGACTAAAAGAAGTGACTTTTGTCTTGAAATATTTTTTCTGTCTCTTACAGTTCGCGAGTTATAATACAAAATCGTAAAATAGCCGAATTTTCAGGAGTCAATTTCACCCCCCACGAGTGAATTTGGGCAGCGAACAAAAATTGCGTTGTAATCAGGAGGAAATACTCTGCATATTCACAAAGTCTCAAATTTTTTTGAATTTTCGGTTTCGGGATCTTTCCTCGTGAAAATGAAGGGTAAGGGGGAAAATGAGGAATGTCCATTTTTCGAGATTTTCGATTTATAGCATATTTTGTTGGTGGCAACGGGAACTACGTAATTGTCGAATCATAAAGAGTTATAAAGTTCAAATGCTCGCTTAAGATAATGTTAAAGTTTTGGTGTATTGGTTAAAAACAGGAAACGTCCACTCTGCACTGGAAGAACACACGGAATGTCCCCAGTCGTTGCCTAAGCATAATCTTCTGTCGTCAAGGTAAAACACGAAATTATGATAATAAAATGCTAATTCCTGATTCAGCAATTGTGAAGGAAATGCGAATATTACGTAACATTTTTTGTCGAACCATTTACAATAAGTACGCTCATCACCATTAAAACAAAGCATACACAGAATTCCTGCCTATTTCAAAAGCAAAATACGAACCCCTCATGATCTTAAAAATATTTTGCGATCCTAAGGCCCAGCTATTTTATGAGACTTTGTCTCAAGCATAACAAGTAAGAGAGAAGTCAAATATCTGACAATTAATAAAACGAGTGTCTTTCCTTGCTATAATAATAATTGAACTGGAAATTTCTTATTTAGTTTCAGCATACTGCCTTATTCAAACTAGAAATTATATTAAAAAAATGTAAAACACTTTATTGAATTGTTTATTTATCTCTGATGTCTAATTAAGGTATGATCTTCATCTTACAAAGAATTTTATCCTTTTATTTATATTTTATTTATATTTTATCCTTTTATCCCTTAAGTCATATAACTTTGTGATAAATAAAGACGTATTATTATTATTATTATTATTAATACAGATAAATTCCTCGAACCTTGTTTCTTGACAGGCAGACTAAAGTACTAAAACCTAATTTTCTCGAAGCTGTTTCGCGATATTCCCTGTTTTCCCCTTACCCTTCAAACACACCTGAGCATTCAATAATAATCTACTATCGCGACAAGCTCGATAGACCCCCTGAGTTCACAGCTTCAGCTTCCAATCCACTCTTCTCTGGATATTCGAGGACGCAAATGAGATTCGTGCAAACAGGAGCGTCGCGTAAGGAACAAGCTGGATCCACAAACCGATCCGTTTCAAGGGTACAAACAGCCGGTATCCTTTCGACGAGTAAAGGGAGGAAGAAGAAGACTCCAGCAACAATACGTGCACATATTTACAGGAGCACCTACTCCCTTATTTACCGAGCCACGGAAGGACGAGATTTCTACGCGAGGAGGGATGGGATGGCGCGAAAGATCGAGCTGGATGAAGCAGTGTACGTGTGCGCTCGGCAGCGACCCTCCCGCGCACAGTGCTCGCCCTTCGAGCCACGTCCTTCCAGGCGATATTCCTTATTTGTTCCAGATGCCTCGAAGTTCTCTGGGAAGAGGGCGCATCGACATGTACTTAAGACACCCAGGGGGATGAAGGAATGGGATAATGGAAGGGACGGGGTTGGGAACGGCAACTGGAGGATGGAAGTCAGTGAAGCGAGGTTCAGCTGGAAAGGAATAGGAAGGAGCCTCCACGCAGCCGACTATGCCCGATATTTTATTCATTTTTTGTTTTCCTCCATAAACAGACCGCGAAGAGCACGGGGTGGTTCTCGACACGGAAACAGTCAAACGTGACGGCGGTGAAAGACGGTAATAGGATATACATACACTTGTTCTGTTACTGACGTCTGCTTTTTTTTCCGGCCGGGAAAATGCGACACTGTTTTCTGTATAGAACAGGGGAAAAACGGAGATGCCTTGTATTCAGACTGTGACGTGGAACGTGCTTTCGGATCTCCAGGAAAACAAGATTCCCTTCGTGTGTAACGTTCCAGCTGTGTGTATGATTTTTACCATTACTACTTTCGATCTGTATTTCGGTAGGAAGCGAGCAGAATAATTGCTGTTTCTGCACCAGCGGCGTGTAGATTGGCGGACCGTTTCGATAATCGTTTTAACGCAGTCCACGCGAACAGAGGTTCAAGTTTTGATAATTGCTTGACGAACTTTAATCGAATTACATCCAATTATTCCGCCTGTGTCAATCATGCGGATGAATAATTTACTGGTGGATACGCTCGTTCGATTTCTGATTATGAGAGTCGCGGAACGCCAGCTGCCACGATCAGCTATGGTAGCGCGGATCATCGTTGATGCGCGATGTTAATATTTTATACAATAAGACGGGGCGAGGTAATGAATTAATGCTTAGCGCTCTGAAATCGGATTAATTCGAATGAAATTTAAAGTTCCATCGCGCGATCCTCGCTTCGATTCATGTCTCACTGCTAAATTCGTGGCATTCTGTCGGTCACGGATTTAGTTGTAATCTGGTTGAAACCTTGAAACCACGGCGCACATGCAGGAACAATGTACTTTGTGTCGCTAATGAGCGATTTTATTATGTTCGGGGATTGAATCGAGGGATTGGTGATGAGACATAAGGTTTCGGGTTTCCATTCAGAGTTGGGCATTAGCTAAATGAAAAATTATTTAAATAACGGATCAAGTTGAAGTTACTTTAACTTTAGATTATTTTACGAATAAAGTTAACACATGCAGAATAATTCTTGTAACTCTTATTCGTTATGCGAAATTTTTTTTAAATAAAAATTTTGCCTGAAACCCATTGCACTGAATTTTGGAGTTGAAGTTCTATGAATGTTGGGCAAGATCTTTACATAGACATTCGATTGGAAAAAGTAGTCTCTGTGAGAAGACTGAGTGACAAGAAAAACGGCAACTGTGGAAGATAAACGTCGGAAGAATGATAAATGCAGCAAGGTGTACACCATCTGGTTATTTGTAAACACTTTCATGTTCCTCTATGAATCATTTCAGTCCGTTCTTTTGACAAGAACGCGCGTTGAAAAATTCTAGCAGCACTCTCCGCGAAGACAGGCGGAGATCTCGCAGCAAATACACGACAGGATAAAACACTGAACCAATTTTCAAGAATTAAAAACTATGCAGCGCACATTATTACGCTGCATCTTCCACACAGAAATCATCCGTATTACTTGTTACTTGTTCCAGTGACATTAACGATACAAGAAGAGCGCATTTACTTTGTCAATAAAAGCGTAGGTGCTAGAAATAATCAAAAGATCGAAAATTCAGGGTGATCTTGCACGATAAACGTATGTATATCCCCGCGTCAAAACGAATGGAACGTTTTAACATTCTTGAGGAGCAGAGAAAATGAAATGTGTGACCGTGCCGTGATTAGCATAGAAAGGAAAGGGCCGTTTTTCCCATTAAAAGCCCGTTGCGTGACCACTTAAAACGCAGAGTCGCGTTTCTTCGCGACTCGATTCGAATCCATCGTACGTACGAGCAATTTCGTCGGGTCCTGAAATTTTAATCGGCACGGACGAAGGTAAAGCCAGTTCGGAAAGTGAATTAGCAAGGCGGCTGGGGAAATAGTTACGCGGCGGTGACCTTCCAACCAAGAGGGTGGGGGTGCTTTCCATATACGAGACGTGCGCGGAAATGATTATATTCGAGTGGCTTTCATGGGAGACATACCTGGAAACAATTAACCGGTCTTCCACAACAACAATTAAGCTCGCCCAGGGTTTTGCCTTAAATTGTGAAAAGGATCGATTTGTTATAAGAATAGCAGTGCTGTACGAAATGGTCATAAAAGAACGTTGATTCTATCGCGCAACAATTAAGTGTTTATTCTTGCGATGTTGTTTTTTGAAGCTCATATTGTTAGTACATACATTGCTTCCAATAGATAAGAGAATATTTTGATGAAATAATTCAGTGGCGGATTTTATGATAAAGGCTCAGGTGGGAAACGTTTTGACGCGCCCATTTTTTTAGGAAAATGAAGAAGTGATTTACTGAAAAGGGATTAATGTAATAGCATAGAAAAAAATATAGTGTTTGGATTAAATCATCATTTTTTTAAGATAGGGCCCTGTGGGCCCTTATAGGTGGAGAACTATATAGGCGGCAACTGGTCATCAGTCGATTGTTAAAATCCGGCACTGATATAATTACATGCTCAAGTGATAAACATTATTTTTATTAAACTCTTTGTTCTACATGAAAAGATCTACATGATCTTTTTGGTATATGATTTGATATATGATGTTTTTGGTATGCAAATTGCAGATTTAGAAAATGAAGGGTAAGGGGGAAAACAGGGGATGTCACAAAACAGCTTTATCGAGAAAATTAAGTTTTAATACTTTAGTCTACCAGTAAAGAAACAAGTTTCGATGAATTTATTTGTAGATACCTATTTCAGTTACTCCAGGTTCGGATTACGAATTTTGTGGCCCGGGGCTATCAAACCTTCGAGGGCCCCCGTAATTGAAAATCTGGGGGTTCAAAAATGTAAACAATAATGAGTTTAAATTCTCGTATAATGAGAATTCACTGTAATTGCGTGGGAAATTTTAAACGAGATACCATGTATATATTTAAAAACATATAATTCACAAAGCTTGTAAAACTTTGAATAGATATCATAAAGGAGGGTTAAGCAATGCAATTTTAAGATAAAAATATAAAATTGGAAGTCGTGGAATTCATAGACAATTTATTTCATACAACATTTCCAATGAAGACAGAGTGAGCTAATCGCTTAGAACTGAAGGCTTAGAACGGGGCCCCTTCGAAAGTGGAGACCGGGGCTGCAACCCCCCCCCCCCCCCCCTAGCCCTCCTTTAATCCAGACCTGCAGTTATTCCAGTTGGAATACCCATTTTAATATCAGTATGAAATGTTGAAATACTAAATAGTTAATAGGAGGAAATTGCAAGTTCCATTGAAAGCACTTTTGATTCAGGTTAAAAGCCGCTATACATATAAGATATTCATGTTGTAGACAGGTAGATAAACATTTCAAAAGGACATTCCCAAAACAGCAGTTATACCTCCGTTTAATAAACAGAAACGCTTTAACAGTACCACAAAAGCGTACCTTTTAAACGTTACTGAAGCAAGTATTTTTCTCCCAGCATCATTCACATTTACCGTAAACGCGAACGTTCTCCCTAAACATTCTGTGAAGCAGCTATTTGCACTCGTAAAAACAGTTGCCCCGTATGCAACGAATGCATACATACTTAAAGTTTAACCTATTAAAGTTCGAACGCACGTAACTCTGCGAGAACATTTTTGTTGCGCGGATTCTAGAATATACAAAGTCCTCGAGTAATCACTGGCAACGCGAAACATTCGCTGATCTGGAAAGCACTGTTCGAGATTAGACTGGAGCAGAAAAACAGAGCAACGTAGGCTCCGGAAAGTTTTCGGGAGCGCGTAGGTTGGAAAGATCCCTCGTTAGGAACGATGGCCGAGGAGTGTCGGGTAAAAGCCACCTGTTGATCGATGAAAATACCGATTCCACTCTCGTCGAGAGTTTTGGTTCGCTTTGAACCACGGGGGAAGCGGCTCCTCGAGAGTAGCAGGGCTTCAGCCAGTTCCTGGAGGATCCTCAGGGAGAGGGCACGGGGCATTTAATTAACCACCTGATCGATACACCTGCCCCGGGAGCTCACCTGGACCCGGATTTCTCCAGGGGTGGCTTTATGGTAAGCATAAGCGACCGCGCGCGTATTACTCCGGGATTACAATCAGCCTTCTAAATGTGGAATTTAATTAAACGCCACGAGTCGCTGCAAGCTTTTGCTGTCCCCCTCGAATGAAATACTAGATTAGGAATCGGGATGGGACTCCGGGGGAGGCATTCCCCGTGGGGGCGTTCTGGTCGATCTGGATTTCAACGTGCCACGGTGCAGTGAGTTTTGGGGATTCCTTTTGATTTGCTTGAGGTAAAAGTGAGAATAGATTTCACTTGGGAATGTAGGAAGGGTTTTTTTGTATCGTATTGTCTACGTTTACCTAGTGGTTGGATGCTTCTATGATTTTGTGAGTGGAATGGTAAAAGAAAGGAGCTCTAATTGCGATTATGTAAGTTTGAAGGAGTACTAGATTTTACCATAAACAGGAGTGTAGGTACTTGGGTATTTTTTTATACATTTTGTTCAAGTGTTCGTGCGCAATAACGCCTGGTTTATGATAAATCTAGGCACTTTCCTTTCGCAGAACAAGGAGCTGTGGAATTCCTTTATATTGAAATGACTGGCATTCCTCGTGAAACTTTGCCTAAAGTTCCGCGGAATAATTGCCGACTGTGCAGCGAGAATGATAAAGACTGCGGAACGCACGGTCGCATGTCAGCGCGCGTGGAATGTCAGGGTTTTTGCCCCGACTCGAATCACTTTCTCGTTCTCATGGTATCCTCGTATGACAGGAGTGTTGCACGCTACCGCAACCACGTTCCGTCATCGCAAAGGCGGGCAACGCATGAAAGGGAACGTTGGAATGGTTTACCGACACGCTCGTACACGTAACACGCCGAGAATAGGCTTGACGCCAGTGGAACGATGTATTTTTAACGGTAAAGATGACAGAGTAGACACATTGACATCGGAGTGTTGTTAATCGAACCTGTTTATCATTAAGTAGGTACATACTAATCGTCTCGGTTCATGATTTCTAAAAAAGGTATATCAATGAAAAACTATTTCCACGGTTCTACTATACGAATACATGTAAAGCTAAAGTCTCTTGGGTTTTGGGCACATAGAATCAATTCCTAAAAGCGTTCCCAAAATTCGATACATCACTCAAGTCAATCATCTAAATAGGTATCTACCATCCATAGAAATCAGTAGTTACAGCCTGCAAAGATCAGACAGCACTGCTGCTATAGGTAAAATCTCCTGGCTATTTGGCGCATAGAATGAATTCCAAAAGCGTTTTCAAAATTCGATACACCACCCAAGTCAATCATCTATCTACCATCCACAGAGATCAGTAGTTGCAGCCAGCAAATATCAGACAGCACTGCTGCTATACGAATATAAATGTAAAGGTAAAATCTCCTGGCTTTTTGGTGCATAGAATGAATCTCAAAAACGTTCCCAAAATTCGATACACCACCCAAGTCAATCATCTATCTACCATCCACAGAGATCAGTAGTTGCAGCCAGCAAAGATCAGACAGCACTGCTGCTATAGGTAATTCGCCTGGCTCTTTGGCGCATAGAATGAATCCCAAAAACGTTCTCAAAATTCGATACACCACCCAAGTCAATCATCTATCTACCATCCACAGAGATCAGTAGTTGCAGCCAGCAAATATCAGACAGCACTGCTGCTATACGAATATAAATGTAAAAGTAAAATCTCCTGGCTTTTTGGCGCATAGAATGAATCTCAAAAACGTTCCCAAAATTCGATACACCACCCAAGTCGATCATTTATCTACCATCCACAGATATCAGTAGTTGCAGCCAGCAAAGATCAGACAGCACTGCTGCTATACGAATATAAATGTACATAAAGATAAAATCTCCTAGCTTTTTGGCACAAAGAATGAATCCCAAAAACGTTCCCAAAATTCGATACACCACCCAAGTCAATCATCCATCTACCATCCACAGAGATCAGTAGTTGCAGCCAGCAAAGATCAGACAGCACTGCTGCTATACGAATATAAATGTACATAAAGATAAAATCTCCTAGCTTTTTGGCACAAAGAATGAATCCCAAAAACGTTCCCAAAATTCCATACACCACTCAAGCCCATCACCTATCTACATCCTAGGAGATCAGTAATTGCAGTGAGTAAAGTTCAGACAGCACCTTCCATCACCGAGAACCAACCGCAACCACATACCCAAGAATACCCCGCCTACAAAATGTACCTAGAAAATTATCTACTAAGAATCCACAAAGAAAGCTCCTCGATGGTGAACACAGGCACCTCCACGTCCCGATGCTGCCTTGTTCATCGATCGCCACCAGTCCACCTTCCCGGGCGATAATTACTCGGCGCACGGGCGCATTCTCTTTGCCCGCGACTACTCGACCAGCATCAGGATCAACGACCCCCACGCTGGACACTGAGGTCTGCCTGTGACAGTCGTTCACGAGGAAACAGCGTCGCCTGGAACACGGCTCGCGCCTATCCCGCTGGCCAACGAGGAGCCACGTTCCGTTTCTGCTCGCCTGATATCGCGATACCAATATCCAGCGACTCTGCGCACGTCGATCGCGGCAACGTGCTGCGTTTTGCACCTGCGTGAGCGCGCCCGACACCGCGCCAGCCCTGCGGGATTATTACGCAGGCGTCCGCTGGGAACTGCTGTCGCGGGATGAATATTAATCGATGCTGGATGACTGTCCATACTAACGGGGCCAACGAGCGACGTGGCCATCACGGAATCTGGGGCTCCGCCGTTCCTTGGATTTGGTTAGATCGTTAGGAAATGTGTCGCTGCCTGGGACCCTGACGCGTGTCTTTTCATGGGATAATGATGTCAACCGTGAGCGAGGTGAATGGCGAGTGATTGGGCGCCAGCGATTCAGGGAGAGCTTGGAAGTAATAGCCGTGTCGAGTCACCGTAACAGAGAGATCATATCCTGGTTGATATTTCTGATATTTCTCGGGGGTCGTGGATGACGCTGGGATCGACAAATGAATTTGAGTTTCATATTTACAGGTGTTGGGCGAAAGGCTTGACTCTAGATTTTCAGACTGATGAGAATATGTAGGATTCTTCTTAATTTCATCCGAGGCTAGTAGAATTCTAATGGTTTGATTACGTGTGATCTGTTTGTTTCGAGTACCAATCAACTTCAAACTTTGGACTTCTCAATTCAGTTTCGAGGACTTTTATTGCATCAGGCGTTTCAGGTCTTCTTCCAACAGTTTTTAGCTACTATATATATAATAGGCGATACAGACGTATTGTTTTGAAGGCTTGTATGAATTTTGGGAGAAAGGATAACAGGCTAGTGACGAGTGCAAGGCTACAAGTGTCTGCAACATCAGAGGGCAACAGGCGGAATCTACAATAATCCGGGGTTAAAACGCTAGTGCGATACGAGGAGCGTGATTCCATCGAGATCGTCGACCACGATACAGCGCCTATTTGGGGGTTTATGCCGATAATTTTCCGAGATGATGGCCAATATCAGTCGGAAACGAGCTCTGCCCGCAACTACTTCGAGTATCGATATAACGTTCCGACCTGCGCCTGCATGCGAACCGATTCCTCGATCTTCTGCTCGCCGGGCAGCCAGAGGTGCAGCCTTTTACCTGGCCCAACGCCTACACCTCCCACCTTTACCTCCGGACCTCCTACCTCCATGGCTCACCTCCCGCATATTTCAGCGAAATTATAAAGCCTCTGCGATTAAACGATCCTTCACAGTGATTCATGGATACCTATATAAACAAGTATAGGGGATGATCCTTCTGGCGATGCGCAGGGAAATTTTTACGCGCTAACAAATCACCTAGCGAACTGGGAACACGCACATGCTCCACACCGGTGAATACACGAGCACGGGAAGCGCAGAAAATGTTGGTTAAATTACGGACTGTTATATCAAGTATTTTCGTGACACCAGGCTACATGCGACACTCTAAATTCTACTATATAAAAGTTCGCGCCTATTCGTTTCCCTAATTAATCCTATCAGCGTGCACCTGTTACCAACTATCGACCACCAACGCTTCCTCTGTATTTAAAAATGATTAAAAAGCGAGTTACTCAATTCTGCCCGCAGCACGCGCTGTATACAGCAAAATGCCGCAGTTCACGCTTTACTAGCAATGTAATTATTAAACACCTGTGAAGAGTCAACTCCCCCGGTTAACGAGTTAAAAAATAATGCGCTAAACTGCTCGCTGGATGTCGAGTGACGATTTTCCATTGACTTTTTCTTTGAAACACCTTCTTTTTAAGAGCCAACGAGCTTTTGTAGAATATGTAACCACCCACGTAAGCCTCGCTGCGTGTCACAAGAAAATTACACGGACACCTGTACCTCGGCGAGGCGAACGCAATGTCTGGATGATTTCCTCGGGTGATGAGTGCCAGGGAAGCAGGCAGCGTAGCTGGTGGAGTTAGCCGGCGTGTCGCGACTGCGCCAATGTTCCGCGAGCGCGCCAACCGCGTCAGACGGAGACGCGAAGAGCCGCGGGTGAAGCGCGTGAGCAGGTAAAGGAGCCTCAGATTTCCTTTTCAGGTGAATTCCGCGAGCGTGGGCGAGCAGGGCAGCAGGGACGGGAAGAATGCTACACCTGCTGGCAAGGTGTAAGGTCGCGCCCCCCACTCAGCTTTCACCTTCTATCCCCCGTAGTCTTCCTTCCTTCGTTCTCTTCTTTCCGACCATCCAGCACGACTGCTTTCACGACCGAACCCACGGCCATGGTAGGGGTAAACCGCACGACGAGGTAACAGGTTAACAAGAAATCGTTGAGCGTCGCTTGAACGTTACCTGCCGTCTTGTTTCCTTGGTATCCAGCGCCGAGGTGCGCGTGGAAGATTGGGCGTACGCGCGTGTCCGCAGGCGGATGGTGCCGCGAGTTGGACGAAGGGACGGTAGCTCCAGGGAGGTCCCACGGACTCCCGAGTCAACACGTAACAAGAGCTTAATTGTAAGGTACCTTTTGCAATGAGAATTAGAACAGTGATTGTGGCTGGACGTGACGTTACGTCGAGGTTTCACTAACCCTCTTGGGGTTAGCTGCAGGGAATGATGGACCGACGTTTATGGCTACGTTCAGGATCACCGATGCTTGGTTTTAAAAGGAGAAAATGTTGCGGAAGCTATGCAGTGTTCTGTTGTTAGTAACGCTATTGTTGGTTAAAAACGGAGTTTAGAATAATTGCAGACTTTTACCGAATTACACGGAGCATTGTAGCATGTATAATGGGAAAGGTAAGACTCGTTTCGCTTTCAAAGTGATTTCTTACTTTCCTTTCGATCACGCTGGGTTGACAACCGATAGTTGGCATGGGATTCATTGTGGGTAGGGTGCTGGTATAGTAGCGAGTAGTAATTTGAATAATTTCTTATTACTTCTTAAAAGTAAGATAATCGTTACAGCAAGTGAAAATGCGAAGTGAGAATTTGTAGATGACTAAACGTACCATCTCGATATTATATTCACCTCGGTAAACTCTTAAGAACTATGCAGCACTTGGATCTGTTCACTCCTCAAAAGAATAAAATCGACGGAGCAGCGGAGTCAGCACTGCATTTCGCGAGGAACTGAGACTTTTAAAGAATTCCATTCCCTTAGCATTCCACTGAATGATTCAAAACGGATTTTTCGTCGTACAGGGCCTACGTTATTGAAGTTTCCCCTCCGCGAGGATCTAAAATTCCTGATTCCATTTACACGGGGCGCAAACAAAAGGGGATAGACATCGAGGGCACGCGATGCCGTCAAAACTTCTGTTTCCATCATTGTCGACGATGCCATTCTCGACCGAGGACGCTTTCATTGACAGGAAATCAATAGACAGTCTACTATTTACGTAACGAACGGCCGGGGAATACAGCGATCTGTATACGTTTTTCCTTCTACTACTATCCCCTGCGCGCATTGTCACGCTCGCTGAGGCACGTATAGCAATCAGTTCGCTGCACGAAATCACGGGCGAGGATCCAGTGGAAACGGCAAGTCGCCCCGTGGAAGACAGTGGGTCTTAGCTCCAGAATTGCAAATGAATTTTTCACCACGCTCGATTATGTTAATTTCAGCGCTCGACCTCGGCTCCAATTTCGCGTAACGGAGTTTTATCGGACGAACGGGGTTACGGTATGAAGGGAACCGCGAGAGTTTTAACTAAGTAACAGACTTTATTTTTAGGGGGGAGACCACTGTAATGGTTTGAAAAGTAAGGGCGTTTTCGGGATTTTTTTCTATCAAACAACGCAAGTAAATCTGTGCATTATATCTGTGTAAAAAGAATTTTTTTCAATCAAATTCATAAATTCGTTTCCGATATAGGTACTCTTCGTCAAAATATGCGCTGCGGCAAAATCCTGCAGTGCGCTAGCGATATGGTTAATCAGGATTTAAAAAGACAAAAATATTTAGAAAATAGGTAGAAGCCTACGTCTATTACGTGACGATAAAAAAAGTCAATATAGCAAAAGATAACAAAGTGGCGGACCACTGAAAAAAATCGTTTGTTGGGGTAAAGATGATAAAAAAATATAAGGAGACCGTTAATTAAAGAAACTAATCGTCACGTAATAGACACGGTTTTTTCGTAGGGGAGACCGGGGCAAATCGGCCACTGGGGTAAATCGGCCACATGAAGTTTTACCAAGTGGAAGTTAAAATAAAAACTCGTGTTTGCTTTTGTAAACGTCTCTCTATGTGTCTACAGTACCAACGGAATTTGATAGCATTTGAGATTATGTTGCACTTTGTAGAAGGCAAAATACGTTTTCGGCAGTGATAAAAAAATTTCGTGACTTGTGGAAAAGTTCCCTTTATTCTGTAATATTGGTATTCTGAAGTTTGAGGTGAGTATGTACTGATTAAAATAGCAGTACCGATTCCGATTCCGATGATAGTTTGAGTTATTTTGGAAAATCTCTTTGTGTTTAAGTGATTGAAGTTAGAGTTTACGTCTGGGGCAAAACGGCCACGTAACACCCGGGGCAAATTGGCCACTCACTGATGATGCCGAATCATAGTAAATAAGTAGTTTTATTAACTTTTGTGGTAAAAATATTCTTCGACGCAGCCCCGTCAGTGGATCCGACGCTCAACAATGGAAAACAGTTGACGGTTTCGAGACGGGGAAAGGATTTGTGTGGCCTGGACGGAAACACGGCTACGCAGTGCAGTTCGATCTTTGGAAAAAGAAAGTTACATATATCCATGCGTTTAAATATTGATTCAAGTGATTGTAGCTTGAATAGTTACGAGGAGAAATAAATATCGTCTACATTTTTCAACAACATGGTCCGTAATTACAATCGCAAGAAACCTCCAATCGTCGTCCAAGAAAAGCTGTTACGACCACCAATGTGGAATTGGAATCTCAGCCTTTGACGAAGACAGGGTGTTCAATTGGACGTACGTTGCGTAAACGCAGGTGCCAAAAGAAGCAACTGGAAAAACTAAACTTCGGAAACTGAAGATGACTGAAAAATGCAACAATATTTAAACCGCAGTATGTGTGCGTTAAAAACGTGAACTTCTCAACTTTTCAAACAGTTTTTTGACTCTATTGTAATTTGTAATTGAGAAATAAACGACTCATTTTCATTTATGACTAAAAATTCATCAACATCCAGCCCGAATAAAAGGGGTCCGTTTTGCCCCGAAGGAGTGGCCGATTTACCCCGGCATTTTTCGAAACGGCGATTTTACATTATATTACCAATTCTCTGGAATGACTTTAAAAAAGGGGATTAATGAAAATTTGTTGTAGCAATTATGTACTATAGGGATTACTCTTTCGGATAGTATAATTCACATAATTGAAAAATTAAATTTTGTTTGTTAAATTTATCAATGAAAAAAAGTGGCCGATTTGCCCCGGTCTCCCCTACAATAAATGGTTTTGCTCGTGTCAATTGGATGTATAGTTTTCTCTATATACTGTCAATGCGGTTGAAAAATGTAATTCTGAGAAAAACGCGTGCAGAGTTTCGATCGGTTTAGTCGCGCGATTGGCACCGCTTCACGGAAAATACTATATTTCCGTCAATTTTACGAATTTCTTCATAAAATTTGGAGAGAGCATTCTTGAAACGTATTTCTTTTAGAAAATGTAAAAAAGATACAATTGATTTTTCCGACTTTTTACAGTCGGAATATCTTAATTATCTCTTAAATATCAGACACGCTTTTATACTTCGAGGGAGGAAACGCGAGGTGGTTCGCGAGTAACAGAATTATGATGCAGCAATGCCGAAAGTTGATATATAATTGTAAGTGTTGCGTGTGCACCAAGAATTTCTAAGTTTCTAGATATGTATCTCCCGAATCCGGAAGCCCCAGTTCTTAATTATTATTAACTATAATTCTAGTACGCGGACCAGCAGATAAGCTTCCAAGGAAAGATCCCCAACCGGAAATTTAAAAAATTAAGAAACTTTGGGGATATCTAGAGGATATATAGATACCTACTTAGGTATGTATTATGCAACTTTTTTGGTGCCAAAATTCAAAATTGAAATTGGGGAATTCGGATCGTGGACTTGTAATGTGATTGTGTGTAGGGGTTGATAATGACTTAGAGAGAATGCAATGATTTGGTGGGTTGTGAGTAGATTTATTGTTTGTATTAAATGAATATTTTTTTACTGTTTAAGTATTTAATTTATTTTCTCAATTGAGTTTCAGTGAAATTTCCTGAATTTCCCAATTTTGTGATATAACTCGCGAACTGTAAGGACTGTGAGTTACCAAATGATAGTTCTAATTAAAAGAAGTAACATTCGCCTGAAAACTGTTTTTCTATCTCTTAGGTAGATACAGTTCGCGATTTATAACACAAAATCGAAAAATAGCCGGATTTCCCGGTGCCAATTTCACCCCTTTAAAATGAATTTATGCCGCAAAAAAAAGTGCGTAATACATATCTATATAGCCTTTACAATTCCCCAAGTTTCATAATTCTTTGAATTTCCGGTTTGGGGATCTTCCCTTGTTGGTTAAGGAGGAACAGTTCAGTTGGGGGTTGTCAACCCTTTTTGGGGTAACGCCAGTGAAGGGGTAGGATCCAAGTGAGGATTCTGCCCATAAGTAGTAGTCAGCTTCCTAACAACACTTTTATTAAAATGCCATTAAATCTCCGAACGTTCGAGGGCGTCTAAAATTAAAAACACTAGGTAGGATCCTTGGATTCCTAGGATTCACGACCCGCGCCGCGAGCTCCTTCGCGAACAGTAAATTTCTTGAGGTCGCAGCTCCTATCTTTCACGACCCGCGTTCGACGACCGCCGTTAAGTATGCGCGGATGCTCTCGACTTTTCAGCGGTGTTAAATTCAGAGCGCGACGTTTATAGTGAAATTGATAGGTGGATACTTGACGAGCTGTTAACACGGCGACGTGAGGGTAATACACTTTTAGGGGAGTCTGGTTAGAAGGCTGTTAACGCTTTTAGTGGAGTGGTTCCAGCGTCTTCGGTCCTCTTTTACCGTCGCCAGAGACGTGGGGATCGTGACTTCCTTCTCAATTCAATATAAATAACGTAACTCTTCTGTCTAGGCTCTCTTGCTTCGTTAAAAAATCATAAGAGCATATGTAAACATTCCAACTGACGTGTTCTTTAATAAAGTAACGAAAACAGAAAATTAAGTGAATAACCATGTTTAAGTTAATATTTATTATCCACTAAGGTATCTCCTCGATAAGAGACGCCAAAGTAGCTACTGCTATTCCAAGTACAAATTCGTAATTTGAGGAGTTAATTAACAACACAAATCAATTTACGTCTCATATCGATTTATCTTAATTGCATTAAGTTCTACTGAGTGCTCCTTACTTCATACAGAAAACGTCACCAGGACATACACTCTCAATCTACATTTCTTATAAAAAGCATAAAATTCGATCCGCAGTTTCCTTTTGCAGTATCGAAAGTACAGTCGAACTGAACGCAGCGCGTGGAGCGTTCAATCGCCCGTTAAGAAACCACTGTCCATTTTTCCTGGTTTCCGGGCGAGTTAATGTAGCCGGAGTTGCCGCGAAGCGTGCAGTACGTCCTCCGTCCAATTTGACTTGGCCTCGTAACGCGAGTGACAGAACGGGAGCGACGACGAATGGCTCGAGGTATACTGCCCTAGTCCGAGATGCACTACAACGATATTCACAGCGTCGACTGCACCAAGACACATTGCACCATCCAAGGTGCACTCGGCCCAGGTGGAACACGCCTAATCGACGGAACAGCGCGTCTTTCCGCTTGCTGCTCTCCTGACATACGGAATCGGCCTGTATACCTGAATTGAAGGGCCACGATCGACCAGACTGGACACCGAGGACGTGGGGCCCATACTTCATTTCTACTTCGTTTCACTGAGAAACTTTACAGACATTTGATTAAAGAAATTGATACAAATTCATGTTGCATAATTGCTCATGTTTAGGCAAGATTGTTTCAGTAGTGACTTTAACTTGGATTGCCATAATGGTTTAGGGATTGTAATTTTCTTGCAAGTATTTTTTGTAAGGAGTAGAGAAAGAGATGATTGGTTGTATTTAATTTGCTTCACTGGTGGGTTACTCGAAACCGATGGGTATTAAATATTACCCAGGTTAAATTTTCTTAATGAAACTACAAATCACGGTTTTCAGTTATAAATATGCCACTATTATTGTGAATTTTTCACACAGGCTTATTGGTGACTGAATTTAGGAACCAGATCGAGGAACCACTGCTATTAACTGCATGGAAATATTATTCGCAAAATCGGTATAAATTATATGTGAATCTTTCATTATTACACTTTTAATGTTTCAATCGTATCTGCTGCTAAAAAATAGTAACAAGTAGCTGATAGAGTCCATAAACTCGTCGTTCTATGTTTATTAAACAGGCGCTGCATCGCCGGCTGAATAAAAATCGATAAAGAAATTTATATACGACATAAACCTGATTAAAATCGAAAGCTTCATAAATCACAGTAAAAATCCCGAATCCTACTTTCCTTTCCATCGGTATCTCATTCTTCATTGGAAACGTTTCCAATTTTAGGATTCACCGACACAAAAGTCGCGACGGACATGAAAATTAAAGTCGTTCAACAATTACCGTTCATTTTTCGTCATAGGAACGGTAGCGTGCCGCTTCGAACGTGTCTATTTAGAAAGTGAAATCGCAGGTTTGGAAGGGTTAAAAGAAAACGGCAGTTCTCCTACCAGAATGGTAAAGAGCGCGAGGAGGACTTCGCGGTGCCGTGGTATGCGCAGATAAACGCACGTTTCCAGGTGATTCAGGTGCGCGAACAGGTGCTGAATATCAGGAAAACAAGCGTGTAGGAGGAGGACCACGCGTTGCGTTCTTGCTCACTTTTCTTTCGCCTCGAGCGGCAATTCCGTCCCGGATCGCCCGAGTACGTCGTTCTCCTATTTCATTTCACGTTCGTGTTTCAACGGAACTGCCTAGCACCGGCTCCCGTGTGTCGCCGTATTTTGAAAGTACAGGCGAACCTTTATGCCGACGATATTTCACACGATAATGCGGCCACTTGCGCCTCGACGCTCAAGTTAGTGATACAATATGCGGGGTTAATATCGCTGGCTGGACAGCCACGGTCAGGTTTTGTCCGCCTGGATTCATCTATCGAGAAACGATACCCTTTTGTCTGGCAATTTAGAACTTCAGGGTGGAATCCCAATTTATGAGCCAAAAACACAGCAAAATTTGGGATTTTATTTAAGAAAATTAGCAATTGGATTCATCTGAAGTTTGGAATATGCATGTTTGAAGATTTTGCAGTTTTTTTATTAATTTGTAATAATAAATATAGGAATTATGCATGACCAGAATAAAAGAATAAAAATTATTGAAGAGAGTGGTGAGTTTTCAAACTGAAAAGTCTGAACCTTTAATTTTTTGCTATCCAATATTGCGCTAATTTTCTTATGTATTAAAAGAAGTATATAACTTATCAGTATTCTGGTTCATAAAACTGAAACTATATATGTATAAAGTAAAACGCCTTTACATATTTTTGCTTCAGGTCACCTGGAAGATAGGTAAATATCATGCATACCAGTGGGCGGTGAATTTTGCGCCGTCGATCATGCATAACTCTTATATTTATTATTAAAAATTAATAAAAAGATACTGCAACTTCAAAGATGCAAACAAACATGATCCAAATTTCAGATGAAAATATTCCCAAATTTTCCTATGTTTTTAGCCCCTAAAATGCATGCCCTTTATTTCTCTGAAATTAAAAAAATGAACAGGCAGGTATTGCACATATCATTCTGCACGTTTCTGGCTTTAGTCTAGGGTAAAGGACCCAATTACTGGCAGCCAACCCAATTACTGTCACCTTAAGCTATTTTACTTAAACGTTTATTTATTCGTTATTTTAAGAAAAATAGCTTAAGGTGACAGTAATTGGGTTGGCTGCCAGTAATTGGGTCCTTTACCCTATCACCTCTTAAGACTACAAAAAATTGTAGGTAGAAATCTCCATTTGTAGAGGAATAGAAGCATCATGAAGAGAAAACTATCCTTCTGGATGCCACTTAATGCTCAACCCTTTGGCGAGGGATGATGAGCAGTACTCGTCCTCTGAAAATTGCCTGGAACTGTCGAATGACAAACTCTTGAAGCGAAGGCGTAGCAAGTGGGGCTCGGATTCAAGGATCTTTGGACCCCCAAAACCCGAAATATAGTTTTACTCAGCACTTCCAATATACTTTCTATTGTTTCGTGGTATTAGCAGTCGCCGAATGAAAGTAGCGGCAATCTGGGCTCCACACACTGCGTATTAACGCAGAAACTAACGAAATTCGTGCATTTCAAAACAGCCATCCACGCAACCGAACGCGACGCACGTACGTACGGTGCGCCTGAGATTCCAGCAGGGGAACCGGTTCGAAACACTACCTGCTCGATCTCTCGCGTAACCTGATCCCCTGGTCGAATGCACCTGTTTGCTCACCTGAAGCCAGGATTCACGTTTTCCGGGGCGGTCGCCGATCGACGCCGAAAAGTCGATCGAGCCACGGTAATCGATGGACGGCTAATAAAGAATCTGGAGAATCTCAGAAGCCCCTGGACGCAGATGGAAAGAGCGCGGTGCCATCTCCTGCTACAGCTGATCGCCTGCTCGGCTCGCAGGTCAATAGCTCGATCTCTCGAGCGATCGTTTCGCCTCGCCTCGTAACGGGATAATCGATTCCTCCTATCGAAAGTGGGCCACGATATTTGTGCCGAAGATGAGTGGAGAGGTTCTCCTCTCGACGATTTCGAGCCAGTCGACGGATGTACGCCTTCTTTCTTTAACTGACGCAGCTGGCGTTCAGACGAGGAAGGAGATCGTGGATGAGTCCTTCCTTTGTCGAGGACTCGTCTTTCTCTTGGCGTTTAATTACCACTTCCTTCAAATGAATGTCGAGTGGCTTCCTCGCGAACGAATTCGTTGCGCAAATCGTGGCCGAAGGTGGCAAGGATTTGACCAGCTCGATCGGATTTATTCGTGACGAATCTCCGCCCAGAGATTCCGCCGATCCACGCCGAATTAATGCGTGCGTTTTAATGAAGCAAGTTCACGCTGGCGAACAGCATGGCCATTTGTCGCAGAGAATCGGACGAGCAGGTGAAACGCTCATTAGTCGAAAGACAATTGAACGGGTAACGGGCAACTTTTTGTGTACTCCACAATGCCGATGCCAATGAGAGCAGCGCGCGACTCGAATCCTCGATGAACAATCGCCAATTTGCGTGGTACTCGCTGCCAGGCTAACGACAGTGCTCGATATCACGATAATTAAATGGATCTTCCATTTTTAAAAGCCTCCGGACTAAGCGTTGCGGTGTAAATAATCTGGATAGATTCGCAACCCTGAATTCGTATTATAATTCGATTTAATTAGCACGAGACTTGCGATTCTTCCGCGGAGAATGTTCACTTACCTACGTTCACGTCTGAAGCGCTTGCCACGGAGAGAAAGAGACAGAATCACCGACGAAACGAGTGGTCGATGAAAACTTTTCTACTTTTTATATAGACGAACGTTAATATGTTTCATAAGTTTCACGCTCCGCGAAATAAAAAGCGCTAATTACGTGGTAGCCGCGAGGTGTGTATAATGAGGACAGTGTTTCGAAAATGGTCGTTAACGAAGCCGCCGTTCCACCACGAATTTCTGTTTCCGGGATTTTATTCCATTCGCAGACTCGATATAAAACAGAAACGACTTCGGCTTCGGATATTTTTCTCTTACAAACACGGCTTCAATTTCAATGTGTTTGTCTACTGGCCCTGATTCTTTTCGAATATTTGGAAGTATTTCAGATTTCGAACAGCGAAGCATATTAATTCTTGTCGAGAAAATACAAGATACCCAAATTGAAGAGTCCTGGTAGAAAACACTGTTAAAAGTTAAAATTAAAAGTGACAAAATTAAAAAAACAAATTCGGAAAATGTTCTACGTGCCAATGGTAATACTATAGTAGGTAGGTATAGAATTTGATTTTTGGCACATACAGTGTTTTTAACCAACTTCAAAAAGGAGGAAGTTATAGATTCAACCCGTATGTATTTTTTGTTTGTCCGCTCATAACTCCTCAGCATATGAAGCGATCTTCATGATCTTTTTTTATTCGAAAGAGGGCGACGCTCCGATGCTGCCAACCTACATTGCATCAATATTGGCTCAATACTTTGCCAGAAGTGGTTAATTCAAACTTCGCCTTTTTACATAATTTATATTTCATGTATTCTCGCATTTTAGAGTATTTCCGCGCGTTGAATTGTAGACTCCATATAATGAATTTAAGACATCCTTATTCTCACTTTTTCACGTCGCTTATCTTCCGTTTCTAACAAACGGTTCTTTTTTTACAAGGAGCTTTTTGTACACCTACCCACATTTTTTAAAAATAAACGTACTTATATAACTTAAGTAACTAAAAAGTAAGGAATAACAAAATTTAAAAAAAATTAAAACCGACTTAAAAAAAAGTAAAAAATAACTGTTTTCCTTATTTATTATACGACTCTCCATTTTTTAAGCCGCTGCCAGATTTACATAGTACAAATGATGTGGTGCCGACACAAAAAAAATAGGAGTTGTAGATTAAATGGGGAGAAAAATTATTTTTCACTTTTTACTGCATCTTTACGTTCTTGAAGTCGGTTTGAAATTTTTTTCAATTTTACTACAAGGTGTCTTCAATTCAATCAACAGGATATACAATTATCGACTGCCGGATAAATAATAAATATCATTTATATATATATAATAATAATATTCATCCTACGTCACCTCTTTAAATGGCATAACTCAAACGCGTCACAAATATCGCGCGACGCGTTACAAACTGCAGCAGCAATAACAATTCATGTTTCTCGATTATACTTTTCAATTAATCTCGCGGTCGTGCCTCGTAAACAATAGATAAAGCAGAGCCACCCGCACCGTGTAAAGCCGTGGTGTAAAATTGTCAGTCACGATGGCTGCGATAAAGTTTTATTTAAATCGCGCGTATCTGTTGCGTAACGAGGGAAAGCGACAGGAGCTAGCTTCTACCACAATGTAATAATAAAAACTTGTTAAACGCGCATAATAATGGAGGCCCTTTAAATAGCCCGCGCTTATTCTCATTTTCGAGCAGCGTGACGGGCGGCTCTTCCTTTTTTATTTACGCGAATAAGTTAATGCCGGGTGCGATAAACAGCGAGCGCGGGGCGTATTCTCCGGCGACCACTGGAGTTTTAAGAAAGCCGGTTTTATATCGCGACACGTTAGTTCCTGACTTCCGCATCGTTGTAATACCTCGCCGACTTCGTAACGAGCATAGGTTTTACTGTACCGTGTAGCACGGCCGTTCCCCGCGAGGGGAAACTTTCTCCGGTCGTTTAAAAAGAATAACGGCCAGCGTAAACTTTCATTGCCGCTCGTGTTAATAAAGTTTACGTCGGGGGCTACGGGCCCCCGTGCGTTTCAATTAGTTGCAAATTGCTCGGGAATCGGCCGGCGCGACTGCTCCCGATACCGGGCGCTGCCGTCGAGAACAACGAGAAAAACGGGCAGAGCACTCCACCGACTTCCAGTAACGAATGCCTCGACGATACACTCGCTTGGCCCGCGATCACGCTGCGAAGAATGAACGGACACTGGGTGGCGCCATTACGGGCGATCTGAAATCACCGATTGTTTTAAATTGACTGGACTCGACGCTTGGTCAGTTGGTAGGAAATTTTTTTCACACTTTATCGTGAAATTCTTTTCCTATTGGCCTTTAAATTTATTGGTTGTGCAATCGATATATTTCGAACTTTATTAATCTTTGGTAAATTTATAAATTTTGAAACCAAAACAATATTAGAATTTTATTACTACTAATTATTAGAATATTCGAAGAAATTATTCGAATATTCAAAGAAATTATTCGTATTCGAAATTATTCGAATATTCAAAGAAATTATTCGTATTCGAAATTATTCGAATATTCAAAGAAATTATTCGTATTCGAAATTATTCGAATATTCGAAGAAATTATTCGTATTCGAAATTATTCGAATATTCGAAGAAATTATTCGTATTGGAAATTATTCGAATATTCAAAGAAATTATTCGTATTCGAAATTATTCGAATATTCAAAGAAATTATTCGTATTCGAAATTATTCGAATATTCAAAGAAATTATTCGTATTCGAAATTATTCGAATATTCAAAGAAATTATTCGTATTCGAAATTATTCGAATATTCAAAGAAATTATTCGTATTCGAAATTATTCGAATATTCAAAGAAATTATTCGTATTCGAAATTATTCGATTATTCAAAGAAATTATTCGTATTCGAAATTATTCGAATATTCAAAGAAATTATTCGAATATTCAAAGAAATTATTCGTATTCGAAATTATTCGTATTCGAAATTATTCGTATTCGAAATTATTCGTATTCGAAATTATTCGTATTCGAAATTATTCGTATTCGAAATTATTCGTATTCGAAATTATTCGAATATTCAAAGAAATTATTCGTATTCGAAATTATTCGTATTCGAAATTATTCGTATTCGAAATTATTCGTATTCGAAATTATTCGAATATTCAAAGAAATTATTCGTATTCGAAATTATTCGTATTCGAAATTATTCGAATATTCAAAGAAATTATTCGTATTCGAAATTATTCGAATATTCAAAAAAATTATTCGTATTCGAAATTATTCGATTATTCAAAGACATTATTCGTATTCGAAATTATTCGAATATTCAAATATTTACAACTCTAGTATGAAGCATACAATATAGCCAAATACTAGCAGCCTGATAAAACGAATGGTAAAATGCTAATGGACTCCAAATTGGTTGCAGTCCGTTCAAGTTTAACAGGACTGGTATCCGTGCACCGTAATTCTGCCACGTCTACCATGGTTTAGGCAACTTCAACGAGCCCCGAGTGAGTCTACCCAGGTTCTATGGGGATCGTTGAAGTTTGACCATCGTTTGTGGTGTTCGGGTGGGTCCAACTGGCTCCTAACGTGTCTGCAACGCCTGGCCGTCTACCCCGACTGGTCAAGTTCATTCGGCCCTAGCCTCGTCCATTAAGATCAAGCTAACTTCCTTCGAGTCCCAATGAATCTCCTCGTATCATATTGTCGCGAGTTTCAATTAAGTTTGCGGCATTACGTGGCCAACTGAGTGATACCTAGTATTGATTGGAGTTTCGAAACCTTCGCGCAAGCTATAATTGACTGACATTTACGATGGCATAAATGCATGACAACTTCGGCTATGTTCTGTCACCATCGAACGAGTTTAAGCGTTTAAACTGGTTTGTTCTCGTCGGAACAGTCGTACATCCATTCAAATATTTTCTCAGCACGATTTATGCAGACGTAGGACGATGTATTCTTGGATTTTTAGACGGGATAAGCCTTCAATTCCGTTATCATTAATATTCCTCCAACAATTTACAAATTCTTCATCACGTAACAACCACGTGCAGCGGTACTTCGTTTAATGCTCACTTGTCTCCCAGTTGTACACTGTTTTACGGTTCATTAGGAAAGAGTTTATGTAGCAATTGAATATACCGATGACACGGACAACTTTCAAATCATTAATGTACTTCCACGCTGTTCTGCAACATCTGATACACGAGAACACGTAATTAATTAAGTAGAATAATATTCAGTAACCAGACCCAATCAGAACAACTGTCTACGTATCGATGTCTCGATAGAATCAGGATATTCTTTTCTGTTGAAAGCGAAAGAGCAACTATAGGTCAGAGGATCACATTGATCAATTATCTCAATCGTAATTCGAGCAGTCAATTAAATTAATGGTGGCCGAATGAAAGAATCAATCACATCGAGCGCAGCGCGGAAACTAAATTATATTCCGTTTCTTAATTAAGCGAATAAATAAGCGTTACAATAACAAAGCTTGCGTAACATTGTTACATGTGTTCGTTCCATTAGTTCCATTTTAGTAAACAGCGTATCTTTCAACAGATGCATATCTTCCATCCGCGGTATCCGTGGACAAGCGATACACATTTATTCTTAAGTAAGAAACCGGTGTAAAGTGGCAGGTTACATTGCAGGAATACCATAGTGGTTACTTCGCGCGTGCCTATTCTTCGGAGCAGCGCATTTCTCACGTCTCCGACGGCGAATAAATCGACAGGGCGGTAGCCACCTTGCGTCAACCGCGTATTCTCACAGCGAGCAGGGAAAAGGAAGTAGGCTTTGTACGCTCGACAATGCAACAGTAAAACCGCCCGGGCCGCATTCACTGTCACACGATGACCTTACATAATCGTTTCGTAACGGCACGCAACGAGGTTAAACGTTCAACGTCGTTCTATAGGAAACGGAATAGTATTACCCGTTCGTAAACGAGTGTTCAATGGCTCGGCAATATCGCCGAAACAAAAACTGCGCCAGCAAAAACTGAAATCTCGCGGCTGGAAATTTAGCGGCCCACCGGTTGGACACCCACTAATTAGCAGCGCGCGAATCCGTTCATTTGCGAGTCCCGCAAACGATGTACATTTGCCGTTCCTGTTTTTCTCTCCGCTTCCATTTCTTGTCGCCGTCGTCACGTCGAATCGTTTCGGTGTCCTCGGTCAGCTAATTATGCGCCAAAACGTTTTCGCGGCTCTCTGCAATCAGTTACGAACACACGCCGGAATTTGGACAGCGTTGCGGCGTCGATGTCGAAATTATTCGCGGAGGCGAATCAGCGCGGTATCACGGCTGGATTCGAAGTGTTTTATGTTAGCCGTTAGATATTCCTTTTAAGCTTAGTCCTCTTGCTTGATCTCTGCAAGATTATTAATGGTTGCGTTGATAAATAATCCGTGTATTTTGCGTCTCATAGATTTTAATGTATGGCCTCGGCTTTTACGTAAACCGCCTTTTCGGCACAGATGTCTCCATACCAATCTTGTGTACTCTGATCCCTTATTTAGAATTTGCAAGCATGATAACTCATTGGGTCACGGAGTTAATTTTGTCAACTGCCCTTTGGCGAGTTTTAAGGGGAGGTTCTGGTTTAAATGTCGATTTTTTTTTTATTTAATTTTTCGAATGTTCAACCTTTTAGGAAAACGTGTTTAAAAGGATTTATTGAAATTCGCAAAATTCCCGAAGTTATAGGCATTTGAGTAGCGGCAAATGCATGGGTGACAACCGGCCACTCGGCGCTCACGTAAAACTTTAAACGCGTTTTTCTCGAAACAGTGTTCTCAAAACGGTGGGAGCTGTATGTTCAAAAGTTATTATCCGATTCGACTGAAACTTTTTTTATTTTGAAGATTATTCTTTTTTCTAGGGGGGGGGGGGGGACTAAAAAAAATTACAAAAAGTTGAAAATTTATAACTTTCAAAGGCGATGAAAGGACGAAAAATACAGGGAAAAGTGATTTCAAACGTGAAGTGTCGTTATTTTCTAAAAAAAATGTAATTTTTGTAATTTTTTTTAGTTCCCCCCCTAGAAAAATGAATAATCTTCAAAATAAAAAAGGTTTCAGTCGAATCGGATAATAACTTTTAGAGATACAGGTCCCACCGATTTGGATAAATTTTTTGACGCTTTAACTTTAACGACTCCCCAGGGCTGTCTGCACTGATTAATTATAAAACAAAAAATATATTTCTATAATTTAAGACATCCTTAATACAATGCAACAAGTCCCATTAAATTATACACACTAGTTTCCCTTTAATTAATTCCTAAAAATCACCTATTTTTGGGGGCTCTAGACCAGAACCTCCCCTTAAGAGATCAGTTATATCAAAGTTCCATGCACTGTACTTAGTCTTGCATTGTCTTCTTGCCTAATATGATTCTTTCCTTGTTCTCTTCCTTCTCCTGCCTTTCTAAGTAGTTTCCTTATTGACTTAAATACCTCATTGGGTTAGGCAGTAGAGCAGCAGTTAACTCGCCCATTCACAATTGTTTAAGCCATGTTTATATTTATGTCTAGCGCAGTTAGTTACATCTACTGTTTTAGACGTGTAGTAGTTTGCCGGTGGTGAATGGGCAGTTACTCAGTTAGCACAGTCATCGTCTTTGTAAAAACAAATTTAATCTATAGGTAAAGCGTGTGGTAATCATAAGTGCGGTTAAGTTAAACCAATCAAACGATACTTCCTTTATTACTTTTTTCTTTTGTATTAAATCAACCATTGTATGCAAAAATACAATCTTTCTCCTTACGAAAGAAATACTATTATTCCTAATTTCTAATCGAAATGGTGTAATAAATTCATATATTCTTATTTTTGTATTTTTTTACATATGCATTATTGACCGCCTTTCTTTTTTTTCTTTTCTGTAAGATTGATAGCTTTTCTCTCACACAACAAATAACTAAAATGTACGCGGTGACCCGATTTTCGAGGCAGCCGAGAACGCGACCCGTTTCCTTCGCGAGGGCTACAACGCTCGTTCGCGCGCGTCGCTTATCTCGCGCATCTAGGATAATGAACGTTACAAAATCCTATGCGGATACCTCGAGTGCGCAATTTTTCCACCGCCTCGCGGCTGCCACAGACGCATTCCACGTTTCGAACAAAAGCAGCACGTGCGCCCCGTCGATGGGCATTAGAAAGCATTAGAGTTAAGCATCGGGACAGTTAAGTCCGCGTAATTGGACCTCGGAACTGTGCCTCGGCGATATCACTTCGCAACCGAGCCAAGGAACGCGCGAAACAAAAGATAACGTTCTGCAGACTCGTACACTTTTCTGCGGCTCTCTATTTGCAAGCGAGATGTCTGAGCTTTTGTCGGTCGGCTTGCTTCGGAGTTGTTCGTAAACCTGCGGATGATGGTTGGTCCATAAAAATGGTTTAAAGTAGATGTCTCTACAGTTGTGGCTTAATTAGAGACACTATAATAAGAGTCTGGACACGAGAAGGCCACTTTTTGATTGGTCCGCCATGTTTGATCGAAATCCCACGAGAGAGAAAGAGATATACGCCATTTCACTCTTAACCACTCTTAACAACTCTTACGTTTATGACAGTATTTTACTATCTATTAATTTGAAAATGTGCATTTGGGTTTTTGATTGGCCCGTAATTTTTCATCTATTCCCGTTGATTTTTAAATCTGTCCATTATACCAAGATAATGAAGATATAAAGTAAAAAACTAAATCTTGTGTTCGATTTGATATATGTTTTTTTATTATACTTATTTAAATGCGCAATGCATTGCCATAGATTTGCTACCATAAACGTAAGAGTTATTAAGAGTGGTTAAGAGTGAAATGGCGTATATCTCTTTCTCTCTCGTGGGATTTCGATCAAACATGGCGGACTGTCACTCGTGTCCAGACTCTTATTATAGTGTCTCTAGGCTTAATTAAAGATATTTATGAGACCCGCTTGAGTGCGCTTGCGTTTGCGCGATTGGATTAAGTATGTAAAAACTATGTTTGGGCGGAGGTATTTTTTTGAGGCAGATTTCGAGATAGGCTTTTTAGTTTCCGAGTGAAGTCACTCATTATTCGCTGGTTTGGTTCACTGGTTTCATTGTAGATTGCAGCGAGTTCATTAGTAGATCTGCAATTTTCCAAATTAATTATGTTTGTAATGAATCCTGCAGTCGGCGGCTGGTATTCCGAATGCTTCTGAAACCACGATTTTTTCAGCATATATAATTACTTCTGCTGAAGCTTTCAATGCGTGCTCATCGTTGTGTCGGTTACTGCATAATCAACGTTGATTTTCACGTAATATTCAATGCAATATTTATAACGTTTAACGGAGTGTAAATGTAGAATTACGATGACAGTAGATGAGAATGAAAAAATGTATTAAATACATCAATATAGTCAAGAGTAAACGCAGTTTCATTCATTTTAATAGGAGATACAATATACTCAATATTTCACTTGAATAATAAAAGCAATTAATAATGACGCCACCACTCTGCACAATTCTGCATTATTTTATTACCAATGCAAATCCCCGCCGGTTTAATACACATCAAATATTAATAAAATACTGTGATTTCAACTATATACGCTTCGAGCCGAATGTTTACGCAATTTATTTATACAAGACCCACTCTTTCCCGCGTACCTATATTGCGCTCAAATAAAATATCCCTCTCAAAGTTACCGTTTTCCTGACCAGCGAAAACAAACATTTAAACACTGCCCACGTAAATATAACACACCCCTTTGGTTTGTTGGAAAACTGCGTTGGGAAATCCACCGAAAAAAGCATCGAACCGAAATACTTAATGAAAGTTAAAAAATCAAAAGCATATCGCCAGAGCAAATACAGCTTCCATATCATAGCGTCCACCAATTCGCGTCTATTCCAAACGCAAGCACGCGTGAATTTATCCGAGTACACCGTACTACACCCACATTATGCATAATTCGCGTGTAAACGTTGAAACTGCGCGATAAACAGGGAATTATGTTACATTAGCCCAATAGAAGCGAGTAACAAAATTCTCGCGCTTAATCCCGCTCGCTGCCCCCTCTCCCTTAACGAGCAACAACGTAAAGCAATCAAGCGTTGGGACGTTCGTAATCGAATCGATAGAAAGCGGACGGCTGACGGACGTTTATTCGGATGCGTCGTTTCTCTTCGGGACATCGACCGCGCGAAATGACACGTATTTGCGCGGCGGAACGCGACGGAAAAAATTATACCGCCCCAGCGACACGGACACGGGGGAAATGGGCTGGCGGGGGAGCTTCGTTGTCCGGCATTAGAAAGCATTAGCGATTGAATATACCGCGAGGTTCGCTCGTAACGCAGGCGCAATTAAACGCTGCTAGCTGCGTGCACCACGACAGAGCCACGGACCCATGCATGCGGGTACACGACGATTGCAGAGCAATTACTTGCCTGCGCTCGTTGTTTCCGCGATCAGTGCATCGTTTCCCAGGTAACGACACCTCCGACGAAATTTTTACCGCTGCCCACCGGGTGAATTTTTTAGCGATCGACGTTGCTGGCTTCGCTGCCGAGTCCGGTGACTGTTGGATCGAGTAATCAATTCGAATCTATTCTGACGTGTTTTTTATTTTAGGAATCTACGACGCAGAGTATGATTTATGCTTGGTGAATTTGGAATTGGAGGAAGGGCGGGGTATTCTGTGGTGGTATGATCGATGTTTCTTATCTTTTGCCGTCTGGTGGATTTGCATTCCAAGGTGGGGAAGAAGAGTTTTGTTGGAGGTCAGAATTGTTAGATTTGTGAACTGTCACTGGTGTCGCCTTTGCGTTTATCACTTTTTAGTGTGAAATTGTAAAAGAATCTTATGCTTGGGACTTCTGATTATGGTCACCGGTGCCCACACAGCACCATAACATTGCAGCAACGTCTCTGCAATATTGCGGTGCAAGATTGCAATGTTGCACCATAACACTGCAGAGACGTTGCAGGTTCAGTTCTATGTCCGCCTTCGCAATATTGCAGGTGTGTATTTTTGCAATGTCGCGGCAGTATTGCAAACATGTAGTCCTGCAACGTTCCGGCAACGATTCTGCAACGAAACGGCAATAAAAACGGCTAGCGAGAAATTCTAGCATATCCAGTTAAACGAAACATGCTGTAGAATCTACTCGACCTCATATTTCAAATTTTGTCAAAGTCATAGTTGCTTCAGAATGTTGCTGAACTTTTTCTACAATATTACCACTACAGTATTGCACGGCAATATGTAGGCAATTTTGCTCGGTCGTTATCACTGAAACATTGCACATCGATGTGTGCGCAATATTGCCGAAATATTGTAGGAACGTTGCCAATGGAACATTGCATGGCAACGTTCTTGCAATATTGCTGCAATATTGTAAGATCATTGCCACTCCAATAATGCACGGTAATATTGCAGGAACGTTCCTACAATATTGCAATGCAGCCTGCAACAACGCAATATTGCAGCAATGTTCCTGTAATACAGCTGCAACGAAGTGTGCTGTATGGGTGGGACGGAGGAAGGCATTGTCAGGGGCCTTTTGTAGAATGAGTTATGCTGAGTTATGTTGTAGCTGGCTGTTTGGGTAACAAACTTCTTTATTTCGATTAGCTCTGCTTACAATTTTTGTCCGTCGATGTTACGGTTCGGTTCGGCTGCTCGGTGCAGCAGTCCGGTACGCCGGCGGTGCCGATTTCTAATTATTTTTCTCCCTGAGACGGACAACTAGGGTGACTGTACCTAATATCGCCGCTCTCTATATCGCAAAGTAAGTACTAAAATTTATTGGTTATGCACTGAATAAGTACCTAAACATAGGTACTAATGTTGAGCTGCGATTTCGCGGCGAGTGTGGTGAGGAACAACGTCGGCGTGAAAGATCATAGTTAAAAGACTCTCCATTAATCTTTATTTCTGTAAATTCCCGACCAGCCGTCGATTCTTTCGGATAGGTACTCTATCTTAATATCAAATTGTCTTGCATTTAAGCTACGAGGTTTTTAAAGACCAAGAATCAATACTAGAATTCTTGATTACGTGCTTGAAGAATTACAAATCAATGAATTAAGGGGAGGTTCCGGTCTAGAGCCCAAAGAAATAGGTGATGCTTAGGAATTAATTAAAGGAAAATTACTATATATAATTTAATGGGACTTTTTGCGTTGTATTAAGGATGTCTTAAATTATAGAAATATATTTTTTGTTTTATAATTAATCATTCCAGACGGCACTGGGGAATGTTTAAAGTCAAGGCGTCAAAAAATTCATCCAAATCGGTGGGACCTGTTATCTCCAATCGTTATTATCCGATTCGACTAAAACTTTTTTATTTTGTAGAATATACTTCTGGCTAAGGGAGAGGACCAGAAAAAATTACAAAAATGACAATTTTGAGAAAATAACGACACTTGAAGTTTGAAATCACTTTTTCGTATATTTTTCGTCCCTTCAACGCCTTTGAAAAATAATACATTTTCAATTTTGTAATTTTTTTCTGGTTTCCCCCTAGCCAGAAGTATATTCTTCAAAATAAAAAAAGTGTCAGTCGAATCGGATTATAACTGTTGGAGATACAAGTCCCACCGTTTTAAGAACACTGTTTCGAGAAAAACGCGTTTAAAATTTTAGGAGTAGCCAGGTGTTACCAATGCATTTGCCGCTACTCAAATACCTATAACTTCGGGAATTTTACGCATTTCAACAAATACTTTTAAACACGTATTCCTAAAAGCTTGAACATTCGAAAAATGAAATAAAAAAAAATCGACTTTCAGACCGGAACCTAATATCTATCTGACGTCCTACTACTTGTGTCAAATTTAATCTCTTATTAATCCAATATAAAATAAAATTCTCGATTTGAAATTCAAGCTCAGACAACTTCAATTTCCCCGAATTATTCTGCAATATTTTTTGCCCGTGGAAACTAAATTCCCTCGTCATACTCAATTTCAATAGGCAGACAGGAAGCCGCAGGATTAACAAAATATTTCTGATCGACGGCTGTCACTGAAGCCACATTTTCGATTCGAAAGAAAAATATTCGATTTGCGTTGACGATGAACGTTGGTTCTGTGTCAGTAATTGAACAACGCTGAACAACGGTCGGTCAGCTCGTAATAAAATTTTCGCTATTTCGATGAAAAAAAAAACAGCCGGTGATTGCGCCCGCCATCCAGGACAAATTACGAAAGGAACGTACGTTCGCTGGCTTCTCTGTAAATGTTTAGTAACGGCAAACAATCGGAATTGAAATTCAGTTTATTGCACGAATATAGGAATGATTGATGGAATACGCGTGAAACGCAAGCTTTTTTCCCAAATTCACCATCTACAATGGCGAATGTGCATCGAGTTTGGACTCGATTTATTGGACCATGACTATATTCCCTTAACTTCGTTTCGACCTGATTGAGCGAAAAGGGGAACGGTTGCAGAGACAACGAAGCGCCAGTTTGGCCGTGCAATTAACTTGAAGTTACCTCTATTTCAGCTGGAGGCTGTTTAAATTCTCTGTAACCACGACGAAGCTAAGGCCAAGACGTCTGAACTCGAAAGTTCGTTTCTCCGAGTGTCCAGAGAGCAATTTGCACCCGCGTATAATCGCGATACGATGCTCGCGCCTTTAGTGAACCATCGAGGTGGATTATTGCATAAGATTTGCGCGTTGATGTCCATCACCCAACGTTCCCGCAGATTCTACCACAAAGGAGCATCAACTCCTTCAGTTGAGAATGTTTAAAAGTAAGATAATACTTAGGAATAAACTGTCAACCCTCATCAGGATTACCAGTTGGAGTCTAACAGCTAACTCTACCTGAAATATTAAGTCTCTACACTTTCACTCTCTCCAAACACCTAAACGATTGCCTTAATAGAACAACATCGAACATATGACTCTCAAAGTCTCCAGGAATGACGTCACAGAGACTTCCCCACCTGCTTTCACTCCGCAAGAGTCCTTAATCATAATACGTCATGGTAAATCCCAAAGATTCGCGAGGAAAGTACCAACCTCTTAAAGATCTCAAGTTCTAAGAAACGTCGAATGGGACATCCAGGTCAAGAGCCTTCGTTCAACGATCGTTTAACTCTCGCCGAAGCCACGCTGTTTAAAGTCGAATCGAAAACCTGAATCTTGGAGGGGGGCCTGCACCCCGGGGCAATTTTCGCCGATAATCGTGGCACATTTGCGCGTTACTGTGTGCCCGATAACATTAACGAGGTTGTCGCAGGTTCACGCACGTCGTGCCTAAGTAAATTGGCGGGCAAACGTTCGGCAAGCCCAGGCAAACCGGCCAATTCGATTGCGTGGCACGTAGCGAGGAGTTCGGGGGAGAAGGGCGCGGAATCGATAATCGAGCCGGGGTAGCGGCGGTCCCCGTGCACCCCGTTCGTGATTTTTCTTCGACCCCGACCATCGCCAGCCCCATCCGCGCTGCCCTTCGATCGCTTGGGCGACTTTTAACTCATGAATGCGAAATCTGCTTTTAGGAACCACCAGAAACGGGTACCATGAAGATGGGTATTTTCGCGTGACACCCTAACGGGCGAAAGAAACTTGGGAATTGATATTTTTATATAGTTGTAGAGGTAACTTTGATAGCAAAGTTCGCATATATGGATTCTAGGGTATTTTGACAGTTTAAGGGGAGGTTCTGGTCTAGAGCCCCAAAAAATAGGTGATATTTAGGATTTAATTACAGGAAAACTACTATATATAATTTAATGGGACTTTTTGCATTGTATTGAGGATGTCTTAAATTATAGAAATATATTTTTTGTTTTATAATTAATCATTGCAGACAGCCCTGGGGAGTCGTTGAAGTCAAGGCGTCAAAAAATTGATCCAAATCGGTGGGACCTGTATCTCCAAAAGTTATTATCCGATTCGACTGAAACCTTTTTTATTTTGAAGATTATTCATTTGGCTAGGGGGGGAACTAAAAAAATTACAAAAATGACATTTTTTTAGAAAATAACGACACTTCAAGTGTGGAATCACATTTTCCTTATATTTTTCGTCCTTTCATCGCCTTTGAAAATTATAAATTTTCAACTTTTTGCAATTTTTTTTATTTCTCTCCCTAGACAGAAGTATATTCTTCAAAATAAAAAAAGTTTCAGTCGAATCGGATAATAACTTTTGAAGATACAACAGGTCCCACCGTTTTGAGAACACTGTTTCGAGAAAAACGCATTTAAAGTTTTACGTGAGTACCGAGTAGCCGGGTGTTACCAATGCATTTTCCGCTACTCAAATGCCTATAACTTCGGGAATTTTACGAATTTCAACAAATCCTTTCAAACACGTTTTCCTAAAAGGTTGAACATTCAAAAAATGAAATAAAAAAAATCGACATTTAGACCAGAACCTCCTCGTGTGCATTGAAATACTTGGGAATTAGTTGGCGCTAGTTTAGATGTTGAACGAAGTATCAAAAGGATTAGGCACGTGTAATTGATTTTGCAACTCGATCGCAAGGAGCACCCGTGAAGTTTTCATTGGTTTACTCCGTCAGATAATGTATTTAGGTAGGTAGGAACAGTCGCAATTTTCGGTAGGGTAAGAACGATTGAGGCGGATGGCGAACGATGTTCGTTAGACAAAGGTTCATTAGCGGAAGCTTTTTTGGAGAGACGGCGAAGCTAGTTGTATAATCATGGATTCACGAACGGTCCTCTTCCACATCGCACCACCTAAACGACTGTGGATTCGAACCAGCGGTCAGAGATTTTCTTATTATTCCAAGATTAAACTGAAATGAAATCATGCCGAGGTACAGTGGTTCGTGACGAATGTGAATTTAATCTGGTCTGCGCACACTTCGGGGAAGCTCGTGTTAATCCCATTAGGGGTTGTTTTTACTCAAATACCGCGCAAGGAGAAAAATATCAGGGGCGGAGGGTGGAAAGGGACAATGGTGGTATGTGTAACGCGGCGGACAACAGGGAATAACAGGGCTTGAGGAGTTAAATAGCGAATGTGATCGCGAGGAGGGAAAGAGTTGTAGAGATCACATTGACCCATTTCCTTTCTTTCTCGCCCTTTTGTTCGCGGCGGGGACTCGCATACCAGTCACACGGCCGCGCGGCACGTGTGCGGCCACACGGGAACACGGGGTCACGTAGGATAGGAGAGGTTCTATTAGCCACACAGCTACGTATCCACACATTCCTGCGGTTTCAGCAACATAACCGGATTACAACGGTTGCATAGGTGAATTAGCAGGCAAACGTTCGGTAAATTCGTTCGTTGGTCTGGCTTCGATATATCCGTGGTGTCGATGCCCACTTTAGTCGCTCCCGAGAAATACTAACCGGGAGATTTATCACTCCCGGCTGATCCTGGGCGGGGTGAGAATTTCGGGAGGCAGCGTTGAACGTGGAATCTCCACTACCGACGCAAGTATAATAAATAGTTCCTGGACTATAATGATACTAGCTTTACTACTCGCCTTCGCCTGAAATTTAGATTCTGATTTTATAAAGATAGGGTAAAGGACCCAATTACTGACACCTAATCAATTACTGTCAACTTAAGCTATTTTATTTAAAATAACGAATAAATAAACTATAGTATATAATCTATAGTATAGATTATGGGTTGAATTACATAATTCTTTTTGTGTATGACTTTACAACGTTTATTTATTCGTTATTTTAAGTAAAATAGCTTAAGGTGACAGTAATTGGTTAGGTGTCATTAATTGGGTCCTTTATCCTAATTCTTTTACTTTTTTTTGTGAAAATAGTCACATTTTTCGGGATTAGGTAGGCACCATGAGCTGGGATACATTTCGTGACCCCAGAGTTTACCTCTTGAAAGTTTTTAGGCGACAGACAAACACACAAACACTTTCTGCTATATATATTAAGATATACAATGTTCCGTAACCAGTGATAGTGCGGAAGGGAAGTGAAAAAAAAATAAGTTCAAATGTAATTATTTAGAATGAAATTGTTCAATATCGCTCTTTGTTTTTAAGAATATTCACCTCAAATTTTAGCCAACTTCGCGTGCGCCGAAGTACCGTTTTAGAACCCCAAGGGTCGCTGAGGTGCAACATATTTTATTCTATATTTTTTATGTATTTTTCTGTGTAGAATCACCACCAGAAACGGGACACCCTGTATAAGCCAGGTCAAAAATAAAAGTGCCCCTATAGTCGCTATTAATTTCCATGAAAACTAGCATTTACCTCTCCCTTCCCATATCCTGGCAAGGAAGTGAGTACACATGAGATGCAAGTAGTTCCTCGATTATTTAATTAAATAATTCCTCATCCTCTCCAACTCGTCCTTCGTCATTGCCTAGACTCAGAATAATATTTCAACGAGTCTATTCATTACTTTTGTCAATTACCGACTGCATCATTTACCACTGACCGCCGTGGCGTTGGCGAAATTGATAGACGCTAAATGGAGCGTCGACGGAGCAAGAAGTTGGCGCTCGGAAAACTACAGCAGCAACTCCCGTGCCCGCCGTGCATCAAAAGTTTCGAGGGGGCGAGGAACCATTAAACTTTATCTCGCTGCTTGACTCACCGTTTCTTCGAGTTGGCTGAAGGAATTTCTCCCGGTGCTCTTCCCGTCTCCCTTAGCTGGCCCGCCGGCGCAGCCCGTGACACATGAGACTGTTTCGCACCTGCGCCACCGCGAACCGTCACTTAACAATCCACGGTGCACTTCTTTCAGCCGGAAAGCACTCGCGCGCAATGACACTGGAACGAATCGACGGCGGTCTGAACGAAAACCGAGGTGGTGAACGAGATTATGTTTACGGGTGGGGAAGTTGGACGCTTCGCGGTTGGAAATCGACTGAATCGAACGACCGCGGATATTTCCGGATGGGTAATACAACGATTCAAATAAACTTCGGTAATCGGTACTTCGAGATCGAGAATCGAGAGATGGAAGATCTTCTTTTGTTTTATAAACGCAGTTTTCTGCAAAGATGGAAGATTCATTCGATGTTTCGAAATTAAAGATTGGGCTATGTTTAATCTTCTTTAATTATGAGACGGTTTCCATCGTCGACGAGAATGTGAAGGAAGGAATATTCAGAGTAGACAGGTGTAAAAGACGAAAAGTATAATTGCTATTTAAAGAGAAAATTGTGAATATGAAGGCAAAAGTCTATAAGAGAGAAGAAGAATTAGAAATTACTCATTCAAAGGGACGATAAAGGCACAACGTTCGAAAGGTGGAAAAGAAGCTTCGGAAGAAGATGCGACATGACTTATTAACCCTTAGTATCATAGTGTAACACCCGTGTTACATGCCGTGCGCGTCATTTAGGGCTTTTTCGTGAACTATAAAGCGTTACTTTACTATTATCATATGTAACAAGTATCCTTCAGGCAAAAATACATTCGTAGAAATTCTACCGTGATACATTGTCTCGGATTGTTGATTACACTTCTTAATTTCGCCAGGGACACTGAAAGTATCAGGTAAATGCTAATTCTTTCTCACAATTATTTCGGTTCTCCTTTTTGAATAAATATGATATCGAACATAATAATCTATGTAACACTAGTGTAACATTCTGCAGAAACGAGCATTGGCTTAACATTATAATACATAGGTACCTTTATGCATGGTTTAATACCGGTGTTATATCCACATTTTTTCATTCACATAAAAGACTGTTAGGGTAAACCAACCAGTGAATGACCGAATTGTTGAATTTATAGACCTTTGAGATTAATACTTGAATATATTTATATATAACAACAAAACAACTGTATATTACAAATTTATTTTTCCTGATATTTCTCTAAAAATAATTAATTATTCTTATCGTAATTTAAAAAAAATGATTATAAAATTCAAAACGTGTAGAAGCCCAGTAAATGACCGCATACTTTTAATAAAAATTGTACTTATTAATGTTTGCTTAACAAGCGTAACTAAAAATAAGGGATATTAAAACTGCAACTACACTCGATTTATAAACATAAAATATTTTTAAATCTATAATTAACATTTCTTTGCCTAATGGTCATTCACTGGTATGCGGTCAATAACAGTTGGTTCACCCAACATTAGGAATTTTTTGCTTATTTTTACTATGAAGCGTAGGCAAAAATGCAACGAGAAAAATTTATCTGGATAAAATAAAAAAATCATGATACTAAGAATTAACAGTGGTGCAGATTCTACATAGCTGAGTCGAGCGGATGTCAGTACTCCGTGAGCAAGAATCGAAAGACTCCAACAGTTGGGCACTGTGCAACAGAGAAGCAGGTAATCGTGCAAGGTTTGTCTTGTGACGAGAAACGAATTCCCGGCGAAGATTTCCGCGAATTTAACTGTCGCGTAGGAGTAGAATCTCAAGCGAAGGAGCATTTCCAGTATCAAGAGGGAAACTAAGTTCCTTCATCTTACGTAGCCTTCCGCCCCTGTCACGCGTAGAGGCTGCACCGAGCGGAATCTTGCGTAACATCGCACAGCTGTTTTTAGCAGGAACTGACAAACTTACCGATTTTTGTTGGCCGAGATTTTAACGCGAAAACTGGCGACAGTGTTTGCGAAGTGGAAACGAAGAAACTCATTAGTTTTCGGTAAGACAGTTATTGCGCAACCCTTTGTCGATTTACTGAATTAAGAAGCAAAGGATTCCAAGACCTTTCTCAAAAATTTTTGCGATTGGTATCTATTTACAATTGGCTCGTGATATTTTTAAAGTGTTCTGAAGAGTTTCGTGGTATAATATTCGAAATATAATCGGATAAAGCGTGGAAAACGCACGGAAACAATTACGCGGGTGTCGCGAGGCGATAATTGATGTAAACAGAGTTTATTAGCGAGAGGTAGACAGCCCGCGGAAATTCGAATTGCGTTATGGTGCGTATCAAGTGTGTAAATGCATAGTAAGTAGTTAGATGATGAGGAAGCTGTTTGGATATTGACACCTCGAGCATGCGAATGTTAGGTTGGTCCTGTTAGTATTCTACAGGGTGATTCATACAGTGCGTGTCAGTACTTCATGGAGTACATCTGCAGGCTAATATAAGTGAAAACGTCATATCAACATGTCGATGGTTTCGTGCACAAATATTGTATGTCCACTTTTAGCGTTTTCATGAAAAACAGGTTTAAACGTTAAAATTCAGGGATATGCACTGAAGAAAAATATTAGTTTTGACAAATTTGTGAAGTGCATATAAATGTGATTTGTATACAGCATAAATAAACAATCAAGAGTTATTTGTTCCATATAAGAATTCAAATTTCACAAAAAGTGGACGTACATTATTTGTGCGCTAACAAGGGAACATCCCGAACCCGAAAATTCAAAAAATTCTGAAACTTTGTGGGTATGTAGGGGATTTCCTTCTGATTACAACGCAATTTTATTTGCTGCCTAAAATCACTCTAAGGGGGTGGAATTAATCCTTGAAGATTTGGTTATTTTACGATTTTGTGACGTAACTCGTCAAATGTAAATTTCTTGTTACCAAATGATAGATCTAATTAAAAGAAGTAACTTTTGTCTTGAAACTTTTTTCTATCTCTTACAGTTCGCGATTTATAACACAAAATCGAAAAATAGCCGAATCTTCAGGGGTTAATTTCACCCCCTTAGAGTGATTTTGGGCAGCAAAAAAATTGCGTTGTAATCAGAAGGAAATCCCCTACATACCCACAAAGTTTCAGAATTTTTTGAATTTCCGGATTCGGGATGTTCCTTTGTAAGCTATCAAGATGTTTCAAAGCCATCTCAGTGCGTATATTTATATGTGTATATTTACACACTCAAGTATTAACATGCATTTATGAATCACCTTATATCTCTGTAGTAAGCTTGTACCTACATATTAAGTTAATGTGATAGCTAGCACTTGCTTAGCAAATAAAGAATTTGACGTGCAAGCTGTTTAACTGATTAATGAAATTTATAAGAAACAAAGCGATTCTACTAAACACAAATTCGTAAAAAAACCGTTTTCGCGATACTCAGTTTCGCATTCCCTGCGTACAGCACGGTGTTTCAGCCCAGCCATAAATTCATCAATCCCATTGCCTCGCGTAATTTGCTTCGTCTGTGCGATATGATTAATCACGTATTCTAGCCCAATATAAACGCGGATTACAAGCCCCAAGTAATGCACTGTATAACTTATAAACACAATTAATACCCAAATATTTGAAGTGCGAGGGAGCGAAGGATAATCAATTGCCGTAGCAGCTATCGGCAAACATTGGCTAAGGTCAAGTATTCGTAATGCAGTGAAATCCTCTGATCTCGACAGCAGATTATGTATCAACAAACCGAGCTCCCGTGAATTTACGAAACACCGTAAACTCCCAACGACCGTTTTCCTTCGGGCTGCCTGTTCGCGGGGGAATCACGGTCGAGCGATTAGCGATGATGGCCAGTAAACGGGCCCTAATTCCTCGGCGCAGCCTGTAAACCAATCGATCATCTGGAACCAATCAGATCCCACGTAACCGGTGCTTGACCAAACAAATTATTTCCTCCCGATTAGAGCGGTGGCGGCATCAGCCAGCAGATCTGATTCAGTCGAATCGTTCGATTAAATTACACGGGAATCGCCGACCGCGCCCGAGGTTTTCGAGCGATTTCCTTCGCGACCGTGCCGAGGCCCGGCCGCAACGACAAAAGCGCGCTTGGCGGGCCGCTGATGCGACGTCATGAAATCGCCGGGAGAGAGTTATGCCTCGTTTAACGTCGAACGAGCCGGCTATTAGCCCTACAATGGTTCCCATCAGTTGACCGTAACTGTCGTCGTTAACGGCGCGCGTCTTTCTTTTCCCGTTACTCGTGGCCCGTTAAAAGTTCACGGGCAGCGATTAACAGCGGCGACGGAAAACAAGCTTCACTTTCTTCGCTCGCTTTCGATACCGTGTTTCTTATTCGACGATCCCCTTAACGGCACCCAGCACAGCTGATAATTGCTCGAGGGGTACTGTATTCTCCCTTGATTGCATCGACTTACAACGTTACTCTCGCGGGCCAACCGAATGCATTTTCTAAAGAGACCCTTATTTTCCACCGTTCCCATCGATACCGTTCAGCGTTCCCGTTCGACGAACCTGTCTTCTAGAATTCCACCGAGCACGTTCTCATCGAGAGGGTGCGTCGTCCTGCCCAGGCCTCCCGACCGTCGACGAGCCGAGGCAACACTAGGCGACGCGGAAGACGGGATCGAATCGGATCGGTAGGCGTCGTTGGGTCGACGGCGATCAACGTGAATCCTCTACCTTCGGGATCCCCTGCGTCATGGGCGTCGGAATTTCCGTTCTCGGGACCAGGCAGCGTGCTCGAGAGCGCACGTGACACTGAGTGGCACGCGAACAAACCGGCGATCGTTTCCTGAAGAGCGCCCAGGCTCCAGATGGAGGTCTACCGAGACACTGACGACCACTCTCGCTACGAGGACATTCCCCGATTCTCAGGTGAGCCGGCGAGAGAGAATGAGAGGGAGAGAGAGGGGCACGGGGACAGAGAAAGAGAAAGAAAGGATTGCCGTTCACGATCTCGCCTTCTCTTCCTCAGTCGCGCCTTCCACCTCTGCTCCTCTTTCACCGCCGCTCGACTCTGTCCGTCTCCTGCTCCAGCCAGCTTTTCACGATTTTCTCCTTTCCCCCTTCCCGCCCACCTACCCCCTGCCGTGGTTCCACATAGGAGAGACACTCTCGGGGAGGGAGACAGTGAGAGGTTCCGTGAATGATTCCGCGGGGGCTTGGCTCCACGCTTTGGTGCACGTACCTATGCGCATAGGAAATCCGTAGCGGAGAATAATTAGTGTCGTGGTTCTAAAGACCCCAGCAATTGACAAAATGGATTCTAACGATCAGCGTGGACGTAGCAGGGACCTGGGTACTTCTTTGAGGTTCGAGAGTGAAGCCTTGGTGGTGGCTCAACAGCACCAGTTACCTGTAGGGGAGACCGGGGCAAGTTGATACGTTTTTCAGTTTTCAATATTTTTCATTTTTGTTTGAATTAATTACTTAATAACAAATACGCTAAAATATACTTTGGTCCTTCCTATGTAAAATATTGTAAATGAAATGTTGATAAAATACATACAAAATGAATGAAAAAATGTTATTTGGACGAAGGTAAAATGTATCAATTACCCCAATGCGGGGCAAGTTGATACTGCTCTGGGGCATGTTGATACATCTGTAAAATATCCGTTTAATGAGTAAAAGATGGATGTCTGGAATATCCCACTTTAATATGAGGTGCTTGCTTCTTTTTATTAATGTATCTTAATAAAGCTATTTTATCTATTCCGTATATTCTGGCGCTTTGACTCCTTTTCTACACCAACACACGCTTTTTGAAAAATATTTTGTGGTATTTTTCCGCGATTCGTTTTTCTGACATAATTTCGTACCATCTTCCCAGAAATAAAAGGAAAAATCCAATTAAAAGTAGTCGGGAAAAATTGATACACTCCCCATGAGTATCAACATGCCCCAGAGAAAACGTATCAACTTACCCCACAGGAAGTCATTATATACAAACATCTCCATAAACAAATGTAGAGCATATAAACAAAATAACAAAACGTAATTCCCTTACCTTCAAAGGACTCAATGTGATGCATAATTAATATGAGTGATAAAATTCTCTATCCCGTCTCAAGACGGATTGGAAAGTGAACACAACTATTTACTTTTTTCTATAGAAACGAAAACAGTTAAAAATGGATTGCTAAAGTCAAGGTACACAGACGTACGCTAGATCGTAGTAAAGAATTGATCAAGAAGCTTCACATATCTCACACACAAGGAGCTGTATATATACAGTGTCGAGATAATTCGTCTGTATCAACCTGCCTCTGTATCAACTTGCCCCGGTCTCCCCTAGAATAGGTGGAGTGACGATTTGTTGCTTTTTGTTTTGCAGATGAGCAAACCTGCAGGTGAAATTGGAAGTCGTGAACAAATTTTGCGATGGATTTCTTGGTGGTACTTGCTGTAAGATTGCGAAAAGAACAGTGCCAAGGTGATTGCAGTTCTATTGACGATTCTGGCGGATTGATCTGCTTCCTGATCCGTCGTGAGTTTGCATTAATCGCCAGCAATTGAGATACATCTGACGCGGAAGGCGGAATAGTCGGCTCTGACAAGTAGCTTGATTGCGCAAGATTGTTTGCAATTAATTAATTGCGCGCTGCGTAACAGAAGAAACGCGGGATACGACCTTTGCCATTATTTTTGCTTGCGCAATACCAAATTGCCGAAGGGAGTCGACTCCTTTTTCCTTTCGAGGCAGCCACATTCCTGGCACGAGATGACCTGGAATTCCCGTACCTTCACTGGAATCTGCCTCGTGGCATTAAGTTGCACAGCCTAGATTCGTAATGGAATCTTCTTTGAGAGCTCTGCTTCAGCGCGAACCAATGATAATCGTGAAATCGTTCGAAAAAAACCTGGGTTTCTAAAAGTAGATTGTAAATACTCATCCTCCGCTGCTCGATTCCTCGGACCACTTTGCGGACACGTGAATTAAGCGGATGCTTAATTGATTGTCAGTTAATTCGGAGAAATTTATTCGCCGACTTTTGGGTGTGAATTTCAATGTTAAATCTTTTATACAGGTCAACAGTGACATTCCCGAATTCATACAGTTCCATATCCTGCATCTGAAAATGAAAGACAGTGTCTTCGTAGTAATCATGTTTTCAGATTCTTTGCGTGAATTTAAATCAGTTAACTTTGAATTTCTGTGTAGTATTTATGTACGTTTCTCTAAGTTTCATTTTGTAAATATACATCTTTGGCACACCACTGTCGAAATAGTTTCGACATTTCAAATTCGCGGCACGCTGACAGATTGTCCCGATAAAAGAAACTAGTGTCGATTAAATAAACTGTCCAGTCGAGTGGATGGAAAAGTTCAAACTGGTTTCACTTTCAAGAGATCAAGATCACTCGGACTCGCTTTCTTCGAGCCCACTTGCGCGTACTCGGCGCGTGCACATCGCTGGACACGTCTCGCAAAAGTTCAATTACTAACCGAGCATCGCTTCATTATGAGCTGCCTCCTGTCCTCTGTGTCCACGCGCGTAGTTCTAAACTGCAAATTACAAAGCAACCGCAACAATTAACGGAACGGGACAACTACAGGAGTAGTTACACTGCCAAGCCTATTAGCTTGACATTGTACCTGCGGCCCACCTGGCAGCTATTGTCTCTCAGTGCACGGTACAGGCTATACACCTTACATTACCATTAACTTTCTGCATGATTACGTAGCATTTGTGTTCTAAAATCAAATAAGAGTCGTATCGAGAGATAACGATACTACTCACCTAATGTGTTCCAAGGAATCATTCGCTAGCACTAATGCACGGAGAATCAAGTAGTCAGTCACACTAAATTTAGTATTATTTTTCTATTTTCTGTTTTTTTTTTCAACCGTTTTAATACATAGGATGGTGAAAAGGCGAGGCCGAGCTAACAAGAGAATTTTTCGATTTTCTTTTGTAACTCGCAATCTGTAAGAGATTGAAAAAGTTTCTAGAAATTAATATCACAAAATCGGAAAATAGCCGGAATTTAGAGAGTCAATTTCACCCCTTAGAGTGAATTTCGAAAACTACCTACCAAAAATTGCGTTGTAATCACGAGGAAATCCCCTATATATATACACAAAGTTTCAGAATTTTTTGAATCTCGGGTCCGGGATCTTTCCTTGTAAGTGTCAGAGCATAGCATGAGAAACGAAATATATACAAGCAAATAAAACTAACAAGGAAACATATCGAACCCGAAAATTCTGATTTTAATGAAACTCCATACGATTGTAGAGCATGTCGGAGTATGTAAGAAACGATTTTTTTTCTGCGGAAAAACACTCTGAGGGGGTGAAATTAACCCCTGAAACTCCGGTTATTAACCCGATTTTGTGTTATAATTCGTGAACCGTAAAATAATTTTTTTACCAAATGATAGATTTAATTAAAAGAAGTAACTTTTGTCTTGAAACTTTTTTTCAATCTCTTACAATTCGCGAGTTATAACACAAAATCGGATTGATAACCGGATTTTCAGAGGTTAATTTCACCCCCTCGGAGTGTTTTTCCGCAGAAAAAAAAATCGTTTCTTACATACTCCGACATGCTCTACAATCGTACGGAGTTTCATGAAAATCAGAATTTTCGGGTTCGATATGTTTCCTTGTAAGCTAAAACTAAACTATAAACTAAAACTAAATGCCTCTAAATTTGATCAGGCAGGCAAATAATTGACCAGGGAACACTGAGCCTCGCCATTTCCTACCAGAGCTTTCACTAACACTTCAACTTCATATTTGCTGACGTAACGAAGGGAGAGGTGTGGAAAGTAAAATTTGCAGGCGCATGCTAATCTTGGAAAAGCATTGACTCACAGAGAGTTGCAAGAAAAGACAGGGTAAGCAAGTAGAGCCAAGTGGAATGAAGACGAGTGCAAAAGAACTAGCAAGGGACAAGTGCCGTCTACCAAGCTCGGCGAAACTGAAGACGCCGCTCGAGGCAAAATGACAAAGCGAGAAAACTAACTGTTAATTCGCAGCTCGTTCATGTGTTCTATACTTCCAAGTGCTTCAAGTTCGAGCGAACAGCGGCGAAGAAATTAGGATCGATTTTCAAGTAACGGTGGAGGGAGGGGGACTAAAACCGTTCGCCATTAGTCTGCAAGATTCGACGGAGCACTCGCCGCTGGCGCGGAGGAGCATTTAAATAACACTCCCCCGAAGTTTTATCGGGTGACGGGTTAGTAGGCTGGCGAGACACTCGGGCGGGAAGTTCAGTAAAGCGACGGTAATTGAGAACGGAGGGTAGTCGATGTTAACACCCTCTCCGCGAATTTACCATCGGCTATGTCTCGAATAATAAGAGTGGGCAGCGGCCGACTTCGGAAATCAATAAATAGCGACGGCCCCGGGGAACTTTTAGATTGTCACGGGAAGCGACGCGAGCAGATTAAACAATTGAAAAACTGATTTCCAATCGGATGGCCCTCCACAGTTAACCAATCCCGACCAGCCGTCCACGGGCAAAATACGTCCCTTTTTTCATTCCACGCTCGCGGACCTTTTTCCACGTGACAACTTTTTTCTGCTTTTTTCCCCAGCCCACCCGCTATTTATTTTTTTTCAACGTAGAGCACGACGCGAAATGGATAAAGTGGTTAGATAAAATTCACCGTTTTGTCGCATTGTTTTTGCAGGACGGACTGGTGTTTTGTTATCGTGCCAGCACATCGATGCACGCGACACGTCATTCCCTTAAAAACAGTGATTTTATTCGGCACTCTCTCCGACGACGAGAATGATACGTAGGGAACGGTGTCATCTGTCGAGGAATTTTAAAGTTTCGTCGATCAGAACGAACGGGACTGGAGTTACGAGAAAATGGACCTTTTCTCGATGGCTGACGTCGAAGTTCGCTTGCAGAGGAAATTACAGAGGAATTATCGAATTCTAGTGAAGCTCCGTTCTTCATCCTCGTCGTAGAAGCACTTACACTTGTTCTTCATTTTCGCCCTGCTGTCTGCGAAGCCTGTAAATACAAGCAAGTTAAAGATTGACGAGGAGACAGTAGAACGATTTCTCTTGGCAACGCCATACCTTCGACTGCCCTCTTTTTTTACATTTACAAATGCGTTTTCTAAGAGGCAAGGGGGTTGCGCAAGGCCGATGAAATGAGCGGTAGACGGTTTTTCACGTACGAGGGAAAAAAATAATGGAACCAGGTCGCTGGTCGTGTGGAGGCGAAGAGAATTTCAAAACGCGATGCGTCAGAGCTGGGTGACACGTAATAGACGCAAAAGAAATGGAGCTGCACGAGGGGACCAATGGTGGGAACACAGGGCAAAGAGAATTCATAGCCTCGCGAGAAATGTCCTATTACCGTTTTTTTTCTTGCCGCGGAGTTCTCAATCATCGCCTTGACTGTTCATTAACCCTTTGTGCCGCGGCGCCAGCGACATATGTAGGACTTTTAATCTTTTTTCCTCCTCCTCCTCCTCTCTCCCTCCTCCTCCATTGTTGGGCACGGCCTGTCCTGTTACCTCTGCCCCCTAGAAAATAACCCGGGCTTTGTGCGGCTGACGTCCCTGCAATTTTTCAGCCACGTTCCCCTGCCTGCTCTTCCAATGACAAATAAGGCATCGCGAATGTAATAAAGATGCGAGATACCGAATGTTTAAAATGCCGCGGAGAAATCGTTTGTTGGCAGACAAGCGGCGAGGAACGCTTCTGGGAAACGAGATGCATAGATGGCGGCGCGAGGACGAGCGGGGTTGATGATACTGGTGATTCTGTGGACGAAGATAAGTCGGGATTGTGGAGAAGGTTTCGTTCAGCAAAGTTTGTTTTCGATAAGGGGAATTTGAGAAACTCCCTGGTTCGAGATTGACTAAGATTCGATTCCGTCGCTTCTGCTTCGTTAAATGTAATTTGTATTTAAAGGGTGTATTGATTTCTATTCGGGGGTGAGGTTGCTAACTTTCTCAGGGGGGATATAGTATTTTTTGTGGAATCTTGAAATAAATATAGTATTTATTTATTTTTTTTAGTATTATGCGTCTTTATTGCGTAAACAAAATAAGCAAGAGAAAAGAAAAGAAGGAGGAGACTTTCGGAAAGGCGAGGTTCATTCTAAAGACTGTTTTTCAACCTAACTTATTTTCAGGGAAATTTAGGAAAATGGAGAGTACGGATTTATTTTTTATTTTACTTATTTTTCCAAGTATGCTTGTTGTTAGTTTTTGCTTTTAGTATCAGGGAATTATTTTTTACAAAGTAACTGTAAGAGTCCTGGAACTCTATGGGTATATTAATATAATTTAATAACTCATTTTTTATTAATTTAATTGTAGCTCACTTTTATTCTTCTCGCCATTTAATATTTATATAAGAACACGTTACATGGGAACAGATCGAAACCAGACACGCCAATTTTGACGAGACTCTACAGATTTGCAGAATAGCGAAAAATATTTTACGCGTATTTTTGGTATCGGCATTCGTCCACGTTGAATTGGTGAAAACAGCTCTTAAAGTTGGGGGTTGAAAACATATTTTCTGGAAATTTTTGAATATCTCGAGAACTATTACATAGGACAATTTTTTATTAAGTGTGAGTTTTTAAAAATGAATCCAGGCACCTACACAGTTTTTAGAAAACTTCAGAAATTATGTATTTGACTCCCAGTTTTATGATCTCTTTTCACTCCTTCAGAATGGATGATTACCAATAACAAAAAATACGTGTTAGGTAAATATCTGTCACTATTCTGCAAATCTGCAGAGTCTCACGATAATCTGCGTGTGCGGTTTCGATCTGTCCCCTTATTACACATTGACAGCTAACTTAAGCCGGTCATATATACATAGTGTCCCGTGATGTTAAGCATCAAATGTATTTTTTGACGATGTATCCTCAAGTGAGACGTTAAAGACGAAACTCGCGAAGCGACACCAACAGAAGCTTTTATAATGGAATAAATAAGTAAGCGAAGCTTCTGTTTCCATGGCAGCCTGGCATTTTAATTTCCTCCAGAGATATTTCATTTCACCGTTCTTCCTTCTATTTGCCACCTAACCAATCCCCTTTCTGTTTCCAAGGCCATTCTTTCTTCGCGGCTTTCCCGTCATTGCGCGAAACCATTTCGCAGCGTTATTGTGGAAGAACCGGCCTTTCCACTCCGCGATAATTTGACACAGCGAATACTATTCGAAAGATTGAACTTTTCAGCACCGTCTAGACTTGCACGAATCAGACTTCCTTATGAGGCAAACGTCGACGATGTTTTGCGTCGAGTTAAGATAGACTGCATTTAAGACGCATTTATATTCAGATTAAAAAAAAGTATACATATGTTTGTCGCTCTGAAAAGCTACATCTGTAATCTCGATGGCGGGATTCGAAGTATAATTTACCGATCAGGCGAACCTGTATGTCAAGTTGGATCGTAATTATACGAGACTCTCGCCTGAGATGATTATTATCTACAGTCCCGCCCAGTCTACGCTTGTTTGGCAGTACCAAGCGGCCTTGCTAATTAGCAAATGCCGACGCAGCGAGGACACGGCTTGACATTTTCGCCAGGGAATAGCTAAAAGCAAGGGAGCATTTTGAATTTTGTTCTGCAACTTCGGTGTTCATCAAAAAGTCCATTGCTTGACCACAATCAGTCATCCCAGATAATTACGTTTCGTTATTCGTATTCCTTACCCGCCGCAACTGCCGTAAGGTCAATGTCCCAATTTCTGTTCACTTAAAAGATTATAAAAAAGGTGTAAAAAATTTGTTTGCGATAAAAATTTGCAGAGTAATTGATTAATTCTTTAATAATAAATCAACCAATTCAAAAACTATTTAAGAAAGATATTTCAAGATGTTTAACTATTAGTAATTTGTAATTAAATATATAATGCTCTAAATGTCCGTATTTCTGCTCATGAAAAATAGCGATGTATATATTGCCCCAAGCTCGTGCAACACTCGCGTAAATGTTTAAATAATTTAGAATTATTTTGTTGCAACTACAGTACAAACGTAACGCATATAATAATAAGAAAAATACGAAATGATCAGAAATGGGGACATGAGCAGAGATTGGGACATTCACCTTACTATTTTTGTGCACAATATTTCAACACGACGAGCGTCCCTGTCCCGTGCAGCCCGATGCTTGCCGCGTACATACAGGTATCCGTGCTAACAGGGCGCGCGGAATCATTCGTCCGCCGGCGTCACGGAAAAATTGTCGTGTCTCGTCTCGCGGAACGGAAATATTACTACATGTAAATTTATACCGAATTAACCATCCCCGTCCGTCGAGCCCGCGACTCCATTTTCCCCCGGCACAATACATTTCGTATATTATACACGCGCGCACAGGCGTGTATGCATATATGCGCGTTATATGAATAACGAATAATGCGGCGATATTTATCACCTACCGGCGAGATGATTCCAATGCTACCCCATTTATTCAACCGACCCAATACAGGCGGGCACCGGCGAGAGGGGCTGATTAATTAACGACTCCTGCGCGCATTCATACTGTGACATTTCGTTATGCGAGCGCGCTTTGTTACGCGGCGGTCGTTCCTGTTATTGCCGCGCTAATTCATCTGATCAGCCATTTATTAGCTTTACACCCGGCCGATGTAGGTAATATCGCGTAGCACGGTGACGCGAGCAGATGTACGAAGCCCTCCTGCCAGGCCCACCTCCATTCGGTGAGGCCGCTTTATCGGGAAGGTTAATGAGACATTCTGCGGAGGCTTCCGACGTGCGACGTGTGAATCCATCGGCTTTGAAAGCGATGCTCGGTTGGTGTCGCGAATGCGAACGCGTGGCCCTCGCGAAGCCGAGTGGCGGAGTAACTCAAGATTCGAAGGATCAATTTGTGTTTTACTACGTCAGCTAGGGAGCCATTGATTTTGTGTCCGAAGAAGCTTGATAAGCGTAGTGAACGGGCGAAATTCGTGACTCGTTTCCGGGATGGGTATGGAGATGCGGGCAGAGGGGGTGGGGTCGTAGTTTTACTATCCGATAGGAACGGTTCGAATTTGGTTGAGCAGTTTCTAAAGGATCGGTAAGAACGTTCCCCCAACAATGCAATTTACACGGATAAATGGATATCGATGCTTCCGAAGCTCTGCGGTCGCTTGCACATCGAGGATCGGTCTAATCGTCTCTACGGCTGTTAACGGAATAAGACGATGCGCGGATGATACCGGCGAGCTTGTTGGAATTGTGCAAACCGTAGAATAATAACGGAAATAAGAACAAATTTGTCAGCTGTGGTAGTTTTGGATATAAAGTGATTCATTGGTACACTGGAAATAGTAGGAATAGATTTAGAAATCAAATGTAGCATTAGACGTAGTCTTCTTTTTCTCTCACCCCCTAATATGGATCCATTTCATATAAAAATAGTGCCTGTAAAAGATTATTGCAATCGGACAACAGGAGTGGGTGCCCACCAGGCCTTAAAGTTTAGAATTCATCAATGATTTGAATTTGAAGAATTCCTCAAAAATGGTAAGCCCTATCGAAATTTTGTTCAAATAATATTAAAAGAGCATTCAATTTTCTACAATTATTGTATATATAAGTTTTTCGTGCTTCCAACCATATTTTAGATAATAGTGTTTGGATATAAAGAGGTCCCCATTTCGTGCGTCCCATGTGTATGGGCCTCTCTATATTCAGACGTCATTATTTAAATACTGGTTGGAAGCACGAAAAACTTATATATACAGCAATTGTAGAAAATTGAATGCTCTTTTAATATTATTTGAACAAAATTTCGATAGGGCTTACCATTTTTGAGAAATTGAATGCTCTTTTAATATTATTTGAACAAAATTTCGATAAGACTAACCATTTCTTAGAAATTCTTTAAATCCAAACTATTGATGAATTCTAAAATTTAAGGCCTGGTGGGCACCCATTCCTGTTGTCCGATTGCATTCAACTTTCTTGGGGACTACTGTTTTCTCAAATGTAACCGTTTAAGGGAGTGAGCAAAGAATTAAAAAAAATTCGACATGTATAAATAAGGGCCACTCTAGTGCATATGCCCGAGGTTAAGAGGACAATATAACTCACAAATCACATTTCTTGACAGGGAGGTCGAAACTAAATAAATAAATATATACAGGGTGTTCGACTACTGCGGGAAGGAAATTCAAGAAGTGAGTCTAGACACCAAAAAAATACGAAAATCAAGAATAACAATATTGCGATGGAGGTTTCTTTTATTAGTTATAAGCGTTTAAAGAGATGCTTAAAAGCAGTCAATCCACGTGCAGCGGTGCACGCGGGGCCACACAGGCGCGGGGTCGAGCAGTGGTATTCAAAGTCACTGTCGCACGGGGTCACTCACGTCAGAGAAGCTGCGACGAAACTTACCTCCTCTTCTTTATCACTTCATCCAAAATTCAATGGTATCGTTGAATTACACTTGCCTAGTCACTAAACTCCATTGTTTCGCCACAACAATACCCTTCAATTTTGTATGAAGTGATAAAGAAGAAGAGATAAATTTCGTGCTTTTAGACACATCTTTAAACGCTTATAACTAACAAACTAAGCCTCAACCGCCATATCATTATTCTTGATTTTCGTCTCATTCTGGTGTCTAGCATCATCCCTTAAATTTTCTCCCAGCAGTAGTCGAGCACCCTGTATATTAAAGGTAAGATGAAGTGAAAGACTTTTCGAATGATCTACTTATTCAGCATGCAGTTTTTATGATTTCGTTCTTGAAACTTTTAGGCCAAGTAACAGCCTTCACAGTAACAGCAAGTGCTTCAGGAGTAACTTTAAACCACGGAGCATTCTTCCAAGGACGGGAACTACTCGGTTGGAATTGACTGTTACGAGGGACGTTTAAGGGATGCGCTTGTAAAATTCTAACGATATCCTACCTTCTTATCCGACCCCGGAAATTTACGTCTTACTTAAAGCGAAACTGAGACATCTGTAATTTCGCTGCCTCAGTTATCATTTCTAATAAACTTTATTGTTCTATAATTTGAAGAATGAAATTTTCAAGGATTCTTACACAAAGCTTTCCGTGCTCGAGCTACGTTGTACGTTTGATTTCGAGCGATCAATAAGCTCCGTCTTCGTTCGGCAAACAATATAACAACAGCGTTTCCTCCCATGAGCTTAATCCCCTGTCACGTACTTCCCGAATGCTGCGCCGGCGAAGGAATCACGGCCAGGTTGTCAGAAGATCCATCTCCTTTTTCTGGAACGAAGAACTTGAGGTTCTTCACCGATCGCTCCATTACCAGCGAAGTCAGATGCATGCGGAAAGTGTGGGCGTAAACATACACGCGCGATAGAGTACAGAATCGCGCGTGTATTGGCATACACTGGGTGAGATGGTGGAATAACTATCGCACCAATAGCATTACTCTTTCGAATCTAACAAATGCCAAAAGAAGATCGTAAAAATTGTGAAGCCCTTCAAGTTTCCCTTCATCTCATACACAATAGCTTCTAATAACCCACCATGTTCTTCCACTTCTTCTCTCTAAATTCTACCAGTAATGAAGTAGGGGAGTGGGGTAATGGCGAACACCTAAGCGAGACAGCAAACAGAACGAAAACTATGTGAGATACGAAATTGTTTTTTATTTATAAACATACTCAAACTAGTCCTCTATAAACTGCTCTAACGAATTTTGCAAAAAGTGTATTAAAAATTAATTTTATAATGAAAACACTAAACCCCTGCTGTTCGGATTTACCCGACTGCTGGTGGGGTAATTCCGAATTGTGCATGGGGTAATCACGAACAGAGTTACATATCGCAGAAGTCGCACAGAAAGCGCGATTTCAATGGTCAACCCATAAAAAATGTTGCTACAACCTCTACCTAATGTATTTTTCAAATTCCTCTTCTTGTGCGTTAGAAAAAATTGCAATTGGTCGGACTATCGAAAAAAATAGTAAAGGTCGTTTTTTAAACTTTTTTTGTCTGAGCCTGTAATGAAAATTCAAAAATCCCTTTTGTAGATGTAAGTAAGTTTTATACATGCTGAAAATTTCATCAAAATCGGTTATCGTCGCTAATCTCAAAGGTTCGAGATTACCCCATCCGAGTTGTTCCTCACTACCCCACGACAGCAAAAAATAAAAAAGAATTTATTTCAGAAGGTAGAATCATAATTCAAGCAACGCGTTGGTCACAAAATGTTGGTAAAAAAGTGCTTTATTTCAACTAAAAAAAATCCCAATTGTATCATTAATTCAACAGTTATTACATCCAATTGAAGATGGACAAAATATTACTTGAAACATGATGAAAATAATAAATTGTGTTTATCTTGACTAGCATCAGCGTTCTGTATTTATTACTTTCTGCGCGGAGTTGAATACGACCTAAACTATTAGCTAGTGGAGAGGGAACATCAGTTTTTATTTATTAAAACGCCGTAACCACCGCGTTCCGGATTACCCCGAGTTCCCCATTACCCTACTCTCCCCTATTTCAAAACTCGAGCAAGGTGATTAGGCAACAAAGTATCAACTGCAACCCCAAAGCCTACTCATAATTTAATACGTTTTGATATCAAAAACCTCTACACCAGTGAAGCTCCACGAACGTCCCACGTATCAGCTTGCCATGTTCACCGCTCACAATGGTATCCCATACGAAACAAAGTTCGCAGAATTGAATGCGCGTAACTCGCAAACAATATCTCGTTTCCCGCCGCGTGCGATGTAACAAACTTGCAAAGAAAAATGTCAAGTCCGCGAGTGTTTCGTTTCTCAAAGTTTTTATACCCATTCTCGAATGAATCCCGACGCGGCTGGTACCGCCTGGCGGGCACCGCGGATCCATCGGATTTTTTCGACGAAACTTGGAGCACCGACGATTCCGCGGGAAGTCCTCAATATTCCCTGGGTAAACTATCGCGGGCAGACCGTGTGTATAGAGTTATGATATCACGCGCCGGTGTGTTTGATGGATGAGGATGTTTATGGGGTCCCCGGCGCGCGAAATAAGAGCAATCGATGGAAATTGACGATCAGGGTAGAAGGTCGAAAGCCGTGAGAGCCGTGGCCCTCGTCCCCAGGCCTGTATCCTCTTCCGCCTCCTCCCCATATCGCTTCCCTTGCTCCGTATACCCGAGATTGCACGAATAAAAGGCTCCACCCCTCGATTCCCGCGCCACGCGCCATTATCTCGGAATCCTTTTCCACCCCGGAAGATCCAGGGGCCGACGGTGTAAGGTGAAAATCGCATGTCGCGGAGCATACTGGCTCCTCGCGCCGATGGTAATTGCCACTTCTATTAGATCGGATTCCTCCGAAGGAAATCGACGCCACCCTCGGAGCCCGGGATAATCCACTTTTAGCATATTCTGCGCGGAAGCTGATACTTCCCTGCAACAGCTACGACTCTAAGGAAATATTTCCGACTACCTGCACGTAAAATCATTACCTTTTATAACCCGACAAAGACGTCGACGAATTACGTTACCGAAACGTTCGTTCGCTCGGGCGGACAAAGAATTCATTACGGTGAAGATGAAATTCCAGTGATCAGATTCTAACCAGTTTCGAACTCCATTCCAAACCACTTTCCGCGGCGAAACGTGACGAGGCTCGAGTGAAATATAAGATCCGACCGTCTGCTCCGTCGACGCGCCAATTATCGCCGCTTCAAAAAGGAATTTATGTATGTACGAGGCAGCTCCTCCAGCGGAGCTCCTCGCACCGTAAGTCCATTAGAGCAGAGCCGCCGCGGTAGAAGGAGAAATATCTCGAGGGGTGGTTCTCCTTTCTCTGGCCATCCGGAGCGAAAACGAGCGTCATTAATCGCGCGACGGTGAAAAAAGCGGAAAGGGCGCGCAGGACTCGCTCTTGTCCTCCTGCGAACGGCAAAACCTTGGCGGAGAGGGCGCCGGAGAATGAGCGTGCAGAATGGAAGAGGGGGTGGGGGGAAGAAGACAGGAAGATCCTGAAAAATATCAAAAAACGGGGCGTAGCCAGGAGCCTCGGCGTGTTGTCGCGGTACCATCGGGGGTCACCGCAGACAAATAGGCTGCGTCAGTTTTAAAATGCCCTTCCGGTCCGGCGGACGTGAAAGGAAAGGAAGAACGCACCGACTGCGGAGGCCCCCTTCGAATCGTCCTCGAATCTTTTCCACGTCCATTCCCCGAAAAGCGTTCCCTCCTCGTCTTGGGACAGATAAACGGATAGCGGGAAGCCAGAGTGCTCGTGAATCTTCCTAATTTTTCGTCTTCTGACGCTCCTCGATCACGCATACGAGGATCGCATGGTCGATGCGGTGGGCCGTGATATATGGGCCAACCACGGCGGCATCCCTCGCGGGGAAAAATGGGGCTTCGACCAATTATGGTAAAATGGAGTAACCCGCTTCAGCGTGCAACTTCTCGCGGTTTTAAAAAATTGCTACACGAACCGGCGAGGTAATAATGTTTGCGTATCGAGCTCCCTAGCGGGAGACTGCCTCCGAGGTGTACATTCATTACGCTCTGCCTTCTAATATGCAGTATTTTTAAAGTGTCTTGGACTAAAATGCTGACGCAGCCGCCGGCACGGCGTGCTGGCGCAGTACGCGGTGCAAGCGAAAGGTGGACGCAGATCGATTTCCATGCGGTGGCTGCATAAAACGGGTCCTTTCAGATTATAATTCGAAAGCAAGGATGGCCCGACGCTTCCGTATCTCGTGGTTATCCGTCGCGGCGGCGTTTCAACGCGGTCCCGCTCATTTTTCACGGGCGACGGAAACAGAGGAACGGAATAAAGGAGGAGCGGGCGGCGACTGATCTTCCGTCCTCCTCGGCTCCTCCCGCGGATGGACGGATAAACGCCGGTTGCTCGCGAATATTCCACGGTCCTCGATCATCGTCGTCGCCGATCTGCCAAGACGGCGGATAGAAGGAAAATGGAGTTTACGAAACTATCGTCCCCGGAGACGATAGAAACTGAATCGAGTTTCCGCGAGCGGCGTCGGCCATTTGTCATTAGAGAGAATTCGGACGGAGGAGGCCTGTTGCCTATCCAGACGTTTCCTGATTACGCCGCCGGCGCCGCTCGCTCGCTCGCTCGGGGAAGAGGGTGGAAGAAATTCGCCGCTGACCTTTCCTACGCCCGTTGTCCCTCGCCCGTTTAGTCCCGGATGAGCGAACGAATGATAGAGGATCAACGTCCCGCCGCGTCTTTCGCGGGGATCCTCGATCATATTTACGGGCCCTCCATCCTGCTGGATCAGACGGCTAACCTCGCAGGATGCAAGGCGAACCGAGGAGAATGGAGTTTGCGAAACTCGCCGGTTGAAATACAAGAGGGACGGAATTGCACGTCTCTCTCTGTATAACGCCACCATTTATCGCCGTAGAATTTTGATGTGGACAGTCTCCCGTGATGAAGGGCGCTTCTCTTTGCTTTACGGCCTTGGCTGTATCTGTACGGTGTTCTGGGAGAGGGCTCCAGAATCAGGGCTTCTTTTGGAGTTAATACTGCTGTTTATTTAGGTATATTGACCAGCGTCAAATGTGCCGGAGATTTCTGTTATGTTAGCTTTTATTGATTTATATTTCCATATTATGAAAGAATTGTTGCAAAATAGCCGTTAAGTAAGTAATGACACAACAGTGTCACGTTCGTAACGAGGCGCGATAGTTTGACGTTCATTTTGATAGTGGTGTGGATTAGGGCTGAGACTATTTGCCGAATTTTTCGGTATTCGAATATTCGAATACTTCAGTTGCTCAATTATTTGTCGAATATAATTCGAATATCCAAGTATTCGAATACTATTCGAATATTTAAGTATTCGAATACTGCTGTATTCGAATAGTATGGTGTGAACTATAAATCAAGTTCTTTAGGTTCATTTGTCAGGGTGAAATCTTGGAAGCTAATTTTGACCCACTTCACACCATACTATTCGAATACATCAGTATTCGAATATATCGATATTCGAATAGTATTCGAATAATAACATTCGAATACTCAAATATTCGAAGTTTATTCGTAGCATTCGAATACTTGCAAAATATTCGAATATTAAATTATTCGAATAGTCCCAGCCCTAGTGTGGATAAGTCATTTGTATTTCTGTAGGTAATTTGTGAGAAAGGAAATTACATATTTTTGTACCTTTTTTTATAGAGGGGGGAAAATGCAATTACACATACCCCGACGCTGTTCGTCGGGGTTATGTGGGACTCGTGGTGCAATAATACCCACTAAAAACCCCCCTCTTGGTGGAAATTCTTCTCTTGGCCACCCTTGTCCGATCCCGAGACTAGTTTTTACTACTTCGGTCCGGATATATATTTTTGTACGTATTATGTATTAACAGTATAGGTACGTGGGGCAAGAAAAAGAAAAATAGAAAGAACACGCGAGATATAATTAATTATTCTGAAAATATGAGAAAAATTAGGAGAAATAGTGGTAAAGAATACATTACTAAAAATGGCAAAGTTGTTAGTGGCAAAGTATTTGAAAATATAAATTGCTCTTATTCGAAAAATGTTTCAATTTATTAGTTGTGAAGATCTAAAAAATACGTTTGAGTACTTTTGGAATCCTGGAGCTATTCAAAGGCTTAAAATACAGTTACTAGGGTTTATACAAAAACCGACTTTTGGAAAAACGGTTTCCTAATTCCACTATTCCCAAAAACTGGTTTTCGAATTTTCTAAAAAAATATATAATTAAAATACAAAATAAACAGGTATTTGTACTTATTTTACAAATTTTCAGTTTCCTTATTTATGGAATTACAAAAGTATAATAAAATAAAATATACTCTACCTATACAAAACCAAATAAATAAAAAAAAAATTAACTAAAATCCGTACAAATTCTTACAATTTTGGAGTTCATTTAATATTTATGGATCTACAAAAATATAACACAATAAAATAGACTACATACAAAACCAAATGAAAAAAATACTAAAATATCTCAAATCCGCCCAAAATATAAATCTTTTATTATAGTGGTACCAAATTATAAATCATTATTCCATTTAGTATTTTTCTTTGAAAAATATGAACTCATGAAGATTAATTTTACAGTACACTCTTACCTACTACAATATGCTTGTGACCAAGGCGATTTCGAATCAAAATGTTTTTAAACTTAAAAACCGCTTTTCGAATTTTACAAATTTATAAATAAAAACCGGATTTTAATCCTGGTTTTTAAAAATCGACAAACCCTAACAGTTACTCATAAAATTTGACATTAGAAGATAAGTTAAGTTTGACATTAGAAGAGCATGTTGTAAACCTTTTTCTTCAATAAAGGAAAATTAATTTTTCAAAATGCTCAAACGCTGCAGTCGAAATTTCTCGAAACAAAAAGTACATGACTCACGCAACTTTCATAATCATCAGCACAAACGTCCACGTATAAGAGAAATTGAGGGACCCAGTGGAAAACAGGCATATGCCACATATGCATAAATTCTCGTTTCTTTGTACGATTAATTCGTTCCTGCAATGCATTGTAATTCCACCACCTCGTAATATGTATAATAATATATACATACGTATCAGCTTCACGCTGAGAAAAAATAAATGCGTAGTGGAAAAAGGGCCCATGCCACTCGGCGTCTTTGATGGCACTTGACCTCATAAAAGTAATTCTTCTGCTAAAATTTGATAATAGTTGCAATTTACCATCGAATTCAAGCACCGTTTGAAATAATTACAATTTCGTACCGCATTTCCTGCGAGAATAATTTTTCCTCCAACTTGCTTTCCCCGAAAATCATGAAACAGTGGCATGTGCCTATTTCCACAAAGACCCTAAATTATTAAAAAAGTGCAGTCTATCAGTAATGAACAACAAAAGACAGCTCGAAAGTTGAATATAATGTATAGATTTTCTGTATTCTTTGTTCGATTTCTGTTCCACTACTTTTACCGAGTGACGTCGATACGTTGCGTATGGTTTGGTGACAACTCGCAGAAAGATTGAAGGGCTCGTTAACAGTGATCTCGCGGTAGCGCTGCGATTCATCCAGGGCCGCGGATTAATCGATGCTAGAAGCAGGGAGAACATCGATAAGCTTATAATCCTCCGTCAGATTTCTTGAAGTTCGCCTCGGTGATTGATCGCAATCTCTTAATTAACCGGAAAATCGAGGGTCGATTAACGTAATTAATGTGATTCCGTTACGTCGATTACCTGAAGATTCACTGTAATTCATCTGTATCTATGTATAGATATACCTCCGCTTCCATCGACGCAGTGAATGGGGATTGAATGGAGGAGCCCGAGTGTTAAAGGGAGCGAAGTGTTCGCCGATAAACTTCGTCACGAACGCCATCAAATTTAATTTCTTAGAGTCGCACGCTCGACGCCACGGAACTTCGCGGAAACTAATTTCAACCGTATCGGTTTGAGGCTAAAAGAAAATAACGAAACGAACTCTCGGTCGATCGAGCTACGTGCCCGTATGCTCGCGCGCAAACAAGAGACCCGCGAAAGTAATTAAAAAAAGGTCGAAGTTGCAGCGGCACAATCCCATCGGTTAATGCCTTGGTGATTAAACGCGGTATCGATCAGTGCGTACACTTTTCGAGGAGGGGAAGAGAGGGCCACAATACACGCGCGGATTTCGAACGGACCAGGGAACATAAAAAGGAAATTCGAAAAAGCGAATGCCGCTTGTTGGGAGCTCGTTCCATCCGGTTACACGATTATCGATTGCACTCATGCATGGTCGCTTTCTCGATATTTCGCCGGGCCCTCTTGAATCGCCCGCGATAAATCTCTACGTATAAATTATTGTCGAAACCGTTCCAAGCTTTACAACGTTTACGTTGCGTATTGTATTCACAAATTTACATCCCCGCGGCGGACTCGTCGAGTGATAAATTACTTCTGAAGTGTTTCGTTTGGAAAAGGGCACCTTCAAATCAGGGCAGGCGTGAACTTTTGCGGGGTCGAGTTTCAAAATTCTGTGAAGCAAAAAAAGCGCTTTTATTAAGCCAACATATTCCTAAATTTTATAATAATAAATATCCATGCATAGTGCCGCGCAAAATTTACGATGAGCTTCTCGTGGACGCGGGGCCTTTTAAGGGGACATTCTACTCTCTCGACCGAAAAATCGGCCACTTTTCGGTGATGGTTTTTATAATGAAATAAACACTTCACGTTTCCGAATTTCTGTGGGTATATTCTACCACTCTTAAAATACAAGAAAAATCTTTTGTTGTCTGTTTATTTCAATTGTTTACATAAATATTTCGCAGTGTAGATGACGTCTTCAGAATTGCTGGCGGTTGAAATTTCGGACGACTGGATCATCGGAAATAAAAAAACCAAAGATATTTTGAATTTGCAGGAGTATGGCTATCTCGCTTACCACAAATATCTTAAGATTTTTTAATATTTTCCCACATTTTATATCTATTAAGCAGAGAAGAAATGCTCTTTTCGTTACTTTCAGCTTTGATCGACTCCCATTTTAATAATTTTGGTCCAAAATTATTCGTTTGTGGTAAGCGAGATAGCCATACTCCTGCAAATTCAAAATATCATTGGTTTTTTTATTTCCGATGATCCAGTCGTCCGAAATTTCAACCGCCAGCAATTCTGAAGACGCCATCTACACTGCGAAATATTTATGTAAACAATTGAAATAAACAAACAACAAAAGATTTTTCTTGTATTTTAAGAGTGGTAGAATATACCCACAGAAATTCGGAAACGTGAAGTGTTTATTTCATTATAAAAACCATCACCGAAAAGTGGCCGATTTTTCGGTCGAGAGAGTAGAATGTCCCCTTAAAGTAATTTTATAATAATATATATCAGTGCATAAAGCCCCGCAAAATTTGCGCTGAGCTTTTGGTGGAGCGCGTAAAATCATCATCAAAATCAATAATACTTCGCGAATGAACTTTAAATTACCAGGAAACAGTGTCAAAGTTGGTTATCGAGCAGGTGAGAAGTCCATGGCTGGAATTCCTCCGGCACGTCGAGTAACGTTAAGCCGTTAGGGAACCGTGCGCTTTACTGTCAAATACCAAATGATGCAAGCATAATGAGGTTCGCGTCCACTGAAAGCAGTCGCCGGGAATTAGTCACGAGGCAGGCCGGCCGCAAAATTCAAAGCCAAACAGTCGGTCGCCGTGTTCTCGCCTTGAACTCGACCAAGGCGCGACCGCGGCGAGATTCGTATCTGCGACGAAATTAATCAGAGGCTGCAAATTGGCCGTGGCGATGTCATCGCGCGCCATTAAAGCTCCTTGCGGCCGATCGTCGGACCGCAATTGTTCTTGACCAGCCGCAGGCTCGCCGCCTCCCAACATCGTGGAAACGTGCTTCCTGACCCGCTTGGAAGGCCATCGTGAAAAGTTCATGAGGCGGCACGAATAATTAATGGGAATTAGTTGCGCTAAGTGAGCGGAGTTTAACTCTTTCGTGCGTGGCCATAAAGCCCTTTATGGTTCTCGCAAATGCCATTCGAGCGCGGATCGGGGGACCTGCGCGCAACCAGATCTGGGAATTATGTAATAACAATAATTCACGGCGGGCGTTGAATTTCGCAACAACGGATTAATTGCGGAGCGAACGGTGCGACGGGTTCGCGTAAAAGTTTATGGATTATGGGGTGGAGTGAAAGGCGTTGAATGGTATTTCGAGACGAAACAGTGGCGGAATTGCTACGAGCTCGCCTTCTTTTTTTTCATTGCAACGATCCATGCTTGTAATTAAGGAAGATTGACTTTTCAATTTAAAAGTGACGTCAGGTACAATCTCCAGTGGGAGCGCGTTTAAAGTTTTAAAGTCTGTTGTAACGCTAACGTATGCGGGGCGAAACCAACCGACGCTTGTAATTAAGCGAGATTCGGGTAGAAAGACAACCCGTGTGTATGCTCGACGTTCAATAATGTAGAATGTACATCATAATGAGAATTTCAAGCGAAAGCGTATCACTGAAGAAGTAATAATTAACGCGTGGTGAGTGCAATCTTCGCGTTTCGGAGCCGCGGAACATTTCGTATTAAACGAGATTTTTAGCTCTAGCCAGATTTCGGGGGAATTAATTTTAATACTATTGACGTTTTAGTTTTATATGATAGATACTCCTGAATATGAATTTATATTCGCGAAATATAATTTATGGTGCTGTATGATAATATTCAATGAGAACACAATTTTTTGATAACGGAAGAAGAGTAATATATGCACAAGAAGGGTAAAGGGAAAACAGGGAATATCACAAAACAGCTTTATTGAGAAAATTAAGTTTTAATACATTTGTCCACCAGTAAAGAAACAAGGTTCAATGAATTTAATTTCCTTATATAATTTTCTTCTTAAATAATTTCTTATACATTTTATTTTGTTTCGGTGCAGAATGGATATTTCCTGTTTTTACCAGTATTAAAATTTTTACCGTTATCTTACGGGAGTATTTGAACTTTATAAATCTTTGTGATTCGACAGTTCTGTAATCCGAGTTGCTACCAACAAACTATAAATCGCGGAATCGCGAAAAATGGACATTCACTGTTTTTTCCCAATTTTTGCATAAATCACTGTTGACCATAGTTAAAGAAAATACAAACAAAAATGTAACGATATACAAATTTTCAAGGTACACTGCAAACGATTCGTTAATTTTATACTTGTTTTTATTTGGGTTTCGAGAGTTTCGAATCACAAAAAAATGCAAAGTTTTGAATTCTCGAAACTCCAAACATTCTTGAGCTTCGAGGTATCATCGCTTCGAGAAACCCAACTCTAGTTTTAACGTAATTACGGAAGCGAATGTTGGGCTGTGACAAATTTTAGGGAGCATTAAAATTTGAGAAATGGAAATTTTTGGGAAGCCCTAAATTTTGGGCGAAAGAAATTGTAAAATGTTTAAACACAAAGCTCTGAGACAACTTCAAAACAATTCACTTTCTTTTTAGATAGTAAATTAGCAATAAGTCATATATGAATTGTCACATTAAATTAATTTCAAAATTGTGTCAACTCTTTTAAATTAATGGCGGCAGACGCTTGTTAGCCTAAGGGTTGAAAATGTACAAATCCGCCCTTGCATAATTACATACTTTAGAGAAATCTTGTATTATAAAAACTGTGGGATAAATTACAATATACTGTGACTGTAGATTATGTTTTTTTTAAACCGTAAGGTAATCACCAAATAAAACGTAATACCTCCTTCTTCCTCTGTCATTCATACACGTACGTAGGGTAAAGGACCCAATTACTGACACCTGACCAATTACTGTCACCTAATATAACGAAAAAATAAACTATAGTATATAATCTATAGTATAGATTATAGGTTGAATTACATAATTCTTTTTTTACATGACTTTACAACGTTTATTTATTCGTTATTTGAAGTAAAATAGCTTAAGGTGACAGTAATTGGTTAGGTATCAGTAATTGAGTCCTTTACCCTATTAAGTCAGTGCAAAAATTCGTTCACTCACTGTCAGATGATGTTATGTGTAAGGAAATGTCTCTTTTGCTACACATACTTGTACTTTTACCAGAAACATGGCAAAGGTCATAGATAGCCAAGAAAAATACTTTGATTAAAAAACCATGTAATATATGTTTACTTTTAATAAAGACGTGTTTTAATAAAGCGAACGAACTTTTGCACTGACCTAATACACGCTGAAAGGTATAGTCGGGCTAATTATACTGCAGTGCACTGTGCGGTACAGATAGAGCTAAAATATCGTTGTTAACCGTACACATACGCGTAGAATATGTTTTCACTGATAATCTAGATTATAATACCGCGCTCGTCGGTGATTTCAATGTTGAAATGCATGGCCCACAGGGTCAGTCTCCTCATAAAGTGTTGCAAACTGTCTCTGTCGGTACAGCATTCAAATACGTTCGAATATTTTAATATTTATACGGCTCGTTACACTGCATGTAGCGACGCCACCTATGCACGCCGCGATAATCGCGAATATTGCTATTTAGAACGCTGCACCACAGTTACCATGAACTTCATATTGTCGATTTCAAATATCGTTCTGATATTCAGAGACGTGAAACTCAAGATATCGATTAATTAGATTGTATCCTACCGGTTCGAACATCTAACACTGATTGTCAGTAGTTAGGTATATGGTATACAATTAAAATAAACATATCGAACACGAACATGCCAATTTTGAGGAGACTCTGCAGATTTGCAAAATAGTGAAAAATATTTGACGCGTAAACATATTTTCTGAAATTTTCTAAGAACTGAGCAGGAGGCTGGATTCAATATTAATAAACACATACTTTGAAAAAAAAATTTCTACTATATTGTATATTCCATTTTAAGTGTATATACTACCCTATATAGGGTAGAAGAAATTCAGTGTGCTTGTAATGACAGGATGAGGGTTAAAGAAGGAAGCCCATTTAAGTATTACAAGCCACAAATTTTGGGCTCTATTCTGTATAGCTTCTGAAGACTTGCAGGTACATCAACCTGTTAATCCTATAGAATAGTGTAGAAGGCACTTAAATTTAATCATTCGAAAATGCATTTGACTTCAGATTTCAACCTTGTTCAAATACATAGAGAATGTTTCTAATCGAAGAAGGACCTAGTTAAGATATTAAAAGCTCATATTACATCCATACACTTAAACCCACAATAGTATTTCTTAAGGAGTGGTGTCACCTTGGACGAATGGAAATCATAGGTCTATTTATCAATTTTTTCTTTTAAATAATGAATTCAATGGAAAATTTGATTAATGACATTTATTGTACATCTCTTGAAGATTAACAAAACTTTTTGGTAATTTTTTTAAACAAAATGACGGTGATAGTTTGTTACGCTGTGGGCTCTTGATTCGCAAATTTGCGTTGCGTGGATTTCCAACCTGGTGTTCCCCCGAATAAAAGAAAAACAAAAATTTTCATTTTTCTACATGGCGAGAACAAAATAAGTACAGACGGATATTTCAAAATAAACTTTTTTATCGAAATGGAGGGTGTTTCGAGAAAAATTGTGATTTTTAACAGAAAAATTGGGTTACAAAAATGTCTGTAGCTAAAAATATTTTTTAGCAATCGTAAAATCCGTATGTACTCTTTTAGATTAGAAGTTTCTCGCAAAATTTCAAGTCAACTGGATGAATAGTCTCTGACATCGGCGCAATGCCAATTAGCGAGTCAATCGTAAAGGATATACCGCGTAGCGGCTCTGGCACCACCTTTCTTTGAATTTTCTTTAATCTGCAAAAGATTTACAACAAATGCCATTAATCAGATTTTCTGTGGAGTTTCATATTTAAAATAAAAAACTTGCGAAACAAAACCAATGATTTTCATGCGTCCAACTTGACAACTCCCCTTAACATATACCCCCTCCCCTTCGTTATGTTCCTTCCCTTTTAAACAGTTTCCGTTACAATAAACATAACGAGGAAGTGAAAGCGTTAGGGGATGAAATGAGTATCCCGCAAGTGGATCGCGTCTCTCCAGCTCACAATGAGCCGTTAAAGCAACGCTTGTCCACTCACACCCCCAATTCACCACCCTTCCCCATACCCTTCGCGTGTGCCCAAGAACCACCCCCATGTTCCTTCCACCCCGCGTACAGATTAAGCAGCCCTTGAAGCCGGAATAAACAGCAGAGGATCCCCGGGCCGGTGGGGGCAACAAAAACACATTGTTAACGCGGCCAAGTGGCGGTGTGAGCTGGCAGCGCGTGTCAGGGCGCGCAACATTTTTCGCAGTGACACGCCGAAGAAATTCAGGGGCAACGGGAGGGAGGTTCGCGCGCGAGGTGGGGGTTTTCGAGGCCGAGTAGCGAGTTTGCGCCTAGCCAGGCCGACTGGCTCGAGCTTAGGAGCTTTCGAGCAGCAGCCAGTCGCCGGTTGCCGGGCCACGATCTAGCAGCTCGTCGAGCTTTCCACCCCCGACCTTGAGCCGTCTCGACCACGTTTCGCGAGCTTGCAACCAACAGTACTACGATCTTACGATCCCCTACGCGTCTCGAATAACCAGCCACTTCCCGCTCATCGCGCTTCAGTTCCATTTTTTTCTATTTTTCTTCCTTGCCCGAACCTCGAAGATCCTCCAGTGACACACCATCGTTCGAACCTTTTCAGGGGGGAAAAGCTCTGTGTGAAAGTGAAACGGAATCTGCAACTAGTGCGAGGACCCGTTCCACGAAGTGTTCGGCCACCGCGCTCCGATTGCTCCGGGTGACGAATCGTCGTCTCGGCATGGCGAATGGGTGACAGAGACGAGGTCCTTGATCCGTTGCGGCTCGAAGGTGTTTTTCGGCAACGGGGGAACCATGTGAGGCTTCGACCATGAGGGTGAGTGTTGCCACAGTGTTTCATTCTACCCGATGCTGTTATGCGCGCTGCGCTTTATCAAGAAACTGGATGTTGGATGAGGATTCCGCTCGGGACAAGGTGCACGAAACTTGGCGTCACGAAACGTGGAACCTAGTTGAATAGTATATGTAAATACAGCGGTGTCGGTGCCCCAGCTGCCCAAGGTTCGATGAAATGACAGCCGGAATTTTCTGTATTACCGCGGTCGCGCGGCGTTACCGTTTAAGCTCGCTCGTTGCGTGCGCTGATTTATTGCGTGCCCAACGAGCTGCGCAACGTTTTGGTGCGCGTAATTATTTTCACGCGAGCGGCTGTCGGGATTAAATTCTCTCGCGGAAGGGCGCGTTTTTGCGTTGCCTCGTGGTACCGCGCGGTTGCACGATCATCGCTTACCCTTCGTGCTAGCGGGGGTGGTATAATCCTGGGAAAACTTTTGCGGTTTCTTGATAGACTTCGGCTGTTTCTACATCGCTCGCGACTTGTTTTACGGTGGGATGTAAGTGTATTTGTTATGTTAGTGTATTTCTTAATTATTTGGGAGATTGTTTTAGATTGTTGCACCGATTAATTAAAATACAGGAGCAACTTAATATAGTAATATCGTATTCTTCTTATGACTAATGCTTTCTATGGATCTCAAGAATGAGATCCTATGCATTTGAACAATAGATTAGTTGATTTACTTTCCTCTTTGTTCTGACTTCCTTTGATTGCCTCCCTCGGTTATGTCACGCAGGCTTTGAATGGAGTCCAAGATGATCACAGCATTGTGTACCCCATTTCGCCTTATAAGTATTCAGTAATTGCGTTTTAATTACTCTGTTAATGGAGTGTGAAAATCCTTGGAAATACTATTTCTATTGTCTTTTATACCTCCTACATTACTTTGACTATCAGCATCAACGACACTTGATACCACAAGTGCCCAAATAAAAGCTTGCAACTTACCTTTTCAATCGTCCCTCTAGTAAAACTCTGTTTCGTCACCCTCTGATTAAGTCAACCGCTCCCAGAATCTTCAGATCACATTTCAAGTCGAGCTCGATAAAGATTATCCTACGTTCATAAGCGCAAAATCGACAAGAATTAAATCACCCCCGACTCGATTGGCAGGCATGTGTGCGGAGCAAATGAAATCACCTCGAAACGATTAAACCGCGGCGAGGCATTAGGTGAGCAGCTAATTCGTATTTTCCCAAGGAAAATACTCTATTCAATGGAATCCTATGTCGGTGCTGTTCTCCTAATTTTCACGTAGTTACGATTCCCGGCCAGGGAAGGGTTGGCGGTTATTGTCTTCCCCCCGATGTAGCCTCCGTTGCACAAGCAGCCCGAGCAAACTTCTCCCTCGATCCTTGTTATTGATTAACTCGAGTCGATCCGTTTACTACGGCCCTCTACTTAGTTGAAAAGTCGCGCTAGCTCGCCGCAGTTTACGCGCTTACCTCCGCGGCACGCGGCAGAGGCGACTCCGTAATTTCGCGGGTCGCCCGGGATAATCTTGCGGAAACTTTTTCCCCGCGTCAGCCGCGAGATAGCGGCGAGAAGTGCCCCGAAAGACGAGCGCGCCGCGATAAGCCAGCAAGGCTGGGCTCCAGGCTGGTCCGCCTGTAAATTAAACTCGAAACTTCCGTGTTCGCCTGCCGCGTAACACGGTTAATCGTGTTATTAATAAGAAGCAGAAGAACAATACCTCTCGTCTGTTATTATGGAGGCTGGTGCATCTGAAACTGTACAGCTGGAAATCTTTGTGGTGGCTGATGTTGAGGGAATTGATGGACATGGTTTTTGGTTTCTTTCATATAGGGTAACGATGATAGGTCGAAAATTGTACGATAACTTTGGAGGTGATTTAAAAAAAAACAAGAACTTTATTAAAATTGTAACGTAAAGGTTGTTATGAAATTTATAAGGAAGGACGCAAATATTTTTTCAGATTTTTTTAACAAAAAGTGGCGGCACAATGGCTGCACAGCCGATACGTATTTTCCATTTGAATTTTTTACGTTCACGCCTTTCGATCTGAAATAAAAGACAAATTTTTGTAGAAAAGTACCGTTAAGGAACTAGTTTTTGATCAGTTTAGAGAGTTTCCCGCTTTAATATTTATTTTTAACCTAATAAAACTTTCAACCATAGACTTTTTTTATACTAAAAGATGAATTAATGTTTACACTTTAAGGAAAAATTTTAAAAAGTTGAAAATAAGTATAGTTTAATTATTTATAAGGTTGGGGAATAATAAGGTGACTAGGAACTAGTTTTTGATCATCTGAAAATACATGGGAACTAATTTTTTATCAGGTCAGGAACTAGTTTGAATTATCCTTTTTTATGTTAGTAATTATTTCAAACAATTATTTAAGGACATAAACTGAAAAGAACGATTTATTTCATGAACTGATAAAAAATTAGTGCCTGATCAAGAACTAGTTCCTTAACGGTACCCAAGACTTCGAAAAAATATTCAGTTTTGATAGAATGGGGAACATTTGAATTTTCTCGCCATCTTGAAATTTCTAGCAAGGAAAAAGGATCGTTATCAATTCTTTTTTAATAAATATTCTGAACAAACTTATTTAAATTTATTTAAAATCACCTCCAAAGTTATCCTACCATTTTCGACCTATCATCAAGTTGTTACTCCTTAATGAATCTGTATGCTTATTAGTGTCAAAGTTGAATGAAAATTAGAGACAATGATAGTTTACCATAGGAAGTTATAATCTATACTTTCCGAGCTATTAAATTTCAATTTTATTCCGTTGTGGGGGTAGCAAGGTAAACACGTAAAGTAGAAAAGCGAAAGGCAGAGGAAAACCTGATACACGCCACACTCAAAGTGCTTTATAGCATGTCTCTCTCAAAACGCGATATCTGGAAAACTACGGAATGCGTATCCTCTTCATCTCGACTTGTTTCGTGATGTACCTACATTTGAAAAAAAAGTATAGCTCAATAATAAACCCAACTAGTCACAAAAAAAAACTCATACATAGTCAATTGACCCTTTCAAACTCCCACAACCTCAAACCAACAAATTTCCTTTCAAAACCTCCACAAAAAACCGCTACATAAACCACCACCTAAAAACCTATATAACCCTCTACATTTCTCCCAGCACGCAAACCATGAATTCATTTTTACCACTTCACTTCGTCGATTGGTGACGCGAGATCGTAAACTCGAGGCTTCGCAAAGGGACGAGTTGTTGCTCGGGGACAAGTTCTTTTCGAGTCCCGCGTACCGAGGAAACTCGCCGCCAAATTCGATTAACAGTCATCCCATTGCCAACAAGCAGCCTGTTAACTCGACGATCGGTCGATCGTGGCCTTCGCCTGGGAGCGTGCCCCGCGAACACTTGCGTTCACTTCGTTCAAAGGGCGTTGTTCGCGGCCGTTCAAAGAGCTTGATTACCTTTGGCGTGGCTGCGCGAAGCCAGGAAACCTCTGGGTAAAAATTCCGGGCACGCAATTTTCAGGCGAGTCTCGTCGATGCTCGTGTTCCGCTCGAGGAATCCTGCAACGATGGGGAGGACGGGGCGGGAAAAAACGTTCACTGACAATTGCTGTCGGTGGACGAAGGCAAGGCGAGGGCACGAGGCGCCGCAACCCCGCCCGAAGCCAGCCGAGATATTCCGCGATGACGGCCGTGTTATTTCTCGTGCCGCGAAACGAGACCCGGTTACGCAGATCTCCCCCTTGCACAAGTCATTTCAAACAATTTTCTTGCACGCCCATAAACTCGCGCGGCCTGCAGGCGCGCCGTAAATACCTACAGCGGATGCGGTACCCGCGGAAAATATGATAAAACGGGGCTCGCGGCTGGGCAAACAATTCTCCCCGGCTCCCTTTGAGCTGGATGTCGATAGGGGGACGCTGCTGGATACAATGGTAATCGAAAGTTTGGGCGCGTTGACACCACCTGGCGCACAGCGACGGTGAATCTTTAATCGTTCACGTTTCGAAGTTTGAATATTTCGGGATTTTAAAGGGACTTGTTTTTGCTGGGGTTGGTTTGGGATTGTATTCTTTAATGGGTGGAAAATTACTGTCGTCGAGGGGAATGATGAATTGAATATGGATTAAGGAAATATCGGATGGGAAGCTCGTTCTCCTGTTCGTAAGTGAAACGTAGATGTAGATGATTATGTAGACATATTTATGAAGTTTTTATTTCAAGAATACGTGTATTCGAAGATTTGACTGGGAATGCTTATCACTGTGGTTCACTAATTTATTTTAGCTGACGATTCTTAGCACTTATTTATTTTGATATAGTTACATTGTTATGTTGTATTAATGATATAACACTGATTTTTCATTTATGAAAAAAAAGACAAGAAGCCGGTTCCCAAATGCAAGCACAATCATCACACTAATTGTAAATAAGATAATTAAATATTGGGTATTAAGTTAGAATTATATTATGAAATATCTATTTTCAATGTGTTTTCTTTATCTTATTAAATACCTTACCTTGTATGGGGGGGGGGGGGGCGGGGGGTCGAAGATTATTTGAATATTATAAAAGGGCGTCGCGATTCAGAAAAGGTTGGCAAACACTGGCTTATCAGAAAGATATAGTTTTTTATGAGAAATGTCATTTGAGATACGGATCATCCACGTCTCGTCCCATTTTCCTTCTTTTCCAGGCCAAAGTGCGATTATAGATTTCGGGTGAGGGATTAAGGGGGTTGGTAAAACTACCGCGGGGGAAATTCTCGAAGCGAGCGCATTTCGTTCCGATGAAACGAAAATTGTGTTCGCGTTTCCCTTTGTGCCTTGTCTCCTTTGACGTTCTGTGTTGGGAAGGACCTTTGGATCTGAATGGAATCCAAGAAAATCGCGCAGTTCCCGCTGCTTTGTACGCGCGCCCTATTTCCTGGTACGAGAAAGCAACGATTGCTCGGTAATTATAAGTTTTAAACTCGAATAGCAGAATTCATCACAGAATTGGTAAAGTGTATTAATATTTAGATATTTTTATTTATCGATTCATTTTCAATCCCACTAAAGGAAACGCTACGAACACGTATACATGAGAAATTAAAAAATAATATCACTCATACATAAAATTCACCAATGTTTCCAGTGCAACAATGATGCAACTGCAAAAAAGTGATATATGTGATTTTTCAGAAGATGAAGATAGTGGGCATATTAGGAGAGTTGGGCAGTAACTAAATAAAAAATTATTTAAATAATGGATCAAATCAAAATTACTTTAACTTTAGATTATTTGACGAATAGTAGTAAATTTTTTTATTCGATACTGAAGTTGAAACGTTCGACGAATAAAAAAATTAATTTTATTTGAAATATCATTTAAATAAAAATTATGCCCATCTCTTCAGATTAGATATATTCGAGGTTAAGTAGTAACGCATTTATCTAAAAAATTTGCAGTAGTTACGTCATTATTACACTGTATTATATTTTGTTAATATTTCGAGCTTGAACTTCGACGTGTAATAATCTTCTTACACTAATGACACGAGCTTATCTGATTGTAAAAGCACTCGAATCCTTATCACCCAACATGTGCTAATTCCTCGATCCCCGTAACAATTTAACCGCGACTATCAGCCGGAATCTGTTGCTTAATGAATTTTTATGCAATCCTCGATCTCTTTTAAGAGAAGGGGGTTTCATTTGGAGCGGGTATAAAATAAGTTATCGTTAAGATTTTTTGTAGAAAAATGTATGCAAGCAAATGAATTCAGATGTATGTAAAATAGTTCAGATTCATTTTTTTTCACTCACAAGAACACATAGTTATAATATTATGGCAGTTATGCTAAACCAGACCTGCTCAACAGAATCACATAAAAGAAACGGAATTTTAATTAAGAGTCCTTAATATCTCTTAGGCCCGAAGTGAACCGTGAGGATAGTTTGCTAGTTAGAGTATAAATTGTTCATCTTATGAACAAAACAATTAAGTTCATTGAACCTTATTTCTTTATTGAAGTACTAAATCTTGACTTTTTCAATAAAGCTGCTTTGTGACATTTCTTGTTTCCTCCCCTAACCCTTCATTTCGTTGCATAGATTTTTCTACAAAAATTCTATAAGAATACTTATTTTATTCCCAATCCAAATCACTCTCCCCCTTAAAGGACTTCACACAAATCAATATACCGGTCATATAACTCTTAGCAAAACAAAAAACGATTCATACAAACTACAACAAACTCTTTCCTTTACAGCAGAATATCCCAGTCCATTCAGTCTTCAGCGACGTCAGTCTTATCTCATAGATCCTATAGACTTGAAAAAAAATAATTCCCACTCCAGCCTGCTCGCAAATTTCTCTTTCCCACTTTCCCTTCCACGCGCAGAATTCCACTCCCGTTTCTCGTTCGCTGCCGGGGCTCGCGTCGGTAGCCACGGACAATCAATCACCGCGATAATTAATGATGCCCATTTCTAATTATCCGTGTCCCTGTCGATCAGTATTCGTGCTCCCAGTTGCATCGGGCCGATTCGTCGCTGTTAGGAACAGCACTTCTGCGTCGGTGCTGGACCGTCCATAAATTCCTGGCGAGCGGAGACGAGGTTCGTTGGCACGCGCTACGTTCGTTGGAAAATCCGTGCGCCGATTTTTCTCCCGCGGGGAAAAATATCACGTATAAGTGGGGGGGACGTCGGCCGGCGCGCAAACCTACATCGACGCGGTAGGGCAACTCGGGGTGAGATGGGCATACTTTCGTTCGGAGCCTCCTGCAGCCAACTTATTTCAAATAAAGCAACGAAAATGATGTAGAACAAAACTTCAATCCTTTGTCTAGATATCCGTTAATATCAATAAACAAAAAATTATTATTTAATATACAAATTTTACAGACGAAAAAAAGGTTCATTGCCCATCTTCCCCTTAATGTCCGGGAAAGATGGACATATGTACCTTTCAGGCTAACAAGTTGTGGTCCTTGGTTATCTCAGATTTTTTCTAGTTTTCGTCCACCTTCGTTTTAGCCCGCTCAAAACTTCTTTGGGCTCTTGCTATGAGTCTTCTAATCCGCATGTATGACACACACTGTCAAACTCTGTGCAATTTTCATGGGCCCCCTAACCATATGACTTAAATCTTAGCCAATCTTGTTTTTTTTGGTATCGAAATAATTTTCTCCGAATTCCACCAAAATATCTGAAATTACATCAAATACAGCTATGGCCAGCTTTCCTGAACAACAATGGACCATCTTTCCCTTAATGCCTTGGTAAGATAGCCATTCCCCTTTCGCTTAGACTAACAAACGAAACCCGAATACTTTACGGTTGAAAACACTCTAAACAATGCACTATCAAAAAAATATCTTGAGAATTAAAAATATTCAGCATAAATAACACAAACAAAATGACCAAAATATAGATCAAACATTTTGAAGCACTAGCTTAAATTTCACAGTGGATTTACAAACCTTTAAAAACATTCTATTCCAACACTTTCAACTAAGAATGTTACTTTCCTATGACACTTTGTACCCACGTCGAGGCAGCGCAATCATGTTTCCTTCTAAAAAATACTGTCACAGCCCATCTCTTCCACATGACCATCTCACCCTGACTTACCCTATACGTGGAAATCGCGAAATAACGAAAACGACAGCGGCTCGATGGGCAAAAAGTTGCCGCGAAATGATGTCGGAAATCGTGTTCTTCCTCTGTTTTTCACCCGTATTCTTTTTCCCCATCGTACCAAGCTCGACGTAACGACGCACGAGGAAAAAGCGCTCGTAATGATACGTGGAGTCACGGCGATATTTGAATTTCCAAGCGTAGATACGCTTCAGAGCGGCACGTTAATGCACGCGTTACAAATAATGTGGGACCCCCCTCCCCCACGGCATTTGCATTTTTATTGTAATAGTTGGCGAGTCGATTCGCCGGCCAGGTTCGAACTTTTCGTACGGATCATTGTCATTTAAAGCAGCCGGGAATAATGAGGCTCCGAGGCACGGAGGAAGACGCGCTCGGGGAATCTTCCAGGGAGGTGCATTGATGTTGCTGGGAGCTTCTCTAATATCATCGGCGGCGAATGAAGGGAACTTTGGTTGATCAGGTTTATATCTGTGGGTGTAGGGAATAAACGACTCTTCTATACTGCTGGACATTATTTTTTACCGATTGGTTAGGTAAAAAGTTAAACGAAATTCGGGTAAAATAAATAGTTTATTATCTGATACACTTGCTTTGAATTATGAATTATTAGTTAGAAAACGATGGCGTATGGTTTCAAATTTAGGGAATTAGTAAACAAGTGACTATTCAGAGCGATAAACTTCATCGTTGAAAAAATGTGTCGCAATATATTAGCCTTCTTAATAAGTTTTCTAAAGTTGTATATAAATTTCATGTATTCAAATTGTTTCTTTTTACTTCTTATTTACATCTTACAGTTCTTATACCATTTTTAAAAAGATTGTACATGCCTTTTCTGCGGTATTTATTTTTTAATTAATCTACTTATACATAATCATGTATTCGGTGAAAAATAAAGTCTAGCAGTACCTACATGATCTAGATTGAATTGAAGCTTCTCTGTTACAGTGGAAAGGGACAGAGTGCTGTATATTAACTTTAGAGCAGAGTGCAGAAAGCAGAAAAATTTTGTCCCAACTTCTGCAAGTATCGTGAAGCTATACTTCCATCCGAATACTCGTAACTCGACCCTCAAATTTCGTAATTAGTATCAACAGAAGTAGACTTGAGTTTTGAGATAATTCACGGCGCTTGTTAGTCTTCTTTCTGGAAATGCTGGATGCCATAACGTGATCTAACGATTCGCTGATACGTTTTCCAGCGAAATACGTCGTGTCACGGCTGCCACCGAAATAATAGTCGAAATTGGGCGCACGCCCCGCGTTTTCATAATCCTCTTACATTCTCAGTTAACTGGGTCGCCGGAAAATTATACGCCAATGCGTTCACGCCTGTCTGTCCCGGGGCGTACGGTAGAGAAGCGCGGTTTACGGCGAGCTGAAAAATAAATCGGTACTGACAACGGCACCGAAAACCCTGCGGGCGAATAAAAATTATCCCATTATCGATGACAGCAGCGATCGTTGTTTCTCCGTCGCGCCTGGACGAGGAGGATCCATAACATCGAATCTGCATTAACGGGAGCGTTGTTCGTTGTTCATATCGTTAGGAAACATTTGCTCGCTGGTCAATGCTAGCTAACACCGAGTACCTGCGTAGAAGTTCGCGGACAAATATTTGGAATATTTATCAGAGCGATGCAGCTTCGACGCAACGTTTGCTCGCGCTACGCACACGATTTGTTAGGCGTGGAAACAATGCTCGAAGTGAATATGGATGGAATAGCGTAGAGAAAAATAGTTAATCTGGGAGTGGAGTGCGTAGTTAATCCTGCGAGGTGTTTCGCGTAGGACTTTCAACGAGTTTCAGAAATTTCTAACGTTTCAATCTTTATCCTAGACTCTCTACTGTATTATGATTATGACTTTATTACTCCTTGAATGGAAGACGTAACATATATATATAGAGATAGATAAATTAGAGTAAAGGGGGATGCAGCAGTGGGAACTGTTAATAAGCCTTAAGAATATATAACTCAAAATTAACTAAAATTGCTACTTATAAAATGAAATGAAAAGAACAATAAGTAGTAGTTAACACACAGATGAAGCAAATCTGGTAAAAATTGATCACGTTTCAACATGGACTAGGATAGAAAGGAAATACATGACAAGGTAGAACTGGCACTAAGGGAAGTGTTGGAGGATATTTACCAAGCTGCGTGTTTACATGAATGATAGGTGTCCAACTGTTGGGTAGTAGCATGGAGAGATAGTTATAATAATGTACAGCGATATAGGAAAAAGAAGCTTCGAATTTGGAGGTACTGTGTTCAGGAATAGAAAGAAGAGATTGATATCGGATTAAAAGAGGGCTGAAGGAGTGATAGGAAAGATTGGTAAGTAGGATATTGTAAAGTTAAGTCGAACAACTAGAGGAGAGTACCTTACGAAAGTAGTCTAGTATTAAAAGTAGTCGTTTTTCATTGCAATCTTCAGGAACTTATCTTCTTTATTATGGTTATCGCTATAGTTGAAAACACAGAGGCCCGCTAACAATTGCAGAATGACAGCATTTTGCAAAAAAAAGTTCAATTTTCGCTAAAATTTAGCTGCTTTCGTTCTATAAAATTAACTTTTACGATTGAAAAGTTAAAAAATCCGTGTAGGTATTACTTCAAACATACCTTAATATGCAAGCAAAACATCAGACTGTATAAACTTACAGTTTTTTCTAAAAAATTCCCGAAGGTAGCGTCGAAAAACTGGCAGGAGGAAAGATGAAAGGTCAGAAATGAGCGACATACAACATCACAATACTCGAACAACTATATCCCTAACCACAGATTGAGATAAACGAAGTTTCTGAGAAGAGAAAAGAATATGCCAGGAATAATACAGAAGACGCAGACGATTGAAGACTTGGCGACATATAGTAGAAACATGATTTTCGAGGGAAAGAGTAGAATTTAAAGTGACTCCTAAATTCCGGATACATGTTGCAGGATGAACCTGGACGGAATCAAGTGTGGCAGTAACAGGACCAAGTGTACGAAGGAGGAAAGAGAAGCCAAGTACAAAGAGAGAGACTTTGCTAGGATTAAGTCTTAGCCCATGTCGAACTGACCAATCTAGTAGTACACTATTCTCTAATTTGACTAATCTAGTATAGGTAATCCATAATAAAACGATCTCTCGTTTTAAATTCCTTCATATTTCTTGGCTCTTCGGTGTATAAAAAACGCGCGGAGTGTCCTAGAGAATGAATGGATTAATCAGAAAGCTCTCTCGAATAACTTCGTTAGAAATGGTGTAGCCTCGGTTCCATTACTCGTGCAGCATTAACTATAATACGCAAAGAAGACCGTGTAACATCCAGCCGATAATATATTCTCGATACCCTGTAGAAGCTGCTCTTTATTAATTTCCATGGAGCAGGCGGTGACGCGGTTGTCCCAGGGTAAAGGGATCGAATTATTGAAAGAAGAGTTATCCTTCGTGCCGGGACAGAGGCGATCAGCCCCGTCTGGATTTGCATGCTTAATGCAATCATGCTAATCGATGAAAAAGTTTCACCGGCGTGGCGATGGCTAGCGAAGGGGGCGGAGGAGCGGAGGGAGGATTATAAGAGGAGCGGGGCACGGTCTTTGAAGGCTGGTAAGCATCCTGTAACCGCCTGGAACCGTTCCCTGCCCGACGCGCTGCAACTTTTCAGAATATTCCTGTTGCAACGGGGAGTTCTGTCTGGGGCGAGCAACATTTAAATTCATGGCAATCAGATCCGATTGAAAAGTTGAACGTGACCTCGACTTCTACGGTAGTTATCGCCAGGGACGTGAAAGAAATGAAGAAGAACTAGGCACGAGAGTCCTCCAACGTATATATCTGCGACACGCTAAAAAGACAATTTCACCTGTACGTATTCCAGTTGCGAATTTTGGAGGCCGCTCGCGCTGAAAAGCTCGCCTCGGCGACAAATCGTTTATCAAGGGAGAAAATTAAATGTGATTCATGGAGGATCGGTATTCGCGGGGCGTTGCTTCGAGAACGGGGGCTTAACGAGACAAACTTCAACGCAGCGACGGGGGAACCGTTCTCCAGCGGGCGCGTCGAATTTTACGCCGTAACTCTTCCTTTCTGTTTTAAACGAATAAGGGACCTAATTGGAGGCGGTTGGTCGGCCGCTGGAAACAGTTTCGCGTGAGAAGAAACGCGCGGACGAGGCGCAAAGTAGAAACTAATGCCGAACGAAACAGCGCCGCGGAATAATGAGAAAATACTATATCCGCGTGGAGTTTCATTTTTAATTTTACGACCGGCAAACTCGATTGAAAAGTTGCGGGGACTCGATTCGAGCCGCGCACCGGCTGTAAGGAAAATAAGCAAGAGTAATGAGGGGGAGAGTGATGGTGATTTTAGATGGAAAATGAAAGGATGGATGCACAACTAGGGAATCGGTGAAAAATTGATTTGGCAGATTTCGATGAGTAATTGCGATAGGAATTATTGAGGATGATTGGTTTTCTGGCAGACATGAGGAGCTCGTGTGTTTTATTATTTAAGGAATTAGTATTTAATAGGCTATTAAGTAGAGTTCTAAATAAATATTCCATGAAAATTAATGGCGAAAGTAGGTTGTGAGGACGAAGACGCAAAATATAATTAATATAGAACTGAATTGGATCTAAAAATTTGGGAATTGGAGTTGCAGTGAACTAACAAGGAAGTTGGATTCTGTCAAAAAAATGTTGAGATACCGCAAGTCCCTTGAAATATTAGATTACTTTTGGTTTTTTTTTAAATACATTTTTAAAGTTTTGTATGTGCTAATTTTTTTATAGTCACGTTCACTGTCCAGATCTCTAGCTTACCTACTCGTCTCTCACGCGTCCAACAAAAAAACAGAACGCTTATATATTTAAACATTTGCGTTTTCATGTGTCTATACAATAGTGAGTGAAAAGCACAAAATCCTTTTGTAAAGATCTTCAATATAGGTATGCTAGTACAATGTATAGCAATTACATGGATGATACTAAATTCAAACATGTGTTTCCTATTCTTTCACCGCTTTTCCAAAAAGTTTACTTCTTCAGTGGTTTTTACAGATTTTAATTTTCTCTTTCCAACAAATGCCGTGCAATAGAGTAAAATACACACCACGGCTGCGTACATTTCACGCAGAATCGTCCGTAGTAACGTGATGAAAAACAAGCAAACAACGCTACCCACCTCCCGCTCTAATTCACCTTATTAATCTAATTCAATCCTTGCTAAAAGCGTCGCGCGGAATTACGCGAAGCGAAAACATGTTGATTTTGAAATTACTGTTGAAACCAACGAGCGAGTCTCCAGCAGAAACAAAATTCGATCCCATCAAACTCGTTCATACACCCCCATACCGCATCCCGACGAATTCGTTAGCGAGAGAGCCGGGGCAGCGTGGTGGAAGAAACGCGGGGAAATACGCGGAAAGGAAATTGGACGGTAGCGCGGCGTGGCGCGGGGGAACGGTAAAAGCGAGAAGAGAGGCAGCAGATAAATAAAAGCGGAGAAAAAGGAGGTGGGTGGATAGAATGCGGTGTTTGCATAATATATGAAAATTTCGAAGACACTCTCTCAGGGAATCATAAGATCGAGAAGGGCGGATGGTGCGGGCGGAACGGGCGGATAGTGGAAGCGAGGAAGTTGCGCTCGCGGAGGTAAAAGGAGGTCGAAGAATAAAGAGGGTTCACGGTACCCGAGAAGCAATGCGGCGACCGAAGTCAGTGAATTTCCGGGATCCTCGTTGCGCCCGCGACGACGGGTCACAGAGCCCTCGTACCCTTCAGTCAACTTGTTTCGGAAGTTGTTTCTTATTTATTCATGAATCGTAGCGCGTCGCTGCAGCCGGCCGCGTAATGCGCTCGGAGAAAGATTTTCCTCGACCCGCCCCGTCCCCAACACCCCCCGCCCGCTCGCCTCGTTATGGAAATCCATTACATCTGTAACGCCGAATTTCGTGGATTCCGCGAGCGAGATTCACCGTCGATCTTAAATGCTTCGCTGGACCCCTCTGCAAATTGAATCCTCTCTGGCGCTGCGCGACACGATCCCCCTCGCCCTTTCGTTTCGAGCAAACTCTTCGTTATCCGTGATTCAATCCTGTCGCCCTTGGATTAATGAAACGTGCGACGAAGCTAGTAATTTCGAGATTCCGAAACGAGGCGCATCGTTCATTGAAAATTATGCCAGTGGGGTTTAGTGTCTATGGGCAGGTTTCGAGTAGGGCTGGGACTATTCGAATAATTTAATATTCGCATATTTTACAAGTATTCGAATGCTACGAATAAACTTCGAATATTTGAGTATTCGAATATTATTCGAATATCGATGTATTCGAATGCTATTCGAATATCGCTCTCAAAATTTTCGTGACTTTTATTGATATATATATATATATATATATATATATATCAAATATATATATATATATATCAATAAAAGTCACGAAAATTTTGAGAGCGAAATGACTTGTTTTTTATTATTTTCTTATTTTAATATTTTACAAGTATTCGCATGCTACGAATAAACTTCGAATATTTGAGTATTCGAATATTATTCGAATATCGATGTATTCGAATGCTATTCGAATATCGCTCTCAAAATTTTCGTGACTTTTATTGATATATATCAATAAAAGTCACGAAAATTTTGAGAAAATAATAAAAAACAAGTCATTTTGACCACATATATATATATATGATTAATTCTGTAAAATAGTTTTTATCAGAAGTTTCTAAATACATTTCAGTGCATATACCTTGTACAAAAAATGCCAAACAGCACATGTGTGTTAAGTTTGCTCAATTGTTGCATTTTTCTTTTACTTTCTTCATGCCCTTCACTTGTTCATAAAAACAAATCGGAAAAATTGAAATTAGGAATTCGATTTTCTATCGTGATCTATAAAAAAATTTGACGCATACAATTACCTACTTAGGAATTATGCGAAGATATTCACCAAGTGTGAAATTACTGGAAAAAATAAATAATTTAGTCGAAAAATGTCCTGACCCTGACTGTAATGAAAGTGATTCGTTGGACTGTGAAAAAGAATATCCACAATCGGACAATAGGAGCAAAAATGTGTCATCATATACTGATAGCGACAATAAAAATTTCGTCGATTACATAAAAAAGGAAAAGAGTGCAAGTTAAATAAAGCTTTCTACCCCTTCGGTAGGAGAATGTAGCTATACCCTCGTCATTCGTCGGTAGTTCTAGTGTTGGGAATGCAGTACGCAGAACGAAGTATAACTCGCGATCTCTCAGGACTCGTGTTGTGTATAAAGGCTTTTTAATTTAGAAGAAGAGTAGGAAGTTCTGCGATCGCTTGAATAACCCTGATGTTAGGCTTCCTCGTCGACGCTGTGGCTAGACGTTGGCCATAAGCGAGCCTGAAGGAGGGAAACCATCTATTAGGAATGATTATCGAGTCTTGATTTACAATCCGCTTCGAGCGGCTGAGATCCCGGATCAGCTTTCGGTGCTTTATCACGGAACCTGTAAATCCGCCTGCTTAAGCCTGGAACATGCACGTGCCTCGTTGCATTTTGGGCAGTTTCAATTACACACTTGCATATTTGAATAATTCCGCGCGGCCACGTGTTCGATGCCCCCTACACGTTGCATTGAAGAATTTAGAAAGCAATCTCACGTGCGATTCACGCGGGATACTGATTTACGTGTTCTCTTTCAAACAGTCATATTTATCTAGCAAAATCTATGCTACTTACAACGGAACATATCGAACCCGTACACGTCGGTTTTAATGGGGCTTTGGTAAGAAGTAGTTCTCAAAAAAATACTCGACACGCATTTTCTGTTACGGCAATCGTTCGTGGGTGAAAACATTTCGTAAAGTTGGGGGTCGAAAACATATTTTCTGGAATATCTGGAGAACCAAAAGGCGTAGGAGAAATTTTTTTTCAAGTGTGTGCTTTTTAAGGTCGGATCCAGTCCCTGTAGTAGATTTTAGAAAATTCCTTCTGCTTAAAGAATATGTTAAAAATTAACACTTTATTGTCAATTTTTCTTGCAATATGTTACCCAATTTTCACGTCAGGGTATGGAAGACCTGTACCGCGCTCAACTGGTTCACGGTCATACGACCTGCAGTCGAAATAAAATTGTAATCATTGTACAAGTTATATAGGTACCTGTGGCATTCATTCAGGGGACAACTGGCGAAATATAATATAGCTTAATCACTCGAGATGCCATGAAGGGTGTGCTACCTTTTACGGCACATGCTCGAAAACTCCACCTCTGAAAAAGTGGGAGTAAAGTAAATATACAATAATTATTGTTGTAACACCAAAAATTCAAAATTCAAAATATCCGTATTTTACGTACTTATATAAATTTAAGTGAAAATTGGTTGACACTTTGCAAGACAAATTGACAAAACAGTGTTAGCGTTGAAAACTAAAAACTGTTACGAGGGCGGGAATCATCTTTAAAAAGCACATACCCTAAAAAAAGAACTTTTGTCCTGCGTCTAATGGTTCCTGAGATATTTCAGGAAATATGTTTTCGACCCCCAACGTTAAGGGCTCTTTCCACCTCTTCAACATGGACGATTGCTGATAACAAAGAATACGTACCTATGAAATATTTTTTCTGGAAACTATTCTTACAAAAGCCCCATTAAAATCGATTTGTGCGAGTTCGATATATCCCCTTGTTAGGAAATATAGCAGCCTCTGTGCTTTTAATTTAATTGGCCAGCATTTTTACATGCAAGTGTCGTGGTGTATTGTTCAGATGAAACCTAAATTCGCTGAATTTATTAAAAAATTTGTTGAAGAAAATCGAAGGACTAATTTAGAGAATTGAGTGATACACTTGGTTTTTCAACACTGCAGATTACTGGCGTTCCTCGTTGCCCGAGATTAATTACCTCGCGTGAACGGTCTATGGCGGCCGAACTCCCCCAGCCATTTGTCAACACAACGATTAATCACACGTCAAAAATAGATTAGCACATGATGTTCTTAATGACGCGAAATCATCCATTATAATTTATTAGTCAATAAAGACGCAGCCTACTAGATTGCGCTACCAACCCAAACATCGAACGCGCAACAAGAAACGCAGAGTATATTCGAACTATCTACACTCCCCAAATATTTACACAGAAATTGCTCGAAACCGTCGCGTGACAAATGCAACGAGATCAAACGTGGAGTTTTTTAATTGTCCCGAAAAATGTCGACACAAACTTGATTACCCGGGCGCCACTGTGATCGGCAGAACGAAAGCTGGTACCAGAATTAAAAAACGGCAACAACGTTAATTAGGACTCAGAGCAAAGGGCTGTTTCACCGGAAAATGTGTTTCATCAGCCTCCGATAGTATCGAAATTGTTCGATGAACGAAATTTAAATGCAATATTTACCGTGCTTTTGGTAACGCGCTCGACATACGCTGTAAGAAATCCCGGACGTGGTTGGAGAGCCCCCGTCCTCCACGGAAGAATTTCTTCCTCCTCATAAATTTCCAATGAAACCAAACTAAAGTCGAGTTCCTTTAGTATTATGAATGCTTTGGCGCCTCCACCCCTTAAATGCATTACACCCTTTCCGGGTTGGAATTCTTCAATGCATTACACCCTCTGCGGGTGGGAATTCTTCGAGCGTCCCGTATCCATCCTGGAACATCCGTCGGGATATTCGGAATTTATGGTAATTTCGCGCGATCAATCGCGCCGGGAGACGTTGATCCGCGAGAACGCCAACAAATTTGAGACAAGGGTAAATGCTCCCGGTTCCCGTTCAGAGAGCTGAAACGATTGCTCTCGCAATCGCTGTCCCGCCATCCAAGCTTTCACTTCACTTTCGCGCGATAAAAATGATGTATCTCTTAACTCTACTGTAGCGCATGAATACCTCTAGGCGAGGTATTCACTGAGGGACGAGGCTCGATAGGGGACACCAGCTCCGCTACTCCTTTGGAGTATGAAATCTGTGTATTGTTCCCATAAGTCCCCATGAGACGAGCCGCGGGGTAGCCGACCCTCGAGAATCGAATCACTGGAGCCGTGAAGTTTTAGCTTAAACTCAAACAGGCCCGCGATTTGACGAGCAGTTCGGTTTCTTCAGCTCTGATCGACAACTATTTGCGCAAGGCGAATACTTCGCCGTAGATCCCTCGGCTGCCTCTGTGGATTCACAAAGGTCCTCGGCAAGCGACCCGGGCATTCCATTGTTCGCCTAAGTGTCCCAAACGTTTACAGAATGTCCAGGAGATGCCCCATTGTCCGTCTAAACGTCCAGGACGTCTATATGATGTTCCTCGAACGGCATTATGCTGGCCGGGCAACTGCATTACCTCTGTTTATTATGTAACTCCGGCACGCTAAGCCTCATTTAAATACATATGCATACACGGCGGCCAAAGAACATCCGCGATATCCGTTTAAACAGAGTCCCGTAATAAACGGAGATGTAATTTATTGGGCTAAACCAGCATAATGGCACTCAGAGGAACGCGCCACGCTCTCTGGTCATTTCGAGCTTGTATTATAGGTACGTACATGGGAACTTGTGTGCAGACGTACACGCACATGTATATTGTTTCAGACAGTTGTGTGGGTGTATGTTTTAATATTATTATGATTGTTATACGGGCAGGAGTCCTTAGTGTACCGAATGTTATAAAGAATAAACACTGCGCGTTCGTTAAAGACATTGTGTTAGACAAATAAGCGGAACGCAAACGTGGAACAGAAACAAAAACCATGGAAAGAGGAAGAAGTATGTAGGTATAATACATAAATCGTATATGTCTGCTGGCAAACTCTTATTCGCAAAGGATTGATATATTTTCAGGTTCACCTATTTCTTTTAAGAGATTTCTCGGGTTAACTTGTTTCGTACCAGCTTGGTTTTGTTATAATGCATGTAGGAATTTATATATATTATTTAATAATTTAATTACATCACTAAAAAGCTGTACGAACCCTAACACCCCCACCTTATTAGGGCTCATACGATTTTGATTGTACTCTAAAATTTTTCGTTCAAACAAAGTTAAAAAGCTAACCTAGGTATTATTGACAATAATAAAATAATTACGTAAAATGAATTAAATAATAACTAAATAATTAATCGAAAAAGTATTATCTGTAACTTAACTTAAATTTTTAAATTTTAAATTGAATACACTGTATATTAAGCTTAAATATAAATATAAAACAATTGCGAAATAAGTGCTTTCGTTATTTGACAATTACTTGAAAATTTTAACAGTTCCATTCAACTTCTGTTGAAAGGCATAATTTGAGCCATGATACATAACGAAAGTTGGCCAGAGAAACACCTGCTAGCGAATTACCTCTGTAGTCGACAGATTGGCACGACGAGCCTTTCACAAAAATGATTTCACGTCCGACATGATCCATAAAATACAAATTTAGTGGTCGTAATTAGCAGGGATCGTTACAGAGACGAGTGAAACGGCTGACTTCAATGACAGAACTCCGTAATACAGCTCATCTCTCTCCACTAAAACGTTATTACTTAATTTTTTAACTACGCGCGTCCTTTGTGACAAATATTTGTTAAATGTAGCTCGCATTTTCATCAAAGCAGCATCAGGGCGCGGCAAGTTTCAGCTCGTTAAATATATTTTGTACTCCCTCATTACCCGTAACGTATTTAGGATACCTACTCTAATAAATTAAAAAGGATCGTGGAATAGGGGGCACGGCATTTCCCGGCTATCGCAATTCTGTCAAAGGCTCGACTCTATTAACCGATATTTTACCGACATTTAATCTCGTATCGCTGAAATTCGTTTAATTAAACGGGAAATTACAGACGCGGCCGCGATCGAATATTTTTCAGGACGATCTTGAGTGTCCTTCCATATGCATAGAGCATTATTATGCTTCTGAAAGATTCATAAGAATTCTGCACGGTTACAGCAATGTTCTAACCATAAATTCCACGACGCACGATTTAATTCCGTTATTATTTCGCCGAAGAGCGGCAAGAATAACTTAATGTCTCATATCCTCGGTATGCTCCGCGTAATACCCAGAGTTTTCGAAATCAGAAACGGAATAGTGGTACCAGCTCTCTCGATAAACGTTGCTGCTTGGTGGCGGAATAATTTTTGTATTCATGCGGAGCGTATGAGCCCATAAAAATAGGTAATCTTTAGGAATTAATTAAAGAAAAACTACCGCAGATAATCTACCGGGAATTTTTGGATTGTATTAAGAATGTTTTAAACTTTAGAAATATATTTTATTTCCTGCAATTAATCATTGTAAATGGCACTGGGAATTCGTTGAAGTGAAGACACTTAAAGTTTAAAATCACTTTTTCCCTGTTTTACGTCCTTTAAACGTCTTTAAAAAATGCGAATCTTCAACAATTTTGAAATATAGAGAGGGATCTCCACTGCATAGAAATATATTCTTCAAAATAAAAAAGTTTTAATCGGATCGGATAATCGGATAACGTTTCAAGATATTTGCCCCACCGATTTAAACAACACTGTTTCGAGAAAACGCGATTAAAGTTTTACGTGAGCGCCGAGTGGTCGGGTTTTACCCACGCATTCGTCGCTACTCAAATGCCTAGGCTTCCGGAATTTTCAAAATTTAAAAAAATCCTGTTAAACACGTGTTCATAAAAGGTTAAACATTCGAAAGGTAAAATAAAAAAAATCGGTTTTCCGACATTTTTAAACCGGAACCTCGAGCAAACAGAGTGGACTAACCAAAGCTGACTGAGCTAGCAAAATTCTTTTGCTCCCCCCAATCCCTCCTACCAGCAACTTCGTTCGAGTTCTCCGCTATTACACGAGATACACAGTCAAACTTTGGATCGCAGTTTGCAAACGGACTCCGTTGGATATCCGAGAGGATCGGTGTCGCAATTTCGAAAAATCCACGGAGCTCGCATTCGCGCGGCGATTTCCATTATCGGTAACCGCTCTGAATTTAGATTAGCCGTTAATCGAATTCATTTCCGAAAATTTCGCCCCGGCTTGGAAACGAGTGTTCCCTTTCGTTTCAACCGGCTCCTACCCGCTGATACTTATGCCCGCGGATCGGGGAAACCGTAATCACATTTCTTCGAAAAGCTTCTCGGGGTAAGTTCGAGGAAAACCGATTTTTACTCGCGCGCGACCATAGGGTCCGCTCGTTTATTGGGCCGTATCTTTTTTCACGGCACCTTCTGGGGTAACGAGAAATAATTTTCCAAGTAACGGTAACCACATTTCTCCAGAAAGCCGATCAGCAACCGCGACAAATTACGAGCGCGGCGGCTGCGCGATGGAACCTGCGCGGGGATTAAAAGTAAACCCTGAACACTTGCAGAACGCTGGAGTTCGCAGAAATGTGTATTTACTGGCGCGATGAATCTACTGACTTTCTGATAATGCGCAGTGGGGAAGGTAGATTTGTTCGCTTTTAAATCTGTGGTAAATGAGTGTTAGAAATTCTCCTTTGCTTTAAGAGCCCTGAGAGTGGATACGTGCTAACTCTGCAACCCTAAGTTTTACGATGGTGGGTCAGAACATGGATAAGCACGTTTTGGGGGATTGGAGTTTAAAATATAGTTGATGAGTATTATTGATTAATTATTGCTCGGTTTTATAGAAAATAGATTTAGATATTAGACTTTCTACTCGTCTGGTGAGTAGCGTTAGAATTTCAGTAGTTTTCAAGTACCTAGTACAGTAGTCGCAGGTAAGGCGCTCGGATTACAACTTGATAGCATTAGCGTTTTAATCCTATAAGCGCTACTTTCTTTTACATAATTTGTTTCCTTATCTTACTTCCCGTTAGTTCGCATGTAATGGTAAATCAGGCACGCAGGAAGAATTATACTTGCACCGCGCAGTGGTCTGTGTATTGATGATCTAGCGGGACAAAAATTCAAAATCATGGCTTATCTAAAATGAAAGAGATATTGGAATCATCTATATATTAAAAGTGCTCGGATGTATCGCGATTTTAATTATTAGTATTTTGAATAAGGGATTGCAGAGGTACAAGTAGTAAATTAAGCTTCAGGCTTGAGTATTTTAATTTTCAACGGGCATAATTGAAATATTATTATAAAAATGATAGAACTTTTCAATGACTTACGTTGGAGAAGCTCTGGATATCCAGGAACCTCGTGGGACCCAGAAATTTTGTGCTGTTTTCCTCTATTTACTTTTTGGCAAGTTACAAATATTTGCAGCCCTAATTAAAATAATTCTATCTTCAAAAATGGCGATGTTAGAGCTGTAATTAATTCTAACTGTAAATAAAGTGGTTGTAAAAAAATTCTCTATGAAACACAGTTCATATTCGTTTTCCACATTCCAAGAAGCCACAGAATACGAATATTGGTTTTAAAACACCTTCGCAGGCTGAGTAGTGCAAATTTTAAGGATGATAAAACAACGTTGATGGTGCTTTTCAAACAAATAATAACCAGTTCCACCTACCTGATGATTTATGTACGTCCTACATCTTTTGTCCCGCTAGATTGTTAATGAACAGACCACTACCACGTTCATTCATTTTAGAGGTCCTTATTTCACGTGTATTTACATACACGTGTACATGTGTAGTAAACGTATCCGAACTTGAATCCGTGTAATTTTTTTTAATACACGGATACCCGTGTAGTTCTGTTCACGAATATCCGTGTGTATAGTTCTGTTCACGGGCAACGTGAACGTTGCCATGCCGACGTGACAACAAAGTATGTATTTCTATTTAGTTGTATTTTACGAGGCGGTATTTGGCGACCATACATCCGTGTACTTATAATCCATGTACACGTGTATTAAGAACACGGATTTTTAATTCCTTAATACACGTTACACGTGTCCCGTGTACACGTGTATTTAGACACACGTGAAAAGCCACGACCTCTAATTCATTTAGATAAATCCATATGCAATTATTGGAAACTTGAAATCATCTAGCGTTCTTCCTTTGATAACTCAAACATCAGAAGTTATGAATCAATTTACTACTTGAAACACTTATCAATTCCCACATTTCAATCCCAATTCCACTCTAAAAACACTGCTCCAACCCCTCCCCTCGCCTCGCCAAACCTAAATCACAGTGGTTCCTAAACTCTAAAACAAAATTCTTCAAGTTGTCATTCTTATTAAACAACCCCGGTAGTAAGTGAAATCTCGCGAAGCTGCCGAATGAAAGGAGAGATCTTCCTCTCGAATGTTGCTACAGTTCACTTAGGAATATCGCGGGCGGTTCCTCCTCTTGTCTCAGTTTCATCCCCCGTCGTTGTCCCATTAAACTAGATTAATCGTTAATTTCGTAGTCCTCCCCCTTTTATCTCGGTTGCTTGTTTCCCCTTCTTATATTCCGCTGTAAGTTACCGCGAGGCGGGAACCCGCTGGCAAAGCGAGGGAATTTCTTTAACTGGCAACGAACGTCGACTGTAAAATTTACAGGCGCTGGGCCAATCAGAAGGCGGGACGAACGAGCCACCTAAACCTCCGGGAAAATAATCGCGCCAGCCGAGGCAGCCGGCAGAGGCTCGGTGTTTCCTCGGTTTCTGAATTTCAGCGGCTGCGGAACGGGAAATTGAATTAATGGAATTGTTTCGCGGAGGAGCAGCTAGATACGATGATAATGGCATCGTCGTCGGAGCTTCCGTTTCATTACGATCACTCGATCCGCCCACCCTCCCAATTAATTCCAATTAAACGATCGAATGTCCGTTTCCATCGTTTTGCACCTGCGAATCACCCGGCGGGATTCAAGAATAACGCGACACGACCCGCACAACCTTTTAACCTATATAGAATCACTTTCCAGCAGATGGAACCCTTCGAAAAGGGAATAAAAAGGCTCGCAGTAATATCGATCGTAAACTGTGATTACGAGCTGACCGTTTGGCTCTGTTAAAACGAGCGCTTCTAGTGGGTCGATGCTGCGAGTCGGCGGAAAAATATTTATTTAATGTTTCATTGATAAACTCCGGATGCTTTAATGAGAAATTTAAAGTATTTACTGTTCTCAGTCTTTGACGAATCCACGCCGCTTAAAGCACGTTTGTAAAAGTCAGATGATGATCCAAGTCACTGAACCGTGTAGACTGTAGAGTGGCTAATGATGTCCCTTTGGCGAGCTGAAAAATTATCGCAAAATTCGGGATCCGTGCGCAGGAGAAATTATGAATTTCAGAGAAGAGAAGACCGCGTTTAAACGACTTCGATTAAGTAAGTCGTCGAGGCGTGAAGCATTCATGCAAATGGTCTGCGAAAATGTAATTTCAGTCGCGTTCCGATATAATTATCACAAGAATAGTTCCTCATTAGCTTAATACAGTTCTTTTTTAATAAAACCTGTCGATGGCTCAGCCATCAGCGAAGTGACTTCGTTTAATCCCCTTAGGAACCAATTACCTACGCCATTATTTTGAAAAACTTTGCGATGGATTATATTCTTGAGCGTTCCTAAATCCCTATCGAAATTAAAATCTCTGTCCACGCGAATGGCGTTCAGGTGTAATCTCATATTTAATTACGAGACGCGAATTTAATTAAAAAACGGGATACGATATTTCTTTAAAAGTAACCATGTAAAACCAAAAGTACCTAAAAATATGATCTGCAGCTATACAATTCCTAAATAAAATGGAAAAAATTTTGATTATTGCAATTATCACCATCAAATGAAAAGCCTCAATGATGGGATGAAACGAAGAATGGTGGAATAAAACGTGGATGCATTTCCATGTACATATATGTGTACATGTAAACCTCGTTTATTCACCAGCCTCAAGGTATGAAACGCCAAGCAGGATTACACCAATTAAGTACACTATATCGCTTGAGCATTTAACGTAACTAATACATATCTCCAGCGTCTTGATACTATTGTACGAAACTAGTGAATCCTTTAAGCACCGTATAATGAAGTACATGGAACAGCTGGCAGAGTACCTACATACAATTACATCCTACTACATCTCACGACTATTAACCCCTGAATGGGAGACACCCTAGGCGAGCCATCAGTAGTCTGTCTGGGTCTGTTCAGACCTCTAGTAACTATTCAAATTTTCTTTTAGCTGGAGCAACTTATTAGTACCTGAGCTTATGAAGATTTCTCTACGATCACCCACTATTACACTCAATTGCATTTCGCGTAGGTCCAAAACAATCTAGACGCCGCCTAGGGAGAGATAATAACGTACTAGCCCGCCATTACAGCTAACAAGGGATGTTTAGTTACTCGACAACTGCGATTTAAACAGTAAACTGTTCTCCGCCACAAGTTTTAAACAATTCGATTACATAGTTTTATACAGCATAAAAAACCATTCAATTTTCTTTGTAACATTTTTTGTATCTACAACAGTTTTCGAGATAATATAGGAAAGCAGGAAATTAACACTATTTAGGCGTGTTTTCACTCTGAAGAAGCGAAAACAGGCAAAAAGGAAAAGTTGTCTGATACTTCTATCGTGGTCTTTTATTTATTCCCTTGCAAGTGAATAAATGAATCTTCTTTCAAATCTTCTTCCACCCCGTGTCTGCTGCTCAATTATTAAGATAATTATAATAATATTAGGGGTAAGTACTTTTGGAGCTGCGAGACGTAACATTTTTAAAAACTTCCTGTGGACAGGAAGCCATCATTTTCAGGAATTCCTGGTGCACAAGGAGTCACCATTTTGGGCATATAAATAAAGCCCCGATGAACTCCACAGGATACTTATTAATTCTATTACTGGCGAACCCATCTGGACCGCCTTCTTCGAAGTGTAAAACGTGTTTTATATTTAAAATAAAGTTTGGGGATTCTTCTTAAATTACGTAAGGCTTTTTTGGTTTAGGATTGGACCACGTAGGGGGGAGAGAGTCAGATAGCGTCTTACGTAATATTTTTTAACCTAATTTTCAATATGAGTAACCCAAAAATCAATGTTTCATTGCATACACGAAACCGAGTTAAATGAATTACATAAACGTTTAAAAGAATTTCAATAGCTGAAAAAATGCAATGCAAAAATATTACGTAAGCATCGTTGGGGAAGGGGTGTGGGCTGGAATATAAAATTAACTGATTACCAATTAACTGGGAGCTGTTACATCGACGAAACTCTGCATATAGATAACGCCCTATAGCCTATATAATAATCATAACTGTACAATTTGTACACCAATGTCTAGCCCCGTTTATATAAATAATAAATAAATAAATTCATATACTGAGAGTACGAGGATGTAAGAAATCGCCAAAACTACATTTACCTAATTTAAGGACTGCCCCTTGTTGCTTGCTATCAGTTAAAATACTCGCCTAACCTTACATTATGACGCGGGCCTTGAGACTGACTCTTCCTCAAAGCAATCGAGTCGCTCTGAATTACGGCGCCTTGAGACGCGGTTGAACGAGTCGCGCGAGTGTGCGGGCTACGATAACAGCAGGGGCACGTAGCGATAAATCAGGAATACGAGTCGGGCCGAAAGGACGTCTCTAATTTACAGACTAACTTGCTCCGCGTCGCGGAGTCAGTGCCGAGGCATTATCCGGCATTATTAGGGACGAGATAGTAATTACGGCGCTGCGTGATGCTGCTGGTAGTGCGGTCGCTATACGACGTAATTAAATTACCGATAAACCGATGGAGAAAGCGTGTAGAGACGCTCCGCGACCTCTCCGCCAGCTACGTGTCACCGAAACCAGCGCGAATCCGCCGCTGAGTCCATTAGTCGAAGGCCACCCCCCGTTACCAGCGCCGGGACTTGCTGGGAGAGAAGTCGGTGACTGGTTCGGCCGGAGATATTCGGAATGATTGCCACGCGGTGCGCGAGGAATCGCCGAGCTTTATATTACCTGTAAACGGTACACGGCCTTCGTTTCCCTCGTGTTTGATGGGTCACTCTCCCCCCGACGCTACATTCCCGTTTTCTAAGCAAACGATCCGCGTTAAGGGTTGATTTACAACGGCGTTTCAGTCAGACCACGGTCACGGTTCGATCGCGGCCCGTTCGCTGCAAATCTTGGTTACCATGGCTACGATTTATAGGATCGCTGGTCGGGTTTTATTGCGCGGGCACCGTTATTGGAATTTATTTGGTCGAGTAATAAGTTGGATTCTTTTCTTCCCCTTGCTCCTCATCCTTTTAGACGGGAGAGGTGTAATCGAAGGTGTACGTATAGATCTGTTCTGTAACTTCTGGCTCTTTCCCCCGACTCATTTGTGCATTCCATTAGCTTAAAAGCCTTCGTTTCCGCCGTTGCAGAAGTCTGTCGTGTGATTTTTCATGTGGCGCGGGCTCGTGAATAATTTTCCATTAAGCAAAGTTTACGAAGCTCGGGATAAATGGAAATTCAAGGAAGCTGCGTTCAGCGAGCGAGCTGGCTGGATTAATAAGTATATTCCAGCTGGATTGTCGTGGTTTTTGTCGCGTTTGCTGTGGGTAGCTGAGCTTTTCGAAGGGTGCTTAGCGAGAGCGGGTTTCTTTTATTGTCACTGATAGCTGTGACTTTATTTTTCATCTTAATTCTCTGAAGTATCCAGTAAGGATCCGTGAAATCTCTAATGTTCTAATAAAAGTCAATAACAAAAGACAATTATATCGCTATCATTCAGATAACAATACTTTCTTGGAGTGCAAATCAAATTTCACGACAGTGGATCGTTTGTACCCTGGTTTAGTGATTCGTGTTATCTATAGTTCAGCTCTTACATTAGAATTATCTTAGAAACGTAGGCGCACGCTCCGAGACTTCAACTGAACTCATTACTCAGCCGAATAATTAAATGCAACTCGATTAATTGCTTTTTCTCTAATTCCCACTGCGTCCAATATCCAATGTTGCCTCCTCTTCGAAGAGCATCAAAAATATTTGAACGAACCGTGCACAGGAAACCAATATAAATTAAATGCGACGCGTACAAATGAATTTCGAAATTACACTGGGGGAATAATTTATATTTCCAGGTTACTTCGATTCCTCTGCACATTCGCTATCTCTGTACAAAACTTTCATCGTTGTACCTCTTTCTCGCGAGCGGAGCATGATATCCATCTCAATAATTACAATAATATTTTATATGAGCGTGTTTTACGACAGTCCTTGAATAATTTGTTTTCCATCGACGCGATTTCAAATGCAATTTTATCAATCGCAACAGGAAATAAAAATAGATTCATTTCAGCTGTATTATATTTCATAATAACTTGTATAAAATTACCCCAAAAAATGGTAGCTCCACGTCTCGCTTGAACACCATCGAGACAGAGTGTTGATACGTGGAATGTTTCGAGTTATTTCGGCTGGTATTTGAACGTCAGGGTTGATGCCAATTACCGTGCAGCAACTTAATGAAAAGAGCCGGGAGTGAAATAACGAGGGATAACAGCCGAGGTTACGGCAGCTTTACCGTCGCGTTGTAATTTCTAGGAGATATAAAACAGGGGCGAGTGCACGAGCTTCGCGACAGCGGCAACTCCTTTATTTCGTTCGGCGAAAGCCAAGAACTTTCGAAGTTCGTTCTGCTATCGGGCACGGCAGCCCTCGAACCGTACTTTTACGGGGAGTGGAGCGCGTGGCGCGATAGTTACGAGTCAAATTCGATGAAATATTGACAGACTGGTGAGACTCGCCAGGCAAGAAGCGAGGCTTCCCTATGGCAGATGATTCGGGAACTTTCTTTCGGAATTCCACCGACTACGCAAAGGAAAGGGCCACAACACCGTTACTGAATAAACAACGGATCGATGTAACGCTCTTTCAACCCCCGGCGCCCTTCTTTTTTTCTTTCCACCCCCGTCGAAAAGCCGCAAGCAAAGTGGCTGTGTATCGTCCGCGATCAACGTTTTACACGAAATTCCGCTCTCACGAAAATACCTTGGAATATCAAATGGCCCGAGGGGCGGAGGGGGGGGGGGAGGGGAGGAAGAGCCCTCGAGGAAGCTAAGCATGCCTCCCTACAGGAAAACTTTGGCGAGCGTGGGTGATTCCGCGCCGATGGCTTATGCAGTTTTCCGAAAGAGCGACCCACTTTGGCGGGATTTATCTTTGCGGGCGAATTATGGGACGCTTGGCTGCCCATGGGAGCGCTTTTGGATTGGTAGATTCTTGTTCCGCGCGTTCGACGAACGATTCTTGGGATTTCAGAGGCAGGCTTCTTTGGAACTTGTTTAATCCCCGGACAGTGGATACATGGTTCATTTGGATTCACTTTAAATAAGAAGCTACTCCTTCTTTCTGACTAACAGTTTTATTGCTGGAAGAAATTAAAAGGAAAAATGGGTACTGATGTTCTATGATTAAGAGTCACAGGTGTCATTTGAGAGTGCTACTTATAGTTGCGAAATTCTTTTCGCGATAAAAAGTAAAGAATAATTGTTTTCCTTATTTAATCTACAACTCTCAATTTTGTATGTCGGCACCTTATCATTTGCACTGTGTAGTAGATTAAATAAGGAAAAAAATATTTATTACATTTTAGCGCATTTTTATTTTTTTGAAGTCGGTTTTAATTCTTTTTATTTTTTATGTTTTAGTTATTTAAGCTATATAACTGCATTTATTCTAAAAAAGGGGCAGACCTACAAAAGGAGCTGCTCGTAAAAAAGAACCGTTTGCTAGAAATGCAAGATTCTCAACAAACAATTTGAAAATGTGAGACCAAGGATTTCTCAATTTGCTTAGTATTAACTTGTACTGGCAAAGTATTGGTGCAGTGTTGGATGGGACCACCGGGGCATCGCCCTCTTTCGAATAAAAAAAATCATCAAAATCGGTACATGTGTTGAGGAGTTATGCGTGGACAAACATAAAAAATACATGCGGGTCGAATCTATAACCTCCTCCTTTTTGAAGTCGGTTAAAAAAAACATTCATCATGGTAGCAATTGGAGAACATATTCTATATAACAACGAAAGAATCGTCCAAATCGGTCAGCGCGTTACAAAGTTATGCGCGAACATATTTTAAAACTGAAATTCCGGATAATTCTAGAGTATCTACATAATAATAAAAAAATTAACATCGTACCATTTCATGCTCTTTCAAAGAAAAAAAATCATCGAAATCACTGCACCTATGCGAAAGTTATGACTGAACATACACAAAATAAATATACGGATCGAAATGAGTAATCCTCCCTTTTTGAAGTCGGTTAAAACTGTAGTACTTTACGGCCAAGTGTGATAAAAAAATAGTATTTTTCAGAGGAAAGTGGTAAAAAATAAAAACTACATCAAAACAAAGGCATCTCACTTTTTATTGAATATTTTTTTGTGCATTTTGCATTTTAATTAATTTAATGTCTGTAACAAATATGTACGTTAAATGTTTGATTGTACTGAAAGTTCAAATGAACATGTATGAGGAGCTCCTTGTTTATGAGAGTTAGGCTGGCTCTGTTTCTCTCTTCCCACCACTTCATATTCATTACAGAAAAAATCCTTTGTTAAAGTTTACATTCGCAAATTAAAGTATTGATGCTGCCATAGAAAAATAAGTAAAAATTGTAAAATATTATCAACGTACCGGAAATATAGTATTTTCGTGTACTGTAACTCTTTCTAACAGTATATAGTACACTAGTCAAAAGTATAGTACAATAGTATACACTACCCTCTACAATACAATTTTCAACCCTAGTGACACTTGAGATTGAATTTTTGCTTTGAAGTGAGCAACGATTCCCTGGCGAAGAATTGGTGGAGTTTTGATTCAATTTACAGACTCAGTTAAGTACTACACGAGGAAGCCAGACTCCCTTCTTCATTTAGAACAGTTCAATGCCTGCAAGGGGTTTATCCAAAGGCCTCTGTGTACGCACGTGTACGTGGAAGCAGGGTGCAGCGGCACGGGGGCGCTTCCACTGCCGAACGCCAATGAAATCGCGAACGCGATTAAAAAGTAATTGGAGGTAATTCGATTTGAATCTCCATGCTTGGAATTCACTTAAGTGCGCTATCAGATTAAAGGGTAAACGCGAATAAAGGCAGGCTTACGCTGATGCCTTTAAGCTTTAAAGTTTAGCGTAACAAGAACTATTGCTGATGCGATCAGCGCCTGAAATTGCACAGGGTACCTACTGACCCTTCGCGCTTCAAGTATACCTGTCAGGCATACCATCAAATTAAACGGAGATCAAATTAAAAGATTTTATGATTCACAAAATTAAAGATCTTATTAATACTACCAATATCTGTGTCTATCCCAAAGTTCTGAATTCAATCTGTGCGAAGGGTGAAGAAAATGATTCAAAAGCTGGAATACTGAAAGTAAAGTAAACAGAGTAATTATCCCTCGCTTTCTCGTGCAAAATGTACCGGCAAGTTTCGAAGGAAGCTGTGGTCGTGCATCACCGTTCGAGTGCCTGACAGGTGGATGTATCAGGGGATAATTTATAACGGGCATCAATAGTTTTCAATGTGCGTGTCATCGCGAGCCGCGTGGAATCACAGTCGTACAATACAAATGGTAGCGGTAGACTGCACGTGTCCATCGATGCGCGCGATGATGCGCCGCAACATTATCGTGTCTGTCTCATTGTACGTTGTACTACTGGCGAGTGCTGTCCCCAAAATGGGCCTGCCTCGAATTTCCTCGAGGAAGAACAATTTGCTGTATTAAAGAAGACGCATATGCGCTAAGTAGAATGGGGTGTAAGAACATTTAGATATAATATAAAAAATGTTGTAAATAGAAAGAGAGAAATATGAAGTGGAAATGAATAGTGTAAGGGGCCCAAAGTTCGCCTCTCCCTGTCCTTGAATTTATTCCTGTAGGAGGTGCATACGATATGAGAATAAGCTTGCAATTGGCATGAATTTTCTTTGAACGTTACTCTATGTATCCACGAATCGCGAAATGTAATTATGTCATGTCAATACGAGATAATAAATAAAATGTAAAAAGGTGCAAAATGTGAAATCTGGAGGAAAGAACGCAGGGACGAACTTCGCGCACTTTACCATATTAATAATAAATTAAGAGTTACACGAAAGCTTTTGAAATTTTACAATAGAAGTTATCTTTTATCTTCTCTATAATAATTTGAAAATTATTCTTTATATTGCTTTCTAAAAATCAATTTAATATATTGCAAATTTTTTTAATTGAGTGGGTTTTATTATGGATCGATTGAGGCTAATTACAATCTCTTAAAATTAGTTCTACGACACCTTTTTTATTGTCCGATAATCTTCTGCGTTGTATATAAATATTGTAGATATCACGAAATGTCGCGGCACGCGTATTAATTTTCAAACTGGGACGATTTTAATGAAGATGAAAGGGGGAAGTGAGTGTCTGGTTTCGCACGGTTGTAGTTGGCATGCATCGATATTCGTCGACGATGCTTAATGAGCATTTTTCAAGCCACATTTATTCCAGCCCCCGCAATTGGCGAATCGCGAATTGCGTCTGCGTTCGCGGTGTATGCCCGCGAACGATGCTAATCACGCAAAGCGACATTACGGACGGAACAAAAAATAGCCGGAGTCACGGTAAATCGACACGATGACGTGACAACTATTGGCTAAACCACATCATTTACCGTGGAATAACGCGTGGGATTCACCGCGTGTGCGCGTGTATTTGCGTTGCAAATTGATTTGCGGCCATTCACCGTGGCATAGTCATTTTATACTTTGCGGTTAGAATGGTCATCGATGACTGCCAACTTCGCTATTATCACATTATTCAATGCACTCGTCCCCCAATAACTGTTTTGCTATTTTAGCCTTTACTTCGTTGAAATCACAAACCAGATACACATTCATTTACACAACAAGGACATATCTACAAATTTTGTAAATGTACTATTGAATATACAAAATTGTTATGTATAATTCAACGCACTGTTATCTTGGTATTATCTTCTCGATTCAAATTCCCAAATAATTCCCATAAATTAGTGTGATTCATTTCTTCTTAAGAAGAATGCATCTCGATGAAATTGCTAGACACCTGTTTGAGATTATTTGAAACGTCATGCTGGCTTATAGGATTATCCAAGTGTAGTAGAAAGGAGACGTAGAAGATTTCAGATCCGAAACGTGATCAGTATACCTATTTAATTGGAAATACGGCATCGGCTGAGGGTTGAAATCGTGAGTCGATTGAGGTGCACAAACGCGAAACGATGTATATCCTGCGGGCGGTGGTGTGTGCGTGTGCAAATTCGCAGCTATACGCTAGGATACTGCAAATTCGATGGTCATTAATTTGTTCCGTAACCAGGTACCCGCGAAAACCTACATCCAGGCGGCTGATGGATGCGCAAACTCAATGGCGTGGATCTATCGCCTCGGTTAACCTGGATTATTTAGAACCGTTTCAATCAACATCCCTTGTTAAAAATCGTTCGAGTTGTTTTAGGCGTCCCATTGATAGTAATTGTCAGAATAAACGCTTCTAAAAGAGTGAATAACGAATACATTCTGCTAAATTATCTAGTCAATTAAAAGAAAATATTCTGACCCAATACAGTTCCGGTTTCAAAATGGGGTATTTATAACAATAAATACCTCTAACAAGTGGAAATTTTCAGGTGTCCGGCTCCGATTGCTTTTATTTTCAGATATGTTTTAGAGAACAAAAAATAACAAATACGTGTTTTTTATTTTCGCCCGTTTACATATTTGGGGGTGCAACCACCTCTCAAAGTTCCTACATAAATACATAAATCAAGAGTATGGTTAAGTTCAGCGTTGTCTTGACAAATGTTCGACTAAGAGATACAGTCTTAGCTTCATCCAAGTCAAATCAAGCTTCCTCGAAATGCTTCCTGGCTTCAGTCATTCCCCAGATTTCCGCAGGAATATTCTTGCTCCCCTACTTCGCTAACAGAGCTGTAATACACGTATGTATTTCGAACCTCCCCCTGTACAGCGGCAAAATATTACTCGGAGAAAGAAATTCAGCGTCGAATCACGTACTGAAAATACAGAAAGAATTCCCGTCGAGAGAGGTCAGTTTGCAGGCCCCGAGCTAGATTCCAGCCCCGTGATCGTAAGTTAATTTAACTGGTTTCATAAAACGAGCTATCGAGGGCCGTTATAAACGGCCCCGGGGAGACCGCCGAAGAAACTTGGGTGGAAAATTCACTCAAGGTATCCATGACCTCGCAGTCCCATCAAACGAAGGAAAATGGCCCTTTTGAACGAGCAGCAAATCCTTGCCCCTTTCGCGGGAACGTTCCTTAAGATGGGATCGCGTTCCTTTACGTTTACGGTCCATTCTCGGGTTCGCCGCGAAAGAGGGAACCTCTATCGTTGCCGGCGATGATGGGTGGATCGTCGATGCCGGGGCATTCCACTGATTGCCGTGCTGAAATCGAAATTACCGCGGGTTTCATCATACGAGTCGTCGACCATGAAAACCTTTGGAGAAGGTGCAGTGTCGCTCGCAATCATGCGAACGGCAGTAAATTCCAGCTTTACGCCAGTAGTACCTTTATTCTCCCCACTAACACCCCCATTCTTCACAAATCTCGCCGTACCTCCACGCCACGAAGATATAAAACTGAACTACATTGCCAAAATGCCCCAAACCCAACTGTACCATACGCAAAATCGATATTCACCTGGCATAATTCTAATTTGAAACTTCACTGGGAATTCGCCAGCTACTTTACCTGCATGCCTCTCACTTAACCACCGCAGATTAATTACAGCCTCGCGAGTGCTTTATGATCCCCCGTTTTCTGCGTCTACTTAACCACCGCGCAAGTATCAATTTCCATCGTCGAGCGACACCGTAAATTGTCGCGATCCCCGTGGGGATTCGTATCGCGAAACTGATTCTGAGGCGTGCCCCCCTCGCTCCCCGGTGGGTCAACAATAAACATTCTTCAGACGCGCGAAAAACTTCACACGACCTCGTGAAAACACGCCGCCCGGAAGGCTCGGCGATTCATCACTCGCCGTTCCCTTTTCTTCCTCGCGGGAGCCCCGTCTTGATCCCTGGCGCAACGAGGCGCGGCCGACACTCGCGCCCCCTTGAGTACATTTTTTATTAATCACCCACCGGCGCGCCGGCTATCCCGTGTAACTGTTAATTTCGCTTAAGCGAAGAGCATCCTATTTATCAAGGGTGGATGCTGCCCGCGACCCCGGGGCGGGGCCCTGTTGGAACTTGAAATTTTCGCCCGACGCTCGATTTATCAAGGGACGTTCGCGGCCGTTTTTCTCGTCGTTTAGACGTCGGGGGGCGCGAAACAGAAGGGCGAGGAAACAGGACGAGGCCGGCTCGTTCGGACGGGGCTGAGTTATAGTTTCCTGGTCCAGATGCGAAAGAATGCCCGGCGACCCTCGCGGGACCGCGCGAAGGGTTCTTTACGGACACCGTCGACACCCGGAACACGGATATAAGAACCGCCGCGAATTCCCACGCGTGATATTTACCCGCGTTACGGCCGTGTACCTACACGCGCAACCCCTTCGAAATACCATTTTGTACGAGGGGCGAGTTTCTAGATAATTTGTGACCCTACAGGAATAAAAGAGGAAACGAGGTAAACACTAAACAGTACGAATGTGCTGGTGACTGTGGAAGTGATGTAATGTACTTTTTGTTTTGAAATATTTGGACTGCTGCGTTTGGGTGTATTATAACATATTATTCTATTATTGAACAAAATGTTTGGTAATATAGAGCTCTTCTAATGTCAAAATTATTTATCATTGTAAAATTTTATGAGTACCTTGTAAGAAATTGTGTTTTTTAATCCTTTGAATGTCTGCAAAATTGCGAAAGTGCTCAAACAGAGTTTTTGATTTTCGAAACTTAATAAATTCAAGAATTTCTTCGAATAAAAGCAATTTTTATTTCCGAATACTTTGCCAATAACAACTATAGTATTTTTCGTAATGTGTTCTTTGCCACTATTTTTTCTAATTTTTCTCTTACTTTCAGCGTAATTTAGTATATTTTCCGTGTTCTCTCTTTTTTCTTTTCTTGACCCACATCTAAGGCTAATATAATATAATACAATAATATGTAATTATTTCCTTTCTCACAAATTACTTACAGTGAACAAATGACTTACACCACTATCGAAATGAACGTAAAACTTTCGCGGCACATTATTAAAGTGGCACTTTCTTGCCATTGCTTGCTTGAATTGAAATATAAATCAATATAACATAAAATAACAGAAATTCTTTTGGTTCCTTTGACTTGCATAATCACCGGCACAAATATAGAATTAGGTAAGGGAGAGATGGATAAACAGCAGAAATAGTAAACAAAGGAAATTAGTAGAAAGTAGGGTGGATGTACCGTTTGTGCCCATTGCACTGTTTTTGTCCATGTGCATAATTATCTTATTTTTAAATTACTTGCAGATCATTATTCTGTGGAGAATTTCACATCATAAATATTTTGTTTAGTATACCGCTCCAAATATAAGGTTACATATATTGCTTGCACGGAAAAATATTATATTTTTTAAGAAGTGGCCAAAACTGGTACAATATCTTAAAGCGACCACAAATGGTGCATCTACCCTACAAAAATTAGAATGAATAATTAAATACAGAAATCCTAACATCATAGATCCTAACATCATAGTCACTTCGTAATACCAATGGACAAGTTGTCTGTACCTATTAGGGCTGGGATTATTTGTCGAATTATTTGGTATTCGAATATTCGAATACTTCAGTTGTTCAATTATTTGGCGAATATAATTCGAATATCCAAGTATTCGAATACTATTCGAATATTTGAGTATTCGAATACTATTCGAATATTTGAGTATTCGAATACTATTCGAATATTTGAGTATTCGAATACTGATGTATTCGAATAGTATGGTGTGAATTATAAATCAAGTTGTTGAAGTTCATTTTTCAGGGTGAAATCTTGTAAGCTGATTTTGACCCACTTCACACCATACTATTCGAATAGTGCTCCATTCGAATACATCGATATTCGAATAGTATTCGAATACATCGATATTCGAATAGTATTCGAATACATCGATATTCGAATAATATTCGAATAATAACATTCGAATACTCAAATATTCGAAGTTTATTCGTAGCATTCGAATACTTGTAAAATATTCGAATATTAAATTATTCGAATAATCCCAGCCCTAGTACCTATCCCTCAACAGCGTTTTTATTTTCGACTTTCCCTTTCTCAGGATCTTGGGGTAGTTTTACTTCGGCTGGGTCTTTCGGGATTCTTCGGAAGTTTACGATTTATGGGGAAATTAAGAGTTTCGAAGAGGATTGTGTTCTTGGGTGAGGCAGCAAAAAGAAAGGAATGGCAAAGATTTCGAAAGCGTCTTGCCTTTACCTTTGACGATCCTTTGTTCACGTGGTTTCTAAAGATCGAATAAATTCCTCGTAGATATACTAATAGGTGGTTCAGCAAAAAACAAATTGAAAGCAGTCAGAAAGTTTCACATACCTACGTACTTAGCCGGTTTTACCTCTTTCTTTAGCCTCTTTTGATGTTTAAAAGAGAGACATGCTTGTAATTGGGCTAAGCTGATTGCGGCTTTTGGGCCCATCGAAACTGTGAACCGTTGAACGATCACAGGACAAATTTATTCGGCACCCTTGCTCACCTTAAGCCGGATATTGAAAGACACGTCAGCGACAGTTCTTAGCCGATCTTCGCTCGGGTCGTTTTACAGCGTATCCCGTTACGCGTTAGCCTTTAAATATAAACGCAGGCGGGGGCTCCCTTTTATAAGAAATTCCATTTATCCGGGCTATCGATTGTGGAATTATATGGAATGAAGACTTCGCGGGGAACGAACCTTCCACTCTGAGATAATACAGTTTCAGCTTCTTGTAACTTTTCTCAACGTTTATCTAGCAAAACCACGCCCGCCCATGGAAGCAGGATTTGCAGCGGAAGGGATGAAAAAAAAAGGAGAGGAAAATATGACCGAACCCAATTTAACTTCTTTACTCGATTAAATGGATAAATCGTTCCCCGTGAAACGTCGAGCTCCTAGACGCTACCTATATACAAGTACATCGACCGATATTTGCATACTTATAAAATCCGATAGAGGGAGCCGGAACGATTCAAATGATCTGTCGGAACGATGTTTATCTGATTCATTTAAGACAGCCCCGGCTCCCTCTAAGATACCATTTCCAATTTCGTTGGAAATCCACTTAAATCGATAGCAGCACATGCGAGCAGAATTGAAACTGTATTTGTTGCTGGTCTTTTACATCGTGACAGCCCCGCCGAGCTTCTGGGAAATTGGATCGTGCCTTCGTAACAGATCGCTGAAGATTCAGATACTCAGAGATTGAATATTGAAAATTGTAATTGGTATAAGAGTCTTGCGGGGAGAATTGTACCCCGTGCTGTCGTACACCAATCACGGTTCTTTCTGACGACAGAATCGTCACGCGCGCCCCTCATCCTCCTGGTAACAACCCGAACGAATTATCAAACTTTCCTGCTTGAAATTCAGAGTACCCCTGTTGCGAAACTTTTCATTCGAGCGTCAAATTAGGGACTTGATAATGCAGTGACGGACACTACCCCTTGGACGACCCGACCGATGTTGTTTAGAACTCCCCGGCATTATTCATACGCCTCGGAGCGCGTCGGCGGGGCCACGTTTCAGAATTCTATTAAACGCGACTTCGCGCCTTATAAAAGTTCGATGTCCCTCGGTAACGAAGGGTGGAATGCGGGGAGTTGGGAGCTGCGACGGCTGTTCGCGAAGAAAGGACTTCTTCGTGGCTCCACATAAATCAGGACGAAGATCTTCGTCCTGGATCGGTTGCCTCGTCGGCTACAGACTCGCGAATGGGATCCTGTGTTCGATCTTATCTGGCGACGTGCCCGTCCTCGTACGATAAAGTAACACCCTCGTGGAGAGCGAATACTGGAGCTATAAAAATCGGTTTCAGAGTGACAATGAATTTGATTAACAGCCTTCATCACTCGTGGCGCAAAGTACAATCGAAAATAAAAATTTGAGGTGCCGTCGAATCTTCTTGCTCCGAGGTTTAAACAACTCATCAACTATTTATCTATCTTCATAATTTACTGTAGACACTACGAGAAGGTAAGTGTCAGCTTTAATTTTTTCTGCGCAGAATAAATCCCTAGTAATATATAAAAGTGAAACGTTGTCTGTTTGTTTGTCCTTCATTCGCGTCTAAACGGCTGAACTAATTTCAATGAAATTTTGAATATATATTATATTGTAAATCCGGGAGAGTTCGACCACTTATTTGGAAAAGAAATTGTAGCACCGTTGTTTTTCACATTTTTATCGTTTTATGCACATTAAAGCAAAGCCCAAACAATTTAGGGTATATATAAATTGTAGTGTGCGATAATTTCAAATATTTATTTTCATTTTCAATCAAAAACATTGGCACTGCAACTGGTCGGTCTCACCCGCATGTCGGGGTTAGACCGTCCACCCACTACGAGTAATCAAGGTAGTGATCGACCAACTTATCAAAAAAAATTAAAAACGAAAACATACGTATTGGTGTTACACTGCAGTTATATGCATATTATATCCCCAATATCCGAATAGCGTAAATAAATTTATTATTAAATTTAGACTCGCATAAAGTCTTAACTGTATCTTATTATTCAAATATGGATTTGTGACAATGATCAATGTGAGATAAACAACAAGCGCCTTCATTTCTTTTGTGTCACTGACACACAGTGCCCTATCTTGCGTCAGTCTTAAAATATCAGCACTGGCCTGACTCTCCCGTTGGTCGAACTCTCCCGGACTTACCCTATACATACATCCTAGATTAGATGATAGGCTATTTATTTTTTCTTTAGGTTTTTATTTCATCATAAATAATTCCCTGGTGAAACCGGGTAACGGGCGGGCTAGTGTATATATATAAATATAACAAGAAAAGAAAAGTTTCATATTTACACAAAACTGTATAGAATAAAAGTTTCAATTAATACCCTGCATTTTATAACAATTTCCTTGGAACAGAAAAATAATAGTCATAAAATGACAGTTATATCATAATTCATTAAAAAATTTAACAGTTTCCTTCGACACCTTCTTTGCAGGCCCAGGATGGACCGCACACTTCCTTCCTTTCCTCCATTTCTGTCCCACCTTCAACACTTACACCTCCTATTCCTCTCCTCCCCGCTACTGTACCCTCAAATTACCCCCACTCAGACTTCCATATCTCCCGCTTTTAACTGTATTCGAGCAACAAAATGTGTCTCCACAAAAAATCCATTATCCCACCGAACACCTTCTACCCAAATATCCACTACCGTTACAGTGCTCCCAAACGATTTGAACCGAACTCTTTGCCAAGTAGAACGCCCGTCTGCCCATTTTTCTTTCCGCGGGGCGTTTGATCGAGAGGCATACCATGCGTACCTGTGGCCGCCGTTGCGGCAGAACCACCGAAATGTACATACGTCATACATATGTAGCGCGCCGCGACGTGCAGAACATCCGAATGGCCCGCGACGTGTGCGCGTCTTCCCCTGGGCGTCCTTAGCGCCGCTGGTCCCGGCGCCAGATCGTTACGTGTGCCCTCGGTTTTTCGAGGTCGGCGCCGAATCGGCTCGCTGGCGTGCTTTTCGAGAATCGATCCGCAAAGGGGCTGTCCGCGTGCACTTCTGCCGCACTTTGGCTCATCGGGTCGTTCGCGATTTTTGAGGAATTAGGACGACGGCGCCTGGCAGTCGCCAGCTCCCAGCAGCCACGGAATTGATCGCGAGCAATTTAGCCAGCTACGATCTGCACGCCTGAAGAATGCGAGCGTAGAAAAATCAGAGCGCACTTTGTAGGCCACTGGCCCAGAAACTCGCCTCCGCTTCGAGGAACGTTCCCGCACGGTGGACGAAGCCGAGACCCATCCCGGAGAACGTTTACCTTGCCAGGGGAACTGATTTACGTAATCCAGTTAGAGAGTTGCGAAAAGCATGGTCGATTTACCTACATTCGATACGATCCGAGTGCGATACCGTCGGAATTCGGACCGGTTAGATTTACGCTGGAAACTTCGTCCTTACCCAAATAAAACTCCTGGTGGGACACGTGTTTGAGTATCACGGCCGATGGAGATTAAACGGGCGGGACTGGCAGCGCTAATCTCATCCGGCAGCGAACTCGCCTCGAGACGGGGTGTCGTATATCGAAGGGAGGACATAAATCACTGCCACCAACGATTCGCGCATTTTTATCACTGAATAGGTAACGGTCTTTTGAGAATTCAGCCGCGACACCCTTTGTACTCAAACGACCACTGTGAATATTCAAGCTTCACGCTCGAGTGTTTATACAAATTAATCGAAGACAGGTGCTCGGATGGGCATCCTTGTGAATCCTTGTGTAAGGTAAAAGACCCAATACGTGGACACGTCCCAGTAGCTGGACAGTGGTGCAAAATACTGATTAGTACATTTAATATCCGCTTTATCCAAAAAGAACAATTTTATTCATTTATTCAAATATTTAGTAAAATATATTCATATATATATTTTACTAAATATTTGAATAATTGAATAAAATAGTTCTTTTGCACCAGTGTCCAGCTACTGAGACGTGTCCACGTATTGGGTCTTTTACCTTAATCAGGGTTATACGGTGGCTGTTAAAGGGGACTTTATGGAGACTGGCTTTGCAACTCGAGCGGGTTTCCATCGATGACTGGGGAAACTTTTCGATTCGGAGCTTGGCGCTTTCATTACGCTGATCCTTTTAACGGTGCCATAACTCCCGTCGAATCCTCGAGAAGCTCGCGGGATCATTTTTATCCCGCGCATTAGCGGAGCGGCGAAGTTTAAGACGGAGACCTCCGTGGGTTTGAACGCTCGTTCAAACGGGGGAGGGACTAGTCGAGGGTGTCCTTTGTTTCCTTCCGGAGAGCCCTTAAGTACCCGTCGCGACATTGTCACGCGTAAAGCGCAATACGCCGATACACTTACTTAGAGCAACGTGGAAGCTGATCGGAAGGCGGCTCAACGTCCCAAGGGAAAATAGCCTTTTGATCCTGTCGCGAGCAGCAGCCTCCTCGAGTGCCTGTTTAAGATCTGACATCGTTGACGGCCCCGCAGATTGTTTCCGTCTTTGTGCAACGAGAGACCCTCGCTGCGCAATAAAAGCTTGCTCGCCGATACGCTCGCGAACGTAAATACTGCAAGCCCCGGTTCCCAGGGAACGAGACGATCTCGTTGCATGTTTATGCTTTTTTACGCACGCGTTCGATACAGTGGGCGGGGGATTTCTTTGTAGCAAACCTTTCGATAGCGGAGATAGCGTTATCGAATATTGCATCGTGGGATAGGGGATGCGAGTGTGTAAGGTATTTTCAGAATAGAGTTTTGGTGGGGGTTGTGAATCAGTGAAAGGTAGGATAATTATAGTAATAGGTGGAAAAATCAGTTTAAAAAATAATCGCAAATCTTCAATATATGTAGGATGACTCGATCGTGTTTTAATTAATAGTCAAAATTCACGAGTAGATAGGGTAAAGTGTACAATGATTGGCACCCTAAACGGAAATCCCAATTGGAATGTCTATATTTTTTGTGAAGTTTTTATACGGTCTTAATTTTCAGTTATTATCAATGATTGTGGATTTCTCATTAAAATAAAACATCTCGAGTACCTATTAAGTCTCTTATTTTAAAAATATTCAGTGAAATACAAAAATAGGCCTAAAACTACAATCATTGGCACCCTAAAATTTGAAGTTATAGTTAAAAATGAAAAAGTGTTTAAACAGACTATTTCATCCACTAATAAATACCTACAACACTTAGTAAATCTGTATTTCAATCCATTACTTATAGTTATAAAGCGACAAAATATACTTGCCCACCCCTTATCAAAATTTTAAGAAAACACTTAAAACTCAGCTCTTTGTCCCACTTTGTGGTGTTGCCAGATGTAAAATGTAGTTCAACTACTGCGCTTTGCAATGTTGCAGCAAAAGAAAAATAAGGAATTGTAAAACAGTATTTTCTAAGCTTAGGGTAAATATACCAGTAAATGGACACTACCAGTGAATGGACATTTTTTACTAAAACGAGTAAAATAAGTTACTAAAATAAACAACTAATTAATTATAGACTTCTTCTAGTTTCTCGCTTCATATCCAAAAAATTTTCGCAACACATGGAATCAATTGCGCTGCAAACATAATTTGATAAAAGTGTCCATTCACTAGCCTTAAGTGTTCATTTACTGGTGCGTTTACCCTATACTTCTTAATATTTGGCTTTTTAATCAGGAGTGCCAATGATTAGTGCAGTGCCAGCATTAACACAGTTTACCCTATATATTACGACGTAGGTAAAATTATTTTCAGTTTCTACATCTCCGTCGCTTTGAATCGCGCGTTCGAAATTAAGGGAAACATTACGTCGTTCCATATAATCGTTCGATTAATCCGTGCTCGACGGTATTTGCCTGAAACGCGAACGGTTTGAAGCGCGATTAATTGATCCATGGATGGACTACATTGAAACTAAGATTGACGCTGTATGCGTGAACGATTGCATCGGTCTCGATTAACATCGAATACACGGCGCAACAACCACGAGCGAATTAATCACCCGAATATATGTATCTATTTAACGAGTCGCTTTGAAACGTACCACCGCTTGTTTACAACGCGTAAATTATTTCGTAACGAGCGCCAGGAGCCGCGCAATTTATAAACGACACAATATTGGTTACGACGCGCAGTAAACGTTGGATTGAAACATACCACCGAGGCAATGTATCTGGAAGAATCGCTTTTGTTTAATCAGCCGCGCGTTTCCCATAGGCGTAGATACACTGCGCCGCGTACATTTTCCCCGAAACGTTACTCAAGATTTTATTAAACGGTGCACACACCCTAGTTTGGTTCTTATTTTTCAACTTCCGATTTTTATCTGACCCCCTAAAAATGACTTATTATTATTACTTTTAATCAAAGTAGTTTAAGGAGGTAAGACAAAAAACTCGAAAAAAAATTTTAACCCCTGTAGTTAAGTACCACCCCAATGCACCTTCTCAGTGCCAAGCGTTGCGCCATAAATAATAATATGTAATTGACGCACAGCGTGAAAAGGGTTAGAGGATATTAAAGCGTAAAGTTTTTAATATTCCCTGCGCAAAGGGTTTCTACGAACCGCAGAGGATCTTGATAAAACACGGAGGGCGGAGGGAATTTTAATAGCGGAGTGGCGGAGTCTCGGGGCGTTTTTTCCACGAGATATTAACTTACTGTTTAGGGAAGGAAACGAATAGGTCGTTGCACGAGAGCTGCATTGTGGGTGTAATTTAGCCGAGCATTTTGTAAAAGTAAAGGTCATCAAGGGAATATGGCGGTGGAAGGCGCAGTATCAGAAAAGCTCGCCCCCGCGAAATTGCGCCACTAAAAACGAACGTACACGCGAGCCATTCCCATCGAGATAACAATTATCCTGTGCTCGCTTCTACCTACTACCGTCCGACGTCTTATTTTATCTTATTGCAACCTTTCCTCGAACGAGTGCCTGTTCCCTTGCCATTATTTCGCCGGCATATCTCTCGGCAGTGATGTTGTTGGTTTATTGGAAATCGATCGGATAAAGGGATCCTTTTATTTCCCCCCGCGTCGAAGTAGTTTACTGATGGATAAAGTACATCTTGCTCGTCGAGGCACATTAATGGCCCGCGTGCGTTGCGCCTCTTTTACGTATCATCTTACCAAATCTTCGAAACGTTGCGAGCAATACACTGGAAATATTTCTCTGCGTCCAATTTACTGGGACGTTTCAAAATTTGTAGATTCAAACAAGCTCTTATCAACTTTAATGTGGCATTAGTTTATACTGGTATGCATGTGGTTTAATTAACTTTTTTAACATCCTCAACTTTTGCACTGTAATTGTTGAAGTTTTAATCTACCTTCCATAAGACGTTGTCTTTAAAGTAAATATATTTTGAATAAGTAAAAGTCCTTTAACTCCCATCTGTTAGTCTGAAGGAGTATTCGTCCGCTCTGGCCGTGTCTGACTAGTTATGCTCCTCGTCTACTTGAAACTCCATATTCCTCTATCGATCTGCAGATAAATATATCAGAAAAATTGAATACAGCTAAGACTTCGTCCTTAAATTACATAAGACTTTTAGAGGAAGAGGAAGTCGTGAATTTCTTACGTTTTCTTACAAAGGGGGAGTCAGATAGCGTCTTAAGTAATATTTTCTTAATATTCTTCATCGCATACATGAAACCAAGTTAAATGAATTATATAAACCATTAAAAGAATTTTAATAACTGAAAATATGCAATGTAAAAAATATTTTGAAAGGAAGTAGGTAGAGGGGGTTCGAATATAAAATCTTAACAATTCGTCTACTCTGGCAGGAGCGAGATAGGAAATCGCCAAAATTACCTTTACGTAATTTAAGGACGGCCCTAAGCAATTATTCGAATTCGAACACGTACACTTCCAATTCCTTACCTTGCTTAGCACTATTCAGTTCTACAAAAAACTACTTTATTATTAACGTTACTATTTCCTCATATTCCATCCATTTCCCTCGTCACAATCACATTAATCCAATCCATCGACAATTCCTGTTAGTAAAAAATAAAACAACCTCACCACCATTTACAATGACAATTCCAAAATTTTCCAAATATAACCAACAAACTACATATCTTAAACGAATAGAACTGCTCGTCGAGGTCCGCGTGATATCGTCGATCAACGGGGCTGATGGTATCGCAGGTGGGAAAAAACTCTTTCGTCGAGAATTTACGAGAGATTAACTCGTGTACGGAGAGAAAATACAAGCAGCCCTTCGAGACGCTTTAGGTAAGCATCTATAAACCCGGAAGAATGTCGAAGGAGGGTCTCCGACGCCGCCCGGGGCGCTCTGGTCGCTATCACAAAGCGTGCAAGCGAAATTCACGGCGTGATAGGCATCACTGCGTGTATCTGGCGTATACGCCGATTCGAAGTGTAAAATGAATTCTCCAGCGTACGGAGTTCCGTTTAAAAGCCCTTCCCGGTCAAATCGCGCGAAAACATAGGTGATTTTTATGATTCTCTATAGAAAAAAGTATGCAATGCACGGGTCTAAAAGCTTTTGCACTTTATTCTGCTACAAATGGAGAGTATAAAAAAATGTATTTCATTTTTGCACACTCCTGACCCTGATACGCATCGCAAGCTGCATCGTTGTAAAAAGAAAAGGCTTAGAGTATCGCTATGATAACTCCAGACAGGGTCCTCTAAAATTTAATTACACATATGTGTTTCTCACATTACGCTCTTTCATTGTTGAGAAACAATTAGACAATGATTGCCATATGTTAAAACGATAGGGTACCGAAAAAGTTTTTTTTCCCACAAAAGTGTTGTAAAGAAAAAATTGAGTGTATGAAAATTTACAATCGAAGGTAGCGGGGATGTGAGTGCAATTACGAATACAATCCCCTTTGAATTTTTAGATTCCGCCAAGAATTGCGTTTTTTACAGTAGCGATAGTGCGCGAAAACTATCGAGATGGCGCGCCGCTGGAATCCTTAATAATCGTGCACGCGGCAGGTGGCAGCGGAATATTCATTTTTCCCTGACCCGTGCGCCGTTATTTTCGCGTCAAGTCGAAATTTCCCACCCACCCGCTCCTCGTTTGTGGCAGCGACACGTAGGAGGGTGTATTCAGTTCAGTGTAAATATTTTCGCTACACCGATCGCATTTTCGAAGATTATTACATGCAAATATCATTAATTCGTATGGTCCCAGGGGGGGGGGGGGGCGCAATCCGTCGCTGTGCAAATTTGTCGCAATCGTGCAAACGTTGCATTTGTTAATCGCGTAAGCACGAGGGCAGCTGCGTTTCGACGAGCTTGCGGATCAGATACGTAATGGTAGGCTGTCACTATGTCTCGCCTCGGATTCATTTTAATCTTCCTGTGTTTTGCTTTTGCATTTTGACAATTTGACTCACCTCGACGCCACTCTGATCGGCGGTTCTCCCCTCGAGAATATTTTAAGGGAGAAAGGAGGCGTAGCGTGAGTGGACACAATGCTAACGTTTTCGGTGACCGCTAAAACCATTGTCACTCGCGCTGACAGTGATTTCTCTGAACGACTGAGTACAAACGAGGAGTTGAAATGGTAAACAATATAAGTGGCAGTAGTTAAAATTTTCAGTGGAAACGAAAAACGCATGTCCGTTCATTTTAGCACTTACGGTACAGCGTTTATCACGTGAACGCTATGCTTTCAGCGCATTCCACCTTTACAGATTTAGAGGGAAACAAAAAGATTGGGACCATGAAGATTGCAGGCACTTCCATCGGTTTTTACCACGGCGAAGTTGGCACTTGCGATTTTAGCTCTATTTGCAATAATTTTGCACAGTTAATATAAATTATTCTACATAGCACTTATAACTTTCGCCACCGTATTCCGCAAGGAATTCACACCCCTTTCCACTAAAAAATGTATTTTTTATTTTTTGGCAATTACATAAGTTACCATTTCCAGGGCCGGTTTAAGACCTTTAGAGACATTAAGCACTTGAAAGATATTGAGGCCCCCTTATACAGGGTGATCACTTTAACGCAATGTACGATTTCTTAGTCATTTCCAATAATTTGGATAAAAAGTGTTACACAAACAAAAGTCAGATTTTAAAATTCAAAAAATTTCTAAGGTCTCCCCCTTCCTTCTGATGCCCTAAGTACGTGTTTGTTTTGCTTATTGGTTAATCCAGCACTCAAATGTGAACCGGGGCAAGCTGAAACCTTCGGATAGAGCAAAACCGAGACTAAGTGTAGTAAGAGCCTACGTTAACACAGTGTTTTTGTGTCAGACTCGATGCTGTGGTAAAGGTGTTTTAATTTGGATCCTTCCAGTAATCTTCGTAAGTGGCTGCGTTTGTTCTCGAGTGAGTTTGTTGGTTTCCCTTCTTTCGTCTCTGTTGAATGTATCGAGAGTAGACCATTGAATTGTATACAATTTTTGCGAGGTAAATTATATAAGGCAACATTCGAAAGCTGGGCAGGAGCGAGGTTGCATTTTTTCACGTAGATGGATCTGTTGCAGCTTGATTGACATCCGTCGTAACACAATATTTCGAATGCATTTAAAAATCGCGGAAACGGAAAATCGTGCAAGGAGGATTTATGTATTGATTACGTATAAATCAGGAGAACCTTAGAAATATTCTCGCAATAGCGCCCAGGAAGCCATTAATTTCCGCGACAATTAATCGCTGGCTGCTACGATAATCGATCACGCCTCGACGGAGCGCAATGATTTATCGCTGACGTTTTTCATTTCAATCTCGAGTACCTACCCGCATGCAAGAATGATCGAACATAAGAAATGATTTCTCTGCTCGCCTCGAAACGAACGGCTGTAATCGAAATTCGGTTAATTCGGAACCGTTTGTTGCTCGTCAGAGTTACACAGGATTCATTGCTTATGCAACATGATCCTGCATCATTGACTATTAAGCTTCATACATAGTCCAGTGTTAAGATTAATGCGAGGCTTTAGCTGATACATGCGACCACTTTCGAAGCTTCATTTCACCGCAAGTGTTCAAAGAGTTCACTGTTGCTCTCAAACGAATCAATAGATACATCGCTAAAATTTCTATAAGCCAAATCGATCAAGTATATCGTGCAAAAAATGTGTAACAATAAATTAGCCTTCGTTATAAGCTTTCTAAAGTTGTATGTAAATTTCGTGTATTCAAATTGTTTCCTCAATTGTTTTCTCAATTGTTTTCATCAAATTGTATGTGCCTTTTCTTGAACATTTCTTTTTCAATTAATGTATACACAGTCATACATTCAGCACAAAATAGTGCCGAGCAGTATAGCCTATTTTTGTTTTCAATGTACGTGTTTTATTCATAGTAGGGTGAGGTGGGGCTAAAAGTCCGGCGAGTAAAAATTCCCGAATGCAAAATCTCTATTCCTAAACAATGTATTGAGTTTCGCAGTATACCATGTAAAAGGCGAGAAGAAACGGAGGTGTTGACAGAGTCGCCAATCGCTCCTGGACGCTCGTGCGAATTACACGACGCCTTCGTTATTTTATGTATCCAAAACTAAAAGACATATGTCGTCTTTATTGTTTTACACGAAGTAAACCACAGTTTAAAAGCGTGTCAGCCAAGTACGTTCAGATTGTATGTTCGTTTAGCGATGTGTGCACGATATTGTATATTGCAGAATGATAATATTTTCTAACTTATATATCGCATAAACTATAGAGATGCCATTGGGGAAAAAAGTCCCTCAGACTGAAAAAATATATATATATTATATATTATTATTTGTTTTCATAATAACATAGCCAAAGTATATAGAAATGATGACAAAATCTTTAAATAGTGTTTTTTGTTTTAGTTGAGCGATTTTTTTAGTTCTTACTTCAAAGTGAGCCTCTGACTTACATTTTTATTTTTTGTTAAAGAAGTCATGCTTTCCTTTCAATATTCTATACAAAAAAGAATTGGTTTAATAAATATCTGTTGATTTGAAAAGAGTTTTTTAACTTATTTAGTTTAATATTACACGAAAAGATACGCACGGGGCAAAAAGTCAATTTTGCATTGACAACATTTTGTGGTATAACTCAACAGAAAATAAGAGTATCAACAAATGAACTTCGGGAACGTAAATAATAATAGTTACAGTTTATACAAAATAACACCAGCTATCTCTATATTGTTAGTATTAAATTTTACAGAGCTTTATACAAAAAACGTGACTTTTAGCCGCACCCTACCCTACGTGCTACCTACATGAAAGATGTGCCAGGGACACGTGAAGTTGGTGATTCCATTTGCCATGTCTGGCTTATAATTCCTGCTACAGTGTAAAATATCTGTGTTGCCAGTAGTAGGAGGGATGTATGGAATAATGTTTGTTAAAAGTTCTTTGTTAATTCCCTGACACAGAGTACACCTATATATTTTGTATCATTCATCTAGATTTATCTTTCCGACAATGCAAAGCTGCCGTACACCTTTCGACACACGTACGAATGAAAATATCGATGTAGTTGAGCGTTAATTCGAAAAGCTTCGTCGCTCGGGGGACACATAATCGGATTGAGAAATCTCGCCCACGATAATTACCGGTGCCAGTTTTATATAATGGTAATAAATCTCCCCACTCGGTTGGAATTCTTAATAAATCACTCGATCGAATTAATCGTTGCCACGGCTGCAACGAAATAATTATTCCACGGGATCAGGGATTCCCGTGGATCGCTAGGAGCTTGCATAAATTTTCCGGCCACCGATAATGGAATCGACCCTCCAGCCACGGCTCTCGCAAATTTCCAGTCTCGATATAAGAAATTGACCGAGGGTACATGCTGCTTCTTAGAAACGCAGAATCAAAGATCCATTAATTGTAAGTTTTATATTTGAAAATAGAGGATGATAATAATACACAAATTACAAAATAAACTAAGTGACACATGATTACTATAATTTATACACCTTAACAGTACCTACTTGAGAATTGAAATATCTTAAGTAGTATTAACAGATTTAAGGAAAACGTTCTGGGACACACTGTATACATAACAGAATTACAAATAAAATTACGCACGTGTGGTATAAGAATTATGAGACACAGAAAAAATATAGTATTTGGATAAATACTATTTCCAATTTTTTTGGAAGATGGGGCTCCCGATGGGCCTTCTGGGTAGGGGCCCATAATTATTCTTAAAAACATCTTAAGTTACAATACTAAAAATAATTCTTAGTCTCAATGAATCCAAGAAGACCACTTTCAATTCGTTGGTATTAATGACATTAAGCTCTGCATGCCAGCTTTTAAACCGACATCACTGCTCGTGTATAAAGCATTTTCAGTTTTCACCCCCAGGAGATAACGAATCTCAGGAACCACCCTTAAATTTCCCCCTTTAATTTCTTTCGCGAAATGACTCTGCGTTATCGCTCCACGCGAAATACGAATGCCTACCTATAGTATCACTTTTTCATGCAAGACGAGGGTTAGGGGATCCGTTTAAATTATTCGCCGTCGCGGGATCGAAGGAAGGAAGATCCCGTTTTCCGTTGTGCGCGCTTTACGAGATCGAGGGGGTGGCCGAAGTCTGTCCGCGTTTCTGCAGTCGCGGTGCGTCACCTGCATTGCCGTAGACCTGCCCGGGGATTTTACGTCGCCCCGACCGGCTTCCCGAAGGAAGATTGCCGTGACGTCGACGGCGATGAAGAAACCTTCGGCTCGTAAATACGCAAGATATGCCGTAAAGTTTAACGATTCAAGTTTTCAGCCCCGGTCGCCGGGGCCTCTCTTCTGCTACCCCGCCCTATGCCAGGGTAGAGGGTAGCAGGTGCCGAAAGTGTCATAAACCCTCGGCTGGAATGGCGGTGATCACGGGTATGGGTCGATAAATTCGGCTGGCGGACCGATAGCTCCTGGCACGCGACTAATAATCGCCCTCCAGTCACTAAATTCGCTCGAGCGCCTGACACGCATCCTCCCATCCAATTTTCCATGGTCGAACTTCGAGGAGAATGGGTAGCGACACGTGGCGCGTCTTGCGGTATGGCTAGCCGAACGAAATTTTCTGGATAAGGCCTGGAGGTCTACGAACATACGGGAACAGAATATTCCATTTCCGCTGAGAAATTTGACGTTCTGCTCGCAGCTTCTGTCAGATTAAAAATAAAAATATCCAATGGAAATGATTGTCTTTAGGAGGCATTGAGGAATATTAAAAGATAAGCTGTCGAAACCGCTGCAATTGAATAAGGAACACCTACTTCCGCAGTGAATAATACTGTTCAAGGTTTAATCGTAAATGGGATGCTTATCGCAAGGATAAACCTCGCGAATCTCATATTTTCCCACAATTTAATTAACGCGGTTTAATTTACTCGGTCTCGTAATCATCTGCTCGGAACAGATTAAACAGAAAAGCAATTAATATAGTCCTACTGCACGACCTACATAAAAGACTTCGATTGTAATAAATTCCTATAAATGATTTTCTGAAAGTCTGCAATAACGTGACATGACTGAAAGTACGTACCAACGCTGCAACGATGGACCATCTAACGCAGTCCTAACCCTATGGTGCTACTCGCGTGAGATCAATAATGCATCCTGGCTGACAGAATCGCAGAATTTCAAAAGCAGGCACAGAAGTCTCCCGCGACTTCTCAGCCCCGATCTGAATTTGAAGATTGAAAATCGTGAGCAGCTACGGTAGAATATATCGGGGTCCAAGGTAATCCAGAATAGAATCTCTCGATACTGGACACTCCTAAAAATTATATTCCAACTTATGCAACCATGTAGCTCGGCGTTCGAACAGCTGGAGCTCGGAAGCGATCGGAACATTTCACTCGCTGTTTTACAGTTCGATCTCAGGATGCCGTGTTTAACTTTGTCTAAGCCGGATGAAATAATCGAGGCTAGTTACCGAGCGAAGCGTTTGATAAGGGCTCGAGAATTCCTAGAGAAACATCCAGTGGCGGATCCAGAGGGGGGCGATGGGGGCAATCGCCCCCCCCCCCCCCTAAGGATAATAAATTATTCAATAACAGGTAAGTACTGCAATTATTCTGATTTCTTGTGATGTATAAATAATTAATGTGTATTTAATTATTCAGGCTATAGTATCAGATAGATATATTAAAATATAAATTACAAACAAATTTTAAATCTCGTAAAAGAAAATTAAAAAATGTAGGTATGTACTTTTACACGTTTCGTATCGCCCCCCCCCCCCCCAAGAAAGGCTCCTGGATCCGCCCCTGGAAACATCGAGGCGTGCCTAGAAAGGACGATTGAACCCTTGATCAGTCGAGTTACGAGGATCCTGTACCTTGAAATGCATTTCTGATCTTGGATTTCAGATGAAATTCGATGTATATCTCAGAAGGGAGATGTTCTCTGAATATTTGAAGAATGTATCGAGGGAACGTGAGGCGGCAATTACTTTACTACATTTAAGTAATACCCAAGCGATACGGTGGACGATATCGCGATGCGTCTAGCATCAAAAGTAGACCGAACGTAGCCTGTGACATATCAGGGACGAAGTAAAAATCGATTTCGACACGATCTTTTCAGCTGCCTCGCATCTTGTAAATTTAAAGCAATCTTTCCGAAAGCATGCACCCGTACGTGACTTCGATCTTGAAATACAGCTTTAAAATAACTCCAGTCACATAGGCTGCTCAAAGCAACTAAGGGATTGCCTGCTCGACTGAAGTAAACGATATTTTTCAATCCACTTGCATTATACTGTATAAATATGTACCTAGTCAAAGACGATGCCTATTTATCGAAAAACTTGGGGCGTGTTTCCAATTTTCACCATACTCTAGCAGATTATTCACAGACCTTATATTCTTCGTCTTCGTTCGATAGTGGAGTCTTGATGTTGGTGAAGTTAGCCTCCATTTTGTGAAATATTAAAAGATCATTGTTGCACTAGTTTGTACTATGGAAGGTTTTCTAAAACTCGAAACCGTTTTCGAATAAAATTGAAAAAAAAAAAACAATTTTATAAGTTTTAAAAAAAAAACGTATTTCTCGATTGTACAACCTGCAAAAGTAATACAGTGCAGACAATCCAGAAAAACGTTTTTTTTTTAAATTGATGTCTCAATTTTGTCGAATACGGTTTCGAATTTTAGGAAACTCTTACAGGTACAACGCGGTACAAAACTAGTACAAAAGTGATATAATTTTTCACCGAATAGAATAAATAAAATTGAAAAAAAAAACAATTTTATAAGTTGCCCCCTTTTTTAAGAATAAAATCGTTATTCTCGATTGCACAACTAGCAAAAGTAATACAGTGCAGACAATCGAGAAAAACGTTTCTTTTTTAAATTGGGTTTCTCAATTTCGTCGAAAACGGTTTCGAATTTTAGGAAACTCTTACAGTTACAACGCGGTACAAAACTAGTACAAAAGTGATGTATTTTTTCACAAAATGGCGGGCTAACATCATCGACATGGAGTCTCGATATTCCCTCTCATTCGAATAGAGAAATTGCAACATAGTTGCGCTGCAATCTTGCATGAAATTGCAAGATTGACGTTGCATCGCTGGCAGATGGAAGATTAACAGTCCACGGTCCATCGAAATGCCCTATTTTCATCGTTTCGAATCATATTTCGCTTAGCTGGCAGACGGGGCTCCGTCAGATTATTTAGGTTGAACTAATTGAGGGGTGAGAGGGCCGCCGTTTAATGGCGACAAGCCCCCGCGGGGCATCCAAGCGGCAGGGATATCCTTCCTGTATTTTCGTCGGGCGTTTTTGCATGGAAAATCAATCATAATGGAGGGCAGCGGCCGAGTCTTGCGCGCAAATGGCGCTCTCGCGCCAAATACGACCAACACGTAACATCCACGACGGGCACTGCAAGATCTTCGCGACGCTGGAACGTGCGAGCCATTCCCCATGTGCGTCACGATCGACCTTTCACAATCGACTATTCTCCCCTTGCCTCAAAGTTCATCTCACATCGACCTGTTTAATTATAACGTTACCAGGAAAAAATATCCTCCAACTTCCGCGTTCATCCAGCAACATTTTTTATATCCGGCGATAAAAAACGACCGTGTCGCCCTTTTCCTCCTTTTCCTCCAAGAGGACGTAGAAGATGAAACGACAGTTCTGAGCGCGTCTTTTTGAAGGCAAAAATGGCACCCCCCTGAGAAATATAGCTACCTTTTTTCAGAAAGGTGGAGGATTAAATTTTCCTCGTTGAAAATTACTGTTATGGAACTTCCTTTCGGGGTGTTTCGATCACGTTAGTTTGTACCCAAATAAGGATTCTTTTTATTATATGTATCTACATATAAGATTGCAAAGTTCAGGAAATTTTTGTCACTGAAGAGTCCAGAAACCTTTAAAAAGACAGACTCTTTCAACACAGATTACTGTTCAGTTGATTTCTCGATCTTCCAATATCACAATCTCACAACGAATGTTGAGGGGTTCGACTTTTAAAGAATGTTACATCGTCGATCAAAGTCACACGCGCTGAAAGGCTTAGGTAATTCTTTCCCCGCGCTATGAAAGTAGAAAGCTTTCACAGCTCACAATTTCTCCCTCTTTTTCTTACTTTTCCAATGCAGCAGTGTCGTTCATTCATGCCACTTATTCGAAGAATTCTTTCACCTGGGTATCACTGTTTTTCATGGATTGAAGCATCGATCCCGCCGCGCAATGGCACATATTAGCATAATCGAATTCAACCATAGTTGGCTCCTAGAAAGTTTAAGTCACGAAAGACGACCAATTTTCATTTCCCGTCTCACCCTTCCCACTTCCACATACTCCCTCTCCCCCCTCTCTCCATTATCAATCTACATCGACGAGAGTGATCGACGCTTCCCGACGGACAAATACACGACAGAAAAATTCTCAGTTACTTCCCTCGGTTTTTCCCCCTTTCCACCGCGCACGTCGCCGGAGCGATTAATTACCACTCAGCATCGTCAACAATCATCAATCACCGGGCGAGCGCGTACACGTAAATACGTTTTAAAGAATTATGACGAAGCGGGCGGGGTAATGTGCTCTCGGTCTGTTTTCGAGATTTCAATCGAATTCTCCGTACAATCTGTCGCTTTAACACGCGCGGCCAGTTGTTACCGTGAAAACACTCGGCGCTCGCGAGCGTTCGTTTAATTCAGGATAAATGATCGGACTACACCGGCGATCCTCCGGTATGAAACGCTCTGCCCGAGAGGGAAGGGGGAGGGGCGGGAAATTTTTAGTATTTAAATAACCGAGAGCCAAATCCGCGGCTTAAACAAACATTATTTCAGCAAATACACGCGACACTCGCTGCCTGCCCCGTGTAACCTGTCCGCGCGGTGACGTGACACGTTTCTCGTATTTTACAAAGTTTTTCGCCTGATACACGGTGGTGGGACGTCATCGACCCCGCGCGTGTAACAATTTGACGGGGCTCTCGGGCCGAATTTATGACCAACGTATGACAACCGAACGCGTATTTTATGGTTGGACGAAAACATTCATTTCCACCCCATGAGGAGCCCAGTCGAGGGGAATGGGACGCATTAGCGCTCCAAACGAAAATTTTAGGGATGCATGGAGAGTTGGATATTAAATAGATGCCGTGTTATTTGCTTCGTATTAATTGTAAATAGGTACGTGATTCTAAGTAGTGTTGGCAGGGTTGAGCTAGTTTTTGGCTGTGATATTAATAGGAAAGGAGCATTTGTGTATACGGAATTTGTAAAGTTACACGGATAAATGGGTCATATTCAGGGATCGATTTAGCTCTTCATACGCTGTGGGTAAAAATGACTTTTGCCGCTCTTTACGTTTAATTACAGATAATTATTTTGAAATATAATTTTTGACAGTGAGTGAATTTTTGCAGGTATTTGCTGAATAATGAAAGTCTTCTGTTTTATTAAAAATTCACGTGAAATCTCTATTTTTACCAGCGGCAATAGCACCTAGGAAAACTTGCTTATTTTTAACCTCTGCGACGTGTTTTGTTTAGGGTAAAGGAAATTACTGGCAGCCAACCCAATTACTGTCACCTTAAGCTATTTTACTTAAACGTTTATATATTCGTTATTTTAAGTAAAATAGCTTAAGGTGACAGTAATTGGATTAGATGCCAGTAATTGGGTCCTTTAACCTATTCATTTTGGTGTTTGGCGAATGAAACAAAATAAATTTAAGAAAAGGGGACAAATCGATGATCTTTAATATAGGTACGCACCTTTTCCTAGTATGTCTACCTAATAGTACCCACATAATTAAGTTTATGGGATTATGGGTGGTTTAAACACCGTTATTTATCAGTTTTATACTAAATTCAAACATGTATTACCTAATATTTTACCGCTTTTCCAAAAAGTTTTACACTTTTATTGGTTTTTATTGATTTCAATTTTTTTAAACGAGTAGGTATACAAAAATAAAACTCAATTCATTTAATTATTACAGTTTAATATTTTAAGACCTTATTAAATTTCTACAATGAAAACACATTAAAAAAAACGAAAAATATTATTATTATTACGATATTATTTATTATTGACGATTGTTATTTCTTTAAAGATACATTTCTTAATAGATGCATTAGTAAATAAGGAATGAGGATTTGTGACTCAATTTTGGGTCAAAATGACCCAAATTCTATACAAGAGTTAAGTTGCTTGGAAAATAATCTTCTATGCTATATCACTCCCATAAAGTACCTACATGCTTCCTATTCAATTTCATCGACAACATAAAACCTAGAACGATGTGTATATTACAATGTTACAATTCGTTGGTCCTGCAATCGACATCGCCCATAAAAATCTGTTCCCCAGAGTGACGCAGTGCTTGTGGATTATTAATTTCAAGATTTATTTTTCAAGTGCTTCGCGAATTGTTTTTGCTCAGCGACGTAATTGTGTACTCGTAGGAAACGTCGTCGTGGCACAGTGATAACGTTGAGTGGAGTTCTCATCGGGTGCAGGGCGAAAGGCGGAGAAAGCACTCGAATCCTGCAAGCTGCCTGCGGTGCGTGGAAAGCTCTCCCTCTAACTTTCAGATCGTAATGGCTCGTTCGCGACGCTATTGCACGCTGGAGACGCGCAGAGTCTTCCGATACGCGACATTTATTTATGCAAATTGTTTACACCGTATTATCGTGCTCTTCGTTGGATCTCCCTTCGCGGATTGCATCGCTACTCGCGCGAATCTAGCGAGAAAATATCTTGGGGGAAGGTGCTCGAGCTTATTCTTATATCGCGGCTCAGCTTCCGGAAGGAATTGCATTGGATTACTGTAGGAAGGGATAGAGGTTCGGGAAGAAAACTCCCTCCGCTGCTGGCGTTCAGAAATAGGATATTTAATAATATAACAAGGTGTAATATAAACATGAATGAGAAAATGAATTAAACGACGCGTTTCATGGTTCGTGGATGACTGCCCTTTCTTCCCTCTCGTAACTTCGGGCCCCTCATCCCTTTCGCGCCCTTCCCTGCGCCATACACACACGTATGTACAATATATGTACTTATATCGTTCCGCTCAGGCTCACCTTCCCTCATTACTGATATGTTAATAGGTAAGGTAAATAGTGTACGAAGGATGTTAACCCTCTGAGTCAGAGTTAAACTTACACTATCATGCCTCAGAATAAGCTTCGATAAATTAGATTCTGATCATGTTATGCTTATCTACGACGGAAATGATCTATGCACATAGTTTGGTACTTAGGATAAATCCAATTGGACCTGTATCCTCCAGGCAAGGGTTAATAACGCATATATCGACTATAGTGGCGAGCCAGTGTATAAATTCAATTGACAATATTAATTATAATAATGCACAAGAATTTTAACTGTTTCGTTGCTGAAGCATATAGAAAAATGTTACCTCTGATCTTACATCAGAAAGGTCGCTTGGTACCGAGATGGTTAATAATCATATCATTGTTTGTGCGAATAAATTTAATTAAATATTATAAGTAAATCTCCACGAGATGCTTTATTCTTTTCACGTTTCAACGTCGAGATCTGTCCCCCAAGCAGAGCTGGGTAACCTTTAATTGTAAAAACAAACTCAGCATCGGCGAAGTTAACAGTATGAATCTCAGAGTCCACTGGGATGCTTTTCAAAGAGGATAGCGTATCTCTTTTTTGTGTGTTTCCTTATAATTATGCGCATCAGGGGAAGGGGTAGCAATAAGCCCGGAGGAATTCCTTTTAGCCGGACGAACAAACGGAATACAGAAAACTGGGACGCTTGTACCGTGCTCAAATATTCATTTTTCTCCTGCTGTATGCGGTCAAGACTGACTTCTATTCTCTAAAACAATTTATATTCCGCGGGAAGTACGTTAGCCGTCTACAACTCAACCAACCGAAAACCGTGCTCGCCATTCGAGTTAAGGAACAACAATGAGAGATACAAGCTGCGCATGTAGCTGCTTCCAAGTTATTCATACCGTATCACGCCGTTTTTATAGAGCTGTGAATAGTAACTCAAGATACGATGCTTTCTTGAGGCTGATACTTTCGCAAGAGTCGCATCAGAGTTGGGAACGAACTGAATAAAAAATTATTTAAATGATGGATCAAATAAAAGTTACTTTAACTTTAGATTATTTGAATAATTTTTTTTAACTTTAACTTTAACTGTAACGACGTCAAATAATATTCTTCACAAGACGAATAATTCTTTTAACTTTTAAGTACTCGTTATTCGAAATTTATTTTAAATAGAAATTTTGCCCATCTGTAAGTCACATACAGGTAACTCTAATCTATGTAAAAGATTTTATTGAAACCAAGCCTTTATAACATTTATCACCTCCGATTATAATTACACCACTTAAAGGGGGGGGGGGGGAGATCATATAATAGAACGAAAAATAGAAACAAAACTTTTTCCACACATCGCTTATTCGCTTCTAAAACATTTCAAAAATATATTCTCAAAATTATGGGCTGATATTATAGCCTGGACAAATATTGAAAACGTATGACAAAAAAGTTTTGACCATGAAATTCTATATCAAAGAATCCTGAAGGGCAAGACAAATTCTGCGACGAAATTGAATTTGAATTTGATGGAAAAACCTTCACCACACATTATAACGGAAAACCACAATTTTCTTAAAAAAACTGTGACATATTTTTTCAAGGTCAAAATATGTTTCTCATACTTTTCAATGTTTTTCCGTTATTCTACAGCATCTAACCTCGAAAAAGATTCAGCCCTCTATCTTATTTCTATCAAAAGTGCCACAATTTTTACGCAAAAAATTGCAATTTTTTCCTACTGTAAACGCAAGCACGGAGGTACAAATCGCTACATTTCCAACATGTCCCAATACTAATCTCCAAAAATCGACGGATCTCGAGTACCACTCGCGGTAAATAGGGAAACGTAAGAGTGGGACCATAAATTCTATCCCGAATATTATAGAGTGAGGGCGGCAAAACCCACAGCGAGAACTCATTTCGAATGCCAGACGCAAGACGCGCGCGAGGTAGAGGGACACTTGCGCGGGGCATCGGGTACCGATGCCCCTTGTGTTCTTCGTGCAGGTAGGGGGCGGATGTTTCATTTCTCATGCGACCGTTATTATTGCAACCGAATAAAGGCCGTTAGCAACTCGGGGGTCGGGCGTCGACCATTAATAACTTGGCGGGGACGAATAACCGGACGTTGAAAGTGGTCGCGCCCCAGGAAGTGGTTCTCTCGCGTCCGTCCCCGTGCTGGCTGGTTCAGCGAGGGAAAAAAGCCTCGCATTGTCGCGACGGTTTAATTAATCGTTCGCGATTATCAAACTCGCGTACGAACACTTTCCTGCTTTATCACGCGGAGTTTCGTATCCTGTTTCTGTGCCTCGTTTCGAATGCTCGATTTTTGATCAATTTAGATGGAATTGACTGCCCAACTTGCAAAGTTAATGGCGTGATTAAGGGGGAACACCACTGTGACGGCCAGAAAAATGAGCCCATTTTTCAGATTTTTTAAAGGAATAACTTACAGTTTTGTTATAAAATTGTTATTACCTACAGTGGTGGACAAAAGAAAGTTTAAAGTTGGTACCCGTGCACATGAATATTAGTAACTTTAGTACTAGAGTGTTTTCCTGACATTGGTAACACTGATCTAGTCGGCGGGCATTCTCCCATTCTATACGACATAAAAAGTCTATTCTTTATGCGACTGTTTTCTCATAGTACATTAACAATTGAGTTCATTCAAAACATGCAGCGGACAAAAGTAAGTTTAAAAGTTTTAACATTGTCATAAATATATCATAACATCATAACCTAGTAAACATTTGTTGATCTTTCTCTTCCCTTCTATATATGCATTGATTTTAATAATCTTGTGCATCCTTAATTACACAGATAAATGGAAATAATAGAAAATCCGTCGATATTAGGCGCCTCATTGTTAGAGACAGAAAAAATGGATTAACATTTAAAGACATTTCAAAAAGGTATGAAATTTCGATGATGGGAGCTAAAAAAATTTGTGATAAACAAAAAAAATATGGAACAGTCAATAATTTAATCAAATATGGTAGACCACGGAAAACATCGTCAAGAGATAATAAGATGATAATTCGGGAAGTAAAAAAGAATCCCGCCATATCTGCTCGAGCCGTGAAAGAAAATTTAAATCTTGTCCATATACACGAAAGAACTGTAAGAAGAAGGTTGAATGAAAACGGATTACACAATTATATAGCGAAAAAGAAACCCTTTATTAATGCTAGAAATCAAAAGAAACGCCTGCTGTTTGCTAAACGGCACTTTAACAAGCCCTTATCATTTTGGAAAAGTATTATATGGTCTGACGAATCAAAATTTGAATTAATGAACACAAAAAAAAGAAAAAGGGTATGGTGTAAGTCATCAGACCGCCTTAAGAAACGAAATATCCAATCAACTATAAAATACGGCGGTGGCTCGATAATGCTGTGGGGTTGCTTTTCTAAAACGGGAACTGGAAAATTAGTCAGAATTGAAGGAAAAATGACTGGTATTAGTTATGTTAATATTTTAAGCAATAATTTATCGCAGTCAGCAGAAAAAATGAACTTGGGGTCGTTTATCTTTCAACAAGATAACGACCCTAAGCACACTTCAAAAGTGGCATCCAATTTTTTTGCCGAAAATAACATTAAAAAACTCGAGTGGCCACCACAATCGCCAGACCTCAACCCGATTGAGAATCTTTGGACACTATTAGATGATCATATTCCCTTAAGTGCGCGTACCAATAAAGAATCATTTTGGGAAGCTCTACAACAAAAGTGGTATACTTTTCCAATAAATATATTAGAAAACTTAGTTGAAAGTATGCCAAAAAGACTGCAAGCTGTAATAGACAGCAACGGCGGACCTACAAAATATTAAAATTAATAAAGTAGTCAAATATAAAGATGGTTATCATAGAAATGTGGGATTAAACTTACTTTTGTCCATCAACTTTTATCAGTTGTTTCGTTTTATCAACTAAACTATTAACTTTCTATTCCTTTCTGTATTTTTTTTTGTTTTCATTACTTTATAAGATGTAAATATTCATAAAAAATTCATTATCGTTTTAAAATAAAGATTCGTTTTGTACAAATCATGGCCTTTCTGGTATAATTTTCCTTTTAAACTTTCTTTTGTCCGCCACTGTATCTTTAGTACAATGTCTTAAGAGACTATAAAAAAAAAGTAATAGGAAAACATGCATAGATTTCCATATACAGTTAATCTCCTACACCCCTCACAAGAAAACATAGGTCGCTTATCGAAACGATATCTCTGGAACGCCAACTCTGAAATCAATTTTTTTTTTTTTTAATATAATCGGTATGAGTGTAGTTTCCGTTGTACGTACGGATTTTTAAAAAAAATTATTTTTGTAAAAATGGTGCGCTTGGGAAGAAAAAGTTTCGAAAATCCGCAAAAAAATGGATAGTTTTTCGAGCGTATTTAAAAAAATATGTTTTGGATCAAAAAATCCGTACGTACAACTGAAGATACTCTTGTTTTAAAGATCCTGTGAAAATTTCAAGTCGATCGGATAAAAATTGACGGAGTTATGGATTCGATCAGTTAGAAAAATGTCGTTTCGAGAAAATCGCGTTTAAAGTTTGACTTGTAATGCGTTTGTAAGCGTGATGCGTTTCACAAAATGCACGGTATCTTCGTAAATTCTTCGACTATTGACTTGAAATTTTCAGAGAGTATTTTTGACGAGTTAAACATTAAGAAAGTGAAAAAAAAAATCGAAATTTTTTCAACTTTCACAGTGGTGTTCCCCCTTAAGAGAGGGATGGGAAGGTTGCATGATTTTTAGGGGATGTTTGAGCACATGCGGCATCTATGGATGTTCAAAGCTGCTGTGTGTGTGTTGGCCAGGTATTGCTGGTCTTCTCACTATATGTATGTTTAGTTGTAGGTATTTTAATTAGTGGAATACGCTCTGAATATGCGGAGTTGAGTCAGCTCGGCAATTATGTTAGAGAATTTACTGGATTTCAGATAATACTTGCTGAATGCAATGCAATGGTACTTAGTAGTATTAAAATATTCTTGGCTCAGAGTAGGGGAGAATTGTCGTGCACTGTATAGAAACATCCAAAGCATAAATCATACCATAAACTGGGGGAACATTGGCATGTTTTTGTAACATTTTGTTATATAATATAAAAATTAAGATTTGTACATTTGCTTTAAGTGTCTTATTATAATCTCGCACGTTTGTGATTGAACTACAAGTGAAAATGCAGAAAAAAATTGTTCTTTTTCTTCTATAATCTTTATTATGGTTGTCACTATGGCTGGAACCACAGAGGCCCCCTAAGAATAAAAAATTGCAAAATGCAATTATGGAAAAATGTTCTGTTTTTGCTAAAAATTTATCTGTTTCCTTCTGTACAATTAATTTTCTACAAGATACAAACTCGTTCGTGAGTTCAACCATAGCGACAGCAATAATAAAGAAGATAAACCTTAGTTTTTCCATTTTGAATGACTAGAACAGTCAGCACACCATCGCCTGACGGAAAAGAATTTTTTTTAAGAAGCTTGCGCCACCGACAATCTATGCGATAAAGAAGCTTAAAAAAATTCTGAGTATTACTTCAAACATACCTTCATATGCAGGCAAAACGCCAGATCGTATAAGCTTATACTATTTATTAAATAAATTCCCGAAGATGGCGTTGAAACACCCCCTTAATATATATTAAGTAACTGCCAATGTTTCCCCAGTTTACGCTACTTATTCCCATACCTAACTAACTACCCTCCGTAGAAATGATAAATGATAAAACTCACACAGATATCTTAACGTCCATTTGCAAAACGAAAACCTATCACACCAAATTCCCCCTCAGCTCCACAGATACCTGCACTTGCATAAACATCCGCAGTCTAGCGATATGCCATGGATCCTCAACGACGCTTCGACCCCCGCCAAATTATATCGTAGCGTATTCCGTTTGAACTCGAAGAACCATTTTCTAGGGAACACACATATGATCCCCTCATCCCCTCGAGAAAGAGTTTCGCAAAAAGAGGAACCTACACCGTGGACGGACCTTCGAAAGAGACTCCGTAATGTTTCGCAATTTCTCAGGGCCCTTCCTTTATGAAACTCGTTTATGCAGCTCGTGGAGCCCCACGTCTACACCCCCCGCCCTCTCTTCGTATGTGGGCGACGTGGTGTATGAAAATTTAACAAGGGTCGCCGAAAGAATGGAATTAAATAGTTAGCGACTGGTCTTTATGAGCCGTGTAGAAGTAACGGTTCGCCTGGTTATTTGCTTTTTATCCGGGGCGACCGGCAGTGCACGTTTTAGGCGAGGGAAGTATGTTGCCGCAGGCTAATGAAAAATTCCTCTTTCCCGGGGTAATCACTGTTCACGCTGCAACGTACCGGGAAAAGAAGACCGCCTGTTATCGTTGCCCGAACACTGGGGAACGCAAACGCCCCGAACCTTTGGACAGAATTGCCTCTGTTTTTAACCGTAGAGTGTAGACGATCAGCGAGCGCGGCAACGTTGTTGCTGCGAATTATGGATTATGTGGTTCTGCTCCTTGCGTATTTCTTGCGAGGAAAAGGCGAAAGGAACTGGGAATCGTGAGGGTGGAAGTTTTGGAGTTAAGATAGTGTACCTAAGTATTTCATAAGCTTGCTTGAATTTTCCGGGTCAAGAGAGATGATTAGGTAGGTATTCTGTAATTACTGAGATTATTGAAGTTCTAATAGTGTTAATTCTTTATGTTACAGGTAAGGGACTCTTGTAGTTAAGGTTTTACCTTCTTCCTTGGGAGAATTTGAGACTTAGCAGTGCAGGTACACGAAGATTGTCCTCCGAGTGAGTAGATTTCAGAAAATTGTAATTTCCTCTTAGAAAATTTCTCTAACGAGAAATTGTACATTTGCTTTAAGTGTCTTGTTATTGAACTACAAGTTCAATAGATCGAGGATCTAAGAGACTGACATAAGTTTAGCCCACAGAATATTGCCGAATCAGGGTTCAAAGTCTACATCCCGAAACACAAAAGCTTGCATAGCAAACATTCATGATGAACTCTAAGCTCTTAACAAATTTCTCTATTCCCTCCCCTCCTAAGACTGTAGGTACCCCAAAACAGTAACGTACCTTCTTATGAATTCATGGCTTCGCCACAAGTGACCTATTTGTCAGATTTCTATCTGCTAGTCGCGCATAGACACAACGAAGCTTCCCCCAAGGAGCGAGACCAACCAGAAAACACTTCTTCAGACTAACCAGCCGCAAAACCCGAGATCGTGGTTGTATGCAAAAAAGCCCACGCTGGGGGAGCGTCCGTCTTGCCGAAATTGGGCTTCCCTTTCACCGGCCATCAAGCGAATGCTTTGATCACCACCGGGGATCCTTATTTCGCCCTTTCAGTCTCCCCGGATCAAGGCGAATGGACCTAAGAAGGAAACGATCGTCTACGCCACGGTCTTTAATAAAAGTTTTCGAAGCGTTTAGAGCGAAAGGTGGAGACTCAAAGACCCTTTTCGACCCGAGCAGAGTAAATACGAGGGGGCTCGTTGGATTAACAGCTTTCCTTCGCAGCCAATCGATCCCGCCCTCGTGTCCCAAAGGGCCAAGGACATATTTATATGCATGGACGTGGAGTCGATGCACACCGTCGTTTCTGCTTCGCTTTCCATTCACGGGATATTAAATTACACGCCGATGGAGCACGGTTGCGGTCACGTCGAGCGTATTGTAACGATATTACATACATGGCGACGTCACTCGGACCTACGGAGTGCATCGGACGCCGATCCGTAAACGTGCACGGCGGGGCGACACGTGCACAGAAATATCGTTAAAAAAATTCAACGAACTGCGAGCACTATGGAGGAACGTGAGTCAAGCGAGTAGAACTGGTATGATTTTACTGTGACGAATATATAGTTCACTGATGCATTTATAGATGTGGTTGCGTCCCGGTCTCTCGTCTTGTCCCATTTTCATGTAAAAACTACTTTTATAATACTTCATTTACAACTGTATTGGTATAACAATCATATTTAGTAATTTTTCTTATATACGTTTTCTTCTGTAGATATCCAATTTGAATATAGGTGTTCTATATTCTGTAAGAGATGATCTCCTTCTAAAAACAGTTATGACTCCAGTGGGCTCTGATAACAGTATAATGATTATAGTGAATGGCTGTCACACTAACAAGGGAAGTTCGGTTGTCCGAACTTCCCGATTTTTTTGAAACTGTGCAGGTTCGTAGACAACCTCAATAGAAGTTTCAGGTAACTTTTCGTTTGTGCTCATTTTCGGTTCTTTGGGGTGAAAACACCCTCTAAAAGTTAATGAGTGTTTACCTATTTTCTGGTTAGGTATCTTGAAAATGATAGTAGATGTAAAAAATTATTAGAAAACAAATTTAATGATTTTTTATGCTGTATAAAACAGTGTAATCAAATTATTTAAAAATTGTGGTAGGTAACATTTTCCTATTTAAACTTCAAATTTTAAATAATTTTATTACACAGTTTTATGCATCATACAAAAATTTTCTTTCTAATAATTTTTTATATCTACTATCGTTTTCAAGATGTACAAGAAAGTAGATCACACATTAACTTTTAAGGGGTGTTTCCAAAGAACCGAAAAAGCACATAAACCAATAATTGCCTGACACTGTTCTTGAGGTCCTCTACAAACCTGCAGTGTTTCATAAAAACCGAAATGTTTGGGTAACCGAATTTGTAAGTGTTACCATTGGATACAATTTATGAACACTTTACTATTCAGCTGGCGAGTCTTACGCAGAAATGAGGAATAGAATTTCAGTACTTATAATAAAATACGATTTTCATTAGATACCTACTGGTAAAGACGGTCTGTGACTTGAGATTTTTAGGGATTTTGGAATTAAAAAGGTGGTAAAAAATGGGGGTACGTTTGTAATATCTCATGGAAACGAAGGGGGGAGGGGGTACATGATGGCAATGCAGTATTTGGACGAATATTAACGAATAGAATCTTAGAGTAAAGAGTTTAGATAAATATGCAGTGGGTTATAGAAGGACGTGAAAATGGTCTTGAAACACGTGTGTAATAAGAATCTTTTAATCTAGCAGAGATGGATATGTAGATACATTATAAATAACTCATAGAATATCAATGTCTTAGTGCACAAATATTTTATATCCATTTTTAGCATTTTCGAGAAAAACACGTTTAAACCAGAGTTGAGCATTAACTAAATTAACAATTATTTAAATAACGTATGAAATAAAAGTTTCTTTAACCTTAGATTATTAGACAAATAGAGTTAATTTTTTTATGCGTCGAGAATTTATTCGTCGAATAAAATTAACCCGTCTTAACTTTATTCGCCACACGACGAATAATTTTTTTAACTTTCATTCGTTATTCGAAATTTTATTTAAATAACAATTTTCCCAATCTCTGGTTTAAACATGCAATAAGTTTCATAAGATTCAGAGACATACAATGAACAAAACTATTATTTTTGTCAACTTTATAAAATAGATAGAAATGTGATTATTTAGAATTAGAAGCTATCCATGTCCAAACACCATCCAACATTATCGAAGAAATTAGCCAAGATCAATAGATTCCAGTCGCCCGTGAAAATGATACACCTACTTTGAAATCGGAGTAACGCGCATTAATTCCGTATTCAAATCGCGAATTTCGATCTCACATTTTTCTCGCGCGAAATGCCACGGAAGCTCGTAATTAGAGTGTTAATCACCGCGTTTCCACATATTCCGAGTACGTGTAAACTGTAATACGGCCGACTTCATCGTCGTTGCGCGTGTTGCCATTCAATCGAGATCCATGATCGTGGATATGGAAGCGCGCCACATCCAGATTGTCATTAAAAACACCGGCGGACCGTGAAAATCGTCGTCGATCATTAAAACTCGACGCGCATTTTTACGAATTGAACGGAACTCGGTGGAAAAATAATATTTGAATGCTTCCATCGCCGTGTGACAGTTGGCGGGTAAAGATCGATTTTTATTAATATCCGCAGTGTCGTGTTACAGTTTCATTGCAGACGTTGTAGCGTGAAGCGTACAAATGGATGTCGTTTCGTGTACAGAATGGTGGGAGCGGTCAGTTAACCGAATACTTTTCAATGAAATTGTTAACTTTTCAACTTAGAAGCCTACAGAATTCGCACAGTAAATAAATCAATCATAATAAGTAGATTGTTAGGGAAGTGTCTAATAGGAAATTGAAGTAAAACGTCTGATCAATTATTTATCTGACGGTTTTCGATGGTGTTTATGACGGAAGTAGGTACATCTGTCCTAGTTTCCACTGGAATTCATAGTACTCTCTTCTGGTTTCCTTATCGCTCCGGCACTATATAATTTCTGACTGTTGTGAAATATTCCTTTCGCAGGCCATTAGTCTAAGAAATCTACTTTTCGTCGTACGGAAACTCCAGCTAGAGTTCCGCTTTATTCCCTTTCGAGACGGTACTTCCCAAGAGTATGTGACAAAGTGTAAGTCCGTCTTCTGACTTATGGACTCCCGAGGATTGCATAGATTTAAAGACTACATACTCGGTGAAAGATCAACTGACCACTGAAGGATATTTTTCTGACTTTGTATCAGAGTATGGCGAGGATAATCTTTCTTCATCTCAGTGCTAAAGTAAAATCAATTCAGTTTCTATTTTATTCTAGAGGGACGAGATACTCTATCCTCTTTCGGGACGACGCACAAAAACTACACAGTTTTTACCCATGAGCGTAATCCACACGTATTTATTAACATTTCAAAATGTTATAAAAAAATTCAGCCTTATATAATGATAATAATTAATAGAGATATAGATCATATCGTAAAGCGTGTGAACCGTTGATCTAAAACCAAAAAACCAAAAAGATTCTCAATCAGCAAGAGTGTGGCTGTAGCCCCTAACAAATTTGTAACCAAAAATAAAAAATTTACATAATGTCGAGACTTTGAATATAAACTGATTTTTGGTGTCTCTTTCGTCTTTAAACGGCCTTAAATCTGTGAAAGAAAAACTCTTTCGACACGATTTTGTTACCCGCGAGAATTAGGTATATGTTTTCTGAAGGTCTACAAAAAAGGTGGACCAGATTTACCCTCTAAAATTTGCGTACCGTCTTGAAAAATACCATAGTGAAAAAAAAACGTATTTCCATTAATTTATTATTATATACCTATGACTGAAATTCTTTTACAACTTATCGAAATGGTAGTAATTACATGTGGATAATGTTCATCGATAAAAACTGCGTAGCTTTTTGTGCGTCGTTCCCAAAGAGGATAGTGGATCTCGTACCTCTAGACGAGAATACCCCCTTAATACCTCGACTATTCATCATTCCCTTACTTTATTGCGTTTCTTACTTCGTTAGTTGAATTAAGCTATATTTTAGAATCATCCCTTCTATTGTCTCCACAATAACCTAGATGCTCGATGGGGAACGAAAATTTCATTGAAATTGAAAACTCGAGTGACGCAGAAAGACAATGACCCGTCGATACGCAAACACTCGAGTTGCGTTGTCGCTCTATGAGTCTATTGAATTACTGGAGAGGCCGCACAGCTTTGCCCACGTGGACCGTGTGTAATGATATTACATCGAGCTACCAGAGCCTCCCTAGTGTATTAAATACAACCCCATAAATACGAATATCAGACTGTGCGTGACCGGGTTCAACTGGCATTAGCGTCAAAAATGTAACTGAACGGGGCGCATTATCGGTTACGCATTAAACGAGCCTGAAATCCCGTAATTGTGCATTAACAATAATTTTGCGTCTGATATCCATTTAGCCGGGAATGGCACAGATTATTTTCAATCAACGTGTAAATTTGCCGTCTCGATCTCTCGTTTAATCAATAATTTTCACAAGCATAAAAAATGCCCTCCCATCTAAAAGAATCTGAAACGTTCCGAGCATCGCGATGAATTTTTGCGGGAGGAGTTAAATCCCGGGAACATCGAAATTATCCGGCGAAAATGGAGCACAAGGAGGCAACTAATTCCCCAAGTTTGGAGCAATTTGTTCTTATTGAAACCACCAGCGAGCACGGGGCCACTTTTCACGCGCCAAGAAGCGCGAAACTGCTTATTGTATCGTGTAGCCTGCTACACTTTACAAGTCATTAATATCATAACAACAGGGGAGCAGACGCCGCGGTGCGGCCGAGGGTGGTGGGTGGCGAAAGCACAGCCGCAGAAATAGAAACCCCGCAGACGAGAGGAGCTACTGTGAAATACTCAAGAATTATCCCCGGCCTGGGCGTCGCGGGGATCTATTTGTCTTCCGAAAAGCTCCGCCTCCGTTAGTTACGTTAGTTACAACGCAACATCAATATTATTTTATGAAGTTACCGAACTTTCCGAGCCCACCAGCTGGATCCGCGGCTGGATACGTTCCAGGCGCGACGAACCGTCCGTGTTCGAGCGAACCGTGCCGCGCCTCGTGAATATTAAATCGAAAAACTTGCCACTTGCCTCGCGCGAGATCGGATTAGACTCGATCTCTTTCCCGGGGAACTTCGGTGATTCGGGACAGTGCCCTCCCGAAGCTTGCCGAAATCTCACAAAGTTTAATCGTTTCTTTTCGCCGGTACCAGAACGGGCCAGTGGATTAAACGCTACTGTATCGAGGCGTTAGCGCTCGCTATGGAATTACGCATCGTGCGTTACGAAGTTTATTGTTTATCGAACTCGTTCGACCCGCGAAGCCCCGGCGGAAAGCTACGGGCCCTCCCCTCGAGCCCACTTCGCTCTTCGTTCTCGAGGCTTAAGACTTCGCGAAGTTGGCCCCGTTTCCTGCTCTAATCTAATGCTCGCGAACTTTCGAGACAACAGCGCGTGCTCCTCATACGCGCGCTGCTGCGATCAGTTAGCACCGGTGTGCTGTTACTGTTATTTTTATTATTCGACGGCACTCGCTGTCACGGATAACAGGATGCAGTCGTTTCGGCTTTATCGTGGCGTGCGGTGCAATGAAACTAGACTGGGGGAGTGTATCTTCAATTAAAAAGGTAATTGAGCGAAGGCAAATTATAATTTTGAATGGGATATGGGTAAAGGGAAATCTCTTTTATTTCTTTTTCATTACTTTCGGGTTTATTCCACGTGAAGTCGGACACTTTTTGGAGTAACATTTCGGATTTTGCTTGAAACTTGGATATGTTGCAGTGTTTAGTGATGTGTAAACGTAGCTCGAAGGATTTTTAAAAATTTTAAAAATTGTGGATTTTATGGCTGGTTGAAATATAGTGTTGACCTTCTTTTAAGGTAGTCCCTGAATAATCTACTAAATTACAGAATTCTTTCAAATTTCGTACAAAACGAATTTGGAATGCAAGAAACTCTTGTACAAAGTTTAAAATCGATTTATCGCATAGTTATCGAGGAATTGTTAATTAAAGTTGATGCATTTTAACACAGTGGTATATGTTGAAATCAAACAAAGAGGGTTATAGTTTCAGTTTTTCTTCTGAAACAGAAAAACCATATTTAAGAAATGTACCAAAATTAGCACAAAAATACATCGAAATGTGAGGAAATGAGTTTATTAATTTCTGCAAAACTGACCACATAGTTTCTTCGTAAATGCCCATAAAAAAATAGGTTTACGTGCAAATTTTTTAGAAACTACGTAGAGCAGTGAACGTGGCAACGTCGCACAACCGATATATCTAAACATTTAAATAGCGAACGAAGATTCAGATTCATATGAACATTTTTTCTGACATTTTGATTATTAAAAAAGCTCCGAATGAATGCGACGTTGTCAGATCTGCTGCTCCAATTCACTACGCTAACCAATTTAATATTCCATTTTCGTATTACAATTATTTATATTAACATTGAACTTTTTAAAATATATATACATGATGTTAAAAATGATTATTATTATTTCCATAGTATCATTCTACTTTATATTTATCATTTATCATGCAACTCTAATTTGATTAACATAGTTGGTTAGGAACTACCTTAATAAATTATAACTATTGAACCAAGAAACTGATCAAAATGAGCTCTAGGGTGCTTACAACATATCCATGTTCCAAGCAAAATCCGAAATACTCCTCCAAAAAGATGGATCTTTGAATAGATCCTGTCGTAAGTTATTCTAAATTTTTAGTAATTTATCTACTCGCTACCCAGTGAGAACATTAACGCCACCGAATAAACACTATGCAATTGCCCGCCTGCTGAATGCTAATCAAAAGAGGAGAATTCTATTTCACCAGTGGGACAAATTTGGTAGAGCACAAATCCGCATGTCGCCTTCGTTTATTTTTGCAGAACCGTAATTCAAGTGCATCCAGTAGTTTCGCCTCGAACGCAGACGCGTGGGCGTCCTTGTAATTTATGCATACGTGCGTACGCAATACTGCAGCCAGAGATTTCAGTAGTAAAGCCCAGCGCATGATCAGACTTCATAAACCGTAGGCGGACGGGAGAGAACTTTCCCCATCATTTGCTTTAGCCTGTGCGCCAACTTTTTCCTCCCCCTGCGTCTCTCTCCCCTTCCCACTCTATTATTTTCCCCGGGAGCTTTCCCGAATGCCCCTTATTATACTCGCCTGTCTGTAATCTTCTTACGTTTTATTAAAGTATCGAATAGGGCGAGGGGAATGCCGGTAATTCGGTCTGAATGGAAAATCCAATTTGAAACTGGCATTGTTAATGCGGTAACTGGATTATCGGGCAGAACGAATAAACAGCGATGGCCGCGGATTAATTCTTCCCGCGTTTATTGGACGAATTAGAATAAAAATTCCCACTGTATTGGGGCAGTTCAAAGCGGCGCAAGTTTTAATTACACCCGAGAGCCACCCCGAAAATCCACTTCTCTGCTTTTCCATACATACCGCGGATAAAAGTTTCGACGAATCCGTTGAAAAATTAATGGCCACTTTGCTACTTCAATTCCTATTTCATAATTCATTGAAATGGGTGAGATGGAAAATCCTTGCCTCGGCAAACCGAATTGTGTGCTTCAAGGATGTCATTCAAGCAACACGGAGTATGGAGTGAGTTTCAAAACAACACGCTGCACATTTCGTTTGATCGGGCATGTGATGTTACAGTAGGACTCCATTTATCCAAGCGAATTTTGTTTCGGTATGTACCTGGTTTATCGAACATGCTGCTGAGCTCTTTTTATCCGACCCCGCGGCGCACCACTTATGCGAACTCGTATCGCTCTGCAGAATACATATAAATGTTTCCTTGCATCCGATCAGCGAAACAAAAGATTGCGTGTTCGAGCACGCGGTGGAAGGGAGAATCAGTGGACTCCTCTTATCCGAACGATCCAATTATCTGACTGCCATGTCCCTCGACATGTTCGGGTAAACGGAGTTCTAATGTAGTTTACTTTGGTGGTAAATTAATTCCCCAAGAAACCAGTATAAAACGTTGTGAGAATAAAATATACTAAACCCGAATGTGGAATTATTATCGTTCGTAAAAAAATTATTCGGTAAGTTAACCCGGGTTAACTTTATTCGACGAATAATGTCAATTTTTTATTCGTTAAACGTTTCAACTTCGGCGTCGAATAAATTTTTCAACTTTAGCGACGTCGAATAAAGTTAAAATTAAAATTAAAGTTAAAGTTAAAGTCAAAGGTAAAATTAAATTTTTTTTTGAATATAATTTCGACCGTAATAATTAGTATATCTGATTTCGGCGCACAGGTTCGGTCAATTTTAAATCACTAAAACACAAGCTATTTAGCAATAAATAATCAAAGCTTCCGACGTTTCGATCTTCATTTAGATTTTCCTCAGGAAAGTCGCGAAAAATGATAAAATATTGCTTTTGCTGTTTGAATTTTTGTTGCTGTTGAAATTTGCTGTTCAAATATGTTTTCAATGTTCAACGGTATTTACCTTGTTCTCACCTTCTAAAGTCAGATGATTTATTACACAGTTTACTTCAGTCTTATTCCAACCAACTCGCGTGTCACACGTGTTACAGAAACACGTTGACTTAATTCAAACAGCAAAAGCAATATTTTATAATTTTTCGCAATTTTCCTGAGGAAGATCTAAATCAAGATCGAAACGTCGAAAGCTTTTATTATCTATTGCTAAATAGCTTGTGTTTTAGTGATTTAAAATTGACCGAACCTGTGCGCCGAAATCAGATATGTTAAAATTAAAGTTTATACTAAATAATTTCTATCTGGTTAATGTCCAACTCTGAACGCGAGTCGCCTTGATTCCATTGTAAACTGGTTTTATATAGCTACAAATACAGTACGTCGCGTAACGCGCCGTGTGATAGCTGGTTACAACGAACGTCCCCCGTGCGTTGTCTGGAGGGACGTCTATTACCGATGTTTGACCTTGTCCGCGCTCACCCCTCCGAAGAAGATAAAGGGGAAGTTATCGTGTGCCGTAAACAGAAGCGACAGGGCAAAAACCCCTGTCGCCGGCAGGGATTACGGAGACCGCAAAATGAGCAATTGGAAAGTGTCTGTAGGTAATCCGGAGGTCCTTTGCAGGCGTCAAGAGCTCGAAACGAGCGGGAACCGCCTGGGGCCTGTACCAGATTCAGCGATATCCGCGTTATTTCCCAGTGATGTATATCCAAACTCGACTGGCTCCATAGTCGACTATCTGCGTGTCAAGGTCTGCCGCTTTCCGACGCCATTATCCAGGCATCCCTTATCTAATGGAGACCAAGGACATAATTTCACGGAGATACGTTGGGCTTCTTGCTTCTCTGCACCTGCGGGACTCGTGTAGCCCCAGTTTCTTAGAATTCAGGTTATTTACTGTGACTATTGTTTCTATTCCTCGTTATGATAATTACAGTATTATCAGTTGCACGTTGAATTTTGAGGGATGAGTTGAATATTAATCACCTGCTAGTAATAGTGAATATATTTTCACAAAAGTTGCTGATAAATCTGTTAGACAAGTTCGAAGTTACGCGTAGATTGTGATTTTTGTGATTTATCTACTTTATTCCTTACTCGTGAATCTTGCAATCGCGAAATTTGCGTCATTTATTTTATTCGTCACACGTTGATCTCTCCATCGCGAAATATGTGAAAATTACTTTATTCCTCACGCGTGAATCTCTTAATCAAGAAATTAGTGAAAACTACTTTATTCCTCACTCGTTGAATCTCTCAATTGCGAAATTTGTGAAAATTACTTTATTCCTCACGCGTGAATCTCTCAATCCTGAAATTGGTGAAAACCACTTTATTCTTGACTCGTGGATTTTGCAATCACGAAATTTGTAAGAGTCACTTTATTCCTTCGTCGAGGATCTTTCAATCGCGATAAACACTACCACTCGCAATGCACCAACGTGCCCCATAACTCTCGGGAAGAGGGAGGAGATTTCTTGCCGCGCAGTGGACCGCTGTCCTCGGGGAAAAAATTCAACCGCTGCACGCAACACGTGCCGCTAATTTTTTTCATGCAAGCAGCGTGCGTACCTCTAACGAGATGCAGGATTTCCAAGGGAAATTTCTACGAGCCTCGGCGAACTTTGCAGCAGGAGTGGGAGCTCGGTATTAAAAACTACACGGACATTGTCAGAATTCCCCGCTGATCTTTTTTCAGAGGAGGCAGCGGGAAAGTGGGCAAAAGCTACGGTTTTAATTTCCCCAAAGGAATTACGCAGAGGAATTTAATAATTCAGACTTCAGCCGCGAATGTGATTCACGATCCTCGGTTAGACGGGGCCTAGACAAAGGTCGGAGGGAAGAGAATACTCAGCAACGGGGGTGGAATTAATTTTTACGCTGAATCCTTGAACCTTACGATATCGTCCAGGCGGTATTACACCCAATCTTCTCCGACTCGGCCATATGCCGGGCAACCCACGCACGATTCCACATTCCACTTCGTCCTCCTCGCACGTGTCGCGGGAAAATATCACTTGGACCTTCGTAGGTCTTCTGGAAATTTTTGGAGCTTGAGCAACGGCTTCAGCGTTACACCCACCGTGTAACTTTCTCGATTAGCATTCTATGGGCGTCTTAAGGGCGAACGGGAGAAAGTTACTCGTTACGGAAGTCAAATATTGACGAGACTGGAAAATTGGGTTGAGAAAATGTTTGAAGTTGAAACACGGGGCTCTTCTTCTTCTCCTTATTCGCAACGGAAGTTTCAGCGATATCCGTTTTATTATTCAACAGCGCGCGCTAGAACCCCGGCGGAAATCTTCCGTTCGGGTTAGGGAGGGACGGGCATCGACGTTTCGACGTTATTACGTCAATATTGATTATTTAAACAGGGTAAAACACGGAAGCAGAGAGGCGGGGGTTGGGTGCAAGCGCGCGTAATTAAATTTTCATGTAGAGAGCGCGGAAGGAAATCTACGGGATTGTCGATCGGCAACAGTCGAAAACTTTGAGCGAGTTGAAGGTTCTTTTCTACAACGTTTGATTTTAATCGCTTTTGAATTTCTGCCGTCAATTTCTAATGAAACAGCGCGTTTCCATATCAATTATGCGGTTTGATCAGAAAAGACAGCTCTACCTTACGTTTCAACTGACAGTCAACGACTTCAGTGCAAGCGTTTCGTTGTGAGATCAGTGGAAAGAAAAACGCGTAATTTCAATTCTCAAAGGAGGTATGGGCTTAGCGGGCATCATGAGAGTACCGACTTCTTTAATGACTGTAAAATCATTGTTCAACTTTCTTTGCCATGAATGCAATTGATCACAATAGGTAACGAGGACCTAATGTTAATATTCATCATACATCCAGTAGTGTCAATGTGATTATGTTGTATTTATTATTGCACATAATAAAACTTGGTTTACCTTTTGTCAAATACGCGGTTGACAAATACGATCTTTTGTTGTACTCTTGTTCTCTCAAATGAGAGAGATGAGAGCGTGGACGAGTGAGAGAGTCACTCCTTTGAGAGAGAGAGGGTTATTCCATTATTTCCTTATTTAGATCGTTAGAGGCACCTTGCAATGTTCCTTGCTTTTATACGGTTTCGGTTATGCACCTCCGATAACTTCTGGTCTTTCATTGATTCGGAGGTCGCCACGATAATTCTGAAATCAAAGGCGTTTGCCGGAAGAAAAAGAATAGAAGAGAAGAAAAGTATATAAAAAAAATTTAAGTTAAACGATTTTATTTAATTTGACCTAAAATGCACTAAAAACTAGGAAATAATTATTTTCTTGTACTACTAAAATCGCTTGATCCTGTATTAAATTGATTCATATCCTGCTATGAAATATCCTGGCCCACGATTTTATTTAATGTAGCATATCACCATCGTAATTGTAGTTCAACAAAAGAATTACTTTTTAGTTTTTAATGCATTTCTGATCAAAGTAAATAAAATCGTTTAACCTAAAATTTTTCTTTTATTATTAACTTTTTAGTGTTTGAGTTTTGGAACTAACAAAAACTTGAAAAATTGAATTATTTGTACATGACGGTTCAAGTATTGTGTATTTACAGAAATCGCGATGCTACCTTAGGCAACGCATCGACTTTTTATTGTTTTCGAGAAGAACGCGAGAGGGTTAAAATTGTAGGGGATGCAATTTCTTCACCCCCAGGGGGTGTTTTTTTTACATTACGTATTGTCATCACAACTACGTACGCCTGTAAAGTTTTAACTTTATTCGATTTGTGGAAGTTGGTTAAAATTAAGTTACAAGATTTGAACCAAGCAAACAAACGGGGAGAGGAGTGAAGCTAAATAAAATCGTTTAAAAAGAAGGAAAAGAAAGAGAGACGAAGAGAAGAAGAAAAAGAAGAAGGAAAGAAAGAGCTGATGAGGGAGATCTAAGAAGTCAAAAAAAGAACGAATGAGGCCGCGGCGAAGTTCGAAAGTTGTGAAGGTACACGGGGCACATGGAACTCACCCTGCCTCAAAACATTATTTTTTTGATTTTGATATATCGACATATGGTTTAGTTTAATTTCAAAGTAAAAAAATGCCGTCTTCCTTTATATTCAGCATGTGATCAACAAGTTTACCTGGACCGGTCAATAACTACAATTTTGAATTCTTTCTTTGTAACAGCATAATATCGAAAGTAATTATTACTTCAAGTTCCTTTGCTGTTATAATCATGTTCGATATTTCTCTTACCGTCTAGTACAACGAAACTTGATGTATAAAATTTAAAACTTACTATTCCATAGCGCTTACCTAAACTGAAGCTCTTAAGTGGTCAACTACTCTATCGTTTTCCCGACAGCATATCAACTTCCAAAAAAATGACTATATTTAGGACTCATCGGTACGACGAAATACTGAAATCGTGGTGAATTTGAGTGAAAAATCGGGTCGACAGAAAATCGACAGTTCCGCCGAACAAATGTCTACACTATACTACAATGATATTAGTTGAGAAGCACGAATCGCAGGGAGTGGTACCGCTGTAAACTCGTTTCCTAGGGGCTCACGTAAACTTATCAACCCCCAGTGGAAGTCTTCCGCTTCGTATCGGAACGTGCGCAGCGAGGTCCCGTAAAATCAGCCGAACCGTTGTTCCCGCAGGAAGAGCAGGAGGAGATAGACCAGGAAGTATATACTTTTCCTGGAATTCTCCAGCTCTAATCTCCTGTTGCACCGCGCGGACCTGGGATCCCGATCCAGAAGGGGAAGGACGAGCTTCCTTTCCCTTCGGATTCCCCGAGGGAGTCGTTTCTGTTCGTTTGTCCCCACCAGCCCCCACGCTCCTTCCCCCGCGGTTGCTCTGTCTGTAATTCATTTCCCTGGCACCGCTCATGATTCCTACCGGAGATCTCGGGCTATCCCTTTCCGGCACGTTCGCCATTTTATCTCTATTTTATACTTTGTTTGCCTCCCATGCTGTACGAGTGTGTTTGCCTGAAAAACCGCTCGACGACGCCCATTAATCATTCTTCGCCACGCCGTTGCATAAGGGCGCGTCTTTGCGGGGGAGGTTTGAATATTTCGGGCCAGTTCTACTTATTGATCGTACGGATTGGTCAGTTTCAATTTTTGACTATCGTATACATATACATTGCAGATGCATTGGTGCGTTTTTTAGCTGAAGTTTACTTTAGTCCTCCCCAAACTTTTGGAAAGTATTATAGGGTAAAGGACCCAATTACTGTCACCTTACGCTATTTTAGTTAAAATAACGAATAAATAAAATATACTATATAATCTATAGTTTAGAATGTTTAGATTATAGGTTGAAATACATAATTATTTTTGTGTATGATTTTACAACGTTTATTTATTCATTATTTGAAGTAAAATAGCTTAAGATGACAGTAATTGGTTAGGTGTCAGTATTTGGGTCCTTTACCCTACGTCAATCTACGCGTTTCGACGCGACGTGCGGAATATAAATATCGCATCCGTTTTTCGCGGAAACTCGTCATTTTTAAGGTATTAAAAAATATATTGATACTATTATATTGGGTAATTATGCAGAAGAGGAAAGGCTAGTCCAATGACCTTGACCATATGCTGTTAAGGTCATCATTTTGAACAGCTTTTTCCTATAAAAAATTCGTCAATCGAATTTAGTTTTCAAGTTATTCATAAAAATATTTTTGGTCTTTATTCAAAGCCAGATAGGTACACCGGTGTCGATGGTTTCCGAGGTTTTGGAATTGGTTAGGTGACAGATTGGAGGTCCACCTCATTTGGGGGAGAGGAGGGATCCATAGTTACGTGTATGTAGTTAAAAATATTGTAAACAAAATAATTAACAATAATTGAAGAGCCCAAGTAGAAAACACTGTAAGTGGCGAAATTAAACAAAAATTATCAGAAAATGTTTTATAGGTATGCTAATGATAATACTACAGTATAGAATTTTAATGCAATTTCCCTGTGTAAATAACTTACCAATACTGCCAAAACATAAGAGGGTATAAAGTATAAACTCTTACCTATATTTCCATGGAAATATGACCACGAAAAGATAGAACTCGTTAAACTGTACGATCCCTCTAACAGTCTTGCCTATTCCCACCTATGAAATTCCATTTTTCCCAAATCTATTCGTTCCAAAATAAACCCCGTTTACCTTCCATTCCTTCGATCTCCATCGTCGCGCAACTCAAGCCCCAAAACCGTTTCCAAAGCGCAAATAAAAATCGCGTACAATTACAGCGGCAAACCGACCCCGCATCCCCGCCTCATCCGAGGATAAGTAACGAAAGCGAGAAACCAATTTCCACTCGACGCGCGGGAGAATAACCCCGTCGCCTTGGCTGGCTTCCCCGGGCGAGGGCAAATTATATTTATAAACCGGGAGGGAGGACGCGTGACGCGTTTCGACCCGGCCACGGCGAGGGGGACAAAGCGCCGGTGGACAATGAGAAGTGACCGAAACGGGGGTCGTTGAAGCGCGGCACAGGAAGCCTCGGTAATAAGTGCGCAAAGGGGGACCGTGGCGGGCGAGTCTCCTGAAAAATTGACAAACACACAAAAAACAGGGGGTGGGAAGACGGGGTAGAAGCTGCCGTCTTAATGGTCGCTGCAATATTCACCGGTCGAATGAGGCGGAGCCCTTTTCAGGGTGGTCGCCAGACGGCCCTCGCGATCAGACATTGTCGCGCTCGCCCTTCCGGCAGCCACCGCGGCTCCTCGGGGTCCTCCCGCAACCTCAAACACCAAGAAGAGAGGGATTGAGTCGCGAGCAGCGCGGAAGGCTTCCGGTTCCTCGGCTCTACTCTGGTCGTTATCGCGCGCCGGGCATGGATATTCCTTCGCCGCCGCGGAGACACGAGTAATATCTCATAGTCAGCGGCGATAAATAGGAGAAAGGTGGGCGAGCCGCGTTCTTCGAGTAACGCAGACGAAATTGAAGGGGGCCTATAACTCAGGCGGACGCGTTCCCCTTCCAGCGTGATGTAAAGCGCTTTTAAACGGGGGCGTCTGGCCGGATGAGAAATTCCGTGTCGCCGATGATAGAGATCTAGTGTTTCGCGGACGGAACGAGGACGGACCTCGCGTTCGCGTGGCTGGCCGAATGGAATGATTGGGAAGGTCGCGGGCTGCTGAGGGCGGAGGCTGAAAGCTGGAAAGGTAGCGAGTGGCCAAGGTTGCTGGGATTTTATCATTGATCTGTTGTTTTATTACTTGGGTTGTTGCTTGTAACCTGTATATTTCTTAGGACATGAGGAAGATTGGAACAGGAGGAAGGAAAATGGTATTGTAGATTTGAGAGAGAAAGAATGTTTGTACGACTTTTAGGACATTTTCGAATGAGCCTTCGATGCAATAACAAGCGACTTTGACGTGCAGCGATACAGTCAATTATAATAATAATAATAATGATAGTTTAATTGACGGAAATAAATTCTACTTATTCAGAAAAAATAGCAATAAAGCCTTTAGGTATAAAGCGTTGACATCGCAGGTACTCAACAACTAATCAGCGCAAATCGTTAACTAAGTAGGTTGCTCTCTTTAACATACACATAAATTTAGATTTAGCGTCGGCGAAAATATCAGCGATTCGATCTAAAGAACCATAAAGAAAAAGCTGTTTAATATTTTATTATACTATACTTTTTCGCTACTTCCCCATTTACTTTCAGAAATTCAGTTGCAATATGGATATTTGTTATTTCATCTCTTTCCGTTGCTTTCATTGCTACTTGTGTACTTTATCTTAATCGGATCTTATTTGTCCGTCCTCTGCTCATGTCGTTCCATGCCATTATTACATGCCAAAAGGTTAGGTGCCAAAAATAATAATAGTCTTCCAGTGAATACGTTGTTTCAGTTTCTTCCTCTTACGTTTCCACTATTTTCTCCGAACAATAGTTTCTAATACCTACTATAACACGCGAGGTATTTCATTTTGTGTTGTATTATCATACAGCAACTTGCAAAAAGGAAGCTGTCAGCCGAACGAAACGCCGACTGGACAAAGTTCTCCTCGTTACCCGATGACGGGAGCGCAAGAACGTCTACAAAACACGGATAACACGTCGGACACCGTCGTATCTACACGCTGCCAGGGCGTATTTCTTCCCTGTCGATTATCTTCTATCGTATTTCTTGCGAGCCGCTGTCGCCGGCACGGCCCCGGGACCGTAAAGGCCGAAACAACCGTGAGAAATATTATCGGCCATTCATTTCATCGAGGGGGAAGAGGAGGGCTCGTAAAAGTTGCTCAAAAAAGTATCATGAATCTCGCGACACGCGCGCTCCTGCCGGAGCGGGTGGAAAAAATCAGATGGAAAAGTGGAAACCGTGACACGAGGGGTGGCGCGGTATGTGTATGTGTGTGTGGGATCGAGGCGAATTGAAAATTCTTTTATTTACGACCCGCCGTCGAACCCGTGATTCTTCACCGGAGAAGATAAAACGTAATGCGGCTTTCAGATTTTTAATATACGACTCGTGGCGAGAGCTTCGATTCTTCCAACGACCAGAAAGAGAATTCTTGATACCAGATATCACCAACCTTATAACTTGCACTTGAACGTATTAAAATTCCTCGTTCCCTTAATCTAGACACCGATGTCTTCGTCAGTTTTTCCTCGGTACTCGACGCTTATCGATCACAATGCGCATCGATGTTTTCATATTCTTTTCTGGGAGAATGTAGAGAAAGGGAATAATTCCTTATGCGATTTTCAGTTTTCGTTCTATCTCAAGAGTTCAAACGTAATGGCACAATAAATCAAATGGACGTAGCCCTCGGTCGAAACGGTCCAAATTTCATAGTCCTTAAGGGCTTACCGCGTCCCCTCTCTAGCAGCAGCGTTCATCTCCTTCTATAAAAAAATTCGGCCCATGGGAGACACTTGGCACCTCCCTCGCATTCTTATTCCCAAAACAAGGGGCCGATAATTGTACCATCGTCAAACCCACCCCTACATTTTTCAATTTAAGAACCCACCTGCGGTTCGTTCAGCAGCCATTCTTCTCTCCAATCTCACTCACCTTGCAACACGTTGCTCCATATTTGATTTGTTGTCTGTTGAAATACATTAAGTTATGTCTCTTTAATCAGTCTCTGGGTATCAAATTAATTACAAGACCTTCGTCCTGTGTCGTCGGTGGCCCTGGAATTTACGACCCCGTGAAATTGATTAGGAGTTGCGGTGTATAGACAGATTCATGACGAAGTAAACATCTGGAAATTCAAGGTTCCCTCGGTAACCTGCCTCGCTAAATCTGCGGGCGCTTGGATACCCGCCGCAGAGGTCCAGCTGACAGGGATGATCAGGGTGACGCGCCCATTACGCACTACTCACCGTTTCCCCGCCAATTCATTTCGACTTGCCGCGCATCGACGTAGGTACCCGCTCGAGAGGAATATCAAAATCGATACTTGCCCACCCCCGTGACGCCCTTCCCGCTGGCATTCAGACTGCACAGAAGGCGAGCGTACGTACGGCAGCGCACAGCGACCCCCTCCCCTCCTGGCCATTGCAGATCCGCGGAGATGTGCGCCACGAAGACTCGGAAGTAATGAGAAAAATGCAGCAGACGCGAGCTTCCACCCACCCCTTCTCGCCGTTCGACTGTTGCCCTTTCGGTGCCACGGGTCCGTGACCCTCCCTGTTCCCGCGCCCCTACGAACGCCTCCCCGACGGCAGAAAAGATATTGTTCTTTTCTTCGTCGCGACCGACCCCTCGTGAAACAACGCCGCGGGTGTAGGTACGCGTCGTGTCCGCCTCTGACGCTCCGCGCGGGGCATCCGGGTGAATGGGACGTCGCTACGGCGACGGAGTTCGGTAGCTACTCCGAGGAGTCGAAAGGGGACGCTAGCTTTCTGTAAACGTAAGACGATTCACGCGTCATTTCGCGATTTCCGGGGACAGGGTGGTCCGCGGGATATTCTGGACGCGATTTGCGTGTATTTTGAGGGAGAAGGCGGGCTCTGTCGCAAATCGATTGGCGGGCATTTATTTACTTCTTTCGCGGAGACGTCTTTAACTTTGGGAGAAGATTGATGTGCGTGGTTAAGATTTTTCTGGATATTCTGGGTAACTGGGATATCGCAGGGTTCATGTTCTAGTGCATATTATGATACCCAAACTGTTGACAGCAGAGTGTCGCTTTTTAGGGGGTTGTAAATCTCTGCGACACAAAGTCACTGTCTGTATGATGTTTTAACCCTCGCTCACCGGACGCCGTGTCATTTTGACCCGGTATATATACAGTCTGTCTAGGGTTGCCACCTTTTTTACAGAAACATAATGTACATTTGCTTTCGTGGGTATACAGAAAAATACTCTCAACAAATTGAAAGTACATTTTAATCTTATTAGTTTTTATTTCTTCCAAACATATTTTCTATTGCTTTTAGCATTACAGAGTAAATTTTTATTATTTTGAAATATCTCAATGGCGTCATTGCACTTAATATTCATATGGAAATATATAAGTCATTCGTTTTTTCTTAGATTGAGAGAGGCGTTATTTCTTTCATCCTGCCACTTCACATTCATGATAGAGAAAACTCTCTCGGTACTTAAATGCTGAAGTGGCGGGAACAGATAGAAAATAATATTATTGCGTTACGTTTCACGTAATACTTATCATTAATTGTGAAACAGAGTATTTTCGCGTACTTTATTGTTATTCAAAGGTATAGAGTACATTGATCTATAATAACGTAAGATACTTTATTTTAAAGTACGGTGGCAGCCCTAAGTCTGTCCCACAAGAGCGTGTTCCTCGTGTCTGCGAAAGAAAGCAATAGATTTAAAAAAATCTGTATTGCCGAAAAGTACGTTTTATGGACTACTACGCAATTACCTAGTATTAGGGCTGGGACTATTTGTCGAATTATTTGGTATTCGAATATTCGAATACTTCAGTTGTTCAATTATTTGGCGAATATAATTCGAATAGTATGATGTGAATTATAAATCAAGTTGTTGAGGTTCATTTTTCAGGGTGAAATCTTGTAAGCTGATTTTGACCCACTTCACACCATACTATTCGAATAGTGCTCTATTCAAATACAGCGATATTCGAATAGTATTCGAATACATCGATATTCGAATAGTATTCGAATACATCGATATTCGAATAGTATTCGAATAATAACATTCGAATACTCAAATATTCGAAGTTTATTCGTAGCATCCGAATACTTGTAAAATATTCGAATATTAAATTATTCGAATATTTAATCCCAGCCCTACCTAGTATATGGTCCAGTCTCCGATGTTGTCGATAATTCTTGACACCGTTTAAGCATGTTTTCAACTAACTTTTTTGCATGCTCCCAAGATAAAGACCATATTTCTGGAATTTCTCGAGGTAACCACTTGATCGCGAATATACGTTTTCTTTGAAACTTGTGCTTTATGAAACCCAAACGTTTTCGATTGGATTCGTATCAGACGCTTGTGCAGGCCAGTTCAAACATTATTACACTCTTCTCTTCTTCCACGTCGTGCAAAAACGGTAAAAAATACGGTGCTCTAATTTTAAAAATCGCCTGTTTCCTACGGAATCAAAAACTAAAATGTCACAGGTGTTAATCAGCGTAGTAGAAGACACTTTTCTCCTCCGAATTCTCAAGGACTCACTCCTTCTGACAATACAGGGTCGTGGCTACGAGGAACACGCTCTTGTGGGACAGACTGTAATTTGTTTTTTCTAGTTTTGTTGAATAAGATATTAAAAATAATAAAATGACGATCAAAAAATTATGACCATAAAATTCATTACAAAACTTCCCTTCAAAATGCACAAATACCTATGTCTAAACTTTCCTTCTGGCTCAAAATGACCTGGCCTTCGAACACCGCGATTTGGTCGAGCACTACACTTAATGAAGGATGATGAGAAATAGAGGTTGTTTTAATAATTCAGACTTTGGAACAATAACTCTATTTCGGGTCTAACTATAACTCGGGTTAGGCATAATAACAGCGAAGCTGAGCTTCGCCCATTCTGTACTATGCGTTTTCTAGATCCACTGCCTTGTAACAAATATTATCAAAGAATAAATACGATTTATTATTATTATTATTATTTACTATAATTAACTATGAGTAACCACAATGAGTTATAAAGACATTCCTCACTTCTATATCTGAGGACGAACCTAAATTCCTGCAAGAAATCCTATGGAACCTCCTTCAGGATTGTCACTGGTAAAAGGTGTTCGTCGAAACTATTTGCTATTGGTCCCACGCTATATCCCTGCTATATCCTGAGAATCGGTAACGGCGTAAACACGACCGACGAAGCCATCCGAGTATTATCCTGGCCACCCTGGGAAATTTTCTCCCGACTCGGGCTAATAGCCGTGACTCCCGTGCCGTAAAACTGAATTTACAACAGTCCCAAGTCTATGAAGTGCGAACTGACAGACCAAGTGTCTGCCAGCTAAGGCAGACGAAACGCAGGACACCTCTAAAGTCCACGAATTCTACGAGCGAACGTTCTCTCCTCAAGATAAACGAACAAGTATTGTTCCTTGCTTTTCATTATAAAATTTCATATTCGAAATTAAAGATTCCGTTCTACCCCCAGCTGCCTCTTATTGTCCATCGGAGCAACTCTGCCGCTACCTCCACGCCTTGGACACCCGACATCCGTTTCTGGCCAGAAGAAGAAAAGCTTCCTCTTCCATTCGCGACGACGGAATTCCTGTCAGGATCGCGTTCCTCCCTGTCATTTCGCGCAGCAGTAAGTAAAGAAAGTCGAAGGGTCGTGGTTAGAGGGCCAGGACAGGGTCGATGAAAGGCGAGCGTAGTAATTTCTCAACCCACTCCCGCCCGTTCTGCTCGCGATCGGCTCGCTTCTTTCCAGCTCTGCTCTTTGGCGGCGCGACAGCGCCCGCCTTTGCTGCAACGCCAAAGGAAATTTCCTTATTCCTTTCATTACCTCTTATCGCGCATTCCGGCTGAAAGTGTTCCGACCGTGGGCCGTTCCCGAGAATGTCAATTACGACGTCGGGGTTCCGCGGCTGATAGCTCGCAGCGCGAAAAGTAATATCCAGGACAATCTTGTCGTTCTCGCGAACATTACCGGAACTTTCATACACTGTGTCGCTTATATTTCCCTCGACCGCTGATACGGGAACGGCAGCCTCTGCCGCAACGACTGTCGACAATTTTCGTGGAGAAAGGGGCACGCGAAATGGCTAACAGGAGTGCTTCTTTCTCGCGCATTCACTTGGTTCCTTCTGCGTTCCTTCGTGGTAAATTTCCTTACGCTTTCTGGGCTGTCTTGCGTCTCAGATGGGATTACACAGTAAATTTAATAATAACAACGAGTTTATTACATCAGAAAATATTACAAAATTAAGTGATTAATGGTTCAGCACCCCTACTGTTTTATTGGATCTAACTCTAGCAGACGAAACAATAGACCTGAGGCTAGAGGGTAGATACGCAGGAGAATCTGATAGTGTAAACAGGATGATCTGAAAAGAGGATAGAAAAATTGGGGGCATATAATACCTACTCGTGTTCAATCGCGATAGATTTGTAACTTACAGTGGGGGAAAAAAGTATTCGGACAACCTTTTAAATGGAATAACTTTTTTACAATTGGTCCAAACGACTTGAGTTTTTTTTGAGGAGCTAGAAGAATTAGTTTACTATTTAGATAACGTGTTTCGTTGTTTTGCAAAAAAATGCAATTGGTCGGAGTAGAGAAGAAAATAGGGAAGGTTGTTTTTGTTCAACATTTTTATTTGAACCTCTAATGAAAATTTAAAAAATGCTGTTTGTAGATTTACATGAGTTGTGTACATGCTGAAAATTTATTCGAAATCGGTTGACGTAGGTAAGAGCTGGAAGCAGTTAAAATGATGCAGAAACAAGCGATAAGCATCGAAATATGTAAAAATCTTCAGGTTTATAATATTACAGTTATACCATTTTCAGATCACATTATAGCAATAGAAACTCTGTACCAACTTCGTGAAAATATACCAACTTCGCGAAGTCTCCGGTATTTGCAGTAGGTCGACTCGAAGTTCAGCGTTACCGAGTTTTGAGTTTTTAAGTGAAAATACCGGAGACGAAATTTAGAAAATTCCCATTTTCAGGATACTTTCTTTCTGTGAAGCTTCTAAGCTCTAGACGCAAACTTTACGTAGCGAAGCTCTTCACGCAGCTTTCGGAACGAACGAAATCTCACCACAGATTCTTCCTTCAGATATTTCCAAAGATATTCATTACTCGAATCGCAGCCTTGCCACCAGCAGATTTTCCGTATTGAATTCGCAGCAGCGTTAGTTGAGAAAACATTCTCAGTCGCGAGCAGAGCTAGCACACGCATGGCGAATCGTTTGTTTGCGTTAAAACGGGCTCACGACGATGCCAAGCGCGTGAACATCGTCAGAGATGTTATGTCTACACACAAGAATGATGATAAATGCGTCAGACATGTATGGCGCTTTTGGGATGTGCATATTCCGCATTATTCCGTGCAATGGGCTGCAGACTGCTTCGGTTTATGGGTCGGACTTGCTCCCAAACCATTTTCCTACATACGTGAATCCAAAATGGCACGAGGTTCTATGCATAAAACAATTAATTGCATCCACTAATCACGAATTCAATGACAGAGGTATGTACCTATATGCAGTAGTGGGGAAAAGAAAGTTTAAACAATGAAAGGTAATAGAAATAGGATAATTCCATTAGAAAAAATTCCACCTTTAAAGAGTGACTCAAGAAGTCGCTAGTTTTTGGTCTCACGATTTTGGAACAGAATTTTCTGCCAAACGATACCACGTGACGAGACACGAATCACAACAAATTTTCATGTTGAGTCTACTACGCCGATATTTATTCTTCTTGATTTCGATTTTTGGAAATGGTGATGCATATATTACTTCATATATTTCCTATATCAGGATTGGGTATATGCAGCCTATAATATTGACCATATCCGAGGAACCATACAACTGTCATAACGTGGCTGCAGCAGCTAACAGTTTGAGCACCACTTTTGCATGTGCAGTACTTAGTATCCTGTAATTGAGTTTTGCTCAGTTTTAATTTTATCAATCAGTATGAAAATATGGTGATGCTTTTTGTACGTTACAAATATTGGGCAAAAGTTTTATGAACATTAGAATATTTTTCACATACAATTCTTTAAATTATCGGACTGACATAAAAGGCCGTATATCGAAGCGTATGGGCTGACGCGGTAATGAATTGTCAATTCTGTGATCTTCCTTATCTCAGAAACTAAATATCCGCTCAACTCGATTTTTTTTTATGATTTTAGCACAAAATTGTGATCTAAAATCGTGAGAGCAAAAACGGGCGAAAAATTCCCTCATTTATGGATCACTCTTCATATCCTATAGCAGTGTCTCCTAACATTTTTTGAGTCGCAATCCCGTTGTATAAAATTCAAATAACCTGCGACTCCTCCCCCAATATAAGGTAAGGTAAATTTGATAAGGTCAGAAAACACATTAAAAATAGGTATTTCGGAATATAATTAATAATATTAAACTTAATAATATAACTTAAGAATATAACTAACAATATTCTAACTTAATAATATTAAAAAAAACGTGGCAACCCATAAAAAAACACTGCGCGACCCAGACGTTGGGAATCACTGTCCTATAGATTAAGGAGTTGCCACACTGGGTTATTAAATAACATAATACTAACGCAATACTTAAAACATTAACAAACTAAAACATTATGCAGATATTTAAAAATATGAGTTTTAAACTTTCTTTCCAGCACTACTGCAAAAGGGTAGAAGAATTCAGTGATAAATACAACAATGACTAATTGCCATATTCAAACTTCCAGCAGACTTAGTACAAACATCAAGTCTGACTATTCAAATGCTTGCAATATTACGCTCTTGCAACACAAAGATTTTCGCCGGGATCGTTAGTAATGCCTGTGTAGAATTATTCCATACTCCTCTCGTAATCTTCTTTGCCCCATCGGATACTTACGTCAACTAGCTCTCACTGTCAGACACAATCGAACGATTGCTGTTAACGAGAGATTCGCGATGCTGGCAGCGCCCGTCCTGAAGATGATAAATGCTCGGGCGTATTTAGCCTCATTACTGGCAATTTGTTACCTTGCTTATTGCTATGCCAACTGGTACTCAGTCTCCGCGTACACACGTTCAACTCAGCCGCCTCTGCATCCTTGTTTCTTACGGCTGCGCAAAACTGCGCACATATTTGCTAAACTCCGTCGCTCTTCACTGTAACTGCTTTCTCACAAATTCTTACCAAAGACACCGGGAGAATCTCCCTTCGTAGCCAATTCTAAAATCACGATCCAATTCAGTGGAAGATACAATGGAAAATTGTCAAGACTCCTGTGTCTAAACCTCTTCAACATATCGATCAGTAAAAGGGCGAAGTTCAACAAATAGAAGGCAGTACAAAAAATCAGAAAATTAAGGGGTCATGCTCAGTCAGGACGCCGAAAAAAGGGCGATCTTTGGGAATTTTTTACTCGAAAGTTATAACACATTTCTCAAAAAATCTTTTTTCCTTTTAAAGATTGCATCTAGTACTGTGTATCGTAATTTTTTTATTTAAAAATATTTATTAATAACAAAGTTATTGTCCATCTCTCGAAGGTCCTCTAAAAAAAAAGGCTTCTGCGGTGACCACTGCTGTTCGAAAGTCGATCATCTAAATTAAAAAATTCCAAAGAATTTACTTACTATATTATATTATCTTGTCTTTGAACGAAGGATTTTTCGAAATATTGATTTGGGAAAAAATGCCGGATGTTTAAAGTAAAAGTTTCAATTTTCATCATAAATCGTGCCTGATTTTCGTCAATTAAAAGAAAACTAAGCATTGGAAAAAAAATCCTTCGTTCAAAGACTAGTTTATTGTTCCTATAGTAAGCTTGTAAAATTTGAAGTAAATCGGTTGAATGGTTTTTGAAATATCTTGGTCACCGATTTTGAAAATGCTGTTTCGAGAAAAACGCGTTTGAAGTTTCAAGTCAAGTTTATACTTATATAAAATGGTTCACTTCGAACGCCTATATCTCGGCCAATTTTATTCGGATTACCTTAAAATTTTTACAGAATATTTCTAAGATGTTGTACTTAAAGAAAATACAAAAATTGAAAAATCGATTTTTTGAAAGTTGTGACTGAGCATGACCCCTTAAATAAAAGTCTAGCATCTAAAACTTCCGCCTCCCTAAAAACACCTTTCCGAACAACACCATCTGCGGCGACGGATCACAAACATTACTATCCACCAGAGTTACAACCGCGAAAGCCCCAGAATACAGACTCTGTATTCAAGGGAAGATTCATCGCCGGGAGGACAGTTGTACAGGGAGTGAAGCGATACGTGGCCACGGACATGAAACGAATTCCGCCGAAATTTTCAATAACCCTCGTTACTGTCCAACCAACAAACTAGTTGCGCGAACAACTGTAATTTCGGATTCTAGCGGGTATAAATTTAAAGTTCGATCCTGTCGGATCTCGGCCGGGAGGGTAGCGGCGCCGGGGCCGGGAGGGCTGACGACCCCCGCGACAGTTAGTTCCGGTTACGAGGGGGTACGTTGGCTGACCAGCCACGAAGTCACCGCCGCTACACGTGCAGTGCATTTAGCCTTGGCTGCTCGATCCGAGATTATGATGTATAGTCTGCGCCGTAATACCGGATTAAAATGTAACACGTTACGGTGAGAGCATACACGAGGAATCCTGACCGCGCACAGGCGGCTACACGGCTATTAGAGCTTGATTATTCTGTGTGTAAATAGTCGATCCCTCATTATCGGGCCAATCTAAAGAGCCAATTATTGGCAGAGCTCGTGAAATTTTTGCCCTGGCTGAAAGAGAGCCGCCGGGGGAATAGGGGACGTGTAAATGTTTATTTGTCTGGAGGGTGATTTGCATGGAATTTATTTAAAAAAGTGTTCGAGCGAGCTACGGGGGAAACTATTTTTGGGGAGATTAGAAGTCTTCTTTGGTTATACAATAGATTATAGAAGGCTTTTATTTAGGTATAGTATTTAAATGTGATTTTATAAAATCGTCGAATCTAGAGCTCATTACCCACTGCTTAATTTAGCTTAATTTCTATTTAATTTGGCTTAAATTCTATTTAATTTAGCTTAACCTCCACTTAATTTTGCTTAACCTCTATTTAACTTTGCTTAATCTCTACTTGATTTAACTTAATTTCGGCCCAAATTAAACTTAATATTTAGAATACCGAGCTATCTATCCCCCGGGAAGTTAAATTCCATATGACCAACCCTCACCCACCTTCCACCTCCATCCCCCTCTCTCCTTAATCCCGGGAAAATCGAATATCCGAAATCTTCCGCGTCTGATTACCTCGGAACGGTGGCTCCTTCGCGTTTTAAACTGGATGCAAGCCAGTAACCCAGAAATGCACTTTGGAGTATCACTCGTCACGATATTAGCCGAGAGGTTCCCCTTTGATGTTAGCGGGGGAGTTTTTGCAACGGAAAATCAATGGCCGTCAGCGTCGGGCGGGGAACAACCCCGTCAGTTTGATCGGCTTTCGGTAGTTCAAGGGTTAAGTGACCCACTATCGCGAACACGATTACCGTCAAAGGGCTGTCGTTGAACTTCGACCGTGTCCTTTTACGGCAGCGCGGCAGTGCTGGCCGCTATGAATATTTATCAAGCCGCAGGATCGCCGACTGGTGGCGCAAGTCTCGCGCGGCGCGGCCGGTTTCGAAGAAATTTGACATTGTTGCGTGGTATTATCAAAGGGGGAACGGGGGTGAACGCAGCGATGTCCCCTGGGATTATACATTGTTTGGAGGGGAACGGAGGGTGGTAATCGTTTTACGGGGAGTTAAGTTCCTTGAGACTTTGATCCTTGAATTATTGGGAGTATCCTTTGGACTCTGTGGCGGGTCAGAGTGGGCGTTGCTGTTAACTGCTTGCAATTTTGGCAAGCTACGAGCGAGAATCGATCGCGCGTCTGATGGTCGGCATAGGGTTTGGCTGCACTACTTGACAAATACGATCTCGGCTCTCGCACACCTCGGGTTCATCCTCGGATAATTCTTGTATTGGATGGTCGCAGATACATGCGTGCTGAGAATGTTGCAGAGAAATGAGGGATACAGGAAGCAAACTTATTTATTTATTCCTTGTATGACCAATGAGATATGTAGTACCGTCACTTTATTTAAACATGTTTATTACTCTTCACTCGACACATCGAAGAATTTAGTAATTTAATATCTCTACGTCTATAACTTATAAGGAAACGTTCCTCACCCGAAATTTTAGTGAAACTTTGCCTGAACACATTGCAATACTTATTCAAGCAGCAACTGTTTTTCTACGGAAATTCAGTGTGAAGTTATCGCGTTTTTTCGTTTGTTTAATATAACTTTGTAGTGGTGCGAGATCGAACTAAACTTCAAATATAAGAATTGTTCAGCTTTCTATGCTCTACCGAAGGAAAAATAGAGGTATATTAAGAAAGCGAGAAAACGCGATAACTTTAAGGGCCGATTCACCCCTCCAGAGTGAATTTCCTTAGGTAAAGATTGCTCCGTGCAATAATCCAATATGCTCTACATTCATACAAAGTTTCATTTAAAATCCGAATTTTCCAGCTGGGAATGTTTTTGCTTCGTTGCAGAATATTTCCTTCCCACCCTCTAAAATTCGCTCCATTCTCCTAAATTGCTTCAAGCGCTCGACCCCCAAATTGTTACGAGCTGTAGACGTGACGATTCAGCGCGTGTGCCGAGAAGTTCATGGCTCGATATTACGTACATCGTGAAAGGTCAATTTCCACGTTTCACGTAGCCGTCGCGTCTCCCGAAACGACACCGAAAGAACAGAGACGGGCGACGCTATAAATAAACGAAAATGGATGACAAGGAGGAACGAGGAACGAATCGCGACACCTGCGATGGGATCCTGACGTAATTTTAGCGCTGAATCAGCAACTGCCGTGGCTCAGCCCGGCTCGCGAAGTGGAAAGTCCATTAACCGACATCCTGCTGCCCCCCTTTTTTCTCTCCCACCTCCCTCCTTGCCTCCTACAGCCTCCATTAAGATAATACAGAGTCCTTGTACTTCCTGGCTGTGGGGAAGATTAGGAGCAGCCCCTGGCTGATGTGACGGGAGGGTGGGAGCTCTTCGCGTGATGCTCTTCGAAACGTTGTGTGATACTCCAGACATCGAGGTGTAAAGACGTCTTCGAGAGATACCTTCAACCCAACGTGTTAATTCCGACACCAACCCCTGGCATGTCTCCACCGGATTTCATTTCCCTGTGTTTGAATTCGAAGGAAAAAATGGGAAACGGTTCCATGAAGTGGAGGTGCGCTTTGAATGTATCTGTTACGTGTTCACTAGCAAGCAAAAATTCTTACGAAAGAAGAATCTTAATTTAACCCTTCGTAGATCACAGATGCATCGCACGTCAGGCAAAAGGATACTGATCTTTGCCAATATTTCTGTAAATTTTTGGACATCTTTATTAAAATTCAAAATTTCTGTAAATTTTTAGACATCTTTATTAAAATTCAAAATTTCTGTAAATTTTTAGACATCTTTATTAAAATTCAAAATTTCTGTAAATTTTAATAAAATAATCGCTTTTTCCACAACTATTTTTTCAACTACAAATTTCATCATATCAAAGTTTACAGTTTTAAAAAAAGACTATTACAGCTTTATTGTATGAGTATTGCAAATTTACAATGGGCACTGAAAAGTTAAAAGATTGAAAAGTATGAGAACGGTAACTGAAAAATGACGCTGAGGTGCAGTAAACACCACGTGACCAATTTGTATCAACATACGACTTTGCCAGGGGCAATCTATAACACCAGGGCCTTAGTCCATATGCTATAAGTAACAAATTGTCACCAACAACTGCCAAACCATGGTAGTATTACTCAACAGATACCTAATCCATCGATTGCACGCAGAAATTCGTTGGATTCATCGTAGCAGATGCATCTAGGCGATGCAGAAACACGCACGGGTGATTAAATCCGTCCGAAGTGTCAAGTCAGTGACAAACTTGTCTCCATTAGTCCAAACTGTGAAGCCGGCTTGTGTTATCGATCGTTGGCGCGAAGAGGATTAATGGCATAGATCCTTTACGGTTCGATTGAGCTGTTACAGGACATCGGTCGATTTCAAGGCCAGAAAGTACCACCGTTCCCCTCGCCAGCCAGACGAGTCTCGGTGAATGTTTGCCACCGTTTCCCGTCTCGGCGATTTTTCAGCCCTGAATTGCATTTGCCCCTCTCTCCGTGCCTGGCCGCCCCCTTCCCACCTTTTCGAAGGCTGTTCCATTAACTGTTTAAAAGCCTCGGGGGCATCAGGGCCCGGTTAAGAACCGAAACACGGTTATCGAGTAATAATTAATGGCCACGCGCGGCCCCATGAATTATTCACGTACGGTGAACGAGCAGATAACTCTAAACTCAATTAAAGATAACAGGCGACTTTATCGCGGAGGGACGAAAAGCTCGTGTACGGTTGAAAACGGAACTGGCGCGCGCGAAGAGTCTGGATCGGCGATGGTTGGTTCCAATGGAATTGTTTCGTCATCGTTCGGGAACGTAATTGGCAAACGAAATGATCGTAGATCAGGGTGGGCTCTACAGGTAGTGACATTTACTCAGCTAGGGGAATATTATTTATTAAATTTTTTCACTTTTTTTTATTGAAGTAGAATTTCTTAAGTGTGTAACTACAAGTTTCTATCTAAAAATCAAAATCGTTATGATTTTTTAAGCAAAATCGTCATGCATCATTGTTTTATATATACAAAACAATAAGGGTATAAATTTTTCGATAATCAGATAAAAGATGCAACTTTTGTATATACTTTTGTATATACTGCACCGTTCTCAAGATATTCCACCAAAAAGAAAATTGTGCACTTTTTCCACGGGTGATTTCATCCCCCAAATTCGCATTATTACACCAACAAAAAGTATGTTTGTCTTGCCCATGAACTCCTCTACTTGTACACAAAGTTGCATAATTTTCTGAATTTCCGGGTTGCCTAAGTTCCCTCGCAAGCCCTTTTTCAAATGTTATGAAAATATTAAATAAATAATACAAAGTAATGTTAAAAATAGCATTTTTCTATATTTTTCCATTTTATGCAAGAAAGGCCTGAGAAGGCTATAATTAAATTTTATTTGAGATTGAGATGCATCCAATTTCAAATGAAGATTTGATCAATCAAAATTTGAGATACATCAAATGTTTAAATATTGTAAATACTTTTACAACAACTACAGTACGTACATATAAATAATATCTAACTTCCTAATATTTACAGATACTTTTCTCTAAATCGACTTTCAGCACTGAGACTCTTCTTGCATCCAACAGTACAATTCCAAAAATCTTGTTTCTAAGTATCAGTTTTTATTTTAATTATCAGTAACTCCAATTTTCTTAGTTATAATAATATAACTGATAAGTTGCCAGCTTGCCAATGACAGAAGCTGAAAACAACAGAAAGTGTTGTTTCACCTGACACAAGATAGTCATAAGCAATCGATAACATGGATGAATGGATCTACTAAATGGAATACAAATGGAATACAAAATAATTGCTTCACGCGATAAAACTTCAATAGGTATGTTGTATCACAGGAGGCTAGCGATGTTTCAATAGCTCATCACAGACACTGTCGCCAATTTATTCTGCGTCCTCTGCTTCGTATCTGTACTTTTTGTATCGCCCCACTCTCTTGATTAAAAATACTCTGGTGGTACGAAACGCAGAAAACGAACAAATGAATCTAGCAAAGAACCCTGTGCAGGCAAAAAATGAAATAGATCGAGCGGGAAAACCGACGCGACGGCGTCCACGGTTGATGCGATGGTCCGATTGATTGACAAATAGTTTACCGTGTTCGGAATCATTGTCTACATCCTGTTCTCGTATTTCTACCCCATTCGCGAGTCTCTCCATTTATCCACGAGTTATATCCATTCCGAACGTGTCTACCGGGTTTTAGAATAAAACTAAACACTTGCGATTGAAGCTTTCCTGAGAAATAATCTTCGACTCAAAACTATTTCGAACCGTAACTACTTAGTGAAAGATTTCAATGCACATTTAAAAGAATAACCTTACCAGGGCCGACTACAGAGGACAGAGGAAAAGGAAAAATAAAGAAAAGTGAATATAAAAAGAAAAAATGAGGACGAAAGTTTTTTATTTATTGAAAAATTGAGAAATATAAATTAGAACATAATTTCAAATATAAAAATCTAATATTATATAATACTAATTATAATATAAATATAATAATCTAATATTATATAATATTAATTATAATATAAATATAATAATCTAATATTATATAATATTAATTATAATATAAATATAATAATCTAATATTATATAATATTAATTATAATATAAATATAATAATCTAATATTATATAATATTAATTATAATATAAATATAATAATCTAATATTATATAATATTAATTATAATATAAATATAATAATCTAATGATACGGCAATGAAAAAGTCATATATTTAAATATGTCAATGTTTATATGTCTATTTATTTTATTTTATTATTTTATTTTCTTTATTATTGTAATTATTACCCTTTTTCTCGTGATTTCGTTCTGTGAAAAGATATTATGCTTTTTTACCGTTGAAAAAATGTTTGGGGACCCAAAATATTTCTTGCACCCAGGCTCCTTTATAGAAAAGGTCGGCCCTGAACCTTATGGTTACGTTTTAAATTATTCGAATAATTACAGCTCTATTTTATATGCCCAACAAATAGTAACACTCGTAATAACGACCTAATTAATCTTCACGAAAAATCCCATCGACAGGTCCACATTGGTCCACTATTATTTACGTTCACAAACGGTTTGTCGACCATTGGCCGACCATGGCCGATTAAACCGGCCGATAGAGCAACGATGATTCCGAGGCTTCAAAGGCGGTTTTCACGCGGGGCGGAAAATTGCCCGTAGCCGCTCGGGGGACGATTTAAAGCGAGCCGAGCCGAAAAAGGAAGTTTGTTGCGGAATTCGATTTCACTGACTCGCCTTATTCCTCCTCGGGCCCCTTTCTACCCCCCGGACAGTGTGTTATTTTCACGAGCAACAAACGTGGCTTCGGCACCGAAGACGAATGCCCGGGAAATGGAAGAACAGGAAATAGAAGGGGCAAAAACAACGGCGGGCTAAATCTTCCGCGTGGGAGCTTCACCCTCGATCGATACGCCTCGATACAACCCCCGTTCTGGGACAAGAATTTCTTTCTCGATTCCGCGGGATGACTAGTGGATTCCCGCCAACTAGCCACGGGGAAGTCCACCGCAGAACGGAGCACGGTGGAGGTCTCTCCAGATGAGATTTCGTTCCAACTCCGTATTATTTAAACATTAGCTTCCTCGCAGTGACCGACGGCTGGCATCCCTCCGCTCTCCTCCGGCGCGGGTAAAAAGTTAAACGAGGGGACACAAAAGAGACACTTCCAGATCAAACAGTTGCACGGACTTTGCGTAAAAATTAATTTGACGCCCCGTCGAAAGAGGCGGCGAAAACTTCAGTGCATGGAGGAAGAATAATTTTCCTGGCTGTTTCTTCTCCAGCTGCCTGGGGATGTTTTCGGTGGCTCTGCAAATATTCCCGAAAGCCAGCCCACAGCTGGAGAAGATGGAATATCGCGGTGGGGCGGGTTGTATGGCGAAACGTCCCCCTCGCAGCGAACTTTAAATGTGCGTTATTTTTCTACATATAGGAGGTTATTGGAATATGTATATGAAAGCTGGGTGAAATTGAAGTTTTCATTGAGAGCGATGGAAAATTTATCATTTTATTATTATTTCTGTTCCACTGAGTGAAGCGTGGTGATAGATATATTGCACTGGAAAGTCCGCCAGGTGGTTCACAGTTTTATTGAATATCGTGCCGTGAAATATGTGCATCGGAAATTAGTTAGCGAAACATCAAAGTGGGTGCGCACGATGGGTAATGTATACGTGTGCTACGGGGCACGTACAATTCGAAAGCGAAAAAGTAGGATAGATTTGAGAATTTTTTTTTCAGTGGAGAAATGTTTTTAAAGAAACATTATGTAGATTAGAAAGATCTCACTTTTGTATATAAAATGTGAAATTTTCATGAAAACATTCGGAGAAGCTGCGTGGCAGCTGTTTCCGCACAATAAATTTTTCAGAAAATGCACTTACGATAATCATCATACACTCGCTGCTTTTCATCTGAAACGGAAAAGGAAGATTTATTCTAAAATCAGCAAAAGAAACTAGTACATGTCGTAGACGATTTTTTTTCAATTGTTCACAAAACGGCGGGTATTTGAACATAGAAGTCCACTTTATGACTAAAAAATGAAAAGTCGACAACTATGTTCAAATACCCGCCCTTTTGTGAACAATTGAAAAAAAATCGTCTACGACAAGTACTAGTTTTTTTGGTCTAGTTTAAGAATAATTTTTACTTTTTGTTTCAGATGAAAAACAGCGAGGATATGAGGGTTACCACAGACGCCTTTTCTGAAAAAAAACGTTGTATGAAAACAGCTACCGCGCAGCTTCTTCTCCGAATTCCTAAATGAAAATTTCATATTTTGTAGATAAAATTGGGGTAGGATTTTAAAACAGCATTTTGCTGAATTCCGCCCTTTGCACCACAAAAAGAAAAAATAGAGCGAAAAAAAAACTAAATCTGTATTACTTAATTTGTTGGTGTAATAAAGACACATTATTATTATTATTATTATTATTATTAAAACTATAACCTTTCTAATGTGTATACTGTTTCTTTAAAAAATCCTTAAATCCATCCTACTTTTTCGCATCCTAGGTGTATGTTGCTCCTTAAGCATGTACAGGATAAAATAAAAGCTCAGTGGTGATTCTAAAGGTGTACATTCGACAGAATGCGTCATATAAAGCTGATTAATTGCGCGAGCAGTTCTGCCTTCACGTCGTCCGGCAGTGAAGTTGGCTGGACATGGGATTTCCTCTTGTAAGCGACGTAAGATTTGTCCAGGACTTCCTTCAGGTGGAAGCACTTGAGATCAGGGACGTAGCTCGACCCTTTCTCCTTGTCGTTTACTTTCGGAAGATTCTCGGTTATTCGCTCGCGCACGTTTGGGTACAATCTCGCGTGGCCCCTCTCGTGAGAGGGGCTCAAGTAAGGCCACGGCAAACGGCGATGCAAAGTCGTGTGGACATTGCGGCCAAACGGTGGACGATAAACTCCCAAAAGTGTTCTGCGGAAACCACCGTCTCCCATCGTGTCTGTGTCGTCGACTTCTGTGTGAAAGAGATTATTAAACATCAGGCATTCGTGCCGAAAAATCAAGCGCAAATAAACACTTGACACTAGACAAATCCGAGTGTAACCGTAGATGAAAGTTTAATTGAGGATCTTGCAACAAGAGGTCTGGGTTAGCTGCAGCTCCATTTTTATCAACTTCGAGTAAATTAGAAAAAATATTTGTAAAATTCTTGCTTTGACTTTACATAAAAAACAGAACACTGATTGGAAAATATATAGTTGCACATAATAAGTTGTAGTTATTGAATTGGTAAGTTGTTATTTTTATTTGTGCCGAATTTTTCAAATTTGGATCCCCGACTTGCATCAGAGTAATGGGTGCAGGTTCAAAATTTGCATTCAATCGCTCAATTGTTAGCGAATTTGCATCAAACGTTTACCAAACGAGGGAGAATTATTTTTACTTATATTACACGTCATAATTTCAAAACTGTCACAAATGGAGCTGCACCCCTGTTGCTGCAAAGTCCTCAATAAAATTCGTATTTCGACAATTTTCTACTCAACTTAATTTCCTTTCTGAAGCTACTTCGATCAGCGGTACACGTGCAAGGAATTTCTTACCGCTTTATTACTTAAGAGGAAGAGTATTCACCATTATACGAGGAAATTATTCAAAGATTACACGGTTACTGTACATCCTGACAAAATGAGAACTCAGGAGAGCTCAGACCTTAATGCACCCCGTAACAGAAATTTACAGCCTTTTCCAGATAAACAGTTCACGGATTATTTAAAACACGAACTAAAATTCCCAGCAGGGTATGATTTTCCTTGTATTTCAACGAGCCTGCGCCTAAACGAAAATGTTCTTCGTTCGATTTGTCTAATGAAGACATAAATAGCAATGTGGAAATGTAATTAGAGTACGAAGTAACAAACCTGATTGCATAGAAACTGTTTGTACTAAGAAGACAGAAAAGCACCCAAGCATGGTGAACACACTTCGAGATTAATTTTAAGATTGCAAATCCACGATGAGACAAAAATATCGTCTCACGTGGGATTATAATTTCATGTGACAATTATTTCATTTTATTATTTTTAAATTACTCTTGGTGAGATTTTTGTCTCATAGTAGAAAAGTCTCGTGTAAAATCTCATCGTGGATTTGTACTGTAAGGCTCTAGAAATAGGTAATTTTTAAGATTTTATTTAAAAAGAAACTAAACGTCGCAGGGGCAAAAAACTTTTTGAGCTGTGTTTGTCCATCGTTAGAGATAATTAAAAATAATTTTATGTAATAAATTTTATCTAATACTACTGACTATTCGTGGCTGTGACTATACAGGTGATACAAAAAAGTTCCTCATCTGCGGAATATTTAACGCCTCGTACAATTATGTGAAATCAACAAATCGCGAAAATTCTTAAAGTTTATAAGAATGTTTATGGAATTATCTATAGCCATAGCAAAATATTGTTAATCTCATATTTTGGCAGACGTTTGTACCACAGATATCGAAAAAACGGATAAGTTCACACACGAAAATGTTTATAAAAAGAATACGATTTGTTGCACAGTTACCATCATAGCTGATTCCACGGAGAATTTAATAATGAACGAAATCCCGTAAGATTTTTGTTAGGACTTCCGCCGTTTTAAGAAAACGTTTTTTTTTGTGAAAAACGCGTTTATCGTTTAACTGCTGTAGATACAAACGTGCCACTGTATACTTGCAAACTCTACATCGCTATAAACTTTGACGCCAAATTTGAACTGAACATTCTTCACATCATATGCTACCAAAATATAAAAAAATACAGAAAAATCGATTTCGTGAAAAATTTTAATGGGAGGGTAACTTTAACACTGGCAGTGGTAACATACCTTTTTCATTGCACAATCCCAGATGATTGCACAGTCTAGATACCTCAGCAGTCAGCATGTTGCTGTTAAAAATGCCCTGCTCGTACAGCACCCAGGCCATCGCGATATTAACGAACGTGTGAACGTTCCCATTGATTTGCGTGCCGATCAGTGTCAAGGTGACCTGTTCGAGGACCATTTGAAGAACCACAGTGGTGATTAATCCGTCGCCGTCCAGTTGGTCCGCGGGTAGCTGCTTCATCGACTGCGAAATACGGTCCTTGGACTCCCTTAAACACTTCCTTGTCTCCGCGGCCTGCCGCTGATTCGTCCATTCTTCGTAAGCGGCTTTCAGATCGAACTTGCCCGGCAAAATTTCTCTGCCCATTTCGAGAAGCAATTAAAAACAACCAGCCGGCTCGCGAAAATGGAAAGGCAAAAGGAGGGGGCAAGGGCGAGAGAGTCGGGTCAGCTCTTTTGATAATGAATCCCGCCCGCCCCCCTACGTTTGTGCGGCGCTTAAAAAATTTACGAGCCTTGCTTTTTACCGGGAGAAGCGAGGTGAAAGGGAAAAACTAGAGGAGCGAACGCCTGCGAGAAATTTGAATAATTTATTTCCTCGAGCTGGCCTTCCGAGAATATTCGCGAAATAAAGTCTCATTAATTTGTAGGGTGGAAGGAACGCCGAGGAAAGGACATAGAGAAACTAGCGAGGCCGCGCCTTCTCGGATCAGGTTCATTAATTAGTTCCTGCAAATGTTTAGTTTATGATCATAGCAGTGTGAAAGGAAGACGGAAGGAATGAGGATCTGGACGTAGGAGCTTGGAAGATGAATATCGCGTGTTTCCAAAGCTTGAAGGGGAGTATTTGATGTACGAAAGAAGGTTTTCTTCGATCAATGAAATGCTATTAAGGATTACGAACCTAACGGGTGACCTAGGTCGCCTGGGTAACGCTTTTGCCACGTATTCGGCGTCCTCGCTAACAGGATTGAAGTATCTTGGCCTCGGTACTCTACTGTACGGTACACTCCTGGAAAATAAAACAAACGAAAGAAGGAAATTACAAGCTTCTGTAATATGCTTAGGGCCCGACCAAGGGGGAGGGGCAAAATTGGTGGAAAAAGAAAATTAAAATCAATAAAAATAAAATAAAACGGGAAACATTTTGAAAAAGCGGTAAAAAAGTAGGTTATACATGTTTGAATTTAGTATCAAAGTTATAAATTGTTTTTAAGTCACTCATATAATGGGTAGTAAACAAAATGTTTCATTATTCAAGAAATACCTACAAAAAATTTGGTTCATTGTCAAAAATTATATTTTAAAATAATTATTTATATAATGATGTATAAAGAGTGGCTTAGTATGCTCATACTAACAGCAAGTTAACGTTCGAAGCATCATGAGAGACGATCAAAACAAATTGTGAAGAGTGTCTGACTATACACTGCTTATTCTACTTGCCCTGTGTGCGTACTGTAGAGAGGTCTACAAACACGTGTTCCAGATTTTTTTTTTTAAGAAAGTATGAATATTATTGCACCCGCAATTTTTTGTATTAATTATGACACATCTTTGGCTATAATACGTGATTTTTGTATGTAAAAATATTAGTTTTATAATACAGATATAGAGGCTAGTTCCAAATGCGTCATTCGCTGCAATGAATTGCGGTACCCACTCCTAATGAAATAAATTTTACATGAAAGCAAAAAGCAAATTAATTTCTTAAAATATATTAGCGAATGCGGTTTCTGGAGGAAGCGATTTAAAAAACTCCATTTTTAAAGAAATGGCAACACTCTGAATGAAACTTTCAATTTTCGAACATGAAATCTTGACTTTTTATGCAATAGAAGGTAACTATAAATCAAATAAAAAATCCGCACTGTAAGAAACCGCGTAATAATGTATCAAACAGCCCAGAAAAATTGGAAGTAAATAGGTTAAATAGTCTGTGAATAATTGTGGGTAGGAACCGTATTTGAAAACCTGATTTCAAGAAAAATACATTTGAAGTTCTCATTAACGACAGCACGTGAGCATACTTCACTTTTCATGTCTATAACTCTGATATTTCTACGAATTACGGTCCAAAATTTTTGCAACACATCCTTGACATATCAAATATACTGAAAATACATAAAAAAATCGACGTTTTTGATACATCTAGCTGGGTGTACCCCAGGGTGGTCTTTATTTTTCAGCATCCAATTTTTGTTTTCACCCTCTAGAATGGTTCTATTTCCTGAGAAAAATATGAAAGGGTGCCGACCAGGCCTTAATGTTTAGAATTAGCTGAGTTAGGCTTTAAATTTTATCTTAGGATTCAAAGAATTTCTCAAAAATCCCTATCAAAATTTTAATCAAATAATATTAAAAGAGCGTCCAAGCGTTCAATTTTCTATAATTACTGTATATATGATTTTTTCCTGCTTTTAACCATTTTTTCGTTAATAGCGTTTGAATATAAAGAGGCTCTCACACCGCGCATACAGCCAATACGCCACGTTGTAGAGGTGGTGCGCGCGTAGTGCAGACCTCTCTATATTCAAACAGAATTATCTAAAAAATGGTTGGAGGCACAAAACAAATATATATACAGTAATTGTAGAAAACTGAATGCTCTTTTAATATTATTCTAACAAAATTTCTATAGAGCTTACCATTTGTGAGAAATTCTTCACATCCAAACTATTAATGAATTCTAAACTTTAAGTCCTGACCGACACCCCTTCCCGATATCCAAGTGCAATAAACTTTTTCAGATAACATTTTCTTACGAAATATAACCATTCCAGCGGTTGCTAACAAAGAAATACGAAAAAGAATCGAGACGCATAAAGCAGGGTCACCCTAATATCCTCCCTTAAATCCAAAGTCACCAATAAAGGAATTAAACCTAGAACTCTACCCCGCAATTTCGAAATTCAACGGTAGGAAATTCAAGCACGGAGGCACGCAACCGCGTTCCAGCATGCTAAACGATTCCACGGAAAGCGAGTTAGATGAACATTAATATGAGAAAATGAACCGTGGCCGGTTGAACGGATTAAGTGGGAATCCCGCTTATTTAACAAGACTCCAGGCTTTTAATTCGCCGTTATTTACCTCCTCGTGGAAACGAGCTTCCCTGCGGATATACGAAGAGACCCCTGAGGAGGTGGCCACCGTTAAACGAGAACCACCAAGGTGGGCAACGCGCCACGGCTTCCGTTCATTTACGCTGGCCGCGCGGTGGCCGTTGGAAAAGATTATGGGGCTCCATCTTGGGCAGTTTGTTGGACTTTTTGGTAGGCGGCGACTAGACGGAAATTGCGGGAAATGTAACTGCGACGGCTTCTCTCAATTACGCCGGCTGACCGTGCGGAGACGCTGCGGGTTTGCCTTTTCTGCCGCTTTGCTGGCCCCTTTGGTAGCTGGTGATTGGACGGAAATTGCTGGGAAAGTAACTATCACGGCCTCGCCTCGGCCAGCGGAGGGGATCGGCAGCGGCGCTGGTACGTCAGCTTCACATGTACACGGCGATCACCTGGCTGGCTTCGAATTTTAGATGAAATTTCAGCGAACGGAACCGCGTAACCGGAATTCCCTTCTCCTATCGCGCCCGTTCAACTTTCAGCCAAGTGTTTGTTTCATTAGCCCGAAATGGTAAACTGCCCGCGCGTTTTCTGGTTGGTTTTTAATATGTTCCCCGTCCGCTTCGTTCGACGCTCTCGTGTTTCAAACGCGCCAGCTCGGGCACGATGCGGTAACTAAATAGGAATTATGAATTTGTACGTTGGCGAAGCGGATATATTGCCACGTGGCGGGGAATATCCAGCGATGCGGAGATGCATGAAATATTAGCCATCGAATGAGCGCAGGTGTGTACTCTCGTATGTGCCATTTCGACTTTCACTCAGGAAACCGCGAGGAATTAAGGGGACATTCTATAGTCTCGGCCGAAAATTCAGCCATTTTTGGGGTTTTATAACGAATAAAGAATTTTTTCAAACCTTTGGGTGTATGTTCTACCACTTTTGAAATGCGAGAAAAAATCTTTGTTTTGTGTCTATTTCAGTTGTTTAGATATATATTTCGCAACGAAGTTGGCGTCTTCGGAATTAGACCCTTTACTAGCGGTTGAAGTTTGAAATTTAGGGTGACTGGATCATCTGGCATAAAAAAACCAAACGTATCTTGGATTTGCAGGAGTATGGTGTAACAAATGAAATAAACAAACCGCAAAGATTTTGCTTTTATTTTAAGAGTAGTAGAATTTACCTACAAAAGTTTGAAAACGTTAAGTGATTAATTCATTATGAAAACCATATGCAGAAACCATCTGAGACTGTAGAACGTGCCCTTAAACTTCTTTCTTATAACGAATCCTTGCTCTTGCTTTACGCAAGCTTTTCAAACAGATCACGCACCTCGTACAACTAACTATACAAGCTAACAATAACAATTCTACTGTATAAGATAACGGAGAAATACATAAGTGACTGGGATAAACGTCTTTCTCGCCCAAAGCTGGATTCAGGAAACCTGTTTCTTATTCAACGTACCCCCTCGAAAAACTACCATACAGTCATGCACCGAAGAGTCGTTATGCTCATCGCACGCTTCCGTTTAAAGACAATGTAACTTCACAAAGCTGCAGTTCAAAGCGAATATAATTCGGCAGTTGAAAATAACGCCTCGGAGGCAGTTGGAATGAAATCTGTATAACGAGACGCGACACAGTTCCGCGAAATCTGATTGGCGAGGGTAGAAAGCAAAGGCGACGCGAATGTTGTGGAGACGCGAAGCTCAATACGGTCCAGTTGGCTTGGGATCGATGCTTACAATTTGTGAGACAAGTAAGGGTCCGTGGTACCGGGCGGTTCCTCTTCGGCCTCGCTCAAGGAGGAAAAACTTTCGCACTGGTCCGACCACCACGGTAACCTGGTTCTCCTCTCTGGCCGCCTACGATCTGTTTCATCCCCCTCAAAGTCGTCCTCCCACCCCCGATAATCCTCGCCGCGGTACTCGTGGCCGTCGTGCAGCTCTGTGATCCCTCCAAAGCTTCCTGAAACGGGAATGAAAACTGTATGCAGACACGCGCAGGTCGGACGGCACGCGGCGACCGCTTTTCTCTCGTTCAAGTATGGTAGGCGGAACGCGGACCACCATGGGCTCACTTACCACGCAATATCAACAATTCAGAGCAAGCTGCGTTGGATTCTAGTGAATTGGAAAGCTCGCAAACGGACGCAAAGGTCCAACCGCGTGTAAAAAATGGCAAAGAACGAGTGAAATGAACAACGAGTGGAGGAATTCTGATTGAAGTGGAGGGAATATCGCGGCAGTTTGTGAAATCGAGCGATCTGACTGAATGGGTAGTCGGATTTTTGCGAAATTGAATGTGTGGATAGGTGTGGGTAGTTGGACTTTCTAAATGAACTGAATGAGCGACCCGTCGGGACCATATATTTAAAATTAAGGGAGAGTAGGGGTAATTACGGACAGCGTGTTTGGGGCTATTACCGATGACGGCATTTACCTTTTTCTCTTAACATTTCAAAGCTTTTTATTTCTCCAGTACCCCGGAATTATATTAGGAAGATAAGCCAAATGGGCGGAAGTTAAGAAATTTCAAATAAAACAAATACGGACATGTATATATACATAGTGATCCTGTGATTTTATTTGGGATTAAGTGACGGAATTACGAAAAAATTATGCTTTGTTGGGTAGTAAAATACTCAAGCATAAAATTATAAGAAAAGCGACGAAAACATTTCACGACCCTTATTTTCGCAGTTGCGCGCTAGGGTGGAACGAAAAAATCAAAACTGTGTGATTGTTTTCTAATAGTAAAAAAAACTTGCTTTTAGTCATTCAGATTAAGCCCGCCAAAGCTAGATTCTGTCGAAAAAATAATTCAAGTGCCGCAAGAACTTTGAAGTGTTAGATAATTTTTTGTTTTTTTTTAAACATGTTTTTAAAGTTTTGTATGTGCTAATTTTTTTATATTCTTAACATGTTCACTGCCCAAACCTCTAACTTGCCTAGTCGTCTCTCATGCATCCAACAAAGTAACAAACGCTTAGTTTAAACATTTGCGTTTTCATTTGTATATAAACAGTATATAATATATTGCCACACCCTCATCGTAGCAGTTTTTTCAGTTTTTGGATAGCAGTCAGATAAGGTACACGACGAGGAAATCTAACGAGTAAGTTTCTTTTAAAAAGAATTGCTATCATATCTTAATAAATAAAGAGGTATTATATGTTAGCGTCTTTGTCTGTCGCATAAAAACTTTCAAACAGTATATTCTGGGCTCATAAATTTGCCTCAGCTCATTATACCTATCTAATCCAGAAAAATGTGACTATTCCCCCAAAAAAACAATTTTGTTTTTATGAAATCAGAATCTAAATTCCGGGCGAAGCCGAGTACCTAGTAAAAATAGTGACAAAATTATATTCATAAGATCAATAAAAAATCATGATTTTGAGTGACTTTAAAACATTTATTGGTGAAGTTTAAATTTCGACAGATTACCTAAATACCATTATAAAAGACAACTTCCGCCAACTATTAGAAATCATGAATAAAAAAAAAATCGTGCCCCTACATTTCCTTCCACCCTTTTGCGCGCAGCCTTCCGTCGTGATAGTTTGCTTTGCACTAAACACAGCTAATTACATCATGTAACAATACCGCGGGAGGGCAGGACAAGCGAAACCAGCGAATATCGCGGTGTCCGGTGCTTCTCCCTCTCATTCTTCTCAATTCTTAAAATCGAAACATAAAATTGATAGAGCACTGAGAACGAAGACGAACAATTTCTTCCTCCCCAAGGATAATACCCTGATATCTGTACAGCTTATCCCAGATGCAACGCTATTTCCGTTCCTCCGTGCGGATAGGTTCGCGGAGGAGGTTATACAGTGGAGGGAAAAAAGAGCGAGACGGTGGAAAAAATTGATATCGGCGAAAAACCCAAACGAACCGTTCGGTCTGGCAGCTATTGATGGAAACAGCATTTATGGATCGGTGCACGCATCATCGTGGCCACGCATTCCAGCGAAATGCCGGAGCTCAGGGCGGCGTTGAATCCTCCCTGGAGATCGCGTGCGATCGAACCAGCACGCCGACTCCCAAAAATCACGTCAAGCGTGATCGATGTTACGTCAACGAATGACGATTGATGACTTGCCGCCCGTACCGAAATAAATATCGCGGCCCTTTCGCGCGGAAATTAACGACGCTTTACCAGGAACACGTTGGTACACCATTAGTTGGATCTGCTTCTGCTCTTTCATAGTATCAGATAATAATAATAAAACGGTCTTTATTACACCGAAATAAAAGTAACATGCACAAAGACGGTGTAAAGCAGTGTTTCCCAACCTTGTTTGAATCGCGATCGCCTTTTATAATATTCAAATAGCCTCCCCCAACCCTCATAACTGTAAGGGAAGCTAAACGAAAATATAAATAAATAGTAATCACCTAAATAAATTATATTTGTATGAAAACAAAATAATAGCGGCGCAGAAAATGAATCGACAGCACAGGGGAACGATGAGCTATTGACGCGTAAACTGGCGAGTCGCAATCTAATATCGCGATATATATTTGAAACACTGCAAGAATCCGATTCTATTTCGTTCCTCTTTTTACTCGCTGTCCAACCCTCCATCGTTGTCGACAATTAATCGACTGTCACTGCACGCGCATCCCAAATTGTGTACAGAATATTGCCGATATATCGCACAACTTTCCTGTGTTTTATTTTTAAGGAGTTGGTAAAGGTCCGCTGCGGTGAGAATTTAAACAAATATTAAAGGTTTATTATATTTCCTTCCGCTCATTTATAAAAAAACAGTGTTATATTATTAATAGAATATGGCAAATAAATACCGTATGTATATAAATACCGAATGTTAAAATAAATACTGCTAAAAATTGTCAGGTAAATATAACTGTGGCGACCAGGGGTGGATTTGGAGATTTGGCGCCCTAGGCTAACAAGCGTCTGCCAACCTTTCTACAGAATATTATCAAATACTTCAATTTAAAAGAGTCATAATTAATTCAATATGGCAACTCGTGAGTGCATGTGTCCATGAGTTATTCCTAATTGGCTATATGAAAAATAGTCGCAAGCCTCTGCGTGTAAAACTTTTCCAATTTCCTTCGTCTTAAATTTGTCGCTCCCCAAAATTTGCCGCCCTAGGCTGCAGCCTACTTAGCCTATACCCAAATCCGTCCCGAGTGGCGATTCCCCAGGAAACACTTGGCGACCCACATGTTGGAAATCACTTGTGTAAAGCTGCTGTTAAACCTGACCTGGGAAAAAAATGAAAAGAAAATATGATGATGAAGTGAGAAGTGAGAAGGTGACTGTCTTCGTGTAGTTACTAATTCTGAAAATTCACTAAAGATATACTAATGCTTTTTAAATCAAGTTACACTGTCAGTATTCCTGCATTCGTCATTACTAGAATTTCTGTTACAAACATGGCAGGTTCTGTATTATTTAGACATCAATCATTTCAGCGCTAATTTCATTCTTTATTATGCGGGCATATAATTACGAATGATTAAATACTAGGTAGACTGTAGAGGAAGGATTGTTACTGAAATAACCGAGTAATTACGTTATAAAGCATTTTTTTCTTATACTCGTTTGAGTAATCAGCATTCTACTGCGTTATAATCCCGGGTAGCATTATTTTAACAAAGGGTGTGGTCAATAAAAACTGAACTATAAAACCTACGACTGTATTTACGTAATTACTCCTTAATGAGGATACGTATTTAAATAATTTTAAAGCTCGAATATTATATTATTTAGTATGCTTCTACGAATGAAGCTTGGGAGTTAAAATGCAGCCGCGGCGGCAGCTGCGCGTCGTAAAAAGTAACTAAAAGGGTGTCGAGGTGAATATCCACCTGTATGGAAATGTTATAATTTAGAGGTCGAGGGAAAGGCGGAGTAATCGTAAAAAGTTTACGCTTCCGTTAATCAAAATGTGATGTATAACGAAGTGCGTGTAATGGAATCGTATATTTTACTGACGAATAAAAGTTTCACGATATCGTGAATTTAATGCGTAGGATTTTCTGCATTACTTTAATTACCACTCCAATTGTTTCTCGAAAATATGAAATATTCCACTTTAGTCAATACCATTAGATAGATTAATACTCCCCGAAAGTAACATTTTTCTTCCCCAATTTTCCATCTCTGTAATGAATAAATTCCCAATTTCTATTGAATTTTACCAATTATCGCCACTCATCGCATCGAACTCTAAACTCTAACCGGATACACTTGAAACTCACTTATTTCTCCATCGAACATATCGCGTAATTCCCCGCACGTGATGTCGTACGTTCTGCAATCTTGCTCGCAGGGAACGTACTGCTTCCACGTGGGACTCTCTCCAAGATTAAGAGTTCTTGCGTCGAAAAAGTCACCCTCGACATTCCTGCACGCGGTGAGGATACAATCGTCGCTCGTAACTTCGGTCGAGGCAATACGCGTTTCGACGGGCAGACCTGTGCGTGCAGCAGAATCGATATCCGTGACTTTGCTCGGTACTTCTTCGCGGCTCTGTTCAACCGGGGGACCAACAGGTTTCCTTTGCAGGAACGGCGGCATAAGTAGATCGAAGTTCATAAGCGAGCTCCGGAAATTCTCGCGGCGCCTATTCAAAGTGGGACTCCACTTAATCGCAGTCCGATTTTCATTGGATTCCATCGCGGTTCGATCTGTGACGAGTGTCTCCAAAAAGTATGTGCTGCGGGTTCACTGATAGAATTTTTTGCAACCGAACTTTCTATTCCGTTCGCATCGTTTAGGTTAAATTTGGGTTACGTATCCAAGGGTAACAAAAGTGTATCGATCATGTGGAGAATCGGGTAGAAAATTGAGGTAGTCGATAGTGTATATTTAGGTAAACAGTAAACGGGGATGACTTTGTTACTATTGGGGTCACATTTTCAAATCAAAAATTCGTACTGAAAGCGAAGGGAATTTTATAACACTTTTTGATGTCTTTTAAATATTACATTATCACATTATAATCCCGAATCAATACCGACACTAATTTAAGGCCAAGGGTGAAAGTGGACTTCTGTCCCTGGGAGGAGGGGGGCAACTGTGGGATGACGGTAGAGAAAAATGTAGTAATGTAAGAACAACCCTGGCGATGACATCGACGGATCAGATTTAATTAAAGATTTAAAACCGAAATTTAAAAATATTCAGTTTTTTATTATAACCTTAATAAAGATCAGTTTTTAAAAATAAGTGATTTCTTTCTCAAACGGCAGGGGAGGGCAACCGCACTTTTTGGCCCCCTCGCCCTCCGATACGCCCATGTCTGAGGCAAATCAATTTCACGTCCTACGTTTTGTCACGTTTTATGTTTTCGTTACTCCCTTGAGGTTTTGGGGAAAGGGCATGATTTTGCTTTAAGGGGTTTGGAGAGACAGACGTGATCTCAATTTAGGAGTTTTGGAGAGAAAGGCCTTCTTTGTAAGGCACGTGGATGTTTTTGACTTAGCCTCCTAAAGGCGAAGAGGGGAGTATTTTGTAGACTTTATCTTCTGGATGGCTTAGACATTGTGAGGGGTTGAGATTGTTTCTTGGGGATAGTGTTAAAGTTATGGAGTGGCTTTGTTGGGGAATGATTTGATTACAGCCCGCAAAAATTTAGTGGGACGTCACCCAGTGATTACCCATGTACTTGTATATTTATGTGAGAAATAAACTGTCACAAAGCCGCCCCGCATTGGGGGAGGGGGTGACTTTGTGACAATATGTTTTACCATTTGAATGCCACAGAGAAATAAAGAAGTATAATGTAACTTCCTATTTAATAATAGGAAGATTGATTTGAAGTAAATTCTCTCTAGGAAGTGTCGTTTCTTTTAATATCGTCATGGCGGGATTACATTACGCGCGATAATAGTCGCTTCAATTAGAGTACACTTCATTTAATCCTTTCTGCGCGTCCTTCTTATAAGCACGCCCATAATGGCCGACCCGAGGGTCGTAAAAAACTAAATTAACGACCCCTCGGGTAGTTCAAACTTAAACTGATGATGCTGTGGTCGTAGAAGACTACAACCACCATACTTCTGGGTGGGGATATCAATTCTAATGATCGTATATAAATCTTACAATTAGTGTCCCATCTTCAGTCGCGAAAACCGGTATTATAAATTACAATTAAATCTATGCAAACTCCTTTGTCCTGTAACAAGAAATAGTTTTGTTTAGAATCATGATACAATAATCAGTAAGGGAGAGTGGGGAATTACAAACACCTAAGCAAAAAAGTAAACAAAACGAAAACTATATGAGTAATGAATTGATTTATTATTTACAAACATACTTAAACTATTCATCTATAAAGTACTGCGACGATTTTTTGAAAAATTATAATAAAAATCATCTTTATAGTGAAAAATTAAAACCCTTGGTGTTGGCGATTACTCGACTGCCGTGGGGTAATCACGAACAGAGTGTTAAATATCGCAGAAGCAATATTTACAGAAGAAGGTTAAAAATCGACCTTTACTATTTTTTTTTATATTCCGTGCAATTGCATTGTCTTCAAAATACATTCGGAATAGGTTGTAGGAATAGTGTTAAATATCGCAGAAGCAATATTTAACACTATTCCTACAATTATTCCTACTAACTTTACAATTGTCCTGCGATATACACAAAAGCAGCCAACCCTTTAATAAAATCAACCCATAGCAATATATCCAAATACTATAAAAAAACATTTGCCTAACCCTATCATACAGTAGCAGCCAAGAATTCCAAACAGGACAACTCCCTCGAAATTCCACTTCTACAATCCTCTCCCTTGCCCGACTCGTGTAAGAATCCTCAGAGATTCCTCACCACTATCATCCCCTTTCCTGCAACATCATTTCCCACGACATCCTTCGACCATCCCCGTCCTAACATCCCGCTGAAAGATCGATAACCATCACCAGCCAGCGAAATATAATATTCCCCGAATCGATGACTCCCTTCAATCAACCTCGGCCGAGATCGCCGTGTCCCATTGACGTGTCCAGTCGATCGGAGCGCGATTGTTTCATAATTAAGACACGAAGCGGCGCGTGTAATGAATTCGATCGAGCGACGACCACCAGCGATCTCCCTGTACGGAGTGGCGGACCGCTGATCAGGACCAACGATCGAACATTGTCGTTGACAGGAACAGGGCTTCGTCATTAGTTCTTCGTCAATGCCGGGCCCACTGCTATTAACGGGGCACGTAAAGACCGTCAATTAACGCCTGTCCTATTAGCGGTGCGCGTGGCCCGTCCGGCATAGACAATGCGCGGTGTTGCCAGTCGGTAATAACGTAAATCATAATTAAAGCCTGCTAATTAAGCCACCGGGGGTGGGACCAGTCCGAAGACGAGTGCGGGAAAGGTCCACCTAGGGGAGCTCGGAACTTGCGACTCGCTGGCCAAACGAACGCAGAAACGTCAGGCCCTTTTGTCTGGGGCTTATTATCGCCCCTGTTGTTCCTATTATTGCCGTGATTAATATTAATTAGATCGCCCGCGTGGCGTTCCTACGAACGGAATTAACGCGCGGCTGGCGTATGGTATCGCGACTCCGCGGCCACCGTCTGCGACATTATCCCGCGGTAATTGAATACCTCCGCGTTATTGCCGCTTTCCGTGTCGCCGCGTGTTGTTGTAAACAACCACCGTTTCGGGGATTTACGTTCCATCGCGAGGAAACCGGGGAGGGAGGCTTTGGGGCGAGATCGCTGGTCGATGCCAGGTAGATAAAGATATCTTTCGAGTCGATTCAGAGTGTGATTAAGATATTTATTTAGAATTTAAGAGAGTAGTTCGAGATTGAACTTTGGCACTTAGGTACTTCGTGTCTTCCTGTTGAGATGGATTTTGTTTAGGGGTTTTCCAGTGGCGGATTTAACATAGCGGTTGCTGAGCAGTTTCCGCCTGGGCCCCTGTCCAGAAGGCCAACCCAGAGTTCCATCTCCAAAAAAATATGATTAAGTATAGGTATCCAAACACTACATTTTTTTTCGTACTACTACACTTGGTCCGTTTTTAATCAACTACCGTTAAGGAACTAGTTCTTCATCAGGCACTAATTTTTTATCAGTTCATGAAATAAATCGTTCTTTTCAGTTTATGTCCTTAAATAATTGTTTGAAATAATTACTAACATAAAAAAGGATAATTCAAACTAGTTCCTGACCTGATCAAAAATTAGTTCCCATGTATTTTCAGATGATCAGAAACTAGTTCCTAGTCACTTTATTATTCCCTAACCTTATAAATAATTAAATTATACTTATTTTCAACTTTTTAATATTTTTCCTTAAAGTGTAAACATTAATTCATCTTTTAGTATAAAAATAGTCTATGGTTGAAAGTTTTATTTGGTTAAAAATAAATATTAAAACGGAAAGCCCTCTAAACTGATCAAAAACTAGTTCCTTAACGGTACCTCTTTTTTTTCTTCTTAAATCCGCCAGTAGGTTTTTCTATCCTTAACTGGTATCCTGGGGTCGATACTATTATAATAATAGTTTAACTTTCTACGTTTCTATTATTTTATACAGTACCCACGAACAAAATATTCATAGAGATTAATCTAGCGTCGACTTTACAAATTTTTGGGTCCTTTTTTATTTGGGGTCCGCCACGACTTCAGTATACCAGTTAAATTTGAAAAAAAACAGTATAGCAGTTCAGGGTTAATTGTTTATTGCGAGAGTAAGCTTTGAATGTCATTTGTAGATTTAATAAAGACCAAAGGTCCTCGAATACAATTCCCTGCTAATTGACTGTTGCCCACTTCGACCAGCCGAGCCGAAATAGTAGTCGCGGAGGAAGAATTTGGAAAAAATACGGCGGGGAAAATGGAGCTTAATTTACTGCATCGACCGAGCACCAAACCCGGCTTAATTTACTCAATTAAGGGCAGAATCGAGCTAAATTCACTCCCGCCAAAAATGGAATTAGCCTCGACTCGTGCCCGCGCGCTTCGAGCGTGCTACAGATACGGTTAATCACTCGGGAACACGGACGCTCGCGAATCTAAAATGGTATCAGTGTGCTTCATTCGCAAATCGTCCGTACCTGCGACGATGAGCATTTGTCTTTGAGAAATTGAGTCGGGGTAGTCACCAGGACACGAATAAATCTTGTAGAATTGAATGAAAAAGGAGGCTAATATTAGCGATTATTCTTTCTGCTTCGCTCCAAGGAGGATAAAGGTGAAGGACAACCAGGACACAAGAGTTCGCGCATTGCGTAAAATGCAAACGGTGAGACCGCTTGGGCAAACACCAGGACCAATGGGAAATCGATGGAGCGAAGTCCCTGTATCGGTTTACCGAATGATAATCGCGTTAGCTCTGCTCTGGCTGCCTCGAAAATATTTACGAGAGGTTCGCTCGACCTGCAAAGGACTCGCCTCTCCCTCCCCCCGTCCCCTATTCATCCCTCCCCCGCGATCCTTTTTTACCGCGATATCACGAAGGACCGACGTCCAAGCTGAGAGCAAACATATGACGACGGTGGCACTTTCGTAGAAAAGGCAAAAGCACATCGCTAACTTCGAAGCTAACGCGAGGGTTTCCATGAGCCTGGCAAAAAATGTGTATACCTTCGCTCGCAAGAATGGCGTCACGGACCTTCGCATCGCGAAGCATCAGGCATTTTTTAGCACAAAAATATTTGTACTCCCTCTTGCACCTCGACGAAGAGAAGCATTGTATTTTTCAGGAAAATTGAAGATTTTTCAGAGGCTACCTCGCCGAAGAATTCTTTCGAAATGCGAAGGGGAAATGGGGAAGGTCTTGTAAAAATTTGAGCATCGTCCACTTCAGTTACATTTCCACAAGAAATTTATTCCCGCTCGTAGCACATTCCTCGAGGAATATGTAAAGTATTCTTTATTTTTGGAACACCGTGAACGGCATAAAGGATTTCATCTTTCACGGAATCGTCGGAAGTCTCTCGCGGGAATATTTACCTAGCGGGAACGTGTTTCTGTGTTGATCGACCCCGTCGAAGCGCGGGCTGTTTCATTATCGAACATCGGCCGCGAAATCGGAACGTCGGCAGCCTCGAATAAAACCGCGTAAAGCTGCCGGCTGGATCGCGGCCACCGACCCCCGCGACTCTGTTTTCTCTGGCGGCGTGCAATTAAAACGCCCTCGACGCGGTACACCATGCCCGCGGAGAACTCCTTCGTCGCTTTTTCCCTTCCATCGGCGAACTACCCTGCTCCTCTATTTTCCCCTGTCGCCGCGCGATCCCTTTGTCGCGCTTTGCCTGCACGCGCTAGCTTGTTTTCCCTTTTTCCCGCGCACTTTGGCGACCTTCCGTCTGCCGCTGACACGTGCCGCGAGCGGTTCGCAGAGCGCGCACGGGCGGGGCGGATTTATGGCGTGGCCGCTGGCCGTTCAGGAAAAGTCGCTGGGAAATTCAGACCGAAACCCACGGGAAATACGAACCTCGGCTGCACTTTGCTTAATTCCTGGTACAAACGTGATCTTCTCCATTCGATCCGCTTGCTGCTGTGGTAGTTGCAAGCATCGCGAGGGATTTGGGCGCTTGATTTGAAGGAGGATTGCTGATCCAATTGGTGGTTGATACGTCATCGTCACGATGAATGCGCACAGGTTACAGTACTGGAAATAGGTATTTATTCCATGACTTTCAAATTTACTTAGCACGTGGAATTTTTATAAGAATATGACTGATAGAAAGATTTGTGTTCAACTTACTGTGGTCGAGATACTGAGCTGCATATTTTTGCAATAATATTTTAGAGGTATAAGTGATAACGCGTTTAATTTTTGTTTGAATTAATTACTTAATAACAAATATGCTAAAATATACTTTGGTCCTTCCTGTTTAATATATTTTAAATGAAATGTTGAGAAAATACATACAAAATGAATGAGAAAATGTTATTTGGACGAAGGTAAAATGTATCAACTTACCCCACTGCAGGGCAAGTTGATACATCTGTAAAATATCCGTTTAATGAGTAAAGGATGGATGTCTGGAATATCGCACTTTAACATGAGGTGCTTGCTTCTTTTTATTAATGTATTTAATAAAGCTATTTTATCTATTCCGTATATTCTGGCACTTTGACTCCTTTTCTACACCAACACACGCTTTTTGAAAAATATATTGTGGTATTTTTCCACGATTCGTTTTTCTAACATAATTTCGTAACATTTTCCTAGAAATAAGCGGAAAATCCGATTAAAAATTATTGGAAGAAATTGCTACACTCTCCATGAGTATCAGCATGCCCGCAGAGAAAACGTATCAACTTACCCCACAGGAAGTCATTATGTACAAACATCTCCATGAAAAAATATAAAGCATATAAACAAAATAACAAAACATAATTACCTTACCGTCATAGGACTCAATGTGATGCCCAATTAATTTGAGTGATAAAATTCTCTATCCCGTCTCAAGACGGATTGGAAAGTGAACACAACTATTTACTTTTTCTCTATAGAAACGAAAACAGTTAAAAATGGATTGCTAAAGTGAAGATATACAGACATACGCTAATTAACTTGCCCCGGTCTGCCCTACCTATATTCGAGTAATGCGATCAATATTTCCAGCGCTGTATTTGTGCTATAAAATCCTAGATCTTAAAAATTTTGTTGAGAATATTGTGAGTTACACAATATCTGAGCAGGTGTTTCATAAATGCTAGGAGGAGCAGTAAAATACCTAAAACAAGAATTTTCCATGTACCTATATTTCTACGCCCTAAATAAAATACCCTCTATGTATTTCTGAAATCTTGTTTTCTGGATATTGGATTGGTCCCCACCAGTTAGCTACTAATTATAGAGATACATCGTATCCCTGGAAAGATAAATTAGTCTTCAAGTTTCTTCCCCAGATTCCAGCAAAGCCCCGCAGTGTCGCATCTTTAACAAACGCCCGTTAACAACCCCCTGAAGGATGGCGCGGGATAAGATAGAATCTTGCTTTAATAAACCGTACGCGGGCGTCTATCATTTAATTAACGAGTTGCAAACGCGTCCCTTCGGGATCTAATAAGCTACTGGAAAGTTCCGCGGTGCTTTGAAACCTGCACAAACAGTAGCGCCAACAACGTCTTAAGAAACTTTATAATTTGGCATTGTGCTCCTTAACCGATTCCCGATATCTCTTCCCGGGAAATTTCATACGACATCGATCGCGCCTTATTCCGAATAAGCTTCGTCGCCCCGATCTCTCTTTAAGAGTTTCTGGTGCTAGTAATCACCAAGATAAACGCACTGATGTGTTGCGTCATCAGAGAACGCAGATTTTAATCAAGTACCTTCGTTACGAATAAAACCCCTTGAATTGTCAATGAATTACCTCTAATTTTCTTGAACACTAGAAACTTCTGTTCCAGGAAGAAGTCTCTAATAAATCAAATATATTTCCTCACTGCATCCTGTTCACAGTCCCTTCGTAAAAATATCCTCGCCGGAAAGAAGAGGATTTACGACAATACTGCGATCTCTTTACCAAAACGTACTGATCCAGTAGTTTCGACAAATTAGACGCGAACTCCTGGAAAGCAACTTGGACGGCAACGTGGCCTGCGAAACAACTATTCCTGGCACCCGACAAGAATCCAAAGTTACTGGCGCCGCGGGCGTGTAATTTTAAAAGGAGTCGCGATGCCCACGGAACTGGAACACTGACAATCCGAGTTTAGCGGGGCCGCGTTATACCCGCGGCTAACTTCGGTAACAAGCTTGCAAATCCGCCGAAAATGTAGCGTATCCCACGGGAGGGCGACTTAAATTGCCTCGTAAGCAAGCCGATAGAAGTACGCCGAGATCGCGGAATCGTAAGAAAATTTGAAAGCCAGCCAGGACGCGGCTAACATCCCTGGCAGGCCGGGCTGTCTAGAGCGCATTAGCGTGCCAGTTTTGCGTATATGGGTCATGCTCTGTCCTTGATGGAAGTTCATCCCGAGTGTCATTTGCCTGATGCATTCTGCTATTATGGAAATCATGAGAAATGCATTAACGCTTGAGCGGTCGGATCCAGGCACCGTGTGGACCTAGAACTGTCCCAGCGCCAGTGTCACCCTCTTTCGAGGGATTGGTCGACGTCCAATCGAAATCAGCTACGAAATCTCTTGAACTCCAGGAAACTTCTTTACGAAGGGGAAACACAGGGCGTAGGATTAGAATTTCTTCTGATATCCAGAATCTGAAGATTTCCTTTATGAATCTGAACGGAGCTCATCCCGCTCGCAGGAGCAGAATTTCTTCTACCCTTTGGCTGCTTTAAAAGGATACTTAATGTTGCATTAGGTGCTTACTTCAACTTGACGGTAGATTCATATTTTATGCTTCCTCCGTGTTCGACGGATGAAGAGTAGGGTGGAACGAAATATAGGGGCAAAATATATTTTTAATATTCATGACTTCTAATAGTGGGCAAAAGTTGCCTTTTATAATGGTATTTAAGCTGCCAAAATTTGAACGTGATCAACAAATATTTTGAGGTGCCGCAAGCCTTTCAAAATTTAATATTTACTGAAATATTAATATTTGAAGACCTTGCGGCACCTCAAAAAAAATTTTGATCACGTTCACACTGTGGCAGCTTAAATACTATTATAAAAGGCAACTTTTGTCTACTATTAGAAGTCATGAATAATAAAAAAATATTTTGCCCCTATATTTCGTTCCACCTTAATGAAGAGTATGGACCCGTAAGTCTCAGCTTCTTGTCTTTGAAACGCACCGTTGGGAAATATGAAGCAATAGGAGTGATCGTACTGTGATAAGAAGAACCTCGGAACTCGCGTCAGCGTTTTCCACTTACCTGTACCTAATTTCGCAGCCAAACACGGTTCACCCAGCCGCGTGCTTTCCGTCGACGGTAATTTGTCGGTGGAGCCGTCAAGCAGCGTACACACGTTCCCCCGGACAAAACGAAACAAGGAAAGGCCGCAGAGGCTCGACCGTGAATAGCCAGTTTAAATGACAACCGAAGCTGAGAGCAAACTAATCCAAGTTTTAATCGGGACACGTAGAAGCGACCTGCAAAGTGGAAGCTGGACGGGTTAGGGTGCCTCCCTGCGCGGAGGCGACCCAAAGCAAACGGGGGAGGGCCGAGCCTCGAACAAAATTGCACCTGGGCAACTGACTGGGAGCACTTAAGGCACGAGCCAGTGCCCGTCGAATCCGTGAAGGTGTGACGTGGCCGATTATCGAGTGCACCTGCTACGCTTCGATCGATTTACTACCACTCTCTCCCTCGCCAGGTCTCCTCCGCAACCCGCCGCCACCTCCTCCGAGCCCGGAGCAGCTCTAAATTTCCTCCGAAAATATTTATTAGATCCCACGTCGAAAGTCTCCGAGTGGATGCTACCGTGGGATCCCGGCCCTCCTGTCCCCGTAAAATTAATCAAAAAACGTCCCCGCCAAGCCTCCGCGCCTTGTCCCCATTTTCCCGTCCTCCTCCCTCTGTTACTCTTTCACTGTTCCCCGTCCTCCTTCGCCGCCCTTTCGGTCTCTTGACCCGACTTTAGTAACTGCTCGCCTCGGAGTAATCGTATTTTTCCTAAAATGAAATTTCTCGCCCTCGCGTTAATGGACCTAACCCGTCCCTGGTTGAATAACGAACGGGAAGGTTTTTTAACGCGGCAACTTTCGCCTGGCATTTTTCTTTCATGCTTCACGTGTAATACAGTTTTCGTGGTCCAGTCTCGTCGTCGCGGTTGCGCAAATTCGGGCTTCGTTTGAAAGGCAGACTTTACCAGATTGTGTAGGAAATATTGTTAGGAATATTGTGGACGCACAGTTTGCAGCGGTCGAGCCTATTGTGGCGCTCGAGTAAACGAAGTTGTAATTGTAAAGAAGTTGTTAGAATATAATTAGAGCGTGGAACGTCAACTGGTCGAACTACTACCCGTTCTTATTTTTGTTTTTAGTGGATAATTGGAGGGCCGAGATTCATAGTAGTGTAAGTCACTTGCATGATGTTTTGCGCTTACTGTTATAAAAAAACTCTATATATAGGGTGAAGGCACTAGTAGTCGACCACTTTCAGAAAAGCATGAAAAATTATGTTTTTAGAAGTGACGATTTTTGGAACAAAGTGCAGTTCTCTAACTTCACTCTAACTGCACTTTGTTCGAAATATCGTCACTTCTAAAAACCTTATTTTACATGTTATTCTGAAAGTGGTCGACTACTGGTGCCTTTACCCTATATTGCAGTTATGGGAGCACATCTGAAGAGTCAAAATACTACCACAATGAATATGTGTATATTGAGAATTAGGCCATGGATACTAAAACCACATCTGTAGTTTTAATTCTTAATTTATTTAAGACACTCAGAAGACAACGTCTTTATATTTTGAAACGATCCAGCAGAATGAATTCTGGAGGAGAGATTTGTCAAGCATTCGGAACCTATCGGTTGGTCTCGCTATCGATATAAATATCCTGACAGAGGTAAACGTTTCAGCCCTGTTGTTTTATGCATTCCACGAAGTAACATAAAACATCATTTTTGTATCAATAAACTTTCATTAGTTAAATAAATCCAGCAGTATATGCCTGAAAAGTTAAATTATTTCAATTTTGAATTGTTTTTATTTCTTTTATTCCTTCGCTTATATAAACACATTCGATATATTAATATCTACTGTTCATGCGTTCTGCTGAATTTGTCGAAATTGTTGTAATTGTAGATATTGTATATAAAATTAATCTTTTACAATACAATAACGACGACGCTTACAAGGGAACATATCGACCACGCACACACCAATTTTGACGAGACTCTGCAGATTTACAGAATAGTAAAAAATATTTTACACGTTTTTGTTGTTATCGGCAATCCTCCATGCTGAAGTGGTGAAAACAGCCCCTCAGTTGGGGGTCGAAAACATATTTTCTAGGATATCTCTAGGCGTAGAACAATTAGAATTTCTGAAGTACCTACTACTAAACTTAATAATACGAAAGATAGTATATATCTTTAAAATCACGAAAAGATAAACACCACGAATAAGCCCCGCCGAGGCTGCCTCGCGAATATTACGAAACTCAGAGCCGCGTGTCGCGATTTTTCCCGCGAGAACTAACGAAAGTTGGACGAGCAACCACTCCGCGCTCATTTGAAACACAAATCAAGCGGAATAATTGAATTGCGAGCGGCGCGAAGTTTGCTTTGACCTACGGATTAACTTTTCGGAATAGCAGACGATATCACACGGATTAACCGAGCATGATAGAAATGTCGAACACTCCGCGCCAGAATCGCGAGGGAAAGAATCATTCGAACTTTATAACTAAAAATATCAATTTTTACAGAATCCATCGACCAGCAGAATTTCATCGAATCTCTGGAATTTCACATCCAACAACTATAAGCCTCTAAAAATTTCCCTGCACCAAAATATCATTCACTTTCCAATCGTTTACAACCTTCGCACTATTTTCCTTTGTAAAAATTCTTTTTCGGCCCTCACATTTTTCATATATAAACAGAATCTTCTTCCATCTACAGAGTGAAATATTTCGAATTTTCAGAGGGAACAGCCGACGTTTCCCTCGTTTGTTTTCATTACATTTTTCGCTCTCTCTTCCGTTTTCCCAATATTGCGCAAAATTTTTGTCGCTTGTTAACGCGTGTTCCGCGAGTGAAGAAACTGCAGAGGCCGGGCTGAAACGTTCTCGACGCGCGCACACATCGCTCTCGAGTACAAGTCTCGAACGCGTAAGCGACGCCCGTAGGCGCTCGTCGTCGCCGCGCCCGCTTATATAATTTAATTACGCGGCAGTAAATTGCCGGATAACTGAATTGCCACCGGCCGCGGAGGAGCGAGTAACGTCCTGAGAAGAATTCGTTTCGTTTAGAGAGCAATCGGCGTTCCGACGACGAAAACCGTCGAAACGCTCGAAGCCTTTCGAGGCAGCACTCTGGGCGTCAATTAAAAATCAATCAAGACGGGTAACGACCCCGAGAAGAGGACAGTTTAAAACCGTCACTCGTTAGGATAAGTCGTTAATTACAGGGGACACCAGCACAGCTGTGAAAGGTAATTAACGGAGCGGCAACAATTATATTCTTCGAGCACTTTTCCTTGTTACATCATTCGTCGTAGCAAGTAGCTTTCCCTGCAGCCTCCGCGTGCTCGAAAATTAAGTAGTTTCTCTTCAAATTATCCCTCCCCTTTCCACGATTTCAGCGGATCTCCTTTTGTAATTATTATTCTTTTCGACGATCTTTTTTTAATTATTTCTCCCGTTTCGGCTATCTCTATCGTTCTCACTCGCTTTCAACTGCCCCCATTTTCCCCATTCTTCATTTTCATTATTCTTTGTAGCTAACAAGCTTCCCGCCGGTTCTTTTGAATTTTGATCTCTTTTCATGTAAAATTTCATCTCTCCCCGTCACTGCCTCTCCCCCGCCGCCTTTGCGAGTCTCTTCCGCTCTTGGGGTTGCCTCCTCCCCTTGCTCTCTCCGATCCCCCTTTCTCGGTTCCCGCCCGAGCCCCGTCAGCCCCTTCGTAACCCCTTGCGGACCCGTGGCAGCGTCTCTTTGTCTTCCGCTTTACATGGCTGCAGCCATGATTACGTTTGTTTGCGGTGGACCGCGAAATTTTATCAAAGCGACGCCGCTCTGTGGACCCGTGGCCAAAGCGTTTTCAGCGCTGCGACCAGCCGAATAATCACCTCGTCCACGCTCCGCACCGTCGCTGAATATTTTGGAAAAAACACAATGGCCCGTGGGTGGGCAACGCCGATGACGAACGGGCGGCAAGTGGGCCGGCGTGGCGGCGGCTGTAATCAACCATGTAAATGACACGTTTGCCTTCGAGATTTGCATTAATTTCGCTAATCGTCGCTGTACGCGCGGGCCACGCCCCGTCGATTCGCAAACTAATTAGTTTACGGAGTGCTCCGGCGACGATGGTGTTGCGTCGGGCTATTAATTAGTGCTGTCGCTTTGTAACTTTATCCCGAATTGTATCTTGTGATCGTCATGTCTGATTTCTAACTGTAATAAGGTGAATTAGTGCTTGGGAAGCGAACGAGATTCATTGCGATGTACATTAGCGTGGCCCTTATTTTCTACATGCGATTTCTTTTGTTCTTACCCTCTAGAATCAGTGCGGACTTCCTTATATTTAAACGCTGTTATCTAGAAAATGGTCGGAAGCGCGAAAAAATTATATATAGGTACAGTAATTGTAGAAAATTAAATACACTTTTAATATTACTTGAATGAAGTTTCGATAGGTCTTCCCATTTTTGAGAAATTCTTTAAATCCAAACCATTGATAAATTCCACGCTTTAAGGCCTGGTCGGCACCCTTTCCTGTTGTCCGATTGCAATAATAATAATTTCGTGTCGGTTAATATCGTTCCTACTGAAAAATATTTCGATTACATTGGAACGAAAAACTAATTTTTTTTCCGAATCGATTATTTCAATTATAAAAAAATTTCACATAAACTTGTTTTTGATAATCTTATTGCATTTGGTAGTTATATTAAAAAATATTTTGAGGCTTTCGGGTGTACACCTCCAACAATATAAATTGTATAAAAATAAATAGATTATACAAAATAGAAATTCGAAAGCATAGAATTTATCTACTGTTAATATTCATAAATAGATTCATGATAAAAATAAGGGGCGCACGATTTAAATTTTGTAACATAAATTGTGCATCGAAAACGAAATAATAACGTTATTAACCGGAATTTTTATTTCAGTTATCTATATCGTTTTCACTCCTGCAATAGGATTAAAAATTTCGTTTCGTTTCTGTGACTGTTCCGAAGAAGCATTTCGTTCTTTTCGTTTACCGTTTTCATTTCTGTTTCATTCCGTTTTCCTGTTTAGAAATAGAAACCATCGCATTACTTTACACCTTAAATCCAAGGATGATATTCAGGTGTTCCGTTTCTGATAAATGACCCTTTATATTAATAATAATAAATTTATTTACACTACCCCTTTGATACATAGAAGAAAAGAAAATGCAGAAAATTACATAAAGAGAAAATTAAACAAGCGTACTTAGAGATAACGAAACGTAGAAAAAATCGCATTAAGTGTACATTTTTAAACCAGAAAAAAGAAAAAACAATTTTCCTCTGTGTAAGGTACCCAAGAATACCCAAGGGTATCTCCGGAAGGAAAAGGAAAAGGAAAATGGCAGAAGTCAGTTACAATAAAAAATTAAAGGCTTGCAGTAAAAGATAATCGAGCTCCAAGGCTCTCCGTTCAGACGTGGAGAATCGTATTAATTTCTCTGCGATCGGATAGCCAAGAATTCGGTCCCGCGGTTGCCCCGGTGCCCTCGCAAAAACTGCTCCTCTCTAGAATCAAATTATCTCGCCGCGAAGTTAGCAAGGTTCAAGAAACCCGCTCGACTCTCGAGCAACGAAGAATCCAGCCTCGCAGAAAGCTAATTAGCGAGCCTCGACGATCATCAGTGTAACAGAGCAAACTGTGCCAACCTGTTTCTGTGCGAGTGCTCGCGAGCGCGGAATATTGAAAATGAATCTCGCTAATTCGTGAGGACTCTCCCGGCCGTTGCCAACCCCGAGGACGAAATAAAGGAAGGCGGAGATGAAAGTGTACAGGATTCGGTACAGTCGGTAGTATTTCGTGATATTGCGGTACCGAGTGTTGCCACGTAGCTTGCTAACTTATCTTCAAAGTTTTATTTTCTAAACGAGGATATAAAATTGCGGACGCAACCTTCCACGTAGATGAAATTCATTGAAAGAATCGGAGCTGTCGAAGTCTTCCTTCGAATCAATCAACGTCTTGTCCAGATCCACCCAAGTCTTCACTTAGATTTATCAATGTCCTGTCGAGATTCGACAAGCTCCTGCCTTAAATCTATCAATGTCCAGAATCTTCTTCCCGACCTGCCGCTCGATTTAATCGATTTAATCTGTTCTTCCCTATCACTACTTGTACGTACAAAGGTTACCTTCGGAATCTTACACAGACAGGGATGTGGATCCCAAGAAAAACCACTACGCCAAACAACTTCTTATAATAAAACATTCCAAAGTACCGAATCTAAACTATGCTTTCTTTTACTTTTAGAGAATTGTTTACCGAATTACTGTACAAAAGAAAAAATGAATAATACTCTTCAATAAACAATGGAAGCATTAAAGCTGCTGCAACGTTGATTTTTACATTTGTGTTTCTTATTTCCTATCCGAATAAAATTGTATACATTCAAAATACTTAACATATACTTGCTAAAAAAATACCAGCCCCTGTTATAATTACAGTTACATAAAAAACTGAATGTTTAATCTAATCTTTTTTTCGTTTACTTATGTAGTAAAGGAGAGTAAAGGTTTTACTTCCTTTCCTTTCAGTTTTATATCGAGAGGGTAAACGAACCTCCCTCTATGGAAACTAAAACTTACACTTAAAATCCAATCAAATATAATCCCTCGCCATTATTTAGATTTTGTTGAAAAACAGTGTTAAGATTGAACTTCGCCTTCGCGACAGTCTTGTTCTTATTTTCTTTTCTCTTGCTTATTTTATTTGTGAAATAAAAACTCTTAATAATAATAATAATAATAATTATCACCTAATTTTCTAATACTCTCATACAACCATCGACCCCGAAGAAATTACAAGTCCCAGAACCACTCACCCGATGATCCTTCCCCGAACTTTCCACAACACCCCTCCGACCCCCCATCAGCGCGCGCGTTACCACACGAATCGGCGATAACGTGGCCCGAGGAACGGCCAGCGCGTTAAATGCGGAATCACGCCGCTCATAATACGGCCGGAGTGCCTTAGGGCAAACGAAACAATCCGGTAAGTCTGGAACAAGTTCGACGCCTGGAAACTTGCCGAACCTGGCTAGATTTCCCGGTGGTCATCGGATGGATTTCCCGCACCCCGTGTATGTAATGCATGTGCATCGGTGGCGCGCGCAGACATCGACGGCCGGTCTCTGGTTGCAGGTCCCAGCTAGAAGCCAGAAACTACGATGCAGCCGGCAGCACCGAACCCCCAACGACTTGCCCCGAAGTTGCAAACTACGGATTGCATCGCCGCTGCGGTCGGCACGAGTTACCGATTTAATTGCAACTAATGCCCGGGCGCACCCCGTTCCGCCTGGAAATTTAATACCGATATCGTGGCGGTGATTAAGCGAACACGGGGGATCGTTTACCGTTCCGCGGTGTGTCCGGTCAAACGTGCTTTTTAACGAGCATGCAGTTAAATACGGGCCTCCGTTGCTATGTACCTGCAACCCTTCCTTCGCCCCCGTTCCCGCTTTTCACAAACTTCTCCACCCCTGTTCTACTCTCTTTTGTTAGAGCCACTACGTTTAATCAGGAATTTCGGGGGTGCTAGCCTCTGCTAAAAGCAAATCATTCTGGGGCACTGGGGTATACAGATCGTCAAAGTTAAATGCTGGTGGTAGAAACTTTGCAATACTTGGTATCGGGAGCAAGTTTGATCCTGATGGGGTTTTTAAACGAATGTTAGGGAGGAACTTCTCTAGTTCGAGCGAAACGCTTTAAGGAGTGTATAAATGTAATGCCTTTCGGTCTGTGTGCTCTGACTCGGGGAGATCTTGGATCTCTGGCAGTAAAAACGGTATGGCTCGATATGGGAGGCCAATGAAAAGTTCGAGAATCCAATTCCGAGTCGCGCAACCCCCAAGACTGTCCACTGGCAATGCGTTCCAGTGATTCTGGGTAACAGTGTCGTGGCCGGAGGGTTGGGATTCAGCAATTCCTGATTTTCGATTGCCCGATTCAGGACCGATATACACCGGCCGTGCATTCCATTATCGCGTAACAACGCGCACCACTAGTCTCGCAGTGGGCAGGTTTCTGTTTGCCTCTTTGTGCGCGTGCCCTGTATATACGGGGTGTAAAGGTAACACTAATACAAGCGAATGGCTCGAATACGAGAAGGGGATATAATTGCTACTGTGTTGTACGCGATGCAAAAGGCGTCGTTATACTCCACAGGGCGATTAGTTAAAATAATTAAACTAGGTGGTGGGATGAAGGTTACCTTGCATACACTTTAAAATTAACATACACATGTCTAGTAAGAATTTCCACGAACTGTTTTCAAGCAATTCCCCAAAATAACTCGCCCGTTGAAAGTTGTGAATTATACAGATATACCCATATCATTTAACCCTCGGAAGACGAATGGTGTATATGGTCGCGTGAGGAAAATCCATAGCAACATTTCTATGGTACACGGGTTGCACGAAAAAATTGAATATAAAATGAATGAAATAATTAAAATTTCTAAAATTATCTACAATTTATTAATAAAGAAATACATAAAAAACATTGTTTATGTACATTTGATACATAAAATAGGTGTATTATCCTGTATGATTTTTACAAATAATATTACTGCAACTTAGGCATTTTATACTAGGGTAAAGGACCCAATTACTGGCAGCCAACCCAATTACTGCCACCTTAAGCTATTTTACTTAAAATAACGAATAAATAATCGTTTAAGTAAAATAGCTTAAGGTGACAGTATTTAGGTTGGCTGCCAGTAATTGGGTTCTTTACCCTATATTTTGCCATTGTCAACACAAATATAACATCATGATAGACTTTGTCAGAATTGGGTCAGAATGACCCTGCATTCGTTGTACGAGGGTTAATTTTTATCAATAATTTTCGATATATTATCTCAAAACGCATTGTCTCGAGAATTAATTGAAACAAAATTTACTCTACCTTCTTTATGCAAAGCTTAAGATCACTCGTTTTATTCAGCCTACTCCCCTTCTTCAAGGAGTACATATTTTGTTGCTCTGCAGTCGTTAAGTCTCACTGAATAACGATCATGTTCCTATCCCCTACAGCTTGGAAATTATTAAGCCGTAACTCTCTTCGTTTCACACCCTGTATATCTGATGCTGGAACGCAAACACAGGCATAAACCCGATTTCTCTACCGGCCAGGCTTAGCCGCGTCGTCTGCAAATTGAATTATCGCAAGATCCTGCCAAAGATAGCCGGGGTTCGTGGGTCGGATGATCGTAGCTCACGAGGATGATGGACAGAGAGACCTCAGTGAAGGGGATCCGCGATAAGTCAGACGTGCCCGTTTTACGACGCGGATTAAGCGCGCCCTCGGTGTCCGTTGAAAAATGTTGCATCGCTTTTTGGCCGAAGCACGAAAGTAACGTTTTAATACCGGTCATTAATATGCTCTCCCTGAACTGATATTGCGCACCTGTGATCCCTGCTACGTAGGAACTAACTACTCGATTGTGCTTAAATTTTCAGGACTTCTTGTCACAGGAACCATGCACATTTCATGACTAAATTTTTGCTACGAATTTACTGATTCCTTTCACAATTACTTTAATATAACTGTGACTGAATTTGACTTTTGGGAGGAAATATTACAGAAAGCTAATCTTCTTGATGCATATGAAATTGTCGATCGCGGATAACGCAAAAGTTTCTTTGTTTATGGGAGAGATACAATAAGGATTTCCAACGCTGACTCAAGTCCCGATATATGTCAGAGAAACTCAAGAAATTAAGATAAATAAAATAATTAAGAAGCAAGGAATATTTTCATTCAAACTTGCGATAACTAGTAATAAAGATTCGACTCTTCTATATCACGCATAAAAGCATGAGGACGTTTAGAGACCACGAGCAAGCTCCAGCAAAATCCCACATCAATAATATCTCCGCAAATCGGCATCAGACGCACCGATATCAAAAGCAGATTGACGCATCTCTGTGAAACGTTAAACCGTACCGCTTAACGGTGGAGCGCTGTGGAGCCAGTGGTAGCGTGCTCGCGAGCAGCATCGAATTCGCGATAAAAGTGCGAACACTTCAAAGGGGACTTTATTTCGGGGAGGGAACTGGACGCGACCCGTTGTACCGTCCACAATATTTCTCGTTTTTTTTTCCTCCGGCTACGAGCTTGTGTCGGGGGCTTGCCGCGCCGGAAAAATTCATAGATCTCTATCGGCGCGTGTGTGTACGCGCGCGCGTTATCGATCCCGCGAGGACGTGTACGAGCCTGGAGGATGAAATCGAGAGTCCGTATCCGGCCTGTCCATGGTCCTTTCTCTCTGACAGCGAGCCGCGCTGGAGTGGCCCGCGGGAAAATCAACGGGGAAAGGATCAAAGAGCTGGAACGAAGGAGTCGGACCGTATTTGATCGTCGTTTGAATTAAAGATGACCAACGCTGCCCACCGCGGCTCCGTTCGTTAAACTACGCCGCACGTTTCGACCGATCGTAATCTTTGATGCTGGTGGGGACTCGACAATGTTACGTGTAATTACTTGCAAGTTCGATCTTCACGCCGACAGTTTCGAGGTTGGATTCTTCGATTTATTTCGATGGGAGAAATATACCTGTTAACTGGGGTATTAAATTTGTTAACCGTTGCAGCGTCCGTTTCCCCGGTTTTAGTCCAATATAAGTTTGAAAGGTGCTTCTGTTCGTTCGATGTAATTCCCGTTCTCGCACCTATGGCTAAGTTATTGCCAGTCACGCGTCTCACTGGGCGTCAAGCACTCGATTTTCTGCATATATATAGGTACTTTTAGACGAATCGATTTAAGTATCCGTTTTAATTTCACTAGCCCACCGATAAAAGAATCTTGCAGCTAAGAGTAAGGCAGAATTATTGAGGACCTTGCAGCAAGAGAGATGCAACTTCATTTTTGACAGTTTTTTGAATTATAAAGTTCAATATGCGTAAAAAATTCTAGATCGTTTGGTGCACATTTGATACAAATCCAATAACAAATAAGCGCTTTGTTGCAAATTTTCAACTTACACTCATTGCTGTTTTGTGCAATATTTTTCTTTTGGAGAGCTTCAGATTTGAAAGATTTGCCAAAAATAGAAATAAAAAACTTATCAACGCAATAACTACTACTTGTGTGAAAATATATATTTTTCAATTAGGTAGTGTTCTCTTTGCAATGTTAAGTAAAAGCAATAATTTTATAAACAGTTTTTACGAATTTACTCGAAGTTGGTAAAGATGGAGCTGCATCCCTCTTGGTGTAAGGTCCTCAATTCCTTTAGACTCGTCCCTTCGAATATATCTTCGAGCAATTCTAGCAATACCTGCCACTGCATAAGACACTGATTAAGTATCATTACTGCCGGAATGTATGAATCAGAATTGACGTAACAAGGATTTTTCACATTACGTAATCGCGAAATGTGATTTCATGGACTGTGGGTATTGGTAGCGAAGATTTAACCAAGATCAGAATAGAAATCGATATTCCCCAGTTAACTGGTGTATACCCTGAATACGGACGCATTCAGGGGGCTCACTATTGGGAACCAAGTCATGAGACAATAGTGATTATCCTGCGGACATGCAGCACGATAGCACAACTGCGTCCTAGCGAGTTGATAGTATTAACTACTGCTTCGTGATAGTCGTTACCAGGAACCTGCAATCGTAGAAATGGAGGGTAGACTCCTCAGTCATGAAAGTTAATTGTGACGAGCCGTAAATCGTAAGATTTGGTGGGGATAATCCCCAGTCGGTAGCAACAACCTCGGATTCACGAGTGTGGCTGACCTCGAAGTAGTACAAGTCAATATAACAATGACATTCCACTTGTGCCACTCACGCTCCTTCAGAAGCAGAGCTGTTATTCACTCACGTGATCAAAGAAGTTATTATTACCACGCTCGACAACTCTTCAGTCAGATTCATACTGAGAAGATAGCCACGTTTCAGAGAATTGTCGTTGAACGAAGAAAATGTCTGGAAGCCTTCCTCGTCATATTCCACGTTTGAAAAGGTGACACTAGAGACATGCCTCGTAATCACCACTTTCCCCCCTTTCTTCTATAAATTCTCAACTGAAACACAGGCTTGGAATCGGTAGGTGACTACTAACAAGGAGAGGTTTTTCAAGTGTCCGCCTCCGATTGCTTTGGTTCTTGGATATTTTAACAAATACGTGTTTTTTTTTCAATTTGTCCGGTTTGCATATTTAAGGGGTGAAACCACCTGTCAAAGTTCATAATGAACACGTAGGGAAGATGTCCCGATTACCGTGCCCTGTACCTATTACCGTGCCTTTATACTTAAAGAAGTCGTACAAAAAAACTCGCACATATAACTAAGGAAAGAATTTTTTTTAATTAAGTTATACTATTAATGTATGTGTTACAAACGAGTAGGTTGCATTTTTAAAAACTTAAAGCTTCTTTAAATATAAAGGCACGGTAATAGGTAATTGGGACATCTTCCCTATTTGTTATTTTCGGTCCTCTAAAACATATTCAAAACCCAAAGCAATCAGAGGCGGACCCCTAAAACCCTCTCCTTGTAAACACTGCCTACCATTCTTCCTCCAAAGTAAATTCTTAAATATTCTCTGAAATGCTAAAAAGCTTCCACATATCACAAACATGTTATATTTGATGGGAATACCGGAATTACGAGCACCTTTTAATAAATACCCTCTGCCTGAGCGGAATTCCCGTAAAATACGTCGAGGAAATAGTCGAAGCATCTTTATGCGTATACTGTAGCTATACTCGAAGGCGACCGCTATTCTTATGGAAAATATTTCCATGCGCGTTTCCTGATTTAGCAAGAAGAAAGCGCGGCCTCCTCCCGCGTGTATTATTCACGAGGATATTCGATCTTCCTTCGCCTCCTGTAGCCGGCCGCATATCCCCACGGCTCCTCGGATGCAAACGTTCTCACAGCCACGCAACAAGAGCGTGCGGCAAGATTTATGGCCGCGGAGGAGGTCCTTAAGAGAATTACCTTTGCAGGTGGCGTAGCCAGGAAGAGGGTACTTCCTTTTAAAGGACCACGATACCAGTGGGCCGCGGAAGATTCCTTGACAAACGCGCTAAAAAGGATTACCTGCTATCCTCTGAGAAAGCGCTATACAAAACTGCGCCGTTAAGCCACTCGAATCGACATCCTTACCTTGATAAACGACCTCGTGCTGGGAGCTGCGCACGTTACATTAACGGAAACGCGCGAGGATGCCGCGAAAAATCTCGGGAAAAGCTACATCGCTTTTTTCCAACGGATAATACTGCTTCCCGAAGTCACGGGTCAGCAAGATATAATCCTTTGCACTCTCAGTGTACCTCTCAGGCACAGCAAACTTTAAATTTACACACCTATTTGTATCAGTAAACTTTGTGAATGCCCATTGAACTCGCGAGTAGAATTAAGTGGATAATGTAGTAAGTGTAAAGAATATGTTGTTGTGCAAAGGGTTAAACACATTACGCATGTTTGAATATTTGTAGGGGAATGGATACATCGAATAATTTTTATCGAACTGTTTGATTTTGCCTCTGATAACAGCGATACACATACCACGCTTGAAAAAATGGTTCCTGGATATTCGCATTCCTATTTACCAATGCAAATGGAATTTCCGTACGTGTGTCCTCGGGTATAGTCCACCCTTCGATGCAAAGTGTATGTTAACGAAGTAACAATAAAGCCTGTGTTATTTTAAACTGGTTAAAATTACATCATTTGCAATTGAATGTGCGCTGGATTTCCAATAACATCCTGTGCCATTAAAAGGTTAAAAGGAAATGGTATCTCATTTTGTAATGGCGTTCAATTTTTGAAAGCGAATCCTATTACAATATCAAAGAGCGAGTTAATGACGTCGGTGGGTACAACGCGGCGGATTTTGTAAAACGCGCGGAATGGCAATTAAAATGCAAAACCGTTGCCTATCGGAAAATTCATGGAGGCTAAACTGCTGATATTTAAGGGAAGTTAAATTGCGTTAGAAACGATCGTTAATACTTATCAATACATTATTAATTGTCAATCTTAGCAATCGAAAATTCTTCGACTAATTCCGTTTTTAATACTTCCTCGTCAATCTTTCAAGTCAAATGAACTCTAGACATTACTTACTTGCCCTTTGCATCGTTCCTATCATTCGTACATGATTTTCATGCCTCGGAAATTCGTAGTCCACGACTGGTAGGTACTTCAAATACATGCATCCACACAATTCCTTAATTTTTCTATTGAGTCAGTGCAAACATCCGTACTACTTGTAGTTTTACCACAAATCTGATAAAAGCTCATAGAGATCCTAGGAAACTACTTTGATTAAAATTTTGATAATGCATCGATTAAAGTTTATCTACTTATATGTTATTATTTTAAAGCAGACGCTGCACGTAGAGGTATTTTGCCGATCTGGGTGGTTAAAATTATTTTTCCACTTCAGACGGTTACAAAGATGCTTTCAGTCAATCTTGGTTTCATGTCCGACTCAATAGGCAAAAAATTATTCCAAAAAATTAATCCATTGTAGTACGAACTTTTCCATAAATTCTAATTTTTCGCTTATTTTACTCAAATCTTGTTGCTGCATGACGTTAAATAACTGTTTCCGCGTCATAACTCTGACAAGCAACCACCTGGTTATTTGTTCGTTTTTCTCTATAGGTATTCATTTTCAATGAGCGTTATTTTGACAAATAGCAAAATTCCGCAAAAAAAATTTCCTAGTAAAGTATGCTAAAGAATAAGGCCTTAATTTTCTATTAAATCCAAATTCAATGTTGGGAAACTTCGGGAAGTACAACTATTGGGCTCAAATTTAGAAAAAAAAAATAGGAAAATATACTAAAAAATTGCATTTATTCGAAACGCCATTTTTTAGTTAAAATGTTTTTTAATTTTAATTTTAGGTCCCTAACCTAAACTTCCTTTCTACATTTGTAGCGTTTTCAGCGTTTCCTCGTCGGAAAAAAGAAGTATTATTCTTTGTGTTCATTCATTGGGTACAAGGTGTTCATTTATTGGGTATTTGTTCATTCACTAGTATATTGGGCATTGATTACATTTTTATCAAATAGCACAAACAATTTTTTTAGACATTTTTGAAGCCTATTCTGTTACAAATTCTTATTTCATTAATAAATTAGGACATTATTTAATTCTTATCGTTATTTGAAACTGAAAAAACGCTTAGCTGTTCATTCACTGGCCAATTCACCCTACCTAATTCCAAAATAACAGAACGGTCCTAATCCTCAAAGATTCATCAAAACGCTCGATTCAGTGAAACAATGATCCCCTTTGTTCCGCATCGAGGATCTACCCCCACCCTCGCTTCACGTTTAACCCCGAGTAGCTCGAGAAGTCTTCGCGGCGTACCGTGTGCCCCGAAGTTCACCAGCTGTCGCCTGCGCCGCTCGTTCTGCTTTATTTATAAGAGACAGGCCCGCTCTTCTCGTTCCAACGAGGAGGAAGCGGAGGACAAATCCAGCCTGATTACGAATTGAAGACGCGCCGCCGATCGAGAGGAGAGGTTTGCTCAGCCCCTTTCACTCCGTCGGCGGAACCGCCTTCGGGCGAATACAGAATACGATCGGTTGAATGGCCAGCAGGAAGACTTCGAAGAGATGATCGACGCTTGGAGCGGGACCAGTTATCCCACTTGTCTCGTGTCGAGTGTTCTACACTGCGAAAGAAATTTTCCGACGACCCATTAGATAATCCACTTACTCTCAACGTATTCTCGTAAAGGAAGAACGAAAAGTATCGCAGCGCAAAGATTACTAATTGTAAGACGGATCAGTTATCCCCCTCCTTTTGCAACACGTGAAACTATTCGTAACTGGAAGCATGAATTACCGAAGTTCTCAGAGCCCTTGAACTGCACCCACGGATATTAAGCAGACTTCTAACGTCTCTGATCCCATCAACTGTATCTTGGAAACGATGCCGTGATTGGGTGACGATCTTGAAACCAGTAATAAGACTACTTACAAGGAGAGGTTCCCAGGTGTCCGCCTCCGATTGCTTTGAATTTTGAATATGTTTTAGAGGACCGAAAAATAAGATATACGTGTTTTTCTATAGCGGCCCGTTTTCATATTTAGAGGGTGAAATCAACCCCCAAAGTTATAAGATTTTCAGGTGTTCATCTCCGATTGCTTTGGTTTTTGGATATGTTTTAGAGGACCGAAAAATAAGATATACGTGTTTTTCTATAGCGGCCCGTTTTCATATTTAGAGGGTGAAACCACCCCTCAAAGTTATAAAATTTTTAGCTGTTCGTCTCCGATTGTTTTCGCCAAAAACCAAAGCAATCGAAGAATGGCACCACCTATTCTCATAAAATTTGAGGGGTGGTTTCACCCCCTGAGCATGTAAGCAAGCCAAAATAAAAGGACACCTGTTTCTTATTTTTCAGTGCTCTAAAACATATCCAAAATTCAAAGCAATCGGAGACGGGCACCTGGGAACCTCTCCTTGTTAGACAAGGCACACACCCCTGAGGAATAGAGTTGTAAGCTGGATGAGAATCAGTGATACGATGGACACAATAAATTCCTTCATTTAACACTAAACCGCGTCGATGTTGGTACCAATCAGCAAGAGCGTCTGATCTCATTTCTCAGAGGAACGAATACCATCGTCAATAATCTCATTCCACCTACTATTTTAAAGAACCCAACACCCCAAGCAAAACCTCTGTTGGGCGAGTAGGAAAGAAGGAAGCGATAGGGGAGGTGCCTTCTAGTTTCCATGTGGGGACAAGCCCTTGAAGTTTTACCGAAAAGAGTGAACCCGGTCGCCCCGCTGATGGTCCTGCAGCGGTTAAATATGCATGGCTGGACAGCAGCGGACCGAGGGGAACGGAGAATTGTAAATCAGAGGGGATCGACGCGCAACTTTCGCAGGAAAGTAACCGAAAACAAATAGCGCTGGAAGGGCGAGCCGTCGGTGTGTGCAACTGTGCACGCGAGGATGTTTGCATGGGAATGGTTTGCTCCGGGGTGCCAGCGCCAGGAGCACGCCAACTGCGACACTTCCGGGGAACTTTCCAGCGTAGCCAACGCGAGCTTCCAGCGCTATCGATGTAAATCAGGGGCGGCGTTATAATTTAATCCAGCAAGATGCACCGACGGGGCTGGTCGATCGGTGGCGAGACAAAATCACGCCGTCAATTACTGTCCCCGAGGGGATGGCCAGCCGATGAATGGCCCTTTGCCCCGTTTGCTCCTATTCAAAAGCAAGAAATGATAAAGTGACACGATGACAGTAGTATTCTGATCGATCACAAATATTTTAATCCAGAGATTCAGGAATGCTGGAGCAGGTTTGATTTTAGTAAAAAATTTGTTTAGAAAGTGCCGTGATGGGGAGTAATGGGAAGAATGATCTCTGTATTCCAATTGTGAGAATTCAACGACTTGTCCTCGTGGATGAAAGATCTCCACGAATTATTACAATACACGTGAGACAGGGGACGATTGCAAGGCATCGGCAATGGTTCTCGAGTTTCATTGACTCGTCAGATAATCGAAAACAGTTTCATGAGCTATCAGAGTCCCGATGGGGACCATAAACGCGGAACAGTGGAGAGGAGACAGTGGAACGTTGTTTAAATATTGAAACACGGGGAAGGGTCGAGTGTTATTGAAGATCTGGGCATGGCTGAGGAAAAAGGAGCTTCCATACGATATCCCGGAGAGAGGGTGGCTCCCACGAACGACTTTTCGAACGAGACCTCGTAACCCCCTTAAAACTTACCCAGCTCACGAATTTCTCCTCGCCGCCTTTACGCTTCTATTCTCGTCCCCGAACGTCCCTGTCACGCGTCGGTTTTGGAAAACGTTTCGACATCCATTTCATCCACCATTATGTTTTTCGTCCGACTACTGCCGTTTCTAATTACAGCTCGCGTAATTGGAGAACATTTTCAATCGTTTCCCCCGGAAGTCTGAACCTCTCGTTCGTATTGATTTCCAATCTGTAAAATTTGTGAATACGAGAGCAAATCTGCCGAAACATTCAAACTTCCAGCTGACTCGAGCAGAATTCCCGGAGCTTTCTTGAGGAATACTGAAATAGCTGTTTTTCTCGAACGGTTGGGAAAAGTGTGGCGATGAAATTCCCCGGTGCGTTGAAATTTTCACTCGCGAGAGTATGATCGTCTTGCTGTCTCCGTGTTTGGCGAGAACTCACCCACCGAGAGAATACGGCAATTAAGGAAGAAGAATTAATTGGTCGGGGAAAGACTCGTTCCACCTTTTCCCTCCGCGGGATCATTTCAGAACTCGTAAAAGCAAAAGAACTTGGCTGCCGTTATTAGAAAATCGTCCTCCATTAACATAGACACCCCCAGACCTGCGAAATCCAACACGGTGACGGTTAATAGCCCCGCTTCTGCAACCCTGCCAACTCTTCGATCCACGCTTTCCCTCTGCTCTTTTTATTCCCTCCCCCTTTCTCCCTTGCGCCTGTGTTCTGTTTACGCTTCTTTTATCTCGTAGCTAGGTGTCGCCTGCCTTCCCTTCGTTCCACTCCTCGCATTCTTCGCCTACTTCTCCCTCGTTTCGCTCTTTTCACTTCACAGACTTCTCTCCAGTCCCTAGAATAATTTCTCCCCCTCGCCGATACTTTCCGCCTATATTGCCACCCCTTTCTGGTATTCCAAATGTACATTCTCTCTGATCCCTTTCCCATCACCATAATTTTTTCCATTACCCTTGTACTACCCAGTAACCCTTGACTTTACGTTCGGCCGTCTCGCCCTACTTCTATCTATTTCCGTTTCTTCTCTAAAACGGGGAGTCCCTCTTTGCGACTTCTCAAACTGTAATGCTTCCACCTCCATCCCGTTGATATACTTGCCTCTATTTCCCCCGGCTGTTTCTTAGGGCACTATATTTTATATCAGAATTAAAAGAACACATGAATATTTTCCTTAAGAGTTTCCTCGGAGTAAAGCATTGCGATGGATCAATCTGTACAGTAAATATTCGTTACATGTTCAACGCTCGGGACTGGGCACGAACATATAGCGAGTAGGAGGCCACGAATTTCAGCTCCAGCTGGCTTGTTTATTCAACTGATATTGTCGAGCGTCGAGCTCGCTTGTATGTTTTGCCGACCGCGGCAATTGGCAGTCGACGAAAAGGACAGTGGGAAAGACTGAGAGCGAATGAGAAAGAATGAACGACAGTCGAATATAGAAATGACTCGGTATGACCCAAATCATATCGTGTTAGGTGTTATTTTCTTCAGAAGACAGGCATCAGTCTTCTTGAGGATCAGTGTATTCCGCTTCCCACGCAGGACAAATTATTTTTTTTATAAACGTTGATGGTTGGGCTATTCTTCTTTTGGAATCGATTTGTTTCGTTCCTTTCAAAAAAATTCAGAAGTAGATGTTATTCTTCTGATTTATTTGCTTTTCTAATTATTTTTTTGCACGTCCGCATTCAAATTTTCTTTTCATTGCTTTACTTACTTCAAGCTGATTTTTAAATGAGGTTTGCATTCGAACTCTTGCCCCACTGAAAACTTTTATTAGTACTTTTGAATAGAAGAATTTCACCTTTTTGGGGCGACATATTAATTAAAATATTTTCTAATGAATTTGTAGAAATAATATTGATTCCTAAAAATGAGAGTATTACATCAGATCCAACGAATTCAGTACTCACCGCATTATACAATAACAAAACGAAGCACAAGTACACAATTCGATACTGATTAGTTTAAGTTGACTAACAATTAACTGTCAATCACAATTAACAACTGCCACAACTGAAATAATAAAATTCGCATGGTGCGAACTTTTACCCGCTGCGAACTTGTACCTCACTCTACTCTAACGAATATTTCTGGCGAGCATATAACGAATATTTACTGCACCTCTCTTCTTCCATGTCCACGTTGCACCTGTTCCTCCTAGGCTCCCATATTCCTGCTAGTTGATATCTCTATTTTTCTTTCGTCATTTTTTTCCACTTAGCCACTCCTGCGTTCCTTTTCACTCGCCTCGCCCGCATTCCACCTCCAGGTACAACTTTTATTTCCGTTTCCATTAACTCGAACACCTCTCCCTGTTTTTCTCTACTCCACCCTCTTGTTCTTCTCCTCCCCACTCTCCCTCCCCCTTTCTCTCTTTCTCCCCGCCACCCTCTCCTTCTCTCGTCTACCGCCGCGGGCCGATTGAATAATTAAGTCCCGCCACTTAATTCGAACGAATGGGCGCGCGAATCCGGAGAGATCGATCGCCGCCAAGTTGGAGTGTTTTCAGGAAACTCGCGAGGACCGTCGAGTTATTTCACCGTAACGAGAAATACTCGACGGTTCCTGTATAATGAGAGGTGAAACGACTTTTGCCGGTGAAGAGAGATTCCGCGAACACCTCCAACCGCCGTCGTCGTCGCGTGGATTAGAAGTGTCCCGGAAGTTTCCCTGGAGGGAACATAATAGCCATCGAGCGACGGATGTTCCCCGCCGTTTACTCTAGTCGCGATTACCTCGTCGCCGTAGCGAAGAGATCGTTCGATTCGTTAAGACCAAATTAAAACTTCGACGAGTTTAAAAGGAGCAGAAGAACCGATTCATTCCGGCGAGCAGCCACGATTGCTGGGAGTTTTAACGATTCTAACGATTCAAAAGACGACGCTCGAACGAACTGCAACCTCCTTCCCTTCCACAGGCTTCCGAACAATTAATTGCAGCTGCTTCTAACTCGACACTAACATCTCTAGAAAATATCACAGAGTCACTTAAGAACCTCGCTGCACATCAAATTGTTTCCCAATGTCAATCCAGAAATCGGCTCTCGGTTTCTGTCACGAATTTTTCACTACACACATACCTAAATAAATAGGGTGGATGTACCGTTTGTGGCAATTGCACTGTTTTTTGCTAGGGTGAAATGACCAGTGAATGAACAGCTAAGCGTTTTTTCAGTTTTGACGACGATAAAAATTAAATAATGTCCTAATTTATTAATGGAACAAGAATTTGTAACAGAATAGGCTTTAAAAATGTCTAAAAAAATTGTTTGTGCCTTTTTACTTGAACGGTGTTTGAAATAAATCATAAAAATGTAATCAATGCCCAATATACTAGTGAATGAACAAAATACCCAATAAGTGAACATCTTGTATCCAGTGAATGAACACAAAGAATAATACTTCATTTTCTGACGAGAAATCGCTGAAAACGCTACAAAAGTAGAAGAGAAGTTAAGTTAGGGACCTAACATAAGAATATAAAAATATTATCTATATATTATAATCATAGGAACTTGACAAATTTATTTATATCAGAACACAGTTTACGCAATATAATGGTTAACTGTCATCGTACGTGTTTTGTTACTAGGTTTCTCGCCGTGAATGGCAACACCCGAAACCACAAATCAAAAAAATTAATAAGCGACCAAGACATTTATAGATTCAAAAAATATTTATATCGCCGTTATCTCAATAAATTTTCCTTCATTCTAAATATAAGATCATTGTTTTCAATGAAATAGTATTCTTGTTATACACGATAAAAGTCAATTTGTTCATTCACTGTTCCCTGTTCATTCACTGGTCAATTCACCCTATGAGCATAATTATCTTATTCTTAAATTACTTGCAGATCATTATTCTGTGGAGAACTTCACATCATAAATGTTTCGTTTAGTATACCGCCCGAAATATAAGGTTGCATTTAGGTATTGCTTACACGGAAAAGTATTATATTTTTTAAGAAGTAACCAAAACTGGTACAATATCTTAAAGTGGCCACAAATGGTGCATCTACCCTACCTACCCTCAACAATTCAAATTCACCCCCAAACTCTCAGTTCGGCGAGTCAGGTCTAACATTTCCTTCACGTTCCAACGCGTTATTGCCTTCGTTCCCGTCGGACACGTTACCCTCTTAAGCGCCTTCTTTCTGCTTGCACCCCGAGAACAAGATGCAGTGCCCGAACAATAAGAGGAGTCCCGCAGCACGAAGCGCTCGAATTACAGAGTGGCAACGGCGGGCGCGGGGCGAATTCGTTTCGACGACCGCGTTTCCACGGGGCTAACGGGAATTACAAGTCCGCGCCATTAAAAATGGCTGTTATCGTCGCTCCGGCGCCCGCTCCTACCCGCGGCCCCGGCCTAATGCCGCTTGATACAGCCGCGAAAGTGGACCAGCGAGTGGCAGACATTTTCGCTCCGCCGGTATTAGCGGCCGCTTCCGTGCAACTTTTGCTAAATTGCCGTATTTTCCGGCTCGTTATTGCGAATGTCTCGTTATCTGCTAATGCCGCCCGCCGCGCCGCGGCGAACGAAGAGGGACAACGAGCGCTAAGCGTAACGCGACAACGCGCACGTCGTGGAATGGTCGGATCGCGGGGAACGAAGTTTCAAGTGCCGCGTGGCCAGGCTTTTACAAACAATTTCATTGCGTTTAATGCTAACACGGTCTTACTTATCCCGCAATTCCCTTCGAGCTTCTGCGGAACAACCGATTCCGCGTCTTGATTGCGCGGGTTCCGCAGGGAAACGGAAGTCCCCTGTGCACCGGAGAATGGTAAGAGGAGTGTATAAGCTTTCGCTAGCTTCTTTTATTCCCCTGTAGGGTTTGAAGGTGGGGAATTTGTTTTAGGTAAGAGTCGAAGGATTAGACGCTTAGGAACTTGGTAGAAAGGTCTATGAATTGGAAGTGAAATGATGTTTCGAGGCATTGAGGGCAATAACGGAGTAACCCTAGTATTCGGTAACCGGAGAAGTAGGTCATCTAAAAATAGGGATTCAACAGTATTTTGTTTTGCAAGCATTGTTGCCAGTGGAGTTATAATTTTTAGCTTCTGGGGCTATTCGAATTCTTCCTAATGAAGGCATAATTAATTTTCTATTTAATTTTAATATCTGTTGCGCACTGATGTCACCACAAAATTTCAATGGAACAAGTGATTTTGTTATGGCATAGGTATGGTTCTAAATTGCAAAACATTAATTTTCCATATTTTATATGATTAGTACAGCTTCTATTGGAATGCATTACTGATACTAGCTCAATTTCGCAAAAACTGTGCTTTCGTCTGTTTTGTTCCCAATGCCTCATTTGTTGTTTTCTTCCGGCAGTTGATTTCTACTGAAATAACTTCAGCGTGGACTAAGAATTCTTCCAGGACATTCATATTTGTACTTTAGACCGTACAATGTTGAAGTTTAAGGGTATATACCACTTTGTTCGGTCGAAAAGTTAAGCTATTTTTAAACATTTTTCCTGAGTAAATACTACCTATAATGAAAAAAAATTATTTCCGAATTTATTAGCTACTGTTATATTATACAAACAAACTTAAAAATAATTTTTTTTAATTTGTATGAAACATTTTTTATAGCGTCAATGTGGCACCTCAATTACACGGATTAAAAAATTTGATTTAAATTTTTTTGATATAATATAAGAGTAGCTTAATAAAATCCAAAAATTTATTTCATTATATATTGTATTTGCTGAGAAAAAGTGTTTAAATATACCTTAATTTTTCGGCCGATCAAAGAATGATCCCTTAAGCTTTCAATCGTTCCGCGAGTGTTAAAGTGTCTCCCGTGGATCCAGGCAGGGGAAACTAAAATATTTTACACGCATCTTCGTAGAACAAGCTTTGGTTTCAAGCATACGAAAGCGGAGATACATATTGCTCTGGAAGTCGAAGGGAGATTGCGGATCAAAGGGGAGAGTTCTATATAGTACGCGAATGTTTGTTATTTTAATTAGTGGCACGGTTTGGGATAAAGTGAATTACGCGGTGGAAGGTGCGCCGCGGTGTGAGGAATGCGTGGGAAATAGGAACGTAGGGGAAAGGGAGAAATTACGGTTGGAAGTTAACGTTGTTATTTAACGTAACGTCGTGGAACTTGAAGGGTGGCCCGTAGATTGTTTCATTTGCATTAAATATCATACGCGGGCGCCGCGACCCTAGAGGAAATATTTCTGCGGTATTGCGCCGCGGCGGTGAACGGTTGGCAGATTTCGCGTTGATTAAAGTAATCGAGTCGAAACGCGTACGTTTAATTTCTGCTCGCTGCCAAATCGATCGCTAAATTAATACGGTGCAAAAGCGTTCCTGTGAAACTCGATTACCAAGCAGCTGTGGAGGAAATGAAAACCAATAGAGCGCCGTTTAAGTATCTGAAACTTTCCCCTGTTATCACTGTACATTTCTATAAGATATTTCAGGCGTTCCAATCTGGATTGCTACTGCAGGCTCCCAAATATATAACGTGGTCTTTTGGCAGAGTATCATGACCTCTTCAAGTCCATCTTTTCGCCAAACCCGCGGTATCATTCGTGAAAGGCATGCCGAACTGCTCCAGGTCCACTCGAAGCGACACTTTTCAAATTCGAAACCCTCACATGATTTCCTCAGCCCCCGCTACACACTCCAAGAATCCTAAAACACTCACCTTAGACCCGGAATCTTAAAATACTGTAACATCCGCAACCGCCCGTTCCTGGACGAGAAAGAATCTTGCCCCGTTGCACAGTGTGGCACGTAAAGCACAAAAATGGTAATAATCAATGTTCAATTTTGAATTTTGATCTAGTTATCATATATAACCATTTGTCGGAAAATAAGGAATATGAATGTAAAATATAATATCCCAAAAAAACAATAGAGTATCAATAATTATCATTTGTTTCTTATAACCTAAACACTAATAAGATTACCGTCCTCGTGCATTATTCGTTCGTGTTTGCGATTTTTTTTAAAATAGTGTTTAGTAAGGGAGAGTGGGGAAATTAAGAATATCTAAGCAAAAAAGCAATGAAAACGAAAACTATATGAGAAATGAATTTGTTTAATATTTACTAACATACTTAAACTATTCATCTATAAAGTACTGTGACGATTTTTTGAAAAATTATAATAAAAATCAAGTTTATAGTGAAAAATCAAAACCCTTGATGTTCGTGATTATTTGACTGCCGTGGGGTAATCACGAATAGAGTGTTAAATATCGCAGAAGTCGAACAGAAAGCGCGTCTGCAATGGTCAACTCATAAAAACTGTTGCTACAACCTATTCCTAATGTAGTTTTCAAAATCATCTTCTTGCCCGTTAGAAAAAAATTGCAATTGGTCGGATTATAAAAAAAAATAGTAAAGGTAGTTTTTTAAACTTTTCTGGTCTGAGCCTGTAATGAAAATTCAAAAATCCGTTTTGTAGATGTAAGTAAGTTTTACACATGCTGAAAATTTCATCAAAATCGGTTATCGCTGCTAATCTCGAAGGTTCGAGATAAAAAAATAAAAATAATTTATTTCAGAGGTTAAAATCATAATTCAAGCAACGCCTTGGTCACAAAATGTTGGTAAAAAAGTGCTTTATTTCAACTTAAAAAGAAAACAATTGTATCATTAATTCAACAGTAATTACATGCAATTGCAATGGATAAAATATTACAAGAAACATAATGAAAATAATAAATTGTATTTATCTTGATTAGCATAAGCGTTCTGTATTAATCACTTTCTGCCCGGCGTTGCCGACCTAAACTATTAACTAGTGAAGAGTGAACATGGTTTTTATTTATTAAACCGCCGTAACATCGCATTCACAATTACCCCGCATTCGTATTTACCCCACGCTCCCTTATACCTTAAATATGGATAATTTGAACAGACCTACGTATAATTTTAATTTCCCAGACTCATTTTTTTTAAAAGAATCAGTTTCAAAAAAAAAAACACAGTATCGACCACTAACAGCCCTAATCCCATAGTGTGGCCTAGACGTTACAACACACATATCCAAAATCAACACCTACTAAACACACTCCTTAGCTATCCAACCCCCACTGCTTTCACAACTCCCTCATACGTATCCATTCCACGAGTCGTACCTACCCCAGCAACCCCTCGACATTATATCAATCACACTCCCAGAAAACCGTATAAATCCTCAAGCATCGTCAGATTCCACGGCCGTTCCCCGCCCGAAATAAGCAGCGCGTTCCCACTCGAGCACGCCACGCCGCGGCCTCGTGCACGCGCGATCCGTTCGCGCGTCAGTCACGCGCGCGCAGGTGAAACCCGTGTAATACCCGTGTAATACCTGGAAGAGGGTGTAGCGGCAGAACGTAACCCCTTTGCCGCGGCAGATCTACCTTGCGTGACCGGAATCCGAAGACGCCGAGCCCGGCCGCCGCCGTTCCGTACATGGCCGCGCTATGTGTTCTTTCCGCCGTTGGTATCATTGGTCCAGAAACGCGGGAAAGGCACGTAGGATTCTGCTCGGAGAAATATTGCCGCGGAGCCGGAATACACAATGGGCTCCGCATCCTGCACACCGTGCACGAATGTTTTTCTTTCCGTCATCCCCCTCCTCAGCACCCTCCGCGGTACACACACACACACATACACAGACACACGTACAAGCGCGCACACCGTCGTCCTAATACGATTCGGATTCCTCGATGCGGCAGCACGTCCTCCCTTATGAACGGCCGATCGACTCGCGCTTCTCCTCCGAGGTACCACTTCACCACCATACCGACGTCGCGATGGAAAATCGAGGTCGCGGGATGATCCTCTGGGAGAGATTGTTTGGAGTGTGTTACGGGGGCTGGTGTGGCTGGCTGGTTCTATGAGACGTTCATCGTGTCCTCTTTGGGAAATTGATGGGGCGGGGATCGGGGGAAAGGTGATGCGCCCCCGATTCGTTGCCTCGAGATGTCGAGCCCGTAATTGGAATTTATGGAACTGTTTAGCGGGACGATGGGACGTTGATTGCTGTAAACACGGTTAATGTTTGTTTGGAATAATGAAACGCGTAATTGGCGTAGTCGGGGCTGTGTTTACCTTTGCGGAGGGATTGGAGAGCTGGTTTTTAACCGACTTCAAAAAGACTCGTTTGTATTTTTGTTTATGTTTGTCTACGCATAATAATCCTCAGTATATGGACCGATTTTGATGACCTTTTTTTATTTGAAAGAGGGCGATGCCCCGGTGGTCTCATCCTACACTGCATCAGGCAGTGTAAAAATATTGGCCCAATATTTTGACAGTTCTGGTTAATAATAAAGACTGCTGCTACCTAATTTTTATTATTTTATGTACGTAAGCGCATATCTCCTCAGCATGTTGTGTCAATATATATAAAACTAAAAAGTTAACAAGAAAAGATTTAAAAAAAATTAAAACCAAAAGCACTAAAAAGTGAAAAATAATTTTTTCGCTTATTTAATCTACGACTCTCAAATTATTGCATTGACTCAACATTAAAAAAACTAATTGAAAAATATATATTTTCACGCAATAAGTAGTAGCTATTGAGTTGCTAAGTTTTTATCTCTACTTTCCGCAAATTTTTCAAATCCGGAGCTGCCCAAAACAAGAATATTACACAAAACAGTAATGAGTGCAAGTGTCAAATTTGCAATAAATCCCTCATTTGCTACCGGATTTGCACCAAACATTCCCAAACGATGTAGAATTTTTTCACATAAATTACACGTCATGACTCAAAAACTGTAAAAAATATAGCTGCACCCCTCTTGCTGCAAGGTCCTCAATTACATTTTCCTAGTCCTAATAACAACAGAGGTATAAGTGACACCGTGTTTACTCGAGTGATGCAATCAATATTTCCCGCACTGTACACGACGCGATTCTTTGCCAATTAGGCAATCGGAGTTTTCTTCTCTCAGACATATAAATAGGAGAAACGTCGTTGACGGAGCACGATGGAATTTTCCAGGCCAGTGACCAGGCCAAGATCCAGTTGTGGTGCTGTATATATATATATATATATATAGGATACCGAATTCGACCATGGCCGAGTTGTTCAGATAGTTGAATCACTTCTTCCGCATCCAGCGAATGTTTCTCCCTGGGCGAGCTCAGCCCAGTTTCGATTATTATCGTCTCGTCGGCCGGGCTTCTTGCCGGTTCCCCGCTCGGCAGCGAAATTTCTCGTTAGCGGACACGGTAACGAGGTAGAAGATCCGCCTGTAGGCAGCTTAGCGACGTATTCCGCGGAATCTCGGTCGTCGCCGCACTTCACCCTGGACCAAGCCCCCGCTGACTTTTGCATTAAGTGCTCGAGTGGCCGTGAGTAGCGACCCGGGCGGATTCGGCGGGGAGAAGAGGGCGTTCCGCTGGCCGGGAGGGTGAAAAATTGTGGCGGAGAAAGAGCCACGAGCGGCGGCTGGCGAAACAAAAAAGTGTTACGGCAGTTGGAACGTAGAGGGGGAAAGGGAAAAAGAGAAGTGAGTGGGAAATTCAGGGTGGAGGTGGGGAGGCCGAGGAACAATGATGGGGGTAAAAGAGGAAAGTTGAAGCCGAGAAGGAGCTACAAAGGGGTAACGAGAGAAGAAAAGTGTAACGGAGTGTAGGGTAATGAATGAGGAGTAGAAAAGTGAGGCGCAGATAGACGAAGAAGAAGAAGAAGAGGGAGAGATATAGCGCGTTGAAACAGCGGAAAAGATAAGCAGAAGAGAAGCATGGTAAACAGAGGAGGATCGGCAGCGAGCGGAACAGAATTTTTTTGTCCAGAGCGAGCTGAATCGTTACGGCATACGCATAAACACGAAAGGTGCAGAATATACAGAAGCCAGAACGCGAGCTGTATCTTTCTCCCAAACGCGGAAGAAGTCAAAACCGTCGGATACACAAAGGCGCGCTAGCTCCATTACAACTTGTGCTTCAAGCGATCTAAGACACGAGAAATATTTCCCACGGACACGCAGACCTTCCACCGCTCGTTCTGTCTCCCCGAGCAATCTTTATTCGCAGAAATGCTGCTCTCAAATTTCCGCCTGGCCCGCTAAAGAACCAAGCGAGAAGCATATTTATCTGTGTTTCTGCGTGCTTGCACGGCGGCATTATAGTCGTCGCGGGAGAAATTTCGAGTCGCTCCTGGGAACCTCGACCCTCGTGTTTCTGTATCGATTTCGCGGCCAGGAGAAAACTGCCGTTTTCGGGAGTGAATTTCGAAATCTCGCGAGGAAGAAACCGCCCGAACGGAGTATGGTCGATCGCGATCGCAGCGTGGTCGATTATATCGGTGCTTCTTTCCCCTCTGCATTTCGCAATGGTCGGTGTGCCACGAAAACCCTTCGGGAACCCCACCGTTCCATTATCATTTTTCCGGGCTCGGGGTTATTCTGCAACTTCGTAGAGGCAACTTCCGCTAATGGAATACGTTATGAAAAGCACGCCACCGGCCAGGCGTCTCTCCATTTATAGAATATTCTATTATCGTCTTTATTACCCAGCTTCGTAAATAAAAGTTTCGTACGCGGACGCCGCTGCCACACGTTACCACGTGCCGCGGCAAAGAAACTTTTCCATTACTGGCTACGGCGAGGAGTATCGGGACGAGATGCTTAGAGGGTCCACGAATAATTAGCTTTCGAAGGGCGTTACTCAAATATCTGGCGCGGTCGATGCACGGGGACACTTCCCAGACGGACATTTTGCAGGGTACATGATTTCGAGCTGATAATTGTGATTAAGGGATATTTCTCTGTGAACGAATGAGAACATGGTAAAATCCTTAACCAAAGGGGGATAATCCATCAATTCCTAATGGCACTTTAAATGCCACAGTGGGATTTGAAGTTCTTAGTATTAACTTTGAATGTGGAATCAGAAGAAATTATTTTCTCCTCTGCTTCGATTCGACATGGAATCAAAGGCTGCGCTTCTTGCTCCTTCCTTTGATGAATGCTCTTGCTGCAGGGGCGGATTTTCAGATTTAGCTTCTGTGGGCTAACAAGCGTCTTTCAGTGGCGATTTTGCCCGAAATTGGGGTTAAAACTAATATCTCCAAATCTAAGTTAAATTGTTTAAATAAATTACAATAACATTATTCTAGAAAGATAATAATGTACTGTTTTAATTAAACTTTTTGAATTATACTATCATAATATATTTAAAACATTCAATTATACATGTATACTTTTATAATATAAATGAAACACATTCTACTTGATATTTAATCGTAAATAGTAACTGTTACGATACAATGTTGAATATACATACATATTCGTTCATTCATATACGAATTAACGATTACGAACAAAATTAATATTTACAAATGATGATAACTGGTAAGGGCGCAGATTGTTGCCGCTAATATTAATCAGAACGCCTTCTGTGACCTTTAAATCATAATTTTAAAAAAATCGAAGTTTAATCTCACTCTATACACGACTAGTTGCTCAAAAAAAGAAAGACATATAGATCTTGTATTTTTAAAAAATAATACAATTAATATAAATATGAATTTCGAGCATATTAAATAATACCAACATTGACAGATTATTTTGTTACATCGGCAATAAATCGTAACATATTTTCTAGTTTTACCCGAAAAAATCCATTTTCAAACATTATTAAGGTTGTAGTAGCATATCTCTTAGAGAACTGCAGAAGAAAAATTGATTTTAACGGAAAAAAATGCTTTAAAAAAACATTAAATTAAAATTTTTTTAAATTAATTCAATATGACAACGTAGATATAAATTATTGCTAATTTGCTACATGACAAAAAGTGAATTGTTTTTACAGTTGTCTGAAGCCTTTGCGTTTAACATTCTTCAATTTCTGTCACCAAAAATTTGCCGCCCTAGGTTACAGCCTACTTAGTCTATATACAAATCCGCCTCTGTCTGATGTCTAATGTTCAACATTATGGTCCACCAGTGACCCACACGGCAACCCTCGAACCTATAGAGAAAGCTTTCCAACAGCCTTCGGCAAAAATGAACTCAGGTCAGCCGTTCGCAATCAATAAAATGAATTCCACCTATCCAGTGCTCTTCCGCTTATTTCCCAGGCAGCATTTAAAAACGCACCGCTAACTGTGAAGAATCGGCGCCGGGGCTCGAGGGATTCGAAACGCTCGCGGCAGTTCCGTGGAACGTTGCTATGCCGGTTGCCGCGAAATCGAATTCAACGTCCGCTCTCGCAAGTAGAGCTGGAGCGAAGGCCGAGGGCGGACGGTAACATAGGTGGTTTGTTATTCCAGCTTTCGCGTTATTCCAACGCGGAAGGGATTCCAACGCTGTTCTATGCCAACTTTGCGCTGGGAGTTATGCCCTCGCGGGCAAATGCTGTGCATAACTTCGCCGCGAGTGCACGGCGTCGCGCTACTCGCCGCTGCAGCCAGCCGATGCCAGATAATGTTAAGGAAAATTTAAGGCCAGCTGTAAGTCCCCTGGGACCGTGTAATTCTTCCCCCGTGGACGGGGGTCGAATCGACGTAGTTCAAGCTAACGTTGCGAAATGACGCGATACACGCGGCTCTCGCGACGATTCTGCCGCTGATGAGATAAGTGGTGCTTTATGATTGCGTGGCACGGCGAAATGAAACAGCAGTGGCCCCAGTTTTCGATGAAAAATGAATCGTAGTCTTGAATCTTATGAGAGAACTCTGTGCAAATAGCATGTTGGATTTCCATAAGAGGGTCGATTCGGGGTTTGTTGAAGAAGATCAGTGGCAGATTTAACTGCCCAGAAGTTCCTCGGGGCACCATCGTCGAAAAAGATATGATTCTATGCAAACACTATGTTTTCTGTTGGTTTCCTGTAATTTTCATACCACACGCACGTAAATTTATTTGTAATTCTATTATGTATACAGGGTGTCCCAGAATGTTTACCACCTGAGCCTTTTCCCTTAAAGCCGCCACTGAGTAGGGTGGATGTACCAGTGAATGGACATTTTTTATTAGAAGGAGTAAAATAAGTTATTAAAGTAAGCAACTAATTAATTAGAGACTTCTTTTCATTTCTTGCTTCATATCCAAACAATTTTTGCAGCACGTGGAATCAATCATGCGCTGCAAACATAATTTTATAACAGTGTTCATTCATTAGCCTTAAGTGTTCATTTACTGGTGCGTTTACTCTAGTAGTCCTTCTTTAGTTACAATAGGTGGAACGTGTTTCTGAACCTTGATGCCTGGTTCTAGCGATAGTCTACACCTAGTCTATAACTTTAATTAAGAAATACATCAGGGAAACGAAGATGCTGGATACTTGAGTAATTTGTAAAGAAGGGATGTAATTGTTAAGGAGATATAGGACTATTGAAATCTCGGAAAACCGATTTTGTATTATTATTAATCCTTTGTAAACATTTACAACAAAGTTTCACGAGGAAATTGTAATAATTATAAAAATTATACTGCTGAACTTGATTGAGTGCACCGTCGAGTAACGGCTCCGTAGAGCGATATTGGCGTAGGAGAGTTAACTTTGAAGTCGTTTACCTCGAAGCTACATTTTTAAACACCATGTACATCATACCCCTTGAACGAATGAATATTTTCACTTGAAATTTTAACTGGTGGTGTAGAATTCCTTTCTCCACAGTGTGGAACTTCCGCATCAACATTGGATGTTTGTAAAAATTTTATAAATAATTAAAGACGATTTTTTTCCGTAAAAACGCGGTGAAAAATTGATTCGTTAAAGAAGTGTTGTTTCAATTTGACAGTAAAGCTCCACTCTGCACTTTTTAATGTAGGAATTACTCACCCCAAAGCATTTTGCTTTTAGATAATTGCTTCGCCTGGGACTGCGTACATAGAGCTGCGCGCTACACAGGACCATCTTTAGCGTTAAATAACTTCAATAATTTTCAACATTCTGACAATTTGTTTTGTAATAATTAATTATAAAAGCGTGCATAAAAAACTGTAAAAAGTACCGGTATGGTGATTGTTTGCTATCTAAGCAATCTAACCCAAACGAAACCATCGATTCCAATCGTTCAATAGTCCTGTAACCTCTTAAGGATAAGTCCTCGTCAAATTACATTGTCTAGAAGTAACATTGACGCAATCATTATAACGACCATATTACAGCCAGAGTATATTTTGTGCTGCCTCTGCATTTGTTTTAACATTTTATTTACCCTAAGCGTTTATAAGTCGCTGGGAGTGGTTTTAAAATTATGATGCATTATTGAGATCGCCGCCATGGTACGTTCAATTTGGATTCTGCGAATTTATCGGCCAGGCCACGGAACGTTAATTAAGGTTTTAATATTAACCCGGACCCGTATGCATTTTTGAACGGATCACGCGAACCGCGGAGTGGTCTACGTTCAAAGTGTATGCTGAGAGGTTTCGGAGCACTGGCGCCCTTTCAACCTTCCCTCCTCTGTTTTTCCAAGTACCCTTGCGCGGCCCTCCCATTGTCATCGTTTAATCACTCTGCCAAACGAGAGTATTAATTCGTAATTCGTTTAAGAGGGAAGTTGAAAACGCTGCCCACGAATTCTTCTAACGAAAACTTGAAAGATTATGCCTATGTTTGTCAGAGTACCTTCACCCTGGAAGTCCTTTAGTTCTGAAAATATGCTTTCTGAATAAAATAGAGGCTTTTGTAGATAGCCAGAGTACGAAATTACTTAAAGCTCTTCCATTTCTGCTATGACTTCTTCCTTAGCTGCTTTGTCATAAATCTTGCACGCGGACGATCGAAAGCGATTGTTGCGTTTGCAAACCAAGATGCTGAGGACTCCATAACCGCTCGCATTTCGCGGGCCACTTTATAATTTATGGAATGTATATAAAAGAAGATTGCTAGAGAGCTGCACACTTTAGGTGCTTCGCTTATAACTTGGAACTGTTAGCTAGATTTTTACATCTAAACTTTTTTGAGAAAAATCTAATGATCCGTTATATATAATGCAGATTTTTGATTAAACAAACATATTGTTTTAAAGCTTATAATGTTAACAAAATTTCTGTCGAAGAACAAGTTTTCGGCATCAATTTCTTTGTAAATAAATGAGAAAGAAATGCTTCATTTTCGACAAGACCGACTGCCTAGTACCATGCCCTTAGTTGGAATATGGTTACGTACCTACCTTGCCCTCCATACCCCACGTGTGTAATCTCAACTCATTCAACCTAACACACTCAATCTCCATAAACACAGCCAGCTTTCACGGTATTAATTTAATACATCGATCCACCATCTCGACGCTGCTCCTTAATTCAAACTCTTACACGCAAGTACCCCTCGCAATGAAAAGAACGCCTTAGATCGCGAATTGGTAAGGGACATTATAGCTTCTTTTTCCACGCAGAATTTGCATGTTTCAATTCCTGCCACAATTCTGGTACACTTTGTTTCAAGAAGAAGAAAAGTTTCAAGAAGGGTGCAGTCGAGATGGAATAATTCGCGAGGAATGACGCCAAAGCAGCGAGATTTGCCCGCGGTTTTAACCGATATTGGATTCGGAGAAACGAACAAGGGTGCGGCAAATGAATAATAAAGAAATAGCCGTGGGGGAAATCTTATCAGTTTTTCCGGCCCGCTTGCCAGCAACGGTACTTCGACCCGGGACTGTACTCCACAAATTTATCGGAAATCAAGTTCCCTTAGCTCGCGGCCACGTCCGTAGAACTTTGAATCACCAAATACGTACTTCGAAGACGCGGTTTACCAAGCCCGATTCCAAACTCGCGCAACTCCCAACCGCACCGTTGGGAGGATGGACGTACGTAATCGGTTCGCCTCGAGAAAAGATTTCGTTCCGACGTTCTCTGCCGCGCTCAAAGAGATCCCCGAATAAGCGAAACGTACGTGGGTACGTAGCAGTTGGTGCCTACGCGAAAGTCGACATACAGAGCGTTATAGAAAGCACTCATGTTTTGGGAATTAATTCGGAAAGGAAGCATTGGTTGCACGGTGCAGAGTTGGGTATTATTCGAATAAATATTTAATAATCATCGAATACAAATTTCGAATAAAATGAAATAGGGTAAACGCACCAGTAAATGAACACTTAAGGCTAATGAATGAACAATATTATAAAATTATGTTTGCAGCGCGATTGATTCCGCGTGCTGCAAAAATTGTTTGGATATGAAGCAAGAAATGAAAAGAAATCTCTATTTAACTAGTTGCTTACTTTAATAACTTAGTTTACTCATTTTAATAAAAAATGTCCATTCACTGGTACGTGTTCATTTACTGGTACAACCAGCCTAATAATTTCAAATAAAAAATTATTCGTTATTCTCGAATACCTGACTTTAATTTATTCACAATTCTTATTCGAGATTGTTATAATAAAAATGTATTCAAATAAAAATTTGTGCGAATAGTGCCTAACTCTACTGTTTCGACCGTACGTCGTTTTTATTCACAACGTAGGTGCGCGCCAAATGCTTTGATCTGAACGACGCTTCCCGGCGGCAAATTAATGGCGACGGGAACTTTTTGCGGAATAAGGAGCGTTTGAAAGAACTGTAATACAGTATCTCCTAATCCTACTGACTTTTATTTTAAGAACTACAGTTATTCGTGATATATACAAATACTTGACTACGGAATATTGGTTGAGCTTGTCCCTATAAAGGTCTTTGGACAACTGGTCTACAAGAAGACCACGCGACACACCGTGGACTCCGCGTGGGTGGAGTTCAGTTCATCTATCGAACCCTGACCTTTGATTGGTGCAACCCGGCATAACTCCCACCAAGGGTGTAAATAAGGCCTTCCCCTAATAATTAGGGAAAGGGAAATCCGTCGCGGGAAAGTCAGCGACGTGGGAGGCCGGCGTTTACGAGGACCTCTGACCCGTCATCGGGCCCTACGAGTCCTTGTCGCCTTAGCACAATAAGGCCTTTGAAAACCCCCCTGCACGCCAGGAAAACTGGCGCCTGATCTTGAGAAAAGTCGCGTCTTGTTTAAGAATACTGGCGCCTTGAAATAAACACTTCTTTCAAGGCGCCAGATAACAAATTCCGTCTAAGGACGGAACATCTACAATGATCCCCTTCCATTTATATTAGGTACCTATTTATTAAATTACACATGATCTTTAGAAACCAAAAAGTTCATACTTGGATTAGTTTTAGAGCGTCTTAGATATTTAGCGATACCTTGGTTACCGATTCCTATATAATATATGTAAATAATTCCTGTTTCGTCCTGCCGCTTAACATCCCCTCTCACGCTAGGTTTTCTGAAAATATTTCCCCAAATATTACTCATCAATATCAGTTCTAGACTGTCGACTCCGCCGGTAAAGGATCCTCTGGTTCCTCTAAACGGTTATACTCCCTATTCACATGAACTTAAAAAAGAAAAAGCCCTACCTCCTAACATCCCCGCGTTTAAGGCAGGGTTTGCTGCACAGCCTTAGTGCGCTAGCAGGTTCAGGACAAACCTCACACTTCCTTCATTTTCTCCTCTCCAGTCCTGCCTCCTACTCACGCCTCTCACACCATTCCCACCTCAGATATATTAGCTGATAACACTTCTTGCTATAGATACTTTCGCACCCTCTATATGTACACTTTAGTTAATTCACTGCCCCCTCATCCAGTACCCTCAGCTTCCTCCTCCACGATATAAAAGCACGCAAATTTATCGATACCTAACCCCCCGCTGTCATAACCGCCCCACATTCCCCCATCAACTCTCAACCTCAAGGAAACCCCACCCGGAACCATCGCATCCCAGCAAGCAGAACACCGCATGGCGGATCGACGCATCGCCGCGACGCGTCACTGCAAAAAGATTTAACCCGCACTAACGAGGTCGGGCACGCGACGCACATCCCCGAAACACAAAACCGCGGTGGAGAGAACGAAAAAACAGCGGGAGCGGGGGCCGAAGTAAACAGAGAAGGGACGAGGGGAGCAGGTTTGCGGGCAGGCAAAAAAAATAGCGGCCGTTTAATTTTCGACTCGGGGGAGGGAAATAAAAAGCATCGACCGCGCATGGACACCCCGCGGTGCTTCCAGCACCATCCCTGTCGCTACGAGACCTTTTTTATTTCGGACCTGTTTTTTCCCCCCGTGAAACAATTCCGCGGCGCCCTCGCTCATTGTTGAATCACGCGACTCCGCCCTCATCCCCGTCCCGGCTCCAAGAGTAAACGGCAGCGTAACAGGGAGGAAGGGGGCTGGGGGGTGGTTCGTAGGGATCGCGAGGCTGCGAGGGAAACAAAGAGGCCGAGATGCCCCAGGAAAAATGATAAAACTGCTGCGAAGTTTGCAGGCGAGCCGGGAACTTTGTTATTTCCCTGGCTGGGAAGATTCATACGTGGTAAGTAGCCGTGGAGCGAGGCCAGGGCACCGACGGTGACGGAGCTTGGCAGGATAGAACTTTCGGGCGTGAAACTTCGAGATTGGAAATATTTCGTGGACGACGCTCCCCTTTTTCCGTAACCCGTGCGCCCGCCCTGGTTTTTGGCTCCTTTTCGCGCGTCCAGGTCTCCCTTCTACATGGCCTCTCGTAAATCAACCGATCGAAACTTTCTTGCTGAATGGACATATGTAGGTACGCGAGCGTTGCTGAAGGGGAGTTGAAATGGAGGAGGGGGCGGGGGTTATATTTCGATGGTTTAATTCCGGTTTCCTAGGTTCTGCTTCTTCGCGGTATAAAAGTTGAGTAGTGTTTCCTGCGTGGGGTGGAGAATTGAGGGTGTTTTCAGTTACATGTGTGCGAAAGTAACAAATTGAAATGTGTCTTGGGGATTGTTTCGTGGCGATGAGACATCGTGTCTGACAAGTTGTTTATTTATTGAAGACATGTACTCTTCGATGTAGGGTATTATGGGAAAGTTGCCGCGCCATACGCAACTGTGTCTTTTCTTCTTTCTTCCAGATTCATAATATATCAAATAAAAATGATATGGGAAAAAGGGTAAAAAGCCCATAAATTTGTTTAGATTATCAGATTTGTCATTAAAAAATAAATAATTTTCATTGAGATATCACGGTATTTATTTTAAAATACTTTTTATATATTTGAAACATTAAGAATATCATTTATTCGACTCTGTCCCAATTTAACGTGCGGCATCTATCCCAAATGCTAGGGAAAGGCGCCGCAATATTCTGGCAGAGAATTATTTCAGGAAGTCTCTTTAACGTATTTTAAAAGTTATATCATGAAAAAGTATGAATTTTTAACTACTATGATAGCAAAACTAAGCACGACATATACCTACTGGGGCAAAGTGCGGTGGGCTTACCTCTAAAAACAACAAAATCTTTAAAAGTACTTAATAAGGGAAACACATTCTCTAACCCAAACCAACAGTCTAAAAGAAATAAAATCAACAAAGCTGTATTTTATTCCTGATAACCCTGAAATACAGAAAGTGCAGCGTCAATCGCAGTGCGGCATCTCTCCCATAATTGCCCTTGAGTCTCCTTGATTCTTAAATATTTAATCACTCAATATCGCTTCGTATACATTTAATGGAGCTATTGGACTTTCGAAGAAAATCCACTGTACGTGGATGCAAAAGTCACATAGGGGGATGTGCTTTTCGCGATCGATCGCTATAAAAAGTCTCGAAAAAACAAGAGGAACCACGTCGGGGGTGGAGAACAGAGGAAGCGAACGTTTCCTTCTGCCGGCTCGTACCACTGTTTCTCGCGATGCTATCTCACAAAACGGCACCCAACACGACCGATACTTTTTTCGGATTGCACGCCAAGCCCCGCCATTTGTTCCCCTCTGTTTTTCGTCGGGATGGCTTGACAGGAACAGCGCGAAAAATGAACAGCGACGGCGGCTTTTTTCCAACGCCCGTCGCGCGAAAAGCCAGTTCTCTGGGAACTTCAGTCGGGCACTAACGTACCTCTCGTCAATTAATTTTTATATAATTCTCCTACAGTCGTTGTGACAGATTTTCATCTTCCTATAGAACAAGATTCATAAACATGATGCGAGTAGCAGTTGAATACTTCCAAATATTTTCTTCTTTCTAATTTTTGAGAAATATGATCAAGTGTTATAATTCAAAAGAGTTGAGACAAATTTAAAGTTAGTTTAATATGATATCACATATATTGCTAATTTGTTACATGAAAAATAAAAGGGAATTGGTTGTAAAATTGTCTTAAGCCTCTGAGTTTAAACATCACCCGGTCAAATCAGTCAAAATAAAAAACTGGTCCTTTCTATTAAACCATGTTTAATATTTTATTCGCAGCGCAAATAGGCATATAGCTTGCCGCCCCTCTCCAAAATTTCTTGCCCTAGGCTGCAACCTACTTGCAAGTTACAAGGGAAGTTATGCAACCCGGAAATTCAGAAAATTATGCAACTTTGTGTGCAGGGAGAGTAGTTCATGCATAAGACAAATCTATTTTTTTTTGGTACCATAGTGCGGTTTTAGGGGGTGAAATTATCCCATTAAAAAATGCTGAATTTTCTTTTTCGTGGAATATCTCGAAAACGGTGAGAGATAATGGAAAGGAACAAAAGGAACAAAAGTTGCATATTGTTTTAGATGTACAAACCTGTGTAAACATAATAATCAAAAAATCGAAAAATCCATACGTTTCAAGTTACCCCCACCACCAACCCTTAATTCGATAATTACATATATGCACCTTTGTAGATATAAAAAAAGATGCAACTTTTGTTTAAACTCCCTTCCATTATTTTCCACCGTTCTCGAAATATTCCACGAAAATGAAAACTCTGCATTTTTTCAGTGGGTGGTTGCGCCCCCTAAAAGTGCACTATGGCACCAAAAAAAAAAATTCTTTGTTAGCCGACAAAGAAATTAGCCCCTGCGTGGAGGACAAATAAATTTTCATAAAACCAATAAATACATAAATTAATAATGCTGTTAGGAGGATGCACTTTAGATCCCAGAAATTTACTGGCTTTTATGTTTTTTATGTATCATGTCAGTGCTCAGGACGAAGCCTGCATTTTCAGCGCTTTCCAACGAAGTGCTTTCACGCTGCCGATGGCAGTCTGTACACATATTTCTCATGAAAACGCGGCTTTGTGATTCCACGGGAAAGTACACATCAGGCATGTTGATGTTTATAATAAAAGTAATTCTTATGCACATATTTTATAAAGCTAATGTACGCCCACCCACCCCCCCCCCCCCCCCTCGCGCATTTATCTCCGTTGATCAACGGCGAACCTCCAAACAGAACAGGAATAATTAATGCCTCTCATTTCAGCGGTACAATTTCAATAATATCATGCAAATCACAGACCAGGTACCCAAAACATTCGCAAATACAGTATCGCCCCCGTGACGCGAATGTCACTAAAAAAGAATACAGTGCCGTTGGAGCGGCGACGTTGCTATGCATGTAAAACAACGAGATGACCAAAAAACAGAAATGTCGGTGCAGTTCAAAATTATAGCATCCGCGCGAACTTCATGGCTGCTCCATTTGAACTCGTAAATACGAAAAACTGAAAAACAAAACTGTAGAAGGAGGAACGGATTTAGTACCAATCCACGGGGAAAAACATTTTTTTTTTTGGAAACACTGGACTTCAGTTTCGCTCGAACGACGAACAAGCAAACACGGCGAATTTGATAACAATGGCTGGCAAATTTATAATGACATCTTGTCGAAACCTGTATCGCGCAGGAAGCGGATTGAATTCTGCGATTGCGAGCAAAACTCACCGACAGAGCTGAAATAAAATGGGGGAAACGGAAACGAAATGGGCGGCCAGAAACGTTAGGGGCCGAAGCTTTCCCTTTTCGCTGATATTTTCCAATAATGGAATTTTTCTGTGTCAATTGTTTGACGTGAAAAATCAAGGTATACAATGAGTTGCAAAATTAGCTGCGAGTCACTCAATTTTTTAAACGACACCCTATAAGTTTTTCATTTCATAAAACGATCCTTCATGGTACTTTTTGAACTTGCTTCTTTATTTGCAAAGAAGGTAGGCAAATGAAAGGACCATTCAGTTCCATTTAAAAATCAAAGGTAATTCGCGGGATTAAACTTTTCTAGGAACTACGTCCCAAAGTCCACTGACGTTCAGTACAACACTATATTTCACCACATAAGCGAATACAGTTTTCGAAGAATCATCACGTAAATCTATGCAAGCAAACCGAACGAAAAGTTCGGCAGCATAAAATCTGCGCGTGCCAATAATTTTCTGAGACCCCGTATATTTTCCTGATGGCCTCTCGCGCAGCGTTCGCTCATCCGCGACCTATCGCGATTTATTAGTTCCATCTGTCGTTTCAGTGTCGTTCTTCGGCAACATCCGTGCAGAGATGCTCTAGTTGGGTCAGATTGTATTTCCCATTTGGTCGTATTTTCTCTGCAATTTCTGTCATCCATTCCTCTACTGTGCCGTAATGTAATAGTCTACATATTGTCAGACATCAGAAAGAAGATAGCAAGACCGATGAGAAGTCTTATAATTATCAAGTTGATATATAATATAATTACGCAAAGAATAATCAAACGAAACAGACCGGCTTAAATTAACTCCACAAACATATTCTGCTTGAATATGCTTTATTATTAGATTGATTGCAATCCTTTGTCCGTTTGTTTGTTTCGTTCAAATCATGTAATTCAATTTTAACTCACTTCCACCAATCCAATAAATTTGAAACTTTGCAGGCGTACATAATTATGATGACAATACAAAATTTAAAAGAAAAATCATCACCGACGGGGTGAAAAAATTGCATCCCCTACAATTATAACCCATAGCCACAAATTCAATCAACTTGAAATCCGTCTTTCGCGTTTTTTTCGAAAACGACATAAAGCTGATGCACAATTAAACAAACATTAAATACACAATTTATCGAGAAATGATCCGTCACGTACAAGTCATTCAATTTCTCATTTTTTTTAGTTGCAAAACTCAACACTAAAAACTAAATAATAAAAAAAAATAAGTATATAAACATAAATAAGTTTAACAATTTTATTTGATTTGATCGGAAATGCAGTTAAAACTAAAAAATTTCTTGTACTACAATTACGATTCTTGTACTTCGAATATGAATCAATTTAATACAGAATCAAGCATCGTAAAAGGAGCGATGAAAAATGATGAGATATCCTGCCCCCCACGATTTTATTTAAAGTAACATATCACTATCATAATTGTAGTACAAGAAACTAATTATTTTTATTGAATTTTTTATCAAATTGAATAAAATCGTTTAACTTTTTATTTGACCCCATATTTCAGTGCATGCTCGAAATTTTAATACGAAACGAGTGAACTCTTCGCCTAAGAATACCCCAACGTTCATCCTCGCCGCGCGTCTGCAGCGATCGAGAATTCACGCAAGAAGGATGGATGGCCGTGTTTCGGTGGCGTGCAGAATCATCGTTTCGCCCACTGGACCTCGTCTTCACCTGGTGTAGCCCCGTCCCCAGAGAAATTTCCATGAAATATACTGCACTAGCCGGTCACGTAACGGTGAATCGCGACCGAAGGAATTTCCAATTCGCCTCCCTTATGGCCCCAGCATTTACTCTTAGATTTCCACTTGCTTGCATCCACTTTATCGAGGAAGTCGAGAGCGGGACGTGATTCGATAATTTGAAAATATCAGAGGGTAGAATCGGCCCGGAACGATGACAAATGGGGCAAGCTGTAAGGGCAGAAAAGTTTACTCGATTTACGTAATGCCTCTTCGTGCAATCCTATCGTCAACTCGTGCAATTCTCGTGGAGTTGAGATAATTCGCTAAGAAAAATGATTCTTCGTTTACGCGGCAAGGAAATACTATGTAAACAGTAATTCTGCTAAATATACTCTGGCTTCAAAGTTGACCATTTTCCAGTGCACCTCAGAATCCATTCTACTTCGCGTTTCGAAATGTAGAATTACGCTGTTACGTTCGATGTTGAGGAGAACAGCGCCGTAGGAATACAAGAGCTCACTTGAAAATGGAATTGCTTTTTAGAATTCACCTTTTGTTACGATCAGGTCGCAGAGCCGCGCAATTTGGAGCATTACGGGGCTGTTTCACGACCAAGTACCCCCAGCCTCTTTACTCCCCCTTTCTTTACTCGATGGTGCTCGATGCCCGCGAAAGGGACGCGTAAAAATTACATTTCCACGCTCCCGTGAACGACTCTTTCAGCGTCTTCTCGAGTGGAATGCCATTAGAGCCGTCGATGAATACGGTGTGTCGCAAAAGTGGCAGCCGCACAACTTGGCACATTCACTGGCAAACAATGGGTGCAGGCGTTATCGCCAGCTTCGCGTCATCCATAGGTGTTATTTTTTCGCGCTGCTAAAACAAACATTCATTCTTCCTGGTCACTCTAATTTCTGGTCTTTCACTAGCATTCGAGGGACTAGAAAATATTTTTCACTCTAAGTATATCAGTTCTGTTTTCCAATATTCTTCCAAAAGAAGAGCTCTGACTTTGTCGTCACAATATCTATCGATCTTCTCCTCCTCCTCCTCCCCCAATCTCTAATTTCCCTAAATTTACACATATACAACTTCAGTTTGGTGAACAAGAATAAAGCAACAAATTTTATCGAGGAAAGTGGTGAGTTTTCAAACTGAAATGTCTGAACCTTTAATTTTTGCTATTCAATTTTGCGCAAATTTTATTATTTAACAAAAGAAGTATATAACTTAATAAAAAAGAAGTACAGTTAGTAAAAAAAGTATTTGGACACTTTTTAAAATCGCATAACTCTTTTAGAATTGGTCTAAACGACTTGATTTTTTTTGAGGACCTAGAAGGATTAGTTTTCTAAGTGACGTGTTTCGTCGTTTTGGAAAAAATTGCAATTGGTCGGAATAGCAAAGAAAATAGTAAAGGTCGTTTTTTAAACTTTTTTTTGTGAGCCTGTAATGAAAATTCAAAAATCCCGTTTGTAGATTTAAGTAAGTTGTATACATGCTCAAATTTTCATCAAAGTCGATTAACGTTGCTCTCAGCTAAAAACGTTTAAAGATCGTGGAATAAGGTCGAAAATCGCGGAAATTCCCGAAATCAGCGATTTTCGACCTTATTCCACGATCTTTAAACGTTTGTAACTCAGAGCAACGTTAACCGATTTTGATGAAATTTTAGGCATGTATATAATTTACTTCAATCTACAAATGAGTTTTTTTGAATTTTCATTACAGGCTCACAAAACAAAGTTTAAAAAACGACCTTTACTATTTTCTTCGCTATTCCGACCAATTGCAATTTTTTCCAAAACGACGAAACACGTCACTTAGAAAACTAATCCTTCTAGGTCCTCAAAAAAAAGCAAGTCGTTTAGACCAATTCTAAAAGAGTTATGCGATTTTAAAAAGTGTCCAAATACTTTTTTACTAACTGTATATAAATTAATACGAAAGAAAACTACAACTTCTTCTGAGATGTATAAAAATCCCAAATTTTGCTATGTCTTTAGCCCCAAAAATAGGATTCCCTTTCAGGGAGAACTTACGAGACAGTGGTATCAATGGAAGTGCTCTCTTGTAGCGAGTGCAGGCACTCGGCGTTTGGGAACGGCCTATGGTTCGACTGGCACATATGTAGGTGGCACTCCGTTGGTTTCGTTATTTGTACAGTTGGGAAAAGAGGACATCGGAGAATCGGCGTTTGGGGGATTGGTAACGCGGTTGGCCAGTAAAGATCCGCAAATCTTAGGTTCGAGTCTGTCGCCCGAGGCTCCCTTTTGCGCCTACATAATACTACAAAGTCTTAACAAAAGTAAATCTCCAATTGGGAAATACTGTGAGAGCGCCATCTACTAAAGTAAGCTCTGCAATCGGGTCAATTGCGTTACAGGACTGGTGTCACACAAGTATTGAAATAATGAAATAATGTTTTTGTCATTAAATAGTCTGTTAAATTTTACAAAATCGATCATCAAACAGTCAAAATTCACAATACTCCCAATTACATGTAACAACTAACCCGATTGTACTGCTTTAATTTTCGCCACCAGATTGCGTAGCGGAAATAAGAAAATGCCAATAGACGATCAATTTTTAAAATGTAATCTAGTAGTGAATTGGACTCAATTTCGAATCCAGCGTTCAAAATATGTATACATATCAAATTTCCGTTCCCATTTTTGAAAGTCAGAGGATCATCAAGCTGTCGGGCAGACACACGAAAAGTTTCGATTGAAGCCAGTGGAGGTGCTCGGTTATTTGCTTGTATCTCTGTAAACGTTTGATCGAGGCTTTGCGCGATCCGCAAAATTGCCTCGTCAATTATGAAACGAACAATATCGGGCCGCACCGGGCGGGATCGGAATATTCTATAAATGTGCTCGGTGACCCGTGCGCTTCCCTCGGCGATAAACACGGGTGCTTCCGTGCGCCTCGAATTTCTGGAGCTTCGGGGACGGGAGCGGCGGTAACTTGACGTCGAGGCGGTTATTTCGTGCGAGCTGCTCGCGATTTTCATGCGATAACTCGATCTTCCCTGCTCGCCATTAAAACGCTAATTAAGCGTCCCCAGCCGGGGATAAACGAAATTTAAACTCGATGCCCGACGCGATGAAGTTTACGAGTTCTTCCCCCGCCGGAGTTGTATCAAACTATCAGCGAAACCGCGTCAAAGTGGAAAGCGTGTTGCTTCCGTCGCGTCTAAAAAGCTTGATTCAATTTATAAAAGCGGCTGCTTCTTGCGCGAGTAGTGGTTAAGGACGCGATGAAAGGGGAAGGAGAATTGGACGAAGGCTCTATTCATTGCGCTGCTAGTAACTAGTGCTTGTATTTTGCTCTTTCCTGTGCCCAAGATATGGGAAACTGGAAGAAGGACTCAAGGGGACTAGGCAGTCAAATTGCTTGAAGATCAAGTATTTTCTTGCGAATTAATTACAAGAAGATGGATGTAGTTTCTGACACTTTTTCACAGAACAAAGACACTTTCTAAACCACTGTATACCTACAGTGGTGAACCTTCATCTTCTTATAATTACTACGCAAAAAATACTTCATTTGCGAGCGCTTTGACTGCCTAAGAGTCAACTAGCTTTTTCATGGAATGCAAGAAATCAATATGGCGGGCTCATAATTAACACGAACGTGTGTCTCTGTTGTACCGAATAAAAAACATTTCGGATATTTAATTTTTTATTGCTTTCTGATCTCGTAAGCCTAATGAAGTAAAATTCATGTTCTTACTTGAATAAAAATATACTTTTTCGAAAATATTGGTGTTTTAATTTAAACCGGCGTTGGTAAGGTGGGGAAATGTAACAAGAGTAGAAAGATGGGGTCACATAGACCCCGCAAAGAATTTAGTGTATTATAGAAATCCATATATTTGATTAAATGTTTATTGCCAAAATATACTCGACTAATTAAACATCTTTAATTTTCAACAGAAATATACTCTTCCTAACTTAAATAATGAGCAAACTAAATAACACTGTCATGCGTTGTTAAAAAATTATACTCAATTTAATATGTATGGGGACTGTGAGTGACACCACCTTATCAACGCTGGGTTAAAGTCGATTTTTTACAAATGTTTAGTAACAACGTCACTTACAGGATGGTTCAGTAATCTACGGTTAAGTACTGATAAACTATTAAGTACTCGAAATCACTTGTTTTCGTGACAAACGGTACCTACGGGCTCCTTCGGGATTCATTCCCTCTCTCTCACTCTCTTTCTCTCTCGGTCTCTCTCTCTCTCTCTCTCTCTCTCTCTCTCTCTCTGTTTCTGATTTTACACGAAATCCAGCGCAAGTATACATACCTACACATAGCTGTTCCCATAAAACTGAAGAAATCCTCTTAAGCACGATCCACTCTTTTCCTTAAACCTCCGTCTTAGACGGCTTAAGAAATTTCATGATACCGCGCCAATGTGGTATCGGGAAATTCTCTAGATGGTACGAAGTACGTAGTGTAGTTTAAAGCACAGATTTGGAAGAAAGAAGTTTAAACATAGTGCTCCTCGTATAAAGACGTTTAAACCTTCAATTAAGTTTAGAATAATCCGTTTAAAGCACAGCCTTCACAGAAGGTAATGCAAGTGCAGTGCTGTTCGGCGAAAAGTATCTGAAGCTGTTAACTTTGAAGACTGCGAGGAGAATCTAATCCTCGAGCAAAATACGAAACTACCGTGGAGGAACACTGCTTGTACCTATTAGAATAGTTGCGCGCAAAGTTCTTCGTCAATTCAAGACCTAGCAGCATTGAAGTACTAAAACTTGATCAAAATATCTTCTTTCTTCCTCTTACCATCTATATAAGTAGCAAACTATGTGTTTCCCGATTTCCACTTCTCCATAACGCCCACGTACACATCCTGTTCGGAGGAAATTTAGGAAAGTGTTGCCAATATCGCTTAAATCGTACTTCATCCATTTCTGATTAATTAATGAATATAAACGACATGGTGAAAATATCAAAGAAATGCGAAATGAGAAATGGAAACAAAACCTTTCGAGTACCTATACACCCTATTTTGTGGGTGCTATAAACATTTAAAAGAATCAAGGATGGTTGTAATTTTTTACCAGTTTATTTTAGATGATAATAATCTAACAATGCAGTTTCATTCTGTATTTTTGTATTTTTCTAAAAGCGGATTTCTTGTAGAATATTTTACATTCATTTTACTCTCATTTGACTTTAACGACTCCCCAGGGCCGTCCGCAATGATTAATTATAAAACAAAAAATATATTTCTCTAATTTAAGACACCCTTAACAAAATGCAAAAAGTCCCATTAAATTATATATAGTAGTTTTCCTTTAATTAATTCCTACATATCACCTATTTTTTTGGACTCTAAACCGGAACCTCCCCTTAAATGGTGCAATATCGGCAACCCTCCAAACCATGGTGCAGTGTATTTCTCTCCGCGGCTACGTTACACCGTAACGTCATTGGAATCTCCTCGAACAGACAGCAGGCCAGCAGCATCGTCGCATAAAAGGCGAAATATGTAAAGCGAGGGGGATAAAAGCCGCGGACTGATCAAAATTCCGAACGTACGCGACACTTCTGCCGCGTGCACACGCCGGCATAAAGCACGCCAGAGGTAAAACAAAAATACGCCCACGCGTCCAGAAATATATATCTTCTAGGGGTGAGCCGAGCCGCGGCGTCCCCTCGGCCTTCTCTCGCGGATCTCCAAGTAGCTGTCTCGAGCAGGGACGGTGATAAATCCGGGGAACGCATTAAATTCCGCCGTGTATTCGAAGTAACGATATAAGTGGGCCGAAGAAACGATCGAAATCTAACTGCGCCAGCGGGGAACGGGGGAGGCAGAGACGAGGAGGGTCGACGGTCTTTAGCGACTTGGAACGTTGTAACTGCCCCATTGTGGTTCCATCGAACGCGTACGAACGCGTCGATCGGCTCGCTGATCGATAGATCGGCCTTTGTTGCCACCGTCTCAGACTGCCTTCGAGAGCATTCTTTTTAATACGACCCTTTTATTACAGCCCACGTTTGGATGCTGGCCAATTCCCCTCACCAGCGTTCCATCCTTGATCGACCCCCATGCTTTCTGCATTTTCCTCTCGTCACCGCATCGAAGACGCTAGCAAGAAATCGGGGGTCAATGCTAGGCCCCTTTTATAAGCTTTTGATAAAAATCGACGCGATGGAAATCGTAAGTTTCGCGTCACTGTTAGGGAAAAGGAGATTGGTCGTTGTCGCCAACGTTGGTCCATATTGGAATTTTTTCCATGAGCGAAGTGTTACTCGGGAATCTGGATCGAAAGGGGAGCTTGTACAGGCTGGAATTCGTTTTGAGGACGCGGCGTCGTTCACCCTCGAAACTTTGATTAAATTTTAGTTATGTTCGTGGACGCGTTCGTGGCAATTTTTTCAGCCTCTCGGCGGGTTTCGTCCTTTTTGCGTGAAAGGAATGGTAATGAATTTTGGCTGAAGTTTGTTTCGCGAAGGAAATTTTGTTTTTTAGTCTGCGTGGACGGAGGTTTGGAAGTTTGAGATTAAAGTTCTTTGGTAATTGTAGGAGGCGCGGGCTACTGTGCGCGAGAAATTTGATAGAGTAGATGATAAAAGTAGGTACCTTAAACAGGTTTTTCTAACATTTTGCTATGTCATATGAAAATTGACATTTTTACATTTGCTTTAAGTATCATAATATTGCCTCTTTTGCGATTGTACTACAAATGTGAGTTTGCAGAAAAAATTTGGCCTTTTCCTTCTTTAATGTGAATTAACTGATATAAATACACCTAACTGTATAAATACAGTATTTCACAAAAATGCAATATAAATGCACATCATAAAAATAGCATTAACAGCTACAATTTTACTAATCTGAAGTTACATTGACACTTACTTAAATGTTACATTTTCTTTTTATATTGCTTAAAAAAAGAAATTGTTTTGGTTCCGCGATTACAAGTTCCGAAGGCGCACTAACGACACCTTATGCACTGCACCCAGTCAGGTGCTTCCTTTTTTTTCGTATATACATACATACTGCTCAATACTATTTTTTGCCTAAGAAAAGGCACATACAATCTTCTTAAAAATCATGTAAGAAGTAAATAAGACCGAGAAAACAATTTGAAAACGCGAAATGTACATACAATTGTAAAAAACTGATAACGAGGATTAATTTATTGCTACACATTTGGTGGACGATAAAGTTTGTCGCTTTCAATAGTCAATTGTTTACTAATTCTTAAATTTTAAACAATACGCCATCTTATTTTAACTGATAATAGATCATTTAAAGCAATGTCATCTATGTTTCAAATGATATATTTATATTACATAAATTGCGTTTAAATTTTTTGACACGGCAAAAATAGCATCCAGCAGTATAGCTGTCAATGTTACTGCGTACTGCCAATGTTCCCCCAGTTTACAGTAACAGCGATGATAAGTACAAAGAAACGTGAATCATCCTGTCACAAAGAGTGAAACTAAATTTCTGTTAATCGTTAAATTGAATGTTACACCAACGTCACCTGCTGGTGACGCTTCCATATACTTTGTGATGGATGTGCTGTACTAAAAACGCTCGGTAACCTGTTTACAGGAAAATTGAACCTGGAAACGAATTTATCCTGACGTTACACATCTTCGCGAAGTAGAATATCACGTGTCGGATCAGACGTAACGATGTTACTGCAGTCCAACGGGCAAGTAGTATAGGTCACCGTTTAGTCAGACAGTAGATAAAGCGATGCTCTTCAACACTCTCATAACTCTCGTTCTCTCATCGCTTCAAACTGTTCCCATCTAAGATTTCAAGCTTTACTTTACACACTTTATTTCTGAATTTTCTTTAATATTCTTTCGAAATTTGTAACAAAATAATCACATAAAATTTTCCAAAGTTTAGTAGCTTATAAGTTATCCTTCGCACTTAACCAAAACTTAAAGGCCAACAAAATAGTCTTCAATGCTTCACATATTATTTGAAAAAGGAGAATCTAAATGCTTCCTGAAAGCAGCATTTCGATCAACCGAGAATCGTACGTTCCCAACTTTCACAGATTCCGAACGCTCTGGCACACTTTCTCCAGCGTCCACCTTTTCCGATAATTCGAAAGACTGAAGGTTCATTGTATCGAGGGGGAAACGGCTGAAAGCCTGGGCGAAAGAATCTGTTAATGGACGTTCACGTGTGAAACGTACGGCTTGCGCGCGGTGCCGCCCGTTCTCCGCCTTCGAGTCACCGTTTCTCCTCCGTCTGTTTGATTCAACGTATTTCCCCGACGGTTGCATTAGAAAGGGAAGTTTGTCTTCCGCCGTTGGAAGGAGCTTGACAGCTGATTCTCTTTTTTAATCATGCCGCCGGGCCGATCAGTCACTTCCCTCATGGGAAGAAGCGATCCATCACCCTTCCGACGAATTGCCATCGGCGACATGATCTAGCTTGATGGAGAAAGACGCAAGTATGAGGGTGAACCACTCCGTAATGGAACTCGCGGGGCTGAATAAGTCAAGTAAAAGCTTTCCTCTCGTTATATAAAACTTATTACATACACGTCGCTTCGAGCACCTCCACTTCGAATTGCTTATTAAATATTACAATTCCCATGCAGTATTAAAAGATTCCCGGACTCCGAGCTCCGCCCGACTTCGGAATAAATCAGACATCCGCGTATTTCATCGCGCGTTACAGCAAAGAAAAGCAAAGTTACGTTCCACAAAAGCCCAGCACGAAATACGAGGTAATTCGGAACGGAGGTAAAACGATTCCTTCTTCGTGCCGGCGCTCCGAAACGCGCTTTGAAAACCGAGCGCCCTTACGCCGAACAATCGTTCTCCTCGAAAGGAATTCGCCGTGCTCCTTTGACGGCGATCATAAACTATTCAACCCCTTCAGGCCTGTGATGACAGTCGCGCTCTGCCCCAGCGACATTTGCAACTCACAGGACGAAACAGTAAATTATTTCTAGACGGAAGCGCCAAAGCTTTCAGCTGCCCCGTCTTCGCCTGTCCCCTTTTGGATAACGTTGCGCGCCAGAGCACGGGCGGCATCCAACGTCTAATGCGAAACGTATCACGGAACTTAATAACCCTCCGCGCATGCAATACCAAGCCAACTTATTTCCTCCGTGCAGAATGGCTCCTTTTGAAAGTCGTTGGCGCACGGCGTGTTACGACGCAGCTACCAGCGACGTCTGCACACTTAACCGGTTGATTAAACTAGCTTTCGCCCGTCAGAGTTTGTAGTCGAGCAAGATTTTGGATAAGTGAATTTCTGGACGGATGAAGCTCCAGCGTAGCGAGATGCTCCGAGCTACGAAACTTCTGGATAATCGTGGTTTGCGGGAGCCGAGCCTGCCAGACTTCATTTCTAGATGTAAGGTCGACCGGGGCGAACCGAATCACTTTGTGTTTGATGGTAAAAAATAATAGTTAAAGATTAAGAAACTAGGTTTTTATAATCGTTGTGACACTGATTCGTCACCGTGCAGTAGAGTAAGTATGGGTGAGATGGTCGTAGTTTCGTTTGGAGTCTGCTACGGCCAACTTATTTGAAATAAAGCAAGGAAAATGGTGTAGAACAAAACTTCAATCCTTTGTCTACATGTACGTTAATACTAATAAACGAAATATTATTATTTAATATACAAATTTTAGAAATGAAAAAAAGTGTCATTGCCCGTATTTCCGTTAATGTCCGGGAAAGATGGGCATATTTTCATGGGGCCAATAACCACATGACTTATATCTTAGCCAATCTTGTTTTTTTTATTGGTTTCGGAATAATTTTCTCCGAATTTCACCAAAATATCTGAAATTACATGAAATACAGTTATGGCCAGCTCTCCTGGACAACAATTGACCATCTTTCCCTTCAAGCCCCTTTCGCTTAGACTAACAAACGTAACCCCGAATACATTAAGGTTAAAAACACTGTAAACAATGCACTATCGAAAATACATCTTGAGAATTAAAAATATTCAGCATAAATAACAAACAAGATGACCAAAATATTGATCAAACATTTTGAAGCAATAGCTTAAATTTCACAGTGGATTTACAAACCATTAAAAACGTTCTATTCCAACAGTTTGAACTAAGAATGTTAGTTTTCTGTGACACTTTGTACCCAGGCATGACCATCCCACCCTGACTTACCCTATATTCCTTTTGCGACGTAAATGCTGGATAAGAAGGGATTTGTTTAAATTCCATCCCCAAGGGGGTGAAAATGGGTAAAATGTGTTTTCACAGATTTCTTAAAATCTCTTAAACTCGATTTGATATCAACCTGGTTTTTACTTCGATAGGTTACTCACATAAATGCCAAAAAAATAATTTCAGAATTTTGCCCTAATCAACCCCTAAGGGTGTGGTGGTAAGGGGTGAAATGTGTTTTCACGAAGTCCTTAGTATCTCTCAGATGCGACGCGAAGCGCTGGGGTATTTTGCTAGTATTATATATTTACAGCTACTTAGAAAGTTCCCCTTTGCCTTGAACGTTAATAATAAAAAATAAAACCCAATGTAAAAATCTTTCTTCTGCAAACAAAAAAAACAAAAAGTGAGGAATAACCTTGAAATTAAATGCTCGTTTCTATCGCGATATAAGAAATATGAACTGCATCCTTATTTTGATCCGATTCGCCTCCTCTGATTATACGATAAATCAATGTTTCGTTCAAATAGATTTCCGAATCAAATCTTACAGAGTTCCAAGCGAATTCTTGAATGCCCAAGCTTTCCCCAAACTTTCGACCGATTAAATCTGATAGTAACGCACTTTTGCCCCAGCTGGATATCCAAGTAGCCCGCCTTTCAGTCGGGTTAATTTTTGGCTATGAAAGTTGAAAGTTGGCCCGCTTGTTCAGCAAGTAACGCGAATTTAACTTGAACCCGTGCCACCCCCCCCCGCCCCCATTCTCCACGGTATACAATGAACGGCTGTTGAAACTTCTGCGAAAAGATAGTCTAGTAGTTTATCCAGCTTTGCGTTCGCTCCGAACGGGAATGCTCCTCGGTAATTCCTAACTAACCGCGAACGATCGATGTTTCAGTGTGGCGGTCAGAGCGGTGTCTGGGTAGCAAGCGTGATCATACTGTCAATTGGAAGCTGGGTGGGCAAAGTTGGGCCACGACCAGCCGATGGCGAGATTGCACACCTGACGTCGCCGAGGGAGAGGCTGGAGACGGTCAGGCAGGTTCTTTCCGAGGTGCCTTTGATCGACGGGCACAATGACCTGCCCTGGAACATTCGAAACTTCGTTCACAATCAGCTGGCCGAGTTCGACTTCGACAAGGATCTACGACAGGTCGCGCCTTGGAGCAAGAGCGCCTGGAGTCAGACCGACCTGGTCAGGCTTCGCCAGGGCATGGTCGGCGGTCAGGTAATTCTTCAGTGTCTTGGTGATAAGAAACGTTGCAACGACAGTAATTTTGGGACACGAAAGATGTGGTGGAAGATTAGGTGTTTTGGACAGGCGTGAAAGAACAGCACACTTTTGATAATAATGATAAAAGTTGTGAGCCTATATTAAAACTATTCCTAATCTACTCTTCAATTTTCACCTCGTGAACTCTACTATCTTCGACGCAGAAAGCAATCTTCTCTGCTCTGCTCTCGATCACCCCGCACTTTTCAAGAACACACACGCACACAAAATTTCCGCCGGCGTTCCAAGAATCATTCTCGCTTGTAATCGACACGCAAACTAAACACTCACTCGGTATCTCTTCCGCCGCGAACACTCCTTCTTTCCACCAAACAGTCCACTAGTCCTCGACGCGCAAAGTTTTCCCGCGCCTATGTAAATGAAAATTATTTCAAAATTATTGATTGTCACTCGAGAAGAGATTATAACAATGCAACTCTACAAGAGCTTCGCTCATTATTTTTTCTGTAAGTACTACCTTGCGTAGGAATCGTTAACAGAAAATAAAAAACAACAGAGAAAGTCGTCGTCGGTGTAATCTAAACTAGGACTGGGACTATTTGTCGAATTATTTGGTATTCGAATATTCGAATACTTCAGTTGTTCAATTATTTGGCGAATATAATTCGAATATCCAAGTATTCGAATACTATTCGAATATCCAAGTATTCGAATACTATTCGAATATCCAAGTATTCGAATACTATTCGAATATCCAAGTATTCGAATACTATTCGAATATTTGAGTATTCGAATACTGACGTATTCGAATAGTATGGTGTGAATTATAAATCAAGTTGTTGAGGTTCATTTGTCAGGGTGAAATCTTCTAAGCTAATTTTAACCCACTTCACACCATACTATTCGAATACTGCTCTATTCGAATACAGCGATATTCGAATACTGCTCTATTCGAATACAGCGATATTCGAATACTGCTCTATTCGAATACAGCGATATTCGAATAGTACTCGAATACATCGAAATTCGAATAATATTCGAATAATAACATTCTAATACTGAAATATTCGAAGTTTATTCGTAGTATTCGAATACTTGTAAAATATTCGAATATTAAATTATTCGAATAATCCCAGCCCTAATCTAAACGTGACCTCGAAAAGCAGACAAGAATAGACGTTCCCTTAAGAATTAAGTAGCTGATGGAAAGTCTTAAGTTCTCTCCTACCACTCTGCACCCCGAAACGTTTAGCAAGTGGTTTACGTGGTACTTATCTAGAGACACCGCTGCACACGTGTACACGTGTACACGTACATAGCCTCGCCCGCCGGCGTGCTAGCGTCCACGTAACCGGCGGGTTAAGGAAAATTAAAGGAGAAATATTTTCACGGCACGTCCGCGCATACTTCTCGCGAAAGTTGAGAAATTACGTGGACGGGGTGGGTAAAGAGCGAAATAACAAAGCTGCTAAGGCGAACTGCTCGCCAGCCATGAAATTCACTTAGCTTTTTATTTAGCCAGCTAGAAGGAACGGTGAAATTAATTTGGGACTTCTTTCGCGGTCGTGCGCACCCTCTCGCTACAATTCTCGCGGTCGCGCACAGCCGCTCGCTACAAAGAGCTTTCCGAACTTCCCTGCGTGCGCATTGGCCGCGGATAAGCGAGAAGAGACTATAAAACTCGCGAAGAAGGAAACTGATCCTCCTGCGACGCTTCGATATCAATTTCAACAAAGTGCTTCGTAATTTCGTTAATCTACCCGATATTCTATCGCATCGATCTTACGGTATCATTACCTACAAACATCTGCTTCACTCTGTATTCCATATAAAACCACCCCTTACGCGAATGAAATATCGGAAATTATTTTTTAAATGAAAGTCAGGATAATTGGAAGCATTCAATTACAGAAAACCATATCTGCCTTTTTCTTTGATGTAATGGAAGAAGCACTTGCGTTCATCCCGAAACTTATTTCGTGAACGCAGAGACTTTTATGCTAGCCTAAACTAGAGAGACTATTTAGTTACCCCACTAAATGTTTCACAAAATTCCTAGCATTCAAATTATTCTTCCAATAATACCAGGCTACTATTGCCAACTGAAGCTGCCATTTTTAAACAAACCTTAGCGGGATACTCATTTCCTTTTCGTCATTTATAGCATACTAGCTTCGTCTTGCTTACCCTCACACCATTGTTCTCCTTTCACTCTCTAAAGCACCCCTTATAATTATCGCACCTTATAGTTTTTCGCACTCAATCAACCCATTTTTCAGAGAACATCCCTCGTATTCCGCTGCGCAATAACTTGGAGCGGTTTTTCCAGAAGGGATTCTCTCTAATCCCCGAGCAGGGTCGATTCATCGGCGTCATATAAAAATTCCCATTAAACGGTATCCTACCGAATCGGATTATTTACGCCACGCCGCGGGATATTTGCCCGGTGCGCGTACGTAATCCCACGTTATGGGGAGTAATCGCGGCTGTGAGGGCATATCAAAGATGCCCCATGACCCCGCCGGATTTAATGCATCGATATGATCCTGAAGCCTCAAGTGTGTGCGCGTACATGTGCACGGAGAAACGTGGGTGCGTGTATTAAGGGAACGCATTGCTGCTGTGCAACCGCGATGGAAAGCGGAATGGAACGGGGAACAAGTGGGCCGAGCCTACCAGATGCCAGCGTCTGACCATGAGCTAGCTCGTTACGCGGCTCCCTAATTTCCATGAGGCTCCCGGTAATTTACTTTACTTCTCGGTGCATTCGTCTCGCGCCGCGATATGATCCTGCGCCCTCCTGGCCGTGGTGGATTCATCATGCACCCTGTCTACCATGGGAATGTAAATCTCCGTTCTTACACGAAGTCCTCCCATACTAATCCATAAATCTGCAAATATAATTGTATTAGCGGATCATGTAGAGTAGCTAGCAAATGGGGAATCCCCTCGGTTTTTCTTGCACGTGGCACGAGGTGCCGGGAAATCTGTGTTTTAGATTCTTGAGAGATGAGTTCCTCACTAGGTTTTTCTTGGCTTAGCGCGTGTCCACTTTTATGGGCGCTTATTTAAGCCCATTTAAGCCAATTTAAGCTCATTTGGGGTTTGAAAGTAGAATATTAGATTTACTGTTTTAACTCTTTCACTTGTTCAGTAATCGATTGAGTAGAGATCATTTTACTTAATGGCAGTAATAAAGCGGAGGAATATCAAAATCTGTGCTATGCTTAACCCTTCGTGGTCACACGGGGTGTATCTCGCCACAACACCAATTTTCGAGTTCACATGATTTGAATTCGAGAAATATCAATTTAATTTGATAGATCATATTAAAATTTAAATGGAGGATTAAAAATTTTGATATAATTTAAACGAAAATTAAATATTCGTGATTTGAATTCGAGGATGGAAATGCAAAAAAAAAACAAATATCTCTTTTTCCCACAATCATGGAAAATTGCTCTTCATGGACTACAAATGTTATCATATCAAAATTTACATTTCTAGAAAAAGACTATTAGAGCATAATTGTATGAGTATTACGAATGTACAATTATTACTGAAAAGTTAAAAGATTCAAATATACGAAAATGGTAACTAAAAAATGACGCTGGGGTGCATGGAACCCCATGTGACCAATTTGTGATTATAAGAAGGTGTGACCACAAAGGGTTAATATCACTTATAAACATAAGACCGCCAATTCCTCTTTTTTCCATCTCCTTCAAGTTTCCCCCTAAGAAGTATCTATACTTGAGGGCTTCGCTTCTCAGTTTACCCCTTTGAACAACAGCTCCTACATGAAACTTCCCACTTGATATTCAAAACAATTGGACTCATTTTCCAGCAGCACATGCCAATTACACACCATCCGTTCGCAAATCCAAAGCGCCATCTGCAGCCTCCATCCCTTCTGTCTCATCCCGGCCTGGTCGAGCGGATATCCCGCAAAGCGAGCCGTGGTATTAAGAAAGACACCGCCGCCGACGGGATGACACAGAAAGCGGTTCTCTCTTTATGAACGTAACCGTGTAACAACCGAGGACGGCACACATAGCGGGGCGCGCAGCTCCGCGAGCACGACGACAGTGTGCACAGCAGCGAAATAGAAACGGCCACGGAGACGCTCCAATATTACGTTCCACAAACACGGGCACGCTCGATGCTTCCACCCCCGCTTTCGACCGCAAGCTCGTTACCGGTTCCCCAGCTTTTCTGGGCCGTTTCTTTATTTTCCCTCCCTCGGCCAACCCTCCGCTTTCTTCCCCGCGCTTCCCTTTTTCGTTGTTCCACGCGCCGAGCTCGCGCCGGATGCGCCATTATCGCGGCGGGAAGCATCTTCGGTCAGTAAAGAGAGGGATGTCCGCGACGACGCTTACACGCGAAGCCTCCGCGACTCTCTTCGATGTCCTAACAGTTTCAGTGGCGCAAGGCTTTCAGCAAGGAATAGTCAAGTCAGCTACGCCTCTTCGAATGGTCAGACGAGCGAGAAACTTTTGCTCAACTCACCCCAAGCAAACATTCGGGGATAGTCGAAGGATACTATCGATGCTTTCCAGAAGGTATCGACGTGGAAACACGCCGACGTCGTTTAAACTGCTAATTTTCAGGCTGGAGATTGCATAAGGAGTAGGTACTCATAAGCAGTACGGTGTAGGCTTATTGGTCGAAGATTTGAATAACAGAGAATTCGAATTTGAGATATGAATATTTGAAGACTTGGGAGTATTCGAATATTCGAAGACTTAGGAGTATTCGGGGTGATCGAATTTCTATAGTTAATCGTGAAATTCTTTTCACACTGACCTTTACAATAATTTGTTTTTCAAACGATGAATTTGAAACTTTATTAATCTTCGGTAAGTTTATAAATTTTGAAACGATAATAAACGTCAGTTATTTGTATTATTATACTAATTATTTTGCAATCGTTATTCGAAGAAATTAGTCAAATAATGAAAGGAAATTTGGCTGTCACTGTGTTTGGTTCCGTTGCAATGTCGAAAATTTCCTCGCGTAGAGAAAGGATTGGATAAAACAGTGCGTCAGGGGTGTGGCTTTCAATTTTTACCTTTGCATATAATGTTCCAAGTTCCAAGAATTGCGCTCGACTGCGGCGTTACAATCAGCCCCGTTAACTGTAAGTTACAGCGAATTCTCGTGCCGAGGATTATTTATAGACGCTACGTGATACCATATTTGCGGCACGATAAATCATAAACCTGGACCGCGATCATAAAATTTGTCATGGTGTGCTCGCGGGGGAGGGGGTTGAAATAATGTGTAATAAATTTCGGAGCAATAATGGACAGCGATCTTATTAAACTGCAATAATGAACCGAAATTCGAGCGCGCACGGCTGGGTATAATTTCGTGGTTCGCATTGATTTCTGTGTTATTAAATACTACACTGAAATACGGGGGAGAAGAATGCAACGAATTTCATAACTAAAAAGTTTGCAGGAAGGAAGAAAAAATAGAAAAATTAAAACATTGAAAGACACCGAAGAATCGTTATAGATTGTTGATTCTAGTATCAATCTTTTCAATTTTCACTTTTCACTTACACCAGTGTTTCCCAACCTGTTTTACGACGCAATCCCCTTTTATAATATGCAAATAACCTGCGACCCCGTCCCGTCCATAAAGGGTAAGGTAAATTTAACAAAGTAAAGAAAACATTATAAATTGGTATTTCAGAATATAACTGTTTCTTATAAAAGTAATATAAAAAAAACCGTGGCAGCCCTCCACAAAACCCTTCGCGACCCACCGGTTGAGAATCACTGATATACACCTTAAATTGACATTCGACTGTACAATACACAATCCCGAACAACACACACTGAATCCTGTTTTTACAAAGATCCGTGTAAAAAAAGGTACCACGAACATATGGAACATTGTATATAGACCGAAATCATACAAACAAATGGTCAAAGCGCGAACCGAATTTTTTTCCGACTGCGTCGCTACGATTGGCGCCACACGCGTTCAATCAAGTCGTAGAAACCAGACAAATATTTACTCGAAACTGTGTAGCATCCAAGATTTTTTTTTAATTGAAAGTAATTACTCAGAAGAATAAATAGAAATATTCCCACGAATGTTTTTAATGAGGCAAATTTATCGGACCGTGTCAGATCAACACAGATCGTGTAAAAACAGAATTAAGTGTACAAGCTTTTAGAAACTGCAATGTTCATCCAAATAAACAAGGAAGCTTAACTCCTCCACATCTAACGTTTCGTTTTTCACCCAGTTTGTTTTAATTAGCCAAGGGATAATCTGACGTGCCTGCTCCCTTTTTATCCACAGTTTTGGGCTGCTTACGTGCCGTGCGAGTCGCAGCATCTCAACGCGGTCCAGCTGACTTTGGAGCAGGTGGACCTCATTAAGAGGCTCATAGAGAAGTACTCGCAACACATGCAGTTCGCTGCATCATCAAGGGGTGGGTATATCTCTCGCGATTATCCGAAGCGACCCGCTTGCGCAAGCCTCGACCGCGCGACACGGAAACCTTCCCTCTTTCTTTTTTCTTCTTCCCCTCTTCCTTCGAGGACGAGAGAACAGCGGGGACGAAAACTCCCCCATTACAGCTGACTCGAAAATTCCGCTGAAACGCGAAAGTTTGCTTTTTTTTGCGTTTCCGCTTCGATAGCCGCGAGTATTTCCCATCGTTTCGACTAAACATCGACGCTTTGAACGAGCTTCAAAGCTCGTGAAATTCGCTGTTCCGCGAAGGGACGATTAAAATGTTCTGAATCGTTGGGTGTCTGCAGACGAAATCGTCGTCGAGTTAAACTAGAGGAAGTGGTGCAAATATATACAAGCTAGGGTCTAAATATGGGCTGGTTGAAGTATTGGGTCATAGTGGGTGTTTTACTCTAACGGAGAAGGTGTAAAAGTACGACTCAGAAAAAAAGGGGGGGTGAGAAACAGATAATGGCTTGCATTTGTTTTGGTTAACGCATTGTGTTGCGAAAAAAGAACGACCGAACGAATCTTAAAAATCTTATAGGTATGTTTCTTTTATTTTTTTAACAACAATCTGGCGAACTGAGAGTTAACTTGCTATGAGCACTATATTGTTGATATCGTAAGCTTCTTTTAGCGTAATTTTTTGTAATTAATAGCATCGCGTAGTAATAAATTTCAACGCGCTAAGCCTCCATGAGCAAATGATCTAAATAGCACCCACCCTAGTAGCATTTCTGGTTGGCCCACGGTATCCCCAAGTTGGGATTTAGTTGGCCATCAAAATGCCAACAATAAATGCTACTAGGGCAGATGACGAAGATGCGAGTTGCATGTTTCGCGAAGGACTTTCTTCTGAAGACACAAAAGGAGAACTTTTCCCGAAGTAGTCTAGGCACACAATGCCTGTGCAGGTGTTGAAAAGGCCATACATCTGTAACTACTGCATGTAAATTGACCATCAGCATCTAAGTTTATTTGTATTAGCATTTTAGACATTTTTTAAAAAAAAATTCAGTCTGAAAATATGCAGTTTCCACTGTTCGTTTATATTATTTTCACAGTAGCCCATATTTAGACTACCCTTTCAAAAACGAAGATTCCGGCTGTTATTTTAAATATAGTATTTGAAGCAAACATTACTTTTATTCAGCTTATTTCAACACCATATCATAAAGTAAACATATTTAACATATAGATTCAAGCGTCGCATCATCAAAATTTAGACCACTTCCTCTATTTTTTAACTATCCCTTGTCAAGTGAAAGTTTACGTTCTAATCTCGCGAAGAGTTTAGACCGGCGTACAGTATTTACAAACGTCATTGCTTAACGGTTGAATCGTTAACGGTGGGTTTTCAGAAATCTTGGAGGCCCACGCAAGGGGCAGGATAGCTTCCCTGATCGGAGTGGAGGGTGGCCATAGCCTAGGAAGTAGTTTAGCCGTTTTAAGGACACTGTATCAATTGGGTGTACGGTATCTCACCCTCACGCACACTTGTAACACACCGTGGGCGAAAAGTTCGTCGGTGGAGGACGAGGATGAGGAGGGTGAGTACTGTGAAACGATAGAATTATCATCTTTACTCCCCCCAACGATTAACATCCCGGAAAGAAAATTATGATCGATAACGTATGAATGCAGCAAGCTACCGAAAACTTTTGCACCGTGTACGTTGAAAAATCGTTAATAATCGCGGGCTTCATTGTCCCAGAGGGGGTAAATGTTTCGGTGGTGAGCGAGAGACGGGTAGGTGAGGTGGTCTTTTGTTTCAGGAGGCGGTCTGACAGCGTTCGGTAAAGCGGTGGTCCAGGAAATGAATAGGCTCGGGATGCTGATAGACCTTAGTCACACAGCAAGGGCTACCATGAGGGACGCATTGAGAGCCAGCAGAGCACCCCTCATTTTTTCTCACTCCTCGGCCTTTGCCATTTGCAATTCCTCGAGGAACGTTCCCGACGACATCCTAAAGCAGCTGGTACGTTACTAAAGGCACCACTGGCATTATTAATCCAGCTCGATCTTGCTTAAATACCTAAAAAAAAGTAATTCCCGTCGAAGTCTATGAAACTGAAAAATAATAGATGCTGACTTCCTTTCGCCAATATTTAAGAATGAGAGTAGTAGGTATAATTCAGTGTTATCTTATTAATGCTCTTCGTGGGAAACAGAAACAGTGTAATAGTTCCTCAATATTTACAGGGAATTTTGTTCCAATCGTGTTTGCTGCAGAATATTTATAACATCCTGTATAGAGAGATCTATTCGAGGTAGGCTTGCGTGAAATCGAAAGGATGGTCCCCATACTTTCCCCCGAATTGTCCCATTTCTCTTCCCCTCTGGAGGATAGATAATTATCTCGACTCGGTGGCTGGGCTTTCAATGGCTCGAAACATTTACCACCGACGATTCCTTTCTATTGCCGAGTGTTGCGCTCCATTATAGAGAACCCCAACCTCAAGGGACAAATTAGCAGGGCGCGAAATTAAGAGATCCATCTAGTACTGTCCCCTGTCACTTCCCGTGCCCGTGCCTTCCTGCAAATTGAGGGATTTCCTGCTAAACGACCACTTCCCTGTGTTGATCTCCCCAGTGGAAAATCTTTGATCGAGTAGACATAAGATCAACGAGTACTACAGTCGTTTATCTTACACAATTACGAAAGTATAATACCTACTTCTAATCAAAATTGACTACTCAACCACGTGTTTATTTCCACGCCTAATTCAATCCTCTCAGCCCCTATATTCAAACCCTCAACTTTTAAAAAGTAACTCTTAACCCTTTTAACTTTTAACGCTTAACTTTCGACTCTCAACTTTTAACCCTTTTAGCTTTCAACCCTTAACTCCTTAACCCTCAAGCAAAATTCCTCCAGACGCATTCGTCAATGGCACTCGCTGTTTCATAATGATAAAACAGTTTAAGTTAGAGGAATCTCAGAATTGAATTTCGACGAGTAGCTCGACATCGTTCGAGAAGCGAGGCGACTAGAGGAAATGCGGTTACGCTAGGGAACATTGCAGTAGACTCGGTCGAAGAACCTGCCGCAGTAGCTGCGGTCAGGAACTGCGGCGAACAGGTAGCGCGGTTAATGTCTGAGGCTTCTAACCAGGAACTGATTCGCTTTTTGATCGATCATTCCCGAATCATATTACCATACACGTAATGCCCAAACAGGACTGGCGAACGCGACACGTGAACGCGCGCCAAGCGCGGTCAGACCGATAGAGAAGTTGTTGAAATGTTGGAAAACTTTATTTGCAGGCTGCTAACGGTGGGCTGGTGATGGTGACGTTTTATAATTACTTCGTGAAGTGCGGCTCGCAGGCAACTGTCTCAGACGTCGCCGAGCACATTTACTACATTAGGAACCTAATTGGCGTGGACCACATCGGCGTCGGTGGTGACTTCGACGGTATCAACAAGTATGTACGCTTTGCCCATGAAACATCAACACTTTCTTACCGCGTCAGCTCCTGGGTTCCACGAGGCGTTCGGCAACAGAGAGTAGAAAATGAAATTGGCTGATTCTACGGGACAAAATGAGAGAGAAATCAAGTGTAAAGAAATTCTGGCGGAAGCTTTGTTTCTTAGTGATTAATGCATAAAACCTGGGGCCAGGAACGGCTGAAACACGTTGCGTAGGTCAGTAGAGGTAGCTTCTGGTTCTCACCACGTCTCGCCCCGATGCACAGTGGCGAATTTGGCCTCAAAACATGGCCAAAGGTAATATTTATTTCCAATTGTAAAGTAAATTGTTGGAGTATAATATGACTCTGAGAAGATAAAAATGTAATTTTTTAACGTTACATATTCAATTTGTTCTTCTGATTAGAATTAAAATTGTTAACCGGTTTGCGGATTAACCTGAGTCTGATTCGGGGTAAACGTTTTCCTTCGTAACTTAAGAACTAAGTAGTCATCGTATTAACATGAGTCAAATTGGAAATTAAAGCTAAAAAATTATAATTTTCAGTAAAATTTACCATACTAATGGAAAATTCTTCTTTGCATATTTGCGTTCGTTTAAATATTGTAAAAGTAAATGATGTACTGAAACGTACAAAGGATGCAAAAAAGTCACTATTCAGTTACGGAGATTAAAAGTAAAACTGATATTTTAGGAGTTTTTGAGTGTGCTGATGTGAAAATTGTGACCGTTCTAGCAAAATTCTAAACGACATACTTAAATCTCGAAATGTTGGGTTTACTTACGAGAAAATCAGTTTTTGTTCTTGCAACACTCACCTCAAATTTGAAATCAGCATCCTCAAAAGCTATTATATAACCTGGAAGTAAATGTTTTCCTCCGCAGGAAATGCTTGCGGATATGTAGACACTGAACTGATGGGAAATTATATTCGTGTCTGTGTGCACATACATGATGATATTTGTCAAAAATGCAAAAAATTGGCAAAAGACTGCAACGGTACCTTATTATGCACACCTTCAGCTTCAATTTAAAAAAAAACCAGTGGTTTCTCTCGGTTTATTCTCAACTTTTTACTTAACAATAGACAAAAAATGTAAATTTTTCAATACTCATCTATAACAGCTTTCAGAGAGTCCGCATTTTAAACAGAAATATTGCATTTGATAGTACATCATAATATATACTACTTACTTTGATAGGTAGACTAGATAATCTGAAAATAAATCTTAAAGTAGGTAGCTCATTAAATTTCGATCGTCAACTTTGAACTGACATATCTTCAAAAGAGCTGCAGTTTAAATTCTACAATAATTAACAAAAAATTATGCACAGGTAGGTCATAAACGAATGGCACTAATTAGATTTGGCAAATTAAAATCTTTGTATCTGGACGTTTGACCTAGTTTTGGTGCAAACTCGCCACTGTGTGCGGCGCAAGTTCTTTCCTCATTCACATTTAAAATTTAAATTCGCCTCAGTTTTGGAGTAGGTTTCAGAAGGTTTCAGCTTGCCTCGGTGCATCCACTCACACTACGCCTCGCCTCTTTTCCTCAAAATATTCTCGAGGAGAGATGCACCCACCGGAGTCGCGCCAAGGCGAAGCTTAGTGCGAGTGAAATTGTCAAAATGCATAAGAACAGCATGGGAAGAATAAAATGAGCCTGAGTGTAGTGGAGTTATTTGTGCTCGCAACTACCTGTTGATAGTTGAAGTCAATTTAAAGCGGTTGAGATTCATCTTTTTTCGTGGCAAGTTCAGTCGCGTGGTCAGCTGCATTCCAAGTCCAGAAACCGTTGGCTGCTGCTCGATGCAGCGAAGTAAATCTGCCTTGCAACAATCAGATACGGGCCATCACGGTTCGAGATCAAATTTGAGCTGTACGTTTAATTAAGGGAGCACGCGCGCGGCTCTAATTAACCTTTTCGCTGCGGCAGTGTTGGCCGAAAAGATTTATCGTCGCGCGGCTGCAACGGGACCAACGTACACCTTCCTGTGGACAGAATTTACTGGCCCCGTCGCGTAATTCATCGTGTCTATACAAGTTATTGTAAACCAGCGAACAGGAAATTAATGGCGCTGTAAATCTAATTATACGATCGTAAATTCCTTTCGTTTTTCTACCCCTCCCTGTTGGAGAACGCCGTGGACACTTAGCGGGCACCGTGCTGGTTTTTAATAACGAAATGGGGGACACATCGTGTCATTTGAACCGCTTTATCTCCGAATAACGAAGTCTATTTGGTCAGTGCATTTCTCATTCGCATTCTAAACAAAGATACGAAGGCCGCTGAGTCTGTACCTACATTTAGAAATTATTTTATTTATTTAAGGGGTAATGGTAAGGGGTTACACACACCTAGAATGGACGAAACAATCGATTCTTCCAATAAAGAATTTGCAGAAGCTATAATCTCAAAGGGAGGTCAATTCTATTAGGGCTGGGACTATTCGAATAATTTAATATTCGAATATTTTACAAGTATTTGATATAGGTATTCCGATATAGATATTCGAATACTGTTATATTCGAATAATATGGTGTGAAGAGGGTCAAAGTTTAACTTACAAGATTTCACCTTAACAAATGAACCTAAAGAACTTGATTTATAATTCACACAAGTAGTATTCGAATAGTATTCGAATACTTAAATATTCGAATGGTATACGAATACTTAAACATTCGAATAGTATTTGAATATTTAATTGACCAACTGAAGTATTCGAATATTCGAATACCGAAAAATTCGACAAATAGTCCCAGCCCTAAATTCTATGGCCCCGGAATCGACAATTTTCTGTAAATTCAACAACAAAAAATATCCTACTTTAACCTGTACCTTACATTTGTTTGGTACAGGTAAACGGTTTGATTTATTTTGAATCGATTTGATTTATACTTAACACGATTATTTCTCACATCAATATCTAGTCTTTATTCATTAAAAAAACTAATCAAATTTGTCTGAGAAATTGCATTGTGGGGTTGAATTAAAGTTCGAATACTAAAATTTTTTTAAAAAATGAAAATTGTAAAAATAGCGTATGATAAAGATTAATGCTTCTTGTACATAGTTTAAGAGACATTTTTCTTTTTTTCTATTGAATGACATTCAAAGGAAATATCTCTGGCACCTCAAACTCCTTACGTGACGACTCCGCTTTGTTCAACAGCGGCTACACAGCGAACAAATTATCGTTATTTTCTTTTGTAAATATTCTTTAAATTGCAAGCTTTCAAGTACATATTACGATTTTGAATTAACAAAATTACTTATATATAGGTAAAAAAATCATAAAACGTCCCCTCTTTTCAAAATCCTAGATGTATGTAACCTGTTGCAACTAATCGCATACTATTTGATATTGGAAATGGCTATTCCCCAAATCCACCGATTGCTAAAGACTTCCAAAAATGATTGCATTAATTGTAAGACTTTAACTGTCTTATCGTCATTTGGATTTCCACCGAAGTGGCAGTCTCGTTATATTAGAAATAAGTAGGTACAAAACGATTAAAACTGCTTGCAGCAGAGACTCTTCCGACCCGAGGATGGTCGTCGTAACGGAAAACCTCGCGGATCTTGGGAAAAGCTATTTCCAGGACGATTGTTATCAAACTCGGTCGATGTTGCACTTGACACAAGGATATAATCGATTCTGTTGACAGAACACCCCGAGGTCTCGAGGATGTCTCCAAGTATCCAGAATTGTTCGCCGAACTCCTTCGAAGTGGGAAATGGAACGTGCTCGATTTAAAGAAAGTCGCCGGTCTAAATTTGCTGAGGGTCCTCCGGCAGGTTGGGAACTCGTTTAAACCTAATCTCGAAGCTATATACCGCCATACGAGCGCCGTAATACAATTGCCTCCACAAGTAGAAAGACAACGGAGCCTAACTTGATAGTTCAAATAATCGCCTGTACCAATCTGTTACTTGTCACACGCTATTCCTCATTCAAGATATCAAAGTAGCCACGCCAACGGGTCTTGGCAAACTTCGAAATTTTTTGTGAAGCGACCCGAGGCGGGGATAGAGTTTGAGAGCGGTTACCGCTCCGAGGAGAGAGAAAACGATCCCGTGTAATTATCATAAGACATAAAGCAATTCAGCGGAGGAAACTTGTTTCAGGTGGAACGAGTGAGGGACGACATGAGAACGGCGGGAGTGACGCCATCCGAAGTATACCTTCAGGATTCCCCAGACACCAGCGGCAGCTGTGCCCTCGACATCAACTCGGTGCAGAGAGTCATGGAAGTTTGATCGTTCTATGGGATCCCCCTCTGTTTCTCGATGGACGTGCGAACTGCTTCTTTACGATCCCCTCCGCCGTCCTATACTCGACAACGGGCACGGTAATCGTAGCCGGGGAAGCCCGGCGAACGAGAGCGGATCGCGAGATTCTTCTCGAATGCTCGCGAACTATCTGCCCGCGAGGGCTGCACCCCCTCTTCAAATGCTCAATCACAATAACGTTTAAAGAAAGGAACCTACCTCGAAAAAAGTCTCGCGAGCACGACACACGGCTTCGAATTTCCAATTTGCTCGACAGCAGGTTTTTATCGTTCACAGCGCGGGTAAAATTATTTTTCAACGAACGTTTAAGGACTCACGGCACTGCTCGCAATTGCTCGAGCACGTCGTCAGACTTTTACAATGGGGCTGGAGAGAGAGTTGATCTGTCGCGGTAGGGGGAACTACATCTACTGTTTTTGGGGACTCGAAGTATTGGACATTTTCGATTCTTCGAATAAACCTTGTTCCACTTTATGTTTCTGTAATGCAGTATTAGGATGCATCTTTCGAAGATAAAGTTGTTCATCCAAACTACGCGACAGGAGAAACATTAAAGAGCGCTTTCACTCGAGCAATTGCGAGCAGTACTATATGTTCCTCAAGTAATCGCTACAAAGAGCCCAGATTAAACCCTTTATTATTTATAAATCGTATACGCGAGATTATAATTCTGACGAAGCGTTTCCGTCACATTTGAAGCAGGAAATTCTGCGGAATCGTGTATCGTGGTCTGATAGAATCCTAAACTACTTCCTGTGCTGACAAAGCTAACATCGATCAAACGAAAATTAGTTGCGCATGATTTAAGCCAGTGCTGCCCGATTTAATAAGCTTCTTCCACTCTGGCTTCGTTGCCGTGCGTATGAACGTTCTGTGCGCACATCCTGCGCAACAGTATTCCGTGTAGAATGGGATAAAAGTCACTTCAGGGTTTCCCCCACCTGTGGGCGGCGCTGGCTCAGGCAATCCAGATCGAGCAAAGAAACCGATCTTGACAATATAGAGGTCTTTTCTAAACCGCGGCACTCTCGTGTTTTTAAAGAAGAAGAATATTCTGTGTGAACCCGGCTGTGTATCTTCCTACGTCTTCCCTCCCCATCCCTTCATTGCACCGAAGAAAACACGTGCACCTTAGCGTTGAAACACGAGGAATCAATGTGTGAGCAGCCAATGTTCTAGAAAGCTTTATCCGAAAACAAGCAGCTGAAGAAGTTTCAGGAGGAAAACATATCCGACTCGGCAGAGACTGGGCGCGCGAAACGATAGGCCCCCCTCGTTCCTTCAGCGCTGTAGAGGAAGGAGAATCGACCGTGTAAAAGAAGAGGCGCCGGCAAATGGCCATTCGGTAGGATAAAAATCAAGTTGCTCACAGAGAACGAACGTCACCGATGTAATCCAAGCATAACTTAACGTGCGTGTTTCTCGAATCGTTGTACCGGGTGTAACCTATCACTTGTACGCACCGAAAAAAATTTCCTCGAAACGAATGCATCATCTAAAGTCTTCGACGGGTCACGGGAAATCGCTGCGGGGTTGGTCGGCGATCTGTTCGAAAGTAATCTCGCGAGAGAAAATGGTACAGAAAAATGCAACCCAGCGATTTCCGCGCGTCACCGTTCACCTATCTGTGTCTCCGTGTGCACTTATTACGTGGTCCGTGCGAGTTGATTCTTCGGCATGACTTTGAGCAGCATTATTACCACAAGTGAAACAGGGATGAAGAATGAAACCGACTCGCATGGATTCTACCCGACTCTCGAGTACGGGGAGTGGGTAGAAAAAACTTTAGAATATCAAAAATTCCGTTGTTACCTCCGCAGCGGACTCTACGAATAAATGTTTCTATTGTACACTTGTCATTTGTTCGTGTGCTTGTTTCGCCTGACCTCCTCCTCCTTTCCAGAACGCTCGATTAGCCCTTGTCGAAGGTTGCTGCGCATAAATAAATAAAGTAACGAATGCACGGATTTATTCGGCGACTAAAGATACTTCATTTATTCGAAACTTTCGATTACTTTTATAAACTACAAACATTCGTATTTGTAATATTACAGCGCAGTACTTCGTTGATTTTATTAGCATAGATATCCGCTGTATTACTATAAAGTAGAGACGTGATTTATAGAAAAATATTCTCTAAATCATTCGTATTACAAAGGGGGAAATAACGCTTCGATTGTATTCGTGTGCGCCGTTTCGCTTGCTTTAATACAAACACAAGTTGTCCAGCTTCGTCAGAAGTTGCTCGTCCAACTGACGAAACTCGAAAGCGCATTGATTTCGTTCATTTTTAAGGTCGATCTCGTGACACAACAAAGCCTCGAGACACGCCGTGGCCCTCAGCCTTCCGTACGCTTCGACTTTCCTGAAATAGTCCTTGGCTTTGGAGAGCGCTTTGATGGCCCTCAAAATCACTTCTTTCCGCGGTTTGCCGCATGCGGGGGCAGTAGCGACTAGACATTTCGCGTACAAAACAAACGCTCTGCCCTGATCGTAATAGCCACCGTGCGCTAGAATTTGGACAATCACATCTTCCACTAAGTTCAATGCTAACGTTGGCATCCCCATTAGCAACTAAAACGATTTGAAAAGAATTTGTCAGTTAAACATCTCTGGTAATGGTATTAATCGATCGAAAGTCTGCATTATCTAATCCAACGAATTTAATCACCTGAATATTTGCAAGATGCATTTTAATTAGTGCTTCGTAATAAGATAAATGATATTGTACAGCCAGCTGCAAGGCTGTATTAAGAAGCACCAACGAATTTACTCCGACAATTCCATTCGCCGGCGACACAGACGCGCACATTATTTGACTCGAGAGTATCATAGCTCGTATTTTATTCTGCGGTGTTATTTGTTTCTCTTCCTCTATGCTGTCTATATATTCCAAGCCTTTCGGGTAATCTTCCTTTCCTAAACAAACTTCTGCCAACCTATAAATTTAAAGTTCCCAACTACAATGTAACATTAACGCCCATGAATAATAAATACTGGCCACTGGTTGACAGATCGCTGTACCTAAATTTACTTTCCAAATGGTCCAAACTTGAAATGTTTAATGCTATCGTTTCAGCTTCGCTCCACTTCTCGTGTCTAATTAGTTGCGTGAATACGTAAAGTTGTTCGCTTAACATCCATATCTGAAAGAGGTGATGGAAATCACGTAGATATTCATTAGAATTTTGAGATTGCCATCGATGTGTGAATATATACGTACCTTGTTGCACGGTTCATTCGGGAATCTCTCTTTAGCGTGGGCGAGCACGACATCGACCAAGGAATATTCACCAAACTCGACTAAAATGTTTGCTAAGTTAACAACAGCTTGGCAAGTAGACGGCCCATTGAACATGTGCTGTTTCTTATCCCCTGTATTGTGTAGAAGCAGTAACTGCGCGCAAACCGAAGACATTTCGGTTTTACCGTAATACGCCCATAACGCGGATTTTTCGGCATACGTCATTGACATTAGATCGATCATAGAATGTTGGCAATTTAAAACATCAGATTTCATTAGAGTCTAAAATTTAACAGTCAGGCTATTATTGAATGTTAAATACGCACGAAGCGACTAGTGTTGCAACAGTGGAATGCAAATTCATACCTCGAACACTTGCGATGGACTCTTACCCTCCAAAGCAGAATTGTGAGCATATGCGATAAGACCCAATCCAGTCGTGTGAGTTATTCCCAACATGCTTGCTCTTCCAACCGACTTTTCTATTAGAAGTCCCCTAGAAAATATTTGAAATATTAGGGATGGGCTTCTCGAAATGTCGACACCTCGAAATTCTTGGAAACTCAAGAAGGTTTCGAGTTTCGAGAATTCGAAACTTCGCACTTTTTTCGTGATTCAATACCTGCGAAAGTCAGGTAAGGAAATGTATAAAATCAATGAATAAAGAATCGTCCACAGCGTGTTTCGAGAATTAATATATTATTATATACTTGTTTGTATTTTGTTTAACTACGGTTAATAGAATTTGATGCAAAAAATTTGTTTACTTCAATTCTTAAAGCAAAATATGTATTCCGTTTATAAAACAGAATCAGAACTTCAAGCTTCGAAAGTTGCGAGTTTCGAAACCTTACAATTATTCTGATTCGAGTTTCAAGAACTTAAAAATTAGGTTTCAAATCCATCTCCAGAAAATATGATAAATAAAACGTATCGATACGTGTTACAGAAGTTTAAGACTTACTTTTGTTCGAGGGTCAGATGATACATCCAAGCATGTGCCAATTGTAAACACACGTTGTCCCCAGCTTCTTGTGCCATCATAATAGCTTCTTTCAAAGCAGCTTGTGCTACTTCCCTGGAAACGAAGGAACAGGAGAATCACCCACACAAATTCTACTTGGCAATTAACAGATTTGCTTAAAAATTGATATATGTACATGCAAACATACTTATGATTAAATTGGGCATGTAGGACTGCTAAGTTCAAAGCTGCATATCTGAAAATACGAGATCTGTCTTCGGGTGCAGAGCGGTTTTCCAGGGGAGCTAATCTATCGAAGCAATGGTAAAGGCTGTCTATAGCTCCACAGTATTCATTGACTCTCAGGCAATTCAAGTAACTCAAATAATGCTGAAACACATAAAGGAATATAAGTAGCATAGAAACATTTTTCAATCGTATCCTTAAACTGTAAGCGTAGAAAATATTCTTCTTACCACACAGTACTCACAGCTTCGGCATAGTAAGGACTACAACTTAAAAGTTCTCGTACAAGGGCCTGCAACTCCGCGGGGGACATTGCTTTATGCTCGTCTGTCTGCAGTGCGTGCGCTTGCTGCGCGACGAGTAACTCGGCTTGCCTTCCACCCCAGATTGTCCTAGTTCTGTTAATAATACACAACAGAGATTAAAGCATCGCAGAAGGAGTATAAACTAGAATTATAATTTCTATGTAAGACAGTTCTTACTCGTTTGAATATAAGTCTTCTGCTTTAGAGCCTGCAGAAACGTCAGAACTCTCTGAGCTATTGACTCTTCCATCTAGATACTTTTTCAGACCTTCGTACAGTGATACCACTTGATCGAAAGGTAACTTCTCGAAAAAGATAATCACTCTCCTTATATACAATCCAAGAACAGAATTTTTATTTAATGCAGGCAAAGAGAGCGAATGATCTAACGTCGGTTTCATAAGACGCCCGATGCTATCGAATAAATCTAATAAACCCTCGACTCCTTTTCCTATTAACACATTCAGCTGCACTTCCAATTGACGTGCAAATCGATGTAGAATATACTCAGGGGAATAGAGTACATTTAAGAGTGCGCCAAACTCCATATCTGCTGACTAATGGATAAAATGAGAAAAATAATTGCAGGTAAAAGATATTCAACTCGTAAGGAGAGATCACAGCAATGGGATCCCAAATTTCACTCAAAATGTTTCTGACGAATCTAAAGCGAAGCTAAATAAACACATGCGAGAATGTTCGTGCTATTGCACATTGTTTACAAAGGTTGTTCGATATTATTCTAATGTTCGCTTTAGATTCAGCTGAAAGAATTTAGGTAAAATTAACAATGCTGTCACTGTGGCCTATCCTGAGTAATAAAATTTTAACTCGTTTGAAATGTAACTTTCAAATTATTATAACTAAAGACACTTACTTGAATCAGTTTTAATGCAGCTAAGCAAAAGTCGCGTCTTTCAACTATTGCTGCAAAGCAAATACATGCATTAATGTTGACAGCTTATGCATACACAATTATAACGTAATAATATATATAATTGTGATCGATTGTAACTAATATTATGACAGAAATTACCTTTTGTTGTTTCATTGCAATATTCCTTAATTAAAATGACAGTTGCTATTTTGTACGGTGTTAAAGTCTCTTTCTGTACTCTTTTTATATTGCCATCAATATTCATGAAATCCGTAGACATGGTGAATAATGTATCACACAAATGTGCTACGTGTAAACAAAACTACGGAAGCGCCTACGCGTCACCCTTCATGCACAACAACCCTTGTGCAGTTGTGCATTGACAAGCGTGCAGTGCGGACTCTTTCAAACTTTGTTCAAGAACGTAATTGCTCGAAAGCATGAACTACAGGCTTCTCGAGGTCGATTGCCGACGGCAACATATTTCTCGGCGACGTTGGTTGGCCGTGGTTGGCTTCATGATTAAGTGGATGTAAGGAGATGTCTTTATTGGCGCTTTTGGATCCGTGGTGTGTGAACTTCTTCATTTCCGATTGGCTAAAATACGCACTCCATGCGCTCCAGTACGACTACCCAGATAGCACAACGTCTGGTAAAGTCTTAAAGACGTCCAAAAGGCGTCTTAAAGACGACTTAAAGTCGTCTTGTTACAATTCAACACGTTTAGACCTAAAATGGACATAAACTAGACGTCTCTAAGACGAGGTTTGGTATATATCTGGGTAGTGATCCTAAAGGATCACTATTTGTTATCCAATATGAGCGCCATCATTAACTGCGTTGGTAGTTTACCTTGCCAATACCTATCTTCGCTTTCATCTTTCATGTCGAATGTCGATACTCGCCCCATTCCATTCGATACGAGTACTTTTTCCCGATACCTATTTGGTATCGCAACCCTACTGTACTCCGATGGAAAGATGAAACCCGAAATGTCAGGGGGGCGAGAGGGGTTCTTCGCTCGCATTGGCTCCCGCTGCCTGTGCCGCGTTTCCTTACTTTGTATTCGTCGACGTTGTCGCGCCAGCCAATAGGGATATACTATTCGGGCCCTGATTCGGACCCTAGAGTTTCTCGAGTCTCATCTTTCCATCGGAGCACAGTAGGTGTCGATACTAAAATTACTTGTATCGAAACGAGAGTATCGAGTATTTAATCGTATTTACTTGGATCGGTTCATCCCTAATGTCAAATGACTTTTATTGCAATGAACCTCAAGAAAAATCATAATTTTGACACTATAAACCATAAACTTGTATTGTCCAAAGTAAATAAATCATCGGATTTATAACGGAAACACACAAATAAATAAAGCGGGATGGTAGGGTAATAAGGAAAAGAATGGAAACAAATATTATATATTTTGTAGAAACCAGAATACTGAGATGAAAAAAGTCTTATGGTCTTTTATTCGTAACAATCTTCATAGATTAAAATCTAAGACGCTCATTATTAGTTGAAATGTGTAGAACAAAGAAATACGCATTTATTTCAAACTCGTAGGAGGAGGATGGTCCTTAAAAGGTCCTCGAATTGGGCCCCACGGTTGAAACATTAATGGTCTCAGTGGAAAGTTCTGAGGAAAGAAATGAATGAGTTTTATATGATGGCTAAATTATCGCATTTTTATGTAAATAAAATACCTACTCCATAATAAATAGGAATAGCAATTGGATGAATATAATGCTCTCGGGGAACCCTTTGTTCTCTAGGCCTATCTCTTTCTTTGGATCTATCTATTTGCTTCTTGTCTCGAAAATGATCTCTCGGCCGCTCTCGATGGTCTCGGTAAGATTTCTCACCATCTTTCCGCTCTCTACTACGATCTTCCTCCCTATGTAAATAATGTAATAGTTTGGCAAAATACAATTGAAAGAAATGTAATGAACGCAGATACATGAATGTGTAATAACAGCTTTTACCTATCACTCCTGTAACTTCCTTTATCTTCATACTTAGAATCGTCATACCTGAAAGAGTATAAAAAAATTAGCAAAAAATTTAATTTCCTAAACAATTTCAAATTATCCATTAACACATTTAAAATAGTAAGTTCTTTGTACATGAGTTACACTTATGTTTAACTTATGTTTATATTGCAATACGCTGTGTAAAATGAAGGCACGAACCTGGAGTGACGGGACCACCTGCCCCTAGGGCTGTGATTTCGGGTTCTTGAACTCAAGGACGACAAATGCTTTTCCAACATTTTCAACTTGTTTTCTAAAAATTAAAGTGTCCATATTTGCGAAACAGAAGTTGTAATAAATCTTAGCAATTTGAAATAATAAACATACCTAAATTTGCCAAATTCACAGTTATGACAGAACGGTGTTCCCCAAATTCCTCTGTTTCACCTATTGCTCTCTTTATTTCTTCTCTATTAAATATCGGCCTCGATCCCTCTCCTGCAGTTAAGTTTAGTAAACTTAATAATAGAAAATCAATCGTATGTAAAAACCGGGAAAGCATTTAAACAATACTACCAGCTGTGGTACAATTTTCTTGAATGCCAGATATATTAAGAGAAATTTATTTTTTATAATTTTAATTATTTTGATGACATTACTTTAATAAAACTCTAACTCTAAATATTCTGTAGCAACTGAAAATTTTTTAATTTATAATGTAATATTTTCTTTTCTTTTCCACAAAGTGTATACAAATCGCATTAAATAATTTTTAAAAAAATATAGCTAAATTCTTGGAATGTTACCCATTGTCTATTACGAATTGATATGTTTAAAACATCTTCCAAGACGCGAAAATCTTCCAGTTGGTATGCTCTTAGTACATAAAGCATTTAAAAATTCCACATATGTATTTGGACATGCACACATTCCCAAAACCAGGACACAACGAGAATGCACAAAACGTGTTTGAACTACATTCTTGGAGGAAAAATTAATTTCTACTACAATATATTATATTCATTATAGCAGTTAATATAGCTGAAGCATAATTCTTTGTGCAAGCTCGTAAGAAAAAAAAATACTCTACATAAAGCAACAAGCAAGAGATACATTAAGCAATTAATCTTAAAACAGTCAAAGTAAAAAAATTGTGCTTACATATTGCACATTATGCGATTAATACAGTGATCCAACGTTGTATTCCAAATTTGCTATATCCTGGGCAAATCAGAAACACGTTATTAATCTGATGAATAAAGTTGAGAAAAATATTGAATATTACAGGGGACGCAGTATGACCCTAAAGTCCAGAATCTTCATGACTGTAGAAATCAGGCACAAGGAATCCATTCTTCAAAAGTAGTAAAGTGAAAACGTGGAAATATTTATCTAGACTTCGATAACACATTTAAACAGAAACTGAATGGATTCTAAAAAGTGGAGAGTAATGTCTCACAGAGAAGAGACATTTTTACATTAGAAAGCATACAATGTTCTGAAACTTTAATTTGTTGATTGTGATTTCTAAAAATCCTCAGAATCATCTTCTGCGTTGAGTTCATTTTCCTTTATAGTACTCGTTCACTGAATGACTGAAAATTCTTAAGAAATTGGAGTAAAAAAAACAACACTTTACCTTCTCTTCTTTTAAGCACCACATCTTCCTTGTTGAGTATATCCCTCTTGAGTTCATTGGTAGCTACTTTTTCAGGAATGTTTCTATGAATATCTACTTTGATTTTGCAAAGTTCTATTGGATTAATTTTTGTGCCTTCAGATCCTTTAAATAAGGACGTTGTACCACTTGGTGTGTCAAGCCTAAAGTACAGAATAATATTATTTGTATATATGATTTAATAGATTTGTACTTAAAACTTATTACAATTTAATATTTTGATTGCTTCTCGAAGCATATTGTTTTATAATATGCAACTGTATTGAAAAATTATATGAACTAAAAACTTTTTTTAAATTAAATTTTGACCGTAAATCTTAACTGAAATGGTATCAGCGCACTGATTCATATATCAACTAAATTTGATATTTTATATAAATACAAGTTAACACTTCATCAGTGTATTTTTCTGGATATAGCCAAACACATTCAATTTAAATGCATTCGTCAAAAGATAAGACAGAGAATTCCACGACCTGAAGATGAAATGTTAAAATTCTTCTTTATCTATGAAATCCTTCAGATTGGGACACTGCAATTACTTCAAGAGTTAATAATTACAGACACTTTATACTTACTTTTTAGAAAGTACTGTATCTTCGGGTGTATAATGGACAGAAGTTTTTCTACATCGACTAGGTGGAGATTCGCTTCTACTCTTCCTAGGTCTGTTGCATCTTCCTTCAGGAAGTGCTAAGCTCATATTACGAGCGCGTCGTATCTCATACTCCATAGCCATTTTCCTTTTCAGTCTATTATGCCTCTCCATTTTTTCTTGTTCGATCATCCAGTCGCGTCTACGCCATCGCCTCTCCTCTTCCGTTCTTGCACGCAGAACCGCGTCACTATCTTCATTACGCGAGGGCTTAGGTTTTTCGTCACGATACGAATTCCTCGATGTATGCTGTTTCATCCCTACAACGTAGCAGAGACAGATTATATTACGTATCAAAGAATTTCTTACTTGATTAGCCAAACACAAAATTTGAATAGGTTTGTACTTTATACCGAATTGATGAAAAAGAAATTACCTCGTTATCGCGCAAAAAAATGAGGAGCGATGAACAGAATAACCAGTAAATAAAAGCATAAGAATTATATACGTATGAATATTATTTGTAAACTTTAAGGAAACGCCTCACACACGCGCTCACTTCCCCAAAAATGCAGCCAAGAGAAGCCAACAGAAGCCAGGGTTTCCGGACAACATTTTGCAGAGCCGAATGTTTCACGGAGAGGGAACACCTACAGGAGTGGTGGTAATGTGGTTGCGTGAGACGCTACGATTGGAGACGAACCGGCGCCAGCGCCAGGCGAGTGACGATACGGCCAACCAGCGTCGACAATAAATTTCCCGGCGACATTGATTGACCTTGGCGTCGGTTTGTTTCCCCTCGTGGCGTCTCACGCACACATTACCACCACTCCTGTAAATGTTCCCCCTCCGCGAAACATCCGGCTTTACAAAACGTTGTCCGGGGACTCAAGCGACGTCTAAAGTCTATTGGAGGATGAAGGTGAGTTATCCACAATTTAGAGCTGTCGAGTACTTGAATATTCGGGAAGCTTGAAATCCGGACCAATCCGGAACTCGATTACCAAGCCGAGCTAGGAGAGCCGGAGTACCCGAAAGAACCGAGCGGCTCGTATAGAATCAAGTACTTGAATTTTTTTGATTGGATAGAACCAAGTACTTGAATTTTTCCAAACGGCCCGAAAGAAACCAGACGGCTTGGATAGAATATAAACCAAGCGGATTGAATTTTTCCAAGCGGCCCGAAAGAAACCAGGCGGCTTGGAAAGAAGCGAGCAGGCCGAATGAACTTCGAGCAGATTGAAAATTATTTGTCCGATTTATTTGAAACTTGGTACACATATTCTTAATGATATTATCTAAAATGTAGCATATCATTTTATTCTATGCGATAACCCATTCTTATATGATAAATGTTTTAAGTTTGCCTTCTTAGGTAACAAATTAATTGTGATATTTCCCTTTATACGATAAATTTTTTCTTCTCAAATCCGTATGCTACATTCTAGATATTTTATTAATGAACACTAGAATCTGGCCTTTCTCATGTTAGATAAACCTGAGACCGTAAAATTGTTAGCCCGTTAAAAGAAACGTGTTTCGGGTATTGGGAGAAAGGAAGTGGCAGAAATATTGCGAGACAAAGACGTAATTAATATTGAACGTAAACAGCTCACGCCGAGGGTGAACGAACCATCTGCGTGAAAAAGGAGCAAGTACGGAAAAATCATTTCATCGAAATGATTTCATCTCATTTCATGCGGTGGCAATTACGACGAAAATACACGTCTCGTTGTTTGAGATTCTTTTTCCAACGGAAGGTCGTGTTTAATAAATTTGGCGAAAAAAAATACAAGACACGTACAATTCGGTGGAAGTCCTTAAGAAATAAACATGGCAAGTCATTATACTTTGCTACGGTCGGTACGAAACGTTTTATTATTTTATGCAAATCAATTTTTCACGTAATTTCCTTAATTATGGCCCGAATTGTGTCGTTTTGAGGGCCAATGTCATCGGCAAAACATGATTCGTCGTGCGTCGAATAAAGTTAATCCGGGTAATCTTTATGAAACATATGACGAATAATTTTATTAACTTTTATTCGTTATTCGAAATGTTTATTCAAATAAGAATTTGGCTCTCATAACGTTTCCCACCTGTGCCACTTTCCTTAAATCCATTAATGATTACGACTTCAATATTTATCAACATACGGCTTACAACATGCTGTACCCGACTGAAGAACGTATAGAAATACATTATGAAGAAACAGGTCTCGGACGACAAAGGACACGAAGCAACATATATTTTGTTTACATAATCGTACGGCCGGTACTGGGTCGCGAGATGTATTTAATATCATTCAATCATGAAAATTTCAATTTCTATGATTTTCGTTCCATCTTTTTGGAAATAGTGCCAAACTGCCAATAATGAGTTTTGACTCTTTAGATATTGATAAAATATTAATTAAGATATTGTATTTTGATACGGCAAATGGGGCTAGTTTTATCAAAATCTTAATTCGTACGTCTTATCCCGATCATTATTCAGAATAATATATATCCAAATTGGTTACTATTAAAACTAGTGCAATGTATGTCGTTTTTCGGGTTATTTCCGTCGAGAAAATTTCACCAATCCATGGGTGGAATTTTCACCACAATAGAATAGAAATTACAGAACACCCTTGGGCCCAAGAAGACAGACAAGCGAGTTCCCAAACGATCATTTAGCGGTCGTCAACTTAGGCAATGAAAAATCGACATTTGGCGGTGTTATAAACCAAGTGAACAAGACAGGCTTCGAACAACTGCGATACCGAGAAGCATTCGTGAATGTATCGCATTGACGATGACGACGCATCGTTATACTTTATCGAAGGAATATACCATTTTAAACGTTAACTCCTGCGTTTTATTCTTTTATTAGTCTTACACGACAGAAATTCCCGGCGCGACAACACTCGCTCGTCTGCAGCATGCAAGACATGTTTTATATATACCGATTTCCGCGAAGGAAATAATTTGAAATTATAATTGTTCATAATTACGTGTATCTCTTCTTGTTGTTTAGAAGATGTTGCACTTCTTCGTAAACTTCTAGGAACAACACGTGATACAATCACTTTGAATTCCTTGTTCTGCGTTGCACCTGTGCGCTTCGACGGGTCAACTCGGAGTGTTCGAGATAAAGATGAATCGATACAAGTAAATATTGTTGCGTTATCCGCTGGTGTTAATCCATATATTATATGAAGTTAGCTATAAGTCATAGAGATATCGAAGTTAGATGTAAAGCGAAATTCAAAACCCTTTTGTATCGAAAGATAGAAATAATATATATATAGATTCGAAGAGAATGGAACATCTGGAAGGTCTTAAGCAAATATGAAACTGAGGACAAGGAAGAATTTATTGTAGAACGCGTTGTGCTTCTCGAAGGTTTTTCCCTTGCTATTTTTGAACCTGTACCTCGGCTTAGAGACGTCTAGTTTATGTCCATTTCAAGTTTGAGCGCCTTGATTTGTAACAAGACGTCTTTAAGACGCCTTTTGGACGTCTTTAAGACTTCACCGGACGTTGTGCTATCTGGGCAGTGGTAGCCAGTGGACGCCGACGCCAGCGCCAAGCCAAGAATGGTCGACAAGTGGGATAAAAGTGGTAGTAAAAGACGGTAAAAAATAAGACGGAATAAAATGAACATGTGAAAAAGTGCTATCGAAAAATAAGTCTGAGTGAAAAGTGTACCTATTTTGTTGAAAACTTTAAGATTCAACTTTTATAGATATAAGTGAGACAATATATAAACTGTTGAATATGTTCTTTTGACTGCTTTCAATAAGTTTTGAAAATGTTTATTGGAAAGGTTATGTGCTTCGTGAGACAAAATGTCTCAAGCAGAAGTATTCGAACATCAAAATCAATTTTGGTGATGTGTAATGTTAATAACTTTCAATATTTAATTCGGAGGAATTTCACAAATTTCTCATACGAAGAAGGGAAGCACAGGAGGTGCTACTCATTGTTATCACTCTTCATACCAATTTGTGTCGCTGTGGGCATTATTGACTGGAAAGGGTAAGCTCTTTATTATAAAATAATTCTACTTTGAATAAGTTGTATAATAGTCTACTTTGGAGTTAATATTTTTTGTAACTGACTACAGCTGTTTCAATATATATATTAATTTCATATCAAACAGACAAACATATAATTTATCACGTTATTATCGCATTTACAAAGACACAATTCATAATGTCCCATTTGTTTAAATTTAATTTCTAGTTTTAATAATAAATTTCTTTTATATATTTTGTTTCAGTGCAAAGAAACACTATTTTCCTGTTGTAACTGCAGCCGAGATGATCACTGAGGAAGAATACAGTAACGAAGGAAAAGATGAAAACTTGGAGAGTGCAGGAGAACAAAAGAAAAAAAAGCCTAAAGAGAAAATCGGCTTCCGAGATCGAAAGGTCTGTAATTGAAACATCACATTTGCTTTGTCCTTCAGCAATTAATACGCACTTCATTCTTGTTTTAACTCTTTGACTGGCATTGATATGTTTCGATATTAAGATTGCACATCAAAAGTATAAAAGAAAATACACTGAAACCTGATATTCTTATTTAGGGAAGTGACTGTCTTCTGGATCTATTTAAGACCAATGCCAAATATAAGACTTGTAATACAAGCATGGTGATAAACTTAACAATACTGTTTCCACTATAGTATTTCAACCACCTCACTACCAATCAAAGAGTTAATCGGTTAAAGTAGTCATTAGACAAGTAAAAATTCTTATTTGAATCCCTGTTTAGCAATCTGATCGGTTGATTCTCCTACACAACTAATAAACTGAAAACTGACTTCATTCCCGTCATTATTCCTCCATTCTTCACATTCATATTAAAGAAATGTGCATCTTCTTCTTTGTCTGTTATCTCTTACATATTTCCACACGTAATACGCATTTCTCATTCAATTAATCTGTATCTATAATTTCCACCTAGCTTTATCAGACTTTCGATTAGTATATTCATTTTGAAAATATATCAGGAACACGCTATTTTAGATTATATTCTTTCCAACACATTGTTATCTAATGTAGTGTATTGCCCTTTGAATTCATTAAGATTCAATTTTTATGAAAGTCGCATTTATTACTGCTATTCGTGGACTGACTTGGAAACAACTACCGTGAGAATTGCTCTTTCCGGTTGTGGTGATTATTCACCAGAACTATGTATCGACGTTACATTGCATATACTAATCCCCTGATTTTCCCTAAAAACCGAACAGAAGGTAAGAATGATACGAATGTGGGAAGAATAAAAACTTGAACAGATTGTATAATTTAATCATCCCACTACAGACCAAATTGTCTCTACAGAATAAAAATATCATACCTTGTTTACTTTCAGAGACTTGCTTGTCGTAACTCTTAATTTTATATTCTTTATTATTAATTAAGTCTATTTTTAACACAAAATATATAATTGTGATATAATACAACAATATAAGATATGCAGCACAAAATCATTTTTACTTAGCCAGATGAAAAGCATATTCTTTAATCTATAAATCATCTATAAATAACAAAATGTTTGCAGATCATAGAATACGAAAATCGTTTGAGGGCATATTCTACACCTGACAAAATTTTTCGTTATTTTGCTACTGTAAAAGTGTCGAGTTTAGATGGTACCGACATTTATATGACTCCTGATGACTTTTTGAGAGCAATCACTCCTGGCATGAGACAACCAGATGGTATAATCTCGTTCCATTTCATAATGTATTCTACTATCTTTATTGCTATCTGATTAACATCATTCCTTCTGTTCGTGTTGAGCCCAATTCTAATACAGATTCAATCCTTCGTGCGCTTCTTAAATTCTTCCTAACACTTGATACTTTTGCTTTGGGAGTATTGTACGATGTTTCCCTTTACTAATGATATTACTGAGGGTCACGCTAGTTTCAAAGATGCGCACTGATTTACTTGTGGATTCACGGCGATTTTAAAAACTCGAGAAATAAACTTATATATGAAAAGAAGTTAAGCAGAACTCGGATTACGTGCATTTCAGTTTTTTGGAAGTCAGAGTTCTGGGGTTTCACTCTGTCACAAGTTTATTCACTTCCAAGAATGTTATGTACAGAAACTTCCAAATGGCAGGGAAATTCAAAGAGTTTAAAGTGTTGACTCAGTTGACTGATCAAATAATCACGAATATTGTAATTTGCAACATGAATCCTTCAATTTCCTCAGATTAATCAAGTAAAAAAGTTTAAATACACTGAAAAAGCAGTTACAGTCCTTATTACTATTTAGTTTTATCTAAATTCTTTTATTGTTATTTTTAGCGCCCACATTCGTGATTATTAATAGGAAAATAAAAAGCTTTTTTTAACTGTACTTCTTAAACGTGTTTATCATTTTTAAATAATTTCTTTTTGATGTGTCTTTCTCTGAAGGAAATTAGTACCTCTTAGGTTTCATCCTTTACATATTTCTGTCTAAATGAGAAATAACTTTTTTGCATGAATCTTGTAAGATGCGACTGTGTCCGACTAAAAACATAACAACACATTTGCAATGCAGATAATAGAATATGAAAATCGCGTGAGGCATTATTCCACTCCTGATAAAGTGTTTCGATATTTTGCTACACTGCAAGTGATCAACAACGACATACATGAAATATTCATGACGCCCGATGACTTCCTGAGGTCGATTACGCCTGGTGTTAAACAGCCAGATGGTAATTTTCTTTTAAAAACAAAACGCAACATACAATGTACACAAGCAGAATTTTGATATTATTCTCGTGAAATTTTATAATTCGTTATATCTTCATTGGCTATGTGCTATTTAAAATAATTTTGAAAAGGCATACATCGATATCAAAATCGATCTATAAAAAAACTGTTCTGGTAGTTGTGATATGTACGTGTATGATTTATTCTTTGGAACGATATATATAATAATTTATGATCTGTTTTCTTACGTGCTTCTTAATGGATCGTTTTAGTAAATAAACATTTATTTTGCAGTGTCAGCTAGGTCTATTTCTTCGATCGTGTTTAATTATTGTCACCGATTTTTTTTCATCTTCGTTATTAAATACTGTAAGCAAACATATACTGATGCATTTTGCTTAATGTTAATGATTTCTCAAGCACTTAACTTTCACATGTTATGAAGAATCAGTAGCTTCGCACAGTTAATTAAAATTCCTTGCATAAAGGTACCATTTTAAAATTCTATTTCAAGCAGAAACATGTCAATTTCTTGTAACAGAATTTGAGAAGGTCTTCCGTATATTTTATACATAACAGTTTTAATTAAAGAGTTTTCAATCAGTGATCCACATAACATGCACTCATCTTACCAACTAATTCCGACTTAACATTGAATTAAATGCTTATTCTTCGACTTCATGCACCCAGTCATAAGCTTTTATGTAGTTCCATGCAAACATTAATCACTAAAGTGGAATTCCACTGTGGCAATTAGAATCGAAATGTGAAATGCTAAAACGGAATTGTTCCTCTTGTGTGATATAAATTAATAAGAATCGCACTGTTATATTATGGTTTTAATTTATCACTCTATAATCTTTTAGGTGATAAATACTGAAAATATAATTTGATCAATCGTAATTAGCAATTAGGGTTCTTCTCAGACAAGACAGTTTCTAACTACAGTGACTCGCAGCCATAAAAAACGACCTTTACTGTTTTTTCACTATTTCGACCAATTGCATTTTTGTTGAAAACGACGAAACACATCAGTTGGCAAACTAATCCTTCTAGCTTTTAAAAAAAAACTCAATTCGTTTGGACCAATTCTAAAAAAGTTATGCGATTTTAAAGAGTGTACAATTATGGCTGCAAGTCACTGTAGCAACTGATATATCGGATATAATTACACATTTTTTGTACTTTTGTATTCATTTTTAAATCAACGTCTTTGCGAAGTGAATAGTTATTGTAGTTAGCATTTCATTATTTCACTTCTAGCTCGATTGCCAGTCACCTATTACTAATGCCTCGATACTAGATCGCGTACCAAACCTCGATTCTAGTTATCGCTGTTCCCACAGATTTAATTTTCTGTTTAGGCAATCGCATTTAAGACTTGACTATTGCTTGGTAGATCTATATGCGTACATATGTATATATATGCTTGCTTGCGATTATGCCAGTGCTTGTGTTACACGCATAATATAACATTACATTATATTCATTTGTTTAATTCTTATAGTGGAGGATTATTGTAAATTTCGGAGTTACACACTGTGCATAGAAATAACCCGGAGTGTTCTTAATTTATGTAATCGTTTTAGGACTTGGCCTCGATAAATATAAACGGTACGATCCAAAGGTGAGTTAATTGTTTAAAACACTCCATTTCTGTTATTCTTGATATTAGAAAGACTTGTTCCTATAATTTGATTTATTTTTTTGGTGTAATTTTTAAAAAATTTGTTGAGGATTGCAATGACTGTAACGTCGTTTTTACTGTTACATAGATAACTGAGTAACATCCTAACTCATAACGCCTTTGTAAATCGTGTGTTTTTTCCATTAGAGTAATAAAGACGATTAATAATAATAATAATCGAACATGCTTTCCTAATATCATTTGTAGCGACACTGTTTTAATAATAGTAACAATTCTTACAAATTTATTATAATATTCACGCACGTGGTGCCTACAGAATATTCATACGAAATTGGAGTTGGCTCTAGACGAGGATAGCATTTTTTACAAGCTTGGAAGCGCTGGATTAATCACCTTTTCCGATTATATATTCCTGCTCACGGTATTGTCCAGTAAGTTACATTTATATTAGTATTCTTTAATGTGTAGTGTAATTCTAATAACATTTGCGTCCAAATTTAAAAGTTACTGCGATTCTTAAATAAATATCTGCCATCACTCGTATTCTAAAAAAGGAATTCCCCGTTGCAGCGTCTAGGAGACACTTCGAAATTGCCTTTAGAATGTTCGATTTTAATGGAGATGGTGATGTGGATTCTGATGAATTTGGAAAAGTCGCTACCTTGATTCGACAGCAAACTAGTATTGGGAATCGACATCGCGATCATGCTGCCACTGGTAATATGTTCAAGGTATCGAAAATTATTGCCGCTCGCCACGTATATAATTATATACTTGATCATCATTTCTTATTTTTATTTTGTGAAACTTGGAAATTCGCTAATGCAATAGTAAATATAGCACAACTGTGATTGAAATGAAACCTTGTGTAAAAATATATCGAAATTAAAAATAACTTTCTTTGGAGCGAGACTTTGCTTTCAAGAAAATCGATGTTCAAGGTGTACTCGATAGATTTTTAAAATTGACATTCTCGAGAAGAAAGCCTCGTGTGAAATATTTTATTCAAAATTTTCGATTTACTTGTGCGTGAAAATTCACCCTCTTCCTGTTTTAGATTGCATTAAGAATTACATTTCACCGTGTTTATTTTCGTTTTAAAATGTGAGGCAATGTTTCTATTCTTTTATTCATTATTTTTTAACTAATAATTCTAAATGTGTGTTCAGGGTGTTAACTCAGCATTAACTACGTATTTCTTTGGATCAAGCATGAAGGGCAAGCTGACAATTGAGAAGTTCCTCGACTTTCAGCAGCAACTGCAAAAGGAGATTCTCAGCTTGGAGGTAAATTTTATTGGGACATGTCTTTGCATATTACAGTCACTCATGACGAGCTGGAGACTCTCTGGAGACTGCCTCTGCAAATTAATTTAACGAAACTATTGCAGTTCGAGAGAAGAAATCCCGATGAAAATGGTCGAATAACAGAAGTGGATTTCACAGAATTATTATTGGCCTACGCCGGGTATCCTGACAAGAAGAAAACGAGAATTTTAAAGACTCTAAAGAAACGGTGAGTACATGAATGAAGATCAATGATTTCTAAATAGGTGATTCGGATAAGTATATAATATAAAATTGTTTTTATTTTTAGCTTCAAAGAGAATCCAAAAGGAATAACTAAAGATGAATATCTCAAATTCTTCCACTTCTTAAACAATATTAATGATGTAGATACTGCTCTGACATTCTATCATATTGCAGGAGCATCAATTGATCAAGGTATTTCATAGCGTTAAACAGACGCCTTCCTTCGTCAATGATTAGATTCCTCAGCTTGCAAGTCCAATTTGTCACTTCGTGCCTGACGAATTTTAATTATCATATGTTTTCAATTTTCGCAGCTACACTGAAACATGTGGCAAAAACAGTAGCGCACGTTGATTTAAGCGATCATGTTATACAAGTGGTTTACACGATTTTTGATGAGAATAGTAAGTTTATCCTTTTAAAGAAGAAAAGGGAAAAGAGATACTATTTTGCTCTTTTTTACGAGTTCTATTAAGTAGTGGTTGTGGGTTTTTCTATTAGTGTGTTTAGAAAACGTAACATAATTATTATATCCCTGTTCTGTACATTTCTAGTGGACGGCCAATTGAGTAACAAAGAATTCGTCGCTGTAATGAAGAACAGAGTTCTAAGAGGATTAGAGAAGCCAAAGGATACTGGTTTCGTGAAATTAATTGAATCAGTAATGAAGTGCGTGAAAACTAGTTACAGCATGTCTTTCGATAATTAAACCAAACCTAATTTAAAAGCAGCCTGAATCTTTCCTGACAAATACATGCCTTTGTAAGTGGAACTAACGGACCACGTATCTAATTGCAAATGCTTGTACCCTGATTGCGCCATTAATAAAGATAGTGCTGTGTATGACAAAAAAACTACTGAATTCGTCAATATTATCCTCAATAAATATTACGTTTCTTTATAAATTGAAGATACAATAAAGGCCGCGCCGCGCAGTTTATCAAATGTGAAGTATCATTGCGCGTGCGCGATTGGAGGCGCGCATATTAGAAAATATTGCGGGGGTGATCATCGACGAGGGTGGGCGATCCTTAACTAAGACGCACGCGTAGGTGCGCCGGAGTCATTATGCGGTGCGCAAGCCACCCTCTCCGGCTTTGGCGGTACCAGCCCGTCGCTAAATGAATTCGCGGTATATGGAACCGTGTCTTGACGCCAATACGTTTATTTTTAACAATAAAACATGTTAAACTTAACTGGATTAAATTTTCAAACGATTTAGAATTAATTAAGGACAAGAAACAGAACGAAGATGTTTTAAGATTGATCAAAGCTGGATTTTATTACAACACGTCTAGGCTCTTACAACGTCGATGATCGAAAGCCAGGCGAAGAAACAGACTTCTTCGTAGGTTCCTCTTTTTCATCAATACATTGTTTTCAAGGAATAAGGATGGCGACGACAAATTCTCTATGAGAACAGCTTTTCTAAATTTAAAGTTAAATAAAGGTTCCAACATGGATTATCGCATCGTCCCAAGCATCATTTCTGAGCTTCCTTCTTCCCACCTTCCCACAGTAGCCGAGCTACTCGGTCCACCCGGGTTCCCATAGAAAGGTAAGTCAAAGGGCCCAGCAGATTACATGGCACGTTACAAGCAATTTACATTTTGGTGGTATATGATTTCAGTTTCCAGTAACAAATATACATTTTAAATTTAATTACATTCAAAATTTATCCTTCATTAAACGACAAAATTTTAAACAGTTATTGAGAGTCTAATCTTATAAAACACAACTATACACCAACTATAACTTACTAACTAAAGCCATACTAGAATCAAGGCAAAATAGAAAAATATTACTTTGAATAGAAAATAATAATAACATTGATGAAGCGGGATTAAGAAAAAAAGAACTTATTAAATTACTTATTTAATTTTACGCGCATCCCTAATATTTTAAATATCAAAATATTAAACTTAATCCTATCTTCTTCATTTACTTCTAATATCGGTAATAGCTTTGCATCATATGGATCACTGATATCTAGGATTTTTGTAGAAAATTCAAAATGCACGCCTGATAAAATAACGATTCCTTTATTATACTTCATTTCTACTATTGCAGGTAAGAAAGTATTATTTTCAAGTTGATAATCAGCTATTACTTTGACATTAGTATATAAATTAGCATTTTGAAAATAACCACCTCCGTTATAATAAATTCTCATGTTATCATTCGGAAAATCGTTATCATCTATACTTAATTTAAGCAAAGCTGCTCGAGCTCCGCTATGATTATTATAATCATATTTTGCAAGAATAGGTCCTACAGATTTATCAGGAAAAAATGCTAGTTCCCTTTTTTCTGTAACCTCCAATTCTCCTCCTTTATCAAATTCAACAAAACTAGAACCATAGTATGCACCTGCACAGAATCCCAAATAGTTCCCGCCATTTTCTACATATTGTTTAATGATGTTATTACCTTCGCCGTTAAGTTTTTTAGCATAAGGTATATCTGCACCTCCCGGCATTATCAATAGAACTGCGTCCTTAGTCCATTCTTTGCATAAAATACCTTCCGCATCAATAAAATTGATCTTATAACTTGTAGTAATATTCTCTAAATTATGAATAGTATGTTTTAAACAAGTTTCACCTGCCCCCTCATCGTTATACACGTATATACTCATAATTTTAGATATAATTGATTGAGATTCAATATTACGCACAAGGTTGCCGCCTTATCGCTTATTACGAATCAGGCGCGGATTAAGATTTTTGGGGCCCGGGGCTATCAAACCATCGAGGGCCCCTCATGGTTCAACAGCTGGGGGGGGATTCTAAGCTACAGTAAATTCCCGTTATGAGCTCGATTTTTCCTCCCGTTGACAGCCCGGCGACTATCCCCATCATTTATTGGAAGCCTGCGGACGAGAGTGAGAGAACCGGACAACGTGCGATAGGAAATAAAAGAGGCAGACACGAAGTTGTGGTCGTATACGAAAGAGAGAATCATGTCGGCAACCCACTATGAGCTCGCCGCCCAGCCCCGTTCGTCGGGCTCATAACGGGGATTTACTGGAATCGCTTTGAGACCCCCTAGCCCCCCTTTAATACGGGCCTGCCAGGAATGGTCTAATCAATTCACGCATACTGCGCATGAAATTGGTGGCATCATACGATTCCCTAGAATCTCACTCCCTTGCCACCAATACGATGCCACTTCCGGTGTAGCGAGCTGTGGAGTGACTGCTTCTACTCTGATAAGTTTGGCAGATTGCCGAATCTGCTATGATTTTCTGCGATTGCTGCACAGCTCGCTGCACCGGAAGTGGCATCGTATTGGTGGCAAGTGAGAGAAATTCTAGGGAATCGTACGATGCCACCAAATTCACGCGCAGTATGCGTGAATTGAAACACAGCCAGAATATTCAATGCATTTTTCTATCCCGGGTTTGTGGAATCCCAACACCCATTACATACCATTTTAGTGTCGCATACAACGTTACCGGGAAAGTCTCGAAACAGATTGCAAAGCTACGCGTGGCAGGAATTAGACTTCAGCGCGGGTAAAATTAGGTCATTTGAAACCCGCGATTACAAATGTTTTTGTTAACTGCATAACTCAAAGATCAGAAGAGAAAGAAGGATCACACCAAAACAAAAACATATTTGCGCTTTAACCTTGCTCTTCTGTTCGAGTTTATTTAACGCAAAACAAATATCATTCGCACCTAAAATCGTGATGTCTGAAAGGAGTGTTTTAATGTTTTTCAACGCGTTCCGACCACTGACGGGATTTTGTGGGGTTTGTTCCCGTAAAATCGTGCTAGCGCGTTCAAACTCGGTGAGATTACAGAGGGCGAGCTGCTAAACAAGTTTCTCTCATAAAATTGCTGCGTAGGACGTCTTATAACAAAGTTACAACTCTTTGAATTTCTCAAAGTGACGCGCGGTGTTAGCGGGTTGCCTGCGTGCAGGCGTAGGTCGCTAATAATCTTTAAAAGCTTATATCTCCGTTATCCGATGACATGTGGAAAAACGCTATAAGGAAAAGTTGTGTATAATTTGATACTTTATAAGCTCGCGAAGTTTCAATCTGCTCTGCAAATTTTTTACATATTGTTACAGACATTTTTAGTTCCAAATTACTCCGATATCTTGAGAATATTTAATCTCATTTCGCGCTTCTTCTCGGCTCTCTAGTTAATTTTAATTATTTGCAATTTAATTACAGTCTTTGCTAACGTATTTGGAGTAAGTATCCACGTAATTCATTTTATAATAAAATCTGATACTAACTTCCATAAGGTGCTAGATCCAGCTCAGCTAAGTTTTACTTATTATTTTAGCGCTGAAACGATATACAATGATGCATAACACGTTTGTAGGACGTGAAAGTAAAACATTTCTAATGACACGGGTGGCAGCTGCTAACTTTCATCACGTTCAAAATTGCCGAAGTAATCAGAGCGTTGAAGGATCTCGATCTGTCCCCCGAGCGATCGATCAGTACAAACTGAAACTTTATCGGTGACATGCTTGTGTTCTTTTCCATATTTCACTAATAGTTTTAAGTTGTTAATATTGGAAGCGCTAAGTCAAGTCACTAGTGAAATATGTTTAAGTTGTTTCATATACAGTTTTTCATAATTATCATTATTGCTGCGAGCGCCGAGAAAAAGAGACAAAAATCTTCTTCAGGTAAATGAATTAATTTGTCTATTGATCATAGATATTAATGGGAAAATTTTTGAATAATGATGGAACGAGAAATGTTTATAAATTTTATATTTAGTGAATTAAAGTATAATAGAAGAATAAATGAATAGACGTAGTTAGCGATCGAGAACTTGATATATCATGAAAGCAAATTATACACGTAATGTGTTATATAAGTTAGTTGGCCCGTTTAATACTAATGATATGCTAATTTATGAAAATTATGCCATCGTTACAGATGTAATTGAGAATTTACGGAATAAGTTCCCTGATGAAATTTTCGATAGATTGGCGATGAAAAAACAACTTTATCAGTAAGTATAATACTCAAACATTTGATGAGGGTCTCTATAATAGTAACAGTTTTAAGCTAGCTGATTTGTGGCATATAATAGATTACAATTTTATTTTATTCAGTGATAAATTAAATTACATGGTAAAAAAAAATAATTTTAATTTCAAATCATGGTTTGCGTACTAAAAGAATTTAGAGATATTTTTTTAGAGCGCCAAAATGATAATAAAGTGCAATTTGGTCATGTCCTTGAAAATCCAATTGGATGGGAGCAAAGATTTGAAGAGAAGGATTTTTTGGAAAATCGACATCGAGGAAAGGTAATGTTATGACGATTTAATTCATGGTAAAATATGGCAAATTTTTAAATTAGTTTACTTTAATCAAGTCTAGTTCTGTTACTTTTTAAACAAGAAACTGTGCTTACACAGGTAAAATGGGCAAATGTAAATGGCGGCTATGGTGAACACTATTGGGACCTAAATCATTGATAATTAATAATAATTATTATCTAACATATATATCATCAATTTTTATTAAAGCATTATCTACTTATTTTCCCAATATACAACATATATATTAAATATTAAATATTTCTTTCGATCTATTTTCAAGATTATAAAATGTGACTTGTAGCTTTATACATATAAACAGTTCTGACAAATGATCATACGTACACATAATAAATGTAATAAACAACTATATATCAGTATAAACAACGACAGTTAATAACATTGAAACAAAACTGAATCCTTGAACCTTTATGGCATGGAGTAGTATAGCTGATGAGTACAATGAAATAAAGAGTACTTGAACACAGAAAACAAGAAATTGTTTTTCTCAATTATCTTCCATGCATCCGAAGCAAACATTAGAGGGGAATTTACCATAGAGTACAAGAGTTTTGACGCAAAATAATACCCGATCGGAAATGAAGTTTCCATATTCATCGCGCCCTGGTAGCCTTTACTTCATTAACTGGTGTCCTCAACGAATTCATTGGAATTCAGTTTATCATTCCACTAAGGTAAGGGGGTTCTTAAGTTTACGTTATCAGTCTTTGACGCCTTATCGAATGCATCAGTTCTATACGCTTTTTAAACAATACGTATCATTTGTCCAATTTTCTATTTCGGGTGTGTTGGTGCGGAATATGTTATGTAAGGGGTATGTAACAATAATTATAATATATAAACAGTATTACATAATATAATATAAGGTGATCCGTGTACGTGAAACCACATTGAAAAATCCTCGAATATTGTTTTCCCAAAAATGATCTGTGCGACTGTCCAAATAGTGAGTCATAAATTAATTCTAAGATGTTAAGAAGAATTATAAAATCTCGCCAATTTGTTAATTATTTTTTATGAAACTTAATTTCAAATGTGTGTGCTCATTATCCTTTCAAAGAGTGCCTATATTTTACCTTACCAACCGCCCTTTTCTCGCGAATAAATCTTTGAAATCTGAAATATTACAAAAATCAAAGTCCATTAGTATTTTCCATTCGCATCTTCTCAATTTCTATTAAAATATGAATACATTCAAATTTTCCACACTTAAAGTGACTTTAGCGTAGGTCTTTGAATCTCCGCTTTAAAAATAAACACAAGCTCGCAAATACCTTTGACCTCGTGCGACTCGAGCTATTAAAACACTAACACGGAGTGCCGCGACATTTAATAAGCAAATGACATTACCATCTACGCACGGAAGCGCGCGAAGGAAATCATTCTAACGATTAGATTGCAACGTTTCAGGGAAAATCTAGAAAGGCTGATCCGGCAAGATGAGCCCGAGTTTAGCAAAGCCTCCATCTTCAAAAGCATGGAGCGGTTTCTCCGGAGGGTGAACGAGATGGAAGAGACGATATTAATTCCAAGCCGACTTCTAGACCTAACTGCGGGCGACTCTAACGATAGAGTGAATCTCGAAGGGAAGCATGGCTCCATCGTCAAAATGATATCGGTCGATATGGATCTGCGCCGTCTCTATAATATCATCAGTCAAATGAAAATCGAGCTATTGTGGTCGAAGAGGCGCCTGATTGATATCCAAGAATTAAAAGAAGACTTCGTCCCTGCGCACAAATCTATGAACTCTAGGTACTCCAGTACCGCGTCCATACACAGTGTGCAAAGTACTTGGACTTCCTCGGACTCCGAATCAGATACTAGCATCGAGGACTCGGTATTGGCGAGCGAATACGACGCCGATGCAATTGCTAAATCGTTTGAGAGACACCTGCGGGGTCTTCATCACAGTATTCAGAAAATGACGCTGGCTGCTGAATATTTGACGATGAGATACCAAGCTGACATCGCCAGCCAAATGTGATAATTTTCTGTGAAATTATCAGGCTATTAAACATTAGAAATTAACACCAGCTTTATTTATTGGAATAGTTAACAAATATGATATTATTGTCTTGTTGTATATGTATGAGCATTGATGTTTGTGATATTAAGTACCACCAGGAATACAAATTTTACCCATAGCGTTTGTAGAAACTCGTTACTTTTATTCGGTAATTCATCTAAATTATAATATGGATTACTTATTTAAACATAGGAAATATAATATACTTTTTTTTAGTTTAATTTGTATCCTTACGAATACAAATATAATATCTTGCACCTTTTCAAAAACTTGTAGCTATTTCCTAGCTTCTTTTCAATTTCCTACTAGCATACCCTGAATTTCTAATTTAGAGATATTATATCTTTATTTTTAATTTGGCATTGCAGTTATTAGGTATAAAGAATTAGAATACCCACGCCAGATTTGTTTCGCCTAATTGTTATTTTTAAAAGCGTAAGAAAAACACGTCTAAATTGAGGGCAAATTATATTCCGAAGAAAAAAACTGTTTTACAAACATTAATAACAAAATCTTAGAAGTCAATAAATATTTACAATGAACGAATAAGTGAATGTAAAACATGAATATCCCTCTTCCTGCATTCCATAAATTACAAATTCGCGCGCAAACCAATTCGCAGCGACATCCGTCGCACAAAGTCTACACTAATACGAAAAACGCAGTTGTTATAGTTTTGGCAAATTTTTAGAATCGTTTGAAAGGCGTGCAGAATTATTTTCAATTCATAATTGTTTTAATATCATCTCCGCGAGCTAGATTTTAATGGATTTTAATTAAAATCTTCCGAGCTCCTTCACGGTCTTTTGACATCACTTTAACCTCAACAATTGACAAATGCGGAGCTCCGAGAAAGTATCTAACATTAAATTGCTGCGAGTGAACGCTGCGACGAATCTCTGAGGCTTTATGTATGATATGATAAATATTATTCTGTGATATATGAAAATGAGCGAAACCCCCGAGACCCAAAGCAAAGACACCGGTCCAGCGGTTGTAACTGAGCAGGAACGCGAGTTAGCGCAAAATGCGCTTGCCGAGTTCCAGAAAGGGGCATATACCAATTGTCTGTCGTTCTTAAACAAATTAGAAACCCTCAGGCCGAAAGACCTGAAGGTGATGCACAATAAGGTCGTGGTGGAGTGTTACAGAAATGATTTAAAGAAAACAGAATTGCTAAGGAAGAGCCTCAATGCAATATGCGGGCAGATGTCTACGAACGACACGACCGAAACTATAGATGACATTGAGAAGTGCGTTATGAGGTATAATCAAGCAGTTTTATTGTATCATACCAGACAATATAGCGCCGCACTTCAAATCATGAATAGATTATTTGCTTTTATAGAACCAATGGGTATGTAAACAATAATGAAGCCTATGAAAATTTTCTGTCCCACCACGTGATTGTCTTTATTATTTTCTATCTGGAAATAGCCTTTGTTAACGAAAGCCTTTGTCGATCGTACTATAACGTCTTAATATATGTACGACGCATATGCTATTAACTTGTGTTGCTTTTATTTTAGAAGAATCGTTGGCGCACAAAGTTTGCCTCCTTTTAATCGAGCTACACATAGTAACGGATCAGTCAGACGCGGCGTTGTCTTTAATTAACTACATAGAAAGCCAGCTTATATCAACGGATAATTCTAAAATCGCGCCTGTTGATAAAGAGGGTATAATGAAATCGATGAAGGAACAAAAAGAACAGAAGAAAGAAGTTAGCACTGCTACCGATGCGTTCAAAGTCAAGCTGTTAAAGTGTAAAGCTAGAATATATCTTGCTATGCATCAGTTGAAATTGTGTAAACGGGAATGGAAAACGCTGGTTTCCTTGGGTACACCTGTAGTAAGATAATAATATATACAAACTGTTTCTTTTCTTTATTATATGTGTCGAATCAGTCTTTATAATTTTTAAAATCGCACTCCTTTTTAGAATATGTCGACTGTGTTTTTAAAAGCCAATCTTGAGTACCTCAGAGGAAATTATAAAAAAGCTATTAAGCTACTGAACTCTGTGCAGTCAGAAAATTTAGACTTTAAGTATGTTAGTTTTATAGTTATATATTATGGTAATATTTAGAATTATTATTATATCGTAGCGATTACGGGTTTTTCTTATGCGTAGGACTTCTGGAGAATCTTCCGCTGTCTTATATTATAACAACATGGCATGTTTACACCTTGCCATGGGTAAACCGAATTTAGCGTGCTTCTATTTACGAAAAGCTTTGTATGAGAATAAGTGCGCGTTAGAGAGCGTACAAGCAAAAGATAGCGGTATTTATAAAACTAAATTTTTACGTTGGAATTCTATATCTAAGATAATTTCTGTAAAGGAAGTGATTTCATTCAGATCCTTTATCTTCGCAACCATTGTACACACTCGGTGGGAACAGGCACTACGAATTAATGTATAGCTTGGGTGTGTCGTTGCTACACGCTGGTCAAGCCTCAGCCGCGTTCGACTGTTTCATGGAAGCTGCGCAGAAGCTCCATAATAATCCTAAACTCTGGTTAAGGATCGCGGAATGCTGTATCTATTATCACAAACCAGTAAGTGCCACTGTTACAAGATTTCTGAAAGTAAGGGAGTAACTTTTACTTGGTTTTCAGACAAATGAAGTTGACTTTAACATTCCAAAGCGAAGGAAGGATTTGGTACAAAAAGTTGTCGGCACTGGAATCTATAGAAAGATCATTTTGACAGCGTCGCTTTCCAAGGACACAAAGTACGACCCCGATGGCTTTCCTTCCGCCATACCACAATTAACTCTGGAATTTGCATCTCTCTGTTTAAAGAATGCGTTATTCTTACTGCCAAATAGCAATGAACTTAATGTGCCAATAACGACAATTGCGAGCGCGCAGACAGTACCTTTGTCATTAACAGCTGGTCATAATTTAGGTATTAGAACTTTACACTCGAGTAATACCGATGACTGCCAAACTTGATTATTGTCTTTAACACTTAAAGAAACTACTTTCCAGGTGCCCAACACTCGGCTTTAATGTCACAAGCTCCGACCGTCGAAGCGTTAAACTTGAAAATTAGCGTCTTGGCTGCAAGTGCTTATGTATGTTTATGCCTTGGCGATTACGTTGTGGCGCTTGAACATGCTAGATCATTGCTAAGTATCAATAAATTACCTGGAGCGTATAGGATGTTGGGGAATCTCTATGCTGCGGAAAGTTTGATATTCCTCGACAAAATTAGCGAAGCGATTGAGTATCTTAAACCGGAAAATATTCAAGATTTAAATACTTTCGTACCTATTCCTGAAAGCCAGGATAAAGATAAAGAAAAGATTGAAGAAGTTATTTCGAAACCGATAAAAAGTAAGATTTAAGATACAGGATTTTGTCAGAAAACTGATGATACTCTTTTATAAAGTGATTAATAATTTTTTTAGCGTGGTACCCGACGACTGTTCCGACTGGCATCGCTATACTCCGTTACAATTTAGCTGTAGCTTATGCAATCCGCGGCGAGCTTGACAAATCTGGAGACACCTTAAAACAGGTAATTAGCAAGTTTATAATTTCTATGTACAGCATTTTCGTAATATCAGTATTTTTTACTAACAGTTGTTATAAATCCTTTCAGGTGTGGATGTCTAAAGGTCCAGATTGCGATGTTCCTATACATGTAATAATGTTAGCTTTATATATAGAATTACAATTAGGTAAAATCAACAATACTCCTGATTTTAAACAGCGTCGATAGAAACCCTTACCTAACAATGTCTGCATTTGGCTTTGTGTTACAGGTCACGCTGATATTTCGAGGTCAATAATAAAGCAACATTGCCCGCAATACCGTTGACGGTAAATTTTATACTTAAAAACTGAGTACGATAAAATTGAATTTTCATGTAAATTTCCCTTTCGTAAATGTAAACGAATTGTACGCGTCTGCGTATGTAAATAAATGTGTAATGTATAAAATGCAGGATTTTTCGATTATATCGTAAAAGATTAAAAAATATTGTAATAATCTCTTCTACAGTAACAATTACTTTCGTCTCTACAAATGACACAGATTCATTCAGAATTGTGTATATAACAAATATTTCGATACAATATCAATGATTAAGAATAACATTTTATACTTCCAAGTATTTTAATAATAAATATTCTTTCTTTACGAAAGACGTACACATTTCATTCTGTTTAAATAAAACTTCCATCTCGCCTCTTTATATCCGTGCATTTTATAGCTGTCGTTATGTAATTCTGCCATGATTATTTTCTACGGCGAAACTTACGCTCGGGCTATCCTTGAAACAATTTTTCCAACAAACGAAGAGGAGGAAGATAAAATGAAGTTGAGTGTTTAAATGCCATGACGATGGAGAAGCGTAGTTGTCGAGGGAGTCGCGTAAACAAATTCAGTCTGTGAACTCGAGTTCTATTGCTGTAAACATGCGAGGTGATTTGCAGGCAACGATTTCGCCGATTGTTAGTGGAAGTGAGCTTGCTGGCTGGTATTGGGGGCCTCTGGCCTGTAATATGGTCATGGCCGTCTAGGCGAATCACCCCAGGGCCTTACACTGGACCTTACTCTGCCTGACTCACACAGTTCCAGTGGTTCTCCACTGTCGGTTATTCCACGTGGTTCATCGCGCGTTTCCTCTGATTAATATGTACGATCGGTTAGGAGATACACAGTGAATCACAAAATCATAAGCACAGAGAGGTTTTTCGAATTCTCCTTGCTTAGTATCTATACTTTCACACGATCGTGTGATTTAGTAAAAGTATAGTATTTCAATTACTCGCACCAAGAGCAGAGATCGTAGAGATAGAAATAATAGTGTGGTAATTATTAATTCACCCATTTATGGTAGGACTAGGAGAGATAAAACTGTGATTAATTGTCAGTTGTTATCGTGGTAGTATGCGTGGACGTTGTAATGAAAGATCGCAGTAAAATATATACGGCCTTAGTAAACGATGATCCGCCGATCATGAGTAACCGCAGACGGCAGAACAATGAGAGGAAAAAAATAAACGATTCGATTGCATTGAAGATTTATCTGGAAACTTCAATGCTTCTCCGTTTGAAGAGGAAGGACAGCGGAAGGTCCCTTGACGCAGGTGCGATATATTACGCGACTTCCTCTTGCAAATCGGATTATAACGTAACATTAAAACGATGTTCCTTGGTTTCGAGGTTCATTGAAGAAGTACAATTACAATTCACGATAGGCAGTCGCTGTTATTCCCATCACACCTCGTCTTCCGTTTGCCATAAAAAACAAAACTGACCAATGAGATGATCGGCAGATTCCACAAATTATTCTCTAATAAATCGACACCCCTTATTTCAAATTAAACCTCCCCGTTATTACATTATTGGCATTTTATTATTCATTTCAGTGGTGATTTTTTTTATGAAAGGCACAATTATTAAAGTGACAATCATAGTCGCAGATGTGTACTGCGAGGGGAATCGTGAAGCGTGGAAAAAGATATGAGAGTGGACGAAGGACTGGCGGTGTTCGCGTAACACAGGCAAGGTACCATTTTAATCGGTATGCACAGTCTGGAAATCTGAACTGATCACGCGTGTCCGTGGAGCCGAAGCGGACTTGATAAATTTAAAATAAAATTGATCCAACCATTTGGCGCGCTGCCCTGACCCAGTTCGAGTTCTGCTCCCGTCTCCAGCGCGCAGAACAAGACGACGGTGCTCGGAGCACCGAGAATCGCCTCAGGGAATCGCCGCCCTCAAGTCGTGAACGCTGGCGAACTGTCGAGCACCCCGAGCGTCTCCGTCTCTCTCGACGCCTCCTGGCACACTTCTGCGTAGATTAATTGCTTTTAATATTGATACTTGGCGAGAAAGAGGGAGGCGAGACCCTTAAGTAGCTGCCAGAGCTGAGCTTTCATTTCAGATCGAAGTATGGAGTGATTTGAGCTTTTATTTCAGATCGAAGTAGGGAATAACGATTTGAAATTTAATTTTGAATTAATGAAAATGTAGATTAGTGAGAGGTGAAGAGAATTTTAAATAATCGAAGGTTGTCGTTAATTTTTATCTTCAATACCCAGAGGGGGGCACCATCCCCCCAAAGAAAAAGGAGATTAATGTAACCAGGTCCGAAGTAATTTAATAGCTTGATAAAAAGAAAAGAAAAATGGATTTTATTCTTTAAGTAAATTTTTATAATCGCCTAAAGAATTTTACCGAATTTGTATTGAAAATATTTTTATCCCTTCAACTCAGTTCCCTCCAAGATTAAATCCTGAGTGCGCTACTGTCAAGTTCTGATAGTCGATTCCAGAACCTTGGTATTATTACGTTTAACTACTGATTAATTAGTAATAATTACCTATATAAATTTACTATCTGCGAGGAAGAAAGTTGCGTTAATTACTGGGATAATGTTAATGAAATCGGTTGCCTGACGGCAATAAATTACGGCGAGGGAATCAATGAAAGGAAATCGCGATTACGCGAGCAAGATTATCTGTACTCACGATTTCATGAAAATTCATTTCACTTGGAATACTTCGAAGGCTAAGAACGATGAAGACGCACGAGATCCTGTTACAATTTTTTGCTCGGCATGGCCATTAAAATGGATCTTTTCATGGATCGCATACTAGAAAAGAAAGGTGACATGTAAAAGCAAGATGAAGTGTTGGGTAACCAGTTGCTGACATCAAGGGCTTGTAAAGAAATAAAAAAAAAATCGCGGGCACTACCTTGACTTTTAACGATCCGATTTCTTTTTTTATTTGACAATAGAAAAGGCTATTGCGGACGATATTACCATTTTACCTGTTCTCTTATTTCAATTAGGATTACAAATTCTTTAAGTGCCTACGCTCTGAAAGTGCGTAAATCTAATATAAATTGGGATCAATATTTATTAGGCTTCACAGCGTTATCGTCTTCTTATCTTTCATTGGATTCAATTCATTCGATTACGCTGGTATTAATGTGCGTATATATTACAACGATATACATACACTGTCACAGAGATTCATTATTATCCAGGATAGTTATATAAATAAAATAATTTAGTGTATCAAAAAATATTCAAAATTCTATTCAGAGATTAGAATTTCTTGGGAAGCTTACTATTCGTCTAAAGAAACTTTGGAATTTAATGGAGCATCAGAATTATTTTACTTAAAACTATTTAATTTTGCCAAAGTAAGTTTTTTATATTTTCTAAAAATAGTATTGCAATATTATTAATGTTCACAATGTGACCTAAACCGGTCCTAAGTATCTCAAGCAGTTACACTGAGATTCGTGATCGATCACAAAGTTTGATGATCAGTCAGGTCCAGCCGTTTTCGTAACCCGCAAGATTCTAAGGAAAGCCAGAGCTAACAGAGCGATTTCGTACGAATTGAGATCGACAAAGGTCGGACAGTGAATGACGCGTAATAATGAAGTGCGAGGTCAGCGTCATCGGCGTGTTTCCTTTGAGAATTCAGATGGGGAATTTGCCAACAAGGATGGGCCTTCTAGAATTGTTATTTAAAAACACTAAGCCTAACAAGGACACGTGTGAGAGAAAAGCTCGTCGGCGTTTAAGATTCTTCCTAGAGGCCACGATAGATCCACGATCATTAGTTTCAGCGTCTTCGTTCCTCTTGAAATCGAATTAGCAATTGCACATAATTAATCCACAGAGCGACACTCGTCATTAATTATGGAAATTTTATCATAGCAAATGAAATGCACACCGATAAACCAATTTCAGATTTTTTTTAAGCCGTCGACCGATTAATCATTCCTTCACATGATACTTTCCATAATTTTACTGACGAGTCAAAATCACGAATAAATTACATGAGAGGGGGGGGGGGGGGGAGGCAAGGGGCCCTGACACACCCCAAAGAAAAAGGAGATTAATGTAACCACGACTGAAGTAATCAAGAGATTTGTAAGAAGAAAAGAAAACTAGATTTTATTCTTGAAATAAATTTTTATAATCCACTAATGAATTTTATTGAATTTGTATTAAATATATTCTTATTCGTTCAACTCGGGTCCCCCCAGATTGAATCCTCAGTGCGCCACTGACCTGCAATAGTTTTATTGTCAGAATAATAGTTGTTACCTTTTTTTTTTACTCGCGTATCTCGCCTTATTAATTTAAATTTTTATTAACACGTGTGATCGCATTGAGAAACCGTTCCAGCTTATTTGCCTTCGCGATGATGTGCAACGATATTATGATACCCATTGAGATCATTCGATATAATCCATCTAGTAACAGGATATGATTATTTTTATTCGTGTCATTCATTGCCAATATTCGCTCCTGGCGATGAAACGTTTGGCGAACGCCTCGGGGCGAATACCTTCAGCTACAATTGATCGTAATAGGTAAGAACATTATTTGACTTTCATCACGCCTCTGAAATCAATCATAAAACTGAACATCTATCCTCTTGCAATTGCACATCGATCATTAAGCTATTCTTCGTTTAGCCAGAAATCGCAGAGTATCTGCTAAATAAATCTTTATTTATTATAAGTGTCGTTGCGTTTTGATCCTCGTCCGTCATGTTTCTTAAATAATTTACCGACACTTATTTACAGCAATGTGAAATGTATATTAACTTTCACCAATTTTCGCTATGGATTCAAATATTTTTTTATACAATTTTTGCGTAATCAGTATTTCGTAAAATTTTCTGAGAATTTTAGTTGAGGACCGCAGTAATTATTGCAAGCATACTGTCGTAATATTTATCATTGCAATTCGTTGTTCCTTTTTTAATTACAGGGGACGATCGCAGAGTGACAATAGTAATCGCGTTGATTTATTTTGATTAAATTTATGATGAATACAGTGAATTAGTTTCATTATAATATGCATATCTCGTCGTTACAAATATTATTCCCGACGGGTTTCTGCATTCTGCTTGTGTTGCTAGCCTTTTAAAAGGTGCTCTTTTGAAATATCGCCTCAGGGTTGTTGAACGCTCGAAGCACGCACCGAGTACTAAACGCAGACACCAGCTCATATGGTGAATTTGAATGAACCCGAGCGTAGAATTTTATTTCTCCATTTATACGTCAGCTATGCGATTGTTAATGTTAAACAGAGCCACGTTAAAACCCCCGTCGATTCTAAACACATTAGTCCTCGGAAGACCTCGTTGTACAAGTCAAACTTTAGCAAATGCCAGTGACACTTCTCTTTTTTAAATAAAAATTTAATAACATTATAAAGCCTAGAATATGGAATATATTTTATTTATATTATTACATGTTCAGACAGTACTGGAAATATTTATTTATCACTCTCAAATTTACGTACCAGGCAAAACTTTCATAACAATATAATTGATAAAATAATATAATTGACGAAAATAGAGAGCTACGTATTTTTGCAATCAATTTTGCAGGAAAATTTATTTACTAAAAGAGGTATAAGTGATAATGTGTTTATTCGAGCGATTATTTGCAACGAGGTATTATGAAGCTCGTTTCTGTTTCGTGTTCCCCTTTTTCGTAATCACAACGAAAGCCGGCGAATTTGCAATGATTATCATGCAAGAGCCAGGCAATAACGATCTTGCAGAAAGGGCGTTGCTTGAACAATCTACGCGCTGAAAGGTTCAGAACGAACAGCTTACGCAATGTCTGAAGCCATACCTAAGAGGGTTATGCGCCGATCCTTCAAATACTTTTACGTAAATGTTAATCCAATTCCTCTTTTTTTATAATACCATCGATTTCTGCATTTGCTATTCCTCCTATAAAAATACACTAACAGCCAGGCATTCGTAGCATTCAAAAATTAATATTTTCCCAATCCTAACTTCAAATACCCCATAAATAAAAAAACCACTATACCATAATATTTATTCCCAAACAAGTGAAATTTAAATAATTCAAATTATAACCCACAACTTAATAAACCTATTAATTCAAATCGACTGGTATTAATACTATTAATCGGTATCATTCCATTGTTGCTCCCAGTCAACGGTACGCATAAACAATTGTTAAAAAATGGTCAAAATAATATTCGGAAGAATGTTACTCGGTTAGTGTCCAGGCACGTCGAAGATCGAGTTTTAGTCCGACAGGTGGGTATCTGAAATAGACGAAGAGGTGGAAGGACGAGGACAGAGAATGAACCCTTTCGATTCGACAACGATAACCTGCGCACATGTTCGTCCTTCCCCGCCGCAGGTACGGCCATACATGGTACCAGCCGCACTTGACCTATATCTTATTATGCTGCCAGCGTCCGGATGCAATGCGAAGCGTTTGTGAATAAGCCCGGCGGGTCTCCTCGAGGTTGCTGAGCTTCACCACCACCATAACCAAGTCCTTCCTTCCTGTAGCGGTCGTCGCGACGTCCCAGCTTCCGTGAGACACGCAGACTAGGCCCAAGTAGTCGAGGAGTTCGCGTCGCACTTCTAGCCGCACGTCCCTCCCATTCATACCACACTGGCTCCGCGTACCGATCCTCAATGAAAATCATTTTTCTTTCTTCCAGCCAGTTCCACTCGCTTTCCCCGAGCCCTTCTCTTTTGTCGCGCGAGATATTCCAGCGGACAACAGTTTTCTTTTTGCGGTGAGTGGTTGTTAGTTGTTAGCAAAAGTAGGTACATACTGTATTTTCTATTTTAACTACTCGTGCTTACTTTAGCAGTGATGCTTTCACCAGACTCGTGAATTCTGTTAATTGTGATTTGTTGCGCCGATTAATTACCTGCGTTATTAGGTAATTATCTGATGTATCACCTTTAGCATGGTTCGTTTTTCAGATTTAATTTTCTTAGAAAGTTTCAATGGTAGGTTCTTATCTTAGTAGGTTAAGTGTTCGCAATAATGTAGGTATTTGAGGGACAGGTTGCTCGCGTTACGCTTCTAGGTAATAGAAATATGGATGTTAAACGTAACTATTAGTTGTTACGCCGCGGATGAAGCGACCTTGGATAAAAGACAATACTTTTTTTTTTAAGCAGCCCATATCTCGGCTCCATGCGAAACGTTGTAGCCTTGAGTGGAAAGCCATATTCTAGGTTCTTTTTCTTGGACGTAATAAAGTCTTGCTTGGTTATAGAGTTAGTCAAGATTGCGAGAATATGATGGCATACAGCTATGGGTTCTTAGTTCTCTATCAGAAGGATTGAACAGAATTTTGGTTTGCACAGTATTTCTTTCTTTGCATAGTATTATGGTATCCTCCAAATGTTTTTGATATGCTTAGAGAAATAAATATTTACCACGCTCTGCAAGACGTGGTTTAGTTGCGATCCGATTTGTATCAAGTGTGGAATAGTTTTCAATAGATCTACTTAAAATCTATTGGAAAGGTATAAAGCAAAAAAAAGTAGAAGTGAGTGTCATATTTAGATAGCACTTGCATTGTGTTATAAATAGCAAAATTGAATAGTTAAATCCCGTGCGTTTCTAAAAATTGATTAAGAATGCTATTTCTACTCACATAAACAAAACACAGCTGCTGAGTTAAAAGATACATAGATTCCAACTACGTCTCTCAAGCGTTTAGCTCTAGAAACCCTTCAATAATTTTCCGTCTCAAGTGACCGGGAGCAAAATGGCTTTAACGTGACTCATAAGCGAAACTCAAATTTAATTAAATCAGGTGATCTCACAAGCCTAATTATCATTTATTTCACAATTCATTTTAACCCAATATTTACACATCGCAGGAAACCTGTCGATGCTTCTAAACAGCGTTAATATTTTGGAAAATCTATGTTTGCAAACATATATCACAAATGAAAAATGAAAACCGCTTGGGGCAATAAACGATTTCCTCAACAAGACCTTAATTTCTCACTTTTTACTGATTTTCGCACACGAATCCGCCCTTTCCTCCCTCTTTCCCTACAAATTCGCCCGCCCCCCTCGCACGCCTTTACTCCGCCAAGGTCCTAGCCGGGTGCCCTTCAAGCGATTCCTATCTTCCCGGTGTCTCACTCTTGACCGGTATTTAGGAAGGTCACGACCTCAGGGTTGGTTTGTCGCGGGAGAGTTAATCACGCATGCGCGACCCGCGGGCGAAAGTATTTAAAGAGGTGGACGCGTGTTCGGGAAGGCCACTATTCCCCGAACTGTCACGAATCGCGCAACGTCCCCCCACTTTCCTCCCCTTCCGAGGTGAACGAGCATGTATTCCCAACCAGAGCGGGAAGATCGGCTCTTTTAATCTCCTCTTTTCCTCCCCCCTCCCCTTTCATCGAGTCGCCGTAACCCCGCGATACTTTGCCCCCCCTCCTCCCCGACCCCCTTACCCCTACCCATCCCTCTGTCCACATTAGGATCACTCGTCCTCCGCGATTTCCCACTCCGAAGGATCGTTAGTGTGCCATCGGTTCGTTTAATAGACCCGCGGACCTGTCTCCGCAGATTTGATTTGGTGCTGCCAAACGCGTCGGATCGGCGACGAGAAAGATCGTCGCAGTCTACATTTCCTTGGGCGAAGAAGGGATCGGGTCCGATCCTTCGAACTATTGAACATCGCTTTGAGACAAAGGGTGGTCCGTTCTCGGAGACTTCGTTGGTGGCCGATTTCTATCGCGGAGGGTACAATGTCCGTTTAACCGCGCGACCAGAGCCCTGGCTGAGGTAGGAACCAGGGGCCTAGGGAAGTGGCTTCGCAGAGGCGAGACCGTGGCTCGAAACGTTTCAAATGGATTAATTCGGACGATAGGACGCGCGCGAGATTGATCTTGTGTGTTCGATCGGCGATTGGAGCCCCAGATAGCCGGACACTTGGGTGGCTTCCCGTGTAGATCGAGGCGCGGGACCATGGACGAGGTGGACTTCCAGCAGGAGTCTAGGGACCAGGTGGGCAGCTTGATATTCTCGCCGCCGCCGATGAAGAAGTCCGACACGAGGGACAGTATATCTTCGGTGGACAGCGATGTCAGCCTTTCCTTCGATCGAAGAGGCTCGAAGGGGGACGAAGCTGATCTGTCCGACTGCGGCAGCTCCGATAACGAGAGGAAATCGAGGAGCGCGACGAAACAGCAGAAGGGCTCCGATCGCGACTCGGGGGCGGACTCGATGGAGGAAGCGGTTGTTAAGGAGGAGCTGAAGAAGGATGCGGCCGATGGGAGTAAAGCCGGTCAGGAGGATTTCCTTCCGCCGAGCGACGAACTGGCGGAGAAGATATGCGCCCAAGTGGAGTTCTACTTTTCCGATGAAAACATCGTTAAGGACGCGTTCTTGTTGAAACATGTGAAGAGGAACAAGGAGGGGTACGTATCTCTGAAGCTGATCTCGAGCTTCAAGAGGGTGAAACACCTCAGTAGAGATTGGAGGGTGGTGGGCGCTGCTCTGGACAAATCCAAGAAGCTCCAAGTGAATCCTCAGGGCACCAAGCTACGCAGAGTCGATCCTCTGCCGCTCTTTGATCAGACTACTCCTTCGAGGACGATTCTAGCCGCAAGGCTGCCCGTGGAGAAGCTGTCGGTCGAATCTGTCGCTGAAATCTTTAGGCCGTGTGGCGAGATCGCGCTCATCAGGGTTCTTCGACCTGGCCATCCTGCACCAGCCGAGGTAACACACTTTTTGATTAGTCAACAGATCAGCAGGTACCGCCTGAGCACTTGCGTAGAAGGCCCCATCTTCCAAAAAAGAAATTATGATTTTATCTAAACACTGTACTTTTTAGTTTCCATAACATTCATACCACACCCTAGTAAATTTATTTTTAATTCTGTTACGTATACCGGGTGTCTCAGAACGTTTGTCACCTGGGCATTTTCCCTTAAATCCGCCGCTGTTATTCAAGTAGAGATATCGTAACGCTTTGAGCGGCGTAATGTTTTGAGAAATGCCCCCACAAGTCAGCCAGGCCTTTCCAAGCAATCGCTTCTTAACTCGCTTCGAGCAAACATTCTCGAGCACTCGGAGAATATTTTCGCTACCTTGCAGAACGCATTGAACTCGTGAAAGCCGCGCAAAATAGGATACAATTCCCTCGGCGTGAAAACACGCCGACGCCAGTCAAAGTGTTAAGAACGTTAGCGTAAGAGTATTTAGGAAATAAGATGCTATCCTCTTGAATTAGAATTTATATTGAGGAGTCCTTAATTATGATGAATGAAAGTGTGCAATGTTTGTGATTATCAGGTACGACAAGCAATCGCTAAGAGGCCAGAGTTGGCATCGAGCGAGGAGTGCGCCATGGTCGAGTTCACGGATTCCGCGTGCGCTCGTGTCGCTTTGCAGATGACCTTGGGCGATGCCAAGGTGTTCGAGCTGCAACAATCCAGCGACAAGAAGAGGAAACAACAGCCGGCGAAGAAAAGTGCCCTGACGAGGTTGGCTAAAGAGGAAGCTTACAACTCCTCGAGCTGCCCCAGTGGATCTGAGGCCGAAGATGGAAGAGCCAGACACAAGAAGCCTGTTCACGGTTACCCGATGTATCACGCTTACCCGGGCCATCCCTTCCAAGGTACAGTGCAAAATGATCTTTCTCTTCTAGCTAGGACGGGGATTGAAACTTTCGTAAGTCTTTTCTGGACAAAAAAAACAACGTATAGTGTCGTCTAAGGCCTCTCAGTACTGTTTATATTCTACTAGCAAAATACTCCGCGCTTCACCCCCTTACGGGTTGATTAGGGCAAAATCCTGAAATTGATTTTTCGGGATTTGTGTGAGTAACTTTTGTGAGTAAGAACCAAGTTGATATCTAATCGGGCCTAAGAGATATTAAGGAATCCGAGAAAATACATTTTAGCCATTTTCACCCCTTTGGAGACGGAATTTTTAAAAATCCTTCCTTAGTGGGCGCCTACGCTATGAAAACAATGTACCTTCCAACTTTCACGTGACTAAGTTAAACGGTTTGAGCTGGGCGTTGATGAGTCAGTCAGTCAGTCAAGCCTTCTTCTTTTATAAATATACCTATAGATTAGGGTGTGGAACTGTAAACTTTGAACAATCACGTGCTACGTAAATGTGAAAGATTTTTAATCGAAATTAAAATCATTTCAATCAATACTTATACATTCTTCGTTCTAATCGCGTACGAATTCAAAATACTACTTAGATGGTACGAGCTCCTTCAAGGCATTTTGATTCGATCTTGAAACTCTTCAAAGTTCACCACCTTGCGTTTGTATTAAATCTCAAAAAGTGTTCTTCACCCACGCGCTAGGCCCAGAGATGGGCATTATTTAAATAAAAAATTATTTAATTAACGTATCAAATAAAAAAAGACTTTATCTTTATTTATCATCAAATAAAAATAACCCAGAGTTACTTTTACTTGAAACATCACAAATAATTTTTTTTCGTTTGACGGGAATTCATTTTAACCTTCAAATAATTTTGTCGTCTTTTCATTCACTTTTATTTGAAAATTATTTGAAGCTCAAATAACTCTGTGTTATTTTTATTTTATGAGTCTCGAATAAAATTTTGTCTTTTATTCAAAATCAATATTTTAGCCAGAATCTACCAAACTGGTACCGTTCACAACCCCACCTCAATAAAACCCCAATTATGCGACCACCCAAATTACCAAAATTACCAATAAAAAATGTCACTTCTAGAATCCACAGATTCAGTTGTATTTTCCAGGACCCCCCTCACCAGATGCATGGTTGTCCCGCCGATTGTCCTCCTGCTCCGTGTCTGGCTCAGAGAACGGCTTCATCCTCCGTCGTTTGTCTTCCTGTTCCGGCTCCGGTTCCAGCTCGGAGACAGGAAACTTTGGCAGACGTTACTCCGCCTGTTCCTCTGGCTCCGAGACCGGTTACTGTCACCCCGGCTATCCACCGAGCTACTATTACCAGGAGAATCGACGTTTCTCTTGCTGCTCAAGTTCCGGTTCCGAGTGCAACGGTGGTTGCTACCACTCCAGTCGCCGCGGGTCCGCGGACTACGGGCCTACGTTCTTCCGGCGGTTGTCTTCCTGCAGCCGGGACTCGGGCCTCGACACAGGCGCCAGGAGGCTGTCCCTCTGCTCTTCCGGCTCCGAGCAGGGTGGCTTCTGCCGACCCAGGAGCAACAGCGGCATCGCGTTGACGCACTTGCCAGAGAACGTGACCAGGATGCCCTCTGGCCCTGATGGCACGCGCGGCTTCGGCCGACCGCCCAAAATGAACGCCATGTCACCCCACATGGAACCCACCTGCTAGATGTCAATCACTTCTGGAGAAACTCTTTGATGCAGACCACTAACTGGTGATGTTTGAAGTACAGCAGCCGGGAAAGGTACAGCGAGGATTTAAATTGAACTATACAGCAGTGCCAAGTAAGGGTACGTTTACGTTGGAGCTGCGATAAAGATCAGAGCGGTGATGAGACTGAAGCGTAGAAATATGTTCTATAGTTTTGTAATGAAAGTGTTTATATTGGAGCAGCGAGCAGAACTACGCTTACTAAGAGATGACTAGAGATGTACCGACTAGGGTTTTGGCGGACCAGCCGACTAGCCGATTAATTGGTCCCCAAGAAGGCGACTAGTCGCCGACTACAAAAGTAGCCGGATGGTCGGCTTAACCGACTAGTTAGCCACTAGTCAGTACATTTCTAGTAGAAAAATTAAAAATCTTGTTAGAAAAAAGAGAGAAAAATGGTTAAATATTCTCAAAAAGGGAGCCGATCAATCGGCATTTTTTGCCGACTAGTCGCCAACTAGTCGCCGACTACAAAGCGCTCGATCGACGCTCTTGTAGTTTCCGGCTCCAACATAAACTTACTCTAATGCAATAGATCTTCTCATGCTTTTGTCAATTCTTTTATTCAGACACTTGGAATCAGGGACTCCTACCGGTATGTAAAATACCGGTATTTTTCGGTAGTATCTTCGTCTGAGACATAATACCGGTATAACGCTCAAACCGGTATTTCGCCATTACAGCTATACCGATACCGATATCATACCGAAACAGATAAATACCGAAATCAATATTGTACCGAAGAATAAAAATACCGAAACCGATATCGTACCGAAAACAATCGGTTACCGAAAACCGAAATAAATATGTACCGGTATTTTTTCGGTATTCTTTTCGGTAACATTTCCATAGACATATATAGACGGAGCGCCTATGTTACCGAAAAGAATGTTACCGAAAAGAATACCGAAAAAATACCGGTATTTATTTCGGTTTTCGGTACGATATCGGTTTCGGTATTTTTATTTTTCGGTACAATAACGATTTCGGTATTTATCTGTTTCGATACGATATCGGTATCGGTATTTATCTGTTTCGGTATGATATCGGTATCGATATAGCTGTAATGGCGAAATACCGGTATGAGCGTTATACCGGTATTAAGTCCCTGCTTGAAATATCTTTATTTTCACGCTACCACCACGCTGTACCTTTTCCAGCTGCTATACTCGTTATTCTCCGTTCTGGTCGTCGCTGACCAATTTGCATGACCCTCCAGACAGAGAGTAATGAATGGAACTGGGGGACTTCGTGTGACAAGTGACTTCTAGAGTGCGATCAGCATGGTTTACTTAAAGTAGAACTTAAAGTAGAATAAAATGATATCTCATATGATGATATCAAAATTGATGAATTGCAGGTGTTTCTTGTGTACATAAATTTTTGCATGATATTACAAGAGACGAAGATGCATCAGGTGCGTGACGAGAGTGGTCGTTCAAACGTATTGACGTTTTCTACTGCAGCGATTATTATTTCGTTTCTTTGGGTTCGACGTTTGTATTTCATTATGCGGGGTGCATTCGAGTCCTCGAATTTCGGGGCTGCGTCTGACCGATGAAAGTGTATGTAATTAATGATATTTATGAGGACGTATTTATCTTCTCTGTGTAACATCGTATTTAGCAATAAGTGATTTATACAAACAACAAATAGAAATGTACATAGTAGGATTGTAATGGTTCTGTAATTGTGATAAGACGTCGATTTTGCAAAGGATATGTTGGAAGCAACGCATATTATTATCCGTTTCTGTTAATTGAGTGTTATTTACAAGAACGTTCGACCACGAGGTTCTGTGATATCGACGAATAATGTACAGACTTCGGAATTCTAACAAGGGATGATCCTGAATCTGAAAATTCAAAACAATCTGAAACTTTGTGAATTTGTATGGGACTTCTTCCTGATTAAAAAGTAATTTTTGTTTGCTGCCCAAATTCACTGTAAGGGGGTGAAATTAACCCTTAAAAATTTAGCTATTTTGCAATTTTATCTTGTAACTCGCAATCTGTAAGAGATAGAAAAAAGTTTCAAGACAAAAGTTGTATTCTTTTAATTAGAACTATCACTTGGTAATGTACAGTTCGCGAGTTATAATACAAAATTGGAAGATAGTCGGAATTTAAGCGGTCAATTTCACTACCTTAGAGTGAATTTGGGCAGTAAACAAAAATCGCGTTGTAATCAAGAGGAAATTGTTTACATATTCACAAAGTTTCAGAATTTTTTGAATTTCCGGGCTCGGGATCTTTCCTGGTAAGTAGAATGTGCCTATGTTAAACAGACTCTAAGTTGTGAGCTGTTTACGATACTCAACCAGCAATAATAGCGATTGTTTCGCGAATTCTATGACAATATACATATCAGGCGTTATATAAACATTGTATAGAAATATATTGATATGTTACATCACGGTTTCACTTTGACTTTTAATATATCTCTCTCTCGCTAATCTGTTTTAATTTTGAATTTAAAAAAGGACTCACGAGTTGTTCTCTCGAAGCTAGCCCCACCTTCACCTTATACTTCGAACACGTTCCATGCTATTGCGGAGTTTCTGGTTTCCAGCGGAACCTTCGAAAGTGATAATAAAATCAGAGTGCTATATTTAATCATACAGACGTAGCTGTTGCGTTACAATCTTTTCAATTTCGTTCCTTCTTTTCCTATTTTATTTTAACATAGTCAAACACATATTTATAGAGTCAAAGAAATAATGCCCTTTATTGATATTCTACACGCTCTTCTAACAATTAGTAACTCGTCGAAACAGTGCTTAAATTCAATGGTGAAACTTCATCGTTCCAAATAGCATCCAATACCATCGAAGCGATAATTGTTACATATCGATATGAATCGAGTATCACATCATTTGAACATCGGAAAATTTTTACAAAATAAAACTGCAATTATTATAGTACTATTGTACTACCATCATACTATCATTCCTCCATATTTAATTAAACATGCAATTTCTACGTTTCAACGATAAAAACTACATTCCCTCGTTCTAACGCGAATTAAAATAATTATTTTAAATTGCTATCCATACGCGTTTAAATGAAATCCGGAACGCGAGCTGCGGTGTATACAGTTATAAACACCGACATCGCTGTTACATAGTCTCATAAGTAGTTGGATTACATTTCTTTCGTTTTTATAGTTTTCCACATTCAGTTCAATTTCTGTATACAAATAAATGTTCCGGAGTCGCGTGTACCAGTGGGAAAATGTTAAAGGTTACGCATGACGGTGTGAAACGATCGCGAATTAGATAAGTAGCGCGAACGCTACTATCCCCGTGCTTCGCCTTCGTGCTACGTGGACTTGGAAGGACTCCGTTTCGTTTCGTGTCACACGATTTAACCTAGTATTTACGGTCAGCGTAAAATGGTGAGGTTAGGATATGTTTACTTGTCAGATTCCACGGTGCAAGGGGTGAAACACGGAAACAGATTAAACATAACAGGGATGTGAACGCAAAAGGGGGATAGTCTTAAAGAGGAATCATGTTTTTCCCTATCGGATGGCCACGGGTTCTGAATACAACAGAACCGGAGAAGATAACGGCGGTGGTCTGCAACAGGGACAAGATACTTTTTGCTGTCTTGACGACGGATGTTCTCACCATTTGGTATTGCAAGGCACGTGTTACAAACGCGATAAGTATCATACTTCGACGATTAATACATTGCAAAGTAGAATCACCGCTCTTCGAGGCATTTAACCTTAATTTATTTATTGCCTTTCATCGATGTACAAATCGAAGGAATAAAAATTCCATTTGGTTATCACTCTCACTCTATTTACATTCTGTATTTCCATCATAATTCTCTTTCTAGTTATTCTATGGTTAAAATCCTATATATGAACAGTTTTCATACACGCACACATGTTAATCGTATTTAAGAATTAGTTTACGATACTACAGAATATTTTACCATATGATTAATAAAATACAATTTACTATATCATTTATTTTCCTTGTAGCCATGCGTACCCATTGTATTTATCAGAAGAACCGCAGATTCTTTAAGGAAACACGGGGAGAATATATTGGTGCAATGGAGGCCAGACTCAAGTATGATGGTCATCGCGGTATGAAAACTTATATGATACATTAATTCCTGACACAATGCGGAGCGTTACTTTTATTTAAATTGTTTCAGACATCGGATAGCTACCTTTTATTTTATCGATTGTCGGATACTAGTCCAGAAGGGAGAGGTCTTTACGAGCAAAGAGATTCTCCAGTCACCAGCTTGAAAAGGGACAGTGCTGAACTTTTTATCAAAGAAGTTATCCCTTCCTTAGTCCTGACGTTTGTAAGTGAACGTACAAGTACATTCTCTCCGGCCAAATGGAAGATATGCTAGTCTTTTATGGTAACTTTTTACCTCGATTAGTAAACTGTATTGCTCGCAGGAAAAGTCGGCATGGATAGATGGCGGAATCAGTTCTTTAGTTTGTATACGAGACGAGCTTATGGTTGCCACAAAAACCAGTCATATAATACGTCACAAATGGGACGGTACAGTGAATCGAGATTATTCTCTCGATTTAAGGAGAATACCATTCAGCGTCGATCAACAAATATCCACCGTAGCTGTGCCACTCACAGAGAAGAATGTACATGTGACCGATATCGAATATTCTCCTCTGGTCGGTGGATTTGCGATCGTTCTTAACACTGGCAAAGCAGCATTTCTCACAGCGCAGTCGCTGAAATTTGATCCTAATGTATGTCAATAGTTTTCTGAATATATCTAGGCAAGAATTCTATTTAGATAATATTTCTTTTTAGCAAGTTCAAGGAATCTGGGCCAGAGACATCGACGATGCTACTTGTGCGGCTGTGAATCATAAGTATCGACTTATCGCGATTGGAAGACAAAAGTATGCCACTCCAAGTTTTTCGTACATGCCTGGAACGTGTAATCTACTAATACTCATTGTGCTTTTGTTACTAGTTCCGAAGGTGTAGTGTATTATGTCGATGAAACAACAGGGAGCCTGGAAATGTCGCATGTTTTAAGCTTGTCCTCGAAAGACTATCCGGGGAAGCCAGGTCGCGTGAGATGTTTAAGGTGGACCCCAGACAGTTGTGCCATTGCGCTAGCTTGGGAGGGTGGTGGCCTAGCGGTGTGGAGTACGTTCGGTGCTCTTCTGCTGTGTAGTTTAAAATGGGATTACGGTCTAAGAGTAGACTTGACTCACGATAATCCTTTACACATCCATACAATGGTTGGTAAATTCATCGACATTGTCTATCTGTGTTAAATATTATTACCTTATTCAGACATGTCCCTTGCATATAACAGGAATGGTCTGCGGAGGGTTATCAACTTTGGATGCTAAGAGAATCTCCAGATCCTTCGTTGACCGAGGAAAACGAAACTGAAGCGACTAATTTAAGGCGTTCTTTGATACAGTTAGATTTTGTAAAGAGTCCTTTGACGATCAATCCCTGTATGGTAATATCAAACACTAGCATTTAATTAAATATCTTTTATTAAGGATATCTGCCGTTACCAGTGATTTCCTCTACAGGGTCATCATGGGCATCTGTATTTACAAGGCGAAGATAGATTGTATTTAAATCTTGGCGGTGGAGTTTCTACGAATACTTCTACTTTTCACATTAGTAGCGAAATTCCTAATGATTCTGTGGCGCAAACATTCGCTGGTTGCAAGCAGTGGCTAGTTGTTCCTATCCCTACTGCGTATAGCGGTTCCAATTGGCCAATAAGAGTACGTAGGCTTATGTGCTACGTAATCGAAACTCTGCAGTAGTACGGTAATAAAAACGATTGTATTTCAGTACACTGCTATTGATAATGAAGGAATAAGCATCGCTGTAGCTGGACGAACAGGGTTAGCGCATTATTCTTTACCTACGCGTAAATGGAAACTGTTTGGTAACGAGACTCAGGAGCGTGATTTCATTGTCACTGGAGGATTATTATGGCATCGAGGTTTCTTAATAGCCAGTAGTTATTCAATATTAGAAGATAAAGACGAAGTTAGGATATATCCACGTGACACACGCTTAGATAATAACCACGTTAGAACCGTCAGAATGCCATCGCAGGTGTTACTGCTCAATACGCTAAAGGACAGACTCTTAACGTTTTGTGCCAATGCGCAAATAAGCATTTATGATATGGTACTGGAAAGCAATAATGGTAATTAACAGAACGATACATTCGCTGTAAGAAATTAATGGACTGGAAGCGACGAACGGATGCTTTAAATATCGATGTTTCAGATACCGGGGGTATAGAATTAACGAGATTACAGACCGTAGATATTAGCGGTCTCTGTGTTCATCCTGCTTGTGTCGTAAGTGCCACTTTGACTACTATACGGGCAGAAACGGCTGGAAGTCATCCGCACCCCGAGAGTCTCTTGTTAAATGTGTCTGGTCGCCTTCTTATGGTTCAACGAGAACATTGTACTGATAATCCCGAAGTTGTACGTGAAGGCTGTATTTATGATGAACCTAGTCGTCAATTTGTTTCTACTATTTATATTTATTATATAATAAACGTTACAGCTGTTTACGTGTAGTGCTCCAACAGTATTAGCTTCTTACGTGGAAAACGTTTGGGTACCATGGAGATCGAGAAGAGACAAGCCACACTTAACAGAAGCTCTGTGGTTATTTTGCGGGGCTCACGGTATGCGCGTCTGGCTTCCGTTGTTCCCCAGAAATCATCAAGAAAAGGCGCATACATTTATGAGCAAGAGGATAATGCTGCCGTTCCATTTACGTATCTATCCTTTGGCTATACTGTTCGAGGACGCTATTATGCTGGGAGCCGAGAATGATACAGTACTTTTCACTTCGGATACCAATTCTCCATTTTCATTGCCATTCTGTTTATTGGAGCTTACAGTAAATATAATATCATTAGTATACCTTCTGTCGGCTTATTCGAAATCATTACACGCGATGTGAATTTTAGAGCCAAGTTTATCTTCATCAAATATTACGGCAACTGATTCACCGCAATTTGGGATATCACGCCTGGGAGATCGCTCGCTCGTGTTCCGCACTGCCATACTTCCCGCATTCGTTGGAGCTTCTGCTCCACGAGGTGCTAGAAGAAGAAGCGACTAGCAAAGATCCGATCCCAGATGCTCAGCTGCCTTCCGTGGTAGAATTCATCCGGGAATTTCCAGGAGTGTGGGCCAGGGCGGTGGTGCAGTGCGCCAGAAAGACTGAAATAGCACTCTGGCCTTATTTATTCTCCGTCGCTGGGCCACCGAAGAAACTATTGCAGGATTGCCTGCAACGCCAGCAGCTCGATACCGCTGCCAGTTACTTAATAATTTTACAGAACTTAGAACCATCTACTGTCAGTCGACAACACGCTACGTTATTGTTAGATGCTGCTCTCGAACAGGGAAGATGGGAGCTTTCAAAAGACCTCGTCCGTTTTCTGAGAGCGATCGGTATGGCATTAAAGGCTTATTAAACGCAGCTAGTTTATTAGACGTTAATTTCACGTGCACGTTTTTTGTCTCGTCAGATCCAAACGACGTGGAATCGCCGCGTACATCTTGGGGTGGAACATCAAAATTAGGAGGACCTCCTCAAACACCGCCACTTTCACCCCACGAAGATGATTTATCTTTAGTATTAGGTACTATGCAGGTTTCTAGAAGTCGAAGTTACAGCACCACGGTGACTCCTAAAGTACAATCCGAAACGGTAGCCAAAGATATAGCTCCTTCCTCGATGCTAGAAAAAACTAGAAACGTAGTCATGAGGCGAAAGAAGTCGGTGCCAACGAGCACCATCTCCAAAGTCGATAAGTCTGATAACAAGTAAGCTCTGGCTATTTGCGTATCCCGTTCCAACGTGCTCGCTAATTGGAGCCGCTAAAATAATATTAAAACTGCCTTTCAGAGAGGGCTCGGCTGAAGAATTCTTCATCGATGTAATATTACAGCGCCACGCTCGTCGGTTACTGTCGGCGAAGCGACTCGCAGATTTAGGCAGATTTGCTGCACGATTGGACTTTCATCTGGTCACGTGGTTCGGCAGGGAGCGCGATAGAGCAGCGAAGATCGATGATTATGTTACAGCACTGAAAGCGGTGCACGAAGATTTCGCATTTGCTTACCCTGTGCTGTCACTTCCGATTTTACAAAAATTCAGAAGATCCAGCCTCACGTCCCTACGATCCATAAGATCGGTCAGTTTGGAGAGTCCAGAAGACGAGCCGTTGAATTCAAGCTTTGCGGTCGACTTGCCCGATAGTGGTTATACCAGTTTGCCAAGTGGTCGGCCACCTTACACCACATTGGTTTCCCCCGTTGCAAGCTTGGAAACCCAGTTCCCTGTTGCTGAAACTAAGTTAACGGCGAACATGTTGCACGGTACTGATTCCTCCTAATTATATATTAAAATAATATTATGTTATATGAATTTATATAGAGAAAGTATAAATGTCGTGTCTACATTTCTAGATGCTAATAGCGTTCTTAGCGATAGTAGTACCATTTGGAGGGACGACACCGAGTCCATAGTTGGGACCGGAGTTGGAACAGTGTGTTGGGTATCGCCTGAGCCGGTAGAGCAAACAGAGGTCCACAATGCTTCGCCTTGCGCGCCGATCAGTCGAGCTGAAGTACAACTTAGATATTTGTTACAATTATTCCTCGAAGGCGGTTGCTTAGGATGGGCCGCGGTACTAGCAACTGTCTTACGCGACGCGCCTGCTATGGCTAGGACCATCAGGACGGCGCATGCCCCTAATCAAACTTTCGATTCTGTAATTAATTTAAGAGATGGCCTTTTCACATTGACGAGATGGTCCCAATCCGAATGGTAGGTGTCTTATGACTGATGTTTCGTTTCAAGGTAATGTAAACAGGAAATTAATGAATCCTCTGCATTTCAGTTTGGGCTACAGGCCGTTTATGTCCGGCATCCAGGGTCAGATTTCGCTGTTGAACAGACTTGTCGTAACTAAGCAACAACAAGAGCAAGAACAGATACCTGAGAGCCCCTCCCCTAGCCCAGCCCCGTCAGCTGGCAGTAATCAACGAGGAAACTTGTCTCGGTCCCGTCACTCGTCCATCAGTCATGCTTCAACGACTGCCCCGTTAGAGGAAGAACGATCCCACGAATTATCGATGAACGTCGAAGAAGCAGCTTTCCGAAATAATTATAGTAATCTCAATGGCGCGGAAAACGCTTCTTCGCAGTCTTCGTGTGTAATTTCTTAAAGCAATGCTGTCTTCTCGGAACTCACAGGTACTGTACCGTAGGTTCTAGTATTAGTATGTAGACACGGAAGTTTCCCCAGAATTTTTCAGTTTTCTATGAAACTGGTTTTTAATACACTCTGTTTGGTATAAAATACGTCAGACCACCGTTTGGTACTAAGGTTTTCCTTAAAATAGTATGAGATAGTTTTAATTAGCATTCAACTCCGAGTGTGAAAATCGCATTACACGTGTAACACAAAGGGAAATCTAATCATTTTTCATCGTGACGTAAGTATGTAGAGTATGTTGGTTGAATAGCGTACGATAAATACGTACGCGATAATATCCTCGAAATTTTTAACACGTTAGAGACAAATGTTATGAAATTGATAATCGTCATTTTTCAAGTGTTTCCATACATGTAAATACGTTAGTGAAGTTGTAGGAAAGGTACTGTGGACATATTTTTAGATCCGTTCTTGAAATACTTAGGAAAAGAATAATAGAGTTTGAAGGAACTATCAAAAAACGACTGATACTATCTCTTCCTTTCTTTGTAGACAATATATAACACAAAGTGATGAATACTGATGCGAGTGCAATTGGTGTTGGTACATTGTAGATTTGATTATGAAAAGGATGAAAACAGTAGATTCTAATATTTTATATATTACATTGACTGAATTGCGAGCGAATCGCGAAGAAATAGTTTGCAAGAATTGTCGTCTATTTCAATATACCTTAATTATTTCAAAAAGAATCGTAGTATGAAAGTTGAAGTTGACAAAGCATAGTTCTGTTTGCGCAATAGCGAATTAAATAAAACGACCGTCCTACAATCCAGATTCTTTTGAAAGACAAGAAACAGTGAATTTTTATATAATCAAATGAAAAAGAAATTACTACGCGAACCTAATGTCAATAACTTTATAATTGATATTGCTGTAGATATTGGTTTTTGTATTAAGAATTGCTGTGTCAAATGATGTAGAAGTAAGCGCAGACGCCGTTGGTGAATAGTAATTTGTATAATATAGATTTGTAAATGAGTGAACAACTGCTACTTCTATTCATAGAGAATTATAAATTATGTAATATATTTTGTTAGATGTTCGCAACACGTAAGAGTCGCTATATTTACAGGGAACATTAATACTCATAAAATAAATTCTGTAACGAGAAATAATAATGCATTTATTTTGCATAAGAAATTTTAAAAGCAATACATTTTAATATCTAATTTGCAAGCTAAAGTGCTAACGAAGTGATTTTTAACGAACTAGATAACGTATCAATGTCAATGAAAGTGTGGTATTAAATTCTCTCGAGTACATTAGCAATAAATTTTGTTAAGCAATAAAAAATAGAAATCTACACAAGAGATTTTATTAAATGCTCTATTTATAAGGAGATGAAAATATTTATTTTATATTCTATACAAACGGTATCTTTTGAATTTGATAACTCTGGTTTAATTATGTTTACTGACATGTAATCCTCCGATGTCGTCGCAGCAAAAATGTTCGAAACGTTAAATATAAATAATTTTTAGGTATAAATATTGGAAGAAGATGTTAGCTCATTATTGCCAGTCAAAAACAATAATCAAAATTATTTATAAGTATTTATGCCAGATTAACGTAAATCTAATCATATTAATTGGAAGAATGGTTTATCAATAAAAGAAACTAATGCCTAAGTAGTGATAATTATAAATCCATTGTTTCACAGTTTCTGTATTTCCAAAAAATTATGTAGCATGTCCCTTTTTATACGTAGCACTGAATATGCTCAGTTAATTGAACGAAATGTACAACCTCCTTTCAACTAGTTATTTAATCATAGATGCAATTTCAAGAAATCTAGCAATCGACATTCGCTGTGGTCTTGTATTACAATAATACTAATTAACTCGTAGAGAAAACTGTGAAACATTACTAATAAACTGTTTATAATATATATGTATATATATATTGTAACATATATTCAGAAATATATATTTTCTCATAAGTTATGTGGTATTTACTTTTAACTTTCTAACTTGGAATTCTTCGCGGCCAATCATGCAATGACGAAAAGTTTTATAAAATTATATAAATTGAAGTTGTATAAAAAAAAAAAGGTGAATGACTCCGCATGCAAAATAATTGAAAACGCTTCTTCTTATAACATAATAATTTTTTTATAATTTCCTTTCCGTTATATATATTGTATAACAATATCATGCATGTATGTACTTACATAATACATTTTGGCGTACGTCACTTAATATTTATACAACAAAATAATGGAAATGGAAGGGAGCCTATGCTTAAGTTCGATGGCAAATTTAAAAGATTAAACATTACAGTATATTCACAGTTAACATATTGTAAAAACAATATTAGGAACTTTTTGGAGAACTCTAGTACAAATACAGTAATCTTAATTTTTATCTCACATTAGCTTGTCGAAGTTTGTAAGTGTTCAAAAAATTCTTGTGCTTTGATAATACATGCGACGCTGATAGTATAATTCAATACCGATTTTTAGTAAATTGGCTGTTTCAGGTACGTTACTTCTTCCTTGTCTAATTACAATATATCGTTAGCGTTATAAAAGGGATTTTGATTTTACGTAATTGATAATCTCAATTCGAGATGACATACAAAAGTGGATAAAATATCGATAACTCGGAAAATTTATCTGAACACATTTTATAGTGGAATCACAATGGCACAAAGCATTCACGCGGTGGAAACTACAGTAAAAAAAGTCTATTCTTGAATGAGTGAAATTTTTTGACAGGGGGGAATCATATTTCCTCCGCACTGTGCCATGATAATTTGAATAAAATTGTGCTTTAGGCGAGCGTCGCTCGTCGTCTCGTGTGAGATATGTACCTCTGTTGCGCACACGCGAGTTTTGCCGCGCTTTTAAATTTCCTATAAAGGCGCGGTTAAACATGTTCAAGGCGAGCTACAGAACACAGGGGTCGATTTTTATGGTAGAAAATTTTGATTGTTCGGCGCGCGATGCGCGCTGTTGCACATCTTTAACTCTACCTTGGCGGAATACGATTAGATCATGACCGATTAACTTAGTATTTAAAGAAATGATATTACGAGCACCGAGGCTGGATGAAAGTACAATTGCACCGGAACCTTCGAACAATAAATTCGATCGACATTATCGTTCACTGGATTAAACGTAGTCCGGATTATACGGTGCCTGTTTCGGATACATTTCATTCGACACTGCTGTGTATGGCGGTGGTTGCGCTATTCCTGAAAGAGGTAAATTTACTTGTAGTTACTCCGATCATCGAAACAATTCTTGAATGCGTAATTATTCATCGGAATTAATAAAAACGCAAACAGTAGGCGTAGGGGAATAATTACATAGAACTTAGTAACGATGAAAAATAAGATAAATTGAAGTGAAGTGAAAATCAAATTTCTGATTGAAAATCATGTAACAAATTTTTCATAGTTTATTTATTTGACTAGTTAAAAATCGATTGATTTTATAGCAGATTAAATGAATTATTCATTACTTTTGTCTTTATGAATTTTTTCTTTTAATTCGGAAGACTTGTCATTATTCTCTGCAATTCTCTTTTCCTTTGCCAATAATTTATTGTCTCCTTCACTTTTAAGACACACATCTATTTAAAAATTGATGATTGAGTGAAAGTTATTGCCAATAATTTTCAGTAATGCATTATCATCATAATAATTCGATAAAATGATGTCATCGTTAATGTTTGCAAAATGTGAATACAAATTAACAGAATGAATTATAAAGAGACACGTTTACTTGATTTCCTCGGACACTTATCTTTCTTTTCCACTTTGTTCTACAGTGGAAAGAATTGCCAAAATATTTACATACGGTGATATCGTAGCTCGGGAATAAATGTTTAATTAAATAATCGTGCTGAGTTCTTGGAGGCACGTGATAATCACCTGTTGAATTCGTAGCATTCGAAGCGTTCGTATAAAACGGGGTTGGTCGTGGTACGTCCACTGACGATTGAATTACATGTACGACCCTAGGTCCCTGTACTCCTGGAACAGATATTTCCCGAAAGCGATCTTGACACTCAAAATTCTTGATATTTCATACAGGGTGTTTCATATCCGGTGATACAAGCGTAAGGGTGACGATTTTAGATAAGAAAGTAAATAAAAAATATGGGAAAAAATTTGTCATAACTCACTTAATTAGTTGCCGAGGAAATCAACTTTGAGTTTCACGCTGATGCAAATTCAAAGTTAATTTTCTCGAAAATGAAGCCAGTTATGACAAACTTTTATTCTATATTTTTTACTTATTTCTTCACGTAGAATGACCACTTTTCCGCCGGTGCCACCGAATACTAAACGCCCTGTATTCCTATAGAAACACCACGCGCATGATTCAAATAACATTGAAGGAAAGCAAGGAAAAGCTTCAACGTACTTAACTGTGAATATCTTCAAAGCTAAGACAGGACAAGATCCCGTGATAAGAAATACAAATCCATGGAACCCTCTCTACAAAATGTGTCTTTCAAAAATAGTACGACTTGAAGAATATCTAATAAAAAGATACAACTTTTGAGACCTCACATTTTTTTCGTGTTCATTCAATTTGAAATGATCTTCATTTACTCGTAGATAAAAAACTTCTAAATAATCAGCAAAAAGATGTTAAACAAAAAGGACCCTATCTCCCTAAAACAATTATGATTTTATCAGTAACGATGACTTTCTTTGCTTGATTTCAATCTATAGGCATAGGTATGTATATTAACACTAGAACTACTTGCGTTGAATATATACATAGTTCTACCACACACGTCAATTTGGTGGGTATTCAAAAATGTGCTTTTACATGTAGTTTTTTTTTAATTATGAATGAAAAACAGCATTTAATGTATTAAATTATTTATTCATGAGGTAATTGCATTGATAAGATATACCAAATATACATTTCTCTGCTCTCACTCCACGTACTATTGCCACCGAATAAATAATAGGTCAAATTTACACGGTAAATATGTGATGTCATATATGATGCAATAATATCACTTGTTTCGACACTTCGGAAGAAAGTATGATGCAACAGAATCATTTATTGCACCATTTTACAGTGTAAGAACAAGAATACATTTTTCAATAGGTAACAAATGAAGATTCAAATTTGTGTGACAAATAACAACGAATCTTTGTATAAATGAATAAGAAAATATTGATGTATATGTTTTAGTCTAAAACGCATTTTACAATTTATTTTAAGGACCCCGTCAGAATGACGGCTCTTAGCATATCTACATATACATTAGACAGATAATTAATAATTAAAACATTTGAAAAGAAAGGAATAGAGAAATATATCATTGTTCCATCTCATTAAAAGTCATCATAAATCCCTACATTTGTACCAGCACGGTGTTAATAATTTTTAAGAAAAACATCCGATACCCGTCACTTTTACGAGCTTGGTAGTTCTAGCGTTAAGTAGTCAAAAGAGGTTTAGGAGTAAAGGTGCAAATCCACGGCGGGAAAAAAACAACGGCTCTCACGTGAGACTTTAATCTCATGAAACAATTATTTTCTTATTTTTTAATTATTTTGTCATTAGTTTCATAAAACTACTTAGGCTTTCACGAGACAAGCTTCATGATATATTTTGAAAAATCTCATCGTGGATTCGCACCTTTAAAAGGAGGGAGTGATAAACAAGGAAGTCCATAGTTGAGAGCTGCCCAATAATATCGCGACGCTACATCTACCAACCCTCGAATCTAATCATCCCTACACCCACAGGGTCGCACTATAGCGCATCCTCCTATTTGGGCATGCGCAGTGAATGGCCTCACTACTGCTTGTTACACCTACAGACAGAAATCTCTTTGATGGGCAGCTGGGTTCAAGCGTTCTCGTTTTCAAAGCCGTATCGTCCGAATAAAAAAGAAAAAGTCACTTTGCAAGCACTTTGTAAAGAGGGGTTCAAGGAGCCCAGTGATATTTTTTATTACAGAGCGACGCGGCGCGCCGCTTTATTTTTAAATCACTGCGCGCAGACAGGCGTTAATAACAACGCAGCTACAGAACACAGAATTACTCTTATCGCAGTAGTGGGAATAAAGTGTTGGCTGGTGTTGGAACATCAAAACGTTATTTATTACACAAACGTTACAATAGGAAGCGCCTTATTTATACGTGAACGTTAATCGTTATGTACCTTAAGCCTACAATTGTTTTTCTTTCATATAAACTTTCATAGTAATTGCGTTATATCGTTAGTAGACTGATGAGTGAAAATAATTGATCGCAAAGTAACTATATTATCGATACAGTACGTTGTGTATGGTCGATATAAAAATGCATACAAAACTATATATGTATATAAATCTGAGGATGGAAGCAAGCTGCCCTACTTTTACGGATGCTCAGACAAAAATAGAATTCTCAGATTCACGAACATGTACGAACTCTGTACATGCGGCCTTTAAATAGAATTTTTTTTATCGAGTGATCGTCTTACATTTACATTTGCGCGTAAATGTGTGTATGTATGTGTGTGTGTGTGTGTGTACGCGCATGTGTACAGAGTTCTTCAGAAATGTAGGTACAAACTAATAGCTAACTAAAAGAATTCATGGAAAGAAATGAAATAGTTTTAAGAAAGGTACAGTGGTCGTGAAAAGAAAGCTTGATGCGTGAACGACAACGAAAGTATCAAAATTGTACAAACGGGGGATGGGAACTAATTTTTGGGCTGCATAGAACGAGGGGCTTCCGTCGAAGTGGACCAGTGATGCGAACACTGTAGAGTCCAGTAGTAACGTTATTTACATACACGTTTAAAAATAGCGACCCTCAGTTTTCTTTTGACCACTGTACGTTTGCACGTTTTTGCAAAAATAAAAATATATTAACAGTTTTCTTATATAAAAAAAGAAAGAAAGCTCGTCATGGAATGTTTGTTACCCCTTTGCTTACCTATAAACTCATCGTTTCAAGCGTTCGAAATATTGAAAGCCTTTTCACGATTAAGGGGATATTCTGGTCTGACGAGGCGTTTTCGTCGCGTTATTTCGGAATTTTTTTACGTACAACCCATAAATTTTATTATTGTTTAGTTTATTGCTACATGCTTATTGATAATTGAACTATCTTTACAAATTTTGTCAATAGAAACAAATTAAAATCAAACGCAGTTGACTGGTTTAAAGTAATGGTGGAAAAAGAATCATGGGATCACGGTGGCCATGATGGGGCTCGTTCTAGTGATCAGAAACAAAAAATGTAAAGAGATTCTTTATTTGTATGCCTCTGGCTATCGTCCCTACCAAAATGATAAAAAAATATTGAAAATTAAGCAAATGGCGGCAGTTTGAAAATTAAGTTTCGATTTTCGCACATTTTTTCAACTTTAAAGGTCTGTGAATGTTTAAAAATAAAATATTTTATTATAATTCTGGTAGGGACGATAGCCACACGTGTACTGATAATATATGTAAAACTAGGACTGAGTTGGTCCAGTCGATCTTGAAATATCATGGTCACCGATTCGAAAAACGTGGTTTCGAGAAAATCGCGTTTAAAGTTCACTCAACGTTCGAAACCAAACTAAGAATTGTGACCTAAGAGAGGAACGATCTCTATTGTAACCAAATGGTCGATTTTTGTGTTCTAAAAGGCACAAAAATGCCCTCCGCTCCAGAAAGAACAGTCCGCCGAAACATTGCCGAAATACCTACCTATTCTGCAAATATCACGAATTGGAAAAACGCTTTTGCACACGAATTACACATATAAATGTACCAGTAGAAAATGCAAAATAAATTTTTTTACCCGTCAGACCAGAATACCCCCTTAAGTTCGTGCGTTTTTCATCAGTACGCAAAGGATCGAAGGCAAACGCGCAGTCAGTTTTATACCGCACGATGCGCTCTAATTGTAAATGTTATCAATGTTTGTTAAATACTTAAAAAAAATCGAACACTGGCCGTTCAGTAAGTATCTGGTGCAATTGTTTTCACCGGACATTGATCTTCAGCGAATTAGATTTTGTGCGTTGGAATTTTTTTTTGTTTTTTTAGCGCATGTTAAACGGCACAGTGTAAAACAATTACAATAAAACTAGAATCTACAATCTTCCATGCAAGAATGCATATAAGTATATAGAGAAAAAGTAATAAGTAAAAAATACGTGTACCCTAACGTACAAGTACAGGAAACATTAGATATGTGTAAAGCAATGTCGGGAGATTGGAAGATGTGATGAAATAGATTCAGGCCATGGTTGGTCCTACAAACAATTACACGAGGAAATTAGCTATCGCCTTCCACGTCCAACCATAACAATAATAATTAAACGTTTGTCAACGGATGAAATTTCCTTTCCCACGATTTTTGTGGTGAAATTTAAAAATGAAATTACGTAACAAAAGCTCGTCTGTACAAGTTGATGGGAAATATAAAATTGAAAGGGTAAACGACGGGTATGTAGTTGAGACATGCAGGATCATATGAACACGTGATTGACATCAGTAAGAGAAATTATAAAGATAGTTACTATGTAAGGAGAAATATAAGGTCAGAAAGTGAATTAATCGATTTTAATAAATGCTTCTCTTTGGGAGGGATGATATATTACTATTAATATTTCAGTGGCGTAAAAACTGGTTCATTGATAGGACTGTGCAATTGAAAATTATTTGTGAAGTATGAACTGCAGTGTTTCTATACAAAATGGAGATTTCTTTATTTCACGCCAGACCTTAGTCCCCTACAATGCCACTGAAAAGAAGGGGTTAAATTAAAGGGGTGGTTATCGTTCAATGTCCGTCCAGCGATATGAAGTAATATTCTCAGAACTTAAACATCAAATTCAGATACGTACTTCCATAAACCGTTCCTCGGTGACGTCTGCGATACCATGGACAGCAACGGCAGCACAAACACGATACGCAAAAGACTATCAACGACACCGCGATGGCGACCACGACGATCACTGTCAGAATAATCCTGGAACACAGTGGTTTCAAATTTGAATTTTAAATTACGATTTTACGAGATCGCGCGATCCGAAACTCATGAAATTTCGAGTATACTGGGCGGATTTCATAAAATCGATGCAATTACCTGGGAAATGTGTGGATGGACCAAGGAATCTTCTGTGATCAAAAATAGTCGATTTTGGAGGGGGAGAATTATTTTGTATGTGGAGGTGTTAAGGTCTCATTCAGTTACTTTTTATACCACGCACTTTTCTTATCGTACAAACCGGCATCATTTCTTGCGCTTGAATTTATATTTTTTTTATTTATCCACTGGATATACTTCAAATATTCTAAATGGGAATTATTCCTATTATCAGTGGTTTCATTAAAAAAATTGTTCTTCGAATTTAGTTTAATCTGTTATGAAAGAAACTTAAGTGATGCTAAAATCTCGAAAATTGTAATCCTGATAGGAAAAAGAAAGTCCAAGTGATTAAGAAATTTCAAATTCTAATCTTAAGTGACACACTCGATACTTGAGTAAATGCAGTCACTGATTACTGCGAAATCAAATAGGTGTTGTAATGTAGTATATTACTCGAATGATAAACGGGATCGCGTGTAAACGTTGAACAGTATTTTATCGACTGTAATCGACAAGCGCGTTCTTATCCCAGCAGCAGTTATTAACAAGAAAGCAATGATGCAAGCAATTCGTGGTCTCTAACCATCCTCGAACAATCGAGCTCTATTTAGAAGGAAACGCTACAGTGATATCCCCGAGTTTACTCGCTCAATTTATTTATGACACATACATACTGAAAACTTGAGAACTAATAAATACTTTACGACCTGCGTGTACCGTACATTTAAATGATGAAAAGAGAATTACGTCATCGCGAACGAGAATTGTATCTATATATATATATATAAAATTAATGTTACGTTTATTTGTTCGTAATACAAATTTACACCGCTGCACAGTGTCGTGGTACGTATTGAAAAAGAACAAATTAGAGTTTTGAAATTTTGTATTTCATTGCATAGAATTAATATTAAAGAGTCCTTCGATATAAGAACATCATAATTTATTAACATAAATAATGGATTTAAGGTTAGTAATTACATTCAAAGTCGAATAACCAAATGCAAGCTGCCACAGACAGCGCGTGGGAAATATTTACCCATTGTATTTTTGTTGCATTTATAAATTCATTTCTTTCTTATTTCTTGAAAATAAGCAAAATATATCCTTTTATCATTTTATTAATTAAAAATTCTTGCATTTAAAGATATGGATTAAATTCTGAAGAGAATTTAAAAAAAACATATCGGTTCTTTCATTTTTTTTACTAGAATTAGTTCTTTTTATGCTCTTTAATTTGGTATAAATTTTATCTGCCCCCGAGTGCTCCCACAATAAAACGAAAAAACTTGACAAATCTGTGCTCGAATATTTATTTTTAAAAGACACTGAGCTTTGAATTCCTTCAGATTCAACTTATAGTGATGAATATGTATCATACGAATGAATAATTTAAAATTTATTATAAATACGAATTATTTAAAAAATTCATTTGATTGTTTCTATAATTTTTTTATATGTTTGTTATTAATGTGTGTTTGAATGTATTTAAAAAATGTATATTTTATTTGTTTTACTTTTATTATGTCCAAAAATATATTTTAATGAATTATTTTATATTAAAAATTAATTTTTTGTGTATAAATATGATTAACATATCAATTACATATAAATAATTGTATCTTAATGGAAAATTGAATTTTTATTCTTTTTCCTATATACTCGTTACACTGTGCGCTGCGCGGATTTCGTTCAAGTTTGGCACGTATGTTCTACACGTCCGAGCGGAGGTCACTGTATAGGTTTCATTGACCACCTCCACTTTTACGCTCTGTTATTTAATGAGACATGAATACTCGCGTAGCGTTTCGATACCGGCGTGACGAGCTACGGTAGGCGTTGTAAGAGAAGTTGGTTAGCGATCACGTGGGTCCGTGTCTCACTCTATCATTTAGTAAAATTTCTGTTTGGACTTGTGTTCCTGATTAATTTATTTCCCTACCGACAACAAATAAATTATGGAAAAATACTACCTATTGCCTTGCTCGCTAACTTTAATAACGCTATCAACTGTTTTGCCGCTTTTGTTTTAAAAGTTGCATTAACCTGGGTAACACCAGGTATTTCAACTAGTGTGTAATAAAATTCGTTACCACGACGATGACAGTCCAAATTCCGCAGCAGTGCAGCAGTAGCTACTGTTCCTTTCGAAGTCGTAACAACAGTAAGCTTTATCCGAAGCGTCCAATAGTCCTGGACACGAATTCATGACCTTTTCGAGGAAGTTCTTGTTTCCGAACGAGCATTCCATTCCTGCAAACACGATTTATAATAATTTACATAATTCGTTTCAGAATACAGCCTAAAGAATGTAATAATATAAAAATTAAAAAAGATTAAAATCCTCGTCAGAAAAAATAGAAATGCACCAAAAAGTAAAAAAACTTTTTCCTTATTTCATCTAAGACACCGAATATTTTTAAGTCAGTGCCTCAACATTTGCACTGTGTAAATCTGGCGCCAACTTAAAAGTATTGAGAATTGTAGATTAAATAAGGAAAACAATTATTTTTTTACTTTTGGGTGCAATTTTACTCTTCAGAAGTCTGTTTTAATTTTTTAAAATTGTTTCTTTTTACTTTTTAATCATTTAAGTGGTATAATTATTTATTTAAAAAAATGTGGGTAGGCCTACAAAAAGAGCACTGTTTCTTTTTAATATTAGCGTCTTCATATTTGCCCAAAATAGAGCACTTTTCGGGAAGTTATTTTAATAATTCCAGTGATTTGAAATTAAAATAATCGAACGCTTAATTAATTCTGGGCGCTGTGGATGCGTTTGCGTTCGTTTAGTACATGCAGCGTGTGCGGAAAACGCCCATAGGCGTTCGGTTACCATAATTAAGAAATGCGATTAGATGAGTCCCGCACGCGGCGTGCGCTGAGCGTATTCAAATTATAAATAGAGAGAGATAAACGCAACGATTCGATTCATCGTCGATGTTCTAGGCATCTGGATCCTTTATAACCGCGTACAGAAAACTTCGACAAGTGACCTTGAACAGTCACATGATTTCGTTCAGGCTATAGTTCGTTCAGGATGTAGCCACAGACAGAAATGTATACGATAGCTGTTATAAATTATATCAGCACTCGGACGATGACGAAGTCGAACATAGCATTCGCCTGATTAGTCATCCGGGCATCAAACAAGGCAGAGCAGAGGTAATCGAGCACTCGAAATTTGAGCTTGGAAGAAACATATTTTATCGAATGTAAGAGAATACTCGCGAAATCACATAGTAGTTCCAGTAACTCCCTATTCGAATAATCGAGGTACCTACTCGAATTTTGATCTTCCAGAATTCTTGTGTCAGAAAGTATATCAATAATATTTATTCAAATAATAATAATATTTATTCAAATTTTATTCGAAGATTACCAACTGGATGCTATATTTTAATTCCCGTTATCGTGGATTTTAGAGCGTATATATTGTGATGTATGATTGTACAAATATGTATGTAAATTCATTTAAAATTTCAGTTCGGTATCTCAATCACATAGACACATTAGGCGCTATTGATAACATTAGCTTCCGCTCTAATATTTCGACGTCGCGTTAATTCAAGCGAAGATACAACGGTCAAATAAAAAGTTAATTAAACGAAAGTCATACACTTATGATTCATATTGTATGCAAAGTAGGATTTGCAACGTGCAGGTAAATAATTTTTTATTAATTTGTGTAACATAATCGGAGGTGAAAAGGGACGAGGCTTAATATTAATTAGTAGGAATAAATGTGAATCATGGTCAATCATTTATCTTTTCATCTTTGAAGTGTTTATATAATTTTCAACATCAATTGTATAACAGGAACTGTTATACAATTACTAGTAATAGGTATACTGTAATTATGTTATCTGATTAATCCCTAGATGATCACTGTGAGTCAAACAGACCCGACTTTTTTTAGACAACATGTTGTCATTTCTTTACTTATTAAAACGCGACTGTTCCATATTTTACCATGTTCGAAGAGTGTACTATAATTTTTGGAACTCGCTTAAACTGATGTTTGTACGGTAACTGTTTAAAAATCGACTGGGTCCATTGGAGCCAGTGTGACCACCGCGGAACCTTAAACCAGTGTAACCATGAATGGTTAATATGTATGTGTAGAATGATATTTGAAAGTCGTGGGCCCGAGAGGAAATGAATAATGTGATAGAAGAGAGGAAACAGATAATAATTCGTGGTACGGTGGAAACGAAAGATAATTTTATCTTTCCGAGTAGCAGTGTCTGATATAAAAAAATTCATTAAAGATAGGATGAAATATTAATAAGTGACCATATTTTTTTAATTAAATAGATTTTCATCGGATATATAAATAAGTCTAAATTCGAAATCCAAAATATAAGAAATTTTGTAGAAATTATTGACAAAATCTTGATTGCGGGAATATAACCGTATAATACGTAAAGCCGCTCGCGAATCACGATAACAGCCTTCCGAGGATTAGGCCATGTGCCGAATTCACACCGGGACCGAGGCACCCTGATTCATCACCAACTGCGATAACGAGCGTCGTTTGGTTTCATTTAGTAGTAGTGGGTTCGAACCTAATTTTTAAATTCTTGAAACTCGAATCCGAAAATTTGTAAAGCTTCGAAACTCTCGACTCTTAAACTGCTAATTCTGTTTTGTAAGTAATCGTGCACTGTCTTGCTTTAAAAACTAAAGTCAATAAAATTTTTGCATAAATGTCTATTTACCCTAAGATCACAGTTAAACAATATATAACAATATACAAATTGTCGAGGCACGCTGCGGCCAATTATTTATTCATTTATTTTATACCTTTTCTTATCTAGGTACCTATCGAGAGTTTAGAATTACGAAAATAGTGCAAAGTTTCAGATTCTCGAATCTCGAAACAGTCTTGGGTTTCGAGGTTTCGACGCTTCGAGAAGCCCATCCCTGGTTTTTAAAGATGAGTCACAGTCCGTTTTTTTCTAACACCCCACCTCATTGTAGTCTCGATATGCATTCGCATTAACGTATCAGATAATACCTTTATATTAAGCGCAAGCCGTACCGATATTTCTTAGATACAATTTTGAAAGACAGTTCGAAAATGTTAATTACAAAAGAAGCGATGAAAAGTTACAAAAGCTCGAAAAATTACAATTCGTTACTTAAAGGAAAGCTGAGGCAACACACTCAAATTTATTTAGACTTTTAACTTCATTGCAAGTGCGAGCAAACATTCATATAACACGTAAATGACCCTCGATACACAGCTTACGTTACGGCTCAGGTGGTTCACTGTACATACAAGTCCTAGGATCAAGTAACACCAAGCAATAACGACTTAAATTCAAACGGAAATTCTCCAGAGTATGTATCAATTTTTTATCCAGAATTTAAAACGGAATTAAATTTCGATTACATCAATCACTAACAGCCGACAACTGATTTTTCTACAGTGTTTAGAATCCCCTACTCAATCTATACCATTACTCTCCACGGAAACCCCTCAAACACCTTCGTCCATTTCTCCACGGCGTATCTTATTTTCACAGAACGCACACAATGGAACACCAGCTATATCTCATGTGTCTTGTAACGGAGCAGAGTGGAAACAGATATATAAGCTGCGGAGCTTGTGTTGGGCACCACTGACTCATACGCGGTACGGAAGGTAAAACATTCAAAAATATAGGTAGATAATACGACCACTGGTTGTTTACATGCGCTACGTAAACGAGCGGAAACCAATGACGTCTATAACGCCTTCAGAAAGAACACTTTCCACGAAAAGAGGTACAATTGAAATATATATCGTTTCCGAAAAGTACTTATAGTACTTGCTAAACGTGCAAGGTGGGATTAAGAGAAAGGATTTTCGGCTGGGCGAACAATGCCGATGTATTAAGAAGAATTACAGTATGATGTACTTAAGTTTTGGTAGTGGAAACTTGCGATTGGAATCACTCTACACACCGAATTTGAGAGATCAAGCTTTTATACTTTATACGAAGTTCGATCACGTTAAAATCTTATACTCACCGTGGGATAACCCTGCGTTAAGCGACACAAACAGCAGCAAGGCGATAGCACGCGACATTTTAACGAATTCCGACACTAAATCGCGGGGCTAGAGTATTACGGGAGAGACGAGCGTGGAAATATCGCACTGGATAACTTGGTTGGTAACAACTTATAGGGCGAATAAACAAATTCAGCGGTCAAACACCACCACCTAACGCGAGTGGAATGCTGCAACTTGACTGTTAAATATAATGTTAATACGGGTATGACTCAAAAGATGCCAGCTACGTCGCTTGCGTCACTCGAGGATTGCCGAACATAGCCGAACGGTTCTCTTGAATTTTGGCGGGCGATTTGAAGCCACTAAATTCGCTATGTTCTTGTTTCATATCTGCGATAATTTCTATGAAAAGAACGGACACGTGTGCTGAATAAAACATATTTATTAAAAAATAAGTAAATAAATACGTGTGTATATTTATTGTAATAAATAAATATTCCCATTTCCATTACGCGAGGATGATATATATAGCATAAGTAATTCGCTAAATTTAGTATTGCAATACTGCAAATATCTCTCATTCACATTCATTATATGCGACAAGTCGTTAAATTTTGTTAGTAATTAATAAATTAGCAGCGCCTTCAACGGATTATACGAAATGAACAATATCAATAATGTTTAAAGAAAACAATTAGTTGCAGTTACAAATTATTTGTTACTTAGCGTTATGATATATTCTCGTTAATTAAGTCCCCTACAATCTGGCCCATTTCTTTATCATACTTTAAAACAAAGCTATGCTCATAACCATGCTTGCAGAGCTCTGCATTCATATTGGGATGCACAGATATCATGTCTTGGTAAAATCTAACTGGAGTCCAACCATCGCAGTTGCCATAATAGAACCACAATTTATCTGCGTATTTTGATAGCGTATCGTCGTCTCGTTCCTTTACAATGAGCATTTCTTCGTCTGACATTTTAAGTACTTTCTTCAAGCTACGAGGGTGTAAAAGTTGGAGTACAGCTTTAGTACACTTTGTGGGAACACCGTGGAATGTTGCGAAAGTGTTAACTAAGAAAGCTTGAAAGTAAACCGGGAGGCAGGAGAGTATCCAACAAAGGAATGTCAGGAGAAACGCGAGACGCGACACCTGAAACAAATATACAATACATTTTGTCAATCGTATCTCTCGCGTAACATAATAGAGCGTATAAGAAATGCTTACAAATCTCATATAAAACAATCCATTAGGAGCTTCCGCCATACGTTCTATGGTTGGAAATAGCAAGTAGCACTTCGCCACTCTTTTAGAAATAGATTCGTCCTTTAACATATTCAAAACCACCCAACATCCAATCGAATGGCAAACGAGATGCAGTCTTGCATCTTCCGGTACGTATTTCTTTATGAATTCTTTCTACGATCGAAGAATACAGAGAGTGTACAGAAAGTTCATTCAAGGGAAATGTACAATTGAGAGAAAAGCGAAACCTTGTGCTGCACTTGCGCCGTTAAACTGTAATGCTCGTCCCAAGTCGAATCACTTGGCATAGTGAGTGATAAGTTATTCGGTGGTTGTACATGCCCCGCATGTCCAACCGTCCATATAGGTGTCTCAGTTGGAAGTCTGGATTTCATGGTTTTTATAAATCCCTCGTAAAAGTCTGGAATGCCAGGATTGCCTGTGATAACGAGCACCAAGTCTTTTTTACCATACTGCGAAAGGCCCTCCTCTACCCAACGACCTTCCGTAATCACTTGGGTAGGCACACCGTTCCACTTTAGCATAGCACGCTGCATATTGCTCTCTCTGAAAAAAAATTTTCAACATACTATGAGGAATGTGGTTAGAATGCCCTTTTCAGGCGAAAAGACAGTATGTAAAGTGGAAAATAAATATTTCTATCACGGAATTTGTTAAAATTCTTTGTAGCGATATGATGGACGTGTAAATACTGAGTTTAGCGATTTTAGTTGAAAGAGAAGTAAATAACAGAAACACTTAAAACGCACGTGGAGTTGTGAGATACGTTTACCTTTAGGTAACGGAGCTTGTTTATCAGTTAATTAATTAGTGAATGTAATAAATGTAGAGAAGGGAACGGATCGCTGACAATGCACTTAACGTTACTTCAATCGCAAGTACTCGAAAGCAACTTAACGGTAATATCTATTTAGGTACGTAGTGAATAGTATTAAGCGACAAAGTCATTACCGCGTGAATTACTCTGATAAAATCACAATTGACCACTGTGTCTATCTAAGATTCTTTTATGTTAGTACCATACATAATTACAATTTTAAGAGTGACTAGCATTTTACACGCTACACGTCAGCGAAGTATTAACCATTGAAAAAAATGCAGCTCTGTGCTAAAATAGCTCAGTTGGGATAGTGTTAGATTGAAAAGCCAAACGTCCGCAGTTCGATACTCGGTTGTACGAGTTTTTTAAATTTTTTATATTGTATGTAATATAATTTATATTTGAATATAAATTATTACTTTTTGTTATATTGCTCAACACGATGTTTTTTTTTGTAATTTTCTGTGCTTTGAAGTCAATATTATAATAAATTGTTAAGTAACAGAAAATCATAATTAACAAATAAGTTTGTAAGTGATACCTTTTACTGCTTTTTACAATAAATTCCTATTCTTTATTAACGAAAATAAAGTGATGCTTTTTACCACCTGTTTTTTGAAATACACGTAAGAGAATTTTTTTAAACTCTGTCTTGCACGGTCTACGGTAAACTAAATACTTATTTTTCCTTGAACGCATTCTGTCGTCCGTCTCTCGCAACATATAATCACGTAATTATACCTAATTATACCTATACATACTTACACTAACGGAGAAAAGTTTGGAAGCACTCACCGATCGTCATTAGAGTCACCGTTGCATCACAAATATTTTCTAAATCGAAGTTAACGCCTTTAGTGTGTACCAATTTTTACTGTATGCTTTGTACAATTATACATTGTATAGATGACTACGCGGCATACAGCGTTGCCACGTTTCAAACAGTTCCTTCAGCCAGTTCCAAAAATACGAACATATTGCTGCCTATTTATTTAATTATCTAATAAACCGTACGGTACATGACCGATTTTCTTCTTTTGAATTTCATAGGAATAGGGTAAACCAACCAGTCATTGACCGCATACCAGTGAATGACCATTAGGCAAAGAAATGTCAATTAAAAAATTTAAAAATTACTATATGTTTATAAATGGAGTGTAGTTGCACTTTTAATATCCAATATTTTTAGTTATGTGTATTAAACAAACCTTAATAAGTACAATTCTTAATAAAAATATGCGGTCATTTACTGGGCTTCTCATTCAACAATTCGGTTATTCACTGGTTGGTTTACCTACGTAAGATTTTCATTGCAACATTTTTTCGGACTTTCTCACTATTTTTAAGGACTCATTGTGTAACATTTTATAGAAATTTTATCGCTTCTCTCTTAACAGCCTGTGTATAAGAGCGCAACTTTGATTTAAATTTTCTCAAAAACCGTGCGGTCAATCGGCTTGAAATTTTCACAGAATACGGACTACACTTTGAACATTAGATTAAAATAGTTTTCAAAGATTTCTTATTATTTTTTCTCCGGTATCGAACCTCCTTAACACGTTCCTTATGGGAGTCGATCGTTCCGCAATGTGCAGTTCAGGAACTACGCGCTATCTCTAGTACAGTCCTACAGGAATCTTTAATAAAGATCCAGAAATACTATAAATTACTACTTAAAGCAAACTTCCTAAAAAAAAATGTAAAAATAAGGAAAAGTTTGAAAATAAGCACACCCACTCTATCGCCCATAACTTCCATATTTGTGCATGGATTTTGCTCACGTTGGACTTGTTTTCTTCGTAAAGGTGCGCGCTCTGCATAAAAAATAAGAAACTCAACGTCACATGATAATTTCTATGTCTTCCAGGCAATGTAGTGAATTTTCAATTTTAATTTTGGCCCCAAAACATTACATTATTCTTAAGTTTCGCTTGATTCCGCTTAAACTATTGGTCCCATTGGAAAACATTGTATAAGAGAATTGTATGCAATTTAATTACCTTTAATTTAACAGCCGCCACGATCAAATCCGTCGACTCTAACGCGAGTTATGGCCAAAACATTCATCGGACGATATCCCAAAAACGTATTCTCAGGATTTCGTCTCATGTCGATTTTTGAGTTTAGGGGACCACTTTACATGAGAATTTCATAGCGGAGTCTCCGTCGCTAAATGACTGTAAACTATAGTTTAATTGTTGGTACATAATCAGTAAATAGAAATACTTAAAATCAATTAACAAAAATAAGAAAATCAGATCAGTTTCACAGACTCAAATTTTCTCGCGCACCTCCTGTAATTCCTGGGATCATTTTACCCTACCAGATAGGGATCATATGACTCCAAACATCCAACTTATATTCAGTGGTTGAATATAACGTCAAATTATTACATTCGGCAACGAAACATGCATTAAATTATTGTTAAATTGTCATTAAATTCGCGGAAAAAACAGTTGCCACGCTAAGCCGTCTATAAAAAAAGTTACACGACATTGAAAAAGACCTTAGACAAAAGACAGTCATTTTTATTTATAAACGATTTTATTCAGCTTCGGTCCTCTGTTTATTCGTATATTTGTTTGCAGTCCTGTCCCACGATTTTATTTAAAGTGAATTATTTCAAGTGAAAAAGAACCAACCAAATCGTAGGACAAGAAAATAATTATTTTTTAGTTTTTAATGCAATTTGATTTACTTTTTTTGCACTTTTAATAATATCGTTTAACATAAAATTTTTCTTATATATTTTTTTCTTGTTTAAAACACACAGCGCTGATGTGACATTACATGGCACTTCGTGCGATACTTGACGACGTACGGGTTGAGCTTTTGTACATCGATATTACAAAATAGCAGTAATAATAGTCGCAGACCAGCCAGGAATCATTTCACCCCGAGGGATCGTTTCAGACCCCTCTCCCCCGCACATCGAACGTAGAACCTCTTTCTCCTTGAAATCAGTCAAAAATACTTGTCATACTTAACTGTGTCGCAGCGAACATGTCCAAAACGGCTAAAGCCCGAACGCACAAAATCGAAGTGAGCGAGACGAGCGCAAACGAGCAATCGAATCTGACAATTCACAACGAAGAGAAATAGCCTGTTACAGTAACGCGACAACCGGAAAGAATATCGCACGTAACGTCGCTTGGAAAGTGTCCAGGCGTGGTTATAGAGCAGCATTCCGCTGAATTGACTATACAGCAGTGGCGGCCGTGAATTTGCCGCGTATCGCCGACCAGCGGCGAGCTAGCGCGCCCACGTTGAAACCCAAATAAACCGGGGAGCGGGCGTTCTAACGTAAAAGTCCGTCTCGGGTCTCGATAGGCGGCAGGTGGCGGTGGGCCGCCATTTTGGTAGCTCCTCTGGTAGCATCGGATTTCCCACGGTGCACCGCGGCGACGGGAGAGCACATACGCGGGCCGAATCTGCTCCGGGGCTGAGGGGAGAGGGAACAAAATGCGGGAGGGAGAAAGTCGGAGTGAAAGAAAGTGGCGCGAGGGAGAGGGGGAGAGGAAGACGAAAAACGGGCGCGGGCAAGTCGGCGTGCATGGAGGGAAGAGAGGGAAGAGAGGAGGGAGAAGAGTCACGTTGAGTTGTATACCGCTGATTCCGGCTGGTGGAAAGATGGCGGAGGGTAATTCGAACACGCGTCATATAGCCTGTTGGTGGCCGCGCACGCGCACACCGGGTAGATCGACTGCGATGGTGTCGGTAGGCGGAGCGGCATCCAGAACCAACTTGTACCGGGTGGTACCGCATCACTGTCAGCAAAAACCGCAGGAAATGGTACCACTCGCTTCTCTGGTGTCTCGGCCAGGGAGGGGGCACGGGTGGGTCGTGGCCCGTGGTGGCCCACGACTCGTGGGACAGGACGGATGTCGGGGCAACCGTGGCGCCACGGGGACGCACCGGGAAGCGCCATGCTGGCGATCGCGCGCACGCACTCCTATAGGTATAGTTGGTAATGGGATGACTGTTCCCTCTGTAAGTAGGTACTTAGGGTAAAGGCACCAGTATCGTAAACTTGGGGAACATTGGCAGGTTTTTGAAACATTTTGTTATATAAGTGAGTGCGATGTTGCAAACAATGCGCAGCTAGATCGAAAACGCTCTCAATCTATCACATACAGTAATTCGTCGTAATAGGCTCGACGAACGGGGCTGGTGGCGGGACAACAACGCGATTGGGACACTATTCCCTTACAGTAGTATATGCTCTAAGCCTATTCCGTGCGGCCGATGCCGCGAGTGAGGAAACCCAAGAGCCGAGCGAGAGGGAACGAAACAGTTGACACGAAGTTGTCGTCGTCTCTTTCGTTCTCTCATTCTCGACCGAAGGATTCCAAGAAATAGTGGGGATAGTGAGTGGGACTATTACCCATGGTAAAAACGGGACAATAACGACGAACTACTGTACTTAAGTAACTTCAATTCTCTGATTCTTTTGCCGCATCATAAAATAGAAGATCAACGATGTCGATTAGCTTTTTTTTAAACTAAATTCAGTCTGATAACTTCGAGTTACACACGAATTAAATGTGTCACGGGCCAAGCCGAGTTTACCCTATTCATTCGAATGTCTGACGTCTGAGATGAGAATATTTTGCATTAATATTTTGCATCGTTCGTGAAAACAGTAACGTTACCTAAGTAAGTAGTAATATAAAAGATTCAAAGAAAAGTTTAAACTATGCTGTGAAAAATGGAGATGGAAGGAGAAAGTTTTTGCTCCGCTGTTTTTGGAGCGCATGCAGTGACGGGCTGGCCAGGATGCCAGCTTGCCCGATGGCCCTGGGTCCCCTTATTTCTTATGTTAAGATTAAATGATAGCGTTATAGCTGTGGATGGTATGGGTGTTCGGGGAAGGGGGCAAAAGGGGCAGCTGCCCCCTGGCTTATGAGAAAAAAAATCGTTTATTTCTAAAAACTGATCTTAAGTTTACACTAAAAAGTGAATGTTTTTAAATTTCGGTTTTAAATTTTTAATTAAATTCCCACTACAAAGTGGCTTCAGAAAGGAAGGGGGCTACTTCACTCGCACCGCGCGCATCATCCAATCCGTCGATGTCATCGCCAGGGTTGCTTTTTCATTACTATGTTTTCCCTTACCGTCACCGACTTCAAACAAAAATAAAAATGCACCAAAAAGTAAAAAATAATTTTTTCTTATTTAATCTACAACTCTCAATATTTTTAAGTCGCAACCAGATTTCCACAGTGCAAATGATGAGGCCCTGACTTAAAAATATTGAGTGTCGTAGATTAAATAAGGAAAAATATTATTTGTTACTTTTCGGTGTATTTTTATTTTTGTTTGAAGTCGGTTTTACTTATTTTTTATTTTTTCCTTTTTAGTTATTTAAGTAATACATATAACTACATTTATTTAAAAAATATGGGTAAGTCTACAAAAAGAGCTGCTCGTAACAATAATAATGAAGTTGATTAATGAATCAGATTTCTTATTTTTGGTGCAACTTCAAAACTACTTAACCAATTTCGATAATTTTTTCTCCAAGACCTAAGCTCGTTGAAGCTGAACAACATGCAATAAGTTTCACGAAAATCGGTCCAGTAGTTACGCAGAAATTCGCGGATTAACATAATTCATACTAACATACATACAAACACATCGAACTGAGAATCTCTTTCTTTTTGAAGTTGGTTAAAAAGCGATACCTAGGTACTCTCCAAAGTAAAAGTCGTCAGATGTGTCTTTCACCGCTCACTACAAGGCCCTACAGACACAAAACGCATATCAAACTTGATACACCTATTTAGTCGAGTGGGCTGTCGATGCCCGGCACAGAAGGCCGCTACCGTCTTCGATCCCTGCTACTTTTACGAGCTCGTTACATCCGTTTCACTGTGTAGCAATGCATACATATGCCTGCACGTCTTGCTGCGATATAGGAAGTAACACGAGACCCACTCAGGTGGCTTGAAAACTGATACTCCCGAGGGTGCAAGCCACCAAATGTGTTCTTGGCCACTCGTTACAAGATTACACTTATTTGGTCACATCTATACGCACCCAGGAGCATTAACCCCTTGCGTTATAATAAGTCACGCGCGTCGTCAGCATTTCTAGGTACCTAAGTAAGTATATTGAAACAGACGTTATGTGATTGAATTCAATGAAAAAAAGAAGCGATAAGAGGATTCTTAAGTAGTCTTTAATGTGTTAATGCAGTTCTGAACGTTCGAAAAATGAATAATTTGTGGAACTATATTTTTCTTCCACTTAAGTTAACTGTAACACTTGGTACCTTTAGATAGGCACTTGCCTATACCTACTGAATATTCCTGTCCCCGGGCTCTTGACTTGTCAACAAGACACTTATAAGGGTGCCATCGACTTCGCTCCCTGTTGCTTTTACATCAATATATCTCTGCAACGATATCTATAGGTGGAATCTGACGGCACGTGGATCGGCGAGCTTGCGTGGCTCGTCAAGTCGGCTTGGCGAGCTTGAGTCGGCGATCCATGAGCGTTCTCACGGCACGTAGATCGGCGAGCTTGAGTCGGCGATCCATGACAGTTCTCACGGCACGTGGAACAGCGAGCTTGCTCGGCTCGCCCAGGTTCGGCGAGTCGGCTTTGCAAGCGTGACTCGGCGAGCTATGAGTGTTCTCCCGGCACGTGGGTTCGGCGATTCGCAAGGAAAGATCGCCGATTTACGTGCCGTTAGATTCCACCATACCGGCACATTCAGTATTAATAGAACATTACACAATAGAGAATTGTTTAGAAAAGCAGGACGATAAAACACCTTAAACATTTACAGGAACACCATAAACAGTCTCAGGTTTAAAATATCTGCCTATATACGTGAGGTGTTGGAGCACCAAATTTTCTTATCCCAATGCGCTCAAATTTTTAAAACGGCCCCGGACGTCACTTAAAAAAAACTGAAAATGTGCTACCGTATATTAATAATGAAGTAAATTGATGAACAATTAATTACTGCATTTTGTTTATAGGTACAACAAGCAGTTCACGAGGATTTAAGTTATCTTTACGTACAGCTACCCGTTGAATGATTCAGGTTCTTTATTTTATGCCAAGATATTTCATACAAAATTGTAAAACAGTAATCTATGTGATTTGCCTCTGAGAGTCACTATTATATTAAATAAAAGTAATAAATAGTTTCCTGTAAATTTGAGCTCTGATGCATTTTATTCCTAAATAATAGTCATTATTCTTATGACGCGATCTATTCATCCACTTTTGCGGTTGAAAATCTTCCAAATGCGCATCGTATACTCGTATATGTAATAGTCTCTAGACATCTTATCATAGACCCTTTCATCCGTCCAATCAATCAAACGTTATCAGGATATCAATATGTCAAGCGTTATTTGTAAACTGTCCAATGAAATTAATTTGACAAGAAATTTATTGGAACTCAGCAATTTTTATCTCCAGAATATAGAGAAGATTCTGTGTCAACTGGATTCTTTTATTTCATCCGAACGAACACTAAATAAAGATAGGAACACGTTGCAGACTTTCTTCACAATTTTTTTCCAATAGATATACATTGAAAATACATAGAAAATGAATTGTAAACATATTTACGTTATCATATCTAAATAAGTATTGACACCAATGACATGTAATTATTCAAATCTTTTTGTGAATATTTTAAATTGAGTTACTACTTTTTTGTAGTAATAAAGGTTGTATCTATCGAGCTGCAAAACAAAGGGAGGTTCATTTACGTCTTCCGTATTTGATAAGGGTTTCATTATATGTAATAATATTTTATTAGAACACTGTTGTTATACAGAATGGTAATATTCTCTCCCAAGTAACAGTTCACCGAAATAAAATTACCACTGGTCATTCGTAACTGAAATATCCGCTATGTGTGCGAGCGCGATTGTGCGTCCTTGTTTCTAGGAATTGTAACTGCGATGACGCTTATTGTTTTGATATTTATAGTCGGGCTATCAAAGTTTGTGTTTCACTTCCTTTATGTCTCATATCTACTGTGCCTTCCAGCCAAAAACACACGTGGATGCATCAATATGCTCATTACAACGTTAACAGTAAGTTTTCTAATAAATTTGTCAACTTCCTAACGGATATTGTCACTTGTTCGTAAAACTAAGCCGGCAATCAGATTTCTTTGAATTGTTCATAATTGCAAGGACTTTTTGACATCTTTCATATAGAGAAGATCAGGGTAAAATGAGCTTTCTTAATTTATTCTTCAACAATAGAATATAATTACAAATTTTGGTGACGTAATAAATGTAGCAGTGTCTCTGAAATTATGTATGCATTTGTTTTAATAATAATGTCAGACTGTTCATGTAAACAGAACTCATTTAAAACCTCATTTTCAGAAGAAAAATTGTTTAAACAAATTACAAACTTACAAAGTACAAATTATTGACTATAAACTTGTATTAATGAAATATATTTTTTAAAAATAATTTAAATAATTTAAATGTTCTAATAAAGTTAATTTTATAATTATATCTTTTATTAAAACTTGTATTTTATTTCAGCTCACTTTACCCCATATAGAAAGGATATTTATTATTTATAAATTGTAATGTTTAAATTATATTCTAAATCTATTTCCACACATTTTTATTGAAAGGGACAAATTTTATTCCACTTCAAACTTTTTTCGGCTCACTTTACCCCGGGCTCCCCTAGTCGGTTACATTGGCAATTACTTAATATATATTAAAGAAGGAAAAAGATACAAATTGTATGCATTATGACACTTGAAGCAACTACAATCACAAAAGAAGCAATATTACGTCTCGATATATATATTAATAAAAATGGTAACTTTTATATTATATAGCAAAGTGTCCCATAAGCATGCCAAAGTTACCCCACTCTACGTCATTCTTACCCCCATTCCATCGCACAAGACATCACCCCAGCAACGCACAAGACAACATAAGACATTAAGTCAACACAACATCGTCCACTACGACGTATTATCGCTCTCGCGGAAACAACGCTTGATAAACACGAAACGCTATCATCCATCTAATGCCTGTTTTTCTGATGGAAAGAAACCTTATGAAACTCCGTAAACATCGTACCTACCTTCCCAAGAAAAGATCGAAAACAGCATTCCAGAAAGAGGCGTACGCGTCAGAATTTTATCGCGAAAAGAATTTATCACCGGTGTTTATCCGATTCGCGTTCGAACGCTGATAAGCGTGAAAGACTGCCGGTGCCGCGGAGCGAATACACATTCTCCTTTCCAAGCCCCGTGCTATTGTATTCCCCGCGGCGTTACTTCATTCCACTATTATCTCAACTCTGCCCGGATACAGGTAATGTCCCCAAAAAAGCGCGGGAAACTATTCAACTTGCATCGACGCGCTTGATGCGAGTGTTCGATATAGGTGCAGCGAAAAAGAGAGGCGCGACCGATAGAGGTGTGAACGGGGCTGAGGGCGTGGCCGAGGAATCCCCGCCCTTGGGGCGTTCCCAAACCGGTTGTCGAGCTCGGTAGTGGGGGCGGCGGCATCGAACTCCGCTAGCCTCAGTCACAATTCAACCGTTCGATGGTGAGCATGTTGCGCGAGATGTGCCGCGTCACGGGTGGATCTCCTTTTACCGGAAACGAAGATCGCTCGCCCGTCTATTGAATCGTAACGTAAACACGCGATTGTTCGAAACGAGCCTCGCCTATCGGTTTTACGTGCGCGGAAACGTCGCGTCGTTCGGTGAAAACTCTCCGTTTAGCGAGGAATCGAACGAGTCGCGAGCGCGTCGAGTCGCAAGCTGGATACAAACGCTTCCGCGAAGTGTCTTCGGTACTCTGTTACGTGGAACGCGAGTCGGATCGCGGCGTGTCCGTAGTGAGTGTTGAAAAAGTTTTGGATCCGCCAAGCCAGGAATACGAGGCGAGGAACGGTCTGGCTCGTTCAGGCCGCAGCTTTAAGCCGGCCGGCGCCCGCATTAAAGGGAATATATCCGAAGCGTTCGGGCAGCCTACGTTCGCCTCTCCGCGTCGCAGTGTCTCTGAAATTCCACCGTGCGATCGAACGTCGATTCTCGAGCATCGATCGCGCGCCCCGGCGATGCCATAACCTCCAATACCGAGATGATCGCTTACCCGCCGCGGTCCGAGTACGGAATCGTCGGAGTGCCCATGAATATCGTTCCAAGCCGCGCGTATCGAGGCATCGCCTGAAAATGTAGCTTCCCGCGACAATCGTGATTCGTAGCAGCTTCCGAGAGAAGGTCGTCACTCCGAATGGGGAGCCTGGCCGACACTTGTTTACGTTCCTCGATCTGCTTTACTGAGCGAGCGAAGTTTACGCTGTCGAGAATCGATCGGCCCGCGATCGATCCCTGGAGACGCGTACGTGCCGTCCTCGCCGCGGGATGCTAACGATTCCAGCACTCGGTGTTACGAACCCCAGCCTCTTCGTTGCACGGTGAATGTCGCGTTTAAAGTGCTAGCGACTCTGCTTACCGATCTCGGTGGTCGGTTCGTCCGCTTCCGTGTGCCGAAGTGAAGCTCGGCGCTGTTGTGATTAGTGAACGAAGGAACGAGTGCGATACGCGTCGCGGTGGCGTGCTAGAGGAGCTACGACTTCCGACGGCTACATTCTCGCCACGGTCGATTGGATTTTTTCTCTTCCCTCCGAGGAGGATGTTCTTGTGAGCAGATATTCTTCGTTCTCGGGGATCCCTCTCCAGGATGACCGGGGCCTGTCACCGCCTATCGTCCGCCTAGCCGTCACAGTGGAGTTCTGCCTAATCGCAGGTAAATGCTTCCGCCATGCACGTCACGAGACGCTACCTCCGCGTCGAGCTTTCCATAGAAGCTAAGTTAACTACAAAAATGCGCACTACGCGCGACGTCGGGAGAACGACTACGAGTCGTTCCAGCCGAAAACAGTCGTTTGCTCGACGTTTCGAAATAATTTAGTCGCGATGCTTGGCGCATTCTTGGCGACGGGTCCACGTGACACTTACTTACTTTTCGCGCTTTTCTTTTTTAAATGGCGCGTTGTTTATTGGTTTTCTGGTATTGAGAAATTTGAGTGGGGGCGCTGTGTTGAGCTGTAATGTAGGAAACGTGTGTTTGCTCGAATGGAAATGAAGTTAGACTATCTAGGACGGTGAAACGCGTCGAGTTTTACGAGAATATCGAGAAAGCAATATAATTTCGTTCGAAAGACGGAGAATGTGGTTTCTTGAAATTCTTTTGTCGCGGAGCTGATTTTACTGTCGGAATGGTATTATTAAAAAAATTACTTCTTCATATACCTATGGCTAACTGCTTCCTGTGCTAGTCAAGCTATGCTATAAAAAGTTTCCTACGTTATAACTCAAATTTAAATCAGAGGTCGTGCAAGAATCGTTCGTTCTCACAGATTTCATGTAAGGTACATGTTACTAGTTCGTCTATTTCATTAATGGGTTCGTTCGACGTAAAAGTAAATAATATCCGCGTTCATGAATCACGTAAACATGAGCACGCTTTCCACGAGCAGGCTGTAGGTATTTCACATTGGGAGACCCGACGTCTTCGATATCGCTCTTTTATTCGCGCGCAACATACGATTTACCATTTACAGATGCACGATTATAATCGTCACGTGTTTTCGCGGCCACGTGAATCCCCCGTTAAATCATTAACCTTCGATCGGTACAGGGGACCAGGCATGCGGCTCCTGTCGATAGGCAGATGGGCTGGTCCCAAAATGGTCGGTTTGCCATTCAGCAGCGTTGGGTAAAGGATAATGTTGAGCGTGCAGGGGTGATTTTGGACCAACGCGTGTAATGGTCTAAAGCCCCCGTCAAGAGGAATTGTATGATAGAATTTTGTATGGGTGATCGGATGGGTACACTTTGAAAAATAGATCTAAAATTTTCTGGAAATCTCTAACGATGTACAGCGATGTTCTCTGAACCAGAACTATTATTTATTTCGTATACCGCACCAAACTTGACGATTAACTCGTGAAAATGATAAATAAACGAATAAGGGATGCATTATTCTATAAATATTTCGCAAGAATTTATTCGAATAAAAGCGTGAGAAAAGGAAATACGTAACGTCTCAAAAGCATCATTGACAATGTATTTCTAATAATTTTTAACGATTCTGAACTGGAAATTCTGTGGCGCGAATCAAGAGCAGGCGATTCCCGCGACAAAATAAATCGAGAACGTAGCGTAATATTTGCTGATACAGTTGATTAAGATTAATTGGGTTTATTAGGAGATTATTAAACTTCATTCATAAATTACTGAACTGTTGAAAATCCTTGAGTCCACCGCACTGTAGGGATTCCTACCTCTAATCAGAGTCACTCCTCAGCATTTCAATTTTCCACGTAAGCTCAGTATTTACATATTTACTTTCGCAGTGCTGCGTACACAGATTTCCTAGGTTTCTCTATTCGCGACGCGAGGCGGGTGCACGTACGTCATGGGACCACTGCACATTTACTTTTTTCACAATATATCGCCTCTTTTTCGAGCTGCACTGCTTCTCTATGGCATTCTGTATATCCACACCACTTCCTTGCTCTCTAACCAATCGTAATAAAATTTCATATAGAGTTTGTCTCTCGCGAAGGCTTTCCTTAGCAAAAGTAGTCGCGGAAATCGCGATCGACCCAGAGATCGGGCAAAAACGTCGGGTTCTTACTATCTCGGTGAAATGGATGATTGCTTTCTTCGCGGAGAGACGCGTACCTCTCTAATCTAAGGCGAGCGGCGTTACACGTATCGATTATCGATCCCTCGGCATTTTTCCCTGCGATCGGCGACTTTCCGCGCCGCCTCGCACTCCTCGGCTCGCGCGAACCCAACGATTCCCCGCATTATCGATAACGAACGAATTTGTTTTATCGCGGAAGGACGTTTGAATGCACACCCTTCTGTCGATGGGCGACTTTATCGTTGCTGCGCACTTACGTAATCCTTGTGTACGCGAATTGAAAGCTGCCCGGCTTTGTTTGCTCCCGAGCAACGTCCTTTGGGGAAACGGGTCTGCAGGAATCGATCTATTTTTGCTGGATTCGGAAGCGTATTTACGGGGCACTGGGAAACGCCAGGAAGGGCGGGGAAATATTGGCGAAAGTGTAATATAGAGGCAGTATATGTATATATATATATATAGTAGATATTTTGTAATCGCGTCGACAAATTTAAACGCCTGGCAGTGTCTATAAAGGGGAATGAAATGGTTCTGAAAAATACCTATCTGACTTTTTAAACAAAGAAGACGTGTATTCGTCTCTTTATTTTGGCCATTCTGCTACCCAGAGTGGTAAATGAAATTAACTCGTGGGGAAGTATATTTATTCTGAGGGCACCTTTTCGTTCATAGACGTCGAAGTTTGTAAGCAGAGCTGGGTAAATTTGATTTGAAATGGACATAAAACACAATATCCTGAGGAATTTATAATTTCCCAGAATAAACTCGCGAAATTTCTTTGTTCCCCGTATACTTAGTTCTCACGACAGTAGCACACACTAATTTGAATTGTTGTGAGTAATTCTTTCGTAGATATATCATTGCACTCAACCAACTAACAGTGCTTTCTTATAAATAAAGCTTGCATTCACTAATAGATGCCTATGAGCTATGATAACACCACTATGTAAATGTAATGTTCGTATTAAGCCACTAGCTGATTAATTTATCTTATCTTATTAATTTACCGACAAAATTGCTATTTTCAAAATTCCTTCGAGCCAGATAACAAACGCCCTCCGGGGCTATAACTAATTAACCTGTTATTGAAAACAATAATCAGAATTTTATACTACAATCGCTCGAACTCGCTAACTAACGTGCCGAACATCCCTGGAATGATTAGCCGTTTCATGTCCCTTGATTAAGTCTAATTTATTCTTCTTCTTTTAGCTCTAATAGTCGGCTAAGTACCCCGTGCATTTACAACAGATTAACAGCGATGCATTCAGTCATAAATCTGTCTATACAGAATACTGCCCAAGGTCCCTGTTCTCGCAATGCCAGGACCGCGACACGCAGGTCAATTTTCTCAAACTCTCTCCAGCTGACGTCGAGCTGCCCTTCTTCCTTTAAATGTATTCCGCCGATCTCCCGCGTATACGGACAGCCTGCGTTCTCACAGAGGTGAGACGGGCACAGCTCGGTGCTAGCTGAAAAGTTCGGACGTTGCGCGGCGAAGAACAGCGCGCCTAGAATTCTTTCCTCGGAGCGGACGCGAAAATCTCGCGATTCTGCGCGGCTCAAACTTCTCCATTTAAACTTAAAACGGTCGCACTCGAAGCGAGCGGAATTAAATTAAGCGGGGCGAGTGGAAGTTCATTCGAAGTCAACAGCCCTAGTTTAACCCGAAAGTTTCGCTGTTTTCGATTCTTCGGCACGCTTTCGGAACGATCCGCGACTATGCAAATAAGTTGTAAACTGAGGAGCTAAGTGAATTTCCGAGGGAGGCACAAAACTGGACGATTATGTGCGTTAACGCATTATCTCTGCTGTCTATCTTGGGGCGCGAGCGCTGGCCGCTCGGAAACTTTCGCAAGTGGATCTTGCAAGCACAATGGAAGTCTATCGATGGTATAACTTTATCCGCGTGATAAATATGGAATTAGTTCGAAGCTTGATAATAGATCGGAATCGCGTAATCACTCGTACGCGAGATAGCCTATCGCATAGTTTATCTCTGAACAGAACTTATTTCGTGGAGAAATCATTTACATGAAAAGTTGAAATTGTGGAAGAAAGGGAAGGTCGGAGAAGGATGAATTTATGCTTCTGGGAGATCTTTGAACGATGGGTGCGGAAAGAATTGATATATTATTCCTGGAATATTATAAAGTCGTGGGAATCGTGGGAACGTGAATATAGAACAACATTTACAACAGGGTGCGACGTATTTACAACCGTCTTCCTGTCTTCTCCAGCATAATAAACAGTAAACAGCCGCTGGTGTTGGGTTCTTTTATTCGACGGAAACTGCCGTCGCTTCGAGTCAGCATTGCCAAACGCGAGCTCCTCGAAATACATACTTCGCGTTATGAGCAGAAGCGAGCCTCGTTCATCTTATAGATCGCGTATCCCGGTACTTATTCCAATCGATTTCGGCAGTTTTTCGAGCGTGAAACGATCGCTGTTTCTTGGAATAATTGGCAGAGCGGCGATTTTGCTGGTTGTATGACAAATAGTAAACGTGTAACGATCTTGTCATGCATTCGGAAAAAACAACAGCTTCGTCCTGTGATTCTTGAATTAGTTTCGGCTCAACACTGCGCAGTCGATTTTTTAACGATCGAGAATTTATGAATTGTGTATGTTTTTGTGGTTTGGAAAAGTTCAATCGCGATGTTTGAATCCCCTTTGCAGGGGAGTAATCTGGAGATGATTTGCTTGTTCAATTTTTACTGTTCACACTCACTTGCGGATTTGTAGGAATTTTGAGAATTTCTGGTGACGGAGTTATAGTAGAATTAATTGATAATGACGTTCAACAAGTTTGAACTGATTTGTGGTGGCTACTTTTTGTACTCCCAGCTGTTCTTGATAATCTTTATGAATGTAATTAAATGAAAATCAGTGTTTCACTGACAATTTTTTATTTTTACATATGTTTCTGGGATGGCAGAGTTTCCTATGTAGGATTCCCTCGCATTATGACATCATGAGGTGTCCATCATAAAACTCGCTGAATTTTCGAGCGCTCGGGAGCACGCGTTGCGTCCGTGCTGGCCAGGTGTTGTTCGCAACCATATAGTCACGTTCAAAGATTGTACGTGAGATGTAAATAGAGGACTAGCAGAGGTTGTATCGTTTTACGTAAGGGTCATATACATATTTCTTCTCAGACTGGTCATGAAATCAAATTAGACGATCGTTCCACGCTTCTTCCACCACCGGTAATCTCACTCGGTAATTACATCGCGCAACGATTGCCCGAGCAAGCGTTAGAAGGCCAGTAACATTAATAAAATCTTGCAATAAGATTAAATCATACCAACTGGTATCCAGCTAAAAGTGCGCGCCGCGAAAATATTGCAACCGGGGCACACAAAGGTACAGAGGCACGGCTCCTAGAACGAACCAGACGCGAAACCTTGACGGAAGAGAGAGGTGGGTCATTGTAACCTTACATTCCTAGTCGAGGATTAACGCAGAATCAGCCTCCATAACGACAGAATCGAGTTTCCATTCCCTAGCACTTCTCCCCTCGTTCTATTCCAAGCAAAAAATATATTTTGCCCTCCTTCTACTTTTGCTTCCTACACAGCCTTCATATCCTAGCCTTCCACAAGTTTATTCGCCTCCTAGAAGTCTCCCAAATGGCCATCCTTGCCCGAGCGATCCGACTGGGCCCGTTAACTCGCCGATTTTAGACGAACGCAGGGTTTCAGGTAGACGACCGCTACAGCCAATCGGACAGATTTCGAAAGCACAGGCCAGTTCGTCCCGATCTTCAACCCCGCCACAATGTTGCATTCTATTTTACTATTTTTATTTTATTATCGTGTCAACGGTTGGAGCCAACTGCAAATTTAGGTTTTCCTATACGCGACTGAACGCAACATCAAGAATTTCAAAGTCGATTTTCTGGAAAATGAAGCGCGATATTAAAAAAAGTTACTCTTTCTTTTCGGCTTATAACACATAAGTAAGTCGAAGAAAAGGAATACAAATTTTTGATATAGCGCTTCATTTTCGAGAAAATCGACTTCGAAATTCTTGACATTGCGTTTAGTATAGAAAAAGCTACCTTAAGGCTCTAGTTAATAGAGGTTATAATACTACTTTGGGACTCTGAGGCTTTAGTTAACAGAGATAATAATAGTACTAGGGGAAATATCCCTAGCGTTGGGTGTCTTTAGTGCTCGGGTCCAACACGCGGCCACGCGTTATAATTTCTCACAGAAATTTGAAATTTGATGTAGCAGCGAAATCAGCGAAACAAATGCAACTGTGAACTAACTAACTAACGCAATTGTGTCGTGTTTTGTTGGGGTTCGAAAGGGGCAAACGCTATGTGTATCTTTTTTTCCGCAATACCCCCGGAATCTTGTTTCTTTCATCTGTGAGTTTTTGTGTATTTGCAGAAATCGGCAGGTTAACGTAATACGCGGGAATATTTAACGAATTCCGAGGTGGCCACGGCTAAGAGAATTCCGTGGCGAGGCACTGGCGAGCGTGTATTCCAAAGGTTATAAAAACCGGTCCTCTGGTTTTGCCAGACGAAACATCGAGGCGAGCAGAGGCGAGAGAGCGACGTTTCGGCTCGAGGAGAGCGCTCCCTCGGAAATGACGAGGTTTCGCGGCCTCACGGCTGTTTGCCCCCAGCTTAATGCCTGTCTCTGGCGAGCTGGAGCTTTGTGAAATACGAGAATAAGGGACCGGGGGGTGGATACCGGGCCGATTATCCCCGCCGATTAATGACGAATCGCTAACGAGCCACGAAAATCATTCGACGCGTGCACGCGCTGCTCGCCTGGAAAAGATGAGGCTTCGCCTTCGGCGCAGTGTATTTCTGTCGCGCCTTTGACAGCGAATTTTCCCCACGACCTGCGTCCTCTTTCGGGCCTAGGAAAGTTGCTTGTGAAATCGCTGCGAAAATTCTGCGGCCCCCACGTGCACAACTCTGCTGTCCGATCGATTGCTGAATGCTGGCTGGCTACTCGGGTCTCGAGCGAAGCTGGGACTATTTGCTGAATATTTTTCTATTCGAGTTTTCCATTATGTATCGAATGAAATTCCAATATTGTGGTTAAATTACGGCTGTACTCGTTCCAACACTCGAATTATCTAATGTGATTTGTTTGTGATTTATTAATGTGCTTCAAATACTCTTGTATTAAATTCGAGAAAGCGTAAACTTACAAGGGAACTTTTTTTATAAGATCTGAATGAGAAACTATTTTGAGGGTTTTTGGAACACCCTTACAAAGTTTGTCGGTTGAAATAGGGTTTTCATAATTAATCCCTAGCTATTACAGAAATTGAAGAATGTTTTAGATAAAAGTTGTTCAAGTTTAAACGCGCAATTCTACTAAAAGTAGAATTACTCATAGTTATGAGTATTTAATAAATCGCTCCTTTTTGTCTCGATATCTGAAATTTTTAATATATTCACTCAGCAGAGACAGTGATGATTTAAGAAGAACATAGAACAGTAAATGTGTGAATATATTAAAGAGGGCTCAAAATGTTTCTTTCCGTTTATTAAACAATTACTTCCTGTTGCACGGCAAATTGACACAGCCATTATTTTTGGCTGCATTTCCAACGACATTTCGGAGAACTGAGAATTTAAAAACAACAGCGTACACAATATTTCTTGAGCCATTCTACCTGGAATATGAATTTTCCCCGCTCTTTATGACTCCACTTTTCATCGTATCAGTTCCATGTAACGCTGCTAACGAAAACTCTCGAAGCAGAGGAGCGAGGTCCGCGACCCTTTTTTCCCCCGTTTTCTAACAAAGTGTGCAGGCAGAAAACTGTTTGCAGCGAAACGAACTCGAGGCTACGGGCACGGTGGCGTCTGCTGCTATTTTTTCCAGAGGCGTGTTTCAATACCGATAGTTTTCGTCATAGTTCAAAGCTACGGTCGCAACTTCGACACGGTCACGGCGTGAAAAAGCGCGCGCGCGCACGCGCGCCCGTCTGGTCTCGTTCGTCGATGCAACCCAAAGTTACAGTGTTACATACCTGGCCACTGCCTATTTTCGCCAGTCAAACAACACATACAACGATAACTAAAGGGGTCTCTTCGCGCGCGAAGGCATGTTAACTGTCCAACGTTCTTTCCCCCATCCTTTATTTCCCCCTTTCTGTTTTAAAATGAAGCGAGAAGCCAGTCGATCCCCCCGAGCTCGCGTCACTTTCGTGTTTGCCCGCTCTGGCGAAAATATCGCGCTTTCAGAACGTCACGACGCGCTTCAAGCGTTGGTAGGAAAAATATGGCTGTCGTGTCAAAGAAAATTTCCAACGGGAATTCCTCCCCATCCGCGGGGGGTATTTTCATCGCGACGTTTTCGAATTTCGAACGCGGAGATCGCGCGAGCCGCTGCTCGATAATTAAAATGGAAACGAACGTCGGTGCGCCACGCGGGAACCGGCAACGATGGAAAGTGTGCACTGTAAACGAGTAGCGCCGTGTGCTTTGTACTCGCCCGGCGATCTAAGCGGCTCGCGTGTTCTGAAAATTTGCGTTATTTGCAGTTTCGAGTGCTAGCGGAGCTGGTAAACAGGACTTACAAGTCAGCGATTCGAAGTTTAAGCCTGAAACGGGCGTGGACAGTCAGTGCCAAAAGGCTGCGTATCGCTTCTGAATCTGCGATATTGTGGGAACAGGGTTTTCATAATACTGAGCGCGTTTAATTGTTTGGTGGGTGAGGTTGGAAATAGTTTAAATAACCCTGCGAGGTATGAGAGGAACAATCCTGCGAATATAATTTGCAAACGATGAAAACACACGTGGGAAAAGGTCGAAGGTTGCTTATCCTCATTCTGGGGTTCAGAGTCTGGATAATAAAATCAGATGAATCGGTGAAAACGCGCTCAGAGTTGCTTGAATTCATCAAAGTGGAGTGTGAATTAAAGTTATGTAATGTTTACCTTTATCAGTGTTCCTCAGCTTCGCTTTTGAAATGGTGTTATAGCGTGGTTGGTCGCAGAAGCCTGCGCGGAGCCTCTGAAATTTTAACATTATGGGAAACAAGAGGCTTTTTCTGGAATTCTATAATCGTTTAGTTGTCTGGTAGTTAAAGCTTGAAATAGTTTTAACAAAACTATAGGGGGGATGTACTACGTCGAATTTGTGCACTGTGTTTCTTTATTAATTTTTCTGGTATTCGCTTGGAAGAGAGCACTATACTGTAGTCTTCCTTCTAGAATAACAATCTACAGCATGCAAAGTTCTCAAAATATCGAATATCCTACCAAGGGATAAAGTTATCGTATTGGGCAATCACCTGATTGCTTCGGGCACTTTATTTTCAAGTAGCCTTCTTCGTGCTCCGCACTCCAGTGTTTTTGAAATTCCTTTGCTAAGGGGTACTTTCTAAATCAAGGAATATATACGGAAAAGGGTATGTTGCTATTAAATAGATAGGTACGCAGGAGATATTCTCACGAAGTCATGAGTTTGTGGTGTTTAAACCGACTTACCGGCTTTAAGTATTGTTATTTTTTCTTTGTTGATATTAAATAAATATTAGATATTAAATATTTATTAAAATTGAAAGCCAAATAGTCACTTCTTCCAGCAAAAGTGATTGTATTTAACTAAACAGCATCTACACTCAGACGATCAAGAAAACATATTTATATTTAAAATAATTGTTCACGCAACAGTAAAAATCCCCACTACATACCTACTCCCTATTCTGAGAAAAATGGCACCCTACCACGTCGCTAAATTCAAATTTCGAGATCTCGTAACTCTGATCCCAAACCGAAATGCGAATTCTAATAATGAAACTACATTCTCAAATTTCCTAACCAAATCTCAAACCTCTAGATATTCTTAAAACCTTGTCCATCATAGATTAAACCCTACTGTAAACAACATCCCCAGACTGGGTCTACCAAAACCCCCCGAAGTTTGACAGCGTCCCCCCCCCCCCCTCCCGATAAAAAACTCCCACTGTACATACCATACGGTTGCCATAATCATCCCACAGTACCTATGTTGCAATAGTATCAGGAAAAAGGGAGATAGGCACCGCGGCATCGTCAGTTTCTCGCCAACGTAAATAAATAATTAAATCACGTTCGAAGGGGAGGCGGAGGAGGAAGGGCCGCGATGTTGATTGGACAAAATTTCGCAATAAGGCGGCAAGATTGGCCGACCGGTTCTTCTTTCGCACAAAGGAAGACGAGGTGTCCCTTCTTGCTCGGCTCGCCCAGTACCTCCTTTCTCTTTCCCTTGCTCTTCCTTTCCCTCCCTCCTCGCCGCCCGCTCCTCTGATCTCTCTCTCTCTCTCTCTCTCTGTCTCTCTCTCTCTTTCTCTCTCTCTCTCTCTCTGTCTCTCTTTCTCCCCCTGTCTTGCTGCCCCCTGGCTTTTGCCAGTCACGTCCTCCAGCAGGTACCAGTACGTAAAATGTACTCACGACATTAGTCCTACGCGAAACATGATTCGCGCGGGCGAGCGACGTCCACCGCGATCCTTACACGTGTAGCTGGATCCGTGCGTGGACTCGCCCCGTTCGAAGGGCGCCCACGAAGAGCCTCGGGGAGCCTGGGGCGTCCTCGCGGGGATAAATCTAGATTAAAAGAAGTTTCGTTAGCCGCTCGTTTCAGGTGAATTTCGACGACGTCGTTGGCCTCGAGCGAAACGAACCGCAGCCGGGGGACGGAGGGAGGCACTTTGACGAAATGTGGAGGAGCGCGTAGAGCAGAGGGTCACGGTCACTTTGCTCCTTTTCAGTTTGGAATGTTTCGACGATCGCTGTAGGGTTATGGGCAGGACGTATGTTATTTGGGGGAAGTGCTGGCTTTAAGCCTCTTGCGTCATAGTGGGGTTTAAAGGGTTTCATATAAGTGGATTGTGGAATTTATTTTTTAAAAAATTGGTAGGTAATGTTTATTGGTCAATTTTGAGTTCAATAACTCTTGTAGTGAAAGCTTTGAGAGGAATTAATCTCTTTCGAAATTTATAAATCCTAGCTGACGGTTGCCTATTTATTTTCAACATAGGGTAAATCCGGGGGTGTCCGTACGGCAGGGGAGATGGTACAGTTGCTATATTTCAGGCTATACGTAAAAAGGCGTTCTTTACAAACCAAGCAGTTGAATGAGTACCTACCGTCATTTCGCTTCCTTTTGTGTTTTTCTGGATTTATATACATAGGCTGTAGAGGGTAATTGAAGGTTTTGACATTATTTAACCTCTTTTATAAAACTGTAGTGCATAGAATCGCTTTTAAAATATACTTCAAAGTTAATTTTCGTTTAATGTTTGGAGTAATAAGATAGTAGAGGTAGTGAGTAAGAATGCTGCAAAAGTATTTAGCCATATTACCTAACCCTTCCTTTCAAATTTAACGAGAGGTCCAACGACGTGTACCATCTCTCCCGTAATTTTCAGCAAATATTGTCTTAAAACAAATATCGACCAGTTTCTCTGAATCGGCATAAAATCCCGCACATATTACGTTTATTCTGATAAAATAAATAATATCAGTGTTAGTTTTACGTTAAGTGTACCGACAGCCCCGGAATTACTCTATCTAATAATTTTCCACCACATTTCTCAGACTTCGCACTTTAAGAAAAAACGAAAAGCCAGAAATTGATGTTTCAAAGTATCTAAGTAGGAATATTAAACACCTCGAGCGATATTTACTGCAAGAACCTGTGCACTAAAAGCCTCTATCCCCACAGTGCACTATTCTTTATCCCACCAACTAACTTTCAATTTTCAATACTCTTGCGCAATACTCTTATCCATCTTCAGATAATCCCTAAATGCGCTTTCCCTTTCCATGAGCATCCCCCCCCCCCCCCCCCAGTTACGTGTCCTCTGTAACTCGAAGCCGCGTGGAAAGCATCGAATTCACGTGGTAGGAGTGGTCGTCCCTGCGTCGGAATTAGATCCGCGAGATGTTGAACGCACGCCCGCAACGCCGCGCCGTTTTAAGAGTCGCGTTTAATTAAGCCACCGCGTCTGTCAGTGGCTCGTTTAGCACGTGAAAGTCACTCGATCGCGGGCTTATTAACGGGCCGCTGTCTCGCCGCCGCTTCCCACCAGCCGAATAATGTTGTCATTTTTACGCAACTGCGTTAGATAAGATATACGCGCGCCTGTTACGCACCAGCTTTCAGGATATTTGGACAGCTGACAATAACGGTGTAAATAATGCTACCAATGACGGTCCGCCGATTCGGGGCCGCTCGCTTTATGCCCACGCGACGCCACACTTTGTGGCCAACGTGTCCGACCGTTGCCGAGCGAAACGCGATCTAATTTGTGCGTTAATATAATAGGCACAAAGAATACTTTTCGGTGTCCCGGCCAACGGATGCTTCCACCAGCCCGCTAACTCTCGGCTGTATGACATTAATTCCGTTACTCGCAGCTTTTGAGGAAAAAGATCTAATGGGAGACGCAAGGCTCGCATTCAAAGAGATTTGTCACCATGCTGGCCACTGGCGCCGCTAATGGTGTATTTCGGAGGGTATGTGTAAGCTTAGAAATAGTTGGGGGTTTATGTGTTTGGAGAATAGATGAAGGGTAAGGGGAAAAACAGGGAATGTCACAAAACAGCTTTATCGAGAAAATTATGTTTTAGTACTTTAGTACGCCAGTAAAGAAGCAAGGTTAGATGAATTTACTTATATAATTTTCTTTTCGAATAATTTCTTAGTTTACTTTTACGACATTTTGCTTGTTTTGTCTCATTGTCAGTGCAGAGTAAACATTTCCTGTTTTTAACCAGTAGCTGTACCAAATATTTAACGTTATCTGACGGGGGTATTTTTTGTAACTCTGTGATTCGACGGTTCTATAGTCCCAGTTGCCACCAACAGAATACGTTATAAATTGCAAAATCACGGAAAAGGGAGACTCCTCGTTTTTCTCCTTATTCAGCAGGTGTCGAGTTGTGGATGACGAGGTGGATATCGAGTGGAAACGAAGAAATCTAAGTGGAAACAATAGTGTGTGGTTTATAGTACCTACTTACCTTTTGAGAATGAAAGATTAGGTTCTGCGGTGTAAGTAACTTTGAGAATGTGTTGCTACTCCGTACATCTGCGTTCCCCAAATGTCTTTCTCTTTTTCTCTACTGAAAAGATATGTTTCTATAAATCATATAATATTTGCTAAAACTCACAGTGAACCATAACTATAGTCACCACTCACACCAACCCAGACTTTATATTATTCAACTAACCAGCAGCCAAACTGAATTAATCTATTCGAAGTACTCGCCCACAATGAGCAAAAATCCTCAATACCTGCTAATTAAAAAAAACTAGTGTGATAAGTAGATCGTACCCTTAGTCCCTCCATTTTTCTAGCATCGCATAGAAATCTCCAAAAATTCCCCCTCCACATTCTAGCACCCAGTCGTCGGATAATGATTCCCTCGCCGTGGCCAGTGCTTCGAACGAGGCTATTGTGCCGTGGGTCCGTTCAGAGGGGCGTGGAATCGTGGAACCGCGTTGTTCGACTTGTTCGAAGTACATAGACTGTGAGTCCTAACCGGAGGCCGTGACGTAAGTCTCGTTTCCTGTTTGCTCGTGCTGACCCGACCCCGGTGTACGACCGTCGACCTGCGGTCTCTTTTTCCATCGACATCGTGTCCGATATATTGTACAACAAAAACCGCTCATCCGCGCGGCGAACGGCGCGGCGTGCATCGGTGCCGCGACGCCCGGCGAGAGACGACGCACTAGTGCCAATGGGTCCGCTATCAAAGGGAATTGACGTTTAATAAACGGGTTGCACACCGATCCGCACAGTTGTTTCTAAGCTGAGCGCGGATATATGTAGCTTTGTGCCGGCCGTTCACGGGCCGCGCGGGAGTGGCTTCCACCAGAATGGTTAAACGGGATTAAAACAATTTCTTTGTCACGGTTTGAATACCCCTCCCCGTCGCGCATAGGCTCGACTCGGAATGTATCAATTTATGGATGCACTGGGATATGTAATTCAGTGAATTACGATGCGTCGGATGTCTGGTCAGCGGGGTAATGTCTGGTCTGTTGTGCTGCTTGCGACGCTGATATGGAAATGGGTAAAACAGTGGTATATACGGTGTTTGGAAAGTTAAGCGGGAAGTAGAATTGGTGGAAAGAAAAGAGTGGTGTTTTTTAGATGGCGTGAGTCAGGAACTCATTGGCGCAGAATTGTTTTTTTGAGATGGATTTTTTGTTCGGTTTTCTTGCATTTTTATGTAACTACTTTATTGTAAGGTGGAATGTTTGGCTGGTGGGCTTTTAATCGTGTTTTTGCCAAATTTTAAGCGTCTTTTGCTATTAAGAGTACCCACGTATTGTATTCAGTTTAGAAGTTCAGTTGTAGGATTCTCTTTCACTTCCTGCAGTAAAAGACTTTTCCTGAGGCAGATGGGAACTCTTTTCTGTTGTTTTCTGTGTCTATTTCTATTTTAATCATTTTGTACGATTAGAACTTCTTTTCATCATTTTCCTATTTTTTTATGAAATTGTTAGCTTCCAAAGGGAAAATTATAATACTTCTAACCGTCACACTTGTTTCTTCACGATATTAGTTAATGGTATTGTTATTTTTTAATCGCAGATTACAAATATTAAAAGTGTTTTCTCATTGAACTTCTTTTTCAAACTTCTGTCTGTGCTAATAATACTGTAAAGTTAATAATACTAAAGATCCTTCTGAAAACAAAAACTACTACATGTACAAATCACTGTACAAAAGCTTAGCGGAATATCGCAACGATGGAAGACAAATGTACCTGTAGGCGGTGCAACTTGACGGTAAAGTAAACAGCAATCCCTATAAGCGACTCACCGATTTACGAGACGCCTCGAGACAACATTCTTCTTAACAGCTGAAAAATGTTACTCATACATATACTTTAACCCCCGTGGAAATCAATTTCCCTATTTTTCGTAACGGCCATTTGTCTATGACAACTTATCCAGTAAATTCCTCCACTCGTTCTATTTCTGCAGTGTCAAATTGAGCTGTATATTATAAAAGGGATGTACCAAAGGGGCTAAATGTAAATATTAAAAAAAATCCCTTTACCAATAATGTACTTATTTGTTTTCACTTTTATACGCAAGATAATTCAGCTGACTCAAGTGATTTAAATAATAACAAAAAAATCTATTACCACCTCTTTTATTCTAAACAACGAGTTATTCTTCTTTCGATTTTTACAATACGATCTACTGTTTCAAGAGAAATGCACGTTCGTGATTATTACTTAACAGGCACTATTAACTCCAAAGCGTGCTTTATGCGAAATGTCTAATTAATGTACGAGCCGATAAATATTCGTAATTCCATTAAGTACGGCGAATGTATTCATCGGAAGCTGATAATAACTGGACGGCTGATTAAAATGCAACCCATTTCCATTGAAATTATTTATCAATTAACATCCAGCCTAATTGCCGTTTGTACTCTTGCATGGATTCGTCGTTTCTGTACAGGGCCGCGTGAATGTCTACGAAATTGAAAACTGGAAAATATAATGGCTTTTAATTTTAACCGGTTATTAATATTTATATGTTTTTGCTCTCTCCTTCATCCAAATCCAATATTGTATGTTTTACTTGACAACAAGACTCTCAAGATTTTAAACAATTCGCCGATAGGCGCGTGCGAAAATACGCTTGTTTCTTGATGACCGTATTATATTAATTAATATATAAAGCAGAAAGTGTTAGCGTGTTTGTCTGTCGCCTAAAAACTTTCGAACGGTAAACTCTGGAGTTACGAAATGTGCCCCAGCTTATTATGTCTAGCTAATCCAGATGAATGAGACTATTTCCACAAAGAAAAATAAAGAAATAACATTTTTTTTATAAAATCAGAATCTAAATTTCTGGAGAAGCTGATGATTAAAGCTAGTAATCTATAAATGTGTACTTACTTTACGTTCCAATTGACAGCCAATTGCACCGTCGAATCCCAAACATTTGTGGTATTCACGCGACAAAATTTATTTTACTATAAAACGTTTATGAAATGAAATTAAAACTTAAAAATTTCGGTGCAAGATGGTTAACGATTCCTGTACAATTGTAAGAGTAATGGTGTACATTTTAGATTTTTTATAAAATTGTGTGTTACAGATGTGTTACAAATCAGGCTCACGACGGAGTATTAAAATTAATAGTAGAAAATTAAAAGTAAAGACTTTTTGTTGTTTTATATCAAATAAATTAGTGATCAGAAACCTTCTCCGCTAGTCGACTAGATTTCTCTCAAGACACTCCACGAAATTACCCACAACTTTGACACAACCCAAAATTTTTTATCAAAATTTAGTAGATTTATATTTAAATACAAGCACTTTGAAGCAATAAAAACAGTTAATATTATATCCCCATCTTAAACAAAATTTCCAAAAATTACTCCATTTCTCAGCCCTTCAACCTGAGCGTAGCTCCTTAATCACTAGTATCTTAATTTCTCGTACGAATAGGGTTTAGTCGGAAGTATTTACCTCCACCCCACTTCCATATTTTTAATGTAGTCGATATTCCACTGTATAATTCTATTCTCTTTCCTATACAGTATACACTTTCGAATCACCAAAGCGCTCTGTGAACCAACGCACGAGTTACGTAAAATAAAGGCCGTGTGGGCAAAAAGAGCATCAAAGAACACTCGCGTTTCATTTACCCGACGCCGGCCGTCTAGGCGTCAGCGTAAATAATCGACACCGAGGCTGCATGCAAATAATCCGTGACTCGGCCCCCATCGGCGAACGCGGGGGTGGCGTACGAGGAGAGGAAAGAAGACCACTAGGAAGCATAGTTATTAGCCGACGACAAACTGTGACATCCTCGTCCTCGTGTTCATCGGTTAACTAAGGAGCCTCTCGCTGATCAGAGTTATTCGAAAGAGCGAAAGAGAATTCGGGTTAAAGAGGAATATTCTGTTCTGTGGTTCTCGGGTTCTGTTAGTTCTAGTTAGTCTCTATACAATAGTCTCTGTGTTAACATGTTAACCAAATGCTAGGAGTATTTTGATCGTCTCGCTACCACGCGATCTGTGCACAGCAAATACAATTCCAGTATTCCAAAAATCCCAGGATTTCATATAACTAATCCCGACAACTCCGGATTTTTTAGAAATGTCAATTACTTTACGAAGAATCGAAGAATATAAAAATAAACAGAATAAATAAATATAATCGTTTCATAATAATGAGGATAATAGTAATAGTAATGATTTACTATATTCATTTATTGACAAGCATAACAAAAGAGATGAGTCTCTCTGAAGATGGTGGAACACGTAGGCATCATTTGGAACTGGCATCTGAATATTTCTTGTCAATTCCTCCTACAAGCGTTGAAACAGAGCGAGTTTTTTTTCAGCAGCCGGTTATACTAGAAATAAATTAAGAAGTCGGCTAGGAGATGATATTTTAGATGTTTTACATTGATATTACCTAATTATTCAGACTTTATTAGTCGTTCATTAATCTACTGTTTTTATTGTTGAAAATGATTTTAGTTTATGGCTCAGACAAATAATAGAAAGTAATTTTGTTTACTTTAAATAGAGATTTAGAATTTTAACACGCAACAAATAATTTTAATTATTAAAATTTTCTATCATCCAATTTCAGGATCGTAAATAATGATCCTATCTGTGTACCGCTGACGTGTATGCACTAAATACTGTAAAATATGATTAATAATGCATAAAAGTTGATCGTCAACTTTTATCGTGGACCCGGGACCTCACTAGTAGATCTGGTTGGCAAGCCAAGTGTCTATCCAATGTGTTCTAGTTTAGCGATTCAAGAAACTCGAAATTTTTTCACACTTTTCTGTATGTGTATCAGGTGTGTAAAGTATGTCTGTAATAGTTACAACCGCTAAGTTACGAGCTGTTGAATAGAGCGGTGCACAGAGGGAGAAACGAGTCCGAGTCCATTTTCGTTCAGTTATAAAAACACCCTATTTCAAGACAATCATAACTGCTCTGACAAGTGCACGCATAAACTGCTGTAGCTGGTGCACATGTGAAATGTGTGCGGTAAATTATTTGTGTCCCAGCGCCTCGTCGTTACTTCAACCGATCACGTTTACTAGACGATTATTCTCAAAACCACGTTTCTCAAACTGGTAGAAAAGACGAGTAAACCAATCGCCTCGCCCCTTTCAATTTTCAAAAACAAATTTCCATTGTAACACGTATCGAAATCCAGCGCAGGAAAAGCTACCGAAGTGGCGTCGTCAAAGTTCGAAGCCGTGTGGCATTTATTTTTCAGCAGCACGCAGCTTGCAATGCTTCCGAATCGATAAGCAGACAATCAACAAGTGACTTTACACCAGTGCGTCTCAGAGACGAAGCGACAGTGAACCTACGTTTGCATGAACTTCTCCCCTCATTTGGGATGCGTCCGTGCACCCTCAAGTTCGCCCGCGGAAAGTTCGAACACCCTTGATAAAAGAACTCTGAGAAACCCGAAGAAGCGAGGAGGGCGGGCGGGCAGAGAGGAGAAAACGGTGGGAAATGGGGAAATGTTAGTCGACAACAAGCTGCGACGCAGCCGTCCCGTATTCGTCGGCCACGATCGTCGCCGTCCGTACGGGGCGCTAGCTAGCGCGATGCCAAGAATCTAAATGTGTATTCTAAGTCCCCGCGTGTCGTCGGCCTTGACCCTCACAGACGGAAGCCACGCGACTCGGTGCGCGAACTTCTCCGTTTCTGCGCGTCTCCCGAGGGGTACTCCCACGCAGAATCGTCAGACTGTCGCGAAAATCGAGTTCTCTCAAGATTATATTCCCTCCGAGCTGAATATTTCGAAAATGTGTTCCCGAGACTTTCAACCGACAGATCGACGGAACAACGAAAAAACAGAAATTTGAAAATTTGGATCTGCGTAAGGCGATTCTAGTAACTGGATTGAGCTATAGCTTTGTTCTAAATAAGTGAAGATTTTGTATGATTTGCATTAGTGTACTTATACAGTGAAATTGCGCTTTTTCGTAAGGGGGATTCTATATTTTATACGAAAAACAGCAAAATTTAGTTTTTTTTTTTAAGGAACTAGCGATTCGATTCATCTGAAATTTGGGCAATGTTTTTGTGCGTATTTAAAGAAGTTGTATTTCTGTTATTTATTTTTAATAATAAATTTCCAATTAGAAATAAAGGGACAAAATTCAGAGGAAGCTCCTTGTTCGAATAAAATAACGCACAAATATTTCAACATAGGTATTATTTAATCCTTTGCAAGATATTTCGTTCAAATAAAGCCGAAGTCTGTAGACGCCAGCATGTTCATCGCGACCCACAGTCCCTCCCTGAAACACGATTATCAGCACAGTTTAGCCTGCAGCATGGCGACTCCATTCAGATGATTTGGGAACCACTGGCCCATCCTCTAACCGCTTGCGGCCTGGCTGGCCGTCAATCATTTAAGAAGGGACACGCTTCTCCCTTCCCGTGGCCCTTCTCCCTCGCCCTTTCGATCGTACCCTATAATACCGTCCCTCCTTTCGACTTTCTCGGAATGTCGGCTACCCATAGGCCAGCTAGTTATACACGCGTTTGAAGAATGGTAATAGATCCTTCCTCCCCCGAGCCTCTAATGCTTGTTACTTTAATAATACGAGTAAACGAATCGTCGCGTGGACTACGACGCCTCCCGCCTCTCTGGAAACGTGTTATTTATCCATGTCCACTGCCAGTTCAATTTTCTAGGTTCTACAGCCCGCGCTGTCCCCTATGCGATCGTTTCGTGATTGCTCTGCATTCTGCATTAACACTTCGACTGGTACAAGGTTCTGAAAAATACCCGTTCAAATCGACCAGTTTTCTACGCAGCCTGCAAAGCGAAGTTCAAGCTTCGTTTGTTCCCGAAGTAAAGATTCCGGGGACTCTTGAAGAGTAGCTTTCTACGCCTTTGGAAGCGCTAACTTGCGCAGCATTCTCTATAGCGTGATTAGAGCACGTCGTTTGTAAATAAATCGTCGGAGGAGGCAAGGGCTTCGCGTCGGAGTTCCGTAGGAGCAGGTATAAAGACTCGGCGAAGCTTCCAGAGGTAATAAATATAAAATGGAGGAGATATAAATCGAAGTATCCCAGTTCATGCTGTATCCTTTGTGTCGGACACTGGGGTCGTAGGAAAGTGCTCGAGTGCGTCGGTTTGTTGGTCCTAAAATCCCGAGTCCAGCACCCCTGCTAATTCGCTTTGTTCCCTCCGCCCGTCCTCGGTTGTCTATCGTTCATTACCAGGCGTCCCTTAACCGTCTCCGGCTACGTCCAATAACGTATAGTATTACAGAGCCTTCTTCTCCGTGGATGACCCCAATCCATCAAGTTTTCCATTTATTCATAGCGTCCGGATCGCGTCCCCCCCTTTTTGGCTGCAGTTGGTCGCGAAATTGCACGGCGATGCTTTCGCACCTGGCGTTGCTTCCTGGGCGAGACGAGTCAACTGGAGACACTTGTCTTTCTGGGAAAAGAAATAGGTGGGAAATGCTTGTCGACGACTCTTGTGGGTGTATTCGTAGAGTGGACGAAATTGAGGGATAAGAATTCTTTTTCTGTTGACGGGGCTGTGAGATTCGAACGCTGTCTTCCGTGTTATATCCGTATTGTGCTGCTGTGGAAGTTATTGGAGGTGGCAAAAAGAGTCTACGATGTGTATAAGAATATCGTAGGATTATATAGGGAGATCGTAAAACTATTCGAAAGATTGTAGATGGAAGATCCTAAAAATGTGACTATTTTTAACATCAAAAGCGTGAGTATACTAACACCCTCATAACGTCAGGCTTCAACGAATATAATTCACTCCGAAAACTCTGGATAAACACTAATTCGTACCCAAAAGTTCCTATATAATAATCATTCACTGACACTTTATTAAATAGGTGGTCAGGTTTATCACGTAAGGGGACGTTTTTAAATTACGTAAATGTAATTTTGGCGATTTCTTACTCCCTCCATCCCTCGGTATAAAAATTCGTAAGATTTTATATTGCAACCCCGCTTCCTCACGTAATATGCTACATTGCATTCTTTCAGTTATTAAAATTCTTTTAACGGTTTATATAATTCGACGAAACATCGTTTTTTAGGCTACTCACATTAAAAACTAGGTTAAAAATATTGAATAAGACGGTATCTGACCCCTTCTTCCTTCTTCGTAAGAAAACGTAAGAAATTCGCGATTCCCCCAAGCCTGACATAATTTAAGAACGACCCCTAAACTGAATCAAACTGCCCACCGAGATAAAAATATCTAAATCTCTCCCTACAAAAATTGCACGTATCACATAAAAAAGTTCCCAAAACAGCGAAATTTCGTAGAAATCAGCACGCCACTGAGCCCAACGGAACATTAAAATTTCGAAAAGCATCGTTCCCCTGCGGAAACTCTCGCAACTACCCTCTCCGTCCTCCCCTTCGCTCCTCAGACCGGCGACCATCTCATTAAGTTGCAACTAACGTCGAAGCAATTAATCTGAAATCTTGACGGTCGAGAGGGGGTGAGGGAGGGGAGATTTTGACGTGTGTTAATCGGGAGGAGGAAGGAGGAAGGTGAAGACTCGGCGGAGGCTGTTGTGGCGGTGGCCCGAGGGATCTCGGCCTCGGTACCTATATACATATATATACTGCTGGGCGGACGTGTTAGCGCAGCACATGATTCGGTGTACCTACCAACATTTACGATTATTATTCTAAGTACAACTCTCTATACTGCTTAAAATAGAAATCTCTGTTCCGCTGTACGTACGTCGAATCTTAACAGCCCAGCGGAGGAGTGAAGTGAAGGGAGAGATGAGGGTGGAACAGACGCTGGGGGATGGCCCCGTATGAGGGTACGAGGGTAGCAGAGGGGGGGTCATTAACTACTTGAAAATGAACTTCGCTCCGCTATACCACGACGCCGCCTCTTTCATCGTGACACACCGCTGATTCTCTTCTAAGAAACTGGCTGGGGCGAGAGTGGCAAGCTGCTGCCGCGACCTGTGGAACGCGACAAACGCGCGCACAGATGCGATAGGAAATTAGAAAGGGAGCGATGCGACGCTCGGTCAAAGGACGAAAGGGATGTTTGTCTGACGGGGCGGCCAGCCGATGCGTTTGAACGGGGAGAGCACCGGGTGTAAACGTGGGTCGGGGAATATTTGTGACTCGGGGATCGCGTTGCAGATGGAAATGCGTTTGAGCCACGGCGGATGCGCGCACGCGGAAACGGCGACGCGGTGGAGGCTCATCTCGGTGCGCATCGCGCTTCCACGAGTTGAGGAGGAAGGTGCGAGTGACGGGCTCGTCTCGCGGGGGTGGTAGTGGCCTTGATGATGAAATCGACGGGAGCTGGGAGTTCAAACATTTTTTTATGGAAGGGATTAGAAGTAGGTATATTGTAAGTCTGGGAGAGTTTGACTACTTTTTGGAAAATAAATTGTAGCATCGTTGTTTTTATCATTTTTGTCGTTTTGTGCAAATTAAAGCAATTTAGGGTATATATAAATTATAGCGTACGATATTTTAAAATATTTATTTTCATTTTCAACCAAAAACTTTGGCACTGCAACTGGTCGGTCTCACCTGCATGTCGGGGTTAGACCATCCACCTACTACGGGTGAGACCGAGCTTGAAAAATAACAAAAAGTGTAGCTTACAAAAAGTATAATACACGAAGAAGTTAATTGATATGTTATTTCTTCTTCAGTTTTCCATGTACGCAAAGATTCTTGTACTTGGAGCCTCTAGTATCATGAAACCAACGGCTTCAGTGCACACATTTAATCCAATCGTCGCTTTTCGAGATTTCGAAGTAGTTTTCTCCGCATCTCACGCATTCGTTTTCGTCCCGGTCTTTTAACGACACATCACTATCTTGTAGAATGGAATTTTCGCTCCCTGAATCTGAAGATGGGTTTACAGTAAGAAAAACACATGTAGTCGGACTATGCCATAATCAAGGTAATGATCGACCACCTTGTCAAAATAAATTAAAAACGAATGCATATGTATTGTTGGGGTGACACTGTAGTTTTATCCATATTATATCCCCCAATATCGGAATAATGTAAATAAACATACCTGTCTTTCAGATATCACTAGCACTGTAACTTGGTCTAAAAACTTTCGGACTCGTATAAAGTCTTAAGTGGTTCCTATAATTTAAATATGAATTTGTGACAATGGTCAATGCATGATCAACAACAAGCGCATTCATTTCTTTTGTGTCAATGACACACAGTGCCCTATCTTGCATCAGTTTTAAAACATCAACACTGGCCGGACTCTCCCGGTGGTCGAACTCTCCTGGACTTACCCTATACTTATATCTACTTAGTGCTCTCGAATGAAGAGGATGCTTGCTAATTATTCGGGGAAACTATCTGATAGCAGGTTTTGAAATCTCTGGCACATCGATCGAAGTATGTGTATAGTTTGAAAAAATCGTATGGGTGAAAACAGTAGGAAACTAGAGCCCAGTGACTAGACAAGACTACATAAGTAGACACGTTGTGTATACAAGTGCCTGTGACATTTTTTATTTAGAATCACTTGCTGAACACGTGGGAGAAGTTTGTGGAATACATCGCGGAATACCCTGTGTGCAACTATCGCCCGCAAAATAGCACTTTAATGTTTAAACGCCTAGATAATTCAAGACGAGCAGACGTGAGCCTAAATGGCCCTGTACTAATCAGCAAAGAACACATTCAGCAGCTGGAGGTCTCAAAAATATCCCTTTAGGTACGTTTCACCCGAATGTGCCTCCGACTGCATACAACACAACGCATCATCCATCCCCAACATAAAACACCCCTGGATTCTACGTTCCATAAAATATCAAGTAACAAATAAATATTTCCTCACGGTCAGAGACGTATACAAAAAAGGTAAACAGCCCTCTGCACGGGAATCCTTTCACGTAGAAGAGTAATAGAAACGAAATAATAACGAAACAAGCCCCAAAAGACACGAATCTTGTGTTTACACAGTCCACAGTGCCTCTATCCCTTTTCGACGAAAAACGAACCTTCTGAAGTTTAAAGCAACAACTGAAAAGGGAACAGGAGGACGCAAAGGTTACTAAGGAGTCACTGGGTCGATGCCTATCCGAGCTCGTCGGGATCGGTAGCTCAAGTATCACGGTGCGGCGTTATTCAAAAACATTGCGATATTCAGTAGAATAAACTCTTATTCAGTAATCCCATTAACGCGGGTCGGGTTTGGTAGCGGGGAGATAGAGGGTTGGTGGAACGGGGCCAAGTAATAACAGCACGACGGAGGAAGGCGCGGTACGGCATAATGACGGATATCAAGGTGTCGTAGGATACGTCGGTTTCATTTGCCAGAACGTGTGGATGGGCATGATCCTACTGGATGCACGCTCGTCCTACGCAAACAGGAAAATTATGGCTATCGATATGGCTCATCACGCGGTTGGTGTTTGTATCTGGCAGCGCTTCGTTACGAGCGGATTCGAGTTCAGCCTGTGCCGCCTTTCGTCATGATCATTTTAAGATCCGTATCCTCGGGTCGTCCTTGATCTAACGTCCTTTGAGACGAGCCGTTGGCGTGCGAGCACGTTCCTTGCCCGCAGTTTTTGCAAGCACTGCGGACGTTCAGCTAAGCGTTTACGAGTCTCATCTGGTACACTCGATGGAGACGTGCTTACTTGTATATATCACGAATTTATAGGGAGGGTGTGATGGTTCTTTGTTTTGTAGGAGCTGCAGGGTGATTTGCGGTAGGGCTGGGACTATTTGTCGAATTTTTCGCTATTCGAATATTCGAATACTTCAGCTGCTCAATTATTTGGCGTATATAATTCGAATATAATAATTATTCGAATATTTAAGTATTCGAATACTATCCGAATATTTGAGTATTTGAATACTATTCGAATATTTGAGTATTCGAATATTATTCGAATATTTGAGTATTCGAATACTATTCGAATATTTGAGTATTCGAATAGTATGGTGTGAATTATAAATCAAGTTCTTTAGCTTCATTTGTCAGGATGAAATCTTGTAAGCTAATTTTGACCCACTTCACACCATATTATTGAAATACATCAGTATTCGAATAATAACATTCGAATACTCAAATATTCGAATAATAACATTCGAATACTCAAATATTCGAAGTTTATTCGTAGCATTCGAATTCTTGTAAAATATTCGAATATTAAATCATTCGAATAATTCCAGCCCTAATTTGCGATGCAATCATGCTATAGGTAACATTTTTTCGTATGAATTTCTGTAGCTAAAAGAATGGAGCTTGAAGATTTACGTTTGGTATTGAAAGAATTGTCGATGACGCGAATGAAAGTGTATTGATGATTCTACTATACCTATCCTAGTTTATCGTGTACTGTATTATTCTCTGGCTTTATTGTCAATTTCAATCGTTCTTTGCTCGCACGTGTATTTTCTCGTAACTGCGTTGACTTCAGTTTTCTCTCTTTGAAAATCTGTAGAAATAATATTCCTTCTTCCAAGCGCCATCGGACATAAAACATTCAAAATTGTTAAGGGGCCTCCAGATGCCGATACGTGTTGCGTGAAGAATTGACACATGCTTCATGATACAGGTTTCATGAAACTGGCATCTTGCTCATCAGCTAGGAGGGTGAGTAAGATCCAAGATGCATGTATCAATGTTTCACTGCAACATGTATCAGCGTCTGAAGGCCCCTTTACATACCATAATCCAAATACACGTTCTTATTCTTCCCGATATTAAAGATTTCACAGATTCCGCAAAACTCACTGCATCGCTTTGTCCTCTCAATTCAACTGAATGTAAAGTTGGCGTAACGGTGTGAGGAAAGTGTTTGATTCTTTGTTTATCTGTTTTTAAAGAAGTGCGTGCTACACCTGGCTTCTTTGTAGCGTTTCACGCGTGCACGTAAATCACAGGTTTTCGTTATTAACGCGCGTATGCGGTTTGCGGCGACCGCACGTCTTCGCGTGCACGTACGAGTCAAGAAATCGAGAGAAAGAAGTCGTTACGCGATAACTAATTATGTAAGTATTTCTGGAAATTGCTGCTCTGCACGAAATCACGTCGCTTTCGAGCCGCGTTAGTCGAAACTGTGCATCGAGTGTTTCAGACTTCGACCGAATGGAGTTCGCTGCGCGCGAAACACGACGCTTTTCAGCCGTGATAACGGAATTCACTTTTATTCGATTTATTTGGCTCTATCGTGCTTTCGAAATGTTCCGCCGGTTCTCGGTGAGCTTCCTCGAGGCACGCTATTAAACGGGTTGCGAGGTATTACTGCACGAAACAGAATGCTAAAAATAGCAGGAGACGTTTTTCTCGGCCTTAAAAATTTAAAATACTCTTATTGTTGGAGGATCAAATGGAAATATGCATATAATAATGCAAAAATAGAGAATAACAATGTATACAATTGAATATTCGATCCGAGTGGAGTGTACTCGAAGCTTGAGGAAGTTCGATTGTCCAAATATATTATTCAATTTTCTCACGAAATAGGTAATTGCATTTTTTTATTATTCCTATCCTTCTTGAGCCCTCAAGCTCCATCAATCTCCTGTTTGTCAATGCTTTTTAAGCCACCCGAATTTTCCTCAAATTAATCACATTTAATCACTCTGACATTTCCTATTTATTCAAATATTAATCAAGTTTCATTAAACCACTCAAATCTCTCCCAACTCAATCGAAGTTCTTCAACCTCCATCAAACTTATCCCGGACTAAAATCGTTTTAAAGCACTCGCGTTATTAAGGAACCTACGAGGTACCTACTTAGGTAAATCATGCTTGGAATTTCACGATTTCCATAAAACGAATTTTCCTCGGCTCGAATCTCAAGCTCTTTCAAATCTTTAAACTACTCAGAGCGCTCATTCAAATACCACCACTCCGAGCCTTAAACACGAATAACACCACGTCTGCAGACGAAAACAGACTTTTCAGGCGAGTCCCCCCGATACATATAAACCCCTTTTTCATTCTACAGAATCAAACTTTATCATCATCCTTTTTCTCACGAAACACGGGACCGACGTAACTCGCGGCGTTGAACCTCGCGAACTCTAGTGCACTTCCAGCGGAGTCCTTCTCCCTTCCCCTACATATTTCAGCTCGTTTCGCAGTACGCTCTCTATCTCCTGCCCCCTCCTCCGTCTTCTTGCTTCATTCCTCTTCAACTTCGGGCCCGTCCGCGGGAAGTAACGATCGTTTTTAAATTCTGGAAATGATCCTCGCAGACGGATTGCCATTCCCCGCGCGTGCACGAAAAAGTAGCTGGTTGCGTTTCATTCGCTTCCGCCTGCGTGCACGGCCCCTTTCCCGAACTTCATTCGCCCGTGGTTTTGCTTCGGCAGCAAGAATTTCGCCGAAGTTCGTCGCCCGGTTCACGCAACTTCGGGCACACCTGCAGAAACAGTCTTTTCAAGTCGACCGTTGCTCGAGGACCATGGGGACTCGAATGGAAATCTGGGATGGCGGTTCAAGTTGCTTAATTAAAAGTTGAATTAAGGAGGCAAAAAGTACGCGCAGGATGTAAGAAAATTATTTCTCATGGTTTTCATAAGCAATTCTGTAGGGCTGTATTTGCATTTGTTAACCTTAGAACCGCCGCATCGTTCGTTTTGATGGTTTTTAGTTTTTGTGTCTTCATAATTCTCTTATTTTCGCAACTAAACATTTGTGTGTTTGTGACTTTTGTGTAAAGTGGGTAATCTTTCATGGTGTAAAATAAAAATTGTCTACCGTAATGAATGTGCTGTCAACTATGATAATACTTTGACCACGAAACTAGATTTTAAAACAAATTCCTCTAGCGCTTACTGTATAAAATGTGTTATTCTCAAACAAAATGCATTCGGAAGTAGGCAATTAAAGCTATCCAAGGTACTTTGTCTAAGAATAACACCTGTTTTGCAATAAATGCTAGAGGAATTTGTTTTAAAATCTCTTAGTTTTGTGATCAAAATTACCTCACTTGACAGCACATTCGTACACTTCACAAGGTTGTCCTTTTTTCGTGGACATGATTTAGGATTGAGGGTTCGGTATGGATGGTTCTACCGGCGCTTCCAAAAATGATAAAACAGTCTCGTTACACCACTCCACATGCTCGACCGTCGCTTGCACAACTGAATGCTCGCCATCAACTGTATTTAGATACCTCGCGTGACTCAAACAAGCGATTATTCGTATGCTCCGGCATGTGTTAATTCACCGAATCGTACCGTAACAGTAGATATCCCTCGATCAGAACGCATGACGCGCATCCACGCACGAATACGAATATTTCGCCCACACTGAAAGGCGTCTGCAGACTTATTTCCAGGGAGAGAAACTTTGAGAAACGATTAAGTTGGCAGGCGCCGATTGTTTGCTTCTTTGAACCCATTTTGTAGCGCCACTGTAATTAAAAATTGAAATTTTAAAATCACTCTTTTAATCCAAACTTAATAAAGTTTACTTTTTAAAAATAATTGATTTCTACGGCTGCGGACGCTTATGCGTATCTTATCGCGGACACCGAACACTCGTATACAGTTGCCGAATCTGTGGGAGCATCGTGACGCGTCTTGATCACCGAGTGTGTCCGCATAAAATTCGTGCATGGTATTCGAAACGGCAGAAAAGCATCGCGTTACTCTCGGTTTCGCGGTAGCAGGCGCGCAGGTAGGACTACCCCGACAAAGTGTTGCCTGGCTGGCGTTCACCGTCACATTATATCGGCACGTATCGAGTTCCCCACACAAGCACGCGTAGAAATGCAAGCGCGCCGCACCGCATAATAAGCGGGGCGGGGGGATCGAGGAACTCGACGGAGACTACGGAGGGACGACCGCGAGGATTATCGCGAGTGGGTACCACGTGGCCACCGTTGCGAGCCGTTCGCGATCCGTGACGATAACTTCCCGGGCTGTTCGAAACGTATGCAACCCGTTTCATCGCCGATACAACGCCGCATCATGCTCAATCGCGTATCTCGCCGTGGAAACTATGTGGTAGAATTTTTCATCGAAAATTCCGGGAATATTATCCCTCGCTTTTTTCACATTACGCAGTTGCGGTCACTCGTATTACTATTATTATTACTATTATGATTATTATTATTGTTGTTATTATTATTATTGTTATTATTATTATTATTGTCGTTGTTGTTGTTATTGTTGTTGTTATTATTATTACGCCTTTATTACTAAATTGAATGATACAATGCATAAGGATGCGTGAATGTAGTAATTGGAGTAACATGTGGGCACAGCACATTTTTTGCTGTCCCTTCTGGAGCTGTTTAATCCTAGCGGATACGGGGGTCACTTTGGACCCGCAGATGTGTGAAGCTACTACTTACGTTGCTTGCTATTTATCAGCGGCAGTTCTTGAAGGAGATAAGTATTTTAGAATTTAATGAGATTAGAACCCAACACCAATGCCTGTCCCGATATGTGTGAATGAAATTTTGGGTCCATGTCGAGCTAGCCGCCGTTCATCGGATAATGGTGTAGAAGTAGAAATAATGTTTATCATATTATTTGATACCATATCGTATCTTGATCTTTGTGTGTCTGGTTTTTAAGGGACTTTGTGCTTTTGCGTGGGTTAATTTAGTGTTCGATATTAGATGTGATTCGTTATAGGAATGTTTGTCGCTCATTTCCTCGGGCAAACATGAAAGTCAGTTTAACGTTATCGATAAGACAGTCGTTTCTTTTCCTTTTTTGAAGTTACAGATATGAACGAAAGTTGCAAGCTGACTTCTGTATTTACTCTCTTGTAAATTTATTGTATCCTGTGCACTAATGTAACGGTGTTGCCTGGCCATTAAATGTCTCTCGAGTGTTTTTGTAATCTTTCGACGCAGAACAAATTGCACGCACGGGCTCGGCAGAAAGGAAAATTACGAATTTTCCTTTGGTTCAGCAGCTTGTCACGCTCGTCACATTCTTCTATTTTGAGTGGCAATTAGTCGCGACAGCGAATGCAACTTCCTGCGCTCTAATTTCGCAACCCGTTGAAATCGATCAATTATAACCGCCCCAGTAATTATTTCCGTCATGGGCGTCATCTCTACGATTCTCTCGGAAAAATGTTTCCCTTACGAGTGGCTACAGCTCGCGTTGCTTTTTCCTAGTTTTATCTCTGCTCTTGCTGAATCTCATAATTAACTTTATCACTTACACCTTGTCATTTTGCTGACGCGAAATTTTGTTGAAGGAAGTAGAATTAAAGGTGTTAGGTGCTCGATGAATTCAGAATGTTTTACACTAAACTGCGTAGGTACCAAGTTGACAAACAAGTTTCAAAGATTAAATTCCCAAAATTGGCTTCTTTCATCCAACAGTACTTGCGATCTTAGGCACCGGATAGAAAATTCTTCAATGAGAGATCATTCACATAGAATTCCATGTCACACCTTTCCTCGCCCATTTAAATCCACACCACACTTCAGTCATCAAAATCAACATTCATTAGTCTCGCGTACACAACAGACGAATCTCAAAGACCAAATTTCCCCTTAAAATCCCTCGAAATTGAATTTTGGAAACTAGAACTCAGGCGATGGTCGCAAGAGTCGTGTCTGTAATGGATCCAGGTTGGAATTAGCCGCCTCGATCCACGCGCTTCCACCCGCGACATGAGCGTTCGCGTGCAAAAGAGCACGTAGGTAGGGCGTAGGGTATGCGGGCGGCCGCCAGTTAAACTCGCGCACTGTAACCGTTCGCATCGCGTGGCCCTGGATAAGTATAATCTTCTGGCAATGGGCTAGCACAAGAACACGACACATGTGTGCCACTGACAGTCTGCCTCCTTGGCTCAGCCAAGGATGCTCTTACCCGTAAAGGGGAGATTGAGTGATAGAAGTGAGACGGTTTGCCAGTGCGCAAACGAGCCATGCGAGCAGATGAAGAGGACTGTTGGAGGATGCGAGTAATGAAGGGATGATAGTGATCGAGAATGAGCTACGATCGGGTTATAATCGCAGAGTGAAACGAGAAAGTCGCGTGAACGAGGATAAGAGTGGAGCGAAGAAAGGAGCACTGTGGGTAGCTGGCTGTGAAGGCAAATGTCGCTACTCTCTATCACTCGAATTCATGGACGACAAAGTTTGTGGGAAAGGAAAGGGGAGTTACTACAACATTCTGAACGCAACTGTGGATAATCATTTGCATGGTTTTTGAGTAAGTGCTCTTTCTTTCGGGGATTGCAAGGAATCTTCGTGTTTACTCCATGGCTTTCAACAATTAAGACAGATCGCGGATCACTCTGTCACTTTCTGTGGATGCGTTATTAAATTGCGAATCCACTTATATGAGACTTTTCTATCACGAGACAAAAATCTCTGCAACATCTAAATGTAAATAATAGAAATGAAATTTTGAAAATATACTTATCATGAAACTTGTCCTACGAGAGTCTAGTTTCATGAAACGAATGATATAATAATTAAAAAATAATTAAATAATTGTCTCATGAGATTAAAGTCTCACGTGAGACACGATATTCTTATCTCCTCGTGGATTTCTACCTTTAGAAATCTAGTGAGTGAAACATATTCACGTTAACGAGAACTTACACAAGTACTGCATAAACAATGTTGTATAAAATATTGCAGTGGTAGTTTCTTCCTCACAACAGATCACAAATACGATTCCTCCACTGAATCGCAAAAGGATTCAAACCGACCCTTGCAACAGCGCCCCACCAACAAACCTGTACCGCAGCCTACAGACCGCAATGCCACAATCCGAACCCGGACTATCCTACTTAGTCACGAAAGTACCTGAACTCTGAAACAAGAACTACAAACCTGTTCGCCCGAGTTCCTTCCCCTGCGTTTCCCCCGCCGAAACTCGCCCCTGCGGCCGTGCCCGCATGTTATGGAGCACCCCGTAGGACAAAGCGAAGGAACCGAGGCTGATAGAGAGCCAGCCTGGAAGAAAGACGAGGGAGAGGCGGTACGTGACCGAGTAAGATAAAGCGTCCCAGAAGGGTGCGAGATACGACGTGAGCGCTGGGGATAGAGAACCCGCGGCGAGCTTGTATGGGTGACATGTGGGCCCGCGCGCGGCTGCGTGGGTGCGTGACTGCGTGCACGGTGTGCACTGCACACGGAGCACCGGCGAGATTCTTCGGTCACCCGTTTTCTTTCGGCGTAGGAGGGCTCGGATCCAAGCGCCTCCCACACCGTACACACGGCAGGCTGCTCGTGTGCGAAACGGGCGCGCACGCTACGTGCGTGAACGCAACCTTCTCCCTCTCGCTCCGACTCCTTTTTGCTCCGCCGCTCTCCGCCGTCACTCTTTCGTCCACCGCCTCGTGCTCTTTTTTTTTTTAACCACGACGAGCTACGCTTCCCTCTCTGTTTTCCTCCCTACTCCTTTGATTCTTTCTCTCCCGCCTTTTTCCACCCTCCCCTTCACACAACGAAGCCGGAGCGCGTGTGTACACGCGCGTCCGTCCACGGTGGAGGGAGGACCCGATATCACGTTGTGGTATCTATACTTTTGTTGCATGCCTGCGCTATCTCCGACCCCTTCCTTCCCCTCCGAACCCCCTCCCGCCTCTTTTCCTTGTTGCCGCTTTTTTTCGTCCCTCCTACCTCGCCGCGGCGCGCGAAAAGGAGGGAGCGAGACGCGGCGCTCTCGGTCGTGCCGTCTCTCTCTCTCCCCCTGCTCGAGGAGCGCATCGCGGCGGCTCCGTGCGCAAAACCGACGGGCGATACTTATCGTTTTATTCGTTCTCCTCCGCGGCCGCGTCCTTAGGACCTGGCGGAGAACACGTTTGCGGCGGAAGCAGCGGATGTTTGATGAAAACGAAATGGATTCTTGTCGCCGATCACTCGAGGGGTGGACGTTCCTCGGGGGATCGGTACTCGCCCTTTCCTGGGATGGTTAATTTCGATTAATGAACGATTCTTGGCAAGTTCTGCGCACTTTTCTTTGTGGGCACTGTCGACTGTCTTGCAGTTTTGGGGGGTTTTTGCTTGTCGATTCTCATGAGTCTTTGGATCACTGCTGTGTGTATAGATTTTGAAATGGGGAGTGCTGTTGCAGTCTATAGAATTGCAAATGAGAGAAACTGGGTTGTATCGAAGTGAGACGGAAGTGTGGCAAAATGTGTAGAAAATTCAGATCAGTTAACTATTGGCGTAATTTCCGCGGTCAAATTTTATTATTCTTCTTTGCATGGGGAGGGACAGTATTTTTGTACATATGAGTTTGTTGTTTTTTAAAGCTGTAGAAAGGATTCTCTTGTGGAATTCAGGAATACATTCCTAAACTACGTTTAGGAAGAAGTGAAATGATGTAAATTATGCATGAATGTGATGAGTGATGTTACATAGGTAACAGTTTATTGCTTACACTCCTCAATTTTTATAAAATGATCTCAAATTTATTCTCGTATGATTCAAATTCAAATTGAATTCTTCAACGACCACTTATATTTTTTAAGCTTCCATAGATAGGTATACAGAGATTCTCATAGAAATTGAACATAGTGCAGATATATACAAGGTGCATCAACGATTCAAGGCGACCGGAGACTTTTTTTTTTGGGGGGGGGGGGGTTAACTTTGGGATGATGGTAAAGAAAAATATACCTCTCTTGCTTTTTTAACTCACTTTGGAGAGCCAATTTAATTAAAAAATTTAAACCAAAATTTAAACCATTGTTCCCTTTTTTTAGTATAAACTTAATAAAGATTAATTTAGTTTTTGAAAAATAAGCGATTGTTTTTCACTAGCCAGGGGGCAACTTCCCCTTTTGCACCTCCCTTCGGACGCCCATGTCAACGATTGAAAAAGTAAAATAGCAAATTCAATTTCCCCTGGATTAATGGCGACTGTTACTTAAGCAAGTTGCGTAGGTACGTGGACTAAAATTGATCTCGCGTGCCGCGATGGTGAGAGTCGGATTATGAGGGTCGCAAAGTTTTCGAAGTGCGAGCATTATTGGATTACGAAAGTGTCAGGGCGACATTATAGACGATGCAACTTGGCCTCATACGTTTGGTTTCCTCCTAAATCCTGTGCTGCTGCAATAGAACACTATTCTGAGCTCCTTTAAAATGTCACCTGTGCAACACTCTAAAAAAGGTTGCGAAACTCTATGTCTTCTCTTTTATCAATTGTTTTTACGAAACTCTTTGTACCTAACTCATTGTACTAAAAGTTGAAATCGGTGGTGTACATTGACATCATTAAACTTTGTAAAATTGGAAGGACTCGTGATCCGCAGAATCAAATGAATTATTCACTATACCACATTTTTGTGCATTCGAAACTTCTGTACCTACCGATTAAAGTGCAACATTTAGCAAGAATTTTCTTGTCGATTGACCAGATAATAAGTTTGCGTGCAGAGGGTTAATTGCTTTACGTAATTTGCTCGTGGAACAGACACGTTATTCTTTTCAGCTGGTACTATTTCGATCGTGTTGTGACGTAGTGTGTTTACAAGTTTCACAATTTCCTTTTTATTACAACGCTTGCACTCGGAAATTTTAGTAAATATTATTTATGTATATTAAGCGGAGGATTTCGAAGAATTTTTCTGTTTACGATCAGACAGTACTATCAGAAGTATGTTGGTAAAATTTCATCGAAATTTTATACCATATCTCTACTCTAATTATGAAACATTCAGTGAGCTGCATACAAGCCATAAAAAATTAGCATCTAAAATTATTATGGACTCTTCATCTGAAACGCGTAACTTCAATTTTAATTTATTTATTACTAATTTTGCGATTCTCGTACAACGTGCCTGTGCCTAGCAAACAAATTACCACGTTTCCTCTAAAATACCTAATTCTCCCTTCACAAAACTAAGTATGATAACGAAGAAAGAATTAGTGGATTAATAGTATCAAAAAGTCTTTACACTATCATCCTATTTTGTATTGTGACGTGACAATTAGCAGGGAACTACGTAGGTAATATCCTCTTCCCTTCGTATGCACAAAATAATTAAATTTCCCGCAGCTTCCCATCCCCCCGCCCCCATATAATATTACGCTTACTCCGGAGGATATCTCGCAGCAGCATGAAATATAACACGGAAATAGGGAAAAATGAGTGCTATAAAAATGGTACCTACGCGATTTGCGGCGTTACGGACGCGTCGAGTAAGACGTACCTAATCGCTGGCATAATTCCACGTCCCTTTTCCGTACGTGGACCGTGCGTGAAATTCGATGATAAATTATTCGTGAGTGCGGGGTGGCTGTCGGGCAGGGTCGAATCCCTGGAAAGGTAATATTCTGTTCCCGGAAGCGAGTCTTCCGGTTCCGCCGGCCGAACCCGTTGCCTTTTAATTCCCTTATCTCGGTGTCCGTTCCTCTTTGAATTTAGCTGTTTAACAGAGTGGCTGTCGCCCCTCTCCACCTTTCAACCGTGATCCTCGGGTGAAACGAAAACGCCGGTACGCGGGTCGCCATTGTCCCACTCCTTTCGAGCTTTCTGGCGCGTCGTTGCACGTGCAAATGTAAATGTGACCTCTACGAGACGGGCCCGATCTGCATCGTTACGATCGCTTCCTCCGAGGTTTTCGCGATCTCTCGGACACGTTGCTGATACGCGCGACAGTTTTTACAAATACGCGCACAGGTACCGAATCTTTTCCCTCTGATAGCCGTGCAATCCAGTTGCAGATTGTTATTCGGCTTGGGAAACGGACAGGTTATTACAGGGAAGCGTTTCAAATAGAAGTCGATAGGACAGCAAAGATTCATTTCAATTTTTTCTACTTGGTTTGTGGTACTCGTTAAAGTTTATTCGGCTTATCGAAGCATTTATTTTAGTTTGAGGCCGTCCGTAAATTACGTTAGGATAATTTGGGGTGATCTTCTGGGGGTGATTAGTTTTAGTCGACGATTCTTAGCACTTGTTTATTTTAAAATATTTACATCGCCATTTTCTATTTATAATATAACACTGATTTGTTAAAAATTAAAAAAGAAATGCGGGTTAACCAAATGCAAGCACAACCATGCACACTAAATAAGATAATTAAATATATTAAATATCTTTAAGTATATTTAATATATGTGTTAAGGTAATTAAATAATATTAAGAATTATATTCTGAAATACCTATTTTTAATGTGTTTTCTTTGCCTTATTAAATTTACCTTACCTTATATGAGGGCGTGGAGGGTTGCAGGTTATTTGAATATTATAAAAGGTGGTCGCGACTCAAAACAGGTTGGGAAAAACAGTGGGTTATACAGAAAAGTATCCTCATTTTATGTAAAATAGATAGGAATATGGTGCTTGTTTATCAAATCGTGGCATTTCTGTCATTGCTTACGTTCCCAACTTTTGTACACATTTTGGCTCGACTCGTTTCAGTGCAAAAAGGTTAATTGCTGGAGACCCATCGCGTAAAGATCAAAGAAAAGAGTAAAAGCCTTTTCACACGAGACACTATTGTGGCTTACGTCTGGTACTTCAGACGTATTCATACGTTTCTATGTTTTTCCACATTTTTAAACCCGCACTGCCTCCGCAAAGTGATTATACGCATACGAAGTTACCAGACGTGAATCACAGAAGCTTCTTGCGTGAAAGGGGCCTAACGCTGGATAGCGACGATATCCCGGCGATCGATGGCCGATCTAGCTGTTGGTAAGTAATCGTCACGCTCCGACGACGGCTAGTGCGACCATTTTCATAAGAGTAGGTACCTACACTGGAACGGGGCGCTCTTCTTTTATCGTCGCGCGACGAACACTGGAATTTCGTGTATGATTCCTCCGTCTGATAGTGTGTATCGTAACGGTGATACGGACAGATACGTGTCGACAGATAATAATTGTCAGCGCAGCCCAGACTCTGTTATCATCGCGGAGGGAACATACCGTAGCGCATACTTTCAATAAAATTTTATAACCCCTCTTTGGTTACGAGAATGAAACTGGGAAATTTCTGCTAAGTGATAATATAAGGGAGAGTGGGGGAATTACGAACACCTAAGCAAAAATGCAAACAAAACGAAAACTATATGAGAAATGAATTTGTTTATTATTTACAAACATACTTAAACTATTCATCTATAAAGTACAGCGACGATTTTTTGAAAAATTGTAATAAAAATCAACTTTATAGTGAAAAATCAAAACTCTTGGTGTTTATGATTATTTGACTGCCGTGGGGTAATCACGAACAGAGTGTTAAATATCGCAGAAGTCGCATAGAAAGCGCGGCTGCAATGGTCAACTCATAAAATATGACTACAACCTATTCCCAATGTATTTTTCAAATTCCTCTTCTTGTGCGTTAGAAAAAAATTGCAATTGGTCGGAATAAAAAAAAAAAATAGTAAAAGTCGTTTTTTAAACTTTTTCTGTCTGAGCCTGTAATGAAAATTCAAAACTCCGTTTTGTAGATTTAAAATCGTGAAACTGTAAACAATTATCAATTCTCTCCCAAGTATCAGATCTTGCAGCAGAGCACAACGTACGTAACGCCAGAGAAGAGTGAAGAATTCTCCAAATTCGATGATGGGATCAGCAAAATTCGTATCCCTGTTGGTTACTCTGGCGGCAATTATGCAGCCTGTTCTCAAAGTATAATGCAGCGAAGCTAGGAATGAAATACGAACCCTGTGGAGTTCATCAATTAACGAGGCTAACTAGTCTCCTATAAGGCGTCATCGATCCACCGTTCAGGGACAAATTTTTTGTTCGTCCCGATAAATACTAGCCGTTCGGGCGACCAAAGGGCCGAGTCCTTTCGAAGCGACACTAACGAACGTTTGTAGACTACTAACGAAGGTAGAAAGGGGCCTAATCGACGAGATCTTTACTGCTCTCCGCGTCGCGTCGCATCGGCTGCCCCTCGTGTACAGACCAAACCGCGCCACTCGTTACTGGGTTGTTTGAGAATGCGCCGAAAGATCGGCCAAGTCCACCATTTGTCCACGTCGCGGGGCGCAATGGTCCTATAAATTTTCTTAAAAAATCATCACCCCCGATAGAGTGCCCTTCCCGTCTCTTCGGAAGAACAGAGGGGGGGAATAGAAACTGGTGGGGATGTTCGTGTGACCCAGTTCGGGTGGTCAGAATTAAATCGATCTGATCGCGGCACGCGCCCATTTTCGCGGTATGCAGAATGCAGATTGTAAATATTTCATGCCCGCCTGCCATTAACTTCCGCGGCAGATGCACGAGTTACGCGAGCAGTATTTTTTTACGTGTCGCGCAGGTTTGCGCGGGTTGTATAATCATGAATTTCAATGGGGATCGTTCGTGCCCGCGTTGCTCGATTCCTCGGAACCAATTGCGTTATTCCTATCCGCGCAGCCTTCCTGGAAAAGGCACCGGCTAGCTTAATTACCATGGGTGTTGCCGCCGTACCTTGGTTTCTTCAATATTCTTTTGCAACTCGACGACGCGGCGATCTTTCAGTTGCTGCGTGCGACTTTTGATTGATTACTTGCGTTAAATACAGTTAGTTACGTCGGAGGTGGAATTACTAATTCTATTTCACGTTAGTGTAAACCTCGACTAATATACTTTTAACGAGTACCATCTACTATAGAAATGCTCGAACAATTTTTGGTAGAGGAATGAAGTAATCTTAGCCTTAATTTCACAGAAAATTAGAATATCTATTGTAATTACGTTCACAATAAAATAAATATTGTATTTGGGCGAATGTGTTTGAGATAATACTTTTCCAAATAAACTGTTTAATTTCATAATTAAATGTATTCTAATGAAAAGTATATTAATTTGGGTTTGTAGTAACTGGAATTAGAATTGGTAATTCTTAGTTTAATATCGATTAAACATGTACCTAAAATATGTTACGTACAGGGTGGACAGTGGACAGCTACTTTTGTAAGTAATTATAGGTTTCCACTGAAAGTAAAGGGAACTTTGTCATTGGCTTGTAAATAATTTTCCCTAGCTACAAGGGTCTTTCTTACTGCATTGTCTGTTCTTTCAAGCCTGTCGATAGCCATCGATGTGTATCCACAACTAAGTAGTATATATTTTGATTCTATGCACTCTACATTGAAAGAACAGTTTTCAACGAAAATATTCAGTTCGCTCAGAAATATTACATCTAGAGTCAACGGTCTCCTATAGCCTTAAGTTTTTCAAACCTGTTACAGGTAGGTAGTAAATATTAATCCTTGATTTCTAAAGTTTCCATTCTCATCGATTAATACGATTTTCTATTTTCCCATTTGCCAGTCAATTAAAAGTTGCCGCCTCTGTTTACTGAATCCTGCACTTGAAGAAACAACTCCCTCAAGAACACTACATAAAAACAGAGCATCACAACTGTGCCATTTTCCTCAAACGAAATGCCCATTTTCGCCAGCTCTGCCTTTTTGTATTGTCTAAAATCAACAACTGTTGTCACGTTTCACTACGTTATCGTTGCAGCCCCAGCGGCCGCAAATAACCAATTGCACGTTTATTTATTAACGACGAGGGCGATGCTTTAGTACCGGAGTCAATATAATAACGATGACTGCCACCACGGCTGTTCCGTTACTCGTGTGTTTCAACGATCGCGCCACTGACATCTATAATCTGCTTATCAGCGAACGAGTATTCCAAGTTACGAGCATCTGCACTGTCGAATAGCGCGCGTATCCCAATAATGCGGTGTGGGCGGTATCGTGGCGAATAATTTGCGGATATTACAGGTATTTGTATCATTGGCCCAATACACGAATACCCATGCGATTCGTCAAACCGCATTTTCACTGCCCTTTCGATTCGCAACATAATATGATAGCTTTCCTCGTCGAATGATCGTTCGTTTGAGTAATTGAAATCGAGACGAGCTTTTAATGGCCCGTAAACAGTGGAGGTTTACAATTTTATTTTCCAATACACAATTATCTTGGGGTTGGGGAAAGAGTCAAGTTGGGAGACAGCACACCAATCGTTTTAATGAAGAAATTTCTTCACCTACTTGTTTCCTTGATCCATGGTTTGGATGCGTAGATTGTAGGATCGTTTGGTGAAAGTAGTGATGGGCTCGAACGTGTTAAGAGTATTTTTGTTTGAACGAGGATTAATCTTTTTGATGAAGGGAATTTACTTACCTCCCTTCTTTCTTGACGATTTGGGTGTTTAAAGTAGAGGAATTTTTTGGTGAAAGTAGCGATGGCTTTGAACGTATCGCAAGCACTTTTGTTTGAACATTAAATATTTTTAACAGAGCAAGCGTTGTATGTTCAACCTTATAGATATTAGTGAATACGAGCCGAACCAATTTCAATAGTAAGTAAAAGTTTTCTTGGAATAATCATTGAAATGAAATGTTACTTATAGTACATAGGTCAATTGTTTGAGATTGAAATTGAACAGCGTGGAAGTTGAATATAGAAGAGAATAATTAAAAACGATTGATCTATATTACCTACGGAGGTTTTTCTCAGCAAACTTTTCTATACATGATATCGCTCTAGCACCCACGTATCTATAATTACTTTCCGTTTTGCATAATTAACGCATTCCTGGTATATTTAAATGCTCCCAATATCGGCGTAATTAATTAGTTATAATTCATTCGTTCCGCTATGAATTCATGCATTGATAATTGCTCTTACTACATATGTATATATCGGTAGCGATTATTATTCTGAGTCGTTGAAGTTACGTAACTGGGGAAAATTTCACGCTTCTACGATTTTCTCATACTCGTTGTTAGTGTAACAGGCTTACCGTGTGACGTTCGCATTAGCTATTTTTGAAAAATCTCAAACGCATTCCACATTCATTTTTTGAATAAAATTTTCTTTCATTATACCGGATGTATCAATATTCGAATAACTTGCTATCAATCATTTAAATTATAGACCTGAATAATATTTCAATTAACCATTCTAAAACTGCTTATTGGAATACTTTATGCATTAATACATAATTTGGTCCAAATTCTTTCATTAATTCCCGCTGGAATAATTTCTTACCGCATTCTATATTTAAACAAATCCCTTTCGAAAAGTTCTCCTAAATAATTTGCAATACTTTCGTTCTACACGCTCTATTACCAACGATCTTATCCAGGAGCTAATTATACCAAGAAATTATTTCCAAACAATTCCTCTTGCGCTACTATAAAATAACGTTACCTTCGTAAATTATGCTTATACAAACAGAAATCACGAAACGATTCATTATTCCAGGCATTACCTACCTTTAATTTCGTATTTCAAATAATTCCTACCCAGGTCTGATTACAATTTCGTCCATATCGTGCGCGCGGGTGCTTGCACATGCGCGTCTTCATTACAGCGGCTTAATTAATTACGAGTTAATTCATGCGTTCGTTTTTCTTATATGTTAATGCCGTCGAAGGGTATCGCATCAACGGAACGAAACCTGAAAGCCATCGCGTAATGGGCCGTTTAAAAGATCGGATAATTTCCATGGACTCGATAAGAGCGTTCGATTAACAGCCCTGGATGGCGTGCTGGGAATAACCGCGAATCACTGTTATTACTAATTAGTATCGATTATTATTCTTGGCTGGAATCGCGCGGTATAGCAGCGCCCTTTGATTTCACACAAGCCTCGCGACTCGCTGTTTTTAATTTTGCACACGCTGCTCCAATATTGCGACCCAATTCGCGTCGATATTTGTGTACCACTTTTATGTAGATCGCTTCAGAAGTATAAATATACACTTGGGTAGGTACCGAGACGTAAGAAGCAGCAGAATTCTGTCTGAGCAACTTGAGTGCACGAATTATCGAGTTATTCAATCTTTTCAGTGATCACGCTACTTAAATCTACGTAGTATATTTTATTAATATATCAGTATTAATGGTGACTACTCTTGCTAGCTTACTAATATAATAATAATGATTGCTATTAAAGTAGGTACTAATATACGAGTAATCACTATTTCTACTAATACATTAATATTAACCACCAATTTAATATCGTTTGCACATCGAGGAGTAGAACCGAGTGCTCGTCGTGTTTGCGTGTGAGCGAGCACAAGGAGCTATTTCAAATAAAGATAGGTTCGAGAAAAGCGAAGGAGATCGCTGCAAGGGGAATACTGAGAATCATGGACTACTAGTGATCACATAGGTACATAAAGTATCATTACTCGGAGTGAATACCTGTATTCCTGAAAATGCATAGTATACAACTAATCCATAGTAATTCCTATTACGGCTTAAATATTAGTTCCGTGGTCCCCAATTAGTCTCCGCCACGGTAAAAAATTTCAAAACACTCTACACCGACTTTGCAATACCCATATCTAATTTTATTGCTCGAAGAAGTATGGACTAACGACCTAAAGCGCAGAGTATCTTAAAAACGATCAGTTTGCGGTGTACATTTATTAAATTATTTTTGCTGCTTTTCGCGAGTTCTGTTAGCCAACGAGTACACCTGTAATTCTAAATTATCCAGTGGTTCTGTTTCGCACAAACCTCTTGCGACAGACTCCTAATACTAATAACTACGAGTATGGAAATTTAGATGTCGTTTATGCCATCCATAAGGAACGAGAATTGGGATAAGAATTCTGGGCTAACGATTTATTCGTTGCCACGCAATTCACTTTCAAAACATAGCAGACGTCGCTAAATTCCCTGCTTGAAGATGGCAAATACCTATTGGTCCCAGCGTATTGCTAGCTGGCATAAAAGAAGTTAGAGCCTGGCCTAGCTTACGACAGAAATTCCACACCCAGGCCGGCAGAGTTTTTATTGCTTTGAAATAGCTTTTCGTGCGCTAATAGCGCAGCCGTCGCGAGGTTTTATCTTTTCGAACAGCTTTCCTAATGCCGAAAGCGGGCTCGTGACTTTTTACATAACACGTGGAAAGGGCTTTGATACGCGGATCTCGATTTTACCCGTCGTATCCATAAACCTCGGCTGGATGAGAATTTATAACGCAGCCAAACGATTTATCGTTCGCGGCGGGAATATGGAATTTCTATACCAGTCCCCCAAGATTACTTTTTCTTTCGTAGATTACATATAGGAATTTTGGGTATACATTTCCTATTATACCGGACAAAATCCAACGAACTACATAATATAATCTTCCTGGGATATAAAATCGAAAGGAGCGAGTCGTGGTGGAGTCGAGGTGGAAACGAGTTTTCCAGTGAAAATAATTAAATTCGTGCAATAATTCTTTTCCAGCCGAACTTCATTTCTGTGAACATCGATTTTCAGTCAACTGTGCAGGTGTTAGTTTAGATGAGAAAGGGAGCCTTCAATTCATTTTTTTTAATCCTTTTATTGGCGATCTATCGAACGCAGAGCAACGAAGACAGTGAAGACTGTTTCACGCGAGACATTTCCATCATTTTAGATATATTCAGGTATTTTTCATCTTCCTTGAACCACCACTGTCTCTACCAACTTCATATTTACACATACTTACTACAGATCTAAGTTTGAAGCACCTTTTTCCTACACCACCGCCCATTACTTTAACGCTCTCCCATCTTTCATTCGGGAATTAAAATCTTACTCGTTACTTGAACGACATACACGATTATTCTCAGCATAATTTACTTATTCTTTCCGTGTTGTCTTAGCCCATGTACTTTTACTTTTTATTTTACTTTTTACGTTATTTTTTTGCGGTTAGCGTCAAGTCTTAACATTACTTTCACCTTAGTTTATTTTTAATATCTCTTATGTTTGTTGTTCTCTCTATTTTACTTTCACGGTTAGGCTCCTCAATAGTGTTACCACTGGAGCCTCGCCTTTACTCTTATCGACTATGTTAGCTGTAAATACTCAAGTTTCTTCTTTTTTGAGTAATAAAGGATGATTAACACAAAACGTACCGGTACACATACCTATTCTTACCATAAGGGGTCATTTGACTTTTAGAAAGACCAAGGTATGCACAGAATTTTCCTCGGTAAAAAATAAGCTAAGAGAAAAACGGAAAGCGAGAAATTGAATAATCAGATAATATAAGAATTTACAGAAAGTCAGATGAACGAAAGAAATATCAATGAATATAGGATTTTAAAGTAAATTTTGAAAGAGGTCATTTCACCCCGTTTGGTACGTTTAGTGTTAATAATAATACATAATAAAAATATCCACGATGTAAGAGTCTGTCTCTTGACAATTTTCAAAACAATTGAGAAAATAAAATCGAAAACAAACATTTTGCAATTAGCACCGTCAAAGCGAGATTCGAATTCGGTTTGAAAAATTGCCAACGGTTTCATCCGCTACTCAACATAGGTAATAGTGACCATCCCCCTGATACAGCACCCCATTTAAAAAAATCCCTACTTTTAATGCAATCATGTCTAACAAGGCATGTCATACTCGCTCGCAGCCGAAGAAAACTCTCCATCTATACTTCTGAAATCACCTCTCACACCTTTATACTGCTCTCCACGTAGGAATGGCCCGACGCATCGCGCTGTTTTCGCGTAAGGGGCCCAGTTTCGCGGAACCGCGGTCAGCCAGGCGGAAGCTACCGCTGCCACCGCGATTCGATTAATTACACGTTTTTATAATCATCCGAGTTACGACGACGTGCATGCCCGACGGCGTATATACGAGCACCTTCCTCCTCGTCGGCCAATTAAGCCGGAATGGCGCAACGGCGTGGAGTAACCTAGTTGCACCTTATCTCAGATCGGGCCCCATCGGTAACGTGGCGTGCGAAACGCGTGTATCTCGTTGACGCCATCTTTTTTTTTCCCCTACCTGAGCAACTTATCCGATCCATTCTCTCGTCCACCCGTTATTACGTGTCCCCCCTCCTTTCATCCCTTTGATCGCTTTTCCTCTTGTTACTCCCGCTGCTTCTGCACCCTCATCGCTCCCCCTTGTCCGGCCATCTACTTCCCTCGCGTCCTCGTGGTCGTTGCTTTCCTCGTTTTTCTTCGCTCTCTCTTTCCTCCAATCGTTTCGCTTATTCTGGAAAACATGGATACAGGTGTTTTTCTACAAACTTAAGACTCCAAATTCTGAAGCTATGTATACGCTTTGCAGTACCATTAAGTAGCTTCTTTTAGACTTTCCACCTTTCTAAATATGTACCATTTCGACACACCCTCCCCAGATCGATGTTCCGCTGTTCTTCATTCCGCCAACTTCCACGACCGCGAATTTTCGCGAATTTATTTCTCCAGGTCTTTAGACACAATCTGCCCCGAGCCTTTCATAACAGAGAGATTTCTTGAACGTGCGAAATTCGCGAGCGAACCGCGTGAGAATCGAGTCGGGAAATGCCGAGAAACGCGCGAGAGATAAAATGTAACCAGTGGTTGTCGGGATAGTTGACGCGTTCTCTTCCTGCAGAATTAACACTCGCGCCAAAATCACCTCCCCGAAGTTACCTATCCCAAGATCCAATAATCACGAACGAGGGAAGACGTTTTTATCGTTTCGCGTTTGATTCAACATCCGTACATTGATTAAAAATTTTATTACGAACACCGTAGTAGTGGCGTGTCGCGAATATCGCCGGTGGAAATTGATTTCGGGAACCTCGCGCTCGCATTATCGATCGTTTAGGGGATCCATGCGTGCTCGTCGGACGGCTTTCATCTCGCTGATTTCAACGAGCCGCGAACGTTGGTACATACGTCAAGCTTCTCGTGCAATGCATTATGCTATGGTCGTCGAGGTAAATTAAGGACGAGGATGACTGTTATGCTGTCGTCAATTATTCACCCACTTTTAATAATGCATACGGTGCCCCGAGCGCACCCTGCCCCCCCCCCCCTCCCTCCTCTCCGCCACCAACACCTCGAGCGGTCGCGTATTACGTGACGGATAAACGGTCGTTTTCAATCACAATTTAACGTTTGAAATGACGAGCCTTTTACCCTGGCTACTCGTTCGATGAATATTCCCATAACGATAAATATTCGAAGATAAATGTCAACGATATTTCGTAAATATAACACTTATTAATGGTAAGCGGCTTTGTGAAAGGGAATGATTGCGGGAGATAAATAGATGATACTTGATTGTTTGCTACTAGACCATTGTGTAGTTCATTTTCACTTATGGGTCACGTTGGATTTTAATCATACTGCACGAGTCGTATTTGTATGTTTGGTAGATGAAGGAGTAAATTTAGAGATCGTAATAAGAACGATATGGAGGGAAATGAATGGAGGATGTATGGATTTGGTTCTATTATTTGGTAATATTATGAATCGATGATTACTGTCGATGTAATGATCATAAAGTATTAATGTGCGTCCGTTTTTCTACCTTATTTTGTAATTAATTGTACCAAAGAGCTAATTCGTTTATTGTAATTAAAATTAAAAAAAATTAATATTTGAAATTCTACACTTGGATATCGGATGTGGGTACGTGTTTTTGCCTGGAGGATGTTGGAATAACCGAGGAGGGGTGTGTATGAATTTTGGGTCACCGATTTGACTGAAATTTGGGGTGTAACTGCTGACTATTATGTGGAATGATGTGGCAAAGGCATATGGCGATTTACATAAAATTTTATGAGATAATTGAGTTTGAATTCTTCTCTTTTCAAAGATTTTTCTGTGATTTTCTGGTAACTCTGCTCTGAATTTTCACTGACCTTTTGAACAACTGCGTACGTTTTAGTAATATATGCATTTGATACATCTATATACATAGCACACACTATCTATATGCAAAATTTAACGCAAATTGGTGACCTATTTAAACCTCGTGCACTTCCATCGCAAGCATATCTATAGTATACTTCATTTTCTGCAATTCCCTTTCTAGGGAATAAGTATCTATATATTTCCATACAACTGAATCATCTGAAAATAGGGACTACTTTTTTCAAGTATTTTTTAGGTATCTATTTTTCCTAAAAAAATTTCTAACTTTTAAACAACGCCGTTTCAAAATTTTTCAAGTTCCAATACTTATATCCTAGTAGTAGAGTCTAGTACTAGTCTATTAACTAGACCTTCGATAGTCATACTACACAATAGTTTACTCGAAGCTGTTTCTTCAGCATCCACATCCTATTTTGAAAAAAAAACAATATCAAAGTTGATTAACCACATTCCACAACCCTATCTTGAAATCTCAATTTATTCACACTAAAATGGGTGAGTTGCCAATGTGGTATCACTTAAGATATTTTCCAATAATAACTTGTGTTCGAATTAATACCAAATACAAAATCTCTGTTGTAAAATATCTTAAGTGGCACGATCTGTATTAACAACCCTCCCCTATCTCTTTAAAATCTCTCTAAACACCATTATTTTCCATTCGCAAAGTAGAATACCCCTCAAACAGCTCCGTTCGTCCCATAAACGTTCCCCTTCTCCTCCCCTCGAGCAAGTTCACGCGCAAGTGCAAAGTTGCGAGCTTGAATGGCACAGGAACAACGTCCAATAATCCGAAGTGCAAACAGAGATGACTGGCTGGGCCATTTTCGCGGAGGAAGCTGGAGCAGCTAATCTCGTCGCCGACTCGGAAGGGTACTTATATTGATCGACTGAAAATACCACGATGTTCCGTGGCGAGTCGCCTCGCCGCCCGTTTCGAAGGTACAATAATTGCCGGTGGTGGGTTCCGTTGGGTCCCATGTCGCCGAGGACACGCACACACGTACAGGCATGAACGTTTCTCGCACCTGTGCTTAACGTGCGATCTGATAAGGGCTAACCACCCCGTGGCGAGCGCGTCAGATAGGGTGGTAATGCGCGTGGCTGGATGCTCCTTTCAAGCCACCCCTAAAGGCGCTTTTCCGTTTTGTCGACACGACACATGAACCACCGCGGTCGTCCAGCAATTTTCAGGGGTCACACTCACCCGAGTTGTTAAAAAAAAAAAATGGGTCGATCGATCCTGCAATTCCTTTCCTCGGTAAACTATTAACTGGTGTCGATCGAATTCGGTTTTGTTCGAAGCTACGTGCATCGAAATAGTTGCGAGTGACCTTTTGGGAGCAGCTTTGTAAAATGATAGGAGAAACGAGTTCATCCGTTTCATATTTCAAATTTTTTGCCGTAAATCTGTAAACGTCCATAACCATTTTGATTTTTGTTTAGGAGATTTCGGTCAAATTCAACTGTCTCGCACAAAATATCTGTTTTTAGTATGTCTGTCTCAAATTTCAAGCTTCTCTTCGACTGCTTTAGTTTACTGTCTGAAAACGTGAGACTGTAACGATGCATATGTATACATTCTTCACGTGTCAAAAGCGAGGAACGTTGAACGAATTTTCGCAAGTGGTCCCCGTTACCTCTGCACGATAGCATTCATCAACGTAGGAAGTTATTTCAAATTTCCGTGGAAATATGGAGAACGAGATTGCAGCAGCCAGATGTCAATGGAATTACATGAAACGAGATTTAAGTCGGCGGCCTGAAAATAACAGTGCATTACGAAGCGTGCACCGCGGAAGATTTATTTAAATGTGACCCGGTTTCGGGAATAGATAAACGTAAAAAGAAGAATGCATAGAGGTCTAACATTGGAAACGACAGACTGTCGTATCCAATTTGCTCCCCTCGAAACAGGTCGCATTCATTAAAAATAATAGCATTCGGTGTGCGAGTTTTATGGTCGAGATAATTCTGTTTCCAATTTTTGGAGCTACGGCGGTGGTCGTGGAAGCCACTTGGAACAGATATTCACGGAAGTAAAATTAAACGACGAAGGAACTTAGAAATTTTCTAATATTTTTTTTCCATTTAGTTATTTTAAGTCGCATTAACCTGTAAGTTGAGTTATTAGCGACTCGATCTATAGTGTTTTGTGACATTCAATCTGAAAATTATGCGAAAGTATATATTAGTTATTAGTGCAGAGATCCAGCAATTGGTAATATTGTTTTACGTGGACGTCGCACGTGCAAAATTTCGACGCAGAAGCTTCCAATCTGAACGATTCTGCTCCGATACAGTTCCCCTAGTACATTCTATTACCCTCTCGATGTTTTGACCCTTCAAAGGCACGCGATACTTTCGCAGAAGCTAGGCTAATGTGAGTCACGTTTATGGAAGCGTTATTTCTTCACCCGGCTCGTAGAGGGAGATAAATATTCGTTGTAGTTCTTCGAAAAGATACACACTGATGGTATGGGACGCTTCTGTAGCATGGATTTACAGAACACCAAGCCCAGGGATTAACGTCACCAATTTCTGTTTTATCGTTGAACGTGACTGTATTGTTTGCAATCGGGCCGTTTCGATTCACTGTAAATCGTGCAACGCGTAAATCGAACTGGGACACGGATTCGTACGATTCGTAACTGTGGAACAGTATGAACGAGGTACCTATCAGAAAAATATTGCAAGCTTCAAATCGATAGGTGACTTCATACAACGTTTCCAAAATATTCTGTAGGTACAGTGGTTCCAAAGTGAAATCTCTGTATGATATTTCAGCAAATTTAATCCCCGACAAAACGAGCACAAAGGAGAAAAATTGGTTGAGAATTCACTGAGATACGGAATTTTCTCGTCTCGTACCCTGCAGGTACTAATGTCCAGAAATAATGCTGAACACACTCCTGGATTCTCGATTCGTCGACAGGATTTTATTATCCAATGAATCCATGAAAAGTGTGACTTTTAGTAGACGTTTGCAGAATTTTGAAAGGAGGACTTACTGATCGTGTTTAAACGAGAAATAGCATTTAATAATATCAGGAAGGTTTCGCTTCGCGATGATAGATATTCGTAAACTGATATTCTCTTTTCACGCACAAGGGATGCAGAAAATACGAATAACGAATATCGACATCATGAAGAATGATTGTATGGAGATCGTGTACGACAAATAATCATACCTACATATACAAATATTTATGAAAATTAGTGAATATTCCTTAACACATATCAACACAAATATTGAATGCTCACTTTTAGCGTTTTTGAGAAAAACATATTTAAGATTTAGCGACTTACAATGAAGAAAAATATTATTTTTTACAAATTTATGAAGTAGATATAAATGTGATTTTTATAGAGCATAAAGAAACAGTAAAGATCTATTTGTTACATATAAAAACTCAAATTTCATCAAAAGTGGACATACAATATTTAAGCACTGAGGCATCAGTATGTTGAAATAACGTATATAAATGCGAATTTTGACTTTTCACTTGGAATGCGCAAAGTCTAAATTACACAAAGGTGTGCACATTGTTTTCATCTGTAGATATTTCATCCAAAGTGACCCACGAACAAAGTAGAGCTATTCTCTATTTTTCATGAATTCACATTCACTGTCAATTCACATCCGCAAAGTGTAAAGTCTAAATTCGCCTTTAGTGTATCATTCATCATCATCTAAGGATCAAGAATTCCGTCTGCTCTGAAAATACGATACTCTATAATAGTATTCCTAAGTCGAAAGTGTTTGCGCGTCTTCTCTATCGAAAATGGCCCACATCTAGCAAGTCTGAACCCAATCGACCCTCGACATTGTAACACGAAGAGCTCATCCGTGTTCCTCGGCTCATCGAAGTCGCCGCTCCGGCCGCCATTAATCATCAGAACGGTGAATCCCTAGATAGAGTCGGGCGCGAGTGCGCACGATCGGCACGAATAATTACAATCGCAAAAATAAGTAATCGCCCGTTGGTGAGCGTCACGTTGATCAAGCACTTCCACGAAAGCGCGCATTATTTAACGGGCCATCCCAAGGCCCGGCGTGCTTCTCGCGCATGCTGCCAACTAGACTCCACGAAAATCCTCGAAATAGATCGCCGTTTTTCTTCTGGTGCCCGTCGTTTTCGCGAGCACCGCCCAGAGGTGGTAGGAAAGCTCACCTTTTCGCGGTCGGTCCTCGTTGGAACGGCCTCTTTGTTCCCTGTCGACGCGTACCTGGCCCGAACAGCAGGATGGCATTTCAGCCGGCGTCCTTCCTTTGAAAACGCTCCGCTCTTCCACGCTACGATGGAAATTTTTCTGGCGTAGAAATATCGAATCGAAATTCATGCATTTTCTGTCGGAGAAATTTCGAATCTTTATGAACCTGATGTTGTTTATTATTCGCGGTATACCTGTGGTACCTGTTGGTAGGTCCATTTGTTTATTTGCTTGATGAAAATCATTTTCAGTATACGCATGCAGGGGGTGAAGGAACGTGGAACTGAATTTGTATGGAGGTGATCTATTAATTTTTAGAAGGCTTTTGGAGTCTAGATTGACTTCATGTAATTTTAGATTGCTTAGAGTTGTTTGTGTTTTATTCAATTATTAATTGAGGAGTTGAAATGGTAAACGATGTAACTGGCGAAGGGATAAAAAATTAGTCTTTAGTAAAAAATGATGATGAATACGAAATTTCGTGGTGAATACGGTGGTAAACGCTGTAAGTGTTGGGATATTTATTTTAGTTTCTAGAGCTGTTCCAAGATAAAGTTGTGAGATCATAAGTACCAACGTCGCTGTGGTTGAGAAAGAAATAGTGACAATTTTCACTTCTGGCACTTATATCATTTACAATTTCGATTTCTCGATCGCCGTGGTAGGAATGATTTTGATTTTATTTGAAACGAAGCGAATTTTGCCATGATGATTTATTGATTGGGTCTCGATATTGTTGTTGAGCGATAAATATATTCATTGTTTTCGGCTACGTTAACACTGTGTGACCTTTTTAGAATTTTAATATTTATAGTAAGATTCTAATGTGAGTATTTTTCTGTTTCAGGTAGGGTAACTTCTTTGGAATTAAAGCTTCTATAGTAGAAAGAGCTTTGAATTTGGAAAAAGGGGTTCGTGGAAAAGGAATTATATGAAAAGGTAATTTAATATATAGTGTATTACCATTCAATTGGTAGGATGGAATCAAAGTGTCTTACACTATTTCTACAAATAGCCGTGTCTGGTTCATTATTTTCGAAACTTTGCTGCACCAACTTTTGTGCATCAGTGTCATATTGATTCTATACCACCAGTTACATGATAATTATAATACTTGATTACAGCAGTTAAAAATTTTAATCGTCCTGACGTTGATACACTATAAACTTTAAAAAGCGCAGATCAATGAAAAATAATACACTATCGGTGTACTTAACATTACCCAGATCCCCAATGCGTGAGCTCAAATAGAAAAGAGTTCTTTAGTAGAGCTATAATTATTTAAATATTCGAATACTCTTAATTATTCGCATATTCGAACCGCAAATTCTCTGGGATTCGAATATTCGAATCTCAAATTCTCTGATATTCGAATATTCGTTATAGCCCTACTCCACAACTCGACATTCATAGGGATATCAATAACTAAATAGATTCGAAGTGACAACACAGACATATTGTCTTCTCACTCCTTTCTTTTAATTCCTTCCACAAGCCTCAATACTCCTAAGTACCCCCATACTCCTATAACACTCAAACACTCAAACTCTATTAGGATTCAATTATAACCTCTGCTTTCAATTCTCCAAGAAGTCACCCAGAATCGAGCAGGTCCTATCAAGTTTCAGTATTATTCGTAACATAATTTATCCGGTCCCCAATAATAATATAAGGCGAGGAAAAGTAGGGTGAAATAAAAAGGTAGTCGACAACAATGTCTTCGGTTTGCGTTATTTTCAATGCCGTCGACGAAATCCCCAGGCGAATTCGTCTGTGAAATTCGAGTTGCTGTCACGTGGAAAATGGCAGAGGTGGGTTTCGCTAGTTTGGAAGAGGGTGTGCCGCGGGAGAGGCGCGTGGGACAGATAAAATTTTTAGTAAGAATTGCCGAAAGAGACGTTTGACGAGCGGTCGGCCTTCGCCGCCTGTTTCTCTCGCTTACTCCTTTCGTCCTCCCCCTCGTTTCTTCTTTATTCCACGCAAGCACACTGCCGCGCGTGCTCTTCCCTTCCCTCCTTTCCCCCTTCCACTTCCCTTCAACCTTTTCCTCCTACTACCTTCCTTCTTTTTCTCCTCTCCTTCTCTCTCTTTATCCGACAACGAATCGACGCCTTTCCTTCTCTCATCACTCTCTCTCTGTTAGACCATACACGCGCCACTCTCCTCTTCCTTCCCGTATCTAATCCCGCGCCCTCTTCGCGTTCTCTTCTCCTTTTACAGACCGTAGGTATCCTGTCCTTGGTAAAAAAAATTTGATAAAAACTCGACTGACGTAAGGAGTAATTTTAACTTCTCATTCCCTTTTTCCCAATCTTCCACGATTTTCTCTTACATACTTGGAACATTATTGTACGTAACAACTTACAGCAGTGAATAAGGTAAAATACCCAATACGTGGACACGTCCCAGTAGCTCGACACTGGTGCAAAATAACTATTTTATTCAATTATTCAAATATTTAGTCAAATATATATATGAATATATTTTACTAAATATTTGAAAAATTTAATAAAATAGTTCTTTTTTGGATAAAGCGGATATTAAATGTACTAATCAGTATTTTTGCACCAGTGTCCAGCTACTGGGACGTGTCCACGTATTGGGTCTTTTACCTTACTCCCACGAAGCGAAGCTCAGTATACACCGCGCATATAAAATTGCCAGCCAGCTAACCACCCACGAATTCTTCAATCGCTCGCAATTACCTCGCAGCTACTACCTTGCCGTCCTCGTTGCTCGCAGATCACTTTGCTCCCCTAAAAAATGAGGACTCGCGCGAGATAGCTCGTTCCCCCAAACGAATGCGTTAAGTGTGATCTGAATGATTTAAACACCCCGAGCGAACGTTGCCGGGAGATCCATCATCCCCTTTCTGCGTTCGAACGTCGCCTGAGTCGACTAGAAGACGGAGACTCTACTAAAGTCCGTTTCCAAAGCTTCTCGGTTGCCTCCCCTTCGCAAATTAGACACACGCACCTGCGACGTCTGCATGCCAGACGGAAATATTTCCCAGATTTTGGCAGTGCGCGAGTCGCCTGCCTACGCTGCTACTCCGTGAACAGCGATATAGCGGCGAGATCAGACACGCTTGTAACGCTCTAACCTTGTGCTTCGTTAACGAGCACACCTCCTGCAATTTATTCTCCCTTTCAGACGGGCTTGGACGTCGCGGCACCAGGAAGCACTGTCGCGCACGACTTTCGAAAACCAACCCCACCCCGTCGGTATATCAAAGAATCAGCCTGTTCTACGAAACGATCCTCCGTCGACTCTATCACTGCTTTCGATTCGTTGCCCTTTACAATGAACGCACCGATGATTTCATGTCCCATCGCCCCCCCTGGTTCGTAGTAAAAGCGTGACTCCCCCTTCTGTTTTCCCCGGTTTCCCAGTTTTTCCCGCCTCGCCTCGCCTTCTCTTCGCGCACGTGTCCCTTCCCTCGTTTCACAGACTGATGATATTCATTCTGCAATCCTGCTACTCGAGTCCACGCAGATTCCTCTATTCCTACCCCTGCACCCTTTCTCTTTCACATAGTCTCTCGCTTTTCCACCCTTAAATGCTGCGGACTCTTCCTCGTTTCACCTAAACTCACCACTTTGCGCTCACTAAGGGGAGTGCACTGAAATTTTTGTAGATTGTTAATGCACGGCGTGGAGAATTCTGAGTTAAATGCAGTAAGCGCATTATTCAAAATTTTCAGGGAAAATCGAGCTGAGAAGTTTGCCTCTTCTGGTGATAATGAAAGTGTGATAGAATTATTGTAGTGACGTGTCTGTGTTAGAAATATTGAAAAATACTTCTTTGGTGCATTTAGTTTTTCTGCTTCTTATCAAGCGAATATTAAATACAGTAAAGCGTCAATTATATCCGAACTACTTGGGCCGAAGTGGTTCGGGAAATTGAACGGAGCATGCATGTACTTACCCAGTTTATAAGTATAGGGATTGCGTCTAAAATTAATTATTAAATGCAAGAGTACTGCTGCTGTGTTTTTGAAAGGTAATTTATATTACGCAAAATATATGTGTACAAGACATAGTTATTATAAACTTCCAAGAAGTGGTGGGGATAACGATGATGCAACACGGGTTCGGAAAATTATTGACGCTCTACTGTACCATGTTTTTCTTTAAAGAGCAGCCTCATAAAGATTTAACTAATGCTTTGACATATATAATTAAGAAATTGTCAACATTCAAAGAGTACAAAGAAGAAACCAAGAAATACGTACTGCATTTAACTGCTCCTCCAAAGAAAATTCGACGAGGAAAGTCTAACTACCCGCAAGTCGATTTTCTCTTCTCAAGAGCTGAGAGCTGCACATTCCTGCCTACCACTTTACGTTCTGTCTATTACGAAACGATTGATACCTGGATATTTAAGAAAATTGGAGCCTATGCGCAGTCCACACTGCCCATTGGCAGCTCCAGAAAGCTGAAGCAAAGAAAAAGAACCTCAATGGGGCGGAGTAACGAGATTACGAAACCCTCGAAAGATTTACGCAGAATTTGCGTTCCTTAGGATTTATAAACGCCAAGAAGCGATAGGAAATGGTGCTCAGCTTCTCCTTTGTTCATCGTAACAAGAATCGACGCGTTAAAACACCGCCGTTGTTGGCAAACAAAGTTTACCGAGAGATTGTAATTCGACAATGTTTTTGCATGCAGTCACGTTTCTATTCGTGCTTCGTTTCACGAATTCAAAGCTCTCGCTGGATCGAATAATTCTATACATTGAACGATACAATGCAGAGCGATTCTCGCGTGTTCCATAGCGATTCGAGCAAAAATAAGAAAGAGGCTGGAGGGGAGGATGAAGCATAGAACGCAGGATGAAAGGGAAGAAAGGAGATTAACACTTTCAGTGGCGCGGGGTTTCGAAACGTTCTTCTTTAAGCCGGTCTAACCTTTCCGAGCGTTTGCCTCTGTCGGGAAAATTTTTCACGAAGCATAGAGTGCGAAATTCTTGCTGGGTTTGTTCTTAAAGTAAACATTCAAAGACACTTGGACAATCCTACGATGGTTTCTAAGAAATATCGACGTGGAAACTTGCCAAAGTTAGTGGAATCCTTAACATTAAAGAATAATGAGGCTAGAAGAAGCTCGGAAGTTGAAGAAACAGATACCATAAAGTGTTTGGGGGTGGTAGAAGGGAAGGAGGTGAAGAAACTCAGTGGTGAAAAATAATGCCAAAGGAGGATAACTTTGTTGGGGCAAAATATAGGAAAATGGGAATGAAAGCAGCAAGAATGTGTCTTTTGAAACGACACTTCGAATGATGTTATTCTAGGTGCAGGAAAATGGGGGAGGATTCAATTGACAGGAGGTAGCAGATACTAGAAAGGGATCGTGAATCGAGAATATAAAAGTAGATAGATATCTTCGAGATGAACGAAATCAGAGAAAAGGGCGGGGAAATGATGGGGTAAAATGTACGAAGAAACGAAAGGTAACACGATGAAAGGGCAGGATTCGGAATGGTTCAAAGAGAAAGCATAGAGACATCAGAAATAGGGGTACCAAGTTAGAAAAGAGAGGGGCGTATGAAAATAGAGAAGAAGAAACTGTGGGGGAAATGCGAGGGAAAGATAATAGAGTACTGGAAGAATAGTAAATCAAGATAGAAGATAATGGAAGGATCCTGATGATAGGGAATGGTAGAAATAGTTAGTAGGAAACGGTAGGAGATTAGAGGTAGATGAACTGTGGGGTGTAACTGTATAAGGGAGTTGAAAGAAAAGTAAAGTACAAGAAGCAAAGCGAAAGGGATTTCGATTAAAACCCAGCGTCAGGATTATTAAACGTTGGAAGATTAAAGATAGAAGTATCACGTAGACTGCATAAGTTAGACAGGGTGGAGGTGAACAGAACTAAAAAGACGGAAGTCACAGTCACGAGAGGAGGATATAAAGAAGGTGGTGAAGTGCAAGGAGGAAGCAGAAATCTGGATAAAAGGAAGTTTTCAAGGTCGAAGATAAAGTTACATGGAAAGGCTAAAAGAGAGCAGAGCTGAGCAAAAAGAATACTGCAATAGAGGTCTAAGAGAAAGATAGTAAAACATAGAAAGAAGAGAGAACGAAGCTAAAAGAAAAGAAACGAAGAATTATAAAAGCAAAAATTAACCAAAAATTAAAAGCAGAGACATCATATGCAACCCTGCGAGGAAGTTAGAAAGTCGCAGGGACGAACGAAACGAAAGAGAGAAAACGACGTGGAAGAGTGGCAGGGGCAGGAAGACGGCGAACAAGAAGAAGAAAAATCAGAGTGTACCCGCTGGGAGGAGAGGAGAGGGCGAGTGAGCCGCGGCGAAAAACGAGTAAGAAGAAGTGGATGAAGGGAAAAGAGGAGTAAGAAAAATCAAAGTAACCGCTCCGCGCGCGCAGAGACGCGCTCAGGCCCTCGGACGGGGGCACACAAAAACTCTGTCTTCCTTCATCTCGATCATCCCCCTGGCAGCCGTTCTCTCTCCGCTCCCTCCCCGGCCGACTCCCTCCGCCCGTATTCACTGGCTCACTCAGTCACTTAGCGAGTCCTGCTCCTCCGCCACCCCGCCCGTGCCCGGGCGCTTTTTCCCCCTTGGCCTTCGATAGCCACGGAGGAAGAACTTAAGCGCAAATCGACGGATGATCGTAGCGCCGGTAAAAACGACGCTCACCGCCCAGGAAACACCGTGACAGCCCCGAGACAATCTCCGCTTCCGGCCCGACCATCGCCCCGCAAACAAACGACGCCTCTGCCGTCTTCATCGGTGCACCTAATCGATTACGATTGCGCAACGAGTGGTCTGGCAATCGTGGAATTCATAGACGGCGTTTCCTCCTTTCTCCTTTTTTAGTTATTGTGCGTTGTTTTGTGCCGAGACGGTGGGGAGTCGAGTTACGTACATATTGTAAAGAGTTTAGGTAAATTTTATCTTCGAATTTCGTGGGTTATCTCGATATTATTCTTATCATTGGTGAGCTTCTTTGTGATTTGTATTTTTCGAGGATCGAAGAAACGGGTTTATCCTTACTCCCCTGCTCTCCGTCTTGTTTAAATAGTATCAAGGACTGCGGGTTTCTAAGTCGATGCTTCGCAAGAGGTGGAAATAATAAGCGCTATTATTTATGTGACGGATGGAATCTGTGTAACGAGCGTTCCAACAACGTTCTCTTTACATACGATGAATATGTAGGCCCGTGGAAGCGAGCTATCGAACGATCATCTGCTGGGAAACGTCGCGGAAAGCTGTTCCTTTTTCTTTTTCATTCGATAAGAAATCCTCCGCCTAGCGAGTGGGTTTGCGAATAAAAGCGCGGGAAACGGGGGCGCGGCAGCGTGAACAGTATTTTCCGCGTCGTGGACGAAGAAATCAACGTCAGTTGCTGGTGTGTGGTTGGAAGTATTCGACCGATGCAGTTTTAGAATACTTTATAAGTGCGCGAATGCTATGAACATTCCTCGACTATTGCAGTATTTGAATATGCACTACATTCGAATTGAAATTGTATTCGAATATTCCAGTACAGAAATTATTGCTTCCTGAGATAATCCTACGTTCGAAACTGAGTAACTTTGACTAAAACCATTTTTCGATTCGACAAATAGTTTGGAAGTAACTCAAAGAACAGTTTATAATATTCTGTATAGGCATCTTAATTTATCTTAACTCGAATGACAAGAAATATCGTTCTCGGAATATGTACTGAAATATCTCAAGATTCTGGTCGTACTCGATAAATTGCAGTATTTAAATACCCGAGTAAGGTAATATCCGAAGTTTACTGGAATATTGGGGTACAGAAAAAGATTGACAAATAGTCCCAGTCCAGCCTCGAAGATGGAGGTCACAAATTCTTCCTCCTGTTTGAAATAAAGAAGAAAAAGGGAAAAGAAAAGACGGAGTTGAAAGCACGCTTGCAAAAACTGTATGTTGACATTGCGAAGTCAGCAGGAAGTTTTACTGCGGTTCCCCGTGTACACACTTGACGTCCAACTACGATCTTGAGATGTGTACGATGGATGGGGATCTCCTTAAATGGCCCAAATGCACGGGGACGTAAAATGAAATTCAATCTGAAAGAAAATTCCGCTGGAATTAACAGGACTACACTGCAGGGTGAATAATGCGAGCGAAGGTTCCACGAGTCCTGTAGGATTTAAAGGAGCATCGATTGAACGCTCCAAGCGTTATTTTCGCGGCCGTGGATACAGGGCTCTCGGTTGCCAGTGTGTCGCGTTAAATGCAACGCGGGGCACACGCTGATGAGAATTAAAAGTAAATTGTACCGCAGCCTGACGATGACAAGGGCCGTGTGTGTCGGTTCGCGAGTAAGTGGAGGCGCGTCTAGACAGAAAACGCGACGGAGGGAAAGAGTTTTTTTGATGTACACACCGGAACGAATGTTCACGAGTGGCGACGAGCGGACGTGAAATGTTTGCGAATTTTCGCGTGCACGGGCGGCCGTGTCTGGCTGACTTTAAGCCCCTGCCGCGTCTAAATCTCCTGGGCAACGTGCCTTCGAAATTACGAAACGTGAATTCCAAAATGTACGCACGATGACAGGGGAGCTGTGTTCGCCGCGATAACGTGGCTCCGTTTTCGAATGGAATCTTGTTCTCGCAATTAAGGGTCTCGCAAGGAAACCTTCCCAACTCGAAAATTCTGATTTTAAAGAGACATTTAAATCTTTATTTTAATGCAATTTTCTTTCTACTGAAATTCACTCCGAAGGGATAAAAGCAGCCCTTAAAGTTACTTTTTTTTTAAATATAACTTTCTTTCAGTAGTTTGACAGAGCATGAAAAAATGGAACAATTCTTATATTTAAAGTTTTGTTCCATCTCGCACAGTTGCAAAGTTACCATGTCACGAAGTCACCTATAAATTAAATGTTTCCTTTTCATAATTACAGAACTATTCATTTTCGCTTAGCTCCTTTGGTACTTCCGCTCTAGCCATCTTGCAATTCCCACTCCAAAGCACCCGAAAAAATATAACAGTCCAGAAACGTTTGTACGTCACCGTATGTTTTCGATCGATGGCAAATCAGGCGTATTAACTGCAGAGCGTGGGAACCACATCGGACAGAGCACGTCCAAGTTACGCCATTAACTTGTGACCATCGAAATCGCCTATTGACAGCTGACAGTCAGAATTGCTTATTGAAAATCATTCCTGATATCGACCGTTGAGCTATCGTTGCGTCGGCAATATTGTCACGGCGAGATTTAACAGGGCAGCCCTAATATCTCTGAGCACTGTGCGTCAAGTTTCATCGACATTGACGAGGCTTCTTGGGTGGTTCGAAGGCACGGTGTAGAAGAATTCGAAGGAAAGTTACGCGAAACTTATTGGCACACTGTCGTGAACTGAAGTGAAGTGAAGGACCTCTGGATTAACTTAGCACGAGGTAAGTTAGTTAAGACTGGAGCACACAGTGACTCTTGCTGAGCGCCTCACGACATTACAGAGGATTAACTATTTATTTCTCAAGGATTACATATATAACGTTCGACAATAAGAAGTATTAAAGTATTATATGTTACATATTAATGTGTAGAAAAGTAAGGTAAAACACCCAATACGTGGACACGTCCCAGTAGCTGGACACTGGTGCAAAATACTGATTAGTACATTTAATATCCGCTTTATCCAAAAAGAACTATTTTATTAAATTATTCAAATATTTAGTAAAATATATTCATATATATATTTGACTAAATATTTGAATAATTTAATAAAATAGTTCTTTTGCACCAGTGTCCAGCTACTGGGACGTGTCCACGTATTGGGTCTTTTACCTTATTACAGGAAAGCTATGATTCCTCAGCCTAATTGTGGTAAAAACTTTTTCTCGACAAAACGGTTGAGCTTTTTACAAATAGGCTGATTTTGCAATTGTCCTACGATATTTATATATATCTACATACAAATAATATATGACAAGAATATTCTCAGGTGTTTGGCTAGTGAAACTTGTCTACTGTTCTCATAACTACGGCGTCTATTAGATCCAGAGTTTCCATTTTAGGAGTCTATATACTTAATCGTTTTGTGTGGTGGAGTACATCAACGGTGATGTGTCTTGCACCCCTCGATGCATCGCTCAAGTCCGAGAAATTATAAAGTGCACAGCTCAGAGGAAACAATCACCTCATAAGACTGTTTATGCAGGACGTGAACTCGAAACTGGGCGATAATTCGAACTCGTGATTATAAGGGGCAACAAGGCATTGAGTTGAAACTATCACAATCACCGACCCCCTGTAATTATCGTACTCCCACTTACGTGCCATGACACGCACGATTCATGCATTCCTCCAGAATGGAATCACCCAAACCGCGTCATGCTGATTTTAAAGCGCGACCCGTGCTTCCTTTTGGGTGTAATCGGAAATTTCCAGTCATGCTGGAGTCGCCGTATATTTTCCAATATATTCTACGATTATTAACAATGTTCTTTATATTCGTCTCTGAATTCTGCTTTGCTGATTCAGGGATAACTAATTTCGACTCGTATTTAGGTAGAATAATTCTATCATAATTTGCAGTGCAATTGAAAAGGAAATGATTCTGCAATCAGAATATAATAAATGGGAAATGTAGGAGTAATGTCCGTTTTACAAGACGTTTAAATAGAGGTAACAGTTGATATGTACAAAGTTTCTGTTTTCTTGAACGGTGTACGCATATATTTCCATCTGTAAAACTTTACACCTTATCGTCACTTGTCACTTCAGCTTTTAAGACTTGTTTTGTTTGAACTACCTTCCCGAATTTTATTAAGTAAGCAAATTTATATTTAAAATTCTGAAATACTTTGCATTCTGAAGAATCCTGCATAATGTGTCTCATAGGATGAATGAATAAAACGATTGAGATTTAGTTTAACGTTCTCAAGCTTATCAGATAGTAACAGGTATCTTGCGCCGATATCATTAAGCGGAGAAAGTAAGTTCCGAAAGTAAGCGTGTTAGTCGATTCTTTCTCGGGTCGATTAACTTTTTCACCAAGTCGGGGCAAGAACGTGGACGGTGCTTAGGAAAAGTTGGGAACAAGGTGGAAAACGGTCCGGGAAGGAAACTTTAAACGGGGAAACAACAAAGTGGAGTTGTACGGGGAAGAACGTCGAAAACGGTGAAAGTTGAGAAGAAAATCGAAGGATAAAGTTTCTTGATGGCATTCTTTGCTCTTAACACTTTCGCGCGATACGTAATTTGCTAAGAATTTCTGTTGGCAAGAAGAAAAGGGGTTGAAAAATCTCCACTTTCGAATCAGGAGGGATATCCAAACAAGTTAAACCGGAAACTAAATCGAGGAAAATCCTAGAGAAATGCCGATGAAATTCCCGATCGCCCAAAGTAGCTCCACGCTCATCCAGAAAAAACTCGAACCGAATCCGAAAAGAAAGGGCTCGAACCTGGCGGAAGGTGATCGTGCAAGAACGAAACCGTGGAAAAGAAGCAACAAGAAGAGGAGCACCGACGAAATCGCGGGCAGGAAATGCGCGGGAAAAGGATAAAATAATGTGAGCGGGGGTGGGGGTAAATAGGAGTGGTGGCAATGTCTGAAAATTGGGGGAGGAGGGAGGGGGTAGCTTGTAACAAGTTGAGAAACGAAAAACAGCGCGGCAACCGAAGAGGAAAGCGGTGGGGGACAGACAGAAAGACATAGGTGATAGGAACGGGGATAAAGGAGATAGAGAAAAACGATTAGAGCGTGGCTAAGACAGTGGTGGTGCGGGAGGATAGCTGAAAAATTTAAAAAAATAAATAAATAAAAACAGCGAAGGCAAAGGCGAATCTGGAAATTGAGGTGGTGGTGGAAGTGGAGGCGGAGAAGCTGGAGGGAAAGAGGCGGCGAAGGGGCAGGACGAGGAACGGAAAGCGCTTCGAAACTCGTTGTTAAAGCAGATAGAACGCCGCCACCATCCACGCCGGAGCTCCGGCCGCCTCTGTCCACGTATCCCCGCTTATATCCCCTTTACGCTCGTCGAAACACCTCTCTCCTTTCCGCTTCCTATACAGGCTGCTCCACGATATATGGCTGTAACTTAAGGGGTTGAACCCGGCACACAGAAACGACGAAGAATGTTCGTGCGAACGTTTGGTCGATGGGACTTCGTCTTCGTTTTACTGACGCTTTCCGACTTCGTTAACTCTTAGGGCCTCTCCACACGGGTCACCTCTGCGACACTCGCGGCTGACGTTTCGCAGATATTCGCATGGTGGAAACGGGGATCGTTTCAAAGTATGGAACTACGGGGAAGTAAGGGCAGTTGTTAGTCAAGGCGTCTCGTGCAAGATAGTCTCTATTGTAAATTGAGCTGGTTTAATTGTAGCCAGTTGAGAAGTACCTAAATGATTTTTATACACGGAGCTACCTAAATCAAGTCTATGATTCACGACGTTGCATTGGGTAACTTTGGCATGTAGAGTGAGGCTTGATACGTTTTCGTGGGCAAGGAAAAAGGCATTTCTCAAATTATAGAGAGCACGATGCAATTACTATTTTTCAATATTATTCTTTTTTATAAATTACTCTTTTTGTAATCCTTAAAATCGGAATTTCAATAACAACAAACCTCTTGTTGGACCTCGTCCTTTTCACTTTAAATTACATATAATTCTGTAAGTCACATACGAAATACTGTATTTATTTCTGTTATTCTAACATAATATACTATTATATAACAAAGTTGCTAACGAATATGAAGAACACTTTTAAACCCGTGGAAGATATTACGAGATCACTGCAAAAACGTTTCTAGGCTTCTGCTGAAACGATCTCTTTGAGCACCTTCCTCGAAGGCGTTCTTCTAAGAAGATGTTACGGTAGCTCGTTTTGTATCAAGAATGATTGAAACACAAAAACGTCTGTAACTCAGAATACATAATCTGACGGAGCACATGTTCGTAGGAATTTTTCTCATTATCTTTGAATCATAAAATCATTACAGAGTACCCAGTTTGGAAGAGCCTTTGTATCTCTACAGGACACACAGATAAAAGTTACACGTACATCGAACTGGGTATACATGTAACGACGAGTACATTCTATGGTACTTTTTTTTTGTAGTGTTAAATATAGCGTGCGTGTTGGAGAATTGCGAGGAAAAAAGATAAGAATTTTTATATCGACCGGTGCAAGTTGCTCCTCTGTATGAGAGTTTTGTGCAGTTGCTACGGTGGAAGTCGTCAGTGGTTAATTCGCCTCGCTGTAGGGAGGAATGGCGACCAACTCCAGTCACGAGCCACCATTCACCATCGCTCTTTTAGGATGCAAATTTGGCTCCGGCGTAGGCCTTGGAGGTTCATCAGTGTCCAGTCATTGAGGAATTGATCATCAGTTATCACGCAGGATTCATTTTTCATTGCATACCATTAGTCGTCTCAAGGATCAAGAAGGCTAGAGTATCGTCGGAGGCATGAATCGTGCATTTCGTACTGCCAATTCATTCGATTCTGATGGGACGTTCGAGGAATTCTCTTTTTCACTTGAATGGCTTCGCTTAAGCGTCTGAAAACTGTCGCGGCACTAGCTCTCCTGCAACGTCGCCGACAGTTTGGCATGGATTTCCTTCAATTACTATTCTCAAATCGTCGTTGTCCACCTGCTGATGCATCGGTCTCTTCTGTTTATTTTGGAAACGAGCATTGGTAGAAAGAGACTTGGAGAATAGTCACATATTTAGTTTCCATTTGTAGTTTTAGATTCAGAGTTTAGAATAGTGCGGGAAGATCGAAATATGAACCTTGACTGTCAAAACTTTGAGTGGTGCCAGAGTTTGAGAAATGTCCGTTCAAGTGACACGCCGACATCACTTAAGGGATTAATCCCATGCGAGTTCGACGGGAATTGAGATGTACAGTAGTGGCCGATAGAAAATTTAAACTGCAGACTGTAACAGAAATGAGGTAGTTGAATTAAAAAGAATTATATCTTAAACTTTGTCCTAGGAATTGAGAGTTACCTAAAATGGCCCAGTGATACCGACATAATACGTAAAACTACAGATCGTCACGGACGTATATAAAAATATGAGTTTTAAACTTTCTTTCGACTACCACTGTATAAAGGCAACGACGAGGGAAATTAGTTGCAAGATCTGAATTAAATGTAGGGGAGAGGTGCTATAAAAGGGACACTTTATTTAGCGTCCATTTGTCACAATATCATTATAGGTATTTAAGAAACAAGTACATCGCAAGTAAGCGTGTCTATTTCCCTTCAATAAAAGTATATTACAAAGTCATAAATTGTAATAGAAAATAACAAAATCTTCGATTTTCAAATAAGTGAGAAATGTCCCTTTTACGACTATATAGGTGGTTTTAAATGGGACAGTATAAGTCATGAAAGGAACACGTTAATAAAAATAAACTTACCAAGTATTACAATTATAATTGCAAATCTTACGTTATTATAGCTAAATGTACTCTATACTTTTCAATAACAATAAAGTACGCGAAAATACTTTATTTCACAATTAATGATATTACATGAAACATAACGCAATAATATTATCTTCTATCTGTTCCCCGCCACTTCAGCATTTACCGAGAGAGTTTTCTCTGTCATGAATGTGAAGTGACGGGATGAAAGAAACAAGGCCTCTCTCAATTTAATAAAAAACGAATGATTTATATATTTCAATATGAATATTGAGTGCAATGATGCCATTGAGATATTTCAAAATAATAAAAGTTTACTCTGCAATACTAAAAGCAATAGAAAATACCTATGTTTGGAAGAAATGAAAACTAATACGATTAAAATGTATTTTTAATTTATTGAGCGTACTTTTTTGTACACCCCATGAAAGCAAATGTAGGGTAAAGGACCCAGTTACTGACACCTGACCAATTACTGTCACCTTAAGCTATTTTAGTTAAAATAACGAATAAACAAACTATAGAATATAATCTATACTATAGCTTATAAGTTGAAATACATAATTCTTTTTGTGTATCACTTTACAACGTTTATTTATTCGTTATTTTAAGTAAAATAGCTTAAGGTGACAGTAATTGGTCAGGTGTCAGTAACTGGGTCCTTTACCCTACGTTATTTTTCTGTAAAAAAGGTGGCAACCCCAACTCGAACCCTATCAAAAGAAACACACCAAAATTTAAAATTCCAGAATTTCAAAAAGTACTTTTACCTGTCCACGTAAACATCACACACCACCCTTCGAACGATTTATTCGAATTACACTCCACAATTTCACCCATTCCCAATAGACTATCGAATCCAGATGATCCAATGATGGAATCCGATTGTAACTCATTGACGTGGTAATTTCTCGCCGCCGAACTGACCCACGGAATCCGATTCTGTTTGGTAAGTCGTTGCGCTTCTTTTTCCCCTTTGGCGTCCCTCGCCTCGAACGTTTCGATCTGTATCTCGCAAAAAAGCATCGAAGCCTGCTAGTTCTAAGGAGGTTATACGTTACTGTTCGTCATCTATATGCAAATGGAAGACTAGCCGGTTAAGAAGGCGGGATTTCTGAGGGCTTGGTGACCAGCGGCTAGAAATGGGCAGCCAGTCGTTCGTTGGCGAACGATGAATAGGATAGACTCGTCGTTTCCCCTCTTTTTAAATAGATAAACGGCGAGGAGCTCGGTATTGGCTCGTTTTGGGTTCACCCCTTCATCAACTTGCTCTCCGTTAATTGCTTCCACATTCCTTGAGATCGGCATGATCCTGAGCTGATGCCTAGCAGATGGCGTGTTTGTTGAGACTTGTTCAGATAAAAGTTGCCGCGACACTTGCTCGGACCAGTTTGAAGTCAACTCTTTTCATTACACGTCCCTTGAAAGGCGCTCGATAATTCAGATTTCCTGATCATTTCCGACGCCCACGCGAAGTTGAAGGTACAGTTACGACGATGGGGAGAACTCGCAGCTCTGTATATTAATCTTACATGCGTGCAGGATGTATTTCAGATATCTTCTTCTAATCGATTCGAGGTATTATCTAGGCTCTAGACTACTCGGAACTGTTATTACGTCAGGCTGCAAGGTTGATTTACTATGCTGAATCGTGAATATTGTACTGGTTGCCGTTGCGGTAAACGATGGCTGATATGAAATTCTAATCCGTTAATGAGGGTTGCGAATAAAAAAGGAAATTTGTTCGTGGAGAATTCTTGGTGCGTCGTGAACTCCGAAATTAATCAAGTAAAACGAGTTATATAATTAGACGTATTTTATCAGAGAGTGCCATCTGGTTTGGTTAATTCAGTTGCATTTGCTCAATTGATATGATAAATGTTAATCTCTATCACTAATATTGATATGGTTTTCGAAACTTCTTAGGATTAACTTTCAATTTACTACAGACACTGCTTATATCCCACATCCAGTCACAGATGGCCTTTTTAAATTCTTCATTCGTCCAATAGTTATTAAAAATAAAATACAATCTATTCTTTGCGACAATTAAGCTTTGAATTGCTAATCTACCCATCTCGATTAAAAGCAACGCACAGTAGTGCTTCATTATTCGCACGAAGGATAGAGCCCGTGCCGTTTACAAAGCACAACTGTATTCCAAAATTCCTTCCTTATTCGAACACTACGAGTGTAAATAACAAACCTTTCCGGGTTTGCATAAACACCCGAGTGACAGTAGTAGCGTCAATTTGTAATATTTTCAGATGAACGGCACATTCATCAAGTCTCTTTTTACAAGTCAAGTCATCTTGCGATTTATGAATTTCGTACATTCTAAAAAACTATTGAATTTTACTGACTTTTACCATTCTAAATAGGGGTGGATTTGTAGTTTTGGTGCCGCTGGGCTAACAAGCGTCTGCCATCCTTCTCGCGAAATATCGTCAAATATTTTAATTAAAAAAAGTCGAGACAATTTTAAGATTAATTCAATATGACAACTCACAAATGAGTTATTGCTAATTCGCTACATGAAAAGAAGGCAATTTTTTTAAGTTGTCTCAAGCCTCTGTGTTTAAAGCTTTTATAATTTCTGGTCCTCAAATTTTGTCGAACCCCAAAATTTGTCGCTCCTCAACATTTGCCGCTTTTCAAAATTTTCTGCTTCCCCAATTTTGATGCCCCTCAAAATTTGCCGCTTCCCAAAATTTGTCGCTCCCCAGAATTTGATGTTCCCCAAAATATGCCATTCTCAAAAATTTAACGCTTCCCAAAATTGTCGCTTTTCAAAATTTGCCGCTTCCCAAAATTTGGTGCTCCCGAAAATTTGTCGCTCTCGAAAATTTGTCACTCCCGAAAATTTGCTGCTCCTCAAAATTCGCCGCTTTCGAAAATTTGCTCCTGGGATACACAAATCCGCCCCTGATCCTATACCTTCTTATTTAAGTCCCAACTATCCAGGGGCCTTCGATGCCCCAAAGGGGCCTCTGTGGGAGCACTGCCTTATGGGGTAGCCAGAATTAACCATTAACGTATGATCGTATACTGGCAAAGGCCAGCCACGTCGAAACTTGACACCGTGATCGCGCTTTGTGTCAAGGCTACGTCCGAGCGTAAAACACAGTCGAACCTATTAGACTGGTTCTCCGCCAGCTGACTCTAACTTGAAGAGGGAAAGAGGGTCTAGGCGTAATTTTCTTCTTGCCATCAGGGATCGTTACCTGCCCCGTTCCCAGACCCTTTGTATTCACGGTGGCAGTGTAGCGCGGCTCTGTCGAGTAGGTAGTGGGCGAGAGGGGCTTCAAAGCTTTTTCCTTTTCGCTGGCTAGCGATTCCCGCCACCCGAACACCGTATCGAGGCGAGAAGGCTGTAAAAACAGCCATTCAGGCTCTTTTAACAGTGTTTCTGTAGGCATGGACTTGTAAATTGCTTTTTCTTTAGTAAAAGATAACTATTGTTGCAAATATTGCGAATATTACAAACACAGTGTTGATGATACTGCGGTTCTCAAGAGAGGAGAAGAAAGTACCGTAAACTGAAGAAACATTGGCATGTTCTTCGAACATTTTCTTACATAATATAAAAATTAAAATTTTTAAATTTGCTTTAAATATCGTATTATAAATTTATAACCTTGCATATTTCGTGATTATTCTACAAGTGTGAAAATGCATAAGGTAAAAGACCCAATACGTGGACACCTCCCAGTAGCTGGACACTGGTGCAAAAGAACTATTTTATTCAATTATTCAAATATTTAGTCAAATATATATATGAATATATTTTACTAAATATTTGAATAATTTAATAAAATAGTTCTTTTTTGGATAAAGCGGATATTAAATGTACTAATCAGTATTTTGCACCAGTGTCCAGCTACTGGGACGTGTCCACGTATTGGGTCTTTTACCTTACTATTTTTGTCCTTTTCCTTCTTTAATACATGCGAAGTAATTGTAAATGTTCTCCCAGTTTACGGTAGGTTCTTGCAAAGAGACCGCGTGAGATGTAATGCATCAATTTCAATGAAGCTTCGCCGAAAGACAAAGAATCAAAGAGTACTACTTCATCCATGGCTGTTAGCGTAGATGTGTAATATTTTGCGAGACGATTAGCAATAGAAATCGCATTCAGCCGCTCGCGTTGTAAATATACCTACATATTGAGCTTCAAAGGTGTGTTTCATGTATGCATCGGGATTATTGTTGCTTAATAAGTATGTAATTATCGCGTACACGTGGTACGGTTATCTCCACGTGAAATTGTTACGCGCGCCGTGTAATTGACGTTAAAGCCAATACACGAGCGATCGCCTGGTATTTTTTGTAGTGCAAAGCGTGTTGCAACGTCGCTGGTACAGGATAAAAATGATTTATTATGTGAAACTGCCGAGATGACGTATTCTCGTATGATAATTAGCGCTGTGGTGCTGGGGCCGCGATTCAACGCCCGATCGAGCGAAACGGGTTATGTGATTGAGATTTCCTTGACGAGAGCTTTGAAACTTTTCAGTGAAACGGAGTGTAGAATTCTGATCGTGTTTGATTGGGAGATGTGAGACTTTTTTGGCTTCTTTTGCACGGGCTGTTTTGAAATATCTGATATAACTCGATGGGGTGGTCAAGTAAGCGTGGAAGGGGTAGTAATACGTCTTCTCTGAAAGTAATTACATACATGCTTTTGTAAGTGATTTATTGTGGAAAGTTTGTACGGAGTTTATGGCATCGGGCTGTGATATGAAATATAGGATAATATTAGGTTTATAAAGTTTCTGGGCTGATTATCCGACAATTTGGTGTTTCCAATGCATTCATTTTAAATGTAAGACAGTTTGAATGAGTGAATGTAACAATTCGTGTGAATGCTCTGATTTTCTTCTCAATCTTTTCTTATTCTCTTATTAATTAAACGTAATATTAAAAATTAACAAGCTTTTACAAGCTTTTATTTAGCTTCACTTGTGACGTTCGTTAGTTTGTCAGGATGAAATCTTGTAAGATAATTTTGACCCACCTCCACATATCCGATCGACTTGAAACTTTGCATATATACAAAGTTTCGATGACAATACAATATTTTCACCGAAAAGCATAAAATAATTTATAGTAAAATTATTTTTCTAACAAGCCTTCGTATTTAACTTCGCTTGTTAGTTCCAATGATAATACAATATTTTCACTAAAAAGCATAAAATAATTTCTTCCTTTTTAGTACATTTTAATAAAAGCTCATTTCTAACAAATTCTTTTACTATAAATTCTTTCTGTTAAATTATATTCGGCACTGTCAAACTTTCATATTCCAGTCTGAAAAATATTTCCAAGGCAGCGGGGGTTCAGGTTGAAATTCCGTCACTAGTGCAATTTTTCGAGAAAACGCAAGGCGTGGGATGTTAATATTGTTAATATGGCCTGCCGACTGTTGGATAAGCGTCTATTGCTATTGCCACGGTCGTGGTCGTTGCACCGGTAGTTAAAGTGGTGGTTTAACGGATGACGTCAACGTCGTCTCGTGGTAACGATCAACACCCGGTCTCGAAATCGCACGTGGAGGGCCGTGCGTCGACGTGGTGCTCGGGAACACCTCGCCTTGACACGGAAATACACTCCTTTCCTTCCTACACATTTCACGGCTTCAAAGAGGCTTTTGTCGACTCCGCTTTCGGGGCATTCCTCCGCGATAGAGGGAAACCTTTGCTCGTTTCATCGTGCTTGGTTTACGCCCATTTCCGCGTCGGGCTTTCGTAAAACAATGATCATCGGGATAGGATGCTGAAGATCGACACAGTGGGATCTCTGTTACCCACATGCCACGTTGCACCAACGACAGGATGAATGTGTTCTGTTATCCGAATGGAGCGCGGCCTTGTGGAATGTCCGTTCTGCTGCGGCATGTTCTCCTGTCGTTGTCAAATAATAATTTCTAGGGTACGTATTCTGTTCTTCTTGTACAGCTCGTAAAATTTGACATCCGCAATTACTCGTTGAACGTCCCTTTTTCTGTAGGAACTTCTTCTGTATCTATGGTAATTATTCACCACTCATTAATGTAGACAACTGATGAAGCCCGAAGTTGTTTAAATAGTAGGAAACCCGACCCACACCGAATTTGTAAGCTTATGTACGTACATATGTACGCGCTCTTTCCTGCATCACGAGCAGTCGATTTCGAAATCTACTGTCGCGAAACGTGTATCGATTTTCTTATCACCGGCATTCCGGCTATGTCTGTAACTAATAGGTTGATAAAGAGGTATAATTTATAGCCTGCGAGCAGTCCCTTCATCTTTTCTTAATAGTTAATATTCTGCGTGGGTTTCTTGGGAAAGGAAACTTCTTTTTTAGAACACGATAAATAAGTGAAACGTAAGCAATTTCAGTTTCTTTTAGGTTGATAAGCTTAGTGAATATTTTAACACGATGGTTATAGATCTTACTTGGTAACACTATCTGTTATTATTTTAATCGTTTAAACAATATATACATTTCGTTATTATTATATGTAAAACGATTTACGTATAAACACCAAGCATTTGTTTTACTTTCAATGTTAGTAGAAGGATTATATATGCGACGTTTACTACTTAAATCCAGCCTGGATCATTTGTGTCATTATCACACCATAATTAAAACTGCACCAAACAATAGCGTGGATTGTAGGTGGGGTCAAGAGGAGGGTATGAGAAACGTAAAAAGCCGTTCATTAATAATACCTCCACAATAGTTCGTCAAACCTCGAATCTAGTCACCATTATCCCCCAGAATTACCTCTCCGAGCCCCTCTTTTGTGTGCGCATGCGCATCAGAGTGCCCACTGTCTAGAGTAAAACCACTACATGTCCACAGGAATCGCAGGCTTCCAAAAGCAATCCCCAATTTTCAAACAAGGCACACGCACCACCACGATCACTCGCATCCAATAATCGTCGTCTTTCCTCCCAACGGAACTACGATTATCCACCACACATTAACTCCATTTCCTCCCGTTTAATTACGACAGTTCCAAGTCTCCTAAAAAATAGAAGAAGAAACAAACGAGCCCGCATAGCGACGAAAAAAGAAAGTAAAACGGCGCGTCGTCAAACGTACGCAGACCAGCTTCGCCTGGATCTTTCAACTTCTTCCTTCTCCCTATCCCTTCGCTCTGTCGTTTCACGTCGAAAACATGAAGGTTCCCGTCGTGGACGAGCGCCACGTGGTGGTCCGCGTAGACTAAACACGAGCCTGGCCCAAGGAAGCCAATGGGAAAATTGGTTAGGAGCTGTGCCGGCTGCGAGGCCGAGCGCGCTCGACGGGAAGAAATAATTTTTATTATCCCCCTGGGCGCGCTGTCCCGCCGTAGCACCGCTTAATTTTTCTTCGCTGGCCTATCCGCGACAATACTATCGGAGGGATACGTTGCGCAGGTCCCCAGCTGACGCGACAGCGACGCGCAGGCACTCCTGCACGCCGCCAACTCTCCAGTGGCTGACATCACATTCTTTATCGCATTTAATTCGTTTGCAAGGTTTAACGGGCGAAATGCTCTCCTCTGCGGCTCCTTTTTCGACGTCCGCTTCTTTGCTCGCCGAGGGCTCCCGCACCGCGCGGCCTGGGCTTTTAACGCGGTTTGCAGGAAACGAGTTAGAAGGAGTTTCATAATCGCTCGCTCGGGTAACTCGATGCGCCCCGTTTTTGCAACGCGCTTTTCCGCCAGCCACGGGTGAAATAGTTCTTGGGTGGCAATTTAAGGGGATACATCACAGTTAACGCGCCGAAATTACATGCCCTTTCCCAGAGGTAATGCAACCGCAGTATCAAATGGGGGAGCCTAGGATTTTTTCTTATCAAGAGCATGCACATTTGAGAATATTTTTTAATACAGCAGGAGCTTGGTTAATGCTCCCCCGTTCAACGCTGTTTGATTATAGCGCGCCTTTGCCTACGCTCGAGAAAATGACCAGTTTCTAATTTTGTGACGTTAAGGGGTCATTCCGGCTTACGCGCCTTAAATTAAGCGATCTTCGGGAATTTATTGCGAAGGAAAGAAATATAGTGATGGTATAAAACTTTTTGCTATTTATTAAACTAGATTCCTGCAGTAAGTAAAAAATGTAAAAGTAGTAAAATTAATATTTTGAAAATACTTTTAAAGAGATGCCTCGCTGGTGCAGGTGATTCAAGCTGTTAGATATATCAGAACCAAAAACTCAAACGGATTCTTGATCAGTATGACTGTCACTATTGCCCGGACTACAATGAATGATTTATCTAAAAAATTTACAAGACGGACAAAAGTAGCAAAATATCCGGAAAACATTTCTTGCATTACAGTCGAATATAGTTATCCATGTTTATATAATGATTATAATGTATTTTTTATCAGAAACCACAGTTTGATGGTTTCATCTTCATAGTTAAACAGATGAAGGAAAGCTGCTTTAGGTGATATTTAAATGGCAATCAGTTTCTCCATGTTAAAACACTTTTAGACCTCGCCCATTCATTCTCACCCTCAAAAAATAGTCCCTGAACTTGCTTATTATTCCTGTTCCCTCTACACAACTCACTAGTATCACTAGGCAATTTTATCCCCTACATAACCGTTGATGCCCATCACAATGGAGCAACGAAAGCAGCAAAGCTAACGAATCTGTTCACCAAGGAAAGCGTGAGGAATCAAACGCAAATTTTCCAAATGAACACCTTGCATGTGAGATACGCCAAGCGTAGGGACAAACTGTAGATGCCTTTGAAGGGAAAGAAAACAATATTTCCAGTGTGAATCCAAGAGGACAAAGCGTTGTCGACTGGAGACAAATACGTGTTGGCTATCTGCACAGAGGGGGGTCGATAATTTTGCACGAATCGATAGGCAGCCGTTTGCGTTTCGGTGGCCTGCAACCTCTATTTCCGATAGAACGATTTGCCATCAAACGATGTACCTATGTATATTACACGCCTATGCTCACTTTGACGTCCTCGTGTGTCACCCGTCCGATTGAAACTACAACGGTGGTTTTCAGCGATAATGCAAAAATTGCGTCCAGATTTATTTATCGGCGGCCCCTGCGGAACAGAAGGAAATGTAAGCGGTATCAAGTGCGAACGAGGTGAAAAGCTACTGAATTACAGCGATACGAAATTGGGTCAATGATAATTCCAGCCTGTTGAGGGAGGCGGCTATGAACGCCGCGTAACCATTATTGCTAGTTAATTATGGTTACCAGTGTAGTCTTTGTCGTAGATGCATCCATCGATGAATTAATGTGTAATGCAATCTACGTACAATCTCCACATAAGTCGGGAACATTTACAAATCTGTCATCCTCCAAAGAGAAATTTCACAAGCCTCTTTTATTCCCCAAAAGAGTTTTCTCGAGTTTAAACCAATTACCATCTACAATATAAATTATTAAATAGATTTTCAAGCCTTACGCATTCTCTATAACCTATAACCCATTACCACAATTACATCCCATAAAATTCCAACTACCATCCGAAGGGAAAATCGCGGTTCAAAGGCTTAACGGAATAAAGTTTCCTAATTTCTAGCGGGGAATGACGAGTTGCCTCAAAACTCCGTGAAACTTGAATCACATTTTACCGTACGCTCCCGGAAGTAACCGGTGCTACCACTTAACTTGCTGCGATTTTCTACGTCGCACTTTAGTGCCCGCGAACTTTTCCGATGGAAACGTGTACGTACATACCGATGTATATAGCTTAGCAAAGGAGGTAGCCGCTATATGCGGCGGAAGGATGAGTAGTCGAATTGGAAGGTGAAGACAGGGAAGTCGATTCAATTCGGGGGTGATACGGGGAAGATCGTTACAATGGTAAACGCGTGGTAAAAAAGCAAGATGTATTAGAACTTAGGTGATCCCATCAATCTTACGGAGTTATTGAAATACATGTTGGGTGAGAATGAGCTTATATTTCATTTTCTTTATTCTTTTTGCAATCTTGTCACAGCTTTCTAGTGAGTTTTCTATTTCCCTTTTATGAAACCCCATTGGTTTTGGTTCAATTACATTTTCGACATTCTCTTTGGATCTCATTTTTTAAGGCAGCTTTGACACTCAATTGCTCTAATAATGTCACCATAATAAATGCTATTAATTAGAGTTTCTATTGAGTTCATTATTTAAAAGAAAAAAATTGTTAAACGGAACCAATGATTTCCATGCGTCCAAGGTGGCACCTCCCCTTAAATGAAATATTTGATCTGTAGGTACTCGTCAACTTTTCATACAACTCCGCCAGAAGATCCTTACGCAAGCATACATTGACTTCGTATAAATGTTAAATCATGATTGCACGAGTAGTGAAATATTTCTGAGCAGCAGTGCAGACAAAGATGAAGAGGAAGAAGAAGTAAGCCTCGAGGCGAGACGCGGCTGGTCTTTCGACTATGTTTCATCGCGTTTTAGACATCGACCGACTGAGCCGCGATAAATAAATAAGTTACACGGGAAGAGTGGCCGGCAGCGGCGAAGCTACCTGTTAACAAGCGACTCGGACGTTATGTAAGCGGATCAGCGATTTTCGTGAAAGCCTTGTTACCTCGATTTCACGGGAAAGCTTTAATTAGCTCCACCCATTTTTCGCAGAATTTTCCACCGCCCAACCTCTACGGTACTTTTGCTCCCCCTGTTCCAGAGGGCGTACGGATATCTCGCGGGTATTCCGTTGATAACCGTAATGTGTATTATAATTGAAGGGATTAGGTGTGCAAAGAAGTGTGGCCAAGTGGTTAATTAAATTGCGAGGAAATTTGATTAAAAGTTGCTTAACGTGACATAATATTCTGAATGAAATTTAGCCTCTCTCTGCGCTTCGTTATAATGTACCTAAATAATGTTCATGCACTGAATTTATTTGTGACGAGTGGAGCCAAAGGTTAACTTCCATGTGACTTTGCAAGTTTCTGTCACAGATCGTATTTATATTATATTGGCGATCCGTTGTGGAGTAATTCGCTATAAAGTAATTTAAATTAAACAAAGTCAAAAAAGTAAATTAAATTGTACTTGGAAGTGGAGTGCATAAGGTTGAGTTAGATTGACAGGTACAAACCTTGACAGAATTAAATGCATTGAAAATTGGAATTTCTATATAATAGATGTAAACCTGGAAGTTTGATTAGCTTACTTGTGTAAGAGTATATTAAATTGTTGTCGGTAGGTACTGAAAATTGCGTAAATTTATTTAATTCACGTAAACAGTTTGTATTATTTTCTCGAACTATAGGGGACTTTTGAGATTAACAGTTGAGAAAAAGTTTCTAAAGTATCTTTTGCATGGAAATGTCAATCACACATTAGTAATTCAGAGTTAAGTCTCTCACTCATATTCGTACGGAGTTAATTCTTTTAAAATGCTGGTATTTATCAGAGCTTTTACAATTTCATTTCAAAGAATCGCGTTTTCTTCTTGAAAAGTCGACGCTTGGATAATGAAATCTTTATCGCTCGGAAATGAAATACACGTCAAAGAGCGTGCGCCACAGGAAAGTGTAAACAAAAGTTTGCATTCCTCAGAAGGTCTATGTACCTTCAACATGGCCGCTCATCTTGCAGAAAGAAGTCGCTGTTTCTTTTGTCGCGCGTTAGTCAAGGTTCTGAAAGTTCGTTCAAGGCGGTTCAAGGGACAGGAGAAAAAAAGGAACTTCCTGTTTCTTTAAAAAACTTTTTATAAGGCTATTTATAAAAGATATATATACATATACATATAATGTTCACTGTACACGATCAATTCCAAAATATCGTCCCACTAAACATTATACACGTAAGCAGTTATAAATTATTCGTCAAGCATAAAGATTGCATTACGTCTATAATTAGCAGCCCTGCGTGCCTGATGAAACTGTATCAATCAATTTTGATAATACACACGTATATACATATATTTAATACGCCTAGGAGGGAGTGCCTTCACACGGTCTATAGTTCTTGGAACGATATTTTTGGGCTTTCTCAGCAGTTAGAATTGAATTCATACTGAGTTATTAATGAACTCGAATTAAACTGATATCGAATTGAATGACAGTTGGAGAAGGACGTTGCAGTGGGCTTTTAGGGTATTTTAGAGCAGAATTGAGGGTGACAGGATAAGGGATGGTTTAGGAAATTCTATTTCAATGCATGACTCAGAATCGATCGCTCAGGACCCCTATGCCAGTAGCTGCAATCAGTGCTAGAATATCACAGTGTCCGGGGAACTGTGAAATTTGGATCCGCTAGAAATATTGATTTTCAGGAATAACATTTAACTATGATGACACAGGTAGGACATCACAACGTCGATACGTTGTAAAATTGTAATGCGTTTTACAACAATGTCGACGTCGAACAATATTAATTCCTCCGGTTGTCATACTGGGTCAAACTGACCCAAAAATTGAGTTTGAGGTCAAACATCTTTGAAGCATCATTATAAATAGTATTACTGTTTAAACATTATGGTACTTTAAAGGTTAATTTTCAACGATAAACATATCTATGTATATTCTACAATGTTCAAAGTTTATCTCAGAATTGTTGCGACTTCATTTAACAGATAGTTTTTAAACAGCAGCTGATTGAAAATTGTTTTGGGTCGGACCGACCCAGTGTGGCAACTACGCTTGAAAAAAAAAATAGTTTCGACAACCGAGGGTTGAAAGAAAGGTTCTCAATTTTCCAGAACTTGACATCCCCTCTTTATTGTCGATTATTCGCGGTTTTCTAGTCGACAGCAATATTTGCAACTTTATATTCGTTGTATATAATGTAACACAACAACAACAATATTAATAGTATTATATACTCATTCGGGATACAATTTCAGAATAAAGCAACTGTGAAAGTTTGAAGCAACAATTGCAAATTCATGAGATCGAGTAATTCCACCGATTTCGAGAAGATTCGTTTCATTCGACGGGATTTTTTAGATACTTAATTATTTCTCGTCCTCGATCGAATCTACTATTGTCTCGTGGCGCACGATGGACGCGCGTATCGTTGGTGAGTTCATCGCTGTCATGCGATGATGTAATTCTCGGATGCGTGCGTATCTCGGATCCAAAGGGCTATGCATCGTCCGTTCGCGCACGCACGCGTTGCATTATAAAACGCACCGAGCGGTGAAGGGACGCCGGAGCTGAAATGCGAGTAATAAACGAGTCGTATTTCACCGTGTAACTCGCTTCAACGTTTATTAAACCCAGTGGGCGTTATCGCGAATAGTTTACCGTTAAATAAAATAGAAGAGGAATCGAAGGCGCGATATGTATTAACTGATTTCGTTTGTTGGTGGAGATGCATTCGACAGGACCAATGGCAAGCTCTTCGTGTGATCTTAACAAATGCTATTTCTTCTTGCCAACTTTCTCTGCATTTATAAATAATATGGAACTATGGGCAGTACGCTATTTTATATAGTCTTTGACCTATGAATCATAAAAAAATAAGTCCAAAATATAGAATAAAATTTTTTATATCGACCTTTTTTGAGAGAAAATTCACTTTGAATTTTAGCCGAGGATTGGTGCACCAAAGTACAATTTCGGACCCCTAACGGGTCCTCTGAAGTAAGAGGAATATTTCCCACCACTTTGGCGAAGCGCGACGCGGCGAAGCGAATCAAAGAACAGAATAATAATTAATTAATTGTCACTGCGCTTCGGTCATCAATTGTTTATAAACTTATCTCTTCGTACTCCTTACCTCAACCCGGGACTCACAAAATTTTGACTATTGCACCCTACGCTTATACAAATTGACTTATGGTGTAAGTACACTGTATTTTACTAAAGAAAGCGGAGCGATCATTAAATTCGTTGAAAACACAGGAATCAAGCCTGAATCACCCTGGACAATCTTAAAAATAATATATCGACTAAAATGCGGAAGGTATATTCCATCAAAGAATCATCCTGCATAATCATACACGTTCTGCACAAGCTATATGCAAAGTCTGTGCTAAATCGATGACCCGAACCGTGCACACTCCCATCGCTAGTCCAACAAAACGTTCATTAATCGATTCGGTAATTCCCTCTTCGCATGTGTCTATCGCGCGAAAAATCGCGGCGGTTCTTTAAATGGTATTTAAGGAGGAGGAATATGGATTACGATAAGTACTTCCTCGTCCACTGATAGGGCGCGGGGGAAACGGAAACAGGTCGAAAGTTGCGTGCACGCCGGGTGACCCGGTTCGTTCGCCACTTTCGCGTGGATCTACTATTTCGCGCGGGCCCCGTAATGGACGATAATGAATGGTCTCGCGTAAGTAACGACGCCCGCGATGCTCGCACCGCTGGTTTTTAAATTTACACTGGACCGCTTCCTCGCGGGCTCCGCTACCAATTTTCCTTTCGGACGAAGACCAGAGCTCCTTATTTATTTCATGCGTTCTGAGCGACTCGCGCTATCTATGCACTTTGAAACGAGTCCCGTGGGGCTGACGAGACTCCACGCGAACCTCGGCTCCGTTTCGGTAAAGGAATTCCAGATTCTTGGTGAAAGATTAACATCTTCTTTGGCTATGACTGGTGAATAAACAATAGGTAGACGGGAGATTTTACTCGACCGTGCCCGGAATACATATTGCGTGTAGCAGGGCATGCTGCTTGGCGGCAGTGCATGTTGCTTGAAATAATTAAGGAGTTGCTGAATCATTTGGAAGAGTTAGGCTGGTGGGATTGGTAGATAAACTGGACACGTGAATGTTTTTACTACGGGCGTTTGTGTTGCATATATCAGTCTGAGTTACGAGGAAGCTGGGTACGTAGTAGTAAATATATAGTGCTGCTGGAATTGTTGTACTGTTTATTGCTTCGTGGAGGAATCGACACTTTGGTTTACTGCCTATGGTTTCTAGTTAGGACTGCTGAAAGAAATAAATTAATTTCTGATTTTCAAACCTATCTTTACGATAAAAGCTCATTATGTATTATAAGTACTTAGAGGACTAAAACAAATTGTAAAGTATCGTGATGTAGACGTTAATAAATTTACAGTCCTCACGAATCAGAACATTTCCAAAGCAAAAGCTGATTTTTATTCACCAACCAGTATATCAACCCCCTTTGCTATCTTCAATCATTACGCTAACTCCAAGAATTTAATCTTAAGGGGAAAGTCACTGTGAAATTTGTTTCCTTTCGATTTTTCTTTTTGTGCATTTTCATAATATTTGGGGTCTCAAAAATATACCTGTACAATTTCAAAGTGGAACTCGAAAAATTCTGGGAGTTACGGATGGTTTTGTATAGGTAGCGCAACGCTCGGAATTGAGTGCACGCGTAGGTAATTTGGTGTCAATCGCCCGAAAAGTTTATGTCCAAAAATCCAAATGTATCTAATAAGAGGGATTGTGAGATTATATATTGTTTAAAACTACGTAGAATATCACTGACCACGACGAGACTGTATACAGTTGCGATCTTTGAGTTGCAGAAAATAACTTCTGTCGAAACTTTAAACGCGAGTATCACGAAACGGCATTTTTCAAAACGGGTGCATTAATAATTCAGTGAATTTTTATCGGATTCATTTGAAAGTTTCAGGGAATATTTGCAATACAATTATCTTCAGTTAAGCGTACCAGTTTTTTTATCACATTATTCATTTAATAGTAACATTGAAAAAACATATTGATTTTTGATACTTTTTGGTCAAGATTTCTTCTTAAATCTGCCATTTCTTCAAAAATGAATATTTTATTAAAACCGTACGTGTAACTGAAGCCATTGAAATAATACTTTAAGAAACCGTTCAAATTTTTCAATTCCGATGAAATGTAGGAAAGTTATACGAGCGCCAGTTTTGTAATTTTTTTGCAGAGCCTAACGTTATCGTATGCTGTGGCCATACTGCAGAAATTGTTTTCAATCCGGCAGCATAAAATATTAGTTAAATACATGTATTTTCAGATGGTAATAAAATTTTTCCTAGAAAATTACATTTCATCATAAAAGAATGCCTTGAAAATAGCCTTAATTTTCGACCGTCACAGTAGCTTCCCCCTTAATCCACTTTTATCACCCCTAAAGCTACACCATCCAATGATCTCTATTCTATCTAAGTACAAGCATCCATCGTAAACTTTTTAAAAAATCCACAAAGAAGTATCAACAAGTCGATGATACCTCGAGATGACGTGCCTCACTTGAACCCAAATGCACGTGTCTCCTCCATTACACGGTCAAGAAGATCCCAAACCAAATTCAGTGGTTCCTCCTACCAACGGAACATCTTACTTATTCCCGGTCTAGAACGACTCGATTAGTCCTCGCCGTCGAAACTTCTGCATTCCGTGGTTCCCCTGGAATCCTCCAGCCAGTGTGCCTTGGTTAATGAATCGCAGACACGCGAATCGGACGACCGCGATCATTAATCCGCGAAACGAGTGGCGGTTGTCGGTGCTTTTGGGGGTACGGTGTCCGGGGGTGCGTGCCTCGATGGGGCACGCGTGGTCGCACGTCCTCGGAGGGGAGTAACGCGCACCGATGGTACATAAGGATCGTGAGTGGTGAATCGGTCGCGAGCAAAGGGAGAGAGAGAGGGAATGGAGGAGGAAGGTGGGAAAAAGAAGGGAGCAAAAACCAAGAGCGTGGTAGGGCAGAAGGGGGGCTAGGGGGGCGAGAACAGTGGAGGTGAATGCGAATGGGCAGCACAGGGTGTGACGCGAATGAATGCGAGTCGACGCCATTTTGAAAGGGTACGGGCCGCGGCGGTAGGAAAAGTGGATTGCAAAAATGCACGTAAGTGTTAAGGATCGGCGTGCTGACTTTCTATTCTTTAGAGGCACATATAATGCAGGGCGTTTTCGAAAGGTGGCCCAGGAACTTGCAGGTTTCAGGAACAGTGCTGCCTCGAAAAGAACCTGCACCTCGGTGCTCGGTACCAGGCGCGAGCTCTTTTTGAGACGGGTAGTCTATTCGGCTTGCCTTTGCTCTGTTCTTTCTGATGTGGAGAGTCAGAGGGACTGAGAACGAGCTAGAGGGCACGCGAAAGCGATAAACCATAAATTATAGTCGGCACCGCTGCGGCGTAGTCTATCGAAAAAAGACGGAATAGGTTCCTCCTGGCATGTCTCACTCGACGCAGCTAGTAAGGTAAAAGACCCAATACGTGGACACGTCCCAGTAGCTGGACACTGGTGCAAAAGAACTATTTTATTCAATTATTCAAATAGTTCTTTTTTGGATAAATCGGATATTAAATGTACTAATCAGTATTTTTGCATCAGTGTCCAGCTACTGGGACGTGACCACGTATTGGGTCTTTTACCTTACACAGGGAGTAGCGCGGATAGCGGCGAGTAAGTAGTATTTGAGACAGCACTGTACTCGTCGAATTAACAATTAGCGTGCGCACTGACGTACCATTAAAAACATTTTGAAAAAATGGAGTTGGAAGTTTTGAGCTGCCTCTGATCTTAAATCTGATGTATTGTTATATTAAGAACGAGACTGGTTTGACACGCTTCATACCGTGTGTACTGTCTGTTCTACTCGAGTACGTTTAATAAATGCGGTGACGCGGGCCATCCGTGGTACACGCGGTCTGAATGAGGCGCAGAACGTGTCAAATGGCTAATTGTAGGGTAATTAGAATTTACTAATGACTGGTACCACTGTAACTTAATTACAATTTTGATTTTAGATATAAGTTCATATGAAGTGTGAGGGGAAAATGGGAATGTCGATTTTTGGGAGTTTGTGATTTTTAGCATATTTTGTTGGTGGCAACTGGGACTACAGAACTGTCGAATGAAAAAGAGTTATAAAGTTTAAATTCCGCCGTAAGATAACGTTAAAGATTTGGTGTACTGGTTAAAAAACGAAAATGTCTCCTCTGCACTGTATGAAAATACGGAATGTTCCCACTCTTTGCCTAAGTATAAGCTTCTGTCGTCAAGGAAAAACAAGAAATTATTTAAGAAGAAAATTATATAAGAAAAATGAATTCATCGAGCCTTTAAAGTGTTAAAACTTCATTTCCTCGATAAAACTGTTTTGTGACTTTCCCTGTTCTTCCTCTTAGGTACCTTTCATATGTATAGGGTTGCCACCCGTACTTTAAAATAAAGTATCTTGCGTTATTATACGTAAATTTATTTATATAAATCTTTATAAAAATGATAAAAAGTTGCTCTGTAGTGCTAAAGCAATAAAAAATATGTTTGGAAGAAATAGAAACTAATAAGATTAAAATGTACTTTTAGTTTTTTCGAGCGTACTTTTTTGTACGTTATTTTCCTGTAGAAAAGGTGGCAACCCTACTTTCAAATATCCAGGATCTGAAAAAGGCAAACCTTTGAACACAATTCTCTTGGAAACTTATCAGTAGTGGGCCTTATGCGTGGAATACATATTTGTACGTCCTGGCAACAACTACATGCAACGTTTCAATTAAATCTTGTTAAATCAGTTTTGTTGGAAAATGTAAATTAAGCTGAAATATTCCAAATAACATTCTGCAAAGCGTGGTTGTTTTCACGTAAGCAATATTACGTTTGTGCATTTATTCGGGAAATATTGTGAGGAATATCGTATTAACAAACTTTCGAAATAATCACGTGTAATATTTACTACGAAAGACAATAATGACCACGAAGCGTGTACACTTTCGAAACTAATAATTTACCACGGCGTCGGGCGTCATAATTTGTGAAAAGATGCAGAAAAATTGCGTGCATTAGTATTCCGTGGTTAATGATGCGAGCGACGAGCCAAAAGAGTGGAAAGAGTTCAGCGGGGTCGAGTGTTCATTACCGTTTCTTCCTCCTTTAGTTTACATCTGATTTGCAAATTTCTTCTGCAATTATAACCGACGAATTAATTCCTGCCCAATCGTTAAATGATCGTTTTAATTGCACTCGTTGAGACGAATAATACCGCTTATTCTTTGTTCAAAACAATAACTTTGTCGAACAGGCGTAAGTATATGCAGCTGAACAATGGAACATCGAAATTTCAGAATTCAACCACTGCATTAACTTGGACCTCACTTTTCCGATATTAATTAATAATTTCAGGGATCAAGGAGTATTGTAAAATAAGTCGAGGAATTCTTTTAATAAAATATCCATTGTAAATATATCTTCTGCAGCTTCTATAATTTAAAGCAGAATTTCAAAGTTGACAAAAAGTCACCGAAAAATTGAAGAGGTCTTGTAGAAAACTCTATAACTGCAAAAAATCAAATTATATACTATAATATTACCAGTGGCACATAGATGATTTTCCGATACAAAGATTTTTTTAATTTTGACACTTACAGTGTTTTCTACAAAGATACATCAATTACAAAAAATGAACATTTTATCTATAAAGATATGTATGTCTCGAATTCCTCACAATCTCTTTATTCGTCTGGACCAACATTTTTCCAACGACACAAAGTTCCACGAGTCACGATACGTTATGCATTAATCATAACTGATTTAGTTTCAATGAATCGTTTTTCCGTGGTGGCGCGGTATTCGTACGCGCGTTTAATAAATATGGATACGCGGCATCTCGCCTATCCCTCGACAAAACAGAAACATGCAAATTCCTGGTGGCAAAAGAAATCGAAGAGTCTTTCATCATTCCGCAATCGTGGAAGGTTCGTTTTCAGGACAAAGCGATTAAACCGTGGGAGTTGGAGTTTTTGTGCGCGTTCTTTAAATGCCACGCAGCTGAGCGAGATCCAGGATATTATATCGAAATCCAGGATACGTGGAAAATTTGAAGTAAGTAGTTGAGAAACGTGGGAGAGTGGACGCGTGGTACGAGTGTACAATATTTGCCATGGAATAAAATCCGTACTTCGTCTGGTCTGTTTGCTTTTCTGCGCGTTGTCACTGCTGAACGGTATACACGGTGTACGTGACTGAACAGCAGTGAAAAAAGGGAAATTCGAAAACAGAAGTGAATTTAGAATTGGTGCGAATTTTCTGTCGCTATTTTGATTTATTTTATATTTTCTTGTGACTTTCGTAATGTCTACTGTGCAATAAAGAATTATTATTATTATTATCAACTTTGCGCATGAGAAGTAATGAGACGCAAGGTGATTCGAAAAGTCGCGAGTTAAAGTTTGAAAGTCAAGAAAGATGAAAACGACTTTTGAGTGCCTTTTATTCGGTAGCTTTGTACAACTTTACAAATTTTATGCAATCTCTCAAGTCTTGGAAATCTCGACCCTTGGGGTTTGAAATTTCTGACGTTTGAATGCTCGGCGCTTTACATTCGGAGCCACTCGAGATTACCTATACGAATTTCCGAGATTAATACAAGCTAGTTCTCCAGTACCATAACTATATTAACGAGCATGGTTAAGGTTTCCATTAATCTGAATATTTCCAAAATTCCAAACTCTGTCTTCTTGATTTGTTTATGAGATAATACGCATAAGCGGTTGTACGTTTGTATTTATACTTCTAGAAACCCTATTTCGAAGTGAATCCCAGAAACACTGAACGAAAATTCTAAATTCTAAAAACTGGAGTCCGAAAGAACCGACGGGGAGGAAATTCGCGTTCAAGGGCTTTCCAGAAAGGTCGAGGGATTTGAGCAACAGGGAGCTCGATCTTTGCAGACACGGCGCGGCGCGCAAAACACTGGTGTACACGGAGATGCGTCCTTAGTTGGTATTCGAGGCGTGGAGCGTACGGGAACGGCTAAAAATGGCGAGGAACGTAAACGCGACTGCGATACAAATGCTAAAGCGGGCCTCGATTTGCATAATGAGCAATATAATTAGCGCGTGTCGCTGAATACGCTAAGATGACCGTGGGTGGATGGGGAGAAGATGCTCCCTGTTCCTCGTGTCGGAAACTCCGGGCTGCTTTCCACGGAACGCTATGCGCGTCGCTCGCGCGACAAAGAGGAAACTGAGGCGGCCGAGTGAGTACTTACATATTTCATGGCCTCGTCTCAAAGCGTTTTTAGGGAAAACGAGCCGTGGCGGAGGGGTGGAACTTGTCGAAAATCAGGCGCCCCTCGAGCAACCCTTATAACGCAGATTCGCGCGAGGGTGCCTGTTGGAACTGCGTTATATTATAGTTCGGAATCTGTGATTTAGATATACAGGGTGGCATTGTGTGTGAGTAGCGAAATGGGGTGTAGATCGCTTTTAACTGGTTTTTTAAGTAAAGAATTGTTAAGAGGGCATATTTCGTTGTGTGATCCCGCAGGGACCATGCTGTTTTATAATCTCATTTAAATAAGGACGTACACTTTGGGATAAGTTTTTTAATTACAGTCGAACCTCGATAAGTCGGATCTCAAGGGAAGGGAAAAAATATTCGAATTATAGAGGTTTCGATTTATCGAGTTTTCAAGTAAAAGTGGCTCAACAAATGAAAATTTGACTTATTGTGAAGCTGTAAATCAAGACCAGTTCATGTTTTAAAGGTCAATTGTTTATTGTATACCTATAATCAAATATACTTATCACTTATGTACTACATGTATACCTACATATATAAAAATAATTGTAAGACACATTTTATGCTCGAAATCTTATTAGTGTATTGTAAATCAATAGTATTTGTCAATCGTGAATAATTCAGAGAAAACATTTTTCTCAATATTTTGAGATCTTTCTACGAAATTTCGTAATAGGTATGTGTGTAGAAGCAAACTTCGACTTGTACAGGTTGGAATTCTTCTAAATTCATATAGGTGAATATAGAAATTCGTATAGGTGAAATTCATAATTTAAGATGCAAGATATAGTTCGACTTACGGAAGTTTTATTTCGAGTTGTAAAGGTGATTACAGCGGAGCAGAAGGGAATGAAGAAAATTATCGATTTATAGAGATTTTCGAGTTCACGAGGTCCGGCTGTACCTAGGTCCTTTTATCATCGAAAAGCCTCAGCTTTTTTTTTCAAAAAACAATACTAACAAGTAACGCATATAGTTTCATATTTAGGATGGGTCTAAATGGAGTTTTCATCCGCCAGGGAGGGGAGAGTTAAGGCTATCGCCCACTAGGCCGAACGGAACCGAACCGAAGTTCGTTGGCGCTCTTCTATCATATGGGCGATGCATGGTTGCTGCTGTTCTATCATATGAGCGATGCGTGGCTGTCGCGCTTCGCTTCGCTTCCGTTCTGTCTAGTGAGCGATCACCTTTAATGAGAACTGTTGTGCGATTGTGTTTTTGGTTTGTGGTGAATCTGTGTACTTTGCAGGTTTTTAACTTTTTCATTTCCTATTTTTTTCTTTGAGACTATTCCGAATCCTCCTTTTTTACATTCAGAAGAAGTGCGAGACTACCCACATAATGCAAAAAATTATAAGTACACTTCCATCTAAAAAAGCCGAAAAATTGCAGTTGTAATTTATAGATGTATTTCTGCATTTATGTAAAGGAATATAGAATCAGGATAATAGTAGATCTGGTTAAGTCAGGGCTGTCTTTTACTAGAGCAATAGGTATATTATATATCTATTTGGAGAAATGCTATAGCCCACCCGACTTATTAGAATTATTTTGCACATGAAATTTCACAGTTGAATCAGCTATCGTTCTCCTTTGAAGTGTTGTCATTAGTCTGCATATAGTGAATCGCAAAGTTTGCGATGGAAGAACAGCCCTGGACGGTTTCGAAACGTGTTATTAAATTGATGTATGGCCTCTTTGTGGATCAACGTTCGGAATATTCCCAGCGGTATACTTGCGACAGTAGTGGTCTTAATACAGGTCTAGGGTTTAGTTTATGACGTAAAAGATAATAAGGTGTATATCTTTTATGAATATGCTAGTAGTTTATTAAGATTAGAATTTTTATATTTACGGTCTCCTTTTTAGTTAGGCCGTGGCACAACGCCACGATATTACATTCGATGGTTAATGAAACTCTGAGCTATTAGAATTCAATGCCATGTCATTTGCAATAAAATCTATGATACCTATATTGCGAAAAATTAATACTTTATTGGAACTGTAGTGAAAACAAAAATATGACTTTATTTAAAATATACAGAAGTCTGCAATATGAAGCATTGGCATAAAATTTTTCCTTAATGAAACATGAATTTAATTAAATTACTTTTACCTTATCGCCCGATAAGTATTTTTCATTATTTGTTAAATAGTAGGGGATGAGAATACGTTTCGAATTATTATTTAGTTAAAATATTATCTGTACAACTGTTCAACTGTGCAGATTTTGGTGCAAATGAAATTTATTCTTCGATCGCAGAAAAATGATTATTCATCACTTTTATATGTTAGCTACTACAGCAAGCAAGTTACCTCTATACATTATTTTCTAAGAAACAAATAAAATTTCGGTCGACTAAGAATTTATAGAAAAATTCATCCGCTGAATCCATTTTGAATCAATAGGTCATAGTATTTCCACTCTCTTATTTAATTGCAGTTCCAAAACTTCACTTTCCGGTTGTCATTAATTTCTTTAAGCAGAAATAGTATTACTTATATCCTTTCTAAACTATCTGTCCTTGAATGTATGCTGCAACCGCACATTTCCTCCACTTTCAGTAAAACTATCACTAAACAGGAGTAGGTATTTTTATCTATTACTCCATGGAAACATGAATTTTGTATGCCACAAAAACGGAAAAAAGCAATGGCAACTCAAGCAAACTTTAAATGATTCAGTGCCAACTTTCTTAACGTTTTCCGCTCGAGGAATATACAGGGTGTCTCGTAATATCTGGGACCCACTTCAGGAATGAATACAGCACTCTAAAAAAATAATAAAAAAAAGAAGCCCAGCTCTATTTCACGTTATTTATAATATATAACGATTCTTGTATTTTGCCAATCTGTAATCGATTATTTCCACAACAAATATTGAATATGGCAATGCTCAATGATCTCTTACCATTGATCTTATTGCTCTTTCGACACGTTCAGCTGTCACTTGGATTTGGTGGAAAAGTTTCTTAATTCTCTGATGGAGAATATGAATTTAATTTATCAACTAGATTATTACAACAGAAAACTTGTTATAACTCGTAAAGAAACCTTTTTTTGTATTATTTTCAAATAATGAATCATTCCTGAAGTGAGATCCACATGTTATAGGACACCCCGTGTATGGGAAAACTCGCGCGTAAAGTGCAAGAAATTTTAACGAGCGACAGTCGAACGATACACGGCGGAACACCGCGACATTTGCATTTCTCTTGCAGTACATTTTAATTGCACCATACCAATACGATGTGCCGGCGTTACAACCAGTTAATTGGCACTTGGCCGACGAAAGAAGGAATCTCGCTCTATGAATGGAAACAAGCGAGTGTTCGGTGTTCCCAGACTTTCTCTGAAACCGCCACTAGAGCTGGATACTGCTTTTAATAACTTAGAAGGTGTTAACGAGCGGAACCATCAATCTGGATCGAGTTGATGATATTTTTCTGTGTACCGCGAGCGTGCATCTCATAACCTGAAGAGACAGAGCCAGGTCGAGGAGGAGTCTTTCGACGTACGGTTAGGAAAGATATCGAGTATGAAAATGTAGTAGCTATTAACGTATCAACACACCCAATCGCCCACTTTCAAGCAACTTACTTCGCCTGGTTATTGGAATTCCGTAACACGGGAAATTATCAACCCTTCGCACTCTGACTTATGCATTCACTTTTTAATCGATCAGAGATCTTTAACTTACAACGGAAGATCCCGAAAATATTCTGAAACTTTATGGGTATACAGGGGATTTCCTCCTGATTGCAATGCAATTTTTGTTTGCTACCCAAATTCACTCGAAGGAGGTGAAATTAACCTCTGAAAATTCGGCTATTTTCCGATTTTGAGTTATAACTTGTGAACTGTAAGAAATAGAAAAAAATAACAAGACAAAAGTTACTTCTTTTAATTAAATCTATCATTTGGTAAAAAAATTATTTTACAGTTCACGAGTTAGAACACAAAATCGGAAAATAACCGGATTTTCAGGGGTCAATAATTACATCCCCTTAGAGTGATTTGGGGCAGTAAACAAAAATTGCGATGAAATCAGGAGGAAATTCCTTACGTATTTACAAAGTTTCAGAATTTTTTGAATTTCCTGGTTCGGGATGTTCCCTTGTTAGTCAGTATACTGCACTTATTAAATATGGGACTTTGGAATAGGAAGAAATATGGTGTATTGATTTACAAATTAATAATTTGTTTAATTCTATCAACTACGAATTTGTCTACTTTTACGACTTTCATGTGCCTGAGAGGCATATTTGGTGTGCCAGCGGTAAAACTGTATTCGATATATGTTACGTACTTAGGTATAGGTATCACAGTCTTCTAACTTTCTTCGAACCTTTACAATTCAAACGAAACATAAGAACCACTTTCGTTCCACGAATATATAAGTAACAACAGAAACTTGGTGTTTGGATAATTCTTTATGGAAAATAGAGCATAGTGATTTACTAAAAGTTCTTAGGAATTCGATGAATATTAATAATTATGTGAATAATGGTGAAAAAAATTAGATACTGTTAAACAATTAATATTGTAAATAGTTAATCCTTTTTGATCGGGGACCAACATTCTCAGGACAAATTTTTCATGGAAAATGCAGCGCAGAGCTCGCGGGTATTCGTTAAGCAGCGATAGAATGTACTATCGGCGATCAAACCTCCTCGTGGAACTCCTTTGTGTCGCAGAGATTCACAAAGACCGCGGTCTCTTGCTGGAAGGAATGGAAAATTTATCCGTAGATTGAGAGTCGTTCGAGTTTGAAGACATTGTTCACGTTTCGTGAAATTAAATAATGCGAGAATGCAGCCGTTTTCTGACGTGCCAGGTTGTTCGTCGGATTCCAATCAGTGCTTTGAATGCCTTCACGGTGATCTTTAATATTTTCATTCATGTGCAAGAGTTTCTTGAATAATATAAATATTCTGATATTGCATAATTGGTTACTAGATCGAAAGTATTTCAATTTTATAATTAATAGTGCCAGAAAGTAAGAAATGAAAATCGTTTTGCATAACAAAATTAATCGAAGATCCACGATTTCTACTAATTTATTAATCCTCCTTCCACGTTCTCCAAAATCTCTTACTAAAACCGACAGTTGCTTAGCAAACCCCTTCGTCTTATTTTCGTTAACTACATATTGCCCAGTCTTCATGAATCATTCAGAGGCTGCGTGTCAGATGCACCCCTCGTCGATACCTCCCCCTGGAACCTCCAGACGTCATCTTGGAAATATTCGTCACGTGTGCGATGAAACGCTCGCATTCTGACGGACCACCGTATATAGGGGGTTACGCGGAAAAGCACGTTGCCCTTTAAGGGTGGGGGCGCCAGTTGCCTAGCGACTGGCCCTAGTAACCCCCGTAGCACCCTTGGGGTGCACCCCGTGCAACTATCGCCAGCGATGTGTTCAATCACTTCGAATATACGAGTGGACTTTCGTATCGTTTCGTGTGCTACTCGAAATTCCCACTTTCCGAACACTTCGAGTAAACTAAATTTCGAATTCACGCTATATCGCGATATCATTAAATCTAGCGGAAGTATGGACGATTAATTTTCAAATAGCTATACACCCGTCCATCGATTCACGCGATGCTTTTTGCACCGTAGTTCTTGTATTATTATGATCTTGAGAATTCTCCTTCAGTCATAGTGATTAAGATTATTGATTTTTTTAAAAGAGCCATTAGATTTGCAATGTTTGCGGAATATTCTAATGTGAGTTGTTTCTCTGTTTCAGGTAAGGTGCCTTTTTGGATCTCGCGGACGTAAGTCGAATTGTGTAGAATAACATTCGTGGTAGTTACATCATAAGAAAAGGTAATTTGTAATTATTGTTCGGCGAGTAGGATGGGATTAAATGGCTCGTTTTATTTTCTACGGTGTCGTGTCTGATCAGTTGTTAAACTTAACGAAGTGGAAATGAATTGGTTTGACATTAGTATACTCATAATGATGCGTGCAATTAAGTGAAGTGAATAGACGGAATTATTATAATTTCATTTAAAAATGCATAAGTATTTAGTCACGATGAAAAGCACAATAACTAACCTTTCCTGTAGTTGATTCTCCATACAACTTATTGCTATAGGTTCTTCCCATAAACGAGTGTATTTAAATAACAAAATTTTCCCGATGAATCGCCCAATTTCGCTCAGCGCAGAGTCATTCTCAAATAACGTGTTACCTCGCCCTCACACTTAACAGGTTAACTCCAGTAATCAAACTTCCGTCTAATATTTTTTCGCGAAATTTCTCAGAGTCCCGTGTCCGCGATGACATTGTCGAAAACTCGGGAAAGGTAGTTTTCGGAGATTAGGAGGCAGCCAGAACTTTTCCATTTGCTTTGTTGCCCGCCTGGAACCTTTCAAGGATCAAGGATCAAGGATCCCAGGCCGCCTGGTTTTCCGAAGGAAACTTTCACTTGGCCGTGGTGGAAAGAGGAGCGGCCCGCAATCGCACGGCTATCGCTCGTGATCGTTGTCAATAATTATCTTTATCTCGCTCGATCCTTGTTATTATCGTTTTTATGCGCGATCGCTGAAACAGCGCACGCTATTCTTTTCCACGTGTCTGAACAGTGATAAGATCACGCTTATCGGCCGCGCGACTGGCGGAATACCGGTCTGGAAATCTATCGGGGAATGAAAAGGGATCGGTAGCCTTTGAAGCTTAGTTTTTTCACGAGGCACTTTTGTGAACCACGAATGACATTTCAGATAAATTCACATGTTTTGTGTTTCTGGATGCACCTAAGTAGGTACTGTTTAAGATAGTGTGGCACTATCTGTGTCAAGTTAATGCATCTTAAATGTCAGTTATGAATCACAAAGTGCTGTTAAGGATGAGAAAGTTGTGCGAGCCACGAGTGGTATTAGTAACTCAGTTATTCTTATGCACCAATAAAGAAGACTTGTCTTTAACCAGCTAAATCAAGAAGGCAAATTAACTCTTCACTTCAAATCCCTTCTATCTTCGCAGCACCTACCACTTGATTTGCCAAAAAAAAATCAAAATTTCGCTTGCACAAAACAATAAATAACGCATTAGATATTACATAATTGTTTAAAACAATCATTTCGTAAATATTCGCACACCTTCAGAAGTTTACATTTACAGTTCTCACCCCCTCCCTCCTTCGCTCGTTACCGACATTCATGATTATTTACTCGTCACCAGTGTCGCGCCTATCGATCAGCCTTCGAGACTCAATTTTTATTCGAATGTTGCGCGTGTATCGGGAGAGCAAATACACCGGGGTACATATTTCCACGTTGGTATCGGAATTTTGCGATTTTTTTCCCCGCTCCCAACGGCCTGCACGCGTTTCGTTATCGAGCATCCGCAGCCGAGGCTCGCCTCGAAGCATTTCATCTTCGCAATAAAGCCGTATACATGCGAACTTTTCAAACGCGAAATTATATTGCTCGCGGTTCCGTTTTCGACAAGTGTTTCCGGTAGAGTTGCGCGAGCATTGTTTGCCTGAAAAATTTGTAGGCGAGTGATACTGGCTCCCCCCCCCCCCCCCCCCCACACACACACCACTCCTCTCCCCCAAATACACTCCATCCATTTATATTGCAAAGAGCAACGGATGAGCGGTGGTTGCGAAATTTGGTGTAGAGTCAGGGAATTTACACGAAAGTTGGTGTAGCGTCGTGGAAATAGTGACAACTTGATGCAGGGTTGTGGAAATATAGGAAATTTGGTGCAATCATGGAAATCTAGGAAATCTTTTGCGTAGAATTATAGGAATGTAGAAAATTTGATGTGAGGTCATGGAAAAATACGAAATTTGGTATAGAATCATGGAAGTATAGGGAATTTTGTGTAGAGTCATGGAAATATACGAAATTTAGTGCGGAAGCCCAGAAATATGCGAAATTTTCTGCAAAGTCACAGAAATGCCCCAAATTCGATGATTTAACTCCACAGATTCTTCTACCCTCTTCTACCCACTTTCGACTCGCCAAAAGAATCAATTCAGTCCCCCCTACTCGCGTGCTGAAGCAAAAATAGCTACCACCAAGAAGAAGAAAAGCCACGACAAAAAAATTCTCCAAGCTCGAGATTTTAGCGGGCAAACACTGCTCGCGAAGCTAATCGATGACCTGCAGCCCTGGCTTGCCATTTGCAACGTAAACTTTGCGTGTTTCGTCGCGCATATGTCACGTAACTAATTTACGAGCAGCACACTATACCAAAAAAAAACTATTTCAATTTTTTTATACCCCCAGTTTACGTTAAAACTACCCCCGCGCTACTTCGGCGAGTGCCGCAGAGCTATGATCAACCAGAACACTTTAAACAATTCAAGCATAAAAATTTGCGCTCTGTCCAGTGAACTGTCCGCTCAAGTTTGGCCAAAGATTGAAAATCCAGATCACCTCCATCGTGATTAAATTCTAGCATTCGTTCGGAGCCATCCCGCACCCCCGCGATTGGGCAAAGTAACCTTGTTACATTCACGATAATCGACGAAATGCGATTCGGCCCGCATCGAGCTGTTTGTACGGTCGATGCAGCGAGGGGATGCTTAGAGGTCCGCTTATCCATTGAACAATCCTGATGTTGACCCTGATCCTGGCAAAGGGACGAAGAGGAGGCCGGGTCTTGGAATGCTGTGTCTAGCTTCAGGCTGTTCCCTCCCCTCTGCTCCCCCCTCCCCCCCCTCTATTCGCCACCCCACCACTATTCGTCTCTTTCACTTTCGCTGTATTCTCCCAATTCCGTCTCCCTTTCTCTCTTTCCCCTCTCTTTCTCCACCATTTTCCACCCCCTTCCCCCCTCCTCCGCGATCCTCTGTCCCGCTCTATCGGCATCGCGTACACTCTTTCTCGTTTATTAACTTCCCTCGTCCTTTCTCCCTCCCTCCCTCCCTCCCCCCTCTCGCTCCCCCTGCAGCGTCGCTGTATCCTTGGTACTGGTCCCTATCTTCTCGGCTGGAGGCATCTACGTCCCACGTCATCGTATCAGGATCTCTCCTCTCGCCTAGCTCGAAGGCACGCTCGCCTCTCCTCGTCCTGGGGGATTCTCATTTTGTTTACAAACGCGAGTTTCACTTTTACGCAACTCCACACGGAGGAGCGCGTGGAATCGTTGCTGGGTAACTTTTGTGCAATGTTCCTTGGCAATTCTCGCGCTTTGCGATTCATGAGACACTTCTGTGGAGTGCGATTGGTATTTCGGTCATATCCAACCATTTGCAAGCTTTTTTTAATATATGCTCTCTCTTTTGTGGATATTTATGTGAAGTACCAATCTTGACCTGTAAAAGTGCCTCGCGTGGAAAAGCCTTAAGGACATTTTGCGGCTCACAACCGATATCTCGGTTATACTCTCTTGGAAATGATAATAGTACTTCAAAATTAGTGAACAGAAATAGATGTCTGAACTCGCGTCGAATACAATCTATGAGTCTCAAAATTGTTCCGTGCGAAAAGATGTTGTTCAGCGTAAATAGACTATCGCCGAGCGAAATCGTGAGTTTGCAAGTTTTCGAGGCGAGCACCGTGGAGTTTTGTATTATTTTCAATGGTGAGGGCGAAGGGATAAAGATTTAGTCAGGGAATAGCGTCGAATTAATTACAAATTGCCGGAGAGATTTTTGAAGAGAAATTTCTTTAAAAGATCGACATTCGTTCCCTTCTTCGATCTTTCGCTCTCATATATCTCCAGTATCTTACACTGAAACTGATCTTCTTCAACTTAAAGTTTATGAAATTCGCGCAATTAACACTGAAGGGTTCGCGGTCGATGACATATTTCAACCCTCCTGTAACTACCCGCACAACTGCAGCAATGAACGTCATTGGTCCTCGTGTGAAAGCACGTCACTGAAAATTAACTGTATGTTATTACGGAGTTAAATTTGACTCAGGAGAAGTCGCAGGCTTCTTCAATTGCTATTAATTCATTTCAGACCCAATAACGATGCAGTATCTATAAAATACAAATTTACCTATCTTTATATACCTTATCTCCATCAAATCTAATCTGCATCCCTATATCTGGCTAGAAATTTAGTTCTCATTCTCACAATTACTAAAACCTACGGGAAATGTTTATTACATTATTGGACTACTTAACACATTATTATAGTATCTGCATCGAGAAAATATTATTTAGCTACAAGAATTGTTTACCCTGTATATATTTACACTATACCACGCTCCTAAGTTCTTAGATCTCTTTCCCAAATCACCCTCTGTGACACAAAGTACTTACACACGCATAACAGTTGCATATCCCGAGTAATGCCAGTAATTCCACCCAGGATAGGTCAGCTTTCCTTTCTAACGCTGATCCAGGTCCCAGAGGGGAATGAGCACCCCTGATGGACACACGATCCATGACCAGGGGGCGAGTGTACGGGGGAGAAGGACGGGGGAGAAGGACGGAGAGAAAAAGCAAGGAACTCGAGGAAGGGAGGTGGAAGAGCGTAGAATAATCGGTTAGAAAGGAAAGGAGAATGGTGTTTCAGCCCGTAGGTAGTGGCCTGCCCTCCTCGACGTCCTCTTTGCTCAGGGCCCACTGGGGCCACTGGTCCCCGCGGGCCTGGTTAGGCCCCGGCTTAAGGGCCCACCATTCTAACGGCGTATTTCGCTCTCGTCAGTGGCAGACCGCGTATTTTCGGCCGCGCTGGCCGTGTTCTTTGTCCACCGGAGGGAAAATTCCTCACCGAATCGAGTGGTTTTCCATTATCGAGTTGTAACCGGATTTCCTTGGGGCGTGGAAAACACCAGTGTCAATCACGAATTCCTGCTCCCACTTCTATGGCTCGTTTCTGTGTTGGTAGAAGAAATGCTCACGAATTTACGAGTTGCGTGGAATGGAGACGCGGAGGTTTTCATTTTACGAGATTTAATATCTGGTTAAAATTTTCGGGATAATTGCTTCGAGATAATATGTTGTTGGTTTGCGTGGACCTAGTTGTGTATGGATGTCGCTCGTTAAAGGAGCTGTTAGATTTAGTGGGGCGGTTGTAATGGTTGGAATTATTGTAAGCGTGACGAATAACATCTGCACAGTCACATTTCGGAGTGAATGAGTGAATGATCCAGGTTTGAAAAGGGTACAGCATGTGTCGAGAAGGGAGTAGGGGTCCTGGTTGGTCGAGTAATGTTGGTAGTTGTGTTTTATTTTGGAATAGATGGTTATTCCTCTTTTGTTATCTAAAAATTCCCTTGTTCAGTTATCCCTCACCAGAGATGGGCAAACAATTATTTGAAATAAAAATATCGTGGACAAATTTTTATTTCAAATAATTTTTTGCCCATCTCTGTCCCTCACTACTAATTCAAATAAGAAGGCTCACAATTCTAGAGTGTATAAAAGAATTCAAGCACCTACAATATTAATTTAGTCTCAAGTTTATGAATCTAGATTAATATAACCCTATCTGTACCTAAGCAAAAGGTTCATATACACAAATTGAAAGAAAAGAACCTGTGAAAGAAATTGTATAACGAAGCTAATTACTCGAATCTACTTATCCACATACATTCCTGCAAAGTTCAAAGAAAATTATTGAATCAGCATCCATCGTCCTTATTTTAATAGCTACTTCGGAAAAAGAAACTTGACTAACTCTGTCGTAGACAGACAAAACCTACGTAGCAAGCTACTTCTATTAAATGCAAATACACGATTGAAGAAATCATTTATCTAGATTTCAATTTCGACTTGGGAGAGTGGGCACGATGAGATTGCATTAGAATAGCGATGGCTACGGGGGAAAGGGTGGTAAGGCAGGGGCTCGAAGAAGTTACTTTAATGTTTACTTTGCCTTCGTTAACGAAGGAGAGTACCTTTTAACGGAATTAGGCCGTTGTAATCTAATAACGATATAGAATCGATACACAGGCCCCTCCGTTCAATTTAACGGTGTGTGCCGTCGCGTTAAATATAACGAGAGTAACGTTTATGCGTGCGCGTAATATAACTCGAGTTGATTGAATAATGAGGCTAATTTGTGCCCCCGATTGCGCGTCTGGATGAAAGGTAAATTTTGGCTGGCTCGCGCTCGCAGTTACTCGTTATTTCTGCACACATTCGTTGCTTGCATGAATTGCCATGAAGTTTCGGTCAGTGGCTTGGGATTTATCGAACGAGCAGAGGGAGGGATCGACCACTAAATAATAATAATAATATAGCTTTGGTACATCATATAAAACAGAAAATCACAGCAGAAGTTGGGAAAATAAAAAGGTTGCGAATTTGAACAAAGACTACTTAAGCTACTGTAGCACGTTTTTTCACAGTGTCTATTTATATCCGTTACTGGTCTAATTATAATTATATAATGCGTATGTGGCAGTGAGGCAATCAATAGAGCCTACTGCTTCTATTATTGTTTTTATAGCCGTGCGATGGGCGGCTTTTAGTAAAGATAAATTGGGCTGTTATTGAACCTAACTTTGGAACTGTTGTTTAGCAGGGAAAATTGCGTGCTGGATGCTTTTGCGCGTCGTCTATTGCATAGTTATGTGTTTAATATCGAAAGTCGATACGTAGCATCTGTATGCCCTTTCTCGAGTCATACAGTTTACGCTGGATAATTTATTTATTCTACAAATTATCTATTTTGGTAGGATTAACTACTTATTTGTCCTATAAATAATCATCTGAAAGAAGTGTGCTATTATGGATTATTGAGAATAAATATTTAGAGTGAAAGAATTTCTGCTAGAAAGGATTTGTTAAATATCGACAAATTTCTTCTTTGCACACTTTATGTTTAGAGACACAGCAATTAGTTTTCGTAGAATTACGTACGTTAGAGGAAAACAGATGTTGTAAGACTTCTCCACTGTTTCTATCAGTGAAGCAACTCTGTTATTCGAGTTTGGTAGGAACCAAAAGTTTCAAAAGCCAGAAACTGCTGGGGCGCTGTTTTCATGGACGTTTTATTCAAGAGTAATTTACTTTGTAGAAAGTGTAGCACATGTTTGGAGAAATGAAAATCTATTGGCGAATAGGGAAATAGGAAGAATGGAAAGTTTTGATAGGATAATGACTTGAAAGAGAATTGTTATTTTAAGACATCTATCACGACGTCTTCGACTAATTATATTTCGTTCATAAATACAGTAATATGATAATTAAGGACAGGTTAGAATAGCAATTTACAATCTTCTCCATAAACCTTGTCTATTATAAAAATTCTAATTAGTTTCAACTTTTTGGTCCCATATTTTCTATTTTAAATCTCGTCATTAGAGCCTAATCAAGGTGTATTATTATTATGATAGAGGTACACGTTGGGTCGTGTACAAAGTCACCGACAAAAATTCAAGATCCTTCGCGATGCATGGAACATTGTCAAACGACATTACGTACTTCTTTTTCTTTTAATACGAGGTCTCACACTCGATGAAAAGCCGAAGTCACCGAAGTATCATAATGTGATTCTGATGCGATGTTAATCCCCAGGACAAGTCAACAAGCAAGAAGTTACCTCGGATGACAGTTGCTAGCGAGTCATCCCGTATATCATTGCTAAGCTTTGCACGCTAAAGAGTACACAATAGCTCATTGCAGTCATTGTTTTGGGAGTACTAAACGTGCAGCTTCAAGAAAATCGAGTGTACATATGTATTAGGTTGGTGGAAAACTTTGTTCGATCTTATTAAATCAATCTTTATTAACAATAAATATATATTAGGTACATGTTTATTTAAGCAAAGTATTTTCCTCAGAAAAAGAGATTTCTGTATACTTATTTAACATTACTTAACAGTAAGCGAACGAAACTTTACACCGACCTAATATTTGATGGATGATAAGTTTACACGTGTATGACAAATGTTACTATTCACGAAATAATATTATTAAAAGACATTATATTGGAATTCTTTTTGCTAACTGAAACGCCAAGAGCCATGTGTTTTTGCACCCCAAACGCGCAATTATTTACATAAATGTTTTCGCAAAGTTTGCACAAATTAAAATACGAACACTTTAAAACACGTGTATCCCTGCCTTTAAATAAACCTGAAATACAGACTTCTATTGGATTTGCAACTCCCGATATACCGTACCGGACAAAAAAGTTACCACCTTTTCGATTTGTTTTCATATTTGAAAGCTGTACAAAACCCAATTAAAGTTGAATTTATTTAACCAACAAACAAAAGTTTTCTATGGAAATGAACAGGACAACACATTTTGGGGGCCGACAAAGGAGTTACCATTTTAGGTAACTTTTTATGCCGTCCTAAAAGCAAAAGGTGCGCCCGTGAAATATTAGATTTTTTATTACTTTTCACAAGCGGTAACTTTTTGACGGCTTTAAAAAATGTGTTGTCTCGTTTAATGTTGCATAAGGTTTTTATTTGTTAGTTAAATAAATTCAACTTTAACTGGGTTTTATACAGCTCTTAATACTTAATCAGAATACACATATCGGGCACATACATATATTGAGTTGATATTAAAAAAGTACCTAATAGAGGTAGAGTGGATCGAAAACATGATAACTGTTTTGTCTGCTAGTGTATTATTATTACCCAAAATAAGTAGAACACCAACCGCTTTATCTCCCATACAGATAAAAAACAGTGCACGCTACCTGAATTTTTGAATGCTTTAACATATACTTCCGTTAATACAGCAAAAGCCAGGACACGAACGGAATTGATTAATAACGGCAGTCCATCGTTAATGGGCCCACTCGTTGCGGGACTGTGCTATACCTACACGCTCCTGACGCGGATCCCTGGAATCCCAGGGTGGCCCAAATAGACAAAAACCCTCGAAAGCGTTCTTTCGACTATGGTCGAGAAGCGAGAGGGGGCCGTAGTTGTCGACGGCGTTCACAAAAGCGAAAACCGGAGCGCCGCGGAAGATGTCGATCGGCGCTCGGCACGCGAAACGCCCAATCGCCTGCGATTTGATTTATTTCCCTTTGGCGGCGGCCCGTTTGCCCAAATTGATCGAGCGGAGGATCCGATTGGAAATCCGTTTCGCGTTCGACAAAAGCGAAGGGAAAGTTCGCCGCGCGTGATTTATCGTGAAACGCGGGCCCTCAATTCCGCGGAACGGTCGAAGCGCGAGCAGCCGTGGCCCGCGGGACGAAAACGCCTGACAGCTTGATGTGTATTAGATTTTTCGCTATTCGCCCCGCCGGCGTGCGTCTGTTCTCGAAGTTTAATATTGACGGATCGTCGTTCCGCAACGCAGTCGAAGTTACACGCCAGGCGGTTCCTTGTCGCTCTTTGCAATTTATCCTCGCGTTAACAGATTAGAGAGTACATACTTTCGGATGGATGAAAAAGAAGATGTTTATGTTTATGGCGTTCAGATCAAACAATCACACTAATCCCATCAGCCACGAGGGATCAGTCAAGCAGTTATAAAAGTTACTCAGAAGGCCAGAGTGTAACAAATCGCTTAGGAAACCTGGCGCGGAATGAAGAAATTCGGTAAACGAACGAGTCGTTTGGAGGGCAAGGGGCGAACGAGCAGCGTGAATCGAGGAGCGACGGAAGCGAGCGCGACGCGTCGATGCACCGCGAGGAATTTCAATCCCCTGGCCGCGGTTTATCTGGAAAAGTCATCGAGCCGCTTCGCCTGCATACACGTCACCCTCTGTTCGCGAGAAATTCAGCTTTCACCTGGCAACGAGCACAGAGTAGGGGGATGTGGTCGGCACAACGACAGAGGAAGAGAGAGGGGCAGAGAGAGAGAGAGAGAGTGAGAGAGAGAGAGAGGGGCAAGGCCTTTAGAAGCCGAAGGAGACGACGGATTCTGTTTGCATTCTACGACCGGCACGCATTGCCGATGTTCAGGCACGAAGAAAAGATCCCCGTGGCTGTTTCCACCGCGAAAGGGGTGGAATTTAATGCGAGTCGCGAAAAGGGGTGGAGTTTGCGCGAGAGAACTGTGGGCGAACATCGTTTGGAGACGGAGGACCCGTTGAATGGAAATTGAATGATAAAAATCCTTTCGAAAGGCAGAGACGCTCTCCGCGAGGGTTGTCTCGTTACGGACGCGGAAAATGTCGCACTGTAGCTTTTCGGAGCGGGTTATCGTGGTGATTCTTTCAGGCTTCTTCATTCCCTTCTCTCCTTGTTCCTGATTGCGTGGCAGAGAGGGATTTCGTCGGGGTGGAACAGGTTGCGTGTTATTTCCCCCCGGATCGTGCTTGCGAAATCGCAATCTCGACGGATACGTCGAGAAGCTGCAAATGCGTCGGTTGTTATGGTTGTGGGTGGAATTGAAGAGTGTGTGATGGCTTCCCGATCCGCGATCGTAAAGCATCTCGCCAAGCTTCGCGCCGGGAAGTCGCTGGATCGCTGGGATTTCGTGCGCGTTTATAATTAATAAGCGCGTGCGAGGGGAGTGTTATCGCTTTCTTTCCTTGGCTGCTTTCTGCGATCGGGGAATTTTCAATGGACACATTGTCACTGCGTGAAAGGAAACTTGTAGGAAGAATGCGATTGCTGGATTTTCTCGAGTGAAACACGCGTTGCATGTCTGGTAAGAACGTGGTTGATTTAGAATTTTAGATGCTTGAAACTGGGGATGATGATTTTTGTTGTAAGTCGCAGTGGGTGGTTGTTGATTTCTGCGAGGTGAATTACAAAAGGGGATGAAAGCTGATGTAGCGACGGTTTGAAAGTTCGTCGATGCTTGGAACTATGCCACGAAAAGTTTAACAGCTTAAGGTGTATCTTCAACTATTGTTGAAGTAAAGATTTACGTTGATATGGCGGCTAAAGCAAAGATAACGCGTCCTCAGGTTTTCTTATTGGATGTATTTGCTATCGTTATTGTCAAACTCACATATAACAACCTGTTTGCATTTGGCAATGGTAGAAGGCGAATCAACTCGTTTTGCCCAGGATAAAGTCTACATAGAACATAAAGCCACATTTATAATTACTTTGCCCGCGTGTAATTATTAAATTTTCTCTAAGAAAAGGCGCATTTCTCAAATAACAAATTAATTCTACAACCACCCAAGAGTGTAAAGCAATATTCTTGAGGGTACAAGGTACCAAATTGCATTTCTGGTATCCTCAGGCTCTTAATTTGTTTATAATACACTTAAGGACGCTACCAACTTCACCCCTCATTGTCTCTCCAATATCGCTATATCCCGGGAAAGTACAAAGCAGCAATAAACGCTTGCAGACCTCATCTTCACAGTGGTCGAAACGACATTTCAGTGGATTGAACAGAAAGAGTAGGGAAAAACTCTGTAAAAAAGGAATCACGTTCCATAGTGATGCAAAAAGAAGGAAAATTGCGTACGGGTCTAAATTAAACCCAGTCACGACTGCTGGAAGCGTCAGCTATTCAAGGATTAATATATTCACCGCCACAGAAACATATCACTCCTATTATTCCTAAAAACAACCCGAAAGTGGGATCGGAATGGAACAGATATCAGCTAGGATGCGCTGCGCGGCCGTTGTTAGGAAGCCCACCACTATCTACAAACAGGATCCTCACTTGTGTCAACAAGGATGTACCGCCTCCACTGGCGTTACTCTAAAAACCGATGAAAACCCACAACCGTTTCCGCTTTGACCAATTGTAATCTTATCGATCGTTCCCCTTAATAGAATTATGACAGCATTAATAATAAATACATCTGAATCCGCCAAATGCGACATTTCGAGGAACTCCCTGTGTACACTGGACATTCCCAACTTTGACTGGTGTTTTCCCCCAAACATAAATATCAACCGACATAAAAAAGCACGCGTCGAATACTTTCCAATACTCCACCTCTGTGCCGGATTTGAAATAAAATTATTACCACCAATCGGGTGACGATCCTTGTTAGTTAAAAGCACGAGTGTCTTCCTACATCGTAACACCGTCTGCTTTTCGACTTATATTCTCGTCGGCGCGGCCAGCCGAGGGAAGAAACGGGTCCCGTGGCCTCTTCGACTCACGCCACGATAAACCTCGTAGATAAACCCCGCGCAGAGGCTCGCACAAAGAGGACGCGTGCAGATAGAACGGAGAACGAACGTCATCGTTCGTATCAAAGGACAGAGAGAGAGAATGGCTTGGCTGGCGGGGCAGGGGGGCGGAGTGAGAGGGACCTATCTGCTGGCGAGTGTGTGTTTGCCCTAACAATCAGTCGTCTGTTGACTCAAGTGGACTGTTAGCGAGACATCGCTAACGCAGCAACGCGGCAACCACACGGACGCCCGGCCAGTTCTCCCTTTCCTGATCACGTAGCGATCTCGGTGGCCGCTGGCGAAGATTGCGACGACCGGAATGTAATAACAATCGGTGGTTCCCGAGTTACGTAGCCAGGGGCCCCGGACGTTTCGAATTAGAGAGCCACCAGGAATTCTGAGGCGTTCTGGCCAGCTTAGCACGTACGGACCGTCGGCGCGGGCTTCCTCTTCGACGACCACGCTGGGGGCTGGCCTGTTCCGCGCTTTCGACACGGAGCTCCTTCTTGAGATTGTTTTTTGCTAAATAGAGCAATGGGGGTTCGTTTTGGGAAAGGGGAGGGTGAACGCTGGTTGTCGACACGATTTTTATTGATATCCCACGCGAAAAACGTTGCGGATTGTTTGCACTAGTTTGGGTGTTTTCTCGCCGAGGGGCTTCGCTCTAGCTTTGCGCGATAGTTATCGATATTTGCCTGTCGATATATTGATATTTCAAACACTAATAATTAAAGGTATCAACAATTTTAGTCAAAGTGTCGGTAATATTTACTGCATCTTCGTTCGATCAAGCCAATTCAAGCTAATAATTTTCGAGTTACTATGTGTAAGTAAAATTCAGGAGTTCTTTTTCATACTCTTATATTGAATAATGCTTATGACTTTTCTGATTAAAATATAAATTCTAGTTTCCTTTATAAATATGATTTGAAAAGTAATTTACCTTCTTTCATTTTAATATTTTGAATCTTAATTTATATAAAACAATTTCTTAATAGGTACGGTGTATACAAAATTGTATCTTAGAAAATTCCTTTTAATCCAAAATGATATTCTCTTGAATATATGTAGCTTTTTTCAACTGGTAAATTGATAAATACAATCTTCCTATCGATATTATTAATATCAATACTGTTTGAATAATATCTTTTATGTAATGAGATTGAACGAAAAAATATATATTGATAGTTGAGATGAATACTGCACATTTCTAGTTCGCTCACTGTGCACGGGGTTGCGAATTTGAATGTTGAGATGGATAGCGTGGTAACGTACCTATTTAGAAGCTACATGGTTAACAAATGCTAAAGGAGGTCTGCTTACAATTAGCCAACATTCTTGTCGCAGTTGTAACGAGGATCGTACTGTTTCTATGATCTGTCGTCACACGCAATTACAATTTGTAATGATAGGCATTATTATCGAGGTGAACGTGATTAAATCCTGAACAGCGTGGCATTTTTCTTTTTGCTGGTTCTTTGGGACAATGACTGATTTCTTATGCAGTAGCATTTCGCAAATCGCCGGTTAAGAGAATTTTCCACTTTTTCCATATTATTTCGATATAATTAGACTAAATTTTAGTGAAACGTCCACAGATAATACTAGGATTTATCTCTGCCTCAAAAACGTACTTACTGCTGATCAAGTGTTAACAGCAGGCGGGAATAATTTTGATGTCCAAATGAGAACAGTAGATATCGATTATATTTAACAATGTAATATATTTGAACAATAGTTCCTTGGTACAGAATGGGGGTTACAACAGGCTAAATCGAGCTGACACGATGTGAATTAAGCGGCCGCAGAAAACGAACTGGAGTACTGAACTGCGATAATAATCTTAGTTTGGATCGAGTTCCAAGCGAATTTGATTATTGAGCGGTCTTCTCCGAGCTTTCTCTGCGAGCCGATGTGAAATTCTCGGTAATATATATGCAAAAGTGCTCATTGGGGAGATGATTACATTAGCCATTAGTTACTGGACGAGTAAGTATGATTTGTGGGAATTTGAATCCTGAAGTGTAAAGTCAGCACGCTGCACATGCGTGAATATATGTTTTAAGCTGCTAGACGACATTCATTATTATGGCACCCTTTAATGCCCCTGGGATAACAGAAGGCTGGTCATCTAACAACAATCAGTGTAGCCTTCGTCTTTGGCGTTAGATTGTCTAGATTCTTATGTGCTTCTGATGGCTCTTTTTTCTTGCAGTTAATCCCTGTTGGAGTGATGAATTAGGGTTCCTAAAAAACAGGGGCATTGTATTGTTTCCTTTGTAGCGGAGGAAGCATATAGTATACAAAAGATTGCTAGGAAAATAATATTCTTTTGCTATCCTTTGGAGAGGTGATACACAAGGTTCAAATATTCTACCGAAGACAGAGTTCATTCAGTGTTTACAAATTGAGTAGATTCGCCACCTTATTAGTATATTAGAAGTATTAAATTACCATTGTATCAGTAATATCTAGAGAAATGACACACAATCTCCACCTTTGATATTAAATTCTTAAATCTTTCTAACCCCTTAATGTCTTCCTTCTTCTGTTGCTACCCTCTAGCAGACTAAACCCTCATTGATAAAACGTAGCACAGACCTACATTACATATTCTCCTTCAGCCTCGTAGAATAACACAAATTTTACACGGAAGAACGATGCAAAATATTAAAAAAAACTCGCTGAATGTGCATTCTGTATTTACCAAGCGAGTGGGTCTACCAGTTCTTCATCAAACACATACACTCTCACACCACTGTATTAATTGAAAGCCTTTGGTCTTTGCAAATACAAAATACAATCAATTCCATGTCCCTGGTTTTGTTTCATCCATTGTAGAAATACACGAGCCACTGTTAATATGGTAAAAGACGTGTAAATTGAATTTCTCGTTACCTGATTAATCATTTGCCGATGTGTGGTTCGTTAATGGGATCCACGTGCATGGACGTTGTATGAAGTTCTCCCTGTCTTCGTAAATTACGAGTATTTTGAAAACACTGTTTTCGAGTTCCGATAGCACGCATTAAAGTACACGCAGGAATGATTCTCGCGGACGTGCACTCGGTGATGTCTCTTTTGAACCGTGGCCAAGATTTTGTTTTCTAAATCCGCACGAAGTAGCGCTAATTGTCGCCGGTGCACAGTATAGTGAATTATCTTGCTTTCCTTAGATTCATAATCCCCCGAATGCCTTGTAACTGCTCTGGATCAATTGCTAATGGATTGACCGTTGCGATGGATAGTATCTAGTGTCCGTTTGAACATGGACACGGGCACATATAGAATTAATTATTCATTTAATCGTGCAGAGATGTTCTACATTATACATATCGATCAGGTAGAAATGATGCAATGCTCGTGGCTCATAAAATACATTCATACACGTACCCTGATACATTTGTAGAATAATTTCGAATGGCGCCATTTCAGTTTGCGTCACGCGGGTGGTCAGTTAGGAAGATTACTATTTAATCTATTTTTTGCACGTTAAAATAACGAGCACATACTATTTTCCAGCATTCTCGACCACTGAAGGGTTAAAATGGCACATCGGATGCTGTATGTAAGCGAAACTTTTCTGTATAAGGGATTTTACTTTGTATTTTAATGTATCAGAAACACATTGAACGCGTCACATCACCATCTTCGCGCGTGATAGTACCTACGTTCTTATTTTCTGTAGACCCACACAATTCCGACTCGCGTGACCTCGTGTGCCTTTGTAAACAATACATCTTGCGAATATCTCGGAAACTAAGGCCGAGCGACGGTAACTTGAATAGGAAAAAGTTGTTCAGAATCGACAACATATTTCAAGGTGATCGAAATCGGTGAGAAATACCCTAAACAATTACCAAAATACTGTAGCATGATATGCCATAACAATAGTATAGTATATGTATTTCTAAGCATGGTATCACGGTTCAAATTTGTCAACGCGATAACAGTCTGTTTCCGCTTTAAATTACAACAACGTTCATACATTCTATTCCACATTTCGAATAAACGGAAATAAGAAAAACAGTATAGCTGCCATCGCAAACTGCAATTTTTACAAACTCCTTCAACGAACACCACAATCGAATTACAGCTGTGTAAGCTCTATCTGTGGGGCCCACCTGTTCTCCGATCGAGGGTGCGGGGGGCTGGAGATTCGCAATCCATCAAGGAGGAAAAAGGCAGGACTCGGCCGCGATCGATTTCGTTCCGGCCTCGTGACTCATCCGCGGCACCCGAAGGCTCTTCCTCGTGAGGAGCCTTTCCTGGCCAAGGTCTCGTCTCGGGCTGCAACAATGAGAGAGGAAAAAAGAGAGAAATCCCCCCAGTTCATTGTGTGCCACGTGTAGACGAGCGAGTCTCTGCGGCGCGGCGCGGCGGCCGCGAGTAGGAAGAAGGAAAACTCGACGCTGGGATAATGGACAGGCGAAAGGGAGAGCCGTGGGTGGACGGTATTGTGGTCCACGACGTGTTTCAAACGTTCCTAAGAAGTCCTGGACGAATGGGACACCGGTTTGCCTGCGCATTAATGAATGGAATTTCAGCGCAGCGGGCTACAGGTTGTCGCCGACTTTTCTCCTTTTACGTTTCCGTCCTGTAACTGGACGTTACGGTTTTTGTTTCTACGCCAGAGAGGGTAAATCGCGCGATTAGTTAACGGAATTAGAGTACTGCGGTTCGAAGTGTTTCTCGCGCAGGAAATGATCGCGTGTCTCCCTCAGGTTCTTCATCGTTACGCAACATTTTTTTAATTTTTATTTTCCTTTTGCATCCATTGATAGGAGACATTCTGTGCGGATAGTAAAACAGAGTTGCTGTATTTTGCGAAGAAATTTGCTGGTCGGCTGCATTCATGAAACGCCCCGTATCGTTGGGAATGGCTGTTGGAGTTGAAGAGTCACTCAATTAATGGACGTCGGTGTTTTCGCGGCGGGATTCGGTAAATTTATATGGAGAGGCGAGCTCGCGATTTGTCACTGCACGGACGAGGTATGGAAATTCGGGATATTAATTAGGCGCAAGAGAGGCGACGTCGCTGTAGCGTCTGCGCTGCCCACTTTCCAGATCAATTACGGATTCCTACGCTGTATGAATAAAATATGAAGCCAGAACGAAGAAACGTAACGAACAGTGTCAATGAGATGGAAAGACGGATGACGGGGACGCAAAATACTGGCGCGAAAGACGGGAAAACAAGTGGCCCTGGAGGAAATAAAAACGGGGGAATCGCTTGGATTATGAACACGCTAGAAGAGATTGCGATTGGGAATGGCCAGGGGATGTGACGTCGTCGTGGGTGAGTCGATTGCAGAAAAGAAACAGGAAGAGGGCGTGAAATGTTAGCCATTGAAGGGAGAACGAATGGGGATGACCAGTGGGACTGAAGAAACGAAAAGTGGGATATCGATGAAAGGTTGAAAATAAGTTGCTACGGAAATTGTACGAATGGAATAAAGTTGAAGTGTAGGATTCGTGATTTCATGGGAAAGTGGGTTGAAAAATTGTATTTGCAGTCATGTGATGGGATTTGATAGTAGATATATTTGAGGGTTTTTCAAGTGGATAATAAAGTAGTTACAGGCTTTTTATTACTTGCTGTATTGAATTTGATATTACAATTATTCTGGTACGGCGAATATCGGATATAGAAATTGATAAAATAGCGTTTCTATAGGTATGAAGGGTAAGGGGGAAACAGAGAATGTCACAAAACAGCTTTATCGAGAAAATTAAGTTTTAATACTTTAGTCCATCAGTAAAGAAACAAGGTTCAATGAATGTAATTTTCTTATATAAGTTTCTTCTTAAATAATTACTTACACAAAGAGTGGGGACATTCCATATTTTGTTCCAGTGCAAAGTGGAAATTTCCTGTTTTTAACTATTTAGTACCTATAGCAAATCTTTAAAATTATCTTACGTGGGGATTTGAACTTTATAACTCTTTGTGATTCGACAGTTCTGTAGTCTCAGTTGCCTACAACAAAATCTTCATATGTAAAACACAAAGCTGTTACATGTTTGTGTTTGTCTGCCGCCTAAAAACTTTCGAACTATAAACTCTAGGATTACGAAATGTGCCCCAGCTCATTATGCCTGACTAATGCAGATGAATGTGACCATTTCCACAAAATATTTTTTTTTATAAAATCAGAATCTAAATTTGGGGCGAAGCCGAGTTGTAAAGCTAGTATGCTATAAATCGCAAAATCACGAAAAACGCAAATTCCCGACTTTTCCCCTTACCCTAATTACAATATTAGTATATCCAAAATCTTGAATATCTACTCCTAGCAGATAAATTCAACGTTCCTGGTCTTATATTCGCATGACCCCGTTTTCCTTTATTTCGTTCCATGGTGTAAAACGCACCCTTCTATATAGTGCCAAATATTCCCTTTGGAACACTCTGTAGCAACGAAGAGTGATGGTAAACAGAGGGGGAGTAAACTAAATGGACAAGATAAAATTGAGGAGCTCGAAGAAAACAATTTGGAACTAGCTGAAGGGATGCAGATGAAGAGAACAGCTTGGGGACCAAAGAAACGAATAAAGGAACTAACATCAAGAAGGCAGATCAGAAGAAACCACTGGCAGAAGAAGCAATACAAAAATAGTAGAGCTCACTTCGAACGTGTGTTTGTGCGTATAAAGACGGCATATAAAGAAAGAATGACAGAAATGCATCAAGCGGATACAGCGATGGAAAAACGCTGATGATAGAGAAAGAAGGTGAACGTGTGCGCGTGCATACGGAGAAGACAAAACGTCGGAAGCTCGCGAGGGGAAGAAGACGGTGAAGGTTGGTGCAAAAAAGATTGGAATAAATCAAGAAGATAAAGCGGAAGGGGTCGTTTGAGAGTATAAGAAAAGGACAGTTAGGAGATAAGACGGTAAAAGGATAATTACATGTAAAGAGGATAGAACGCAGCGGACGTAAGAGGAAACGGGGATGAAAGGCGTAAAAGAAGCGAGGATGAGAATAAAGTACCCGGGGAGGAACAAGCGGAGCACGGGATGGGGGAATAGGAAAAGGGAAGAACACGAATGGGGGGAGGTGAGGAGGGAGGGAGGGGGCAAGAAACGAGTACACAATTGAGATAAACAAACCAAGATTCCGTAAAAGGAGAGGACAACGCAGGAAGAAGAGAAAGATAAACGCGTCGACGTTAAATACGAAAGTGGCGGAGGGGGAGCGCAAAGATCGCGAGGAAGGAAAAAGGGAAAGACGGAGGACCCGAGGAGTAAGAAATTACGAGATGGCGGGAAGTCCTGGAATTCTGAAAAGAACAGAGGAATGCCGGAGAAATGAAGGGAAAAGCAGTATTACATGAAACCAGTAAGCCAGAAGAAGTTAGCCAAGTAAATAGAGCATGAAGAACGACCATATGAAAATGTACCATACGTTGGGAGAAATGTTGCAGAAGTTAGAACTTTCGTATATTGTTCGTGCAATAGGTACTGTTTAAAAGAACTAGGATAGTACCACGTACATGTAAATTGAAAAATCAATCCTGTTGCGAGGATAAGTTCTACTTTTTAAACGATTCAGCAGATTTACGATAATAAGCAGAAGATTACGTAGTACATCGTCCCGGTCAGGGGCGTCCGCAGACTTTTTTCTAGGGGGAGGGGGGGACTTTCGGATGATGGTAAAGTTCCAGGGAGGGGGGGAATTTTGAGCGGACGCTAAAGATAAATATACCCCTCTTGCTTTTTAACCCATTTTATAGTGCCAATTTAATTGAAAATTTAAAACCGAAATTTAAAAATATTCCCTTTTCAGTATGAACTTAATAAAGATCAGTTTTGAAAAATAAGCGACTTTTCTCAAAAGTCAGGGGGGGCGGCAACTGCCCCCTTTTGCCCCCCCCCCTTCGGCCATGGTGCCGGTGTAAATTCTATAAAAACAAAGTTAAAAATGCAACCAGAGAATTCTATAGGTAAATTAGCAAAATCGATTTTCAGATTTTCGTACAATGCTTGCCGATTTCAGCAAGTACATATTGGCGAAAAATGAAAATTTCATTGAACAAGCCCATTTTTCATTAGAATATTGAAATTCGGGAGAAAAAATAGAAGCAGAGGTGAACAGAAGAACAGAAAGAAAAAGAAACTAAAATTAAAAAAAAATGTTAACACACCCACTGTTTTCTTATTATTCAAAATGAGTAAGCTCCTGCCCAAAACCTGAAACTCCACAGTGGCACAGCCCACGTTAATAAAACACAACAAAAATCTCCATCATCCTGCACGGTGTCTATATTCAACGTATCCCACACTACAATAATCCTCGAACGTCCTCCATGGCATCCTTCGTCGCAGTTACGTTACGAAAGGAGACGGCGTAGGTCACGGGGACAGAGCGTAATAATGTCGTTATTACGACATACTTCGTCCTGTTGGACGAAGAGGGTACTAAACGAGGTGGGGAGGAGCTGGGAGCGCGGGCTAGCGGAGGACAAAAAAATGGTCAAATGATGTAGCGTGCGGTGAACGGACACTTCGAAATCAGATACGAGGGGAAGGAAGATCTGCGAGGAGGTAAGGGGGAGGGAGAGGCACGCGGTACGAGAATGGCGTACGAAAATTGCGAAATCCCCTAGACGCTCAATTAGCGAGTAACAGTATCCAGTGGGGCAGGATGGTGTGGGGTGGTAGGTATTCCATGGCACGACGTGAGTCGTGAGTTCAGGGACGACTCCAGGGGTTGCGAAGCTCGGGGCTACGGACAGCAATTGCGCGTGGGCCAGCGGACGCGTGTGCGCCGCGGAAATGCTCGGGGTTAGGGTTGGTCGATGCTGTCACCCGGGGGTGGGCAGAGCGGGGGCTGGAAAAGGCAAGGAAGGGAGGGTATCGTCGTCGTTACGTTCGTTCCGAGCGGCAAGCTTACGAAAACGTTTATTTACATCGCGCTCGGGGCCGCTGAGCCGTGATTGAAACTGGATGCTCGTGACACGGTTACAGAAGAGTATCGTTCGCAGATTCTCTCGAATAGGATTCAACGTATTCGCTCGTTTGAGTTACACTGGGTGTTTCCGATTGCTGGGTGAACTTAACGGTACACGTGGAGGATGTTTAGGGGTAGATTTGCGCTTGTTGCTGGGGGTTTTAGGAGAGCTGATCTTTGGGGGTTAGTATCCTTTTTAAGGAATTCGATGACAGGGAAGTGGTGACTTAAACCACCCCTAATTTCACGTGGAATACATGAGGCTTCAATTTTATTAAGATCTCTGACAGTGATTGTGAATGGCGAGCGATTTGGTGTGGGGTAGTTTTTGAAGGGAATCACAGATTCTACAGGTGAAAGGGGGAATAAATAGTACAAAGAACTGGCGGAGACAATTTCGTATACCTACCCTTTGCGTAGTCTATACTCAAGTCTATCGCCGGTTAGTTTCGATGGGGCTAGGCGGCACGACCGTGAAAGTGGAAAAACGCCATCCTGATTACTATCATTCGGACAAGTTGCCTCGAACGTTATTGGACGATTGCATCGGGGATACACGATCCTGGATAGGAAAGCCGTCCAGATAGAATGAAAATAAAAGGAGAGTTACGATTTAGAATCATTTCTTTCGACGAGCATGTCAGGACAATCGAAAGCACGTGGTCACGAGCTGGAATTAATTCGCAGATCCAGGTTCTAGGTTAATCAGGTAAAAGTGGCGGTAATAAAGTTTCCAGGCGCGAGGAGAAAGCGTAATCAGTCTTGCGTAACAGCAACAAGTGATGCGTGCAGTTAAGGGTCATTTTCGCGTTTCAGTTCTAGACGTGGCGAATAGCACAACGGCCAAAGTTGCTAGCAGTCATTGTTAGATAACCAGCTGTCTGCTAACGTTCTTTAGTGACTAAACTATCGCCTGATACGGGCTACATTTATCCTTCCTCATCAAAGACTTAATGTATATATAATGTACAGGGTGAGTCACCTAACTCTTCCATCTTAAATTGCTGGTAAACTGTCATATGGTATTAAGGAGAGTGTACAGTGTAATAATTAGTTATTTGTTTGCCGCCCAATTAAAAAAAATGCCGCCAGGAAAAAGGCTGACACAGATTGGCAAAATTTTTTATTTAAATAAAAGTTTCTAATTACGAATAAAAGTTAAAAAATTATTCGTCATGTGTCGAATAAAGTTGACCCGCGTTAATTTTATTCGTCGAATAAAAAAATAAATTCGTCAAATACGCTAAAGTTGAAGTAACTTTTATTTGATCCGTTATTTAAGTAAATTTTTATTTAGTTAGAAGTTTAGATTAGAAGAAGTGTTTAATTAAAATAATGAAGCAGAAATCTGTATCGATCGCCACGGTCAGACTTTTCGTACGCAGAGTTGGTGGATCGGTCGATTTCTCTACGCCATCTGGAGTCCTTCGCTGTTCTGCGGGCGACACCTTCGATAAATATCGTCGAGAGCACCGCGAAAAATATTCCCCGTACAGAAATCGAGTTATGTAAGTTCATTCGCGTATGAAACGCGTATATACCTAGGTGGCGCTGGTAAAGAGTCAATAGGTTGTTTAACAGCCGACGAATGCCAAGTACATACTCGACATTCAGTTTCTCGATGCCAACTAGGCGCTCCTCGAGACCATCGATGCTTTCGAGTACTCGAATTTCATTTACCGTTGCTCGATGCTTTTCTGTTCTTCTTCTTTTAAGTTTTACCCAGCTATCCACATCGCGTTGGAGCACTCTTCGGAACAATCGTGGCGCGCCATTCGAAATTGATTGGCTTCAGACTTTTTATCATCGAATGATTTATATTTTTGCGCGAGATCGCTTCGTTGAAGGTATTTTCTCTGTGATCGATTCAGTACGCTGTGGACGTCTCGGTGGAACCATAATGGTGTTGCTTGGAATTGGACAATATGATCATGTTGTTCTTCAAAGGAAAGAAATCAATCGAACGAGATTTCATTCTTTTAAATATCATATTGCACTTCATATTGCTTTCAATAATTTTATTTCTCTTTTCGTAGTGCGATAGAGCATAAAAACTGCACAATTCTTATATTTAAACTTTTGTTCTACCTCCTACCGTTACAGAGTTTTATTAAAATTAACAAACCCTCCACTTGTTAGTAGTAGGTGTCTAACAATAAGCATAACAGTTAACTTTTCTCGATTTTGAATTCTTATTACATTAGCCCAACAATACTAAATGACGTTTATCGAGCAATATCCTCTAAAATGAAAGCACAGTTTAAAAGCAAAGTGCAGAAATTTTCACCAATTTCGGGAACCTGAAATTACGAGTATGCCTCTTTGTAAAATCATCAATCCAGTCGACTGCTCGATGAGATTCCTTTTTTTTCCTTCGACCAGAACCTTTTCATTTCATTTTCCGTTGCAACAACAACCGGCCCTAGGGAATCGCGTCCTGGCAGCAGTGCGTCTATCCCGATAAGCCTCGAGTCACCCCTTGGTGTGTTTCGGATGATATTCTACTCCCTGCTGCTGTCACCCTCTGCGCATGAAGGGTCCAGGCACTTCTCTGCGCAGGGTGTTTCAGAGATATGCGAGTAACGCCTGTTAGACGAGGGCTAAACTCTAATCTCCCGAATGAAATTCCACCGAAATGCATTCGCTACATAATTTCGAAATATTTTCACGATGATTCAACGGGCTTCTTCCTTTCTACCCTTCATTATTCATCGGGGCATCAGTTGATGCGATGCGACGTTTGCATCAGATAAACTTGTCCCTTCTAGTTTACCTGTACACTTGCCAGGGTTGATTAGGTGTTGTTAATTCTACAGTAGTGGGAACAGAAAATTTAAGCTCTTCATACGTACGTGCTTGAAATAATTTATCTATTTTAAGGAATCCCTTTTCCTGTATTTATACAGACAGTGGTAATCTAAAAGTGGTGTCATTCACGAATTTTCTGAGCCCATCTGATTTTTAAATCAACTTCCCTCGACGAGGTTCAACACTTTCGACCAAAATCATTCTGCACTTTCAATATTGCTTCTTTCAAACCCACCTTTCCTATTAAAATTATCAAAATCCCACAAGTTCACTGATAATTTATCCAACTCTGTCGCTTTCTTCTTTAAGCTAGTATATTTATGTATTTACATAAATAAAGTCTAAACGTATTACATCTTCTTCAAATTACTTATGTGTTTCAAGGAATCCTTTTACTCTATTTATATAAACCGGTCTCATCTGATTCTGCTTAACAATTTCATCTTCTAAGCTCCCCTATCTGATTCTCGATTCGACTCCTCTGAAATCACTCTGCACCCTCGCCGTTGCCCTTCATGACCAGCCTTCGCTGTCTAATTATCAAAGTCCATAATTACACTAATAATTTAGCCAATTTCGCCGACTTCCCGTTTGACAAATCGGCCTCTTTCTAGCGCCACCGCGGAACAGGGGCACGCCAATCGAGAAGTGTATAATTCACGCGTCTAATTACGCCCCCGGTCGTTCCAGCCGAATTACCTATAACTCCGGGGGCCGTTTCGCGGCAACTTGGAACAAAAGCGGCCGCGAACGAGAAGCCCCGCGGACTGTATTAATATTGCTCAAAATTTCGTGCGGCAAGTTTACGACGCTCGCGGCGCGCAGTACTCGCAACTTGGGATAATAGACGCTGGCTAAATTGCGGCATCTGCTCGCATTAGCTGCAGCCCAGTTTAAGAACCCGCCCCTTCTACACATCCCCGCATATACAGGGTGTTCCTTTATATATAGCGCAATCATCAAAAGAGGTGGTTCTTTACGAAAATACAGAAATAAAATTGAGGAGGTAAAGTGTATAAGGTGTTGTGACTCGAAGGTAGGGTGGGAAAGGAGAAGGGGAAGGAAGTGTGCGTTTTCGCCCTGTGCCTGTTTGTGGGGATCCTCGGCGAGGCTTTACGCAGGAGACGTGAGGGATGTTAGGAGGTTGGAGATTAGGAGGTTTAATAAATAAAGCAAAAAATGATTGTGTGTTTGTCTGCCACCTAAAAACTTTCAAACGGTATACTCTGGGATTCCGAAATGTGTCTCAACTCATTATGTCTAACTAATCCAGATGAATGTGATTATTTTCACAAAAAAAATTATATAAAATTAGAATCTAAATTTCGGGCGAAGCCGAGTAGTAAAGCTAGTAACGTATATAGGAATCGGTAGTTGAGTGAGAACTTGCGAGAGAGTATAGAGGTATCGTTACATTCATCGATGTGAAGCTTTATTTCCGAGAAAATTAGTTTTGAAAATTTGTTTACTGCTTGAGCAATTGCTAGGATTTTTAGAACAGAGGAGTAAAAAAATTATGGGTGTCGATCTCTGTGCGTTTACTACTTAATTCTACATAGCGTGCATTAATAGTATGCAAAATTTAGTACCTATACAAAATGTGCACCTCGTTGCCGGTTTAGTGGTTATTACCTATCTTTTAAGTACTAACAATTTTATTCCCTGCGCTCTGTATATTGGGCGAGTTGTTTCATACGGCTGGATATAAAATATGAAGAGACGACATCGCGAATGTCGGTTGAAAATTATAGCTGCGCGGCTCAGTCGTTCGACATCGCCCTGAGGATCGTTCAATATTCCCGGGGGTACGCGATTTCCTAATGTCGGGGTGAATTACAATCCCTGTAGCGTACCTCGATCGAGCCGTGTCGGATGTGACGGACAGGGGCATGTGCCGCGCGAGTTAATTAAATGCAAATACTTGTGTCATTTGGCCTGCGTAAATCGACGTCCGACCACTTTTGCGTCACTCGTTATGGGGAGGAATCTTCTTCAACGTACAATCTGCTGAAAAATATGGCCCCGCCGCCCATAAACTACGTAATCAGATGTTGGTTATTCAGAGTGTATTAACACTGGGTCAAGTCTATAATTTGGGATCTTGTGGGCCTGATGAATGAATATTAATTAATTTAAATAACATATCTACATATATCTTTCAAGATATATGTAGAAGATATTCAATCTTCTCGTCTGTGTAATTTGTGGTTGTTGAAACTATATGTCCGAGTCTTATCGCGGGGCTTTATTAAGTTAAAACGGGGGTGAAATTAAATTTAAAGGTTTTAAAAATATTCTGAACTTCGAGACTTTATAAAATTGCAAGATTGTATAAAGATATCAAACAGAATTCTCTTGCAAAAGGTTATGAAACTTCTTGGGCTTCGAACGTTACCTAACTCAAGAGGTTTTGAATTCTATTCCATCTCTTTGCACAGAGTAAACTGAGTCATCAACCTTAAACGTAATACATAAAGCCTAGCAGTAAGTTAGATTTTAATTCTTCTTCTTATTACTATTTTTATTTGCTATCAACGGGTCAAAACTCTTTATTACATAGCCATGACGGAGGATAGATATTCTACTATAATGTATCAAGACGGTTATATTCCGTAAATAATAATACTAATAAACGAATATATTGAAGTTCTGGAAACACTCGAAATATTCAAACAATCGAACCCTTGGCAAAGCTTGAATTCGGCTGGGATTTGTCTGCCTTTACTATTTCTGCTAAACTCAAACCAAGAATTGTCATCGCTGCTTGTTTTAACCGCATACATATATTGATTGTTCAGAGACTCTGCAAGAGAGAAAGAAACGGGGAAACAGATAAAGTATAATCATCGGTACCGAGGTGCAATCTTCCGTTCCATCAGACCGGTTGGACTATAAAGAACCCCGGGAAAACAGAAAGAAAGATCGTTCGATCGATTTTCTGACTTCTGGTGAGTCGCATTTATTACCATCGATTTGTAGAGAGCACGCGTGACGAGTAGCAGTCGCTTCTAGTCGATCATCTTTTCGAGCCTACATTCTTTTCGACGTTTTTTCTTTTTGGCTGAGCCCCCGAAAATGGCCCGCTCGATGGTTCGCGAGACCGTGGCCGCTTGACTTTTGCGCATTGGCACTTTGAGTGGCGCAAGGTTTGGCGAAATACCGCTTTCAAGTCGGTCAGACCTTTCCGAGCGATCGTTACCGCCGAGAAACTTTCGATTGACTCGCCCCGAATAAACATTCGGGAACGCTCGGACAATACTTGCGATACTTTCCAGAAGATACGAACCAGAGGTGGGCGAAATTTTTATTTAAATAAAATTTCTAATACCTAACGAATAAAAGTTACAAAAATTATTCGTCATGTGTCAAATAAAGTTTATTCGTCAAATAACCCAACGTTAAAGTAACTTTTATTTGATCCGTTATTTAAATAATTTTGCATTTAGTTACGAATGATACGACTAATACGAACGCAAAAGCACGAAAAAAAACATGCAGCAGGCGGGAACATTCCTCAGCGTGGAAACACGCCGACGCCACTCAAAGTGTTAACAAATTCTCTTGCACGTCTGCACGATTATTCGCCGATATTCGTACACACGCCCCGCTGCTGCTAAAGATCTGTAGATCTGTTCCTGTTTAGAGATTTTCACTTTGTTCCAGAAATACCCTGATGGCGCAGCGTAGCAATGCGAGTTGTAACGAGGGGATTAATCATGTAATTTCGTTGCAAATTGATTCGATTAAATTGCGATCGCCTCCCGATCACTTCGCGACTGGATTAATAGAGAAATTCATCGTTGGAAATTCTCTGTCCCCGCTGTTTACATTGTAGGGCAGCGTCGATGGTCCGTGAAACCTCGTCGAGGAATGTCAATTTGATAATTTTGATTTAAATGGTTGTAAATAGGTACAGATCGTTCCTTGGCTACCTTGGCTATTTGATTAACGGAGAAATGTTGTCGTGTCGAGTTTTGTATATACATACTTCCCCTATTTACTTGGCAGGAGTATGTATACTACTTAATACTGTTGCTACTTGTTTTGATATTAATGCAAGATATTTTACCGAATGATGAGTTTGCACTTCACCACGGATATTCATCCTTTCGCCCTACCTCCGAATATACCCTGCTTGTTGGCATAAGCGTATTCAATATTCGCGTTAAAATGCGCATGTGAAGGGTAAGCGGAAAAATAGGGAATCGAATATTAATAGCAATAGCAGTATACTTTATAATTCTTTTCTGAGGATGATCTAAATCCAGATCGAAACGTCGAAAGCGTATAAAATACAATTGCAAAATAGCTATTTTAGTTATCAGTTTAAATTGACCGAACCATTGCGCCGAAACTAAATATTTACTAAAAATAGGGAATGTCAATTTTTAGTGATTCTACGATGTACAACTTATTTTATTCGTGTCAACTGGAGCCACAGATCTGTCGAATCACAAAGGGTTATAAAGTATAAATCTCCGCTTAAGATAACGTTAAAGATTTGATATAGGTAGGTACCTATTAGTTAAAAACAGGAAATGTCCATTCTACACTGGAACGAAACAAATAATGTCCACAGTCTTCCTACTTGCACTATGCATTTCTGATTAGCGCAAGCTTGCACTACGTCAGGAGCCCTCGGACGTCACTGTGTACACATCCTTGCTTTAATATATTCTGCAGTGATCCACTTGAAATATATTAAAACAATGTAAACCAATTATCTTTTTGCTCAGTTCTTTTCTAATGCCTAATTAGAGTATAAATTGTTCGTGTTATGAACAATACAGTTAAGTTCATTGAACCTTGTTTCTTTAATGATGGAATAAAATATTAAAACTGTATTTTCTAAATAAAGCCGCTCTGTGACATTTCTTGTTTTTTCTTCTCACTTCAAGTGTGGTTACAATATTTGTATTCGCATATGAATATTGCTTTGAGTCGAGGCGGCAATTTCGTGCAGATCAAAGCGTACGAATATTTCCTTTCCCCATACGAGGAATGTAATACATATGAATAATGAATATTATCGTTAAAGAACGAATGGACAGAGGCTATGTTTGACAAATAATCGTACACAAATATTTGATCTCAGATATTCGTGAAAATTGGCAAGTTTTCGTCTGTGGAGCCATCGTAAAGCAGAATCTACTAAATAAACATTACTGACAAGTCCACTAATAAGCTTGAGACGAAACGCGCTCCTTAGCACTTTGACTGGCGCCGGCGCGTTTTCACGCTGATATTTTCTGGAAAACATATTTACTTTAAAGGGGGCCTTCTAGTGTAACGAAGCATTTTCTTTGCGTTTTTTCGGAATTTTTTACGAGGAGCTTGTAAAAGTTATTCCTACCCAGTTTATTTCTACATACTTATCTATATTTCGATTACATTTTCAATTTTTCTTAGCACGAAAAGATTAAAATTAACTCAAGTGGACCATTTTGTAGTTGCTTTTGAAAAAAAGCGATGCCCATACGGTGTCCACTATTGGACGGTTTCTGATCATCTGAAATAAAAAATTCAAAAGGTTTCCTTATTTGTATGTCCTTGGCTATAGCCGGTACCAGAATGAAAGAGAGATATTGAAAATTTAAAAAATGTGCGGCACTTTGAAGATTGAGTTTCGATTTTCACCCATTTTTTCGACTTTTGGGGACTGTCAGAATGAGAAAATTAAATATTTCCACGCCATTGTGGTAGGGGCGATAGCTACTCGTGTGCTGAAGATGTATGCAGAAGTTGACCTTAATTGGTCAAGTCAATCTTGAGATATCGTGGACACCAGTTCGAAAATCATGGTTGCAAGAAAAACGTGTTTAAAGATTTGCATACAGTTTACACAGTAAAACTTTTACTCACCATCAGTCAGCCAATCCAGGGCCATAGAATGGATCCCTCTTTGATATTTCCATAATAGATACTTGTAGAAAATTGAAAAAAGGAAAATTCAATTTTTTTTGACTCGTTACACTAGAAGACCCCCTTAAGAAACAAACTGAGCAAGAATTTTCTTTCTACGCTATCCACAGAATTTTCCCACCAGAAATGCTCACTTGAAACAGCCAAGTCTCCTTTTTCAAAACTTTACGTTACTCACGCTTTTAATTTCTTTCTTTACCTGTCCTACCATCTCTCCACTAACTTCAACCTCCTAACTCCTCAGTATCATCTTTAAAATCAGCAATTTTAATTCGCATTTCCTTCTTACAACGATTCACACCGCCCGAATTAGCAAACGATTACTTATACCAGGAGTACCTAAAGCATATTTAAAGAAGCAGATCAATTACAGCTTCCGCGACCCCATAGTTCTGTAAGTTCTAATACACTGTTCGTCGATTAGTCAAGGGTCCTCCAAGTTTTTCCAAGCGCAGATCTTGCAGGCTTCCTTGCTTTCTCCTCCTCGAATGGATATTACTAGCCTGGCTCGAGACGTATCGTCGCGTATCAAGATTAATCGAATATCGATGATCACCGTTAGCTGCGTTAGAGATCGCAGATAGATCGACAGCGAAATTTATGACGCGCAATTTGTCAGCTGCCCGACGCACGCTTCCACGGTGTTCGCGATTCCGCCGATTCCCCGGCGATTAGAAGGTACGCGGTGTAGGAACTTTCGACGCGTGTACACGGTGCCGCGTTAACGATCCGGACGGATCCTCCGTTGAAATTAGCAGCGTGTACGCACTCGCCGCCATTAGATTAAGGCATTTTTTACGAGACATCCTGTGCGCCTGCTGGCCGTCATTAAAGCCGCAACGCGCGCGACGATAGATGGAAAGTTAATCACCTCTCAGCGGCTCTCAATGATTCCGTCTTCGCGAGCTTTCTACCACTTATGAAACTTCTGGACGATTTTCTACGTAATCTTGCAGTTTAATTTTTATCCACAGCTGTGCTGTATTCGAATTCCTCGGTTAAGCCTTCGTAGTCATACCTTCTTGCAATCACAAATTGATCACACAGGCTTCACTGCACCCTAGCGCCACTTTTGAGTTATCATTTTCGTATTTTTGAATCTTTTAACTTTTGTGTGATAATTGTACATTCGTAATACTCTAATAGTCTTTTTCTAAAAATGTAAATTTTGAAATGTCCAATATTTGTATTTGAAAAAAGAAATAGTTGTGGATGAAAACGAGTTTTTTCTTGTTAAAATTCACTAAATTTTTAAACTGTATTATCAAGGTCTAAAAATTTACAAATAAATTGGCAGACATAGCCTCATTCTCCAAAGAATATTTTCATAAAACCGTTTCTCTCCAGCAGTGTATGTTACTCAATCTTGTATGTACTTATTCCAGTCGCATTCTCGTCTGATCGATTCAGTTTATTATACACCTGTCACCGCTGTTGTTTATAGAAACCTTACCAAAGTACAATCACTCGCATTATTTTCCTTATTAAATTTGTGGATCAATTGACGTCAATCTAGGCAGCAAGAAGCACCGGCAAGGCAGTATATTTCATAATTAGCTGTTTCTCTCAATTTACGTAAATAAACCTGCGAATCACTGCGTCTCGATATCGTCAAAACATGATCCAGCTGACTGCATAAAATACAATTGAGGCATTGAGAGCAAAAGGACAAACGTACATTGAGAAAAAAATTAATTTGTCCTATTTTATATGATTAGTGCAGCCTGTTGGAATAAATTATTTCTACTAAATAAATTTAACAAAAACTGTGTGTTAGTCCGTTTTTATTCTCAATGCCTCAATTAATCGCGGAGTTCAAATTTTATTTACTCCCTCTCCATACAACATCCACTATCACTCCTCCTGCCTGAAACTCATCCTTCAAAATCCTCCCCTCCATCAAGACATCAGGATCCCACAGTGCTATTCAAACCTCGTACATTTCCGACGAAACTTTGGACTCCTTATCGGTATAATTCACGGGCGGCGGCATAAGAACGCGAAGGAAATAAAAGGGCGAGAAGTATCGAAGTCTCGGCCGGGGGGAAGTTTAATTACAGGCGAAAACTCGACCGTGTATTCGTTTAATTGGCCGGCGCGCGTTTCCGTGCACGCGAGCTGCGCCCGTAGCGGTACTCCGCCGCGTGAATTATTTCCACGTGATGTGTGCATTTCGAAAGAGCGGCTTTTCTCGGCGGGCATCTTGCGACACGATCGGCGAATCGCGAGCAACTCTGCCGGCTGTTTTATTGCGGATGCAATAAAAGTCGCTGCGCCCTCCCACGGTGTGCATCGTGCTCGCTCCCCATGCAGCCGCCTCCTTGCGCTCTACTGGGCGTTCCATAATGTCGGTTCCCTCGCTGGGAAGCGAACGCATTCGCCGCTCGTTACTTCTCTGGCACAGATTTGTCGGTGCCTGGTACAGGGAGCCTTTTCGGTTTGCTTTTATCGCTTTATCGCCTGGCTCGGCTCGTCTCTGTGGGCAAAATTACGCAGCTCTTTAGGGCGTAAAGTTGTCGAGAGGCGGAAAATCGTATTTTAATTGTTGGCATTTTTTCAAATAAAGTTTTAAATGAAATATTACATATTTTACTATACATGTTTCAAGCTGAAAATTCAGAGTAAGGTCATCAAGAAGCTTAAATAAATGTAGGTATTATAAATAAAGAGCGCAATTTGGCAAGTTCGCCTAGGGTGAAAAACAGACTCGAGTCGGGGCTGTGAATCGTGTAGAATTCGCGTAATAAAATGACAATTAAATACCTCGGTGTTCTGTTTTTTTTTTGCACATCGTTTGGGTTGATATTAATTTCGATTATTTATTGTACGACATGGATATTGAGAGATTGAGAAGGCTGTGGACACAATGGAAGAAGTGGAGGGGACAGTGATCACCTTGATTCGAGACAGAAACCTCGTCCATATTTCGATACACTACTGTACGTCCAAACAGACATACATACAGTGACTCACAAGTTTGTTTATATAAATTCAGGAGAGTAACTAATTTCTAAAGCTACTATCTTGCTTTTGCTTCTTGATGCTTAGGTAAAAAATGTAGGTATTCTTTAATTTAGTATCAAAATCGAAAAAAAAAAACAAAGTTAAATTATGAAGAATATAGCATAATTACTATTTTTCTAAAATTAGGTATCGCAGTTTACTTTTCCTGCCATAAGGCAAGTGAACAGATACCCCAAAAACGATCAATTTCTTTTACTCTGGCGCAGAAAAGAGCTACAGCTTGTCCCATTTTCAGAAGTCACCCGGTGAAACTCTAGTCATAAAATAACTTTCTTCTCTACAAATTGTCGTCGCGTAATTGACAGACTTCACGAGTCACAAATGAAATTTCCCATAATACTGCGAATCATGGAGAGGACATTAATTCTTCCCTCGAACGACATTTAATTAAGTTAATGAAACTGAAATCATACGAGTGCCGTGTAAACTCGATCCGTTCGAAGCACAGTCAGCAGGCGATGTCAAAATCGTTCTATCCAGAAAATGCAATGGCACGGGAACAAGCAGCGAACGACGGACTTCGCAAAAATCCAAAAAATGTACTTGCACTTGAAACATTTTTCGCATAGCAAAAAATGCTGCGCTGTAAAATGTCAATACAACTTTTCCGCGAGATTTTTTGCATCCTTTCGACGACAAAGATAACGTAACCCGCACAGGAAGACTATAATGGGATCAATCGTCGAGGTAATTACAATTATGCCAAGAATATCTTTGTTTTCGAATAATAAAATGACAATCCAATAGCTCGATGTTCTGTTTTTGCTCTCCGTTCAGGCTGATATTAATTTCGATTATTTATTGTACATCGTGGATTTTTGGACTCGTTACGCGCATTGTTCTCTGTGCAGTGTATCACTAATAATTCGTGTAATCTGTAAAATACAGAAAACTGCATAAAAGAGGTAACGACAGTGCATATTTACGTGAAAGCAGTGGAAACGTGCAATGGAACGGGATATTGGTTTTGCTTGTATCGCGAACAGTAAAGGGCCTTAAATATTTGCAGAAATTTGGTAGAAAATTATATTCGAGGGACTGCAATTGTTTTTCCAGGAACAACGTACAAAGTGGACTATAAATATGAATCTATTGATTTACGTCGTGCAGAGGGATTGAACATTTTTAGGACCCGCGAGACTGTATTTTACAAAAATTTCCATGGCCCTATATTACACAAAATTTATCATTTCAAAAGCCGATAAAATGTTGTTAAAATTCCTCATCGCACCGTTTTCGTATTTTCGGAATTATACAAATTTAAGGAAGAATCTCGAAACTTTGCTCGAAAAATAAATTCGTAGGCGAATAGATTTCACGTGATTTTTACGTAGACAAATATTATTAAGAAACATTCTCCACGGAATGAGGATCAAAATAAATTGCAGGTTTTAACAAAAATCGAGAAAGAAGTGTTATAACTTATAACAGCGATGAGGAAGAAGTTAAGCACTCAGACGTTTATCGTTTGGACACGGGGAATGTCAGTCGCTCTGATAACATTGATAAGAGCACAGTCACTCGCTCATGCGTCGTGGACGCCTGTACCGTTCGATCGTACATACACACAACACTTTATGTTCATAAATTTCTTGAACACTAAACGCCATAGATGCTCTGCACGCAACACCAGTTTTATGAAGTCATCTGATTTTATGAAACTGACAACAGGTCAACGTATTGATAGTAATCCATGGATTATCAATGACATATTGTCGATTCGATGTACCGTGGAAATAGTCACTTTATGTATACCAAGTTTTAGTTTAAGTTTCTTATCAAATTCCCATAAATAGTGAAAAATAATAATAGCTTGTCAAATTTTGAATTTTATCTCTAATAATATACTAACCATGTTGAGACTTAATTACTGAAAATTTAGAAATCCTGTTTGTAGATTTATGTAAGTTGTATAGGTACATGCTGAAAATTTCATACAAATCAGTTAACGTAGCTATAACCTACAAACAGTTAAAAGCGGTGGAACTTGATTGAACTGAAATTTTCAACATGCATACAACTTACTTAAATCTACAAACAGGATTTTTAAATTTTCATTACAGGCTTAGTGTTAGATAAAAAAGTTGAAAAGCGATCTTCACTATTTTCTTCGCTATTTCGACCAGTTGCAATTTTTTTCAAAACGTCGAAACACTTCACCAAGCAAATTAATCCCTCTAGCTAAAAAAAAGTCATTTGGACCAATTGTTAAAAAGTTATTCTGTATTAAAGAGTGTTCCAATATTTTTGTCCAGTACTGCACTGTATACAGATACGTTTTTATATTAGAAGAAAGTATTAATACCATACCCATTGTGAAATACTAGCATAGAAAGGGGGATGAATGGAATGGATAGCATGTACCAGAAATTGCAAAATTGGTTGAAAATTTCGATAAGCTTCTATTAAAAATCGTTCTCCAGAGAGCAATTAATCGTGGCCGCAGTGTATCATGAAAGGGGAATCGAGAAGATACGATACAGTGAGGAGTAATTAAAAATCGAAACGCTATTTCGCTCTGGTTTCGGCTCGATTCTCGATCGAAGCTGGTTCGCGTCTCGTTTCACGAAGCCCTGTTCCACCTGCAAACTTGGAACGTGGCCTGAGTCAATAAACAGGCTAGCAACGAGCCAGCAGGCGAAGCGGGCTGGCTAATTCTCTTAAAAACACACGAAAAACGTGGCGGAAGTAATCTCGCGCTTTGCCCTTTTACAGAAGCGAGGCAGAGAGAAACGAAGCGATTGATCGAGTTTGTTTCAGAGTCGTAACCTGTTAACCCCTTTGCGTTCCAACTTGTTCGCTGGTTCATCGATGCTTTCGCTCAATGCTGCGTTTATGAAATACAGAGCTATGAAATGGAGAATAATATAAATTTTTACCGTCCCTCTTTTTATCGATTTCAATTCCCTGACCAAACTTTGCATCCTTTAAATACTCGTTAAACTTACATCCCTTTGACGATATCCTTATCTATTCTTACCTTTATATCTCCAATACCTGAACACACCGGTGGTGTTTTTGATCGAGGAATAATCCAATTAACAGGTTGAACCTTATTGAAGATATCGAGCACGAGGAAAGTTGTGAAACTTGATATTTAGCAAAATTAATTAATGACTTCTCCTTTTCTCATTATTTTCTTCATCTTTGATAAGGATCCGCGAAACAGTGCGTAACACGAGGAATAAATTTAATTATAAAGTTTGCGGGGTGTTTATTTGTTTGAGAATGCCGTTAATAATAAGTTCGCCGAAGGTACGCAAAATTCGTGTGGTATTTTTTAAAAATATTGTCGGTAGAAATTAGTTACGAAAGAGTAGCTAATTAAAGTGTAAGGAAACGATCAGGTATGTTTTCCTTTTTGCTAGGAATCATTAGTATCAAAAGTGTATCATTATCTGCTTATAATAAGCTGTACTGATCACTTGCACCTTGACATTTTCAAGATTAATACATCCACTTACAATATTTAACATATTCGATATTCTCTACGTAAATATCATGCTTTTTAAAATGTTGTGACAGTGAATCCTGGATTGTTAATTTAAGGTCTTTATTACACAGGCGTAGTCTTCGATGAAAGTAACAATATAACAGAGAAGAACTAACGACAGAAATATGTGGTGACATAAGGGATGATGTAAAAGGAGAGGTTCAGTAACAGAATAACCTGTTTTAAACCCAACCTTGTCCCAATAATTGCTAACCTATCTCAATCACTACCATCCAATCAATCTCTTCTAATTCCATCATAAAATGAAGCAATTAAACATTTATTTCTTCCATAAGAACAAGTGTAGCTATATATATTATTTCAAATTATTTTCACTTCTTAGCTACGATCCCAATTAAACGTCACCCATCTGTAGGATCAATTATATTAATTAGGATCTGACAACGAGGATGTTACGTATTAGATTTGATACAACCTCTACTCCTACATCACTTTAACCCCATAACATCCAAACGTGAAACTTCTTTCTCGTTATATACCACTGGTAATCCAAACTCCCGAGAAGCAGCGCGCTTAAAAATCACCCAACAGCGACTCGGACGTGGATAAATCGTCATTTCTCGGAGACGGTTGCTCGGTGTCTCCAATTATTTTCACGATTCGCAAAGGGGGGATCAAGGGTTCGACGTCGGAGCAACGGAGGCAATAATTCGCGGGATAATCCGATAATAATGTGGAAAGAGCTCGGCAACTTTCCCTTTAACAATTTATCCTTACCATGGATATTTATGGATCGGATCATCTGGAAGATCAATCTCCAGGGGGTCCTCTCGTGTCTTCCTCCATCCCGTTTCTCTGCCTTCCCTCCCGCCCCACCCAGCTCCCGCTTCTCACATCTCTCTTGCCCTCGAAGCGTCTCTGCTCTCGGTCTGATCATCGGCAACGTGCAGTTGCAGTGGGAAGGTATGAAACTTTAACTCGAGGCGCAATTGGCGGACGGAAGGAGCGATTCTCCTCGAGGTAGCGAGCGTAGAACGTCTTGATTCGATAAGTCGCGATGGGCGAGACAGAGATAAGCGTAGAAAACGAGAGAACTAGATTTCTCTTTTCTTCGGAGGATAGCTGTGCTCTTTGGACGAAGGAACGCTTCAAGAAATCGATCTGTCTTAATTATCCTTAATTCGTCGTCATTTGATCTTGTTCCATCTATCTGTTTCATATTGTTAAATTATTTTCAGGGCAGATCAGTTCGATTTTCTCTGCAGCACTGAGTTTGCCGATACAATTTCAAGAGTAACCAAATAGTGATTCTTCCATTTTATTACACGCACATTTTCAATTATTTATTTTCATAAATCTCCCCTTTTTGGGCTGTGTTTCACTCCACCCTGTATGGGCATTCGAGTAATGGCATTCAAAGGCTATTTATCATAACTACTTCTATTCCCCTCGCACTGTAGTTCATTTCTGACAATAAGTTGCAACTGTTACCAGTGTCTTCACATCCTGTTCATACATGTCCACCATATTTCATAACATGTTGCAAAATGATATTCCCTAAATTTCAGTCCCCTTTGTGTTATACATATTATATGTTACAAGGTAAACTTGAAACCCGTTAAAACTTGATTTTACTAGCCAAAGCTGGTTCCCACAAAGCCCTTTCATCAGCACTAGTCTGAACTAGTGAAATTAGGTTTCAATGGTTTTCTGGTTTTGTCTGTAACGTATACATGAAATACCTCCGACCAAAGCAATCATTGTTGAAATTTCCACGTGGCAGTGAATGTTCCCACGAGATTTTCCATGCCCCGAAAATAAAAAAATGTTCTATTCAAGGTGAGATGCATGTACGTTGCATTAACCAGAGGCCAGAACTAGGGAAGTAAAACGAGAGATTAGTTAATTTTCTGCATACATTGACTTATCGTCAAACAGTAATAGTAATACTGAAACGAATTGATCGTCTTGCAGTATTTAAACGAGCAGAAATTAATTACCGAAGAATTCATTATAATTCAAAGCTACATATAAAGAAGAAGCGCGGTTCGTTACACGGAGATCGAATAATGTTCTCCGAGAATATATATAATAATGTAACAAAATCACTTCCTAGTAAGAAATTATCACAAGTTTCTAATATTTCTTCGTCTTTATAACGAATAATGAGCAAGAATGAAAAAGATCGCATATAGTCTGTACTCCATGGTTAACAACCAGCTTTTATTACCGATAATGAGTAAAAGAGTATATAAAAATCCTCCGTAATAATCTTGCATCCATTTGGTCGCACAGTATCGATGCATTTTATCGATAATCTCCCCCGCGCAATTTGCTAGCTCGAGAACAAAGCGTCCGGTTCCCCGCAAAGAACGAGCAAGGGTAAAATAAGAAATATAACTTGGGAATTCTGCTTTCAGCTGCATTCTATTATTCGGTCTTATATTTCCTTGGTTTTCCTACTGAAAAGAGTAATTATCTCGCAAGAACATCGCGAAACTTTCTAGAAATGAATTTACTTTTATTTGGAACGTAGTCGTTGGGTGACATTACAGCTTCTTCTTTGAAAAAAAATTACAAAATTCTAGCAGACTTGTAAATATGCAAAAGCTACTTAGACAGACGAAATTACTTATGCATGACAAAAAATTATAAATTTCTTCCTGTGAAATTAGTTCAAACTTCCCTTATACTCTTTCACTCAGTTTTCCTGTTCAATTATCACTAAAATGAATGCCATAAAATGAAAAAAAACATCCTTCGTATTTTTCAAATCATAATATAGGGCGTCATATGATAAATCTCTTCACTACAAAATTGGAAAGCGAGTAAAATCAGCAAACCAAACAAATATACATTAAAAATTCGTTTAATCTAATATCTGTGGTAGTAGTGGCTATATCTTCAAAACTTCTAAGAATTTCTTCACACAATTTCATTTGGAAATACTTTTATCTCGCCCATTTGATTCTGCTCTCTCCAACACAAGCATATAGCGAAGGGTGGCCGAACTTCGCGCAGTTGGCGTTTGTTTCGTGCACACTTTTACGACATTTCGTGAATATGTTACTAGGGCAAAGCCACGCCACAGGCTCTGCGCTAGTAACATGTTGACGAAACATCGTAAAAGCGTTCATCAAACGAGCGGCAAACACGTTGAGTTGCACCCACCCTCTGCAGTGCCTATGTTTGTGTTAGAGAGGTCAGAATTGAAAGAACTGATTGTATTTTTTAACAAACTCAGATTCGACCATGAGAAGGTAACACGTTTACTGCCATCACACTGTATCATACGTTTTTCGTTCACTTGTTATGGTTTCAATGTGCATTATGAAAGTATAAGAATATTTCAGAGTTCAAGGATTCATTTAATATTGCGTATCATTCGTAACCTATTGATAATAATGTTGTTTGCAAATTTACAAGTCTAAGGGCTTAGTTAATGTAAGTATAATAATTATGCCGAAGAAAAAAATTGACAATTGAAAGCAGTTGGATCATTCCAAATTACAGTCGACGTACAGAGTTCCCTAGAAACAAGAACCTCCCTAATCGACCCCTGTGTTTAATAAACCGTCGAAACGCTTGTAACCCCTTAAATTCGATCTTGGTTTCATAACAGCCCTCTCGCAGTTCGTCGTGTATACGCCAGTGGCTTTCTGGCCTCTTTGTCAGCGACGGCATTATACGTGGCGCGCATTTTTATCACCGAGGGAAGGCGCGAGTTGGGGCACGTGCGTGCTTAAACGCCCAACCAGGCTGCGAATATTTTCGCCGTGATCCTTGCGGTTTCTTACTCGACATATGCATAGTATTCAAATGCGCTTTTGTTCCGCGCGACCGGGATTCACGGTGGCCGTGACTTTTATCGCTAATATTCGGGGACCAGTGAATGGCTAGAGCTTATGGGATGAAGCCTGCGTGGTATTAGCGGGCCTTGGGTTCGCGTGTCGTGAATTTTCTCTTTTTGTAGGTGTTTAACGCCCAATGAACCGCTGACGGAGTGGTTATTAGCGATACTTGTGGATTTTTATATTGATTCGTGCGACAACTTGGTCTTCTTCGAAAGAAGTATCGTATTGGAAAATTTAGGGCAGTCAGAGATAATGTATAATACTTGACGATTATTGTTATAACGGATTAAGTATCGAAGACTACTTAGGAGTTGATTTGTCGGTTAACACTAGACCTACCGGCAATTAATGTAGGGTAATTCCGGGAGACGCGGTCGGGCTGGAGAGTTGGTCGAGTTGCTATATTCAGACTCTACATCTGTGTATATGTAAAAATGTGTTAAGGTTCAGAACAATTAATTCTCTAGAAATCAACTATTTCGACCAACTCTCCAGCCCGGCCGCGTCTCCCGGAATTACCCTATACCTATTTCTATCAGATCAGTCAAATGACTGGTTATTCATAAAATACGTTATGCAAGGAAAACAAAGCTTTATCCATATTTTTTAATTTTTATATAATTTAAATATGTACATTTTTTTTTGTGCTGAGAAATGTTAAATTTATTACCAAATCTAAAATCAGCCGTTTTTACTGGCATGGTAGTTCTAGTGTTAAAGATAGTTACGTGTAACTGTGATACAGGACATTTTGAATCTGGTAAATACTCAGTATTCCCTTTCGTTAAGATTCTTCAGCGTTTTTTTTTTATTAAAACAGTGTTCTTCCAAAGTAGCTTCTGATATGTTCTTCCAGTCAATATTGGAATTTATTACAATACTTAAATCAATCTTCAACATCGGCGAGTTATCTCTGATGATATTACAATTAATTGCTTCTCCCACTATCTAGGGCACCAATATCATCAATACAATCCAAACCAAAATTCATCTCTCCTCTCCAATCTTTCCACTCTAACTTCCTCAAATATCAAGGATCGCCCAGTTCCTTAAAACTAGATCTCTACCCCACATCAATCTTCACACACACACGCATGAACAATTCGCATCTTCTATGGTCAGGTCAAACCTTCCCAGCAACCACCGAAAAATCCCTATCGATGGCAACGCGGGACCTCTGTCAACAAGTAGCACAATTTAATTCTTTCTCCCTTTCTCCCTCTTACATGGGTGGGCTCAAGTGTCTTTGAAGTAGCGCGCATTGTCAACGGTGCACACTGGACCGATCGCGTGTCAGAGGTCCTGGACTCCTCTCCCTGTCGCGGGCGATGGGTCGATATGTATATACGTGGCCAGGCCATAGGGTCGACTCGAGGGTTCGCGTGTGCCTCCAGCAGGGGACAGCCAAACTGGCTGTCATTTCCACCCAACCTCTGTCCACCAGCCCCTTCCGACCACCACCCGCCTGAACCGCCTCTCTCTGCTACGCGATATTATGTTCCTGAAATATTGCCGGGAAACAAACAGTCGACTGCACGCTGTCGACACGTTCCTGCCGTCCTCTGTCCCCTCCACCCTCTGTTTGCGTTTTCTCCTTGTTTTTCTGCGTTTAATCTGCCCTTTTCCTTGACTTCCTAGTGCGCGGCTAATGGTGGCAGCGTTGAAGTGTTTTGTGGGACTAGGGGATGGAAATCGTTGATGGATGCGGGGGTGCAAAGAATGGGATAAGGCGTAGATTATACTATCGATTTTCTGTCGATAGACAGTTTAGTTATAAACTTTGTTTTCGGTTCACGTGTATATAATAGCATGCTCGTTGACTGCTCCACGACTTGAGGAAATAGTCAATGTTGAAGACAAACTGGAGGAAAAGTTGATAGTGTACGCTATGTTTAGCAGGAGGGTTTAATAAATAATATTAGAATATTTAATAAATAATATTAGAATATTTAATAAACAATATTAGAATATTTAATAAATAATATTAGAATATTTAACAAATAATATTAGAATATTTAACAAATAATATTAGAATAGAGAGTAAAGGGTGAAATAACGAAATAAATGCACGATCATTTTCTTGCTGTATAAACTATACAAAGTTATTCTCTTGATTCGTATTTTACATAAGAGCACCACAGTATTATCAATTAGTGCAGTGATTCCCAATGGGGACTCGCGAAGTGTTTCCTGGCGGGCGCCACAGATTTTTTTTTAATATTATTAAGTTAGAATTATACTTTGAAATACCTACTCTTAATGTTTTCTCTACGTTATTAAATTTACCTTATTTAGAATATTATGAAAGGGGGTCGCACTCAAAAACGGTTGGGAAACACTGAATTAGTGAATATTATAAATGTTATAACCTAGCATTTGTGAACTACAGACTATATTGTCTAACCGAGATGTAGTAACTGCTTTAAGATCGTCTTAAGTGATAGTCGAACAATATCCTTGGGGGTGCAAACTACCAAAAGTGATCCTCATCGCTCATTAAAGGACTACTCTTATTTAATTACATTTCCGCAGACTCAATATTCAAAAAGTAGCTATGCGAAATCTGTCCCTGAGTGTTTGAATTGTAACAACGCACTGGAATTCGCTGCAATCTTCACTCCCTGCCACTTTGACGACATTATTATGTTTCAGTATACTAGGATAGCCGTCATACTGTATTTTCATTCTTTAGATACTGAACTCAAATTTCGCAACCATGCATAACCGGCTCAAAAGTGCCATATAAGCTAGGTCTGACTCGTAAATCATGGTTGATGCTAACGCGCAAGTAGAAGCAGTGAGTCATGGACAGACGCACTCGCCAGGTCGTACTCAATCAGGCGCGCGGAACTTCGGAATTGATTTTTTCAAAAAGACGTCATCCACGGGAAAATCTTTTGCGGCATTTTTTTCTATTTCCCAATCTGTCACCCTGGCATGACACCTTGGCATCGAAGGTGAGTACAATGGTCCGTAATATTCTCGGAAAATAGTTACGAGACACTTATGATCTACCCACTTCAGTATCTAATATTTCGAGTCTTTCGTGTCGTAAAATACAGCTTCCAAAGCGAACAGAACTGTCGGTGGTAAGCTGTTGCTTGGCCAAACTTATCGGGATAGGACAGTTTCGTGGAAACCTAATAAGATGAAACGCTGACTCGTAACGTAATATGCACCGTAAACTGGTTTCCAAGAAAAGGTGTAACCACGCTGGCTAACTCTTCAGAGAATCGCAAGAACCGGCAGCTATCAAAGTGTCACGTTGAAAACGCCGCTCTTCCTTTTTCCACGCCAGCCTCGTAGTAATTTGTCATAGCGGGGACATCCTGCGTGTGTATTAAAAAGTGGTCGTCTTCATACCGAAGTATGCACCTTCAACTCGTTCGAACGCAAGAAAAAAGTTGTTAAACGTCGCAGGTGTTCGTTATCAGGACGATTTATTCGAAGCGCTTTAACTAAATTTCAATACCTTTTGGCCGCCAAAAGTGGCCAAATTCAGGGCGCATTTTGTATTTCAAAACGAACTTTGGGAAATATATCCTGTATCGCATTTTTCCATCTGAAGTATTGTCCGACTGTCTCAGAAAAATCTGATCGACTTGAAGGGGCTCCACTCCGAAACACTTGTGCCATTTCGAATTACCGGGTTAGTTTTATATAAAAAAATATTTATTCACTTCTTGAAATACAGGATAATAAAGCCTGAATGTTTTAAAAGGATTGCATGTATAGTTTCCCTGCAAAAAATTCCCAAAAAGAACCTTGATTTCTGCCGATCATACCAGGTTCCTCCTTAAATAAGTAAAATATGTTATACGAATACAGTAGCTGGATACTTTTGCGAGTAACTGTATATTACATTCGAAGCAAGCCATTGGATTTCATAGAAATCACAGTCGCGCTCTATTTGGATTGCATGAAAAGCCCCCTCGGCACAAGGCGTCCACGTTCCTTTCATCTCTTTCTCCAATTTTCAGTCTTGTCCCCGTATTGGCCGGTGCCGTCGATTCCGTTTTACAGCGACCAATTATATTAGCGATGGAATGCAAAAACCCTGCAGTCTCGCTCGATATTCTGCAGAAACCATCGGGCTACCGCGTTTCATCTCGCTGAAATGAAAACCGTCCGATATTTTTCTGTTTAACTGATAGTCGGCGTCCGGCGCTTTTCTGTTAACCGATCGTGGCCCTTGATGGCCACATGGTTCGTCAACGGGCGTTCCATTTAATTCCTTACGCGAGACGGACGATTAAACGTCCATATTTTTGGAATTATTGGAACGTTTAGAAAAACATAGGTCTTCATGCTATGTGGTACCACTCTAAAGCTGATTCTTCATAGAAAGCTTCCTTCTCTAGGAAATCTGTTTTGAAAATCCATCGAGTACAAATCGATATGAATTATAAATCGATTTTGTTTGGAAACAAAGTCCCATTTGAAAAAGTTATTTTACCATTTCGGCTTATTTTTATACTAGAATTCATTTCATTGGCAATTATACGATATTTAATCCCGTGTTTTCTCAATTTTTAGTTACGTGTATCTGTACCAAACGGTTTTTCAAAATCGATTTCCTCGAAAGAGAAGCTTCTTGGGGCAATATTTATTCCACAGCTTCTACTCAGTTTTCCACGCAAATCAATGCCCTTTCGGTTGAATCTTCTACAGTACTGCATACCTCGTTCTGTCATTAGTAGATAATGACTCATTTAGGTGATTCTATAATGGCATGGAGTACCTATTGTACCTAAACTGGAGTACTAGCACCAATCTTTCACACCTTTCTCTCAATCTACAACATTTACCAAAATGCTATAATCTAAAAAATTGTCGGCGTCTGCACACAAAAAACGTTCACCAAATAGTAGTTTGAAAATTGTCGATCAATATCGTGTGATTGCTACTGTGCACTATTCGGCGCGTTCCACGATCGCAGAAGCGAAAAACGGGAGACAGTTTTCAGCCGTATTGAGAGGTCACGCGTCCATTTTCCGTTTTCAATTCGCTGGCGACTGGTATGGTCTCGAATTCTTTGTGCTCGACGTAATACGTGGGATAAAAATGAAATCTGCCCCTCGAAAACTCGATGGTGATCGTAGCGTTTGCAAAGAAGCACAACGGGGAAACAATAGCAGCGTGGTCAATTGACATAAGCCTTTCAGCTTTTATTGGCGTTTGAAGACGATAACAGCAAAGGTTTTCAAATAAATGCGCCATCACCATCGGTACATTAGAGAATGAAAAACACATCGTTCCGCGACGAATGAGCCGTCAAGGTAATCAGGTCTTAAAGCTTGCTTAATATTCGTTGGCTATTGCGACGCAACACCGTTGTAACCTTTGTTATATTTCCCATTTGAACTAAGTATTCGAACTTGGCACCAGCAGAGAACGAATTCCAATAAATAATAGCTAGGAGTCGCGTTTTTCTTTTTAAAAGATGACCTTCCCCTCCTCGTTCTGCTAATGGCTTGTATTAGCACTGACTGCGAAGCAATTAATGTAAAACGGTTTAATATTATCCGCCATTTAGTACTTCGAGCGTGGAGGAGACACTAGTCGTTCAATTATGTGTTAGAACTTTTCAATTTTCCTAAGAAGCACAATTCCTATTAATCAGTCTAAATGCATTTTTTTTTAATAAATTTCTTAACACTTTGAGTAGCTTGCGGATATGAAAAATGCCCTTTCTAGTCGGGCAGACCGTTCTGAGCGATTATCACTACTGAGAAAGGTTTGCTTAAGGGCTTTTCCTAAATAATGTAACGGCTAAACAAAACTGAATTTTTTGGGAATTAAAAAACGAAACCAGTACCTATTGCACGTATCCCTTTGCAAGTTTATTGCTTTATTCTATTACCTTTTACGACTATAAAAAAATTGTAAGTAAAATTATCTATTTATTGCGGAATAGGAGCATCGCCAAGTTTATATCTTATCGACTGAATATAAAGTGCTTATAGTATTAAGAAAACTACTTAGGTTCCTTGGAATAGTTTTACTGTGCTTCTTCTCGAATTTGATTTCCGCGATCTGGTGCAAAATCTATTTTTCATATACACACCGTTTCCGCTTTTCGGACGTTTCTTGCCCATGTCTTTAATTGTATCGTTAGCATCGCGGAATAAGATGCCAAAATGCGAGCTTCCACGAATTCAGTCCACCTAAAATCCAAGTGTTTCGTGCTTTCCATCTAATTTATTCCGACAGGCAGACGTCAGAGGTTCCTTCCCTTTTTTCTTTCCCCGACATTTCGAATTTACCAGCGTCACGCGAGAATTTTTCACGCGAGCGATTTCACACACACATACCCATTGATCTGAATTCATGCGGTCTTACTGCAGGACCCACGTGTGTGTATGTGTGTGCATTTTTTTTAAAAAAGCGCGCGTCCGCGTTCTCGTTTTCCCCTTGCACCCGCGTATCAGATCGGCCAGCATCGTAATAAAAATACGTCATTGAACATCACGCGAATGAATTGACCTCTTTTCCGGCGATGAAAGTAAAATGCCGTAAGAGTTCCAGTCGACTCATAAATCACATTATCGGGGCGACGTCGTAAATTATAAAATCGTAAAGCGCGAAATCATCGACTACTTTCAAACGAGGCTCACCATCAGCAAGCTTCTCGCGCTACGAAGCAGTGAAGCTCGTGCGAAGAGAAGCTGAGCAAGTCGATACCAAGTCAAGAAGAAATTATGAAACGAAATTTCTTGCTTCTGAATGGTTGTATTTTCTATTCCATTGAATCATATTTTGTCACGAAGTTTCAAAGATATAATTCAACACTGTGGTGCAAGCTTTTGAAAAATGCCACTTTAAGTTTCAGGCACTTAACGCGAACAAAACAAATTCGACTTCTATTGTTACATATTTTGTAAGCTATAAGGTGTTTACGACTGAGCAGGGGTGAAATATTTTCCAGTTCTCTAGCTTTCTATAATGTTTCATCAAGTTCTGTGCATAACACCTCACGTGGTGCCCATACGAGAGGTTTAAGCGAGGTTGAAGACTGTTATGTGAAGGAGAAAATGTTGTAATTGACATGTGCTGCAAATGAGCAATCTGGCATATGAAAAATTCATGTAATTCTAGTAGGGCAATCATGAACTGTTATATTATGTAATTGACAAGTTTCTTTTCATATACTAGTCGTGATTCATAAAACTGTCCCATATAAAAGAGCCCTACTACTACGGAAGATTCCTGTTTTGGTTTTTTCATTATTAATCTGCAAATAAATGATTATTCATTATTAAATTTATTGTTGAATGCTCGATTGTATCACACCACGTCGAACGATTTGGAGGAATAAGCGTTCAAAATTCCATAGAACGAAACTGGAAGCATAAAGTCCTCGAGGATCGATATCGAAAACTTCGAGGCACGTGACGCTGCAGGAATTTATCGTTATGGGTGTCTCTCGGTGGTTGGCCCGTGTTTATATTGAAAAATGTGCATCTGTTTCGTGCTACGACACTCGTTGCTACTGTTTCCTGCAGCCGTCTGCATAAGTATGCATCGACGAGGAGAAACGGGGGGTGTTTGTCGTTCTTTCAGAAACTCCTGTTCCCCGAGTTACAGATTCCGTTTCCTTTCAATAATACGCGAAAGGAGCCGCGCTCTGGGGCTTCCAAAGGAAATAGACGGACCATTGAAAGACCCGAGGATATAATTTGGCAAGCTATACAACATAAAATGTGCGGCATTCTTGATTGTTTTGAAGAGCGTCTTTTTTGCAAAAAATTTTGCACCCATGGAAAGGGATTTTGTGATTACAAACTTGCTTTGTTGAGTTAGTACCTGGCGGAACCAGTAAACTTTTTGCTGGGAGAGTTTTTTTTAAATATAAAATGAGACTGCAATTAATTTATTTCTATCAGCCCTGTTTCGTAATAGAGTTTTTATTATTACCGTATTTCCCTAGAATTACAATCTAATCAGAATAAATTAATCAGCAGTTACTTTCATGCTTAATGGTTGTTCTTAAAACAGTAGTTTCATAACGAATCATTAGGAGTATTACATTCAACGAACCTTATAGCCTGCACTAAATTTCTTGCAAATTTCTTAGACTCGATACCGTTTGAGTTACGATTAACAGGAATCGTATCGAAGCTCGTAAAACGTGAATCGATTATCATGAACACGAGTTACAGCCGGGGGTAAGCCGATCTCTATATCAGTGTCGTAACTACAAGCTCTCTGTCTGCTATCTTCCGATAATCAACGCGGCTTAGTCAATTAAAATGGCGAGAATACGATCCCTCAGAGGGCTTGTTAAGGATAGCCGGTAACAAGTACACACATACAGAATGCTTCTGAACTACGAGTAAAAAGCAATCTAAATAATCAATAAAGCTCGTGAAAAAAATATCTCAATCAACACGAGTCAGTAAACCAAACATTCTCGAAATATTCAATCTTCTCGTTTGTAAGCTATTGTCCAGTCCTTACACTTCATCTTTCAAATTTAATTAATACTTCAACTGTCGTTGGTGTCTTTTCACTTCGAGGGACAGGGGCGGATTTGTATATACGGTGGTAAATTTTTGGGGGTGGAAAATTTGGGACGAATCAAAATGATAAAGAGAGCTGTTTTTATTTTGGGGTGGTTTTATTCGCAGGCGATCTTTAAACACAGAGGCAGGAGGCAAATTTAAAAAACAATTCACTTTTTTTCATGTAGCAAGTTAGCAGTAAGCAATAAAACTAATACATGAGTTGTCATATTGAATTAATTGTAATATTGCTTCAACTCTTTTAAATTAAAATATTTGATAATATTTCACTTGTTATACTACAGGCACCAAATCTCCAAATTCGCTCTTGCCAAGTGATTTGCATCCTATGCACACTTTCCCAAATCGATATTTTCTAGAAATTATCAAAAGCAAACTAAGCAAAGACTTTTCTTCCTACGCTTTGTTCAAAACTTTTTTCCTGGAAGCCATCACTCAAAGGGGCATTTCCCAAAGAAACATGTGCCGCTCGAAGCGTTAAAATTAATCAGATTTAACGTTCTCGACACTTGTCGACGATCGAGCCAATAAAGCATTCCAACTGTAAATATCGGAAACCCCCTCCATTCCGTCGATCACGTGACTCGCGTGCGTCGATCGACTCGATTGATGATCGTGGCGACGCCGACGGCGACGGGAAAGGAAAACGGAATCGGGGTGATGTCATGTAGAAAGAGACTACTAGGCTCTGGAGAGGCGGAAAGCTGAAGTGGGATGAGGACGAGGGGCTACTGCCTAAGCGAGTCTATTGTTGTGTCGGAGACTTAATATGCATTTCTCTCAGGGGCGAGCCACGCTCTTCAGCGTTCTCCCTCCCCCGGGGTTGCTCCGAGGGCGGGGAATAAACGAAGAATCGCGTCCGCCGTGAAAACTTGCCGCTTTGCGTTCGCTTCCTATTATCTCTTAATAATCACTGGCTCCGTGCTCTTATTAAATCGTATTACGGGTTGCCTGCTCTCGGAGGCCGTGCTCGTCACAAAGATGTCTGCGCCCGTCACAAAGATGTCTGCGCCTTCGTTCGCACCTCGCCCCGTGTAGTGTCATCGTCGAAGGCGTTCTGTATTGTCGGCTCATTCTTTCCCGCCATCTCTTTTCCCCTCTGCTTTTCCTGCTGTCTTGCTCCGAGGGCGTTCGTTTGTCGTGCGTCGTCGAAACCCTTTTTAGAATGTGGAGGAGAAGGTGGGTTAGAAGTGTAAAAGGAATGTACAAGCTGGAACCGAGTTGCCAGTTGATGGAATATATCCGATTGTTGTCACGAGTTCTATTTATAATCTTGTGGAGTGGATGCAGTAGTATTATTCATTAGCTGCAGTGGGTGCGTTCGATGCATTGTATTTATGTCAGCCGTGATTGCAGAGAAATTAATACTCCGGCTTACGTCATTCCTAAACTGTTAGAAGTCCAACGTTTCTGTAAGAAAGTATAGTATTTTTAACATTCTTGCTTCTCGTCTCCTGAAATCCTTTTCTGCGTGGAATTTATCTGTTCCTAAGACATTTAATTTTTAGATAGCTTATTCTGAATGTCTTTTAATTATGATTCAGTCTGTTGCTTACTTGTCAGCTGGCGCTGTCAAGGATATTGAAAAACGAATCACCAAGGTTATCGATATTATTCATTTTATTATATATTAATAACCTTCAATACAGAGTGCCTATTCTGAAGTCGACGTTTTTCAGTCAGAAAAAGTCGTTGCAGATATTTGGCTATAACAGTTCCGTAATAATCGCTTATTATCCACGTCAACTCTGTCTGTCCGTTCAGCCATACGGAATATAATTCAACTTTTGTTGGAATTATTTCCTCGAAACGTCGTGTTTGCCGCGTATCGGGCCTGAAATCCTCCAGCAAAATTGAATTCGCATTAAAATCGCGGACGGTAGTAAAAGGAATAAAAAGCCCATGTAGGAACGTCTGTTCCGAACGAAATGTAATATGCGCTCATCAAACCAGCCGTCTAAGTTCTTGATGTAAACGAATACGGGATTCAATTCCAACGCGCGTTTTTATGAAGAATTACGATTTTTTTGCGATCAACTGAGCGCCAGCTTCTGCTAATTATATTTTTTAATATCGGGGCACGTATCGGGTTTAAAATTTCTACTATTGCCCAAGAAGTATTAGTGAAAAACATTATATACACATATACTGTCGTTCATAATTATTCGGACATCTACTCAATATCAAATATTTGTGGAGATATGATGCAAACTTATTGGAGAATTTTAATAAATTTGATTTTATTTGGAATTTTAAATTAGAACCAGTGAAAAGTATTCAATCTGTACCAAATAATACATTTTGTGCGAATACACCACTGCCCTCCTTAGTTAAACCGTCCTAGCTAGCATTTTTTCATTTTTTTAGATATGTTGAAATATTTGAAGTCCCACACGTCTTTTACCTTTTAAGTAAAGTTAGAAAACTCTATGTGCTTCGTAAAGATTTATAAACACTATAATGTATTTAACCTAACTTTTTTCCAATTGGTTAAAATATCCTATCTAAAGTAATTAATTAATTGGTACGTTAATAATATATTACCTACCGGTATACCTATTCCAAAAAATTATATTAGGCTGTTACCAAATAGTGACAACATGTTTTAATTTGAATGAAGGGAAATAAGGACGGTACAGAGTAAATGATAAAACTTCAGTTTTCTCGGTTGTTTCAAAATGCTAGATAGGACATTTTAACTAAAGAGGGCAGACCAGGTGTCCTAACACTTATGAATGGCAGTGTATATCTAAAATTGAGGTAACAATGGAAACTTCACGCAGTATAGATTTTCGGATTTAGGTATATTTAAAGAGATTCTAATTCTTCATAGCCAGAAGGCATTCACTTCCACTCAGAAATATATTGAGTAGGTACCTATTCCACTCACAAGGAAGGCTATGGGATCATCCGCTTCCGATTGTGATGAAACTTTGCATATGTGTAGAACAGTGAAAGGTAAGAGACACGTGTTTTTTTTATCCGCGGATATTCAACTTTAAGGGGTGAAATCACCCTCTGAAGATTGACACCTTCGAAACTATCTTCAACAGTTTTACAATTTTTATAAAATCATTACCGCTGAAGTATTTTACATAAAAAACCAGACAACTTTGTAATTTGAAGAATATTTTTATCTCCAATAATTTCCGAGATAGTTTCGAGGGTGTCAATCTTCAGAGGGTGATTTCACTCCTTAAAGTTGAATACCCGCCGATAAAAAAGACACGTGTCTCTTACCTTTCAGTGTTCTACACATATGCAAAGTTTCATCACAATCGGGAGCGGACGGTCCCATAGCCTTCTTTGTCATTTTAATAAGACAAGTGATTTTAGGAAAAACTATTTTCTGGCTTCATTCTTATTACCCCCTGATTTAACATCTCCTTCGAACACCCCTTCAATAAAAACACCTCCGTGATTCTATTTTTAGTGAATCAACACTATCGCAATAATCCCAGCCGAATCGCAATCCCGATCTCCAACAGAAGCACGTGGAATTTCAAATTCCACCAACCCCACTGCCCCATCCTCCCTCACAACTAAAGTCACTCAGCAGCCCAAATTCAGGGAATACAGCCATCAGACACAGTACCCCAGATCGCGATCGCCGCTAGGACATCAGTCAGCCGACTAATTGTCCGTTAACATTAATTAAAAACCGGCCAATCCGCTTTTATCCACGGCCGCGAGATTATTGGGAGTAAACGATAATTAGAGAGAACTGGTTGCTGGTCGGCGTTAAAAAATTAATTACCGTCGTGTGTATCTCGAAAAACGGCTTAGTCGAAGGGCGGGGAGGGAATGAGGAGGAGGGGTTGGGGGGGATGGGGAGGTGGTGGAAGTTGCGGGTCCAGCGTAGCAGGGTGTATCGGGGGATTAATTACCAGGAACCGTGCGTTCTTGCGGTTATCGCGATACAGTTTCGGGAATAATCGGCCGCGACGGGACGGGTTTCACGCGCGCGCGAGCGCCCCGCGTTCCCTGCGAGGGACGACGACTCACACGACCAAGCCGGTCGGCGGAAAAAAAGGGGGGAAGGTTCGGTTGCAAATCACATCGTTTGCAGGCGGCCGAATCTTTCTCCTTCGGCCAAAGCAGCTTGCCCGTTCGAGCCGCGCCCTCGCGTACAAACGTGAATTTACTACGCCATTCACGCACGCATCTACATAAATTGTTGCGTCCAACGTGCACGTGCGCTCGTCCAGCGCGCGGGCGCGCGCGCGTGTTCCAACTCCGCGAGGATTGCCGCTCGCTTCCGACGAGCTTTTCCTCGCGAACCCAGCCGCGCGTTTAGGTTACTGGGAACCAAGGCGAGGATGATTCACGCCGATCGTGCGTCGAGATTTACGGTTTTTCGCGAACTGCGGGAATGGTGGGATCTATTGAAAGATGAAGTTACGATGGAGACACTTGGGAATGGCGCTGCGAGCCGGACTCGATTGGATGGAGAAGTGTTGGGATAGGTTTATGTTGGATTTGAGGGGGTAGAAGGGTGGAAGGGTTTGGAAAGTGTTTTTTTTTTGCTGAGAGGTGGTATGGTTTCTGTGGCTTTAGTGACTTTGTCTTTTTGTAATTAATGGGGATTGATTTAGTGGAAAGTTAGTCAGTGATTGTAATTGAGTTGCAAGCTTATAATCTATGTTCCCTGAAATTGCAATGGTGGAGAAGAAAGTTTAAACAGTGAATTGTAGAAAAATAAGATGGTTCCATTACAGAGAATTAGATTGTAAAATTTTTATCTCATAGATTCGGGGTGACCAGAATTGGGTAGCAACATATTTCTAAAATTTTAGTATTAAGTTAGTTATACAGACATGTAAAAATATTGGTTTTAAACATTCTTTTGACTGCTACTTGTATATTTTCGAATGGCAAGGTCGTTGATTACGTGGTGGTAAGTTGTGCGAATTTTCTAGAATGAAAGAAAGAAATGTCCAACGACGCATATTTTGGTTACTGTTCGCTAAGTAGCGCAAACTGAGTTTAATCAGACACGGGTTAATTTTCATTACCACTCCACCTTATATTTTTGAATGCGGCTTTTTCGTGTGTTGTGTCAAGATTCGTTAAGTTTCTGTTCCTTTTAACTAATACATCCGTCTTTATAATGTCTTAAATGTGTTAAATTTTCAATAATGTTTGAAATGTTGCAATGATTCAAAGGATGGTACAGGGGAGCTCCCATAATCCGAGGTGCGCGGTACGCAAACCGGTTTAAATCGCCGAGAATTCGGATTAAGGGGGCAGTGGACTATTTCAGCTTCAGAAAATCGATTACTTTTTTTTACAGATTTTGAAAGTCTTATCCTTTATGAAAATTTTAAACATAATTTCATGAAGAAATTTAAATAATTGTCGGAGTTATAGCAGCGAACTTAATTGAGTGCATCGTCGAGTAACGGCCTCGCAGAGCGGTATTGGCAGAGGGCACCTTACTTTGAAGCCGGTTTTCTCGAAACACCATTTTCAAAAACGGTGTACATCATAACTCTTGAACCAATGAATATTTTTACTTAAAATTTTAACTGGAGCTGTAGAATTCCATTCTCTATCGTGTAACAATTCCGCATTAACATTGGATGTTTGTAAAATATTATATAACTAATTAAAGACGATTTTTTCCCGTAAAAATGTGGAAAAAAATTGTTTCGTGTGTAACTTCCACAATTTTCGTTCAAATTCGTCGGCAAGTTTCCACAGTGTAGATATTTGTGTATAGAATAATCACCTCAAAGCATTTTGCTTTCGGATGATTGGTTCACGTGTATTGATATACACAACCTGCAGCGGCACGCCGTACAGGGCTATCTTCAACGATTAATAACTTCGACAATTTTATACATTCCGACGATTTTGTTTTTGTAAATAGGGTAAACGCACCAGTAAATGAACACTTAAGGCTAGTGAATGGACACTTTTATAAAATTATGTTTGCAGCGCGATTTATTCCACGTGTTGCGAAAATTGTTTGGATATGAAGCGAGAAACTAGAAGAAGTCTATAATTAATTAGTTGCTTATTTTAGTAACTTATTTTACTCGTTTTAGTAAAAAATGTCCATTCACTGGTAGTGTCCATTTACTGGTATATTTACCCTACTCGCAAGCGTGCCCACAATAGATTGCCAAAAGCACGACTATAACGATTGTTTGGTGTCAAACTAATTTAGCGTCAAAGAAACTAACGATTTTACGTATCCAATAGTCCACTACCCCCTTAAACGAAACACACACTCGTGCACTCTATATTATAGAAGAACTTCACGCGAGAGGAAATCCTTTACTTCGATCTTTTATATTACTGACCTTTCAAAGACTCTGTTACTCTTTGAGGATCTAAAAAAAGAGTGAAATTCACTCTTTATAGTTGAATCGCATAGGATGTTGTTACTAAATAAAAGTAGCTTCCAAGTTTAACTTCCCCATTGAGAGCTGAAAGCAGACGCCTTTATAGCTCCCCCAAGAAAATAGTCTTTCGACTCTTTACACTCGCGTCCCAACAGCCATCCACATAAATCAACAAAGAGCAACTCAGACGATCATATGAACACAGATTTTTTTCTAAACCACCTCCAACAATCAACAAAATAGCACATCAATCGACGTATGTATAAAAACAATGCCCCACCGAGGGACTTTCGGCTTGACAAAAACTACTGCCTGTTAAGCCACTCGATCCTTTCCGACCGGTACACGGCGCAAGATTGAAACTTACGCCCCCGTTAAACGCTGGTGGAAACACGTTCCCCCGCGTAAGTGGGTAGCATGCCCGAGAAACTGCCGGCATTCGCCTCGAAATCCAAGCTGCGCCGCGTCCTGGGCTACCAAAAATCGATATGCACGTACATGCACGTATACGTGTGCACGCGCGAGTGTCGGCGGTGGGCCAACACAGAGGAGCGTGGCGCGTGCTTGAGAATAGGGTTGCACAGGATTGCGTAAGCGCGGCGGTCGCGGCGAATCGAGCAGAAGAGAGGACAGGAAGTCGGTTTGCCCAGATAAGGCGCAATAAGCGGGTGCGTCTTTTACGCAGCTCTGCGGTTTACGAGCGTTTTCGCGGGCAGCTCGGTAAATTTTCCATCGATCCAGCTGCCGAACGACGGTCGCGTTCGCCGATCGGCGAAACGTTGCGGATATAGGTCAGCTGGGGACAGGCGCTCGGTCTCGCTAACTCTTTCAACTGACCGCGAAACGAAAGTGGCTGTATCGTAAAAACACGAGGCTAGGTGGTTTTTTTTATCTCTTTTTTCTTTCTTTTTTTTGTTAACCGTGGCTTGGCTTAAACGCTGGAAGCATTCGGCAGTGCAGGTATCATCCAGTGGGCTATGATTCGATACTGGCCCGATTGGGGGACACTGTGGACTTGTTTGCGCAGCAGCTACGCAGGTACAATGGTAAAGATCATTTTTCCGGTGAAAAGATAGACACAACAGCGAGACTTCACGGTGTAGTGGGATAAAAATGTTCCTGGTAAACTGCCGTGCAATTCTGTTGTAACGAAATAAAGCGTTCGGTTGCTGTGTATATTATCCTTGTTTAAAATGAAGAGGCTCAGTTTTTTAAATAGTTTATTCGTGGATATATATGTATACACTGTATCACGTTCTTGATTTTTCACTTGTCAAAAAGTAGCAATTTGAAAGTGAGGATATTTTGATTCTCGTCCCGAAGAAATTGTGAGTTGAAAGGAGAAAGCTCGGTGGTCTTGACAGCGGCTTAATTTTTAATTTCCCTCGCTCCTGCTGCTGGAAGGGAGTAGAAAAAGGGACGAAGGATCGTGGAACGAGGGGAAGGAATAGTAGAACAGGTTTTCAGGTCGGTAGGGTACGAGAAGGGCCGCTGCGAATCGTGACTACCTGACGACGCGGAGCTGGCCCCTTCACCGCTGGAAAATGGTGAACAGGTGCTCGTAAAAATCTGACGCCTTCGACTTTTCTTGCCTCCCCTTTCTTTCCACCCTCGGTACAAATTACGAGGTCGAGTGGCTTGGACCTCGACTGGCGAGGACCTTTAATTATTCTGCACAGGCTGTGGATTTTTTAACGAAATTTTTAGAAGTAGGTTTGCTAGATTTTTAGAGCATTTCGAAAAGGTGAGGAGTATACAGGGTGTCTTGGAAGAAATGTGAGAAAATTTGACAGATTGTTTGGGAGGGCATTCTGAATGAAACATGTCATGTGAATATGAAACCTGTTTTTAATACTCGCGTAGTTGTAACAGGGTAAAGTTTTGCTGCTGCTGTTGTAAAATTACAAGTGTAATACTAAGAAATTAAATTAGAAGGAAATTTTAACCACGCGATTATTCTTGACAGCAACCAGTCATTTTATTCTGATAACACCTACGCATCTTAATCAGATTTTTCTATCTCTATTGATGCCATTTCTAAACTCCCAGCAACAATTGCTCCTCTTTTAATCGTTAGACTAAATCCTCCATTCTTTTCTACTTGATCATAGAATCAGTGCCATCGTAAATTCAGTCGAAATCAATTCAACGACCCTATCTCTAAATTCAAATTTTTAATTGCATATGTACATGCACTTTGAGTGGCATGGCTCCCTGTGCACAGTTTTAGCGTATTTTTACAAGCTTTTTTATGGTGATAATTTCTAGAAAATATCGAAATCATGATCCGAGAGACACCTAATGTGAATTTTACAGAGAAACCAAACGAAGAACCCGCTTTCTACGCGCTATACAAAACATTTCCATTAGTAACCACCGCTCGAAAAGGCCTGATCGACTTGAAGGAGCATATCCCAACTATAGCGACAAACATAATAAAGAAAATAAACCTCAGTTTTCCCATTTTAGATGACTATAACAGTCCCCACAGCATCGCCCGACAGAAAAGAATTTTTTAAGAAGCTTGCGTCGCCAACTATATCTATGTACCTATATATGTACGTATGCGGTAAAAAAGCAAAAAAATTCTGATTATTACTTCAAATATATCCTAATATGCAGGCGAAACTCCAAACGTTATAAACTTACCATTTTTGTTAAACAAATTCCTGAAGACAGCGTTCAAAAACGGGCAATTACACTAGAGTACCCCCTTAACTTTCCAAAAGTCACAGCCGAGTTAACATTATTCGACGAACAAAGTTAATTTATTTATTCGTCGAGAGTTTCAACTTCAGCATCGAATAAATTTTTTAACCCGAGTTAACTGTATTCGACACATGACAAATAATTTTTTAACTTTTATTCGTTATTCAAAATTTTATTTAAATACAAATTGTGTCCATATCTGGCACACAGCCATCAACACTGTTCACCCCACAATATCAAGCTCCTTCCCACAAATCAAAAACAGCTCAAATATAAATACCAAATTTCAAATCAGCTTTGAAATTGGCGTATCTACGGTAAGTCGCGAAACGACGAAACGAGAAGGAGCAAGGACACAACTAGATCCCTCTCCCGTCTAAAAACATCCTCATCGAGGTCCCTAGCAATCATTCCGCGAGGTCACCCTGTGGCGCGATTGCCTCGAGAGGCTCGGGAAGTGAAGAAGAAATCGCGATCCCTTCGAGGCGACGGTGAATGATAATAGGCCCGGTGTGTCGATCCGAGGTGCAACAAAATTTCCAGCTGGGCCGGGGAACGGATGTGTCGCGTGTCCGGGAAGTCCGTAAAATCGCGGTCGTACGTGGAAGCGCGTCTTAGGTGCCCTCGTTAAACGCGTCGGTAATGAGTAATAACCGTCGATGGCCTGTCAATCGGCGGGTACACATTTGTCAGGGTACACGCGAGAAGGTGAAACGGGGCGAGTACTTAATGGCGGCCCGGCCGCTGGATTATAATAATTAAACGTCGTAGGAGCTGGGGCTCGCGGAGTTCTCGGTAAGTGTTAATTGCGTGTGCGCAGAATACGTGTTTCGGCTCGCGGTAATATTTTAGTGCGAGGAAAATTAGCAGCTCGTATCTTGTTACGGCGTCACGTGGGAAGCATGTGTAAAGGATTTGAGCGAAGGGTGTCGCGGAGAGAGGGTTGAAATTGTTGTGGAGGAACTTGTATGGGTGGATTTATTCGGAACTTCTCACACGGGACACTTTTGTAGCTCAAGATTGGTATTTGGGATGTAACCGTACATTTTTTTTTGTACAGTTTTGGTAACATGTTCGCTGCGACGCACGGCGTACATATAGTCACTCACAAGTCACAATTTCGTTCATGTGAATGCAAGAACTTCAGCTTTCTGTGCACAGTTGTAGCTAGTCTATTTTATCAAATTTTAATGAAAACAATAAACTATCAAAATTATCTGGAGGCGTGAACAATGCTTCGTGAACAAGTTTGTGAGTCGCTGTATATGTTTCGTATCAGATTCTGTGTTACCGGAATGAAATTATAAATAATTCTTCGTCTGATTTGTAGATAATCCCTATGTGATTTTGTAGAAAATTTTGTGAGATACAATTCTATTAAATATGGTGGTATCGGCGCACTGATTCAGTCACAATTTTTTTTTTGCATTTAAGTAAAAAAATTTTTTTATTACTTATCTTGACCATATTAGATATACAGCTTGCTAGATCTTTGAGTAATTTTGAAGTCTCAGGTCCATGTAATCTTGATACAAACCGGAAAAAACTTTTCTTCACTGTCGTAGAATTTTCGCCATTCATTTTGATAATTATTAAATTAATATTTCCGGTCAAAAATTTTAATTTAATAATTATCACAATTCTATTAAATTCGAATAGTTATTTATTATACTGATGGCGATATTAAAACCTCTGGGTGAATTTGCAGTAAATAATTGTTCCCATAAATTAACAATTAGGAGGGGCAGTAAAATACGTTTAATTAACAAGATGACACTGCCTTCTTAGATGAAGATATACGGGGTGAAGGAAGCACCAACGGAAGATATTCAGAAGCAGAGTCTTAATTATGGAAATCGCGTAATACCATGCTTAACCAAGTAGCCATTAAGAAATTTAAGAACACAGCAAATAATCGTAATGATAGGGCTACTTTTACCGGTGTGAAAAAACTCTGGCGGTAACAAATCCATGAAAGCTTAATCGAACGTTCAAAAGGCTACTCTTTCATTACATCAAAGTCCCATACAAAGACAAATTCTTCGAAAGTCATTAAACTTTACACTGGCCGAAAAATTTATCGACTACTTCAATACAATCTGTATGTACAACCTGTATGCACTTGATGCATGTAATCTAGCGTTTTCTTAAATTTACGATCACCCCGACGATTACCCAACCCCCAATTACGTACCATTTTTGCGAGAGGGTATACGAAGTCTCAAAAAATTACAGTTTCTTGGAAAAACGAAAGCAAACTCTCTGATGGCTTCAGTCATCATTAATGTGTCCTGCCATTAAGGGATTTCTTTTGGAAGAAAGAGCAAACAAAAAGAACATCGTTTTACAGCCCCCTTTACTTCAGGAGGGCGCCTAAAGGCGTGTATCGACTAAAAAATCTGTGCGTCGAACCTGCGACGTTCCTGTGTATGTATATATCTAAGAGACTACATTATGTTTGGCGACCTGTTGCTACCCCCTCCCCCAGTTTCCACTCCTTCCCAACCCTCCGTGGCTATCCCTTCAGTGACTCACCCCCCTGGTAGGAAATGGAACGCTCTTGCTCCGTTCACCCCGTTGAAAACGCAGAACGTTCTATCTCGACCTCTCTCTATCATCTCTGCCCCCCACCCCTCATTTTCTGTGTCTGGATACGTTAGTTCGTATAACGATTCTGTTACCCCTACGTCACAAACGCGGTCTCGTGCATTTTCCAGCTTTCTTTTCCGCTTAATTTTTTCGTTCCACCCTTGTTCCGTGTTTGTAGAAACGAAGCTCGAAGGAGGGGATGGTTATGCGAGGGGATGCTTTCTTTCATTTGTTTTCTCGATCTTGATCGACGGGGGTAGGTTTCTCCATTTTCAGAGTGTGAACAGGGAAGGACAGGAATGAACGATTTTTTTTTATAGATTGTTATATATTCATTATTATGTTTGTATTATTTCGTTATTATTTGTGTTACCCATCTCCTTCATTTTGTTTGCGAAGGATTATGCCCATTAAATGGTAACAACTGCAGGGAGAATTTGTATTATTGGGAATCAGTGAATGCGTCCTTCCCCTTCGCTATTTAAGCGGCCATTTGCCCGTATTAATACTGGGGGATGCTATTCTCCGTTCATCATTTTCCTAGTCGACGAATTGAAGGGTCAGGGTGGAGCAGATGCCCGTATCTGGCGATCGGAATCAACTTTTCATCGTTAATCTCCCTGCACACTTGTGCCTATAGGTCGTGGAGTATTAAAGGGGCGATAGGAGCATGCAGGGCGAGGGAGGGGGGTAATTTGACAGTCACGTTTGGCTAGACAAGGTAAGGGCGAGGGAGGATAGGAATAGGGGAGGACGTGGCGAACAGAAATGTGGGATAAATTTGTAAAACGGAATACGAAAAGTATCTGTCACATAAAGGAAGATAGGAATTGCAGATAACAAAAGATCATACAGAAGCTGGAAGGAAAAGAAATAAAATCAAAATAAGAACGCGGATGAGTTGAAGGGAACCAGAGTAATTTCTTTAAAAATGGCTCCACTGGGCACTGAAAGAAATGAGAGTTTTATGGAAGAGTGGTGATATTGTAAAACAGAAGATAAAATGTAATTACAAAGAAAAATGCAAATTATTTTGTCTTATCTATTAACGCGACTTTAGTACAAACTTATCCCTAAAAGTGTAAATCATTGCGAATCTAAAGTTCTCATATGAAACACCTAGAAATTTTATGTATAAAATGTCGAACACGTGTGACTTCGTACTGGAACATAAAATAGCGAAAACAGGAGAAAAACAATATGGAGGTATCAGAGGACGTAGATGGTTAATTATAATACATCGTCATATTTTTCCTTCAATTTTTTTCAATCGCATTTGTTCTTGTGCTCTATACTGATTTGCTTTTTGCTCGTTTTGATTCCAGCCTCGGGAGGGGGAGGTTCGATGTTGGTCCCTCCCGTGGCCCAAAGTGGGACTGGGGATCGTCCCGTGGGCGACACGGGTACCCGGGCCCAACAGACGTCCGGCCCTGCCGCGGCAGCAACCCTATGGCCCTTAGCACCTGCACAATCCAATCAGGTTCCGAGCCAACAGTCCCAGGGCATACCACCTCTGGCCGCCACTCCCGCGCCGGCTCACAATCAAGGTACGCCCTTCACCTTTTTCAAATCGAGCGCAGCAATTTTCTCGGAACAAATTCAAGCATTCGTAATATGTACACATTTTGGGAGCTATAGAAAAATGTGTCTGCAAAATACAAATCAGAGCTTATAAAAATGTGGCGTGATGATAAAAATCAGGGTTTGTAAATCTGACGTGAAAATATTTATGTATTATACGTAACAAAATTGTAAGTTAATTGTTAATCTTGGGAATGAAATGCACTGCTTTCCTGAAGGGGCTCATTCAATAAGTAATGTAATAGTGTGTAATACTAACATACTAGAATATGTATAATACCTTAATATTGAATCATTATAACGTAGGAGTATTGTAATTTTCATTTAGCAAATTATTTGGTTCGTGATGAATACATCATATACTTTTACCTACATATGAACGAGTTCGTGATTTTTGTCTGTTACCAAAGATTGTAACCTCAGGGGTATATTTTTATTTAATATTTAGTATTGATAATAAATGCGGTAAGGTATAACACGGTTTTATCGACCAGCTGATATCTTTCCATCGTGCATTGAAAAATGAAATTTCTTGTATGATAGTACAAAAGTCTTATCTGTGGGCGAGGCTCTCGTCGCATTAAATCTAATCATTTTGTAGGAATCGTAGGGACCTAGTGTTTATTATCTTATTTGTGTTGTAGTAGTAGATATTCATTGTAAATGTCAATAATTTAATGAATTTTGTGGAACATTAATCGGGGAGAAACGTTAATTAATGGTTATCTTTCTGGTTTAAGAAGCGCTAGACTTATTAATATTTGTTTTGTTTTAAAAAAACCAGTTTAAGATATTTTTAAAATTATATTTGTCGACGTTCATTTTTCTCTAGGCCATTTAGAATTAAGTATTATCAGTGGTTGTTAGTTACCTATAGATTAAGATTGCTAAGTAAAATTTCAAATGATTGTTTTCAAAATTTATACATATTTTCTTGTTTAAAATTACGAACTTGTGCATATGAATATATATCTTATAAAATGACGTTAGAAGTTGATGGATATTATTGCCAACAATCCCTATAAACGATTCAAATTTCGAGGGGCAGCTGGAGATCGCAAAATGCATATTTATTAAATTGGACATTCGGGACATTCACGTCACAAATTGTAAGCGCGTAGCTTTCACGCTGGGGGAATAACGAAAATCCTATTACACGAAATACGAATCACAATTCAGAAAGCAATGTTAATATGAAACGTCAAGCATGATGCATTACTTGCAATCTATGATATATGCTACACTTTCACACATACCTTTACATGCTACACATGTGTTCTTACATAACTCACCCTTTTGAATGAAAATCGAGAGCGAATCCTCGCCAAAAAACCTTAACTAAGAGTAAATCAACAATTTCTGTCCAGAATGTTAAAAGGCTGCAGTGTATATTTAAATTAAACTCCCTCCCCTAACTGCTTTCATAACTTTTCCAACAACTCTACTATATTAAGTTTTCAAACAATAATAGAAAATAAAGTACTACATATAAAAAAAATAACTCTTGTAAACTTAAGTAACCTAGTGAATTCGAAAGTTGCTTCATAAATGTACGAGCCTCAGGTTGTTTAAAAGTATTTAAAATTGAAGTAGTATGAGGGAGGGAAGGTTAAATGGAATAACGAGGTGCACATTTGATTTCAAGTGCAGTACAACGGGCATTAAAGGCCGAAATAGCTCAGCTGGTAGAGCTTTAGCCTGAAGAGCTAACTGTCTTGTCCCCGGTTGGATCTCGGATTCTTGCAACATTTATTTTTATTCCAAGATCCTGTTTATTCTATGATATTTTATCAATTCTATGCGTGATATTTCATATTTATTGATATCTTTCGTGACTTTCCCAGTAAGTGCGCCATATAAGGCCACGTCCTACAACTGCCGGAATAGCTCAGCTGGGAGAGCGTTAGACTGAAGATCTAAATGTCCCCGGTTCAATCCCGGGTTTCGGCAATTGTGTTTTTTTTTCCTAGAACTTTTTATATGTGACCTATCCTATAAATTCTATATATAAGGCAATTTTTTATAACAGTCGAAATAGTTCAGCTGGGTGAGCACGCTTCCTATTCGCGCTGCGAGCCTGACGGTGTATGTGTTGTATATATGTTTCTTCTCCCCCTCTGGCGGGGGCTGCGCACTGTTGTGTGTGTAATTATCTATGTGTGTTCATAACCGAGTGTTTGTCCAGAAATCTTGATGGCTATCGAGCAACCGGGCATTCATGCTGAGTATCTGGCCTTTTTTTTCTTAAGTTTATTGAGCTCTACTTTATTCCTTAATTGTACATATGTTTTTCAATAAACTTCATGATTAAAAAGAAATAAAAAAAAAAAAATAAAAAATTCAGCTCGGAGAGCGATAGGCTGAATATTTAATGTCCCCGGTTCAATCCCGAGTTTCGGCAGCAAGTCCTGGTTTTTTTATCGTGCCTGATGTTTTATACGCTGAATTTCTACACAAGCTTGACATATAAAGAAGCTTTTCTCAACAGCCGAAATAGCTCAGCTGGGAGAGCGTTAGACTGAAGATCTAAATGTCCCCGGTTCAATCCCGGGTTTCGGCAGTTGTCTCTGGTTTTTTTGTCCTGCCTGATATTTTATACACCGAATTTCTTCTGAAGCTCGACATAGAAAGCAGCTTTTCTTAACAGCCGAAATAGCTCAGCTGGGAGAGCGTTAGACTGAAGATCTAAATGTCCCCGGTTCAATCCCGGGTTTCGGCAAGCTTTTCATTTTTTTCTTCTGATTCCTACCTCTGAATCCAGCCAGATTGACGATATATGAGGCAGTGCTTTCCAACAGCCGAAATAGCTCAGTTGGGAGAGCGTTAGACTGAAGATCTAAATGTCCCCGGTTCAATCCCGGGTTTCGGCAGTGATGTTTTCTTTTTTTTTTTTAAATGTTTTTTTTTCTTTACTAAATGTCATAAAAAATCTTTTAGATATTTGTGTAAGAAAAAATTAATTTTCAATAAAATACAAATTTTTATTACGATCGAATTTCACCGCTGTGGAATAGTAGCTGTTTGCAGTCGTTGTTGTCAATGTTTCTGTTAAAGCCATTCCAATTTTATTTTCTTTAGTTCACGTTTTGTTTACAATTATTACAATTTTTTTACATATTTATGTTGGAAAAGTTATTACTTTACGAAAGAAATTCTATTTATTCTGATCAATACAATATCCAATAATAATAATCCTATCCTGTTAAGATTAGCCATACCTTCTCTCATTTATATAAATTTTGACCACCTTTTATCTTCTTTTTTACGAGTGTGATACACAGTCCTCCGAATATTCCTTTCCCATAAATTAATATTTGGTGAAACACTTCCTTGCAAGCACATTTTAATTACAAGGAACAACAACATTTTAATTTCAATTATAAATTCTGAATAAACTGCGTCGAAATACATTCATATATTTGTTTTATTTTACATTATTTGCGTTCAACGATCGATACACGTTACCACCACTCCCCGCCAGTGACTGCAAGCGAACAACTATAAAAAGCATATTCTGTCTTAATTATGTTACAGGTGTGAGTCGTTACGGATTGTACTCTTTATTCCCTGGGGGTGGCGGGGGCAGTTACGTCGCGGCCACTCCCGCCACCCCCGGGCCACATACACCAGCACGAGCTTATCACGCGACAACACACAAGGGTAAGTCTGCAACAATCTCTACTTTATTCTACTCCCCTTCCTGTCCCTCGGTCACTGCCTCGTTTTCTCTCTCGATCACAGCTCCTTAACGCTTGTGCCCGAGCGTTTTATTTTCAGTTCAACTCTTTTCGATACGCGGGAGCTTCAGTATCGGTATTTAAACAAAGAAGCGTTCGACTATTTATGCCTCCAACCCTTCACTGCCTGAGATCCGAAAAATAAAAGAATATCGTAAGAAGAAAAATGCTATTTTCAGTTCTCTATCATATGTAGTATAAATAGAGTGCTTTTAATATTTTCAAATTTTCTGCATTTTTATTTCTCGAAAACAAAAAGAGGTTGGTACTTGAAACTACCGTTAATTATTCATTTTATAATACTCAATTGAAGAGTCCTTGTAGAAAACACTGTAAATGCCAAAATTAAAAAAAAAATTATTGGAAAGTGTTCTACGTGTCAATGGTAATATTATAGCCTCTTCAATTATACAATTTTCCATTATTATTATACCTACATTTAGGGGTATATTGCACACCGAACATTTCGCTTGTTGGCAATTGGCAAGTCAGAAGTACGAAATTCGTTTGTCAGAATTGCAAAGAAGGGATAGTTTATTGCAATCCTATGGTTGAGATAGTTACATACAGTAGTTACAGGGTCGGGTATAATCGACAGTTCCCAGTGGGAACTTCCCACTGCCACCACATGTTGTCGTCCGTTTCTCCCTTTTTTCCAACTTGCTCCGTTCTAAGAACTGTTGGCAACAGTGAGTTTCGTAGAACTATCCACGATGTTATCACCTTGCTAGAGTCTTGTTTTCATGGACACCGAAGCCCACGTAATTTCGTCGTTGAAATTTGGATATTTACTAACTCCGTTGGCTTTAGGCTACCGGCACTTCGCTCATTGCTCACGAGCAGTCTGCTTTGTGCTTCTCTCGCGGTCAGATTGGTGCGCCCCCGCGAAAGCACGTGCTGAGCAATAGGACACGTGTGTGTGTTTCTCGTGCTTCTGATTTTGTGCGTCCCTTTTAATATCACGCGTCAAAATTTTGCGAATGTGTAGGAATATATAATTAATTCCGTTTAATTAGGCTTTTCTCGCGCAAGACACTTTTGTGCATCTCGATTGGTATTTCGGATATATTCAAACAATTTATATATATTTTTTTATCTTTTCTAAAACGGTTCTATCTTTGGCAAGTGAATTTATTTAAGATTTAGTATTGTGACAGTGTTTTATTCCTTAACTATTTCTACGGTATATTCTTTTTTTATGTAACTAAAATAACATATCAATCGTGAGCCGCAGAAGTGACTCGAGTGAAAAGGGGCTTAATCAACGTTTCTCCTGTCTGGTGATATCTTGCTTTATTTCCTTGCATCGCAGACACTGTGCTTCCATTCATTCTTCTTTTGTGATCAGTAGTGGAGGGAACTGTCAGAGGTATGTTTATAAATTTGAGTTAAATGATTATTTATTTACCATGATTGATTAATATTAATTTACGATTATTTGAACTAAATATCTTGATTGAGTTTTTTTTCTGAGCGCAGTACTTATATTTTGCTCGGTTTTTAAATACCTAGATGAAGATGGGGTTGGCGATACTAGAAACATTTAACTTAAATTAATTATTTGAAAGTTATATAAATTAATTTATAAACTCCGTTGGCATTGCAATTAAAATGATTTTCGGAAATATTTTTCCCTTCGATTCAATAACAATAATGTCAAGGGCTAATAATAAAAGCTAATAATTTATGGGAAGTATGGGGACAATTGTAAATTAGACAACGTATTTGATTTATTTCGTTCATTGGTTAACGACATAAATTTGAACAAGTACAAGAACAGTACGAGTAGAGTAACTTGGAACTTGCTGAGACGTCATGCGGTAGACGCAGCTCTATAAGAAAATTGCAATAATAGGTAGATTGCAAATACGAGAGGTTAACTCGTTATAACCATAGCGTAAGGTGAATGACCCAGACCTAAAAGGAGGGAATACTTTGATGGGGATGAATAATAGGGATCGATACGAGTTAATCATTTTAATAGTCTCAGGATTTCCAGTAGGTATACCTACTACTAAAAAAGTAAAAGCATTATGGTTTCTACAATCTTCTTGGTTTCTAACGATTTCACATTAAATTCAGAACAAACAAATTCTAGAATATTAACTGTAAAGCGATTAGTTTTTATTTCTGTCTCCCTTGGGTCTTTGTTGACCCACTAGTGTTCTCATTCATTTGAAGACTCTTCTGACTATCAAAAGAATATAAAGAATTGCATTAAAAATCACAGCAGAGTTAAATACTAAATAATCGAAGCAATTCTGTTAATTTTCAAATTATGGATCCCTTGCCAAAAATTTAAACATAATACTCTTCAGAAATTCCAAAATTGTATCGTTACCCGGACCAATCGAATATACTTGTAAAGCAATCGAACAAAATGAAAATTCCTACTGCATCTTTCGCACGATGTCTTTTTTTTAGTACATCTCAAATAAATAGAAAATCCAGTATCCTTTGCAGCCTTTTTCAATTCTGCAAATGAAAGCCCTGAAACTCGAAGTCTCAGTAATCATACAGACTGCTTTGGTTTGTAGCCTCCTCATTGATTCCACTTAAAATTACACGGTTTACTTGGAGATTCGAGTCGTTCGATTTGTTTCCACGAAACACAGCTTCCGGCATATTTACGTGTGTTACAGTAAACGTGCCAACGTTTCTCTCTGCCAGGCGCATTCGTTCCCTCGCTGATTTTTGCTTGGGACAGATTTTCGTACTTCAAGAACCTCTATTTATCTCTGCTCCCAGCGTTCCCTTCGCTTCTGCGAAATTCTCGGCTTCGTATGACGCCCATCAACTTCTTTGCTCCGTGATTTCCGTGTCACGCGAACGCTATGACGTCAATTTCTAGCGATCGATTCATTTTTGGGGGGGTTGCTTGTTGGCTCTGTACACGTTCTTCCTACACTCCATCATCCTGGAAAATTACTCTTCATTTTCCGTGTGCAAGTATGTTTCAAGAAACTTTTCTTACTATTCTATGCGCTTATTTGCATCTGGTACTATTCTCAAGGTTTATGATTGAACTCTTTCTACGATTTCGATGCTGAAAGTACCTACATAAATGATAAGTCCACACAGGTTTAAGAATCCATTTGTGTCAAGTTACATTGCACTAAAGTGATAGTTTGGATTCGTCTGCTATATATTTAGTAACCAGTAAAGTCACCTAATATGAGACCCATCATCTTAAAAAAATCATAACCTTTAACTAAGAACACTTTTATTAAAATTCTATACACGTTTTAAAAGTACGATTTGTATTCTTTTGCAACCTACTGGAAAGTAGTGTAAAAAAGATTCGGTTCCTTCATAACAAAATAAAACCGAAAATTATACAAATACTGAGATTACAAAGCAACAAATACAGGGTTAGTTAGGAAAGATATAGCATCGCTACAACATTCAAGAGTTCTGTAACGGAGATAAGCTGTGGTCTCATATTAGGCAACTTTACCCCACATTTTTCTCCGTCGAAGACAAATCGCTCCCACAAGCGCAACCGTCCATCAAGTGCAAAATTCCAGAGCTGACGTTTTATGCTCATTCATGTACACATAAACTTTACTTACTTGCGGCTTGAGGATGTGCTGACAAATTTTCTGACGCCATTGCGAAATCACCCTATATCGTAAACAAAAGCGACACGTAATTTATTTATCGCCGTTCAGTCCCCGTTGCCGTGTACTTACACGGCCGGGAAAGATGCCCCTGGATAACCGATTATCATTTAATAAAGCGAAGGTGTCCACATTGAATCGAACACGTCGATCCGCGAAATAAATTCCACCGCTGGGGCCAGCTGTTTCAGACGCCTCGATACGTCGAACTTGGAAGAACTTCGGAGCTTGCTTTCTACCTGGCGACTTTAGAAGCACGTGCGCGGCAATAATTCGTCGGGCGAGATGCGATCTAAATGAAATAATACGCGCACGGCAATAATGATTGTCGGGCGCAGGCTGCGCATCACCTGCTGCAGCTGCTTACGAATAATGGGAAATTTCGGTAGGAAATTAAGGGCAACGGGAACGCTTCTCGCTCTTCACCGTGGAAACGTAGGAATTAGCTTTTTCTTGTGAAGCAAGGAGGCGGTAGAAGGTCGGCGGAGAAGGGGAAAGTTAGGAGTCATGTTATGGGAAATTGATGTGGGACGAGGACAAAGGGAGTAAGAGGAATAGGAAAATAGCGAAATTGTGTATTTCATTTATAAAAATTAAAAGGATAGGGGAATTGTGTATTTCATTTATAAAAACATTTATAGAAATTTCGAGGATTTAATTAGATCTCGATTAATCGGGGTTTCTATTACTTTATCATACTCTAAGTTTTTGGTATTTCGTCACACTAGAGGTTTCCATTCTCAGCAAAGTATGTAGATGTCCCTATTACTGCCACTTTATTTATTTTACTTAATAAAAATGTAACGTATATAGAATAGTGTACAATAATAATAATAATCATAAGAAGAAGAAGACGAACAACACTCCCAATTTAATAATAATTTTTTTTATACACTATTCTTTCTACGTTACGTGTTTATTAAGTAAACTAAATAAAATGGTTGGTAACAGGGACATTGGCAGTAATTGGGACATCTACCCTAAACAGTCACTTGCCAGTCACTTTACAAGTCATTCAAATCTGTTTCTCGAGTTGCGAACATTCAGCCAGGATCACGCGTATTTGCCCAAACTCTCTCGAGCATTTATTTCCACCGCTTAGATGGCACTTTTCAAATTACCGAACGTTCGATGAAGGGGTTCGATAATTCGAACGATAAGCGTTACCGTGGTTCATACATCCGGGGTGTACACCCCCTATTTCGCCGCGCATGACGGAAGTTATTCGCAGCCTCGCCTAACAAGACTTCGCGCGTTCTCTACGACACGCCGAAATTCTTGGCCCGCCACCTTCGCCCGGCGGCTACCCTTCCCTCGTTCAGATAGACGGGGGGTCCCTCTCCGGGCATTTTTTCTCACCTCGAGAGCTGCCCCCGTGTCGACGAACTGGCCTTTCACGAGGCCCCCTCCGCGGCGGTGGGGCACAATGGCGCAATTATGCAATTAAAGCGGGTGAATTAGGGGGCCCCGGTGGTCGAGCGCGCGAGGCAAGGGGGAGGGGGGACGCTCGAGCCAAATAGAGAATCTCCCCCGCCGTACGTGCACGCCATGTGCACTGGCCAGTTCGTCGGCCGTCTAAAGGGAGGAAGGACGAAATTCGCGTTGGAACGCGGCCGGCGGAGTTGCTTGGCGTGCCGGAGGGGTGGGGGCGCGGTGGGTTTCGAGACGAAGGCGCGAGGGTGGCGAGGAACCTCGTCTTTCTACTTTCTACCTCCCTCGCTAGCCCCCTTAACGACCTCATTGTCCGAGGTGTAATCCAAAACGCCCGTACGCATGAGAAAAGGAGAAGACGCGATGGCGTGGGGGGCAGAAATACACCTCGGCGGAGCGCGGGTCGATTCCTCCTTTAACGCTCTGGCCCCTTGTCTAAAATCGAATCTCGGGCCGCGGGCGAGATTTCAATTATCCCCGCCGCAACGCGAATCCACACGGACGGGCATGCCGGCCTCGCGTGTCCACTTCACCCTCACCCCTCCCCTGTTCCATCGCTTTCATTTTCGATCGCTAACTTCCGGGTGGAAACGCGAGGATCCTGGCACTTGGCTGTGACAGTTGTAGCTACATGGATATCGACGAGGTGCTTGACGATAGTAAAAGAAGTAATACACTTTGGGGGACCTTAATTGATGAATATAGGGTGGAAACTGGAGAATCTGTATAAGTAAAATGCAAAGGAGAACCTTGCTGCAAAAGGGGTGCAGCTCTATCTTTACCAACTTCGAGTAAATTAGAAAAAAGTGTTTATGAATTTATTGCTTTGACTTTAGTTATTGAGTTGATAAGTTTTTATTTCTATTTTTGGCGAATTTTCAAATCTGGGCCATTCGTGTTGCGCAAAACAGTGATGGGAGCAGATTCAAAATTTTCAGTAAATCGTAAAATTTTTTACATATGTTACACGTCGTAACTCAAAAACTGTCAAAAATGGAGCACCACCCCTCTCACTGCAAGGTCCTCAAATGTAGCTACCATTCTGTTTCTGATTGCGTCACTGAAAATGGTTGAAGCTGTCGCGGTGAAATTGCAAAGAGTTTTGTATGCGGTTTGTCCAAGTTAGGATTTAAGTGGCATTGCAATTGTTTTGTTAGAGAGAAGCGGTGTAGAGGGTGCCAACTATGAAATGTCCGATATTTCACTTAATATTGCTCTCACGACAGAAATGTGCATAACAAAGTTAAAAAGTACCTAAACGTGGAAACCTTTTCGTTATATTCAAACTTTCAACAAATTCTGTTTCTCCTTTATATTATTTAAATTGTATTTTATATGTTCTTTCGTATCTTCGACTCCAAACGGAGATATCGAGGTACTCTGTTACTCATCATTTTCAAAATCACAATGTTGTTGAAATTTTCTCTGTAACCCCTCACAGCAGCCTAGATACTTTCAAATATTTCATTGCATATCGTGCACGGGACAAAGGATAAGGCTTCATCCTTGTCATTCGGCCCTGAAACTACCCACCAATCATTCTAATCGCCACAATCCGATAGTAGACGCTATAAACTATCGCCTTTTTTCGATTCGGCGGGGGAACAGGTAGTCGAACGGCTTTCGATTCCTGCCACGAACGAAAAACGGCCGCGATAAATTTATCGCTCTGATAAAATCGCTAATTAACAATTCTTGCATCTCATTCTTTTTCCACGCTGCGGATTGTTTGCAGAACGAACAGGTGAGTGCAACGTTGCAAGGTATCCGGGCTTTCCATTGTGCAGGGTGAAACACTTATCACGTGGTTGATAGATTCAGGTCGATTAGTCCGTGGTCTAAATATTAGCCGAGATGTGCACTTTGCTTGTTTAGAAATATCACACTGATCGATTGTATGAAGCCTCTTTCGTTACAATTTATAAAAGAAACAGAAACGATCAAATTAAAGCCATGGTCCACCCTTGGCTATTACCTTAAAAATTAAAATTTTACACTCATCTCGTGATGATGGTATCGAATCAAAGCATTGGATATCTTAATCCATACAATTTCTGATTTCTCATGCGACATCTCATTATTAGGTTGTTGCAACTGAAATAGGCGTTTCTGAATTTTCATTTTAAACTTTTACTTGACAAACTTAATACGTATTTCATCAATCGAAATAGGTACCATCGACTTCAATACACATCCCCCAACGCGAAATAACTGCACCAATGCATGTACTTTTCAAATGGTACAAATTCAACGTCCTCTACACGGAAAAAGCTAAGCTGCAAAGCCGGAATGTTTAAATTGTAGAAAACGGCCGTTTCATTTGCAGCAACCTAATAGATCGCCATCCTCGCTTAACAGGTTAAAGCAGAAAGTTGACAGGGTTCGTAGGGTGGGACAGAAACTCAGCCGCGTTTTCCCTTATCCCCCCCGGTCCGTTCCCGTTCCCTGTTTCTCTTTTCCCGCGCAACGAGAGTGTCGGGTTCGATTTAAATGAATTTGCATAGATTTTCCATTTATCCGTCTACAGGCCGTTTATTGCATATTTATCGAAAACGGCGGGCAACTAATGCGATAAATTTCAATAAGCCCATCGGGCGACGCGCGTCACTCGGTGACTTTAATATTCATTCGGCGTCGGCGTATATTCGATCGGCTGGGGAGCCACGGGGACGGGCCCGGGTCGTTCGCGAAATCAGGAAATGCAAGCGGCCTCGGCCGCGAGAGGAACCGACGTCCTGTGCACGCGTGCACAGAGGCGCGAGAACGGTCCATCCGTGAGAGGATGCGATTGGCTGATTTACGATCGAAAGTCGGGAACGGGCTTGTAGCTTGTAGCGCGCTCCACTCGCTGGCTGCGTTCCTACTCGTTTTTCCCTCAAACCGAAGTGTGTCCCGCGGCTTTTTTCCCTTGCCCGTTAGACATACCGATCGGGGGCTCGGGCCCCGATGGAATTTCATTAACGACGGCACCTTGGATCATCGGTACCGAGTACCCTTTCATTGTTCGATCCTCCGCTGTTGCGCGCAGCCTCCAGCAGGGTGTTCCTATCATTCATGTTCGGCGTAATCTAAACTGGCTGCGGAATAAGTTTCGGCTTCTGCGTTTCATTGTTGTGCAGGGTATTCCTGAATTTAGATATGCTCCGGGTGTTTCATTGATCCTCGAGATGAATGAGTATCGTGGAAAGGTAGATTCATGAGTGCTCGTTGCTAAAATAATGTGACAGGGAAATGGAAGTTTGTTTCACGTGGGATACATGAGTTCTGTAGAGTTTTCTCATTGTCAAAGTCGGTAATAATGTGACCTGATGCTTGGCTGGTCAAACGTCACAGCTATTGTATATTAGGTTGGGTCGTGAATTGAACATCCAGTGCTTTATTGACACTTAAATATCACGTCTGCCAAGTATTATACAATTTTTAAAGTAGGAGCGTTGCTACTTGTACCTATTCTACGCTATGTATTTGATTTACACCAACCTTACAGAATATTTTCATTGATAGGAACGTAAGCTGTCACCAAAAGTGAAACTCAGAAACTCCACGATTCAATGAAGTAGCTTAATTCAGGTCCAAATAGGGAACTTATACACTGAATGTCATCAAAGTAGCTTTGAGAACTTCCCAACAAATTGCCCTCCAACTCCATTACACACAGTGCGCAAACTGTGTATCAGGTTATCCTATAATTTTCCTTGCACTTATTTAAGAAATCCGGACAACTTTTTTGTGCACTTGACCCTTAACCCGTGATGTCCCACTTTGTGACATAAACGGTGACGTGGCGCAGAATAATTTGATGCTTTCAAGTCTAAAATTATTTTTAAAACATACTGGAATTATTAGTGACTTTATTACATAATTGAAAAGATACTTTTACATACTTTCTTCAAAACCACTGAAAGTTGCCATAATGAAGCGACATATTGTCAAACAAGATCGACTGAAAATAAGGAAAATGTATGAAAAATAATTCTGCAAGAGTCTTCCCGACTCCGCATCACCGGTTAAATCCAAATCGACTTTCAAATGTTATTTGCACGAAGGTGAATAAAGCTACAATCATCTAGCCCACCCCAGATACCATATTGAAAAGAACATCGAAAAGGCTTATCGACTTACCCAATATCTGCAAAGATGTATAGCAAGAATAATTAGTCCCATTAAAGTTCCCATGAAGCCCCGTTAGAGGGGCACGAGTGGAGCAGATCGATTAATCGCGGGATTCTGTAGTTTCAGAGAGCGTGTTTTCCGCGGCCGTTGGGGTCGGGGTGGGTGGTTACACCTGGGGTGCTCCCACGCCACCCCCGGGATCACCATACAGCCCTGTGCCCGTGACGCAGCTCGAACTATTGGCCAAGAATTTGGCCAGTTTGGCTCCTCCGGGTCAGCAGGCGCTCAGTCTTCAAGGTGTCGGTGTGAACGTCGGTAGTTTGCACCACGCGCAACACACCCAGCACACTCAGCACACGCAGCACACCCTCAACCTGACCGGTCTTCATCATCTTCATCATGGTGAGTGCTTTAAGAGAATACCGTTTGTCAAGCTGCGGGACAATCTCAGAAGGAGAGATTGCTAGATTTCGAAGTTCCATGAATTTCTGGTGTCCCTTTTGGAGATACGAACTAATGCACGTAATTTGGAAAGACTTCCAGTGCCTGGGAAATCTGAGGAGTATTTGATTGAACTTTATCAACGTGTTTCGTTGGTTGTATTGGTAGTCGGATGGCCAACAAGTTTCAGGATAAATCTGTAAATGTATATTCTCCGAGTTGCAGGTTTTCAAAGTTGCACATTGGTGGAAAAATTCCATGTAAATGTTATTTAAGATTGTTAGTATTACAAGCGCGGGCGCTCGTAATTTGATTTCGAGTGAAGATGAGGAATATGGTGGAATAGAAATTTGATCATCTCAACTATGTATATATGTAATCGACGACCACGGTGGTTGGTTATTAAATTCTTTTTGGATAATTACATGATTACAGGTGAATTTGTGAAGTGAGAATATATTTATATATGTAATAATATTACATTGATGATCCAGAAATTAGATAAAACGTCCTACGTTCTAGTTTTTAATTCATCTGCATTGCCATGTCGCGTACTCTGCTTGGAACAAGCACCTTTGTCTGATCAGATTTGTGTTTGCTTTATTAATTAGCTTTTGTACGCGATGCTTGTCGAGCTAAGCTACATTCATAGTTTTCCTCTAGCGTCTGACAGGGGATGGAACTTTTCACTTGTTACCTCTCGGAGAAGTGCAGGGCAGCTTATGTGTATCAATACTTCTATTCATTTTATTATACAATATTAACAAAATCTTTTATAGATTGTTATTAACTTGCAATTCTTACACCATTCAAAAGATACCATTTTGAACTTAATTGAAGGGTAAGGGGAAGAAACAAGGAATACACAGGAGTTACACAGTGTAAATTCTCTGGTAAGATAACGTTAAAAATTTTGTGTATTGGTTAAAAACAGGTAACAAAATACGGAATGTCCCCACTCTTTGCCTAAGCATAAGCTTCAGTTGTCAAGGTAAAACGAGAAATGATTTAAGCAGAAAATTAAATTCATTGAACTTTGTGCCTCGAGTGGACTAAAGTATTAAAACTTAATTTTCTGGATAAAGCTGTTTCGTGACATTCCCTGTTTTCCCCTCACCCTTCAACTGTACATTCACCTCTACCAAGAATTTATGAACACGCTCATTATAACGAACCTTCAAATTGGAACAAAACCATTTGTTGATATACATTTACATGGCATCTACCTATTCGTTATTATAATCACGAAAACTCAGTGCCACAAACTTAGACGAGCATTTTAGAAAATTTCAAAGTGCATATCACAATTCAGAAAAAGGATGACGCGACTTCTATTTCAGAAATAGAAAACTAACCAACAACTTCAAAACTATAGTAAACAAAATTGTCATAAACCATCGCATTAATATCCCACAAAACCAGTTTCGTAAAAATCGTTTCTCCATTTACGAATGCTTTACAAACGCGAAGTCAATCGCGCTGAAAACATACGACAAGAAGTATAATTTCTGTGCAAAGCTGTAAGGGGAGCGTGTACATAGAAACTCTCGCGAACAAATTATAGACTCGTAACTGACGGACGGATCAAGGGTAAAAAGCAAAGATCGAAGGAAGTTTCCCTGGCTGATTCCGATCGCGCGACGCATCAATCTAAATATGATCTCGGATATCCCGTAGTCGACGGCGAACTTTTCTCGTTTAACTTTATCGATCGTGTCCCCGTAGTAAATGGGCGAATTAAAGTTACGCATTCAACAAGTTCGAAAAGAGTTTAATCGCTGGCACGATTGCCGGCTAATTCGACGTAAACGTCGGGGAATAATCTTTCCGATTGCTACGGAAGTTTGACGCAGGGTTATTCAACGCTCTCTCGAGCACTTTTCAAAGCTGTATCCTTTGCACCCCGTTCGCTGTCGAAGTTTAACGTGGATTCGCCGTTAAGCAGCTTACAATGTTGGAAAGTAGAATGGGCGTTCGAGGAGATTCCAAGTCCAAACGTTTCCGTGCTTAATGGTTATCGCGTAACGAATCTCCTCCAGATACTTTTCCAACATTCTCATTTCGAGGCGAACATGCTCGATGACGACGATGATGGTATTAGTAATAGAATCATAAGTATCAATATAAATATGTAGGTATGTATACAGGCTAAATTGGATAATGATATTTTAATTTTTTTTTAGTTGAAGATTATTATATCACAGACTTATCAAGTTGATCAGTATCTATTTTTAATAAAATTATATATTTTTATTTCTTAGACGTAGATTTTAAGTTTAAAGATATTTAAGGGTTATGCTGTGGTACGTAAGTACTTAAACTTTATTTTAGAAGATAGGTCCCATTAACAAAAATATTGATGATCTTCATAACTCTGAAAACATAACATTGAGAGAACAAAGATTCCGTTCACCATATTCTACCTTTGAAAATATCTTGATACATATATTTGCAATTGCAAAGCAAGACTTCCTCGTGATTCACTCTATAAAACATGGCAAATAGCCCAAGTTCGGCAATGGATGCTGTTATAAAACCTAATCTTAATAGAACATTTATAATAATATGAATATTACTAGCACGTTTGAGCGTAGCAAAATAAATGGAGGGCACGTGTGTCGAAAGGATTGGAATTAAAATACAAAGGAAATGAAATAGAATAAAAAAAAAGGAAGTAGAACGACGGGATGCAGCAGACTTTTAGCAGTCGTACAATCTCATTAATCAGTTTCCTGGTTTTTCTGCACGAAACGTTGTTAAACGGAGGCAATAAACGAAGTAGATGGAGGTGCTGGTATAAATTGAAATTTGCACTGGACGAACATTTGAATGAAGATAATGGAGTCCTTGCTGCGGGTGTAACGTAGGAATTGGTGGATCGAGGTAGTTACGCAATTTCATTGCATAATCCCCTGACGTTTGTTATAAAATCCTGAGCGCGCAAAATGGAGTTGTTGAAATTTGAAACTCGCCGCGGTTGTGGCGCGAACTCGTCACATTCGCTGCATTACTGCGTTAATAATTAGCTAGATATTCAGTAGCCAGGGGCTTTAATTAATATTATTGGATTGGTGGTCCCGCAATTGCGCTCGCGGTTCGCGTTCTTATTTCCACCTGACAAAGGGATGCGTGCTTCTAATTCGATTTTGGTATCTACCGTCGCGTATCGTCAAAAATATTTCATGTTCTATGCTAACTGTGATAGCGTTAGAATGTTTTCGTACAGTACCTACCATTTTATTCGTGTTTTAAATGATTCAAGGATAGATGACACGAAAATAATGAAACTGAAGTCTTATGAGTCTGAATGAATTTTTATTTGTCTAATTTCTGTAAACAATGCAGTGTCTACTGAATGTTGTGTCTCGTTGGAGTGACCACGTGTAGGAAGGAGGTAGTATTTGATCTTCCTTCTCAACTGAAATGAAATACAAATTAAATTCAAATCTTTTGTACGATTAAATTACTGCCAGGCACAACACTTAATAGCCACGAGTTTACCCCCTACTTTCTTCACGACATTGCATTTTTTCCATCCACTACAAGTGACGAAAATCTCGCGAGTAATCAGAGAGGAACAGCAGCACAAAAAGTGCTTGAATCTCATAATATTCCTGATATCACGTAAAACGTACAAAATTTCCCAAATCTCATAAAATCATCAAAATCTCACAAAGTTTCCAATACCTCGCAGAGTTCCTTAACTCTCACAGAATCACGCAAATCTCACAAAACTGGCCTAAACACAAATTCCCCAAATCTGGAAAAATCGCCAAAATCTATCAAAGTCGCACAGATTGCGCATAGTCCCTCGAATCGCACAGATCTCGCGAACTCTTCCGGAGGCAAATCCCTAACCGAAGTTGTGTGTGCGATTAGGTGGCCTCCATCAGAACACCTTCTCGCCGCAGCTGTCCCTTGTGACGGGTAACGCGCCGACGTTGACGATCAACAGCTTCTCGTCGCCGAACTCCGCCGGGAACGTGGTGCCGACGACGGGCGTGCTGCTCCAGGAGTATCAGTCGCCGACAGGTTCGACTACCGGATGCTCTGTCACCGTGAACGGCACCACCTCGTGCCCGACCAGCTCTACGACGAGCACGATGGTGATGCAGGGTGGCCAGACCGGGACCAACCAGGTCGTGCAGGCCACTGGCAAGAAGCGGGAGGCCTTCCTGCCCAGTCAAGGTCAGCCGGTGAAACTGGAGAACAAATCAAGCAGGCAGCCATGCGTTTGCAGGAGCAGCAACGGTACGTATACCTCTGATCGCCTTTCTTTCGTCTTCTTCTATCCCAGCGTCCAGCTCTACACATGACGCGGCTTTTAACGATCCAACCACGGGGTTTATGATCAACGGGGGTGGGGGAGGGTTCCTGAATCTCGCTCGGACGAGCCGCTTACAGGGGAATACACCAGGCGAATCCGTGAGTGGATTGGCTATATAGATTCAACCGGGGGGAGTGAGAGCCCCGGTGTCAGGGAGTCGTCGTTTTTCGGCGGAGCTACAGGGACGGCAGGGTTAGCGGCTCTAGGTTGCGAAAGATGAGGCTTTTGAAGTTTCTGCGTGCACGGGTGATCGATACGCGATCCTCTGGAAACGGTGTAAGAGTGTTTTTAGGTGACAGGTATAGGTGTTGAGGGAATAGACCTACGGAGGGAATCTGCTTTTTATGTGGCACATGTTGCGTTCGCTCGGTGATTCCTGAGGTTTTGTTACGGCAGCTTCGGCAGGATTTCGTTAGCGGTGATTTGGGAGTTGTGGGAATAGCATGTTTTCCTTTCGTTTATCGCGCTGCCTTGGGGGATCTGGGTATTATAGGTAGAATTGACAGGAGGCGGAATATTTTCTGGTTTGCGGAGGATAGCTTATTGGAAACTGTGAAATGGGGAGGTTCGATAGGGAAGTTGAGATGAATAGGCACTCTAGGCACTAGGCACTGTTCGTATTCCTAGTAATTATTGACTGAGCGTAGTGGAATGAAACTACTTAACTACTGGAAAATGAAATCAAAGGACTGTTTTAAAAATGTTAGTTGATAATTTTTACTAATTTTTGCATAAGGATTCGGTCAATTCATAGTTGTATTATATTTGCTATAACATTCTACCAAGTCCGGGTTAGTTGAACTCATACACAGATCTTCATATAAAAAAAATGTTACTCCATATTTTCCATTCATTTCTCTATACAGCATATAGAATCACTAGCTTACAGCTTGTGGAGGAACTTTGCACTGGATTTTCTTACACAATTTTGAGCACAGCATCTTATACAGTAGTGATTGAAAGAATGTTTAAACTGTAAATGGTAACAAAAATAAGATAATTTAGGAAAAATTGTATCTTATAATTGATATCCCATAAATTGGGGGTTGCCAGAATAGACCAGCGATACCAACTTAATATTTGATACCCTATTCTTAAATTAAAACGTTACATTATGAGTTTTAAAATTTCTTTCCATCATCACTGTACATTTAACTCAGCACTATTTAGCTTCTAGCCAAGTCGATAATCTAAACATCACACACTCGTTTCATCACACAGAATATCTCCCAGCGAAGAGATCCCAATTATATCCCAGAGCATAAAAGAACTTTTAATTTCCTAAAGCTGCTCCCAATTTCCCGCGACACACAACCCGAACCGTTCGCAAATCTGGCCGAACCTCGCGTCTGGTGGGTCGCCGTTCAATTAATCCGCGCCGAGTCCTGCACGCTGTAGGTTTGTCGAAACGCTTCAGCCGACAGGCAGAGATCGTGATAAATCAACGGCCTCGCAGCTCGTTGCCAAAAGTAAGGTCGCGTTCGGCGTCTAGCTCGCATATTTTCTCCCGAATGAACACGTTAAACGACCGAACGCGTCCGCCAGCTCGTGGAAAGAAGGAATCGTCTGGTTGCCGGGCTCGAGCGGACGCTTTTCAGTCGAATTAAAGGCGGGCTCGGCGCTGGCAATTTGTTTCACTCGCGATGAGAGAGAGAGAGAGAGGGGGGGGGGAGATCTGGGGTTGTGGTTCGAGGGCGAGAGCTAGGCGACTTCTCGGAACTCTCCGTGGTTTCCTTTCACCGGCCATCGTGATTATAGAGCTGACCGAGATGCCAGGAGCTGGTGGAAACGGCGCTCTTACATCAGAGCCACGGAGAAGCGTCGATGCGACTGCTGACCTTGCGGCTTGTTTCCCTTGCATCTGCATAGTCGCGGAGGATCCTCGGGGGATGAGAAGGAGATGAGACGGTCCTTTGTTGAGGGAAGCTTCTTTAATAGTAGTCGTTAATTACGGCGATATTGGAGGCCCGAGAATAGTTGTAACGATGTCGTTTGGGTTTAATTTGACTGGCAAAAATGCTGAGGTATAGACTGTTAGAAATAGAGGTGTTTTAGATAATTCTGTTTTGACGTCATACGATACAAGTGTAATAGAACCTCGGTTATTTGATTAGTGTTACATGTTAGACTATCGTTAGTTTAATTTCGTGTCTTCTCTTCAACATTATGTTATAGTTAATACAATCTGTAAGAATTCTATTTAAGTCAAAAAAATATTACTGGTCTTCATCAAAAGTAAACTAAATCTATAATTGTCTGATCGAAGTGAACATTTATTGAATATCCGTTCATTACTCGTAACAAATGAGAAACAACTTTGAAGTTCCTCGTAACAGAAGCTATTACTATTTCCAAAAATGATCACTTAGAATATTATTATTTTTACATATTACTATCTTCGAATATCAGTACTCTCTTACATTATTATTTTCATATTAGAAGCTTAGCTTTAGCTACACATAGATAAATATTGCACTATGTAAACTCCATAGACTGGTTGTGCCATTTAAAAGCCAGCAGGAGAAGTGTTCCTCGGAGTTCCATGACTCTTCGAAGTAACCGAGCGACCGCGTAGCTTAGAGTAAGATAAAATCTTCGGATCAACCGTCCTGCTGTATTCAAGTGCAAAGCGGCAAACCTCCGAGCTTCACTGCCGCTTATGCAATTGACGACGTTGCAGGCGACTTCCTTGTAGGGTGCACGTCCGCTAAACTTCAGCGTAAGCTTCGCGGTCCGCCTCTCTCTGAGACGGTACTTATTCGCTCGCGCATCTGCTTCCCGGAAAACGTTTATTTCTATCGAAGTTCTTGCGTTCGGATAACGAAGACAAATGTGGCGGGATTCAAGGAATCTGTATCGGCCGAGTTCTGTTGCTTTAATTCGTACTTTCCGACTGAAGGCCACTGTTGGACATTAACAAGCTGATAAAAAGACCCGTCTATGGCTTTCCTCATAGTTTGAGGATTAACAATTCAAGTTGAAGCAGAAGTGGTAATTTCAATATTAGGGCCTCTTCTACGAAGACATTTCTATGCTTCTTGACTGGTATCTTGGATGTATTCACCACCTTTTTGCCTTTTTTAAACCGCCGCTGCTCGTGGAAAGTGAATTTATTTCAATCTCCAATCATGATTTACTGAAGTGTCAAAATATCATGCTTCACCTATGAAATTGGTTACACCGAGCTGAAGTGAGGTTCGTAGGACAAGAGCAGACGTGGAGGTAGCAAACGAAGGTTTCCAAGCGAGACTTTTGCCATGTATGACAATATTTCAACGGTTCAAGTCACTCGTTACATATCACATTCCTACACACCCTAAGACCTTACACTACTAGCGCCCAAAAAGTATGCTGATGACGTCCCAGAGCCCTTGACTTGTTTCCAAGATAGCTCGAGAGTGCTGTCGACTTCGCCCCTCGCTACTTGTACACCACAGCATACAGTTGAACTCCCAAAGAATCTGCAACCAACAAGGGTTGTACACACCAGGCCCCCCGATTTACCCGAAAAGTCTATCCAAAACACTGTGTTGCCCTGACATCACGTAGACTTTATTGAATAGTTAGTTGGTAATCAGTTTAGTCCTTCACCAACATCAACGTAAAGTAGCGTGGACAGGCCACTGCGGAGCGGCGGTGGGGATAGCTCGAGAACATTTACGGGGCTCTCAGGACGAACCACTACGGGAGTCCCCACTGCGCACCGGGGTCCGCGAGATGGGCCCGTCGCACGGTCCCCGCGGCTGTGGGCGCGGGCAAGAAGCAGGAAGCCTGCGGAGTCTACCGTCGCTGATGCAATTGACGACCTTGCAGCGACTCCCTCCGGGCGTTCCACGACACGAAGTCGTGTCGGTCGTCGAAGTTAGACGGTGAGGAGAAGGAGGAGGTGGGAGGGCGGTGCGGGTTGGCCGTACGCTGGCTGAGAGGTGGGCAAAACCGACCGCCTGAAACAGACGCGGAACAGAAGCGAGGGGAGTAGCCCAGACCCTGAGGAACAACGACGGAAAGAGCGAGGGGAATCTCGAAGGGGGGTAGGGAGGCAGAGGGGAGTAAAAGAAAAAACGTGAAATCGAAGGAGATGAAAAAGAGCGAGGGAGGGGAGGGGAGGGGGTTGGCTGAACGGAGAAGGTAGCGGAGAGCGAGCCGGAAGGAAAAAGGAGCAAAGCGGGGAAGAGGATTTGGAAAAAGAGAAGATCGAAGGGGAAAGAAGACGACGAAGGGCGAGGGAGGGAAGAAACGGATGAACAGGAGGTGAGACGGGGTGGCGAGCGAGGGAAGGAGACGGTGATGGAGAGGAGACGCGAGAACCAGGCGCGCGAGAGAGAGGGAGGGGCGAGCTTACGCAAGATTCTCTCGCTTCTATATTTACTGTAAGAGCCCGACTGACTGGGCCCACTCTCCCAGTTTCTCCTTGGTATCCCCGACGCCAGTTTTACGCTTCGTTTTCATGATTCATTCCTGTCCACCACGTGGCCCGGGCGATATGCTTCCCACGGCGGGCTACTTTGCTCGGGAGAACGACCGCGACACGACTTTTGTAGGCCAACGCTCGTTCACCACGACCGGCCGACGAGTGAATCGCACGGAATGCCGCGGAACGACGCTTTCTGGCCGATTTCGAGCGGCGGGGCTATTTTTTGCCCGTGCTGCTCGGCGCGGCTATCCTGGATGTTGAGTCACCCTCGTTAGCGGTGATAATGAGACGTTGAGGATGGGAAATTGAGGATCGTCCGTCCCGTTGTCCCTTTTAATGGCGACGCGGGCCCCTTTCCCGTCAGTGGGAAAGTGGTGTTAATCGCTGGATAGCGGCGGCGCGGGGAAGCTAAGGAGCTTGTTTCGTGGCTTTCTTGTGGCGTTTTCGACACCCGTTTCGCTGACAACGGGGTAGTTTTATGGAGGTGTTGGGCGATGGCGCGGTTCTGACAGGTTTTGGGAAGTATTGTAGGGGAAATGTGGTTTTTTAGTAATGGATACTGGCAAGGAAATAGTTTTTGAATTTTGTTGTGATAGTGATCAGTGAGGAATAGGTATGAATATTTTGTAGGGTGTTGGTGAGAATGTAATTATTACATTCAGTTTTACAGCAAAGAAGAAAAAGAAGCTGACCTTTATTTCTGGTGGCTATATTATAGATTTTTTTAAAGATTTTAGATTTTGGCAAAATTTTTTTTACCAAAAAGATTTTGGTAATAATCTAAAGCTATTGTATTAACAATCTCTAGGATATTCATATTGTTAATGCTTCTTCATCTTTCAAAGAAAAATCATGACTAATTGTTTTCACACAAATCATATAAATAATTTTATATACTTGAGAAATTTAGTTTCCTATACCTTTAATATAATTTTCCAGTAGAATACATTACTATAATCCAATATGAATCGTTTAAATCTCAAAATTGATTTCATTTCCTCCCGATGGCCATCGTAAAATTTCGAGTAATGTCTTCAAGAAGTTTCGCCATCACTTACTATTTTATTCCCCGATGTTGAGGAAGTTTTATTGGAGTGACTATCGAGGCACAGTTTTAAGTAGCTTCCGCCTGATCTTGATAACGTTTCGCCATTATAAGGCAGGATTATGCGACAGTTAAAAAATATAACTTCTCAAGTAAATTCAACTTTTAAGTTCCTCTTATTACGAAGTCGTTACATGGCGAACTACCTCGAGAATGAAGCTCTGCTCCTGAAGTTACTAGAGAATTTCCCAAAAGCTTTACTGTTAACCACAGTCTGTCGCTTCACTTTAGACATTACTATGGAGATTAGTATTTATAGCTTAACTAGCTTTACTTCTCAACTCCGCCGGAAAAGATTCTGATTTTATAAAAACAATTTTTTATTTCTTGTTTTGTAAAAATAGCCACAGTCATCTGGATTAGCTAGGCATAATGAGCTGGGGCACATTTCTAGAGTTTGCCGTTCGAAAGTTTTTAGGTAACAGACAAACACACAAACACTTTCTGCTGTATTTATACCTATTAAAATTACAACCACAGGAAAAATGCTATTTATTTTTATCTTTCTTTGAATTTCACTTTTCAACTTTTCTATTTCTCCTCAACTCTCGTTTACCAGAGAATGTACATTTTTCTATTTAAATAATCCATGGAACGATATCATTTAGTTTGTGTGAATCTTATCGCTGGGATTTTTATCTATAAAATCAAATTTTGCTTGAGTTCTTACAATTTGATATAATGAAAAGTATGTGGAAATCTATACTCAAAGTAAAATGCTATCGATTCAATTCAAATGCGGATGCATTCCTACTAGTTCACTTACAAACTTTGCGTTAATTGGATAGCGTGCTTCTAGTTGTCTCAAACCGTTTTTTCTGCTCATAATTTCACACTTGGCAGCGTTCGTAATGGTAATCCACGCAAACGAAAACGACTACGTGCAAGATAATGTAGTATTAATTTACCCATTAACGAGGAGGAGCGAAGTTAAACAGAAATATTAGTTGAGATAAAACTCGCCGCGCGATGTAATTAAGGGATTAGTCAAATGGATTAAGCAACATTTTGCAAGTTGCTGGTGCCGTATGAAAAAGGTTAGCAGGCTCAAAATTCCACCGTTGCTAAATATCCCATGGATCATCATAAGCTTCCAACAGAGCAGCCGCAATTACCACTTAGCTGCATCTACACGTAAGCAATTATCATTTATCTGGACGTGGGGCAATTATGTAATGATCATTTTACTGTACCATTAAATTCTACGGCTGTGTATTTTATCTGGGAATAAGTCGAGTAATAAAATGGGGAAGGAAGAATGCGTAGTAGAGCCTCGTGCACGCAATCAATACATGCAATTTTAAAAAACGACAGGATAAAAACACAGTGATAAATGACAAACTTGTTGTTATTAATGGACCATAAAAGATGAAGAAGAAATTAATAGGAATGGTTACTTTCTAAAATCACTTTGGATAACTTGGGACTAATAGTAAAGCTACTGTTATATAACAATAATTTCGAGTGGTCTGAAAGGAACTATTGAAGCAGATTTAAAAATATCCAAGCTCCACCTCGCCACAATCACACTTGCAACAACTCCCCATTTCATTCGCTAAAACCCGTCTAGCGTAATTTCGAAACACGCGCGGGAAACGCGTCTTACAATTAATAAGTTTTTAATTCGCGGAACAGCAGGATCGGCTGGCTGGTTTTATGGCCGGTAAATTATGGTTTCATTTATTCAAAAGGTTGGACGCGCGAGGCGGTGGCACGAAACTTAAACGAGCCATCCATATTCCGGCGCACGTGTATTTTAAATAACTTGTATAATTTTCGTAGTTTCGCGCGAGTCGCCGCGGGAACGGTGAATTAATTTCAGCGGAACGAAATTTCCGTCTGCCCTCGCCTTTCTTTCCCTTTCTCCCTTCTGTTCCCCTTGAAAGCCCACTCGGTGGCTCGTTTCGTCCATTTTCCTCTTTTCCTTACGGAAATTCACGAGTCTGAGCGAAAATGTTTTCCTCGATCATCGTCGAGTGTCCTCAAACCGTTCGTCTTTCACTGTCATTTACGATAATTCTTCGTCCAGGCGTTTGACTAACTTTGTTCTTTTTTGCTTTCTCTTTGCTTTTGCGTCTTACGATCGTCGTTGGGAAAATAGAATCTCGTATCAGGGGTTCACAGCGACGAAAATTCCGTGGAGGGCACGTTTGTTTGGGGAACATCGATGATGGTGGAGTGGAAGCTAAAGGGCTTACATCGTAATCCGACGGTCGCGAGGACTTGTTCGCGACGCAATCCGACGGTATTTAACCCTTTAAGTAGGGACTCACAGCTTCGAGTGTGCTTGAGTCTATTTTTTGTGATTTTAGTTCGATTTAGGTATGTAAAAAAAATAGTGGTAATTGGGATTGGATTAAAAAAGCAGAGATCTAGGAGTATTCGAGTTTGAATGCTTCGTGTATTAGTGATAGTAGGAGGTGCAAAATGTACATGTGTTTCACGAAAAAGATCACAAATTTTGGGAGATTTGTTGATGTTTTTTATTTCTTAATATTTTGTATGTCTATTGTAAGCTATTCTTATTAAAAGATAAATGATCTTTTGCGTTCTGCACCTTTAACACTTTGAATGCTTGTCGCGCAAGGAAATGGACGATCTAGAAAAATTTTGTAATTTTCAGTAATTTCTGAATCTGTAATTTCGTTCACATCTCGTTACTGGGAGCCTGTAGTTGTTATTGGACAGCCTACAGATTATTGGCAGATAAGAGAGTACGATAAGCTTTCGGGTGTCCCAGTAGCTAGGAGTCAAGGCCGTCCGTTGTATAGATCGTGAAGGTTTATTTATTCAATCCCATTTTCACAGTAAGTGTTATTTAAATATTACCTGTCGATCTGAAAAATCTTAATATTTCACTATATTTACTTCTATATTTCACGACCTCAACGATGATCGTCAATATCTTGATAAAAAAATGACGTTTGATTTATTTTCTCAGAATAGCCACCACACTCTGTCACTAATGAGCAATAAAAAGCGAAAAAAAAAATAACTTTCTGCTGAAAAATAAAAATTTAAATGACTTCGGGCTAATATTTCCCCCGAATTCATCGCTTTTGGGTAGCTGTCATTTATGCAACACAAAGGCAATCTAACTGCAAAATACACGAGCTCGTCGATAAATAATTGGGGGATTGTAGGTGGTGGCGAAAATCAATGTTAGTCATACGCTGTGTTTCGCTGTTGGTCACTTTCTCTGCTTCCCTGCTCGGTGCACGCAGATTATTTTATCAATATCCCCCACTGAAGAGAAGTAAACTATGGAACGAGGAAAAACGAATGGTTCGATTGATTTCGTTTAATGCTTAAACCCCCTCCTCCTGCTCGCCCCCCCCCTCTTTGTCGAGAGAGTTTTGAAAAGCCTCGTTGAATGCAATTTTCAATCGATTCGAAATCAATATTGCGGCGAGTGAGGGATATCAATGGCGAAATAACATGTTAAACCGTATACAAAATTCAGTCAAGTGCACATTGCTATGTTTTCCAGTTTATCGTTGGTTTTCCAATAAAGACTTTCGAGTTTTTAATTAATCGAGACATGTAGGAACGCAGAGTGAAGAATCTTAAATCAATTATGAGCCCAATTTGCTGTCAAAAGGACATCATCTATCCATTATATTTTTCTTTAAGCGTGGAGAATTTTTAAAATAGTTACATTGAAAAGTGCATCCACTATTTCGCTCCCTTCATGAATGCACTTGCGTCTGTTACTAATTAACATATTCCATTACGTTTTTTTACTTTTTAATTGTACTTTTCTTATTAATTTCAATAACTTTATGATTTAACAAGCTTCTAGCAATAACTACAGCGATTTAAAAATAATACACTTTTGCACTAATTAAAATCCCTCTACAGTCTACTGTGACGTCAATGAATACGCCAGAATTTATATTCTTAAAAACTGTGGATACTCTGGCACAATATTGGCACATTGAATCCTACCAAACAGAATATTCTAAATTACAATTTTTAATCAAAAGGACGCGGATGCTAATTAGCGACATTCATCCCAATTTGATTCTCTAGGAAAACTCTTGGTTCCCCACCAAGCGTTAAGACTTTAAATCCTTAACGTGCACATTGACGAGGAGTTAAACTGCTTCCCCCTCCTCGCAAATCCTTCAATTGTCGAATTAACGTGGCACACGCTGTTCCACGCGGAGACGGGTTTAAGTTACGTTCATCCTTCGGCGCGGCGCATGACGAGTAACAAGATTAGCAACAAACAGGTAAACGTGTTCTGGATGCTAGTTAACCCGTAAATAAGTTACAGTTTCTGGTAAGACTAGCCGTTCTATCCTCCGCTGCTTTGCTCGCTTCGTCGTCTCGACGACTTGGAACGGCTGTTATCTAAAACTGGGTTTCCGTTAATGTCCCTATTTTCGACGCGTTAAGTTGCTGACGACCGCTCGAGTCCTGTAGCAAAAGGATAGCCCGGGAGCAGAGCCAGCCAACGGTTCACGATAATATGAAAACTCAATCTCTTTGAGGAGGTATTTTCACCTCCGGGATCGTTTCAATGCCGAAGCAAAAAATGCTTACATTACTAAGTAGCATCGCTTGAACCACATTTCCGCAAAGTTGCAAATTCTTTACAATTTTCGAGATATCGAACATCCTTTGTAAGTGGAAATATTTCCAGCCTAACCCTAACCATCCCCTGTTTCAAGCCTCCAGAAGTCCTCTCAGAATTAAACCGTTCCATGCCACGGCGGAAATTCAGATTTTTGGTAGAAGATACTACGAAGAATGATGAGTAGAGCAAATTGCGACAGTGGCGCACCCAGAGGGAAGCCAAGGGACCCTGGCTCCCCTCAAAGAAGGGGCTTTGTAAAAAGACAATAAAATTTAATTTTATTCTTTAAATGAATTTTTATAATCACCTAATAATTTTTATTGAACTCGCATGAAAAATATTTATATCCCTTCAACTGAGCTTCTTCTCTCAAGATTAAATCCTGAGTGCGCCACTGGATTGCGATGTTCAATTATAAAAAGACACTACTTACAAGGAAACATATCGAACCCGAAAATTCCGATTTTAATGAAACTCCGTACGATTGTAGAGCATGTCGGAGTATGTAAGAAACGATTTTTTTCTGCGGAAAAACACTCTGAGGGGGTGAAATTAACCCCTGAAAATCCGGTTATTAACCCGATTTTGTGTTATAATTCGTGAACTGTAAAATAATTTTTTTACCAAATGATAGATTTAATTAAAAGAAGTAACTTTTGTCTTGAAACTTTTTTTCAATCTCTTACAATTCGCGAGTTATAACACAAAATCGGGTTAATAACCGGATTTTCAGAGGTTAATTTCACCCCCTCAGAGTGTTTTTCCGCAGAAAAAAAATCGTTTCTTACATACTCCGACATGCTCTACAATCGTACGGAGTTTCATTAAAATCAGAATTTTCGGGTTCGATATGTTTCCTTGTTAGTCGTGTAACATTCTTCATAATTTCAGCTTTTCTCGTTCCATTTCATCTTCCACCTTTAATCGACAAAAACCTATAGCCTCCGACCGAACTTCCGCCCCGATGAATATCGTGGGCCACCGGTGGTCCACGTGACGTTTCGCCGTCAGCCACGAGCCAGTGACGGAGGCCAGTGGTGTGACATTTTTTAATTGCAGCGACGTTTCACGAGTGTCTGTCTGTCAGAGCCGCCCGTCACCCGTAAAAGTCTCGCTGCCATCCGCGAAAATTATTGGCGGCCGCGATAGTCGCAAGCGGAATACAAAGAGCCGACGCGTAGCGCTGTCGCTGGGAACCATCGCGGTTCTCGGAAGCCTCGCCGGAAAGAACGTGTTCGCTGGTCATAATTCCCTCCACTTTGTGGCACAAAGTGCTGGACGGTGTATAAATGTTTTCATTGTCGTTGAACGAGCGACGGCCGCGGGGCAAGTGTACGTTGTAACGCAAATGTTGCCCGTGTCGTGTGCAAGTAGTGGCGCGCGCGCGCCCGCGCGCCTTCGCATAAATGCTCGCCGAGCGGACGATAAAATCAAGATGGTCCTTTTTTCCACGATAGAGACCGTCGCCCGCGGAATTAATGTCGGCGTTACTCACGCAGCTATTGACCTCGTTGGGAATCCCTTTTGTCCGGGCGATGGTCGGCCAGACGTCGCAACCGGCGAAAAGGTTTCCGAGCGCGACGCTCGCCGGAGTTTCGGCGAAATTTCTAGATGAGGACGAGGTGCGTTGACTGTGGCAGGTTACTTCTTGTATTCGGCTCACTTTTCTGACAATTACTGCCCGAGGGAAGGCAGAAGGGACACTGGAGAGGTATGATATTCTGGGGTTACTTCTCGGCTGAGTAGTTTAGCTCTTCGCTTGGAGTTTCTCAGAGAAGATATGGTTTGAGAGATTTAAGAGATGGAAGAGATCAGGATTTATGAAATGGGGATATGAAATCTGGTAGTGAATTTATTTCGCCTCTACTTGGCTGGAAGTGGTCTTTATTTATTTAGATAATAGGTAGGAAGCACAGGGAAACTGTTCTCTGAAGTTGCTCTCTGTGTGGAGTTTCATCGTCAGTTTGAAACTATTTAAGATCACATAAAAATGTTCTATTTACAAGCAAGTAAAAGAGGAGACTGTACAAAATAAGGGGCTCACTCACAGAAATCCATACAATGCTATGTATTATTTATTTCTACGCTTCACCAAACATTCTTAACGAAAATTAATAAGTCATCTTCTTTCCTCCTTCATTTCTCTTCACTCTTTCCTTGCTCGGTTTTACCAGCTGAATGGAAACCGCGCGACTAGATCTCCAGAACTAACTCACTCTCGATCCTCACGGTGCAAGAGCGATGTTTATTAGATATTTCAGTGTAGGAAACGGTCGTCTCGTTAATAATACCGTCTGATTAACGCAATCGGTTTGATGGGAATTTCAGGGAAAACGAAGGCGGTGCATTCCGACGCGGGCTGCAGCAGGACGTTGCCAGTCGCGTCGTCCTGGAACGGGCAGGATACGAGTTGCAATGGTAATAACAATAGCGGTAGCAACTTGGTGAAAAGGGAGCCCTTGGCTTCGGTGCCCTGCCAGGTCGCCGAAGTCTCGACGTCCCTTCACGCCACCACCACTTCCGTCAAGATCGAGCCAGTCCCGCCGAAATCGGAAAGTGGTGAGTTTCACGCGGCCTTTTCAGGCTTTACGAACCACTATTATTCTTTCTATATATCTTCATTGATTATGCGACGTGCGAGGAGTGAAAAGTTCCCATAGAATCTCCATTAGATTCGAGAGTTGCCAGAATGCCAGCACTAGAGTGGAAAATGAACAAAGAGATTTTTCCATTGGCTAGAGTCGACAGTTACTATAGTTACGTCTTCGCGCCACCATTCCCGTAAAAACTGGGGCATGTTCTACCGACATCGGAAAGTGGCAAGACTCACGTGACGTTTTCGAGCTTCAATAAACACGTTAACTGTTACTTGTGTCTTTATTGACTGTACGTCGTGTAACGAATCAATACTTGTCAAAGTCCCTTCAATGCAGTCAAAACTTGCCGGAGTGTCTTTGTCAGCATCGAAAATTGACAAAGTGCCTTTAGTAATACATGTTAGGACGGGTGTATTCTACATTGAAAATGGTCACTTTTGAGTTCTGCTGGCTGTACAATGTCTCCCTTTCTTTTTCAAATGTGAAAGATCCTTGTAACGAGGACGAGGCGGATATGCCTTTTGCAAATGAAGTTTCAAAGACCTCGTACTACCGAAACCATTGAAGTTGAATTTGTGAAGTAAGAACAGTGACACTGGGGAGCCTCGATAATCCGAGGTAAGTGGGAAGCTGCAGCTGCTCGAATTATCGAATTATCCATAACCCAAGGAGAACTCGACGTAAGGGAAAGCCTTTTAAAAAACAAAAGTCTACGAAAAGAATAACGTTTAGTTCGCCAGAATACCACCTCGAATTAAGCGACCCTCGGATTATCGAGTCTCAAATCATCGAGGCTACAGTAATACAAGTGGTAAACAAACGGAGTGGTACGAGGTGTAATTCCTGTACGAGTTTCATCGTTACACGTGTGATCAATGATTGACAAACGTCGTTTCTAATTGGAGTTTGCAGTTACATAAGTCGTTGGACTGGCAGGTTTAAATTGATCGTTAACAGAAGCACGATGAAAGTTTTGATTTTGTTCCGACATTGGTCATGACTGGAGCTTGGAGTTTACGCAATGAATGCTTAGTTGATATTTGAACCTTGGTATCGTTTAAGTAATTTGGTAATTAAGAGAATTATTTGTGGATTTCAGTCAGGTATACTCCTCTGAGTGATTTTAAGGTGCTGTTACATGATTATGTTACCGGTGAGTCACTGCAAGCATAATTTTCAGTGGCAAAAGAAACCGAGGAAATGTAAAAAGGGTACTTATTTTTTGGTTAACCCTTCGTTGACACACCTCTTTTTTCGATCAACTTTGACACACCTGGGTGGCTCACACCCAGAGCAATTTTTGAACGAGTGCCATTCTCATCCAAAGAATCCAATTATTATGAAAAAAATCATGGGTCAATTTCAAGGTCTCTAGAGTGTATTCCAATAATTTTTGGATTGAAATTTTGTCACAGCTTTTGTAAAATAATACTAGATTACCACATGTGGAGAAAAAGCCGAGAAAATTTTAAAAAAATTGTAGCTTTTACAAATGTCAATATTAGAAGTTAAAAATCTACAGAGTTGATGTTCGGATATAATATTTTAAGTGGAAAAATAGTTTATAAGCCGGTGTTGAAAAAAGGTATTTATTTTGCATATAGAAGGTTTAGAGCGTCAAAATCTGCTTATGGGTGGCTCACACCCAGAGTGTCAACGAAGTGTTAAGATTGTTATAAAAGGCGTCCGCTGATTTTCACAACTTTGAGAGACGGTCAATTTGAAAGGCGATGATTGGTTGTTTGATTCCATTTTGTAACGTCAATTTCATTAAAATTTTTAAAATATTCCCTTTTTTTAGTATAAACTTAATAGAGATTAGTTTTTAAAAATAAACGATTTTTTCTTAACCTTTAGGGGACCGGAAAAGCTTCTTTTGGGGTTTCGTGCAAGTCCTCTAATTCTGCACAACATATACGTTATATATTTTTTATACATATTTTTGGAAACTGAAAACCACTATTTTTAATTAAATAAATCCTGTCCTCTAAAGGTTAAGCTTGCCCTCCACTGCGGACGCCCATGATCATTATTACACCATTAATGAGTAAAATCGAGCCGCTTGGTCCTAGCAAGTCGTCAGCGTTTAGCGGCATGCGGGAAACTACGCCATCGCCCTGAACGTGTTAATCCTAGCAAAACCATTAAAATTTCTGAAACCGTGCCTATCAAATTCTACCGACGCCCCGCACAATATTCCATTTTCCACTAAAAATAAACGTAACACTCCAAAACCAAAGGGTTACATAAAACTATAAAAAGACCCAAACTACAAGGATCCAGCACCTCAGCCGAAAAAATCCATCTCTGTCAAGAATTTCGCAACTCTCCGCGAGTTCCTCATTAAATTTAAATGGTTCCCCGTGACTTTCCTCGTCCACCGCGGCGATCAGGTGAACGGGCAGCTGTTGCTGAAATCACGGGCCGTGACGTCGCTGCGTCTGTAATTAACGATTGCAATTCAGGCTCTGTTATCTTTTGAGCGCGTTATCCTCGACGGACGCGCGTCGGCTATTAATAATCGAAATTAAGATCCAGGCGAACGATATCTAACGCCGGCGCCGTATTAGTTTCGCCGCGAAGGATTCGCGGACGTTGTTAGCGTTATCGATTAGAGCAATTAGGACGGGAATGCTTGACGTGTGTTCTTGGATGGATAATGGCGACTTTTTCAAACGTGGAAGAGGGTGATGGGACGGGGGGCGTGTGGAGAAAGAGAGGAGAGAGGAGATTTCGCGGCGACGTTGTTCGAGCACGTAATTAAGCGATTTACATATTAACGGGAGGTCAGATCGGTTGCACTTATCGAAAGGTTGCCACCCCCTTTCTCCCTTTTTTTCGCTGCACCGTAGCGTGGAAACGAGCACGAAGAGTTCTTGCTTTTGTAGAAACGTGATTTCGAAGGTGCCCGCCTTGGAATGTTAGATTCTCAGATTTTTTTATGGAGTTTGCGTGTCAAGTTGCGCAGGGTGGATTGTTTAACTTGATGATCTTGTGGATAATTTAATTTTGTTAATAATTCAACGACTTCTATATTTTTAGAAAATTGTATTGGACATATAGAATTCTGTCAAATTCGAATGGTTATTTGTTAAGGTATTTGTGCAGTGTTAGTAAGAAATGCTGGGTATTCAGGATAAGGTAGGATGTAGTAATTGGTTTTTCGGTTTTCCTGGTTTTACTGTGGAGGTACCATGCTGATTACATTGGATTTTTTTAAACGAAAGGTGTAATATTTTACTTAGAGATTCGAAAGAGCATTAAGGGGGAGACCACTGTCAGAAATCTGGAAATTTTTTTTTTTTACATTTTCTGAAAGACGTACGTTTCAAGAATGCTCTCTCCAAATTTTATGAAGAAATTCGCAAAATTGACGGAGATATGGTGTTTTTCGTGAAGCGGTGTCAAACGCGCGACTGAGCCACGCGGAACTTTGAACGCGTTTTCCTCAGAATTACATTTTTCAACCGCGTTGACAGTCTACAGAGAAAACTATACGTCCAATTGACATGAGCAAGGACATTTATTGTTCGGAAAACTCGTCGCTATTACGTGACGATCAGCTTTTTTTAATTTTTGACCTGCTTCTATTTTTTTTAGCAACATTTGTCCAATTTTGTACCCCGAAAACAGGACTTTTTTTTCAGTGGTCCGCCATTTTGTTATTTTTTACAATTTTGACATTTTCTGATCGTCACGTAATAGAGGCAGGCTTCTAGTTTCTAAATATTACTGTTTTTTTGAATTTCGATTAACCATATGGCCTGGGGACTGTCAACGCGACTAGCATGTTTTTGCCGCAGCGCCAATTTTGACGAAGAATATACAGGAAACGGATTTATGAATTTGATTGAAAAAAAAAATTTCTTACCTTTCGATATGTACACTATTAACTATACTAAGCAATACAGTGATTTACTTGCGTTGTTTGGTTGAAATAAATTCCCGAAAACACTCTTACATTTCGGACCGAGACAGTGGTCTCCCACCTTAAACGCTGACTAAATAAGTGTTACAATATATGGGAACATGAATTTATAGTTGGTGAGATGCTTAGTAGATAGAAGCATAACATAATTGAAAGTATGACTGTCAACCCTTCTGCCATACAAATTACTTTCGCATCACTATTTGCTAGCTTTACTGGCCTTATTATTTCTGTAATTTGATGTCCTCTAATATGATATAATTGAACATAAAGTTGCTGTTTCTTATCACACTGACCGTATCGAGGTGTCGAACATCAACGGCTGCAGTTAAGTAATTAGTCGCTGAAAGAAGTCGTCGTTGAACCGAGCAACATTTTTCTTCTAGAATCATGTAATTCACTAGTTATGTGGACGAGGCACACCATTTCAACTAAAATGTGCGAATTTAGAATGATAAAATTTAAATTAGAAATTTCAAAGGGCACCATGTAAATATGTATAATTATTTCAAGTCACTTACGAAATTGAATAATTAAAATTGATCACCAACGCATCGATTTTTCTGCGACAGGAATGTTGAATAAGATTATTGTGATAAAATGTAATAATCATAAGAAATGATATTACATACCTATACTTCGTTAACACTCTATTAACTATTTCACAATTTCTGGTCATTTTAATGTGGGAAAATGGCGACCCCAGCGATGAATGAAGCGGATTTATATGACCACCTTGCCTCCTAGAATTTTAATATAATGCGAGAGAAATTTATGGTTTACTAGTTGAGGAAGTCAATACCCAAAAAATATGATTGAATTCTTGAAAATGCATCTAGCCTGATATGAACTCGTGATAATTTAAAGTGTGTTCAGGATGAGTGCAACGTTCGTTGAGGGTTAAATATACTAGGTTGCTAAAATTCGTGGAATTTATGGATCATTAATAATTCGAGGCATGGGGCCTGTCAACGTTGACGTTAATTAGTCGGAAGATAAATATAAAATACATGGGAAGTAACGCAACACAGTGCAAAAAAGGACGTCTTCACGATGCCATGAAAGATTACATTCACTGGGAGCTTTACTTAGGTTTGTTTAAAAAATGAAATAAAACTTTCCGCTTCACGAAATTGGCATCCTGTCGACTGCTAAAAAGCAATTTGGCTTTAAATAATTCCTCGTTGAATATCTTATTATAGCATATTGGATAATTTACTCTAGATCGATACTTATCTTGCCCTGAAATCTTGAATTTGAATATCTATATTTCCTTAAAATTCAGAAGTTCAAAATAGGAGAAATATTCGGATAGTGTCACTTTCACGGAACAACTATAAAATAAAAGATAAAGAATCCCGTTAACAGCAAAAAGAACAGAAAACTTTGTAATGTGATTTCTTCTTAATTACTAATCTCATTAATTAAACAGTTTCCCCTCCAAAATATATTCCTCTCAGTTATTCTCTGCAGGAAATCAAATTTCATTGATTCAGCCTTCCAATTCCACTATTTTAAATTAGAACTTGCAAGTTCAAATTTCACGATCTCGATTATCCGAACGAAGAAATTATTTTACCCTCTCGAATGCAAATGTTTTTGCAGAATATAGAGTGTCTCGATCTGAAATTGTGCCGCGGAAGGTCCGCCGAGAGGGCGGAGTTCGAATATTTGAACTAGAATTTATGCGTTCCGAGGGACCTGTCCCAAGATCCCCGAGAGGAAAGTATCGATTTTTTAAGTATTTTCTCCAATGACAGAAGCGTCGCTCGGATGGTGACATTTAAACGTGAAACGACGAGAAATACATAAAGCGTGGATCCGGATACTGGCCAATTAAAGTGCTCGCCGATACTTTCCATGTCCTATCCCTCGCAGGGGATTATGGGGGCTCCGACGTTTGAATAAAGGTGCGCTCGCGACTCGAAATACTTTTAAACCTTCGCGTGACGCGTGGACGAAGAAATGGATCGCAAGTTTATTATTGTTAGCATGTATTAATTAATGAGACATTGAATTTTGATGAAAATTTGGGATACAAATTTTATCCGAACTTGATAAGTTAAGGATGTTCGACATATAGCATAGTGATTTTAAAAACAATAAATCCTTTAATTCAACGAATCACAAACTCTAGCAATTCTACAAGGATTAACATCAATATGTAATATTAATTTAAACTGCGGTGTGTCCTAACTACTTAAAGTAAAACCTGCGAAATTTGCTTCATCAGTTAATACGTACTCTCAATACGCGATCAGGCAAAGATTAACACTTGCAGGCGAAAAGCAATCAACACGGTCCCGTTTCGCAGCTCGTTCTTAATATCGCCAACTTGGCAAATTTCCGTTCGATTCGGGCACCGCGCAGACAGAACCGCTTCGCGCCGCGTTTTATCGGCCCCATACGTTTTAATTGTCGTCGTTAGCGCGCGAAACGAAAATTCTGGCCGTCGATTCTCCGGGCGCTGTTATCGCCGGACGACATTCGCGATACTCGATTCCCCGCGAAATTCTTGCTCCCTCTTTTCGTCGATCGCGCGCCACGGCTTTCGTATATCGACTGATAGAGGAAAATACGTAAATTTGCCCCGTAACGTCACGCAACGGCACAACCACGAGCACGAGGCGTTAGTGCGTCCCTATCGCCGCGAAATTTACAATTATTTCGTATTTGATATTGCACCGTTCTCCGTTGGCAAAAGTTGTTCGTTTTGCGAGCTCGAGGTATGAAAGGGCGGAATCCATGGAGAACGCGCTGGTTCGCGTATTTCGGGGAGTACGGGTTCTTTTTTACATTGGCTTTTCGCCTTTTTTAGGGGAAATTTTGTAGATTTTTTATTGGGATTAATACGCTGATTTTACCATTGAGGACCTTGCAGCAGGGGGGTACAACTCCATCTTTGCCAACTTGGAGTAAATTAGAAAAATCTGTTTATAAAATTATTGCTTTGACTTAACATTAAAAAGAGAATACTAATTGAAAAATATATGTACATTTTCACACAATACGTATTAGTTATTGTTATAGTTGATAAGTTTTATTTTTATTTTTGCCGAAATATATTCTTTAAGAAAAATATTAATATCAATATTAATACTTCTATTCTTATTTATTTGCAATAAATTGCTCATTTGTTATTGAGTTTGCATCAAACTTGCGTTATAATTCGAAAACAGTAAAAAATGGAGTTGCACCCCTTTTGCTGCAAGGTCGTCAATTATCGTCCTGCGACAGATACCTATACGAACGTTCACGACGAGAAGGATGCATAGAACGGGAATGTATCGTGCACTGAGACAAAGAGGGGGTTGGAAAGCGACGAATGGCCCCCAGTCAAAGGGTTCTTGCCGCGAAAACTGTGGTTGTAAGGGCGAAAAAAAAGCACCGCCCAGGCGTATCGTGTCCCTTGCGCGCCGATTAATTTCTTGCGGCGAGTGCGTGGCCACGGGGAGGAAAGTAAGAGCACGGAAAGGGGGTTGAATGTTAACTGCAGTCGACCAATGGGAGGCGGTCTCGTCGAGTGGAACCCTTCTCGAGTATCTCCGGCGGCTCGTGTGCGTGGAACCCCTGGGATAAAAAGGGTGTGCGTGTGGCTGGTCGTTTCGTTCATGTCATACAGAGGGGGGGGGGGGGAGGTCTAAAGGGGGTGGGAGGTGGTAGCGCAGGAAGAGGGTTGGAAAAAGAGAGGAAGAGCCACGGGAAGTGTTTAACAGCGACTTTTGGTTCTTGATTAATCGCACAAAGACTGCATTCTCGCGATTCATAACGCACTTTTTACTGACACGTCGAACCTTCAAGATCGTTCGATTTTTGGTTCATCATGGTTGATAAGTTTATAGGTATTTATACTGGTTTGTATTACTCGATTGTGAATCGGTTGATTGATATTCTTTGCTGATGATTTATGTGGTAAAGAGTATTGTTTTTTGCTGCAGTTTTGAGAATCGCTGGTTGCGTTGTTAATGAATAAATGAATAAAACGAATGTAGAATGTTGTAGATTAATGACTGAACTTATAGAAGGAAAGTAGTTACCTATATTTACAAATTTTTATTTGGTTATACTTTTAACTTCTCAATTTAAGGTTCGGCTAATAATAAGTTACGCGTATCTACTAGAAAATTGCTGGACTACTATACTTATAATAATATAAGACAATGTTACATTTTACGGAAGTACACCAAATTTATATCGCTTTTTTAGCGTATAGTTAGTTTGCGGTAAAATAATATGCAAAGTGCTCAAGAGTTTTACTAATGCTTAATTGTTCCTACGATTTTCCATTAAAGTATGCCTCGTTTCTATATATACATAAGTAGATCCATTCGCAGGATTAGCAGAAGACACAACTTTGAACTGGGCGTTGAATTTGAACGCAAATTTCTTTCCTGGAAATCTTCCAGAAGCATTCCAAGTTAACAAAACGGTTTAATAAAAGATTTGCCTCTAATTAACGCAGTTCTGAATTTTATACAATAGAATCTCGTACCTTCAACGCAATGTTTCATTCTGCATCAATTAACCATATGCAATGTTTTAGACAAATCAGCGATACAAATCGCATGCACTCCTCCTATTGGTTGAATTACTAAGATATGAGGTTGCGGAGTTGTACCTTATTTATTGCGTACTTTCCTTGGTAGTTTATTGATGTGAGTTTATGGGAACGTGTGGAGCTTTATCAGTGTGAAAGGAACAGTGAATCACGTCCTCCGTCGCTGAGGGATTAACTTCTTGTATTCTTTTTACGCGAGATGGAGAACAACGACACTTATCGCTGGAGAAGGTTGACAGTGGTGATTCGTTGAAATTTTCTTTTGAAAGCAATGCCTGTTTGGAGAATGTTTCCTGACGTGCCTTTCGAGGGGCTAGGTGGGGAAATTTATTATGCGTGACGTTCGATCATGCCTTATGTTGTGGCACGTGCGTGACGAAGATTCGTCTGACTCAGTGAATTTTTTTAAGTTTCAGTATTTGCAAAGTCCAGTTATCAGGAAGTAAAACTGGTGCACCAGTGTTACCAGAATATTTTGTTTGCTTGAGCTATTTTTTCAATGTTTCGGAAGATTGGTACTCTCGAATTCCTTCTGAATTTTTACATCGATGAGAGATGCGTTGCACTATGATGGTTACCATTTTATTTACATTGTATACCAACCACAAAGTGGTGAACTAGTTGTTACGTTATAAAATTAACTAAGTAATTAAATGATACTAGAAAGTAGGGTTACTTTAAATTTTTTTAGATTGTTCCTAAATAATGTTCAGCTAAAATTTTACGTTACACGACAATGTAATACGTGTTTGTGGAAAGTGTATTCAGCATCGTAGAATTTTATTTCCTTTCTACTGATATTTGACAAGATCAGACAGAATAGTTCAGCACGTCAATTCAACGAGAACATACGTGGATTTTCGAAAACTGTTTTGGCCCGAATTTTCATTTCTTGGCAAAGGAACAATCTGAAGTTATAGAACGTAAATACACTCCAAAGTAGAGCACACTAGTGCAACTTGCTCCTTTTTAATATCGAAACGACCTTTGCCATTAAATTTCGAAGTAAACTGCTGGCACAGAGGGAGAGAGAGGTGGGGTAAAAAACATACAAGAAAAGAAAAGAGAAAAACGAAGGACGGTAGCAAGATAAATGAAGAATATAAAACATGTATGTTGAGAAGGAGGGCATTCAGTGATGAAAGGAAGAAATTAAACGAAAGTAAAAGTAGAAACGGAGAAAGGCAAGAGTAGCGAATTCAAATATGGCAATGAAAAATGAAAAAGAAGATTACACTAATTAACTAAGTAGATACATTTATCAGTAGTAGATACACTTTAATTATCGAAACTTAAATAAAAATTCTCAATTTTTTATTTAACCAATCATTTGTTACGATCTTTTATTAAGCAACGCACCTTAATTAATATTTCCACAGTCTCGCGATATCGTTTCACATAATCGATTCAGCATGTCTGACTTATTGCAGGGCGATACCGCTCATATGAAGCGTAAACTGTTTTAAGAAGTGAAATAGTAAGCAGACAGTGATAGGAACCACACTTTTGAGCTATTCTTACGCTACTACGATATCAGTTGTCGTCATTATTTTCATCAACGCTAATGACACTCTCATTAGACCTATCAGAACCACGTTTTATCCGACGGATGGCCAGTTTCACTAGCAATAGGATAGAGAATCATTTCAGCTTATCGTTTCTTAGGTATTAAGGCTTATATTAAACCACCGTTGCTATAATTTAAACTGTCAATAAAATTGTTACACCCTTCTTCGTTAAACTTTTGAATTTATTTACTGTCAAAGTCTACTCTAAAATATTCATTCCTCTGAGGTATCTAAGCCTGTCGATAATTAACGATGATGAATCTGTTGAGTTTACTCAATCGAAATTTTTAGAATTTAGAGTATAATACGTTATTAAGCCACAGAATGTATGTAACAATTTACAAGCTGGGAATGAAGTAATAGTAGGTGCAACTTAAATTATAAACACTCTAGAGATAAATGGAGCCAAGGTATCAGTTAGTTAATACTCCAAAATGATTTCTCAGGATTAACAATTAGAGGAAATATTCACCATGTCAAGCGATTTGAAACTAACGCTTCTAAAAAACAGTACTTTAAGTTTGCAATGGCGAAGGAGTGGACTGAAAGATGTTTAGGTCTGACTAATACCAACGATGACATCATGAACATTCATCGCCCGTGATATGACGTCAGGTTTACACACTTTATTCGTTACACGTTTCGAAGCAAACTTAGGCCTGCCGTCGTTTTCCAAGCTCTGGAACTGTCTATGGACTCTTCAATTATTACACATTTTTATCAGTGACAAATTTCTACTAAACTCAGTCCCCGCATATGTCACCGATTTCCTGTCGATCGACAGTTTAGTTGTAGTTGTAAATGGTATGGAATTTATATAGAATCGTTGATGGAGTACCTAATCAAGGAAAAGTTGATATGTAGTAAATGTCAGTAGCGCACTCAGGATTTAATCTTGGGGGAACCGAAATAAACGGATAAAAATATTTTCCACGCAAATTCAATAAAATTCATTATGCGATTATGAAAATTAATTTAAAGAATAAAATCCATCTTATTTTCGTTTTACAAAGCTCTTGAATTACTTCAGTCGTGATTACATTAATCCCCTTTTTCATTTTGCTCTGGGTACGCCACTGGTAAGCGCTATCTATGCTATCATGTCTGAATCCTTTACACGTTGCATTAGGATTCCACAAAATTACCAAAAACACCATAAACCAACAATCTCGCCAGACATTCCAACTTCCCAAAGAAATCCCCCATCCCTCCCAAAAAAAAACACAGAACCCAACAATTACCTACCCTAAAAATCGACAAATCACTGCGTCACAACACACAGCCCCCCCCCCCCCCCCTCCCTACCCCCTCGGTATCATGCTCGACGAGTGATAGAGTAGTCGAGGGAATGGTTGAAAAGGACCAGCAAGACGCGAGTCACTAGGAAGGAAGAGGAATGACGGAAACGAGGGGAGGGTGAAAAGGAATTAAGGAAGTGCGTTGCGGAGGGAAGCAGCGAGGGCAGACTGGCTACAGACACGGGGGACAGTGGAGATGGAGGTGGAGAGGACGAAAAAGAGCAGACACCGGGAGGGTCGCGCGCCCTAGAGAGGAGTGGAATATAGAGGGGGTGGAGGGGGCGAAGAGGGAACGAGGGGAAGAGAGAAACGACCTTGTTAAGTAGGAGGTGCGTGGCACGCATGGCGACGCAAACACAAGGCGTGGCGCGAAAGAGTCTCGACCCCATGTCTATCCCTGGTACCCGCTGGCACATGACACCCACGAATGGAACGATCACCGGCCCACGTTTATCTGCACGCGGTTACGTCACGCGAGTAACGACGAGTAGAACGTGAAAGAGCGCCGGCGGAGGCTGGGAGGGCCGTCGCCGTGAGAACTCATTCGGTAGATCTGATTCCAGTACGCGGCTGGAATCGATCGTCGGCCGTGCGTCGAGGGGCCGTCTGGCCGTGTCTCCTCTTTCCCCGTTGTTTTTCACTCTTTTTCCTCGGGCCGCCAACTGCCTCCTCGCGGCTTTCCGTCGCCGCGCCGTCGTCCCTGCCGAGCCGCGTGCACGCCCGATGGAAAGCTGTTGCGTCGACGCTGCAGCGTGGGCATCGCTGGCGGAACAGATGTAGGGAGGTTGTAGGAGCGGTGGAAGTTGAGGACGGTTGTATTCTCGAGTGTTGGGTATCTGTGGATTAGATTAGAGGAGCTTGGTAGTTGTATTTGTATTTTTATTTTAAAGTTTGTTGCTGTCGGACAATTCCTTCTTTCTGTTACTTTGTGGATCTTTGGGGTGCAAGCAACCCTTAAAGGTTAATGTGTACTTCTCTATTTTATTGTGTATCTTGAACACTATGGTAGATGTAAAGAAGTTGTTACAATGAAAACTTAGTAGGTTTTATGCTTTATAAAACTGTGCAATGAAATTGTTCAAAATTAGGTTTTATAGAGCATAAAAACTATTATGTTTTCATTGTTACAATTTTTTAAAGCTAATTTAGTTTTCAAGATATACAGAATAATAGGAAATCACGCGTTAACCTTTACCGGGTGTTTTCACAATGAAGAACCAAAGAGTAGCAGAAACAAAAAATTGTCTGATACTTCTATCGAGGCTCCTAGGAACCTGTAAAATTTTAAAAATATTGGAATTTTCGGGTCACCGATGTTTCCTTGTATGTTAAAGTATTTTGTTATTTTTAAAATCAGTCTATGATTGATTCGAAATGATTCACGGAATATTTGTTAAGCAATAGATGAAATCGTCGTACCTTTATCTTCATCCTGTAACTCATTAAGCTGAAATAGCAATATCACGTGCAACGTATCTGTATTGCAAGTATACCAAGCAGTAGTGAGGCCCCTAAAGGTGGGTATCCACTTGTTACGTACCTATGTATGCTCGTGTCACATTGCCGTTGCGTGTCACCCAGTGATACAACACGGTGCAACGGTGTGTGACTTTTTCCCGTATCATCACTGATGCTGTTGCGTATCTTTGCATCCAATTTTCATACGCAACGGTGAATTCCGCAATTCACCTTCTTGGGACCAACCACGATTACATCGATATTTTCCAAGCGATTTAATATCGAAGCATTGCCATTATATAAATTGACTATACACCAACCAAATAATTTTTTTAAAACTTCATAAACATTTTTGTCTTCCATAACCGCCCCTTGATTCCACTCGCAGACCTTACTATCGCCGGGTATATCTACAGAGTTTCTCATTCCGTATTCATTGTCGCAGAGGTGAAGGTGAAACGATGAAAATGGAACTCGAAAATTTATACGCGCGTATATCTGTCTTGCAGGGATCGTTGTGTCGAATGCAGGAGCTGGTGGTGTACCAGTCGGAATCGCGGTGGCCAGGCAGAGATTGCAGCATCAGGAAACCTCTACTTCGATGCGCAATGTTTCCCTGAGTCATCACACCTCGCATCACGCGAGCTATCATCACTTCCAACCTGACAATCTGGGTAAGTTTACGGTCTCCGTTTCCAACTACGAAGTTCTTTCAAGCCCATCCTGTAGAAGCCACGTTTCTGTTTCTGTTTCGTTCGTGCTTTCATCGGTAGCCATTGATGAAAATTTTCAAACACCTAGATCCCTTGGACCTTAGAACTTGTGATTGTTTTTGCTGCGGTAGATTGTAGTGGTCATAGATTATGTTCAGTGGTAGATTATAGCAGTTTGAACTGTAGATTTTTTGGTTTTTATTAGTAGATTTAGAATTGGATATAGAGATATGGTTGATGCAAGTTAGTTGAAAATTGAACAGATCTGTGGTCCTACCTGATGTAAATTTTATCGACTACTTTGGTACTTGTTGGATCTTGCAATAAACTCTTTACTGTGTGGAAGGTAGTGTTTAGATGATTTAAATGTTAGGAGATTCTTCAGGTAATGATTGGTACTTAATGAAACTCATTTGTGTTTGTAATTTTATTGAGATATCGAGGTGGATTTCATGTATTGGTGGAGGAAGATATGTGGTGGAATTCGAATCGTATTTTGGAATGTATAGTTACATTCGAATGAAAATTTGGTATTCATGTTCAAATCATCCCCTTGTACCCCAAAATATATATATAGTGTGCTTCGATTTTTGAAGTCACGTGAACCAATTAATGCAGACAAGTTTTATCAAGCACACCCATTCAAAGTCATACCACTTAGAAAAATTAAGAAAGTTTCAATGTTAACAAGTGGAAGTACCCCCTCGAATTTTGTACAAAGAAACTTAATACTAAAACTTAAATTGGACTAGAAGTTTCAACTCCTCTTACATCTTTTATATAAACCTAATCATTCTTCAAACAACTGTCGTCTTCATATTTTTAATAACACCCAATTCATTAAAAAAATGCATTAAAAACTAAAAAAATAATTCCTTTCTTGTACTACAATTTCCATGGTATTTTTTCACTTTAAATAAAATTGTGGAGCAAGATATGTCAAAACAAATTCATTTCGACACTTCATTCTGTATTAAATTGATTCATATTCTGTTATGACATATCCTGCTCCACGATTTTATTTAAAGTGAAACAATACCATCGAAATTGTAGTACAAGAGAATGATATATTTTTATACAAGAGAAAATATTTTTTACTTTTTAGTGCATTTTTAATAAAATCGTGTAACATAATTTTTTTATATATTTTTTTTTCTAGTTTTTAGTGTTTGTGGATTTACATTTCACAGTTCAGACTTCTTTACAAATATCTTTTATTGCTGTACAGAGTTTAACAGTTTGCTTAAACGCTACAGTGCTACAGTCCCTAAAAAAGTTATGGGTTATATTTATTGATTACTGGGTAATTTTTTCACCCGCTCGAGGTTAATTTTTTGTAAATATTGTACTATCATCCAAACTACGCACGCCTGCAAAGTTTCAAGACAATTGGATAGTTGGAAGTGGGTTCCATTTGAGCTGCCAGATTTAAACCATAGATACAAACATACAAACAGAGGTTCAAAGCTGAATAAAATCGTTTAAAAATCGAAATAACTCAGCTATCTCGAAAGCACGAAGGTGTTCACACATTGAGATATACAACTCGCATTACTCGTAACATTTTCTGGAAAAATGAATAAATCTAACGAAGTATATCTCGATCAAACAAACATTTTCGCTTAAATTTTCGTAACCCATAACTTGGTACTAACAGTCCACAGTGAATTTCGAGGCAGCCCAACAGAATTCTATTCTATGTATGTTCTATCGATGGGCAATAATAAATTGCAGCAGGCGATCCAATTTCCATTATTTAGTATCAAATATTTCCGCCACGCATGATTCACAGGAAGGTTTAAATTCGTTACGAATAATTTACTGGCGCGGTAGAATTGTTAATTATCTGACAGTTCTCGTAGAGTATAGAGAATTTACGATTGCTACTGAAACCGAGATGTAAATTAAATCTGCACCTAGTGTAATTAAAAAAAGCTGTGAAAGAATTTGAATGCATAGAATACCCACAAAGTTAAAAGCAAACCGTCTAATTAACATCTGAAAATTAGTCGTTCGCATTTCATATTCTGGGTCAGAATATTACTTTATCATGCTCCATACACCTATATCTTCGATATCGTATTCACTGCACTTCACTCAATACTAAACTCGGTTAATAACCGCGTACTTTCAAGCGTCATTAAATGCAAACTCCATGTAAGGGCACGATCGTAAATTGTGAACACGATGCAGTAAATACGATATCCAGCGTTCCTACATCTCACATAGGATGTATGAACATTTGCTGTAACCATTTCCCAACCTCAGAACGATGAGATGTCTCGTGAAATATTCAGTTTTCAATTCCTATAATTTACTGCCAGTATGCACAGAATGGCAAGGAGGGTGAATTTGAGTCAAGGAACATCTCTGAGGATGATATCAAAAGCTAAATGGTACAATTGCTCCCTTTCCTACCTGGAGATAGGGGAAATGGTACTATTTAGTATCGTAGTAGTACCTATTAGTTTTCGTGGCCATATTGTTTTGCAAAACATGCAACGATGGATTTAAAATATGCAACTGAGGAGTGAAATTGTTTAATAACCGCAAAAAGCTGCAGTACCCACCTACGTTTATTAAAAAACTTTTTTACTAGTACACGTACATTTTATTCCTCCATCTCTTTTATTCTTCTCCCATCCAATGTATTCAATTTAGCGACATTGATTAAATAGTTATTTACTAAAACCGTTCAAAAATAAGCCCCAGAACTTATCGTAAAGGAGGTAAAATTTTATTATATTTTGGGCCTAATGGAACCAGTTGTTTCAGAAAAACTAGCCAGGCTGATCGGCCAGAGTGGCTCATCAGAGTCGCGGTTTATGATCGTATTGTCCCGCACTTCGACAGTGGGCAACGGTGGGTACGGGTGCGAAATTACCCTGCACCTATACCTACCACCCCCTAACAAAGCAATATATGGATTAACGTAAAGGGCGCTCTTTATTCTATTTTCAAATTTTATACTTGGGGACTATGCAGTTGTTTTTCGTGAGAAAGAGACTCTTGTCCTTTATTTATTTGTAAAAAAATGAAAGGACATTCAGATGTATCCTTTTACACAATGTTTATTACTACCATATAGATTGAAAAAAATTGGTAAGAAATATATATATATATGTGCTTTAAAAGTGGCGGTGCAGACGGGTAAACATTTTAAGGTTTTTTTGTCGTTTTGCCTTAATATCGGTCTTAAATTACTGTGATGTAATCCAATTTCAAAGGTGAGATTCTTGCCTGTTGGATTCATAGTTTCCGCGCAAACCTATAAAAACAAAAATTAAATCAAAATTATGCGATTGGTGGTTGAAAAACGGCGATTTTTTCGAGAAAAATTCGTTCTTGTTTTTGCACTACCAAAATCCGGTGACTTCTTAACTTTTTTTATCTAAATCTCGATTTTTTACGGACCATATCAAAGGTTTGCGGCGAAATGGCACATGTTTTACACATCCTGTAATTTCTTCAAGTTGATCTGAACCTCTGTTTGTTCTCAATTAGGAAAAAACGAAGAGAAAAAAATATTCGAGAAAAACGCGTTTAAAGTTTCTAGGCAAAAGCGACGCTATAGGTTGCCGCTTGACGTTTTTAGCTGCCAAATTTACAATTTTGCGAATTTAACTATAAACCAAGCGGCATTTTATTCAGAAAAGATAGTACTTTCGGAAAATACAATAAAAGAAATTGATTTTTCAACTGCCTAGTCCCCTTAAGATCGCTAACGCACACAGTGGCGGAACTGTGTATGTATGTTTAACTGTCGGAGGTGTCATAAAAGCATAAACTGGGCCTTTCCCAGAAGCTCGAGACAATACTATATTTTCCTTGGAGAAATCAAAATGAGCATAGGGTAAAAGACCCAATTACTGGCAGCCAACCCAATTACTGCCACCTTAATCTATTTTACTTAAACGTTTATTTATTCGTTATTTTAAGTAAAATAGCTTAAGGTGACAGTAATTAGGTTGACTGCCAGTAATTGGGTTCTTTATCCTACCACGGTTGAGCTCGAGGGCGCACCGACTGCCCTAGGGCCGACTTAGTGTGCACCCATGCGTTCAACGCTCCACTGTTACAGAAACCATTTATTTTGTCATCTGAATTTTGATCTGCGCTGAACGTTTTCTTGCGTGCAGCAGCTCGCTGGAATGAATATACTCGTTTATTGTTCCTTTGACAAATCCTGAGCATCGCCTCCCTTTGTGCCCGTGCCACGTTTTCTGCGATTTAATCAAGACGTAATTATTCCGTTGTAGCCTTACTGTGGCTCGCGTCTTTAACGATCTTCTTTGTGCGCCGTTCTAGAAATTTTGAAACGAGACTCATTGCCGAATCCTTCCTTTTCTCGTGGCCCTGGTTCCAGTGGAACGATATCACGATCTTTTTAGAAGGCGTCAGTGGTCAGTTTCTTTGTGCTTGGTTCTCGATATGTGTTTTGACATTTCGTGGGTTTTCACTTCTTCTCGTCCAATCGCGCTGGATTTTAAACCATCGATCGCGGAGAAGTGTGTTTATCTTTTATGATGGGTATTTATGCAGGCAGATTGGTAGTTTTACAGTTTTAAGAGAGTCATGTTTTATCAAAGGATTACTGGTTTATTTGATACATTTGGTTATTTTCCGCTTTTAATTTCGAAGAACGCGCTCGTGGTAATGTGCAGGGTGGACTTTGGGATTAATGGTAACCGATTGCGTATTAAAAGGTATCGAGTGTTACATTCTCCTTTGATATCAGGTGCAGGGAATTAGTATTCCATGGTTAAATGAAATGTGATTCAGTGGTGCGGCGATCGCAACGGTTGCGCGGATTTTCATGGAACGAGAAATTGTATCGAAAAAGTGGGAATGAAGCGGGGTATGCGTAAATGTTGATTGGTCGCGGAATCGATGAAATTATTGTTTAAGAATTTCCAGTTGGGGGAAACGGAGTAGTCGCTTGGTGATATTAAATTCAATTTAAAATTAGCAGAGATATGTGTTTCTCTTTTGTTATATTTAACAAGGAAAGCATTATTACTGCAGATAAATTATTGATCATGAAACATTGTCGCCTAGGGCTCTTTTATTGCTTACATTAATATTTACAATTTATAAGAGGAACGAAGTTGATCAAGCGTCTTCGAAATTTTTATATTTAAAGTCATTTTTCATGAAATAGTCACTTGGCATGTAATATCCGATGATTTGTTTATACTTATTATGCGACCTCGTCAATTTCAGTTCAATTTTCTCCAAGTATTGAGAAATTTAATATATTCAACATTTTAGGGGTAATATATGTAATACACATTTTACAAATAACTATTTCAATTTTTCAACATAAACTACCCCAAACAGTTCAAAAATAACAAATAGACCTCAAGTTTTCAATTAGGATCAAATTAAATAAGTACCTACATCATCCAAAATAATTAGAAATCACTCGAATAATATTGTAATTTCAACCCCTTTCACTACAACTCTCTTTACAAGCATAAAACTACCTATCTCCATTCATTGAATAAACTTTAAGTTCCCTTTCATAAATATACAAAATAAATAAATTACAGACTTTCCATTGAATTCTACTACAATTTTCCACAAATAATACCACAGAATCGAACGATGACGAAAATTCGCTACATACCCCCATCCATCGAAAATGCCACCCTGCACAGTGTTACGTTCCCATTGCTCGCAATGGGTAAACTACTCTCCACGAAAGCTGTCGATGCCATAAAAATATGCTGGTCATGAGGGTATCATTGTCATTATCGATTTGCTCTGCTACCAGCGCACGGTATTCTCCTTTGTTCCGTGGACGACTGGGAGAGCCTCACCTGTGGAACATTAGGTATATTCCTACGCGGTTGCGTGCACACGGGAACAAGCCTTATCGGATATACGGTCGTTTTCGTTTGAGGCCATCATGCAGCCATCGGCATTCCAAAAGCGACCAGAAACATCTGGACGGAATATTAACGAGGGCCAGCGAAGGGCCAGCGCCGTGTTCTTTGGAAATTCCTCTTCCGTCGCTCCAAGGGCTTGAAACCAATCATCTTTCCACGCGTCAACGATCGAATACATCCCGTCGAAATTCCTGTCGTGCGTGCCGGCGTCGTCGAGTTGTAATTTCTCGTGTTCTCGAGGGATAGGCCAATTTTAACTCTGTAGAATTAATGTGACTAAGGAGCGTGCCTGGATACTTGTACAATACTCCAAGTCTCCTGACAACCTGTATCCAGGTATAATACCTTCTTTATTTGTGCTCATTTTTATATTTCAATGCGATCGGTAGAGAAATACAGAGGAAGAAAAATAAAACATTAAATAAATATTTCAAATTGAAGAATTGAAAGATTTTAAAGATTCTCAAAATTTCCTAGACTTTTGGGGTTTTATAAAATTTGCAAGAATGTTAAAGCCTCTGGCAAGACGCTTCAGAATTTCTTCAGTTTCGGGTTTTAACTCAAGGCGTTTTGAATCGCTTTGAATGCATTCCATACCTTTGACACCTTGATCATCAAGGGCAACATTTACGTAACACTTTGGACGTGCCTCAAGTATATTACCAAAGTCCTTCTACTCAGATTCGACAATCCTACCGTTTCCTGAGCGAGCGAGTAGGTATAAAAATTACGGAGTGTAGATCGCTTTAACACATTGCCTGGTACAAAGTTTTGGAAAATGCTGCTTGAAATTATGCGCCTAGTTACGCCTTTCTCAGCGATCACTTTTGCTGGAAAAGTTTTATCCACTTTGCCCCGTACTTTGGTCACATGTCGAGGATAACGAAGCTTTAAATTCTTCAAACTCTTAAAACAAAGTAATCAGTCTTCAAAGTTCTCCAGGAATCACGTCCTAATTTTTGCTGAAAAATCTCATTGTGTACCAAATATTGTTCTCTGCACGCTTTCATTTCATTTCGTTAACTGTGACCCACCGATCGCCAGAGAAACGAAAATTCACGGGCCTTCGATTTATCGCACGGCGAAGCGGAAAATCGGATTTAAAGCGTTGCTGGTAAACGAATTAATCCATCACCGCTCGAAAGCGGGATTCATCGTTGGAGAGCGTTTTTCAAACGCAGTTTTTCAAATAAATTCTTCCTCTCCCATCTTTTTCCTGTTTATCGAACGAAGCACGGTGAAGTAGCTTAGCCAGCGGAAAAAGGGAATGGTCGAAAAACCTGCTAAACGTAAAGAATTATCAAATTTCATGGAAGAGAAGTTGCGAGCTACTGCTTCCTTCGGCACTTCTTCTATTTTACGTAGTTAATAATATGCGTGAATTTGGATTTGCTTTCCTCTGAAACGCAGCGATTCGCGCATCGCAGTTTTCCGCTAATTTAAAAAGCTCTATGCCTGTGTCGCAGTAATAGCATCGAGAGATACCTATGCAGGTTTTGGTTGAAATGAAATTTATTAAAGCACCTATCTTCCGGCCCTGCGTTTCAATTGGAAATCGAATTGAATGCGTTCTGTACGAGGATGAAATAAATACACCGGAAGAGATTGATCTTTTTATCGAATGGTAGTACGCGCTCTCGTCTGCATATTAATTAAACCAGTTTCATCCTCAGAGGATTCTTGTATTTCGCGTTGCATATTTTAGATGCATTGTCACTTGTGGCTTGTCAGGCTTCTTTTGAAAATCTTTTATCGGTAGACTTCATTTTGGTCCACAATATCGTTCATATACATTACTCTGTAAATTTTTATCTCATTAGGATCTGGTTTTTTAGTTTCTTGAAGAAGTGACACTAACAAGAAGAAACATAAGTAGTGGCTGTTACCATGTGGATCAAGCATCCACTAAAGGGCAGTTAAAGCTTAGTACTACTCCAAATTTAATTGATATTTGATGTTATTAAACTCAATGAAAATAGAAGAAATGGTGATTCGTAGAACAAAATGAATTATTAATTTTAAAATCACTATAAGTACCACATTCCTTCTCGTTCTAAAATTTCTGTAGGGTAAAGGCAGGTAATATGGAACATCTGATTTCAAAAGCTTGTCAAAAGCAGGGGAATTTGTGTTTTTTAATAAAACGGACATGAGGGGACAAAGGAACTAATGCATAATGATACTTACCTAGTCAAATGTAAAAAAATCCAATGGTTTTGCAGTTATAATAAAAAAACTGAAAAGACTGAAAATCGTCCGTTCGAAAAAATGGGTCCTAATATAGAACACCTAGGAAATTTGTAAAGAAAACTTAAAAATCTTTACCTTTTTTTACTAAAACTGAAGATTTATTAAGTAGAAGATACAAATAAATAAATATACATCATTTTTGTAATTTATTCCTGCTTTCTGTGTCTCCTACACGTTGGGCACGTGAATAATACGTCGAAAGCTCCACATTCTTCGTGTGCCCACTGAAAGCAGCGAATACATTGGGTCTACTTTTCATTGCCATTATTTTTATAATTACCATCGTAAAGTGAGCATTCCGAATCATCGTCGTCATCGTCATTATCAACTTCATCTATGTTACTCGGTATGTTCCATATTACGTACACACATGTTGCGACAAGAAATTAAGAATTATTCTAAGAAGAAAGTAACTTTATTAGTAAACTATTATTGAATAATCAAGACCACGCATATTTAATGATAAATTATATCAAAATAATACTTTGTAACATACCTTCGCTACAATATTGAATCGTTTGTTGCACTTTTCAGAAACTTTTACACCCCAGAAAAAATATAAACGTTTCTCTTTCAATGATAAATGCCCGACTGGTGCTCAATTGTCAGTATCATCGTCTATTGTGTCTAGGGATCTAATATACACGATTGCCTGCAGTGTTCGTTATTTCGTTATCGAAATATTACGAAGTTCCATATTACGTGCCGTTCCATATTACCTGCCTTTACCCTATTTTAATAAATGCTGCACTGTGCAAAAACAACTCTGGTCGATCGACTAGAGAGTAAATAAGAGTACGAATGGTTGAAAGTGGATTGTCCTCGTCATACTGACTGCCACTCTCCGTGCACACTAGTGCTTATTGTCAGTGTTACTATGCGATATACCGAGGCAACTATATAACTTTGGATTCAATAGTAATACTTATTTAACAAACTACCTTCTATGCTTAATATCCTACAATATTTTGTGCATACACACGTCCCAGTGTGTACCATATTTGGTGCACATGTGACGTTATCGAAATACCCCTGGCAAGTCTACATGTTAAAACTGTGTGTCACGAAACGAGATCATGCAATGGCGCGACTACGTGGTCGCATGAAGAATTTCTCTTCCATATCGTACGAGGAGCGCAGGAGTGGCTATTCTTACGGCAGGTGCATGATTCAAGGAGATAGGTTACGTATGTGTGGGGCAGGTAATATACAAGGTGCTCCCTGCAACGTGACGCACAGAACGACACGGAAGTCGCGATAAACCTGTAAAAAGGAAACTTCAGAAGCTTAAAGAATGAAGATTCTGATATAAGCTGTACGTGTGTCGTGTACCTTGTGCCGGCCAGAATAAATTCATTAACGGTTCGTGTAAGTAAGGGTATTCGTCCTCTGGTCGGAGAATGAACTCCTTTTCTTTGTTTCGTCATTTTAATGGGCCTGCTCGTGGGTTCTCTTTTTCTCATTTGTTCAGCCAGTAAACCGTAGCTGTAATTTGAAGTAAGATCTTTCAAACTGAATACATGCATAATATCGAGTCATCAGAATACGCATCTTTTAATTCTCAGATCAATATCTTTCAAGGATCCTTCTTAAAGCTTTTGATTTATCACGTCCGGTGCCTCAGTGGAAATTCATAGAAATTTTGATTTTTGGTAGCAGTACAAAAAGTAACGAGAAAAGTAGGTACATATTCGATTTTATCTTCCTTTCGTTCTATTTTGATTTCGACGCCTGAATTTGGAAAATATCTTTCTCTTTTGAAAAACGTTTCGCTTCCGACAAAATAATTTTCTATCGTATTTAATATCGCGCACCACCGGCTGCCCGTGTGGTATGAAACGTATTAAACAACAACTACGTTATCCTTTTTTCAGCAGAGAAATATGTTTCTTAAATATTCAAAAATTTGATTCCACGAACACATCTAAATCGAAGTTTCGAAATCGATCAATACCCACCTCCTGTGTACTTCGTAACTCCATCATTGCTTCTATATGTTGAAATACGTGCACACGCGAGCACGAATCGCTGATCGGCGAATCGTAGCGAAAAACTGCCTACCGGAGCCTGCAATCGTCGCTCCTATCTGCCTCCAGTCTCTCTTGTCTCGTCTTCTTCAGCGACTAGATCGCTCTGTCGTTATTATCCACCGGCCTGGTGTTTCTATGGGGATCCACTGGAGTTGCACTCCCCATCGGGCGATATTCAATCGTTGCGATGAATATCGATACTTTCTCGCGTGAGCTGAGCCGCGATACGGATCGGTAAGCAGAGAATCGAGGCTGGAAAGGGGTGCCCGCTGGATTCTCGCGAATAATGTTTCGCTTGAGTTGTGAATTGACGCGCGCTCGTATTATCAGCCGGGTCGGCGAATTGGAGATCTTTTATAAACAGAGAAACTTTTCGAAGAAATCGCGTTTAACACCCTCGCCACCACCATTCAGTTGGAAACTGGCTAGTCGCAGATAATTGAGGAGTTGAAATGTAGAAACCAAAAACGCAGGTCCGTTTATTTTATCACTTACATCTTTATCTCAACTTGATCTATTATCGCTATGGACTTTCCACCGTGTACCACCTTTACAAACTTACTGCCACTTTTATTATTTTTTACTACAACGAAGTTACACTTACGTTGAAATAAATTATTCTAGCACTTATAACTTTTGCCACTGTATTCAGCATGGAATTCAGATCCTTTTATACTAAAAACATTCTTTTAGACATCGCTTACCATTTTAACTCCTCAATTCATAATCTCAAAAAATCGTAATCTTAATATATAAAGCAGAAAGCTTCTAAATATTTGTGTGTTTTGTCGCCTAAAAACTTTCAAACGGTAAACTCTAGGATCACGAAATGTGCCTTAGATCATTATGCCTGACTATTCCAGACGAATGTGACCATTTTCACAAAGAAAATTAAAAAAAAAGTTTTTTTTTATAAAAGAAGAATCTAAATTTCGGACAAAGCCGAGTAGTAAAGCTAGTCAATTCATTATTTCGAATGAAACGTATTAAAACTTTTCTTTGCCCCAGTTTACAGTGTCCAAATCTACCCCTTTAATTTCAAACGTGAATCCCCATATTTTCCAACAGTAACAACGTTAAACCTTTCATTTTTCATTGAAGATGCTAACGTGTATGATCAACTGGTGTCATTAAGTAGACGAAGCTTGCAAGCTGTAGAAACACTCTTAGTAAACATGTAGCTACCAGATCAGATCGTGGAAAGCAGTGCTCCTATGACTTTGTATTCGGGTATGAATCATAGAGACAGACGGGAATAGATGGCGATGAAGACGGCTGTTATGTCTGACACAGGAAGACAGGAATCTTCGTCCACCCGTCACTTGTTCCTTGTCATACGAGGCTGAAATAGTATCCGTGGCACAGTATTCCGTCGCTGTGTAAGTAGATACCCACGGCGCGCACCGCTCCATTGTTACGAGCCAGATAAAATGGCAACGCGCGTGGGGGATGAAAATAGGGGGCGGCCTGTCAGAGAAAACACGCTATTTATCCTCATCGCTCCCCTAATCGTCATTATTCGCCTTTATTAATGATACATCCTGCGCTCACAGGGAAAATATTTCGCCATGAAATTAGCAAATCCCGCGGATCGTTGATGAAGATCAATGTTAACGACGAGCATTTAGATGTCGCGTTTATAGAAAGGAATGTTTGCTGTTGCCAATGAATCATTTGGTACTGGACTTTAGAAAATTTCGACGGAACTTTGGAGTTGTAGAGAATGGGGGTTGAAGGAAATGTAATGTGCTTTAGATCTGTTTTGCAGGATTTGTGACTTAAGTGGAGTTTGCCAGGCACGATTCACTTTGTATCGAGAGTTGCAATCATTCTAACAAATAAATAAACGCTAACTTATTTACCCAGATTTACATTCCTCAAAATAATTGGAACATCATATTCTCAAATAGCGTAAAACTACAATGCAGATCACTGCATGTCGCACATTCGTGCAGATAAAGGAACACAGTGTCAAACATGGAGTCCTCAACCGAAACAATCTGACAAGGGAACATATTAAACCTACACATGCCGATTTTGACGAGACGGATGAAATTTTCTAAAAACTGAGGACGGGCTAGATTCCTCTTGAAAGAATACACACTTTAAAAAAAATTGTTCTACGTCTAATAGGAAGTTCTCGAGATATTCCACAAGATATGTTTCCGAGCCGTGACTTTAGAAGCTGTTTTCACCCCCACAACGTGGACGATTACCGTCAACAAAAAATACCTGTGAAATATTTTTCACTATTCTGCAAATCTGCAAAGTCTCATGAAAAACCGAGTCCAAGGGTTCGTTATGTTTCCTGGTGAGCTCCATATTACAAGAAGGTACCATAGACCCAAAATTCGAAACAGTACGAAGCTCCCTCATAGATACTCATTCAGAGAAGTGGCCCCAATTACTCTAAGCAGGGCATCAGCCCGGCCAACCTTCCGCGAGCTAACAAACACTGGAAAGCAGGCTCGGTCGTGGTGCGAGATAGCGAATAAAACCAAGTCGGCTGCGATCTGGTTGAGCGGTCGATACTGGACTCGACTGGTAGCCGCGGTATTAGTTCGCGTCGAGCTGAATTCAATACCCTGCTCGAGGTAGAAACGTGTTTGAATTGGGTCTGTTCTTAGGATCGAGCACGGCCATGGCAGTAGGCGGTGCGACCCTGGTGCATTGCGGAGGACCTGGAGGGGAGGATCGTCCGGCCCACCTCGCCATCCCCTCGGGAGCTTTGGCACCCTCGTTGAACGCTGCCCTCGGCTCCAGCCTGAATTCCAGCCTAAATTCCAGCCTGAATTCCACGCTGGGCAGCATCGGAGCCGCGGCGAGCGCGGCCACCGCGGCCACAGCCGCGGCCACGGCCGCATGGCCGCCAACCTTATGGCAGTACCCCGCGGCGGCGGCCGCCGCTGCAGCTGCAGCTGCAGGTGAGACTGATCTCCTCTTTTTCTTTCCTCTCTCTTTCTGTCGCTCACTTCAGCCACGGCGAAACACCTTAGGAACTGTAACTCTGACCCCTTCTGTGGCGGTTTTGGGTCTTTCAGGTTTTGTAGTTTTGGTATGGGTGGTGAAGGATGTTTTTATAGTGATGTTGGGATGCGTTGATACTGGAAGTAACGAGGGGAAGGTCGATGGTTATGTAGAAAACTCTGTGGGAATTGTGTGGAGGGGCGGGATCTGATGTGTCCCGCCCACTTTTCACTTCTGTTTGGGCATGCGTGTTGGGGACTGCTCTGTTGCTTGGTATACCAATATGCGTAGTTCAGTTAAATTTTGGGTAATTGATTGTGTTGAACTGTTGAATGTTACTATTATATTTATGTTGATTTCTTTGGGTTGAATTTCTTCGTGGATTGTTTACTATCGGTATTAATTATTAGTTTTTTTTTTTAATACTCGATTTGGTGTGATGTAGTAATTAAGTCTTTGTTACGGTAGGAGGCCTTATTGCACTGTGCCATGCAATCAAAGGCGTCCGCATACTCTTTTGACAGGCGATGATGGGTTGCTTGTTTGAACCCCCTTTGTAGCGCCAATTTAATTAAAAATTTGTAATTGAAATTTAAACATATTCTCTTTTTTTAGTGTAAACTTAATCAAGATTAGCTTTTAAAAGTAAGCGATTTTTTCCCAAGCCAGGGGCGGCAACTGCACCCCCGCGCTGCGGACGCCCATTTATGCAATATTTAAAAGATTCTCAATAGTTATTTATGTAATCGTTACAGAAGTTAGCGTTGGAATTTGATAATATGTAACTGATGAAAGATATAGCAGCACAGAGATAGTGTAAGACAGCTTCAAATATAACGTTAGAAAATTCAAACAATGGGTCACAACCTTGCAGTCACGTTTCGCATCCAAGGAGTCATTAAGATAGCTGAACAAATTTTACAAACTATAGTAGAACCTCAATAATTTTATTATACAATATCCCCGAAAACTCTTGCAAATATCAAAATTCTAAATTAACTCCACTGGCTTTGAATAATTTCCCATATTCCAAATTAAGATACTGCTCCATTTTTAGCTCGAAAGTCCCTCGCAAAGCATGTACCATACAAAGAGAAATCCCTCTATGACGAGCTTAATAAATAAAAAAATTCCCTTTTTATTTTCCCAAAGCTGATTTGCAAACCTACATTAATTCCATATTTTGCCCCCTTCTTCCACAGTATCTTCTAATAGCCGTATCGTTTAAAATTCCACACAACGCTGTTTTAAAAGTGAACACCGTGCAATTAACAGAGGAAGAATGTCCCTGTTTACCGCGCCGCGAATTTATTGCACGCGCCCCCGGACTTTCGTTCAATTCTGCGAATTAGCATCGTTACAACGGGCGTGCTCGTTTTTTCCCCGGTTAAATCTCCGGTGGATTGCGGCGTGAGAATAAATCATTCCGCTAATCGGATATTTATTTGCACGCCCGTGACCGTCATTTAGTTAATCCGCGGGAAATCTTTCGCGCGCGTTCGTCGGTCTGCTCGTCCAATACGTTGCCATTGTGTGGCGCCGAAAACATTTTCCAAATACCCCACCCCTTCCCCTAGTGAATCTTATTTATTCGAACGGTGCGGGGATTTCAAGACGGCGGTCGTTGCTTTTCAACGACTCCATAAATTATTACTGGCGGCTCCATGCAAATCCACGAATCGCGGGCAAACGAGCGTACCTGGTACTCTATTAATACTTCCATCAAGAAAATTACGTTTGCTTTGCTGCACTTCCGGTTTACTTTCTTCAATCAACGTGATTTATTCCGTTAGACGACAGGTAGTCGATGAAACTCGAAGAGGATCGAGGCAACTTTACTGAGGTCATTTTTTGGCCGGTTGAAACGTTCAAGAGTAAGATATTTTTTGAATGTCTTTTTCTTGAGTTAAGAATTTTTCCCTTTTTCTTTGAACGTCCGGTTGGTGAGAACTGTGAATACATTATTGTAGTAGAATTTGGATGTTTGATTAAAATTCAAAATTTGTGGATCCTGTTGGAGTTAATAACTACTGTAAGGAGGAGTCCTTTAAAGTCCAAATTGTTGCTAAGATTATCGCCTTAGAGGTTAAAGCCTTGGATGAAAAATTTTGATTCCACACTTGTGACTTATTTTTGCACGAAAAATCACTCCCTATCCGCTTGTACCATTCTTTCGGCTGCACTGTATATACATATAACTGTATCATAAAATTCCACCATTAATATTATCAGAATTCAGTGTTCGAATGAACAAACTTTCACACAGTAAAATGATGCTAAAATATCACTCACAATAAATGATTATCGAATTCACGTTAATCTTTCAAGAACCTACACCACTGCCCATAGGTAACTGTCTTACGAAAAAGAAAAAGAGATGGGAGGTATTAAAAATTCTGTTTCGTGGAATACATACCTATGTCCTTTGGGTAACGTTTTTGAAACGTTCAGTGCGTTTTCGGAGTGGAATCATCCCCCGTGCCCCAAGGCTGACTGTGCTACCACGGTGACCGAGTGACATTTAGCCGAATAACGAGGATCTATATCCGTGTTGCCCGTACATTCTCGTGTTACCTAAATCATTCACGAGTTGCTGCATTCGAACTGTCGATTTCCACCTCTTCCCGTGCATTTATTTCGCCTGCCTGTCGATCCTTTGATCATGATTGAGGAGACGGCGGCATGGAAATTCTTCTCTGGCCGCTTCGGTAAAAAATAGCTTTTAATTCGGAACGGCGGAGGCTCGTCGAGTTTCCTGAAGCATATTTCTGGGAACTGGGGGATGCACCGGGGATGATTTAAAGCTGCAGAGAAATATGGTATCGATGAGGATGGAAATGTTGTTCCTGTAATTCTGTCCTGACTGATGTACGAATTTTTAATATTCGGTTGGGCGAGGAAGATGGATGTTGTTGCGGTTATCTTTATCTTTGAGTAAGAGCTTTATAACAAGGGGAAGATAAAAGGTTTACTAGCTTTACTCTTGTACATAAATTTTGTGGATTTTGGTCGATCACAAGGGATAATCCCGAACCCGGAAATTCAAACAATTCTGAAACATTGTGGATATGTAGGGAATTTCTTCCTGATTACATAGCAATTTTTGTTTGCTGCCTAAATTCACTCGAAGGAGGTGCAATTGACCCCTGAAAATCCGGTTGTTTTCCGATTTTGTGTTATAACTCGTAAACTGTAAAATAATATTTTTACCAAATGAGAGATCTAATTAAAAGAAGTAACATTTGTCTTGAAACTTTTTTTTATCTCTTACAGTTCGCCAGTTATAACACAAAATCGGAAAATAACTTAATTTTCAGGGGTAATTTCATCCCCTTCGAGTGAATTTGGGCAGCAAACAAATATTGCGTTGTAATCAAGAGAAAGTCCCCTAGGTATTCACAATGTTTCAGAATTTTTTTGAATTTTCGGGTTCAGGATCCCACCCTTATCAGGCAAGTACTTCAAGAGAAAATTACTATGAAAACACAACACTAGATGTGTGTTTATATCTGTTGAGTAAACTAACTGTCCAACATAACTTAGTTCTATTGACAAATAAATAATGGTGAATTTTAGTTATTGACTTTTCTTCCTAAGTCAAAAACACTTACTTTTTAATCGATAATTGAAACTAGGGTGCCTAGAGTGTCCACTGGAATTCTAGATAAAAACATTTTAGTACGAGCTTCACAGATATTTTAATTCTCCTGTACTGATTTATTGTTTTTTATGATGTTACAGCGATGCCGATGGAACCAGTCGGTTTCCCACAAATGGGTGTCGGTCTTCAAGGTGGCTTGCAGTTGGTCAGAGATCCAACAACAGGTCATCTTCTCCTCATTCATGCTGCAGGTATGTTTGCCCTCATAAAAATCACACAATACACTAAAACTTAACCAACAATACGAATATTGCTGAAAATTTCCCTAGAATTTCAATTTTAATGAATATCGTACATAGCGTGCGTGGCGTTTAATTTGTCGACAAATATGGTCTTCAGAAACATCGATATATATTACACATGATAATATGTGATATTCAATTTCGTTAGAATAATATTCGCATATTTATTTGTATATCCAAATAACTGTTTCGTTTTCTCAAAAGAAAGTGGTTTCACCTAGATTAACTAAATGACAAACTAGAAAACGTTATTGTCGATGTTTACTCGAAAAATATGGAAGTTCAAATAATATCAATTGTCCACATGAATGTCTGTAGATATTAATAAATATCGTAAATATTCATCCACGTGATATTTGAAACTAGTTGCAAGTTTACAGCGGAGTGTCTTTGAAAAATTGCAAATTTCCACCGACAGAACAAATGCAGCAGGCAGTGGTGTGGCCAAATTACTCGAATCACAATAATGGGCACGTCGCGCCGCCACCTCTTCTACTTCCACCGCCACCGCCATCTCTTCAGCTTCTGAGTGACATTGGCGGTGCAAGGCTGGTCCTCACCGAGAGCAAAAGGAAACAACAGAGCACTCTACCCATCGTCAAGATAGAGGCCGATTGTGGTACCAGTCCCACGACCATCATCAGTGAGTGCTATATTTTCAAATTTTCTTTTCGTTTCATTAATCAGTAGGGAATCTCTATACTCAGGTCTGTGATATATGAAGAAGGATATTTGAAATCATCTGTGCAAAACTTCTCGTCTGCGTAATTCCAACTCACCGAAGTGGCGCGAGCAATTTGTTACTTATAATTAGTTCACTTTGATTTTAGTAACATGGTTGATTATATCGATTTTCAAGATCTTAGAAGTGTTTTTGCAAAGTTTTCTGGTGTCTGTAGTTCTTCAAATAGTTTCGACTCTTCTGTCACACTCGATAATAATATAAAATGTATGCATAATATTCTTATTCGAACAATATTAATAATCCTTAACAGAAATTATATTTTCATGAAACTACAGAATGAATAAAGAGGAGTAAGAAGGAGGGATTGAAAATTATTTTCTCGCATAGGATAAATTAATTATACACACAATTTTAGCCAAACACAATGCACAATGCTTTACATAAAACCAATGCCCCACAGAATATTAACTCGAAGCAATAATTATCGAACTAGCTCGAAGCACGATTGATAGTAACCAGAGAACAGTGAGATAAACAAGCATTCCGTGCATATCGAGATTCAATGATCCCTAACGATAATGGTCCCCTCGATAACGTGGAAATCCTAAATCCCGTAGCGTCAACGGAATCCACGAAGGCCTTGCAGACCGTGACCTCGATGACAGGCACCCTCGTTCCAGATGCACCTCTGGTGACTACCCTGCACTATTATCCCCACGCGCCTGCATTGGTCCAAATCAGCCAGGCGGAGCCAACGCACTGCAGATCACAGGTAAGTTCAATTTTTGCTCCTTTACTTCCCAAATAACTGGTGGCCCCCAGGCGCGTTCGTCGAGCGCACCGAATTCACCCCCCACCGTGTGACAAACAGACAAGACAGACAAAGAAACGCAAACGACCCGGGGCAGGGGAGGGGCGGCAATAATTATGCCAAGCTCAGGGCACGGTTCAGCCGGTCGCATAATGCAGGAACGTTGTGGCACATTGTATTAATCATGCACGAACCGATTTGCATCGCTATCTGCATGGATATTGCGCACCAACCCACCAACAACTCTGACGCTTAACGTTCCACGGCGAGTTATCTCGCTCGACCATTCTATTTTCCTGTTTTTCTATGTTCGTTTCCTTGTCCACTCCTTCTTTCCAGTTTCTTCGATCTTAATAATGTTTTTGTCTTTTGGCTCATATCGCGCTCCTTTTGTATTTCATTGTATCAGAGTTTCATTGTATCACAATTTTCCTATTACTTCCGGTTTTGTTGTTTTTTTAGTTATTTGCTTTTTTATTCACTTGGGGGTGTATCTTTGCTTCATCGGTTCTCCCAAAATCTCTTTTCAATATTGTCCTACGAAGCTTTTGTTCATGTGAGCAACTATTATTGGAAACGTTTTTCGAAATACTAGACATTTGATGACGATGTTTAACCTGTTAAGTGGAATGTTTTTTAAATGGCTGACTAGAGACACTTTCAAATTCAGTTTTCATTTTTAACTCGTATCGCCCGGTTAACAGGTTTAGCTGTGTATGGGAGTATATAATTGACCTGCACTACTTAAAGCGCGTGAGAGAAAAGAATTATGGAAGAAGGGGATGTAGACTATATGTGGTCAGACGCGGACTGCTAATCTATGTGATTGGAACTACAATATCGATCGAAGTTTGGAATCGCTCTGTGAATTAAGTTTCACTTTGAGAATGAATAAAGGGTCTCTCAGCTAATTAAGACTTTCTCGTTAAACAAACAGATCATAACTGAAGATGTTAATTTCAGATCAGGCCAGCATTTTTCTGCAATATAATTTCAATGAAAATCATAAAGTATTCAAAACTCTTTGCCCCCACTTCTACATTCCTAGGAGCACAAAATATTGGTTAAATATTTTTTTAACCACACTTTTTTAATATGAAAAAATCTAATATAGGTATATTTACACAGACAGAAAATGCAAAAACAATTTATAGAAAAAATGAACTAAATATTCATGGAATATAACAGAAATATTTAGTAAATGTAAAGCAAATATTCAGGAACGTTTTCTTTATATAATAAAATTAATATTTCCGGCACATTCAGAAAAAATACTTTCAAATATGTATTTTATATTCGGACAAGAATAGTTTTTCTCAATATAAAATGAATATTTCCTGTATATAAATAAATATTTGATGTATATTTAAATACATATCAAAACGAGATTGAATCCCTGTTTAATATTAGATGTATGTGTATTCAATATTTTGTGTTACTAGGTATGCCGCCGTAACTTTCTATGAGTGCACTACTTTAAAAATGGTTTTAAGTAGAAATTGTTCAAATTTTTAAAAACCACGGTACAATCATATTTTAATATCCAATCTATTTAATATTCCTTCAGAGATATTCTTTTGATTACCATTTAGAAGAATTATAAAGTCTCCTTTCGTATATACTACACCAACTTCTTTGTACCACGAAATTTAATAAAAGGATCATGCCAGTTTAGTTATTACACTCTCGAAGAACTCTTTGTGACAGCGTTAATGAAACACATTGTGTACAGTAGGGAGTTCTATTCTCTTTGTTATACGTTCAGAATGTTTGTATTGCAGGGTACCAGTGCCTGTTTAAACCGCGTAAATTATTCGGCCAGTCATTATCGAAGCAACGGGGTAGTTAGATTGATTTGCACAGTTACAATGTTATCGTATAACGTTTGTGGCTACGACTGTCGTGGCAGGCGATGTCGATTAGTGTATTCGACGCCAGTAAAATAGATTTTGAGTGACTATGGTTTTTTGGATCTTTTTGAACGTAACGAGATACTAATTCTTTGCTTGGCGTTAATAATTGTAAACAAAGTTGGACAAAGTTTCCATGTTGTCCCGATTGTACGGAAAAGGAAAGTTATCAGATCCTTCAGTTTTGTTCGTAAAAAAACGTATACAAAGGGAATAAGTTCGTACTATAAACGTATACAAAGGGAATAAGGATATAAAATTATAATTGACAACCTTATAGTTCGTGTATTTACTGTTGAAGAGTGTTTATTAATTTTGGTATTTCTTAGCAGGAGGCGATTAATGTTGCATTATGGTTTGTACATACTTTTAAATTGAAACTTCGTTCTTAATTAAAACAGTGAATACTTTTGAAATTCCTATGATGTTGAAATTGCTCTGTATGTTTAGTTTTAACCGAATAATCATTCAAGATGATAGAATTGGGTATTTTATTTAGGGTTCGATTTGTGGAGATTAGTCCTTGAAAAAGAAATGTAATTAAATAGTTTTTTTTTTTACCTACTATTGGATATTGGGTAGTAGATGAATCATCACCTTTTCAGTGGCACAATGAATTACAGGGTGCACCTACTTGATTTGGTTAACAAATATTTACATGACAAAGATGTCCTCACAAACGATAAATTAAAAAACAATATTATGCATGGATTTTGATGGAACTTTATAGGTGGATACAGAACCGAAAAATATTTCACTCATATTTGGTCATCTGCAGTAGACATCTAATAATTTAGAAAATAGTATAAACTTTAATGAAATAAAATAAATAGGAAGGAACTTAAACCTGGCACTACTCCGTTACAAAGCTTCAACTCTAGCCATTAATTCATATTCGGAAAAAATATTTTCCACACTTCAGAAAGTTTGAATTTCTATTATTAAACATCTAACAAATTAGTGAAATTAGTAAATCTGTCACCATGGCCCACTTCAATCTCTCACCCGCCAAAAATCATAAACGGACCACATTACTTCCCCATCGCTTCGTCCAACTTTGTGGAAATTTCCAACCGCCACCTAACTCTCCGATATGTGATCCCCGGATATCCTGCGCGTAGCAGCGAAATTCGTTTCTGTCGAAGGCAACGTCGCCGGTCTCCTGTCTGACGCCGCCGCCCGAGGTGACGACGATCCACGCGATCGAGCCAGCGGAAATGGCGCCGATCGTCGGCGTCCAGGATGCCTCGAACCAGACGGACGCGCCGGAAGCGGAGGAACAGGAGCAAGCGTCGCTGGTGGAGGCCTGCGTGAAGCAGGAGCAGACACTGAGCCCCTGCCAGCTGCAGAACTCCGCCAACCTGACCACTACCACCACCAACCTCACCAACCTCACGAACTTCGAGATCGTGGCTGCCTCGCCGGAGAAGGTGTGCAACGTCGTTCGAATAACGACCACCACCACCACCGTGAACCCCGGTGTCTGCAGCATCGTCGGCAAGGTGGACAAGGCGGAGAACACGATCATCAACATGGCCGACTGCCCGAAATACGCAATCACGAAGGAGTGCAGGAGCGTCACGTCGATCGACAGGACCATCGAGCACGTGGTCACCAGGCAGATGGAGCACAGCGACAGGACGCACGTGGACGAGGAGGCTGAGGACACGTTTGCGGACGACGGTATATCGCGCAGGGACATGAGGAGCGGGCCAAGGATCATTGAGATCACCGAGGAGAATTGCGATAGCTTCCATGAGAACCTGGAGTTCTTTGGGAGGAGGAGGGATCACTCGTTAGACCGTCATCGGGGCAGGAAGAGGAATCACAGCGTGGAGTTCCTCGAGGGTGAACAGGAGAACGAGGCTGAGGAGACGAAGGCCGGGGAAAACGGCGAGGTGAGAATTTTTAATTTTAGGGGTTCTGGATAGGATGGGAAAAATCTGGGGATTATTGTGCACGCGTGATATGTGCCGATATGGAAAATATTTACAAAACATGTAAATATGTAAAATGGATACTAAAAGGTGTGTTGTTATACGAAACATGAAAACACATGTTAAGCACACGAAGCGTGCAAATATGTAAAAATGTTTACCGACAAAATGAGCGCAGTTTCCATTAAAAACATATATGTTTGGTCGAAGATTCAGAGTCTGTTCAGGACACATAGAAAAAAAGAAGGTAGCATTTTATATTTATCACGCACGCGTAAGTTCACCGTTGCTTTCTCTTATCACCAGTAAATCTGTATAAATGGTTGTTTTCAATGATTGTGACATCAAAAATAACATCTCTCAATTCATTCAGGTTGGAAATGCCGGAAGCTGGAAAATTCCATTATTAGCTACGAAATATCAAATATTAACAACTAAGAAATGAAGCCTCCACCACAATTTCGTTACGCTTGATTTTCGTTTTATTTTGTCACGTAGAATTACCCATTTAATTTTGTGTTACTGTTAACGAACACTCTGTATGGCAATCGTGACATTCTCGGTTAAAAATCCTACAAACACAATTCCTCATCTGCTACATCTAATGCTTTTCAGACTGAGTTAGCCGCTAACGAAGACGCCAGAGCCCCAGAAACGCACAACCTCTCGAGCTCTACGAGAATAGAGGGTTCTATGGAAGACGCTCGAAAAGAGCCAGAGCAAGCCTTCGAGGCAAAACTGTCCGTGGATCGCAACTACGACGCCTGCAGTCAGACGCGGGACGATCATCTGCACCTAGTCGAGCAGCCCACTCATCCTCAGATCACGGTGAAGTCGTTCGACATGCCGAGCATCGACAACGACGAGCATGAGATGGAGCAGGTGGTGATAAAACAAGAGGCGGAAGAGGCGGCGTACGATGACTACGCCTACAAATGTGAAGCTACATCAACGACAGAGAAGCCCAGGTGCCAGGAGTCGATGAAGAGACACCAAGCTGAGAAGTCTCACCCAGGGATCGAGAACGTGGTGGAGAAGCTGAAGAAGAACGCGGCAGCTGCTCTGCAGGAATCAGCTCCGCGGAAGATAGAGGATTCGAAGGAGAAGACCGCAGAGATTCAATACATGAAGAGGCAGTCCGAGACGATGCCGAGGAAACTGGAGAACGGCTTGAAGAAGCACATTCTGAGGTCCTGCGAGAACGCCCAGTACGGTGACAAATACGAGATCCCTCGAGAGCCGGAGGTTTCTTCGTCGGAGGCGACCAGGCGCGTGGGAGACAGTCCGGACCACTCCAAATACTCAGCAACGACGGTGGATCCCCCCGCGGCCAAGCACCCGTTGCCCAGGGAGTGCTTCCTGAACGATAACAACAACGACACCAGGAGCAATAACAATAACATCAAAGCGATCGATGACGAGGAGCCGGTTGTGAAGAAGGAGAAAGCATCGTCTTTGGAAGGTTGCTTGCAGAAGGAGGCTGAATTTGTTGATAGCGGGGCGCCAATAACGGTCACTCCGAAGAAGCACCGAAAACCTGCAGAAGAAGCGTACATAGCAGACAATCAGACCCCGAAGTCGAGAGCCATGGCCAGTTCCAAGCAGAAGGCCGCGGTGGACATCAGTGGACTTGAGCTGCTGTCGAACAGCATCGAGCAGCTGGAGCAGCTGAAGCCAGACGCCCAGAGTGCAGCTACTGTCTGCGAGCCGGAGAAATCGCCCGTCAGACGCAAGCTGATCTCTCCGCAGGGTGAGAGTAATAATAATAACGTGGACAGTCCTTTGGGCTTGCTGTGCGCCCTCGCTGAGCAGAGGTTCATGGAGGAGGTAGGGGGCAAGGCGCCGAGGAAGCTGAACCACGAGAGCTCCGAGGAGATATCGCACGCTGGGAGACTGCTACTGAACTTGGGTAGAGCCAGCCACATGGAAAAGGAAGGCAAAACGTCTGATAAAAGGAAGCTGGTAGAGGCAGAAGGCGAGAACTACGGGAGCCCAAAAAGGTTCAAGATCGACGATGAATTTGAGGATGAAGAGTCCAAGTGTGACGCTGTCCACTGCCACGAGAACGCAGAACCCAGCGAGCAGTACGAGGCTAGGGCTGAGGAGGAAGCGGTGTTTGGGGTGAAGGAGAAGACTAGAAGGAGCATTGATTTCTCCGAGAGAAATGGCGCGAGTGTCGATGATGAAGAGGAATCAGTGAAGGATAAGCCTGTTGGGAAGAGCAGCCCTTACAAGGAGTCTGACGACGAAAGGGGGGAAAGCTTCGAGGAGTATCGGCAGTACGAGGAGTACGACATGAACGGGGCGTACAGTGAGAAAATTGAGGGCAACTTTTCGGACTCCGACTCGGAGATGTACAGGGAGAAGATTTCATTGGAGGCGATGATGATGGCGCGGAATGGTAGACGTGTTAAGAGAAGGCTCTCTACGGGAGAGCAGCGCGATTGCCATGATTACAGGAACTTGCAGGCGAAATTAGACGCGAAGAAGTTTATTGCTCGAAAGGGGCACGCGGATAGCGATGCTGACTGGCCCAATATGGACGCCATGGAGTTGGATATGAGGGTGAGATTGGCGGATATTCAGAGGCAGTACAGGGAAAAGCAGAGGGAGCTGTCTAAGTTGACGCCGAAGAAGGACGAGAAGAAGAGCCCTGGTAGGCCGCGGAAGAAGAGCCACTCTTCGAGGTGAATTTCTTTTATTTATTTTTCATTGCTTCGCTGTAGGAAGGTCAAAATGCGGGCCTTTTAGTCTGCAGCCTTGTGATTAGCGTATTTGCAAGCGGTTGGAGTTTTGTAATAGTTTTGTGGATAAGGATGTTTAAAGATTGAAGGTATTACTTCGAATTACAGACGTGGATAATTGATTGGAGGTTCTCTGGGAGACCTACGTGAATTTACGATTCAGTAGTTATTCTTACGCGACGACAGTAAAGCTCTTAAAAGTCGCCGCAGGGTTAAGATTCGAGAAACTGAAATTCTTAAAAGAATCTAAGAATGTAACACTTTGAGTGGCGGGATTTGGGCGTGTTCTTAAACTTTCTAAAAAGCGTCGAAAATATTATTTGAGAGTCCTCGAATGTTTACTTTGTATCCAAACCAAGCAAGGAGTTCGTTTTCTACCCTTTGTACTAAATGTTTCCGGCAGAGGTGCTCTTCACAGTGCCACTTAGAGTGTTAAGGATTTTTTGACAGAGGAATGATTGATGTTGGTGTACAATGTTCGCAGTTCTGAGCACGGACCTCTTTCCTCGCCACCGATGTTGGAGCCGATGTCCTCTCCGCACAAGTCCCCATCGCATTCGACTGATGGGGCCCAGGCGCCACTGGCCTCTGCTGTCTTGGCAATGCCCAGGTGTAACGTGAATTTGGTGAAACTAGGTGAGCCGAGAAGTCACATCAAACTGTTGGACAGTATACCAAGCATTCCGATTCCTGTTCCACCAGTCGCCTCGCCCATTACAGTTCTACCACCGAGCAAGTCGCCTCAGGAGGATGACGAGAAGAGCACAGGAAGGGTGAGTCGAAACTTTGCCCTTTAGTTTCCATTGAGTACATTGAATCTATTTGTACAATCGAAGAATCAATCAAGGAAGGGGTAGTAAAACAGTGATGCGATTTCCAGATTTTTTGGAATATATTGTGTACACTATGTGAACGTGAAATTAATTAGTATTCAGTTTTAAACAATGGATAATATTTTAAGTAAAAATTATCACATTTGTAACTTTCCTGCTAACTACGGTTTAGGAGACAATTTTAAAAACATCAGTATTAAGAATTCAATACAAATTCATTTTTATGAATAGCATAGAAAAAGACTGACAGTTTATTGGAGTGGCTATTTTTAAGTAAAAACTGTCGTGTGATCAAAGATCAATGTAATATAGCCTGTGATTGTATTGTGACTAAATAAAACCTTAAATAATCAGCTGGGATACGACACATCATCGCCAGCACCCACCATCGCGAGTTCCAGTTCAGCCTCGAAGAAACGGAAGGTGGGTCGTCCCAGGAAGCTGATGTGCACCTCAGGAAGCGTTCGGCATCTAACTGAAACGATAGTCGCGAAGAAGCCTAAAAGCAAGAGCTCCCTCGTTGGATATCTCTTGTCGTCCAAGAACAGGCATCTTCAGGCAAAAGTGGGTACCCGGCTTAACTAGAAGCAAACTGTAAACACGATTCGATGCTGTAACAGCGTGACTTTTGTTCGATAGTACGTGGGCAAAGCTGGATACACTCCGTTGCCCTTCAAGACTAGTATGTCCTCCATGAAGTCCTCTTCAAAGAGCCACAAATCGTCCAAGTCGAAATCGAAGCCAGCGAAGCAGACACCTCTGCACAATAAGAACGTGATCAGCTCGATCATCGCGGAGAAAGCGAAACTCAGCCAGGAAGTGAAGCTGGAGAAGCAGAGCAAGATGAAGCCGAAGCTGAAAGCGGAGGTGAAGGTGAAAACCTGGGAAGATGATGAAGCTACTACTGTCGTAGAGGCAATGCTGCCCGAATCTACTGTCCAGGAGCCCGTGAAGGTAATGTACTACTAAATTAGGGGAAAATCGTTCATTTTTATTGCCAACGATCTAATTGTATATTGAACTCTCAGCTCCCAATTTCTGAATACCAATTATATTAGTTTAATCTGCTTTCAAGTACTAAGAAAATGCGAAATCAGGCAGGCTTAATTGAAATTTTAGAACATATATATTCACTTCCAACGCGCAATTAGCTTCTTCACTCTCCTCTATTCATCTCCGTCGCTCTTCCACGCATCACACGCCTAATTTCATCACTATAAGTGGAATGTATGCTTCGACACCACAGGAAGTCTCTGTGGAAGCACCAGAGGTCGTGGAAAAAGAGACGGAGAAGAGCAGGCACGATAAATCGAAGAAGAAGAAACGAAAGTCCAGCTCGTCGTCGCCGTCACGGCGCAAGTCGAGCGACCGCGAGAAGAAGGAGTCGAAACGGCGGAAGTCGCTCGAGTGCAAGGAGTGCAAGGAGTGCGCGAAGGCTGCGAGGTCCGAGAAAACCGAGGTGGTCAACAAGTGCAAGTTAACTTCTGCACACCTGGCCATCGAACAGCTGAGGGTCCTTACGGCGATGGGTGGCTTGTTTTACGCTGGAAGGCTCAACGCGGTTCAAGCGCCGGACGTTTATGCCATCACGTTGGATGGCGAACGGGGCAACAGACCTCATATCCATTCCAGAGAGGAGATTCTACGGGACGCGGTAAATTATTGTAGATGAGATTCTTCTCTTCCGAAGCTCAAATTTACGAAGTTTAAAACCATTTCTCGAGGTGGCTCCATTTCACTTCGAAGTTCAAAATGGTTTCACACGATTTATCTTGATGAGATCATTCCAACGATAGAAAATTACTTAATAAACCTAACATTGCCCTTTGGACTCCATTCTCCTGCAAGATTTTGAGTTAGTTTCGTTTCCTCCGCACTGTTCCAACATAAATCTTCATCTCCCCTCTTGCTTCATTGCTGCAGATCGTGGAAGTCTGTCCCACTTCAACGAAGGAATTGCCACCTGGCACGAGATTGTGCGCCTATTGGAGCCAGCAATATCGGTGCTTGTACCCAGGCACTTCCGTCGAGCCGACGGAACCGGATCCAGAGCTGGACGAGAAGTTTGTCAGCGTGGAATTCGATGACGGAGATAGTGGAAGAATTGCTCTGGATGATATCAGACTGTTGCAGCCCGATTATCCTGTCGTTGGTGAGTTTCGTTGTTAAATCGACGAATTGTTAATTAAATACAGAAAGAATGTAATAAAAAAGTGTCTGATTACTCCCTAGACTATTTGCTTTGGAAATTTGAAAAAGAGCAATTGCACTTCCTAGCTTTACCCTTTACTTTAAAAATAGCCAAATGCTTCAAATTATTTAGAGTGGAAATACATAGAACATTTGCACTTCATTTATGGTATATACTCTACAAGATTCGAACGAAACACCGCACTAAGAATCTTCAACAAGCTCCATAGTTTTTCTGTATTTCTGCATGCTGAATTTTATGTCCGATTACAGAATACGACCCGAATCCCCTATTGTCGCTGGGCAAAAGACGAAGGCAAACGTCGTTGTCGACGGAAGACAAACGGTTGTTGAGCAGCACGCAGCCGTCAACATCGTCGAATGTGAGCAACGCGACACCTACTGTTTCCTCCACCACTTGTTGTTACGTCTCGTCGTCTGACGGGCAATCGCTGGAACGACACAAGTCGGACGACATGGACGCGAAGGACCTGGAGGAGTACCGGGAGAGGAAGCGCATGAAGAAGAAGAGGAGGGACAAGCTGAAGAGGTTGCAGGAGGCTCAGGAAGGGAAGAAGAAACACAGAAGGCACAAGTGCTGCGAGGAGCACAGGAAGCACAAGCACAGGAAACACCGCAAGCACAAGCACAAGCACAGCCACCACAGCAGCCATAGCGAAGGAAGTCATATAAGGTTTGTGTTTTTATTGAAATTTCATGTTTACTTTGTATAAGACTACATTTGCACGAAATCCATCATTATTATTATTAGTAATAGATTATACTTATGGTTTGCCTGGTTAACTGGAGAGATAATTATGCATCAGAGTTATCAAAGTTTCAACTTACTCCTGATTTGAGCGCTTTTAAATACTTTCAGCAGTGGGGAGAGTTGCTGTGGCCAGAAGAGCGAGGAGGAAGTGGTGAAGGAAGCAGTTGCCGCTGTAGAAGAGGAAGTAGAAGCCGCGGAGGAGGCAGTAACGCAGGAAGAAGTTGTTCCAGAGCCGATAAAAGAACCCGTTCGCGAAGAGAAGCCCGAGAAAGCCAAGAAATCGGACAAGAAGTCGAAGATGCGGGAACGTCAGGAGTCGGTGGAGAGTCGGAGCAAAATGGCAGCCTTCCTGCCGGCCAGGCAGTTGTGGGGTTGGGCTGGGAAAGGTTACAGGCGACCTGGTGCTAAAGGACGCGCCAAGAAGCAATTCTTCAAAGCGATTCAAAGAGGAAGCGAGACGATTCAGATCGGCGACAGTGCTGTCTTCTTATCCACTGGCAGACCGGACAGACCTTACATCGGGCGTATCGAATCTATGTGGGAAACCTCGAGCTCCAACATGATTGTGAAGGTGAAATGGTTCTACCATCCTGAAGAGACCGTTGGGTGCCCCGCAAATTTGAAATACCCGGTAAGGATACGATTGACTACTTCGAATAAGACTAGGAAGTTTGTTGTTTATTACGTAATGATTCCATTTTGCAAATAATTGTCATGCTTCTGGTTGAAAGTTTGAAGGGTTAAATAGGAGTTTATATACCTCGTGGTATTCATGGAGATCATAATCGTGATAAAGAATACTATTTGTTGATTAAAAAAATCCATATTTCATCCATATGCCTAAGTTTGAATAGCCTTAGTGAACATACGTCCGAAGACTTTCCGTTTTTAAGTTTAAAGGGGACGAAATATTGCAACCCTTAAATCTTGCAACCTCAATAGGTTCAAGTGCCCCCTGCAAAAGTCAATTATTTATCCTTGCTTTCCAATTTTATTTCATTCATTGTTCGTAGTACTCCGCTAAATGTAAATTATTTACTGCTAAAACTTCTACAGTTGGAGAATTCATATTCCCATTTCAGAAATACAATTTCCCATCACACCATTAACGCAAGCTGCTCTTTCTGAATGTTTAGGGTGCGCTGTTCGAGTCCCCCCACATGGACGAGAACGACGTGCAAACGATCTCCCACAAGTGCGAGGTGCTGCCTCTTCAAGAGTATACCGAGAAGCTGGGCAAAGAGCCGCACAGGTATCTGACCATCTACGACAACAACGACATTTACTATCTGGCCGGTTACTACGACCCCACCACGTACCTGTTGACCATGCAGCCGGGGGTTGTTTGAGAACAGCTTAAGCTGACGATTAAGTTAACTGGTATTACTTAATTGTCGTCAGCCAACAATTACTGCGAAATAAAATGAAACCTGAGTGGCTGTATTTGCGCCACGCCTCGAGCGTGTCGTTTGCAGCTAACGGCTGCTGGGCGCTAAGTCGCTCCAGGGCCAATGGATGACTCCGAACGAGCACGAACCGTGAAACGACGCGCCGATGGACGCGTGGAACTTCGCGATTCACAGACATTGGAGAACATTGAAGAATCACGTCGTACAATACGTCGTGGCGATTACCAAGTATTTTCGATCGGACGTCGACGCGATCAGTGGTCGCTAGGTTTTCAAGAGTCATCGACGAGGTCACCACAAGGCACAAGCATTATTTATTATCGCAGTGGAGGCGCGCTATTATTTACATTTACCGATTGAGCAACTTTTCTTTCTTTCCATTCTCTGTGCTTACACGTTGTTACAATCGTTGTTTTTCATCTGATCGAACCGATCGAAGGTGACGAAGGATCAGGATTTAAATATAGTTTTCTAGTACCAGTGCAGAACGCTCGCGTGGTTGAAATGTGGTCTGTTGATCGATGCTTCGCGTGCAGAATCTCGAGTCTTTCGAAGGTGTTCTGAGTTCGCTTTGGCGCGACGACACTTTACCCTTTGTTTTCTGGAACGATGGGTTCCGAAACGAATTTCGAGGAGCACGGTCCTAGCGGACACGGATCTTCTTAGATTGTTTTTCTTCGGCGTTCTGATTGGAATACCTGTTGAGATTTTTCGACGTCTTACCAAATGCGTGCAATGGCAAGTTGGTTTCGCTGTTCAAGTGGAATACCTGATTATTACGGTATTGTGATAGATTTATACGACACGTCGGTCGAGGCAACCGCGCGCGATTGTTCGAACGATTTTCTTCCACGGCGGTGATCGTGGATGGGCGAAGTGTACGTGGAGCGAAAGATATTCCGATATGTCGTGGTGAAGAACGATACAGAGATTGGAATTGAACAGAGGAGGAGGCTTGTGCCTTGTGTAACAGAGTTAAACGCAGCTTCGTAATATGCAAGAGTTTTTCGTAAGCGAGCTGCGGTTACCGATACGTTTGCCACGCTTATATTTCGACAATGGGAGACGACAAATAGTTACAGATCAGATACATATAAATATATATAAAAACAAATATATATATACATATATATATTACGTATATATAGAAGAGATGCAATAAGTATACCGAGTGGCATTACGAAGACGCGAAGAGAAATTACGGAAACTCTTGAATTGTTTTATCCATTGTATATAAATATATATATACATACACATATAGTATATGCTGTACATAAACGTTAAGTGCGTATCTAAGCACGATCAGACGGGCGTCTGATCGTTAATCGTTAGACCGGTGTTAATATTATTGTTTAACCGCAGGAACAAACGGCAAGGGGTAACGAGATCTTGCTCGAACCTTGTAGCCCTGTCATGCAGACTGTTGTAGAAAAGAGCAGTAAAAAAAGAGACATCGAGGGCGTCGAGCTGGGTAAATCGATCTGTTTTCAGTTGCCCCAGTCGACAAGCCACGAGCTTTCCAGTAGAAATTCTTTCCAATACTCTTGCGATCGGCGCATACGAGACACGATGTACTTAGATTAAGAATCGCTTCCTCGCGTCCATTCCTCCCCCGTTTTACTGTCCCGTGCGCGCCACAGGCGTATGTAAGTACTGTGCGTTGCTGAGAAGATGGCCAGCGGAAGAAACGCGGACACGATCAGGTCCACAGTGTCTCTAACACAATCGTAGACACGGAGCACACGTATCCATTGTTTGCCGCAGCAACCATCTTGTCACTGAGTCTTCCCGCTAGACATCTTCTCAGCAACGCCCAGTACCACCCGGACGGGAGTGGACGCGAGGAGGCAGACCCTTTCCTTTTATTTCTCGACGAAGCAAAGAGATTTCGGTGGTCTCGGCGCTCGAAGCGTCGAATCCACGGCGGGGAGTCGCCGCTGGTGATACGAGATAAGGTGCTACACATACATCCTCTTTGTCCGCTACGCGCATGTTACTGTTTCTTTCTCTCTTTTATTTTCTTCTAAGTTAACGTTGATAGTTTACTCGGAAGCGTTGGTTTCCCGCGGTTGCGCGTGATCGCGCGAAGCCTGCTTAGGATTAAGGTGTTTTCTATCCGGCGACTTTTGTATTTCTTCGCGACGTTCGTTGATCGGTGCAGCGAGATTGACGGCTAGGTGCAAGCGGGTCTGAGCGCGCTCCCGCTAGCCCGAGGAGCTTTTACTTTATATTTGGACAGTGCTCCTCAAAGGCGGGGCACGGTTGATCGTACCTCTGTTCCCTGGGATCCAGAATCCGCGTCACCGACCACCGAACGCGACTCAAGCTACTTAGACGAAAGACGCGTCGTTTCGTTTCTCACGCCCTGTTTCTGTCTTCTTGCTTTTCGCGCGAACGACATCACGTGGAGTGTCCAAGGGAATGGGACAGGTCTTAGGAGCTGTTTATCTTGAGAATGAAGGAAGAACGCACGGCCACCAGTTTGAAGACATTAATTTTCCTGTTCGTTTCGCTAAATAGAAAGCAAAATTATAAATACAAGCGTCGTAATCAAATAAGTCGACTTAAGGTTTTGTTACGCAGCAGTGAGCGTGAAGTTTATAATTCGATATTGAAGCGTTTCTGGCCGCGTGACCTTTCTCCATTTCCCCAAGATATACAGCGCACAAGCGTCCGCAAATTGACCACCCATTCCTGGAGCAGCTTGTCCGATAAAAACCGAAGAAGAAGAAGAATTGCCATTCGTAGCGAGACGAGGCACGATCTTAGTACAAACTGCAGATACAATAATCGGGCGTACGTTATTCCAGTAGTGTTCGCGGGTACGCGACGAAAGAAGCGAGTACTTATATCGTGGCGCGTGTGATTCTTCGCGTGTAAATAGGACATGTAAGTGTAAATCTCTGGCGGGGATCGCGTGTCTTAGACACCACCGTCGGATCCGCTAGATTACGATTTCTATCTCTACCTGTACATTTATCGTTATCGAGGGCACGCCCTTGGCGGAGTCGAATTCCTTCGAGTTAGCCGATGGATCGAGTTCTCGATCGGGAATCGATCGGCTCGATCCCGAGCAGCGCGTACGGTCTGTATAAATTGCATAGTATTTTTCCATTAAACGCAGCGAAGACGACGCAACTGAGGCGGATGCGTGGTCGAGATATCTTGGCGGTTCTTCGGGGGTCAGTGGTTCCCAACCGCCCCAAGGAAGACTTTCCACAGAACGCTTGGAATAAAATTGTACATATAAGGCGGAGCTTGGTTAATTGAAACGCATTGGAACGTTCGCGGAGCATGGGTTGAGAACCACGGCCCGGTACGATGACGATGAGCGTTTTTCTGATGCTTCGATTCAATCGGAAGTAGCCTACTCATAGATAAAGTAGACGAGGCACGTTCGCTTGTAGATTTGTAAATAAGTACGTAGCCTAGGTAGATCGAAGGGAATGTCGGCGTACTCGGTCATTTTTTTATACGTTCCGATCAAATTCCTCTTCACTGACTGCTCTCCTCCACTTGGCACGCCAGGGACTTCGCCGCTGTCGCTTGGAGGAAGGGTTGTAATGACATTCTGTCGCGATGAGAGAGAGAGTTAATGAGTATAGAGTGGCTGGTAGAAGTGTGGGCGCGTGATCGTGTGATTAGATTTGTGCTTATTGCATTTGGGAAGTAAATGATGGGAATCTTTGTATTATGTGGTGTAATTGAAGGGAAGTCTGTCGTTTTTGAAACCAGTTTCTCTTTCGTTCGCTTCATTGCTTTGCTTTTAAGAACGCAGAGGTGTTATGTTCTAAAACATATGGTTTCTATAATATTTAATTGTAGGTAGTAGTTAAGACGTACTGAGGATAATTTTTGTTCAATTATTGATAATTTATGGCTCATCATTGTTAGTATCGTACTATATATTCGTATTGCATATTGGATCAGAATTCACAAGTGTGGATCTTTGTTGGCATATATTTGTAATTAATTCACAGTTTGCGAATAGTTTTTTTTGCATTAAATTGATAAGTATATCTCAGTATATTTTTGGAATGTGAATTTAGTCTGTTTACCATTTATATTGATAAATGTAAATTGTGAAAAGAACCATTATTGCTGCTTCCTTATAAGTTCAGCAATTTTAAAACAAGCTTGATACCTCGTGGAGCTATTGTAAAGTTTCATGATGTGCTTGACACGAAACGTTTGATTAGAATTGTGTAATGAACACTGCTACATTTTCATATTAAAATCGACTTAATTCGATCTTCTTCAAAAACGATAAAGCATTTTGTCACCAAACGATGTAGTACGAATCGAGATATTCCTTTGTCGCTATTAATCAAACAGAACCTATCGTCAGAATGTTTATCACCTTTAGAAGTACAAAAGATTTCAAACTGAATACGAGCAAAAGAACAAAAACAGTATGTATATCAATAGAAACATCGTTCGAAAAATTATTCGAAAAATGCTTAAGAATTATATGAAAATTGTAACAAAATATTCTTCCTATTTCGGGCTGTTGGAACAATTTTTATATACAATCAATTCGAAAAATCTATTCTAAATATCTAAGGAGTAGCTTCCAACGTTATGGAAACTCTAAGAAACGCATTAGAAAAATATAAGAATTATCAAATTCGTTACACTTTTCTAAATTTACATTTCTGCAGAGCGTGCTCCTTAGATGTAACAATTTTAATCAACGTTCTAGGATCACGTCCACCCACCGATCAAAAAAAGTAGTTCCATTGATTTGTGTTGAAAAATATTTACCGCTTTGAGTTAGAATCAAAATCTGAATAAGTTCTCTGTACGATACAGCTTCAGTTACACCACAGCATATGAAAGCTCCCACATAATACTGATTTTATATATATACACACGGAGCAATTTTCACCCTCATGGGACATGAAATCGGAATTAGCGAAGGCGACGGCAGCGATCACGATGCTCGCACTTCCCCTGGTCACCCTACATATTGTACATAAACGCACGAGTCGCGGATGAATTGCTGAAAAGAGACGCCGACATTTCTCGCAGCGACGCATCTCTTTCTTCTGATTCACGTGGAATTGAGGGGCTACGATTTGGAGGATGTCCCACGGATCCCATCGGACGTCGATGGAACGGCTTCTCGCGCAAAGAGGCGAGCAAACCGTAATGTTCCCTTTGTTGTAAGATAAATTGAAAGCTGGGGCTCGGCGAAGCGAGAGCGAGCTAAGAAATTTGTAAAAGATATAAGCGTATACCGTTCGAGCTAGTCTAGCCGCTACGTAAGGGTAGTTTGTAAGTGCATGGCGGTCGCCTGGTGATGGATGGACAAAAGACTCGCGTCTCCGCTTCACGGCAGAACCCGAAACGCGCGAAACTTTCATTCACATTTTTTTTTCACTCTTTTCCTCGTTCTGTTTTTCGTCCTTTTTCTCGTTTTCCGGAACAGCAACAGCTCTCAAACGGCGAAATTTTATTCGTAATTCTTTGTTTCTTTTCCCCCATGTTTAAAAGGACCGGGGGGAGGGGGCGCAAGCGCGTTGTGCATCCAACGCTGTGAAAAAGGATCCCTTTTTCGTCACGTTGCGTACTCGATTGCCATTCATTTTTTTTTCTTTTTTTTTGTTAATCGTTCGCGCGAGAAAATCACGGAACGACAACGTACACGCGATAGCGAATAGGGTTTAAACGAGATACGCGAGCCTGTACATTTTACGAGGTAACGATGCGAGGATGGGTTAAGAGAGATACAGAGAGTGAGAGTGTGTGTGTGTGTGTGTGTGCGTCTGTGCGTGGAGGAGTGATAGGTTGAGAGGCAGAGAGAGAGAGAGAGAGAGAGAGAGAGAGAGAGAGAGAGAGAGGGAGGGAGAGAAAGCGAACACAAAGAAGAAGAAGAAGAGAATATTTTATTCTAGAGAATCGAAATTATTATATTTTAATAACGGAGGCGCGGATATCCGATTTAAACGAGTAGTTGGGGGATAAAGGAGCAAGCAAACGTAGAAGAGCAACAAAAAAAAGAATAAAAGGAGCGAATAAAACGACAAAAAAATGATATATTATATATACATATATATATGTATGTATGTATGTGTGTATGTATGTATATGATATATTGTACGTGCACAGGAGAGAATCGTTGTTGCGCGAGGGGATGATGCGAGAGCGAGAGGGATCTTCATAGAGAGACGCACGACTGTTTCGAACCCAAAAGTCTGAGGAAACGATTTCAGGATAAACAGAGAACAGATACGTGTTGAAAAAAAAAGTTTCATTTATATTTTCCTACGCGACACTTTTTGTATGCCGAGTGGCGTGTGTGCGTGCGGCTGCGATGGGGGCAAGTCTCGTTCGTTCGTAACAGGAATGGCGTTGATGAATCGAAGGTCTCGCTGGTGCGTGCTACGAGGAAGAGAGGAATGGTAGCGATACGCGGATATAGATACGTACTGCGTAAACGTGTACATAAGTACTGTTCTTTTCCTCTTTTCTTTTTTCTGTCTTTTTTTGCTTCGTCCTTTAGCAGTATTTTGTCCAGGCCGGCTACGTTTTCCCGCGAAGCAAATGGCACTCTCGTCATGCTGCACACGTTTCTTCTTTTTTTTTCTACTCGATATTGATAAGACTCTCGTATTTATGTTGGGGACAGTTTAAATAAATGCAGTCCCTCGAGGACTTGGTAAGAGAATCGGGTGGAATCCTTGTCTTCTGCGCCGACACATTTCCATTTACGCGAGATCGCAATTTCAGGAAAGACTGCGCTGGACTCTCGGGGCGATTAAAACTGCTGCAGTATTTGGTTCAGTTGCGCGATTAACACTTCTAGCGGCGTAAGGTTTGGAGAAATGCCCCTTGGTCCAACTCGCCCCTACAGTACCTCGGCGTTAAAACACGCCGAGGCCAGACAAAGTATTAACTTAATGTCGAAGGTTGAGAAAGACATGTTAGTGCAGTCTCTTCATATTTTTCTCAAATTTTTATCAGTTATTCATAAATACATGAAAATGCAGGAGGAACGTAGTAGGGTTAAAGAAATATGAACACGATTGGGTCAAAAGAGACTTGAGGGACGTAGTAAAGTTAAGGGGTCAAACCATCTTGCAAACTGTCAAGAAATACCGCATTTTGGGAATTTATTTCTAAGTGACAAAACACTTTTTTCGATTAGAATGTTTCAATACAAATAGAGACATCTTTGAATAATATATATATACAAAATTTTCAAGTTTTCTTTAAAATAAATATAGTAGTTAAGAGTATACAATTGCGCGTGCGGTTGGACAGTGTACGTTATTTCTGATGAACAGGTTTCTGAAACAAAATTTTAACAATTGAATATTAAGTGACAGTAAGATGTTTATCGGCCGACGTTCAATTTTTTTGATTGATTGGAAAGTAACAAAATAGCTACACTTTGAAGCAAAAATCACAGTTTCGTGTGTAGAAGATGGACCTTTATTTACGTATAAGTCAGGTACAAATTAAAATATCGAAAAAGTGGGGATCCAACCCCTTAAGACTGTGGGTCGACCAATCAGTAAGTTTGTTTCGATCGTAGTTGCTTCATTCCTATAATAGAAAATTCTTTTGACTGCTTATAAAACTCGAGTTGCATTTATTGTTCTAAATGATAATTCATTCCTAATTCTACTAAATCATTCTAATTCATTTTTAGACATTTCTATTTGATCCAACTTCCCTTCGATTGAGAACCATTATATTTGGATGTTTTGGGATAACACAACAGGTTTATAGTTTAGCAATTATATAATTAATCAAACGGAAATTCTGGAATTTTTCGAATTACATGCAATATGGATGCCTGTGGTTCTCATGCCGAGTTCGATGACCAGATTTTTCCAAAATTAGACCAACGAATACGAAGGCGAAGTATAATAGTCAAACTAAACGTGTATTCAATTGAAATGGTAACTTAAATGTTACTCAAAGTTAATAGCGAAGTTAATTTAAATGATTCGCGAGCCAATTGAAATAATTCATGAAATTGTTAAACGAAAGCAGATTCAAATGATTTTGATCATTTTAAATTTGATTGGAATAATTTTAAAAAGCAAGACTGCTGAGAATAAAATATAAAAGTAAAATATAGAGGTATTTTATAATTTTCAAATAATATTTTAGCGACAATAATTATAAATAATATTTTCATCATAAATGCGAAGTTAATATTTACTTTCAACTCAACAGAACTTCCAGTCGAGATGTCCAGTGCAGCTTCAAGTATGTCAATGCTTGAATGTCTACCTTGATGCGATAACGAATATTGTTTACCAAATTCTTCACGATTTCCATGGAATTCAATTTTAATAAATTGGGTTTACATAAACGTGGAAATCATAGGTAATATTTATATCGCGTTACTCTGGAAAAACTCCCATTTATATGGATATTGAAACTGCTGTTGAAGGGTTGTTTTACGATTTAATATTATTGACAAACAATGAAGTCTATCCATTGAACGAACGTTTGTCGACTGAGAAATGTCTCAAATTAATCATCAGCAACCGTTGAAGAGTGACCTGTGTCATTTCCTTGAGCGGTCGAAGCCATTCAGCACTGAAGAAAACATTTTTCTTCCTTTACTTATATTTCATACAGAAGGGGGACGTCTCTCAATAAATGCAACCAGAAAAACAGATTTGTCCCTATCTGTTTCAGTAAAAATGATTTATCAAGACATTTACTAATCTGTGTTACAATTAAATTAAAATTTCTTAACATCAATTATTTGATATTTAAAGATCGATAAATATGTATTCAAGTACAATTAATAATATTAGAAAACTCCGTCTCTATTTTGCTGATATCCTTTCATAATTCTCCAGGGTTGTTGTTATTCTGCCTCTGCAAGAATTCGTGGATGCACTGATGTAGAGTGATGCTCATTAACGTGAGCTGAAATTTTCGAAAACTATATAATACTATTCTACGTAGGGACAAGATGAACTTAGTAAGCTTTGTATATTATCAGCTGCAAGAACCACCACTCTAAATTAATCGTGAAACGATTAAATAGATAAAATATAGAATTTGGCGTTTAGTTGCTAAAAATCCAACAGGTTCTATAAATATTTATACGTTTCTATTAAAAATTCCAATAATACCCGTTATGTTCATGGACTAATAAAAAATATTACTCCCTTCCTCGAATCTCCTCTACGAAATCTGTATTTCAAAAACTGTTTTCGTGGAACCAATGATATTAAAAAAAAATTGAACTTGGAGATTTCATTCTATGGTGTTTCCAGTATTAAAAGTTTACCTTTTAAACATTTATTTCCAATATTGTAGTGAAAATGCAGATTTTGTACCGAAAAGACCCAGAAACAAAGTGACATTTCTGATTACACACTAATGTAATACTTTGAGTAGCGTAATGTTTTGAGAAATGAACGCTTCTGTGAAAATTGTTTGAAAGAAGTGCAGTAAAAATCTAAGTGGTTGTTAAATGTATTTGATTCATGACAATTACATTAATTGGGTCACCATATTTATTTTATTATCAATCGTATCTTATTATCACTTCGTTTTGTTAACGTTCCGTTTGATTCTATCAATATTTTCCACGAGTGTCGTTTTTGCAAAAGAAAAACGGAAAGAGAACCTGACAATTTTAATAGAAATCGACTTCGGAAAAAATGTTTCGGTTGGAAATTGGCAATGAATGACCGTGGCTCCACACGAAATGTCAGTGATTGTGACAGGCGCACATAGTCAAATATCGAATATTCGGGAAATTGTTGGCGACACCTCGATTTCGTGTGTAAATGAACGTCACAGTGGGTCGATGAACTTCGTCTGTACTCGTTAACTCGTCGAGTACTCATTTGAGGGACGATTCGAAGCGCCGATTGTTTAAAAGGCAAAAGTGGGAACAGCCTTTTCCCATTTCTCTGCGAGGTTTGTTCTTTGGTTGGTTCTCAAACGAAGGCACTTTAATTCTGTGCGTTGGAGTACATATTGTGGAGTGTTTCAAATTTATAGTATTCGAAATAGGTGTTATTTATATTGATTAGTGTCAGGTAAAGCTATAAATGGTAATTAACGAAATGAGTAGCGGATTAGTTGATTTTTATTCGTGCAGTAAAATTATAGATTAATTTGGATTGTTTAAGGGACTAGGGAAAGAAGGGTGATTTATTTAGTGGAATTAATATCTCTGAATAAACAATTTTTGGATTTTATTAAATGGAAGACGAGTTCGAGGTGTTCTAAACTGTTTTACTCCTTCATATTTGTTTTCAGAAATTTATAAACAGTCTTCATAAAAAAACTAAGACCATCCTGAAATGTTTAAAAATGCAGGTTCATAAAATTTTCATAAAATAAAAGCGTACAGTTATTATTCAGAGTGATAGAGACCAATAATGGACTGTCCACACCAAACTACACGTTTAAATGAATCGTATGTATTAAATTGAATAATCTCTTACATTGCAATGCTACAATAAATATTAACGAACACACAGTTTGAACTTGTATCTCAAATGAACTTGTATCCAAAACCGCTGAAATCCCACGAAATAAGAGCTAAATATTTAAATTCCAGTCTTCTTTTGGTTGCATCAGTGTCTTGTAAAATATTTCTTTGATGTCTCCGATATTTCCCACATAAAATAATAATAATGGCTTTCATCACAACCTCTTACTTAAATCTATACTAAAATTTTAGTATAGACCTGCTCGTCTCAGCAAAATATGCTTCCTTGGCTTTTTATGGAGATTTGCAGTATTTATCGGTTACTTAAAAAACGCGTCACGTGTCCATCTTACAACGTACCTACAGAGAATGAGAGTGGAACTGAAATAACTTCTGAAACATGTTCGATGGGAATGAAGCGTGTATTTGAAAAAAGATTCACCTTTTCCCTGAAAGATTCTAAAACTCGCATTGATTACGTAGACGTGACAAGTTTTCAAAATATTCAATTTCCCTATTCGATCACACATAAAAAAGATTCGAGATAATTCACTTCACTTACTGATTCCATGATTGTAGAATGCAAGTATCAAACGGCTAACTGTAAAAATGTAACAAATTGTTTTTCTTTCGCAACCAGGTACTGAATAGGTCCCAATAAATATTAATTAAAAAGGGATCCAACATTTTTTTATTCCTTTTATAAAAAGCAACTTAAATGAAATTTGTCCTCCCTATAATTAAAAAATTATTATTTGACACTCAGCCCCTTGAATAATTATTGCGCCTAACATATTTTAGGCTAAGTAAACTATTGTATAGAAGCAATTTTGCCAAATTTATGGTCACTTTTCTGAATTTTTTTATTCCACAAATGGCAACGAAACAGGTTCATCGACCAGAATTCAGACGTTCCTCAGGCTATTAGAGGCTAGTGGAGTAAAATTGGGGACAGCATCGAATCCATCGATCAAACAGTATTTATGGACATTTAAGCATGAGGCTAGATCTGGATATGAACTCTATTACAGGCAAAAGATGTTGGTAGCTTAAGGTCATTGGATGTGCGTCTCTACCATGTTGTTTGGCTACTTTTTTTGTTAAAGAGCTAGTAAATTTGTGGCGAAGGAAATGTCGAAGATCATGTCAGAACATAACTAGGAATGTTAATTACTGTATCGATTTAATACATTGAGGTCATCAAAGTTCAGGAAGCAAGGATGTCATTTCCTTAATTTTTAACGAAGGAATTGAAATTTTAATAGTTTCCTGAAAGTGATTAACGAGGGATCAAGAGAAAATTTAAATCGATGATACCTATAATAATTAACATAGTGTTGCCATTGTGAGCGTTTAAGGAGTCATTCCGGTTAGACAGATTGAAAAATCTATTTTTTTTAAACATTGTTCGCAAATACATATCCTCAAGAATGCACTGTTAAATTTTCATGGAAAAATTCCGATTATTTTAGCTTCTACAGAGGCATTTTGTAGGGAGCGCAGAGGCTCGGTCTGTAATAAATGAAAATAAAATTTGAAGATAAAATTTCAAAATTTATCGAACCGATTGATTTATAAATTTGTTCTGCTTATTCTGCACATCTATGACTCTCGTAGGGACTACAGCCAAGTATTTTCATTGAGCCTAACCTACTTCTAAAATTGAAAACAGCAAGGAAAAGAACCGAAAAACATTTCTCTTGCATTTTGTTGCCATTTTGCTAATTTTAAAGATAAATCACTAATTATAGTCGGAGCGTTAGCGACAGTCATACTGATCAAGAATCATTTGGATTGTGGGTTTCAGATAGGTACCTAAGTTTGACAGCTGAAACCTTTAACTTTTATCTTTAACTAAAATTTTTAAACATGTCATCGAGATGGCTTTCAAAAGCATTTGAAATGCAATACTTTTATTACTTTTATATTTTTTATTTACTGTAGAAAGGCAATTTAACAAAGAGACAAAAGTTTTAATCCCTTACTATAATTCTCTCCATCGCAATAAATTCCTGAAATTCGTTGAATTTAACCTTACCTTAAGAGATTTAGAAGACCTTTTAAGGTACTTGAAAATCCAATGAACTTTTTTGTAATCGAAGTTTTGGACAGATATATTTAAGCATTTATTTGATACAAACGTATTAATAGACTAAAGCGTTAATGCTCTAACGTGACTATCTACTAACCCATTAATTACTCAATATCAAGTTATCTAGATTTCAAGCTCTGAATAATTAACTCAATCCTCCTCCATGTCTTCAGTTCGAAGGTATAAATGAAGCAACCACCCCGAAGGCTCACTCAAACACACATTAAAATACTCTATCAACGACATGTTTACGAAATGTGCAGTATACAAGCACAAGTCAGTCTCACAAGGGAAGTTCGGTTACCCGAACATTCCGATTTTTTTGAAACTGTGCAGTTTTGTAGAGGTCCTCACCAGAAGTATTAGGTAATTATTCGTTTGTGCCCGTTATCGATTCATCAGAATAAAAGCACCCCTTAAATGTTAATGTGTGATTTCCTACTTCCCTGTATATCTTGAAACCTTTAGTAGATATAAAAAAATGATTACAACGAATGTTATATTTTATGCTGTATAAAAATGTGTAATTTAAAAATTTGCAATTTAAACAGTAGAATATTCCCTACCGCAAATTTTAAATAATTTGATTACACAGTGGTATACAGAATAAAAAACCATTAAAATTTCTTTATTCGCAATCAGGGAGTATTTTCACCCTGAAGAGCCGAAAACTGGCACAAACGAAATATTGTCTGATAATTCTATTGAAGTCTCCTACTAACCTGCACAGTTTAAAAAAATCGGAGTGATCGTGTAACCGAACATCCCTTGTTAGATACCCAGTGGAATTGCAAAAGTGCAAGTCCATCTTCACAGGATTCTTGATCATTCACGTGACCTCGATCAGCAAGCATCTTTCGCCTCTGCTGTACTCCGACCTCACAGCCGATGCGCAAATGAAGGGAAGCGGGGAAAAGAGGAAGGGACATGTACACTATGGGAACAAACGAGGGGAAAATGCGAGAGACCGAGAGGGGCTGAAAAGTGTGTATAGTGTGCGTGATCGATCGCCGAACGACGAGAAGAACTGCATAATGCCGTCGGGCATGAGTAAGCGATGAAAGAGAACGAGAGTGGTGGTTTAAAATGTAACTCACATTATGCTTCTAGAGAAGTCAGTCAGCGTAATAAAATAGCGTTACTGCCCTGCGTATTATCCACTATCCTTAGCGTTAACGATCGATCTATCGTGGCCTGTCCTCGATACAAAAGCAACTTTGATTGATCGAGATGTAACGTGTATGTATAGGAGACATGGTAAAGGGGGGAGGGGCCAGTGTGTGTATGTGTGTGTGTGAGAGAGAAGATTTATATTGTACAATACAGGCGGATTTTATTGAAAGGGATGGAGTTACGCGAACGTCGAGTCACGGAAGTAACGATTTGTACATAATGATAATGGACGCGTGCTCGATCGTGGTACCGAAGAAAATATATTGCGGTTATGGAACCGAGGAGAAGAAAAGAAATTGGGACGACGATGAGGAATGGAAAGAGGCCACATACAGTCTCATTTGTTTCTGTTAGCTAAGTACTTGGCGAAAAATAAAATACATATTAGACATGAACGAGAAGCTTCAAGTCTCCTTGAAATCGTTTTATTTGGAATGATTCATCCTCACGACCCCCTTTTATCCTTTCGTGGTTTCTGTGGGTTGAACGGATTGGGGAGTGCTTGGAATGGGAAAGATTGGGAATTGTTTACTTTACAGTATTTGATCGGTTTTGAAGGAAAATTTATTATAAAAATTAGGAGTATTATATTATTAGTATCGTTTACATATTTATAAACATTTGATAACGCGCATAAAAGAATAGAAAATTCCTCAGGATCTAATTAGAAAAATTCATTTAAATTGATTCCAGAAAATTATGAATAAAATATTAATTACACTCAGACGAATTATTAGAAGCTGTTCGATCACGAACGTACTCGTAAAAATACAGAAAGTATTTGGAAACATTTTATGCTCCAAGATTTATTCCTCGTCGTTGATATTTCGAACCGAGAAATGATCCTTTTTAGTGATACAGATGGATTGACTTTAACGGAGGAAGTTCAGTGAAAGGTGGAATTGCTCACGAGCCGTTAATTCGACGGAATTCGGGGATGAAAAGCGAGGGAAACAAAGTCAGACGAGACAAATGGAAGCAATAAATGGCGCCGCCTTTGCCGTGCAATAGCCGACAAAAATGGCCCATAGGGGAAACCATTTCGAGGCTCTGCTTTCAATATCTACCCAATAGGAAACCACGCTGCTTTCATTCTTCCTTATTCCCTCCTAGAAACGTTTCGATGGTATTCTCTGTCCCCGCTGAAAACTGACGATTTTAATAAATCACGAACGCCTGGCGTAGTTGCAAATTACTCGCCGCTTTCTATTTTCCGCTTTAAGTCACGGTGGAAAACCCTCGCCGGAGGAACGGCATTCTTTAGCGGTTTAAAATTCGCCACTCCCCCTCCCCTTCCTGTAAATTTTCATTGCATTAACTGCCGTAGTAAATTGCGAAACGGCGAGCGTGGTGATTACGAAGCTTAATGCAAAATTGCAGTACGTGAAACTGTGGGCGGCTTACTTTTTAACTCTCGCCGAAAGCTCACACTTTATTTCCTCCTGATTTGAAATATTCCGTTCGTGCTATAAATGTAAATAAAATTTCACAGAATTGACACCAAGAAATAGCCTTATAAATAGGTTAACGCACCAGTAAATGAACACTTATGGGTAATGAATGAATACTATTATAAAATTATGTTTGCACCGCCATTGATTCCACGTGCTGCGAAAATTGTTTGTATATGAAGCAAGATATGAAAAGAAGTCTCAAATTAATTAGTTGCCTACTTTAATAACTTATTTTACTCATTTTAATAAAAAATGTCCATTCACTGGTTTCCAGCTTAAAACTACGTGTTTACTGTTACATCCACTCTAGATTGTGTACTATTTTTTGCTCACTTTTCCTGTAATTGGAAATAAAGATTGCTAGCATATATCGTATATTTTCGAAAGGTATTCGAAATGAGCAAAAGGATGACTTAAACTCCACCTTGTTTCGCGTGAACTACGTGACATTTCAATTTCACCTAAATCGCTGTCATCAGCTGCAGTGTGTCACGTGGCGGGAGTGTGTGATATGAGTATACTATAGATTATAGATCGTGAAGAATTTCGCATGATTGGGGATCGAGAGCACGGACAGTCGCAAATGAGTCGCTAGAGAATTGAGACAGTATCGACAGAGCTGAAACTAGAGGGTCATAAACTACAGGCTCTAGACTCTCTGGAGTATAAAGTAAAGAATCGTAAGTCCGAGTAATATACATAGGGTCAAAGCGTAAAATTATCAACTTTTTACCCTAGTAAGTACTGAATCCCTATATTACAAGGCGTACCACCATCGGGGCACAAAACTATTGTGACAATAAGGAATTCGTTTCCTACAGCTATCTGCATAGAAATTGAAATGTTCTTTTAAGGCCTCATAATGATGTTACGCCTAGGGCCGCCAGAAGTATAGGGGAAAGGTGGGATAGTTGATCACAGTTTTGCTATTTTACTAAAATAATAATAATGGTTTGCTTCGTTTCTATTTAATTACTTACGTTGTGATTCTTAGAGTATTCTCAATATACTTGTATAAATTTCAGAGTTGAAAACTAATTTTAATGACTAAATTTAAACATTTTCTGGCAGTGATGTTATGCACAAGTATCCCCCACTAAAGGGGAAAACTTGATCAAAAGGTTAGGGAGACTTGATTAGTGAACTTTAGGAGTAAATAACACATTAGTTTTCTAAAAAATATTTATTCTCTTAGTCAGTAACATGAAATAAAGGGAATATCATAAATGGAAAGTAAACTATAACTAACCTGAAGGAATTACTGAAAAAATAAAACCGAAGAATGACATAGAGCAACATATATGCATTCTTAAAAGACATTTCATTAGATATCATCTGATTCAAATGATGATGAAGAAAAGATTTTCCTTCTCACTTTCTTTGCTGTATTTTTGTGCTTCATTAGCCGTCCTATGTTTTTTTCTGGAGCTTTTTCATCTGTTCAAGTATCCCACCTCACATACTGATCAAGTATCCCTCAAAGCACTCGATTTGAAAAAGGTGAAAAACTAAACTTACCTTAAATATTTAGATCAATCAATACATATCATTAATAGCCCAGATATGGCTGTTTTTACTTAATACATTTTAAATCGTTGAAAATGCAACATTCAGTCGAAAAGGAGGAAGAACAAGGTGACCGAAATATTTACTTTTTGGCTGGAAATAAGATCGAAGCTTCTAACTGCACTATTCTTTTCTCCCCAATCAAAACTGCAACATGTGTTGCGTTAATGCAAACATTACCACTATAACGTAGCATCAGGCACAAATTGCCAATATATTAATTAAAATACTGATGTGATCATGTATCATGTATCATGTATTGGGTTAGGTTGCAAAACGGCATATATGCCGAACCTCGCCTATTTATCACATAAGTTTTTATTTTTATTTTTCTCTCTCTTTTTTGTTGTTTGTAAATGTGATAACTAAAGACGAATTATTATTATTATTATTATTATTATTATTATTATCTCCGATGATCAACTATCCCACCTTTCCCCTACTATTACTGTCCCGTTACTGTCCCTTAAACAAAAAAGTATTTATATTTGTCAAAATACAGCGCTATTTTTCCCTCCACTCAGCTTACATAAGCTACTAATTCATCCAATTCAATCTCGCTCAAATATAGGTCTCCAAGCGCACCTCAAATCTGACTACAGAAGTCAAACTCGACAAAGGTCATTCCAAGATTACACGAGCCGGTGCGCTTATACTTTTTAAAAGCAGCGCCTTCTACACACCACCTGCTCTCCGACCAGACGTTCCTCCGCTGTGCTACACCCCGGTTTGGCAAGCCACAGAGAGCCAGAACAGAGACAAAGCACGAACGACGGCGAATTCTAGTAATGAAGGAAAGCAGCCGCTCGAGGATCTGGGCCGTTTCGAAAGTGCCGTGGCGAAGTGATCGTTATTCAAATGGCCGTCGTGGCCGCGTCTCCGGAGCTAGGCAAATTAAAGTGGACAAGCTGAACGCGAAAAACTTCGCGATGCGGAAAACGCGAAGCGCAAGCCGTCAACGGTGAAAAATAAGGAAGCTTGTATAAAGCTCGCCGAGGCGTTCTGAGGAGAAGAGCCCCGTCCACCGTCCACCGTGGTTTCCCCTTAACGACCGTCCGAAAATTGCGTGCTCTGACGTCCAGGCAAGCTGGAAGTCGTGGACGAAGCATAAGCAGTCGAACGTGACAAATTTTTACAGGACGCGGTTGAAATAACGACCACTTTCGTCAGGGCATAGTTATCAGCTCTGTGTCTGTTCCGTGCAGGCGTGCCAGTGGTAAGAAGAAAAGGGGCGTAAAGGGTCTCTTTTTCAACTGATAAGTGTGTTTAGACCTTCATCCCTTCGAGTACTGTGACCGTACCATTTCCATTTTCCTGCGGTAAATACTACTGTCGTGCGGGCACGATCGATTTCTTCAGGACTTCCACACCCTCCAGCAGTTCTGAAGAAGATCACTTTCATTTACCACTTGGAGGTATTACGTTGTCATTATTATTATTTATTAATTATATACTTAGGGCCTTGGGCTCTTAAAATTACCAAAAAAGAAAGTCGGTCTGCAATTTTATTTTCGTGTGTTGGAATTCAGTATCCAAAGGGTTAAAGGACTCGTGGAAGCGTTTCTAGGAGGGAAGGAGCTCGTACTCGTTCGCCAGGGCTGGTAAACGTCGATGTTGATCCAGGAACTCGATAAATTCAATCCTAGGACACAAATCGAATTCGATGATCGTGGAAGACGTTCACCGGGTACAAAGGTGTGCGTAGATTGGGAGGAGATTGAGGGCCCTTCGAGTCTTTCGGAGATTTTAGAGATCCTTATCGATTTGATGGGTACAAAGAGTCGAGGGAAGAGAATGAAGATGTTGGCTGGCTTTGCTGCGGTGCTGTTGCTGAAATTATGGTCTGTGCGAGGAACAGTTATTTTTTATGAATCTTTGGAGAATACAGTTTTGGAGAGTTATTGGGTGTATTAGGCTGGGATACAGCCTGGGAATTGTCGCTAAAATTTGCACATTGAAATCTGCAGCGGAAGATCAATGATGTTTCTGGGTTAAATATAGGGATAGGGGAATGGCTAGCACTGTATAGTGAATCGTAACGGAATCTGATTGTACTGTTATAAGGTCTGATTGCGTGGAGACGAGGCAATATGGCAGAAAATTGAGGGGTACTATTGGGAACTCATTTCAAATTTAAATTTGAACATGGAATTGATCGTTTGTATTCTTTGAAATGTGGTATCACTTAAGAGAATAGCATTGATTTGGCTCGCTCTACAATTTATTAACCCGCAAGTATTTTAGTATCATGGATTTTCTATGTTAATATGACCACAGACTTTCAATTCAAGAAACTGAACATTTTTAAGGGATGAATAAAAAGTTTAATTTATAGGGAGAAACTAGCTAAAATAATAATTCTGTTCATACATTGGATTACGACTTTGTCAAGCAACATTAGAATTATATAACTATGTCATAATTTTTCTAACTAAATAAATGACTGAGTTCTAATTATTTTGAGCAGATATAGCATTGGAAGCCAAAATTTTTGCATGTGTCTGTGAATTCAGTAAAGCAGGGATTTTCTCGTTAAACAAACAAATTGAAATAGCTTATTCGCATGATAAAGTATAATAATAAAATTGATTGCAATATGAAACATTGCAACTGTTACCGAAAGCGTCAACGTCAAATCAGGAGAACGTGTGACCTGTATTATATTTAGCACATCTACAACTGTCATTTCTGTGTATGTACATACGTTATTCGCTCATATATTCACTTCTTTATCTTGTCTATTTTTAAATTCAATTTTAGTCGAGGATATAAAAAAAGTAAAGCCATAAATTAAGCGAGGCGACATGGACAGACAGAAATGGGTTAAACCGATCAACAGTAACCGATTTAGCATAGAATTGCTGCATACTTGCCTATGACCTCTTGACCTGAGTTCGGTCACAGTTCTCTTCCCCCAGCCTTCTTTTCAACCACGTTATCTAAGAATTAGAAAGTTACATTTCTGCTTACATGTCTCTCCCTACCTACTCACTATAAGATCCTGTTACTTTCTTAACGAACGCCCTTTAAAGGATTTAAGGGTGTCGATAGGGGCAGGGAAAGGGTGCGCTGTCAGCTGAAATGTTGCAAACACCCAGAGACAGCTCGCGGGCGCTCCGCCATTTATTTTGACATAGTGCAGGCGAGGGCCATTTAGGTTTGTCGCAGCTTTCCAAAAATTCGAAGTCGGAGACTTGGCACTCTCAATGGTCACGAGTGTCTTGGGACTTCGGTGACAAGGCGCCATCCTGGAGTGCTGTGTGGTGAACGCTTAGGTTTCCCAGGCAATCCAAGGTGCGTGGTGCTCAGCAATTTTCCGCGCTGGAAAAATTATTCGTGACTGACTCTGCCTTAGCTAACCGGTAAGGAGGGGCTGAGACCTCATCTTCCAAATTTCTGTGACGTCCCCGAGAAAAACGGCACTTCTATCCAGATATTTTCCCATCATCAAGAAGGCCAATCCTCGCAACAGAGACTGAATACGAAGGAACCGTTCTGCAACAGGGAAAACAAGAGCCATGAAACGAGAACACGATTTGAATATCGGAAGGTATTGATGCCTGGAATAGTGAAAATTCCTGGCAAACTCCCATGCAGGAAAAAACGAGAGTGTAGGCACTGTAGGCAGAGTGTTGGTCAGTGGCGACTAGTCATCAAAACGGCAATCTATGAACTCGGCGTATACGAGAGTCACCCTCGGTCCCAAATATGGAAACCAATTTCACCCTGACACCCCCACCCCTTAACCGACCTATTTCAGTGTCCAGGCACCTAACGCTTTAAATTGGATTTTAATTTAACTCCCTTTGCAAACACTCTGCTTTACGTACGCGGACACGATAATCGACCGTCAGAGTGTTTAAATGGGTACTGAATGGAAAACAAATGTTCTTGTACGGTTATCTCGTTTCTTCCCCCTCTCCCCATCGTCCGCGATTCGCGGAAATTTCCGATTGAAATTTCGTTTCAACGCTGTTCGTTTTGCGCCCCGTTACGAGCAACTTTCTTCGGTAGATGGATTTTCGTTCCGTGTGATGTGGAGCGGCAAGTGCGTTATTCGAAACATTGAGTTAAATGAATGTGGCGAAACAGGGTGAAAAGGGGTATATCACAGGGAAGTTGATTTTCCTGTAATTTATTTTCTGTCTGTTTGTACTTTTGCCTGCGGTTTGCTGTGAGAAGGGTTTTGGGAAGATAGGGGAATGAATGTTTTATAGCGCTTCGAAGTGCTTAGTGATATTGAAAATTAGACACAAAATATGTCACGTGGATGTAGAATTGAGATCGTCTTCAACATAGTGTTTTTAATATTTTCTATTGTGTATATGAGGCTTAATTCCAACACCGATAACGGGTTTCTGATATCGAAACATAATTAGTATCGCAAATTCTTTTCCATCTCGTGCCTCGAAATTGTCTCACAAAATTTCTAGTAGCATTCCTGATCTTTGAACAGCATAGACGGATGTTGTTTCTATAAAGTTCTGAATTATAAACACATTGTAATTATGAAATTTGTTCAGTTGACAGAAGTTTATTAACTTAGACACTTCAAACTGTCCAACTATAATATTATTAAAACACAATAATATTTAGAAATGATTAATGATTCATGAAATTGAATAGTCTCAAAAACCTATAAATATTAACATTTATCAATAATCTAGCCTACACTACAAATTCTACGAAGCTATTGGATTCGTTTACTCATTATCTATTAATTATTCAAATATGTACTGGGCTTCTAACGCCTTCCATATAATCCCCACCGTTGGATTACTCTATCGTGTCAGTGTACACAAAAAATGCATATCATCCCTTCTAACCTAACATCTCAAAGAAGAACCTCCAAATATTATCTCTGCGAGGGATGAAATAAAATTTTACACTTTTCGTTTTATACTTTCTACTTTACACCCTAGATAGATTTTGGAGTTATTTATCTAGCACACCGTAGAATCGGGAAATTACCTCTGTATATTTAACAGATGAAATTGCTTCGAGCAATACTCGACGTTGATGGGGTTCGTACGCATCGATTATACGAGCTACTTTCGCGCACAGGGCTTTCGATCCCCTCCTTTCCACTTTCTGGTGTTTACTACCGATAATAAACCTCACGAAATTTCTGTTTTAGTATGAAACGGAGAGGCTTGCTCTATCGATTGTTTGCAAGTGATTTTAACGAATTTTCATTCACATCAAAGATCGCGGAGGGGTTAGTGTTTGTAAGTTGGAAGCTGATAATGCGATGGGAATATGGAAGGTTCTTTTTATACGTGAAAATAGTAGGTTTGATAGTATGAGGCATTAATTAATGAATATTCAGTGGAATGATTAAATTTCGTATGAAACGAGTACCTACTTTCGGATCAGAGCGTCGCGTCGCATTGAATGGGAATTACTTTCTGCCTCGTTTAACATCAAAGGAATTGAAAGTTAACGAGGCTGCTAATTTTATCTGAGAGGATATTTTTAGATATGCCTTTGTCTGGCACTTGGAACTTTGTAGAAATAGCTGATCGTTGAAATAAATTTTCAGGCCTTCTAGTTATTGAAACGTACATTTATTTTTGAAAGAATTAATCATTCGTTTTCCTATTCCACGAGATTTTGTATTACGACGGCAATGGTGGGAATTGTAAGTGAATGTTTGTGGCGCGACATCTGATTTGATTTATTTATACACGGAAAAAATTCTACTGTTACAAAAGAAAAACACAAGTCAGCATTTTGTAAAATTTGAAAAGTAGGTACACTGTGTAGAAGTATTCAAGTTTTCAAATAAATTCCGGTCTACATGAATTTACATTTCGAGAAGACTGAAAAAATTACTCAGTGCTTTTGTACCATGAAAATTTACGAGTAAATGTCATTAACTTTTAAACGAACCTTGGAAAATTTTAAGAATAATGAAATACCACAAAATATCTTGTCTTTCCCTTCCCGAATCAAGTTTCCAGGAGCAGGGCTTAAATTTCGCAGTGGGAAAATAAAATTTAAAGAAATCAGTTTTGTACAGTTTGTCGATTGATTTGAACGTTAACATCTGATTTAATTGTACTTGTCGATCAGGTTTGTCTTGTTAATGTTCATTCCCTTTCACCATTTGTATGACCAACCTTCAGATCGTCATCGTTTAGAATTAATTCGCGGGACAGACGTCAAAGAGCACTCAACGTTTATATTTGTTTAATCCCTCTTCATTCCAGAATTTATGTCAGTCGATAAATTCGTTGGATTTATTGTGTCGATTCGTTCACCGAAGTTGTCACAAATCTCCTGAGTTTTACTTTATTTTTTCGTTTGTAACGGGACTAAGAAATTCATGCTTTATTATAAAATTGAAAAGAATAATGAAAAAATTATTGTTTTCATATTTATTTCTAAAATTTAAAATTTATGCTACTATAAGCCGTGACAGAAAATTAGAGAAACGGACAGATTTTTAATTCTAAATTATCACAACGTAATTATTATGGATCTCTTCTTAAAGGGATGCGAACTAGAATCGATAAATATATGAAGTATTAATATTAAACCAAGTTTTTTACAATTTTAATTGTAAGAGTAAATTAAGATGTTAAACTATTGTAAAGTATTAAAAATGTTATATACCAAAAAACTAGTACTTGCTAAATAGCGTTAGAAATATATAAAACTACTACTTCACAAGAGAAAAAAGTGCATTTTACAAAAGTAAAACCAGCATTCAAATGGTTCGAAGTAGGAATTTGTTACATTCACTCTGCCTGGAAATTGGCACTTCTCTTCCACTTTGTACATCTACTACATTTCCAGGAATTTCCAGAAAACATTTCCACTCGATAAACGAAATTTTCGATCGATTTTTAGAAAGCTGTGCCTCAATGGATATTTGTACCCAATAATTCTACTATTGGACTATGAAAGAAAATAACGAAGTCAATAAGTACAAACTTCTCTAGAATATCCGTCGCAATTAACCAAACACATTTATCAAAAAGTTGCCTAAAAAAGTGCCTCTATTATAAAAAAATACATTTTCAAATCTGTTTTTTAAATAAGTCAGGCGATACACGCAACGTGCTCATTACCTTCAGTTTCAGAAACGAGCTCGTTCAAACAGTACCTACCTTTGCTTCAAATCTTCGATTATGCTTAATAAAAGTTAACGACGAATCAGCTTTGTGAATTACACTGAGGTGGCAACTGGAAGACGTTACATTACGCGGCTGCCACATTTTGCAGCGGGAATTGTCTAAATTTGACGGGGGCTAGATGAAGTGGCAATACCTGTAATGCCTTGCACATGGCTCAACGTGAGCGATGACGGCGACTGTTATTCGCGAGAAGTATGTCTGACCCGTAACGGATAGCTCTACTTTCGAGAATGCATGCATCTTTTTACAACTCCGGTGCATATTCAGGGGAAAGCAAATGTATCATATCCTGATGCTTGTTAATGCTTGCAAGCAATTTTATTTTTATTCTGGCACTCCTTTATTTTCGATGCTGGAAAAGAATATTTTAGTGCTGAGTACAGAAGAACGGTGTGAAGGATGTATGGGTTCAATACAGAGAAAGGTAGAGAGAGTGAAAGATGCATTAATATGTTTCGTGTCACCGTGGAGTTCCACGTTTTCGTTAAGATCCTAACTCTTTGCGTGCTACGGGCGCATAAATATATGCGTTTGTTTGTTGCATGTAGTGTGCGGAGAACGCCTGTGGGCGTGCAACGTCTATGGTTAAGAGATACGATTAGAGGAGTCTCGCACACGACGTACACTGAGCGTTCAAATTGGTAGTACTCACGAAATTTTTATAATTGGACCTTACTTTCCCTTATTTTGTCTCAACAACGAACTGAAGAAACTCTACTTTTTCTATTAGGCCCTCCTGCTAGTATTACCAATATATGGAAGAGGTTTGTTTTAATGGGAACGTTCGCTCTACGTAATTAAAAGTAGTCCAAATTCAGTCGTACTTGCACTCATTTTTATTGAAAAAACATCGCCCATAGATTAGAAATACTCCCTCGAAGATGTAATACAAAACAGAAATTTAAATTTTGTTCCGAAAAAATTTTCTTTACTTTATAAAACTGTATTAGGAACAATTCGAGAAATCCTGAATGGTTGAAAACGCTATTTTGTCGAAACTTGTTCACTTAAGATGTTAGTACCAGAAAGCAATAGATTTTTTTGCATTTTCATTGCAAACGAATCGATAGTAAACGCCAGAATAACACGTGTATACGCGCGTATCTAATTAATGCATTTACTTAATAATGACGCCTCTCCACGGAATAGTCGAGACATGGCTGCCCGCGCAGTGAATCGCGGCGTGCATTGGAGTCCTAAATACGCTTTCCATGTACCGTACATGGCGTTCTATTGCGTGCGACTACGCCACCGGAGTAATATCTGGGTCTGCTGATCCGTCTGACCATACGTCGACTGGATCTACTTCAAGGGTTTGTGCCACGCTGGCTGGCCGTTAATTAAGTCGCATAATTCGGCTCATTGAATAACTCGAATATGATCTCGTGGGAATTTCGCCATACTGGTCAGAGGAGGACATCTGGGAAATTGGTCGGAATGCTCGATGATGCCTCAACTTAATGAACTTTGCGAGATGTGCTCTTTGAGGTATTAAAATGTACGAGTCGGATAGTTCTCTGTGGTTCCGAGTAATATTAATTACTTCATTAAAATCGTTTAATAAATTGAATTGAATGGAAACTATTGAGAAAAATAAGGATGCATTGGATGGAGGTAATAGCGTTTATAAAATCAAGTAGAGATACAATTATTAATTTCGAAGTGGTTGGATTATTATTATAATTCTTTTTATAAAAAATAGGATAGTGGTTAACACAAATACACTCATGCAGGAATAGGGAAATTGTAATGTCAATTTCAGTTAATAAATGTGGAAGATTAATCAATTTGCGTAAGGGGACCCTCCGGTAAAGTTTTTCAGAAAATCGATTTTTTTATATATATATATTTCTGTAGTATAATATTCCGAGAATACCCTGTGAAAGTTTCACAACCAAAATTAGTAACGGTATAGATTCTACAGTCGCATAATTAATTAAAACTCCGAACACAGGTATGCACCGAGAACACTGAACACATTTATCTCGAAATACGATATTTCGAAACGGTAACCATGATATCAGAAGAATTAATGAACTGTTTCGAATTAATGAAGAATTAATGAAGAATTAATTGAATTGGTCTCGCTATCGCAGCACTGTATAAGATAATGTTTTGAAACGCGGTTTTTTATCTGCATAGTTGTGCAGAAAATTACCTGCTTTTTTGCACTACTTCGTTCAAATGTGCACCAACATTTTAGTTTTGGCCCTTTTTATCTCAACAAAAGGTGCTGCGATAGCCATTGAAATAAATTATAAGAAATTGTTTGAATTTTTGATTTTGGACGTAAATTTGATCCTGTGCGTAAATTTTATGGTTACCATTTTGGCATCTCTTTTTGATACTAAGCGCCACCTAGAAAATGCATCAAGACCGAAAACATGAAACAAATTTTTTTTTGTACACTAACGAGTATCAATTAATGCTAAAAATATTTTTAGGATATATTATAACCTCTTCTTGTAAGAAATTCATAAATGTCACCTACTTTTTAAGGAGTTTGACCGGAGGGTCCGCTTAAAGTTACTTCAAAGTGTCATTCTCAAGTTCTACAGACATTTAATACTTTTATTTATAATATAGTCACATTGGTTAGATATCTGTTCTATTTACTCGATTAAGGAGCATTATGTCGGTTGACCAAACATTTCTGTGTATATACCACAACTGCAGCAATATGGAATTCCAGCGACCACAAAATTGACATCGACTTCTCGCGGTAATTGTGGTTATACAGGGTGTCCCAGAGGTAAGTGGGTTTACTTTGGGAGCTCATTCTATACCCTATTAAGGATCAAAAGGGGTTGTACGATCATACGCCTACAGACACTTGCTTTTCGAATTACCTACAAAGTGAATTTCATTAGAATGTATGTCACGGTAATATACACACTGTCAACATTTTCCTTGTACCAGTAGTACTTGATCATAATACCTCTTATAATGAAACTAACCACTCTAAATAACTTAAAACAGTTAATCAAAAAGTATCTTAGATCATATCATCACAGATAGAAAATATTTATAACTCAAACAAAACGGCGTTTCTAAATAAACAGCATTTGAATTTATTTTCACCCACGAATAAAAACTCGTAAAATAAGCTTTCAGAGGACAAGTTCAAGTCTGTACAATCATTTGTAACCTGTACACCGTTACAAAATTCTCGTCAACAGTAATTCAACACTACCACTTTAAATTGCAAACTCAGATGGAAACTTCCAAAAATGGCCCAAACACTTTGCATTTCCGAATCATCTGGAACGAAGTATTATATCCTGCCCAACTCAACGTTGAAGGTTTAAATGTTACATTTCGTGCTTTGGAACAAAAGAAACTGGTACCAAAGTCAGATCTGATTCGAGAGAAAATTCTAGTAATGCAAGCAGCACCAATACCCCTTCATGTATTAGGACTTTACCAGGAAATCAAATCTTTGGAATTTAGTAAAAGGATATGAACGCACCAAGGCAAGCAAAGGTTGCAGGCCATTGCGATTCTTGAGTGAAAGGTGAAATTGAAGTGATATCTGCAAAGACATCACTTACACCACTAAGATTCCTCAAGCCCTCCAACCAGAATCGATTCTGCTACCAGTCCATTTAGCTCAAAAGCTCCAAATCGCGAACTTTAAAATCAGGTGATTCCATCTAATTATTAATACAAAAATAGCACCATTCGATTCTTCTTGGCGAGACCCCTCAGGCTTAACATTGTCCTTTGGAGACTTATTCTTAGAACACCCTGTACAGTCGTGCCCATTCTCCTTTCTCCTTTTCCCATCGCTCACGGGCTTCCCTCCCTGTCTAGCCTGGCCAATATTCAGGTTGCTCCCCGAGGTACAATGGTCTGGCATCTGGTTTATCGCGTGTTTAAGGGCCGTCCTTTAAGAACCTGCACTGCTGTGGACCATGTCGTCGGCACCGATAATTAGGAATCGTTTACATACACGCTTAAGTTTCGTGGACGAGGGTGTATTGAGGAAGCGGAGCGTAGAAACGAGGAAGGCCCCGCATAATAACCGACCATTGTTACCCCCGTCGTTACTAACCTCCCCCTTACGTATCGGCATTACGGTACAACAGCGTCCCAGATTCTTCGTACGTGACTACCTCCGCCGATTCATCGATCGAGTTTAATACCCCACGATCGGACATATTGGGGGGAATTAATTAGGTTCCTCTAAGGTCGACATAGTCAACAGTTTTTTATGCTGTCGGACGACGTTCATTTTCTATCGGATTGTTTGTCCCTGTTTTTAAGGGAGATTTAGTAGTCAAGGGTAGTGATCGAATTTACGAATCTGAGAGATTTAGTTTCGTACTCGCTTAATTGGAACGGAGTTTCGGAGCTTCTTTCATTTTTGGATGTGGGCTTCATGTAAGAATTTAGTAATGATTTAGTGATCAAGTATAGTAGATACCTACTCGATGTACATATTGCAATGGACTTTTGGAGCTTCCATTGTTCGTGGATAAAATAAGAGTGGAAGCGTTACTATGTTTACTTTAATGCAGATTCAATTATAATTTAATTATTGATTATATATGATTAAATTATTATTATTATTATTATTATTATAAATGTAACATATTTTGAGGAAATAGAACGTGGAGTTATCGCAGTAATTACTTCTCAAGGAGTGGTTTGTAATCACTTTTCTAAGGTGTAAAAATATTTACAGTATTTATCTTTTACTATTTCAAATACTACTATTATTAATATCCTCCTTTTTTAATAATTTTAGTTTCTTCTAATTTAGATTTCTTAATAAACTTAAACTTGTTACTTTTTCCTCTGTCATTGACTACTCTTCTTTTTTTATCAATTTACTAAATCCTCCCTAAATTCCGAACCATCTCTATCAACGCAGTTTACGTTACACTATCGTGCATGTCACTCAAAACGTTCGGCTCTGACATAGTAACGATCGAGCATGAGTGACAATGATTTTACCCAGGATCCTGCAACCAACGAGCAATCTGTCATCGTCGGATCAAGACAAATTAAACCAACATATTTAAATCGCGACTCGCAACATATATTTGTGACGAATCCTACACTATCAACGGATCTATGAAATGTGCGCTGAAATTTTATGGGGACGAGTTGCCCGTTCGATTCGATCCTGAAATACAAATAAACCACCTATGTCTGGATGGATTCCCCTGTCTGCAAGGCAAAGTACAAAATGATGAATTTCGACAGACACGAGTTCGAGCAATCTGCAAAACGAATTTGTACGTCGAGAATGGTACGTCATGTGTCGGCGGGGGAAAAATCAATATCCATTTGAAAGGGTACACTACGTTTTCCGCGGCTCCATAGAGACAAGGTTATACGACGCTGGCGGGAAAATATTAGTTGAGTTGTTTGCCCCGAACGTCGTTTGTTCGCATCGACCTGGATTTATATCGAAATCCCCTGTTGCTGTCGTTAAAAATCGTTGCCCACTGGGAAACAAATGAGATACTTCGTTCGATTTGCTCCATCTTCGCTACGAGAAACTGTTACGATTTTCAGATTAAAGGGTAGTACCACTCTAGCGTCTGGTAAAACAGCCTGATTTTGAGAATTTTCTATGCGAGTAGAGTGAATGGAATACAAAATCTGTTTAAAAGCTTTTATTGCACATACTTTGAAGTATGATTACAATTTTTTTTTAATTTTTTTAGTATAAAACGAAGTCGTCACAGTTGAAAAAGGAAGCTTCTTGTGATGGATAGTGTTCTGCGGCTGAAAAGATTTCTCCCCCAATTTTTGATCGAGAATAAAAAGCAAAAATTTTTTAGTTTTATATAACATCATTTCGGGAAGTACGTACGGAAATAAAAAATAGCGTTTTTTTTAAGTATGGTGCGTGATGGAACAAAAAGTTTCAGTTTTAGCTAAAAAATTACGTGAAAAGTTATTTATTTTAATAATATTAGTGTAATAGTTGCAAGCTTGTATACGAGAATGAAATTGATTTTCGTTATGAGGCTAGGGTCACCGTTCGGCTGTTCCGGGTATAGTTGGTCTATGCAAAACTCTATTTGTTATAATAATAGGCCCCTGTTATTAGGTTCTACTGAAATAATCTGCCATCCGCACATCCCCCTGATATTCTGTCCGTTTGCATATCCACTTTGTGGATTTAGGTTCTCTGAGAATCTGAAGGCTCTTTTACGGTATCCGAGTCATTTTTTCCTGCGGATTCAACTGTCTGGGTCACCCGTTTTTTAGCTTTAAAGAACCGGATCTCGCAAAGGGATTTCTCCCGGTGACCGTATTACCTTTTAAGCTGGCTCCAGTGATCTTCCCTTTGAAACGGAATCTAAATGAATAAAATTAAACAGCATACGGTTCAAAGTAGGTAACGTAGCAACGCATCCCTAGCAAGGCATATGTCATATAACAGTCTCGTAAAGTTGATTTAACGTGTTATGAAAAGTACATTTGAAACAAACCGAATAAACTACAATTAACATAGATGTTCACTGCTCGCATTTTCCAAGCATCTCCTTTAGAGCTCTACATTTTTCACTATATGTAGTTATATTCGTACAAAATATCTCGTATCTTGAGCTTTCGCAAAATGTATACTAAGTGCACAAACACGAGTAAAAGAAAGCTTCATGGTGTTTTTCGCCATGTCCACTGTATTTTTAAATTTTAGTCCGGTAAATTAATTTGCTGAAGGGACAATTATGTATTTCTAATTCAAAGACTGCGCAGAAAATACTTAAGGTAAAGGTACCAGTAGTTGACCATGTATCAGTAATTGACCACTTTTCAGAAAAACATGAAAAATAAGGTTTTTAGAAGTGACATCTACCAACTAAAATCTAAAACCCTCAAGTTTGAAGTACAATATGAATAGTGTTGGCGAACGTTTATTTACACCAAGGTGAGCAGAACTCGCAACGTCTACTCTGTTCCTGAATTGAACTTTTTATGGAATTGATTTGTTTTATTTCTTATTTTATTCTTTAATTGTAATTTGTGCTGGTAATTATTCAAACTAAATCATACTAAAATGATTCCCAACATTATTGCTTTAACCCTCTTTCTAGTATAAGTGGTCAACTACTAACGAACAGAAGGTTAATTACTAGATTTTTCATTTTTAAGAGTGGTCAACTACTGAAGCAATTACTGAATTTTTAAATATGTTTTTTAAATTTGTATAAGTAAACTTTTTTTTAAAATGTGGCCTTATTACATAATCTAGAAGACTTAAAGAGTGTCTTCAGCCTTCGACTCTCGCTATTTGATGACAGAGCAAATAGTTGCTATTGTTTACGTGAAGGATTTCTCTTAACTGGTCAACTACTGGTGCCTTTACCTTATATGTAAAACTCCTAAAATTAATACAAATTTATTTAATAAAAAATTGTTTCAGTTATTCTCGAATAACTTCATTTTGTTCGCAATTCTTAATCGAAACTCGATCTCTGATCCAAGGAATCTCGCAAAACCATAATTTCCCTTACATATCAGTCATCGTTAAAAGAATCATGAGGAAAAAAAGTAAAAATACACAAATCTAACTGAATGTAATACCCTAATTCCCCTCAGTTCTATCTTTCGATCCTCGTCGAAGGAATCGTGGAAAATATCCACCCTCAACGCAAAGAAGCAGAAAAAATCCAACCTTCTCTTTCCCTCCATTCATCATCCAAGAAACAACGACAAAAATAAATTAGTTCCCTTTTTATCCCTCTCAGAAAATCCACACGTTACCCGCCTAAACACCACCGTCTCCGCGCGAAGTTCTTAAACCCTGGATATCGGTGTTTGCGCAACGCTCCTGCCGTGGCCGTTTCATTACTTCCGTTCCTTTGAAGTCTTTGAAATAACCGGGCCCAGTAACAAGCGACTTCACAATGATCTCGCCGTTCTCCCGTTCCTTCTTCATCCAACGGATCCTCCGTCCCATTTCCAACCAACCAACTCGATCCCAGCGTCGAAGCCATCGAGTTAAGCCGCTCTTAAGTCTCGGCCGGTGTCTACGATCGTTGCGGGATTTCAGGTTTAGTGAAATTTCAAGCTTCGACGGCGAAGCCGCGCGGGTAAAGAGTCGTGATTGCATCGAGGAACGGGAAGACCCTTGTTCCCCTGCTCTTTCCTTCGCAGGAATACCCTGGGTGACCAGAAAACGCTGCTCCACACGAGTTCCTTCTTCTCCTTTCACTGGATTGCTGTTTCGGAACCCTGCAACGCACAGGGGATGATCTTTGATCATCATCTGTCTTCGGCTTCGAGCGGTACTTGGTTTCCTATCCCAAAAATGGTCAGGTCTGGTCGAGAGACTCTTCTGTGAGCTTCCAAGTGTTGGGTACTATTTTTCAAAGACAGAAACTACTAGTGAATGGTAGGTTAGGTCTTTAATAGCCCATTCCTTGCGCCGCAACTTAGTCATCTTTACTGAAATTATGAAAATTAAGTCCCTAAGGCTCAGACACCTAGCACCGTGCCATTATTCCTTAAGACAGTTACATTTCCGTGTAGATGCGCCATTATGTCCTGGATCACAATAGCATTCGCGTGCTCCAGTCCCTCCTCGAATTTGATGTCTCGTCCCTGCGCCCCCCACCATTATTTCCCAGGTTTCTTTCCACTTTCGTGCTACTTGTAACCTGCATCTAGCTTGTAGAGTTTCTCACGCTTCCCAGCAGACACTGTTGCGAAACGCGACTGTGGAAGAATTACCGAGGTGAATGTCGAACTTGCGGCATCGGCCGCACGGAATAGTCTTAGGGCATATACTACTCTAAGGGAATAGTGACCGCATCGCGTTGTTGTTCCGCCGCCAGCCCCGTTTGTCAAGACTATTATGAGGAATTACTGTATAGAGTGATCACTTCAACGTAATATAAGATTTCGTAGGAATTCACAATAATTTGACCAAAAAGAGTTTCTAACAAAAGTTAGATTTTAGGAATTAGAAAATTTCTATGATAACCCCCTTTCTCCTGATGCCCTAAGGACTTGCATATTTTGCCCTAGTACATACTCGGTAAACGGAGGAATAGGCGATCTAAAAAATAGGGTTCAAATCATCTGTTTTGGAGGTGTTGTTGCCAGTGCACGCATAATTTTTAGCTTCTGATACTATTTACTAATGAAGTGTTTCCTAATGAAATGTTTCCTAATGAAGACATAATTAATTTTCCATTTAATCCAATAAGTATTGCACACAGACGTGACCACAAAATTTCAATGCAACAAGCGATTTTGTTATAACGTATAGTTTTAAATTAAAAAAAAATCATCCTATTTTATATGATTAGTACAGCCTATTGAAATACATTACTGCTACTAACTCAATTTTTGAATAAATGGGGATTAGTCCATTTTTGTTCTAAATGCCTCATATTACACAAAACTCGTGCTACTGAGGAGCACGTGGTGGATCATCCAACGTGGAATTTCGCGGAGTATTTTTGTACGTTTACACGAATTGCTTTTAGTTTAAAACGGGAAATTTATTTAATTATCGAAGTGAAGTTTTCGTTAGTTGAGCTTTTATGATCGTCTGCCTAAAACTGTACACTGGCAAAGGGTGTGCACGAGTAATCGACTTCTAATCCTCGCCTGGCAGCTGCAGCGATACTACTTATTTATTTAGTAAGAAATGTGCTCGCGAAAATCCACGCTTTCTTGTTCATCGCGCGTATAACTTCGTTCATCTTCATTGCACGCGTCTACGACCTCGTATGTCCTTTTTACAGGGACTAAGACTTCGTCTCTCCTTTTTATACGCTCAGTAAAGCTTCGTCTACCTTTCTTCTCGAACTATTTAATTGTTCACACCTTTCTGCCATCGGCCCAGTGAGCACCGACAATAAAGAAGGCTGCCATATAACTCGATCCTCAGGTCTGCCTTCTTCTTCCGTGCGTACGACTGTATCTATTTTTTCTGCAAGCCTGTACAACTTCGCCTGTCGTTTTCCCACTCGTCTACGGCCTTGTCCATCTTTTCCTCAGTCGCTCGGCGATGTTCATCCTCTTCTCGCTCGTCTGCAGCATCGACCACACTTCTTGCACTTATCTGCGACGCCGTCACCCCTTCTTCTACCTTCTTCACACCTTTTTACCCTCCATCCATCCCACCCACCACAGAAAAAAAACTAGTTCGCTGAGGTCAAGCCTTGGCGCACCCCTTTTTCCCTCACGGCGTAAACAACTTCGCTTGTCCTTCTTTCACGCGTCTAAGATTTCGTCCGTCTCTTTTCTGCAAACCAGTTGTTCACACCTTTTCTTGTCCACGATCCACCGATCACGAGGAACACCGCCGTAACCCGATCGTCGTCTCTTCGTTGATTACAACACCTTCGTAAACAACTACTATGTTCCTCTATCTTGCAGGCATCCACAACTTCGTTTTTACTTTTTACAGTTGGAAACACTGTAGAAAGTTTCTTGTAGAAAACAATGTAAGAGCCAATTAGATAGGGACAAGGCAGGATTGACACTTACAGTGGTTGCATATTTAAATAAATGTCACATTCAGTTTGCTCAACAAATAAGACATGGCACATACAGGGTTTTTACAAACACGATTCTTTTTTCATGAATTTGGAGTATATTAATTCAAGAAATAAATTTTTTTGCGATGCATTTGGGTTATTGTATAGTTAAGCATGTTTAGCAATCAAAACAAAGTACATTTTGTAAATAATTTAAAGTCAGGGAAGTTTCTTCTCTTTCATGAAAAATTTGATTTTCGGCACTTACAGTGTTTTTTAAAAGGACTCTTCGCTTATCCTCAACTGTGTTTAGTCGTCTGCTCTTTTTCGTCAAGAGTTTCGATCCAAGAGATGCGCGACTATAGAAATCACTTCATCTTTGATAAATCTATTTCCGAGTACCCTCGATTTTCCCCACCTTTGGCGTCGGATGTGCAGTGTAAGTTATTTCTGGTCGTTTCCTGTCGTGATCCGGTGGCTCGCGAAAGTTGGCGAAAATTACATTCACTTCTGCCAGATAATCACAAAGTCTTCCGGCCTCTGTAATCTTCGTTTCTCTTGGCTTCTACTTTCTCACTTCCTCGTTTCCTCCTTCTTACCCACTTTTTTTTATTTGGAAAAATTCAATAGACGGAGGACAGTTCCTTTGAAGAGTGACGAATTATTTTTGCTAGAAAAATGTCTTTCTCAATGGACTGCATTGGAACAATAATTTATTTATTGGGAGATCAGTGATGAAATCGCGCAATTCTTCATATATATTGCTAACATTTATCACTGATTATACCATGTGTTTATATGTTCACGATTAACACACAATTTGAACTAACTGAAAATTCATTTCTGGAAACAAATGGGATTTATAATAATTTTCCTACACTAAAGGTTCTCGAGAAACACTGTAATTTCTCGAGAAATGAGAAATAAGAAATTATAAAATTTCTCGAGAAATTCTCGAGAAGGAACACTAACTTTATCGCACTTTTCTCTTAATGAGTATATTACCAGATGCTAAAACAGAAATGTAACCTTCGAAACATTTATTTCTCGACCTCAGAAATAACATAATCTGTTACATTTTACATTTTAACACATATAGCATCTTTCCATGTAACAATACACGTATATGGTAAATGGCGGATACCGACACTTGAGTCTGAAATCACCATAAATGAATGAAATGACAGTAGGTGGCCCCGCTATTACAACGATTTTCTCGGAAGCATTAAATGGCTTCCATGGAAAGCCCATAGATGCAGCTTAGACGTCCCATTTCTGCCATTCCGAATGTATTCGAGGATGCAGTTGTGCTACATGCAGAGTATCGATTGTGGGCCATAGACCGTTCTGTGCAAACTTTATTAAATTGGATATTTCTACGAATTTCACGTGGTTTCAAATATTTTTTGTATTAAGCACATGTTGGGAGGGAAGCACCGGGCGATATAAATTAGTTAATTAAAAGTTACGGAGAATAAGAGGTTCAATATTTAGAGGAACTTTTAACAATTTTATATTTTATATTTTATATTACGCAGAGAGTGAAACGGTCACATAGACGATCAAGCATGTTTGGCACTCCATGATTATTTACAGTGATGATCAAAGAAAATTTAACATTTAAATTCTTATATACATGCTATTCGAGCATTGCTATTTTATTCTGTGAAATCTCTTTACTCTGCACGAAATTAATGAAAAATCAACAAATTACCATATTTTTGGCATACTCATAAACTTTCTTTTAAGTACTATTTTATATTTAATGCCCAAATTAGACAATATCTCAAACTTTCGCTTATACATAGATACTAAATTATATTCTCCATTAAGAACAGTAGCATCAGTTTAAAATTTCTAATTTACCCAAACTTTATTCTATTCCCTATTAAAATTGTTACGACACCAATGAACCATTTCGTGATAAATATTTAGTTTACATAATTGCTTTCAATATTTCAACCAGGGTTTCATAACATTCAGCTTCTTCTCCTTCATTTTCATAATCATGTAAGAATACTTTTTTGCAAAGCAGAAGAATCGGTGCGCCTGCACATTTTTGTAAACTCACTACAAAATCATTTTGCTTTAGTGTCTTTACTCATTATGGCACCTTTTAAATAAACCGAATAGATACTGTCAGGCACTGATATACACTGGCGACGTGATTCCCCAACTGTCAATCTTGACGAGGTAAATCAAACACGTTCAATCATTCTTCTGTCATTTGCGCAAGCCTTCCAACCTATAGCCCTACAGTCGAAACGTTTGTGCAAGCAGAATGATTGACGAGCACGTTTGGTTGCCTATCCGCCACTCGAGCCAAGAGAAACTGGACTTTCGAAACACGAGGAGTGGCAGGACGGGTGGAACAAAGGGTTAGCGATTTCAAAGGGTGAAAATGCTGAATAGGATTTTCTTTCTTCTAAAGCGACACTTTTCGAAATAATTAGGATTACAAAAGTGTCTTGCATTCGTGTATTTTTATCTATTATACATCAGTCACATTTATTGTTATACATTATTACACATTAGTTTCTAGGAACAGGCATGTCCAACAGTAAAGAACTGAATACTGACATATACTGGTATCATCTTCCATACACCAGTTTTCTCCAAAAATACACTTTCCACATGTAGGAATCGCAAATACGTGGCAGCAGCAAGTCGAGGCAGACATGAAAAAAGGAAAGGCGAAGGATCGCCGGTGCATGTTTACACGAGAAACTATTCTTGAGGCAGCGGCTTCTCATAAAACTTTTCGCGTTGGGCGAGACGGTTTAAAAAAGTCTTAACAGACGGGTTTTTTGTTGGAGATGTTTAAAAAATTGAAACGCGGCCTGGTACGTGCGAAGGTTATCGCCATGAGACGTATGTCTCGTAATCGTTTCCATTATGATCACTTTGGAAAACAAACTACCGCCACTTATTATTATTACGCTCGTAATTTTTGGAATTACTGTTGCACTCTTTGCTTCCCCCGTCTTGTATTCTTTGTGGAAATTATTTCCACGTATTTTTCAGCCCTTTCTGAAAGGTAGGTACTATGAGGGGACGTTTACTGCTTCGGGGTATGTGGACACGTACAAGAAAATCAATTAAAAAGAGAATGAAGGTGTGAAAAATTTGATTCTCGAGGGTGTATTCTTATAACAATAAGAAATTAATTATTTGAAATATATTTCCTTTTATTTTATTTTTAAGGTTGCATCGACCGATTTGGGTCATTAGCAAATATGTTAGTTTACAATAACAATAATAGCAGACATAGATATTAAAATTATGTTAAATTTAAATTAAATTATATGGAGAATCCCTTTCAATTCCATATATGTGAAGAAACCCATTCAAATAGGATTCTTTTAAATATATTGTATGCAGGTAGAAGTGTTTCTTGTTATTAAGTTATTGTATAGTAAAATTGCAGTATATCTCATTCATGCAAACTCGAAACTCGTGCTCTCCAGAAGTAGGAACGTCAAAGGACTGGAAATTGTAGGTGTTCTCTCGAATTATTCGTTTCTCGACTGAATCAGTCATTCATTCCGACTCGTCGAGCGTTAAGGGAGCAAGCACAAGCGGAACGTCGCCAGCGAGCCGCCCTTCTACTTTCATATTCTTCGATCGCGTTGATCCCACACAGCCCGTTAGCTACTATCGGAAAAATAAAGGGCGGCGAGCGACTTTTGCCTATATGCCCGCGCCCCAGAGGCAGAATAGCATATGCGACTTCTGCTCCCTCCTTCTGCATTGTTCTTTTACGAGGCTGTCTCTCGGGCTCCCGGTAAAGGATAAAGCTCGCGGCGAAAGTAACTTTTTATTTGCGCGCGGAGAAATATGAATTTCCACTTCTCGTGTTGGCATTTCGTATGGGGATGGTGCTTTCGATGTGTACACTTCGACAGACGTTTCATGGTAACATTCCACGCGAGATTTTAATTTGCGAAGCGCAAACGACACGAGGTATTGTCTTGTAAAACCGAAAAAACATGGAACTGCCATTTGTAAAAGGCAAAGGATGTGAGAATTTAATTTGTGAAAGCTAAACGTCGTGAAATTTCGGCTCGTAGGACCAAAAGTTCTTCGTTTAAATGATGCAATCTGAATGATGGGAAATCTTGACTGTAAAAGTCTAAAGAAGCGTTACAGGATTTATTGGTATACTTTACATCTCAAAATTATCGAATTCAGTCTTAAGGGTACATTCTCGTATAATCCCTTAACAAATTTAGGATTTTTTTTAAGAAAACTGTAAGTCACAGGGTAAAAAGTCTTTTTAGTATTAATTTATACACGTTTTAACATGATAAAAGAAAATTTTTTATTGTTGTTTCTCCGATGTAATCTTGAATAAATATCATGTACACTGTGTTTTTATCACCGCCAGAGTTATTGATATTTATTCAAGGTTACACCGGAGAAGAAATAATAAATAAAAAAAATGTATGATTTTAAAACATGTATAAATCAATACCAGAAAGACTTTTTACCTTATCGATTACAGTTTCTTTAAAAAAATCCTAAACTTTTGAAGAGATGACCCAAAAATGCAGAGAGTCGCAAACCAATCGTTGTTGGGACACAGTAATAAATTTTAAGTTACACGTAGCATGAATTATAACCCAGAAAGATTCCACAGTGTGGGTGAGTATACAATTACCGATCGCGGATAGCGTAACAGTTAATTTCTTTATCATATACTAGCTTTACTACTCGACTTCGCCCAAAATTTAGATCCTGAGTTCATAAAAAAATTTTTTGTTCAGTTTTTTTTTGTGAAAATAGTGACATTCATCTCAATTAGTCAGGCATAATGAGCTGAGGCACATTTCGTGATCCCAGAGTTTTTCGTTCAAAAGTATTTAGGCGACAGACAAACACACAACATATAGAAGATTTCTGCTTTATATATTAAGATTGTTTATTGGTATTCATTAATTAATATTGATGCTCATCAATACGTTCCTAATTCGGTCTCACCCCTAAGGGAAACGCTTAGCAATACATATTACATCCAATTTTCACGGTCTTCCTTCCATCCAACAATCCGTGCAGCAATTGTCAGCACCCAAAGCCCCACGCTGCAAGAATCCCCTAATTAGCCGTAAATTATGGCAAGAACGCGAAAGTTCCGTGCGCCGCCTTCGCTCCTACTCATCGCCACTGCCTCCATTGGATAGAGATATAATTACGATAATACGCGATCCTCCTTTGTCGACTCAACGAAAGATCGTATCTCGAGGGTAGCTGCGAGATGCCCTCACTCCTCCATCTCCTTTCTTCCCTGCCGTCACGAAATTTCATTGCATCTCGTGTTTGGGAGACCTGCGACGAATTCGGAATTCCCGTATCAAGGGAACTGTATCTGGCCAGGACGAGGAAGGAAACGAAGAAGGAAGGGAGAGTGGAGCGAAGGGACATTGGACGAGGAGAAAGAGACATGCCGCGGCTCGATGACGGTTCAGATATTATTTCTTCCACTCGAATAATAGGGTCGGCTCGCTTTAACCATCGCGGACGTTCCCACCGCCCTTTGCTCCACCCTTTCCTTTTGCCCTGGCCACACTAATGAACGCTTTGTCCTGTGACGTGGCCGACGGTTAAACGGGGCCTTTCGCCCGGTGATATCGCGCAAATTACACCCCCTGTACAAACAAGTGGCTGCTCTCCAAGATTCGATTCCCCCGATGCGCCCTTTGACATTAATTGCATTTCTTTCGAGCCGTGATATCCTTTGTTGCGAAATTGAGGACGCTTTAAGGGGAACGCTCCGGTTCTGCACCCGTGGATGTCGGCCCAGTGTAACGCCGCGGCGCCCCGAGAAACTTTCGTAAGTTTCAGATACGGCACGGGAAATTGACAATTGTTGAGTTCTAGTGGGCGCTTGAAGAAGCTTTCTGGCTCTTCTCAGTAGGGCTACCGTGTCGTTTATTCGTCGCTGAGAATGTAATATTCGGGAAATAGTTAGCGACGGGAGTATGAGGCAGACGCAAAGCGCAACAGATTAAGTGGAGGCAGTCCGTCTGTGGTCGGACGCTTTTCGGACCAATACGACTGGAAGCAGAGATGGGCAAAAGTTTTATTTAAATGAAAAATTACGAGTAACGAATGAAAGTTAAAAAAATTATTTCTCATGTGCTGAATGAAGTTACACCGGGTAAACTTTTAAAATTAACTTTATTCGTCGAATATTCTAAAGCTAGTCAATTTTATTTGATCCGTTATTTAAGTCATTTTTATTTAGTTAATGTCCAATTCTGACTGGAAGTATAACGCTCCCCGATTTTTTTGCAGGTGTTATTTTTCAATGTGTTTGAAATAGAAGTTATTCCAATGAGTGGGGTCTTTTGAAAATAATGTGTATAAATCTTGCGATAATTTCGTTTGAAATTATTCGTTTTCATGGAATGATATTCAATTTAAAAAATTAGACGAATACTGCTCATACATTCTCGATGAACTTTTCGCAGTTTCCATAATTTTAATAAAGTAGAGAAGAAATGGGAGATGATTATTCAATACCAACAAACACTGAATCTGAATTTTAACACTGACAGGCAGCACCCTTTTCTAAAAAGATTACAACAAATTTCCAATAATGAATATTTCTAAATAATTCAAGAATATACTAATCAATGCCAATTAAGCGCGTGTAGCAATATGTTTCCATTTAATATAGTACCCGCATCTGAAATTCTGAAATTATTACGCGTGATGCAGGTAGCCGTGTGTATTTTATCCGACAGACAAAGCGAAGTTCAGAAGGACCCAGCCTCATTACACTGCAACGAAGTTCCGTCGCCTCGAACTGCGTGTAATATTTGCAATTTTCACTTCATAATTCGCGTTACGTCTAATACGGGCGCCTTTGTACGACAGACGGAATTGCTGCCATTCCGTCTCTCGCGTATTGTAATTTACAGAGCTCCCTCTAATCTTCAGACCTCCCCACGGAAATAAACGCTTTTGTCGAAAGTTTCCGCGTTTTCGATCGACTAGTTATGAAGCATTCCTGAACGTAAGAATGCGCCGGTGCTTTAACAATCTCGCGTTAGAAATTCAATGAATTCTCCCGTTACGTTCTTATCTCATTTCTGGTTTAGGTGAAAATATTTCATACCTATATTTCCACTAAGGAAATCTGTTGAAACTTCTACCTTTAAAAAAGCAAATTTACAAACGTTACATATTACAGTCGACATTTTGATAAAAGTGCGACGTGTTCTCGCATTTAATAGGAAGAAATCGATATTAAAGGAATATTGGAAATTTTTTGGATATTCAACTTCTACTTACCTGGAATACATTTTCAGCGAGGCTTATCAGAAGAGGTTACTGAAAGGTTGAACGTTGATCGGCTGCACAGATAGCAGAATCTATTCGTTTATAGCAAAACCCATCAAAACTTTTGCACTCAGCCAATATTACGTTGGTACCACTGGCCTATTTTAGAACCCCTCAATCTATGGGATTTGAATTCTAAGATATAATTCTTTCTAATGTAACTATCTCACTTTCGTTACCGTTCACAGGTTAAACTTACTTTTCACCACTACTGTACATCTCTGAAAGTCTCTATAAGTCTCGATAAAAGGCGTGCATGACAATAAAAGAGCTCCGAGGCGGCGCAAAAGTACCATTGAAGAAAAGGGAACCGTGGGAAAATTGTATGCATTGAGTGGACCGATGAATTACATCGATCTCCCGTAGGAATCCATTTCATCCAGCTTCCAAGCAATATGGGCATTTATTTTCGCCCAGGAAACTTGATATTCTGATCGATGGCTATCGTTGCTCTTATTCTACGTCAGAAAACACCTTTCACGCTGCTGGGAACGGCGAATCGCTGACTGTGCGTCTCCATCTCGTTCAATCTATTTCTTTTCAGATATACAAAAAAAGTCATGCCTCATGTTCCTGGAAAAGGAATCTGCGCTCTTGAATTTATAGAGCTCGACACTCGCGACGACCTGCCTCGACGCGTTCTCGAATTAAAAATTACTTCGACGTTCCCAGCTAAAGGGTTAACAGGGAACACAGAAGATAGAGGATTCGGGTTGCTTTTAAGAAATTCCGTTTCGGGTTATCGTGCCTCGTTCACGGTTGCGTCCCGTCACACTGAACGAATACATAATGCTTTGCACATCAAAGCTGGCGTTGCTTTAGCACTCATCTCGCGACTATAGCCTTGTCCCTTCGATGCTCAGACTTAATTGAGTTTATTAATTATTGATCAGTGGTAAGTAGATTAGCCCGCTGTTCCCCAAAGCATGACAGCGGGCCATTAACTGTCCCCGCGTAGCCGCTGCACGCTCTTGAATTATGTATGTATCTCCTTCTTAGCACGCGATATTTATTTCACATCTCCCTCAATTGGTCTAGCGTTTTTAGGAAACGTTAGATAAGCTCGTCGTAATATTTATTGGCATGAATATGGACCCCTTGGGCTTCAATATTTCTCGACCCCTTCTTCAGGCTATATTAAAAATAGTAACCTTATAGGGGAGTTTTCCTAGAGCCCGACGTTTAAAGTTTTTCTCAAGTAAGAAGAAAGATATAATATTACATTAATCTTCTTAGTTGCACACACGCGACTAGAACGCGTCGAAATCTAATTCTGTTTATTTTCTAGTCTCTCTATGGATTACGCGGAATAACGGCTCAGTGGCGTTTCAAATGTTACAGATATAGCTGATGTCCAGTATCAGGTGTCGTCCGGCGTTAAGGGAACTCGTACTACTCCACAATTGCCTTCACCAATATTTACCTTCATTTATTCTTCTACGAGCCGTTCACAAAGTTTGACATTTTGAACTATCCATTTGAATAGGTAAAGAGTGAGATGGTAGAGGGGAACAGAGAGGGAATATCGAAAAAATTTAACGGTGCCACTTGCATTCATTGATCGTCGACCCATCGTTTTTTTATCGGCAGTTTTTATTTTTGAGGCTGGCCCATTCTGCCGGCTCCATTACGCGTGGCTGTAACCAGAGGCGCTCAAAATAGGAAACGTGGTCGAAAAAGAGCGAGGTTGGAGGTTCCCATTTTTATCGCGTGTCAATTAAAACAGAACGAGCGGTAACGATCGAGGTGAATCGTCATTGGTGTGAAAAAAAGTTGAACAGTAAGTATATACTTGGTGGGTTGCGAGATACAAAACCGGTAGTTAAAAGAATATTTTGTATGTCATATTTTTGTATGTCTACGTAACTAATTTAATATTATTGACCTATTCTGTCAATCCCAAATCTATGAGATACATATTTGTAGGATGTAATTCTTTCTAATGGAACAGTTTTACTCTTGCTACCGTTCACAGTTGAAACATTATTTTCACCACTACTGTACGACACCATGGCCTTCAGATGACTTTGAATTCAGAAATTTAAGACGGAGCAGTGAGAATTTTAATGCAAAAAACGGCAGTTATTAACAAAAAGGTAATCCTCATCGATTTCGATGACCTTAAGAAATGTTGTTAAAGTTAACATTCTGAACAACTTTTTCATATACATGTTACCGTCGCTCGGCTTTAGTTCGCGGAGTATTTGCAAAAAACTGTGATCAGTAGTTGTTTTGGGTTAGATGACTTAGAGCGAGAAGAGGGGGATGGTCAAATTTGGGGAGATTTAAGATAACAAAATCCGTAAACCAATTACCGATCACAGATTTTTGAAAATATCTTGGAAACTAAAGCCGAGTGGCGGTAACATGTATAGAAGAAAGTTATTCAGAATCAAGCCCCCGATAACATATTCTAAAGTCATCGAATTCGGTGAGAACTGCCCTTTTGTAAATAAATACCTAAAAAGCACTGTTCACTGCGTGTCAGAAACCACACCAGAGAATATACCTAATAGAATGAATAATTAGAGCTTGTGCATCGATTACATTGGAAATGATTGAAAAGGTACTTAAAAGCATTATTTTACATTTAAATGTATTAACGCTGAAGGATATTATTGTGAACATGTAATTTAATTCGAGTAAAACAATTTAACGCATTGTTCTGTTTCTCGTGACTGAGCGCATATATGAAGAAACAAGGACGAACTCTAGTTTGTTGATTTAAAAATCTCCTATAAAACTAATCTCGTTAATCAAGCATCGTTCATACAAGTTTTATACGATAAGCAGAACATAACTAAAACGCAATATTTCATTACATTTGAATCTTCTCGATCCAATGTTACTTTGAAGGAAGGACGAAATCGTAACGCGTGTCAGTATCGAGAGCAATAACTGAGCCCTAGTAGTACAGCGTCGCATTGGTCAGACGCCAGCGAAACTGGTTCGGCACAATTTCCTTATGACTTCGTTTTATTTACTTTCTTACGGTTAAGAAGTCTTCAAACAGCCTGAAGTCATAACTCCCCGCACTGTTTCAACCATCGATTGATGCCAACGACGCAAACAGTCCCGTTTCAATTCCAGGAGACTCAGGTGATCGGAATTTTTAATTAAAATGGGCAAATAAACACCGTAAACGAACAAACAGCCGAGAACAAGGGGAAACTGGGAAGTGTGAATCTCCCGAAGGCAGAGGAGGTGATAAAGGGTGGGTGCCAGCGAAAGAAAGGAAAAAAACGAGAGGGTGGAGAAAAGGGGACAAATCGAATAAGGAAAACAATAGGACGAACTCAAAGAATACTGGTGGAAAGTGACAGAGGGAGGGGACGGGAGGAGTCAGAAAGGAGGAGATCGAATTAATTGCTACCAGTTGTCTGTGATCCAGTGAATGAAACTCGATCCACGGAATGTTTTGGAACTCCTAGCAATGCCAGCTCGAAGCGTTGTTGTTCGTCAGATCTGTTAAGGCTGCCGTCTCATTTTTGTTATGGTCCGAATCGATCGCAGCGTCCCTTGTAAACAGACAGATCTTAATGAAACTACTGCGGTCTATAAAAAGAACTTGTACATAGGTGATATCTCCAGGTACTCTGTGTAGACGAACTTTTGACGCATAGCTACCACTGCTTCTGTTCTCTCTGTCCCTGCTGCGCTATTGCCACAGAGCTCTCTCTTTCTATCGAAAAGTCCTCGAGAAGGGGGACCTCAAGAATGAAAGCCTTCGATCAAAAAAATTATTTACGACCGACGGATGAATTCCCGTCGAATAAACTGGTTTCAAATAAAAATAACTCTGTTATTTTTATTCGACGACAAATAAAGATAAAGTCTCTGTAATTTGATACTTTATTTCAATAATTTATAATTCCCATCTCTGAATGAAACATTACTAATTTACGTATCAATATCTCTTCTAATCTTCACAATTCTTATTATCCTCCCTCATTCTGTACAATATTTATATTTACTTGTGAAAAATATAATCTAGTAGTTCCGGAAATAATTCGATTTATACCGTGTTTGAATTCATTTTAATCTGCAAAATCTCAGCAATATGTTACTGAAAACGTTACGTTTTACATTTTATTAATACATAATCCAGTGCAAGCAACACTGTATGCTTTTCGAGCCGAGGCTCGAACCGAGATCAGAAGCCGCTGTCGAACAGCTCAAGTCCTCAGCTCAAAGAGAGATCACGTTGATTCGGATGAACACGCTGCCGAAACTTATTCGAATTTCGAAGGCTTCGATTAAAAGTCGAATAAACTGCGGGCAGCGATACACGGGAGAATCACCAAGTGCACGTGCGATTATTTACAGTCAGATTTTCGTTATGGTTGTCCATGAGAAATGTTCTGTTTATTTATATTCCAATGGAACGCACGTTTGAAATCTTCCTAACAAGGAATTATGAATATACAATTTGAAGAATTCTCTGTACTTTGCAGGCGCTTGTTATTCATCGTTGGAAACAGTCCTGTTGGATTCATTGAGGCGATTTTAATTAAATTGTTTCGATGCAATAAATGCGATACAAGAAATATTTCAGACAATGTTTCATTTCTCTTAGTTACTCTAAATATATCTATCATTCTTTTCGTTAGAAAGATGCGTGACAGGAAGAAGATACGGTTCCTCCTATCAAGGCTAAATTCTTTTCGGGCCTACAAATTTTAAAACACAAATTTTGTTACTGCTGAAAATTAAGAAATAGTCGATTGGAATATATTTCGGCTTGATATTACCTAATTAAATATTAGTATACTCGTCGTCTTTTATTTATAATTTCGCCTGTGTTATAATGTAAAGTAGTATAGTATGCGATGTCTCCGATACTATGGACTCAAAGAAGTTTGAATCGATCGATTAATTATAGGAGTATTCTGAGTTTCTTTTTTTATTTTGTCCATACGATACTACCTTAAATGAATATATATATATATACATACTTAGGTAGCATTTAATTAACCGTGAAATGTACATAGATACGATGCGGCGTAAGAAATGTTTCAACAGACTTCAAAAGGCCAGTACACATCGCAGTAAAAAAACTTTTAGCAAATACAGTCGTGTACTTTGCATCTTACTTTCAAAACTGCAACTTCAACTTTTCTTTATCCAAACAGAAACAGTCATTTTTATTATAAATCGATCCATTTATTTAGTAAATACACAATCGAGACGTAAACGTCCTTGAAATAAAAGCACTGTACACTTTCAATAAGCCGTCCCTTTCGGATTCACAAACTGTCAAATGTGAAAATAAATCGCCGCTCCAAAAAAAAGAAACGAAAAGTAAGATGCACGATTACTTGCAGTCATCTTTGATTTTCGTTTCTTACAAAGTTTGTTACATGCACCATATAAACATGGAAAAAGATATTCCAATACTAAATTGGCTTTTAAAATCAATTTGCAGATACATATACAATTCCATTTTCATACAACCATGTCTCGTACGGAGAATAATTTATTTTTAAACGAGTTCGCGTTTATTCGGAAACGAAACGCACAGTGCTTTATTCCGAGTTAAATAAACTGAATTTCATTTGGAATTAACAGTGACGAGGAGCATCAATGGAAACTTCAATTTTCATTAAAATTGAGCCCCCCTCCCCATTTCTAGAACAGCATTTTCACTGCTGTATATTCATGACTCTTCACACAAGCAAATAATTATTTTTCGAAACGAGAAAGCAAAAATTGAAAGTCTAAAATAGAAGCCCAACTCCATAAAAACTAGTATATCCTTTATATTTATTTACTACAGATTTTACACACAAATATGTGTGTAAAATCTGTAGTAAATAAATATACCTAAAATAATGATACCTATGTCGTTTAATACTTTTAATTTATCGTTTAATTTTTTCTATTCGTACTAAGATATAGAAAAACCAGCATGAGTGTTCCACTTTCCGAAAATTCTCTTAAATATCCGAACAATCATCCCTCCCTAATAATTCGGATACTGATATTACTGAATATTCTACTGTACTTCAAATAATCCGATATTTATTCGAATAACTGGGCGTTCTACTATATCCCTGAACGACTGACACATTTCGCTCAACCAGAAACATAACATCTGCCAAAGAGTATCGCTTACATCGGAACGTTTCTTTCAGACGTTTGGAGAAACCTTCCGTTATAGATAGCACAGCGTGCTCCTATTCACGACCAAGTCACCTATAAAGTATCGAATGCGTATTCGACCACAGAGGGGGTAGAAGCTTCCTTTGTAGCGGCCAGCGTAGAAACAATCGGCATAAAGGGACAGAAAAAGTAGCGGAACCGGGAAAAGGGGTATCCCTTTCCGCTAGATGGTGGTAACATTTCTAGACCCGGCTGGCGTGATCTCCATCAGCCTTTATTTTCTTTAATTAACGGCCCGCTGGGACGAGGCGTTCCGCCCGCGGTATCCGTTTGTCAGTTCGTCAGCCATTACTCATCGGGAATCCATTAGAAACGAATTCCGCTCGCGCTTTTTCCTCTGAACGGATAAATACGACGAATAAATATCGGGAAAGATATAAAAGCCGAAGCTGGGCTTCGTGCTGGTCCGCCCCGCTCGTATTTGCTTACAATACGATGAAATCGGATCTTCTGTGACGATTTCCCGCTGCCGGAAAATTGAACGTACACCGCCTTTGACGAAAACTTCCACCTGCCCGGCGGAAGGGCAACTAAAATATAAAAACCGACTATCGTCATATCTGTTTTCCATTTTTATTTCTCGCTCCCTTTCGAGCTTCTACCCTCCCCCCTTTTCTCCATGAGAATACTGGATACGATTTCGAATTGTGTTAAATTATTGTCCGCCTCGTCCGTCCGTGACTGTAAAAAGGGGACTGAGTTTTTTATGGGCTCTGTAAGTTCTGTTATGAAGGATATAGTATGGGAAAAATTAGATTGCACAGGTCGATTTGTTGGGGGATGTTACTTTGGAATTGGTCTTTTTATATGAAGCATTTATTGGGCTATTCTGTAGGTAATAAGGTTTCTTTGAGAGCTGATTTTATGAGAATGTAGCTTGACAGGAGCGTTGTTTATCGTCCTGGGATAAATATTAGTCTTCAGCGATGCTGTTTCAATAGTTGAAGAGGATGAGTCCAGTATTTCAGTTATTACAAAGGCGGGCGTGAGCAAAGAGTACACTCGGCATGGTGTGTTGTGATAAATTTAATCTCTTGTTTAGCGAAGAAAATAAATAAATTGATTTCAGGTGTATCATGAGACTATTATAACAGTGTACATAGGTACTACGTATAAAAAATATGATCAAGCTCAGATCTGCTTCTTAAATTGAACCATCTGTTGCGATTATCATATTAGAAGTCAAATAAATTCATATTTCATTTTCTCTCGAGTGAATTTGAACTGAAACTGGCACAGGTAATAAGTAACTCAAAATTTCTCGAAACCACAGCCTGCTTTAACGTCTTCAATGTTGTTTCGAGAATACTTATCCACGTCTTCCGAGTCACCCCAAAGGGAAACAAGATTGTGAACCAGGTAAAACCCAAGCTTCTCTGTGACCCCGGAATCCATAAATCTAGATGCTGAAGTATTCCGTGATTCGTGAAATATTACCAACAAGTAAAGGTGTCCCATCTATCAAGCAAGTGCCTCTGCAAACTATCCTTTCAAAAACCTAAGAACCTTCCCTCTGAAATCGAAACATCATCCGAATTTTTTTTCGATAAAATATAACAGAATTTAATCGCCCTGGAAAGCAAAAAGGTTGAAGGTAAAAAGTATGACGTAATTTTAATCATCACTCGTTTACATTTCCACTCAATTCTTGTAATCTTCTCATCACATTTTAGATAAATAATTACAGTTTCCTGTATCCCTAAGAATTTACTAAAAAATATCCTACAAGAATTTTTTATTTCCAAGTGGTACGAAAAATGGCAACATTTCGCCACCCCCATTTGATAGTGCATACAAAATACAACTAAGAAGATAAAAGTTAAGTGGAGCGAGATCGACCTTTATAACTTCCCCCAAAAATTTTTGAGCTCTCTCTGCCATTCCTTCCCTCTTGGGGGCGATGTTGGAAGGGGGTGGGGGGAGCAAGCTGTCCAATTTATAATTTCCTTTGGGGCACGACGGAGCAAACGACGAGAGAAGTTTCGACGTAGGTCGACCGACTATTCCTAGCGACAGTTAAATCTTCCATCGGGATTACCGTCGCCCCCTTTCTACTTCGCCTGACCTCCTTCAAAAACTCTATTGACACGGCCACGCGTTAACTAGACGCGACGTCTTCTATCGCGACTTGGGCGGATAACAGAACTTACTAACAATTTATTAGCTTACGATTAAGCAGGTGGAAACAAGTTTACACGCGTTACTATATTGAACAAAGTGAATGGTAATTTTTTCACTTGTTTAGATGAACGATATAAGCTCCAAAAGATTGCAAACTCTTTCTCGATACAACCCACATGGAAAACTATTGATTCTGTGAGGATACCATATTTTTATAATATTCTAAATACCTATACGATTATGTTTCCCGCGTGAAAATGAGAAATTGCACGCGCCACTATATTTACCAACGTGGAAGCAGTCAGTTCTCGTCGAGCGTTTCGTCGTATGACAAAGCTCTTTCGTTTATAACGTCCAAGGGAAATAAAGTACGGTTGGACTCCCGAATGCGATCGGAACGAGTTGATGAAGTTCCGCGAAAGTTGGACAGTGAAACTTTATGGCGAACCGTGGAACACCGTATCGAGAAGGGAGTTTCGGAGAAATCGAAACCGTTTATGGGATGACAAGTGACAACAGAGGTTCAACGAAACGAAACGACACATACCTGCGTTCGAACGGGATGAAAAAGTATTGTGTTGAAATTAAAATTCACGAAGGTAAAAGAATTTATACGAATGTATACGAATTCCTTTACCTTCATGAGAATTTATACGAATTTCAAATTACATAAAACTCCACTAATAAGCCAAATGCCCCCAAGAAATAATACTTCTAATATTCAAAAAAAATAAATAGAAGAATATTTTTTATTATATTCTATAACTACTCAATTTTGGTGGCTTCTGTTGGGTCGAGTTAAAAATAAAACTTTTGATATATTTAACTGGATTTCAATATATTAAGTATCTCCTCAAGCTCTGGATACCATTTTCAAAGCACAGCAGTAAAAAATGGTAAATTTTTAAAGTTCTACTCTAAGCATTCAGAAACCAGAATCATTTATCTTAGATATGGTATGAAAATTATAGTAAACATGTGTAAATACAAGAAGATAATCGTGACGATAGCTCCTCTAAGTAGTTGCTGTTTCGAATTCATTTTCTTCGGATCACGATTCGACACTGAAATGCCATACTAAGAAATACAAGAAGACTTTTTAGTCCACACAATACACTGGTCATTGAATGGAATGGAAGGATTTTCAACGCCCTGCGAAATTTGAAAAGCCCGGTTATTATGTAGAACTCCTCAAATTCTGCTTGTCAAAATGTTTTCCTAATAGCAAGTTGAGTGTCATGCATAAAATCTGTGTGGCGAATTGTCCATGTTTGCGGATAGAAGTATGTTTCCCTTGATGCTGCACGCAACTCATGAGCACAATCGATAATTGCCTCTCTGCTTGCAATGACCAAGCAAAGCCTACGCATTAGTTAGCTAATTAATTAGCTGTTTAATTAATTTCGCTAAACGATTCGAGACCATTTAAAATCATATACCGTGAATAATTTCTACAATACCTTTGCTCAGTTGAAAAATACACGAATTATTAATTTTGAAATGGACGAAGCCAGTAAAATAAAGGCAAATCGTGAAAATTAAAATTCAGAATATTAATTTGCACCAACATTTCAATATTTCGAAGAGAAGTTCTAATATTAATTTTCCACAACTTTAATTACCCACATTCAGAGAAATATTACAAAATACTATTTTGCGGTGCGAGAAATTTTAAAAACCGGTCGAAAACAATGTTTCCTTTCAAGTAAACCTAAAGCTGGCGTAAAAGAAACAGGAAATAACTGCCTGTGTTCGATAGTATGGATGTTATTCTTTTCTTTCCCGCCTAGGAGCCGTAAGCACCCTGCAAATCTAGCACAAGTTTTATTCAGCAAAAAATTCCAACAAGCTCGACGACAAAGGAGACTAATATTCACGGTTTTCCCGTTAGACGAGGCATCATCGATTTGTCCAGGGTGTTGAGGTTGCTTCTAGACTACAGAGTAACAGGAACACGTCATCGGACTCTTGTAGTTCCACCCCTTGATTCCCTTTCATCCAGACTGTATTAAAATCGAGCGTGTACAGGTATAAGCTATATAAACGTGGACCGATCAGGTCTATTTCCAAGGTTTTTGATCGATCTTCTTTACGAAGAATTATACTTCGATGCAGATACTTCACTGAGGATATTGGGATTTCAAGAAGGATTTAATCATTCAAGATAGTATGGATGTTCTCCTAGATTTAGTGCATTTTGTATCAGATTTAAATACTTTGAGTGGTGGGAAATTTAGTGGCACGCCGTTCTAAGTCCGTTTCTAAGTTGTATTGGTAAAGTTTTGTTTAGGTCTGTACGCTATGAATTTAAACTTGTATATTTTCTGTTAGATCACTCCTGAATTTTGTAGACTAATTATACATTTGTAGCGTCTTGTATTAATAGTTACTAGAATATCACTTGTGTTTTTTGGATATTCTATAAATATGGTCGAAATTCTAATTTTTTTATTTAAAATAGTTACTAGAGATCTTCTACAGGTTTTCCCCTAAACTATGTGTTGTTAAGCAGCATTACTTTTCTTATAAAATAATAATTGGTTGGCAAGGAAGGATTATTAAAAAGGAAGTGTATTTATCAGTTTGTACACGGTTTCGCATCAGTTCCTTATTTAATAAATAATGTTAATTTGTTGCATTGTAATTGAGTTTATTGTAACTAAATAAATATTAACTCACCCCAAACTCGGCTACGAGCTTGCAGTTTAGTTTATTTACAAAGCCAATATTCTGTGACTTTTGGGAAAGAGTTTTTTCCAAATTGATTTTTTCTTTTTCTGTTTAGGGTTACTCGTAGAGCAGTATTATATATGTACACCAGGTTACAGCCAGCTGCTTCCATTACACAAAGTTACGTGCTCGGTTTTTAACCCGTCAATTATCTCTATCGGTTTCGTGTGAACTTTTCGTTGTTCCATTTGAATCCTGTGTCACAATTAGCGTGGTGTTGATACATAGCTTCAAAAATGCAAGTCTCACTTGACAGTATTTTCGCTGTTGAAAGCCTCGACAAATTTCCACAGTGTCGAGGAACGAACGTTCGAGCGTCTAATGCGCCTCCTTTCCGATTCACTGAATGTTTCAAGGAAACGATCCGGCCGTCAACTGCTCTCGAGCTTCTTTAATTCGATCAGAAAAGCGATCATTATTGATACCACTTAGCGTACTGATGCTTCAGACTAGATGTGCAGACAAAACACACACACAGACACAGTGTATGTTTGTGTATTGTCGTACGAGCATCGTTAGCTCCGTAGCTAGCAATTCCTTGTCTCCGTATTTGCGCGACCATAAGTGCACGTACATACGTGATGCATTTTGTATTTTGTCCATTTATACCAAAACTAGTGCATGCTTATCGATATTGATTGATCTTGATCGTTATTTCACATTTTGGTTTTTGGCTGCCATTTTCTGATTTCTTTAATTAAAAGTATTGCTTTGAAAGATATAAAGAAAGGTTGAAATTTTTTCAAAACCTTCACAGTACCAATGGTTAAAACTTTCGTTTCTACATACTCAGCACTATACTGCACAGATTTTCTATATTGATTCTCCACAGAAAGGAAGATTCTCATGAAAAAATTTTATTCCAAATTTTCGATTTGTTTTTATTCAAATGAATCACATTGCTTTCGATTACAATAATTGTAAGAATCATAAACACAATTGTAGAGTTAATGCACCAAAGGAGCTAAGTTCCAAATAATAGTTCTTTAATTATAAGTGAATATTTCATTTAAATTGATATCACAGTAGAAATGAAAAATGTAAGCATCTTTCTCAATCACAAGGATGTTGCTAAAACATTATCTTTTTGTAGGATTAATTATTTATTGGTAATGCCACGTAGTTATTGCCACGTAGTATATGCCACGTACTTACAAATTCCAATCTGCCTAATTCTGGCACCTAGCCCTATTGGTACTCTACAATTTAACTCCAAAGCGATATTAAGTGTATAATGTAGGTTATCGTGCAATACGTAATGTAAAATACGTATATTCATAATTTAGCAAATACAGCTTGCCCCAAATACAATTCCCAATGGCCGCTTAATCGCCGGTGCCTGTTTTACTGCGTTACTGCTGATAACCCAGCAGAAAATCCGAAATATTCCATAACGGTTTTAAATGGCGCGCAATCCTGGCCAATAGCGTTTTACACGACGCTTTAGCCCCGTACGATAACAGTTAAAGATACCCAGCCCCTCCCAGCTCTTGCCTGCTACCTTGGTAATATCTGTTATAAGCATTGGGGAAAAATTATCTTTCAATAAAACCGAACGATCCGGTTTTGGCAGCGCTAAATTAACCATTGCGCAGCCGTTACTATCGAAAAACCACCATTTCCTTCGGACACGTGTCCTGCAACCATTACTTCCACGACCAGTGAATTCCGTTTCGCTGTGAAAAGTAACGTTTCAAAGATGCAAATCCACGATGGGAGAAAAATATCCTGTCTTACACGAGACTTCAATCTCACGAGACAATTATTTCAAGTTGTGTTTCCACTAATGGAGAAATTTTAACGTTGTCTCTCATCAACTCGCATCTCATGTGAGAATTTTATCTCGCTGAGATTGATCTGTTTTTATAATTTTCAAATGAAATATCCCATAAAAGACACAAGGTGTGAAATTCATATAAATCCATTAATTTAAATATTTAATTTTTCGTCTAATTGATACCTTATCTCTGATTTTTTACTTCCACTTTTCTAAACAAAATAATGTAATTGATATGAAAATTCATCGAATTGAATTGTTTACTCAAAACGATTTGAAACAAATAATAATAGTATCTAATATCCAATGCAATATCCTCCTTATAATTAACTTAACAATATTTTTTTAATTTTCCCTGAGAGTCAAACTTTGGGTCATTTTGACCCAGTGTGACAACCGATGGTTGAATTTCTTTTTCCATAAATGGAAGTCATTTCGAAAATTAAAAGAGCCTAGGTCTCTCACCCAATCTCACCTACTGATGCCATTCCACGGTGTAAGTTAACGAAACCGAAGTACCGCGTAAGTGCGACGATATCGTATCAGCCTCATGGCTCGGCGTCGATGTGACCGTCGAAAGCGAGTAGCTGCAATTTCCTTAGCGACGTATATATCTTTACCACGGTGCACCGTAATGACACTTAAATCGGTATGGCCCCGGCTTGGCGCGGTCAATTATGTATCGGAAGCGAAATTGGCTTTCGGTTGTTTCGGAAACAACCTCGCGCTAGAGCTCTGTTCGTGCTTGAAATTAATAGCTACGTCCCCCGCGCGAAACGAGAAGGAAAAAAGGACGTTGAAATGGCGGACGTCTCGGTTAACTGTACTATCGTCGATTGCTTTTAATCGACGTTATTATCCATCGATTCGGAAGGTGTCCGCGAGTTCTCGTGACACTGCGCGCGTGTTCGTGGCGATAATTGAGCGCCATTTGCATGGATGAGAAGCGAAAATCGTGTTCCAGTGTTGTCCTTTTGTTGGACGCGAGAGTTGCAGGGCTTGAGGGATGATAGTGATTCTTTATGGATTTACTAGAATAGCTAAATAGTTTATCGTGGTTTAAGTAGATCTTCTTTTCGCGGAAAGTCGTTTGTTTTGACTGAAATTGTTAGGATAATTCGCACGTATTAGTTCCGTGACGGTTCAGTGCCGTCAGTGTGAGTAATAAAAAATATTGTTACCCTGTTTTGGAAATGAGTTTACATTTCTCCGTGTCAGTTACATAAAGCACACACTCAAAAGTAGAAGAAAGAAGAAGCGTGAAATGGTACTGATTTTTTGAAGAATTGGAAAACCGAATGTTGCACTTAAGAGTTGACACAATTTCTATAAATTAAATATAATTAAATACTGCTTCAATAAAGGATAAAAAGAGTAAACACGTGCAGAAGTAATGTAATGTTCAAACACTAAGTCACTATAATTATTATTGTACCTACTTTTGTAGGTAACTAAAAGTGAAAATCGCAAATTTGCAAAATATATTTATATTCGATACATTGATTTTCAATTTATTTAATGTACAGTTCTTAAAACAAATCCTTTCAGTCTTCCATCCACGCAATTCCACCTTTAAACATTACCAAAAACTAGTTCAACAGCCAACCAAAAATTCTCTCACGCCCCAGGCGATTGCCCAATTTACGAGCGCGCGATTTTATCGTTTCTCTTGACCAATAAAGCCAAGCAAGGTATTCTGTCCACGAAGAAACGGTTTCACGGTGACAGCTCGGCGAGGTAGTTCGTAATCCAGTATCGAATGCTACGGCGTGCCAGAGTCGCGACAAACTAGGCTAATTTCGTTCCGGATTTAACGAACGGCCGGGGCGTCCAACCAGCGAGGGGATTTCCCTCGCGAGAAACGTTTTGCAATAATATCCCTCAATCGGATTGGCACGGAAAACGATCGACCGTAAAACGAACGAGGTCTTCATATCGACGAGACCGTCGACGATTCTTGCGACGGTAATCTTCATGGAGATTCGATAAAATGAACATCCACGGCTAAGGTGGTGGCGACTTACGGGCGAGAAATTCTCGAATCCTATTCGATTTCTGATTTTCAAAATATTTCTGATTTCACGGAGAAGTCTTTTATTCGGAATTTTCTATTTTTTTCCCCCGAGATCGTGTAAAGAAGCAGGAACCGTCATTGCTTCCCCTTGGAAAACGTTCCTGGGAACGCGTGCAGGTACGGAGGTAAAAAAAAGTGTATTGCAGGTAGTTTATTAAATTTATCGTTTCCTGGGTAACGGTGTCTTTGAAATCGTAACAGTCCGTGTCCCTTAAGAATCCATCCGAAACGCCTGGACAAGAGCACCCCTTCGCTGAGACCTGGAAATGAAGGCAATTGAACGAAACGGTGAAAAGTATCGTGGCTGGCTGGCTCGCTCAGGTTAATGTGGATATTCGTTCGCGTAATTAAACGTGGCAATTAATTAAAGAATTTTGTGACGTTTTTAAGGGTGTAAAGTAATTTATAACTGTTTGAAGTTTCGAGTGATATACGATTTCGAAGATGGCGGTTAATATTTTCCCTTTTAACGACGGACTCTGTATAGCGTTTGTCATTTTGTTTACACTGAAACAATAAATATATATATAGAACGAACGAACGAACGACGCGAAGGAATAGGCATTCCTCTTTAAAACTTGAACGTTTTAATGTTATGGAACTTAGAAGTTATGTTTCCTTGTTTTTATTTTTCAATTTGTAATTAATTCTATTTTAATTAATTGTTTGTGAATGACTGAAGAATAATACCGTGTTAAAAATTGTATTGTTTCTGGTTGCTAAAAATTGGAACATCTTGTGTACCACGGTGCGGTGTTTTCTTCCTTGTTTATAATTTGCACGTCGTTCAACGTAGATAATTTCTGTTTTGTAATAGATAATAATTTTATTGCTGCGTGTCAGCGAAATTCTCCGTTGAAAAGCGTGTAGTATAATAAAAATTGGAATACTGCAGCGCCCGCGGTTACATTTAACGGTTCCTACATTTTTTTCTAGATTTTCAACGCTTTAACACTCCGCTGGCAGTTTTACATGTTCCTACACTCTGCTATTCTGTTTTCCGTTACTTCCATTTGCCACCCTCCATGCTCCACTATTTTTATTTTCTTCGCTCAACCATTGGATACCTTTACCTTCCACACTCTACTCTATATTACTTTCATTTCCCACATCCTATTCTTCATCATTTTAATTCTTTCTGCTCCATCCCCTGTTGTATACGTTTTTCACGCTCCATTCCCAACCATCTATTGATTTTTATCTTTTGTCCCCATGCTGCGCTCACTTTTTGCCTCCCTCGCTTAATGCGGAAAAGAATCCCTCGCTAAATGCATTTTTACTTAGATATCCTTCCGTCGCACACTTAACTCTCCACTCTTCTCATTATATTTATTTAATTCGTATTTATCAAAGGGCTTCCGTTTAAATAAATAAATAAATAAATTATATTACATTAATTAAAACAAAATTCGAATTGTGCAAATTCTACTTAATACAAGCTGTCGCTGGAATAGATTCTACTAACAGTGAACACTGAAATTAAAGAAGAAGAAAGGGAATACTGTCTCCCACAAAAACTACCACCGCTTATTTCCACCAAAAATCAAGCTTAATTTAACTTCACCCTTAATTTTCAATTTTTCCGATCCATCCTCCCACTCATTCTCAACCTCCCCCGCATTAAAATTTTCTCCGACATCGAAGGCATTAATCAATTGACCGATCGAGTCCCCGAGAATTTTCTTCGGCGGAGGCGTATCAAAGCGTAATCGCTGGGAAGTTCATCGTAGGAAGAGAGCTCGGTCCAAGGGAACGCATTACCTCCGCGCGATGTCCATTTTCGGAAGTCCTGGCCAAGCGAGGAGTTTCCCAGCTAAGGGGGAAATGGTTCCCAGGGAATTTTTCCAGACACGTTCGTACCTTCGGCTCTTTGAGCTTCCGAACGAAGAGGCGAGGAGCGATAAGGCCGAATGGAAAGAGACAAAGATAAGAAAGACGCTGGGGCTGGGGGTGGGGGTTGGGGGAGCTTCGAATGGGGGAAGAGATAGATGGGCGGCCGGCGGCCGGCCACTCGAGGAACTTTCTCAGGAAGTTGTCTCTCGGTCCCCCTTGCCAAGTGCAAATCCGTTCTTCTGGCAACGCCGTCCACGGCTGCGTTCCGTTGCATGCCTCGAATTATTATTCCGTCGGGTCGAAAGTCGTCTGGCCGATCGAAAGAATGTCGCCTCCACGGAGATAAGGCTGGGGAAGGAGGGTCGATCGTTCGCCAGCGATCGGAAGCCGATCCCGTATCGTTCGTAGCTGCGCGAACGCTAGTCTTTTTTTTTCAATGCAGTACGGCCCTGATCATACGGAGATATCTAGTCTCCTTCTGTTCGTTTCGCCTCTTTTGGTATCATACAGGATGGGACGCGTAAAGCGTTACGAGGCATTCTCTTGAGAGCTGGTTGGGACACAGTGGTGGTGAAAAGAGATTTTAAAACTCATGTTTATATGACAGAATAATAAAGTTAATACTACTTAGGCTTCAGGTGTTACATGTGTATCACTGATTTATTTTACGACTCCTTTGAATCTATGGGATACCTATAAGTCTTGAGATATAATTCTTTCTAATGGAACTATCTTGGAACTATGTCTGTTACCACTCACGGTTTAAACTTTCTTTTCGACTACTACTGTAAAGAGGAATATCTTTTTCAGCGTATTTTGAGGAGGATGGATAGTTTTGAGTGATTTGAGGGTGTTTTGTTGAAGGATTTTTGGAGAATGTGAAATGGGAGGGTATAGATTTTTAGGTGGAATGGATTGTGTGTTATGGTATTGTGTGTTTTTCTCTCCTTCTATTATCCTATTTTTACTTAACACCATTGTTTCTCTGTTTTCTTACTACTGTTATAGTAGAAACAAATAGTTTATTGAAATATGAATATGCATATGGGAGAATACAGTATATTTATTTCGCATAAAAAGGAACAATTAATAACAATAAAAAGTTCAGATTCGTGTTAAAGATTCAGCGTTCAAGACTGAATTAGGTCGATTACAAGGAGAAGCTGCAACGATTAGCTAAATTTACGCTCAATTCTCGTTTCCCCGTACCGGAGTGTACACTGCACTATTTTCAACTCCAAACGAGCCGCTTCACGTCCATTTAGAACTTCGAGATTATCAACGAGGGTTGCATAATTCCGTGTGCCTTGCCCAAGCAGCAGCATAGTTACAGTTCTTTGCAAACGAACCTTATTCATCCCTGAAGGGGCGGAGAATATAGCAGGAATTAGCTCGATGCCCGTGGAATATTTTCCGCTTACGTCGACGGGCATGCACACCGACAGAGACATTCAAATTACTTATTCTCGAAATTCCTTGAAAGCGTTTGTCTCTTCCTTCCATCGCCCCCCTTGTGCTTAATCTTATTTGGACAATGATGAAGGAATCTCGGAATACAAATTGCCACTGAAAGGTGATAATCAAGGCTGTCATTCTGACTTGAATTTTGATAATGCAAGGTACTTATACATATAGTGGGAAACTGATATAGAAACACATAAATATATTTACTTACGCATATATAATAAAAGAAGTTTTTAAAGATAATTTAAACTTCTCGAAGGGGACACAAAGTGTTATTAAAATAATTTCATTTTTTTTAAGGGTTCCTAAGTCACAGATATTTTTTTAGAGTGACCACTTCGAGTAGTTACAAGGGAGAAGTAGTTACATATGAAAGACATCAAGAATAAGCCTCTGTTTTGATTTATCCACTACATAAAATCACGACTCGACTATGTAGAAGATGATAAGTTAAATTCGACAACTTGCAGCAATGTACTATTCCGATTGCCATTAACTTATGTAGCTGTTGATAGTCTGAGAATTTTTGAAATATAGAAATAATATTTAAACTGAATCGAGCTTGATGGAGAAGCGAAATGTATGAGAGTAAGGGAAACTGGTCGGTGTATGGTCAGACGCGTTCTCTACTTTCAGTACTGTCTCACTTTAAACTGTATTCTTTGATGTATACTCCGCATCGGTGTATATTTAATTTAATTCGAACCAATCAATGAATCGATTTCTATTATTTATCCTTATTTACATATTTCATCGCTTGATAAAGTTCTTTTTATGCAACCTCAATACGCTTTCCAGCACTGCAATAACAAATTTCAGCAAACAATCATCATTGTAATTATTCCACAGTGATAATATTGAATTGAGTATAAAGGTTTCTCTACCATAAATTTGCAAAGGTTTCGTCGACTGAAATTTATTAATTTTCTGTGCGTTCAACTTGTCAGGAAGAATAGTATCCCACGGCGAGTTTTGTACAATCAATTTAGCGCAGTCCGCTGCAGGAACGTCTCAATTATGGAACAATCGGGCAAGTTCTACAATTGCGCAGGAACCGATCGACCAATGGAATTACAAGAGGTACGCGCGCCTCGGCGCAGTGATTGCATAATCATGTTCTCGGTTCTATTAGACGTGCCAGAAAAGCTTGACCTACGGACGAATAATCGAAATGTTCGTGGCTGAGTTCACTCGTCTCTGCAATCAATAAAATTTAAGAATACTGATCGCGTTTCGAAGCACGTTGAATTTAACTGATTCCCATTGCTTTGTGAGGAAAATAGACACTATTGCTGAAGTCATTGAATTGTCCACTTTATTCAAATGTGAATTAATAAAGCAAGCCGGAGCAATAAATTTTCTCTTTCGTAACTGAATAATTTGGAGAGGCGAGATTAACATATTAAATGCTCTTTAAAGTTTGCCACAAAAAGGCTTGTGTACTTTTAATCGATATTAATGAAGAATTCATTTATAATTATATCTACAAGTCTTCACGTTTCGAAGATACTTATTTTTTGGTTGTATGTTTATTAGCAAAGTATTGCTTGAAACGTTAATGAAGTGCAAATTTATCCGCAATTGTATTCATCTAGAACACCTGTAATATAAAAATTAAATTTTATTGCAACGATAGTATATTATTGCGACATTATACAACTAATTAGACTCATTGAAATTGTTTTATCGATCATTTATATATCCGGTGACCAAAAAGTTTTTGTTAGATCTTATTAGAAATATAACATGTTTGCTATATTTCTAATCTTTAATAAACTACTATAAAATGTTGATCAATGTAATGTTTCAAATTTTCCACTTCTTTAAAAGTAGTCACGTGGAATAAATCAATCACATTAATGGCATTTAAAGCGCTTACCTGCTCTTTCATTTCAGAGCCACGATAGGTAATTGGAAATACTATGTACGTCTCGTAGATAGTTAATGGAGGCAGCATGGTCAGATTCTGACCAAGGGAGGATATCCTTCCTGGATAGACGTAGCTGAATCTCCAGAGGTAAGCGTCACTCAAGTGCCATTCCACATTCAGGTGAGTTACATTAGTGTTAATTACGCCTCGTTCCATTTGCATACCCACCGTGGCAAAGTAAAAAGGGGCGCAGTGAATCATTAGGGAGCCGTGCTCCACACGCGGGATGATAATTATTTTCGACGAAATTTCAAGTCTGTCGTGGCCTACTTTATATCCTATCCTTAACGTCGATATATTTGTACGTGCCATTATAATATCACTATTTACAATGATTAAAAATATAGCTAATAAGAGAAAAAAAGATCGATGACTGTGATTGAGTAAATTGATCAATTATTTACAAATTTAAATATTTTGAGAAGAGAATGCTTGTGCAGTATGTAGTGAAAAATATTAACTGCATATAAATTGAAAAATAATACTAAATATCTTTACAATCTGTTTCGTCTTATATTACTTCTAATATTAGCTATCACTCAGATTTTGTTTATTTTTGTTGCTCAGTATGTAGCATTATAAGTCATGTACCACGCAAGGATTCGTTATCGAAAAGTATTTTATGGTTCTTGAATTCCATATAATTAAGTGTGGGCACCTTTCCCTCGTTCCTTATCAGTCGCATACTAATTATACATGATTTTGAGGGAAAAAATAACTTTCAGGCACGCGATGTGATCTGCACGATTATGTACCGCACCTTGTATCCACTTTCCATAGAACGCTTTAGTTTACATTATTATTTATGGAAAATTAGCAGCTTACTAAACTTGGACTATATTTACTAAAAAATAGTTAATACAATTATCATTATTACGTGTTATCGAAACACAATTACTATATCATTATTCCTCTTTCATTTGGTAAAACTTGAAGGAAATGATTCAGCGATTAACTACGTAAGAACCTTTTCATACAATGAAAGAGTTTCAAGATTACTTCATTTGCCACAATTTCAGTCACCACTGAAATGACCTACTGCTGTCTATTAACATAACATGGTAAAATCTGCTATCGCGATAGGAATGTGAACATACAATACACGAAATTAGCAGCGATATTATTTATTTAACAAACATGAAATTCGATCAAATTGTGAGGCACACACCCATAATAAATCAAAATCCCGAAATCACGCATGCGTGAGAACGTCGGATAAAGCTAAAGCGTTAACGCATTCGGAATAAGCAATAATAATTATTATTATTAATACCTGATTATGCAGTCCGCGGTCGTGTGACCGACACTTTTCAGCCGATAGTACGCCTCTTCGCCGCGAAAATTGCTGAACAGCGTAGCAGCGAGCTGTGCCAATCGAATTAGTGATTTCCCAGAGATCGTCGATCCTCTTCAGTTTCAATTTTTTCCAACAAGTCATACCTACGCAACCTGGACAAAAACGGGACTCGTTGTCCGCGTTAGTAGCGTGACACCAGCGCGTCAAACACGTGGCATTACGCGCTCCGTCGAGCGCAAATGGAAATTGGTGTATCGGGCCGCGTCGGCCATTGGCCATAGTGCAAACAGTTTGCACGTGTAAACAAATCGACGGGCGATTGTAACCGTGGCTTTATGCTCGGACCATCCGCTGATTTTATCTGCACGGCGGTGGCGAACGTTGGACAGGCGCGCAAGAATTTCATTCGCTAGGGGAAAACGCGCGACAGAGCTGTACGGTGAGCATAGTTGTACGATTATCACCATGCTTTCATTGTCCATGGAGATTGCATCTTATTTTCGTTTACAAGAAAGAGGCAATCACTTTGAGTGGCATCGGCGTGTATATAGCTGCGATATTTCGGAAAAGTCTGGTCAACTCGAAGAGGCATTTTTTTCAAGCTTGCTCCACTGAAGGTGTTAACGGACGTGAGTGATGTTGAAGCGCGTTATGTACCATAATTCCATTCTGGCGAAAAATAGAAAAGGAAAGCAAGCGTTGTGTGACGCCTGCGATTCGGTCGATCCCTCTGGGACGATGGGCAACGAAATTTTTCATGCCTCGGTTTCGCTGGTGGTGTTTATTTATTTATTTACAGGATTTTCTGGTATTTATAAAAATACATGTGTGCATAATGTTTTATTGCCAATAGAGTAGGGTTGTGCAGTTGACAAATTTTGATTTGAGAATCTACATTCTTTCGTGTATAAAGTGGCAAAATAATATTCATAATACATAACTGGTTAATTTTTTCAATACTGTTATAATATATATACAAACAGTTACCTACATGGTGAATTGAGAATATTTTATAGTAATATTCACCCTTGAGGTGCTATGGAGTATGGAGGCATATATGTATGCGTTTACTCAGTGTACGCAGTGTGTGCGGAAAACGCCTACAGGCGTTCAGCGACTATGTGTTAGAGATACGAGTAAAGGAGTTCCGCACGCGAGGTATGCTGAGAGCTTCAATTGCCAGCACCCAAAGGGTTGACGTACTTTATAGTTTGTTATAGAAAAAATTTACTTTCATTAGAGAAACCTACAAGATGGAAGGAAGATTGTAATATTGGTTCGCTTTAATTGGCTCCCTTTGAACTATGTAGAATTTTCCGAAACTAATTTGTTTCAGTATAAATTTTATAATTTTCTAACTATTAATTACAAGATCAGACTCGTATTTTCACTACACACCTTTTGCACAGTTAAAATACTTCGTGTCCTTTACACATATTATTATTGCAGCTGTTGCAGACATTTTATGGACTGCTTCGAAAACAGAAATCCCGGGCAGTCTCGTTTCATATTCTGTCGCCCCCGTCCCTCCCCCGTCCTTCGTTTGAAGCGAAACTGACAGACCAACCTCATGTAACTTTAAAATACAGTCGGGTTCCAACTGCTGTAGATACGACCGCGATAATGGTGGTTTTCTTCTTCTGGAACGCGACCACCAGCGTCTAGTTCTTGTCAATTACTGCTCGAATTAGCGTGACAAGCAGGCAACTGCAACTTTCATGGGGAGAAATATACAAACGTCCAACTACTTGTGCAGCTTGGCTATCTCGAACCGTGTGTTACATTCCTTCGTTAAATCCATTTCATCCAATTAATGCTTTTGCAATTTTCATCGTAATTCGTCGAATTTGATATGGAAAAATGAAAAGAATTGTTAGAATATGTGCCCTGAATTCTGAAAGTGCAATATTTAATAAAAAGTAGAATAGTGGAGCTTTTAATTCCGTTTTTGGATTTCTCTGAATTAATTTCTCTTCATTTCTCTTCAATTTTCATTATAATCATATTACGGTCGATGCTGCCTTTCTTTTTCACTTCTCCCTCGTAATTCTCTTCTTTTTCTTATTATTTCCCTTTCTCCCCGTAGAACTCGTTCACTCGACGTTACGTTTCCGCACGACTAGGTTACTGAAGCCACGAAGCCAACGCGTGCTTCCTTCGAGCTACCGAAGTAGGTACTTAATAGAAAATAGAAACATCCGCGGGCTGGCTAATACATAATATTGAGTCGTTTATCGGCTTTTGATGAGTTCTTTCCGCTTGAACGTTTCGTTTATTCGCATAATTCGATATTTTTGGTGTAATTGATTAATATATTACACCAATTCTAGAATCTACCATTTCGACATAGCGATGGTCACGACATGTGAACAATTTATGATAATTTGACGAGGGAATATTATTGGTGAAACTAATAAGTTCTATTCATTTTTCTTTCTGATTAAAATCTGTTAACTTATCATAAATAAAACTCGTGGAAGCCCTACATACAATTCCTCCATTCTTACCACCACAAAATAAATATTCTTGTCCGAACAATATTCGCAATAATAATAATATTCGCAAATTAAAAAAAAAATGTTTCTTGCAGCGAAGCACATGCTAACAGAAATTCTTTTCGTATCAAGCATAAAAGAATTATTTAAGCCACAAAACTGCAGCGATTTTCCCTTTACATACACTCATTGAACAGAGAAATAATGTACCTATATAAGTACATTATTAGAGAAGACCTTGCTTCAAATTTAATTCACCCTCCATCACGGCCACCCTCCTATCATAAATTACATTCTCCCAATAAAAGAATTTCGATATTAAATTAAGCAATCCATCCGCACCCCCACCTCAGTTATTAGTCCCTTTGTTCAACCTGATTAAATATCTGGTTTAAATACGGTGGAAAGGGGAGGGCGAATTGTCCGGGATTTTTCAATCTCGAAATGGAATCTCGATTTCGCGGCGCAGACGTGTTAATCGCGAAATTAATTTAGGCGAGCTTGACTGGCGTTGAAGGATATCGCGGGTCCACGAGCGTGTTAATAATTCATCGCCACCGGCGAACAAAATGTCGCGAATGGTAACGGCGGTAATCGCATTTCCATGACTAGGAATCAGACACAGCGCGGGGTATCGTTGCGAGACGGTGTTGGAAAAAGGCAGGAAAGAAGGGATCAGTGTAACGAGCGGCAAATAAATCAAGACTTATCAAAGTGATTATCGAACTCAGGCGAGCCGAGGCAGTTGGTGCGCGATTTGATCTCACGGTATATTCAAAGAACAGAATTTACATCGTAGATGGTGACTGATGCCAGTGCCGGTCTATATATATATTCGCGTTGCCTGCCGCCGCGATCTAACGTTCTCAAGAGTGCAGTTTCGTCTGAATTCCGTTTCACCGGTTCCAAACGCAGTGGAATTGGATTATTGGAACGGATAGGTAAATGCGGAGTGGATTAGAGAATTTCGGGGAATAGGAGATTCAAGACTTCGACGTTGATCGTTCCGACAATTTTATTTCGAAGCGGCGATAGCAATAAATTCACTTACTGTAACTTACTGTAAGATTGTCCAAATCTTGGGAAAATTAGCTTCTGCGGAGCCAAACAATGGACATTGAAAGTTCTTCAGTGGAAGTAAACACAACGAAGATTCCCAACGCGCGGCTTCACGCGAATCCTCCAAGTGCAGCCGTCTCGTTTCGAAAGTAGTCGTCGCGGATGAACAACCGCGGACAACAGTGTTTTTCATTGTCCGAAAGTTAGCCGAGTCGCGGGCCCAGGAGCGTTGAGAACCCTATAAATCAGGGCTTATCGCGGCAGGAGCGATTATCGAACTCGTAAGCTCAGCAGTGGATGGTTCTTCTGGGTGCGCGGTAGGGGGTGAGCTGTCGCGTTGGGATGGCGGCCTCCTGGATGCTATACGGATAATTAGCAGTCCGCGGGAGAAGAAAGAACTCTCTCGTCGGCTAACGAGCCAACTAAGAGATCGAGCATGCTCTTTTTAGCTCTTAACCAGAGGATAAAAAGCATTGTGCTCGTCGCGCGGGCTTCGCCCCGTTTTTCCACACGCTCCTTAGCCGTGCGTGGTGCTCCGAGACGAATCCGCGGAGCTCCGCGCGGAGCGGAATCGCCGAAATTGAAACTGAGATTGTCGACGAAACACCTGACGCAGAACTTGTCCAGGCAGCGCGGCGACGTTCGGGGGGTGAAATTTTGAAAGCAATGCGAAGCTGAGTCTGCCGATTGAATTCATTTGTTCCCTCTGTCGAGGTTCGGAGTGATACGAATTTGTGATTGGATTCTTTCGTGGAATAAAAAGAATTATTTATTTTGTGATTCGTCATACTATATTTTCTGATATTCCATACTTATGTATTTGTTAGAGCTGTGGGTGTTTGATAATAGATCTATGGTCAATTGACGAGTGAATAAGTTGGAGAGCAAAGGTCAACGCGTTCTTTACCGCGTGGACCAGTAAGTAGTAGGTCATTAACTCATGTAAATTGTAATGTTTAAAGACGTTTCTTATAAAAATGGATAATTGTAAGTGTTATATAACAGCACAGTGGCGCGCTCAGAATTTAATCTGGGTGGAGCCGAGTTGAAAGGATAAAAATATTTTCCATGCAAATTCAACAAAATTCATGGGGTGATTATAAAAATTTGTTTAAAAAATAAAATCCAATTTTCTTTCTTTCTTATAAAGCTCTTGAATTAATTCAGTCTTGGTTACATTAATCTTTTTTTTTGTTTTCTTTGGAGAGTGCCTGGGCCCCTTGCCTAAAGAAATTCACTCCTCCTGATTTTAAATAATGTACGTCTCGCTAAATCGTGTTGTAATCGTCACTAAAATATTTTAAATCGTCAATGTGTAATCGGTCCGTGAGGGTTTCTGCCAGGGATTCCACGAGAATTAACAATTTTCCTCCGTTTCCTCCAGATAACAAGTGGCTAGGAAGAGCCGTGAAAGATCTCTCAGTGGATCTTTTTATTTCGACACTGAACGCTATTTCAGGCGTTTTATATCGTTCCCCCGAGAGTCTCCAAAAGCCGCGATTTTTCTTCTCACCTGTATCAACCCGCGCGGCTTATAAAACATCGCTCCGCGGCTGCTTACCGCATCACTTTGATTTTTATCTCGGCTGGCTAACAATAACGCGACTCGTTTCACGTGAATTTATTGCATCGCGTGCAACCACCGCACTTTTTACACATTCTTTTTTTATCGGCTCGATGCAGCAACCACGTAAACCCCTGTAAGAAAATAAAACGGTGGTCATAAAGCGCATGGCTTCTCTCGATACGTATTTCTGTGCTTTTAACACCCAGACCTGTGTATTGTTTCCTGCGAGTTTGAAAATTCTTTAGTACCGTCCACTGTTCCTGTGCTGTCGATAAAGTAATAAGTTCGATGAATATGAGTACAAACCAGAGGCCACATTTTGTGGGTGTGTTGGTAAAACATATTAAGGCAATATGTATGGTTCATCAGAAACTGAATTTAAAGTATTTTAAATTAACCCTTCGTTGACATACCTCTTTTTTCGATCAACTTTGATATACTGGGTATAGCTCACGTCCAAAACAATTTTTGAACGACTGCCATTCTCATTTCAAAAATCCAATCGTTATGAAAAAATTCATGCGTCACTTTGAAAGTCTCTAGAATATATTCCAATAGTATTTTGATTGAATTTTTAGCACAGTTTTTGTAAAAAATTCTAGATTACCATATGTTGAAAAAAAAACGAAAAAAATCTTCAAAAAATTATAACTTTTAGAAATTAAAATATTCGAACCTAAAAATATTTCGAGTTGTTATTCAGATATAATATTTTAAGAAAAAAAATAATTTGTAGGTCGGCTTTAGACAAGTGGTATTTATTTGACATATAAAAGGTAGGGTATTTCGGTAATTGAAAAACTGAGATATTTCATGAGTATCCACGATATTCTACGTATTGGAAAAGGTATAGAGCGTCAAAATCAGCATATGGGTGGCTCACACCCAGAGTGTCAACGAAGGGTTAATGTATTTTACATGACATAGATCTATAACAAATCATTTAATTTAGTACAAAAATCCTTTATTAGTTAACTGAAAGCTTATCATCTAACAATGCTACTTGAAGGAGAGGTTGGTGCTCGTGGTTCGAAGCTGGACAGGAGTTTAGGATTTCGATATGAAAACGAGCTTTGAGGGACAAAGTTTCCCAAAGCCCGTGGACGTGGAGTTGTACGTTATAAAATTCCGAAGCAGAGTGGACTGTGTTAAAAAAAAGAAGGCTTAAAAGCTAAATACAAGCTGCAGTTCACTTTGATCGTAGGTACTCGTCGCATTTCGTTGTTTGCCAAACAGCCGGGATCCAAGGGAGAGTTCGAAAATGTCGTTAACAGCCGCGCCACTCGCAAAATAGCCCTGTCGACCACGGGACTTGCGCTTTCGCGAGCTTTATGCTGTTGTCTTGTGCTGTTTCTTGGAGAATATTCATGCCAGCGTGGTACCCAGCCGCCTATGAAATTTCCCTCCCCCTCCCGTGTATAATTCATGCGGTCATTTCGCGCGATTTCACGAGAACATTAGCACGCTTCCTCCGTGACGCGTGAGGTCGACCGTCGCGTCGCGGCGCCTCGTGAAATTAACCCTTAATCACTAGCTTGCGTAACTTTTACGCATACTACTTAAATGTTTGTTATAGGTATTTCCCATATTTAGTATTTACTGTGCCTATTCCCAACATTCGGTTGTTATCGTGACGCAGCGAAGGTGAGAGGTGAATTTCTCGTTGTACTTTTGACCTACATAGTAATAAAAGATTCAATTTAATGAGATGCTTGGTAATTAAGGGTTAAAGGAGTGTTCAAATGCGTGTTAACTCTCGGCCGGCGGTGCTGCGCCTTTTTGGACTCAAGCGTAACGTTACCAAGTGTAGTTTATTTAATGATAGAGTGTTATTATTAATAAATGTCAAATAAAATGAAATTCCTAAATTCAGGGACTGATGAAGTGTTTGGTATACAAATAGTGACATATTACCTTTTTGGACACTTTGCCTTTATTATAAGAATCGAATAAGCGAAGACTGAAGAAGTTTTCGATTTCTATTTTTTAACAGACTTAGGAACACTTCTTTTAATAGTTAGCAAATATTTGAAAATATTTTAACAACTCTGAGAAGGGGAATACAAATTCTCTTATAGCCGTTTTATTCATTACAGAAAAAAAATTTCGTGCTAATAATTATTGAAATATTGAATATTAAATTTTGAGTTTATTGAATTACTTGAAACCGCACATCGCAAAAACTTAATTAAAATATGTCGCGCCACATAGGCATGAATTAAATGAGCGTTTATTTCCACGGAAACTATTTAATTTGCATTTTTCTCTTCATCACAACTTAATTCTCGATATTAAGTGCATCATAATTATTTCATATAATTAACATTCATACATTTGCCCCAGATATTCGCCCACGGTGCTCTGCAAAATTGTAAATTAACCAGTGGGTCGTTTCGTAAACAATGTGATTATGCTATTCAGCGTCGTTATTTCCGAGATAACAGTCGTTTGCGTGCTTTTTCGATATCACACAATAATTGGACATATTAATCGCGGCAAAGGGTAAACGATAATCGATGCCCCCCTATTTTGTTCACACGTAAAAATGAGCCTAGGAGAACGGTGCAGTAAAAATGTAAATCTCCCTGCGTATCAGCGACGTTGTTTTACGACGGCGATTTTTAACTCATACAAGCATAAATCGCCAACATAAATAATGCGAAACTCTATCGATTGGCTGGCGTAAATAATAAAAAAACCTACAGACATGTTATTTGTAACGCTTCCTTATTTTTTCTTCGCTGAATTTTATTTCTCTTGAGACGAATAATGATAATGGAAGCATCGTGAACGGGTTAAGGATCGTTCTTAATTGTGCAAGGTGTTAATAAAAATATTAGACATTTTTATAGAATACATTCTGTACACCAAACAGTGACAAAGGTTCGTGTATATACAGAGTGTTCAGTAAGAGTTAAACAAGAATTTATAGGATGACTTTAAATGAATAACTGAGACAAATATGGAAAAGAACGAAATTGTATATGTATAGTAGAGGCCAGATTTTTAAATTATATACAATAAAAAATTCGAATGCGAACATTTTGAGAGAAGGGATTTGATGGCTGACCTCCTCGTCGCTATTGACAAGTCGCACGTGGTCCACAATGATGATCTGGAGGATCGTCTGTTCAGAGGCCTTCCATTGGTAGAAACGAAGATCGTACGATCGTCGTGACATTTAACACCACTTGACATCGTTGAATGTCAGTGGGAATTGACCCGACGGCGACGGAAGGAGGACAGCGCCACTAATTTGCGTGCGTATAGAATTCCCGCTTGGCAGAATGGGATTCCTCTGTGATCTCAATGCAACGCAGCATCTCTATATTCATCGTTCACTATTTACGTGTATAATTTTAAAAACAAATAAAAAAATACACTTGCATAAGAATCAGAATGTTTTATTGAAACATAAGAGAAGTAATATGAAACGTAAGGTGGTTGACCCAGTTGTCGATCGGATTAGACGTAGTCGTCGATCACTTAAATATTGAGATTTTATAAGGTTTTTGAACAATATTGTGATGATATATGTAGGTAAAGACTCTTAAATATTAATTTGCAATTTTGTTCTATACACAATATTGTTCAAAAACCTTATAAAATCTCAATATTAATTCAAATGATCGACGACTGGGTACCGATCGACGACTGGGTCAACTACCTTATATTATTGACGTGAATTAACATAAATTATTGCTATGCAAAACGCCTGATATTTTTGTATAAGATAGAATAAATCTCGGCAAGGATATCTACCGCGAGCAAAGTTAATAATCGCCTATCATATTAGTACGAGAACAAGTTCAAATATTTCCCTTAGGTATAAAACTCGGGTGCAAACTTTCATTACGCTCAAACATACCTCCGTTAACATTTGCCCATTGAGGGAGCTCATTTAAATTCTAATCAAAGACAGTAATTGGATCGCCTCGATCCACACGGATCTGAATAGATCAAAATCAACTCGAGATAATTAATCATTTCCGTTCCATCCATGGGCCAGTTATCCGGTGTGCGCCGGGAAAGATTCAACTCACATTTTTCGCTATCCCAGCTGGAAATTAATAATGGTCCGAATAATGAAATGTTCACCGATTGCGAGCTTGCCATTCAACGAGGAGATCCATGTAGGTAACTGAAGTTCAATTATCCCCTATCGAAACAGTCTGGAATCGAAGATTTTATTAAAATATATTTTATCATACGGAATTGAAATGGCAGGGGAAGCTTTTAGTTATGAGTGCGATTCGTTCGAATTTATACGAAAGTGCTGCTTAATTTAAAGAATAATTCCGATGCGTCGATTTGGGAAAGAATAGTTCTATTCTTTATTATGAATTATTAGAACGGTCAAAACAACATGCGTTTGGGGATTTTTTTTTTGGATAAACCGATAAACTTTTATTTTTAAACACTAGTCTATTGGAAAGAGTAGGGGAAGGTGGGGCAAGACGGGGTAGTTAAGGTTTGATGATGAATAAAACACAGGTTTTCTTAATCAACTAATCAATTTTGTGCCTGAACTATTCTTTGATAATGAGTCTTTCAGTTTGACTATCAATCAACCGATTATTTAATGGTTTTAATAGAACAATTAAAAAAATTCAGAAAAAGTCCTTTCACCCCATCTTGCCCCACGGGTGGGGTAAGATGGGGTACCCCCTGGGGCAAGATGGGGTACCAGTTAAAAAACGATATAAATAAAGTAAATATATATATATATAGTATTTATTTAATACGCTGACAGAAGAAGCACGTATGTATATCATATCATCATCGTCTTCATCGTCTACACCAGCGCAGGACAAATGGGACCATATATAGGAATACATACTTGGCACAATATAAACATGGAGGATTTTCGTCTTCCTTGGTGTTTTCTTCTGACCCTGATGAAGAGTTTGTCATTTGGGCATGATGGGGTACCTCTCATTATCAGTACCCCATCATGCCCCTTCTCGTTTTACTACATTCATATGAACACTGCCCGAAACATTATTCATAAAAGTGTAAAACAACATACGTACCTTGTAGCCAGTTAAATTGTGCTTCATACACATATAAATACACCGATGATCGTTTACAGCAGGCCTGGGATTTAAGTGAACGCGGCGGCCGATTTTCAGAGGCAACGCCTCCTTTCTCCCGCCTCGCGTCTTGGCCCCCGCGGCGGCCCAGCAGCTAGGAGCGCCTCAGGCCCGTAACACGTGAACCGCGCGTGGTGTATTAGGGTGACATTGTATCAATAGGCTTCCATATCGTCCCAGAGAGCACGATTGTCGGTGCGTTTTTGTTTTGTCAACGCTCCACGCGCGCTTCATATGGTACGGGCCTGAGGCACTCCTAGCTGCTGGGCCACCGCGGGGGCCAAGACGCGAGGCGGGAGAAAGGAGGCGTTGCCTCTGAAAATCGGCCGCTGCGTTCACTTAAATCCCAGGCCTGGTTTACAGTATCGTGTCACTGTCACGGGTGCAACAAAGAAGGAAATACGGAAGAAATTCCATGAAATTACAAATAGTGGTGTAATTTTGTTACGCGTCACGGTGTTTCATTGGCTGTCAGTACAGTAACTGCGCCGGTAACAACACGTCTAACGCGCATGGGCAAAGTTGGTCCGTGCGTTTGAATCCTGAGATATGGCGGGTACCCCATCTTGCCCCCCACCCCGTCTTGCCCCACCTTCCCCTATATCTTACAGATATTTCAGTATTTTTTGTGATAAAAAGTATTGAAATGTTTGTGAGTTATAGGCGATGCCCGAGACAGCTTTTTTTAAGCGCTTTGCGGTGACAACCGTAGCTCGGTGCAGGATTATCTAAAATTGAATATTTGAAATTTTTTAGATAATATATGAAATTATCTAGGCGCTATCGGGCCCGATGTTGGAAAAATTATTTTGAGACCAAATGGCGGCTGTGCAAAGCTGAAGCATCGATATTTGGCAAAAAATCGCTCGTTTTTCGAGTGTAAAAAATCTAGGCAAAAAAGGAAAAGCTCCCGATAGCGCTTAGATTTTTAACCATAAAACAAGCCTGCAAAACCTCGAGTAAATCAGTGCATTCATTTTTTAATTATGTGCGTCACCGACTTTGAAAGCATGATTTTGAGGAAAACGCATTTAAAGTTTTGGATGGTCTGAGTGCTACACCGAGAAACACCTACCTACTTACACGCGTATAATTTTGTCAATTTTTGCCGGATTAACTTGACACTTTCTTGATCGATTTTTCGAAAATTTCTAGGTAGGTCTCCCCCCTAGTAAACAGAATATATGTATTACAAATAGAAGCTATTACCAATGTTGGAATTTCGATCATCATCATTTATCCAAACTTTGACGTTCCGAGTTTTGCGTCAAAATTGAACTTTCAAAATGAGTGGTAATTTCGGTAATTAATATGCAAGTGATGAGTCAATGATGACTGAACATTTAACACTCAACTATTTTCATCAAACCTGCTCAATGAGAAGTAATAGATATTTCTGCATAAAATCCTCTCTCTATCTCAATAAATGAATAAAGATAAATTTTTAATTCGATTCTGTAGACATCCCATACCCTTGCAATCAGAGACATTTAAATTGCAAAGTCCCCGAAAGCTTCGTTTGGACGTTCCCATCGAGATGAATCTATGTTTTATCAACGTCGATAAAGGTATTCCGGAGAGGAATGTCGTCAAGGAAAGACGGAAGATGCATCGTTTTGCCAGCTGGATCGTCTTAATTAATTCATCGCGGTCCTTGGGTAAGATTTAAGGCGATCCCGTGAGCTCCTGTCTTCAATTTGTAAACACGATTCGGAGCTTCATATCTGGGACGTCGCGATGACGACGTCGACGGGAAAGTTTCTACCGAATCCACGGCGCGATGTGGTGACGTTGTCGAAAGTTGCGACCGTGTTTTCCTCATTGTCGCGAAGATGGGAATTAATTGAGATCCCGATTAAACGGAACAGCTTGCAGTTCCTCGGAATTACCGACAGGAAAGCTGAATATGCGAAAAATTGAATTCTGCCCAATTATCTGATTTCTGGTTAATTTCATGGTGCGTAGGTGGAAGAATTATTATTATCCTGAAAATGTGGACTTGATATGTAAGTTTTTATCCATGAAATAACATCTTTTTCGTCGTCTCCTGTATGGAATAATTTAATACGTCAATATTAATACGTTACTAAAGCACGTTAATATTCCAGGAAATTAATTTTCTGGTTTTTCTTAAACCAACTTCTCGCTGACTGTGTTAAAAACCACCGAGCCCCGTGTTTAATATTAACATTATTATAAAATTCACATTTTCCACGAATCGAAACACGACGTCACTTGAAAAATATTTTCCATGTTCGTTGCCTGTCCCACGTTTCGTTGTAATTAATATATTTGTTCCCTGACATCGTTGATTATTTTACTCGGTGTTGTCAAATGTTTTCAAGCGAAATATATGGAAATTCCTAAATTCCTTGTTGTCCTATCGCCGATTAAATAAACGTACCGTTTGCATCTCGCGACGGGCGTTTCGACTGTCAAAAACGACGCGTGATTTACAGTCTTGGTGCTCGGAACGGTCCCCGTGGAGATCATATAAAATACGTGCATGTATCGTCAACGGTTCCTACGATCGTTCGACACTTTAGAGAAACTCAATAGAATTTTATGAACTTCGTAAATACTTCTCTAAGCTGACTCGCGGTAGCTTACCTCCACCCACCCCTCCCTCTCAGGAAATTTTACACGTGCTCCATGTATACAACTTTATCGGATTTCGATAATACCCGAGTACTTGAGGAGATATTTCACAAGATTTCTATGGAACGGCGACGTAATTGTGCGAATTTACGACGCACCGAGGCATTTCATTTACAGAATTTAATTCCAACTCGACGAAACTATTTTCCTGGCTCTGTGAATCCGATAGTTTTTATTCTAAAATAGCGCGATACATATTTGATACTGCATTGGATAAGTTTCTAAGAGATGTTCTTATTTAATTAATACGTTCCCCACATGCAGAATCATAAAAAGTGACACAAACATTTTATTATTATATTCAATTACAGAAATGTAGCTGTCATGATAAATTTTTCATAATGTAATTCTTCTTTCTCTAAATAGATTTCAATATTTTCTTAAGAAGTAAATACGTTTGTTGGGTGTACGAATGTTTCTGTGTCGAAAAGTATTGTGGCTCACCTATGACTCACGTGTCACAAAACTTATTAATGAGGCAAGCACTTCTTACAATATTTTCAATTCTTATCATCTTCGCGTTTTTATTTATTTAATCCAAATTCCGACCACCGGGTCAATTCCGACCCCATCACGTATCCATTTTCCTAATTTTGAGGAATATATAAAAAAAGTTCTCACTACATGTTTGTTCCTCTTTCCATGGCATGTTAATTAAACGTATAAATGAGATCCGTAACAAAGTTAAATAAATCAGCGACTAAGTTGCTGTAGACAGAATGCTACTTAAAATATCGCCAGCTTCTGGTTCCACCTAACATTGTAATTATTCTTACAATGTTTTAATCACTGTTGCCACCGTGCATGATTAACGAAGTGGTCGCAATTTCCGCGTTCCCGTTTTCGACGCTAATAAGCACGATAGTTATAGCTCGAATATAATTTCGCGATGATAACCGTCACAGTATCGCGAACAGTTTTCTCGGTGACTTAAAACGACGTAGATTAATACGAAGGGGCAAAGTTATAAATTGAATTACGTAATACACGAGCCACCAGTAGCTCGGTCGGTAACGGGAGTGTTAATTTTCCAAAGATTAATTTAATTCTATCGCATTAGCCGGCAAATTAAGCATCGCCTTGAGACCCGTGTCCGTGATCAATATCGCGTATCATATGCAAGGATGCTTCAGCCACAGCTCGATATTCATGAAAATGGTAACTACGTGTTGGTAGCGTCAAACTGTAAAAGATTATGTAGGTACTAACAAGAGGAGGTTTCTAATTAAAAAATTCTGATATTGGTGGAAGTTTTCGCGAAAGTAATTCTGACGGGGCGAAAGCAACTCCTGAAGTTAAGTTTCTTCGTTTTTTTTATTCAATTTTGTGGCAGCATGACATAGAGCGAAATTTGATTGAACGTAAATGTAGAAATTTTGCAAGAAATATTTTAAAAATTTAAACATTTGACTTTTGGAATTATTATTTCTTCCATGGAATTTGAATTCTGTGAGCAGATGCTACATTTGGTATTTGTATCGATCTGTCTTCAGCAAAATTAATCACTTACTGAAGCTTTTCATGGCCTACGTCATACATGAACAAAATAGGAAAGACTTGTATTGAACACCCTAGAATTTATGAACGTAGGATAATGGCACACCTTGTCACTCATTTTGCTCTTTCTTGCTGTCAAACTTTTCAATGCTTAATTAATTATTCAAAATCCTGAATAATGTAATTTGTAGAACATGTCGTACTCTTCTGAATTCGAAATTAGAAGAATTCTTCGTTATAGTATCGTACAATAAATTCAGCAAATTTCATAATATTATATTTACCAACTTTCTGAGATTCATATTACTTGAAGCATGTATGTATAATTAATTACAGCTCAATAATTTACGTACAATTTTATAATTTCAGTATTATTCATTTCTTTATTTCAATAATTAAAATCTCGAAGACTCGAACTACACAAAGTTGCAGTAGAATAGTTCACCCCAAATTATTGGATTAAATGATAGAATGTTTTATTTAGAAATATTGCATAATTTGAATATTTTGCATCGTGGGTCGATTATCTTAGTTTCTTACCTTTCCTTTGAGAATATGATCAGTCTATCTAATTTCCACTGGGGACGATTTATGTGCCCCCAGGCTCGTGGGTCCTTCCACTTCTTTTTTTTTAATATCCTCCAACATTTCTTTAAAGCATTGTCCTGGCACACCCTTTATCACGCTTGTATTATTCCCACTCTTGTTTCTTTTCTTTTTATTTCTTCACATGTGCAGCAGCAATGCAACACAAAGGCATGAATGAGAAATATAATTGCCTGAATAAAGAGGAAGAGCATACGCAAATTAGTTTCTCAATGCACCGTATGGAAATTCAATCTTCATAATCCAAAACTAATTAAACTCTTTCTTACACTTTAAAGTTTAACTTTCCCTAATTTAAACTTTAATACCATTCAACATACCTAAGTTTTAATCATTTGTACCTCAGAAACGAAGACTCCAATTATAAAATCTTACAGGACTCTTCGAGTACTTTTAACAGGAATTACATGCTTCAGCCTGCTCCACCCGTCTGAGATGCCCTTCAACTAAAAAGTGTTCAAAAGTGGGGATCTACTTCCCTTCATAAACTCTTCCTAACCACATTGCTCCGATACATCGTGCCTTCCTGACAAAGTTAACTCCCCACCGCGAATTAAATCACCCTGACAAAGAAATAATCCAAAGTACACCATTGATTCGCTATAAACTCCCGGATTGGACCCAGTGGCGAGCATATATTTCTACTCACTCTCATTCTCCACAAGACAACAGCTTCCGCAATTTGCATAAATACCAAAAATGGTAGACAAACCGAGCCTTTAACGAGGGAATGCTGTATCACACCATTTCCCTTCACAAATTTTTCTCAATCAAATTCCTCCACTACGTCGAGCTTTGCGACAAGTCCCCCTGGAAATTCGTGGCAGCCTAAACTCATTATTTGTACGCAAACATTGGAATTAGGGCTGGGATTATTCGAATAATTTAATATTCGAATATTTTACAAGTATTCGAATGCTACGAATAAACTTCGAATATTTGAGTATTCGAATGCTATTATTCGAATACTATTCGAATATCGATGTATTCGAATACTATTCGAATATCGATGTATTCGAATACTATTCGAATATCGATGTATTCGAATACTATTCGAATATCGATGTATTCGAATACTATTCGAATATCGCTGTATTCGAATAGAGCACTATTCGAATAGTATGATGTGAAGTGGGTCAAAATCAGCTTACAAGATTTCACCCTGAAAAATGAACCTCAACAACTTGATTTAAAATTCACACCATACTATTCGAATACATCAGTATTCGAATACTCAAATATTCGAATACATCAGTATTCGAATACTCAAATATTCGAATAGTATTCGAATACTCAAATATTCGAATAGTATTCGAATACTTGGATATTCGAATTATATTCGCCAAATAATTGAACAACTGAAGTATTCGAATATTCGAATACCAAATAATTCGACAAATAGTCTCAGCCCTAATTGGAATGTCGATTTCATTCCGGACGATATCGTGTACAGCTAACGAAACAAGCTGGTATCGAGTCCGTGCTGTTCCTCGTGTACAAACGGGGCCACCCCCTGTTCCTTGAGGTACGACCCTCCAGGGAGGACATCAGAGGCTACGGAAGGGCGAGATGTTACGTACAAGTTAGGCAAGTGCTGCCAGTAACGTGCACACATACCGTCGTGGCACGCAGAATCTAGATCCCCTCGACTCAGCTTCGAGCGAGGCTTCGAGGTACACGAAGGGCTGTCTATGCAAAGTCTGTCTACTGCTCACGATGCATCAACGGTGCATCAATGCAATTGCGTGTACCGTCCTTACCTAGTAGCCGTATCCTCCTGACACGAGGTGTAGTAAGATCGTTGGAGAGATTCGCGCAGACACTTTTAAAAAGGTTCACGAGTCACCTACACCAGTTTTTATTGCGACTGGGTTAAACGACCACCTGTTTAGATTGCTGGGGATGTTTTTGAGTAATAGTTGCCGAAGATTTGTTTCAGTCAAAGTTCAAATTGAAAATCCACGATTATTCGAATTATGAAAATTCCAATTCAAAGAATCAGTGCTTAAACGTACATGGTTCTCTATATTCAGAAATACAAATTGATGTAAAATGAAACTAGAATTTATTCATTTTTCTTCCTTATTGCTGGCATGATTAGTAATAAGTGCATAGCGATCACGATACTCGCAGAGTTCCACGGTTGGCAAATTAGTGAATTATTAGCACGCCACTTCGCGGGAGGAGGATTGGAATTGGAAACGAAAGAACAACGTAACCGTGCTTGTGCGCACATCGCGCGATATGTAATTGCATACTACGCGGTTTGATATAACGCAATATGTATTGGGACACACCGCATCCACTTATATTTCCACCAAGTTTCCCTAATGCACATCGTCTATAACCGCATAGTTGCGTGCCGAGCTCGTTGAATTGGGTTATATTGCGCTTGTACCTAGAATGTCATATTGTTGCGACGAACCAAGCACTGTATAGAAGCTATAAGAATTTATCGCACTGCAATTGCAATGTTAATCACTACTTGCGACAATTAACGGTAGCTACTGTCGTAGCCGTAGATATTGAACACATCGAAACGTGTAAATGTCCACGGAATTTACTATTAAATCAGATTTCAAAGTTCACCAGTATTATGGGTCAAGATTAATAAAAATATTTCTTAATGAACTCCAAGTTACAAGCAGTTCTAAAATGTTAAATATTTTAATAGTACAGAGCGTTGAAGGAAAAATGATGGAGATTTAAATAAGTAAGTAGTAAATTGTGGGAAAAAATCTGGAAATTAATGACCGCAGGTTGAGAAACTAATAAAACGGACAAAATGTCGGGATATATTTTCAGAGAACCAAAGCTTAAAGAGTCATTCCAGTTAGACGGGTTGAAAATACCAATTTTTTAAACATTTTTCGAAAGTACATATCCTCAGCAATGTACTGTTAAATTTTCATGGAAAAACTCTGATTATTTTAGCTTCTATACAGGCATTTTGTACGAAGCGCAGAAGCTCGGCCTCGATAGATGAAAACTTTGAACGCGTTTTTCTCGAAACACCATTTTTTCACATCGTGAAGATAAAATCTCATAATCTATCGAACCGATTGCTTTATAAATTTTACAGCTTATTCTGTACACCTATTGACTCTCTCAGGGACTACAACAAAATATTTTCATGGAGTCTAACTTACTTTTAAAACCGAAAATAGCAAAAGAAAAAAGCCGAGAAGAAAACATTTTTCATGAATTTTGCCCGCCATTTTGTTAATTTTGAAGATAAATCACTAATTATAGTCCGAGCGACAACGATAGTCATACTTATCAAGAATCTGTTTGGATTTTTGGCTTCAGATAAGTCTAGATCCTAAAATCGCCTGCACGAGCGAGGCATGAATTTTTAAACACGTCGTCAAGACCGCTTTCAAAAGCATTTTAAAAGCAATAATTTTATTACTTTAATATTTTTTATTTATTCTAGGAATGTAGTTTAATAAACAGAAAAAAGTTTTTTCCATTACTATAATTATTTTCTCCGCAATAAATTCCTGAAAATCGCTGAATTTATCAGCGCGCTAACCGGAATGACCCCTTAATGAGAAAATGGAATAATAAGAATTTTTATTGAAGAATTACGGCATTATATATAATGACTTTGTTGTTCACTGGAACGTGTGGGAGAAGTTGAGCGTTACACGCTGTGTCTCTGAATGCTTGTGACGAAAGAATTCATAATTCAGTTTCAAAAACCTTCAAAAATAAATACAGACATTCTTAAGAAGAAAATACTGGCTTCTACCCATCACCTTCCAACTCTCCTCGAATCAACCACTCCTTTGTAACAGTCAACAAATTCCTGATTTTCATCGTCATCATCCCAATAGATACGCCATTGCAATAGGAAGCGTACTTGCCGCGCTTGTTACCTTGTTAGCCCGCCCTTCAATATCGAAACAAGACCATCTATCATTTTTCTTTCTAATGAGACGGACCCCCGAATTCCAGTCACGACTCGGTGAAATAAAACGCCACGGCTCGGCTCAGCCCGCCCTCGGTCACGTGTCGCGAATTCAATGGATGATGCCGAAACGATGACAAGGCATAAGGAGGAAGTTAAGCGAAGGAACGAGGGAGGAAGTGGGCACGGGGGAGGTATTGCTTGGCCTCGTAATTGTCCGCCATCGGAGACCGTAATTAAAGATCGAAGAAGCTGGAGAATGGACGGTGCAGTTCATTTCCTTCAGACGTCAAAGCGCCCGATCGGCATTGCGAAGAGAATCGATTACACCCGAAAGCCATGGGAACAGAAACATGGATCGCAGACAGAGGGAGAACGAGTGCGGAGGTAGAATTATTAATCCCACGCTGGGAAATTTTAATTAAATACGCTGCTGTGACAACAACGCTGGATCAGGCTTTAATTCTTTTCTCGTCCCTTTATGCCTTCACTATTGACAAGAATCCTGACGTTTTTAACTGAAAGCGATTTATCGAACACGGAAAGCAGGCTCAACATGGGATGAAAACAAAGCTGGGTATCTTTGGCGCTGTTGGCAACGAACTGGTCGGCTCACGGAGTTAAATGAAGAGTCCTTGTAGAAAACACAGTGCAAAAATTAAATACAGAAATATTTTTGTGGAAAGTTGCAAAAAGTTATCTTCTTTTTCCTATATAAACATAATTTGATACTTTGAATTCTAATTGCAAAAAAGTTTTTTTTTTTTTTTTTTTTTAATCGTCTTTATTCTTTTACAACAAAAAAACAATCGAAACAACGTAAAATGGTTAGAACACTAATACAGAAAGGGCGAGGCTCAGCATCGCTGTTATTATGCCTAACCCGAATTGTTTTTGCAAACAGATTTCCGAAAATTACTGAAAATGACTAGTTCTGACTCTCTTCTGGAAATGTGTCAGACACAGAACCGGCGTGTTGGATCTGGGACCGGCGCGTCAGAGTGTCAGACACGGAACCGGCGTGTCTCGTTTCCAGAAGGGACTCAAAAATAGTCATTATCGGAAATCTTTCTTTTTTTCGGAAACAACTTTTTCGCAATTACAATTCAAGGCATTGAAGTATTTTTACATAGGAAAAAGAAGATAACTTCTTGTAACTTTTTGGTTGACCGGATCGTCCGCTGTAAAGATGTCCTATGATAGTAGGTCGTATGATTGGAGCAGGTTTTCTTGAAATGGCTGTATCTTTATTAAAAACCATCCCCTTTCGACGAGGTTCGGCTTATTTTAAAGACAAAGGATCACACTTTTCAAAAGAATACATGGAAACTGCAACAAATATTGTTTGCACTCCGTAGCACTTTCCAAATATTAAGAAATTTTTACAGTTTGGGACACTTCTCTTTACGGGCGGATTTTACCCCCTGGATATCCGTTTCGATAAAAGTGGTTTAAAGCATCGAAAAGTAGAAATGGTCTGTGTCTCATTCAAGTTGGAATAATTTTAGTGAAGTTATGCGAGTTTGAAGATTGAGCAAATTTGAAAATATCGTGGAGGTATGTGAAATTACGGTTTTTGGGGTTAGAGGGTTAACGAAATATAGACTTAGAGGTTTTGTGGTCTGGGGATTAGTAGGTTATAGAATTTGACTTTATAAGTTTGTTGAAATAGGATATGTTGTGTTTATATGTATGGCATTTTACGAATTTACAACAGTTATTTGCAATTTACCGAAAACATAGACGTGATGGACCAAAACAGGCAATGAATCCGACTTCAGCGACCCGAAATACGTACAGGAAACATGGTCTAGTTTGTGAAAATTAAAAAATAAGTTTTGTGGTCCTGTGTAATAGAATTAACAAGTTCGTTTCAAGTAGTTTCGTATTGGGTTTGGTGGTTTCAAATGAGCTCGTAATACTTGTTAAGCTTCTAATGATAATGTAGGAGTTTCCTCCTAGTACTGTCAGCTCGCAAAGTCAGCTGTGCGTGACGTTGAAAAGAGTCTCGAGAAATAAGAGTGCACGTGACTCACTTTTCCTGACACTAAATTAATTATAACAGACTGGCGGCGACGAATAAAAGAATGGCATAGTAAATTTCACGAGGAAACGTTTCATTAAGTTTGGAAGCTGGTTATCTTTCATGCACGCGTCGGTCAAGCAATTAGTGCTGTGTGTACTTTTGACCTCTCATTAGCACATCGGTAATTAGCGCGACCTCGACCTCGTCAAAAGGACGGGTCGTCATTAACTGTGAATAATGTAGGGTCGCTGTTTCTGTTGGTCTTTCAAATCAGTTGGAGCTTTTATACAACATAAAACTTTCTCCTATATTTATTCTGCGAGAGTCATTAAAAAATGAATGGAGCATGCCGCGATTTAAAGTCCGGATGAAATTAGGAGTGACATTTAATGTTACTTTAATTTAATGAAATTCTCGATACCTTCTTTTCTATCTGTTTGTATATTTTTTAAAGAAATAACATTGTTCATTTAAAATTTGCTGATTTCCTTGAAATGTGAATATTGGCTACAGAGAATATTCCTTAATTTTATTAAATGAATAGCTATTTAGTAATTTAATATATTAGATTATTCCATGAAATCAGGTTTTAAACAGACATTTAATGTAAGCATATCTAATAATAAATATTCTGCCACTAATTTCATAATTTTTAGAACAGAGTTAAAGGCAGGATTCTAATTTTTTTCATTTTTGTGTAAATACTTGCGATCTAGGTCACAGTAACATAATTTACATATTGAGTACCAGAAAGAGAGGGAGTGCAGTCACATGAAACTCGAATATCACTCTAAAGGGTTCCTGCGTCAATAAGCCACGGTAGTTTGGAAAATGCCTGGGAAATGCCTGGAAACTTGCCACAAATTTCACGAAATTTCATCAACTAATGGCTAATAACGAAGGATTTTGCGTGACACAATTCAAAGTAGAGAACTTGGTAGTATAATCGAGCTTACGCGGTAACGTTCGTAATCAAAAGTTCCTTATACGAGCTCACAGCAGTGGTAGTTTGTAGAATCGATTACTACTTCCGTGGAACTTCTGCGCGTTTCCAAAGAAATCTCGGTATACTATGAACAGTTCCTTAATTAAACGTGTTTATGTTATTAATACAGAAGTTTTTCGTTCGATCACATGAAATGGAAAATTCATTTTAGTTTTCTTCTTCAGTTTTCGCAAAATGTTTAGCTTTTTCAAAATATTGTACTTCTTCCAAATTATATATTCTTCCCGGTGACTCGCCCCTCTGTAAATGTAAACAGATTTATAAAATAAAGAAAAAATGTGAGGACATAATTTAAATGACCCTCGACCTCTGCTTTTCGTGCATTCTGAGTTTCATAGAAAACAGTGAAATTTTAAAAATTGTCTTTGTCGAAATTTTTATCGATCCAGTGACATTTCTCTCGTCAGAATTGTAGACATCCTGTAAGAACTAGACTTTGTTTTTAGTACGAGTCGATCTCCATTACAAATTCTGCTGGCGGTTTCAATGGAAAGAATAAGAAAAAACGAACTCACGGTTATGGTATCATGCATTATTCGCAGATGCAGCTGTGTCACTGTATCTAATCGATATTCGGAACAGTGGTTTTTCGAAACGCAACCTAGGATCTCCGAAGCACGCACGCAGCTATATTTCCATTTTCCGCCAGCTGCTGCATATAGTTATGTTTCGACGAACCCCATTCTTTGATTGAAACATTTCTGATATTTCTGTGTTTTCGTTGCTGGATATGGAACGTGTACCTCTTGAGGTATTGAAATCTCTGTCCTCCTAAATTTGTAAATTTCTGGTATAATAAATTGAGAAAAAGGATACTTGATTGTCAATTCTTGTGTCATGTTTGTGGGGTTACATACTAAAACTATGGGAACAAATTTACTAGTGATTTTTGAATTCATTAATCTCTTATTAGACTTTAATGAAGCCCTTACATACATGGATTCATATAAACTATTCATATAATTTTGTTCCTATCTATTTCAAATCTCCCTATCAGCATTAAACAAATGTTCTAGCTGGCATTAAATATATCACGTAGGTGATCGTCCAATAACTCACACCAATTAAAAATTGACATAATGTTTGTTAGTTATGAAGTTATTTAAATGTATTGAAATCCAGGGGCCTGTTGCGTTTTAATCTTCTGGTGTCTTCTCCATCGTCCAGTAAGTTTACTGCAGCTGATTCGGGTGACCATTAAGTCTCTTCATGTATTTTCCGCGAAAGTTAACTATTTCTGTTTTTACTGTTAGTATTTGCAAACCATGGGGCGTTTACTATTGTTCGTAACACTTTTCATTGAAACCATTCTAATATTAGGGACATTCAGTGAAACTGGAATGTCGGGATACTCATTTAAAAATTTAATTTGAAAAATCCACTTCAAAAGAAATAAAAACCACCAAAAAGTAATTGTCTCCCAAAAGCTGTCACGACTCACCAAAGTAGCCTTCGCAAAAGTTCCCTCAACGTATAGATATAAAAGAAGGTGATCCCCAGAAACAGAGAAAAATTCAATAAATCAGCTGCTCTCTGAACTCTTTATACGCTGTCGCGTCACGCCGAACTCGGTACGTACTAAACAAACTGTTCGCCGTCAGATCGATGTCACTAGCTTCCATAGCATTCAAACCCGCCCAACTACAAGTCAAAGAACGAAGGGCGGGGGCGAAAATGTGTGAAAGCGTGTCCGAACTAGCTGGCCGAAGCGTGACGGCCATGGTGTCCTGTTAGAAGTTACCGGTCGTCGTCTGCAAGTTTTTCGAAATACAAACTGAACAGGGGCGTCGAGGTGTGTACCATTGAGTAGCTACGTCGTGTTACACACCGGTCACGTTTGAAACCGAAAAGTTCTACAACGTGGGAAAACTCGCCCCGCCACCTTTTCCAGTGGAAACTTCCCTTGAAAGTTGTCACCCCCCTCCCCCCGCGCGCGTGTACCCGTAGGTACAAGAGAAATGTTGTAATCATAAGGGCTGGGGAAAAATTCATTAAACTTGCAGGATGCTGAGGAACGAGCGATCGATCGACTAGCAAAATTACTTCGACGAGTATGAGATCGGTAATTTCAGTATTTAGGCATCTATCCTTCACGCTTCCTTCCTTGAGAAATTCAGTACAGAGGCTGCTGTAAATTGGGGTTCCAACTCGGGGCCATTTTAGGATTTTTAATATTGTGTCAGTTGAATGGATGGAACTTTATTATTGAACGTAGTTATTGGATATTACATGCTAATCTTTGATCGCGCGTAAACCTGTGGAAACTGATAATTAACGGCCGCTAATGGATGTGGGATGATTATTATTCAGTGTAACGTCGTTAATGACAGGTTTTTCGTGTTTAAATGCACCACCTCGGGGATTATTGTAACTAATTACATATTACCTATGCGCCCTCCTCTGTTTCTGTTAATATGACGTAGGTGTACACTCTATAATCTCCCGTGAAAATTGATTTCGCGTAAACACGGAGCAAAGCTGCCCTCAATTTTACCGCGAGATATTTATCCTTCGTATGTTTGTATTTTCGCTGCTATTAACAAAAGCCTGCAATTCGTCAGGCATTTGCTGTTACGAGCGGCATTTTACGTGTGCCTTAAATTTTGTATTATTAGTCACAGTATTTGAGGTATTCGACAGATTTCTCATATTATTGTATCGTCTGAGAATCATTTAATGTTACAATTGTATTTACTTCTCCTTCTGTATTTTATGTATTCTTGCTATTTTGTTAAAACACTAAATGCTCAGAAAGACATTGTTATCGTTTGCTATAATTATTTTTAATAAACAAATCACTTCCAAATAGAGGAATAAAAGCATTATTTGAAAAAAGTAATATATTAGTGGAAAGTATAATCCTTTTACTAATAAAATTAAACAAATTTCATTTCGAACGAAATTTACGAATGGGGCTGCACTAAATAGTATGCAAGTCGACACCGCCATTACATTGTCATCCTATCATTACAAATTTTACTCCACCCTTCCCTTCAGTATCAACTACATCCACGACCTAGATTACATATTATGTTACCATTAACCGAGCAATGTCGACCATCCAATACGAGCTGGGAATTCAAAAACACTCCTTTCGTGTTCCCACTTTGTCATCGGTGCTTTCTATCATCCCCACTTAGAAATTAATTCGCCTTAATTCCAGAGGATGAACGATTTAACCTGTTAAATAGGTCATTTCTGGGCTAGACGCTCCTGCAGTGCGCTTAAAATTGTACATTTAAAAGTGATTACAGCGGGATTAACCCCTTTCCACAGTAAATTCGATTCACGACCTAGTACATTATTTACTCGTTTCATAATATTGAAGAATTTCCATTTTCGCGACGAATCAACCCGTGTTATTTAATGCAGAGGAATCTTTAAATAACGAGGTAACCTGTCTGCCCCAATTAAGGTGACGTTGACATTATGCGATCAGTGAACGGCATTCCCGGACCCGTGCAATTGCAGATCGTTTTGCCGTACAGAATTAGTTCTTCCGCGGGCGACTCTAAAATAGAAACAGAGAAATTCGTCGGACAATTTGCAGCCCTGTTCCATGTTTGTGATCGATCGTTCCCACGCTACCCGTTACAGCTACAATTAGAGAGAGACCCTGCTATATTCACCCCCCGGCCGACCTATTTCAGGAGTTTATTTCCGATAGTTTCTAGCCCTTCGTCGCATGCCACGCCACCATTAATGGTTCATGCGTTAATCTTTGAATATTAGATGGAAACATGACTCGCGTTTGCCCGCACCGACGTTCTGCATTAATTTTTTTCTCCTGCATCGCTGTTCCAGGGAAGTTTCATTCGTGATTCGTGGGTCGCTGTACGTACGTTTTTATAAATATGCAAGGGTTTAAGGTAATATGTGCAACCCACTTTGGGGATGGAATTTATGTATATTCGAAAGTAATAATGTAGGATCGTGTAAATCGATAATTTCGTATTACTTTTGAACTACAGCGAACTTTGTGTTTCGATCATGTTTTTGATAAGAATTTTGAATAGTTACATTCTGTCGTTTATCTACCTTTGCTAGATACAGGTATATTATTTATATATTTATAAATATGTATTAATATTTATAATTCCCAGGTAAGACATATAATTAAATTAACCCTTTAATTTGTTTGATGGCACAAGAATTAATAATATAATTAAAAAATTTGAATTTACTAAAATTCTAGAAATTTGTTTTTGTAGGGTAAACAAAATAATAGAATACAAATTAAAATATTGAAACAGAAGTAGCTATCTAAATAAAGAAAACACCATCCTGCAATCATTTCTGTAAGGAAATTCATTGTTTGAATTATTCTGCCTATAGATGTATCACCTCAGGGTATTTGAAAAATGAAGTCTTCACGAAATATTTAAAATTCGCATTTGAAGCCGAATCGTCCGAGATGTTCGTTATTTTGAAAATAAACTCAATTAGACCCGAATTAGCAAAAGCTGCACGAACAACGATATATTTGCCAGTAGTTTTATCTAAAATTCTCCAATTTCCACACCGTTTGAACTATTTAAAATTTTCTTCGTACCATGGTGCTTACAAAACAATCGTTCCAGCATCATGAATGCATTCATGAAAACTTCTTGTAACGGATTTAGTAAAACACCTTGTATATTTGGTATTCTGAGCCTGCACGTAAGAAAATTGCTTGGAGATCTGGCTGAAGAAAATTGTTGAAAAGAGGATCATAGAAGGAAAGTTGTTCGAATAAGAATTTACTTACACGAATAAACCTTTATTAAGTATCAACAAAACAAGCTTTTTTATTCGAAAGAATGAATTGTCAGAGAACAGGACAGATTGCAACAATACTTGGAAGAAGTTTGTCGAGAAATGAAATTTAAATACGAATTTCATTTCACTTGTGTCCCTTCCTTGCAAATTAAATTTTTATTCTTGACCTGCATTCAGAGGCATTCTATACCCACATAGATTCATTCAACAAATTAAATAGTTCAATAATTTGACCTATTATTTTATATTTAACGTTTATGATTCATAAAGTCAGGGGAGAATTTCGATTCCCGTGTCAGAAATTTCGCTTCGCCAGATGGTCGTTTAATTTTTCGCCTGTCGTGGAACATGGCAGTTACGAGATCGTCACTCTCGACACGTTTTAGCTGACTCTTTGAAACGATGACATTAGACGAAGAACCGTCATAAAGAGAGATACGAGGATACGTGAGAATTGTCACTGCAATTTCTTCCTTTGCACGGGGATTATAATAAAATGAATTGTGATGCTGGACGGTGCACCCAGTTTTTGTTACTTCGCATTGTTGCTGAAAATATTATAAACTTTCATTTACCGAGCAAATATAAGTTGATTGTATGAATCGAAATATTTTTAAAAAATATTTTGAACACTTCAGAAAATCAACCCTTTTAAACATTCCCTGCTTGAATCAGCCTACATTTATCAGTGGATGGGGTAAGAAACTTAAACAGATCTTAAGTGCAGCTGTAATGGATTATTATCAAAGATAGTTTCATAACATTTTATATATCCCTCTCACAGTTAGGCATATTAACAGTTTATATTGCTGCCTCGCCTTTACTCTAATTTACTTCTTCTTTATATGTTACATCTTCTTTTTATGCTGTTATCATCCAAGAGTAATAAAGACATAATAATAATAATAATAATAATCGAAGGTTATGAACAAAGTCTATTCCACATTTCCTACTCTAATTTGATCACGCACAATCGATAGGTACCACTTCGATTGTATCCTTACAGAACATACTGTATAGCTCAATTGGAAATGAACGCTGTACATACCAGAGGGTTAAGCATAGCTTAGGGAAGGTGATTCTGTGTACCGAGTCCTCCTGAGAACGCGGGGGTCGCGAGCCGATGCCCTGTCCCCTTTGACGTCGAGGATCGATTGACGGTGGCGGTGCCCTGTTACGTGTGTCGTCTCGCGCTCCCCCGTCGATTTATTCAGGATGTCGTCGGAGAAAGGAGCCCGCGCGTGCCCCGAGAGAAGTCAAGGCGGGCGGAATAATTTCGCCCGTGCATACACACGGCGCGGCGTTTCCACCCTTTCCTGTTTTGTTTATCCGTCAGCCGAGAAACTTTCCCAAGGAACACGACAACTCGACTGGCCAGGGCTCGTCCTTCCGCTTGTACGTTCGCTTTATTAGGCTGTCGAACTAGATATCCCCCGATTTTGCACCCCTTTGTCGCGAGACCGAGCTTTCTCGTCAGTTTGTCTCCTCTTTTTCTCAGCTGAATGGTCTCCTGTTTTACACCCCTTTTTCGGCGAGAATTGGGAGGGCTGTTGCGCAGTATGTGAAAATGAAGAGAGTTGTCGGAGACTGCAACTAGTTACAAATAGTTATAGTTATGATGTAGTTTAATTTTTCATAGTATATTGATGGCTTTCTGTTCCCATTCAATTTTGAATTGAGGTCATTTGATGGACGTTGCTGGGATTAGGGTACAGTAAACTTGGGGAATTAATTTGTAGGAATTGAGAGGTATGGTTTGTGGTATTATTTTATTAGAGTTTAAAAGTTTAAGTCACTGTCTTTTTTTCATCTGTTTTGGTGAAATGTTAGTGACCGTTGACGTTACGAGATAATTATTTTATGCTTTACTTTTGCGCTCAACTGCACGGGCGATTCTAGAAATCGAAAATCTTCGATATGTACTCCATTTCTCCGAAATTCCTAGGACTATAAATACACGCGTGATAGAAGATTGAATTAAGGCAACTTATCTTATACTGTAAATAATATCTTCGCTCTTGAATCGGTGCAGTTTTGAAACACAGTTTCGCAAGTGTTTTATTAAATAAAAATTGAAACAAACCCAAGCGGAAACTCTGCAGAATTACTACTTAAGTCGTCAACTCATGAATGAACTGTACTACTGTGGCCACAATTTTACCATCTTGCACAATGTCTCAACAAATGATCACATAAAAAAATGCGACAGAAATGTCGAGAATCACATGGACGAGAAAATGCAAAGTGGAATGCAAACTTCTAGGCATTTGCGAATAGGGGATGGTATGTAAATGCGTCTGGGTGAATTACAAAGGTGGTGAATACGTAGTATAAATGAAGAGAATCGAGCCCTTGAACCAGCCTCTTATCAACAGTGATTCGCAAATTTGTCCATGTCTTTCGAGGACTTTCTTTGGCGCGTAGATCCCAGTGACAGGGCGAAGCTACTAAAAGAGCAGAAATTAAAGTATTCCAGTTTAGAGTTGGAGCAAAGCCGCCCGTAAAGAACGCAGCTCGAAGGACCGCGAGATAACGGAGAATGAATGTGTCCAAGTTATGAAGATAACGGATAATTTAACGCTCTCGAAGGGGTCAGAGAAATACAATCACTCCTCCATTTCGTTCACCTGGATTTTTTTTTAAAAAAAAGGATACTTCGAAATTTCCTTTAACTGTTTGGAAAATCGTCGGTAAAGTAAAGTAACGTTATCGCATTGAACTGATAAAATTCGGCGTCGATATCGTTATCGTAGAATGTTTAATAAGGCTCCTAATAAATAGTTGTTTACAATGTAAATTCTGAGGACATATTCATTCGTCATTAACTAACCTCCACAGAATTTGCATTATATGCAAAGTCTGTAATGCAGTTGTGTTATTACTTATTACAGAAATGTAAATGTGCTTGATATTAAGGGGTCTCCCTAGTGTGACGCCTGGAAAATAGGGCTATATTTGGGAATTTTTTTGAAGGAAATGTACTTGATATTGCGGTTTCTAACTTTGGGGTATTTATTCAGTTACATTTTGACAATCTACTTGAATTTTTTGAAGCATTAATGATAATTATATTTTATGTTATAAGGGTTATAATGAAAAGCTTGCAAAAAAACGCCTGCTGCTGGCGATCACGATTCCGGCTGCCATGGTTATCTGAAACAAAAAACACAGTTATTTTCTTAAACTATATGAATGTAACTAGGACTTGAACTAGAATGAAAATAGAAAATCTCCAAATAAAAAAATGGCGGCACTTTAAAGAAAAGTTTTCATTTCGCGGCAAAAAAGGGTCAGTTTTTTGAGCTGCAAAATTCGAATTTTGCAAATAATGACTTCATTCTAGGTCAGATCCTAAGAGAACACGCACTCAATATATATGTTAAGTTTTAAGTCGTTTGGTTGAGTAGTTTTGGAGATATCGTGATCGCCGGGCCGAAAAATGTAGTTTCGAGTAAAACGCGTTTAAAGATTCAAGTACCATTTTTCAAATAATAAATCATACTTACGATTAGTCTCCGATGCCTGGCCCATAGAGTACACCTTCCTCTTCTTCATACAATTCTTGTAAAGCTGCATTTGCTTTCCTTCGAGCAGTTCGAGCTTCTTTTGATGCTTCCTGATGCCTTTTCTCTCCAAGGCAAACTCTGTTCACGTCTTGCGTATCGGCAAAACTTTTGGCTTCTGGGCCAATTGTTACTCCCATCGTATTTAATACTCTTAATTTAATACTCTTAATTAATAATGCTGTTAAATCATTTATTAACTTATCCGTTAATTTTCCCGGACCTTTTCCCCCTATTCCTTTATGTTTCTTTTTTTCTGCTCTCAAACGAGAACCCATCCTTTTTTTAACGTGTAAAACACACTCTAACTTTTTCACCTGCACGTCATATGAATTCAAATCCACAATGCTCTTATACGTTTTACTGTCGCCATCGCCAATGTAGCGGGTATACATGGCGCCATATCGGTCGCGCGCTACTGTTCATAGCTCACAGCGTTGCCAAAATTTCGAATTCAGCTATAATATTTTAGGAATATGTTCTTAAGATGTTGAACTTTCAGAAAAAACAAAAAAAAAAAAATCGATTTTTTTGAACCGTCACACTAGGGAGACCCCTTAAGGAACTGCCTGAAAGAACTTAGAAAGTTTAATCAAAGCGCTACAACCACCACGGGCGAACGCGGAACTTAATATAAAAAACTCGATTTTTATGAGAGCATACTGATTTTATATATATAAAGCAGAGCTACCAGAGAAGCAGTTTATTACAAGTCGGTTTAAAATTGAGAATTATTATAAATCCTTGTTTATCCATTCAATTTGTATGACAAAATAAAAGATGTGTATAAACAGTATTTTATTCATTGTACCTACTACAAGAAGACCTTACAGCCTAAGAAATTATACTTCTCTCTGAAAAAAACACGATGCCATAGTAAGAAAATCCATAACTGTGTCATTTGCTTCGTGAATTACATAGACACCAGAATTTTCTTCAGAAAATCCGTGTACACGTGTACCAGCACTTCCTTCTTGTTCTGTCTCTCGATTTCCTTGGGGCTGGTGTCAAAGTTTAAAGAACGATGGAAATAAATGGGAAACGAGCACCCAGCTAATCCAGACAATGCTCCACCGCTAATAAACTATTCAAGTGGATCGCGAGCGGATTCTCTCTCGGTGAGAGCCACTAAAGCCATTTCAGTGGGGGCTGGTTGACACACATTGAGAGTCGTGAAAATGAATTGGTTATTCATGGTTATCTGAAGGCTTTCATGTCGCGAAGACGGCTTACGTGGATGCCTGGGACGGGAACTTGACAAAAAGAAAGGAAAGGGCCTTTGGGGGACTTTCTGTTCCAACTTGAAAGACACTCGATTCGTGAATAATCTAGCAGCCGGTCAAATAGATTCTAAGCTCCTTAACGTTGTGGCCTGGCATTCTGTCGAGTTATTCACGAATTTCCAGATCTGTGGCCCGCAGACAACGGACTTCCCATTCAGAATTTGAATTTGCTACAAGCGTATATGCTGCGGTTGCCGCCGTAAAGTTGCCAGAATTCTATTAGATTGACCACAAAGTTTTCTCAGAACTTTATGTATAAAACCAAAACTTAAATGGATTGCGATATACTGCGTGGCTTCATGACCTCGCGAGACAACTTTCGAACTTTATTTGCGCGCGTGAAGCTCTAATAAGGAAATAGTCAGGACGGATTTAAGGAAATACATAACACAATTACAAATAAATGTACGTTCGCGTGGTAGAATAATTATGGGAAACCAAAAAAACAGTGTTTGGATAAAATCATAATTTTTTTGGAAGATGGGGCCAACTGCTTATCGGCCGCCCGTTAGATCAGCCACTGGAAATGATATTAACTATTAATGTATGCAACCGAAATGCCATATTTTGGGCAAGAAACAAAAAAGGCCAAGACTTTTTGTCTAGCTTAATATTTAGTGATCCTCGAAACTGAAGACCACCTCAAAATAAATATTTCAGTAGCTTTTCTTTAAATAGTCTCCTGTGGAAATATATTATTGTACAAGAAATGGAGTTAAACTCAGGAGTGCATTCGTGGAATTAGAATTCTTGGATCATTGCTGAGAAATTAAGTGGTGTGACGAAATAAATTGACAGATTCGTGTCGAAAGTTATTTCTTTTCCTGTGATACCACGGTTCGGTCCTGGGCTTAGCAACAACTACAGATTCCACAGAAATGTCCAAGGTATATTTACTTGGGTAATTAATGCTCAACGGGAAAGTTCGTTAAACTTTAAATTACCGTCCTCGTGCACGTGCTTGATTTCCGATTTTGGTCCTCTAATACCCGGGCAACTGTAGCTTCCGTGCAAAATGGTGTCGTATCCTCTTGAAGGGTTTTTCTTCTGCTTGAGGATCATAAATCAGTGAACCATTGAAGCGCTATGTTTGATACTATACATGTAATTCCGCTCTCTTAGAAAAATGTTGTATTATGTATTTAAACGTACCAGTATTTGAATATTGTATTATTAGAACGTTTTGCTATTTGAATATTTTATTATGTGAAGGTTCTACTATTCGAAAATTGCATTCCCGGGACGCTCTGTTATTCAAATTTTATTGAAGAAAATTGGAAAACTATTGTGTAAGAAAGGGGGTGGAGAAAAAAACTTATGAAAAGCGTGTCAGACAGGAATAACAATTGAAAAGGATCATTGAACCGTTACCAAAGTACCAGTCGTCAATTCCTTAAGGTAACGAAGAAACTTTTCTGTTGAAAGTTTCTTTCAACGATCTCGTTGAAATTTAAAAAGATTTTATGAAGCAGTTATATTGTTATAGCAATGTTTACCTTTCTCATACTTACTCGTATTTTTCTCCTCCTTCCCTACAATCCTTTTCTAAGAACATCATTGTCTGGTCCGTCTTCTGTTGCACACTTTTGCCCTGTTCAGTCCATTCTACTTTTCTGTTACAATCCATGTTTTTCTTTCGCTTGTTTAATATCTTTTCACCTACCCGCTTTTATTACTTCCTTTCTCCAATCTTTATTTCGTACATTTCATTAACGCCTACTGTGTTTCACAAAGTTTCCGAAAGTATTGTCTCCCGTTATCAATGTCGCTAATGAAGCTCATTGATTCCCTCCGTGTCGTACACCAGAAACAGGAACCTGCCTTATTGCATTAAAGCATTTTCTTCTCATTAGTTCGAACTCTGCTCATCTCGCGAAACTAATTGGGAATCAATGAAAACGTTCCACTTAACAGTATCGTTTACTGCGAAGGAGTCGTCTGCTGCTGATTCTGGTTTATCAGGGGCCGTGAACAATCGAACAAATACTTTCCATGCTTTGCACAAAATATGAACGTGAAAAAATGCGAAACCCATGCAGCAGGTGGAAACAGAGATGAGCAAAACATTTATTAAAATAAAAATTTCGAATAACTAATAAAAGTTACAAAAATGATTCGTCTTGTGTCAAATAAAGTTAAAATTGAAAAATTTATTCCGTGCTAAAATTACTTTAAACGTTCGATGAATGAAAAAATTAACTTCGACGTAAAATTGATGAATGACGAATAATTTTTTAACTTCTATTGAAATTTTATTTAAATAAAATTTTTTACCCATCTCTAGTCGGACTAAAGGCGGATTCACATGTATCAGTTCTGTGACGGATCAGTGTCGTCACTATGAGCGGTAAAAAATATGGTTTTTCTGTTTTGAAATACAGGACACTGACTGGATACTGGCACAAAGAGTGACACTAAACCGTTGCCAAACTGACATGTGTGAATCCGCCTTAAATCTGCAATAACCCCCAATAGTCGCAGGAAGGTCGTCGCGAATCGAATGCAGTTTTTAAAACTAACAGCAGAAACTACACTCCTGATGCAGGCAGGAATTTATCGTGGCATCGAAAGTCCAACAACCATTCCGCGGGTGAGAATTTTATAAACGAGCCGCGTCTGGTATTTAACCGCGTTACGGTAGCTCCCTGTACATTTCTATGGCGCACCGTGGATGTCTGCGGTGTCGTGGACCCGTGTACTAACAAAAATAGCCCGACATGGCTGGTACAACTCGACAACATACCTTGTATTTTCTTTCCTCTGCTGGCTCTTCAGCCGCCTCCCTCCCTCGCCTTGCCTCGCGCCGCTGTCGGCCTTCTGTTTCTCGTTGAACTGCGGTCTGCGTTCATTCATACATTCGCCTTTCCCGGAACGCAGTGTACATTTCTCGCGCAATCCTAATTAATGCCGGAGCCAAATTAAACGTGAATTAATGGATGATGATTCGAAGGGCGTGGACCTGAGTTTTCGAGGGGATGGAAATATGGTGGAGTGTTTGATTGTGTTTACTGGCTTTTATATCCTTGTTATATATATGGGAATTTAGAAGTGTCGAGGTATTGAGGAAGAAAGGACACAAGGGATGATAAAATGTAAAATAGTATTAATGAGTATAATGAGAATTTAAAAAATTAATTACAAATAAATTCAACTCACAAGGATCATTTCTAATAAGTGAAGAATGGTACCTTATAAATTTTTAATCAATTCAGACATTTTCCAGTTCGAAGTACTTCGAATGCTGATCGAAACTGATTGTGAGCTTTTTTAAAACTTCAAGTGGTCAATGGAAATACCATTAAAGTTTTCAAGAGCGTGTTGTTGAATGCTCGTAACAGCGTGTTGCTTTTAAATAGTTTTAAAAATGTGTTTGAATAATATTTGAAGTGATTCGAGATTGGTGGCATATGTTATTTTGTGAAAAAGTAGCAAAGTATGAACATGAATGTAAATTTCAAAACCCTTCTTCAGGAATAATTGATTAAAAATTTAGTCTAAGTTAAAATAAAATATAAATACTACGTCGACATTTACAATTTGATTCAGATGAGATAATGTTGGACGCTTCCAATGAAATTATAAGCGCAAGTAGTATCAGTCAAATATTGGCGCGATACTTCATCCTGAATTATTGAGTCATACTACTTGCTCCATGTTTCCTCGATTATTGGGACATAACAAGAATACAATTTCAAATGAAATACTTGATATCTTAAATCATGTGGCACATTATTCATATTCAGATTATTAATTTTTTTATTACAAATTTCATAATCGCACTAAAAGTCTCTCTTCAACCTACCATTTTCTTGAGTAAAAAGTAACAGTAATTATCCCATAGCACTCTAACTTATTAACTCGTGGATCTTTGATTATTCTTGTCGCAATTTGATTATTCATATAAACATTTTGAAACTAATATTTCCAGCTGAATTATGAAATTTACTGCAATATGAAACACTTGTTCGGCTTCTTGCTTTACTAAGCTTGTGCTGCTGAGGCGCAGTCTCATCTTCTGTAACGTTATAGTGTATTACAGAGCTTCAAGAAGACGGCAAAATGCCAACGTATTAATAACGTAATTTGTAAGTTATGCGTCAGCGTTTCCTTGTCTAATGACCGTTATCTAAAACTGAAATTGCTGCTGTTTACTGAAATGACTTCGATTTCTTTAATCAAGAAAGGATCCTGCTAGTTAAAAAAGTTCGAACTATACATTCATTTTCATGTATCTAGCTCAACATTGCCAGTAATTAATAAGACGCATTTAACCCTTGGGTGTTTTGCCGCATAGGGTAAAGGACCCAGTTACTGACACCTGACCAATTACTGTCAATTTAAGCTATTTTAGTTAAAATAACGGATAAACAAACTATAGAATACAATCTATACTATAGATTATAGGTTGAAATACATCATTCTTTTTGTGTATCACTTTACAACGTTTATTTATTCGTTATTTTAAGTAAAATAGCTTAAGGTGACAGTAATTGGTCAGGTGTCAGTAACTGGGTCGTTTACCCTATATGCGTTCGTTCAGTGCATGCATCGTGTGCGAAGACCGCTCATAGACGGTCAGCGACTATGATTTAGGGTAAACGCACCAGTAAATGAACACTTAAGGCTAATGAATGAACACTATTATAAAATTATGTTTGCAGCACGATTGACTCCACGTGCTGCAAAAATTGTTTGGATATGAAGCAAGAAATGAAAAGAAGTCTCGAATTAATTAGTTGCTTACTTTAATAACTTATTTTACTCAATTTAATTAAAAATGTCCATTCACTGGTACGTGTTTATTTACTGGTACGTCCATCCTACTTGACAGTTTGAACGTATTCGGCGAATAAGATCAGAGTCAATAATCCACTGCATCGTCAAAACCAACTTTACTCTATCAATTATACCTTCACTCTATCATAAAAATCATTCACATCTCTGAAACCAACAGTTACCTCAGAAACATCCATTTGCCCCAATTCGTTCCCATCTGTGAGCCCTTTAAACCAATCAATATTCCACCTACAATCTCTAAACCACGAGCTCTAAGTACCAGAAAGATGGCTATCACCAGCAAAGCCTCAATCTCTCACGAACAATTCCATTCCAACTGCAGCTTCGCTACACTTGAGCCCCGCGAAAGATCCGCAAAGCGTCCGTCGAAGGAGGAAGCGGGCCACGATCGGGCCGCTCGTGATTTCCCAGGGAAAAGAAGCCAATAACGCGAGGAGAAGGAACATAGGGAGAGGAACGGGGCGAGGAGGAGAAGCACTGGTCGTCAGAAAGGAACGAAACGGTCTGAAAGTAAGCGAGTCGAAGGACGGGAAAAGCGACGGCGCAAGGGCAAGGAGACAACGGATACAAATGGATACGTGGATCGACGAAGGGGCTGGACGGTACAAAGCACAGGCAGGGAAAGGGACGAAGGCGGAAAGAGAGTGCCTTCGAGGAAGCTTAATGAGTGCACGTACTACGTACGTTCAGTATGTCCCCGGCATTCAAGAGTAAAGGCACAAACCGAGAACGCTGGCTTGTGTGCGCGCGAGAGAGGGGGTGACTCAGAAGAAGGGAAACGGGTCTTGGTTTTCTAAGGTTGGCGGAGAACAACCCGACTACGCCGCTGGATAAACAAGTGGTAACAAGCTACGTGCTCGGCCTCCCACTCTCTCGTCTCGGTTTCGCCTTCGCCCTCTCCTCGTTCCTCGACTTTTCTACCTGCTTTTTTTCTCCTACCGGATTCCCAGTGACAAATCCACCCCAGGGCCGGCGGAAGCTTTACCTTTCCTCTACGTCAAGAGCTGCGCGCTTTTCCTCGCCATCCACGACACAGCCTTCATTGTCTTCGCCATACCCTGCGTTCGTCATTGTCACGTTTCCTTCGACTTGCGAACTTGCCGTAGGGAGGCTGGAATGAGTAGGGGATAGGTGCCATAAAGGGGACAGGTCTTAAAAGGGACAAATCGAATTTCCAAAATTCTAAACGCATTACACATGCAAGTTATTTTCCTGTTTATTGCAACACTAGTGCCTAGTCGTTTGACGTAAATTTCACTACGGTCTCACTTGCAACAGAGTAGTAATCCACGGTTGATGTTTTTCGGCAGTAAAAGTAAAATTTTCATTGGTTTTCTGTGTCGTTTTCTGAGATCAAGGTATATACAAAGTGTTAAAGTGTTATATCATTAAAATAGCCTGTATTCAACTGAAACGAAATCGCTTAACAGGTAAGCTTAATTAATTGTATTCTTTGTTTTACGGTTATTTTATATTAAACTCACGTAAATTCGTAAAGGGGACAGCATAACAAGTCTTAAATGGGACAACCGTTTCATGGCTGTCCCTCTCATACACATGTACTGCTGGACACTATTTGTATTATTAGTGTTCTTTGTTACACTTTTTACACTTTTTATAATTTTTACACTTTTTACACTTCTTACACTTTTTACACTTTTTATTCTTTTTACACATTTACAATTTTTACAATTTTTACACTTTTTACACTCTTTACACTCTTTACACTCTACACTTTTTACACTTTTTACACTTTTTACACTTTTTCCACTATTTACACTTTTTACACATTTTACACATTATACACTTTTTACAATTTATACACTTTTTACACTTTTACCAATGTAAACACATGGTACAATCAGTGATACAAAGCAAAATAGAAAGTGCAAGGAATCTTCCAGTAGCAGTCAGATATCAATTCCTGATTTGGATTCTTGTTCTGACTCGAGGGACATGGGCTTACGAAAACGAGCGCGCCTATTGACAAATCATTCATAAAACAATCAGTGCTGCGTTTGTAAAGAGAATTATATTACTAGTAAGGAAAATTGGTTCCAATGCAAAATTTGCGGTAAATGGGCCAATGAGTCATGCGGAATAAAAGGCACAATCAATTTTTTCTGTTCCATGTGTCACTAATAATAAAATTTTGATGATTTATTCTACAAAGAGTTAATTTTTTCGTAGATTTCGTTGTTTTGTATCATTAAGATTTAGAATTATAATTGTAATACTTAATAAGTTTATTTTTATTAACGTGTCCCTTTCATGACTGATACTGTCCCTTTTAAAAACACCTAGTCGTAAAAGGGACATTTCCCACTTTTTTGTAAATCGAAGATTTTGTTAATTTCTATTACAATTGATGAGTTTGCAATATACTTTTATTGAATGGAAATAAACGCGCTTTCTTGTGGTGTAGTTGTTTTTTAAATACCTATAACGATATTGTCAGAAATGGACGCTAAACAAAAGTGTCCCTTTTATAGCACCTCTCCCCTACCTGTATGGGGTGGAGGGGTATTTTGAGATTGCTTTTTTGGGGGGATCGAGATTTTTTAGTACTCTCAAATTAAAAGTATAATGTCGCCGACAAATTTTCCGATAATATCTCATACTGCGAGATGACATTGTTACAGTTTTAGTTTGCAATTACAGTCACGTAACCATGAAAAGTCTGTCACGGTAATAGAAAGGGAAAACGTTAATATTTACGATTTAAGTTCCTCTAGCCGCCCACCGTCGTTACCATTTTCCCGAATGCACATTTCACCGCGTTAGCCTTCGCACCCGACGAATGCATAAATCGCCATTTAAATATTTATCCTAGCATCGTGTACTGAATAAGTATCAACGAAAACATTTTTTTCGTGCGCAGAAAGTTTGTTGTCGGCTGATGGAATGGTTTCCAAGATCGTAATGAATATTTATATTACGTCATTCTCCGCTCCTTTCATCTTCTGTGAAATACACTACGCGTCCAGGGTTAATTGAATATAAAATATTAGAAGAGCATAACGCAAGGAATATGCATAATCTGTAAGCATGACAAATTTGGAAGGAAAAGATTTACAATAAATTCGCATTACGAGGAGAAAATACACCATTATTAAACCTAACGGAATTATATATATTTCTATAGTAGATCACCAATGGATAATAGTGAAATGGACAAAATGGTGATTCTTTATGAATAAAAAAAATAGTATGTAAACACAGGAGAATTAATTTTTTAGCACAGTTTCAGGAGAAATAATGGTGGACATAAGTCTGTAGGGATTTACGTGAATACGAATAAATTTGTTTTACTATTACGCAACTGCAACGTGGAGGTAGTTGCAATAATATAGCGTGAGCCAAAATTCATTGTTTATATGAATTACTAAAAATGGCCTCCATGTAGTCATACATAACAGTTGTATTTTTCAAAACTCTAATGTGACCATACATGTCATCGTGTTCCTTTGTATTCTCGATGGAAAATCTATTTTGCTAGGTGTTTGAACCACTTTTTAACACACAGTTAGTCAATTCTTCTCGTAATATAGATTTCACAAGAATATTTTAATTTTAATAGAGGAAGTGATGATTGTGAAATCATATCCTCTATGTATGAAATATCTATTCCTATGAATTTGAATACTATTAGGTATGAGACACCCAGAAAAGATGAATAAAATGATTTCTGATCGTTAAGAAAAAAATATAGGTCATAGTTTTCGAAGTATAGATTTTCACGAAAAATATCGATAAATATTAGTAAAATATGACTAATGATATAATTTCACATGATGGTATCATATGAAAGTAGTTTATAATTAGAAAAATGTAAAAAGCTTTTTATATAAAATTCGGGAGTTGAATGCATTTTAAAGATTCAGAAGCTGTAAAAGTTAGAATTAGACTATCATTATATTTTATACATATAATTCCAACACAGACATAATTTCAGAACATAACTAACTCCTCTTTCGTTAGTGAACAGCAGATATTAATAATTTAAGAGATAGAACAATTTTGCATTGTTTTCAAATAATATTAACGGTGTACTACTGTTTATACAATATACAGAAAGGTATGAAACATGAAACTCACCCTTCCTCGCACATCATATTCGAACAAACGTTAATGACATAAAAATAAGATATTGAAAACTCGAAAAAACAGCTGCATTGCGCTAATTAATCTCTTCAAAATATGAAATAGAATGTTCATCTCTCCATATTAAATTGCCCCGCAGCTTTTAGTATTTCTGGAATATGAGAAAAATGGAATATGAGAAAAAAACACGCGCGTACAGAGTTTTATTACCATCAATGGAATGCGCACGTGTCATCGTCGATTTCTCATTTGTTCTAGTGACGAAAATTTACAGAACTTATGGAAAAACAGCAGCAAATTTCACTTATACAATAGTATAAAATGATGGACAAATTTTTCATGTAGCTCGTTAAATACTTGAAATGTTAAGTTTTGGTTTCCAAATACTGCATACACGGAATAGCTTAATTATTCACACAATGGGTATTATTGGAAATTGATAAAATATTTATTAGATCGTTGCGAAGGATAATTTCATCATACTTAAGCGTCCCTGCCTTCAACGAGACGAGTGAAACTAATTGCTACGTGTAATATGAAAATCATTTAATTAATATTCAACTGCTAATAGTTATTAACAATCGCGTGAAATGCTTGAATCGATTCCAACAAGTCAACCTCGCGTTAATTTATCCACTAAATCTTTTTCAATAAATTTTTATGTATACAAATCATATTATTTTCTATTGTATAAAAAGTGGATGAAACATTTCTAATAATTTTCAGAATTCTTTAAACTCTAGCGATAAAATATTTTAAAATATGATAAACATTTTAGATCTACCATCCAATATGAATTACATTGTAGAATTTAGTTTTTATCCTAATTCCTATGTTACCCTCTTACGTTAGACAGATTCTTCGAAGCAACGTTTCGTTGAAAATATGCGCAGTAACGCGGCATCTCAACTCGAGTTGAGTGGAGCAAGGAACGTCGGGGAAAGTTGATCGAGTGTTTCTACAGTCGACTCAAGAAACGGGCGTATATCAGGATTTCTGTTGTCGCATATGAAAATCCAAATGTTTTACTTTCGTTTCCTGCTCGCGTTGAATCCCTTTATCTCCGCTCCCTGCGATCTTTACCTCGTTTATGGCAGAGCATGCCGCGTACTTCCGGGTTTATGAATCCAATATCTGCAGCTGAGCAAACCCGACACCAGCTTCCGCCGCCATCCCCGTTTCTATGTTGCATACCTTTTCCCTATGCTACTTTCCGATTTTTAAGATTTTCAACATCTCCAATACATTCAATATGTTCAAGAGCTCCAAGAAATTCAAGATTTTTTAAATTCCCAAGGAATTCAAAATGTTCAAGATTTTTAAGATAATTAGGACTTTTAAGATTTTTAAGAGAGTCGGGATTCTTATCATCTCGAGGATGTTTCTTATTATCAAGACTGCTGAATTTCCAAGACTTCAAATATTCTGCTTATGAATGATTCTACGTTTCAAACGAACCTCGCTTAAAACTCTTAATTAGTAATCTTCAGAAGTACAGCAAAAGAAGGAATTAAGGAGAACGCTTGCCTCGCAACTCGGGTGAAGTAAAAGAACCGAGAATTAAAATGTACATGGGTGTACACGTATCTAACTATAGCATAGAAAATTATGTTTGTTTTTTACGTTAAGCGATCCAAAATAAAAGTTATTTTCAATTTTTTTTAAGAAAAGTCATTAAATAAGAATTGATTTTTATTTAAATGGAAGCCAGTTATGATTAAATATCAAAGAAATTTCGCAAAAAATGAAATTATTAAAAAATATTAACTTTAATTAATGTTTAAATTAAATTCTTTTTGGCCACCAGTAACCAATATAAATGACCAGACTTTTTGGTTACCGTTAACCAATATCGACGGAAAAACATTTTTTTGGTTACATTCGATCATTGTCAGTTATCATTAACATTACTGATACTTAGTATTCATTGATAACATGAAAAAAATTAATTATAAAACTTATATCTTTTACTAAGCAAGAAACGGTAAATTGTACTACAATATTTTGTATCCTATTCATTGTTTCACATATTTTCAAGCCATTTTTTTGCTTAATAAATTATATAAATTTTATAATTAATTTTTTTTCATGTCGTCAGCGAATATTAATTATCAGTAATCTTAATAATAATAATTGACAATGATCGAATGTATCCAGAAAAAAATTCGGGTCATCGATAATGATTATCGGTAATCAAAAAAAAAAAATCCATTTTATAATGGTTATTCGTAAACAAAATCATTTAATTAAAGATATTAACTCTTATGCCATAACTGTTAAAATTTGTCTTATAATAATTATAATGCCAATTCTTAACACTTCTGAGTTATTTCCTAGAAGCAATAACTAGTAATAACTTCCATCGACATAGGATGCAATCCATTCCATTGCATGAAACAGCAATAGATACAATATCTGCTAACAAAAAATACAGCCCATCGATTCTTTTCATTAACAAAAAGTTCAATCTCCCAGCGGAATCCAAAACCGATGTCCCTTCAGATAGCAACAAATTCATTTCAATGGATTCCTCCTCCAAACAAATTTAATCAATGTCAATAACAATACGGACGCCACTAAAAGCGTCCTTGTTTGGAAAACTATTTTGAGCTCGAAACATAACAAAGCCCCGGGAAAGTTAATTTCTAATTTTGAATCAATTTTATTTCACAGTCGTGCGACAGCTTATAATTAGCTTAATACGAAATATTAATTAGACAAATTACTGGGGGAACACAGTTCGCACGAACAATTTACCAACGCCATTGGAAAGTATTCTATGGAATAGTACACCTATTTTAAACAACAAGGAAGCTCGTCGTCGAAAAGACAGATAATTAAACTTACAAATGTCTCTCACTGAATTTGTGCGCACAATTCGATGCGATTATATCGTTCTGTCGGTTCTCCTGAAGAAAAAAAAAACAAAATTCACCTTGTCAGATAAAAAAATTCAAAACCAAGGAAGATTCAGTCGAGCTAGTATTCAGAATCGAATAACCCTCGGAATCTTTTCATCCAACGTTTGCCACCATTTTGGCGCGCTCCCATACCCTTCTTGCATTTATTTCGATTTAAAGAATAGCTTAACCTGGTTTCCTCGTTATGAAAATTCCACGACACCGTGCTCTCCGTGCCCCCGCCGCAAAATGCTCTTATTGCAGCATTCACTGTTAAAAAGTATACGTATTATGCGGCGCGCGCTTTTCGATAAAGCTATTTTTTTTCCTGGAAGTAAATAGAGGGAAACGAACGATAGTGGGCGAGGGGTACTGAGATCGATTCAATTCTAATTTCAATGGAAATACAAGCTGTTAATTTAGCTGCTCGTTGCTCGGCTTGTTTATCTTGCAGGGGATAGCAGCATCGAAAAACAGCCTCGTTGGACTCGACGTCAAAGTGTTCAGTGAAAATAGAGTAAGGACTAGCGATTGTTCCTTTCTTCGCCTAAAGATTTTCCACAGTTCCCTTTTTACGGCACGACCTTGAATCAACACCACTGTCGCAGTGGATTCCTCTTTAATCATCTGCCGCCGCTTAGTTACGCGAAATTCTACTATTAGCGGGCCAAAAGAAGATCCCTAGGAGGCGGGCTCGTGCGATGCAGTCCACCGATGTCACGATTGGTCGATTCACCTATTTGAACACATTTCTAAAGACAGGGCACACGTATTTTGGTAATTGGCTGAAGTAGGCACATACATTATCGCACTGCGCGACGAAGAGAGCGAACAAAACACATCGAGATCGAGTGGGATAAAGCGATCTGACCGACGAACGTCAAAGCAATAGCGTAGGCATCTTTGACGGTTAACTATTAATATTTAATAACTTAAAAATTTCCTTATTTTTCACAATATGTTCAGAAAGTATTATCATTGGGTTGGTATCAGGATAATACTTTCGTGAACATATTGTGAAAAATGAGGAAATTTGTATGTTATTATATATTAATGGTTAACCGTTAAAGATGCCTACGCTATTGCTTTGACGTTCGTCGGTCAGATCGCTTTATCCCACTCGATCTCGATGTGTTTTGTTCGCTCTCTTCGTCGCGCGGTACGATAATGTATGTGCCTACTTCAGCCAATAAACAAAATACGTGTGCCCTGTCTTGAGAAGTGTGTTCAAATACGTGAATCGACCAATCGTCACATCGGTGGACTGCATCGCCCGAGCCCGCCTCCTAGGGATCTTCTTTTGGCCCGCTAATAGTACTGCCATAGGTCGCCACTTCCGTCCTACGGCTTTCTGCAGACGGGATACCGATACTAGCCTCGCAGGTTTCATCTCATGGAGGGAGTTACGACGGCGAAGTTAATTTCCGCGCGCGGCACTTTATTGGATTCGGGGAAAATTGACAGTAAAATGCCGACAATAGCCCATGCCATACTAAACGGGTTACTCTTCATTTGCAATTAATAACTTATATAACAAACATTTGGTGCATTAATCCTTTTCTCGAAAGTCTGGAATCCTGGCGATTGGAAATATCGGTGAGCAGACTTCGCAGCAGAGATGGGTAAAGTTTTTATTTATATAAAATTTCAAATAACGAATAAAAGTTCAAAACATTATTCGTCATGCGTTGAATAAAGTTGAGCCGGCTTAACTTTATTCGGCAGATGAAGTTAACGTTTTTATTCGTCGAACTTTTCAACTTCAGCGTCGAATACATTTTTTAACATCAACCGCCGAGGACCGAGGGTTGAGGCCTGATGCGCGTGTAACAATGTAAGTACTATCGCCCAATGACGGACTGCGGCGGCTTGAATGCGCGCCAGAAATTTATTTGCCATCGATTAAAGTTAAAGTGAAAGTTCAAAAATTTATTCGACGCTCAAGTTGAAACGCTCTACTAATAAAATAATTAACTTTATTCGTCGAATAATCTAAAGTTAAAGTAATCTTTATTTGATAAATTATTTAAATAATTTTTTATTTAGTTATGTTTTGGAAAATCATGCAAAGCCTCGTCAGAGGTAAAAAGCGAAGGAGCCGGCAAGGTAAGATAGAAATAGCAACGTCTTCGAATTTAAATTCTTAAGTACTGGGCGCACCAATTCCAAAGACGCTTTGGTGGAAAGAGCATGGTAGATATTTAAACATGAAATAAATCAGAGTAGATAAGCAGACAATTAGTGTTATACTGATATTAGCTTGCAAATGATAAGACTAACAGAGAATTTCTATGCGTCATAGAATAGAAAGATATACAAACTTTATAATTCCATTTGCTTATTATTTACTATATTTATAGTTATTCTAATTTCATTTATGTATTTGGTAATTTTAACCTGACACGAACACCATGAAAGTATTTTTCATCCAGAATCAAAAGTATATTTACAAACAGCTGCTGGTCAAATAAAACTGTACATATTTTAAAAAAAGGATCATAGACTTCTTTTTAGTATTCGTTTAAAATATTCGTAAAAATGCGTTCATTGAAGGTTCCATATGAACAACAGCATAAGTCAATTTAAATCTACAATTTGATCCATGGAAAGTGTTTCCACTCGTAGTTTACCCTCGGGATTGCCGGGCCACTTGAAAATTGCCTTCCGTTTCAGTTAATTTCAATTTATCTTGCAGCACTGCCTCGACCGTTCGATCCCAGCAACTCGGGAATTACCCGACAATGACCCTCGAATTATAGAATGTTCCGAACGAACGATGTAAATGAAGAAGTGGAGGAAATCCATAGATCGGGCAAGTTCTATTCCATCTGTCTGCCCTACAAACGACTGACACTACTGAGCATCCGCCTCAGCCGCAAATCTCGGCCTGACCTCGACGTAACGAATCTACAGGGTGATCTGCGAAGAGGATTAGAGAATTTGGGATCATATAATACTCGTTAAAATGAGAGGAAAACATCCGGTTAAATTAAGTCTATAAATTAATCCTGAAGGGGATTAAAACGAGCGCCTATTTTAGGTCACAGTTTTATTCCAGTTCACCATAAAAGATATTCTATTTGTCTACCTTCTATTTTAACACAAATTTAACATTTATGTAAATGTGGAAAGGAGCTGTGTATACCTATTTCGAAAACATCACACTTTGTAATAGTACGAGATAGAACAAAACTTTAAATATAAGAATTGTTCAGTTTTCTCACATTATCAAAATAAAAATAAAATTAAAAATATTAAAAAATGCGATACCTTTAAGGGTCGATTTCATCCCTTCAAACTAAATTTCTGCAAAAAATAATTGCTTTTTGCATACTCCAATATACTCTACATTCAATGAAGCTTCGGAGGTTTCGTTGAAATAAGAAATTTACAATTTGGGAACATTTGCTTGTAAGCTAGCCAGGATGAAGTCTGTCGTTCGTGTATTATTGAAACAGTTGAGTTTTACTTGACGATGGTTCTGGGTGTCCTCAGCCGGTGACCTGGTGTTTACTCTAGAGTCCAGGGGCAGCTCTGCTGGAATATTAGAATGTTAAATACACAACAATACCAATAAGATAAGTAAACATTGCAGATCAATCCATGCACCGCGACATATCGTAGCTTGTACACAACCGATTTAAACAGGCAAAATAAAGTATTTGTACAGTAGTGGTCAAAAGGAAGTTTATTCTGTGGAAGGTAACAAAAATCAAATATATTATATCCTATAGATGGGTAGTTGCCAGAATAGGTACCAACATAATATTAAGTTAGTTATGCAAACAGATACAAATATGAGTTTAAACTTTATTTTTACCATCACTGTACATATGTCCGTCAGGATCAATTTATGGACCTATGTTGATTTGACAGTTTTCGTTTATTCTAATGAGCACAATATGCTCCTAAATTTTTCGACTCCGTTTTCAGGTCACCTCGTATATTACTGCGCAAGTTGGTTCCTCTACGCTGGAACTTTCCTGACGGCTAACTCCACACCATCGATTTATTCCCTATCTTTTCTTTAAGCTGAAAGACGCTTCCGCTCCCTTCCCGTTGGCCAGCCTTCTGTATGGAACCTGTCTGATGAGTAACGCAGCATCATGGGAAACGAATTTCACTCGTCACTGCGGCTAAGATAGAAAGCACTGTCTGCTTCGACGTGTGACCTTTTTAAGTTACAGATATTTCTTTAAATGGAGTATTTAATTAACATTTACAGCACATTCCGTGAGAAATTATTTATTATATAATATAAGGAACCATTTCTAATTTGACGTTTAACAAGCTTTCATATATTTTAAATTGCTTTTGCATATGCTTTTAAGTAATGGATCATTGCAATACTTTTATTTCTTCTAGAATTTTAATTATTTACAAAAACTTGACTTAAAAATATTTAAATACAAAAATTGGAAGTTATGTAAGAATCTATTTATATTTTTAAACTTTTTCCTGTATAAATGCTAAACTGAAGGGAACGTTCGTGCAAAGAAGTTATAAGGAACCAAGTACCGTTTCGTAGATTGAATTCACAATCCCTCGAGGAATATTTCTGATGTTAACATTCAGGGGGACGATGTCTAGCTCCTTCGAGAAATGAATATTGATTATGAGTCGACTGTTGATCTACCCTGACATACTTGGAGCGTGACTTTTTCCCGAGTAAAATTTCTGCACTCTGGAAATGTCCCATCTGTTATGAATTCCAAAGTGACAATGTATGCTTTGAGTTCTGAAAAGTTTCGCATAAGTTCCGTTACCCGTGATTTATATGCATTATGCTACGAGACCTATTTACCATTTCTAGCGTACTCCAGTGATAATTATGCAGTAGAAACATTTTTAAAACTATTATTCACAATTTCGAGTAAAGGATACGTTCTGCGGATTTCAGAATAATTATCTTCCCTCCTTAAAACAGTTATCTTGCATCAACAGTAATAAAAAAGTAATGAATGGTATTTGGGGGATATAGATAAAATGGCACGACTAATTCTCGATATTACCTTATTGACCTGTGCTTCATCTCAGTGATTGTTTTTTAAACAGATCAAACACTACCTGAAGAAAATGAAAATTATGTGGCATAAATTTTGTTGGGTTTAGTAGGTATTTTTCCGAGATTCTGGGGGTATGTAAGGGTCGTCTTTAATTATCAAAACTGTGCAACAATCAGTTTCCGTATTGCACTGACAGAATAAGTATTGTTCTGTCAGTGTTCCAACACAAGGTTGTTTACTCAGCCACGTCCCCCGAAGGCCCTCATATTACTTAGGCTTCCTGCAGGGTGATGTCGAGTTTGATCCTAAACTTTGGTAGCTTAGAACTCAAGACTCAGTAAACACGAAATGACGTATCGCATGCATTCGATGGTCGATTACTTGAAAACTAATTTTGTCCTTAAACACTGATTACGAATACTTGATTATAAATAGAAATAACATTCTTGTATCTTATACAAATATTTCTATTGTGAATGCACAGAATAATAAAACTATATGAGGATAAAAAATATTTGATTAAAAACACTTCGATAATTTATAGATAAATTGAGACTAAACATTTATAAAATTCATTCACTGTCATCCCTAAGCCTCATTAACACTTTGTATAATTTCGAATACGCGGGGTGTTGAAATGCCTCAGAAAAGAAGGACAGAAATTGAAATAGAAGTTGGGATGAAAACACAATGTGAAAGAAGTAAATAATGTTGGCAATTTTGTTTGCTTCCTATTAAATCCCAACAATAGGTATCTGCCCATTTCACCATTAATCTCTAAGCTCTGACTTTCCTCCATTATATTATGAGAGGCGATGAAATTTCATCCCCATGCCGTTTATTTCCTTCGTTGAATAGTTCATTTTATCGATTTTCCAACTACCATTTTCGCCATTCGCTCTCCCATACCTTTGAAAAATATTAAACTTCGCTGAATCCGTTATTATACATATACGAATTTCTTGAATTATACAGCGAAGTTTCTAACATAGAGTTCGGGAACCAACGAGTGTAATTCAATTTTTATGAGAACGTCAATCAGAATAGATGGATATTTTAAATCCAGTTTTACATTCTTTTGGAACTTTAATTCGTCGATTGGCTTTTCTCGACGGTAAATTCTGGAAGTTAGAGTAATAAACTGATTGATGATTTTAGAATGTGAAACTTACTTTCTAACTTGAACACGTTTACGTCGACAGCTTTAACTAATCTTTACAGATTCAGGGTGGGTCTAGCTACTCGAATTATTTTATTCCAGTAGCTTCCATAATTTAAACATTTCGTTCTTGTTCGTAATAACTATACCATGAATCCAGTTTCATTGTACAAAGCATATCTCCTAAAGTTCCAAAATTATAAACTGAAATATTAATGAACGAGTAGAATGTAATAAATGTAAACGTTAAGGAGCGAGATAGGATGCTATGATAACATACTTTCAATAATTTCATACAGGCAGACATTCTTCATAAAGGATGAAAATTATAATCCAGTTCCAGTTCCAGTGTTGTTCATCATATTAATACCACTAAAATGTGCAGCGCATATCCCATTTTAACGAAATATATTATTCGTATTTACACAGATGCCTCGTTATCTCTCCATTCATCTTAACAGATTTTTACCAGCAACTTTATTCATTTTAATGAACAAAGCCTGTACGAACTTAAAAATTCAGAATTTGTTGCTGGTCGTAATCACTATAATTAATTCTGTAACGAAATATCGTTTGTATACGACAGGCATGGAATATTTTCTTACAAAAAGAATTATAAATCCGTGGTACAAGAGTAACTAAACTTAATTAGCATTAATTACTTTGTTCTCGGTATTGAAGTCGAAGAAAAGATTCAGAGACAGAATTTTCACGAACAGATTTCTTTTAAAAGTAATTCAACTCTGAGGGGGTGTAATATAATACTAAATTTGCATTGATACGTTTCGTTCAGAAGGAAAAAAATCTCAATTCAGTATTGAAATCAAAGTAGAACGAAGAGAACTTGAAAGTATGACGAATATAAAATGACTACTATTTTTCTATAATTGAATATCGTAATCTACTTTTCTCATCACTTTTTATAGTCCCCTCAAAAAACTGAATTTCCACCGTAACGGACAACGTGTTAAAGATGAATGTATAGTTTTAATAACCGTTAGACTTAAGTAACAATCCAGTTCGATAACATTTACGAATACGACACACCACAGTCAAGGAACTGGTATAATTTTGCAACAAAAACTTAATCCCTCCTTCGAGTCTCGACGTCCAAGAAAATGAAAAAGACATTTGGAGAAAGAATTTGCGGGACGCTGGTTTCAAACAATTCCCTTCAACGCGTAAAATGGAAAAACCTGGTTGCCTTAAATGGCTTTAGGTACTTTCCATTTCCCGCTTAATACTGCGTTTTATAACATTTACATGTATTCAAAGAGTTTGCCATTAAAGCGGATCTAACCGAGTGGCTGGTATTTTTCTTACAACCATTTCCTCATAATTTCGCGAAACGCAAAGTGCTCTCCAAGCTTTTCATTCGAATTTTCTACGGTATCTTTAACAAAGTTATCTTAATCCCATGCGATAAATCAAAATTAGTATAAGTAATTATCGTGATGTTTTAATACTTACTTTGCTATCAGGACAGAAGTGCTAATATTCTTTTGAAATTTAATATTCCTGAACTAAAAATACTAATTTTTTAGAGACTGTTTCCTTTGCCTTCTTCTGGAATCGAATTACACAGTGGAAGTTATATTAAATTAATCAATTTTCTCGAACACCAAGCCTCTTCTACAACTTCCGACTCGTTTTTCTCACTTGTACCACCCGTTATAAAAAAAAAAAAAAAATCCATCACATTTTCGATACTACGTCAATATCTTGTCTGTTTGACAAAGTTTCATTTGAGATAAATATATTGAGCTACCAGTGTTCAAAACAATTCCCAGTTAAAAAGTTGAAATCTAAACCTCAAGAAATCTCAAAACCTTTTATAAGGCTCTTGTGTTAGTAGTCTTGTGCCATCTTCTAAATTTGATGAAGTCTCGAAGATCTTGGAAGTGTTAATAGCCATGCGACTTCAGGATTTTGAATGCTTTATGCGTATTGTGAACTATTTTATGAAGAAAACAGATTAAAAAACGTTAATAAAATCTTGCTCCTACATTCCTTGTAAATAATTAGAAACCGAACAATTTCAAGCATAAGTATCGACACTTTAAAAATTTCCAAGTTTATTAAACTTATTTCAAAACTCCTTACCCTTGGTTCCTTCCATACATTTTCAAAGTAACGTCTTCAACTCTTTCCTTCAGCCACCAGTGGTCCACGTGATACAGAACGTAATGACTGTGCACGAGCAACATTATTCTCCAAGACGCATCGTGTTTCGCAAAAACCCTTCAGTCCACGTTGCTGGCACATCCCGACTTCCTTCGTTTCAGAGTGTCTTCGCATTCTCTCGAAGCTGGCCTCGAACAGTAGAAAGCTGGCACGCGTTCGCAGCGGCCACAGTCGCAACCATATTTCATCGACTGCAGTAAGAACGAAGATGGCTCAGATCGACCGGAAGTCCCAGCAACGCCGCGTTTTCTCTTCTACCGGGATCGTGCTTTCCTGAAATTTATTGTATCAGTCCTCCTCGCGTCTCGACTTCGCGTTACTTCCAGGAAGACTGCTTTTTCGTCGCTCGATGGGTCGTCTTAGAAGAAGCGTGGAGAAAATCGGAATTTCGGTCGACAGATGTTATTTGGTCTCCTTTCGATTCGACCCCCCTGGTGAAACTGCTAATTGTTGGGACACGGACTTGGTACTCGAGTTGCCGAGACGTTAACGACGCTTTTAGCCGAGGAAAAGCGAGGAAATTAATTCTCTAAGTAGCGCGAACAGAGTTTAATCAGCCACAAGGTAGTTTTCATTAGAGCGCCACTGTGTCTTTCTGAAAGCTGCTGTTTCAGTGTGTATGGAAAGATTCGAGAAGGAGCTTCTGTTTGTTAATGTGTAGTACTAGGCGTATGTTTATGTAATATATTAAACATGGTAGATGTTGATAACATCTATAATTTATTAGTAGAAGTACGATGCTGTGGAGCCGCGATAATTTGAAATGGGAAGAAAAACGGCTCGAATTATTGAAAACTCAAATTAATCCATTCGGAATTATAATATTAAATTGCACAAAAATACACACGTGGCATGTTTTATTAAATATCGATTGCTATATAGTAATATTGTTAAAGAATCTTAATACAGATACTTGCGATACCAATAACTCTAGACTTTCCTAACATTATCACATATTTTTGCTAACTTTAGGACTCTTCAACCACTCCCTATATTTCAAATATTCCGTATTAAATTTCTCATAATTATTCCTACATTCCTCCCTTTTGATGCCTCTTCATACTAAAGTATTACGTACGATAGAAGCCGGATCAGAGAAAGTTGGAACAGTAGCATAATGGCGGTTCCATTGTACCTATTCAATAACTCTAACCCTAAGGGTTCTTAATTTTCATTTTCGCCCACGTTATTCAATACTTGGCAATATGTTTACCTAATTGCGTTTCGTTGTAATGCTTGGTATCGAATTACGTTGAAGTAATTACGCTACCGTGAGATAAACGGTGCACAGCCACGAGAACCTCGCCGCGAAATTCTATTCACCGTAGACCTGTCCACGTGTTCCATTCGTTTCGCAGGGACAATAAACCATTAATAATGCAAGGACAGGAACGCGCGACCCTCGACGTATTTCGTCTGGAATTCAACCACAGTAAGGGGAAAAAAAGAAACGGGGGAATTATTGATAAGGGAGGAGGGAGGAGCGCGCAACACCGCCGCGGAATATTCCGAGAGGGTCGAAAATTCGCGAGCAACATATCACCGCGGAGAATTTTCACTCGGAGTGCAACAGCATCGTTTTACACCGACAATTTTTCTGGAAAAAAGTATTAGACAAGGAATCGTTATCTCTTGGGAAGAGCTTACAGCTTCTTACATAATAAATACCTAAGCTTCACGGAATACCACGAAATTATTAAACTCGTGAAACCATTTTCCAAGGAACGCCTGGAATTTTGTGTTTAAGAGTGACTCGTAACATGGGTGTTCTTTCACCAAACTAAGTATTCTTAAATGATGATATACTGTGACACATTTTAAATGAGCATTCCTCGAAAGCAGCATTCTTAATATTAAGCGGATTTGCAAAGGGAAAAGAACAAGAAGTTTTTAGTAGTTTGAAGGGGTAATCACGTGTATAGGATTAGGAAAATAATTTTTATCTCGTTTTCCTGAAGCTTACGGTTTGAAAAGTGTACCTTTGAAATATTATATCTAGATTGGAAGGATCGGAGATTTATGGGCACTTCCCGGTTAAATAGCACAAAAACATAGGCGACTTGTATGATTTTTTTTTAGAAAAAAATGTACCATGTGAGGATCTACAAATTTTTTAACTTTATTCTGCTATAAATGTAGAGTATAACCAAAAATTTGTTTTATTTTTCCCACCCTTGCCTCTGACATGCATCGCAGGCTGCATCGTTGTAAAAAAAAGATCTGGACTCTCGCCATGATAACTCCAGACAGGAACATTTAAAATAAAAAACCAAAGAAATTCATTAATTACACATGTGTGGTAATCGCGCTACACTTTCCCATTGTTAACAAACAATTAAACTATGATTGCCATATGTTTAAATGATAAGGTCCTGGAAAATGGGTTTTATTCGCCCAAAAAGAGTCCGTAAAAAATATAGAGTGCATGAAAATTCGCAATAATTCGCAAATCCCGTTTGAATTTTTAAATTTGGTCAATAATTGCATTGTTACGAAAAGCGTACTTAAAGTTTGACTCCGAGCGCGTTCGTATAGTGACAGGGGCTTTCCCCGGAGGGCCCTATTTACCATGTGCTTATTCGATTAAAACAAAAATTGATTCTTTCTTTAGTTCAATCACATTTCCATCGATTATACCTGCGTCACAACTCATCTTCAAAAAGCTCCTATTTTTAAGGCCGTCACACTGTCGGTCCCCCTTTACCTGCCTATAAAATCTGTCCGTTAGAAACTTCGTTCTAAAATTTTCCTTGGTCATTCTTGAGACATGGGGATGAAAATATGCAAAAAAAATTTTAGTGTTTTGAGCGGGAAGTGCATTTACGTCTTTCCTTGGAAGAACTGGAAACCTGTCCTCCGGTCCTCGCCACTTCGCCCTCGTTCATCGCGCGTCACATATACGCTCGTATAGTTCATCCCATTCACCCCCACGTTCCCTAGCACATACTCCCCAGTAGCCCCTAACGAATATGACGTCGCCAGAAGCCGAGAGAAAATAGTTTCCCCAGAACAGCGCCAAGAATTCACCGCTCTGAAGGCTGGTCGCGCCCCATGAATTTGTCCCATTTTCCCCGTCCACTTTCACCGGTGGCCCCCTTTTTTCCTTGTTCTTCTCGCGGCAGCGCAGGCTCGCCCCGACCCTGTCCCGTTACGCGGGCTTCCTACGGCCGCGGAGGGGTGGCGGACGGGAAGGAGTTAAAGTTGCAACTCGTTACGGGGTTATTCGTAAGTGTACGTGGCCAATAAAAGCTTCCAGACTTCCCGGTTACGATCTAGAAACGCAGTTGGCAAAGGTTCCTGAAGTCGTCGTCCCTCCCCCTCCCCCACCCCCCCCCCCTCCCGCGCCACCACGGCCTCGGAGCCGGGGTGCAACCCTTTCAGGGCTTTTACGCTATCTACATAGATCTACGGAACGCTTTCTCCGTTCTCTCTTCTTGTCTCATCCTCTTATCGTCGTTCTTCCGTGTATTTCCGGCCCGCGAAACACGACCGTGCACGCACTTTGCCTGCTGAATAGACTCGTAAAGAGGGTTTCGCCGAACTATCCATGCAGCACCGCCCTGCCCTCTCTTTCTCTCTCTCCTTCGTCCCCTCGTCGAGCTTCTTGGAACAATTTCGAGCGGCGTTATTGGATCTGAGAGGAGTCGCGGAATGAGCCAACTTTCGATGGTGTAACATTGTGAAATTTCTTGGTGGGGCAGTTTCTTGCCGGGTCGCGAGGGAGGGTGGCACCACACCGGGAAAGGGATATCGAGCACGTTACACGGTGGGAATGAGTCAAGTTCGGAGTGTTGTTCGGTTCCTGGTTGAGTATATAGAGACATATGTAGTTCCAGGTTAAAAGGAGATTTAGTCTGGTGCAGGCGGTAGACTGCTTGTTGGTGGATCGAGGGGAGGGCAGGTCTGTGAAAAGTCGGGAGGGTGAGGATCGTCCGGGAGCGGATTAGGGGATATTGACTCCAGAAGTGTGATGTGGGAGGGATAGGAAGGACAATCGTGGAAAATGGGATATACACTATTGGAGGTGGTTGGAAGGGGAAATTCTTTCATGGTGTGATTGTGGATGCTCCAAGGAATCGGAAGGGAATAATTATTTACTCTATTACAAACTAGGGGAATGATGTATAAGATATAAGTGTAAGAGTGTATTTAAGAGAATAGCACGCATAATTGCTGTATTAATTCATCATTTTCTTTGGACCAAAGTCTATTAGTAAGATAATTGTATTTAGCGCCTCCTCCTCAAGATCAATCGTAGTCCCCCTACTCTATGCCAGTATTGTCACATTTTCAACATAAAATAAAACACGCATGCGACCTCGGCCGCGATCCTCATTCTCTTTCTTTGTGCCGAAAGAGTCACATGTGTTTACACGCAATGGATAGGAAAAGGAATCAAGAGGAGAAATTAAGGAATTGGAGAAGGAGCTGAGGAATATTCTTACCTGAAGTACTCACCAGAAAGTTCTGCGTGAGTGAGTACAGGAGTTTTCCTGTACTCGAACTTCCGAGGTAAAAGAGGAAGTTGCATCGTCGCAAGGAGCAGTAAGCAGATTTTCCCCGGCTGTCCATTACCAGATCCCTATATTGGGAAAGATTTACATACTTTGTATGTAAATGTCTACAGACGTTTGTCTGTACGGAAGTACTCACCAGACCTATTCTGCGTGAGCGAGTATGGGCCCTAACCTGTACTCGAACTTCCGATGGACATAACCTGGTATCGCTCACCAGAAGGTTCTGCGTGAGCGAGTACGGACCTTAACCTGTACCTGGACTTCCGGAAGACGTAAGCTGATATCGCTCACCAGATTTAATTTGCGTGAACGAGTACAACATGCCTAAGAAGCATAAGTAAGTAGGCTCTCCAGATTTTCTGTGTGAGCGAGTACAGGAGATAACCTGTACTCTACTATACGTTTGTATAGTGCAACGCAGACCCTAACCTCTTTGACAGGTTTATTATAATATGTTTCAACTGCATTTCAAGATAGGGAAATGGCAGAATGTGGTCAAATGCGTTCATAGGAGGTCGATCCGCGTCAAGAAGCGGGATAGAATTGTTATCGCGGGACGCGGAAAGCGATGAGGAGGCACCAGGATCGAGCCCGGTAAGGGCCGGCGTCGTGCCCGTTGCACCGCCACCGCGATCATCGCCACCTCCGCCGCCGCTACCACCTTCGCCGGCGTCGTGCCCGTTGCACCGCCACCGCGACCATCGCCACCTCCGCCGCCGCTACTACGCTCGCCGCCGTCGCCGATTTCAGGCGACCAGATACAAATGTCGGCATCAGGGGGCGCCACATCAGCGTCATCCATGACACTGCCCGCAGCGGAGAGCGGAAAAGCGGAGGCCGCGGAACGGGAAAAAGCCTTTAACAGCGATGTCTTAAATGTCATTGGACAGCGTTTGGGAGAGGACCGGATCTTAGCGTCCCCGGTCCACTCACGCTTCGCCATTCGCTGGGCAGAAATTTAAAAGATGCGTCTCTCCGCGAAGGAGAGATATAAACTAAAAAAGGAGAAATATACACCTCCTAACATTTGTTTGTTTCTCCACTTCCTTAGGTTTAAGGCGGAGGTCAAACTGGCAATAAATGGAACATCCTTACAAATTATAAGAAGGAAGCAAGATTACGGGCTTGCATTTCGGAAGTTGAAAAGACAACATCTACGCTTTTATTGCAAGAATCCACGGGCAATATAGCAATGAGCGAATGTTAAGTGATGTTTGTCGTTTATTTGCCGATTCGATACACGACGAGAAGATTATTCGCAAAAGTCGTATATTACCTTATGGGTATTATTATTATTATTACGTATTTATTGCGCCTACATATATACATTAATATAGCCTATATTTAGAGGCAGGTACTTTTACCACAGTACCGATATAGCTACTTACAGTGCAAAAGGCGAGGTTCAGCGTGAACGCTGCTGTATACCTAACTATTAATATTAATACAATGAGAGGAATGTTAAGTACGACGGCGGTTCATGATTCACTTTCTGTAAAAAATTTGTCAGAGAAGCTAAAACCAACAAAACTTTTACAGCAGTCCGCCGCAGATCTTAAGGTATCAAAGCCTCCAACTTGAAAAGTGCAAAATGCTAGGAAGGCCCGCCGTTCCGTCCACAGAACAGGGCTTATTCGACGGAGTCAGGCAGACAGAAGCGAATAGCGGCGCCCTCGTACCGGGCCCAGGAATCTCTGCATGCGGAGCAGCCACAGCGTACACATCAAGTGCATACAGGAGTTCAGAAATGAAACAGACTTAAAGAGGCGATAAGCAGTCCTGTAAGCTGTACCTCTCGTCGTTTACAATCAGTTTATACTGATTGTTTATACTGATAACCTCAGACCTATAGATTTTGTCGTGGATCAAGGATTATAAGATAACCCTTATTAACTGTTTAAGTCAGCTCCGCGTCGATATAAGCCTGTCTTAAACAGAGAATTATCCGGGACAAATAAGGCAGATATAGCTAATTTCATTATGCATCGGTTGTTACATGCAAACCGGGAAAGGATTAATTCCTCTCAAGGATTTTTCTAATTCCCAGACCGGATAAGGCTTTTAGGCCAATTTTAAATCTTAAGTATAACGAGTTTATGGAGACAGAGCACTTCAAACTGGAAGGTTATAGAAAATTGTTAAGAATTGGTTTTTTTTTTGGGAAATACCACCAATTCATTTATTTACTATTTGTGTTAAGCTCAACCCCTATGGGTTTCACAAAATTAATGAAATTTGTAGTAAGTGGGTTACGACAACTGAACTTACGTTCAGTTCTGTATCTACACAATTTGTTACTGCTTGAAGACACCTCTTCGGAGACTACAGGCAATTTGAACAAAACTCACAATTTATTAGAAAATTTAGAGTTTATACTAAATTGTGTAAAGAGCCAAATGGTCCCTGCAAAGAGGTGCAGATTCTTAGGGTTTACCGTTGGGTCGTCATGTATAACCCTGCAACTGCCCCGGGAAAAAGAGGATAGCGATCAGGATATTGATACAACGCTTTCGTAAATTATCTCAATGAAAGATAAGCGATTTCGCACAATTTATTCACACAATTGTAGCTTGCTACCCAGCTTTTAATTACAGCAGGGTTTATGCGAAAGAATTTGAGCGACAAAAGTTCTTACCTCTTGCAAATAACAACGGCAGTTACGAGGCTATTATGACGCTAAGGATGAATGTTGTAGATTTTACATGGTGAGAGACACATATTATGTCTGGGATTAATACAATCAACTGCTTAGAATTTGCTATGGAGATCTACTTAGGCGTGTCGCTCACAGGATGGGAAGCTGAATGTAAAACACAAAGATGTACAATATCTTTTATCAATAGAATGGGCGAAATTCAATTTGAGAATTTAAATAAGATTACAACGGAAATTGGCAGTGGTGCGAAAACCGAGGCATTTGGGTTTTTGCTTTATACATTAGCTTCCGCGAGAATTTCGAGACAGACGCCGAATCACGTAGATCAGAGCCCGAAACAGAATACGAATTGTCGAGGATTACTTTTAAAGAAATAATTCGTATTTTAGGTTCACCGGACATAATTGCTATGTTTCTTGGAAGAAGGATTCTGGGTCTTAGACAGTTGATGTCTTTACACTGCCTGGGAAAGATTTGTATTTTTACGCCCTCCCTCCGATTAGTACAATTCTGAGGACCGTTTGGAAAATTAAAAAGGAGGAACCGGAGGGAATAGTAGTGATACCGGACTGGCCAGCTCAGCCATGCTACACACTTTTTCAGTCAATGTTAGAGTTTCAAATTCAAGTTCAAATCGAATACAAAATCTGTTATCTTCTTATAACAGGGAACCGCACCCGCTTTGGAAGCGTCTTACTCTGGTGGCAGGCAGATTATCTGACAAGCAGTAGCTGCAGAAGGAATTCCAGGACTGGCGTTAGCTATTATGATGTCATCGATTAGCGAATCTACGCTAAGAAATTACGATATAGGCCTAAACAAGTAATGGCTATTCTGCAGCAAAAATACAGTGAAACTATGTAATCCGTACATTCCAGAGGTCCTAGCGTTCCTTACACGGTTACATGAAGAAGGACTGTCTCACAGCACCACAAATTGTGTTTGATCAGCAATTTCACTAATAGTGGTAACTGAAGTTGCACAAGTCTTTAGAATTCAACGTTTATTGAGAGGTATCTATAATTTAAGTCCCTTTAGGTCCAAGTACGACTTTACTTGGAATTCGAAGATTGCCGTCGAATATTTTATAAAACAGCCGGCGAACGGAGGGTTATATTTGTACACGATACCCAAAAACCTAATTACTGTCCTCGCGTTAGTTACTGGTCACCGGATGCAGACGTTCTCTCTAATTGAGTTAGAAAACATTAGGATATCCGCGGATAAATTAGAGATATCGATTCCTGTGCATATTAAGACGTCGAAGAAGAACGCATTACAACTGCGTTTAACCTGACCATTTTTTCGCAACAAGAAAATATGTGCAGCTTCAACGTTATTGTGTTATTTGGAAAGTACAACAGAGATTCGTAATTCTGTGAAAGGACTGTGTATATCCACTAATAAGTCAGTTAAGACGATTTCTACGCAGTCTTTGAGTCGCTGGATAAATGAGGTTCGAACTAGTAGCGTAGATTCAACCATGTTCTCAGCGCATAGTACGCTTCACGTATCGACGTCACTAGCAAAGACCTTGTTGGGAAAACAACTGGCTGGAATAAAGAGTCGTAAACATTTGCAAAACTTTGTGATAGAAATGTTAGATCGGATAAGCAACAATTTGCCTTATCCATACTGAAAAGTATTATGTATAATATGGAACAAAAGATTGTTCAGACTAACTCCTCAGTTAGTGTTTTCAGTTGGACTGCCGTAATAGAACTTTAAACATCTACGATTGATCTTGAGGAGGAGGCGCTAAATACAATTGTATAATTGAACGAACTTACCTAGTGAAGTTCGATTGGAATTGTATAAGCGCCTCCTCCGAATAGATCAAACCCACCCTTTTTCCTTATTTTTTTTCAGGAAAACCCATTATCTATTACACTAGATAGACCCAATTTATTACGGCAGCACTTTAAAATAATGAGGATCGCGGCCGAGGTCGCATGCGTGTTTTATTTTATGTTGAAAATGTGACAATACTGGCATAGAGTAGGGGGACTACGATTGATCTATTCGGAGGAGGCGCTTATACAATTCCAATCGAACTTCACTAGGTAAGTTCGTTCAATTATACAATTATATAAGGCAATTATCTTCGAGGCAGAAGGATTTTCAAGAATGAACTAGAAATAGTTTCTCTGTAAAGAGAGGTTATTTACTTTATTACATTATATTATACTACAACGCTTATTTACACTATGTACATTCTTACCTGTAAAGAGAGAAACGACATTTAAAGTTATTCTCTATCTCTTCTTCATTCACAGCCTTAGTATTCTTATTATTTAATCTTCTGTTAATTCTTATTGCGATCTACGCACGTGTGCTCTCTCATGTAATGTCCTTCCATCAATCAGTCGTTCTCTCTGTATACAGTAGACTCTCTACCACCACTATACTCTACGCTCTACCACGCGCGAGGCGCGGTATTTGAATTAAGGAAATATCATTTCCTTACAATTATTTAGTTGCGGAATGTCTGTTTCCTGTGTCCGACAACGGTGATGATCGAGACAAATTGGAGAAATTGATAAGAAACAGCAAACCAGAGAGTACCTACTACTGTATATACATTTATTCGATCCCCACGTGTATTTTATTCTTGTATTTTCAGTAATGACACTATTTCCATTGCACATGCCCTTCAACTTCTTCCCTTCTAATAATGAGTCACCGTTAAGTAAATGTTAGTACAAGTATTATAGTCCCAGTCATGATAAAATTTATAGAGTTATTATAGAAAATTCTTTCTAAAACAACCTTGAACTCTGTTTACAAAATCACAAAACTTTCTCTTACACCAATTTAACTCAGTAAAAACGGAAGAATTTATTCAACTCTAACACATGCAACCCTTAAAAAAGTCACCAAGCAAACTGTAAATCAAAACTACGTCAAATAGTCACATCTATATCACAAACTTCATCGATTCCCTTCTCCCCTAGAGACACGCAGAACTATGCTCCTAGGAAACGCCCCAGTACCCTCCATTTCTCCAGCCGGCAACCGAAGATCCGTAGATCACCAACAGCTCGTCAATAATTCTTTTTCGCGCGTATTAGAAAGCAAAGCCCCCGAATCCCGCTCGTCTGAAAACGATTACGTCGGGCACGACGTTATTGCATCGAAATCGGATATACCCTCCCACAATTTTCCAGCCGCCCTCCCCCCTTCCGATCTATAGACACCACCGTAACATACGTTACACGCTCGAGCGGCTTTAACGCGTGGTCCCTGCATAAATCGCAGCCGGGAGTTATCGTGCCGCTCGCAAACTCCCCTCGAACGTTCGCGCGGATAAAGCGAAAAAGGTGGGCGCCGAGGGGAGAACGTCTTACCTAGCGGCAGGAATTGGTCGAGGGGGAGTAAGACGGCGGGTGGACTCGCGGGGTATTGCACGAGTCCCGCGGTACGACGCAGCCCCGTCGAAGCACGCCGCAATAATTCACAGCGCGATAATAATTCAAAGAAGACCCGCCACAGAGGGGCGGAATTCAAATTTCAGCCCCTCGCAGCTAGCCAGCCGGCACTGTACTGCACCGCTGTCGATGCTGAAAGCTTCGAGGAGCCACTGAATGATTTCGACTAGGGGAAGCCCGGGCAAAGCGGTTATGTTAAGGTTTAGTGAGAAAAATAACATAGTTACAATTAAGATGAGAAATATTTTTTATATCAATAAGCATTTAAAATTAATCAGCTTTCTGATACAATAACGAAAAAATGGGTAACTGAAACATTTAAAGCATTTTAAAACGAAAAACGTAAATAAGTCAATCAATCCGCTTTGCCCTACCCCCCTGGGCAAAGCGGATCAGGGGGTCGGCAAAGCGGATGTTATTAAATAACGCAAAGTCAATCTTGGCATTCGTCACAGAAGTCACTGCTAGATCCTTCATATACAGTGCAGCATTCATGGGCCCATCTGGTACATTGACTGCACTGGATCCAGTCTTCGGATGGGGGGTCGGAGTATGGCTCAAAACACACATATATGACAATAATATTTATCAATATCAATATCAATAATAAAAATTTATCAATAATATATGACAATAATAAAACAATAATAATATGACCGAGATTAGCAGGGCAGAGGATTGACGATCCGCTTTACCCCGATCCGCTTTGCCCAAAGAACCCACTTGGTGGAAATTGTAATGTTTGAGAAAAGTATGAACAACAAATTAAAAATGTTAACCTCTAATAGAATCTTAAAGACACAGAGTTCTTATAAAAAATATTTACTGTGGTAAATACCGATAACTATTAATAATCAAGCCACGTACCTACCTGAGCGAAATGTGTAAGAAAACGCACAATTTTCGTTTTTTCTTCAGAAACGACGCACCACAGCAATTAAATACTTTATTGCATTGTCATGGCCTCTAAAATCGGTCGCTTTCTAGATCAGGAAAAACTCGTGGGACCATCTTTGATAGCAAAGCGAAAAAAAAGACGATCCGCTTTGCCCAGGGTATTCGCTTTGCCCGGGCTTCCCCTACTACCCCGTCATGGGACGAGACTCTTAGACATTGGTGTCTAATCTAACGAGGGAACATTTCCAATCTCGGAAATTTTTATTTTAGTGAACCTTCGTGTGAATGCAGTGCATTTTGGAGTGTGCAAGGAATACTAACTTCTTTTCCTGTGGGAATTCAATTTGAAAGGGTGAAATCAGTCGTCGAAGGTACCGTTTTTTTTTAATATCAATTTAGAGTTATGTAATGTGAGTTTAGAGTTTTGTTGGCGTTTATAACTGCGACGAAAATGAATGGGTTTAGGCATTTTTTTAGCGGTTTTATTAAAAAAATAATACAAAATACTTATTACATATTATTTATTTGTCCAAAAAGTGCACGAAAATATTTATTTACAATAATTTTTGTATTAAATTATTTATGATTTTTTAGGTTCTTTAGACCACTGCAGAAAAATTGGTTAGAATGATATCTCTTTTAGACATCGATGGATCTGAAAAATGAAATGATATTCTTGTAAAATAATGTTGCCATTACGGACTGATTTATGTAATCCCTTAGTACATTCGTGGCCGGTGACGTACATAGTATCTACTATGACTTTTCGAGAATTAACATTCTAATTAAAAAATAATTAAAAATTTCCATTCCAATTTAGAAGCAAGGCTGCCAATTCAGACGGAAACAGCAAACCGATACTTAATCAAGTGCGTGCGTACTTAATGAATTTTTTAAACCAATTTTCTCAAAAATGGACACTCGTATGAAAACTCTTTATTTCAAGTTTTTGATTTATTCTTGCACGAGGAATCACCTGCATGCCCGTCTGTGTCATCATGGCGGCCACAATTTGTATAACCAGCGGTGGTTGGTAATTTCAAACAATTCGGATCATTTATAATAACGTGTTGTTGTACCTATCAAATATAGTAAGTCTCGATAGATTTTTATGTATTCAATTTCCCTAGTAAAACAAACTCCCTGAGAGGTCATTTCTTACTTTTACGAATCACGTGTCACTATATACATAGACAGACTTGAATGCCAGGCTATAAAAATTAAACGAAAGATATGCATCGTGGTCGTTGTATTCTAGTATCAATAAAACGTGCAGAACAATAAAAACAATGAAGTATATAGAAACAGAGGGGCAGTTTCCATAGAAATAAACGATATCAAGTAATTGATCAGTGATTTCTATCGCGAGGGTTGAACTTTCCTCGCATATATTTCAAAATGATTCAATCCAACAAGTGAAGGAACATCACCATACTAAAGAAGAATATTCCACCAAAATAAAAAAAAAAAAACACTTTTTCCGGGCAAGAATATAACAAGTACAACACCTCCATATAAATAAAACAATTCATTAAAAATCCCAATTACCTATAATCTTCCAGAGACCCCTCAGATATCCCACCTAATCGTTGCAACACCTCTCAGCGAAACAAAATGGGGTTCCAGCGCGAGGCCACATTGCGGAGATCTCGATCATCCGACGACACCTTGATGAATACGAGGAAGCAATTCGCGCGCCAGAATCGGTGGGTTATCGAGACGCGTGCGTCGTGGAAAGAGTCGCATAAGGCCAGCACGAGGAGCCCGCAGACCAGGGCTGCACAAGGAGCTGTTTTCGGCGCCTGGCGGCGAGCAACCCGCCTGGCTCGTTGCTAAGGTTAGAATTGGTGAGGAAAACTGCAGTAGTGTACGTGTATTTGGTATAGCTTGAACCCAGACGTATATAGGGGATAGGTGCCATAAAGGGGACACGTCTTAAAAGGGACAAATCGAATTTCCAAAATTCTAAACGCATTACACATGCAAGTTATTTTCCTGTTTATTGCAACACTAGTGCCTAGTCGTTTGACGTAAATTTCACTACGGTCTCACTTGCAACAGAGTAGTAATCCACGGTTGATGTTTTTCAGCAGTAAAAGTGAAATTTTCATTGGTTTTATTTGTGGTGTTCTGAAATCAAGGTATATACAAAGTGTTAAAGTGTTATAACATTAAAATTTGTATCATTAAGATTTAGAATTATAATTGTAATACTTAATAAGTTTATTTTTATTAACGTGTCCCTTTCATGACGTATACTGTCCCATTTAAAACCACCTAGTCGTAAAAGGGACATTTCCCACTTTTTTGTAAATCGAAGATTTTGTTATTTTCTATTACAATTGATGAGGTTGCAATATACTTTTATTCAAGGGAAATAAACACGCTTTCTTGTGATGTAGTTGTTTTTTAAATACCTATAACGACATTGTCGGAAATGGACGCTAAACAAAAGTGTCCCTTTTATAGTACCTCTCCCCTACTAACGCTACGAGCCTACCAGCACGCACATACACTACTGCAATTCTCCTCACCGATTCTAACCTTAGCAACGAGCCAGGTGGGTTGCTCGCCGCTAGGCGCCGAAAACAGCTCCTTGTGCAGCCCTGCGGCGTAGACCGTAATTCCTCGTTCCAGGAAATATCTAGCCGGCAGAAGATTGTTGGGGCTGTTGAGGACACGGGGGAAGATCGTCGGGCAGAGGATGGCTGGCATGGTGGCAGAACGAGCCAAGTTCCGCGACGATGGAAGATGGTGATTTAACCGTGGAACGGCCTCGACCATAAATCATAGCAGCGAAGTTGCGGTGCATCGGATGAGAGAGCTTTCGGACGATAACGAAGATTCGGGGACAGAGGGAATTCGGACCTTGATTTCGAGGTAGCTTTGAATCGATCACGATCTTCCGCTAGGGGGTGTGTAACGTTGTTGGGAGACTATTTAAAGTACATACAGTATGGTTCATAGATATTTTGCTATCCGAGGGTTTGTTTTGTTTTTAAACTTGTAGTAAATCACTGACCTCGTTTTATCAATCGAAACTGTTGGTAGAAGCTAGGAAATTGGATCAAAACTAGAGATGTGAAAAATTACTGGATATTTTGATAATATTTGGAAGTTATTTCTTTTCAGTTTTTTGCGATATTTTTGTTAGTGGGTTAAGCTAATTTAATTTAAACCATGTGATAAACTTATAATGTATTGCTTATCGGTAGTGTTTCCATTTTTCCCGAAAATTTGAATACAGCAAATTGGTCATTATAAGCCATTCGAAGTTGTTTAATAATTTTCCAGGCAACTTTTACCGGACGCAAAGTTACTTGATAGAAAATAATCCAATGTGGCTAGGCTGTTCTAGAGCACGGAGGAAGTAATTACGTTAATCTGAAGTTACTCTTTAAGAAGTATCATCGAGTTTCTGTTCAATAATTTGACCTACTTCGTTCAGCATCTGTACTGAGTAAAGTAATTAATAAAAGAGAATCCGTAGCCATTTGGCTACTTTTCCTGAACTATCAGGAAATGGAAATTCCGTTACAAATTGTGTCATTGAGCTTCGACAGAATGGTGCTTTGAAAAAAGAACAGATATATTAACATATCAAAATGTTACATATAAGAAAAGATGTAGGTACTTTTGTGAATATACAGTGAACAAAAGAATTATTTGCACACCCTTTAAAACAGAATAACTTCTTTAAAATTGGTCCGAACGACTTGAGCTTTATTTGAGAAGCTAGAAGGATTACTTTACTAAGTAGATGCTATGTTTCGTCGTTTTTAATAAAATTGCAATTGGTACAAATAGCGAAGAACATTTTTATTTGAGCCTGTAATGAAAATTTAAAAATCTCATTTAAAAATCTCATTTTTAAATTTAAGTAAGTTCTATACAAGTTAAAAATTTCGTTGAAATCTTTTTAACGTAGCTATGAGTTACAAACAGTTAAAAATGGTGAAATTCAGTATTCAGCTGAAAACGCACTCGATATTTCTTTCGTTCCAAACATACGTGTTGTCCGCCAAACAGTCCCTTCCCTCAGAAATACGTTTTTCCACTCGGAAAGTTTTCTGTGTCCAACAGTGTCGTGTGTGAAAAGTGCCCAAACTGTCAGTGTCTTGACCACTAGAAGGGAAGTAAGTACAGTAACTTCTCATTGCCTTACATCGCCAGATGTTGTTCGTTGTAAGATCATCCCTATCCAGGTAAGCGTAAAAGACAACTTCTTTCTCCCTCACTGTCCTCTTCCTCGACTGCCGACTGCCGCTATCGACGAAGCATAATAAACACCAGCGCCAACCGAAATAAGATGCTAACCCCTTGAGCCGTTCAACCGTTGTAAGTTGTAAGACTGCCCGGTCCCGAGTGGTGATACAAGGAGAATTTACTGTACCACTTCCATCCCCCAGTAAATAGTTTCGAGTACAGTGCCCAAAAGAGCACCAACCGCCCCAGCGTCTTCTCCTCCACTCCGTATCCCAACTGATCACCCATTTTCAGCCTCGACACCCTCGCGCGACAAAGGCTCGTTGCCTGACTGTGCCAAAGAATAAAAACAGTGGAACTCGACGGGGCAAAGAGGATGATCCGCGGAAACGGAATTTGGATTCGCCGTTTCCGCGAATTCCGCCGTTCGTCTGTTTATATTGGTGGATACCGTACGTGCCGAGTCGCGCCTCCGGTTTCCGCGTCTGCTGGCACGTACGCGAACCCAGCCACGGTAAACACGTATACGAAATTTCCTTCGGCCCCCCTGCGTGCACGTGTCCCGCGAGAGACGCGGAAAATCCTTTATCCCCGACCGAAAATCCTGGCCTCTGTACTTGCCGGCGTCGACGAAAGTCTCTTTCACCGTCGTCGTCCCCAGCCGCGGTGCGCAGCCCTCTGCCCGATGCATTTCGCCCCGTTGCTACGATTTAAGGTCGAACGGCTCGAATTTCCCATCGCTCGCGCCCATTCGTCCTCCTCGGGCGGAAGATGGGCCAGGGGTGCCGCGCGCCCCTCGTCTCCTCTCTGCATTTTGTATTCGTACACGCGCGCGCATGGTTTTGAATTATCTTGATTCCTTATTTCGATGGCCGACGGGACGCTTACGGAATTTTAAACGTCCAGGCGCGGGGCTTCAAGAATGTCCTGACTTAATTCAACCGGTGGTTAAAGGGGATAGAGGGGAACGAGGGGGGCGGTTGGAGTGAATATGATAGGTAGCCGACGCACAGTGGGACGAAACGTAGACATCTCTGGACATGGAAGTATCTTTGTTAAAAAACATCCTATTTGGATGAGGTTTCACTTATTTTAAAGGCAAATGATCATACTTTCAGACAGTGAACATAAAAATTGTAAAAATATTGTTTGAATTGACAAACATAGAAGTGGAGTATCATTATGATAATAATAATAATAAAAACTAATGGACCTACATGACACATACCTACCACTGCAAAAATCAATCATGATAGACACTTGCTCACTGGCAAGAAAATTTCTCAATGACACCGCCCTCAAGGATGGATAATGATCGAAGATCACAGCTTGATCATAAGTTCGCTGTATATCTTCAAAACACCGAGCTGAGCTTGTGAAATACTACTGATAATAATAATAAAATAATAATGTGGAATCAGGAACCCCAGAAGAAGGAGTCCGGACTAAGAGACTTCGGAGTGTCGACCCGAAGATCGTGGGTTCAAGTCCCATCCCCGAGGCTCTCTTTTTTCCGTGGCTCCCAAACATATAGGAATTACGAAGCCTATTCCTACAATAATTCGTCTTTCTTACACCACAAAATCTACCTTGCGTTAATTAAGTGACGAATAGACGGCGAGGTGAAACAGTATCCCTGCTGTTTTCAAAAGACTTAAAAATAGAGGATTAACAGACAAAGATCGGGCAAGAAGACAAAGCAGACAAGAATGAAGACCATATAACAAGCACAAAGCGATATTGCCGCCAGGAACTGCGTGACGTGCGAATCTCTCCATACAAATACACGTACGTGCTCCTAAAACAACTAACAGAACACAAATTCCCGTGGTATTAAAATCAAGACGGTCGGGTAAAGTAGTTCGCGATCCCGGTGTCAAAACGCGCCAAGCCTTCTTTACGCGAAATCTTCTTATCAAGCTCGGAGGCCCGGGCGGTCCTCCCTGCTGAGAGGGAATTTGCAATTACAATTAAATTCCAGAAGCACTGAAATCGTCTCTGTCAAGGATCCAGGGAACCAGGGGCGCGCTGGTGGCGTACCTACGAAGGCATAAAATGCGGGAAGCCTCCCGGAGCGTTGCGCCGAAAAACATCCTCAGCTGTCCGCCCACTGGTCCATTCTCTTCTCTCCTTTCTGTCCTCGAGTAACACGCGCAAAACACTGACCCGCGTGTCCTCGCCCTTTTCCACTCTATCTCGCGTCGTCGCTGGTCGTTCGCATTTGGCCGGGCTCCAGGAAGTCATCGTTCGAGTTACTAGCACGTGTGTGATTTACACGCGTCTTTCGTCATCCGGCGTGCCAACCTATATTCGGTCCACCTGGCCCTTCGCGTGTCGATTCATCACCCTAACGATCCGGCCACTAGCTTCGTGACTGCGGGTAACGGCCGTTGACGGCCGGCAAAATGCGCTCCTTCGAAAATGAAGTGACCGATATCGCTGTGTCCGTTCGATCAGCTCGCGTGTCGTTACGTCCAGACGATATCTGTGAGTGATCAATGATCTGTGCCGCACACACTCGCCTGTGCCCACTGTTATACAAAACTCCATTCGCTCCATCAATCACATCTTCTTATTGACCCTAGAAGACCGTGGCGCTTTTACGAAACGCTAAGTGAATTTCGAAATACTCGAATTGGACACTCACAGTGACGTTCCAGGGTTGAATATTACTGGCGAATACAGGGCCAATTTTGAGGTGATCCATACCAAATATCTAACTTCGATTGTTACTTGTTAGTGGTATTTCCTCTTGAAAAAGATGAGGATTTTGGACGAGAAGGTGGGAACCTAATTTGGAAGCTTATCCCGAGGTGTATGCGAATGAATTTGTGGGGTATGTGGACCCTATGTCTGAAATGTGGTCAAACTCCGCTGTTCAAGGATTAACACTTTGCACCCCAAGTCTGTCTCCTAGTAATAAGGAAGTTTTAACAAAATTAAAACTAAAAATTAAATAATTTTGAGTTTAATTTAATTGAAAATTAGAGATTAGGTCATTATTTTGATATAGGGAAATTATATTAAGGCTTAATTCGAGGTTTAAAAACTAAATAACTTTGTGTTTAAATTAATTGAAAATTAGAGATTAGGTCATTATTTTGATATAAATTATGTTAAGATTTAATTGGAGGTTTAAAAATTAAATAATTTTGTGTTTAATTTAATTGAAAATTAGAGATTAGGTCATTATTTTGATATAAATTATGTTAAGATTTAATTGGAGGTTCAAAAATGAAATGATTTTGTGTTTCATTTAATTGAAAATTAGAGATTAGGTCATTATTTTGATATAAATTATGTTAAGATTTAATTGGAGGTTTAAAAATTAAATAATTTTGTGTTTAATTTAATTGAAAATTAGAGATTAGGTCATTATTTTGATATAAATTATGTTAAGATTTAATTGGAGGTTTAAAAGATTAGGTTTAAGCGATTAGGTAATAATAATGGTTATACACTGATGTCATTAAAGCTTGAGAAGGTAACAATTTGTATTTCGTGGAGTTGAATAAATTCTATTGGTTTAAAAGTTTCTTTCAATATATATGTTCCCTAATTCAAAATTTTATATCAATGATGTGTCCAGAAAACACAGTCTATGTGAAATTAGTAAAAATACTTACAGCTCCTCCTTGTTTGATTGTTACACTTTCTTTAGATTGTTACTGTACAGAAATTTGATTAATACCTTAAGTGTCGTTGGCGTGTTTTCGCGCGTGCTTTCACGTCGATATTTTCTGGAAAGCATCGAAAGTATCATCCAAGACACTCCGAATGTTTACGTTGAAAGCAATTCGAAGAAGTTTGCTTTGTACAAAACTTTCTCTTGGAATGACGTGACCTACTGAAAGGCGTTAATGTAAAAGAAATTTATAAAGTACAAGTTACATTTCATCCATATATACAAATTTTAATAAATTTCAATAAACTGTTATATCGTGTTTCAAATCGAGCAACGTTGCTTTATAACACTAATTCGTCAATAAACGGTCGCTGCATATATCCAAGCAGCGAAGTCTGACGTGCTACATCGATGCAGTGGAATCCGAAAGGGGAATGAAGCCAATCGAGACGTCGCGAATACGTAATAATTCAAATCAATAATCATCGAGCGTCACAATTTGTCACATTCCATGCGTAATATACACTCACGGAACGGTTTCGCGCAGATACGAGTATCCCATCGGTTCAAGAGGAATTATTAAAAAGTAATCATGTTTAATTTAACTATATCCGTCCAATAACCGCTGAAACGGCAGGGAAAATATTAATTAAACGAGCTAGGGAAAGGAGATTTAAAATCACTCATGTTTCATCGTACTCCAGTAATACACTTGCACTCATTCGACATTCTTCACTATTTAATATCATTCCAAACCTTTTATCGTTCCAATACCACGGTGCTATAATAATCACGAAGATATTAAATAAGTGTTGACAACATCAATGCATAGAAAGTTCCAAGTTACCTACTCGCGAATGCAACTGCTCTTATTTATTGCAAAACATGGCATTACCACATTCCGACTATCTATTATATTTACAAATAAATTCTTTTATTAAATACTCCATTCATAAATATTCCTCCACTTTCATTTTTTAACGATTGAACGGTTTTTTGCAGAACTCGATAAGTTAATCCACACACGTGCTGAGATATTGTTTGCACTATGTTGACGCGAGAAACTATAATTGTAGTATTATGAGAGAAAGTTGCAAGTTTGCGTATTCAAGTACAGCGCAGGAGTAATTAAGGCGTCTTAGTCACTAGGTTCTATTCGCCGTTAGCCTTTCAAAGTTATGTCGGCAGGATCGGTTAAAGTCGAGGCTCTCCAAAGTTCCGCAAGACCGTGCATCAAGATCGAAACTTACGAAGGAAACAGGACGCGTGATCCCTTATGACGAACATCACTGTCCTGTCAAGCCAGTCACCCGTCTGACGTGTTAATTTCACACTACTTGCTTCCGGCAATTATCCATTATACGTTTCACGCGATCTTTTACATAACTTTTCGTACAATATATTCGGCAACTTTGTGTAACACAATGGACTGGGGTGATGGACCATTCTACAATTCTGTTTTGAGTAAATTCCTAGGGCTTCGAATTTATCACATTATTGGAATAAAGAAGTATAGGAGAATGGACGACAAGGAAAGCATGACACAATAACCCTGATATAATTCAAATCGTGCTCAAAAGTTTTAAATAATAATAGTCACTGCAACATTCGTGAAACTCATGTGACATGAAAAAGAAATGTTCAAAGTCTCTCGAATTCTCTGCTACGTTAATTTACTCGTTTTACATAGAGATTATTAAGTAGGGGAGGCTGTTGTACCATGGAACACTTTTTACATTTTATTTATTTTTATTTTTTGGTTAGGATATTTTTTAATTAAAAAATGATGATGAAGATTATTGAATATTCCTTTACAACGTTCTGTAATTATTTTTGTGTTTTACAATGATATTACCAGTTAAAAATTATAATGTCAGTGCCATGTAAAATGTTCCATGGTACAACATGGTCATGTACCATGGAACACAACCTCTTGTACCTTCCAACACAGGGACTGTAGGGGCGAATAAAATTTTAAAACACGTATAATTAAATAAAACTGCATTATTTTGTTATACAACTGTTGTACAAAAGACATAAAAAAGAAATAAATAGGTATTAGTCGCTGGAGGAGCCATAACTGTCTGAACATCGTTCTTCAAAGCATCTGGATCAATTGGAACCCTCTTAACACCCTCTTTACTTCATGGCATGATTATCGGCAAAAAATACAAAGAAAAAATGACATCGTGTACCTTGGAACATGTTCCATGGTACAGGATGTTGTGTGATCCAAAGTACAAGAGGTTGCACATTTATACTAATATGTCTGCAAAATTTAGAGGTCAACTAAAACTATTGAAGTAAGCATGTTTATTTACTCACCAGGAGATGTAGAGTACACAGTATGTAATACTGGTCACAGTTACAATTTAATGCCCTTACTAAATAATAAAATTACAGAATGGAAAATTTTACTTGTGTCGCTTAGAAATTTGTTTATTTCACTACACACACGTGTTGCACCACAAACAAATAAAGCTTCCGTTAGAGCTATTTAGCGGCAGCCTCTACAAACTATAATGAGTTTCAACCGTTTATATAGCACCACTATCCAGTAATAGACAATGTTCCAAGGCACACTATGCTCGAGGTACAATAGTCTCTCCTACTCTTACAATGTTAGTTCCGTTCCAGGCCACATTTCACGTTACCACCAGCTACTTACGCCATTTATTAATCTCTCGAAATGAACATTTAACTTCCTCGCATAATAGATACTTGGTCACAACGACATTGACAGTATAAGGATTTGCTGTACGGCGAGGCAAGCGAATCCCATAGCTGTGCGTGCTATTAATTTGGAATTTACGATCGGGCCAGCAGACAGTTTGCTTCTACGAGGAAACATGTTGATCTGCAGTAGTTGGCCGCATCGCGATTCCTATTGCGTGCGTATCAAGCGTGTTTCCACGTTACGAATTACGTATTACATGTATCCATCGTAATAACGACAGCTGCAACGGCAATTATTACAGATGGAAGAAGCACACGACTGTATATAGGGTGTATCCGAAGTTGAGGTGCATCTTAAAGAGAAGAGAATCTCATGCAAAAATAAATCGAAAATATAGAATAAGGATATTTTATATGAGCCTCCGTTTGTGAGAATATCAAAATTGAAAACTCGTTTAGTATACACATACTTGGATAAAAATTGGGCGGTTAACAATTGCGAGTGAAATGGATCCTTGTCCAAAAATGCGTCGAAATTGTAGAATAACTTTTTCTCGAAAGCGATTTTGTTTTCGAGAAAATCGATTTCAAGGTGGAATCCATTCTTAGATCCGATTTTCCATATCGCTTTTCTTGAAAGCAAATTGTTTTTCGATCAAAAGTTATTCCACAATTTCGGACTATTTTTACACAAGTGTTTGACGAGATTTGAAAATCGATTTTCTCGAAAATTAAATTTTCCATGAAGCATCACCGCCTTTTCGCTTTCCACGATTTCAGATACACTGTGTATAGCACCAGTGAATATAGAAACATCCCAGAAAGTAACTTTGCTCGCAAATATTTATCAGTAGTAATATTAATACTGACGTATTGCTATTAATATATTTTGTTTGCTTCCCTCTTCATCTTTGTCATTCAAATATAAGCTCATATTACATTTTAATAAGTTATATTACGTTTTTATTACTTTGCATTATTTACCGCAGAATAACTCCTGCAGTTCACGGTGCACATTTATTAATAATTGTTGGGAAGTCAGTGAGTCTTGAGTGGTTTAACCCTTGGACGACGGATAGCTTAAATGTCAACAGGGTATTCAGGGTTCATTTGACCCACAAAAGAATTTTATTCCCTCGATGCTCAGAATAAGCTGTAAGACTAGATCATCAAGCTGTTTTAGTGTAAAATATTTATTTTCTTAACCCTTTCGTTACGGCGTACATTTCTGCGAAAGTGTTTTTTTTTCTAAAAAAAAATTTTTTTAAACTAGCAGAGATGCTAATTAAAGTCGGCGCTCATACACACAGGTCGTCGCATGGGTGCTGATTATAGTCTGCACTCGTAACGAAAGAGTTAAAGTAGTGGCGCTAATAAATGATGACTGACATAAATAGCGTCGCGTGGGTCAAAATAGACCTTCCATCCGCCAGGCGAGGGTTAAAAAATCCTTTTCTTTTAAATTTTTGTGAAAATGGGTAAAATTAAAATTTAAAGTGGTTATAACGAATTTTCTCAAACTGTTCAGTTTGAGAAAATTCTATTCCACCTGTCACATTTGTTTCTTCACACAAGCTTAAATTTTCTACGAAGACACTCCACCCTAAATAGAAAAGACGGAAAAGAATTTTCTATCTCCACTTATTTGTACCATATACCCGTCAGAGAAGAAGGAATAATGACGAGACTCCAGGAATCTTTCGGCTACGGTATTGAATACCGAAAGCCCCTGGATAAAATGCTAACAACCTCTTTGAATGCCGAACAACAAATCGCGTGCTGCAATCATCGAAAGTTCAAGAGAGCCGGCACGTGAAGCTTAATTGAAAACCTTGCCCCGATACATATTCTAAAGATGGACAGAAAAGTCCTGAAAGGATAAGAATAAATGATCGGACGAAGGAAATTGGTTGCGTTGGATTTACCTTTCCTCGTCGAGAACTTGCGGATCACCGATATCCGCTGAATGAAGATCTCATTACTCTCGTTATATCGTCCAAAATGGATCCGATTCGAGGAAACTTTATAATTGGTAAGCAGCGCTTTATTGCAATACCAAATAAGAATTCTATCTGGCGAAACATCGTTTCGGTATGCATCGAATGTTTCAAATAATGATGAGTTTAAATATTGTATATTTATTATGTAATATTTTTTATATCTTAATGAGTTGTTAAAATATATAATATACTAGTTTTTTAGTAATTTAATATCTCTTAATGTGGTTGTATTCAACGTTTCAGAGATACCATTGTATTTTCCAAATGAAACCACATATTTTTATAATGGTTTTTGTTAAAAGGAGATTGCATTCTTGCATTCTCCTTTTCTTCTTTTCCATGCTTTCGTCGTACTTTCATTATTATGAAATGAACGCATACAATAATACTAATACTACTACTAATAATAATTACTTATCGATAGTTGCACCTTTTAATGGTACATAAAAATCGACAGAATCTAAAATTCCACTTCCGGAAATCCCACTTGGATGTCTATGTATTCGTCCCTAATACTTCCTTCAACCTTTATGTGTCGCATAGGAAAATTACCAACCATCCAGAGGGAGGAAATTCGTCAGCGTGTCCATGACTGTCGTATCACCTTCCTTAATATTCAAGCAACTTTCCGAGTTGCACCGTGAAACGCGTTGTCGCTTTTCCTGCTCGCTTGTGTTGGTGCTCCATCGACACTGAAACCATTGCATCTCGACTTGTGCATCTTCTTCACAGGATGGCTGAAAACAGTGACACTGACGCGACATTTCCTTCGACGACCATTATGGTTACTAATATTAATTATTTCTGTTTGGGGAGCTCAATTTTTGGTTGATAATTCTATACTGTGAAGACACTTCCTTATTCCTTATACATACTTTATTATATTTACTATTATAGTTTATTATAGTAGATAGTTGAGAAGGAATAATGTCTTTCTGACAATGAGTTATTCTTGAAGATGTACGAGGAGGGACTAGGGGATGGGTAATCTATTAAAAAACTCGATATTGAGCTCGATAAATCTATGATTAATTGTAAACCTTATGGATTCCTAAACACACCAATTGCACACCCAAGTCTATACGAATAGCAATTGTTTTGTGAAAGCTACAATTAGTAGCCATTTTGAAATTTTCCTTATACAAACTGCTAGCCAAACATGTCAAATGATTTTTCCAATTTTCGATTTGCCGAATCGAAGTTAATTCAGGTAAAATTTCACAGAGAGAAAAACATCGAATTCAATGATTTGCTTAATCGTTCTCGCGCGTTATCCCAATTAAATTTGCCCTCTATGGAATTCGAGTAATCGGAAGCCATTAACCTACGACTTCTCTGTGCTCGTATCAGAACGCAATTCGGCGCCATTGTTCACACCGTAGGCATTCCTATGATTAGACGCGTAGAGCGTTATAATTCGCAGCACATGTGCCGCACGCGTTTCACAGCCGTGCGATCGAAATTACACAACGTTTGCAATAATAACGCTGCTAATTGTGATAACGAATTGCGGGCCACAATTTAACGCTGAGCGCGCGCGCGACTATACGCGACCTGCGAAAGCAAATTTATTATTTAACTGCGTACATTATATCGCGATATTTCTCAAATTCGCACGGCCGTATGACTGTTTCGTCTTTGCGAAACTTGGGAGGTCAGTTGTTTAATGAGGTACAATATTTTTTTTACTGTGTTAGTGGTGGGATATTCAATTCTTTCCTGTTTCTTAATTTTGCGAGTGTTCTTGAGTAAGTAATTTGTTAATTAGTTTGGAATGGTTTTTCTTAGGTGCATTGGAATTTAAAAAATTATTGACGTTTACTGAGTGACAGAAATTTGTTTGATTTCTGTTAGATGATATGTGAGTACTGAATTATTTATTTAATTATTGAGTCGAATGTTCATAAGTTTGGTGTAATAAGTGGAATGTAGATTTTATTTAGTGATATTTCTGGATGACCAGTTATTTCATCAGGTGTAATTATAAGAATCTTGCCAGTTATTGTTGTCAGTTAAATATTTTGAATTTTATGTATAATGAAAGTGAAATAGTGTAACCCCTTTGATAGAGTCACAGATTTTAGCAGTAGAAAGTAAACGAGAGAATTGTTAAATTCCATTGTAATTTACAGCCCTTTGGAAAATATTGAAGGTTCGTTCAACGGACTTTTTTATGAAAAAAATAAGCAATTATTTATTTGATCAATAATTAAGTTCAATATTTTAATATATTATGATTTAGATATAAACACTTATATAAATCTAAGTTTTATAATTGGCATTCTTGTTATAATTAATATGAACTAAAACAATACCTACTTGCAACAAATACTTACGACATAGTGTCCTACTGTTTTTATACATACTTTAAACCCATTTAATATACCAGCAGACATACTAGAACATCCACACGCAACTTGTCGCCATTATTACTGACCTGTTTCACTGATTTTCAAACATTCTCACCACTCAATTCTCAGAATAATAAATTTTCGTAAGAAATACACAAAGATGAAAATCAAATGAAATCTTGAAGAATAAAAGATACATTTAGGAAATATTTTAGTTATTAATATAATAAAATTAATTTAAAAAATAGAATTATTAAATTCCTGTCAGAAATTGTCTACGTTTTAAGAATTTTTATTCGATTAAAATAGTGACAGAAATTTGCATAAAGACTTATAATATTCACACAAACTTATAAATCCTAATAAAATCAGTAGAATAAGAAAAACAGATAAATCACACAGCTCCCAGTTTCATGGGAAATGCAAATCGTGTCACATCCAATACCACCTCTCACTGTTGCACTCTTAATCATATGCAAGAATGGTGATGCAACCGAGTTTCGTAATATAAATTCTCGTGTTTCGAGTGACTTCAAGAAAGTGCTGCTCCGCAGAGACGGCTTCAGTTCGAAAATTGTCTTACCCGTTACATCGAATTTACAAAGCAGAGATAACTCGGAGGGAAATATGTGTACACGAGCGGGAAACCTCGCTTAACTTGAAATTGAATCGAAATTGATTTACGAATGGATGAATTCACAACAAAACGGTTCTTCTATACATTTACCATTGTTAGCGTACTGCAAACAGATTTCCAAACACTTTACCCCAGTTATAAAAGAAAGCAACAATGATACATTACTTAAACATTGTTCCATAAGAACTACTTATTTCTATCAGATCACTTGGATAATTAATGTCTACAATACGAAATTTGTTTATATCATTTAAAAATCCCTCGCTCGTCTAACTGCATTCAAAACGATACCAAGAGATCAAAACATTATTTTTAGCAAAGCTAGTTACTGGTTCCTAGTATCTGCTAATTTCTATACTTCTACATTCATTCCCGATTGCTATTCCCTTGACATTTTCTTCTTAATCCTTTCGCTGCTGTATTCGACTATAGTTGAACGTCACTACATTCCTGTTTGCTGCGGATTTCGACTTTAATCCACGCATTAAAAAGTGTATTCTCTTGTACTGTGGTACTCCGTAATGTTCTCCAACATACCTGGTCTACTGTTTAATTCTTAGATTCCATTATTGCGCTCCTCTGACAACGAGACAATTTGATCGGCAACCGTAAGTTGAAAATTAAAAACAAATTTAATCGTCTAAAATCGACACTTTTAAAAAATCGTCCGAAAATTTAAATCCGTGGCGAAAGCGTTAAAGAACGTAGAATGAACACTGATTAGAAGGTAGGAAACCAGAGAAGAGTTAGTTCAGCAGTTTAGATACCATTACGTGTCGATCTCGTGGCAGAAGCAACAAACAACGGGATCGTTCGATCAACTGGCTCACTACTTCCGCGTTTAATCCATTGTCGTGATTTCTCTTACTAATTAAATTACGCCGCTCGTTCCACCTTACCGCCATCGGCGAGTAACGATTTATCGATCTCTCGCGCGTCTGGCAGCTATTACTGATTCTGTGGTCGAAGTTCGTCTGGCTAATAAGTTTTATTATTTTATATCGCATGGCGAATAGATTTTAGCCATCATTGATATGAATACGTTGGCGTAGATGTTTAACTGTAATTTTTTTTCATAAAATATATATATATATATATATATATATATACCTGCCACGTGGCTGATGAGACACAGAATGTGTTGAAAGCCTTCACCTTCCTGTGCATGCGATCACTTGTTGATAGCAGTGAAGAGGAAATATCTTGCACTTTAATACTGTTAGAGGAAGTTCGATAATTTAGAGATTCCTCTGTTCTCTTGTAACAGCTTTGTGAATTATTTACTAAGGATTTGTTGTGCTGTATTAAGGTTTTCTAATAAATCTATATATGTCTATTGAATTCAAAATTCTGTAAGATTATTATTATCAATCTCGTATCGTAGAATAATATTGCATCAATTGAAATGTTTTTTTTTAATTGTGAGGTAATTGCATTGCTAGTGTTACTAGAGTTACAGCCCCTTTTGTTATTATTTATGTATTATTATTCTATTAAGTCTACTTCTGTTATTACTTTTATTATTATATTACTACTTATATCACTCCAACTTCTATTATTCCTTCTAGTACCATTTTCTGACGCGTACTTTTATCATTAGTTCTATTATTGTATTATTACTTCTACTTCTACTACCCCTTCTACCACTAAACTCTCATTCACACTCCTCTCATCTCACTACACCAGTCTACAATCACCTAATCAGATCAAAGGCGACAGAATCACCAATCACTTTCACTAGCCCACTACTCACCCCCTCACTAAAATCCTCACCAAAGAAGTACCAATCATTTTCTTCCCCCTTTGGCCATTTCGTTACCAACGGATCATCCTCTCTGCGCAAAAGACGAAGAAGATTCTTCCATAGCAAACGCTCCACTAAGCACGAGCAACGAATACTACCTGATCGCACAGTAATCAGAGGGTTGAAAAACGATTCCCCGCGATCGCTTTGAACGCCTCACTCGTGAAATCGAAAAACTCCCCTAGCATGACTTCTCCTGCGCCACCATTCGTTTCGGAAAAACTCGAACCACGAAGAAGGGTTTTTCCAAAGGGAAACCACCCTCCGTTGAAACCTCGCTTCGACGACAATAACAAGCGTTTTCACAGCTCGGTAACGATCCGTCGCAGAAACGGAGGAGTGGCTGAAGAGGATCGGAGGATGGCAATGGACGGAGAAGAAAGGAGAAATGCTCGCAGAGGCTAAAGAGTGAAATGAAAGAGGAAATATTAATTACCCCGGAAAGTTCGTGCGGTTCTTCCCGATCACTTCAGCACTTTTTGTCCAGATGTTTCATTATTTTTTATTGCTTATACGCATCGAAGGTCTAGAGAAATTTGGAATGCATCAGTTGGTACGAAGTGGAGGAAGAATTGCAAAGAATGCAGTCCGCATTGGTAAACCGTAAGGCGTTTAATTTCTGCCAGACAAAGCGAGACCAAATACGACAAAAAACCCCGCTGGAAAAAATTTCAATACTTGATTGGGAAACTTTGATTCGTTATCCATATTCTTTAGAACTTTCACCGTCCGATTATCACCTGCTTCTGTCCATGCAAAATTATTTTAACAGAAAAAAACATTTACAAACAAAGACGATGTAAAATGAACGATGTGCCAGTTCTTTCCGTCGGAAGAAACAAATTTTTATAAAACACGAATCGTACGAGCTTATATCGCGTTGGAGAAAGGTTGCCGAATGTAATGCGGTCGAAAGGATATTAAAACATGCCCGCCGTGTCGAAGCTGCGAAAACCGCGCGAACTTTCTGGGACACCTGTATAATAAATCGAACCACCAAGTGGCTAGGTTCGTGACAACGGTAACGGGGGAACGCGAATGAGGGGAGACAGTGGAAAATGGAGGATACTGGGGGAGACGGCGGAGACACGAATGAAAGATAAATTGTCAGATGAAAGGGGCAGGAAAGGGTGTAATGGAAATGGGAAGGAGGGAGAACGGGGAACCGAGAGAGGTTTAAAAGTGTAAAGTAAGAGAAGAGATGGAGGATGTGGGATTGGGAGGGGGGATTTATCTCTTTGAGAAAGAGAAAGAATAAAGAAATAAATAGAGGAATTGAAACGAGATTCGGTTAGCGGAGGGGATCAGAAGAGTAGAATTGAACCTGCAGCGTCCACGGTATATAGTGTACAGCAGCGTTTCCCAAATTATGATCCGTGGAAAGTGAATAACTGAAAAATTATCTAAATTAATATGCGACAAGTTCAAGTTGACAGCAGCGAGCGGTTGTCGACACCAAAGTCATTAAGAACGTAATTTTACAATATATATAGGCTAGTTTGTTTTACCATTTTTATATGTTTTGTTTTAAATAATTAGATACCATTGGAGAATGAATGCTTGTTTTTCTTTAACGCTTAGATTTACTCATTTATTTTATTTATTACTTATATCTATCTACCCTACAAAACAGCCAAGGTGTTCCATTAAAATTTCAAGTTTTGTGAAGTGTTCCATCGTAGGAAAGATTTGGGGAACGCTGGTCTGCAGTATGCGGAGACCGTGGATTCTAACAAGCGGAACAAAAATCAGAGCGAGGAGAGTTTCAGGGGAGGAACATGACAAAGTAACTACATAAAGGTTAATGCGTCAGAGCTACTATTAAATGATCATAGGGAAACGGGGACGCGGGTAAGTCTGGGAACGACTTGCAGATGGAAGTATAAAGGAAATAAAACTTTGGACTTCATTTTCTCAAAACCTCTTATATAGTATATCATATGCCTTTAATAGATCATTACACATGTCATACATTAACCACAGAGATGGGCAAAATTTTGATTTAAATAAAATTTCTATATAACGAATAAAAGTTAAAAAGATTATTCGTCTTGTGTCGAATAAAGTTAATTCGGGTTAACGAATGAATGACATCTTTTTTAACTTTTATTCGTTATTCGAAATTTTAATTGAATACAAATTTTGCCCATCTCTGATTAACCATATCCAAAATTCTGACCAAATCATGGACTCAAGCCCCCTAACCCTCCCAACCACCCTCCCGCCCTTAATTCTAAAGTAAAACGTAACCAACTGAATCCCGAACCTTGCAACATCTGGCTAACTATTAACCCTGCCAGTACCTATATCGAATACCAACACCACCGAACAATCTAATTAAAAGAGTACAACGAAGGGAAACGGACTTTAAGGAATCAAGCACCCCGATCGAGCGGAAGCTTCACAGCCGGAGAGCCGAGCGTAAGCTCTCTCGACCAACACCGACCGGAAGGTAATTTAATTGAAATCAAGCGCCTACAGCGATTTCCCTAAACGGTTGTCGATTGATATCCGCTCTCTCTCGTCCTGATCGAATCCTGGCGGATCGGAATGGACGTCCGTGGCCCGAGAGGCCCGTGGACGGTTGCCAGAGCCAGAGGAGGGCCGGGCGAAAGACTTTTTTGATCGTCGAACTGTCACCGTCAGTGCTTCCACCCCTGCGTCCCGCCCGCCAGATTTTTCCGCCCCGTACGCGTGCGGGAGTCCATTTCCCCCGTTTCCTCGTTCGACCGTCACGACTCGTGCTCGGCGAATTCCCAGGCAATTAATGTTGCTCCGTTGGCCGCGATTTTTCATTTCAACTCGAACGGAAAAAGCCAGGCCGCGCTACGAACGTAACGGAATCTGATTTATCTCGGCCCGTTAAATATTTAGACGCGTCCGTGAAATCGGTTTTGTAGCCCTTCCCGAACCGATACACACCGTCGACTTTTTTCCACCCTCTTTTTTTTCGCCCGCGTCCACCGTTCGACTACCGCCCCCTCTCTCTCTGACTTTCTCTCACTCTCTCGCTCTCTCTCTCTCTCTTTCTCTCTCTCTCTCTCTGTGCCCGGGACGAACGAGCGTTTCGACGAATAAGGGAGAAATATGGCGACTCGTACGTGTCAGGTTCTTTATTGGATCGAGGCGCGCCTCCGCGCTCCTGGAATTTTCAGTGGAAGAGGTTTTTAATTGGACTTTAATTGCTTGTTCGGTTCGTTGACTGATTTTTTCCTTGTAATTTTTTATTTCTTTTTTTCGGGGGAGTGGAGAGGCGGTTTGGGAGGATTGACACTTGCGCGTTTGTAATTGTTTTGCCTATTAAGATCGAACGTGGTTTGGCACGACTTTTTTTAGTTTATTGTTTACTTTTTATATAATCAAGTTGGTAGTTAGTCGACTAGGAGTATTATGATGTTTATCGAATGTAGGAGGTACTTGACAAACTTCATTATGGAAATAAGTAGAATCCTTACTAATATATAAAAGTGAAACGTTGTCTGTTTATTTGTCCTTTCACGTTTAAACGGTTGAACTGATTTCAATGAGATTTTGAATATATATTATATATGTTCTAGATTAGAGGATAGGCTATTTACTGTTTCTTTTAGGCTTTTTTATTTCATCATAAATAATTCCCGGATGTAACGGAAACGGGTGGGCTAGTATAAAATATTTCAGGAAGGTCTTGGGACTAATGGGACGTTGAAAATTTTCTGAATTTTATTTGTGTCCTATTTGAAAATCTAATGTCTGACTGATTGTGAGTTAATGCAAGTTCCATTTGATATAACATTGAGGCGGAATAAGTGGAATTGCGAATATTTCATTGGCATATATGTATGATATTTGATTAATGTATGAGGGTATGTGAACCGTAGAATATTTAAGCAAGATGGTAAAACAAATAGGAGTCAGAAAATCACCAGAGTCCTATCTGTTCAATGTGAACTATCCTAACATTAGTACTTTATTAACATTAATATTAGAACTTCATTACTACTTAGGAATTTCTTAAACTTATCTACCAATGCCAATGTATAATTTTATATCATTTCTATATACAGAAATGTTATTATAATTTTTTATAAATATGAATATTAATACCAATCAATTTATTTAATTTTGTTTGTAGTGAATGATGACAGAAATCAATGGTCCATGATTCACCGCTTTGTAAATTTAAAATTTTCGGCCCCCTAAAATTATCATTCCTTGACGAACTCCAATCTACATAGTAATGGCTTTATTGTGAAAAAAAAATCATAATTTTCCGCCAGAAAATTTTGCACATAAATGCAAGGGCCACGAGGAAATTTCTAAAATGCAATACCGTGCAAATTAAAATGCAATGCATCCCAATATATTTTTTACAAAAATCATCCTACATTTCCGTTATACCATGTTTGCTGAAATGAGTTGTACCATATATATAAAACATTTCGTCGCGTTTCCCTCAAAATCGACGCAGCGCTGTTGAACGTGTATCGAAAGCATTACACAAAGTAAACTTTGCGAACTCGTAGACGATATCGATTTCCTGTTAAACGAACAACGGTAACCCATGCTTCATCCTCGCCTTATGAAATTTTGAATTAAATTTTAAATTCGATCCACCTTATATAGGTGGGTTTATGTACCGTCATGGGCGCGCGTAAAAGTAGAGACAATTTTGAAGTTCCAATATGTGCAGAACATGCTCTCAAAATCGCCGATAAACACCGCTTCTAAAAGTATTGCCCTTCGTTTCATTATTCATGTTACATTATCCTGAGCTCCATTTTCAATATAATAAATTTAATAATTCCCTGCTTGCACTTGACGAGCATTTTCTATTACCTGCACCAAAAGAGTATCGCCCGGCTAATTGAATAAACTGTTAATTACATAATTATGTATTTATCTCACAATATTATAAGTAGGTCAGAATTAGCATCTGTTATTCACTTCAGCGAATTTTAAATATTTCCTACGCCCTTAACACTCTTTGAACCCTTTGCTCTCCAACTTATTCGGTCGTCGATCAATCACAGATTTTACGCTTATTAAACACAGAACTTTGGAATAGCAGCGACACGGCAAAATAATTTCAGAATCAATACTTCCATTAATCCCACGATTACGAATTTTGCAGTACAAATAATTCAACGACTTTAATTACATTTACTTAATTTTCACTACTATGTTTAAAACAATCCTGTCAAGTAATAGTCTCCGGAGCGACTGTAAAAAGAAATCAGAGCCCACCAGCAATTGAATCTCCACAGTACTACCTCGAGTCTGGCGAGGACGCCAGAGTTGACCTAGCAATTTCCAGCGTGACTCTCGTCATCGCTTTTAATCCCGACGATTTCTAATTCGTCGTGGAAATCCGCGGCGAAAATCTCCGGGCACAAAACGCGCTTAAATCCGTGACAGTCAACCCCGTAGTAGCTCGTCCTTTGTGAACTTATTGTAATCCGGAAAAACCCGCCCACCCCCGCACCCTGCCACCAGACACGCCAAACTCACCCCACTCTCTCCCTCCACGAACGAATGCAAGGTTGCGTGCACGGGTACGCCAGTATTTCAGAGTCTCCCTGTCCTCCCCCTGATCCGTGTCCTCCCTTTTCTGTACCTTTCCGCTCGCATAGAAACACGGTGGCGTACGACAAATGCCGGGGTCCCTTGGCTGCTCGGAAGGACGCTTGCTCGTATCCACTCGCAGCAAGGAACGCTTATTTCCGTGACGAAAAATTGTGACTTTGCAGCAGCAACCAGTGAATCTAAGTGCTGGACATGGTGTACCTACTCTGTTTCATAGGTTTCTCAGTTACCTTTTGAGGAGCTCGAGGGGATAGTGGATGCTAAGAAGGTGTGGGGAAGCTTGTTCCGTTAACCGTTCGTGGTCACACAGGGTGCGGCACCACAGGATATGTCTTTGTGAATATTTCCGTAAATTTTTAGACCTTAATAAAAAAATTTAAAAATTTAGTGAATTTTAACAAAGAAAATCGTTATTATCCATTACTATTCTTTCAAATAAAAATTTGATCGTATCATAGTTTACATTTCTAGAGAAATACTATTAGAGCATAATTGTATGAGTATTACGAATTATCACTCGAAAGTTGAAAGATTCAAAAATACGAAAATGGTAAATCAAAAACGACGCTGGGGTCCCGTGAAACCCAATTTGTGATTATACGAAGCTGCGACCACGGAGGATTAAATGGATGGAATTTTTTTAAACCTAATAAAGGTTTATTTCTTACATGAGTGCATTTACATGCGTAGGTATGTGCAGATATGTAAGTGTTTGGATTACATCGTTTACTTTATCACAGTTAAGTAGTTTTCTAACTTCAATAGTTACATGCCGCTCTAAATACGCAAATTACATAAATATAGGCTCATAAATACTTTATTAAAAAGTTATTAACAAAAATACAAAATAACAACAAACTGGATTTTCGTTTGATACAGCGTTCCATACGACCTCAATTAGTATGCAAAGCCTGTACAAATAGATTCGATGAATATCACCAATCTATTTCCGCGCTGTACTGAATAAAAGATCAATCCGGTTTCATTTCGTATTTTTGTTATAACTTTTCAATAAAGCATTTACAAGCCTATGTTTATACAATTTGTTTTATTTTTACACTGAGACACCATGCAGAGACAAAGCAATTTTAATTGACTTGTTTAGTATAGTCACAATTTATTAGCCAAGCTTGGGTGACCTTTTCTTTGAAACATCCAATCAACCCTTACAGAGCCATTATACCCACACAATATAACCGACTCAGTATGCGTAAAAAATCCTTAAGCAAATTTACTCGAGTAATATTGCAACAGTTTTACTAAAATTTCAGCATGTCCTCAAATTCGAAGGGCGCAAAATAATCCTAAACTCATTCAACCCTCTATCACCACACCCACATAGCAAAATTTTCATATTCGAAGAGTCCTCGTAGAAAACACTACAAGTGGCAAAATTAAACATAAAAAGATTTATCGAAGAATATTCTACGTGCCAATGGTAACACTATACTATAAAATTTGATTTTTGCCATTTACATACAGTAGTTTCTACGAGGACTCTTAATCTCCCAATTCAAGCCCAAACAGATCTGCTCACTAACTAACAACAATTTAAACAGAATAAAAAGAAACACTTATTTCATCTTCAGAAGATGAAATACTTACAAAAGGTTTCTAATTGCTCCTCGAATACCAAAAATACAACACGATCGTCTTTTTCGGCGTGCGTCTTGTTTCGGATTAGCAAAGAACCAGCATCAGTTGGCAGCTCGTTGGCGCAAGAAATGTTTATCTCCAGCGGCAAATAAGCATTACTTTATCTTTGCCGGCGGTCAGGCGGATATGACCCGTATTTCGCAGGTTCGTCGTTGCTTTTTCTCCTCGGTGGCAACTTTCCTCCCCCGCGGATTAGAACGGAATTTAACGCGAGCGCCTGCTACTTCATCCGTTTATCTTACTTCTCCATTTGCCGACTTCTTAATTGAAACTGTAATTTTATTTCGCCCCTCCCCCTCCGCCCTCCCCCCCCCCTCCCCTCGTCCACCGCCATCCACAATGACACAATCCGCGCTCTTTTCTTCGCCCGCCACCCGTTGTAACCGGGAGCGTAAATATTCATATCCCGTAATCAAACGAGAACGCGATAAATCCCACGGCAGAAATTAGCGCGGGCGTCTAGCTAGCAACGTTTCGTATTATAAACGAATTTTCTGCAACACGGAACGAACGTGATTAATGCGTTACGCGGGCCGTTCGATTCCGAACTGCAGAGATGGGCGCGCGATTGAATTTAGAAGCGTGCAAAATGCTTTCCTCATTAGTGTGATATATGGTTCGTTGTATTACTGGTGTAATGTGCAGCTATCGTGACAGAAATAAGTGTTTGTAGATCGCGCAACTTGACGCTGGGCAGCAGTAAATTTTCACGCGAAATTTTAAGTTAAAAATGGCCCCCCTGAAACATCAGACAATAATTTAACAGTAGCTTAAAAATATAATAGAAGTCCCAATATTATTACTGTATAGACCTAAAATTTATGTTGTAGATATTACTATTTTAATAAAAAAATGTAATGAAAACAGTTTTTGATGATACATTTGATTCACAAATTTTTTTAATTGTAGATACTTTTTTGCCACTTATATATTTATTGAAAATTTTATTTATTTCTTATAAAAATCGAATGATAGCCTTTTAGTTATTGGTGTGTCCTGGGAGATAGCTTTTGTGTCCTGGCAATCAATATTTTTAGACCAAATCTGCCACTGGATGCAGATATTCGAGGAATGTGTGAGAAGCAAAGTTGGGCAAAGAAAACATCTAAATAACATCTAGATAAAAGGTACTTTACGTTTATTCGTTATTCGAAGATCGAATAAGTTGATTTATTCGAAGTGCCTTTCACCTTGAATTTGGAATAACGGTTCAACTTTCAACCTATCTTTATTCTAGAAAGTTGAATAACCGTCCTGAGGTATAATAACCTAACCGGCCGGTTATTCGACTTTTTAGAATAACGACAGGATGAAAGTTGAATCGTTATTCGCTAACATTATTTATTAAATTATTAATTATTATTTTATTAAATTACATTATTTATTTATTAAAGCTAACATTATTTGAAAAGTTATTTTATTCGATTTTTATCTAGATAATGCCCATCTCTGGCGAGAAGCAGTTGTGAGATGAAAACTCCGAAAGAAATGACCTTAGGACAATATTTTTTGTATCGCTACAACTGATAGAGATATTTAAGTAGTTACATTTAAATACATAGAAATACTTTTCAGTATAGCGAAGCTCACAGGAATTTCTTAAACGCAACGCAAACGACGTACATATCGACGTACCGCTTATACTATCGACATTTTCTCAAATCTTGCGCCTGGCTTCACATTTCCTATTATCTACGACTTAACAAGCAAGGGGCGAGCCTCGAAATTAGAAATGTCGAATACTGGCAACTCAAACTGCAAGACAGGTTCATTGACCGAGTCATTACTTAAATTTCCCTACAAAGATACCCCATCTTCTGGTTGAAACGAAACCAATCTCTAGAAGCTATCCATTATTCATTATTTTCTGTTTCGATCTGCATATAGGCACTGAAGATATGTGGTAGGTAGGATGGCTCAATATTAAGCGATAGACTTGTAGGAAATAGAAATAGGTATAGATATATTTAGAAGAAGGAACATATGAACTTATAACGACTACTTAAGTACTCAACGCACGCTATTGAATAGACTGATCGTCGAAAGGACTCGGGTCCTTCGGATACCAATCATCCTCACGTACGCCGTTTCCTCCCAAGCTACTGGGTGACTATAGATAATAATTCAGAAATACCAATAAATAAATAGGAATCAAGAATACCTATCAATAGAAACAATATCTGAAGTTTGAGTTCACTAAAGGTGGGAACCTGGTGTAATTGGCAGAAATCAAGGATCTTTTTGGGAACTTCTAGTAAGGAAACTATACATGCAATCTTTTTAAAACTCTCAGGCTGCATTTGATTTGAACAACTTGGCCGGTACGAAACACTTGCGCCATTTGGAATTAACGCGTTATTTTCATATAAAAAAATGTCTGTCCACATCTTGAAATTTTTCGTAATATAGCCTGAAAGTTTTAAAAGGAGTGCATGTATAGTCTCCATACAAAAAAGTCTCCAAAAGAATCTTGAATTCCGCCGTTTACACCAGGTCCCCCTTTAAGAGTAGATAGTGTCCCAAATTTGGATCACCTTATTTCCAAAAATGGTTCTCCTCGCTTACTCGTTAAATACAAATTTCACACATCATCGAGTTCACCGTGGCAGTCCATTTTACTGCTCTGCTGAAAGTAGGCACCGCCACTATCGTAATCGTACAAAAGTTGGTAAAAAAGATAGAAAAATGTAGAAGTCATCACTTAAAACGAACCCTCTTTTTTACCACTCCATACACCTCCCACCCCGGTGACCGTGTCAAGTTCCGAATTCGAGAAAATATCCGTAAATATTAAATGTCCGTAGCACGAGTCGTAAAGAAACGTGAAAGGGGGAGCGGTAAGAATACGTTTCACGCGGGTCGTAGTTCGAAAGATCGCGAAACTTGGGCCGTAAAGCTTGAACGACCCATCGCTCGCAGCCGCGACTATTTTAAGGCGGACGTCAACGAGTCTTCGCGTAACGATGGAAATTACCTCCAGGTGTCAACAGACTGACGAATTCCAGCAGAGAAATCATGGAAATCGTGACACTTTCGTTCAATGTCGCATATAGAACGAAGACGTTATTTTCTCCACGGACTTGTTAAACAGCAGCACGTGTGGAATTGCTTGGCAGAGACAAGGGGAATATTTGCTACGTTCACGGTCCATGGACCGTGATAACAAATGCACGGAGGAAGAACTTGAGCGATTCACCAGGGCATCGAAACAGAAATTTTTTAGCACTATCTGGCCAGTCACGCTCGACCACCCATGGCTTTCGATAATTTCCCAATTTTTCCGTCGTGGTATTGTTATCGCAAAACGTGGGAAGCGTTGTGACGTTTGAATTCTCGTTTTGATAAATTTCAACTGTTGATTAGTCATTTATGTTCTGCCTGAGAGCTTCGAACATCATCGTGACTGTCAATGTTTTCTTTTATTTCACGACCGTTACTAAATCAGCGGAACGAAATACGCTGCGACCGCGAAATCTTTTAATCGTCAGCATGCGCGGAGGATTGAAACAGAAAAATCACATTTCTCCACCGCGCCGATCCGCGAAAACATAATATCCGCCAATTTCCCCAGGCGCATTTATACACGGGGCAATAGTGATAACGTGAATATTAATTCACCGTTTGCCTGACGCGCGCAACGTGCCAATTCGTGAATTAATTGCTTTCACGGTAATTACAAACGCCAGTCAGATCATTTCTGGAGCTCGCATTACGCGCTTTAAGTCTTCCCTAATCGGGAATTTAATTTGTTCCGCTGCTCAGCGTTTCCGCGCGGAAGCAGTGGCGAAATTTCGCAAGACTGTGGAAGGGACAAGAATTTGCACTGCCATAAGTAAATTTGCACGAGTAAGTTTTCTTTTGCAATAAATAGTGCCAATTTGTAATTAAATAGGACTTTTAATTCCAGTTCAAATGTTAATATTATTAAACTTAGGTTCCTTGAAGATATATAAGTACATATTTGATTAATAAAGTTTCTAACAATTTAAAACATGAAAAATTTAAGGTTTTTAATTACTTGCGTCATGTTTACTTTTCTAAACTTCTGTATCAATTTTCCTTTATTTAACAGCACAATCGCGGGTGGCTTTTCATGTAAGTACATCGTGTTTATTATTTTTCAATAATAATTACGTTTTATAAATTCCTCTTTTAATCCTCCCTTTTGATCAGCAGTAATTACTGTGGACGAATCCATAGGGGAAAATATTACGATAAGAATTTCATACAGAAACTCCCCCAAAGCCACTCATTTAACTCAGAATTTTGGAATAAATATTCGATGAGATTATTACCAGTTTCAAATAAAAAATATTAAAAGATGATAACAACGTATACTTACCTATATAGTAAGCAAGCCTAATAAATATTTACTCTCCCATTATGATACTCGCGATCAGTAAAAATACGTTTCAGTACACCAAATGCAATTTCGAATCAAAGCCATGCCATACCGTCGTATCATCGCGCCATTTCGTGATCGACTGTGTTTGCGGAAATTAATTAGTTACCATGGTATGTACTACATTAATAACAAGTGTAATAACAAACAGGAGTTCGTAATAATTATTGAAACACGTTTCCCTAATGGAATGCATTCAGCAAGTGCTGACAGCTGATTAATTATTATGATCAATAAGTAACAAATTGAATTGAATATTTATAAATATGCGTGTACAGAATGTCCTCAAGAAACAAATCACACCCTTTTAGAATGCAATAGAAAATTCTAAGGTAAGAATATTCATGAGTTTCATTAATTAAAATTTCCTTAGCCTCCTGAATATAAAATGTATAGTGCACGGTTCATTAATAATTAATAATCTTTTGAGATAGCATTTATGAAAGCGTGTTTACTGTCACTTTTTATTCAAAATTATAGTTCCTATCAGATCCCAAGCGAGTATCCTTTTATTTGGCACTCTGTACATGATTCACACAAGAATATCGTCTGATTTACCGTGGTTCGCCCATCACAATCGCTCTGATTCGAATTCCAGCCTGTAAACGGGCGTCGGAACTGCGGCTTCGCTGCCACGGCCAACGATCCCAAAACGTCGATCACCGCTGATCGAATCAAATGTATTTTTGCGGCTTTATCGCCGCGGACCTCGCACCCACTGTGTTCACAGGCTCAATCGCGCGTACCATTCGAGGGACAATCGATCTCCCCGTTTTCAATTTTCCCACCGCTGGAAAGTGACTTTCGTCGCTTCCCACCACCGCACGGACTTAATATTGCGCCAACTGCCTACGGGAGTGTATCACGACGGCTCCGCCAAAGGAAATATATTTAACCACAAAGTACTCATTTCGATCGAAAAAAAGCTAGTTTCACACGAAGAATGGCTTAGCAAAATTCGGGGGATGCTGATTGCACAAAAACATTCGAGATATTAAATCAACCTGACTTGATTCAAAGTAGATAAAGATTTAAAATTTTTTTTTTTCAATAGTAATATTGAATGCTCGCCTTTAAAAAATAGCAATGATTGTTTCTATCTTGGGTACATTGCAATGAGTTATTTTGAATGTAAAGGAGATGTAATTCGGTTCGAAATATCAGGAACTCGAATGGAGGCAAATGCATACAATGGTATGATGATTTCACTATGATTCTATGAACAATCTTATAAACTTTAAGAATTTTCGGGGTTTGTGGATTTCAGACAGTTCTACGAGGAGTTATCAATTTCACAGATGCGAAACTTTTTTTATATGATCCAAACACAGCCTAAAAAGTTTTTCACTCTATAACATTTACTTTTTTAAAAATAAAATCCTGAATATGACCCATTTGCTTGCAACCACTCAATATATAGTAGGGGAGAGTTGTGCAGTACTCGGCACTCTAAGTTGTTGTACTATAACTTGGGTTGATAAAAATCAAATTTCAAAACAGTGATTTGTGAGACAAATAGTGCTTAATAAAAGTGGACGAATCGTTTCTTCTTAAATTTTATTATAAAGATTAATAATTCGCAGGAATAAAAAAGTTGTAATTTGCAGGGAACGAAAAATTGTCGTCCCGTATCGGCCAACTAGTACTCAATAGATTTTATGATCTAAGTAATTAATAATGTTGGTAAAAAACATTTAAAAATAAAATAGAACTTTTACTTTGGCACGTCTACAAATATCACGCGTAAAATGATCGATATTTTCTTGGCCTGTACACATGCAATCATCGTTGAAGGATTCTTTACAAATGATGCACGCAGGTCACTTGTTTATCAAAGTCTAGTTGGACTTCAATTTAAAAGTTTTGAAGCAGCATTTTAAAGCCTTTAATTATAGGAAAAAATAAACAAATTTGACCAGTACTGCACTAAAAGCACGTGTAAAAGTTTTACGTTGATGCGTAAAATTCAAAGCAAATTGGAAAAACCGGGGCATTTATTTATACCTAACAGTCGATAAACACTGTACATAATATACCAAAATTATTGAATTACTTGAAAAATAAGAAATCTTTCAAATAAAATAACTTTTGTCGTGCGGAACACCAGCGTAAAAGTTAAAGGTGTTGGAACTCTGGTAATACTGAACAAAAAAGAATGTCGCCGGTATACGTTGCTCGGGACTATTAATAATATTAATTCGTTTCTTCATCGATAGTGCAGTCAAGTAACAATAGAAGCGAGATCTCGCTTTGATCGGTACTGTTATGACTCTCCCCTACGTTGTTTTCGAGGGATTGAAAAATAAGACTGCAAGCAGAGCCAAAGGCAACACAGAATCTGCAATTCCGGCCGCTGTAAAAGAAATCTCTGGAAAGATCCTCAGCAGACGCAGCGTCCACGCGCGAACCCAAACGCCGCGCCCGCTTGAGCCAATTTTGCCGGCCTATTTCCATTCGCAAATGAACCGAGCGCGTTCGACCGCAACCCGCGAGTCAGCCGTAAAAGCGAACCTCCAGCAAAGTTCCCGACCAATCTGGTCCACGGACACGAATTTCGATTTCGCCGCAGACCGACCGTATCCCGTTCGATTGTGCACTTTGCTGCCCGGTCTCTTAGGGCTTTATCGCACGGGTGCGCTCTATGGCACAGTGCTGGGGGAAAAATTACGTTTAGATTAAGAATATTTGCTGTGGAACTAAGAATGTCTGCTAGGAACCTGAAGATATATATGGTTAACCTAATTTTCAATGTAAGTAGCCTAATAAAAATCGTCGCACACGCGAAACCGAGTTAAATGAATTATATAAACCTGTAAAAGAATCTTAATAACTGAAAAATATTACGTAAGGAAAGGGGGGTGGAATATGAAATCTTTGGAATTCTTATATTTGGGGAGGAAGAGAATAAGAAATCGACAAAATCACCCTTAAGTAATTTTAGAACAGCCCCTAAATTAACACTAAAATATGTCCTACTCATTACGTACCTAAGCATCTTCCTACCGCTCCATATTTAAATCAACATTAGGTATAAATGTTCATCCACATTATTTACTTACCTCGTGGTAAGCAACCATCCTTCAATAAATTTCACAAGCCTTTTTCACAAAAAAAGTAACAGCTACTACAAATACCAACGTAGGTACCTATAGGGCAAACGCGCCAATAAATGAACACTTAAGGCTAATGAATGAACACTTTTCTAAAATTATGTTTGCAGCGCGATTGATTCCACGTGTTGCAAAAATTGTTTGGATATGAAGCAAGAAACTAAAAGAAGTCTCTAATTAATTATTTGCTTATTTTAATAACTTATTTTACTCATTTTAATAAAAAATGTCCATTCAATGGTACGTGTTCAGTTACTGGTACATCCACCCTACATTCCATTACCAGCCTCTGGCGAGTTTGATAGTGAGAGCCCAGCTTCCAATCGTCCTTTAACCAGCACGGGTATCTACAGACAGCACCGGCCTCGAGTCAAACGTTATAACGACGCTTTTGATCTTGTCCCCACGCGAGTCGTCCCGAATCCCGACAATCTGGAACAGCTTCTCCAGACTGTTTTCCCTCTTAATAAGAGCCACGAGTTTGTAAGCAGTTTACGAGGGCCCTCCAGCCCTGGAGCAACGTCCCGGGGACCGTAACGAGGAGTCGATAGGGGGGTGGGGGAGAGTCAAGGGGATCGAACGTCGCCGGTATCGTTCGTAACCCGAACCTGTTAAACGCGGCGATACGTGTCCGGATTGCGGGATCCTCGCCCTCGGTACCTGTGTACCCACGAACCGAAGAGAATTTCCTTTTCCAAAACGCGATATGTAGGTACATATTCGCTGTTACCATTACCGAAGCTGCAACTTCCACTCGTCGCATGAGCTTCCAGACAATTGAAATATGTTGACATTTATGAGAAGATGTAACATGAATTTTTACGTTGCTTTTACCAATCTTCCCCACCCCATTTGCAGCAAGAGGAGTACAGCTCCATTTGTGTCAGTTTTTGAGTTATGAAGTGTAACATAATATCCAGATTTGAAAAATTCGCCAAAAATAGAAATAAAAACTTCAATTCAATAACTAAGTACTCCTAATTGAGTGAATATATACATTTTTTAATTAGTAATTTTATATATTTTTAATGTTAAGTTGAAGCAATCATTTTATAAACAGTTTTCTTCTAATTTACTCCAAGTTGGTGATGCTGGATCTGCACCCCTTTTGCTGCCCTGAATTGTGTCCGCATTTGTTGAAGCACTTTTGATTTGAAGCACTGATTTAACCCAGACATATTGCAAACCGATTGGTTCCAGATTTTTTCATATTACGTTGGATCTCGACAGTATTAATTCATCAGTCACTGGAAGTAGCAAAACTAAATGGGATGAACTGAGATAGGTATAGGTAATACTAAGAGCCTGCAGGAGTGACTGAATGTTTTTAATTTTTTTGCAAAAATTAATGCAGCTGATTTTCTGTTCAATTCTGTTCCTATCAACCGAAGTTAATACTGAAGCACATAGAAGAATCTCTGTGAATGGATTAACACTTATCGATAGGCACTAGGGAAACATGTAGAGTATTGCCGATTCTGAGTGACCCCCACCTTGGTATGCTGAAGCCAAATTTAAACTTTTCACTTTGGACGTGCATCCCGGATAATCCATCCACACTGACATATGTAAAGATTGTCTTCATCTGCATTTCATCCAAAGTGACCAGTGAACAAAGTAGTAGTACTAGCCTCTAGTTTTGATGGATTCACAATGTGAATTGTGATTCACATTCACTATGGAAGAATCACCCGCGCTGCCGATCCAAAGTGTACAGTTTAAATTCGTCTTCCCTACTTGCGATGAATTGAATGGCCGATTCAACCATAGTGAAACGACAGTGACATTCTACACTCTAAACGTGTCCAATAACAATTCACTCGCCGACATTTTGGGAACTAGTGAATTGAATTTAGCCATAAACGAGTATAAATACCTACTCCAACTTTCACATTTCCCGTTCACTCAGTTCACTGTGCATGAATCATCCGGGATGCACATTCAATGTGTAAAGTACAGAATTATCCCTGAAAAACAAATTAAGAACCACGAACCTATTATCGCACAACCCGTCACACGTCACCTGTCACCCGTCACTGTGTCCCCTCCGTAAAATAATTATAGAAGCATCTGTAGAGTAAGTTAATCCCGACCTGGTGTCCTCCGAATAAAGCCCTTTATCCAATGAAACTGAAACAGTATGTAACTCCGCTTACTCCACCACGCGACAGCGTTTCGAGGAGCACAAACGTCCACCGAGTTCCCCGTTACGCTTTTCGCATACGCTCCGTCGTTTCCTTATCGTACCTCGCTTCGAATATCAACCGATAGGAAAGGATCACGGAGGAGGATCGAACGAAACCGTGGGGAACTTTTCGATGGGGTTGGACGGAAAGGGAGGGGGAGGGGGCATCAGGAGAGAAACTTCGGGAATTTATCAGAAACCGAAACGTTCCACGATGAGTTATCGTTCGCTACGATGCCAAGCCGAATACGCAGGAATAATATTTATGTCGACGTCTAGAAACGGCCCCTTTGCGATATAAGTCCGAAGAATTGTTCGACGAATAAATGTTCGCGAGATAAGAGCCAGAGCTCTGGCTACGAAGGAGGGGGAGGGGGTGAGGTAAAGTTCTCGATTATAAAAAGAGGTAGCCGGGTGACTGCCCCCTCTCCGGGTAGACGCGATCAGGGGATGCTCCACGATTAATGCCAGTTATTTGCATGGGAAATTGAAATACGAGGTGATTTCTGCGAGAAGATTACTTCCGGCGATACTGCTCGCGATACTCCAGGATACCGATAAATTACGGGACACTGGTTGGACATTTCTGAGGAGGGGAGGGGGGAATTTCGAAATGCACGCGAGGGGATGGGAGGTGGTGGATGGAGCTTGATGATCCTTGAACGCCTGGCGAATGCACGTTAGTCGAGGGTGAAATCAGTGGAATGTGTTGCGACTGGTCGAGCAGATGTAGGATACTGTCCGAGGTCTAATCAAGTGGTCTATAAAGCAGTTGGGTGCAGGGACACAAGAATCCCAAGTGTCTTTCACTTTCCATCTTGTCTCGTTTAGGACAGTTGAACGTTAAGGGGGTATTCTGGTCTGACGAGGCGTTTTCGTCGCATTATTTCGGAATTTTTTTTACAAAGAACCCATCAATTTTATTATTATTTATTTTATTGCTACATGTTTATTGATGTTTCAACTACCATTACAAATTTTGTCAATAGAAAAAAATTAAAATCAAACGCAATTGACCGCTTTAAAGTAATGGTGAAAAAAAGAACATGGGGTCACGGTGGCCATGATTGGGATCGTTCTAGTGATCTGAAACAAAAAATGAAAACAGATTCTTTATCTGTATGCCTGTCGCTATCGTCCCTACCAGAATAATAAAACAATATTGAAAATTAAGCAAATGGCCGCGGTTTGAAAATTAAGTTTCAATTTTCGCACATTTTTCAACTTTAAAGGTCTGCGAAAGTTTAAAAACAAATTATTTTATCATAATTCTGGTAGGGACGATAGCCACAGACATACAGATAAAGAATCTCTTTTCATTTTTTGTTTCTGATCACTAGAACGAGCCCAATCATGGGCACCGTGACTCCATGTTCTTTTTTTCACCATTACTTTAATGCAGTCAACTGCGTTTGATTTAAATTTTTTTCTATCGACAAAATTTGTAAAGATAGTTGAAACATCAATAAACATGTGGCAATATACTAAATAATAATAAAATTTATGGGTTCTTTGTAAAAAAATTCCGAAATAACGCGACGAAAATGCCTCGTCAGACCAGAATACCCCCTTAAGTGTAGAAATTAATTCGGTGCCATTTCTCACGAAATTCAATGTTTGGTTAGAAAGAATCTATCAAAATTTTGATATTTGAAATACTTAATTCCCAGTGTTTTGAAAATATTAGGCCGTGTATTGCGACTATGAATGAATATCATGTACCTTCCTCTTTACTAATTAATCTTTATGGCGATCGATGAGAATTTCCATCGGCTACGTGTGCGAATAAAGTTTTGTATGGACCCGGTGACACACTTGCACAGCGAGCAGTTAACTCGAGAAGTGTATTACAGTTCGGGTTTGCTTTATATCTTCGCGCCAGAGTACATTATTCCCCGATAAATCTTCGGGAAGAGAAATGAAGAGCAAAGGGAGGAACACAAGGAAAAATAGAGATGTTAAAAGACGAGAGTCGAGAAGTTTCGCGGAGATTAAGAGACAGAGTGTAAAACACACAGGGAGAGAATCAAATAGAAGGTGTAAGAGTAATGGGAAGAGGAAAGCCTGAACTGGAGGGAGAGAGACAACGGAACTGAGAAGCAGAAAAGCTAACAGGCAGGAAGACAGTGGAAACCCCGAGACGCTAGATGTCGACTGAGCTTTTTTAATTAACTTCCGATATAACTTTAATTGAATAACTGGAAACAGGTTGTGTTAAGTGGCGGGGCCCGGTTCCTATTAATGTGCACCTTGAGATATTTTATGATGCATCAAATAACCAATATCTGTTTTTTGAAATAGAACTTTCTCTTCCGTAATAAACTGGAAGTAAAATATTTGATTGGAGAGTTCAGTGAGGAAAGTTTGTAAAAATGTTTATCGTATCATAAAATTTTTTGGAATTGACATAATCGTTAATTACTGATATTTTCCAAAACGCGAAAAAACTTACGTGGGCATATCTTTCAATTTGAAACAACATTGCACGTATATTGAAAACTTGTTTCTTAACTCGGTATAGAATTTTCAAATAACAATTATTATAAAAAGATCATGATAAGAAGATAATGCAGCGTTGAAGTATACAACAACTACGGGACCACTTTCTTACTTACAGAACAATTGCCTCGAAGTGAATTCGAAGGAAACCCGAATAGAAGCACTGAATCGTGATACCACTTCAATTAAAACTGCATTGATAATTATATCCGGCTTTTCCACGCTGTGTTCTCTTTCTACAATTTTATATATTCATGAATATGCCAAAGAATTGTTTGGATTACTTATTTTCCTGTCAGAGGCACATCCTTTGTGTCTTACTCTGATTTAAATTATAATTATTAACACGGGAATTCACTTTGTTCTGTTGTTACTGGCGAAGGAACTTGAAGGAAGGAAATATTTCTCCAAGAATATGTCTCAGATATTGTATTTACTAAAATCTCAGGAGATCAGTTTCACAGTTGAGCTGCGAGGGCCCTGTATACTTGACTGGTTTTAGCTTATGCGTGCTGACGAATCCTGAAAAGTCTAAGAAGCTATCGGGAGCAGTAGATACACTGACAGTACCTATAAGTATTAAATAAGAATGTAGTAATGCAAATAGATAACAAGGGGATATTCTATTCCACTGAATGATTTCGAACTACCAATGAAATTTTGCTGCTTCTATCGATGAATAATGACGGGAATATCGAGACCATTTGGTTACAGGGAATAAAAAATACTAATGCGTATGTATAACAAGTTCCATGCCACGTGATTCACTCGTGAGACAATTTATTTATTATCGAACACACAAGCGTATTCTTCAATTCGATGTTGAAGTGAAAATAATTTTTTATAATCAAGGAAACACAACTGCTACTTTTCTATCATTAAATATCGCAATCTAATTTTTTAATCACTTCGTTACATCAGCAAAAATCTGTACCTATTTGCATATGAAATGGAAAAGTTATTTGAACAAATTCTATATATGTATGAAACTAAAACACAATGGGACAGAAAATAAACTACAAACAGACACGAACGAATTACAAGAGTAAACTAGTGACGTTGATGAATGGTGAAAAAGGGTTTTAAACAAACGACAGGAATGAAGCACGAAGCGGAGATGGAATCATGGGCAGTGAAATATACCCGACTGCTTTTAGGATCGAAAAATGAGATTTATGCAGAGTAATCAGCTTGTTTTAATCGTCTTAAAGATCTCTGTTATTTTTGATAATACGGAATGAAAGAAATTGGAGCTGTTCAAATTTTGAGAGCAATTATTCTTTTTATGGAAATGAAATTCTCTTGCGTAATAGTGTTCGTATTTTTGACGTTGTTCCAATTTTCTGCCACATTATGTGGGTACATACACTCATCTCGAAAAAGGTTGAAATAAAATGGGTTTTATTTAAGAGCTAGAGAGAGCAAAGTTGCAGGCCACCTGTTCTGTAGTTCCCAAATCGCTGCTTTAACACGGAAAATCTGCTCAACTTTCCACATATTTCACTTCAAAAATGTTCCAACATGCTAACGTTCCGCTTTTCCAGGGATGCTAAAAGCCCGCCAAGATTTTATTAAACGACAGACTTGACAAGTGTGCAATTAAAAATGTCAGAGGGTGAGAAAATTCATGACACGAATTTAGAAAGGTCTGTAAGCGATGCTGGCGAATGAAACATCCGGTGTATTCATTACAAATTCATGAAAATACTTAGTCAATAGACCGTCAAAACAGTGTCTAAATGTGAACGTTAACAGAAATATCATAGTCGACCATAAAAGTGTTGTATTCGGCTGTCTATATTACATGGAACAAAGAGATCCCAATTCCAAACAATATAAAAACACTCATTCTTTAAAATTCTCAATTCTTTTAATCTTCCCATAACAGTATAAGAAAAATATTGCTAAATTAAAATTTTCTGAATAAATCCTAAATGATTAACGAGTCAAATAAGTCCCCCTCCCGTAATTAAAATGCAATTAAAATACTCCTAAATAAAAACGAAGGCTTAAAGCATAAAATAACTCCATCCAATCGAACCACACTAAACGTCACAGAAACACTCAGCCTCTGAATATTCTAACCCCCGAATCGGTATAGGAAAAGTATCCCTAAATGAAGAGTTTCTGAATAATTCCAAGTCACCGAGTCATACGGATGCCCCGCTTATACTCTGATCGAGACGCTCGTAGACGAGAACGAGGGCATAAAGCGTCGGCTGTCTGCACCCTAATTCCCGTGCGACTCCTCGTCAAGGACCACAGGCAGGACGGTGTTTATCGTCGGTTTATGCGCCCCCGTGGCAGCTCCAGGCCACCAGCTAACCCTCGAGGTGCTTGTGAAATGTTGCCCCTGCAGTTTATGCGGCACCGCTGCAGCGCGGAATTTCCAAGCTGAATTAGGCGATAGTCTTACGCGTCAACAAGAAATTCAAGACGCGGGAATGTTAAGCAGCAGCTGGGGACTTTGAATGAATACGAAATTGTTTAATTGTCTGCCCGGCGAGCATTCGTTCGATTTAGAACTATCTAATAAGCTATCGACGATTTTACTCATTTGATCGATAAATTTCTGAGCGATTTATGTATCCAGCAAATACGTAACGTTGATTTTTAAAAGTAGAGTGGTTTTATATGAAGATTTTAATTCGCGTTTTTCCTTTGTTTTCTCGAGGGTGAGACACTTTTCGATTTGAACGCGAATTATGCTTTGCCATGTAGTGCTTCTATTCTGCATGATGCATGCATTGGAATGGATTGTAAATATTTGAATTTGAGATAGAAAGAAACATGCACTATTAGGTATTATATATGTAAACTGTCAGTACGTGACTATAACTAGACCAGCAGCCAAATTAGTATCGATTAGATAGCTGTGCAAACAAGGGAGTTCCGGTGTTTCAAGATACATATATTATTGCGTGTAAACATTGATAATAGCCCTGTGCTGATAATTGTATCAAAATTATCGTGGAATTATACTTCGACGCATCATTATTCAGTAATTTTACATTGGGAAGGTTAGAATGCGAAAAATTGAATTTAGTGAATATTGTTGGCGAACAATTATAAGAATATGAACTTAGAAGATTGATAAATATTCATTTAATTAAGATATACAGGATTCCTTACACAAAGGAATTAAAAGGAATTAAAAAATCTTCCAACATTTTATAATGTGAAGCACTAATACTCGTATATTTTGTATCTAATGTGTCTAACAGTGTTTCACACCCTGAACTGACATCTTCCGTCCTCTTCCTCACAATCTTAAAATATTTCAATCCTTAAGTGTAATAAAAACAGTCTGTGAGTCCAGATCATGATAAACCTTAAGATCTTAAATGTTTAAGACTATTTAACAGAAACAAGAATTCATTGTATTTGTTTAATTAGTGGTCTTCAAATTTTATTACCACAGGCATACATTACAAAATTCGAACAGAAATCAATTTCACTGCGCTTGGCACGTTATTCGAATTTCCATTTTATCTTATTTTTATCTATCAACAAACCACCTATATATAACAATAACATATCTAACTCCTAAGACCCACAAACGATGTACCTCCACTTTCAGACGCTTCAAACATTTCTACAAATCCTCCACGTTTCATGGTACCCTAGAAAGCACGCTTTTATCCCGGAAAGTGAAATACGAGAACTCGTAGCCATGAAATCAAAAATTGAAGATCCACCGTCGACCCGACGTATCATCCAGCGCGCGCGTAAAAATGCCCCGTCCATTTGAGCCCGCTCCGCCAGCACGCTGTAAAATTATTTCATCGTCATCGTCGATTAAAAAAGTCGCGCCGGTTGATTAGAGCGTGGGGGTCGCGCCATCGGCCGAGTGCATTCGAATCGCTGCTTTTCCAGTTGAATTCAACTAACGGACACGATGGGTCGAGGCCCTTTCAGGATCGCAACGAGAGCGATTCGTTTGGATGGGTCGGGGCATTCAAGTTTTGCGAAATGGCCCTGATTAAACGGTAATTGGGGGCGCTCGCGAAATCAAAGGGCAACGAGCGAGCGTCCCCCGTTACTGATTTATTAATAGATGGCACGGCTGTTGCTCTGACAATTATCCCGCCAACCGTATGATCGTTATACAAAAAGATATCGTCCCGTTCCACGTACTGCAGCTTTTTCGATGAAATGCTGCTGCTGTAGCAGGCCACGTCGAACTCTTTGACAGTCCCATGACTCCCTTGGACACACCGATATGATCAATCGCGATAAATGCACGGCTAAGTTCTCGCTTTCATTCGGTGGCGTCAGGGTCGTAAAAGAAGAATGCAGGGTTGTGGGGGGTTGTTTTGAATTGGTACTCAATGGAGCGAAGGAAATATGCTTGGCGAATGTATTATATGGTTCTGGAGCTGAAATCTGCCAGTGCCGGCCTGTGAAAAATTTCGCCTTAATCATGTAGTCGCTACATTAAATAAAAAGAAATTAAATTATATTAAATTGTAATTTTGTAACCTTAGATTTAATAACTTAAATACTATCTAACAAGAGATCATCCCGAACCCGAAAATTCAAAACATTCTGAAACTTTGTGGATATGTAGGGGATTTCCTTCTGATTACAACGCAATTTTTTTTGCTGTCCAAAATCACTCTAAGGGGGTGAAATTAACCCCTGAAGATTCGGCTATTTTTCGATTTTGTGTTATAACTTCCGAACTGTAAGAGATAGAAAAAAAGTTTAGAGACATCATCATTTAATGAAAAAATATTTTACAATTCGCGATTTATAACACAAAATCGGAAAATAGCTGAATTTCCGGGGTTAATTTCACCCCTTAGAGTGATTTTGGGCAGCAAAAAAAATTGCGTTGTAATCAGAAGGAAATCCCCTACATATCCACAAAGTTTCAGAATTTTTTGAATTTTCGGGTTCGGGATGTTCCCTTGTAAGTTGGTTTTTATTTCTACTTTAGGCATCAGCCAGTCCGCGAAATATTAAAAATCAAGGGAACCTTAAAAATAAAAAGATTAATTACTATTATTTTTAACGTGTATATCGTACCAAGAAAGTAGGTTAAATACAATTTTAGCAGAGATAAAGAAGGGTGTAATGTGTAAAATACGAGGTCCATTGTACTTCTATATACCTAACCATGAAAATTAATAGTAAAACTGAGACTAAAGACGAAAGTTAAAGTACTAAAATATTTACATAAAACGTAAAACAAATTGAGACCAAGAGGTGCGAGAGTACTGAAAAATAAAAGTTTTAGTGACTCGTTAGAAGGACGATAGGGTTTGGTACAGAAGGAGATGTAAAACAACGCAGAGGTGTAGGAGAAGGAGGCTTGAAATTTGGAGGTGCGATAGGAAGGAGTAGACACGACCGAGTGGAAGCGGTAGAATGCCCGGTAGCGGAGTGGTATGAAAGATTGGCACGAAGACTGAAGAGGTACGGAGGAGAACGGCTAATGAGACTTTCATGAACGAGACAACAAATTGCCATACACATATGATTCTCGGTCACTAACCGCATCATGAAAAATTGAGAATTAGTATTCAAACAAATTTCACTCATCTGCTTTTATATAAAAAGAAGAAAATTCAAATAATAAAAAAAGGATCTGGAGCACTAAAAATTTTCCCTGCTCCGGCTCCGGGCGGACCCCCATTGCTCCACTGCTCCCCACTCCAGCTCCAAGCTCCGCTCCAATGCTCTAGAGTCTAGAATAAATACCTAAATACTATAAAAAAAAACATCCCAAATCGAATGCCCATCAGTATCCAGTTCCCCTTCACGCAACCCCCATGACTCAAGCTCCATCCCATCCACCGATATCTTGCGAAAGGAAAAGAGGGGGAGGGTGCGCTTCTCGAGGATCACCGTCCCCCAGAACAGTTCGATGCATCATATCCGGTGGGGCACTCGAGCCGGAAACGTGATCCTCCTTCGGAAATCGAGGAAAGGGGCGAAATTCCTCGTAGGGTGGGGAAGCACGTTCGCCAGATGTACGACGTCGAATATTCATACGTCATCGGGGTGGCCCCTTTATTTACGGCGTATTACTCCCTCCCCCTCGAGGGGCGACAGAAGGGGTTGGTGGCTGCTGGGACGTATTAAATCATGATCGCTGCCCGCCCCCTCCCCCCCCCCCTCTTGTTCGCGCGATTTTTAGCCCGTGCCAGCGGCGGCTGGGCAGGGTGTGCCATTAATTTTCATTAGGCGTGGACGAAACTGGGGGCCGCCAGGCTTTTCCACGGGTTTTTGGCCGCGACGGGACAGCGAGGGTTGAACGGGAACAAGATAGGGGCGCGTTACGATACCTCGCCTCACCCCGCGATCACCACTCCCTGGTGCTTTACACGGCAATTGCGGTGATCGCCGATTTCTGCGTCGCGATTAGCTGGATTGGAAGGATGCGCGTTTTACGGTAATTTCGGTGTAAGGCGGGTTGCGTGGGACCGGGGGTTTAAGGGCTTCGTGCCGCAGGTAATCGTGTCTCGGGAAAAATGGCCTGCTTGAGGATGGTGGTTGGAGGGCTAAGTTGACGTGAAAGTGGTGGCGTAGAAAAAGCTGCACGTAATGAAATAAATATTGTCGGGGGTAACAATGTGTTCGTGATCCTAGTAATCTTAGAATGCTAAATTTGCCCAAGAGTTAGAAATAAGTGAGAACTGTAGTGAGCTTTTAAATTGCCAACCTTCATTTTTATATTTGGAGTGCAATCAAATGGGGAGCCTAGAATCTACATCCACGTATTCGAAAATTATAAAGGGTTATGCAATGTTGTGTTATCAAATGCATGGCTAGTATATTGTAGATATATGTTCGATTTACAGAGACAGTTTATTTAAAATTTAAAATATAGAGTACGAGTTACACACACGAATCGTAGAACTATTTGGTGTGATGGGTGACTAATATGTAATGTTTTCATCTGGAAACTTGAATTAGGTGAATGTAGAAATTTGGTGGATTTATATTTATGATTGCAAGACCGTTCCTTAAATAATCAAAGTTATTAATTGAAACCAGAGCTTTTCTCAAGTCAGGGAACTTTTAAAGTTACGCGATGTTAAAATGAAGGACGTAAAATCGATCAACTCTGTAATCGAGAATCTTAACTATGAGAGTTGACTATGATGAGGAACTATGATGGTATAATAAGAATAATAATATTTCTATTTAAAAACACTTCTAGCAAATCTTCAAAACACCATCAGCGGAAACGGAAACATTTTATTTTATATTTCCGACTTATTATTCCATGTTAAATCACGATTATTCTATTTGTACCAACGGCTACGATACACCCTGTATGTGCCGCGCGACGAAACTGGCGCAGTGGAAAAACGAATCGTTAAAACGGACGGCGAAATGTCGTAATGCCGATGCTAATACGGGAAAACAAAAGGTGAAACCCCCAGCGTAGCGCGTCGGAAACGATTTTCCTTTGGGAGCAATCTGAAAAACGAGAATTCGGGGTGATATGGTCGAGTACGCATTCAAATGCACGTCGGGGATATACGGGGCGTCTCCCAAAACGTAGCTGCACATTGAATGAAATTTTCTGTCTGAATTATTAAAAGCATTTTTGCACAATATACTTTCCAGGCGAACAAAATTTTTTTAAATCTCATTTATTTAGAACTGTTTCCCATGGAACGTACACGTGAAAATATGAAATATTATTTAAAAACGCTTTGACTGGTTAATTTGATAGGTTTCATTGAGTTTCATATTTTCGAAACGTTATAGAGTTATTGAATTGGAGATCATTAGGTTCTACAAATTTGGTGCTCGAAAGTTTTAAAATAGTGGAATTCTTAAAAGTTTCTGAATTGATAATAAATTGGTGGCGATAATTTCACGTTCATTGTTTCTAAAGCTTTTGTGCCCATAACGGCTAATAGCTGGTGCAAACGAAAACATATTTCAAGCTAGCCGCTGCGTAAATCAAGATTTAACGTGGCACGCATACAAGCCGCGATAAATTGTCTATTAAAATCGAACAATACGATACACGCTGTGGGTGAACGAAGTTCATTACATATTGCCGACCGCGGTGAGCCATTGGAACCGCTAATGATTAATAATCGTGCGCAAACACGAAATGATCGTGTTCGCTTTCGTTGAAAACTGCGGGTAGTTTCCGTTTGCAAATTTTCTGAATTTTCAACTCATTATTAGTCAATTTTCCTTCAGAAATTCGGTTTGCTTCCGTTTGAAAATTCAATTAATTTTCGTTGAAAAAAAACGGTTGATTTTCGTTCGAAGATTTTGTTGATTTTCATTCCAGAATTCGGCTGATTTCCTTTCGAACATTTGGCTAATTTTCGTTTGGAAACTCGATGAATTTTCATTCGGGGACTCGATCGATCTGCCTTGGACAATTCGGTCAAGTTTCCATCAAGAATTCGACCCACTTTCGTTCAAGAATTCGACCGATTTGCCATCGAGAATTCCATGTATTTTCCTTCTTAAATTCGGTCGACCACATTTCGAAAATTCCATGAATTTTTCTTGCCGAATTCGGCCCAATTTCGCTTGAAAATCGGCCAATTTTTCCTCGAAAATTTGGTTAATTTTCATTTGAAAATTCAATCGGGTTTCGTTCTAAAATTCACCCGATATCCAACTCCAAATGTACCCCAATTTCGCGGAACGCCTTATATTTTCGTGATTTGCTGTTTCGACCGGTTTACGTAATGTGTTCCCCGATAATTTAACGGAAAAACGATTCCACCTGCGGCCTGCTTCATAAAACCGGTAAACTTATAATGCCGTTACTTTCCCCGCGATATGTACGGGTTAAAACGAAAAAAAACACGCACCTCGCGGAGCCAGTTGCGTCGAAGTGCTCGACGATGTATTAAAAACCGTCGATAAATGGCAAATCTCCTATCGTTGCCCACCATTTTATCGAACAGCTATCACGCGCGATAAATTCTAAAACTGGTTTCTTATATCGAAGTCTAAGTTTAAATAGTTAAAGTTGCCTCTAACCTTTCGTCGAAATCACTGGAATATTTTCTATGAATCTTTCACACAAACCTACGACAATTATCGAAAGCAAGTTTAAAAATAATATCCCCATATATATTAATAACTTAATATCAGAAGACTTCAGTTGTCATATCAGGGCCACTAGCTTCTTATAGAACATCCAATTCAATTAAATTGTACACATATAATTTCACTTGTGAAACAGATTCGATCATAAAAAATAGTCCTTTAACCATTAAACTTCCCCCTCTACCGCTTTCAACCAATTAGATACAATCAAGCAAGAGATGCAATCCTGATTAGCCTGTATAACCTCTTCACTCACAGCTTCCCAATTTCCTGCATCCCCCATTACACCTTCCACTTTCAGCTGCATCCAAAAACTACCTTTCAACATCCCTTTTCACCTCCCTTCGTAAAAGTAACACGAACAGTGCCCGAAACACAAAAGGACTCTAATAACAGACGGGAAAGCAACACTGAAAGGACCAACGGCGCCCAACTACGGTCAAAGAAATAAAGAATGGGTTAATTTCGCAGAGTCTCTGCCTCATCCAATCCTGCTCCTTTTTTTTCCTGATCCCATCGCGGGATTACTCTTCATCAAACACCCATTCGCATTCGCGATGAAGAACCATGTCCGAACCGATCGACTTTCCCCGGCGCCCCAATTGATATCGATGTCCCTATTCACGTGCCCCGAGCCCGGAGACAATGCTGCTGATCCATCGATCGCTGCCGCGTATAAAAGAGGCCGTAACGCACGATGTAATGTAACCGGTGGCGGCTGAGCTCGAAAATACACACGATGAACGATCGAGGTAGCGAGGATGGGCCACAATTTCCCTTTAAAAACGGAACCGAGCGGATGGAGATCCAGTTGCAGCTGTAATACGGCCAGTTTCCATTCACCCGCGAGTCACATCGCGCGCCGCTTTTATCACGCGTGATTTCAACCTAACGCGCGCAATGCCCTCGGTGAAGGAGGCCACTGTGCCCGCGAAACAACGCGTTTCAGATGGATTCGAGGTATGAGCTCGAGTGGAATTATCTGCATGCTCGATCAGTTTTTAGTTTTGGAGAGGAGCGCGAGGATAGTGGACTTGCACGCTGGTAAATATGTGGAGAGGGGTTTGGTAATTCATTTTGTGATTGACAATGAGTGTATTAAATGTGTATGAAAGCACGTGGTAGTTCTAAAATTGGAAGTGTTATTGGGTTGTTAACGGGTTTGGTTTCAATTGACTGTTCTGTGTTTACCATTTGATCGTGTTTATTCCAATGTCAATAGTCAGAAGTGAGAGCATTTGATAAATTAGTAATGCTTTTAGTATTTACATTTCACTTGATGACAGTAATATTGTTTAGGAACTTCAAAATGTAGAAGTTTTAATGTAAATGTTTTTAGAGAAACATTGAATGTTCGAGGCTTTTTTATCAAACTATCAAACAATTTTTATCACTTCTTTTTCATTGCAAAGTCTATTTGTAGGAGATAAATTTTTGGTCCTACTTGTTTCTTTAGAAATATACAGGCATTCTGTAACAGTGTATTTTTTTATTGTTACAGGAACCTCTCAGATAAAAGAGTAAAATATAAGTAAATCAGTGTTTCTTATACTAAATATTTTAGTAATTAACGTCACTGTTATTTTCCCAGGAAGAATAAGTTCGAAAAAGTATGCTTTCGAAGTTGTACGAAAATTCAGGCACCACGGAAACCTCGGCCAGTAGTATAAGCAGAAATTGTGGAAGTCAAGTAGTCCAACTCAGGCATCAGTCAGACATGAATGTATCATACCTTACTCTCACAAGAGATTCTAATATATTAGCGAGAAACCATTCGGCGAAACTTTTCCAATTCCAAGAACGATTAAAACCAGAAACAGATAGACAGGTATTTATTAATTCTAGCCTCAAAACAAAAAAATGGCCTTGGTTACATGACAAAGAAAAAGTAAACAGATCTGAACTTGAATTGTAACTAACAAACAATGTAAAACAGACGAGGTATCAGAAATCTAATAAATATGTTTTCCTTTAAAAATTGAACTAAAATAATTTACTTTACTGCCCTCTTTTAATTAACATTTCTTTAACTGTTTATCGAACGCTTTATAGTAAATACATACACAGACATTGCCAGTAAGTATTTCGTTCCCTGCCTTTAAACATTCTGTACTCTCTGCTACGTGCAATTTATAACCTCTGTTGTATATTTCTGCCTTTTTCTTTTACATTACCTTTCCTTCTCGCAACCATATACATAGCTGCACATTTTATTTTACAATATACTATCTCTTTGTTCTTTAGACTTCTCTTGTTCCCTTTCGCATCAAATGGTTTACCCCGAGCATAAAATAAATAAATAATCACGAGTTAATTAACATGGGGGTAAATTTTGGTGCAAGCTCAAGGAAAAGATCATACAGAGAGTAAACAATTTAAACATCGAAATGATGGAAATGCGTGGAATGAAATGCTCGCGACAGGGTTCCCCCCATTTTGCATTCTCCGCAAGCTTCTCGCGATGCATTTGGCGCACGTTAAATTTATTCGCACGTCCGTTGAAGGGGGTGGGAGGGGGGGGGGGTAGAAGGAAAGTTAGCGGCAGGATATTTTAACGCGACGGGCAAACAAAGCAATGAATTTTTTTTCTTCCCCCGCGGAGTATAATCCAAGGCGCCGCGGTTTTGAATTTCAAAAGCCTTAATCTGTGAGTCTAAACTCACCCGCCTTCCCCGCCGCGAGTTTATTCAATTTCTGCGAGTTCGGTGTTTATCGCTGCTGGCATCACGCGATCGAATATTTGCAAACGGAGGAGCAAAAAGGAGCAACGATTCCCAATGAATAGCGAAATAAACGAAACAATGAAGGAGCTGTGTTCGTCGGTCGAATTGAATAGATGCATGCTTACTTAGGTATGGTGATTTAATTGAAACGATTTACTACTGTTTATTGTTAATAAACGATTGATATTCTGAATAAACAGCTGATACCGTTAAGGAACTAGTTTTTGATCATTTTATTATTTTTAACGTAATAAAACCCTAAATCATAGACTGTTTTATTACCAAAAGATATATTTATGTTTAATCTTTAAGGAAGCTTTAAATAGTATACAATAAATATAGTCTTCCCTGCAAAATATTGATTTCTGTTCACACAATAAATTCAGTTAGACATCATATTTTCAAACTCATCCGTAAATAATTACTGAGATTTGAAAAGTTGACATTATAAAGCAAGGAAATAAAGTACCCCTGTTTCATAAATTTGAAGCGGACAGAAGTTAGCATGGCAATCAATTTTCATCGTTCCAATTTTTCCACTTTTCCAGACAACTTATTAAAATGTTGGAAATTGGGGAATAATATACCGCTACTGCCACCGATGAAACGTCGATTTGGTAAATTAACGTCTATTTTTTGTATTTACCCTCTCTATAGAAAATATGAGTTATACATCAATATTAACGCGATACGGGGTGGTTCGTGACACGCGAAACACGTAAAATGAAGAAACATGATCCTACGTCGAATGTTATCCGCGGTGGCATTATATTAAAATTGATTTCCATGCTCGTCCATTCGCGTGGATTGTTAGACTGAGGATCGCGAATCAAATTTAATATGATCAAATAACGATATTTAGCATGATGATGATTCAATTTAATTATTCTACATACAGCTGTTCCATGCATCGTGTAACGTTACCGAGTTTTGTCAAACATATTAATTATAGAGGATCGACAAACAATTAATATTAGCGTCATTATTTACCAGTACATGATACCGTGTTACGCTATTCGTTTTGTTATGAGTAGACAATGAGAAGAGGTGATATCGTATCCATAGAGTGAAATTGCCAAAGAGCACAATTACATACTATGCAGAATTTAAACAATTGTCGTCAAGAGAATAAAGTCGATCCCAGTTCATTCTGAAATTCAAATGAGTAACCCTTGAAAAATGAACTCGAAGTTCGTAATTTCAAGTATGCGAGCTATCAACGTGAGAAATGGGAGGAAAGGAAATCGAGGGGAATTAAGGAAGTGAGAGTTTCGTCGTGGACCGTGGACCTAATGGCGGACTTATCAGTAAAGTCTAGCCAGAGTTAGGCATTAACTAAATAAAAAATTATTTAAAAAATAGATCAAATGAAAGTTACTTTAACTTTAGATTGTTTGACGAATAAAGTTAATTTTTTGTTCCACGAGAATTTATTTGACAAATGAAGTTAATTTGTTATTCCAAGAGAATTTATTTAACGAATAAATTTAATTTCTTTATTTATTGAACGTTACGTTTTTCAACTTTAAGTTTAACTGTAACTTTAACTTATCTCTATGTATATTAAATAAGAAAGTCATATCTGTATTAAAACTGAAGATATAACAATTTATATTTCGGACGTATTTGAAATCGATGCTTGATTTTGGGTGTATTTACCAAAGTTTCCTTTGGAACTTATGAAAAAATTTACGGGTTTACCACAAAATGTTTAATATTTAATATTTAACTTAATCCGATTTATATAGCATACCTATGACATAGCACAGAATACTAAAAGTCATTTATCTCAGAACCACCTTTTGACCAGATACGCCCTTTCGAAATAACACGGCAAAGTTCGCCCACCTATTTTTGAAATACCTACCTTACACAACTTCATTCCGCAAATAAATGCACCGTGAATCGCATATTAACCGCCATGTCTCATTGTCAGCAAGATCCCATACAAGTTAGCGCGATCAGAATCAAACCACCCGCGAGAATACCCATACTAACGATTAACTCCGCTCCGAATCGATATTCCCCGCGATTTCCTGATGCTCGCGCGCCTGAAAATCGCGGAACACGCGCGCCCCCTTTGTCTGTCGATCACGCGCCGTCGGATTTTGTTGTAATACCTCCGGGAAACTCGTAAATTAACACCGTCCCCGACTTTTGAACGGTGTCGCACCCGTCAGTATAACGACGGATAAACCGTGGTGCTTTAACGAAACATCGAGAGAGGCCGGGGGGCAAGGGAGTATGGAGATTGGGAAAAAGGTAACAACACCCGGGAAAACCGATTTCGACGGCAGATTTCGAGCGCCTGCGAACCGTATTTTATCCGCCCGCGCAAACCGTTTTTCTGCTTTGTCCCCCTCCACTCGTCATTATTTTTCCGCCGATATTGTTTTTTAGTAGCAGCACGAAAGAGACGCGTTCGGAAAGATTTAAATCCACCGTCGGAATCGCTTGGGAAATTATTGCGTACCGTGCTTCATCGAGGATTTCTCCTGGCCTTCCCTCTCCACTTTTCTCTTTTCACTTGCACTTACCCCTCGTTTCGGTGCCCACGAGGGAGGGGAGCCAGGTGAAGTATCACGCGTGATTTTTCACGAAATGTTGTAGACAGATGGGAATGGAGGAGTATTTGATCAATGTTCGGCTGAGCTTGTGTTTTCTTACCTATCTGTGTATTATACAAATTGAAGCAATGAATTCAAATTGGAGCTGCCAGGCCATGAAGCTTTCACTCTAACCACTAGAATATCGTCTTGCTTGAGAGAAGCTACAGAGCATTTAGGTACTGCCGTAGTGAAGGAACGCTCTATGCTTTCTTTACTCGCTTATAAATTATTAAACATCTATGCAAACGATCAAATATGGGTGAAATATTTTTGGTTTTTGTCTACCTATTAAGTTTCGTTAAAATCGATCCGCAACACTGTATACGCGGTCGATTCCGTGAGATTCAAGCGCTCCGCGTGCGCCATGTAAGGGAATCTCCCAGTAGTATTTGTCAACCATAGTCGCTCCACGCCTAAGCGCGTTCTCCGCATGAACTGCATGCACTAATAATATGAGGTAATTGAGAATAAAAACGAACTAACCTACCTTGAAAAAATTCCTATTTTATATGATTAGCACAGCCTATGAAATAGATTATTTCTACTAATTCAACTTCGCAAAAAATGTGGGTTAGTCCCTTTTTGTTCTGAAAGCGTTATATATGGATTCGTAAGGCTAAAGTGGCATCTTCTTGGTTTCCTTGTCCTGATTAAAACGTGTTTCGATTATTTTAAATGTTTCTAGTTAATAAATAAATCCATTGGAAAGTAGTAAAATTGTGACGTTGTGATAAAAAGGAAGATAATGTGCTACTCGGTAAAATATCGTGCAAAATAAAATATCGATAAACGTGAATTACCTGTTTCGATCATATGAGTAAATCCACCCCCCTACCCCGAGGAAGGAAAAGTGAACCACGCCGGTTTAAAGAAAAATAGTCGACTTTTATTGCGAATGTATTAAGTTATCTTACATTCCGTTCGGAGCTTTCGAACTCGCGAACGAGACACGGCTTCTCTCTCGACTATATTACAAATAAATATTCTCTCTTCCATGCTCGTCGTCTCCGCCTCCCCGCGCCTTAACGCGTTAAAAGGATTTCAATGAGCTCCTCCGTGTCTAATTCCAGTTCCGCCTGGACGAAACGCATTCTCCCACTCGGGAAACTTATCCCCGGGGGAAACGGAACGACAAGCATGCTTCTCTCTCTCTCTTTCTCTCTCTCTTTCGCGCTCTTTCTCTCTCATTCTATACTTCTATCGCTAAAACACGGCGATGCGAGTAAAATATACAACGGACGAGTTTCGCGAACGATAATACCTCCCGTTGCTGAAAATACGAACACATACACGCGATTCACTCCACTGTCCGTAAAAACAAACTATGCATATACAACACAACGGCAGCGCGCACAATCCTCTGAAAAGTATTCCATCTCAACGATCGTTAAATATAATTCATGTACGATTAACGCATACGATAAATAGCTTTACTATCCCCCGCGGAATTCTGGCCGTCAGTTGTATTCTATAGTCTGTTACAGCGATCCTTGAATCCTCCGATATGTCTGCCATTTTGGTAGCCCCCAGTTTTTGAATAGAAACTCATCGACATCACTTCTCACTACGTTAATAATTTACATCCCCCCGATCGGTTTCTTTTTCTACGAAAACAACACAACCACCTCCCCTCAGCTTCCCAACCCTTTATTTAATTCAAGGACCGCTGTCGAGTAACATCCATCGATATACATTGTATCGATTAACCAGCCATTGTATTTAGCGCCTCCTCCTCAAGATCAAATCGTAGTCCCCCTACTCTATGCCAGTATTGTCACATTTTCAACATAAAATAAAACACGCATGCGGCCTCGGCCGCGATCCTCATTCTCTTTCTTTGTGCCGAAAGAGTCACATGTGTTTACACGCAATGGATAGGAAAAGGAATCAAGAGGAGAAATTAAGGAATTGGAGAAGGAGCTGAGGAATATTCTTACCAGAAGTACTCACCAGAAAGTTCTGCGTGAGTGAGTACAGGAGTTTTCCTGTACTCGAACTTCCGAGGTAAAAGAGGAAGTTGCATCGTCGCAAGGAGCAGTAAGCAGATTTTCCCCGGCTGTCCATTACCAGATCCCTATATTGGGAAAGATTTACATACTTTGTATGTAAATGTCTACAGACGTTTGTCTGTACGGAAGTACTCACCAGAAAGTTCTGCGTGAGTGAGTACAGGAGTTTTCCTGTACTCAAACTTCCGATGGACATAACCTGGTATCGCTCACCAGAAGGTTCTGCGTGAGCGAGTACGGACCTTAACCTGTACCTGGACTTCCGGAAGACGTAAGCTGATATCGCTCACCAGACAACATGCCTAAGAAGCATAAGTAAGTAGGCTCACCAGATTTTCTGTGTGAGCGAGTACAGGAGATAACCTGTACTCTACTATACGTTTGTATAGTGCAACGCAGACCCTAACCTCTTTGACAGGTTTATTATAATATGTTTCAACTGCATTTCAAGATAGGGAAATGGCAGAATGTGGTCAAATGCGTTCATAGGAGGTCGATCCGCGTCAAGAAGCGGGATAGAATTGTTATCGCGGGACGCGGAAAGCGATGAGGAGGCACCAGGATCGAGCCCGGTAAGGGCCGGCGTCGTGCCCGTTGCACCGCCACCGCGATCATCGCCACCTCCGCCGCCGCTACCACCTTCGCCGGCGTCGTGCCCGTTGCACCGCCACCGCGACCATCGCCACCTCCGCCGCCGCTACTACGCTCGCCGCCGTCGCCGATTTCAGGCGACCAGATACAAATGTCGGCATCAGGGGGCGCCACATCAGCGTCATCCATGACACTGCCCGCAGCGGAGAGCGGAAAAGCGGAGGCCGCGGAACGGGAAAAAGACCTTAACAGCGATGTCTTAAATGTCATTGGTCAGCGTCTGGCAGAGGACCGGATCTTAGCGTCCTCGGTCCTCTCACGCTTCGCCATTCGCTGGGCAGAAATTTAAAAGATGCGTCTCTCCGCGGAGGAGAGATATAAATGAAAAGAGGAGAAGTATACACCTCCTAACATTTGTTTGTTTCTCCACTTCCTTAGGTTTAAGGCGGAGGTTAAATTGTCAATAAATGGAACATTCCTACAAATTATAAGAAGCAAGCAAGATTACGGGCTTGCATTTCGGAAGTTGAAAAGACAACATCTACGCTTTTATTGCAAGAATCCACGGGCAATATAGCAATGAGCAAATGTTAAGTGATGTCTGTCGTTTATTTGCCGATTCGATACACGACGAGAAGATTATTCGCAAAAGTCGTATATTACCTTATAGGTATTATTATTATTACGTATTTATTGCGCCTACATATATACATTAATATAGCCTATATTTAGAGGCAGGTACTGTTACCACAGTACCGATATAGCTACTTACAGTACAAAAGGCGAGGTTCAGCGTGAACGCTGCTGTACACCTAACTATTAATATTAATACAATGAGAGGAATGTTAAGTACGACGGCGGTTCATGATTCACTTTCTGTAAAAAATTTTGTCAGAGAAGCTAAGACCAACAAAACTTTTACAGCAGTCCGCCGCAGATCTTAAGGTATCAAAGCCTCCAACTTGAAGAGTGCAAAATGCTAGGAAGGCCCGCCGTTCCGTCCACAGAACAGGGCTTATTCGACGGAGTCAGGCAGACAGAAGCGAATAGCGGCGCCCTCGTACCGGGCCCAGGAATCTCTGCATGCGGAGCAGCCACAGCGTACACATCAAGTGCATACAGGAGTTCAGAAATGAAACAGACTTAAAGAGGCGATAAGCAGTCCTGTAAACTGTACCTCTCGTCGTTTACAATCAGTTTATACTGATTGTTTATACTAATAACCTCAGACCTATAGATTTTGTCGTGGATCAAGGATTATAAGATAACCGTTTAAGTCAGCTCCGCGTCGATATCAGCCTGTCTTAAACAGAGAATTATCCAGGACGAATAAGGCGGATATAGCTAATTTCATTATGCATCGGTTGTTGCATGCAAACCGGGAAAGGATTAATTCCTCTCAAGGATTTTTCTAATTCCCAGACCGGATAAGGCTTTTAGGCCAATTTTAAATCTTAAGTATAACGAGTTTATGGAGACAGAGCACTTCAAACTGGAAGGTTATAGAATTGTTATACAATGTCGATTACCGATTTGAAGGACGCGTATCATTTAATATCAATTGATGGATCACACAGAAAATTGTTAAGAATTGATTTTTGTGGGAAATACCACCAATTCATTTATTTACTATTTATGTTAAGCTCAACCCCTATGGGTTTCACAAAATTAATGAAATTTGTAGTAAGTGGGTTACGACAACTGAACTTACGTTCAGTTCTGTATTTACACAATTTGTTACTGCTTGAAGACACCTCTTCGGAAACTACAGGCAATTTGAATAAGACTCACAATTTATTAGAAAATTTAGAGAGAAAATTTAAAATTTAAAATTTACTAAATTGTGTAAAGAGCCAAATGGTCCCTGCAAAGAGGTGCAGATTCTTAGGGTTTACCGTTGGGTCGTCATGTATAACCCTGCAACTGCCCCGGGAAAAAAGAGGATAGCGATCAGGATATTGATACAACGCTTTCGTAAATTATCTCAATGAAAGATAAGCGATTTAGCACAATTTATTCGCACAATTGTAGCTTGCTACCCAGCTTTTAATTACAGCAGGGTTTATGCGAAAGAATTTGAGCGACAAAAGTTCTTACCGCTTGCAAATAACAACGGCAGTTACGAGGCTATTATGACGCTAAGGACCAATGTTGTAGATTTTACATGGTGAGAGACACATATTATGTCTGGGGTTAATACAATCAACTGCTTAGAATTTGCTATGGAGATCTACTTAGGCGTGTCGCTCACAGGATGGGAAGCTGTATGTAAAACACAAAGATGTACAATATCGTTTATCAATAGAATGGGCGAAATTCAATTTGAGAATTTAAATAAGATTACAACGGAAATTGACAGTGGTGCGAAAACCGAGGCATTTGGGTTTTTGCTTTATACATTAGCTTCCGCGAGAATTTCGAGGCAGACGCCGAATCGCGTAGATCAGAGCCCAAAACAGAATACGAATTGTCGAGGATTGCTTTTAAAGAAATAATTCGTATTTTAGGTTCACCGGACATAATTGCTATGTTTCTTGGAAGAAAGATTCTGGGTCTTAGACAGTTGATGTCTTTACACTGCCTGGGAAAGATTTGTATTTTTACGCCCTCCCTCCGATTATTCCAATCTGAGGACCGTTTGGAAAATTAAAAAGGAGGAACCGGAGGGAATACTAGTGATACCGGACTGGCCAGCTCAGCCATGCTACACACTTTTTCAGTCAATGTTAGAGGTTCAAATTCAAGTTCAAATCGAATACAAAATCTGTTATCTTCTTATAACAGGGAACCGCACCCGCTTTGGAAGCGTCTTACTCTGGTGGCAGGCAGATTATCTGACAAGCAGTAGCTGCAGAAGGAATTCCAGGACTGGCGTTAGCTATTATGATGTCATCGATTAGCGAATCTACGCTAAGAAATTACGATATAGGCCCAAAGAAGTAGTGGCTATTCTGCAGCAAAAATACAGTGAAACTATGTAATCCGTCCATTCCAGAGGTCCTAGCGTTCCTTACACGGTTACATGAAGAAGGACTGTCTCACAGCACCACAAATTGTGTTTGATCAGCAATTTCACTAATAGTGGTAACTGAAGTTGCACAAGTCTTTAGAATTCAACGTTTATTGAGAGGTATCTATAATTTAAGTCCCTTTAGGTCCAAGTACGACTTTACTTGGAATTCGAAGATTGCCGTCGAATATTTTATAAAACAGCCGGCGAACGGAGGGTTAGATTTGTACACGATACCCAAAAACCTAATTACTGTCCTCGCGTTAGTTACTGGTCACCGGATGCAGACGTTCTCTCTAATTGAGTTAGAAAACATTAGGATATCCGCGGATAAATTAGAGATATCGATTCCTGTGCATATTAAGATGTCGAAGAAGAACGCATTACAACTGCGTTTAACCTGACCATTTTTTCGCAACAAGAAAATATGTGCAGCTTCAACGTTATTGTGTTTTTTGGAAAGTACAACAGAGATTCGTAATTCGGTGAAAGGACTGTGTATATCCACTAATAAGTCAGTTAAGACGATTTCTACGCAGTCTTTGAGTCGCTGGATAAATGAGGTTCGAACTAGTAGCGTAGATTCAACCGTGTTCTCAGCGCATAGTACGCTTCACGTATCGACGTCACTAGCAAAGACCTTGTTGGGAAAACAACTGGCTGGAATAAAGAGTCGAAAACATTTGCAAAACTTTGTGATAGAAATGTTAGATCGGATAAGCAACAATTTGCCTTATCCATACTGAAAAGTATTATGTATAATATGGAACAAAAGATTGTTCAGACTAACTCCTCAGTTAGTGTTTTCAGTTGGACTGCCGTAATAGAACTTTAAACATCTACGATTTGATCTTGAGGAGGAGGCGCTAAATACAATTATATAATTGAACGAACTTACCTAGTGAAGTTCGATTAGAATTGTATAAGCGCCTCCTCCGAATAGATCAAACCCACCCTTTTTCCTTATTTTTTTTCAGGAAAACCCATTATCTATTACACTAGATAGACCCAATTTATTACGGCAGCACTTTAAAATAATGAGGATCGCGGCCGAGGCCGCATGCGTGTTTTATTTTATGTTGAAAATGTGACAATACTGGCATAGAGTAGGGGGACTACGATTTGATCTATTCGGAGGAGGCGCTTATACAATTCTAATCGAACTTCACTAGGTAAGTTCGTTCAATTATATAATTATACATCCGCGACAGAATGACCTCAACGATAAACTACGGATATCGAAAACTTAATGATACAGATAATGCTTCGTGTTTACGATATATCATTTATCGTCCTCTCCAAGCTGTATGGACTTTGGTTGAATAAACGATATTTGTGTTTAAAGTCCACGGACGATGTGTGTTCTTAAACATTAATACGCATAATTCTCTTTCTTTCGCCTTCTCTCTCTCTCTCTCTCTCTCTCTCTCTCTCTCTCTCTCTCAGTCTCTCAACACACTGTTCACACACGATCGAACATGTTACTATGTACAGAACACTACGAATGATTAAATACGTGTCTGTGACAAGAACGGAACAAGTTGGCGAGGCTGTGAGGAGTTCTAGGGGCGGGCAACCACTTCCAACTTTCCCCAGCAACTGTAATTCAAGTTTCGATGATGCATGTATTCGCGTCCCTCTCAACTTTTCAGGAATCCCAGACTTTCGATGGCACGAAGACGTAACACGAATATATTCATGTTATCGTACAGCTCCTTTCATTCGCTTTCATTTCGTGGACGCGCGTACGCACTGCAGGCTACAAGTCAGCGACGCAGCTGCTGCAGCACTGTGTTTTTTGAGAGAGTAAGCGGATATTAATCTCTAGATGCAATTTTATCCTTTGCACTCTAATTTACTTGCTTGTTGATTGGTTAAAGACACTTTTGCGTAATGATTAAGTAGAAACTTTTGGAATAGTGATTTCAAAATTATTAATTGATGTCGTTTTACAAGGTTTGTAGAAGGTTTAATGATGACATTACGTAATGTTAAGTTAAACGTTAAGATACTACGCAATGAAAGACGAAAAGTAACTAATTTTTAAAATAACGACTGAGAGTTTACTGGATCTTTTGGTCTACTTTCTGTAGTAAAAAAATTGTAAGATTATACGTTCTTCGATTATATTTGAATTGTCAAATTAAAATTGAATTTTCAATTCACAAAGATGGTGGTCCCACACGTGTAACTCGCATTGCACGAGCCATTCGAATCATTTACTTAAAATTCATGTACCTATACAGAATTTCTAAAAAAAAACTATCCTGTTTTAAAGGATGATGTACACATATGTTTCAGAGTCGAATATTCGTCTTGAGAAATGTGTAACTTTCTTCCAGTCGGAACTCTACATTCGCATCTTTAAACTATGCATATGTGTTCTATTTCCTTGGAGTGCATCTAACCATAAAAAATGATCATTTATTTATTTTTACAGCACTGCATATACGTATTTCTATCTTCCCGCACATCTAGTTTTGCAAGGTGTATCTAACACATTCGACGCAAGCAGGCGTCCATTTTCTTTCGTACGTATAAGTACGCTCTTTGCGAACTAACGTCAATTTCCCCTGATCAGAAACATTCCGAAAATGAAGTCCAAATTCTCAAAGTGCATATGCACACCCATCATAAGTAAACGCGTCGCAGAGTTGGGCATTATTGGAATAAATTTTTATTCGAATGATTTCGAATAAAAAATGCAAATAACATGAAGTTATTCAAAACTAACGAATATTTTTTTATTCGAATAAATTTTTCGGAGCAGCGAGTAAGGGTTTCGCATGGCACGTGCCGCACTTTCGTATATAAATTTATTTGAATAAAGAATTATTTGTTATTCTCGAATAACTTCATTTTATTTGCAATTCTTATTCGAGATTATCCGAATAAACATTTATTCGAATAATACTCAGCTCTGACGCGCCGTCGTTATTATGGATTCGCTCTCCTGTGTTACACATTTCTCAAAGTGGGAATGTTCGATTTTCTAAAACACGTGTATACAATGTAGCTCATAACCGTTCGAACGATAGCGAACTCTGATTGTACTAGAGATTGAAAGTTAATCAAATTTTATTTTGTTATCCTGATAATACTTGCTTGGAAAGATACCACATGCAGAGTTTATAAATATCAGAAGTAGTGTATATGGATTTTCAGGATCACTCGAAAAGTTAATTAAAAAATTCACTGTTCCGTTGATGGAGATGAAAAATCTTTGCCTATTCCAAGAAGTTTACATCAATTAGCTAATAACAGATGTACCAAGTAGCTAGTGTAAATGAACTCATATTATTTAAATAACTCATTTCAGGAGAATATAGTTGGGAACAGTTACTTACGTATGTGAGGAATCAAGATACTTCTTGAAAATAAATAAAATGAGTAAATACTTCCTTTCCAAATTATTTGCAACCACATTATCACTTGTCAGTTTTCCAAGCACAGAGTAAAAATAAAACATATACATCCTACTAAAAATATAATGCCCACTTGTCCCAATACACAAAATCGTTCGAACAATCATTAGCAAGATCACTATCCACATCCTTCATAACTGAACACTTGTATATGCTCGGTAATGAACTTAAGTAGAATAATACTCACCCATCTTCAAACCTGTATGCTGCACAACAATCACTACAAATTGCAATCATTATTCCTCCACACATAATACTTTCCAAAGTCATCCAATATTTTCAACCTAACAAACCTATGAAAGGGCACCGTCCCTAAAACATCCCACTCAAGTACGACAAGCCAACTCGTTCGCCGTCACAGACATTTACTAAACTGCAAAATATCAATCGAGGACACTCAACTGTAGTCTCCGTTTCGTGTCCCCATTTCCATCAACGAATCGACGCGCGTCAATTATGTACAAGTCCGTTAATAATTAACAGCCGTATGCGGCCATCGAGACTATCAGAATGGCGTGGAGGATGATGGGTGCATCCGACCACTCGTGTTATCGCGACGAGTGCCCTGTTCCCGTTATCAGGAACCACCAATCACCCCCCACGATGATCAGTAACCATAAAAAGGAACGTTGAGTTAAAAAAGACGACGAAGGGTACCAAGTACCTACCCGACAGCAGAATAGCGGAGGTAGGTACTTAATAATCTTCATCTGCAATATGTACACGGTACAAAAATAATTAGAATAGTTGCGATCGTTCTCAACGCCAGAGTCGAGGACCACCCTGTACCACTCATTTAAACCCTTCCTTACTATCCTGCCACTAAAAACAATTTTGCGACTAGAATTTATTTCTCTTTGTTCGCGACGATTTTATTCGGGCCATTTTATTCCCTATTTTTCTTTCCATCTACGATGACGTGCTATTTTCTTCTCTGTATCTTCTCTTTTTTAATGCGTGATTGAAGCAACTATTTAGGTAACGAGTAAAAGATCCGGCGATATTTATTAGGCTTCCCTTTAATATAATTTAATTTTAGTGCCTGACAAATATTAGCAGTGTTCAGTGAAGAATGTTATATCTTTGCACGTGGCAATTACGAATTTCGAGATGAGAGTAATTTCACCGAAAGCTATCCTATCTGCGTTCTAAATTCTGGCTTTAGCAGTAATAATGCTTGTGAAATGAAATTTCATTTCAAATTCGTAAATTTTCTCGTCTAATTTCGGGTACAATTTTTCAATGTTTCCCTGTTTTTTAAGTGGCTCTTTTAGCCGTTTGGTACTTAACGAAGTATTTAAGAGAAGTCTAAATTATTCGATTTAGTGGCAGCGAGTAAAGTATTACAGTCAATAATAAATAGGTATAATAATAAATTAAACGTAAACTTCATAAATTGACTCCGTTTCGGCGGAGTTCTTCAATAAACATTCACCGCCAGCGGTTAAGGGTTGGCGCCCCTTCTCGTTCCGAAGCCACGAATCGCATTATCTAAACTAATTGTTAAAGCTTTGGATTCCGTCCCGTGGAAGTTTTCGCGCTGAATCTCTCGCTCAGAGAGAAGTAACGTATTTTTCGGTTTCACTGCTTTTCCACGGGGAATCGAATACACGATCGGCAGTTTGTTTAATTGTGCAACCGTCGAATATCTCGCGAAATGCATGCTTCTTCATCACATTCTCGATTTTTGTTTTACATGGTTAGGTGTTCGTACTCAGGACAAATCGTGCAACAGAGATAATTTGAATTTTTTGGTCCGAGTATCTTTTTATGACCATAATTTTTATGCCATCGCAACTACATGGTTGTTTATGGAATTGCATATTTTGTGTGAAATCGATTCTTCTGAATATTCCGTGGATAAAATTTGCGTAATTACTTTGTCGCCGAGGATTTTTCTGGTCTTAAATATTGTTTTTTTTTTTAGAATCTCAAAAATGAAGCATATTCACACTCACTTGTTAACCCTTGTTGAGGATTTAAAACAACGAATTGGAAACAATTATAAAATCTTACCTAACAATCTCAATTCTCTAACGGAAAATATAATGAAGTGACTACTGAAAAATTCATACTAATCTGAACATCCCCAGAGAAATATGAAGCGTTTCACGATATATATACAATTTCCTTTTCGACTTTCGTCTACTGAATACTTCGAAAATAAAATTATGGTGTTCTGAAAATTAGCAACTGTAGGTACTTTACAACCATACCAATACGTCTACAATAAAAACTAAGGTCGTAATAAGATACTACTACTTTGTTACTATTTTTAACTGTTCAGTCAAGTGACAGGTACCACTTAATCTCAATTACACAACTTACCCTGTGTAGTTTCGTCTCCTCCTTTTACCATCCTTAATTTATAATCGGTTAGCTCGAGATATATTAACGCACACGAGCATTCCTTATATAGAAACAGCTTTCGTAACGTAAATATAATATCAGATCAATAATTCATACGAACAAATGGACACAACCTGGGTAAGTCACATTCTGTACGAGACAGAAAATATTGGCTGCTCAAGATCATTGACGGGCTATCCCCCACTTTACCTCATATCTCCGTCCTTCCCCCACCATTAAATTTGAAACACAAAAAACGTTAATCCACAGCAGATTTGGGCATTAATTAAATAAAAAATATTTAAATAGCGGATCAAATAAAAGTTACATTAACTTTAGATTATTTAACGAATAAAGTTATTTTTTTATTCGACGAATAAAGTAAACCGAATCAACTTTATTCAACATATGACGATTAATTTTATTAGCTTTTATTTAAATAAAAATTTTGCCCGTCTCTGATCCACAGACACACGTGCTCTGTCTTTCAAACAGAAAACCTAATTCACAGCTGGGGAAGTGACTTCTAGTAGCCAGTATTTTCTGCCTCAGGTTATCGTAACATCCCTATTAGTTACTTAACGGCAAACGGTCCAAACAACCTCACAAGATTCGGTGCCTAGGTCCGTTTAGACCCGTAGTAATAACTGTCCTATAGCATTCAAGACAACGTTCTCTTTATTCCAGCAATTAATTTTTTCGATTTCAGTTTTCTCGCATTAGGTACTATTTACAGTAATGGTCGAAAGAAAGATTAATCTGTGAACGATAACAAAAATACGGTAGTTCCATTAGACGAATTTTCTTCAGACTAAAAAGCGCCCCAACGTATTTATCAGCGAGAAAAAACCTCGGGAGACACTTGACTAGCAGTTTTCAGATAATAATTTAAGAAAATAAATAAATAGAGGCGCTCGGTATATCTTGCGGGATTAAAAGTCAATTACAACGTAAATCGATAACGTCGCCGACAAACGCGACGTCGTTCAGCCAACGGAGAAACGAGAAAACGTTCTCTTTTGCGACAACCACCGGCGTGGAATAATGCAACGTCACCGTGACAGAGAAATTTTCATGTTTTATAAAAAAATTGTATCAAATAGACTTATTCAACATTTGGGGAAGTGTAGGGTGAAAAAAGAATAATCCTGACACGGATACTTTTCTTTTTCATGAATGTTTAATTACTAGTGCTACCAAATGCGTTAAATTAATTCTGATATATTAATAGTACAAGCTTTTGCAGTGTGTTTTAAGGATTGGCTCAGTGTTATCCTCGGATGGCGAATGAATGTTCGATAATAAAATAATTCACCCTTTTATAATCCAACTCTCGACACCGATATACTCGCGATCGCGATATAACTGGGTTTGACGCATTCTTGCATGGAATTTCAATCGATTACTGGTAGACGGGGTGAAGAGGGTTGAAAAAGGGGGTTAATGAGAGATAATACGACGCCCTGGAAAAATGAGTCTCTCGATGAAGCCGCTGGATTCCAATGTTATGACGCTGTTCACGTGACTCGCAGACCGCGCATTGTTCGCGTCAATTTACCGCCACGATAATTACTCCGCTGTGTCCACGAGTGTGGGCACTTAATTACAGCCCTGATGACTGAATGAAAGTCCAGCCGACCAACACTTTCTCCCATTCTTCCTTCCATTCCCTCTTTTTCACAATTAATTAATTAAGTAAATAAAAGTGAATTCTAGTCATCATCTAAATACTCTAAATCTACACATCGAGATGAGTTTGAGTGTTCTTTTTTTTAATGCCTGGAAGGAAGGAACAATGAAAGCTGTTGGAACTTCAGAGTGACGGGTGTGAGAATGATTTTCCTGTGTGTGGAGTTTGTTTCGAGAAACGATTAAGAGACGAACTCCAACTCGATCAAGCTTTAATCCGCCCTCTAATTGCAGACAGATCAAAGATGAACGGGCTTCCGTTTCTCGATTCGACTGGATGACTTCAGTATCGACTTCCCTGTGGAGCCGTCGGATCAACAATAGGTAACGTGTCAAAGACAACGATCTATTCGTCACGCATTACAAGATACGTCTCCAGGCTTATCCCGTGATGGAAGCATGCATAAATTACACGCACCAGTTACTACTTGTGCCGTTTCGAGATGTGAACCGGAGCTCGATCCTTGATTCTGTCGGATCCACTCGTGCATCCCGCGTCTCCGAAAGCTGGTGTACAGACATTGCAACTCTAACACTTCGCTATTGTACTATGAAGATTTGTGAGGAGCAGGGACATTTATACTTTTGGAGGCTCTAGGTGCAACGTCATTAATTCTGTTAGGATTAGGCAAGACTATGCGAGATGTGTTAGAAAAGACAAAAACAGATAATTTTTTATGGGGAACGAATTTTTCCGAAAAAATAAAAGAAGCTAGGGCTATGGAGAAGATTTACAGCGACTGGAAAGCTAAAGCTTCGAGCAGTTCTTACAAAACCCCACTGAAGACAACTAGGGCTTTAAACTGTATGAAGACGTGAGATGAGGTCGGATTGTGGTCCAAACGGAAAGTAGCGGTACTACATTTGTAATCATCTCGAACGAGGCGACACATATAATTTCGATTGAACTTCACTAGGTAAGTCCGTTTAATAGATTAATAATACTACAGAAACAAATGTCAAAAATCATCAACACAAAAATTCCACGATAAAGGAACAAACTTTTATAACTACTCGCGTTAGAGACCATTCTGAAATATCGTAAAAAAAGAGAGGATTAAATTCATCTTGTAAATAATAAATGGGGGGAATGGGAAAATGGCCGAAGCTAGTTACAACCCGTCCATTAGCGCTTTCAAATTCGTCACTCCCGTCCAATCTCGCCCGTTTTTCAAACGACTGCATAAGTAATCGGAACCCAAAGTGGAACATCACTCAGCTTACGAAACATACTGCACCGGCACACCGCTTCTATCCGAGAAAATGCAAACGTGCCATCGACAGAGAAGTTGCTGCTAGAATCGATATCTCGCGTAACGATGCGGTTCCCGTTTCACTATTAAGCTAGATTCGGATTAATGGACAAAATACCAATCACTTCCAGATCTCGCTGAAACTACTTTCCCCTATATGAAAACGCAGATACCCCCCCTCTTTTAAAGTTTCATTAATATAATTTCTACTTGAAGTGTGGCTGACATATTTTATGTAAAGTTGAAGAATATAAAACACTTAATAGGTATGTAAACATCTGGTTTCTATGTTTCTTCGAAATGTGAGAAATGAACCGAATATTTGGTAGCACTAGTAACTTAATTCACCTAAAGGCAATTGAAGCATATAAATCACTAGGACAAATTAACCCACCTACGTAATATTATGTTCTCTTAAAGGTATTTTTATACCATCCACATAATATTACGAAGATCCGTAAACAAATTTTTTAACATTGCGCTTCTGGTGTTGATACACTTCCCCTTTTCTCATATTCTCGGAAATCTCAAGTATTTCGAAAATAATTTCAATTTTGGAATTATACAAAGGAAGACTCCCAACCCGAAAATTCTGTTTTTAATAAATCCTTATGCGAAGTATACAAAAATCAGTGTTTTGAAAAGACTACAATCTTAAGGGTTGGTTTCACCCTTTCAGTATGGCTATATACTATCAAACAAAAATCATTATCTTCTGCATTTACTCAATTTCATGGAAACGAGAAATTTCGAGTTGGCAGCCTTCCCCTGTCAGTCGAATCGTTAAGGGGTTAAAGCGAGGTAGGCAAGCACGTCACAGTAACGGAGAGAAAGCGAGAAATCGCTTCACGGATAGGTAGTTGTCGGTTGATGGAGGACGATAATATTTCCCCCGTGCTACGGGCAGACCACGTTTCCTGTTAAGATAGGAACGACACGTACCAAAAGGGCGGATTCCCTCCTCTCCTGGCTGTGATTTTTCCGCGAGCGTGGCACGTGTGCCGCGCGATCTCCGCGACGAAAGTGATTTTTCTCAGAGTCGCGCGCTGCTTGCCATTTAGGGCGCGTTTCGAGCCGAAGTAGAAACGGCACGTGCGGGAAAATCAGACCTCGTCGAAGCAGCTGACACTCGTTCCATTCCCTCCCCTTTACCCATTCGCAGTGTCCGTCCCTTCCTTTCGACCTCTACCAGTCTTCCGTTGACAAGAGGATCTCAGAAAACGATAATCTCTCTTATCAGAAATCTCACGAGAAATATCTGATTATTCTTTCAGATATGTTCATCGCCCCTTTGTAACGTCGCCCTGCAATTTGCTTCGACGCCGCTGATTTCAGAAACTGAATGATCCGATGATTCCTCTTTTTCCAACATCTGTTATACTCTCTTCTTGCAATCCGTATTCCCGTGGGGTGCAACAAGCTGGAGATTCATCCCACTAAATCCCAAGAAAAAGTGGCGACGTCACGTCCGCTTCTCTTAACAGAGCTCTACGAACCTCCGAGCAATAGTGTTCTTGCCGTTCATTAATAGAAGAAATCTATTCGAATGCTTCTGTCGAGGGTCTAGCTGGAAAGTCGACAACAGCGGCCACAAGCTCATCAGACCCGCTTCCGACACCTCAGATTCCCCTCGGTGCCAACTTCCAGCGAACTCACCGCGCTGGAAGTAATTCCTTTTCAGCGCTTGGAATCGACTTCTCGAAAGCTCGACCCGCTATCTACCCCCGTTCGCGACGATAGCCGGCGCACGTACCGGAAGAACACTGTCCTCTTCTTGCCGCGGCTTCTTCTTCCCCGTTTCCAGTTCGCTAGCCATGCACGATGCACACCCTTCCATCGAGCACATAAAGAATAGCGACGGGCTCCTTTCGATACCAGCATTCTTCGAGGGTGTTTTCTGGACGAACGATAAAGTCGAGGGCACTGGCTAACAAAGTGGTGCTTATCGGCATTCCTGTTAGAGTCCTCAGGAACGGGACAACGAGACTGGCGTAAGCGTGTTGGCACGCCGAGAGACCTTCCCACCTGCTGCATGATTTTAGCGATCAGGTTTTACACTGATCCTGGATTCTTGCTGTAGATATAATTTGATTGAAGCAGCGTGGAAGAACGATGACGTAAGCAAATCTCAGTACGTGGGAAGTGTGTTGGAAGAACTGAGTCTAGTTTTCAAGGAAATGAAAGGAAACTCGCAAGAGTTTCCTGAATCCAAAGCCACCACAATTGTGATGTCTTTAAGCGCGTGCCGTCGCATTAAGCAGCCACCAGGAGGTTATACGTCCGTGACAGAGGACGGTCTGGAGGAAACGATTCCAAGGGGAATATCTCCATAGAAATAGTTTTGCACGAGATTGTAGGCTATTGGTTCCTTGTCATCCTCCTTCCACCCGTCGATTATCCCGCCCGCGGCGTGTTCACCCAACGACTGCATAAGCGATCGAGGAACTGAAAGGCTCGGAGCGTTTTGCATATGAAGTATGTAGCCTCGTCTCCGCTCTCATATCTCTAGTTCTTCACTTTGTCGGGAGCAGGAAGGCACGTATCGAGGGATCCGTGCCATCAATCCTTGCCCAGCCATCTTTATTTCGAAGCCACCACTAACTAGTCGAAAGGTGTTTCGAGACGGGTAAAATGGATATCCCCTTCGCGCTTCCACCAGCTTCGCTGGCCCTGTTCTTCCCCTTTCCTGCACCCCTTTCAGAAGCACTAAGTCCAGCCACTTTTCCTACCTCTCCATATGCGATTCGGAGGAACGTGTCTTCCCTGTTCCGTTCCCGCTTTCAATGGACCAACACTTTGCTTCGTTCCTCGAGCGTTTGTTCGACGCTGAAGGGGCTACTCGCCGCGACAAGGGCTCCGTTCTCGTTACCAAAGAAGATGGGAGGAGGGTGTTCATTGTCACGATGCCAGCTTCGTTTGGCGAGTTTGTTTGGCGCGTAAGGGTTTCTCGAAGACGGAGCCACTTGCAGCAGGACATCTCACTTTCGATCACTGTTTCGGCTTCCTTTTCATCGATATCGGATGCCTTCTCCCCCTCGCCGTCACTTGAAACATCCATTGTCGGGAATATTCTGTTTGGGAGGCAGGAAATGAAACTGTTCCAGCGAAATACATTTCGGCTGTGATCCCGGAGACATAAGGTACACTTTCCCCTTCAACTTTCTTCTGCTTCCTTCATTTACGTTTTCACCTTGCGAATAGTGGAAAGGCTTCAGTTCCTAGGAAGCTGCACTTGGTTCAGGCATCCGAGTGTTTGAGGTCCACAGGAAGCTGGAGAGAGCCATCTTGAATCTTCAGTTCGATCAAGCAGACCGAAATCAGGTTCGGAAGACAGGATTGCTTCAGCAGCCCGCCGAACTTCCAACGATGACACTTTTCACGCGAACATCTCCCGTCGACTTTGATCGATCCCCGAAGACCAGGAATCGATAATTCCATCTCTTCTTCCGCCAAACATTCGACGCCCGTAGGACTTTCCCCTGGAAGCCCGTGAATCGATGGAATCTTCAGACTCGAGCGCGCGAATCGATAACGTAATTCTGTGCCGCCTGAAGAAAGGAAGACTCAGCTTTCCTTGGCTCTCCTTGTCAACAGATACATTCTGCACCCCTTTTCCCACCAGAGTTTCCCTGATATATTTGAAATCACTCTTTCGTCGAGGCCTTCCTTCTTCGATCCCAGCAACCTCATACGAGAAAATAATACAGATCGTTGATGACGTTCTTTAGACTCTAATATTGGTCAGTTTTCTTCATAGATTGAATGCTTGGACACAGACTTAGATTTCTCCAGTCAATGTGTCATACATTCCTCCCCTTTGGTGACGAAAATCTTCAGAATAGAAGATCCACCATCCTGGTGTAGGTGGTCCATTGGACCGCTAGTAACGGTTTCTTACAGATGTCTTGATGAGCACGAGGCTTCCCGGCCGCACGTGTGCGGCAACATCTTCCACTTTCTTCCTGCAGATGACGAATACTTCATTGGAATAATTATTTGGTAAATAAAAGCTGAACGTAGCCAAGGTACGGCAGGTCTTCAACTGCCCGAACTTTCATCCACTCCCTGAGCATCATCTTCCCTCGACCAGCGATAGAACAAAGTCAATCTCGCCGGGCCAAGTGTATCGGAGCTGTAGTGGAGCAACCGGACACGTTGACGCGCGACGGACCTTCTGATTGCTTGATTAAGCTCGCCACGCCGGCTGAAAGCACGTTCTCCTCTTTGTTTTCGTCGCGCGAGTCGAGGGTCTCGCGTCAAAGAGGAACACGCCCCCTTTACATGAGCGCAGGAAGGAAGTTCGTACGGAGCAAAGCGACAAACTTTCTTCTTTTCACCTGTTGGGAGAGTGTGTCGTCGCTTTGATCGTCTTCTTCCCTTGGTTTACCCCTGTTTCCACAACTTTTCTCCGTCCCTGTTCCCCCCTCTGCCTTCTCACGTCGCCTCCACCTCCGTCATTCTCGATGCCCGAGATAATATGCTCGCAGCTGGCACGCCGCGTGCCTCTTTCGTTCTGTCCCCCTTCGGGCGGTTCTCTTCTCTTGGGAAATAAAAAAAAAGTGCTCTGGCGGATCTGAAGTGGAGAACGAACGGAGGGCCCCGGGTTTTCAGCACGGCGCTCGTGGGTGCACGGAAATCGTCCCCTTTTTCCGGCTACGAGTGCTGCTTAACCACTTACGTGAAGTACCTTGCGAGCAGCACCAACGCCAACGCTACCATTGTCCGCGCCCTGAAGACGCTGGCGTCGCTGCCGATCGCGCACACCTCCTCGGTGTACGGCTCGCAGTGCTCCTGTAATCAAAGAGGTTAATTCGATTATTAGCTGGATTTCGAACTTAAGCCGCGATAAGTCTGGGGCCTATACAGAGCGGGGCAGTTCGAGTTGTTACTACCCAGCGTATGGATGAGAAAAATGAAAGGGAGCTACTTCTGATATGCAACGTAATTGATTATATCGATTTTTTCAATCTGTAATAACTTTCGATGAACAAGGTACGCTAAAGTTTAAAACGACGTAAGGTCAAGAATTTATTTTAATTAGAAACGAGATCGAAGAATTTGGGAGTGTTTAGTAGTGATAGTAATGAACAAAATATGTTCAAATAACTTTGGTCCACGAATCAATACTGTAATTTGCCATTTTCTGCGCATTCATCGAATTTGGGCGCACTGAGGTTACACGTAGGTATTGATCATGTGGTAACGGAAAATAATAAATACACGGAATAGTGCAGTCAATGGGGGATAAATTGAACAATGGCGATCAGACACGTTTCGATATAAATTACTATCATAAAGAGTAGCCTCATAGAACCGTACGAAAATTGAACGTAACTAATAATAATCGCCCTAGCGTCGATGCAATGTTTAATTAATAAAAACAAATGTTTTATTCCCATTACTGAAACTAAAACCCGCAAGAAACACCAAAAAGATTAATTTACAGACTTAAATTAATTGGATATTTTCTGAGTAGTATATGCCCTTAAATTCTTCGATCTCCTTATCTGATCGCAATATTACAATATTAACATGCTCAGTGCCATCTGGGCCACCGATGACCCACGATATTTATCAGAAATTAAATTTTCGTGGAACGAACAAGCGGATTTTGTGAAGTGACATTGAACCAAGCCAGGGGAAAACCGCTGCTTCTCTACAATCGAATATTAGTTTAATTTCTTTCATCCTCTTTAATGATCCATCTGTAGCGTCATATATAAAGCACACTTTTTACTAAACAAACATGTCTTTTATAGCTTATCATGAGAATAAACTGTGTGTCATAGGAAAAGTCTCAGTTTCCCTTTATTTATTTCTAATTAATAGAAAAAAAAAATGCCCCGTTTTCGACACTAATGACTGCCATTAGTAGCACCAAGCGATTTGACGAACGCTCTAAAGCACTACATAACCGGACGTATCTCGTTACGGCAACAACAGTTCCTCCCCAAACGGGGAGTGGCAAATATTTACCCTCAAAAGCGAGCTCGCCATTCTGTCAAGGAACTCCTTTGTAAATTGAGCTGTGTCATCACCACATCGCCGGCGAACTGTATGATGCGAGCACGCCAAATACTCCTTGAAGCCACTGTAACAGACATGCACAAAATTCTTCTTTCATTACGTTCCATAGGTACGAATCATTTTCTACAAACTAAGTTCATTCCACGATTCCACGATGTATTAGCTAAAGATCCTATTGTACGTGTCAGTGTGCAAGAGTAGGCGTTTGCCCCCTCCCCCGACACAGGAAAGAAGTAATAAATTAGTCATTCGTCCAAAATTAAATTAAATTATTACAAAATAAAAATTAATTCAATTCTGAAGTAGAAATTCCGCATTGTGTACAGATTTCTTCCGTTGATCTAATTACACGTAAGATATAATGGCAAAATTTGTTTCAATATATATTGCCCCTCCCTGAATAAAATTCATTATTTGTCCCTCCTTGAATGAAATTCTGGCTACGCCTCTGTGCACATTAGTTGCGAGTAGACATCTGTCTGTTAATAATCCATCCACATACTTGATTTTCCCATATTTTCTACAGTCTTTTTACATTCTTTCTACAAGATTTTCTATCAGACGACCATATGGAAGCGCTGGAAGTAGAATTATTGCCTGTGATCCGAATGCGATGGTTTTTCTCCATTTAAAGTCTGAAACTGTGGTGGTCTTGTCCGCGGGAGATAGAAAGTAGACTGATTTGAAAATGCATCTGTCGGTATAATACATGAGTCGTCCGTGGTGCTATAAATCGACGTCACAATGAGACACCCCTGTAATGCAGCTTTCCTTGGAATAAAACTTCCCGTCAGAGTTCCCGAATGCGTGGCGCGCGCCATTTATCAAAGTGTAACAGATTGAACAGGGCAGCCTCTATTGTTTAACCGTGCAACGCGAGACGGACAGCGAGCCGAAGATTTTCGTCCCAATCGTCGTTTACAAACTATGTACTTGTTGTCTGAAATAATGGCTTGCAGGTTTCAGATCAAAACTGTGGTAATAAATTTTGATTTCAATGCCTGAGATTAAGGAAGCGCGCCGATTGTAGAATCAAAAAGACGAAATTCTATTTAAGGGAACTACGCAGTTGTTTTCCGTGAAAGAAACACTTTCTTTTTAATGTATTAGTAAACAAAAATGAAAGCAAATCCGGATGTGCCCTTTTGCCCAATGTTTATTATTATCATAGAGATTGAAAGAAAGTTGGTGTGAAATATACATGTGCTTTAAAAATAGCGGTGCTAATTGGTAAACATTTTAACGCTCTTCTGTAATTTTCAGGTAATAGGAATTAGTTTTAAAAAGTGATATAATCCAATTTCAAGGTGTGACTCTTGTTGGTTACATCCGCGGAACCAATAAAAACTAAAATTGCAACAGAATTGTTAAATTGGAGGCCGAAATACGGCGATTATTTCAAGAAAATTTTGTCGCGTTTGTGCACTATTAAAAATCCGCGACTTTTTCACTTTTTGATGAAAATTTCAAATTTTTACGGACCATACCACAGGTTTCGCGAGAAATGGCACATGCTTTATACGTTCTGTACTTTTTTCAAGTCGATCTGAATCTCCATTCATTCGCAATTAGACGAAAAAATTTTATTCAGAAAAGATAGTACTTTCGGAAAATGCAATAAAAAATTGATTTTTCGACTGCCTAGTCCCCTTGAGAGGAAAATATATAATTGAAGTTTGCAGCGTAAAATAGTAATAGTAAAGATACACTCTATTCAAAATTCGAAAAGCATCATCTATAGTGCCATCATATGTATAACAATCACACGCAACTAATTACAACAATTCCTATTAATAGATACACAATAATCTCCATTAATAAACCCCCACTAATTTCCAAATTATTTACGTAGGTATTCCAATAATCCTCCACATTTGAGCGACCAAATATTTGTTGCTGGGAGTGTATATAATCAATTGTTAAATGAAAACAAAGTACACATACCACGCGCGCATTCACTTCGATCCGCAAAAACTGAGGCTTCAATCCGCGAAACAGGCTTTTCCAATGGGAAAAACATAGATTAAAAATGTAAAATCGTTACGTACAAAAAATTTGGAACCTCCCCGTTTCAACGGTACAACGATTTTATACCTCAGTTTCGAAGCTACATGAAACATGGACACCTTTCTCTACCAAAGCAATAACAATAGATAATATCGCGATATAAAAAGGGGTAGGTAAAGAGTTTTATAGGTGGCGACTTGAAAAAGCTCGATGGGAAAGCGCGGGGCCGTGAACATCGATGTGTAGAAATAAATCGATACGAGGGCGAGGGAAAACAAAGAAAAAAACATAAAGAATAATAATATTCGATGCGCGTCCAGCCGCGCACAGCAGTAACGTGCTCGCGACTGTCGTTTTTCCGCGGAGTCCATTTTTGACGATCCCTCGTGTAAACACGAAACGAGAGGGACAGCTTTTCACGGTGGCGGCCGCGCATGGGACGTAATGTCATTAGCTTATCTCCGCTACGGTCTGTTGCAGCTTTTGAAATTATGCGCTAACCGGTAGAAAAAGGAGAAAGGCACAAAGAACAGTGGAGAAGGAGGGGGGACAGGGGAGGGTCGGAAATGGACATAGGGGAAAGACAGGTAACCAGAAAGGGGACAAAGAGAAAAGAAGGACAGACATGGGAGAGAAAATGGGGGAGAAACGTAGTTTCAAATGAAAACGGAGGATGTTAACAGAGGATGTATGTTTACTATACGAAATAAGTCAAAATTATAAAAAAAAAGTTGAAATAGAATATTGTAGGGAGGGGCAGAAAATCTTCAATGGGGGGGTGGAAATGAATAGAACAGAAGAGGTGGAATGTAATAGAAAGATAGATTGAAATAGAAAGGAAAGGACGAGTACTTAGTGGAATGACGACAACAAGAGAGAACTATAGAGAAACATGAATATAGAAGAGAAATGGAAAGGGGGGCAGAAAGATAGACACGAAGTGAAGGAAAAAGGGCCAAAATAGAGGTGCGACAAACACAAGAGGGTGGGGAAAAATCGATTTGATGTTAGGGAAGGAATACCCGTAGCGATATAAAGAGAGGAGAAACAATAGAGGAAGTGAAAGCTGGCAGATGTAAAGCACGGATGAGTGTGAAAGAGGAATGGGAGGAAAATACAATTACAACCGCAGGGAAATAAAATGGCAACGTAATAAAACAGACAGAGGCAGAAGTCACAGGCGAGGAAAAACGGGGCGGGAACAGTGGTGGGAAATATGAAGCGTGGGAAGAGAGAAACGAGGAAAATGGGAACGGAAAGTGGAGGGAGAAAGGGGAAAAATCGGCGTGCAAAGAGGAGACAGGAGAAAGTGAGTGTAGAGGGAGAGTGGCAAAGGCTGAGCACGCAACCGGAGCAGGGGGGGGGGGGGGGGAGAGGCTTCAAACACATCCGCCGTGTATGAACACGACTCACTCTTAACACTCTTATCTCGTAAATTCAATTGCACCCTCCTCCAGCTGCACGCGCTCTTTTTATATTAAATCTTTGTGCACGTCCTATTGCGTTTAATGTGCTTAATGGAATAACTCGGTCAAAGAAAATGCTTTCAAGCTCCTGGCCGGCCAGCTTTCATTTCTTAATTCATGACGCGTTAAAAAACAGATGGGTGCGTTAAAATAGCGCCGGGTTAAATGACCATTACCGAACCACGTATGATCCCACCGTTAAGACCGCTGTTTGACCTATACGCTATTTTACTAGTATCCACGTACAAGCACTGACTTTGGAAATAGAGTACCTTGCAGGAATGTAGTTACGTAAAAGCAAAAGAGGGTGAGAGCTGATTTTTATAGCTCGAATTAATAAGGGCTATGAAGACATTACTTTAATCTACCATGTCACCGAAAGGAGAACCGGAAAAATACCGGTATTTATTTCGGTTTCGGTACTTCAACAATTTCGGTATTCACCTATTACGGTATTCACCTATTTCGGTTCTATAACGGTTTCGGTACGATATCGGTTTCGGTATAGCTTCGTTGACGTAATACCGGTATCAAAATCATACCGGTTTGAAGTCCCTGTGTTCTGGGGTCTGTAGGAATCTTTCTAAACAAGTGCAAGACATTTGGCAATTCGTACCCCTAGAGATATCGGTTTTGCACACCACTTGAGGCGGTCCCAGATTAATCACTATATCTCTGCCATACACAGTACCTTGAATCTTAATAATTCAGTCTAATACAGTTAACACTTAAAAGCCGTGATTTATGCTTATAATCTCTGTCAAGAAATGGAAGTTCATACTAGGTATGGGAGTTATTACCAAGGGATTGAAATCGGGACGAATATATTTCTGAACTCGATGCTTAATGAAACCATTACCCCTATACCTACAAGTTAACTTTACCTGCCAGGGGAGTACAAATGAAATAATCCCCCTGTAAATTCTCCACGTAGAAGCAGAGAAACTGCTTCAGCTAACAAAATGTCTGCTCGATAGGATTATTGAAAAACCAATTTTTATTATAGAAGAGTGTACTCTAGAAATGATTAACGTTTTCTGCAGAATTCCCAGTGAATTTATTAGTACAGTTACCACGAGCGGTATTTTAAACAGCGGATGCAGTCGAGATATTAACAAAAGTCAAGGTCTTCCTACAACTCTATCCTCCTGCGCCATCGGTAGAGGAGCATTAATATTAATATTACGATATGCATACGATCATAGGCGCCTATAACAAGAGTGTAACAGAAAAGGAATGCGTCATGGTAAGGTGACAGGAAGTATTTCAGTCATGTCAGATGTGTTCGATGTAAAGGGCAATCTGTTATGAAATATTTCCTTCCGACAACGATTTCCGGCTTCTGCGTATCGATACACGAGCCACGGGAATTTGGTTGAACTTTTTCAATGTCATATAAATGTTGCAGCATAGAAATATAAATTCCATTTAATCAATCCTTTCACTTGGAAAAAATTACCCGAATAAATTAACTGAATTACACAAAATGCTCGATTCCTGAACTTTGGCTGGGTGAAAAATATTTTACATGTTAATAATATCTTTTCAGTACTGAATAATAATTGATATATGGAATGACATAACAAATTGCCACACAAAAAATTTGCAGAACCTTCCGGAATTAAAGAAAATCAGAGGCTATGATAATTCTGACCAGCCTCAATTTATCGTATTGAGTATACTGAACTGGATGTTATAAAGATGGCAGAGGATGAATAAGATCCCAACTTTGGTCTTGCATGTTAGAAAATTCCAGCCGAGACGTGGATGGATGGCGGAGTCTTGAAACTTGCTTTTCAAGACGAAAGTCTCATCAGGATCTTTTAACCTCGAAGGTAAGACTAAAGGGAAAAGGAAGAGGCGCGTGTCACGAGAAGAATTTCCATCAATTTTAAATTCTTCAATGATCCTGTCAAGTCTTGAATAAAAATGTAATTCGCCGAGCAGAAAGGCAGTATTTATTACTTGTGAAAATAATGTTAGAGAAGTAAAAATACACGATAAATTTGGATTAACAATTCCTTCTACCTTCCAAGTATATTCCCTTTGGAATAAAAATTCATTTTCAGGATCAGTTTTATTAAGCAACATTTTCTCTGAATAATTATTGAAATGGTATTTTTAAGCTTCCGTAAAATTGATAAATATAGTGTTAATTATAGTAACTTTATTATCCAAGAATTCTTTGAAGACGCACTTTGTTCTGAAAGATTCTGTTATCTACTGCCTGGTATTGTCGCAGCATTGTGTTTCAGTTCACTCGGGTCGAATTACATTAATCGCATTTATTCTACGAGAATCGAGCACATTCCGAATTAGTCATACTTAATTCTCCACGGCGAAGTTTCTCGACCGAAGAATTACTCTCGCTTTAACAAGTTACAAAAAATCCACGGAGGATTGTGATTTTTCGCTCACCAGCAGAGGGACTTGAAAGAATCGCTTGAACCCTCGGTGATGTTTCTTCTCTCGATCTCCTGGGTGGTTTTCTGGTACTTCTTGTAACAAAGCTCATATTCGGGCTGCACCTCCTGCATGCAAGGCGCGTGTTTCAGGAATTCTGTAAACAAAACGAGACACCAGCTGATGAACTGGGGGTACAGAAAATACAAAAAAAAAAATAATGTTTATTTCTGCAAATGTCACAGACACTGATCATATGAAACTTTAAGTTTGAAATCCATTCTTTTATTAAAATGTAAGTAACAATATTTCCAGTTTAAGGTTCCCAAAAGATTTCAAGTCGAAGAGTATACAACAGAAGGCTTCTACTATTTTGCCAGACACTTTGAAGTGACCATAATGATTTAACAAACGACCGGCACGAGTGAAAATTTCATGGGGGTTAATGACCAAACGCATTCAAGGGCGGAATGCTCCTGATACAAAGTACAAAGGATTGGTCCAATTCTTAGTAGAATTAGTGAAGTTTGAATGAGGTCTGCTTCAAGCCCAAATGAGTTCTGTTAAAGTTCCGAGTGGTGAGGGGTTCTGTATGCTTTCTTATGGAGTTCCACTTAGTCCTAATCTAGGTTGTAGCGTTAAACCTTCGCCGAACGGCCATCTCCCTGAAACCTAGACGTGCTTGAATAGCTGCAAACGTATACGGTGCCAACAGATATACTCCAGAGAATCCCCTAAATTATTGCGCGTATCTCTAATTTTAGGAGAATAAACTAATGCAACCAAATGTAGTATCCACATAAGTTTCTGATCGATTTTTAACTCAAGTCGACATAAGTGGATTTGCAGAATATTAATTAAAGAAAACTAGACACGTATTTTTTCGTTTTTACTGACAAACAGACGAGGGAGATGTAACCCCCCCTAACAAAATATCCTTTATAAAATTAATCCTACAGAGCTAATTTGACTAGAGTTGTTCCATGTTAAATGTAAAAGCATACTGAACCAGAAAACATAATAAAAATAAAATAAAATAATGACACTGAAAGCACAAACCAGCCCTACCCTCGATACCCAATAACGAAGCGACCATTTCAATGACGAACACGTCGTTCGTTCATCGTTACATTATTAATTTCACGGTGCTCCGTAATTCCCTACATCGTTCACTCGCGGCATAGTCGCCAATCGGAGGCTTAGTCAAACATAATAACGCTAATAACAAGCATCAAACGTAAAAGCGAGTCGACCAACCATTTCTGAAGTCGATTACCAATATTAGCCATCGACAAATGGAACACCCGCGCCTACGATGTCGTTTGTAGATTCTTCCCGTTGGCGTATCGAGTCTCGATGACCACCCAACAATTAAAAGCGACAGACTTAACTCGGACGCGCGAAGGCGGCCACGCGCGTGAACAGCGTATAAACTCGTTGCCCTGGTTCGATATCGATAATCGGGCTCATTACGCCTCGCGTTGCCTAGTATCGCTCTTAACGAGGGGCTAATCGCGTAACCGATTTCCAGATGTATAGACCGATCGGCTAATGCCACCATGGACCAACGCAGCTCGATGATCGCTTCACTCAATGACGAATTCCACGCCCTCCCACGTGCCGAAAGGGGTATGGTATGTATATCCATATGGTGCGTTGTTCTGTGAATTTTCAATTGTTCTCACGTCTTTAATTAGGTTTCAAGAAAATACAGAAAAATGATCAATCATCTCGTGTGTTTCTGAAATTATTAGTGAACCCATAATCCCCCAAACGTACCGAATTTCCACAATTTCGTTAGTTTGTTGAATTCTGGTATAAAATTGTGCAAGAGCATTTTCGAAATATGAAGCTTCAAGAAAACGTAATTAAAAACCGGCAATATCGATTTTCTTGCCACTCTGAATTCGAAAGGGGAGTACATACCCGCTCAATCGAAGAACATTGATACAGAAGTTAGTAAAAGAGGGTAAGTGGAATTGCGAGTACTGGGTGGACGAATACGTATCATCATAAATAATCCAGGATTTGGAGAAATCCCCGTGTAATTGAGCAGATAAATGAACGTCACTCGCAAGGATGCGCTGCTCAGTTTCCCAGGAGTGCACGCGTTCAATTCGAAAGGACAGAGTGGAGGGAACGTGGTGGAAGGAAAATACAAAATTCCGTAAAGTGTCGAGGATTAACCGTTCCGCGGAGAAACAGGCTGCAATTCAGCTGTCAGATTGGGAAGCCACGGAAGATGCATTTCGCGTGATTATTGCAGCGAATTTCTGCGGTATGTCTGTGGCCCGTGCATAATCTGTCGGGGGTAAACCCATCGGCCATTACAGTCAATAATGTATTCAGCACTCTCGAGATTACAGGTACTATATCGGCAATCTACTGGCCTTTAGTGTTCAAGAATGCCTACAGTAAGTCCTCTCGCTATGACATATATCGTATTGTATAAGCTGGGTAGTCGCATAAATGTATTTGTAGTAATACTGTAATATATAGGTAATGTAGTTGCATAATACGCGCTGTCAACCCCTTGTACATTTCTTTAGATAGTAGTTAGTATTTAATGTTAAAGTAGTAGTTTAGTATTAAATACAAAACTTTGGTATAGGAAAATGTATAATATAATGATTGGAAGATGGGTGACGAATACAAAAAGAATAGGAATATGAAATGAAGTGGAACGGGAGAGAAATGGATGTAGGAGTTAGAAAAGAGTTGGGAAAAAATAGAGTAGGAATAGAATAAGTAATAAAATAGGTTAAATAGAAACTAGGCATGGGAGAGATAAAGAGAAAGAGGAGAGGGAGATGTTGGAGTAAGTTCTGTAATACAAGTTAAAATGGAAGAGTGTAAATAGTAGATGTATGTTTAACAGGTAAGGGATGTTTGTAGTGATAATTCATTGAATTCTGCGAATCACGAATCCTTCCACTTTCACAAGGTTTAACGACGTCAGTATGTAGGTAATTCCAATTTAAACTTTGGTAAACCTGAGAGGAAATATACTTGAGGTGCAGGGGACTGATGTAAAATTAAGCAACTATCATGAGTTGAATGAGAAATGGAGATTTGAATGATTTGACTGACAGCGAAACGACTATCCCTGGTGGTTTGATTTAAGTAATTAGTAGAAATCCTCAGCGGCGACAATTTGATATTATGACACTGTTTAGGCAGACTATTAATACAGTAAAATGGGAATATTTTAATATAGAATAAATAATTAAATGTTGACGGAGTGGTGGAGTATTTATCATTAGAAACAGTTTTGTATTTTTAACGTCACATTAATTTGCAACAATTTATGAGGATAAATATAATAGCCTCAAAAAATGTTGATTGACGAAATTAGTCAAGAGTGAAATAAGAATTCCATGACGATCTTATAGAATTAATTTTCGATGTTTTGTATATTGTATTCATCCCTTCTGGGATGCAAAGTAAATTAACACAAATGAGGTCAGATAATGCATCTCCATCAATTGAAGATGGATAAGAATGTTACAGGGATACCTAAGTCAAATGGTTTAGAAAAATCCAATTACGTGTAGCAGTATTTTTTCACAAAGCACAATGTGGCTCTCTTTCAGACGAGGTCAACTGACGTTTTTACATATCCAAATTCTTATAACTCCTTTACATATATAAGATTTTTTTTTAAAGGGCAAGGTTTGATTTGCTTCAGTTATTTTAAAACAATTGAATTATTTGCGGAATATTCTCGCTATACATATCCACCGACGGACCATTCTTCGTGAATTTATAATTGCTCACGTATTCGGAGTTTAAATGCGACGTATATATCTCCAGACCTAAAGTAAGACTCCTTGAATACTGCAGGATTAATTCTGTCAACTGAAATACAAGGCATTCTCACGACCTCGGAGACTAGGTTAACAAATTTGGGGACATCGGAAAATCAACAGGGGTGAACTGCAATGAATCCGACTCAATAATGCAATTCGACACTTTTGACATTACAGGAATATCGTAACTGTTTCCGTTTTTAGATTCTCAGTCCATATGAGACGCGTTTCTACCACTTCGAGGAAGTACCGCCAATACCCGAATTCGATTATTCAGAGTTCAGACGGCTGCCTATAAAAATACTCAAACCCAGATGCTGAACTGAAAGGCGGGATGCGGTTAAAAAAGAAGAAATTCCATTCGATAACGAATCGTCTGCAATAAAATTCATTGCATCGCGATCAAATCAAGACATTGATTGGCGAAAAACTGAACAAACGAAGCTCGCGACGTTATAACGAGGCTAAATGTAATAAAAAGAAGCTGAAATCTAAAGACAGTAATAGACTTCACCTACTCGTTAACACGATATCCGTCGTTAATGCGTGAAATTGTAAGTTTCCAAGAGAAGGAAAGATAAACGAGTTAATTATGCAATTGTGAATTTGATTATTTCATTATCATTAACTGTTAATCAAGCTTCTATCTTAGTACGACTTAAACTTAATTAAAAGCTTGTCGAAATTCAATGTAACCAGAGCTAGACTTTAACTCCTTTCTAAGACCAAAATCCAGTTTTGTTCCAAGTTCTGTTATAGTAGCAACCAAACTGTCTTATACTGAATCGAACATCCTGTATTATCTCAAGTAACTGAGCCTTAAACTTATTAACTGACGTAACTAACTTCTTGGCTAGAATTCTGAGAATCCGCCAGGATTTCTTGTTTGATACCTCAATCTACCTATAACACTGTTTGCAATGTACACGAGCACCCAAAGCAGTCTTTCTTTAATCTGTCAACTGGTCTTACTCGTAATCAGTTAACTGAACTCATTCTTTTACTAAAAACACTCGCCGTACATTTTAAAATGTGTGTTTCAGTATACCAAGAACGATATTTTCTCTATATTTAATATTACTATATATTCCCCCTTGCAAAAGTGTAATTACCAAAGTTTCAAACATCATTAAATCGTCCTACTCGAAGGGAAGGTATAAAGGTATTTCGTGAAGACGAGTTAACTCGCCTTACTCGAAGGGAAGTCATTCCGCGATGAGTTAACTTGTCTTATTCGAAAGGACGTCATTTCATGACGAGTTAACTCGCCTTACTCGAAGGGAAGTCATTTCGTGATGACGAGTTAACTCGTCTTACTCGAATAGAAAGTATTTTCAGATGACGAGTTAACTCGTCTTACTCGAATATAAAGTATTTTCAGATGACGAGTTAACTCGTCTTCGCGAAATACCTTTATACTCGAATTCTTACAATCATCTCTCAGCAATGTGAAATAGAGGAATACGATTGTTCGACTTACTGTCTTGATAAGGGCCGTCCTGACAGAGCTCCATGACCACCTTGTTGGTGCCAGCGTACAGAGAGTTGAAGTGCTCCCGCTGCTTCTCCTGCATGCAGTCGAACGTATACGTCTGGATGCACTTCATGCCAGCCTCGAAGTTTCTGCAAGAACAAGAAATAATACTTGATACGAGCCTCGCGACACAATACTAATTGGGATCTGGAATGCCACGAGCGGTAGAAACGAGGAGACTTCGGAGATTTAATATAATGAGAAGGGACGGAAGACGTTCCACGTGAATCCGTTTTCAACGAAAGCCAGAGGATACAAATTGTTCTGCGGGACGAGGGAACAGTTTCAGCTTGTCAAGTGCGGCTTCACCATCTTCGTCCAAGTAAAGAATATCGCATATAATGGGCTCACAAGTTTTCTGTTTTTCACGACAGCTAATTGTGGCAACGAGCTACACCACTGAGAACCCTTCAACCTCGAAGATTGGTCGAATTGTAACCGCGTGAAACAATGGTCGTTAAGAAAACTTCTGTATTTAGGCTGTTTCCTGTAAGTATCGTTGCTTGAAATCGAAACACCGAAGACGTGTTTCTTCACTCTATCACTAATTCTGACTTGTATCGTTAGAATTGGGTGAAATTTATTCAGGTTATTTGATTAACTGATATTGTAACGATTTGGAGATAAGACGATTTTGAAATATATTTTGTAAAATAACATACATGCAGATATAAAAATGCAGATATAAATATACATGGTAAGTAAAAAAGAATTTCCCACAATTTACTGGTGTATAATTATATCTCAGAACTAAGAAGACCGTATATTTGAAGAAGCTTTCGAATTATGGCAATATTTCTGGTTCTTGATTAAAGGGAAAATCTCAGCAAAAGGTCAGAGAAACTTTTTAATAACGATACAAACTATCCACTCCACATTTTATCGAAATACGCTGTTGCACACCGATTGCTTCTACCCACTTCAAACTTTAAATTGCATTTCTTAGTACTTTCGTATCTATTAAATAGCATTTTCTTCTCCCGGAAGGCGAAGTAACTATCGTAGGAAGAAATCGATCGGTTTCAAATAATCCAAAGTAATACGGCAAGCGATTATTTGAAATTGCACTATTTGAGAATCTAATTCCTCCGCGAGAATTCCAGTGTCGCCCATAGCAGAGACAACAATAACATTGCAATTATCTAAGTTCTGGGAACACCTATTAACACTGACTTTACATAACCACGTTAAAAAAATAAAAGAATCTGAAGCATAGCTGTGTAAATATTAACTATACAAATATTAACGTTCACATATGCTCAGTGGCGTAAATAGTAAAAAAACATTGTCGACTAAAGAAGAAGAGTTGTTAAAAGTCAGACGACGATAGAATTGTGCAAATATTTTCAATGAGATAAACAAATGCACTGATAGTGCTAAATAGGGGGGAGTGGTCGATGAGTATGCTGTTTGCTTCAAAGAAGTTAACAAAACTTCCCAAACTTTTAGATTTCAGAAAAGGAGGCCAGTAATCCCGCGGTGGCGTGAGTAAAACGAATCCAGGCGCTTTCTCACAGCTCGAACCGCAATTGAAATTTGAAATTTTAATGTGAAAAGCTGCAGTGGGCTGTTACTTGGGCCGCCTTTTATTCGTACCGTCGCTCGAAGCCTGATTACGGAGACTCAACACGCGAAATAATTCATCGCGATAAACTAATAATAACGTTTTGAAGGATTGTAACATGGGGGTTACATGATGTACTGTGATGCACTGCATCATCAGAAATTCAAGCAATATTCTCCTCATACTACAGTAATATTCTTCCCACACTACATTTCGTTCATTTTCTCCATTCGATTCCAACCGTCAGCCAACTTCAGTAGTAGTAGTAGTAGTAGTAGTAGTAGTAGTATTGTAACATACATAATTGCAGAACCAGTAATTTGCCGGATCTACTAATTATGAATTCATTCATTTTCAAAAGATCCAATAATACTACTATGGAACTACATTTTTTTCAGGAATAGTTTACAATTTTCATATAAAATTTGCGTTACCTACTTTTAGTACAATGTCTTAAGTGGTTATTAAAAAAAAAATGAATAGAAAAGCAGGCATCAATTTAATTGTAGTACAATAATTAATTTTCTGGATCCCTCACAAAAAATAGGTCGTTGGCGGAATGTGTACCTTTGGAACTCTGAAATCAAATTTAAATTTTTTCTTATGAACTACATGCGTGTAGCTTCCGTTGCACGTACCAATTTTTTAAATAAATTATTTTTGTAACAATGGTGCGCGTTAGAAGAAAAGTTTCAAAAATCCGCTAAAACATGGATAGTTTTTCGAGGCTATTTAAAAAAATTTGCTTTCGAACCAAAAAATCCATACGTGCAACGGAAATTACATCCATGTAGTTTATGAAAAAAAATTAAATTTCATTTCAGAGCTGCTGTTCTATAGTTACACACCCCGCGGGCAAACTATGTTTTTGTGAACGGTCTAGAAAATTAATTAATATATTAAAATTTATGCACGTTTTTTATTCATTTTTTTATATATAATCTCTTAAGGGGGAACGCCAATTTAGAAATTTTTGAAAAATCGATTTTAATATTTTCTTTAAGTAGAACATATTGAAAATATTCCCTGAAAGTATCAAGTTAATCCAACCAAAATTGACAAAGTTATACGCGTGTAAGTACGTAGATGTTCCTCGATGTAGCGCTCAGACACAAAACTTTAAACGCGTTTTCCTCAAAACCATGTTTTCAAAGTTGGTGACACATATAACTCAACAGATAATGAACCGATTTATTCGAGGCTTTACAGGCTTATTTTAGGGTTACAAATCTAAGCGCTGGCGGAAGCTTTTCCTTTTCTTTTGCCTAGATTTCTTTTTACTATCAAAAAACAAACGATTTTTACCAAATATTGATGCTTCAACTTTGCACAGCCGCCATTTTGCCCCAAAATAATTTTTCCGAAATCGTTCCCGATAGCACCTAGATAATTTCATAAATTATAAAAAATTTGAATTTTCTTCCCCCTTAAGACATTTAATATTCCTAAAAAAAATTCTTAAAAAATGCTTATTTTTATGACCGTCAGAGGTGAGCGAAGAGCAAAGAGTTAATTCCCATTCCTACTTTCTCATTTTCCACGCGTATAGACGATGCCAAGACCCGCCAATACGGTCATTTAAAAAAATTCCCTATCAGAAATGCTGCTCGACAAGGAACAATCTCAGGGAAAATACTCGAAATCTAATACCAGCCGTAAATTCCTCCCCGTTCCGTTTATTTCCCGCCGTTTCGAAATTACTATTCTCGAGTCTCGGTCCCGCGGAAAGGAGAGGGGGGAGGGGTGGAAATCGCGGCGAAATTTCCAGCAGCCACTGGGAAATTTATGGTTTTCCGAAACAGCCCCGCGCGACTCCGAAAATCACGCGCGATCGTACATTCGAGCGTTTTACGTACACGTGAGCACGTTATCTTTCCACCGTCCGATTTCGCCGGGGTTCCCAAAATTCGCTGCACATTACTCGAACACTTGTATTGGTCTCCTTCCGACCCGAGGGCGAATTCGATATATTCGGGTAAAAGCTCCCGCGATTCTAAACGACGCCGTTCGAATCTTGGCAGAAAATCGTCTGTCTTTCACGGAGCTTGTTTTGGACGAGTAATATCGCTTGCTACATTTCTATCATTACTCCTATTACTCGTGAAATTTAAAAACATTATTCGGGATTGTTTCTGCATTTAACTCACTGTATTTTGGGCGCGGACGATTTGGCACTTAAGTGGAATTCGCCCTAATTTATGAAGATCGAAAAACTACTTTTGATCACTTTCGAAATTTAGGAGAGATTTTACTGAATAATGGAAAAAATTTTTAACACCTTCTAACGCAACAGTGTAAATATCTCTACTTACACCACTTTCATAATCACTGGCACAAATATCTGAGACTGTTTATCAAGGTGTTTAGTAAAAACATTGAGGTATCTGACTGCCCAACGTGTTTTCAATGAAAAAAATGCGGTACGCGGCTTATACACTATCGAACTATTGTGTCCGTTATTTTTAAGCGCGAAATTAAGTCACCCAAATTGCCACTGCCACGCTTTAGCCTGACTTTCTTTACATCACAAGCCAACAATACATTTTCCAATTGACACAGCCTTATATCCTGAGAAACGACAGTCTCGTTTGTACTGTAACCTCAATCTACTGAATGTCCCAAGCAGCCTGCCACGGAACGTGGCTGATCGATCACGCGAGAAATTCGTATTAAAGCTAGCATCCACTTCGCAATATAAGTCCCATTCCACGATAAGACTTCTCTAACCGAAGGCGAACTACCCGTGAGGTGTTGTCCGAGTTTCCAAAGGAATCTGGTAGCCCGAACAGGAATTTCGAAGGAGTTCAACCATAAATGTATATTCCACAAATAATCAAATTAAGTAGATTCTTGAACAAATTTTTTCTCCCCGTTTTATCGCCACCAGTTTAATGATTCATATTGCGGGGAGGAAAAATGATATTAAGATCTATTCATGTTAAGGAGACGAGGAGTTTGACCATTTCCTTTCAGTTCAATCGCAAATTAAGAGGTCTTTAATAATTCGATTTATTCGCATTTTTACAAATTTGTAAATTCGATAACGTTTTAAAGTAATTCGAAGAAATTGTGTGAATAAAAAAATAGCAATTGATTTTTATTTTCAAAGAAACAGCCTATTTTCAATTATTAAATTTTTGTTGAAGCATTTATTAACTCTATGCCAAATATTTTTCAATCGATCAGAGAAAATATTATTGAATAATTGTTAATATCGGGATAGCCAGATTTCACTTGTTTTTCTCCATAAAAATTGACGAGTGCCAAGCATTGCTGAATACACGCAGAAACTCATATTTCTGCGCGCAGGATTTAATTCCCCCAAAATTACAGAACGGTAATAAAAATTTCATTAAGGAGAAGAATATAAATAAAATTCTATATTAACTGCTCGTCGATGTTCCAATATCATATTTAACCATAATAACTTTTATTTCAATATCATTATTAAATTTGTAAAAGTTATTGTGTAAGAAGTAGAACATTACACGATTCTTCAAGTTCCCCGTACACTTAAGGTTACACTTCTGCTTTAAATTAATACAAATTACTGGAGACGAAGTGGGAGAAGAAAATCTCTTCCCGGAAAGGGTTAATCATCGAAGTTTTCAAAAATTAACCAGGAAAAGCAATCTAAAAGGCCATTTAAAACTCTGAAGAAATCCCGAGTCCTTCGTCCCTTAAACTTTCTGCGAATTAGCGGGCGGACTTGTTAGAATTCTCTTTCAGCCTTCGTGCCCGTTCCACCGAACTCCACGGTCGCGCAGATAAACCCACGAATCGGTGAAAGCCGTCGAAGCTAGCGTTTAAAAAAAATTTAACTCGTATCAAAGCTTCAACCGATCGATCTAATTATGGGCACGATCGACGAAAATTCCATTCCAGGAAGCCATCGAAACTCGAAAGGAAATTCAGTGAACAAGAATTCTCCAGCGTTGAAATTCAAGTCGATAGAAAAATTTTCATAAACTTCTCTCACTTCAAACAAACTAAACTAAATTAAACTAAATTATTTCATAATTAATCCTTGGATGTTTTTGGTCATAAATCATCAGACGGTACTTGGGTCGAGTTGGACCATGTATCAGTTGTTCTACTACCTATACGCATTTCTTTCTCCACCACTTCAAACGTCACTCATATCCACGTGGAACGTTAAACCTCCAATTTAAGGCAGTGTATTTATTCGGCCTAACGACTTGCTACGATGAAAGAAACTTCGTTCTCGATTCTTGCCTTCTTTTATCCCCCATTGGGACTGCAAAAGAATAATTCAACTTGAAACTTTTCAACGTCCATGAAAATGGCCCACTATTACTGTTCCCTTCGAATAAAGTATTGAATTCCACGAGAAAGATTGCTTCATCAGAAACGTCTTACCCTTCCTGCGTAAAATGCTTCCAAGTGGCTGAAAACCCGGGGTCGCCATGTGAAAGAAGGCACCGCGCGACGAAACTAAACGACCCGGTTAATATACGAGTTGAAGCCAGGTGGAAACTTACTGGCACATTGGCTGTAGCGTCTCCTTTTTAATCGCGAAACCCAGGTCGTTGGTGTTGATCTTCTCGAGGGGCCTGCCGCAGTTCACCAGCCTGTCGTGTCCACACTCTTGGCCGCGACAAATGCCAAGCACTGGAAAACAAACATGATATCGTCGTTAAGTTACTAGAAGAGTCTCGACTGGAATGCACGGGGTGGCATGGAACTGGTGGTGGAACCTGGGGTGGGGATCCTTCACAGAAAAGTAAACTGCAGGTGTGGAATAAGGTTTCTTGGTACAAGGATTCGTTTTCGAGAAAGGCAATTTTGAAAACTTGGGTATAAACAATTATTAAGTAAAATAGCATGGGAACATAATTTAACAGGAATGCTGTTTAATATGGTTTAATTTTTAATACATCGCTGGAATGGATGGTTCTGTAATTGTCTTCAGCAGTGTGTAATTAAAGTTCTCATTGTATAATAAAGTTTGAGAGCACATCGTAAATTTAATATGTTATGAATCCATCTTCGACGAAACCAATGGTCGCGGAATTTTTCAACGATTTTATCACCTATTAGGTATTGTAAAAAATGTCTACAAATGTTCATTACCTCTTCCCTCGACTTTTTCTTTCGAATTTTATTTCATAATAATTAGACGTTAGAAAAGGGTGTGTTGAAAGTTTAGTAATTATGTCGCTGCTCGTCAACGATTCATTAGCGAAAAAGTTTTCAATTTCGCCAGTACGCGTAATTTATTGTCCTAACTTGTTCTACCGCTTTTTAAACAACCCATGCCGATTCTCTGAATCAGTTAACACGTTTCCAAATGTTTCCCTTGCGAGAAATTTCAAATTAATTTACAAGTATAAATAATTCTAATTTGCAAAGATTCGTCGTAATAACAGATAATTCTGGAAACGAACATGGAATGTTTGCAAGAGACATAATAATAATGTATAAATGAGTTTGTCCACAAATAGAAGAGACAAGAATGAAAATATATAGGAAGAGACGTACAAAACGCTGTGCACACAGCCTTCAGACGCTTCAATTGGATCTGAAGAGTGGCACTTCCGGCTAATCTCTTCCGTCATCGTGTCCCTCGGAAGTTATCGTTATTCTTCGAGAGGCAAGGCTACAATAGAAAAGTCGATCTTGACCTCGCGCAAGCCATCGCCACCAGCTAATACATATTGCCTTAGAATACTATTGCCATCGAAACAATTTTAGCAAAGTAAAGAACAAAATCCAGAATATATATATAGGTGGTACTTACTAAATAACATACAGTGCTAACCCCATTCCCAATTTCATCTACACCCCCTACTATATTCGATTACTATCAATTTACGATGCGATGAATCAGCAAAACCTCCATATCCCTCGTATGCTGAATTTCAGCATCAACAACCACCCTCATTATCATCTATAGTGATTTAAATTAAAGATATGAGTGTAGAACACTCGCTCACAATTAGAATTTGCATTCTGTTCATAAAATAATCCTATCCATTTTCAAACTATCGACTATGCTAATTTTAAAAACGCAAAGAAACCCCAACTGCAATTAATTGCAATGCAAGGAAGAACGATCTGAATAAAACCTAAATTCTAGAAAATCTTAGCTATGGTTTAGACTTTCTTAGATCGCAAACTAACAATGCCCCTTCCAATAAAAATGACTTATTGTTAGTATTTTCGGTCGTGTCACAAACTCCCAAGCTCCATACTCCAAACTAACACCACAATCGAGCGCTCCCTGTTCCCAAATTCATCTCCACCCCTATTCTATTCCATCATTACCAATTTACGATGCGAACCAATCGATGAATCCCATAAAACACGGACAGACGAGAACAGACACGCGGGATAAATCCACGCTAACCCTGGACATGGAGTCGTCGAGTAATGGGGTTGCGTCCATATGGATGCACTACTGAGCGCCCGAGCAATGCCGTGCTTGATCCACTTGAGCCTTGGCTCGTCTTTTTGCGAGGATTAAAGCCAGCTTACGCGTGGCCAACGGCTGCCGAGCCTAACGCGAATTTACCTAACATAACACAGACTACTCCCGCGTGTCTGAACCAGCGCTTACACAATAATACACGTGTGTGACACACGTGGGATCTTGTAGCGAGGTTGTCTGACTTACCCGTCATTTGGCAAACACGTTCCCGTCGAACGAAACAAATACAGGGGACGTATGAAAAAGCTTGAATAGAACACTGAGGACGAAATCTGTGTGTCAAAACACAAAACAAAAAGCTCGTGTGTACATGTGTCTGGAAATGTTTGAGTTTTACCACAAGCGCTCAAAAAGTCCTGCATGAGATTTCACTCTTGGACGACTGTGCCTGAGTCCATTCTGATCCACGTTTCTTCTCCTTTTAATGCATGGAAGTCGTATCCAAAGTATTGAGTAAATTTTTCTGATACACCCTGTACATTCTCAGAAATATAGGAACTGCTGTGTAAGCAAATTTTCTCCCGTTTCTCTGTTATCAATATTTTCAGAGTAGATACTTTAGAACTGTATACAAAATGGTAACGTCACAAATAGGAAGCAGAAAGTCAATTGAAATTTCCTTCCCTGTAAAACGAAGACTAGCCAATAGACAATTTAATTAAACATCTCTGGCGCGCTCCTTTTACGACCAGTGTAACGTCGAAGCGACCGAAAAAGGAGGAAAATTTGTTGATTTAGTTTTGAGCAGGAAACGGAGAGTCCGCAGAAAGGGGCAGAGGGGCGTGGAAGTAAAAACGAATTGAAAATGAAAGGCGGCGTGCAAAATACGGCTCGATTTCGCTTTACCCCGATTCTGTGGTGCGCAAAAAAAAACAAGAACGGCAAAAAAGGGCGGGAGCCTGAATCGCGAGGAGCAAGGGAGAACCGACCCTGTGGCCTGCCCTCCTCGTGCCCAGCGGCCAAACAAAACACCATTAAATCCGAATCAACTTCTTAATTTGAACGAATGGTTTTTTACCCGCCGCCGACCCACAAGCAACCCCCGCGATAATAACCGTACTCGTTCGTCATCATTAAGCAACGCCGAAATGCGTTTCCTGTGTTCTGTGTATCTGGAACCACTGAATTTTTCGTCCACTGCCCTACAAACGATTCAGGGGAACGCTCGCCGGGGCAATTGGTGATCAGAGATCGATGACCCGAACACAAAAAATATTTCAGAAGATACGATCGACCGTTCACCGATTTTCGTTTATTTTTTCGAAAGGAATTTAAAAGCCATGTTCTCTTAGAGGACACGGCTGGTCATTGCAATCGCTGGAAAACTTTTATAAAACGTGGAAAACCTGGTCTCGTTAATTGAGACGGAATTCGAAGGTGTACAGTAGTTCTGATTGTGATTATTTCGAAGGCAAAATAATTTACTGACAATATTCTCGTTCTAATAACGCATTAAATATTCGAGCGATGTAATAAAAATTTGCAACATTGGAATTTCTCACCATTATTTCTTACTACTTACTGAAACTGCAAAATAAATTATCATTGTACCGTGCGTATTTAAAGTTCCCGGATTCTGAGTTTAAATAATTTATTGAGGTGCGATGGGTGAACTTTTGCCTTCAAGGAAACGGTGGACACTTCCAGCATCTGCTGTGAAAGGGCCATTCTCAGGTATACCAAGGTAGATATCATGCTTTTCTTTTTACTGTCTTTCACTCCGCGGCAATAAATTATTAAACTCAGAGTCCGGGAATTTTTCATAGATACTATACAAAAAAAAAGAAGGAATCTCCGGCCACGTGAAACGCGATTCCTAGAAGCTGAATTGCATTTTTACCATTCGCGTGCTGCTGGTAGAAAAGTGTCTCGAAATGCGCAGGGGAGGAAAAAATATACACGCATACACGCGAAGACGGTTTAATATTCGATCTGACTGGAAAAGGAGGAGCCACAGAATTTGAATGTAAATTTCAGCCTCTCCCCCCTATTTTCCACGAGATTGACTGTTATCGAATAACGCGCTATGCCTATATCGTCGTGGAAAACCGAGCACGTCGTCGAATAGAGCTGAGCACGGAAAATGTATCGCCCATCGCGAAGTCTCGGCGAATTTCTGCGCCATTTGCTCGCGCACGACCTCGTCGCGTGATTTTTCGTCGATTCCATCTCCTTCGATCAAATCAAATTTGTTACTTCTCCCCTCCAAACAAGTGACGAGGACAACATTACGTTGCATCCATGAAACAAAGAAGGAAATAATTTTTAGTAAGTACCCACCTACACGATTTGAACTTCAAAATGATAGATTACTATTCTGAAATTCTGAAAAGCGATTTAAACATGCGGATGCTTGGAGAATAATTCTGCATAGAAAATATTATTCCCACGCAGAATCACGTTAATTTGTTGTTTCAATTTACATTTCGTCTCCTTCGTTAGCCACTGCTAAACACCGCGCGTTAGCTAACAGGCATTCTAAACACTTGGCCTCGCGTCATTTCCAGCGTCGACGAGATCGTGTACGTTTTAGCAGGCAGTGTTCCCCGGTTTCATTAAGCAAAGATTTGGTTTAAAAAAGTTTTTGCAGAAAGACGGTCAGTAGCTCAGTTATCCGTACCGGCCGAGATACACTTAATTGGCCCTAATGGATCTCACGATTCTTTCCCCCGTTTAAAGCACTTTCAACTGTCCTTTGTCGAGCACCCAACGAAAAGTGCATTTCACTCGAGACCTCCCTCCCTTCGAGTAGAAAATTAGTCAATTACGCGATTAATTATTCTAACCTGACACCGCCGTCCACGTCCCATCGGTGGATTTCTCGTGATTAAACACAAAAAGGCTCGGTTGCTCCCCGAATTTCCTTGTCCCTAAGGGTACGGGCGTCCGAATTTGCAACGAGCGCAGCGAATCGCCGTTTAACATGAATTAAACGGCGACGGTAGAGCAAATACTGTTCACTTAAATTGCCGAATCGATCGGTCCGGTTTGAAAATTGAGTGAAACGACAGTATACATAGTACGAAAAAGGTAATTCAGCGCTAAAACTAGGCGGTCGATTAATCGTCGATCGCTCAGCCGACTCGAATGATTAAATGGTTAACCGTGTGGTATTGAGTCTCCTATCATTGCGCGGCAAACGAAATTACACGTGCAAGCACTTGCGAACGACTGTGTCAGCTCAACAATTTCCAGTGGAATTTCAATTTAATACTGTGAAATCTGTTTGAAGCAATCGGCTGCGTACAGATTCATTAAGTAGGAATGAAATTGTTTCATTAAGAAACCCGCAGGCTAAGTGAAGACTAAACCGTTGCAATGTTTTTCCTGCTGGCGGCAGATGGAGGTCGTAGCTGCGCGATTTCAGCGTCGAATGCAGCTTCGCTCCCATCAGAGCTTGATAGTGACACCCTGATGCATCACGGGGAATGCACTCGCCAACTGCACGACCCCCATGTTGCATCGACGTACAGCCAGACGGATTATTTTCCAACGGTATTATTTTTCTCTTCAATTGCACGCGTGGCGTATGACTTCGCGCGGCTTAATTCAATTTCCTGAGCTCTAATCGCACGTGCTAGATTAAATACTCACAATTTCGCGACGGGCCAGATGTTCCCGTGGCAATGCTGGGTTTTGATCTGGCATTTTGTGTCCCAATTTTAAGTGGAATCGGAAAATAGTATCGAGGTGAAATCGTTTTTGATTCTCTATCACGTTGAGTATTAATGTGTTGTTTATAGTGAACGCATGTTTGTAAGCGAGGTTGTAGACTTCATTAACACTAGGTTTACGGACAGTTCCTATATACCTAGTAAATAATTAAGAAATCGTCTAAATAAATTGCTAATAAGTAAAAAGTCATTCCGCAGAAATTATCCCAGAAGTGTTAACGAGTAATTTACAAATTAGTTATAATTACCGCGATGGTTTTTTCTTCTCGCTATTATTTTTCGAACTTTGAAATCCGTCAAATTGACGGATGCCGTAAACCTAGTGGTAAAGTCGACTGGAAAATCCACTCATAGTGTTACATCAATGTAATATCTGTCACGCGTTACTGGAAAGAAAAACCTACCCTGTTACTATTTTAGGATTGATAAATTGCATCTGACAGTTCATTAATAACTCTCAGCCCGTGAATTGATTCGTAAAGTCGCCACCATTTATAAATAAAGAAAAGTCTTAGGCGGCGTTCACATGTCAATTTCCTCAAGGGTCGAATAAGTGTAGGTTGCAGTACTTCTGAACGGGGCGATGTTAAAGGGCATTTCGCATTCATGGCAGAAAATGTGTTCGTATCCAGCGAGATACGACGAAAGATGTACCAGATAACGAACCATAAAAACCACTGTCAGGATGTACACAGAGATGGGACACCGGGAACCGACTTTTCATTCCGGTTTCCCCATTGATCCCTCTGGCCAGATTACTTGAACCGTCTTTTATCATGGCTCCCCTCGTACGTCTTCCCTTTATGATTATCTGGCATCCCTCTACCCCGGAACTATCCGCCGTCTCGACGATACAAATTCCTAGTTTCCTCAGCTTCCCTTTGAGATGGAGCTCCAGCTCGACCCGAAAGGCGGTCGTCTTCGAGGGTGGCCCTCCAGAGGATCCTTTCACTCGTTATTTTAATGATCGTGCCCGAGCAGAAGCAGTGCTTCATCCCCCACCCATATCTCTCTCCTCTCCATTTCTCTTCTAATTCTGTTTCTATCCCACAGTTCCCTCTTTCTCTCCCCTAGGTCACTCTCTCCCCTAGGACACCGTCTCGCCTACTTCTCTGTCTTCCCCAAGTCTCTCTCTCCCCGAGTTCTTTCTCTCCCCTAGACCGCGGTCTCCAAGGCTCTCTCTAACCTGCTTCCTTCTTTTTCTGCCGTAGATCTCCCTTTTTCTCCCTTAGTCCTTCCTTTCTTTCCCTTAGTCCTCCCTTTCTTTCCCTTAGTCCTCTCTTTCTCTCTCTTAGTTCTCTCTTTCACTCCTCCACTTCTCTCTGCTTCCCAGTTCTCCCTTCTCTCCCCCCCCCCCCTTTTCTCTATCGCAGCGTGCGGAATTAATGTTTGCCAGGGTTGACTGTTCTCGATGAAACGAAAAGAAGAGAAAACAAGTATGGATGCAACATGAGAAGGGGGTGGGCACGGCGGTGTAAAAATCGAACGATAGGATCGGAAGGGCCCGTGGAGGTATTTGTCGAAGCACGAGTCACACTGTCGAATCCTCTTTTTCCCTCGGTGCTCGATAATTTCCGTCTGTCGACGTCATTAATCCACCTATCTCTCTTTTTCACAAGGGGGTGAGATCGCCCCGGCAACGTACGACCGCCGAGGATCGGCGTCCAGAGGCGAAATCGATTATAGATTATCGTTCGCGGAGAACGAACCTCGGAAAAGTTTCGCACAGGGGAGATGTCGTGTCGATATAGGAGCAATTATCTTCTTCAATGGTGTACATGTATAATTTCCGTTGAACTTTACACTGATTTTCGGGGGTTGCCTATACAATTTGCATGTTGCTCGAATTTTTGGGGAAGGAAAGGCTGCAGGGCACCTTGTGTCTGTAATGGTTTAGGAGGAACCATGTATGAGATTCGAATGTGGAGATTTTGTAGGAAATCATTTTTGCTGGAGAAGTGGAATGGGCCTAATTCTTCTTAAAAAATCAGTTGATTCCCTTCTGTTAACCAAGCTATCCACCACAAGCTACCTCGTAATAGGATTGCAGTAGTGGTTGCTCTGGCATCGCCTATCCAGATCGACATATATCCTAATACTATTAATAAATCACCAATCGTTTAACTGCGGAATCAGAACGAAGTGAAACCTTCGTCAATATCACCTAATCCCTAGTTCCCTGGAGTCCCACTTCAATTAATATCTGACGAACGACGCCAACTATTTCCGGCAAGCCAAAATTCGACCACGAAGAAACGAACCAGATAACCGTCAACCCCTCGGTCAAAAATAGTCCATTTCCGATGTCAAATCCGATTAGAAGCCAGTGAAAGAGGACGTAATCACAGAGGTGGATGGAAGCAAAACGAGAAGGGTGAAAAACGGGAACAATCGTGGTGTTTCGTTGCCGTTCGCGCGTGGACTGATTGTCACTTACAAATCCGTGAACAACTTGTGTACATCTTTTGCTGCACAAAATTCATAAGCCTGTAAAATATCGTTACAAATATCTGCATTCGTCTTTTGCAATCCTCTAAGCTCTCTCGAATTTCATAGAAGTCTACATACATCTATTTTTATCAGATTTGCCAAAACAAAATAATTTTTGTACAATATATCAAATTTGTGAGTTATATTTATATACATCTTCGTGACTGGATGTACTTATTACAAAAAGTCACTCTTGCTCTAATCATAAGACTTCGCAGAGTTTTCCCAAAGCCACATGCCACAGATTTTAATAAATATAGCACCATATATATATATATGGTTCTATATTTATTAAAATCTGTGGCATAGAACCATATATATATGGTTCTATATTTATTAAAATCTGTGGCATAGAACCATATATATATGGTTCTATATTTATTAAAATCTGTGGCATATATATATATCTGTATAAACTATACGCCCTGCAGAGCCATATAGTAACTAATGAAAGCTTTAAATACCACAATCTAGCAAAATAACTCTACCTACAAAGTCTCAATAAATCCTCTACAAATTTCCACAAAATCAATGTGTACCTCTCAAAAAAAAGCGACAGAAGGCAATACAGTGCGTGTCAGTGCCTCGCAGAAACTAAACAGATAACAATCACGTTATCGCCTTCCTGTCCCCTTATCTGAACATCACACCATTTTCACAAGATTAAGTTGGCGCATGACAGCGCAGATTATTGTAACTAAGCGACGATCCTGATATCGGGAACTTCTCGTTCGCATCGAAACCGAGCCATTCTTTCTCTGCGCGCCACGCGTCACAACCCTCTGCGCAACGTCCAGAGGCGTTTTAAAGCAGGGAGTGTTATGTCGCTGGCAAAGGAGCCAAAATTACGAGCGCATTATGCGACCGAGCATTAGTTAATTCCGCGTCTGGCGCGCCTCGCACCCTCTGGTTAGCATGCCACTTCGACCCCCTTGCGGCAGAGCGGGCAAGGTGGGGCTGGAGTGGCGCAAAGGGGGCGTCTTCGACGTAGAAAATTTCTGTAGCGACCTTTGGAGCGCGCGAAACGAGGGGTTGCTCGGGTAGTTGAAAACGTATCCCACATACCTCGTGTGAATGGGACAAGGTATTGGTCTGTTACTGTTGTAACGAAATTGGGGTGAACACGTTTTACACGTGCTGGCGTGGAATTTCTGGATTTTGATAAAACTGTGGAGATTTGAATGGGAGCAGTACTGGGAAAGTAGCAGCTGTGGTAATTGTTTGTGATTTTATCTACTTAATTTTTTATTTTATTTCATTGAAGAAGACAAGATGAAGAGTGGAGAGATACTATGGTATTTGAATAGATTTATGCTTAACATATTGATTGTAAGTTTTGTGAGTTTCGAATCAAATTTCATATAAATCAGGTTAAATAAGGGTACTGTATACAGGTTTAAACTCTTCAGTAAAGTTTCAAGAGGCTACGATTAGTGAAACTGTTCATTACACATTCCTACAGATTTTAAATAAGAATTAATACACAAGTCTGAATCACTCGTTGTCTGATTACATTTGAAATATTTCAATTAATAACAAAACATACAGGCAATACAAAGAAGATGCATCCTAGGTGTCCAAAAGGGTGACATTTTGCGCCATAAAATAGAAGAAAGAGCAGAAAGATTTCAGCAAAGCGAAAAGTAATCAATAAAACAGAAAGCTGAAATTGTTCCAGCCAAGGGGATTTTCAAACGATTTATAGAGGACAATAGAGTTGACAAGTGAGTTGCCTGGTGCTTAAAAGGGGATCTTGAACTTCGTGGGGAAAGCAATTCTCACTGTTTCGAAGTTTCGAGAGCAATACGCGAGTCAATGAACATAAACGACCTGCCTGTATCAGGTTCAGCTCAGTATGTATTACGCGTCAAAGGCGAAACGGATAAACCGACGACCGTAATTCCGCGCAGCAGCACTATCCGTGCACACGTGAAACTTCGAATTGGCATGATTTGTTCGGGTCAATGCAGCGTGCTTCGTCCTTTAAAGGGAAGTCGTAAGCCGGGCTCTGTTGGAGTCTCCAGCCTGGAGATACCAATTAAATACGTAGGGTTTCGTTTCGTGCGCTTTAATCGGGAAATCGGAACTCGCTTGAATCATTTAATAAATCAAACTGGAAAATATGATTTAGAGAATTCTGTGGTATGTGTGTATATGTGCGTGGGGGGAATCATTTTTATGTTTTTGTAACTGACTCTGCTTAAATGTTTGTCCCTTTAATCCTACTCTGTCGGATCCAGGGTCTATTTTGACCCAAATTAATTCTACGAATTATATGGACGAAGTTGTAGTTCAAAATTCTAAATTTTAAGTTCCTTTCGTGTATACTCACTTATGTCACCCTGAGGCTAATAGTACCTGTCTAGTAAATTCAATATTTTTCATTCGAATATTTCAACAACTAACATTTAGTGTTTTTTTAACAAAACGAGTTTTTTAATAACACTATTTAATCATATTCTCTGACTTTTATTCTTCATGGTATCAATTGCATTCAGATGATACGTACACAAGAAAAATTTAAAAACAAATCCTGCAGGTTTAGTTAGCTCGAGTGCCACAAGAGAAGTTAATTCGAAAACTATTAATTGGAGAAAACTCGTCATGTATTGTTTCCTAACTAATTTCGGGGAGTAAAACGTATTAGCCGTTCGAAACTGGAAGCAACGCAGTTTTCCTAGAATCACGGATGTGCGTCACAGAACTCGCGCTTTCTCTACTACCTACAGGCGGTTAAAAATAGTTACGACGAGCGGCAGGAAGGGGAATATAATATTGCATATGAATTTTCGGCGAAATTATTATTTGGAAAATAATTTGAAATTATTATTCCAGAATATTTTCAGTATTCCGAGGATTAATAACATTCCATGTTTTCGTTCAATTCTCAAATAGCCATTGCAACCCCCTAAAAATTTGTATGATTCGGAATAATGCCCAACGTTACAACACTCCCTCAAAAAAGTAAATATTGCTCTTATCACCATTATTCTCTTATTTCTATTTACGAGCCACGAGTGTATGTGCCCCAGTATTTTTCGAGCGCAGCACACATTTTCCCATCTCTTTCAAAACCAGAAACAGAATTGAAGCTCTTTGAAGCGTTCTATTTGCACGAGGCCAAATGCAACGCGCCGCACCGAAAAATCTGTGGCCGTGAATTGCGCGGGCACAGAGGCGCGTGACGTGTTAACAACGCCAGAGGCACATAATCTCCACAACTTAATTAAAAAAGAATATATATATACAGGTACACAGAGCTGTAATTAAATATGTTATTAAAGCCACAGAATACAGAAATGTCAGATTGAAATTTTCAAAAGAATCCACGGTTTTCGAAATGTAGAAACGCGTTATAATTACTGCCAGGATTATTATAATCATGTCGCGCATGTACATTAGCACGAATAATACATGCCCTCTCTCGCCGGTATTGGTGCGACTCGGCGGAATTAAATTAACGCCAAAGCTGTGTTCAATTTGGAATTGGCGGCAGTAAAAGCTAAACTTTACGATTCGAGGAACGTAAAAATGCAAAACACGGAACCATCCCTTTCCTCGGCGAGCGACAAAATAAATCGCTCACGCCTCCCTCCCCCTTCATGGCATTCCACCACTGGAGAGACTTTAAAAGCTACCAGTTTTTCCATCAACGCAATAAGCATAAAAACAGAGGAAAGAATTAATAAACCGACCCCGTGCTGATCGAATTACGAACTGGTATCATCGAAGCTGTAGCTGGCAGCTAGCTTTTTCAGAGTCCATTTCAACCCACTCTAATTTAAGAGAATAAGAACGTCATTCTTATCTTCAACTTCCTCAAACTACCAACTGCAAAATTCCACCCAGTCGTCACATCCAAAATAACAAAAACACTTTTTCCGTCCACTACCAACAAACAGATCGCAGTGGATTACATAACGCAGCAAACTCGCCTTGAAAAAATCATCGTTTAGCAACGGTGTTAAACGAGTGCTAACCGAGTGTTCATAATTGGCCCCAGAGTGTCTGTCTGCGTCGTCTCTCCTATCATTTTTTTCTTCAGTGGCTAGATCATGTTGAGTATATCACTGCACCGGCAGGTATGTACACATACTACGTACGAGGAATGCGGTGAAAATTCGACGTGAACGCGTAGAACTCGACCAATTAGCAAAATTCCAGTCGCTTCTCCCTCTGGATAAAGCCTTGGCCGGGATATTCCGCCGGCCCGCGAGAGGGAAATACGCCAACGAAGGAAAGTTGCGCTCTCGTTAAGTTTGTTCGAGCGTCTTCTCGAATCTGTTCGCGCACAGACGGAAGGAGAACATCGCGGCGAACCATCGTCCCCCCCCGTTCCTCCATTGACACGACTCGGAATCCTGGCCAAGTACCGACTAATTATTCCGCTGCGCGAAGGAAATTTCTGAGAACACCTTGTTTGAGGTTTCGTCGGTTGATTTAATGCTCTGTAGAGGCGAGGGTTGGGGTGGGTGGAGCACGGGGATGGTGGGAAGCTGATGTCGCCGTTTTTGACCCACTTCCAGCACAGAAGCCGCGGGAAAAATTTGCATTTCGAGTTACTCCGTCGCGAGGCAGCTTTCGTTTGACCCTCAAACATGTAGAATGTTAAATAGCTGCGTGAAGTGGTTGGATATGAAATTCGTGGTTACGTATAGAAATTAATCGATATAATTAATGAACGGTTGGGAAACTGAATTTGCATTGGGATAGAATAAGAATTGTAAGAATAGAAGGAAATTTGGTTTGAAATTGAAATTCTAATTGCGAAGAAATTAAATTTCATTGAATGGCGTGGTGAATATTTAATCTGAAGCTTCGGATATTTCACTGGTTTTATCAAAAGGGATTTAAGTTATGATTGACTTGCGTAATTATTTTTCAATAGTAACAGTTCTTCTTGCCTCGGAATCTCATTAGACTAAAGGAGAAAACAATAAGGTAAAAATAAAATTTGTAATTAGCTTTTTAAATAAATTGATAAAGAAGAATATTCAATTGCTAAACACACACTTTACTACTGAAGAACGTTCATTCACGATTACTAACTATACAATGCGGTGTTAAACACTATTGCGCCAATAAATTTCTAAATTGTGGCCATAGACTTCAGGTCACTAAATCCCTACAAAGGAATCTCTAAGAAATTTGTTTCGCAAAAGAAAAATCTAGATTCGGAGCTTGACAAAATTACTCAACGCTGCATAATTATTAAAATTGCTCTAATAACTGGCCTCGTGGACGATCGCACACTTAACGTGAACCGAACTCGGGATATTTTCCAATTTAACCCAGCGCAGTAATTATCAAGATGTTGAATTAGAATGATCGGGGATCACGACCTTAATTAAATTTCATCTGTTTCAATTACCATGCCGAGAATTCGGTTTGGCGAGGAATATGTAGCGTGGAGACAGCACAATTTCGCTTCGTTTCAATCGTGCATATATTTAGGGACGCGGAGGAAGTCTCTGGCATTGTGAGAACCGTGATTTTATTCTATGAAAAGCAATTGAAGACAAAATATTTTTAACTATCAAGAAGATGGACTGCATTTTTTTAATAAGATCTTTAATTACTTTTAATAAAGTGTTTTTAACATACTAATGAAATTCTGCTGATGAAAATAAAACCAAACACCACAGAGTTTGAATAGTCTCGAGTTACTTCCATATTAATAACTTTTATTGCTCTTCAGTATTTATTCTGATAAATTATACTGATATACTAGTATTTCTCTTTCCAACGGAAGCGTCGACAAAGTACGAGAGTTTATAAGCCTAAAGACAGAGTGACCATCCACGCAAACACTATTTAGAATAACCCCTAAATTACTTCATGTTATAAAGCAAAGATGAAGATGATAAATGAGGCAGTGAGATAAAAAACGGACTAACCCACATCGAGAATTTTTTTCCTAGTTTATATGATTAGTAGAGCCAATTGAAATACATTATTACTATTAACTGAATTCCGAAAAAAAATGTAGGTTAGTCCATTTTCTCCCTCACTTTTATTCCTTTCCACAAAGACTATAGTAGACACAGAATATTACGTTACAGACGTATGAAACACTTGGATAATATTTGTTGCATAATACAATTTGCATCTATACAAGCCTTTTCAAAAGAGATTTGCATATCGATCGCTGTGTCGGTGTGGCGAAGTTACGATCTACCAAAGAGCATTTTAGAGTCCACACCTGTGTCCACACGAGTTCTTTGACAACTTATAGGACAGAACTCTGCTTCCACTACTTTGCGAAGAGCACTCTCTTCTGGCATGAGCGCAAACATGTATAGCGTAGGACGTCCTTCGAGCCGATTACGGGGACCAGATGCGGTAGACACACGTACCAGACGTGTAATTAGTGGTTGATACCAGACGTAACCTCTTGCATCCGTGTGTGCATCACGTTCGATCGCGCGAATCTATGCACGTACCAGATATATGCTACGGAATTAAGTAAGAATGAGCTTAAACTGATTGCATAGCTCGAGGACATGGGATCGGGGACCTGCAACAACGCCGCGTAAAGAGCAACAATGGTAGAGAAACGTTAACCAATCTCATCTCTCGCAGAAACAGTCGACGGAAAGATAATAGGAAGGTTAAATGGTTAAGTGATTCTAGACAGACAAGAAATCTGAAGAATTCTGGAACATGTTCTTTGGATTCATGAGTCTTGTGCAAACGTTTATTCTGTGAAGATTTCATTGTGGAAACTGGTAAACACTCTTTGAAGAAAGTAATATAAAGAAATATAGAACTTTTACAGAGTAGTGGAAATAAATTTCTGGGTTGCGAGGGTAGTACAATTTCTTGCATTTTATTGCTGCATTGGTGTGCTAGGGATGTAAAATTGAAGACACAAGAGACTTAACCTGTTGAGTGAGGAAGGCGAATCAACTCGTTCATTTGGGAATAACCTGTGAATTTGATAAGACGTGGTAATTTATTATTCAAGTTTAATCATGCTCGCGCAGAAGAAGAATTATAGCACCACGGCGTGTGGATCATGTGATATCAGTATAATGAATTGATTTGTAAATAACAGTTCAGAAATATAGGTACGTTCCTTAAATCTTGAGGACGCGTTTGAGACCGAGAAATGACCTATGTAGTTAACAGGTTAAGGAAATGGTGTTTATGAATAAGAATCTTTCACGAACTGTGGATCGCTTTCATATGATATATAATTGTAAATTATAGAGAATTAGAAAAGGGAAAGGTATCTTAAATTGGAAGTGGGGGCTGCCCATTCGATGATTCAATAACGTAGCATGAAACGAAATTTGTACAATATGTAACTCCAAAATGAATGACATTAGAGGTTTCATCCATCTCTCTTTCATCACTAATTCAAAGTGAAATCTACATAAACCGCAGAAACTACAACAGGCACAGTATTATATTATTCTATGAATTCAAATTAACCGGACATCGCTTTCGTTGAACGTTAAATTCGCGTTATCTCAAACTTCATTTCTGTTTAGTATTCATAAAAAATCACAATGCAAGTAAATACTCCACGTTGACTGCAAATAGTTACAATTTATTTATACAACCTTTATATTCTAACATGTTGCTGTCATTCTACATCGTTCAAATCTCATCACCCAAAAGACCCATCCCATTTCTCGGTAGAATACCTACGTGAAGCAATGTAACTGTAACATTCCTAAAATGTCAGAATAGAGGTGACTGCTCTTGGAATGCTCCCAGTGGAGCTTCTTGCATGGTCTCGCCAGTTCCCATCCCGAGGACATGTTCCCAAGGAATAATCACCCATGAAACAAGCCTCAAGTCCGACGAGAGGGCCAGATCAACGTACATTTCGTATTTTATCTCATTTCCCTAATCCCAGCTTACATCATCGATCGACATTGCATCATCGGAATTATCAAAACGTCTTATCAATAACCACCAGTGACCATCTCCAAGGCCCTCCGCACGTCCTCTCAAGAAACTCCTATTGACCAATTCCCACCGAGATAATTAAATACAAGATATCCCACAGAGTCCCTCGAACCTTATTTTCTATCCTAACACAATCCTGCGATTTCCACGGACAAACTCTACATGAAAAAAAAATTGTACAAAATTAAATCGGCCACGAAATAAAGGGCAGAATCTACATACGTATGTATCTGTTGTTTACGAACTATGTATGACTACTTTGAGCCCTCAATCCCCAAAGTAGCACTGACATACCTCCGAAAAAGATGGAGGGAGGGGGAGGATGACGAAAATCGGGGGATCACGACGAGGTCTCGCCACGGCACGCGTCACAGGCTAGGAGTGGGCTTTCGTGACGTGTCGCTGAATAACGGCTGCGAGCGTGTGTATGCACGTACACGTGCGCGCGTACACATGCGTGCGCGGTGAAGCGGACCCCGCAAGGCCAGACCACGAGATGCCTTGCTATTGGTCGTGGCTGCATCGTACGATGGTCCCGTCTCGTTATAAATAAGAGCCGTTCCCCTGCCCCCTCGACAATCACTACCCTCCCCCCTCACACATCTTCCCCTGCTTTGGCCACGTATCGCTGCGTCAGCGCGTACGTTTTACCTGGATACACACACGTCGACGTGCACCAGCTACATAGACCCGTGCGTGTTCGGGCTGAGGGAAGAGTGGCGACAAAGAGGCGCTGAAGGAGGGGAGGGCAGCACGCCACCTCGCTGGTGGCGGCCCACACTGCGGCCCGCCGACGATAACACACCGTGAAAGTGTATCGGGTTAATGAAACTTTCTAGTCGACGCGAGGTCCTCGTCTTCGTGTCACTGGCTCGTTTGATCTCCCGCAGCTTCCGCTTGCAGCTGATAACGGGGCACGGGCAGGGAATGCCTGAGTGCATCGATTGGTCGATAACGGATAGGCTATCGTTAGCCAGTTATGAGGCGAGTTTGCTCGGTCCGAACTGCAAGTGTCGTTGGACGCCTCAAGGGACTATTATGGGGCCTTCGGTCCGGTGGAGAAATTCAATGTCCAGTTCTTTTGATTGCTACGGGTACACAAGTCGTTAACGTAAATTCGACGTTCTCGTAGGGCCTTTTCAGGGGAGAGGACTTTTGGGACTCGGGGGTGGCATTTCAGATTTGTGCGCTTGGCACTGTTGAGAGAAATAGGGGTAAGGAAAGAAGTATGTATTTGTATACAGGGGCTCACACCAACAATCGTACACTCTTTAAAGATCGCATAACATTTTTAAAATTGGTCCAAAAGATGAGTTTTTTTAGAAGCTAGAAGGATTAGTTTGTTAAGTGACGTGCGGCGTCGTTTTGAAAAAATTGCAATTGATCAGAATAGCAAAAAAAAATAGTAAAGGTTGCTTTTTCTTCAACTTTTTTTCTGAGCCTGTAATGAAAATTCAAAAAAACCGTTTGTAGATTTAAGTAAGTTTTATACATGCTGAAAATTTCATCAAAATCGATTAACGTTGCTATGAGCTACAAACGTTTAAAGATCGCAGAATAAGGTCGGAAATTGCTGACTGCAGGAATTTCACAATTTTCCTTAAATCTACAAACGGTTTTTTTTTTAAATTTTCATTACTGGCTCAGAAAAAGGGGTTGAGAAAACGACCTTTAATATTTTTTTTGCTATTCCAACCAATTGCAATTTTCTTGAAAACGATGAAAAACGTCACTTAGCAAACTTCCTTCTAGCTTCTCAAAAAAAAACTCAAGTCGTATGGATCAATTTTAAAAATGTTATGCGATTTTAAAGTGTACAATTATTGGTGTGAGCCGCTGTAGGTCCCAAATGAATGGCAAGCGGCGAAATGTGTCTCGTGTGAAAGGACCCTAAAAGGTGCCAGTATAAGCGCTGTCGTGTATTGTAAAGCTAGCACAGAATAAATAAGGCAATCGAGCAGTGGGACAAGCCAAAGTTCGGCGTCGACGACAGTTTATGGCAAGGCCCGATATCAGTAAACAGACCCCCGGCCACTTTGTAAACGTTGATTGAGAATCAGAAAACGGACCGAGGAGACACACGTTCGTTAGGCGTGTCACGACGCGGACCTCTCGAAGGGACCTTCGCAAATTGTGCTAATAACAAAGGAAAACTATAAACCTAAAACAACTAAGAGGTTCTTACAATATGAATTGGCATATTGGTATCAGAAATCACTCCGCGCTACCAAAGGAGATAAACGTCCCAAAGAAGTTTCGCAAAGTACCTGTGGGTCATTTATGGTATGAAAGTAGTATTAGAACGTATGTGTCAAACCTTATAATAAACGATATGTATATTACAAGTGAATGTTGAAGATATTTCACACATTTTGTAATAGAAAATATAAGAGATAAGATTAAAAAACCTCTAATTAACGTTTAACTCAATAAATACAAATGAGCGCTTGATTTCTTCAAATTTCGAAAACTCCAACGTCTAATATAATAAAATCAGTGAAATTAAAACGAGATACCAAGTACTTATTTCAAATCTGAAGCATGTTCGAGATATTAAATTTTAAGGTACCTGGTCCGTATAAATTTAATTACTGTACATTAGGTCTCCCTTTGATTGCGCTAATTGTAAGAGGAGTACTTATTTCAATAGGAAAATTCGAGTACTACAGGATTGTAACGTGAAACTGTTAATGTGCATCTGAATGGGTGGATTGAAAATTTCCAATTTTATTTTTCATTTTAATCGGTCGGAAACTTTGACAGTATAATTGCTATACATCACACGGTGGAACGTGATTCGGAAACGAGCGCACCACGCGCTTGTTTATAAGACAGGCATCCAGGGGCTTCATTAAATTAATGAAATTTTATTACGATGGATCCCACCGGCTGATCCACGACCGGATCGCGCGGAGCGTCGATAATGTTGTTAACTCGAGCTACAATCGATACAAGTAATTACATAAATATGAATCTCTGATGGATAAAATCTTGGGACCCGTGGAGTTCCATGCATTCCTGTTGCATTCATTTTGTAACCAGATCTGGGTTATCTTATATATCGAAAACGCATCTTCTATTTCAAATTTTGATTGCAGAAAATTCGCTAAAAACTACTCAAAGCCCTTAAAAGTGACGCTCGAGTAATTGAACGAGTAAATAACTCAAAATATTATGCAATTTATGAATCCAACGTAATATACACGTAACGCTAAACCGATAAGCCAAGAAAAACGCCTTAATACAATCATTGTGTCATTTACTCCCCGAGATAAGCTTATTACCTGTATCTCTGCGACGATAACACTGACCAATCAACAAATCACAAGTCAGACTAGATGTAACAAGCGTGTAAATTCTTTTAGGTTAACAATTACCAGACATTTGCATATCGAGTAATCGTGTTAAAGATTCTAAAGCTGTTGAACTACACGTAATTATATATGCCTTCCAATTAGCTTCTCTTAATTCAATTTCTGTCTCCATCATAAACGCCGTGGTAGCGAGCAATTAGCATACATCAGACGTAAAAAATAAGTGCATAAGGTAGTTGACCCAGTCGTCGATCGGTACCCAGTCATCGATCATTTGAATTAATATTGAGATTTTATAAGGTTTTTGAACAATATTGTGTAAAGGACAAAATTGCAAGTTAATATTTAAGTCTTTACCTACATATATCATCACAATATTGTTCAAAAACCTTATAAAATCTCAATATTTAAGTGATCGACGACTAGGCCTAAATCGATCGGCGACTGGGTCAACTACCTTAGCAGAAAAACTCAACGGACGTCGATTAGATAAATTGCAAGTCCTCGCAGATGCGATAGCACGCTGTGGAAATGTATCGAAGGCCTGTGAAATCATTCACGCGGGATTCACTGTCCGTTATCACTGCAACGGAGTAGACTAAACGCAGACGACTGTCCGAGATACGCGTAATCTCGGGTTACGTATGGGACCTCGTCAGCTCTGTCGGGCGAATGGCCCCCGAGTGCTCTGAACCCTTTTATCCGTGAACAAGGAAGAAGCATGCTCGATAACTGTTGCGTGTAAATTTTTATTTGAATCTAACGTACCTATGTGTACAAATGTCGCGATATATATATATATATAATCGTCATTTTTCTATTAGCGTAGCTCTGATCAGAATTTCGTATGACATTTTATAATAATTATAGAAATAGCTCTATCTGTTTGATAGATTTTTTTCAAAGGGATCATCGAGTGAAATAATAATAATAAGAACCGTAATACCGTTTCACTTTTGCGTGACCTCGACGATATGTGTCAACGGCGTAACAACAACACGTCTACGTAGTTGGTGGGCGAATATCGCATGCATGCACGATTACTAGTCGAACAATACCGTCGATGAGGGCACGAAAGTGCATTAGGTTAATGAAATCTGTTAATGACATCGTAATGGTCCGTCGAGGGTCACAGCGTGTTGCAGACCGACCTTCCAAACGTCGTTTTCCGAGACTTCGCGAGGACAGGCGCGTAACGTTCCCACGATTTCAAAGTTTCAACAATTACCGGGAAAAACTGTGACTAAGTAGATGACAATAGGTGCGATAGAAATTTATAATTCTTCCTCGGATATTCATTATACAATTATGACTATGAGCGCTCATCAGAGATTAGTAATTACATTAGAATGTCAACAGTGTTTAGTGCTTCCTTCGGCTGTTCGCGGCAGTCCGGAAGTTTTACTGTGTCGAATACATAAACTAATTGAATTGAATTCGCAATATAGAGACCCTAATTCAAATACTGCTCGTGGGGAAACCCTTTTCCTCGTGTCGTGAAAGTGCTTCTCCCGTTTGAGGAATTATAGACTTGTAACACATGTAATCACCCGCATCAACGCATCACCATTTTCATCTTATGACCTAAAATTCTTATTCTCTTAAAGCGGTGATGCTTATAAATAATAAGTAACCTCAGTTCCGCCGGGTCCAAATGAACCCTGCCTCCGCCTTTCGAAGCTTAAAACCCACTGCATTTCATCGGTTCACTCTATTACTATTTCGGAGCCAAAAATTGAAAAAATATTGACACTTTACAGAAATACAGTTCAGGTGGTCCCAATAGTTGAGAGCGAATTTTAACATCGTCCGACCTAAATTGGATTTGAAGAAGGTGCACTTTGGGCGATAATCTGTCGCGGCGACGCCGACGATGATGAATAAGAAAACGAGACGTTGTTGCGTCTGAAGACGCAACGTACCTAAACGATGGGTCCACGGCGTGACTTCCCGTGCAAGCATTCATTCAGTCGACGATTGTCTGTCGAGTTGGACGATTTGATCTGCGACAGTGCCTTTCAATATATCATCGGTGATAGTGCAAAACTGCGTATGAGCAGTTTGTATTGAGATTTGGCGCTCACGGTTGCCTAGCGCTGTTTCGCTTTTTTTAAAAGTCATACCATTGATGTTAGTATTTATTACAAGGAGTGCTAAAACTGTCCCAAAAAAAGTTCAGTCAAAGAAATCCCCTAAAATGGCTAAAATATTAAGTTTTTTCTTCCTCCTGTAAAATCTGTAAAATGCAGATCCGCGGTATTTACAAACTGCTCATACGCGGTTTTGCACTATCACCGACGATATACCAATACCTACAGTTTAATTATAAATCTTCAAATATAAACCTTACATAGCATACCGATTTTTTTCAATACCTGTACTAAATTGCCGTCAATTATGTAACCCCCGAAGATATAACACTCAAAGAGGCTAAAGCCCTTGAAAATCAGACAACTAGTTAAAGAGAGTGATGAACAGTGGGCCACAGAATCGAGTCTGAATATGCGTTAAATGGCGTGTGACTTAATTAAGACACAATCTACGCTAATCCTACATAATAATTTTGGTTATGTTTCATGGCCCTGTCATTCGACACCCGCCGCATAAAAGGACACAATGCCTTCCACAGAACAAAAGGAGGGTAGACTGTGGAAGGCAATGAAGGTAATTATTACGTACGTACAATACCGTTGCAGATCGCAAACGGTTTATTCTCTTTTAGTTAGTCGTTTCATCAAAAGATCGACCAAAGTATGTACGTAAACAATTCACTCGAACGGCAACACGGCCGCTGTTTTTGCCCAAAGAAAATTAGACCATCCGCTGAAACGGCGAACCACAAACAGCAACGGACGTTCATAAACTTGTCCGACCGCCACGCGGCAGAGGTGTTTAAAAAATAGCGCGGTCCCAGCCAGTCGTCAAACTGGAGGGTGTTTCATTTATCAGGCGCGAATTAAAAACAATACTCGATAAAGCACAGCTGGAAGTATGACGAGGAGAATTAACGTCACGTTAATGCAGATAAAACAATGCGAAAATGGAATCGTTGCGCATGGAATCGTACATACGAAATGGTTGATAATGACGTATACATTAATGGAATTCTGTAGTCTGAAACGTCAACGTGCACAATTACAGGAAAATGCGCATGTTATTCATTATTGCGACGGAAACTGTGGGACAGAAGTGTGTTCAGAGTTCTTCGTTGAAAACAACTTTAATGTCATTGCATGAGGCATTCATTGGTCTAGAGGACCATGCATAATTGTATAATTGAACGAACTTACCTAGTGAAGTTCGATTAGAATTGTATAAGCGCCTCCTCCGAATAGATCAAATCGTAGTCCCCCTACTCTATGCCAGTATTGTCACATTTTCAAAATAAAATAAAACACGCATGCGGCCTCGGCCGTGATCCTCATTATTTTAAAGTGCTGCCGTAATAAATTGGGTCTATCTAGTGTAATAGATAATGGGTTTTCCTGAAAAAAATAAGGAAAAAGGGTGGGTTTGATCTATTCGGAGGAGGCGCTTATACAATTCTAATCGAACTTCACTAGGTAAGTTCGTTCAATTATACAATTGTATTTAGCGCCTCCTCCTCAAGATCAAATCGTAGATGTTTAAAGTTCTATTACGGCAGTCCAACTGAAAACACTAACTGAGGAGTTAGTCTGAACAATCTTTTGTTCCATATTATACATAATACTTTTCAGTATGGATAAGACAAATTGTTGCTTATCCGATCTAACATTTCTATCACAAAGTTTTGCAAATGTTTTCGACTCTTTATTCCAGCCAGTTGTTTTCCCAACAAGGTCTTTGCTAGTGACGTCGATACGTGAAGCGTACTATGCGCTGAGAACATGGTTGAATCTACGCTACTAGTTCGAACCTCATTTATCCAGCGACTCAAAGACTGCGTAGAAATCGTCTTAACTGACTTATTAGTGGATATACAGAGTCCTTTCACAGAATTACGAATCTCTGTTGTACTTTCCAAATAACACAATAACGTTGAAGCTGCCCATATTTTCTTGTTGCGAAAAAATGGTCAGGTTAAACGCAGTTGTAATGCGTGCTTCTTCGACGTCTTAATATGCACAGGAATCGATATCTCTAATTTATCCGCGGATATCCTAATGTTTTCTAACTCAATTAGAGAGAACGTCTGCATCCGGTGACCAGTAACTAACGCGAGGACAGTAATTAGGTTTTTGGGTATCGTGTACAAATTTAACCCTCCGTTCGCCGGCTGTTTTATAAAATATTCGACGGCAATCTTCGAATTCCAAGTAAAGTCGTACTTGGACCTAAAGGGACTTAAATTATAGATACCTCTCAATAAACGTTGAATTCTAAATACTTGTGCAACTTCAGTTACCACTATTAGTGAAATTGCTGATCAAACACAATTTGTGGTTCTGTGAGACAGTCCTTCTTCATGTAACCGTGTAAGGAACGCTAGGACCTCTGGAATGGATGGATTACATAGTTTCACTGTATTTTTGCTGCAGAATAGCCACTACTTGTTTAGGCCTATATCGTAATTTCTTAGCGTAGATTCGCTAATCGATGACATCATAATAGCTAACGCCAGTCCTGGAATTCGTTCTGCAGCTACTGCTTGTCAGATAATCTGCCTGCCACCAGAGTAAGACGCTTCCAAAGCGGGTGCGGTTCCCTGTTACAAGAAGATAACAGATTTTGTATTCGATCTGAACCTGAATTTGAACCTCTAACATTGACTGAAAGAGTGTGTAGCATGGCTGAGCGGGCCAGTCCGGTATCAGTACTATTCCCTCCGGTTCCTCCTTTTTAATTTTCCAAACGATCCTCAGAATTGTACTAATCGGAGGGAGGGCGTAAAAATACAAGTCTTTCCCAGGCAGTGTAAAGACATCAACTGTCTAAGACTCAGAATCTTTCTTCCAAGAAACATAGCAATTATGTCCGGTGAACCTAAAATACGAATTATTTCTTTAAAAGCAATCCTGGACAATTCGTATTCTGTTTCGGGCTCTGATCTACGCGATTCGGCGTCTGCCTCGAAATTCTCGCGGAAGCTAATGTATAAAGCAAAAAACCAAATGCCTTGGTTTTCGCACCACTGTCAATTTCCGTTGTAATCTTATTTAAATTCTCAAATTGAATTTCGCCCATTCTATTGATAAACGATATTGTACATCTTTGTATTTTACATACAGCTTCCCATCCTGTGAGCGACACGCCTAAGTAGATCTCCATAGCAAATTCTAAACAGTTGATTGTATCAATCCCAGACATAATATGTGTCTCTCACCATGTAAAATCTACAATATTCATCCTTAGCGTCATAATAGCCTCGTAACTGCCGTTGTTATTTGCAAGCGGTAAGAACTTTTGTCGCTCAAATTCTTTCGCATAAACCCTGCTGTAATTAAAAGCTGGGTAGGAAGCTACAATTGTGCGAATAAATTGAGCGAAATCGCTTATCTTTCATTGAGATAATTTACGAAAGCATTGTATCAATATCCTGATCGCTATCCTCTTTTTCCCGGGGCAGTTGCAGGGTTATACATGACGACCCAACGGTAAACCCTAAGAATCTGCACCTCTTTGCAGGGAACATTTGGCTCTTTACACAATTTAGTATAAACTCTAAATTTTCTAATAAATTGTGAGGCTTATTCAAATTGCCTGTAGTTTCCGAAGAGGTGTTTTCAAGCAGTAACAAATTGTGTAAATACAGAACTAAACGTAAGTTCAGTTGTCGTAACCCACTTACTACAAATTTCATTAATTTTGTGGAACCCATAGGGGTTGAGCTTAACACAAATAGTAAATAAATGAGTTGGTGATATTTCCCACAAAAATCAATTCTTAACAATTTTCTGTGCGATCCATCAATTGATATTAAATAATACGTGTCCTTCAAATCGGTAATCGACATTGTATAACAATTCTATAACCTTCCAGTTTGAAGTGCTCTGTCTCCATAAACTCGTTATACTTAAGATTTAAAATTGGCCTAAAAGCCTTATCCGGTGTGGGAATTAGAAAAATCCTTGAGAGGAATTAATCCTTTCCCGGTTTGCATGCAACAACCGATGTATAATGAAATTAACCATATCCGCCTTATTCGTCCCGGATAATTCTCTGTTTAAGACAGGCTTATATCGACGCGGAGCTGACTTAAACGGTTAATAAGGGTTATCTTATAATCCTTGATCCACGACAAAATCTATAGGTCTGAGGTTATCAGTATAAACAATCAGTATAAACTGATTGTAAACGACGAGAGGTACAGCTTACAGGACTACTTATCGCCTCTTTAAGTCTGTTTCATTTGTGAACTCCTGTATGCGCTTGATGTGTACGCTGTGGCTGCTCCGCATGCAGAGATTCCTGGGCCCGGTACGAGGGCGCCGCTATTCGCTTCTGTCTGCCTGACTCCGTCGAATAAGCCCTGTTCTGTGGACGGAACGGCGGGCCTTCCTAGCATTTTTCACTCTTCAAGTTGGAGGCTTTGATACCTTAAGATCTGCGGCGGACTGCTGTAAAAGTTTTGTTGGTTTTAGCTTCTCTGACAAATTTTTTACAGAAAGTGAATCATGAACCGCCGTCGTACTTAACATTCCTCTCATTGTATTAATAATAATAGTTAGGTATACAGCAGCGTTCACGCTGAACCTCGCCTTTTGTACTGTAGGTAGCTATATCGGTACTGTGGTAACAGTACCTGCCTCTAAATATAGGCTATATTAATATATATATGTAGGCGTAATAAATACGTAATAATAATAATACCTATAAGGTAATATACGACTTTTGCGAATAATCTTCTCGTCGTGTATCGAATCGGCAAATAAACGACAGACATCACTTAACATTCGCTCATTGTTATATTGCCCGTGGATTCTTGCAATAAAAGCGTAGATGTTGTCTTTTCAACTTCCGAAATGCAAGCCCGTAATCTTGCTTGCTTCTTATAATTTGTAGGAATGTTCCATTTATTGCCAATTTGAGCTCCGCCTTAAACCTAAGGAAGTGGAGAAACAAACAAATGTTAGGAGGTGTATATTTCTCCTTTTTTAGTTTATATCTCTCCTCCGCGGAGAGACGCATCTTTTAAATTTCTGTCCAGCGAATGGCGAAGCGTGAGTGGACCGGGGACGCTAAGATCCGGTCCTCTGCCAGACGCTGTCCAATGACATTTAAGACATCGCTGTTAAGGTCTTTTTCCCGTTCCGCGGCCTCCGCTTTTCCGCTCTCCGCTGCGGCCTGTGTCATGGATGACGCTGATGTGGCGCCCCCTGATGCCGACATTTGTATCTGGTCGCCTGAAATCGGCGACGGCGGCGAGCGTAGTAACGGCGGCGGAGGTGGCGATGGTCGCGGTGGCGATGCAACGGGCACGACGCCGGCGAAGGTGGTAACGGCGGCGGAGGTGGCGATGATCGCGATGGCGGTGCAACGGGCACGACGCCGACCCTTACCGGGCTCGATCCTGAAGTCTCCTCATCGCTTTCCGCGTCCCGCGATAGCAATTCTATCCCGCTTCTTGACGCGGATCGACCTCCTATGAACGCATTTGACCACATTCTGCCATTTACCTATCTTGAAATGCAGTTGAAACATATTATAATAAACCTGTCAAAGAGGTTAGGGTCTGCGTTGCACTATACAAACGTATAGTAGAGTACAGGTTATCTCCTGTACTCGTTCACACAGAAAATCTGGTGAGCCTACTTACTTATGCTTCTTAGGCATGTTGTACTCGTTCACGCAAATTAAATCTGGTGAACGATATCAGCTTACGTCTTCCGGAAGTCCAGGTACAGGTTAAGGTCCGTACTCGCTCACGCAGAACCTTCTGGTGAGCGATACCAGGTTATGTCCATCGGAAGTTTGAGTACAGGAAAACTCCTGTACTCACTCACGCAGAACTTTCTGGTGAGTACTTCCGTACAGACAAACATCTGTAGACATTTACATACAAAGTATGTAAATCTTTCCCAATATAGGGATCTGGTAATGGACAGCCGGGGAAAATCTGCTTACTGCTCCTTGCGACGATGCAACTTCCTCTTTTACCTCGGAAGTTCGAGTACAGGAAAACTCCTGTACTCACTCACGCAGAACTTTCTGGTGAGTACTTCTGGTAAGAATATTCCTCAGCTCCTTCTCCAATTCCTTAATTTCTCCTCTTGATTCCTTTTCCTATCCATTGCGTGTAAACACATGTGACTCTTTCGGCACAAAGAAAGAGAATGAGGATCACGGCCGAGGCCGCATGCGTGTTTTATTTTATTTTGAAAATGTGACAATACTGGCATAGAGTAGGGGGACTACGATTTGATCTTGAGGAGGAGGCGCTAAATACAATTCTAGATTGCAAAACAAATTCGCCAAAACTACATGAATTGAACTGCGAACTTCTGCCTGACCCATTTTAATTATTGGACTCGTTACCCGTCGATTCATTATTTATTGTAACATTTGAGCGACTTTTTTATGGCGAAAGTAAATTGCTAATTAAAAATTCCACTTCGAGAACATGAAAAAATCCGTGGCGATTTAGCTGCCAGATTTTTTATTCACTGTAAAATGTGCAACATTCGCTTAATGGGCTCCGAGCCTGTGGATTACGTCGCTCGAGCTTTTTAACAGATATCTATCCCAAAAGTTTTCGCACTTGTTGAATGTGTAAGCCCCGTTACGTACTTGCGATAAGTTGCGGTGAACGATTCGAAAAATTCTCTGAAAGAAATCCACACATCTAAGTAGGGGAAGCCCGGGCAAAGCGGTTATGTTAAGGTTTAGTGAGAAAAATAACATAGTTACAATTAAGATGAGAAATATTTTTTATATTAATAATCATTTACAATTAATCAGCTTTCTGATACAATAACGAAAAAATGGGTAACTGAAACATTTAAAGCATTTTAAAACGAAAAACGTAAATAAGTCAATCAATCCGCTTTGCCCTACCCCCCTGGGCAAAGCGGATCAGGGGGTCGGCAAAGCGGATGTTATTAAATAACGCAAAGTCAATCTTGGCATTCGTCACAGAAGTCACTGCCAGATCCTTCATATACAGTGCAGCATTCATGGGCCCATCTGGTACATTGGCTGCACTGGATCCAGTCTTCGGATGGGGGGTCGGAGTATGGCTCAAAACACACATATATGACAATAATATTTATCAATATCAATATCAATAATAAAAATTTATCAATAATATATGACAATAATAAAACAATAATAATATGAGCGAGATTAGCAGGGCAGAGGATTGACGATCCGCTTTACCCCGATCCGCTTTGCCCAAAGAACCCACTTGGTGGAAATTGTAATGTTTGAGAAAAGTATGAACAACAAATTAAAAATGTTAACCTCTAATAGAATCTTAAAGACACAGAGTTCTTATAAAAAATATTTACTGTGGTAAATACCGATAACTATTAATAATCAAGCCACGTACCTACCTGAGCGAAATGTGTAAGAAAACGCACAATTTTCGTTTTTTCTTCAGAAACGACGCACCACAGCAATTAAATACTTTATTGCATTGTCATGGCCTCTAAAATCGGTCACTTTCTAGATCAGGAAAAACTCGTGGGACCATCTTTGATAGCAAAGCAAAAAAAAAGACGATCCGCTTTGCCCAGGGTATTCGCTTTGCCCGGGTTTCCCCTACCTTTCGTCTTTGAATGCTCGCCGTAGATAAAAGAAAGAAAAAAATAAAAGGACTGACAGAATATTGGAATTAAGATGAGAAAAGTACAAAGTAAAAATATTGTACAATTTTCGTGGAAAATAAAAACAGAGAGAAAGAAAAATCATCGTGTTATAAACCATTCAATGTAACTGAAATCGACGGCCACATTAATCAAACATTGTAAAGTTGACCATGAATGTCTCGTTTACCAGGTCACCGACAACGTCCGGCGTGCAAAGGACGTCCATTATCTTCGGCATAATAGACAAAACGACGACGACAACGCTGTCATCGTACGGTGACAGTGTCCCGCCGCGCGTCAGCCGAATATACTTCGAAACGCGCTGGCATGGGTTAAATGATAACCCGGTAATGATGGTGATAACGCGCAGACCAGACAGGAGAGATGACCTTTTCATTGACCAAATTGCACCGCGTCCACCGAGAGATGTGATGGACATGTTATGCAGTCGCGTTTCGGAAAAAGCTCGAGTTTGTTGCCGCGGACGCGTGTATCAGTAGTGTCGAAAGCACACCGCGATTGGTTTCCGATAATTTAATGCGAAACCTTTCCAGAAGTCAGTATTTTGAGTTGCTCGATTTTGAGGGTTAGTATTTGGAGTTACCCAATTTTAGGGCTCACTACTTTGAGTTGCCCTATTTGAGATATTATTATTTAAAATAGCCTTGTTTGATAGATTACTACTCAGAGTAGCCCAATTCGAGAGTTCTTTATCTAGAATTCCTCATTTTAGAATTCACTATTAAAGATTACCTTATTTTGTGGTTTACTATTTAGAATTACACTATTTTAGGATCCACAACTTTAAAATTGACCCATTTTTGGGTGCACTATTTACAATTTCCCTATTTTGGGGCTCCCAACTTTGGAATTCATAATTGAAGACTACATCATTGGCCCCTTATTATATCAACCGCATTGTTCTACGAAAGTGACCCGTGTAAATTCGCCTTGACGCATCGAGTAGGCACGAAACAATTGCATGGACACCATGATCTCGGTCAAAAGTACCTATGTAAGTATAACTCATTAGCCCCTCATAAGTGAAATGACCAACATCGAATCGAGTCTCCTCGTCATTCTTGGCACCTGTCAACGAATCACGACGAAGCAGATGCACGACCGTGCCAACGGGCGACCCTGCTTTTCGCGTGCCAAAACTTTCCTAGCCGCGCGATTTGCCATCGAAACGGTCACGTTGCCCGCAAACTCTCAAGTTAATTATAAGCCCTATGTTCCGGTGGAATACCTGGCTGGGGTTCATTCTAGGTAACTGATAGTAAAACACAGTGGCTCTGTACCAACGACCTTCCACAAAAACCGACGAACAATTCACAACCCGCGATGAAACTTCACCGATATTACGCGAGGAACGCGATCGGCATTAACAGCTCCGAACATGTAGCTTCAACCCTAGGATTAAAGTAACCCTATTAAAGCGCAATGTATTCCAATCGTGGCCTCATTTCTTTATCACTTAGGCGCCGGCGTCTTTTCACGCCGTTTCAATACTTTCCGGAATGGAAAGTATTGAAAGTAGTGTTGGACAATCCTAGAATGCTTGACTTGCAACGAGTTGTGTTGGTACTTTCCTGGTAGAAGCGATCATAAATATAACGCATTTCTCATCCCCTGACGAAAGAAAGGTCTGTATTCCGCTACCTTCGACTATGGATGCCTTTAGTGGCGTGGAATGGGCAGAAAATTTCAACAATGTAGGATACCGCGCAGCTCGAATTTCGCAAATATTCAGCTTAGGTACTCAAAGAACAAAGTGCTCGATCGCTTCGATTCGCTAGAACGTCGACTCGAGTAACCGTCTAAAACCAGACCCAGCATACCGCAGGGCCGCTGGGAGCCGGAGGAATCGAAATATCTGATCGATCCTCCTGGATCTGGAGGAAAAGGGACGCCAGTAGAATCAGCGATACAAACAGCCACCGCTCGAAATCAGGAGGTCGAATGCCTCGACATTCCCCGACTTTATTGTTTTCCATATTCGCTGGGGAATTCTCGCTGTGCTCGTTGATTGTGAAGCAGTCGAACGTAAACAAAAGCAACGGCTGCTTGAACGAGGGGAAGGAAATAAATATTGCCCAGTCCGCTGCGCGAACAATTTCTACGGATAGGTACATAGACGGAAGCTCGCCGCGCGGTTAGTTATAAACATATGTAATGGGTGGCCTAAAGTTCCCGCGGTTGACGAGCTCGCGGAGCTCTGGGTCTAAGGGTGAAGTCGGGCAACAGTCGTCAGACGAGACGCGGAAGGCTCATTCGGTGCGCTGACCTGCCCTAATATCCTTCCCTAATGAACGGTTTGCTGGGGAACCCTCTCAGCGTGATTAAATTTAGCGCACGTTGCTTTATCCTTGCCCGGCCAAAGGAATCCTGGCTACGCCTCTTCCAGCAACATTTTACCCGCCTCCTGATATAGTTTTCTTTCGCCGTTCCTTCAAGCCGACTGGTTAGGACAGACGGGAGTAATTTGGTAATTTATCGCGAGGGAAGAGCCCCTCGAGACGATGGACCTGAGGGGTCGCGATAGGGGCGTAAAAAGCGAAAAGGGGTAAGTCGAAGATAGTACATTTGTAATAAGGTTCGAAGAAACTTTTTTATGTAACAGATGGCCCTATTTCTCACCCCTGCTGGATGGTGTACGTAACCTCACAGTTCCAATACCTTTGAAAGGGTTAACGGCACCCCTTCGCCTCAAGAGTTCATGCTATGGTAGACCGCGGTTAAAAGGCGACTGCGCGCAGCTTTCCAGGAAACCTTTTTAAAACACACATTGGCTCCGTTCCTTTGAAAAGCGTGTCCCGCCAATTAAGAGTTAAATGACTCGCGGTCAAGCTCGTGGAACAAGTAAATTATGCGGAATATTTCACATAATGCACGAGACCCGGACATATCTGCGCGACCTTCGCAGCGGAGATACTTTGAAAAGCAACAATTTCCGCTCCCTCTAATTATGACGAGTTCAAATCATTCGCGAGTTATTTTCGCCTGTCGCGACCGCCTAAGTGCCTAGTTCGAAAATAAGCTATTTTATCACTCAATGTTTGCCGATAATTTAATACTGCGATCTGTATGACCAGTTCTGAACGTTCAACTTCCATATTTAAATAAATCACAAATGCGAATTTGAGGAAATGACCAATCGCTAATGACGCATTTAGCGAAACACGAATTCGCCTACAAACGAGTCTGAAATCGGGTATATACTTCGTCACAGAAGGTGATCAACTCCAAGAGCCACTTAAACGTGGGCACCGCAAATATTTGCTATTGGGAGGTCAAGGGATACGTATGTATTGAGCAACCACTGAAATGAAATGTCCCATCATCGAGAGGGACAATTGAACGAGGTGATGGAAAAGCAGGTTTCTCTGGGAAGAGAAACGAGTCTGAGGATCGCATGACGCCCGCCTTGCGTTCCAACAAATGTCCCCGCGGAAGGAGAAAGAGACCGGTGACCGGACGTCCGTCTATCTTGGCTGTGGCGCGCAGGCGTGAGCGTACCTACGCGGCTGGTTACGAAAGGAGAACTTAAGCTCGGTGGAATGCGCTGCAAGAAACCGGCTCCCCTCGCCGCTCCGGGGAACGGCCGGCGCAGAGGAAAAGAGCTCGAAGATGTTTTCGTGGCGTGAATGTGACCCATCCTCCGCGCGCGGATTCGAGATATCCTTGACGCGCTATTTCGTTCGCGTACTCGTCGACAGTAGTGACGGAACCGAGACCCGCCGGGGCAAGTCGCTGCAGTTAACCTTTCGCGATCCAATTTATCTTTCTTAGCCCGTAATGGGCGATCCCCATTAACTCGAGGCAAATGGCACTGAAGGCTATTGGCGTAAAGTGGAGTTTATGTCCTATCGGACTAATTTTTCTGAAATTCTGTGGATCGTAATTGAATAAGAGGGGGTGTGGGGTATGAAGTGCAAAGTAGGGGTGATTTTAATGTGCAGTTCAGAAGGGTTAGGAAATTTTGAAAACCTAAGATTATGGTGATTGATTCCTATTGGGTGTCGGTTTCAGAGGTGATCTATATACTTTTTTATTTTAATTCGAATGTTAGTTAAGAACAAAAAGTTACTTGTGTATTGAAGAGATACTGTTCTAGTGACAGATATTTCTGTAATATTAATAATTTACCGAATTTTGCCTCTTTATGCGCCACTTTCTCTACTCTTCTATTAAAAGTTACATGTAAATATATAGAGCAGAACATTAAAATGTTACAGTCAAATGTTATCTTGAAAATTGACTTAATTAGAGAATTAAAGATCAACGTTGTGAAAATTCTGTGCCACACTGCAAATATTTTTATACGTCGTTAAATATACATCATTTTCAATGATCACCTTCTCGAAGGTCAGTTAATGAGGTCATTCACCTTTATGTTCAACGAAGAACAAATCTTGTTCCCATTTTAATTTATACTCTTTTCAAACTTTTCCTACTGCAGTCTGCACGTAGTGCAGATTTGAAAGTAAAGAAAACCGGTATGTATCGTGTGATATACTATGTGGTGAGAGGAATATAATCTTTTGAAATATCTGTGATGCTACTTAAGATATGTGCTTAATTGAACAATAAAGTTATCTGTGAATCAATATGTGCATTACGTAATCTCAAGTGACCTAACATTTTTTAATTAACTATCTTTAAAGGACACCCATAAACGAAGCATTACGTTAATGGCGGGAAAACTAAACTGCAGGAAGTAGTGTACAAATATTACACAACGCATTTTATGTACTTAGTAGTACTTTCTTCAATTTCACTTCAATATTATACGGATTATATTTTCCGTCATGGAATTGATAACAAAAAGGATGATAAAGGACATCACGAAATGAAACCTAATATAACCTTTACGAACATATACTTCCAAGAACCTAAAATTCTGAAAAGTTCTTTTAATTCTAAAATATGAGAAACTAAATAAAAAAAATAAATATAATTTCTACCATGACCGCGAAAAAAAATTACGTCGCGTTGATCGGAAAAATCAACTAACGATCACTATTTTCGATCACCAGTTCCAGATAAATATTCCCGTCATTTCCGCAACAAACAACACAATTTTTTCAGTGAAACACGTTAAAGTGAAATCATTTCTTGCATCACGTTCCAGGAAAACCGTTTAAACCGAACGAAATTGTTCGAACGTTACGAAGCATCAGAGGATTCGTCCCATCGCTATTCGCTGCCCGAGGTAAGGCCAGGCGCACGCCCATCCGGTCGGCCAATCAGCGGCTGCGACGTCATCTCGTACGATGTAACGGAGAGACTCACCCACGTGGTAAGCGTCGCGCTATTTTAGTATCGCAACCGCGAGAAAATCTACCGATCGCACGCCTCTTGTTCCCCCACCAACGACCAATCTAGAATTTCACGACGACTAATTGCCTCCGCCGGAGCTAACGACGAGGACACGCGTTCTACCCGTTATGAAATTTAATTTTTTTTCTCCAGCATCATTTCAATCACACGATGAACGCTGTAAACCAGCCGCGGCGCTGTCGCGGCTGCACGTCGCAGCATATGGCATGTGCAACGATTACAATTCGTTGCGATTGTGCACCCTGTTCCCTTCAACTGGCCAATTAAACGCGAGAGAAGTCACAACAATGATCTTGGCGTTATCTACGACTAGCGTCCTGTTATTTCCATTGACGCGATGTTTTGAGCCGCGATATTACGAAAATGGATGAAGTAACGAAGAGATAATGCTCGATACGCAAATAGTGATCATTGACGTACGAAATCATAATCCGATGTCGAAACGCCTAAATTGGATTGTTTACGAGCTTAACTAGCAGATCGCGCTCGCGCACGCTCGGGATGTGTCTGATTGAATGAAAACAAGGACAGGCGAACCACTGTGTAGGTCAGTTAATCGTTAGTCACCGAGCACGTCGCTGAGAACGTAAACAGCCTTACAGATTCACGAAGGCGCAGTAACTACCGAGATCCGATGCTCGAGCTATTAAAATCGTCTGCGCGAAACACGCCAGGAATAGAGCGAAAATAGCTAAACATAGAGCACCGATGCTGCATCGAACGTTCGCCTAGCATTTCGATTGCAACGAGCTTCGAAGGCAACCTTCTAACCTCTAAAAACCATTCCAGTCCCGCGAGAATTCTGCTGACGAAATTATACACATCGAGGAATCCAACCTCTTCTTTCATTCACGTCGAACTTCTCCATTAGAATAAACTGTATTCAACGTCCCCGAGCTGGCACGGGAAACATTGACCTCAACGTGCTCGAGGATACCAATAAAAATAAATGTAAAATTACTCACGAGAATAGAACGCGGCGACGAGCAGGGCAAGCCAGGACAGCTGTTTCTCCACCAGATTTCTCATTTCTAGGAGCCCTCGGTGAATCTGTCACAGATTCTCCTCACTAGGCGAGACGCAGTGCCAAATGCACGGCAAGTTGGGTTCAAGCACTGTAGGAGCAACTGGCCGCTTCGCGAGCGGAAAAACGTTCGTCGAAACGCGAAGGTGACTGTGTGTCTCCGTGGAAAAGGAGCGTAGAAAGCGATCGGGCGCGTCACACGCACGTTAGTCTGCACGACGAGCAAAAGTTCTGAACTCACACGAACCAGTCGAACGTATTCGTTCGATAACAGTATGACACGTACCACGCGACCGGCTGTGCACGACTGACTCGGGGGAATGCGTTTTGGCGGCACGAAGCTTTAAAGGCGTGCGCGGAGCGCGCAAGCGCGAATCGCTCACGCCACCGGACTTGTTTGGTGGGGCACCGCGAGAGACTGCTTCTTTCTCTTTCGCTGCACCTTCCACGTTTTCTCTGTTAACGCTGCCGCTGTTTTGCCCCGAACTGTGCGCCTTGGCGCCGGCATCATTACGGGCGGTTTCGTCGAAGCGACGAGCTACATCATTAATTGAACGCCTTCGTGGAACAACCGACGGTGTCCACCCCCACCCACCCGCCTTACGAATGGAATTTAATTAAGAACAGGGTTTCATTGTCAATGGACAATGGTGACAAGGTAATTAGCGGATTCGGGCGAAATGCAGGCACGCCTGGTGATGCGCGTCGCAACGCAGACGTCACTGATCCCCCCCCTGGCACGGGTACGCGTCGCGTGGAATGCTGGGACGTCGGCGCGGGCCAAGTTGGGCGAATTTTAATGTGATCGATGGACGACAGGTAAAGTATGAGAACCATTTATTCTGGATTCCCGAATGGTACTGGTAAGTTGCATTATTCACGAGGGAATTCTATGGTGGTAGTAGAAATATATTCAACGATGATTGCGAAGAATTAAATGACGAATAATAAATACAACTGAAGTCTTTCCCTTACCTAACCTCATTTAACCTCATTTAATCAAATAAACAAGAGTCTCATTCAAGGAAGGGTTCTCGTGTAACAGCCCCCAAAATTGTCACAGTTATCTGATTGCAAAAAGAAGAAAATTTATTCTTAAAGTTAAATAATTTACGCTAGGATTGGATCTGAAATTTTAATTTTAGTTTTTATTTATAATAGTTTTTTCGTCGATATAAAGAATATTATGAAAAATTTGTTTATGCAGAAAACTTACTTTTTCTTTCAAACGCTATAACTCTTTCATTTTTTTTTCTTTAAAGTGGACTAATCCCAGCGTAAACTATCTAACTTTAACAAACTTCTATTTTTTTTTGTAATCTGATGACTATGATAGGTGCTACACATCCCTCCAACAGGAGTTACGTCGTCGAATTGGTGGAGTACATTCCATAATAATTAATAATTAAATAGGAAAACTATATTCTGCAAGTTTAAAGATGCCTTCTTATATCCCAAAAGAGTTTAATCCAATATGACCAACATTTTTTATTTTAAAAATTCTTAAATATCAGTTACTTTTGAAGCTGTTTGACGAGAATTCTCTCTTAAACATTCTGCAGTTTTGCTTACCGTTACGGGCACAAGTAATTTTATACATACTGTGCGTTGCTAAAAAGATGTCTAGAGTGGTACTCTTTGCCACGTGGTGCTATATGATCCGATTATAACGTTGGCCAATAACGGACAATACTACCCTCATTCCTTCCGCTTGCCACCTTCTCAGCAACGCACAGTACTATGTTCTCCGGTGTCCGTTGCTGTTGAAAAAAAATGTAAATAACATGTGCCCAGTTTGCAATAATCATTTCTTATTGTAAACCGAGAGTAAACTAGTAATTCCTGCCATTAGTAGCACTAATGTTTAATCAACTGCAAGCTATCCGAACAGAAATCGAGGATGCGTCTCTTAGACTACAGCGATACAATTTTTGGTTGCGTGGATGACAGGGATGCTTGTGAATCGAAGCACTGCGACGAATACGTTATTCGAACCGATACGGCAAATAGAGATTCCTAACGGTGACGGGATAAGAGGATTTCCTCTGTAAGTAGATTACGTTTGCCACAGAAACGCGAGTAGGTACGTTGTACTGACTTGCGCACGAACATGCGATGACATCGTACACACGATAGTTGCTTGTACAGTGTGTTCAAATAATGAATTTGAGTTTAGATTCAAAATCACTATTGCCCCCTTAAACTAGAAAAGGAAAACTATGTTTAATGTAGAAAAACAAGGGAAAACAGTTTGAGAAACGGAAACGTCCGAAAGTATGATGACTAACAATCGGCTTCCTTTTTGCAAAATTAAAATTGAAGCAAAGAATTAAGATTCTTTATTTACGCTCGTCGAATACGAATTTTTCATGATTTTTCCATGTTTCGTGGATTTTCTTCTTAGGGAATACTATTAAAGGAAGCGGTCTGCGGAAGAATTACAAAGGAAACAGGATGCCTGTTACCAAAGTATGATTCATCTCTTTAAGGTTGTAAAGCACGAAAGTACATTTCTTTTGAAGTTTCGCATCGGTAAGGCACACTGAAGAAATCAAATTTTTCAATAATATACTAGGGAGTCCTTTGTTTGAAATAACTGATAGAATAATGTGGAAAGACATATAGCTGCAAGAGGTCCAGAAATCTCCTTTAGTTACTGAAATATACATTTAACAAACACCATGATAATAAAAATATCCCTTATTTCCTTACACCTAACTATTTTTTCTAAACCTCATGTCCTTCCAAGACTTCCATTTATCTGATAAAAATACTTCAGTTAAAAATCCTTTACACCTCACTCCACAATTAATTAGACAACCGCAATTTCACTGCTGCAGATTAATCAAGTGTTTATCACCCAGAGGGTAAGAATTTTTAAAACTCCCTTGCAAAAAAACGAATTCTCAAGCTCTCGCACTGAAATGCACATCCCTATTGGCGGAGGCGGAGAGATTTGCACGTACCGTCTATTGTAAAAGGCGAATGTCGCGGGAAAAGGAGCAGCGCGATTATAATTTCAAATACCCTCGCCTGACATTATTGACACGCAAATTAAATCGCCTCACCCTGTATATCACTCGACCGATACGTGACGGGTATTCGACGCGCTGAAAGCTCCTCGGAAATTATTGGACGCGGCTGGCAATGATTTCCTCTTCCGTGCAATCGCCGGACCATTCAAATTACTGGAAATAATTTCCATTCGACCATGAGTGTGAACCAGCGAGCGTTAATGCGCATACAAAGAGGTATCGCGAAGCTAGAAAAAGCGGCGCAAAAAGAACATGAGGTGAGTCTCTTGCCCCACTCCATTGTCAACGACAGAGCTCAAAGACGAATCTAATGAAAACAGACGAGACACTTCTTTTCCTTTGGTTCCTTTCCAAAACCATTGTACAGAAGACTCACCCTCCACCCCTTTGAATCGCGCGCCATTTTCATGCATCGTTTCCCCACTTGCTCCTTTAATTGAGCACGGATACTCTCCCCCGTGGACCTTACCTCGTACGTTTTCGCCGTTTCGATGAAATTTCACCGGTCGCTGTTTTTCTAGTTCGTCGGATTTGCATTATGCAAATGTCCAATTTGATTACATCAAGCCGGTGGCCGAGGCGGGGCTAGACCGCGAGTTCTGTCCGCGGGGAACGGAATAATTTCGGGAAATAATTCGAGCAAATCGTAACTTAGCTGGCAGATTAATTTCTGCTCTCGGACCGCGGGCCGTGCTTCCTCGAATCCCGTTACGCGATCCACGAAAATAATATCCCGGCTACGAAACACAGCAAGCTTTCGTTGCCGACTAGTCCGGAAATTCGAATTACCGAGCTGCACCGGAGTGAGTTTAAAGGGAATATTTTAGGGGTACGAGGGGTTAGCCGATTGACCATGCTCAGATCGATGGAGCGTGTAGTTATCGTCGCGAACTTGTCTGTGGAGCCTCTGATGCTCCACGTCTTATTTAGGTTCGGTGTTTTTCTTTTGTAATGTATCGACGATGTACTGGGTGCCTTTATTTTTAGCGAGCTTCTGCTTCTTGCTTTTTGACTTAAAAAACTTGAATTAATTATGGAATGTACTCTGACGAGCGGGACTCATTTCTGAGATAGCATCAAAAAGTAGAGAAAAGTTCACTGGGACACGTAGATCCAATTTCCTTTGTTTTCGAATTAACTACAGCTATTTTTATGTTCCTGCGACTTATATTTGCACCGCCTTCGTATTGAATGCACAGAACGACCACTCAAATATTCTAAGAATTATTGGAACATCTTGGAAACCTTGTTCAATTTATTCTGGAAATACAACAGTGTCTTCAACGACTGTTCTGTAAATAATTGAGCTCCAAATCATCCCACAAATGCAAATTCAATGGATTCCGATCTGCAAAGCAACCCAGCTAGGAATGTCCCCTGTTAAAAATATGTCCGGTTACGCAAATAAAATATGGTTAAGCGTCACGCTGTATAAACCATTTTAATTAATTCACTGAAAGGTCGAAGCAAAATTTCCTTATCAATCTACCATCGAGAAAGACAGACACCGCAAAGTCATACATAAAATACGAAGTGTTTTTTTGGAAATATTTTAGTGGAATTAGTTACACTAGCTCAACTATTATTCATATTTAAATTAGTTAACGATTCTAGGAGCTATAATCAGGACTATACAAGATTGAATGTTGACGTGTAGGCAGAGGGTGAGTCTTAATTGAAACATATGCCATGTTATGAGTTTCCACTGTGTTAGACATCGTATAGCATCCCTTTATGCACTACATAATGAAGCTCTGTTGCTCATGGTTAATTGTTGCGCACAATTTAGGTCAACAGTTTCATCCTGTTTTATCATTAATTTGTGCATCATTATGATCATACTTCGTCTACCGTGGTAAAAGCCTAGGAACTCCTATAGAAAGTATCCACCGTTACCACCAATTCTACTGACTTCCCTCTTCGAACTTTATATTTCACTTTAGTTCCTTTTCGGCACAGAGTTCATCTCTTCAATTTCATATTTCCGCTGAATCAAATACATGTCTGATATTTGATCGAATATAACACAAATCTTTGCAATATACCTACTCCTCGCAGTATCGATTTTAGTACAGATAAATGTAATAAAACCATTTGCAATAAGTAATTACAAAAATGTAAACATTATCTTCGATGAACCATTCTTTTATACAATTATGAATAATCAAATAAACAGGCAATCGTGTTTTCCTATGAATCTCGATACTGGAGGCTCCACTTTATCACAGAGATAAACATATCCGGATTCACGCATAAACAACATTCATTATCTCGTTTAAATTCACTAGCGCCGATAACAAACGCCGAAACGTATTTTTGCGACAAGCGTAGTAAAGTTGCAACAGCGGGCAGGCAAGCCGAGCAGCGTGCGGTCCAAATTAAACAATTTTCAATCGAACGATATATTGCCGGAAAAGCGTGCAATTTACGAATTTCAAAAGTAAACAAGGAACAGCGGCGGACGCGAGACCAGCAGCCGCTGCGCGCGCGTACACGCCATTCAGGACAATAAAGGATTAAATGGAACAAAGAACGTGGCGCGTCGAGGACGACCAGGTTCTCGCATCAGAAAGCCGCCATGGCAAGGCGGGGTGTATCGACGCGAGAACGAAGCTCGTAAAGTTTTACGATACGAACGCGAATCACCACCCGTTCGCGAAAAAAGGAACGGTTCACACGCGAAAAACGTATGAAGCTTGAAAATCGAGGGGGGCCGCGAGAAAATCGGAAAGAGGGTGTAATTCCCTTTCTTAGGAAAAGGATAGCTATATAGTTACTGGGCGAACGGCGAGTACCAAAAAATTCGGACTTAAATCTGTCGTTTAAAAGAGAAGTGAACGTGGGATCAAAGGTTTGAAATGGAAAATAGTTGGAATGTATTAGTCGAGTCTGTAGAGTATTTAAAGAACGTTGTTGCCTCGCTTTTCAGACGGTAATGGTCAAAAGAAAGTTTGAACTGTTAACGATAAAAAAAAAGATTCCCATTAGAAAGAATTAAATTTTAAAATTTATGTTTCGTAGGTCGTTGGTTAGTGGTAGCTTTTGATCATGGCATACTGTATTTGGATTTCTGATATTGGATGGGATAAGTCGTGCTTTATGTTTGGATGGAGGCACAGAACAGTGATGGACGGAAAAGTTGAGTGGTGGAATGTAATTTATTTTTTATGACCTCTTTCTCCCGTGTATGTGCAACGATGTATCTGGAGAGTGCTATTATATTTGAAGTACAATTGTAGCCTGCTTTTTTAGGGAGGCTAATTTTTGTAAAATATTACGATCATTTTCTCCGAATGATTTTGACATTCTGCGAGAATTTTACTATTGCCAAAAATGTACTGCCCCTTTAATCGCGCATAACTATTGTGTTTTAGATTTACATATGCATCTTGGAATAGTCGAAAAGAGAAGTATATTTATTTAGGAAAAAAAACGATTAAAAAAGCAAAAGCGATGACGAACGTAGACAGAAACACTTCTTCGTAGAAAGGTATGCAAATATAGTGTCACGCGATAAATTTGAACAACTTGTTTATAATACTTATAAGCTTGACACGCTCGAATGATTTGGTGAAAAAAAGTTACAAAATTGTGATAAAAACGGAGGTCAAATTCGTAAAAAGTTGACACGTGTTCTCACGGTTACCAAGTGTGCACGCAAAAGAGATGTGACGCACAAAGTTCAAATTAATTATAACGTGGGAGAGGACGATGTTTCTACGCTATTGTAGTTTAACAGTTCAGATATATTTACAGAGAGTTTAACTGTGCAAACTAGCTTTTCATAAATAATTCATTAATTTTGATGAAGCTTGAAAATTCGTTGTTATGGACACGAGAGAAGCTATTACGTTTTGTTCAAACGCGTTGCACGCAGTACTCACTGTGACTTAATGATAAAATCCGTCTACGTAGACAGGTCAGAACAGTATCTACTTGAATAAAATATATAAAAGGAATTACAAGGATAAATTATTTCATTGATATAATTTCATTCAACAAATCATTCCTCTTTGAATTACTTTGTTATTTTACTCAGATATAATACGTTTTTGATACTTTAATCGCTATTGATACACCAAGGGTACCCGTCATAATTGGGATTCGGAGTTTTCTCAATAATCGCGCTAATGAAATTCCTAAGCTCAACAATAGCGAAGAAATCGCGTCGCGTCATAAAACCCGTGTCATTGCCTTTCGAATCTATAACAATGTCATTGCTAATTAACGGAATGCATACAGTTTAAAGACGTGTAATAGATTAATAACAATTCTGAACCCAAATGACGTTAAACTTTGAAGTAAACATCTCCTCTGTGCGTCCGTAATTTTATTGCAAAAGAGTCCGCAAGTAGAACAATGTGCTAATGTGAATAATATTATTCTGCAATAAACAAACTCAGCATTCCCAGAGTACTTTGATTAGAAGTGCATATACGTTTTAAAGAGACATGTTTATCATTGACCATATTGCGTCATACGATAGGAATTACTTACATAGCGTGACGCGATGTGAATGAACTTGTGAAAGCAAGCGATTCCTCGAACGTTCCCCCACCATTGCGATCATCGGTTTACGTAAACACAATCGTACGATACTGACGTTGCTCATTCGCTGTAGGCTCACCTCACCTGACATACTCATCGATAAGAAAGAAGTGTGCCACGTATCTAGAGACGCGGCAGCGTCTCAACGCCAAGTATATGTTTCGACACCCTGTATATGTCGACTGTCACTATCATTTACTCGTCGCTCGGCGATTCTCATCACGCCTGCAATATTTTCTAAACTTAAATCAGCATATAACCACAAATCAAAACTTAGATACTAAAAAGTAAATAATAAAAAAATATTCAAAAACATTTGTTTTAAGTTAGATGATTTTATTTAAAATGCACTAAAAACTAAAAAATTCTCCATGCACGTGTTGATATTCATTATTCATGTAAAAAATCCATTTGTATTTGATTATTTTCAGTAAATTTGATGTTATCTTGTGAAATACTTTTCTTATGTGTATAATGTATGTTTTTGTTATATTTTATTTGTAATTGTTATACCTAAAACCTATATTTTTATAGTTTTTTACATATATGAATACTTTTTAAATGATAAAAATAAAGATTTTGTACGTTTACAAGGACTTCAACTGGGTGTTCCACTTTACCCGACCACTTGAGCGAGGCAAAGATTTCAATACCTCTGGTAAATCTCATTTTCCTTTCTTGCCAAATATTTTTCTTAACAAAGGCTTTGATTTCCTTATAGTCTAAGGTCCACTTAAGACTGCTGTTGAATTCCCGTGTCTTTTTTCTTTCCGATTTTAAGTTATCACCCTCCAAAGTTAAGCGTTCCATTTTACCCGACTCTCCCGTACACAAAGTACTATACATATACATAATACATATAGATCGGCAATTCAGTGCACATGATTTGTTTCATAGTTGTTAAACTTGCGCACAATTTATCCCCAATTCTGTCCTGTGATAAGGCTGTTCATAGCTGTTGATAATGAACCTTTCTAATTTATAATATTAAAAATTATCTGAAAAAATTTATCTTATTCCCTATGCAAATTATATTTCTAAAAAGAAGTGAGATCCCCATAAAAAAACTTCAAAAAAGTAAAAAAATTACGCCAAGTACATGAAAAAGTCGAGGACGGAAAAGAGTAAATAACAAAAAAATAGAAGAAAATATACAATATAAAAAAATATGTGAAATCAAAATCAGCTGCAAGTACATAAACGTGCTTTCTAAGTGTGCATAAAATGACACAACTACATATACACAGCTAAGATGCTGTGTTCATACATTCCATTACTCATATCGCGAACATATTAATAATGCGAAGATAAAATGTAACATCTAGACATTTGTCTAGGTGTCCGCAGCCTAGAAGTCAAATACTTGGCGTGGTCAGGCAAGGTCAAGGTGTCGATGAATAAGAATTATTTAAAAACATAAAGTAATGAAAGTGCACTCATATTGACAGAGTTTTAAATTGACAAATTATCTGAAAGCTTGTGAGAGGAAAGGTATCGGTGTCGATGAATGATCTTAGAATTATTTTAAAACGCAATATAATGAAAATGTACTCATATTGTCGAGAGTTTTAAATTGACAAATTATCTGAAAGCCTGGGAAAGGGAAGGTAGGTATTCATGAACCGAAAATACCTTGCCTGGCCACGCCAAGTATTTGACTTCCAAGCCGCGGACATCTAGGCAAATGTCTAGATGTTACATTTTAACTTATGTTGTTTGATTTCATGTTGATTAAAATGGATCACATTTTTCTTTATACTACATTTGTTTACTGTCATTTATGTTTTAAATTTCTGCTTTATTGCCTCCAATTTTTTTTCATTTCACGAGTATCACCTTTAATTTGGAAATCTCTTCTTTTAATTTTAATTATGAAACATTATATAGATTAATAAGAATTTTATAAATATTATACATTTTTATAATATTTGCTGTCATTAACTGTTACTATTACTGTTCAATTTACTGTTTACGTTCATCTTCAAAGGATTATTGCGTTTATACCATTGCAAGATAAGTAACGATAACTCTATAGGTACACTAGCAATAAGTGATCCAGCAATTTTTTCTGAATACTCCAGGCACTTTTCCTGCTTTTAATATAAATAGCACCATTTATTCGACAAATATGCGTGCACGCGAATTTCTACCAGCTCTACCAACTTCAATCCCGTTTATCCTCAAACTTCGCCAGATTTTTTTAACGACCAATAAAATTTCCTGCCGTGTCACGATTCGCCAACCTTTCTCCCTCTCCACCGCGACAATCCACGGGCCTCCAATTGCGAAATTGGCCCTCCACGAAATTACTGCGACTCATTAATTGCATATGTAAATGCACTCTCCAGGTGAAGTAGACATTACAAATTAACGTAGCTGCGGCGTACTTAACAAGTGCCGCTGTAATAAAATCACAGGGCAGTGTTTGAACAGGCGAAATAATAAAGTAATTACAGCCACCCAACCCGCCACCCTTTGTTTCGCTTTTACAACTGAAATTGATGCGCAAATGTAAAAGGGAATAATTAAAATGGGGCTGCGGTCAAAAGGATTCCTTCCTCCGTAGCCGAAGCAAATACTATTTGTTTGCTACCGGAACAAATTAATTTGTTAAAATTAATTTTATGTACCATACGCCGATTGCGTACTCCCGCGGCGCAATTGCACAAAAGTATTTCGGGGGCACGGGTCCTCCAGATGCCCGATGCTCCACCCGATAAAGCATTTATTTTTCGTCGTAAATGGCAAATATTCACCACAATTGGCTCGTAATAATTACCGTTTTACCGTTTCATATACTGGGTGGCGCGTGTAAAGTATTTCACAAGTTGGTTTTTCGTAGTATTATCGAGCTATAAAGCCTACATTTGCAGCCTCGGGTGTGATTAATATGTTAATATACAAGCGCTTTACAATTGTGATTTTTGATTAACAATAATTAGGTGGGAAATCTTCCTTCTTTCCTGCGATTGTATATAAAGGGTCACATACTATTTAAAATTCGTGTCTGACGTAGAACTTCGTTCATAAAGTTAACTTCAGTCCCTGAATGAGGAAAATAGTACCTAAACATATAAAAAAGAATATTTCTTTCACTTTCTTTTGTAAACTATTTCTGCACTGGATTAAATGGATAAGTAGAACCGCCCCGTGCGCGATCAGACAGAGTTGAACCGTCCAATGTCCATGCTGTAGAGTATAAAATGTAGATACGCCTACTGTTACACTTCCAATTGGTATGAGCCATCAGAATGTCGCCAACTACTACACAATTGTGGCACACAAAACCTTCTCAAAAATTTACTGCGTGAAAAATTTCAATCACACGATATCTAAGCAATATTAAATAATCCCTACGGGAAGAAAAATGTCACACTTCCCCCAATTTTCGAGATATGAGACAGTAGCATTCTTCACGGTAGACCTGCCGTGTTTATACAACTGTCAGAACCGTCGCGCTCGCACTCCTCTGTCAATAACATAATGGAAACGGTGTCTGGGGTTGCAGAGGGCCAAGGATTCTTTCGTTGGGAAACGTCACGTCTCGCCGGGATTGGCGCCGGGTAAAAATGGGTGAAGAACAAACACAAAGGCTAGTTGACCTTCCTCCTACATTCCTCGTCGCCCCATTTCCCCGAATGTCGCGTAAATCGTCGCTTCCCTGGCACCGGAATAATAAAAGCTCAGCCGCGTAATGGCCCGTTGTTTCCCTACACGCCGCCCGTAGCTACACGCTGAAACGGCTCGATACAATCGACTTAAGTGCTTCAGGGAGCCTCGAATATTTTGCTTAATTGCACACCGTTATAATCACCCAGCGAAGTAAAGTAATTATCGTTATTTTTGTATGCACCGTTCACCGCCCTGGATAGTTTGATGACTGGGGGAGAATTTTTTCCCGTGATCCTTCGTTAAAGAAATCCAAGACGGAGGAACTCTGCGACGTCGTTGGGAGGAAATTTTAATTAATGTTTTAGAGTGTTTAATTATTAATTGTATAATTGAACGAACTTACCTAGTGAAGTTCGATTGGAATTGTATAAGCGCCTCCTCCGAATAGATCAATCGTAGTCCCCCTACTCTATGCCAGTATTGTCACATTTTCAACATAAAATAAAACACGCATGCGGCCTCGGCCGCGATCCTCATTATTTTAAAGTGCTGCCGTAATAAATTGGGTCTATCTAGTGTAATAGATAATGGGTTTTCCTGAAAAAATAAGGAAAAAGGGTGGGTTTGATCTATTCGGAGGAGGCGCTTATACAATTCCAATCGAACTTCACTAGGTAAGTTCGTTCAATTATACAATTGTATTTAGCGCCTCCTCCTCAAGATCAATCGTAGATGTTTAAAGTTCTATTACGGCAGTCCAACTGAAAACACTAACTGAGGAGTTAGTCTGAACAATCTTTTGTTCCATATTATACATAATACTTTTCAGTATGGATAAGGCAAATTGTTGCTTATCCGATCTAACATTTCTATCACAAAGTTTTGCAAATGTTTACGACTCTTTATTCCAGCCAGTTGTTTTCCCAACAAGGTCTTTGCTAGTGACGTCGATACGTGAAGCGTACTATGCGCTGAGAACATGGTTGAATCTACGCTACTAGTTCGAACCTCATTTATCCAGCGACTCAAAGACTGCGTAGAAATCGTCTTAACTGACTTATTAGTGGATATACACAGTCCTTTCACAGAATTACGAATCTCTGTTGTACTTTCCAAATAACACAATAACGTTGAAGCTGCACATATTTTCTTGTTGCGAAAAAATGGTCAGGTTAAACGCAGTTGTAATGCGTTCTTCTTCGACGTCTTAATATGCACAGGAATCGATATCTCTAATTTATCCGCGGATATCCTAATGTTTTCTAACTCAATTAGAGAGAACGTCTGCATCCGGTGACCAGTAACTAACGCGAGGACAGTAATTAGGTTTTTGGGTATCGTGTACAAATCTAACCCTCCGTTCGCCGGCTGTTTTATAAAATATTCGACGGCAATCTTCGAATTCCAAGAAAAGTCGTACTTGGACCTAAAGGGACTTAAATTATAGATACCTCTCAATAAACGTTGAATTCTAAAGACTTGTGCAACTTCAGTTACCACTATTAGTGAAATTGCTGATCAAACACAATTTGTGGTGCTGTGAGACAGTCCTTCTTCATGTAACCGTGTAAGGAACGCTAGGACCTCTGGAATGGACGGATTACATAGTTTCACTGTATTTTTGCTGCAGAATAGCCACTACTTGTTTAGGCCTATATCGTAATTTCTTAGCGTAGATTCGCTAATCGATGACATCACAATAGCTAACGCCAGTCCTGGAATTCCTTCTGCAGCTACTGCTTGTCAGATAATCTGCCTGCCACCAGAGTAAAATGCTTCCAAAGCGGGTGCGGTTCCCTGTTATAAGAAGATAACAGATTTTGTATTCGATTTGAACTTGAATATGAACCTCTAACATTGACTGAAAAAGTGTGTAGCATGGCTGAGCTGGCCAGTCCGGTATCACTACTATTCCCTCCGGTTCCTCCTTTTTAATTTTCCAAACGGTCTTCAGAATTGTACTAATCGGAGGGAGGGCGTAAAAATACAAGTCTTTCCCAGGCAGTATAAAGACATCAACTGTCTCAGACCCAGAATCTTTCTTCCAAGAAACATAGCAATTATGTCCGGTGAACCTAAAATACGAATTATTTCTTTAAAAGTAATCCTCGACAATTCGTATTCTGTTTCGAGCTCTGATCTACGCGATTCGGCGTCTGTCTCCAAATTCTCGCGGAAGCTAATGTATAAAGCAAAAACCCAAATGCCTCCGTTTTCGCACCACTGCCAATTTCCGTTGTAATCTTATTTAAATTCTCAAATTAAATTTCGCCCATTCTATTGATAAACGATATTGTACATCTTTGTGTTTTACATACAGCTTCCCATTCTGTGAGCGACACGCCTAAGTAGATCTCCATAGCAAATTCTAAGCAGTTGATTGTATTAATCCCAGACATAATATGTGTCTCTCACCATGTAAAATCTACAACATTCATCCTTAGCGTCATAATAGCCTCGTAACTGCCGTTGTTATTTGCAAGAGGTAAGAACTTTTGTCGCTCAAATTCTTTCGCATAAACCCTGCTGTAATTAAAAGCTGGGTAGCAAGCTACAATTGTGCGAATAAATTGTGCGAAATCGCTTATCTTTCATTGAGATAATTTACGAAAGCGTTGTATCAATATCCTGATCGCTATCTTCTTTTTCCCGGGGCAGTTGCAGGGTTATACATGACGACCCAACGGTAAACCCTAAGAATCTGCACCTCTTTGCAGGGACCATTTGGCTCTTTACACAATTTAGTATAAACTCTAAATTTTCTAATAAATTGTGAGTCTTGTTCAAATTGCCTGTAGTCCCCGAAGAGGTGTCTTCAAGCAGTAACAAATTGTGTAAATACAGAACTGAACGTAAGTTCAGTTGTCGTAACCCACTTACTACGAATTTCATTAATTTTGTGAAACCCATATGGGTTGAGCTTAACACAAATAGTAAATAAATGAATTGGTGGTATTTCCCACAAAAATCAATTCTTAACAATTTTCTGTGTGATCCATCAATTGATATTAAATAATACGCGTCCTTCAAATCAGTAATCGACATTGTATAACAATTCTATAACCTTCCAGTTTGAAATGCTCTGTCTCCATAAACTCGTTATACTTAAGATTTAAAATTGGCCTAAAAGCCTTATCCGGTCTGGGAATTAGAAAAATCCTTGAGAGGAATTAATCCTTTCCCGGTTTGCATGCAACAACCGATGCATAATAAAATTAGCTATATCTGCCTTATTCGTCCCGGATAATTATCTGTTTAAGACAGGCTTATATCGACGCGGAGCTGACTTAAACGGTTAATAAGGGTTATCTTATAATCCTTGATCCACGACAAAATCTATAGATCTGAGGTTATCAGTATAAACAATCAGTATAAACTGATTGTAAATGACGAGAGGTACAGCTTACAGGACTGCTTATCGCCTCTTTAAGTCTGTTTCATTTCTGAACTCCTGTATGCGCTTGATGTGTACGCTGTGGCTGCTCCGCATGCAGAGATTCCTGGGCCCGGTACGAGGGCGCCGCTATTCGCTTCTGTCTGCCTGACTCCGTCGAATAAGCCCTGTTCTGTGGACGGAACGGCGGGCCTTCCTAGCATTTTTTACTTTTCAAGTTGGAGGCTTTGATACCTTAAGATCTGCGGCGGACTGCTGTAAAAGTTTTGTTGGTTTTAGCTTCTCTGACAAATTTTTTACAGAAAGTGAATCATGAACCGCCGTCGTACTTAACATTCCTCTCATTGTATTAATATTAATAGTTAGGTATACAGCAGCGTTCACGCTGAACCTCGCCTTTTGCACTGTAAGTAGCTATATCGGTACTGTGGTAACAGTACCTGCCTCTAAATATAGGCTATATTAATGTATATATGTAGGCGCAATAAATACGTAATAATAATAATACCTATAAGGTAATATACGACTTTTACGAATAATCTTCTCGTCGTGTACCGAATCGGCAAATACCCGACAGACATCACTTAACATTCGCTCATTGCTATATTGCCCGTGGATTCTTGCAATAAAAGCGTAGATGTTGTCTTTTCAACTTCCGAAATGCAAGCCCGTAATCTTGCTTGCTTCTTATAATTTGTAGGGATGTTCCATTTATTGCCAATTTGACCTCCGCCTTAAACCTAAGGAAGTGGAGAAACAAACAAATGTTAGGAGGTGTATATTTCTCCTTTTTTAGTTTGTATCTCTCCTCCGCGGAGAGACGCATCTTTTAAATTTCTGCCCAGCGAATGGCGAAGCGTGAGTGGACCGGGGACACTAAGATCCGGTCCTCTCCCAAACGCTGTCCAATGACATTTAAGACATCGCTGTTAAGGTCTTTTTCCCGTTCCGCGGCCTCCGCTTTTCCGCTCTCCGCTGCGGGCAGTGTCATGGATGACGCTGATGTGGCGCCCCCTGATGCCGACATTTGTATCTGGTCGCCTGAAATCGGCGACGGCGGCGAGCGTAGTAGCGGCGGCGGAGGTGGCGATGGTCGCGGTGGCGGTGCAACGGGCACGACGCCGGCGAAAGTGGTAGCGGCGGCGGAGGTGGCGATGATCGCGGTGGCGGTGCAACGGGCACGACGCCGGCCCTTACCTGGCTCGATCCTGGTGCCTCCTCATCGCTTTCCGCGTCCCGCGATAACAATTCTATCCCGCTTCTTGACGCGGATCGACCTCCTATGAACGCATTTGACCACATTCTGCCATTTACCTATCTTGAAATGCAGTTGAAACATATTATAATAAACCTGTCAAAGAGGTTAGGGTCTGCGTTGCACTATACAAACGTATAGTAGAGTACAGGTTATCTCCTGTACTCGCTCACACAGAAAATCTGGTGAGCCTACTTACTTATGCTTCTTAGGCATGTTGTACTCGTTCACGCAAATTAAATCTGGTGAGCGATATCAGCTTACGTCTTCCGGAAGTCCAGGTACAGGTTAAGGTCCGTACTCGCTCACGCAGAACCTTCTGGTGAGCGATACCAGGTTATGTCCATCGGAAGTTCGAGTACAGGTTAGGGCCCATACTCGCTCACGCAGAATAGGTCTGGTGAGTACTTCCGTACAGACAAACGTCTGTAGACATTTACATACAAAGTATGTAAATCTTTCCCAATATAGGGATCTGGTAATGGACAGCCGGGGAAAATCTGCTTACTGCTCCTTGCGACGATGCAACTTCCTCTTTTACCTCGGAAGTTCGAGTACAGGAAAACTCCTGTACTCACTCACGCAGAACTTTCTGGTGAGTACTTCTGGTAAGAATATTCCTCAGCTCCTTCTCCAATTCCTTAATTTCTCCTCTTGATTCCTTTTCCTATCCATTGCGTGTAAACACATGTGACTCTTTCGGCACAAAGAAAGAGAATGAGGATCGCGGCCGAGGCCGCATGCGTGTTTTATTTTATGTTGAAAATGTGACAATACTGGCATAGAGTAGGGGGACTACGATTGATCTTGAGGAGGAGGCGCTAAATACAATGCGGTGGTTGGTGTGTTAAAGTAGTTGATGGATGAATTTCTTCCGAATTTTCTTACGTAATGCTCGGTTTTCATCGAGTTAATATTTTCGTTGAAATATGCATTACATGTTGATTATGTTTTTGCTTCCCTTGGTTTACTATGATTAATCATCGTGGAATGATAATAATTGTATCCTTTTTTGTCCATAATTCAATGTTGCATTTCTTTTTTCCTCTTATCTCGGTTCATCCTTTCAATAATCATTAGAATCACTCCTTTAAACATCCACTCTCGCACTTTCACCCCTTCGCTCGCGATCTCGTTCAAAATTTTATCACACTTTAATCTTTAAAGTACAGGACTTACGAGCGACTAGCCCGTATCCTGTGCATCGCGTTGTTAAATCTCACTTTGCCACAGTTACTTTCTTTCTTTAACGACTTCCTCCTGTTTCCTCCGCTGACCAAACTTCTCCTGTTCTTGATAAAATTACTACACGCGCATCGTTCCCCTTATATTGCGTCTCCCTATTTCCTTGTTCCAGGAACAATGAAATGTTTCGGTCCAGCCAGTCGTTAATACAGCTTCTCCCTTAATTTAAATATCTTCGGACCTTCGAGTTTCTGATGCGAAAGCTGTTTCTTATTGCTATTTCTTAAAACCACTTGCAACCATCAGATTTTACGCTTTCTCAGAGGAGCTTGTTCGTTTCTTGTTATTCTGCACTCTTTCTGCAACACATAGAAAATTTACTGAAAACGACGTTACTGCGTTGTTTCAAACAATGTTTCAGCGTTACTATTATTACTACATGACTATAATACTTAATTTGTAGTGTACAAACTTAAAATTACTATTAATTATTGTACTTAATGAAATCATTTGTATTGTTTCTATTCTGATAGCAATTAAATTATAATAACTATTACTATTTCACTTAATGAAAATCTTTCTATTCTTTCCGTTTTAATAGCTATACCTACTATTCGGAGCGAATAACGAGAAGTGGCGATCTGACCCCAAGCGTTTTTCATTTCCCTCACTTTCCACATTCTTGGTCACAACGTTTCACCTACACCCTTGTCGCACGTCATTCGACGTCGACGTCGTCGTCTGGACGGCGGCCTCGTGGCGCCTGGCGTCCTTTTGGTTTTTAGCTTACGTCCGTCGCCCCTTCTGTTTCTCCAGACCAATTCACCCATCTATGCAAGGGCGTTTCATCACATTTGTTTTTAGAAACCCACTTCCAAAGGTCACGTTAAATTGCTTTTCCAATATCCCTGCCAAGAATCCGCGGAACGACCGTTGACCCAGATATGGAAACAGTGTGGAGTCTGGGATGTAAAATTCAACTTTTGAATTAACAGTAATCAAGCCCTTGCAGTCTACTGTGCCTACGATATAGTTAAATTGTCTTCACTAGTCTAGCTTATTGGGAAGTTGAATCACCACGTTTTACCACGTCTGTCATTTATATACACATGCTTTTTATGCAAACACCATTTACTTTCTCGCTACCTAAAAATCACAGGTCCGTTTAAAATTTGCAATATCTATACGCTAAATAGATATATACTTAGTAGGCATCAATCTAATATTTATTCGTATTATATAAATAGCATATATGTTTATTTAATCGAATTTTAATTACTCAAATTGGACCAACAGATTCGAAAAGGACAAAATAAATAGCGTGTCATCCCTCCACCATCTCGAAGCTTCCGTATTTCTCGGAAGCTTGGTATCCCGAACCTAAAAAACTATTTCGAAACCCATGTTAAAGGTAGAAGTGCCAAAGCGTTAAATGATTTATTTTCTTCAGTCTTCCGGTTACGTGCGACGCGTTTGATAAGAATTGACTATGCAATGGAATCCTATCGAAGCCTGATTTGACGTGGAATGGGTCATCCCTTTCAGCTTCCCTTTTATAGCGACACTCCCAAAGGAAGGGACGGCACTGTGAGAGGAAAAATGAAACGAAGGACGGCGAGCGAGCGGAGCTTCCCCTTTGCGAGACGTGGCCCAGTTCCGCGGAAACACTTGATCCCATAGACTAGTGCGATTCCTGAAATACTTTGCTTAAGTGAAATGTAAACGGCGGTTAATGGATTCCGCGCAAATCTTTGGATAATTGCATCTGATTTTCTGTATATACACGCTTTCAATTACGCGCTGATCCGTATGAAAACGCAATTTCCTGGAGATATTCGCGACGGGCGGCTCGGCGCCGGAACATCTGCGAATTTAATTAGAAAGAGGGATCGTGCTCTCGGTCGATAAATAAAAGATTACAATACATTTCATACGGGGTGGGGAATTATGAATTGAATTCACACACGCTCTCCGACATGGATTTCATATTATACATTTTCGATTATCGTTAACATTCTGCACGATTTATAGAATGTAATTCGCGTTTGCCTGGAATTTCCACTTTCAACATTTTAATAACTGGAGATTATTTAATTAAAATTTAGTGACAGAAAATTCAGTGGTATGTAGAGCACGCGAAATTATGGAGTGTTACGTATAAGGACAAAAGAAAAAGGCAAGCTTCTGCGTAACATCTGTTTCGTGAATTTTAAAAAGAGTATCTGGAGAACGTGTAACTGAATGTAGTAATCATTATTTTAAAAAGGATCGTTGAAAATTAGTGAGAATAAAATAAATAATTAACAGATGATTAGGAATACTGTACAGTTTAATGAACGAATTAATTTTCGCAATTTAAGCCTGTCACAAAGGTTGAAGCGGACGCATGGACGCCCGGAATTGCTCGATTTTCGCCAATCATTAGAGAACTGCAACTTTTGATTCGCAATAAAATAGAACAGTAAGCCTGTAATCGTCGATTACGCGCGAATTGCGACGCGATTGTGACGTTATCAGGCGACCGCTGACGTGAAACCGCTGATGTAAACATTGTCGAAAATGCATTTATGCACATACGTGCATCCGACTCGATGTTTCGTCACGATAATTTCGCTGATTGAATTTGAACGGTGTTTGGCCGAATCCACGTCGCTGGAGCGTCGATGTTATCGCCATCGCCGGTAAAATATCATTTACTAGCGGGGATACGTCATTCAAACGTCGTTACCGTGTTAATGATTGCGAAAGACTGACGCGATTAGCCTTCTGTATAGCGATAGAGCTATATGATAATTACCGAGGAAAGAGAATATATTTTGGACGAGTAGAATTGTTGAATGAAAGGTTTGTGGCGTCTAAAACGGTGCTAAAAGATTTTCGAAAGAATTGTTGTAGTAACATTTCTGATTGCCATGATGAGTACATGAGTTAATGTAATGAAAAACATGATTTAAATTTTGAGAAAAATGCTTGTACCTATTTCATTGCCTGTATCAAAGAAATACAAAATAGAGTATATTAGAGGTTGAAGGTACTACAAGTGATATAATAGAAACTCACCCCTTATTCTGTAAGGGTATAATAAAATTCTTGGAACACTCTAGCTTAAAGATATGTAAATCTCGAATCACCGCAATAAACCAGACACTCTGTCATATTTTTACTGGCGTTTGAAATTGATATTTTTAATATAATAAATAGTAACAGTAGGATTCGGTCATAAACTGAATTATTTTGACATTGTATACAAAGAAAATATAAGAACAAATTTCATCAAGAATAAAATTCCTAAATATAAAAAGAAACTTGTTGAAAGTGTCGAATGAAACACGAAGATCTAATCAAAATTGACATAAACGAATCTGAGGACCCCTCGCAAAGAATTATTGTGTGAAAACATGTTGCTGAAATTCGTAGCTCGTACAAGATGTCGGAGTCCTTGCGGCGCAAGGGAAGCTCAGCTATAAACCTCCGACTAATTTCAACTTGTAAAGTTTTTTAAAGGGCTGGACGAATACGTCTTGCGAGATAGTGATATTATTTTGAAAGTTTGTCGACATCCAGCCTGCTGGCACTGGGGAAAGCCTCCTATTTGTTGGCTCTGCTTTCGTTGAATCATTCCCAGGGTCACGAACAACCAGAAGCTCCTTTTCGTGAGCCCAAATGAATTCAATGTTACGGAATCCACCCCTGAAATGGTCCACGGCACGTGCGACTAGTGCGTCACCCTCAACTGGTAGGATGAAGTACTCGCTGCATAGGATAAATCACACAATAAAAACGAGTTGTATCTGCTCTTCGAATAAAGCTAAACAAAGGTGGCGCACAAGAAGATCGAATGGACCAATGAGATTTAATTCTCTGTGATGTCACTTTATTCTAGTAAACGCGAGAAATCACTTGCACAATGGAACTGTATAATTTTAAATGAAATGCAAGCAACTCGATTCCTTTAAATTTTCATGATGCAAAGTATCTTACTGTAAACTACTTAACTACTTAATTTTCATGATTCTACCAGATTTCTCAATATTACATTATGCACTCCCTCGCAATAAATAGAAATAAAAATTCAGAATCTTAATATATAAAGCAGAAAGCTTCTATATGTTTGTGTGTCTGTCTGTCGCCTAAAAACATTGCAACGATAAACAGTGGGATCACAAAATGTGCCTCAGCTCATTATGCCTGACTAATCCAGATGAATGTGACTATTTTCACAAAAAAAAAAATAAAAGAAAATATTTTTTGTATAAAATCAGATTCTAAATTTCTGACGCAACCGAGTAGTGAAGCTAGTAATGTATAAACGGCTGATATTGATTGAATATTTTTTGCCTCAGAGAAAAAACAAACAAATGCGTGTGATATGACGTGTAAATGCTTTCGCATGGGAGTTACGTAGATCGCAATAATGTCGATTGAATACTACAGAAGGACCGATGGTTAACAGATTATTAGTTAAACGTGCAGACGTTGAAGACTCGTGCGTCAATCGTTAATACGTCGTTTCGCGTTTTTCAATGATACACCTCTACACATAATAGCCGTGGATATAACGACCAAAAATGTCGCCGTTCTACCGGAACCGATTGATACTTGCGCGCGTACCGTAACTGGACCCTTTGATCTCCAGCTGAAAACGCTTCAGGAAGCTGGAACGAAACGCTTTGTAGATTGGTTTTTCCCGTCCCATTCCTTTGCCGTTCGTTTAATCGAACTCCTGTTTGTCGAAATCGTTCTCTCCTATTCTCCTCGTCCCTCCCGCGGCGGCGATTGTCACTTTCCAGTTATGCCCCGCTTACTTACGACAGATTACATCGTGCCTTTTGCCTTTCAACTCGTTAATGGAGAATTTTAATTGATCTTCAAAGGGGCCAAAGATCTGGTTCGCGGGGAACGACTTGACGATTCTTCAAATACCACTTCTTCTTGACAGTCTCTTTTTTTAATTACGATTTGAGCGATTTCGAGGACGAGGTATCCGAGAATGGTAGAATTCTAAGTTTCTGAGGAATTTTATGGGATTTCTGCGGAGAAATTGTTTTATTTGGTTTTACTATGGAAATTGGAAAGAATTTTGCTAATTTTGGAAGTGGAAATTTATTTTGCATTTAGCTTGTTTGTTTAAAGATATTACATAGTAGTAAATATTTTGTAAATATATTTTTTAATATACTTCAAATAAAATTGATTAATGGTATAGCTAACTTTTACCACGTTTTGCAACTTAAAAAAAGACCGATGATTCGATGACTTCTAAATTTTTGCGTGTAAACATATTTTATTGTAGAAGTTGATAAGTGTTAGCAGCTAATATCTCAGAATTCTTTTTATATTTATCGCCTCCTGCAGTTTGATCCCCAGTTCGTTCGAAAAACCTTTGTCCCTATCGTAGCTTCCCCTTGTGAATATAATTCTCTGAACTTCGTATTCAACTTTAAACTTGGGAGGACAAATTGCTTTAGAAACTTCTAAGACGTGGGGAAACGAATTTTCAGGAACTGCTAGTATCTAGATGTTCCAAGGACTCTAAAAACAATTTCAAATCAATGTTAATACTTCGTCCACCACATTTTTTTAAAAATCTCCTCGCTTATACCTACATATATAGTATCCTAAAATCTTTTATATAGCCTACCTGCTCGCAATTGAATATTGGTGTTTCTTAGATTTTTAGTACAAGAAGCTTGTAAAGATATTAATGAATAAGTTACCCAAAATAAGTTAGACGAAGATCATACAGCGTTCGGAAGTTTAGTATTGCGCATAATTTCATATTTTACTGAATAAAAATACTTCCATTATTGTTGATTCGTACACATATTTTACAAACTTCGACGTCATAGGAATTTAAACGTTTTGAAAGCTTGATAAATATATTTAACGAAAAACAAGAATAATTAGTCACAACACGTAGACACAAATTGTTGTTGCATATTGTTTAATATCTCAAAATCTAATACCCTTTTGACTTTTAAATATAAACAGAAACTCGTATATATTTTTGAATTTTTGAATAGGTACTAAAACTTTGCAATTGTATATCAATGATAGAAACTTTTCAATATTGTATAGAATATCTATATTAATCTTTAAATTTCGTGATCTAATAAGAAACCAGAGTATCGACAAAAATTTTTATATCTCCTTTCCCTCGTTATTCTTAACTCGGGAGTAGGCGTTCATCGGTATTTTCGCTTGTTTTCAAATATGATGTAAAATCTTCCACTGTTGCCGTTTTTCGCATATGTAGCTATTCTTATCTTAGTTGTGTCTGGACCTCAACTTGTTTACATGACGGGGCGATATTTTTTTCACTCGTAGAAAAAGACAATGTCGGTCGTTTCGACCACAATGCGTCCAGTAACATTTAATCTTTTCTCGATGCCGTGTGTAACGCGTATTGGCAGAGAATCGTGGGTGACCATGATAAATATCGAGATTTCTTGTTAAAAGAAAGTTGTCAGGATAATATTATAATATATTATTTATACTATGTTAGTAATTTTATTAAGTCATTTCGCATTATATTAAATATCGGTCAAACTGATCGACGCGCCTACTAACGTAAGTTATTCGGCCTACTCCCGGGTTAATAGTTTCCTAAAAAGAAGCAGTCTATAATGCTTCAAGCAATCCAGCCAATGCCACCCCTTTATTTCGCTAATAAAAGCTGAAAACGCTTCGCTTCTGCATTCACATCTCGTAGGGCAAAGTGATCAGCTGCGAGTTATCAAACAATATTGCTGGTTCAATGGTGACCAGACACAAGTTCGGCAATTCCACATTATCGCGCAACTCGACTATTTAATTCACGAGGCCAGCTCAAAACTGACTAATATATCACAGACATGAACGAAGCTTTCCACTGCAGTGGAATATTTTAAGTCGAATCTCACCGTAGTAACTTTGCCTTTCAGAGCAATTTCGAGGGTCCCCCTTGCATTCCTTGCAACATACACCAATACTGATCTCGTCCATTCACTTTTCTGTACCCATGTAACAAATTGCATTCATGAGCACAAAACCTAACGAACCACTTTACATGCCACTATCGCCTTCAAAAAACATCAGAATAATTGAATATCCCATTGAAAGTAGTTTTGAAGCTAAGAAATCAAAGATGTTGTGGCCATTTATACCCGAGACTATTTTACATGTGCATCACCCCTTAACTCCCTCAAATCTATTTAATTCTCAATTATTCTTAAGCTACACCTCTCTTTTCAACTCTAAAATACCTTAAATTAAAAAATTCTCAGCTTTCAAATATACTTAACGCCCTTCCCAACCCATCCCAGCAAACCTCTGCGCACAACTATATAATATCGTGGATACATACCAGAAAATGGCCATTATAAACTTATGAAACACCTAACTATCCCAAGGAACGATTAATAAACCATGATCTACTTAACTATCGCCCGGAAAGGAAGAAAAGGAAAGAATACGATCTTCCAAATCTGTACGCACGACCACAGTGAGTGTCTATCTAAATCACCCAGCCACCTACGGATCACTGGGACCAAAATGTCGGACATGCTGCCACATTAAACGAGATTCCCCCCGTGCAAGAAATTTGACGCAGCTCCTTTGATTGCTTCCGCGGAAAAGCCAACGCAGACGTTCAGCATTTGGAAGATCTCGTTTCAAAGTCGGCATAGAGCCGTCTCCGCGGAGAACAGACGGAACGTTTCGGTCGGGATGGCGGTTTAGCCTAACTCCTGGGAATCTGAATTCGAAACTATCTTCGGACTACTAGCAAGCCAGTTTGCCAGGAACTGGATTTCTCTCTCCCCATGGGACGCTATCTATTTCGTTCCTTCGTATGTACCTTCCTCTATACTGGCCCGATTGCTCTCTCTACTCACCGCGTCCGCGCTTCTACCCTATCCATCGTTCCAGCCGAAACTCGCGACTCACACGCTTGCTTACCTCCTTTCGGATCTGCACGAGCCACGAATCGCCGATTAGCATCGTCTTTGCGTGCTGTCGCGTGCGAAAGTTTCGATAAGGTGCGACGATGGACGGGCAACATCCAATTTTATGGCAGCGGCATGGTTTTGGGTAACGCGCGTTAAGGGGGAACACCACTGTGACGGTTGGAAAAATGTGCCCATTTTTAAGATTTTTTTTAGGAATAGCATACAGTTTTCATATAATATTGTTATTACCTATCTTTAGTACAATGTCTTAAAAGACTATAAAAAAAATGAATAGAAAAACATGCATAGATTTTCATATACAGTTAATCTTCTAGACCCCTCACAAGAAAACATAGGTCGCTTATCGAAAGGGTATCTTTGGAACGGCAACTCTGAAATCAATTTTTTTTGTTTTAATATAATCTATATGAGTGTAGTTTCCGTTGTACGTACCAATTTTTTAAAAATATTATTTTTGTAAAAATGGTGCGCTTTAGAAGAAAAAGTTTCGAAAATCCGCAAAAAAATGGATAGTTTTTCGAGCGTATTTCAAAAAATATGTTATCGATCAAAAAATCGGTACGTACAACTGAAGATAATCTCGTTTTAAAGATCCTGTCAAAATTTCAAGTCGATCGGATAAAAATTGACAGAGTTATGGATTCGATCAGTTAGAAAAATGTCATTTCGAGAAAATCGCGTTTAAAGTTTGACTTGCAATGCGTTTGTAAGCGTGATGCGTTTCACAAAATGCACTGTATCTTCGTAAATTCTTCGAATATCGACTTGAAATTTTCAGAGAGTATTGTTGACGAGCTAAACATTAAGAAAGTGAGAAAAAGAAGAATCGAAATTTTTCAACTTTCACAGTGGTGTTCTTTGAAAAGGGAGGCTGCGACAGTAAAGCTTCGACAATTATTCATTTAAAAATTTTATTTTGAGAATTAAACAGATGCGAGGCTGTGTAATAGACAGGTGTTCCGACTCTTCTGGAGAATGTGGGTTTATTTCGTCCTAGTTCTTCTAGCAGCCGCTAGATTTGTGTTCAAGGAGAAAAGCCATACATATAAGGCTGACTTTTGACGCATGATACCACTAAAGTCACTATTACTACTACAATCTCATTAACGCATTCTTAACGTCTTCTTACTACGACAGAGGAACCACACAGAAATCGTCACAAAAAGCCGCTGGGGTAAAGGTGCTAAATCGGAACACCTGTTTATTAATTTCACTTACGCCAGGCATTTCAATGTCGATTTTCTCGAAAATTATGCGCGATATCAAAAAAAGTTACTCTTTCTTTTCTACTTATAACAAGTAAATAAGTTGAGAAGAAGGAATACAATTTTTTAATATTGCGCTTCATTTTCGAGAAAATCGATTTTGAAATTCTTGACGATGCGTTTAGTCGCGTAAGGTAGTTGACCCAGTCGCCGATCGGTTTAGGCCTAGTCGTCGATCACTTAAATATTGAGATTTTATAAGGTTTTTGAACAATATTGTGATGATATATGTAGGTAAAGACTCTTAAATATTAACTTGCAATTTTGTCCTTTACACAATATTGTTCAAAAACCTTATAAAATCTCAATATTAATTCGAATGATCGACGACTGGGTACCGATCGACGACTGGGTCAACTACCTTATAGGGAAACCTACACTGATGAAAATCATGGGCGATTTGGGCGTAAGTGGAATTCACCCTATGCGAGGCCATTGCTTTCAAAGTTGCCCCCTTCAGACTGTACATACAAGAGTACACGCGCATCCTAGCGTCGGATCCAAAATGTATTCCTTTTATGACCCATTTTAGGCACTCGAGGAAATAAAAAAAGTCACAAAGAGGTACCCTCCAATACGCTAGGTGTATTGGACAAAAAAAGGGGTGTATTGGGCAGAATAATTATTCTCGAAACTCGTTGTCACACCTCGTGGGCTGTAAAGTGTTATAATTTTTTTCATTTATTTATTTAACAGGGAGTACTCTTTACTTACAACGAAGCATACAGCTAAGTAAAGACTCCTTGTAGAAAAGACTGTAAGTGCAAAAGATTAATTAAATATTAAATATTTTAGGAGAGAGAAGAAACTTCCCCGACTTTAAATTATTTACGAAATTTGATTTGTTTTGATTGTTAAATATGTTCAAGCATACAATAGCCCAAATACGTCACAAAATTTTTTATTTCTTAGTGTATTAATATAGTCCAAATGCATGAACAAAGGAATTGTGTTTATAGAAAACCCTGTATGTGCCACCCCTTAGTTGTAGAGAAGACTGAATATGCCATTCATTTAAATTTGCAAGCACTGTAAGTGCTAATCCTGTTTATCTGTCGCTTATTTCGCTCTTATATTGATTTCTACAGAAGTGGCGTTGGACGTACGAGCGGTACCATCTTTTAGAGCTAGTGGTAACTTACTTACAAAGGGAAATCCATTAAAATTCTATACTATAGTATTACCATCGACTAAATTTGTCTTTTTATTGGCTATAAGGTTACACTAATGAAAATCCCATCATCCCATCCCGTCATCCCATTTAAAAAAAAACGTCGGTGACCTTCAAATTTCGGAAAATAATCAGATCAGAAAAATCTTTTCCCCCTCTGAAAAAATATTTTTCCTTACAGACATTTTCTCATATCATTGCAAACAACGGAGATATATTAAGTTTGAATGTTGGGTTACCAACCCTGTATACGTAAAATGAGATATATGATATACAGACATGGTATGTGTTCGTACTAAAAGAATGCAGAAAAGAAAAAGGAAAAGTGATAGCAAAATTAAAAGTAAAAGTGCCGTCATAATTTCAAAAGATAGCATGATAAATATATGTATTTCTATCAAGTGGTTCACTTTATACTAGTTTATGTCTATAACTTCAGCCTCCACACGTGCATGGAATTAAATTGTAAACATCGCCAAAACTCTAAACTAACGAACCTCGTAGATCCCGGTGACTCCACCTATACCGAGTCACCAAATTCTCTTGGTTTTCACGCTCTAATCCTGTTTCAGCCCGAAACATTCGCCGAGCAAAAGATAGTTAGTAAAAGCTTTACTCCCACTCAAGCTTCGCGAACTCAAGCAAGATTCGGCGCAGCGACGGTAACAAGAAAGAACTCGCACAGCGAACACCCGAAGGACCCAGCCTTCACGCAGTCTCGGGCAGATTAAACATAAAATTACTTAAATAACGGGTCAAATAAAAGTTACTTTAACTTTAGATTATTAGACGAATAAAGTTAATCTTTTCGCGCGTCAAGCGTTTCAACTTCAGCGTCGAATAAGTTGTTAATCCGGGTAGATTTTATTCGACAGATAACAAATTATTCGACACATGACATTTATTCACTATTCGAAATTTTATTTGAATAAAAATTTTGCCCATCCCCTAAGTCGCCTAAAGATTAGAATCTAAAATATCCCCGTTGCTTTTAATGGTAAAAAATATGTAAAGAAGCGTTCGTTTCTAAGGGACAAATATTAAAAAAGAAACATTACAAACGCGCTGAATTTAAAAACGAATATTCGAACTTAAAGCTGAAGGTAAGCAGTTTTCGCGAGTTCCACCTGAAAATCCCTGCCGCCGTCGTGAAAAGGCTCTACGCCCCCACTTTTTTACGTTGCCGATCTCTCGTTGTCGCCGGGCAAAGAGGATCCCACTAAATTATTTTTTCCCGACCCCTGCCGTCCGTCCCCGTCTGTGTTTTCCACTTTGCACCCGCTGAAGCTCGGGGAAAAGACAAAACGTTTCGTCGGTTTTCTTGGCAACGAGTTCGCCAACTTGGCGAAAATTGAATAGATAGCAGAAACGGATGGGAAACGGTGCCAAGTTCTCCAGCGGCAAGGGAAAAGGAGAAAAATAATCATGGTCAGAACTCGGTGGAGAGAAATCATCGTCCTTACGATCCCTGCTTCGGCCATTACATCGCCGTCTATGATTTTTATCCATTCGAATTTTATTGAGAGGGAAAGAAAGAATTTTTATTTCATCCACTTAGCAGCGAGAAATGAGGGGAACTCGGGACTGAACGCTTACACACGAATGTCTGATATTTAGAAAGGACTATTTAGATAAGATATCTAGAATTATTCTAGAATTATTTATTACTCTAGAATTATTCTGTAGGTTCTACGGAATCAGAAGTCAATACATAATTGTATATCATAGAACCAATGCACAGTGCGGCACGTAATGGACAAAAATCGCAATAATCAATATTCAATTCTCATCTAGTTATCCTATATAACCATTACATAATCCGTAACTAAGGGATATAAATGTTTTGTTAATACTATTAATGCCTTTTATTATTTTATTATAATATTTTAATATAATTTTTATTATAATTACTATATTTATCTAATAAATCTCAGTTAACTTAATTGGAACAACTTTTAATATAAAAATGTGAATTATTAATACATTGTCTGCATTCTTTTATTTTTGTCCCAAATTTTCATTCAAGTACCGCACTATGCGATGGGGAAGTTGAAATAGTATTAGTTACATATATCCATAGTTATCCCCTATGACAAAAATTAAAAGGAATCTAGATCTAGAATTTTCTAGATCAGTATTTTTATTTTATTCATGGCACAAATTCGAGCTCTCCTACTTCATATCCGGCATAGGAAAATTTCCACCACTATGTTATCGAAACAACATTTTGAATTCACCAGAGCTCCGAACCAGAGTCATAATAAGTGCTCCTACGCTTCTAAGAGCGTTCTAAATGTGGAACTTGGCCTTAGAAGAAAGTATATGCTTCTTCGAGTCAGTACAGGCAGTTTCGCTGTTCTTCCGGGTTTATTTTGAACGCTGATTAAATCTTAGGTCGTAAGAGAGAGATTCTGGCAGTAAATAGGAGTAAAGAAGTGGAAGCATAATAGCCCTCAGTTTATCACAACATTTGGCTCTATTTTCTGTTTACTTTCTGCCCCAAGTGTTGTTCTGTTAGTTCTTCTGTGTATGATTTATGGTCACACTTCGATTCTATATTCTTCTTCCCCTGCATTTGTCTTTTCAATTTCACGCGAATCTTGCGCTTAATTAATCCTATGAAAACGGCATATGAAACGCGTGAAAGTTAATCAGTTAGGCACTTGAGCGGTTTCGTTTAGGACTGTGTAAAGTATTTTGTATGGTAATATTAAGAAGAGTTGAGTGTACAAAGTTCTGCCAGCGCTGATGTACCTATTCGATAAACAAATTATTTGAATGTAATTTTGAGTATTTGATGAATTGATTATTTGAATTACTTTAACTTCGAGGACAGATTTGTTCAGCTCCTTATTTACAATTATAAATTGATTTATATAACATATAACATTTTGCACCGAGGCATACCATGATATAGAAGAACATGCATCCAATGATTCATTTAAAAATCGAAATACAGGTTCTATAGCTCGTCTGTGGAATAATAAATTGTATTGATAAGGATGGAATTGAATTTAAAGATCTTGTTCCGTTCTACTGCCATTGGCGCCACTAAAGTAATTGAACTAGTGGCGGCATCTATAAGCACAAATGTGATATAAAATAAACCTAATCTCTTATCACAGACGAGGTATAGGGTCACAGACGATGTATAGGATAGACCTTATCACCTTATGGATGTTCGTGTCGCCACCCTGTGTTACCGACCCATAATTTGAGGATTGAATCACAGACGAGGTATGGAATAGACCTATCACCTTATGGGACTTCGTGTCACCGTACAAACTGTGTTACCGACCCATAATTTGAGGACTGAATTTAGCGACCTCTGTTCATGAACAACGTCCAACTCAAGAACTACTCTGAAATGTGTTGAAATATTGAGTTCATGTTACAATATTTCAAGTTATTATATTTTATTCTTACATTCTATTAACATTGCAAGTTAAAGAAATTCTTATATCTAATTAGAATATTTGACAATCGCAACTATCGGCTCGGTTCTCACCGATTACCAGGTCTCACCACGAGGAGGTTGCTGCGTTTCGAGACCCGTAGAGAGATAGATGGAATCAAAGTTCCACCGATCTCCCTGTACATGAAACCCTTAGCCTACTCAACCAAAGAGATGGATGGAAACAAAGTTCCATCGATCCCTTCGGTTTAGGTATCGAACCTACCTGCTCATCGGAGATAGGAGGTAGGTTCGATATCTCCCTGTACGTACATAGGTCTTTACAATTCTCTTACTTAAATCTAAACGCACGAATCCCTCAGCGACTCCCAAATGATTCCCCGAATATCTCGCAAAAATATATTAACCCTTTGAACATTACTTGCAATATTAAAAGGAAAAGGCTACTTTCAAAAGATTTTAATTTAAAGTCCAAAGGGTTAATATGGGTATACACGCCGCGGGGTATATAGGGGTGGCTCTAATTCGACAAAAGGAGCAGCAACTTTTGGCCCTCTTGTATTTTAAACGCGCCATTTCAATTATTTCACATTCCTTGCTCTCGGAATGAACTCGTTGGGCAAAGTCTTTTTGATTGCATTTTGTAGGATGCATATCCTACCAAACTGCACTGCGTGCAATTAAGTAGGATGCTTACCCTTGCAAAATACACGCACAAAGATTACTACCCAGGAATACAAGGTACTCGTGTCTACATAACAAGTCGCATGCAAATACAGAATATTCTTCACCGGTCGGCGAATGTGGTCCGTCCTTTCATCCTCGCCAGCTTCCAAGCTTTGGGCCCTCTCTAGGGCCTATGCTAGGCCCTCTGTAGGGTCTCCCTTTGGGCCCTCTCTAGGGCCTACGCGCTAGGCCCTGTATAGGGTCCATTTGTTGGGCCTTCACCAGGGTCCACGAACTAGGCCCTTTTTAGGGCCTAGAATTTCCTTGGCAAGTCTAAGCTGAAAATTGAAGCTAAGCGAAAATGTGACTCTACTTCCGCGATAAAAAAGCAATTAGAACACCGGTGCTCTGGACGAACTTTTTATGCGCAAAAAAATTGACTCTACTTTCGCGAAGAAAATTCAACTGGAGCTTCGGTGCTCTGGACAAGTCTTAGATACGCAAAAATTTGACTCCAAATTCGCGGTAGTACTATTCTAATTAAGAGCCGCGGTGCTCTGCAAAATACGTAGATGAACGCGAAAAAAACGGGGACACTACGATCGCATTACGCGCGATCACGAAGGATCTTGCTAGACTGCAAGATTACTAGGAAGTCTGGTTCCACTTGGAACTTTTCCAAATTTTTCGCGGTGACTCTACTCGACACGATCGATTCCATTATTTTAGGAATTATTAATCGGAATTGCAAAAATCGCGAGCAAATGTTGTATCCATTTAATTTTTTGATTTTAAGACAGACACATGCATGTCACAATCTACGAGTACCTTGTATGGTCGGCTCATTGGATTCTGCTCTTTCTAACAAATATGCGCAGCGGTTAGTGGCCCACTTCATATAATTGGCATTCGTTTTAGGAACATTTCTGCGATATTTCGCGAATATGGCTTAGAAAAGAACCACATCATGAGGCTACTGCCTAGACGCCCTAGACCATATTCGCGAAATATTGCATAAGTGTTCCCGAAATGAATACCGACCATGTGAAATGGGCCCCTGCATGTCGCGCATTTGTGTTGGAATGGCCAGAATCGAAGGAGCTAATAGCTACGCTACGTTTTCTACAGAAACCATTTTGTTCTATTGCGTGCACCCACATTCAAAGAATTATAAAGTGACTTGCCGTTCGCTGTCATCAAGAGTACTGCATCTCTGCAAACCTGAACCCCTCAGCAGCAACCCTGAGAACAGCACCCCTCTGACCAGCAGCCCTGAGACCAGCACCCCTCGGACCAGCAGCCCTCTGACCAGCACCCCTCAGTTCAGCATCCCTCAGCTCGGCACCCCTCAGGTCAGCAACCCTTTAGCCCTCAGCCCAGCAGCTCCAGTTGGACTCGTGCATGACTCTACTTTCGCGGTGAAAAGACTAATAGAGCACCGGAGCTCTCGACTAGTTTTACTTGCGCAAAACACTGACTCTACGATCGCATTACGGGCGATCACAAACACTATTACTGAAACAGACAATTTGTATTTAAACAAGTTTCAAAAAATTTCCTTTAAATTCCAGGCAGCCGCATGGAGCGCCACGCAATTCGGACATTCAGAAAAATTTCGAGCAGCCACATTGGGCGCTTAATGATTTTCAAGATTCATAGAAATAAGGAGTGGCCGGTTTGGGCGCCTAAAACTTTTCAATTTTAGTGAGAAAAGAAACGGCAGCCTCTATGGGCGCTCAACGATTCTCAAGACTGATAGAAAAAAGGAGTGGCAACTTTGGGCGTCTCATACTTTTCAATTTTAATGAAAAAAGAAACCGCGGCCTCTATGGGCGCATAACGATGCCGAATCACAAGCCGGAAGAACAGCAGCCTCTTTGGGCGCATAATAATTCCGAATTGTAGTGTGAAAAAAGCAGCCTCGTCAGGCGCTAATAATAAAAATTTTCTAATTCTACTCAACAATGTTAATAAACCTTAACCCAGATCTAATTCCACCCCGAGCCTGCCAACGAAATTCTAAGTGAATCTCTTGAAGAATTCACCAGAGGACCCTTCGGCGAATCCCTCGGCGAATCCCTCGAAGAATTCCTCGATGCAACGCTTAAAACTAGACTTGCCTGCCCAACTATTCTAAGTTTCGCAGCACGCACACACACACACCACTCAGAGGAAGCATAACAGACTATGCTTCGGTATATTAACCCCTCGGACTGTGATAGCAATATATGGTAAATGGCAACAAAAAATTTTTCAAAAGATCTTAGTTTAAAGTACAAAGGGTTAACATACGCGCGTGAGAGAAATAGACGAGATGATCTCGTCGATCTCTCTGCATACATACGATTACAATTTCTTTCGCATATTTTAGAGGTACGCTTGCATTGCTTTCAAGTGTCAAACAGACTCTAAGTATCTCATTGCAGAGATAGAAAAGAATTGACACACGGACACGGATTCGCCGTCGCGAGAGATCTCGAGCTGCTCGATACACTCACGGATTGCAGTTGCACAGATAAAACGCTACTACACGACCACTACTCATCTAGGCCCCTCAGTAACGGGAGTTCCCCTTTAGGGCCGCGCCTGAAAGGGATCGGAATCATAGCGGAAGGGCTCACAATTCAATCACATGCAGCTGCAATACGCGCTCCCACCACAAAGCCGACAATTTGCACAGGCGAGTGTATCGTGCCCGAGCATCTTGTGCTGATTCAAGATCTCACCCGAGAGCGAATTATATTTCCGAAAAGAAAGAGAAAGAAATTGAAAGTAGCGAATAGAAAATTCACTATGACAAGTGTTTAAAAGTATGCTAAATGAGAAACGACACGGTCCACGGTGAAGCTAATATTGTAAAAGAAAGCAAAAGCAAAAGCAAATTGTGTCACTCTCGACAAGCAAGCGCACCTCTACCCTTAAATTTAGCCTACCGCACTCTTTACAATGGGCCCTAGTGGCATAATCTATCGCAAATATGCACTTGCGTAAGTTTCGGGGGATAGGCGGAAGCTAAGAATCTCCCGATTGAAATTGCAAAGAAGACTAAACGACTAAAGGACCGAAAGACGCGACGCGACGCGACATTCACCCTCGATGCACCGAATTTTCGTTTCTACATGGCGTGCTCCATACTACGACTTTACACTGCCATGGCGTGTGTGGCCGAGAACGAGCAATCGAAGACATCAGAGCCGGCACGAGATGGACCGAAGCCCGGTATCGGCGGGATGACAAGAAAATCCGAGAGTCATGAACTGGCGCACAACATCGTCTAACAATGGTCCTCCGTGTAAAGCCGTAATAAGTTGTACCCAGCACAGCCGGCCTATGGCGGGCGAGCAAACCATGCGCGAATTCGAAATCAGTGATCGAAGGCGAATTGTATCTCTAGAAGAGCACGTTCGGCACTCTTATATTTAAAAAGAACGAGACGGAATAGAAGCTTATCGCTCGAAATACGCAAGTGCATTTTTGAATAGATGTCCAGACGGAACCAAAAATTCACCGAATGTGAGTTTGGCTCGATCTGGACACTTAAACTAGATCGTAGGCTTCAGCTTGATTCCGTTTTGCAAGTCGCAATGCTTGGGAAACGTTACCAAGGCCAGGCCACACCAGCGGGGAGGTACCTACGAAAGTGACCCATTTCTACGGAATAATTCTGGTCCATATTTGACCAATGCTTTGCGCATTTTTGAAAATTTGGAAAAGTCTTACGACTAAAGTTCTTAAACTAAGACTTATTGATAGGCTGGCTTAAATATTGTAAGAAGAGAGAAAAGTTGAAGAAGCAAGCACACTGACCAAGTAGTACCAATATCAACTCTCATTCTCGCATATTAATATTTGTATGAGAAAGAACTTCAACTTATATAATTGAAAATCCTTAATAAATTAATGCTTTACATTCTCGTTTTATTAAGAGAATCTAATGGCTCGAATGTAATTAAACTTGAGATGTGCAATTCGTATTCAAAGAATCAAGCTTAGATTATAAAATTCAAGAAAAATAATTCGGAATATTTAAAACGCGTTATTAGAACTTTGACCTCGAAGTTCAAATTTATTCATTGCTTTTGTCTGTATTAAACATTTTGAAGCACGCGCGTTAATGTTACTGTTCACGAGTACAAAGTATGTATTATTGGTCACTGTGCTTGCTACAGCAATCATTTATTCAGTAGCATTCAGAAAAATTGAAAAAATTAAAATGTACCACTCACCGATCGTTGAATGCAGTCTCACCGCTATCCATGCAGTCAGGCAGCCACATTAGCAGGATCAGAAACCAAGGTCAGTAGTACCAAACAGAATGTATCACACAAATATGTCACTTTAATTTCACGATCAAAAAGTAATTTGAGCACCGGTGCTTAGTCTTAAATAGTTCAAGATGCGTAAAAACACTGACTCTACACTCGCGTTGACACTACTAACACGCACAACCATTTCATGATTTTAAACACAAAGCACTGCACATTTTTAAGTGTCCCTAAGCAGTGGGGGCCTTTGATAGGACCCGAGAAATGTGTTGCCCAAGAAGTCTTCTAGATACTTGGTGAATTGTTGTAGAATCTTGTTAAGCGACCTCCCACATGGTCCAGTAATCGATGAAATCAATCCAGGAATCAAGATATCGCGAAATAATATGCTCACGCGTTCACTGAGGTCCGTTCACTGTCGCAGGCAAAGTTCAACTGCCAAGTACATTGTTCGGTGATGGTGCGACTTTGCTAGAGGTTGTTGACGTTCCGTCTCGCTCCAACGACTCCCAACTCCTCGAGAAAAGTATTGCTTGCGAAGTCTTCTAGATACTTGGTGAATTGTTGTAAAATCTTGTTAAGCGACCTCCCACATGGTCCAGTAATCGATGAAATCAATCCAGGAATCAAGATATCGCGAAATAATATGCTCACGCGTTCACTGAGGTCCGTTCACTGTCGCAGGCAAAGTTCAACTGCCAAGTACATTGTTCGGTGATGGTGCGACTTTGCTAGAGGTTGTTGACGTTCCGTCTCGCTCCAACGACTCCCAACTCCTCGAGAAAAGTATTGCTTGCGAAGTCTTCTAGATACTTGGTGAATTGTTGTAAAATCTTGTTAAGCGACCTCCCACATGGCACAGTAATCGATGAAATTAATACAGGAATCGAAATGTCGCGAAATAATATGCTCACGCATTTACTGAGGTCCGATCACTTACGTAGACAAAGCTGAACTGGCAGGCCATTGTTCGGCGACGGTACGACTTTGGTAGAGGTTGTTGACGTTCTGTCTCTCTCCAACGACTTCCAGCTCGAGCGTCGGCTAAACACGAGTGCTGGGTTATCGCAAACGCGATGTTACGGCGTTTTAATACATAAACTCGATGTTCCCTCCCAACTAGCTAATAGTTTAGGTCGTATCCAACGCCGGGCAGAAAGTAATAAATACAGAACGCTTATGCTATTCAGGTATAACACAATTTATTATTTTCATCATGTCTGAACTAATATTTTGTCCATTTCAATTGCATGTAATTATTGTTGAATTAGTGATACAATTATTCTTTTTTAAGTTGAAATACATCGTTTTTTTTATCAACATTTTGTGACCAAGGCGTTGCTTGAATTATGATTCCAACCTCTGAAATAAATTCCTTTTTATTTTTGGATGTCGTGGGACAATGACGAACAACTCGGTTGGGTAATCTCGAACCTTCGAGATTAGCAACGATAATCGATGTTGATGAAATTTTCAGTATGTACAAACCTTACTTAAATCTACAAAAGGGATTTTTGAATTTTCATTACAGGCTCAGACAAAAAAGTTTAGAAAACGACCTTTACTATTTTTTCTGAGGGGTTTGAAAAGTAACTCGATTTGCAGTCACATTAATGCACCCCACGACTAGTGTTCCTTCCCGTGAATTTCTCGAGAAACTTTATAATTTCTAATTTATTTTGCGTTAAATAAACCGGAATAGGACAGCAAGGTTAAACGACGAATGTGATATCGTTTTATTTTCATCCTCCTTTCTCTATCGTTGAACGGAATATGTTCATACGACGATTTTTAAATTGTTACTCTAACAATAAGAGAAACATTTGTAAATCGCGGGCTTCGACTCTCAAAAAATAATCTAGTTTTACCCGTGCTGAATTCTAATTCCTACCACGCATAGCGTTACAATCTGCTTCGAGACTTCACCGATAACGTTGCATGCGACACTAAAGTGGCAGGGGGGTCCTAGGACCCCCCAAAACGGTGACAGAAAAATACATTGGTTGATAGGTCTATTCCATACCTCGTCTGTGATTGAATGTAGTGGCATCTGCTCATGAACAGCGTCCAACTCAGCAACTATACTCTGAAATGTATTGAAATGCTGAAAGGTGTGTCCGTACTTGTATACATGTGACTTGTTTAAAGGGAGAGTTTGACGTAGAGAGTGGGTTTTCGCTATGCTTTGCTTTGGCTCCGTTTGACAACGGCTCACGCGGATTTCTCTCCGAAAATCCATTTCGGGGATCAAGACACTATGGCGCTTAAAAATGGTATTTCTTTAAAGCCCGTGTATAAATTGCAAGATGCCATTGTTTATTAGTACTTCGCGTATAGTAGAATCCTTTCACGTATCGTACGCCGAAAATATTACAAATTGACGCTGTTACTGACATTCCCGCAAATCTCTCCACTTCGCGCATGTCTGCCACATGTGACAGTGTCTGCCCTACGATATGTAAAACTCATGGAAACTAGTGAATCGAAACGTTTTTATATAATTTATATTGACATTTTCGGGACTCCAGGATATTTTACAACAATTTGTTTATTACTTGGGAACGGTAGATTAGTAGTTAAAACCAGGGATCGAAAAAGTTCTCGGACCCTCGTTTTTTTAAAAATTCTGTTAGAACTTATTTGTTTCGATTCGGAAAATATATGTTTCTGTGGAATTTTTAATGAAACAAATGCTACCTTCAGGAACTTCTTTAAAAAGTGTTCTCATAGAACAGATATTTTAGAACCTATATAATAAAAGTTCCATGGAAAAAAGTTACATTAGAACATTTATTTAAAAAGTTTTCAAAAGATAAAGAAAAGTACTCAACTATTAGGTACAAGTTCTAATATAATATATAATATATAATATAATATAATAAACGTTCTAATATAACTTGTTTTCATGGAACTTTTATTATAACGATTCTAAAACATCTACTTAGGTAAGTATTACATATAAATAACACATTCAAAATGTCAATTTAACTGTATGAATTATTTAATATTATTGTAGTACTATCCATTGAATAGTATTTAGTGTTTGTTACAACGATTGAGAACTATTTTAATATCGTTAAACAAAATATCTGTCCCTGTTATACAGAAATTTTTTATTCTTATATTTTATAAGTTCCATTCCAACTAGAACTTTTATTTTCAATAACTTTTATTTTATCGGTTCTTCTGAGAACTTATAATGTGAGAACATTTTTAAAAAAGTTCCGCGGCATTTGTTTTAAATGGAACCTATTGAAAAGTGTCAGAACTTTTTCGATCCCTGGTTAAAACACTACGTTTCGTTACAAATTGATTAGTTCTTTCTTTATTAACTACTGAATGAATTTAAAAGTGGTAAAAAAACATCGATGATGTAAGTGCCCGAAAGTATCGCTTGCGTTAAAGTATGAGTTTGGTCTGTCGAGACGTCCATGATTACTGATTTAAATCTTATTGTTAAATATCTCTCTTGACTTTAAATGTTGAACTAACCTTTACCCTTCAATTAGACTAATAATTAGAGTGTTCTATTTATTGAATATTTTAAGTTCCGTCAACCCTCTTAGTCTACTAAATTGTTCGACGTCTGAGATTTAAACTACACACTAAAGAAACCGCGCGTCCCGAGTATCTCCGTCTTTTTTACTCCTTTGCGGAGCAGCCGAAAAGGAGGATAATGTGTTTGACTGTCATGTTTGTATCCATCAAAATTCCTCTATGTTCCCTTCTACAGCTTCAACGGCTGAACCGATTTTGACAAATGAGGTAGCATTAGATTCGTTTTAACAGTCCGACTAACATAGGCTATGCTATATAGAATTAAAATCGAGTTCGACCCACGCATGCAAATACATAAAATGTACGCACGTGAACGACGAAGTGAGACAAAGTATCATGTTTTTTTTTTTAAATTAATTATTATTTTAAATATACTCGCAGTCGGGTTTTCTTTAATTAAATAATTTGCTTGTCTAATTAGTTAAATTAGTACATACATAGCATGCCCTCTCGCTCTAAGCTTCATCCAGACCGCGTTTGTGCGCTTCTGCCACCCGCGGTGTAGAAGTATCAAGCTCACATAACCAGAGTTGGTGGCACGACAGTTGCGCTATCCTTGCCGCACGCACTATCCGTCTCTCTCGCACAATCACAGCATTCTACCTCCTCGCGTCGTGCGCTCCTGACAGATTACCAGGCGTCCATAACCAACGTTAGTGGCACGAGCCACTATATTCCTATGTCCATGCACGAGCACCGTGTCCATCCTTGTCGCCCGTACTTCTTTTCTCTCTCGCTCTGACTCTGCTCCTGCTACCTCTACCAACATCATGTGTTCCCATTAACTTTCCTGAAATTCTGCTCTGATTCTCGTTGTAAGACCGACCTTTATTCCCTGCAGGACCATCTCGCGCCAGCGTGAAAGGTGACGCTCATTCTTTCTCATTCGCTCTCACCTTTCTCACTCACTTTGACCAGTCTTAGACTGCCGAGAGTGCCGAGTGCCAACTGCCGATTGCCGCTACTGACAAAACAATAATAAAGATTAACTCCAGCCGAAATAGGTACATAATGTGCTAATCGCTTACGTTGTTCCCGTTGTAACCGTTGTAAATCTCTGTCCGGCCTTGAGTGGTAATCTTACAAGGAGAATTTACTTACTGTATCAAAATATCAGTGTGGTAGGATGTTGGAATGCAACAGAAAGATTACCAGCGTCGGAAAATATTTAATAACGGCTATTACACAAAATATACGTAACAAATGTTACATCCGCGAATACCATTGCAAATGTGCATAGATTAGTGGGGGTAGCATAATAAATTACTGAATAATACGAGTTTGGATCAGGAGCTTCTACCGAAACATAAAATACCGGTATACACTATATTAAACGGTATTTATTTCGGTTTTCTATAATATATCGGTTTCGATACGATATCGGCGTCGGTATAGTTTGCTTGGCGTAATACTGGTATCAAAATCATTTCAGTTTTAAGTCCCTGCATTATGAATAAGAACGACACAAGTAATTGGAATATCGGATATTTATTAATACTTAATGATTTATAGACTAAATCTACATAAAAATCATTGCTCTAATTTTGCTGCAGGACTATAGTTTCAGATCTGTAAAAGCACTTACATCAACCATTCCCTGAAAATGTACAATTTATGAAATAAAGTGCGTATTCGCCAAAAACAGCGTTACCTTAAATTCGTTATACCCGCGTAGTTACTAGAAGTATTAATTACTAATAACCCTCTCTATAGATACGAGTTATTTAGAATATTTCCGTAAGCAGACAAAAGTTTAAAAAATTCCGGAGCCCTATCTGCGTCAGCAACTCGCACAAGTACATATTCCAAGTTCTAACATCTTCGTTTAGTATTCCGGCTACTGTTTGGTCTAACATTGACAAGTCAAAGTGACTAAAGCTTAGAAATTTTTCTGCAAATATAAGGCCAGATAGAACTGAATATTTTGGTCAGAACGCTCTATCCTAAGTAGATCGTATTCACGACATGTTGTGCAAGTGCACTTGAAATGGATGTCAACCATGTGAATTGAGGCCACTTTTCGCTCCACATTTGAAGGGTCAGGGAGGAAAAACGAGGAATGTCACAAAACAGCTTTACCGAGAAAATTCAGTTTTAATACTTTTGTTCACCAGTAAAGAAACAGGATTTAACGAATTTAATTTTCTTAAATTATTTCTTGTTATACATTGACGACAAAAGCTTATGCTTATGCAAAGAGTGAGGACATTCCGTATTTTGTTCCACTGTAGAGTGGACATTTTCTATTTTTATCCAGTAGGTATACCAAATCTTTAACGTTATCTTTATTGGAAATGGGCTATTTAAATAAATAGAACTATTTATATTTAACATTTAGTTTTGTTTATTATGTGACCAGGAAAGAATGTCCTTTTGTGTCAATATACTAAACAGAAGTGAGCTCTTCTTTGACAACGGATTATGTTTTTCCGTTGCCCGGTCTTGTAAGAAAAGACGTTCTACAGACGCATGATTGTCTTTTAGTACATTCAGGTTTCCCTGAATGATGAATCACTTTTGCCTTTTTAATAATAATAATAATCCAACAATCTTATGGGAGCATTTGAACTTTATAATCCTTTGTGATTCGAATTAAAAACTGCAATAAGTCGCAAAGTCACGAAAAGTGAACGTTACCATTTTTTTCCCCTTATCCTTCCTTTGTGGTACTTGACCAATATTTTTTAACCGCGTTTAATATTCCGTATTTCACGCGGTTTACTTTCTTTCGTGGTATCTATTTGCTATCAAATTTAATAGTGCCTTGATTTATCCAATTAAATTTAATGTTACACAATTATTATTCCTGCAGTGTTACTTAATTCTATTATATAATAGAATGACAATTATATATTTGTATAGGGAAGATTTATTCACGTGGTGGGAGTTGAAGTGTTAACAAACCACATTCACGCACGGTATTTATTTCAACATTCAACTGACAACAATATATATATGTACAGTTTTACGTATACGTAATATCGGTGTATATATATTCATTGTATTTATATATTTATATAGTTTGTAACATTAGCTACCGTTCGCACTTCAGTATATCTTATTTATTATTGCGCAAGCTACATCGACTTTGGCTATCTCTGATACGATGTTTCGTTAATAAAATCTCGGTAACCGCGATTCATCGCTGGAAACTAACTTTACAGCCTCTACATTCGTGCCTATTCGAATAGAGAACCTTCTCACGTCACGCTTAATTGCTTTTTAAATATGGATGGACGCGCGAGTCTTCGTACATACCTACCAAATCGATTCAAGTATGTATGTAGATATATGGAATGAAAGCAACGAACAAAAGTGCAACAAAGTCGAGACACAGAGAATAATTGTAGACTATAAAAGTCGTTATTCCATTTTCCGTTTTATCATTCGAGGTTTAAGCTATCGATGTTGATATGAAAAGATAAATCCAAATAGATTATTGTCTGATGTTTGCACGTTTCGGACACATGGCGTACGAAACATATGGCGATGAAAGAAACATTTGTACTATTCATTGTAAAGAAGATTCTTCGTGTTTTACGCGGCAGGTCTTTGTCCCGCACTTATTGTCAGTTTACAGCTTAAAAGACACTTCGACGATTATTTACAGCTCCGCTATTTTATACGCATAATCGTGATATGCAGGGCCCGATCTAAGGGGGCGTAAACAGGTCAAATACCTAGAGCGGCAAAATCGGTAGAAGGAGAAAATTAAAATAAAAAGAAGTCAAAGTTTTTAAAAAAGCAGTAAAAAGCAAGTAATACATGTTTGAATTTAGTATCAAACTTATAAATAGTTTTTAAATCGCCTATATAATTACAATTTTTTTATAAAACAAGATGCTTCGTTATTCAACAAATACCCACAAAAAATTTCACTCACTGTAAAAAATTATATGTTAAAATAATAGTTTATAATTAAATATAAAGGGCGGGGAAAATCATTTTTGCCCAGAACAGCGGAAGAGTTAGTTCGGACCCTGGTGATATGCGAATATAAGTAAATCACTAATCATACAGGATCAACATAATCGATCTCATAAGAGGAATTATTAGGTCGATAAGAGGATCTTAACAAGTAATATTATCAATGACTGTTCACAGTATATGTATATATATATATCATTTTGTATTAAATCACTCTTATCTTATTATAGTTTAGCACCTTCTTGGGAAACAAACAAACAATCTATGGGAAGATACGTATTAAAGAAGAAGAATACTACAGTTTACCGAAGACAAAGTTAAACCCCTTCATTATTACTGATAGTTAGTAGACCTATCATTGGTGTCGTAGAGTGATACGCATCTACTGTTCCTTCTCGGCCAAGCTTCAGTTTAAATTCTGTTGAGATATGACAAATTTGTGATCGACAATTCGTTAGAAAGTTGTAAGACCATACCCAAAAGCACGCATACAAAATAGAGAGATCCAAAGTACAAATAGACGCCTTTAGAGCATATCCCGCTACTGCTCTAGTCTCTGCTATTAGACAATTCACACTTCGAAGGAATAGATCTGCTTTTCAGCCTCCTCGCGAAGTACCAATTTTAACGATAACATTTGGAATCTCCTCGCACTTACATAATAAACTTTTATCGCCCCGTTTCACCATCACCCATTTTCCCTTTTTACACCGATTTTCTGGCCAGTGTAAAATTGATCTAAAAGATATCCTATCTTACGCGAGTGGTAACTTAACGTATAAAATCTGTATACCGTACACGTGAAATTTCAAAATATCAGAACGAAACCGCTCTATTCCTTCGACAGACGCGCCAATCCTCCGCTTTATAGGCCTCTGTGAATGTGTAACAAGTGCAGTGCAAACGTTCGTCTTATTGTCGAATTGTTTGTCGAATTAATTTCGATTAATTGGATCGCATTATTGTCGTACGATTCCTCGTCCTCGAGGACTCGGGAAACATCTTATTGTCCTTATACGTTAGAACGCTCGCCGCTCCTTCGGACCGACGAGGCACGCGCTAAAATTGCAAATAAATTTACGAAAGATTGATATATCATTTTGATATGCGTTCGTCTCGTTTCTCGATTCCAGCTCTATCGATATACTTTCAACGCGATACAGCCATCACATCCACCGTTCCCTTCGCTTCTCTTTTATTCATTCCGTATCCGTTATTATTTAAAACAAAGCCTATAAAGTTTGACAGGTGAGATATGTAAAAGTTTCGACGAAGTAATCGATATTATTAAAGACCGATCTACGATGGAACATCGGGAGTTGTGAAATTTGGAAAAGGGTCTTCCAGGCGACACTTTGTCATCTTATTTCGCTCGTTTTCATATGCTCGTTAAAAAGTTTGTACGTAATTCTGTACTAATCCATGGAATCTATAAATTCAGACAACTCACCGAGAATCAATCAGCAAAGCAGCACTGCTCGATGCCGTAAACGGAAACAGATAAATGCAACGGTTCGAGAACGTCCTTTTTACGCCCACTGGACGGCTCCTACTCTACCCTTAAACTTCACATTATTTGCGATCGCTAAGCGGTAAAAGTATTTCGTTTCTAATTATAACGATATCCTAGAGTTCTTTAATGACCTGCGCTCTGTCACAAGCTTTCAACTTGCCTTTTACGAATGCGTATTGCAAATGCTCAGATGACTTGTTACGCGCTAAGTAAACCTTTACGTATACGATACATCTCGCGAATGGTACTGAACGATATGATGCCATTTAAGAAACACAGCTGAAGAGCAACGATGTCCTTTCTCAGGACTAACCAACGCTTTTTAATCTTCTCCTTCTTGCATTTAAATTCTTTTTGATTTTCCAAATTAATGGAAAATCAAGTTAATGGTAATTATCAGTATAATATAATCGCGATGAAAGAAATCAAGCCGAGCCCATTAAAGTTGAGATGTATCCTATACAATACAGTATGCTTCCGTAACGTAAGCGATGAAACTGCAGATTCAACCTGAAAATACAAATCTCGTACGGCCACGAAGATACAACCTGCAGTCCCTTATTTATTTCTATCCACTCCGTTCGTTTCTCCGCGTTTTATTGGAATTTTATTGGAAATTACCTATTGACTGGAAATGTTCGCGATGTTCAACGCTCGTTTACTTACCTTTCGACTTAATATTGACATATGTGTGCGTCGTCAACTGGTTCAGAGACTCGAGAAACAGCAGAGAGATACGCCACAGAGATGGAAATCAACCACCCTATATTTAAACCGCAACTCTACGTAACTCCTTCGCTGTTCTTGAATAATCCTTATTCAGGAGGTCCATTGGAAAAAAGAATCTCGACGAACGTCACGATGCAAACGCCGCCCTCAGAGTAATTGACACGATGTATTCCCGTCGTATTCTATAAAACTAACCAGGGAACGTCAAGTACGAACGATAAACTGCAATGGAAAGTGGGTGACGTAAGACCTAGTCCCGTTTAAATGAATCGCTAATACTCGAAATGCCGGTGCAATGTGAAAAGATGCTGTTTCTCGGTCTATGAACCGTTTAAACACATATTATTCCAACGTGAACGATGACAATCATTCCTAGGTGAGGTCCTCGTCGTCATCGCTGGGGCCGCCGGTGGGGCAGCACAGCCCCTCTGACCCGTCGCTTCTTATGCAGAACAACAAGGTCTCAGCAGGTGTAACTTCGTGCGGCATGATCCCGTGAAATTCTTTCAAATCAGCCGCAGGGAACCAGGCTTTCTCGTTATCCTCGATTATCAGTATTCCAAATAGTCTGAATCGAGGAATCAATGATGAGTGGCGTTGCATTGAGATTCCAAATCACCCACAAGATTTCCTTGCAACCAATTTTCAGCAAGAAAACTGGCTTTCAGGGAACTCTTGTGTGTGAACCTGTGTTGGTGATCTTAAATACTTATAGAGGGATAACAGGTATTAAAAAGGTTGGATTAACTTGACTGTAAAGCAGGGGTGAATTAGGTTATAGGCTAAGTAGGCTGGAGCAAATTTTGGGAAGCGATAAATCTTGGGACGCGACAAATTTTGGGGAGCAATCAATTTTGGGGTGCGGCAAATGTTGGAGGGCGACAAATTTTGAGCGAAAGAAATTGGAAATGATGTAAACACAGAGGCTTGAGATAACTGTTGAAACAATTCACTTTTTTATGTTGTGAATTAGCAATGACTCAGATGTGATTTCCCATAGTGAATTAATTTTGGAATCGTCTTGACTGTTTTGAATTAAAATATTCGATGATATTTCGCGGAAAAGGTGGCAGAGGCTTGTCAGGTTAGGGGCGCCAGATCTTCAACTTCGTCCCTGCTGTAAAGAAGGGAGCTTTACCTGCATATGGCGACTGTGGGAATCCAAAGAACAGACGCAAGAATAAGAACACCAATGAGAACCAACGACCAAATCGGCCACTCGTGCTTCTCCGTAACACCTTTGCTGGCAACCCAAGCTGGATATCCGCTTCCGTCGACGAGGATCTCCACGATGGAGGCAATTAGAATACTCAGCATAGCCAACGGGCTGAGGTACTTCCAACAGATCAGCCAATAAAGGCCTGGACGGTTGCCAGTCATCAGTTCGATATCATCGGCAAATCTGCGGAGTATACATCAGGCGTGATTCAAGAAATGTTGAAATACAGGGTAAAATCAGGGACTTCCTGAAACATGCAATATCCTGATGCAAGGAGACATGGAAAAGTCCTTTACCGTTTTGTGATCCGAGCCTCCGTTCTCGAGATATTAATAGTTGAATATTAGCGGTGGAACTTACGGGCCGCGTAGTTTAAAGCCGAAGCGGCTGAGCGCGGGCAGCGACCCCTAGCGCGCACAGCTGACTCGGCTTTAAACTGCGCGGCCCGGAAGTTCCACCGCTAATATTCAACTGTTAATATCTCGAGAACGACGCCTCCGATGGCAAAACGGTAAAGGACTTTTCGACGTCTTCTTGCATGAGGATATTGCGGATGTTCCGAAAATCCCTAAATTTTGGGATACTCTGTATAGTCACAGGGAATACATTCCACGATATTGCGTGTAGTTTGCGTACCTCTTTAGGCCGTACACGTATGATACAGCGACGCACTCGAAGAAGGCAATGATCAGCAGGGGGAAATTTCCGCTGAAATTGTCGAACAGCACAAAGACGTAGCTACCAGCGCCGTGGGCGAAGCCCATCGATATCATGCAACAGACCAGGCAAATGCCACCTGATTCGTGAATGAAAAGAATATTTCAAGCTCACGTCGATTGAATAATGAGAAGGTGGTACTGTAATCTCACCAACCTGTGAGGATTTCCTTTCGCAGATTTGGAAACAGTTTCATATCCACGATACTCGTGACGACACCCTCGAGGGTACCGAACTGGGAGTCAATGCCCAACGTGAATAACATGAGGAAGAATAAAATGGACCAGAATTGAGCTCCAGGAAATTGATTGATCGCTTCCGTGAAAATGATGAACGCCAGACCTGTGCCTGATGCTGACTGCAACGTAATTAGGAAAAATGAGCGACAGTTATATTTAGAAATTCTATTTTTCAGAATGGATAACTCACGTTGTCCAGTTCCTTTTCCAGATCACATTCGGGCAGTTCCGGCATTATTAAATTGTCTAACGTCCCATTCCCTGTGGTGATGTTTAAAAGCGTACCACTGATTGGTATTTCGTCTGGTATTTTTTCTAATTCGCCAAAGATACTGATGAGGGTGGCGTTTCTTTCGGAGAGGCACTGCTCGTAGACCATGGTAGCTTTAAATCCTACAGGTGTATATAAATGCTTTAATTCTAGTACGCAACGTTTGAAATGAATCAGCAATGCGAAGAAATAGTTACCAATTATGGAAAACACGACGATCCCAGCAAACATCGACGTAAAGCAATTCGTCATACTGACCATAATAGCGTCTCGGTAGCAATTATTGTTCACAGGATTGTACGAGGAAAATGCTATTAGACCACCAAAAGCTAGACCCAGGGAGAAGAATATCTGTGTACCAGCTTCTAACCAGACCACTGGATCCGCTATTTTCCACCACTAAAACAATCACGTTGTTAATGTAGGAAACAGTATTACTTTGTTATTTGAGCGAGGATGGTAATAAAAATGAGCTGTGCATCACCTTCGGAGTGAAAAGGTGGCGGAGGCCGTCAGACATCCCCTTCAATGTCACCCCGCGGAAGAAGAAAATGATCAGAACGATGTATGGGAACGTGGCAGTTACATACACGACCTATAAATGACAATTCAATTTATAAAGTTGCTTGGAAGACTGCTCCTCTAGCTTTAAGAATCGTGTGATTGAACACTTTAAAAGAATACCTTCCCTGAAGACGCGATCCCCTTGATCATGCACATGTAAACGAGGATCCAAGCGATCACCAGTGCCAGAGCGATTTTCCAATTGAATAATTCTGGGGTGTTGATGTCGTTAGAGATCATCAAGGTTGTTCGATACCAGAAGTATTGGGTGGGACTGCTGGCCTGAAGAAGGGGTACCGGTTGCAACATCGATTGCCTGGATTAATCTAAGGGCGTTAATTTAATCAATCTTACCAGGCACTCTGGCTCGGGCGCGTACGATCCGTTTTGAAAGTACATGTTGGGACACTCCGCCCACGGTAGCTGTGATTGGAAGCTCTAAAAATGAAATTTGTGATAAGGGTTGGTACCTAAGACCTCGGTAACTAATCAAACTTTGTCAGATAAATTGTTACTGAAGGATTTACCGGACAGTTCCTGAAGCAAGATTTAAAGATATCGAGAGCTACAGCGAATTAGATAGTAGCGGAGAAAAAAGCTACCACTTTTTTTATTTGTTTTATATTTGTTTTATGGTATGTGTTGAATATACATATTCTGATGGAGAAGTGAAAGTGTATAAAACCCAGTTAAAGTTGAATTTATTTAACTAACAAACAAAAGTTTTAGGTAATTAGCTTTGAACGGGATATCACATTTTTGATGCCTACAAAGGAGTTTCCATTTTTGGTGACTTTTTAGGCCGTCCTAAAAGCAAAGGTGCCCCTACAAAGTATTAGATTTTGTATTATTTTTCAAAACTGGTAACTCTTTTGTCGGCTTTAAAAGTGTTTAGAGTTTTTGTTTGTTAGTTAAATAAATTCAACTTCGACTGGGTTAAAAAGGAATACAGGTAGAGTGGATTGACAAAATGGTAACTTTTTTGTCTGCCATTGTAATCCGACTGCTTACTTGAACGAAGTAGAAGAGGCACCAAGCGATAATGGTGTTGTAATACAGAGCTACGTTGAAGGAAACTACGGCGCTGCTCAATCCGATACCACCCATGTACGGAGAAACCTTTTTGGAAAATAATGCATCGTTCGTAAGCATGTCTCGGTAGTCGCATGCAATGTTATTGTACGCAGTCGTGCAACAATCACCTGGTTCCAAACACCGATAGCGCCCTTCCGTAATCGCTGGCCAATTGCCAATTCCAGATAAAATATGGGAATACCCTCGATAGCCAGCATTACAAAGTACGGGATTAAAAATGCACCTGCTCTCCGAGCAAAAGAAACATTCTATTTAAGTATTGTCCATTAGGGGCAAGCAATATTCTAGCGTCCATAAAGTGAATGTTGTACTCGTTTCTTTTTTTTTAAACATGATAACGTACCTCCACCATTCTTTTGAGCGAGGTATGGAAATCTCCATACATTCCCGAGTCCCACGGCATATCCAACGGTAGCTAATAGAAAAGTGAGCTTGCTATCCCAGTTCTCCCGTTCATCCTCCCCTGCCTCCGGTCGAAAAATTGCTTTTCCCTCGTTACTGCCTAACTTGCTACCCCCACCCCCGTTCGGTTTGTTCTGTAATGACTGAAATTGTCCAACGTTGAACAATCAGTGTAGAATATTTTGCAAAATATGTCCATCTAAAGTGGTATCTTTTAACCCTTTGTGATCACGTCATATTTCTGTAAGTTTTTAAACCTTCATAATAAAATGTAAAAATTTTGTGACTTTTAACCAAAACAATCGTTTTTACCCACAACTATTTTTTTAAATGCAAATTTCAACAGATCAAAAATTACGTTTCTCGAAATATGTAGACTGTTAGTGTACGATTAACACTTAAAAGTTAAGAGACTCAAAAATACGAGACTGGTAACTTAAAAATGACGATGGAGTGCAGTGAATCCCATGTGACCAATTTGTGATTATAAGAATGTGTGACCACGCCGGGTTAATATTCCACTAATTGTATATTTTTTTCATTCTCAATTCACTTTGGTTTTGAGAAATTTCAAGGCGAAAAATTAGTTGAAAATACATCTTCGAAATTAAAGTGTTTGTATGTTTACGATGGATATTTTCTTTATTCACCTTGGTGTTAGGACTGGAGTCTTCAAACGCTGCGTTCGTGGCCCCGTAATTGGCAGTGGTGATATTCTTTCTGTTGTCCACCACTAGTCTCCCTCTCATTTCCTTCATTTCGAGTTTGTCCACGCTTTTTTGGGGCTTCAAGTCGCGCGAGCTTTGCCGGCGGACGAGGTGCGCCGTGTTCGCCATTCTGCTATTTTATCGTGCGAACACGGTTCTATATTTTTGCAAAGATCAAACAGAGACACCACACGCGCCTATGGACTCCATCCTGCTAAGAACAGGACAATAATTATCACACTTATTCTTGATATACGGGGAGATGAGTGTAAGTGTGAAGCTGGGGATATGAAAGGTAAACGGAGACGTTTGGAAATCTAATAATGTCCACCTGCACTGATTAAACACTAGCTCCGTGTTAAATTACCTTTCGGAATGTAGAGTGATCAATTCTCAAATTTAATTGCCGATCGCGGATAAACTTTCCCAGCCTAGGACTTGAGAAGTGTCACAGCGACTCAAAAAAGTAAAATAAATAAAGTAGTTACAGAGCGAAAAATATTTTTATTCAAACTTTCCTACGCCAAACGGCATTTTCACAAGCATGAACGTAACACATTATTAAATTTATTCATTTCATAAAATTTGGGAAAGACAAAGCCCAAATACTATGCTCGCACTACCAAAATAATTTTTGTTCTGTTTTTAATCTAAGCTTCCATATCATCCACCTTTTCTCCTTAAATGAGAAATAACGCCTCCAAGGTATTCGTAGTCACACCTTTAAACCCTTACAGCCCCCTGTTCCTTTCACGTGCACACTGTCCCGAGTTCCCCCAATTACAAAAAAGCTCCAAACACAAAGCACGAATAATTGGAGGCTTTAAACTCTTTTTTTAAATTTTACCGTATTTATTCCACAACGTGGCTTCGTAAAAGCATTCATCAAACTCCTGATAACACATGTACTTCTAAATCGAGAGCGTGGTCATTGTGATCGAAGCGTTTACATATACAACACCGATTTGTGTAAATGAATTCTACAGAAATAAGAGGATCCCAAGTAAACAATTGACGATGAAGGGTCGTGTATAGGGGATTGCACCGGATTCCCTCGTTCACCCGCTTAAATACTCTTTACCCTCTAAGAAAACCACTTGACAGAAATGTCTTCACAATTCTCCACGAAGGACCTGGCACCGTCGCTTTTTTCCCGTCGATAGAACAGCCAGGAAGGAGGGAGAGATGTTTGCCTTTCAGCTTTATTACGGCCCTGACCTCCTATGTGAGATGTCTCGTGAGAGTAAATCAAGAATCGCGCCATATTCTGCAAATGTAATTGCATCGAAGCTCGTCGCACCGAAATTCTTTGCCCCTGTCACGCCCCATACATTACCCGCCGTATATCATTCCCATATGTTTCCCCCTGACACTGTATACCAATTTCATGAATAAAAACTCGCTCAGAAAGCAAGCTCACATCAATTAAAAGCAGCACATTTTCAAAGAACATCCGCGTATCGAGCGACACCGAGGAAACTTTCATCGCCAATCTGCGAGGCATTCGATAACATATTGGGCGGCAATTTTACACGAGTGACATGTACTATAACTTCTTTTCCCATTGACGTCACGGGCGCACAAACCAAGCGACAATTTTTCATTCTACGAAACTTTCTCGATAAAAATAAATCCTGTGTGAACTTATATAAACGTCCACTGTTTCCGTGTTTCTGCTAATTGTTCCCGTTTAATTGAGATTCGACGCGGCTGCATTCGTCGGCTCATCGGAATTCGATTGATGATGACAAAGCTGTGCCGTTGGTCGCGAAACAGTCGTTTAGATGCAGAATAACGACGGAATGTGATTTTCCCACAAATTTTTGGTCCAACCGATTGAGAGAATATACAATGTTTAGTCACGATTTATCGTTGGGAGTTCGTAACTGACCTGTTGGGGTGAGACAAAGAAAAGCGCGAGGGCCTCCTTATGGCTCGAGGGGCAGTTAGCTACTGTGGCACCCTCTACTGCGATGGTAACTTTTGAAATCACGATATCCGACGGAATCAATAGCGGGCGCCGGCGCCCCAATGCCTCCGTGTCCTACAGACCGGAATATGCGTGAACCCTTTTTGCCAAGAGGGAGAGATTGGTCGATGATCGGCGAAGCAGGCACAGGAACACAGCGAATCGGAACGATACCATCGCGACAGAATTTCACCATCAATTAAGGGATGAAAAATGAATCTTGTCGGAATAAAGTAGTTCCTTGGAAATCCTTGGGTGGTTTAGGTACGGTAGCAATAGATCATTATTTTGACTTCTGTTGTAATTCCTGTACGCAAATTTTCTCGATATAAAATTAATGTACGACTGCACAATACGATGGGAAGTTTTGTTTAAATATGTACTATGGTTTTTCATAAATTTATATACACTGTGTAGTTTCTCCTAACTTTATACACCAACTGAGATAGATATACCAAGTAGATGTGTGGGTTTTTGTGGAGTTTGGTATATACACGTCCGGCAAAAACCCACGCATCTAGTATATATATATGTACATTCATTGTGGGAGAATAAGCAGAAGCGTTTGACCTTTATGACAAACTGAATCGATAGCAAGCAACATATATTTTCATATTTTATATACAGAAAGTGTACTGATTAATGTCTTTTTGGCATTAGTGTTTGTTGTGTTACGTGAAGGAATATTATCCTTCGCGAAATGGCTGTTTCGTTTAATTATCGGTTGCTCTTGTTATGAGTAACTGATGGAAAGAGGGTAAACCTCGATGACGGTAATGCAATTATAAATTAACATTGTTTCATCTCGACGCTTGTTTCAATTAAGCCACACGCTTTTGCATCGAGGAACAGCGTAAACGTGTTTATGTTCGTGGAAGATCGAAAACGTTATAAAGCTCGTTAATGTCAAGGAAAATGAAGTTCATTGTTTTCCTCCTCACTTCGATGATTTCAGTCGATCGAGTTTTCTTTATATTTCAATCCCACGACGGTTTCTGAAGTTTTAATTAAATCTTTTTGTTCAATAATGGCGTTGATTAAGAGCCGTTAATTACTGGTCGTCAATAACGGCACGGCGACACTCGTTTATAGCCGTCAGTCTCAGACAAAAGCGGCTTGTTCATCGTTTCAGTAGATAAACCCCTGTTTAGTCAGACAAGTAGTATAACATACCACTTGTGAGCGTCAGCTTTGCAACGTCTTAAACTACTTGCAGTTCCTGTTCCCCTGCGAACGGTAATTATGAAATCATGCTTCTTTTACATTTAACAACATCTTATTGGCAATTTATATTCACGGCGATAATAATACATTAAATTAGCGTATTTATTCTAGTATATCTGTGCAATCATTGAACTTGGGAGTTTCGAAGAGCAATTTGCAGTGGAATTTATAGGGATCACGGGGTAAATAAATTTAACATAAATTTGTGTAAAATATGGTTTATTCTAAAGAATTCTTTTGTATAACATTTTTATTCTTTTGCGCGTACTAATTGAAAATAATATTTCTCAGCGAATAGTGTCTTTTATCAGGAGCTGCGTGAAACCGAGTATTCCTGGAAGAAATAATGCAAATTAATAAAAATTGCGAATTAATTAAAATGCTAATTAAAGAAGAGTACTTACGATCGATCCGGGCCCTCTTGTATCTGTCCTCAATGAAAGACTTCGTTAAATTCTCTATCGTTTCTTCGCTTTTGGAATCAAGTTGTTTTATGCTTCTATTTATCTGAACATGCCTAAAGTGTTTAGGAGTCAAGAATAAAACATTCCATAAAAATGAATGGAATAGGAATTTAATTTATAATTGCAATGGAAGGATACAATTCGTAGTAGTAATTGGAGGCCTCCACAGCCCACTCCAAAAGCAAATTCAACTTCGGTCTGCAGGGAGTTCCATTCACTAATTCCTTCATTGTATCTTCATTTAATGACACCTTACTCCGAGCGTCTTCCAAATTTTTTAAACGATTCTTCAAATCCTAGAGAAATATTTAAATTGACAAAAATAATAAAAAGACATTACAATGAAATCTTTTCCATATATCCTTGCAGTCCACTATTTCAAAGTCGTAAAGTCAAAAAAGTAAAATCGATTTCTAATTTCTTGAAGCTGATTGGCGAAGGAGAACTAATGTTCTTTCAAGCAATGTATAGAAAGTAAATATATACGTTTGAAAAAAAAATTATTTACTTGATTAACATTATTGAAGCGTGTAGAAATGTCCGAAAGAAGAGTAATTTCGTTGTCGATCCCCATAAGAATCTTGTAGATTAATCTGTCGTACAGCTCGTCTATTTCGCAGAGCTCTGCATTACCGACCTCTTTACTGTAATAAAGCGTCATCTGACGGTGAATCAGTGAATTCGCGCGATTCAGAATTATTGGTCGTGTTTCTACTCTAGAAACTATAGACGCGAGACGCGCACCTGTGGTACAGTCGTAACAAAAAACTAGAAAGTCGACGTTACCTTGTGACGAGTCGGAGTTGCTCTGATTGATTTCTTAAGGCTTGCAGGGGTCGTTCGGCTTCTTCGGACAGCTCCTTCCATTTGCAGTCCACTTTCTCCAGATGCGAGAAATAATTAATTAGAGATTTATGTAGCTCCTTCGCCATGTCGTTGTATTTATAGGTTATACTCGAACGACTCGCGTAAGGCACGTTCCTCGTATGTGGGAACCAGAGCGCGCTAGTTGACGTAAATATCGGTACGACTTCGATATGAATTACTCATGCATTAATATTGTAATGAACAGCTGTTTTAATGTTTACATATCATTTTTTAAAAAAAAAGTTTCCAAATGGCGAATGTATTTTAAATAATTAATTTACAGGAATTCATTGTGAGATTCGTAAATAATGAGAAAGTATTGTCGAATATTATCGTCGAAAAAATGTTATTTCTCTTGCAAATAGAAAACTTTTACCGGACTTAAGAAACATTCAACTGTTGTTTTTAAAATGCTTTTCAGATTCATTCTATTAAAGATAATATGGTCTATACACCTTTTGTATTGAATAAGTTATTTCTATGGCTGTTGGCGAGGTTACTGCGAAGACTATTTCTTTGTCGCAATGCTACTTTCACGATAATGGAAAAGGAAGTTATCTTATCGTTAGTGTCAAACGTAGTCAGCCAGCGCAACTGAATTACATATTTATATTACGGACGTTTCGCGCCAGTTTCGCGCGGCATTGATAATTCAGTTTAAACAGAAGGTCACTGCCATATGGTCTTTCGCCAATTTAAATTCATATGAAGCGTATAAAACTGATAGTATAAGTTCAGTTATTCTCACGAACATGAAATTAACGTAGAAATAAGTAGATTAAACTTAGAATTTCGGGAAAGAAGACAACAAAAAATCTTAGATTTCGAGTTCAATAGAGAGATCGAGGAGAGGGGCTGACAATTAATCATAGAATTTTTCTATAATATAATATAGATGGTCCCTACAATTTACATTCTACTACAAGTAGAATTGCAAGTTATTAATATGCATCTCAAACGAATGCATCTCCCACTTGTAAATATGTCGCATAGTAATGTTTACGTTAAAATTGGACAGCAACAGTTCAAAGCAGCCGCTTTATCGGTTTCCCTTGACCTAAGTAAATTTCTTCGATTACACGTGTATGCCTGCCACGTTCTATAGAAAGACCTTTAATTTTTAAACACCCGATGCCTCGAGGAAGAAGAGAATAAAAACCTTCAACCAATGTTCGCAATGTCTTCGTCTTTCTTTTTCAATTAAATAATAACGCAAGCAGTAACATCAATAAAACCGCAACTTCTACAATATCAAAACCATCTAAAATAAAAATACAAATACGTATATACATATTTATAAACAATATAATTCACTAATTTATTCCTCCTCAAATTTTTACACTTCCACGTCGCGTTACACAATAAATAGAAGCAGAACATTCCTACACCTATCGTAGCTATATAATTCTAGTAAACAATTTTCATCTGGATCAACTATAATTCCTACAAAACTAAGACATAATATTAACAGTCTATTCGCAACAAAGGACAGGGTACCCGCGCGAACATACAGCTCCCTGGCGCAATTTCTTCGTTCCACTTCGGCTGCGAGGGGGCAGCCCGGCGGAAGCAGCCGAACGGGCTTTCGTCGAGGCGGCGGTGTGCGCGCGCAACCGCCAGTATCCCCCTGCGCGCTCGGTAGGGTTCGGTAAGTGTCGGTGAACGATTTGGCCGGTTGGTTCGGTCGAACCGAGCGAGCGCGAGTGCACAGTAGACCGCCGACCGACAACCCCTTCGTGTGTGATTATGTCTCGCCGCGGCTAGCCGGAGCTCCCCCTTTCTCTCCCTCGTTTTCTTCCCTCCGTTTACCACTGGCTTTCGATCCTGCTACGGCCCCGGTTCCCACGAGCCTCGAGCATTTCGTCGCAACGTACGTGTCCGCCGATACACGCGCGTATCGACGACTCGCGGGCAAAGAACAGTGCGTGACACACGTCCGAGACGCGTCTCAGCCGCCTCTCTGTCTGTCTCGCCCCGTCTCCCAACCCTCTCTCTCTCTCTCTCACTCTCTCTCCCTCTATCCCCATATCGGGAGAAAACATGGATGAGGCGAACGGAAAGCTGCGGGGCAAGCACGAGGACATGGACGCTGCATCCCTCGGCGCGGACATCCTGAACCCGTTCGTGCACCGTCTGGAGCTCGACACAACCTACGACAAGCTCAAGGTCAGTCAGCTCGCCGAATACTTACCGTACACGGGAATTCTTCCTCGGGATCGATGATCACGCGGCCGACTCGTTTTTAGGGTTGACGAGGGCGGGGCGCTGTGCGACGCGTCGCGGTGGGGCGGGGAATTTGATCGTGGGAGAAACGACCACGTCTGTCCCCCGTGCTCTTCCGGCCGACAGACAAGCCGGTATAGATGAACTTGAACGCTGTCTTCTCGTAAAAATAGAACGGTGTGGTCTTTTCTACCGGTGCGCCGCATTCTCCGCTCCACAGCACCGTCGCACGTTGTATTCGCTAACAAGCAAATATCCCGAACCCGGAAATTCAGAAGAATCTGAGAGTTTGTGAGTATGTAGGGGATTTCCTCCTGATCACAGCGCAATTTTTGTTTGCTGCTCGAATTCACTTTAAGAGGGAGAAATTGACACCTTAAATTCTGGCTATTTTCCGATTTGGTGTTATAACTAGCGAACTGTAAGTTACTAAATAGTCCTAATTAAAAGAAGTAACTTTTGTCTTGAAACTTTTTTTCTGTCTATAATAGATTGCGAGTTACAAAATAAAATCAGAAAATAACCGAATTTTCAGGGGTTAATTCCACCCCCTTAGAGTGAATTTGGGCAGCAAACAAAAATTGTGTCGTAATCAGGAGGAAGTCCTCTACGTATTCACAAAGTTTCAGATTTTTTTGAATTTCTGGGTTCGCGATCTTCCCTTGTAAGTCTCGTTGTAGGGAACGATGTATAGGGTGTTGAAAAAAGGGGGCGAGGGTCGAAGCTCTCACGGGCGAGCTTCTGCAGATCTGTTATACCTAGACGTCTGGCGCAACATTCGGCTAAGAACTGAATTTAAAATTCTTTAACTTTGAGTAGTCTATTTGAAAGGATAAACAGCTCGCAAAGGACCACGTGCTGTGAGGAATTCTCCTTCTCGTAAATGTTTATTAATATTCCCAATTTTATCCTTCAATCTAGTAGAGTACGTAGAAATGATTAATAAGTTGATGGGCCATTGCGAGGGTAAGATGTAGTCTGTGATAAATTTCTGGGACAAATCTCCATTGTTTTAGGTGCTTCAATTGATCCGTGACAATCGCGACCCCGTACGTTTCTTCCTCCCTGCATGCGTTACGTAAAGTTTGCACGCGTTTCGACGCGTTCGCGTTTTATTGTGTATGAGGGTGAAATTTGAGGATCTAACTGATGTGTTATCTCGCGAGTTCCGAGTGAACTATCACGTGACGTTCTTACGTTGACAGCAACGTAATTGACTCCCAAAGACCCGTAAAAAAAATTGGTGTTACATAGTGCTTAGATATACAGTCGAAGTATCTAAAACGACGTAAATGTGCAAGTAAATTATGAGCTGCTTAACTTTAACAATTAAATTGATGTCAGACGCTAAAATCACAATAACGAAATAGGTCATTAATTAAGGAGCTCTTGTAGAAAACACTATAAGTGCTAAAAATCAAATTCTATACTACAGGATTATCATATTCCGATAATTTTTTTTCAATTTTAGCACTTATAGTATTTACTGCAAGGACTCTTCAATTCAAGTTATTTTTCTAACACTGAATACGACCAAAGCGATTGGATAATTAAATAAAATTAAATGAATGCCGTGTTTATATTCTTGAATGTACATACTAATTAGAGATAGGTGAATAGTGCACAGTGAACCACGTGGCTCGTAAGTGACTAATTGGCGATTTTGTCAATATCGTCTGCCAGCCAAAATCATAAATAGTTGGCAGTGTGTAGATATCTGTCGAGCATATTTAGCAAATACGTGCCTATATATATATCTTTTTTTTTCTTCCGGACACGTGCGCTAATTAATACGTTTACACGTCGTTCTACAGTCGCATGACTTAAAGGCAGTTCGAGGTGCGTCGTTCACGTATAGGCACGGGAAATGGTCGTTCATTCCGTTAGCACGTGAATCGTTTGGTTTTACAGTGTCGATTTCATGTATTCCAAATTTTTATTTAGCAAGAAATTGAAAAACTTATTTTTCCCGCTTTTGTTATTTCCATCCCATTTCTTGTATAATTGTCGTTATTGCTCAGGCTCTATATTTTAATATAGAATTTTAAGGAATGTCGATTATGTAACAAAATTGGTCTAATTAGCACAATTTGTAATTCGTGAGAAAACTCACACGAACAACTCGGTAATCGTATAATAAAATAGGAAACATTAAGTGACGCACCTGGAATCTTTCTTGAAAACTAATTCGCGCAGGGTATAAGAAAATTGTGTAATTGATAATTGGGACCACGTATATAGCTTATAATTCATAATCAAATACCAATTCAATCTCGGAGAAAGGAAATTTCGTATACAGCAACTTGATAACTATTCTTCAGAGCGTCATGAAGTCGTTAAACACAATTTCTCTAGATACTGTCACTGATAATATTAATCAACTCGAATGTATTTTTAGTTCATTTCTGCTTCTTATAAGACATACGAATATAAAATTTATTTCTTCATCATGAATTTCTCCGTTTCGTTATATTCTCTATACTACAATTATAAAACTAACTAGCTACAACTATTACAACTTCTTTTGTTTCCATACTTACAATTAAAATAGGACGCATAAATCACTGTCGTTCCAAATTTGCAATCACCCAAGACTAATCAAATACAGGAAGAAAATCGTAGTCCATTTACAGCAATTTTAACGGCACCGTCTGAGCTTCCTATCTACCGTTACATCTAATGCTCACAGTAATCAGAATTGCATCAAGTCACGATACACCAAGTAGAAATTTCAAGAAGATCCACGTTTAAATCTCACGTCTATTAAAATCGTACATTTCTTTGCATTCGACTTTCACGAATGCAATGCCTCACACGCGCAAACTTCGCATGGAAAACTGATAAAAATAATGGACAATTTTATTGTAATAAAATTCCAGTTCTCGACTTTTAAACTTAATACTCGCGGTTCGTGCTAAATTCCCTCGGCAAAAGCTGCTTCATTTAACACGACGGTTCGAATCGGACGTGGCCGATGATAAATTCCTGTTCGTCGCAGCAAGTTAATTTTCTTTTCAACTATCCGGTCGCGCGCTCCGATCGAACTTTCTCCGTTTGAAATGAACTGGCCACACTGGATTCAGGGCAGCTTCGGCCCCTGCGCGATGAAGAAATTAATAAGAAAAAGTAATCGTTCGTAGCCAATACGAATTTCGATAAACCCGACGTCCGCGTGGGGCAATAGGTACGTGCGACCTTTCGTTGCTCTTCATGTCACCGTTGCGGTAGTATTATGTAACAGGAGCCCGATAGTAGCATAAGAAAAGATGAAATTACAATAGAAGCTTGTCTCATCGGCTCGATACACCAATCAATGGTAATTCCAGATGAAAACAGGTGTTCTGAAATCATAGCAATTGGGGCGTATAGTCCACGTGATTAAAATCGCAAGATACATATGCTTGGTGTTTACAAATCAGTATTGTAGAGGACTTCCACGTGCTTTGCGTGAAAACATTGTAAAGGAATGACGATATTACGTGACACGATAATTGAATTGTATTTATAATGATTATGCAACAGTCGTTAAGATTCATTTTAAAGGGAGTAACAAACTTGCTGCACATTTTTACTGGGGAATAGTGCAATAGTCCATGAAGTACTGAATAATATTTCTGGTGTTAATTATATCTCCACCCAGTGGCTCACTCAGAATTTAATTTTTGGGGGAGCAGTGTTGAGGGGTAAAATATTTTCAATGGAAATGGAATAAAATTCATTAGGATCACTCGTGATTACATTAATCTCCATTTTTCCTTTTCTATATCGCAATAAATTTCTAGGATCGCAATAAATTGGAATAAAAGCTTGGAAGTAACATCTAGAAACCATAAATGAATAATGATAGATAGGTAATATGAGAATTGAAATGGTTTACAACAGTAGCGTATTATACCAATAGAGAATGAAGTGCTAACACATATCTAAGCATTATTGAATTTCGAAGCCCTTAACTATCGTTTCCGTTGGAAAGAAAATCTCTTTAACTATTACGAGAAAATCTCGCGATGGCGTGTTGGGTAGCGTTCACGTTGCACCTCTAATACAGCTACTTCCTTGGACGAGCTTCTTTTCTGTTGAAAAAACATTTTTGTCGTGTGTGCGTAACGAATGGTGTGTTGAAAACCAGAAAATTACATGGCAGTAATGTCTTATAGCAGACGATTATTGCAATTAGCGATACGATGAGATAATTCTGTTGTGCCAAATTCTGCCATTCCAAATATATTCAAGAAAAAGAGTATCCTACGTTTGAATTTTTGGAAACAGAAACAGAAGCAGGATGCTCGTGCAGTAACGTGACGAATAATTTTTACATGAAATTTTACATGCAAATGACCCACTTTACGTCACTACATTTTCAAGTATTAATTTCGATAGCATTCCTGATGGAATTATTCCCACGCTGTGTGGAATAATTGTGAAAAATGTTTGCAAATTTATCGCAGAACTTCTACTTTACTTCGTGTATTAAATTAAAAGCAACATAATGTATGAATGCCAAATATAACATTTTGGGCAAACACAGGTGTCCTCATACTTATAACTGTGATAAACTGTTATCAAACAGAAACCTCCCATAATATTTATAGGTTGCAGTAATTTCGTATAGATACATAAAAAATCCATTATTTTCAACTGTACCTATCGATAATTGTACCTGTGCGCGGTCTTTTATCAGTAGCATAGAAATAGCCTAGAGTCTGCTTGATGGAAACGAGCGACGCGAAAAGCCTAGAAAAACAGTTCTCGCCGATTTTCACTGCGAGAGGAGCAAGTCTTTTGCCTCGGCGAAATGTGGGTCAGAAGCACGCAAAGAACCCACTTCGCGGAGCACATTCTTCACAAAGGACGAGCGGGGGGACAAAAAACAATGCCAACATTTTTTTTATAACAGAAGTTATACTCATAAGAAAATTATGCTCGAAAATATTGGTGGCACCACCGAAATACAATAAGTAGTGAGCTATAAATGGTCAAAGATAGATCGAATCGTACATATGTATGCAATTTAAAGATATCTTCTTAAATTTATTTCTACTTTCAAGCTATACATTATACATCTTATATCTCCTTAAATATTTCAACTTTGCTCGTCACTCCACTCTTGCAATCGCACGCGCATACGAGCCGGCAACCCCATCTTTCACTAGTTGACGTAGTACCTCCTTCGAAAGGAAGTGCCAAGTACATTTGCAAACAAACTATTAGCTCAAGAGATATTGTAACTAGGGGCTTCCTAAATGGGACACTGCACTTTGAAAGTTCCTTTATGCAGCGCTAAAAATGAAAGCTAGTGGGTCTTCGGAGAAGTTGCCCTCTTCAGTTACTCCCGCGGGTATTCCTCGCTAATAAATCTACAAGTAATAAAAATTACCTTCGTGGAAAACGGTCACACATTATGTACTTCATTTCCAGAATGAAAAATCACGCGAAAGTGTTATAAGAGGATCCGTAGAACGCTCGTTGTCGGCGTACGTGTCTTTGAGAAGTCTCAGGTTTGAATCACGTGTGCCGCGCTGCTTCCTCGTCCTGAAGAGCCTTGACACGGTTCCTGACGGTCAGCCGAAACCGCTCCAAGTTCATTAATTCGTGTCGTAACGTTATACGGGCGAAATTAAATTCGTGACTCCATCCGTTGGCGAGCTTTGCTATCTGTGATACATGCAACACGTACCATTGGCGATGCTCAATGAACGACCTTAGATCTTGTTGATATCCTGCACGGCATTGAGGGGTTCATTGTAAGTACGCGGACGAAAACTTACGTACTCGCTGCCCACTCACCTGGAATACTAATTACCAACTTTTAACAAGCGCTTCACGCGACCCACTCGCGCGCATTTCGTCGGAACACCTCGTAATGGATTGCTGACCGCGAATGCGCCTGCAACGTCGCCGACCTGATTCGCTCGCGTTCAGTTCAACGGATCGCTGTTTCTTATAATAAATACGTTACCGGTCGGCTTTTGAGTAAACGATGCACCTGAGATAAAAGTTGGTATAGTTCTGATTAAAGGATTATGTAGAGATATATATTCTTCTGGGGGATAAAATTTAACGGACTATGTTTCCTTGATTAATTGATACGATGTAAATTTACTTGTAGGTATCTATATTCTCAACTGTGGACTTAGCTTTGATTATAGGCATGTACTTAAGATTACTAGGGAAGATCCCTAAATCGGAAATTCAATAAATTATGAAGCTTTGGGGATATATGAACAGTGACGGTTTTAAGAAAAAAGGCCCAGGTGGAAAAAGTTCTGAGGGGCCCATTTTTTCGGGAAAATGAAGAGGTAGTTGACTAACAACGGGCTAAGTGTAGTAGTACAGAAAAAAATATAGATTTTGGATACCTATATCTAATCATAATAAAAGGCCCAGACGGCAACTGCTTACGCAATTTTTTACTGCTTAAATTTACTCTAAGGGGTTGAAATTGACCCCAGAAAATCCGGGTATTTTCCGATTTTGGGTTATAACTCGCGTATCATTTTCACCAAATGATAGTCTTAATGAAAAGAAGTAACTTTTATCTGAAAACTTTTTTCTAAACCCTAAGAGTCCGCGAGTTACATCACAAAATCAGATAATAGCCGGATTTTCAGGGGTCAATTTCACCCCCATAGAGTGAATTTAGGCACCAAAAAAAATCATAATACATATCTACATACCCCCAAAGTTTTATAATTTTTTAAACTTCCGTGTGGGGGATCTTCGCTGTTTTGGAGTTTTAACTTCATTTTCCGAAACTCTGAGCAAGGAAGAGTGCGATCCGAAATACGAGAACACTGCAGAGTCGAATGATTTCCTAGAAAATAATCATGGCTGAGTAAAATCGGTTCTGAGCCTACCAGAGGAGTTTTCTTTGCGTAGAAAGTAATGCTGACTGGTTGAAGTACGTAGTTTCTGAATCGGTTTAGCGAGATGTTAGTACTTAAGGGGTACGCAGTATGAGATATCTCTAACAGTTCACCGTTCACTTTCTCCAATAAACGCGGACTTTTACCTCGCACATTGTCTTGAGGATCGCGTGGCAAGAAATATGCTATAAAAACGGCAGTTTCGAATAAGCTGAAATCAAAGGCTCCACACTGTTACGTCTTTCTAAGGAACTTTCTACATTTTACGCATAAAACTCTTCTTCTTCAGCGAGCTGTTGCCCGTGCAATGGCGAACGAGTTTTGCCACAGGACTGAGCGTTTGGGTTAAAAAGGAAACTAGAAATCGTAGCTAGATTCTCTGCGAAATATTGATTATTAGATCAATCTCGTCATTGTTGAACATTTAAGCTCACACGCAGGTGCATTCGATGCCGATATGAGTATAACGCGAATAAAAGAAAGCGGGATGCAAAAGACAGTGGGTAGCTTTGTAGGCTACTTTCAAATGACCCAAATGCAATAATTTTGGAGTCGATGACTTATGTGAAGTAATTGCCAGAAGTCGACGACACGGGGGATCGCTGCAATTTTAGATGCATTGTTGCAAACGAACTCGAAAGTAGGACTGAGCAATCGCGTGATTGTATAGAATTATAGACAGTATCTTTAATGAAAAGATGCAAAATAGATCATTTGAACGAAAATTATACGTTTCTTTATTTATCACTCCATCTATAAATTATTAAATTAGAAATTAATATACATGCTTCGATGAGCGTTATTCTCAAATAAGCGTAGATTTTCTAATAAATTAATGCAGCTGCAACAAACAGTTTTCATATGGAAAATGTTAACGACCGGATTGGATGAACGGCTAAATATTAATAGCATATAATAGTGTATCATTATGATGCAATTCTCAAGACGATAAGAAAGAGAATGGAATGAAACTGGCCACCTCCTATAACAGATAAGGAATCAAAAGAATTATTCGGTCATAACCTCGATCTTCAAAGTCACTTATATACAGCACGTGCATTATTCATAAACCCGTTTGAAGACTGACCAGACTGCTTAGAACAGGCGAAACACTATGTAGACGAGTAGAAAACTAATTACTTTCAAAGTCCGCAAAAAGCTACCTTGGTTTCTAGGAAATCCAGATTCTTCAATCGTATATCTTAATAGTAGCATTTTATTAAAAAGGCTATCGACTATGTAAATCTCGCAGAGGCATTAGGAATTTCTTTCAATAAAGCGATTAGAATCAAGAAAATATTCGAAAGTTTCTGAATACATGCATATGTATACATTATTCTATGTCATTAAAAGGAACTAAAGGCTAATGATCTCTTATCTGAATAATTAACAGTTAACTTTTGTGATATTAATTACCCCTCCTAATAGACAACACTCCAATTAATTCGAACAGTGGGTGTTTCTTTTTAAGGAGAAAAAATATCACACCATTGATATTCAGTATTAAATTAACGGATACGTAGCGGTTGAAAATTGAATTTAATTCGTGCTACTTATACAGAAAAAATAATTCAGAGAATTTATGAAAATTTATATAAATTATTTTTTTGTTGCTTTGGAAATGGTAATTACGTTGGAAGACGTAAAGGGGCACTTATTAGGAATCCGGAGTATCGAAAGCATCAGTTCGGCTGCGACCCCGATCTTGAAAGAGCCGCGTGTGCGTGTTACGTAAATACTAGCGCGAATCGTGTATATACACGCCACAAAATGAAGTTAACAGGTGATGGAGCCTAACGGAACGCGAATGAACGGTACTCGTTTCTCCTTTTTTCCTCTTTCACCTCTTTGCTCTCTCCTCCATCTCTCCACGTCTTTCCTTCGCTCCTCTCTACCAGGTACCAGCATCCTAAATCCTCTCCCTTCCTATAACCTTGGCCCACTGTCCAAAAAAGCCGTTCTTGACGCGAACGGGAGAAAGGTCCGTTCAATGAACCCACATCGCGACACCCAGTTTTTTTAGGTAGGGTAAATCAACCAGTGAATGACCGAATTGTTGAATTTATGGACCTTTGAGATTAATACTTAAATATATTTATGTATAACAATAGAACAACTGTTGAAATTACATTTAAATTTTTTTTCTTGAAATTTCTATAAAAATAATTACTTATTCTTATCGTAATTTTTAAAAAAACGATTATAAAATGCAAAACGTGTAGAAGCCCAGTAAATGATCGCATACTTTTAATAAGAATTGTACGTATTAATGTTTGCTTAATACGCGGAATTAAAAATATTGGATATTAAAAGTGCAACTATACTCCATTTATAAACATATAATATTTTCAAATTTATAATTGACATTTCTTTGCCTGATGGTCATTCACTGGTATGCGGTCAATTACTGGTTTATCCTACAGTTATTCTGCTCCCACTGATATTTCTTTTTTTTAAATCGAACCACTATCAATACTGTGAGGTGAACAAAAACTGAAGTATTACTATTCTTCAGAAATAATGAATTTCGTTTAATAGGATGACAATTAAGTTTGAAAAGTTTATTTTTATTAAAACGAACGATTCATAGGGAATTTTAGATTTCTTGGGCTTTTATGCTTAACCCTTTAAATCCGAGGAATTTTAAAACAAAAATTTTCAGAACCAATTTTCTCTTATCAATATTTATTAATTTGACATAATTGTACTGTTGGATGCAAGAAGGGTCTGACACCCGAGTCCTTTTCGCTTAGAACGCATAATTAGATTCCTTTATGTTTTCTGCATATACTCTCTCAATTTCATTGGCATATCTTTCAAATTGACAGAGCTATGGCAAATTTTGTGAATCGATGTTGACCAACTAACTCGTATCTAAGCCAAACATACATCGACCTACACACGACACAATCAATGAATATTTTTATGACTATATTATTTCAATATTCTATATTTTTTTGAAATATTAAGTAAACAAAAATAAATTATGTTAAAAAATAACATTTTTCTATACTTATAGACAGTTTTATAACAACTTCACTATGTACAAAAATATCCGACTTCGTAATGTTTACAGATACTGTTCTCGAAACTGACTTTTGGCAGCTTCTTGCATCCAGCAGTGCAATTTAGAATATACAGAACTAATATACTTAATTATTATTCAAGCGTATGCGTACCCAAAGAAATTTCAAAATCGATTTCCTACAAGCACAAGCCTTGGCTGAAAAAAATTTATTCTCCTTTATTTTTGCATCAGAAATCATCTCCTGCCCGCTTGACCTGACATAAATTGAATTTATTGTGCAATCAAGCAATGTTTTGTTGTGCGCGTAACAGTGGCGATTTTAATGCGAGATAAAATGTACAGACTGGCGGAAGGGGGTTAAGTCAGGTGAACAATCGGAGCGGAAGGTTATCGCCCTCTACTCTTCCTTCGAAAGCAATCGATGCCTATCGATTATCGCACAAAATAAGCTACTATCTCAAATGAACCTCCGTCTCCCTTTATTGTCCGTGATCCGAAGATCGCGCTGATCAAGGCATCGCTGCTCTTACCGACAAAAACTTGGTCCATTCACTTGAGTCACCGTTAGCAGCAACTAATAAAAGCGTCGCGAAGCATCTTCAGCAGTTCTAGGATAAAGCGCCCGCGAACGATCTCTTCGATACGAGCTACGATTTTTTGGGGCGACGTAATTTGGAGTAGACGACCTACATCCAGCGTATTACCACTTTCCAGCATCACTCAAGGTGTCGGTGTACTTAAAATATCTGCGTGAAGCGCGTTTCGTTCAGATTATTGGTAAAATCGAATATTCGTCGAGCCATTGAATCTGATCGAGCTTGGTCGAGTTATCTGACCAAATTAAAACGAATCTTTCGAATTAAGGGGATGTTCCGAACTAGAGCCCATAAAAATTGATGATGTTTAGGAATTAATTATAGGAAAACTACCACAGATAGTTTAATAAGACTTTTTGCTTTGTATTAAGAATGTCTTAAACTATAAAAATATATTTTATTTTTCTATAATTAATCATTGTAAATGACACTGGGGATTCGTTGAAATGGAGGCGTCAAGAAATTTATCCAAAAAAATTTATCCACTTGTAGCATCTAAACCATTGGTCTGAAACAAGAAACAAGGACAGATTATTAAAAGGCGTGAAATTGCTTAGTGGACATAGCTTTGAAAGTTACAAATAATGATATTTTTTAACAGGATAACGATACTTGAAATTTGAAAACACTTTTTCTCTATGTTTTTCATTCTTCCAACGCCTTTAAAAAACACAAATTATTAAAATTTTTGAAATATTACACGTTTCTCCACTGCACAGAACTATATTCTTCAAAATAAAAAAGTTTCAATCAAAGCGGATAATGACTTTTCAAAATATTTAAGTGGCCGTGTTTTACTCAACTATACGTGTACTCAACTGCCTATAACTTCACGAATTTCTCGAATTTCCAAAAATCTTTTTAAAAGCATATTCTTAAAAGTTTGAACACTCGAAAAATTAAATAAAAAAAAATCAATTTTTCTACATTTTTAGACCAGGCCCTCTCCTTAAACCTCGATTTCAATTTAGCTGAAAGTTCTCAGATAGACCCTTCACCCGTTTCAACCCCCAATTTTAATAATAGACTACTCGAAGCCAAGAGACGCAGCAAAGCTTGTACCCTCGCCACCTGATCAGAGAAGTGGCAAAAATGGCCATCCTAATTGGAGGCGCGATTAAACACAGTAAATAATAGTATTAAACGAGTAATTGGCCGCGGATATGAGATTGCCGATGAATTCTAAAGAACCCACTGCTTTCTATGTCTCTGCTTTCCCGGAACGTAGTAAAGTAACACATTCACGGCAGTTGCTGAAGCGGAAGTGCTTCATGTTTCAGACGGCATTCCTGACGGTAGCTCTTCTACCATTCAGACTGGCTGCAATTACGGCACTGGTGATCATGGCCTGGCTCCTAGCTTGTCTAGGTCTCCTTGGATTGTCCGAGGAAGATCTCCGTCGAGCCCCTCTGGAAGGGTGGAGACGGTAAGACATCAAGCCCGACCATTACGTATTCTTCCTTTGGCGCTTTTTGTACGTACTACCTCTCCTCTTTTACCGACGAAGCTTCGATACTCTCTATAAACTGTCTGAAAAGCTTGAAACTCTGCCCCGGCAGTGGCCAAGTACACGGCCATTCACATTCGAGTGCCGTCTCGTCCAGATAGAACTCGCAGCGTATCGCCCCCGCATCCGCGACCGCTTTGGCAGCCATACCCGCCCCGCTTCTAATTTATATTAATCACACTTTTACTTTTCACCTCTGCCGACCGTGCTGCTCTCGGCCACGCAATCATATCGTTCCACATACCTGCCTTAATTTTCACCCGCTTCGTAGTCGCATCGCATTCAGTTTGCATTTGCATTAAACCTCAGCACGACGTTGCGGGCCGTCGAGATTAATAAGCGACGCCTGTTTGTCGTCCGTCAGACTTCAAGAAACCAAGGATAATAGTCGTGTGATTTTTTGTGCAGCTCGAAAACGATCGTGCGTACACCGCCGCTGAAAAGTATTCCTTGACTTTATCGCATGTACGTTTTGCTAGCAGGGAAAGTAGAGTGAATCGTAACGTGGTTGGTTATTGCTTGTCTTTATCAAATTGCTATTCATTTCTTGTTGTGTGTGTGACATTTTGCCACTTTAATGGATATGGTCATTATTCTTGCTTTTCGTGTGATCCAACTGGTTTTTCACTTTGAAATTGGTTAAAGACGTTTGAATGCTGGTGGTGCTATATTTTATGATTGGCTATTAATTCACTACTTAATAATAATCGAATTGTAGATGGAATACCACTTTTGAGTTAACAAAACAGAATTAAACGATTGCTACGAGCTAAGAAATATTTAATTTGGGCCACAGATATGTGGAAAAACGTCTTCTTTTCTCTTTTATCAAACGTGCCTATAAAAAATCATAGAATACTTCTGAGCGATAGTGTAAGTGCCTAGCTACAACCGCTGAGTTACGATGTTAGTGCTCGAACGTTATATAGAACAATCAGCTAAATTCCTGTAAAATTTTGGCAAAGTAAGAATGTTTGGAAGAAAAAAGTATAGAAGGTATTAGATCGTTGAATCCACGGTGAAATGCTCATCGAAAGATATTACAGGGAATGATATCGTTGGCTTGTTGGTGAAACTGACCAAGTCCATCGCATCATAAAGTCCTCAAGGATTATTAACACCAATTACTTTCTAAATTTTTGACAACAGTTTAATAAAAATCCATATCGGAAGAAATTTGTGTATTTCAGAATAGCTTTCAATGATTATCTACCCGATTTATCATAGCACATTGAACTTTAATGTTCAATTTAAATTCGCATTTACCAGAAATTGAGAAACATGGACTTCGTCAGTTTTACTATCAAGCCGACGATATATTCCTCCGTGGCGGGCGTAAAAATATTCTCGGGGAAGACGTATTGCCGTTGATGCAAAGCGGGGGAAGGTAAATTGCGGAAATCCGTTTAAGAATTTTATTTCATGAACGCATACTTGAAACGATTGAAGATGCCAGTGGCGCGAGAGAGAGCATGAATGGCCACGGGAAAGAAACGGCCGAGGATACCGAGGACACGATAAATAGAATAAGTAACGGGAGAAAGTGTCCATCGGGCAAGTAGTTCGCGTCCGTCCCTCTGCAGACGCCGAATCGATGGAATCCACGACAGGCATCCCGCGGATGGGGAATCCGTTCGTGGCGCGATTTCAGCCGCCTCGACCTTCGATTACGAGTAGACGCAACATTTACGTATGCTTTCCAATCGTGCTTTAAACTTTTAAACGATACTTTTCACCTCAGACGTAATCGGCTCGACAGAAGTTGTACAAGATTTTTGAAGATACGGCGGATTAAGGAGTTACACCAACTTGACTGGGCTAAAACCAGCGGTACTCTCACGAATTTTTTAGAGGGAATGTATGTGATCGGTTGAAATGACCGTTTTACTATATACAAAGCATTTAGTGAAGTTTAAAGCAGAATTTTTCTTAACCTTGTATATTTATTTATAACTGGAGAAATGACGTTTCTCAGTAACTGAAAGTTAAAAGTTTAGTGGTCTTCATGGACGTAAGGATTGTTTTAAATTCGAAAGATCGTAGAGGTTACATAATTTTAAAGAAGGAATGGGTTTTCTGTAGTCCTGTTTTTTTAAATATCCTGAGAACTGAGTAAAACAAAAATTTGTACGTCATACGATAGATAACGTCACTGAGAATACGTCTACCAAATTTCATTAGATTTGATTGCATGGTTTTTGAGTTATTATTGGCACCAGGTGGGAAAGTGTAGCTTCGAGGCAACGTGTTTTATGTTTAAAGTTCGTCAGACGTAATTACGCTCGTCGCGCAGGCTTCCGGTTTATGAGCCATATCTTTGTGATTACAACGAACTTTTCAATGCGACCTTCGCATTCTTTTTACAGGTCCGAACTGGCATGTAATAAATGAAAAACATTTGAACTTCTTGAATACGTCAGGATGGTGTAACCCTTTAAGCCTTTGGAAAGCTCGAATGCAACTTTTATGATCCCCCTTGAAATTTTCTGTTTATCGCTGAAGATAGTCGAAGAAATTGGAAATATTAATAAAAATCTGATTAATTTCGATTTAAAGTGATCAGAATTTCGTAATGTATCAGGTTGTCCAATAAGTTCGTTCTGTTTTTATTGAACACTTGAAGCCAGAAAAATTTTATGCTGACTTCGTTTTTGCGCGATTGTAAAGTCTGTAATTTCCTCATTTGCTTTTCCATTACTTTGCTGCACCATGGAGTGCCAAGTTGATAACAGAGTTGGGCAGTAACTAAATAAAGAAATATTTAAATAACGGATGAAATAAAAGTTACTTTCACTTTAGATTATTTGACAAATAAAGTACATTTTTGTATTCGACGAATAAAATTAATTTTCTTATTCGTCGAGCGTTTCAACTTCAGCGTCGAATATATAAAAAAAATTTCATCTTTAACTTTAACTTTAACTTTACCTTTGACTATAACTTTAAATTCAACTTTTTTCAACGTTAAATAATATTCTGGTGTGCATTATTTGACGTCGAATGAAATTAAAGTTCGAGTGAAAGTTAAAGTTAAATATAAAAGTTATAGTTAAAGTTAAAGTTGAAAAAAAATTTACTCGGGTCAGCCTTATTCGACACATGACGACTAATTTTTGTAACGTTCATTCCTTATTCAAAATTTGTTCCAAGCAAAATTTTGCCCATCTCTGCTTGATAAACGCGAACATTTCCGACACCATCTGTTATTCGAGTTTAATCGAGGCTGCACCACGTTCCAAGCTGCTCAAACATATCCGCCGTTTATGGAGAACACTCCATCGCAGAGAGAGCAGCTCTAAAATGATTTGCACGCGTCAAGCACGGGAATTTTTATATCTCTGACGCCTTCAACAAAGATCGATTGGAGGCCTTAATTCTGTAAGATCTTCGCCAAACGCCCCGCGAATTAGCCGATAAGACGCACTGCTCACCACAGACAATACTCGATCATCCGGGGGCAATGCGAAAGGTTGAAAAATCCTTTTTTAATACTAAAAAACGGCACGATCTTTTTCGGACAACCGATGTATCTTTGAGTTTCGAGCATTCCACCCAGTAGTCTTCTTTTCGTTCGGGTTCGAGTCATGAATTATTACGCTTTCTACAAAAAGTGCATGGTAGATAATCTCAGTTATTGAATCACCGAGGAGTGTAATTTATCGGTCTCCTCTGTTTATTCGCCCGCGCGCGGGGAGTAATTTTGAAATTTTCCGCCGAGATCAATTACGTTCTTGACAGTGAAGTTCGAAGCGGTTACTTGTCTGAGCATTAGTAATGGAAAGTGTGCCGTAGAACTTTCGTCGATGCTTTCACGCGCTTATTATTAATCAGGATAATAAATTATCGCGGACGAGGCGAGGATATAATGTACTGCAGGAGCTGCTTTAGCGGGATATGTTGGCTTGCATGCTCTTATTACCTGCTTTGCTTAAGATTGCAACTGTCGTGTCCACTTGTACTTCGCACGCGTAGTTACAGCTGTTTGATATTTATTATTTACAAGAAATGCAAAACTTCACGCTGTAAGCGAAGAGCATCGGTTTTTTGTTCCATGCGCTTGTTGATGTGGCATGTGGTAAAGACAATGGAGTTCGCTCCAAGGGGGTTCTATAAAAATTAAAAATATTGATATCTGTGAATAGTATTTAGGAAACAGGGATTCGTAGCCGCCTTTAAATAATTCTTCGGATCATATTTTCAAACTTAAAATTGAATTGTAACATTTCACGTTAAAGGAGATGTTAACGGAATAATTTGTTGATTGTGCTGAAAATTAGAGATTATAATACTTAACTAATTAATGAATTGTGACTGTCAGAAAATCATTAGCCAAGTCTTAGTAATTAATTATTAGTAAGAAGTATTCTTCGCGAATAATTGATAGTATTAACGTGGTTATAATTCATAGAATTGAAAAGATCAGGAATAGTAGATATTAAAAGTCACGAAGAACATTTTCTTCTCTAGTTTACCGAGCAGAGAATTCCCGCGACAGCTTTACTTATTCACGCAATAATCAATGAAAACGATTTCTTACAAGCGGTCCTTCGTAGTTTCTACTAAATAATTCAATGGCGTAGCGTGAAGTTCGTTGCATTGATTGTAAACTTCTAGAAAGTAGCTGGCAGTTTCGAAGGTGGTATCCGATTCTGCAGCATTACTCGAAGCACTAACGTAATGCGTGGAATAATATCGTTCGATTATTATACTAACTGCTTTATTGTTCAACTTGTAACATTCTTTGGAGGCTAACAAGTACCGTGGCTCTCAGCATCGACTTCTATGCCAACTTTCACGATATTTGTCTTTTTCCAGAAAACCGTTACGTATCCGCGAATGGGAATATTGCATTCCTACCTTGCCTTTTTTACTACACCATAGATCTTGTAAAATCTCCTAAAGTCACATAAATTGCACACGATATCTTGATGAAAGTTCACGCCTGTCACGCTTGACGAATCTTTCCTTTTTTTTAAAGAGGATTCGAGTGTAAAATGTGAAATAAAATTTCCCCGCTTGAACATTTAATGGTTGCTAAAACGAGTGAAAAGTGTCGTATGTGCAAACGCAAGCCCGAAAAGTAAAGCTCCTGCGAAAGCAGGAGGGGTAAAATTTTCGAATCAAATGCACAGTGGCGCACCCAGAGGGGAGCTGACACCCCTCAAGACGGGGAATTGTAAAAAGTCAAGAGAACTGGATTTTATACTCGAAATAAATTTTTATAATCACCTGAAGAATTTTATTGCATTTGCATTAAAAATATTTGTATCAGTTCAACTCGGCTCCCCCCAAGATTAAGGGGTTATACCTAGTCAGGAGGCCAAAAAGAGGCGAATGTTTATGAATTTTTTGGGGAAAAACAGAAGCATCTGTTTTTACAGAACTTTTTGCGCTTACAAGAGCAACATCTAAGGAAGATTTGGTAATTTTGTCGTAAAAAATATTTACGTTTATAATAAAATTACAATCGGTATCCAAGAAGCCTTTTTAAAAAGTTGTTTTGTGGTGAGCACTGCCATTCGGAATCAAATTATCTAAAATCCAAAAACAAAAATAATTTCGTTAGTATATTAATGTATCTTCTGATTGACGGTAGGAATTTCCGAAATATTAATTAAAAATAAAATGGAGGCTATTTCAAGTTTGAAGTCCTGATTTTCGCGCGAAAAACGGTCATTTTTCGTTGACAAACTCGAAAATATTTAATGAAAAAAATGCGAACGATAGTCGATAGATTTTTATATAAAAAATAATCCCACAAAGTATGAGAAACATTGGTGCAGTAGTTTTTGAGATATCGTGCTCACCGTTCTTAAAAAGGCTTCTTGGATGTTATTCTATTTTTATTATAAACATGAATATTTTCCTACAAAAAAATTACCAAATGTTCTTTAAATGTTACTCTTTAAAGTGCAAAAAGTTCTGTAAAAATATGTGCTTGCGCTTTTCAAAAACAAATTCGCAAACATTCGCTTCTTTTCGGCCTCTTGACTAGGTATAACCCCTTAAATCCTGAGTGCGCTACTGCAAACGCATCATCTTTGATTTAATACTTATTGCATAAGAATATGGTAATCACCTTGAAACACCCGAGAATCTCCCAATACCAGTCGCTCCGCTTTTTACAAAACATGCTCGTTTCAATGCACCTCCGGCACCGCTTGACCCAGCTTCGCCATTCCCGAACCCAGTGAATCACGCATCTACAGATCCCCGAAACACTCGCACAAGAAAGTAGCCCGGGACATTTAATCGAAGGGTGCTATCGAAGAAGAGGCAGCAGCGCGATCGTCGTAGCAAGCCACGGAATGCAAATCCCATCCGCACTGCCTGGATTTCCGTCCGCGCTTCCCTGTGGCAGTGTTTCGCTCGTTTCAGCGACGGGCGCATTTGCTTAGCCGGCTTGCGTGTCGTGAGAAAGTAACGATCGCACGATGTAGAGTAGAAACAAAAAAATGTGTCCTCGTGATGAATATATGTACAAAAGGGTCCATTTTGAACGGTTGGAAAAACAGAGACATTCGAATTGTGATCTGCTGGATGATGCGAGCGTTGTTCGTCTGCGGGGGATTTCACCATCTGAAGGTCAAAGGTCGTAAAGCGGAAACAAAGGATGCACCCGTGTTAGCCCTAGCCCCGCATTCAAGCTTCTTCGACGCACTTCCGGTTGTGTACCTCGGCGGGCCGAGCATCGTCGCCAAGGCGGAGACCGGGCGCATCCCTTTTTTCGGAAGTAGGTCTCCCACTTATGCTCTGTCACGCCGCGCACACGAGTCACCGTTCCATCTCCCGAAACACCTCTTCTTCTTTCTCTCTCTCTCTCTCTCAATACGTACATACATACAGCGCACAACAAACGAACCAACGATACACTTTTCTGGCACGTTTGCGTTTCATTCGACTGAACTCATTTCACGATGGAAAAGGAGCTTGCAAGTTATTAAAAATAAAAAGAACGTGACTAGGGGCCGTCCTTAAATTACCTAAGAGTAATTTCGGCTTCTTATCGCCTCCCTAATCAAGTATAAAAATTTGTAAGATTTTATATTCCACTCCTCCCTGAAGTAATATTTCTTACATTACATTTTCCAGTTTTTAAAATTCTGTTAAAGGTTCGTAGAATTCATTTAGCTCGGTTTCGGGAAAAAACTAAAATTACTTTTCTGGGACGTTAATGATAGAATTTGTATTTATTGAAAATTGGGGTGAAGAATATTATGTAAGACTACAGGACTCCCTTTCAACTTTGTAAAAAATGTAAGAAATTCGAGACCCCCTTCCTCCTCCGGAAGGCCTTATGTAATTTAAGGACGACTTCCTAGAGAATTAAATGTTTATCGCACACATGTCATGGTGACGGTACGAGCTGCTCAAAATAAATGGACGAATTAGAGAAACACGCATTTCAGTTCAAAATGCGACGAACGTAGGAAGATTTTTTATTTATTGTATAGAGTTGATATTGAATCTCTCGTTTTTATAGAATCGATAACTTTGAAAGCATGGGTTACCAGCGCGAATGGACGATGCTCCAATTATTTTGAGCGACGTAAGAGGATGGAACGCGACTCCGACATCATTAAAGGCACGCGAAATCTCGCGTTTTCTATTTTCACAGCACGCGCGAGCGTTTTCATGGTAACGATGTATCTATAAATCTGTAAATTGAACTCTAAAACACGAGCACACTGGTGTAAAATGCGATTCTAGCTGAGCAAAGTTATTTTTCCCTTTCGTATATATATATATATACTTTAATAGTATTTACTCATTCATTATTTTTAATGTTTCTCTTATAATGAAATTCGTTATTTCCTTTTAAAAAACTCAATTTCTCAACAACCTGCAAAAACCACAAAAATTGTCCATAAATTCTATTAATATATTTATCAATATTCCAAAAAAACTAAATATTGCAACACTTCCTAATGCGTCGCACTATTTTTATTCCATATACACCATTTTTATTTTTTATATTTGCTGAATTACAATTTATTATAATCTGGAAATAATAACTTTTATCGAGAACACCTGTATTTTAACTTACAAACAAAAACAAGCAAAAAATAATCATAAATAAGTATATAAAAAAACATTACAAATATTAAATGAGTAAATATATACTAGTAAAGTATATACGTAGATAAGAAACTAACGACAAGAATAATTTTGCTCAGCTAGAATCACATTTTAAACCACTGAACGTACTTCTTCGGTTAATCAGCTGATGGGGCTCGTTAAGGAAGGAGCGGTGCAGGGACTCGCAAACGCGTAAACTTTCTACAATTAACTCTTTATATAGAACACATTCCGCTGATTATATTTACGGGGAACACGAACGAACGCGCGTAATGATGCTCGATTACAAGGAGGAGCTCGCAGGAGCGTTAATCAACGATGGTCTATGAAAGCAGTTTGATACTGAAAAAGAGTGTTAAGCGCGTAATTCCATCGGAAATTGGAGATCGCGCAATTGATCGTGCATGATGCGCATTGCTCGACTGTAAAAGCCGCACAGCTCGATATCAGGAAGCTATACATGTCAAAGGACATTGCTATACGTGTCAAAGTAAACAGAACGTACTTGGAATACGCTAACGGAAAATGTATGTATGTATGTGGTGAATGGGAACACCTACATTGTTACTAACAAAATCTGGGATAATGGGAATCCTTACGTCCCTAACTGACACACCATTTAACGTGGCGGGCGCACAGTTGGAGCACAATTATTTTTACTCCCGCGGCTCCGAGGAGCATACTCGCTGTTACATTTCTTTTTAACGCTTAACGAATGCTGTCGAGCGCTTCGTATACATTCATTTCCCTATCTCTCTCTTTGTCGTTTCTCTCTGGATTCTATTTCCTTCTCACTGTTTTCTTCTGCTCTGATACATTTACACGTCAAATTCTACTTTACGAATGATCTTGTGAAACGAGAATAATTAACTGTAAACTGATAAATACCTAGCGGATGCTACCGAAAGATTGTGCAGCGGAATGACGAACTTACAACTGCGTAAGCTTCCTCGGTAGAATGTCACGTGGCCCAGATGCAGTTTCACTCTTGTGCAAAGAAACCGGTGGTAGAATTTTCTGCCATAAGAGCGGACGCGGCTCTATGGCGCGGTCGTAGAAAATACTCGGCGCGGATAGAAGTGCGCGAGCAGAGTCGCCGCAGAACTCAAATGCAGGAAACGTGATATTCCAGGGAAAACATATAAAGAGGAAAATTCTACGGGAATCGCGAGTAGAAACAGCGGTCGAAGTTATTCGAACGCGTAGAATGTGTGAAAACGTTGAACGGGTTAAAGTCTGGCAGGGGAATGGTCCCAAACATCCCCTTCTAACTTTCAGCGCCTGCATAATGGTTGCGAACCAAATCCTGTTGCCATTTAAAAATTGCTGAAAAATTGCTAAAGTATATAAACTCTAGTTAAACTCTTTGCGATATAAAAGAAGCATAACAAAGCATGGAAAAGCAGAATAATTTCGAGAAGGGAATCGATTACTGACAGTATAGATCCCAAGTTACGTTGCTTCCAACCAATTATGTTAAGTCGGTGGAAAAGTTTGTTCGCTCACTGTTAAATAAATGAAGTTAGATATAGGGATACCTACGTATTCTTTTACTACCCCTGCAAAATACTTTGATTAAAGAAACTTGTATTTTCACTTTTAACCCTTCGTGGTCGCACGGGGTCTATCGCACCCCAACAGCAATTTTCGAGTTCAAATCTCGCGCCTTTACGACTTCCAAAGAGGATTTATCGCGAAAAAATCACTCCTCTTCAACTACAAATTTCATCATATCAAAATGTACATTTCTAGAAAAAGACTATTAAAGCATTGCGAATGTGCAATTATCAGTGAAAAGTTAAAAGCTCGAAAAGTATGAAAATGGTAATTGAAAAATGAGGCTGGGGTGCAGTGAGTCCCATGTGACCAATTTGTGATTATAAGAAGCTGTGACCACGAAAGGTTAATAAAGACTTTAATTCAATAAAGCGAGCGAACTTTTGGCCGACCTTTGTAATTCTTTACGCGCGCCTTAAACGGAACCCCATATGGCTGCCATTGTGCAGAAATGGATGAAGATTAAAAGGTGGAGGTTCTGGGCCGTTTCCTTATAAGGGAATCGTAGCGGAAGGCAAGGCTTCTCGCTCGAGGTGACCCGAACGTATGTACCTAACTAATCGCGACGCGAGAGACGCAGAGCGCGCTAATGTGGTCGGGATGCGTTAACGATTGAATTGCTCGATTGACACCTGCAGCAAAATAGTGCCCTGGCTGTGCTTTATGGGCCGGCTGACTTACCAAGCAGGAGGAATGAGAATCGTTGTGCGTGGAAGGCAGGCAACGAGGGCGGAGGCGCCGATCTTAGTGGTCGCACCCCATTCAACCTTCATGGACGGAGGGATTGTCTACATAACTGGCTTTCCTTCGATCATCGTAAGACGAGAATCGGGGCTGAACCCGTTTATCGGAAGTATGTGCCAAATTATTGAACGATTCTTCCACATCCGCTTTCCTTATTAATCTGCGCGAGCTAACCACCGCCGGCACTTCCGTTGAACACGTAATGGGGAAACTGGTTATGGTTTAACGCAAACTTCATCCGACATCTCCATCGGGCTGCTCAGAAAATTCGCGGAGCTTCTGATCGCTGTTGACGGACAAAAGTTCCTCAGCTTCGTCTCAAAACTTGAAATCGTGGGTTTTGTTTAGCAATTTTTTTCTTTTAAATAATGGACTCGATAGAAAATCTGATTAATAGAATTTGTTGTATATCTGTTGAAGATTAAAAGAAAATTATTTTGCAACAGAATGGCGGTGATAGAGCCGCTATGCGCTGCGTCCTTTGAAATTCCTTCGCCAATCGGCGTTGCACGAATCGCAGAGACTATTCATCCAGTTGACTTGAAATTTTTAGAAAATCTTCCAAAAGGAACATAAAACTGTTAAAGAATTTTATGATTGCTTGAAAATATTTTTAGCTAAAGACATTTCTGTAAGCAAATGTTTCTGCTAAAAATCACAATTTTTCTTCAAACACTTAGCATTCCCCAAAAAATATTTATTTTGAAATATCCGTATGTACTTCTTTAGTTCAATTCTATGTAGAAATTGGCCCACCAAATTGGCGCCGTTTTTTGCGCAGCATTTTGTTGATAAAAAATAAACCAAACATTTTTTAATCTTCAAGAAATTTATAATAAATGTCATTAATCAGATTTTCCATTAAGGTTATTGTTTAAAAGAAAAAAAATTGCTAAATAAATCTATTATTTTCATGCGTCCAATGCGGCACCTGCCCGTAACAGCCGTCAGAAACGCCACGAACGTTTCCGAACAACCCAATACCGTAATCGTTAGATTAGCTTTCTCTTCCCGTCGAATCAACGAAAATAGTTTCTCCTAATGGAATCTTCATTGGAACTGGAATTGACTCTATCTTTGAAACGATTGGAGGACAAGGGTAAAGAGTGATGTAACAAAGTCGAACGATTTTCTATGCTCCATATTCACTTGTTACACTTTCTTTTTTTAACTTCAAAGCACGTGTTTTTTGATACACATCTGTACACAGCTTTTTCGAGGAAATTTTTGTTGCTGTAAGAATCATTTTATTGGCATTGTTTCTCTTGAATACTAGTAACATGGGAATATAGGAGTCATTGGTATAATCGAAATGTTCTTCGAGAATGTAACGTTCACACCGAGACACCCTTAACTTCTGTTGAAAAAAAGATACCCGAGTGTACAGCTCGGTATCTTCGTTGTGGTTTATTGAAGTTGTCAGCAGAGTAGCCACGTAATGGATTCTACTACTAAACATGCAGTAAAATATGCACAACTATAACTGCAGTATATTAAAAGTAATTATTTAATCGTTAACATTGTAGACGAATAAATAAGTGTTTAACGACTGTTTATCGCATGTGAACATCACTGTTGAGTCAGTAGTCGTTTGTACCTATCGCACTCCACGTGTGTTCTTGATCAATCGAAGGGTTTAATTAAGCAAGGATTGTCCCATTCACCACCATACACGTAAATAGCAGGAGAGCTTTATTTTACGGATTATTAAAGAGAATACCTGTTATCTTATTCTAGAAACCGAATCTTAATACATTCGATAAATTCAGCATACCTATCATTTAATTATAAGATATCGATGCTTTAAAAGAAAAAAAGGAAACATAGTTTCAAGCAAGTACTCTCAAGTCAATGAGAGAGAGGTGATCCTCAGCGACGTAGGAGTTAATTTAACGTTCGATTAGGGCACACTTAAAATAACATTCATATACAGAAACACAAAAATCAAACACACTATACAGATTAATGCATAATAAAGATTAACTTGATTTGAAAGTCCTGCGTATTCGCGTGTTATAATTCGTTTCTCTGCGCTCGCAGAACTTATCAACTACACGCAACCGGTGTATGTTTGGAGGGACGATCCGAATTCACGGCAGAACACGATCAAGGAAATTATCGAAAGGGCTACTTCGAAAGAGGACTGGCCACAGGTATCGTTAGCGATATAAACGAGAGATACCCTTTGTTCGCAAGCTTTTTCTATTTTAGTCGAGACACGTGCGTGTCTTCGTGAAAATCAGATTTTGTATACAGAGGCTTAGACTCTCGAGAAATATTCACCAGTAAATAATGCCCCATCCAGGTGATGATTTTCCCAGAAGGTACCTGTACAAATCGATCGTGCCTCATCACCTTCAAATCAGGCGCATTCTATCCCGGTGTGCCGGTGCAACCTGTGTGCATCAGGTACCCTAACAAACTGGACACGGTGACGTGGACCTGGGAAGGTCCTGGAGCGTGAGTTTTATATTTCAAGCGGTTTAAACATCGAAAGGGAAAGAGTATTGGATGAAGTGCTTAAATTACAAGGGTCGTGATTTCAGATTAAAGTTGCTATGGCTTACGTTGACTCAACTAAATAGCAGCTGCGAAATAGAGTTCCTCCCCGTTTACAAGCCAAGCGAAGCTGAGAAAACGGACCCCAAGCTGTACGCGAACAACGTGCGTCGCCTTATGGCAGAGTGAGTATAGATTCTTTGGAGCAGAGAGATCCTGTACAGGTAGGTCTCGATTAGTGTGAGTAATAAGTCCTAGAAATTCATTATTCGAATCTGAACTATTTGAATATTTGAAATACAGGAATTGGTTCTAATTTAAAGGAAATATACAATGAAAAATTTAAATATACCTTTTCATATGTATTTTATTAAATTATAATGGCATAAACGTATTTCCACCGCTTTGATTGCACTTTCTTCTGATTCTCCGTATCTTCGTAGGTATATAGGGTAGACTGGGAGCGATAGTAACAGGAGGACGATTGTAACACGTTAAATATCACAGAACATAGGGTAAAGGACCCAATTACTGTCACTTTCAGCTATTTTACATAAACGTTTATTTATTCGTTATTTTAAGTAAAACAGCTTAAGGTGACAGTAATTGGGTTGGCTGCCAGTAATTGGGTCCTTCACCCTATGATAGATATTAACACAAATTTTGGATATTTGATTAAGAATGACATTTGGAATACACACATCCATGTTCTAGCAGTATAAATACATAATAGAGATGTATAGTGGAGAAAATAACTTTTCGATACCCTAAAGTAACTTTTTCTTACTGATTTAAAATTGTAATATAAATACTCCCCTTGCAAGTACGTGTTTTCTCTTTTTTTAATATTTGAAGAATGTACCAGCCAAAACGTTTTCTATTTCAGTCACAATTGCGATACCGCATAATTGGTTAAAAATTTTACTTCTTTTCATTTACTATTATAATTAAAATTAATAAATATTTTAATATTGTACACTTAAATTTTTGCTACTATCGACTCCATGCACTTTGTCCGCTTCTCATTCTTAATAACCTGGATATTACTTAACAAACAACGAAGCTGTTGTGTCTCAATAAGTGTCAGATAAATAACATTTCCGTATAAAAACTTTTGTTGTAACTTTAATAGTTTTTGCATAATCGTATTCCAAAGTCAAAGTGTTACTACCGCCCCCGGTCTACCCTATATTGATTAACCCTTACTTTGTCCAAGTCTCAAAAGACTAAATTGTTTCCACAGTTGTGCCAAATGAAAGAAATCCTCTCAAACCTCGCATTAACTGAATTTTTATCCGCATTAAACACGTGTTTCATAAAAGGTTGAATATTCGAACAATGAAATGAAAGAAATCAATTTTTCTATCGGAACTAAATCGATTATCGCAGTAATATTTCTGCTCGCACTAATCGAGACCTACCTGCAAAATATTTTATGGTGAAGGGTACCTAGTATCACGTCAAAAGTCATCACTGTATAAACTGAAATTTTGTTCTCCAGAGCGCTACAGATTCCAGTATCTGATTACACGTACGACGATTGCCGAATTATTAGTAAAGCTCATCAGTTGCACATACCGCACGCATCCACCATAGTGGAAGCCCATAAGCTTCGGAATAAACTAGGGTACGCTGCCGTTGGCATAAGAATTTATATAAAAAGAGTGAATGCAAAATGGAGATTATATTGGAGAGAATAACGTAAGATTACTTGCTCTTGTAGATTAGTAGCGGCGAAGACAGAGGAGGAATTAATTCAGAAGAAAACGGAGAGACTGACCGAAGAAGTTGATCTGCACGAATTCGCGCAGATCCTCCGAATCGATGCAAAGGAGCCTGCTACTCAGCAGCTCTTTCGGATACACGACAAAGTTTGTATCATTTGCCACATTCTTTTTCAATTACAATTGCTTTTCCTCGTTGAAATTGAGTGACCCGGCTCGAGCATTTTTTACTCCCTAGGCGAACTTGCCAAATTGCACCATTTTTTTTAATAATAATAATACATTTATTAGAGCTTTTTGATAGCCTTACTCTGAGTTTTTATTGGTAGCTTAAAAAATTTATAGTACAACTTGTGATATTTCATTTGAAACATTATTTTAAATAATAAACTTAAAAAAAAAAAGTAAAAAACCGAATTCAAAGGTGCGCTAAAAAGTGAAAAAAAAATTTCCCACATTTAATCTACGATTCTCATATTTTTAAGTCGGCGCCTCATCATTGGCACTGTGTAAATCTGGCGTCGACTTAAAAAATGTGAGAATCGTAGATTAAACATGGAGAAAAATTATTTTTACTTTTTTTTATTTTTATGTACTCGGTTTTAATTTTTTTTAAAGTATCTTATTTTGCCTATTGGGACAAGCCGAGCCTGCCTATGATGTAAGAGATATTCAGACAAAAACTATGTTTATAGCTTCGGTTACTAAAACGAGAATTTCAACTGTTACAGCATGGACAGGGTAAAATAGACTTCGAGGAGTACGTGTTCATAGTATTAGCCACGACAAATGCAAACACTGAACTAGACAAAGTAGAGACAGCGTTTGAAGTGAGTATCAATAAATCTATCATTTAATGTCCAATGCAATCAGTAGTGCGCTACCACTTACAAAATAATTGGCAGGTCTGTGGCCTTAAATCATTATCGTGCCTCTCTCAAATGGAGCTGAGGAAAGCATTGAAATTAGCGCTGAACGTGCTGCCGGAAGAGTCGGATAAGATTTTTTACCATTCGAAAATCGATCCCGGCGACACGACGGTGAATTTTGGTAAGCTACAGCGTTTTACATATTCATAGCGATAATCAACTTCTCGCCTCTACCTGTGATCTTCTTAAACAGAATTCGTATTAGCCGCGCTGGCGGCGCGCGCAGAATTCGCCCATATATTTGTCGGTAACACCGAAACGAGGAAAAAGAACATTTGAGAGTATTTAATCGACTCGTTCCACGCCCATCGAAGATACAGGACACACCGCGTTTGCAGCAGGCCGCTCCTCAACCAGATCTGCGCCAGCCCTGTATAACTCCCTTCTATTCTTGCTGACATTACTACCCTCTCAACGAATAGATAGCCATTTCTTTTTAGTATTACGTCGTTGACGAAGCAAGAAGCCCGTCTTCGTGAGGATTAACAGTGAAACGGAACGAGGAGATCGACATAGTACGCTAAGGATTGTATTAAATACGTAAAACAAATTGTCGCCTGGCGCTCGTGCTAGGCAGATGTATATTTCTTCGTTCCTGGAAGAACATCTGTCGCACGAGCCAAGTCAATTCCTGAAGGAGATGTTAACGCTCGGGGGGAAGAAAGTAAGATACACGTTCTACATACATTTCCTTTCGAGCATCTTTCACGGACTTTTCATTTGCTGCAACGTAATTGCTTTAACTTATTGAAACTTCAACTTTTATATCGTGCTGTTCTTTCATACATACATGATTCGATAGTGCAAATATACGAATAGATGTAGAGACACGTGAAAATGAAGAGGGGGGAAGAAAACATTGCCTTTGTATTCGTCACACTGTTCGTATACATGTAATAATTGTGATATAGATTTTCGTTGGTTTCGATGTCAGTACAGCGAGGCAGGCGCCGCCGCGGCGCCAGTGCCTCTGACTAGTATACGTTTGGTTTAGGATACAGATTTACCTCGAAGTGTCGCTCGCATAGAGCTTAATATAAAATCATTTTCCCCCCCTACAAAGTTTTGCATTCGAATTCAGTCATGTACATAGTATTCTACCGAAGGTTTGTTAGGAATAAGCGCGCGAATTCCCTCCCCATGCGCGAACTTTATAAAGTCGCGCGCGGGCGAATCGTCCGCGCGGAAGTAATTATTAGTTTTAGGTGTATGCTAGATTGCTCAGGGCTCAGAAGAATTTCAGACGCTATTAAACATTTCGTGCGTTGCAATCGAGGGGCATTTGTCCACCCAATCACGAACTTACTTATCCGAGTTTCTAATACGTCTAAGGAAGCCGAACGTGTGTTAGGACTTGGGTCTGCATTTAGAATAAATATATTATAAAATTTATTCTTTGCACGGTAATAATACAGGCTACAGTATTTAATATTTAATAAACGTATGTGTGTGTAAATTAATAATACATTGGTCATGAAGTATAATAAACTATTAGTCGTCGTGCGTATGCATATATATATGTATATACGTTCCTAGATATTTATATGTATGCATACGTACATTATATACATGTATTGTATATCAATATATATGTATATATGGGAAATATATAATTGTATATATAGATACAATAAAATATTCTTACAAGATACAAACTATTCTAAATAAATTTGATTTCTTCTTGTTTACAGCGAGAAAGTAATAATATTGATGTACATTACGGTTGGTTTAAGTACAAATATACATGCGACGAATATAGCAGCTCTATGGTATCACGCAAAATCATAGACACGATTGAAATAAATACTACTTCACTTCGAATGTCGAGTGGTATAGAAAAACGAGAGTAATCCTTAAAGATATTGACAATTGATAATCACAACCGATTTCTTCAACAATTCTACAGCATTACTTTAATATAATTGGAATAGATAATTAGTTAAACTCTTTATAATTTTATTCCGAAAAGTCGCATTATGGCAGGATATATTATTAAGCTTTCTTGTAAGAGCACGATGACACTATGTAATACGCAAAATATCTACAGTACGATAGATTGAGATTTCTGTTAATAAATATACTGTACCATGTGTAATATAAAATAACAAGCTACAATCTCACTTGATAGAATTTCTTTAAAAATAAGTCATTGTGTAAAGCGTTATAATTATCTCAGTGTTCAGTGTTACGTTTTTAATTGTGCACACGAATGTCGAAATTATTATGTTATTTATTGACCGTTATCTTAGACTTCTCGAGGATTAACTTGTTAAGCTTGAATGTAACAGAACGTCACGATCATCACGATTTCGAATTGCATCTTACAAGGCACACCATTGTATAGTGATGTTCATTGATAATCTTTAAATAAGCTCCATCCTCGAATTTATATCACGACTGTAATTAATAATACTTCTACAACATTGTATTTTGATTCGTATAAGTTTTGTGCATCACCTTGTACCGTTAAATACGTAAGTACAAAAATTGACTCCCGATAGTATAACGTAAAAACAACTAAAGAAGAATCGATAACGTGGAACAATTTATAGATGTACTTGAAACAAATGAGTCGCCTTATTTCTTTCTGAAAATACTGGACATGCTTGGCGAGCTAGCTTTCTGTTGGAATATCTTGCTCACTCTCTGTCTCATATCTTCCACACCTTGCCCTACATTTACCGTGGCCATTGATAATGAGAGCCCAGAGCTCATTGATATTGACCTAAGGAGGCGCAAACAGAAGCAGTACTTAGAATATTGCAAAATTTATTTACTTAAACTGTCCTTTCTAGCAGTTTTTCATATTTTGAGATATGTTGAAATATTTGAAGTTCCACGCGTCTTTTACCTTTTAAGTAAAGTTAGAAAACTCTAGGTGCTTCGTAAAGATTTATAAACAGTCTAATGTATTTCACCTAACTTTCTTCCAAATGGTTAAAATATCCTATCTAAAGCAATTAATTAATTGGTACCTTAATAATACATTACGTACTGGTATACCTATTACAAAAAATGATATTAGGCTGTTACGAAATAATGACAACCTGTTTTAATTTGAATGAAGGGAAATACGGACGGTACAACTTCAGTTTTCTCGATTGTTTCAAAATGCTAGATAAGACATTTTAACTAAAGAGGGCAGTATTAATGATTACAATACTTACCTCTCCATTGGTTTCGAAAGGTCCTGCCGAGATTCTGCTTCTCTTAAGAGCGACCGAACACCTTCCTTCTGTTGAGGTAAATGCTGGTTAACTAATTGCTCGAGGTTTTTCAAACCCGGCAACAACACCCCGGACACACACTGATTACTAAGCGGACAATAAACCAAGACAGAGTACGCTTCGACTAAAGCGCTGAGAAGATCGACTTTACGACCTTGTTGCAATGCCGACGAAGTTATTCCAGTTAGCTGCGTAGCTATAACTGCAAGGGGATTAATAACGTTAATTACTCGTGACGAAAATTGGAGAATAGGAACGGCAACGGACACTCACCGTCTTCGATGTAATTTTGCGGGCAATTCGGAGCAATGAACGCTAACGTTGAAACCAACGGAAGCGCTAAAGCCGGCGGTATACCCTGGGGGTCTTTAGCAATGGTTTCTAAAGTTAAACGCGCTTTATCGCGCACCTCTCTCACTTTACACTCCGTTATTAAACGGCCGAGAGAGAGAATTGCAGCAGATCGAACGGTTCTAAAAAAATAAATGAATGATTGCCATGTTAATTATACTAATTGCGATTACGATTTCAAAACTGGCAACCGATTTATAAATGTAGCTTACACATCGGGGTCGCTAACGAGTGTTACAATCGCTGGGACTACCTTAGCACTTGCTAACCGATCAGAAACGTGACCTATCACGGAACCAAACAGTGTTGCAGTTGCGCATCTAACGATAGGTCTTTGGTGCACTACCCCTGCGAGAAATGGGAAGAAAGACGGAACTTAATTACTAAATTGCCGGTAAAGGGACAACGAAACTCTATTGGAAATGTCGGGTAAAACTAACCATCCCACAAACCGCTAAGGACATACTCCTGCATCTGCTCTTCGGCGCACAACATAATTACAGCAATTTGTAAACTAGTAATACTGGTACCGCTCATGGATAAAGCAACCAAGAACTGTTTTAAAGACTTGGACACCTCGGTACCATTTAAAGTGGAGAGTAGAATCAAATATGTTGGTATCAACGTCAAGCTCATATGCCTCTTGTCTGCCGACAGTATCGTTAACTGCTGCTCAAGTTCAGCTACCTCGGATACAAATATCGGCTGGATCTGAAACACGACGTTTCCAGACGTAACTGTAACATAGCAGTTGAAAGTGACTAATTTATTAAACGCACCCGCGTCTGCGTGATGTACCGTCCAAAGCCCAAACACAAGGAATTAATGTACGTTAAAAGAGCATGTAAAATAGTTTCTTGTACAATATCCACGGATTTCACCATCTCCAAAACTTCCATTACTCTGAAACATATTAACCAGTTGATAGAATACAGTGCACAGAGAGTTGACTTTAATTAAACTTACAGCTTATTTGTAAACCATTCCAATTCTGGCCATGAATCGTTTTCCCACGTATTTGCGAAAAACATGTTTAAAAGTGCTCCTATGTCTCCGTCCCCGTCGTAGAATACTTTGGGATTAACGATATTCGAATGACACAAGCTCAGGAACACATCGGCTGTATGATAAAAAGCATACATGTAGTTTAAAATAAAATCGCTGACATGTGAAAAGAATTTAGCATTCAAATCTGCTCCACTCACGTAACTCAGATGACACCGTATGCTCCATGTGCGTTCGAACTGTATCAGTGTCTGCCACGAATATAATCACGTGTGGAAGTAAATACTGCAACACTACGATGGATGACACTGTTCTTCCTTCGTCTATATGATCTTTGTTAGGTGACTGTTGAGAGTGCCCGGACTTCAAATGATTCTTTACTTTAGATATTATGCGGGGCAACAGGTGCGTTTGTAATCGTTTCAGAGTTAGCGCCCATTGTGCTAGAATTGGTAAGAGCAGAGAGGACGCGACTTCCACAACGATAGGCGATGTATCGTTGAGCGCTGTTAACGCTAATTCCTCGCACTGTGGAAATAATTGTCGTCGGTAAGCTTGGTAAACGGTAAGTAATTTTGTGGTGTACGTTACCTGAAAGTATTTGTCGGGGTCGTCCATTAAAGTTACAAGCAGCGCGAGACTTCTTACTACGCTAGCTCTGACTATAGGATCTTTGTCCTCGAGTAACATTTGTTGCAGCATCGAGAGCATTAACGAGTTCCTTATGCCGACTGACATGTACGGAGCTAGCACAGAACAGCATTCAACAGCTAACAATCTCTTCTCCGGATACTTGTGCTGACTTTGCTCCCAGCAAATGGTCAATATCTCTTCGCCCTCCATTGGTTCGTCTTCGAGCTTCGCCATCGCGACTAAACCTAATAACAAGATAGATATGTAAATAATGTAATCTTTCTGTTACCGTATGTTGCTGACAATAATGTGCATTACCAGCTAATATTAATTGTCTTTCATCTTCCTGTGGCCTCTTCTTTAAATTAAATAGAAGCTGCAATAGCTTCTCCCTTTCCGCGGAGTCAGTATGAAGTCGAATTACACTTAATATTAACGGTATCACTTCCTCGCGTTTATTTAGTATAACATTCGGTACGATGCGAAGTAAAGTTTGCGCTAAGATCGAAACCAGAGTGTCGCGCGTGATTCCATTTTTGAAGGGCTCCTCCGCTGTAGAAATTGCAGAACTTGGGATATTTACCAGACAATGTGATATCACTTCCATCTTAAATCTCAACGGTACATGTCTGCAAGTGAAATGTTTTAAATTATTTCCATAGAAAGATGCACTCGGCATACAATTCGCGAGGATGCAGTACCTAGACGGTGGATTCGGAAGGATAGACGATCCTTCTGTAACGTCCACTCTAGGTAATTGAATCCTGGTCCATTCCTTATCCCCGGGGTCGGTTTCGCCCAGACTGACAACGACAGACACGCTGTCATCTTCCTCCGGCTCCTGAGTAGCAGAGGACGCATCTCGCGGCGGCGTCTCAAGAAGTTCAAACTTATCTGGAGTCGTAGAACTCGAATTTATTGTCTGTATCGTTCCACTACTACCTTGCTATAGAAAGAATGCTTCAATTACGTAAACCTAGAAAACAAAATATATCTTTCTACATATGTTTCGCAGTTGTTCGATACCTTAATTGGATTCTGAGATAAATTCTCATTCATGGTAGCAATAATTTGCTGCAGTTCCAATTTCTCTTGCTCTAACAACGCGCTTTGCTGTTTAAGCTCCTCTATTTCCTTCACCTATAAATAATACAGCCATTGAGGAAGTACTCTTAATCGGTAAACTTTCAAATACAAATGATTTCGACAGACCATTTGTTTAAATTCATCATTTTCAGCTTTATCCTCCGCGTCGGAGAAATCTGTCTGCACACCGACGCTCGCAGAGGGCGACTTATCGTATCCATTGGCTCTCACATACTCCCTATAAATTTGCAACAATTCCGCAGGTTTCGGGATGTTCAATCCCACATCCTGCCAATCCTCAAAGTCTTGATTTTCATTTTCATCGCTGAACGTGATGGATGTTAATTTGTAAGAGTGCGCTAATAAATATTCATTAACAAGGAAGCTTAATGCTCTTTGTTCATGGGGTTTTATGGGCAGATCGCTAACTAAGTGCTTATCGGAACATTTATCAGGCGTAGTTCCTTCAGACTCTGAAATAGAAAAGACACCAGCTTGATATCTCTTACACTTACATAGAAGTTCTGATTAGCCAAACGATATGAAAAAAGAAAAACCTGTCACTACAGTGAGATTCGCGCGGAGAGCAGAAATATTTTCTCTAGCCTTCCTTAGTTCAAACTCTAAGATCGCTACTCTTTCGTCAACCCCTGCGCCATCCTCTGAATACCTCGTCATGTCAAGTGAATCTAAAGTAGCCTGACTAGATGACCTAGCTAGCGAATTAAAATACCAATATTATACTACACAGACATCACTTTAAAATTACCACACCTTCGTAAAAATAAAAGGCAAATTACTCGCAGGATATTATACGTACGCATAGAAGTGTAAGGTTCTGGTTTAATATTTTGATTTTCAAAATGGCTTGGGCTCGAGAAGAATTCCTTCAAAACGGGCAGTTCCTTCCCAGCCTCGCATAATTCCGCGTGTAACTCCAAGGCCGTTAATAAAAGCTTCTCGTTTAAAAGCTTGGTAGCGATCTCTTCGTAAGATATAGCCGTTTTCGCGGCCGCGCATCCTAGAATGATAGATAAACATTCCTCGTAAAATCTTTACAGAGAACGTGTCGTATTATTACACGGCAATTTGTTCCAGGCACCGATGACGTGTATACATTTCGCGACCGAGTACCAATGACACAATTGGTGTATGTGCCGTTTGCAACAGCTCCTTGCTTAAATTTCTTTGCTGGTTCGCCTTGCAAACGGATATTACATTCGGGACCAAAGAGATGGAGGTTTCTTTAACGAAAGTAACCGCTGAAAAATACAATTATTACCTTTACTGTCTAGAGACGGAGGACCTCTAACCTCCTGCACAGCAGTAGCCATAGCTTTCACTTTGCTCGAACGTCAACCGAGAATGACATGTCCATCTAGGCTGATGAGTGAAATAGTAACACACTCGAGCGCGTGCCGTGCTTTCATTAACTTAATTAAGTGTATTAATAGAAGTCAGTTTGGCTCTACGCGACGCAGCGCATCACTCGCGATGACAACAAAGCCATGTTACTTGATGTTAGCCCCCCGTACAGCGATGCCAGGATCATGAGAGGTGGGCGGTGGGACGTGGGGCAAAATCTTACCCTCTCCCACGACCAACCGTTTCACACTACGCATGCATAAGTACCCCTAACTTCTATGCGTGTGTGTGAGTATGTACATTCTGCCTGTGGCAGCTTCGCCAACCAAATTATTCATGTTACCGAAACTCGGAGAGCGCATATTTAGATCGCAATCAAGAGGCTGGGAGTTCAAATCCCGTTGCGGCGGTTTTACCTTATTTTCTTTAATAATTCTTCAGTTTTACTTTCTAATTTTTCACGGGTAGAATGGAATCTTGAAGATGATTAATTTGCAAAGCAGTTTCAATGTTTGCTGATTTTGTTAATGACTCAACTCGCATCAAGGGCTTTTGTCCCACGCCCACCGATTGTGGCATCGCTGCTACCGTGATGACAGTGATTTAGCACACTTGGATTATACAGGGTGCTCGAAAATCATACTGCGAACCGAAACGTGGTATTCTTCGATCTAAAAGGAATCGAAAAGGCCTTTACCGCTTTGCAATTCGAGGCAATATTTTTTTAAGTACCAGGGATTAAATGTAACGCGATCGCGTAAAATGTGAATTGAAGCTTTGAATTGATCTCGTGCAAAGCGATAAAGGATGTTTCGATGTTTTGAGACATAAAGAATTTTTATGTTCCGCTTTGTTGTAATATTTTTAAAAAAAAAGTTGAAATAAATCTAGGCAATTTAAGTTAGCGCGCATATGTGAGGTATGAAATTTTCAAACATACACAGGTACTTCAAAAACATAGTTCTTTATCTTTCTCAGTACAAGTTTGAAGCAATTTGAAATATCAATAATTCCTTAGAAAAATTACAAATAAAATATAATCGTAAGGAAATAAAGGTGTATAAAATCAATACTTAAGCAGAATAAGTATTACAAATACATTCTGTAGCTTGTTGCACATGGATAACCTAACGAAAAAACAGGGTCCAAGAGTGTACCGAACTACGCTTTAATTTATTACAAAGTCACATTTATTAGTCTCAGCTCAGCTATCTCAGCGTCATCAATAATACGAACCTTGTTGTTCTATGTACAATCTACCTTCAGCGCGTCTTTTGTCAAATGATAATCGTAATAACTGTAATAATAGTAGTAATAACGTGTCTCAAATTTCATCGAAATATTTTTTTTTCATCTTTTTTTCCTCTCGTTTTCGCTTTCGCCTCGTTGATATTTTTATAAGTGTGTTGAAAAATCGGTATAAATGTAACTACTAAATGAGTAATATTACCGTAGTTAATCGTCGCAGCTTAGAGAAAACTCGGAAGGACTGTAACACCGTTTCACGTTACCCTAATATTACTATTGCAACGTTATTTGTTTAAAGTTGGTTCGTTTATATCTATGGCCGCGGTAGACCATTCGAAAAGAAAATATCAGCCGAAACGATCTGTTTCTAAATAACTAATACGAAATTATTAACATTTTCTTTCCCCTACAATTCGTTCAAGCACCATTGGCTGTTTCTTCGTAATTAGTACGAGCGATTGAACAAATTGGATTTGATTAAGCCTAAAATTATTACTTCGTTCTCCATTCACTATCATCGATAGATGCTACTTTGTAGTGTCGATATAAAGTTCGATCGACGCTAGTACGCTAATATTAAATTCTTACAAACTAGATCACTACCGTCGTCGATTCTATCAGCGATAAAAGATTTTTTTCGCAAGTCTTTGCCGTGTTTCGTGGTGCGGTTGGTAGCTACGACACTTGATCCATACTGATATTTCCTATTATCCCTTACGTTTCTATTTACTTCCTATCATCACGTCATATAATTAACAACTAGTTCGAACAATGATTTCTCGTTACATATACCAATATATTCAATTGTCTCAGCAACCAACGGTAAAAGTCAAAAACAGCATAAAATTTATACAAAGTATTACAGGTCTTCCAGAATTTTTCTAAGTTATATAATCATTTTCATTATATTCTTCTTCTCTAACCAGCAACCGCCGTCCCTGGATTCGACGCGTAGTAATTATTTTTTTCTTTTTCCTTCTTTTTTGATTGGTATCAATCTAAATCTAGTATTTGGACGAAGTGCGAGGATGGGTCGTGCGTGCTTTTGCTTTCTAAATCGAGCGTGCGAATCTCATAAAATCGTTTTACTTCGTTTAGCCACTGATAGCTTACTTTCGTATTTTCTTCGCCAGTTACAATTCATTTTCGTTAATTTCCTTGATACGTGTTAATAGACTTTTGGATAAAGAAAAAGAAAAACGCTAACGAAAATTCGTAATCGTGTATTATACACGTGTGTAGGTGTACATTTGTGTGTGTTAGTGTCAGTGTGTATGTGTATGTGTGTGTGTGAGATGATTGGAATTTGTGGAACAGCCCTGAGAAAGAGCGAACGACGCGCGTGGAAACAATGTTTAAGTGAATCTGAACTGTGTGATAATGAACGTTTCACCAAACACGTGAATCTGGGAATTACTTATTATTTACTTCTTTTGCGTTCACTTTTAACCTCGAGTCTTGAGCCGTATGACGCGAGTCTGCACACGCGTGCCTCGTATTTGTATACAAATAACAACCTTCAACGCTAAATATCGATACTTCTGTAAAAACGAATAAAAGTCAAGCATTAACAAACAGCAATTCCAGTAGAATATACATACGTATCTTACATAGTTACGTAGACACAGGATCTTTCAGAACTATGAGTACAAGCTTTATCGTATCTACGAGGACAAACGTTTAAAGAAAACAACAATGACGCATTTAGTAAATTATTCTTTTCGCGTGTATCGAAGCTTATTTATTTCCTCGGCTAGTTAAGCCTGTATCCTATAGTTCTGGGACATCTTGCGTAACTGAAGCTTACCATCAGGCAACTCGTATAGTTTTCTAGGAAGAGAGGCAAAATAAGGGTGCCTTAACGCATCCTCCGCTCCTATCCGTTGATCAGGATTTAGCTGGAGAAGCGACGATGCTATACTATCACCATCAGCAATATCATAGAGTCTAGGAAATGAAAGACCCAATTTTCGTGGAGGATAGAATCCCAGACTATGCGGTTTGTATCCCGGTAGGTGCGTGACACCGGGCCAAGTCTCTTCGGTAGGAGTACCCAATACTTTGAATATCTTATCAAGTTGGTCGTACGTACAGCGTACACCTGGGAATGTCGGTTCGCCAGTCAACATCTCCATAAATATGCAACCTACTCCCCACATGTCTAGCGAGGTAGAATACTCCGTAGAGCCCAGAAGAACGTCCGGCGGCCTGTACCATAGTGTCACAACTTCGTGCGAGTACGTATGCGACGGTACAGACTTCGCTCTTGCTAAACCGAAATCTGCTAGCTTCAGTTCCCCTATTTCACTGATCAACAGATTTTGTGGCTTCACGTCTCTATGTAATACCCTCCTAAACAGAACCACAATCGAATTAGCCACACGCGATATATCGAATTATACGTCGTGCGCGTCGCGTGTATGCATTTACCTGCGATGACAATACGCTAATCCTCTTAACAGTTGAAACAGAAACAATTTAACATTCCGTGGATCCAAGCCTCCGTTGCCGCTGCCATACCTCTCCATGTACTGGGACAAATCGGTATGAACGTACTCGAAAACGAAAGTAAGAGTCTCACGCGTATGAATTATATCGTGCAGGGTGACAATATTGCTATGCTTCAATTCTTTAAGAAGGCTTGCCTCGCGAATGGCAGTAAATGGAGCACCTTCCTCCTCTTGCAGTCTAATTTCTTTAAGTGCCACCACTTGATTCGTAAGGTGACTGTAGCCTTTGAACACTGTGGCATACGACCCTTCCCCTAACTGTTCCAGTTTGATATACGCTTCCGACTTACCGAAAGGGGAATCACCCTGTAAGCGCAAACATAAGTAACATTTAGTATTAGACTTTCGTATCGAGAAGCGAATGGAATAAATACGCTTAAGTGCATAGCATTACCCCAAATGCCGAAAATCTTTTAGTTCTCCTAGGAGGTGGATCCGGCCCAAGAAACACCTCTGACTTGGGCCTTGGTGGACGCCTAGGTCGCAAGATAACTCTTGCTTCTTCGCGTATATCCTCATCGAGAAGCTTGGAATCACTAGAAACGGAAAGCTGCCGATGCACTCTCTCATGGTCGCCCACACCTGTCCATTCTATGACATCCAATTTCGTCCTTAAAACTTTCTTTAAAATAACAGCAATAGGAATCCACGTAGAATCATTAATTCCTCAATATTTCATCGATACATAACAATATAATTTATACAATACAGAATACACAGTGCACCTTCTTCGATCGATACAATATAATATCGACCACAAATCGTATAGCTAACTGCCATTAATTACTAAAGCAATAAATGTTGAACAGCATAGTTATCAGGCCAGTGCAAATACGTTTTATAGCAGTCATTCATACAACTTGTTATCTCTAGTACGAAAGAATAAACGAGAAACATAAAATACTTAGCTCCCTGATAAGTGTTTGTGTACACTACAACAAATTACTCTCTTTGATAAATGAAACTACGTTTCATACTCTATCTTTCAGCGAACTTCGATGCAACGCTCAGAACATTTCAACGTACGTTACTAAGCTACTAAAAAACCTTCCTTTTCACTCACCATAACGACGATCCTTATCTGCAGGTATATTACCGTTTGGTTCTAAACGGTCTAGGAACTCCTCGGAATAGCCATTATATGGCAGTTGACCCCTGTTCGCAACATCATCAGCCTCTTCTTTTGATATTGCTACAAAGTATAAAAGCGATAAAGCGATAATGTATCGATAACTTGGCATTTGATAAAGCAATTCTTAGAATTACATATTAATAGTTGCGCCGTAATGCAACCGTACACGAATCTCCGGCCGACTAATATTTAATAGAGTATAATTTTAGAATAATACAGAGAGCTACAAATATCAAACGATGTTATTACATAATGTAAGATAAGTGGTAATTGAACAACTTTCTGAAACCATTTATAACTCCGGAGAGTATTAATATTTTTATAATGTAAATTATGTAATAAAAAAAAAGTTACAACTTCGAATAACAAGGTAAAATGAGAAACGTAAAATACAGAGCGAATTCATCAACTTCTATATAATTACTTATTAAGTAAAATTTAGGCAAAGTTGTATAAACATGTAAAAATACATATATAATGCGTAATTGAAATTTTTCTTTGCTAGAAAAATTTCTCGTTATACAAGCTAACTCTTCTCATCACTCTGCATATGAAATTTTATATAATTCCAGTAATACTTACAAAGCCTTCCAAAACTGTGGCTAAGCCGTTTCTTCAGCTTTTGTACTCTGCTAAGAGCACCGCCCTTCTTGTCTCGCATTGTCACAGACCCTGTGCATAATAAGTGGAATATTTAGCAACTGTAAATCAAAACAAAGATATATGAATCCAGGCATTCGCGCGCTACGATACATGGCCAAGAAACTCAGAATAATTCAAACATTATGGAGTATTACATATGCGATGACGTCATGCAGTGTGTAATGCCAGTGTTCCTCAATCTTATGATTAATGGTGGCGAGGAAGCGTATGCTATATATTTGTCTTGGATAAAGTGAATTGCGTACAACAATATTATCAATGGACACTTCTATCAATAAGAAAGTGCAAGTTTGCCTCTTTTATAGAGATAATAATATTTTTCTTTCTGTTAAATAAAGGGAAGATTATACAGTGTAATAACATATTTGTTCAAACAATGAAACAGTACTGCAAAGGAGCATTTAATTATTTGTGCAGATGCGAACGACATTCTTCCTTAATTAATGTACTATATGAGCGTGTGTGCTCCATTTCAGAGAGACAATAGTAGCAGTTGTTCGCCGCGTCGACAGAGTAAAATTGGTAAAATATTAATCTCTAATTCAGTAGCATACAATGGTAATTAATTTTGGAAAGTTGTGTTTATGAGCTCTACAAAATTATGAATTAGTGAGAGCAAATGAAAGGTAAGGGGAAAAAACGATAAATGACCATTTGTCGTGATTTTGCGATTTACAGTATATTTTATTGGTGGCAACTGGGACTACAGAACTGTTGAATCGCAAAGAATTATAAAGTTCAAATGCCCCCATATGATAACGTTAAAGTTTTGGTGTACCGGTTGAAAGCAGGTAATGTGCGTTCTGCACTGGAACAATAAATGGAATGTCCCCACTCTATACCTAAGCATAAGCTTCTGTCATGAAGGTAAAAGAAGAAATTATTACAAGAGTATGCCCATTCCCCATTCCGTAAGTGAAGGAATTGCGAATATTACCTGATACTTTTTTTTCAAACCATTTACATATAATGGCTGTTGGCTGAGTAATCTCATCACCATTAAAAAACAAAGACGAGACAGTAACAGAAAAAAGGAGAATTCAAGCGTCGCAATAGAGTATCTGTATCTGAAGCAAAATACAAAGCTCTCGTGGTCTTAATCCTTCAGCGTAGTATGGCGAGCAGGACTCGTCGTAGGAAAATTATCCACAATGGCGCTATGACAAGTCCCCGCCTTAACAGCAGGAGTTAAGGTTCCAATCACTGCAACTTATCCCACAACTGGGTACTGTTCTCGGCAGAAAGCCTCCATGCTGATGGGTTAAAAATATTAGCGATCCTAAAGCTCAGCTATTTTAATAAACACTGTCTTGTGCATAACAAATCAGAAAAAAATATCAAACAATTAATAAAACGAGTGGCTTTCCTTGTTTTGATAATAACAGAAGTGCAAATTTCTTATTTTGTTTCAGTATGTTGCCCTGTTCAAACTTGAAAAAATATTAAAATAATGTAAAACAATTATTTTATTGCTTATATTTTTCCAATGCCTCATTGGGGTATAAGCTTCATGTTACGAAGAATGTAAACAAATTCATTGAACCATATTTCTTCACTGGTAGTCTAAAGTGTTAAAACTTAATTTTCTCGATAAAGCTGTTTTGCGACAATCCCAGTTTTTCCCCTCACCATTCGATACGAACTCTAAAAAATTATAAATTACCAAGAGCAAATAACTGTACTTTCAACTTGCGTGGCGTACGCATTAGCCAATCTAATGAAATCATGCTCGTACGGCGTACCGCGTAAATCCTGTTACTAAGAAGCAGCGAGTACTAAAAGTTGCATTCATATTTATATGCGATTTGCAATGCACATACTTGTATATATAGGGTGAACTGAAATTGCCCTGCGATTCTATTGGTATTACTATCCCTAGAGAAGAATTACACGAAACAAGAGTTGCAAGTTTTGAGGAGGATATAAATTGACTGGAACGTTTCTGTAATGCAAATGTCTCTAAGTGGAGGCACCTGGGATATTTGAAGGAGACCTTCGCTTCTTAAACAAAAGTACTTATCTTTGCAGTAGGATTGTAATGTGCATTGTTCCGAATTGAACCGCAACAAACTTTTGCAACGAGGCACTAGTTGTTTGAAGGAAAGACGAAATAACAAGAAGAAAAAGTCACTTTCTTAACGATGTTAGTTTTATTTACGAGAGATATTCGACGTGACAATCATTTGTGTTACAAAACATTCATAATCACGATTGCTTCGCATCACGTAATCTGTTCGACGTCAGTCGTAACAGTTGAAACTTGCGTGTAAATTGTATTTCTCGAATAGCCCTGTAAGAAGGAATTCCACAGGCATCGCATCAGATGATCGTATGGAGAAATGAGAAAGCTTTGTGCGTTCTTGTTTAAAAGAACAAAGTTCACCCTCGAATCTCAGAAATGCCTCCACCTACAAAGATCTCTTTCCGCTAAACTTATGTCCTCTTGAAAGTTACGCAACTTTTCTTTCAGCGAATTTTCTCCGGAGATAATAAGCGCCTGACGTGAATCGAAAACTGGCGATCTCGAGCGTCCCACCCTGTATACACACATGTGTTGACGGCACAGGGTCAACGAACCAATAAAGTTTAGTAATACGTGTGAAATAACGATAGATAAATTACGTTGATAATTTCTAGACTGGCTACTGACTCCACATCCCGTTTCACGTTGTTCCGCATGCTTCCCCGTGCACAAAAGCACTTTTCTCCATTCATGCATCTGTCGCGCTCTACGGCCGTGACGTTTTCGCGGCAATCGAATGGCACCACTGATAATCCACGCCGGCGGTGACGGTTGCACGGCACCTTGATGCAATATCACGCGCGACGAAACTCGTCTAAACCGCGGCCGAAGTTCGATAAAAAGTTTCGCCCAAGAATGTAGACGGATCCGTTTCTCTCATCGAAATAACGTACTGCTTAACCCCCCACCCCGTTCGATTGTAAACGACACACACTCTCCTCGCTTTCCCCTCTTTGCCGCACTCTCTCTCGTGGGGCCCCCCTGTCACTCTGTCTCTCCTCGTCGGGCAAACGTCCACCCCCACGATCGCGCAACTTTTGACACTGCCCCGATCTACTCCAGCCCGATTTGCCGACGTCCACATGTGCAACGGCGCACCGAGGGGGGGGGAGGACCGAAAATCTACGGATAAACGAGCAAGGATGCGTGTACGGTAGCAGAGAGGGTAATAAAAAGAAAAGAGCGGAAAGCGGTGCGCGGCGAGGACACAGAGTCAAAGGCTGCGGAAAAATGGAAAGGCGGCGGCAGGGGGGGAGGGGGGGGGGACACGGGGAAGGGCTGGTGGGGATAGGAGGCCAGAGGAATTACTTGCGGTAGCCGGAGCTCGCGCGGGCGTCAACTTACCCTCTTTGCTCTTCGAGGCGGTCGAGCCCTTGTCCTGACAGTACATGATTACTCATTCGCTCGCACGCACGAAACACATCACATATGGGCGGTGACGCACTGTGTGTGTGTGTGTGGGTGCTTGCGGGTGTAAACGCGTATGTATACGTGTCTGTGGGATGCGAGATGCTACGCTCTGTGGTGTTTCCTATCGGGCAGGTCAGGTCCGGCGAACACCACCTTCACCTTTGTCGCATCTTGTACATCGGTGGCGGTGTACCACACATTTTTAACGAACCGATCGCCATGAAAAACACCGCCGTTTCCCCGTGCGCTGTGAGGCAACGGTACGCGCCACCGATAGATTTCCCTACCCCTCCCCCCCCCCCCGGTTAAATCGCGTGTAAAAAGGTTTACACGCCTACACTCGACCTGGAGGATCGTGAATAACCTTCGCGACCGAGGTGCCTCTGTCGCGGCTTCCTGGATGTTCGGCGGGTGCTCGCGCACGCCACCATTACCTCGAACAACTCATCCGCGAGAACAAACTTCTCCCGAGGAGTTCTCTATTCCCACAGCCCCACTGCCTCGCGCCACAGACAAAGTCTGAATCTGGCCGATCTACATCGGTCCAGGTGTATGCGCGTCGCACTGAGAACGGCAACTCGAACGTGAGAGGCGGATCCTTATGTTAGTCTGAGCGAGTTTTGTTGAGGATCAGCCTGCGGGAAGAATTGTAAGTGGGGAAGTTCAAACTCCCGCGCTGTCAAGAGTTTTTATTCTGGACTTTGCTCGCCCGCTTCCGGATGTTTTCGGTTATTAATAATTAGAGGTTTACGGAAATGTTTGAAATTAGGGGATTACGTTAGTTATTGCAACGAAAGCTTATTAATTCCGAGATATGAGGTAGAGTTCCGTTAGAATTCTTTAATATTTCAGTGAAGACTTCGTCTACGGAACTTATGAATATCATACATAAGACATGTTACTGAGAACGAATAAAATACTTGACCACCCCACTGTTGCCTCCCGAGAGACGCTATGGAAGACCATGGACCCGAAGGACTATGCATGATTTCGCGTGGTAAAGCGAAAGACGGAAGGGGAATCGACCTGTGTAGATGACTTTTAGCCATTTTGAGATGGTCTGCCGGTGGTGAGGATTACACCTAAGAAATGTCTTACCTTTGATGAAGCACAGAAAATTTCACATTTAATAGTTTTTGTTAAATATTTAGCTTAAAAAAGAAAAATATATATATAAATTTTCCACCCTATATATACTCTTTCCTTACTGTTCACTACTTCAAATACATATACTTATCAGTATACTCTGGTAATTATATGCTATACATCTTTACAAGGGATAGTTGTAAAAGTTTCCCCGATAAATAAAGCCATATTTTTACCAACGACCATACTATGCCTGAATAAAACACCAGTTCTCGTCCGATCACTGAAGTTAAGCGGCATTGGGCGCGGTTAGTACTTGGATGGGTGACCGCTTGGGAATACCGCGTGTTGTTGGTAATTTTTTTTCTTTCCGTTCCATTTTTACTGTTATACTACATATTATTCAGTATTATACAATATTATATTTAATGAAATGGCCACTATGTTTGTCGAAAGAAAAAATATTTTAAGTAGTAGAAGACATAATAAACTTTATTATTTTGTCGTAACTAAATATATCGTGTTTTTAATCAACCTGGACTAAAATTTATAATTTGTGTAATTCAACTGTGCAGTTTTAAAGTTTACCACGACATGCCATAGATGACAGTACTAGTCGACCATACGAAGATGGCTAAAAAACCTTGTCCTTGTGCTCCCCTCAGAGCTGCACTTGCTGGCAGGCAGCGTCCATAACAGTCCATAAGTCCAGTTTTCCACCGCCTTTCTGATTCATGGTCCTAACAATTCATTTCGATTTAAACCACGTTGCACAACTTCTATTTCTGCTCACTTTAAATCACTCCGACACGTGCACATGTGTACCGTTATTTCGCAAGTTCCAATGTAATCATTCATTCGATCAATAAAAGATTAGCCAAATGATCAATTGGTACAAACTAAAACGATGTCAACTACCCCAAAATTTAATACGAATTTAGCTAGACAAGAGCAGTAACGTTGAAATACGACCAACGTGGGCAGTTCAAAATTGAATGTTGCGCCTTTACATTTGCAGTGACATCAGAGCACGTGATTCGCTGTTTTCTTCGCGAAAACAGTTCCATTTTAATTCGCGATATTCGTCGCCCCGTGTGCATGCCTGGCGCATGCGTCTGCCATGCTTTCAGGCGTTTCGTGTTAGAGTGCATACTTTCGCGTTGTGAGTCGGCAAAAAGGGAAAGCTGAAATACGGCTCTTAAGGTATTTTAAGTGTTTAAGATTTGTCCGTATCTCGATACAACGTCGAGCTATGTCGAGCACAGAGAAGCCACCGTTTCGCCGGCTGCCAACGGACGTTCTGCCCTATCATTATGATATTGTTTTGTCTCCGAATCTCGAGACGTTTATCTTCGACGGCAAGGAGAACGTGTATATCGACGTAAGTCGAATCAATTTAGACCACTTGTTTAGGATATTGACACGTCCGCAGCTCCCTGACCCAGATACGAGTCAGTACAGGTTTTCACTCGCACCTCCCGCGACCCGTGTGCTATATGGGTCAGGACTAATCGCGTGGTTCAGAGCATGGAGTTGCTAGTATGCAACGTATGGACTGCTTTTTATTCTAGTTAATCAATTAATACGAATATTTTTCATACAAACAGGTTTGTCTCTAAAAAAAACACTTCATTTTTGAAAGTGGACTTCTTGTATTATCAGCTTTGTCTTCTTAGTCTAGTTTTAACAGCCTCTTTTTAACAAAGTCCAATACATTTGTGATACTTAGACTGCATACTTAGAGATTCGGGCTGCAAGCGTGTTAATTATTGTAACTCTACACAAATATCAAAGGAACATTTGTTATCAGTATGTAATATTATTAGTAATGATAAATAAATGTTTATAGGTGAAGCTGTCTACAGACACTATTGTTATTAATTCATTGGATATAGATATAAAGCGTGTGGTTTTCAACAATAACGATGGAAAGACTATGCCGACCAAGAAGATCGAGATCTCTGTACCTGAAGAAACAGTCACTTTGGTATTTCCAGAGAAGTTGCCACTGGGAAAGAGTGGATACTTGAGTTTGGACTTTGTGGGAGAAATTAACAATAAAATGAAGGGATTGTACAGAAGCAAATACACTGGGTACTATACTTTTTATTTCATATGATATGACTGCGTATTGCACGAAGACGAAGAAAGTACACGCCTTTGTATTATGAAGCTATAGGTTGTAATTCATTTGGTAGACAGATTGGATGGAATGCTGTAACTTATTTATGCCCTACATCAGCACGTAGAGTTTTCCCTTGCTGGGACGAACCAGTATTAAAAGCTACATTCACGATACAGCTTGTACTGCCTCGCGACTCGTCCCTTGTCGGCTTGTCAAACATGGTAAGCATCGATCGAGCATCTCTGAACTAACGAGAATTTTTACATATGCTTGCAGACCCGACGGGACCGTTAAGCACACAGCTGTAACTCAATTTGAGGCAACAGATGCTAGACGTTGTTTCCCATGCTGGGACGAACCAGCTCATAAAGCCACCTTTGATATTACCCTAAATGTACTATCGGGTCTTACAGCACTTTCCAATATGGTAAGCAGCGCCTAGTATCAGCAGTCTTTTCCTTCGAATACAGATCGATGCGATAGTTGTGAAATTACAGTAGAAAATATTCGTTCGTTTGTTTCAGCCTGTTAAGAGTAAGGAGACAAAGGGTTCAACGGATACATATATATTCGAGAGGACACCGATCATGTCGACATATTTGGTGGCAGTCGTCGTTGGTGGTGAATTCGATTACGTGGAGGAGACGTCCAGTGATGGTGTATTGGTACGAGTCTACACACCAAAGGCGAACACGGAACAAGGAAAATTCGCGTTGAAAATAGCGGCGAAGTTTTTGCCATATTACAAAAAATACTTCGGGATCGCCTATCCCCTGCCGAAAATCGATCTCATCGCGATCGCTGATTTCTCGTCGGGTGCTATGGAGAATTGGGGTCTGATCACGTACCGCGAGACTTGCCTGCTAGTGGACGTGGAAAATACGTCCGTCCGACAGAAGCAGTGGATCGTGTTGGTGGTAGCGCACGAACTGGCGCATCAGTGGTTCGGCAATCTTGTTACCATGGAATGGTGGACGCACCTGTGGCTGAACGAAGGGTACGCGTCGTTTATGGAATTCCTATGTGTCGCTCATATGTTCCCAGAGTACGACATTTGGACGCAATTCGTCATGGACATCTACATCAAAGCGTTGGAACTGGACGCTCTGAAGAACAGTCATCCGATCGAGGTACCAGTCGGTCATCCTTCCGAGATCGACGAGATTTTCGACGACATCTCTTACAACAAAGGCGCCTGCGTTATACGAATGTTGCACTCTTACATCGGCGACGATGATTTCCGCAAAGGTATGAACCTCTACCTGAAGAAGCACAGTTACGGGAACGCGGATACATGTGACCTCTGGGACGCTCTGGAAGAAGCTAGCAGCAAAAGTGTACGTAGCGTGATGTCCACGTGGACCGAACAGCAAGGTTTCCCTGTCGTTCAAGTTAAATACCGTCAAGAGGGCAACGACCGAGTCTTGTCGTTGTCTCAAAAAAGATTCCTGGCCGACGGCTCCGCGGACACCGGGAACAGTTTGTGGATGATACCGATCAGTGTGAGCACATCGAAGAATCCCGAGGAATGCGTGCTGAATGCGCTGCTGGAGGAGAAATCGAGCGAATTTGTGATTAAAGACGTTCCTGAGGACCATTGGGTGAAGGTCAACCCTGGGACGATTGGTTTCTACAGGACTCACTACAGTCCAGAGGCACTGTCTCTGTTCTTACCCGCGGTCAAGGATCGCGCGTTGCCTCGTGTAGATAGACTTGGCCTTTTGGACGATTTGTTTGCCATGGTTCAAGCTGGACACGCCTCCACCGTGGAAGTTCTTCAGCTGATGCAGGCGTTCCAGCACGAGGACAACTTCACGGTATGGTGCAGTATAGACAATAGCTTAACGAAAATCGAGACCCTCATCTCCCACCTGGACTTCCAAGAGTCCTTCAAGACGTTCGAGCGCAACTTGATGCGCGACATCGCCAACAAACTCGGTTGGGATCCTAATCCTGCCGAAAGCCATTGCGACAACCTCCTACGGTCCAGCATATTGACCCGCATGGCGTCCCTGAACGACAAAGACACCATAGAAGAGGCGAAGAGGCGATTCGCGTTGCACATTTCTCACACAACGACGCTCCCCGCTGACCTGCGAATCCCAGTCTACAGAGCTGTGCTCTCTGTCGGCGGCGCTGAAACTTACGAGACCATGCTGAGGCTCTATCGGGAAGCGGAGCTGCACGAGGAGAAGGACAGAATACTGAGATCCCTTGGGGAAATAAAAGACGAGGGTCTGTTGGCGAAAGTTCTCGCGTTCGCTATCAGCGGCGAGGTCAGAGCTCAGGACGCGGTGAGCCCGATCATGTCCGTGTCGATGTCGTACAAGGGGCGACTGCTGGCCTGGGACTTTTTCAAGAAGCACTGGCAGACGTTCCGCGATCTTTACGGGGGCGGCTTCCTGTTGTCGAGACTGGTGAAAGTAATCGTGGAGGACTTCGTCACCGAGGAGCAAGCCCAAGACGTCGAGAACTTCTTCAAGGAGCACCAGATGTCAGGAACCGAGAGGACGGTTCAGCAGAGCCTAGAGACAATCAGACTGAACGCGGCATGGCTGGCTAGAGATAAAGACTCTATCAAGGAATACCTGGCCGCGCACGTTTAGTATTAGCATGAAGAGCCACTTCATGCATTGCGCATAGTCCTCGACTCTGCGTTGTTACAATGTCGGATGCAATGGAAAAAGGAGGGGATGGTACCGCGCAACGCCATCTCAAGGACGCGCTAACTCTTTCGGTGCTAAGATTTCAACGCAGCATACTCCGCGTGCGGAAATCGCTGGCCGTATATCGTTAAACGTTTTCACTGAACGCCCAAGGGCGTTCACCGCGCGCGTCAAACCACCGAGGTACTTGTTAGCGGCCCCGGCACCGAAAGGGTTACATGAATTACTGCGAGTGAGCTTAGACGCGCGAAGCACGGTTTAACAGAACACACGGGACGTCAGAGAATTTGCATTTACGAAACACGATATATAGGTGTTCATTGTTCACTTGTGGTGAACATTCATTCAAGTGAATGCGTACGAAAGATACACTGTTTTATGGTGTCTATTGTATCACCTTGCCGGTGGCATTTAAACGAAAAATATCACAGCATTCATTATTGGCATTTAGTTTCCCTCCGTGTCCCGTGATTTCACGGGCCGCGTGACGTTTATTTCTCGGAGTATATCAGATTCGCGCACCTAGTGTTTATCTATATTGTATCATGAATAAAATGCAAAAGGGGCGAAAGAGCAGGGGAAAAGAATGAGGCAAGTGTATAGTCGCAGTACACATTTATATCACGTACCATTAATCCAGGAGATTGAATAAATACATTTACGCTTGCATTGGAACGAGTACTTATAGAATACCTTGTCCACATTTAAGGAACGTATGTAAGTACAGCTACTGTATATACTGACGACTACTTGAGAAGGAACTGCAGAAATCTGTTCCTCCGAAATGTCATACCATGATGTTTTAGACGCAAGATTAATTGGATAATGTACGTATTAGTGAACTTAGACTTGATCGTTCTAAAAGTCCATAGCTTTTTTTATAAGAAGATACAATCCAGCTGCGAATCTCTAGCCACGAAACGAGCGGAGGCACCTAAGAAAAACAAGCAACCCGTTTGCAAGTTGACGGATTAGAAATACGGATCCACGATTGTTAAGAAAAACCATAACTCGGTGTTTCTTAAACTCGCAGCTCCTTTCTTATACTTGGGATGTCTACGAAAATCTACTCCACTCTCAAGATTACTCTTGTCAATTACAAAAACCAACAGTTTCGATGAAAAAAAAGGTATGCTCTTTTCTGTTCCCTTCTCTTTATAGTTAACAAAACGTTTGAATTCTGAAGCATTTAGATAATGTAGCCTCTATTTCTAGCTAGCAAGGATCTCTGTACGTAAGATCGTCGCGTTGGCCCCCTAGAATCGCGCGATTAAGACTCGCGAGGGCGACCATAAGTCACCGTGTATCCCGGGTAGAGGGACGCGCTGACAGTCGCGGAGTACGTCGAGGCGGCCCTTATCCCCTTCGGATCGATCAGCCCTTTTAGCGTAGGAGGGTGTGCGCTGCACCGTCGTGAGTCAGCCTCCACTTTCGTTATTAGTGTATATAGTGTGCCGTGGTGCGGCCGGCCAGCAGCCGTTCGCCTCCGTCTAGTATGCTTCGGCCACCCTCTCTCCCATCTATTCTTCCCTGTCCCTCTTTCTCCCTCCCCCATCCCCCTGTCCGTCGCTATGAATACGAAGCGAAGCTCCGTCGAGTGGCCGCCGAAGGGACGAAAGCCAGTCGGATGGAATCAGTTCCCGTGGGTATCCCGTGAACCCGTGGTTCCCAGGAACGCGCACGCGACCCGGGGAACAGAGTACACCGATCAATACCGGCAACTTTGCGAACTCCTACACCCTGCGACACGATACATCGTCCGTGCCGTCGTCCGCCTAGGCCCTCTCCTTTGACGAGGACAACGCCACCGTGGACAGAGGGAGAAGGGAAGAGAAAGAGAGACTCCTCCCTCGCACGTGTGCGTGGATTATTACGTGCACGTGTGCCCATTTAACCCCACCCCGCGACACACCTCGTGGTAGGGTGCACAGATCTCAGGACAGTCGCGGATTTATCGCTTTCAGCGATGCAGGAAGCGAGGGAACGACCTGACAAGAAACTGATGCCGATGGCCGATCGTTAATTCGATCGCTGGCAATCGGCCCCCCGTGCTCTTTTCGAATTCGATCCTGTCTGCGGCGACGGTCCGAGGGTATCGCTCGCGCGGGAGGTGATGTTTTTCTTACGAACAAGCTTTTGCGAGTAGAGGGAAATGGCGATTGCGAGTTCTTGCTTGGAGTTGGTTTTTGTTTCAGTATAGGATCGATGCGATGAATTTATAAAGGAATTTTATGCAAATACCTACCATCGTTATGCTTAGTAATTTGGATTGCAAAGAAACATGAGTTTTTTATTACCAGAAGATGGACGATTCAAGTTTTATAAATAAATCTAATACGTTAAGACTTGGATTTTACGCTTTTCAAAGTGAATATTTAGAATACCTCAGAAGGAAGTACACCTTGCCAAGCTAGATTTTTACTTTCACTTTCCTTCGAATCGCCAAGCGAGCTACGAGTCGTCATTCCACTCGACTAAAAGCTACTTCCTAGTTTTTTCAACTGTCACTTCACGACAGACAGACTTCGTGCTCCACAGCGTCGCGTTCATTGCCTTCTATGAGACGTTTCAACACCTCGGGGACAGAAAGAATTCATGTACACAAAAGAAATATTATTAGGAAATAGTTCCTGTGTATGATCGCAGATATTTATTTTCTTCAAGTATTCCCCGTTTCTAAAATCCTTTGCGTACTCGCATAGAGAAGCTTCCCCTAGCGCCGAGTATTCGTAAAAGACCCGCGCATTTTCGTGCGCGCAGGAATCCCCAATGGGGTCAGAGGTGATGATCGAACAAAAGGACAACATACACGCAGGTGTTAATCGTATGGACACAGTTTGCATTTATTTCGCGTGCGCGATCGTAACACGCCCGCGCGACAATATTACTTACAACTTTACAGCCTTTCAGTCTTCGCGAATATACAATAGTTACGGACAGAGAGATCTCTAAAATTATAATATGAAAAGCAATAACAACGGTAATAATCATGTAATAATAATTAATAATAATATAATATAATAATATAGCATCGACATTGCGATTAATATAATAATAATCGTAATACAAATAATTCGCGTGTTTTATTATCTACATGAGAGGGGGGATGTTGAAAATAATACAGGCTCCCTGGCCGACGTGACAATAAACATTCCTGTTTCACGAGAAAAATAACGATAAGCTCCATCTACGACCAGTTGGGCAGTATGCGACGATCGTCGCGACGTGGGTCGCTAATTTAATTTCAGGTTAGGGTGCATTCTGGAACCCCAGCGCCACGAGAATTCAAGACAAGAAACGCCAAAAGAAACAGATGAACGATTCTCTGCCAATTGATCGTGACGGCGGCTAAACAATGAAAGTGAAGATACAGAACATGAACGGCGCCGAAAAAACAGGTTGAATTTCTCGAGGCGTGTTTATACGGAGCGGTGGCGATGCCAAGGGAAATCAATATAGAAAAGAAACGTTGCGCGATCGTCGTCGATGTTACGATATTATGAGAGACGGTGTAAACGCGGTTAAAACAGGAATCGCAGAGAGAACGTTGCAAGGATGATCGGGGGAGGGATGAAAAGAACAGCGGACGCAGAAGTGAGCAGTCTATTACGATGATAGAGGTTGGTGCGAGGAATGCGGCGAGTTTTATGTACAAGTATTTACATCTTTCCTCGAAGAAAGAAGCTAGATCGGCCACGGTAAGGCCCGTTTTATCGTTCCTCTTCGTCATCGTCCTCCATTCCCTTCAGGCGCGGGGAGGCTCCCCACAAACGCCCAAAGCCTTACTTCCTCGTGGCTCCCAGCAGAGCTTCCCCTTCATCGAGTCTTTTCCGGAAATCTGTACATTCGAGATAACGGCGGCCCTGGAGCGTCGGTGAAGAAGACCCGAGGCAGTCCCGGGCGACGAGCAGCAGAAACGGCGATGGGTCGTTCCCGTCAGCCCAACGAGGACGAGCTCGCAGCGACCTGGACCTTACTGGAGCTGGCTCTCCGACACAGGTCACCGTTCCGCGACGAGACCCGTCATCGTGGTCGTCGTGGACGCGGTGGTGGTCGTTGGCGCCGCCGTCGTGGCGTTCAACAGCGGCTGAAGGGGCTGCCGCGTCGTCGTCTTCGTGACGCTCGACTCGTGATGCACGTTGGTCTCTTCGAGGGTGGTCTGCAGATCGCAGATGTACTCGATCACCCTTTGGATGACCTCGAGCTTCGAGAGCTTCCGCTTCCTCGGCATATCTGGCACCAAGGACCTGAGCTTCGTCAGGTAAGCGGCCACCTCTTCCGCCTCGAGATCGCGGCGAGTTCCATTGATCCCCAAACTACTGTGCAGGACACCGCGGCTCGGCGGCACTCTTCCGCCCACCGGGCTCACCACCATCGCCTTCATGTCGCGTGGATCTGTCTGGGCACACTGGGTAGACGCGTGCACTCGCTGATCGCTCCGGGTAAGTGGCGAGAGGTTGCGGAAAATAGTAGCGGCGTAGGTTGTAGATCAGAATTTGCCCGCGCACACCTTCTCTCGCGACTGTTATCTGGCCGCCGTACGGCTGGTGCACGTACACGCACCCCCGCGTGTGTTTATCGATCGAACGAAACCCGCCCAACTGAGCGCACAGAAACAGAGCCGAGCCCGCTTTCCGCTCTCCAGTCCCTTAGGGCTGTCCGTGCACTCCGGTGTTCTGGGCTCACGAGGATTCCTGGCACGAACGTGACGCGCGCACACACACGGCGTATCGTCGTTTATTATCACGAGCTGGTTTCACTCGCGAGGATCATTTTTTCGTAAAGATCCCTTGGTTAGCGGCGAGACGAGGAAAGTAGACTCTCGTCGGTTCACAGTGGACTGTAGACTAGTCTGTACGTTGCGCACGTTGCACTACAGGCGGATCGAAGTCAACTGGCCTCCGCCCCTCACCTGCGGGCTCTTATAGCGTTCCCCCACTCCGCGGCGGCTTGCTACCCCCGCGACGCCTCCACTTCTCCGCGCCACGCAATCGCTACCCGAATGGAATAGCGTTGGATTCGAATCGCTCGCGAAACGGATTCTTATCTGACCTATTTATAACGTGTATGTACATTCGTAAATATTTTCTTACATCAAACTACTTCTTCTTTTTTTTTTATTGAACGTAGACTTCAATGTACGCGATCGATGATATTGCAAATGGTGGTGATAATCTTCATCGTGCAGTGTCGGAACGCGCGAGTGCAATGCTGAATAAATAGGAAAGAAGTTAGGAGCATAAAATTTTTTGTAAAAATAAATTAAATCGACCGATCGATATAATAGGAGGAACATACAGTTTTCGTTGGAGCATAGCGCGAGAAAAATGCTAAATACATATTCTCCTGAATTCCATCATAACTTCGCTTTGTCTCGTTACGAAGAAGCAATCATTTATTCAAAGTAACGTCAACTACGCATCTCCCGCGACGTAAAATAAGAATAATAAATTATTTAAAAAGCTATAAATTAATATTAAAATATTATTAATTACCACAGACTGCAAAATTTCTCCTCGGACCCATATTAATCTACATTCCCAACTAAACACCCTAAAAAATTCTTCAACCCTCTGGGTCCACTCTTTGCTAACAACAACATGCAAGACGCTACCGAGTGACGGCTAGGTACTCTATGCCCCAAAAATGATCCCAACCGCGTCTGTGGCGCTCCTGCATATACTCTATTCGCAGAGGCAAACCATCTACGCGCATCGCAAATTACAAACACATCAGGTGGACCGAACGTGCCGGTGAGAATTCCAGACGCTCCACCGCTCGCTCCGTGCGTCCCACCCTCGTGGCTGTAACTTGTTCCAGCGAAATAGCTCGGGTCGAAGCCGACCGTAGTCGGGGGTGTTTGACGACCATGGGACCAGAGGCGTCGGCGGGACAAGCCGGGCGTGGAAGAGAAGGGCGACGCCGCGGCAAACCACCGTAGTCGACTAGAGAGGGGTGGCGAGGAGGGGAGGGGTTGGTGCGCGCCCGGTGGGGCAGGAGGGCGGAGGGCGGCGAGGGACGGTGTGTGCGTGAAGGGTTCGAGGCGCGGGTGGAGAGGAGAGAGAAGGGAGACACGACCATTGTTGAACGTCCGGCGGCGCCAGCCACTAGCCATCACGGCTACCACTACCGACGAGCGTCGTCTCACTACCACCACCCCGGTGACGGCAACCACCGACGTCCTCATGGTTCACGGGCTCCGCGGGCTCGGCACCGTGCACCCGCCAACCTGTACAGCGTACACCATGATTCCGGCTACGGTTCTCCGCGCCTCTCTATGCGCGCGTACGTGTGCGTGCGCGCGTGTACATGCGATCGCCGCGGTGCCAACGCCGTCGCGTCGTCCCGAGACTCTTGCCTTCTTGACTTGCGTGCTCGCGCGTATATACTCGCACACGCCGAGGGCCTCGCGCCGCGCCGCTCTCTGTCCGTTCTTCGCTAGCCAGATAGCGCGCCTGCTCCGTTCGCCGTGACTCTGGTTACTCGCCGGCGTCTCGTTACCCGGTCGGGACGGGAATCCAGCCGCGATGTCCGGCGCTACGGGCGCAGAAACAGGCGAGGGAGTCCCTTTATTATTCGGGGCTTTCGAACGAGTCCCCTGGGATAGCCCGGCGAAATTGCGCCGGCTGCGCGGGGAACGGAGTCGAGGTGGCGAGGGATTTGTGCTAGGTCGAATAGGGATCACTATGTTGGGACTGCTTTTTTTTTTTTCGTTTTTTTTTCTCGTGGTTAGTTTGTCTTCATTAATGGAACGTCAGCTGGTGTTGATGTTGGAAGGAAGAATATCGGAGGCTGCACCCTAAGCGCTGTTGCGCTAATCTTGATGATTGGATTCTGATAGGAAATGACAGGATGATTGTGCTGAATTTCTGATTTTCGATGAATACTTATTAGCTAACTAAGTTGTAAACGTGAAATTGCAATTAAAATTTGCGCTTAATTTTTCATAGTAGCTTCTCTTCAGTCGCGACATCGAGTCGAAGAATATACTCATCTGCACAATGAGGGTTTTGATTCTGAAATTATTACTCGACCGAATACTACTGGCGCTGGATTCTTTCGCAGAGACATACATACCGCGATGTAGAGAAAATTGGAAACCGAGGTACAGATAGAAGATCCCGAGGCCAGCGTGTTATCTGACACCGTGGAAAGATCGCGAGATCTCCCACGGGAGTACCGTAAAGGTGGCTTTTCATTGCGACTGCTGTCCAAAGAAGGAGGTGATCGAACATTGTTGTGGGACGCTGCTTCTTTACTATCCGTATAAACGTCCCTTTCGATATGTTTAAACCTTTAAACGGGCGACAACAGCTCGGGGTAAGGGGAAGCTGTTTCATGGGATAAAATGATAGAGGCATGTTTTATAGAATCCCGGGGCGCACTTACGCTCGAGAGGAGTGCATACGTGGCGAGAGTACCGAGCGGAGAACGTAGAGATGCGAGCGTGATAATCGAAAATGCAAAGCATAACGGGGCGCGCCTCATTGCGCGCGAAATCCCGTCGCGATAAAGATTTTAGATACGGGGAATAGCTGCTGGCCGCGATGGAAACGCAAGTTTTTCGCGTTCGCGGCCAGGCGAAGGCGTGAAGTAAGCGATCGAGAGGAAGAAGGTGTGTAACGGGAAACACGGAGTAGATATGTTATTCATGAACGCTTGCTAATAGAGGAATTGCGACAAATGGAGGAGATTGCAAGTTGTATTTGGAATATTTCAGCTACATATTCGTTTTACGTTTTTTATTCAAAGGGGAATGGAAGGAGTTTGTTAAGTTTGGACCTGGCTGGCAACGAAAGCTTTTTACAGGATATGTTTCTATAGATTCTAAGGAATCCAAAGTGTATAATTATTTACGCTGGAGGCGATGGGAAAGTTATAAATAATAGGGGAATATTAAAAAAATTATTTTTTCGAAAATTATTTCCGACAGATATATAGACCTTCGGAATAGGTATAACATTTATTTAAATGTTTTTTCGATATCTTCTGTAATTTATGAGTTACAAGCGCATAAATAAAAGGCTAGGTAAATGGTTAGATAGAAATGCAACAATAAAACATTGATTCAAACGGTGTTTCTTAACATTATTATTTCTCCGGCAAGTGATACTAATAATAATTAGTTATTGCACAGTACACATTACAAAAGAAAACGCTATAATAAAACGAGAAAGCGAAAGAAAAAAAAAATAGCATTATTAAATAGCACATATAACAGTAGAGGAGTGCAAACGGCGAGGTACAGCTGTCAGCTTTTGTTAACCTTACCACTTAAAACTACTTAACACTAACACTGTATAAAACTAACAGTGTATACGAAAGATAAATATAGATAGTCAAATAACGTAATCAAGAGTAAGAATTAACATCATATGTAAGTTGAAAAATAACAAGAGTAAATGGTAGGAATTAATTGCTATTGCTGATTAGCAAAAAATAATGTTACTGCAAGCTTGAAGGATTCCGAACTTTACGCTTATTTTTTATAACTTTCCCATCGTCTCCAGAGTAAACAATTATACACTTTGGATTCCTTAAGGGGGAGCCCTGTTTAGGGCGCTAGGAATAAGTTGATTCTTGGGAATTTTTTTTCTAAAAACTATTAAGCGGATCTTTCCCAATATTTCAGGGCATTTTAGTTCACATTCAAACAATAAAAATTAGAAGAAGTAGAAATGAAGATATATGAACACGTTCTGGACTCGCTCAGGACTCGCGCGCCGAAGTTGCAAATTGGCGATTGTAATGGTGGCTCCATTTCTTCCCTGAAATAAAAAAAAACAAGGATTTTCTTATTCCTAGTATAATTACATTTTCAATGACCCTAAGAAACGAAAAAAATGTTAAAAGTTGGCAAATTGGTGGAGCTTCCAAGAAAAAGTTACGATTCTGCCCCAAGATATTTCATACTATTTATGGAAAAAGAGTTGTTCAATTCAATTTATTTATCAATGTCTTAGGTTCATCAACAATGTAATTATACTAGAAATAAGAAAATTCTTGTTTTTTTTTATTTCAGGGAAGAAATGGGACCAGCATTACAATCGCCAATTTACAACTCCAGCGCGCGATTCCTAACGAACGTGTTCATACCTATATCTCCATTTCTACCGAACATTTTGTAACGTAAAAATTAATTTGTATTGTTTGAATATGAACTAAAATACCCTGACAATTTGGAAAAGATCCGCTTAACAGTTTCTTCGAAAAAAATTCCTAAGAATCACCTTATTCCTAGCGTCCTAAATAGGACTCCCGCCTTAAGACCTGTAGAAACATGTGCTGTACAAAACTTTCGTCGTCAGCCAGGTCCAAAATTGACCAATTTCTACCATTCTCCGTTAACAAGAAGAAGGAATTAATGCTGCTTAAAATGGTATAAGAATTGTATCTAAAAGAGAAACAAGCTGTCCGATACAACGATCCTTCCTTTCAATGCAGAAGATCGAATGGCACGATCACAGACAAGAATCAACGTCACCGTGACGAACGTAATGTAGCTCCAATGGGAGCACGGTCTCCCACAAAACTCAAAGTGTTTGTCGACGTGAGCGGGCGTCGTTAAAGATTCCATGGAAAATTACAGGGAATAAAATCGAACGAAACGCCCGTGAGACTCGGGCACTTGCGCGGTTACATACCTGAGCAACCGGATCTCATTGACTTCTTGACCTTCGGCTTGAAGAAATGGAGTTCCCTTGACCTGGGAATAAATAAACTGACGAAACCGCTGCCCCGTTGCAGTATCACTGGCCCGACGCTTATTTATACTTCGGCCCGTATCACTGCTCTATTACAGCTGCTAAGCAAACGTATTAAGCGCTACTCGGTAATTGGAACTCGATATACCCACGCTGTTCCCTTTTATCTGTCGTCGTTACGGGGTCGCGATGGATACCGGTTACATACTCCCGACGACCAGGAATACCTTCAGCCTCCTTAATTCCGTTAATTAATCGTTAAATCGATCACCCTCGCCGTTTCTGCCTCACTCGTTCCCTATCAGTTACATTATACACCGAATGAAGCTTTATCGCATCTGGAGGTTGCTTATCATCTAGTATTACGAGTTCAATTAATAGAAGAAACGTCGATTCTAGTATTTACACCGAGCCAGATACACGAGCTGCTATTTTCTCACCCCATTTTTGCTCGCAAGTTTTACATAGATTTTTAAACAATTTCAACCTAAATAGTTTCTGTGTTTGAAGTCGCGACACTGGTGACGCTCCAGAGTTAATTACCGTCGAAAACGTTCATTTTCCGCTCAACTCAGCGAGATAATTATTCTCGAGCTCCTATTTCCAGCTCTCTTCCTTGCTTTACTACTGTGAATGTACCTACGCGTTTCGGCATAAATCGTCGTCAAGACGCTGGGCAGGGAGCCTCTGGGCTTCGTTTCAGGTTGCGAAGAAAAACCGATGTCCGGCGTTGGGAACCGGAATAGTAACGCGTTACATGGGGATTCTGGGGAATACTAACGCGAAGAGGAAGTGACTTGAATGCTGGACACGTAGACGCCTTACGAGCACCGGATCTTCATTGACTATCCGGATGGCTAGAGTGTAATCGAGGATGGGAACCAGGGGCTGTTGATAAGCATGCAATAGTGCTGAGTGACCAAGTTTCAGTTAACATTTGGTAGTTACTGGGATATCTCCTTGATAAGGGCTGGCTGCCTAGCAACTCTGTCCAAAACAAGTTACTCGTTAGCATAGTTACACTCCAGGTTAGAAATTCGTGCAGAACTAGACTCATTCATCTGATTACCAAAGGCCATGGTCATCTTCGTTATACAAAACACTCAGTGTGTATGGGATTCAGAAAGCTGCACAATTTCAAAGCTCATTTCAAGCATATTTTAAGTTCAGATAGAATCCATGAGTACAGTGGCGGACTGGGTCTAAAAATATCGGATGCCAGCAGATAAAAGGTCCACCCACAACTACGAATTTTAGTGTAAAAGTTAGTCAAATCGTAAATTTTAGATGCATACAGTAATAATATTGGAATTTATATTATAGTTTCAACCTACTAACATTTTTAACGTATTATCTGATGTTTAAGGGGGCCCACTTGCCATGGGGCAAGCTGACTATTCTCTATTGTGCTTTCGTTGTCTTTAAATCATTTTCTTACGTCTCATCAAATCGATTTAATCCTAAGTATTATTAAGTAATGTTATTATAGAACACTTTAACGCAGGTCTTGCTTGCCCAGTAAATCAAGAAACCTACAAACTGTATAATTCTTCGGAATACAAGAATCTCTGTTTGTACAAACAGAATAGTAATCCGTAGCATACACCCTCGAGGGATTGACTAGTTGTAAAACCACGAATTAGAAGAATTTATAGGTATAGACTATAAACTCATCCATTACAAGCGACCAGAGACCAGCATGGAGAAACAGATAGGGCTAATTGGATGAGTCTATGATAAAAGAAAGGTAAAGGCGGATCCACACATGTCAGTTCCGTGACGGTTCAGTGCTGCCAGTGTTTATGGTCTCTTTGTGCCAGTCACTGACACGGACAAGTGTGAACTGCTCCATTCCAGAGGGAGATGATATTATTTTACCGCTCACACTGACGCCGCTGAACCGTCGCGGAACTGAGGCGTGTGGAACCGCTTTAAGGTCCGCGAGAAGAGGGGCGTAAGAGAGTCTCTTCTTCTTACCACTGGCACGCCGGAACGGAACTGACACGGAACTGACACGGGACGGATACCTATGTGTGCGCGGACCTTTAAAGTCTGCGCACACTTTGTCAGTTCCATGTCAGTACCGTTCCGGCATAGCAGTAGTAAGAAGAAAAGAGGCGTAGAGGGTATCTTCTTCTTACCACTGGCACGCCGGAACGGAACTGACACGGACCTGACACGGGACGGATATGTGTGCGCGGACCTTTAACAGCAACGTTTCACGGGCGAAGACGCCGGACGGATAGCCTGTTTCGGAGCGTGATCGATAAAAGGTACAGGTCGTGGGGCATAAATCAGATTATGTAAATCACCAGTGACGTTCCATTGACTGCGGCCCGATACAATTCGCAATAGAATCGGTTTTATACGTAACGAGGGACTGGATTGGAACTGGATCGAAAATAACCACGACATTCCACCGGGGCCCGATATCGGCCGCGATGTTTTTAACCGTGACCAGACGCAACGCGCGATGCACGGGGGTTTAAATAAACCGTAATCGACCGGCGCGTTGCGTAAATCCTTTTCGAAGCGTCGGGAATAACGAGTTAATCGACTATTTCGACGCGCCAAGGAGCCGCATAAATAACGAGGCGGTCGCCCGGCCACGTTTCGAGGCGGATGAAAACGCGTCTGTTGCTCGATGAGACTTTCTAGCGACGAAGGAGGAGAGGAAGAGAGGGAGAGAGAGAGAGAGAGAGAGAGAGAGAGAGAATATGACTGTTCCCCGTGTATATCGATCGCCACGAGTCCCGTGAAACGCGATCAGATTAGCGAAATCGATCAAGATAGCGAAGACTTCTTATCTTCGAGGTTCTTCTGCACAGACGTATGATTATGTTACCACACTTGTCAATAGGAATCGGGTTGCAAGTTCACGTACCACATCGCTGGGTGCACTGTATGGATTCGAGAAAGGTGGGACTTTCCATTAACGTCCGGGCGCAGCTTGCAATCGCAACTGATCTACCTACAATTTCTAATACGTGGTACATTCAGGTATATAGTAGATTTCTGTCATCTAAAACGAGAAGATTGTACACCGAGAAGCTGGAATAAATTTTCAATATGAGCCGCAATTATCGGTGGTATTACTAGAAGAATAAGATTAAAATTTTCTTAGCCAATTTTGATATTTCTGGGAATTTGTCTTACATCACTAAATTTAACGATTCTTGTATTCTTTATCCAAGGGCGTCCTTAGACCTTTTTCCAGGGTGGGAGAGAGGGGAAAGGGGCGGGGTAATTTTGAGAAACAGTCAAGTTGACAGGTTTCTTGTTTGAACCCATTTTGTAGCACCATTTTAATTAAAACTTCAAAATTGCAAGTTAAAAATATTCACTTTTTTATTATAAACTTGATGAAGATTAGTTTTTAAAAATGAATGATTTTTTCTCAAGCCAGTGTCACCCTCAGTGTCAGTAACTAACAGTTTTTACGTTTGCAATTATGATAATATTTCATCCCCTTCGGGAGAAAATTGAAACGCATCGCAGTGCCTTTGCGTCTAGACTGGTACTAAAACAGACTGGTACGTTGAGAATCACAGGTAGGAAAACAAAAGTACAGTTACTAACAAAAGTATCCACGCGCCCCATGTGTATAACATACTTTACACATTTTATCAACATTAATGTTATAACTCTCAGTTCCAATTCACACTGGTATAAACCTTAGCTACTATATTTTAAATTAGACTGCAGTGAATTGAAAAATTATATACAGTTTGTTTGAAAAAGTAACAAAGAACACGCAGACAAGTATTCGTCCAGATTCAACGTGTAATTTATACAAACTTAATAGCAATATCACATAAATAGCTACCTAAGGTTCAATCCATTATACACTGATTTTGATAACTTTTTAGCTTTCAGAATTTATCTCAACATTGTTACATGATGGTATTACCTAAACATATCTTAATCAAAGTGTACACTAACGTTAATTAGAAATAGTAATTCCAATTTTAACATAGATTAAACATAGCTATAGAATATGTGATACGTATGTGGTGAACAGGTACTTTTGTGAATAACTAGTACATGCTTTTCCACTGCACCAGTGTATATTGTACAAGCGGAAGTGCCACCTTTAACAAGTACCGATGCGCGCAAGCGAATGGGGGTAGGGAAATGTTTAAAGCTCCTTGAAAAAGGACGAGCTTGAACAGTGCGCGGAAATGAAGGTCGGATCAGCGGCAGGTACCGTTCGACATAAAATCGCAAATCGAATCGCAGCGGCCGCTCGAACACGAGCCGTACACGAATACTCTTCAAATGCAGTTTCGTTGTACGCTTTGGAACACCGTCAATCAGACCGTGAATCCATCGATCGCCGCACTCTCGTCCACCCCTGCCCCCCCACCTACGTTTTATTTGTTTTACAATTCGCTCGCGACCGGCCAAAAAGGAAGAGGTCCGTCATTTCACGGGATTGCGGAATAAAAAGGATTGAGCGATCGAGGCCCGCCGGTGGCGTTGACAATTAGTGCCACTCGCGGGCACTGGAAAAATAGGACAGATGGCGGAAGATTTATACGCACGCATCGTCGCTTACCTGTCTCTTGGTATAATTAACATAAATCACGGGGAAAGGCAAAGCTGCCATTAACCTCGCCCATTCACGCGCGTGGACGTTGCCGCGTGAAATATAGAATAAATGATTCACGAGGAATCGTATTTTTCGCGGTGACGTGGATGGTTGTTGCTGGGTTGGTTAACGTGGAAAAAGGTTCAGGATTATTTGCAATCAGAACTGGGGACTCATTTAGAATTTTTACCTGGATTCTTCGGCTAACTTTTTTATTTTATTATCCGTTACAACTACATGGTATCTCTTGTATTACACAAAATACAGTGATAATTCCTAGCGCAAGCACAGAGTCACTCGAAATTATAGAATACACTTTCCTCGCGCGAGGCTTCCATATTTAACAAATCAACGTTGGAAGGTGGCTGCGCGATTATCCACAAAGGCGCCTGGTTAGTACTCCAGGTACTTACTAACATTAGCATTTCTATATTTCCTCGAAATTTCATTTCACACTCTCAGCTATTATTACCTTCCTCTCCCGCGTCAGGAATCTTTTAAAGCAGCCGTTTCTCCTTCACAGAAGGATCTACGATCCCTCAGAAGCAAAAGAGCTGCTTTCCTTAGCGATCTGCAATTTCTGCAAATCGCCAGTAACGATATACATACGTATACGAAATCTTCCATCGCTCCTCGGCGAGGAGAACGCGCGGCCGCTGCGGACGCATTCGTCAACGGCTGACTTCACCGGTCGCCGGTATTATCTCATGCATTATGAATGATTCATGAAGAATCGCGGCGCTGTCTACGTGGCCTGCTTTTGTAAAAATCATAGATTTTCTTCGGTACCGTTTCCAAGAACGATATTCCCGACACGTCGGCGCGGGGGACGGCGGGGAGTAGTGTCGAAACGCGGCGTCGCTCCGTCGACGCTTATTGGACGCGCGGGCACGAGGTGCATGTAAACAGAATCATATCTCACCGCTTTAACGGCATTATTTTCCCTCTCTCTGCTGGGAACACCTGAACCAATTGCTCGGGCCGGGTTTGCGTAAGCGATTAAGCCGCTCGCGGGAAAACAACGGATTGTACGGACGCGTTACGTAACTCTTCTTACGCCAGGCGCTAAGCGACGGCACCGCGCCCGTGCGCACGGAGATGCGCTTTATCAGCAATATCAGCGGCGCTCTCGGGCGCGCGCGTGAAAAGAGAGGAGAGCGAGCGGCTGAGATATCGTGATAAGAGAGTGCGCGGTGGCAGGGAGTTTGAAATAAATGGAGCAAACGTACGTGTCAAGCTGACTGGGCTCGCGAGGAGTCGCGAGAACCCCGACCCGTGCTCTCGCGCCTTTGTGCGTATGCGGTCGCAGAAGCTGCTTCGCCCGAGCGCGTCGTTTCATGAGCAAGATGGGATTCTGGGAACGCTTGACGCGATACGCAGCCAGAGTGATCGCTGGCTGATCGGTGACGCTGCTTCTTTGTTTAAACGTGGGAGGTGGTTACCCTGCTATCGGAGCTAGATCTTCCATTGCGAGGCCTATGTTTGCTTTCAGGTTAAAGTTTTTATATGGGTACATGGTCTTATAAACCCTGCGTTTTTGAGTCTGGTTAACAGGTCACTTCGCCTTGTCTTGTATTGCCACTCTCATTATTCAGGAGACCCTGAAGCTGGGGATCTATTTAAGAACTAAGCTAAGATATGCTGTGTTGATGCTATGCTAAGTTTTAAAAAATTAGCTTCAATACATCCTTATAGAACCGTTTTCACCAAAAGATAATTGTAAGCTATGCTGTGCTATATTTCTTTCGGATGCTAAGTTAGCTTGTCGTAGCATGAGATTCCCTCGCGAGCGATTTTCCGGAAGCATAGCTACGTCGAGCTAACTTAGCTTCTAAAAAAAACAGCACAGCTTAGCTTAGTTTTTGGTGGAAACGGTTCCATAAGGATGTATTGAAGCTAAATTTTCAAAACTTAGCACAGCATAGCTAAGTTCTCAGGTGGTCTCCCGGATTAACCACTCACTTCGAAGAAGCTATCTGAATATTTATCATTGACATGAATTAACGTCAGAAAAACAACGTCTTCGCCAGTGAAGTTTCTAAGATTAGGTCAATATTCCATTACCTACATGCTGGTTCTTCGTATAGTCACTAATTCTCGAGACGCAGCCACCGAAGAGCACCGCGATCGGCGAGTGCGCGCACGTGTGCCCGGCGAAATGTAGTCGTTGAAACTTACGCGCAAAAACAAGCTACGTGCCAGAATGCAAAACGAACGAGGCGTCTCGGAAGAGGTCGTCATGACTAAAAAAAAGGCCTCGAGTTAGCACCTAACCAGCCGGTGTGATTCACCGAAGATAATGATTCGGTCGATTCGACCACCCAGGTGTTCTTCTTTCGGTCGCCTGCACTCGTCGCGCACTCGGACAAGGCCCGCTCTTACGCCCCAGACTCGGCTTATCGGGGCGATAAGAAATCTCGATTCCCATCGCCGAGTTTCGAGTACAGGTGAACTGAAATTCTGTGGAATTCCCTCGGTCAACGCGAAACCACCGAGACACCTAACTCTATTCAGTTTCAAGCCGCGCTTTCGATTCTTTCAATTTTGTTTGATTGTTCCTCCCGACAACGCGCTCACCGTCGTTTTTAACTTTCAGTCATGACTCACGAGTACAATTCTTTATTTTTATTTCCGACTTCCACGCAGGAGAATCAGTTTAATCGAAGGCAGAGATTTGTTTTTTATTTTGTATAGAAATGAGATGCAGCGCGGGAGTTCGACGAAAGCTGAAGACTTGCAAGCTACAGATTATTCTATTTTTTATAGGCCTCTCATTTCGTTGGAACTTATTTTCTAGGGAATGATGCGAATGCCTCAGAAATTTGTTTTGCAAATTCTTTTTCGTTAGTTCTATTTCTGTTTGTGTTTATAAATAGTAACGGTGGATACTTCTCTTCCTATCAGTAGGTACTGTCTTACTTAATTCTAAGCCTCCATCAAGGTATTACGATGGTACGATGCAATCGAATATTATAGAAAACGATTTCACAATCGTCGCTATCTGTCACAGATAGGCGAGTAGCGCGAAGGACAGAGTAGACGTTACTTAACGAAGAAATGCACATATTGAATGTGGCTGCCTCGAAGCTTAAACATCCTTGGTCAGAAATAAAATTATATTCCAATTATCATAACGTCACTAAAAACTGACAGCGTCAGTTTAAAATAGTCACAGGGTGATTGTCAGCGATTTTTTTGCTTTTAAAATCACAAACATTCGAATAACACTTGTTCCTCCCATAATAATTTACTTCTCGACAATCGATTTCTTTTAGTGGATACCTGTATCAATTTTTCAAAAGACAGCATACGGGGAAAATTGTACAATAATTTTCTAAAACGTCAAGCTCTAGCACAAATAGTTTAACGATATGAAATTAGATGTGTTCTGTAAACTCTGTTTCGCATGAACTTCATGCATTTCTCGGAGCAACGTTCCATTCGAGGGCAAGCTTTATCAAGTACACCTTCACTGGTTAAGTATTTTGCACTTGCTAATCGTGAAACCGATCTTCTTGGACAGTTTTCGATAGAGCTGAAGAGGTCTAGCCTGCTCCCGATAAACAGGTGTTTCTCGCGATTTTATCGGACATCCTCTACACTTTTCAATTAAGAGATCAGGTGCGCTATCGCGACGATCCAACTGACCTTCGAGAATCGCTCCCATTTTTGGCTTTCGTTCTCGTTTTCATATAACGACGCGAGAACCTTGCCAGCGAAATGACGGGCCTCGAGGAAAAGACGAACGAGACCAAATGTCGAGTCCCGTGCTGCATGAATTGAATGCGAGAGAAATCCTTCGTCGACTTCAAGGGGGGGAAAAAAAGGCAGAGGCTCGATCTTTGGCGCAGATACTCGTCTCGCCTCGATACGAAGGTCGCCTTCAGCACAATAACATTTCGTAACGCTTTGTGATAAACGAAAGGCTGAAAGGTCGGTTACGTAATCGTCCGTGTGACGGTGCAGTTTCGTTCCACTATCGTTGGGCTCGAAGGAAACACATAAATTGACGGAGCCGATTTCCCGCGTGGTTATTAATTATAGACGCGGTCCTGAAGACGTCTTTCCTCGTTTCAGTCTTATCGCGCGATCGCTAGATTCCTTTTAAGTGAGTGCTGTTCCTGAACAATGAGCGCAACTATTCGGATCGTAAAGGTCTAGGTACTACGTGCAAGTAGCAGGGCTCGATGCAGGGAGGCGCAAGCAGGGCATCTGCCCAGAGCGGCAAATTTTGGGGCGGCAAAATTGATGGAAAGAGAAATTTAAAATCAATAGAAACCAATAGAGAAGTCAAACTTCTGGAAACAACGGTAAAACAGTAGGTAATACATGTTTGATTTTGGTATCGAACTTTATAATTAAATACAGAGGGCGGCAAAAATCATTTTCGCCCAGAGCAGTGACAAGTAGTTTGTTGATAAGGCAAATTCTTCATTCGATCCATCAATTTTTTTACCCTCCTTTCGTTTCTCGTTTGTTGCAAGCGACAATAAGGGAATGATTTAGTTTTAATAAAAAAAGGGTCGCAGACTTTAGGGACTTATACTATTGACTGACAATGAGAGGAGTAAAACATGGTGAATCCACATAGGTCGTAAAATCAATCGTTTCCAATCCATCCTTTGTTTAAATCAGACTCTGCAACGCAGAACAGCAACGGATTCACGTTATCCCCTCGGCACGAGCCAACATTCAGGCCCGGCCAATATTTCCCATAATTACAGAGTCGTTTCGCTTAATTCGGACACTGAAAGTCCGTTTAATGACACATTAATCAACGCGACGCGTGAAAACACGGCTTCTCGGCTGGGCTCGCCCGCGCTGCAGAAATTTCGATTCCAGTTCCAGTGACACGCTGCAATTAGCTATTGTAAAAGCCGCGTGTACAAGTATATACACAAGGTGTCTCAAAATATCTGATACAAAGTGTCTCAAAATAACTTCAATAAAAAAACACTGCAAAATTTACGAATTTATTAATCCGTGAATTTCAATTAACCAACTATCAGCCCCCACTTCGTCCATGAAATCTGAATTTATGCCCGCTCTTAATCCAACAAATGCGCGTGACGAGTTCCCCCGAAAGCGCCAGACACGTGGTACGAAATAATCCAGCCGCGCACTTTCAATTCATTTTTCTCCCCCCGAGAAATCCCATGCGTTCGGTTCTGCGCTACGTATTTCGGGACATCCTGTATGTATATGCGTTTCCCCCCCGGCTGCGATTTGTCGCAAAGAAAGGCTAGAGTATGTGGCACCTATAATTAGCGCACTTGCGTGCTCAGCCCCTTGGAAATCGGGCCGGCGAAGAGATTGCGACCGGTGAAACTGCCGCGCATCTTTGCAGCTGCCGCACATGCAGCGCCGGGTACGAACGACCCCAAAGCGGGTCCGTAATCGTGTGCTTCCTGCCGCATCGCGCTCGCCGTCCGTCGCGATAGCCTGCGTAGGTACTCACCTCGTATACTCAGCCTCGTACACTCGCGCGAATAAATTTGTGCCACGACGCCGACGCAACGCCGCCGCCACCAAGGACGCTGGCTTGCACACGACTCTTCAACTTGATTCGTCTTTTTACAAAAAGCGCAGGAGTCGCGGGTTATTGCGTGCTGCTAGCTTTACGGAACACGCATGAATCACTTCGCCGCGTAGGTATTCGAGCGTGTAGCGCGTCGTTAGCGATGTTGGTCAAAAAGTGGAGGATTCAGGATATGGGGAATCGAATGAATCACGGATTCTGGAAATAAGGGCGTGGAGGAAAGAATGTCGGAAAGAATATAGGAATGAGGTCACTGTTATTTAAATTCTGGTAAATCTTTGATTTCTTTGGCACGAGTAAAAAAGAGTGTTTAAGGAACGAAAGGAATTGGACTTTTTGTAACTATTAAACGTAAGTGCTCGTGGAGGAGTAATGTAGTGAGGGTTACCTTCGTAGTTTCGAGATTGTAGGTTTATTATTGCTAATGGGAATATGTGTGTGATATTACCCTAATTACGTATAAAAGAAACGCAACAGCTGATGCTAATATCTACTCAATTTCATTTCTCCGCAGACCTCAGCAACACTAAAACCAAAGTAAATACATATCCATACTTCATAATTATCCCGAAAGCGGTCCCGTTTGCGTCAGAAGGAGCGATGTACGCGTCGACTCTGGCCAAGGATCCCCGTGGATCGGTGCGGCGGCGCGCAGCTCGCTAAATCGGCGAAACTCGTTCTCCTTCGTGGCTGATTTCTTTTTTCGCGGTGGCCGCGAGTCGATGGAGGAAGGCATGGGAGTGCCCCCTCGAAAATTATTCCGTGGAGTGTATCTTGGCATCCGATGATTGTGCGCCAGAGGCTAGAGTGGTCTCTCGGAGTGCACGTGCGCCTTGCACGTGTTAGCTGTGGGGCGACCCTCCCGATTCCTGACTGCCTACAGACTGTAACATCGTATCAGGGCCACGGCAGCTATAACTATATACCCACACTTGCCTCGTCCGTGCCTCGCCTCCTTCGCTCCCCCCTCGCCCGTCGCTCGCTTTCTGGCCTGCTACCCCGTCCCCCCAGCCGCTCCTCTTTCCACTTCTGTCTTCCTCTATTCCAACACGGTGCTAATTGTAAGCGCAGAGCTTCTCAGCCGTTACGATCGGCAGGAACACGCAAGGAAGCCGTGGAATCGGCAACGACGCCGATTAAATGGTATCTACGATCTACCTGCGCGTTTCGGTGCAGGACCCCCGTGACTCGCCCTCGAACCGCGATCCATCCGTCCATTTCTCTCGCCCAGGAGTTTCATTCAGGCCGGATCAACGCGAAGCTGAACGCCACGGAGAGGGAGCCAGTGTTTTCGAAGATTCACTGCGACGGGGGCAGGCTAAACGGCTTCTAATTGGAGAATTAGATAAGTAGATGCGGGGTTCGACGTCACTGTTCGGATATGAGAGTTGACGCCTCGAATTATGGAGACAAATCTGAACGATCCCACCCTCTTCCTCTAATAAGCCTCATCAAGCTGTGGGTCCGCGAAGATTGCTTCCATAAATGCTTCCGCGGGCTTTAAGCGGTTCTTCGTAGCGACACGCGCACTGTGCTCTTTAATAAACCCCATGCATCGCCATGTACAATTGCAAACTTGTCAGTTATATTAACATATCGCGTGGCACGGTGTACATAGGTACACACTTGAATGACACCTGTACTTCCTGAGGCTTCGTCATTCATTCCCACACGACAAATATCCATTTTCGATTCTCTTTCTTTTACGTACTCCTTTGCGTGTGACGAGTAAGCGGAAACAGGAAATGCCACAAAACAGAGTTATCGAGAAAATTAAGTTGTAATAGTTCAGTTCATTAGTAAAGAAACAGGGTTCGATGAATTTAATTTTCTTTTTAAATAATTTCTTGTTCTACCTTGACGACAGAAGCTTATGCTTAGGCAAAGAGTGGGGACATTTCGTATTTCGTTCCAATGCCGAGTGGGCATTTCCTCTTTTTAACCAATAGATGTATCAATCCTTCAACGTTATCTTACGGGGGTATTTAAACTTTATAAAGTTTATTACCCTTCGCGATTCTACAGTTCTGTAGTCCCAGATGCCTCCAAAAAAATATGCTATAAATCGCAAAATCACGAAAACTGGACATTCCTGGTTTTTCCCCTGACTCTTTATACCCAAACCGTATATTCTTATAGTATAAACCTGAAGGATTGAAATAAACGTTGCTTTACTACCTACCCACCCAGGGGAGAGTTAACTCGTCTATCGAAGTGGCGTTTTAGAGCCAACGGGGGAGAAAAGGTACCATCGTTTCGTTTCTTTCGTTTACGGTGATCTGAGGTACGGAAATAACCGGTCGGCCCCGTCCGCGTTAATTTATACGCGCCGATTATTTCGGAAGAGCGCGAAGCGATTGGCCTGTAATAAAAATACGCCGGCCGAAACGGGAGACAAAAAATCGCGGCGCGTCGCGTCCGCGTGGATCCGCTATTTGCGCAGCTGTTCAAACCGCGAAAATACTACATACCTAGTCACTCGTTTTTAAAATACACACGTGCACGTGCGTGTACGCGTACGACTCGGCAACGATGCACACGCACCGTCATTAACGCTCGCCGAGGAGCACTTCGTGACCTGTTTTCGTGGTGTGCAAGCCGGCAGTGGTCTGTCCTCTCGGGCTTAACGGAGATCTAGAGCACTAGGTACGATGGCTCTAACCGAGGGTTTGCGTTCAAGAACAACCGAATTAATTATCCGGCTGGATATTGAATTTTATATTTTAATGTTATGTGCAGTGGTTTACTCAAAAGAAGGGGCGCTGGTAAAAAGAAAAGTAATCTGGATTTCATTGTTTAGATTTTACATTTTTATAATCACCTAGTGAATTTTATTGAATTTGCATTAAAAATATTTTGGCCGTTCAACTCGGCTCCCCTCAAGATTAAATCCTAAGGGCGCCACTAGTTATGCCCTTCTGTTTTCCACGAGCAAGGTATTCTTTCCTTTGTTGCACCTAAGGCTGTGCCTGGATTGGGCCTTTCCCGCGACGAGGGAGAAATTTTAAGGGATAATTGCATGTTCGTATAGCTGTTCAGGTCTGCAATTATGGACTCATGCATGAATTTTCACGCGTCTGTATTCTGCCCACCTTTGTGGAGCAGTTTGGGCCTTCCCCGTCGTAAGAACAATTTTTAGGGTCCCATGGTTAATTGCGTAGGCAGTGTCTGTGAATGATTGTTACAGAACTGTTGTTTGGGTAACTTGGGGCAGTTTCATGATGTCACCGGTGACTTGTTACCGCGTTTATTGCTGTTAGGGCGATGGGCCTTTCCCTTGGGGGAACTTGTTCGGGCCCAGTGAATAATTGCGTATACTTGGCCACTCATCTGCTCGTTTATTGCCGTTTAGGTAGCTAGGAACTTTCCTTAACGTCACTGACGACCTTAGTATACGGCCTTCAGCTTTCTTCCTCCCTTTCTAATCCTGAGGACAATGAACACTTTGGGCCTTTCCGGTCGTGGGAACAGTTTTTAGGGACCAGTGGTTAATTGCGCTCTCTATGCCACTGATTGTTGGTTCTGTGCCATTTACATAAATAGCTCCGAAATGTTTCTTAGTCCCGTTAATCACCTCGGTACACAGGCTTAAGCGGAATTTTTAACTAACTGGTGCTCCAATCTTACGGTAAACATTATTTAATACGCGTATAAACTAACATCCCCCCGAGTCACAGATACGAAATCTGGCCCTGAGTTGCTACAAGTCCCCACTTGGTAATGATACATAATACATTCAGGCCTCCGAATGTCCTCATAAATAGAAAAAGTGCTTCTAGACCGTACTTCCGTTTGTTCCTCCCCTCATTCTTTAATTGCATATTAATTAAATATTCATGTTCACCCCGTTCAACCAGAAGGAAAAATGTAGCTGCCCATAAACATTCGCAGGCCACTATAATTCCTTCCCACTTGCATCCTCCTCCTCTCTCTCTCTCTCTCTCTCTCTCTCTCTTCGATTTAATGACCGCAAAAAGCTATGCAGCTACCTATCTTCGCGCGTAGCCTCGTTCCCACTGTCCTCGGCGCAGCTATTTCGCTGTGAAATTAATTTTAAAGGAGTCAGATATCTGAGCTCGTCTCGACGGAAACATATACCGTCCCTCGAGTGGGATTCCAGGATTTCTGAGGCCCCGGTTCCCATCCGGCCAGGTAACTCAGGTGTCCCAAAATACTCTGTTACCTTCCAACATTGTTGCCCGAGAAACACTCGTCCCGGCGCACTTGGGCGACGCACCCGTCGAGCTTTCGACTGTGTCGCACAATGCACAATGCGTGCGGTTTTCACCCAAATACAACAACGGCTACCCGGCGTGGTCGTCGTACCTGTGAATCGCAGGTACGCAACAGATACACGGAGGAGCGCCTGGAATTGTGGCGTTGAAGGAATTAACTGGCCGAAGAATAGCCCCTGAGACGATAATTGTACCCGTGAAAATAAGAGCCGCGTAGGTGAAAGGGGTTGAAAGCCTGAATTACCGGCCCATACCGGTCTTTTACTTCGACCGCCACTTTCGAAGCATTCCTCGCATTCTTCGTATCACGTTCTGGAATCTTCATAGATTCACGCTCCGATTTTTCTGTGCTTTTAAGGCAACGAAATGTAGACGAGATGATAATTCAAGGAAATTACAATTCTTTTATTTATTTTTTTCGAATTGAGTATTGTGCGAAGGACAGGTTTGATTATTGAAAAATGAGCGAGACTAATACATAGAGAGATAAGATATTTAATCGGTACTTTCATTTTGTTGATTTTCTTTTTTTTGTGACGTATATTATCTCGCGATTACGAGCTGGAAAAACGACGGCGATAGAGGGAACGAATCACGAGAGGGGATGGAGAATTTCATTGGTTACGGTAACCCTTGTAACCCCTGTCACCATATTTCTTGAAAACGAGCCACGGAGGCCGCGTATCAAAATTCGGGAGTCATGAAAGGGACGAAAGTGCGTGCCGGCCACCCTCGTGACATCACTCAGCGTTACTTCGCTTCGGATCGATAACGGCGTATATCACAAGGGCCACCTCTGTTCTCTGTTTGATATTTCTATCTTCATCGCGTACCGAATTTTTTCATGCGCGACGCATAAATACCGAAAATCCAGAGCTGAACGAAACTCTGAATGAAATGTTTTCATCCGTCCATGGGAACGTATGAGAAATATGAGAAATATTGAATTGGTGCGCGAGACTGATAAACAATTAAATGTCAAAACTCTCGTGGCATTGTTTAGAATGTGCATATGGAAAAGAACACTTTACTTCGTCGTAACACACAGTGTCGCACTTGAATGGGGATTTGGGACAAAAATTAAGAATACATACAATGTGGTAATAATTCTAAGTTTACTTAGTTTTATTACCTAAATATAGTTTACGATAATATTAGTATTATCAAAACACTAAAAAACTTTATTTATACGAAATATACATATAAAAATATAAAATACAAATAATATTCCTTATTTACTGACTAATGATTATAAAGATTAATTAGATCAGAATTGAATATTGATTACTTCGATTGTCCATTAAGTGCCGCACCGTGTAACATCGCGATTCGTGGAAAATAATTTACAATCGCGGCCATAGCTCTGTGAATTTCAACCCTTAATTGTATCACTATGCAGTCATTGTAGGAAAATACTAAGAAAAAAGATCAAACCAGAGAACACACATGCCTGAAGCACCGTCTGCGGAATATTCGCCTGAAAAAATCGTAGTATTTTAATAGGGGGCAAAGGTATGTACTCCGCACCTACCGTACAAAGCCAATAACATACGCGTCCGGAGAGCTCGGCGGAACGCGACGCGACGCGTGCATTTTAAATTTAACCCCGGTGCTTAATGTGTTTAGCGGGCACGCGTGTCATTAAAATGTTCCGCATGCGCTAATCACCAGACACAACGAACGATTGGCGTTTCATTAAAAATATCCGCACGCACGTCTCCCGTTTGCCTCGATGCAACTCTATTCCTGCGGCGCACGAAACGAAACGCAAACGAAGGAAGGAAGGAAGGAACGAACGAACGAACGAACGAACACGGGGGTCCTCCCGTGGTCTTTTTCCTTTCTTTCTTATCGCCTGCTTCCTCGCCTTCTTACCTTGCCCGGGGCTCATCCTCTTTACTTCTTCCCATTCTTTTCTGCCTTTTTTACTTTATGCCTTGTTTCCTTTATTTCTGCCGCGGTACCTGCCGGCCAACGCAAAGGCGCGCTGCATACGCATGCGTAACGTTGCGCACGGGAACTTCTTGCTGAATTCGTCGCCACGGGCGTGCTCGTGGGAGGCTTTATACGGGATACCTGGTGGAGACGTTAAAATGAATTTATCGTCGCTGTTATACATGTACCCCCTTTCTCTTGCGGCACCGCCGAGACTGTGGAATCCTCTTGCTGGACCTCTTCGTCGATTGAAGACCGTTCGTTTCATCAGAGGGATTAAAAACAGTTTCGCGTTCTTCAAGTACTATTGGTATTTTAAGCCCTTACGCAATTTAACAACAGGCCCTTAAGAACAGCAATTTATGCGAGGTTCCGAGAAGCTACGTGTTACCCCATTCAGCAGTTCGAAAGATACGAAAGCTATAAATACTTCTCGCTTTAAGTGTCGTCGTCGTGTTCTCACGTGGATATGTTAAAAGAATCGTAGCTATTGTCCGAGTGTCCCCGAATTCATCGGAGTGAATAAAGCAAACTCGTTTCACAGAAGACTCGAGGGGACATCTCCCCAAACCTTGCGCAACTGAAAGTGTTAAAGAAGTCGCTTCTGTGTTTGATTTTCTCAATTCTGTTACATCCGCGTTACTCACGCGCGAAACTGAAACTGGCGAGGGTGGAAGAACTACCTAAGAGAATGATATTATCAGAATGTTCTGCAGCTCGAACGCCGCTGCCTTCCCATTAGTTCGGATAATGGAAGTCCCAGTGCAATACCTCCGTCAACCGGACACCTCGTGCGTTACGGCCCGACACAATAGCGATTTTACGACGTCCGCTCTGTTGTTTAATTACAATCGCGATTGAATAGGATCGGGACGCCAGACGTCAGGCAAAGCAACGGGAACAAAGCGCCAGCCGCAGAATTCTAATCGCCGGCTATCCACCGCGATAGATATTTAATTAATGCCTATCCGTTCCAGGAGGAGCGGTCCCTCGGTTGCCCGGACCGGTCCATTAAATCCGCTCGCACAAGCGCGATGCCCGATCGTGCTCAATCGCCGATAAAATCCTAACGATCCTTTCGTGAATCATCCTCATCATCCGCGTAGGGGAGGCCTGAGGGGCCAAGCGTTTCGTGACGGAAAGTCGATGCCGCGGCGAAAAGCCATCAGGGCGCCGCGTCCTTTTTGTAGATACGGTAAGTAGAACCGTTGGGAGTTACAGGCCAAGTGTGCCGCGTAAAAACTTTGTTGCGCTAGCGTGAGTAATCTTCACGAAACAACGTGGAAAGGTATGAAGCTGAGGTGAAAAGGGACGGAGAAAAAGAGAAAAACGGCGAGAAACGGAGGGGCGGCAGAGAGAGAGAGGGGAGGGGGAGCGACGGCGTTCGCAGGGGAGAGGGCACGAGGCGGGGAGGGAGGTGAGGAGGTAAAAGGCGCGTTCGCAAAGGCGACCGAAGCTGGCCGGGCTGGTTGGTTTGGCCCCGTGGGAACGCGTTGGTGGCCAGCTGCACTGATTGCCATGAGAGGACGTGACGTAGTCGTCGTCGAAGCCACACAGCCGCGCATGCAACACGAACGTGTCTTTTACTCCTCGTGTACCCGCGGCCCCTAGCGATGGGACCGACCCGGTTCGCTGATCCCCCGGACCGTTCATTCAATCGGCCCGCCGCACGCGAACCCAGGTAGCACGCGATCCGGGAACCTCGAATTGAATCGTCGTTACGATTTCAGGTCGATCGACAACGGTTACTCCTCGGCGTGCAATTAGGGCGCGAGTCGATTACAGGGACGCTCGACGTTGCCATCGCAACGCTCATTAATGTGATTGCAGCGTGCCGTTTCTCTGGGGCCCTGCTCTTTTACGAAGCTGCTAGTCTTGATCTACGGTGCTCTTGAAGACTCTTGTATCTATTCGTGCGATTCGTGGAGCATTAAAATACAGGGTTGTCAATGAATAATCAAGTTACTTGAATACAAGGTCCTCTAATTCGACCATACGTAACGCGTCGATTGAACATGGAGCTACAAGTAAGCTACAGTAGAATACTGTAACTCTTCGAAGCATCAGTATGATACTGATGTTACTGTCAGTATCCTCGAAATGGGAACTTAAATTCCCCTAGTGCAAGCTCGGGAGTCACGCGCGTGTCGATCCCATCGCTAGGTTTCGCGGTCTCGATCGTGCATCGCGAGTGGTAGTGGCGGCGGCGGTGTGTTACAGGGTGGTGGTGCGGCGGGGAGAGGGGCAGAGGAGCCGGGGTGGGTTGGCAGGAGGTAAGAGGTGGGCGGGGGGAGGGGGAGGGCAGCCCGGCGAAGGGGGTCGCGGAGAGGGGTCGCGCATTCCAGAGAGGCGCCGGCCAGTCTGCGGCACACCTGCGCGTTCGGTTGAATCACGGCGCCTCCGACATAACCCAATCCCTTCGTCCTTCTCCAACCGCTCTCCGTCCTCCTTTCTCCCGCGCCTGTCGTCCTCCTGCTCCTTCTGTTTCGTCCCACGGACCGGCCTTCTCCGTCTTCACCGCGCCGACATCGTCCGTCCTCGTCGCGCGCGCCGGCGTTGCTCCTCGTCTTTCTCCCAGAAATCTCTCTCCGTCCAGGGCTAGCTGCGCCAGCCGCTCGTCCTTCTCTCTGCCGCTACCGCCCGGCTCGCTCTCTCCCTCTCCCGCGTTCGTAGCCGCGTCTCGTTGACTCCGCGAGGCCTGGCCCACTCTGTCCCTGTCCCTCTACGCTGTAGATTTTCCTACGATTTCTGTGCCTCTTCCCCTTCCCCCTCCCCTCCCCCCCCCCCTGCGAACCGTGTTTCTCGCTGCATCCTCGAATAGGAAGGACCCGACCGGGGCCCTGAGAAAGGGAGATCGAGGAAGAACGAGGCACGAACGAGGCAGGGGCTGGGAAGCGAGAGGGAGAAAAAGAGACTCGAGAGGACCGATCTTACGTACAATCGGAGGCGTGCAGGTGTCCGTCGTTCGTCCGGCGGTCGGCACGTCTGTCAGTGCCGCAATCTAAGCCGACGGGGCCTCGTAGCGACGGCTACGAGCGGACACCTGTTTTTCTCGGAAGCACCTGTTTTCTCCTACGTCCCCGCGCAAAAACGGACCCGAGCTCCCGCGTTTAAACTCCTTTTCTCGCCCACCGCCGGAACGTGACCGGGAATCCGTATTTCCTTCTCGCCGCCGTTACCCCCCCTCGCCCGCCGGCTAATCGATCTTGTTCGACTCGGAACGGTGGATACGTGACCTTCCATCTCCGGGAGAATCGCGCCGGGGCCAACTCTTCCACTCGGGAGTCACTCGTCCCACGGTCCACCATCGGCTCTGAATTATTTTTGCTCCACACCGTGCGCGTGTGTTGTATGCACGTGGAAACTTCGGCGTAGAAAGTAGAAGGAACTCGAATTTCGTTTAAAATTATAACGTAATCATCGTGCAACGTTAATCACTCGCGCTCGAATGACGCAGTGCGCACGTGCTGGCTTCTCCGTGCCACACTTGGCAAAACATATCATTTCAATTTATCTCTGGTAGTTTCGCAGCGATGTCTCGTGGACGTCAGTGCGTACACAGCTTCAGTAAACTGCTATTATTATTTATTACACATTCAGCAGTGGTTGAATTTAAATAGACGCTAATTAAATTCCACTGTAATAACATAATTTCGTTTCCGTAACTCCGGGAGGTGTATTTACAGTAGAAGATTAACTAAAATCTTGGGTAGCATATGTAAAGTGCAAAGGGTTAAAAGACTCATTTGCGCTGCCCGATAGCCATGCGTCTGTTAGTCCTGAGTCACCAAAGCGTTCCACTGATAAGGGTTATCCAGCCGTTGCTCGCGAAACATATTATTCATCCCCATACTGTCAAACGACAGCTCGACGTCTCATTCGCAACCGGCACCTAACGATCTAAATTTATCACTTCGCACGTCGTCAGATACCTACGCGACAATTTTATTACCCCGCTGTGACAATACATCGCCACAATGCAATCGCTTTCCAACGCTTCGCATTCAAGGAGCCATCATCGAAACTGGTTCTCAATATTTCTTTTTATAAACATCGAGGGATTAGAAATTCACGGGCTTCCCGGAAGCGACGTTGCATTGTCTCGCAACGGAATGCGGTTACGCAATTGGCTCTGCTCCGCGGCAAGGAAGCGGCCGGAAGGGAGGGGGGAACGTTTCTTCTCGCGGATAGACTATAGAGTCGAAATCTTCTCGTTCTTTTTCACCGCCGAGCGAGGCAAAACTAGAGCAGGGGGTCTGAGGGTGGAACCGTGAAAGGGGACTCGCACGGTTTACGCGAAGAACGCGAGCCGCCTCGTACGATAATCCTGCCGGACGTGAGAGACCTGAGACTCATTCAGTGACGTGGGAACGCGTGCAGATACCATTCATAAGTCGGCCGTGCTAGGCGCGGCTGTGTGTGTGCGATCTAGAAGCCGTAGAACCGTGCACGCGCGCACCGAAGTTCCTCTACTACATTTCTGTCCCCAGTTTCGCTCGAACAATGGAAAATCAATATTTCCCTGCGTGGAGAAATGAATTGAAGGAATTTTTGAAAAAATTTGCACTAACTCGCTCGGAGCAAAATATTCGAGAAATATGCCTACGCTGATCAAAGTGTCAATTATAAAAAAAAAATAGTCATAAGGAATAGGATTTATTTCTCCAGAATAACAGCGAGGGATAGTTTGAAGTTTGGTGCGCTTTGAAATATTGTTCGTGCTCGCGACGGGATCGCATCTTTCGCTGAGCGGAGCCACCAAGAGACCCGCAGCCTTTCCTTCACGGCTCAAAACGAGTGTCGTGGGATTCGTGGGAGCCTGTTTTCCGTTCTTGCCCTGTTCCATCGCGACCACGGGCCCCACGCCGTTGTTTTATTGTTGGGCGACCGCGAGGGAGAGCTCGAATTTCTGCTAAGATTGGAGAACACGCCTTAGGCGACACCGTCTGCTTGGCCCTCCCCAGGTGCGCGCCTCAGCTTAGAAACCTCCGTGGAAAATCTCTAGGAACCACTACGTTGAGAGATCTACCGCTTATGCTTCTCTTGCTAGAACGTAGACATTTTTCGTACACTTCTTTAGTATCTTTGAAACGCTCCGTTATCTGGTTAGCTTAACCTTCAATTGATAGGGCGAAGTACCTACTACATAACTGACAAACCTGAGTGTAAATTGGTTCGGTCTAAGGAAGACGGATAGGCGATATCTGGTTGTAGATATTCTACAACAGGTTAAAGATCGAAAAAGGAATTCAGATAGAGTGCCGGCTCGCTCTGACTTCATCCCATCAACCCAGGGTCAACGTCCCAACGAGAGCTCATATCTTCCCAAAACTGTTGGCGAGAGTAGCCGGCTTCGATCTCGATGGAAGTTGCACAGGAACAAGCGCACTCGTAATCGTCTTTCAGCCTCTTAGACAAAGTCTAAAGAGGTCTCCTGGCGAGCTGGCGTGTCCAGCTTTCTCTATTCCGCGGCACAGCTGCGCTCGTGCATCCCGCGAACAGTAAGACACGACAAGTGGCGTTTCCTCTTTTTCGTCTCCGAACCCGATCGATAAGGCGATCGCATTTACTTACAACCGCTCTGGGACGCATCCAGCCGCTGCCCGTAATTCGTGATAGACAAGCCGTTAAGTGTCGTCACACGCGCTCACGCGTCTGTTACATAAGAACATTAACAGCCATTCCCGCGGCCGGGCGAAAGAAGTGGTCGTCGCAGATGTTCCTTTGCGACATCGTTCGTCCTTACGCAAAAATCTAGGGGCACATTCTCGGTCTACATCTGCGCTCAGTGGGGTCCTGGAAGCCTTGAACTCTCCGGACAGGCAGGGGTCCCTGAGAAAATTCGAGTGCCCGTCCAGGTGCTGCGGTGCCCAACACCTGGTGATTCTCGAGTTTACCGTTATGTTTATATAGACGCTGTTCATTGTGCGACGCAAATTGCTACCTAAAACGCCTAGCGACCATGGATCCATGGGACGGCGGTGTGTACGGGAATAGCCAACGTTCAGCCAACAACTCGCTCCGTTGTAAGAGTCCCGTGCGAAAAAGGGAAGATCGTAACGCGCGATAAACGAGTCGACGCGGCTGTCCCGTCTGTGTGTGGGGGGGGGGGGGGGGGGGGGGAATACGTGTCGTTTTCGTTTAATCCGACGCGAGGCGCTGGCAATTTCGTCCTTTTGTCTTCTCTTTCTCCTTCCTGTCGAGTTCCAACGAAATCGCGCCGTGACGTCGGACGTTATACCTCCTCGGTATCCAGCCGGTGGCCGTTTTATTGCGACCTTTCGATCGAGCTACCAGGAAGCCGGGGCTGGTTTCGGGAGGAGGGGGCCCGAGGCCGTCAGCAGAAAATCTGAGAGTTCGGCCAGGTGTACCGCGAATTGCCAGTCGAGCCGACGCTGGGTTTCCTATTTGTAATTAATGAAATGCTTTAAAAGACACCTGTGCGACCATCTCTGCCGCACAGGTGGCAGGCTGGTTATACGGTCGGCGATAAAGCTGGGCTTGTACAGGTGCGCGGCACAGGTACGCCGGGCACTCTGAATCGGGAACTGGCACCGGTGCGGTGAAACCCCCGTCAAGCAGCGACAACGATGACCGTTTTGGTGATTACACGCCGTCGATGGCTGGGACTTATCGCTCGTTAAAGATTGCACGGGCTCGGGCTGCGTTCCAGAAACAGCCGCCGCGCCGGCGCACGTCGACGAAGACGAATTTGCTGGGGACCACGTGCATGCAATGCTGTTTAACCTGTTAACTGATGAAGAGGGGGGATGAGTTAAGTAGTTGGTCGAAAACGTCACCGCATTGGAGAGGACGGGTTAACTCGTGGCAGAAGCTTAAGACTCTCGCGTAAACAGTGTAAATGTAGGATTAAATTCGCCCCCTCGTCAGATTTTTAACGCAGCCTTTTAATGATCATCTCAAGTGGAGGTAGAGGTGAAGGGAACAGGGACGGTGGAAACAACTCCCTTTTAGCGTGCTCGGTGGAATGCCATTTAAGTCTGTACCTACGATTCCGAGGCACCTTGTACAACAGATCGTGACATAAATTATTTACGCTCGATCCATCGGTTATTTATGCCCGTAAACGATGCAGCACGATCGGCGCGCAGGTATACAGCCGAAAAATCGGAGGTGTCGGTGCACCTGAACCTCTTAACGGCACCGTGCCGCCATAAACGGTGAATTCCTTGTTTTCGCCGAGGCAGGCCTCCGCGTGTTTTTACATGACAATGCCATTATGCCTCGCTCCGAGGATCGGCCGATACGTTTTCGTCGCGCCATGGATACCTGCATTGTTTCTGACGCTGCATAAAGCGGCGTCTGTCTTTCTTCCACGGGGTCTGACCTCCTCGAAGGACGGGCCCCGTTTCACCGACCGAAATGAGCAACCGGCTGTAAAAGTGGCGTTGAGTCACGTCCACCGCCGCGGAGACAATTCGTCCCGTCTCATTGGCGCGGCAGCGCGAGGACGCGCGCTCCAAGATTTTTCGAAAGGAAGAAGGAACGGGCCCCCGGCAGGTCGGTCTTCGACCACCGGCTGTAAAAAGAGTTGACGACCGACACCTGCCTCTCTTCGGCCCGAAACTGTGAAAAGGAGAGTAAAGTTCAGCCAAGGCGATTCTCGTTGCTGCTCGAAGGACATCCTGTTTCGTGTCCTGAAACGCGACCTGTTAAAGTGGCACGGGCTCGAACGAAAAAACAGTGACGTTAAGGCCATCTATTCGGTATGGTGTCAGCGTTGACACGGATGGTGAAATACGTTAATAAGGTTGCTTGAAGCGAGTGGGGGTCTTGGATTATGTAGAAAGAGGGTGTTAATAGTAGGAAGCAGTGAAATACTTCGTATTTCATGATTCTTATTTTTATCGAATACCCATCTCAAAAAGGTCATCTTTGTATCTTCGCAGTGGAGTTTGACAGTGCTTCTTGTTTCAAATTATGTAGATTTATATCTACAGTTTCGAAAATGTATTATTCTATAGAATCCTTTATTGACACATGTCGAAGTCAAACTCGAAATTATCCGAAAGAGATTCGACTAATCCTGATTAATTCTAAAATTCAAAACTTGCTGCACCTATGCAGTATCTTGGAATCCCGGTGAAATCTAAAATTCAAATTCAGCTAAATCAACACGGCGTCTGCTACAATAAAGTTATTATAACATCGCTCGTAAATTGTAGATATTCCACGACTCCAGCCTCCGAAAGTATCTAAACTCCGGTTTCCTTGTTTCCGTTGACCATAAAGTCTCGGCCTCGTACGCCTACCAGGTAACATTAGGTAGCGACTTAAGCCACCGAAGAATTCCAACTGGCCGAAACTCGGGCCGCTTTGAAGGTGTAGGAGAATCCAGTATTTTCTTTGCATTCCTTTTCTTCGGCTCACGCACAGGTCATGACGAGTTCAGACGTGTCCCGGCTCCTCTTGCCTTCCCACACGGCCACCCGGCATCTTCGGGGCGTCTTACCTTTAGAAGCTCCCTCGATTTATCGTCCTCGCTGCGAACCATCGCGCCATTAATCTATTCGCTTTACCTGCAGTTTTACCAAGCGCCATCGCCTGTTAGCAGCGCTGCTACTCGCTGCAAAGCGCAGCCCTGGCTACCTGTTGATAACAATGTGTTACATGCTTGTTCCTTTGCCTTGACATCTGCTCCACGTAACGAAAGCTGCTTGCGCGTCGCCGGCTTGTTTATGCCTGGTTGCTACACCGATTTCCGTATGAGAAGAGAAATGCGACTTGTTGTGGAAACGCTTGGGAATATGTGATTTGGATAATCAAACAAATGCAACGATGTAATTAATAAAATTGTGTTCTCTTAAGGTTGTATCCAGGGGTCGAATGAAACTCTAAAAATTTTCAATTAATTGTGAAATAACTGTAATTTTATTAATGTTATGTATTCTGGAGAAAACTGTTATAGAATGTAGTGTATTAGATGAAACTTTTATTCCATACATTTTATGTAAATAAGAAAGTTTTATTTTCTTGAAAGTAAAAATAGTTCTAGCTAAACAGGGACATTTGTTCTGCTCCAAAAAAGTGAGAATGGGGACAAGCAGATTTCCTGGAAATGTTGTGGGGTAGATAGGTCTGAAGTTGAAACCTTAAACCGTTCGGTGAAAATAATTATATAAAACCACAATATACTTTCTCTTTTATATTTTTAAATTACAAAAATATTCCTAACTTTTATATTTTACCTTTTAATATCTGTTCAGAATTATATGATTTTCCAGAACTTTTATTACTTGAACATGAAATAACTGTCAAAAGTGAACTCTTAGAACAGAGTTAAAGTGTTAAGGTACAAAGTTAAATTAAAGCAGAAAAGAACTGATTTAAAAGTTGAAAATTCGATAAATAACGGTTTTTTTTTATAAAAGTTAATAGTTTTATTTCACAAGTTTATCGTATCAGAAGTTTATTCGATTTCTAGAAAATTAATTAACGAAAATACAGAATGATTGAGGAGTTGAAATAGTAAACGATGTAAGTGCCGCAAAAATAAAAATATTTTTACTAGAAAAGGCTGTGAGTTCCATGCGGAATACGGTGGCAAAAGTTATAAGTGCTAGAATAATTTATTTCAACTGTTAGGGCTATCGCAAGATAGAGCTAAACTCGTAAGTGCCAAGTTCGCTGTACTGAAAAACGATGAAGGAGCCAGCAATCTTCACGGCCCTAATCTTTTTATTCCCCTCTAAATCTGTATAGGTGGTATACGCTGAAAGTCCATAGCGATAAACGAGCGATAAACGACATAAGTGACAAAATGAACAGACACGCGTGTTTAGTTTCTACTGAAAAATTTAACTACTGCCATTTACATCGATTACCATTTCAGTTCCTCAATTCCTATCAAGCCCAGTCACCAGTAACATCAACAACAATGCCCCACTATTCGAAGGAGTCTCCGAAGTGGAGCTTCGAACATTACTCGCAATCTGACAAGTATATTTCAAGGGCAAACTGCTAAACTGAATCTCAAAAACTTTGGAAATCATTCGATGGATGCTTGAAAGCCTCCACAAGATGGAATTAAAGATCTTTTTAATAGAACTACTCTGGCGTTAAAGTTTAATCTACATCCGCTAGCCTTCACCATTAGATCGCCGAAATGAATTTTCATTTAAAAATGGCAAATCTGGTGGCCGGCGCGGTAGGCGTGAGCGCTTTCGTTTCACAGGCGGCCCTCGTACGCACTACCTGTTGCAAACAGCGTCAGCAGGAGAGCAAGAGAGAGAGAGAGAGGCAGAGAGAGGCCGAGGACTCGGTGGAAAAAAGCGAGAGGGAGAGAAGGTGCCGCGAGGGCCCCGTTTCTTCCCTCAGTTGGTGAGCCAGCGACGGCAGGGGGGTGGGCAGTCGGAGGGGTCCGCGATCTCTTGGGTCCTTCCGTGGGGCAAGGAGAGACGTGGGGGCGAAGAAGGGACCACGGCGCGCCGTGGAGGGGATCCTGGCGACAGACTGGCGGCCGCGCACCTGCACTCGCTTGCCGAGAGAGCCGAAGCTGCGAGCCGACAGCCAGGGCCGCACCTACTCAGCACGAGCTCCCCTTGCGCTGTCAGCGGCCAGACACAAATCGGCCGAGTGCATTCCTCGTATCGTTATCTCCCACGGAGCCGGTACCGAAAAGGTCATGCATCTGGCTCGGCAATACTTTCTTCTTTTTCCTTTTCTTTTTCGTCCAGCTTTTTCTGTTTACCGGGGCCCGCTGAGATTGCCGAGATGATGGGGGCGACTGAGGAGCACGGGGCTTGCTTTGCGATGGATATAAGAATCGCTGGAGATACTACCTTGTTTAGGAATTTTGTTTATTGCAGTAGCTGCGAGGTGACGCGTTGTTAATTGACCAGACTGATCTGAGGGGTATTGGGCAGTTTTAAGAGATACTGCTAGCCCGATTGTTTCCCATTTTAATGGCCAGATTTGTGTAAATTGAGATTATTGCGAGGAAAATTATTGTTTTACAGTTTTGCATGCATGTATTATTAGCAAGTGAGTGCAAGGAATGTGTAGAGAAGGCTCGCAGAAGAGAAGCAGATTTTGGGGAACTTTTGGAGCAGGGCCGGGGATGACGAAGCAGCTCGAGGTTTCAGTATTTGTTTTTTAGTGTATGAATCAGGATTAGCGACTTAGAAGCTGAAATAGCACAGGGTTCCTGTGAATCTCGCTAATAAATAATAATCAAATACGTCGAGACCATCGTAGGTCATTTTCCTTCCATTTAAGTGTCAACTAGACTGATTAATATTCCAACTATAATGGAACGTGACCGAGCACTGCAATCTACCCGAATAAACGTTATCATTAATCGACTTTTTGTTGAGGTCATTAGTTCCTCGACGGCCGCAAGCACACTACTTTGAAAACATCCGGTGTTGTTCCGAGTTTCGTCACCAATAGCGTCAATTCCAAGCCAAGATTAAGTATTTCCCTGCGATGCAATTAAATCTCATTCACGTAAATAATAATCAATTGCATCGAAGCAGGACTCTATTACGATGAATTGCGTTAATTTTCCAGGACTTTACCTGCTCCCCAATTGTTTATTCAGCTTGTTAAAAGGTGACGGCGGTACAGACTGCAATCCGTGGCAACGATACTACGCTCATTCACGTTGCGAGTATTGGATTTCACGTGTACGACCGATTAACGATGTTCGATCGGCGAACGAGCCACCTCCACTTTGTCTACACGCTTCAATCTTCTGCATACTTTCCTCTCTCTCTTATTTCCCCGAGTCAATTACGAATTCTCGCGCACGTCACGCCAGTTGTTCCTATACGCATTGCGTAATTGTTTGCCGCAACGGCCGCATTAAATATACGACGAAGGCTAATCACGTTTGCAAATATCCCTCGTCCACGGGCTGCACGTGCAACTCTCGTTCTTCCTCCCGGCCCAGGAGCGCAGGAACCAAACGAATTCCTCGCCTCCTCTTCCGCCACTTTACGAGCCGGAACGCCGAAGGTGAAGGAACAGCTCTTCTCGATTCGATTTTCCCCTAGCCTGGTTTCCATGTCTCGCGGTTTCTCCGGCGCGCGGGCCTCTATTTCTTCCTCGGTCTCGTTCGGATCTCTAGCCACGAAAAAACGAAGCCGCTGTCGGAACTCGCTCGCGCCGAGCCGGGCCGGAGGAACGAGGGGACAGCGCCGGACGAGAAAGCGCCGTTACAGTAATTACTCGCGGATTATGTTTCCTATTTCCGTTCCCCTTTGTTCGTGAAATCGCCACGCGAAGATTACGCCTCTGGACACCACGGGCGACGTGAATCCGCGCACGCCAGCAAAGGCGTGCTTCGTCGCGACCACGATTTCGAGGACGGGTTAATGGGTTGCTTTAATGGCACGAATAGACACGTGGGCGTGGAATGGAATTAGAATTGCCGGGAAGCCTCTACACTCGCCTTAACCAGAATTTTCAGTGTCAATTTGGCGCGCGTATGGAATAATATTAGAGCTGCTTCGTGAAGGTATTATTCGACGCGATTCGAGGCTGGCGATGAGTGACAGTAGTTCTAAACAGAAAATCTAAACCTCGAACGGTTACTAAAATAGGTAACACAGTTCCATTACAGAGAATTATATCTTAAAATCGGTATCCCACAGATTGGGCCTCGTCTTTAATGCGTTATAAATAAATATAAGAGGTTTATACTTTCTTTTGACCACCGCTGTAATTGCTAGAAAATTTTCAAGATGGTAGATCGATCTGGCCGCTACATGCTACTCGGAGCATTTGACGTAACGATAGCGTTGCACGCTTCTGCGACCTCGTGCTGTCGGGCTTTGCTCGTCGGAACTTCCTGTTCGGCCGTCGCGCCGAGCAAGTTGCAGACGGCGCTCGGCGGCAATCGGGAGCCCGGGACGAAAGAAACGCGAGACCGAAAGTCAACAACAGCTTGTAATCGCGCGAATTAACGCGCGTGAGTGCCAGTTGAACGCGACACGCGAGCGTCTATTCTTAAGAATCCCCATTGATATGCAAACTCAGCCACGGCGTGGCGCGCGCTAGATAAGCCTTATCAGCCGCGGCCTACCTACACATGCGCGCGCCACGGTGTCCCGCGCCCGTCCCTGTCCGTTTCGGACAACTTCGCCAACTGCGGCCCGATTACGTTAATTAAGTATCGTTATTTACGACCGCCCAGCTACAACACGAGCATCGTTCCGCTCTTTCTCGATGTTTACGCTCGATTGTCCTATCGATCGCCGTTTACACGCCCGTTTTCCTTCGGACGCGTGTGGTCGTTGGAAACTAATGAGAAGACACAAGGAGGAAAGCAGAGCTCATTCTACGGCAGAATGATCACTCAAGGAACCGTTTAACGGTTCCGTGTCACGGTGGAAATGCAAATCTTTGCTAGGGAAATCACTGAAGACTGCTGGGCCCGATTTAGCTCTTCTGCCGTTCTTGCAAAAATAATTTTTGCTACCATTTATATTTAATTATTAATTATTATTAATTAGTTTAAAGTATAAGCTTTGGCAGTGAGTGAAATTTTTTGTAAGTATCTATTGAATAACGAAAGCCTTTTGTTTTATAAAAAAATTAAAATTTATAAATTACTAATTAACCAAATTTCACGTTCTGGGAGTTGCCATCTTCACGCCACCTTAGATCTTAGACTGACGAGAAAAATAGATCGCGATATTCGATTACAGGAAAATAGGAGCCAAGTATATTCGTTATAATTTCAGTGAATTTTGTTCTATTTTGGGTTCAACACTGAATTGAGAAATAGGTAGGTCCCTGTGTATATTTTTGTTTTGAATGAAAGTTTCGCTTTCGAGAAATATCGTGGCTCACCGGTGGCCCATGTGGCACGCAACGTGTTAACCAAATGCTCGATCGAAAATATCATTTAGCCCTCGCGTGACAGATGCTGGGTCAATTTTGACCCGTGCACTACTACTGGATACCGTACACTGAGGGACTATTGGCAGAATGGGGTAACATTGGCAACTACTCAACATGTATTAAAGAAGGAAAAGGACAAGAATTTTATGCATTTTCACATTTGTAGTACAATCACAAACGATGCAATGCTCTGATAGGATAGTTAAAGCAAATCTAAAAATGTTAATTTTTATATTATACAGCAAAACGTTCCAAAAACATACCAATGTTCCCCCAGTTTACGGTACCGTAAACTGGGTTGACTTTGCCCACCAAGGTGACATTGCCACTTTTTTACTCTGACTGAAAAATTACCATATGATTGAATTCGCTATAATTTTTTTCGTTTAACCTTCGAGAAATTATTGCTATCGATTACAAAACATCATATATTCTAATTACTTCACAATAAAATGAAGTTCTTCCGAAAAGTGGACAATGTCACCCCGGGCGGGCAAAGTCACCCCAGTTTATGGTATTTACTTATTATTCTTAGCGTCGCTGCTTTAAGATTATAAGAACTTCAGGCTATAAATTTAAAATCGACGATGAAGAAAAATATATTAGGCAAATCTTACAAGTCAAAATTGACCCCGTGTCCGCCGACCAAACGGGAATCGAATGTTGGATCTTAATAACTTTATTCAATAAAAAAATTCTATTGAGTGGTACACTTTAATAGAAATTCCTAAGTTTTAATGATCCTTCTGTGGAAAAATGATTCTTCTACAATATAAACATTTGTATATGTTAAATACTTTCGCGACTCTTGTACGAAGGTTTCGACTTTCAATTCAGTTGATCGAACGCTAATACCCCGCCTATAGATCTCGCTTAAATGGACGTCTTCCCATATACGAATAGGGAATTTTTTCGCAGTTATCGCCTCGAAGGAAATCGCGCTAGCCTAGAGCGTGGGATTATCGCCCGAGTACATGCGCGTATATGGCCTGGGCGGTTATTCTTAATATGACGTTGCATCTCGGGCCCGCTATAAAAACAGCAAGTGTTCGCGCTAATAAACAATAATGACACGTTGGACCAGTTCATGCCGGCCGAGCGCACGGCAATTTGCATTCGCCCGTAATTACGATTCAGCGCCGCTCTTACTGTTCCATTGCCGTATCGGCATCGATTTCTGACTTACGATCACGGAACCGACAATACGTCAGACGATCGGCGCTCTCGAGCGTTACATTTCCATGTAAAATGTAAAGCAGACACCTGGGCGCGAGCATATTTCCTCTGAAAAAAGTCATCTGCCTGGTCAATTTTCCCATGTGGCTGGAGATTGTGAAATGTTGCACAGTCAGGGGGATCTCTTCGGGGTTGTAAAGTGCAGCGACGGAAATGCGTTCGCTCAAGAGTGGAATAACTGGCACTCTTTACCGATGAATGATCATCGGCTGCTTGTCGACAGGTGGAAATGTCTGAATGATATTTGTGATTGTATATCTAGAAATTATTCTAAATGTTTTTATGAAAATGGAATGTTAAGGGAACAGCCATTAAGTTTTGTTAATTAATGCATGCCCTCCATCTGTCTACGAAGTTTTATCGAAATCGATAAGTAATGTTGCCTGTAATTTCCACTTCAATCCATGCCAATGACTAGTCACTAAAACTACCGGCAGATTGCAAACTCATTCTCGGGATAAAAGCAACTCAATGTCTTCTTTATCAAAATTCAAAAGCTTGATTATCATCTTCAGAAATGAAAGTGATAAAAATGATACCTTGTCAGAACTTACTTCAGATCTTACTGATCTGTACATAGTTACTACTTTTTCCTTAAAATATTTATTTATTTATACGGGAAAACCCTTTGGTACATAGAGAACAGAGAAAACCAGTAGAAAAAAATGAAAAAGTAAAGGGAAAAATATGTGTTTAGAACTTGGATAGAAAATAAGCAAAAAGGGAAACAATACAATCTTTATAAATCAATCATAAAAATCATACACAACTTACTGTAACGAAACAGAAACTATTCCCTTATTTTATACTGTTCTAAAAATTTAAAAAAAAATTAAAACCGACTTCAGAAAAATAGAAATGTACTAAAAAGTAAAAAATAATAGTGCAAATGACGAGGCGCCGACATAAAAAACTATGATAGTCTTAATTTAAATAAGGGAAAAAGATATTTTTTACTTTTTAGTGCATTTTTATTTGTTTGAAGTCTGTTTCATTTTTTTTTTAAATATTGGACCAATGTTGATTCAGTGTAGGATGGGACCATTGGAGCATCGCCCTCTTTCAAGTAAAAAAGATATTCAAATCTGTCCATATACTGCAGAGTAATTGCGAGGACAAACATATAAAAAAATACATACGTGTCGAATCTATAACCTCCTCCTTTTTGAAATCGGTTAAAAAGTGTAGAGAGTTTGGCGAAAATCGACGAGTATACATATATGAAGCATTGAGAGCAAAACCAGATTAAACCACATTGCTAAAAAAAAATAATTTTTCCTATTTAAATACAGAATTTTCTATTTGAATATATAATTGCTACTGAATCAATTTCGCAAAATATGTAGGCTAGTTCGTTTTTGCTCTGAATGCCCGACATGAACGTTGCTCGGATGAAATCTGCGTTACGAAACGTTGCATCGCCATATTGTTTCCGTCTCGGACCTTGGGATCAAAGAGAAAACAAAACGCAACGGGTGGCAGCCTTAAAGGGTCGTTCATGAATATGCAACGCGAAAGCGCAAGAAGCGAAATGAGTAATAGGGAGGTATAATGAGCCACTGATTATGATGTAAGCGGTTTATCCTGGCATAATGATTCAGGGAGCAGATCGCGTACACCGCGCGCCTTCACTTTCTACCTTTACGCCCATTGTGCAGGGCATTGTCGTGCAAACGGTGCGCAATTGTGCCTCGACCCTCTCGGCTGCTGACCTTTTAACAAATGATATTTATAAGATTTGCGCCACGGCGACCGTGACTTTAGGTGAGGCCGTTATGCAAATCGCGCGTCCTTGCGTCTGTTATGCCCATTAGCTATTGGAACATTTGGAAACCTTTAGGCATTGTTCCAGGAGCAATCGATTTCGCAAGTAGCTTGAATGTTTCATAAGGAGTACCGTGCAGAAGCTGAAGCATTTTCTTACTGGACTAACGATCAGGGATTATCGAATGCTTGTGGCAATGTATATTTATTCATTAGAATGACGCTTGGCATTCGAAACAGTTGAATTGGAATATTTAAATAAATAGAAAACGGTGACCATAAAAACAAAATAACTAATTGACGGATTTCGAAAATTCTTTCGGGTTTTGTTTCGTAAATGAACTCGCTATCGTGTTACCAACTTTCATAAGTTTTAGTCCACTCAAAGTTTTCGTTTTATTCAGCATCAGAAATTACCGGTTTCAGGGTAATGATTTGTAATACGATAACTATACTTATATATGTTAAGAAATATTTTCGATTTTTCTCTCAGATGAGCCTATCCTGAAATATCATGTACACCGTATTTTTATTACCGTCAGAGTTATCTATAACTCTTTGTTCAAGATTACATGAGAGAAAAAACAATAAAAAAAAGTTTTATCATCTTAAAATATGTATAAATCAATACCAGTTTTATTTAATAAAAATCCTAAATTTCTTATGGGATTAAATGGGAGTATCTCTCAAACTGAATACAAGTTGATAGTGTTTCAAATAGTTATTATTTTTCTAACGAGGCCTCTAGCCCATATTAAGCTTTAACAACAGCTGACAGCTGGACCTCGTCTTTTACACTCTACTTCTACTTTTACATATACTACATATGTATCTATACAATTTCTAACTCTCCTATTTTTTCTCTCTCTTCTTTTCTTATATGTATTTTAATTTTTTATCTTCCAGTTATTTTCGTAATGTCTATTGCAGCAATAAAGAATAATAAGAATTATTATTATTAATTAATTAATTTCTCTTATCACAGTCGATCGCTTTCGCTCCCAGCGAACGTCGCAGTTCACCGCGTTAAGCAACTTGTATTTTTGCTTCGTTGGCGGGAAGACGGTTTTCAGATGCATAGGAAGGAAGTGGTCGGTGTTTCTTTCCACTCGCGATAGGAAAGACTCAGCAGTGGAACGATGCCAAACGGAAGTCTAATGCTGAGCGTACGAGAAGCAATTTACTCGTAGTGTCGCAATATTTTATCGCCAGCTCTTCCTCGTCATATCTTGTTAGCTTAACTCCTGTAAAACGAAAATACTTCAGCGAGCTTCTCCGAACACCGCTCTCCGTTCTTCTCCACTTCCCTCTGTATTTCTGACGACACAATGACAACTTATTACACGTTGCAAACTTATCGGTTACGCGCAATTTCCACTTATCGATTACCTAGTGTTTCAAGGAAATCATAAACATAGGTCATGGTATCGACATCGAACAGATCAATAATACCGTACAGATGTGAGATGAGTAATCGTTTAATTGAGACAATGAGAACAAAAACGGACTAACCCACATTTTTTCGAAATTGAGTTAGTAGCAATAATTTATTCCAATGCTGCATTAATCGTATAAACCAGGAAAATTTTTTTCTTTCAATGCGATCAGTCCGTTTTTGCTTTTAATGCCTGAATTCTGTTTTTATTATACCTACTTTAGACGTGCTAGATTCATTTTTCCAAACTCCCTCGACCCAGCGAGTCGATTTATTATACACATGGAATCGCCATGTGCTTAACAAGCACGATAACAGCGCGCTTATAAGATTTGTGAGATCGTGAGCTTCATTTGCATACTGGGTTGACACGATATCTTAATCGTGGCTTGCGTCGAGCCTGTATGAAACTTGAAAATAAAATTTGCGCGTATTTCAGCGAGACTTCGATGTTAAGCTTGTCACTGAGTAATGCTCCTTATTATTCCAATGTGTTTGAATGAAAAAGCTTGCCCCATTTATCGCGATTGACTGTGGAAATACATGGACGTTAAAAGAAAAGTCGCTCCTCTTTACAGAGCAAATCGGAATAAACGAAGAAACTTTATCCCGTGAGAAATAGACTGGGGTGTCGCGAAACAGGTCCAGGTGGAGAAAGTATTTGCAGGGAAATTAACATACAGTGAGCAGGGAGCAAGTGAAACTGAGCTTACCGTCACAAAAATGTTGATCCGATTTAATGAACTTATTGCCTTAGTAGTGTCATTTTTCATAATCCGTGGTTTTGAAAAATAAATATCTACGAAAGTCATGGATTGAAGAGTCCTTGGAGAAAACACTGTAAGTGCTAAAAATCAGATTCTATATTATAGTACAGTGGTTACCAACCTGTAGGTCGCGAAGTGTTTTCTGGTTCGCCACGGTTACTTTTTGTTGACGATTTTTAGCACTTATTAATTTTAATATGGTTACATTGCCATATTCCATTAATAATGTAACACTGATTTTTTATAAATGAAAGGAGGAGAATATTTACTTTACTTTCTATTGAGGGTGACGGGAGGTGTCGTAGGTTATTTGAATATTATAAAAGGGGATCACGACTTAAAAAAGGTTGGGAAACCATACAATAGTATTTAACACGTGGAACATTTTTCGATAAAATTTGTCTTTTTAATTTTGTCGGTTACAGTGTTTTCTACAGGCAGAGATGGGCAAAATCGTTATCTATATACCTACCTACAAATTTCAAATAACGAATAAAAGATAAAAAAATGAAATAAGTTTTTTTATTTTATTCGTTATCTGAGATTTTTATTTAGATAAATATTTTGCTCATCTCTGTCTACAAGCACTTTCTAATTGAATTTCATCTAGTACATGGAGAATAATTACTTATAAGCTTTGTGTGTGTTTCCTTAGAAAAGACTTGACCTTGTGACGACGTTTAGTACGCACGCACTCGATCAGATTTCGATACGACTTATCACCACGTGGCAAGAATTAACCCAAAATAACCGTCGGTAGTCTTCGACCAACGGCCAGGTGTGGTTGATAACGATCGCCGTGATAATAGAAAAACGATGGGATCCAAGATTCTTACGCTGAAAAACGTGTGCAGACTGGTGATCGATACCAGAACGATTATGTAGCATGCACTCGTTTTGCACCGATTATTCTGCACGTATATACGCATGCACACAATTTGAGGATGCTCTCAAGTGCCTAGAGTGCAAGAAGGCACTTCGAGATTAAGCGGCGATTGCATCATCGCCTGTTACGAGATAGAGCCTTTGTAAACAACCAAGTTTCTAAATTCTTGTAGAACTCTCCCACCGCATTATCTCCATTTACTAATTTGCATATTTTATTCGTGACACTAATAGGTTGTCAGCCTTTCCAAGGAATTATGTTAAAGGGTTTAGCAACGGCAAAAATGGATGATTTTACAATTTTTTTAGCGGTTTTATTAAAAATAATAAGATAGAATATTTATTACACGCGATTTATTAGTCTATAAAATGCAAGAAGAAATTTATGGATAATAATTTTGGTATTAAATTATTTATGATTCTTAAGGTCTCTTTCGACCGCTGCAGAAAAAATGGTCAACATGATATCTCCTTAAAATATCGATGAATCTGAAAAATAAAATGAGATTGTCATAAAATAATGTTACCATTATAGTCTGTCGAGCCATTCTCTTTATACTTTGTTTAAATAATTTTTTATACGCAATTGCCAATTATACATAAATTACCATATATTGTTTATTTTATTACATTAAAAATATTGGTTCGTCAGGATATAATGGCAACATTATAAAGGTCAGGTATAATAACAGCTCATTGGCTGCACCTCGCCTTTTACCGTAGTAATAAAGACGATTAATAATAATAACAATAACATTATTGTACAAGAATCTCATTTTATGTTCCAAATCCATCGATGTTTAAAGGAGATATCCTGCTGACCTTAAATTGGCATTTCTTCTGCAGTGGGCTAAAGTCCCTTAAAAATCATAGTAAAAAATGGAATGTGAAGTCATTAGTTGAGTCAATTTCTGCTCAACTGTATTCAATTGCAGTTTTAGTTTATAACGGTTATCTAATTAATTATCAGTATTTACACTGCAGCCTCGCCTTTTACTCTATTTAATTTGTTATACTACATTAAAAAATTTCAAACGTATCTTCCTATAATAACGAGAAATAAAGACGAATAAAAATATGAATTTTGTTCGTCGCTGTTTAGCACTTTATCAATTTCTATCTGCAATATTCGTTCACTAAAAGCGAAGCTTTTTAATTGAAAATTCCTTGTAGACAACACTGTAAGTGCCAAAATTAAAAAAAATTTATCGGAAAATATTCTACGTGCTAATGTTAATACTTACAGTGTTTTTCACAAGGACTCTTCAATTCTTAAAGGAACTTTGTATTCATATTTATGAAAATCCCCCAACTGCTTGAGTGTTCTGCAGGTACAGTTCGATACATATTGCGTCTATAGAAAGACGAAATTAAAAGATCAGGCAGCGATAATGGCGCGTAACCAGAGCAGATAAGGCTGTGTAATTAAGTACTAATGTACTTGATCAGGCAAGGCTGTCGGTTTATACGACGGCATTACGCTCTCCTTTCTGCGTCTTCTTCGGCAATTCTGCGTTACTTTTTTACCATCGTATCGCTGGTTGTTTTACATTTTACAGAGTTAAGCTTGTCCCAAGAAATTCAATGTTGGTTATCGTGATAGTTTATTATACAGGGTATTATTTTAAACTTCTTTGCAGAAACTTTCTTCGTGGCTTTAACGACTCAAATTTAGCATTAAAGGAACAGAGAGGACCATTAAAATGCAATTCGGATAAAATTAATGATTTCGTTTCAGATATAATCATGCATCAGTTTTTAATGTTCAAGGTAATACTGTCATTTCTTTATCTATAGGTATTACACAATTTCATATTTATCCAATTAAGCCACTTACTTCACGTGTTGTTCGTGCGAGAAGCTTGTAGAAGGAATGAAGAATGCCCTCGAATCCGTCGTCATGAAACACAGATGAATATCGACAGATACATAATTCGTATCCCCCACAGATCTTTAGTGGCGTGTTAAACGGGCTTATAAGGAAATATATTGTTCGGTTTATCTGTGTCACAACAAAAAATTCCGTTATCATCGTTGCTAGCCTCTAGATCTTATTATTTAATATGATTAAATCGCGAAAAATCAATAACAATTTCCATTGTTGCAAGATATTCTCTGTTGGTAGAGCGATAACGATACGGGAGGATTGATTCGAGATTTTAATCAGCCCCAAGTGCATCTTACACCTCGCTCGTAAACGAGTCCTTGGTTGTTCGTGGCTATTCGTATACATATTCATTTCCTAATTAATAAGTAGTAGTATTAATAGTAGTAGTCGTAGTAGTAGTAATAATAGTAGTAGTAGTAGTAGTAGTTGTAGAATTTTTATTATTAGTATTATTAGTAGATATTTGTATTAGTATTACTAGTAGGTATTATCAGAATTATTAAATAGTAGGTTTTATTAGTATTATCAATATTATCAGTATTCTTATTATTATTATTATTATTAGAATTATTAGTATTATTAGCATTATGACAGAAGGTAAACGGGCGAAGTCCAATACAAAGCATGGTTAATAACCACAAGGTGATAGAATTCTCCTGACATAACAATCTGCACCTACAATACCTTACTTTTGAACGAAGAAGTGCTACCAGAGAAGAAATCAACGTCATCCAGTGGCGCACTCCGAATTTAATTTTAGAGAGAGCTGAGTTGAATAGATAAAATTATTTTTAACGCAAATTCAATAAAATTCATTCGGTGATTATAAAAATTTACTCGAAGAATAAAATCCAGTTTTCTTTTCTTCTTATAAAGCTCTTGAATTACTTCAGTCCTGGTTACATTAATTTCGTTTTTCCTTCTTCTTTTGGGGGAGCCAGGCCCCTTGCCCCACCCCTCACCTTCTGGGTGCACCACTGACGTCGTCTACATACGAACTAGTACTTACAATTATACGAAAATTGGGTTAAGTGATTCATATTTCGATTTAAAGTGGCGGGGTAAAAAATGATATTTCCAGATTCTAGAGATTCATTTTCTGCCATTCTCCGTCAGCTAGACTAGGTATAAATTAACTGTTGCAGAGGAAATGAAGATCGAAGTTTCTTCCTCATTCTTATTTACAATGCCTCTTTGTGTTCCTTTTCTTCTTCTCTGTCTGCACTTAATGCTAATTTGTGTTTTGGTGCGCAATCTCGATGAACAACCGATATTATTTCTCACGAGTTCTGACGTACATATGTATCCGCGGTTTTAGGTGCTCGTGCACTCGCGGAGGCGACATTCTTCGATTGCGCGGCGTTAATGCTGCTCGAGGGAGCGATTAGTTTCGTCTTTCGAACACGTGTGTCCTTATCAGTGGTCATTTTTTTCTCAGGACACGATAACACGGATCTCGCAAAGCGCAATTCCCGCACGTTGCTTTTCGAGGAAACTTCGCCCGGAGTTTCCCTATTCGTAACAAGACTCTTCCTCCGGACTGGGAATGGCCTTTACACTCGCGCAACGTCCACTGCAATCGGTTGCTCCTCGGGAATAGAACGATAAGGGGTGTAACGTCGTCTCTAAGATCCCCTAGCACGGATCGCGAAAAAGTGTACCGATTTTGTGGTTGCGAAATTCTCATCGTGACACTCGTCATTTTGCTTACTATATCACCTGGTGATTTAAGCTCTTTTTCGAACGTAGAGACTCGGAATTATTTCGCGAGGTGGATTATATTGTACCGAAGAAGCACTTAAAACCTAAGTCGAAGATAAGAAATTTTTGCCTTAAAAATTTGTTCGAGGCGTGGGGAGATAAGGATACTGCCATTCAGGTGCATCAATCTAATACTTTTGCAGTAATGAAACTATCGCTATCAATACTCATCCACTGCAACCACAACTACTGTGCAAAGTATTAATTATCATATTATTAATTAAACAAAATCAGTATTACATATTTTAAGAAATTATATTAAAATGAAATTTTAAAAACTTTAAATAAATTATTAAATTATTTTAAACAAAGTTAAATGTGAAAATCAACCAAATGAATAATAAAATAAATGTATAGATTATCCCATACATTTTTTACATTTAAGAAATCTAAAAATCATGTTTCTTAAATCAAATAAATATTTGAATTAATTTTAAATTCATTTAAAAAACTAAATATTAATTATTTAATTATATAAAAAAAGGTATGACATTGCAAACGAAAGTTCGTTACACGCTACCCAAATTTACTTATTCCCACTTTAATTACCGATATCTTAACGATCATATTCGATAAAAAACGACATTTATCAATAATCATCCACAGCACATCTTTCGCGCCACATCGGCATTGGCACCAATCTCCATAATATCAATTATAATAATTACGATAATAACAAGAGTAGCCTCATTTCGGTGTTACGGTACAGTTACAGATAAAAACGCGCAAGACACGGGGCCATAAATTTCTAGCGCATCCTTGTTCCCCCGATGGGTCCTCCTTTTTCTCTTTTCATTCCTCCTTTTTTTCGACGTTTTCGCGAGAACGTTACGCTCCATCGGCGTGCTCGAGAATAGAGAGGGCGATCCGTTGGAATGCCACCGCTTATGTAATAACGGTCGAAAATATCTTTGTCGTGTAAAAAGGTCGGGACACGGGTGTAACGTTCGGTCCGCGCCGCGTGAAAGGGGCCACGAGTTTTCTATGTTTTTGCTGAAACCGCGAGTAAATTCGCGGCGTACGGGCAACGGCGCACCTGCGTTTCGTTTCGCTTGATATCACAGCCGCGCGATAAATTTTCATTGCCACGTACGTAGGAATAAACTTTTATTGGCCATCGAGCGGCTCGAATTTAAACGTTCCGCCTGTACGCGCGTCTCCTTTGCGTACCCGCCTAAGAATCGGCAACACGTTCGCCGCGCGCGCGCAATCTGCGCGCCGCGGATATTTCACGGTCCGCGCGTCCCGTTTAAGGAAACTGTCATTTGCCTTTATGAAAATAAACTCTCCACTTCATGGATCCCCTTGGCCTCTCGCTGTCTTGGAAAGAGGAGAAATCGTCGGTCGGTTGAAGGAATGCCTATTAAGGGGTCACATACCCTGACAGGTTTTTTCCTGGATTTTTTTTCAGATAAAGAAACGTCATATTTAAAAATCAAGATATACACCTTGTTGGGTATGAATTGAGCTGTATTCTCTTCGAAAAGAAATTTGATAGCTTAAGAAGTGGTCTCATGGCAGTTGAATAGTTACAGCATTCGCGGTACTGAAAATATCTCAGAGATTAGGGAACAATTTGAATAAAATTGGATACTGGCACGGATATTTTCAGGACTTTTATCTAGTACTTCTTAATACGATTTTTCGATTAGTGTCTTGTTTTGGTTTTTAGTAACTGAAGGAGATGATAAGTTAGGGCGAAAATCACATGCTTGACTTTCAGTAGCTACCATTTTTCAATTAATAAATTCTTTTAAATCGACAGTGAAAAGTTGTATATTATAGTCTTAAGAATATACGTACAAAATTTTATTCAAATCGGTTTAGTAAGCTCTGAGATATTTTTGGTACCGCAGATGCTGTAGCAATGAAGGGGTCTTGGGAGAAGTATTTCTTAAGATATCAAATTTATTTTTTAAAAGAATACAGCTCAGTTCATACCCAACAAGGTGTATATCTTAATTTTTAAATATCACGTTTCTTTATCTAAACAATAAATCATATTAAAGAGGCCCTATTTTCCGACTTGTCGTCGCATAATATTCGACTTATTTTGGCGTCGCATAAAATTCAGGCTTAACAGTCGAATTAATAACAGTAGTAAAACAATGTCCAGGGCGGAGGTGGGAGGATAAAAAAGCTGAAGGAATGTGTGTGATAATATGTATAACGGCTTCGACTGGGTGCCGTTTAAATACCCCTTCGGCATTGCCGTGATTGTGTGGCGCGGTGTTATTAAATTTGTTACGCCGCCGGAGTCATTACTTCTTAGTCAGCCCGCATAGCTCGACATTGATAACAGGCGAGTTAAGTTAATAGCATTTCGAAGCAGCGATATTGCACGACATGTCGCGGAACGATGTCAAGAATATCCTGTGGTTATCACGAGACGCGTTATTCAAATGAATTGAAACGAGCATTTTCTGCGCCTCTTGCGAAAGGGCGATTTGAAAAAAAGGAATACTTGGGCGCGTTGGAGAATTTGAATTTCTAACGAGAGAAGGAACGATGGCTGTCGTCGCGGTAGTAATTTCTGTATGAAAGGTCGCGGTTAAGTATGATAGGGTGAGCGGTCTTTTTTCCTTATGTAAATGTAACTGGCGTTAAAAGTCACCGTTATGTAATATACAATAGGTACTTGTCAAACGAAAGTTTGAACTAATAATGGTAATAGGAATGAGATAGTTCCATTAGAAATGATTGCACCTTAAAACTTGTGTCACATATACTGGGTCTGAAAATAGTGGTTGCAGGGAGCCCACCCACAACTGTAAGGCTGTCATTTAATTTTCATAAGAAATAAATAAAATTTTCAAATAACACAACACATGAGTGGCAAAGAAATGCGATTAAAATTTTTCTGAAATAAATGTATATTTTTTAGTAATTTCAGGGTTTCAGCGGGCCCACTTCGTCAGAGGGTCACTTCGCCAGAGGCCCATAGGCTCATTCGGCGAGCTGACACCGTGGATAGTTCGTCACTGACTGGGGAGTCACAAAGTATATGTAAACTAGTATATGCAAACACAGTAGATACATATCTAAAGCTTAGTATTAACCCTTCGTGGTCATACGAAGTCACGTCTTTGTCGATATTTCTGTAAGTTTTTCGACCTTGTTAATAAATTTTAAAAATTTGGTGAATTTTAACCAAAAAATCGCTTTCCTCCACAATTATTTTTTCAAATACTAATTTCAACAGATCAAAATTTACATTTCTAGACAAAGGTACGAATGTACAATTATCACTGAAAAGTTAATAGATTCCAAAATACGAAAATGATACTTAAAAAATGACGCTGCAGTGAATCCATATGACCAATTTCTGATTATAAGAAGATGTGATCACGCAGGGTAAAGTTTGTTATACAGACATAAAAATATGAGTTTTAAACTTTCTTTTCACCACCACTATAGAATACCACGCGTGACTGTAATTAACCCAGCAAAGTTAAACGAAATAAACTGTCGTCGTTCTCATCTAAATAACATGTTTGATCAACCTGATCGTTAGTCAAATAAAAATTCATTCGCTGTCTACGAAGAAATCATTATTCTTCATCTCAGATTCGAATAAAATTCCGCTCGTCTCCCTCTGACCAAGGGACAAGAGAAACTACAAGCTGTATATCGAATTATCGAGTCCAAGAAACGATCGACGAGGATATTTCGGCCTTGATCGGAAATCAAGAAAGATGCTGGTGCAAGCATTTCCCCTCCAATCGTCGCCGACAGGAATTCGCCTCAGGATTCGCATATACGCATCGTGCCGCAACGTCAGCGATTCACCTTGATTATTTATTTCAATCCTGGCTTCCGTGCCGCGACAGAAGAACGCAATGCTCTTTTTTTCGTTTCGTCGGCAGGTATAATCGATCACGCTCTCGAAGGACTCGCTTCGATCGATGGTTTAAAAATATTGCAAAAGCTTCGTGATTCATAAAACATTTTGCGCTTAGCCGTTTTTAGTCGAATCTTCGAAAAAATGTCTAAGTTAAAAAGTAGCGCGACTCGTATATTGTATCTTGAATGCAAATAATACTTTCTCCACCGACGAGGTGTATAGACCTTTCACCCAATGCTATTTAGTATTTTCTGTACCTTGGTTTTGGGGCTCGTGAGGCCCATTACCATTTCCGTGTCACGTCCAACGTTAGCGGCTGAGCGTGAAATAAGAGCGCAGCAGTACAAGCGGTAGAAATGAAAGTTATAATAGCGGGCAGGATTTAAATGCAGGGTGTTCGGTTCCGGTTCGCGCCAAATTAATACAGCATATTTAGGAGGTCAAATAGTTGAAGGCAGTTCATGTAAAAAATATGAAGTCTACATTTGTTTATCAATCAGCAACTCTACACACATTACGCAGAAGCTTTGTACAATTTTGCTGAACAGGTAAAAAGATCTTTGCTATCTAGATTATAAATCCTTAATAAATTATTTTCGGGCATGATTTCATATGGACTTCTTTTAACTACTTGACCTCCTGAATATGCTGTATTAAATTGACATCAACCTTCAGGACACCCTGTATACACAGAGGTGCACTGTCATTTCGTCGATGATAGTGCAGAACCGCGTATGAGCAGTTTGTAAATACCGCGATTCTGCATTTTACCGATTTTACAGGAGGAAGAAAAAACATAATATTTTAGCCATTTTAAGGGATTTCTTTGACTGAACTTTTTTGGGACAGTTTTAGTACTCCTTGTAATAAATGCTAACACCAATGGTGTGACTTTTACCCCTTAACTGGTATCCTGGGGTCACTCATGACCCCAGGTACGCAGAGTTCGCTGTGAAACTTTTGGTTGTCTAAGTTTGTGAACTGAATTTCTAATTCACTTCGTAATAATACTTTAAATTTCTACGTTTCTATTATTTTATACATTACCTAAGAACAAAATATTCATAGAGGTTGTTCTAGTGTCGACTTTACAAATTTCTGTGCACTTTTTTATTTGGGGTCTGCCACGACCCCAGTATACCAGTTACGTTTGAAAAAAACAGTATACGCTAAGTAAGTACCGCGGAGGGCGCCGCCTCGTGGTCACTTTTTTAAAAATGGGATGATTAATTAGTTAAAGGACAAACTTCAACGTGGGGAATAAATCAATATTTGAAACTTGGTCATGTTTGTTTAATAATCTGAATTATATACCCCTCATCCCTCTCCAGAATACACCCAATATTTAAAAAAAAATCCGAGAGCCTAGAGCCTATAGGTATACCTAGCCTATACCAGTTAAGGGTTAAAAAAAAGCGAAACAGCGCTTAGCAACCGTGGGCGCGAAATCTCAATTTTGCTACTTTTACAGATCCGCGGTATTTAAGTACAAACTGCTTGCACGCGGTTTTGCACTATCATCGACAATTTATTATTCTGAACATTTACTAATTAAAAACCTATTAATAAATTATTCTTGCGGTGTATCCCGTTTGTATAGAAATTCCGACGCGTTAGGTCAGGGTTGACTAACTGGCGACTCACGAGCCGCCGGGGCCCCCTCCGCCTTGCTGCCACGCTGAACGTCCCCCCTCCATTCCGACCAAACTCTGACCATCGCAGTCAAAAAGAGAAGGAAAGAAGCAGGAATCGACTGCGATCGTCAGAGTTTGGTCGGTATGGAGGGGGGACGTTCAGCGTGGCAGCAAGGCGGAAGGGCTCCCGGCGACTCGTGAGTCGCCAGTTAGTCAACCCTGCGTTAGGTTATATTAAGGTCACATCGTTAAACATGGCATATTAATGTCAATTACAACGTCCCAGTAAAAGTATTTATGTATACGTACATACACCAATATTAGTCACCCTGAAAACTGGTCTCGAGTCTCAACTAGACGGGACAAGACCAGGTAAGACGAGTCGAGGCAAGACAAAACGCCTTGATATGTACTTCGCAAGACAATGTGTTTTCCACTCCTACGGCTCAAAAAAACGTAGAGGGCGCTCGAAAACCAGTGGTATTTCTGGAGATCGGTATTTCAGGACGCGAGATACCACAGGCGAGGTATAGAATAGACTACTTATCTTGTGGGGGTAGACGCGTCACGTGACACGGGTAATGCAGCGCGCTGCATACCGACACAATCTGGCTCGAAACATGGGTCTGGGAAATTACGTTGTTTGTCCTTATATGATCAGATTTCGGGCTGAGTGAGGTCTCATTCGAAAGAGGAAGCTTCAATGCAGCCCGCTCTGGTCATCGTTTCAGTCATAAAACTCTTTTAGTGACCTACAAATACTTGGAATCTGCGAGGGTATTTTGTCGATTTTTTCTCTACTTTAGATACTCATATTATCAGATATCAATACAATCTCGTTGAGCCATGACCAGAGCGGGCTGCAATGAACCTTCCTCTTTCAAATGAGACCTCACCCAGCCAAATATTTACACTTTTCTTTTTTTGTGTTAAAGCTCATAGAATACCGACTAAAACTAGAAAAAAAAAACGTTGTGTCTATTGTTATTTCTCACTTTACAACTTGCGTTTGAAAAAGGCCTGTTTTAGGGCTATCGAGGATGACCTACCCCCTTAAGTTGTAACTAAAATGTGGCTTTTATATTTTTACCGATATTCAAAGCAGAAGAGAAAGATAAAATAACCCTGCTGCACGAACAAATTCAAGAAGCACATTTTCATGTATAATTTTATTTTAGAGTTTTAAGAAATAAGTATGTACAAAATCGTATGTTATTATGAAAAAAGTGATGAAATCCCCCCCACAACTTGTAATATTTCATTCTAAAGTTTATTTTCAGCAATAGCAACAATTTGAAAAGTTGGGCTAGCGCGAAAAAAATCTAAAGCCGGGCCTGCGTCAAGTTTTTGCGTTGCGGTCTCGTGCTTCCGTATGTGCCTGCGACCATCGCGCACGCAAAGGACGGAGTGTCTCGGCGCCCGAAAGACGGAGGGAGACAAAACATAAACGCTGTCGTCTGTCTCGTACTGTCCTCGCTCGGTTTTAGTGGCTCTCGCTCGCTCTCGTTCCATCTCGCTCTCGCCTTCGCCGGACAAGAGTGAGACAGAAGTGGTGGGGATAGCGACAGGGCTATATCGGATACACCAAATCGGGTACATATGGAGACAATACTGTATCCACTTATAATTCATATTCGCTTAGAATCTTATAAAAAAAATATCACAGACGAGGTATGGAATAGACCACGGTGTAATAATTTAAGGAATTAGCGGGCCGTTGTGTTTTTATTCTCTCCCCCCCCCCCCCCCCCTCCCGGTATAAACATGACATATGTATGAAAGAAGCTAATTCCCTTTAATTCACGAAAAAAGTTCACATGCAAAGATTGTGAAATCAACTTTGCTAATTCCAATTGTATTCTCGTTCTCCGCTGGAACACTGATTCCTCTGTCACTTTTTATACTTGACATTCCTTCATTGGCCACAAATCAATGCGGTGCTCACATTTTCAGCTTCGGTTTTAAGTATTTAGCGGGCGAGAGGCCTGTAGTTGACACAAAAACTTTTACAAGAGGGATATCTTCTGTTAAAAACGTCGTATGAATATCATTTTACGATGGAAGATAATAAAAACACAACGGCCCGCTAATTCCTTAAAACCGAAGCTGAAAATCTGAGCACTGAATTGATTTGTGGCCAATAAAGGAATGTCAAGTATAAAAAGTGACACAGGAATCAGTGTTCGAGCGGAGAACGAGAATACAATTGGAATTAGCAAAGTTGATTTCACAATCTTTGCATGTGAACTTTTTTCGTGAATTAAAGGGAATTAGCTTCTTTTACACATGAGTCATGTTTGTGTGTGTGTGGGGGGGGGATAAAGCTTACTACAAGTTTTTACTTGTAGGGCACGAACTTTTATTGCTGAAATACGAATAGCATAGCAAGCAACATGCGAGCATCGTAATAGTTTGTAAAATAAAATGGAAAATGCCAGGGAGAAAAATGTAACGATAAGAGCTCTAGGTTCTTCAAACTTCCAAAAATAAGGGGTTTACGGAGAATACACTTGACATTTTATTTTTACTTGGAAGAAGTGCGGAACAAACCAATTTGTGTGACATCCAAACACAATTGTTTAGGGTTAAACACACGAAGGATCCTCTTAAGATAAAGAGGATCGGGATTTTAGGGTTAGGGTTAGAAAACAACAACACGCTTCGGTATCGGCAAGATACCGTCGTGCCCACTCGTAAACCCCCTGCTTTACACTTCTGTTACTCCTGCTTATATATGAAAACTAGGCTCTGCAGCAACCAGTGAGAAACACTATTCCTCCAAGACCCTCTATCGAGAACTAACTTAACTACACTGGAAACGTGCCCGATTTGACACTACGAAATAGTACCATTTACAATCCTTCGCGTATTCAACGATCTACCGCTTTAACGAAATCGTTAAGAATTAATAAATAAAACAGTCCTAAGAATCATTCATAGAATTTCATGAGACAGGAATGGACGTAAGGTACATTCAGCAGTGACATGTTTAGAACGATCACAGACGAGGTATTCCATACCTCGTCTGTGCTATTCCATACCTCGTCTGTGGAACGATTTTGGAAATGAATCTTTATTTATCGTATGTACATCACAGAGATTTTGCTATCATAGTAGAATGCGACACTATCGATGGATGGTATACTGTGAGGAACTTAATAGTTTGTAGGAAACTGTATAAACGAAAAGCATTCAAAAAGTAAACTGTGTTTAAAATTTGTTATAGTCAAATAGAATGTCGTCAAAATGGGTGACATAGTTAAGAAAATTTCGTGCAACGTCACGAGTGTGTGTGCATTGAATTTACTATTAACTATTTGAATAAGTGAAGTGTATATTTTGTTGTTGGTAATGATTACCAAGCGCGTATTTTGCAACACTTGTTTTCACTGAGATTCTTAGATTTATCTGTCAAACATTGTTATGGATTATAATATCGCGAGAATATAAGTTTATAAGAATATAAATATGGCAGTATGTATCGCAGTAATCGGGAAAGATGTAAGTAGAGGTTTTTATAGTTTTGAGGTTATAATAGAATCTGAAGGAATAACTAGACTTCGCGGAACAATAATAACTGTTAAGTCTTAAAGTACCACTATATATTTAATAAATTAAGTGTTTTGATACAGAATTCTCCAAAATACATTAAATGCGCCGACGAGTCATTGGCACTGCAATTTCATTGCAAAGTTCACACATCCATAGATGTGATAGAGGAGAAGCTGAATGTTGGAAATAAAACAGCTGTTGATATACGAGACTTGTATTTAGGATTATTGTACACTACCGAAGAGTATAAGATGTATGCGCTATATATTTTCTCGTTCACACGTATTTATTTTGTCGAAAGGAAATTTAAATGCTTTGTCTTTCAATTTTAGATACGGCTATGCTACCAATACAAAAATTAAATTCATTATTGTATTACCGTCGTCCAATGTAGCACAGCGAGAGAACGATATAAAGATGGTAATAGTTTTTGAAAATACTTTGATGTTAGCACCATTGCCAGTATAATGATAATATTCTTTTAACAGATCTTTAAGAAATTACACGCTGCCTATTGCAATGCAGTATGCAATCCATTTTACATTCCAGGCGATCAAATCAATTCTAAGTAAGCTCGTCGATTCTGTAAATCTTTATATCACGCATGAGAAACTTTGATACAATGGAATTTATATGTACGAATTTTTAGGTCTTTTGATTTATCAGTAATGGAAATAATGGGTATTATATAGCCTGATTCATAATCGATGTGCTATGTATAAAGCAAGAAGTGAATTTTGGGGAGTTATGTGTGGGAGGAGAGTTACGCAAATAAATTGTATAAAAGTTAAGGTGAAATACGAGAAATATATTAATATTTAATGGATGGGTGAAAGACTGAAAAGTTAATATACTTCAATGAGTTCATCCTTCTTCCTTTTGGTGCAATTATAATGTAGTTGCTTCCAATCTGACTTTATCAAACAGTTTCCACAATTTTCCCCAATTAAATAAAACCCTATTGTTATTTAACTATATTTATCGACTTCAAAATATTTTTCTGACATAATAATAATACTCAATGACAATCCTATAATAAAAAAATCGCGTACTTAGAAACCAAGTGATTATTATTGGTTTAGATACACGAATGTATATTTGAAAAAAAATTTCCACGAGCGACCAGAAAATGTGAGAAAACATATGATTCATAAATCCTGAAAGATGGTTTGTATTGACACACGGGGATCTTAAACGACGTGTCCGACCTCGACCGATTTGTAGATGGAACGAGATATATTATTTTAGTTTCAGGTTTACACAAAAGGCCCTTCCCGCTGTTTATTTAACTTGGCGTTCTTTATCCTTCTTGTCTTACCGCGTCCTTCCTCCGTTTCCCTTCCGGAAGTCGCGCAACAGCTTTTCCAACACTCATGATTCCCGTTTACGTTGTTTCCGTGAAATTAATATTTTTGGCATTCGGTGGAACGGAGGAAACATCGATTTTTCGAATTTTTTAGTGTATGTATTCTTCATTGCTTATATGTGTATATTGTAACATGAATTTTAAATAAAATCAAGGTACATGATACTAAATGATTGATAAATGTTATTATTTATATTTTCAACTCTGAGTAATTAAGCTGTCGATCTACGGAGTCTAATTTTATCTCGAATTTTGATTCTTAAGATTGACTGAATTTCTAATTGTATGGGTTCATTGATTTCTTAATTCTCTATCAGTAATGTATGTAATAAAAAAATCTTATAAGATGAATTCGAGGCAACTGCTTTCACTGCTTTATTCTGGAGTGTGGAAAAATCTCGGAGGGATAATTGTAGAAATACTTTATTGGACTAGTTTTTACGCTTTGGCTACAATAATGATTACAATGAAGTTATCGTAATAATCGTTCTTAAAGTATTAGTCAGCGGATCAATAAATAGTAGAACAATATAAGGCACTCTGAAATAAATATACATAGTTTTCGATATCATCAATTTGGTGTGATCCCGAGCGATAGGAGTTTTCGTTCATCAATGGAACGTTCATCGTTCGCCGATAATAAGAAGGAAAATTCTAATCCCTTGGTTCGAATTCGGTATCAGAAATAGGAGAGTTGAGGCTCGTGATTGTGACGCATTGACATGTTCGGATGTCCAGGGTGATGGAAATTCTGGATTTCGTGGGTCCCCTGCTGACCACGGTACTGATTAGAAGTCGGCGACGTTGACGATGACACGTTGCAACTGTTGTTCATCAACATCGAACCGTTGCTGCCTTGGAGAGCGAATGGCCATGACTGAAAAAAATATTGAAAAACTTCGTTCGTTAAAGGTTCTCCTAGAAATTGATCGCTTTTTGTTAGTGAAGAATAGTCTCTTTCTGTAACTAAAAGGTGTATCGAAGACTTCTTCTACAACTAAAAGAAGAGTAGATATGTATTCAAGACTTCTTCTATAACTAGAAGAAAGAATATTCATGATTTCTTGTGTAAGTAAAAGAAGAGTATTCAAGACTTCTTCTATAATTAAAAGAAGAGTTTTCAAAACTTTTTCTGTATCCAAAAGAAGAGTATTCAAGACTTTTTCTGTAAGTAAAAATAAGTATTCAAGACTTTTTCTATAACTAGAAGAAGGGTATTCAAAATTTCAATGACTAGAAGAAAGAATATTCAAGACTTCTTCTGTAAGTAAAAAGAAGTATTCAAGACTTTTTCTATAACTAAAAGAAGGGTATTCAAAACTTCTATGACTAGAAGAAAGAATATTTAAGACTTCTTCTGTAAGTAAAAGAAAAGTATTCAAGATTTTTTTCTATAACTAGAAGAAGGGTATTCAAAACTTCTATAACTAGAAGAAAAAATATTCAAGACTTCTTCTGTAAGTAAAAGAAGAGTATTCAAGATTTTTTTTATAACTAGAAGAAGGGTATTCAAAACTTCTATAACTAGAAGAAAAAATATTCAAGACTTCTTCTGTAAGTAAAAGAAAAGTATTCAAGATTTTTTTTATAACTAGAAGAAGGGTATTCAAAACTTCTATAACTAGAAGAAAAAATATTCAAGACTTCTTCTGTAAGTAAAAGAAAAGTATTCAAGATTTTTTCTATAACTAGAAGAAGGATATTCAAAACTTCTATAACTAGAAGAAAGAATATTCAAGACTTCTTCTATAATTAAAAGAAGAGTATTCAAGACTTTTTCTATAATTGAAACAATAGTATTCAAAACTTTTTCTATAAATGAAAGAAGAGTAGTCTTCTTCTTTAACACGCAGAGTAGGTAGTCGTTAGAGAAAGGTGAAATTCAAATGACTTAAGCGGAAGTATAGGAATAGTTTAAAGAAGTGATCTTCCAGCGAAGGACCCTAGAAGATCAATTACTCACCGACCCGTTTGATCATTAATTTTTCCCTAAATTAAAAACTATGACGATTGATCTTCGAAGTATTTTAACCGTTTCCCCTTATACAGTATTTTGTTATGCTTTTATTACATACTTGCTCTCGGTGATCTCGAAAACGCGGACAGAAATAAGAGCTCAATTATCTTTGAGCGCAAGAGGAATAAAACGTCGCTCTTCAAATAACGGAACTAACTTAGAATTAATGGTGGAAAGGGTGGGTGGAAGCTTTGAGAGTGATTTGGTCCACCTGGAGAGACGTAAACAGAGAACGCGTCTGCGAGGACGACGCTCGCCGTTGCGACGCCGAATGGATCCACCTGGATCCTTTGTTATTTTACGAAGTCATAATCGGGATACCAAAAATCGCGATTGCGCCGAGACGAAAGAGTCTGGACGAGAATATATTAATCTAGCTACTTAAAAACTCATTAATTTTAAACCAAAGCAACTTTTAACATAACAAATCTTATGCTTACAATTTGCAAAGACTGAAGAAGTTTCAAAGCATTTTCCTCCAAGATGAACCGAGGCAGTCAGAGCAACAACGGACTAACCCACATTTTTTCGAAATTGACTTAGTAGCAATAACGTATTCCAATAGGCTTTACTAATCATATAAAATAGAAAAAGAAATTTTTAATGTGGGTTGGTCCGTTGTTGCTCTGACTGCCACAACTAACTAATAACACTAATACACAATATCCATAGTAGTAATATCAACGCCAAGTACTCAAATAAGATATTCCAAAACAAAAATTTCATTTAACATCCAAACAAAAACCTAATACACTCGACAAGCTTGCACACCTTGCCATTTTCCTTATTCTTTCGCGATTTCCTCAATACTTAAGCGATAAGAGACACAGTAGATGCGTTCCAAGTAGAAAAATCAAATATTTGAAAACTCCAAAAAGAAGAAGAAAGAAATAAGAATAATAGAACGAGTAAATCACGCAACAAAATGAAAGAACCGTTAAAATCGTCTTAATATTTAAACCATTAAAAATACAAAAACGAGTGATGCCCTTAAATGAAGAATAATTAAAAGGAGTGAAGTCCACCTCATCAAGCAACGAACGATGCCAAATACCTTAATAAATAATGAAAATACGAGCATGAGACGTCTTCAGCCTTCAACTTCGTTACATTGTTTAATTAAAACCTACCAGTGCCAAAGACAGCGACCTGGTGGTCTCCGAATGCGCGTCGCCGTCGTCCCTGAGGACCGCTCGGAGATGAGCGATGTAAGTAGCGGCGAGGCGAAGCGTGTCCAGCTTGCTGAGCTTCGTATCAGCTGGTACCCAGGGCAGAGTGGTCTTTAATCTGCAGAACGCCTTGCTGAGTACCCTCATCCTAGCGCGTTCCCTCGCGTTCGCGGCGTTCCTCGGCGCCCGGCTCTCTAATTCGTCCTTGCTGTACTTCTCTTCCGAAGCGAACTCTTCATCGTCACCCTCCAGGGACGGCGTCGAGGCGCGTCGCTTACGTGGCATCTTCTGCAACTGTTGAACCACACCACGTTACGAACACTGATCCATTCCCTTCGGACTATCTAGCTTCAGCGCGTTGGAACACGATGACTCTATCTTGCAATTCGTCGGAGGATAGGAAAGAAAGGCTCGCGAAGAAACTTCTGCAAGAGACCGAGGTCCAGGACAAAGGGAAAAGATGACAAGCTCCCTTCAGGTATATCAATCTACACTTATCCTGGCAGATGCAAGGAGATCGAGAGAGATGTCTATTCTTTTTGAAGCATTGGAGGTCGCGAGGGTGGAACGCGAAGACAGAAGGGCACGATTTTCCTCACCTGCTTTCACTTTTCGAAGTGCTCGCTTTTTTCCGGGATTCGTGTGGTTGGAATGCCACGGTAGGCCGCGATGCTCGCGCGAAACTAATCGTAAGTCAAAACTCCCGACGATGAGGAGGAGGACGAAGAGGAGGTTGCTCTGAGAGGAGAGATGAGAGAGAGGAAAGGAGAAGAAGATTGGTGGAGAAGAGGGAGACTTGGGACGCCCTGAAAATCGGGCGGAGCTTTACGAACACGAAAAGCATCTTCCTTCGACTTGGCCACGTCCTCCTCTTTCGCTTTTCCTGGAGCTTCTCGCCCAATCGTTTGGTTCTGCGTCATCTGCAGCCACCTGGTCCATCCTTTCCTCTCTCGTCTTCGTCTGAAACACACACGGCCACGGGCAGTGCTCCTTCCTCGGGAGGAATTGACCTTTACCCTGCTCCTCTTCCGGATATCCGCGACGTTCCACCGAGCCACTGATTTACAGATTCCTCCTCTCTTCGAGTGAGTCGAATGTAATTGGAACCTGGTTCTTACTAGCCAGTCTTTAGGTCAATGTGATTTGCAAGTTGTTTTATGATTAAACATTCTGATTAAGGAAACTCTTGAAAGAAGTAGCTTTCGTTAGCGAGAGAGAACTTTGGACTGAGTTTAGAGGTATTTGTTGGGTGCTTTTAGTTATTTATTTACTGTTATTGAAATTTTTATTTTTTGTTTATAATAAACTCGTATTTTAATTTATTGCCTATATTATTTAGTATATTTATTAGATTAATAGTTATGATTGAGTATATGATAAAGTAAGTGATGAATATATAAAAATTTGTATATATTATCACTAGTATGAAACTACTATTCATGAAACTGTTAATGAAATATATGTATTTATTTATTTACATACGCCAAACAGAAGAATTTAAATGAAGGCAACTGAAGAGATGATGGATCGGATCTATGTAGTTCTATTACTTTAATCCTCTTTGTTTCTTCTAGTTATTTGTAAACTACTTTCATATTTTCTATTGTTTTAAAATATTTTATTTTTTAGCAACGATTTTACAGTGTATTGAGAAATAATTTTTCACTTTCCACTTCTGTTTCCCTCTCTCTGACACTTTCTCCGTGCAGGCAGTCGCCTAGGAGGAAACGACCGTTTGATCTATTAATCCGGTTAAAGTCCTTGTGAACGGGCTGCCATCCATTTCGTTGAAAGGAGGACCTCGAAATGGATCCTGTAATACGAGGTTCGCGGTGACCCCGCTGATCCTACTTAACATCCCGCAGAAGGAGCTGACTTATTGCTCGACAAATTCGTGAAAGTTCCACAGCAATTCGACACCCTTCCATGTAATTGGCCACGTTCCCTTCTCGGTATGTCCATTAATGGATATCTGCGTACAGTAGAATTCTCGAAACGAATGTATTACGTGGAGCAAAGTCGAATTTCACAATATATTCATTTACATACTTATATTATTAAGCTTTTGTTTCGGCATCGAGAAAGTTCCTCTTTCTTCTATTTTTTAAACTAAAAAAAATTCCACATTTAAGAAATTATAGAAGAGAAAATTGAACTCCTTGAAAGACTTAGTGAAGCGACGTAGTTGACCAAGAAATTAAGTTACCTATATTTTTCTGCCGGTTAAACCATATAATACAAAGTACGACAGCATTGAACTTGGACTTTAGTATTAATAAAAACTGTAGAAAGTATAAATATTCTTATTCTGCTTCCGTCAATGTGTAAAATTCATCCCAGAATATTTTTTTAATTGATTAAGCGTAATACTGTAGAATATTTTTAAAATTTAGCATTGAAGTTAAAGTTTCACAAGCTATCTCCAAAGTTTTTTTTAGATGTCGATGCGTACATATACCGACTACAGATAAGTACCCTTTTTCATCGACGAAGTATAGACACCCATCGTTCATGCACAGAGGACACTGCAATCGGTCACGAATATCTAGATGGGTAAGGGTACGTTTAAGTTGGAGCTGCGATAATAGCGAAGAAAAAGAAATATTTCTTTCTCGACGCTTTTATCGTTGGTCATCAATATAGTCATCTCGCTCTTATCGCCGCTTTATGGCATCGATCGTTTATGGCAGCTCCAACATAAGCGTACCCTAAGGCAGTCAAAGTTGGACCGCGAAAGTCCATAAGATGTTAAGGGGGTAGACACGTCACGTGACACGGGCGATGCACCGCGCTGTAATACCGACAATCTAACCTAAAACATGGGTTTGGGATTTTTCGTTTTTCGTCCTTATATAAGCAGATTTTTTTCAGAATTCGAAAGAGGAAGGTTCGGTACAGCGCGCTCTGGTCATCGTTTGAATCACAAAACTGTTATAGTGACCTAAAAATACTTGGAATCTGCGAGTGTATTTTGTCCATTTTTTCTCTGCTTTGGTCACTCATATTATTACATATCAAAAAAATCTCGTCGAACCATGGCCAGAGCGCGCTGCACTGAACCTTCCTCTTTCGAATGAGACCTCGCCCAGCCCAAAATTCGCTCGTATAAGGACGACAAACGAAAAATCCCAAACCCATGTTTCGGGCCAGATTGTGTCGGTATACAGCGCGCTGCATTAAGGCTATCGCCCACTAGGCCGAACGGAACCGAACCGAAGTTCGTCGGCGTTCTTCTATCATATGGGCGATGCATGGTCGCTGCTGTTCTATCATATGAGCGATGCGTGGCTGTCGCGCTTCTGTTCGGTTCCGTTCGGCCTAGTGGGCGATAGCCTTTACCCGTGTCTACCCCCATAAGGTGTGTAGTCTATTCCATACCTCGCTGTGCTTACACACGTTTGGCGCACACCAATGCAGCTTTGCAAACTATTGTATTGTAGTTCGCAGTTTCTCTAATGGCGTCGCCCGAGGCACAAATGAAAATGGTCGACGATGGACGTCGAACGCGCTTGCAAATCGTTGGTCGATTCCTGCTCTTCGGTCGTTAATTTTTCGTGATTTTTCCACGTGTAGCAGTGTGTCCTTTTCTTTTACATGCCTGTGAAACGCGGACGATTTTCATCTCTAGTTTAGTGCGCAGAACATAAGTGATAAACGGAGAAGCCAAGGGAACGTTCATAATACTCTGACGAAAGTTCCGGAAGGTGGTTCGTCGTGTAACCGAATTTTTTCGTACGACGGGCCGTGCTTTCGAAAGTACGTAAGTTCCAAAATAGCGTTTATCAATAACTGAATTATTAGCTCGCGGTTATCTGGGGAATGTGTGCGTCAAAGAGGTTAGGATGCGTATTTGTATACGAAACGAAACAGAAGTTTACAATTTCGATAAAGCTTATTACTCATTTTTTATGTACATTAAACAATTCGTTTTGATTCAATGTATACGATATAACGTTACTCATAAGAATTTTGTTTACTCACGAAGAATTTTGTAATTTGTGGTATATTTTATATTTCGTATATTTTAAGTTTGTTAGTATCAGGAATTAGTGATTAATGAACGTTTGTCAATTAATTTGAATTTTATTGTAAGAGAGGTACAATGATGACATTTTATAGTAGATATTTTTACCATTTAAGTTTTAACTGAATATGACCGAGGAACATCAGCTGCCTTCCGATTCCGACGAAGACGATGAAGATTATGTTCCCGATGGCGCTGATAGCGAGCCTGTCTCGGAAGTAGAGTCCGAAGGCGACGCAGAAAGTGGTCCTGAAGATGAGAACGATGAAAACAAAAGGGAAACTACTAAGAAAAGAGGAAGAAAGAGCGGCAAAGGTACAAAATCAAAAGTGAAAAAGCGTAGGAAATCGGGGAAGAATGTTAAAGACGAAGGCGAAGACAAAGAGGAAAAGGAGGAGGAGTCTGCGGAGAAGAAGAAGCTTACCGAAGAAGAAGAAAAGAAGCGAGCTGATTCTCTCTGGGCTGATTTCATGAAAGATACAGGCGAGCAATTTAAATTCATCGTACGTATTAAGTTTGTTTCTTACATGAATAATATCGTTGTGTTCCTTTTGCAGGAGTCGTATCTAAAGCCAGCCCACAAGACTCTACGAATAAATTGAAAGAGAAGTCGCCGCCATTGGAGAAACCAAAAGTGGAAGAGAAAGTGAAGATAACCAAGGTCTTTGAATTTGCCGGCGAAGAAGTGAAGGTTGAACAGGAAGTGTCGGCGGATTCGGCGGAAGCTAGACTGTCGCTTTCCTCTGCCGAGAACTCTGAGAAGACAGGGAATTCTGCTTCCCCTGCGGGCAGAGGCGCAGGGAGAGGGAAAGGTTTCAAGCGGGCTGGTTTAGGAGGCATCTCCTCCGTTCTTGGTCAGTTGGGGAAGAAGGCAAAGATCAGCACGCTAGAGAAATCGAAATTGGATTGGGATAGTTACAAGAAGGAAGAGAACTTGGAGGAAGAGATTAGCACTCATAACAAAGGGAAAGACGGGTATTTAGAGCGTCAAGACTTTCTGCAAAGGGCGGATCTGCGACAATTTGAGATTGAGAAACAGTTACGTAACGCTAACAGACGCAGTGCACGGTGAATTTTGTACGTTAAGGTCTACACGTGTCTCTTCCCTACCGGCGAGAATCGAGGGTTGCGTTGAAAGAAGTATCTCACTAGACTTGCCATTCACCGGCGCTTATAGCATCCGTTCGATCCGATTTCCTGAAACTCTCGTTAAATATTTTGTAACACGTGTGGAGATGTGATCGCCCCGCTTGGCTTGACAACTGGCTGGATCTGTTTACGAAGATGCGGCCCGACCGGCCAACTCCGTGAGAAGAGACTGATCATTCCATTGTATTTGAGAATAATACAGTATGCTGTGTAATAGTTTAATTTACCATCAGCGAGCCTTCGCCTCGGTCCATTATAACGCCGAACTTCGCATCGAAGCAGGATGTTTGAAGCTTGATGCTTCGGGAACCACTATATATTCTAATGATACAAAGCTCCAGAAACGTTTTTATTCCGTTTCAGTGAAGGGAGAAGGATGGTTGACTCAGTATGAATAGTCTAGGTATTTAATAAGAGTCCGTTTGAATGATGAATGAATACATACGAGTACGCGCCTTAGAAATAATCATGACATTTAGTTTCATTTACGATCACTGCCTTTGGCGAGTCACGCGAAACATGTTACACCGTATTTACGAACAAGCCACACGAAACCGAGAGCAGGGAGCGTCGTTGAAGATCAACAGTTAAAAGTAGTAGTTTTATATTTCCGTGGCGAAAGTTACAACCAACTATGTACTTTGATCGTTGCTTGCAGGCTACTTACAAACTAACGTTTCGCTCTTCAAACGATATCTAAATTAATCTGAATATCTGCAAATCTTGAGTCAGGTTTATAGTTTCTGGGATACGTGTAAAATGCATCCACACAGATACGTACGAAATTACGATATTCTGGCGGACTATTTAATATCGTGAAATAGAAGATAATTGATATTTAACAACTACTTCATGTTCGTCGTTATATATCGCGTCTTGGCTTCTTAGGATCGTATAGCTATGACAAGGTCTACAGATACGTGGCCAAAATTAATATGGAATAAGATGTTTATTATTGTTTTTGTCATATATGTGGCGTTCCTTCGCTTGGTTATGTACTTTCTTTTTTTTTACCAGAAAACAAATCTTTGCGTCATCGAATGGTCTGCAAAAGGAGATTGATCCTGTGGACACTGCTTAAATACCTTTACGCAGTAACGAGTTATGTTCGTGTTACTTAATACTTAAGTATACAGGACGCTGGTTCGCGAATCGATGATGTCTCTGCGAGCGATTATAATTGATTTTGTAAGCAAATACAAACAGGACACTTACTAGGAGCACTGGTGAATTATTACCTCTATTTGCAGAATTTCACACTCCTTCCCTGAAATGCAAGCGAGCGGTTTAAGATATATTCTCAGGCTCGATTTACTCCTGTGATTATTATACACTTATGAGCACTTACCGGTCTGTTTCCAGAAATTTTCGAGGAGCACAGCCTGCATTCGCAACTAAAATAAGATGAATTTAGAAATATTCGCAAGCATATCTACTCAGCGTTAATTCCCATGCACTGACCTTTGAGACCGGGAAAAAGAGCTCCTCAGTTTCTGTATTCTCTGACACACGCTGGACCATCCACGTCTGATTATGTTTTGAAGTCTGCTAAGTTTCAATCACAGGTAAAGTCATTTCATTTTAGAAACGGAGCGTGGTATTATTTAAATAATTCTAACTTTGCGGTGGAGGGTGTGCATTGGCATTTTTCTTGACGCAATATTCCTCTCGATTTATCCGAGTGCCTTTTGCTCCTCGCCTGTCCACTCTTCACGCGTCTCTTCTCCTGAAAGTGACGATCGCGGTACAAAATACAAGTACGTTGTATATGATAAAACAATTGAAAGTCGCTACTGGCAAACTGGATGCTTTACTTTATTTTTCGTGCAGCAACACTCGCTGTACTTCGATAGAATCGCGCAGGACGAGGGGCGCTTGCATCCCCTGGACGTGGATCTTGTGGAGCATATACAAAGAGATTTCAGGAGCTTGTCTCGATGGTGTTCTCTTCCCCGTGACTTCTTACACCATGAACAGGACTTCTTTTCCCTTGTCGCCGTGCTCCGAGGTTTTCGTGGCACTTCCTGCTTGCAATGGCAAATGGTCCTTTTACCTGGCCGTGGTTCTCGGAAACTTGGTCCCGATTTACTTGACTTCACAGACTTCCTACTCTTTACACTGCAAACGAAAGATCGTCGGAGTTCTCAGGAGAACTCAAGTACTCTATGAACAAAATTTACGCCCCATTTTCCACCGTCTTTATATCTGGAATCAAACTGTACACTACCGGTGAAAAATTTGGAAGCATACTATGAATTCAGAGAAACAAGGGTTTTATCCTGAAACAAACTAATGCAAGTATGTAATCCTTTTGCGTGGTGAGATATTAAAATTAGGGATGGAAGCGTCGAAACCTCGAAAGCAAAGAAATTTTCGAATTTCCAGAATTCAAAAGTTTGCACTTTTTTCGTGATTCGAAACTCTTGAAATTCAGATAAGGAAAAGTGTAAAATCGTTCGAAGCGTGCTTCGAAAATTTCTATACTGTTATATTTTTGTTTCTATTTTCTTGAACTATGGCTCATAGAGATATATACGAAAATTTTGTTGACTTCAGTTCTTAAAGTAAGATATTCCACTTACAAAATAGAATTAGCACTTTCAAGTTTCCAGAGTTTCGAAGCTCTACAAACTTTCGGATTCGAGTTCCGAGAATTTGAAAAATAGGTTCGAACCCACCCCTAATAAAAATATATGGGATTCAAGAGCACTGCAATTACCACTAAAAGTGTTATCTTCGAATTGGAAAGATATTTTTCATACAACGTGATTTTAAGTGCTTCCAAACTTTTCGCCGGTAGTGTACATATTTCAGGACACCCTGTATTTTGTTAATGCCCGCTTATCGCGTTAGGATTAGGTAATGTGTCCAGTGGTATGTCTAGGCTCGGTATCGGTGGCTATCTGCTGATTCATTGAAATGGCATGGGAATGAGGATCCTACAGAATGCAAGGTCGAAAACGATCTGTTGCGTCTGTTGGTGCTTCTCACGGGAGTATGCAACAAAGACAGTAATTTATCTATTTCTCTATTAGCCTCTCACCATATCGTCTGCTGCGTGTTCGTCGACGTGGAACATTCTATCGGCGGCTTCGAGGCTTGGCATTTCTTGCTGAAAAAAAAGCTGAAAATTGAACGTGGAAAATACTTTGCCGAGGACACAAGGCAAATGGCCTCGACCCATTAACGCCCAAATTGTTTTTCGCCTTGTAAAATTCATTCATGTAACACAAAACAGTTTCTCATTTCGCGCTGTGCTTGTGTATATTAAACTAAAAAGTGTCAATACAGACTTTCAGAGTCAAATAGTTTGTACCGACGTGCGGAGGAAATTAACAGGAAGGATTATCGAGAATCTTGCCCGTTCCCACTTTTCAAATTGCATTGAGTTCTTCTAACAGAATTATATCGAAAAGTACACGCAATTTTTTCTTCTTTTCATCGACCTCTTTGTGGTTGGAAGAGTTGGTCGATAAGGGGTACGCGGTCGTTAACGAGGTCATTTACCTTACTCCACACCTTTATTTTCATTTTCGCCTTTTTACTGGAGGCAAAACGACCGCGGAGTATGTACTGAAGAACGGTTGATACTTTTTACAAATCTTTATGCGACTCGGTGTCCTCGATCTCTTGGCTCGATCCTGTGATCTCTTTTTCGAGCTCGAGCACTTGGACCTTCTCTTTCTCGGTTTCGGTGCCCTCGAAGTGCTGGCTGAAATCTTGCGCGAGGGCTTCTTCGCCTTCTTCGTTTTAGTCTTTCGTGGTTTGCTAGTGCTGCACACGAATGAGTGAAGGGAGTGAAGTATACGCGAGCAGATTTACAATAATTATTGTGTACCTCGCAAGATACTTATTCGCCGGGCACACTGGATCGTTACATCTTTTGGTCATTTTCTGTTACTTCTATATGGAATTCTGGTGTGTAAGAAATTCAGGCATCGGGTATAATCGAGATTGAATAGCTCGGAAGGGAAGGATAAACTTTGTAGCTTATAACTACTTGGTGGTGTTGATTATTCATTAACCTCCCGGTACCAAGGAGGATACATGTGCCTCAACATTTTCTTCTCCTTCTAGTTTTACGTACATCTTCTTCCAAACGTTTGCTCATTTTAGTAATCGTTTGCGGTCATTGTCATTGCTAATTTATAATGATGGATTGGTGCGCGAATTATTTTATTCTGTCTATTTTAAGGTGTAGTTGCGTGTAACCTATTGATTTTATTATGCATTACATTGACGGGCAATCAGATTCAGAGCTTTCTTCGAACGATTCGAGTTTAATTATCGCGAAAACGTTCGATCATGATGTCGCTTGCGCGACACTTCGCGTTAAATGTACCTGATGGAGTGAGACCCGTGTCAACATGATTATCTTGACGTATCAGCGCTAACTAATCGGCTTTATTAAATATCTGGTGCGACGTGGTCGGGGCTTGGGAAGAAGTTTCCTTTGAAACACACAAGCGGCTGAGATGTTGCTACGCTTCTTGTGATTGCAGACTTTCATAATTCTGATTGATATCGTCTTCACGATAAATGAGTATCTTTGTATTGTAACGGTATTACGAGATTTCGCTTTGTGATGCTATGAATAATTTTTATAGCGATGTACATAATGTCACTATCTGTGATTGATATTTGGAGTGATTACATATTCTTATCTCGAAGGAGATTAATTTTTATGCAACGTAGGTAGGATGGTATGTGGGCCGTTGTAGACGATTAAAGAATATTTAATTATTGTTCGTATAAGTAGCTGTATTTGCGTGACGACTTGAAATTATAAATTGCAAGGAAAACGGCACACTCTCTGTGGCAAATAATAATTGAATTGTTACTAGTGATAATGATAAGATGAGTGGTCAGAGAATAGAGAAGGAAACAGGATTGCTCTACCACGTGCAATTAACGTAGCATAATCTTATTGTTAGTTTAAAAAGAATTGTTTCTTATCTACTCGTAATCATGGCCAGAAGGATACTACAGTCTCTGTAAAATTAAATTACAGTCCACTTCGTGATCAAGCACCATGAAATCAAACGATATTAATTAACGAAACTTAATTAACCAACTGGTTGCACCAAAATCTCCCAAATAAGAATCATAATTTAGAGATTAGATTTAGAGTAGATCTAGAGATTTAAGGATCCACTTCCCCATCGATCACGACGAAATGAAAGTGAGATACATCGAGCCCTACTAACCGGATATCGAATTAATTAAGCAGCAAGTTGCAGAGTAATCTCCCAAATAAAAGTCATCAACATCACGAGCACAGGGAACACAAGCTGTCCTATGCAAGAACATTCATCTCTCCCTGAAGTAATCGCGACATTAAGTACCCCGCAGAAGCCATAAGAACCGAATCACCCACTTCTCGATCGATCACGGCAAAATCAAAGGAAGATAAATGAAAGCCAACTCACCACGATATCGAACTAATTAAGCAGAATTTCACAGCGTAATCTGCCGAATAAAAGGGATGATCAGCATCGCAGGGGCACGGAACACGAGTTATCAGATGCAAGGGTACTCATTTTTCCGCGGCGCAATCGGGATCGCGAAAGTGTCACGAGCGTTGTAAAGCTGAATTACGATCCATCTTTCGATCAGCCGCGGCGAAGATAAAGGGGCTCGGTGACGGTGGAAAAGAGGAATGAAGGAAGACGCGCGAACCGCGTGCATCTATCGAGTCCGTGTTCGATGTGTGCGCGAAACGGCAGCAAGAGTATCGACGCCAGACTGGCGGCCGTTAGTTGTGGCCTTGCCATCGGCAATTTATTCACGAACCTGAATATCTCCCGAGGCATTCGTTCGTTCGGCAACCGCCGTCCGTTCCAGAGCAGCAAGACCCTCTGGCAGCGAGCGCATTCGTTATTTTCCCAGTTGCTCGAGACACGACGCGACCGATGTACATGCCAAGATTAGCTGGATGATCGGGCCAACGACTCACGCCTTGACCATCCAATTACCTTGGCTAGCTAAATCCTAAACGCGCCCGTGGAATTTCGTGGCGGCGAAGTTTTTGGAGGTAGCACCTTGTCGGGTCTGATAAGAGAATGGTCAGCGGGGCAGGATCTTAAGGTCATGTTCAGATATACTGGCCGGTGAATTCGGTTTCGCGAGCAGCGCGCGAGGAAAAATCAGCCACCACCACCTGACGATCGTGGATTGGCAGTTGAAGTTGCTTAGGTTCTTGGTGAGAAGCTAGAGAAAAAAAACACCGAGGCAAACAGCGGGTGGTGGGAGAATACCCCTCACGAAACTCACCAGCCAATAAATCTGAACACGACCTTAGTTCCAGCGGAGGAGGGATGGTACATGAGTAGTGAGGGTGGTATTGATAAGAGAATATGACATAAGTGAAATACGGAGAATCCTTAGCGAGGGTTTCAGGAATTTCGTGTACTGACTGGAATTTTGGGGCCAGATGATTTTGGGGCACCCTGAACCACCCAAGTTACAGAGGAAGAGAAGAAAAGAAGAATAAGAACTTTGATACAGGTCAACTTTTGTTTGAAGTATTTCTTTCGATAAAAGTGTTAGTTTTGGAATTTGAAAGTTAACATTTGAGTGTAGAATGTAGATGGAGACATGATTGTAGTTATAAGGATGTATCGAACGTACAATATTAGACACAAGTATATGAAATTTGAAATACTTGAATATCTACGTCTTACACATAGTAAATATAGATGTAAGGAACTTGAACACAGTTGGAGCCTCATTTTTACTCCTAGAAACGCATTTTTCACGTTACAAGTGCTTTTCCAAGCATTATTTGCTAAACTTTTAGCAGTGAAAATGCCCTGAATTCGCAATTGTCTCAAGTTACAATTTATTTCTTTAAAACGGTGTAGTAAAAACAATTCAAACTCGGCAGATATTTTCAACTCTCCATATACAACATGCACAAAAATATTAAAAACATTGTTACCATTTCGTCAAAATTTTTTCAGCAGATTTATCTGTGAAGATCATCTCTTAAGATTCTCGGAGCACATCAGGAAGATTACAAAAATAACAATCTCACAAATTTCCATCAACTTGGTACCATTTTGAAGACAGGCCCGATACACCTTTAACTTCTCTGTGAGTCGAACGTTAATATAACAAGCTGTTCCATTAATAAAGAAGATCAAGCACCTCATGGATCAAAACTTGAAAGCCATAATCTGGAGAGAAGTGATCAATTACTATAAATCAAGAGAGCTTGTTCTTCTCGCTGTTTGTAACTTCAACAGCTACGGAAGTAGATGTACAGTGGTATTCTCCGCGTGGCCCTCCTCCAGAAATTACGGCAGAATTTCCCGATGTCGCGGTCCGCGAGGCGAGACATTCGAGCCGTCACCGTTTAAATATAAACCCATTTCATGCACCCCGTAATTCCTCCTGGATATTTCACTTGCACAGTCTCGTCCCCGCGACGCGCGCACGCACGAGTGCATTTTATCGCTCCGCATTGTCGCGGGCTGTTAATAATTAAGAGCCGCCCCCGGTTGTACGCGAAATCATTACCACCTATTTTAAACGTCGCGAAACAAGACTTCAGCGCCCGCCGCGATAATGGGCTCGCGTGAAAATGGACACCCTTTGTGTCCTCTGTCGGACAGGACGTAACGAGCGGCAACGGGTCGCCGTTTGCAACGTGTACTTTATAAACGCATTGTGAGAACGTTCTTTCCCTTCTTCGGCCAAATTGTAGAAACGGAAGCCCGCGTCTACGACCGGAGGCTTCAACAAAGACAATTACGGCAGAAGGAACTTTCCAGTTTTCATCGAGGGACATAATGGATTCGAAGCCAACGGCCCTCCCGCCCCAGTGTTTCCATTGGATATAAATTATGAAAGGGGACCGATAAAGGCACCGACTTTAAGAGAAATTACGTGTGTTCGATTACGCGGACAATCTAGAAGCAAATTTATGGGAGCCAATCGCCGGGGACTATTATTTTGTATGTAAAAGGGGTTCTTAAGGCTTGATATGAAATTATAATGAGTGGACATGGGGAAAGGCCGCACGCTGCGTGGCTTGTTAGATTTTCAATTCTTCTGGGAGTAGGTAGAGTGTAGATTGAATCGTTTATTGAAAATATGGGACTGTTGGTACGGTATATTTTATTATAGATCTAACTTGATGTAGAGTAATAGCTTGTCGTTATAGTGTTTAGAAAGATTTGTATTGAAATTATAGAAATTGCTGTAGGAATTCTTGAACTATGATTAAGTATTTATAAATTTTAACAAATTAGTGTCTCTAGTCCTTTTATCGTCGGTGATCACACTGGGCCAAAATGGCTCACAATTTGACTTTGAGGTAAAATATCTTCTAGGTATTATTGAAAATGGTACTGTTTAAATATGATGATACTTTAAATGAAGGGTAAGAGGAAAAAACGAGGAATACCCCTTTTCGCGTATTTGCGATTTATAGCACATTTTGTTAGAAGCAACTGGGACTACAAAACTGTTAAATCACAAAGCGATATAAAGTTCAAATGCCCCCGTAAGATAACGTTAAAGGTTTGATATACTAGTTAAAAAATGGTAATTTCCACTCTGCACTGGAACGAAACACTTAATTTTCTCGGTAAACCTGTTTTGTGAAATTCCCTGTTTCCCCCTTAACCTTCAAATAATAATTATTATATTCTACGATGTTCAAACTTTATCTCAGCATTTTTGCGAATTAATTTAACAAGTCGCTTTTAAACAGCAGTTGATTAAAAATTAGCCTGAGTCGAATCGATTCAGTGTAAAAACTACGTTCGAAAAAATAGGTGTGACAACCGAGGATTAATATCCAACTATAATAATAATAAGTTTATTGACTGTAGACCCTTTGATAGAACTCTGACTTACTATGAGTTTCTTCCAGAATTTCAAACGGGGAAGATTGCCAAACGCCTAATCTAATTGTAGTAAACTGTAATACGAAGACGATAAGACTTTAAGTTTGTTAACTTTACACTCGCGTTTGGAGAACTATTATTTTACTGGGGATAGGAGCAAAACTCTTACAATTAGTCGGGTTTAACTGAATTGCAGTTTCTTCCGTTCCTCTATACTCTATTCGGTCATGCATATGCAAACTGGATGACTTCGTTGCATGGTCCGCTGTTAATTTACATAATTGGGGGTGCGCTGTTTTTTACAGGACGAGTCTGTCTAGCAGCGCGACAAACGGTAGGATAATCGATGCTATATTCGTTCGAGACGCTTCCCTCTCGGTAAATGTAATTTCGGTGCACCTGAAGGAATCTGCAAGGCAAAACGAACGGGGTCTATTTTCATCACGGTCCCGCCTTCGCGATCGGGAATTTCGCTCCGGTTTCCAAGGTTTTTCCCCCGCGATGCAGCGGAATAGAATTGCAGTGGCGTATACGTAGGAATCTAGCGATGCGTCGTCAAAGAAAGTGGAAGTAATAGGGAAGGAAAAATAAAATTTGAACTAAGGACCGAAAGAAATGAGACGAGAAGCGATTAAGAATTCGAGGAGCGATTTTATTGGAGGCGTTGAAAATTATTAACTTTATTTCTTTTTTATCGAAATTTTGCCCAATTGGCTAACAATCTTCTAATGCGAATGCGAGACGGAAATATTCAGTTCCACGTTAAATTTGATAAATAGAGAGAAGCTGTGCTTCATTTTATCTCCACGTTGTGGAATGACGTGGACACGAAAAGAAACATAAAACGATGTTTTTTTACGAGTGTAAACACATTCTTGTTGCACACTTTGAGGGGCGCCGTTACACACGAGTACACCCCTTGAATACACCACTGATAAAATTCCAAGAATTCCTTTTGCCAGAAGCAGGCTAGACGAGACTAGCAATAAGATTGATTCGCGCCACCAGGATTCCACCGTCTGGCTTCATCTTGCGTGCCAACGATTCAGAATTAAAGTTTCGTCCGGTAACTACTGTGTTATTGTTGAAATTGCATTGACAAGTGTTTAGGAAGTCATCGCTCATTAGTACACTGTCTACATTATCCTAAAGTCTAAACAACTTTCGAATGCCTACCCTGACTGATTCGTAATTCTCAGTTACAATCTTATCATAAAAATTTTTAAAAAATTAAAACCGACTTCAGAAATATAAAATTGCACTAAAAAGTACAAAATAATTTTTTCCCTTATTTAATCTACGACTCCCATATTTTTTAAGTCGGTGCCTCATCATTTGCACTGTGTAAATCTGGTACCGACTTAAGAAATATGAGAGTCGTAGATTAACAGGGAAATAAGGGAAAAAAATTATTTTTTACTTTTTAATGCTATTTTATTTTTTTAAAGTCAGTTTTAATTTTTTTAAAATTTTTTTACTTACAGTCATCTTCCGTCAAAGTCACCTTACCCTTGTCTAATCATCCCCATCGGTCCGTGTCGTCGGAACCTAGAACAGTGACGCGGACTGAAAACAAGCTCCACAGTCCGGGAGCGTTAAGTTTCGACCCGATGAAAATCATAACGCGCTAAAAACGCCCCCGAGCGCAGCCGTTTATCTCGGGAAGGGGCGTTTTTGCCGTTGGAATAGGGCGAACTTAGGGATCGAAGAGCGGATGGCGCATTCAGGGCGCTAAGTAAAAAGAAGACGTCCACTCGAAAGCCCTGAGGCCACTCGTGCCTAAAAGCACTTGGATCGGTATGTGGATCAATTATATGAAAGAAACGTGGCACGAATTAATGCGAGCCAGGGGCCTATAGTAGGGCCAGGGAAAAAGAGGATCCGAAGTGGAGCCATTCCTCCACTTTTTGCGCGATGTCCTTTCGTGCTCGATTCCCGTTCACGCAACAGACACGCATCGCTGTCTATTTCTACGTTTCCTCCAACGAAATAACGAACTAATCATATCGGTTAACGACCCCCGGACCATCGGTCGCCGCTGCTCTCGGTCCAACCGCGCATTTCCAGCTTTCGATTACCTCACGGAAAGTCTCGTTCCTGTCAGACATTTCTCAATATCCTCTTTCCCGGCTTCGTGCCGCCTTCTCTTATTTTCCCCGTTCGCCTTACGGTAAAATTAACCTTCAGACTCGTGCTACTCGATCTTGTGGAAAAGGAACGTCGAGACAGCCCCTTGCGCCCAGTCAACCGGGCTGCACAGGGGGAACCTTGATCACGGAAACTAATCGGTGGACACCGTCTGGATAAATAATCGAATGATTATATTTTGGGAAGGGAAATTGGGAATTTATTACGCGGGAGTGGTGAATCTACCTCCTTCGTCTTACATTCTACTTATTTAGTTTTCTAATTATATAGTTTTTAATTATTTTTTTAAATATGCAGGATGAGTGTACATGGATACCACAATATATATCCAGCCAAAGGAAAGAAAATAATCCTGGTAGATATTCTGACAAGCATTTCTTGCGCGCTACTACATACTCTTTTCCGCGTTCCCTGCCACGCTTCTCCCTTTTTCTCTCCCGCCGCCACCGCAGTGTCTGGTCTTCGTTTACGAGTTCGAGAGGCCATGTTTTATGAATGGGACATTCGATGGAAGGAAGATTGCTACTCCGTGAATCTATTTCGCGGCGCGAAAGGCCCGCAAGAAGTCGTCGAGCGTGGACTTTAAAAGGGAACGGGCTCGAATTGCCGTGCTACGCGAGGTACCGTATAATTTATCTCCATTTCAACTTTGTATGCATAATCCGCTCCCGTTTCGTTCCTCTTCGATGAGCTTGATGGAGTAAAAGGCTATTGAAATTGTTTACCTTTCTGTGTTCCGATGCTCCTCTTGTAATTACGGCGTAATAGAATGGCGCTAATTACGCGACGTCAGCTCGCCTCGTACTTTCGACTCCCGTCGGAAGAAACTCGTTATCCTAATGTAACGCTATCATTTATCTTTCTTCTTCATTTTCTCTGCTTTGCACCTCGAGTACAAAGCGGTTTCATATTACTGACGCTATTCGTCCGTCTACTAACCACTTTCTTAGCACGTGTCCCTAAACTTCATTATCCAAACCCTTTTTGCACTACATACAGCATCGGAAATATTTATTTCCTCACTCGAATAAACCCTTTACCATTTATACCCCTCTTATTATATTACTGCGAAAATTGTGCGTACTAAATAAATAAATAAAATAAATACTTCCAGTACCCACTGTACTTGCCTTTACTTCCTGTATCTTGGAGCTAGGTACATTAAGAAACAGTCTATATAGCACAGCGCTGTGCCGTCACTGTCGCCAGCCAGCTGAGCGGAAAAGCCCCTCGTTGGTCGTCATTTTTCAACATTTTCCTTCCCCCTGTGTTTCGCCGAGCCCTTGGTTACACCCTCCGTGCAAACGAGCTCCCTTCGCCTAAGCGTTCCTCGGTGGCTACGGAAGACAAGTGGCGGGAAGATGTTTGGTCTCTCTGTTCACCCCTTTTCCTCCCGCGCCGCCGTCTTCTCTCGTCTCTCCTCGTTCGGCTCGTTCGAGCGGGCATGTTTTATGGATGGCCTTCTAGAGGTTTCGCGGCGCCAGCTCTTCCGTGGATACACCGGCCACTTACTGTACAGCCCCCTCTCCGCTGTTACGAGCAAGCCAAGAACGTAAACGTAAATGAGATATTGGAATTAGGAGGCGATAACCCCCATTCTATCACCCAGCGGGCGGAATTCGACGGGGAATTATTCCGGAAGTCAACGATGCGGATAGAACCACCCCTCTCGCGTTCTCTATCCAGGGATAAAATGTAGGTCGTAGAGAGTTACGGAAGGAGACGCGTATTCGAACGGATTCCGTAATTAATTTAGCTTTTGTCTAGGCGCCGTTTACGTAAAGTGGTTTCTTCGAGGCGCCTGGTTGGATTTTCTTGCGGTATCTCGGTGTGAAAAATAGTAGTGCCTTTATAATCCTTCTGTGGGGAATTATTAAGGGGGTGGCCTCCCTAGAACGGTCAAAATAATTACATGTTTCTTTGGGAATTTTTTCCAGAAAAACAGATGAACTTTTTTATTAAACATTAGTCTATTGGAAAGAGCACGTCTCATGGATATTTCAGTATATTTATGGTGAAAAATATTGAAAGGTTTATGAGTTATAGGCAATGCCCGAGACGTCCTTTTTTAGGCGCTTTGCGGTGACAATCGTAGCTCGGTGCAAGATCATCCAAAATTGAAAATTCGATGTTTTTTTAGATTATATATGAAATTATCTAGGCGCTATCGGCCCGATTTTGGAATTCCCTTTTTAGACAAAATGGCGGCTGTGCAAAGTTGAAGCATCGATATTTGGCAAAAATCGGTCGTTTCTCGAGATTAAAAAAATCCAGGCAAAAAAGGAAAAGCTCCCGATAACGCTTAAATTTTCAACCTTAAAATAAGCCTGCAAAGCCTCGAGTAAATCGGTTCATTCATTTTTGAGTTATGTGTGTCACCGATTTTGGAAACATGATTTGGAGGAAAACGCTTTTAAAGTTTTGGGTCTGAGTGCTACACCGAAGAACTCCTACGTGTTTACAGGTGTATAACTTTGTCAATTTTGATCGGATTAACTTGACACGTTCAGGGAATATTTTCCAGATAATATAAAATAAAGATTTATGAAAATAAAATTCACGATAATATAAAAATCGAAAAATGAATTTTTTGAAAATTTCCAGGTTGACTTTCCCCGTAAAGGGGGGGGGGGGGTCCGGTCTAAAAATCGATTTTGTTTTATTTCATTTTTCGAATGTTTAACCTTCTAAGAATACGTGTTAAAGAGAATTTTTTGAAATTCGTAAAATTCCCGAAGTTGTAGGCATTTGAGTAGCGGAAAATGCATGGGTAACACCTGGCTACTAGGCACTCACATAAAACTTTAAACGCGACACAGTGTTCTAAAAATCGGTGGAACCTATATCTCGAAAAGTTATTATCCGATTCGACTGAACCTTTTTTATTTTGAAGAATATACTTCTGGCTGGTGGAGAAACCAGTAAAATTTAAAGAAAATACAAATTTGTAATTTTTAAAGGCATTGAAAGGACGAAAAATATAGGGAAAAAGTGATTTCAAAATTTAAATGTTATTTTTTCAAAAAGTGTCATTTTTTCTAATTTTTACCGCTAAGTCAACGAGCGAGATTCATGTCCTTTAATAATCTTTCAATGTTTTTTATTTCAGGCTATTGGTTTAGTTTAGGTGCTACAACAGCTTCCACCGTTTTGCATTAATTTTTTGACGCCTTGACTTTAACGACTCCCCAGTGCCGTCTGCAATGATTAATTATAAAACAAAAACTATATTTCTATAGCTTATGACATCCTTAATACACTGTAAAAAGTCCCATTAATTTATATGCGGTAGTTTTCCTTCACTTAATTTCTAAAGATCACCTATTTTTATGAGCTCTAGATCGGAACAGCCACTTAAGAGATAACTGAGTTTGTACATATGAAAATATTATTTGTGGTATTAAATGATAACTGTGATAGACATGGAATAATTCTTGAAATTCGGAGGTCCGATTTGAAAACCTTGAACCAAGGAAGAAAAACGTACCTCGTTATATCAAATAGTACCTAACGTTTTCATTGAATTCTTAGTCATCGTTGTGCCATTCATTCAGTGCACTAAAGTTGCACTTCGTCATAAAACTGTTATGGTTGTAGCAGCATATTTCTTGTAATTATGCGGTGGTATTACACGTGTGTAGCAGATTGCTACAGTGCCTGCTTCGCAACGATAATGTGGCTGTTAATGACGTAGTGGAAAGTCAGTTAAGTTAATGTCGAATGAGTCGTCATAATTTAATGTCCTGATACGATATTCGTGCGGGCCATTTTCGGTAAAAGCCGCGGTCGTTCGTTCCCGGTATATTAACCATCGTGAAAGACTCATTTAGCGACAACGGTCCACGGTATATTCACCGGCACCGATGAGAATCGCTCGAGTGACTCACGTCCCGTGATGTAATCGTTCTTATCGTCAGCTTTAAACAGGTGTACCAAGATAAAAAGTTTGATAGATTTTTGGCTTATCAGTGCAGAAACTTACCAGAACCAAAATATATTTAACCGCTCGAAAAATTAGAATTTCTGCGAAAACTGAATGCTTTGGAAATTTTGAGAATATTGTGGACAGAAATTTCGACGACGTCTTCGCTACGAGTTCAGTGTTGTTGTCAGTATACATGACCTACATATACGACCTAACGTTCACGTTTCTCGAAACGTGGCGACAGAGGGGAAAAAGTTGATTGCTTTACATTTCACGGAAGGCCGAGTCGACGTAACCGATATTTTTAACCGAGCCCTTTTGTTTCGCGGACTGCAGGTCCTGTTTCACGCTCGTCCTTCCACTTTTAACCGATCCCGCCGCTTTCACGTCCGGCCCCTCATAATGTCAGCGAGTGTGTTTGATCTTTCCAACGGGGTTTCCGCGAATTTCAAAGGTACGCCTCGCGGAGGCGCCGTTTAAATTCCAAGTACGGTCGCGGCGGACGGAGAAAGGAATTTGTCGTTCGCGAGGCGACTCTTTAGATACGACTATTATGCGTCTTGCGAGACAGCCATTACAGGGTGAATACAAACGAGCTCCCGATGCCACTGGTCACCCGCAACCCCCCCACTGAGAAATGAAGATGTACTTCGTGGAACGAACTGTCCACATGCCGTGACTACTGTGCTCGAATGAAAGCGGAATCTATATTTCAAAGCTACGGTGTTTGTTACGATTTGTAATTTAATATCGTACGTGATCGTACGCGTCAGAGATGGGGCCGTGAAAAGAGCTACGATAATATTAACACGTCAATGTATTTCATTAAACGCGATGGAGATAAGGTTTGAATAAAAAGAATGATTACCCTTCAGCTGATTTTGTCACTGATGATTTCTTTGATTTAATCTCTATTGATACTCCATGCTCACCTTTCGATTGATATTTTAACTCGATACTCCAAACTACGCGGAATTTAATTAAGCTCGGTCGAGTGTACGAGCTTCTAGTAAAAGGCAATTAGCTAATAAAAAATTTCTAGTGCCTGTATATACAGGGTACTAAAAGCTCGAACTATAAAAGCATCAGTTCATTGATCAAACAAAACACATCATTTTAATTTCTACATCAAGATTGAAGCTTACACACTCGCTGCTTTAATGCTCCTTAATTCATGAATAATTATTCCATCAAATGGGTATGCCCTCAAAGTCTTTAAAGACTCGAAGGATTCTCTAATTGGCCCCGAAGGGCAAGCGAATCCCCCTGAAACAGGGGCTACTTGATCTACGATGAAAACGCAAGCAAGAATGCTTATTAATATTAGCAACCGCTGCGAATCAGAGCGATAATCCCCATGACAATTCCTTGAGTAGGTAGTCGATAGCCATTAAATTTCAGAAATACCCATGGTGTGCGCGCTTCATCCCCCCGATGATAGCCGATGGCTCGGCCGTTTCCGTCGGCGCTCGGACACGCTCGGCCTCAGCTTACACCGCCCGGTCCCGTCAGTCTAGCGCTCGACTCCGTAGCGTGAGTACGTGTCTTATCCATCGGTTCGTTCCCGTACGCGGAGAGAAAATCAATCGTATTTTTGTAAACGCCGGTCCCCCAACACGATCCCGCATACATGCTAGAGAAGTGAAGGAGACACTCGCCCGATAAACGATCAGTGCGTCAAGTCGGTTTCGTTAGTGATTATACACACGGCTGGCGGGTCTAGTGCCGGGTCTCTCGTGATCGATCCTTGTGTGTATCCTGTCAAGGTGTTCACCTCCGTTCTCTCGCCAGGATATTATGCTACCGATCGTGTGTGCAGCAGGATCGTTTTGACTCGAGGTGCGCCCCGCCACGGATCCCAAGCAGAATGCTGCCCCAGACACCTGACATCATCCCCACGACTCTGAGCCAGGTAGGCAAGAAGTTGGCGTGCGAAACGTTGCTTCGCTGGTAGCCGTGTGACCTTCAACCTGAAAGTCGGCTCCTCTGTCCACTACGTGACAGCCGTCCAACGTCACGCGCCCCTGGCATTGTTTATACCCGTTCCACGAATTTCTCGCGAGGCCGCGGTCTCCTCCGCTCCGAAACCGAGCCTCTGATTCTCCTTGCCTTCCACTCCCCTCCTTTTGGCCCTGCCGTAACGCGTAAACGCGTCCCATCTACAATTCCACGAGGAGAAATTCGTGGAACGCCTCTTTGCCGTGACTCGCCACTTTTGTCGGGCGCTTCTCTCGCGTGGACGTGCGCCACTACACCGTGCAAGCGGGCGCCCACACACGACCCCCCCGCGTGTTCGATTTTATCGATTCGACAACGTGACAAGTTCAGAGCGGTTACCGCGAAGCGTGTGCCAATCGGTGACGGTTGTGATCCACGTTGGGTAACGTTCTCGTAACTTTACGTTGGGCGTCGTTGGGACTGCGAGCGGGCTTTGAAATTGATATAGAGGTACGGCTTACTTGGGGGTCGTAAACGGGGTTTAAAATTATCGATAATCGCCGGTGCTCGTTACGATACGGGCACTACGTCGCGGTGTCGGTACGGGCAACGTGCCACTCCTGTCAAGATGGCGTGGAAAAGACAAATATTTGCGGTTCGTAGTTGCCGTCCGCTTTCGGGGACACGGTTTTATGAGGAACTGAAAGTTCGTTGTGTCGCGTTGTGTCAATATTACGCGCTCCTCCTAACCTTGATGAGACGATCGGAGGACGGCGCCGAGCGTTGCAGGGCGACAGGTTAGTTTCTGGTTGACAATTGTGGGGCACAAGCGGATTAATCGAATTCCAGCCGGTGGATCGTTTTTAAAATTCGCTTATCCCGCCGTTTCGGAACTGGGGGAGTGTGGGAGAGTGGTTTGGAGTTTCCTGACTCGCGGCGGATCGTATTATATTTAATCAGGAGTATATCTCGAATTCTACCGTTCCTTAGTCACGATTCCGGGTGAAGGTTAAGTGGAGCGACGTTCGGAATTATGATGACGGATCGAGTCGAAAGTCGCCGTATTATTGCACGCTATAGGATAGATAGTCTCATGGACTGAATGAAAAGGAATTTGTTAATGAAAGACAGCAGAACATTATTCATTCATTCTGTCAAGAAAATGTATCGGTAATTACAATATTCCATATTCTTATCTTACCCGGAAAGATTAGTCTTTATCTTTCCCTTATTCGTTTGTTGATGGAATGATCTCTGAATGAAGATAAAAAATAAACTTTGTAAACTTAACATATCAATAATATCCAAATATAATAAATTTTCATTTAGAACACGCGTCCGGCCTTAAATTTAAATGGCACTTGGTAGAACCAGGAGAATTTTAAATCTCCAATACTTAAAGGTTAACCTGAAATCGATATGCAAATTAGACGTCTCCCTCTGACGTTATTCATTCATAAGAAATATAATATGCCAGACGATAATGACGTCACCATTCTACATCGATGACTAACAGTGAATCCTCTCGCTCGCGAAAATCATACAAAACTTTCCTGCTGCGTTTTGTCATTCGATTTCTTTGATACCATCGAGATGATTCGAAGAACGCCCACCTCTGACGCGGCTCGAGTTCGCGCGCGGATTTCGCCTCTCTTTCAGGACACTCTGTGCTTCTTCATGTTCGTCGTTCGTGGAAGGTGCGTGACGTACACCAGCAGAGAATTCCTGAGGTGGAGCCTTATCGATTGTTTCGAAAGCCGACGTCAAACGCGATGCCCGCCGTATGTCCATAAACGGACTTTATTTTCAAAATAAATGGATCCTATCGGGTCAATTCGATCCACGGGGCATTTGGAGGGGGGGATACTTTAAACGTGGAAAGATGCTTCGCGTTACCACAATGCTATCTTCGCATAACTACGTCACATAAGCAAGCAAGTGAAATTCTAAACGTGTACAATTTTTTCTTCCTTCTCTTGTTTTCCTTTTTCTTCTTGATGATGTTGCTAGGTAAACATGGGAAAGAAATAGGAACTATTTAGGAGTTTAATAATTCCTTTCCACGTTGCGTCATTTTCATCCGTGGGTAATTTGCGGTAGAAACGTGTCTTAAGAAAGTTTGCATTCATTTCAGCTCTAAGTAGCTTAATTGACAGTTCTGTATTGCTGTTCCATTTTTAGCCTCGATATTAATTGCTGCTCGTGATACTAGCGAGAGCGCGGGCAAGATACATCGGTGTACACATTCGTTGCCATTTACGGAAACGCAGGAGCGATTGCTCAATGCCTTCGGAGGTGAAATATATGCGTTGAAGTCGTCGGTAGGAAATTTCTTAATCTTGATAATCTGCATACAGTGTGATCCTCGTGTAATGGTTGGGACTGGGTAGGAAATGTATGGAGTGACTCCGAAGAGGTGCAATATAACCTGGTAGATGAATATGTACCTAGTAGCTGACATAAGAATACGCGAGGAGACACTTTGTACTTATATCGAATCAAATAGTTTCAAATTTGCAAATAACGATTTTTCCAAATCTTGGAGTGTTATATCAGTTATATTAGCTTTGAATAGAACTAAAAAAAGGGACGAGAGGTAGTTGATATAAGTAATATAACACTGCAAGATTTTGAAAAAGTGTTCTTTGGCACTAGTAGATTCGATATAAGAAAGTAACGCGGTAAAGTCTTCTCACGTTCTCTTTCTAAACAAATGCAATTACTGCTTGGTAACCATTGTGACTTGTATTTCCCTCCTTTTCTTTCAAAGGGAAGGTTGGCTATTATTAACTATTTTCACTAAGTAGTGTCCTATTGTAAAAATCTTTGACCACATTTTGAATTCTTCAATTTACATATACATTGAGCAATAGTGACCTCCGCCTACAAACCTTACTATTGCTTGGAAGATTTATGCACGTGACAAGAAACCAAAGCCGCGAACTGGCGTGTATATAAAAGTTGCAGATGAAGTAAAAGAAATTTCTGCGGTAAAATCGAGGAAAAGGAATGGTATGTAGAGAAAATCAATGCCACTCGATTTCCGTGGCGGAACGGGGCGAGGAACTTTAACGACGCGGATTTAGTATTCTTCGGGCGCGTGCTTTGCGTTAACGAACATGTTATGTGCTAATTCGACCTCTCGTCACGAATGCCGTGACTTCTGCGCTATCGTTGCAGCTTTGCGGTCTTTGGCGACGAAAAGCGCGTGGCGCTGCTCCACGATTTGAACTCCTCATTCCATCGCGTTCGTCCAAGTGGAATATTCCTGTTTGCTCGCGAATCGACGAGAATATAATGGAATCCATGATATTTCCACAAACCTCTTACAGAAACGCATATAGCTGATAAATTCTACTGATTTTTAGTTAATACTCACATATTGAAATATTTGAAATTTATTTTTCAAGTATTCAAATATTTGAAATTTAATTTTCAAGTAGTCAAATATTTGAAATTTAATTTTCAAGTATTCAAATATTTAAAATTTAATTTTAAAATATTCAAATATTTAAAATTTAATTCTCAAATATTCAAATATTTAAAATCTAATTCTCAAATATTCAAATATTTAAAATCTAATTCTCAAATATTCAAATTTAATTTAATTCCCGAAACCAGAGCCTTATTCGATACAAATTTCATTCTGTATCATCGACTTAGTTTTGCCCGAGGAATGAACTCTTTTCCTGTTGTACCACAATTTCGGAATTTCTGTAGGTTGATCCATAATTTCGATGCGTGTGGCAGTGAGCGAATATCGATTTTCTTGACCCACTTTCGGGTAGGTACGCCTTAGGTAATATTTCATTCATTCGTCTCGCTCGCCTGAGCAATTTTATGGGATAACGTAATAAGCAAGGGATTTTTATGATGTAATCCAAAAAAATCGAGAATCATCACGCGCTGGCGGCTCTTTATGGATTTTTTTATTCTTCTTTGTTGCGAGGGGATATTATAAAACGGTGGTGTCACGGGGAAACACGACGAGCTGAATCCACGGAATTTGTTGATGCTCACGTTTTGGTCTTTTGGAGTATCGTCCGTAAATTGCGCTTGAACGATGGCCGGATTATGTTGGTTGTATCACTTTAATACGTTTACAATAAGGTAATGAAATCACTCAGTGCCTTATACCCAAACTCAGCTGATTTTCTACAAACCTGATCGAAAAATTATTAAAACACTAAAAATTATTCAACCAGTCAACAAACACTAGAATAATTTCGTTTCATGTAACTACCGTCACACCAATTTTAAAACAATTACGAATTTTATCTATTCCAAGTTCACGTAACTACTATTCATTACTACCATTTACACTAAAAGCAATAAGAATCTGACCTCTAATAATCACAGTGCAAACTACATACGAAATTACATACTTCCCAAAGTAATTACCTCCCCCAAGTAATTACCAAATTCCTCGCTCACCCGACCACCTTGCACGCTCCAAAATTCTTCAACGCCTCTTCGATACACTTCCCGCGTCACTGCATTTACGCATGGCACTGCTCCGATTACTCGATCGCATTTATCATCCATTAGCAAGCAAGCGCCTCGGCCAGCTTGGAATCGTTGCCGTTCGCTCTAAACGGTTATCGCTATCCCCTCGTTTCATCGAAAGAATCGCATTACGTTCTCGTTAAGGGGACCGTCGCAGGGCGAGATAGCGCCGTGATTCGGAGTATGCTCGCACCGGCCGGTCTAACTTCCGAAAGACGAGAATCTGCGCGCCTAATGAGATTTCCCCCAGCGACAGTGGCGCAGTTGGGGGTGGGTGGCCATGGCGATTTTCATCATGGAGGCTCTCCCTCTTTTCTGAACCTTCAGCCACCGTCCTGTGTCTTAATCTTCCGTCTTAATGCGTTTTAATTTACCGTTACTCGCGCCCGTGGTTATCGTGCCGGCGTAGTACTGGAGAAAGGTGAACGCGAAAAGGAAGAGGCAAACGCACTGCCCTTCTCCCGTTTTACGGACACGGTGGTGGGGTGCAAGCATACGTTTAGGAATGCACGCGGGGGATTCGCGTTGCATAGGGTGTTTCAAAAGTCGATGACGAGACGTTGGCTGCTCTGTCTACTTGCCAGTCATTGAACTTGTTACGTTTTTGTTGTACATAGTATTTAACCCTCGAACGGCCGACGTCACTTATGACCCAGGCTAAATTAAATATATGTTTTAGGTGAAGGTAGTATACCTACTGCTCAACATTATTTTTCGCTGAATATATGATTGTGTTTATACCGTAGAATGGGGGAACATTGGCATGTTTTTGGTATATTTTGCTATATAATATAAAAGTTAACATTTTTAGATTTGCTTTAAGTATCCTATTATAACATTGCATCTTTTGTGAATGCACTACAACTATAAAAATGCATAAAATTTTTTTCCTTTTCTTTTTTAATAGATGTTAAGTAGATGCCAATGTTACCACGTACTGCCAATGTTCCCCCAGTTTACGGTACATTATTAATACATAAATACCCAAGAAAAATCATAGCAATCTTGTTCGGAATCATGTAAGAAGTAAATAAGACAGAGAAAACAATTTGAATACACGAAATTTACATACCTACAACTTTAGAACACTTATAACGAGGGTTAATTTATTGCGATACATTTTTGGACAATAAAGTTCGTCGCTTGAAATAATCACTTGTTTACTAATTCTTAAAATTAAAACGAATATAATTTCGTTTAACTTTTCGCGTGACGGATCGGCAAAAAACAGTGTCCAACAATATATCAAGATTATTGATAGAATTACAAGGTGAAAAAATTCTCTGTTTAACCTCGACCGAGTGTAGGTACCGCTCGTGCATTCGCTGAAAGAGTGTCGTCAGAGATTTTCTCGAAACACAAACACGGTTTTGTATGCACGGGAATGCTGCATTGATATACTGATTATTTTATATTGTTCAAATATTTGCATGTTTGAATCACTCCAGAAGTATCTTTCCTCTTCGAGTAGCGCTGTGCTCTTCTTTTTGTTCCTCTTGCAACGAGATTCTTTCTTATACCAGTCCAGGTTTGTCCTTTATGAGTCAAGATGAAATTCGATAAACATATTGGAAATATATTCATCAAAATTACTGTAGAACACTGTCTTATAATAAATGTAAGTATTCTTTTGTACTCGCTTGGACTTATCCGTGGAAAATGAAACTGATGCAAGTGCAAAGTGCAGTAATGTAATATTTGATATTTGGAGGTTCAAGTCGTAGAGGTTCTATAGCAATGTTGGATATATACTGGCAAAAGTTAAGTAACTAATAAACTAAGTAATAATTGTGGAAATAATGGTAATGGTGTTTCACACGACAGCGAGAATGTACATTTTGAAAAATGCGTTGCAAAGTAACGTAACCTCGGTCTTTGCGGTATTGGAGCAAAAACGCGGGTGGATTTCTAATCTAACGTGACATTGACCAGGGTAGAAAGGACCCCCCTGGTCGGGGTGGCTGGAGAAGCCTGGAATCGATCGGTCTCGAGGCGAGCAACCCCTACATGCCACCACCGTAGACGTCTTTCAAACGCACCCTCGGTTTCTCTCTCCTTTTTAATTTCCAATCATGTTTCACATTTTCTGGAAAACACCGCGAAACCTGCAAGTATTCGTACACCCTCGAAAGTAAGTAGAAAAAACAGTAAAGATTGTTGGAAAACAGAAATGTGATTCTATTCTTGATGTTGGTATACAAAACCATAAAGGTTGTATTAAATAAAATAGTATCTGATTTAACTTTGATTGTACAAAATAGGAACCCTTTGATTTTTGAATATACTGTTTTAAGTGGATAAAGGGATGCTCGAATAACTTCATCTTACTTTAGAACCTCGAAGTTTCTGTACACGTGTTAAATACATAGTATATATAATATCGCTGCATTATAATTAGAGTAGGTACTTTCACCGATGTTTTACGTCGATTAACCCGGAGAACGATGGTGTCAGTAGGTTATTAATAATTAGAGAACTGTGAGATCAGGCTAAATCCTCATTAGCCTAAATCAGTCAGAATATTAAACAATGTCCCATTTGAATAATCATTATACATTCTACATCTGCAATCCTCATCAACGTGAAACATGAACTTGCAAGTCAATAGAAATTAATTTAACACACATCTTTTCCACGTATTATACCTTATATTTTTAATCAAGTCTGAAAGTCGAAAGCTCCAAAGACAAAACAATCGTAGAGACTCCTCTCTAACAAAAGCTGCGAGTAACAAACGCAATTTTGATAATTAAAGAACAACACCCACTATTGTGTCTCGTTCTCTGAGGTCCCTAATTAATTCGTCACGAAGAAGAGAAGCATAACGACGAAGCGAGAAGGAAAATGGGTCCGCTCGCGCGCACGGTTAAGTCATTTTTATTTATTACTAGCATGCGTTACCGTGTCACGGCGATAAGGGAACAAAGGTAACGTGGTCGCTATCGTGCGTACACCTCGGACGGAGGAGCTTGTTGCGCCATTGCTCGCTCGAGAAATCTTTATAGCGCGCCGATTGTTCTCGCTCTCGCGGCGAACTCTCGTCCCGACGGTTTAGTTAGCAACAAGTAGTAGTCGGGCTGCAGCCACCAGGCCCCGTGTTGCAACTGTGCGCAACAACCTTGTGCCGCCGCCACAGGACAATAGAGAAGGCGTCGTGAAAGTGAACGAGCACGGAATCGATCTTCTTCCCTGCCAAGTGGTCGAATTTCGTGGGCCTGCCTCGACACTTTCTACTTTCTACATAAGTGTACCACTGTCCTTACAAAATTGTTCGCCGCTTCTCTGGCGGTTAATTGGTAGCAAGTGGCAGTGGAACTTGAGCCACCAGGCCCAGTGTTGCAACTGCATACGCTCAACGCGATACAATAACGTAATAGAGAAGGTATCGTGAAAGTGAATGAGCAGGAAATGAATCTTCTTTTTCCACGAAACGGCTAAATCTCCTGAGCTTCCCTTAACACTTTCTACCACTTTTTCTGCATACCAAACTCTTCGCTGCTTCTTCGGTGTTTAGTTACCAAGGAGTAGTCGAACTTTCATCTTTAAATTCCGTTCTGCAACCGCGCGCAACCACCTTGTGCAGCACGATAAGGATGGGCGATACTCCTAAAAAAATTAATTATTACACGTAATATCGATAGATGAAATAAAAAACAATAACAAACTTCGGGTTTAATTAATGAAAGTTTAATTGAAACTAGATTGCTTTATTATACATATACATTTATTGTAAGAGTAGTTTTATTTTACAGTATGGACCGTTTATTTTGAAAGTGAAAAATGTAAAGTTTTTATTTATGAAGAATGTTTAACATAAATCTTAAAATATTCGTTTGTTTTAATCAATTGAAATTTCGTAAATAAATCGCATCGCGAAAGCAACGAAACACGAAATTCATGGGTCATCTTCTTCGATATCTTTTTGCACCGTTTCTCTAGAACTCTTTGCTACTTCCCTGACGATTTTCAGAGAAAGGAACGCCCAGGGAACTCTTTATTTTCGCTAATGTCACAGTCCAGGGGACGCGGAGGAAACTTTTAATAGAATTCTCTTTTACGCAAATCTTTTCATCTCCCGCGGAAAAGTTTCTTCGGTTTAAAGACGTCTTCTCTGAACTTGATGGAGATTCGTGCGGCGCACATTTGCATCACTTCGGTGGTTCGTTGCCCGTTTAATGTTTAATGTATCAACGAGTCACGCGCGATACAGTGTCGAGGTTATATGTATAGTCGGGCCGTGGAACGTGCTTTAATTTGCGAGCTTTGGGTATTTCCGCGGACAGGTGGAAATTACTCTGAATCTGTTCTGGTAGGATATTTCGAAAGTGTCTTGTATATTGGCGGTGAAGTTTATGCTTCTTTCAGGGAAGTAGATTCGTATTATTCCAAATTAATATGCAACTTGATGTTTGTAGATAAATATGTGTGTGGTATATTAAAATTGATCAGGGTCAGGTAGTTTTTTCATTTTTGTGTACTTATATCGATGGGTAAGCTTGTTCTATCACAAAAATATCGTCGCAAGGAGAAAAGGGATATCAAATTAGCTCGATTGATCGAGTTTCATTGCTGTTTGCTCCTCAATGTTGTTAATTAAAATAGGAAGGTGAATTCGTGATGGTAGTAATTGATTAAGATAGGGGTTAACGCGGAAGAGAGGGTTTGGAAACGCGTTCGATTGGTCCTTCGTGGTAGGTACACGGATCGAAATTAATTTCTCGTTAATCCAGAGCTGGTTTATAGGGGCCAACAGGAAATTCGAGATCCTTGGCAATTGTCAACGCGATTCTGCGGGCGCCCTCTTGGAATCAACATAAAAATGGCACGTGATTCGGTCCAGCGATCAACCTCGACACCAGTTCCGGCGTGTGTAAACGTCAACATTAGCTAATTGCTTGTTAATTGGAATCTCTTTCGTATAATTAATTATAATCGTCGGACTGTGGCCGAGGTGCTCTGGTTTTATTACTTGTACAATATTGAATTTGGAAGAATTTGTATTTTGTTAAATTACGCATACTTAATTGACTGCAATTGGAAGTCACCTTCTGGGAATTTTAAAATAATATTCATATCTGTAAAGGTGCAAGTAATGGAACTGAATACTCGTTAAAAGAATAAAGTCATAAAAATTACAAATTAATTCCAAGTGAAATGTGTTATTTTTGTTTCTCTTTTTCAATATAATTGCAATTTTGATGAAATGGCGCTTCTCCTTTTTACAAAGCACGAGAATCACCGTTTCAGCTGCAGTGCGTAAGTGGAATTGCTCGAATTCGCATGCCCGGGCACTGTTTTACGCTACGAAATGTAATACGAGCAATGATACTCTTAGGGACGATTGATCGATCAGGTAACTCTATACTTCACCAGGTAGTGACACCGTGCTTGAACAGATCATACGATCCTGTCTCTTGAAAGCGTAATCGCAATTTATCGATCTGAAGTAACAAGACCGTTTAAATGCCTCTGCTCGCAACGGAATCACAATACGTACAAGTCACGTTGCGTAGAGAAAATTCTCATTTCCTTTCGTCACTGTACACATCTCTCGTTCAATGGATACGCGCGCATCTATCTTGAGTGATAAATTAAGACTGGATTAATTAAGTCGATATTCTATGATATACTACATTGATGAACTACATTATACACGGTGTCTAATAATTACAAAATTTCCTTTTGTAGCTTTATCCTTAAATCGAGTATTTTCAAATATTCCTTCACCATATTCCCAAAATCTTACAAATTTGACGGCCATACGGCTATAATTATTCGAATAGATTCTTTGAATATTCGAAGGCTCATAATTAATGAAACAATTCGAATCTGAAATTCGAATTTTTTGGTATTCAAATATTCGAATCTCAAATTCGACTCTCAAATTCACATCCTCTGTTATCCGAATATTCGAATTCTCTGGTATTCGAATATTCGAATCTCAAATTTGAATTCTCTGATATTCGGATGCCAAATTCAGATTCTCTGATATTTGAATATTCGAATTCTCTGGTATGCGAGTACTCGAATCCTTAGATTATTCAAATATTCGTTACAGTCCCACTCCCTGTTCGGTATTTGAGAATCAGGTCTACTTCAACGCGACATTCTTCGCTCAAAGTTATCTCTGCGATCCACTTATCCTTTATCTAAATCTCCCCCTGGACCACCCCTACAGTACAATCTTTCCCGATATTATCTCGCAGCGAATACAGCTCTGATAATGCAGAACTCGAAACGACATTTGTTTCGCCGTATCGCGTCAATTGATTTCGGCATCTAGAAAAGGCAGAAACGCCGTCGAGCGGAATAGAGCGTAAAGTTTAGACTGATTGCCCCGTGACAGGCCGCTTTATTTATTGACACTTAACCCTTGCGACTATTCCCCGCGTGCCTTCACCATTACATTCTGTACCCACACGAACACGGCCCTCGTGTCTGGCGCACCGACTCGTACAGGAAACTTTCGTTATATGTGAGGTTCGCCAAGTTGAGCTTTCCTCGGTGGCTCGTTCATTAAGCTTCGCTTGTCGGATAGACGGTAAATGTGGACCCGTAGCATTCATCGAACATTGTGTTCCTTACGCTATTCATTACTTATCACTATAATTTCTGAAAATAGATAAGACTTCTGGATCATAAAATTTGACATAAGGACAGAAAGGTGATTCAATATTCTTCCAACACAAACGCTTCTAAAATTTACCACTCACTGCAGATTTTTCTTTGCACGACACATTATTGCAAATTGTATACTTTGTGTTACTTTTGATTATGGGTCAGAACCGACCCCATATCCGCGGTAGAAGGGCTTGAATCCACCGACTACAGGCCGTCACGGGGATTGTAAAGTCAGTTGAATGGTAACACGGAAAAATGGTACGCCCCCGCTATTATGGAACCGCGTGTTTACGTTGGCCGTAGGGCCGTTGCGAAAGCAAAAGTCACTCGTCGAATGAAATTCCAGACGGTGCATGGCGAGGCACCGCGATGCGCTTATATGCGCACACACGCGTGACGTGACGTAACCGCGCCATTGTGTCCGCTCGATCGATACGTTGAAGATGTTGAAACGGAATTGGAGGAATTCGTAAACAAGTCGTTCGGTCCTGTTACAAAATTCAAACGGTGGAGAACTACCGTAATGTAGGTATAATTCTTGAAAGGAATTGTGGAGGAATAAGAAATTTGTTGTAGCAGAAAATGAAACTTTCTTCCAAGTAAGTAGATCTCGACTAAAATAATTTATCGTATCATGAAACTTACGGGAGAATATGGTAACCTATCACTTTCTAGGAGAATTATTGAAAATATCCATTTTGCTTTATATTAATAGAGTTAGTGGAGGAATTTTAATGAGGAAATTGTTTCAAATATCAACGGATTTTAACATTTACATATTTTGAATATCTGATAACACTTCCGAATCGCTTCGAATATACCTCAAATTTGATTCATGAGACATGGTTTCAAATATCTGTAAAATCAATGAGTAATTAAAGAATTAAGGAAACCAGTGGCAAGCACTATTTGGCCTCAAAACGTTAGATACTCTTTCGATATCTGTAATATTTCAAGAAACGCTTGAGTATTCTGCTCCTAATCTACCGTTTCACATAAACTGCTCCAATTTCGCATAATTGCACACGCGAGAATTCGAAGGGGAGGATACCATTGATGTCGAATGAAGACGCATGGTTATTAAGCACGTATCGCCAAACGTTGAGGATCGAACGTTATCTCGAATCGATTCGCACGTGACGTGAGTAGTAAACATTTTTTCTTCTTTTTTTACGTCCACGTACGGCCGTGCGCGAAATATTGCAGCTGTGACAACAGGAAACAAGCAGAATTATTCGGAATCGCGAAGCATGCATGGCTACATTGTGCTGCTCATTCGCAATAATAATTGCATGTAAAGTGTTAAATTCTGCGGCACCGCTTTGGCCTGTATTGGTTGTTTCTTTTCATTGGCGTTGGGTGTTCATTATGCATCATTCATTCGTTCACAGGGTGGGGAATTATACTATGGGAACTGTTTATTGCATTAAAAATTAATCGCCCACAAATTCACGTAGCGTGGAACATTTTGGTAGCTGCGTAATTGGCATCCACTTCGTTTTGGTAAAATTATCGAGCACTGGTTACTTAATTAACAGTGACGAAAGAATATTTTTCCAATACCAATAGGTTTCAGTTTAATAGCGGCAGATTTTCATGTACCTCTCCTGTTTCATTATTATGATGCCACAAAGATTATTAATGGTGTTGTTTTAATATTAAATGAGGTATAAGTGATAATACGTTAAATATTCAAATGGCAGAAGAAATACAAATATATTTCCAGTAGTGTATATTAAAGAAATGACAGTGAGGAAAGGACTGGATAACAGAGTTGTGTAAGTTGTACGAGCTTCTTGGAGATTGTGATATTCGTTTTTAATCTCGACGCAATCAGCACCTGCGCTATTTCACGAGCAGAGCCGACTGTTCGTGACTAGCAGCAAGGATAGACGAGATTGTTCAGGAAATAGTGAGATATCGTGTTTATGACTTGGAGTGAGTAAGGACAGGCAAGCTATCTTCGTAGAATAGTGAGATATCACGCGTGAAGATTACCGTGTATTCTCATTTTTACACTGTCTTTAAATTGCGGCACTTTCGCGCGCACTTGCACGTGTACTTTTATCATTGAAACGTCACACGAAGGTTACTACGTGGTCGTGGAGATGGAATTAGTAATTGCAGGTGTTCTTTAGCCATTAAAATCCAAAATTGAGGAGTTGGAGTGGTAAACGATATAAATGCCGCAGATATTAAAAATAATTTTTTTCCTGCGAAACGAAGTAAATTCTATGCTGAATACAATGCATACACGCTGCAAGTGAATAATCTATTTTAGTTTCTAGAACTGTAGCAAGATAAAGCTGAGATTATAAGTTATATACTAATGTCGTTGTGGTTGAAAAGAATATAATGAAAATCATCATTTCAACTGTTCAATTAAAACAGAAAATACCTAAAACAAAAAACACCCTTCGTTATCCACTATCTAAATTAATATTCCCATCAAAGTCTCCACATCAGCCAACACCAGCATCCAATACCCTAAAATCGTCGTTGCAAGAGAAAAGTTGCCATTTTATAAGAACCCAAACACGACCAAAGAAAGTTACCCTCGCCGGTTGCGGATGGAAACTAAAGCTTCCATAGCTATCCAGCCCCAGATATGAAGTATTGTGAAAAATACATATCAACCGTGGAAGAGAAGTTAAACAGCGCATGCGCGTTGCCCGTACGTGGGCCATTAAACAACAAGGATATACACGCGCGTGGCGATATTTCTGAGTTCTGGGGAGGATATCGAGGCAAGGTATAAATGATGTAGAAGAGAAAGACAGGGAAGGCGCGAGAGGAGGGTCGGTGTACACGGACGTCTATCAATTTTATTGCGCCATTATCGATAAGAACCCCGTGTTCACTTGCGCTCGGTGGACACTTTAAGCCGTGTCGTATGGAACGCGTGAAACGAACGATTACTGGCATTGAGAGATATATTATCCGTCATCGTTCGAGAGATATATCGGTCTTGTACATATTTGGTGTCTGACGGATAGACGCCTTGCAGCGTAGATAGAAGCACTGGTTCTAAGGTGTCTTTTGTCTCCGATGCGATCTCCGATGCTTTCAGAATTTATCGCTAGGTAAATGATGTATTAGGTCGGCCCAAAAGATAGTTCGTGATAGTTCACTGTTAGGTGATGTTAGATTTTTTAACTACACCTACATGTAGTTTTATTAGAAAAGTGGCGAAAGATGATAGCTAAGGAAAATAGTTTGATTAATGAAATATTAATATATTTTTACTTTTAATAAAGATTTTGACTCAGTAAGGGGGAATTTTTGCACCGTTTTAATAAATTTGAGTAGAAGCAGGTCTACTTGGTAACGAGTACTTTCCACTGTCAGAGGATGAGACCAGTTCCATATTGACCTCTTAAATCTTGTCACTTTTACGCTTAGCAGTATGCTTTGTGAAACTGTTACATCACTGCCGTTACTGGTTGGCCTTCTTTTTAGTGCTGCAATAAAACAGGCACGATAAAATTCGCCCCTTACGGTGCACGCTGCTCCATGCTTATGGTATTATTCAACTCTTCAGCTAGCTCGAAAGTTCCTCGTCGTTCTAGATTCGTGAATTTATTAGCTCTATTACTTTTACTCCGTTTCTGCTTTCGAGATATCTTTTTGAAGATCTACTGAATGTCTCTTTACGGAGCCGAGGATACAGGAAATGGTGGAGGACGAGATTTAGATGGCTGGGTTAAAGGAGATAGATGCTGAAGACAATTTCCTCTGCTGGAGTAAAAAGATACAGATTATCAAAGTTTCTTTTCAATGCAGTGTTATGTTTTTGATGTCCAGGCCAGTAGATTGTATCTTTTTAGTATTGTATCTTTTTACACATTTTTCTGTATCAAGTCCAAGTGCTCTTTTTTAATGGTTCTACTTAAATATAACACCTGTATAAATATGAAAATGGAAATATGGTTTTATAAGTTTACTAAATTTGTGTTTAATTTTGTCTGTTGCAGGTAAGGAACTTACAACTTTTCCAGTAAACGTTCAATCTCCACTGCGAATGCGTAGGATTCGTTTCACGAGTAAGTCCACCAAATATCACTATCCATCAGCACTTAACGAGGGAACATCCCGAAGTGACAATCGCCGATTTTGATGAAATTTACGCAAAATGTAGTTCACACAAAAATATTTTACCAATATTCATGTTGAAGGGGTGAAAAAAGTCCTCAAAATAGAGGGTGAGAAACATATTTGATCGAATATCGTGAGAACTACTGCAGCTAGAAAAACGGCGTAACTTTCAAAATTGTATATTTCTTTAATAACAAATCCAGCTGCGCACGTAGATTCCAGAAAACTCAATTTATTTAAATAATCCATTAAGAAGTAGCAGTTTTGTTCATTTTTCTGGTTAATCCATTTTCCACGTGCATTTCTGTGTGAAAAATATATACTCAAATACGAAGTACGATCGAAGTAGAATTTTTATTTTAAAAGAGTTACCTGCTATAGTTGAGCTACTCTCGCATTTTGTACAAGACGGAGTACACAAAGACTTTCATCCCTTACTGCACCGCGACTCAATTTACCCATTACTTCCCTTATTTCTTTCTCATTCGACGACAGCAGTCCCCACACAATGTGCATCCTGAAACGTACGACCACTTCAAACATCAAGCATTCATCCAAATATGAAATGCCAGCGACGTATCGAGCGCTGGCACCGTACGTCCTCCATTTTCGCCGAAATGTTTCTTGCATCAGTTGAGAGAGGTAGACGCGACTGGTGGAAACTTAACCGTGAAGCTCTATCGCGTTCACGGTTGACAAAAGGAGGATTCCTTCTTTGTGGGAAGATGATGCGACAGAATCTCCTTAAAGCGAGGCCACTGACCCAGCCATTGTGCCATCCTGGCACCCCCACATAAAATATTTGGACAGAACTTCCGGCCCCGCGACATGCCGGTGCCAGGACGATCTTCTCCCCGTCTCTTTTCCTCGATCTCGATTCCCCGTGATGCACGCGCTCGCTTCTCCCCCTGAATCCTCCCGCCCCCTTTTCTTCTGCATACCTCTCCGTGAACAGTTCCACGGCGCAGGGAAAAGTTTCTCGGTCTCAATGTCCGCTGGATGCTGGAACAAGCTCCATTTCGAAGTTGCAGCTAGAGGACGATCGCAAATATCTACTATATAGCGTGTGTGAACGAATGTCGATGGACCGATTCCAGGAACACGCGCGCATCGACGATCCCCCGCGAAGATTTTCCAATAAAAGTCGAGGTTTAGTGGAAGGTATCGATTCGCCCGCGGAGATTGCTTTCGCCCGAAGAGATTTACGGGGCGAAACACTCTATCGCGTTTGTACGTTTGCTGAGGACCCAACGGTTCCTCGATCGCCTGGCAAAGCACGGGGGCTGATTTATTACCGAGGTTTTGCTAGTTGCGGCAATTTTTCGTCAGCTCTGTTTGTTTCTTTTTTTGCTTGGGGATAAATTGGGGAGAAATGAGAGTTTAAAGGCTAGCTAGCTAAGATAGAGGAAGACGAGTAAACTGAGTGAACTTGAAGTTCGAGGTTAATATTCTTGGAAATATCTCCAAACGCGAATCGGAGGTTTTTAACAGAATCGAGGTAAAATTAAAGTCTCCATTGATCTTGCAGGAGATTAAACTCCGGTTCCATATTTCCCATTTAAAATTAAACAACCTTCTCATACCTTTAAAAGTTTCAGCTCCAATCTGATCTCTGCTTTAAAGTAAAACTTATCCAATTTCAATGCAATAATCCGTCCAATTTAGCGGTGGGTAAGCTTTAGTATAACAATCCCATTCCGAGCGCTCTAGTTCGCATGAAGATGAAAGTCGGGGCATCGTTGGTCTTTAGAAGAAATATCTTGATAGCAACTGTTTGTATCCACGTATGACTTGGATTAATAGTGATGCTGTTTCGCCTCGCGGAGGAGCGTTCATATTTCACGCGTCGCTATTGAAATAGATGCAGGATCTCGTTCGCACCATGGGCTCGAGAAAGTGCAGATCTGATCTCGAAGCTGACGCACCCTGCGTATACATTTAGAGCAGGTGCACGGTTACCTGCCGTAGGCGGTCCTACTTTTTCATTCTTCTTCACTTCGCTACCTCTGGCGGTCTACCATCATCGTGTCTCTCCTCGTTTCACGTCCCATACCCCTCCGCCATGGAATCCTCTCTCGCCGCCGACGTCCGACGCGAATTAGCCGCGCATATAAATAGAACGTTTACACGCGATGTCGTGAACGTCTTCGCGATTATGATACCAGTTTCGCTCCGGGTTAGCCGAACAGCCCACCCCTTCTTTTGCTACGCTCGGCGCATCACGCCGCACGCAGTCGTTGAATTTATAGTGCATTTTCCAATCTGGCCTTCTTCCTTTTTTTTTTATAAAATTCTAAGAACAATTGGGGTTATTTAGCTTAACGGATGGATGATAAAGATACTTCAATTCGCGTGGGAACCATACCTATTTCGGGGAGTAAAATTGAAGGGACTTGAAAAATGGGGGAAGCTCCACCGGCGATTCAATTTTGCTCGTGGAAACTATTAAGTCGATGCAAAAGCTTGGTCGTTCACTGCTAGGTATAGGGAAATGTCTTTTTTTGCTACACCTACTTGTAGTTTTACCAGAAAACTGACAAAGATCGTAAATAATTAAGGAGAGTACCGTAAACTGGGGTGACTTTGCTCGCCCGGGGTGACATTGCCCACTTTTCGGAAGAGCTTTATTTTATTTTATTGTGATGTAATTAGAATATATGGTGTTTTGTAATCGATAGCAATAAATTCTCCAAGGTCAAATGAAAAAACAATAGCGAATTCAATCATAGGTGTGGTAATTTTTCAGTCAGAGTAAAAAAGTGGACAATTATGTTATTTACCCTGGCGGCCAAAGTCACCCCAGTTTACGGTACTTTGAATAAAGAAACCTGGTAATATATTTTGAATTTTAATAAAGACTGTTGCACCGACCTAATGAAATATAATTTTTTAGAAGAATCTACACGCCTGAATTATTGCATCGTATATACGACAGTAGGTTTATATAACATGGTTCGAAAATGAAGTTCCACACGCATCGACGCAGCTATCGAACAACTTCCACCCCCGAGGAAGTTTTTCGCTGGCTATATGTATGTATAATTGGACGCGTGGTTATTCCCCGTAAAATGTCTTTTTCGCGGTGCGTCGACGTCGGCCGTGAAATAATTCCATTGTGCACGCGAGCTACGCCGACAGCTGCCAGCTTTTATCAGAGCGTTGTTCGGCTTGTCGAATATTTTATCGTAATTTAAATTTACCGTAGACGCGCATGTTCAGCGAATAAGGGGACTGTCTGCTGTCTGTATAACGCAGAAATTCGGGCTCGGCAAAAATTAGTGGAAGAATCCAGTATTTTGCTCACTCACGAACGGAAGATCGAATAGCTAAAAGATGAGTTGCGCTGCAATCGGGATCAAGTATCCTCCGTGGTTCACCGAATTCCTTTTAAAAGGATCGCTGATGCACCCTGTATCCCCTGGCAGGCCCTGACCACGCTGAAATCGTGGAGTGTCAGGTAGAAGTATACACAGAAACGCTCGCGTGTACGAGGAATCTTGAAGACCCGTGGGAACATTGCCAGGGATCGTGTCGTATTCGATGCCCTAAATCCTCCCATAGTTGGAATTACGATGCCCGCCCCCTTCCTCCTTCCATTCGCGAAAATGACTCTGAGACGCAGACTGCCGATCTTCGTTCTAATCGCTTGTGGATATTAAGCGTTGCTACGAGTTGGGCCTTGTTGCTGTGGACTCTGCAAAAGGTGGAATATGACCGAAGAAAATATTGTCCGAGGCTAAGCATGTGTACTATTCAGTGTACAATATGTGGACCGTTTATTTTGAAAGTGGTGTAAGTCCATTTTCTCTTGTTTCGAGAAAATTATATACATAAAAAATTTACATTAATTAAGCATGAATTACGTGATATCTCATTTTTTCAAGAATGGACTTACACCACTTTCAAAATAAACGGTCCATGTGAAAGCTGTCGCGCGAATGTTGAACTGCAGCCACTTTTTCGCAAGTCTCGTTAAAATTCAGGAGTTCAGATGGTGAACGATGTAAGTGGCAAAGAAATGGAGAATTACTTTTTCAGTGGAAACGGATGTAAATTCCAAGCTGAATACGGTGGTAAACGCTGCAGGGGCTGGAATAATTTATTTTACTTTCTAGGGGTGTTGCAAGATAGAGCTGAGATCATAAGTATCATTGTGGTTGAAAAGAAAATAGGCCCTGGAAATTTTAGCTGCTGGCACTTACGTCATTTATCATCTTGAATCCTCAATTGGGTATAGTTATGCAGAAAACTACAAACTCTCAATTATTTTAAATTAAATAAATTTAGTTTGAAAATTTTAATTATTGAAGAGGAGTGGTTTTATTTTTATTGGGTATATTTTATTTCTTCTTATTGTTTTATAATGTCTTTAATGGGTTATTTAATAGTGAGTAGTGTAATTGATATTATTTTAAAGTCTCTGTAGCTTTTGTTTCTTAAACCTAAAGTGGAGCTACTTATGGCATGTTAGTTTTAATAATTGTTTAATGTAAGAGTTGTTCTATGGTTTGGTAATTTTTGCAAAATAAAGATCGCAAAATTATGGAATCCTTATTACGGTTAACTAATGTTTTTGCCAGTTTTCGACTTAAACCTACGTAAAACATACCACCATGAAAAATCTGGACCGAGGACGATGAACTTTGGCGCCAGAAAAATGCATCCCCCGTTTTAACGGCTCCGACCTCATGGATCTTGTCGGTGGATTTGACGCCACCCGGATGAAACAACACCGAATCCGAATTTATTCTGGATTCGTGGACCACCAATGGCGTGGCTGCCTCGAAAACGGATTCCACCAGAAACATTCTTCTCGCGGTGCAGTAGGAAGAAATAAATTATGGACGGTCTTGGGCGTGCAACTCATACCTCTGTCTTAGCCGCGGGAAGTCCTTTCTGTTGTTTCTGGGTCGACGATCCCTACTCTGAAAAACTGATGCGATTTCTTTCATAGCTTGACGCGCTTATACAAGAGATACTTCCTCCTGGATGCAGGCCTTCTTTCGAGGATCTGTGTTTCTCCATGACGATTATTTATACGTTCAGTCGTAGACCGCCACTATCACTCGACTATTCCTAGTTTTTCGGTTTGTTAGATTAATCTGAAGGTGTAAGAAGGTTTATATAAATATTTTACAGACCCACGGTGCGCTTTATATTTTGGATTTTGGATCGTTCCTAATGATAGTAGTGTCCCTAATTTTGTAAATCTAAGAGATTTCTAATGCAAAGAATTTTGGGGAAAAATTGAAATTGTTTGAGACATTGGACGTGTTCCATAGTGACACATTCGACCAGCTCGCGTGAGGATGTCTAGAAGATTAATTGATATATTAAAATTTATGGATGTTTTTCTATTTATTACTCTTAAGACAGCGTACTAAAGATAGGTAATAAAAATTTTCTATGAAAACTGTAAATTATTCCTGAAAAAATTGGTCCTCCTTACATGGTTATGAAGTTTTCAAATGAAGATACGGTAGTTTTTCAAAGAAAAGTAGAACTTCGTTATGTGCTATTCCATGAAGCAAAAAGGCTACTCTACTACTCTAGCATTATCTCTTCTTGCATCCAAACAATTATGAATCTATTCGATTATCTGTATTTTATTATTCCAAGTTAAAATAACAAGCATTTATTAGAATTTCCTAAATTCTTCTAATGCATCATCCTCTTACGTTATATACCACTTTCCCCATTTCAAAACTTTCTCTACCACCAATTTGATCAGCAAGAGCGGACACACTCTTCACTCCAGGCTTTTCAACCCCCTTCAGCCGAAGCATCGATCGCGCAATTTTCACTCTCACCGATCACACAAAAAATACGCAAAACATCCCAGTAAATCCTCCCAAAGGTATAAATTCTCCAATCGTAAAACGCAGTATTTCTCCAATCTAAATCGTAAAACGCGATATTTCAGCCGCGTTTGGTATCGATATCAAGCGAGGTCCGTCCGCCGCACGCGGATCAAAACGTTCCACTAATTGAACTCGAGGGGAGATAGCTTGACAAGCGGTTTCCAGCAACATCCCCAGTTTCCCCGATGGTAAGATCAATTGCAGGCATCATCGGTGTCACTCGTAGCTTCCCAATGGCTCGAACGATCGCGACCATGAACTTTGAAACGGGTTTAAACCAGTTTACCCGCTGAAGGATGAAAACGATCAAAAAGCTTGAGTCGCGAGAAGGATGAATAAAAAGGCTCGCGAGACACGTCCATCGGTGGGTCCAGTTGGCGCTAATGAGAGCAGTCTCTTTGTAGCAAAACCTCGGAGGCTCGAATTTTGCTCCCCCTTGGTTCTCTTTTTGCAAAGGCTTGCCTGGTTTTGGCGTTGTGGCCTCGTCTCAGAGACATTTCAATTTCTCATCCTTTTATGCTCCCCCTCGCTATTCGATACGCTGTCCAAGCAGGTCAGGCAACTGGCCAGCACCTCTTTGCCCCTTTTTTGGGCCACTTGGCAGGAGCATTTGGCCGAAAATGCGATGAGAAAATTCGGCTTCCCGTTTGTAAATTCCTCGACTGTGTCGGCCAAGTCCTTGGGTAGAAAATCAGGGCCCCTATTTCGCTAATTGATTCGTAAATTTAGATCTAGTGATAGAAAGTGATTTGCATTGGGGTAGGTAGTTTCTTTGATCGGTGTGAAATAGTGATGGGCGATTTTAAGCAAATAGTATGATGTGCGATGATAGTCGTCTGACTCGACGACCTTAATTTACCTGTGGGTAAATTATTTGTTTATTCTTTTTAAGTGGAGAAACATTTCGAACACAAGCTATGTGGTATTGGTGGAAGCATGCTGTACAGTAATTATTTATTTGCCACTTTTTTCCTGTATTTTTTAATGTATGGAGGTTATTTCAGACTTTTTAAATGGAATTTTTGAAGTTTCAAAAAATACCGAACCTTAACTAAAAATAGAAACTAGAATATTTCTTCATAGAACGAATAATTCACCAGGAATTTAAGATCGACAATTAAATTGCTGCACCTCACAATACTATATTTACTTTAAAAAATTCAATCCGTTGTAATATCAACGTGCGTTAACCCACATCCTCCCGTCAACGTTAAAAAAAACCATTGATCGCAACGCTGAAATATTCCTTATTAAAAATACATAACGGCTCACCGTTGCTTGGAAGATTATCGCCAGCAGAGTCGCTCGCGTCCACGATAAGATTAGATAAACCGAGAAGAAACATTTATTCAGCCCGGAATCGATACTACGAAAGGTATATAAGCTCTCGATACGAACAGTGCGCGATCTCGAGTGCTCGATATATCGCTGTGACGAGAGCCCACCTCCCTCTCACGTGAAACACATTTTTCCTCGCAACAGGAAGCGAATTTTTCCTCGATAAACGACCCAGGACGACTCTACCATCGCCGCTATCTATTCCCTATCTACCACATTCGCCATTTTTCTGAAATTCATTCTCCAAGAATCTCCACCACCGGAAAAGCGAAATCCACACAAAGTTCTTTTTCCTCCAATACGTACGTACCTCAAGTTCACCTTAACCAGATTAAGTCCCTCCGTCCCTCGATCCCCGCGCAAACATGTCTCCAGAAACCCGTGCAAAGAGAGAGGGCGAGGGCGGAGGGTGGTACAGAGGACAATCGCTGCTGTTTCCAGTGGCAGCTCTGCACCCATTAACCCCCGCAATGCTTTCGCATTTAACCCGATGTTTTCTCCCTGTTTTCCCCCTCGGATCCTCCCGTCCAGCCGCGTTTTTGATGTCCTTTATGCTCGCGTTTCCCTCAGTCACCCCTCTTTTTCGGCGCACGTGCAGCGTTTCGTCGTGAAACAGACGGGGAGGCTAGAGGGAGGAACGATAATGCTGGGCCATCCACAAAAGTTATCCGCGCGTGGAAGAGTCAGGTCGAGGGGGGCCGAAAAGCAAGGGGGTTGGTGGTTGAAGCGATGCCACCGTGAAGCCTCGGGTAATACGTAATAAACTGGCTACCTCGACGGTCCTCGGCGACTCGAAAGTGTAACGGCAGGGGACCAGGCGGGGAGTATGAAAGGAAACGAGAAAAAAGGGAGAAACGGCTCGAGAAAGGTGGAAACGGTGAGCGTCGGTGGGGAAGGTCGAGGCAAGGAACGGAAGAGAATGGACGAGGCTGCGGCAAACACTCGTTCCTCGAAACACGTCACTCCACAAGTCCTCGTGGCGGAGTGCAGTTAGCCCGGATGGACTTGCTGGATCGCTGGAACACTTGGGGCCGGGGCGCCTCGCAGCGAGAGGCGAGTCGCGGAGGAGCGAGTAGCACGCTCTAGAGGGTCCCTAGTGCCCTCGTTTTGGGATTAGCCGCGCGAGGAGGAAATTAACCTTTCGTCGTTTGGACGAATGAGATCGGGGAAACTTGACCAGCCACTTGCCGTAATTTGCATTTTCTAAGGTGGCTCTTCGGGCACGCTTCTGGCGTGGGCGCTCACCTCTGGGAAGAGAAAGATGAAGAAAGAGGTTCTCGCTGGCAGAATGCAGGCGGCTAGAGTCGTGCATTTCGACCTATTCAGTTGTGATACTTATACCATGTGTGATGAAGGTCTGATAGGGGGACGAGAAGTGGAACTGGGTCACTTCTGACCCAAGATAGTTCATCTGGACATCAGAGAATGCAACTTTCTCAAATTTTTATATTACATAATGCATCGCACTGGACACAATTTTGTGAGGAAATGTGTGTTTTTTAGCTTCTGGATATAGACAGATTAGTGCATAAAGTCATCTGTAGATAAATAACTTACAAGGGATGTTCAGAAACTCGAAAATTATAAAAAATTTGAAACTTAGCAGAAATGTAGTGGTGCTAAAAACGTAACCTTTTTTGTTTCAAAGGACACTGAACTACAGTTCTGCAAAGCTTGATTTTTTTTGAATTTTCGAGTCGCCGAACAGACTCTATTAATCACAGAACTGATTTAAAGTTGGAATTTTTTTGTATTTCAGAGGCAAATAAAATTGAGGCATTTAGAAGATTCCTTTTTTGAAAAATTATTCTTCACTCTCCCCATGTTTTTCAATTAGAAATCACCACGCCCTTAGTTGCACCACGCTCTCTTGCTACTTACTTCTTCTAAAGTCAAACACACTTTCTTATGCTTCGGTATATCCAACTCGCTCGAGTTCGAAACTAGTTCCCCTCCTTTCATACTCGAAAAACAGAACGCAGCCTTGCCCCCAAGAAATTTCACGAAATTTTAATGCAATCCCTACTGAGGAAACTTGGAATGTTCCGCGCGGTATATGTCGAGGGAGATTTCGAGCAGCTCGCAGCGCGGCCAAGTATTCAAATGCAATTTTGCTTTTACAGGCTCCCGGAGGAATTTCTGAATAATTCTTTGCGCATATTTACGGGCGAGATAAACACGGGAAATATGTCGCAGCGTGTGCAGTAATAACTCCGACCGAATTTGAAATTCGTATCCCCTCGAAGCTGGTCGGAGCCTGTACCGTAGGAGTGTGTACGTTGGTTCGAGGCAATGCGTTTATTTATCTGGGATTATGCCGAGTCTGGAGCCGTTCGAAGGGACTTTCCCTATCTTGCTACTTATCCACGGTTCCCTCGTTAATTCCTCGCAAGTGGGAACCGAAAACAGAATCTCGCGTCTCCGGTTTCGGTGCCCAGCTTCGGTTATCCGCTTCGGTGAGGCCTATATCACTTATAATCCCCACGAATTTATGGCACCCCATACTCTCTCTCTCTATTTCATTTAATCACCTCTGCTCCGTTTACGCGCCTCGATCGCCCACGTGTTCGAAATTTGTAAAATCCTGCCGGCAACCCCGCCGAGATTCGATAAGACGAGGAACCAAATAAACGAAACGTTTACACGCGAGTCCCTCGGAGCTGCTTCGCTTTCCCTTTCACGAACTTTAAAAGCTTGCGGGGGGCTGCGAGCCCACGCACCCTTCCCGTGGCCGTCCCTCGTCTGCGAAAGATTAGATTCTTTCCGAGGGTGAGGGCTCGCGTAAAGGGTGGGGTAGTATTACGCGCGAGGACTCCTACAGACGCACGGATGGCGAAATATTGCTTCTCTATCAACCCCCTTCGACTTGACAGGAAAATATCATTTCCCTTCGCTGCAATCTTGCGCAGACTTCGTAACATCCGCCATCGCTGTCGACCTTTAATCTCCATATATGTATACTTTCCAAATCTGCAACTGGTAGATCTCTAGACTCGAGAAACTATGTTTTCCAATCCGTAAGTAACGACTGCCTAGTCAATTTTTCAAATTCTTAAATTAGATTTTAATCTGTTTCATGCTTCTCATAGAATTCTCCTATTTCTTGGTGTTTAATTACAAATGTCAATGATTTCATTTCTAGACAATAACATCAATGCGAAGGAAATGATGGGTTGACGGGGTGATGTTTGTATTTGAGTCAAGATTGATAGGAATTTAATAGTGAATGGATGTTAGAGGGCAGAAGTGACGTTTGGGCTTCCGAGCGGATTACTTCGTGTAGGTAATCGTGTTAGCAAGTAACAGCTGTGACGAACGGTTCATTTAATGAGCGCATGAATTTCACGAGATTTTACATGGGGATCAGCTTCACGACACGGGTTACTGAGCATTGAACTCCCGTGATGGCTGCTGAAGGTCGAATTCGTCTCACCCACATTTCCCAAGGAGCATTTCGGCATCGGAATTACGACCTATCGCTATTACGGGGCTCCGTGGTCGTGGGACGGTGAGTCATTAGGAAGCTTCATTCACTGATGTCACAGATGATCTGTCTCCCGTCCTTTCGCTCGCCGTGACGGATTTAATGATAGAAACTCCGTAGGTCGTGTGCGCGCGCGACCTCGTATAAATTGCGTCCGTCGTAAAAATTGAACTTCAAATTTGAGAAATTTTAGTAGGTACTCTGTGAGATTATCTCTTACGACGAATCAAAATTTCAATGACATTCCTAGAATTTATTCGAATACGTCGTAGAATTCGGTATAGTCGGATATGATTTAGCAACTATTTGTTACAGAAAAGTAAAATGACACGGTATCCTGAAATAAAAAATACCGGTGTAACCTTTGACACTTCCTCCATAGAATCTATATCCTAGAAAGTTGAGAAAATTTTAAAGATTCGAAGAAAAAAATAAAATTTCCAAGCTGCACCCAATCTCAATTGGGGGCTTCAGTCTCCAAGTCTTCATTATTAACTTCGACATTTTTTTTAGACACTATCTACAATGTCGTATTATTGATAAAATACACGTTGTATAGGCGAAGGTGCATAGAGCACGGAGATAATTTTTTATTTCAGTCTGATGCATCCCTCTGTTCCAACGAAGCCAGAAATTGGCGTGCAATCGACGTACACCGCATTTTCGCGTGAATGGGGCGACGTGTATTGAAATTGCGATTAATTGCTGAATAAAAGTCTGGATTGTACAAAGTGCATTGTACTATTCGATCGTATACCTTTCGTTGAAGGCATTTAGCGAGTCGCGCAACTACCATATTTTCCATTCACTTCCGCCTGCGTTCGAGTTAATTCGCTTGATTGAAAGACTTTTGATATTTTGCGCGGCAAAATTTGTTCCTGTTATTCCCGGGGCTCATTGACGGTGCTCGTTCAGAAAAGCATGCAATTCCGAGAATGCTCGTCAGTGGCAATAAGATGCAATTCAATTTGGGACGAGGAGCAAGCGCATACATACTTATCGCTCGTCATTAGGTCGATAGGCAGCTCGACCTCTGGTTTTACTGGGCGCCATTGCTCGTCCAATTAAGCTCCGACAGGAAGGAGAATAAATTACGAATGGCATTCTTGGGAATTGCTTCAGGATACCGATAGATAATTCATCGTATTGAAAGCTCCATATTGGTTCGATTAAGTGCAATTTAAATTTGAAACGCATAAAATCAATCAGCGTACAAGGGAAGGAAGGTTTTTTTCACAATCAGTTGTAATCTTTATCGGGGATCATTTGACACGCGTGTAGATTGTCGTTGAACGAGCTTAAGGTGTGTTAAAAACAGTGGAGAGATTGTGAACCTTTAGATAAATAAGGGCAGGTTTATAAATTAACTTTTTATCGACTAGAACTATCGATTTAAGGGGGAGGTTTTACTCAATTTTGTTCGTTTGGGTGATAGTATCGTTTCTGGTAGATGGAAATGCTTAGGTTCGATGAGATATTGCGTCATCTATCGTTAAAGCGATAATATTAGGTTACTCGAGATAAATATTAGGTCTTTGATACTGGTCAGCAGGGTATTTCCTAATTATTCCCTTCGTATCCCAACCGATTTTCTTTACCGTTTAGAATAATAACGTAGGAATATTTAAACACATTTCCCACTGAATGCCTACCATAATCTGCGAAGCTGAACTATTGCGTGTCTACAGTCGAGGAAGCATAAAATATTCTCCGGTTCTCTGTCTACCCACAAAGTTTGCGTACGAAGTCTTCAGAACAATGAGACAAAAGAATTCTTATGAGAGTGGCTATACCGCGTGCGTGATGTTCCTCAGATGCCGCACGAACTCGTCGAAACACGTTGGTCGTTCAAAGACGTTCGTGCGAATTCCTGCAATGGATATTGAGAAATTAATAAGCTCAGCGTGCAGGAATCGATGTCTGTCGGACACGAGAGGAAAAACTTGCTATGAGAGAGACATATCTTGGTAGAAATATAGGACTAATCAGGAAACTTTTTCAGTCGACTCGGTAGATGGTGAAATAACGTGTGTAGTTTCCCGCTAAACGCTTAGATTACATGTGTATTTCTTCCATTCGCGAATAAAAGCTTTAATTCTCAATCATCGATGCCATTAATTCATCGCGACCACCATTGGTCCACCAAAGAATATCACCTTCGTTCGACCACATAATGTGCGCAGCCTTGTTTTTGTATGCATTAGTTTGGTGCAAAAGTTTGTTCGCAAACTGCCAAGTTATGCAAAAAGCTACCTACCCTCAAAATGAAAAAGAAATTAATTTAAACGCCATAAGAATCCCATACTTTTGTGATCTTTATTTTGCAAACAATTACCAAGCCATAGAACAACTCTTGCACTATACAATTACTAAAACTGCCAAGCCATAGTTCTATTTTAGGCTTAAAAAACAAACTCCTTTACTCCTAATAGGACTTGGGTTCAATAAAGCAAAAGAACCTTTGCACCGACCTAATATTAAAATGATGGATGGAATCACAGCAATCTGGCCATCAAGAAGCAAACGCAGGACAGTGACTTTCACAATAAGTTATTCTGCTCCATTTACGCGAGCGAACCTGTTAGCTGCCGTATTTCTGAAGAACATATCGAGTGCATTCATCAGAACGCGCATTCACTGTAACCGTAGCGGTGTGTATCAGAAGCAGCGTGAGCGCAGCGAAGAAGAAAAAACAGAGCGAAGGAAATCGAAGGGGCGGATTAACCCCCGCGTGTACGCTCGTTCATCGACGCTCGTTCGTTTCCATCGACTCGGGGCCACCCTGTCAGAACTGCTATCGATTTCGCCCCCCGCGGATTAATCCCCCCGCTTCCTTCCCCCGTGTTTTGCGCATCCGTGTCGTTAGATTGTTCTATTGTGGCCGCGGTTAAAGAGCCACCGCGAACCCATAGAAGAAGCGTCCCGTTCCTAAGCAGAGATTACAGAGGAGAAGATGATGAGCCGGAGGAAAGGGAGCCAGAGGGATGAGGGCCCTCTTAAACAGCCCTGTTAGTAGCAAACTTATCGATTCGCCGTCCGAGCTTCACACAGCTGTTACAACCCCGTCGTGAAACTTTTCCACGTCCAGGGCGAATGGCGTTTTTGCCACGCGCGCTCGAGGCTTCGCTAGTAAAGGGAAAGTTGTGGATAAGGGGGTGGTGGAGGGCGAGGGAGAAGCATTTGGCAGATCGTTTTTCCTCACGCAAGAAGAGCAACCTGTATTTTCCTTAGTTTCCATCTGTCGAGGGAAACTAATTTCTCAAGATTAAGATACAGTGTTCGCGAAAAAAGTTCCCATTGAGGACTTTGCAACGGGAGGGGTGCAACTCTATCTTTGACAGTTTTTGAGTTATAATGTAATATACGTAAAAAAATTTATTAAGCGATTCTACAACTTCTAAGGACCGAATTTATTTCAAATTTTCACCCTTTGCTGTGCAATATTTTATTTTAGACAGCTCCAGGTTTGAAAAATTCGCCAAGAATAGAAATAAAAACTTATCAACTGAAAAGCCTCTACTTATTCTGGGAATAAATATATTTTTCAATTAATTCCTCTTTTTAATGTTAAGTCAAAGCAATAAGTGTATATTGGTAAACATGAAGCTGCACTCTTCTTGCTGCAAGGTCCTCAATTATTTCTTAAAACAGAGTTAGAAGTTGACATCGCGAAACGTAACGTAGAACGTTTTGGTACACCCTGTATAGATGGACGTTCGAAGAAAACGCGCGTTACCCACTGCATACCCACTTTGGTTTCTCCTTCGTCGGAATTAATTGCTGAATCGTACGCAAACGGCGCGTTACTCGGCCACCGATGTTTGGTAGCTGCTTTTCCTGGATGACTAATGGTAACATTTACCGTAGACGGCCGCTAGGAGCAGAATGGAGAAACGTTCACTTCGCTCTCCTCGAGGGCAATCCTTTCAGCTCTCGCGCACAGTGGGGGACATCGCGTTTCCAGGATAATATCGGCTGGGTGATTACGCGGTCGATTTCTCCGTGCCCCCCGCTATCGAGATACAAATCTCATTGATATTCGATGATGAATGGGGGTGAAGGGGGGTTTACGGAGGAAAAGAAAATTCGATCGATATCGCGGCCGCGAATACGCCGCGGGTGTTATGAATATTAATGAGCCGCGGGAGGGAAGGTTGTCTAGACGGCAATAGAATTTTCACGGAATTGATATTCCCGCAGACGGAAGGCCGTCACGAGCGGCGGGGCACCGTTGCAGTTGTCGTCAGATTTATTCTTAGCCGTGAAACGTTTTAGACGGCGAAAGTTATGCAAGTGACAAGAGGAGCCAGGGAATTAAAATTCCTGCGGTCTCCCCGGCTCCGTGAGTCACTTAATTGCGCTCCTCTCGTTTCAAATAAGCGGCGCCTCTTTGCTGCGACTTGAACGGTGGTGTTTAATGAAACTATCACTCGTTCGGTTATTAACGGGTTGCCTCGAATTCCGGTGTTACTGGGTTAGGTGGCGTTTGTCGTTATGAAATCGAGTAATACACACGTTTCCCTGTATCGTGTTTGGAATGGAGTAGCGATTCAATTCGACGAAATTATACTAAAAGATAAAATTCTTATTACAGCGTGCGCCCCGTGCGGATATCGCCAGTCACATTTAATAAACCATAGATACTGAACGCCTATCGGCGTTTCCCGCGCAGGCTATACGCACTTACTGAACGTATACATCAGTGATTCCCAAACTTTTTGAGGTGCAATTCGCTTTTATAATATTCAAAGAACCTGTGATCCTCCATACAAGGTAAGGTAAATTTAATAAGGTAAAGAAAACACATTGGAAATAGGTATTTCAGAATATAATTCTAACTTAATAATATTTAAAAAACTCAAAAAACCGCGGTGACCCCCTGGAAAACACTTCGCAACCCTCAGGTTGAGAATCGCTGGTATAAATGTTTTCATTATAGGTAGGTCAAAGTGATAACAAAGTCCTGCTAATATGTAATGAGTAATATGGATGCTTTGACGCGCGCATAGTTTGGGTCAAAATAGACCCCGTATCTACCAAGCAAGGGTGAACGTACGCGAACCTTACCCGAGAATCACGCTACACGTGTTCACTCGTGTCGATTCTAATTCCAAGTCGGGCCAGGGGACCGCGAACGTCGTCGGCGACGAGGAATTATGATCTTGCCAGTGTAATCGCCTCTCGGCCTACACGGCAGCTTCAAAGTTCGCGCAGCTCGCTCGAACAAGCCGTAAAATCTTTAAAAGTCTTTCACTGACTTACAAGTCTGCCTCGCCACCGCTGGACCTTCACCAGCTGCAATCTCTCTTTCTCACCGCCCGAAGCTCGAAAGTATTTATTGCCATCGCGCGTAAGCAAACGCGCCTCGCTACTCTTCAAGGTGCAACCTGGATCCCTCCACATAAGTACATTACATTCTGCGCGCTCCGGTTTCTGAACGAAATCTCTGGGAACCAGGAATTACCATTCTTGGCGTCGATATCGTTCGAACCAATAAATACATAGTTCCTTTACTGTCGCTGGTTGTTAGCATTTTTTAAGATATATTTTAGAATTACTGTAGGTCAGAAGAAAGTTTAAATTGTAAACGGTGGTAGACGTAAGAAAGAATCCATTAGAAAGAATTGTATTTTAAAATTAATATCACGCAAATTGGGGGTTGACAGGTTGTCCTCGAGGAGTCACAAGGAACGTCCGAGTTCTTGAGTCCTTAATCTGAAACTTTGTGAATATGTAGGGGATTTCCTCCTGATTATAAGGCAATTTTTGTTTGCTGCCCAAATTCACTCTAAGGGGGTGAAATTAACCCCTGAAAATTCGGCTATTTTCCAAGTTTATTTTGTAACTCGCAATCTGTAAGATATAGAAAAAAAGTTTCAAGACAAAAGTTACTTCTTTTAATTAAGACTATCATTTGGTAACTTAGAATTCTTGCAGTTCGCGAGTTATAACATAAAATCGAAAAAATATTCGGAATTTAAGGGGTCAATTTCACCCCTTTAGAGTGGATTTTGGTAGTAAACAAAAATTGCGTTCTAATTCCCTACATATTCACAAAATCTCAGATTCTTTTTCAACTTCCGGGTTCGGGATCTTTCATTGTCAGTAACGCAATTGAAGTTCAATTATTGAACACGCCATTGTTGCCCCCTTACTATGGAAATTGTGCAACTTTTCCACAAAAATAGTTCTTATATACGAAGACACTTGGGGCTGGTGAAAAAGAAAAGCTCCCAGCCTCTTCGAAGTATCTTCCAAGAGCTACAAAAGCTAATACATTATCTACACGTATCCGATCAATTAAAGAATTTTAAATTTAGCAAAAGTCAGGAAAACCTTTCGTATCTGCAAGCAGCGCCAGCATGCCACCACGGCGTGCCCGCGAGAGTGAAAGGTCAAGTTCTCGATTACTTCCCCCTTGCAGGGGAAACATTATTCGATCGAATTGCCACGGGTGATGTGCCCTTCGATTTCACGAGCCATCGGTCCCCTCGCCGGAAGCAAGAAGACTCGGTTAACCGGAAGTCCTATAGAAGTGGATCCGGTTCGTTCGGACGGTACCTGTTTCTGTGTTACCAGAAATGCCTGCGGTTCCATGACGCCACGAAATTCGCAATAATGATATTAATTTCGGTAGGGGCAACCGCAATTGAAAGCCGCGTTGCGTTTTCCCCCCGCGAAACTGGGCTGCAGAAGCTTCGTCACGCTTTGGGACGGTATTACGATGGCTTTCTGGTGCGAATAACGCCGCCTCGTTCTGCGGTTTTATTACAGGATGGGCGGTGCAAACGCTGAACCATAGATGGGTAATTGGTTTAGCGTTTAATTAACCTTACTTCGTTAAATTGTACAGTACTGGAAATATGCACTGCGTTACCACCAAGTCTACGTACTATGAAACAATCTTCATAACTTGCAACGTATTTTAACCGAGATATCAAGCACTGTGTCTCTAGCCAACAATCAGATAAATGTATTTTTTGAATACTAATACTAAATATGGTGGAAGTGAATGCAATTACAAATTATGAGGCAAGCAATAAATATTTCCAGTACTGTACATATGTCTAGTGTTTCTATTGGGTACAACGGTAGTGTGTGATAAATGTGGAAATAACTTTGGAATTTGAAGTTTATAACATTTTATAAAAATTTATTTTCTGGTAAACATTGTTTTGCGATGTCAAAGCTCGTTGCCACAGTATTCTGAAATTAAAAATATCGGTGTAGTCGTTGAACCTTCCTGCATAGAATCTATATCTCAGAAAGTTAAGAAAATTTTAGAGATTCCAAGAAAAAAAATATGCAAGGTGTACTATTAAAGCTCAATATTTTTTCAGATATTTATAAAATGAGTATATACCCCGAAGTAGGTATTAAGTACATTAATTCCTACGAGCAGAAAAATTATTTAATGTTTCCTTTCTTTAGTTTAGTTGTCTGCAATCTTTTTGGTTCAGTATAAAAAATAGCGCAAACCCCCGGCTCGATTCTCACGAGCACTTGGCTGCTTAAAAAACTTAGGGGAGTCACGGCAAGTGCATGAATGAAGCCCCGGTGGCAGGTCCTTGTGTTTACACACGATTATGGGTCTGCTCGAAAATCAGAAGCTCTCGCGGTATCGTCACTTTGAAATCGGAGATGTCTAGACTTAGAGCAGCATATTAGCTCGATTTAACGATGTTGAACACCATGGCTGCGCCGCTTTACGAGGAAAACATGCGGCCACCCTGGGTCCCAAGCGGAGATCCGAACAAACTGCTCGTTTGTTTTCAGTTCTGGAGCGTCTAGGGGAAAGAAATTACATACCTCGTTCTGTGAAGCGGCCAAGAAATAGATACATCAGAAACGTATGGCCAAGAACTGTGCGACCCTTGGAAAGTTTTAAGGCCCACTTACAAGGTCCACTCCATCTCTGAGTATTTTTCTTCCTCTCGTACATTTCGAGTGTACGATGCGAGTCTTTATCGCAGATATTTGTGTTTGAAATAAGGTAAATAAATACCGCGAAGCTTTATAGGCCGGGGGTTGAGTGATGCTCTCGACTTGAAATACCTAATTGAATGGGCTACCGAAAGAATTAAATTGAAGTGCTTGCTGGTATATTATGAACTGAAATAGAAACCCTCCGGTTCACTTAACAGACTGTATTGTAACAATTGGAAACTGAAGAGTAGAATATACTAATAACCAGAAATTGAAAACACTCCTTGTAGAAAACACTATAAGTGCCAAAATTAAAAACAAAATTTCGGTAAATATTCTACGTTCCAGTGGTAATATTGTACTACATAATTTGATATTTTTACAGTGTTTCCGAAAAGGACTCTTCAATTATTAGGCCTCCCAATAAATTCGTGCGTTTTCCTCCGACTATAAAACCTTTACTTTCATCAAAAATATTTAGTAACATTTAATTCGTTATATTGCCAACGCTCTGGCAATTTTTGAAAACCACTTTTACAGAACTCAGCGGCTTTTTTACTCGAAGCAATTTTGGAGCCAATTCCACATCATTGCGGAAGGAAGATCGGCTGAATCGAAAGTTGTTTGAGGAAAGAAATTGTCCGACATGCAGCTGCATTTGAAGCCAGCGCAATAGGCGTGAGGGAACAAGCGTTCCATTAAAATTGTTCGCCCGACGCGACGGTCTGATACGGTGTTGGTTGGCTGTCAGCTGTCAAGCCGAAAGAAGTATAGCGATTGCATTGATACGGTACAAGGACCGTGACACAAGGGCCCGCGCACGGCCAATGGGGGCATCATGAAGTATTGATTCCAAGTCGTTACCATCGACTTTTTACCCCTCGGCGGGCATCTTCTCCCCTTTCATCGATGTTTTACTCTTGTTCCCTCCCGCCGCATTCCTTGTAACGTAACACGCTTGGTGCGCGCATCAAGCACGCTGTCAGAATGCAAACCTCTTAATGCTGCGTTAAGCGCTCCCTCTTGCAAGGATCCTTTAAAAGTCAGGAGACACGAGTGTGCGGGACTAAGCGGGCTCGTTTTTGCCCGAGCGTCTCTATTCCTTGGTGCGATAGAACGGAAAGTGCATTTTAACCCGCTCGCAGATTGGGAATGTATGTAGAAACTACCTGTGGCTTTAGCAGGAATTCCGAGTGGGTGCTTTGGCGTGTGGGATGTGCAGTGTAGCCTTCATGGAAAGTTGCGCGAGAAAGTAGAGTAAAGGTGCGTCTACACCACGACACTTTTGTGTCTAGCTAGAGCCAGTTGCAGTGTCTTCAGTGTAGCTCTAGTTGCAACTCCCGCGACGATGAATTCAGTCTCGCGGATTGCTCTAGGCAGTTTCCAATCTTCCGGAAATAATTTTGAGTGTCGTATACACTTGATCTAGAGACACTGTAATAAGAGTCTGGACACGAGTGACAGTCCGCCATGTTTGATCGAAATCCCACGAAAGAGAAAGAGATATACGCCATTTCACTCTTAACCACTCTTAACAACTCTTACGTTTATGGTAGCAAATCTATGGCAATGCATTGCGCATTTAAATAAGTATAATAAAAAAACATATATCAAATCGAACACAAGATTTAGTTTTTTACTTTATATCTTCATTATCTTGGTATAATGGACAGATTTAAAAATCAGCGGGAATAGATGAAAAATGACGGGCCAATGAAAAACCCAAATGCACATTTTCAGATTAATAGATAGTAAAATACCGCCATAAACGTAAGAGTTGTTAAGAGTGGTTAAGAGTGAAATGGCGTATATCTCTTTCTCTCTCGTGGGATTTCGATCAAACATGGCGGACCAATCAAAAAGTGGCATTCTCGTGTTCAGACTCTTATTATAGTGTCTCTAACTTGATCTAGAGACAAGAGTGTGGTTGTATAGACGTACCTTAAGGAAACAGGGGAAGATACATACCTGTAAAATGTGTTTAGTTTATTGTTCTGACGAATGTTAGGTAACCTGAATAGTTAGGAATACTTTGACTTGGTTGTGCACGGGATAGTTTTGATTGTTTTAATCAGTGTTCGGGTGCTCTCGTTGAGATTGATACGATAGAGGGATAGAGATTCTTCTTTGCATGCACTTTTCAATATATTGCCATAGATCGGAGGATTTGGAGATTCCGTGCCCCTAAGCTGACAAGAATCTGCCGTCCTAAAATATCCTGAAATATTTTAATTTGATAGAGTTTAGACAATTTTAATCTTCATCGCGCTTATGCCACGATTTACAGCCCACTGCGTATATACCTTGACGAGACAAAGAAAGAAGAGAGATGTACCCACCCTCGACTATGATTAGGCGGTCTATGAATCCGCGTATATCAGCCATTGATTACACAGCACTGTCGTAACGCGTTACAAATTGATATTATTCAAATGGCTATTCGCCGCGACGTTGATTCTCCCGATCATAATGGTCTGTGATTTCCGCGGCGAAATGATAGCGGCTAGCCTGCGGGGAGGCCATTGTCAGAATCTGTTACAGCCACGGCCCTACCTATGCATTATAGGGCTGCGGCGATGGATTCATATGCATTTTAACGACCGACGGGACGTTTATGCGGACGAATGTTTGCCGGGATAATTCGTGGGAGCGACGACAGCGATTCTGCTCGCGATGCACGGCGTGAAAGGTGCAGAGGGTAGGTACGTGGAACGTGCACGCGTCCTTGGTCCCTGGCTTGGCTCGTGTGCACAGATTTATCACTGGGAGGGAAAGTGTATCGATATCTCGGAGGGCTAGCACTCTCAGGGCATCGGGAATACATATCTGAAGCATTAGCGCGCGATATCGAACGGACGACGCGTGAAAAAGTACATATGTACGTCACATAGTCGAGATAAAATAGATGGGGATTCCATCGGCGATCGCTATAAAATCCGAAGGGAAACGCTGTGCAGCGAGGATCCTCCACTATCGGCTATTCCCTGGTGCAACGAGGCTACTATACATACGGACGTTATGTGACTTTCATCTTTCGCCGAGCTTCTGGAAATCAAAGCAACTGTATATGATGTTTGGAGATGCATGTTGGAGATCTATTTAGTTGGGCATCTGAAATTGCCGATCGTGGGTAGCGTAAGAGGTACTTTGTTTATGGCTTGGGTACAGTAAGAATTGCTGACGCTGACCTGCGACTCGGGAAATGTCACAGAAGCTTAAAAAAATGCAATAAATAGAATAGTTAAAAAGCGACAAATGTTGTCATTCAAACTTCGATCTCGTATGCATCAAACTAATAGTTAATCGAGTTTTTTGCGTGTCTGATGCACAAGGGAGGATGGGAAAGAACTGGGAATGAAATCCCTGATTTCGGGAATTTCGCGATTTTCGACGTTATGCTGCGATCTTTGAACGTTTGTAGCTTAGAACAATGTTAACCGATTTTGATGAAATTCAGCATGTAGGCATAGGGGAGACCGGGGCAAGTTGATACAGAGGCAGGTTGATACAGACGAATTATCTCGACACTGTATATATATAGCTCCTTGTGTGTGAGATATGTGAAGCTTCTTGATCAATTCTTTACTACGATCTAGTGTACGTCTGTGTGCCTTGACTTTAGCAATCCATTTTTAACTGTTTTCGTTTTTATGGACAAAAAGTAAATAATTGTGTTCACTTTCCAATCCGTCTTGAGACGAGATAGAGAATTTTATCACTCAAATTAATTGGGCATCACATTGAGTCCTTTGAAGGTAAGGGAATTACGTTTTGTTATTTTGTTTATATGCTCTACATTTGTTTATGGAGATGTTTGTATATAATGACTTCCTGTGGGGTAAGTTGATACGTTTTCTCTGGGGCATGTTGATACTCATGGGGAGTGTATCAATTTTTCCCGACTACTTTTAATTGGATTTTTCCTTTTATTTCTGGGAAGATGGTACGAAATTATATCAGAAAAGCGAATCGCGGAAAAATACCACAAAATATTTTTCAAGCAGCGTGTGTTGGTGTAGAAAAGGAGTCAAAGCGCCAGAATATACGGAATAGATAAAATTGCTTTATTAAGATACATTAATAAAAAGAAGCAAGCACCTCATATTAAAGTGGGATATTCCAGGCATCCATCTTTTACTCATTAAACGGTTTTTTTTTCATTACAGGCTCAGAAACAAAGTTGATAAAACGACCTTTAATATTTCTTTTTGCTATTCCGACCAATTGCAATTTTTTCGAAACGACGAAAAACGTCACTTAGCAAACTAATTTTTCCAGCTTCTAAAAAAAAACTCATGTCATTTGGACCAATTTTAAAAATATGTGATTTTAACGAGTGCACAATTATGGCCTATGGGTGTGAGCCACTGTAGATTCCCATATGAAACAAAAAGGCCAAAAGGGTCCCCCGTATATGTACATGGTTCCTCCAAAACTGATCGCGCAATCTAAGCAGGCTTTTTTCGCAGCGTATATTACATTCATCTACTTTGGCGAAATCAGGCATTAAAAAAATATGACATAAATCCCTCTGCATTCCCAAAACACGTATTAACTCCGAGCGACTTCGGTTCCCCTAAACCTCTCCATACCGATTCCCTGCAAGTTTGTACGCAACGCTCACACTTCCCACGCAATAGAGTCGCGCGCGTGACTTTCGTCGGCGACGAAAGTCTCCAGTTTCATTGCGTGACTAACAGAAGGCGAGGCCCTAGAAAAATTCGCAGCCGTTATTGTCCTTGGTCCCCGCAGGTATTACGGCCCAGCATACTTTTTCCCTTTCTTCGGTTCCGAGTCGCCGTCTTCTCACGCGCGGCCAGCGAGCACCGGTGCCACCGAAGAGAATCGTCCTCGTCCGCGCCGTACCCGACAATACAAGTAACACGAGACGCGCGTAGGTGGTCCGGCAGAAGTCCTCGAGGAAGGCCCTCCCCCCCCCCCCCCCCCCCCCCGTAAAGACACCCGGATAACCCTCTTGCCGAGAATAACGACGGAATCGCGCAACAATCACCGGGAAATAGCTTCCCACGAGAGGTCCTAACTTGACGAGGCCTTTCGGCCTGGCCACCGACCGTTCCCTCCCTTCGTGGTCAAGCGTTCCCTTCCATGAAAAAGTCACATCCGTCGGCTTGATTTTCCGCTGCCTTCCTTGTCTTCTCAACAGCGAGGAAATTGGAGAAATTGTCTTGAGCGAATTAAATGGGAAGCCATTGGACAAGTGTGGAAATGATTAAAAAGTTTCAGTGTGGAAAATAAATGTGACTATTTTCACAAAAAATCACATAAATAAAAGAATAAAAAATGTTTTTGTATAAAATCAGAATCTACACTCCCAGCGAAACTAGGTAGTAAAGATAAGAGTTTCCTATAGGAGCGTAGAATAGTTGAGTATCTTGCAGCTGGCGATATATTTTAATGAACAATAGTATTTTTCTTTTCGAGATGTAATTTTTAATCACATACTTCTCACATATATTGTACTACCATCTTCAGAACTGCACCATGTGCGCTCCGAAAGAACCCGTCGCTAATTAAGAAGGATTTACACGTAACATTGATCACGCTCCCTACTCCTGCCACGTTTTTCAGCAGTCCCCACTGAAGAAAGAAGCGCGAATAATGGCTTGCACGCCGATTTTCGGGGCGCAACGGTTGCAAGTGTCGTAAAGGGCTCTCCTACGTGACTGCACACTGCAATAAAGTTATACTGCAGGGCATATTCGGCTTTCCGGGGCCCCTAATATCTTTCTAAACCCAGAAGCGGCAACAGATAGAAGGTAAAGCGCCTGGGAGCGCAACATTTGGGCTGCACGTGGCACCAGGCGCAAAAACCCCGTCCAACTTTGACCATTCACGTTGGGCAACGCATGTTCCGTACGCGCGCAAACGTTGCACGCACAAAACGCACCACGCCTCAGCTTTCTTTCGGCGTTATTCTTTGCGCCCTCTCTACCTCGTCGAATTTCGCCGCAACACGTGGCGACGGATCATCCAGGAATTTTCCCGAGGCACGGTTTCGTTTTCCGACCCCCTGCGATGGAACTAGAGGTTGCAACATCTGGGATCGATTTAGGGGGAAAAACTTGTCGGCGGAGCGACTGGCGAGAAAGGGCGAAGCGAAAGTGGGGATGGGTCTTGGTTACTTGAACTCTAATTGCAGGATGCCGAAATTGCGAAGAATTTGTAGAGATATATTTGGGAAGAAGGAAACATTCACAAATTCGTTCTTTCAAGTATTCTGGCTGCCAGAGCTATCCTGTATAAGTAATAGGAAATTAATCGAATTTTGTTTTGAAGCTTGGCGAATTTCAACACGACTTCAGTCTGATACCAGTCTTCTTTTAATCATGTCTAATTTTATAAACAGTAGATTCTTTTGATCTACGTCAGAAATTATTTATTGTTGGATTTAAGTAGGGAATATATCTACCAATAATAATAGCAGTGTTGAAAATTAGTGTTATATCCTAGGATACGAAAAGGGAAGAGCAAGTGTGTTCTGTATGTTAAAGAGTGATTACAGCGGGCGAGTATTAAATAGCTTGAGGATTCGAGTGTGGAGTTAGAGAAGCAGATGGAGTATAAATTAATAAATCAAGTTTCAACAGAATAAAAGAAACAGTAGTACGCAAACAAAAAATAAAAAATGGTAAAATTGCCTTCTACGAGGCACTGGAATGTGGAATTCCATACACCCCAAAATGTCAAGTACGGAATACTCTACACCTTCCACATAACTCACGCTGGACCTGCTTCTCATCCCGAACGAAGAAACCCTTCTCCTCGAATTCACCGCGAAGAAAGTGGATCGAAGAAAATAGAAGAAATCGTCGATCAAATAAGCACGCGAATGAACCTGGCTTAATAGACCGCGAAGGCGCGAGGCATGCGCAGATGCGCGGCGGCGTGCGGACGGAAAGGATAAAAATAAATTCAGAGGTGGCGGATGAAAATAATTTCGCTGGAGTGTCATTTGTTGCTATTTACCGCCGGATGTCTGCGTGTCCGTGCACCAGTCTCTCTTTCTCTTCGCGGCGTGGATGGCGCGCGAGGAAAAGGAGACGCGCCCGCGCGCACAAGCGGTCTCTGCAAATTGATTCGGGTGCAGAAACTGGTCTCGTAAACTGGAGCCGACGTTTCAGAGACCGGATGCTCTTAATGATCGGCAATTTCAGCGCGCGTTACGTGAGAGAGCCAAGTTTCGTGCGACGCGTGTATGCACGCCGCGCGGACCCTTTTCTCGCGGCGTGTCGGCATCTTCCGGCTCCCCCCGAGACGCTCCACGAGCATTTTTCTCCGCAATTAAACCCTTCAAATTTGTATGGTAATCACGGTGCGCGGGGCGCAATTAAGAGCCGGGATTAATGGTCCGTTGGGTCGAACGAGAGCGGGCCGAAAACGTCTTGGTTGACGTTAATTAATAGTTTTGTAGGAAGGCTTAACGGTAGTGCGAGTGGGCGCCAGTTCTTGTACGATCTGGAAAAAAAGGAAACGTTTCCCTAATTGGGTGCTTTCTCTATAGCGTGCCGGGTTGGGGAAAGGTTTCCTGTGCGTGGAGAAAAAGCTGGTGCCGTGGGGAGCGTTATTGACAAGTTATGGATGATGCGGAGATTGTAAGTGGAGGCTGTTGTAAGATTTTCAGGTTGCACGGGGTGACTGATAGGTACTAGGTAGTAGGTAGTTGAATATTCGCAGTTAGTTATTGATCTTTATCGTTTACTAGCTTTACTACTCGGCTTCGCCCAAAATTTAGATTCTTATAAAACAATATTTTTTAGTTTTATTTTGTGAAGATAGTCACATTGATCTGGATTAGTCAGACATAATGAGCTGAGGCACATTTCATGATCCCAGAGTTTATCGTTCTAATGTTTTTAGGCGACAGACAAACACACTAACATATAGAAGCTTTCTGCTTTATATATTAAGATTAGTATTTAGTGGCAGCTATCAATATTTATCAGTACCTATTTGAAGCTCACAACAACAAGTTGAAGTAACACAACAGGTACAAACTGTATTGAAAAATAGACACGAGAATATAAATTATAATTTATTTATAACTCCAGTTAGATATAGAGAGAATGAAACAATATAAAGATAAAATACAATAGAAGAAAAATATATAAAGAACACGAAGGGGAAGATTAAGAAAGTAAGGATTTCTTAACTGTATCGACCACTCGAAACTTATCGGTATCTCATCGATAATCATTAAATACGTGGTATCCTCATTACGAAAAAGAAACGTAACTCAATCAATCTTAACATCGTGCTTATTGTTACTATTACCGTAACACGGAAAATAGATACTGACTCCGACAAACCGTGGAAATAAACCTCTTTATAAGGCATCCAACGTGTTAAATATTTTATCAAACAGCAGAAAACGATCAGCATTTTCTATTTTCTTTTTCCAACCCGCCCTGCCGCACCCTCGTTTAAAAAGTGGGCACGAAATGGTACTCTCCACCCGGGAGGACCTCGGTCTTTTATTACTCAGGAGCGAGGGGACAGGACGCGTAAGGACTCCCGATTATCCATTCGTCCTGAAAGCCTTCACGTCCTTGACAGCCCCTTTCTGTTTCACAAGGGTCCTCGCAAGATGCGCATGCGAGCTGCACCCCCTACGCAAGCTTCACGGGGTATCGTTGGCCAGTCCGAGGAAAACCATGCAAAACAATTTCCAATCGCGTTCAACTATCCACGCACAACATAACATCAAGCTTCAAGCAACAACGAAAACTTTCGGTATAACTAATTATATCAAACCGAACCTATAGAATTATTAGTTCAAGCTTCCTACTTCCCTCGTTCTTCTGCCAATAACAAATTCACCTTTCACAATAGCCCAAGCAATTGCTCTACCTAACAAGCTGCATACTCAGAACTCGTGATGGCATTAAATTTTTTGCAACGTGGAAGCACTCGACACCGTTCTAAAAAGATTTACCGCCTCTTGCGTATATCTACGAACTATAACTCCCGCCCATAAAACGTATCTATGCCATGCCACTCCACGAGCTTCGCGTTAACACCCGCCCGGCCAGTGGGGCTAATAAGTTCGCGCGTTTAAGCCCCAACTTTGTAGCCCGTCGCGTTTAAAATGGAAGTGGAACGTCATTGCCGGCGCAAAGGGGACCAACACCTATCCCCGTTCTTAGCGTATAAATTCTCATTCGCCGCGGCAGCGAGATAGCGCGACGGCATAATTGCGGTTAATGACGGTACTATTACCGCGCTCTGCCGCAGGATCGTACAAAGACACTCCGTAAAAAATAGAATACCCCAAGTTGAACCACTTGCGCGGAGTCAACTCGGAACTGGGTTGCACGCTTCTTGTAACATCGATGGACGCTAACGAATTGGCCTGTTTAGCCTGGCCGAGCCTCGTGCATTTGAGAAACTCGCGGGCAACTTTTCAGCCCCCGATCGAAAATCGTTAGCCCTCGGACTATATTCGTTCGTGCGGCATTTGCAATTCCATCGTTTGATTAACTCCCCCTGTCTCCTGCGTGGCGATCCTTGGCAGGATGCGCAGAGACAGCCACGCCTGTGTATCTTAACGATTCACCACCGGCCGTGCGACAAATTAGATGGAGAGCATAGTGATTACAGTGCTCGGGCAGCGTTTGCACCATTAATTTGTTGTGCCACGGTTATGGCGTGGGGTGGAATGCGTTGTTCGTCTTGCAGGGTGATCTATAAGGGGATGGAAAAATAGGTAGGCTTCTGCTGATTGTAGAGGTTTATGGAGGATTGCTTGTCTATAAGCATGCTTGGCAGAATTCATGCATGACGGAACGTAGGGTAGATGTCCCTATTACTGTCAGTGTCCCTATTACTGCCACTTCATTTATTTTGCTTAATAAAAATGTAACGTATAAAGAATAATGCACAACAATAATATTATTATCAAATTGGGACTGTTCTGATTATTATTAATATTATTGTTGTACACTATTCTTTCTACGTTACATTTTTACAAATTAAAATAAATAAACTGGCAGTAATAGGGACACTGACAGTAATAGGGACATCTACCCTAGAGGGAGAAATTTACTTGGAACATTGTGTGAGATTTTTTCAAATTAAGAGGCTTCGGTACTTTGGAGTTCTTGGTTGCACAGGGTAGTTCGCTGTGCATCGTGGCACAGTGAGCTGTCGATGAACTAGTTTCGTCGTTTCAACGCGAAGAGTGAAGCTTAGTAAATCGGAAAATCGATAGTGGAAAAATAGCGGAAAGTTTTTATTATCTAAACATTTTTTTTTGTTTATTACTCAGGCTATTTGTATTATTGACAACGCGTTGGTCTTCACAATCCATCAGTTATTTGAAGACGAATAAGTTATTGACAGAAGTTATTGATCGGAGTTTCGTATTTCATATTTCAGTAATTCGGTAGGCGTGAAGATTGATGACACTACAAATCAGTCCGCAACGTGTTTGTCCGTAATTGCGCGGAACTGTTTGTCGACACCGAGACTATTGAAAATTTACGCCGGTACTCGACAAATTCATAAAGTCACGCAGCGGGGCGAATCGTGGCACAGGCTGTGGTGCTAATAATAATTTGATGTCGCGATATCGTGGCAGTCGCGTAACGAGAACCGTTAATTTCGATATCGATGTTCCGTGAACTCTGGGAACTGTGATTAGAAACGTAACGCCTCAATTTAATTGTGGTATATTCAATTACCATGCCCTCGTGACCCCTTTCAGCACCTTGCTGCTTCAGGCTAATCGGTTTACCTCCAGGAATTTGCGAGACCCGAATATGTAGCTTGTTTGAAGTGGAGCTTCTTTTCTGGAAAAATTCAAAGCTACGATGCTTTTAAACTTCTTAGGTACGTTGCGGTATAGTCTGCAGAAAATATTAATGTGGATGGTTGATCGATCTCTGGTGGTAGCCTTCCTTCACACCTAACTCTTAAATCCTCTCCACAATTCCACGGCAGGTAGGGTAGATGTACTAGTAAGTGAACACGTACCAGTGAATGAACATTTTTTATTAAAACGAGTAAAATAAGTTATTCAAATAAGCAAGTAATTAATTAGAGAATTCTTCTAGTTTCTTGCTTTATATCCAAACAACTTTTGCAACACGTGGAATCAATCGCGCTGCAAACATAATTTTATAAAAGTGTTCATTCACTAGCCTTAAGTGTTCATTTACTGGTGCGTCTACCCTATATTTTGTTATCTAGAAGCTATGTACTTATGCATCTTGATATCACTAGAATATAACCATACAAATAAAGAAACAAAAGCAATTTTCTGGAATTTTTTATTTATTTTAACACAAGAAGGGGATGAAATTAGTCAAGCATGAATGAACCACTAGTGCCACTTATTATTTTTTTTTGAAGACTACAAAGTAATTATTAACAGGCCCATTCCAATTCAATTCGAAGCTGTTAGAACACGATGTGAAACAATTACTGCCATCAGGGGTTAGTTTGCGCCACCACAAGTTGGATTGTGCCAAGAATATTCTGACACTTCGGGCTAAGAGGAGGGGAGCAAAGACTTTGGCTACCCCCAAAGAAAAAGGAAAAATGATATTAATATAACCACGACAGAAATAATTCAAGGGCTTTGTAAACAGAAAAGAAAATTGGATTTTGTTCTTTGAATAAATTTTAATAATCGCCTAATAAATTTTATTGAATTTGCATTAAAAGTATTTTTATCCTTTCAACTCGGCTCCCCCAAGATTAAATCCTAAGTGCGCCACTTATACTTACATTTTACTTAACATTTATACTTACTCCAATATTGCTCCATGAAATGCAGAGGAAGCAGCATCATTGACATCTGAATTTAAATGAAATTTCATCGAACAATCGATATGTCAGATAGTTGAATATGATTCGAGCTTGCTCTGTGATCGCACCAAGAAAGTAAAGCTGTTCAACAGTATTCAAAGAAGACGCTGATGCGTCCACGAGCATAAGAAGCGAAGGCATTATTACAGGATCCCTCGTTCACCCTCGCCGTGTCATAAATTCAAATTAAGCGGCGATTTATACGCTGCATAGCCAGCCATAGGGGTATTGATTCGAGCTTCGACGTGTCGTTCGACCGAACAGCATCGCCGTGGCTTTAATTACTCCCAGTTATCGATGCTAATGGGCCCCAATTATTCACCAAAATTGGGCGGGTGCTTTTTCAGCTTCCACGTAAAATCGAACCCCCCGGACGAATTTCCAAGTAAAACGTATCCTCTCCTTGTGCTTTTCGTGTTGTCCGTTTCAATTTTGCGCTGATTGTATCAGAAACACATAAAAAGTAATTAGCGCCAGTTAGAATGTGATGGATACAATTAATTAACACAGACTCGAAGCCTCAACAGAATCGATACTTCCAGTGCTGTTCAAAAATGTTAGGACACCCACTCTGTGTGGAATAATTAATTGCAGAGGACGTTGCAAAATTGAAGACTGTAACAAATTTTACTTTATTTAGTATTTTATATTAGAAGCAGTGAAAAGTATCACATCTTGTGCAAATACAACAGGTGTCCTAATATTTATGAACGGCAGTGTATGTGGTCGTAATTTGTAACTTGGTAGTAGGAAATCGACAGGAGCGTTAATTAAAAAGATCTCTCACCATCTTGTGGTTTTCGTTCGTTTTTGTCTCGCACCCTTTGCATCCTTTATTCTGTCTGGGTAGGGATTACACAGCATTCTTAATGTCCACGATGAGTCATCGTCGTCGCCTTTCTTGTTTCCAGCGGACCCAGGACCTCACCCACCTAATTGTGATTTGCATAAGATTAGAGGGGAACCAGGCTGAAATTAATTTTGGAGGGGAAACCCTCGTTAGAATGCGCATTTGTAGAGCTGCGTGGAAAGATTGAAGCTAAGATAAGGATGTACAGTGATACGTGTTTAGAGATGGTGTCGGCTAATTCCTTCTACTTTGATGGGAACATATAGGGATTCTCGTTTGAAAATCTGAAGTATTCTATAATAAAGAATGTATTTTTATTTGAATTCGTGTAGAACACAGGCACACGTGGTAGGTACTTTGTCGCCTAAGAAGAAGAGATGGGAAATAATAGAACACTTAATTATTAACATTTTGCTTTGGTTCAGTCCCACGCTACTTATTCCTTAAGCCTTCTCATATCAGTGGTCCCAGAAAAGGGGCTTTAAAATTGATAAGAAAATTGAATTTTATTCTTCAAATAAATATTTATTATCACCTATTGAATTTGATTAAATTTGCATTACAAATATTTGTATCCCTTCAACTCGGCTTCTCTTAAGATTAAATCCTATGTGCGTCACTGTTCTTTATTTTTTCCTTATTAATTACCATATTACCCAATCACACCATCGTCTCTAACTCGTCGTTTGAAAATTCCTCCGCGTTGAACAAGATGCGTTGATTCCTAATAAAAATTTATCAACTTTGCTCGTACAAAAGGAATAATTAATACATTGTTCAGCACTGCAATAGTTATTAAACACACAATTCTTAACACACTGGAGACATTTCTAATCGAAAGATGAGCTAGTTAACAGATACTTCGTTCACTTTCGAATTATACCGCCGTAAATAGTGTTATTGCAAGACAAATCGAAAGGAAAATGTTGCTGCAGATCGTTTGAAATTTACTTGAGCCTGCTTACCGTTACGCCGTTCAGCGCGTATCCGTTACGAAGCACAGAAGGAAAGAGTGGTTGGAAACGAAACTCGAGATGTACTTTACCCAATGTCATACTTGGACGGCGAACAAAAGAAAGTATTTCACCCGCCGCGAGTCGCTATGTTCCCTGTATTATATACCGGTATTTTAATTTCACCGTAGCCTTTTTACTTCATTGTTTCTATCTACTTTCCTTTCTCTCCCGCCATTTTTATTGCCATGGTGTTTGCATCGGTACACGAACCGTGGAACGTTACGTTCCTCCGTGCTTGTTCCACCGAGCTTAATTCTGTTACGCTTTTTATTCCGCCGCTTTACTTTTTCTTCTGCTGAATTCTTCAACCGCCACGTTTTCCGGGCGCCCGATCTTGCAGGCGTGCTACAAAAAACGCACGTTTTTTTTGGACTTTTGAAATCTTTGTAGACGAGAGTTTAAGCGGCACTTTCTAACATACTGTTTGCGGCACAATTATGTGGGAATATACATAGGTACAACGGGGAATACAAATTAGGAAACTTGGAGGTTATCCATTTTTGGATTTACATATTTTTTTACAAATTGTTGTTTCATCATTTAAAGAAGTAAAAATTTTTGGCTACTTTTTATGAAGTCAACTGTTGACTGAGATATTATTATCTAGCGAGTTAATTTTGAAATTTTCATTGCACTGAACATTATTTGTCGATAAAAAGTGAATTAAACACGTTTGAAGTACGCGATTTTTCACGAATTTCTGGAGTAGTTTCGCCCACGAGCGATAACATCTGTGTAAGTCTAGAGCGCTGGTAGAATCGCGATGTACGAGATACATATACCGTAGAAGTATGCACTTCATCTTCTGCGAGATATATTACCCACGATAGGCTGACAACACCTTGTCTGTAATATTTCCATCCTACGTTCGTGATACGAAAATCCTATGATCCAACGTTGCTCATGATGGCTGTCTCTTGAATTTCATGGCTTAAATTTTAAACAATTCATATCAATCTTCACCTTCAGATCGAAACGATGTCGCAAAAATGTCAAAATTAAAATTGAAGCAAGAGTGTTAGATCACTGCTGTATAGGTTTTAGAATAGATGTTTGTGAGAGGATCATTCTTGAATAAAGAATCTTGTTCCTTTAATTTATAGAAAGCTACTTAGAATATTCACCTCAATAATTTTGTATTTTTTAATGCGGTCTATTTAGACTATGATAAATATGTTTTCTTCAAATGAAACTTTTTAATAGTGTAAAGAAGAAAAGTACAATTTCCATTCGTAAAGGATGTACGATTTAAACGAGTAACTCGAAAACGACTCGTTTAATGTGATTGATCGTCAACGGGCGATCTACCAATCAAGCAATTTGTTGTGCCATTAGTCTCGGTTGATTTCGTTCCATTCATTGAATCGTCGCGTGGCCAGTCTGTCTGCTCGTGCTCCCCTGGCTGCATTTTATCGAATTCCTAGTGCTGCACTAACGCGAGAAAATAAATATGGATGGATATAAACTCTTTTGAGTACTATACTTCGTTAAATTCTTCGATCTTTTTCTTAAACCACCTTGTATATCTCGGTTCGCAAATATGTCCGAGAAACACGTGGTCAATGTGAAAATTGATAGTGAATACAAATAGGTTGATAAGAGAGATAATAAAACACAGGACATTTTTCTCCAGCATATCTTTCGTGCAAAAATTCCGCTAATATTGTAATCGGTGATTTCAAAATCACTATACTATACTACCTTTTCCAATCCAAAAATGTTGCATTTAATAAATACAACAGTAACCAAGATTCTTCCATTAACGAACGAATAAATTGAAGGGGGCGGGCAGGCGAGTATAAGTCAGGATTATTAGTCTTGCAGGAAGACATTTAGAATAATTAAAGTGCTATGTACGACCAGGTATTAAACATTTAAACATATGTTAAAAGAAACTTTTATATTTAACCTTGATTCACAAAGAAGATCAAAAAAATAAACTGTTTCAGCTCGAGGTAAAATTTAAATAATACTCGTTTCCTCGCCCACCAAAGAACTATTCTCCATAATTCGCACTTCCTGTCACTTATGTTTGCCTGCGTACATAAATACCAATCGATAAAAACTAACTGTTCTTGGACGATTATATTTCTCCATTATCAGCAATGTGGTCGTTGAACTTACAAACCAGCAGACGTTTACCCATACCCCAGTCTCGTTCTTTGAAATTTCCTTATTTCTAATCCATAGAGCGCAGTGGAGCGTAAGCTGGACAATGTAGTCTACGGTATAATACCGGGCAGGGAATAATTTAAATACGTGAAGGGATATTCAACCGGGACTCGAAGCCAAGTTGCACCTTCTGCTTGTGGAAGTCGGGGAGAGGGGGGTCCGAGATTATACGGAATGGAGGGATGCTATCATCGAGAATTTCGGGCGTCGAGAACGGGCGCGCAGCGCACGGGAATTTACATAATTCAATTCCCAGCCGACGGAAGCACGAATTGACGATCTTATCGAGCGTGGTTCTCGAAACCGAAGCTCGCCTTAAAGTGGCCAGCCTAAGCATTATCCGTTCGCCTCCGAAGCGACCGATTCTCGTTTGAAAATCTCCCCGCGGCGACGCCAAACGATTTTCGACGAGATCGAAATCCATGGCAGCGGGACCCATTCCTAATGACACCGTCCCGCGCGGCAGGTTGTAAAATTTCATTGCAATCTCGGTCCTCTGGAAAGTCAATTAACCCTTTGGAATTCACCCCCCTCGGGGATAGAGCAATAGATTTCCTCTGAGGCCTTTACTCGTTAGCAGCGATACCTGCTTGAGAAGAGCGATACTTAAGATTAAGTAATTAGAAATGTAAATAAGTGATTCTAGATGCAAAAAAAGAATTGGAACATATAGAATAAAATTGTTTGGCATCGCCCTTCATTTACGAGAAAATTGACTTTGAAGTTTAGTCGACTGTGTACACCGAAAAAATTCAAAGTCAATTTTTTCAAACGCGAAGCGCGATGTCGAGGAATTTCATTCTATATTTCCGATTTATTTTTTCATGATTAAACGTCACTCATCCGCTTGCACCATCCCGTTACGGGACACCCTGTATATTCCCAGGTCTTACGAAACTTGGCGCGAGCCGCGTTTCGTCGCTCGCATTCATGAATGAGAGGCGCCGCGATCGTTGGTACGCAAAGTCTCACGATTATTTTCTCCCCGGGGAAAATAACACGCGCTTCTCCATTGACGGGACGACGCGTGGCCAGTTTGCGTCCCGAGTCGCATAATTGTCGCCGCTCGCTCGCAGCACGCACGTCCCCCTCATTAATCAGTCCTCCCCGATGGCTTCTGCTTTGTTTCGTCGTGCCGCGACTAAAAAGGCCCCCCCCCCCCCTCCCCCGTGGATCGCTTCGGCGTGCACCGATCCTCAGTCAGGGATTCCAATTTTTCCTGCCTTCTTTCGCGGCCGTTTTATTTTCCCCCTGCTTTTTTTCTCTCGCTTCGCTCGCAGCACGGGGGCGCTCTAATTAATTCCGTCAGGAAGGTACCTATCGTTAGGTGAAATATAGGCCCTCCCATGCAGACAATTGCTTTAACGAATGGCCGTTCTATCGGCGGGCTTTCTGTGAACGTACTTACTCGTGGCTGTTGTACGTTGATGGATTCTTATTGGTGACTAATTCGTGAGCTATCATTTGATTAGGGAAGGTATTTGGGTACACTTTATGCTCTTAAATTGAAACTGGAAGGATTTAGGGATTTCTAAATTTAAAATCCTTCAGTTTCAAAAGAAGGAAATAGACCAATCTTTTTTGAGTGGCGATTTGAGTGGCAACCTCAATATAAGGTAAGTTAAATTTATTAAGGTAAAAAAGCACATCAAATATGTATTTCAGAATATAATTCTAATATTAAAAAAATACCGTAGTGATCCCCTCAAAAACACTTCGCGAGCCACAAGTTAGGAATAATCATTGTGCTAACGAAATAAAAAATACCTCCATATCTGAAGAATTTTTTATCAATTATTACTTAGTAATATTCTTAGAATTACAAGTTATAATAGTGTGCACCCTCTTTTTAAAGTAATAAATGAGTAAATAAATAAATATCCCCGCGGAGAGTGCACGTAGAAAAAAATCCTTTGCATGGGCACGGCCGATCCGCTTACTTTCCACATTCAGAGTACCTAGTTTACGATTCAGCTTTCCATTCGCAGGCCAATATCACGCAGCAGTGTAATTGCCTTTACATCAACGATACACCGAATGGGAAGGGTTTTTTATACAGCTACACGGATTCGCAGCGTGCTCGATCGCGAGAAAGAATCGCCGCGCACGATGGTAATCCTGTTCCACCGACTCTTTTACAAGTGATTAGCAAAATCCTATTATTTGTGGCTCGCGCGGCCGATGCGTTAACCCCCGCCATTACGTACGAATAACACTTGCACGGCCCTCCGGGGTCGTGGAGTAGCTTACAAGCCTACTTGTAATTGGATTACCGACTTACGGACACTCCTGTGTACTCTTCAGCTCGCGCAAGTCCGCGAAGAGAGTCCCACTTGAAACTATCGCCGTAACGGGACTAAAGGCGACCGAGGAAACCTGAAGTGGAGAATTTATAATACGGTGGCGCTAATTCAGGAAATCCGCGAGAAATTGCGGATGTACAAAGGGAAATAACGGAGGCGGAGTAGTATTAAAAGTTGCGTTACTTGATTATTAAATTATCAAGGGTGCGCCACTGAACATTATAATCCGAAATAGTGCAAATCAAATGTGAATATTCAATTTTTTTTTAATATATCCGAAAATGGGCTAGATGCTACAAAAGTAGAAGTTCCACAGTCGATTCTTCATGCACCCCGAATCCCAACTACAACATTAATGTTTCTAATTTTCAATTTTCTATTATTTAATTAAAAATTCCTACATCTGATCGCACTGAAAAATCAAAACTTAAGAATTATGAAGCAAGAAAATCGGCTGCAGAATCGCAAATCCGATCCCGTAATTTCTAGTATCAGCACCCCTGCTAATAAGAAACTTTAAAAGCTGCCTCTGAGAAGCATCCACGAGTGCCGCGAACGTCCATCGGGGGAAGAACCTCTTCAGACTCGATTTCTAATCAGACTTCCATCCGAGGTCCTCGTAGATTGAGTGTGTAATTAGCGGGCGGGTGAAGGGGCGTTAATTGCGAGGGGGGTGGAGGTCGATGGTTCAGACGACGCACGATCACAACGAAAGTGCCGACAGTGAAGACGAAGATGAAGGGTGCTCGGTGCGACGGTGCTTTTACCCGTTGAAAGGGCACGTGTTGCAAAGCGATTTCAACCCCTGCCGCGGTTAAACACGCCTCGCCGACCATGTACATATCGATATAAGGCTACTTATTTCGAGGTGCCTGCGTCGGTTTTGTGACGGCACGGTATCGTGGGACGCTTTGTAAGCTCCTCTTCAGCATTCAGCCACCTCTGTGCGTGCGGGGGCGCGAAAGGAGATTAAAATCGAAGATTTTCACGGGCTCGCGCTCGATTACTATGAAAACACGCCTCCCCTGTCGCTTTCCCCATGGCCTTCTATAGAATAGAGAATCGTTTGTAGTTCGGCTTGTTGTGTGAGAGATTCTGTGACAATGATTTCAGATTCTTGTCTAGTTTATTTTTTTTTTTTTTTTTTTGAATGATACGTAGTTTTTAGTCTTCGGTGAGGAGTTCAGTGTACATAAAGCTCTCGCGGTTCTATCGCTGAATCGTCGATTGTATATTTTTGATCATTGTGCGGCTGGAGGGTTGTCGAATGTCTATGGTAACTGAAAACGCAACAGGTGGTCGATGATTGTGGTCAATGGAAACAGATATTGTAATTAGATGATGCAATAGTAATTAACTGGTGGGTAGTTCGCCCATCACACCCTCTTTCTAAATCACTTCCAATCAGATTACCTGAACCAAAACCGTACACAGCCATTCCCTCGAAAAATTTACGAAAATATATACTTAGACTTAACATGAAAAATTCCTGTGTGCTCACACTGTGTTAGGGATCTCGAAGGGTGACTGGGTTTCTGGCGTGGACATGACTTCTTCGCTATTTTGCAGCTAAATAAATTCGCTTGCACAATTTACTGCTATAGGTAACATCTGGTTCCATAAACAGGAGGAAAACTGCAAATTCCAATTAGAACATGGAAACCTTGGCGTCCCTCGGGACTCCCATAAGTCCCCTAGACTCTAGGCCTCCTTTGTACACGCGAAGGCCCTGACGATTCGCGGAGCCTTGGGGTCCGTCCCAATTTTACAGTTACGCGCCTCGTCCTTCCACTAAATTCTTCATGCAGAAAAAAGAGCGAAGCATTGCCACATTCGTCAAACCGCCCCAACGTGACATCTAACCACCGATTCATTAGTTAACCCTCTCACCTTGAACTAAACTCCGCCAAAGAGTTCGTGGTAGATAAAAGAAAAAATTCTTTTTCTTTTAACTGCCGGTTTGTAAGGGACCTCGATAGAAGCATCAGGCAATTTTCTTTTTGCTATTTTTTTATTCTTCAGGATGTAAACACCCCTGATAGCCACAATTCCACTCTTCAGTTTGCAAATTGATTTCGTCAAGTCGTGAGTCTAAAGTAACTGTAGTGATGTATCAATAAGAGAGACAGAAAGAGCATGAACGAATCAAGAATAGGTATACACCAATTGAAGTTATCTTAGCGTGTATAAAAGCACGACACAAGCGTGAACCTAAAAGCCAGTTCTCACAAACAAATAATAAATAGGAACTCCCCCTGGAGAAGTTCCCCAGGAAACCAGGATCTCTACTCATTTACCACAGACCCTATTTCCACTCCACCGAGACACTGGCACGAGTACTTCAATATTTACGTCCGCCGAATTTGTCGGTGAAAATTGAAGGTCCGCCGACAGCCCTTGTACAACAAGGCGCGTGGGCCCGCGGAGCGTGTACCCAGCAGGGTCAGTCCGTGTAAAGGGGAAATTGTGCCTATTACGAATGGGGGCGAGGGGGCGGGGGCGAAATAACGCGTGCTCGACGATCCCTGCCGTCCCCCGTGCGCCCCATTGAATGAGCTTCTCCGTCGACAGGGCATTGTGCATCGGGCGTGCGGCTCTAAATTCGGCACGTGTGCCCTCTCGATCAAACGGGGGCGACGCTTCAGGAACTCACGGTCCTCGTTGCGCGCGTCGAGCACCAGGGGGATGGGCGAGGAGCGTTTTGCATACGAAATCGTGTGCAGGGACGCGAACGTGCCCGCGCGGCGAAACGTTCGTCGCGTAATATCCAGCGTTGTAATCCGCGCGCGCTTATCGCCGAGCCGCGCGAGGTCGGCCCAGCTTTATCGCGGCCGAGCCTGCCATCGAACCCCGCCGACCGTGCACTTTTCGACGGTGGACGCGTGAAATGTGTAATTGGCTTTGGAGCCACGCCGCTTGCTGCGGTTGCGGGGCTGTTTGTTTGTTCGATGTTTTCGGGTAGGTTACGATTATTGGATTTTTTTTAGGGGTGAACTGATGGGATTCGTTTTTTTGGGGGCAGGAAGGGTGTTCAGTCACATGGAGCGGTGTTTGAAGATTAGAATGCTTTGTGCTCGGTGGTGCATCGCCTTTGGATCGAGTTACTCGAGGTTTGGAGTAATGGTTAATGCTGGGGGTACTAAAGGTGGATGAATAGTGTGGTAATAATATTTAGGTAATGTTTCCGGTTCGCTTAAGGATGTATTGGACCTGTTTTCAAAATAATGCCAAATTGATGAAAATTTGTGAGATTGTTCTCTTTAATCTTCCTGATGTGCTCCAAAAATTTTAAACGAATTCACTAAACGGTGACTGAGTTATAACGATTTTAATTTTCACTGATTTTACACGTACTCTTATGGAAAGAGACGATCTTGACGGATAAACCATCTGAAAAAGTGTTGAAGAAATAGTTAGTGACAATGTTTTCAATTTTTTTTACATGCAGTATATGGGTAGATGAAAATATCTGCCGAGTTTCAATTGTTTTCACTACAACGTTTTAAAGAAATTATAACTTGAGAAAATTGTGAATTCTGGGTGTTTTCACTGCCAAAAGGCACGTACAGTAAAACTCCATTTATCCGAATGAATTTTATCCTGCATCGATTTACCGGACTTATTACTGAGCGGTTATTGAAATCGGTTTCGGTTTCTAAAACAGTTACAAGAACGGAAATAATCTTGAAACAATTACGATAATTTTTTATTTCTATTTTTGTCAAATTTGTCAAATCTGGAGCATTCGCAATGCGCAAAACAGTAATGGGTGCAGATTCAAGATTTGCAATAAATCGCCCATTTGTTATCGGATTTCCATGAACCGTGCACCAAACGATGTAAACTTTTTTCACATGTATTACACGTCATAACTCAGAACCTGTCGAAAATGAAGCTACAGTCCTCTTACTACAAAATCCTCAAAAGTTTTCCTGTATCCGATCAGTAAAACAAACGATCCGAACGAATAAACAGTGACGGGAGGGAGAATCGGTGGACACCTAAATTACCCGAACCATCCAGTGACCTGAACCGTCATGTCCCCCGACATGTTTGGACAAACGCAGCCCTCCTAAAACATTTCTCTATTTACCATACAAAGCGCGCGAAACAAGTAACCCGTGGGGCGGTTGTTATTTCTAGTTTTAACCCAGTTTCCGTCCCGTGTTTATCGTTGCCTCGCGATCCTCGTAAAGTTTCAGGATTTGTTTTTCAGCGGGAACGGAGAAAATCCGAAAGTAACGTTACAAAACTCGTGGAACGGTCGCCTGTACGAGGTGGCATTAAATGCCTGCGTTCGTGAAATACTGCGGGGCTAGGTGGTATCGGGCAGCAAGCGTTACTCGACAGGGGGATATCTTTGTAGCGTGCGAGGCCACTGGTTACAGGCACTCCGCTGACTTTCCTTCGGTTTTATCGTGGTCGTTCGAGCACCGGGCTAACTCTATAAACCATCAGATGACTGAATCTAGCCGGTGTACAAGCTAATAGAAAAGATGACGGCGGTCCCGCGTCAAAATATTGGCTTAGGATCAACCCACGCTTCGCTTTGGACTCTAGATACACTGGGTCACTTCGAATCACACGAACAAACTGTGTCAGTGTGATCCAGTGGGGGGGCAGAATGTTGGGGAAGGAACGTTTGTAGTTGAAATGTTAACAGAAAATAATATATATGTACAGCAATTAAGTGAACCCTTTTATCCCTAGATATTCACATATTTTACAAAATGAAAGGCATTTTCAAATGAAAGGCTCGATTTTCTCATCACTGCTAAATTTACATAGTAAGCGCAATTTTCAAAGCAATAGGGTAAGTGTGGGTATTACTGCGGATTTTTAAGGTAGGTTAACTTTAGAACCCTCGATACGACGTTCAAATGAATGAAAGTTCCTCCTTCTTTTTTTTAAAAGAAAGGTGGGTCCTTAATAATTCCATAAAAAAATATAAGGGCGGTGTAATAAGCACAGTTAATTAAAAACAAACAGATTTGTCGATCAATGTCATTGCAGGAGTTACTGCGGAAATGCATGCATTACTGCGTGCCAGTTACTAACGAAACACCAGTTACTGCGCATGTATTACTGCGGTCTGATGTCAAGCGATATATAACCTTAATATAAATATCACTTTTATTTCTTGATTCCTTATTATCACTTAAATTTTTTCGCGGCATGTTTACAGAGTTACACGTCGTTGCACGCACCGCTGTTTACTTTGCAGGTTATCTAGACGTAAGTGAATACAGTCGTCGGTCCGCAGTAATACATGCACATGATGTCAAGTACTCCACCTAATACTGCGGTGAGAAATAAAAATTAAAACTAAAATGTAGACGACTAATTTACTGTTTTTCTGAAAAAACAGTATTCTATCGAGCAATAACGCTACATTACATGTATTACTCTTAATAACAAAAATACAAATGTTTTTCAAGTAGGTCTTCATGACCGCCATATCAGGAATCGACCGAAGTTTCGCCTTGACGAATTTCAAACTACGATAAAAGAATTAATAATAAATTTGCAGTACATATTTATTAATAATTACCTGTAATAGAGTTTAAAATAATTTTAGCAAAAATTTTCAAGAGATTATGTACTTCCCAACGTTAAATATGAACTGTTTTAGAATATCCGCAGTAATCGGGACATCCGCAGTAATACCCACTCTTACCCTACGATTGATAAAATGACTCGCATTTATTTTATTTTTCCTTAAGATAGTAAGCTACGCATTTTTTCAATAAATATTTATTGTAAGAAGTATAAGTGATAGCGTATTTATTCGAGCGATGCAATAAATGTTTCCAGTGCTGTATGAGCATATTTCCATCGTTTAATTTAACGACACCCTGTGTAGAACGGGTCGCCTTAAAGCCGCTGGGCCTTCTGCTGGGCGTATAATATCGCGCGTATCCTATCCTACTCGCATAAATATTTGTTCAGAGCGCGATAGGAATGTAGATCGATTCGAAAATATAGTCCCTTTCATCGAGGAAGGAATTTCAGTGGGTGCCTCCCGGCAGATATTAAATTCCCGCCACTGCGAGGAACGCTCGAACGGCACCACCTCAGTCAGGTGTTCGGCGGATTACGTATCGCCGCGAGTTTACCGCGGTGCATTAAAGATAATGGTCGTTATTTATCAAGAGCCGGTCGTCGCGTTCGCAGCGGTGACTCGCGCTTTCCAGCGACTTATTTTAACGCGGAACTTCATGGTGTTCCGATGCTCCCATAGTTGCAACGAAACCAGTTAAGGCACATTCTCATTTGTGCAACTGCGAAACGTACTCGAAGCAGTTCACCTTTGAACCACGCGTCAAAAGCAGGGTCGCCTGAGAATAAAATTTTGTATTGGAATCTGATCTGGGTAGAATCTAAAATCATTATCTTCACCGAGAAATAGTATTAACAATTAACACGCATAACTTAGTATTTAGAATTAACAAAGGTAGCTTCCAACGTTTGAACCACCCTTAATCAAAGCCACAAACAATACGAAGAATATAAAATGTAGATACTCGAGCTTCGATTGTGAACGAAGGTTACTCAAAGTTTACTAATAACATAACAGCCTTGCACGTTCGCATAAACGCGGTTAACCACGAGCAACCAATTATGCCTCTACCATAAATCACATCCGCAATCGAAGAACATTGTCAGCCAAGTCAATTCAACCTTTAACCTCCAGCGCGCTTCACGTTGTCGCAAGAATCGGTGCCGCGGTACGCTTCATTGTTGCGAAATAGCTCCACTCAGCCAGAGATGAGCAAAATTTTGATTTAAATCAAATTTTGAATAACGGATAAAAGTTAAAAAAATTATTCGCCATGCGTGGAATAAAGTTGACGCGGATTCACTTTATTCGGCGAGTAAAGCTAATTTTTTTATTCGTCAAACGCTTAAACTACAGCGTAGAATAAATTTTTCAATTTTAACTGAAACTTTAATTTTATTCAACGTCCAGGTTGAAGTTAAAGTTGAAAATAATTTATTGGACGCTGAAGTTGGAACGCTCTTAAAAAAATTAACTTTATTTGTCAAATAATCTAAAGTTACAGTAACTTTAATTGAATCCGCTATTTAAGTAATTTTTTATTTAGTTATTGCCCAACTCTGCGCCGACGAGCAAGCGTCGGGATGGACGTGAATCCACCGGCACCGCGAAGCTTCACCCCTCGGGGAGCGTTAACCCCGAAATAATTTCGACGAATCACGCGGTCGGCGGGCCGTCGATGTAATTCGATTAAAATCCACGTTGCGTCGACGTCCGCGGGAGCGAAACGACGCATCCGTGCAGCATCATTGTGTCTTCATAATACAGCCTTTGTTGCGCGAGGGTGCAGGGTCTAGCCGGCGACTGCATACCTGTGCAAACACGGGCGCACCTGCACAAACATTTTCCTGCGAGCTCGTGGCGGCAACAACATTCACGGGAGCCTCGTATTTCAATGTACACCGAGTCCAGTTGATTCTCGAACACCAACCGCGGTCGCGCAGAAAAGGAGCCTTCTTTCGCGCGCTGCGCGAGAAAAATACAGTAGTGTCTCGAACGAAGGAGAGGATTTTGGGCTCGAAATTGGGTGAACGATGTCTCCTCCACTTCTCCCGTTGCCGTGGCAAATGAAACAGATTGCGCGAGAGTGTAAGGTACTCACAAGCAGACTTGGGCATTAAGTAAATAAAAAATTATTTAAATACGGATCGAATAACAGTTACTTTAACTTTAGATTATTCAACGAATAAAGCTAATCTGTGTAGGGAGCGTCTAGGAAGGGTGGTCTCTTCCTCTACGTCACTATGTAAGTGCGATTGATGTCCGAGAATCAAGAGAGCTCGGTGTACACGCGAGGCTACAGAGATATAACTTGAGGCTAGTACGTGTATGTACATAATGTACAACGCGACGTATCACACCGTGTTATTCGAAACACGGGACAACGGACGTCTTCTCTAACATTCCTATTAGAGATCCTTTGGGCATTGAGCATTGTGCGCGGCGCAGCAGGGCGATCTCGATGTCAAGAACGAAATTATTCCCTACCCACTGCGCGGGTGGCGCGCACCGAGGGAAATAGCTTAACCGAACGACCATGTTACGGGAAACGGGGATGGTCTTTGCAGGAGAAGCTTTGCGTAGGCTGATTTTAGTGATCGGAGATGGGGGTCATCGTGTCATTAATACAAATAGAGAACAATGAATGAAGAGAAAATTCTTGCTGAATTTACTGTCAGAATTAGTTTCTGTGGCTTCTGTAGCTACTATTTAACATACGAATAGGGTCGCCACCTGACCATTGAGTGCCGTAAGTGCCACCAGTGACCATGAACTTATAATATTCCTTTAAAATTATAATATAATATTCCTTTAAGATTCTCAAGCATCTGAACTATATTAATATCATTATCAATAATGCAGAGTAATAATTGCATGATTAACCCTTCGTTGACTCCCTGGGTGTGAGCCACCTATAAACTGATTTTGAGGCTCTGAACCTTCTATATGAAAAATAAATACCTTTTTTCAAAACCGACTTACAAACTATTTTTTCACTCAAAATATTATATCCAAACATCAACTCTAGATTTTTAGCTTCTAATATTTAAATTTGTAAAAGTTACCATTTTCTAAAGATTTTCTTTGCTTTTTCTCGACATGTGGTAATCTAGAATTATTTTAAAAAAGTTGTGACAAAATTTAAATCAAAAAATTATTGGAATACATTCTAGAGACCTTGAAATTGACCCATGATTATTTTCATAATAATTGGATTCTTTAGATGAGAATGGCACTCGTTCAAAAATTGCTCTAGGTGTGAGCCACCCAGGTGTGTCAAAGTTGATCGAAAAAAGAGGTGTGTCTACGAAGGGTTAAACCATGAAACACTCTCAGGTCCGACCATACAACCCGTTAAGTACAAAAATGGCACTCCCATTTAAGTCCTCCATCAAAAATTCGAGAAAGAAATCTTCATCGCCACCTCAGCTCCCTAGTGAATCTTCATTCTTCAATCAGTCACCAATCATGAAGCAACATCTTCCCAATATATTCCCCTCGATTCACACCTTCTTCCAACCTCTGTCGATCGATCCACTATGCATCTCAAGTTCGTCGTGCACAGCAGACCAAACAGGGATCGATCCTATTTTGAGAAGGATCATCGAGGCCCAGTGGTGCCGCGATCGATATACGTAAGTCGACGAAGAATGCAGCTTAGCCCCGTAAAAGGGAAGCCGGTTGCCACGAACGTGTCAGGCCAGTCTGGCAGGTATAGGCGCTCACGACCTTTCGAACTGACAGGTTTCGGAGCACCGCTCTGTTCTCCACGGTTAAACCGATCCGGGTCATCGCGCGGCGACGTTACGTACCCGCGATACGAATAATTATCCGGCGTACCACCGCAATTAGACGGCTCCGGCGCGACGACGGACGACCTACGTGGTGGTAACGGCGAAATCATCACGGAACAGATGAAATCTTTCGACTTAATGGCGCGTTTTTACGAGCGAACAAATTGTAAGGCGATGATCTCCTCGCGTGTCGTAATGTCACAGGGTTAATCGAGTTACCTCGCGCGTGTCTGTGTTTCCTCCTTTTTTGGTGGCGCTTTGAATTCGTGGCTAATTGCGAGCTGAATCTACTACCAATTAAAATATACACCTTTCTCTTCATGCCTTCTCGAGTGGTTTCTTGGAGAATCCCATGGTTGATTTTTTTAGTAATTGTTTATAGGTTTTTCTTTGATTTCTTCAATAATTCCTGACAGTTTCTTCTTCTATTTCTTTGGTAATGTTTGGTAGAAAATTTTCTTCGACTTTGTAAGTGATTTTATGATTATTTGTTTTTGAATTAGGATGAATTATTTCACTTTTGTCACTCAACACGTGCTGCGTTGTTAAGGTTATTGACACGTTTTGCGTAATTAGATTGTGAAAACTAAGTAATTTTGCCAAATTACACGGAATTCCTCTTAATAGTATTAAGTATTAAGTATCAATTTCGATATAGGGGAGAGTCGTGCAGTACCGACCAGCTTACAGTACCGACCAAAGCTAGTTCTCGCTTCTTCAACCAGATATTAACACTTTATTTGAATTAACCAATGGAAATCACAATTCTCTATAACCTATTTCGGGGCCATATTGTTTACTCCATTGCTCTAGATGTTCTACGGCATTAAACGCATACGTTGATATTGAGTGGGTTAAAAGTTATTTTTTAAAGCTAATATTTTGTTTCTCGTGTAAGTAAATGATTTTGTTCTATTATGTATACTATCTCTAGTCCATTAAGTTTAATAAAACGTCCTGATTTTGCAATATTTTTTCTACATAATATACCATGATCTAAAATGTTGCCCCGTGTTTGTCGTACAGTACCGACCATCCAACTGTCGTGCAGTACCGACCAACAGACTCTGTCAACCAGTAGAGAACAAAATTTTCTTATCTGTGCATTCAATCTGTTAGCAACTCAGATTAGTTTATAAGATGTTCATTTAGCCTTCCTACTACCTTTTCCCATAGAAAAATAAAGTAAATAAGGATAGGTATCATAACCTAACAAACAGGAAGCTAAGATTTAATGAAGAAGTTATCCAGTGTGTTATTTGCAAGCGAAGTTGGGCATTAACTAAATAAAAAATTATGTAAATAAGGATCAAATAAAAGTTACTTTAACTTTAGATTATTCGACGAACAAAGTTAATTTTTTTATTCGATGAGAATTTATTTGAAGAATAAAGTTAATTTTATTATTCGTTATTCGAAATTTTATTTAAATAAAAATTTTGCCCATCTCTGTTTGCAAGGAATCATTTGACAAGGATTGGGTGCAATGTACCGTATGTGACGGTTGGGCACACGTCGAATACACAGATCAGGAGAATATGTATTAATTATCTGACTTGCGAGTTTGTACAAATAAAATTTGAAAAGAATCTTGTATTGTACTAGTTAAATGTCTTTATTAACATTGTTAATCATTTAGACCTAAAAATCTACTAATTTAATAGTTGGTCGGTACTGGACGACAATTTTTCGTTTCCTAGAAATTACAACTTTTTTACTTTTGCGAATTATCAATTCTTATTATTAAACTTCACAAAAATAGTTTCCCTCCTCTCACTAAGTTCTATCTACACTACAAATACGTTTTTGAATTTTTGATTTTCATCGACTCTACCCCAAGATATAACAAAAAAACTTAGAGCGGTCGGTACTGCACGACTCTCCCCTAACACCACAATTTTCTCTAGGTAATTGCGTCTATAAGTACATTATCTGGTAATTCGAGCCTAAAGGGTTGAATTGTCGATTGTCACGCGAGGTAAAAAAACGAGTAACAAAGAGAATCAATTTAGCTCATTCGGGATTAATTTCCAATCACCGCTGATCGCCTTAGTCGGCCCAGTCACTCGCGTAGCGCCGCGCGCTAATTACTCTGCGATTAAAATCCCTAGCCACGCTTTCAGTCGTCCTCATGGCTCGTACGGTCCACGTAACGGATATGTCGTGGTTAATCTATAATTAATCGTAGTGACGAAACTGTGCGAGTCAATTATCCACGTTGTCACAGGAATACTGATGTAGAGAACGATAATTGAAAAATTCTTGTAGAAAACACTGCAAGTGTCAAAATTGAAAAAAAAAAACAACATTTTTAGCGAGAAATGTTCTACGCATCAGTGGTAATGCTATAGTACCTATAGAATTTGATTTTTGACCCCTGCAGTGTTTTAGGAATTCAATTTTGCAACTATAGGCAATCATTTTTTAAATTCATTTGGAGTAATTAACAAAATATTGGGAAAATTGGAGCAGCATTACAAGTAAATTCGAAAGGGATTCATAATCTTTGTAAAAAGATAGCAATATGTTCATTAAAAAAATACTAAGGAATGTGCTTGAATTGTGATTACAGTTAAGTGACTTTCACATTATTTTACACATTTCGTTGGACATTAATTATTATTCAAAGAACGAAAGTTCTGTAATTAACTTCTCGAAGCTGAGTGGCTACCGTTTAAAGGAAATGGTGCGTTAAATTTCGTAAACGTTTCGGTACCACCGTCTGTTAACTGAATTGCAAGGAACTTTGATCGTTGTCACGAGCTTGTATCGATCCTCCATTAGCCGGTTGCTTTCCAGTGCTCATCAAAGGTATAACACAAACCAATCATGAAAAATTTAATGATTGAACGTTAACTCCAAGGCAATATCGCGTATCGATAACTTCGAATTGGTTTCCATCCGTAATTACTTGTAACGTAATGATTTTCAATTTCTCGCAAATGCAATTAGCTTAACTGTTCAACTTTTCATTTCATACAATTAACAATTTATTACATCCTCGCGAACCCACTCTGCCGTAATAACAACGCGTTCGTTGAACGAGTTTTTGTAGCAGCAATTACTCGCGAAACAATTAACACATTCATCTTCTGTCACAATTACACAATTTTTTTGCACAAGCTTCACTAATAACGCAAAAAAGGAAGAATAATCGAGAAAATCTTAAGTAGAAGTTCATCGATTGGAGAATTTTCAGCTGACCATGCAGTTGAATTTACAATAATTGTCACGTCTCCAGTGCACGTGTACCTGAACAATCTTCAAATTCATTTCTACTGAAATCAGAGGTTGTTTCAATAAAAGTTTTTATTCCGTCATTTTCTTATTTAGAAATCGCAAATTTATATTAAAAATTTGTATTGAAAATTTGCGATTACCTTCTTCGTTGGACCATGTATTTTTGCTCTGGATACCTATACAAATATCTTATTTTTGCAGAGAGAACTGTATGCGTTCTTCGACCATATTGCTCACACATGTACTAATTCAGGCTGACATCCCTAAAGCGCCCCTTCCCTCGTCGACTCATTTGCCAAAGTCGCCAGATGACATCACTGTTTGCCCCGAAAAGTGGATAGTGTGTAAATTGTTGTCATCGTGCCGCGGCACTTTAATTGAACTCACAATCAGTTGAAAGCGGAGGAAACATGACGCGATTGCCTCGTGAGCGCCGCATCCACTGTGACTTGCACTTCGTCTTAAATTGCTTGTCATATCTCGTCCAAGAACGTTTTGCTTCTCGAAATAGCTAGGATTTTATGAATTCAAGTGGTTAATTCGACGGATCCAGTTTGCCGTGAATGTAGTAAAATTGTTCCTTTTCCGTGGACATGAATTGAATTTCAACCGAGTTTCAACTGAGGTTAAATAATTAAATTCCAGTTGTGTTTAATAATATCTTACGTGAACATGAATTAATTTCAACCGAGTTTCAACTGAGGTTAAATAATTAAATTCCAGTTGTGTTTAATAATATCTTACGTGAACATGAATTAATTTCAACCGAGTTTCAACTGAGGATAAATAATTAAATTCCAGTTGTGTTTAATAATATCTTACGTGAACAAGTTTTCATTTTGTAAGGTAGTACCTAAGAGAAGAGAATTAAGCGAAGCATTAACATCGAGCAGTACATTGATATTCTTAGTGAAATGACGCTAACGCAATTAGCACGCGCAAAGGATGAATTCAATAACAATTAATTTTTTAATCTTTCTGTTGCAGCAAAAATGCGTGAAAGCACGTGCCCTGTACGACAACATCGCGGAGGCGCCCGACGAGCTTGCTTTCCGAAAAGGCGACGTTCTCACTGTGCTGGAGCAAAACACCGCTGGTCTTGAGGGTTGGTGGCTGTGCGCCCTGCGCGGCAGACAGGTAATTACCTCCCCTAACGAAACTTTCCAACGCACTTTCTGACGAAAAGTTAATTATTTGGCGTAGCTGCGGTGCTTTGGTCGGGAAACATTTGGACGGGAGAAGAATGAGTTATACAGGAACGCCGTTGCAAAGGAGAAATCAAGTGTGGAACGTTAACACTTTGACTGGCGTCGGCATGTTTCCACGCCGAGAGACTTGCATGCTGTGCACAGTTTTTGGGCGTTTTCATATGGATATATTGAAAGCATTGAAAGTATTATCCGAGTGTCTCGGAATGTTTGCTCTCGGTCCTACTGTACCAGAGATGGGTAAAGATTTTATTTAAATAAAAGTTTCGAGTAACGGAAGAAAGATAGCAAAATTATTTGTCATGTGGCGGCTCGAACGCGCGCCAGAAAATTATTCGACGTCGAATAAAGTGAAAGCAATTCATATTATTAACAACCGAAGCTTTCTTTATTAGGTAGGGTAGGGCGGGGCTTAAAGGTCCAATTTGACTATTTCGAAGTATACTGTGAAAACCGAGCCTACTACAGGGTGTCCCATCTAAGACTGGACAGCGGGATATCTCCGAACGTATTGGAGATAAAAAAATGAAAAAAATATGGCATCGCATGGTTCGAAGGGGCTGATCTATTAGCGCGAACGAATTTTTTTTTCGATTATTATTTTAAAAGATACGATGGTCAAGTTCTGTTTTTCAAATGGAACTATTTTTTCTGAACACCTGAGTTGATAGTGCGTTCCAAGACAAATTCAATGAGCATTAATGTATACACTTGATTTCCACTGGTTTTTGAGATATTGCGCTTGCAAATTCACTGATTTTCCCTGGAAAAAAGCCTGCTGAAATAGCAAGGACAGTGGACAGTCTAGCTGACGCGACGGGTTGCCTTGCCTGTTGAAACCTATACCTACCTGCTAAAGGTCTACGTCAGAAATGGCAGGCCCAAAGGCTGGACAATTCTTTTCCGCCAGAAATGCCACTTAGGTAGGTACATCTGCGGTATCGAGAAGCGCACCGTTACTTTTATTTCGCACTTGCTTCTACGCTCGGATGGCCGGTTCTTCTTGGAGGGATGCAAGCTCGATTGGTTAGGTTAGGAGGTGTGAAAGTTGCTAGACTAAATTTCAACTATAGGGAGCAGATTATATTAGAACCAATCGGATTTGCATCCCTCACAAACGGCTGCTCTCTTGAAGAGGCCCTCTTCACAGCAATACCTCCTCCCCAATGCCCACCTTCTCTCGCATGGAATACGTCAACGCATGCTTTTCTTTTAATATTGAAGCTCGTGTTTATACTCGAGAGGACCACGCGTCGACAGCGGGCTACCCCTTTTCTTCCTGTGTCTCTCCACGAGGAGTATCAACGGTGGATTGTAGGAGCGTAGATGTTGGGATGCTAGTTATTGAATTCAGGAGACGATAGAAACACTTTATTACAAAACACACATGTGCTATAATAAATGATCGAACTTGCGCCCCACTTCGCGCAGACCGATTACAGGGTGATTGGCTCGGTACGCCTAATCCGCCTCGCAACCGTGACGAGGTCAAGCCAAAAGGTATGAATCCTGGGTCCTTTTTCCGAAGGAAGCCATAAAATTCGATGGGCACTGCGGGGTGTTGTCGTCCCAGCCACGGGATGAAACGCAGAATTACCCTGTTTCTGTTTCAGAAATAAAATAATTCTTTATTCTTTATCGTATGGATATGGAAGTGTCGCCGATGAATTCCTTGTGGTTTTCCGATGAAAATCATGCCAAATGTCGCGTAAATCGGACTACCTTTACATAAGGAATACAAATAGCTTGTGTCAAAGTAGTCCGATTTGCATGATATTTCGTATGATTTTCATCAGAAAAACACAAGGAATCCATTGGCGTCACTTCCATATCCATGCGATAAAGAGTAAAGAATTATTTTATTTCTGAAGCAGAAACAGGGTAGTTCTGCATTTACGCCTCTCACCACGTGGGCAGGGACAACACCCCGCAGTGCCCATCGAATTTTACGGCTTTTTTCGGAAAAAGGTATGCATCCCCGGCCGACCGCGGCAAATCGGGGTCGGCGCATCGTAGTCGAGGGGTGACATCTGTTTCAGAAATAAAATAATTCTTTATTCTTTATCGTATCGCAGGGGAAGTGACGCCGATGGATTCCTGGCGTTCCGTCGATTAAAATCATACCAAACATCATGCAAATCGGACTACTTTGACACAAGCTAGTTGTATTCCCTATGTAAAAGTAGTCCGATTTGCACGATATTTGGCATGATTTTCATAGGAAAACCACAAGGAATCCATCGGCGACACTTCCATATCCATACGATGAAGAATAAAGAATTATTTTATTTCTGAAACAGAAACGGGGTAGTTCTGCATTTACGCCCCTCAACACGTGGAGCAGGGACAACACCCCGCAGTGCCCATCGAATTTTATGGCTTTTTTCGGAAAAAGGTATGCATCCTTGGCCGAACGTAGCGAGTGGAGGTCGACCCCCGCAGTCGAGGGTGAAATTGTGAAATATTCATTTAAGCGGATTAAGAAATTCTTTATTTTTCATCGTATGGATATGGAAGTGTCGCCGATGGATTCCTAGTGGTTTTCCGATGAAAATCATGCCAAATATCGTGCAAATCGGACTACTTTTACATAGGGAATACAACTAGCTTGTGTCAAAGTAGTCCGATTTGCATGATGTTTGGTATGATTTTAATCGACGGAACGCCAGGAATCCATCGGCGTCACTTCCCCTGCGATACGATAAAGAATAAAGAATTATTTTATTTCTGAAACAGATGTCACCCCTCGACTACGATGCGCCGACCCCGATTTGCCGCGGTCGGCCGGGGATGCATACCTTTTTCCGAAAAAAGCCGTAAAATTCGATGGGCACTGCGGGGTGTTGTCCCTGCCCACGTGGTGAGAGGCGTAAATGCAGAACTACCCTGTTTCTGCTTCAGAAATAAAATAATTCTTTACTCTTTATCGCATGGATATGGAAGTGACGCCAATGGATTCCTTGTGTTTTTCTGATGAAAATCATACGAAATATCATGCAAATCGGACTACTTTGACACAAGCTATTTGTATTCCTTATGTAAAGGTAGTCCGATTTACGCGACATTTGGCATGATTTTCATCGGAAAACCACAAGGAATTCATCGGCGACACTTCCATATCCATACGATAAAGAATAAAGAATTATTTTATTTCTGAAACAGAAACAGGGTAATTCTGCGTTTCATCCCGTGGCTGGGACGACAACACCCCGCAGTGCCCATCGAATTTTATGGCTTCCTTCGGAAAAAGGACCCAGGATTCATACCTTTTGGCTTGACCTCGTCACGGTTGCGAGGCGGATTAGGCGTACCGAGCCAATCACCCTGTAATCGGTCTGCGCGAAGTGGGGCGCAAGTTCGATCATTTATTATAGCACATGTGTGTTTTGTAATAAAGTGTTTCTATCGTCTCCTGAATTCAATAACTAGCATCCCAACATCTACGCTCCTACAATCCACCGTTGATACTCCTCGTGGAGAGACACAGGAAGAAAAGGGGTAGCCCGCTGTCGACGCGTGGTCCTCTCGAGTATAAACACGAGCTTCAATATTAAAAGAAAAGCATGCGTTGACGTATTCCATGCGAGAGAAGGTGGGCATTGGGGAGGAGGTATTGCTGTGAAGAGGGCCTCTTCAAGAGAGCAGCCGTTTGTGAGGGATGCAAATCCGATTGGTTCTAATATAATCTGCTCCCTATAGTTGAAATTTAGTCTAGCAACTTTCACACCTCCTAACCTAACCAATCGAGCTTGCATCCCTCCAAGAAGAACCGGCCATCCGAGCGTAGAAGCAAGTGCGAAATAAAAGTAACGGTGCGCTTCTCGATACCGCAGATGTACCTACCTAAGTGGCAATTCTGGCGGAAAAGAATTGTCCAGCCTTTGGGCCTGCCATTTCTGACGTAGACCTTTAGCAGGTAGGTATAGGTTTCAACAGGCAAGGCAACCCGTCGCGTCAGCTAGACTGTCCACTGTCCTTGCTATTTCAGCAGGCTTTTTTCCAGGGAAAATCAGTGAATTTGCAAGCGCAATATCTCAAAAACCAGTGGAAATCAAGTGTATACATTAATGCTCATTGAATTTGTCTTGGAACGCACTATCAACTCAGGTGTTCAGAAAAAATAGTTCCATTTGAAAAACAGAACTTGACCATCGTATCTTTTAAAATAATAATCGAAAAAAAAATTCGTTCGCGCTAATAGATCAGCCCCTTCGAACCATGCGATGCCATATTTTTTTCATTTTTTTATCTCCAATACGTTCGGAGATATCCCGCTGTCCAGTCTTAGATGGGACACCCTGTATATCAAAATATACAACACTAATCAAACAAACAGTTATCTGACTCAATTTTAACACAATTTTTGGTTGAATTATCATAATAGAAATATGTCATTTTACAATTTTTCTAGACCTTGTCGTCTGTCTCTTTTTGCCCCATAGCAGGGGTAAAAAGGGACAGCCAGGAGGCAAAAAGGTCCAGTATTTAATTTTAATTTTAAAAAGGTTTTATGAAATAATAACAATATTTGATTAAATGAAATTCAAAAGTTTATTTTTATTCCAAAAACAAAACGTCAAAAGTACTGTAATTATTAACAAAAAAATCTTTTTCATAATTCAAAAAGCAAAAGATATTTTTATAAACGTAACACAAAAATAAAATTCTTCTTTAATTATAACTACAACGTAGTAACTTAAGTAATATTTTTTGGTATCTCTATTTTATCTTAATCAGACTCATCGTTTCCTGAATCAGAATTATTACAAACAAAGTAAATGCAATCTCTGTTTGAAATACATTTTTCATGGGCCCATTATTTGTAAAGAGTGCATTGAATCCAACCTTCACCTGGAACACTGTCACTGTACTTCTCGCAACAAATCAAACAGAAGTATTCATCATCAGAGCTGGAATCACTGTTAACCTCTTGTAAAATAGCTTTTTTTACTTGCTCAAGTTTTTTATTTGCTTTGCTTTTCTTGTTTACACTTTTAGCCTTTTTCTTGTTCGCGATTTCTTGTTCTTTACGTAGATTTTCTTTTTCGGGTGTATCTGTTAAAATAGCAATTTTACGGCGTTTTCTATTAATAGTTGACTTTCGTGGTCCGGCTTTAGGTAGCGGTCCACATTGGACCTTTTTACCCCAACCACGTGTAAGTGTTTTAAGAGGTTATAAAAAAATTACCGTTCAAACTAGCTAAAAACTAATAATAAATCGTGAAAAACAAATAAATCACGTATACTAATAAACTATGTTTAGGCATGGTAACCGAAATAACACTGCTCGAAACTAAAAAGAATAATAATGAAAAAATTGACTTACGTACAAATTTTAAGACGCGGTCGTGTATCTCCTGCTAGCGGCGTCACTCGATTGCCAGCGATGCCTCATTACGCAACCCGCGCCCCCTTCTCACCCCTCGTATAGTTAGAAAGAACAATACGTCACTAGTTTTACGATTACTTATGGTGGACCTTTATACCCGTGGGCCTTTAAGCCCCGCCCTACCCTATACTATTCTCTATTGCGTTCAAGGGTTTTAAGGGGACTAGGCAGTGGTTTTCGTGAGAAAGAGACTCTTGTACTTTATTTATTTGTAAAAAAAAATGGAAGGACATCCAGATGTATCCTTTTACCCAATGTTTATTACTACCATACAGATTGAAAAAAATGGTAAGAAATATATAGGTATGCGCTTTAAAAGTGGCGCTGCAGACGGGTAAACATTTTAAGCTTTTTTTGTCGTTTTGCCTTAATATCGGTCTTGAAATGTAATGTAATCCAATTTCAAAGGTGAGATTCTTGTTTGTTGGAGTCATAGTTTCCGTGCTAACCTATAAAAACAAAAGAAAGGCGATTTTTCCGAAAAAATTCGTTCGTGTTTTTACGCTACCAAAATCTAGTGACTTCTTAATTTTTTTATGAAAATCTCGAATTTTTACGGACAATATCAGCGGTTTGCTGCGAAATGGCACATGTCTTACACATCCTGTAATTTTTTCAAGTCGATCTGAACCTCCGTTCGTTCGCAATCAGGAAAAAACGAAGAGAAAAAAATATTCGAGAAAAACGCGTTTAAAGTTTCTGGGCAAAGGCATCGCTATAGGTTGTCACTTGACGTTTTTAGTTGCCAAATCTACAATTTTGCGAATTTTACTATAAACCAAGCGGCATTTTATTGAGAAAAGATAGTACTTTCGGAAAATACAATAAAAAATCGATTTTTCGACTGCCTAGTCCCCTTAAGCTTAGGTAAAAAAGACCCAGCCCCGTCGTCTGAAGGAGTTTCAAAATCTGGTTCCACAAAGCTACAAACCTTTCTTCCCTATTTTCCACCGCCATCTCTCGCTCAACCCTACCGCACTCCTACCACATTCCCAAAATTCCTAATTAAAGAGACCAATCCCATCTACCAAACACCACCCAACCCCATTACGCATGCACCAAAGAGTGACCCACGAAATAGCCCCTTTTTGGGCCCACGATTTTGGAACTGAATTTTGTGCCAAATGATAGCTTATGATGAGACATTAATTACGACAAATTTTCAAGTTGAGGTGACAATTAGTTTGTGAGATATGGGAAGTGAAAGAAATGAAAATTCATTAACGCGATCGTAAATTTTGAAAATCTAAGTTCAAATTCGTTGTTAGCGGTCAGCAAAACCCCAGGAAATAATTGTTTAAATTATCGGAATGACATAAAAGTCCATACATCGAAGCGTATGGGCTGAGGCGTTAATGAAGTTTCACTTCTTTCACCTCCCATATCTCCGCTACTAATTGTCACCTCAACTTGAAAATTTCATGTGACTGAAGTCTCGTCATAAGGTATCGTTTCGCATGAAATTCAGTTCCAAAATTGTGGTCCCAAAAAGGGGCTAAAAAAGGCCTCATTTTTGGGTCACTCTTTCCCTCTGCTATTCGAACCCGGAACCCACCCTTCAACGACCCATCACTCTCCATCCTCTCGATCGCCCTACTTCGCGAATGCTAACGATCGAACGAGCACTTGCATACATAAACTTCCACGTTCATCTATGCCCCATGTGCTCGCGCCGCGAGCCCAGCCGCGGTTCTATTAACGTCTGACGGAGTTTATCAGGCATACTGGACGAGAAACACGTGAGCTGACGTACTAGACGCGGTCGCTGCATTATTTATGCAACGCGACGTAATGCGCCGTGCTCATCCACGACCAAGGGGGCAGAGGAACAGAGAGGCTTTCCTTGCCTCTTGCTCCCCCCCCCCCCTCTCTCTCTCTCTCTCCCTTTCGCTGGAGACATGACACGGCATTATTATCGCGGAAATGGGACGCACGGCTGGGCCGTTACAGGCCCCGATCTAAGATCTTCATCTGCGGTCTCGGATACGATAGGGGGGCTAGCGAACACGGGGGGACACGAGCCTGGTAGTGTGACCCGTCCGGATCGTTTCCGCGTTCGACATCTGTTCGAAAGATTTCCGTGAGGGTCCACGACCTACGGCAAACTCGTTACCAGGCTTATCTCTGTGATTTCCACGACCTGTCCCCTGTCAGAGGATATCCCTCTCGCGCTGGCGCTCTATTCGATGCATCGACCGACTTCTGCAATGGAGACGATGCTGGTTAAAGGTCTAAACACACTTATCAGTCCCGTGACAGATCAGTGCCGGCGTGCCAGTGGTAAGAAGAAGAGATCCTCTATGTTCTTCTTTTTGTCACTGACACGCCGACACTGATGGAAAACACTAGGCAACTCTAATAACTAGTAACACTGCGTAGTAACTATTTGACGATACACCGTGACGGTTCAGTGGCGCCAGTGGTGGTAACTGGCACGGACAAGTGCGAGCATTCCAAAACAGGGAAACGATATTTTTTACCACTCACACTGACGTCACTCAACCGTCACGGAACTGATGTGTGAATCCTCCTTAAGGCGAGTGGCTTCGGGTGTGGTAACTTCGTGAGTTAACTCCGTGGAATATTGTTAGGTACCAATGATGAAGTTTTTAACGCTTTGAGCGGAGCAAGGATCTGAAAAATACAGTTTTAGATTAGATTTTGGAAATTTTGCACAAAGCGAACATTGAACTTTGGTTGTTTTGAAAGTGAATGGTTTAGGGACTTTTAGGGAATAGTTTCGATGCTTTTTGGACAGTATCGACGTGGGAACACGCCGACGCCAGTCGAAGTGTTAAGGATGGTCTAGATAGGTAGATTGCAATGTTGAAATATTTATAAAATTGTAAATGCTTTGTAGTTTCGTCTGATTGGGATAAATGCATTCTGTATACAGAAGTGTGAATACGATTCATTAACTGATGAGATATTCACTGGAGGCAACGAATCTTTACATTCAGCTTCCCTCCTTTCTTCTGACCACGTTGTTTTAATATTCCTCTTCGTGACTGGAATACTAAAGAGGAATTCGCCTAGAGCAAGGTGCTTGGGAATTTACTGAATCTCTTTCCCGATTTATGTTTACGTAATTAGTAAGCTGGGTGCGAAGGGTAGTCTATTTAAAGAATTCAAAAATTTCCCTTGATTCTTTGGTATTGCAGTTTGGTTTCACGTTCTTGTCTGAAGCGGACACACACCATATTGATCCCCTTTAGCACAGACAGAGGGCATGATATAACGCATATGGTGTTCGCTGAGAAGAAACCTTAGGGGTGATTTGAAATTGGAAAATAGGGGTGCATGTGTGTAATGTCAATTTACAAAAAAATTACGCATCTTTTCGTCATCAGCTGTTACAGCTGACAATGAGTCTTCGTGTCCAATATCGCTCCACAATACTATATCTACATTTCCTTGCGTCGAAGAAGGACACTTCAAGTATCCACTTAACAAAACTTCAAATTTCTACTTATAAAAACCGATACATTAACCCAGTGTTTACCAATCTTTTTTCAGTCGCAATCCCCTTTTATAATACTCAAATAACCTTCGACCTCTCGCCCCTATAAGATAAGGTAAATTTAATAATATAAAGAAAACACCTTTAAAAATAGGTATTTCAGAAGATAATTCTGACTAAATAATTAAAATAAATAAGTGCTAAAAATCGCCAACTAAAAATAGCTGTGGCAACCTCACAGAAAACACTTCGCTACCCACAGTTTGGGACTCACCGCATTAACCCTTTAAACTCCTATATCAATAATAAAGTAATTAAAACTGAAGAAGAATTACCAATAGACAGCCCATCCATTTCAAAACCAAAAATACATAAATTTCAACTATCCATTAAAATCCCCCAAATTAAAGATGTACCAATTAATTCCCCAACAGCGCCGTCAACGCGACAACCTATCGAAACGATCTTCCACCGATTGAAATCGCACCCCATCGACCAATTAACCCCCACCACTCCACAACCTACTGATCAATTCGTTTCAACCGCGGTTCTCCGAAATCTTCGATCAGCGGATCGCCAGATCGAAGACAGATCCCGAGCTGTTCATTGGAGTCGAACGCTGGCAGAAACCGCGAGGTTTCGGGTGCTTCGGCCCTCAGGACACGCGTCATTGACTTTGGAATCCATTTGTCTCGCACGTCCACACGAAAATTAACGGCAGATGCGCCACGTAACCGGCGTACGAACGGTCCTGATCAAACGAGCCTGGTTGCTCGCCTTCCTAAGTCCGCCAAGTCAATAGAATTCGTAGCGGAGCGAGGTTTGTCCCGGTGTATTGTCGTCCTCGGCCTCCTATGCCACGGCAAATGAACAGTTTTGTAGAGCTGGGTACACAGAGCACCGTCTGCTCTCTGTTTCGAAAATGAACGCCCCTTGTTCCCTTGGCCGTGTGTGCCCACGCGCGCAGTATGGTGGTAGACGCGAGTTATCCGCTGTCAGGAAATTTGTGATAGTTGGACTTTTCAATAGCGGACAGTTAAAGAGGCAACTATGCTTTTCATTGCAATTTTCTAGTTTAATCGTTTAGGTAGTGAGGTGTCGAAGTTGTTGAAATTTTTATGTCTTTTTATGACAATTATTTTAGTTCTTCCAGTGAGAATTATTCTAATTCTGCTTGTGAGAATTATTTACTTTTTGGTCCTCTTCATTTCTATTACACCATCCGGTGACTTTTCCAATAATTCCATTGTCCCTTAGGCGATTATTCTCGGCATTGTTCAACCATTCCCGCACATCACTCCAATATTGATTGCCTCAGTTTCACAATACACAATTCACACAATTCATCGTTCGGTTCAACAATATTCTACTATGCAAAAATTACTTTTCACTGAGTAATACATAAACTATATACACAAATTGTAATGAATTCTCCCTACCATAAGTATCTTAAAATTTTTTCATATTCACATTCCTCCAAAAGTAAAGACACCCCCGTTTAAGTCTCCACAGATTTTACGATCATCCTACTCCTTGACCGCGCGTTTACTTCTTAAAACGTTTCCGACCACAAATCTCAGGTAGACGTATCGCGCAGCTGCGACTGTCGCAAAGGCAAAATATACGGTAAACGCGTGTCGCATACACTGAGAAACTGAGAACTCGATACGTGCAGCCCTCAGAGTTTGTACGCCGAATGTGAGAGCTATACGACACCGTCGTTCTGCGCGGAGAGAGACCCTCCCGCGGCAAGATGTAGCTTAAGCCCAGCCTGTTTATTTTCGTCCCGATTGCACGGAATCATAGGGCCGCGCAGACGGCTAATTGGAGCTTCCTTTCGTTTCTGAGAGCGGAGCTTTGACGATTGCAGAGTATGTATTTCTGGAATGCTGAGAGGGTTCTTTGGGGATAAGTGAGTGGCTGAAATGCCAGCAACTAGCTGAAGTTCCTCTTTTTTTTCTTTCCTCTTCTGTGTTGAGCTGTAATTCGCGAATTCGATGCAGCGTGGTTGATGATGAATGAAATGAGTCACTTAATGATGGTACGCATATTTCGCAAGTGGATTGTATGCTCTAGCAGTCTTACTGTATTTTAAAAAGGTGGCTCATTTTGCGAGGAGATCCTAATAAATCGGATAAGTCGATTATTTGAGTAATTGAACAAAATTCCAGCAGCTTGATTATTTACAGTAGTGGTGCAAAGAAAGTTTGAACTGTGAATGGTGACAGAAATAAAATAGTTTTATTTGAAAGAATAATATTTTATAATTTATATCCAATGGATTAGGGGTTCCTCAGAATAGACTAGTGCTGCCAATATTAAGTTTGTTATGCAGACATGTAAACATATGAGTCTTAAGCTTTCTTTTGACCACCACTGTACATGAATTGTTTAGTAGTACCTAATATAGCAAATCGATAGGGCAAAATGACAATATTGCAGTACAGCTTCAATGTCGTCGTTATGTTCGCTATACATTTCCCTTTTTTCTTCCCAGGGCATCTGTCCAGGAAATCGACTGAGACTGCTAGTTGGCCAATATGATACAGGGGGTTGTTTGGTTGGCAGCAGGGCAGACCTAACCATTTCTGAAGACGGTATACAGAGGCATGGAAAACGGCGTAGCTGGCACGTTCAACCGAACAGGGTGAGTTGCCTCGTGAAACAATCCTGTTATTAAATTCATGGGGCACAGAACGTTTCTGTAGAACGTACATCTCTACCATTCCACGAGGACCATGGTACAAGATCACAGCTACATTTTACAATCACAAATTTTAAGATAAACACTAACATTATCCTGAAATGAAAGTTGAATTTCAATAGATCATATCTCCCATTCTGAATACCTACTTTGATTCTATTGAGTTGACTCAGGAGTAATCACTGTTTTCTTGTGCCAACTATAGGGTGGATGTACCGTTTGTGGCCATTGCACTGTTTTTGGCCATGTGCATAATTACCTTACTTTTAAATTACTTGCAGATCATTATTCTGCGGAGAATTTCACATCATAAATATTTCGTTTAGTATACCGTCCGAAATATAAGATTACATTTATTGCTTACACGGAAAAATATTATATTTTTTAAGAAGTGGCCAAAACTGGTAAAATATCTTAAAGTGGCCACAAATGGTACATCTACCCTAATGCTCATTAGAAAAAATAAACGAGAGTGATTTCGGCGCACTAGTTCGGTCAATTTAAATTGATGACATCTCTCGTTTATATATTCTATAAATACGGCCGAAATTCTAATTACATTATTGCTCATTAGAAAAGTTTACAAAATAATTTGATCTAAGCTATATTCCCCTCTATTATCTACAACTCTCCCATTTTGATAGGAACATGTCAATACCCTTCGCGACAATACACCAACGTTCCATAATGAATACACTCCACATCTACAGTATCAAAAATAATCCCAAGTCGTTGAACGACTCCAAATCGAAACACAAAGCGTTAGTACGTGCACACCACGTTTGAAGGATACGTTTAAATACTCCTCCACGTCAATTGCACATTGCTCCCTTTAGCACTTGATCCAGCACCGCTCGTTAGGCGTCATCGATACCGCGGTTCCATCTATTGTCCCCTTACTCTGGGGACGTACTTCGTAGGTGGGTGTATACGCAGCTGCCCCCCGCTATTAATTTATTTCCAATTTGAAAAGACGTAGAAATTCATAAAGTCCACCCCTGCCGCGACTGCCCTGTCCCATCGATCGACTTTATACGCGGGACGCGGCTGGGAGCCACAATGCCGTCACCGGCTCCATTGTGCGGAGCCCCTCGTTGCACCCCGTTCTACGTAGCCTGTAGTCCACGTACGAACGGGATCTGTCAAAATCAGCTGACTACCAATTCGTTTCCCGGCCACTCTCCTGGCCACTGCTGCGTGTCTGCCTCTGGCGTCGCTCAGCATCTGTCGACCACGACAGTTCAGATAGAAACGAACACCGCGACGCGATTGATCGATCCAAACTTGATTCTAACCCTTGTTCCGCGAACCTCGCGGCCGGCGCGCGGCGCTTCCAATTAAAGGTGGCTGCTCTGTAACTATGGTATTTATAATTAGGTATTTTTGACGATTTTTTTTCAAGCAAAGTAGCGAATAAAATTTACGGCTGTTCGGCGGGTTTATTAATGTATACTTGTCAGGGGCGGTTTTGAAGATTTGGCGCCACTAGGATAACAAGTCTCTGCCGCCCTTTCCGCGAGATATCATCAAATATTTTAATTTAAAGAAGCCGAGATAATTTAAAAATTAATTCAATATAGCAAATTACATATGAGGTATTGCTAATTCGCTATATGGAAAAAGGGAATTGTTTTTAAAGTTAATTGAAACCTCTGTGTTTAAACCTTCCCAATTTATTTCGCTCAAAATTTTCCGCCCTGGGCTGCGGGCTACTTAACCTATACACAAATCCACCCCTGATACTTGTACTACAATAAAAAAAAAAATAGCTTCATATATGTGTTGTATGCTTGCTGTGATACACGCAGACCAAGCGTGCCGTGTAAAAATTTCTTACAACTACGGTGTGGTGGAGAAGCTTTTGGGGTTATTACGGGACGTTTCAACCCTTTGCAGGCTACTACCACCCCTGTGGTAGGACTGTAAATGTGTTTTTTTTTTAATTCTACTGTTGTGGGATGATGACGATTTATTAGAAATCGAGGGTCTGGGGCAGGATTCGCAAAATTGAGGATCTTTTTGAATTTCTAATGAATATTCGTAGAGTACACATCTATAGCAATTGAAAATTATCGTGAGCACCGAAAATTATTGAAATGTAAAGTGCTTACTCTAAAAATGTATGAGATACAAAGGGTTAATCTGTATACTATCCCTCAGAAAATATTTACTTGAAGTAGTGTTATCATGCAAGATATTTTCGACAATGTCTGAATACTCAAGATTAAACATAAAGAGAAGTACATAATAGTAACGTGAAATATGTATTAAATAATACGATTACCACGATACTAATACTATATTTCAAACTACTAGCCTCTATAATTTTAGCAAGAGTTGCTGAAACGGACGTTAAGCATGGCGTAACTAAATACACAACAACTCTCGTGATTAATGGTTGGATATTTTCATTTCACACTGGTTAACATCTGTCGCGTATTTCGCAACGAAGATCGTAAAATGAACGCTGGCGCCAAATGTCGATTCGCACTGTACATACACGCTCGCGTTACGGATTAATAGCAGCCGGTGAATTTAAGCTTAATTTCACGCTTCGTTGGGTTCAGCGAAATTTTCGTGCTGTTTCTTTCTGTTAGTTATTTGTCGTATGTCGAACGTTACTTACAGTATTTACAATCGTTTAAGAGTTTCAGCTCTGCAATTCTGCTTTAGCTTACTCATTCATCAACTTGTCTTTTATATTTTATTACTTATCCAACGATAATCGACACTTTTGACAAATTTATCTAACTTCTTGACTAATACTATTTATCGTCAATTTATATAATCTTCTCTAAAGATTATTGGAATTTATTGTTGTTATTCATATTGGCGTTTGGGTTTTACCTTCCATTTTCTTGTTGTGCTGTCAAGGTAATCCCGCAGCAGAATTTTCACGCTCGAGCGTTCGTTGGGTTTCGAATTGGATTTGGCTTCATCCTTTTTTGAAGTTAATCCCTTAACAGCTGGACAGATAGCCACCCATATTTCTTGATTCCATACCGATCCTTTTCAAGTGTCTGCAGTTCTCTGCAAATTCTTCCTGCACAAAGTGTACTTACTATAACACACTTCACTGTCCACTGTGCAAAGTGCACATTGCGTGACTTATTTTTCCAAAATTAATATATAATTTATTCTTCAAGCGCTAGTATGTACTTGACTCTCTCTGCTTCATATATTTCCAAATTCTCTGCATCCCTTGGTATTAACCTAAAACATTGTCCCCATATTGTTCACTCCTACAACATCGTCCTCGTTGTTTTTCCCATTATTGAATTTCCGGTCGAGTATCCATCATGCCATCAGACGTAATTCACTTTGTCCTCCCATACTGGGCGTATTCGGGGACCAGCAAGGGTTAATTTCGCTGCGCTTCACTTTCTTAATCGATCATTATTACTCACATCGCACACACATACACACCTCACAAAATTTCCCATATCACGAAATATTTTCCAATTATTTATTAATCGTTCATTTCGTATTTTCAAAGTGTTTAAATTTCCTGTGGAATAATCCTGAAATCATGTCAAAATTTCACGCAGCCGGTATTAAATTGCAGGTGTTTATGTTCTTGTAGAATTTCGATTGAGTTAAAGCAGGTTCCTGCAACCACATTCGCGAGATAATTTATCTCTCTCCGCTTCGAATCGTCGAGCCCTGTTTCGTAAATTTTCGCGAGCTATCGGTTGAAGTGTTATTAAAATTTCATGCGACAAGGTATACTTTTGTACGCCGGTTACGTCACTCAACCGCATTTATATGCGTTTTCCAACCACCTGAATTTCCGATTGGGATCCTTGAAGGCTCTATCCGCGGGCACGACGGCCATAACTCAGCCTCGTCCTTTTGTGCGCCGTACATTTCGGTATAAAAAGGAGAGGAAGGGAATGAAACAAAAGGGAGACGCGTATCCACCGGCAAACATTTGTTATTCAAATGGCTATACAAATAGGTACACGGTGGATGTCGAACCCTACTTGCTACGTCGGCGGTCGAAATCACAGAAGGGTTTCAAAGCAAAGGTAATACAGCGGTACAGAATGAAACGCCGAACAATATGTATTGATAAATGCGACAGTTGTGGAAACAACTGCATTTCGCAAATATCCATCCACATTTACACATTGATGAGATAAATCACCAAATAGTTAGCGATCAATTTAACGTTAAGCCGGAGGTCCACCTGGAAGCCAGGCTAAGCTATGCTACAATGCTTATAAAAATTAAAAACACATAGGTAGCAGGCTTAGTTTAGCTTTTGGTGGAAACGGTTCTATACGTACCTATATATTGAAGCTAATTTTTTAAAACATAGCAAAACTTAGCTTAGCTTCCAGGTGGATCTTCGGTTTTTCTTCGTAATCAACCACCGAGCAGCATACTTTGCTAAATTAATCAAAGCAAGCACAAATAGCTGCACTCTGAATAGGGTGGATGTACCGTTTGTGGCAATTGCACTGTTTTTGGCCATTTGCATAATTATCTTAATTTTAAATTGCTTGCAGATCATTATTATGTGGAGAATTTCACATCATAAATATTTTGTTTAGTATACCGCTAGAAATATAAGGTTACATTTATTGCTTACCTGGAAAAATATTATATTTTTTAAGAAATGGCCAAAACTGGTACCTACAATACCTTAAAGTGGCCACAAATGGTGCGTCCACCGTATTACAACATGCATGCAACACTTACTCGTACAACTTATAATCACACATTACATGTAGTTCCACGCGTGAATCAAAATACAAAGCATCGCAAGTAATAAAATAAATTAAACTAAAATAAAACAAGCTTGCTATTCAATAATTGAACACTCAACGTACACACAGCTCCAGAAAGATCCTACCAAATAATAGAAGAGAAATCTTGTTCCTGAAATATCCAAGAAGTGCTTACAAAATACCATTCACGGGTACGTTTCCTTTTCTACCAATGGCAAACAGAAATAATCCCAGCCAGGAAGGAACTTTCTTCTCCGCCTCTTCCTTCTTCCCTCCGCGAAGGAGAGAAGGGCGAACGGGGAGAAAGATAGACTCGCAAAGTCTGCTCCTTCTGCCGAGTTGGCATTTCCTCGACGTCTTCTTGTTTCTCGGGCCTGGTAGGCTTTTTGCGCGGCACGGTCGCCCCTTCGCGGCGAGCCCGCCTTGCCCGCATGTGCGTCGGGCGACGACAGAAATACGAGCGTCGTCGGCGTGTAGGGTCAACGTTACGCGAACGAGCTTCCTCGAAACCGCCTCGTCACAACGGAATTACTCGGATTCAGGTGGCCGCAGGTGCTTCGGGTCGTGCCTCGCAACGAACGTAGCGGTATTTTCGTTACTTTCGCGCCCCCCTCCGCTCCAGGCATTTCTTGCGTGCTCCAGAGACAAGGAGGGAAGCTCCTTGCATCGCACAACCGCGAAATCCGCTCCCCCCTTTAGTCGATCTCTTCTTCGCGCGAGGGTAAGACACGGGGGAGAGTGGAATTTGTAATACGATCTTAAAGAGGGTGATGCATGGTACGAAAAGGAATTCGAAGTGTGGAATAACATTTTCTGACAGGAGATCTTATTTTGGGGGATATATACTTTCTGAAGTTGTGTACTCGTGGACATTAGGATTACCAGAATTCACTGGTTAATTATAGTATTAACTATAGTAGCCACAGGTGTCGATAAGATAAAATCTCAATACAAAAATAAATCGAAGTTGTAGGATAACTGTTTTTTTACAAAGACTTTGGTTTTGAAGGTGGAACCTATTATGCGATCGGCTGTTTTTCCGAATCAATTTTCTTGAAAACTACATATCTGAAATAAATGAAAGACAGAATAAATTTCGATCTATTTTGAGACGAGAAAACTCCTCTGCCTTTTGAGTCGTACTGGTGAATTCCATCCCACACTTCTGCATTGAAGTGTACGTACAGTGGAGATGGGTATCATTTGGAAACGATTCGAACAATGCGCATCAAAATGGTCCCCGTAGAAATAGAACCCGCGGAGCTTTTTCCCTTGCTTGTTTTCTCGCGGTAGCATACCGTTGCACCCCTCGGAACGATTTACGAGAAGCCGATCCTGCAGGATACCCTACATGGAGCTTCCCTTGTCTCGTTCACCGCGCAAAGACCACCGGTGTCCTTATATGTCCGTAAGTCCAGACAATATCCACTCCGCGACGCCACTTCTGCCTCCTCTTTCTTCCATTTCGCTTCCCCTCTCGTTTGCACGCCGGCCAGACTTGTCCGGTGCTCGACTCGACGCTCCACTCCGGGTAAACAATGCGGATAAGTTTAATTTGCACGTTGACTCGACGATACTCGGCTCCATATACCCATTCATTGGTCAGCCTTTATTTACCTGTTACTTGTAACGTCGACAATTATGTTAGATTCATTACGCACGACTCGATGGCAACAGTTGGGAAGTTCAGTTTCGATGAAAGGACTGAAAGTAACACCTCATCTGCTGCATGCTTCGGAGCGGAATTACTATCGCTACCGACTGAGGAGTTGGAATGGTAAACGATGAAAATTGAAATAGAAATGAAAAGTATTTCTTTAGTGGGGAAGAATGTAAATTCAGTGGTGGATACTGTGGTAGACGCTGCGAGTGGTGGAATAATTTATTTTACTTTCCAGGACTGTCGCAAGGTAAAGATTATAACTATGTAGATACCTATATATCAACGTTATTGAGATTGAAATGAGATTACTGAAAAATTTCACTTCTGGCACTTGCATCGTTTACCATTTTCCTTCCCCAATTTCGTTTTCGTCCTTCGAAAAATTGATTGATTCTTTGAAAGCTTCACAGGTGTATCCTGTGAAGTAGAAAAGGATTCCATTGGCGATAAATATGAGATAAGATCAGGTTCTCGAAATTCTGAATTTAGGCGACAGTAGCAGATAATACCTACTTAAAGTTTCAAATATCGATTTAGAATTTGAATTATGGAGTACTGAACACTCCAATATTTTATATTACTTCAGACTCGATTCAGTGATTAGTTCAGAGTGAAGAGTTTGCGTGTTGTTGATTAAAGAAGCAAAAGCAAACTGAGTTACACGTAATCGAGAGGTATGCGGGGTCAGTGGAAAGCTCGCAAAGCCCTCCTAGGGTTGAAGCGTGTCCTCGACAATTGTTTGTTCTCGCCACGCTGCCATTCCCTATTCTTCCCAGTCACTTTTGATGCCGCTTCATGATCGCGAGAAGAAACACCCGCACACGTTCCATCGGGCGGGGAGCACAAAGTGGGGTCCCTGGAGTCATCTCGATGGAATGCGCAGGGCGGTTTAGCTTCAAAGAAGGGCGGACACGTTTCATCACGTGCGCACACATATCCATGGGCAGAGAGATCCTCTCTGTCTTTCGCCGTCCCGCGCTTTCTCTTCTGTTTTCTATATCTATCTTTATTGACTTCCTTCCTTCCAGGAAAATCCTCGTGTCTCCTCTTTTTATCGCCGTCTGAAAATCTTGGCGTCTTCTCTTTTCGTCCCCCTTTACGAGTCTCTTTCCGTCTGGTCTCCTCTCCGTTTGCGTCCCCTGCCTTCTATTTGAACGCCTTCAAATGTTTCTTTACTTCTCTTATAATTTTTTCTCCCCTCTCTAGACGCCTCTGGACGGAGGCGCTTTGTGCTGGGAATTGGAACGAGTCATAAAAAACGTAATTTATTTCATCGTCGAATGAAGTGTTTAATTCTTTGAGGAAACGAAGTTACTGAGTTGGTTAGAATTATTCTTAATTAATATGATATTAATATTACATTATATTATGTGAAATTAATATTATGTAGATTTTACTGTTACGCGGCCCTAGTGTCCCTGATTATTCACCGACTTTTGCGCGAATTTTTAGCGATTAGTAATTTTTAATGGACCTACAAATTTTAGGGTAAGTGTATCCTAATACTTTTATTCTGAAAATTCAGTGGTTTGTTGAATGCTACCGTGACAAAGTGGATACATGTTCCACAGAACCTTTCTTTACAAAGAATAAATAGTGCGTGATTTAAAGTAGGGAAGATATACGAGGTGGACAGAGATGTTGGACCACCCTGTACGTCTGTCTGCTCCTCTTCCGTATTCCTTTTCTTCCGATTTCACATTCCCCTCCACTTTTTACCCTCGCACACTTTCCTTTTTTACTTTCGCTCGATATTTTCCTCTTCAGCGTTTTCATTTCCGCTCTGCCTGTTGATTCTTCTACGCGTCCCCTATGGTTCGTGCCCTATCCTCTCGCGTATGTCGCGGTAAAACGAAAGGACAATATTTAGAGTTCGAAGTGATTCAATTACACGAAATCACGAGGGTGAATTAATCGATCAATTAAGAGGGGGTAGGGGGTTAAAAGTTCCTGTATTTAACCGATTGAAAGCTAAAAGGTATCATACGAAACTATGTATATTCAAATCTTCATAAACCACAAAAAATAAGTTAATTATAATCCAGTGGTTCCCGACCTGTGAGTGGCGCCCCCGAAGACGATCGCGAAGTGTTTTCTGAGGGGTAGTCGCGTTTATTTTTAGTGCTTATTTATTACACTAAATAAAATAATTAAATATACCTATTATATATCTCTAAGTATATTTAACATATGTATGAAAATAAATATTAATAAATCAGAATTTTATTCTTAAATACCTATTTTTAACGTGTTTTCTTTACTTTATTAAATTTACCTTACCTTATATGGGGGGGGGGGGGAGGGGCGCAGATTATTCGAATACTATAAAAGGGGGTTGCACTCAAAAAAGGTTGGAAAACACTGCTATAATCCCTGGAAATACACAAATAAAAGTATTACATTCATACATTCGTTTCAACGACACAAAAATGATATTCCTCTTAAAATTCAAGAACTGCTGCGAAACCCTAATCAAGTGATCTCTCGCAGCAGTTCGACAGAGCCCAGTCACGGTCCCCAACAAATAGGATTCTCGCACCTGTGATTTACGTGGATGGCGATTGTTAGTGAGTCGACTTGAAAGAAGCAACGTTCGATGGTGTCGCGCGGATATCGTGGTCGGCCGAGTATAACCGCGGACAGAAGCAAGAAGAGAAACAGGAGTAACGTATTCACGACGTAGGCGAAAGTGGCTTCGTGCTCCGGCGACGTTAAATAGAATAACCAGATCGCGGCTGGTCCGGCTCCCTCGGCCAGTAACAACCAGTAACGTACGCTAACTTCGCGCGTTAAATTCACTTTCGAGCCAGCGGGCGGCCGTCGACGTTATACTTCATATTGGGGGCTTTGCGTCGGGGGCTGCAGCCACTGTGGCAAACGAGCGCGTTACGAGGGTCAGAGATGGTCGAAATAACATGCTCCGAGGGGTTAACAACACGTATCGCGTCGCTGCCACGCTGGATCGATGGGGAAGATGAATCGCTATGCGTATATCAACAGCTCATATCTATAATATTTCTGTATGCATATGTATTATTGCTATCAATTCATTTCTATCGTGTCGAGGTGTTAGTGAGAAAGAGGTTCGACGATTTTTTGAGATGTTAGGATTGTTAGATACGTAATCATTTATGTAAGTAATTATCAGAAATGGATATTACCTTGTTGATGGTGTCGATCCTTTCGACGAGTATTTTGTTTAAATTTTAAATTACCAATGTTTAAAAGGTTCAATTTAAATTTTGGATTTGCAATCTTTTAAACAGATTTAAGATTCAGGGGCATACAATGAAGAAAAATATTATTTTTTATAAATTTGGGAAGTAGATATAAATGTGATTTTTATACAGCATAAAGAAACAGTCGAGAACTATTTGTTGCATATGAAAATTCAAATTTCACGAAAAAGGGATAGTATTTGTGCACTTAGCCATCAATATGTGCATCGTTTCAGGTAACTGAGTTAACTAACGAAGTACAATTAGCAGCGAACTCCCCTCAGTTCTCTGAAAAGAAATTATTAAATAAATCAGTGAGCAAAAAATTATTAAATAAATCAGTGAGCAAAAAATTATTAAATAAATCAGTGAGCAAAAAATTATTAAATAAATCAGTGAGCAAAAAATTATTAAATAAATCAGTGAACAAAAAATTATTAAATAAATCAGTGAGCAAAAAATTATTAAATAAATCAGTGAGCAAGGCAATGCTCTAAAAAGAACTCATTCCACACACTCAGTCTTTCCAACTACGAATCTACGCTAATGCTCCGTTGTCAGTAGATTTTCCCACAGGCATAGGTACCTACATACCTATACTCATCGCAGCTCACTTTCTAGGCGCGTACGATATCCCACAGCCATATAAAACAAGTTTCATATATCCACGCCACGTCACATCGAAACTCACCCCCGACAACCCAACCCCCTTCCGCCCCATTCTAATGACCCCCCTCCACCCCCCGTTCCTCCCAAGGGGAACAAAAAATTCGAGCAAACGTTCGCCACCCCCGGCCAGGGGAGAGAAGCGCGCCTGATCGGGCGGAAGTGTCTCCCCGTGACGGGTGGGGCGTGTTTTCCACTGTCTGTAGCGACGTTCGGCCGAGATTCCATCCCCCCATTAAACGAAGGATGCTGATGGCCCCGCGAGCGTGTTCGTCGCCCGGGGTGACGAGATCTTAAAACCGTCACTGCTGTCGGCGGTCGAGCGAGCGAGCCGCCGTCGCACCGGCTGAAAATGGCATGGAAAAAGGAACACGGAGGGGAAAATCCGTAGACACGAGGAAGGACGGCGAGATGGAAGGAAGAAGGAGCGAGAGAAAGGGGCCCAGGGAGAGCAGGCGCGGGTCGTCTGGGCGTGGGCCGAGGTCTTTAACAGGCAGTATCAATGAACTGCGAAACTCGTTCGCGTGGGATTATCTACTCTCTCGGTAGTAGCGCGGTGTTCGACGAAATGAATCGCTCGGACGGAGGCTGCTAGACGGTAACCGAGAAAAATGGCACTCTCTTCACTTTTTACGGGAAATCGGGCTCGATGTTCCTCGGAGCTCCTGTGCTCCTTGGCCCCTGTTGCTTCGCGCTGTAGTTTAGAAAGTGGACGCTGTAGGTCTTTTTTCTTTCCGATTGGTTGCTTGGAAAGGGCGCCCTTTTTCTTGCCGGCTGAACTGGGATAGATTCTCTTTACGCGTTTTTGCGTGTTACAGTTTCCTTTGAGAGGGCTTCGGTGGACAGGGTTGGTTGTTTCGTTGCTGAGGGGAGTCTTTGTACTTTGAACGGTTTTTATTTTGTAGAATTTATTGCGGGAGATAATAATAAGAATGACGACTTTATTGCACCAGCAATTACAGTTAGTTAAGTAATGAGTGGACGAGGTTTGGTATTTCTGCTGTTTTTAAATCTAATCCTATAAACGCAAGGATGGACTTAAGGCGCTGTTCTGGTCTAGAGCCTATAAAAATAGGTTATCTTTAGGAATTAATTAAAGGAAAACTACTTCATATAATTTAATGGGACTTTTTGCATTGTATTAAGGATGTCTTAAACTATAGAAATATATTTATTGTTTTATAATTAATCAGTGTAGAGGGCACTGGGGAGGCGCTAAAGTCAAGGCGTCAAAAAATTCATCCAAATCGGTGGAACCTGTAGCACCTGTTACACCATTGGTCTGAAATAAAAAACAATGTCAAATTGTTAAAGAAACTCACTCGTGGACTGGCCCAGAAAAAATGATAAAATATTGTATTTTTGAGAAAATAACGACACTTGAGTTTGAAATCACTTTTTAAAAATTACAAATTTTCACTTGTTTTTTTAATTTTACTGGTCTATCCACGAGCCAGAAATATATTCTTCAAAATAAAAAAGGTTTCAGTGGAATCGGATATTAACTTTTGGAGATACAGCTTCCACCGATTTTGAGAACACTGTTTCGAAAAAAAGAAGTTTAAAGTTTTACGTGAGAGCCGAGTGGTCGGGTGTTACCTATGCATTTGCCGCTACTCAAATGCTTATAACTTCGGGAATTTTGCGAATTTCAACATATCCTTTTAAACACGCATTCCTAAAAGGTTGAATATTCGAAAACTGAAATAAAAATAAATCGATTTTTAGACCGGAACCTCCCGTTAAAGTTAAAGGATGAATCGACGAATCTAGGACAAGAGAACAAGAATTATAGAAAACTTAAGGAAACTAAAAAAGAATACAGAATATAAGGTAGTTGACCCAGACGCCGATAGGTTAAGCAGGTGGGCCTAGTCGTCGATAATTTGAATTAATATTGAGATTTTATAAGGTTTTTGAACAATATTGTGATGATATACGTAGATAAAGACTTAAATATTAATTTGCAATTTTATTTTTTACACAATATTGTTCAAAAACCTTATAAAATCTCAATATTAATTCAAATTATCGACGACTGGGTACCTCTCGGTGACTGGGTCAACTACCTTAACGGAATATAGAGAATAAAATGACACTCGTTTTTTATTCCATATGTAAAATCACTAAAATAACAAAATCTGTGTACCTATGAATAATAATAATTTATGAACGCTAGTGAACGATGTCCCAAGAGTAAACATTCTTCTGTACATAAGTGATTCTCAGGGCAAACCAATTTTCCATTAATTGAAGAGTCCTCGCAGTGCCAAACACTGTAAGTTCCAAAAATCAAGTTCTATGCTATAGTATTACCATTGGCACGTAGAACATTTCCGATAATTTTTGTTTCTAATTTTGTCATTTACAGTGCCCTCTACAAGACCTCTTCAATTATAATTCTCTGAGTTGTTTGAGTTGCTTCTAGACTAGAATCAGTAAAATGTCCTTCGTACTTTAACAGAAAATTGCAACAACCGCGCAGATGCTTCAGAATTTGCAATTCAAAATCGTTCGACCGGCCGAAAGAACTAATTCTCATTTACGACGGAGTAAGAGCTGCTCCTATCGCATACTCCATTTTCCTCTGCGACTTAAGATTCCAATTCTCGTGCACGTGTTTGCAAAAGTTCAAGAAACTTTCATAAGTACGTGGGTGACTTCATTACGGAAACGCGTAGGATCGGCAGGTAAAGTTCCTCGAGCCATTACGTCATTTTGAATATTAAAAGCGTCAACCAGCCGCGGATCAGCGGGAGCGACAGCAGTGTAACAGGTAGCTTTTACGGTAACTCCAACTTTCTCTCTAGCAGTAACGATACATTTCGTTGCAAATTTCTGTCCGGAGATGCCATATCTCTCATCCTTTTGATATTTTTCTATATCTAATAACAGATCGCGCAAACATTCAATCGAAGGTAGACACTTTGCATTATAATTTGCATTACCTACGTTGAAGTTTGCTCACGAAGTGCATACATTATCTTTTCACGTTCCTTCGAAAATTTCTACTTACCTTCGTAACTTATAATATGCAATTGTTACTTTACACCTTGTAAATCGTCAAAGGCGCTGTAAGAATTATTCTTCAGTTACTATCAAACGTTTCACCCTTGTATACGCTTCTCACGAGTTACACGAATCAACCGTGACTCGGGCTTTTCGCCTGATGTAGAAATTCTCCACCCTAACTTTTCACTAGATTCTAATTTCCTGGTTCCTTTGACACAATTGCACGTCGACACGTGACGATTCGAAATCGGTGTTGCGTGGTTTCCGGCCAGGGGAGTTGCGGAGAGTAATAGTACCCTGCTGTCGAAGCTATGAAATAAATTCTACGTAGAATATTGCCAAATATACGTATTTATTTTTTAATTATTTTACATAATCCTTACCTTCCGGCTTCGGATGGCTTACGGTTTGGACATCAGTCTTATTTCCTACTTTATAATATAATATAAAATATTATTTTCATATAGGGGACCTGTCCAAAACCGTATACTTCAGGTTCTAGGTCCATAACTTTTTAAATAATAAAATGAATTGTGTAATGAAAACGGTATTTATTAAAGGGTTTCGTAAACTACACAAAATAACAAAAATATAATTGAAAAGTTTAATTAAGGGTACTTAATTAAACAATAAAACAAAACCTCTTCTTTTTCCGGTGTTGCCCACCCCATGGGACAAAACCGTATATACTATGTACGGTCTAAATTAACAACGGTAGCATTGAAAATCATCGAGTTCTTCGGATCTCCAACCGGTGCAACCTTCGTGTGTCCATCCACCACACCTTGTACATTGGACCCAATTTTGATCCCATGTTTCGATTGATTATACTCATTATAGACTTTTTCATATTTTCCGAGTTCCAATCTTGTCTGGTAGTGTTTCTTTTATAATTACGTAGCATCTGGCCGACACTTTTAAACAAAAATGGAACACTACTTACAATTAGTTTACGAACTGTTGTTCGGTGTACTGTTTTACCCCGTACGGTTTTGCTCCAAGACGTAAGAACCCACACTTTTAGTTACAACTAAATATGAAAATGACAACAATCGGCCACGATCATCAAAATATAATAGAAACAGATACTGTTAATACATATCTTCATGTAACTTACCTTCTAATTACCAGAACACTATATAGCCCACTTGAAGTACAGTCGAAAATAAGATCATAGCACGTAGAAATATAATAAATTTAATAATCAGCTGGAGCGTATGTAGTTATTTTGTTACGAGGATCTGTTAACTAACAGTTCAATATGGCGGAAAACAATTGCCAAACGCGCGTGGACTTCGTTCATTTGTTTCCAGGAACAAGTACGGCATACCGTTTTGGACAGGTTTCCCCTATGTAAGAATGATAGACATATGTTTCTATCTCAAATATATGTATCTATGATTATTCCACTAACTTCCATTGATATACTTATTAGCCACGCAAATCACGCTCGCCTAGAGGAAACTCTTCATCCTCCATTCTTGCTCCCAAGAAGAAATAAGAATCATTAGCATAGAACGCGCTCAAAAAAGCTAACTAGGCTTCCTCTCATCGTAAGAGCATCCAAGATCGATTCAAGAGAGCCAATCGCTTCATCGCTTTCCGGCGCGGCAGTTCGTTTTTCCTCGCCGGCCGAAGAAACCTAAGTTATCCCGGTTTATTGCTTTCGAATCACTCGACGTCGGAAGCAGCGGTCGTTCGCTTTGGAAAATAGGCCGGGCCGCTTATTAAATCGATAATAAACGATATTATCGGGAGCAATAAGGCTGGCGAGGACGCGAGCTGACCCGCAACGAGGATCTTATTATCGAAAGATCGAGATTTAGCTCCGGAATCGACCGCTTATCTTCGAGCGGCTGCACCCGTCGGCGTCGGCCCTCTTATCGGCGCATTTCCATTGGAGATCGACGGCCTTTCGCCGTGAAAGATCGAACGGGGATAAATCGACCTTGTCGAAGCCACTGATAATAAATCGCGCTTGCACCACGGAAAAGGAATAATTAACACTTCGGGTGCCGCAAGACTTTGATAAATCTACCCTTTAAGTTGCCCTGGCTTTTCCTGGCGATCGCTCCTGCCAAGAAAGATTTTTTACCACAACATCTAGCCACCTCGGTAGAAAAACAGAGATGGGCAAAATTATTCTTTAAATATAAAGTTTGAATAACGAATGAAAGTTCAAAAAATTATTCGCCGGCTTGCGATGATGATGATCGCGATCCTTATTCGAGATGAAAAAAGGTTCACGAGGTAGCTAGGGGTGCGTGGATGACGGACGATCTTTCCCCGTGGCGAAATGTTGCATCCACGACTGCCAGCCGCCAGCCCCACGCTAATTAACGCGAAAATATGGCGTTGGCTGTTTATGATGAAGCGCGGGGGCCTTCCTTCCTATCGATCGCCCCGGGGAAAATGATTAAACTGCGGCTACGGGGTGGGGAATTTTTCACGGGGGTGGAATACCTCGGACGTCGAAGCGATGAAAAATGCCCTTTATTACGGCGTTCATATCATATCAGCATGCTCGTGAGAAAGTAATTTTCCTCCTTTTCCCACATCCGCGATAACGACTTTGCTGGTGATACATCTTCCTGTTTTTTTCGAGATTTCGTTGGTGCTTGAAGGGAAATATATTCGTGCTTGAAGAGCAGAGTGGACGCCGAAGTGTAAGCGGTTTAAAAAGAAATTGTGGAATTTTTTAAATAATTGTAAATATAGTTCTGTCACATTGCGATATTTTTGCTATCGATCACCTTTCTTTTCCTCGTCGTGGTATATTAAACTGCGGTATTAATCAAACGAAGTCATCAGGTAACAGATGAGTGAACGATAGGTATCCTATTCGTAATAGGAAGAAAGTTCTTCGAATCAACGTTTAAGATATTCTTAAATTCACGGGAATCGCGCGAAATTCGTAACCAAAGTATATTAATCTTTCCTTTATGCAAAAACCTATTAAATTTTAATATTGTTCACCCCAAAGAAACTTCCGCGATTCGTGTAATCCCGAAGTTCAACTTTGCCCGCTCCAACCCCCAGTCACCCTACCCGTCCGATGTCCGTCAAACTTTATTCTTATCGCGCCTTTTAATAACTTTTTAAGACCGGAATTAACGCCTGAAAGGTTTCCCCGATTCCTCGACCAACTCGAGCGCGTAAAAGCCTGGGCTGATTTACATTTTACGAGATGAAAATTAGTAAAGTGCTCAGCGACGGGACAAAATCCTACTTTTACGCGGGAGAAATGTACTCGGGAAGCTCCTCGGGTCTCTAAGTCACGTGCGAGAAGTTTGTAAGCAGGTCGGCTCACTTTCGAGATTTTCCTGGCGTCTAGATCCGGGAAGTGTGCAAGTTAGATGCGGTTAGATATTCCGTAAGAAGTTATTAAGTAACGTAGATCCAGCTGTTGCTAACGTGCACGCTGGCCGGCGCAAGTAAAAGAGGATTTCCGTGTGGGGATGTTTGTTGGGCGCTGGGGGAAAACACGCCTTACTTTCTAACCGGGGTTCTCAGGTACGAAAGAGTTACAATCCGTTCTTATAATCTAGCGAGCTTACATATGTTTGCAATGTTGACGTTATTGGAATCAGAAAATTATAAGATACACCGAAAGAGTTCGTTTGAAGATCAAAAATCAAATTCTATACTAATAGTAGGGTAGATGCACCATTTGTGGCCACTTTAAGATATTGTACCAGTTTTGGCCACTTCTTAAAAAATATAATATTTTTCCGTGTAAGGGTACGTTTATGTTGGAGCTGCGATAAACGATCAGAGCGACGATAAGAGCGAGATGACTATATAGATGACCAACGATAAAAGCGTCGAGAAAGAAATATTTCTCTTTCTTCGCTATTATCGCAGCTCCAACATAAACGTACCCTAAGCAATAAATGTAATCTTATATTTCGGACTAAACGAAATATTTATGATGTGAAATTCTCCGCAGAATAATGATCTGCAAGTAATTTAAAAGTAAGGTAATTATGCACATGGCCCAAAACAGTGCAATGGCCACAAACGGTACATCCACACTATCACCATTAGCAGGTAGAACATTTCCTGGTAAAAAATTGTTTTGTTTAATTTTAGTACTTACAGTGTTTTCTACAAGGACTCTTCAGTTGTTGACATTATTATATTATTTTACTTTGAGAGCGTAGTAAATACCTGTGTATTCAAACTATTATACTTCGTCCCTTTCGTAAGTTCGCAATAATTCCAACACGCTTTGCATTACGAATCTCTCTGAATCTTTTATCCCCACAGTCAAACTCGAAGAAGCAACTCCCTCCGTCAAAGGAAGACTACACTCCCTCGATTCCGTACATTCCACCAAACATCGCTGTTTGCCCAGAAATTTCGTTACTCAGGATTACAGTTCTCACAGCTTCCGTGCCCCATATCACCCCCGCCCAAACATGCTCCCGTCTTATTTAATGTACAAGCATCGATACCTCTCCGACCTATCGCATTGCCGTCTAACAGAGTGGCAAGTACCACTCCGCTTCTAAACAATACCAGCCATAGAATTTGCCAGCCATTCGCACATACACCCAGCTTGTGCAGCCCTTAACCGCGCACGAGAGAATAGAAAAATCCTTATCACTCCCTGAGACAGAACCAAGGTCCTGGTGGCGCAGGAGGCAGAGAGCCTCCTTTCGCGTTTCCATGGTGACCGTCTTTCTATCTCCTCTGTTTCTCTTACCCTACCACCCTCTTTCACTCTCTCTCTTTCTCTCTCTTTCTCTCTCCACCCTTCTCTATCCGCCTACACCCTCTCTGCATTTCCCTTCTTCCCCTTTCTCCGTACACATTTCCCTCGGTGACTCTCCCTCGCTCTTCTTCCGCTCCATCCTCCCTCCTGCTCTCCCACCCCTCCCCCTCCACCCCCGTCATTTTTCCCTCTCCGTCGTTCTCCCGCGCCCGTGGGGTAATATGCCTTTCACAGTTAGCGCCGCGACGCTGGTATCGACCGTGCCTCCCCGCCCCCTCCTAACTCCCGCCAACCGTCCGCCTTCCACCCCCTCGCTTCCCCTCTTTTTCACGAGCCAGCGAGACCATCCAACGCCACCCAACCCCCTCCCGTACTACGCGCGTTCTCACTACTATAGTACTATTCGATTCATACCCGTGGAAAGAACGTAATAGTAGAATCGCGTGCTGCTCTAATTCACGAAAGCAACGGCGTTACGCCGCCTTTATCTTTCGGAAATCCCCTCGACGCTCTACCCTTTCCTGTCGCCCGTTGGCTCCTGATGTCTTCACGCGTGGCCAGTTGTCTGGTGAATTGGCAGGCGACCATGCAGGCTAAGTTTCTGGATAATCACAAGTGCAGGTGGCTATTACTCGAGTTATGTACAGAGGGCCAGTTAACTCGTCATTTTAAAATGCTTCTTCAATGGGCAGGATCAGTTCACTCGTCATTCCCGAATGCTTCTTCTCGGAGCACGACGAGTTAACTCGTTTTACGCCATTTGTCACGACACAGCTAAGAAGCACTTTCTATTACAAAATTTGCCGATTAAGAGGTTAAGATGTTGGTATGAGGTTTGGGAACAGGTGAAATAAATAATGAAATCAAGATTGAAGAGCTGAAGTGGCCTAATTTTTTCAAGCCTCGTGCAGTTTTCCTTTGACGAATTTTTTTAAGTAAAATATATATTGGATTTCTCGGTGAGCGTATGTTGCCATTGTGCTCGCGGTATGTACCTACGCTGTATACATTATTCACAACCCCAGGGTTACGCGTGGAGGGTGCCAACGACGCGAAGGTACCCCAATCATGACTAGCTAGATTTGTAATTTCAAATCATGGGTTTAGTATCGTAAAGGATCGTTCAATGAAATTTGAAATCGCATGGTAATAGGCACCTGAGTTGTGGGAACTTAATGTTTTTAAACCGGGATTTTAGTATCATGGTCCGATAAGTACAATTATCTCGATGTTTTATAAATAATTGACACTTTTGAAAGTAGGATGAATTTTTGAATATCACGAACACAGTGCTACTTCGAAATAACCTCGACGGCGTAAATGTTGTCCTTGCTGTTATCACGATCCATTACTCCTTTAAAGACCAAGTTGTTTCTTCTTTTCATTCCTCAACCTGTTATCATCGCGCAACAGCGGCGGAAATAATGTCGTTACTCGGCGTCGTCCAGTCCGTTTCTTTCTCTGCTGGACGCTCCAGAGTTCCCTCGACTACAGTTTTATCGCAATAATCCAGTTTCGTGCTATCGGTTTAAGGGATTCTATAAAACGGATCGCGAAAGTATTATCCCCTTGGCAGAGAGAGAAAACCTCGGACAAGCTGAAGTTTAATCGTATCGGCTGCACGTCCCTCCCCGCCCTTTGACACAAATAGGAATCTCCAACTCCTCGTCGTTATTAAGTTTTCGTTTCACTCGTGATTCGAACACCGTACTCGCCCCAATGCAAACAGCTTCTTCGCCCGTGATTTTCACCTTCAGATTTGCTTGTGTACGTAGCCTGTCAAAATCAAAGATACATACAGGGTGTTTCATAATATGTGGTTGAACAAGGATCAAAGATCGTGGGTTCGTAAAGGCTTCCTTTTTTATATATAACTCTTCTTTTGCGCTAGAGCACTGTAGACATACTTCGCTAGAGAAATTATTGTAAAAGCTCATCTTCTTCAGCAATGCATTTTTTAAAAAATCCTTGGAGTAGGTACTTCAAATTCCATTGCACAGAATTATACTACAATTTTTTATTTGAACGACAGTATGATTTCCGAGTATTTCCATGGTGTTACGAACGAGAGCTTTGCGATGTCCCCATAAATCCGAATTCAGAAGATTTAAATCGGGAGATTGCGCGGGGCACCCAATTAGTCCTTCTCTGTTAATCCACCAATCAGTGTAATTATTATTAAACAACTTCCCAGCAGTAAACCAGTATAAAGGTATAAACGGTATAAAATATTTATTTAACAAAGGAGTGATCCATTTTCCCATGAAAATTTGTATAATAAATATTAATATAAACTCTCTTCATCTTTAAATAAGTGGTACAAGTTTGTCCCGAAGTAAGGTGACAATTTGGGACCGAACGTCAATTTTTTGTATTGCTTTATCGCGTGGAATGAGAGAGACACTTATTTCTGAAGCACCCTGTACAGAAGCAGCTCGTCCTTCGTTTCTGTCGTTGAGGTATTAAAGAGATTGCCCTGGTACGGTCCAGGAATGGAATAAAGCTCTAGTTAAAGGAAAACGGGTTCTCGAAGACACACAGCCCGGCGTGGCAGTGTTTAGAGGTAGAACAAATTCTCACCTCGCCCTTGATCGTCTTCTTCGTTTTTCCGCCGTTTTTAAACGCGACAAAGTCGAGCATTCCGCGAGACCATGGCCGATTCGTCGCATTCCATCGACGTACGAGCGAGTTTCGCGCCACGGGAAAAAACTCGGTAATTAAAGGTTAGCTGGCGGTTAATTAACAAGCGACGACTACCACGCTGACATCGGCGTTGACTTGCGAGCAGCGATAGAGCAAGCTGAATGGGAAAAAATAAACCGACGAATACATGGAAAGCAAAGTTCAGTAATTATGGAGACTCAAAGTCGATGTTTTAAATAGGCGAGACGTAATGAAAGAGGCGAATCCGATTAAAGGTGTTACTGACAGATTTCGTTGGCGATGAAATGTTTTGCTACGTAAGTGGACAGCTCAGGCTAATTTCACCTCGAATTTGAAATGCTGTTTATTTAACCAAATGCTTAGATGTGCTCGTCATACATCAGAAATTGCAAGTGAAATTGTTGGAACATTTTGGCTTATTTCCTATACCTAGTAAAGTCTACGTACAATTTTCTGTCATTCTATTATACAATTATACAGTTTTACTATTCAGCCGTTTTGGACTATCACTGCATCCTATATTATGCAATCCTACTAATATAATAAATGCGAAAGTGTGTGTGGATGTTTGGATGTTTGTTACTTAATCTCGTCGCAACTACGCAACGGATCTTTCTGAAATGTTGTATATACAAAGTCTAGGACCAGGAATAACACATAGGGTGCGTTTTATCCTGATATTTTAACCAATTTGCACCAAATTTTTCATAATTACTCTCTAGAACCCTGCGGAAAATATAGACTACCATGAAATTTGGACATCTCACCTCTCCCCCCTTATTTCACCCTCTTGACACTCCCTGATAATCGAATTTTTACCCGAGCCACGCACAGTGGTCTGGGGATATCTACATTTAACGACCAAAATTCTGATCTTTCTGAAACTTGGTGATTAAAGGTTTTTGAAGTCGCTGATAACGAATTTGGCACCAAAAATTCAAAGTTCAAAATGCGGGTTCAATATGGCGCGCATCGTGGTCTGGATAGCGGTATTTTATAGTCAAAATTAAAAATCATAGCCGTACTAGAGAAAAAATGAGAAAAAAAATGAGTTCTGACATTATCTTCGACTTAAAAAAAAATATTAAAAATACACGCATTCGGAACGCCCAAATACCTCGAGCGTCATTTCTAAAAGTCTGCATAAAATGGAAGACTGCAGGAGACAACACTTGAAATTTACATGCTCTTGTTAACATTTGTGTAAGCTTCCATATAAAAAAAAGTCCGACGTTAATCACGCTTAATCATTTTTTTATAAGCCTTCTCAAAGCTTAAATCGATATAAACATTGCACTATTTGTACATGGACTAAACAATGCCTATAACGCATATAAATGATACAAACACGTATTTTGATGTTCTATAATGAGTAATTAAAACAATTAGATTCACATAAAATTTCATGATTTTACCTTCGTAATATTATATCTAATCAAAGCATCATCTGAAAAGGGAAAGGTATGCGGATTTAGAAGCTCTGGGGAGTTGTCAATTCATATAAAAAAAAATGACATTGTAAAGTTGAAGTTGGGAAATTGAATTTTGGCCACCCTCCAGACCACTGTGCAACGCCGGGTACTTTAAGCTAGTAATGTATAACAGTCTGAGAAGCATCGTATTTGTACAAATATAGACATAGATACTGATATGAGATCCAAACACATCCAATTAACCCTCGACTATACGTATAAGAACATACTGCTTTCCATTCTCGAAATATTTATGCAGAAATAAAACACGTCCTATGAAGCTTCCATGCCTAAGGTAGTTGACCCAGTCGCCGATCGGTTTAGGCCTAGTCGTCGATCACTTAAATATTGAGATTTTATAAGGTTTTTGAACAATATTGTGATGATATATGTAGGTAAAGACTCTTAAATATTAACTTGCAATTTTGTCCTTTACACAATATTGTTCGAAAACCTTATAAAATCTCAATATTAATTCAAATGATCGACGATTGGGTACCGATCGACGACTGGGTCAACTACCTTACAATAGAACCGTCCCAGTCAAGAAACTTTCACGGTTCTTGACAAAAATTCAACAACTATAAGTTGTCGCAGTCATAAAAGTGTCTCATCTGAGAACCCCAGAATAAACCCAGAAACGACTCCCTTTAGATCACCCGAAATTCGACCACGCTTCAATATTAACCTATCTCATTTACTATTTCCAACTCACTGTCACCATCTTTCTGTTGACTACCCCACCTTATACCTAAATCTTTTTCTTCTCCCATTCCTATTCTACTGAAACGATTACATACTTCCAACATTATCTACTCCAAGATCACTAAACCTTCGCACTCTAACTATAACTAAGACTCAGGTACACCGAGATTTAAATTAACATTGCACAGCAATACCAACATCAAAAGTCAAGCAAACTACTGAATTTCCACTCACTTTACTACATTTTCAATTCCACTATTCTCCACCCAACAAACGTTACCCCAAGTGAAAAGAGTCTCCATTCAATCTACCAGCGAATAGGTAGAAGCAGCTCGAAGGCTCGATCCAACAGCTACCCATCGTAAAGGCAACAACAAACGAATCAAACGCAAACTCCAACTCACCCCCTATACACGACCTTTCCGCTCCTTAGCTCGCGTTACAACCCCCCAAAGCATCCGCCCCTATACAGTTCAATGTTCCTCTAGATCCCGTCACCTAATTCCTCCCGTAATTTAGCCCCGTCGCACCCGCCACCGTATGCAGCCGAGAATCAAAGATAATCTGGTTTCGTTGGCGTCAGTGTTCGCGCTCACCCCCCTGGAAGAAACGGAAACGTCCAACACCCCCCCGCGTGCGTCCCGAGGCGCGTTCCGCCTCCATGTAAACCGGTCGTAATCAGATTGGTCGTGGGTCTGAGTCACGGGGTATCTATCTAGAAAGGCATGATCGAATTTGCAACCGAGCCCGAAGCAGCACGCTTCTGTCGCGTGCATTCGGTGTATGCACATATTCGGTTGCGCCCGTGTGGAACGCGCGTGAACCGTCTTATGGAGGAGAGCCGGGACGCGTGGGTGGGTGGATACACGCGTATAGAAAGGTCGTAAAGTGACGGTTGGGGTAGGACCGTGTCTCTTGGGCGTTGCTCATCATTTATCGGGGAGGATCAACGACATCGTTGGATTAGTAACTCCCCGGTGACGTGTACAAGAGTCGGCAGCCGCTGGGACACGAAAGGCACGGGAGCTTTTCAGGCACTATTGTGCGCGACGGCCCCCCGCGCAAAGCAAACCGGGGGGGCCTCGAGTGGCACTTCATCTATTTGCATGTTCAATCCTGCTCTTTGACGCGCCGATACGTGTCGCGACGAGGCAAAGCTTTGTAAAATCCCCTGGCCGTTCACTCAATTGGTTACTTACAAGTTAAAATCAACATTAAATATAAATTTGATGCACGAACTTCCAAATTTTTTCTTTCGCGTGGTCATACAATTTTATAGTAGAAAAATTGATAATACGTTTGTGTACATGTAGTTACTACTGTAATTACGCACGTACTATGTTTTTAACGTTCTAAGGAAATAAATGTATTATTAAAAAATATATACGTATTTATACAGTTGAAGTAAAGATAGCATTAAGGGGGTATTCTGGTCTGACGAGGCGTTTTCGTCGCGTTATTTCGGAATTTTTTTACAAAGAACCCATGAATTTTATTATTATTTAGTTTATTGCTACATGTTTATTGATGTTTGAACTATCTTTACAAATTTTGTCAATGGAAAAAATTGTACGCAAAACTTTAAACGCGTTTTTCTCGAAACCATGTTTTCCGAACCGGTGACCATGATATTTCAAGATTGACTGGACCAACTTAGTCCAAGTTTTGCATATATTATCAGCACATATGTGGCTATCGTCCCTACCAGAATTATGATAAAATATTTTGTTTTTAAACTTTCACAGACCTTTAAAGTTGAAAAATTGTGCGAAAATCGAAACTTAATTTTCAAACCGCCGCCATTTGCTTAATTTTCAATATTTTTTTATCATTCTGGTAGGGACGAAAGCCACAGGCATACAGATATGGAATCTCTTTTCATTTTTTGTTATAGATCACTAGAACGAGCCCAATCATGGACACCGTGACACCATGTTTTTTTTTCACCATTACTTTAAAACAGTCAACTGCGTTTGATTTTAATTCTTTTCCATTGACAAAATTTGTAAAGATAGTTCAAACATCAATAAACATGTAGCAATAAACTAAATAATAATAAAATTGATGGGTTCTTTGTAAAAAAAATCCGAAATAACGCGACGAAAACGCCTCGTCAGACCAGAATACTCCCTTAAAGCGGTCTGTAGACGTTCAATATAATTGCGCAATATTCAATATTGCACATTATTATTGATCGTCTGTGGATCATATTTGAAGGTTGCACAATAAAATTGAAAAGTTGGGCAATAATATTGAAAGGAATATTCAATATTGCACAATATTATTGACCGTGTGGGGCACACAGCAAAATATTGAAAGGAATATTCAATATTGCACAATAATAAAAATATTGTGCAATATATCGCACAATAATATTGAGCGTCTACAGACCGCTTAAGGGATGTGCATATGGCATAGGGGAAGATTGTAATCCGTAAGGAGCAATAAAGATGTTTCTATACGTTTCAGAAATGATTGAAAATTATTTAAGAGAGTGAAGTAGTCTTATAGAATTGGAGTTTGCATTCGTACCTGTATTAAAATATTAATTCTGATGGGAAGGTCGATACGAATGATCGTATCATGACGTCTGGTTCAACCTGTAGATTCGTTCAATCTTCTCATTTTCATATCGAGCAATGAAAAACAATGGTGGAGAAATTTCCCGAGCGCAGTGGTTTCGTACAAATTTCATCAAGAATAAATAATATATCGTCCCAGATAATTAAATATGAAGCCGTGGAGGAATTCAATGGTAAATTTATCGAGAGAAAACACAATCAAAGTTTAATTTATCCGCAATTAAAATTGTGTCCTCGCTTTCCCAAATATTTCTTGCATTATGCAATACCAACAATTTCTCCACTCAGCAAAATACTATTATCGTCGAGTACCATTTGCGATTCGAAAGTATTCAAGCATGCTTGCCTTCTCTTAAATTTTCCAGAATATTCTACTTAACGGAAGCGTACGAAAGAGCGTACATTATAAATTCATCATTCCATTTATATTTTTTCGCTATTTTTATGGCCAACGATTTCTGTTATCAAAGTTGCAAACGAGAAGACTCCGCGTCTCGACGCCTTAAATACTTAATGAGATACCTACTCAAACACTCTACGTTATCGCGATATAAATCTTATTTTATGGTAATTGCATCGCCAAGCACAAGACGCAAACTTTCTTCTAACCCCTTTTTCCATAGCATTCCAAAAACGATATAAAAGCTGCAGTGCAAAAAAGCTCGCGACTCGACGTTCAGTGCTGCCAAGTGCTCGAGCATTCCACGCTCTCGTTTCAAAGGTATTTTAGTTGAAAGAAGAACTAAGGATCCCTCGAGACAAGAATGCCCATTAGATAGCCACTTACTCGCTTTTAAATTTAAGGTCGCCTACAAATCTCAACTATTTTGAATTCTTTCCTTAAAAATTACTGTATAAAACCACTCTCGTTTCAATTTGCAAAACTTCACCGTTCCTTGCAAAACTTTTCATCTTCTTATCATCTAAGAAGTAATACCAATAACAAAGCAGCGCGTACAGTTTGACATTTAAATTTTAAATCGAGTCCACTTGGGCCCCGTATCCGCAAGGTGTGGTTTAAACGCAGAATCGTGGAAGCAAAATCTTGCAGGAATGAGAAGTCACAAGCTCCAGCCGGTTTCTGCGGCTCTTTTTCGGTCCATTTCGAGGAGCACCTGCTCGCGCATCGCCATGGTAACCATCAGGCATGATCAGAGAATGAAATGGGGCCGAAATGATTTGCGGTGAGTGCTCGATCACGGTTTATCGATGACGAGTCGTCCCAGGGGTAGTTGGCCGGGGTATGTACCGTCGAAAGGGGTGTGGCACGGCCGTTATTTCGAGGGTTGGCAGGACGGTTGCCAGCGATAAGGAGTGACCCACATTCGCGTGGATACTTGTGCCAGGATATCGAGCCTCCCGGTCCTCCTTCTCGATGATCGAAAACCCCACCGTAAGAAACTCTGGTCTACTTAAGACAATGAGATCGAGTAGCTGGAAAATCAGTCATTCAATTCGTGATAAAAATGTTGTGCTTTGATAAAGGTATTTAGACTGATTGGAAATCTATCCTAAGGTCGCGTTGTTTTTCTTATATTGAGTAGTGGAACGAAATTTTGGTTGTGAAGTTCTGTGGATTGAAGGGGAAGAGGGAAAAGTGTCTAAAGACTTGTGAGGAGGTGTCAATAGAGATTCCTAGGATCTAGGATTCAGATACTAGCGTATAGAAATTTAGAGCTCAATGTCTAGAATTGAAAATTCAGAACTTAGAGTCTAGAATTGAAAACTCAAAGCTTGGGGTCTAGAATTAAGAAATCAGAACTTAGGTCTGTTCAAGATAACCATAAATAGTAGCTAATACTACTCTATACACCTCACATCTGAAATTAAATAATTCACTTACTTGAATCAAAGACGTTCCCCTTTTTTCCCTTTCCCAGTAACTCTACTCTATCTCAACCAACTCTTTTACTCTCTCCACCTCTAGATACTCTATCAATTCCACAAAATTTAACTGACTTCTCAGAAAAATACTCTCAAGCGTCTCGCTCTGTGTATCCCAACGAACCACGATCACGTAACTGACAATGCCCCGAGCAACAGCAGCTAGGTGACTCGTGAAGATTTCTTACAAGGTCCACGCGCGTTCTCCCAGGAATTACACGAATCCTTGATCCTCGGCCGAGTACACCTGCCTGCACATATTATTACTAGCATCACAAAACAAACTCCACGGACCACGGGCCCTCGTTAGCGATTTCTATCCGCGTCCCGCTCGCAGCCACGTCCTAAACATTTGCAACGCGGCTGCCACGCAACTGTGCAAATAAAATATACACGATAATAACTGGCAGCATCCTGTTTTCGTTTTGCACGCGCAGCGTGGCCTTAATTGAATATTTTATAGAAAACGAGCAGTCGAACCTCTCGCGTGTAGAGTAGGTACGTTGAAACGAAGGCGGACGCACGCGTGTATAGCTGGGTGGTACAACCGCTCATTCGATTCGGCACCCTCGAACACACGCGCACAGAGGGGAGTGTCCCAGTTTCACGCTGTTGACTATTTTGCACACACTTCTACAAAGTTTCTTGAACGTGTTACTAGGTGGCTACATGATTTTCGTAATTACAAAGGGTGCGGCAAATGTAACTGGTGAATTAAAAGAATTCCATTCGTTTATTTGTTAATATGTATTGGATAATCTTTTAATATTTTATTCATGATTGTTAATGGTTGTATCGACTGTCCTGCCCTTTTGCGGAATATCTCCCTCTATGCACCATCCAGAAACTTAAGAGGAAGAACACCCTTTTATTGTTCAAGCACCAAATCCAAGTTTGGTGCTCGCGATCCTGTAAATCGGATCGTCGGCGTTGCCAATTCCTACTCAGACCACATCAATTTTTTGGGGGATCATTGCAAACATTCAAAAGCAATCTGCACAAAATTGTCATAGATTAAGATAGGGGCAGTACTTAACTTTACTTAGTTTTTTTTTATTTGCCACTGTTATTCTTTATTGTACAAATTGGGCTTGTCCCGTAATAAATAAATAAATAAATATTTTTCACAGAAAACTTGGCAAATTTAAGTATGGATAGGTACAAAATTGTTACTTTATTCATTTCAAATAATTGATCCATTACTAAAGTAGTGTAATATATGACTGTTTATTGCAATAGTATTCTCTTATCGAAAAGAGAGGCCTCATCGCCAGAGATATGTTTAACTTTTATATAGCTGGGTATTGCGAATTTGAACACCAATTGCTAACAAAGCAACAACTACTGGAAGAGGCAGGAGTTCAGAGTTGGAAGGTAGACACCTATCAGTAGACTTAGAAGTTTACTTTACTTAGCAAACCCTGGCTCAGACACGGGGATGTCAGAAGTTAGGACGAAACGGATAAATTTTGCGGGAGAGAAGGGTCGGTTGAAATATCCTCTTTTCAAATTTACTAACTGTTTTACTCTCTCCACCTCTAGCCCTAAAGGAAACAGACCACAGAAAATTTATGATCACGAAAATCATGATTCTAAGATACATGATGTACCTTTGCCCTAGTAACATATTCACGAAATATAAAGTTAGGCTACATTTCTGTTAGAGAAGACAGAATCGAAGTAGTAGACTGTAACTACATGTATGTAGTATTTTCAGTTCACAGGGGGAAACTACTGTCGAAACAAATACTTCTTGTTCGAAAATAGAGCTGTATATATTCGAATAATTTCGAATACGAATAGTTTCTTTGAATTAGTCGAAACTTCGAATCTCGAATTCGATTTCTCTGGTATTCTAATCTCAAATTCTAATTCTCTGCTATTCGAATCATTCGAATTCTCTGTTATTAGAATCATTCGAATTCTCTGATATTCGAATTATTCGAATATTCGAATCTCAAATTCGAATTCTCTGATATTCGAATCTCAAATTCGAATTCTCTGATATTCGAGTCTCAAATTCGAATTCTCTGATATTCGAATTTCAAAACTGAATTCTCTGATATTCGAATTTCTCTCGTATTCGAATACTTAAAATATTCGAATATTCGCAACAGCCCTAGTCGAAATCAGGTTGAAAATCTAAAAGATGACGAGGGTAAACAAATTCTAGAACATTAGCCCCGAAAACTTCCCTATTTTTAAAAAAGAAGCCAAAAGAAAAGATGAACAACTGATTTAAGCTCGTTTGCCTTCACCCGTTTCTACAATTCTACACTGCCCAACCCCGTCAATTTTCCTCGCAAGAACCACGGTCACAGGAGTGTCGCGGACGCGCTCGCGCGCACGCGTGTGAACACAGGCTTGCCTTGGTCGGTTTCGACCGGTGAACCGCGAAGCTGCGAGGGAAAATGCAATTTCGTCGACAAAACGCGAACGAAAGAGAGGGTGGAGCGGATGCGTTACGAGGGTGGATGAGGGGAGGGAGACAGAGAGAGGGGGAGAGGAGGAAAGCATCCCTCTACAGCGCAATCTCTGGGCTCATCGTTGGCTGCTTTACAATAATAGAGGCTCTTCAGCCCTTACGCTATACATAAGCGTGCTACACTTTTATTCTTCCTCCTATCACGATCCACCAGCCGCAACAGCTTTGGTACATCCTCGTCGTCGTAGGTACTTACGGTTCCTACTACGTTTTCTTAGTAATTTGGTAAGGAGCAAGATCATTCCGATGGCATTGGCTGTGATTAGTCGTGGAAGGTTGGAGAATTTGTAGTATTCGTTGTTGCAAAAGAGGTCTTGTTAGATCGAAAGTGGTTCAACACAAAGATCAGTCGGAAAGCTTAATTATGAAATCTGAATTCTGTAAGCTGAATTCTGAAAGCTGAATTCTGTGAGCTAAATTCTCAGAGCTCAATTCTGAGAGCTAAATTCTGAAAACTGAATTCTGAAAGCTGAATTCTGAAAGCTGAATTCTGTGAGCTAAATTCTCAGAGCTCAATTCTGAGAGCTAAATTCTGAAAACTGAATTCTGAGAACTGATTTTTGAGAACTGAATTCTGAGAGCGGATTTCTGAATTCTGAATTCTGAGAACTGAATTCTGAGAACTGAATTCTAAGAACTGAATTCTGAGAACTGAATTCTGAGAACTGAATTCTGAGAACTGAATTCTGAATTCTGAATACTGAATACTGCGCGCGGTTTTGGCGAGTTCTCTGATGAATAAGTATGTTCTGGAAAGCATCAAAATTATTGTTCGAGTATCCACGAATTTTTCGCTCGGGGCTGGTCAAGCAAAACTTTCTCGGCGGAAACGATAGCTCCGAAACACTTGACCGATTTCAATGGGCATTTCCCCAAAACTTGTACTTACAATTTTGTGAAAGTGTGAAGGGAATTGAACGAAGAGAATCCTGTGATCCTTTTCATAGCCCACTATGCGAAGACCATCGTTGAAAAGTATAAAACTAGAATTTTAATGAGACTACAAATTCTCTATAAAGATTCTTATAATGAAATGACACGAGCCACGAAGTGTGAACTACGCAAGCCTTTTGGAATTCGTGATCGAGCTTGTTTTTAACTGGACACTGGCTGACCGTTTCAATTAACGATTCATTCTGCCCCCGTTCATTTGAAAGGATTTCACGGTCCACGCCGTTTATAGGTTGCGCAGATTAATGTCGACAATTTTACGAGCCCGAGAGCTCCTGGATCGTCGGCCCGTGAAAATTTAGACCCGCGAATAAATTCGCCACTGCCACGGCTTCTCTGCGAAATCTTATTAAGCCGCGGAAAAATCTTTCCCGGCGCCACATGCGAGCATATCTCAATGATCTTCAAGTGTCTCCACCATTCTTCGTAAAAGACACTAAAATTAAAATATCGAAATCTCAATAGTATCTCGAAGGGTGCTTTTTCGATAAATATATTTCTCCACAAAACCACATTCTAATGTAATATGTGCAACGTGTGTTAGAACACATTTAAAAATCACCCTTTAATTATTGGAGATTTTGAAAAAGTTCTACTTTTCCAAATTGCTCTTTTGTTCACAAAGAACTTCATATTTTATTATGTGTATCGGAGTTTGAGACACTGGACAACAGTTGGGTACGGAATTTTAAAGCGACACAGATAAGAGCGCGAAAGTAACGCACAAGTTTTCACATTTAATTATCACTTTGCATTTTTCTGAACGAACCTGTGAGTGACTGTATCTCGCACACGTCGGATCGCGGCTTAAAGCTACACAAAATAAGTGGCGAATAGAGGACGTTTCTCGACTTTGGAGCAAAACTCCGTCGACTTAATTCGTTTCCCGAGAAAATTCAATTAACAAAGTATTACAATTAAGCTGTTGGCACAGAGAGAAAAACTTGAGGAAGTCTCTGGGTGTCTGCTTTGAAAATCGAGGAGAAGAAACCCGAATCGATTGGCACTCGTTTCAATGAATTCATTAACAGCCACGCAACTTTGACGAAATTCTATTTGAAATTAAATTGGAAAGGTACTTTCGTTCTGACTTCACCGTCTTCGCGATGGATTTCAATTTCAGTTTCTGGAAAACGATTTTCCATAAACCTCCTTGTGCGCACTAAGTAAATTCGATGCGATTTTCTCGGATGGCTTCGCTTCATCTTAGAGTGATATCGAAAATAATCTTCGAACTAATTTTATATAGAACATTTTTTTGTTATATTTTGTAAAATACTGGAATATCGAGTTTTTTACTTAATAAAATGGGATATGAAGCATTTTAATTGAATAGTCGTAGAATGAGTAAAATCCTCCAACTTTTCAATTTTAAATTAATGTATTATTTTTCAGGGGGTTTATATTTCCTTTTTATAATTACTGTTTTTTACTTAATATAATCCAGTGGTATAAAGTAACGCATCATAGAGAAATCGTTAATTAATTAAGCGAATTGCCCAATGGACCGGTGAGCGATCAATTTGGAGGATGCATTGAATTTTGGTCTTACTCAGCGAAATATTTATACATCGATGTCGATGAATCTGCAGTTTATTTGCAAGCTGAATTCGCAAAATGTACAACGCCAATTTCGATGTGGTAACATGAAAACAACTATTTTCTCCATTAGAACTTTCTTTTACATTGAAACATTAGCCAATAATTGTGAATTTTATTTTAAATATTCTATAAACACTTCAATATTTTATTCAAACCAAGCATGCCTCGCAATTTTCTCGTCAATCTCACACATTATATACTTTTCATTCGTCTACTCGAGGATATCAAATTTCATTAAGTTACCCGCAAATTTGCTGGCATGAATCAGCCAAAACGAACCACACGATTTCACTTCTTCGCCATACATACTTTCTCCCTACTTCGCGCGATTCAACCGCGAAGCACGAATTGTCTGTCAATTCGCTTAACGCAAACCGTGGCACATGATTTCACAATCGAATACAAGTAGGTACGCAAAGCAGTCAGAACCTCGCAGACATTGTGTAATTGTAAGTTTTACGGACTCGTGATAAATCTCTCTTTAACCCTTGGACGGCGAATAGTTTTCTGCCCGTCGAATGCAGCGTCCACGTTGCTCCATAATAATTTTATTCTTGCACACTTTAGGATAAGTTTTTACTATAGATTCTCATCTTTCTCTGATTTAAAACTCTTACCTCCAAGAATCAGGGACCGATTTGGCAATAAACTAAGGAGGCCGCATTTTGGAGCGGTAAATTTTAAGGAGCAGCAAAATTTGGGGAGCACTAAATTTTGAGGAGCGAAAAATTTTGGGAAGCATCACATTTGGGGTCACATTTGGGGAAGCACCACAAATTTTGAAGAACAGCAAATTTGGGGAGCAACAAATTTTGGAAAGCGGAAAATTTTGGGGATCGCCAAATTTTGTGGAGCGACAGATTTTGAGGAGCGGAATATTTTGGGGAGCAACAAATTTTGGGGAGCGGCAAATTTTGGGGACCACCAAATTTTGGGTAGCAACAAATTCGTTTAAATAATACTAATAATAAAAAAAAATGGATCCTGATCCGTCATCCGAGGGTTAAAGAAATTAAGTCGAATCGATGTTCAAGATTCGAGAACAAGTACGAATAATCCTCAGCCTAATTGGTTAAACAGAATCGTCAGCTGTTTTCAGGGGAGGAATTAGCTTTACCGGGGTAATTAATCCAGCGGCAATTAACCGGCCTTTGATCTTTTCTGCGCAGGTGGTGACTCCACAGAAGTGCGGCGATGTGTACCTTTACGATCTTCCAGCGAGCAGGGGGAGCCCCGCGCCACCTTCCAGGCACGATTCACCCCTGAATTCGAACAACGAGCAACTACACAACACAGGTGCGCAACAACCGCTAATAAAATTCATTTGGAACCAAGCTACGAATATTCCGCTGAACCTTATGTAAATTTTCGCCCAAACTTCCATAGAAAGTAATTTTATATTGATTCAGTTGTGGCATATCAAAGAATTACGACAGGGTTTTAAGGATTCTAGAATCAACGATGACTCTATATCTGCAATGTACACGATTATAATCTATCCCAGTGGCGCACTCAGGATTTAATCTTGGGGGAGCCGCGTCAAACGCATAAAAATATTTTTAATGCAAATTCAGTAGGTGATTATAACAATTTATTTAAAGAATAACATCCAGCTTTCTTTTCTTTTTACAAATCCCCTTCTTTGGGTGCGTTACTGATCTATGTATTCCAGTTTGAATTCTAAGAATAAAAGTATCGATATCAGTTTTAGTATTGATAACATCGAGGAGGCTGTCAGGACTTAAAATTCTGGTCCAAGCGCGCACATGAAAAGTGCAGTGGAGTGTAATTTACAATTTGTAAGGAAATTACTTTTTATTAGCAGGTGTTTAACTCGTTACTAGCCAAGCATTAAAATAAAAACTCTAGAATTTTCATTACAGTTGCCCTAATTAAAAGCAATTAAAGTTAAATGCTGCGTTTATGTAACAACAGCTGTTAATGGGTTCAAAGCACTATGTGAAGACGTAGTAATTATGTAAACTTCATGTTTGAAAGCAGTTTAGTGGGATGAAACTTGGTAAAACTTTCGATGCGATTAAATTAATTGTATGACCTCAGACGCTTCCATTTTATTAACAATGCAACGAAGGTAACTCTATTTCGTTTATGTAAGAGGAAGTGTGAATGGTTTCAATGCCAGCAGAGCAATTTGTATTCCATGTCTGAACACGTTGCTTGTCATTTTCCTTGCACCTGCTTGTAATAAGAAATAATAATATGTGTCAGTTGTTTATGAAGAATATAAGCAGGCTAAGGAAAGAGGTATAAATGAATGGAATCTAGGAAAAAGGTGAATAAGATTTTACACATTTGGTAGGAAACCAGGTACTATCAGAAGAAAGAGTGTTCTTTAATATTATATCAAGGAAACCAAATGGTCCATTAAACAATTGCAGAGTAAGTGTTTATTTCTCTGCCATGGAACGTCCTTTTTAATCGCTTTAATCGTTATACATCTGCTCACTGACATTCAATTGAAAACAAGATACTTCCGCAGAAAGCGTTTATCGAGAATCGATAGAACAGCGATACTCCTCCCAGAATTCTTTTATGAAACGGCGATATTGCGAATACGATTTCCATTTCCATTCAAAGGCAACCAGTACCCGCTTCGTGAGTTTACAGAATTGCAGTGAAACGTACTTTTGCGTGTACCTGGATGTCGTTACGAGATGGACTTGAAAGAATTATTGTCTTAAACCTCAGATCATTGTTTCTTCGAAACGAAGCCAGGATACAATAATTTTCTCGAAATTAAAAGAAGGTTACTAATTATTTACTGTGAAATTAAATTAACCCTCCCTGGTCACACCTTCTTATAATCAGAAATTGGTCACATGGGCTTCACTGCATCCCAGCGTCATTTTTGAGTTACCATTTTCGTAGATTTTAATCTATTAACTTTTCAGTGATAATTGTACATTTGTAATACTCATACACTCATTCTCTAATAGTATTTTTCTAGAAATGTGAATTTTTATATGATGAAATTTGTATTTGAAAAAAATGTTGTGGATAAAAGCGATTTTATTTTTGTTAAAATTAAGCAAAATTTTAAACTTCATTATTAAGGTCTAAATATTTACAGAAATATGTCCTCGAAGGGTTAAATATCAGTTTTTGACAGCATATTTATAAAACATTTTTCTTCATCGTACCTCCTTAATTAACTCGTTTAATGAAACCGCTGAATAACGGGGCACCCTGCATATCTCGAGTTGCAATCTCGATATAATAATTCACGGCCGAGTATTGCTTCGTTATTATAAAACGTAACGTCTCCTTTGAAATTTAGAATCTGTTTTTATACCGAATTTACTGAGAAAGAAAGACGGAAGTGTGCACTAATTCCGTTTAAAGAGTCTCCAGCGGTATCGTTGAAAAAGCTGCACGGAAGTTGGAGGAACCGTTACAACGTGACCGACGTATGAAGTTAATTTTGCTTCGGTAAAGCGGAACGACGACTCATAATTCCGCTGGGAAATGAAGGGAAATTGCTAGTGTCACTCGGAGAAATTGCAGTCATTGCTGCGTCTGTTCGTTGCGGATGATCAAAGGGAGGATGCACCGAAACGTTTCTCGTTTATTCATATCTACGATGCGCTGGGCGCGCACAGTGCTCCTCGCATGTTTATCCAAACTTTAGCTAAATCACCGTGTTCCACCGATGGAATTGGCGAGGTGCAATGTCACGCTAAATTAGGTTCACAAGTGTTAACCTGCTGGCAAAGAAAATAATCGAGGTTTGAGTCATCGATTTGCTTAAACTTTTCCATATAGGGTAAAGGACCCAATTATTGACACCTGACCAATTACTGTCACCTTAAGCTATTTTAGTTAAAATAACGAATAAACAAACTATAGAATATAATCTATAGTATAGATTATAGGTTGAAATACATAATTCTTTTTGCAAATAAAACTTACATAACAACATACATAAAACTTTACAAAGTTTATTTATTCGTTATTTTAAGTAAAATAGCTTAAGGTGACAGTAATTGGTCAGGTGTCAGTAATTGGGTCCTTTACCCTAGTTTGTGCACAGCATGTATAATTATTGATTATTCAATGTTTTGATTTTCCTAGCTATTGAATCCATACTATTACAGTAATTCTCCGAATATGTATTACAGTTCTGCTCGTTTTTAATTATTTTTGGCATTAATTAGTAAATTAATCTTAGCTTTGGAAAATATGAAGCTTTGAATTTGATTTTTTCACAAAACTTCAAGTACTGGGATTTGTATGTTTAAAATTTTACTCAAAGCTTATGCAGTCTCTTTTTGAGTAAAAAGCTTCTGAAGTTACATTTGGGGGATGTGCCTGATGCAAAAGAAACAGAAAGTTCTCAGGAACGCCCTGAATATACCTCGAAGCGTCGATGAAAAATGGATCCGCGGATCCTTTTACGAATATCGACACGTCCGGGACTATTCGCCAGATTAGCGTAGGAAATTGCAAAGCTATCGCGATACCTTAACCAATCTCTTATGGTGAAAGATTGCTGATCTTGTCTCGGTTCGCCTTGTCGACCGACTGACCCCGTTTCGCCTAGCGCCGAGCATCGTAAAAATTGCACGTGTCGAGCGGAAACAATGCTATCTCGATCGGTGAAATACTTTGTAAATAAATTAACGATGCTATCATTCCAGCCTAATAAGCGGTGGCAGTGGAGGAGCATATTGAGTCTCAGGACGAAACTAATTAAATAATTCCCACCATATTTCCTCAGGTTTAAGATACCTTCGCTTTCTGAACCAATTTCGAAACACAATGTACCTTCGTGACTGTCAAAGCAGGATGCAAAATCCCACAAATTTTTAAAAACCCTACCCTTCAACAGCGGTGAATTTGTATATATAGATATAGTCTAAGCAGACTCCAAATTTTGGGCGAAAGAAATTAAAAAAGGTTTAAACACAGAGGACTCAAAAGAACTTTAAAAAAACAGTTCTAACAAATGAGCAATAACTTGCATGAAAGTTTTCATATTGAATTGATTTCAAAATTGTCTCAACTCAACAGACGCTTGCTACCCTAGTGGCGCCAGATCTCCAAATCCGCCCCTGCCTTTGAATTTAATATTCTTATCATTCGCGAATGTAGTAACTAGCATTACCATACAGGAACACTTTAATATCCAGCAAGCCGCAACAAAGGCAACCGCCGCCCAGACGGTACAGAATGAAAGTTTCAGAAGGCAGGAGGAGCTGTATGTCACAGAAACGGTTCCTCCGGAGCCACTACTGAATTATAAATGTTGCAATAGCGCAGCGGCATCGAATTCCATGGAGAACGCTACCTTCGTCGATAGCTTACGTGTATAACCAAGCTCCCTGATACATATTGCGAAGACGACGGCTTCCTTCGACGTACATACGCACCATGCTTCAAATAGATTCCCTCTTCTGTTTAGGACGATACACGACGAGCACCAGGAGTTCGGTGGACAACGGCGGTGACGTGAGCGACTGCTACGACGTTCCGCCGCGTGCCGTGCCCGTGATCCCGTCGCCGGCGAGCAGCCCGAGCCCCGCGCCATCCTGCTACGATATCCCGAGGCAACCCGCTTCTTGCACGCCTAACTCCAATTGCTCCGGGGGTTCTGGCGTTACACCCCTCGATTGCTACGACGTGCCCAGATCGTTGCAGCCCCTAACGCCCAGCAGCTCCGCGTCCAGCCTCACCAACGATGGATCTCTCAGCGGATCGAATCGGTACGTGACACCACGAAACAATACCCCGATGCTTATCCTCTGCTTTGTCAGCGCCCAATGCGCTCACTGGCGGATCTATTATACGTGACCGCCCTGTGCATTCCACTGGAGGATCGCGTAAAATATGGGGTTGTGAGATTGTCGGGGAACGCATAAGCGGGGTGGATTATCGGTGGAATTGATGTGAAGAGTTTATAAAAGTGGGAGTCGAAGAGGGTAGTTTCTGAGGGAGTTATGGATGCAGTGAGAATAGGCACTTTTGTTTTTTGAATTGTAAGTTATTTGCTCTTCTATTGACTAGGGGAAGTCTTTTGCCAAATGCTGCAATTATTAAATATAGGATTTTGGAGTAGGAAAGAAGACAGTTTAGTATTATGTAAATAAAATTAATAAGGGAAGATACGAAGCTAAGAAATTAAAAAAAATGTAACTTTGGGGATTTATGAAGGATATATAGATACCTATGTATTATGCAATTATTTTTGCTACCCAAATTTATTCTAAGGGGGTGAAAATGGCCCTTATTTCAAGCTGTCAGTTTATAGATGACTGAGGTGGACGTCAAGTTTGTTATAAGTACTATAACTAATAATAAGAAATCACTAAACTCGAGAGAAATAAATAAAGCATTGAGAAGAGAAATGGGCTAACCCACATTTTTTTAGAAATTCAATTAGTAGCAATAAAGTATTATTCTAATAGGCTCTACTAATCCTATAAAGTAGGAAAAATTAATTTTTTTCAACGTGGGTTAGTCCCTTTTTCTCTCAATGCCTCAAATAGTGAAAACTCCAATCAACAAAACATTGTTAAGTTTCAAAAGTGCGTCATCCACTGCGAGCACTATAGTGGGTTATATACCTACCAGTCGAAACGAAAGGTTTAAACAGTCTTCAAGCTACGGACTATAATCGTGTCTTCGAGACACGCTTTACACTGTGTGACGTTGGAAATTTCAGTGTGTCTCCGGGGGAATTTTGCTTTGTCGCGATAGCAACGGCGAAGTTTAACGAGCTAATCTGAGAGTGTGCGGAACATCAACATCGGGTGCGATGAACCGTATACATTCGCGAAACGTAACGAGACGTAGAGTTGCTAGGAAGAGATTTATTTCTAGAGGCGCGGGCTTAAATACCGGACTAGTGCCAACAGCGGTCATTCCTACCGCTGTTTCAGAGAAATTGGTTCCGTTTGCGGTTCCCAAAACCAATTGGCTAGTGTGCGCGATTGCTTAATTCGTGACTTGGGATCGACACGCGAATGGTTTTCATAAATCTTTAAATATTACAAAACGTTCAGTGAGAATTTCGGAGGATAAGGAAACATTTTCACGAATCACAATAATCTAATTTTAAAGATAATTGATATTTAATTAATTTCATGGTATTAACGGGACATTACTCTGTGATACCTGGAAAATCTTTTTTTTGTTGGAAAAAACTTACAAGTATTGTGGCTTCTCTCTGTCAACTTCAAACGCGATTTTCTCGAAACGTACTTTTGTCAGCTGGCGTAGATAAAATATCAAAAACTACTCGGCCGATTGCTCCGAAAGTTTTACTTTTTTCACTGAAAAATGAATGACGAAATTTCGGACTTTTCAATTAAGGCATTTGCCAGTTTGCAAATTTTCAACATGGATTATTTTTTTCGCTCCCGACGATAACGACCGACATACTGATTAAGAATCCTCTTGATTCTTGTGGTTTAGTCAAATTTATTGCGGGCGAAATAGACAAGACAAACAATTAATTTAAAACAGAATAAAAAATATTTATGTATGACGAAAAAGTAACTAATTAAACTACAAAAAGAATCATAACGATAGACGTGCGTATAGTTTCAAAAATAATTCATGATCAATTTTGCAACGTTCACAGAGAAATGGCCCCTTAATTATAGGATCGTTACGTAGCTTGATAAATTTCTGAACGCATCAATGAATAAATGTACTAATATAGACAGAAGTGTTAGGTTGAAGTGATTGAAAGTTAGAAGTGGAATTATTATCGCTTCCAAATGCTGACACTGAAATCTTGCATTTAAATTTGCGTCAGGTACTCGACATTAATGACGGCGTCAAGCATTTCTAATTACTTAATTGTATGGGATAGTGGTAGGAGGAATGTTCAGAGTTTCGAAACTTTCCTCCTTGAAAGAACTGCCGTTGCTGTTTCACCTGCCTTTCGTCGGCACTAATTAATAGTGCTTGATGGAAGTAAGCCTTAATGGTCAAGTGAATGGAAAACTTTGAAAGGGGTTAACGCTGAATGGAACTACGCTTTAGGTTCGCTAACTCGTCGAGTCCCTGGCGATAAAATTCGCGAACATTCCCTTTTGACTACTCGGTACGAAATGGCCACGTTGTTACACGGAATGTGTGAATATAAATTTTACACTCGAGCCGTGCTGCATCCCCCTTCGTTACACGTGGATACTTAAAAGTAGACTTTATAGATTTTATAAAATTTTTTCGGAATTAAGATTTTCGGGGATTAGGAGCCCCAAAGACTAGGAAACACTTGTAAAACAAATACTTGCGAAATAAATATTGCAAGATATTTAAACCCCACTCGATTGATATATGTATAAAACAATAGGTACATACTTAAAAAAAATACGAGTCACCAAATATATATTCCACCACTCGCTACAACTCCATAGAGGCTTAAGAATGTATTGGATCTATTTTCAAAATAGTGCCAAGTTGATGAAAATTTGTGAAATTGTTCTTTTTAATCTCCCTGGTCTGCCCCAAAAATTTTAAACGAATTCACTAAACGATTACTGAGTTATAACGATTTTAATTTTTACTGATTTTACACGTACACTTATGTGTAAAAAAAATGTTGAAGAAATAGTGCCAATGTTTTCAATTTTTTTGTTCATGCAGTATATGAGTAGATAAAAATATCTGCCGAATTTCAATTGTTTTCACTACACCGTTTTAAAAAAATAAATTATAACTTGAGAAAATTGTGAATTCTGGTCATTTTCACTGCCAAAAATTTAGCAAATAATGTTTAAAAAAGTATTTGTAAAGTGAAATATACCTTCCTAGGATTAAAAATAAGACTCCAACTGTGGTTCGAATTCCTTACATCTAAATGTACTATGCTGAAGACGTAGATATTCAAGTCTTTCAAATTTCATATGCTTTTGTCTGATATTGTACGTCCGATACATTCTTAAAACCCCTAGGTATAGTACCTAGAAGAGATATAACGAGGTTGCACATAGAAGCTGCAGGAGTCCCAAAGTTTATAGCCTTGAGGTTTTGGAAGAAACCTAGAAACCTTACCTCCCAAAAAAATACCACACCTCTACTTTGGAAACCTCAAAGCTGTAAAGTTAAGCTTAAACTTAGTAAATTTAGCTTAGCTGTAACTCTCTATATACCTTCTAGATACAGAACCTATCCACCAAGGTGTACTCAGATCCCCAATCTGCCAGCGTGCGAAAAGTGTACACGAAAAATATATAAAATACGTCCCTAAATCTCTGCTTTCCAACATTCAAGTCCGCTACCATCTTCAACCCCCGTTCACCTCTTACCTCTGCGTCCCACCCACCCACGCAATACCCGCACTCTAAAACCACAAATTCATTTCAGATCCAGCCTCGCAGCTCCCGATTACGATGTACCTAGATCGCGTCTTCCAGCTTCCTCCCTACCGTCCCGGCACAACACCCCGGTGCCGAAAACACCGACGCCGACGCCGCCGCCACAGGCGCAGCAGATCTACGATGTCCCGGTGAGCAAGGAGCTTCCCTTGGAGCTGGACTCCGCGCTGGAAGGCCTACAAAGGCTGCAGACTGAGGCGTCCGCCGCGATAGCCAGGTTACTCGGCTTCGTCAGCCCTGGTTGGAGAACGCCCCAGCGATTGGACGCCAGCTTGATGGACCTTAGGCTGGCTGCCCTTAGGCTGAGGACCTCGTTGCATGATCTGGCTGAATTTGCCGAAGGTAAATCCACCTTCTTCCGATCAAAATCCCTCGCGAGGCGGGGAAGCTAGTAAACACTCGGTCAAGTATTTTTTAGCGAAGAAAGATTGGATCGAGTTGGTGGAGGAAGTGGTTCACAGGATTTAAGAGCAGGTTCTTCTTGGCATTTCCGCGCAGGCACTTTAGGTAACGCGGGCAAAGCGCCGGACAAGGGGCTGGCCTCGAAATTGCGACCCCTGGTCAAGGCTCTCCGTGATTCGGATAAGCTAGTCCAGGAAGCCGCCACCGATCTGGACGCGATGGAATGGGACGCGGCGAAGCTCTGTCGCGGGGGTGGCGATACCCCGACACCTACTAACGGGCCGCCATCCACCCTATTGCCGCCCACACAACCGGATCCACTCGATCAGCTGATCGCGTGCGCTCGAGCACTCACGGAAGACGTTCGTCAGGTCGCCAGTTTCATTCAGGTGAGCATCCAGTGGGCTGGAACCGCACCGCACGTGGTTCTAACTGAATTTCGGGAACGTGGGTTGGGGCGAGGAAAATTGGACGACTGGGTCCGTAAAGTGCAAGGTAGTTGACCCAGTCGCCAATCGGTTTAGGCCTAGTCGTCGATCACTTAAATATTGAGGTTTTATAAGGTTTTAGAACAATATTGTGATGATATATGTAGGTAAAGACTCTTAAATATTAACTTGCAATTTTGTCCTTTACACAATATTGTTAAAAAATCTTATAAAGTCTCAATATTAATTCAAATGATCGACGACTGGGTACCGATCGACGACTGGGTCAACTACCTTATCTCTAAAATCAACAGTTTGGTCAACAAGCTGGAGTGACCCATGCTGGGCCTTGTAATAGAAGCTTGGGATCTTTATATGTATATGTATAATCTTTAGCAGTGGCGCGCTCAGAGGGGGAACCAAGGGACCCTGACATCCGCTACAAGAAGGGGCTTTCTAAATAGAAAAGAAAACTAGATTTTCCTCTTTAAACAAATCTTCCGGCTTCGGTTGTTAAGTTGAATATACCTAGTAGCTCACAGACTCGCCGTAGTTTAACGTAAAGTGCGTGAAAAAATGATTAAAACCACACGAAGACGATATTTCAGTTCTTGTGGCAGGAACTTCCATAAGATATTCAGTTTATTCTCAGTGGTAGATTTAAGGGAAAAGGCCTAGGTGGCAAACGTTCTGGGACACCCTGTACCCATAACAGAATTACAAATAAATATACGCGGGTGCGGTATGAAAATTGTGGGAAACAAAAAATAATTTTTTTGGGAGATGAGGTCTTCTGGCCGTTAAATCCTCCACTGTCTGCTCTATATTTCGTCCGGCGCTTGTAGTGAAACAAGTATTTTTCAATTATTTATAGCAGAGAAAATACTATCTGTCTACCCAACCAAAGCCACCACAATTACCAAATAATTACATTGGCTCTACTTGTAACAGGGGAACTCGACGCTGCTCTTCAAACGCTCGTCGATCATCTCGACCGGGAGCAGCAACAACAGCGGCGCCGGCGAGGATTACGACTACGTGAATCTCGACTCGAGAGAGGTGGTGGCGAAGCAACGCGAGGAGCTACGCGCAGCCCTGCCGCAGGAGCTCCGTAGTAATTACGACCTCCTTGTATCCGAGTCGGACAATGCGACGATTCAAATGCCACCCACCACACCGACACCCATGGACCCCAACGACAAACAATTGCTGGCTTTCTACGCCGCCCAGGTGATCACGCATGGCAACCACCTGACTCACGCCATCGACGCCTTCATGCAGACCGTCGCGCACAACCAACCACCCAAGGCGAGTATGCCGCTGACATTCCGGATTTAACCTGTGACGTCCCACTTTTCTGACGTAAACGGTGACGTGGAGTCTCACCGACACTCCTCTTAAATAATTTCACATTGTCAAGTCTAAATTTATTGTCAACGTATACCGGAGTCATTGGTGACTTTATTACATATCTGTATAGGCCTCAAACGCAATAGCTACTCCCAGAATTCGTCGAGACAGAAAGAGCAAGCAAAAAACTGTAACTCTACCGTACAACTTGTGTAGATTAAAAATTAAGTATACAGTTCTGTCTCTCTATAGCCGCGTGTGTCGGGACCGGGCGCACGCAATTTGAGAGACGAGTAGTCTATTCGGCTTCCTTTGATTTCACGTGGTCAGAGTTTAAGGTGTGTCGCTATCAAAAATGTTTATGAATCTTTCTTCGGCTTTTTCTTTGACATCCGATACCCGATATCCCGGCGCGGCGACTACAACCGAAGTAGTGGGGATAGCTTCGCGCGTATAGAGAATCCGAAAACGCGTGTCATTTGAGAGACAGCACTGTATATAGAAATTCTGCTTTTCTTCTATAAAAAACATTGTTCGTTTCAATAGGTATTCCTAGCTCACGGGAAGTTCGTGGTGCTCAGTGCCCACAGGCTGGTGCACATCGGCGACACGGTGCACAAGAACGTGGCCAGGAACGACGTGAGGACGCGCGTGCTGCAATGTGCGAACGCGCTCAACGAGGCTCTGGCCCAGACCGTGTCGAAGACGAAACAGGCGGCCCAATTCTTCCCCAGCGTGTCCGCGGTTCAAGAGATGGTCGACAGCGTGGTGGACGTTTCCCACCTGGCCAAGGACCTGAAGGTCGCGATGATCTACGGCGCGCAGCAGCCTTGAGCGTCCAAGGGCCGGATCCCGTTCTGCGACAGGAAGGTGAAAGCTTGGCGGTGCGCCTGAATCGAGCAGCAATCCGTGCGCGTTCCTCGGGAGGGTCCACCGTTGCGTGCAAGTTCCTTGGATCGATTCGCGACACCTCGATGATCAACGAGCAGCTCGTGCCTCCAGAAACGTCGTAGTTCTGCGAATCGTGAGAGACTGATACTAGGAAGGCAGATATAGATATATATACATCGACGACTCGATGGAAAAGTCCTCGGTCATCGAGGAGGATAGTCGAGATTGCGATGATGAAAGAGACGAGAGAAGCGCGAAGAAAACGGGAGATAATGATTGATAAGAATGGTTGTAGTTCATAGATGAGCACCTCTTGGTGGATCTGAGTGCAAATAAGGAATTGTTTTGATTTCCGGCTCTGATGATAACGAAGTTACTGTACGTTTCCGAGGGGAGGTGGAGCTTAGGGCGCAGCTTTTCGAGAGCGTAGAGCCTGGAACGAATTTGGACCACGGGAGAAGAAGCACTACCGCTCCGTTCGGTTAAAAACGAACTTCCTCCCCTTTTATCGCAATAAAGAGTTCTCGGGGCCTATCGTTACTTAGAAACCACGCAACTGCCAAAGTATCTAGAGCCTAGTGAGGGGAACCACCTTCGGGGCAGGCGTCTTTGTGAAATGTACTCGAGACTGTAGACAACGTAGCCTTTTGTAGGAAGCATGTGTAATCGTGTCGTTCATTAGCTAGAGATGTGGGATCGATTAACGGCGCGAGAGTAATAGCGCGCGTGTGTGAGGGCGCGCCTGGAATGGCTATTGGAGATTCGCTTCGAATGTGATGCGCCGTTATCGTTGCCAGCGCGTTAACAGTTAACGATAATTAGGGCGTGTTTCGCGTAGATGATACAGAAACACGGTAGATATGTATTCGTACCTCAATTTTGGCAAAAGCAGGAACCTGTTCACTCGTAGTGAAACAAGGATGCTATCGAAGTCGAAATAAAATCAGTTGGCAACTTGAGGACACTTCCCCCACCACTGTGCACAACTACTGCTTTCCCTTTTTCATTTTACTTCAAATCCCACTATTCCTTTCTGACTCCCCGCGTTTGTATATTTAATGCAAAATTCTAGTGGAAACTCCGAACTAATAGAGTACTTAAGTTTGCCCCTCGGTCACCTGAAGGAGCCAATTGATTTTGTTCTGACCGCAATTAATATGAGAAATGAGAAAATGAAGTGAAACAACGCAACGGAAATCATCATCTAAAGCACAAGACTAAAAAGGAACATAGTAGCCTAAAAACGCCTGGAAAAGAGCCGTGGATACCAAAAGAAGCCTCGTAACAGCGACGTTTACAAAGCTAAGATTTATAAATAAAAAATTTCAACGCGAATCAGACTTTTTTAGAGGCGAACCTTGAAGGAATTTTTAGACGATTTTACCGCCCTCTTTGAGCACGACTTTTTCGTGCCCGGGGCCCTTTTATGGCCCCTTGCCGCGAGCAACCAATCTATCAGATACGCACACTGGAAACTGCCAAAAAGGAATACCCCGAGGATTTGTAGACTGTTTACACGATCATTCCGATGATGAATTCGATTGCACTCCGCGCAAGAGCAACGAAAACAATAATTCAACAATTGAAAACAATACGACTTACGCGTTCGTTTCTATCGACCAACGGTCGATTTTCAGTGGTACCCGCCGATTATAAAGCTCTCGATCGAATCGTTATTTACCTGTAGAAGTTAGTTTCGTTACCTAGGCGGGCTCGAGTGTTTCACGATCGGCGGGACTCGAAGTAAACGCATTTAAGGGGGACGCGGTGAAAGCCCTTTTATCGTTTCACCGTTCCTTCCACCTCTACTTAAGGTAATCCGGAGAGATAATCGACAACCGACGCGTTCGCGAGCGCAGCTTTAAGATCGGTAATAATATTCTCTAACGAAGTATTTACTTATCGCATGTCGAGACGCGCAGCCCTTTTTGGTCTCCTTTTATTCCCACGGAGAACGCCCGCGGAGGATCGCCGAAGAAGACCGTCGAGCGAAACGTGTATACCTATGGAGACGGAAACTTCGGACGATCGTCCGTGTGTCTGTAGAGTATTCACCACGATTAGCTTGTAAGTTTATTTTCTAGGGATCGTTAATAACCCGAAGCATATCGCGTGAGCGCACGAACCTCGTTTTCACGAGAACTCTTGTATTATAATTTATCAGCGCAGCGTTTCCTTTCCTTTGTTTTTGTAAGATACATAATAACGCGCATCCAAGGCAGTTAGAAATCGCTGTATATTTAGGATTTATACATAGGATCGGTAATACCGAGCAATAGGTGCTTATCCATTCTCGTTGAATCGTATTCCGATTAATCGTGAACATAATTTAGTAAACGAACAATGTCCTTTTATATATATAATATACCGAGACGTAAGATGCATGGATCGTACGACTGTCGATCGAAGAACCGCGTGTAAAACCTTGTCGTTTCGTTTTAATCTCACCCTTTGTACATTGTACCTGGAATTCTTTCGTGTGCTGAAATATATCTTGCGATCGAATTATTATAATCGCGGGGTGACTTTACCGCTAATTCGCACTATCGGTGGCAAGCTTAGGTGGAAAGTTCCGTTCGTGCGATTTTAATTGTTCTATAAACGATCGATAGGTAACATGAAATTCTACATTCTGATTAGATTCTATCGAGCAGATCTACCCAGAAGATCGAAAGATTAATTCGGTTAAGAATGACTAACGATTACGTCGACGTGTTCGACTTTTGTATTAGCGTGTCCCTTTGAACTGAACCGATTGCGTTAATTTCTAAGGTCGTTTAAGGTGTACATAAGTATATTTATAAATATATATATATATATATACATATATATGTATATTATAATTATTCCTATTACAATGTATACACGAATACAAATAATGTATGGGCGCAGCAGTGAAAGAGCAAACATTTAAGAATCGTGCAATGTAAAATCTTAAGTTTTAAGCGTTCAAATTATACTCAAGGAAGCGCGCGAGGTATTTGCAGATAGGGAAGATAATTAGACGAGTTTTACAATAACGTAGGGCATATACCTCTGGAGATAAATAAATGCTGAAGGCGTTTTCCTTCGAAAAGTCGGTAACCATCTGGCATTTTGATTTGCTTGGTGAGATTTGGGTGATAATTTTGTATACTGGGCGCGACACTTGTATATTATAGTTTAAATGGTTCAATAAAGATTAATTGAATATATATATACATACAGGCAGAGAGTGAATTAAGATTTGTGGGTTTTAAATAACGTGATATATCAATTAACTACACGCAATGATACATTTATTAGAAACCTTTTTTCCAACTCAATTCGCATTAAAGTACATACAATCGTTTAGATGTCTCTCTCCTATTCCGTGCGTAATTATTAACAAGTACACCCCTTCGCAGTGGCATATAAAACATTTCATATGTCTCAGGTAAGGCTTGAATAAACACAAATACCATAGTATTTGTGAAGTTCGCGTGATAATGTACAGGTCAAACATTCAAGCCGTCATGCTCGACGCAATATTCCCACGCACGTTTTACGCGTGTCTGATTTATGAAACACAAGCACAAGTGACACAAATTTAGATCCAAAAGGTACGGAATTAATAATGCAAAAAATCAATTGTAGCCTAATCGACTGGCGCGCACGCCGAGCTGACTATGGACGATCGCAGCATCTACCAGTATGCGTGTGCGTATTGCCATCCTTGTTCATCTTCTCTTTCGCCGCGTTCTTCTCCAGGTGGAAGCTGCTGAGATCTCGCTTCATGGCGTAGGCATCCTCGCCGTCCGCGTAATATTTCGGCTCCACTTCGGACACCTCGAACTGCAAACTGCTCGTGTATAAATTTAAAGCTGCCCGATTACTTCTGCGCACGTGCAGAGACACGTATTTCGCTCCGAAACATTCGACCATTGCTCTGGACGCCTGGTTCATAAGCTTCTGTGCGATGCCGAGCCTTCTGTGCGATCTTTTTACCGCCAAGCTGGTAATATGTCCGTGTGGATTGTCCTCGCAATCCTCTTCCATCTTGGCGAGGACGTAACCCACTATCCTGCCTTTCTCATCCTCCGCCACGTAACTTAGCTGCGGCCAGGAAAGGGCGTGATACAAGTAGTATTTCATCTGATAATTCTCGGGCAGACATTGCAAGTTACAATGCTGAATGTTCAACAGGTCGTCCGTCGTGGCGCAGCGTATGTTTATAGACATCTTTGCAAATCACAGTATCGTCTGCGCACGTTCGATAAACAACTACGCTTTGGTCGATTCTTTCCTTTAGACGTTTCCTTAGATGCCACCTGACTAAACCTCCTTCCCTGATTTCTCGGACAGAGTCTTAATCCCTGCGAATTTTCTTAATGCGGGATCGACCGTTCTTCAAATCATTGACCGATGAAGATTCGCTCATTCCATCCAACAATTCTCGGACAAAGTGGAATCGTGAAAGGAAGAACTTCCAAACTAAATACCAACCTGTGAAAAAATACAGAAGAGACATCCATGTGGAGAATATACTTCGGAACACCCGAACGCCTTATATTAAAAGTTTATACCGAATCTAAAGAACGTACAGTTTCATTAAACGTTTCGCAAGAGTTCTGTCTATTTTTTAGTATAATAAAAACTGTATTATAAAACTACTAGTATACCGAAGAAAATTCCTCCGCTTTATTTTACTGGTAGCATTCAAACCATCAACATGTGTTGTCAAAAAAAAAACACCTCTCACATAGAGCAAGAAATACTCTGTATTGTTGGAAAAGAAAATTGTCATAGGCAAAACATTAATTTGTAAAATTTTGCGATGACAATGCATCATCTCAAGATCATCAAACATTATTTGGAAAGATCTTTAGCTTCCATTATAACAACATATTCAACAGTATCAATGAAAGAAAAATGATGTAAGCAAGTTTCTCAACTCCAAATACATAAAACTTTTAATAGAACAATTACGAAGTTCGAAATGTGTTAAATTAAAAGTTCAGTTATATGTAAAACTCTACATCCCCAGCTAAAAATCACATAGTAGTTACTACTAATTATCACCACGAGACAAACACCAATTTGTACCAACACGCCAAGTATTTAAATAGACAGAACTCTTGCACCGCATACAGAGCAACAAAGAATGTTTAAAATATCATATTTAGAATAGATCGAACGATGCAAAGGAGGAACCGATGTAAAAGAACACTACACACAAGGCAAAGCGAGTTTCTCTATACATATATAAACGTGAGGTAATCAAGTAAATTCTACTGCGGAGAATAGTCGTGGAAATTGCGCATACACGTGACGATAGAGGTTAAGTATGTAGTGAACTCTCCTACTATACCTTCACTTCGAAACTATATGTGTGTGTGTGTGTGTATATATATATACATATGACACTATTCGACAGCTCGGGCAACAATGTTCCGAGACATTTTACGCGTACCGCACAGCAATAACGAGGCGTTATTATCTGTCATTCTTACCCAGCAGCACCAGGCCGAATACTATGAGCAGACTCGATATCACGGAGAAGGCTGCTAGGACGATTTCCTGCATTATTAAGTCCGTACCACGGCTAATAAGTATACTAACGAACTTCCTACGACGACGCGCACGGGAACAGTGTCATAACCTCATACGGTTTCTCTCTTTCCTGGCAAGAGAAATAAATCCACCGAATATAGAAGCACGGACGACGAATTTAGCACGACCACGGAACGCGAATTCGCTTACGTTGTTCATTCACGATGGCACGCCATTTTGAATCGTCACGAAGTTGTGTGCGTACAGGTTATGAATCCCTCCCCCCCGCGCTCATCCAGAACCGCACTTTTCGCCGACGTTCCGGGCGACGTATAAAATTTTGCGACGGCGCATCGCGCGACTTACCGAGGTTCAATGGTTTACGCTCCGTTCACCGATCAGCATCGTCCGCACATAACTCGAAAATAGGCGAACCGGTCTAAAGACTTTTGAACGGCAGCGACTAAAGCCGACAGGAAGTTATCACATCCCACTGTACGTGCGCGCAACGCATCACTTCCGGAACAGCCTGCCGAAGCGGCTTTTTTCAAATTCTTCGAAACGAATGGAAATTCAATTTGACCATTGCTTCGACGAATCTAAGCAGAATGTAATGAAATTGTATGAAATTCACGGCTGTCCCTGATGAGAATGACGCACAGTGTTTTTATTATTACTATGTTCAAAATACAGTAAACGATGAAATGAAATTATTTGCGTCGGACAAACGATTTGCTAAGAATAATATATTCGTAGTAGCATCGGGCATATATTTAGTCTTCCTCGTCATCGTGCTCCTCTAAGTGATCCAATTTAAGTTGCTTCAAACGATCCACTTTGCCGACAGGTTTCCCTTTCCTGTTCTTCTTCTTCTGCTTCTGCCCGACAATGTATTCGGGCATAATGATTTTGCTGCTTCTAAATACTGGCTTGTCGTCAGTGTCGATAACCGGCATGCTTTGAACCTCCTCTGTACTGTTCTCGGGTTTCTTAAATTCGATCGTCGAGTCTGTTTTAACTTTCCTGGATTTAAACGCAACTTCGTTTCGACTCTGTTCGTTCGACGTAACGTCGTCAACATCCATTTTCTCCGCCACCTTGATCTGTCCCCTCGACCTTCTGTCCTTTAGTTCCTTTAGGAAAGATAACGCAGCCCTCGTATTGCTCTGGTCAGTCATATCCTCGTTGGATACATCGTCCAAGCTGTATTTCATCCATTTATGAGGATTCTTATGGTAATCTGGTATACTTCTGTTAGCAGCACGCGGCGCCGGGCCTTCCGGTCGCTTAAAAATACTCTCTCTACCACGGAATCTCCTCGTCTCGCTTTTGCGCTTCTGACCGGCTCTTAATATTTGACATTTGCTCGGGTCATTGACATCGGTGTCCATATGCGTAGATTCAACGACCATTTTGTTCTTACTGCATTCCTGTTCTGCATCCGACAGACTGTCAAACAGGCGTTTCTGCCTGTTTGCGAAGGCAGTGTCGCCGCCGTGCAACATGAAGTCTCCGGTTGTATGCATTTTCATTAGTTATACCTCGATATGCCTGTGTCAACGTTTCGATAATAAAGTAAAGTGTATTTTCAACGTAAATGCACAGATAACATTGTTCGATAGTGTCGCGACGTACAGTTGCGGCGGTTAGGACGTCCAGCACTGGTTTCTTAAATATTAAATCCACTGAATTGAAAACCTTGCCGGATTTCAACGACACTTATTGTCACTTTACTGATTCTTAGCGTTTAAACGTTTAACAACAGCGATTCTGTTCGTGTTAACAAACGTCTTACGTGTGCCGCCATTTTATCTCGAAAGCAAGTATCGATACTGGATATTGCACTTCAACCTGTGATGCCAGATCGAGGACGGGTTCCCTCGAGAATTTCCCCCATCTTACGCACACTAGGCCGGAGCAGCGTGTCCGTGAGTTCGGCGCTTCGAAGTCCAACTCACGGACACGCTGCTCCGGCGTAGTGTGCGCGAGGTGGGGGAACTTCTCGAGGGAACCCGTTCTCGATCTGGCATCACTGACTTCAACTGCCAATAATTGGCAGTCAGAGCAAGAACGGACCAACCCACATTAAAAAAATTTTTTTTTTCCTATTTTATATGGTTAGTAGAGTCTATTGGAATACGTTATTGCTACTAATTCAATTTCGAAAAAAATGTGGGTTAGTCCGTTCTTGCTCTGACTGCCTCAATTAATCGTATGTGACATCACTGACCTGCCGGAAACGAGGCATTAGCATCCGGTGTAAACTTTTCTCACACGATTTGAAGGTTCAGAAATTTTATATTTCTTGTCACGTGTAACGTTATCGAGTTGGGTATGATTGAAACACTAGAAGCGGTTAAAGTTGAATGTAGAATTATTCTAATGTCCACTATCTTGGTGAGATAGTCCAAATTGCATCTGGTCTAACATTGATATAAGAATCAAAATAGGTGCCAAATTTGAGTATTTCAGTAAGATAGGAGAATAGATGTAACTTAAAATACTTCAGTAAAGTGTCGGGCAGATGAGACTTGGCCAATATTTTGATGAGTAGTTTCATGTTAGACCATGTTATACACCTCCTCGAACTTTGGGTTGCGCGAAATTTGAACGAAGAAAATTTTGTATAGGGTAGATGCACCATTTGTGGCCACTTTAAGATATTGTACCAGTTTTGGCCACTTCTTAAAAAATGTAATATTTTTCCGTGTAAGCAATAAATGTAATCTTATATTTCGGACGGTATACTAAACGAAATATTTATGATGTGAAATTCTCCACAGAATAATGATCTGGAAGTAATTTAAAAATAAGGTAATTATGCACATGGCCACAAACGGTACATCCACCCTAGCTTTCACTAAATAATAGCACTTCATTAACTTTACCGATTTTGACAATTAAGGGTACGTTTCACTTACGCCTAAATCGCCCGTGATTTTCATTACATATCGCGACCGCGCACTTAGAGTATATGAACATGGAGGAAGCATACAATGAGCAAAAATGGAGACGGCGATAGAAAGAGAAAGATATACAGGAGGGCATGATGTAAGGACAACATATCCTTACATCATGCAAGAGGGATACCCCCTCTCTTTCTAACATAAAAAAAACGCCCGCGCTAGAAAGAGAGGGAGTATCCCTCTTGCATGATGTAAAGACATGTTGTCCTTACATCATGCCCTCCTGTACAGTAGAATTTGCCCTAAGTTCGATGTTCCCAGCCATGGCCGTCCGGAGGGGGGGGGGGGGGGCAAAAGGGGGCGGTTGCCCCCCCTGGCTTTTGAAATCGCTTATTTTTCAAAACTGATGTTTATTAAGTTTATACTGAAAATGGGAATATTTTTAAATTTCGGTTTTAAATTTTCAATTAATTTGACACTATAAAATGGGTTAAAAAAGCAAGAGGGGTATATTTTTCTTTACCATCATCCCAAAGTGCCCCCCCCCCCCCCCTGGAAAAAAGTCTGCGGACGCCCCTGTTCCCAGCGACGGTTCTCTGAGTAGAATCTGTCACGATCATGGATTTCGTAGGAAATCTGCATTTCAATTTATGCGACAAAGGTACACAAACTTCCGTAAGATGTTAGATCTATTCTGTACATCTGTAATGGTGTTTCTTTATCTTTGAAAGAAATGTAAAAAGAACGTCTCTTTCGTGTAACTATAAAATTCTTTTATTCCAGATAAACATGTAAATATGAATCTCCCCAATTTAAGAAATATAAACTCATTTTTTTAATCATTCTTTTGTAGCCTGCAACGTGGGACTGGTAAGTGGAGTGAAAGTATAAGTAGTAAAATATTATTATTTAATTACATATTCTCTATCGCTCGGTATAAATTCCTAGAGTGTACCGTAAACTGTAGGTGAAAATATTAAGTATTAAATTCTGTAGGTACTTCTCGTTATATCACAATTCTCGTGACATCACCAAACGCAGCTATACATCTTTCCTTTTGCTAAGAACCTTTAAACACCTTGCACTGATTTATCTTCTTGTAAGAAGAAATCGAGTCTACGCATAGTGGAATTATATATCATTAGACATATCAATTGTTGCTTAACAATCGAGAATATTTTCATACGGTTCCTATAAAGGCAACATTGCAACAACTCGAAATTCCAAGATTCGGATAATGCAGAGCTTATAATTGTTTCCATTAAATTTCATGCATATTTATCTAGCTCCTATTTTAACTCCTCGATTCGTTCACTGCCCTTCCGTATCAAAATTGTATAGTTAAAATTAATAACAATGGCAGTGAGAAAACATCAAATTAAACGATTGCAACGGGTTGCTAAAATTTTCAGTTAGCATGGACGGAAATTGCTTTCCCATAGAGTATTTATGACATAATTCCTCGTATAAACTTATAAATAAAAGTTCCAACAAAGATGTGTAATGTACAACTGCCTCGAACGATTAACATTTACATTCAGTGTTCACTATTTATATAATAGTTCAGTGTGTTTGCTTCACTTCTAACAATTGAGGATAGTTTTCAACTATGTTCAACAAAATTCCATCGATGTATGTCCTTAATTGTGTGTTGACCTCTTGCTGCTCCTTTAAAGCTTGTTTCATCTGTAATTAATAATTTTAAATAACAATATGACGGTCAGCCTCGTTTTATTACCATATTAATAATTAAACACATACTTCCAATATATTACAAGGTTCGCCATAATCTCCAGGAATCTGGCCATCCATCTGCAACGAAGCCAAAGTAAATAAGTATCACAATGCAAAATATCTGCGAATTAAAAGTCAGGCTTATTATAAAACTGACTAACACAGAACGTACTTGATCTTGATGCATGCCGGCTAATAATTCTACAGCGAGACTGGGACCCTTCTCAGCGGTATTGTTACAAGGATTTAACATTAAAAGTTCACGGCCTGCCTGCAGGGCCGCCGCAGCTTGCAATTCGTCCCGTGATTCTTCAAGACCTTTCGGAGGAAAATTCATGTTTTAACAATAGCACCCATTACTCCCACGATTAAGCGCGCATCCGATTAGAAACATACTTTTATTTCGAGCTTGAAGTTGCGCCACCTGGTGCATTAATTCCTCTATTCTTTGCTGATCCTCGACCCTCATCGTAAGTTCTTCTTTAGCAGCTTCCAGCTGATAGAGAGCTTCGTTAGCTCGGCTCGTCGCTTGACGTTCACTTTCGCGCGCGGTTTCCGCATCCCTTCTGGCCTCCTCGAGGTCATTTTCCAATCGACTCCTTTCAGCCTTCACTTTTTCCAGCTGCTCGCGTAACCTTCCTATTTCATCCCTCAGACTGGTCCCCTCCAACTCCGTTGCTTGCAATTTAATGGCATAATTCTCTAGTTGCAATTGTCGTTCGCGTTCTAAACGATTCGCCCATTCCCTGTGCCTTCGTTGCTCCGCCTGAAATAATTTATATTTACAATTTAAATTCACATTTAATAACACGGTAAATGGAAAAATAATCGTAAATTGCATGAAAATAGCATTCATAAAATTCACGTTATTTTAAACAATTTTACGCAAAAAGATTTAAGTATTCTCAGAAGATCACCTGAAGCCTTTCTTCGGCCCTAGCTTCGGCATCTTTGGCAGCTTCCTCTAGCATTAATATTCTCGCCTGCAACGTAGCATTTTCCTGCTTCGCCCTAGCGTATCGCTCCTCCCCAACCGATTGAGTGTCTACTAAAGCATGCATTTGCTCCTGAATCATTTGAACCTAGAAACATATTTCATCTTCTCATGGAATCGTGAATTAAAACGATGTCTTTCTTGTTTGCTGTTATTTATAAATTAAAACAATCATTTGAATGCTTTAGAAGGGAGTTCGGTGCAAGGATCTAACATGAAAGTACAAAGAAAGTAATGGCGAAGGTGCTGTCACGGTAGCTCCGTTTAAAACCCCGCGCACGTGCGCTTGCACATTCTCCGAGGTTCTACGTCAGTAACGCTCAATCCCGAAACGAACACGAAGTTCCATTAAATTACGCTTCTGCAGTGTTAACACAATTCCTACTCTCCTGTACGAAAATCGAATTATAATTATAGTTACTCGCAATTCTAAAAATATAATTCCCAACAGTCTTATTTTGTCTTCGACGCAACCTTTAGAAGTCTATAATTAGCCCGCACCATAAACTCAATGAGCACCACTGCTCCGAACGGTAGTATACCCAACACAAATAAGCATTTAACATAAATTGATCCCGCTGTAAAACTTGATTCAACGTTTCCTAGATTGATTTCTCAAAGGAAAAATGATTCCACAACCCACGGAAATATTTCTTGTAAACAACGCGTAATATCGTCCTTACAATCGCGGATCCTGTATGCATACAGGACCTTTCTTAAAATAAAGACTAGGAGAAGAAAGCACTCTTCTTATCTACACCCTCTCGCTATCAAATCCGCACATCAGTATTTCAGTAGCTGATTACAGCAACGATCCTCCATTTTCCATTCCACGATAAATGATATTCCAAAGGAACGAGTATTTCCTACGTACCGTCCTACCAACGTTTTTACTATTTCAGACCTCGTTTGATAAAAGCAAGAATTTTTAAATTATTCCATTTCAACCGCATGCATATGTTAGCTCGGTTTGCCTACATTCCGTATCGCCACCGGCCGAGTCGCCGCGTTCCGAGCTGCGACGTTGTTATCGTGGCCAAGGAATCGTCGCGGCTATAGATAACGATCCCATTAGTGTGGCCGTGTACTGTCTGTATCTTACTTGCTCGGTAAGTCGAGGACCACGGCGACGAGGCAGTCGACTAACCCGAGAAGACGACGGCTGTCCGACGAATTGGAACTGGCCTTCCCACAGGTCGTACTCGAGGCCGGCTCCAGGTCCAGGAGACAGCCCCTCCCCGGAAGTTATTCGACTGTCGGGGCACCGTTCGATCGCGGCCGTGTCTGTCTGTTCGTCGTAAACGTTCGAATCCATCCTGATTCGTGATCCCTCACGTCACGCCTGTGGCAGCTAGCCCCGTCATTCTCCTCGACTAATCCAATACCAGGGATTATTCCGTTAGAGCGACGTGCAGGCACGCCGGTCCCTCGCCCATCCTCGTGTGGCCACTCTCTCTGTCACTTAACCTAACCTCGAATATTTCGCCCGTGCCCCCCGTGCCGACCGTGAAACCCCTCTAATAAACGGCGCGGACGATCCAGGATACGCGAAGAGGGAGAGAGACAGAGCCACAACACTAGAGACACTTCCGTTTCTTCGAGCGTGCACCTCGAATATAATCGTCCGCTCCGATCGCCCACTGTGAGCTGGGAGTATCCGAGAGGCTATTTGTGCGCTCCATACTGCGTATCGACTAACTTCGGTGAATCCACATATATCGCGCGTGGAGGTTATATCGAACAGAGGCTATCGCAGACCGCGGATACCCCTACGCATGCTTTAGGAATCCCATTTAAAGCGCGCGTGGAAAGTTTGTCCGTTCTCTACTCCTTTTCGCGGCAGAGGAAAGAATTGTATCTCTTTAAATGTTTATCATGTTTTTTTTTCTACTTTTCTGTTCAATTTGAGAAGAAGGGTTACGCAATGTAAAGTTTATTTTTAGAAGAATCTTTCGGTGACGTTATCGGGCCAATTCATAAGTCCGCGCGCATTCATGTTACTGTTGATATTATGAATCCGCGCGGATTGCGTTATGAATCATTATATTACTGAGAAAATGCATTGTATATATTTCTTTTGCTCTTGTCAATGTGATACTATTTCTTTTTAATATTTTTATAGTGATATACTAGGTTTACTTTCTTAACGAGCCACGCACGACACGAATGATACGGTAGCTTTGACTAATCCCCCAGAGTAGTATACGCCCCTGATCGCCTTCCAACACATGGTTTGTGTCATCAAGGATACTCCATGTTAAACATTTCTGATCATTTCAATTAAGATCTCTGTTATACATAATTTCTCTTAAGACCTTTCTTTCCTAAGAAATTTTCGTAGTCATCGTGGTTTTAATATCCCAAATTGACTTTACAGCATTGCTGGGTTTCTTAGTGTTGCGTAAAAGTAGCTTATCGTAAGATCAAGGGTAAATATTGAACTGAAATTTTGATTTGGTTAGACTGTGTAAGTTAGATATATATCTAATAAAAACTCATTACGAGAAGATTATATGGAATACCGTGTGTAAATGAAAACTGGTGGAAAGTGTTTCACATTATTTTCATTTTAAGATTCCGTATCTGATTCCGCAGCTACTTTGGAGCAGTTGCTTCTGGAGCAGTTGCTTCTGGAGCAGTTTCTTCAGGAGCAGTTTCTGCTGGAGCACTTGTTACTGGAGCAGTTGCTGCTGGAGCACTTGCTACTGGAGCAGTTGCTGCTGGAGCACTTGCTACTGGAGCAGTTGCTGCTGGAGCACTTGCCACTGGAGCAGTCGCTGCCGGAGCACTTGCTGATTTCCAGTTCTTGTAGAAATTGTATCCCAGATAAGCGATCACACCGAGAATAAGTAAAAAGCTGAGGAAAGGCCAACCTCTCCATCCAAAGAAACCGCTCCGTCCAAAGAAACCTCTGGATTTTATTCTACCACATGTCATGCTTCGTTGACTATCGTTTAAACGTTAACTTCATAAATTTATTAAATCCGAATTTGCCGAAGCAGTTGCATCCGAAGCAACTGCTGGTTTCCAGTTCTTGTAGTAATCGTATCCCAGGTAAGTAATCACGCCGAGAATAAGTACAAAGTTGAGGAAAGGCCAACCTCTCCATCCAAAGAAACCTTTGGATTGTATTCTACCACATGGCATTCTTCGTTGACTATCATTCGAACGTTAACTTCATAAAATTAATAATTTTGATAGCTTCGTTTACGTACACAAATAATTTTGCTCTTCGAAATGCGCACCGAAACTTACTGATTTTTCATAATTCCCACAATGATCGTATTTTTTATGTCGCATTCGCTTGCATTTGTTTCTTCCTCTGGCGGAAGCAATATACAGTGTGTCTGGATTCTAACAATCTTTTCTTTCTCCGAGAATACTGCAGAATAATTTTCTGTGTACTTTCATCGACAACGCAAGATCGTGTAAGAATTACGTAACAGTGCGCGCGGAAATTACACGATACACCGATTTCTTACAAAAGCCGCTGGCAAATGTAACGAGTCACAATTTAACTGCAATACGTGTAATTTTCTACTCGATATTCGAAAGACTGCTGTGCAAAACCTGCATTCAATTGAAAAGCAAACATAACTAACATATAAATCTTCATAAATATGAAATATAAAAGAGTTTCAAAATTTTATTCAAGTTCTACGACACATTACTTGTCGCCGGCATTCCTTTGCACAATTATTTATTTTTATAGCGAAACTCTACATATTCTGCACTTTACAAAACTGTATGGACTAAAAATTTACTCGAACTCTACTACTTACGATACGAAAAAAATCCACAACATCTAGGAAATAAACAGCGAGTATCTTCCATAAATCTTGAGAAGCCCAGCTTGCCATGCTTACATCCGACGAGGCTCAACAATTCTATACTCTCAGTACAATCTTCTCGGGTTAAAGAAAACTTCTCTCCCACTCGTAAACAACAAATCTTACAGATGATATTGTTCCTTAATAAAAGGGTTACCTTTCACGTAATTTCACGCAACTATCACTCTGTAATTATTCCCCTCGCGTGCTGCGCAATTAGTACGTTGCTCTCTTCAACATTCGAATTTATAAACACGAGTCGATGCGTGGAATATTAACATCTTGATTCCCCATTGAATATTCAAATTTCAAATTCGTGTTGAGCTTCGTGCCTCTAGGTAGCAATTGATCGAGTCATCTCATTCATGGTTGTGCCTGATATGTCAGTGGCAACGTCGACTCTACTGTCCGACGAAATTTCAATTATGCCGTCCTGCCTGGTCGGCGCGCTGCGGCGATCTTCGCAGCCGTCGCAGGCGACGTAATTTCTGCGTGGCGATGGAGCTCGGTCGGAATACAGAACAAATTCAGCCGGGTAATTCTGTTTCGCGTCCTTTTTCCTCTTCGCGGTCTACAGGTTCAAAAAGACGGCCTTTTAGGGCGTGCCGCTCGGGGAGTCGCTCGGGGGGCGCGATTTACGGTTTAAAGGACCCTGTCCCCGCGATTGTAACCCTGGATGTGAGAAACGTGTGTGCTCTTTATTCATTACTAAGCTTTCGAAGTATTCTAATATTTGCCTCTCGATTTTTATCTTTAACGCGGAGTTTCAAGCGTAGGTAAGGCTTCAAACAATTTCAACGGAGTTAGAGGAATCAGAGAGTTGAAAGAGAAAGGGTTCGGAGGATTTAGGAGCATATGGCACTTTGGTATAATCATAAATTCATTACTGTGTCCTCAGACGTTTCTTGTCTCTTTGGAACAGTTTCAATCTTTACATAGCGGTGCCCGAGTCCTGTCGAATCCTCAGAAATCTAGAATCTGAATTACTCTGGCAAAACGAAGAGAAGAATTCACATCACGAAGAGCTCAGAAAACTTTAATGCTGACAAATATTCGGACATTTTCTAAAATCACATAACTTTTTTCAAATTTATCCAAACGACTTGAATTTTTTTGAGAAGCTAGAGGGATTAGTGTGCTTAGTGACATGATTCGTCGTTTTGAAAAAAATTGCAATTGGTTGGGATAGCAAAAAAAATAGTAAAGGGCGTTTTTTAAACTTTCTTGTGAGCCTGTAATGAAAATTCAAAAAAAACCGTTTGTAGATTGAAGTTATACATACCTAAGATTTTCATAAAATTTTAAACATGTATAAAACTTACTTAAATCTACAAACGGGATTTGTAAATTATCATTACAGGCTCAGGTAAAAAGTTTAAAAAAAAAACGACCTTTACTATTTTTTTCACTATTCCGACCAATTGCATTTTTTTCAAAACGACGAATCACGTCACTAAGCACACTAATCCTTCAAGCTTCTAAAAAAAACTCAAGTCGTTTGGACCAATCCTAAAAAAGTAATGTAATTTAAAAAAATGCCCGAATATTTTCGTTACTCACTGTACGTGAAATCATCGCATCCTTTCCACGTTTATATTTTTAAAAGTCGTTCTACGTGCCGTCCTCCCGTTTCGACAGAGTAAAACCCATCTCCCTATCGTTTACGTGCTTCGCAAGGTAAACAAAAGTACTAAGCAAGTCAATCACTCGCAATACTATAACAATCAGAATTAACCCCACCAAGGCCCCCATCACACATTGCTCCTCTCATAGAATGCCATACGCTCCTCCATCCTGCACCCCTTTCTTTCCCAACACCTTGTGCCTAATCGTATCTAATTTTCCAACCGCTAGCTACTTATTACGTCTTCATCCCGGGAGGTAATCACGCGACATCCAGAATCCAGGTTTACCTGCGCTGGTTGCATCACGTTGGAGAGCCTAGCGTGGAGTCTTCGGCGGGTGTCGCGCGATAATGCCCGATAGCAGACAATACTGACAACGCACAGTATCAGCAGGCCTATCAAGATGATGCTGAACCAAGACGGGCCAGCCTTCGGCTCCTGCGCCGCGTCGTTGCAGTAGGGCGGTTGGTAATATGCGCCCGGATAAGGCGCGTAAGGACCGTAGGGATTCAGGGGTGGGTATGGCTGTGGGTAGTAGATGTAGGGATGGGCTGGATGTTGCGGATGCGGCTGGTGAAACCTAGCTCTGTCTGCCTGACTCCCGGTAGTGGGCCCTGAACGCGGTGGGGATCGACAGGGCGAGTTAGACGCACACATCTACGATCCTTACGACTTACGAAGTCCTCCTCTCTTTTAGTGGACATTGAATTTTCAAGGTGCACTCCCCTCGAATGGAACGATACTTCCATGTGTCGGGGGAACAGTAATTTTGCTTTAGAACGGTCCCGAACATTAGGTTACACGTCGACTTTCGATGAGTGAGTTTGAACGTGAGGAATAGCCTGAAGACGGTTTCGGTATCGACGTCGAATTCGATAAACTTCATGCGCTTGAAGCGATACTGTGGGTATTTAGCAGTTAGTGATGGATTCGAAAGACGGCTTTGTTAATGGTAGATTATTTAGTAGAGAATTAACTCACTCTATGATTGAGATCGATGACATCGTCCTCGAGGGAGACATCGCTGTACATATCGTCCGCAGGATCGCAGTTGGAACCCCGGCCAGAGCTGTTGAAACTGCCACTGCGATACAGTTGACTGTAAAGGCAACAGAGATTGCAATCATTTAACGAGCTCCTGTTTTATGTGGAACCCAGCAATATAATCTTCACTGATACTCTAAGAAACGTGGAAATTTTTAAAATAGATCTTCAAGGGTCTGTTGGTGCTTTTATAAGCATTTGGCTGCTAGCTTCTACTTAGGCGACAGAAAATTTATGTCACTGCAAAGCTATTCGGTGTTTCTTTAAAAACGATATTTCTAGTGTCTTCCATCCATTCCATGTGTATCGATCGAAAACACATTGACGTCACGATGATGAAGTTAAGAGGTGGGTATGTATAAGAAAACGCCATAGTGGACTGTTGTGGGTGGATAAATATGGGCCGCGAGGTAAATGTATGTACTTAAAGTATTCGTAAAAGCATAGAAGGAAATGGGCTGTGGAAGCGCGTGTGTTGCGGACATACGGATGCCCACGCTTTAGAAAGTCTGTCGTTTGGCGTTTCGTAAAAGGATCGGCTTGAAAATTATCAGTCGAACGAGGACACCCTAACATCCCTTTCTACGAATTACAAATTCTTCAGCGATGAGGAGGTACATCGGTGCTATTGTTAACCCGTGACGTCAGCCAATGACTCGGGGAATAAGATTTTTTCCTGCAATTCTTCAGCTGTTCCTTTCATTAGGATTACTTGTCTTCGAGGACGGGTGGTGATTTCGAACATTTTTGTTCGCACGCGAGCGACAGTTCTGCATGTTTTCACCGTTAGACGAGAGTATAATAATCAGTTACACGGCATCACGGTGAGTTGAATCGAAAAAACCGAGTTGCATAATCTGTTACGCGTTGCTCGCGCTGTTATTGTTACAAAAGCAGAGGATTGATGACTCGCTCTTACCTTGCTAGTGCATTGGAACTAAGTCGTTTTCTTCCGGAACTGAAAAAAAAAGAAGACGTTGATATGACCGTGAAGTGAATAAGGCACTGTTACGCGATAAAGTTTATTGTGTAATTAAGTTTATTTTTGTGATTTGATTCTGGGCACTTTGAACCTTAAGTTAGGCACTTTGGAAGACTTTGCGATAATGCGCCCGCTTTGCCAAAGGCGTAAATGTCGAAATTGACATCGAGCCAAATTCCAATTTCTATAACCGAACCGAAAGGACGAAGAAAATAGACGAAGGCCGATATTCGTTGTAAAATCGCGGACAGATCGAACGTGAGACTATAGCTGACCACCGAAGAGGATCAAATAACGAGACGGGGCCATTTTTGGCGAGAACGCGATATGCTTCAGACAATACGCGGGAAATAATGTACAGTGTGATCTACGTAAGAATTGGCGCAGGGTATCAAGACTTCTCTTTGCATTCCTGAAAAATTATCATGAATGAAAATGTAACTACTCTCGATTCTATACGTAAAATTTATTTACTGATAGGAAGAAGAAACTTCAAATTGTTGGTAACAGGGATACCCCTCAAATTTAAGGTCGACCGATTTTAATACCTTATCAAGATCCAAACTTTTTAATTGAGAACATTTTACTTGCAACAGTCAACAGGGGCGGATTTGGATATAGGCTAAGTAAACTGTACAAATTTGGGGAAGCAGCAAATTTTGGGGAGCAATACATTTTGGAGAGCGGAAAATTTTAGGGAGCGCCAAATTTAGGGATGTACCAAATTTGGGGGAGCGACAGACTTTGGGGGCGGCAAATTTTGGGGAGCGATAAATTTTGGAGAGCGAAATTTTGGGGACCGGTAAATTTTTGAAAGCGACATTTTTGAGGGAGGGGAAAATTTTGGAGAGTGAAATTTTTGGGAGTGGCAAGTTTTGGAGAGCGACATTGTTGGGAAAGCGGAAAATATTAAGGAGCGCCAAATTTTGGGCAGCGACAGACTTTGGGGGCGGCAAATTTTGGGGAGCGATAAATTTTGAAGAGCGAAATTTTGGAGAGTGACAAATTTTCGGGAGCGGCAAATTTTGGAGAGCGACATTTTTTGGGAAAGGGAAAATTTTGGAGAGCGAAATTTTGGGGAGCGACAAATTTTCAGGAGGTGGCAAATTTTGGAGTGACAACTTTTTTTCATATAGCGAAATTAGCAATGACTTGGAATATGTGAATTGCCATGTCGAATTAATTCTTAAATTGTCTCGACTCATTTAAATTAAAATATTTGACATTACTTCGTGGAAAGGCTGGCTGTTGTTTGTTACCCTATGGTCGCCAAATCTTCAAATCCGCCCCTGACAGTCAATACCAAATTTATACCGCAATAATAGTCTCACGTCCTTCCTTCCTACATTATTGGACTGTCTCGCTAGCTCAAATCATCCAATATCATCTATAAACATACCTGTACGTATCAAACACAACCTTTAAAAAACCACTAGCTTTTTTATTTATAGAAACTCGGTATTGCGCCTCGCAAGCGCGAACTAATGCAGCCACGCTTGGCTTAGTGTAATTGTCTGTACGATTGAATATTATCTACCAAGTCCTTATGACGCAACCGTCGATACTAGAACGGAAAACATTGTGTGCGCTATCTAATATGTTCTTTCACACACTCTATTTGTAACGACTTCCTTTACATTGCAGGTACAGATAGATGCAGACAAGCTCCCTAAGAAATATAACGAGTTCCTCGCGGCAGATAGCCGCCGGGGATACCTTTCTTCGGGAAATTAAACGAGTTTCTTATCTGCTCCGGTCTATTAAAGCGACCAGACACAGGCTGCTGTATTTACCGAGCCGCGGGAGCAATTTTTTCGCACGCAAACCCCGTCATTGTTCCGCGGCCCTCGAATCGGCGGAAGCTCTCGCGGCGAATTAAATCCAGACTCGACGGGCATAATACACGCGCCGCTACATAAACATCACTTTGCATACTTGGGCGACTTTCGTTCCGCGTTGACGCTTCCTTCCAAGAAGAACTGGGCGTATCGAGGCTTCCATTGTTCTTGCTTATCGGTTAAGATAAAATTTCGGGAATTGGAACTATTGCTCGCGACATCAATACTGGGATTAAATACATTTAAAATCATTCTGTTTGGATTTTAATACTTTTTGTCGATGGTGCCATCAGGTGCCGGTTTAGTTCAACCCTTTCGGTGTGACGAATCCATGGTAAAATGAGCAGAAAGGGGAAGAATAAAATAGTCAAGTAGAGTCTACTTAAGTCTTGGGAAATTTGCAATGTTTACGGGAAACGTTAAAATTTACCACGGTGGTGTCCGCCTAAGGGATGTCCGCAGCCAAGAATGCCTTCCTATGGTTGAGTTGGGACTTCTAGGATTTCTGTTTGGAAGAAAAACAGGAGATGTAGAGCGAGTAGCTGATCCATTGTATGTGTAATCGTACAGAAAGCTTAATTTAGAATTTAGAGAATGGAAAATTGAATATGTATCTCGAGAACGATTAATTTGCGAGGGGCGTTAATTTCATTAAGAGTATTCCGTTTATTTTTTAAAGTTTTATTAGCCAGTTAAGTGGATATAGTAATTATGTTTAGAGTCTGTATAGGTATACCAAGCAATTGTGAGATTTGTTTGAATTGAAAAGAAGGAAGAGATTAAAAGAATCCATGGGAAGTCTTTAGCTCTCAGCCTTGGGAACTAAATAGCCCGCCAAAATTCGAATATAATCATCGCCTATTCTCCCAGAATTCGGACTATAAAACTATTTTCTGTTTGGGCGTTGCATTTAGAGGCCTCACTGCTCCTCGGTATATCTATAAATACTTTCAAACCAAATACACCAACTGGCATTCTCATTTCTCATTTCTCATCCTGTAATGCAAGCATCTCCTCCAAAGTCTTAGGAATTCCCCTCCTTTTTCTTCCTATCGCTACAGTTCCGCACGTTTCACGCTACTCATCGCTTATCGAATAATCGTTCCGAGATACAAACGCGATACCGCGGAGCGGAGAAAAGCAGTTACAAAATGAGCCTAATTAAACGCTGATCGCCAAACTTGTGTGGGGCTCGAAAGTTTTCCAGCGACCGTGTACATCAGGAAGCAGAAAACGAGCGGCATAGTTTGCAAGAATATGCGAGAGATTATACTTATTAATAAATCCTGAAAGCGCGGAAGATAATAAGACGCTCGGTTTCATTTTCTCCTCTCGCGTGAAAGTTTTTCTCTACGCATCGGATCAAACTACCGAACCATCAGTTTAATCGTGGGAATAGATCTGCTCCAATGATATTTAGGTGTAATGTGAGAAAAATTTTTATCAAAATCCTGCGCATAAAGTACGATTGTACGCAACGAGTCATTGTTTAACTAATATCTGAAACATCTGGTTTATTTTTAACGTTACGAAAAAACAAATTATTAGAGGGAAATGTAGCACATCAAATAATTACAATCGATTTTCGTGGATTCAACGTTTTCCGATTTCTTAGAGCCCTCTTGCTTTTTGCAAATATAACGTCATGTCCTTTGTAAATAGAATTTTATACGTAATTTTTAATTTAATTTTAATTACAATAGACGGGTTAGACAACCGTTAATATGAAGGAAAATTTAATAACTTTCGCTGTACCGCGATGGCCTTGAACTTCTATGTTCGCTTAAAAAAATATAAAAACCTAAGAATATTTCGATCCTACTATAAACATACAGATTCTAATAACATTGATCAGGAAATGTTACTAGGTATTTATATAACTTTATAGTCATTGCAATATTTCGTAACATTGAGTCATTACCTGCAAGATTATACTAAATTGCCCTACCGCGTTAATACAGTGAAGTTGCAACTTGAAAAACAAGAATACAAGACGCATTCGTTCCCAGTGGTGTAAGTATATTAAATATACTTCGTACGAGCGAAAGAATTCTTGCACTGTATAGGTTAAAATCCCATCGACCACACAAATTCCGCGATAATTCCGTACTGCAAGATCGGAGTGTCCATGACGAAGCGCAAGCTCCAGCTTTAAAAGCGCATCACAAGACGCGAACGAGCCTGTCATTAACGTAATTAAATCAGCTGTCTCGAGCCCGCGCTAACGACCAACTGCCCCCTCTGCAGCCCCGCGCCGGAAACTCGATCCCGGCCGAGCTTGAAAATAATTCGCGCGCGAACTCACCCACGGCTGGTTCGAGCGGTGGCATCGATGCGGTTACGCGCGAAAAAAGCCGATCGATAAACCGAATCGCGCTATACGGGGACAGAAAGAGAAAGAGAGAGAGAGAGAGAGAGAGGAGGCAACGAACTCACCTGAGGGAATTGGTGCCGGTGGGCGAAGGCGCGGAACTGCTGCCACCCGGTGAGTCCACCCCGTCATCGGGGTCCCCCTCGACCGAGCCGAACGCCTCGTAGCTCTCCTCCTCGTCGTGACCGCGGACCGCCTTGGCGTTGCACAGTGACGCGGCGGCGGCATCGACGTGCTCGGGGCTAGCGGAATAGTGCCCAGAGTCTTGGAGGTTCGGGTTGACCAGGTTATGAAGATCGACCGACATAGAAAGCGAGGGCGGACCGCTTTCGCTCCATTCGATCGCGGCTGGAGGACCGTTCACGCGGTTTCCACCCTCGTCCGCGGCGCGATACGATTGGAGGCCGCTCGGTAAGATGGCGTCACCATCACGGGCTACGTCACTGTCGGACACGACGACACGCGATGTAGCCACGCTGCTGTTAGCGGGTGAGGAGACATTTACGCCGGGCGAGCGGGAGCTTACCATCCTTCGTTATCGGCCAGATTGGGGCACGTCGCCGAGAGACCTGGAGAGCCGAGGGACGCCCCCAGAGAGAGCCCCTTCGGTCACGCACGGGCCGCACCGCGCCGGTCCAACCGGTCGTCACTGAAAAACGTCCGATCTAATGAGTCACAGCTTAAAACCGTTAAAAAGAGCACGGGAACGCGACGAGAGGAGCGTAACGTCCTCTCTTCTTTTTTTCTCTCTTTTGGCATTGTTGGCGCGAGCGCTCGGTGGCCTCACGGCACAGTGGATCCGACGAATCAATCTTTTTTACTCGCAGGAAGACTGTGCCTTACCGTCTACGCGGTCCTCTCTGTATGCGATTGTAATGAATATGCAACGTTGTACGGTTAGAGTCGGAGAAAAGCGTGAGAACCGAGCACGGGAGTCATGGTACACTGAGTCAGACGTTTAGCAATATGAGAAAACTCGGAGGAGCGGTCTCGTCCCGCTCTATACTTGTCGCGCGAGGTCAAGAAATATTAACTCCTTTTTTCTCTGTAGAAATGGGACTTTGCTTTTAATACCGATTTTAGAGGACTATGCCGACTATGAGAGGTGAGGAGAATTCTGCTCGCGTCCTGGGTTGGATTCTCCGCGCTCGTAAAACAAATGTATGTCACACGCGGGTGCGACAGTGTGCGCGAGACAGACGGTAAAAGAATGACTGATCGAGGGCAGTAAAAAGAGATATACGCCATGGAGTTATGATATATGCATTGAGTCACCAGTAATCGAGGATTTGCAAAACGCGACATTCATCGATCGTGCAAAGTTCTTTATATTGTTGCCTTAAAATAGAACGGAAAGTCATGGGTTGAACTGAGAACACTATTGTCCTTGGATAATATAAAGAGATGGCAATGGACAGAACTGGAAATTCAAATGGGCATCGTGTATTGTTAGAAAAATCGAGCGACATAGTGGAACGTTGAGAACGATGAACGCGAATCACTTGTATCTAAGTTTATCCCCGCAGTCCATGACATATTAATCCGATCGATTTTCGTACACTTGTAGAACGCGTTCTAGTCAGGCTGAAGCCGTATTAATTAAAACAGTCGACGGGATAATCTTGAAAGGGAACATCAATCGGTAAAAGTGTACACAAGTAATCGCGTTATTATCAAACAGCGATGGTTTGAAAGGTGGCCAGACCTCTCTCTCTCTCTCTCTCTCTCTCTCTAAATAGTATCCATTCACTAATGCACGAGCTAATTTTGAAAGGCCTCCGTTGCAATATCCTTTTTCCGCAATAACCATATAATAACTCTGTAGGCAAAAAACGCCGTAAATGAATTCTGACTATTAAACGGATCAACAGACGATAGTCGCGTCTGAAAGCTAATTCCCCTTCCCTCTTTTCCCATAGCTCTTTTATTCGCGACAAACCTCCAATTCTCTCACTTACTGCTAAACCAAATGGATTAGTGTATATAATTCGCGCGGAAACAAACGAATGATTCGTGGTACTTAATGTATCGTCCACCGTGGAACGTGCACTATTTTTATTATATTGTATAAGTTATATGATAATATCATAATTGACGATCCTACATAACCTGCACACATTTTGCCTATTGTTTCGCTACCTCCTTCGTGTCACGTTGGTAATGAAGATTCGTCGAATGCACGTGCTTCGACCAAATTGTCATGCAATCATTCGCGATTACTATAACCGAAGAGTAACTGAGATTTTACAGTAGACGTATTTGGAAACTCGTACCGACTTTTGGTTGCATATTAGCAAACGGTATATGTGCTTTCCGGAATCGTCTCTACTTTAATCGAGCTTCCGGATAGCTCCTTATTTCATTCACTTTCCAGCGTATAAATAAATACAAGCGTATCGCAGTTTTGAATACAAAGACGTTTATTATTATGATTACGACTAGTCACGAGAGTTACCCGTAGAGGACAGCTAACGTTTCGGTTTCCAGGTACATGTCACTCGGAACGGAATGCGTAGATGCGTTTCGAATCGCCGGCAGATTCCAGCACGCTATTTAGAGCAAGCTCGAAAGTGTAGACGAAGAATATATATTTAAACGCTCAAGAGACGTCTGACGCTTTTAACCTTAATTATGATGACACGAGAGTACGCTAACGTTCGTCGTTATACAGTATTACGAGAGTAACGATACTACGAATCTCCATAATCCGGAAGTACCTGTTCCCAACATACATTGTATGTAGTTCCGGTAATCGGTCCTTTACGATACGTAGCACGTGCATAGAATACTACTAGGGGAGCCGAACATAATATAAATATCACATTTCCTTACTTGCTATGCAGTTATTTTAAATACACTTAAATATTACACGTGATCCACCTGCCAATCATTCCTCATACTTCTGCATTAACGCTAGCAATGCATACACACGATACACAAAATTAAGTGTTTTCAGTTGAAAAGGTAATGCTAATTTCAGTGTAATTGGTTTAGCAATCGATCGACGCAACTATTCGTGACATTTACGGGACGAGAGATTCGGTAAGGAAGAGCAAGACGTTCCTTGCATTGCTGGCCGAACGTTGACTCACCTTGAACCCAATGGATAGGTAATCCTGAAGGAATGCAACGAAATTGCGCTCGCCGACGCGTGGGGCTAAGTTCTCTCCACTTCGGATGATTGGTCACGATCGAGCGAACGGGTTAATCACGGACGCTCGAATTGCGGTACGTATAGAGCGTGAAGGGTGGACAGAAAAAGAACCCGAGGCAGATGCACCTTTCTAGCTGTCACACGAAGTAAAACACCTGTGTACACCAAGCCAAGGATCAGGTAGTAGACGCAGGGGACGCACGGAGAACCTTGCACAATAAAACTTGTCCGTCTAATGTCTAATGCCGCGGAGACAGGTGTATGGCTGCAGGAGCACTGCAGCGGGCAGCCGAATAAACGGAATCGAATTCGAGGCTACGGACGCACTGGGCGCACAACCGTGGTGTGGCAATCGCGAGCGGACTAAACGAAAGCACAACCGAATCGTAACGCGAAAACGGACGAAACGATCAGCCGAGAGGAGCCGTGGCAGGTACGCATGCGCAACGGAACAGGAATGCTCGTGAATACACGATACGTTTACTATACTTACGTACAACCACCACAACTAAACATCACGGTCGTACCCGCAGGTACGAGAAAGCACCAGTGTCTCTCAATCTACGGAGTAACGACTTAGGTTAAATCGGTTAAGAGTATTACTGTTTTTTTCGTAATTTTTTTTCATACATCCCTCGATCTATCGATCCGCCGGTCGGCTTTCGTGAACGAACGTTAATAACCCCTCGTACAAGAGCCGCAATTTAAATAGAGTGAAACGTGAGAGATGATCGCTTCGGCAAACATTTAATCAGCCCCGAAACGCGCGTGCGGACAATATCTTTGTTAAAAATATTCATATACATTCGGTGGCGTTTTACGGGCTTGTAACATTCTCTGAGCTTTTCTTGTAAACCTCTTTGTAAACCAGCTCCTGCATCTGCATCCTAAGCAGCATTCTTCTGTCGGCGGGCAATGTTCTTATATGGGGCAACAGGCTCATAAGGAAATAGTAATTATCGTCGAAACGATTGCCTTCCAATGGATCTACCGTGAGACCAATGCCAGTGTCATTGTCGCCCATTAGCACCTGCTCGGGGGAGATGTTTTGCAACATCATCTCGTTCTCCGTGAGATTGTCGGAGACACTCTGGAACTCGAGATTGTCGAAGTTCTCCTCGGGCTCTTGCTTCACGTCTATGTGATTCACGCTGTCGATCTTCAATCCGTTATCGCCGCTTATCGACAGTAGATGATTCGGAAGCATGCCTCGCTCATCGGCGCTCCTGATCGTTACCGACGAACCGTTCTGCAACAGCCCCCCGTCGCTGTCACCCTCGCTGGGTATCCGATCGTCGTCTTGACAGGAACTGCCCCGCTCCCAGATCGGGGGTCGGGGTAACATTTGCTCTTTCAAGAACTGCAAGCTCTTGAAATGTATCCATACCGGCCTGTTTCGATGGAATTTACTTTTCCGATAAACTTGGTCCTTCTTTAATTCCGCCCGAAACGTGTCCCGCAAACCTTTCCACTTTGCTTTTAATACCGGCTCTGCAAAATAAATGTGAAAACGATTTGCTCGACTATAAACCTACGATCTGGTGTTTCGACGATTTTACATCGCATCGTGTAAGTTAGGTTAAAGTGTCTGTGCTAACATATCTATGTTATAACAGTAGTGAATTTACTGACTGATGAAGTTCACTGATAGACATTTAAAAGGGACGGAAGACAATTCGTAGACGCGACAGTCGGTGCTTACGCGCATGCGTTTTGACAAGAACCAACTTCTACTTGCAATTTAAATCTTTCCGTGGAGTAACGCTACAAATGTCAAAAAATTGTAAGTCACCAATGGTTCGTAGAGTTAAATATCCCATGGCTGTGCAGTTTTTACATCAGACCGAGTGCGTAAATTTACTTAATGTTATACGACACTCGGCAACATGACATCACGGAAAAGTGAGGTTATCTGAATCGCTATTCGTACGAGCGAGTGCATACAATGCCAAAATATTGTGAAAATAATAAGAATGAAAGGAAGTAGTATTCAGATTCTCTAAACGTGTCTACATTATCTTCACGTAGCAATTAAAAAGAAGTTAAATGGTAACTAAAAGACCTTTGAAAATAACAACATGAATATCTTACACATAAACTGTACATATATATCTCTAAATAAGTGTACAATAACCATGTTGGATGTTGTTTAAATATAAAAGTACAACAGAAAGAAAAGTTGCAATTATTCTGTTAGAATGGCGATTTAATAATACATGCTTAGGATATATGTTCTATTAAAAAGGAGATATAAATTCTTGTTGGTTATAACGAATCGCGAAAATTCGCGCGCGAACGATATAGACGTGTGTGGTAAACGATTTCGACAATGCACCTACTGGGCAACGTGAATATCGATGCAATCTCCATCCAAACGCGGTTCGTCACCTCGCGATTGTGATAAGAGATATGCCTTTGGTTCCAAAGCGCTGGCCGCTTATAAACTTCGGCGATTAGCCGATTCGCGTCCATCTTCACTTCGTCCCTCATAGTTGCCGGTCAGACGAAAAAGTGATTATTTATTTTTGGTAATTATAACGGGACAAGAGGACGCGGTATTAGCTTGTCAATCCGGTGGGAACAAAGTACGGGCGAATACTAGCGCTGGGATAGCGATTAGCGCGCAGGACGCTCTCGGGTAACGATCGATTCGCGTTTCGCCCTCATCTTGCCCTTGCTAGCGCGAGCAACTTCATCTATCCTTTCTCACAAGCCAGCAACACGCACACACCTTATGCACACCGTTCTACATCACAACGATGAAAGTTGAATGCCTACTTGTTGACAAACATTCCGTACTAATCGCGCAAAAATGTTCTAATTTCGAAAAATTCTATTCTTTTTAACTCTCGTCGTATACAAAACTAGCAAACACTTTCTTTTAAGCAATAGTACAGGGTTATGATTTATATTATCTTTATTAATCTTGCATCGATTTTTATACCGATATCGCCGATACGTCTCGATTCCGCCGGAATAGATTGCGCCAAGTTGAACGATTAATAGAATATGATACGAACGATTGAAGATTAGTATTTAGTACTGCTAAATATAAACTTAACCTGTGACATTTGCAGTTAAACAAAGATTATGTATTCCAGATGTTAAACAACATGAATGGATTCGAATTGATAGCGCAAGGAGCGGAGGCGCGTGTGTATAAGGGAGTCTATTTGGGAAGGCCAGCGTTAATAAAAGAGAGATTTGAAAAGAAGTATAGGCACGTAGATCTAGACACCCGTATCACGAAAGATCGAATGAAAGCTGAATGTCGCGCTATGGTGCGCGCTAAAGCTGCAGGTGAAACAAAATTCGCGAAACGCTTCGAGATAACCACGTGGTTGCGCTATGGCCAGATTATGCTCATCCTCGCGTTTCGTTTTAAGGAGTGGTAACGCCCGCTATATACTTGATGCATCTAGAGCGACGGTGCATCTACATGGAATACATAGAGGATGCAACAGTGCTAAAAGATTTTATAGACAAACAAGTTTCGAAAGGGTTAGAGCTGGACGATTTGTTGAATTTTATAGCACGAGGATTAGGCACACTTATTGCCAGATTACATTCCAGAAATATAATTCACGGCGATTTAACTACCTCGAATGTACTCTTACGAAATCTCGACGAGAAGTTGAACACTGAAAAGTGTGACGGTATGCAACAGTTGTAATTCGTTTGTTATAATCTATTATCGGCTTAATAGACATTTCTTCGAATTTACTTGCTCGTTTTCTGTTCGTAGCGGCAAACAATTTCGTTATGATAGACTTTGGATTGGCTCGCGTAGAGTCGAGCATGGAAGATAAAGCGGTCGACCTGTACGTGCTTGAACGATCGCTGCTCAGCGCGCATTCGGAAGTACCTTCGCTATTTTCCGAAATATTTAACGCGTATCAGAAATGCTATACGAATAAAAAACAGTGTAAAGAAGTTGTTTCCAAATACAAGGAAGTACAAGCACGAGGGCGGAAACGATTAATGATCGGATGATCTCGATATGTTTTTTTTACGAATGTATTAAATACGTTTTATTAACATACTTCTGATAACTTATACAAGTAAATACACTTAAATAAACGTTCTTATTGAATTTTTTTCGTCTTAGATTATTTCTCTCGAAACACAACTTCGTGTGCAGCATCCTATAAGTTAAGCTTTCTCATAGTATTATTTATTATTCAGATAGAAAGTTAATTACCATGGAAATGTTATTATAATGCTCTAATTCTATTTCTATGTAACTACCTTGTACCTGTCAAGGCATTCGTTGAAATTATTAATTATTCGTTAAGTGTGCCAATAAGAGGAAAAGATCTCGAGCACGAAAGTCTTGCCTGTAGTAAGTAAAATGTTAAACCCGACCAAATATTGAGCAATTTGATTATTTAAAATGTTTATTTATATTAATTATCTGTATATAATCTGATTTGGCATACGCAATATGCAACTCTATAGCGATAGTTTACAACATTTACATTCACTCATTTTCTACGAAAGTGATGGTACTTGTACAAAGGAAACATGTCCGAGATTAAAACAATCCACGCATTTGGACAAATTATCTCTAGCAACGGATAATTGATCCCTAAAACATATCCTGTAAGATTCCGCACGGATAAATAACTTTTAAATGGATCGACATTTCTTGTATAACAATGTTTAATTACATTTAACAAATTATGCAGGTAAATATCTCACGAGGGAAATATCGCTTTGCATGGTCGTTAAATATGCTGCGAATTTGAAGCGTAAGTAACCCATAGGAAAAGTGACGTCCCCCAAAAATGTTTACAATATGAATTGTATGTACGTATGTAGCACTTGATCCTTGAAAAATATCATACGTATTTATGCTTATATCAGTCACGTCGCCACTGCCGTTTGATAGAAAACTATCAGTCAAAATGCAATCCCGTATATATAATGATCCAAGTAACCTGCGTACAATAATTTCATTGAAAGAGCTATAATAAAATGAACGTTCGAGTCGAACGTTGTTAAAACACTTGAAATTACCAAGAAACCGGCGAATGATGTCATGAAACCTTCTTTAGTTAATTCCCATACGCCGCCAAACTCCTCTTCGTCGATTTGTTGAAAATTGCTAAAGTATAGGTACGTAACGCCTGCATTAACTAGTACAAATCTGAAACGTGAGAGACAATTTAGTCACGGAATCGAAATATGTAATGCCAATTGTAGAAGAACTCTACGTACTTTGACATAGGAATAAGGATTAAGACTTACAGTAATAGAGCTATAAAACCTTTTAAAGGTATCAGGCCCCATCCTATACCAACTATAATTCCAATTGCTTGCCTAGCCCAATATATAACGTCGAGAAACTCTTCCTGTTAGGAGAAGCGATCGACTTGTAAATGGAGATAAGTAAAAAAGGAAAGCTTAATTAAATAGATTGTGGTTATGTTTACTTTATCCGGCCATTCGGAGTTCGCTGTTATCGCACGTGTCCAAACACTTAATTCACATTTACCACCATTCCCGATCTTTTCAGACTTTGAGCGCGACATTTCTACGCCTCCTCAACTTAGCAGCATGAATTGCACGATAAAATTCATTAACATTTCCTAGATAAAAGATACCATTCCCACCGTATTCCCTTAACACCCAGCCTTTCAATAGCTTATGCCTCTTCCAACTCTTGAATTATGGAAATGTGCCAGATTCCATACAATTTTTCACGCACGCGCACTAATCGCGGTCCGATGACGTGTTTACAATTTTCGTTTCGAACTTACACTTAGTCAAAGAAATATTAGTTATCGTGTGTATTATTGATTAAAATATACTCGTGAGAATATTTTATTATGTTGAATTTTAACGCCGGTTTATAGTGAATGTAAGAAATTAAATATATATATAAATTGAAATTGAAAATAAAGTTGAAAATACATACAACAGAGACCACAGAGTTGTTCCTTGCAGTGTAATTTACTCCTGCAATAATAACATAATATTTTATTCGATTTTTTGCTAGGAATGAGTTTCTCGAAGCGTCGAAATCTCGAGACCTCTCGAAACTCAAAACAGTTTCGAGTTTCGAGAATTCGAAGGTTTGCGCCTCTTTCGTGATTCGAAACTCTCGAAACCCAGATAAGAAAAAGTATAAAATTAATGAATAAAAAATTTAATTTATTGCTATATTCTTGTTTGTATCTTTTTTAATTTTCTTCTCGTCAATAGAGATTGATGCAAAATTATCTTGACTTCAGTTCTTAAATCAAGCTATTCCACTTTTATAAAACAGAATCAACGCATCGAGTTTCGAAAGTTTCGAGAGTCTCGAAGCCTTGAAAAGTTTCTGATTCGAGTTTCGAGAATTTAAAAATTAACTTTGAACCCACCCCTATGTTTTACTTTCAAAATTCATAATTTATAAAAATAATCAAAAGGCGAATACTAAAGTATCGTATTCCACGAAACCGAATTATAAAAATCATTTAAATGCATAGGATCGTCAACATATACATATTAGAAAGAACTGTGAATGTCATGTATATAATAGGAGTCTTTATTTACTAGCGAATTATATTGCATGGTTAATAAGTCACGTATCGAAATCTGCTGCAAATACTGATACCAGTTTGTATTCGTTTACATCGAGTAATATAATAGATGGCGATACGTACATAAGAAAATCAATAGCAGATTTTGAGACGTGTCCAATTATACAACATATGTATATATATATAATAAATGTAAATACAGGAATGTATTAGAGAAAGTTAGAATACATATATAAATATTATATCACGCACTCGGTACATACATACTGCAGACACATTCAATATATTTACATGCTAAAATATTGTCTATTACAGATGTTCTTTTTCAGTACACAGAGTCACGATTCACATTGTACTGTTAAGTCAAAGAGAATACTGTAATACATAAATAACGCGAAAGAACTATATTTCTGGGGGTCCGCGATGTTTCTGCAATGAAATAAACATTTAGATTGGAATTTAAGTATCTCGCGTAGATTACGCTTTTGGCACAATACATTAAACTTCGATCTTTATACTACACTTGTATATAACTTCATATAATGATATTGTTCTGTAGACACAATAAATTCTCATGCATCTGTATATTTAAAAAAGACCACCTGCGACATAGTATGTATACAGAGCGTTAACTGTATGCACTTATGTAAACGTACAAGTACATACACGTTTGCAAGTACTATTTTACCACTGGAGTAATTCGATTACAAGTGCGTAACCATTATTTGAAACGTACAATCGTTAAGTAACTTCATGATTAGCTATCTTCTGCGATACTGATTTTTTCGCGCTATATGCAAAGTTTTATAAATCGATTTAATAGGGCATACGATTTGACAAAAGCTGCATCAATTTAATTCGCAGTTAGGTAGATTTAGAATGATTTGTCGCTTACGGAGAGATACGTTTGAACGGCTGTGATCGTAGGACCTCGCGTTCAATCTACATGACAGGTATGAGTTTAGGTATAAAGATTAGTGCATTGGACATATCCCAGATCTGATACAGTGATGTAGCAATTATACCTTTTCTCCTAGATGCTTTAATTGTATTAAGGAAAGAATATTCTCAGGGGAATATGTAATACCGTTATCGAGCACATGTTCTTAAATATCTGTATGCAAAAGGATGTATGTATATATTTTTTTTTCGCTATTTACGCTTATCGTTACAAATTGGAGATGAGATAGATGTTCGAATACTTATTTGACTATAAGAACTGTAACTGTAATTATGGTTCATTTACCTATGCGAAACTTTTTATACATACGTATGTACATAGGTCCTTTGCTATAAAAAAACTAGTTCTCAATACACTTGTATAAGTTGGATCGTTACATCTATATTTCGTAATACGTTTTCATATAATACAAAAAAATATTCGTAAAAAAGCTGCTTCCTTTGAAAGAGGACGCGCGTGGCAGAAAGACTTTAGTAAATTATCTTCAATTACGGTATATCTTTAACAACGTATAAAATAGTAAATGTAACTTACAAATATTGCAAAGAAATGCTTGAAATACAATAGTTGCCAATAACGTTTCCGTTTTCTCTCTACTTATTTCAGTTAAAAGTTTTTTTCACGCACTGACATTATCCTATATACGATGTATGTGTTGCATAATGTATATATATATATAGTTTTACTAAACTCATGTAAACCAGCAGTCCTGTCGCCGATTATATTATACTTCTGCTATAAAACTTAATTTAAACTCGTCTCTATTATATGGAAAACAAAGACATTTGTTAATTTGTATAACATTATATGGCACACTGCATACATTTTATGATTCTTAGAGTTTGGTTTTGTGCACTCCTCAATTCCAATTGTAAATTTCATTATTTTAGAGGCGGTTTTTTAGAAAAGTTATTTTAAAAAATTGGAATACGATAAGAACCGAGTGGAAAACAAAAATAAAGAATTCGGAATACTGACTAATACGGCAAGGCTTAAAAAAACTTTGCATTATTTAATCATCACAGGCCTATTACAGTAGGTTTTGTAGAGTATAGACCAAGGTAGGTATTACAAAAGTTTAAGAAAAAATTCATTTCGGAAGACATTCAAAGTTCGTTTAAATAATTTGAATAAATCTGTCTTGTATAGTATAATAATAGATTTCACTGATCTTTTATATAATAGAACAACAGTAATATATTTAAAATAATTAAAATCATGTAATTTACGATCTACTTTAGATAGTCTATTACTTTCAATGTACACGCAAAACAATATATAAATATATAAATTTTAAAACAAACATAACGTGACTCATCATTCAAGTAATATCATCGCAAATATCAAACAGACCTTTCTCTAAGAATCCGAAGGAATGTATAAGCATAAAATATATTCTCCGTGGAAGTGTCGAGTGTCTTAACTCGGTAGAATTAAAATAATAAACGATTTTAGTACATTAAATATAGACACTTACTGTTAAGTTAAGATAATAGCTGCACTGAAACTGCAGTTTTATAAAAAGAAAAATTATAATAAGATTTTCAATGCCACCCTAACGATAGATTAATGTCTTCTATAGAGACCCCCGCAGTACCCTGTCTCTACTATCGTGTTAGTACTTGCCCCCGCGCTTGACTTCATATGGCACAAGTACAAACGTGTCGTTTTGCATGCTTTGTGCCCAGTATAAAATATTCCGACAAAAGGTGTCCCGTGGAGTAACCCAGTCACTCGCACTGACCGTCAAGTTACTACTGTGTTGAGTCACAGTCAAACGTCAACTACGTCGTTATTATAGTTAAAATTTGAATCACGTAAAAATGAAGCGCGTCGAAGTTTGGAACTCATACGAGTCTCTTCAACCGTTTTCGGCACTTCCGTTACCTGAAAGTGTAGCAGTCTATTATGTGCATACGATTCTAATCCAGCCGAAGGGATAAATACGCCATGGACAATTAATTTTACAACGATCACTTTATGTGTTATGCCAGCAACAGGTGGATTGTATCGATTAAAACAGAAATTATTAATTCGTATTAATGGGTTTCAAGCGCAAACAAATCTTTTAAGCTCTTACAAAAGGTTCTGGGAAAGTTAAGTATTTATATCCCTATTGATTAATATATGAATATATAAAAAAGGGGAAACAAAAAGAAACGTTACATAAAGTACCTTGGTATCTGGTTGGTTGCTAGATCGTGGAAGCACCGACCTCCATGCTGCAGGTGCGGTATGCTCTAAAATAATATGTACAGCAAGGCTTCTTAATTTAAAGGTTCAACATGCATATTTTTGCGATATACTTGAAATTAAAGAGGAACTTATGCTTAATGGAAAGTGATGCGTGATTTATATAGTGTATGCCAGGTTACTATGTACATCGAGCATGCAACGAGAAATAAGACACGTGTTCGGCTTACCGTTCTCTTTCCTTTCCGTTTTACCCTTGTTTAAGCTAGCTGCCAATTCCCTGACAGATCTTTTCTCTACACTCGTATTACTTAAAGAACTAGCAGTACTACTTGCTGATAACGTTGGTGGCAAAGAAGCGGGCCCACTCACGCCGCTATCTGTTGATTCATCGAGAGCATCGCCCGAATCAGGCGTATTTCCTGCTGAAGTATTTGGACTAGAACCATCGCTTAATAAATTAAATTCGCCTATAAAATTAAACGAAATATCGTATAACGAAGCTGTAATAATAAATATAGAATAGACATTGATGTAATATAATTAGTATAAGCGATTAACTACTAATTTACTCTAAAGGTCTAAAGAGTTTATCACTAATTGGCTGATAGTTTGCTCATTATCGCAGTGTTTACAATTTTTTATTTGTACCCCTCATGCCGTTCGTATGCAATCAGAAGACTTTCTAATGGACATTAGGCTTACCAGATTTTCTATCGGCGGCCATACTCCAAGGTCTCGGCTTTGGAGCTGTCGCGGGTGGAGTTAGTTTGGTTTTCGAAAGAGCACCGTTAGTTTTCCCGTCGTTAGTGGAGCCATTCCCTTTGGTTAGAGGCTTTAATACTGGAGACTTTGATGATTCCGAGTTACTCTTTGTACCGCTGCCGTTCGTCGGGCTCCGGAGATCAAAGCCTGTCGACCTTAGTTTAAGTGAAGGCAAAGGCTGGCTCGCGGACTTATCCACTTCCATTGCAGACTTCTTCGTCAAGCTTTTTCTGGTTTCGTAATCTTTAGGAACAGACGTTGCAAGCGATACATCCCTATCTGAAGAATTCGCAGCAGTTGTTAGTTGTAACATTTTACCATTTTCATCTGAATCCCGCAAACTACATGAACTTATACCAGACCCAGTGATTGGTAACGTGCTACGTTTAGAGATGTCGGCAGAATTACCGACGCTACTACTTATGTCTTTATTACTATCCGATTTCTCAACAATTCTTTCGTGATTCTGAGCGTTATCGGTTGTGTTCCGTCGAGCTAATGGGGATGCAGTTAATGGTGAATCACCTTGAGATCTCCTACCGACGAGGGGAGAAAACTTCTCCAAATTATCACTGGACCGTGATCGCGGTGCAGGCTCGAGAAGCGTTTTTAACATTGGAGAACTGCACCCTGGTTTCTTGTCCATGTCTGGCGGAATACTCTTGTGACTTGTAAGAGATAGATTCGGGCTACCATCGGTTGGAAATGTATGCAGAGAGCTACGGTTTCATAAGAACAGAAAGGATTAACGGACATGATTTACGTTGAAGTATTATCAATCGCATTTTTATAATAATATACGCCATACCTATCATCACTCGTTGGAGATATAAGAGGAGTTGTCGGTGTAGTTGGTCGAAAGAATACATCGAGACCCTCTCCAAGGGCTAGACCATCGACTGGCTGATCGGGTCTCAGCATCGGTCTTGTAGGCGCTCTAGTTTTTGTTCTGCGAGGTCTAGATTTCACCAAATGTTGCAACTGTTGACCCACAGTATTAGGTAATTCCGAAACAGAATCTAACGATTCTGTTAAAGAATGTTCTGTTTCTGAAATGGCTGAAGAACACATTAATCAATTAAAAGGATTATAAATCTATCACACGCACGTGTTAAAAAGAGTATTAACCTTCCGCTTGGCTTTTCGGCAATGATGGCAGTAGATCAGGAATGTCGTCGGCAGAAAGTCCTTCAACAGAATCAACTACTGATTTAGGTCGTAATTTCCTTCCGTGCAAACTTTTACGTTTATTCGACAGGTGCGGCGTAGCCTAAGCATAAAATAATTTTTAATCTTACATAACTGCGATATAAATATTCGAGTATGATGTTCTGAAATATCATGGAAAATTGAAATAATGAGTGGACTTCTATATTAATTGCATGTATATTCAACTGTACTTACAAGATTTAAATAATCCAATTTCTAGACAGACATGAAAGCATTGCATCGTAGTTACTCTATAGTAACCATTAATATGGCGTATGTACAGATCAAATCTGTATGTAAAAATTTATGTTTACTCACCATTGGCGATTGATCAGTAGAACATGGGCCAATAGAATTTACTAGCGAATATGGTTCAGGTGGGCAATCATCTTCTGAAGCGAGACTAGTTCTACCAATGGGTAATGCTGTCGATATACCTACTGTACTTGTAACACCTATGACGCTTCCACTACTCATTGAGCCAGCACTAGGCCTCAATACGTCTGGTGTGCTACTTCGTGTTCTGCTATCGCAATCACCAATCTAAAAATATTCATATAAAAGTTACAGAACCGTCCCGTAGCTTAAACCGCTATTATTATTTTTATTTTACAGGCAATATATACTGTACCTACCAAATTTTTGTAACTTCTTGATAATGATTCGATTACTTCGTCTGTTATTCTGTCAGATACGTGTGCAGCGACAGCTAAATTTAATTCGCTGTAAAAAAAATGTTTAATTTATTAGTTCGACATGAATTTATACATTAATAAATAATTGCGACTCGTACTTGACTCTGTTGACTATGTCTGCACCAGCTTGCTCTGTAATAGTAGTATGTATGAATTCGCTGCTGATCTGATTTTTTTCTTTGCAACTGTTACGTAGATCGTCTTCCACTGCAACTGATTCGCTTTCATCCCCCTTGAATACCGTTTGCGAAAGTATCGTAGGGCACTGATCATTTGCACATTTTATCATGGCGTCTAAAGAATCCTATATTCGGGTCGAAGCAGTTTAGATTTATTATTACGTAGCAAGTAATAACAGTGAATATCGAACTATAAATTATGTACCTGTAGATACATGGTTACAACTTTGTGAAGTTCGTTTGCCATATCGTGCAGCTTCAATTCAATCGGGTTATTTTCATCGCGCCGCTGAAGAACTTCGTGCAACCTCGGAAGTAGCTGCAAATATTACTTTTGTTAAGTTACGCTCCGAGCTCGTTTATATTCGGTTTCCTATACCTGCTTCGAATTGTCCGCGTCTTGTATAAGTCCAGTCGCGTAATTAATGTCATTGTTAGCATCACAGCTCTCCGCGGCGATAGCCTTGATAGTGTCTTGAGTTTGAACAACAAGCCTGTCTACCATCTGTTGCGTAGAGCTTAGTAAGAATCCTTGTTGCAGTCTGAATGCTTGTCCGTGACTATATTTGCAGGGCGTAACGTTTCTTTGCAATAAATCTTGTATCTTTTTCGCCAATTGTTCAGTTTTCTCGGCGGAAGTTTTCATGCAAGGCTGCAGATCGTAAATTGGGAACGGCATGTGCCTCACGCTACAATTCCTATGAATTTAGAAAATACAAGCTGTAGAATTTCTACGCCTTAGAGAACATTAGCTTGTTTTACGGTATTAATACGACGAGTAAACATACTTCTCTAAAGCGTGAACAATATCCGCGTAACCCTGAAGTGTAATGTTATTTTTATCGTAAATAATGGTCCTCAAATGATTGTTAATTTGTAGTGCTTTTGCTAACAATCTTGCACCGGGATCTCCGATCTGGTTACCACTAATATCTAAAGTATGAAGACACGTATTACTACCGAGGGCATTAATAAGATTGTAAAGATCAGACTTCAATCGGGAATCCGGTAAATGTAATGCTTGCAGAACGCAATCGTCTTCTTGGAGCATTTGCACAAGGGCGTCCATTACGATAGCAATATGCTTGCTTTTCATACTAACAGTGTTACGACCCATATACAATTGCTTTATAGACTTGTTCTTCCCTATCGCAGTTATTACTTGCGCTAGATCAACGTCCATATCTACAAAGAGTAAATTATAGCATAGATTTCAGGGACTTTTAAAATATAATTCTTTCCATGTCGTAGAACATATACGTACTGCTGTCTGAAATGTCCAACGATGCTATGCAACGTACGCCATGTATGCAAGACTCGAGCACATGAGCACCCATCGAGCCCAAATTGTTTCCACTCATATCGAGTTCTAAGCCGACTGTGCTTTCGTTGCATGCCAAGCCGAGTAATAAGTGCTTCAATGCTTCTAGTGGTAATTTGCAGGAAGATATATTTAAGTACTTTAACGAAAGTGTAGCTGTAAAGAACTGCTTAAAGCTGGGAGGTATTTCTTTGGTCTTTTTGCTTGAAAAAGAGTTGCGAGCAACATTTAAATGGACTAGATTAGTTGCACAACCCCGTAGTAAAGCACCAAACAGCTGAATAAAATAAAGGCGAAATGTAACGGTGCTTATTTGTAACGTTGCAATTCCTCGTAGAGAAAATTGAAGAAATACTTACACATTCTAGCGTAGTATCTGTACCGCTTAGATCTAAATGTGTTAGGCTATTCGGTTGGGCCAAGAAATTGCACAGATTCTGTAATTCATTAATACTCATATTATAAACGATTCATTCAGAGTTACTATTTGCATTCAATTATTATATTAAATACTGCAGTTTTGAATAGGAGGCTTACATTGATGTCGTCTTTTAAACAGTTTCCTGAAAGATTCAAATATTGCAAACTAGTTGGCATGCTTCTATTTAAACTCAGTGCATGTGCAATTTGACTTATTCCTTTTCCTGTTAGTCCACAATGTGCTAAATTTAATTTCTGTAAGCCCTTAGGTAACTTTCCGATAGGTCCGCTTAAATGTGCACCTCCTTAAAAATGATATCATCATGAGTAATGCTATTAAGTAATGTGTCTATTTATTGCTCAACTCATTCAACTAATCACTGATATTTATGTTAGATTAACTACAATATACAATGTTATATATATGTAATAGGAGAGTAGCTAATAATACTTTTTACATTCCTTTTGGAAAAGAATACTACAATTGTAAATGAAGGATCGTACTCTTAAATATGAAAGGATAAGGAGCAACTTAAATAAAAGGCACTAATAGTAGCGGGTGAAAGTAGTAATGGTTATTTGCACACCTTGCATTAACTTGGCAATTATCCCACACAAGCTAGAGACTCCTACAAAAATATAAAAAAAAATTGTATTGGGATACATTTAGAGTTTTAGAAAGTGACTAACGAAAGAAAAATTGATGATATCACGTGGACCTACTAAGGAGAAGCACAACGATTACGAAATGAAAACATTTAATAGCCAACACTTGCCTTTATCTTCGATCGTGTTATACGAAAGATCAATAGTTTGCAACATTGTATTAGCATTAGAAATTAGAGCTAATGATAGTTTGTGCGCAAAATCCCTGAAAAACAAAATCATTCGTTAATCTTTCGAAGCTAAAATTACTTTCATTAATACTTATGCGATCATTGACTTTACCACTTGATTCCAAGATTGTCTAAATAAAGTTCCTGAATAGAAAGAGATCTGCGCATAACGTGTAACAATCTTTCCAAAGGTTCGTGACTTAATTTAAGATGCGATGCTCTTAGTTTCGTGAACCAAGTGTTATATTCCAAGGCAGAAATAATTGGCACCAAATCTTTCTGATCTAAATGATCAAAATCTCTTAAATTTAATTCCCTTGTGTCGTGAGAGAGGTATATTGTATCAACATCCTAAAAATCGATACCTCCTTCAATAAAATCTCAGCCACAATACTACTACTGTGTCCCGATGGAAAGAAGACAGTTCAGAAACTCCAGAGTCCGAATAGTATATCCCTATTGGCTGCCGCGACAATGTCGACGAATACAAAGTAAGCAAATGGATGCCCCTGTGCCGGGCAGTGGGAGCCAATGTGAGCGAAGAACCCCTCTTGCCAACCTGACATTTCAGCAAACATCTTTCCATAGGGACACAGCATATTACGTTTCATATTCGTTGAGAATATTACCCAGGCAACTTCTTCTCTATACGGTACACCGTGTAAATCGCACATGCACGCATATTGGGTTGAGAATCCGCCGCACGGTCCTGTATGTCTCGTCGCTTCTGTACTCCTAGCTAACTCGCTACCTCTTATACTCTGCAATCTACTAGCAGGTATGACTTCTATCTTTCTTATAATATAACTGTGAAAAGAATTAAATGGTTAATGCCGTATTAATATAAATTTCAAGCTAACAAACATCAAATTAAATTCGTAACATAAAAGTTAATGCGTACTTTAACGGTACAGTGGGAAAGATGTTTCGAATTGCAGTGTGTAAGGCCTCGATCATTGCATCTACCTCTGTAGTATCTGCACCTGCTCCTGTAGTAGTAAAATTGTAATATCTTTCTCCGACAGTTAAAGACAACTGATTCGCTCTTTTCGATTCTATAGATGTTATCTCTAAGTAATGAAAATGGCAGTCGATCTGTAAATTAATACACGATTAATAAAGCGATCGTGCAATTTTATCTACGATCAATACCAGAATCCGTCTTACCCTTGTGGGTACTTTGGCCGTTAAAAGAAACAGGCGACATGGTGAAAAAACCTTAAATTTTTAAAATATACAATGGTGTTAATGTATCGTTCTAAACAGCGTTAAAAATATCATTATTCGAAGGACTGTTAGCATATTATTCATTACTTACTAAAACACGGTTTTCCTGTTTATCCTGCTTGGTTTCCAATTTCACGACGTTCTTCAATAATATTTTCACATGCTTGCCGAGTAATGCTTTCACCGATTCTACGGAGAATGAATAATTTATAAAAGGCTGTATCCAATGTACCGCAACGGAAAATCCACGGAAACTAACAGGAATATTTATAAAATTTGTGTCATAACCCAATTTGCATGCAATACGAAGTAAAAGGACGTAGCTATCAGAATTTTTCTAGGCTTTATCGAATAATGACGGTTTTGAATAAATAAATATATATCCTCGGAATCTATGACAGTTCCGAGATACGAACGTAAACATTCAGCCAAGACAAACCGTTTAAATCTTTCGTAAGTTGCGATCTGGTTGACATTTTGCTAGTTAACTTATTTTCCAAACATAACCGGGCCCATTTAAGACATTGTTTTTTTCTGTCGTCCAGTGACTGAACCTTTGCAACGTGCTTTAAAAAAATCTTAAGATAAAGGGCGATGTCACGAAACTATAAAGCAGAATAGCCGCCATATTAGCACCTGCCCGCGATCCATTCTGTTCCATTCCGTTCCGTTCCATTATTACAAATATATCTACCAGTTTGAAAGACTTTTTTCTTTTGTTGGAATAATATTATTTTCATCCGTGGCGATAGCAATAGAGGAGAAAACAGTAAACAGTTCCTTATAGCATATGTGTTACTAATATTTTATAATTAATACAACTACTTGATTAACAAAGGATTGATTTATTTAGAGCGATAGTTAAGAGCATATTTATAGAGTATCAATCAATGACATGTTAAAAACTTTGTATACATATAATAAATATTCTTTGATTTTATAGAGATATTTTTCTTCATACTTCGATTCACATTCGATTAAACATGTTCGCGATGAGAAGGAGTTTCGCTCGAATACAAGTCTCTTTATGTAGAAGATACACAACAAATTCTAAACTTGTTGAAAGCACGCAAGATGATAGTACAGGTAAACGTATTATAATATATAATTTAAATATTAATATATAATCAAATACCACAATCTCGATAATTATAATATATAATCCTTGTTAACGATGAGTTGTGCCTGGCAGGAATTACTACGATATCCATGGCAAACCCTCCGGTAAATAGTTTAAGCAAACAACTACTGAGTGCCTTAAACTCGTCTTTAATGGACGTACAGAGAAATAAAAGCAGAGGTGTTATATTAACGTCTTCGTTGCCTACTGTCTTCTCAGCTGGACTTGATATAATGGAGATCTACAATCGGAATGAGAAACAGCTCACAGAGTATTGGCAGACATTGCAAGATACATGGTTGACTTTGTACAGCTTGGAAATACCAATCGCAGCTGCTGTTAATGTATTACTTTGCTCATTATTAGTAAAATACTTAGTATAACTAAAGTAAATCAGTAACGTATTTTTAAAGGGTTCTAGTCCTGCCGGAGGATGCGCACTAGCCCTTTCTTGTGAATACAGAGTTCTGATCGATGGAAAGAATACTATAGGACTGAATGAAACGCGTTTAGGGCTTACGGTTCCAACGTGGTTTAAATTCATGTTTATTGATACAATAGGATATCGAAAAGCTGAATTAGCGCTCTTAAGGTAACTCATTATTGATAAATATATAATAAAGCTCTTTAGCTCAAAGGTAATATCTTTGATTGATTAATATAAATTTAGGGGTTCGTTATTCCCTCCGAAGGAAGCATTAGCGATCGGACTTGTAGACGAATTAGCTGTTGATAAAGCTGATGCGGTGAAAAAGTGTGAAGACTACATAAATGGTTTTAAAAACGTAGCTTGTAAGTTCAGTGTTCGCTTAATCAATTACAGAATAAATAAACATGGGTTATTTACCTTCCGAAATGTTGTTAAAGTTCTAGGGCGAAGTGCAACGAAACTCAATTTACGACAGCATAATTTGCATTGGTTAAAAGAAAATCGGGAGTCGGATCTGGCTGATTTTGTGGGATTTGCTCAATTACCAAAAGTGCAAGTTGGCCTTAAATTATATATTGAATCCTTGAAACACAAGTGATAACTGTTATTGTATATATTAAAATTCTTTTATTCTTTATGTACTTGTATACAAATTTTATATTTTCTTACAAATATTTTGAAACTATATACTTTATCTAAATATATTGTTACAGATAATATGTAATAAATCATACCTGCATTTAAGTACTTTCATATTATTCCATATCCTACACGATTAATATCTCGTTACTCTAGGAAATTTTAATCATCAAGAGCATCGATCACTTCAGTATCATCGACATTTATGTTTAATTGCTTTAATAATTGGTGCGAATGAAATTCGGTTTGTTGGTAATCCGCAAAGTGTGATACTTCTAATATTCGTTCATTATTTCTTTCACTTTCGTCTCTGTTAAATCAAAATAATATTCTAAAGTTTGTGTTAAATACTACTTAAATAAAGATTTCAAACTTTAGTTGCATATTCTATTCGTTGAATTGATTTGAAACGATCATCCAAACATAAATCCACAAATACTGTGCTTTCAAGTTACAGTTTCTCAAGTTACACGCGCCTCATAGATTGCCAAAGATGTGGGAATATTCCTTCAGTTTCTCAAATCATTTGACAACCGTTTATATTACAGCAAAGACCTTCGTTATCAACTCACATTCCACAGATAAACCATTCGATACTTCAACATGAATACATCAAGCAGTTTAAGGTCCAAACAGCACGAATGTCATGATATAGCGACTAACTGTAAACTAATACTGTCAATCTCCTTGTTACCTGGTACGTAACTATTATTGTTTACATTTAAGCTATCATGCTCTAACAGATTAAAGTCATGTTTACACACTTGATGTTCCATGACAAAAGATTTCCTCTGATATGAAGCTTTAAAAGACAAACTTGGACTTAAGTTTATGACTTCTCTTTATCAACACAGTGAGTAGAATAAATACGCCCTTAAAGTTTAATCTCTTATGCTAGGAAACATCATATATAATAGAATGAATAATTTACTTTGCTAATTGCTCCGTGTAATCTTCAAGCCAAGTTTTTAATCGATTTACCATGGTATCTTCTCGAGCATCTATCACCTGTAATTAAAAACACACTTAACTTCTTCAGATAACTTATAAAATTAAAAGAAAGATAAGTACTTGTAAATGTTTCTCATGAGAGTTAGAGAGATTGTGATTTAAAGTATCTTTATCTCCGCACAAATCTACCAAATGACTTGGCATTTTTGTGTCGTCTCCGAAGCCACTGAGAAAGTACAGAATTAATCCATTGATAGCATCATTATATTCTGCCTCGCAGTTTCGTAATTGTGAGAAATGTCCTCGCGCAGTTGTTATAAAAGAATCCACCATATCTCCCATGCTAAATCTGAATACTTCGTTTACGTCCTATGCCAAACAAATCAGTCATTAATAATTTCTTAGATTAACTTTTCCATGCACAATTCTTTCCCTCTAACACATACTTCCATCTGCTCGTGTAGTTCGACTTCAATAGACATTAATGCCGTCCACGTGTCCGTTATCATATCGGTGAATTCTTCAGAAATCTCCTGCGCTTTCCGAGTCACCTCTTCGACCGTAGCACTGTCTACATCGCCAACTATCTTCTTTAATAAGTGTTTAATATTTGTTATACTAACAGTTTTCTTCCGTAGTGCCTCGTTTACAATTCTGTGATTCAAATAAACAATAAAAGTTGCAATTGGGTTAATAAAATCATTAATATTACTTTTATACTATCATATCACATGTTAAGTTACTCACAATCTGCCTTGATTTTGTGAAATTTCTTTACCCGCAGCTACAGCCGTTGTATAAAGATCTATCTCATTCATTCGCTTATCATGCTCTTTTAAACCCATGTCACAAAGCTCTCGACATAACGCACAAAAACTTTCCTTGTACTCGTCATACGCAGCTATTGTATCCTCGTTTATCAGAGATAATTCTATACCCTCTGAATATAAAATTAATGTGCGTGTTAATTGCATGTTATATGGAAAGAAATTCTCTTATTATTTTGTGTACCTTTTGCCTATATCTACAACTATTTATAGCTATTAAAAATGAACATAAATATACAAACCTTTATCGTCCGCAAACATTTGGCAGAAAAGGTAATCGTCGTCAAGATGCTCCACATATGCGGTAGTAAGAAAAGCTAGATTCTCCTCGTATTTCTGCCGTTTATCCGATTCCTCTTTTTCTTTAGCTTCTGTTTCTTCCAAAGTGTTTAAAGCCCGGCTGAATTATAAAGTAAGACGCACATATCCTTAAATGTTAAATGATATAAAAATACTTGACATAGATTTATTATAAGTTTTATAGTTACTAATGTTTTTCTAAGGCTTTCTTGCGTTCCTCGTCAGTTATCATTTTATATCTGTAATAAATTAATTGAGGAATAAATGCGAATACATAATCCAAGTATCCAGCTTCTTCGCAACATGGATTTCCACTCGCATTTAAGCTAGATAACTTCTTGAATTTCCTTAAATATAGTATCTGAAATAAGAACTCAAATATGTATTCGAATAACATTATTTCATTCATAAATGAAAGACAATTTATTATGTACATTACATGGTCCCAATTTACAAGGGCATTATTACCAATGCTAAAAATTGTAAGCTCGTGCAGACTATCTATGCCTTCCACTGCACTAATTTCGTTATTGTATAAAAGCAGTATTTCCAATTTTGTCAAATGATTCAAATTTTCCATAATTTTAATACGATTGAACGAAAGATCCAATTCTTTTAAATGGACGAGGATATCCAGATTTTCTATTACCTCGATTATGTTATTAGACAATTTTAATCTCACAAGATTTGGCATTACCCATAGGTAATCAATTTTGAAAATATCTAGGACACAGACATATGTAATTAAGCACGGTACAATCCCACGAAATATAATTTTACGGCTGCCAACGTTACGTACTAAGAAATTCGATTCGAATTTCTTTCGTTTTCTCCAATTCAATTCCATCTTCGAAGAAGAGTTTACCCGCTTCTCCCTTTGGGCCTTGGTCGATAATCAAATTTATAAGCATCTCTTGATTTATCACGCGAGGTTGCACAAATTCTTGCAGTATTGTAGGAACATCTTGGGAATTCATTTTTCAAAATGTTCTCTACAATTGCATAAAATAAATCAATAGAAATATGTATCAACCAACTTATAACGCTGCACCCTTGAAAACTTTTCAGTTTCGATTCGGTTGCCGCGCGACAAAATGTTCCCTGATAACAACCCTGCCTACAGTCTGTCAGCAGATGGATAGCAGGGTTTGCCGGCAGATGGACGGCAAATCCGCAGAAGACCCTGCCTTTAGATGGCGCTATTGGATGTGTCGGTCGAGCAGCAGGATCTGCTGCGGATCTGCCGGCAGATGAACTGCAGATCCACATAACCATCTGCAGATCTAACCTGCAGATCCCAACCATAGTTGAATCTTAGAGCATATATATGTTATATGTTCTATGTTGTATATGTTATATATTATTATATATATATTATATATAATATATATTATTATATATATATATATATTATATATTATATATATATATATATATAATAAAAATATATAATATATATATATATATATATATTATATAGTATATAGTATATGCTCTAAGAGTTGAATGCGGACATGACATGACAGACCTGGTTATCAGGGTTTATTAATTTTATGCCGGATCCTCATGTTAATCTGAATGTTTCGTTGAAAATCAGCCTGCACACACAAGAAACGAGCATAAATTCGAAACCGAACGTTATTAAGAGGGGCTATATAGAGTTCGTTAGGCTATATAAGAAAAGAGTTCATGAAATGCCACTTTTGAGAAAGTGTATACAGAAGCGTTATTTTTGTAAACTGTAGCAAAGAAAAAATAAACGTAACCTAACCTATCGTTATTAAAATTTGAGCATCATTATTCATTTATGTTATGTTTCTATCTTATCTTATCATAATCTTATTCAAATATCAAGTTGACAAGTTCCCCCTCCAAGTAACAGATAAAGTTAAATTATTTTATATTCGATCATTTAGTTACTTTTTTTAACTGACAAATAACATTCCTTAAGCGTTTTTTTTTTAAAGCCAGATATATTACATTTGTTACAGTTCGTTAGACTATATTGTCAATTAAAGCCAGTCAATCTGGAATTAAATGTCCAACGAAAGAATTGGAAATTAACATTTCAAAGGTATCTTTATAGGTATATTTTTATCCAATGGAGTGTACTCCGCTGATTTAGGGAGAAAGTAGAAACCAATCCTAATAAAGTACACGGAGCGCTGTCTCCGATTGGTTCAAGTATCATGACACTTTGACGTCTGCCTTTATCATCGTATGGGTCATATGATACTGTCACCTTAGCGGAACAAGAAATTTGTAAATTATTGTCATATATTGTTCCTGACAAAATTTATTACGTGCCTTATACATGCACAAGTGAGTCAAAGTAACGTTATCGAATATAACAACAGTTTCATATATCGTGCAATAATGTCATTTTTCGGGGTAAACGTCAACCCGTTTTCAACACCAGTAGGACAGAAGATTGGTACGTTTCTTATTTACTTTTACGAAGTACGATCATGCCGATTAGTTGAATACAAACGAGTGATCAGATTGTCAATTTTGCTGGTATAATCCGGTACTTGCGCGTCAATAGGTACAAATGCTTGAATACCTATAAATTTTTTCCATCTACATATATATATATATATATATATATATATATATATATATATGTATGTGTAATATACATATGTACATATCTATGCATATATGTATATGTATATATATATATTCAAGTATGTATAATATCTATGTCAGGAATTATAGCTTACGAAAAGTGTTTGTAAAACAAAAGCTGTAATTAACAGTACATTTCATTGTTATATATTTATTTTAGAGCAAGCTACAGATAGTAGTTTGCCAAGCGAGAATTGGACACTTAATATGGAAATATGTGATATTATAAATGAAACAGAGGATGGGCCAAGAGATGCAATTAAAGCAATTAAGCGTAAGCTTAATCAGGCTGCAGGAAAAAATTACACTATAGTCATGTATACCCTTACCGTTAGTACTCACAATATTCGGTAATATTTACATTTTAAGCAAGATATACGCGATACGTTAAAATTACTTTATACAATTGAATAAGGTCTGGGTTAGGTATTTATTTCTTAATTTTATTCACTTTCTAAAGTAATTTCAGAATAGTGATATCATGTTTACGAACAGTTTACGCAGTTCGTTAAATCATCGTAGTCTTTTAAGTAACAGGTCATTTGTAGTGAATTAGCTTGAAGTACCCGGTGTTGCCCGGGCTTCTTAGGTAAAATTAATTGGCGCTCCTTAATCAGAAATGCATCAACGCAAGCATAGATTCATTTATTATGGGAACCATTGGATGGAGCGCGATGCTCCACTAAAATCGTTACTGCTCGGCTTTCTTCTGTCATCAGTTAATGTTTCGTATACCTGTACTTTCCTCGAGAAATGCTCTATAATACGGTGAAGACCTCATTAAGATCCGTCCAGTGGTTCTTGAGATTAGCAAGAGCAAAGAGACGGACGACTACCGGGCACTTCATTTTACGCTATAGAGAGATGCTCGTAGAAATGAGAAATTATAAATATCTTTACATAAATGATATTGATGAACTAGGTATTGGAAACATGCGTGAAGAATTGTGGGAAACGTTTTCATACTCTCGCCTGTTCACGAGAATTTGTACAAGAACTGTTTAAATTAATTGGACCAAAGAACGAACCACCGACTGCAGTGCAGGAGAAAGTATTAAGTTTGATTCAAACATGGGCAGATACGTTCCGTCATCAACCGCACACTCAAGGGGTTGTACAAGTGTACCAAGAATTAAAACTGAAAGGCATACAATTTCCAATGACTGATTTAGACGCAATGGCGCCCATTATCACTCCTGAGAGAGTAAGTGTTCTATAATGTAAGAAATTAGCGAACTATGAGAATTCCATATGTTTTTCATTGCTGTTAATGTTGCAGAGTGTCCCCGAACCGGAGCAAAGTATTATAAATGCGTCTGCTGCCGAACAACAATCAATAGCTCCTTTGGCGGCACAAGTTCAACAACCGGCGAGTCAATCGTCCGGGCAAGTAGCTCAGTTAAACGAACAGCAACTGGCTAAATTACAAAGCGAACTTGATGTCGTGCAAGGAAACATGTGTGTTTTATTGGATATGTTGGCATATTTTACGAGTCTAGATCAAAGCAATAACCAGCAACCAGATGCCGCAGATCTTGAACTTTTAACAGTACGAATACAATCCATTTGCTTTCTGAACAGTAGGAAATGTCTCTGTTGCGTTAAATAAATATTCGATTCGTTCTCTTATGTGTCTTTACAACAAATATCGAAACATTAATAATCCTCGTGTTTACAGGAACTTCACGCGACGTGTAAAGCAATGCAAGAACGAGTTGTCGAGCTAATCGGGAAGTTAGCCGACGATGAAATGACAGCTGAATTATTACGTATAAACGACGAGTTGAATAATCTGTTCTTGCGTTATTCGCGTTTCACGAAAAATAAAGCTGTCGCTGCGAGTACTATATTAGCGCAAACAATTGGTCATCCGGCAAATATGGATTCTGCTTCATCGGGTGCTAAACAAGAAGCCGATTCTCTTATAGATCTATCTGACGAAACTGATGCTTTGGAAAGGAAAATGACAGGAATGGGTATGTATTATATGTTGAGCAGACGGGAGATTTATTACATTGCCGTGTATCGAATTACAGGCATATCTGAAAGCGGCGATAAAAGTAGGATAGACAGAAAGGAGAAGAAGGAAGGTGACAACGATGAATTTGATATGTTTGCACAGTCACGCAATGCATCTTATGAAACTACAAAGAACAGGTTTCTATCGTTAAATTAAGTTTCAAATTTCTGTAGATTCTTGTATTAATCCGTTGCGTGTTGCAGTGGTAGCAAGTATGAGGATAATTTGGAGCAGGTGAGCGGAGGCAGTCTCAGCACAGCAATTCTGAATCGCAATAATCCTGAAAACCCCCAGACTGCTTCTACAGTTGCTTCTACTACTGCTACTTCTGTGCGTAACCCCTGTCCTTACTATACTCATTCTTACAAAACACTTAGCTGATACCATCAAATTAAGTAATATAAGTAGATATTGGTAAATCATTTATTTACGAAAACCATTTTTGTATAAACTTTCATCTCACTTTATCATTGCCAAGTTATATATCTTTAAATAATTCAGTTATGAATTGATACAAAGACCATTAAAAGTCGCCTTCCATAGTGAGAGGTAAGAATGCTACAGTTTATCCAATTTTATGATATTCAAGCATAAGTTCTTTTAATTTGATAGATCCAATAAGAGGTCGCTTCCCTTTGCTGCATAGCTTTTTAGAGCATGGAATGTTGAATTATTTCTCTCTTACGTTTCCTTGTGCTTTATTTTTGCCTAAATATATCGCACATATTTATACATATACTTTGTATTTTGTTTAATATGTTCGGTTTTATTTCGTTTCCTTGTTTTAACATTTAGCTGAACCGGGAATCTGAATTTAATGAAATGGCAGCCTGGTTAGATCATACGGTGAGTCGTATGTAATATTAAAATTACTTTTGCGAGAATCGGAAGATTTTTCTTGAATTGTTTGAAAGTCACTTCATACCATCGTAAATGTCTATTAAATGTTTGTTTCGAAAGAATGCTCTCGAATTATCGAGTTAATGGTTTAATTCATGATGAAGGGAAAATTGCTTTCTTTTTAGCCAGGGGCACATGGTGATCAGGAATCCTTAACATCTTCAGAATTTGAACGTTTCTTAGCAGAACGAGCAGCTGCGGCTGAAGCATTACCAACTGTACCTACAACTACTGCTGCCACTGGCAACACTACAAATACTGGCAGCTCAAACATTCAACGCCAAATTAACAAGGATCAAGATAAATCTTTATTTGCCCTTTAAATGTCACTTTACCGATTCGTTTGTCAAAGAGAATGATAGACATTAAGTTTGAGTTGATTCAATCATTGGGATACCTCTTTCTAATAGATCGATGCTTCTAATAACATTGTTGGTGTTAGAAACATTAACGAAATGAATCAGGAAGAAAAAGGAAAAAAAAAGAATATAACGAAAGGGAACGTGCTTTGCGCTTATATGTACTTAAGAATGTAATTGATACAACGTGACCGTAAATTAGCATTTCTGTATGTTGTAAAAATTTCATAACAATGAGTAACTTATTTTAAAGCTAAAATAATCGTTACGCGTATAAGCATTATGTAATACGAAAAAAATAGGAATACTAATTTATGTTATTTGTATATAAAGAACACATTGTATTCAAAATAACATTTATATTACAATGTGCTATCTCATGCCTTGAAGCTCTATGAAAATAATTAACTCGGTAATACACACGATTGCATTTTTCAAACTTGCAGATTCAAATGCAACAAAGTGAATATTTAATTAAATATTTGACTATCGAGCTATAGATGGAAGTATTTTTCTATGTTAAATTGTGTCTCGTTTATTTGACATTATCCTGTATAAACATGGTATACATATATTTACATCTCTAGTAGTTTTGATTTTTCTTTTTTATGAAAGTATTATTATCATAGAGTAATATAAATTTATTATCGCTAGTTTTGTTATAATTATGTACTGATATTACAGATAATTAATATATTCTGAAAAATTATAATATAGGAATCCATTGGTGATAAGTTTTGCTCGTGATTTCAAAGGCATTGTCTTGTTTCGAACAAAATTAACGCATTCGAAGCTGTAAACTGAATCAAGACTTTCCACGCAATTTTAAAGATGTGATAAGAAACAGTTGCAAAATAACGACTACAACAGATTTATGTTCCAGTAGCTGACTTTATAGAACCATTAAGTAAACTGTATGCTTTCTATCAATGAATATTTTATTTCAACAGCGCATAATAAAATATTTTTGCTAAAAGTATATTATTTTCGACACGCAGTGCGAATCACCATGGCACTGATCGTATCGAGTTTGATTTGTTACTTTAGAATGTACGAAACGCTGCGTTTCCTTGTAATTATATTTTAAATCGAATCTAATGGAAACAAGACTTCCTTACTTATAAAAGATGTTTTGATAACGCGATGATTAATTCTAATTAATTTTGTAGGTAACATACCCGAATAATTATTGTTCCCTTTTGTACACGCATTTCAATATCGCATGTTATTGAAAAACATTGTGATGAATTTATGTTTCTACAGATTCCTTGTGCTTTTAAAATTACAAGTTTGTTAAATGTTATAAATAATTTTTTCATTTATAATAAACATTTCCTAATGTTCCAATACGTTAACAACTTTTTATTTCCGAACAACTCTTCCTTGTACTATACATATAAATAACAATTACAATACATACAAGCAGAAATGTGAAAAAACGTATGCGTCGCCAATTTCAATCACTTTTTAAGCCAAGGGTTATTTGAAGTGTACATAATTAATTGTTTCTGTTACTCATAGCATGTACAGTGAATCCAAAAAGTTTCTGTAAACCTTATTAGAATCTTAACTGTACAGCGATATATTAAATTGGCATTGAATGCTGCGTAAACAGAAACTGATAGTAGCAAAGAAACCAAATAAAATAATTGAATGTAAAATTTATTTACGCACGGTATATTACAATATTTATTTAAATATTTGAAATAAAAAATTCAGTTAATTCATCTCTTTACAAGCTAATCAGCCAAAGCAAACAATAAGATAGTAAAAAAGTGATTGCTCTACAAATTTATATACTCCAACAGCCTTGGATTTTCGTAATCTCTGGATACGAATTACAGGAAACACAGACGAAGACAGACAGACAAGGAATTATTCCAAAGAAATTGAACTGGCCATTAACTCTAACTGAGACTAAAAATATCAGAAACCTTGTTGCTCGCCTTACATTATTCTATTTACTCGGCGTACTCGCTAATATATGAACGCTGCCTATGTTTGTAATAATAATAAACGTGATATGCCCAGCCAAAACAATCGAAAAGTTATTTCTTTATTTATATTCAAGTTAACGTTACACAACACTGAGTAAATTCTGCTAAATAAATCTACAAAGACTCTCTGGATTCACTGTACTGTACCTACATTGGAATTTTTCAAATTGGCCATCGATATGTGTGTGTATACACGTGTGAGTACGCGTGCATATATATATACACATTCGACACAGACTGTGTATGCATAATGCGAGCGATACCACGAGCTAAGGTCACGTGGTTCACCCATCGTGTATTTCACGCTGATCATTTCAACCCGTGCGGTTGATCTATCCGGTAGTGTTTAGAGTTCCGTGTGTTCTTTACTTGATTCTAAACTAAGAATTTAAGATAATTCCTCGGATGGTCTGGTATCGTCGACACAGCACGCGGCTACTATTCTGCTCTTCTCACGAGGAACATGTATACTGTATCAAAAGGACCTAGCAAAATTGTCGCAAAGACCCGAAGAGGTACTGATATTCATAGTATCGTTGGATTTTTATAAGGATTTTAAAGCGCAAGCGATCGTGACATCAGAGCTATTTAACGTATTGTTTCCTCAGGAATTAGTCAAAATCTCGAGAGACTGGAGACACTGCGCGATTTAACGAGAAAAGCGGATCCTGATGATGACCACGAGATCACCCGGTAAGTAGTGCCCTAACCCTACTTCATTACTCCTCTCCCTCTCTCTTTGTACTTTAAGCATTACGCAATTCATAATTCCCCGTCAAAAAACCAGCACGCCTAATCTCTCTGCTGTGCTCGCGAAAGTATAGAAACTTTCATTCGTACAGTGTTACACGTGAATACTGTATAGCCTGATGAAAGTTTATATAATGTAGCATAGAAATGTCCGTTCGCTTTAAATGTGTGTTGTAAAATCAGCGTTGATTTTACAGGCATGTGCCGAAGCCAGTATTTCACATGAATGGGAAATCCAAACTTAGTTCGCATAGGCATCAAATGCAGGAAGTTATAACGCCGCAACACGAGGAACTTATCAAATTTGTTTACGAATGTAGGTTGAAAGTATTTAAACGGCATTGCGCATTAATATATATTATTGACACAGCCTTAACATAATATATGGTATAATACGAGAAGACTAACGTGTATCGTAATTCGGTGAGGTCTATAGGAATATAATTTATGCAATGTACATTGCATAACACATCGTATTATGTATTTATGTATATACAAAATGTTATTCGAGCTGCTTTTTCTTCCTTCAGCATGGAATCAAGTGAACACGCGGCAAAGAAGCGAATCCTCCGATGGTTCGGATTGTTCAGAACCTTCCAGTAAGTCCAACAGATTTAATCTACGTGTTTGTATGTTTCTGTAAATATAATAATACTCATAGTTGGAATATAAAGTCTTGTGTATTGCAGGTCCTAATTCTATAGTATATTATAATGGTGGTGAACCAAATGATAGTCTTCAAGGTGAGTTGTATTTATTTTTTAAGGCGGTACAGGACTATGGAAATCTCGAGAAATCGATTGTTTTTAACCGACTTTATTATTATTAAATCTGGAAGTTAATTTCTGAAACAACATGATTACAAAAAGTTTCACGAGGAAATTCGAATAATTGCAGAAATTATAGCGTTGAATGTAATTGGGTGCACTGTGGAGTGACCTTGCAGAATGGTATTGACGTAGGGCTTTTAACTTTTAAGTCGTTTATCTTTAATCTATTTTTTTAAACACCGTGTACGCCGTATCTTTTGAATAAATGAATATTTTCACTTGAAATTTTAACTGGAGGCGTAGAATTCCTCTCTCTACAGTGTGAAACTTGCGCATCAACATTGGATGTTCGTAAAACATTTTATAATTGAGTAAAGACGATTTTTTTCTGTAAAAAGCTGGGAAAACATTTGACTCGTGTGTAACTCTTACAGTTTTTGTTTAAATTCGCCAGTAAAGTTCCAGATTATAGTTTTTAGTGTAGAAACTACTCACCCCAAAGCATTTCGCTTTCAGATAATTTGTTCACTTGGGACTATGCACACGAACTACAGCTGCACGCTACGCAGGACTATCTTTAGCGTTAAATAACTTCAATAATTTTCAATGTTCTGACAATTTCATTTTATTAAATTACTTGTAAAAGCCTGGATAAGAGACTGTGAAAAGTACCGGTATGGTGACTATTTGATATCTAAGCAATCCAACCCAAAGGAACCGTCGATTTTAGTCTATCAATAGTCCTGTACTCCTTTAATAGATAGGAATGAAACGCTTCTTCTTTATAAAGACCAGAAGTCATTTTACTTTTCTCACATATACAATACTCTCAGTTAGTAAAATAATTCTTCTCTGTTTATTAACTGAGAATTTCTAATTTAAACGATATATTACTTACTCCGATTAATTACTATATTTCAGACTTCAAACCCTTCGATTTGGAATCTTGGTGGGGTAAACGGTTATTTAATAATATCACCAAGTCACTTTGAGACAGAGAGAAGCTCGCCAAAGTTATGGAGATATATCTCAAAGTAGTACAGAATGGCAAACAGCGCTAAGGATTAGCCTGTTCTGCATTTTAAATGCAACATAAGAATCGCTGAATTATTGCATAGTGTTAAACTGGAAGTTTGGGGACGAACTTGGTTTACTAGACAGAGAATTGCAATTGGTGAACAGAAAATCTTGTATAATATATAGTGCGCTCATTGCAATGGATTATATTGTTCCTTCCTTTACGAAATTGTAAACGAACTTTTTTTTAGTATATGCAACGTGTCAAAAGTTAGATTCACTCGTTCGAAATCTTGTACACGACCATGTGGGAGTAGTAGAGTGTTTCCCTGGAGGTTTAAAGAAGCCACGCTAACAATCATTTGCATCGATCAAACATGCATTTTTGCCGACAGTGTTTTTGAATATGTGATGCAACAGTACGTACAATTCAGAACATTTTTTCAACGTTGCCTCGTAATTCTAAGGCTACTCCAATTTCAAAGGTGTACGGGTGTACAGAAACTTTATTTAAATATAAAAAGAAAAGTGCGAAATTCAAATCGAATAATGAAATTAATGCGATACAGAATACGATCACCGATTCCATGATGAAAAGAACGTTTGTAGGTTTTTAAACTGATGATGGTGAAAGCATAGCTCATAATTGCATACCAGATAGGGTTAAGAATACACAATAATCCCTGCGTGGTATGAATGCAGCATGAGAACAATGAATTTTTAATCGTAAAATGATGTACATATATATTACATGCATTGTTTGTGTGAGTGCATGATACATTGCTGATATTGTTACGACAGCCGTGTCTGAAAATACTTTTGTGTAAGCAAAAGTTTAGTATAACTTTGTAGACTGATAATGTTTAAGATTGTCATATGATTACTGGGCAAGGTAACGCTTGTCATAAATGTATTTGCAAGCTTTGCTTTCACGATTTTGTATTTCACGTTGATCCGAATTAATCTCTTTCTAAGTTCTGTGCATTGTTTCAGTTTTATGTGCACAAGACGGGCCTTAGTGAGGGTACCAGCGTGAAATCTAATACTTTTCAAAAGCAGAGTTTGCAAAAGTAGTCGAAATGTAGTACAATATTTGGCCATTTGTGGCTGAATTATGCAGTTATAAATAAATACGTCTTTATACATATAATCTTCTTTTTAACCTTCTGTATTCTTTTGAATCATTGGTCGTTCAGACTTTGTACTGCTACTGAATATTCAGTTTATGCACCTTTTGCTAAAATAGAATTCTTTATCACAATAATGTCTATATATTATACTCCTTCAAGAACAAAAGTTGAAATAATCAAATGAAATACAAAATACGCAATTACATTTATTAAATTTGTACTATTTAATTTTACTTCATTTTGTAGTTTATATATTATAACATGCTACTTTTACAAATAGTTAGAATTCTGAGACACTGATTGTGAGCTCTCTGACCTCGAGCTTTTGACTGAATACATAACGACGTTTTTATAAAAATAAGTCTAAATTATTGTGCAATAGACAGTTGTATTTCATATACAACAAGTTTACAAATATTATAACTATTAGTATTAAAGAGTGATATGTTTTATTTATATCTAAATATTTAGGTTAACCTTTTCAATCCTCAAATATGTATAAAGCATACACAGCTCTTTAAATAACTTTGGTAATGTGTTGAATCTGTTTTTAAATTCCGTATACATATTGACTAGATTCCATTCTCAAATTTTTTTTACTCTCCTAGGCTTTGATCAGCTAGAGACAAGTTATCTTAGAAGCGGTGAAACAAATAGAAATACTTGGCTCAACGCTAAAGAGAATATATGTTTTAGATCTATCCTTTAATTCAATATTAATTAAGTATTAGGATTTCCCTTGCATCCGCATCAGCTTGGCCAAGAGTATTCACATCTGATGCAATAGGAATGACAGAAGTAATCATATTTATTACATTAATTTCTGTTACTCTAGTTTCTATACAATTAATTAATACAATTAATTTTCAGGATGATGAAGTACAATTAATTACAGCCAGAGAATTCTCCAAGGTAACTGAATCTTACGTATTTCTTTGAAGATTTTATTCTTTCAAACTCTACATGCAGAGCCGGATTTACCTTTCAAGGGGCCCTAGGCTGAATATTTGGTGGGCCCTCGGTTAAATGTAAAAAATAAAATAACGCTGATTTGATTTTTTTATTATAATACTCGTATAATCTAATTAAAAATTTAATTTCAAAATTACATTGAATATTAAAACTAAACATAACATTAACATAAATAAACATTAAAGATACAAGTTAATAAAGATAATATAAAAAAATGCTAATTTTCGAAGAAAATATTTAGAATAAGGGGCCCCCAGCTAAACGGGGCCCTAGGCTTCAGCCTTGTTAGCCTATAGGGTATATCCAGCACTGTCTACATGTGAATAAATTTTCAAAATAGAATGACGATAAACTCGACTCCACCTCGCAAGGACCAACTCTGAGCCATGAAACCGGTCAAACATTTTTACTAATTATATCAATGGCGTGCAAAGCAATAATAGCATGTACAAGGCAATTGAATAAAATAGACGAAGAGTATGGAAATGGGGATTACGGTGTAATGCTTGCTCATGGAGCTACAGCTATAGAAACAGCCATTGAGGTTTGTACATGTGATCTAGAATAAAAAAGAAATGACTGAAAGTTTAGTAAAAAAAATCTTACAGGAGAATAAGATACCAGGCAGAAATCCATTTGCAACATTTATGCAAATTAGTCGTATCATTGAAGGAACAGTAAGTGGTACTCAAGGAGGGATTTATTCCTTATTTTTTCATAGCATTGCCAAAGTAAGATGTTAAGCATTATATCAAATTTTATCACAAGGCATGAACATATGTACGATAAACTCATACTTGAAAAATCATATGTTTATAGGCATTTATGAGCTATCAAAGTGATGAACAAGTAACAGCACATACATGGTTAAATGCTCTAGTTACCGCGAATCAAGCAATAAAGCAATTTAAAACACCCTCTGTAGGTGATCAAACCCTGATAACCGTTTTAGCAGCAGTGCAAATAGATTTAACAACTGCATTAATTAACAATGTAGATCCCATTGATGCATTTGGTATAGCTGTAAAAGCTGCTGAAAATTTTCATATAAACCATGTACGTACGCATTCTTCCAATACGAGAATAATTTCGGAAGCAATTTGTAGTTTAAAAATGAAATATATTACAGAAACTTAAACATCCAAATCCTCAGGCGCATGCGGTAGGTATATGGATGAGGGCTGCATATGAAGGTACTAAATTGAAATTAATACATCGATAGCTTGGGTTTTTAAGTACCAATTGCATCGCATGTCCACGGAAACAATAATCTGTTTGTATATAGGTTAGGGTACGTGTAACTCGAAACTATCATCCTGATTTTTATATCAATAGAAGCTAAAAATAAATGTTTGTAATGAATTCTTCGCTTCTTTGTTATTTCCATAATGTAACATATCGATGCTCGGTAATAATAAATGCAAAGTAATAATCATAATTATGCTCTTTATGTATATTACCGATACTATATAAATATGTTACCATTTAAAATTTAAAAGAAGGGACTTTGGCTGTAGTTTTAGCAGCGCTAAGGTGCAATCAGGTGCAATTTCATACTGACGCTCGACGCTCGTTTTGAGCGTCAAAACCAGTCATGTGATCGGTCCACGTGACTTTCCGCATCAAGCGGAAAAGCTAAACGAGTTTAGCTTTTCCGAAATTTCTGCTTGACGTTCGTTCACTCTGACTCGCTCGTTCGTTGGTTGAGCGTTGGTCACGTGATTAATTTTGACGCTCAAAACGATCGTCGACGCTGAACGTCATGTGGACCGATCACCTGACTGGTTTTGACACTCAAAAGTCAAAAGGAGCGTCAAGCGTCAGCATGAAATCGCTCCTTAAACCGAGTTTAGTTTTTCCGCTTGATGCTGAAAATCACGTGGATCGATCACACGACTGTTTTTGACGCTCAAAACGAGCGTCAAGCGTCGACATAAAATCGCAGCTCTACGCGTTGCGCCTTGAAACGAGCAACCCGTTATCCACCGTTGTCTACGGGAACTACGCCAAAGACTACACATAGAAATATGCGTTGAGCGTTGACAAGTGCGACATCAGCGCCGCTCGCGGCTCGCCTTCGAAGCTCATCTCTGACCACGGATTTCGCTGGGAGTGCCCAGTGCTCTGCGCGCACAGTACGTGTAACTAATGAAAATCATTATACATCGCATAGTACCATTTTCATTATAGATTGGATAATTAAATTGTGACCGGCAATTATCTTCTTCTCGATCGTATTATCTGTCTCGAATGATCTTGCTCGCGTGCCTCACGATATGTAACTAAGCCTTGGACTTTTTCGTCTGTTTTGACATTTGGCAAGTCAATATGGCGTACTCTCCACAGGTGAGAGACTACGATTTTCCGCGGTTGTTTTTACTGTCGCATTTCAGTGTTACCTGCCGACGAGCTCGCGCAAGAATTTAATTGAACTTAATCGCCACGTCGGAGCAACAAGATCTGACAAATCTCGATCCGTTAAATAAGTATCCCCGCGTTTTTTCACGAGTTCCTCCCGATACGTGGTACATATACGCAATGTGCTTGGATGCATAGTGACACGAATATTTATTCCATTTTGTGGATCTGTCATTACGTAATCATTATTTAAAATTCTGTCACCTGTGCGGATAAGAATAAAATTATGCGTGCGGTCGCTTTCCCACGTTTCCTCTAGGTACCGAAACATCTGTAATTAAGAATTATTCTCCGCGCTACATAGACGTGGCATATCTTATTATTGTACGAGAAGTAACTTGCACGTAACGTTTCTGTAATATCTCCGACTGGTTAATACGCGAATCTTCGCGAATGTTACTTTACTTCGTCGTTCAGCTCATGTTTAATATTAGATCGTTTAACAACGAGAATCCAGTGTATTGAATTTACAGACGCACGTATGTTGTAGCAGATCCTTTGAAACGAATGGGAAAGATTGAAATGTTAGGCCACCTGAAGTAATCGAATATTTAAGAGGTAATAAAGAGAGAACAAGAAGAATACACGTGTGTAAATAACAGTGTAAAATGTATAAGTCACCGAGAAGTCTACTGGAGGTTTGCATCGATTTCGTCTGTGACAATGTTTTGGGTTTGTGCGAAGTACACCTTGGCGATGCGGAAGAGCATTCCCCTGCCTTGTTGGGTGCGCCTACTTGCAGTGAGTTAAAATGATTATCTCTATTCTTCGAGACAGCATTCGTTAAACTACAGTAAATGGTAACACTATTGGCACACTCAGAAACTTGGCAAAGAATATTAAACTAATATATTTTAGCGTTTTAGCATAAAATATATACCTTGTATCTTATATTAGCAGAATAATGCAACAAAGTGATCTTTTGGTCTGACAAAATTATTGGCATAGAGCCATAGATTTTTTATCTTGCGAAAACGGTTGAAGGAGATCTTGGATGTTGCGGAGATTTCGGTTAAAAGGAATTCGTTTGTGCCAATAATTTTGTAGCTCGCTGTACGATATACCGTGGTTATATCCTATCTTGTCTTTAATTGAATTTAACTGTTTAATAACGACAGTTGTTGGAATTTACTCCAACATAACAGTCAATTGTTATAAAGTATATGACTTTTAGATGAACAAGGTAATTCTTCAGTAAATAGTAGTAATATAGGTATTTTGGGCTCAGCAATAGCTAAATCGTCCAGTGATGGATCCTCGAGCTCGACGGCAAGGCTTAGTTTTAGGCAGCCGGATGCTTTTATACCAGCTGAAATTTCAGATCAGTTATTAGCGAACCTTTGCGAAAAGAGAACTTTATCGGATTTGACCATTACGCTTTTTGACTCAAAGTACACTAGATTAAGGTAGCCCCATATTATTTATCACAGTGAATAGCTCAGTTATCAAAGGAGAGAAATGCGAATAAAATGTTAATGCTTCGTTAATCCTTTATAGACACGTGCGATTAAAAGACGCGTCTGCATTGTCTGCAAAAGGGTTGAAAGTTTTGAAGCAACATAAAGTGGTAGACCTGACGGTGAATGGATTGAAGATAACCGTCGACGACCTAATAAGTTGTTTGGGCGATTGGAGTTTACAGAATCTCAAATCACTGAGCGTAGCTAGAGGGAGTTTTATGGACTGTTCACGGTATTTAAGATTAACTGCTTCTAGATGAGTATTAAGTAAAATATTTCTTTGGCGTGTAATATTCACATTATCCTAACAGGTATTGTGTAGTAGTAACGTTAAGCAAATTGAGGGCACTGCATACATTGAATGTATCAGGAACGGAGTTTAATAAACATGGTCTCGAAATAGTAGTCGAAGATCTTCCTCTTCTAGAGAGCTTGGATATCTCGTGTACAAAAGTCGACGATATAACGCCGCTGAAGAAATGTAAAAATCGCCTGAAAACTCTTAGCATGTACAATTTGAAGATAAACGAAAGTGCAAATTTAATCTCAGTATTATTGGAGCTAAACGAATTAAGAAATTTGGACATTTCGGACGAGAAAGATATGCATGCTTTGAACTGCGTGTTAGGGCCTGCGAAACCAAAAATAACAGACTTTTTGAAAGCTGTACACTGTATGCCATATCTAACCAGGCTAGATTTATCTGGTGAGTATCGCTGAATTAATACGTCGCACTTGTTCCCAAAGAATGCGTGACATCCTTTTTTTTAATATTCATTAGGTAAGGGTGATATAGATCCGAAAGATTTGAGGGAATTTATTAAAGCTCATCCGTATTTAAGGTTTTTGGGGCTTGTAAGTACAGATGCTTGCTACGATGAATGTTTCATAAATCCAGCGCATCAAGATTATAGGCCTGGGCTCGTTGTAAGTTGTAATAATAATAATAATAATAATAATAGTCGGTTAAGTTTTCCAGATGGAGAGGATTATTATTTATTAAGTACTCTATGAGAAAACGACCACGAATGAAATATTATCCTTATCAAAGTACATAAGCAGTTTTACAAACAAATATATCTGTGTTGTCAAGAAAGAATTTACAAGAATTCTGAAGTAAAGAAATATTGGAAGATGTTAATATAGAATATTGTTTGTTGTTTGTGTCAGGTCAGTGGTACAGCAACAGAATCTCAGATTCTGGAAGCTCTCAGAAGATATACATCCAGATTACTTTATCTCGAGAAATGTTTATTTAATTTATTCCGGCAAACGCAAAACTTTATTGAACCGCGGGTGGATGTGATAAAGTTAGTGTTGCCTGGAATGAGAGAACATCCGCAGGAAGTCCGCGTGCAGGTGCCATGCACCGCGTGCCTCTATAATCTTACCAAAGGTGAATTCGGTATCACCATTCACCCCTCGATACTTAAACAAGTCGTTGAATTGACCATGATAGCAATGGAATCTTACCCAACCAATTATAGACTTCAAATGAACACGCTGCTGACTTTGTGCAGCGACAGGATTCTGCAGGACGTTGCTTTCGACAAATACAGGTAGGTGAAATCTATAAGCTCCCTGAAAATGTTCAAATGGAAATTACAAATTCTCAGGAATTGAACTCAACTGTTTCTCGCTGTTGCAGGTGCGCGAAATTAGTGTTGGATTGTTTGTCGACTTTTAACGAAGCATCGATGCTTCGCATGTCCGTCGCTATTTGTTCGATATTGGCAGCAAAGATATCGACAGTAGAAACGTCCATGCTTGGCGCTCAACCACAGTATATATCCAAATTACTGGCAATGGTTAGGTCCAAAGTGGACTCCAAATCACTGGATATAACAATGAAGTTCACGTTAAGTACTCTGTGGAATTTAACCGACGAAAGTGCTACGACATGCGTGGTATTTCTAGACGAAGGTGGAATGGAGTTGTTCCTGAAAGTACTTGAAAGTTATCAGGGAGAGTCCAGTGTTGAGACTAAAGTATTAGGTTTACTGAATAATATGGCAGAGGTTTGTAATTTATTATTCTGCGATTTAAAAGTACGAAGTGCAAGGTACCTTTAGCTTTAAGTTTACTTTAAAATGACATTATTTAATCGCTACTCGATCTTTAATGGTCGTAACTGTGATTGCAGTAATGAAAAATTCATATAATTCCTTATAGGTTGTACACTTGAGACCAAGGCTCATGCAACCTAGATTCATCTCTATGCTGTCTTCGCTGCTGGATTCTGCACACATCGATGCATCTTACTTCGCAGCTGGTATCGTTGCGCATTTGCTTAGCGACGGCCCGTCTGCATGGGCTGCGATGCCTTCGCAACCAAGCAGAGAGCAATTATTGGAGCAATTAGCTCACACCGTGACACATTGGCAAACACCTCAGAGAGAGATGGTCGCTTATAGAAGTTTCCAGCCATTCTTCATGCTTCTGCGTAGTACAGACGCATACCCTGTACAACTTTGGGCAGTTTGGGCGATACATCATGTGTGCACGAAGAATCGTAAGTGTACAAACGTTACCTACGATTAAAAGAACCAATTTCTGCGAAGCTTACGGATAGTGACTTTCTTTAGAATTTCTTCTACGATGTTATATTAATACCAAAGACTTGTCGCCTAACTGTTGTCTCACATGTATGTTCTTATGATTCGTAGCAAAACGTTATTGCGCCATATTGATCAGAGAAGGAGGCGTGGAGACATTGAAATACCTGCAAACCACACACACAGAGCATACAACGCAGCCGAACTTACAGAGTCTGTGTCAATCGATTCTGGAAATACTTGAATTAAATTCTTAACGACGCTATTGCCTTCCAAAAGAAAATTTGCGTACCACATAGTTGGTATACTAGTCAATGTTTATCTCAATGCAATCTTATATCCTGTTCTTTAGACCAAATAATTTAAAACTATTATACGAACATGGATAATGTATCAAAATGGGGGACTGAGATGAGAGAACAAGTCCAGAATACGAAATTCTGTAGATTCAAATTGAAGACCTGAATTATGAAAAATATAAAAATTAAAAAAAAAAGAATAGCTCTGTGTATTATGAAGTATATTATACATAAATCTTATGCCCAGAAGTATATTTGAATATATAGTATAAGTTATATTTAAAAAGAAATCACAGAGAAAGGAAATAATTATACATTCGAAGATATACATTGAACATAGAAGAGACAAATCTTGAATGCTCTATTATCGCTACTATATTTTTTAATTGTTAAATACATTATTGTGTCTAATATTTCAATGTTTTAAAATGAACTAACGAGTGGAAGAGAATCAAGCAATTGAAACAGTAAAGCGCTAATATCTGGAGAATTAACTTAATTATTCGTTATTCATTATATCGTTTTATATTATACAGTTACAAAAATATAACTAATAGTTAAGGGTCTAGTCTAATAAATCGATTAATTAATTATGTCCCCGTGACATTTTACGTAATTTACGGACATGTTTGGAGCGTTTTTGTTTCTCCTAAAAACTAGGTGCTTGATGTACCTTCGTGGTCGTTAAAACAGTACTGATAACGTTTAGCCGTGTTATTGAAAAGTTACGTAGATATAACGCGTAATTAAATCTTATCCGTGTCGATACTGCGAAAGGAAATAGTGTGATTAGACTAGGATTTTATGAGTATGGTATGCTTCAAAAGTATAATTTTTTGTATTATTATATAGACTATGGGATACATTAGTAATTATTTTGTTATATCATACTTCTAACGTTTTGAATACAGGTCTTCAATTTCTTTCTGTTAACACTTACTATCTTACGATCGTTCCATACGATAAGTAACTGAAAAAACCTTTAGAGATTAATTGTGCATTTACATGCCTTCAGAGATATAAAAGAATATTCCGACTGTATCTGTTATAAAAATATTATTAATTTGTATAAACAAAATTTATCCTTCTGATAACATTAACTGTTATCCCTAATCATTAATCTGTACGAGTTTGAACTTTATTTCACCCGCCCCTTAGGATAATGTTCATGTATTAAACCAGCAAGGCGCTTCACATACAAGACTTAAGCCAAGAAAATCTTTATTTACCACCCAATCATGTTACATTTATATGTTACACTTATGTCGTAATTATTTTTTCCTTTTCTTTTCTCTTTTTGCTCTCTCTCTTTTCTTTTTTTAAATGGAACGTAAAAATTGTTCGTGAAATTTGTATGATTATCACTCAATTGATGCCGATGCTGCACTGCACCTGCAAAATACTTAGCGGCATGGAAGTAACGTTACGAAAATTGTAGCTCGGATCATTAATATGTGGAAACTTGGCTCTCCTCCTAACATCATAGCACAGTGGATTAATGGTTCAAAAACATTTTACACGCATCTTACAAATTAGTAGCAATGTGTTCAAGATAAAATTGAGGATGTATAGTTAGTAGTAAATAAATGAAAGTTGCTCGCATAAATATCGATGTATACGCCGTATCTCTTTACGCAGGACAAACGGCTTGTAATTTTGGCAACTTTCATTTACCATGCATACAAAATTTACTATAAATTATAGTAACATGATATTACTCTAGATATTTACATTGCAGTTCAATTCTTATTTTTACTTCGTGTTGAAACTACAGAGCCTAACTAAAAAATTCCAAATAATTCGGTTAGATATTTATTAAGAGTATGCTGAAAATATATTTCGATAATACTACTTACATCGCCACGCTTATAAATTTTATTCCTTCGCCAGCATTCTATCAGCCTTTATGTTATACCAAAATATTTCTAAAATTATTATTGCTATTTTATAAATTTCCTAAAATCATTTTCTAGAACATCGATATACTTCCGTAATCTCGCGTATACTACAAAAGCTGTTTTTTGGGGGGGTTGGGTGTGGGGGGTACAATTTTATATTACCTTAACATATGTTAATAATATTAGCATTTTTATTAACAGGCATAATTCTCTTTATGCTGTTTATAGGATAGTTTCTTTTTATTTTTTACGTTAATCTCACCAAATTATAATTCGTGTAGATGACAAAAATATATAAAATTGTTGTTACAAGTGTTAAAAAACACGTTAGTTGGAAGGAGACAGAGGTGATTAATGTTCTTAAGTTTTTAAGTGCTTTCTAAAGAATTAAACGAAACTGTTAACATATCGATTATGGGCGACAATATTTTTACAATTATATGATATGCGTAACAAGGAATGCTGAATGTATTATTTGCTAGTAACAACTCTAGATACAAACGTAAATTTTCTCTCAAAGTGTACAACAATGTAGCGATTACATTTTCTTCTCCCATGTTAAAGTAATTAGTACTTGTGGAGGTATGCATGTATCTACATGCGCATACACACACGTATGCATTATTAATAGACACGCATTTAGGGAAATATAACATGATTTTATTAACACTCCAATGTTTTATGTATTTTTGAGATCTAGTTAGATCGAGACTCTTGGAAACTAATAAAGGCTGATGTTGTGAAACCAGTTGGCTAGCAACTGTTCGGGAAATGTAAAAACATAATTGAACTGCAATAGCAAATCATCGCTGATCTACATTTGTAATGTTCATATGATGATTTATTAAATCAAATATGATTAATTGTGCCCATCTTTGTCCAATCTTTTTTTTTCTTTTGACATGAGGTTTTTTCTTTCTCTTTTTTTTCCCATCGTATCAGTTTTTTTTTCTGTGGACATATCATAAGAATTTACTTAAACACCTTAGCAGCATTAAACTGTAATGCGTGTTCGTATAAACATGTAAGTTTTGTGTAACCTATAAATAAGATATGCACAAAAACTTACAATATCTAATATTGCAGTGCACGTGGCCATACTCTATAACGTAAATTTAAATACCCATTCATTTTCAATGACTTGAGAGTAACATAAAAGGAAGCTTCTAGATCTACATAATTTGATTACAAGCTGCACGCGGCGTAATTAAAATCTTCTAAGACACATAATAGAATTAAAATACAGGTGTGCAATTCGCGTTAAAAATAGGTATTCCGTTCGTCATTATTTAAAATATGGCCAGGTTGAACATTAACTTAGAGCACAGTGTAAGATTCCTAACGAAACTAATGTATCTAAATATGAATTCCATATCCACTGCAGTAGCAAGATGGATACTTAATAGTTTTAACTCTAAATCGTTAATACCATCAATTCACAGTTTTCAAAAATTATGTAGATACATCAGAATACTAAAATAATGATTCGAAATTGTTACTGAGAAAGTAATTCTACATTCATTCAGGAATGGCTAGCAAATATTACGGACAGTTCTTTACTCTATTATGCATCCTTAATATTTATATTGATTTTACAATAATACCTAAGTAATTCGTTGCTTCACCAGCCCTTCCTACAAATGTATTGCTTCGTAATGTACAAACTGATTGTTCAAACAAAGCGAGCCTTCTGAATTAGTCGCGATCGCTTTATAGTAGAATTCTAGATTACAAAATCTAACGTTCGCGTTTAACGTACACAGTTGTATACGAGTATAAAAAGTTTTTAGTCCCCTTGAATCGGACGAGTTATGTTTGAACAATCACAGGAAACAGGCAACATAAATAATAAAGTAAACCATGGTAATGTAAGAACTTACCTTAATTTGTAAAATAGTAGTAAAATGTTTTAAAGCGGTCAATACGGCATGTAGTAACCTCGTCTGTAACTCCTGCGTTAAAAACAAGCATATATATTAACTTATTTACATTCAAGGAATACTTGGAATTTCAAAACATACCTAGGTCGCCTTGTTGGTCTATAGCCAAAGTATGCGCTTCCACGTATGATTCCCCTGGCCATACCTCGGTAGCCTCGCGCTCCTCGTGGTCCCCTACAAGCGTTTAGTGCCAACATTATCATTCGATCGTTGTAATTCACATTAAACAATATACATTATACATCGTTTCTGTATTTTCCGTACCTATTCGTCACCGATAGTCCTGGTCTATTCGTTCTTTTAGGCATTACTTTAATCTGACGTCCTCTGAACATGGATTCGTCCATAGCCATAGCAGTTTGTACAGAATCACGCTCAGCGAATTCAATATAAGCAAAACCTTTGGGATGTCCGTCAAACTTATTGCACAATATAGTTACTCTGTTGACGCTGCCACAGCCATGAAAATGTTGCTCCAATTCCTCCGCTGTAGCGCCGTAATCAACCTTTATTTGTACAGAGGCAGCGCATTAACGAATAATGTAAAACAGAGCGTAAGATTATTAATACCGACATAGTACATCAACTTACATTACCGACGTAAATGGATCTGTTATCGACCTCCATCTTGTCTTCGAACGACATATTCAACGGACTCGCTGATAATTAAACAGTGCTATGTAACGTACATTTTCTTAATATAAAAGCTCGTACGAAGAATTACAACTTACTTATGCCGGGTGGACTACCCATGTTCATCTGTTTGTCCACTTCGGACTGTAACTGTTTCAACTTCTCCGCTTCCTCCTCCATTTCCCTTACGCGTGCTTTAATAGCTTCCAATTCCTGGAAGTGAGAAAAGATGCATTGATTTCTCAGCAGTTTAACAATCGGTAGGATCAACTTTCAGCGTAGGAATTTTATTAACAATATAAAATATGTAATTGTGAACATTTGCGAGTTTATAATGGAAAAGAATAAAATACCGGGTCGTCGATGTTTGCTTCGTTCAATTCACGCTTTACACCATCGCCCTGCATAATGGCATCTCCGTCTTGACCATTTTCGAGCCCATCTAGACCATCGATGTGATCAGCAGCTAATAGATCTGATTCAAGCATTTCTGCAATAAAATGTACGAAGTTATGTTTACGTACACAAGATGCGTACATATACGCTGTTGTTATCATTGCATTCGTGCAACGAGCTAACTTACAGTACAACTATTTTAATCGATAAATGTATGTATTGCAAGCTACTTATAAACATTGCGATGATCTATTGCGAATGCTCAAACGTTTATTTGCTACATCCGTTTAATTTGTGTTGAAGAAATATAAAATAATAAAAATCAAGAATTATGGTAATTAAATCGTTGGCAAGCGTCTTTGCATAATATACGCGTTTGAGAAGAATCTCGTCCGAGCGGAAGGTAAACATTTATATTAACATAGAGAAACAAATAAGACTCGTAAATGTTATGGGGAATTAACTATTACTCGAAGTGTAGCTGGGTAATATAAATAAAATATACGAGATATTTGGTAATACGCGTGAATGAGATTCGAGATTCTTTAAATAACTTCGGAAATGTAGTAAATACAGCGGTAATAACGTGTAATATAGGAATTTGTACGTTCACGATCGCTATCATCTACGCACGGCGTTAAAGCATTCCTTGACTAAGTACACAAAAATACGTAACGTACGATTATACCTTTAGACATTTCTATTAACTAAAATAATAAGTTTATAACAAATTCAATAACTACTTTCAATCCGGACACCACGATGTTCTACAAACTCGCTAAACGAGATTGACGCTACCACCGCCGAACAAGATGAACAAAATTCAAGGATTATACGAGGTAGAAAATCGCCTTAACGCACATTTCATTTGCGATTGGTCGTAACGAGATCCAGGGACGCTTCGTTATTGGTCGCTTAAACGGATGAGGAAACCTTCGCACACATAGAAATCTGAATGCCTCGTAAAATTCTTACGAATGAAATTGTAGAATTAATTTTAGAGGAGCTCACGCTTGTTATTACGAACAATATTCGGATATATTTGTTTGAAAATTACTTCATTCGAGTAGCGTCGATAATAACGTCTCATTGAACTTGCCGCACGTGTTGCGTTACACCGTTACAATCGATGCAATGACATTTTCACTTTCGAATATTTTCAACTGTTTTAAACGCGCGTCGTTTATAAATTACTGGCGATTTTAGTTTGTCATATTCACTTCCGTGCGGTGCGGTAAAACAGTGCTACAGGGAATGTGTAAAATGAGTAGGAGGCCTAAAGTGATCGTTTTCGATTTAGGTTAGAATATTTAAGAAATCGTTTTACTACTCGGAATAATGTTATCTATTAATGGTGCGCGATCAAGTGCGATGGATAAATAATACTATAGTTTCTTTATATTTCAGATTACACTTTGTGGCCATTTTGGGTCGATACTCATGTTACTCCACCTTTTAGAAAGCAAGTTTTAGTATTTTATGATCAGTTGCAGAAGAATATAGGATTGCACTTGGCTTATTGATTTTAAACGATATTTTAGGAAGGGGAAGGAGGTAGTAGATTCTTATGGCCAGATGATACGCTATTACAAAGAAGTGCCTGATGTTTTGAAGCATTTGTCGGAGAATGGATATGAGCTTGGTGCTGCGTCTCGGACATCGGAAATTCAAGGTGCCAAGCAATTACTAAGTTTATTCGATTGGGAGAAGTACTTTAAATACATAGAGATATACCCGGGATGTAAAGTAACCCATTTCAATAAGTAAGTTTCATTTAAATTTTACCAGATAGTCAATAGCATTTTAAGCGATTCTAAAACGAACTGTTCCTTCGCAGAATTCAAGAAGCATCAGGCGTTGATTTCAAAGATATGATGTTCTTCGACGACGAACACAGGAATATCGTCGATATCAGCAAACTTGGTGTTACTTGCGTACACGTGAATAATGGTGTATCGCTTGCAGTTGTAAGAAATGCTATGAAACATTATTAATGTTGCTTTGGAGCTTAGAAAAATTTTTGTAGCAAATAAAATTATATTTTAATAATCAATTTCCCTACACATGGTATGAACGCATGGTACAATACTATATGTAGTAAAAATTATGTACCACTTCAGTACAATGTCACCAAAATGTACATAAATTAATTTATTGTAAATAAATATTTTTGTAAAGATCAAAGTTCATTAGTGTTTGCCTATATACAATTATACCATACGTTTTATGCAATCAACTTTGGTCAATCATTGTCAAGTAGTACTGTAATGGACTACCGATAACTATGTTATCGCTACTGCTTCGATTAAGCATTTTAAAAAATTCTGCGCAAGCACTTTGCGGATTCTGAGGAGACACTATAGTCAACAGATCTGTTACTTGCTCGTCTGATAACGATAGGCACAGAAGGCTCTTTAAAATATTTTTGTCAAAGTTTTTAAATGGACACCCTCCTTCGTACATCGGGCCTGAAACATTTGCCTGTAAAGCGATTAAAAGAAAAGTAATCACCAGTTTTAACAATTCAGGAATGTTTCAGGAAGTAAAGGAACGTTACTTACACACATAAACTCACAGTTCGGTGACTTATAGTTCGTCCGAGATCCTTCTAATCCGTAAAGATGCCTAATACTATATATAAATTTACGTTCGCTCGATTGCCAGTTGTGCGAACAGACAGAGGAGCACGAATGGGGTTTGGAATATTCTTCTTTCCAATAATTAATAGCGTCTTCTATATGCATTCCACTGTCTTTTAAAAATAAACTATAATGCAGGCGGGCATAGTGACTAAGCCTGTGCGTGTTCCGTAATTGTCTATGAAAATGTTGCATGCAGAGCGGAAAGTTTTTCACTTCAATGTCTATATTTTCCACGCTTATACATCCATATCCACGACTTCTTTGAAATATTTCACCATGGATTTTCTGATATAAATAATCGAGTCTGGTATCTTGATTTATGCTTTGCTGCGCTTTGGGCTTCATACATACATATTCTTTTGTTATGTAAGTGGAAAATAACGATAGGAGTATTTCTCTCCATTGCGAGCAATATACAATAGCGTATCCTGCATTTAAATCCAATTTCCTTTCTCTTATTAAATCTGGTACTAGTTCGAACCTCACTTAAACAGATAAGAAGATCAGGGATAAGTTTTCAATCGTTAAATGTTGAATATAATTTGTTTGTTACCGACCTACCTTTAACTCGAAAGAGCCTACAATCTCCTTTGTGCCTTTTTGACGTAAGATGTTTAAAAACAGTTGGATTTAAGAAGAAAGTACATACGTCGGTTAATGTTCTATTGATTAATTTCTCATTGCTCGCTAGTGATCTTAATTGCCGAATAATACTTCTGCACAATCTGTGCAACTGTCTAGGCGAAATATGATTCAGCCTGTTTTGGAATAACAGTGTTTCTCTAGCGATCCAATAGTTCCATAGATCTTGCGATGCTGATGCTAATAATCTACAACAGTTTAGCGTGTCAGCTTCTACTAAATATAAAATTAATTACCATGGTTATGCGAATAATCGCTTACCGCAAAGTAAAATGTCCAATTTTATCGTACACTGAATGCTCCAATAAATATTCAAAGTTGCCATTAAATTCGTGAGCTTTAGCCTGGTACAATAATTGCATATATTCTAACCTAACGAAAACACATTTCTCTAAAACGTGAAGCGAAATATGTCCTGTAGGAACTTTAATATAAAACATTCTGAAGTGAATAATCACATTCGACAATAATATTCATTGACATTATCCATATGTTTTTTACTTCGATTTGATAACATATAATGTCATACTGTCACGTTGTATCCATCGTTGTTTAAATTATTTATATACACATTCAATTGTCCGTAAAAGTTGTTACTATTGTTTTGTTGTTACCATGAATTTTATAAAGCACCCGGTACGCATCTTTAATCCGTACCACTCCGTACACTTTTCAGTATCGCAATATTTGCGATACAGAGAAATAATATTTACATTTTTCTATGGTTATATTGTAAAACTGTGTATTTCTTGTAAAGTTACAATTCAACATTCCACTTAAATGTATTACAATCTTTTCGTAGCTACGGAGTTCAAATACTTTTTAAACGATTTTATTCAGTTTCGATCCTCTGTTTGTTTGTATGTTGTACAGGGTTGCCACCTTATTACCATATCAATCTTGGAGTGCCACACATTCCAACCCGGAGATTTGAATATAAATCCGGAGATGGAAAAAGCAAAAAAGTTTTGTTCTTGAATATCCGGAAAACAGATGTGCGATTCTTTTAAGCTCAAACAATTCAGAATTTAAAAGTATCTGTTTCTTTAATTAATAACTATTATTGTGTATAAAACTGATACCATTGTATAATACCAGAATTTCTTATTATCTCATTTTTTTCTATAACCCAGAGATTTTTTCAGTAAAACCGGAGCCTGGAGATTTGCTTCAAAACCCGGAGTCTTCGGGCCAAAACCGGAGAAGTGGCAACCCTGATGTTGTACGGTTAAAATCTGGCAACTCAAATTTAACTCACTTCCAACTATCCAATTGTCTTGAAACTTTGCAGGCGTACGTAGTTTGGATGACAATATAAAATTATGAAAAAAAATTAACCCCGAGCGGATGAAAAAATTACCCAGTTTTCAATAAATATACCATAACCACAAATCTAAACGACTTGAAATCAGCAACTAGCGTTCGTTACGAAACCTACAAAAAGCCGCTGCGCTCGGATCGCTAGTCGCATTGCGATTTGAAATTAAATAAAAGATACTTATTTCTAAAGAAGTTAGCACTGCGAAATGTAAATCCGTAAACACTAAAAACTAAAAACTAAAAAATATATAAAAAAAATTTATGTTAAACGATTTTATTAAAAATGCACTAAAAACTAAAAAATAATATCGTTATTAAATAAAATCGTGGAGCAGGATTTTTCATAACAAAATATGAATCAATTTAATACAGCATCAAGAGTCGAAATGAATTTGCTGTGAGATACCCTGCTCCATGATGTAAGGACATAAGGTGTGCTCGTGCGCACCCTTTACAAATTAGCCAATAACGTGCCCTTCCCAAGATCGTCCATATTGGATTGTCAACCAATACGACAGTTGCATTAACTTATTCAAACTTCGCACCTTTACAGTTTGCGCTACACGAAGTTAGGTAGTACATTATAAACCCCATAATGTAACTAGGCGGCCATATTTTAACATGGCGGAAAGTGGGAAGGCGCAGTAGAAGGCGAAAATGAGCCGCTGCGCGAGCACACCTTATGTCTTTACATCATGCCCTGCTCCACGATTTTATTTAAAGTGAAAAAAAAACACCATCGAAATTGCAGTACAAGAAAAGAATTATTTTTTAGTTTTTAGTGCATTTTTAATAAAATCGTTTAACACAATTTTTTTTTATATATTTTTTATTGTTTACCTCCACTTTTAAACGCGCGATACAATATTTACGTAAATAAAGGCGTTAAAGCGCACGTAAAGCCCGATTTTTATGGAACGCGGGATACGCGATAAGATGGATTTAGGAACACTTATTCCCCCAGGCGCGAAATGACGCGCAGATTCAAATCCTGTTACCGCTATCAACGAAACGTGCTTCGAAACTGTAATTCGAAAAGGAACAGTGAGGAGTTGAAGAAATCACGCGCGTTCAGTGAAATATGTAATATCATTTCATTCGACTGTTCGATACAAATAGGTTTTATCGTTGTGCTTCCCGCGTACTTCCGCCTTTATTGAGACGTACATACAAGATATACGAATAGAATTATCGTTCGCAAGACGTAGATTACTGTCAGCAACGGTTCGCATTTATAGGCAGACTGCGCGAAATAAGAATAATACAATAGCTCAAGGACATCTTCCATTAGTAACAAGGTACAAATGTACGTCAATTATATTTAAAAAAAAACGAGGAAGAAGAACACAATTAAGATATGACGTTAAAATGCGCGCATTCTGGAATTCGCCGCTGGAAAATAATTTAGAGCAACGAGTTCGTCACGTGTCACGTTTATCGTAGAAGATACACTTTAGCCGTTACAAAGTGCCGTAAATGACTAGTTGGATTCTACCTGTACAGGGCTTCCCAGGCTTTAAAGTGGTGTGAAATATTCGCTCCTACTAATTACCGGATTACTTTTCGTGCTTCTCCGAAGTAACATCAACGTTTAATGGAATTACGAAGCTTTATTTGAGCACAATAAATAATCCTAGAAATATATTTTACACTTCTAAAACACGTCGTTGTATTCAGGCAATTCTTCTTTCCAGAAACGATAACGCGGAACGAAAACATTTGTCTTCTCGCAAGAATTTCATTTAAAATTTGCAGATACAGATCCGATGGGTTACCCTATACACATACGTGGCTATCGAGCGTAACATGTATACCTTTCTTTTTTTTCTCATGATTTGTCCCTTAAATTGTCACCTGTATAATACAAATAGTTTCTAGATCGTTGTACATCGGTTTATTACCAGTCCTTCGCCTATATGAAATTTAATTACATCTCCATCTCGTTCGTCTTCTTACCGCTAATTTAAAATATAAATACCTATATGTATATATATATATATATATTTATATATATAATTCCCTTTACATAGTCTACTTATATCGATTTTGTTCAAGCTTTATTAGCCATAGACAATCTGCTTGGTTATTTACAGAGATTAGATACAAAATTATAAACAGTTCTTAGTACAAAATAATTTTATGACTATAACGATTAAGGTTCAATAGCATAGAGCAGGCCTAGGCAACCTTTCGTGGCCTATCAGCGGTTTTCCTCTCTTTCTTATTCTTTCTCTTCATACGTCCAACGATAATCGTTCGGAGGAAAGTGTAACTTTTTGCCAGGTTTCCGGATTGCGATATTATTTACATGTTCTGTAGTAATTTGTATTAGTACAGGGCCATGGACCACCAGCGCCGAGTGTCGCCGCGATGCTGACAGCCGGCGACGGATATTACCCACTAAAAGTTTACAGCTGCTTCTTTCAAAATATTACGAAAGTACTGTAAACAATATCTAGTTAAATCATTTGAAGCTGATGGAGAATTAATACTGACAGTTTCGCGTAAGGAAATATCGCAGCGTAATCATTAATCGCATTTCTATCGTCTGAGGAATTCGTAATTGTTGCCTGGCGAGGCAAAGAACGCAGGAAAAATGAAACGTTCGACGGAGAACGAAGTTTGAACGACGCGGTTGTATGCTCTAGTGAACAAGCCATAGATTGCCTCTGCCTGAATAGAAGATATAGCTAGGTGAGCTCTCCACAGTCTTCCGCGATTACCTCTACATTCCTCTCAATTCCACGTTAGGTAAACAATCGGGGGTGCCGGAAATTAGGTCAGTTTCGTTTCTACGACTGCGAATATGGGGCAAGGTTCTTCACTTAATCGAGTTAAGTCCTTGATGAGTTCGTTTTACATGATATTAATGGTTCCAGTGGCCACAGTAAATTACTCGTCCCTCGTTTTTAAAATAAGAAAAGGGCTCGGGTCTTTGGAAATATATAGTCCGTTATCAGAAAATAATAGAAGAAAATAAATAATATGATCTATTTGATATTACATTCAAGTTACAGCCATTCTTCAGTTCCAACCAACTCGTAGTTCCTTATTTCTATCAAAGCATCTTATTAAGATTTAAAGACTTCAGATATGTTCGCAACCTTGCTTGAAATATTCCTCGATAACAGGGTGGAGCAGACCACTTGTTCATTCAAATACTACAACGTTTCGTTAGAAGGGCAAAACCTCCGACCACTTTGTATCATGTAAAACTCACTTCATCGCGCTTGGATTCGTCGTCTACTCGGTTACAAAATTCTACGCCGAAAGGAAGGTGACGATAAAACGGCAATTCCACTGTCATCTGACAATTCTTTTCTCAGTGCCAATACTACTCTTGCGACAGCACCAACATGGAAGATTGAACGATCCCGGAAGCCTTGAGGCTTAAAGCGTGATTGTCGATCGTACACTTATCGCGAAAAACATTCGTGCAACCGAAAAATGAAACGAAAATCTCTTGAGCCTTGCGGGGATGCTTCTACCGATTGCCAATTCACCCCGTGTCGGGTGGACCGTCGAAGTCAACGCGGAGCTCGCGGGACCGAGATCCTTTGAATCGAGCGCCTTCGAGCGATCGATGACGGTAACGACGGAGAATGCCTACGGATGGGACATCCTTCGCGAACGGAAACGGCGAAGCCTTAGAAATCACAGAAGAGAAGGTTCGCTGTCTCGTAATCTCACCTAGAGGGACGAGATCCTCTATCCTCTTTGGGGACGACGCACGAAAAAAGACACAGTCTTTACCGATGAGTTGTAAAAAAAAATTCAGTCATATATAATAACTAGCTTTACTACACAGCTTCGCTTGAAATTTAGATTCTGATTTTATAAAAAAAATTATTTTTTGTCAAAATAGTCACATTTATCTGGATTAATTAGGCATAATGAGCTGGAACACATTTCGTGACCCCAAAGCTTACCGTTTGAAAGTTTTTGGGCGACAAACACTTTCTGCTTTATATATTAAGATTATATAATATTAAATACTATTATTATATACGACTAATTTTTTTTGCAATTTACTGAAACGTTAGTAAATACGAGTGGATAACGCTCATCACTAAAAACCGTGTAGTTTTTTATGCGCCGTCTTTTAAGAAAGGCGAAAAGTTGCCCATCTAGACGAGAATACCCCTTTAAACGGATCACGCCTGCTTTTAGTCCGGATATTACCCTTCCAGGCAGTCGTTCCCCTATTACCGTCAACAGTGCTCGAAAACACCACCGCCCCTTTCCTTTTCACTTTTCCTCATTCGCAAGGGACATAAATTTCTTAAAGACCGTTGGAAAATGGACACGCTAGGTAGACGCGAGCTGTCTAGATCATAGAGAGCGAATCATCGAGCTAGGAAAGTGTTATGCATTTCCACGATGGAAAGTTCTATTTGAAAAAGTTTTAGCGGAAAGGAAGATAGGGGACGAACACAGCTACATGATCTCCCGCAATGTCCTTCTCGAGAACGATTCCCTCTTTTGGAAATAATATTACAAGGTTCAATCCCTTCTCCCTTTGTCTACCGGCCGAGACGAAGGTGTCGGCGAGTGAATGGAGCTTGAACGCGGCGCAAGACGAATATATCCTTTTGCTACTGAGATTTCCGAGTCGGTAGGTACAGGTAGGTACGTAGAGATACACTAAATTATCACATGAGTAGACAAGTGAGTTACTCGTTAGCAGTAGGGGGCAACGATACAGCCAAAGGCAGCAATATGCTTACATCGATGAATCTAAACGCAACTATGATTCGTTTTTCTAATGTCACGAGCAATTGTCGGGCAGTATTTCTTTCTCTCTCTCTCTCTCTTTCTCTCTTATTTTCTTCTTTTACGTACTAATTAACGCGACAACTACGTCATCACGCCTGGTGCCTGATCTCTGTATAAAATGCTAAGTTGTCGGATGATTTCTACGTTACAATTAGCGGAAACATAACTATCTTCGCTCTTACCGATAACTCCGCGAGTATCGTCTACGATACGTTCGCTCCGCGCTCGCAGATATATCGTTACCGTTTCTCGTTTCTCCTCCCCATCTCTTCGTCCTCTCTTCGCTGAACGGCAGAGAAGTGATTCTTGTTACGTTTAAATTCAACGGACGTACATTCCTTCTTTTTATTTTTATATACGAATACGGGCTACGCCTCTGATTATCTACTCCTTACGCGGCGAATTACATTAAGATATATAAATAGTATTTTTAATGTTATAACGGTAACATCACCTACATGCTAGATATTGCGAATGCTATCGATATAGTAATTCATCTGATATAAATACATGGAACATAACGATTCGAATGATTAATTACTCTGATGTCGCGGGAGAACAGCGTCCCGCCTCGAAAGGGTTCACACCAAGTGGCCGTTTAATCCTTCCACGCATCCCCTTTCGTTTCCCCGCGAAACGAAAGGCTCCGATATGTCGATCGCACCGATAAATCCTTTCGAACGCCGCACCAAAAGTTCCGGCCGACCTGTTGGGCCAACCGTCTTCGCTGGCCTCACAGGGGAATCGCGTTCGGGTGAGACAGAAAGGAACACGATTCCCAAAAACGATTCGAACTGCTGGCGCCCGCTGCCAATCTCTCTTCCTGTTCGCAGCCGACGCAATGATAAATCTTCTCTTACAATCTCGACGCACGCCTACATGTATGTACAATATACTAGTTCTTTTTCTCTTCTTCGTTTCTTTTGTGTGTTTGTATTGATCCCGCCTATCATATAAAGTTACAATTATGATGTGTCGTAATCCGTGGTGCGAGCCACCACTGCTTAACAGCGAATATGTATACCCTCGTACTTCCTCCGTAAATCACGAACAATGATATTGCCGAGCTCTCCAGCGAAATCACCGCCTCGGTAACGTTATCGAAATCCTATTTCACGAATTTCAGCGCGCACTCGGTTCGCAGCCGCGAGGTCGCGTAGACGTTCGTGCGATATTCATCTACGCTCGTTTCTAACGAACGCAATTTAAATTTAAACAATGCCATCCGATCGGGGATGCGCTGGCGAAAGAAACGTAATCTACGCGGGATTTCGATGCGGTTCCGCCGTGCAGGCGATGCGAGAGCCCTACCGCGTTTTAAGTTATATGGAGCTCGACAGTCTTGACTCTGCTTCGTCGACCAAAATTCGAAGCAGGCCTGTCGAAATGCCTAAACGATTACAATTAATTTACGCGCGACGAATTGTAACACTCGCATTTATACTCTATTTCAATTCGTATATCTCTTTTTTTTCTTTTTCACTCGATCGACAGCTCCCGGTGTGGAGTCTGACGTTCAGTTAATATATTGCCGTCCGTCCACGCGATTCCTTCGCGTTCACTTCCACCCGCGCTTCCTTCTTCCTCTTTCGTCCCTCTTGTCGCTTCCTTTCAACCGGAAGAGGGTAACTTCTAATTCTCTTAAGTAACGAGTATCCTTATTTACCTCGACGATATAGATACACTATACAGGGTGTGCCAAGAGTAGAGGACAAGGTGAAAGAGGGAAGTTCTTTTTGCTATAAGAAATCGGGAGGTCGCTTGCCATTTCGCAACTAGACGCGGCGTGTTTAAGGACAGAAGCTGCTGAAGTTTAGAAAGTTTAGTAGTTGCACTCGCAGCTAACCTGGACCTAATTCAGACTCTCAAAATTGAATCGCTTATGTGAAGGGTAAGGGGGAGAAACTGGGAATGTCCATTTTTCGTGATTTCGCGATTTATTTGCATATTTACTAGCTTTACTACTCGGCTTCGCCCGAAATTTAGATTCTGATTTTAGAAAAAATTATTTTTTTGTATTTTTTTGTGAAAATAGTCAGATTTTATCTGGATTACGTGGACATAATGAGCTGGGACACATTTCGTAACCCCAGAGTTTATCAATCGAAAGCTTTTAGGCGACAGACAAACACACAACACTTTCTGCTTCATATATTAAAATTTTAATGGTGGAAACTGGGACTTCAGATCTGTCGAATCACAAAGAGTTATAAAGTCCGAATACCTCTGTAAGAGAACGTTAAAGAGATTTGGTATAAAAAATACGGAATGCCTCCACTCTCTGTCTAAGCATAAGTTTCTGTCGTCAAGGTAAAACAAATAAATTATTTAAGAATAAAATTATGCAAAAATGTTAAATTCATTGAACCTTGTTTCATTACTGGCGGACTAAATTACTAAAGTATTAAAACTAAATTTTCTCATCAAAGCTGTTTTGTGACATTCCCCGTTTCTCCCCTTGCCCTTCGTATTTTAAAACCGAAACTAGAATTACAAAACGGTAAAGTACCCTTTATATGATTTCCGTGATTTCCTTTAACACAAACAATTCCCATGCTCCTTCGCGCTTGTTTTGGGACACCCTGTCTAAGTGTTTAATCCATGCAGGAATGTTCACAGCTGTATTTACGATTACACGATATTGCTCCTAAGTTTTCGACGATCATCACGGACCACGAGTCCCCTCGAGTTCCTCGCGTCCTCGCGCGAGTGTTTCGCCCGAACATTGGTTACCTTCGAATACGCACAAAGGGCGCTTCGGGTTTCGATTGTCGAATTCACAGTTTCATGTCCGTATTTCCTATACCATCTTACGTCTAAACAAAACAGTTCATCGGATGCTTGCCAGCGCGCTCCCCGTTCACGCGCCACCAATGAGTAAGTTACATGAACTTGGAGCACCATTCCGCTACCTCGAGTTCGACACGATCAGTCTTTACCTACGTACGGCGAAGCCCGATGAATTCGGTCTGCCCGAACTGCACCGGAGTCTTTCAGCTTCCGCGAAGAGAGCCCCCGCCAGTTTCGCTGCAAGGTATTCCTCCGATTAATCGCAAGAAGCTTCGAGTTCACCATCGTTGCCGGAAACCACGCTCGCACCTCGTCGTTGTGCGCGCTCCCTTCGACGCCTCGTTCCCCGTTCGATTGATCGAGCCGCCTGGACACCGTGCACGGGGGAAGCTCGGGAATCAGAACTTCGTTCTCACGGTTACCCAGTGAGGGTAGAGCGCGTCGTCGACGGTCTGCCGGTCCGTGGTGGAGCGTTCGTTCGCCGGGCAACCGTGGCAAACGCCGCGGAAATCGTGGCCGTCGAGGTCGCGGAACGTTCAGTATCAGGACGTGGGCGCGTAGCCGAGGTTCTTTCGCTGGAGGAACATGGAGATCTCCCGGAAGGTGGGCCTCTCGCTCTCCTCCCGCCGCCAGCACTCCAGCATCAGGTCGTAAATATCCTTGGAGCACGCGGTGGGTCGCAGCAAATGGTTGAAAAGGTTATCGGGGTTCTCCTCGCAGCCGTTGTTCTCGCCACCGGTGTCGGCGCAGTCCGCTGCCCGGTGGAGCCGTCGCAGGCTCTGCACCACTTCCTCGTCGGACAAGTGCTCGTACGGCACCCGTCTGCCGAGGTTCAAGATCTCCCAGAGGGTCACCGCGAACGCCCATACGTCGCTCTTCGTCGTGTACTTGCCCTGCGGAGATCGTATCGATTATCACATCCCATGTCAGAGAAAAGAGGATTTTAAACGAGCAGAACGGTGAATTTGCCTTTAAGAATGGACCATTCTAATCTACTGGATTGATTATTTACTGATCTGTCCTTGCATCTACAATTAACGCGACGTCAAACAAGTGACTGTATTATCATACGCAACAGATTGAGCAAATAGCGTCGCCGCGGTAAATGATAAAATCAAACGTAATGTTTAAATTGCACACCGAGGCTGGGGAAATTCGTAATTAAGCAGCGGCTGTAATCGACGGCAAACAAAACGGAACAACACATGCAACACGAAACGCGCGGTTAAAGCTTACCAGAAATATGGACTCCCAAGCCATCCAGCGTATCGGCAGCGGCACCGCGCCATCGACTTTGTAATAATCGCACGCGTACAATTCGTTGTCCGTGCCGAAATCCGAGATTTTAATGTGATAAGCTTTGCCCACCAAGCAATTCCTGTAATCGAAATCATGGGGGATAACGATGAGCAACTCGCGTATAGCAGGCTTGCTCTACAAATATTCAGCGGTCCGGCCATTTAATTAACTTCGGCCCATCGGCGGGAGGGGGCTTTTAACGCTATTAACAATCTTCTAATTTACCCTTCGGTATCGATCACATCTCGCCCGCGATATTTCCACTCGCTCCGGTCCTCGTGGCTTTTGTTTCTACGCTGCCCGGCCAGCCCGCTACGGGCCACAAAGGGGAATTGTAGAATTGTGCGCGCAAAGGGGAACACTTGGGGATAATTCTAGGGCTGGCCGCAGACACGCGAATCAGTTTCGACTTCGGGACCGGCCAGAGAGTCCGAAATACTTTTCCGACCGATTCGCTCCGAATGAAAAAGGCCACGATCAAATCGATCTCCGGGCCAGGTATGCGGGGGAGGGGGAGGGGCGGCGGGGGAGGGGGTGCATAGCACGGACGCCAATCTGCATACGCGTACGCATTCTGTGCATGGCAGCCGACCGGAAGCAGGAATGGCTGCCTGCGGGCTGCATTTGCACGTACGTGTGGATGAGCTACGTTTCCTGTACAAGCACACGCCACTGTGCAATTGTACGTAGACCCGTGGCGCGGCAAACTTTACCGCGGCTGGATCGCTGAACGATCATCGCGGGTCGTTACGGGACGGGGTTACGCTGTGACCGCTGAAGAACTTGCGGATCAGAGTGCAGACGATGAAGCACGGTGGTAACGATTGGGGTAGTAGTTAGTGACGTTTGGACAAAAATTCAAGTTTTTCGTATCTATATCTGCTGAATGTATACTACTTCCTAAATGTTCATCCGTCTCGAAAATGAAAATATTAATGAGAGTTAATCAAAATTGTAATTGGAAGGAACAGTTGGAAAATTTAACTCTTCGTGGTCACAGGGGGTGTATTTTACTCCAAGAGCAATTTTCGATTTGAAATGTCGCACCTTTACGTCTTCCAAAGGGGATTTATCGCAATACACAAAATAATTTTTTTTTAAAAAACCAGGGTTATCCCACAACCATGGCAAACCGCTCATTTTCGGCTACAAATTTTATCATGTATTTAAAAAATTACATTTCTAGAAAAAGACTATTAGACCATGATTGTATAGGTAAGTATTATAAATGTACAATTATCACTGAAAAGTTAAAAGATTCAAAAATACGCAAATGGTAACTCCGTGTGACCAATTAGTGATTATAAGAAGCTGTGACCACGAAGGGTTAAAGATAGCATTTTTTATCAGAAAAATCTGCCTCCTTCGAGACGCTGTTTAATATTTCCTCTCCGCTTTTTTCTAACATGAAGAGCATTCTTCTGCGTTAAGAATTAACATCGTCAACTAAAAATTAGTGTTTCCAATGTATTAAAAAATTAATATTCAATGCAATAAAGAAAATCGTCAAAATTCTTTACAATTGACGAGGAATACCTTCCACGTCCCAACGAGTCCCACATTCTAACCAAATGGAATATTTTCAGCATATGTTAAAACTGTCAGCGTTATGTCGTTTTACGTATATACGTTCGCATCGTAGACTTCGTCACAATTTCTACTAGTACTATATGTATTTCAGTTAAAAGAGCATTCAATAATCTACTAAATACACAGTTTTCAAACTTTTTTTATAACAAACATGTTAAAAAAATTGAAAAAGAAAGATTAACTAAATGTAAAATATATTAAATTATACATCATTAGAAACGAATAATTTTTTCCTGTTTTTTGGTACAAATTAAATTCCGACATCTTGTATAGTTCAAAGATTATACACAAATGCCATTAACTTCCCCAATCCGGACCACTATGCGACGACACGCGTCATCTTCATTTTTCGCAGGATAACGTACCAGGGAAACAGCAGAACTGGCTCGCACCGATTTTAACGACGAAAATCGTCGGAGAGTTTAAATTTGAAACGCACCCCGCTACGTCAAAGCTGCTGTTAAATGAACCACTCTACTACTCAAATATACCGGACCATACAATTCCTACAAACTTTACATCTAATTTTCTCGCAATTGGCTGGATACCTCCGGCTGAAATTATAATCACGCTGCGTTATAGACGCAGACGTATCAGCTCACCAAGTTTCGTTGAAATCGGTGCGAGCCATGTCTGGTATTTCCCTTGTTACGTAGTTCACTACGCGCTGCAACGAGATGTGCTCAATTATACGTAAATCCACCCGGAAGCTTTCGAAATGCTAGACACCACTTCCCTGTCTCAAACAAGGGTGTATTCATTTACCGCAGCGAATGAGTACGTGAAATGAATACGTTTGAAACGGATTGGGAGCCGAGTGTGGCGAAAGGCGCTGCGATTACAGAGCTCAGGCGTCGATAGGTGCCACCGCGGAATTACAGAATGGCGAAACACGATCTGTATCGGTTTCTCTGGCGTGTACACAGGGAGATTTCTGTCTCCGCGGAGGGGCAGCCGAATCGTCGCGAAATATCTGTCTAACAGCATTCGATTCTGGTTTAAGGGGAGAGGGGCTGGCTGCCTTCTGGTTTCAAAGACGAACTATAATTCTCCCTGCGGACAAACGAGCAGCTGAACGGTATTCGAGTATCCAGCGTTATCGAGTGAATGGAGTCAATTAATTTCGTCGGCGGAACAAAGCTCCAATTTGGAGGTAGAACCTAGGTAATTAGCCGCGCTTTATCGATCACTGTTATTGGCTACGCTACGCTCGTGGAGTTTACCGACTAGGACGGTCACCAGATCCACCGAAGTCCCGGGTCAGAACGCTAATGCAATAAGCAATGCTCAGTAGATGAATCCCATTGAGCCTCTGTGTGACTTACAGCAGGTGATCCCATCAGCGACGGTGGCCTTTTCTGTTTAGTACGCATTCGAGGTAAGAGCGATCGATCTTGTATAATCATTGATCCAATAAAGTATATACGTAGCTACGGAGTAGAGTACAATTCGTGGTAGAATCAAAGGCAGGTTGACTCTTCGCATAAAAAGAAATCGGAGATCTGGTATAACTGTTTCTCATAGATGGCCCCGCTTTCGAGGAAATCGAAAGGTGGTCGAGCACGATTCGATTAACGTGTCTGTCCATCACTCGTCGCTTCTACTTGCGCGTCAGCGTTCCTGGGTGATATCAATTTCCTCGAACACGAGACTCCCCATACGAGGTGCACACTTTCTGTGTCCTTCTACACGAAGAATCATCCCCTTCTAGAAACTACCCTCGACTCTGTATAATTTCTACGATCCTCCATCTCTTTACCTATCCTTCTATCTACCACTCATAAAACTCCTTTGATCTCGTCTTAAAAAGCTCCTCAATTACCCTCCCGTCATCACTCGTCGCTCCCGTTTCCTTTGCGTTCAGAATTATTTACAAGATTCTCCGTTGAAACATTCGAAAAGTACAATTGACGACGCACAATACAGGCCGCCTCGGGGTCCAAGACGCCTCCCCGAAGACGCGGAGCATCCACTTTCCCGTCATTTCCCTCGACAACCGGAGGAGAGTCACTCGCAGGGCCATTGTCGGCCGTCGTTGCGTTCGAGTGCACCTTCTGGTGATACGCTTTAACGTTAGAAGGGGCGTTAGGTCGGGACAAGGGCTTCCGCGGGGGCGCGACGGCGTGCGATCGTAGGTAGGACTTCGACCCCGCGGACGCTTCGATGTTAGATCGAACGGTAGCCGTTCGTCGTGGAGGGGGTGGAGCGGGAGGGTAGGGCGGGCGCGAGAGTTGAACGATCTAAAGGAAGAAAAGGAAGAGAGCGAAAGAAGAAAGGGCGGAAGGCAGGAAGGTACGGAAAGCCATTCTCTACATTTGTAATCGAAGTCGGAACAAAGGCAGCCTCGCTTAGTACGGGGGTGGAGTACCTACATCGAGTCCTCGGCGTTCTCCACGGTCGGGGTACACGTTCTTGCGGCGTGTGCGACCACTATCACTGTTTCTGGTAACACCACCACCACCGGTATCACCGCTATCGCCCCGACCACGCCGAGCCACCCGCCATCCACCGGTGTTGGCGCACCGCTGGGCCCTTCCCATCGTCTTTCTCCCTGTCCTTAAGTGTTTCACCCATGCGCTCCTGCCCGTACACTTTTATACCCGAGATCACACGCGCGTCTCCTCTTTTCCCCGGCTATTACAGACACACGTGTACGTACGTGTACGTACGTAATGCCGCGGCGGGTCGCCCCGCTGTTCCCTCCTACCTTCTCCCTTCAACCGGGCCAATTGAATTGCATTACCGTTTGATCAGCAATCGATTCTTTCCTCTTTTCCACTCGGCCCGCTTCTGAGAATGACTTTATACGGGCGCTCGCTCGCGAATAAAATAAGGTGCCGGGAGAAATTGGCTGGCGAGCGTTAGGATAAAAGTCCGGGCTTGCGGACGCCGACTCCGACACCAACGATGTATACGTGCCACCCGACCCCTACGAATTTATTCCCTCCCCTTCTGTCCCCGGATTTTTCTTCGGACAGGGATCGCGGTTCACCAAACACCCCCGCGCCTCTGTATCGTTACGCTCGCTCGCGACATGATTCTACTTTTGTTCCCGTTATCAATGTGGCTGATCAGAAGAATATGGAGCTTCTTTCTTTCGTGTTAATCGCGTTGCGTTTGCTGACCGTTGGAATGCGATGAGCGATGCGGTCTCGTGCTCGTGGCGGGCAGTCTGGATCGCCGGTACGATCGTCGACTTAAATCGTCCTACAGGCATTCGGGAGCACGTGCAGCGTCGTAATAATACCAGAGGCTAGCGCGCAGGAAGCGCATCCTGGTATTCTATTAAGATTTACGAGCGGTCGTTTGAGAGACACTGGTCAACCGGAAACTAGGTTCCACGTGTTGTAAGAGCACAGCGCGGTTAACGTGAATATGTATGTGGAGCGCATATGCGCATATGTGCGTTTATACCTCCCATCGATTCCACGGGATGGCCATTGCATTTCAATAACAGGAACGTGGATGGGTTCCGCTGCGCACCGTGTATACGCTTTAGTCTGTGAAAGTCGAAGGTTCCTGATCCCTGGATATTACACGGTCAGCGGAGATCGGTACTGAATTTAGAAAATGTCCCGAAATCTTCTACTCCTCTTATGAACACAAGAAGATTGTATAACAATTGCAGTGCGTTCGTAATTTATTCTTGCTTCTCACAATCACTACTAACCCACTTCCTTCTCACTCACAGTTCTTCGCGTATGACTCCTAAAGTACAAGAGGCAGAAAGAAAGGTTTCAAAAAGTGTAATGGTGCACTAAGCGCTGCAAACTCGCGTTAACAAAATTTTGGAAAAGGTTTCTTTTTCATCAGATATTTTTCTTTTCTAAACTCTTTTCAAAATTATGTTAACGCAAGTTTGCAGTGTTTATTGCACCATTCAACTTATGTTTGAAACACTTTTTTCTGTCTCGCGTGCTTTAGGAGTTACACGCGAAAAAGTGGGAGTGCTTATTTGACTTTGTGGTTAGCTTTCACACCCTTAATAGGATTCCAAGAAATTTGTTCACTTTCGACGCATATATTCAAAATACCCGAATCAATCATCGCTCATTGAACAATACGGTGAACGTAGTGAAAGAAAATTGGCCATTGCCAATAGTGGAACGTTTCATAGAATTGGAAACACCCTGTATTAACCTACCTAAATTCTCTTTCAGGGCGGTGTGCGCGTGCACTCCATAAAAGTTTATCGGAACCTTCCTATCGAGTCGAGTGTTATTCTGGCCCTAACATTGAGAAAAGATTCGGGGGAGGCGAGGTACATTCACTCGAGCCAGCCGACTGTAAGTTACACACAGATTTCACGCGGGACGGACTCGAGGTAATTCGTAATTAAACTGGGCGAACGTTACGTATTGACGATTCGGTCGGTAATAATCACAGCGCTCATGTTTAATCGTTATTCCCGGCGAAAATAAGCAGCAGTTCTTGCTGTTTTCCGCTCGACGGATCGCTAACGAATCGCTGATTTCCCATGTGGGCTTCCGGCTCCGTTTATTTTGGGGCTTATGGAAATGCACCCTGGGAAAGCTTTGATTTAATTTCAACTTGAGCGTGCGAGGGGGGAGGTCGATACTGGGGGCTCGTCTTGATTTAATGGATGTTTATAAGCCTCCGAAGATGGACACTTCACTTTACGAGACACCTGCGACCCTATCGCTTCGTTAACGATTAAAACTCTCACGTTCAGGATGATAAAACAGTAAAAAGAAGTTTTACCGTATTTGCGGGCTAACTGAGGAGCCTTAAGTTCCTTAAATTACGTACCTAAGGGTAATTTTGTCGACTTCTTACCCCTCCCTCTCCAAGTATAAGAATTTATAAGATTTCATATTCCTCCCCTTGCTTACGTATCGAATATTTTTTACAATGCATTTTTTCAGTTATTAAAATTCTTTTAAAGGGGTATATAATTCATTTAACTCGGTATCGCGTCTGCGATGAAACATTTTTTTTTAGGCTACTCATATTGGAAATTAGATTAAAGAAATATTACGTGAGACGCTAACTGACTCCATCTCTCCCTTTATAAAAAATGTAAGAAATTCCCGAGCCCCCAACCTCCCCAAAAAACTTTACGTAATTTAAGGACGACCCGACTTTTGGACAGTTTGCTATCGAATTTTTTTTGCAATTAAATACCTTCGTTCACGAATAATATAAAATCCCTATGATTCAATACCCACATTGCGCTGATCTACTTATGTACAGATCTAAAAAATTAATTCCCTCTGTTCCAAAGGAGTCGAGTGGATCAATTACTGAAACCATGGGTGCAGAGAAGGTTTGATCGACCCTGAAAAAATATTCTCAAGGCAATAGTAGATTAAAGGGCGTCATTTACACCTATTCTCCTTACTCTCTCTCGCGCGCGCACTCCAGAAGTCGGAACAACGTTTACTTATCTCCCTGGCGGAGCAACAAAACGTCTGCACGCGGGGGTGGAGGCGACGACGATAGTTCGGATGCCCGTCGCTAAGACGCGTTTATCCTCGTGGGAAAGAGGGGAATCCGGCGGATACGTTTCGCCTCCCCATCCCCGAAACTTCTGCCGTACTCACCTAGTAGCCAGATCCCGGTGCACGAAGTTCAGATTCTCCAGGTACCGCATGCCCGACGCGATCTGGGCCGCCATGTAGATGAGACAGTTGAAACTGAAACGAGGAAACGGCATGAGTCGCGGGGTAGGGCGAAGTTAAGAGCGAGGGCTGCAGCTTTTCGAGAGGGCGACGGGGGTGGCCGGGATCGGGAAGAGCTGGCCGGGACGCGCGAGGATCTGGTGACTGCGCGCCGACGCCCGCGTCGCTCACGATTAATAAACGCTTCAAACTCCGGTCTGCGAGAGAAACTTATTGGGTGTTAACTTCGCGACGCCTTGCCACAGCGGATGAAACTAAATCTCGAGCCTCGCGGGGGAATTATAGCGAAATTCTGCGCGACTGATTAATTTTCCTGCGCCACTTGAAACGAGACCCCTCGAGGTCTGCGCCCCGAGGTGCGCTCTCCCCGTCCACGCGTAGTGCTCGCGGGAATGATTGAGAATCGGTGGAAAGGAGCTCTCCTTTCTTCAGAATAGGCGATCCCACTTCGTGGATTTCGAGGATGATTAATTACCTGAGCGTTTTCACGCCGATCGGCATGGAGTGGGCGTCCTCGGCGGTGATATGTGTCTTGAGGAATTGACAGAGGTCGCCGTGCTCCAGGTACTCCATCACCACGCAGTATGGCTCCTCGCGGCAACAGGCGCCCAACACTCTAGCGATGTTGCGGTCCTCCAGGGCGGCCAGGATCCTCACATCCCTTTGGAAGTCCAATCTAAACAAGTTCGCCAAGCTTATTCACAGATAATCGTTCATTCGGGGAGGTGAAATAAATTCAGGTCCTATTGGCCCAGCAATCCAATCACGTTCCTCTATTTTTCCCTATGTAATCAAGCTACGGCACTTCCGGCGAATTGCCGCGAATTTCAGCGAATTTCCATTCCGTACACAGGACAGGAGACTTTCTAAACGACACGGAGCGCCGTACACGGAATCGGATTTCGCATCGACGCGAGGGAACCGGGCTGGGGATCGTTAAGGGGAATGGACTGTCGCCCAGGGCCCGACTGTGTCCATTCCGCGAAATAACCGTAAGATTTTCGAACAAAGTTCGGGCAGTTTCGTTTGCATGCCCGCCGCGAATTAAACGACTCCAGCCCTCCGATTAGTCTGGCCCGCGACGTACGTACGGTACTTGCTGCGTAAAGGAAACTCGGTTCACCGGCGGCGTACGTGCACACCGACGAGTAACGGGAGGGTTGCCACGCTGCAACATCAGTTACATCGTGCTTACTTACGATCGACTTAGTAATGGCACTCTCGCGTGATAGCTTAATGCGATCGTTAACAAAACTACACGGTGGCTGGTATCGATTCCCCGTAAACTGTGAATTCCGGTGCGTGCCGTCGCCGCCGTGGCATCTTCGAGGCGCGTGGGCGAGACCTACGACCTTCGCGGGGCTGAATCGTATGTTAAATAGTGAGTTTCTGCGTTGCTCTCTGCAAGGTGGATCCCGTTAACAGGTTCACTGTCTGGGACATTGGGTGTGGAACGATCCTACAGCCTTGGCTTCTACTCTGTAGCGTCGTGTGAAAGGACCAGGGTCAACGAGGTGGATAGCAAGTGCTGACAAGGAAACATATTGGAGTGACAATCGCCGATTTTTAGAGTTCTTATAAAAATATTTGACATGTATTTTTTTTATGACTGACTTTCGTGTTGAAGGCGTGAAGACGGTTCTTAAAGTTGAGGGAGAGAAATATGTTTGACCGAATATTTTGGAAACTACGTACTAGGTAGAGCTAACTAGGAAAGATCCCGAACCAATAAATTCAAAAAATTCTGAAATTTTGTGAATATGTAGGGGTTTTTTTCCTGATTAACTGTAAGAGATAGAAAAAAAGTTTCAAGACAAAAGTTACTTCTTTTAATTAGATCTATCATTTGGTAAAAAAATATTTTACAGTTCACCAGTTATAACACAAAATCAGAATATAACTGGATTTTTAGGGGTAAATTACAACCCCTTAGAGCGAACTTGGGCAGGAAACAAAAATTACTTTGTAATCAGGAGGAATTTTTTGAATTTCCGGGTTCGGGATGTTCCCTTGTAAGTAGGAGAACAACATACTAAATGGCAAAATTGTGTGTTTTCTAATAAGCAATATAGCTATGCAAAGAAATTCAAAAAACTTCGTTTGTATAAATAATACACCAGAAAAAACGGAATTTGACGATTGGCAATAGCAAAAAAAACCTGTCAAATATTTTTCACTATTCTGCAAATCTGCAGAGTCTCGTCAAAATCGGTGTGTGCGGGTTCGATATGTCCGTTGTAAGTGGTCCATGAGTCAACGAACTGTGAACACGTGAATCACAAATTCTCAAGCGCGTTTCGAGACGCCTTATCGCACCGGCGATGTCGCCGAGCGTTCGGAGATCCCTATCGTTCCATCAGTTCCACCGGCGCGATCTTCGTTACCGTGGATACCCGCGGCGTAATTAATTTTTCTAATGAATATTCATGCTCGCGGAACAAGGCGAGCCGAGGAGCGCAAAGCCCCTCTCCACCAGCGGAATTAAAGTGACGCAATTTGGGTTAGTCAAACGTTTGTCGCGTCCGTTGCAATATTGACAGATGAAACAGAGCGCGGAGCTTGGAACGGACCTAAATGTACAATTTCAATTAAGCCTCGTAATTTTTTAATCACATCGCCGTTAATCCAATTAATCGAATTGAGAAGTCTCTCCGGAAGTTTTCCGTACTGATAATGCCACCGCCGTGTAACTGTATCGCGTTCCGAGATTAAAATTATACAAGCACTTCGACAAAACCAACGCTTTCCTAACTCAAAGCCAAAGAATACATTTTACCTGTATTTATACCCAGAAAAATATTGCTCAAAATTGACCGAAGCTTATTGGCATTATAAGTAGGGGGAAGTAGGGGAAGGTGGGGCAAGACGGGGTGGGGGGCAAGACGGGGTACCCGCCATATCTCAGGATTCAAACGCACGGACCAACTTTGCACATACGCGTTAGACGTGTTGTTACCGGCGCAGTTACTGTACTGACAGCCAATGAAACACCGTGACGCGTAACAAAATTACACCACTATTTGTAATTTCATGGAATTTCTTCCGTATTTCCTTCTTTGTTGCACCCGTGACAGTGACACGATACTGTAAACGATCATCGGTGTATTTATATGTGAATGAAGCACAATTTAACTGGCTACAAGCTACGTATGTTGTTTTATACTTTTATGAATAATGTTTCGGGCAGTGTTCATATGAATGTAGTAAAACGAGAAGGGGCATGATGGGGTACTGATAATCAGAGGTACCCCATCATGCCCAAATGACAAACTCTTCATCAGGGTCAGAAGAAAACACCAAGGAAGACGAAAATATTTCATGTTTATATTGTGATGGGCTCTATTTAGAATCTGTAGAAGGGTGGATAAGATGCCAAGTATGTATTCCTATATATGGTCCCATTTGTCCTGCGCTGGTGTAGACGATGAAGACGATGATGATGTACATACGTGCTTCTTCTGTCAGCGTATTAAATAAATACTATATATATATATATTTACTTTATTTATATCGTTTTTTAATTGGTACCCCATCTTGCCCCAGGGGGTACCCCATCTTACCCCACCCGTGGGGCAAGATGGGGTGAAAGGACTTTTTCTGAATTTTTTTAATTATTCTATTAAATCCATTAAATAATCGGTTGATTGATAGTCAAACTGAAAGACTTATTATCAAAGAATAGTTCAGGCACAAAATTGATTAGTTGATTAAGAAAACCTGTGTTTTATTAATCATCAAACCTTAACTACCCCGTCTTGCCCCACCTTCCCCTATATGAAAAAAATCAATGTGTACTCGTGGCAAATGATCCTCCGTGAGCGTAGATTTACTCATGACTTGAAAGGTTCCGAGATCGCTGGCTGTAAGTCTCACACGTCCGCAAGAGGGGCAAAACGACTCGTAAATCGAGGAATCGCGTCTTCGTCCTTGCGAGAGGATCGCGTGAATGCGTTAGATGCACGAGGTGGAAAAGGACCCGGGGAAATGGAGCAAGCGCCGGCCACGATAGGGCTGCGATAAGTCATCCTCTCGGCGGGAGACTTGTTGCGTGAGCAAAGACGCCGTGGAGCCGTGGAAACACCACCGATCGGATCGTTTCGGTTTTTATTTATGACGGTGCGTGAGGCTCGGATACACCGATATTTACACAAATCACGATAAAGCGGTGCGGGCGGGGTACATTAACAGAAACGATCGTTCTGCGTGATAAATCGTGAACCAGCGCCTTTTGGGAAGCGCTACGGGGGAGTTTCGAAATCTATCGGGTCACGAGCGCTCGAGATCTCTGGGAACTGCTGCGCTGCCGATTTCCGCCGACATACTGGTAAGTAATTGGTGAAAGTAACATCAGTTTAGAGCTCTAAACACAGAGATATTATATGATGTACAATAACGCGTCAAGCCTGCCTAACCACACGCTCCACCGCATCGGAATACCCAGTAATATAATTATCATCGGCGCGAACTAATTAGTGAAAGGTGAAAGAAACGAGACCCGTTATCCCGGCAGTGGAACTTTCCATTTCCACTTAGGTCTCAAACAGCGACAGCTTAACAATCCTCGAGACATCTCTCCATTCCCATCCGGTCCCATTGAGAAAGCCATCGGATAACTCATTCGCGTCAGACGAAATGGAGGCTCTGGCTCAGAAAAGCCCGAACTGCGCTACGATATCCGATGGACGTCGTCGATTTTCGTCGGAAGTAAGCTTTGTCATCTGCTCCGCCGGATTCACTGACCGCCCTCCCCTCCGCCTCAACCGTCCACCGATCCGCTGTTTCGCGTCGCCACGAAGCGCGGCGAACTCCCGATACCCTATCTCTCCCTGGTCATTGTATGCAAATCTATTCCATTCGTGGAATCGAGCTGGCCTTTTTCTGATGTCTAGCTTGATAGCCGCGAGAACGATCGTCCTCCCCGGTATATCTGGACGTTTCGCCGCCGTGGGGTTTCCTCTATAAACGACAAGCGGCATGCTTGCAGGGGACCCGTGGCCTCGCTTTCGGAAGAAACCGGGACACGGTTTCGGGAAGAAGCTGCGCTATGAATTTTATACACAGAGGGACGGCCATTCGGAGTGGGCGGCCTTTTCGGCGCGCCTTGGATCGTCTTGTATCACGACCCTAAGGTACTTTTTTCCCGGGACTGGCGAAATAGATTCGATTCCCTTGCACTTTGCTGCACAGTCATTGGCAGGCTTCGCATATAGCTCTGATATCCAGGCTTAGCTCGAAACGTTCGTCATTTGCCGAATGAAAACATAGTGTGGAGATATGAGCGAATACTTTGGAAAACAGTTAATCGAATACCAAATGCGTGGTTCATTATTTAATTGAAGCTATTAATTATTATTATTTTATATATTTATAAAATAAATATAATTATTATTATTATTATTAATTATTATTATTATTACTATTAATTATTATTATTATTATTATAATTATTATTAACGGGTAAACCCTTTAGAAAGCAAAAGATACAAAGCATGAAGCAAAACATAAATGTAAGCTTTACAAAATAAATTAAAATAATGTAAAGTAAAATAAAATAATTATGTAACTGGGAAAGAAGGTGAAATATTCTCCAACCGCTATTGTTGATCGAAGCTAATTCTTGAAATAGATCTAAGCACTGGCCTTCGCTATCCTCCACCACCGATGATTGTTTCCCAGCAATCGGTTCGCGTTTCGGACGCCCGCGATGGGCGAACAGCGGAACGAATCTTGCGTAAAATCAGGTCCCGCGTAATCGAGCGTTCCCCGCCGGTTGTAAAATGTTTATCGGCAGATAGGGGGATGGAACGAGTCGGCGGAAGTGCCGGTGGCTCGATCGGGCGTTGTAACAACGAAACGGAATGCAAATTGTGCGGGGAATGCAGTTGCGCCCGGCTGTATACTCACTTTTCCTTCTCGCTGGCTTCTGGTAGTAAAAATTTGACGGCCACGAGACGCTTGCCGACGCTGCTCGTCGTCCCGTACTCCGGGATCCCCTCGGCCTCCGCCACGTACACCTGTACACGGGCATAATTTGTTTGCGTTACATGAAAATCGTTTTGCACCGCGGTCCAGGCGAATGAAGAAAAATTCGCCTGGCAAGCGGTCGACCCGCGTTTATTACAGGACGAGAGTCCAGGAACCGGGAGGCTCGTTAAACCCATAAATTCGTCTAACGAGAATGGATGATCCCTGGATTCGATTATACGACGCTCGCGAATTTATACCGCAACTCTCGCCTGAGATAGGTTTTTTTTTCAGCACCTCTGCTGGCGGGGAGTCGAACAGGAAGTTGGGTGAACGATTAACGCGCACGGATGTGTATGTATGTAGCTATATGTATTCAATGATTTCGCCATGGCTCGAAGTTTCGCAATTTTTTGTTGGTACCAGAACGATGAATGTGCAAGTAGATTACGAAGCAACGATTAACAGGTTCACAGTCTCTCGGGCCGTACGATGGTTCTACCGTGGTTGAGAACAGAGATGGGCGAATAACGAATAAAAGTTAACAAAATATTCGTCATGTGTCGGACGAAGATAAACGAGATTAACTTTATTTGACGAATAAAGATAATTTTTGTATTCGTTGAGAAATTATTGAATGGATAAAGTGCATTTTTTTATTCTTCGAGAATTTATTCGACAAATAAAGTGAATTTTGTTATTCTTTGAGCGATTTAACTTCAGCGTCGAATAAAGTTTGCAACTTTAACTTCAACTTAAATGCACACGCCAGGCCTCAACGCTTCAACTCTCCGGTACTCGTTGAAGTCAGAGTTAAAAATAAAGTTCCAATTCAATAAAAAATTCAAGTTAAATTTAAAGTTAAAGTAAAAGTTCAAAACTTTAATCCACCCTGAAGTTGAAACGCTGAATAAAAAAATTAACTTTCTTCGTCGAATAAATTCTTATTAGTTAAATAAAATTAATCCGAATTATTCTAGCCTCGAATACGGAATAAAGTTGCAGTAACATTTATTCGATCCGTTATTTAAATAACTTTTATATTTAATTAATACCCAACTCTGGTATAGTTAATAACCTATATAAGGTACCTAAATAAATAGGTACCTATAAAATTCTTTTATGCATAGACCCTTTCGGTTCGTATTCTGCAGAGTAAGCACCTGTGATATACAGCATTTATCTATAAACAGTCTATAAAACAACGTCTACGATATAATGCCCAGTGCTTAGAAAAGAAAGCACCGCATACATCGCTACGAGAAACTTTATCTCCCCAAACGTGCTTACGGAACCACGCTTACCTAGAGGCCCACACCGTGAACGTGTTAATTTCACGTTTCGCGCATGCCGGAGATTTCGCCAACGTGCGTTGATCCCGAAGTCGCGATCGCGCGATTGATGCGGATGCAAGTCCGCGCTGACGCGGCCGAAACGCGGGCGGCTCGTCTGCTTGGTCGGTCATTAACGGCGTGCCGTCGCGTCGCCCGGACAGGAAACAAAAGGGAATTATTAGCCGCTCTAACGCGTTCTAAACTGATTATCCTCGACGAGGCCAGACGAGGCGCTATTGTGACGGGAAGAATAACAGGGCGGGCACTTCGTTAATCGACGTATTGTTGCGCGCAGCCGGTGGCGAATTGCCCGCGTACGGCCAACAAACGGATTGATTTCTCTGTCGTCGTTCACACCGCCACGCCGCGCAAGGAGAGGCCCGCCACGCGCACACCGAGGTCGGCGACGACGATGCCTTTCTGCCGGCTGCACCGTTGCAGTTCGTTGCAGTGTCGACTGATTGTAATTTAACCCCTCCGCAGCTCGATGGCATTTCACCGGGTGTTTCCGCCGCTCCGCCATCGGTCGAGGGTAAAGCCGCGCGACGCCAACAGCAAGTGTATTATGATAATGCTACGGGAGTCGCGCGGAGATCCATGGTTCAGTTGGCCACGATAATGTGATGATTACATTAAAATAATATCGGCTTTTCGGTGGTTGGAATTGACTATTCTGTGACCGCGCGTTGAACGATGTGCGACGAGCTAAGAGAGGATGGTTGCACGCGACGGGATTCGAAGGTGTAGAATTTTTGTGATTCTAATAGAGAACGATCGGTACCGCGAATTGGCTACATGGCCCACATACCTACGCGGTATCGAAGCAAGCAACGGTTGCGGCTCTCTAAAAGGGGGTAATAACAGAAATCCAGCGCGGGGTAATTCGTCGCGAAAGTGGACGCGACGAATCGTCCAGCCGTGGTACTCGGCCAGCGCGTCTAATTTATAATAGATATATGGTCGGACGTAATAACAATGTCGTTACCGTTCCGAAGGCCCCTTCGGCGAGTTTCGAGAGCATGCGGAGGCGATGCCGTGGGAAGAGCGGGACGCTCGTCTGCTCGAGACGTCTCTTCAGGGCCGAAAGTACCTCCTGTTGAGTCGGCGACTGAAACAGAAAAGAACAATGCATCGTTCCGTGGTATCTGCCGATAATCCACGATCTACGATCACGCTAACCACGCGCCATGAGCGTGGGGGTATTAAAGGGGTGCCGCGGAGGGCGGTCTTCGGATGAATTATTCGTCGGACCTCGGTCCCGTAAATTCGCCGTGATCTATTACGCGATCCCGACAGACTTACAATAATTTAAGTGGCAGAGTTACTCCTATAAATTCAAACCGGTCTCTCCACGCGAAATCTCTCCATCGTCATTGATTCCATCCTCCGTGACACCTTTGGGTTTTCCATTTTGTCGAAACTATAAACGGGGTGACCAGCGATTGGTAGCGTAGCCGAGAAAAATTGAAAACTGTTCTACACATTTGATTTCGTTTTCAAGAAGCCTTTGAATATTTGTCAATGAAAATGGCCCCGTTGCCAGGTACGCGTAATTTCGCGCAATCCAGATCGACCCACAGAATAATTCTCGTTGGTCGGTGGTCGATGATATTCCACGCTTTCCATTGTCCCAGAATTTTCATTGCGCCGAGCGAGATGGAATAGAAAAAAAAATGGAGATCAGCGTTGCGACGAGAGGCGGCCGAAAGGGCCAGTCGAACGTGACGCGTATAACTTTCGGCCCGAGTCCATTGTAAAGCTGCGCGGAGCTAGCGATAACCCCGGCGCGTTTTCCGAGAACGCCGGTTTCGCTCTAATGACGGATCACGCGGGGGAGGGACAATGATTGGCGTCGCTGCGATGCGTCAAGGCCAGGTCCGACGAAATGTTTTGACTGTTTCGAGTGGAGCTGTCGGGCGTCAATCACGCGCAGACGACCCGACGTAGGCGACCACTTTCGGACGTATTGTGTTCGAATCAATCTGTTCGCACGCCGGGGCTCGCGCGGCTTCCCTCCGTCCGATGGATACACGCGCGTCTTTGCAGCCAGAAGAGATCAGGCCACCGCCAGGGGATCGATCATCCTGTCATATGGACGCCTGAAAACCTTCCATTCCCGTGCTCGCAGGAGACAGCACCATTTTCGAATATTAGGCTTAGGGAGAAGGAATCCGACGGCGCGACTGAATAGCTCTTTGATAGCTGGAAGAGGCAGTAAAAGGGAGAGGAGGGACGTTTCGATCCGAGCCTCTCCTAGTGGACTCCCCGATAAGGCTAGCTACATAGGTAGACTTGTGCCTTTAGACGCGGGGACATTCGATATTGGGACGAAGGATCTGTGCGAAGGAATCGACGCGGCTAGACGAGAACTTGAGGGAATAGGAATTGATGGGAAGGCCTTTGGTGGCGAGCACCGCGCTGTCTGAAGTAGAAGTTATCCGGTGATCGAGGGATTTGGGAGAAAACCCCTCGTCTATTCTTCATCTCCTTGCAATTTTCCGAATTGGGTCTCGCTCGCGGGCGGCATCTCGTTTAATTTCCACGTTAACTCCGGTGTTTGATTTAAAGCGGACCAATCCGCTGACACGGTACAACGTTTACCCGACCGGCCCGTTCCTTCCTATTTTATGCGCCAAAGACGCGGATGTGGATTTCGATGGCAGCCGCGGTTCAATATCCGCTGGGGAACGTACAACGCCGAGGCAGATATTCCCGAAAAAAATACGTTGTCCCGTCGGCGTGCCCGCTGCGTGCGCGCTGGAAGATATAAATCACCGGCGTGCTACAAATTCGGCGGGGCGTATTTTTATTCCGGCAGATCGTGGCGGCGCGATTTAGGCGCAGGTTGCCGAATCAACCGCCCCCGCCAGCGTAATATTTCTGCGATGTCGGCACGCGTGGCGACAGAGACGGGAATAGGCGCAAAGGGACGAAGGGCGAGAGTGAAACGGAGAGTGAGTGAGTGAGAGAGAGAGAGAGAGGGGGGGAGACAGGATTGCAAACGTGATTACACGACGCGCTTTCTCTCCGCAATTAACAGAGCGAACTGGTCCGGAAGCCACCGGACCGCGTAATGATGATACATTCCACGAGGGTTGCTGCGAAGCTATCCGCGAAAGGGTTCGACGCATCCCGTTGACGGCAGTTCGTTTATACGTCGGCGAACCGATCAATCGAATGACTCTGCAGATCACGCGGAAACGTTCGCGAATACGCGATACTTTAGTTGCTTCACGGCGAATAAGCTCCCCCAGGTTACTTCGTAGGCATTAAGGGGGGTGGGAATCGAGGGGTTGAAATGGTAAATGATGTATGTACAGTTGTACAGTGCAGGAAGTGAAAATTTTTAGTATTTTCTTTCTAACCACAGCGACGTTTGAATACTTATGATCTCGGTTCTCACTTGCGACTGCTCTAGAACAGAGTTTCCCAACCACTTTTGAGTCGCGATCACCTGATAATATTCAATTAACCTGAGACCCCCTGTCCCCCACCATATAAGGCAAAGAAAACACATTAAAAATATGTATTTCAGAATATAATTCTAAGTTAATAATATTAAAAAAAGAACCCCCAAAAACCGTGGCGACTCCTTAGAAAACACTTCGCCACCGTTTGAGAATCACTGCTTTAGAAATTAAAATATATGATTCTAGCTCCTACGGCGTTTATCTCTGTATTCACCCTGGAATTTACATCCTTTTCCACTAGAAATATAATTTTTCTTTTCTTTGACACGCAGGCACATCGTTTACCATTTTTCAACTCCTACAATTACGACGAATAGGTGCCTATCTTTATATACATGGAATAATGTTTGAAAGGCAGAGTCGTTGACTATTTGTACCTACGCGGTGCATGTTTTTACGGAATGTTGTTAATATTGGCTGTTACCCTTTAGTATAATATGCCCGAAAGTATCGTTGCCTCCCGGTTACAACGTATAAGGAAACATTTTACTGGCTGCCTTTTACGATATGTCGTTGCTGTGCATGAAATATGCATAAACTTTGGCGGAAGCTTGAGCGTCGCGAGTGAAGTATCGCTGCAGCGTTGTTATTACGGGCCGTAAGCTATCGCCGTAGTCGATCCATTGCGTCAGATTATTGGCCAATTCGAAGGAACCACTCGCGTTATCGATCCGACGCTCTCATATTGACCTTTAGTCGCGATCCGGTGATTTTTTATGCGAAAAGAGAGCCCTGGGGAGCGTCTCGCGCGTTTGACGTCGATGGTGCGTACGGTTCCTCCACTTATTTTTCTTCCTTTTTTCCCTTTCTCCCTTCCCCATTCACTAACCACCCCCCCCCCCTCCCTGCCCCGCATGTTCGCCCACGGTGCTCCGGTATTCCGGATACGAGGCACGTTATACTGTACCCACGGGAGGTATATCTAACCCCCCAAATGGTCTGCACTCGTTCCGCCATATTGATTTAAATTATTAATTGCGAACTTTCCCTCGACGAATGGAGCGCGAGTTTAATGGTTACCGGTAGGAATACAAGTACATTCGACCAAGGGTGGCCATTATTTATAGATCGAGCCGCGATAACGCCGTTGAATTTCTGCACCTTTGGCTCCCGCTACTTTGTCCCCGATTCAACGCTGCCGGTATTTCTTTCGGTGTCATTTCGCGTAATTTTATGCCGCGAAATGTAATCAGACGTTGCGCAGACAGATAGGTATCGTGATAGCGGCTTCTATGTTTTAACATAGTCGAAAGTATTGTTGAAGGTAATGGACATAGTAAGGAATGTAGGGAGAAATGATTGACTCGTACCACTTATGGTGCGATGACGCAGAGCGCGAGGAGAAGGGGGAGCGGACCGTCCGTTGTCAGACATCGTTGGACCGGGTAAGATAGAAAGAGTATTCGAATATGTAGTATTTTGGGAAATATTTCCAGCACAAAGCTACTCAGTGTTAGATTAATAGGAACTTTAGGAATACATATGTGATAATTCTAATACTCTGCTGTGTTAATTTGAAAGGGCGTATCTGGTTAGAAGGTGATTCTGAGATAAATGACTTTTAGGATTATTGCGTTATGCCATCGGTATTTTTCCTAATATATAAAAGTGAAACATTGTCTGTTTATTTGTCCTTTTTTCACGCCTCAAATGGCTGAGCGGATTTCAATGAGTATATACATTACATATGTCCTAGATTAGATTATAGGCTATTCATTTTTTTGTTTAGGATCTTTTATTTTTCAAACACCAATTCCCGGCTCAAAACCGGGTAACGGGTCAGCTAGTTTTACATAAATCAGATTAGGTCAAATATTAAATCTGGACAAAAAGACTGGTAATTACGCCCAAAATCAGGCATCGATTTAAAATATCTCCGAAATATAGACTGGTATATCTTCAGTTTCAATGCAGATATGGCTTTCTTATTTAATATACATATAGGCAACTATCTGTGCTACTTGGCAGTAATAACTCAATTTAAGCGAATATTTTAACCCACTTCAACTCATTTGAACCATTTTAACCCATTTTTTAATCAAACGATAAGCTCTTAAATATAGTAGGTACCAAGGTAGATAGGCTTGCAGGGTCCGCATGATCTTATACCTACCAAGAACCACATCCACCCGCTTGTGCCCCTCAATATCGCTTAACACACTACCCTGATGTGTCGAAACAGAAAATTCAGAAGTGGATGTCGCTCTCGACGCCTATATAATCAAATTCCTCCTTCATCCTACCTCCTAACATCCTCGCAGCTAAGACAGGGCCTGCTAGGTAAAGCCTCACCGATGAGGCCACCACCAGGCTCAAGGACGAAATGCCTACTTCATTCTTCTCCTTTTCAGTCCCACCTTCAACCCTGCACACCACCTACTCCTCTTCCTCCTCAACAGTACCGTTCAATATCCCTATACCTACACCCCTGTATTTGTTCCACCCAGCCACATAGACGCAGACTTACCTTTTTGTCCTCCGTCTTGGTGCCGCGGGCGGCAGTCTTGGAGAAGAGGCTGTCCTGATCACTGGCGCCGCTGGAAACGGCAGGTCCGCGTCCTGTTCCATCCTGGTTGAGCAGGGGCACCGTGCCGAGTTCCGGCACCGCATAATCGTACGATGTGTCAACTGCACCGTTCGCGTACACCGCTGCGGATGATATAGCAAAGGAGGATTGGGCGCAGCACCGGGCAGAAGGGGGGGGGGCGGTGTATTGATTGCGGTCAGGCGAATGCTTTGTTGTTCGCTGCACACGCACGTGTACCGGCGAAACGGCGTACTCGTAGCGAGCGTTTAATGTCTCCGCCCTGTTTAAGTGTGGGCGCACTCGCGCGCTCTTGTACGCGCGCCGAGTGTTCGTGTAAAACAACGCGGTCGCGAGTGTGTTCGAGCACGGCGTACCTGAGTGATTGATGTTGGTGCCCTTGTTGTTCAGCATCATGTCTTTCATCTCCATAACGACGGTGCTGTAGCTGTAGTACGGAGCGTACTTCAGCGCCTGGTACGGTTCCTGATAGTCGTCGAGCTTCACGATGTCCAGAAGACGGTTGCCCAGGTCCCGTGGCAACGTCGGCAGCGAACCGCCGGCGTACCTTGTAACAGAAAGAAGAAACCACTGATTCCACCACGGTCACACACCCGGGGGGATTCTGCTTCGCTGTTAATACGTCGCGAGCCTCCGCGGAAAGGCACGCGAACGACGGAATTCCTAGGGGTGCAAAAATGTTTCATATCTTCCTTTGGAGTCGGGGACCGTAAAAACCACCCTTAACTAACGGAGAGCTATGCGTCAGTGTGTAGGGGGAAAGAAATCGGTATAGTCGAGAGTCTGAATCCTTGGTTGGACGACTGTTCTGCCAATAGAGCGCATATAGAGTTCTATGAAGCTTGCAGACTCCTAATTCAGCCTTGGGGTTTATTAAAAATATAGCACGTGTTAATGAGAAGTACGTGGGGGAAGGACGACTTTAAAGCGTCTTTTGTAATGGACGAAGTGTATCGTTTTTCGAGGGGGTACTTTTTGCTCTGTGAGTTTCATCGTTCAGCTCAAGTGCACGTCAGATATTCGTCAAAGGGTGGTGAAACGTTTCGCGTGCACGTGTACTCGAAATGCCCGGCGCGCGTCCTCTTTCGGGACGTTCTCTCTGCCGGAACGGCAATATCAGGTTGCACAAAGCGACGCCAAGGTTGAACATCAATGTTGAAACGTGCCGGTCGCGGCCGAGTTACGACAGAATCGAGGATCTAGTCTGGAGACATTCGTGCTGTACAAACTCGATATATTGCCCGAGGATGTCCGTTATTGGACGTTATTGGACATCCACTAACGAGCACGCCGGATGGAAAGTTTATTGGAAGGTTGCTTCCGTCGACGTGGACCTTCGTGAATGCTTGTAAAGTTGCAGAGGGGTGTGAACGTGGTTTCGGGTTATTAGTAAGTTTTCATAACTTACAGGGATCGCTATACCTACCTATAATTTATGGGATACGATATTATAACGATTTCGCGGATAGGTAGGTATATATTAATGAACGTCTTCTGCATATTGAGAAAGATATCTAATAGACTATCAAGGAGAGGTTTTTGGGTGTCTGCAATTCTGATTGCTTTGATTTTTTTTTTATATCTTTTAGTGGACCGAACAATAATAAATACGTGTCTCTTTATGTTGGCCCGTTTGCAGGTTTAGGGAGTGAAACCACCCCTTACAGTTAATAAGAAGAGGTACAAAAGTGACTGACTACAAGAACATCATCCATACAGCAAGTTATGGCGCAAATGAAATTTATATAAAGTTTTATTCAATACAATGTTATAATGTTTTTTAAGCTAACAATAGAAACTATTATGCCTCTTGTTATGAACTTTGAGGGGTGGTGTCACTCCGTAAATATGCAAACGGGTCATTATAAAGAATTATGTATACCTTATTTTTCGATCCTCTAAAACATATAAAAACCAAAACAATCGGAGAGGGATAAAATGATTCAGAATTTTCGACCGAAATAATTTTTAAAATTTTTAAAGATAAATGCTCTCGGCGCGAAGGTTCGGTCAATTTAATAATCGGAGAGGGACACTTAAAAACTTTTCCTTGTAAGTCTGATTTGGAAAAGCTGTACCCATTACAAAGATTTAGCGAGAAATTATTGACAATTAAGTAGGTAGGTAATATAATTTTTGCAATATATTAAAATGAATCAATTTATGCTGAGGAATACTAGACTGTATTCTACTGTTAATAATATCGTGCTTCGTCGTCCATTTCGTGCCGACGGTGCGCAAACATTGTTTCGACGGTGCCTAAGCAGGCACTGAAATCGGTAAACCGTGATGTTTGCGTAAGGTAGAGGCGACACCGTAGGCCTATCTCGAAAGCCAATATTATTAGTATTAATATTTACTATAACAGCGAAAGCCGCAAATCCTTTGTGTTCATATCGTTTCCTTTCGTCCTGACGCCAAGGCATCGCGACGCCGCTATCGTAATGCAACGTGTTCGTTGAGTTCCAAATATTTGGGAAAAATATTTCGAACTACAGGTAATAGTGTTCAATAAAAGCGTTGAATAAAACTCCACCATTCGCCGGGTACTAAGAATTCATTCAGGGTAGAATTCCACTTCCTTCCTTTTGAATACCTACATGCTACTTTAGATCAGAGTGGAGCATTAATTAAATAAAATATCATTTAAATAACGGATCAAATAAAAGTTACGTTACTTTAACTTCAGATCATTTGACGAATAAAGTTAATTTTTTTATTCACCGAGTGTTTCAACTTCAGCCTTGATTACATTTATCAACTATTAATTTAACTTTAACTTTATTTGACGTCAAATAATTTTCCGGCACACTTCTTCGCCAAATAAATTTAACCTGTATCATCTTTTTCGACACATGACGATTCATTTCTTTAACTTTTATTCGTTATTCGAATTTTATTTAAATAAAAATTTTGCCCATCTCTGCTTTGGATGACTACCTTCGGTATATAATGCATAGCTGAATCGATTTAGAATTCACTCAGCTTCTTTGTCCATGCAATCTACTAAACAATCTCACTGTCAACAATACCTTTCGTCGTCCTCCAAGGTGTACGCCATCAATGCAGCCCCCTTCTCGACGGTGGCGCAGGTAGAGCCCAGATGAGAGGGTGCCTTGCCAGTCATGGGGCTGGCGAAGCACTTCCGTTGCCTGTGCCTCGAGACGATCAGAAAGATCGCCACGGCTAGCAGAAGGATCACCGCGGTTAGCACGCCGATCACGACCGCCATGTACGTCGGATCGTCGTGTTTCGCCGTCGAGACCGGAAGCTCACCCTCCGCGGCGCCGTTCTTCTCCACGAAGACATCGCTCTGAATAGGCGACTCGGTTGTCGGTGCTTCCTCTGGCGTGAAGTTACCATGAGCCACGTCTGTGAAATAGAAAAGCAGAAATTTCCTCTTTTTCCATTTTTCAAAATCCCATCATCCAGCGCTCCGCGGACCGCAGGGAGGATTGAACGAGCACGTTCCCATTTTGTTCGATACGACCGTGCAAATCGCTCGAAACCGGGTCACTGAAAATATCACGTCGGGCCAACGACTCGTTTCGATATTTTCCATTTTTACTTCTCGTTTTATTGCGTCTTCGATATTAAAGCAAAACGCTCCCGGGACACCAGCGAAATACTTTTTTCCCGCGGTGTCACACCATGCGTAAGCGTGGCTGAAGATCGCTGTTGCGGCGAACATTTGGGGTGGAAAAAATATTAACGCACGAGCCACTGAGTAGGCGCGGAGTCATTAAGCGGAAAGAAGGTGCTCGAGCGAGCGCATGTAGAGCGCATAATCAACCTATATGCGTTCCGATGGGAAAAAAAGCGCGCGCCGATTCACGGAATTTTCCATTTGCTTGATTGAAAGGCCGTTGAACGATTCGGTTGTCTAATTACGGCCGCGCTCCTCGGATTCTACCGGCCGGGTTCTACCCCGTCGAGATGGAATTTTTAATAATTTCCTGGTTACTCTGGAGCCGGCGAAACGGCGCGGCGCGGCGGCTCGCTTTGGAAAGGAAACAAAAAAACGGCAAGAGTTTGGGGCAAAAATATTCCGACTACGTTTTTCTCCTCCTGCCCCGGGGGGCTGCGACAGAATCGCATTTCGCGCTGTCACGAACAATTAAACCCAGCACGCGGCTCTTGAACGAATTTTCTCGACACGAGGAGTGACATGCTCGAGCGACGCACGTGTTTCTCGCGGATTCGCTTACACCCCTTTTATCTCGCTAGCACGTTGCACGAATAAATTCACGCGCCAGGCGGAGACGCTAACGCGTCTTGAGATTGGTCTTCGCTCGGCGCGATCCTTCAACTTGAACTCTCGTTGAGGGAAGAAAGAAACTTTGGGACCTCTGTGGCACCAAGAACTTCTCCGTTTATTCTATCACAGCTATGTAAGTATATCTTTGCAACAGATATATTATTAATCTTGGGGGAGCTGAGTTGAAGGAATAGAAATATTTTTAATGTAAATTCAATAGACTTCATTAGGTGATTATAAAAATTACTTAAAGAATAAAATCGAGTTTCCTTTTCTTTTTACAAAGCTCTTAAATTCAGTCCTGATAACAAATCTGATTAATTCTGTGTAATGAGAGGTACGATCCATTTAACAGGTTAATTGGAAGACGAGAAATTGAAAATGAAAATTTTCCGATGCCTCTCATCCCTTAGCATAAAAACTAGTCCCATCACTGCGGTCTGTACCGTTAAATAAAATCTGCCTGTACGTTCCAGCGACGTGGCCGACGGAGAGCAATAAAAACGGGAGATGGCCGGCAAAAAGAAGGTCAAGAGAGAATAGTGGAATCGTAAGAGCCGCGCGAGTCTGTCGGGTTTCACCGATGAAACCTTCCAGCGCACGACTCGCGGGGCTGTTCCGTGTGCCGCGGTATTCCGTGGATTCCCGGCAGGATTATTCCAGACGAAACAAAGCTGTCGCCCCGTTTGATATCGGCCTTTACATGGCCTTGGCAAGCGTGCCGTACCCTCCCTGTCGCCTCTGACAAACCGTCTACCGCCCCTGTATCCCGTATGAAATCTGATATTAAACATTCTTTGCGCGGGACGGGAGGGGGCGAACTGTGAAAAGGGGTTTTGTTTCGCGCAGGGCTGCGGCGTCAGGTGCACCTACGGCTCTGTCGAGCAATCGCAGCCACGGGCTCGTTGGCAATTTAACGAAAATGAGTTTCGATACAAACAGAGTGGCTGCAGGTGTCGGTGACGAGAACCGAGCTGCGCGAAGCACGGGCTTCCTCGTTCCCGCGTTCCCCGCTATAGAAGAAGCGGACCACCAGCATCAGCAAGCGGGATTCCTGTTCTGAAGGTGACTTTTGTGGCGGTACCAGTTGCGCCTGTCGTCACAGAGCTTCCCAGCAGTCTCTATCTTCGCGAGTTCTGATCTAAATAGCCACGGATTCCTTCATAGATGTTTAAGGCAGGATTTATGAGGTAGTTTTAGAATTCAGAAGATAGAAGGTAGAGCGATTATTGATAATATGGTCCACGGGCTCTTTAGCGATTTAAGAGCACCTGTCAAATCACGAAAAAACATAGGTGATTTTTATGATTTTTTCTAGAAAAAAAGTATATAACGTATGGGTCTAAAACTTTTTGCGCTTTATTCTGCTACAAATGTAGAGTATAAAACAATTTTTTTCTTTCGCTGTTGCCCACCTCTGCCTCTGATATGCATTGCGCGCTGCATTGTTGTAAATAGAACGGGCCTGCACCATTGTCACGATAACTTCGGATAGGATCATCCAAAATCAAGAAACCAAAGATATTCTTTAATTACACATGTGTGGTTATCACGTAACCCTCGAACAGTGTTAAGAAACAACTGGGTGATGATTGCCAAATGTTTAAACGATGGGGTCCTCGAAGTATGGGTTTTTTGGACGCAGGAAATGTTTTGTAAAAAAAATTGTGTGTATGAATTATGTAATTGCGAGTAGAATCCCGTTTGAATTTTAAGATTTGGTCAAGAATTACATTTTTTATCGTGACGATACCTACTTAGTGCGTGAAAAATTGTTTCGAGACAAACGTATTTAAAGTTTGAGGCCGAGCGCGTTTCATCCGTTTCTACTTTGCATGCGTTTATTCGATTAAAACAAAAATTCATTTTTTTTTAGATCTATAAATGTATTATTAATTAAAAAAAATCACATTTCTATCTATTATACGTGCGTCACAACCGATTTTCAAAAACCACTTATTTTTAAGGCCGTCGCACTGTTGATCCGCCCGAACTGCCTGTAAAATCTGTACGGTTAAGAATTTCGTTCTGAAATTTTACCAGGTCATTTTTGAGATGTTGTTGGATGACAATATGGAAAAAAATTGAGTTTATGACCGGCAGATGTCCTTAATGAAAATTGTGAGGGACCAATTGTGACTAATTGTCTGTTTTGGATGCAGCACCTATCGGGTGATTGCGAATTCTGTCGCGAAGATGGCTTTCAGAGGCGCGTTCGCCGACGTCGATTGACACTTGTGACAACGAACGCGATTCAAATTAAAACGTCTCGCGTATGGCGTGCTAACCAACGCGTTAAACAATGTTTCCGTTTTTACGGCACAATTAAACTCTTGTCACGGTCACGCGTGCAAACGACTTTGAGTGTTATAATCGGGATTGAGTTTCCAATTAAATTCTTTATACAGCCGCGCTCGTTACACTCGGGCGTGCTTGTATCGTTGCACTGCGTCTGCTTTGTACGCTGCGATTGATCGAGCGATTTTTTTTCCTTATGTGAAAAAGCGCGGAATAAACGTGTCCGGCGCCCATGTTGCACCCTGAGTGGACTCGAGTGAACACACTGCCAGTCCACTACTCGATCAGGTCCGTGGACAGTTCGAGAGAATGGACCACGCTACTCTGACAAAAGAAATACATATTTCATCTGGGAATAAAATAGCGGATTGGTCTGTTTTATAGAACGGCTTTAACCTAAGAAAATTCCAGTGATCTTGATGCCTCGAGACTCTGATTTGGACGAAGTAGGGAACCTTATCATACACGAATTGGGTATCTTGCAGCAAGAGGGGTGCATCTTTACCAACTTCGAGTAAATTAGAAAAAATTGTTTATAAAATTTTGGTCTTGACTTATTTTAATATTATATGAATATTAATATTTTATTAATACTAATATTAATATTTATTAATATTTGTTAACGTTATGAATTATTCATCGTAAACTAAAGGGTCTTTACCCGTGGAATTTAATAAATAAATAAATAAATAAATTTATATTCTAGAATATTTTTCGGCAAAAATAGAAATAAGAACTTATCAACTCAATAACTGCTACTTATTATGTGAAAATATATATTTATCAATTAGTGTTCTCGTTTTATTAATATTAATATTTTTATTTATTTGCAATAGCTAGCTCAGTTTTTATCGGATTTGCAGCAAACTTAAATTTTTTTACATATATTAAACGTCATAACTCAAAACCTGTAAAAATGGACTTGCACCTCTCATACTGCAAGGTCCTCAATTATTCTAATCAGAGCACTCATTAAAACGTGAAGCTATAAAAGCGAAAAGGAAACGAAGCAAAAGATGCAAAAATTCTTTACGAGTCGTATTATTCCTCATCGAACTTTTCCGGTCTCTCTATTATTTTTCCGAAACACAGGTTAACGTCCGCGATTGAAGGAGCTTCCGACCATCAGGGACCAGCGCGATTTAGCATGGCGAGAACGAAGGGATCGCGCGTCCGTGCACACCTCGAAATAGAATTCGAGAGTCCGCCGTATATTACTGCAGCAGCGACTAAATATTTTCCAAAGTGGCTCCCCGACCGGCCTCGCGATACCGAATTCCCGTTTAATTATAGCGTATCCCCCGGTAGGCCTCGCGATTATTTCGCCATCAAAACAATAACAGAGTCGCTCTCCCGTGGCTGCATGCGCCCGCCATCATACAGTGGTGCGCCAGATTTACGATCGGATCAGGATGCAGCGCGATTGCGACAAGGGTGGGCCATAACTTACGTAGGTGGATCTTCCGCGTATAAATCATCGCGTGCACAGAGAGATGCAACGGGATGCCTTTCCTCGGGCAGGAATGAAAATAAAATCAATAAAAGAAAGGGGGCAACGGAAAGCAGTTCGGTAAGAAGTCTCGTTCCATTCGTCCCCGCGGTTTCCTCCGCTGGTTTTGTAGCCCTCTTTGCCTCCTTCTCCCCCTCTTCCCCAAGACGCTCCGTCGGTTCTTCTCCAGCGTAAACCGCGACGAGGACAGCCAGATGCGCGAGGGCGGTGCACGTGCAGCGGTGCACATGCAGCTGACGCTCGACGTCAAATGCAACTAATGCGCTCCTTGATCTCGGGGGCCCGCGCGTCCAGGCACGAGAGATGGCGAGGAAAAAGTGGCTGGGCAATTTTAAAACGCTTTGATTTACCGCTCGAAACGGAAATGGAGCCGCGAAGTTCGTTTCTGCCGCGACCCCGTTTCCAACCGTGCAAGCTTAATCGAACGGCCCACCATTGTGAACCCAGCATCGTGGAATTGTCTGGCGAAAGGGATGCTTCCGGTGCTTCAAGCACGTCAGACGTCGCCGCCAATCGTTGCCTTAATACGTCCACCCTCGTTTTACCTTTATTTAGTACCTGTTATCGGGGCCATTGTCGAACAAAACGCTCGCCCATCCCCTTATCGGTGCTTATCGCTCGAGTGTCGCGGTTTCAATAGCGACCGCGCGATCATTGTCGGTGTAAAGTATCGGAAGCGCGGAATATTAATTACGATAGGTACTCTTGGGCGTTTAATATTAACTGGGTATCAAGTGTGGATGTTTCTCTTTGATGTATCCAGGGCATTGATTAATCGATTATTTCCAGCATGTGAAATCTGGAGTGGTTTGATTTTAATTTTAAGGTCTTTTTATTTGAAACTTTGCGAAAATTAGAATTCACATTGTACTGGCCCGTGAAGAGCCCCAAAATTTTTGAGTCTTAATAAATGATTGTTTAATAAGTAACTACTCAATAAAACTTTTTGACCTTGGATTACGAGGTGGGGTAGGCCACGATAAATTTCCCCCCTTATTTGCAAGCTTTTTCATTCGCGCAGCCGCGATTTAATCTCGCCGAGCAGCGGCGCTGTAATGGTATTATTAACGAGATAAGTTTAGGTAAATTTTTCGGCGGCCCTTTTCGTTCCTCTTTGTCAATTAATAATGGAGTATCCGGCGTGGAATCTTGGGCCAGACGCCGGGGGCGGTATCGCGAGGATGGCTGGCGCAGCGCCGCCTGACGCGAGGTAAAGTGCTCGCGATATATCAGCGGAGGGACACGATATTTTGAATATTTAAGGAACAGAATGGGATGAGCGATCCTACGGCGGTGAATCATTTTTACGACAGCCACGGTGTAACCGTAGAGGCGGAGGAGAAAGGTGCCATCCACCTGGGCAAGCAGATCCGGGCCCGGCTTCTCGTATTTCCCTGTCCAATTACGTCTACTCGCCGAGGAGAACAAGAAGGAACAGCGAAATCCCTGCAGGACCTTCCGCGAGCAACGGATGGAAGGCTGAAAGAATCGGACCTACCGGGTGCATCCATTATTTCTTTTTTGCCTCCGCCACCTCTTCCTCTTCTCTCTGCCAGACGTGCTTACCGAACTGCAGATCGAACGATTGTCTTCAAAGAAATTGCGAGGAAACAAACGGCTGGAACTGTCGATAAACTTTTTAACGAATCCCTTTAGCCGTCGACGGGGACGCCGGGGGCTGCTTCGAGCACTACGGAGCTCCGAAGGGCACGTTCTCGCCTTGACATTCTTATCGAGACGCCTCGAGACTTCCTTCCACGCGCCACTTCTCGATCTTCAGGATTAATTCTCCTGGCAAGTGAAATCGGCGGCGGCTAGGCCAAGTTCAACACGTACTTACACATCTTCGCAGAAATGTAGATATTCGAACTTGTCACCAGTTATCAATTACCACCAGCAATCAGCCTTCTTATTTCGTAGAGAAGAATTATGTTTCACGGATATCAGTCACAGAGCGGTCGCATTTGTGGGGTGTGTCGTTGGACCGGGTCATTTTTCTTCGTTGATATTATTTCCTGTTTCTCCACCCCTTTGTCTAGCTCTACTCTCCGTTCGAGATAAATGAGCGGAGGCTGGATCAACGAGCATGAATTTCACGCAGAGCACGCGAATGAGATCCGTATGAAATTATCTGTCTAGAGGGGAGGGCCGATTCGGCGAAGGGCTTGGAGAAAGGGGTTGCTGCTGGTTCCAAAGGGGTGGCGAAGTTGTTGAAATAAAGTAGTCGGGCTGACGCGTCATTAGCAACAGCCCGCTGCGAAAGCTCCTGTTTCCAGGCTCACAAAGCCCCCCTCGTCCCTTTCAGTCACCATCCCCCTCCCTCTCGCATTAATCGACGAATCCTTTCGAAATTCGTTTCGTCGCGGCTGCGATTTGTTCACCTGCGCGGAGGAACAGTTTCGACAGGCTTCCATTGAGGAACGACGCGAAAGGATGAAACGCGATTACAGGGGGTCCTCCCGTAGCCTTCGCTTCCCAGATCATTCACTTTCGCCCGGCAAAACCTAATAATTAATCCATTATTAGTTCGTGCCGATGGGGTGCGATTCCACTTAGCGGAGGTTCCCTCATCCCCCAAATTCAATGGTTCTTTGACAACATCGACGAGAGTAAAAGTACTGCATCACTTCCTAAAGGTGCAAATCCACGACGAGACAAAAATATCCTGTCTCACGTGAGACTTTAATCTCGTGAGATAATTATTCCGTTATTTTATTATGTTTTAATTATTTCGTCATTAGTTTCACGAAATTAGACTCTCGCGACTATTTCCATTATTTACATTTAGTTGTTGCTGAGATTTTTGTCTCGTGATAGAAAAGTAGATTCATCGTGGATTCGCACCTTAACGATTTCAACGATATTATATCCGATGGAGAAAACGGCACCCCACAACATCCATAATCCATCGATCCATCGTTTTCCAGTCGGTATTTGCTCGGCGTGGAAATAGTTCCGGGGTACATTTCCATGTGCATCCTTTGAGATGAAAAAAAACAGCGGACGGCGGAACAAGGACTGGAAAAGTTTTCATGCCCACTTTACGAGGCCGTTGTTAGCTCGGCAAATCCCACTGACAAAGGGCCCTTTGTGCTCGAATACCTTGCACAATACCGAGAAGTCTTGCTATCGTCTGTCGTCTCGCGATACGTCATACTCGGATCGCAGCTCCGTGCGTTTAATTAGAGAGAGAAAAGAAGCGGAGAAACGCGAATCGCTCGACACAATACGCGGATGGCTGTCTTGCGGCATGCAGGTCAGCCCATTCCTTTTTTCCATCAATTCTTCCGCTCCAGGAGCGTGTTTAATTCCTATTTAGGGGTATCCTCGGTTTAAATGATAAAGCTCGGAAGTCGAGTTTCGTGACACGGTTTACGAGGGGGCCAGCGAGAGGGATTACCCCGCTCGATTGTTCGGCGACTGGAGCACCGCTCGCGTTTAATTCCTACGGTTAACAAAGAATCTTTTTCTCCACAGAGCCCGTGGCCGCTCGCTCGGAAACGAAGAGTTCCGTCGCGTTTCGGTCTTGTTGCGCGCGGGCTTTCCACTCCGGCCAAAGGTCGTCCAGCTTTCCTTCGCCTCTCCTCCACCCATTCGAGTTTTTGTACGTCATCTTCAAATTAATTGGATTTCCTTCCCGTGGCTGGACGGTGGACGCAATCGCTCGGAAAAGCGAACTAAGATTCGCCGCGAAACAAAACCGAAGAGTCGATTTAACTGGCGAAATATTACGGTGTCACGGCTGTTAGTGCACTCTTTGCCAAGATGCATCACTAAAGAAAATAAGCACTCGCGGGAGTATTAATATTCCGATGGTGAAATCAAAGTACCCGGCCCTCTATCTGTTTCACCAATCGCGCCGATGCCGTCCTGATGTCGTTCCCATTATAAGTCCTCTTTGCTGGGAAGCGAGCGCAGGCGGAGAGTCGTCCGTAAATATGGCTAAACTCGGCACAAGGAAACGATTTCCATTCGAATGGCCGGGAACTTATATTCAGTCAAGAGGATCGAGGGCACTCCGGTCGCGCGACGTTCGACGTGCCCCCGCGATTTTATATCACCGTTGATAAAGCGCCTCCCCGTGTCTAACGTTCGCCACGTTATTCCTCCGCCCCGTTTTCCGCCCCCGTCGAGAATACGGACAAGTTGATTTCTATTGAAACAGAACGTTACCTCGCATCGAGTCGTGGCTCTCCGGTCGCGTGGAAAGGAAATATGGAGAGTCGGCGGGGGGAAAAAAAGGAAAAGAAAGGGAGAAAGGGAATAATAAAACACGCGACGACCAGCGGGTTGGAGACTCGATTTGCGCTGCAACCGTCCGCGCGATCGATGGGCGAATCCGCTTTATTCGTGGATGCTGGGACGACTTAATAGAAATCGCTCGACTGACAGATATATAATAAGCCGTTGTCAATTACCGTGTATCAATTTATACACTCGGGGGTGCAGGGTTTATTTTTCGATGATTGACAGTCGGTAGCCGAGCTGTCAGATCGGTGGACCTCGGAGAGAGGGGTTGAAAAGTGGGGTGGCGCGGGATCGCAGACCGGCCACGTCAAATCGGAACGAAACGATTGGAATTAATACAAAAAGAAATGTATTCCCCTCCGGCCAACAGCCGCGAAATGATTTTGCGTCATCAGCAGAAATTTCCGTGTTAATTGTAAGTTTCAATCAGAAGGTTCGCCCTAGATATGGTTCCCACCTCGTTGTACGAATGCTTCAATTGGTTGGGGGATAAGAAAAAAATTGTAAATTTTGGTAAACATAGATTTGTAACTCTATCACTCATTTTGCTGTCAAATAAATACTTGCAGGCTAAACTCAATGGCAGAAATGATTAAAATTGCAATTCTCTTCTCCATTTTCCCTTGTATTTCTTTTCGATTACTATTTTTCTATGTCATACGTTGTCTTCGTGTAGATTTTCATCCACGATTCCTCAAACCTATCTGTATATTCGTTTTATCGGCTCGGTGCTTTACAATCGCAATTGAAACGACTCGATAGAGATCGTGCAGTATATCATAAAAGAATCTCGCGTGCCGCATATTCGTTCTGTCTTTGAAGGGAGCCAGCGGATCCAATATCTCTCGTACGATTGGCAGTAGTTTGAATAGAATAGGTTGGTTCCGTTTGCTCACCGGAGTCGAAGGTCACCTCGCTGATCATGATCCACCTGTCCGAGAAGTGGAGCCTGAGCTTCACGTACTTGCCGACGCGATGGTGGAGCTTGATGGTGATGTTCCGCGATGACTCGAATATCTTGTCCTCCATGTAGGTGTACGTGATCGGCTCGCCCGTGTAGTATTTCCCGCCGATGCTGAACAATATGTCCACTTGAGAAAACACCTGTAACATAAGATCGAGGGGTATGTCAAATTTTATAATCGACAAGGTAGATTTAAAGAAAAAATACTCCCTTTGCAAGTTCAAATTTGTAGGTATATAGGGTAAGTAGGATGTAGACTAAGGCGGCAAAAATTGGGAGGCAACAAATTTTGGGCGGAAGAAATAGAAAATTCTTGAAACACAGAGGCTGAGATAACTTTAAAAACGGTACACTTTTCTTTGATCTAGCAAATTAGCAATAACTCATATGTGAGTTGTCACACTGAATTCTTTTTAAAATTGCTGCACTTCTTTTAAGTTGAAATATTTGATGATATTTGATTCAGGCGCCAGACGCTTGTTAGCTCAGGTACGTCAAATTTCCAAAGCCGTCTCTGTCCTTTTGATTAGGGGAATCTGGGGTAAGTGACTTGTGATTATCACAGCCCTTTTACCTGAACACCCCACGCCTTTCAACACTCCCTACAACTTCTTCAATCTTACGAGGATAGGGTCCCAGGTGTCTGCCTCCGATTGCTTTGAATTTTGCATATGTTTTAGAGGACCGAAAAATAAGAAATACGAGTTTTTTTATTTTGGCCTGCTTGAATGTTTAGGGGGTAAAACCACCCCTCCAAAATTCATGAGAATAGTTGGTGCCCGCCTCCGATTGCTTTGAAATTTTGGATATGTTTTAGGGGACCGAAAAAAAATATACGTGTTTTTTTATAGTGGTCCGTTTTCATATTTAGGGGGTGAAACCAACCCCCAAAGTTATAAGATTTTTAGCTGTTCGTGTCCGATTGTTTTGGCCAAAACAATCCAAAAACCAAAGCAATCGAAGAATGGCACTACCTATTCTCATAAAATTTGAGGGGTGGTTTCACCCCCTGAGCATGTAAGTAAGCCAATATAAAAGGACACGTGTTTCTTATTTTTCGGTCCACTAAAACATATCCAAAAACCAAAGAAATCGGAGATGAACACCTGAAAATCTTATAACTTTGGGGGTTGGTTTTACCCCCTAAATAAGAAAACGGGTCGCTATAAGAAAACACGTATATCTTATTTTTCGGTCCTCTAAAACATATCCAAAATTCAAAGCAATCGGAGGCGGACAACTGGGATTCTAAACAAATCTAAAGGGTTTCACTTCTTTTGACGTTCTTCGAGTAGAGTAAGAATGATAAGGGCTCCCAGCGTGGCGAGTGAACGTATCTGTTGTATAGTGCTTTCGACGTGGAAGAAAATAAAACGGCGCAGGTACTAAGAAACAGATCCGGAATCTGCGTATCACGATAGAAGAGGGTAAAACAAATGCCCATTTTTATTATACACGCGGCGGGCTGGAGAGATTGATCGGGGTAGCATTAAAACGCATCGGGGAAGCCTAAATAAGCTCGTGTATAGGCGAAATAAAACAGATGAAGTATGACGTTGATGGATAGAGTCGAGTCGAAAGCCCGAGCTCGCCGAAGAAGATTTAGGAACAAAGTAAAATACGGCCCTCGTGGCCGGGGAAACGAAAGTCGTACGACTTCTGAGGATGTTATAAAAGTTTAATGCGTCCCCGAAGTTCGATAGGGTATATGATCTGATCATAAATCAGAGATATTATCCGAGGTCGCAAAAGGCTTTACTTAGCGAGGATAGTGTATCGAGGTTGCGCCCGTATAGTCTCGCCTGGTCGTCTCAGCTTCTGCATTTTACGGTCCACGTCTCTTCCCCTTCTTTTATACACACAACATCCGACGAAGGACCATCACGTGCTTCGATCAAAGTTGAAAACTGAAGTCATCGACAGGATAAAAGTAGCGGGCGCCGTGGTGTATCGCTTTGAGAGAAGACATCAAGTTGAGTTTGTAAAAAGAGAAACTGAATTCTACTTCCAAACCACACGTGAACAGATACACAGAAATTTAAATTACGACAGATGCACGTATCACTGCATTACTATATGTATTCCAGAATCTAATAGCGAAATCCAAAACACAGAACCAGAACCGCGATTTGATTCTGCAACTTCCTAAAGTGGATAAAAAAGTTCCGTGCTTCTACTCCGGCAGACGCCCAACCACCGCGATCCATTTCGCCGATCAAATACTCGACGCTTCCGAGAGTTATCAAATTATCCGACATCGCGAAAGAAAACTTCCTTTCGGTTGGCTGTGGGGCACGAAAGTCGGGAGTCGATAACGTCATTGTCGCAACCGCGCGGCAACATCTGCAGCGGATCCATCCTCCCCGCTCGGATCGGCTCTCGAAGATCTCGTTATCGTAATTCGCGTCATGTAAATCCAATTACGAAAGATTCGTTTCAGGCCCGATGGGAGTCGGAAACGATATCCCGGTGACGAGAGAGGCGTTTATCCGATGCCACCGATGCGCCCTGTATATACAGGGTGTCAAATTAAAAAGGTTTCGCGTTATAACAGTGGTGCGGAGTATAATAGAAATGTACGGGTTGCATCAAGATCATTGGAGCTTTTCAGAACCGTCCAACTTTGTTTTTAAATTATCGTCTAAGCTTGTGGTCCATTTCTTGAAGACAGAAACGACTATACAGTGTCAAGTGAACTGTTTGATCTATACTATGCAGTCTGAACTTGGTAACGATAAAAGAACAATCAATCATGATCTGATCGTGGATTATGATAGAAAAATAAGTAATAGTGAGGGGCGAGAAAGCGACTCCCTTAGAGGTCGACCTTAAATTACGTAAAGCTTTGAGGAGAGGGGTCGCAAACTTCTTACGTTTTCTTACAAGAGGGAGAGCGACTCAGGTAGCGTCTGACGTAATAATTTTTAAACCTAATTTTCAAAATGGGTAGCTTAAAACTGAGTTAAATGAATTATATAAACCTTTAAAATAATTTTAATACCTGAAAAATTGCAATGTAAAAAATATTAGGTAAGAGAGGGGTGGAATATAAAATCTGGCAAATTCCTATACTTGGAGAGGGAGTGAGTAAGAAATCGCCAAAATTGTTCTTACGTAATTTAAGGACGGCCTCTTACTAGGTCAGACGGACAAGTAGAAATTCCCAGCGCGTGGTCAGACATAGACCAAGCGCCTAAACCAAAACTTCTCCACTACTACTTTTTCATTACCCCCACTGTGTATACTCATTTTAATCGCCAGAACAGATCCTACAACCTTAGATCCTCAGAAATATACTTTGACATTATAGAAAAATTTTATAGCAAGCATACTTCCACTTCGAAAAAATAAGCCCGATTATATGATCCCTTTCAAAACAAACCAATTCCTCAGAAACTCAAGTTCGGTTCCAGGCATATTAGTCCGCGATACACTTACACCCTGTACATCGCTCGGTCACGTAGCTGCTGGGCCGTCATAAAACTCGTTTGCTCGTCTCTCCCGTTTCCTCGGCGTGTCGACGAGAGTCCGCTCAGGCACCAGGCCATATTCAATCGAAACTCGGGGGACAAGTGTAGAGGCAAAAGCGTGCGTGCAGTATGCACACCGGCTCGCCAGGAGTCAGATGCACGGGGGGAAGAGACAGAGACGGAACAGCCCCGGCTTATCCGATATAATATACCGGATGAAGCGCAATAACTGATCTGGAAGTAAATCCCTTTTTTACAGTACGGTTCAGCGGAGAGAAATGGAGCTTTCGGAGAAGCCAGGCGTTTTTCCCCCCAGCCGGGGGAATGGTTTCGTTGCGGCAACCGCCGCTGCATCCCCCGCGTGCAAACAGAGACTTACCCTCAAAGGGCGACGTTACTTCGTTCCATCGGGCGAGGTAACAACGGACGCGAGCGTGTGTGTAAACGCTTTAAAACGCTTTCGCGACGGTTCCACCGCCGTCGGTTACATTTCCTCGCGCCGCCCTGTCTCTCTTCGCTCTCGGCTCGCTTCTGGTTTTTCGTCACCGCGCAACGTCGCATCCGCTCGCGTTAATCGCTCGTTGGGAGCGCGACGGAATGGTTAATCTGTTTATACGAGAGGCCGAAGCGGATTCCTCCCGAGTTCAACTTCCCGCGTCTACAGGTCGACCCACCCACCCTAATGCGAAATAATTCGCGAAGTCTTTTGTGAACAAAGTCTTCTATATTTTTTAATAGAACAGTTATGGATATTGATTGTTGAATAAAAATGTATTAAGCCGTTCAGAGTTAAGAGTTACTTTACACAGTACAACAGCAAGTTAACTAATGCATTTCCGAAAGAACGAGCCATGATGCTCGGTCTAGCATCGCGGTAATTCTCCGGTTCGTTTCCACCGCGCCCCGAAACGCGGAAACGCGGCAATTAGCAGGCCTGCCGTGCCGTCGCTTTAATCGGAAATACTTTGCCAGCGGGGCACGTTAAAAAATCAGGAATGGCCTAAATTGAATTCGACTCCTGGGAAAATGGAATGACGCGCGCGCGCCTCATTTTGGCCATTAGCCGCGCGGCCATCGAGTCTTATGCATTATGCCGGATAGAGGACGCGCGTTCCCGTCCACCGGGCGGATCAAAGGGAGCTCGTCCATGGACGAAATTGAAATGGAGCCCGTAGGAAAGAGCATTCGTAAATAAAATTGACACGGGAGCAGCTGGAGGCGTTCGAGGACCGTTGCATCGGGGCCGGGATGCAATCACGGAAATTTATGCACTTTGACGAGTTGCAAAGGGACGGAGGAGAGGGGGGGGGGGTAGAGGCGCGTCGGTCCTTATACGGGGGAGGAAAAGTGTTTGCACACTGTCAGGAACGCGGCGGAAGATCTTATCGGACGCAGCGCGCTGACTTTCCCGGTTTTCATTTATTCGCTCCGGGGACGAGGAGACTCCGACTAAGTAAATTCGTTCGCAGACGTCTCGGTCGTTACGTTTATTAAATTGCAATGTCAAACATTCCCCGAGTATACAAGGAGATCGCGGAGTGATCTTGTTACTTATGCCGGAGATGCCGTGGCCTTTTATTCGACGGAAACTTGCCGCTCGACGCGCGCTCCACCTACTGCGGGGCGCACCGGCGCGGCACAACAATCTGTACATAAAGGGTTGCCTTCTTCCCTTTCGAATGGATTGGCCAAATAGGGATTAGAATATCGGTCAATAAAAGGCGGGTCGTTCTTAATTGATAATACGATTAAGGGAAGTTTCCGGTCTAAAAATCGATTTTTTATTTCATTTTTGAAATTCGAAAAATTCCTGAAGTTATAGGCATTTGAGTTATAGGCACTCGACGCTTACGCAAAACTTTAAACACGTTTTTCTCGGAACACTGTTCTTCAAATCGGTGGGACAAATATCTCTAAAAGAATTTTATTATCCAATTCGATTGAAACTTTTTTTATTTTGAAGAATATACTTCTATGCTGTGAAGAAACCTCTAACATTTTGAAAATTTTGAAAATTTGTATTTTTAAAAGCCTAGAAAGGACGAAAAATATATGGGAAAAGTGATTAAAAATATCAAGTGTCGTTATCTTATCAATACATGTCATTTTTTGTATTTTTTAAAGCTATGTCCACTAGGGGACTGCATGCCCTGTAATAATCTGGCATTGTTTCTTATTTCAGATGGTTTAGGTGCTACCTATTTGAATGAATTTTTTGAAGCCTCTACTTCAACGAATTCCCAGTGCCATTTGCAATGATTAATTGCAGAAAAAAATATATTTCTATAGTTTAAGACATTCTTAATAAAATGCAAAAAAATCCATTAAATTATCTGTAGTTTTCCTTTAATTAATTCCTAAAGATCACCTATTAACCAACAAGAGATTAAGCTCATGGGTGAGTAAATACGACAAGAAACCTGACCTCGTTCATCTTTATCTTCGCAACAAGCAGTCCCACACATGACGGAACACAAATCAATCTAACCACCGAGAAGCCTCTCTCTTAAAAGGGTCGAAAGAAATATCGTTGCTCCTTCTCAAGATCCTAAAACTCGGAGTAATTACGAACCCGACGATCCTCGGCTCCTTTCACGGCCCGCCGTAGCTAATTTCGTCCCATCTCGTCTCCGACGTTTCCTTTTTATCCGCGAGGGCCACGTAGCCGCCCCTTTTGGCAGCGGTGTGGCGAAACGCGCAGGACGGGCCGTTTCGTCGCCGGGGGAAGGGTGACGTTTCGTATCGCAGTCTATTATCGCCCCGTAGAGCCGGGCGTGTTTCGCTGGCTGCTTCCGTCGAAGGGGAAAATGTTATTTGGATATCAAAGATGCGCCACGGGCAAAGCCCCGACAGAGCCATTGTGCCGGGGGTTCCGGTTTATGAGCTTGCGAACCTCCGACAGCGTCGGGGTCACTTTCTGTATATAAAACCTTGCGACGCGGAAGGGAATCTGTAGAACGATCAGCCACAGCTCGGCGCTGCCTCTGTTTCGGGGGCTGACCACGAAGAGGGTACGAAGGCGACGTTTTCATAAGGCCACCGTGCCGTGTCAAAGAGCGGGCCATCGTTTATAGTTCGTCTCCCGGTGTCCGCGAGCTCCCTTCCGTCCTTTAACATTCACTCTTCTATCGAACTGGTCCGCGCGATTCCCACTATCGCGGGCAAGTGGACGAGTCTCGTTCGCGGGCGTAAATTTTATGACAGCCTTTCCAACCGTTCCGATGCGTTCGTTACGCGGCTGACCGGAGGGGAAAACGTTCTTCAGAGAAACGTTGAATCGAAGTCCAATCGAGCTTTTCGGGCTTGTTCGCTCGTTCGAAACGTCTGGCTACACGCGAGTATTTGCGTTCCCACCCTGCAAACGAGTTTTTCCTACCGGAAGCTGGAAATTTTTTCCAGCTCGGTTTGTCGATCTACTCGCATTAATTTGCCTCGAAAAACGTCAGTTACGCGGCGGACCTGTCCAAATGTCCTGATGATTTTTCGACCTCCATTCCAGTCCCACCCCTATACAGCCCGCGAAATAAAATGTCGTCAGCTTCATCGTGCTCGCGCGTGAAATTGCTGATACTGAAGCTATAGAGGCAGCCGCGTAAATTTGATCGGGTTATACGTTCCACGGTTAACAATATGAAAAATTCGGGGAATAGAAAAGTTGACTGGTTTAAGGGGGGAGACCACTGTCTCGGTCCGAAATGTAAGGGTGTTTTCGGGAATTTATTTCAACCAAACAACGCAAGTAAATCACTGTATTGCTTAGTATAGTTAATAGTGTACATATCGAAAGGTAAGAAATTTTTTTTTTCAATCAAATTCATAAATCCGTTTCCTGTGTACTCTTTGTCAAAATTTGTGCTGCAGCAAAAACATGCTAGTCGCGTTGACAGTCCCCAGGCCATATGGTTAATCGGAATTAAAAAAAACAGTAATATTTAGAAACTAGAAGCCTGCCTCTATTACGTGACGATCAGAAAATGTCAAAATTGTAAAAAATAACAAAATGGCGGACCACTGAAAAAAAAGTCCTGTTTTCGGGGTACAAAATTGGACAAATGTTGCTAAAAAAATAGAAGCAGGTCGAAAATTGAAAAAAGCTGATCGTCACGTAATAGCGACGGGTTTTCCGAACAATAAATGTCCTTGCTCATGTCAATTGGACGTATAGTTTTCTCTGTAGACTGTCAACGCGGTTGAAAAATGTCATTCTGAGGAAAACGCGTTCAAAGTTCCGCGTGGCTCAGTCGCGCGTTTGACACCGCTTCACGATAAACACCATATCTCCGTCAATTTTGCGAATTTCTTCATAAAATTTGGAGAGAGCATTCTTGAAACGTACGTCTTTCAGAAAATGTAAAAAAAAAAAAAAAATTCCAGATTTCTGACAGTGGTCTCCCCCCTTAATAGTGTATGGCTTCTTACGGCGTTGGTGGCTTTAGAGCCGCAACGTTGAGGCCGATTGCAACAGAATTTAGTTGTGTTTTACTACGTTTCTCTATTGTCAATGAATGAGAGAACGATTCAATCAAACCATGATATTTATTCGAAGGAATCGTTGGTTTGGCGTATTAAATTATTAAAGGTGCATCGACGAAGTACGAATACAGGACGATTCTCGAAATAATTACTGAGATGACTGTCAGAGCTGACTTTTCGACCGACGAAGAATAAGCGATATTTATTTAACATTATGCACAATTTTAATGCACAACGCGGATTTATTGATTGAAAGCCATTCGCTAACATGCCACCCCCCGAGCTCGAAGCGTGCGAAACGGGCCTGCCGGGCGCTTTTATCCGAATCAAAATTCGGCGGCCTCCCCGTTTATGGTACTGTTCAATAATCGTCCATGCATATTTCACCGCACGCGCCCGGCAAATCTTTAAATGCACTACACCGTGGGGCAAAACACTCGCGCGAGTTTAAAGCGGATTTCATACGAACGCACGAGGCTTGCTTTTATTAAGGCACTTTAAGTATTCACGTTATCGTGTCGGCCCCGTTGTCGTTAATATGCACGCATAAATGTTCCCCGTGCTATGAAAAAAAGAGATGATATCGCCGGCCTTTAAAATTCAGGATAAAAAGTGAGTTGGACAGTTTCACGCACGGCAATAAAGAATCCGAAGTTATGCATACTTTTTTTACTGTAAATTTCTATTTCATCGTCAGAAGATTAACTTCACTCTGTCAATCACAAGTGAGGAGTTGAAATGGTAAAGGAAGTGCCAGAGAAATGAATAATTATGCTTTTAGTGGAAAATGATGTAAATTATATGGTGAATAATTTAAGATAAGGCGGAGATCGTAAGTATAAGTACAGGTAGCAATGTCGCAGTGGTTCAAATGAAGATATCGAAAATTTGCACTTCTGACACATCATTTATTTATTTAGTTGCAACGAAGCATATAGCTAAGAAAGTAAGAGGCAGTTTATAATAATTACCCTATATAACGGAAGAGAAAAATATACACAGTCGTTTCGCGGCATGCGTAAAAAAGATATACAGATGTGGTATGTGTTCGTAGTAAAAGAATTTAAAAAAGAGAAAGGAAAAATAGTGGCAAAAATAAAAGTAAAAGTAATGCTATGGTATACTACGCTCCAGCTTAACTCTTTGGGGCTAGGTAGGTAAAAAATTGTCCCACCTTTTGCTTAGCTTTTGATGCATGGTGGGATATATTTTAACCCACCTCGAAAAGTCGAAGTTACTCATAGTTTAATATTTTACAATTTAATATTTTACCAGTTTAACAGTTTAATATTTTATTTAAAGTTTTTCATTCAGTTGGTAATGCTAGGGTAAAGGGTCCAATTACTGGCACCCAACCCAATTACTATCTCCTTAAGCTATTTTACTTAAACGTTTATTTATTCGTTATTTTAAGTAAAATAGCTTAAGGTGACAGTAATTGGGTTGGGTGCCAGTAATTGGGTCCTTTACCCTTTGCACCACTTTGCTTTGGTAAAAAGTTGTTTCAATGAATATCCTTTAAAGCATTAGTTGAATGATGTGATTATATATGTCCCACCCTGTAAAAAATGACTTATTGAAATGTTATTATTTTTTATGTTCAATAATCGAATTTCCATTCTTTCATAATAAAAAAATTCTGTGCAACTAGAGTTTTTATTTTAAAGCTCTAAACAGGAAAAAGAAGAATGTGCCATTTTGCAGCATCTATTTACCATTTCATCTCCCAAATTTTAAATTTATCTCCAAGAGATTCATTCCCCTTTAAAATCTAATCACTGCCCCGCACCGATATCACTTCACACGGGAATCGTATCGCCAAACGCGAACGGCAAATTGTACATATAAGTCTGAAGTTTGATCTCCGCGCGCCGGTAATCAGAAGTTTTATTCCGCGGGCGGAAATAATTCCGTCGTTCAAAAGTGGGCTGGTGATTTCGCATGCGAGTCACGCGTCCGCCTGTATCGTGTCTGTATCAATGCGGGAGGGGAGCTCGCAGGTTAAGGGGATGACGGGGTGGAGGAATTTGCATTGCATTATCGAAGCCAACGGCGAGCGACGAGGAAAGGGTCGCGCGAATCGCTGCGAAACGGAAATTATACAACGGGATCGAATTATTGGCCGCCTCCGCGACGAAGAATGCTCCGAATAATGCGAGCCTGCGAACTCATTTCCGGCGGCCGTCACGCACGGGATTACGAGGAAGAAGTGGGGAGGGGGGGGGCGGCAGGAGGGAGGGTAGCTGGAACGGGTGGGAGTAACGAATGACGCGAAAACTTTCCTATCTGTTCCCGAACGAGCAGCGATAGCGTTTTTTCTGCCCGTCAGCCGGGGAATTAGATTTGTGGATTTACATTAATTTTGCGAGCGCGCGCGAAAAATGGAGACGGGCGAGGCCGGTTTAACGTCATCCGCGCCGAGGGGCGTGTTTAATGTCCCGCGTATTTTTCCAATTACCGAAACATAGGGAAAATAGAGGAGATACCTCTTCTTTTTTTTTTCTCCGGCTATAAAATGTACGGCGTTTTGAAACGAGGCTTTTAATGCTCGAATTATTAACGTTCGTGGTGCATAGTCACGTACGACGTAACATTGTTGTACGGGGAAGGTATATTCCGTGGCATGGCGAAGGTTGGGCTTCTTTGACACTTGACATGATATTTGTTCGGGGAAGACTATCGTGTTGGAGGAGTGTACCTTCTGGCAATATTCTGTGTGTCGTGAGGGACAGGGGATGTATTCGTATTTGTGTAAAGTGTTGGTGTAGTGTCGCGTGATAAAGGTGGCGTTTAACTACAAGTTCCACTGAAAAAGAAGAAAGTTACTACTAGATTCTGAATGCAGCCAGATAGCAGTGGGTAAAGTTCAAGTACTAATTTGAAAACTAAATTAACGTTAATGAAAGCACGTCAGACTTATTGGCAAGCTGTTCCACGAGGAATAGGAACCTCGATGGCTAAATACCCCGTTTAATAACAAAGATCGGGCGTTACGATTGTTCCTGTTTGGATGCAACCCCGCGATCCGATCTGGCCAGTAAGCCGGGCTCGAGGATATCGAGCCGGCGGAATTACCGTTTCAGATTGTATTTATATTCAGCAGGCGTCTGGCTGATAAAGCGTGGAGTGGAATATTCAATCAACCGTGGGGGATACGACGAGGAGGCAGCATCCCGCTGGCAAAGACGCCGCGACCAGGGAGGAAGGTGACGGTAAAAGGATCTCGAACAACTGTGGATGGTAAGCCTGTTGATCGACGCTGCTTGCGCATTCCTCGCGGGGGCTAAGGAATAACGTCACCAAAGCGAGGGTAAACGATTCGTCGCTTTCCGCGTATTTACGTTGGCCAAGGGCGCGCGACACGTAATTGGATGTGAAAGCGACCCCCACTTTATCTGCTTTTATCTGTATCCGAGAATCTACGCGATTTGTAAGGGTTTAGGGAATTCCATGCTCTGCAGTACCGATCGGTTTGAAAATTTAACGTCCGCCCGAAGCGATAACTTTCCGATGCTTTCTCACAATGGGAGGAGGGATCTTGGACTTTCGATCGGGGATGAAAGATCCAAGTTTGAAATCTTCCTCGTGACAGTAATGGTTCCTAAATAGCCCAAGACTGTAGTAACGATGGTAGGGGCGTTTTGTTGCCTACCTGGACATCCTTGGTGAACTGGTTGTTGCAGTAGATGTGGATGGCTGAGAACTCCCTGACCTTGTCGAACTCGAATTTGATCTCGACCGGCTGTCCGCGGGTGTCGTTCCTCCAGCCGACCCAGCCCTGCGCGCGATCGTTATCGTAATACCCCATTTTGAAGTTATCAGGACCCGTCCTGCCGTCTGTCAGCTGTCCCAGGCCGCGTTGCAGCTCCCCGTCCCAGTGGCCGTCGTAGGTGGCGTCGAAGAATTCCCATCCATTACCCCTTTTATCACCTTGGGGCATCGAGTAGGATACCACGCCGTCTGCGGCAAAAAAGGTCAAGGTGTAAAGTCACTGCTAGATGGGCTGGCCCCTTAATGACTCATGTAAAAGCCCCAGCTTTGTCAGGGGCCATTATTATCCTTTAATGGGGGCACAGCGCGGGGTAGATTTTCAGATTCGCCACGTGGGTGTTAACGCGGGGATGAATGACCCGAGCGAAAAGGTCTTTGAGAAGGTCAGCCCTTTGATCTATTATCCAATTCATTGGCAAATTCGGAAGCTGTGAAAGGAGGAAGACGGAAACTAACTCGCCACTCGAAAATGCCACCGCATTACGCGAAATGAGTTGGCATTAAAAGCGACCCAGTTAACAGATCCTTGCAGCTTCTCTGATTAGATAGAAAGGTTGAATGCACCGAACGCGCGCCGGTGAACGATTTAACGGGTCACAATCTACAATTATCTGTATTCGCGTACGCGGCGGCGTGCAAGCCGGGAGCAACCGAACCGCGCGTAAACTCGGTGTGTAACTTTCCGTTTGGTTAAACGTTTAATTCGATGTTGATTCATCAAAGGAAGAAAGGGATAATTGCGCAAGCAAGATTCCGAAGAGCAAATTTGCGCACGCGGCAACGGCATAAGGGTTAATGGACAGTCCGTTGAGTATTCTAAGCGGCCGGCAAGTTCCGCGAAAATTGGAGAGTGCAAACAGCTTACCGCTCCAGTAACATCCGTAGAGCTCGACCCGCATGCAAACCGTCCGCGTGTGATGGCTGTAGGGCAGAAAACGGATCTTGCTCGCCCACAGAGGCGGCTCCAGCTCGTGCTTGGACTTCAAATACGTGTTCGTGTTACCCTGTATTACCTGAAACAGTGGAAACCGTCGGGTTAAAGACCAGAACAATACCGGCCCTTCGACCTTCCCTTCGAGTCTTGTCGTTCCGCTCTAGACGAGGGCATTGATTTTTTGTCTCCATTACAATACACAGACTCGGAATATGCACTGCTGGATTTACCCTATAGGCTAACAAGGCTGAAGCCTAGGGCCCCGTTTAACTGGGGGCTCCTTATTCTAAATATTTTCTTCGAAAATTAGCATTTTTTTATATGATCTTTATTAACTTGTATCTTTAATGTTTATTTATGTTAATGTTGTTTAGTTTTGATATTCAATGTTAATTTTTAAATTAAATTCTTATTTAGATTATATGAGTATTATTATAAAAAGAAATCAACTCAGCGTCATTTTATTTTTTACATTTAACCGAGGGCCCACCAAATATTCAGCCTAGGGCCGGTTGAAAGGTAAATCCGGCTCTGGGAATATGATACTGTATATTTGAATAATTCTAGCTTAAATTTAGAGTAATTACAGGCATTGATCGTTCAGCGACCTTCACTCCTCGTTCGACGCTCTTTCAAAGCGATGAGAACATTTCGAATAGACGTGGACCAATCACGAAAAAAGCAACGCGACATCATCACCAGTTCCCTCTCTCGACAACGTTTCATCCCGTCCTCAGCTCGACGCGTCGTCAACAGGGGAAAAGCGTATAATCGCGGGGCGTCGACGCGTCTGGCAAGGTCGCCCCTTCGGCGCGCCACAGTATCCTGTCAAAGCATCCCCTCGTTCGATGACATTTATATCGCTGGGGAAGATGCGTTTCTGCACTTCGGCACATACTGGAATACCATCGTCTGGCTTTGGACATCCCGTCACAGAACGGACATCGCGTTCCACCGCATCAGACGGGGAGGGGGAGGCTAAGGACTAATTTCATCCCGCATTCCAGCACGTTAGGTATGACGAGAGGGAGAGAGAGAGAGAGAGAGAGGGGGCACGCGAGCGTCCGAGGGAGAGGATCACAGGGGACGCAGACAGGCCGAGGAACGGCGATGGACCGAGAGAGGAGGAGGAACGACCGTGACGGGGTTGAGGTAAACGTCCATCGCCCGCATTCTCTGATCCTCGTCAGGGAGACGACCATATTGCGCTCGCTCCCTCTCCTTCCCTCGCCACCTTTCTACCTCTCTATCTTGGAGCGTGCAGAGGGTGATGCAATATTGATTTCACGTTGTGGGTTTATGAATAAAATAAGCGGTTTATCTGACGTTGGCGCGGCCGGTGGTGGACGGTGTGCAGAAAACCGAAGGTGGAAAAGGGGTGCACGGTCCCGAGAGATCACGCGAGCCAGCGTTGCCCATGGCGAGTAGATAGCCAGCCACTAGAGGCCCGTGCACGAGTACACAGGGTGTCCTAGAAATAACTGGTCGAACCTTCAGAGCTTATTCTGATCTTCTGATCATCCTGAAGATCGCACTAGGTCATTGCTAGGCATCCTTGCTCTGTTCGTGACTCGTGAGGGAATGGATTGAACATCGTTGGAACATTTTGGAATGCGCAGGGATTTTGTAAGGTCTGCTGACCTTGTTTGGGTTACTTATTTTTGGACACCCTGTGCGGACGTACACCTTGCCGTCCGGCACGGGTGCAAGTGTAGGTACGCAACGTCCACGGATAAATCTACGTACATGTGGCAGCCAGGTTTTCTTGTGTGCGATGCAGCATGCAACACAGTTGCGTGACAGAGCATTTTGCGGCAGCCACGACACATTCTGCGCACGTTCCCTACCCGAGCGTACACGTCCCGTACCATCGGCCGACCTCTATCTCTTTTTGGTACGACTAAGCATCGACTTCTACTACTATTACCAGCGCTTCTATTCCCACCGCGCCTTTCCTCGCTCCTTTGCGCCGTTACGCTGCGAATGTGTATACTTTTCGATTTGTCTGGTGTCAGTTACTGGTAGATTCTTTACTTAGCTTCTGTACCTTAACAGGAAATGACGGATAAGACTTGCCACTATTCAAGCTGTTCGTCCATTCTCTTTCTGTGCTCTGTTTTTGAATTTTGATGTATGCCATGGAAAAATAACGCTTAATACGCTGATATTTATATTAATTTATAATATTGGATTAAAAATGTGATACATATTTGGATACCCCTGGAATTACAAGTTTGCTAACGGTGTTTCGCAAACACGGATAAATATTATGCATTTCTCGATACATTAAATCTCTCTTTATTATTATTATTATTATTTTTATTATTATGTTAACGGAACACGAGCACCTTTGATACTTTAATGCACAATGCAAACGCATGACGTTTGTGTTGGTGCAATTTTCAAAATGCATGATTTTTTACAATCAAATATAGTTCTGGAAAATAAATGAATAGCCTTAAAGACCAAATATAGTTATACAACTATGCGGCGAGGCTTCAATACAGTATTTTAAATTAAATAAATGGCACTTCCTTATTTATCACTGACGGAAACAGTCGTAGTCAGCCATTCCTATATTCTGGAGCTGAAAACTTGTGGACTTTCGAAGAGCACCGGCTATTAAACACGAAAACGTTACTCTCCTTTACGGCTGTAGTACGTTTTTATTTCTCGCATTTATATCGTCCCAAAGTACACGTGATCGGTTTAAATTCCGCGCACGTGACACGTTCGCCGCACGTACACGTTTTTTTTCTTCATAAATACATAATTAAGGTTTTCAATGTTTGAAAGCAACCCTTAGGCGTTTCCCACCCTCGAGGCGGAACCGCCGGCTCGCAGGTCATCGTTTCCTTCGAGAAACTGCCACTTGGAAAGTACTCCCCAAGGTGAACCCTTACCTCTTGGCCGGCGTATACCTTACCGAAACCCACCCCTCTGTCTGGGGTCGATTCTTTCTCATTTCGGGCACCCTGGGACCCGTGCCGGTAGCACGTTACACCATCAACGCCGCCACACTTTGCACTGGCGTAGAAGCACGCGTTTGTTCCACGGCAAATTTAATGAGATTGCGACGCGCGCACAGAATTTAATTTCTCCAAATGGGCCACCTTAAATCTATCGACCGCGCGAACATCCCGCGCCAGCCTGTACCGATACTGTTTCTCTTCCAAGATTAAGTGAAATTACACGTCCGCGCGCAATTCCTTTAAATTTCTCACGGCTGCTACATCAATTTATTCTGTTTTTACAAAAATACCCACTGCGGCGGAAGTACAGAATCATTAAAGCAGGTTTTGTATTCGGATATACCAATTTCATTCATCGATGTAATAGAATTAAAATAAATTAGAATAAAAGATCCAAAATATAGAGATCCATGGATAAATCATATTCCAAATAATTATGATAGAAATAAAAGTAGTCGAATTCGGATCCGGAATTTTCTCCCATAACCCCGACCGTCTAAATATCTGCTATCTACACTGCAAAAGTAGATCCAACGTTTCATATATGCGTAGAACGCTCTTGCAACCAAAAAACTGCGACTGAGAATTGAAAATTCAACGAGCCGATTTGCCTTGCATGCACCTCGGGTATTCAGTATTCCTGGGTGGTGTCGCGCGATAAATATGGAGCGAAGTATCGTTTTTACGAGGCCCGACACCGCTGAACAGATGCACGCCATTCTTCGGCGCATAAGCCTTCCGGGTGATGAGTGAAAAGGGTGGATATTACTTTTCATTAGACCACGATAGCGAGGCCTTTGGAGCGGCAGGCGACCTTGCAACTCTACCTGCCCTCGTACGTGCACATACACACACAGGCCGTGCGTGCCCTTCTAATGCAATTTCCTGCTACTTTTACTTTCCACCCTCGAATGGGTGCACGAATGCGTGCGTGTCGCGGGTACACGCCAGTGCATGCGCACAGGGGTCAAGTGTTAAGCGTTGAGCAATTATAGCTGATATCGATCTGCGTTATTGTTCGAGGGGAGGGTTTCCCCGGTTCACGGTCCAAGTGTCTGTCCATGTATGTAATTTGTGATTTTTAACACGGTTCCCGGTCGCCCGATAAGTTTGTTCTTGGAAACTTACTTCAGAGAAAAGGTGAACGGTCTATTATGTCGAGGGGTTAGATACACCTAGAATGGGCGAAACAATCGATTTCTCCGTCAAAGGAAGGTCAATTCTATGGCCCCGGAATCGACGATTTTGTGTAAATTCAAAAATCAATTATCTCAATTTAACATTTACCTGAGATTTTAAAAAATAGAATATGATAAAGTCTAGTTTCTTTTACATACTTTAAGGGATATTTTTCTTGTTTTCTTATGGATGACACTCAGAAGAAATATTTTTGTTCAACAGCAGCCACACGGCGAACAAGACGAATTATAGCCATTTTTTTTGGGGGGGGGGGGGGAATATTCTTTGAATTATAAGCTTTCAAGTGCATATTACGATTTTTGAAAATTACTTATAGATAAAAAAATCATAAAAAGTCCCCTCTTTTTATGGTCCTAGGTGTATGCAACCCCTTAATTGCAGGTCACTTTGCAAGCCTTGAAAAACTTTCTGTTTATGGTGAAGTAAGCATCGCCCTTCAGTGTATTTTCAAAGCTTAGTACTACTCTTCAATCCTTTAGCAACAATAGTTCTTGCGGCACGAATAATTCTCGACTACACTGCAGCTTTGGACTTTCCTGAATTTCCCACAAACACAACTCGTTTCCCATTCGTGAGTTCTTGATCCATTTGAAAAGTGTCAGAGAACAGTGCACGAAGAGTTGTGAAATATGAGAAGCTCATGGAAAAAGGTAAAAATGAGGAAAACTAAGCGTGTTTGTTATACGGAAAGTGGGAGAAATTGCGACAAGGAATATAAGAAGGAAGCTGATCCCGTTAATAGCTCGGAGACCCGAGACAATATGAGAGAGGATGCCCGTCGCCTTGTATACGCTCCATTCATCACTTAAATGCTGTAAAATTACATTGCGGCCTCTCGTTGCCTTGGCGGGTTCATTTTTGAATAGGGAAACCACGCGGAGAAGCTCGAGTGCAATTGTTTCGCCACGAACGAGTTTTATTATTTTCTCTCGGAATCACGATGCCCCTCTTCCCTCTGCCCTTTGTTACGCGGTACGATGTAAAATGTATCTCGTGCATCCACCACAATACCGTCATTGAAGCTCGATTATTCATGGCCGAATGAAAATTGAATGTAAATATTTTTTCGTTACTCGAGGGTTAACCGGGAACCACTGGGAGCACCTCTTACCCCCGATTCGTTGTTCCCGATTTTCCCGAGACACTCATTACCCGGGCATATTAATCTAATTAATTCTGAAAAGCTATCGATCGAGCATCAGCGATTTCGATTACGCTTTGGAAACGATCGGTTATTCTCGAGGAGGCTCGTTCAAAAAAAATTCGACGAGCCAGGCGTTCCCGGCGTCCTCCACTTAAGATACGCGATCCTCAAGCACCTATAACTTACGCTCATGACCGTTTTTGCCTATCGAGGCGGCGTATAAAGGAAAATTATTGCGTCGGAGCGTGCACGACGCGCGTGTACCTCCATGGACGAGCATTTCGGTGAACTGCTCCTCGACCGTGTTATTGGATTTTCGGGACTCGGCGCAGCAACATTTTCCGCGGAACTTTTCCGAATGTAAGGGTGAATGTAACTCCAAGTGTACTCGACAAATCCATTACGGCTAATATGTAATTCCGAAAAGTAATTTCTTTACGACCGTTATTTCACGATGGATAGGTATCAATATCCGCAGATATCGGTATCCGAAATTGCAAGTCCACTTTGCCGTTTCTACTTGCTTCCCAGCTGCACGGACTCTATCGCAAACTACCCCTATTGACTCATTATCCTTTTGAAAGCCATTACAACGATTCAATACCACTCCCGCGGTATCACTGTCAGCGGTCAGGATCTCGTTTCCGTGGAAGCGCAACCCCGCTCCATCCGGTGCCATTAGAAACAGTTATGGTTCCAGTTAGAATAACAATCGGTCGCGATAAAGCAGCGACGTCGGCCGCGTGTTCCGTGACGCGAGCGAATTATCTCCCTGGCGGACAACATTTCGCTAATGTCCCCGACTTCCCGTGCGTGCAACATTATAACTAACATTACAACACCGGGCCGCAATATCGCGCCTCGCCGCCACCCTTATTTTTTTTCCACCGCCGCAACGCCCCTCTCGCCGCGTGTATGCGTGCGTGATTTACGTGGAAACGTGCACGTCGGAGATCCGACTGGGAGCCAACGCAGCGTTGCCCGCTCGCGTGTCGACCGCGCCGTGCACGCATTCGTCTCCTCACGCACCCACCCTCCCCTGCACTTATCCCCTCGCCGTAATTATCGGATTTCCACACGGAATTCCCGCGTCGGGGGGCACAGCCGAGAAAAGCTGACAGTCCAGGCTGGCCGTTCGCGTGACACGATAATGACGACTTAAGTGGAGGCTCAGGGGGTGGGAAAGTAAGCGGGAGGTGTGGTGGATGGTCTGCGAGCCCCAAAGCCCACGTTCAGGGCATCAAGGGCTGCTTTAAATGCGACGCTTCCAAGAGGGACACACGCGGTGCTTCGCTAGTTCTCAACGTGAAGGGAATATCCAAAGCTGGACGATCCTGAATTCCTATTCCTTGGAAAACAGCCCGAAAGGAGTGTCACGTCTGAAATGTCGTCGAACTCGTGACCGCTCGCGTGCCCATTCCCCTTCGAAGGTCCGTCGCAGGAGGACGTAGGTTCGGTCGTTGGCGTCGGCGACGCCTATCCGACGCTTCCTTTTTTTCCCCACTCCAGGGGGGGGAATTAAATGTAGTCGGGAGCAGAACTTTCCGTATAAATTGTCGAGGCAAGATAGATGGTCGCGCACGCGATCCTGCTTTTCCACCCCCGCGGAACGCCGCGTCTCGGTGCGCATAGAGTCCCGTGATTAAGCGACGTTTCGAGATTCAACGCGCAGAGTTGGTCACGGTAAAGTCGCGCGGGTGGTAAAAAAAAATGCTCGTGGACAGAGAGGGTGGCGCGGGGGTGGGTGGAGGGGGTGGTGTACCCTCTCTCGCCGAGGGGTCACTGTATTCTGCCGAGGAGCATGATTAAGAGCCGTTTTAAAGCTGCTGCCGTTACACGGATACGCGTCGCCTCCTTTGAGAACGAAACCGGGTCACCGTGATTAATTGAAGTTTCTGTGGAAACCAGCCTCTTTCTGGGGAGTTTCGTCCTGCACCCTCGTCCCTATTAAACCCCGGGTAATTAATGCCGCGATATTCTTCATCCGGACAATGATTGCAGGATGATATCCTTCGGTGGTAGGAGAGGGCGCTGATAAAAGAAGCAGCCTGAAATATGAGCGTCACGGTTTCTGTATCGTTCCGTTGCGTATCCGTGCAGCGTAGCGTTTTGTTTTTTGCCCCACCGTGGGCGGGGGCCGTTATTAAAAGATGCAATTCCGCCATAACGGCTTACGCTGCACTAAATAAAATAACGAGCCAGAAGGCGGCCGCGAAAAAGGGAAAAACGCCGAAAGTGGAACGAGGAATACGTCAGTGCTCATTAAAAAACTATCGCGACGGGGAGGGAAGGTGAAAAGTGGAACGATTCCGAGGCTTCGTGTTCCAGCATCGGCCGAGCCTCTGTTTTTTCCGCACGTCCTTCCGGGGAAAGAAGAAGAGCGGCATTAACGGCCGACAGGAGTATACCGTGACACGATGATTAAAGTGGGTGGTCGATGAGCATAGCATTCGTGTCAGTAATTCGGGGACCAGCGTTTCGTTTAGCAGAAATAAAATTCATAGAATTCCTCCAGGACTGGTTTACGACTCGGTCTACTCCCGCGAGAGCCACGTTTATCGGCTCGCGTGTTGCTCGCTCGGCCCGTAACAAAGAAGGTCTCCTTCGAATTCTAACTGAAACGTCACACGTAAACATTACTACCGGTCCGCGGAATTTTTCCTCGGCCCCGAACGACAACCGTAATCTCGACCTTTCCGCGTTTTCTTTTCAGCCCGACTGTATCCTGCAACTGCGTTAGTTCCGAGGAGAGGAAGAAAAAGAATGCTTTTCTCCAGCCACGGAATCGTCATTCCGCTCGCAGCGCCCGAATGAAATCTTTCCGAGCAAACAAGCGGCCGCCAGCGAATCCAGCGGTAACGCGGCGAGAGCGTCTTCAAGTTCGGGCTAACCGTGCAGCAAAGAGTGGGGCCATTTCCTGCAGACTGCGGTCCGCAAATTGCGCGCTGCTTTTTCGTCAGCTTACATCGCGCGCGGTGGCCAAGGGAGCTCGTTTAATTCGGGGCGCGTCGATAGAATCTGCCCCGCAGAAATCATCTGGCACACCGGCTAATCGCAACGTTGCTCGGCTCTGCTACCATTGTTCGTTATTAAAGTCGAGCTTCGCGGAAAAAGAGGCTTCCCTTCTCCATCCGTTCTTGCGATGCAAGTAGAGTGCGCGAACGTGCATTCGTATAGAGTCTCAGGGAAACGTAGAGAACCAGTATGAATGTACATGTGAGTGTAAGGTGGTTGACCCAGTTGTCGATCGGTTTAGACGTAGTCGTCGATCACTTAAATATTGAGATTTTAGAAGGTTTTTGAAGAATATTGTGATGATATATGTAGGTAAAGACTCTTAAATATTAATTTGCAATTTTGTCCTATACACAATATTGTTCAAAAACCTTATAAAATCTCAATATTAATTCAAATGATCGACGACTGGGTACCGATCGACGACTGGGTCAACTACCTTATCAAGCTGTAATAAGAAAACACGAAGTCTGTGGGAGGTCTTTTCTTTTGAATAGGCTGCTGTAATTTTTATAATACAATACTCGATGCAATTTTTCATTTCCAAGGAGAATTAGAATTACTCCAGCATGCCCGCTACCTTTTTCTTATATCTACAGGTATTTCAATGATATAGCTCGTTTGAGTTTAATGGTGTATCCTGTGCAAGAGCCAGAGGAAGGAGAAGCTTGTTGGCGCCTCGAGCCTTAATTACCTCCGGCGGTCTTTTGAAGCAGCGCTACCAGCGTCTTTGGTCCCCGTGACAATTATTATTACGCGGTGCAACTCGTTTACCCTCACGAACACACAGGCATTTCTGCTTTCGTAGCTCGGCGTGCGTGCTCGAAAGCGCGGGTGGCGGCCGCGTGTGCTAAAAACTTGAGGCACCGGCTCGAGAGGCGCGCGGCATTCGAGAGCACTCCTCCCTCCCTTCTTTGGGTAATTTAGCAAAAAATCCGAGAAATCCTGACTGTTGGAGCAGCAAGCGTGTGCAGAGGTTCAGCGGAGAGTTCGCAAGAAGGAAGGAATTCGGTTTCCGCTGGTGGATCCGGGCGGGTGCGGTATCACGTAGACCAGAGAGTAATTAAGTAATCTTTTTCGGTCGCTTTTACCGGAAGGATGTTCTCCGAAAAGCGCAGGAGATTTAAAAGCACCCTTGTTTACCTTCTCCATGCCAAAGGGACTTTCGTTTAGTTTATTTGTCGAGTGAACGCGGCACTCTTCGATCCGAGCATTCAATTACGACGAGGTTCGTCGATTTTGCTGTTGGCTCCGCTGTAATTGTTCAATTTACAAGCGGGGAGGAGCCGCCGCGAACGAGCGTATCGCGCCTCCGACGAAGAAAGCCCGTCGAGGGACGATAATTGGGAGCGGCTGATCGCGAATTAGTGAATAATCATGAGGCTGAAGATGGAAGTTGGTCTTTGCATGAAATCATAAGGCTGAGACACGTGACGGAGAGGAGGCGTCGTCTCGAGATGCTGAACGAAGTAGCACGGTCCCCCGGTGCATTAGCGCCGGCGCGAGTGGTCCATCAATATTAATAAGGCAGTAACTGGACAGCGGACGTATAGAGACGGCCGATCGGATAACCAATTTATTAAAAAAGGAGGCCTCGGTCTGTAGAGAAAATTTCCAAGCTTCTGCTACCGAGTTACGAAGTCGATCTTCTCCAGAACGTGAAAGCTTGTCAGCGGCGATGCGACGGCACGTTCAATGGCCGGGGGATTTGCATTTAACGATGACAGGTAATTCAATCGAACATATTTTCGAACAGCACTGCGGAGTTACATACTTAAGCGACAAATTATTACACTAAACTCGACTTTACATCGCATCTGTCGATTACACGTTTCACTCGCTGTTCCTTTTTTCCAATTATGCGCTCCATCTCTGTCCACCGCGCATAATTCATACAGTCTGGATTCGCGGCGTGTATTGGATGATCGTAGCAGCGGTCAAATTAGAGTTAACACGAAATCACGAAGTGGAACGCACGACACGAGCGACCGTGGGGTCGCGGGCAAGACCGCAGTCCCTTGGCACGTTAATCCTGGCGCACTAGGTCCATCAATATTAATAAGATGCTGACCGGCCAGCCGGAGATGCAGAGACGCCCGATCGGGTGGCCAATTTGCTCGGCGGTCGGCAGAGCTTTTTCGCTACGCCTTTCAAGAGGTACCGTCTTCTCGGCAGCTCCGTGAAGCGAGCCAGAACCGTTCGTACATTAATGACCGTCACACTTCGGGATCACACCCGAGGGGACACCAATTGGATGAAGCTTAAACTGTCGTAATAGCGACGCCGACGAAGTCCATAAACACTGGCCGACGTAAACGACGATAACTTGAGGAAAAACGTGTCGTGTCGCCCATAGCGAGCTTCTTACGAGTCTCTTAGCACTCGCCTCTGTATCGCTTTTACTTTCAGTTGGCACTTGTTGCAACAGCCCCTGCAATCTACCAGCCCTCCCGGCTCCCTGCATCGAGACCCTTCTGATACTTTGATGAGTTTCTTAATTGGCTGACTGATTTATTGGAGTATCCAGTGAACACTTCGGGGGATAAATATGCAGCACAGAATGAGCAGTATATGAAGGGTAAGGGGGAGAAACAGGGAATGTCATGAAACTGCGTTATCGAGAAAATTAAGTTTCAATACTTTAGTCCATCAGTAAAGAGACAAAGTTAAATGAATTTAATTTTCCTATATAATTTTATCTTTAAATAATTTCTTACTTCACCTTGACCACAAAAGCTTATGCTTATTACTACTGCATTACCGATGTATAATCTGTCAACATCACAACCACAGAAAATTCCAAGTAAAAACAGTACAGAGGAAAGGAATTTGCGGCCTCGGCTTGACTTCCGTTAAGCAGAGGCTCCAGTCCCGAAAATCAGGAACGGAAAGCCTGAAGGTTCCGCCTCGGAGCTTCATGCTCGACAAAGTAGCGCATCGGCGGTACGAAATTAGCTTACGGATTCGCGATAAGCGGCTTACGCTTCGAGCGGGATAATCCCCCCGGCCAGTCTTCGATTCCTGATCGCCGAGAGGGCTAGCGAGCGAGAGTAAGCGCTTTGAACTTGCGGCTCGCGCGTACGGCGCGCGCGAGCTTCTGCGCATCAAGAGCCACCACCAGGAATAACAATCTGCCGCCGCTTTAATCGGGATGGAATTATTATTTCAGGCCAATGACCAGGCCGGCCAATTCGAAAGCAGTTTCGACTATTCCGGGCGCAGCTGCGCGGCTCGATCGCCGGGAGCAGATGCGCAATTCGCTCGCCGCGATACAATTCATAAATCACGATATATCTCGAGCCGTTTTTATCAATCTCGCGGCGGGCGTGCACTTTTGATCGCGACCCCTTTACGCTTCTGGGAACGATCCGCGGCGAGCGATCTAATGATCTACGCAACGATCCCGAGGCTTCTACGTGTTCAGAGTCGCGGTACTATTTTCGATTCGGTAACCGCGGGCGAGCCGAATGACGTGGATATCCGCACGCGTCGGAAATCGCGGCAAATTAGTTAATGGAACCGGCGATAAGGGTACTCACCTCTTTTCCTTTGATATCTCTGTATCGAACCCACTTGCCCAGACGTGGTCGCCAGTACTCGAGCAGATACGCCTCCGCATACTCAACACCCAAGCCATTCCCGAAGCGGCCTTGGGTAGCGGTACCCGTGATCAAATGAACCGTATGAAGGTCGATCTCCAGCCATTCTCGGGCTTCTTGGGTGATCTGACTCTTGGGACACCATGCGCCGCCGAGATTCTCCACTTTCAATCTGGAACAGACGAACGTCACGTTTCGGGGTGAGTCGTGGTGACTTTTTCTGCTGGGGTTCGAAGAAAAGTCAATGGAACGTTTATTTTAAATTGGGTTACGATTCTAGGCATAGGGATTAGCTTATATTTAAGCCGAAGATAACGCTTAATCGCACTTCAAGGAATTGAGGACCTTGCGGCAAGAGGGGTGCAGCTCTCCTTTTTGCAGTTTTTGAGTTCTGACGTGTAATACATTATGTAAAAAAATTCTAAATTGTTTGGTGGATGTTTGATGCAATATTTTTGTTTATGGCGGGTCGAGATTTGAAAAATTCACCAAAAATAGGAATAAAAACTTGTCAACTCAATTACTACTTATTGTGTGAAAATATCTATTTTTCCATTAGTGTTCTCTGTTTACTGTTAAGTCAAAGTAGGGTAAACAGGCCAGAAGCTGGACGGGGCCCAGTAGATGGACAAATCGTTGGTTAATCGTTAATATTGAAAGAACTAGAGTTTTAATCTATATTATTGATTTTTATTTTGTAGAAAAAACGTTTGTTGTTTTATAAAACATTAACATATTTATCAAAAAAACATTTTTGTATGCGAAAAATGTATTTGTATGTACGATTTTACGCCACCATGCGCGAGTCATTTCATGCGTGAAACGTCTGGCCACATTAGGCTAGAGATAACCTCACTTTATTTGCGGCCAGGGCCCATAACCTGTTGCACCGTTTTCTGCCAATGAAGACTCCATACCTTTTTAGATTTGATGAAATAAACTATATTTTAACAAAAAAAAACTTAATCTAGGTACCTACTATAACTAATAAGTCTTTTATTCGTCTAGCCAAACACCCGTCCATCTATTGGTTTTGAACTGTCCATCTACTAGCCATATTGTCCATCTACTCGTGATAAGGGCTATGAATACAATTTTCATAATTTTATCCTTAAATACATTAATTTTTTACTTGCAGTTATTTTTTTCTTTAAATTTGTACATTTTACGTGCAAAGCTTTCGATTTTTTTTTAATACGACAGATATTTCTAAGAAACACCTTGATATAAACTTCGGAATCAGCTAAACTGTCCATCTGCTGGCCTGCTTACCCTAAATATTCTATAAACAGTTTTCACTAATTTACTTGAAGTTGGTAAGGATGGTGCTGCACCCCTCCGGCTGCAAGTCCTCAATTTCACTTTGGGTATGTCTGATCTGCCGAGGCTTTAAATTAAATTGAAAGCGATTTTACGAGAAAGTTAATTTAATCTCGTTTCCGAGTATATTTCGCTTCGATATCGTAGAAAATGTATTGACACCCGAGGGTTCTTAAATCCTGCCGAGAAGGTATAAAAAGGAAATTAAACAAGACTGCAGAGGTCGTAACTTGAAGCACGCGCCAGAGAAGTTTCTCCGCATCGGGGCAAAGAATAATCGGACACAGCATTCTTGGAGAGATTCTTCGAGCTTCAACGACTCGATTTATCCTTGAAACCTCGGCGGATCGCCTATTTCTCGGCGTGGTTCTCAATACTTCCCGAACGTAACGAATTAATTAAACGGGGAAGCTATCCGCCGACCCCCACCCTGTCTCACTCCGCCTCGCAGTTCGTCAAAAATTTTGCAAAGTAAATTCCGATATCGGTCGCGAATGCCTCGTTCATCGACAACTTTTAATATCTTCATTTTTCCAGTAATAAATTCGAGCACCCTCCGGGCGGCAACTTCTTCGACCCGAGCTTGTTCTTCTCGATGTTGCATATCGGACGCGCGTTTAAAGCTGCCGGGGGAAAAAGGAGCACGAGCTTAACCACTTAATGAAAGCCAACGCGCGAGCGGATACCTGAGATAGCGGCAGGCGTAAGTGATACTTCAGAAGTTTTTCAAATCACCTTTGTCACGTGAACCCTTAGCACGATAGCATCCCGCCGCGATACAGGCGCCATCAACGACCGCGAGCATCTTTATTCTACGTATTCCGGGGGAAGTAATAAACGCGAGCTGTTCCCCGAGAAAACTCCAGCGTTCCAGGCTTCCAGACTCTAATTTTAAAGCTCTTAAACTCGCTTCCCCCCCACCCCTGAAGATCAAGTAATTTCAATCGTCATTAAGAAACAAACAGCGAAGCAGCGTCGCGCGGGAACGCCGGCTCATTTGAAATTAAAAACGAGTAGAATAATCATAACGCCTTGAAATCTCCGCACCCTCGCGAAACTTTCTCGCCCTTGGGAGTACCCTTGCAAACTTTGCGGGCCGTCGAGCTTCGGATACTTCGCTCGTCTCTGTCGTTTGTACACGTTACGAGACAATCAAGAAAAGTGCCGAAGAAAAAAGGGGAAAAGGGACGAGTATCGATGAATCAGTATTATCGGATATCACGTATAGAGTTTATAGTTATAGTAGATATCGAGAAGTGTCAATAAGAGACTTTATTTATAACGGTATATCCCCTATTTTACTATTATTATTTAGGTACAATCCAAATTCATGAAAAAAAGAGTTCTATTTATTTGTAGAAAACCATGTATGTGCCTCTTCTTAATTAGTTGTAAATAAAACTGAATGTGCCATTTATTTAAATTTGCAAGCACTGTGCATACGTGCCAAGCTTGTACCAGCGGTACCATCTTTTAACAATATTGGTAACTTATTTACAAAGTGAAATTTCATTAAAATTGTATACTATAGTCAATGACGCATTTAAGGGGGGCAAGGCACCCCCAAAGAAAATGGAAAAAGGAAATTGATGTGACCACGGCTGAAGTGATTCAAGAGCTTTGTAAAAAGAAAAAACTGGATTTTTTTCTTTAAATAAATTTGTATAATCACCTAATGAATTTTATTGATCTCGTATTAAAACTATTTTATCCATTCAACTTGACTCTTGGGTTGCGCTACTGACTAGTATTACCATTTGCACGTAGATCATTTCCTGACAAAATTTTCTTTTTAATCTTACCACTCACAGTGTTTTCCACAAACACTCTTCAATTATCGATACGGTACCAAGACGTAAAGTCTGCAGCAGAAGGCGGAGAAGGGAGTTGGTCTTGGGAACGTCTCGCGCAGGCTGGCATTGCTGACGTACGGGCGATGTCGATCAAAGATGCAAGCTGGCCATTTAATATGTCCAGGTTGTAGCATCCGGGGATCGGTGCGTTCGCCGTGCTTCGGTTTTAATCTTTGGGGGTCGAAAGCAAGGCGCGGAGAGCTGGGCCCGTAGCCGTAGCATGAATAAAAGATGAGGCGCGAAGCGCCTTCCCTAATTGCGTGGACCGTTTAAATGCTTGGCTAAGAGAGAAGCTTCTCCCCGTCGTAACGCTATTCCGCTATACCTATATACGTGTTGGTATATCCTTTAGAAGGTGCGAGCTGAATAGCGTAGAAAGCGAGGGGGTGGGAGAAGCCCAGCGTCTTGGAGACTCGAGTTTGTTTTAGCGTCGTGCATTATTCTTCATTACCCGAATATTTCGGGGAGTGCCTTAACAACCTGCACCCATCCGGGAATGTTTGCGCTACCGTTAATTGCCGCCAGGGGATCCTCGATTACGATACGGATAATTCAATTTTTCCGGCCGGCGCAAGGCGGGGGCGAGCACCGAGGCTCCCAATCGTCCCGCAATTTCAAAGATGAAATTATGCCCCGGGATTTCCCCCGCCAGGTTTCTCCGATTTCCATCGGTAATTCGACTTTCTTCGCCCCTCGAATTAAACCGCGGACGGTTCATTAAGCCCTTAACAGTTTAGGGAAATCTCATTACGCGACGCCTTTTCGGAGATTTCACGATTTCCTGAACAGAGTTCACGGAGGGCTACGATCTCCTTGACGAAGGGAATTAGGAACTTTGGTGTAATAGAATACAGACGTGCACAGTGGGATGTATAATCAACTTTCTCTGTTAAATTAAACTTAGAAAAATGTAATTTACTCGACCACAAAGCTACACCAGCGATAAAGCCTCTTTACGATCTCCACGAATTTTGCAGAACTCGGTAGCACCGAATGTATTTAGCTAGAAAAATTCTAACGGCGATAGTTTTCTCGCCTGGAGCAGAACATCGGCGCATTTATCTGGAGCGGATCGAGGTGAGCTCACCTTATCTAAACTCGTTTCACCTGATCACGCGGCCCGTTGCTCGCGCGACGCCGCATACTATTTACTCGATGGCACGTCGGTAATTTGCAACGAAGCTGAAATTAATGCGCCACGGGGCCCGGACTCTTTCGCTCCCGCCGGCCGAACGAGATCGCAGCCGCGCTAATAATCGTGCTTAACGGCCATCAATGCGAGAATGATAACGCGGCGGCGTTCGCGGGAGGGGAGAGGGCGCGCGGAGTCGGCCGTCGTTATAATAGCCGAGGAGGCTGCTTTCGCAAGATTTACGGCCCGCCCGGTAGAAGTGGCTCTTTATCCTTAACAACCAGCTCGGATGGACTGGTTTCCTGTTGTGTTGGAACAACGGGCAAGGAGAGGCAGCAAACGATACGAGGTAACGACGACACGGCACCGCGGCATCGACGTGCGCCACCGCGAAACCTGCAATTCCGAGACGGAATAATAGACAAATGGCCGCGTAGGTCGGATTTTATGGTGTCGAGTGCGGAGCCGGGATCAGGCTCAACAGGCACGCGTAAAATTCAGCGCCGTTTCGCGGCCGAGATTAATGTTAATGGACATTATTCGTTATTAACGACTAATTGATATTAACTGGCTTATACGCACTCCACGCGCTGGACGATGTACGAGGAAGATGGGCCTGCTTTACGCCGATTGGTCTTCGCTATGCTAATTCAGGGCGTAAAAATATGTTAGGGGACTACAAATTTGAACATGCGTTGGCGATAGCGTGTGTACAGTGATGGTCAAAAGTTCGGGCTCGGTTCAGACTGAGTTGTCTAGGCTTCAGGGGTGCATATGAGATTGAGTAGATAGGTGGTGGATGAAGTATTCAGAATGCTGTTAGAGTAATTGCATGGGGTGTCTGCTAATGAATCTTTGACAATGGAACGAGATCGAAGAACATACTTTATTAAGGAGTCATGGCTAACTAGTTGGCAGACGTGATTTTTGGGAATTTTTTGAGGAAAATCTAATGTATATTTTTTACTACTATTTGCTTATTTTAAAAGTACATATGTGTTCAACAACTCTCAGTAATTTTGATATAGAAGAATATTTAAAAATTAACGAATAACAGCCACTCTCCCGGAAGTTATTTTTTTTTGCGGTGAGCACGATTTCTCAAAGCCGGATCATCTGAAATCGAATTGTGAAGAAGATTCTGTTAGTCTATGAGTTTATCTAGTTCGCGAACGAAGGATTTTTGTTTTTAATGAAGACTCTATTTTTAATTCACGAAAAACGAACAATTCTAACATTGAAAAATCATGATTTTGCGTTAAATGGCCGCCATTTTGTCTGAGATCATTTTTTTAAAAATCCTTCGTTCACGAATTATATAAACTCATATACTAACAGAATCTTCTTCACTTTTCGATTTCAGATGATTTGGGTCTGAGAAATCGTGCTCATCGCAAAAAAATAGCTTCCGGGAGAGTGGCTGTTATTCGTTCATTTGTTAGTATTTTTCTTTAACAAAATTACTGAGAGTTGTTGAATATATGTACTATTAAAATAAAGAAATTGTTGCAAAAAATATACATTAGATTTTCCACAAAAAATTCCCGAAAATCACGCCTGCCAACTGCGCCTGACCCCTCAAGGGGAAATTCTGGTTTGGCGCGCGAGTTTCATGACCATTTTACAGAATTTTTTATAGGCAATGAAAGTAAGTGTACTAAACAAAGTTTTTCTTAAAAACTTAATCGTCCTTTTAACTATATTTACAAATTGTTTTGTCGTGAAGAAATTAGTCCGACATGTCTGTACGAAGACGTGAAAATTGTGTGTTTTGCCATAATGCTGTCATAATTCCGTCCTCCGCAGGCATCTCAAACAAATGATTAATAAAAAATTTTATTTAGTAAGAATATGGTTATCGTCTGAATCGAGATTATTCATTGAAATTAATTTTTCACAAAATGGCGCCATGTTGAATAGAATAGTCCGCCAGGAAACACGAATTTATCTATTCAACATGGTGCCATTTTGTGAAAAATTAATTTCAATGAATAATCTCAATGCAGACGATAACCATGTTCTCACTGAATAAAATTTTTCATTAATCATTTGTTTCAGATGCCTGCGGAGGACAGAATCATGGCAGCATCATAGCAAAACGCACAAGTTTCATTTCTTCATACAGACATGTCGTACTAATTTTTTCACGGTAAAAAATTGTAAATATAGTTAAAAAAACGATTAAGATTTTAGGCAAAACTTTATGTAGTACACATACTTTCATTGCTCTTAAAATTCTGTAAAATGGTCATGAAACTCGCGCGTTAGACCAAAATACCCCTTTAAACAAATGGCACACACACCATTGAAGAGCTGAGACAAGAATGAAAATTTCGAAGCTGCGAGGTATAATAATTATACCTACAACACCACTGTGAAAAGCTTCATGCAATCTGTGCCAACCCTTTTCTCGATTTCACCCCGGTACCAGGGAAATTTACGAACTTCGGTCTGCCTAGGTAGTGCGCGCACCGAAACTTTTGAGCGGCAGTGTACGCGTCACAGCAAATATCTCAGCTCCTTCTGGCCAATCTGCTCACCTTCTACCTCGTCGCTCAGTGCTGCCGCCGATTTCATATTTTCCGGTTTAATGTCCTCTGCCGGGCACCATTATCGTTTAAGTTATTATTAGCGTCGCGAGTGATAACGTCCCCGTCACCAATTCCCCTCACCCTTTTATAATTCCTGTTTTACCCGCCATTTAGCCGCGTTACGTCCGCTTACAGCCTACACGTGCCATTTAGAATGACTTTTTGCAGCTGCGCCCGTGAAAGCGTGTCTCGAGCTGTGTGTGGTCCGCGGTTGTCGAAAAAGGACGATCAGAGACGCTGTCTTTCGCGCCGGGATGGGACTGTGAGGCAGGAGGAGGGGCGCGGGACTTTGTTTGGAGCCTTCGAAAATCGTGCCTTCTCTCGGCCGAATGACGGACGGGCGGCATTAAATTGGGCGCGGCGGAGAGCGATACACCGTGGCGGACTTAAATTTTCCATCGCGTTAACCGCTTCGCGGACGATTCTGCGTTCGACGGAATTAGCAGGGACGTGACACACTGTCTGCCCGCTATCTCGACGTTGTTGGCTCTGTATTATGCAAACCGTTGGCTAGGAGGATTGACACGCAGCGAGGTTTATCCGATTCAAGCCGCGTAGGCGCAGGGAGAGGAGAAATGTTTCTTTACGCTTCCGGTCGGTGAGAAATTGAATGCAGATTGAAGTGTGAGGTTTCCTATTTCCGTGATTGAAAATTGAGTTAATAGTAGCAATAATGTATTCCAATAGGATGTACTAATCATATAAAATAGGAAAAATTATTTTTTTATCAATGTGAGAGTCCGTTCTTGCTCTCAGTGCTTCATATTATACTGACGTTTTATCTTTTTCAATATAAACTGGAGGATCATGCTGGATATAATTATTGAGCTAAACGTTGTGATAGTAATAACATGCTACAACTGGAGGATCTACTCGATAAGATTAAGGACGCAATACAGTGTAGTTTCTACAATTATCTTCTGTCTTTATATTCTCATTGCTTCCTTCTAATCCTCCACCGATCACCGTGTAACCGTTAACAATCGAGAATATAGCCCCGAGCAAAGTACTGTGCCTCAAGAGAAGCTCCACTATCTTTTTTCATATATTATTATCTAGGATCAAGCAAGATACGCTTGCAATATCGAGTTAAACGCCCTGACAATAACTTGGTATCACGACTAGTGTCTACTGGATAAGATAGAGGCTAGAATGCAGCCACGCGTATACAATTATCTTTCGTCCTTTTATCTCTACTACTTTTCCCAACGATCAAGAGTACAGTCTTCAGGAAAGCACTGTATATAATTCATAGAGTAGCTCCCCGATTTTCACTTCAATTTCATTTTCACTTTGTGTCAGGATCAAGCGAGGCACACTTACAATTTCGAGTTAACGCCCCGACGATGAGTTGATATCAAGACTATGGATATCTACTTGATAAAATTAAGCGATCCTTCTAAACTGATCGGTCGAAAAACGAAATTATTTTTAAAGATTTTTTTCTCTGCGAATACAACATATCGACGTGCGTTACGAAAAGTAGCACATTTCATTTGTCTTAGAAGGAGCAGTAGATTTCAATCTATCACGAGAAGAAGCAAGTTTCAATGTTTCTGCCGATAACAAGCATGTTTCGAATATACCACGAGAACAAGCACGATTCACATTTCGCCACGAGCAGTAGGACATTTCAAACGTTGCAGCGAAAACTAGCACGTTGTATTTGTTTTCCAAAGAGTAGAATATTTCAGTTTCCAAACAGTTCACAGTCGACGTTGATCTTCTATGAAACGTGATATTTTTCGCGGCTAAAGGCAAACCGTGCTACTTTTCGCAGCAAAGTATGGAAATGTACCATCTTTCGTCGCGAAAGAGCATAACATGCTATTCTTCGTGGCGATGAATGAATACATACTACTTTTCCAGATGAAAATCGAAACACTCTGAATGAGCAGAGCGCTCGTCTTCGTAAGACAAGTGAAATATGCTACTTTTCGTAAGACACGTCGATATAACGAAATAAATCTTTCTCGCATTTATTAAGCGGCTCTTAAAAGTATAATACAACCAAATCTCTGCAATTATCTTCCAACAATTCTTTCCCACTACCTCCCTCAATTTTTCACAGACTGTACTATAATCATTAACAGTCGAAAGTACAGCCAATGACAGAGCAGCAAAAGTACTCCAAAAAACATGTCCGCCAAGTTTGCTCCACCACAGAATCCGAGATGAAGCAAGCTACAGTACCAATTTCACGTTAAACGCCGTGACAATGAGTTGATACCACGAGCTGGGGTATATCTAACCAACGAGACTGGAGGAACATTGTAGCCGCACCTCTGCCGTGGCAATAAACGTTATCTCGATACACCGTAGTCTGGAGAGACTGCCTCTCCTTAAGGGCTCGTCGCGTTTCCCGTGAAATCAAGAAGACATTCCCGGCACTTAGCAAACGAACTTTTGCCGGGGACGACCGTTCCCTCTGTTTTATCTGCCGGGGTCTCGCCATCGAGAGAGATGTTCCTATTCGCCGGTTAGTATCGCTTCGAGGAATTTCAGACGCCCGCTTATTGAACCCGTTGAAATTTCTCCCAGCCCCCGTGCGATCTGATACAGCCGTGCGAATTCAATTTCGCTTCTTCGGCTCGCTATCACCGAAACGTGTGTAACGAATAATAGTACGAGGGCCGCGCTGCTCTTAATCCCGAATTATCGTTCCGCCGTCCGTGATCCCCGATCCTCGCTGCACGCCCCCGCTTTTCCAAACGAAACAGCGATACCTTTCCGGGCGAATTGCTTCGCAGGTTTAGGCATATATTTTTTGATCCAGTGAGAAAAATTTACCGAGGTTTCTTCCAGGGCATCAGCAAATTTCTATAAACTTTCTTTACCCAGGAAGATCGAAAATAGTATCCACCTCGGTATCCTCTGGCGCGACTATGCAATCGACTGCGAGTGCGAAGCGGAGAGACTTCGTGGCTAGACTCTTATCTGCGCTCTCTAAATTACAGTGTATCAAGTAATGACTCCGAAAGCCATTATCCACGGGAAAAAATCTAAAGGCTACACGGTGTTGCTTTCTTGACCACGCGCTAACGTGTTCCTGTCTCGTCGAACTCGCTTCGTATCTCGAAGGGCATATTTCTCGGCGCTAAATGAAGGGTCGACGGAGGTTTCTCGATTCCATGAAAGCAGCCTGGCATGAAATACTATTTTCTCAAGTGCTCGCGATTTATAACTGGGGCGCAATATAAGAAATGATTTCATAACGAGATTACAGTAAAAACGTCCCTCCTGTAAACGTTTAAACGGTGAATGTAAAAAATTGTATAAATAGGAGGTAAACGACCGAACGAGTATCGCGCCGGTCGGGATGGTCGTTTCTGAAGCGCGAAGTGTCACGTTCCCGTTTCCTCCGGCCGTGCATTCACCCCGGTAATTGCAATTGAATTTATCTGTTGAATCGCGGCGGCGTATATTTTCGTCGGAGGCAAAATTCGCCATAGCGGGTCGTCTTTTCACTTCTCAATCCGCTGCAATTTCTCTGAACAGAAAAGGCGCCACTCCTCGCTCTCCTATTTCTTAGCCCTCCCACCCTCCACCACGCGGCATCTTAATTGCGCCCATTCGGGAAACAGCGTTGAACGGAAGCGCGAGGGGAAGGAGTCGACGTAAGACGCGGGAAAGAAGCGAGGCAGCTGGGGCGATTTCTTGAAGGGAGTATGAGGCAACCAGTCGAGACGAGTGCTCGCTTTCCTTTCCCGCAACGGGCACACTCGAAAATTCTTGTGTATTCCATATGGAAAGCAGTCGTTTCACCCTCCGCGAAGCCGTTCCTCAGATTTACCCTACTATGTGTCGCTCTCGCCTCCGGTTTTTCAACCCCCGACAAAGAAAACGTCACTACTCCCGAACTTGATATTTTTTTTCGGTACCACGATCTTTTTCCCGAGATTTTGCTCTCGCTCGAATGAAAAGCGTCTTCTAGAGGTTCGCTCGTCGATCAACCCTCGGTCCCCGCACGCGAAACCGTCGAGGATTAAATCATCGCGGCAACGTTACCGTTTCAGCCGCGCGGGGTTTAATAAATTGCGTTAGAATACCGTTTAATTGAATTACGTCGCGAACGTGTTTGACATTCGGACGAATTTTTACTGGTGGACGAAATAACGCGGGGATTTTTTTTAATCCTCCCTTAACTTTTACGGGAATTGCTGGGGACGGCCGAGTTACGTCGATCGTCTGAATACCCACAAAGTCCTTATCTATCGTAGTGTGTATCTCTCCATCGGAGGCTGGAGTGTTCAGCTTCAGCACCTTTGTTGATTCGAGGAGGTTTTCGTTCGCGTAACATCATAGTTCAAGTCGAGAGAAATTCAACAATTCCGAACACCGCGTGCAAATGACCCAGTGTATAAAGAAGAGTTATGATAGAGAGTAAGTTAACAGTCTGTGTCCCGCCTGTTGCCAAAAACTTACCAACCTGTATTTGAAAGAATTCGCTACATTATCCAGTATCCCCTCGCACAGGAGACAATCTAGCTCTTACAGTGTTCGGGGCAAAAATGATGTTTAAAATATATCTATTGTTTGAAAATATAAACAATTGTTTTGAAATAGGGGAAATCTGTCCAGAACCGTATACCGGGGAAAACTGTATACCGTATTTATTTCTGAAAACAAATGAACGAAGCCCACGCGCGTTTGGTAATTGTTTTCCGTCATATTGAACTGTTAGTCCACAGATACTCGTGACAAAATACATACGCTCCAGCTAATTATTAAATTTATTATATTTCTATGTGCTATGATCTTATTTTCGACTGTACTTCAAGTGGACTATATAGTGTTCTGGTAATTAGAAGTTAACTTACATGAAGATATATATTTACAGTATCTATTTATATTATATTTTGATGATCGTGGCCGATTTTTGCCATTTTCATATTTAGTTGTAACCAAAAGTGTGGGTTCTTACGTCTTGGGGCAAAACCGTACGGGGTAAAACAGTACACCGAACAACGGTTCGTAAACTACTTAAGTATAGTGTTCCATTTTTATTTAAAAGGGTCAGTCAGGTGCTACGTAATTATAAAAGAAACACTACCAGACAAGATTGGAACTCGGAAAATATGAAAAAGTCTATAATGAGTATAATCAATCGAAACATGGGATCAAAATTGGGTCCAATGTACAAGGTGTCGTTGATGGGCCCACGAAGGTTTGCCCCATAGGGTGGGCAAAACCGGAAAAAGAAGAGCTTTTGTTTTATTGTTTAATTAAGTACCCCATTTAAACTTTTCAATTATATTTTTGTTATTTTGTGTCGTTTACGAAACCCTTTAATAAATACCATTTTCATTACCCAAGTTGTTATATTACATAAAAAATGATGGACCTAAAACTTTAAGTATATGGTTTTGAACAGGTTTCCCCTATAATTTCCGACAGTGACTGAAATTTTTTGTAGCCATTTGTTGAATAACAGACGCTTTATAAAAAATTAATATTCACAAATCACCAATTACCATACCTAAATTGCAAATTTGCCTCTCTGCACAGCTGCCCTGCTCGCGTTCGCTTAAGTCGGGTCCTGCCATCGCATATCCTACAACCGCTATTACCGCGCGATTCGACTTCACCCCCGCCGAGCTTAACCCATCATCGATTCCTCGACCTGGTCGCCGGCGCGTAAAAGCATAGAGCGAGCCTGGTGCACGGGGTGTGTACCTATCTCGGGCATTCTTTTTCCTCTCGTTACTGGCCGAGGGCGCGCTGCGCGGCGCGGCACGGCTGGCGCATCAGCCATTCTAAGCACCTTCGCCCTGCGGTCGCGGTGTATTAAATTAGACGGTGACGTGGACGAGCGAAGGAGGCTCTCGGATGCAGCGCGGGGGCGCCCCGGAGCTCATCAAGAGTCAGAGGCCCATTCAGCCGGTCATTGTCTGCGGTAATGGAATGTATTAATATCGGAGAGCCCGCGGGGCCGGCGACCGGCGCTCTCTGTGCGTCCCTCGTTGCGCCCGGGCGTACCCCGGCCCTCGCTCCGAGTTACAACCGCGGCGGCCTCTACAGCGGATATGTCCCGTGGGATGGAATATTCGTATAAACCGCTGTTGCACTGCAACCGCCGGTGAATACTGGACCCTACGCATTAATATCTAAACGCCGGGGGTTGGGGAGGGCGGAGTGTGTGCAGCGAGACAGGGAACGAGAAGCAGGAACACGAGGCGGAACGGAGAGGGGGAGGGAGGCACGGGGCATAGGAGCCGGCGCACGCGCTACCACCGCATCTCGTATTCATGCGTTGCACCGTCGGCTACAAGAGGCGTTACACGGCCAACCCTTTCGCCACTAGCCAGGTGTAATATTCTTTTTACGGCCGCCGGAGCACGTCAAACATCCTTCCGTGATAATTGTATTAGAGGGCTGCAGGCAGCTTCAGCCCCTAACGTCCGCGAGGGACGACCCCGGCGTGGTGCTTGTACGGTCCACGGAAATGTGGTTGCTGACGGCTGAGGGATGCAGTTGCTTTGACCTAACGAGCGATTGCTGGGTTACTGGCAGAAGGAAACGGAGATTTTTGGGAACGCCATCTCGAAATTGATCTTCTGATCTTGTAGTTCTTGCGCGGATGAAACGTGTCGCTGCGAGGAGGGCGCGATGAATATGGAACACGGTTTCACGCGGTTCGATCAACAGGGGATTATCGAACTATCCGTGGAGGATTAATTGCGGGGCGGCGGCGTGGATAAATGCCCTCTGGAAGTAACCGTTTCGTGGGTAAATATTAATTACACGCGGGCGACTGGTGTCGTGTACGAAAAAAAGGCACCGCGGACGGTGATTTAATTGCACGTTGTTATCTCGGAATTTATTCTTCCTGGAATATGCATTAGCCGACGATTAGAATTCATCAACTTTCTCGCGTGCTGCTGCGAATCGAACCGTTCATTATCGTTTCATCTTTTTTTCTTACGCCCCCCCGTTTTTCTATACGTTGCGCGTCGCGACAGTGAGAAATGTGAAATAATTGCCGCGCGGTTTCGCATATAAACGAGGGGAGAAGGACCGCCGACGGTCAGATTAGAAATAATTACCCCCCGGTACGGTGTGCTCTCTTTGTTTACCCGTAATAACGTCTTTCACCGTGCTCGCACGCAAGCCCGATAAACCGGATTTTACGTATTAACGAGTCGCCCGTCGGCGCGACGCGTTTTTAGTATTCATGCGGCCGCCTCGCGCGAAACCGTCACAATTAATGAATACTGAAGTATTAATTTCAGTCCCAGCGCGTCGAGCGATTAAACCGCTCGGAACCCCTGATTTACTCCTATGTCTCGCGTTCGCAAATAAATCGTACTTTCGCCGCAAAAAGTTCTTTGCGCAAGTGTCCAGAATACATGAATAATTTACTAAATTGCCGCTCTGACAACTTCTTGTAAGTAATTACACACCCTACCGGCAGGGAAACGAGGAAGCCCCTTATAAAGATTCTTTCCTAATGAAAATTCGAAACAGAGTACCTACACTCCTACTTTAATTCTCAAAATCTTCAAATCCGATTTCACAATGAAACATTAATGAAGGGTTTAGTTACCCGAGGCGTATTGTCTAGCTTTACCCAATCACGAAATCAACATCGTTCCGGCTCGACCAGAGCTTCACCCTATAACCCTGTAACGGTAAACCTCTCGAATCTCGACCATCTCTCAACACCAGCGTATCGTTCTGCTACCGACCATCAGTTATAAACCCACCACACCGAAATCCATCGTTACAACGGCTGCCACCCGATACTATCTGGCGTGCAGCGTCGTCGTGAAGACGCAACACACCCCTGCTGGCCGAGGCTCCGGCTCGGTTCTCCGCGCTTCGGTGTATCGTGTACCAGTCGATTACAATTCGATGGCGCGTAGCCAGAAGCAGCAGCAGCAGCAACAGCGCGACACAGAAGGTGCCGGTAGATACGAATGACGAATGGTATCGAGTGCATGCTATCGAAACGAAAAAGCGTCGCTTACCGTGCTAGGTGCGGGCCGACGTTTCCCGTGTCGAAGGTAGAGCTGGCCGTGATATCCGCGTCCGGGATCACGCCGGATTCCATGCCGAGCGGCGCGATACATTGGGCTGCAACAGACGAAAACGGTGCTGCAGGTTAAAGCTCGTACGAATTTACATAGGATCCTCAGGCTCCCCCCACCCACGGGTGTATATATATCGATGCTGGTTCCCTTCTGTCCTCCACCCCTCGTGATCTCGCTCCACCCCACGGAGGTCGGATCATAAACGGCTAAATAACCAGCTAACCGAGATGAATCCGGCGGATAGAGCCGGTTTACGTTCTTGTATACGACCGTCTCTCCTTCGAGGAGGGAGTTCCAGGACGTCGGGGAAGGACTACCTCAACGTTCCCGTATCTCCGGGACCGATCAAATTGTTTCATAGGGGAACACGGCAGCGTTACGGAGGACGCAATGTATCCTGCTACCAGGAACGGGGGCCTATCTTGATACAATATTGTCCGCTGCAACGACTCCCCGCGTTATTTACGATTTTGCTCGCGTCACGCGTCGTTGGGGCCGCGGAGCGCTCGAAACCAGCGGCCCAGGCTAACGAAACCGGGGCCTCTGAGACGCTGACTCGGCTCCGGTTAATAAATCGGCGGGGACGGTGTTTCGCGTAAATTGAAGCCGTTTGCCGCGCATTGTTTTTCCCCTTATTCGTATCGGATCGAACGGGAGCCTGCGGGGATGTGGGCATTCGTCAGCCGCTGGTTGGAGAACCAGTGGCTCGGGATAATTTCGTCCTTTTGCTTGGGAATTTTTAGGTAACTTTATACGGATTGCAGGGAAATAGAATTGTCGGGATTTGAGTGCGCGTATTCATCGCGCTGGGGACGAAATGGAAAAGTCATGCTAAGCTCGAGGAATCGGTAGCGATAGGCGCACAGTTTGCGTTGCTCGGAGGCGGCGCGACGGAGAATATTACATGGAATTCTCGAGGTCGTCTGGCTCGGGTATACGAGAATGGTTCGATTATCGACGAAGCCAAGTGCGACTGAGGCGCGCGACCGACGACGGGGTTGCTGCTCGGTGCCCCGCGACGCTGCATCGATTGCAATTTATGCATATCGAAGTTCTATTACCGACTAAAATGCGGCATCGGTAAAATTTGCTGGCGGCGTCGTTCGCCTGAATGGAGGGAATACAGGGGGAATAACGATAATACCAGAATGCCGGATATCGAGTGCAGGTGCACCGGAACACGGTGATGGGAGGTTGCAGCTTTGCGCCCCGAGTAGCCAGAGACTCCGCGAGAATTAATGGCAGGGAATTCGAGCTTATAACGGAAGGAATCCGTGCTAAGCCATCGAGAAACAGAATGGGCATGTAGGTGGCCATTAATATCAGTAAAAGTTTGTACTGTCCTTGGACGGATCCTTCGCCGTAATTCCGCCCGGTGGATTTCCAGCGGTGTAAGATGAAATTCCTACGGATTGCGAACTTGTCGTTGGGGAGCGCATCAATCTCCGTTTCGAACAGCGGAGCCAGGTAATCTGCGTGTAATTGGACTAAGTCTGACGAAATTATACCGCGTATAAACTCGCTACCGCCTGGTGCAAGTATTGGTAGCCTTCGAAACTTTTGTGATTACCTTTCTGACCAGATCTCTAACAAACGTACAGCTTTACGGAGCCTGTGCAGTTCTTGCGTCCGACTCGTGTTTAACAGCAACGATGGATCCTTGAGAATCAGACGCGATACGGTAATATTATTAACGAACCGTCGACATATCGCGCGCGTATGTCGCACCCTCGGAATTCTCACGACCCTCGCGCAACTTCCTCGGACCCCCTCGTCGAGTAAACTTGGATCGTTCTACGGGCAGAATCCGTTTCCTTTGTCGGCCGCGTCCTACCTAACGAGCCGCCCGGTGAGATATCGCGGTCGTAAATCGATCGTGAGTAACGGTCTCGAATGCGCGGAAAACCGGCGCCCACCGATCTTCGCGCGAGCTACACACCCCCGCCCCGTGTAATCCGCACGACGGTGAGCGTCGGGACGCTGCTGCTCGCTCGACGATGACCCCCGCGTGTCTCTACCGGCAACCTACCCCTTCCAGCGACGCTCGAGGAAAAAAAGCATCATTAATTACTTCTGCTCTATTGACGCCGCGATGAATGGGGGCCAAGCGGGGACACTTCTTCCCTCCGTCGTTGGAGAAATTTATATCGCAATTAGGAGCCGGTATTTGATATAGGCCGGCGACGATAGCGTTTCCATTTCTTTAATGGAAAAGCGCTTTCGATGAACGGCCATTCATACGAACGGAAGTTATGGCGATATTTCTTTTCTTCCCTTTAACTCTCCTTCCTGCCCGGTCTGCGAAAGTGTGCGAGCTTTGGCGAAGAAGTTTTACAGGTCTTTATATTCTATACATATGTTGGTAAGAGGTTGATAAGGTTTGAGTTCGGTCTAACTTGGTATGTAATTTGATTTTCTCTGCGGAGTGTTGAGTTATTGCACCCTTGTTGCTCAAGCTTTATGAACGAGTCGAGGGTCATGCTTGTTGGATATCCCAAAAGTGGATTCGGAAGTTCAAGTCGTTTATCGAGGAATCTAAACAATTCTGATAGTCGTGACGAGTGAACTCGTTACACACCGAAAAGTAACGCGGCTGACGCCGACAGATCGTTTAGTCAAACTAACGGGTCTCGTTGGGTGCTGACTAAGCCACTCCGACATGCAAATCGATGCGCGCTGGTTTTTCGTACAGACGACCCGATGATCGATCAAACGCTCGATAAAAGGCAACTTGCGGAACGTCTACCTCGGGAAATTTACTTGGACGTTTATTGTCTCATTAAATTCCAGCGCCCTCTCGTTCCGCGACAGGCGAAATTCAATTTTCATTGTTTCCTTGGATAATTTTCGCACACTATGAATATTTTCCTTTTTCAAAGGCCAGCGACAACGGCAATGCAGAAAATATAGGAAACACGTATGAAAACTGTTGGAATCTTCAAATGCTACGCGTTACTTCAAAGTCTAAAAGTCTACTCTATTACGTTTTAATAGAACCCTTAGCGTTTAATTCTTACTTAAATTACCGCTTGAAACGTTCAAGATACACATTTTTCAACCAGGCCTCCAGTATTTGCTGAAATATTTCCATTTAAAGGTAAAACTCTCTTTCAAAGCGAAAATTCCCACAGCGACTCCTGTGTTTTACTAGTCTTTCAAATTTAAATCACGCCCCGCACTAAAATCCTTCAAGAACCCTTAAAACTCTGAAGAACACTCGTAAATCGAGTATTCAACCTTCCGTTTGCTGTCGGTGCGATCACATTTCGGAACTCTACACCCGTTCTCATAAGTCATAAATAAAACTCTTTTTAGGAACGGTAAAGAAAGCTTGGGAGTCGTAATGACGCTTAAACGAGCCACTCCGTGCGAAAAACAATTAAGAAACAAAGAGCACTTGGGACCTCTACTCCTCTTAAAATTCAGAACCGAAACTGGCGAGCTTGACAATTCCAACGCCGATCCCCAACACACTCGCGCACGTTGCGCGCGGAACCGATGCACACCTCGATTGAATTTTCCATGGAAAGTTGGTCGATTACCGCAAGTAATTTCTATCAAACAGACCCGTTTGTCGTCGATACGGACGAAAGGAACTCGTACCGGGTCGACTCGTATCACGAATTCACATGACCGCCCCTCCAATCTCCGTTGCGAGCGTTGTTTAAATGCAACTACCACCGAAAAGTTTCCTGTTCAAGGGTGCGGAGGTGGAGATGGCTAGGGGCGGGTTGCGCCGGGCGTACGCCGCGTAAATCCAGCTTTTCCGTGCGCGCACGGCCGCGCTCCGAAGCGGGCAAAGTCGATTTCGGATCGAAAGTTCGTCGACTGCGGTCAAGCAGCAGCTCGTTCCGGTTCTCGGTGCCGTTAGAGCTAGCGAGCGGCGTCGGGGAGTGAACCGTTCGCTCGTTAATAAGTTATAGGGGAAGTTCCGCGATGAAAACTATAAAGCTCCCCGGCTAGAGCAGATTACAGGTGGCGTGTACTTACACAGCTCTACGGCGCGCGTCGTGCCGCCCAGCGCGAGGAACAGCAAAAGGTGGACGGCAGGTATTGCCCTCCTGGCGAAGAAACCGAAGCTTTTCACCATAGCTCCCGGTTCGCGCGAGGGCTTCACCCTCGCCCTTTTCTCACCGTGACTCTGCTCGTGCCATTTCTGCCTCGTCAACCTGCAACAGAAAGAACAGAGCAAGTGAGGCCACCGCTCTATGGCAACCCTTAACGATAGAGACGCGGGGAGGCGGGCGACGTGTTTCGAGGGCGTTCGCTCGTTTCGCCCAACGTTTCCGTCGAACCAGCCTCCCTCCGCTCCGCGAGAACGAGGCTTGCGTTCTGATACGCGCGGACGGGTTCGTTAGAGGCAAGGTTATGGGGGGATGATAGCGGCGCGGGTTTCTTTTCACGGCTTACTAATCGATTTTATCTTGAATGCAACGCAGGGCCTATCCGAATGCCGTGTATTTTTAGTCGCGTGTTTCGGGGAATCCGTGGGCCATCCGCGCTGATAAAATCTTGCAGAAGGGGGTTGAATTAATGCACCACGATTGCACTAACTGTCAAGACGGTGTAATCTGATTTTTTTACTGCGTAGAGGGAGCAGGTGTGGGTTGATTGGGTCTGAGAGCGACTCCTTCTTTTGCTGGAGGACAGGTCTATCAGTTGACTTGTCTGGGAAATTGACGGCTCATTCTACCCTGGGTGTAACGTTCGGAGTTAGCTGTAATTTACGGAAACCCACGTGCCAGCTGATAGCAGATGTTCTTTTCTTACGTAAATAGAGAAGAATTGAACTTGGCTGTGCAGATGCAACGTTAAAGGAGGGGTTAACATCGTGGTAACTTTGCGGAGTTGCCCCGGAGAGATAGCGGTGCGTGTACACCGCGAGCGTTTGCATTTAATTTGCAAAGTTATTCGATTTAAGTTGAATGAAAAATTGAAAGAAAATAAAGTTCCGGCGAAATTCAAATTTCCCCGGCTGTACATTAATCTGCCGCCTTTTAAACGAGAAGCACGGGTAATGTAGCCTCGCGAATCCAGAGAAGAAATTCGTAAAGAAGGATCGTTACCTTTTAACGTTAACGTATGACACCATTCTATTTTCACAGATTTATTTTCTTTATCGTCAACTGAACGATGGACGCGAAAGAATGCCAGGCTTCCGCCGAACACACGCGTTTATTGTTGATAAAAAAAAAGATTTATAAGCGAAACAGACAAAAAAGCAACGAAATAAACCAATTCGACAAATAACGCGTTCAAAAAGCTCCCTGAAGGCATCCCTGCGGCCGTTCTATCTACGTCACCCGATCCATTTTTATTTCGAGCCAGACAGGGCGCCGTTAAAGCAATATAGATGTATCTTTCTAATTATCCCGTGCTCCAGCACTGATAGATCGATGCACGCCACACGCATAAACATGCGCCACCGCTGATACGTACAGGGTGTCCCGAGACAACTGCCATACGAACACGCTGTGTTTTCATATCTCTAGCAAAGCGACGTAAGTGTGACACTCGGGAAACACAGAATCACTTATCCAAAAAGAAAACACTTTAAACTGTGTCGCCTCATAGTAGCACGAACTCTAACAAAGCGAGTTAAAAAACACCTGCTGAATAACTTTGAAGAGTCCTATAGACAGTGAGAGAAAAGTATTTCAATTAAAAGAAGCTTTGCTCGATGGTTTCCCCTATATCCAACTGTGTGCACTGTGCATATTGACGAGCTCACGCGACACTTGTTCCGAGACGCCCCGTACATCGGCGCGGGCAGTGTGGGAAAGCGAAAGCTGAAATAATTAATTCACGGCCGCGGGCCACGCCGCGGGAGATGGCTATAGATTTATTAGTTGGGCAATGCAGTGCCCGTAGTCCCGACCATGTTTCGCGGTGCCACGTCAAGGCAGTTCGCGTTGGCGAAACTGGACGTGGTTGACCGCTCGGACGACAACGACGACGGGGCTCGTAAGAAAGGTGCGATCCCCCTGTCTGGACTTTGATGGAGTGCGCCGCGGTAATTGCGCCGGAAGTGAATAAGTAATGGCGAACGGTAGTAAGAAGTCGCTAGGTCGTAGGCCTCGCGTGCTCGCATTAAACATACATACGCGCGGCAACTTACGGCCGGCGAGGAAGAAAGTCTACGGTTTAGTGCGCGAGGCAACAACGCGCAACACTTTTGTGCTTGCAGAAGCTACCGTGGAAGCGAACCTGCTCGCAGCTGGCTCGCTCTTTAAAAATTCTTTCAGCTCGGTCGGGCCTCGTTACGACGGTTCAATTACGACAGCCTCGATTGCTGATCAAACACAGTGCTCCGCCCTGGCTGCTATAACGTCTATTGCAGGCCCGAACGAACTTTCCACCATCCAGAGGCCATGCCCGGGGAGGCGGCGAAATTCGTTCCCAAGCGTGCCTCGTCAAAGGACCGCCACTTGACCAGGCTCCCGCGATTCGAGGCTATGCAAATTTTTCAATTCATCGTTCGCGCTCGACGGGGCAAGCAGCCTTATCGCGACGGCATATTCGCGAGACGATCCCCCGGAGGGGACGGCGAAACATTCGAATCAATTCCCCGCCACCTATCCGTCGCCCGCACCGATAACGAAATTATTCGTCGATTGTTTTCTTTTCATCTCGCGCAAACCGGCTGCAGATTACCAGGTGCGGCAAGCGCGCGTTGTCTCCGTCGTTTACGGTGGCTCGTTTCCCATCGAGGCCAGGCCTCTCGCGATTATTATTCCATCGTCGCGACGGAGCACCGTGTTACGAGCCTGATATGTACACAGGGCGGGGACGGAATTCATGGTATCAAAAGTGTCGTGCACGACGGATTTTTAAAATGAATCTTCTCGGCAAACAGCGCCTTCTGTGGGACACGTTTACCTCTACACTTTTAACTTATCCTCGCGGCAGGATCAGAAATTCACCCCCACTCTGTACGCAAGCCTGTTGTTCCTGTACGCGTGCACCTGTTTATGTGTTTTGGGCGGGCATATGCGTGTTAAGGAGCACACGTACTCCGGTGAACGTAAGAGCCCAGTTAAGCCGGGATGTAAGCCGCGAAGGCTCCCCGTGATATCCCGGTTCGACGTCGAATCTCTTCGTTTGCATAGCAATGAGTTTATGCAGATTAATACACGGCGAAACGTCTACGACGCGTACAACGTCTCGTGGGATGTAAAGCGCCGGTATCTACACGGATTCGCGAGCGTGCATGCATATTTTATTGGCGGACGCGACGGGCTTAAGGATTCTCGATCGTATAAACTATAAACCTGTGGCGGTGGCGCGCGACTCGCGGAACTACCCCCGCGACATACACCCCCCCCCTGCTTGTCCCATTAGTTATAATCCGCTGATCTGAGGCTTCATCAAACAATGGACGATCGGTCTGCTTGCCTCCCTGGGAGCTGGCGCGACTTCGCCAGAGTCTACAAGCTGCTTAGCGGCGATAGACGGCTGATAAACCGAGGATACTTCGATCCCCTTCTCACTTTGCTTTTTTGTATTGAATAATGCTGTGTAGAGAAATTATCGTGATAGGTGGTCGCGGGTCTTAGGCGTGGGCTCTAGGAACGAGAGATTAAATGCATTTGTTCCTCCAGAATTTGTTTGCGCGTGGGTTGCTTGGCAGTGGAAAGTCTATAGTTTTATTTTTAATTCAAGGTTTCAGGAGTTTAAGAGTCGTGTTTATGAGGGATACAAATCTTTCGCGAGGATTTCGATCATCAGTGAAACGTGTGGACGAGGAAATCCTAAGTCAGAGACCAGCGGAGCAATTAGACAATTAGCACCGAAGGGAGTCAGCATTTAATTGAAGTGGTTATCGTAGCCAAGCTGCTTGTTACATTGGATAGTTTGCTTTGATTGTCCTCAAGCTTCTGTAAGTCTTTGTATCACTGGAGGTGTACGATATCTTAACTAAGTGGTTTAATTGGAAGTGGCGTGTCATTAGTAATATTGCCATTCTCCTGGAGGAGTTAAAGTGAGACTGCGATGCACTACGGGACCCTCAATTACGAACGAAATTTAACGAAAATTTGTACTGGGTATCTAACTAGCATAAACTCTGGCGCAATTACAGTATCTACTCTCGCGAAACTAATACACGATAATGAATTCTAAAGCTAGGTATACACCACTCTATTATTACTGCTTGAGTGCATTCGTACCTGATGAACTTTTAAAAAAAATTACTTCCTACATTTAACTCATCCTCTCTACCCCACTCTATCGTGTATCAGCACCCCAGAACCAACACTAAAATTAAACCCTCGGGGTAACTAGCTCCCCAATTATTCTCAAAAATATCCAAAAGCTGTACACCCATTCCTGCAATGTTCCTACTTATCAAACTGCCCGGCACCCTCCATTAAGCATGTACAATCGTGCAGCGTCCATGGTTCGCTGCAAGAAGCGTCAAAGCGTGGTCGATGCCGCGATAACGTCGCCGCGGTATCGGGGATCGATCTCGCGCGAAAGAAAGACGACCTCTGAAAAAGGTGTCGTTACCAACCGATCGCGTTGACCTTAATTACACGAACGGTTCGAGAAAGGCTGACTACGCGGCGGTGCGCCGCTTTCGAGGCGCCCCGCGACAAGATGCAACCGGGAGATTGGTAATCGGCCGCGTCATCGGAACGGAGCGAACCAGGGCGACGGCGGGGAGGATTTATAAAAGCTCGCCGGTCGCGACGGGATGGAAAAGCGATTCTTATCCGGCGCCGAAAATATGCACGCGCGACGGAGAGAAACACGGGCCGGTGTAGCCATGTCTGGATGGAACGTTAATGTCAGTTAATTATCCGTAAAACGCCCGAAGCGGCAGATTCATTTCCGAACTCGCTGGCCGCATGTAACACGTGGGCGCGGCCCCCTCGTGTTCTCCGGAATCACGACGTCCAACAGAATTTCTCGTGTCGATTTTCGACCGTGAAAAAGTGGCTGCTCGTTTATAGCCCTCCATCTACATACAGACGTATCCATGGTTCGTTGGCTGATTCAATTTCTCCGGCGTGGTTTGGCTTTAAGGATTCGCTCAAGTAATGGGAATATGTACCTATTGTGTAACTCGTCCGGGTAATCAATAAGATTCTGCATGAATTTTTCCGCTGTTCTTTTTTCCCCTATTTTCTGCTTCTTTTGGAAGGATGCCTTCGCGTTGAATTATTCATATCACTTTTTACCGTTTTAACGGTGATGCTCCTATCGCGACGATGTCAGAAGTCTCGCGACGCGGACGGGGAATTTCGCGACGAGCAAAAAGGCGTGGACGGATCAAGGCGAGTTTGCGGTTTGATCCTCGACGTGATCCTCGTGTTCTGTTCGACGGCACGCTTCGACGACTCCGATCCATTTCGCCCAGAATTTCGCGTGTCCTCGATCGGAAAGAAGAGGCCCGTTCGTGTCTGCGACGGACTTTGGCAGCGTTCCGCTCGATTGACGCGCGATGCCCGTTTCCTCAAATATTTACGCAGCAAACATATTGTCTGTTTTCAGGGATGAAGACGGGGAAAGCGACACGTATATATCTGATTCGTTTCTTGTTTGTTCGCGAATCAGGGGAGCTCTAGATCTCGTTCAGAAGTACCTGGTCACTCGTCCCTCAGAAAAGAAATTAAATTTCATAATTTAAAAGTGGAACATTAATGTTGATTTATATTCCCCGGCGAAATAACGTTTATAAATGTACAGATGTATTCTCGGAACAATTTAATAATGAAATCGAGTTTCCACTTCTGGTTTTCACCTCGGCAAGTTGTTTCCGCGATTTCACAGGATTCCCTGTTTCCTCGAGGCACGGTTACTTAGGTATCGCCGTGAGTAATGGAGAAAGTGCGCCGGGGACCGTTCATCGTTTCGCATCGACAGACATCGTCGGATAAGATACCCTGAAATTATAGAGGGCTTTATTCGAGAACCGTGTATCGCGACGTTCAGATTTATGGCGTTGCGCGCTAGAGGGGCCCGGTCGACTTTCCATTTGTCAGAACGGTGTGTACCTGTAGCATTCGGCCCTGAACGGCTGCGAAACATCCGCAAACTTCGATCCCCGCGAACAAATGGATGGAGTTCCGCAAAAGGAAAAAGCGCGGACGGGAAAATCACAATGGGAGGACGAGCCTGGGATGCCTCGGCGTTCCCTCTTCTCTATTGTGCGTCGACTCGTGAAAAATGCACACTGATTTTCCGTAACAATGCTGACGAAAGGAGAATTTCACTGATCGCCGGACTAAAGAGATGTACCGTGAAATATTTCAGCCATCTCGCCCCGATCGTGTCTCCCCATACGTCGGATACACCGTATGGAACGCACGTTGACAGGTGCAATAAAAGAACGAATCGTGGTCTGTCATTCTCCTTCAATCCCCATTACGCTGTTCGCGATATTGCTCATCTATTTCAGGATTACCAGCCGTTTTTCACGGTCCCCGAAAGAAGGGACCGGAATGTATTTGTCTGTCTTCGGAGAGCAGAGGCGTGACAGAAGAATAATAGAATTCGACGGAAGTAAATGTGACTGGGATATTCCGCGCTCCTAAACGATGATGGGAAAAGGTTCCTCGCTCTCGCGGCGCAGGGTAAAGTGTACCGCGTAAGTAGCGTTATAGAAGATTGATCGTGGAATGCGGTTGGTTTTTCGTGAGCACCTAACCGGGAGCACAAGTGCAGCCGCCTGTTCACCATGCGCTGGAGTACATACTCACGAGTTTGACTTGTATAAAGTCGTTGTTCTAACGCGGGACCACTCGACTCCCTCTCGAGTGCTCCTAGAAAAGAGCTAGACGACGGCGACGACGACGAACGACGTTCGCCTCGAAGAAGAGGGACCCTTTTTATGGTTTTCACCAACTTACCTCGCCAACAAACCCCCGAGAGGCGTTTCCTCTGCAATTCCGCCGCTGCAACTCCGAGGCGAGAGCAAATTGAATTACAATTAACACTGTAGAAGTGCTTCTCAGCATCCGCTATTTTCGTTAGCTGGAAACACCGCCAAACCGGGGCGACTAATACGATCGACGTGCTCTGGGGAAAAAATTAAATAATAATGAAATTGAGTCTTTTCAAACCTAGTGAGGAATTCGACGACCACCACAGTGGTCTGTCTATGAGTAGCCTACTAAAGGGTTATTAACTAGGGTTATTATTTATTACCCATAATAAATAAATAAATAAGGACGTAGGCGACGCAAAGCCCAGCATTGGTTTGCATGTTGGTGGTCTATTTAAACCAAATAAAATATCATTTAAAAACTGATAAAATAATTATCACATTATTAATATCAATATCTGTGCCGCTGATAAAATAAGCTATATAAAATAAAGCTCTTACAGCTTCATAATTTAAGTAACTCTAGTGTAATTTTTAACTCTAGTGTTTGCATTAGGTCCCGTATTTAGAAGCAATTCGGCAACTTCTCCCTTAATATTAATATCAGGATCTTCACGATAACGATATTCAAAACTCTTTTTTACTTCGACTAAAACTCTAGCGGAACAAAAGTCCAAAATCATGACACATCCAAAATGAATGAATCTTAGTCATACCATAAGCTACTGAGTCAGAGATATCGGAACGCAAAAAAGTGTGTCAGTATCAGCCATATATCAGAAGTGCTCGGTTGTATCGCGATTTAAATTGTTAGTATTTTGACTAATGAATGGCAGAGGTACAGGTAAGTAGTAAATCAAGCTTCAGCACCGGGTATTTTAATTTCCAACGAACAGGATTAGAAATGTTGGTATTTTTCAATAGCTTTCGTTGGAAAAGCTCTTGACAGGCAAAATTTCCTGGTGGAACTTAGAAATTTTTGTTTGGTTCTATTTGCTTTATAAACTATATATTGACAAGTCATAGCTGCAAATATTTGCAATTCTACATAATATTGATACAAAATTAAAATTATTCTATCTTCAAAAATGGCGATACTAGAGCTAAACTGTGTAATTCATTCTAAATAAAGTGGTTGTAAAAATCTTCTCCATAAAACACAGTTTGTATTCATTTTTCACATTCCAAGAAACCTCAGAATATGAATTTTGGTTTTAAAGCACCATTGGAGGCTGAGAGCTGAAAGTTTTAAGGGGAGTAAAACAATGTCGATGGTGTTTTTCAAAGAAATAATAAACATTTCCACCTAACTGATGATTTAATGGACAGACCCTGTATCGTTTCACTGTGAACATTGCTTGAAACTTTTCTCCAGTAAAACCACATCTATTCAGACACAATAGACACTTACCGAAGATGGTTGCACATATGAATGTTTAAAGGAGAACACAGCGAGTAATAATTTTATATCGCAGCAGATATTTCCACCCACTGATTACGGCAGAGTCTCAAGTTCAAAGGAAGCCGTAAACTGGGAGTGAGAAAGTCAATTAAGACCTGCCCCCGCGAATACCGACCTCCATGCTTCGTTATAAATAGTTTTTCGCGCTAAACTCGGCACGGGTGTATCAGTAATAGCGCGTGCATAAACGTCCCTTGAATTCCACGAAATTTCTCACGAAGCACGATCCCCGAATTCATTCCTGTCGAAAGGACAGGTGAAGAGAAGAATGGCGTTTGGGATGATCCAGCAGCTTTGCGCCTCCAAGGGGATTATAATCAGCACTTAAGCCGAGATGCTTCTCCTGACGGGACGAAGTGGCCAAGTACTCCGTCCCCACATTGTGCTCGTAAACGATTTTATTTGACCCTCGGATTACCGAGCTGGAAAGAAAAGGCGCGCACAAACACTCGGGATGACTGTTTAGACGCGACGCGCGCGCGCGGCTCCCATTAATGTCCATTATTCTTGAGAGGGGAACGGATTCGTCGCCGTGTGTGCCTCCTGGCCGTCGCCGTCTGAAATGGCCCCAGGATTCCGACGAGACGCCCTCGCCGGACACCGATGTCCCTCGAGTATCTTCTCCGTGGGAGTGGAAAGAAGCGAACGGAGACACTCGGCGAAAGAAAAGGGCCACTACAGGCGCGCGGACGCTGTTTGTACAAGCAATTTCGTGTTTGCCCAGCGTCGAGTGTCGCGCGTTGTTAAATACTCGCCGCAGTGTAAAATCGCCGAGAAACGTAACTGTATTGCGCGTTTCGGGGTATAAATAGATGTTTGGAGTGTTTCGAATCGCTCGATCGACGCACGCGGGGACATTTGCATAACTATTCGACTTAGCTGCGTGCCCCGGTGACATCGGTATTTGTTCATCTGTTCTCTAATCTCGGTGCTGAGCGGATCGTTAGTCTTCTTCAAGACGAACGTCGTCCGAGAGGGCGACAACTGCTGCTGAGTCACTCGGACGGTGCAGTGGAAAAGGGACGCAAGCGAGGAGCAATTGAAGTTGGGCCATTTCCAAACGCCATTTTTCTCTGAGGACGAAATCGCATTCAGATCTTTCGCCACTGATTTGTCGATAACGTATTGAGAACTCTGTGCATGTAATTGGCGATCGAATGTCGACCCCCAAAATGCTCTCGATTTACCTACATCGAACTTTTTTGTCTAAAAAATTTTCTTCTAAAGTAGTCACAATTTTACCAGAGCAGTCGAAATGCATATTTCTTTCTCTCCTCGCGAAGTCTCTCGCGAGCAAATTTTATCGCGCAATCTCGGTTTACCTTTTCACAAGAATCACCCCCTCTTTCGCGAAATTAAAATCACAGTTCCATTTCGTTGCAGCCGGGTTACAGCGCCGCGGGAAAATCGCGCGCTATTAAGGAAGTGAATCTAAAAGGAATTGTGGTAGACCGGATGGAGGAAGAGGGAAGATGTAGCAGGAATAGGGGCGGAGAAGGAGAGGGAAGAAAGGGGGAGGGATAAAAAGAGTTCGAGGGAAGGCAGTTTATGCATGTAAATCGTCCGTCCCGACTCGCTGTTTGTTGTTCTTTGCTTCGCCAGAGCGCGTCGGCGTTTTACGTGCGCCGCTGTATTTTATTGCGAAAGGTAACTATATATGCAGATATACGTAGACACGGGCGGCACGTGAACGTGTACGTGGATACGTATACATATGCATCGGGGGTTTCGCTTTTCCGCCAGCTTTTGTACCCCCTTGAATTCCCTTCGGCGGATCGGGCTCTCTCGCGGTGCATGCACTTTTCGCAGTCGGTCGATTCATCGAAAATCCATGTATTTGCGTTATGTATATTCCTATAAATAATGGATCTGATATACGGTGTCCCGATATCTTCCCTGTCAGACCGGCTCGAGCCTCGAGCCACCGCCAAAATTGCACCAGCGTGTTTCAATTTTGCCCCGCGTGACGGCGATTTATGCGTTCATCGTCGGTTTTTGAGGGACAGTGTCCATGGATTGAAACGACACCTGTCTGAAAGTGTGCGTTGGAGAAAATACTATTAGGTTGTTCATAGATTCGATCCATGCAAGTGAAGCTCTCATCAATTTCATATAATTTCATTTAAAGCAAACCACCTAGGTAGCTTTAAGGGGAGGTTCTGGTCGAAATGTCGATTTTTTTTTTATTTAATTTTTCGAATGTTCAACCTTTTAGGAAAACGTGTTTAAAAGGATTTATTGAAATTCGCCAAATTCCCGAAGTTATAGGCATTTGAGTAGCGGCAAATGCATGGGTGACAACCGGCCATTCGGCGCTCACGTAAAACTTTAAGGGGAGGTTCTGGTCTAAATGTCGATTTTTTTTTATTTAATTTTTCGAATGTTCAACCTTTTAGGAAAACGTGTTTAAAAGGATTTATTGAAATTCGCAAAATTCCCGAAGTTATAGGCATTTGAGTAGCGGCAAATGCATTGATGACAACCGGCCACTCGGCGCTCACGTAAAACTTTAAACGCGTTTTTCTCGAAACAGTGTTCTCAAAACGGTGGGAGCTGTATCTTCAAAAATGATTATCCGATTCGACTGAAACTTTTTTTATTTTGAAGATTATTCTTTTTTTCTAGGGGGGGAACTAAAAAAAAATACAAAAAAATGAAAATTTATAATTTTCAAAGGCGATGAAAGGACGAAAAATACAGGGAAAAGTGATTTCAAACGTGAAGTGTCGTTATTTTCTAAAAAAATGTAATTTTTGTAATTTCTTTTTAGTTCCCCCCCTATAAAAAAGAATAATCTTCAAAATAAAAAAGGTTTCAGGCGCATCGGATAATAACTTTTAGAGATGCAGGTCCCACCGATTTGGATCAATTTTTTGACGCTTTAACTTTAACGACTCCCCAGGGCTGTCTGCATTGATTAATTATAAAACAAAAAATATATTTCTATAATTTAAGACATCCTTAATACAATGCAACAAGTCCCATTAAATTATACACACTAGTTTTCCTTTAATTAATTCCTAAAAATCACCTATTTTTTGGGGCTCTAGACCAGAACCTCCCCTTAAATGCGGATATTTTCTCCGACTCCTTGGGCACATTTACAGTTCTGTCTCTCTATAGCCGCGTGTGTCGGGACCGGGCGCACGTAATTTGAGAGACGAATAGTCTATTCGGCTTTCTTTGATTTCACGCGGTCAGTGTAAGGTGTGTCGCTATTGAGAATGATTATGAACCTTTCTTCGGCTTTCTCTTTGACATCCGATACCCGATGCCGCGGCGCGGCGACTACAAACGAAGTAGTGGGGATAGCTTCGCGCTTATAGAGAATCCGAAAACGCGTGCCATTTGAGAGACAGCACTGTATATCGAAAATTAAAATGGCGTTGAGAGATGTAGCATAGTAGTGTCGCAAAATGTTAATTTGATGGGTATCCGCGATGTCGTTGACTTAAGCTTAAGGGCTTTAATGCCGTTTCTTATGTACACGTGGAATTTAGTTCCGTTAATAAACAATTATTATTAACATTAATTCTTTGCTGTTTAAGCATAGCCGTTGCTAATTTGCATATTTATGGATTGAAAGGGCTTGTAAGCTGTGCAACCTCGCCAATCCCATCGATTGACCCAAAAAATGGTACCAGGTACCCGCGAGGGGGAACGTTCTTGTTTGCCCCGTGCCGATCATTATCGCACGCGCTCATCCCGCGATGATAAATCACGCAAACGACCAATAAACGCCGAGCGGCGTGTAGGTCAGCAAAACAAATCGACCATGGCCCCGTAAAGTTCCCAACTTGCGTGGAATAAATCTATCGCGCTATTGGTTAATTAACGGCGACATCTTCGGGCGGCTGCGTCGAACGACTGGGCGAGACGAAAATTATCCGCCACGATAGAATATGTAGCTCAGTAAGTAGCTTCCAGATGGCGAGGGGCACGGCGCAAGTAGAAGTAGCGAGTAATAGACGGACGCCTCTCACGCGCGCCTATCGAATTTTTTAAATCAATTTTCTTGAGAAGAAGGCATTTTATCAAACACTTTATTTTACCGTTTTATGTATTTTTATTCGAACTATCTTCTGTTTTATTTTACCTAGTAATATGAAGAATTACTAGCTAGGTCGAGTATCTATTATTTATCATATTTTCTTCTACTTTCATGGTTAATACAATCCTTGTATTGTATGAAAATATTCGTATTCCCCGAAAATACGAATGAAATTATCTCACTTCGCAATTGAATCGAATATCTCGTCTAAATGATCCATCTGAGGAGAAGCGACAAATTACGATGTAACGAAATGCGCCCAGTCAGCGATGGAAACGCATTCAACGTGGAAGAAGATACTCAGCGATTTAAGTTTCCATTGAAAGGCCGCTGCGGCGGTTCTTAAATTACGCCTTTCATGTCCCCGTCGCGCCGTGACATGTTTGTGCCCCGCGGAATCTTCCACATTTTCAAAATAACGTCTCCGGCCCCGACTAGCGGGCGGAGTACCCTTTTACGTGGTCCTATTAAATCAAATACCAGAAGGAAACTCCGTGGCGAAAAGGCGCTGGCGAAAGAACGCGCGATTAAACGTGATTTCCAAGCGGCAGCTGTTCCAAAGGAATAACGCGGCTGCAGAAAAATCCCGGCCCATAAATCTGCGCTCCCGTTGCCCGCGCTAAACAATAACGTCTTTAAGTGAAACGGGAACGGGCGGAGGGGTTTGGAGCGCGGCGGGAAAGCCGCGCGATCAAAGCGATCGGTTATTAAGACGAAGAGAGAGAGGCGACCGTGCGCAAGACAGTTGACCTGGGACAAGAGCAGACGCCGAGAAGGGACACGGGATAAAGAGGAGCGTGTAGAACAGAAAAGACGAGGCGCCTCCGACGACACTCCCGACTTCTGTGCCCTCCGGTTCCACTCTCCGCATTCCGTCACTCTGTGTCTCGGCGCCCTAACAAGCCTCTAATGAGGAACGGGTGTTACTCGTGTCCTCCGCGGTACTTTTGCGCAATTACCATTTATCACATCTGCCTCTCCACCGTTCCGCTCCCCGTATCTCCTTCCTCACCCTTCTTTTCATGTATATCTCACCAGTTTTTTACCGTGTTTCCCGCGGCGCTGTCTCTGGCCCCGCCTGTGTCCACCGGCCTCTTCTTCTTCTTTATTTTCACTTTGCCCGCTCATAGAACGCGCCCCGGCCGCTGACACAATGAGCAGGGTGGCGTTGTTTCGACGTATCCGGTACACGGTCGCGTCCCGCATACCCGACTTTCCGGCCCAATGAGGCGCCGCGGATTACAAGCGGAGCGGTTGTACACGGCATGCTGGAAGTCCTTGTTTCGGGGCGGTTGACTAATTCGCAGCGAACCACGGTGCACGGATTCGCGCGCTCCGGGTATTTCCGTTTCTGATGGACCGTTTGAACGCGCGGAAAATTGATATTCGGTAATGAAGAGTGATGGTTGAAAGAAGATTCGGAAGTTAATTTCTGATTAATACAGCGTCCACGTATACATAACGATTCTATAAATGCAAATAGTTTATAACTTCTTAACTTTAACCCTTTTCTATAAATACAGATAGTTTATAATTTCTTAATTTGAACCCTTCTTACTCCAAATGCGCCTCCAAGGCACACCGAAGGTTAAATTAATATTACACCGTGATTTTGTTGTACTTTGTGGTCAAATGGAAGAATTCGCAAGTCCAGTAGGAAGTGGTGGTTCGAAGAAAGATTCCAAGGATCGCGAATTTATTATCAGCATCGAGCCAGAATACCAGGTCTCCAATTCCCACCTGTATCGATTTGCAATCGTTATCGAAATCCCCGTGCATCGCCTTACAAGCTACGCGAGAATTCGTGGGCAAGTAAGCCGCGAGTGGAGGATAGAGATCGCGTTTCCGTGTTGATTATTTCCGTTCGAACGTCCCAGTCGAGCTCGTATCGTCGGCGAAAGAAGAAAACCGGCCGAAGAAATGGAAGGAAGCGGAAAGTAGGACAGGGCAAAATCGAAAATCAGCTTCGTACTGCGACTACGACGACGACCTCGGCTCTGGAAATTTCCGGACCGGTGATAACGTTCCGCCCGGATAGATCGTATCTTTTTCGGTGAAAAGTTGACCGAGAGAGCGAACAGATAGCTTCCAGGACCGCGAGGCGAAATCAAAGGAGAGGATTGTCGCGGGGATCTCCCTTCGAGCCCCAGCTCTCTCCACTCCAGCTTTCTACATGTTATAGGTTACCACGTCATTATACGCGAATTGAGTTACGGGCTTCAATGCGCCTCCACCGAGGCGCCCCCGAAGAAAGGGGAAGACCCGGCGTGGCATCGCGCAAACGAAGTGGATCGTTAAAGTCCCGCCTACGATCTACGCTTCCGCAAACAACAGCTCTCGCCCACCTGAGAATCCACGTACTCGGGACGGAAGATTAATCCAGCTGAAGCCTTGGTGACTTTCATTTTCCGAACCCTCGACATACAGAAGAGTACTCCGTGTACCCTTTCGCCGAGTTCTTTGTGGAATGCAGTGAGATCCGAGCGAGGATAATTCAGCTGTAATTCGGTAGCGAATATGACGCAAAGAATGCACTCGTTACTGCGCCACTAGGTACGAACTACCCTACGTAACACGCTGGAAGAAATAATTCGAGCCGGTCGGAGCCGAGGCGGGGAGCAAGAAGAGCGAACAATGAAGAGCGGAATAGAGGAAGCGGGCACGGCGATGGAAGAAATGCGGAACAGTGGCACGGGATACGGCAAGAAAGGCGATTTACAGGACGGGGCGTGCGTTTTTGAGCGAAAGGAATTCTCGGGTGTTGATAGCGTTCCGGGCGGGATAGATCGAATCTCCGCGAGTGAAAAGTCGACTGGTCGTTTAGATGGGCATTCCCCGAAGGGTGGAGGACTAGAAAGGATAGGAGGAGGGGCGGCGACGGCGGTAGCAGAGGAAATAGATCCAGGGATTCTTTCGAAACGGTTATTTCTCCGTTCATTAAGTTTTACGGTCTCCCGAGCACTCGGCCCGCCAGTGTTTCTGCGAGCGCCGAGATCGCGTGCTTCTACGCGATTTTCAATGGCGCGCGACCTCATTACCGAAATAGTACTCATTATCGTTGCGGACCGGTGAAAAGAGGATCGAGGGGTTGGAAAGGGGGCGAGTGGTATTTCGTCAGGGTGTTATGTATGTACATACGGCTGCGGCCACTCTATATAAAAAGGACCCGCCTGCTAATGACCACGAGTTATTCAGAGTCACGTAGATCTGACCGAGCAACGAACCAGCGGGAACATTGAGCGGGATCGTTGAAAATACTTAGTCGAGTGGGTTCTTCGGCCGCGGTTGAACAGCTACGGACATTCTTGCGGTAACCAGACACTAGCTACCGAGCTAACCCCTCCGTGCTCACACACACACACACACGCGCGCATTAATCCCGTGAACTACATTTTCGTGAAGTTTACTCGAGGAAGTTTAACAACTCGAATTTTTAAGGTCATAAGTATTACGAGTCCCCTTTTAATTCTGGTGGAACTATTGTAATTACTCGATGGTAATTAGAGTAAGCTTTATGGGGCTGCTTTATATTAGCAATCTTTTTATGCGACAGTCAACCGCTAATTGATTTTCCCTGCTCCTGTCTCCTCTCCTGCATCTCTCGCGGAGCTGTTTTCCATCATTTTTAATAATACTTTTATACCGTCATAAAAGTGGGCGTATAAAGGCAAAGCAGTGTATAGGCTCCTTTTTATTATCACGCCGAGACTGAAGCCGCAAGAATGCCATTTTTCAAAGTTTATAGGCAGTAAATAGTAAGCGAACGATACGCGAAGCCGTTCTTCTTCTCTTCGTATCGTTCGCGACCACTCGGGTTTAAACATCGCTTCAGCAAGGCGCCTCGTGGCAAGGTGGCTCGTTCCGGTCTGCTCGCTTTTGTTTCTCACCTATCCAGCCCTATCGATTTCGATTTCGATGGGGGTATCGACATGAAGGTATCAAACGAACGGTCGAATTACAAGCACGACGGAGAAGGACGACGCCCGGGGATTTCCATTTGGATTGTGCGCGAATCGACGTTATACAATAAAGCAGGAGTTTATTGTCGACGCGACGTGCGTCAACAAATTTTCATTTAGCTAGCCTGCATCAAGTTTCCAATTCGACGACGCATTACACGGCTGCCCCTCTGCAAATTTAAATAAAAAGCCATATCTCCCCCGTGCGTCACGGCGTGTCTGCGCTAAAAACAAAAATCGCCTCGCCGCTCCAATAAAAAATGTATTCCACAGCCCGCGGAATTTTCCATGCGACGTGTAATCCGTGAAACATAATGGTAATCCTACGCTAAGCCGACCGGTGAAACATTACGACCGTTTCGACCAGTGTATCGACTGTGCGCATAACTATTTTTTTTTTGTACAGAGAGAAAAATTCATGTCGCCTTCTGCGTTTCATTTTTTCGCGAAACACATTCTCTCCCCGCTGGATTTCCATCCGAAAATTGCCCGAAAAATGTTTCCCCGAATTTCCAACCGTTTCGAAAACTGGTTCCTCTATATACGAGTGAAGCGTTACCATTGTTCTCTTAATTATAAGAAGCCCACGATTACCCTTAGCTCTATCTACGACTTCAATTGAAATCAACTCCATACAGGGTAAAGCAGGCTGAGTAATTGGAAGCAATTGTGGAGCTCCACAAATCTTCACCCGAACGAAAAGTGCTTCCAATTACTCCGTCCTGTACATCTCAATAATCATCGCCCGTAAAGTATCGTCACTCGATTCTACGGCCTCTCTTTGCTTCCGCGAAATAAGGAATCGGTTCGGGGCGTGTAATTTCAGGGCCACGTTTACGGCGGCAAAGAGGTTGATTGATAACCACCGCGCCAGAAATACGCTGAATATCAAGCACCCTTACACGTGCCAGCCAAGGAGGATCGTATTTAACAGAACTCTAACAATGCTTTCCCTTTCTCGCCTGTCCCCTCCTTTCCGCCCCCTCCCGCGTCTTTCAGCCCCTCTTCCGTGCTCATCCTCAATGTGCCCGCGTTAAATAACAATGGATCCGTGGAAGTGGGACTACTCGAAAACATTTGCCCGTTTCCTCCTCTCGTTCCTCCTCCTTTTGTCGCGATTCATTCGTCCTCTCCCGCATAATGACGCGGCGCGTCGTCTATGGGAGCAGCGCAGTCGCATTCACCGGAGGTGAGGCTCGCCAGCGTCTCCGCCTTTTGTCCTTTCTTCTTCCGCCAGTTTAATTGTTGCGCTAACATTTGCCCCGCAGCGATCGATCCGGCCCGGGGCGAACACAATTACGTCCAAGGTAAGGTGCACCTTGATTTCATTTTCCCCGTCGCCTCCCCCTACCCACCCCCGGCGCTTACACACGCCGACAGAGACACTCGGTATCAGCGGCTGAACTTTTGCTGGCTGCCGCGAAAAAGAAATTGCGTCGAACGAGACGCCGTTCAGAATCCTCCAAAGAGGATTCGAGTAACCCCGGCTCGAGCTTTCGTCGCTCTCCTGTCGTCCAATGACATTTCCGGGGCCTTCAGCTGCGCGGCTGATTTACCAACCGCGCGGATTAAAGCCCCAGTGTTTTTTGAGAAAATAGAATTCTCTCTACGATAGGATATTATAGTTGTTATTCCATCTATTTTGCTCTGCGGATAATAATATTGCCCCGCCTCGAACATCAAACATCGCATTATATATTCTCATTAAAATTAGCTATTCATACTAGCAGAGCTCGTTCATTATGGTTGCATCGGGAATCGGGTGTGCCAGAACTACCCCCTCCCCGAAACTCGGCGAACAATCCCACCGTCCTAACTCACCGTTTCGGCTAGTTTCATTAAAGATCGCCGCAACGTGAGCACGCCAGCGAGCCACGAAGTTTCGCGATCCAATTTTTCAACGGGTTTATGCCCGGTGGGCAGGCAGCGGTGGGTCGTCCGGGGCGTAACGGAGGGGGCGAACGAGGGCGCGAGAGAAGAGGAAGAGTTTGCCCGAGCCGGTCTCTCATTAGGTTAGGGCAAATTAGCACGCAAATGCAAACACACGTACCCCTAACCCTTACTTCTCTCTGCCTCTCTCAAACTCTACGACCTCTCTGGGGGGACGTTCTGTTTCGAGATTGATTATCCCCTATCGGCTCGTGCAGCGTTTCCTCCCCGGTCGAAACTTAGCGGGGGGGCCGGCGCCGATAATGCACAGGGAACCACGGCAGGCTTCTGGGGGTCGATGGTTGTTCACGGTTCCAGAAGGGTGGAAAGTGTGGAGATCGTAAATTTCCACCGCCGGAGATCATAGACTGCGCCCGAAGATACACACCGGGGCGAGCGTGCAAAGCCGGATAAGCTTGGCGGCGAGATCGCGGTTAATCGGCCGCGATCTGTAAATGTTGTTTTTCCATTATTCGAACCCCCGGGGGAAGGCTTCCTTCGGCGTCGAAAACCGCGAAATTTCAGCGCGATACCATCTCCTGTAGCGAGTTCTCTTCTCCGTCTTTCCTGGCACGTTCGCGGGGTAACGTAACCATCTCCTCGTTCGACTAAACGTTTCCTTTGGAACAGGTGTTTGCAAACCATCCCCTATATGATCTGAATCTTGTATCAGCCGAAGATTGTACCTTCCCGGGCTCCGCGCAGTCCAAACACTGTACTATCTCAATTCTCTGCGTGGTACAAACGCTGCACTCTCCCACTTCTCCGCGCGGTGTAAACACTGTGTCATCCTAATCTTCTTGTGTCATCGAACGTAAGCTTCCGAAGCTTGCTCCGACTAGTAGCTTCAACCTTACTCCGAGCAGCCCCCGAAAGCCTGCGCATTCCTCCGCAAGAAATGAGTGCCGAAGTTTCCAGAATTATAAACGTTCCTCGCCGGTACAGTTTTACGAGAATGACCTACATGCAGCTCCCGGCACTGCGGACGTGATAGCCGTCCTCTCCGTGATTTATTGCTCGCAATTTTTTGACGTTTATTCTTCTTTAATTCGCACATTCCGAGGTGTAATCAGATTACACGGAGGACCGTCGTAATTTACCTTCATTCTCTCGAAAGTGTATTAAAACAGCGAAAGAAGGAATTCTCCCTTATTACTCGGCGAAGGCGGTCTAGTTAGAGGGAAATACGGGGAAACACGAGCGAAAAGCGGTCTCGTAATTGTCCCAAGGGCGCGCGGAAATTCTTTTCACCCTCCGAGGACCTCGCGCGCTCGGACAATTCCGCGCAATTTTGCAAACGTCGACCGAGGAATTGGTAATCCGCTAAAAGACAGGCTTTGGGGTGGTGGGAGGGAGATAACGCGAAAGTCAAAGGAGCGAAGATCGAACGGAGGGAAGACTGGCTGAAGATGGAATGAGAAAGGAAGAAGCGAGGAGCTCGCTCGCGAGGGATGGCAGAACTGATGAAATCGGATTTTCAAAGCTTCGCTTAATGTATACGATTTCCACCAGCGAATTTCCCACTTCCACCCCCGCCTACTCAACGTCGTCCTCCCTCCCTCTCTCTCTCCTCCCCGTGGAATCAAGCAGGAAGGACAAAAAGCGCGCGGAGGGCAGCAGCAGCAGAGCGGCCGGGTTCGACCACATAACTTTGAGATTAATTAAATTTAAGCGCTGTTAAAAGGATTAATTAGTAGTAGGTACTTTTGCACAGACAGGACACTGAACCTCCAGGACAGAATTATGTCGAGACGAAAGTTTCGTCGAAGGGGAACGAAACAGCGCCGGGAAGGGTGAGCTAAGGGGCGCGTTTACACTACGCCGGCAGGCAGAAACTTCGACGGTCGACTTATATCGGATCATTTGGCGGTAACAGAGCGTGACATTGACTTTAATTCGTAGCGCACTTTAAACTGTGTATTCAGCGCTTTCACTGGGTCTCCGGAGTGTTTGCGTTTCCGCGTTGCTGACGTGGAAATATTTAAAATATGGATAACGCTTTATCTGACGAAGCGAGGGAATCGGCTGAAGTGAGACGGCGAGGCAAATGGTAAAGGACGAGCGCACGACAGTGAAATGCTTTTAACTGCGAGCACAGAATGGGATGGAAATATTACAAAACAGTTGCATGTCTTCTTAAAAATAGTGGAAACGTAGCTGCAGCACAGTCGTGCATTGAGACTTCGTTAGTTGTTATCGGTACCTCCGAAAACTATATCGAAGTTTTTGCGAAAAGAAATCACCGAACATGCTCCTTTACTTCTATCGATACCATTATTCTCGGCGAAGAAGAAGGCATCGACCTTCTCATTTGCACGACTCGCGCACTACCTCCCGAAGGAAGATTCAAGAATTCCAATTTCCCCGCACAATCCCCCCGCGAACTGTGCACACGCTGCGTCGGATCGTTATTCAGGACTGATGAAATCGGCGGAATCGGTTTTCAGGAGGAGCAACGGGCGCTTGTATTTTCCGCGAAAGATTTATAAGGAGTTGGGCGGCGACGGGTTAAACAACAGCATCCGGAGAGGACGCATTGTTATCCAGTGCTGGCTGAAGGAGTATCGTCTTACCAAATATGCTTCCCGGTTGAGAAAGTGAGACTGACAAGAACCACTCAGGCTTGAGTAGCTTGTATACCTCGCAGGAGTAACGGCTCAAGTACTCTCTAAAGCCAGGAGAGCCGAATGTCGAACGGCTCAGTGTTGAAACAACCAATTCTAGTCCGTGAAGTATCCTCCGCGGTTTCAGAACTAATACTTGCGAAGATGTTGCTATAGTTTACAGAGGCGCTTTGCTGCGCGGCAAGCGAGCTGAATTGCGCCTCCTAACGGCGTCCATTAATACCGTAGACAAGAGCATAATTCGAGCACTGCAACCACCATCCCCGTTGTTCATCTGGAAGAGATTCCCGTTGTTTCATTGGAAAGATGGATACCTCGGATCGATCACGCGGAACGTTTCTCGAGTGACACGCTTTGGGCGCTGGGAACAGGCCTTGGATCCAAGTGGGGACTATTTTTGGAAACACACAGCTTGCCACTGCTATTAACGACACAATTGCCTTTCGTTTTACGAAATCATGATTCACGGAGACGTTGAGACTACCTTCCTTTTTTAGGAGCATTGTTCTCGCAGAAACGGCCCGAGGAATTGTAATCTCTGATCAATTACTTTAAGAGCCCCACTGAATAGAAGTTGCGAATCTTTCGAGAGGTAAGTTCGAAAAACTAATATTGGAAACCCAGAATCCCGTGCACCAGAGGCGGACCATTACGGATAGGAATTTGTAAGTGATACGAAGCCGGCCGGAACATTCGTCTGAAGGCGGATCGACGTTGGATTCGCTACGAAAATAAATAGCAAAGTGGATCTGGAATAAATTGGAGAATATAGAATGGCAGCATCGCCGGAGTATTGGCCGCTATCCAAGAATTTATCCGCCGATGTCGGCGTATAAAAATTTCAACGTTATCAGGATTGGATCTACAGGCTGTTTCTACTGCTGAATATCTAATGGAGACGAATAGGAGCGGGAACCAGTCAGCCGTTCCTTGGCCAACGATACTTTTCGCCGACGAGACCGTTGGGCCAAGCTATAAAGATGATCGTTCATGCAAGAATCAGTTGTTGCGTTGTTCTATTGTTCCTTTAAGGGGAGGTTCTGGTCTAAATGTCGATTGTTTTTTAATTTAATTTTTCGAATGTTCAACCTTTTAGGAAAACGTGTTTAAAAGGATTTATTGAAATTCGCAAAATTCCCGAAGTTATAGGCATTTTTTGACGCTTTAACTTTAACGACTCCCCAGGGCTGTCTGCACTGATTAATTATAAAACAAAAAATATATTTCTATAATTTAAGACATCCTTAATACAATGCAACAAGTCCCATTAAATTATACACACTAGTTTTCCTTTAATTAATTCCCAAAAATCACCTATTTTTTGGGGCTCTAGACCAGAACCTCCCCTTAAATCGATTCAGCTATTTCGCGTTTCATTACCTATATCGCGACTAATTAATGTTTAAAGCGTACCAATTACGCAAAGAAGAATTCGACGATCAATTACGATAAATGTAATTCAGGGGACCTTGAAACAATGCGTAGTGAAATATACTCTCCCGAACTTCAGATGAGAAATGATGACGTTGAACGTTCATTCATAATGACTATTAATGACACACCTACCTTACGCGCGCTGGATATGAACATTTTCTGGCTTCCACGGATAATTTATGTCGAAAAGCGTTTCCCTCCGCCTCGGTCGCGAGCAGAATAAACCGTGAAATATCTCGCGGTCAGAATATAATTACCCCCCACCGGACGGCAAATAATTTCAGCCTGTCCAACTACCATGCATCACTCGCGCGAACCGATCGGGAAAGGAAGTTTAACGACCACCTCGGTCCGTCTCTCGATCGACGATTCCTAGGTCCATCGTAAATCTTCTTCGAGTTCCATTTCCCAGTCGATCTTTCGGGAAAGGTATCGACTTACTTTCACGTACAGTGAACGCGCATCGACGTCACGACGCCAGCTCGAACTTCGGCGAACGTGGCTTATTTCTGGGGGTAGGTCGATGGTTCCACGTCGACTTTGGTCTTGGGAAAGTGCTTCTCGTCCTCGTCTATTCTTAAATCAGACAATTGCTGAACACGTGTAAGGAAAGTTTAAATACCGAGTCAAGTTGCACTGTAGAAAGCAAATTTTAGTTAGTTATAGAGACTCTTAGTTCTGGGAAGACTTGGGTTTCACCTGACCACCGCCCCACGGTCTTCACTGACAAGGGGAGGTCACGGCTTGAAGCGGAGCTTGTTAGGTTAAGCCAGGATTAAAATGTAGAAACGGATGAATATACGAAAGCCCTATAATATTAGCGGCTAGCTGCTATCGAGACGTGGGCCTAACACAAGTTTCCTTCGCTGGCTTCGATCATCGTTCGTCTTCATCCGCGCGTCGTTCGTTCTTCAATCCCCTCAGCGACGCATCAACGGAATTGCACGGAGCGGAAAGAAGCATAATAACGCGGGGTCGGTTGAAAAATTTAGCAGTCGCGGGGGAAGGCGGCGCGAAGCGCGAAGGGGGTGGCTGGATGGATCACCACGTGGTACTGTTTCCAGCAGGACGCGTCGTCGGACGATAGAGTCGGGGGTTGAAGGCAGCAGAGGGCGAGGCAGAAGAGACCGAAGAGGGACGGTTAGGTCGCTAGTGTCTGTCCCCGGGGGCTCAGCTGCGGCAGCACCACGGTGATCGATGTCTCCACTCTTCGCAATTTGAACAATGTCCTGCTGTCTTGGACAACCCATCTCTTCCTCCTTCTCTGGTGGTTCTGTTTCCTTTTTCCGCCATTTTCCGTCGTCTATACTTCCTGCTTTCGAGCTCCCCTTCCCTTTCTTCTTCCCTCCCCCTGCACCATCCCTTAGCATCGTCATTCCCAGCATTCCCTGTTAAAATGAACGTTATACCGAGCGAGAAGGACACGGACCCATTCTTATTTACTATTCCAAACGTGGTTGAATGCGAGGAGGAAGAATACGCGTGCGTATATAGAGGAAAGCGGCGGGCTGAAGCCTCGAGGTGGGGCACCGCGACTTCTTGCTCCGATGGAAGTCTGAGCAATCATGAGTTTCTTCGTGCGGGCTAAACAAACGCGACGGGGATGAGAACGTCTGAGACGTGCCACGGGGTCCTGGGTTTAAAAGCCCTTACCAGCCCATGCGTACTGCCTCTGGTTTCTTATTGAGGCGAGTGCTCGCTGAGGGGTCGATAGGAATCCCAACGAACGTGTTTATTATTCCTAGCGATTATCCACTCGAATGTGCTCCCTTTGGCACCCAAGATGGAGCTAATTTCTAGTTCGAAGGTTTTATAGACTGAAGGCTGGTTACGAGTCACTTCCACTAATTCCTGCGTGGTTTTCGCGGGGAACGAGAGTAGGGGAGACTAGTTGACACAGGGGCAGGTTGATACAGACGAATAATATCGACACCGTATATATGCAGCTCCATTTCACCGAGATATATGACGTTTGTTGTTCAATTCTTTACTACGATCCAGCGTACGTCTATGTACCTTGTTGTTAACAATCGTTTTTTAAATGTTTTCGTTTATATGTAAAGAGAAAAAATAGGGTAAAGGCACCAGTAAATGAACACATAAGGCTAATGAATGGACACTATTATAAAATTATGTTTGCAGCGCGATTGAGACCACATGCTGCAAAAATTGTTTGGATATGAAACAAGAAATGAAAAGAAGTCTCTAATTAGTTGCTTACTTTAATAACTTATTTTACTCATTTTAATAAAAAAATGTCCATTTACTGGTACGTGTTCATTTACTGGTGCATGCACCCTAAATAGTTTTGATACATCCAAATTATTCGTTCAAATAACATTTTTTCATGCATTTTGTACCTATGTGTTTTCTCAAGTTTTCGCTTACTATATATTAAAGAGAAAGAACCAAAGTATATTTTGGCATATTTGTTATTAAGTAATTAATTCAAATAAACAATGAAAAAAAAATTGAAAACAGAATAACGTATCGACTAGCCTCTACCTTCCCCAGTTAGTTTGCGCGATAACAGTTAAATCAACCAGCTCTGCAGTTAAATCGTTCAATTTATTAATAATCAATGGAGTCTGTGAATAACTGGGTCTACAGAAGAACGTCTGGCGGTTCAACATAATTTCTTGTGAAAGCCCAACGATTTCGTTCCCCCGTCGCTGCGGGCGTTTACCCGGGCCGTGCATATAGGCAGTGGTTATCGAGTTAGATTAGGCAAGTACCTTCGGATCAGAGTACGTATGCCCAGAACCTTTGCTACAATAGTTCTCAAAGGGGCTGACAAGGAGTGCGCATACCTTGGATGAATACAAACAATGGCACGGAAGCGGCCGATGGCGCGCGGAATTGCGGGGTAACTTATTCAAGGGTTGCGTCAATGCGGTACCCGTTGCCGGTACTTTGAAACTTTAAAAGCAAATCTCACCCTTTGTCCGATGAATTCCGATATCCTCGAGCCATTCGCTGTTCTATTAACGGTAACTAACGATCGCGCGAATGAACTAGCCCCAAGACCGCGCCAGCGAAATCACGGATTCCCTTTTCAGCGCACGCGATATTCAGCGAATAATTAAAAATGCTTCGATCCTCTCGGTGGAATTCCACGCGAGACTTGTCCCCGCGGAGAGGAGCGGAGCTCGTCTTATTCAGTGTTCAGGGGAGCGCGGCAGGGTGGATTGAAATTTTGTATGCCAGATGAAAGAGGAGAAAAGAAGGAGGTAAACTTTCCAACGAGTTTACGCGCGTCTCACTCCCGTCGAGGCTCGAAGCCACGGAGAGTGAAACTTGGCCCCGTCTGCAGATGAAAACCGTGGCGCGTCATGGAACGTCTTCGCGAGCCAGAATCGCAGTACGGTTTTAATTCCACCGCCCTGGGAACGGGGAGGATTAGGGCGGCTCAAGGATGGGCCTTGACTGCCGCGTATTCTGGATATTCGGCGCTTACGTTTCGACGTGATGAATATTTAGCGGCGGGTGCTTCAAAACGTTAAGACGCCTGGTAGACGCGCAACTATACGGCAATGTTAACCCCTCCGTCTCCTTATCCGACCGTTTCATCCCTTTCGTAACGCGACGTAACAGGCCGTGCTTCCGTCTCAACTTCCCGGCAACAGCAGCAGTTCCCCCCGTTCCGTTGCCTTCTCGTTGTTTACAGCTTGCCAACGACGTTTGCTATAATTACGCTCCTCTATGGCTAAGAAAAACTCAGGATTTTGGGTTCCCTCGTGGGGACAGTTCTCAGTTCTCTAAAGAGGGAGGGAGCCGATGAAAGTGGTTGAAAGTCCCCGATATGATGAACGGGGAAGTTTTGTAAAGGGGATGACTTTGTGTTGAAAAATATGTTCACTGGCTGAAAGTAATAGTGTTCGGTGCTGAGAAAATGATCTGAAGGAAGCGGATGGTCTGTTTTATGGGATATTCTACTTCAACAGAAGCGTTGTCTGAACGTAACTGCACTTTCCACTTGATTCGATTCGAATGGACTATGGACTATGATAACCAAATTTACTACAAAATGAAATCTACTACAATAGGTTAATATGATACTAATAGTTGTTGATATTCGAGAGTTATTCTATGAACACCCAAGTTGCTGTGACAAATTTCATACATATGTACCACTGTAAAGGCTCTTAAAGTGGTGTTTTAAACGTTTAATGAACGTCTAATCAAGCATGGCGCGCGTACGTATAATTACAAAGCGGCTAGGAAAATAATTAGCGCGGAAGGTCATGGGATTATTAATGAAAATCAACTGCGCTTGGCTATGGAGAGAGAGAGAGAGAGAGAGAGAGAGAGAGAGAGAGAGAGAGAGAGAGAGAGAGAGAGAGGGGGGGGGGAAGGGAGAGGCAGACAAGCTCGCGCGGTACCCTTAGTTAATAATAACGAGAATCGCCAACTGTCGAGGATTTTAATCCGAAATGTTCAATTAGCGAGCGCGCAGCGAGCTGCGACGCGGTCGTATCATCGCCCTGTAACGACTGCCTTCGTTCTTCGTCTGCGTTACACCCGTAAATTGGAGCGCGACACCGAATTCACGCGTCACTGGCCGCGCCGTGCGATCACCGCGTTAATTATAGATATCGGGGGTGGGCCACGCCGGCTCGGGAGTGTATTGTAGGTAATTGGAGGTGGACCGAGGCGAAATCGCCGTGCACGCTTTTCCCCCGATCGCATTTTTCCGCTACGGTACCGCGTGCACGCGTTCCTCTCGCTCGATTCGAAGAAACGAGGGGAAAAAGGGTAGGAAACGAATTTCAAACTGCCCGACAATTTCTGCCGTGTCCCACCCCCACGGTTAAAACGTCCGACATCGTAACTCCCGCTGAATTAATAATTTCGCTCCCTCGAGATGGCTCCCTTCATTCTTGCCTTTTTGACGAGAGAATCAATTCGGAGGGAGGTTCAACTGGACATTGCGTTTAATCGATACTGTCTCAACTCTTAAATTAAAACAGTGGAGGTTAACAAGCTTGGAAAGTGATTTTACTTTTCCAAGCAAAGAACGGATTCAGCTAATTTGCAATTCACTTGATCGATACCTGATCCTTATAATATCTAATAATTACCCATCGAATCGTTCGGAAAACTGGATCAAGTACCGCGCAGAGAGAAGCATCCGAGTGACAGTAAATCACTCGAGATCTCGTTCACCGTATCCTCGTCGTAATTTTCGTGTCAGCTGAGAAGCTTGGGTGTGCGTTGCAACCCGTGAGTAAGCACAGGTGAGCGGCCGCGCGAGCGCACGGTCGATCCTAGTGAGAGACACGCGGCGAATCGAGACGCTGTGGACGTGAAGGTGCGCTATTCGTCGGTCCGTTTGTGATTTAGCGCGATTGCCGCCGCACGATTTCGTCGGGTCCGCGTTCACGGGGACTGAAAGGGTGCAGGGGTACGTCGGAGCGTCACCCATAGAACGCGTCCACCTACCGGTTTGTACTTCCTGGCGGATGACTCTCTGGTGTACTGGTGTTAGGGATCCATTAGCTAATGGCCGCCACCAGCCATCTGCCCGACGCTAGCTTTTATTCGCCCGTCGCTGCCACTCTCTCTTTTCCGCTCTCCCTTCGTCTTTTTCTCGCCTCCCTGCCCGCCGCTGTCCCGTGGTTTAGCCCAGGCCCATAACGGCCACCGCCGATTCATTTATTCATATCTTTCCTTTTTTCCTCGTAAACGAACCCCATGCTGGCGCAACAACCCCGTCGCGGTTCCTCCGTGGTTTTCGTTTATCGTAGGCGCGCTGGCTGCGAGGGTGTTGCTCTTTCCGAAGGGAGGGGAGAACGTGGCGCGAAATCGTCCTCCGGTTTGTGAGCACGGACTTGATGAGACACCACGGCCCCACTGTTACGAGATTAGTTGCGAACACGGTTATGTTGCAGATTCGGTCTCGCTGTGGTGGTAGAGATATGATAATGCGTCCATTTTATTCGCCTACCCTGGTGGAAGATGTGGCCATTTAGGTGTTAAAGGAAGGATTACCGAAAATATCCTCTGCGATTCTACGCAACTTGTGCATTTCCTCAGGGTTTTTACAACGAGGGAGCTTGCAGTAGGGATGGAAGCTTTCCGCGGGAATGCAAGAGTTTGTTTCTGACTAGTTCACACGCGTTGAATTCGTAATGCGATCTATAATTCTCATGGAATAGCAGTTCCTCAACTACCTGCCAACGTGATTTCTAACAACCCAACCGGATGACGCCGCGACGGCTTCCACGAATGTAATCATGTGATTCTGATACATAGGACGTGAAAACGACCATGTCAACATTATTGCCCGTGCATTTTTTGCGCCGGCCGCGCGCCAGTCTGTTATTTATGCGGGCACATTTTTGCCGCGGGTAAAAATTATTTCCTCGTAAAAAGTCCAAGGAGATACATATGGGATTTAATTTCCGGCCACCGATGCTCGCTGGCCACGACCCCGTGCTGGCTACGAAAATTGCTTGTACCTTTAGAGCGAAACGCCCCAACTTCCTTTGCGCGATGAGCGCATTTATCATTACGCGATGTTTAGCTGCAACGATCTCACCTCGTGCTCATTGTAAAATCACGAGTCTGCCAGCATCTCTAATACATCGTCTAGGATGCTCAAAATGGAACGTATTCCTTCCTTTTCTTCCTCTCGCTGAAAACCTCCACGGATGCTTGCAGATGAAATGCCCACAAACGGATAATGCTATAGCGAGCAGTGGCGTAGTTAGAATTTAATTTTGGGGGAGCCGAGTTTACGGATAAAAATGTTTTTAATGCAAGTTCAGTAAAATTCATTAGTTGACCACAAAACATTATTTAAAGAATAAAATCCAGTTTTCTTTTTACAAAGCTCTTGAATTACTTCAGCCGTGATTACATTAATCTCCTTTTTCCTTTTTCTTTGGGGGTGCCAGGGCCAAGGGCTCCCCACCCTGGGTGCGCCACTGATAACAAAAATATCCATAATTTCAAGGACAACCTCGAGGCTTAGGAGTCTAGCAAAGTCCATTTCCTGCGTCAAATCCTACACAACGCGTGCATGAATCACGAGTCACGAAGATTTACGCAAGCTGCGACAGAGATACACGCAAGGTTCTATTCTTCTTCGGTCAAAGTTTCCGCGAGATCGAGGTAGGCATCTATCTCAAAAGCGTTCTTCATCATCGTGCCCATAGAAGAGGACTACATCCGCGAAAACTTGTGTTTGCGAAGAAAGTGTCCATAAAAATCCCGAAGGTAACCCGAACGTTACGGCGGTGGCGGCGGCGAAACGCGGGGCGCGAGCCGCGAAGATTTACAGAAGTATTTTGACAGAAATACACGGGGCAACGTTGCATATTTCATCGGCCCGGCTTTCCGCCCGGGATCGAGGAGAAGAGTCTTCCGCGGGGAAGGGTTCTTTGTCTTCGTTTGGTAGACTGGTCGGCTCAAGGGCTTACGAGTGAGGCTGCGAGGTTGAAAGGGCTACGCTCGGTACTTAAACGCGTGATATATGCGATATACACTCGATGCTGCCCACAGGTACTTACCTGTGTACTCGCGAGCAGGTAGAGGGCATGAGCTAAGGCCGACTTCTACACATGTTCGCCTACTTTACATTGCGGTGAGTAATGCGCCACGGGCCTGGCATTAAAAGCGCCAGGAAAGTCGGCTCTGCCAAAGGGTACGGCGACCACGGCGACCGGCACTTGGAAGTCGTGCGACGAGAAGATGAACGAGGGGATAGTTTCTCCCTGTTAATAATATGTCATTAAAACTGGCCGTTCCGGAGAAAAGAATCCCATGCGTCGCGCGATTATGTGCAAATCGCATTTTCAACGAGACCTTTTTATTCGACGGCTTGGGGCCTCGGTTCGATGGTATCGATACCACGTCAACTGTACTGTCCTTCCAATGTAAATCCGCGAATCTTTATTGCTGGTTGATAATCATCGACAAGATCGCGAGATAAATTAAGAGAAAAAGTAATAATATAAGTATTATTATTATTAATCGTATTTATTACTCTAATAGAAGAAATCTGAATATTTACAAAAGGCGTAGACAAGAAGAGTAGCCTAACCGTGAACTATAAACTAAACTAAAAAAGGCACGACGAAGCAAACATTACAAAAAGTAGGAATAAACAAGTAAAGTAATCTTAACTTAAAGTAATATTAATAATATTAGCTTGACATTTGAAGCTAAACACGAGAAAACACAAAGATAAAATAAAGTAAAGTAAAAGTAAGCAAACTAAGTAAAGTACAAAGAAAGAGTAGGTACATGCACGTGGACCGAGACAGGGAGGAAAGGATAAGTAGATTATGCTACGAATAGTGTTCCAAGACTAATAACCGAGTATGAGACCTGAAAGACGACTAGGATTTTAATTCACAAATGACAGGTGGAAGAGCGTTAAAGTAATAGACGGCAGTGTAGGAAAAAGATTTAGATCCAAGGATGACGTTCGAGGAACATATACAGCAAGTCGAAACTTACGTTGCTGAACGTTTCGATAAATGAGCGTATCGAAGCGTTACCATCGACGTCGAGAGCGAAGGTTAAGAGTAGTGAAATTGAAATTCACGATGCGGCCCGGCGTATTAGCGGCGCGCGTGCGAGCAATTCAATCGCATCGGCCGGCGATTTTGCATTTAATATTGCGCTCATTGTTTGTACGCGGTGGGATTAATTTTGTGCCGTGGTTTATTGGCAACACCGAGCGTATTGCTGGCTAATTTACCAATTGAAGGGTAGCAGACTTCGCTTATGGTCGGCAAACATTATTATTCAATCGTAGATTGTGTCTATATACTAAATGCGCGGTGTAATCGTCTCGCTGACAATGCGGCGTTAGTGCATTTTCGAGTGATACTCGGGGATTCGATTTGTCCGTTTGTCACCAGCGATCAGTGACACGTTTATTTCGATCGTTCTAAATATCGGCCATCGGTAGTCGGTAATTTCGCGTAATACGTCGAACGAAATTTACCGAAGCGCGAGAAAGACCCGCTTGTTTCAGAGGAATATCGAATGGGTAAATAGAAAACGCAGAGTAATTGCCGCACGAATAACGGATCCCGCGCCGCGCTAACGCTAAAGCAATTATTTGATTACCAATTATTTAATTATTTCCCCACACCCCCGCCGGTTTGAATCAACCAGTTTTTAAAACCCACCAGAGGCGCCCGCGTTCCTCGGGTAACTACGGTACACAAGCCGGCGTTGTTGTTTTGGAGTTTCGCATTACACGTCTGCTTTCCTCCAAGAAGTGCACCTACTAATTACCTGCCGCGTCAGTCTCCTCGTTAACCGTAGGCGAGAGCAAAGGGAGCGCGGAACAGAGAGGAATTCCGAAATAACGGTAAACCGGTGGCACCGAGTCGAATCAATTCGTAATTTCCGCCGTCGGGATCCGCGATCTCCTTTTCACGATCGCGTCTCTACCCGTTAATTATTATCCCGTTTAATTAAAACGGTACACGCGCGGGACAAACGCGATAACGCCGCCATCGACGCCGTGCCCATTAAATTAGCATCGCCCGTAAAGATTCGCGCGAGCGTTAGAATCGGCGAGCCGTCGCGCGGCCCGATCCCGGGCAAGCCGAGAGAACGTCGACAAACGAGGAGTAACAGTCACGATGATAACACGATTTCGCCCGTCGCGCTGTTCTCGTTTTTCGTGCCGCGACTCGCGATTAGTTACCCGCCCGGGAAGTTTCGACGTTGACTCGGAACCAATTGTTTCCTTCCACAACTGCTCCTCCTAATTACTCGTCGACGACGGAGCCCGCCTTCGCTCGGGCCAGCCGTGTACCCGGAGACAGAGACGCGGCCAGCGAAGAAGCAATCAACGGAAGAACGAACGGGGGAAAAAAGTGGAGACGAGGCGGTTCGGGTGAATCGAACGGCAGGATTCGACAGATGAAGAGGAAAACGCGAAAGGAAGTCGAGAAGGAGGGAGGAGCTGAGGACCGTGCACAGTGCGCCCCATTCATCGCGGCAGGCGCCTTTATGGGCAAGCAAAATTACGTTCGATCACAACATACGATGGCTTGAATGTGTTACCAATGACAACGGAACGTAGTAAAGTCACGTATTTGCTTAACGCCTCTTTAAATAAAGAGATTGAAATTGATATTAAATCGTATCTATAGTAGAGAAATGTATCGTACAGCCAGCTGCTTAACGATCCACTATTCGATGGTTAAATGGCGTGCTTCGAGGGTGTTTCGTAATGTCTCTAAATAAGTAGCCGATGAGAAAGAGGAGAATGAGATCAAAGGGCGAGACAACCGAGGTGAATGGAATCGAGAGTCACGTTGAAAGAACAGGAAGCGAGGAACCAGCAGAAAAGAAACGAGAGATCTCTGAGTGAGTACACATCGGTGTCAAAGTGGTTGAAGGCTAGCAGGGACCCTTTTGTTGCGCCGCTCGAGACGCTTGGCATTATTAAAATTGGCCCCGCGGAAACACTTAACGGCTTGGCGGGCGGTGGCCGAGCCTCGAGGCGTCTGAATTACGAGCGATTGTACATTTCCAAATGGCCACACCGACGACACTTATCCCCCTTCCACGCAGCCCTCTTTGCGAGCCTGTATCGCGACGTAAAATCGACGCTGTCAGGGGGTTCTTAAAGCTGCGAGTGATTTACGCATCGAAGTGATCGTTTCCATGAGTCAGCATTCGAGAGTTCCGTTTCATTATCTTCGATGGAACATTATCTACACTAGGATCTGAATAGTTCAACATTTGAACACATATTCTACACGACCACACTGTCCTGAATGTAAACCCTAAAATAGGAGTATCTAATATATGCCACCCTACTTTACAAACACATATTTTTAGCGTAATTGCTACCTACTACGACCCAGTGATCGTCTCGTAATCCGTTTGAGAATTCTACACCCGTCGTGACATTGCTTCGGGGAACGTCGATGGCGCGTGTATCGGCACGCATGGACTTTTATGGGTCCGCATAGGAATTCACATTGTACGGACAGGAACTATCATAGCCCCATGGACTCGGACTCGGCTGCCCATTCTTGGAAGCACGAAGCAATCTCGAAGACGCGTCCATCGCTTTATCTGTGCATTCACGGGGCACGACTGCTGCCCGTCCCGTCCGGCTGTATCGAGTGTCCTGACTCGACTCGATTGCCGTAATACCGGGAAAAAGCTTAACGAACGGATTGTTGGTTCGTCGACAGACGGGACGCGCGACTGTCACGACGCCCGATGAATGTCTAACAAGTTACGAGGCATTCGTTAGTCCGCATGCACAACCGTCTCATTGAGACGCTCTCTCGCCCCACGGCGAATGTATCTTCGTCCGCGGCTCAAGATATTTTTCGATACCCCGCGGCTAATTAAATTGTAAATTATATTCCCGACACGGCCGACTCTCTTTATCCGCGATATCTCGCGAGCATCGCGACGCCGACAAAACTGTGGGGGGGACGTGTGTAACGAGTCGATTGTCGCCGCATTGGACGCCGGGACGTGAGATCGTGGCGACGAAGAGTGACTGCTTGATGTGTAACGCGAAGTTTCATGGACAGAGACGAATCGTCGGGGCGAAGTGAACCAATAGAGGGAACGGCGACGGCCCCGCCACTCGGAAAGCATCGATTCTCGCCTGATCCCTGAGAAGGTAAACTGCGTCGTTCATAGTTGACACATGAACGATCGTCCGGGAATCTAAACCTAAACCTGCGGATCATTAGCTATAGGTGACCGTTCCTAATCGACGCGCAAAGTTTGATTTAACGTCACGCGATATGTTTTCTAACTCGGCATACACGCCGGCACCAGAGAAGCCCCGTGATCGATGGCCATCGCCGCGATCTAATGGGAAATGCGCCATGAATTTCAACTTGTCGAACGAATGGCGAGTGAAACGAAGTCCAAGGGAAGACCGTATGCAGACGGGGTGGTAGCATGTGCTGGTGCACGTACAGGGAGAGCGAAAATTGTCAGTCAGGATTAACGTTGTCCGTAGGCTCTATCGTGTATTACGTCCCGGGAAATATTGGCAATAATTCAAACCAACATCCCCTAGTACGCGCGCTAACCTCCTCGGTCATAGTCAATCGCATTGAGAGATTATTTCGGTAAATGTCGCTGAGCCCAGAATTCTGCAAATTTCGCTTCTAAAACCGCTTAAATATATTAATAATAAATGGTTTAATATAACGCCGCGGTAAAGTAACAATAGTAAATCCAGATCCTTTGTGGAAACATTTTGTAATTTCACAGCTAAACATAACAATATTTACAATGAATATTAATTTGACTGGAACATCGTTGCACGTTTAATTATCCCACCGGATCTCGATTTCTGATAAATATAAGATATTAATTACCACGAGAGCGATTAATCGTAATATTAAATTGAATTATAATTAATTACGTGTAGGTAATTAAAATCGCATCGTATTGTAAGACGGACACATTTCACCGTTACGATTAATTATATGAACTGATTATTCCTGTTTTCATTTGGAAGAAAGGGGAATGGCTCGATGGGAACGAAGAATGTTTGGATCGATATGAAGTTTCATTTAACGTCCCTACATCAACGGTCGGCCGTGAGGCCTGACAACATGTAACAAGCGGATGAATGCCGGTGGAACGCGAAAAATTTCATAAGTCCCTTGTCACGGCGAAATCTCGATATCAGGGGCGAGCCGATAATTAAGCAAAAATTCTTAAGTGCACATAACTCGGGGCTGTGCCGGGGGACGGCGGTCGTCAGCCTGATTGATAATTCTTCGCTCCAAATAGGGCCGCGCCCGCTTTTGAGGTGTACACGCGCGTCCCGTTTCCGCGGAAATGCCTGCCAATATTGAACATCCGCTCATCTAACCGCGCGCATCTCGCGGTTATACGAGAAATTGCTTAACGAACGGGATATAGAACGGAACGAGCTATCCTAATTTCGCGGTACGAAACACTTTACCGCTTCTAACGGGCCGCTAGTGTTCTGTTACATGCAACCGAATATACGGTGGAGGAGAGGGTAATCCGCGTAAAGTGATCGGTACCATCGCGCGGAAAAATTGGCAGAAAACCTCGAGAGTTTAAAATATCGGAAAACACCACTGCCTCTTTAGAAACCACGTCTGCTTCAACCTATCGTGCTCGAATAAAACATTCTTCGACGCTCCGAGTGATTTTCGATCGAATAGAAGGCGACACCCGGTGCAAGGGCTATACAGTCGTAATTAAGTGATCGATCGCAGCAGAGAAATGGGAAACGAGCCATTGATCAGCGCGGCTCGGTCCGGCAGGGAGGTTATTATAAATGAAATTGTCGACGCTTTTGAAGGAAACGCGTTCGTTAATACAAGTTCGAGCGGCGCGGTTCTTGAATATTCATCCCGCACGATGTTTCACAATGCGCCATTGTTGCATCTCAATAGAACGGTTCTCATTGTTCAAATGTAATGCTTGCACGAGCCAGCCGTCCGCGCAAGGGTCGCTCGTAAACAGCGACGAGCGTGAGAACCGCGAGCGATGCTTTCGCGGTGCGCGCCGATTTTTGCGCCGACACGGCCCACGATAGCGCCGTTGAGTTTCATACCCATTCCCCCTTTAATTAATCCGTTCGCATGCTGCGGCACGGCCAGCAGGCCTGGAAACTAGGTAAATCAGGTTGAGGCGAAGACCGTGCATAAGATCGACCTGCGAACAGCTGCAATTGCGCGAGGGTTGCGAAGAAGGCTGGGTAGTTTCGCCCGGCGAGCTTGAAGTTCGAAATTCGCTTGCCCGGTTGCTTTCTTTTTACCATTTCTCCTGGCGTGTGTGTTTTCGCGATAAACTCCGCTGCTCGTTGAGTCGTAACAACCGCATACCGCCGCGGTGGACTCTGTAATATTAAATGTAATTGGCCCCCGTGTCAAGTAGTACTTTCCTTCGTAACTGGATGATAAATGACCGCGGCGCGCCTGTGTTCGTGGTATGTGTCAGATTTCTTGAGAAACAGCGATTGCGCGAAAGTACTTTGATCCGCTTCGTCCCGGGGACGAGGCGTGAGAAACTGGACGCGCTCGAAGCTTCGGGAGAACGAAACGAACGGAGTAAAGAGAAATGGTTCCATTTTCTTGGAGAGCGTGGAAGCAAGTCTCGCATTCGGGATAATACGTTATTGCGCGATGAATGGTTAACGTCTGTGGCGTGCTGGATCTGAGGCGGGGAGGGGCGTGATTCGCCTCGAATACACGGGGTCCGTTTTCCTCCTTCAACACGCTTACAAGCGGAATTGCTTAATGACGATACTCGTTCTCCCGTTCACTTAGTTTAGTATGATGCCAATGGGGAAACCGCGACATAAGTGGATGGTGTCCTGTGTGCTTCCAAGCACTTCTACGGTTAAGTGCACCAAGGGATGCCGGAGGGTGCAGTCACACCACCGACGAGTGCGCGCTGCCAACTTGAGGGGATACACTGCGGCCAGACTGGCTGCCGTCGGATTTCATGTTACACCGTCTACGACGCGACAGGAAAGGCACCAAACTTGGCCCTTGCAAAGCAAATTAAGGGGACTAGGCAGTCGTTTTTTTGTGAGAAAGAGACTCTTGTCCTTTATTTATTTGTAAAAAAATGAAAGGACATCCAGATGTATCCTTTTACCCGATGTTTATTAATACCATACGCATTGAAAAAAAATTGGTAAGAAATATATATGTGCTTTAAAAACATTTTAAGGTTTTTTTGTCGGTTTGCCTTAACATCGGTCTTAAAATGTGATGTAATCCGATTTCAAAGGTGAGATTCTTATTTGTTGGATTCATAATTTCCGCGCAAACCTATAAAAGCGAAAATGAAAACAAAATTATGCGATTGGTGGCTGAAAAACGGCGATTTTTCGGAGAAAAATTCGTTTTTGCGCTACCAAAATCCGGTGGACTTCTTAATTATTTTATGAAAATCTTGAATTTTTACGGACCATATCAGAGGTTTGCAGCGAAATGGCACATGTTTTACATATCCTGCAATTTTTGTCAAGTCGATTTGAACCTCCGTTCGTTCGCAATCAGGAAAAACCAAGAGAACAAAATATTCGAGAAAAACGCGTTTAAAGTTTCTGGGCAAAGGCGACGCTATAGGTTGCCGCTTGACGTTTTTAGCTGCCAAATCTACAATTTTGCGAATTTTACTTTAAACCAAGCGGAATTTTATTAAAAAAAGATAGTACTTTTCGAAAATACAATGAAAACAAAAATCGATTTTTCGACTGCCTTGTCCCTTTGAAACGCGAGCGGCTTCACTTTATCCGGAATTCTCTATCGCTTTTTGACAAAATAGATGTACCTATTTAAAACTTTATCATTTTAGTCATCCGTGTACTATGTTATTATTGAAAGAGGTATACTAATGAGAGCCGTTAATGCGCTTTTATAAACTCACCATTGTTATAAAGAACCGCTTAACGAGCAGAGATGAAAAGCTCGTGTGCGATATCGCTCCAGGGTAATAACCCACAGTCTCTCTCCCTAAATACTTCACTCATACTGTTAAAACTCTGCTTTATTGCTCCTTTAATGTGTCAAAGCTCGTTCCCCGCAATGAACAACCTGACTCATTACCCGTTCTATCGTTTGACTCTTCGCTCCTACATTAAGCGAAAGAATTATATTAATCCGCCTCGAAGGTATCATAAAATTCAAGCTGAAGCTCTCGGAGGGCGGGAGTATATTTCGCAAAAGTTTCGTAAGCACCGCGGAAATTATTGCCCGTGAACGAGAACGGGGTTCGAGGGGAGGGCGAGAAGGGCGGAGAGAGGGTTTGCAGGGCCTGTGCCCGGTAAAAAGTCGTGAGTACGAGAGAGCGCGCAGTTAGTTTTTCACGGTGCCACCCGTTCCTTGTCTTTCTTTACTCCTCTGCCTCTTGTTGCTCGTTTTTTATCGCTGGCCCGGGCGGGGGTGTACGCGCGTGCTGTCAGATCAAAAGCATGAAAACGGGGGGTGGCCGCGGCTGCGTCCGCCAGAAACAATGAAAGCAAATACGGGCAATGGAAAACTAGCGGGCACAAAAGGGCGAAAAACCGGTCATTGCGAGTTACAAAGGACCCAGCGTGGAAAAGTACTGTGGATATCCAGTTTTGGCAAACACCGAGAGGAATAAAAAAACACACGCATATCTGGAAAGTGAGTGGAGGAGAGGGAAAGAGAAAGGAAGCAGGTTGGCTGCGCGGCGGCGATATTGCCCAAAAACCGCCGACTGCGGACTCGATATTATCGGTGGTCGCAACCGTCATATGCTCTCCGTTCTATGGACGTTTCAATGAGCACGCCAGCTAAAAACGATGGGCTATGATCGATCCGGGCCGGAAGTAACCGCGGAGCGCACGAGCCAAAAAGAAGTTCGCTGGTGGACAGTGGAGTTATTTAATTACCGACGTGTACTCGTGCTCCGGAAATCGACGGAGAGCTAATGAGCGGAGTAACTGCGCTTACGGCGTCGATTTGCGCAGCGAGCAAACAATCCCGTACAAACTCGAACCGAGCAACGGGGGATAGTTCGTGTGTCCGAACCGCAAATAACGGAAGTCCATTTTCGCGGATTGAAGCGCCGTTGTAACATCCGGGCTCATCGCGGAGAATAGTGGAAATATCGGTTCTTTACCGACGAACCTGCGGTCTAATAAAATACCGGGAATCAAATCGAGGCGTTTTGCACTCTATGACTCTGTAGCATTGGAGAACGGGAAAGACGCAGATGGCTCGATACGAGGAGGTCGCAGATGCGAGACAGTAATGCGACGTCGAGGAGCGTAAGGCAATATTGAGACGGGGTGGATCGCGAGCTCTGAATACTACCTTCATACCACTGAATTCACAAACACGCGGAATATTCTAAGGATCCGGCACCTTCGATCTAAGTAGCTACGAGGCGAACGAGCATCCCGAAGACAGAAATTAATGTTATATATTCGGATCTAAACTACTTAGGTAGCTACTTTGGGAAAGTTAATTCAAAATAGATGTCTGCGAAGACGAAACGCGAGAATCTGTCCAGAAATATATTTCACTGCCTCTGTGAGGTAAATAGGAAGTTATCCATTTGTTAAGGGGGCAATCTGCAATCATTAGCGTTGCCAGATTAGAATTTCTTTCCTTCTGTCTCCGTTTCTTTCTGAATGGAAATCGGATCCGAGCAGACTGAAACGAAGAAATTGAATCACCTTTAATGCTGTTCGTCCCGACGCGAGCGATTCAATTTCCGCGCACGCACCGCCGTAGAAGTAAAAGCGCGATGCAGAACACGCGCACTTTCGTGCCGCATGGGCATTTCTGTGCGCGCCAAAGGCACCGAAGTAATTGCGAAAAAGAGTTATTCCGCTGTCCGGCTGCCTTTCACCGAAAGCACGCCGCGCTCCCTCCGGGGAACGGTGCCGCCATTGACTACGGGGAGACATTAAAGCGGCGAACGTTGCTTTTCACCGGGATGCAAATCTACGATCTTACGAGGGAACCCCTTTCGAACCCTGTAGGTCTACGAGCAAAGTCACGTCGTAAAGTCGCCACTGTTCCGTAGGTATCCTGAGAGATGAATTTTTACCGAGGAGAATTATTATCGCTGCGACTAACATTTTCCTGAAAGCAGATGCGCGACAGAAACTTCAGCTCATGGCGGCTGCGTGGGTAAGTGAACTGTTGTGCAGTGATAGCAAAAGAGTGTTAAGTGAATAAGAAAGGAGTACTGATATTAAATTATTATAATTTCGGCGCAAGGTTCTGGACCGAAACGTCGGAAACTCTATATTTTATAGACAAGTGAATAGTTGCAAAACGACTTTTTGAATTTTATGTTTAAAGTGACCGAACCTTGCGCCGAAATCATAATAATTTAATAAATCCGGTCGATATTAAATCTTAGAGTACTGATATTTGTACAAACTCGTATATTTTGCCGATATCAATAATATATAAAATAATTAAAGACGAGCTACTATCGGTATGGAAACAATTTCCAAATACGTCAGTAATTGCGGAACATCACATGAAATTCTAACAATCACGTGGTATGTAGAATTTCGTCAGCTATTTCGAAGTACCTACCATTTCGTGATAAAATTTAATTAAAACCGAAGAGAGGAACGCCGACAGGTTCCAGGCAGAAAATCGGAAATGTAGGCCGAGTAATTCATTATTTCGATAACCGCGAGGTGCGCGAGGTACCCCGGCCGTGTCCCCTGTCCCATAATCATTATGATTTTTCGAGTGCACGCATATAACGAGGCGAACCGTGCGCCGCGGTATCGCGCGAGAAAACAGACGAGCGCGCATTTACATTCCCCGTCTTAATTTGCGGCACCGAAGCGACAGACGGTATTTCCAATTGAACACACCGACGACCACGGCGCGGCCGAGGGGCGGCTGTGTTTCGTGGTATCGATACACGTGCATCGGGGGCGAGCACTCGTTTTTCGAGTGCTCCGTGCACTTTGAATTCTCTCTGTCCTCCTGTGTCCATTATACTCGAACCACTCTGGCGCGCTCGTATTGCCGGTAATAATTCGTACGTCTGTCTCTAAAGGGGGGAAAAAGTGTCGGGGGTTCCGAAGGAAGAACAAACGACAAGTGGGAACACGTGCAACGATCCCGTATTTGATATCGGGAGTGGCGCGTTTCAGAACTCTCCTGCCCCTCTGTTGCCCGCAATTTATTTCACCTTCCGTTTCTAAACAAAACATCATTCGTACGACCACTGTTTTTCGACGATTACCGTATACGTGCTGTACAACAGATCGACAGAATTTAATTGCGTGTAATTTTAAATTAGTAAAATACCCTCGTGCTTCGTTTCGGGCCACAGAGATATTATGGACTCCGTGAAAACATATTTCACACCTTTTTACCCATTTAGGGGTCTGATTAGGGCAAAATGTTGAATCTTGTTTTTAGGCATTTTTGTTGGTAATCTTTTGTAAGTAAATATCAAGTTGATATATAATCAGACTTAAGAAATAATGAGTCCGAGAAAACATAATACCACCCCTTTTTACCCCCTTCGTGTAGGAATTTAAAAAAAACTTCTTATCGAGCATCTACGACACAAAAGGAATGTACTCTCCGAATTTCATGTTTAGAACAGAGATGAATCTATGAGACAACGATTATATAATATATAGAAAAGAAGATATCGATGACTTAGTGCACAAATACTATATGTCCGAAATATTATTTTTCACACGAAGCAGGTATAAATATGATTTTTGCACAGCATAAAGAAACAGTCAAGAACTATTTGTAGCATATAAAAACTGAAATTTCACAAAAAGTCCTACAATATTTCCTGCACTAATCCATCGATATTATTTCCGCGGTACGCAGTCACTAATACATTTATACCGAGAGTAAATCACATAATTTAGTTCAGCTGCAATTAATTTCTCGTATTATATATATTACTGCCGCTTCCTCCTTGTAATCACGCGAGTAACGAGCATAACGACCCAATGATTCGAAAAAGCCTGTACGTGCAGCGCCGTAAAAAGAAGACACTTTTCCGTGGTAATTATCCGTGCCACTGGAAGGAGCCACTTCATATTCGCGAATTAAAAGAATATAACCGGGCGCTCGGTTATAATCGTCGAACTCTAAGAAATTACCCGGTCACGGGCTGAAAGTGACTACGCGAGCGGATCGTTTCCCCACTGTTTAAGTAAATTGAACGCGGTCTAATGAGAGCAGGTGCGCCGCGGGGCGCGCTCGTGCGGACCGTATCGAGGCAATCGGAGGAACGACGCTGGAAAAAGCGTAATCAAGCGAATACCGTTGGATTCGTTTGCCGGTCATATTCGAAATTGCTGTCGTCTCGTATCCGCTGTGCCGTATATGTATTATAGCTCGATGCAGCGGGATCGAGCACGCTAATTCATGGACGCGTGCGCGTACGCGGCGAGAAAACGCGGAGCGATCCTTGACGGTGCTAGAGGGGGTGAGTTGCCAGCGACGACACACGGCTGGCTACGGAAAAGAGATGCAGTCAGGGGGCCGAGCGGAGAGGGATGAAAAAGGGGATCGAGAAGAGGGAGAGAACGCGCGACTACTCGAGGAGAGGGAAACCGTGCTATGTGTATGATTCCATTGAGTAGGGCACATCTGCCGTGGCGCATTGTGCTGCACGCTGCGCTCATCCCCGTCATCCGATCTCTGCACCATGCAACCACCAACTCTCTCCGCCACGGAGGGGGGACCGGAGTAAGGTCGATGCGGTAGGGAAAAAAGAGGGACACAGGGGCAGAAGGAGAGCACGAACCACTGCGAAAAAAAAGGAGAAAGAGAACCCACCCCTCTTTCAGTCTCGTGCCAGACCTTTATCGAGTTATATCGTCATATCGTCATACCTGCCAACCAATAAATCTGGCCGAGCCCTTTCACCGAGGCATCCGCCCTGATTCATGGAGGAATTAATATTAGATCTACCGAAAATATCGCCGATATATCGGGTTACGCGATTACCCACCGAAAGTTAGGGGTGAAAGAAATAAAAAAAAAGGTGCGCGTGAGCTGGTCGAATCGAGTATCCGCATCGGATATATACTCCGTGCCCGAAGCCCCGTGAAATATGCTGCGAATCTCGCCGGGGGGTGGGTCGAGGTTTGATTTATACCCGGCCGATTTGTTCTTAAACACTGTCGGGGATCTGTAACGTTTCGCGGAACGGTGAAGACAGCTTCGATTACTGAAACGTATGGCGTCGTTACACGGAAACCCAGGCCCGCAGAAGCGTGGCGGCGATGTAACTCGTTCTACACTATCGACTTACGTAAGATCCGCTTATCTAATCTTTTCGTCTTCGCAATCGCACGAAGGTGAGATGTAACAGTAGATGGCACTCTGACACCATTGCCCGGGTAGTAGCTTTCGTAATAGTCTTCAAAATATCGCTGTCCACGACATTATCCTGTTCGCGATCTAAGCTACGGACTCGAGCTCGAACTTGAAGCCCGTAGCTCGATCTACCGACTCTTCCCACACGATAGCCATGTCCAACGCGACTAGTAAATGTCAAAGCGTTGTGCAAAATAACGCCGGGAGATGCACATTGGAGCAGCTACCCACGGTGCCTGGCTGCCTCTGTTCGCTTATAATCTCCAGTGCATTTTTCATGGCGGCGCGTTACGTTACATATTTATGTCACGCCCGGTGTCCGACTCCTTTCACGTCGCTGGATATGCAGAATCTGCACGAACGTAGGACGAGGCTCGCGTGGCTCCTACAACGCGGCGCCCATTAATAATTTACCGAGCTGAACAAAAGGGCGCTACTTGAATTTGATGTTACACCGGCGTAGCTGCCTTTCTCGCTCTCCCGCCCGTCCCGTCGCTCTAGCTCCGTCCTCGTCCCTGTTATCCCGTGACTCCGGCCGTGCCCCTTGTATCCCTTGTATCGCGATATATAAATCCTTTTCAGCCGGGCGTCCGCCCTGCTCGCAGAGAGTCCAAACGGACGGGGATGAAAATGGGAGCTTACACGCGATTACAGACCCTCCGACGGACCCCTCCGGCCCAGTTAGCCTACATTCGACTAACTTTTGACGTCGCACTCGACCAAATAAACCGGTTACCGAACGGCCAAGGGCCTATTGTCGGTCTCGCGATGAATTAATGATCCATCGTCGCGGCGAGATTCGACTCGGAGATGAGTGGAGCGGCGAGACCATTTGTTCGCTTTTTTCAACTGGTCTCTACTTTGATGTCGCCACGGTTCGCTGCGCCTCGGATGATGTCGTTTCAAACGGAACAGGAGCCAGCTAATTCGTTACTATTATTCAACTTTCCAACCGAAACGTAATTAGAGACGTTTGACGCGAAAGGGCTAAGCAGAGGAGCTGGCCTCCCGTTTGCCGATTAATCGGGGAGACCGATTGTCTGTCGGAGCTACGTAGCCTTTCGTTGCCATGCTTCAAACCACCGGCGCAGATGACAGATTACACCGGTCGTCGAATTTTTCAATCACGCCGCTTTGTGCACGCCATCGTCGAGCGCACAAAAGGGCGATCACGATCAAGGATCGTTGTGTTCAAACGGCCGTGATCGCACGCCTTTCACGTGTCTCGGATTTACATACGGGGTTACGGCTCCATTCGCGGGGGAAAATGAAATAATCACGTTATGTAAATGGGGACGCACGGCGCCGCCCGGTGTCATTGCGCGGGACGTCTTCGTCATGTTCCGGGGATGTTTTCACTTCGCCGCGACTCCGGCCCGCGACGAGCGGTAGAAACGCCGAATCATCGGGTCCCTTTGTCTCCCATAACCGTTCCCTCGCACCTCTGTCTTGTGAAACCACGAGCCACTGACCCCTTAACTCTCCTGAATACAACTGGTGTGATTCATTCCGCAGAGACGAACAGTATTTTCCATCGCCTCTAAAATTCTAATCTCCACCATGCGAGGACGCCTCAGCCAATGCATGGACCTACGAGGAGATTAGTATCAAAGCTAGCTATCCCGAGCACACGCGTGTTTTACTGCTTCCAAGACGGGAGGCTCGACAACAAACGCGCGCGACAAGGCGGCCGAGGGCGCGAACAAGTTAATGGGAATTTCTCGAGTTAATTAAGAAATGATAGTAACTCACTGGGCTGTTCTTATTTACGCGGCGGCCTCTGTGCGATTGTAGCAGAGGAGGCTGCTCTCGTAACTCCCGCGACAGTAGCACGCTCGCAAAGATTATGACACCCGGCCTCGTTACTCGAATGTACAGGCTCACGAGCGTTCAGCACGAGACGCATCGCGTCCAGCCTTATTACGAGTGCAGCGCGCGATTCATCGTAAATTAAAGGAACGAAGGGAGCAATCAGCAATCTCGCAACAGCGTGCCGAGATAAGGCTCCTCTCGTTGAATCTCGTTTAAGGCAAGTGTGTTTAAACGAAGTCGCCGAACCAGAGGGAGACACGTTCTCCGCGTCATTTCTCTCCGCTACTTAGAAATTCCTCGCCCATTGTCCTGGGTCAGTGATGGCGGCGAAATAGTTTTTCCCTCCATTCGCAGATGACGAGAGAGAGGATGAGAGAGAGAGAGAGAGAGAGAGAATTCGCGAGATAAATACACAGTAGTGTCGTTGGCCTTACCGAGAAAAGTTCCTCCACCGCTCTACGAGAGATGCATATGCATGCGGGCATCATGAATCCGGACGTTTTGCTCCCCTCTCAACCCTCTTCCCTTTAAGCTCGTTGGTTTTACGTTCACGGCCACGCGATGATGCGGTAACTCGTAATAATCAGTGGGTAACTATTTCTCGGGGGAGAATTATCGTTCGTAATTTAGATTGCGTTATCTAAATGTGCATCGGCTCGCTGCAAGCTTGTCGCGATTGCTGAATACTTGGGACGAATGAATACCATTAACTCAAGAATTCTTACGTGCTTGTGAAAAATGGAATACGGTATCTGTCGCGGTATGTAAAGCAGAGGAATGTGATAGATTTCACTGCAGCATTGAGAATTTTTGTTACAAGCGTCTCGTCAATTCGAAATGAGATGCAGTCGAGTAGACAGTGGTGGATTCCGTATTCGGAGGCGTCAGGTGCGACCTTTTGGAGTATGATTTAATAAATATAGGAGAATTAAGTAGTTTTCATTCTGGATTTTCCACGCTGCGCTTGCGTTGTAATCCACCAATGCGGTGCAAGTAAACGGGGATGGAAAGCGAGCAGTGTTCCACATTTCTCTGAATTAATTCATATTATCCCTCTAGTGAATCGTATTTGCTTTCGTTACGTAAACTTTATTTCACATCGATTTAATATGCAGCGCATTATTATAACCTCGTCGGCCGCTGAATAGCAAATATTTTTCCGACCAGATACGCGAGAATGGACGGCGACCATTGGAACCCGGAAGAGCAGCGAGCGCGGTTAACCTTAACGTTTGCTATTAATTTATATCGATCGTCATTAATGCCAGAGAGAGAGAGAGAGAGAGAGAGAGAGTGAGAGAGAGGGAGAGAGAGAGAGAAAGATAGGGCATCGATAATCGAGAGAGTGCTATTAAGTGACCGAGGCGGCCACGACTACGAACGGATAATTCCAATGACACGCGATTACATTACGGTCGTTCGAGGCTTCTCGATTAGCAGGCAATTAATAAAACCGATAACCGGACGCGGAAAGTCGGTTGGCGCCAATCGCTCCGCGATAAATGGCAGAAGTAGGAAGGACGTTTCAGAGAAATCGATAATGAGCTCGCTTCTTTCTCCCAGCGCTTTCCCTGGACCGGGCCGCGCGCCGGTATCCGCGTGTAGAAAATCGTTTTGTCTCTCGCAAACCGTTCACGAAAACCCCGGCCGAAAGCATTCATAAATCCGCATCGCGCATTTTTCACGTCTTGCCTGGCCCTTTTTCCCCAATTATTCGCCTCGTTACACCTACGATTCCCGGCGAAATGTAATAATACGCAAACCCTCCAGCTCTTCCCACTCGACGGTGGGAGAGCGGGATGGGGGAAAAAAAGGAGGAGAGCCGCTGTAACGCGGGCGCGTATAGGAAAATGTTCGGTTAAACGAGTCGGCGCCTTTTACTCGGAAAATCGAGTAATAATATGATACCGCGTGCCGGGTATATTATGTTCCATTAGCGAAATCTCATCGTGCCAGGCCTTAATTATCATTAACGAGAGGGAAATCGATAGCGCCCGTTCGCTCGTGGCCTCGCGCGGTGCACCGGCGCTCGTCAGGTTTCATGGAGAGCGTCGATAAGCCATACGGGGCTACGAAATAATTCGCAATAAGGCGGAGCAACCCGTGAACCGTTCTCTCGGACATTCAACAGAGAAGGAATAACAGAGAGAGAGAGAGAGAGGGAGGGAGTCCATCCTTTTTCACAAGACGTCGGGGGCGTGCGCGTGAGCGCGTGCACACGTGTAAAACCGGCATGTAAATTCTCCGGCGTCTCGGCGAAGATTCCTTTCGCGGAAACGAGAAAACGTGGTTGTACAGAAATTGCTTTGCCGTGTTTCGCCCGCGCGTATACGATCTCTCTTTCCCCCTGTCCCGGTACTTTTTCCTCTCCATTTTCTTACTTCGGTCACCCACACCCACACGCACGGGCGCACACCGCTCCACGGCAGTCTACGCGAACGGAATTCGGCGTGGAAAATTGTGACGCCAGCGACCCTGTATTTCACTTTCGACGGGGTCGCTCGAACCCCGGATTTCACGGTTACACCGATGAACGTGCGATTACTTTTTCTTCCGCTCCGAGTGCCGTGGGGAGCGTTTGAAAAGCGGAATAACGAAGGGAATGGGATTGTAAAGTGCTGCACGAAGATCATGTGCTTCGAGAGACTCTTCCTTCCGAGGTCTCTCGCGCAAGAATGTATGTATACCTACGTCTTAAGAATCCATAGAGTTTTTCAAGCACTGACTGAGGCGCGACGGGAAGGGGGTTTAAAGTTTAAATACAATATTGTCGCGGTGGTAGAGTAATCAAAGCGAAGGAAAATGAAGCGAAGGGGACACCGGCAACCGTTCGAGATAGACGGATTTGCACGTCCGATTAAATTCCTCCCGGCTGGCGGTTGAGCGCGAACGCTCCAAGAGCAACGGGACTTCGTCATCCGAAAATTCTTCTGCTCCGCCTTTTAAGAGGCAGCGTCCCGTGTTTCTCCCGGCAAGCCCGTGGACCGCCCAACCCCGTCGCGAGCGACCCGCTTCTTCTGCTCTTTGCTCCTGTCGAGGAATATTAATTACGACCACTTCACAAAAGGACACCGACCGGAAGTTTTTGCCGGCTATCAAATGCAGAACAGGTTAATTAAATTCTCACCGCTCGCGGCGCGCAAAGGGACTCGACGAACAATCCGCGCACAATGCAGCTTGGGGTCAGAACACCTTCAGGCACTGTTAATTAGACGCGATATGAATGCCGCAGTGTTCATCCGAAAACGCTGCGAGTCAGCCAACGATGGGCGGCTAAGAACGCGTCATCTATCGCGCTCTCGAATCTTCCATCGTCACGTGGATGCACGCATCATCATCACGATTGCGCGGCTGACGCACGCGTTCTTGGGCTTTCTTTGAGCGCGAGACTGTCGGAACTGCAACGAAATTGAATTGGAACCCTGCTATCGATGTTTGTACCTGACATTTAGTTTGTCACTAAGTAGACGCGATGCGATTCCTGATGAAACCACGTCAGTTGGACTTATTTGCAGAATAATTGGGACGAGAACGAACGCTCTTTGAAAAGGTTAGCCTTCTAGACAAGAGATTCGACAACCTGACAGTCCTTCCCGCCAAATGCAGCCCGGCATTCAAAGTGCTAAAGCTATTCGCTCGCTTTTGAAAACACCGCACAACGCGGCCTTTGTCCGGTGGCCAAGTTCAGGAAGTCGCGAGATAATCAAACTAATTAGGCGATACCATCAGCGCGTACGGTCAGCGGGGATTGATTTCCACGGACGTACAGACAGAATCCCATAAGCGTAATTGGATAGAGAACACCGGCGCACAGTTTATATTGATCGGAATGTTCGCATCAACGATGTAATCATATTTGTCCAGGCATGCTTTGGAGCCCGTTCCCGTTGTGTTTGCTTAATAATTATGGATCGATTTTGGTATCGGGATAATATTGACCCCTGTTACTGCCACATATCAATTCGTTGCGGCCGCATAAACGGATAACGACGGCGAACCGCAAGCTACTCGATAAGCGAAAAATCGCGACGATCATCGTTCCGACATCAAACGTCGACGTACCCATTGACATTTCGAACATTCATCCTCCATCGAGCCCCGGTGACTCACGATTCGTACGCGACACGGTTCGTTTGAAAACGAAACGCGCGGAAAGTAACGGCGTGCCGTGGCTTCTGACGGAAGGTCTTTCAATACTATACCAAAAATGATCAGGGAAATTTGACACGACACACGTTGTAGCCGCGTTTACCCATACGAGCGCAGCAGGTTTTAATTAACGGGCACAGCAACGCGAGAGGGTTGCAGAAACCTCAATGCATTCCCCTCGACCTACCATAGCTGATCACTCCAGAGGTATGTAACTCCGTGTACATATACACGATGATGGTGGCCTATAAACCCTTCAGGGATTACACGTGCATATGTGCATAAACCCGGGGGACTAGATAGCCGCCGGACATCAGGTTTCGGGCATTTCGTTCATCAAAAAACGTACGGATTAACGCTGCAAGCTTCCACTCGCATCGCTCTAAAAATATTCTACAACACCATGCACCTCTGCTATCTCTAGCTGGAAATTTCGACCTGAGCAGCTTAAAAACTGCTACCGTTCATACCAGAATGCCCTAAAAATTACTAAACTCCAAAATAAATACATTAAACACCGTCAACCCCGAAATCACAATTCCTTATCCCCTAGATAAGAGTTCTGCACGCGTGTACAGCAATTGTTCCGCGTCTTATAATCCCATTTTATGCAGTTGTAATTTTAAAACACCCAGTATATGCGCCCGTGGGTGGGGCCATGTCGAACAGCGAAAAGTGTACGGTCCACTCGGCGGGGAAGGTGTTACGCGTATCCCAGGGGCAGCGGTGCATGTCGGGCTAATTGATTCCCAACGACGACGCGCACGTGTCACGCGTCATCAACCGCGGCCCCCATATGCATAGCAGGGCTATCGCGGGTTTTACGTGCACGAAGGTCGATTTCCCCAGCCTCCGAATCTCGGACGCTAAAATTCAAATGCGCCGCTCGGGCGAGCCCGACTTTTGCTCTATTTACAGAGGCCCGAGATCTCCGCCGGGCGAGACGGATTTTTAAGAGCCGCCGCCTCGGATCAGCCTCGAAGCGAGCTCGCGGAAAATAAAAGCACGGAGCGCGCGGACACATACAAATGGGATATGAATAATAATCGGCTCGGTGTCGTCTCGCCATTAAAATATGCCGTGTAACACGCAGCTTATAGACGCAAACGACATTTCGCCGGGAACGCGGGGTTGTCCCGTGTTACAAAACGCTGCGCGTTTTCTCCCGGCGCTCGATTCGCCGATGGATTAACCGATCGCGAGCGACAAGTGTTTTCCGCTCACGCGTGACCGCGTAGACGGCGCCAACGCACATAGAGGCGGGTTCCGTTTCCTAACGTTATCTCGGATCGAGCGGAGTTATTAATGAACTTACAATGCGAACGGGTCGCGCACTCTCTACGTGTGCTGTAATAAAGCATTATCGTTGTTGTGCCATTGTCACGGGGAATCGCGCGCGACCAGCTGCGACGCTGTGGGGACGCGCGATGGGAGATAGCCTCTTATATGCTTGCCTTTGAAGATAATTCAATGTTTTGGCTTCTTCGTGGTTTTATTAAAGCCGTGGGTCTCGAACTTGTAATACCTCTTGGAACGAGCGTGCAACGTCGAGAACTACGAGTGCGAGGATTCAGGTGTATGTAGATTGCATCACGGAGGTGGTTGTGTCTGCAGGATTGCATTGGAAATGCAAACGTAAAATGTTTCATATGAAATTGTAATTCATAAAATTATAACAACATTACAAAATGGGAAGGTTTTTATATATCTACTTGCAAATGCTACAGCTTGTCACGTTATTTCCGTCCATTGATGGCCACAACATTTACAGTCTTCAATTTAAACGGAAATAACGAGTTGCAGAGTACATCGCGGACTAACGAGATACGGAAAAATTTAAACTCGACTTTCTCCATAACGAAGCTCGCTACGAAAAAATTTCGTTCTGCGCTTTCAACTCAGTTTTGCCGGAGGAACCGCCGTCGTCTTCTCGGTTGCACCACGAATTACCCACCCTCCGTCCTCACCCTGTACACGCTCCGTTCGACGCGTGCGAGCTGCATTTTATTAAAATAGTTGGCTCCAAGTTTTTTAATAGAACCCACCCCGTCCGTCCCCCCTCCACTTCGTGCCTTTTCTTGTTACTTATTCACGCGGGGGTAACTTTTTCACGCCAACGCGCAAGTTAGAAGAAAGGACGGGGGGATGGAATAACTGCTGGTGAAATTTTCGTCAATGCCCCGAAACAATAACACGGCGCATTGTTTAGCGCGTGCTGCCCCCCGTCGGAAAAAGTTACATCGCGTGCCGCGGGCAATCAGTGGACGTCGCCGGAACGGGGAGCTCGGAACGAGGGGATCTTTTATCGATATCCGTCGCATTTAACGGGAGAAATTCGACTTGAATGCAGAATAAATTCGCCGTTCGAAGGGGCCTCCGATGAATGTATCTACGTTTCCCGATGAACGGGCAAAAAGGCCACGACGACGGCTGAATGCCAACAGCGGATAATGAATTGAAAAATGCGATAAAGGTAAAAACAATACCCTTTGTAGCGAGCAAGAGCAAGCGGCGGGGAATCTCTTTAAGCGAATCGCATTTTTCGCTCGCGGAATATTTCTTCCGTTCTGCGAGCAGGAACAAAGCATCGGAGCGGCCAAGTTGATCACCGAAGTTTCCAGCCGTGACGCTGGAAACCTCCCCCTGGAAATCGTTTACCCCCGGCACGCATTACGCCGCGCAGACTTCGGTGCCCCCTTTCCGCCCTTCAGTAGCTAGCTATCCTACGCGTTTTCGGCTAGCGCGATATTTTGCCCTTTCATTAAGCGACGAAAGCCACGTGATTAATGGAGTTCGGTTACCGGGCGGTTTCCATCGCGGCGCCCCGACAGCCACGTCACTCAGAAGTTTCGCCAACCGCCATACAAACGCATGGAAACGGGAATGTTTAACGGATGAAAAGAAGAGTGGGGAGGGGGGGATCGGGATTCGGTGGTATAGGTGGCTTTTTGCTTGGCGACGGCGTCGCTGGTGACTTTCATAGTGGAAGGAAGAAGAAATTCACAGGGCAGGGGTATTCCTGCGTGCAGGATAGAAATTGTAGCTAGCTACGCGTCAATGGGTACACTTCCAATGAAGCGACTGCGCATCCTTGCTCAGGTGCACCCCTGAAACTCACAAAACACCGTCTTACAAGCGCGTCGTCGCGCGGTTCGACGGTTGACGGCGGCTCTCTGTGAAACGAGACGCGACGACAACATTTTGCGTAAAAAGGAGGGGCGAACTACGCGCCTGTGCACGCGTATCCGTGATACAAAACACTTTTATGTAGGCGGCTGCATCGGCAGCTATATGATCCATGCGAGCCTCGCGCGCGCGAGCGAACGAGCGACCCCTCAGGGATCTTTTCACGAGTGCACATAATGCGATCTCATTTTATTTTGCGCCTCCCCGTTATCGTCTGCGTTCGTATAACGCCGCCGGCTGGCGTCCACGAGGAACAGAGAAAAAAAAAGAGGGGAAAGGGAGACCCGGTCCCTTTTTCACCGCGCTTCCTCGTCGTCTTTGCGTAAACCAAAGTCAAGTGGATTTTTCGACGGCATTGTGCTCCTATACGGGCACCACGGCTGCTCGCGCGTTAATTTGACGAAAAATGTTGCCATATAGCGCGGTATTTTCTCTTCGTCAAATGATATCTCGCCGTCGAGCGGATTTACAGGCAGGTGGGAGTAATTTTCTCGCGAATTTTGAACTCGAGGTTTCGAGGAGGCTTTTACCTGGCGATGGCCACGAATACGCATAAAGTTTGGAAGATATTTTGGAAACCAGATTGGATATCTGAGATAGAGGATGAAATTGTTGAAGATGGCGTGCACTACTTAGGGTTGAAGGGACAAAAGGTCGAAAACATGACCGGTAATGTAATACGTTTTCGAATTCCAGTCTAACAAACCGACACTCCAATTCATTTTCTCATTACATAGGTTTATAATTGACAAAGACCTTTAGTCGTGACAAAGAACTGCTTTGCCTCGAGGAGATAAGGGAGAAGCATTTATAATTCAAATTCCGGAAGAGACTCGTAACATTATGTACTCCATTACGCTCACGTTACCCTTGGAAAATTGTTGCAAAGACCTGCCAGCTAAGTCCTCGACTTTCCCAAGGAACACTACCGGGAAGCTCTCATCCCCGAAAGACTTTTAAAGGCATCAAAACCTTCCCCCTCGTCAAAGGTTCCTACGAAAGTCTACCCCTTTTCCTCTCAAAACAAAAACCGGCACGCAAAGTGCCCCACTTCTAGCAACATCGTTGATCTTTGGCATCGATCCTGTCGCAAGGCCCCGGGGGACACGGCCGCGTCGATATCGATAGGACAAAGTGCACGGATAGCGAGTGACGTGGAATCGCTGGCGATCGGCCGCCCTGGCCGCAACGATAATCGAGAGGTTAACGATCGACGTGGACGGAGGTATCGCAGAAAACAACGTGACGCGTCGTTATTGATTGTTGCGTCGGCTCGTGGCCGTCGCCGTTGGAGGGAGCAGCGCGGTGCGTGCACCGGAGGAAGACGGATAATAATGCGCGAGAGCGTATGCTGCTGAAGAGAGAGCTTCGCCGCGACCCTCGACGTAACAAATTGTTTATTGCCACATGCTCGACTCTCACACCGTACGAAAATGGGGCTGGGTGGCCGCGACGCGGGCCTCGCAAACACCCAATGCCAATCTTCACCCATTGCACTGCTACGTCCATCCTCGTCCCGGGGGTTACCCGTGGTAGGTATAAACGCGGGAGCGAGCACACACGCGGGACGGGGATACAAATGCCAGGGAGGGTTGGGTAACTGCGGTCCATTACAAAAAGTCGGGAATGGATCGTTGTTTTCCCTTTTTTTCTCCCTCTTATTATTATAGAAGGATCACACGTGAGCCCTGGGAGGCTTATGATACGTGTGGTACGGCGCACCCGTGCCCGTCCGTGTATCACGTATACGTACGTGCATGTCTTTCCTCCTTTTGTCCGGCGGCACCGCGAATCGAGGGAAGTCTGTACGCGGAGACCGACCGGACCGAGAATACTGCAGGATATTCTCCCTGTGCATCCAGATATCCATGTAGGGGCTTTCGTAAGAGAGGACGCTATTATGAGAGGCCGTAAGAACGCCGGCATACCCGAGGCATTTGAAAGATTTCAATTCCGCGTACGGCTGTCGGCCAGGGAGGACAGAGTAATCGTCCGGGGATCAGGTATTCAATATCAGAGAGGACTGAGCCTCGGCACACCGACTTTAATTCGATCAGTCCCGCTGTTTCTAGACACGCTGATCAATATTTGCTACGCGATAGTTTCCAGCGCCGTTTCTCTCTGTCAAGTTTCCGCGACGCCGGTGAACCGCGAGGGACGTGCTGCTTCAGGGAGACGTCCGCGACAAGGGACCTCGAGAGATTTCTGCATGGAGAGGCACTCCGCGCGTCCATGCTGGCTTGACAAAAATTCGCTCGATAACCAATCGATACGCAAGGGCACCGGTGCGGCGACTTAAGCTAGCAGCTTTCGCCGGAGGACTCTCGATAAGGAAGTTTGAACAAACGAGCGTGCACCGCCGCGCGAGCTTGCGTTAGGGCCTTTTCAGGCGAGACGTTGCTGTAGCTCGTGATTGGTACCTGGGGCACGTTCGCGTTGTCAGGCGGCGGAACAGCTGTGGCCCTGACCTCAGAGACAAGCTTCTTCTACTTTTTATTTTTAATTTACTACGCCGCAGACTTTTTAAGGACACTTATTTACACAACCCACTTTAGTGTAATAAAAGAATTCATTTTAGGAAGCTTCTTCGAGGTCATCAGCTGGGGTTTCCACGCGTAGTGTTCTCAATAAAGGAATAGAACGTGTACGCTTACAATAACAATTTTTAACAAACCAATTAACCACAAACAGCCAAAAAACAGAGACACATGTTACGGTGCTTTGATTGATTCAAAAATGAACAGAAAGCCCCAAGCAACATAGGTTCCAAACCATCTCCCGATCCGCATGGCGAGCCTTTAGGGTAGGTTTCCGTATACGCGACTGGACTTAACGTCAAGAATTTCATAGTCCATTTTCTCGAGAATGAAGCGCGATATAAGAAAAAGTTACTATTTCTTTTCGACGTATAACAAGCAAATAAGTCGAGAAAAAGGAATACAAATTTTTTATATTACGCTTCATTTTCGAGAAAATCGACTTTGATATTCTTGACCTCGCGACTACTTACAGTTAGTAAAAAAAGTATTTGGACACTTTTTAAAATCGCATAACTCTTTTAGAATTGGTGTAAACGACTTGATTTTTTTTGAGGACCTAGAAGGATTAGTTTTCTAAGTGACGTGTTTCGTCGTTTTGGAAAAAATTGCAATTGGTCGGAATAGCGAAGAAAATAGTAAAGGTCGTTTTTTAAACTTTTTTTTGTGAGCCTGTAATGAAAATTAAAAAAAATTCATTTGTAGATTAAAGTAAGTTATATACATGCCTAAAATTTCATCAAAATCGGTTAACGTTGCTCTGAGTTACAAACGTTTAAAGATCGTGGAATAAGGTCGAAAATCGCGGAAATTCCCGAAATCAGCGATTTTCGACCTTATTCCACGATCTTTAAACGTTTGTAACTCAGAGCAACGTTAACCGATTTTGATGAAATTTTAGGCATGTATATAACTTACTTTAATCTACAAATGATTTTTTTTTAATTTTCATTACAGGCTCACAAAAAAAGTTTAAAAAACGACCTTTACTATTTTCTTCGCTATTCCGACCAATTGCAATTTTTTCCAAAACGACGAAACACGTCACTTAGAAAACTAATCCTTCTAGGTCCTCAAAAAAAATCAAGTCGTTTAGACCAATTCTAAAAGAGTTATGCGATTTTAAAAAGTGTCCAAATACTTTTTTCACTAACTGTAAGTAGTCGCGTATAGGAAAACCTACCTTTAGAGAAGATGCATTGATACAGGCGAGGTCACATTGGCTAACGAAACACATAGGCAGGTAATGAGATGGAGGACGAGGGGAGGAAACCCGCGGAACACCTTGCAGGATAGGGTGGGGCTGGTAGAGGGAGGTGAGAGCAACGAAAGCAGGAAAGGCGGGTGCAGTTGACCGGGTAGTTGTTATCTTATTACTGATATCGCATCGCGAACCGCCGCCGTTCGCGTCTCGTCCTGGTTTCGTCCCCTGTCCTGAACAAATGTTTGCGCCGCGCTGCCGCGGACAGATAGTGGCGCAAACCCGGGTAGACCGGTCGGGTCCTGCAGAGGAGAGACTCGCTTCCTGTTTGCCCGTCGGGTACGAAGCCCCGCCGCAGGAACACACGTGTACACGGTGCGCTCCTAACTCGCGCGGCAAACGAGTAAACGTAGACAAACGGGGCCACGCCGTCGCCCCGTGGACCCCCTGCGACGGGAACTATTTAGGTTGCGACGAGTTATCGCCTTTCGGAAGTTTGCAGCCGGTTGCGTCTTCCGAAACGCCTTCCGCTGCAACGCGCACCCAACCTGCGTTCTCGTCATGCATTATCTCGCTGTGGGTGCACCGTGCGCGTTGGAGCGATCAAGGTGAATGATCAAGGTGAGCACTCATGTTCAGAAAAGTGAGCTTCACCTGAAGATTCTCTTCCTCGAAGAGTTCTCGTGTAGAATAAGGGAGGTTTTAACGTATTTGCTTTAGTTTGACTAAACGAGTTTCACCAACCAGAAAAGAGACCGAGCTCGAATGGCGGGTTCATAAATTTTTTACAACGATCTAAGATACTCCTTTAAATGCTTCCTGCTGTAACGTAACACCGACAGGTAAACGAACGCTTTCATAATGGGTTAATGCACGCGCGTATATAACGCGTTCGCGTTACTTTTGCGTGCGATAACGCGTAGGTGGCTCGCACTTAACGGGAAAAACAGTCGCGTGTGCCTTTTTATCTGTACGCACGCGTGGTTTATGGCACGGAAACGGTATTAGCCCCGATAAATATAAGACATTCCCCCGGCGTTTCGACGGGAGCCCCTGGCGCGGGGAGCACCGCCGGGGAAAGCGTATTCCGCGCGCTCTCAGACAAATGATGCATCGCCCGTTAGGAAATATATCAGGCGTGAAAGATACGGCGCGTATGTTAGATGAGGAAGGAAATTTAACGCGAGAGCGTCTCGCAGTACTCGCGGGTCTCATCGGGGTGAAACGTGGCCATGCGCGAACATCGATTCGCAGCCTGAATGCAGACGGGGCCCACGAGCAGGCGATACCAATGTTTATGTAACGCGGTGCTATTACAGATCTTAGGTGGTCCGCAGGTTCTATTGGTGGAACGGATCTCTTTACTGACACGCTTTCCCCGAGCAGAACGACAACTCGAAATAGCGTCGCGCGTGACGAGCCCCGACGAGCAAGCAACGCGATGTTATTCGGAAAGCCGCCTGGGCACTGTCTCGATGAAGACGAGATTACTGACTTGAACAACTGCCACCATTCGTACACCCATTTGCAATTGTCTTCTAGCAGAACAGGTGTTTTCTCCACTGCTACCTAAATCACACTGCCTGATCTGTATTTCGTGAACTACCATAAACTAAAATTCTATTCGCAGTACACGCCACAAAACACTACACACCTTTGAAACATTTGAAATTATATTTTAGGCATCAGGCGTCTCCCCGCATCGTTCGAGGCGGCGGTGCACTGGCGGGTAAAACGAAACAAAGAAGTTAGTGGCATTAACGGTAAGGACGATTAACGGCGAGAATTACTCGACGGTAATAACAACGGGGCCGGAGATGCTCGGAGCCGATACAGCGTCGTTTATCGCGAAATCCCTATAAAAATGTTTACGAGAGAGAGCCCGAGACTCCGGCCGGTTGAAATCGACGTGTTAATCGCACGCGATGCCGACAGCACCGTGCAGAAAATGCGACTGTAATCTCACGCGCGTGATCACTCGGCGAACAGGCCGATTATTCATTATGTGGCCTGAGCCCCGCTCTCAACGTGACGATGTCGTGCACGCAATTACTCCGGGGTAGTCGCTCGCCAGGGCCACTCGATAAATATTTTGTTCGGGCGAAAATTAAGGTTTCGGCGCGCCCCCCGCCCCGATGCTGCTGCGCGTTACGGCGGCTAAAGTGCCGCGGTAAATTCCGCTCGATGTCTCGAAGATGACCCGGTGTCATCGTTCCTCGCGTCGTACGACCTCTGTAATTGCTCCGACACGAACAACGCCCGGCCTCTCTATAGACGGCTGCACTAATAAAGGACGTTATTCAGTTTCCGTAAAAGGTCGTTCGAACACGAACGTCTCACTTGGGAAAGATTATAGATATAAAACTGGTTGGTCAGGATTTTGTAGGTTTTAAATGGGGGAAGGAATTACCGCGGATTTTCGATGCACAACAGGCGAAATGCTTGAGCCATTGCGCCGTATTAGTAAGAGATTCATATTTCACTGGAATGTGGAATGGCAGTATAAAATAGTTATATGAAGGGGGAAATTCTGGGTCAATTTTTTATGCACCGAGATTGTTTGATCAGGTGACTTTACTGCCTGATTATTTAATTCTATTCTCACTTTTCAACAAATATTTTCTGGGTCGTGCATTTCGTTGAGTTTCGAATTCACGATCCTACCTAGGAGTTTTTTGGCGTAGGTATCAACGCTGGAATTTCGGCCCAGTCGAGGCTGTTTGTTGTTTTCCCGAGCAGGCCGAGGCAATTTCTAAATAATTACGCTTTTAATTAGACGGCACCAGAAACACGCAGGTAATTTTCATTTAATTTCTACCTTGTAACGTGCTCAATGCGACGGTGTGCCGAGTGACCGGTGCGTTGGAAAATTTGTTATCGCGAGCCCCCCGTAATTGAACGGTCGCGAATATTTCACGAGATACGCGAGCAATTTTCCCCGAATCCTTAATGAAAGCTTATTAGCTATTATCTCGGCTATAAATCCAGCCTCGTAGTTCCTCGAATATTGAGTCACGCGGGAACTGGCGCATCTCCGCGAGCTCGCAGAGATCTCGCGAAAAAAAAAACTCGTGTATCTGTTTCTGCGCGTTCTCCAAGCCCCCACTGAACCGTCGTTATACCAGGAAATACGTCGATTCCAATCGTGCTCCACACAGGCGGATCGTAAACTCGAGCTGGATAATGTTATACCGCAAAACCGCGGGCATTTAGAACCGAAAAGTGGAAAACTGTGGAACAATGAACACCGGCGTTGTGAATCGCACAGTTCTACGCTGACGAGCTACTAGTTATTCGTTTCATCGGGTTCTTCGCTCCCTGTCGGATAAATCCCGCCCAATAATTCGCAAATGCACAAAGTGAATTCAAAATCGTGGTCCACAAATTCCTGTTCAATTTGCGGTTTTATCCTTCCACGCATTACGATACTCACACGGTGAAAATACAGTTGCGATGGCACACATCGCGATAGGAAGAGAGAAAGGAGGGGAGGTAGAGTGGCAGTTGCTCCGAAAATACGCACTTCGAGTATGCATCAAAGGCACGGCCGGACGTGCATATTCACTCGTCTACGTTAATTTGATTGTTCTGTTTATTTCTCGTAAATGAAATTAAAATAGCTCGACTCTTCGGGTCCCTCACTTTGGGTAACGTTCAACAGGGGAACACGGGGGAAGAGAGACAAAAGGGAGAGAAAGAGAGGGAGAGACAACAGCGAAAATGGGAAGGGAGGGGAGGGTTGAACGTGGGGGCGGTGGAAGCTTATTGCGACTCCACCTTTTTAATTAAAGTTTGAAACTGAACTAGCGCATGCAAGAGGGTTCCCGTGGCCCGGAGCGAAGAGGAGCACGGCACATAAAATAGTCAAGTGTAGCTTTCTTCTCGGCCGAGCACTGTCATGCTGCTTGTTTGACATTCTTCCCATTATAAAATGAACGACGACCAAGGAGGAGGCCAGCAGGTCTCTCGCATTCGCAAATGAAATTCCCAAAGTTTAATTATTTTATAACGCGTTGACGGGTGTTAATGCACGAGGCTGCTTCACGAATTCTGCCCTACAATTTAGTCCATGGGGCTGAAAATTGGAAATATCGCTTTCGACCCTAACTCGACTGCTCGACCGAACCCAGACGTTCGGTTAAATTATTCAATTTATGTACATACAATTCGTAACACTTGCGAATATTTCTCTAATCATCGAGAACCTGTAGAGTCAACGTACCTAATATCGCCCATGTTCCTAATATCGCCATTCGCTATATCTCGCAGAGTAAGAATTAGTACCTAAACATATGTAGGAAGACATGTTGTAATTGCAGCGTCGTGTGATCAACAATTACAGAAGTATTTTACAGAATCTTAATAGTGTAAAAATTTATTGGACTGCCACAATTTTACATTATATTCGGTATATCCGAACGTTAAAAAACCTATTTCAATATTTTTGTAATAAAAATAAAATCAATGATTGATAAAATACATTTATAGAGCAAGAAATAATAAAAGCACATGTGAAAATGACTTTAAGAACTCATATACATGAATTAATTAATATTTCTTGAGTAGGCGATATTAAGTACCTACACTTTTTCTAGGACTGGATTTTTGCATGTCTTACGTCTATTAATTCTTTATTAAAAATTTGCAGGTCTCAAGGATTCTAACTTACACTACATGAAAGATGAATAGTTCCTCTTTACTTTGAAACGACTTGCATGCAAAAATAAAAATTATTATTCAATTGACAGCGATTTAACTTTTGCTAGGCGATATTAGGTACGGTCATCCTACTATTAATGTTCAAACATTTCCAGCGCTCCTGTATGCTCTAAAACTTTTGATCACTCCATCGAAGCATCCCATATGATCTGAATTTATTTTCCATGAAGATTGAATGCCTGCCTTGTGTTTACAAAGCGAGCAAAATTTCCGCGAGCAAGCGAGTATAATATGTGTACGTATCGTTAGCGTACCAGACGAACCCGTTAGTTATGACGCCGCTTCGTTCCTTAACGAGCGAGTATCGATCAATGAAAATTACCAGATAAATTAACGATCTCCGTTTCGCCGCGGCGACGGAACGATTACTCAATGCGATGCATGAATAAGTGCAATTCGCACAAGTGTCCCGTATCTAATTCACCTTCATAAGCTTTATAGCGGTATTGTGCCGGAGCCCGGGGCCACCATTAATTTCGCTAATGGTTAATCAATAAACAAGCAAGTTGCGAGTACTATCCCCTGCCCGGGGGGATACGCGTGCGTGTGTATTTCTATGGATTCGACTGATCCACGGGAGCGAGAGCCGCAAGAAAGGCCACAATAAAGCTTTCTCTGGCTCGCGCTGGCGAGGGTGCAAGAAAACGGGCACCTGTTCGACCCACTGTTGTGCACACGAACGCCTGAACCCCAGGAAAATGAGAGATGGTCGGGGAGGGGAAAGAGAAAAAATAGAAAAGAGACGCGGAAGACGCGAGAGCGTACACGGAAGAGAAATTATCACGGAAGAGGCGCTATTTGTTATCAGCGCGAAGTAATATAATGGCTCATATGGCGGTTGATTGATGTCCCTGCATTTATACGCCGTTCGCGACGATCTATATTCAGGGAAGCATAATTTAACTTCAGCCACTCTGTTGCACGAAATGGAGCTACAGAGGCGAAGAAAAATCGTAACCTCTCGGAGCACGACCAGCCCTTTAAAACTTCCTGTCGAGATGAAAAAATCCCTTCAAAGGAAAATGTTAAGTCTATAGAGGGATTCTGCGCCAAAGAACGACCCGTCATTACTATAGGTATAACTTCGGAAAGATCTTGTCAAGAGGAATCGGCAGTGTCCCTTATTATTAATCCATGGAACAAGAGTATCACTGGTTACTGAATTACTTAAACAGCATGTCACTAATGTAATGACCGTCAGACTGTGAGCAAGCCTTCATTCCTTCATCATTGAAAGCACACTTTCCCGTGGTTTTCCCTTAACGAGTTTTCTTTTCTCAAAACCTACGCACACGACGGTGCAGATTCCGAAGCGATGCAGAGGCGAAATGTACAAATTACCTACTCCGACAGGCGCCAGCGACGGCACAAAATGCGTGTATTTACCTCGTTTGAAAACTCGCATCGTTCAGTTTGCGATTCACGTATCCGCGACAAAGAGAAGCAATTTTCGCCAGTCGGCTCGTAACGCGAACAAACGCAAACACGCTGATTGCGCGCGATTAATTATTTATGCGGCGGTCGCTTTATCGACGAGGGGCAGACGGGGGCTTGCTGTAACCGCGACGATTGCGGGAAACTCCGGTTCCGCGAAACGCGTGTTATCTGAGAAAATTGCCGGCCCCGAGGGCGTATCGCGGGAGAAACGCAGTGCTACCGGACACATGAATGGATCGCGATCGCAAGAGCCTCCTCAGGAGTCGTTGACATGAAGTGTTATAAGTAGAATGACGCGTAGTGCGGGTACACGCGCGCGTGTTACACCAGGAGAATTACTTATCGCGCGGAAGCAACCAGTGGTGCAGTTTCCACGTGGCCTTATGACAGCTACTGTCTCGAAACGATTAATATCAGCCGGCATCTGTACATCTGAAGTGGCGTCGTCGAGATAATATGCATGGTAGCTTGTGATATACAAGACGGGCCAATTTTTGTAAGTGTTATATGAAGTATTTTCTTGAAAATTAGTTGGTGCAAAGATCCCTTTGGAGTAAAATCAATTGTCGTAAATGTGTTTCTTTAGTGACATTAGTTTGTACTAATTTAGTGTTTTCAAACCTTTTTTGAACCGCGATCTCCTTTTATAATATTCAGGTAACTTGCAACCCCCGCCCCATATGAGGTAAGGTAAAGAATACACATTAAAAATAGGTATTTCAAAATATACTTCTAACTTAATAATATTGAAAAAAGAACCCTCAAAAACCGTGGCAACCCTTTAGAAAACACTTCGCGACTCACAGGTTGGGAATCACTGTACTAACTTTTGATCATTATTTAGTTGGGCCAATGTTACGTCAATTTTAGTAACTTCGGCGTTTCATAGAGAAGTTTTTTTAGTAATAATATGGGAAAAATTTCATCTTATGTTCCAAAGATTCCTCTAAAGCCACTGTAGGTATACTTCTTCGATCTACTGTTATATGCGGGTATATACATATAGTAATTAAACCGATGATCCTTTACTTATCTAACATAAAATTTACAAACAAAGTTTTCGTTCTATCTGTAATCTCGTCTTTTTATTTCCAAGTTGTCTTTTATATTCTGTATTTTTGTATCTATAAAAGCGGAATACGTGTGGGAGCAAACTATTCCAACAGAATACACGAGTTAAATAGAGTTTTTTCTTTTGTATTGGTTTCCGTTGATTTAAATCATTTCCATTCTCCTGCAGCTTTCTATTATACAGACGTTACTGTATACTTGTTTTCGTTGCACGATTCACTTTAAAAAAAAGGAATAGTTGGTTGAAACCAACTATTAGTTGAAACTACCCGCGAGAACAAAAGAAAACATTTTTCATTATGTGATTCTAAACTTCTAAAATCCGGTATAGAAATCCCTTTATTGTTTAACTATTTGACGTAACATTCTTTTGGCAGCTTGTGTACACACGCAATATCCCGTTTATGCAATATTAATGTATGTTTAAATAAATACTAACAAGCAGATATGATATTCATTACTCACAATTGTGTATATTATATTCATTTCTCGAAACAGGAAATTCTACTCGAATATGCTATATAAGTTATGTACATAAGCGATGATACCATACCTATTGTTGTTTAACAGAAATCGAAACATGCAATACGTATTCCACCCTTCACGTTCACTTATCTTTGTAATTCATCCTAAAAACGTGATCCCTAATTATGAAGATTCTCAATAGAATGTATATAGCTGTACACTGTTCTACTACAAAAATACACGAAGCACCCGATTTTATGTTAGACCTTCAAATCTCTTTGTTATCTTCAGCGGTTTGCATGGGACATATTAAATAGACACTTTATTTACCTTCCGATACTGAGCGGTTCAAGATTTCCCCCTGACATCACAAAAACTCTCAGACCAAGATTCGTACACCCGTAGCTACGTCACCGTGATTCTAAATAAGAGACATTGCCGTCGAAAAAAAAACTACGGTGGACCGGAGCACGTCGGAAGTGTCACCGCTACCATCAAACCGAGAACGTATTACGCAGCGTGCAAGCACATATACGTATGCCGACTGTGTCGCAGCATTCGAACGCGTTGTATGTCAAGTAACGTGCACACAGTGTCACGTTAAGACAACACTCGTACATGTACTTGCACGGTCTATCCAAACGGAAGTTGAACCGTGTCGGTCTAAGAGTATTGGCATACGACGGAGGAAGCACGTCGCCTAGGCGAGCGATCAGGAATTCTGTGCAACGCGTTAGGACTGAAGTCTGTCGACCTGTCAGTGACGAGTGGAACTACGTTTCCTTCGTGAAACGCGCTCCGCGGGCACGTTCAAAAAACGGTGACCAAGAACGAAAGCAACGATACCGAGGAGGCAAGAGTTAGGTGGCAGAGTTCACTCACGTTTGGTGACAGGAACGGCAGCCGGCGTGCACCTGGTTCTCGTGCCGCAGATCGCGTGTGATCGTTCGTTTCCAGGTCCTCGGTTCCTTCCGGCGCACTGTCTCTTCGTTCGTCCTCGCAGGTTATCGAGGGATCACGCGCGCAACGTGCAACTTCGCGGCATGACACCGGACACAAGTGGATACACTGGGCAAGAGGTAAGCGTTCGATATATTCACGTACGACGGGATTGCGATCGCTCGAGGTGGCGAGGGCCCGAGCGTGGTCGCGTACGGTTTTCGCGCGTTAGAACGGACGAACGTGGGTACGGCCAATCGACGAAGGCAATGCGTACCCCTCGCGACCCCGTGACGAACTGAGGATCGCGCTGGCGGCGCAGCGCCACCGTGACCCGTGGCGACACTGCAAACTAACCTAGCACCCGTATGCACACGGGCTGCCGTGGGCCCGCACCACGCGACCGCTACCGCGACTATCTTCCAACTTTGACAAACTTTCCTTCGCTCCCCTTTTACGTTTTCATTTCACGTGACGCGACTCATCGGATCGTAAAACGGCCGGGAATAATCTCATCTTTGTGGTTGGGATCTTTGCATGCTCGCTGATTTTCGCGCGGGAACAGACTAGTCCGGAGAGGTTAGGTGTTCTTAGTGAGTAAGAATCGTGCCTGATGGATGCTGAATCGTAATAGGAAGGTGAAACGGAATTTCTAATGAGGTTTATACGCGCAGGTGTACTATGTAAGTTTTGATTGATGTACCTGAACGAATTCTTCGATGTCCTGTGCAATATGTAATAGTGACCAATGGAAAGTTAGAAATATGAATTCTAGGGAGAGTATTAAAGTGATATGTCAGTGTGTCCATGATACATAGAGTTGAACTTGCTTGTACACGTATTGAACTTTCCTTTAATCGCCATTATACTTAGGTATGAAGGGTAATTTTTCTAAAGATCCGGTATTTCTTTTAACGATATTCGTTTATTTTTATAGACGAAGGTGTCGAGTAGGTGACAAACTCACGTTCATTATCGCAGTTTTCACCCGCTATTGCCGCCATTACGCGCGACGAGTTTACGAAAGGGGTCCAAGGTGAAGTGAAGGTGAGATTTATTATTTTCTTTAATATTCTGTATTTTTTATCCTGTAGTGTACACTATAATTGCCACTGTCATATACGGCAAGCTAGATACAGGCATTACAAAGATCTCAAATTCCATTTCACTATCATTAAGTTAAATAATCTACCACATAAAGTCCTTCAAGAGCGAGTGAAAAAAAAATTGATATCGAGTTCTTCTTGATACCCGATGGTATGGACATAGCACTGCACGGCGTTTCATATAACAATTAATGAATTTGGAAAATCATATACGGCGCCAGCATCGCTATTTTTCTTTCCTTTTGCCAACTTCTCTTCTTCCTTTCTCGTTTCACAGCGTCGGGCAAATTTATTTTCGCGAAATACAATTTTTACGACCACCTGCAATTCCTCATTCTTCTTCTTTTTTCTTCAATGAATTCGAGTCGCCGCACCACCGTCTATTACTCCGTTTCCATGACTGTGTAACTTGGTACATATATGAGAGCGAGTACGTCGCACGCACGCCTCCTTCCTCGCGCGCGTTTTACGATTCACCGTAGACCCTGAGGTCTGATTCGGTTCGTCTGGCGCGACGAATGTCAAACGTCGACGGGAACATTCAACGGCTCTGTGGAGGAACGAACGGACCGTATAAGAGGATTCCTTTCAAAAATGTAACCTTGGGACAGCTCGCACAAGGGATGTTTTGACATATTAAAATGGAGAAATATCAGACTCCTAGAACGTTTATTTTTCCGTCCCCACATCCATTGTGGATGTACGGTATGTCCCACATTCATATGTAAGTGTCCCCGCAAAATTCCGAAACCTTTCTCCGCATTCAGAAGATATCATTTTTAGTAAAATCTTCGTGTAGGTATACTTCTAACTGCTTCATTTACAGGAGCCTGAATTCTTTTACCCATATTTCATTTTTGACCAGATAGAAAGGTTGCTTTCACAAAAAAGAACAAAGACATGTTCGACTCGGATAAATTGAAGGTAGCTACTGTATCCTTAGAAAGAGTCCAGTTAAAAAGATTGAGACTATCGTAAAGTACACATGTGGAAAAGTAGTAAAACTTTGGGGTGGAAGTTTCACTACTTGTAGGGTTACAATGTTATTGTGTCATTTAGGTGGGAAATGTTATAGGGTAAACGCACCAATAAATGAACACTTAAGGCTAATGAATGAACACTTTTATAAAATTATGTTTGCAGTGCGATTGATTCCATGTGTTGCAAAAATTGTTTGGATATGAAGCAAGAAACTAGAAGAAGTCTCTAATTAATTAGTTACTTATTTTAATAACTTATTTTACTCATTTTAATAAAAAATGTCCATTCACTGGTACGTGTTCACTTACATGATGATGGTACATCCACCCTACCTACTCGCGTTTTAAAAAGATTGCATCCAGGTTCCTAAAACTTGTACGACTCGTTAACGCGAGACTGAGTATTCTCATTTTTATTTTACCGTTCCATCGCGATAGAGGTACATAATGCAACGCTCCGAAATGATCAATTTAAAAAATTCTCCCTTCATACATATTTCGGGCATGTCACTCAGCTTGCCAGCTGCAATATTCATACCGTTGATTGCACGGCGGGTACTGATACCTCGGTAAGCGTTGCGGCAACGCGGCAGAGAACAATATTCCACGTCCATGAATCAAGCGTAGGTACGCACTCGAGATATTGCTCCCTATTGCCTTGGCGCGTATGATAATGCGAGTCGATAGTACGAAATCACTTCAGAGAATCAATCAGCGGACGTGTCGCGGCCGTCAGAACGTGAACGTAAGACGGACTCGTGCAACGGCAAACGATCCTGCGTACCGCGCACGTACCGTGCGTACATACGTCCCTTCGTGTATGGAACGCGTCGCTGAAGCACTTTAAGCGAACGCTGACCTTACGACGTATAAACCTCTAATCCCGTTTGACTCGGCGAGCTGTCGTCTTTGACAGTTCCTCTAACTCGTTCCAAGAAGCTTCCTTGCCGTCGGCTGCATGCGTGAAATCAACAGCCCGCGCGAATGCACCTCAAATGCCACAGAATCACTGGATTACGTCGATAAATTAACGATTCGTCTCTGCGACTTCGGACGGCGACAGGGGTTCGTTACGCAACGACGCCTGCTGATTGCAAATATTTGCAACAGGCTGGACTTCCCCTGTCCCGCGGTGTTCCTAATAAACAGCAACAGAAAGCTGTCGGTACCTCGAGTGTGATACAATCAGAAGCGTGGAGTAAGATTTTCACGGAGTAATTCCTTCCTGATAAGTGGCCCGAGAGTTGAGCTTATCCGGCAGCTAGAAACAGAGAAGCCGGAATTGTTTCTACGAAGCACGCCGTCATTACACTCCCTACCCTTCTTCCGGGAGGTTAGATTTAGTGGCGCGCGGAAATAAATGCTTTCGGTGTAGCGAACAACAAGAATCATTTTTTACTACGGTGGCAGACTTATTCCGACGGGGAAGGGAGCCCTCGAGCTCTTGTATTTTTCCACAAATTGGTTTCTATTGATTAAGGGGGGAATCGTCTGACATCAAGACGAACTATTTTGCAAGTGGTGGAATCTCTCGTCTCGATTTTTGGAGTGAAGGTTACCTTAATCTTTTCCAACGAAATGATAGGTTTTCTTTTACGTTTGCAGGTTAATAATTTGATACAATTTATGTAAATGCAATAGATAAATATATGCATCAGAGTATTTCCGCGGTATATGAAAATGTCGTGTTCGAAGCTTCAGATAATGTTCATTATTCAAGAGCGCGTCAATGAAAATTTGTAAGCGTCAATAGTCATAGTTCGCAACTTGTAGCTCCAAAAACTCGATGTACCTTACTCTCGTGTATGAAATTATAATTTGATAAGAGGTACCATAAAAAGGAAGACAGGCACGGCGCCGTTCTCGTTAAAAAAGTGAAGCTGCCCCGTATTACTTTATCACGATTTAAAAGCAGCAAGTTTGGCCGTGACACTCAGTTTTGCAACGTTGATAATTTACAAAGCATTTTAGATTCTCCCGTCGCGAGGCTCCTCCCGTGCATTTAAACAATTCCTCTTGCAGTGATAAATTGGCAATAAAAATTAATCTTTACGTAGAAATTTGTATTCTTGAAAGACGGAAACAATTAATCATCGCTACATTGTTCCTTCGCGCCCCGGCCGAAACTTATCGCCCTTTAAAATCGTAGAGCTTCAAAGGCGGGGTCGTTGCGCCGTTCGATGTTTTGTTATGCCATTAATAACCACTGTCTCGTTTCTCGGTAACAGGCTTTCTCAATTAATCTATGTTACGAGTGTACAGAATCGCGAGGGGGAATGTAAAAGCTCGAAAATTAATATTAACGCGCCGGGGCAAGGGGAAGCGACGTATCTACAGACTGCAAATCGATATTTTACCGTGGCCCGATGTCAATGGCTAATGAAAACGTCGAATAATCCGATACCGATGTAGATACCCCACGTATCGCCGCGACCCCGATATTTTTGTGTCAGATACTTATACTCGGCGAGCTGATTCCGCTGACCGTACACGTTAGGTCAACAAATTGCATTTGCAGCCTTGGCCTGCGCCCGTTCGGCACGGATTTGATAACCGTATTTTGCGCGGCGTTTGCGCACCCCTCGCGAGCCCCTCCAAATGAAATATCCAACAATTTCGTAATCCCAAAAAAGGTGCAGCAGGTAGGTATGTTTAATGCTCGATGTTTCATATTGGAAATGGTCTTCAATACGTGGTATGTATCATCAATTTTCACGTTGCCGAAATTTTCAAATATTTCCACGTTACCCGCGAATGTAACGGCAAGGTATCGATTAAATGATAGTCATTTATCGGCCTGAATTAATAGAATAATATGGCCTCTGGAGCGAACCTTCGTGTAAAGGAAGAACACGCTGACAGAGGAGTGAGTTTATTCATCGATGTGTAGCAGAAAGTAATCGGATATTAATGGAGATTGAACATACAGAGCTCCTTCTCGGCGAGGATTAATTATCGTCCATAATCATCATGCACGAGCTATCAATTTCTTTTAACTCTTACGTCCAACTATCCAAGTGTCATCGCCATCTAATAACCATTCCCGATTATCAATTCCCTCTGAGGACAGACACTCTGACAGCGAAATCCATCGAATGGTTCTGTCCCAGCTTTGCGATCGAAGCGTCATCAGCGGCGTTCTCTTCTCGTTCGCGGAACCAATATTCCACGTAGGATCGATGCGTGCTCGTGCTGGCAGAGAGTCGAAAGTAGCATGAATTAATCGTGACCAATCCGGATCGATTTGGCATCCCGCAGAGATTCGGACGTGTCTATACGTATCTGCGGACGATCGAGGTCTCTCTGTGCGCCCCTAAAATCGGGGAATGGAATGGCTAGCTTTTCAGCCTCTCCGCGGTGTTGGTCAGACCCGGCCGGCGGAGTCGCCCAATTCTGGCCGATTTAGAGTAACCGTTGCCGCATAAGTAATAACGTCGCGATATAAACGCAAAATACTTGGCGGACGGGCGGGTACAGGGAGAGTGAGCCGCGGTGAGGGTTGACCTGGCAGCCGGATCGATCCACTCTACGTAGAACCTAGCCTCCTCTTTCACGTTTGTACCCCTGCGCCGCGCCTGCTTGCGCTGATGCCAGCCACAAGGTATCCGCGTTTTACTTCTCGACATTTCGTCTATCCGGCCGAAATCCTGTGCCACGGATATTTAGGCCAAATATTTCCGTTACGTCGATCGCGTGTCCGGGAAAGACGCGAAGGTGGTCGGGCCACAGCAGCCTACACACTATAGACGATATTGTTAAGCGTGCGAGGGTACACTAGGCCAAAGAGTGTACCCACGCTTCTGTTGCATTGTAAAACACCGTTTCATTCTTAATGACAGTCTTTCAGTGGTGCATAGCAATCCAAAATCTCCCTACAGAATCTCCCTATTGTCCTTTTGATCGACAAGGATCTGAAGCACAACGGAGGACTCGATGCGAAAGTGGCAGGGTGAAATTTTCAAATCGATTTGCGAAGTTACTCGGCAGAAGCGAGCGGAACAAAAGTTTCCTTCCATGTATGAAATTTTCAGGCTTCGAAGGAATTGACGTTTCCGTGCCGTGGGCGACCGGACAAATACATATTTTAGGAAAGAATTCGTCCGAGTCCGCTCGAGGGGACTTCGGACGCGTTCTTTTGGCATGGACGTCGGTTACAGGACAATTCAACGTCCCTGTATCTGATAGAGCCACTGTACATTCTGTCCATCCGCAAGGACTGCTCCAGATATTCTGGCCAAACATTCCAATTAGCTCGATCGGCTGCCACTGAACCGCAGAAAAGGATCGAATTCCTTGTGCGGTGGATACGCGGGACGGGGTCTCGTCGAGATCGTGGCACAACAAGACGAACGGGAGGATTCGGCGATACGTTATTTAATGAATCCTCGTCTCAGCAGGGAAATAGGACTAGGGGAATAAAACCGCATAACTTGGTTCGCGACAATTTCAGAATCCCCATGTCGGGATCAGGCGGAATTGTGAAAAACATTCAAGGTACCGATCAAAGAGCTCATGGTTACAGGATTAAACTTAAATTAGATTTGAAAACGAGAGGTAAATCATTTCAGCGACGAGCTGAAAAACGGGCGACGGTAACCAGAATTCATTATGGCCACTCGACAGATACAAACGGCGCGACCGAAATTACGCGCCTCGAAAGAAACGGTTGTCGAGGCGCCTACATCGACTGACTCGCGTAATACGCGCTTGTCGTTATTCGGTGACCGACTTCCGAATGCGGGGACGCGGGTCCCCGTCTCCAGTCCGCAGTCCTTCCAATTCTGCAGATTCTAATGGATCGTCGCCCGTTCCAGAGCCGTTGATTCTTCCCAGTAGCCGAGAGCTAGGGGGTGGAGATGTTTAAACGGCCGCTTCAATTAGCGCGTTTTCTGTCCTCGGTGTAATTGTAAAGGCTTTGAAGGCTAGTTCCTACTAGGTCGTAGCACACTTCAAATCCTACGGCTCTCTTGCTCATTGCCTCGCGGTGGAGAGGGGTAGATTCCCTTAAGTACCGGAACTACTTTAGGATCCAAACTCCTCGCTGGCTTCTGAATTGTTTAACGTCCAGAAGCAGAAACCCGACCTACATTCGTGCTCGCATTAAATATAGAGCGTGGCTCCGCCCGAGAGTGTGTCAGCCCCGTTGTATCAGCGACCGGTTACGTGTAAGAGCGTGTCTATTATTGCTCACTTTGCGCAGTTACGTGTCTCAGCGCGGCGATTTTGCGCGGCCAGTATCGGCTGGTTATTTCTGAAAGGGTGCCCCGTGGCTGTTTCGACGATGAAGGGGCTTAGATCCGCATTACTACCGTACACGCGGCCGCGATTACTGTGCCTGGCATGGCTATAACGTCCGCATAATGGCTGCTGGATGGACGATCGTGCCTTGTTACCGGCCTACAATCAACTCAATGTCAATAGTACCTAGGCGACTCGGCGACGGGAACTTACCCCGTTAATCTTGCCCAGCCGTTCTTTCCGACCGTTATGTCCGAGGTTTTCCCACATCTGTGATAGATTAATAACGTCGGAACGGACAGTCGATCTGCGGCGACAACGGTGTCCCGTTAACAAGTTCACACTTCCACGTCTTATATACCGTTGCGCCAATTGCTAGGAAAGATGCAGAACGCAGAGAGCGTCTCTGGCTGTGTCAACGCTCGAATCGATCTCGTTACACCGGAACGCAAATAAAGCGTTCGATTAAATTACCCGGCGTATTTACATCGCTTTTAAACTTTAAACTTAGCGTTTGGAGGAACGCCAGTCCCAGTAACCTCTCGCACACTACACAGTTCATTCATGCGATCGAGGGATTCCGAATGCGTAGGTACCTACTATGTGCATTTCGACCCTGTCACCCGCGCGCTCGGTTGGGCTCGATTTAGTTACATAATTGAATAACGTATATGCGTGGCGCGCTGGATAATTTCATCAAGACCGATAATTAAAATCTGGCCCGGCGTATTAATTACGCGGCTCGCGCAGGACCTCGTCCCGCGCTCCTTCGCCGTGTCGAAACGGAACGGGGAGAGGGGGAAGACGGTGTTCAGTGGAGACGGAAAACCGAGACAGACACTGGTGAGACGAGATAGACGACGAGGCTTCGCCCGGACTTTACTCGGTAATATTTCGAAGGGTTTTCCCAATGGGATCACCGGTGACGGTTGAAGGAAGATAGAGGGAAAGAGAAGGGGACGATCCATCGGTTCCCGGGCGTCGAAAAGGGACGTCTCTTGTTTCGCGCTTGGCGCATCCTTAAAGCCTCGTGTATCCCGCTACGGCACGAGCTGGCACCAACTAAGGTGCCGCGAAACGACGAGGTGTTCGCCGATGTAGTGGGTGTAGTAGGGTGAGACGAACACAACAAGGGGTCGGAACATTACACCCCCTCCCCCTACCCCCCACCCCCCCACCCCCGCTCCCGCCTCCTGTGCGGCGTAAGCGCTGTTTATGGAGACCGCAGGCGGCATCTCCCGTCGAGCTTAGCGTTACTACTGCGCCCAGCCAGCCTCGGTTACGAGCGAAGGGATTTTCTGCCGGATGAGGATACCATCTCCGACAGCCGCGCGGGCTTTCCTGGCACCCCCTTTCGCGTCCGGATCTCGGTTTAATGTATAAAAATAAGCTCGTTCGACGTGCATCCTGCGCGGCGCCGTTCACCGTCGCGTGCGCCTCCGGGATATAGCCGGGGCTGGGTTACGATGAATTTGAATATCCGCGCGTGTCCCGGCGACGCGCTATCGATCCTTACCTCCCCGACAGCTTTCGATCGCGTTAGGGATCTGCCCTCTTCCTCCTTCGATTAAGTAGAACTCGCTTAACGGAAGAGCGAGTAGCAACAAGATGGTAATAACTAAATAAGACGCGCGGGATGAGCAAGGGGAATAAAGGCTACTCGGAAGGACGTACAGGATAATGAAATTGCAGGAAAACTGTTTTGCTTGATGACATGGGGAGGGTATTTCGTGGACGAATTTTTCGAGACTACCGGTGTTCTAAAAAAATTATATTGGGACATTCACGGAAGGATCCCCGAGCATTGTGCTCCCTGACGTTTACGTACGAGTGTACTCGAACGAAATGGTTGCATTACGCTGAATGCGTTGCCCTTTACCTCGACGATTTAATGCAACCATCTCGAAAAACGCGGCTGGGGAAAGACGACTGCGAGGCACGGGGCGGCGGAGCGGTAACGAAGAAACGGAAAAATGGGGAGCGGCGAGAGGTCATCGTGAAACGGAGAGTGACGAGGGAGAAGGACGGCGGGGGTGGATTAAAACATTTTTATTCCTTCTTTGTTTCCCTCGTCCTCGTACGGCCAGGCCGTCGCTTAAGAGGCATTGTTTCACGGCCACTCGCAGGATGGAACCCGGGAGCCGAGGGCGCTATCGCATGCTGGACTCTCTTCACCTTTCGCTCTTCGCCCAACCCTCTGCGCGCCTCTCGAGAAATTATTTTTCTCCACGGACAGGTGAGACGCGTACAGTGAGCGAGATTGGACAGACGTCGGCTCTCGCGAAATACAAGCTACTTGATAGGAAATAAGAGAACAGAGATACAGGAAGAACGTAGCTTGGGCCGCATACCAGAAGTTCAACAATAACTATCCGAAAAAGAGGAATTTTTCCTTTGATTGCTTCGACCGAGGTGTTTCGTCTGTCGTTTGATCGGGCGGTGTGCGACGGTGGTGGAAATAAATGCAGGAGGTAGAAATACAGGGAGGTGAATCAAGGCAGCAGGGGATGAAGGCAACAGTGTGCTAGAGTTTTGGGAATCAATAAGATGAGAACTTAGGGATGCATTCCATACAGTTTTTGGGTATTGACATGTTAATTGACATGTAGCGGAGAGTCGGTAGGTTTGTGTCAGTTAGTGTATTTCCATCGTTGTTGGGAATACCTTATTCGCATATATATTATTCGTTACAGGAGTAGTAGGGGCATTTCCAACTAAAGCGAGAAGTTTAATAAACTGCGTATTAATCTTATATAAGTAAAAGTACATTTTCGTGGTAAATTTAATCTAAATTCATAACCTAAATAAGTCGCTGTTATAAACTTATACAAAATACGTAGTGCTGGTAGAAATTTTAGTAGACAAACTTATATTCAAGTAGTAGATATAGCTAATAAATTGTAACATAAAACACGTTGCTTGAATAACACAGGTGCTTTATTATGGACGTTCAGATGCGGGATGTATGGGTCAGAAGTGTGCGGGAGATTTGAGTCGACCCACACATCCCCATTTTCTTCTTAATGTGCTGCTTTAGCTACTATTTTTGACAGGTCTACAATGCCACTTATTTATAAAACTGTTCTCATTTTGGTCAATATTCGAGATTAATTGAAATCTGGCCCAAACTTACCTACTCTCTCCTGGAGCAAGGTTAACTGATGTTTTGGGCCTGTTTTGCCATCTAGGGTACCACTTTACACGTCTATTGAGTGTGCTCAAAATTCCTCACTGTAGTCCTTTCAGCCATTGAAATGTATGTTTCTCCCATCGAAAATATGTATCTACTATCTTCCCCTGCCGTTTGCATTTAACATCGGAAAAACAAGCCTAAAGACCTGCTTTGAGGGAGCATCACTGTTAGATTCACTCCAATTAGTAGCCCTTGTTGGACTTAATACTTGTCACGCAGCTGAAGCCGGTGAGTGACTCTTCTTAAATCGCCCCGCGACCGAGTTCAAAAGCTCGACCGGAGGTTTTCAAGCTCGGTCACCCACCGAGCTAGATTAAAAGCTGCACGAAAGCTTCCTACCATCCCCCCGTGGCCCCTCCCTTTCCAACTCGGTCCTCCGACGTCAAGTTTTTTTTTGTTACGACAGCTACGATATCTGACTGTACGTAAGAGGCTTTCGCCTTTGAGGTCCCTCACTTTTGCAACTTGTAATTCTTTCATTAACGTACTTTGCCCTTCGTGTTTTCACGTTTGCGGCCGAGCAAAGCCGTAGAACCCACCGTCCACGATGTTCCACCTGCTGCTATCTGGAAATTAGAAAATCTTTAAACCGTATTTCGGGTTTCATCCCATACCTTCTGGACGCGTTCGGTCTCTTCACTTCGTCGTTCCATCCCGTTCCCTCGGCCGCTGTTAATTTTCCGGCATTAACCGCGTCCGAGGGAAATCCTTAGGATTCCGCGGCAGGCATTTGCTTCGTGGGCGATATATAAAAAGGAAGAATTAGTATATTTCGGGTGGCACGGCGGCCAGCGGGGCTTCCGTGCAGAGGCTTGAATGTCCTGGCGTTGGTGTGTCGATTCACGACTAGGGGTGCCGCGAGGGGCGGCTGGTGGGCTCAGGTGTTTCTACCGGCATACCGTGGCATAGCGGGGCAAAGTGGTGTGGTCGATATGACTGAAACTACCCCCGGTGGGTTCCCCTTCGATCCCCTCTATCAGGCTCACCTCGCTTTTCCGCCTAGCCTGCGCCCTATCCCTTTTACCATCCCTGCACACACGCTCTTCTTTCACCCGTTCTCCTTCATCTGCCTCGTGCTCGTTGCCGCGCGATAGCACCGGCATTTATGGAATCTTGCTTGATAATATTTAATCGCGTTGAATATTGACGATCTCCGGCCACGTGACCGTTTAAATTATTCGCCGGTGGTTCGCGCTCGTAGGAATACACGGCTCCTATGCGCGAACAGTCGCGCACGGGATAAAACACTGCGCACGGTGGAACCATTTTTGGTCCGTCTACAGGGTGTTGAAGTTGACGCGAAATTTCAACGGCAGAATTTTTAAAACAGTGACTGCTCAAAGTTCAAATCCAATTTCTATTGAACACCCTGTACACGTACAGTTACCTGCTTCGGAGCAGGTCGAAAAAGAGCATCGCGTTCGAATCCGGTCGGCGAACAACCAGCGCCGACACAGAAAAGGGTAATCAGTTTTCCTCAAAGCACCTTTTCATCGCGGCGGAATTAGCTCACCGGGCCAGAATTAATTTCATTGCCGGGAATCGGTACAATTTTCATGCGCGCGTACGAACCGCTGGTGATGTTTGACGGCGGCGGTGTGTGCAGGAGAATTATATGGCGGGTACGTAGTGGGAATTAACTTTACAGTCAGTGCACTTTTGTTCGTTCCGGTGAATGAGGTTTATTGATTGAAGTCGATTGTTGGCTGGCGCGAAAACGTTGGAGCGCGGCGGCCGCGTTTCACCGCTATGAAATTCTATGAATCTCGAAGAAACCCGGGGAAAATTCGCGGTTGCTCGCGGCCGTTGCTCCGCGATACGATTTCACGCGGTGAAACGGCTCGAATCGGCTTATCAAGTGTACCACTCACACCAATACACCGAAATCATAACTTTTCCGCGAGGGTCCCGTATTAATCTAATAATCCCGAATAATCCGATCTAATCTGCGGCTGTCTGTCAGTTAACTTTCGCGACGATGGGCTACAAGAGTGCTAATTAAATGATTCGATTAAGCCGCGCGGAAATTAAGATTCCTCGTGGAAAACGGAAATTCAAAATAAGACCGAGCGCTTATCGGCTGAATTTAAATCGGACCGAAACGCTCTCGAACACCGCCGCTCCGTCGTTTCACGCCTTCTCTTTTTTTCCCTGCCCCTTCCCCTTCCCCCTCAATTAACGACATCCCGCGCGCACAGGGTCGCGTCCCGAAAATTAATCGGAATACTTCTCCCGCCCTTGCGCGTGACGTTTCAATGCGTAATATATATATTACGTCGCGTGCAATTAAATAAAACCCTTTCTCGCGAGGCGTGTAAATGCAACCGATCGTGTCAGCGATAAAAAAGCTGATTAGCCGCACGTGCACGGCTTCTTTCTGCGTGAGCATACCCCTAAAAAGGGGGCAGGCATTTACGGCTGATATTGCAGACCCGTATAAATAATGACTTTGCAGTCAGCGCGGCAAACAGTAATTAGCTTCGGCCGGCGCGCGAGAACTAACAGGGAGAAAAGGCTGCGAATTGTTAAAAGAGGGTCGGCAAAAATGTGTTGCATAATGAGCCACTAAACGCGTGTCTTTCTCTCCCCCTCTGTGACTTTGAATCTCCCATCGCATTCGTATCGAGTCGTCAATATTCCAAAATCGAATGGAACGTAATTAACACTGGGACGTCCATGTGGGAAATTGTGATACGTTCAAACGGTGTTTAATGGATCTAAAACGAGCATCTCGGACCTTGCACGCGGTTCCAGATTTCCCGTGGGTGATAAATGGTGCCCGACAGATCATAGGAGGCATCAAATTGAATTAAGGCGTGGACTGAAACGGAGCCAGAAGTAATATCGATTGAACGGGATTCGGGCAGCGAAGTCGACGGGACGGACAGCGGAGATGAAGCTAAACGCCTTATGACTGATGGTCACGGAATGAAAAGCAGAATTCGTAGTCGGTATCGTAACAAATTGAAAATTAGGCGAGCAACGGTCCGGCCTAATCGGGGGATTACGGCTGGGCTGTGGATCCGAGCGGCGAACGACCGAGCAGAGAACAACGTGGCCGAGGGGAACTCCTCTTTAACAGCATTTACGCGCGCTGCATCTCAGAGCAGTCTTTATAAATGAGCCTACACTGTGATCCGCGTTACGCGCCACCCAAAAGGTCCGGCCGGGGTTGAAAGGCGACCCACTTGTCCCGGATATAAAGAGATCGAGGGATGAAAAAGAAAGTTCCGTCAAAGTGGACGTACAAAAGAAAAGTCCTGGACCCGATCCATGTTCCTGCCCCGCGAGCCATGCCTCCCGACGTACCGGACAATTCGACCGACTTTAATATGCACCCCAGAAATTGAATTCCCTCCCCACTGTTCTCGCCCGCCGTCTCTCCTCCACCGCTCTGTTCCTCGTCAAAGCGGCTCCGAGCATGAGAGCGGAACGCAGGTGCCGCGAGATCTGTAATATGGGCTTAAGACCACTCGGCGATATTGACGGATATGGGCGCCCCGCGAAGGGAAATGCCGCCGTGCTACCCTCCGCCGCCCCTCTGCGTCGTCACCGCGGGGGCTGCTGAAAATGCGCCGCGTGTATATTCGCAACAGTGACTCACTGCACTCGCACAGTGGGTGTTTTTCTCATTCGGCGCGATCATAAAGTCTTATTCTTGCGGCTTAGCGCGCCGCGTGATCGTGTGGGGTCGCAAGGGGTGCACCCATGATGTACGGAAGGGGGATCGAGTTTATCCGATGACCGTGTAATCCATTATTGCCTCTGCCACTTTCGATGACGTGTACCGCAGGAATTTCGAATTAATCTTGCGGCCGTTCTAATATCGCGCCTCGAGCACTCGTAAAATACATACGGGGTGTCTTATTTCAATCGAGCCGCGTGAGTATCGTTGGAAGTATTTGTTGAAACAAGCAGCGGTATACAAGAAAAGGTACATAAATCTACGTAAGAAGATTGCGATCACGCGTATTATTTGATATTATTAACAGTTGCATCGATACTCGCGTGGATCGATTATAAATGGGACACCCAGTGTGCAGGGGGTGCTGCCGAGAGATCCGATAATCTCTTTCCTCCATACGCGCTCTGTTTACCGTGAAAACGAAAGGAGATCGCGTATAAGCGCGGTCTTTCATGTAGGGGGGGAATTAACGCTCGTCAGAGACGGAATAGGCGAACTTTTCGCTCGGCGAAGTATTGTTTTATCATTTAATTAAACGAAAGCCTTGGGAAATCCTTTGAAAGAACGGTAACGCGAAAAGGAGAGCCCCGTTCTTCGCTGCCTCCAACTTCCCGCGAACATTTCTTCCGTTTGCGGCGAGGTAAGTAGAATTTGCTCTCAAATAATTTCCAGACCTTTTGCAAACATTTTATGCGGATAGCGGCGCGCCGCCACCGAGGCCCTATCCCTTTTCTAGTAGGCATTGTATTTTTAGATTTAACTTCTGGAAATCGCATCGCTTTATGCCCGCCGAGTGCAGTCAGCAACGTAACGTAAATATGAAATATTCATCGGGAGCGCGGCGCCGCGCTTTGCGCGGTGGCCGCTGACTCAGGACGAAACAGGAAAAGTTACGATTGTTTTAGCAAGCGCACGGAAAATCGGGTCAAAGTAATGCAAAGGATTAGAATGCCTTATATAAGGACGAGCGGGAAAGTTTCCTATTATTTCTCCATGGAATAAGCAATAACGATATCGAGAATATTACTTAGGAGCCGCGAGCTGAAACATTTTATCCCGTCCTTCGGCTACAATCCGGCTGCAAAACGAAACTTTTCATAACCTCTCCCCGCTAAGCACTTGCGCGTTGTTCCGGTTTAATGAATAATAAATAATCTTTCCGCTGGCCACCCCCTTCCGAGTCGAAGCTGAGGCCGTTCAATTTTCAACGGTGCAGAAGTTGCAGGAGTTCGCGCTCGCGACGGTCCGCGGTTATTTCGTGAGTGACCTGTTCGTGCCCTGCGACGAATCGAAGATTCATAGCGAAACGTTAGAGAACTTGGACGTCGCTGGGAATGGATCTTTCCCAAACAGAGTTGCAGATACTCCGATCGGTCGCGGAATTACGCTTGCCGTGGAGATGGCGGACAGAGGGACGCGAGCGAAGTTTGGTAGCGGCGTGCGCGCAACTGTACATGCCCCTCTATTCCAGCATACACCCACACAGAGAGTGCGTGCATATCCCGAAGTGCCCTGGTCCGGAAGGGTAAACTTCGTTCCCCATCGCCATATGCCGTATCTAACCTGTGTCTGATGTTCCGTAGACTCTGAGGCCACTCCTCGTTTACCACTCTCGTCAAAGTAAGTCCGGCATTTCAGGGTCCACGTACTTTCCGTCCGGTTGTGCCCGTGTACCTAAAAGCCGAATTCTCGAGGCTTCTCGCTACTTACCAGCTAAATCCCGGTGATCCGTTAAGATCGGGTCCGGCCGGAACGGGCTTGACAGTTTCTGCGCAAGAAGGGCGTAAGATGAATTACTTCGTTAGACATCATTCGTGTCCGTTTCCGCGACCTTTGACGTGCTTCGAGACTTATGCCCTGGTCGGGGATTACCGTGCCTCGATATCCCGGGGGTCTGCTCGCGGCGCCGCCGCGCCCTTCAAATGTATCCCGACCTGTGCGATAAAAGCCTCCCGCATAAAGATGCTGGAAAACAGCCAGCTACTTGTAACTCCGCGCGGATATGGCCGCCGATTCCATTCGAGATAATTCCTCGCTGTTTCGAGCGGCGGCCCGCGCGAACTTGATGCACGAGTTGGAACGAACTTGAAGTGAAACGGGGCCGGGTCGTTATCGATGTTGAACCGCGGCGCAGTGCCATCCGGCACATATTAAATGGAGCATTGTGGGCTGTTTGGAGGAATCGATCGTCCACGAAGTGGCAATCACACAGAGAGTGAGACTCGATCACGTGATTTCCCGCGGGTGCCGTCAGCGACAAATGACCCAGCTGCCGCACCGCGCGGATCCTCCTCTACCTTGGATCAGGCTATGCTTACCTCGACGTTTTGGGACCGCCATTCGACTCCCGTGGTACTTTTCCCTCGGTCGAAGGTCATCGATAATGTCTGCTTGATCGAGAAAAAAATGGTCGTCGGTTAAATGAAATGGAATCGAGCCGCGCCACGGCCACGCGGATTCGGTCTGACAAAAACATTGCCAATCTAAGCGTTAATAACCGCGACGGGTTATCGAACTGATGGATTACCCGATAGTTCGTGCGAACGTGTTCGCTAAGCACATTCTTCAATTACCTTATCATAGAACGGATGGATATTAAAATGGTTGAAAGTTAGAAGTAACAAGACAGAACGCTATTTACGACCATACAGTTAACACTAAACGTACTAATCAAAATTTACTTTAAAATCGTACATTCGTTGTTATTTCTTTCGCTCATCTGACTTTTTGTAAATTCTTATATTAAGGTAAGTCTGGGTAAGATGGTCACAGTTTCGTTTAGAGTCTGCTGCAGTCAACCTATTTGAAATAAAGCAACGAAAATGATGTAGAACAAAACTTCAATCCTTTGTCTACATGTCCGTTAATATCAATAAACAAAAAATTATTATTTAATATACAAATTTTACAAATGCAAAAAGAGTGTTATTGCCCACATCTCCCTTAATGTCCCTGACTTACCCTATCTGATTATTCAATTTCTCGCTATCCGCTTTTCTTTTAGCTTATTTTTTACCGAGAAAAATTCTTTGCATACCTTAATCTTTCTAAAAATCAACGTTTATTTCATAAGGGGTCAAATGACCCCTAATTGCAAGAGTAGGTATGTGTAATGTACCGGTACGTTTAGTGTTAAATTGTCAATGAGGATTTATTTCATTTTACGAATCGAAAACAATTTCTTTACATCGCACCGTATAAATAGCACATCTCTCCGTTCTCTTGAAAAAACACAGGCCGTATTCTCCCAACCAAGACCTCCTAACTGTTCCTTTCCACATTTTTCCATATTATTAAAATCAATACGAGACATATTCGAAACCCCCGAGCCCCGGGAGTTATGCGTTGCGAGGAGAAATATGATCCATCGGTTTGTTCTATTCAAAAGTTCGACAGCATCGCGTTACAATGGAGGCAGCGCAGCTCCTGGGAAGAGTTTCGCGTGGCGTTACGTCAAGACAGACGTCCGAGATCCCGTTGAACGGGGCTCGGATCCACGGCAAATTAAACTCGGGCATGGAAGGATAAAGTAGTCAGATCCTGAACGGTTCGGATCCGCAGAGCTTACGGCAGGGGCTGAATGCACGCTTAATAGACACATACCTCGTACACGGCGTACAGGAGAGGCTTCACGCAGGCTACACACAAACGCGCCCGGGTTTACCTAAGCATCCGAAACGTACAGCCCATCTGGGATATTACGCTCATTCCTTTCGATCCCCTCCACCAGCCACCCTCTCGCCCCCTTGGAGCAGACCCCGTGGCGGCGGCGGCAACATGGAAAGATATTGCATAATGTCGGTGTATCGACAGGAAGCCCCGGACTTTTACCGAGATTTATTTTTCAATGCGCCGCGGAACGATTCTCAGCGGGAATATATACGAACACGGGGAAAGAATACAGTTCGGCGGCTGGGTGTGAGCGAAGAAAAAGGGGGCGGACAGGCTCAGGGTGTCTCCGCGTACTCGATGGCCGCGCGGCGGGAACAAATTTCGCTGTTGCCGCGCCCGCACCCCTCGATACCCATTACATTTTCCTGGATACCGCGAGACAGGATACACGCGTGCGTGGGGGTGGAGGGGCCAGGCTTCCAGAAGAGAAAAGAACACTTCAGCCATCTCTCATCCACGGGAAATGCACCTATTCCCATGGATGTGTACGGATATCTGTTTCCTGGAAAGCTCGTTGCGTAACGGAGACTCAGCTGTTTCGCCTCAGTGAATCTCGTTTGGGGGATTCGGGATCCTGATGTCGCCGGTGTGCTCTTCTTATTTCGGTTTTATGCCGACGCGTTGCGGTTTTCGCGCCTTCCTCGTGGGCACCGCGGCCTGTATTTCATATTAAATGATCAAAGAAGAATGACTGGCGCGTTTCTCGTTTGCTTTAGAAAGCTTCCCGAAGCGAAGCACGCGTTTAATCTGCACCAAGTGCTGCCTCTTCTTCTTCTTCTTTGACTAAGGAGGTTCTCCAGTGGGATGTGTGCGGGACGGTGTGCTATCATTGATACTCTATAAATATCGAAGTATTTCTCCAAGCTTCCGAGCAAAAAATCATGTCACTAATAGGAGCAACATTTCCGGTGCTCTTCTTTCAAAGAAACGCTCCTCGGCGAACACGACGACATCCCTGACGCGCTTCCTTTCGGCGACTCTGTTCCTCCAGGTGGGCCTCGTCGTGGCGCAAAAAACGCTTTTGCTCTTCGTCGTTTTCACGCCACGGAATCGCGACGGTGTTTGTACAACGTCGACGCCGATACAGCGTTGAGATCCATTGAAAAATTATTTTGACGGATCGCAGGCTGCCACATCCTCTCGGTGCTTGTTCGCAAGTCACTCGGAAAGAAGTTTCACACACGCTGGTGTTTCTAACCTATTTAGATAAGAACAGTTCAGAGCGCGAATACTACTTGCATTCGAGTTTCAGCTGTTACACGTTATTAATGGTCGCTATGAAAACACCGTAATCTACGGTTTTCGTAGCTCAGGCGCTATACATATTCAGGAGGACAAATACCTTCTCGGGCCGCAATTAAAGTTATATAAAACATACGGCCGCGGCGATATCATTTATTACAGTCCCGTCACACGAGACGTTTATGCGACACGTAATAGAAGAACGATGATGAATGACTTCTACGGCTACGTGGTCGGTGCTTTGTTCAAATTCTAATGATCCGTCCTATAAATAACAGCACGCGCCGACGGTCGCCCATTGTCATGGAAGACAATGATCCGCGGATGAGAGCTCGACAGAGGCGAGAGGTCAACGGGACTCGTCTCGTCTCGATCTCGATCGTGGACCGTCCCAAGTGCCAGCTGCAACAGCTTCGGATCGGATTTAATCCTGGGGTCGTACGTTGACTTGACAGTGGGTTGGATCGGGGATCGGTCGATGCATCGACGACTCTTTGCAAAATTACACGCGCGTGCAGTCTAATCTGCGCACTTAAGAGCGCGTGATTAATGGCGTCACGATACTACGAGCTGGCGAGCCTCATTTATACGGTCCTTTCCCGCGATCAAACGCGTCGCTAATAACGCGGCTGTTTCCCGTTGTTCGGCGCCCCGCCCGACTCACGATCCTATCGAATTACACAAATTATCCACGGACAGGGAATCTGATACGGTGATGTCGAATTTTTCGCATTTCGCGTTCGATGTTCGACGGGCATTGGTGGAAATTGGCGAGGCCGTGTATTCGCATCGTACCCGAGCCGATTCTATTGATACAGATATCAGGAGGAAAATGTATTTATATTCGGGCGTACGCGCGATAGGAATACGATCCGAAAATTGGTAATGGACTTTTCATGTTTTGTGCCGATCAAATTCTCGAATTGAATCGATTCAATCGGCTAACCCCCGCCGCTCTTCCGCCCGCTCCCTCCTCTCGGCAGCTCTTTCTCACTGTGTGACGTACGAAAGGAAAAAGAGGGGGGTATAATTTCCGCGAAGTTGCTGGCGAAAGATAACAGCCGCGAATCTAGGACGGTCCGAATGTTATGTCGCTCGCGCGCTCAATTTTCGTTGGCCGCGATCTCGTAATGACCCCTGTCAAATCGGGGATATACGACAGGCGATATTTTAATCGATACCCGCTGCGTTTCTCTAATGAGTCCCGTGATCCAACGCGACCGGTTCGCTTGCCTGCTAATCCTGTTAGCGCGATTGAATAATTCCGCAGGAAGCAAAAAGCGGCTGGGTGAACGTTGCGAGTTTCCTTCCCGAGCGCGGCTCGATCACCCGAGGGTGCTGAATGTTTCAGATAACACTGGGACGAGGAAAGATAGAGCTTTCAAAATTAAAGCATTTCGCAAGACTGAATTTTTCGAACTGTGAGAAATCGTTAAGCGTGTTTCCCTCCGCCTGACGGCGCACTCTTAGTTTCCGCGGGAAGATTGATTCTGATTTATCGCCTAGGAGGCTGTAAATGGAGAAAGGTATTGCAGACCGTATACATAATATCAAATGTTCAATCAAATTGAGTAATGTATTTGGTCGAAGCATGTACTGTATTCATTTCCCAAATATTTCTATTCAACTGTATGAAATTAACTTTCCATTTATTGTAACAGGAATATTAATAACGATTTAACACTTTTAACTTTATATCCTGCGTATATTCCAGCAATAACGCCAATCGTCAATTTCCAATAGATTCGTGAAATCACATCTCATCGGGACGTCCAATATAAAGTGATATCTGCCTCTGTATATTTTATTCTCGTATGAAGCAGGTCAATATTGTTTATTTAAAAAACGTATGATTGTATCTACTTTGAAAGCATCCGCGAATATCGAATATCAGGGACTCTGCGACCAAGCAATATTTTCGATGGTGCCAACGGGTTTTCGATATTTTCGGTATTTCCTTACAATTCAAAAAGGGGATGGTATTGCGCGTATCTCACCGTTAGCTGATGCTGCCCCATCCTTCCCTCCCGAATATCTGTCTCTGTTTAATGCCTCCTACAGTAATAAACCGAGGGAGTAATCCTCTTTAACTGAATTGTTAAAGCAAATGGACGGTCGAGATTTTACCGGCGCTTTCTGGGGCCCATCGGCGATTTAATATCGCCGGCGCGTACACTCTCGACAGGGAAACCAGTCCCTACCGAATTTTACGGCCGATGAGACCGTGTATCGGGAAAAATTCGCGACGGGCGTAGGATCTCGCCGGGCGTAGAAATTTTCGTTATTCATCGCGCAACGCCGCGAGTTTGAGGGTGGCCAGGGCTACCGGAAATCACCCCCGTTTATACCGCAAACCGGATATATATCCGACCGAGCCTGTCCGTCAGGCGTCCACAGCGGACTCCGCAACGCAGTACTGTCGTAAATAATGAGTACGCTCCGGTATTTGTTTATTCAGGGAGCACTCAACGCCACCCCCCGCTCCCCACCGCTTCGCCTTCGCCAACCAGCTCCGCCACCCTTTTCCAGAGGACGGTGGTGAACTGCAACGCGGCGGATCGTCTCTATTATTAACGGCACCACAATTAGCTAACCCGAAAGCATCTATCCTTCACACCTGACTAGCCTTAATAATTCAATTAACTGACGTGCTGATGAATCTTTCGCGAACCTGTCCTTCCCCCGACGCATTACGTTTTCACGGTTAATTGAGGGCTGAAGGTTAATAATCGTCTGCCGCCAGCCGTATCGAATGGTGCTGTCGACGCGGGGAAATTAAAGGACCGTGGAAGCGCGATAATGTTTTCATGAGACGGTGAATTTAGATAAATTCGTTTGAGTATATTTCCTGGTCACTCTTATTACCGTTATCGGGATTTAATCGTTTCTGTCGCTGGAACTCTCGTGTGGTATCGGGTTACATAGTGCAGGTAGAATCGTAGAAATTTCTCTATTTTCCAGTTAAACCGCCTTTACCTTTTTCGCTGCGGGACAGCGAAGACCGATAGCTTTCAATGAAGGAAAATTGGAAAAGAATCCCCAGCGTGGAGTTCGCAAAGAACTGGGGAGGCAAAGTCACAGAATTCGCGAGCGGGAGTTTCGCAGCGAGAACTTTCGTCACGTGACGGCACAAGTTTCCGCCGCAACCGGTGCATCGCGGAATAATTGGTTTCACTCGCTGGGACGATGGCGAGTGGACAGCTCCAGATACAAATCAGCGATCAACGCGACGATTTTCCTTGAACTGGTTTCAAGCGACACCCTCTGGTACCCACATTCCTACAGCGCATATATATAAGAAAAGGAAAGGAATAATTCAAAAGCAAGCCACCCTTTGTGAAACTCCAGCTTGGACTACTTGAGCCTCGTTCAGACTAATCAAGTTACTTGAATTCAAGCAACTTGAACTGAAGTAACTTGGCTAATAAGAACGAGGCTTTAACTTCGGTAAATTACAGCTGTTTGAAATCGTCTTTGTGATAATAGTAAAGCATTGTTTGAAAACTTGTTCGTGCACATCGGTCCCTACACTCTAACTTCGGTTTCATCGACAAAACGTTTAACCAGGTCGCGAGCCTTCCTTATAAGTTCAACTTGAGCGAATGTACTCAAGCGTACACCTTTAGCTACCCCGCCCCGTGCATCGACAATCGTTTGTTTTGAAAACAGTCTTATCGATAAAATATCGATAATCAATACGGTCGCAGTTAGTTCGCACTGAGCCGCGCTTCTATTCCTCTCCTTTCACCTTTTTAATCGGCTCAGGTACGATTGTATCCGCGCCTCGCTTACAACTTGCAGCACGTAACGAACGAGCACGTCCCGGCTCGGCGAATGTTTTCCAGCGTGTCGGCCTGCAACTACCGCCATAACCCGGTCCCATAAAACCACAACTCCATCTGCTTGCATCCGTTGCGCGCTCCCGGAAAATGTCATCGCTGGAAATTGTAGACGTTAAAGCGGAACGGCCGGCGACGGTTAAGGGGTACACGGTGTTCGTTTCGATGATTGTCGGATTAAAAAATATTGCCCTGGACGACGTCAGCGACGGATAACCGAGCCACGACCATTTCCTGGCCACTTACCACCCGCGGAGGGGCGACCGGGCGGAGAAGATGCAGCGGTCCACGAGCCCGCGTTACGCGACAACTCATCCACCTTTTCGTTTCCTTTTTATCCCTCGCGCCGTATCCTCGAGAAATCCGTCCGGCTGAATGCTCGTGAGTCGTAACTACGGATAACGCGTTGCGCCCGATATAATTTCCAGGGGGGCTGTTTAAGTACGGGCTTTCTTTCGCGAGCGTGCAATTTACACCTCGCACGGACCGAGCAGGCCACCGACTCACCGTCCCCGTTATAAATCCTCGTCATAACTTTACATTTGCCGCGATTTCAATCCTCTCCCCTTGCTCCCCTCTCTCGCGACCACCCTTGGCGCCGTCCCGCGCGAGACGGCTTTAGACCAACGCGGTAATTCGTAATTATTATTAACGATCCGTGGGGCCGTCCCCTTCCCCCGTTGCCGCGACCTTTTCTCTCTCCCGGTGCTTTCTGATTTTCATCTTACCGCTACGTATATTCGTTTCCTCGCGGTACACTGCAGTCGACCGTGTAGGTTCCGCGAGTCACGTCGCCGAACGATGAAATATGAAGCCGCGAGCAGGGCAAAAAGCAAGGAGAACCTGGAAAACGCGGGCCACTGCGGTATTATTTCACCGTGCCTCAGGTCAGGTGCAATTGAAATATTTATCAGGGACGTACAGGGGGCGGGGGAGACTTCTTGGAAGACAAATTGTTCCCCTTCTCGATAGGCCGGCAGGACCATTCGGATGGCACAATTACGGTTGCGATTCGACCCATGAAATATTGAACCATGCCGGCGATTCGGTAATGAGAAGCGGCGAGGAAGTATAGAAATTACAGCACCTCGGACGTATCGCGGGGAAAAACGTGCCGCGACGTAATCGGGAAGGCAATTATTCTTTTTCGACGAGTGCCAATTGAAGCGGAAATTGACAATTAATCGGGTGAATGCGTTTCCCTCGTTTTTTTTATCCGACACGAGCACTTCCCCATTGTGCAATGACAGTTGGAGGCAGTAAGTAACGCACTTATCGCGAAAAAGAATGCCAACGAGGAATCTTGTTAGGCGCGTCTCCGTTGAGGTAACATGAGATGCAACAGTCTCCAACGGTTTAATCGTCTATCCGTAGCAATGCATGCGGCTGCTGCGAGAACGAATGCTGGCGCGATGGCTATCCTCTTGAATTACTCGCATTGCCTGTAACGTGCACATTACCGACTTGTCGGGGACGCGTCCGTTCTTTTCTGCAACTAACAGCGGGAGCCATGATACTTTTTGATTACGGTTATCCGTACGATTTCAATGAGCTCGTCGGTCGGACAGCACGGGAAGTGGACACGCCCAGAGTGCTTCAGCTTCCCTGACAACTTAATAATCCTTCTCTTTTCGTGTCATCCGCAGAATCTTTTCTCGCTGTTAAAGTAGATCGGCCGTTCGATATCCGGCCGTGCCCCCCTCTCCAGGAGACATTTGTAAAGGGGGGGGGGGGCGCGTTCGTCAATTAAAAAACCCAGCCTCGGATGGAAACGAAGAGAATATTGGGAATTAGTTTTACCGCGTTAATTGCGTTCAAACGATGCCCGATCGATCGCCGGGCGCGCGTCCCGGTCGCTGCGGATCGCTTCGAAACGGTGGCCCGGCTAGTTGGACTGGCATTCAGCCTGTAAGCCGACGATTTTTCACGGCTGCGGTACGGTTCGTGACCATGCACGTCCACACGGTTTCATTTGGCACACGCCGGAAGTGGGACGGGTCCCAGAGACCCACGCTGGCGTTGCTCCGGAAAAACTTCGACCCGGAGCGTTGGTCTCGCCAAAACGAGATTATGTTCGGTACGACGAACAGAATTAAGCCTTCGGGTCCCGAGCGCACCGCTGCGGCAAAGCTGCCCGCGTCGCATAAGCAGATGATTCGGAGGGAATTAAATAATTCACTGGTCAGCGCGGAGTGCTTCCTCTTTTCTTTCGCAAATAAAAGTGTGAGCACTCGGATAACGGAGAAGTCAACCGACTTACGGAGACATTGTCTTCGAGATTTCAATTCTCACGTTCGATGGCCTTCCCCTTCGGTGCTTGAGAGCTCCGAATGTTCTCCGTCGAATGTCGAATGAAATTTACCCCGAATGCTCGGTTTCGGCGGTGAGGTAACGTGGCTCGAAAAATTTGTAATCTCTTCACCTTTGATCGAGCGGCGGGTCTCACCGGAATGGGATTATCCCCGGATCAGTTGCCGGGGCTCTTAAAAGAGTGCTCCATCGCGGCTGAGTTGCTCGGGAAAGACGATCGGATCCGTGATGCGGCACGTGAGTCACGGGTACGTTTCTCTCCATTCAGACGGTCTCTCTCCGCCCTGCTGCCGTTTCCTCCCATTTTCTCTGCTACTGGTTGGACAGCACAATACCTCGCGGGGTATATCCCCGTGTTTATAAAATAAATCCCTTCATTGTTGGCCGGCAAGGCGAGAGAGTTGCCCGTGCCTCGATGCATAACGCTTCAGCTGACATAGCAGGGAGGCAGGCAGAGAGGGCGAGAGATCGGGGAGGGAGGCAGATAGAAGAAACTAAGGGGGTAGAAAGATGAGAGGAGGCAGAGAGAAAAGAGGGGGCAGAAGTTTTGTGAGGCCGTCAGCTGCCACGGCACGGGACGAGACGTGTAACGTCGGCGGAGGGCGGATTAGAATATTTCTGGGAACGAGGCTAAATGTTATCTTCTCCGCCATGGTGGGGTGCCCTCGCCCCCGCGCGATCCACCGTATCCCGGAATCACGAAGGAGAACCTTCCCCACTCGACGTAGCCCGGTTAATCTCGCCCGCGTTCTTTCGCTCTTTATCGAGAGTGCGTGGGTTCTGTTGCGTTTACGAACCGTGAACTCGAAGGGGTGAATCTCTCTCCAGTCTCCCGTTCGGAATGCCTCTCGTTTCCCCGTGTCTTCGCCGCGATTTCAGGCGCAGCATTTTGAATGCTTCACGGGCAACTGTTGATTTGGAAAATCCTCAAGTAGTCGGGATTATGTTTATTCAACGCTCAAGTTAATCTCGTTTCCAATAAAGGTGGGCTAGCAATTGCACGGCGAGTATACGCGGCGGTTGAGCCAGCAGCAGGGCGTCCTAGACGCAGGTATCTTTATTAAACGAATAATTTAATTCGTTGATGAAACGTCTTACCGTTGGCCAATCTAAGAAACGGAACACAGCAGGGGAGATGGAGATGACGGAAGTCAAGGCTTGTCTCTAACTGAGTTTAATCGCAGATTTAATCAAAGTGCATTTTCGAAGGACAATTTCGTCGGTGTTTACGGATTCACAGGCTTCCGGATGGGGCGGCCTTTTCGAGGCTTTTAGGCGGATGAAGGTAAAGGTGGAAGTCACTGGGCGGAGGTTGTAGTACGTGCCGACGTTCCCCGAGCTCATCAGTAACGATAGCGCCGCGCCATAACTGTTCCCATAATGGAATTCGTTAATACGGGATGTCGTTCGGGACACCTCGTTTCCGTAATCTAGCCCCAGCCAGGTGCACCGTATCCCTGGTACCTGCAGGGAAAAAAGTCAGCTAGGATCGCGGAAATGGTAAACACCTTGTCGTCGATGGGAACGCAATTTTCGACGGGCGCGACAACGGCCCTGCCTGGTATCTTCCGGAGTCTCTAAACCGAACCTAAGTAGTCGCAAATGGAAGTTTAAGAGCTGCGACGAACGGTGTCGTAACATTGGGTTTCCCGAGCACAGTCAGTTCAAATTATAGCCTCCTTCCAATTTTTATTTTACTCTTAGATGGATCATTCGCTAGTGTTCCAAGCAGAGATGCGCGATTAACCAGCGAAGGGGATCCATTTGCAAATTGATTAGCCCTTTGAGGAGTAACATCAATTCTACACGGACAGACGTCTATCATCGATTGAAGGTTAACAGACGCCGCTGATCTCGCACGGCAGCCTAGATGCTCCTACACCCGGCGTCAAGGTTCATGTTGTCAGGCACAGACACGAACGAGGACAGTTTACGATTTTACGCACGGCAATTGGTGGAAACGTCGATGTCCATTACCCCGGCACGTGTGTACTGTCAATCACCTATGGCAAATCGGCCGTGTGTACGGCACCCGTACTGCAGCGGGCCCGCGTGTGTACACACTCGAAACGGTGCACATCGACAACAGAGCGTGGATGCAGGCCCGAAACCAATGCAACGTTTAGGATTGGCTCAGGCACAGTGAGCGGTTGGTCAGCCGGAGATTACCGCGGCATAATTACCACTACACTGTGTATACCAGCGACCTCTGTTTAATCTGCAATTAATGTTTCAAATTGCCATAAACCCGCGGAGTAACGGATGCCACTTATCAACGACGATAACCAACTCGGGGGGTGTGTATTGTTGGCACGAGCTAAACAATGCATCGCGACGAGCATTGTTGCGTGGCCTCGCCAGCCATACGCGAGTCTTCGTTGCGTGGTTTTTAATTAACATTATACCGCATATGTTTCCACAGATTCTAATCTATCGACTCGAATTGCGATCTGTTTTTACGAGACAGTATTTAAGCGCAGGCATGTGTTTTCCGCCAAGGGGTAGCTCTGTGTGTATCACTTTGTTTTGCCCTTATTTCGCGTGCAACAGTGCGTAATCATAACTATTGACTTAAAAGGCAATCGTATTTCCGGTATTCGTGTTTCACCCCCAGGAAATCTGTTCGTGCCGGTGCATATGGGCGCCGCGCTCGGAATCCAAATGGTGTACATATTTTCTTGGCTGTAGGAAAGCACCGAGGGGTGGCCGAGTAATTCGTGGTTATTATTCGTTTACACCGAACACGAGGGGTCGAAGACACCCGAAACGCTCACCCTCTTTTATGTACCGAGTGGCAGTATGTTATTTCGGGGTGGGGGCACTGTCTACTTAGGTACTTTTATATTCAATACATTCGCGAATAGTGGCTGGTAGGGACGCGCCTAGTAATCCCTCAGGACACGGCGTAGACCCATCTCAAGAACGGAGGTACCCGCCATAACGTCGGTCTCCATCGAAGGGTTACTGCCGCCTCCGAGGGAGCAAAAATATATCGGGTCTATTTTTCAGACTTTGAGGGGCGCAATGGTGGCCGACCCATAGGATTCAAAGTGCTCCATACACCGTGCTCCTCTCTTTTTTTTTAAACCCCTCTCGAGCTCGATCGCGCTTGACTTGCGGTGAATGGAGTCACGGAGATTGCGAGTGAACTATGAATTCGCCGGCAGGAATTTTATTCAATTACGCGATTAAGCGTAAATCCCCATGGTTCGTTGAAAGTATTTCAGAAGGTAAAAGGCTAGTTTTTTCCCCCCTGCATCCTCCGCTGCGAACGGTGCAATCCGATTACCCGGTGAATTATGAATTTCGTAGCTTTGATATTCGCGATACTATATTATCCGATTAACGGTAGATCCTACTATTGAATGGCGAGGGTTTCAGGAAATAGAAATCCCATGTTTCATTTTGTTTAATACGTAGAACAGTATATCTTGCTCTTAGCGTTCTCGTTAGATCGATAAATCTTTAGGGGATGAAATTTTCTACACCAAAGAATCAGAGACGTTACTCTTTTGCACGATGTACACCGGTGTTGTTGCGAATGCTGAAACAAGACTGACATCGAGGATTCATAGCCCATTTCTATTCACGCGCGGACTACCCTTTTCCGCCCTCTACCACCGCGCCTGGTTAGATATGCCAAAAAGAGTCCTAAAAGGGGAGAGACGCAGGTAGGGATTTTTCAGCGGATTCACTCGCGGCGAATTTTTGTCACGATGCACGCGTCGATGCGAGAGCGAGGGGGATTTCGCGAGGCCGACGGAAATATCGCGACGTCGCGGTCGGAAAAACGACGGCCCGTCAGGAATCGAGGAGCGGGTTGACGCGGCCGCCATTAGTCATCCAGTAATGCAGAGGCACGTCCGGCGTTCGCAAATTTAATTAGCGCGCTCTTGCACGTTTTCAGCCGTCGAACGTCAGCGTCGTATCTGGATAATTTATTCATTCACGGGCCAGCGCTATCTCGGGTCCCAACGGGCCGCGCGGAGCAGACAAGGCGCGGAGGGGGTTGCATCTCATTTTCTCATCGGACGCTTCCTCGTCGCCCGATACGCTTATTTATATTTATAAGAAAAATTCCGCGCTAATGGACATGAGAATTCTCCGAGTTCTTCTCGCGACGTAACTCGATACCCGAGGAGAAAATGCGCTCCAAGTGCCTCGTCACCGTCTTCTCCCTCGACTCGACGTTGGAAGAAGGATTCGCGTTACTTTTACACCGGCTCCGCACCTTAGATATCAACTTTCCCCGCGTCAGACATTTATTAGAGGCAGTTATTTAAATTACATTGTTACATGCGCCGCGTAATGGAGGCGTCGAACGAGTGAAAAACGACGCCGCCAGTTGACTGATGTATCTGCAACAGTTCGGTAATATTTAATGCTATTTACATTACGCTACAACGAGATATTTATTACATCCTACCCCGGGGAAACATTTGTTTCTACGATTCGTTGCGCCCCGCGCAAATATCCATTTGCGGACTTCGACGGGATTAAACAACGTTTCAGGCATCGCTTTTTCGCTTATACATTTTCGCATTATACCTACCCTTCCGCGTTACGCTGTAATTACAAATTTTACGTCTCATTAAAGTTTCACGTGACGTCTCTTGTGGGTTTCCCATTACGCACGAACTTCATATTTAATCACGGGTTTGTCCAAACAGGCCGTCCATCCTGACATACATTTAGAGAAAATAGAAACCACCCCTTCACTCTGTCCCTTATCCTTCTCGCACATAGTTTCGCCTTCGCTCTGCATCTTCCGATCCTAATCTGCGAAACTTTTAGAGGGAAGAAGCTCGAGTGTAAGAAAACAAAGAGGAGCCACTGTATTTATACCCCTTTCCCTCCAAATGAAACATCTCTCGCCGCAAATGGCGCCGTCTACTTACTCGCCGATAATAAACAAAGAATGTTTTGATAGCTCGTTAACTAATAGCAGAGACCGTGGAAGGTCAGCGTGGTAATGCGAGAATCGTGTAGAAAGCCTGATTCCGCGGTAGCAGAAGAGCCACCCTCGGCCCAGCTCGGTCCTACCACTTGCCCCGGGATCTAGCGAGGAAGAAGGTTAGGGTGCCTGCTTTATGAAGGGTTAGACAAGCGTGCACGTACGTCGGGCTCCTTCGCATGGACGCCCGCATTATGTGCGTGTACCGTGCCTATTAATGCGTTGCCGTTGGCCGGGGGTTGCTCGTGCGACCCTGCCCGTCGAAGTCTCCCGGGGGTGGAAAGGAGGCTGTCAGAGGTGGCGTACATCGGCGCCAACCGGTTACCCTGCAACGGAGTGCAAGCAAATTAGATTATGCGCGACCTCACCCTCCGCAACCCTCTTTCGCCGACACTGACCCTCGAGACGCGAAAGAGAGCATCGAACTGGATGGCAGGAATCGAGAATTGTTACACTATCGATTCTGTTTCTCTGGACAGTTCCGAGGAAACGCCAATAAGAATCGAAATTAACGGGGCTACATGTTCTAGATTCGAATCAATTTTGAAAATGGGAGAAAACACTTAGGTACGACGCTTCCCAACTGTTATTTCTGCAACATTTTCAATCCCTGGCGGGCAGCCATCTCGTGGCGAATTCACCTCTGCCGGCCTTTATTTTCTGATACCGCCGCCAGATATTCTTTACCTTGAAGCTTTTATGAGTACCTTGAAATATTAACCCTTTGCGCGGCGAGATGCGGCGGAATGTGTAATGCACAGGCTGAGAGGCACATATTGTTCCCAGTGAAATACGTCCGTTTGCTGGGGGATGATATTGAACGTTCAATAATACAGGCGCGAGTGTCCGATCCTGCAATCGTATTTTATTCAAAAGTCCTTGATGGAAGTTGCTCCTCGGTGCTCTGGCTGATGATTGATAGATCAGCGACGGCGTGTGTATAGAAAGGAAAGAAAATTGAGTCCTGCCATTGTAGGAGGGTGGCGACGGTATAGAAAATTGCACAACCGACCAGGACACCCGTTTATTTTTCCAAGCCAGCATAAACAGATCCTTCTTCCACTGTCGCATTCTTCGGTAGAAACGGGGATCGATACTACGTTAACAAAATGTCCCCGCGATGCTTGACAATGCGTAAAACATTCGAAACTGACAATCATCTCGTACGATTCCGTTGGCGAAATCCTACATCGCGGGCAGGGCGACACCCCGAACGACAGGGTGCAACGGCGCACGGTAGGTCGTATAATGGCAAAATGATACGTTGAAGCGAAACGAGCATATCGCAAGAACGGCCCCGTCATTCTGCCGTAATTATCGATGATTACACGATGCAAATACGGTCGGCAGGGTGGGGGGTGGGGTGGCGGTTCAAAGGCAACGGAGTCACGTTTGCTCGCTCGCGCCGATATGCGCATCGGTCTAATATGCCGCGGAAGCTCTCTGACGGTGCACTCCCTTCGCGTGAGCCCTCAAGATATACGTGTGCCACCATTGAGTCGTTGCCTAACGAGTGGTTCCATCGCGTAAGTACTACGAGTCGAGGGGTGGCGCTCGTACCTGCCGGCGAAAGTTAGCCTTTAGGCGGAAAAGCTTTTTATTTCGAAGGGTTGCGGTGCGGGAAGAAACGGCTGGATACTACCGCCAGCCAGCCGATGCATTATGCAGCGACTGTTTGAAGTCCTTTCTTTTCTTTCGTTCCTCTCCCGCCCTTTCCTTTTTCCACCTCGCCCCCCTCCCAACGTCCCACCCTCGCTTTTCCATTTTCCTTTTGCTCTTTCTCTATACTTTCACGCTCTTTCGGCGGGGCAGAGGCTGTAACGCGGCAGAATTGTCGGTGAAATGCGCGCAAATTTCACCGCCGCGCGGCGCAGACGAGACCCTCGAGGGGGTAGCGACGCCCGTTTGACGACACGAATGGAAACGTTTCATGGTGAAGTGGATTGATTACTTAGTTCAGTAGAGCCGCGAAGCGGAAACGTTTATACGGCCATCGTTGCGTTCGACGAATAACCGTGAATTAATAACGGCTTGGTAAATAGAATAATTTCACGGGATTAACCGGGAATCGCGCACCGGGGGGTGCATTGTATTACGCGCTCGACGCTAGCTCTGCCCCTTCAACGGAGGAGAAATCATTATCTGCAATCTTCCATTTTCCGTCTGTATATTTTTTTTTTCATTTTTATGCCCGCTACTTCTGGTCCAGTCCTTCGATAATTCCTCTCGGCGCGCTTCGTGGACAAGGATATAAATTCATGTCCCCAGAGAGGAACTTGTTAAAGAGGAAGTTTATGGAGACGGCTTATTAGAATCAGCAGTTTAAGGATTCAACTAGAACTCTGTGGCTCGGATTCTTCAGCTTCGCGCTCCTATAAATATTAATCGTGTCCGTTTTTCGTTCGTAAATAAATCATCCACCGTGGGATTTACCCCGAAGGTGCGGTACAAACTATTCCCCTTTCGCCGGGAGAATCGCGCCGCTGATGTCCCAAAACGCCGCGACACGCTCTTGTCTGACCATAAAACGACGTTAACGCCATTAATCATGGCGCGGAGAAAGGTAGGACGAAAGGTGCTGTACACGCGTGAGATTACGAAACTCGATCCGGGGAGCCCGTGTCGGCGAAGAATCACACGAGATCTCCACCAACACACGACCGGACTAGCCAGACACGGCTCGGAGGAGCCGCCGAGGTGACGATAATTTATCCACGCCAGCCCGGAGAAAGAACTTTTTCACGTGGATCCGCGCGAATCGAGAAATATGAAAATATCGCCGCTAATGAGAGAAGTCGTATAAATTCGCTGTCATTTATGTGGTTAGTATCGCCGCCTTTCATCGCCCGTGATTTATACTGGCCAATAATTTATGCCATTCTCCCTCCGCGCGCGTCTCTCGTGAAAAGGACAGGGATCTACGCCACACGTGAGAGAGAACGGTGAACTCCGGCGTGGTCGCTGCTAATTTGCACCTCGTACGCATCATCTCCTCTTCGCCGAGGACAATGCATCGCACAATGGATCAAGATTAATTTTTACACCGGAAGAAAATGGCTGGGTGGAAAGGTGTTACCCTCCGCGACTCTGACGAGCCTCGTATCAGCCGGCACTGCGTTTCACAGACACGTACGTCGTAATTACGACGATAATTTCGGGGGGGTTGCAGAAGGCCCGGGGTATCCCCGCGGGAACCGTAATGCCCAGCCATTATTTTGGAACAAAAAGAGGCGATGGCTTTCCCGGCCGCCATTGTAGGCCTTGGGATGAAATGTTTAGCATATTAACCGGCAACCCTGCAAATATTCCTCCATTACTTTTGCCAGGTTAAGGTCGTGATTACAGTTCCGTGGAACAGTAGCTTCTAGAGGGTAGGTTTTGCGGCTAAAAATAGGTGGAGAACGCTTGAAAGTCTGTGGTCCGTAATAAGAGCTTCCGCTGAGAACAAGCCCTTCTGTGAATGGATCATAACGAACGAAATTGCGGGAAACTGTGTTCGCTCGTAATCGTATCTTTCGTTTATTCCGCAAGTGGATTTTAGTATTATTTCATTCGGCATTCTCCGGCTAATTTGCCGGGAACTGTATTTCGTCATAAATATAAGAACTCTGTGTTTATCCGATAACGTGAAATACTTATGGTGTTTCATTATGTGGGTATAGCAGCTGATCTGAGGCAACGAGAAATTCCAGTCTCAAATAATTACCATCCAGTCTAAGTGATTCACTTCAAGATAATCGAATGTACCTGCTCATTATCTCTAATTCTGTGATCGTAATTGCGGTGATAACGTTAGACAACACTTTGTCTGCTAATTTCATTCTTAAACAGATTATTACCGTTATAACGTTCCACGTATGTACCGTACGTATTGGAACGTATCGGTTAAGCAGCTTCTATCCCCCTGACCTATATGATGTCGCTTACCCCTTTTAATGGTAGCTACGCGGGGCTAGGAGCACGCAGGCGTGCGGGCAATCGCGCGTGACTCTTTAACGCGGCGATCAAGCAATATCGCTTAAGCCATGCCGCATCGGTGATAGGATTAATGGGTGAGAAGGGGAGGGTGAACGCAAGGACAATTTCGAAATGGCACTCGACACTCGTGCACAATTGCAATTGCATCGAGTGGCGGCGCGAACCCACGGTCCGGTGAGCTTCTCTGTCCCTGACCAAAGGGGGATGATGTCGTCCGTTGGAGATCGGGGGATGGCGCGCGGAGTTAATCACCTCTATAAAAACATTAAAGAGGCGGAGTTAATCTTTTCGACGTTGGCGAGTTTGCGTTACCGTCCTGAAATGCTTTGTAAAAGCAACCCCTGCGCTCCTCGCTCGCTGCACGATCGATTTATTCCATTTCAGGCTTTAACGGTGCGGCGGAAAATATGAACTTTTCCGACGAGTTCGTTCTCGAGAGGCCTCGAAACGTACGAAATTGACGAAGAGTATTGGTATCGCTCGTTTTCGCGATTCCCTTATTCCCCGTGTTTTCCAGCTACCGCGTCAACCTACGAATTAAAAAGAAAAACGGGAGAGTGAACCGGGGGAGAAATGTTATACGGCGAACATTGGAATATCGAGTTTTTGTTTTCTGTACAGCTACCAACAGGTATCACGCTGCAGGGCGCCTGAAGATTATAGATATATCGGCGATTAATTTTCGAGAATGCGGTAAAATATAAATTTCTACTTTCAAAATCGATCGTACGCGCGGTAATTTCGTTGGTGTGCGAAGCTCGCTGGAACAACGACCGATAAAAAGAGGAGGAAGAAAAAAATAGTGACAGGGCAGGGGATGGAACGGGCGAGAAAAGGGGGAAGCAGGGTAAGAGAGAAAGTGTCGCGTGTCTCCATTCGATTTGGCTTCGCACACGAGTGCCATCCGGCAGCTGGGCTTCGCCCATTTATAATTCCCTGTATGGAGTGCGTGGCGTATGCACGTGGGGTATATTGCATCGGACACGGGAACGTAACACACGCCATTTCGGATTACACGTTAGCGGATGAAAAGCGGCCCCAGGAAGAGCAAGAGGCCGACGGTGGATTTGCTGCCTAGTCATCGTGTTAGTCTCGTTATTCCCGTTGTTACTCAGTCTTATCGAGAGTCAGCCTCGTTAAGCAAAGAGCAACTCGTGCCCAGAAAATAAAAAGACATTCACTCTTCAAACTCCAGCGTGGGTACAGTCGCCCAAGTGAAGGGACTCAATAACTCTACGTACCAAGTGGAACATCCACTTAAAGACTCCGACCCGCCGGACGGTTCAATCATGAACCGAGCGAATCCCCCGTGCAAACAAATTCCGTGGCATCATTCCCCGAGAAAACGATGCATTACGGTGAAAAATCGCGGCTACATATTTTTGCGGAATTAAGTGCGCGCGCGGAAGGGAGGGGATCATTTCCAAGGTACGGCAGCAGAGAAGATGGATCTCGTAATTACCTCTCATTAATAGACGACGCCGGTGAGTCCCCGATCCGGAGGAACCAGCTGCTTCTTGATCCTGCTACCTGGCGCGGCAGCGATACAGTTCGTTAAGTGAATTAAGCGACTCACGTTCCAGTGCTTGCATTCACGGGTAGACTTCCAGCTGGGGTGGCCGTGCGCTCTCGCACCTTGCGCACAGCGGATCGCTGTAATTTCGTAAATGCGTTCAATAGCCGGCGCTTAAGGTTGACAGGGTTTTGCGTGAAGTACACGCTGCAACGTCCAATACAATCTCCATCCACGTAATTCATCTCGCCCCGGCACATATGCCGCCGATCGTTTCGTTTCGAGATCCGGCGGGAGGCGGCGGCGCCGCGGCCGTACACGTTCGCTGGAAAAAGGGGAGTCTGGTAGGACTTCTATTGGAATCGGAGCCGAAAATGGGAATACTGTCGCAACGCGGCAAAGACGGGACAGCCTTCTTTGAGGCTCTCCCTTTGAGGGATTTTTTCAATCAGTTGGATAGCATTATAGTTGAATATTGCACGCTCGGTACATTAGGGTAATGGTATGTCCGCGTGAAAGTGTGTGCAACGTCCGTGCGATATGAATAGGCGGATGTGCGATTTTTGTATTTCAGGTTTCCTTGAAATTTGTAAGGCAGACGTGACAGGTGTCTGCATTCACGAATGACGTAACATTTTTGGTGGGAAGGTGATAATGGAAAATTCCCTTTCTGGTATTCTTCTTGCATCTGGAAACTGCTACTTTCTGGTGAACAATATCGTGACAGCTTACATAGGATTCTTCTCTATTCTATAACTTCGCTGGAACCGGGATAAGTTTTTCTTGGAAATGCGCATCACTTAAACTTCGTTTCTGATTTTCGATTCAGACACCTGTCACAAATATCATCTGACTTGAACCTGCAACTATTCGTGTTACGAAATCCTCGAGTTTGAGTTAGTCCGCAGAGTGCCAGTTGATCGCGTCGCATTCTTCATGCAGCAAAAAGGGACCGCGCCCGAACACCTTCGAGGCGATTCGCGCGCTTTTTTTCACCTTTCCTTCGTTCTCCTTTTCGGTGCGCGCGCCTGTACGGGCATGGATACGACAGGCAATTTGCATTAAGTTAATTGAACCCGAGACCGGCTTCTCTTTTTACAAGACAATGCACTTACAGCGGTTTCTTGCGGCGATGGTGGCCGCGAGCCGGTCGCAGACTGTAAACGCCGCGTTCCTCTCTACCTCGCAAGAAACGTTAAGAGCGTTTCCCTCTTTCTCACAAGAAACGTTAAGAGCGTTTCCCTCAAAAAGAGACAAGCGCGCCTCGAGTATTACGAACTTGATAGTATAAATGTCGCCGCGGTGGTAATTAATTTCAGGCTTTCCTTTCATATTATTCTTTCGCTCGCGGGGAGTGGACCCGGCAGCGTGCAACAGGAAAGCCGATAAACGTGGAAAGTTCCTTCAAATCTGTTCTTCTTGGCGGTGTGGAGTGAATTCGTTGCTTCTGAATCCTATCACTCATCCAGTGCTTTTTGTTTCAGGGAAAGTAGACAGAGAAGACTTACCTTTTACTGCGCGATACTCCATTTCTGCCTTCGATGGAAAACTGTTTTGCACAATGGACGCCAGCGGGTCTTGTGAGTGCTACTTTTTAAATCCAGAATCATTTGAAAGGGAACGAAGAATGTCGGGGTACACAGTCTTTAAAATAGTAGACTCTAGTCAAGAGTATCTACCCTCCATAACATTCTTGATTTCCTAATCGTATCATTCTATCTCCGCACGTGCGCACAATAGCACCGCGGATGTCCAACTTCCGATCCTGCATCCAAATGCGCTAGAGTGCACTAGAGAAAGCGCAAGTGCCACGGGGCTACCCTTTAGTTATCGTTATCGGCCGATCGGCCGGCTCTATAATCTCCGGTCGGATCCAGGACGAAGGAGAAAGGGAGAGGAGCGATCATCGACGGGCACCGTTAATTCATTTCACGAAGCAATTTAGATAATCCCTCGGAGGTTATGTTTGGCTTAATCAAGGGGCGGGATCTCCTGTCCATGAAATAGCGAAGGGGCTCGTGCATATGCTCGCGTCCCTTGCTGCGTGGAAAGCCCGCGTGTCAGGCTCACGATCCCTGCACACCCCCCTCGGTTCGAACCGATGCGTTTCCAACTTTTCGAGCCCGATGGGGCGGCGATTAGACCCAGCCCCGAGTATCCGCGAGTGCCCGCTAGTCGTTTCAACCCTATCCCGTGTTCTCGCCTTATCTCAACGTCCCGCATCCTTGGGAAATCAAGCACAGCCCTCCCTCCCTCCACCCCTGCTAGCTCTCTGTATCTCTCCGCTCTCGCGATTTGCATAAACACAATTAGTTGCTCTCATTGAATTATTCAAAACGTCCGCGAAGCCATCGCCGAGATCCCGAACGGGGTTCAACCCCTTTCGTGGGTCCTGTTTCGCGCACGTCGCGTCGACTTTCGTCGTGCGTGAATTGAAAAATAACATTCGAGCGACCGTTCATCCCTGTCAGAAGCCATTTTCCAGGGATCTCGGTGACAGCTCGATGCGGGAGCTCGTTCTTTGATGGTAAAGTTATTATCGTTACAGTTTGCATTAATAGCGGGGGACTTCTGTTTATTAGGTGCTCGATGTTATTAACGACCGTTGGGTACTGCAGATAAATATTCTGCTTCTTCAGATCGAGGCTTCATTATAACGCTCCTTGTCTCGCGAACTTTATTACGAGTACTCTAAGTTTATGCAGTAAATATGCTTTACGAGGTTACTTTGATATCGGACGCGCCACTTGTTAGTCCGTGAAATAGATTTTCATAAAACGAACGATCGTTCTGTATGCATAAAATGAGCGTTCGATGCTGTTAGCGGTGATGTCGCTTTTTACTAGCAGGCTCCGATTGCGCAAACGGGGCACGTGTGGCCGAACTCAGATAAAGGTATAAAGGTCAATGGAAACTTATAGAAATATCGTGTTCCGTACGGAAAAGCGTCACATCCCAAAAATTTTCTATTTTCATTGCTTTGTCGTTGGAAAGAGCGAAATGCGGTTCCCCCTTATCAGGAAAAGTGTCGCGAGCGAAAATCAAGAGCGTAACTTCAGGGCCAACTGGAATTTAGTACGATACTTCGGAATTTACGGTGTTTCTTTTCCTTCCCCTGCAAACTTCTTCCTCTATTCTCCCAAACTCAATCGAAACATCTAGCGCGTTTTCTACCGAAGCATAAAATCACTGTTGCACACAGCACGCGTTCTCTTATTTACATTTAATAAAAACAGAAGGCTGGACGTGTTATAATTTTCTTTCGAAACGTCACATCAATGCAAACTCTATTTCTAATTTCCTGTAACTTCCAACTAAAAGCAAGAAAATTATCTACTTAGGTATCCGTCAAGAAATTCTCTCGCATTATTCCCAGACTTTAACCTAGCAGTCTCACTTTTGCTGCACAATCTCGCGGCAGCGATTTGCATATCTGGATCCTCCTTCAACAAAGGCGCCACCAGATGCCCGGCGGCGCGCGTCCGCGCAGCCGCGGGCCTCCCTTAAAAAATGACTCGGTGTGTTTCTTTCAGGCCGATACGGAATTATCGATGATCCGTTCTAAGCCGACGATTCGGGAAGATTTTCAGCGGCGCGCACAATAACGTTCCGGCAGGTGGATCCATTCACGAGCCACGTCCACGCCCTCGAGAGATTACGGCGCGGGTTCACGTGGAAGCCGATGCTGCGTCATGGGGGTAGAGCACCCTCTGTGGCTGTCTACGACCACCGTGGCAGAGGCCGCCGTCCAGGAAAGCGGTGGTTCACACCCCGGGAACGGGAACCCCTCGCTCCGTCGGAACATGCCTCTCCTGGCCCGCCGCGTGAAATTTAATCGTCCCGACGCGGGAGTCGCCTTCGAATTGCCGGGGGTTAGATGATGTTGCGCCCACTCTCGCCACCCTCCCGCGTGTTACGAGCGTGTATCGTGACCGTGAATAATGTTGACGAATGATGATGATGCGCGCGCTGCGGAGCTCCTCCGAACCTCCCCCCTCGTCCCGATCGATCTCCACGGGGGCACGTACACGCCGGCCGAGAAAAAGATCGTTTTAAGGGAATTAACGTTGTCCGCTGGTAAATAAAGGACGCGCTCGTTCCTCCTGTCGCCGGCGAACGGATTAAGCGATTTTACGTTAATAAAGTAGCCGCTTTTACGGCAAATTGCGCTGAGCTAGTTACGCGGTTTTGTCCTTCGGGAGGAAAAATGGATGTTTGCTGGATTCTGTTTCTGGGTTGCTTGCCCCTTCGGCTAGAATGTACTGTAAGGATTATTTAGAACGGACGTGTGTCTGGAATCGTATACTTTTTTAGCCGTTGAGTATTTCTTGTTTGCGAACCAGTCCGTTGCCCCTTATGTATCGAATATGTGTGGCATAAAGAGGGAGGCTTTAAGAAGATCTGTCTTTGGCCTGGATATAATCGTGACGCACGTTGCAAATCCTCTCATCTATTTGTATCCCTAATAGCAGCAACTCGTAGCGGAATTAGAGCGACCAAATAAGCCACTCTTATTGTTAGAATCAGGCGTGCTCACCGCCGCAATGCTGCGCATTGCCACATCGAAGGAACAATATGATACTGTGGAAGTTTCAGTGGCAGCGCAGCTGGCGTGAAACGGTCCAGATATTTATTCGACTTATCGACTCCTAATGAAATTTCTCGATTCGAGTGCAGGGGTGAAGGCGCGACAAGTGGGGCCCCTTCCAGGGCACCGACAGATGGGAGAGTGCCCTGTAACCATCTTACACGTCACAGGGTAGAAAAAACATAGGGTGAAAGTGTGGTGCCAAGGAGCGGGGGCAGAGAGCCGTCCCCGAACACCTTGTAGTGGTAACTCTAACCAGCCCTCCAAATATTATTCCCCAGCAATCAAGAGTTCTTTAAGACTTTTCTTTTTTAACGATCGTGGGTGACAGTGACGGGCACGCCAGCCCTGAATATTTTTCTAACCTTTGGGCGAGGGCGCGGCGGATGCACCGGCGCTTTGTTTTCACAGAAAATAGGAGCGAAAATTGAGCAGAACCGCAGAGGAGCTCTCGCCTCGCCGCTGGCTGATCAACTGGACCCTTTCGGGATATTTTTTTAACAATTTATCGGTCCGCGAACGATCATCGGCGATTGTTATGTATGCACGCCATTGGCCGGAAAAGATAAATACCGCGCCGGTATTCAAAGCCCATTTGGGAAAACTTTTCGCGATCGATACGCCGTAGTTGTGTACAGTGCACGCGGGTAACGTTAAAAATAAATGTGCCGTGGTAGTCGCGGATTAATTTTATCCGAAGCTGTTAGTGTGCCGCTGCTGCATTACGAGATTACAGTTTCGAGCATTAAATACTCTTACACCCCCTTCTTCCTCTTGCCGCGATCTCCATGAATGTTCCTACAGAGACGCGGGTCTCAACTATCCACGGACGATCCAAAACAGTTGAATCGTTTCCCAAAAGTCCACAGGGAGAGTACCTGCCTAGCGTTTGTTCAAACGTTGCGACAGGTGAGCAGAGGCGAAGGGGAATCGAGGGAGACAGACATTTAATATTTCACTTATAATATCTTCGTTCCAATCTGGCCGCGACAGGTCTTGCAACTTTCAAATGAAAATGCACGGGTCCCCGCCTCCCTCTGATCCCACCCCTTTGACGGGCGGCCCTTATAAATATTCAGAGCGGGACGTGAAATAACGCGACACGCGAGACCAAAGGTATTTCTTATCATTCCACGCGGACGGTCGCGGTGTTATGTACACGCGTTATCTCACGCATTGCCCTTTGGTATTGACCGGCCCTCGGTTTTCGTAATTACGAGTTTCACTTTCCGCCCGTCTCGTCCCGTTTATTCCCGCTTCTTTCCGCGGCCATCGGGACGCACGCGACTCGAACGGGGACATTATCGCGAGCAGGGTCTGGGACGAGCAAAAAAGTGGAGGAAATTTCAAATAGAAACGCGATATATCTTCCTGTAAGTGGCCGTGCGCGGTCTCAACGTTACGTGACCAGCGTTTCTTCCTTCCCTTTTCAACGATGAATAAAAAGGCAGAGAGCGAGAGAGAGAGAGAGAGAGAGCAAGAGAAAGAGAGAGGAAAAGAAACAGGAGGGTATAGAACGTCCGTCGTTGGGACATTGGATGCTTTTATGACGCAGCTAATAACGTTCCTCGTTACGAAACGGATTAATTCGCGAGTGGTCGGCGCCGAGAGCGTGACACTGATGTCTCGCGGTGGAGAAGTCATATTTATTTATGTTAATGTTTTGCAATCCGTCATCCGTGGCACGGCCGCGTGATTATTACAATTCGAACGGTTTTGTCGCCGCGTTACTTCCACACGAGCAAAACCGTTCGAACTTTTTAAGCGACAGTAATATTAATTTAATGCGACACCGCGGCTGGAAACAAAACGCGCTTTCCGGGGGGGGGGGGGGGGGACGTGGGGGTAATAGTACGCCAAAAACACCGGGGCCGGACAATTAGCGTGGCTCCCGCGGGTTCCATAAACCCGTATTCCCGTTCCACGCTCGCGCTTCGACCTCTCTTCTTCCTCCTATCTGCGCCGGACGCTGTGCGCCGTGATAACGAAAATATTCCATTAATTTCTGCGTCCATATTCGATTGGATTCTGACAGGGATTATCGGGGGTGCATTAAAAAAAAAGGAAAAAGAATACGCGCAACAATAACAGAAGGAAGGACAGGCGACGCGGGGCGCAATGGTCGCGGTGGGTATCGGTGATTATTAATCGCCGCCGAAAACTACCGGCCCGTTATTGCGAAATATCCCGATAAACGAGAACCATCGAAATCAGGGCCGCTGATTCCAAGCGTCCTGAATAAAAGTTCACGAAGCGCTCGTGATTATCAGCCGGCGGGAAAGAGAGTCCTGGCCGCCGTAAACCGTGAAATAAAGGTGATTTAAAGCGTTGCATAAACGTGTCTCTTAAACGAAATATACCAGCAGGAAGTGCGATAGGCACTTTAGCGATATGTAAAAAGAAATTATGGGCCCGGCGCAAGAAATAGATTCAACGTCCACTGATTATAAGCTTCACTTTTTCTTCGCTTTTAGTAGAGAGCTACTTGTTTCAAAGTAACGTCTTGCTTTATTTGTTCCTAACGACGTGCGTGCGGCACAACGTGTTGCGTGCCATTCCCATCTACCAGCGAAGTCTCTCCAAGTGTGCACGCGATCTGACTTGCATTAATGAAGTTAATCACTAACGGACTAACGATACCCTGAATGACGTCTATTGGCCATCAAATGGAATAGTAGAATGTTATTAACACCTACGATAGATAGAGCTTGTATATGTATGTACGTATATCGGGAACCACGATGCTTGAGTGGTTTTCAGGCCGCGTGCTCAGCCGGTGGTCATTTTAATGAAACAACGCCGCATCGACGCTGCTGAGACAGAGGGGACAACGACGGGGCGAAATCAAACGGCTTTCGGGTTCGGTGCTCGAGGTAACGGTGATAAAACGCCGCTGCCTCTAAAACGGCGGTACAGCCATTAAAATCAGTACGGAGCTATTTGTACGGGTTAGGCTCTCAGTGAAATTTATTTTCAATCCAAGCACGGGTATCTTTCTCTCTACGAGGCAGCCCGGCTAAACCTGGCATGAATATACTGCGCTCGCGGGCTACGTGGCCGCGGTACGTGTAAACTGCTGCTTCGGACCGTGTAACTTCATGACGGCGAAACAAATGTTTGCCGCCGGAAGCGCGGAACTATTAAGACAGATCGCCGCGCATCGAGCATTTCCACGAAAATCCCGAGCACAGCATTCGTCACGCGGCGCCGGCAAATTTTATTCCGTGTCGCCGATATTTATTATAACCCCCTCCGTCGCGGTGTAATCGCGATACGCTCTTCCATCTCGATGGAATCATGAAAATGGAATATGTTAAACAAGGTTTTTGCAGAGGGAAACGGGGCGGGCGATGTGTGCTCTGGCGAATATTGTAAATTGTTATATTTATTATATCCCGGTTCAATGGAATTTTTCGTCTCTGTCGGGGCGGCAATCGCGGGAAGAGGACGGGCTGATGAGATTCGCCGGAAACCATCCGACGCGTATTCAATATTTTTCGTCCTCTACAAAATTCGAAAATTTCAGTATCGTCCGGCGCCGTTTGTTTAATGGAAGCCGGCTAATTACAGCTCGGGGGGGTTGGAAATCACATCCGCGTTTCTCGAAGTCTTCGGGTCCGTCGTCATTAGGAAAATGGAACCTGAAACCTACAAACACATCACGGTTCAAAGCTGGTACTTTGAACGTGTATCGCGAAGCATAAAAAGTTAATTAACCTGTCACAAACATGGCAAGAGGGGGTTACAAAGCGGGCACGGTATCGCGGTCCCCGCGCTGAATCTGTTACATATTTAACCATAAAAATAACTTCGGTCTCCATTTCAACCCATTGGGATAGCCTCGAGGAGTTTGCGTCTGCCCTTTGCAAAGAGACCCCTGCGAAAGCAGTAAGAAGAAAGACACGCCTGTCTCGAGGGCTGTGTATACACAACGCCTGGCAAGATCTATTCCCAAAGATCATTCGCGAAAAAAGCGCGGGCAAGCGAGAAAAAAATAAAAACATTTCCATGGTATAAATCTTGGATCGTCGTGTAAACGGATATTAGATATGTGCGGCTCGCGTGCAAACATCGACGCCAAGAGATACCGACCCCCGTACGATGCATCATCGCGATCAACCCCCCTCCGCGAGTTTATGGGTGCTGCAAGTGCATCCACGAGAGGGGGGGTGTTCGCGCTATCGGCGTCGGAATTCGGGCGCACTTTTTCGTTTCGTATCACGCGATCTATGAAACATTGATAGGACGCCGGCCAGGGATAAAAAAAAGGAGAGCACGGACAGAAGAGGGACAGAGGGTTTCGGGCGCATGCGGAACGACCATGCATCATCGTTCACGCTTCATCCCTTGATATGCAAGCGCTACACACGTGTGCGCGTATATATGCACGCGCGTCCGCGTGCGCGCATATGTGTGTACATACGCCAATGTACCAGGCGCATAAATCGAACTTTTGCATTTCCGTCGTCGACAGTTGTCCCCCCCTCCTCTCTCCTCCGCGTACCCTCATTGCCTGGCGTCGCGTGCTGCGTGCAGGAAACATTCGCTGACCTGCCCGTGTTTTTTCCAACCAACCCCCCTTTCCGCCCCGCAAGTGCGCTGCACGCGTATGGCGAATTTCTGCCGTAATATTCAGACGCGAATCGAACGTAGGGCGCTCCCGTGACAATCCAGCCGGCGATCGAATGGATTCGCGTAAACCGGGATGGAAAGGGCTTCGCATGAGGGGTTTCATTGTTTACAGGGGCTAAGTGAGATTGCTGTTGATTAGTGGAAAAATGGGAACGACGTATCGAGAGCAAAACCGCTCGCTCGTGGAACGTTAAACGAATTATCATGCGTTGCTGCAGCGAGAATATTTCTCCCGGTCGGTACAGATCCAACCAGCCCCGCGCCCTTTGAGCTGCCGTAATTTCCCAGGACAAGTTACGCGCTGCGAGTAGGAAAAACACAGGTGCTGGCGGAAGCCTTGCGCTTTCGGCGAGGAACGAGATTAAACAGTCAGACGCGCGAAAAGCCCGCGCTCGTACCTTTCATTTCTCCGCGCTCCCTCGCCCTTCGCCACCTTCTTGCGCCTCGCCCCGTGGCGGCGTGGCACGCTCGGAGTTGATCGCGCGTACGAGCCGCGGCGTTTTTCGAAGCCGCCGGTACGGAGGCAGGTATAATTTATGCAAAGGCCGGGGTTAATTCGATTCTGGATTCAGACGAAAATAATCTGCCTGGATCCGGCCCCAGCCACCGGATGAGTTTTACCTTTTCGAATCGGAAAGGGCCAACGGGGCTCGGGGAGGGGTTCGGCCGGACAGAAGGCCGGAGGCATGCGCGATGAGCTTTTCTCCGGCACCGGAGCCAACGAAATTAATATTTAATTTTCTATCCCTCATCCGCCGCGGAAGTTCCTACGGCCCTCTTGGCTTATACGCCACCGTGCTCGTGGTTTTATTGCCCTGGTGGCCGAGCGTACACGGTGCTCCATTGTTTCGCGGCTGTATTATATTGCCACTCGAAACACGGTACTTTCTTCCTTGCCCTCTGCTCCCTTTCTCTCTCCCTCCCTCTATCTCTCTCTCTCTCTCTCTCTCTCTCTCTGGACCCTCGATTGCGCCAACGAGCCACGTACGGTCGAGTGGCGGCACAGCTACTGGACGACGACCTGAACGTGCCAACATGGCGAATTAACAGCCGAGAAACCAATAATCCGGCTCCGACCGCGACGCTAACGCCGCGATCTACGCCATGCAAGCTTTCCTATGCCCGTTACGGTTTAACGGATTTGGGACGTTTTAATTATGCCGGATTCAGTAGGGGTGAAGGTAGTCGTAGAGTAAAATGGGCAAGCTAATACGAGTCTCGAGTTGTACAGGTTGTTGGGTTGTTAGGTCAACGAGTTGTTAGCTTTTCTTTTTCTTTCTGGCTCCCACCGTGGATCAGATGTCAAGAGTGCGCCTTGAATTATTTAGCTACAAACGGTATTCCGACTGACGCAAAGTCACCGGGCGGCCTGACCAACTGGCGCTTCGGAGGAAACCAGGTGCACCTTTCGATGGTCGATAACTTATATCGCAATTTTCGACGGGGCACCCACAAATTTGGGAATCGATCCGAGAACAAGTTGCCTCGATAGTTCATCTTCGCTGAAAGGAGGAGAAGGTTGGTTGGGAGAATCAGAGGCCACTGCAGGCGGAACAGGAGTTGGGGTGGCGAGATAACGACGGATCTACGTCCAAATTAGAGCTCGTCAGCCTCGAAAACGAGCCGGGGCGTTGCCCGTTACCGTCTCGGCTGGTCCCAGAAACAAGGATCAAGAAAGCTGGCCATTTCTACTAGCGCCGGCTACCCAGTTTCCTCCTTCTCTCTGGCGTGGAACCTTGAGGTTAGCCTCAACTAATACTGGCACTCCGGCCCCTCTGCGATGTAACCTCTCATTACCTTCCCGTGTCCGCCGCGGCTCTTCTCGAGCATCTTGCCCACCTTGATTTGATTAGCATAATTGCACTTACCTCGGCCCCTCTGCCCGGCCACAAATTTGACAGGGAGGACTAGGAGAGCCCAGCGGCCGGATACACTGTCTCGGTGCCGCGTGGCGACTGAAAGCGATAATCATTGCCATTATTTTAATACCGGTTATAATAATGATCATCCTACGGTGGTAATGATCGGCCACCGTGTTAGCGGAAGCGTCGCGTTTGCTCCTCGACTCGAGCACCAGCCGCGGCACCAAGTAATTTATCGTAACGCTGCTGGAGCATGAAGTAGCAGGACGTTTGATGTCGGACCGGAGACCCGAGTTCTAGGAAAACGAGATTTCTCCAGCGAATTCTGAATCGATTACTCTGTCTCTGTCAAAGTATCTCCTGGCGATGTCAAACTCTTTAGAAAGACGCTGCAAGTTCTACAAACACCGAGCTAAATGGATTAAGAGTGAACCTGTTAACCAGGGGGGAAACCAGTTAATTTGTCATTTCCAAACGCCTACGCATTAAGCGAGATGACTTAACTCGTCGCGAAACTTTCATAATTACACTTATACAAAAGAAGTGTAACGATAATTTCGAATTCACTCGCTTTTAATCGCTCGTGAATATACGTTTTGAATAAACAAATATATATATAAAAAGAAAGTTTTAAGTTCAACGATTTTATTTAATATGATCGAAAATGCTCTAAAAACTATAAAAAATAAGTCTTTTTTTCTTGTACTACAATACGATAGTGATGCCACTTTAAATAAAATCGTGGGGTTGGATATTTCATCGCTTTTCATCGCTCATTTCGACGCTTCATTCTGTATTAAATTGATTCGAATCTGGTTATGAAATATCCTGCCCACGATTTTATTTACAGTGACATCACCATCGTAATTGTAGTACAAGAAAAGACTTATTGTTTACCGTATTTTCGATCAAATTAAATAAAATCGTTTAACATAAATTGTTTTTTATATATTTTTTATTATTTACTTTTCAGTGTTTGAGTTTCGCAACTAAAAAACTTGAAGCATTAAAATATTTTTATATGACGGATCGTTTCTCGATAAATTCTTGCGGAATTCGCGATGCTAATATTTCCTAGGCAATGCAGCGGCTGTAATGTTTGCACCCTGCAAAGGCTGATATCAAGTCGTTTGCATTTATGGTTGTGTTTTTATTGTAGTAATTTTTTCACACCCTCGAGGGTGAGTTTTTTTTTAAAGTTTGTATTGTCACCATAACTACGTACACCTGCGAAGTTTCAAGTCTATTGTATTTGTGGAAGTGGGTGAAAATTGTGTTACAAAATTTGAACCAAACAAACAAACGGACAGAGGAGTGATGCTAATACAAAATCAATTAAAAACAGATCAAAAGATAATCTCATTACCGACGTGCATCTCCAACAGTCTGGGCGCTGGCAACAGCGAAGAATGATTTCTCTGTGAAATGTCGTAAGACTGTAGCATCCTCATTGTTCGGCAAATAGAGATGCGTCACTTGAACCGGCGAGGGGTCGCCGCAATTGAAGAGCGACAATGGCGGATCGTTTTACGCGAAATAAAGTGATGTCGGCGTTACATTTCGTCCCCTCGGCAGTGTCTCGTAGCGATCTTAAAATTTCTGCCGAAAGGAGACACCGGATAAATTGAATGTTTACAGCGTCCGCGCTGGATATTTCTGTTGCGAGGGGCGGCGCTGTCACCCCTCGAAGCGGATCGTCTCGAATGTCGTGAAAAGAGCCGGGCCCGCGACATCTCCGACTTTTTATTCCCAGGGACGTTCGAACCCCTCGCAGCTTTTAATCTGTCACGCGCACAGGACGATACGAAAAACGTCTGATCGCTGACCCCCTTTCCGCGAGGCAATATTACTTAGCGTCGCGCGGGATTTCGAAGCGGACAAGTTAGCGACGCGATTGATGGCGAGGCGGCCATCGATCTGCCGCGAAGGGGTTGTAATAATGAAATATCTTCGTCGCCGCTGCATGGCTGTAACTGTCATTGCGCGGAATCTGACGGATGTCCGTTTTAATCCGCGCTATTAGTCAGTGTCAGGAAGAATTTTGCATTAGGAGCCGCGCTGAAAATGTCATCCATCGGGGGTGACGATAATGAAAATACGCGAAGGATTGCCGGGGCATGATGTAGTGGCTTATTTATTATTTCGAAATGAGCGGCCTCGGTAATGGCGCGCTCGGTAATTGTGACAGAAACGAGATTCGGATTAACATAAATAAAATCAGCGGGGGATCGGTGCGCGTCGTGTACCAATTGTTGCTAAATTTATATCCTCCGGCTGGAAGCCCACTGGGGGTGGACGGGCAGCAAGATTGAAGGGTGCTGCCACCCTACGAGCAGCCTATAAACTCGGAGGATTCTGCGAGTGGTGCAAGTTCACCCTCATCGGGGGAGTTTTTCGCGAGAGAGCATACCTTATCCTCCTGGCTGGAGCTTCTCTTTATCACTTACTCCCCCGATATTGAAACCCACCGTCCCAGCAAATTCCGAGCTACACGAATGAATTTATCAACCCCCCGCGATACGTTCAGTTCCTAGTGTCTCGATTACGCGCGTAAGGGACTCAATGAACGGGAACAATTAAAATAGCCAAAAGAAGAGAAACGAAACTACGCGAACGTCCCGCGATTCGTTACCTACCGTCTACCGTGCCGGAGAAATTTCATCTCGTCTCCGGCCGAGCGCCGACATCGATACAAATTTTAATAAACCCCCTGGTTCGTGGAAAAAATGCACGCGCCCCGACTCGCGATCGCACTGCAGGGCAGCCCCGATTAAACCCCGTCGTTTTTTTTTGTACTTTTTCGCCGACGGAACGATCCGGCCCCGTGCATTTTGCTCGTATTTTCCGTAGGATCCCCGGCTTCGGGCTCATAATTGAAAATCACTGTAATCCAATATCCTTGCTCGGGGGTGCGATATAAAACTGAGTGGATCCCCGCTTGAGGTCGTTCCGCCCCAACCGACGCGGCCCGATACCGACCAATAAGGAGGCATAGCGGTAACCATAAGAGAGGAACGTCGAACTGTGCGAACACCCCCTCGTCCTACGGGACAAAACCGCACAAGTGTACAGGGTGTTTCGTTATTAGTGGACGTAACTTTAGGGGCGTGGGTGTGTTCAGCGCATCGACGTAATAAAAAATAGTTCATAGGAACGTGGTACCCAATGAAAATTCTTATCAAGGAACAAGGGTTTTGTATTTTGCGTTAAACGAAAACATGGCTTGAAAGCACAAAACCAGTTCAACATATTTCAGCAAATGGGGTAGCTCTGTTTGCGATCGAGTACTTTTTTACTCGAACGCTAAACGACCTCGTAGAGAATAGTTTTGTACCTACATGGAAGGGTGTTTCGTGATTGGTGGATGTAACTTCGTAGGTGAATGCAACGTGAATAGTTAAAAATTCAGTTTATATCGAGCATTGCGGAAACACAGGAACTCCTGCAACTCGTAAACGGGGCCGAACAGAGCGCGTGTTTGTATGAACTTTTTTTTTGTATCATAGCGTAGGTCTGAATTCAACCCCTAAAGTTGCGACCACTACTAGAGAAACGCCCTGTATGCTCGTAGCATTCCTCGTATTGTTTCCCAATGGGAATTCGGCTACCTTACATCGGAACATATCGGTGGACTCCTTACCGCACGGTTTATTACGACTTACGGGGATGTTCGCCGTGCCCGTGGTATTTACAGCTCGGCCATTCTCGCTGCAGCCCCTTTACGGCTGGTATCCTAGGACACCGTGGTGACAAACCATAGGGAAAAAGAAGAATTATTGGCAGGAAGAAATGGTCGCGTTAAGAGGAGATCGTGTTAATCTCTGGGGTGTGATAGAAGGACCGTTATTGGTGATCTTTCTCTCCTTTGGGTAATGGATAGAAATTTTGTTTCTTTTTATAAGGGAGGAGCATCGTCCTTGCTTCGTAATTCAAGTTTATGGTGTATAATCTTCGTACGTTCAAATGAACGATTCCATTACTGTCGTTTCATAGACGTAGGGGAGAGTGAGGCAATCTGTTGTGTATTTCGTAATTTTACTGAATAAATCAATACAAAACAGATTGTTTTTGTATCTTTCTAAATAGGTTGTTAGTTTAAGTATTTAAAAAAATAATTTTCAAGAAATATTTCACCCCGAATCTTGGTTTTATTACAATTATAACTCAAGTGACCAGCATTAGCCTCTTTCACCCTAATTTCGTCCCGTATCGCAACCAAAAAAACGGAGCACCCTGTACAGGACACTATTCGCAACTTACAGGTATATACCCACCATCTGCCTACCTTTTGCATACCTATATTTAAAATTTAGTACCTCAGTCAACCCTGTTGCGTCCAGTCAACGTCCCCTTGCCACATTCCCCGAAGTTTCGTGCAACTGTCTACGATCTTCCGTCGACTTTCTAGACGTATTTTTCATCGTTTCCTTGCTCGAAATTCCAGCATATCCAGTGGCAACAAATGCGAGCCTCTGTATCATTGCTGAATCATGGTCCCACGAGATGAACGCAGGGAGAAGAGTCGAACCCACTATATGACTTGGACCGCGTCGTTTCCTCTTTAAACTTTTCAGCATAAATTGTCATTTGTCCTCGGCGAGTCGGTGTTACGGAGGTCACTTGTCTCCCTGCTCGTCGCCCCGGTACAGCATAGAACGTGTAGGTCGTGAAACGTGGCTCCTTTTTCTTTCTCGCTGGTCCCCCGCCCGGCGACCCTTCTTCCGCGATGGTGTTCCGTTGAGCAGGAGTAGCTCTCCGGGGGCAGGAGCATCTATTTTATAAGACTGAGAAATATCGGCGGCATCAATAACGGTTTATCTCGAATACAAATTGCCACCCTGAGAGGACCGCTGCCTTAAGAAAACACTCGTAATCCGTGGAGAGTGAAACAGGGGCGTAGCGACAGGTCACCGGTACCCCCGCTGACTATCTATTGCCCGAGGGCACCGTATCGACCCCTCGTGTGTTGATACGACAGCGCTGGTCCTCCTCGACGACGCTCGAAATTAATTCCGCCGCCCTTCGCACTCGTGCTCGACTTCTCGATGGAACACGATCGCCCGTTATTTTTTTCCGTCGCCACTTTGCAAGCGCAAACTCTGGCTAAACATTAACGCGCTGTTTACCCGAAGGGTGGATGCTCTTTATTCAACCCTCTCCCCACCAACGCGTAATACATCCTCCTTTTATTTATGCCCGCTTAAAATACATATTTCACGGGGACGGTCCATAAATCTGTTTTATCGGGAGACCGCTTCCTCGCCAGCCAGACACTTTGTTTTAGTTCATTTCCACGACGATTAGGGCGGTCGTCTCGAATACCGCTTGCCCCTATCAGCCTGTTTCTTCCACTCGTCTAACATCGCGTTGTTTTTTTTTTCTCAGACTCACTCGGTGGCCAGGGTGATCTAGATAGATCTCGACCCCATTGTCGGACCACCAGACGATCGTTTGGCATGGTTTAATGGCGTGGTCCGCTGGTCACCGATGATGAATGACGCCAGCGAAACGGGAGACATTCGGCGCGATCCGACGCTTCAAGAGCTTTTTTGTCACCGGAGCTCGTTACGTCCCGGCGCCAGCCTGGCCAGCAACTATGCGCCAGAAACAATGTTGACTAATCGCTTTCCAAAACTACGGTGAAAAACCACGGGGCCGTAATGGCGACCCTGTTTTTGAGGCCGCGCCCGCTGGCCGGCTTCTTTTGCGCTTGGGAATCGCGCGGCGACCTTGGTCCTTAAAATCGCCAGCGGGAAAAAGTTGTCGACTCCTCGCCAACGATTCGGAAATGCCGTCTCCAAAACGATGAGTCGCTGAATTTTAACGACGCAAATAAATCGCGCGTACGCGAATACGATTCACGATTGAGCTTTTAAGAGGAGACACTCGAGTACCTTCTTCTGTCAATTAAACAATCGGTTGAAATTGATATTTTAAGGTTTAATTTGAATGTGAAGTTGATTTAAGCCATTCTCTTCCATAAATTCATTCGTTTTCAAACTGCTCACTCGTGGATGTTCAGGAAACTTTTAATCCAGATCAGAATCTATTTGCTTGTATGTTATATATAAGGAGGATTCCGTGGTTTTTACTCTCTCTCAGTTTCTTCCCGTCTTCCGTTCCAAGATATTCGAGAAGACAGAATACTAAAGAATGCCCCCTCGGAAATATGATTTCTTCCCTTCGTCATTGGTCCTACGAATTAGTCTGAGGAATAATTCTACCGCAGCCACAGAAAACAAACCTTATTATTCCGGCGGATGCGGTTAATTTGATCGGCGAGAATTTGAAATGATAATAAGGCTGAGTTTTTCTCGTTTTACGCTCGTCGTTAAACTCGTCCCGCAGTATATATATTTCTCGGTCTTGGAACCACGAATTTCAACATTCGTATGCCATATACTCTACCTTTCATAAGGAGCTTCTCCTTTACTATCAAAAATAATTTCATTTTTCGGTACCATTTCGAGATTTCACAAACATTCTTACAATTACTTTTGTGCAGAATGAATTTTCTTTTATTAATTGTATATTTGCGAGGAACCTTCCATGGAATCTACAACGCCCGTTTCAATCTTCTTTTTGGTATAGATGCAACGAGCCTATTGGCTTCTTGACCAGGGGAGATGCTCCGCCGGAATTTACATGAATGAGAGTTCCTATCTGCAAAGCCGATGCAAGGCAGCCGGGCTATACTGTAGTGCTTGTAAACCAAATTATCTGTATTAGTACGTGCACACATTTACAAGCATCTTGCATTTAGCCAACGTTATTATGCTTGCTCTGAATTACTTGTTTGATTGCTGTACACAGAAACTGTTCTCTATAGCGGGTCGTCGTTTGATATGAGCTACAAAATTAAGGTTCTGTTTACGTAACCCTATTCTGTTCCCATTCATTGGGACGGTTCAATATCCTTCAGTAGCAAGTATTGACTCTTAAACATTTCATTGGGCAAGCAGCAACGCACAGTCGTTAATGCAGAGCAAAGTGTATATATTTGTATAATTTTCTTTGCTCATGCAAAGTCTACGGGTTATCTCGAGATGAAGCTACTCAATGCCACTACACTGATCAATCAAAAATTCACGAGATACACAGGTGTTTGCGATGCGATTACTTTCGAGGCACATCTATTCGCTTGGCGAAGCTCCCCCGCCCTATTTCGCGTGCAACATATTTCTAACGACGTACCATAAACATGATTGATATATTATTAACCACCTCCATTAAAGGAAAATACTGCGGTCGGATGAAATATATACGTTCTCCTGTGGGGAGGCTTTTCCAACTCGCACCACGCTGGAGAACAGTCGACTGAATACGAGAAATGAGAAAGAGAGGTTTGACGTGGCCGCGGGGGTTCGGAGGTAATAAGAAAAGAAAGAGGGAAATGCTCCTGCGTAAATTTAGCTGAGGGGTGACGAGACTGCCATGTGGTGCCGATCTCACGGTTCGAGGTTGCACAAGTGCAGCAGCAAGGACACAGAGTGGAGATTTTTCTCTACAAAATTGCGTTACGACAGCGCTTCATGCATTCTGCAAACTTGCCCACTCGCGGGATCGTTTAACAGTTATTTCAGCTATTGCGACACCTAACTGAGTTCAAGTTTCATTTTGCAAAATCAATTAGACTTTATACCATTTTTTTTATTTTTAGTGTTACTGAAGTTCATCCTTAATTTACTATTTAATTTTACAAGTAAGCGTATCGTCCTCTGCACGTGGATTTTGGAACTATTCTATAGCTCATAGCAATCTCATTGAAACAAAATTCTCCTGGTATATATTTCGTCGAAATCGATTCAGTAGTTTCTGAGTTTTGCGCTTTCAAACACGCATACATACGCAGCACGAATGTTTTTATATAATGGTACAGATGGATGTACTCGCGAAATGTAAATTGGGAATGTAAAAACTGATTCACGAAAGGACAAAGGGCCACGCGTACAGCTTCATGGAAAATACAGCAATGGAATCAGAGCAGGGGGGTGGAGTTTTCTTACGAGTATATCCGCCGATGGCATTTAGAAACCGAATTTAATATCTAGGAGAAGTCGTCGGGAAACGCATCGAAACGAACGATTCGGCCGATGTTGAACAGTTTAATATCCAGGGGAGCCGGGCCGGGGGCGATTTCCTTTCGCGAAGGGTGAGAATCGTTGGAAAGTCATTCGCCTCCGTTCGCTTGAGAAAGCTTATATGCCCTTTCTCCCTTAATCTTTATAGTTCCGGGGCGACTCGTGAAAAGTGAATTTAACCGGGCAAAATGAAATCGGAATGTTTACGGTCCCGAGGAACTCGCCCCCGTACGCAAATTCCATTTCCATTGTCGAATCATTTCTTTTTTCTTCTTAATCCCCGAGCAGCGCGCGGCCGTCGCGCAAGGTCAACGAGCGCTGATACGATTTCATCGCCGGAAGTACGGGAGCCGAGGAATTTCCGCGAGACCGTTTTCCACCGGCGAACGCTCAAAATTCCCGTCACAGCTCGCGGAATGTGCGGTAGGACACTTGAAACATCGCAATCCCTCAGACCGCTGAGAACTTAAATATTCTGCGGTGCTCCTCTGTAAGACCGATTCGAAGAAGATTTAGTTTCGCGGAGGGGCGGCGAAGAGCCGGGGGAGACAAAGGCGTGGAAAGAGACGAAACGAAAGGAACCCCGTCCCGGGCGTGTCAGCTTAATGGAACGGAATTGAAATCATTTGCCTTGCGACAGGCACGGCACGTCGTCGCCTCCTGAGCTTGGCAGTCCAGTCGTCGTCGGTCTGCTAGCCCTTCCATCCCTCCTACCCGACACCCCCTCCCCTGCCGCTGGTATAATTGAAATTCTCGAACGGAGAGAGAAAAGAAAAAGCGTCACGAGGGTTACACGGTGGCGGAGGAACGAGGGAAACAGAAGCCTTCCGAGACGGATAGCGCTACTAATGGAGTCCTGGTTAAGCGTTGGTCCGAGGTACAACCTTCATTACATTTATCTCCCTGGGTTTGTGGTCCTCCCCAAATGTCGGGGCACGGAGGGTTCTTCCCCCATCGAAACATAAGGCCGTTAAACGATTTAATTCAATTCGTGCCGGGCGCCGCGGGGTGGAAAGAGGAGGGCGGGCTTCAACGAATTTAACGCCTCCGATAGTGTTTCGCGGTACGGAATTTCCCCGGCATCGACCTACCACCTTACCTCAGCGTTTTAACACATTGCGCCCACCCTGCACCATCCGATACCCCTTTCGCTCGTTACCGCCGCTCGTTTTTCGTCCCGGTGCATTTGCATCGGCGGGGTGCTTGTTTTGCGACAATGCACGGATTTGCGTGAATCGGCGAAACGTGCAATTATAACACATGGGAGGGAGCTGTTGACGCGTGGGTCGCGAAAATTGGCGTTTCGTTTATTGGTGGGATGGTTGGACGGAGTGACTATTGAAACAAACGATTTTTCAAGTTTTAAACATTTTTTATACACACATAACAAATACATAGGATAGAGAACCTGGATGTTGACGTTGCAAATTTAAACGTCTCGACCGTCGACGCCCGTCCGCCAACCCCCTGTCTCGGTGGTTTTGGCGGCGCATAATGTACAGTTGGCACAACATTTGGAAAGTAGTTGGCAAGTTCTGCTTTACAATTATTGCGCATAACCCTAACGCGGCCGCTGACGGTTAGGATTGGCAGGGTGAGGTATGAGAAACGCGGGCGCGAGAGGCGCAAGAAGCTAAGAGAGTTGGAGAGGCTCACGGTGCGCCCAAAGAGAGGAGAACAATGCGAACTTCGAGATAACTTCACAGAGCCGGAATCAACATGAAAGGGGAAGTTTCCATCTCTAATTGGTATTTAGGAGATCCGAAACAGACCCAACTTGGCGCCGCCCTTACGTAGCCCCCACCCCCATCCAACCCTCGTTCACCTTTATAATACACGCGCAACCCTTGTACGCTCGCACACGTACAGGCTGTTCAAACGCCGTCAATCTACCGTCGCGAGATTTAATCGCGGAAAATGAAATTGACGGGTTAACAAGCCCTCCCGCCCCCTCCGGTGGAACTTCTGAATAATCGAGTTAGCAGGAATTGCGATGCATCGGATTCGCGAGGGGTTGTTTTCATTATTAAGACTACACTAGGGCCTCCATTATTCCAGCTACATAATAGGGAGACACGACTGTTTACTTAATGGAACTTGCGTAAAACAAACATAGTATTCTACTGTATTGTCGATGAAAGAATTACCTACAATAAGACACCTGTTGTACATTGAAAAGTGTAAAAAATGTCCTCGAAGGTACAATTCGCTAAACGCGTTTTTACAATTCATTACAAAATGGTACAGGCTTGAAGCACATGTCCACCCTGGTGTGCTAGTAATGGAAATCAGTAGAGAATGCACTCCCGTGCTCTTTACCCTCCATGCTATAATCCGCGGTCGCCTTCATCCCCTGCTGTTTCTACGGCTTCATTATATTTCGTCCACCCACAGTGTTTCGTTAAATGCGAAACGGAATTCTTGAGAGGAGATATACATCCTGCCAAAACATGCAGATTTAAACGCGCACGCGGAGCAAGGAATTCCCTGGGGGTTCGCCGTGTTCCTCGAACTTCCAGCAGCTAGCGTGTTTATCATCCGCCTCGCGGTTCAGCGACGAATTAAATTATACGCGCGCCGATGTGCCTTAAAAAGGCACCCTCGCAAGCGGCAGGGGTGACACGGTAGATAGCTAGGTAGGTAGGTATGTAGGTGGATGGATGGAATTCGGATATAACACGGGATTGAAGGGGACGTGCGTGGAGGAGGAAGGCGGGAAGTTCGGATCGATTCAGCGGGAGGACGACCACTTCAAAAGACCCCTCGGTGCCTAGACTTACATACTTTCTTTGTTCTGTATCATTCGCGTAGTTAAGCTACATGCGGAGTAACGCCTATATACGCGCGCATGCATCTTTGAAATATATGTGCGCGGGGATATAGAGTGCTTCGACGATGGAAGGGATTTTATTATTCACAAAGCGCCGCGCAGAGGTGCCCCTTGGATCCTTTCAGTTTTATCGAACGAGCGAAAGGAACGCGGAATGCCTGCTGGAGCAGATACGCGACTAACGGTGCTGGAACAACATTCGAAATGTAGTTTAATCGCGTTGTTGTCGACTGAGTCATGAGAACCATCGTTAGGAACAATAAGACGAGTAAATTTGAATTAGTGACCTTTGGATCTGGTGAATTATTGATCACGCGGTTGTGTTAAAATGTGTAGATAGTAGTTATTGTGCATCGATATCAGGTTTTAAGAGGAATTTGTAATTGGCACTCGATAATTAGCGGAGAATCTCGTCGCGAGGGTAAATAAGTCGTTACAGATGGCAGCAGGTGTTGAACGACCCGAGGAACGGAATGGGGTAAATTTAAGGTAAACGATGTGTTTTAAACAACCCCGTTTTACTTTTCGGAAGAGATAATATGAGGGGTTGAACGAGTTGCAGGGTTGGTGGAGAGATGGCGCCAGAATACGGTTCCCTCGATTCAACCCCTGTTTTATTTCCACCCCTACTACGTGTGATCGTCTAACGTATACCTTGAACTGTACTAAAGTGCATTACTATGGCGACACAGTAAATCACTCACGTTTCTTCAGCGTAGAAAAAGTATTATAGCAATATATTTACTAAAAGTATGCTGAAAACTTTTGATAATTTTTAACAGAAGTCTTTGAAGCTGCGAAGCTTAGAATAAGCGATATTGAATGACTGGTGATTTGAAAGAACTACGCAGAATATGTGAACGACTGATCGTGTGTATCAGAAGTACGAAAATTTCAGTGCAGCGAAAAGTGGCGCGAGAGAAACAAAACCGTGGTTCTTTTGATGGAAGCAGGCAACCAATGAATAAAGCAGCACTTTCTTTCACCGCCGCCCTCTCGAAATAACTCTTGGGCCCTCGCGCGTCTTGTCCAAGAGGAGAAATAAAGCGATGCCACGGAAGGGTCGATCGAGTCCCATTAACGGGTGAACACTGAAAGGATCTACAGAAGGGCTAGTGTCGACCGGGCATACTGACCTTTGTATCGACGTGACGGGAAAAAAGCAGCATGAAAGCAAGATTTCGTTTGGATTTACGAGAAGGAAAGCCTACTCTACAGCACCCCTTTTCGAGCTAACGATTTTTCCTCCTTTCTCAACGAAACAATGCATTGGTAACTCCTCGAAGGAAAGAATCGCGTTCAATTGGCCTTTTCAAGCTCTCCACCTAACGAACACTTTTTAAATCGCTATTCTCCCGTGGGCAAATCGAATCTACCTTAAAACGTAATACAATCGTTTTTTCAATTGTTTACAGAATTGGCGTTCAATGTAACGCGAATAATCGCGGTAATATTGTTTTCAATTAAACGCCTCATGAAAGTCAAGAGGCGGGCAAAACGTAATCTCTCGGGCCCTCGACTCGCCCGACAGTTCGTTCCCAACGAAATTTCCTGAATCCGTCTTCCTTTACTTTCGCCGATCCTCTTTTCCCTTCTCCTTCGCCTTTTTCTCATTCCGCAGCTCGACGCTCTATTAGCAGTTTCTTAGAGCAGTCCCAAATGGCATTCCTATTGATGCTCGCTATGGGGTGTACCTTAACGCTCGAGGGAGAAAAGAGCGCCATTCTAAGGCAGGAGAGAACTTTATGGACTGCGCAATGGCTACTGGATTCTGTTCGACGCGGACACTAGGGCTCCACCATCCCCCTTTATATTCCCTTTACCTTCTCCCTCCTCCTCCATTCTTTCCCTTCATTTTCCGTTCTTTTTTCCTCCTTTCTGCTCCACGCAATTCCCAGCGATTCTTTTATTGCAACTTCGATGCCCGGCCTCGCATCGTGCGATGATTGCTGCTAAGCTGACGAATTCGACGGAGGATTTCTTCACCTGGATCAAATGAGAAAATGTTTCTTCGCACCGCGACAATTCGTCGATTGGCCACGGTCACGTGGTGCAGCTTGGGGTTATTTTGTGAATAATGAATAATTGAAGAGTCCGTATAGAAAACACTGTAAGTGCCAATTAACTAGGGAGAACCAAGATTAGCACTTACAGAGCTTGCAAATTTAAATAAATGTATAGTCTTCTACGAATACAATTCTTTTGTCACGAATTTGGATTATATTCATGGAAAAAATTGGAAATTTTGTGATGCACTTGCTTTATTGTGTACTTAAGGAAATCTCGTAAATAATTTAAAGTCAAGGAAGTTTTTTCTCTCCTGAAAAATTCTGATTATTGGCATTGACAGTGTTTTCTACAAGGACTCTTCAATTATTCTTTATTTTATTAACGATTAGTAATTTAAAATTTGAAATGAATACTTTAAAATATACAACACAAGCGAAATTGTTTATACAAAGAATTTCACGTCACTAGTTATCCATCACCGTCGCGTTAACACAGAGTGGCAACGTTTTTAACGTTATATGTACCTACAGTGAAAAGAATTACTTAGTACTATAGACAGAACACGGAGTCTTGGCAAGGTTCGATTGCAGTCACCACTAGCAGACGGTAAACAATCCAGGGACACGAGTCTTGAACGAAGTTCAGTGAAACTTTCGCAGTCGGAAAGTCTGGCCGTTGAACGCGGAAGGGCATTTGCACACTCGATATGTTCTCATATTTCGATGGAGGGAGGTGGAGCTCCCGGAAGCGGACTCCATTGACCGTAAGGATCTACCAATTTTCCACCTACTCGTTCCTCGGAATCGATTCACCCCGCTACATACATTTCCCCGTCGATTAACCCTTCGTCGCTCGGCTCTTCGATTCAAAAGACATTGCAGATTACAATACGCGCAGCGAAGCGTGGCAAAGATGTTGTTACTCCAGTCGACCCGCCAAGGAGATAGGGAGCACGGCTGCCGTTTTAATCGAGAAGTCGTCGCACGTCGATAGCGACGAGCATGGTTCTTCATTTGTTCCTCGCCAAGGAAGAAAGCAAATTGGATTATGACCGAACGGAGTTGCCAGGAAGACGGGGGCTCAGAGACCGATATGCCTCTCGGTGCTGGCTCACCGAAAGCCACTTTCCTTACAGTGGTACCAGCCCCCTCGCCACGATCGACAGGCTTTAGACGGTATTTCTTCGTGTTTTGTCACGAACGCAGCCGGCTGATGGATTGATATTTTTAACGCGAAAGACAGCCGATACGGTTCCTGGCGGGCGTTCGGCTGGGTCTACCCCCGAAATAAGACGTTTCCCCGGGCGTTATTGTTCCTTTGGGGGTCGACCGGACGGAGGGGAAAGGAGAGACATTGGGAAACGTCGGTATTATTGCCTAAGATAATGAGTTTTCTTCCGAGAAACCGGGGGGAAGACCGATCGGCTGTTCAAATATTGCGAGCAACGTAATAAGCAAAGTGCTCCCGGTAGCATTCGTGGCTGTAATAGAAATTTAGACGAGTTTAAACGACCAGCCCCCTGTACAGGTCCGCACGCAAATTCGCGTCGCTCCTTGGCTCTGTTTGCCGGATGACACAGGTCTCGGGAACTCGGACGACGAGGATGTCGAGGGGAAACACTCGAGACGTGGACATCGGCTCGAGGTTCCTGCCGTTAAGTTTGATTTCGTTTCGAGGAAGTTATTGGTGCCGCGCTGAGGAGTGCGGGCATCGATACACACTCCACGACAGGCACGACAGACAAACAGATATCGATGGGCTTTGAAAAATTTAGGAAGTATCGATATTGGATTTTGATAGGTGTATCGGAGTCCGTTTAACTGCGCGTGCTGCACGCTGACAGTTCGGCATCAATATCTCTACTGTATTTCTGTCTGCAACAGAATTGGGCGATTTTTCTCGTGGACAGAGCCGCGATAGGAGTGCCGATAAAAGTATTGAACGACCGAGAACAGGCTAACGATCCACTTATTCGTAGTATTTAGTTTCTATCTCTGACAATACCGTGCTCGGTAACATATTTCGACAGCCCCAAGAGTTTCGACTTTCATTCGATCTTCAACGATCCACGATATGTAGGTCGTGCGGTGCAGAAAAGCTAAAGCTAACTTGCTACGCGCATCATTCCAGTGCAAGGGGTTAATAATTACCTAGATCCTTAATTAAATTTCTTATTTTATTTCAGCTCACTTTACCCTTCCTTCTTGCATCCTTCCTTGCAAGTTGAATTTTAATATAAGGGAGAGTGGGGGAATTACGAACACCAAAGCAGAAAAGCAAACAAAATGAAAACTATATGAGAAATGAATTTGTTTATTACTGGCAAACATACTTAAACTACTCATCTATAAAGTACTGTGATGATTTTTTGAAAATTTTTAATAAAAATCAACTTTATAGTGAAAAATCAAAACCCTTGGTGTTCGTGAAAGCGCGACTGCAATGGTCAACTCATAAAAAATGTTGCTACAACCTATTCCTAATGTATTTTTCAAATTCCTCTTCTTGTGCGTTAGAAAAAAATTGCAATTGGTCGGAATATAAAAGAAAATAGTAAAGGTCGTTTTTTAAACTTTTTCGTCTGAGCCTCTAATGAAAATTCAAAAATCCGTTTTCTTTATTAAAACGCCGTAACATCGCATTCGCAATTACACCGCGGTCGTAGTTAACCCACGCTCCCTTACTCTAAATTTATTTTACGTATTGCTACACGTAATTTGTCAATACTAATGTTTAAATTATATTATAAATTTGTTTCTACACATTTTTATAAAAAGGAAAAATTTTATTCTACTTCAAACTTTTTTGGGCTCACGTTAGTTCAGTCTCCCCTACCGTGAGAATCATTCGACAATAGCTACTAATTTCAGATCAGAATACCTCCCTCGTTATACCCACAAAATTTACAATTCCCTTGCCCCGAAATTCTTTGAATCATTGAACCGCACATTTCACCCACCTCAGTACGCACTCAAGCCCCGTTCATTGCCGAGCCCGTCGAGCCCCGCAGCATCATTTAACAGCGCTGTACCGATAAGAGAGGAGTCGCGGAAGCGCGGATTATCAGAACAATTCCTTTGTCCGTCTCTAGTGACCAGTCGAAACGGCGAATTAGCCCGTAGTTTCCGCCGAGGGGGATCGATATTCGACGCGGGCCTGGCCTCGCACGAACGTCATAAACCACGGGCCTATCGTTAATTCCCCGAGAAACCAATTCGACGACAACCGCGCCGATGCCGGGCTACTATTATTTCCAGAATTTCCAATGACCCCTAGCAACCTACTCGTCGCATTGTAGCCCGGGTAGGGTGGACAATGGTTAGCGAAGTCCGAAACCACCCTCCCTCTCGCGCCCCCCGCCGGGTTACGTAGTCGAGGTCCGCAATATCGGCGTTGGCCTGACGCCAAGACGCTTCGAAATTGCGGGATAACAGGCGTATATAGATAAACGTAACCGGTCCACGTAGCCCGTCGTTGCACCCCGCGACATTGGTCAGATATTTATTCGCATTGTTTCTCACCCTCCACTCGTTGCCGATCCTCCGCCGTACGATTCCCTGAACGTTGGTATGACTCGGCCTTCCGCGCCGTTTCCGCCAGCCGAGTTCGTAAGGGGGCCACGTTGCTCCCACAACGGGGAGGTGCGATCGTGAGTAGCTATGTACGTACGTTTCGGCATTCGAGTGCATTTTCGTGGGGCGAGCGAATTCGGCGATGAAAGGGAGTCGATAAGTTAATTTTCCTGTTGGTCGCGATGAATAGATAACAGCTGCGAACGGTAGCTTGGGTTAACATTATTTGGCGCGTTTTACACCGCGGGTGCGTGTAGAATGGTTTTATTTAAAAACGGTGCGCAAGACGTTATGAGAAAATATTAGATGAAACAGCGTCCAAGCTTCTGATATATGTAGACGAATGTTTTGCTGTTTATTATACGCACTCGCATCAGATCGGGAACTGTGCATTAGGGCGGATGTAATGCGGGATTACCACGCATTCGGTAAGTTATAACGCTCATTATAACAGAAATATTCCGTGACTTAGCTCCTTCAAGCTTCGGCTCACTCGGAGCGCGGCGATTAATTGAAAACGAAAGTGATTAGTCGGAAGGGATAAGGTATTTTTGTGCTTGAAGCAATTTCAAAGACCGCCGGTATAAATTGCAGCTTCGCATGCAATGTTTCGTACACCTCGGCCAGCTTTATTTACATTCCTCTATTACTTTGAAGAATAACTAGCAAAGAAACTATTAATAGTAATTTCCCTTGCAATCCTTCACCGAAATGATATCGTACACCAGCTCCCACAATTCCGCAAACACTTAAACCAAATGTGCTCTCTGCCAGATGCATTATGCTTCGTAATTACCCGCTATTATTAATCATAACTCGAACAACTGTAGAAAAATATAATCCCTGATAATTCTATCATAATACATTAATAATATAATTAATATTTAACTAGTATAATTAGTATAATTAGTATATAAAGTGGCATGTTGCAACGCCAACCATCGCTAACCAGATCACCGACACATGCGAGTGCTTCATTATTTCCGTTGTGCCCTTTTGTAACCGTGTCTAAACGCTGCAGTAATATATTTGGTACATTCGCAATCATTTTCACCCCGGATCGATGACGGTTACAGAATCCCGTCGCAGTTGTAACATACAGCACGCGTCGGAGAGCGGCGCGCGGAGAAAGAGGAAGGGAGGAATAAGCCGGACATGCTGCATCTGCGCGTGACGGGCCGTTGACAGCTCGAACCGCCAAGCCAAAACGGAATCATTAGCCTGGCCCGTTAAGGGGGCTGCGAATTAACGGGCTTTTATCCGGCGGAACGGCGAAATTCGACAATACACGCTGGACCAGAGTATTCCATTAGCGATTCCGCGATGCGTCGTCGCGCCGACGTCGCCTGGACCGCCGACGCCGACCCCGTCGCAGTTTAATACGTCGTTGCGTGTCCGGCCGTGTATGAGTGGACGCGTGGACATATTGTGTGATTCTCATTAAGTGGCCAACGTGATTATCCGTAAGTAGAAAAAGTGCCTCTCGTGGAGCGAGTAAGGATCGATGGTGAATTTGGGCAGGTTTATTGTGGTGGAAGCTGAGGGGTGAAATGTTGTAGGTGGAGGTATCAAAGAGGTTTGAAGGTTCATTTGGCTTTTCTTGTTTTAGAAAAGCATTGTAACTGTGGCTAGTAGAATGCGAGGAGATTCTAGCAGGGGTCGAATGAAACTGTTAAAAGTTTCAATTAATTATGAAATAACTGTAATTTGATTACTACTAGCTTTTCTGTTCCGAGAAAAATGTTATAGAGTGCAGTGTATTCACTAAAACTTTTATTCCATACATTTTTGTGTAAATAAGACACTTTTATTTTCTGCAAAGTCAAAGAAAGTTATTTTAAACAGCAGTTGTGACAAGGAGATTTCCTGAAGATGTTGTGAAGTCGAAACTTTAAACTGTTCGGTGAAAATAATTGTATAAAGGTTAAATGCGCTTTCACTTCTATATTTATCCTCCTATCACTTTCTTAAATAATACTAATTAAAAAATATTCTTAATTTTAATATTTTACCCTTAAATATCTGTTCAATAGTATATGGTCCTCCAGAACTTTTTAACCGACTGCGGCGTAGCTGAAAAGGAGGGTAATGTGTTTGACTGTCATGTTTGTATTCTTCAGATTTCTAGGTTCTTTGCTAGAACTTCAACGGCTGGAGCGATTTTGACAAATGAGGTAGCATTAGATTCGTCTTAACATTATGAGTGACATAGGCTATATAGAATTAAAATCGAGCTCGACCAGCGTGTGAAACTACATAAAATGTACGCACGTGAACGATGAAGGGAGATACAGTATCATATTTTCTCTCTATCGTACCAGACGGCAACTTTGTGTCGACTCTTTTGTTCCCTCTCTCTGGTTCTCGGGTTCTCCCACTCTCGTCCGAAGGATTCCAAGAAATGGTGGGGATAGTCAACGGACGTACAACGCATAGTAGAAACGAGCTTATAACTGTAACGAGTGTGTACTGCGTTTGTCAGTCGGTCGGACGACAACGATTTTGGCGCTGTGCAAATTTACTGTAGCTTATTTATTTGCCCGAGTACGGGGAAACCCAAAAGACTTTTAAATAATCCTCACGATCTAAACTCCTTGCAAGAATTAAATTGTCTACGAAATTTATTCAAGTATTGATACATCTCTAGAATAGCATTGGAATAAAAATAAATATTTGTTACCGTCAGAAAGAAAACAAAAAAGATGGAAATAAAAAATTATTTATTTAAAAAAATTCGAATGCGAGTGTGTTTTAAAATAATAATTAATTAAAAAACAAACTAAAATTATAAAAACAAGTGAATACCGCAGGGAAGTTAGAATCAGAATTGAGCTTCATACATGGTAATCCAATAGTTACAATTTTAATAGTGAGATTTATTAAAAAAAATATGTATTTTGATTGCAGTCGGGTGCCAAATTCACATTATAGCTCAGAATAGTGAACGTAATTCGTTGTATGACGTTAACCGTCAGCCTCGAACATGCAAGCTATAACGACAATTTACTTTATAAATCCGGGTCCACATTTGTTACCGCACCGCGTTCTGTTACCTATCTGACCAGTCGTGGTAACAAGTGTAGACGATGTTTGATGATATCGGACGATTCCGAGACATTAATTGGAACGGCCGAACCAAGTGACGAGTCACAGTATGCAGTTACACAACATCGTTAGATACATAGGTAACAGGTCGCGGTAACAGAGTAGGGTGTGGTAACAAATGTGGACCCGACTTTATAAAGAAATATTTCGGCAGTTCATTTGGCACCCGACTGCGATCAAAATACATATTTTTTCTAATAAACCTCCCTTTTAAAATTGTAACTATTGGATTACCATGTATGAAGATCAATTCTGATTCTAACTGCCCTACAGTATTCTCTTGTTTTTACCATTTTAGTTGTTTTTAATTAATTATTATTTTAAAACATACTCGAGTCGATTTTTTTAAATAAATATTAATCGAACATAAAATAACTGTTAAAACTGAATTCTTACAACAGAGTTAAAATGTTAATGTACAAAGTTAATTTAAAACAGAAAATAAATGATTTAAACTAAAACTTCAATAAATAACTTTTATTCATAAAAGTTAACATTTTCATTCGACCCCTGGATTCTACTAAAACTCCAACAACCTATGTAGACTTATATCACTTAAAACGTCCGATTCTACTTGTAGGGAATAAACGATCTTTTAGAGCTGCACTCCATCATTCAAGGTCCTCTGCCGATCAAAGTACTTCTCTCATAAACAGTTTGTTCATGTGTCCTCAAACTTTGGGAATCATCGTATCGATCATGTTATCAGTCAGCCTGTACACACACGCCGCATATCAGAGAACATTTACGTAAACAGAGGCTTCCGAAAAGATGTGGGGAAAAATATCGCTACACAAAAAGGCTCGTTGTGTCAAATATGACGAGTGGCTTCCAAACCAAAATAGCTCTGGTACACAAACGACTTCAGTATCAGAATTTTTCATCTGATCGAGCCAGAGGGTATCAGTTCGTTTAAAGTTCACAAACCCCTGAACGCATTACTCGTCCCTTTTTTAATCGAGATTTCACGAGAAACGCGGAGATCATTTCAGTTATACAGTCCACGTTGAACTATTTTATTGGCAAAGGTAGATGTCATTCGTTCACGCTGACTGACTCTGGTTCTTTATGACGATCGATCCGTTTTTACGATTCACAGAGAGGGGACGATGGTGTAGAAGCTCCACGGATCAGTTCAGGCATTCGAGGGGGATATTCGTTTAATAATGGTTTTTAAATTTTCGCCGCGGTACTCGCGCTCCGCGGTCGCTGGCGCGGGCAAAAAGGGAGGAGGGAATACCTTTAACCGCTTTTGTGTGTTCTAATAGTTCGTAAGCGGCTTACAGGTAGTTAGCCAAACTCATTTCGCCCGGGTGGCTGGGAACGGGAGTTAAATATCCTCTGTTGTTGGGAATCTGTTGCGGCAGAATTGCTAGCCACGCTGACGAAGTAAAGACTATTAACGCGTGAGAAGTCGGGACGCTGTATGTTGCGGCAAAAGCTCAATACATCGCCGATAGGATCAACAGTATCGTTATTCACTTCGTAACGATAATTCGTCCGTTATCTGACCTCGCTTCGAAGCACCACAGCTTACCACGCTCCTTGAATAAAATGAAACTTGAACAACGTTTTCAATCAGCCCTAATTCAATAAACGGGATTCGATACGAGCACATTAATGAACTGAACCATCGCTCCTCAGTCAATTACGCTGTCAACGCCAACAAATTCCTGCAGCTTAATCCAAATCGAATTAAGCTGATCCGTAGCGATTAACCCCGGATTAACCGATGCGGTTCAGCCAGAATGAATTGACGCGCGGAAGAGGCCGTCCCGTTGATCGACCACACTGAGGTGGTAGTCTCGCTCGACGGGGTGGCCGTCAGTCATCGAACTAACCCCGGCCAAGGCTACTTCCTTTTTCTTATCTTAATTAGAGCACTAGGTATCGGAGGGGGGCATTGCCACGGAATGCGCGACGCGTAAAGTCTCCTAACGACGTCCCAGAAACGGCGGTTTTGACGTAAGCGGACGAACACCGGTTTAATAGCGTTTCCATTTACCTAATGATCGCGGCGGTCGTAGCCGCGTATCGTGGCCCTATCCCCGCCTCTTATCGCATTTCCTCTCGGCTACACACGAGCATCGCCGCCGTGCACCCCTGCCAGCTCGTTTCTCATTGTTGTTGTTGTTATTGTTCCCTGCATTGTCGGGGCCTCGGTTACCCGGCCGCCTCCCAGCGATTCCGTGGATTCCGTTCCGCGGATGCGTCGCCATTGTGCGGAAACTACTCGGCAAATAAGATCATTACCGCGTAAATAACTTTCTTACGCGACGGAGGCTTATCCAGCCTCCAGTGTTCCGTCCCACTCGCCCCGATCCCCGGTTTTCTCCGCGATCCCATCCAGCAGCCAGCGAGATACCGAGCAGCACGGCAGATCGATGTATCTGCGCCTAGGCAAATATGTGCAGAGCCGCCTAAACTGGTGGCCGTACCGCAGACGGTGTTTGCGGTCGGCCGTGCGCGAGTTCCGATCGCGATTATGGGAGCTGCGTCTGAATAACGCATACCTGCCTCCGATGTAAGGAAGACGTGATGCCTGGTGGCGTTTCGAGGTTCGGCGCTACCGTTAGTGCCGCGGCAATTGCTTTACATCCGCTTTGTGCGAATGCCAGATGCGGAAGATGGTAACCGTTCGAATGACGGGTCGATGACGAGAAGATCTTTGTATCGGGACGGCGATAAGAGGGGTCAGTGTACCGGCAACGTATCAGAAAGTACAAATAGACATCCCTATGCATCGCGGACAGAATCGATTAGGCGAATCCCGGACAGCCAGGAATGTCACGTCGAAAGCAGATGCGCACATTTATATTTCTCCCTCTCGTGGCGAAAATATTTAGATAGCCGGCGGGGCTGTGCCAGTTTCTCGAATGTGGGTCGCTCGGTCCCCGAGTAATTTTCCCCCGAGCCAGGCACTCGATAGCCAACCGCCAAAGGCGTAATGTGCCCGTTAAGCGGAATTTCGGTGTCTTCCGGTGCTCGTGGCGCGTCACAGTTTCCCCGTCGCGGACTCGTGGACGGAAAAGCGACGGGTTCGTTCTCCCCGGTTTAATCGCCCTATTGTGCTCCCGTGGCGCGCACGTCAGGTATTGCGGCCGTATCTTGCCCGACCCCGCGGTTAATATCTCGTCGACGCGGCACGCCAGCCATAATCTCTGACTCATTGAAACTTGGGCCGCGGCGAAAGCGACGGCGACCCTAATAAGCGCGCCTAATCTGCGAACGGCGAGCAACTGGCAACTCGTACGTAGGCACAGATGAGGCCGCGATACGCAAACTTCTCCGAGCCAGCCGCGGGAACTTGGAGATTTTTAACGCTTCAGCGACGCGTGCTGCGTGCTCGCCGTGGCTCGTGCAAGTAACGCGACCCATACTTAGTCATTGTCGCGAATTCGCGGAGATCGCGCGATTACAGGTATCGAACGCGCGACTAGCCAGCGGCGACTCAGATATTCCGAGTGAAATATGTGAAAAGAACGCGGGAAGTTTGTGATAATAATAGAAGCTCTCTATGGCAATGCTTCACAAGTGTTTTCTAGGGGATCACCATGTTTTTTTTTATATAATATTAAATTAGAATTATATTCTAAAATACCCTATTTTTAATGCGTTTTCGTTACCTTCTTAAATTTACCTCCCCATCCTTATATAGGGACAGGGGAGTCGCAAGTTATTTGAATATTACAAAAGGGGATCGCGTTTCAAAAAACGAAACACTAGAGGAATGTTCGACCCACATCAGCATCCTAATTTCTAAAACTGCTAAACTGGAAGAGGTACTCGCCAATAATGCGCACCGTAACCATCCCTGAATTGTTAAACAGTAAGAGAGTATCAGCTTTATTAGGAGCCGGGATAATGACGAGGACGATACCGAGGGGATGGTGGGTGCGCGGTGGATGCGGTTAATGCGAAATGCTTTCGTTACGTATGCAGTGTAGCACGTTGCACACCTCCATCGGTCTGTAGGTGGTACCTAAAGATTCTGAGCACACGTGTCTTGGTAATGCGTGTAGCGTGTAGCACCCCGGCACGACAGAAGAGACGCCAGCAAGTTGGCAGGCATCGGCGTAGACACATTCTACGCCATGCAAATCATATCACTACCGTCTACCGTGCGTCTCCGAGCGTGCTGTGGGCGTGATAGCATAACGACACGCTTACATAAATACGTTTCTATTATGAGGCTGATCGGATTCGCGATTAGCGATACCATTAACGCATCCCATTTCACCCGGTATTCACCTCGGCGACGGCATTTTCGCGTACGTTTTTACATAATCCCATTTCCACGGGAAATTCACCGCTTCGATGTTGTCGGGCTACTGGAATATTTGAACTAAAGGTAGAAGAAGAAATATACAGAAAAGCGTGTCTCCATTTGTAATGTATCTATTCATTGGCGAAGCTGAACGTTTCCTTTCATCTCGATCGAGACGTTTCCCGTAAGTTTCGGGATTTTTAATAAAACGAAAACGCGAGACATCGCGTCGTCGAGAGGAATCCGTTCAGGCTGGCTGGCTCCATTCTTGAAAACCCGCGGAATAAGACAGCTGTAACCGCCAAGTATAATGACCCGTATTAATGGACGTCGGGACGCCATCCCTTTCGAAAACATTTCTCTCGAGATATTCGATGCGTCGTTTGCCATCTCAAGGTACTCGATGAAGAGACGCTTCACAATTCTTCTTTTCCCGACGCTAAGACGGAGATTCCCTTGTCTGATACCCGTCTGCATCGACATCAATGCTCCCCGGTCTCCTCGACGCGAGGAGGAAAGCGGGGCGGGATTTTTAAGTAATGGCGCTGTCGCCAGTGCCTCCTTTATATTTATGAAAATAGCCGATCCTTTCTCGAATGTCTGCGGTTAACTCGAGGTAACTCTGACATGGCCAATTATAGTATCACAATAACGTCGCAATAATCAGGATCCCGGGGTTCCCTACATATTTCCTCGACTAATTGCGATGTACTTCCATTAACGCAGCATTATAAAATAATTATAAACAAACAATCCGTTTCCTCCATTATCCTATAGAATCGCGGTTTCTCTGTTATTCCAAGCAACGTATGACATTACATAATACTTTACACGAGGATCCAGCCGATTCAGCGTACGCAATGCAAGGTTTGACAACGAGTATACACCAAGAAGAGCGTCTCAAGACGAACTGCGTACAATGCGGTCGCACAGATCCGTAACCGTCTGTCCCATGAAATGCTTCTTCCACTCGGCCGAGCAGACGTTTGTCATTCAAAGCGGCCGATTCTCGTTCGCCGCGGAGAGCAGGAGGCAGCTGCGGAAGCCGCCCCGCGGTCTCGCGAGTGGGATGTATTTTTAAGTAATTGCGCATCAACTCGGCCGTCTTGCTCACAATGGGCAAGGTGAGTGGCAGTCGATGGATTTGCCCGTGGAGCGCGGCGGAAAGAAGCCGCGCGTCGGGAAACGGTATGCAGCCACTGTTCGTCTTACCGTGGAGCCCGGCGATTATGTAAATGTTGCTCATGGAGGCGCAACAGATGCCACTCCGGCTGCTCTCTCCACCTTCTCCCGCTCCGTCGTCCCCCCATCGTCGTCGTCGTCGCCGTGGTACGCCTACACCCTAATCCCAATAACGTCTCCAGCCGCGACGCTCCGCGGGATATTGTTTAGATCCTTGAACGAAATTCCTTACAAATTCCTGCGAGCACCCCGTTCCCAGCTCGTCGAGGGTGAGAATTGAAAGGGAAACGATCGAACGGTCCCGTCCCTGTTCGACCATCCCTCCCCACCCGCCGCTGAAACTTGGCGGAACTTGCGACGTGCTCGCGGGCACGGGACAGATCGTGGCTTCCAGTGCAACGATAACCGTATTACGTGCCGCGTACCCGTGTTTCACGAGCGCGTGATTATCGAGCGGAGGGCTCTATGCGCTTTAATTGGCGAATCGCGGTGGCCCCGCGCTGTAATCTTGATTGTATCTCGGCCCCGGTGTCTCTGAAAGCCACCTCGCCCGCCGGAACGCGCGCGGCCGATTTGTTTCTGCGCCGACCGGAATGCACGCCTGTCGAACACTTCCACTAGCCATTCCCCTCCTCTCGTCCCGTGATCGCGCGACCGCTAATGCGTTTGTTCGAGGCTGATAAGCGGCCGTTGTTCCTCTCCTTACTGGTTTAATTGATGTTACGGTGCCCCTTGTTTCTTGATTGTAGAGCAGCCTCTAATTGCGGGCCTGGCCCGATCGAATCGCTTATACTACTTGCCGCTTAAAAATAACGACGCAAGTGAAGTATGACGCTATGGGGAGACGGACCCTGTTTATTTTCTTCATCGATATCCTGTGTATTCACTTAGAAGGTATCTACGAGCCACGGCAGGTTCTGGGATCATCCGGCGCAGCTCGATTGGAGCAGGAAATCGCTAAAGATAGCTGCCGCGACGTCCCTCAAACATTTCCCCGTCGACCGATTAGCCAGAAACGTCAGGAATCGTAAACTCCGCGTCTAAAGCCCATCCCTCACTCTTTCCCCTATCTCCACTTAACGCCGTCTGATTAATATTCACGCGAGCCAACTGGCTGGAATTAATTATCGAGATCGCTCCGGCGGCCAAGGACGGACGCGTTTAAGATAAAACACAGCGTGTCTTCCCTGTCGGGGGATTTTTCCTCAATTAAACGTGATACGTATCACCTGTCCGTATAAACGGTCACCGATAACGGCCGCTAACCACGTGCGTTCGTCGGGGGCGAAAAATCGAGGCGTGTCAGCCGCGACTACGGGGACAGAATTACTCGTGTTACCATCCTGCGTACCGTATATCTCGGCTAATGGATCTAGTCGGGATAAATAGCCCGGAGAGCGTCTGGAGCGGCGCGAGCGAGCGGGTCGAAGGGGCCATCGATCTGATCTCCGATGCGCAGGCCAGCGACGAAGGTGCAACGTGTCGTTAATAACCGCTTCCACGCCGTGGAATGCCACCTCGGTTTAATCATCGCGGCCCCATAGGTGAGAAACAGGCCGCGATACCGCGCGCGGATTCTCCTGGGCGCGCGACGTCATCGCTTCGCCCGACGCCGTGTACCGAGATCATTTGTCTTGGTCTGCTTTCATTTAACGCACAGGAATCTAAGCGATCTGCCAGGCCCTGTCAAAATTCCTAAGTTTATATGCACGTCGATGAGAGTAGGTTGCTTTATGCTTCCGATACCATGTGCGTTTAGTTCGATATACGCTGCCTCTTTAAATATGTGCAAGCTAGGAGTTTCTACTATTAGTTTTGGGGTGCGTACTAACAATCAGTGCTGCACCTTACCGATTCGCTACTATTTAGGTCACGTTTCGTCGATACCATCAAACGGGTTATTAACGGTAATATTGTGTACGAGGTAATGAAGTGGATATTATTATTCTCCCGATGATAGAAGGAGGGAGCTCATAAATATTCATGGTCTATCACGTTACCATAACGCAGCGAATGCGTTCTCGCGGTTTACTCTTTTTCGTTCTTCCGTCCCCCTCGGTGCTATGAATTTTCCCGGTGAAAAGTGTTGCCGCGACGCCGGGCGTCACCGCGGATTCGAGAAGCCGTTTAGCACCACGTTCATCCTGACCGTCACCGTTTTTTCTTTGGTCGATTTTCTTGTTTTAAGGCCATGCTGCTCGCGAGTGTTAATAATCATCCAGCGTCGTGGGTAACTCTGTTTATTTTCGCGCCCCTGGCTGCGTTAATAACCGAGTATCCCCGAGATTCAATGTAATCACCGAGGAACGAGTGAGAAGTATTACAGTATCGGTTTTAGAGGGGATACGTTCTTCTTACCGGTTCAGCGGCGCATGGTAGTTTGCTCGTAATGAAAGAACGCGTCAATATTCATGGCCCCGTGTACCATAATAATATGGTAAATGGGTCTCATCGCTTTTAGGTTTACGAGCCGTGAAGTGGCTGTGTCTCGACGGCCGACGTGATCGCGTTTCACGACGGGGGAAGATCGACCGCGGTGTTGAAGGGCTGCCATCTAAGAAGGTGTTAATTTCAACGCGAATCGATGCCACCATCTTCCTTCCAGCCTTGTTAAGGGGGAACACCGCTGTGAAAGTTGAACAAATTTCGATTCTTTCTTCTCATTTTCTTCAAACTTTATACGCGATTTTCTCGAAACGACATTTTTCTAATTGATCGAATCCATAACTCTGTCAATTTTTATCCGATCGACTTGAAATTTTGACAGGATCTTTAAAACATGATTATCTTCAGTTGTACGTATCGATTTTTTTTTATCAAAAACATACTTTTTGAAATACGCTCGAAAAACTATCCACTTTTTTGCGGATTTTCGAAACTTTTTCTAAAAATAATTGGTTTAAAAAATCGGTACGTACAACGGAAACTATACTCATATAGATTATATTAAAACAAAAAAATTTGATTTCAGAGTTGCCGTTCCAAAGATATCCTTTTGATAAGCGACCTATGTTTTCTTGTGAGGGGTCTACAAGATTAACTGTATATGAAAATCTATGCATGTTTTTCTATTCATTGTTTTATAGTCTCTTAAGACATTGTACTAAAGATAGGTAATAACAATTTTATATGAAAACTGTAAGCTATTCCTAAAAAAATTTTAAAACTGGACTCATTTTTCCAACCGTCACAGTAGTGTTCCCCCTTAAGTACAATGAGTCATCTGCGACTGTTACGATCCTTTGAACCGCGGGGAACCGACAAATATCCCCTAATTGCTATTTATTTATTTATTTAGAGCTGTCTTTTCAATATTTACCTTGAAAGATCTTGCACATTTTCGAAACGTTTTACCCCTATCCAACTTTCCTCGAACATCGTTGGAGTCTTCCAAACCGAGCGATTTTAGTATAAATTGGAATAACGCATTTCAGTTAAAGCATCGAGTATTTATGACTGGGCTGGTTGCTAAAAGTCCACAGAGGGTACCCAGGTTGCTCACGATAATACTCCCAATGTGGCCGATGACTCATCCTGGGAGTCTCAGATGGTATCGTGACCAATGTGACCATGTTCCGCGATCTCCCCGATTACGTGGCCATTCCAGGGAACTATGTACTCTGCTAAGGGAAACGTAAAAGATCGAAACGGAGCTAACGATCGTTCTACTAAAAATTCTTTTAATGCTTGTGGGTGTTGCGACTTAATTACTGGCGTCGTTTGTATTCTACAGCGAGAATGGTTGTTAATTCTACCTCAGTGCACAAAGTACGATGTAATTTATAGCGGCGCCCATAAAGAAGCCAGTTTCTAGTTAAAAAATAAATGTTACATAGAGATAATAGCCTCGTTGGCTATAACGCGTTCTTCTGTATCAACGTGATTAATTAACGAGCCAGCGAGTATCGTGACAAAATCTCGAGCAACTTGACCTTGACAGTGACATCCCCCTCGCATAATGCCTCATCACGAGGATGAGTGATTAATATGCTGGAACCTGTGTCGCGGCGCCTCAAAGGGCAAAAAGAAGAGAAACGCCGTCGGTGGATTCCGGTAGGCGAGGCGATCATCCGGTCGTTCGATAGAAGGAGTCCAACTGGAGAATAAAGTATGAACCTTGACCATCTCGAGGCCCGCGCTGTGAGAAAGGAAAGAAGGACTACCTGTGGAGGCTTCCCTGGAAACAAAGCAGTCGAAAGAAATGTCTTTCGACTTTCGACAAGGGCGACTCCTCGACCTTTGTTTCCCGTGATCCGATCGGCCGGCCTTCGCCCTCTTTCGGGTCCACGCTTTAGGGGATGGAAACGTACCAATTTTCTCACTTTTCCTGGAACCATGAGGCGCCCAGTCACGGCGTTGAGAGAGGCAGGAGGTGGGAGGAGTCGAATACCGACGAAGGAAGTAACAGGGAAGGTGCCCCCAGCGATATATTCTTTGACAAGACCGACGACAATGAATTATTCAATCGGGGTAATCAGGACCGTGTCGCGATTGCGAATCATCGTACGGCTGAATGGGCTGCGTTCTTTCGCAGGGACTTTGTTTGGCGAAGCGAGTTTAGCCACTCGGTCCCCTTGCTGTTTGGTCATTTGTATTTCCTGCGTGCGCCTAATGATTGTCGTTTGGTGACTACTAATTCCACGTTGACCTTGGTTAATTAGAGAACGTCACGAGCTGTCATCGTCGCGACAGTCTCCAGTCTTTTTTTCTTTTCTGTAATTCGAGAACAGGATTTAAGCAACGTGATGTTACAGGCGAATTCAGACGTCTGACGGTGATTATGAAAGTGGTGTTATCAATAATCGAAACAAGTTTCTGGTATATTTCTTGTTGCATTGATCTAAAGAAGCAATAAATTCAAATTTTTCGATTTTTCATTTAGACAGTTCTTATAATTATCGGCTCACATATCAGTTCTGTGACGGCTCAATGCTGTCAGTGACACGAACACGTATGAATTGTCACGGAACGATGTGTGAATCCGCCTTAATGAGACTTCCGTCTGTTGAATAGGTGTTAAGAAGTTTTCCTGGACTATAGTGAATTTGTCAGTTTGATCATTTCGGTGTATGAAGATCAAGTTTCTTGAAATGTCTCGTTAGTATCGTATTTCAGAGTTAACAGTGACTTTACGAAGTCGTTACACTGTTCCCAAGCTTTGCAACGCCTTCGAAACGCTACCACGTAATGTCGTAAACAGCCGATACCTTCTGCCGACCGTAAAACGGCTAACTGATACGGGGCAGAGAATGCAATGCAATTTAACGACGAGTGAAATGATTCTACGATACTTTGTCTCTGAGCAAGCTGCTGTGACTTCCATATACCATTTCACCTCCAATGTTACTTAAGCAAAATGGACAATGTCAAGTTGTCTCCCCCGTTGTTCTTGAACGAGCTACACAGAAAACTCCTCGACCCATTTTTAACACTTCAGTCACTGACAGTCCCTCCTCTCACGAATCTTGCTTCAAGCTATTTAACCCCTTGCATATTAAATTAATTTGCCTGCTTCGGCGCTGCCCATGCTGCCTGCAGAATTTACTTTCATAGAAGAACTACTTCCATACGCATATAAATAATTATCGCTAATTTCTAACACAGTTAGATCTCTGCCACAGAGACAGCTGTGCACTTTTTTTAAGGCAAAGTTATGGTAAGATCCTTGGGTTTAGTCTCGTAGACAAGGTTGTTTAGTGATCGCAATATCGCGACTCCAAAGAAACCAGATCACCCTCGTCACAGTTAAAAATCTTTAATCTCCTGCAATCTATTTCCCGACAAGCGTTAAATGTCCCCCGTGGTATCGACATCAGCCCCTCGACATTAACGAGCAACGTTGGACCGCGGTGTGTATCAGCGGCCATAAAACAGCCAGTTGGAGATGGGGTGCGCGCCACCAAGATCCTCTTTCTCTCCCTTCGCTCGGCAACGGTCCTTCTTCACCCTCCGCTGACCGGCCGTGTTCGGCGACGTTGGCGAACGCGTGCCATCGGAAGCTACGACACGGTTTGGCTCTCAGGAGGACAAATAGAAATGGCCCCGGGGGAAGGAGGCTCCTGGACAGAATGAGAAAACGCGATAACGACGAGAGGGAGTTTGTTGTCCAGCCTCATACAACCGTTCCCGACGTCGTCGTCCAGCGTTCTCCCGAACCACCGCCGAATTTCAGCGCCCCCATCCCGGACCCATCCGTGAAACAAACTCTCGCCGGGGCTTTGTTCGCGGGTAATTAGGGTAATTAACGATGCCCTGGACGGTAGCCTTTGTTGTGATTTACACGAGTATCTAGGGGGTTTCGAAGGGAGATATATTTCACCAGCGGAAACAGGAATCTTTGTGTTCGTTTCTTAGCACAACATCAAGCTGAACTCTGTATAGTGTATCACATTAACCGAACATAAGAATCCAGGTCTGGGGAGAAAATATAAAAGCTGTTAAACCCAGTTATTTCCCAAAGCAGTATTCCACTCGCATTCTTCGTGACGGGGTACCAAAATTCTGAACACCCCCAATTGCGAAAAAAAATCGAGGCACGAAGCGATCAAACGACAAGAGTGAGATTGTTGTCGGGCGGCGCGCAGCAACACGAATATCCGGCATAGTCGCCTAAACCGCCGGCCGCGCCAAATTCAACCCCCCTCCGGCTCTCCTTTCCGTGACCCAGCTTATGAATCCCAGCGGTATTCTATGTACGTACTACGCTGCTTGCCCTTACACCTACCCCCAACATCTGTGCGCACACACGCGCGCGGGCATATACTTCCTAACGACATGCTCTAATATGTACATACGTAGCAAAGTTGATGCTAATGCATGTAAAACACCTGGCGAAAACGCAACTATAAGGGAAACAAAGTTGCGGCTTACGCGAGGCACAGTCGATCGGAAGCCGATCATCGCCCCTCCCCTTATCCACCCCCTGTTAGCCTGGAATTAACAGCCGAAGAGTGCCGATTTCGCTGGCGACGATAAATCATGGCGCGCCTGTAGCCGCGCTTCGATTAACCGACCCATAAATTAAGGTAATCAATTTTAAGTGGTACGTCACGACTGCCCGTGGCGACTCCCGGGTCCAAGAGTCCACGGAAAGGGAACACAAAGGAGGGACGTAGGTGCGAAGATCCGTTTCCAGCTCGAGCTCCACGGTGAAAAGGGCGTCGCGACCTTAACCCTCATTAGTCAGTCGACATTGTTCTGCTGGGTCGATGATGCGGCAGACGGCGGACAAGGGTCGAAACACTGAATTTTTAACGATTCCAGACGCGCGAGTTCACCAGGTAACGGCCGGATCGAAGGTTACAAGTGGCTGCTTTCGACATTGGTTAAGGTGGAAACGTTTTCTATGGGAGTGATTGGCGTGGAGAGGGATTGCGGGGTCCTCGGCTTTCCTAACTAGGCTTCGGTTGAATAGCTTGGATTATCCACAGAAAGGATTTCCATTCAAGCGGCCGTTAATTCTATAAAAACAAGCCCCAGACGAGGATCGAAGCGCAGAGAACCAGTGACCACAGAGGGAGAACCAAGTTCCAGCGAATGGAAAATTCGAAACTCTACGAAAGTGCAGCTTCATTGTTGTCCCGGAGACGGGCACCCTATTCTATAATCTCGAACCCAGTCATTTTTCTCCTTATCTGGCGAGCTGCACAGAAAAGCACTCGTGACACTTTAAGTAACTCACCCTCTCTATACTAGCTGCAAGTTCCCCAGCGACAGCTGGTAGTCGCAGAAACTGCCGCGGAAGTATCCTGCGGGCTACAGAAAGCAACGGTCGTGGGCTGTGTATCACGATGACGTTGCAGCTCGGCCTCGAAAGAAGCTTAACGACGTGTAAGTAGGCGCGCGGGTCACTTCTGGGCGGCGATAATAAATCGTTAAAGGGACGATGACGCAGTTGTTTGCGAGACGCCTTGATCGACGGTGAATTGAAAACTTGGACGGATGAGACCCTGGCTACCGAGCGCGCACTTGATAAAGGACGACCCGCTCGTCGCCTCGAAACGGCCGTAATTGGTTCTCCTGTAAGCATATTTCATTGTTGGCTACGGTTTAATCGATGACAAAGTACCTTTCGGCACGACGAGAGACGCGAACTTTTCTCCACGTACCTACTCCATTCGGCAATAAGATCACGCATCACTCACGGCCTCGTTTGTTATGCAAACCGCGGCTTCAATCGGCAGAGGAGTGAACACGATTGCCTTCGCGAATTAATGCTCTCCGCCTTTCGAGCAGTGGTCGTTTAATAAGAAAAAAATGACACGTCGCCAGGTGGAACAACCCACTTTCGACGCTCGAGGGACTCGGCTTCATCCTCGGGAGCGAATATATATCATCGGTCTATCGGCTCTCTCTTTCCCTCTCGATATCGAAGCAAGTTCGAGCTGGCGAAGAAGTTCGACGCGTTCAGGTATCCAGAGCGATCCGACCAAGTTTCAGTGAACTCTCGTATTTACGGTGACACGGGACCGTGGTACTGGGTCCTCCTTGTTTTACGACTGTGTTTACCCGATAAATTACCGTTTTGCCGGCGAGTCGAGCGTTACTGCGGCTTCGTAAGCATATTAAGGTGGCACGGGAGCCCCGAAGCTTAGACGTAACAAGGGAGCAGAGGTTTGTTCGACACGGAAACACAGTTTAGGGAATTTGCTAATGCGACGGACGAATTGTCTCGATCGTCACTGTCGCCTCGACCGAGCCTCGTAAATCAAACAGTTGTCCTCGAAGTTCGATGGCACGAGCTCCTAGACGTCTTTTATATCGATGTTACTACTGGAAAAACGGCCGAATATTGTGGCACAGCGAGGAATTTGTCAGAATTCCGCGACCCTATTGCCTGACGGAGTAACGGTAAATTAAAATCTAAATTAAACTTCAAATTAACCCCACGCGATCCAATTTATTTTTCTCATTTCGTACCGGGCGATTTATTAAGCAGAGCACATATTCGGCGTTGAACGAACTGCTGTTCGTAATTATTCGAACGCCCTGCGTGTTAGGATTTTATTTTGTAATTGAATTCGATTTATCAAAGGGACACAGTACCTACACATATAATTTTGTTTACATCAAAAGTGCTGCGATAACTGAACATAATCAAACAAAATTGCCGAGACTCGAGTCCGTGGAAGTGATTCTGCAGCTTGCTCTATAGCGGCATTTCTCATCAAACACTTAAACTCGCTTCCGGCGAGGCACGCTGTACCTGAGCTCGGTCCCCATCGGGCGTGCGTGATGTTTTCATAGGGGAAGCCATTATGAATTCTTTTATCATGCAGAATCCGAAAAGAATGGGGCGGGGTACCGTGGGCCACGGTATCTTTCATCGCGCGTAATCTAATTTCCCGGCCGTAGCTCCCGCGAGATGTTTATATCTCGAGGAATTATGCGGCCGATTTGGATTTATAATAAAGAGCCGTGGGGATAGTGGCGCGCCGGCTCATTCGAAGGCGCTAGGGCGCATAAATTATGATAATCCACGGTGTGCCCAGCGGCTGAGCACCGACAATTTAAATTCAGTTAACGTAACACGTCTGATTTGATGCCGCCAGGCCACCTGCCGCTAAGTGGCCGCCGATTTTAAGAATGAAATTCTTAACGAGCCCTATGCCCTGTCTGCCCCCCCCCCCTTTTCCCTCCGTGCCTCGTCCACAAAAAGAGCCCCTCCGGATTCCCGTGACCCTCGAATTAAGTAAAATATACGTTCCAGCGGTCTCTTAAACTTTCCGTTTCCGAACGAACCGTTCCCTTCCCCGTTCAGCGGCGGTATTACGGGACATTAGTGGCCCGTGGAACGCGGTACACGGCTAACAAGCCTTATTATTACGAGTCTCTTTCATTATAAATTTACATAATCCGTATTGGCATTTATAGGGCTATGAAGCTGACGTTCGACTACGTCTCAATATAGGAACGTCGTACGGTTCCCATTGTGAAGAAAGTAAGGGTAATAATTGGCTCTTATTGCGCGGGGTGAAGCAAAGTACGAGGAAGAAAGTGTGTGTAGACTGTAAACTGCAGTTAAGGTGGAAAATTCAGGTTTATCCGAATAAATGTTATTACTAGGGGAAGAAGAGGAACAAGAAAAGGAACATCCATGGTGATTCCTCTTCATCATGGAAGCCGAATTGGCACCCATGTCGAGGATGTGACGAGAAAGGGTACAGGAGGAGAGAAAAAGAAAGAATTTCTTCTAGACCTGTTATTCGATTCGTCAGTAGAGCTAGCTGATCCTATGTCAGACCTGAGACAGTTGAAAGGGGAAGATGACGGATCCGTACTTAGAAATCGATGGCTAAACAGGAACCTATTAGAATGTGAATCGATGGCATACCCTTCTGTCGCCATAGCAAAAATCCCACTACCTGGAAAGTCGATTCCAAAATCCCCAAGATGAATCGATGATAAAAGTACTTTAATAATTGTATTGGGCACACTTTAAAAGAATTCCTGACAGTTGATATTACATAAGCAGCTGAGAAGATTGCGTCGCTTTTACGCCGCAATTTACGCGCGTCCGCCCCCCTCGATACCGTAACGCGGTTGTAATGTACTACAGAAAGATCGCTGGGAGAGTTTCGGCCGTGTAATCGAAGCTGAAGTTTAGTGGCACTAACTCGCTGCCGTCGAGCTGTAAGGAGCCAATTAATTTAACGAAGTGCGCCATTACCTTGCTCTCGGTGTCGGATAAGCAAAATCAAAGGCCCGAACAGCTCGAGAACTCGAGTTCCCTTTCTTTCGTCTTTTTTCCGCTTTCGCCCGCGCGAAGGTAGTCGGTATCACGCGACTCTCTCTGTTCCGAGTCAGAGGCGGAACCGAACCGGGTACTTTTCAGATCAACGAGTGCCCAACGCGCATTCCCCCGCAGATTCTCCTCCCTCGTTTCTTTTTTATTTTTCACCGTTCCATCGAACACGCGAGCTGAATTCTTTCCCCCCTTTTATCGTCGCGAGATGTCTGGTGTCTGGCTGCCTAATTAGTGGCAATATACAACGGTGGAGCCTCTGAATTATCTCCGTTCCGCCTGTTCCCCCTGATTACAATGCTCGGCATATCGGGCCAGCGCAGCGGAATAAAGAGAACTCCCTGAAAAGTATGAGGCCCTTCGAATCGTTACTTCGGTAGATAAACTTGGCATTGCTTTCGTTTATCGCGCAGGGACAAACGGCTGTACGGAAATCATAGATATCCTCGAGTCATTCATCGCCGGGGCGAAGATGCTCGCGGGGATTGAGCTGAAGCGGAGAGTCTGAAGCTCGTCAGGAGAATCAATATTTGCTGTACGAAGTCTTTTGAAACTCGATTAAGTAGCTTACAATCGAGGCTGACACATTCGACGACACGCTGCGTTCTGGGTCAGTACACCCGAGTCGCTCGTTATGCTTGCCGTAAAATGCTCCAGAGTGTTTCATTGGGAGCGGGCTCGTCTAAGTTGGTTAGAATAACAAGGATTCCACGGGTGGCGGAGCCACGTTGGAAATAAAAGTAGCTCGCTAATGGGTTGAATGCACCCGGAATGAACGTTAATGGAATAAACATTTTCCAAAAAGCGTCGACTCCGTCCAGGCTACGCTCCTCTACTTCTACGAATAATATTTACGTAACCGGTCTGTTCCACGGGCGAGCGAGACTGCTGCTTAAGGAAGGAAAATAACATCGCCCGGAATACCGGAGCGCCCTGTCCGCTCTCTAGGATTACGATCGAAAACGCCCACGCGATTGACGCAAATCAAACGATCGAGAGATTACAGAAGGAACTTTTTTGCCTCTCGGATCCTTGAGGAGAATATTCATGGGGAACATTCGCGGAATCGCAAGACGAACGCTTATCCCTAGCTATATTTTCTCATTTCTTCGACAGCTTGACGGAGTACAATAAACTAGTAATCAACTGCTTAGGGTTTATGGACCACTTTCTAGCCATCTATATCGACATTTTCGAGTTACTTATTTTTGCTTTCACACTCACTGCGGAGCAAAAGATGGAGTTATATTTTTTCCTGGAATATTTTTTTATTTATTTATTACGGGTAATAAATAATTAACAAATAAGATAACATTAAGATAACGATTAAAGCACACAAGTACCGTAAACTGGAGGAACATTGGCAGGTTTTTGAAACATTTTGTTATATAATGTAAGTTAATTAACATGTTTACATTTGCTTTAAGTATTCTATCATAACATTGCATCTTTTGTGAATGCACTACAAGTGTCAAAATGCATAAAATTTTTGTCCTTTCCTTCTTTAATACATCTGAAAAACCAGCCAAGTTTTACTAATCTGAAGTCATCAATATACATTGACACTTAAATTGGTTTATTTTATTTTTTACATTTTAACTAAAATCTAATTGTAACATTGACACATCATATAAATAGCATGAACAGGTTAAGTTTTACTAATCTGAAGTCAGTAAGATAAATTATTAACACCTAACAATGTTATCTATAATAAAATCTCGATCTCGAATCTGAATTTATATGTTGTAACCCATAGATATGTTTGTAAACAGAAACAACAGAAAGAGATGAAAAAATCAATATTATGGCTAATATCAGTATTTGTCAGAAGGATCCCCACCAGTGAGAATAATCTGGAGTTTCCTCGACAGATAAGACAATTCTAAAAACACTCTTGCACTTGTGCAGCTGGACATGTATAACTCACGTTCCCTCGAGGACCATCTATACCGTCTTTCCGATCAATACTTTTGCAGTCACCACCAAACTCGTCCACCACAACGTATTGTGCCTCCTTTTTAAGACTGTATTGATCACCTCGGTGGCTCATCGGTCGCCAAGTAACGAAGAGCCTTGTATATCCAAGATTCACGAGCCCCGCCATCCCACGATTCATCTATTTCCGTCGGGACACTTCATCCGAATTCTCGAGACGTCCCAGACGCAACTTCTCCCTGCAACACAGTTCTGCAGAAGTGAACGAGCGGCGTTCCTCGAAGAAACTAGCGCGAACGGAAGGGAAAGGAGGAGAAGGAACGCGAGAACGGGGACGTTCGACGTACGACGAGGATATTTTACTGCCGGCGACGAAACAATAAGGGCGGCAGCGGGCAAGTTCTTCGTGTACTTTCGAATGCCACGGCCGCGGAACTTGGCGAATAACCATCGGCCGTAATGGCAGTTTTATTGGAGATTTATTCCGAGAAATACGCGCGGGCAATGATGCGCGACCCGTAAACAAGGATCAACCCCACCCCTCCCCGCCGTGCCCTCCTGTCGACGGCAACCGCCCGAAGAAGCTTTACGCGCCCCGCCGTTTTATATTCGTACCTAATTATCATCCGTCCCGCAGACTTTCTTGGTAGTTTCGCGGCCGCGTCCGCCGTCGAAACGACGCGTCTTGGTTCCGGAGTCCGTGCTCAGGGCCGAAGTTCGGGCGGATCGATAAGAAGATCGTGGTTCTGGACGGTGCTCAACGGTTCCATGGGGTTGGAGATCGTTCTACCGAGATGCTGGCAAGTGCGCGGTGGTTTTGTTTGAAAAACGGGAGAAGTTGGTAACGTGGTAATCTGGTTGAAATTGAAAGCGGCATGTACATATATATATATATATATATATTATTCTATATATATATATATGTATGTACATGCCGCTTTCAATTTCAACCAGATTACCACGTTACCAACTTCTCCCTTTTTTCAAACAAAACCACCGCGCCATATATATATATATACAAGCAGGGAAACGGTTTCGATTATTGCATGCTGCGGGGGATCGGTCTGAGGATGCTCCAGTCTTCCATTTGGAGTGCCGAAACAGATAACCCCTTTGAAGTGGCAAATACTTGTGTATTTCTGTCAACAGAATTTGAACGCGCTACAAGTAGGCCATAGATATCGATAAACCACCGAGAAGGAGATTTTTTTTTCTACGGAGCAAAGTCGACCCCGCGTTGGAGCACCCGAAACTTTCAGACGTTTTCTTTTATTCATACGACACTCTATCCAGGCGGTGTATCCCACTCGTTCGTCAAGAAGATCGATCGATCCTGGAGGAGCAGCGGGACGGGCTCGTTTTGTCTCTTCCCGGCGAAGATATCATCTTCCACAGTGGACGGATATTAATATACCGGAATATGTAATGAATGATAGAGGCAGAACGATACTCGATATGGTCCGCCCGCGCCGTGTGCGTTAAACGTGTCGGCGATACGCGGTGTTAACGAGCAACGTGATCGCTAAGGGCTCGTTAGAAGCGTATCAATCGGAGATAATTGTTAATGAGCCCGCGAGTTCGACTCAAGAATCGTTATCGACCGTCCACCGCGCGGGCAATTATAACTCTGATTAACGGTAAAACTCGCGGTGGGAACCGGATGCCTCGTCCTTTTAATTGCTTATAACTTTTGCACCGCGCAACTTCCCACCTCCTGCTAACTAAACTAGTTATCAAATATTAAATCAGACTAAGTAGTCGTCACGCATTACCCTGGTGAACTCGATTTTCAATTCTCTCTTTGGTTACAGAAAGAGAATCTTTCTCAAGAAACCAAGGTACAGCTCTCTCCTCCGCTTCCAACCCGATGCATTTTACTTATTCTCGAGGTATCAAAGATTCACGATCTCCGTGACCAATACCTGGCTGATCGACAGTGTGAGTTCCTAATCAAATATTCTGTCGATGGAGGTTCAAGCCTGACGGTAATTAGCCGCGTGTTTTCGACGTCTCGATCGCAGGTTTCTCCTGACCGTTCCGGCTGAGTGGTCCGCGAAGGAGGAACCTTCGTCGCGATTAAATTTTCGCGAGGAGGACGGAGTTCCTTTCGACTGGACGGCCAGGAGGAAAATGAAGGTGGACGGGTAACAAGCGGAAGAGGAAAGGCTGCGGTGGGAAAGTAGCTTGCACAGAGATACCTCGGGATGTGGAATAAACGCGAAGGCGGGCGAGGAGGAATATTCTAGTCGAGTCTATCGTTATGCCACGGCGCGGGGTCCGCAATCAATATTTCAGGAAAGGTGGACGATGTGGGCAGGGTCGGCACCGGTGGCGAAAGTCTTGAGCCTGGCATTTACAATGAAACGAAGAAAGGACCTTCCGTCCTTCCCCGCGTTGTCCTCTTCGTCTTCGCCTCACTCCCGTCGTCCTTTCTGGGCCTCTCCCCCACACCCCCTCCCGCTCCCGTCGCGTCTCCTCTCCGCTCTTGTGCCTCCTCGCGCTGCTTGACTTGCCCGACGTCGAAGTTCACTTTATACCGACATTCAACAAAGCCTCCTAGCCCCTTCAGGGCTTTATTAAAAATTGAGGATGCAATTTACCTCGCGGGCCTCCGCCGGAGCCAACGTGCTCTAAATAAGGGAGAAGATAGGCAAAGGTCTTGCCCTCGCCACGCACGCCTCCTCCGTAACCACTCTCCAGAGGAAGTTTCGCGCGTAGCATGCCGATAATCGGCGTGAACCTTGGGTTCACGGGCTCCCAGAATGGGACAGTACCTACAAGTCGCGCAGTGCGGTCTTGTTATGGTCGTCGATTTGCTTCTGCGCTGCTTTCTTTCACCTTGCAATCCCCTCTGAACCTTCGGCTACACGGAGTCACTAACACTGATGCTATTCAACGTACGTATCTTTAGAGTTTAGACTTCTGACCCGCTGAAATGAAATGAAATTCACTTCCTTTTGTTACGAAAGAAATATTCTCTAAATCACGTTACGGCGCAGACGCAGAGGAGCTAGAAGCCGGTATTCCTCGATTCCCCTCAGTATTTACCGAAATCCCTCCCACTGTTTCGCCTCGTTAAATACGGCCGCGTAATTAAAGGCTTTTCATAACATCTCGTGCACACGCTCGATCGCGGCGTGGCAAGGCGGAGCGAAATGAGCCGGGGCAGTGTTGAAAAGCGAATCAGGTGAATTCAAGCCGCTCCATTTCTGCGACCCCGTGCATTCCCTCGTCTCCCGGGCCGCGGCAGTCGTCGAATTAACGCCGACGGACGTTAATTGTTGCGTGGTGCACGCGTAAGTCCGCGGCAAGTCTGCAGGATCGTTTAATTGCCGGCGATGCATAAATCCTGTGATGCAATCGTCGGGTCCAGGCGTCCCTCCGCGGTCTCCTCCTTGTTTTCGCTTCGTTGCCCCCGCCCTCCATCTGCAATCGGAATTCCCCGCGGCGCTTCTAATTTATGACAAGTCCGCGACGTCCATGGGGGTTCTCCAGGGGAGCTGTCGGCGTCGAGGCTGGTCAGGATAGTCGATCGTCGGCTATTCGACGGCTCGTAACTGTTTGCGGCGCGATCCCAACCCCTTCTCACTGGCAACAAGCTCCCGTGGATCATGGATCTATCGAGCTGCGATCGCCAGGCTGCCCGTCTTGCGCAACGTGCAACAGGAGCATATAACACTTTGCTTCTAGGAGCAACCTCGTCGTTCTGTACATTATAGGGGAGACCGGGGCAAGTTGATACAGAGGCAGGTTGATACAGACGAATTATCTCGACACTGTATATATATAGCTCCATATGTGTGAGATATGTGCAGCTTCTTGATCAATTCTTTACTACGATCTAGCGTACGTCTGTGTACCTTGACTTTAGCAATCCATTTTTAACTGTTTTCGTTTCTATAGAGAAAAAGTAAATAGTTGTGTTCACTTTCCAATCCGTCTTGAGACGGGATAGAGAATTTTATCACTCAAATTAATTGGGCATCACATTGAGTCCTTTGAAGGTAAGGGAATTACGTTTTGTTATTTTGTTTATATGCTCTACATTTGTTTATGGAGATGTTTGTATATAATGACTTCCTGTGGGGTAAGTTGATACGTTTACTCTGGGACATGTTGATACTCATGGAGAGTGTATCAATTTTTCCCCGACTACTTTTAATTGGATTTTTCCTTTTATTTCTGGGAAGATGGTACGAAATTATGTCGGAAAAACGAATCGCGGAAAAATACCACAAAATATTTTTCAAAAAGCGTGTGTTGGTGTAGAAAAGGAGTCAACGCGCCAGAATATACGGAATAGATAAAATAGCTTTATTAAGATACATTAATAAAAAGAAGCAAGCACCTCATATTAAAGTGGGATATTCTAGATATCCATATTTTACTCATTAAACGGATATTTTACAGATGTATCAACATGCCCCAGAGCAGTATCAACTTGCCCCGCATTGGGGTAAGTTGATACATTTTACCTTCGTCCAAATAACATTATCTCATTCATTTTGTATGTATTTTCTCAACATTTCATTTACAATATTTTAAAGAGGAAGGACCAAAGTATATTTTAGCGTATTTGTTATTAAGTAATTAATTCAAACAAAAATGAAAAAAATCGAAAACTGAAAAACGTATCAACTTGCCCCGGTCTCCCCTACTCATCGCAGAATATGCAAGGTGTATCTACTTTAATTAAAGAATTCATGGTGCAGCATAAATTGCTCCATTCTTGGAACTCCACAAATGAAAATCAAGCAGAATAATCTCTAAAATCTTTTATGAATAATAAAGCCCAGTACAGGAGAATTCTATTCTACATTTTCGATTTATCCGTGTGTCAAGAGTCACCATCCTTTCAGTTGGGCCACGAATCACGAGGCACTCTGTAGAATTTTGAATCTGGGCGACTACTCTGAAGTCACGAAGAGGCGAACACGCTTTTCACGGCGACGATCGTTTTGTGCGCCCAGCCTATTGACGCACCGCGGCCAAGCTTGGCCATATTTTTTTCCTTTATACGGAGTTGCTTTCGTGTCGATTGCGATTTTATTCGGGGGAAGGCAAAAAAACGGAGCGTCTCCGCCGGTCGGGCCAACCTGTTACATTTTCAGGGAACGCTCGCGGGGGAGCCGGCCAGACCGAGTATAAAAGTTGCATTCTGCAATATACTTTTGTATGCAGTGCATTCGGCTTAATGTCCGCGGCTGAAAATGAGACTTCCACGAATGGTAGTTTCATGGCGGCGCAACGACGGCAATCTTTTCTGTTTTTACACGCCGAGGCCGAATTACCTGTCCCGGATACATTTTTAATGCTCGATCCTTTAATGGAGACGATACCGTTGCCAGTGGAACGCGCTCGGGGTGTGGGGGAAGCTTGAGTTCCAATCTCTTGAGAATCAATCTTTTATGCGTCAGAGATTTAGTGAAACTTCCTTGAATGTTTCGTTTTGTGCTGGCAAAGCTGAAGTAGTTTCGTGTACTAGAATGGTACCAGGTTAATTTGTGTTCCACGATCATTTATATTGAATGCACTCTTAACCTTACTATATACGTCTCCCGGGTCGTTTGTGACCCAATTCTCATTTCTTTAAGTTTTCTATATTCCTCGGATCTTTCTTAACCCACCCGTTTCCCCATTTCGTAGAGGGTTGTTTTAATTTTGAGGGAAATGTGGGGAAGTTGTTGCTAATATCTGTATTCCTCAGTTTCTGGCATTATAATTATTAGTATTATTATTATTATTAATTACTATATTAAATGTCTAGCTGACTCGAAGGCCGTAGCAGGAATTGAATACTTGTATTTTCTCAACAAGAACAAGCGTCACACGTGACGAATCACGGATAGATGGACCCCGAGGCGTCCAACGCAAGAAAGGGGGTTCGACCCGATCTTCCGCCAGGCTGAAGTATTTTTTTCGCTGCGTGATATCTTTTACGGTGAAAAACGGTCATGGCGCATAAACGTCGGCCCATCTGTTAGTAATTTGTAAGACGAGTTGGGTAATTAAAAGTTTGATGCGAGCATTAAACTCGTCGGGGTTATAAAACGAGGGGGATGCTGGGCGACCGGGCTGGAGCCAGCGTTCGCTACACACGCCCGCTGCGAAAAAACCGTTCCTTGGGAACCGGCGAGAAAACAGTGGAAGTAGAAGAAGTGGAGAAAGGCGAAGGTGGAGGAGGAGGCGTAGGAATCTCCCTCGCTTCATGCATCGCTCGTAGGAGGCGCGGTGCACCGGCCATAAAGTGCTTTAGAGTGCATAATTTTTTAAATATCTTTATTACGGCCGACGTGTCCCTTCGCGTGGACAGGGCACGAGTTTCGAGCCTCCGTAATTGACCGAGCGAAATCTCGTCGTCGGGTGAGACGCGATAAAATGCAAGCGTTGTGAAAGTTTTAATGGCGAGGCCGGCTAGCGGCTGGGCCACGTACTCGGGAGGTGTGCGCCGTGAAATTTTCCGCCCGCGCTGATCCCGCGCTGGCTTTTTATCGTTTTACACCTCCGGAGCGCGTGACCGCGGCTGTTTCGTTATCGTGCGGCCAACACTCCCGATTAACGACAATCATTCCCGTAAACGTCCTATCCTAAGCCAGTCTCTTTCGACACCCGGAATCTTTTAAACGATGGCCCGCAGTCGAGCCGCGGGCTACGTTTAATCCGTGAGTTTGCGATTCAATTTTCGAGCAACTTCCGTGATTACCATTCGACCGGTTAATTGCTCGGGGTTTGCTTGCGCAAGCCTTTATCGCCGTAATTTGTCGGCTCGTTCCACGGACGAGACAATTCTACGCGATCGGCGGACTGACCGTTGCGGTTTCCGGATTGCACGCCCGGAAATTGACGGTAAGATATCGGGAAAATCCAATGAAAGGCGGTTAATTACACATCGACCTCGTTCCGCTCCTCCTCCCCTTTAACTTTAACTCTCCTCCATTTCATCGCCCCTCTGGTCTTCCCCGTGCCCGTTTTCCATCTGTCTTTATCGGCTGTTTGCAGCAGGATGCGCGCGGAGAATAATACGTACGTGCGATTGATTTCGACTATCGGGGAAACGTCAATCTCGCGTACACGCAGCGAAGCGTGGCCGCGTATCGTTTATAAAGTTACTGCTTAGACACGTGGAAAATAACGTTTACGTTTCCTCTGCTGCCGCTCGGTGATGCCGATGAAATATGACAGTCGACCGGAATTATGGTACTTCGTTTAGAATAGACCGACTCACCTTGCGTTCTATTAATTCTTGAAGGAACACCAGGGAAAGCTAAGAACTTTAAGGGGGTCTTCTAGTGTAACGAGTCAAAAAAATCGATTTTTTATTTTTTCAATTTTTTACAAGTATCTGTTATGGAAAATAAGAAAGGAGGGTCGATTCTATGGTCCTGGAATGGCTGGCTGGTGGTGACTAAAAGTTTTACTGTGTAAACTGTATGCAAATCTTTAAACACGTTTTCTTGCAACCATGTTTTTCGAACTGGTGTCCACGATATCTCAAGATCGACTTGACCAATTAAGGTCAACTTCTGCATAAATCTTCAGCACATGTGTGGCTATCGCCCTTGTCACAATTATGTGAGAATATTTAATTTTTTTCATTCTGACAGTCCCAAAAAGTCGAAAAAATGGGTGAAAATTGAAACTCAATCTTCAAAGTGCCGTCATTTTTTAAATTTTCAATATCTTTCTTTTATTCTGGTACCGGCTATAGCCAAGGACGTACGAATAAGGAATCCTTTTGAATTTTTATTTCAGATAATCAGAAACCGTCCAATAGTGGACTATGGGCACAGCTTTTTTCAAAAGCAACTTCAAAGTGGTGCACTTGAGTTAATTTTAATCTTTTCGTGCCAAAAAAATTGAAAATATAATTGAAATATAGATAAGTATGTAGAAATAAACCGGGTAGCAATAACTTTTACAAGCTCCTCATAAAAAATTCCGATAAAAAACGCAAATAAAATGCTTCGTTACACTAGAAGACCCCCTTAATATTCGAATGGAATTGGCAATTCTGAATTCAACGCGCTTTGTTGCTCGGGGAAGTCACGAAGGAATGCTGGTTTATCGCACTTTAATTAAAAAGTTTATGATGCAGGAACATCTCTTCAAAGTGCATCGACTGAATTGTGCTTTACTGGGCTCATTTCATTTTCATTTTGTCAACTTTTCTATCGTTCGAAACCAGTACCAAATCCAGCTAGACCTCGACAGAACCAGGCGTCGCTAAATGATATTATACGTGGCCAGATTTAGCTATATCCAAACAAGCTGAAAATATGGCGAACCCATTTCGTCAGAACCGAATTCTGCCACTCCACGTTGGTCCCCATCAAACTTGAAACACAGCCAGGCCTCCTCAGATACAATTAAATCTGCTCACACCTCACCAGACCTCATCAAAACTAACCATAGCTATCAAGTTTGTTTTCTGGCGCCATGGATATACAACAGTTTTGACTGAGTCTGCTGGGATCTAGCTGAAATTACACGGTTTGATAGCGCCTGACTTATACTTAGCTGGCTTCTACAAGCTCCTAGAAGCTCCGATTGACTTAAATAAGGCTAAAACAGACAAATTTAATAAGAAAATAGTTAGAAACAAACTTTGCACTGTACCATTTTATATACCATAAAATGTACTGAAAGAAATTCCACAATATTTGCAAAATTCTACTCAGATTCATCCTACAATCACATCTCTCGATCTCTAATCCTACAAGTCTGACTAATTTCACGGTGCTCCACTCGCACGGCGCTCCAACACTTATTTCATTTTAACACTCATACCTCCCAATTAACGTCCATTCAATATGAATTTTCGGACTAACTCGAACAGAACCTACTAAATCCAATTTCCAAACCAAAATCCACAGCGTGTATCAAATTCCCATAAATATAATTCAGAGGCCGCGACATATCTCCTCAAAGATCTAGCCCTGCGCATTATGCATATTCATAATCCAGCTACGTCTATGCTGGTCCCAGCTGCCTTTATCCTTCTTAATGTTTAGACGCCGGCATCCTAACGACGTCGTTAAAGCACACCGACACGAATGAACGGGAATGATACCGGTCCAGTCGCGTAGCGGGAGGGTTTTGAAACAATCATTTCCATGTCCCTCGTGGCGGCAGTCGACGGGGCGCTTTGTTTCGTCAACCAGAGCCAATTTGTTCGTTTGTCAGTCGCGGAAGGATCCTCGCCGGTTCGAGTCACGCGGAGACGTGTCGCCTGGGCGAAGGGCGATGAGGGAGAACGCGGTGAAAGAGACAGAAACGCAGATGGAATATAAAGCGCAGAGCAGAGGGACAGAGACAGGATGAGAGGGGGGCGGGGAGCCGAAGTCAAAGAGACCAAGAAAGATGTCGGTCTAGCCAGAGGGAGCGTGTAAGAGTGAGAGAGGGGGGAGACTAGAGGCGCTTAGTTGTCGAAGTACAAATTAGATTATGCGTCGTGCCTCTGCGGGGGTGCACCGTCCCGTTTGTTCGTAGAAAAGTTACTACCCTGTCTCGTATCTGACGCCAGTGCTGGTGCGGTTGTCCCTTTTACGAGGACACCAGCCACGAAGACCCTTCGCCTCGGTCTCTCGAGTCCCTTTTCGAGGAGGGGGCCGCTCGGTGGCCCACCGATCCCGCGGGAATAAAAAATATTTCAATATTTACTCAAAGGTGGCCGGGAAATGGAATTTTTCCAATTCGATTATGGAAATTGTGGGTAGGGATGGGGGCGTCGAGTGATTTGTTATGGCTTCGATGTTTACCCAAACGCCCGGCTAGGATTCGATCCGTATCGCTCGCTGGATCGTTTCGATCGTTATCTTGGCCCAATGAAGAATTCCCTAAGAAGGTATTACCTGGTTGCAGCTGCACGGTCGCTTCTCCAAGTTCGTAACAAACTTGGTACCTGAAATTCGATCTCATTAAGGTCGAGCAGCTGAGTTGCCGCGGAGTTGGTCCACGGCGCGGTAGTTATAGCGAGGCGAAGTTGACTTTGGGATGGATACGGTTAAAGGAGTAGAGGCGGGAAGGATCGACTTAGAGAAGGCTGCCTTCCGAGGCACGAAATCCTGTTACGTATTAATATCCAGTCTTATGAAAGTATCTTGTAATATCTCCGCTTCTTCTCGAATGCTTCATCTTGAACTTCCTAATGCTCGGAAGCTACAGTTATGCGAGCTTCGCTGGAGAGTCGATGTAAATGAACAAACGGTTTGCGACTCTCCGTGGAAAGGATGTCGTGGATGTATAGGCGTCAAACGAAATGTTTGCAGTGTCACCAGCTGAAGTATGTACTTATGTACTACGTAAAAAATGCCGAGTATATACATACCCTATTAAACGAGAGTTTGTCAGGGCATCGAGCCAGCTCATTTCCTATAGTCGGGCTATTAACCCAGAGACATTTAATCTGACGAGAACTTTAAACGGATGGTATGAAAGTTCGCGGGGGTTGTAATTGAAATGGACGTTTAAACTTCTGTTTGTCAGTAGACTTTCTGTCAAAGTAGAAAGTTTGTTAAAATGTAGTCCTTCGAGTTTTATGTGAGATTCTTGACAAATAGTCATAGGCCGGTATTCATAGTCGCTACTTATTCTTAAGCAAATGCTTAAGCATGCGCCATCCTCTACTAACCTAGTAGCTTGTAAAGGATGCCGAATGCTTAAGCATTTGCTTAAGAATAAGTAGCGACTATGAATACCGGCCATAGACTGTGATAAAAGAATGATGCATATTCAAAAATTATACGATACCTATTCACTTAGACAATTGTTTATTTTCAATAGGTGCATATCGATATGATCAAATCTGGCTCGATTCGAATATTGGATCGAATGTTTGATGTAATGCTTAAACTTTCTATAATAATTATTCGAACGTTTGTCGTTGGACGTAAAATAGGGCAGCAGCAATCATGCATAAAATTTGTAATAAGTCGTTTAAATATTTTGGTGAAGGATGAATAATTATTTAAATGACTTCCGATTGCAATTTATCTCGAGAAATAATGTTCCACATTGAACGCATGAAAGTATTGAAATTCTAGATTTACGAGTCTACGAAAATTACTGTGAATTCGTCTAAACGATCGAATAAAAGAATAATAATAGCCAATAATATAAACCAATAATATCAAGACACACAGGGCATCCACAAAGTTTAAGTTTCGTTGTTTAATTATAACACGCGTAATATCGTTGTAATTGTATGTGTCTGACTCTTTAATTTACATTGTTTTGTATATTGTACACAATGGGGATTCCCGTTTAATAATAATAATAATAATAATTTTTGGACCCGTGTACATCTCGTTAAGTTTTTTTATTAAAAATATGATTAAGTTAGAATTCGGTACAATATTGTCTATACCGTATGAAGAGCGAATTATTTCTCTAATGATTTGCACAAATATTTCTAATAATATTCTTTTATATGAACTCTAATTTAGAAATATTTTACATAACAATTACTACCCTCCAATATCTATTCAAAGAAAATATTGATAGAAGAGATCCAAAGAAAACATCGAAAGAAGATATCCAGAGAAAACATTGGATGAAGAAATCCAAAGATGACATTTGAAGAAGCCGTGGACCAACGACTTCGCCATCGTCGAGCGATTCAGCGCTTACAATTAGTCATACGAAATAATGTAAAACTGGCAACCAATCATTGAATTTTAGCTTACTTTGCTCGCTCTTAGCTCCTCATCCATGATGAGGAGGTCACTTCTGTTTCTACTCTAGAAACAAGTGACCAGCCGTGAAGTCGGTATCGATGGGTCAGTTTCGTCCTCAAGTTACTAGTCCAAGGAGAAAAGTTTCCGGCTTAGCGGGTGTACAGAAAGGTATACCGCCTGCGAAAGCCACCCGGGACGATTACCCAATCACCGCGTTATCCGGCCTGAGTCAGGTCACACCTAGTGTGCTCCTGACGGAGTCGTTCGGAGCAACAGGAATCGCCTCGGGGGCGCCGAAAGCTCTTCTTCTTCGACTGGGACATCTGGGTGGTAGGAGTTGCACCATCGAATACCGATTTCACAGTACGCCCGTGTTCCCTTCTTGCTGAATCTGGTATAATATAGTGAATGGTTGGCAGTTCCCTAACTTCTAAATTTAAACCGAAGAGACCGATGGAACTTTGATTCCATCTATCTCTTTGCTTTAGTAGTCTAAGGCTTTTTTGTAAACGGAGATCGATGCAAGTTTGATTCCATCTATCTCTCTGCGGGTCTCCGCGCGCAGCAACCTCCTCGCGGTGAGACCTGGCACTCGGTGATAACCGTAACTGATGGCTGCTAACTTTGTATATTTTTCAAACGTGTATGGCTGACAATGAGTGGAACTTTAAAAAGTTTTGTAACATTGTATGATACTCAGAATATTTTAACATTGTCTGAGAAATATTATGGTACGAAATATGTATTTCAATAAAATCATTTTAATATGAATCTCTTCCTAATTTCCATATGAAATAAAGACACGATACTTTGGCGCGTTGTTCATTTTCTACCCTCTCTATCCTCAAATGTAGACCTAAGGCAGGAAAGTAGGTGAAATTCAGAAAATTTCACTGAGGTGTTGGAACAGACAAGGCTTTGAAAATTGTCTGTGTTCCATATGTTCCAATACCTTACTGAAATATTCAAAGTTCCGACGACTCTCTAGGATATTCGATACACCATCGGATCTCAAATGCGAGAGGAAGTGTGACACGGAATGTTTCGTTGGAGCATGCTACTCGAAGCAGCTTGGTATATTTCCATAGCAATGTTAGGATAGATGGGGCTTGTACATATTCACATAAGGAGAATAATCGATATCACTAAACCTGTATGGAAATTACTGATAAATGGTATAAACCTATTGGCAAAAGAATAATAGTTATTCCACGTTTGGAATATTTAATTTATATTCATCATTACAGTACTTCCTAATTACACATGAAAAATTTATTTTGAATAATTCCTACACTTTCTACAAGTGCCAATAATTGAATACTGACGCAAAGAAGGATTTCAGTGGCCAACATATTTTTCTTCCTAACTAAGTGTCTGCCCCCCGCGGTTCTGTTTATGTTTCGTCGAGCAGCATCCGACACGACCGATCTGAAGGGGTGGTGCAACCCCTCGTTTCGCGTTCAAATAAATGCTAACCGCATTATACACACGTCGCCTACCATTTTCCTCTCGTCGGTAGAATTGTCTAGCTCACAGCCACCCTTGGCAATATTACCTCGATGCCATTAGCCATCCACATCCGCATAAGCAGTTACTAATCATTCTGATGGATGCCGTAATGTATCATTTGTCATTTAAATTGAATTACACGCGCGGGGTTACGCTCGAAAATGATACTTAGGAAGCGTTCCCATACCGCAGCCGACGTGTAAATTAAGTTTTCGAACGTTCGTTCGCGGGCTTCGGTATCGATCATTCGTCATTTCCGCGAGGTTCCCACTGAAATTCTAATTCACAGCGCTCCACATTTTGCGTTACTATGAATATCAACCCAATAGGGGATGATTGGTTACCGACCGCATTTATCAGCCATTGTTTCATTTCGTAATGCTGCTTATTTGGGGAACGCTTTGACAATAATTTACATCACGCTGTGATTCTGATCAATCTACACAAAGGAAATGAAAAATACGTTATACTCAGCAATCTTTGATGGAACTAATATCTTCTAATCAATCTAACCCTTACATATCTTCTCTGTGCAACAGAACCTTCATTCTAAAGTATATTTCTCTGGGAATTTTAAGATCGTTTACTCTTTCCGTTTTAGATTCCAAGCACAGGTGAGCTCAGCCCGTATAGAGCAACACTATATCGACTATATTGCACGGCGTAGAGAACGGAATAAATAACGCGATCAGCTCGATTTTACGAGAGAATAGTGAGACACTCGAAATCGAAGCTGAAGCCGGTATCACTTAGCCCGTAATTCTACTTTGCATGAAACTGAGACGAGCGCTTAAGTAAACGTCAGCGTGGCGAAGAGACACGCCCGTGGGTAGCGTGCCGGGATCGATAATGCTCGCGTCGATTTTACAATTCATGAATTCATAATTCAAGCACCGTCTCGTGCATCCTGCGAGAGTGCCACCTTCGCGGTGCTTTTCGGTCGGCGGAGGCATACGAACAGTCAAGCACTTCTTCCTCGAACGAACTTGACTCCAGCAAACAGACAATTATAATCTTACAAAACTTTCGGCAACTTCTCCCATACAATACGTGTGCCATCAGTTGTTCCTAGAGCGTGCTCGATTCAACAAGTATCTGGATATCGAATTCGTCGAGGAGGAATCTTCAGAGCTGGGGGATACGGCGCAAACAAATTCTGCTTTCTGTTTGCGAATAGAAATCATCGTCCCGGGACGAAACGGTCTCATTTGGAGGATCTTCTTCCACCCTTCCTGGAGACTGTGTAGACGATGTCGCAAATCCGCCGCATTTACGTATTCCCACGATTCGTTCTCGCCCTTCCATGAAATTCGATGGCCCGTGAAGCCCGCTGAACCCCTTGAGCACCCTTTATCTTTACTTTTTGTCTGCGCCGGAACGGAATGCAAGGTCGCTGCTCTCTTCACCCATCCCTGCGACCGCTTGATTGCAATTGTGTAATTATTGTATAATAATTGCAATTGTATACTTATACAAACACGAGTTCTCTAACTAGGGTAGAACGCCCCAGTAAATGAACACTTAAGGCTAGTGAATGGACACTTTTATAAAATTATATTTGCAGCGCGATTGATTCCACGTGTTGCGAAAATTGTTTGGATATGAAGCGAGAAACTAGAAGAAGTCTATAATTAATTAGTTGCTTATTTTAGTAACTTAATTTACTGGTTTTAGTAAAAATGTCCATTCACTGGTAATGTCCATTTACTGGTATATTTACCCTATGAGTGCTTTCAAATAAAGAGAACCTGTTCTTGTAAAACATAAAACATTCAACGCCCCAGAACCACTGAACAAACCGCCCCTATATCGTTCTCCATTTAACCATCCTATAAAATCTTCGCTTTTCGTGACATCACTTAAAGACTTCAGACTTAAAGGATCATAATATTCAATGACTATACCCTGCGAGACACTTATGCGTGCCCAAAAGTTCTACTTCCTCCCACGTGACAACGCTATCAGTCAGCTGTCACATTTGAGCGGTGCGTTCGCGGCTCCAGGTGACAACTTGTTTCCTCCAGCGATGTTACCCAGTGTCCCAGCTCGGTCTTTGTTCGATGAATAATATATGGCGACGGGCGTCTGCATTGTTTTGCGTGCGCCGCGTGCACGCGCGCGCACGCACGATGCACGTATGCACCCTGGCCACCGGATGCTGCGCTCGCCCCCTCCGCAGTCTACGCGATTTCCCGCTACGTGTTCACGCGCGCGCACGATGACGTATCCGCCAGGACGTGCGAAAGCAACTTTACCGAATCGACGTGTACCGGGGACATCAAAAGCGCCGACCGACCCACGCCCCCGACTTCGCCGAAAACTCGCCGTGATTTCGTTTGGAAAGTTCGACGCGCGCGTGACTTCAGCAACTGACCCCGTTGTCAAAGGATTTTTGTAGCGTCGCTGGCGCGACTTTGCCTCCCCCCAATTGGGGAAATTGTCAGGTCGAATTTTCCCGTGAACTTCAGCGCGCAACGTGTGGCACGTTATGAAGCGATTGGAGGATATTAAGTTTAGTTTCTTTATTTATTTCTGCCATTTGCGGACACTTCCTCCGTGTCTGGTTATTTTCAGGGCGGAGGTCTGTAGGCTTCAAGAATTGCACTCTACTGCACAAGCAAAAGGGGAAATTATCATCGTCATAGTAGGGGAAGTCTGGGAGAGTTCGGTCAGTGTTGATATTTTAAGACTGATGCAAGATAGGGCACTGTGTGTCATTGACAAAAAGAAATGTATGCGCTTGTTGTTGATCTTACATTGACCATTGTCACAAATCCATATTTAAATTATAGGAAACATTTAAGACTTTATGCGAGTCTGAAAGTTTTTAGACCAAGTTACAGTGCTGGTGATATTTGAAAGTCAGGTGAGTTTATTTACACTATTCCGGTATTGGGGGATATAATATGCATAACACTACAGTGTCACCCCAACAATACGTATGTATTCATTTTTAATTTATTTTGACTAGGTGGTTGATCACTTCCTTGATTATGGGATAGTCCGACCATATGTGTTTTTCTTACTGTAAACCCATATTCGGATTCAGCGAAAATTCCATTCCACAAGATAGTGATATGTCGTTAAAAGACTGGGACGAAAACGAATGCGTGGGATGCGGAGAAAGCTATTTCGAAATCTCGAAAAGCGACGATTGGATTAAATGTGTACACCGAAGCCGTTGGATTCATGATACTAGATGCTCCAAGTACAAGAATCTTTGCGATTTACATGGAAAACTGAAGAAGAAATAACATATCAATTAACTTTTTCGTGTATTATACTTTTTATAAGCTACACTTTTTGTTATTTTTCGAGGTTGGTCTCACCCGTAGTGGGTGGACGGTCTAACCCCGACATGCGGGTGAGACCGACCAGTTGCAGTGCCAATGTTTTTGGTTGAAAATGAAAATAAATATTTGAAATTATCCCACACTATAATTTATATATACCCTAAATTGCTTGGGCTTTGCTTTCATTTGCACAAATCGACAAAAATGTGAAAAACAACGATGCTCCAATTTCTTTTTCGAGAAGTGGTCGAACTCTCCCGTACTTACAATATAGGTGACAGTGGTCTGCCAGAAATATCGCGTTGGAGATGGAATGCTCGCGAGGGATATTCTCCGCTAAACGGTTTTCGTGGATTTTCGTTCAAGAACGTGGTTACACCGGGCGTTTCTTAACGCGCAATTCTTATCCCCGTACATCTTTGTTAGTTTACACGGGCGCGCACGTGACGCGACTCCGCGAGTTAACTGAAACACGGGATTAAATTCGATACCTGGGGGCGTCGCTGAATTTTACATTGGCGTACCGACATAAAGTCGAATAAACTTCGCGTCCCCCTTTCCCCCCTTGCCACGCCCCCGTAGATTGCTTCCGCTCTTCCGTTCCCATCGGCATCTGAAGAATTCATAAGATTCGCGGAGGCATCCCTTTCGCGGTAAACAATCGTAAAACCCGGACCCCCGCGTTTCTCTTTATTTCTGGTCGGGCGAGTATTTTAGGATTGCGATCCGTTTCGCGTGGGCTGTCAGTGGATCCCCTTCCCGCGTGAAATTAAAAATATTTTCTGAATGTTTCGGGAATACTTCGCGGTGAGTTATTCAGGCGGAGCTCGCGGCTACGGTCCGTGTTCGTTGACGGAAACATTTCTCTGACATACCATTTTAAACCGCGGAGTCCATGAAACCAGCCGCCCCTACCATCTCCCCCGTGATATTTTCATAACTTATTCCTTGCGGTATGTTTACAGCGCTGTAACGTGAGCGGAATTGCCGCGACCCCGTGATATTTGACTTCACTCACTCAAAACTAATTTCAGCGATATCTTTCTCTTCTTTTCCACCCTTCCTCACATTTCACGGGGGATCTTCTCACCTTCCGCGCTGCCGCCGTAAAATTCCGGCAAATAAAGTCGCGTGTATTCGCGCCAAGCTGTTCCAACAATCACCCAACAATCTCTCGGACGCGTACCAGCCGCTTCTGAGCTGGTAACAATAATGCTCGAAGGTGTCGCCTTTTAATGGCACGAGGAGCGACGTTTAACGGTGATATGTCTTCTCGAGGCACTGCTTGGAGGAGAAATACGGTCGTTTCGACGAGGATGGTCGGCCTGCAACGTGTGCGGCGCTTGTAAACGCCAGTGGAAGCCGAGCGACAGGAAAGCCTTAATATCGACGAGTACTTTTAATCGAGCCAGGCCACCATTATCGCGGTGCTGGTAGGGACATGATTACCAGTTAGCCAGTGGGAGTATGACCAGTCGGCTTCGATGTTCCCGCAGCTGGGCGCACAGCGGTTGGTCGCTTTGCGGTTATGGCGCAAAAGCCCCGGCAAGAATTAACCGTACAATCAAACGGCCATTCTTTATCTCGTTCCTTTCAGCGGCCCTTGCTAAAAGCCCCTTTCCCTCTCGTGAAATCTCAATTTCAAGTACGCTACGTGCGTTTGCCATTTCGATTGGTGCGGGCACTCGAATTAAATTCACTCGCCGACGTCGGAGAGTTTCGTGCGCACTTTCGATCAGGATGTATTATTTGCCGCGGCAAACGCAAGCGGAACACGCCTTTCCAGTGGAGGGTTTCAGCGTTCCAAGCCATTTTGTCAATTTAGAGTGTCTGGTAATGGTAATTTAGTTTGGCTTCGGCAAATCTGTTATTCTATTGTACAATGCCATTGCAATTTCTATTGTTCTCTATTGTTTGAAGCTTCTCTATGCAAATGCTCTTCACAATCGCTGTTATTCATCCATGTCTGTCTTCACAGAAAAAAGATTTAATACGATGCTAGTGGAATCTCGAAACCTCAGACCAAAATGGCACAGCTTACACTTATTAGAAGCTTCGGAACTCGAAAAGTATAGACTGTAAAAACGTCACGATTGTCTCGGGGAATTCGCTGAGCGGTTGCTGCTGTTTACGGAGCACGGTACTGCGCCGTGGTTTCGCGCAAGGACTCAAAACAGGAACCGGGCAATAGAAGGAAAGGCTGGACGCCAGCGAGTGGCCTTAATCAAATGAGTGCTTATTATCACGGCAGGGGGACAATTGATCAATTAGATAATCGGCCACACGGACAGGGAGACAGAGGGAGGGTGTGCGTTCCAGTGGTTGCTGAGCAAATGCGAAACTTGGTTGCACATTTGAATGCCCAGCCTCTTCAGGGCCCCCTATCCATCCGTCGCGGACAATGAAGCGTGTACGGGGTCCCACGCGAGTCGTCGCGTTCGATCGGGCCGATGGAAAACATCGTCCCCGCTCCCCTTCCGCCCTCGAATATAATTTAGCTGGTCAATTCGACAGCAGGCCGCGTCATTTTCGAGCGTTCCGCTGCGAACCGCTCGAGCACCGCTCGCGAAGTGGCCTCGAGAGGACCGGGACGATCGGATCAATTTCATCGAAGCCACTCGTCCTGCTGTTGCTCTAGATGTCACCGGCAGGGGTGTTTGGAGAACGTCGTCAACCCCTTCGTCACGACGCCCGTCGTATAAACGCACAATCGTTGGAAAGGACCCTTGGTTTCGCCCCAAATTCTAGTCCGCGTCTCTAGCGTACCTACTTTGCTTACTGGAATAAACTCTTCGCACACTGAATTTTCTCTCCTTGTAGGCTAAAGGAAACTACTGACACCTAACCAATTACTGTCACCTTAAGCTATTTTACTTAAAATAACGAATGAATAAACGTTGTAAACTCATACACAAAAAGATTTATGTAATTATATAGATTATATACTATAGTTTATTTATTCGTTATTTTGAGTAAAATAGTATAAGTTGACAGTAATTGGTTAGGAGTCAATAATTGGGTCCTTTACCCTACAGTATATACCTACGGGAAATTACGAGTTGTGTAGGTATCATTCTGTCCACGTGTTAGTACACATACCGTTAAGGAACTAGTTCTTGATCAGGCACTAATTTTTTATCAGTTCATGAAATAAATCATTCTTTTCAGTTTATGTCCTTAAATAATTGTTTGAAATAATTACTAACATAAAAAAGGATAATTCAAACTTGTTCCTGACCTGATAAAAAATTAGTTCCCATGTATTTTCAGATGATCAAAAACTAGTTCCTAGTCACCTTATTATTCCCCAACCTTATAAATAATTAAATTATACTTATTTTCAACTTTTTATAATTTTTCCTTAAAGTGTAAACATTAATTCATCTTTTAGTATAAAAAAAGTATATGGTTGAAAGTTTTATTAGGTTAAAAATAAATATTAAAGCGGGAAACTCTCTAAACTGATCAAAAACTAGTTCCTTAACGGTATATTTGTATAAAAGATAAAAAATATGAATGTGTCCACTAAGACAGGGAATGAAACCGATCGTGTGCTACGATTTAGTTCGTAGATACCTACATTTCGTTATTATTTCCCACCTTGCCGCCATATTGAACCACATCCTCACCGCCAGACACTCATCTTTCACTCGACAGCTGTGCGCCACGATTTTATATCCTTTATATCGACTCCTCGCGGTGGAAGCGGCGTCTTCTCCCCGCCCCGTCCAGAAATAAAGCGTCCCCGGTGCGACCATGCCGCGTCGGCCCAATTATAAGAGCCGTTACGAATTTGCCGAGCAATTTTCGTTCCTTTCGCGCGAAGACGCTGCCGTGTTCGCGATACGAGCGTCGTCGGACCATCGAAGCGCCGGCACCGCGTTGAGTAGTGACTTCCTGCTGGCAATTAGGGAGGGAAACAGGGGCAAAAATAATGCCGCGAAACGTCGGCGCGTACGTGCTTCAAGTTCTAACGACCCGTTGAGAGGGACAACGACGAAACCGCCGCTATCATTCCCCGCGGTGGCGAGAATATTTGTCATCGAGCCTGGCCATTTGACACCCGATACTCCTCCGCGGCCTCCAGACGCGTTCACGATACTCTGGAGCCCTCCTTCGACGCTGTCACCCCCGAAACGTCCCCGATTCCTCTCCACGCGATTCCGCGAAACGCGTCACCAGAATGCGCTCGCTAATTGCGTGAAATATTGCTGCACGCTGGTGGTCAAAACGTTGGCTGGTTTCTTTGTGCCACCTCCCTCCCCGGTTGGTGCTCTCCACTTCGAGAAGTGGAACGGCTCGGATTAGGAGAGGGACGGGCAAACAGAGACCGAGCATTTCATGCTGCGACAGGAGGGTAGCAATCGCTTTTGTTCGGCGAACAAAGCGTAAGTACAATGCTCGGCGGACGATCAACCGAACTTCTGTTTTACTTTTGTTACTTGGATTAATTTATTGTCGCAATAAGAATCCACTTGCCACCAGGTGCGCGCTGGTTCTTGGTGCTGTTCAAATGTTGCGAGGAGACGGGTTCAAGTTTTGATTGGAGTGGTTGAACGTTTGGGGTGGCACGAATCGGTAAATTCTGTTGGAGCGTTCTGGGGACTTGAAGCGGTGAATTGGAATTTTTGCAGTTACCTGGTTAATTAGAGAATTGATTCCTTCGTTTGACTCGAGCAAATTAACGTTGTAGAGTATGAATTTCTGATGCTCGGGCAATGGTAGTGATTTTCCTTTGATTTCACTTTGGTATTTACACCCCCTCTCTTTCTGCCCACTGAAATGTATGCTAGTTGGAATTTTAATTAAGTGAGTCTCCGCTGTAATTATTATATCGCGAACACACGGCGGCCTCTTTGTGCTGGATACGCGGGACTTTGTTTCTAATGCCGAGTACTAAAACGCCACTTAATGAAAAGGAGATTAAGGGATCGAGGAGCTCAGCTGGAAGATTAATCTCTTGAAAGCTCGCGCGTGGTAATCCAACGCGTTCTCATTAGTCACATTCTATGTGGAAGCCAAATAAACGGTATACTTATCCGTCAAATTATTTTTCCCTTGTAGAAACATGGCAGAAGAAAGGGAAGATTCTAACACATTGTATAGAAATGCTTATACTACATTTTTGAAAATACTACATATGCCTCAAAATTAACGAAAAAAGGGGTTCTATATTAATATGTTTCTACTTTATTTACGTATTACTTGCATAATTCTTTTCTAATTTGCTTATATGTTATTGTTTCTTGTATTTATCAGAGAGCTTCCGTTTAACTAAATAAATCAATTCTTCTGATTTCAATTAACTCTGGAGCTCACACCTGTTACGAATATTTCATTTGTTCTGATAAGTATTACATGAAGATTATAAGTACTGAATTTACCTTTAGGTTAACGAGGCTGAAACCTAGGGCCCCATTTGGCTGGGGGGCTCTTATTCTAAATATATTCTTCGAAAAATTATCATTTTTTATATTATCTTTATTAACTTGTATCATTAATGTTTATTTATGTTAATGTTGTATTTACTTTTTATATTCAATGTTAATTTTGAAATTAAATTCTTATTTAGATTGTACGAGTATTATGATAAAGAAAATCAAATCAGCGTCATTTTATTTTTACATTTAACCGAGGGTCCACCAAATATTCAGCCTAGGGCCCCTTGAAAGGTAAATCCAGCTTTAAATATTATACATTAGAACATTAGAACGCTCCGAAAAATCGACATGGATGATTCGTCCTTTCTCGTAGCTACCTAATTCAAGCTTCTCGCAAAACTTGAGAGACTACCACGGCGGAATCGTATTCGCCTGGCAGGATACGCGTCGAATCCCGTGACTTCGTGGTTAACACGTATTCGTGCGCCCGCACGCGCAGAATTCCAGGGGCACGCGATTGTTAAACCCCACGGCTGGCATCCGGTTCGTAAAGTTCCGCCGTGGGCAGCGCTAGGCTTGGATTTACTTGCGGCTAACGTAGTTACATATTAGCCTGGGGGCTGCGGCGGAGCTCGCTTTATCAGGGCAGAAATCTCGTGGAAATGTCATGGTTCAACGCCTGCGACCTAATTTCTGTTTTCCATTAACGATTGACCCAGAAAGAAACTCCCTTCATTTGTCTGTCACCCGACAACCCCTATTACTCACTCCTAGTATTTATTCACCCTTTATATCCTACAATATAACAATCAGATTCATAAAGCACATCGTAAGCAAATGGAGAATTCAATCTGGAATAATTTGACTGCTCCACCATTTTCTATCAAAGCGACAGAATTGTAAATTAAAATTGCAATGGTTCGTCGAAACGTCAGATATGTCAAAGATAGGAGGTCATTGATTTCCAGCAGCTTTTCCCACCGCTTCCAAGCACAACATTCGTTAACAATTGCCAGAGGCATGGCTCGACTTTTCCCGAGGGTGGATCCACGCAATCCTGGAACTTGGTAATCGTCAGAGACGAACGTCTAATCGGGAGGGCGAATTAGGACGCGTGATAACGGCGCCGTCAAAGCGGAATCCCGCGCGGCACAAAGGCGCCCCGCAACGCCCCTGCTCTCCGTTGAAATTCGACCGTAATTTCGGACGTGATGCAGCAACATTTTCGGGGTGAGATATATTTGCCGTGGCAACACTTGCTCGCTAGAGCGGCGTGATGGATGGGAAACAATAATGGCCCCCGTTAGAGGGTTGCGCAGGAAGCGCATTAACGGGGCCCACCTTTTCGTCATTCTCAGGTGAAGGAGCCGATTGTGGCTACCGGCTATTCGTCAACCACCATCGAACCACTCAAGAAATAGTCTGCAAGAGGGTGCTTTCGAGTAAATGCGACCGCATTAGCAGGAATGCTGTAACAGCCTCGATTTTACTTTCCCCCGTGGCTGGGAACAGCTTGCTCGTTCCTGGAACTTCGTGGTCAAAGAGCTAAAAGGTATTTTTCTCTATATTTTATAGGTATTAACGATATTTTAGTTTTTGTCTGGTTAATCCTGCAATTGACTGTACAGACTTCTAAGAATTTCCGTGAGTTTTCAATAACACCTTTCATGTTGCTACACTGAAAGGTAAGGAGCAAAAGTTCTATTCCACCAACCGAATGAATGGCGAATGACTGAACCAGAGAAGAGACTGGAAACAGTATAATTATCTTTACATTCACCGTCGAGATTTGCATCCGTCTCGGTTAACGAATTAAAGAATAAAAACCACTGTACCGAGGGAAAGGCGAACAAAGAGGGAACAGAACGAGGCAACGGTAGCGCCGCGGCTCAAGGAAAAGCAACCAGCGCTAATAATTAACCGTACGAGTTAATTAACAGAAGTTGTAGCAAGGGAGCGGGGCATAATTCCGCGGGAATACATTCACCGCGGAAGAATACATTTTAAACACACTGCATCTTTCCGTGTCTAGGATTTAAGACCTCGGGTAGCTAGTTCCAAATGCAAGAGCGCTTGAAAAAGGGTCGGCCTCTGAAAGAATGAAAGCATGGAAAGCGAAAAAGGAGAGCATCGGTCTCGGACTCGTCTTCTTTGCATCGCGTTTTCCGTAAAAGGAGGATACCTGAATGGAGTAGATGCAGCGGGGGGAGAGGGAGGAAAAAGAAGTAGGTACGCAAAGAAACGGAGGATAGAGCGGTGCAGCAGTGTGTCGGGGGCAAATTAAAGAGGAAGCCGCGACAGAAGAGAGGGGAGGACGTGAGAACGCGGGTACGGAGATCGAGGAGGCGCTATGCAGTCATTAAAAACGCGGCCCGTCGTCCTGGCCATTAGAATGACAAATGACGTGGTTGACAGTGCCAAATTAGTGCGATGAAAGGACGACAGCCACCGCGAAAGCTCGACTTGACGGGTGCTGTTCGCGGCTACATCGTTCCTCGCTTGTAAAAGCTCTGCCAAAAGACAGACACTCTAAGCGAGTGATTTCACGCGAGTAAAACACTGCGGGGTACCTACCCTCGTGCTTATTGCTTCACCGATGTTCCCGCCAATCCGGAGGCATCCTGTGTAATTTCCAGTGGCCCAGGAATTCTTGCAATTAACTCAAGTGCGCCCTTACTCACCTTTTCCTTGGGACAGTCAACGCTTTCAACGAATGCACGAGGCAATAATTAATCAAAGGATTGGCAGATCCGAACGCGAATCCATCCATTCATTACGCTTCGGCAACATCTACTGAAGCTTTATCAGCTCCGCATTAAAATCATAAGGTAAATGTCCCCATTACTGACCACGTCCCCATTAGTGACCACTTCATTTTGTTATTGTTTATTGCAACACAGAAAGCGAAATATAAGCGAAATATTTCAGTTATTGTTTCATACGTTATTTATGTAGCCGTACATTCATCTTTAAGTAAATTCACATGTAAATTAAGACTTGGTCAGTGACATGAAAGTTGACAGATTCTAATACCGTGAGGTTATACTCCAGATATAATGAAACTCGCAAATTTTACAATAAAAATACATGGATCCATGCAGTAACTTACTCAAATTAACGAGAAATATATACAGAATTATAAAATAAAATAAAATATCCATTTTCTTTCATTATTGTAGCAGAAAATCGTGGTATAAAATAGATGGTCACTAAAGGGGACATCAGGTCCAATATAATTTTCGCCATAATAGTTGTGTAAATAGTCAAATATCACTGTAAAACTAATTTGATTGAGAAACTAGAAACTTAAAAAAATACAATGATCCATACTTTACTCAAATATTGTCGTATATTAGTAAAAAATATACTATTTCGAACCAGTCACACTCTTAAACGGTCGCTAATGGGGACATTTACCTTAGTCGGATTATTGCGATATTACCTGCAATTAGTTTTCGATGGACTCGCGCTACATTCACGGCGTCCCTTCCTCGATTCGCGCTGATCCTATAATTCCATGATACGATATCAATCTGGATAATACGATTGACTAGATTTATTAATCTCTTGTAAGTAAGTCTTTGACGTGGCACCTTGGTTGGAATATATTTTAAAGCGTTCGCCGAGGTGTATTCGCTCTGAGACTCGTTGGTGAATACTACTTTTGCAGAAATGTAAAGAAATATTGATTTTTGAAGGAATGGCGAACATCTGAAAACAATTCTTCTTTCCATAAAATTTTTTTTATAGAAATCGAATTAATTACAAAAGAGTATTCAATATTTTGCAAAAAACAAGGGTTCTTCTCTAGAATTTAGTATGTAGATTACAAAACATTTTATCTTTATGTTCTAGGTCCAACGACGTGGACGTGAAAAATTTCACCGCGGAATGACTCAAATGGAAAATTGCGCCGCTATTTTTTATTAAAAAAATTTGTTTTTTATACCTATCATAAGAACCTCATGTGACATTTTTAACAAAGTCTATTCTTTAAAATCACCTCCAAAGTTATACCATCATTTTTTGCCTATCACCGTTACCCTTTAAACGGCGTTTTTTTTAATTAATCAGTAAGAATTTCACTGTAAATAAATGACTCTGAATCTAAATCCAAAGTTGACGGAATTATCGAGCCCCAGTTTGCCGTCGCGAGAGGGAAACGTGGCTAATTTCTGAAACGCGAATGGGAAAGGAGGAGAAAGGAGATCCATCTGACCAAGGATGAGACGAACTGGTCGCGTGGAGCTGGTGAATTCACAGACTCGATTATCGCTTCGCTAAAAGTTTTATTTCGTCCGGCCAGGACAGATAGTCTGGTCTGTGTTGTTTCGTGTTACGCATGGAGGAGTGTTCTTGCCATGTGTTCTTTCGCGTGTAGTCTCGTGTATGCGTGTGTGCACGTTACACCACGTTACTCGTAGTTCCCCTACGTCGCAATTAGTACAATATAATATATGTATAGTTTTATTTCTCGTCTATCTCGTTTAGCATACAAAAGGATACAGGCACACAAATATCAAATATGCATCCGGTACTCGTTATGCTATTGATTCAATATAATTACACTCACAGTGGTATCTTTCTTGTCTCCCCTTTCACAATCCTTTTCGCGTTCACTCCATCCCACGCACGCTTTCTGTATATTACTCACACGCCCTCCCATACCGTTCTCGTTACGCTATATGATACAATTATATACAAAAATGGTCGCTCCCGTGTGTCGACGGGCGTATTTATAATACGTTTACACATACATGTATAAATTACAATTCGCTATATACATTGAGAGATAATGCGGCGCGTTTAATAGACATCGGGGGTGGCGAGAACGCTTCTAACCGTCGAGACCCTATTAAACCTATGATATAAATCCATTGTCGTTGTTTCTGTACCCGTGCCTGCTGGCGGCGCGTTCTTCTGGCTGTTCGCGTGCAAGTGAAACCGCACGTAAGCACCGGGCATCGGTCATATTTGCACGATCGATGCCGGGTAGCACAGGTCAACGCAACAACTCGCCACGACGCTCCTGCATTCTTTATGCGGCCACTATTTGACCAACCGGTGTGTTACCCAAACAGAGAATCGATCGGGTCGACGTGGCGCGAGAAGTGTACACTGGGATCACACGGTGTCTGTCAACGAGCAGCAGGTTCCTTGGTATCGCATATGCAAATCGAGATGAAAGTACCGAAGAGAAGATCTCGGAGCTCTACCAATATCTCCTTGACCTTTATTAATTTCACCATAATTGATAATGTTTCCCACCAAATTTTCCTCAAACTCGCTACCCTACCCTCCCTGTCTTCGATCCCGGCTACCGCGCAAGCGTATAAAAGTGAAAAACATTTCAACCTGCCGAACTCCATTCCAAGAAACTTTTATTTCCTAAATCCGAACTTCGTTTGTGCTCAGTTCGGAATGTACTCCGGTCACATACTACCGCGACTCGTTGCCAGGGCTACTTGCATGTAGCGGCGCTTGCAAATTCGTGTGCGTGGACGCGCGTGCATAATGCAGCCTGGAGGGCCAGGTCGATCAAACGCCGCTTCTATTCGTTCCTGTTCTTTTTCCCTTTCGTCCTCTACCCTGCACATCCCCGCGCTGTGCACGCGCACGCACTTGTACGTCGTCGAATAAAAGATGGGCTAGTTTCCCCCACCCCCTGGCCCTGCTATCGGCAAGCTTCTTCCAGCATTTCTCATGTCGAATTGAAAAAGGGTTGTAGCGGGTGATTTATAAGCGAGAGTTTCCTTGGCCGCCTCGTTCTAGACCCCCGTGTTTTCTGCGCCCGTGCGTACCGATGCAGAACCGATCGTGTCGTATCTGGCCGATATCGGCGGGCCCCGTGTACGCGTATCTCCGCCTATCGGGCTCGACGTCGCCGCAGCAGGAATAAAAATTATACGGGGCTCATAAAGGACGCGCCAGGAAACAGAAGTCGACGGGGAATGGTAATCGCTCGCGCTGAATATGTATCGAAAGTCTAGCTGGGGGAGGACGAAAACGTCCTGACCATTCGCTAGTGGTGCTTTTTGCTCGATTTTCGTGGAAAATGACAGAGTGCCTTGGTGGTATTTCTTGGTGGTAGATTCGTGTATTATTGAGCGGAGTTTCTTTCACGTTTTGTTGCTTGATTCTAATGATTTATATTGGTGAATAATATCTGAAGAACGAAGCAGGTGCTTCCTTTTCGAGATAGTGTTTCAAGTTTGCACGTTAGAGGAAGCGTTCGACGAGAGTTGCTTGAGCACAGAGAATTATTCCTGGACTATGTTCTAAAATTACTGTAATTCTTATGTTTATTCGATGTCTGTGATTCGAAAACCTTCCACTAACGTGTAACTTTCAGTGGTTGCAGCTCGGAAAGGAAGCAGTGCCTACGTTTTTACAGTGCCGGTTTATCGATGTGATTACTTAGCAGAATGCGTTGATACAGTAAACAAAACGACGCATTAGAAAGTCACGGTTGTCGCGAAGCACTTTTCGCTTTCCTCATTTCGAAACATGGAAATTGCAGAAGTATTTACTCTCGAGGTGAAGCTGACACCGCGAAAGGGGTCAGGGAGGAATGAAATTTAACGGGACGTGGGGAACAAGCTGGCTCGTTGCAGCGACGATTTAGAACGAGTCGTGCGATATCACTGCGATCTCGGTGCACACTCGGTGCCGTTGTCATCGACATGTCGACAGAGTGCAGCCACGCAGCACAAAGGACCCATAAAGTATCCTAAGAAGCGCGCCGTGAGCAGGCACGAAAGTGCCTTCCTTCGTCATCTTTATCTGCCTCTCCTGACTCCGAGGGCATGCCACCACCGTCTTAACGATCTTCCTCCTCCTTTTTCCTCATCTTTTTCTCTTTTTTATAAGAATCTCAACCCTCCCCTCGATTTCTCCCACACCCTTGCCCCGGTTATTGATCTAATTCATCCTTAACGCATAGTCCGCGCGCGCTGTTCCCTGCCACCTTCGCCGCGCTTAAAAGATAAATTGACGATTATTGCCAGGAGCGGACCGCCTAGGTACTCTGGAAGTGCAGGGAGTCGAAGGTACTCGATGCTCGGTGCCGGGGTTATTGCAGAAGTTGGGTGAAAAATTGCGGCGCTCGATAAGGATCTCTCCCGTTGCTTTCTCCACGTTCACGCTCCCTTTAGTTAAGGCTGTCAACGGAAGCGCGAAGAGCCCCCGAAACGGCTCGACAAGGAACATTCGACGCTCGCGTCTCGATCGTCGAGTTCCGCCCCAACGAGGAAAGAGACTTCGGGCAATCGTTCCTCTTATCAGTCCGCCGCTGAATTATTTACGACAAAGAGAATCGCCTGTACGTGTGATATATTCTTCTGCCTTTATTCTTTAGAAGTGAGAGAGCGAGAGAGAGAGAGAGGGGGGAAGGGAGAGAGAGAGAGAGGTAAGAATGGAAAGAAAACGGTGATCATTATTGTGACCATGTTATTTGCTTAGTGCCCCCCAACTTAAGGCGCTTGAAAGTTACGTGTGTACGTGTGTTATGTGAGAGAGACTGTGTATGTTCGTGTGTGTATTCTGTGTACGTGTCACGAGGTCCCTAACGGTTATTATTTACACTCGAAGCACTCGAAGCTGTTCACTCTTACGGTTTACTTTAACAATTTCTACGTGGCGACGATATCGACGATTAAACACTAAATATACATAGGTAAGTTCCGATCGTTGTAGATGCTACGCGTGTTCTCCACCGTGTCGACGAGGAACGTGAACGTCCGCCGCGTGGAAAGGCTCTTCGTGGAAATTTCTCGATAGATGAAAATGGAATTGTGTTTCGAAAGCGTAGACTGTTCGTGATTCAGTCAAGACGTCTGCTAAGCACGATTGAAAGACCACAGATAGAGAAGTTAGAGGAAATAGGAATCGTATCGTAGAAGTTCAACGAAAAGCCCCTACCCGAGACCTGGCAGATTTTCGGAGCCATTTCCGTTCCGTTCTTCTCGTTCCCCCCCTATTTTATAATTACTAGTTTCCTTAATATATCACAATGTGGTCGGTTTTTCTATCCCTCGCGCCGTTTACCGATTTAGACTCGTCGCGCCGCGTTCCGCTCGCACCCTCTTCATCCTCTCATCTTTTACGTACACATGTATTTAATTATTGTTGTCTCATCCCTGTATTGTCGATTCCTTACGTCGGTTAATCTCTCTCGATTTCTCCTCGTTGCATGAAGGCGATGTCGGTAGTGATAGAGAAATAAAGTCGGGCTTATTACAATATAATATCGTTATCGATACGCTTAAAATCCGCCGATAATACGTGTCACCTTTCTCGTGTGTATATATATAACTATTTTATTCATTTATATATAATTTATACCCCCCCAGGTTTCTCGAATATACCGTATATGCATATACACGAGTGTACGTGTCTGTGTGTCCGTGTACGCGTGTATACAATGTATATAAATTAAAGATTCGTTTAGGGACGCCTACCATACGCCGCACAGAATAAATAATACGACGAATAACGCGCGCGTGCACGTTGCGCTAGCCGAGACACTCAATTATTTACTTCACGTCAGTCTTGTGTGAGGCTGGATCGAAGCTCGCTAACGTTCTCCTTTTCCCCTCCGACTTTTTCCCCCTGGCGAACGTTCGATACCATCGCGTCGATCACCACCCGTCATTTTTTTTACCCTCGCCGCGCTCGTCCCCTGCTGATAGACCCCCGAGCCGTCGCGATCAATTCAAAACCTCCGCCAATTTCGCTCCACCCGTCGTTAATGACGAGTAACGTGCTCGCTGATAAATCACGTCGCCGAGTAAATATCTTATCGATTAAAAAAAGCTGCTCTCCTTTCGTCAGCCTTGTCCGTCCCGCTTATCGTTGCGCGTGTTCGCCCACGTCGCGGGTCGATAGCGAGCTCGATCCGGTTGCACATGCGCGCCGAACAGACGAAACCATTAAACCCGCGGGACCTCCTGGAAATCCGTTCGATCGCGGCCCGTTCGCCGCGGTCTCCCTTATCGCGGCCGCGTCTTCCCGCGGGGTGGAACGGTCACCTCGCGGGAAGGCGCGACCCCCTTCGCGCTAACGAAGCCCCCGCGAACGGCTCCTCGCCCGCGCGGCTACGCGGCGCGGAAGAATTGTGGCAGTGTGAGCAGAAGGGGGAGGAAAAACGTTGGGGCGCACGCGAGAGCACCGTGTGCACGGTATCAACGAAAAATATGACTCCTTTCTCCACCGCCCGGAACTCGCGGGGAGGGGCCCGAGATGCTTGTAACTCACTCGCAGCTCGGAATTTAAGAGAGAGTTGAAATAACTTTTTCACGTGTCCCGCGGTGCGAGATTTCGAAATGTGCACCCGGCAGCCTTCTGGCTATCATAGCGCGAGATATTCTCCTTGCAAATGGATGCTCTGAATGAAAAATGGGAGGGGAAAGTTTGCAGTGTTCTCTGGTAAGAAATATGACGACTCAAATTGGCTTGAAATGTTTGTGGGAAATGTCGAATGGTGACGATGTGAATTTCTATTAAATAGTAGAAGTGTTAAATCCTCCATTTGCAAGGAAAATCGCGAGCGCTGGCGGTAGTAGTAACTAAGAAACCCGGTGACTCGTAATTCCGATTGAGAAACAGATTTTCAAACGCTAACGTGCACACCTGATCCCAGAAACCAAAGCTCCGACCAATTCACCCTTGACTTATCTATAAAAATCCCGGTTGCTCGCTGGCGACGTGAGAAGTCGCGAATAATATCCTTGGTTCGTGATCGTGCACACCCTGTACTCGGTAAAACTGGCATGAAAATAGAGAATCGTAGAGAAGATCGTGTTCGGTGTGGAGCGTCGATTTCAAGGATCCGTCGCCGCCTATCCACGGGAACGGTTTCGAGAGCGAATTTCCAGAGGAGTCGACAGCGCGCGAATATACGCTGCTATTAAACTGATATGCCAATTGTAGTTACAACTCCGGTTGCGCGTTCGCCAACCCACTGGGAAGTAGGTTAAGTCCTTCTAAGCACGAAACTCGAGGTACACCTATTGTGGGTGTAATACGCTCGGAAAGTGCGCGGATGGCAGTGCTGGTCGAGAAAGATTTCGATGGGATCGACTGCGTCGAAGCTGCGTCCCGGCCACCGACGCGCGAGCGATCTTAATTGGTCGCCGTTGAAATTTCAAGTGTCCCCCAGCTCGTTGCAGTCGATTCGAACCCCTCGTGTCACCATCTCCTCTTCTTTCTGCCTCTTGCCCGCGTCGGCGCTGATTGCGCGCGAATTATCGCTAGGCCTTCAGCATCCATCGCCAATACCATTTCTCACATATTACAAAAAAAAAAAAAAAGGAATCGACCGTGTAACGAAAGTGGAACTGATCTGACATCAGTTCGTTGCTCGGTGGTTCGAGGCTTTCCAAAGATCGACGACTGGTGCCCAATTATTTACAAGTTGAAATCGCATGTCGATGAGGGGGCTGAACTCTCGTCGCGCGATGGAATGGAATAGCACGCGAGACGAATTCATGAAGGGCCCATGGATGCTGAAGGGTTAGATCGATCGCGGCGTTCTCTCTACGTCAAGTACGAAATTCTCTCGTACCTTTGATCCAGCGGCGTGCATTCTGCATGGCACGGGGGATCCTTACGCGTATCTGTGCAACGAGTGCTCGCGGCGCTTGCTTCCCCTGCGCTCGCGCTCGCAAACTGGCTCCGGGCTCGGTGGGTTCGAATACGTCAGATTGCTGGAGCCCCGCGGGGGTGGCGCACTCATCGGCGGCGGAGGCGGGGGGAAAAAGCTCTGCAAGCATGCCTAACGCAACAACAGAGATGAGCCACATGAAACCTTGCCGATTATGTTCGCCAATCGTGATTAAAATTCCTCTGTCACTCAACGGTACAGTGGAACCTTGATTACTACGTAATTGTTTAAAATTAAAGAAACTCACTTTAACGCGGTCTAATGCAACGCAAACTTTGGGCGCGAGATACAAGTGGACAAAATGGGAGAAATGTAAAAATGGACATGTCAGGAGACAGGGGGAAGAGTGGTCTTGATAATGCACTTTGTTTCACGTCGATATCTTAAGTGCTTTCCGAGATACACACCGTCAAAGTGGAGCGTTCAAAATTCATGAAGCACTCGGCTACTCGGAAGTGTCGTGACCCAGTTTCGTTCAAGGAAGCGCAGTGACCTAGTTCTTCCCAGGAAATGCGTGTGTCGCAAGGCCGCCGGCAAAAAAAAACCTGCTGACTTGGCGTCTGTCACTGACCAGCCCACGGCGTCGAGCTTGGGGTAGGTCACCGCAGAGCGCGAGTGAGAGGTCTGATGACGACAGTGAGATAGCGATAGCGAGACATTAAAATTTAAACGACGACATCTCGGCAACGGAACGTCGCACCGACGTGAAACAAGAACTGTTTTAAAGGGGAAGCTTTCCAGTTTCCCATTATAGGTAATGGTTGCGATGCACTGATTCGATTATTTAACAGGTTATTTACAAATAAAGAATATTTATGGATGACTTTAACTATACTCAGTAATATTGTTAACGAATGGTTAATATTATATAAAATTATATAAAAGTTAGTGTATTTAAATGGAAAAAGTGTGTAGAAAAGGAAGCTCAGGCTCTGCGGAAAGTAAATTGTAGGGTTCTATTGAAACCAGAATATAAATCAATGTGATGATATTTAAATAAATATTCTGCGAGACCACGATTTTGTAGAAAAATTGTGTTTCGTGAATTTTCTCTTATTAATCCTAGTTATCTCGGCCTCGACTGAATCAAAGTCCCACTGTACTCGTGAATAATACATAGACATTCAGTTTGCAAGTCCTCCAAGTATTTAAAAAAAATGAATAAAAAATGAACAGAAACATATCGTTATTAGACACTCACCTTCGCGCTACCCCTTGATGAAGACTTCGAGAATACGCTGTCCTGATCGCTGCTTACACTAGGCACGGGCATTGGTACTGCATAATCATAGGTTGCATCTGAAAGCAGAACAATTCGCGCTGCTAATTTACCCATCCCTTGTAATCAATTAGCTACCCCTATAAACCAAGAAGCAATCATATAAGCTACTATATACCCTCCTTTTTTAATTAAGCGTTATGGGTCGAGTAACCCATTCAACATGAACTTTACAACGCAGACTTACAGTTCTCAAGCCTTAGCGGCTCTACAATGGAAAAGTTTAAAAAATGTTCAAGCCAAAGAATGAAGAAACACAACTTCCTGGTTTCGCGGTACACTTGAAGCTGTGAATATTTAACGGCAGCCCGTGCAAGTGAAAAAGCTGCGAATCGATCGGGTCTAGAGCGCGTGCAAGGCTCCTCGACAACACGTGTACTCGACGAGACAGATGAATGTCCCGAGGAGTGGCAAGGCGGTAACCAGCCATCGATCACCACTCACCAGACTGCTCGACGCTGTCGTGAAGGTCCTTGTTGTCTATAACAACGGTGCTATATCCGTAATAAGCGGCGTGAGGCGGTTCCCGGTACTTGTTCTCGTGGAAGGGTTCCTGGTAGTCGTCGAGCCTGACGTCGCCCAGCAGACGATCGTTGAGATCGCGCGGCAGCGTCGTCAGCTTGGTCCCGGCGTAACGATCGTCGAGCTCCTCGACTCTGTAGGTCATCAACGAGGGGTCCTTCTCCGTCGTCCCGTACGCGGACTCTGGCGACAGGTGTTGATGATTGCCGGAGGGGATCGCGCTCTTTGCGCCTAGGGGGCTGGCGAAGTTCTTCCTCTGCCTGTGCCGCGAGACGATCAGGAAGATCGCGACGGCCAGCATCAGGATCACGGCGGTCAGAACACCGATGATCACGGCCATGTAGGTCGGGTCGTCTTGCTTCGCGACTGGCACTTCGGCCTGAAGAGGATTGTCGCGAGCTGAGATTCGATCCCGCACTCTGGGCGCCTCGGTCGTAGGCGGTGCTTCAGGGGTGAAGTTGCCGTGAGCGATGTCTGAAACAGAAGAGCCGGTGCTCCCATCGTGATCTCGAGACGTCGGTAATCCCTGGTATGTGTATACACTTCCGGGGGCGGTCTACGAGCGCCGGTTCGAAATGGAGGCTTTGTTACTCACCGGAGTCGAAGGTGATCTCGCTGATCATGATCCATCTGGAGGCGAAGCTGAACCTCAGCTTGACGAACTTGCCGATCCGATGGTGCAGTTTGATCGAGATGTTCCTCGAGTGCTCGAAGATCCTGTCCTCCATGTACGAGTACACGATCGGGTCGCCGGTGTAGTAGCGACCGCCGACGCTGAACATTATGCTCGCCTCGGAGAACACCTGTAGACAGAACAGTTACGTGTCTTTCTCTGTTATTCATATCGGATCTATGTAGTGCTCACGTAGGAGTGTATAGCAATTTTCTGGAAATCCGGAACACTTATACTGACAATAATTCCCTTATAATTGATAATACCTCTAGATGCTCGTGGATATAGTTAACGGATAGTATAGTTCGAGATTTATAAAGACCGTCAACTTTCAAGTTCCCTCCACTGAATGCTGATAAAAATCATTTAATATTTCTTACTGTACCTACATGCAGAACGAGGATCGCGACACACACGAGTAAAATGTGTACGCGTTACATGGAGATTAGGTAAAACACGGTGCGCCTAAGGTTCTTTCGGACAGTAAAATTAAGTTGCCCATTGTGTACACTAAACATGATATAGAGGCTAATATCCAGCATTAATTATACATATAAATCAGCATCTTAAGGCGCAGCGGCCAGAGCCCGTGGGAGCAGCAGCGTTCCGCTACGGACCAGGCTGGATATTAATATATCCCGCAATTCCTCTTCCACAAATACACCCTGGCTATTTATTACCGTATATAACGAGCAACTTTATAGAGGCAACCACTGGGTTGACATCGACGACTTCGATAATTGCTAGCCTCCCGCGGCTGCGTTTCCAGCAGGCGCGGCGGAGGCGCGTGGAATGCTAATTCCGTTCCGAGGAGAGCGTAAGATAGTTGCGCGAGGAGAATGCCGGGCGGAAACTAAGAGTAGGAAAGCCGTGGAGGTTCGCGGCACCGAGCGAGACAGCGAGTAAGAATGGAACACGGGGGAGCTGGAGGGAACGTCAGAATAGCGCGGAGGGCTTGGAAACGGAGATTACAAAGCTGAGATTATCTAACTCCCTTAGTCCCGAAGACGAACGCAACGACGTCGACGACGACGCGTATGGATTTTCACGGGAGCACCGTCGAAGCCCGCTGAAGCTCGTCGACGGCGGGACGGGAGTATGAGGAGGCCGAAGAAGACGAAGTGGCGGCCACGGAGGAGGGGGTTAGGCGTGGAACGTATGGTAGACGAGGAGAGAAACTGGCAATGCTTTGAAGTGCTGTCTTTCAGAAGACGTGTCCTATCCGCGCGAGCGGGCGCTTGTTAATAGAAGGGGACGTTTAGGGGTGGTTGCTCCTCTAGGCATCTCACCCCTTTGCTTGCCCTCATACCTCAGCCATAGACTGCCGACTTGCCAGACTGTCGGTATTGTATTTGAATACGTGGCGTATCTGCTCTTCGGCTGGTTGCTTGCCAGCATTGTGCGTACGAGAGAGAGAAAGACCACGCGGCCCCCCACGTTTCTCTTGCACCACCGCGACGTTCCCTTCCTGTCTTCCACGAACCTTCCTTCCTTCCTTCCTTCGCGGCCCTCGGCTCGCCCCCTTCCACTATCTCCCCCCTTCGAGCCGATGCACCGGCGTTTCTGCTGCCCTTGCCGTCGCCACCTCTCCACAGCCCTCCCCCGCGTCATGCCCGGTCGCGAGCATACAATCGAGCCCCGGAGCTGGGTAATGAGGCGCTCCATTCAAATAAATCTTGATACCCAGTGAGGAGAGTGTTTCGAGGCCCATTATATCGAGAGATTCGCGCATGAAGCAACGTCTCGAACCGGGAAACTTCCATTTTCTGCCGCTCGACGGCCGACATTCAGACGCTGAGGATCATTGTGACGCGATCGTGGGACGCGGAGGCATTCAGCTTCTTCAGCCTTTCCATCTTTACTTTCTTCAGCGCTTGTTACGCGGCCAAGCTACATGTGCAAAACTTCGTCTCATTAAGCATCTAGTTTGGTGAATTCTCAACGTCTCTCGAACTTTCTTCAGTTACGAATCCATCTCAGGGACAACACATTCCCTGCAACTTGCGTCGAGTATGACTCGACTTCTTTTACCATTCCGTTGAGTTTTCTGAAAAGTCAGTGGAAGAACAAAATACGCATCGCGTTCCCCGACATTGTGTCGAGTGCCACCCGTCAGGTTGCTCAGACCCGGAGAAACAGGGAGCAAGATTTCATTTCTCGAAAGCTATTTCTTTCCCCCCCGCGACTGTTGTTGTCCCGGAGCCCCTTTGGCTGCGCGATTATGGGACAGAGGTCTGGCCAGGGTAATGAGGGGTTCCATTGAAATAAATCTTGATACCAGGACGAGGCCATTATATAGAAATTCGTGGCCGGAAGCGCGCCAGGGGCCGGAAAATTTTCACAGAAACGACCAACACCCGGCAAGCCCATCGCCACCGTCACGAAACCCGGGGGCGACCACCACCATTGCCTCGCCACCCTGCAAAATCGCGCGCCACCAAGCCGCGGCTCGTTTCCTCTTTCTCGTTTCATCCGTTCCAGCCGAAGCTGGGGGGCCAACCGTTGTTGCGCCTCGTTACCCATCCTACGTCCGACCTTGACTCCGACGTGGAAACTGGATTTCATGGTATACATATACACCATCCTCCCCCACGTCCCGTTTTTCCTTTCCTCCTCTACAGCACGGATTAAGGGCTGGCCGCGAGGTCTTCTCGCGCTTTTTCACTTTATCTCCACGCCTTTCTACTCTCTTCCTCTCTTCCTCTACGCTCCTTCCCTACTGGTCCTCCCTCTCTTTTCGGTTCTTTCACCGTTCACCTGCGTTCTTTTTCCCTCTGTATCGCGGTTCTGCTCGCGTTGGCGACACACCGCCCCGGGCTCTTCCAATTTCCTCCCTGTCGCGTCTATCTACATTTTTCCCGCGGATATTCGGTGAAGGGGGAGGAAATTTGAAAATACCGCCGGCCTGGGGTTGTGTTCAGAGAGATCAGTGATAAGAGGATTGTGGTAGGGAGTCTATCGTTGATTGAATCTATTGATAGCGAGTGGAGAATATTAGATAAAGATTACGAGTATATTAGACGGGGTCGAACGTTTGAAATTTGGCGGGGAGAAAGGGAAACTTTTTCACCGCGGAGGATGCAGATGAATTTATGCGGCTGGCGGAATAATGGGGAATATTACGGGATGGAAGCGCTGCTACTGGAAGCTAACAGACGTCGAGCGTGACTTCGGGTCTGCATGGTGTAGGACGTAAGTACGTGACTGCTCTCCGGGCCAAAAATCCGCCCGAGGGTTTGTTCGTGGGGATACGAAGATCACGACCCGCAAACGTTGGGGAAGGCTCTGGTTTCTCGTGCCGCGTTTTCCTACCGTTGCTCTCCTCCTTTTGCTCTACCTTCAAAATCACGACGTGAAATCGACCTCGCTGCAGGTTACTCGCCAAACTTCCTTAGTTGGCCATAATCACCGAATTGGAGCGGAAATCTGCTAGCTCGTTCCATCGTGAGTGTGGAGAAGAAAACGCCTGTCTATGTGCTCTACGCTAACCTCACCTTGTGCAAGCTTCTACATAATAATATATCAAATGTCACGCGTTAACGAAACAAACATGTTTTTGCAAATTTAGGAAAGTGGAGGGTACTTGTCAGTGTTGATAAAAGCTTACTCGATAGTCAACGTTTATTTATGAAAGTTTTTTGACTGATTTCATGAGACTCACCTGTACATCCTTAGTGAACTGATTGTTGCAGTAGATGTGCACAGCGGAGAACTCTCTGACGTGGTCGAACTCGAACTTAATCTCGAGAGGATGGCCAGACCTGGTGTCGTTCCTCCAGCCGACCCATCCCTGACCTCTGTCGTAATCGTAATAACCCATCTTGAAGTTATCAGGTCCGATCTTGCCGTCCGTGAGTTGTCCCAGGCCACGTAGAAGCTGCCCGTCCCAGTACCCGTCGTAAGTCGCGTCGAAGAACTCCCAATTGCCGCGTTTGTCACCTTGTGGCATCGAGTACGACACGATGCCGTCGTTCCACTGGCAACCGTACAGCTCCACCCGCATGCAAACGGTTCGACGATGGTAACTGTACGGCAGAAAGCGCACTTTGCTTGCCCACATCGGTGGCTCCAGCTCGTGCTTCGATTCCAAGTAGGTGTTCGTGTTCCCTTTGATCACCTGGGACAAGCAATTTACAATACACTTTGTAGCGCGTTCCATTTGGAAGTATAGGAATCGGCTGGCACGTTCGTGAGTGCCCATAAACCTCAGTTAAGTGGACAAACTTTTCTGAAATTTGAGTATCTAGGGTAAAGGACCCAATTACTGTCACCTTAAGCTATTTTACTTAAACGTTTATTTATTCGTTATTTTAAGCAAAATAGCTTAAGTGACAGTAATTGGGTTGGGTGCCAGTAATTGGGTCCTTTACCCTATGTTTAATCATGTTTCAACAAGCAACTGCTATTGCTATTTTTAATAGAGTATTATCAATAAGAATGTATTTATTACTGACAGCTGTGGTTTATGCTAGCAATCATCATTTCAATAAATGATTTACACATAATTTCATTCAACTTGTCCACTTCATTTATAGTAAATAGTAAATGTAACTATTTAAACATCCTCCAAATCGAACGAATGCAATTCAGTTCACGAGGCACGTTATTAAAACGCCATACACTATCGAGGATCGTGTCGATGACGGAGTTTCCTTCGCTAAACGCGCACACCTGCCGAGATTACGAGTCACGTAAGCGACCATACGTGAGAATATCGTGCTAGAGTCGAGAGCCGCCGTGAAGTTGGTAAGTGGGAAATAAGAGGTCCTTTGTTTCCAAGGGACGACCCTCGGCGACGCCATCCGAGAAATTCCCGATCCTCCTCCGCGATACACGCGTTTCGACCTTCGGGGCTCAAGCTCCAACAGCAGAATAGAACGCGCGTTGTTCCATCTGAGAACGCGTGAAACGAGAAATCGCGACGCCAAGGAATGCTCGTACAGAATCGTAATAACTTCCACGTTCAATTCCTTATTGCAAACGAACGATTACTAAACATCACGGAAGATGGCCCACACAGTTGGGACTGCGGCTTTGAAACACCTAGGGATACAAGAAAGGTGTCATGACGTAAAATTGAAGGTTGTTAGTTCCATACACTTAGGTACATACGTGCAGTTACAAAGTGCAATGCACTTTGCATAATTTTTCTTTCTCTATATGCTGACCTCAACGAGTACCTACACTCTTTGTTATATGATTAACTTTGATGTATACAAATTACCGGTAACTAGGGAAAATAATTCTGTACCTAACCATTCAATTTTACTCACATTATTCTAGCATAGAATTCCCCTTTACTCGAGGATACGTCCACCGATTCCCTCTAACTATTATTCCCCCGTCACCTGTACGTTTTTACAACAAGTGCACGCTTTCGGCCCGAAGTCAGCGCCACGTTCGCGGCGAGGAAACGCGATTAAAAGATGATCGTCGTCCAGTGGAGCAGCACGTTCCGCGGCGGGCCGGTCCAGTAATTGGGACCAGTAGCTGACGCCGTTTTATTTGTGCTCGTTATTCTCGCCGCGACGTGGCTACCTGATGTTTAGCAGATCGCAAACGAACACGCGAAAGGGAGGGTTCCTGGCGGCGCGTTGAACAGTGAAATACAATGAGCCGACACGTGTGAAATTTCGCTGCTCCCCGCGTCGTAGACAACAATCGCGCGCCACACTGGCTACGCTCCGTTTCTACTTCGTTACAAGAGTTTAATGAGCGCGCGGCGATCCGTTTTGGCCCGAGCGAAGCGCCTCGTTAAGAGGCTGAAATGTCCCCGCAAACGGGACGATCTCCGAAGAACGATCCTCCAGTCGAATGCGGGAGCAAAAAAAGGAGCGCTCTGAATTCGAGCGTTGAAATAAAGGAGACGTTGCAACTTTCGGGGAATACCGAATAGCTAACGCAACTTGCGACAGATTATCGTTGCAGACATATTAGTGGCAGAGGAATGGAAACTGATGCGATCGTGTTCGTGGGTGTGGTATATGTATTTGCATTAGTAACAGTAAATTTGTGAATGAATAAAAGGAGTTCGTAAAGGCCACGGGACTTTTACGGATGAAAGCAGATGACGTCAAAGAGACTCTGAAGTCGTTTTAAACTTTTTCCAATAGATAAATGCATATTATTTCTTAATAGTCGCGGTGAAGGAATAATGAGGCATCCAATTATCCAATGAGGGTACGAAGTTTCCATCCTTATTCATGACTGAAGGTAATTGAAAAATTACGTCTTTAACGGCGACCGTATAATCGGTTCTGGCGACTCGCGAAGGGATTCCACAAGTTTCCAGGTTATTCCAAGAAAACCCGAGGCGGTCCCGAAAGGCGGTCGCGCGAGGGGGCGAAAATACGACGGCATTTACGAGCCGCCGACTCGTCCACCAAGAAAAATAAGTAATCTCGATATTTATCTCCTCGCGCCCACGCGTTCCGCTGCGCGCGATCGCCTGGAGTCAAAGACTTTTCCACGATACATACCTACCCGTCGCCTGAACGAAACGTTCGTGTTCCTTAAAAATCATCCTTCGTCCTTCTCCCCCCCTCCCTCCCTTCCCTCTTCCTTCAGTGACTTTTGGTCGCAGACAAATTCCAGCCACGGGCCTCGAAGAAATCGTGGGAAGGGCGTGGCCCGCCACCAACGCCCATTTTATGTTAATGTTTCCCGTCTTGATCCCAAAACGTACGCAGTGGCCTGCTACCGAACAGAAGCCGCGTTGATGGCCCCGTGTCGTCGAGGAAGATCGTGACGGATAAGCCGTCTGACGGTTTAATTAGACGGATATGCGCGACGGGTGGTCTGGCTGTAGCCACACGAATTTCCCCGTGCCTCGTGTGTTCGCTAAAGATGGTCGTTGACCCTACAAATTTTCATATTTTCCGTCATAGGAATTATAAAAGAATTATAATTTCTCCCCTAACTTTTTAAATACGGGTGCCTATCAGTGGCACACTCAGGAATTAATCTTGGGGCAGCCGAGTTGAAGGGATACAAATATTTCTAATGCAAATTCAATGAAATTCATTAAGTGATTATAAAAATTTATTTAAAGAATAAATTCCAGTTTTCTTTTCTTTTTACAAAGCTCTTGAATTTACCTCAGACGTGGTTACATTAATCTCCTTTTTCCTTTTCCATTGGGAAGTGTCATACATATAAGTTCAGAGTCTAAATATCCTGTTTAATTCCAAAATTCAAAGTTTGAATCTTTCATCACATTTAAAGAATCTTCTTCAGGCTTATTACCGTCTTCCCATCCTGCTGTCATATTCCCAGAAACCGTATTCCTCCCGCTGACTAAACATATATTAATTACTCCCATCGCAAGCTAACATACCGAATTTTAAGCGAGCAGAAAACTGTGGGATCATATTTTATAGGAACGATTAAACTCGGCTAGACCGTGAGGTCAGCACAAAGGGCCAGCCAGATAATTTATGTCCGTCGTGGCTATCCGCGTCACACCAAATGCAGACGTTAAAAAATATTAGTCCCGCGGTGCAACATTTCCCTTTTACATTTCATTGCAGTGGACTATAAACGGTGGACCGTTGACAAGCACGAGGCACGAGCACCACCGACGTCGTCTGGCCCAGGACGAGCTGTTAGCAGAGATTATTCGCCGGATAAGCCGAGTGTCGTTGTGTAATTAAGCGAGGAACAGCGCGGAGGCCGCGCAGCAGGAGGAAAGGGACACGAATTTCTGCAGATTTATCCCCCGGAGAGGCTGCGTCTCAGGACGATGGTTTTTTGGGTGGCCCGCTTCGTTCGAAGCCCTGGTACCTGTTTCCGGAGGAGCGTCCGATGGTAAACGAATGTCGGCCGAGTGAGCGACTTGTTTTTCCAACTGGCACGCTTCCACGAATAATGGCCGCCATCGATTAACGAGATTCTCAATTTCCTTTCACTTTTTTTCCACCGGTTCGCGGCTCGCGTCCCCCTCGTCTCGTGTACTCAATTAGCTTGATTTACGGGCCAAATTAAATCGAAATGCGAAACGGCAGGAGACTACAGAGACTCGAAATCACGATTTATAGCTAATTATTGGATCCTTGAGGTACCTCCGTGATATATTAAGAGGAATTCGTATTGGGAAGCAAGAAATTAGGAGAAATCTAGAGATCGAATGGGCGAAAATCTGTGTTCTCATCAATATTCATTCCTAAGAAATTTCAACTGAAAACAAAATACCCCGTGGAATACGAGTAGGCGTGTGTTTAATATCGAATTTTAAACGAATCTGTCAGCGAAGAAATGCTTTGCGTTTTGTGCGTTTTGTTATGGAAGCATTCACGAGGCGACGGGTTATTTCGTATCGGCATGTAAATGGAAAGGGGGGAGGTTAAATTTCGTGGAACTCGACCTTCGATGAGACTCTCGTTGTTGGTTGGAACGACCTCGTCGGCTATTCAGCCAGGTACACGCCTATGTAGGTGAGTCGAAATCGTCTGACCCGCGTGCACGCGACGACTTTCCCTTCCCTCGTTTTATTGATCCACCCTCCTATACAAATAAGCCCGAAGCACCCTCTCTACGTACTAACTTTCCAAGGAAATCCACCTCGTCGACTGGACGTTCACCTCCTTCTTCCTTTCGTTCTTTCTCCTCTTTCTCCCGCTCCCTTTCGGCTCTCCCAGGAATCACGATCGTTCCCTCGGAACGAACGTCCGCGCCGCGTTCCCTGGGAATAAAATAAAAGTACGCGGCTCGAAAATAACGTTATCGTCGGCTAGGCGCGAAATTACATATATTGGTTCCCGCTGTCGCTCTTCGGCGCAAATATCTCGAAACCAGAGCAGGTCTCTTGGAACTCTACCTGCCCCGTTTCCCTTCGCCAAACCTTGCAGCGAATATCGCGGGGGAACGGAAAATTGGAAACAACAGCACCGAGTCTGGATGACTCTTCGCTTCCATGCCACCTTTCAGCTGCGAGAATATCACTGTGCAATATTAAAAATTCAGTGAGGATGCAATCCGTCGACTTTGTATACACCCAGTTCCCTTTTACTGCGTCACGAGTCCAAAGAAATTGCGAGGCATTTCATATTTTTAGTAGATTCGTGCCACAGTTTGCCACCGCAGTTTCCCACCGTCTCCAATAAAATCAGTACAAGCGTCGATCGTCACGCTGTAACTCCTCTGTAATCGACTGTGTCCCATTGAGACTGAGCAGCTGCAACGACAGACGTTCAACACCTTCGTCGCCTCCCGAGGATCGCGACTCTCTCTTTGAGACAGCGCGGCGCGTCTTATTTACGAGTAGACGGGGTAAAACCGTTTCCCCGTGGCTGGAGGTAGATCGCCGTTAAATCAAAATGATTTACGCCAGCGTCGCGCGCTCGCGATAATAGGTATCGCGAAACGGTCGGCTCTTTGGCGAGCGCGTGCCCGCGCGTAGTACGCGCCGGGGACGGTTCATTCATCGACGTCAGTCCGCCTCTCTCTGCGTTTCTCTCTGCCGCTGAATTCACGGGATTCTTGAGAGAAACGGGGAGAAAGGGGGCAGCGAGTAGCACGGTAGGAGAGATATATTTCCCAGGGAAATAAATGAACGGGGGCCAGCCTCTATTGTTGGGTGTCGCTAATTAAACTCGTAGGTTCACGGTTACCGATCTATTCTAGTAAATTGCATCGGCCAACGCGCGCGCGCCACTTTTGACCGTAGCATATTACCGTCGAGATTTACGTCTTGTTAACGTCACGGTTTAGTTACTGGCCCGCGCTCTCCGGCTGGCGCGGACCCGCGGACACCGCTACAAATCATTCTCAATAATCCGCGCGCGCCTCGTTTTATGCGTATCGCCCCGCGACTAAATTTAACCGCGTTGATTCCGCTTACCGCGTAACCTCTCGCGTATCTATCGCGGCCTGGTGAATTGTTGCGGCCGGTTAATTGAATTGAATTATGCCCCGCGCCGTGCCGCACGGTTCTAGCCTCCAGCGCGGGGTGGGCTCGAGCGGAGCGCGCCTCCGAAACAGCAGTGCCAAACGGGGGTGCGCCGCGAAGTGGTCGTTCGCTGGCTCGTACAAGCATAACATCGTTCAGAGACCGGCCGTAACGACGCTTCAAAGCAACGGTGCTGCGGGGAAAATTTCCCGGAACAACAAACACAGTCGAGACTGTTTCTTTCCGAGCGACGTACAACTTCCTGTCCTTCTCCAGCGCCTTCTGTTTCCTCTCAGCGAAAGCTCCGCCCGTTAAACTTCGCCTAACGTCAATTTATTCGCGACAAGACCGGGGAAGCTTACAGGGAAAGCTTACTATTTAAGTGTATAATTCTGAAGTTCCGACAACGCGCGGGAGTTTATTACACCTCGTCTCAAAGGGATCACCATTCTTCTTCCTTTTTTTCCTGCCCGCGAGGTGTCGGTAGTTTAATTACGCTTCGCCGCCTGCCATGCCTTCCGTTCAATGGCATCGAGGGCGTACTTCGCGCGGCTAATAAAAAAGCGCAATTGATACCTCTCAAGGAGTAAGCCGCTCAATTATCCCGTCGCCTTTGATATGAACTCACCTCCTCGCCGCGGACGTCCCTGTACCGGACCCACTTGCCCAGCTTCGGCCTCCAATATTCCAGCATGTAAGCCTCCGAGTATTCGACACCTTGGCCGTTGCCAAAGCGGCCTTGAGTGCCGGTGGCGGTGATCATGTGGACCGTGTGAAGATCGATCTCCAGCCACTCGCGCGGCTCCGTCGTGATCTGCTGCTTCGGGCACCAGGCACCGCCGTGGCTCTCTTGCCTCAGCCTGCAACGGTAAACATTTACTCTCGGATTATCGGCCTTCCCTTTTTTCCCCCTACTGTTTCTGCTCCCCTCCCCTGTCTACTCCTCCGTAGCAAGCGTTTTTAAGACGTATTATCCCGGAAAATGGGACACGCTGGATCGTTTCCTGGGAACCGAGTCTTGGCAAACTCTGCGATAAGTTTAAGATATCGAAGATAAGTTTAAGACATCTGGGGATATTTTCTCGAAGGAAGGAATATTTATTCAAAGGGGATTGGTGGATTAGGGAGCTGTAGAAAATAAAGGGATGTTCTTGAAATCTGAGAATTGCTGTGTTTAAACTAATTTCGAATGTGAATGCATTCAGGCTATTGATACGCATAATTCCCGTGTCCCGTAATCCTCCGCTAATTCCCCGCAATCTTGACACGCTCGCGTTAATCGCGCATTAGCATGGAAAGTATCCACGCGATACACACTTCTCGGCCGAACGCGTAAATCGTGCAATTACGCGCGGTAAATGCCAGCAGTGCTCGGGACTCGATAAATATCCGCGAGTATTGTTGGTGCGGCGCTGATATTCAATGTTGCACGCGGACGTCGCGATTGACGTGTCGATAACGATCTATCGATAAGACGAAAGCGAAAGAGAGGATGAAGGGTGTATAATCGGAAATGTTACATCGTCGCAGAAAGGAAATCGTATAAATACGTGATCCTCGTCGCGGCTGACGGATAACCGTCACCTCGTCGGGGCGATACGGGGTGAAATTATAATTTATCGATCGAGTCGAGCCACCGGATGGCATGAATTAAAGATGAGCACGGGCACCGCCGCGAGAACCGCGCACGGGGGAAGCCACTTGGAGAGCCGGCTAATAATTGTATTCGCACATACCTTTCGCGGACTCGTCTATAGCATTAAAAAGCACCCTTGCCCCTCCATCCCTCTCCCCCGCGGCCGTGATTGCCGCGAAAAACGCGCGCTGCGAGGGGAATGCTGTCACGGATTCCACCGACCGCGAAGAAAACCGACTGGGGGGACGAGTCCCATCGAATCTAATCGCAACGTTCCCTCGGTTGACGTCTCACTCGCCACGCTTATTACCATTTTACTTTCTCATTAACCGCTATCTCGCTCCGTAAATGTTTCACCGCGGGCCGCTTGCCAGTACACCCGCGTGCGACTCGGCAGAGTGAAACTGTGATTCACGGAGGCCTCGTCGTACACCTCCTCTTTAACCATGAATTATTAACGAAGCGATTTTGGGCGAAGGTGGCACGGTGCAAATGGAGTTCATTCGATTTGTGATTGGACTTCTTGGAGGGATGAAAGTCTACTACACTTCGCGTTTTGACAGTTCTAATTGAGGATTCGTTGCGCTGTCATGAAGTATATCGGGAAATCTAACGAATTTATGGTTATAAAATTGAATAATTTACGTGGGTTTTCCTGACGTCCATTCTCTTCGGCATATTGGGTTCAACGGACTGTTGGTGTTATTGCCATGAATTTCTCTGACACACAGGGGCCAGATCGAACCCCCTCTTCGCGCCGTCACTTCCAAACTCAATTCCAACTTTAAAGAAGCAAAAAATAATACGACCGAACCGCCCAACCCGAGATTACTTTTCGAACAGCACCGCCCAGAGGATCGCAAAGGAACCGGCACGGCGAGTCGAACACCTTGGGAAGTAGCCCAGGAGGTTTGCCCGAGCGAATCCACCAGGTCCACGGTTATACATATGCGCTAAACGAAACTGTTTCTCGCGCGATAAAGAAGCAAGCTAACGCCCTCTCTGAAGTGTCAGAATTTTAAGTGTTGCTTTGACGCAGAGGGGGGTGGGAGTAAAAGCTGGGCGGCTGGCGGTGTCCCTGGCCGAGCTTTCGGCTGAGAAAGCGAGGAGGATCTTGAACAGGAAAGAAGCGGGATAAAAGCGGACGGAAAGTGGCGAACGACGGAGAGAGGTGGAGTCGGAAAGATCAGTGGGAAAGGTAAATAGGTGGAGGGACTGCGAGCGTGGAAGAGGAGGAAGGATACCTAGCAAAGCGAAAGACCATAACTCATAGCCCATTAAGAGAGCTCGAACTGCCTTGGCTGCCACTTTGATACAGTCCAGGGCATCAAAGACATTCCACGAGCGGGCGAGCGCGCGCGCCACCCTGCTCCGCGATAAATCTCCGAACCGATTGCGCCGACTTCAGCTGCGGAGCTGCTTCGTCGGCGGAATCGCCGAAAGCTCGGTGCCCCGCGACGACCAAGTGGCCGATTATCGAGAGGAATGGTTTGTCGAACGCGAACGAAGGCAGTCAGTCGAGCTCCTCCGCCACGGGCTTGCGATCTGTCAGAAACGGGAATGATTTGTTGTCGCCGGGGACAGGGAGAAGGAGAGAGAGAGAGGTGCGTTTCGCCCTCACCACCCGCTGCAACCACGTCTCACGATGGAAACGTTCTTTCCGCGAATGTGCCGAGTTTCGTCCGAGAGCGATGAAGTTCGAGAGGCACGCGGGAGCCGGACGAACTCGAAGACAAACGATGTCGCTGCTGGGTCTGAGGGTGTCTGCTTACTCACTTACACGGGTAGAATTTATTTTGATGGAGGGTGCGTTTGTCTCTTCGTGTTGTCGAGTTAATTTGGCGGGTACGCTGCTGGAATCTGCGAGAAGCATAGAACTCTATAGTTATCGTGACTCACTACTTAGTTCCCTTTGAAGACTTTCGGTATTTAAGTGGCTCGGTTGTTTTAACGATACCTATCTTCGATTAAGTTTTCTGTCTATTCCTCTTTTCTCAAGTTCATGCATTCAATGCAGCCTTCGAATGAATGATAAAAATGAGAGATTGGTGAGATCCTTCTTAAGGTATAAAAGACTTCTGGCAAAAGACCGTTGTTGACAAAGTATTCCTGCTTGAAAAGGACGTGGTACCTCGAAAAGAGCGGAGTACACGTAATACGAGTTAGATGCGCGTATTTTAGGGTAAACGGGGAGTCGTATGGGGTAAATAGGGTATTCACCGGGAAGCCCGCAGTATCAGGAAGCCATGGAAATGCCGTTGAAGAAGGTCTAGACGGTCTACCCGGTAAAGAGCGCGAGCGAGCGACGATATCGGCATTGCATCGAAAAGGCTTTCCTTGCTTTATATCGTTCGGCCAGAAGAAAAATGCCGCGATAGCTTCTTATACGCGTTAAATCTCCAATTATCGCTCAAGCCTTAACACATCCTCTCAAAGAAACCCCGTGGACCATAAACACATTGGCGCTTTTTTTGCCTTTTTCTCAAACCCAATATCATTCCAGAAACTCTGACCACTAGGTCGCTGTCAAAGAAGTTCATAAATTTTCATTCGCCTCGTGGAATCCAGACCGTTCAGTCTATATACAATTTTAAATAGTCATAACTAGTATCTTCGCATATCATTTATTATGAATATTAATTTGTTTTCCTCGAGGATCTTCCTCTCTTTTTAAGAACACATTTATACAGTTTAAGCATTCAGTTCCTGTAACTTTTTAATAGGTACACTCAATTTGCAGTGAATTCTAGAATATTCTACCACCTGTCGACAGAACTACCTATCAGTAATATCCACATAGTAAATAAAACGTCTTAATAGACACACATTGAAAAGAAGAAACCAGCCAAGTGACTAAAGATGATTTCAGGCTTCTGAATGGTCGTATATCACACGAGTCACTCCTCCTTTCCACAGTAACAATAAAAACCGTTTGCCAAGAGGTTATCGAGGAATTTTAAGAACCTCCTGGTGAAATGTCCGTCCGGGTTAAACGATTCGCGAGAGCCGGTTCATTAACGTCATGGGTGGTCCGGTTGGAACCCGATGGATTTCGACGTTCCCTCTGTATTTGCCTAGCTCTCCGTTCCTCCTATGCGGAATGGTAATTATCTGACGCGTATAATCGAAGGAATATACGCGGAGGCCACGAGTTAACGACGCTTAAGAGCCTTCGGAACGTTCGACACGAATGGCCCTGCATGCGGGACATCCAGCCGTCATTAATCCTCATTGCGGCTTGAAGGCCGAATTAGACGTGCAGTTTAGTAGTCGGTGATTAATACGGTGACCGGTCGAGTCCCGATCGCGAGAGCTATCCCGTCCGTGGACAGGATGACGGACGGGAAGAGGATCATCCGTTTAAGCCGTAGAAAGCGTCCAGAGTCAGAAACGTTATCGTGCTCTCTCGATGGCAATCGCATATTCTTTTTCTCCTGTCGATCTCCCGGCCGCACAATTGCGCCCGCATCGACGGCATTTCAAAATGTCCTGCGGCTATCGATACGCTGACAAATCTGTCTTCGCGAGAACTCAACGTGGAAATATCACTTATCCCGATGACAAATTTCGCTTAAATTCTGATGAGTGCTATTCGCGAAATTGTTAGCTTTAATTATAAGCTTCGTAAGCAAAATACAAAGTTAAAAATGTGACGCATTAACTAAGAATTTTATTTCGCTTTAATGCATTCTTTCTTTTTTATTATATGTTGCCAGAGTATTTGTGATGGATTACTTCTGTGGATTATTCGACTTTTTCGTAGTAACTATAGAGGTATTCTGAATAACTTATGGGAGAATTTCAGAGTGCTGTCACAGAGTTTGCAGAGCCTTTTCCCAGGGAACGCTTCAATTTATCCCCGAATAGGTCCGTTTAACGAAGCGTGCTGATTTAGAGGAAATTGCATCTCCGCTCCCGCGACCGGTTCATAAAGGGGAGTTAATTTTATCATATTTCCGAATGCGTATTGCATCGCATCTGCATAATGCGCTCTATAAACGAGACGGTAATACACGGTAATTCACTCACCGTCCGTGATGTGGCCCGACGTTTCCGCTATCGAAACTCGAGCTCGCCGTGATGTCTGCATCGGGAATCACACCAGATTCCATCCCCAGGGGTGCGATGCATTGTGCTGCAAACAAAGGAAATTGCTTCGATTATATATACGTAACTGTATTCGTTCCACGGCGCTCTTTAGCTGCGCGCAGATCGTGATCACTGTTCCGAACTCATTCCCGATGTTCCGAACGATTAGACCAGTAATAATTATACTTCACCGTTGCGCGAGCTTTTCACAGAAAAGGAGCTTCATATGAGAAATCGTACAATTAAATTGGAGTTTCAACTTCAAACATATAGCTTTATTAGGTAAGCATTATTTTTAGAGGCCAGCAGAGACGCGGTTCATGTATGTGTTCTTTAATTTCTTGAGTATGTAATGTAACTTTTATATATTCTCAGTCTGAATGAACAGATTTTCGTGACTTCTTTCTTGTTAGTAAAACTGACAAAGTCGATCATTTCGTTCTAAAACCCTTCAGGATTAAAAGAAGCAATTACTTTCAAAGTTTATTTTACAGCAATGGATTAATAAAAATCCATAGGTAAGGGGAGAAACTTATATGTTCTGCAATATCTTTCAATTATTACCTGATTTATCGTAACAGACTGAACTTCGAACTCGCATTTACCGAAAACTAAGAAATATGGTCAGTTTCGCCAACAAGCCAACGATATACACTTCTCTGCACTCCAGGATTTTTCCTCCGCCCCTGTTTCCACAACACACTTCATCCAGCTTTTCATTACACGCCTCGGACGCCGCTTCCCCGCATCACGCGGCCCAAACAACTCGCTATTATGGCCAAGTGAACGAGGCCCCCCGACGTTCGTATTTTTCGTCGACGCTCGCGATAATTGCCATACCGAGAAACGCTTTTCAATCACGGCGCCGAGGCGCGAGAAACATTCTCGACCGTCCGAAATTACACGTCTGAGGCGGGTTTCGTACGACGGCGAGGCACGCGAGGCGCTGATCGAGCCGCCGCGAATAAAAACGGCCATACTCGTGGAAAGCCATCAAAGCGGATCTGTTTACTCGTGCCGGGTGGAATCGGACTTCTCAGGAATAGGAAAATAATGTACGGCCGTTTAACGGGAAACCGTATCGCAGCCGGAGTCGCCCGCGGCTCGGCGAACTCGATATAAATCCGGCTGCAGAATTCGGTTCGGTGAAATGGCAGCCAACGACAGCTGTTTCCTGAACCTGCTCCAAAACCGTCAGCGACTATCGAGCTCGTTCGCTCGTCCAGCGACCATACATTCACAAACCTAGAGAACTCTACCCAGCTCACTGACGGCAACAACGAAAGTTCTGAGGATACCTATGTATTACATAATCGCAATGTGTAAATTGTTATTCGAAGGGGATGTTCTCGATATCGCGATTGGAATCGAGCGTTCGACGTCACAAAGTCGGCGCTCGTTATTTTCAAAGTCTCCGCCGAGATTCGCGCTCGTGGTTCAACGACGTGTTTTTTCGCCAGACTAAAGTCCTAATCCGCCACACGAACTTTCCTCGTAAATAAATTTTTAACGAGATACACACACGGCTTCGGGGCGAAGTCGCGGCCGCGTACAAGTTTTACGAGTCGACGGCCGCTTATTTCTGGTAATTAACTCCTCTACACGGAGGCACTTGTTCCCGGGAGTTGAACCGGCGCGCGTACAACACCGTTTTTGCTAGATGAAATTTCTCCACGTTGGTTTTTCGTTCTTCACGTTGCAACCGTCCGCTGAACGCTGACACTGTACGGATTACGATGGTAATCCTTTCAACCGGAATTGAATTTTTTGGTTCTCTGTTTTGTCGACACTTTGCTGTGTATTCAGCTGGACGCGTAAAGGAATCAATAGTTGATGTATTTATAAAATTCTGAGGAAATTAGAAGTTTTATTAGGAATAAGCGGGGGTAATATCTTGTAAAAATAATTACAAAGAGAGTACACACTATAGTGTGGCTCTTGTTTACTCTTGGTGAATTTTTTTTCAAGAGTTTTTTCCCGGCACCCTCCCACAAGAATATCTCCAAATAATACAAACAAAAACTGTATTCACTTCGAGCCCGATCGGATAAGGAGAAATGGTGCCCCTGGGCCCTTAAATATTTCAATGATTATTTAACAACGCGCAAAGTCGATTTTATATAATTATTCTCCAAGTTATTGATTCCATAAAAAAACATGTCAAACAAGACTTGTAGATCCAGACAAAGAGCATCTTTTATGTTATATTACTTTTTCTCTCGCGACAAACGGTTTTCGAAAACAATCCGAAAAGTTGAAACAAAAACAAATTTCTTTTTCAAATTTTGAAAGTGTAAATCCTTTTCGAACACTTTTTGTTTTTGAAGGCAATTTGCTATTTTTATTTTTGAGGACAATTTTTTAAGCATTTAAAGAGAAGGGGCATATACCGAAAAATTATATATCTCTTTGACATATCCCGATATATGCCCCCTTAAATGTTTAAAAAATATTCCTCAAAAATAAAAATTACAATTTTTTTTCGCCTTTATAAACAAAAAGAGTTCGAGAAGGATTTAACCTTTCAAAATTTGAAAAAAAAATTGTTTTATTATTTCAGTTTTTTTAAAAGAAAGAGTAATAAAACATAAAATCTACTGCTTGTCTGGATCTACAACTTCTGTTCAACATCTATTTTTATACAACCAATAACTTAGAGGATAATTATATAAAATCGACTTTGTGAGCTGTTAAATAATTATTTAAATACTCAAGAGCCCCGGGGCACCATTTCCCCTTATCCGATCGGGCTCAAACTTTACACAAATTTTTTTGTATTATTTGCAACTATTTAGGGTGGTACCGTGAACAAAATTCAACAGTCGAAAATAACAGCCACCGTAGTACTTACGTTTAAAAACAACTCTAAGAGGATTCCGCAGTAATTATTACGTAAATGGAGCAAATCGTAGAAACAATACGTGGATCGTAGGAGAGTGATTGTTTGGAGAGTGAAGAGGTAGAGGCAGGAAAGCCATGCAAGTGGAGAAAGGGTTTGAGAGAGCGATTAGAGGGAAGTCTTGTTGTGGATAAGAGACAGGAGAAAATAAAACACAGGCCCGAGATTACAAGACGCATTCGAGCAAACACACTAGTCCTGGTAATCCAAGTGCAGTAGGGAAAAATACAGTCGGAAATGGAGCATGCCACTTGTGACTCGAGAATAACCATAACACACTCCCTATTGCAATTCCTCGATGGAAGCAAGGCCGCTCTCCAACATTGAGCAACTTGAATGCTGAAAGCTACAGTTTATTCTCCAAGTGGAGCAAATGCTTGAAATGAAAACTCCAGCTGAAACGTTAAATAGCTAGTTATTTCAATAAAGCAGAAGCCTCGCGTGCCTACTATATGGATCCGGAATAAACGTATGTAACTTGTCAACATTCATAGTCCACTATGTGTGTACGTAGTTCAACTCCACTTATCCTACTTTCATTATTGACCTCTCGGCGATATTACGAGTAAGATATCGACGTCCCATGGACAATCGTTAGCGTCATCCCCCCCCCCCCCACCCCCGGTCTCTGATTCACCCCACCGCGAAGGACGCCGCAGGAACAAGCAAGGAACTTGTGTCGCCCGGTAGGCAGGTTCGATCCCCGTATTTATAGACATCCTGGAAAAGAGCAGAGAAACGAGAGAAGAAGAAGTAAGTTATGCGACGTTTGGCCCGCCCCAGCCACTCATTCGGCGACCATAACTCTCGCGGAGTGACAGCTCCGAACGGAAGGGTGTGCGCCGCCCTCCATCCGCGAGAAGAGGGAAATTGAATGCCTTCGCAACCCCTCCGCGTCTCTTCTTCTCTCCACCCTCCGCCATCTGGTCCTCCTTCTTCCTCTCTTAACCGCGTCACTGTCAAATTGATAACCGGCCCATTCTCCCGGGACGGCTCCTCTCCTCGAAACCATCGGCTTCCGTGGAAGCCGCGGAATGCTCGGCCGAGGAACCTACCCTCGGCCATTACCGTCGCGGGACAAGTTGATTTCGACGATTTAAATCATTTATACGGGGCCAGCAGATGGGGAAGGAAAACACGGCCGATCGGGTATTATTGCACACCAGGGGATGGCTAGTTAAAATGACAATGGTGGGTCTGGGGAAGGATTTTGAACCTTTCCAGTGCTCAATAGTAAGTCGAATGATTCCACTTTTATTTTAGAAATAAAGTGGTTGCACTGAACTGAAGGACTCTGACGAAGAACCTGAACAGACACAAATGGAAGCATGAATGGCCTACACTGAAAGGTGAATGAGTAGCCATTTCAGAAAGTGGACGGTAATCGTGGCACATCTTTCGGTTCAGAATCTCTCTACAAGTATAGCACAGTCCCCAGATTTTCTATGTTAGCGCGCAACAGGACACTGAACAAATTAAGCAGAAGAAAAAGCAACCGTCGGTTGGACAGCGAAAGAAATGGAAAGGAGGTGAGATCAGCTTAGAGCCTGGAAACGAGATTTTCTATCTCGCCGGATTTAATAATTCCACCTCGGTCCGCCTTTGTTAACTCCGCAATTATTATTAATGACGATGTACGAGGGTCGGCGGTCTGGCCTCGTCGCTGCCGGTTCCTCGCCTTGTTTTCCTCCTGCACGGGCGTGAATGTAAATTAATTACTCGCCGGGTCTTTCGCGAAAAACATATTAAGCGCCCCACCTTATTACGGCACGATATTACGGCATAAATCATGACTCACTTACGGATTACTATTTTTCATGCCGACGGCAGCGGACGGCCCCTCGACGGAACGAAATCCCGAAATCTCCTCTCGCGGCAACCGAACCCGCCCTGGAATAACCCCGCTAACGACTTTCGAAACGAAGAAACATCCGCCCTTTGCCGCGAGTATTTGTACTTGGAGCTAGTTGCTCAAACGTTCAAATGAAGACGAAGAGCTGCGAACTCGCTTCGCTGACACTTTAATGCGCACGGGACTACATTATTAATGTCCGTTGTTCCGATGGAATATTTGAAACTCAGATATGTATTTAAACTCTAAATGATTTATTTTCCAGCTGTACCTATTATAAGTTTGCCCCCACCCTGTAATCAGTTCTCAATGTGTACCGACCGTGAACGTTAATTTCAATCCTCGTTAGTGTTTTCCTCGAATATCGCGGTTTGACGCGTAACTTGCGCTCAACTCCGACTGGCACGTAATTACAACGTGACATGTTTAGAATATTCTATACACTCCATCCGTTCTCGTCTGAACCTAGCACCGATACTTAGAATCGCAAGAAAACAAAGTGAAGAGAAACAATATCTGTATTGTGTAGGATACGATCCCCTTTAATTGCCCTATTATCACAACCAGCAGCGCGCTTTTTATTTACTCAACCGAATCAGCAGGTGGACACCTGCCGCGTTGTTTCCTCTCCTCCACAGTGCGAGGGCCATCTTCCTCATCGAGGCCAGGCGAAATTAGAACGAATGTTTGGAAGAGCGACGACCCCGGAGACGTGGGTCCGCACCCTTTCCAAAACGCCAGGAACACCGAAACACAATTTTCCCCGGGTATTGTTGGAACCAGGGAGCCATTTTCGTCTCATTCAGGGAAAACAAACAGTCGTTGTAGGCGGAAGATAGCAGGAGCGTGGCGCGACAGGGCGCAGGCCCGTCGCTCTGGCGCCGGGACGGCTGCAGAAACGGAAGTACTACTTTTACACGGCCCTTTCGCCCCCCCCCCCCCTCGGCTATTCCACCCCCTTTCCTACGCCAGTCTTTTTGCACCCTTCTCCGCCCTACAAGCGACCCTCTTCTGCTAACCTCCCCACGGGCGCGACCCATCCCCGGCAGTCTTGGAATCACCGTCTCGAGTTGCGTGCACCGCTTACCACCTCCCCCGCCTTCTCCGGGGGTCGAAGCTGCAAACCCCTTTTGTAGGTACGTGCCTCGTGGCGAGCATGTGTTACGGTCGCCTCCGTGGCCTGGATTTATCAAAACCGAGGCTCGCTACGTCGCCCCAGGGGCGAGAGTTATGTTTCTGACCTCGGCTGCCTTGGGATATCGCGTCGCCGCGCGGAGCTCGTTAATCGTGCCATCCTACGACTTTGATGTCGTGTCGTGTACTGTGAGCTCCGTGAAACGTAGGTCCAACCTCGGGCTAGGATTCGGCACAGGGATATAGCACAGAGGGAAAAGGGTAGCGATGAATACCGACGAGGCTCGCGAATTCATCCCCTTCGACATTATCCACGGAATAAAGTCATCGACATCAATTTCGTCCTCGAACTGAACCTCGAGATCCCCCTCGATCTCCTTCGCAATCGCGATCCAGAGGCAGAACTCCGAAGGGTTGCTGCAACCCTTCATCGACGGCGCACGACTCACGGATATAGTGTTTGCCTTCGTGGCCTGGACTTATGAAAATACAGATCCACGGGTCGGAGTGACGGCTGCCCTTCGAACCCAAAAGTCGACGGATTATTACACTCGGCGTCGACGTCTGACGTCTTGACAGTTGATGTCCTTTCGCCGCGTGAAAGCTCGAGGCGCGTCCCTCGGAATATCTTCAGCCCTTCCCCTCTCGGTCGATACAGGAGCTGGGAATACGCCGCGAAAGAGTCGTGTAAGTCGATTGCGCGCCACTCTTGGATGATTTACCCCGGGATGATTACAGAGACGTGTGAAGTTTGCTGGTCGGGCGTGTAAACCGTCGGTTCTGGCACGTGATCAAGCCTGACGAGAATCGAGGCGCGAAACGGGGTAAGAAACAGATGTCGGGACACCCGCTTGGGAATGTTTACGTCGGGAGGATTTTATATCCGAGAGACATACGACGCACACGTGCAACGCGGCCCCTTTGTCGCTGCCAGCAATTCGACGAGTTTAAACAAACTCCGCGAAAGTACAGCCGCGATGTTAATGACGCCGCCAGGCCGTACAAAGGAGTGACAAATCGCAACGATCGCCGGCGACGTGTTGTGATGGGCGTGTCAGTGCGCGGGCTGCCGCGGGACAGATAAACAGGGGCCGTGGAATTTTCAAAAAACCTGCAAAAACTGCTTTTAAACGGGGAGTCTAAATTTCGGCGGTGGAGCGGTTTATTTATCAGCGAAAGAAGGACGCAGTGCCTCCTGCAGCCTTCCTCCGCCACAGCTGGAATTCACTAATCCCTGTTTGTCACAATGCCATAACAAAGTTGTCTTATCGATTTTCTCCCCGCAAGGGTTTCCCGGAGGCATTCAGATGTTCTAATTATCTTTCCCTAAATGTACCCCTGTCGTATTTTGCTCTTAGAATGCAAATTTCATCATGGTAACTCTCCACTGTGATTGAGAACGATAAATTTATTTGCGTCACGAAACGTATCGAAATGGAAGGGAAATTCTGAAGGCATTCCTTCCTCACGGTCCACACCAATGAGTCAATGCGGATTAAAAATTGTCCCGAATTCCACGGGCTTCTAAGATGCCGTCCTCCGTGAAATTCCAGCGAGCCAGTCAGAAATCAGCATGGCACGTCGTTGCTGGAGGGCGCTCTAGCGCTTTAATTGTCGCCCAGTTATGTTAATACGTGGACAATTTCATCGGTGGCATTCGCGGACCTAATGGATCCTGCGGATAATTGGAAAGGAGGGGTGTCCTCGCGGAGGTACGAGGGAGGCAACGGACCGATGACAATGCCATAACTCGGGGGTGGGCTTCCGCGTAACGATTCTCCACCCTGGACACGCTCTCCCGCTCCTCCTGGACGTGTCGTCGACAATATGCACGCGCGCGTACACGCGCATCCGCTTTATCGCTCGGCGCGTACGTGCGCGAACGAACGACGACCTGTATGTTATTGTTATCAACATTCGATTCGGTTCGCGTGGCCGTGTTTGCGCGAAATTACTGTAATATTGTTGCCCCTACGGTTGGTTTCACCCGCAACACGGGGTGTAATGTTCCTTATCCAATGTGCCATAAAGATTTTACTGCGCGTTCTGTGTTATGCCAGTCTGTCGAATTTGAATCGTAAGTTGAAGTACAATGTAAACCACGTTCGATTGTAGGGGCTCCAATTTTACTTCATTGAGTGACCAATGGGGATGATATAGGTGCAAGGTTCAAGTGGTAGTTAACAAGCATACAGGATTTATGTAAATCATAGATCTGTTTGATTTAATTTTTAACTTATAATCGTCTATAGAGTATTTCCCACGTTTCATAGTACACCTCGTTTAAAAAAAATAAAAGCTCTTAACTATGACTAATGAATAACAATGTGTAAGGGAAACAGGAAACGATTGAATCAAGCGCTGCATTGGACACGCCATTCTCAAAGTAAAGTCACACCGTTTTTCCCTCGTTCCCACGAACGGGCTGTACTGGATGATTCATGTAACCAAGACGGGCCATAGCTCTTCTCTAAGTGAAGGTCCGAAAAAATGGGAAGAACTTTGTATGGTAGAGTAACTCTTACTTCTTGTGACTGCCCTTTTTTCACTGTAACATATTCATAAGCTATAATTGTACTATCTTCAGTCATTACTCTTCCTCATTACTACTTTTCTCGTACAAATTCTAAAGCTAAATGAATGCCAATCAAGCCTCCACTCTCTACATCATTTTCAAGCAGATATTCATTTTCAACTCAACATAATCAAAAACACGAATATACTTTATTCTTACATAGATTTACAAAAAAAAAACAAATCAGACGCGATGACAAAGGCGAAGTCCACCCACATACCGTGCCAGAGTTTCATTCTCCACGCCCCGGCCGTCGCCCATATTCGAAACCGAAAATATGTCAATTTCCTCACGTACGGTAGTAACTACCAATCCCGAGGGGGTATTCGGGCCACGTCGCGGTTCGCTCCTTTTCCCAGCAATCTCGCGAGTCGACCATGGCGGGACGCGCGCGCGAGGCGGGCACAGGCGTGCCGTCGCGTGGCGAGGCGCTGCACCAGGCCGCGTGGAACATGTGCACGGTGCATAGCCGTGCACCCCGGCAATACACGAAGTGGAACTGCGAGGGCCCCTTCTCCTCGCGAGAGTGCGTGCACGCGCCTCTGTGTGCGCAAGCTGGCGCTACGCGTGCAGAGAGGGCTAGACCGGTGCAGAGTCGGGCGGACCGCAATCCGACCGACGTACAACATGTTTATGTATCGCAGGCAACATTAACATTGCAATTTATGCGCGCTTTAACTGCCCCGCAGCCCTCCCGACCGGCCCGCGTCCTCTCCGCCAGCCTCTGGCCCGCTTAACACGACCGCGAATTTACCAACGCGGTTCGACGCACAAGTTCACTCACCGCAGGAGGGCCGATATCCCACCCCCGCGTCCCAACCCCCTTCCCTCCTACGGCTGGTCGTTCTAGCTTTCGTCGACCCGGCGCTATTTATATTTCGTCGATTCTTACTTATTGTTTCCGGTCAGCGACTTACGATCCCCGGACTTCTTAAACTCGACCGGCAGGATTCGCGCGGGACATCGGTTCTTAGGTGCGCGGTGGTTAAGGATGTCCTTTTTCGCGAGTTTATGGAGCCGAGAATAGGTGACGGGTGCATTTATATGCGTCGAACGGCGACGTTTAATGCGTAGTCGCTGGTATGGTATGCCTGGACTCGACGGTGCAAGGAGACAGAGAGGAGGATTGCTGTAGAGATTTCAGATTTCAGGCGTGATGGAATCTATCGCTTGTAGTAACCCCTTTGGAACTCCCGGGGCTCGTGTCGTCGTATAGTCTATTTTCGATTCGTGGCAGACTTACATCGCGGGGCCACAGACATAGTAAGCAACTTCTTAGTTCGTATTTAAGAGATCATACTGCTTCACTCCTTGGAACGTTTAATATGTATTGTAGTGAGGTACGTGTAAAATTGAAACTTATAGAAAGCGCGAATGAAAAATGAAATGGTAAGTACAGGATACCAATGTCTGTTCTTGTTGCAAGGAATAGTCGAGACACGCTGGACTATTCAGTAGAATGAGACACTGCATATCCGACAAGTTACTATCATAGACTCGCACTACTTAAGTGGGGAGCCTGGTGTAAGTAGCTGAAAATCAGGGCATTATTGGGGAATTTGTTTTAAAGAATGTATTTAATCGATTTTTCTGAAACTTTCAGCATATTGTATTATCAGGTTAAGGTAGCTAAAAAAAGTTTTATTAAAAAAGAGAGGCAAATAACAAAGTTATAAGGGCTTACGCCCAGTCCGTTAGCGGCGGAATTGTTCCACTGCGGGCAACGTAGCGTCTTTTGGTTTCATTTGACACCAAAAATCGAACAATTTTCGTTTAGTTTATGAGTGTACGCACAAATCGTATAAATTCATAACTTAAAAGATGCAAAATTGAACAAATAGCGGCTTCTTAAAAAAAAAGTTCCCTCTTCCAACGAAATTTTGCCTTAAATGTGTAAAAAAAGTTATTTATTTAAACAATATCATTATACCAATAGCTACGATCTGTGAAAGAAAATGTTCACAAATATCCGTGCACAAGGCCAAGTAAGTCGATTGGTTGAATATTTTTCGAATTTCGTTTTGCCGCTTTGGGAACATATTATGGTAATGTTCAACTATTGATTTATGCAAGAAAAAAGAAATCGATTTCTTCGACCTACTACACCAGGCTGCCCACTTAACTCCCCAGCCAATTAGATACCACCTTCTATAATCATCATCGTAAGGTCAAGCATCCGGCAAAATTTCAGTGCAACCACGCTTAGCAATAACTCCTCGCACTTCCCCTCGTCCGTACTTCGACAAAAAGCGCCTCCACGTTCCCCGCCCACTCCGTTAAACATTCCGCCGCCTTCGGATCTATTTCTTTCCGAAACTGTTATGTATATCGCCGCACATAGACCCGAGAGGCATGTAACCAGACCAACGAAACACCAACGCCCCCTCCCCCCCTCCCATCCATCTTTCGGTTTCGACCCCGCGCAGGAAAGAGGGCGCGCGAGGGGGTGCGAAATACGTTTCGCAGACGCGGGTTTCGAGCTCGATTTCACGAACGAGTACCTGAAAGCCTTTCTTCCGCGAAACTCTTGGCTGGATACTTTGCAAGTTTCTCGGCCTGTTTACCTGACACGAGGGAGGGTGACTCGGGCTGCCTGGTATCCGTGGCCAATGGGCCGGAAAGCAAGCCGAGCAGAAACCGAGGCCGAGGTTTAATGCGTGGCAAATGGGAGCGCGCCCCGCAAGGGCAACCGGGATGCCTCCTCTGTTTTTTATCGGACGCCCCGAACCTGGAGAGGCCTGCTACAGGAGCGAGAATTATGGTCCCTCGGATGTAAACACGTAGCCTGCACCTCGTCCACGGCGTGCCGTCACTGGCAACCAGGAGGGATCGATTTTCTGCCAGGAACGGCTAACGCGCGCCGTCGATGACAAGTTCAAGTGAACTTTATCTCCGTGCGCGGGATTCGGGAAAGTTTAGAGAGCCGACGGCTCGCCGTTAGCGATCGACAGCTTGCCACTCTTCATTCGACTCTCCACCCCCTCCCCCCGAAGCCGGTGTCTCGTCGTCGATTACGTCTAATTGAGGATCGCCGGACGGCAAGATAACCGAAGAGGCGCGACTGAATATTTGAACAACGGTGGCAGCTTGGAAACCATCGTGTGTACTTACATATGTCTATAGATCGTCCTCCGGAGAAACAGAGGATCAATAGGTAGAAGATGAGGCACGTCTGCAGGTAGTCCATGGTGTGGCGTCGATGGATCGTCCGCTAGCCAGTGGTCATCGAACTCTCATAACCGCTTCTGTAACAACGCCGACAGGCAGATGTGAAACACGCGCTAACGAGGGCGATAATCGTGAAGGATATATTCACTGGTGAATATTGCATTGTACAGAGCCGTAAAGTTAAGCTCACGATAACGTAAGAATTTACGGAACAGCAGGTATCATTATCACGCAATCAAGAAATGCCTGAGACCATCCGGTACCAAAGAAATCCCCCCAACCTCCCGACCAAAGGACCTTCTTTCCAAACGATTTAATCAGTCTCGATCTCGGCGAACTCACCCTCCCACCAGCACAGGAGAAAGAGATTAGAAAATCGGGCAAGCGTTGGCGTAAGTTCGTCGCAGTCGGGTGGAGAGCAATTAAACGTAAGTTCCGAGGATGGCGTCTGGCTGGGGGCGCGGGGAACCGGCGAGGGAACGGGCGAGGGCTAGGATCAACGTAGAAAAACAGGCTGGAAACGGCCCTTTCGGCCTCCCCGTGCTTTTCGTCGGGGTGAAATGGCGCGGCTCTCGTACCGGACAGATATACGAGCGGTACAGCAGCCACGGACAAAGAGCTACATTCACGCCAGCAGCCATTACGCGTCATTATCGAGATTAGGATCGGGAGTTCGGCCGGGAAAGAGCGAAAGAGAGATGGAAAGAGGGCATGCATAGCGAGAGATAAGCGGAGCGAGAAGGAACGCAGGAAGAACGCCGCGGGGACCTTTGGCTGGTTGTTCTTCTCTCGAACGATGGGGCGAGCTCGTGTGTAGCGGATGCTGATGGCGCATAGGAGGGTTGCCGCGCAAGCGGGACCAGGAACGGGGGTGGGGGCCAGGACTGTACTTTATTCACGGTGGTGCCGTCGTGGCGCGTACCGCAGGAAAAAAGCAAGGAGGGGTCCTCGTTGGAAAGGCCATAGGCGAGCCTTCACATTTTGGCTAATTAACGGGGAGCTCCTTCGACTACCGACTGCTACTTCGCGATGCTTATCTGGCGAGTTTAGGGCCCCCATCGCGGCCAGCTCGTTATTCAACCACGGAGGGAAAAAATCCCAGCCCGGTGACGTGTTTCTCGTCGAGTTCCGAGAATGTACAGGGTGCTTCGCTACTTCGTGGGATGAATTCAGCGGGTCGATGTGATAGGAAAAAGTTGGTATAATATAAACATATGTGTTCCAAATGGGCCCTGCTGTCGTATATAAGTAACGCGAGTCGCGGAGTCTTCAATCGAAACGAATTCCAAATGCAGGGCCGCTCTTCGAGTAGAGTACAGAGGAGGAGGGAGGGGCAGCGATTTTAACAAAGGTATCAGAGATCAGAGAGACGAGATCGTTCTCCGAGGCCTGTTCCTCGAGAATGCGAGAGGCTCGATGATGCCAGGGGCTCGGGGACGGCATTCTACTTAAACGGTAAATGGGAAATTCCCATCAAGATTCGGTGAATGCGACTGCGACAGCTCCATAGAGCCGCATAATCGATTAAGTGGCTGAATCGGATTATCCGACCGGCAATTAAGATACCATTCAGCATGAAGCGGTTACGTCGCCGGTACCGGTGTCGGGAGGATAGCACGATCACAATGCAGAGGATCGATTAGTCGACACAGTAATTAAGGTCATAGGGTGCACCCAGGCTCGAGTTACTCGACTCGAGGCGGCGTACCGTGTCAGAGGAGACGGTACACTCGTTCCTGGACTCCTCGAATCCGTCGTGACAAGCGATTAATCATTGGCCACGGGCGCAGGATCTATTAGAGCGCGTCCTGGTTAACGTACCGTTAGACTCTCCTGCGTGGGGCATCGACTGTGCCTGATATACCCGCTTCCCTAACGAATGGTCGGGGCGAAGTTCCAGTCATTAGGGAGAAACGCTCAATTGGCAGGAAAACTTTTTTCCCTCCTCCCCGCCCCATTCCCCCCCGAAGACGCTTTCTACCCGAAGCTCCTTTAAGCCTCGTAATTTCACGTGAAAATAACGCGACTCGGGGAATTCGCTCGGTGGCCCCGAGCCGCTCTATATAAATTTCGATGGCGGATATCTATATGTAGACCGATCGGAGGCCGTTGGGGGTGAGTTTATAGTTGCTAGTTGAAACGGGCACCGAGGTTCGCGCTATTTCCAGCATCGGCGCCGACGTAACGTCTCCTGTAAATCTCCCCGCGATACGGCCTGGGAACGAAGAAATCACGTGGATTTAGTGGCCCGTTTGTTCGCTGGTCCCCACGATACGCACACTGGCCATCTTTCATCCGCTGGAACACCAACTTCGGCCGCCGACTTTTACCGCGAGTTCGCTACATAAAGTGCCCTTGTGCCGTACTCTGGACGCTCGATTTCCACGGTATTCGCCCTTTCCCTTCCTTTAAATAACTCGTCGCTCGCGCGTCCGCCTCTTCCTTCTGACGTTGTTCGACGCGTTCGACGTTTTTGCGCGACGCGACAGAAATAAATTTTACCGCAAAAAATTATCCATCTCTCGGTTACACTGCGTGCAGTTATGTTGAATTCAATGTGTCTGCCGCGCGTGTAGTGTTGCAATGTCGGGAGCAAATTGGGAGCAAGAGTACAGCCAGACGCTGATCCTCCCAAGTTTTCAAGCGGCCTCGCTGAATGCACTTATATAAATCTGGTCCGACTAATTTGAATGCAATTAAAATTAAACAAGTTCTTCTGCTCGAGAACGTTTACACGGTCGTTCTGCGGAACAGCCGACGATTTTCTTGAAAGGACACCCTCCCGTAATGGAGGCTAAAACCGGGGGGAAAAGTGCAGTACTTGCGTACAGGCATATAAACGAGCGTACCGTTGCATCCCCACGCCACCGACGGTTCTGGATCGTTAACTGGAGCTCGTCGAGAAACTCTCGAGCACGAGCGAAAAATTTGTATCCAAACTAGTTTCCCTCCACCCTCGAGTAGTTTCAGCCCAGGCTTCTACCTCCCCGTGAAAAATATAACGCGAGCTACCATCGATAAATCCGGGCTCCTAGAATCTGAAGCCGCAACGTTTCTCAGTAACCTACAACGAGCACAGAAATCACGTCGAATGTCACGAATATTAGCAGAAGTGTAATTAAGGAGTAGATATCATATAAAACTTGAAAATTTGAATTTTCATGAAAGTGTCTTTGGAATGTTAGTCCACGTCTGCTTTTCACTACGGAGTAGCTACTTGTTAGACTTTTACGGATTAAAATTATCAAGATCTAAGGGACACTACAACCCACACACGTTCTTACACTCGCGTGTGTTCACTGTTCTGTGGTTGCGCAACATTCCGTGAATACTTGTCGACTGATAAATATCTCTTGCGACGCAACAGAAAAGTCAAATACTTTGAACGGAACGGTGGAGTTAGCGCATTATTCCCGGCGAAAGTTTTCGCGCGACTAATGGCCGCCAGATCGTTGAGCCCGACTGGTGGAACGGAATCCTCGAATTCGGTCGAGAAAACACGCTTTCCCCTGTTTCCCGGGGCGGGAAATCGCGCGGTTTCCAGCCAGAGGGATTTACGACGCTGCTGGAAAGAGAAGTAGTCGCGCGTGGCGCTCTTTGACCGGGCGTTCCCATCGTGCGGCCGCATAAATTTTGCGCGCGAATTCGCGGAAAGACGGGAATCGCGCGCCTGCGTGCCCCTTGCGCCCTCCCCCTCTCTCCCTCCGGCTCTCGAGCGCCCAGGCAAATTAAAACTCGACGAAGTCGTCCTCGCGTAATTGCCGGGGCGCGCCGCGACTTATTTTCGTAGACCCTCTCGTGGCGACGCCGACGCCGTCACCGACGCCAACGACCAGAGGGAGAGAGAGAATTCGCGACGCGGGTGGGTCTGCGCGCCACCTCTTTAATACTTGAACGCCACAGAAGGTGGAAACACGTGTGCATGCGCCTTGGGGCGTCGTTTCTTACCCCCTCGCTCCCCTGGTCGAGCAACCCCTTCCACTAATTCCAGGCTTCTCGATAGAAACGTTGCTAAAAAGTTTGGCTTTCGTTTAGCCAAAAGTCGGTTCATTAAAAAGGAAATACCTTCCACGTAGATACGTATATAGTACGTCTATTGATTTAGAATAAATGCTCTTCGAGCAATGTGCACTAGATTCGAATGCTAAATAAATCTATAAGGAAAATCAACTTGCTTCGACGACACTGGAATTTTGATACTTTAGTGAAACTTCTATTAAAATAATGGAGTTGATGCATTCGATAGCCTAAACTTGGTTTATATTCATCGGCACCTAAAATCTCATCTGGGTCCCGTTCCAAAAGTGCTCGTCCAGCTGGCGAGCGCCCCTTGTCAGCGGTGGATTCAATTTGTTAATCTCATTCCCGTTGCGGATACGAATGCAAGCCTCTTAAAGGGGCTTCCTTTGACGGCGTCGTCAAAATTCAGATTGCACGAAGTGAGAGCACAAAGTGGACGAGGACCCGTCTCTCTCGGATTTTCCTACGGACGCAAATAGCATTTCCGCGGAGCACCGGCGGCGGTCAACCGAGTCACTTACGCTTTACGGTATATCTTGCCGGAAATGCAACGAGCACTCTCTCCCCTGGCGTACGTACGTGCCTCTGGGTCGGAGGATGTCGCCACGGAGAGACGTACAAACAGGTTTTACGGCCTGCCTTCCGCGCGAAATCAGAAGCGACATCGTGCGTCCAGGACACTCGCTGTTTGCTCCAGACAGGATCTATAAAATTTACAAGGGCCCCCGCGTATCCTTGGATCTTCGGACATCCGACGATTTTCGCCATAGATAGGTAACGGAGGAAATCGGTGTCGCCAAATCGACACGTAAAAGTGAGGACCTCTTCCGCGCTGCTAGCCATAAACAACAGGGCGATTCGAGTACAAGATGACTGCGAGAAAAGTATATCTCCACGGGTGTTGTAAGTCAGAGACCTTCGTTTCAACACCTGACTCAAAACTGTGAGTTTAGACAGCTCGGGGAGTTCTTGGAAAAATTTTATTCAATCCTCATACTCTCCCTTATCAACACTGCTGTGTGCATCAGACAAACCCATTTGGAGGCCATCACTGTCGCTCAAACTTAAAAAAATCGACTGCATAACAAACACCCTCGTTCCACCATCCCACCACGAAGATCCACGAGTCACCAACCCCATCGAATAGCTATGGAGATGAAAATCTGTCAGTTTCTCGTCACGTAGCGCGGCGTAGCGCTTTGATCGGCGTTCAGACGGTTCACAAATGGCCGCGATCGAGCGGTCGGTCGCGCATCGTCGTTTCGAGCGCGAGAGAAAAAGGGGGATGGCTGCGAGCATGGCTAATTACGAGGGCTCTCTTTGACTACCGTGTGCTGTTAGCGCGGTGGACGCTGCTGGCGCTGATGTTTATCTTCGGACGCGGCCGATGGGAGCCCAAGATGGCAGTGCATCTCCCATTTATTCAGCGCGAGAACCGGTACGCTTCTGCCGGCTCGAACGATAGAAGACGAGCGCGTTGCGGGTCGAGGCCTCGGGGTATCTGCATCTCGTTCCAGTCGCTTGGCCGTCGCGGATGGAGTCGCGTACGCGTCCCCAGCGAGCGGAGCCGGTTTCGTATTAATTTCGAGCGGTCCCGTAGCTTCAGGTGAGCACTTTGTCTTCCATCGGTGGGCGCGTAGTCGCGGAGGCAGAACGGCTCGCACCCTGAGCGCCATTTAGCTGGCGGGCAAGGCGAGCGCGCTGCTTTAACGACGACATCCTGCTGGTATCTAAATCAGATTCACGTTCGAGGTGGCCGCTATCCGCAGTCGTCCATTCAACATCGACTATCCTCGGCGGACTCGCGTTTTTTTCGGTCCCATCAGCCTCGAGCAAATAGCTCGTCGCGCGGAGGAATCTCTGATAAGTGCGAGAACGGATCGCGCTTAAGAGAATGGATTTAATGAAGTGGATCAGGCGGAGTGATTTATTACACTTTCTGGGGAGATTTCAGGTAATCAAGGAACCACGGTCCCTCTAGGAAGGCACACTCACTTCCGTGAAATGTACACAGAGACTCGATCCGATACGTTCTTCCATTTCCCTATCTCCAACCGAATGTTTCATCGAGCCCTGGTTTAGTACCACCGCGAGCAACATAACTCGTGCATCCAAATTCGCTACTAAACTTCGCATTTACGACGTCAAGCTTCTCGAGCCACCTCAGCACCAATCATGTCCCCGGCCGGATCTTCTGCTTGGAGGAACGACCTCGCGGTGCAATCATCATAGAGAGGTAGAAAATCCAAGTGCCCTCGGAGGAACACGGACACGCACCGGCCACGTATCTCCCTTCCTTTTTACAGAAACAATGAAGCGGCGGGACGAAAACGCGAAATCATCGATCCCCTCATTCGAAGCGGAGGAAAAAACGTGGAATGACGAGGGTTCTACGAGCGGAGCTATGGACGAAGACGACTAGCGACGGGAAACGGGTGAAAGGACTACGGAGCAGCGGGTAAGGGAGAAGAAGGAGACGGGAAAGAAGTGGCAGAAGACGAAAGGCAGGGAGCAGCGCGGCGTTTCACTTGTTCGGAACATAAACTGGAATGGCAGACGTGTCGGTATGAAAATTTCAATCGGCCGGGCTAAAGTGTCGGCGTAGCCGACTGCCGAGAAGGGGGTGGCGTCGCCGAAGGTGGTGGTGACGGGAGAAATTCAGGTGGTGGTGGAGGGTCGGCGGGAAAGGTGGAGGTAGAGGGTACGGGTAAGAGTAAAGTGGCTCTGGACCGCGTATATAGGTGTGCACCCCGTTTCTCTGTCCCTTTCGCGCTCGTTACCACCTCGAATAACGCCGTTCTGCCGTTTCGCCGTCTCCCCCTCGTGCCATTCTCCTCCTCTATCGCGCGAGGCCCTGGCCCCCGGCGAACTGCATAATTCATGGCCCTGCTACACACCGACCGCCTCCCCTACGGACCCTCTTCCAGAGGGCCGACGCCAGCCAACCCTTCTCCTGCCAGCGCCGCCACCTTCTCTCTGCCTTCGACCTCCTCTCCACCTGGCTTCCCAGGGTCAACGCTGGTCCGTCGCGTTATTGTACGTCAGCGCGCGCGGTACTCGGCAGCGTAGGGGGCAGGCAGCGCGAGGACGCCAGTTAGCGAGCCGGTATGCACGGATAAAGTTGGCTCCGCCGTTCTACGCGCAGAATGTAGGCGAATATTTCGGCTGAGTTATGGAACGGCGAACCCCCCGTGGAGGTAGCGGCCGACCTAACGAGAGGGACGCCACGGGCGCTTTGGCCGCCCTCGATCGTCCTGGAATACCTTCCCTGACAGCGAACAAGATTCGAACGCTGAGGTAATGGATTTTTACGAGTCCGTCCCGAGCGTGCCTCTACACGAGGGGGTGGGGTTGCCTCGACACGCGGCCCCCATTGTAGCGCGACCGTGTCACTTTTTATTTGGCATTGTGCGCCTTCGGATTGTATTTCAGGCTGTCTGTTGACCGGCGCGGCGGGCCGACTATTCGGGGAACCGTCAGACCGATCTTGTAAAGACGCGGAGTCGCTGTTGCTTCGGAGACGGGGTTGTTAAAAAGTTATTGCTGGCGTAGGTAAGTTTGTATGGACAATGTTGAGCCCTTGAATAGGGGGAGCGGAAATACCCGCCGGGTACTCATTCATTTTGTGGGCAGACAAGGCATTGCTCGTACCTATATATTTGATGGCCGTTATGTAGGGAATATTATTATTATTATTATTATTTTATTGACGGGAGAACCCATTAGTTACACAAATATGAACAGTTTTGAACAAAAATACAGAATTAAAAATATAACTAAAAAATAATAAAATAAACAGAAACAAATAACTAATCAAAGACGCAACAATCAATAAAAACACGCGACATCGCCTTAAGAACGAAGCGGACATACAGGAGATTAAGGAGATGACGGCCTCCTAAGCACAAGCGTCCTAAACGCAGTGAGGGAGTCTATAAAAATATCAATATTCTCAGGGCACTGATTTAGTTCCTCCATAGCACGGTTTATGGGGTACACTGAGTAATACCGATATCCAGGGATACGTACTACAAAAAGGGATCTTTGGCGCAGTGTCCTCTGCGGAGCATTAAAACAAATCCGACCGATTAGCTCCATACAGTTAATCTGGCCATGGAGAACCTTATGAAGAAACAGCAAGTCCGAACAAACCCGGCGGTCACTAAGTGACGAGAGCCTTGTTTTTAGCAAGGCAGGACTATAATTATAGTCACTGAACATCATAGGGCTACCAGTGTGTACCAGAATATGAATATTAAATGCGATTGCCAATTATTCGAAGTTCATTGCCAGTAGTTTGTACCAGTAAGCGATTGAAATAGAATCGTGATAATAAAATTGAAGTTGGAATAAGTGGCGATGCAATAGACTGGGATAATCAAGAATCTCATGTAATGTCCAGAATAGTGTTAAAGTGACTTCTAGCATGGGAAATATGAGCATCGAAAGCACCTACGGGCCGCTCCCCTTTGCTGCATTTCCATGCAGATTTCAGTGACGGGGCCGCTCCATAGACGGTGCATTAACGAGAGCTCGATTGGCCGAGGAATCTGCAGAGACGAGGCTGCGAGTGGCCCAGACGAAATGGAGAGCAGCCTCAGGAATTGGATGGAGCTCGACACTCCATTGGGAATGGATATCGAGAACAATGCGTACTGCTGACAAGGCGGGCGTCCAAGTGATACTCTGATCGAGGTAGAGCGCCGTTTTATTTCTCCTTCTCCCCGAGGGCCGCGCGACGGTGGCGCATTAGCTTTTGACGCAAATTAATTATCGATTAACAGCTTCCCGCTCTTTGCTCAATTAATCAACGGCCTCGGGAGACTCGATTGCTCTTTCAGTGGGTAATTAAATCCGCGGAGCAATTAAGCTTGCCTAACGGCGACTCCTCTCTTAAACTACGTGCGTGTCTTCGCGGCGCAAAAAACGAGAACTCGAATTCGCGTTTATCTTGCCGCGGAGAGTTACAGCGTAATAAAAGATCTTCGAGGAGGAGAATTAATGACCGGGGCCCCTCTGGTTGCGTTCGCCTCTTTGCTTCTGCCCGCGAAACACTCGGTCGAACGTGTCATAGATGGCCGCTCGATTCTCTCCGTGTGTCTTTATTCCGACCGAGGATTTACGAGCGGTCGTTGCCAACGCGTTACGAAATGTGATAATTAGATTGCGCGGGGCCGGATCATATGGGCCGTTGTCGAACTTTCGCGCGAAACAATAAACGCCGGCGTCGCGACAACGCCTGGGATGTGTCTCTTACGTTTCATGTAGTCTCGCGTTGCGACTTTTTAATACAGCTCGTCGCTTCGGGGGAGGTTGTAAAAAGATTCGGACGCGACGCGAAACGGGAAATATTGTTTCGGCTGGTTCGTTTTGAACCCCCCCGACGCAGAGAACGAGGGCGGCAAGGAACTCGGAATAGTCGCAGAAATACGCAGCTGACGCTCGCAAATTAGCTCGCGGCGAACCGCGGGAACGCAAACTTTCCTAACTCGCGAACCGATGCCGCGGTAAGTCTCGACCCGTGATAGAGACGTCGTAAAGAGGAATTATTCGCCCGTTATCTGTTTCCTCATCGATAACGCTTTCCTGGCGTTCGTTCTCTGGCTGAAAACTTGCGTTCCGCTGGAAGACGAATGAACTAGAGTTACTAGAGTATCTCGATGGAGCGAGATGTACCGTGCAATTATTCCAACGAATCCCAACTGGATCGTGCGATTTTTAACGTATAACCGAAAACGAAAGAACGCAAGTCTGCGGTGTAGTAGTAACTTTTACAAATAGGACCGTTTTCTTTGATCATCAATCTTAAGGAACTTAATTATTTGAACCGCCCTAAACCAAGACAAAATGTGCAATATAAAAACTAAGAACGATCCCCGCCAAACGTTTAATGACCGAAGGGACTCGAGTCGTTACTCACACCATCCTGACAAGCGCTTATATCCGTTCGATCGACAAGTACCTATCGATTATCCAAGAGTTATTACCCACCGCGATGACAAAGAAGATAGCTCGGAACTCGATCGTGCGTGTGTCCCTCGAAGGCGATTAATTATCAGCGAACAACCAAGGCTGGATCACGATCGCGTGCACGTGATCCTAAAAGGAGGATCGAGAAAAACTCTGTACGCTATCCTGTCGACCTCGTTTTATTAGGATGCATCCGTTCCTCGCCCCCGAACGCCCCGCAGCCATTTCGCCCTCATAAATCGTTTATTCATGTTTAATGCAGTCCGGTGTTCCGACCGCCGCCGCCGAAACTTTTCGAAGCTCTCAGACGGAAATCGCGGATCCGACGGGGAGGAGCGGTGGGTGGAGGCGCGGGAACTTCGAACAAGGGAATGCTTTTGCATCGGTTCGAGACCTGAAACTGGCTGAAAAAAAGTCGCCAGAAACTGAGGAGTCGGATCCTCGTACAGAGAGGAGCCATTCCGTCGTTTAACTATCGGTCGATCCTCTGGCGGAGGCGTTCTTTCGCGAAGGGTAGCGTGGAATAGTGGCTTTCTAAATTCAACGCGCGATGCAATCGCTAAATGCGCCATGGTAGATAAATTCTGGAAAATCAGGCCACGACATTTGCCCCATTTTCTCCGCTCGGTCGATGAGCGAGGTTCGTGAAATCTTTCGTCACGACACGCTAAAGCTTCTGGGTTTCCAACATTGGGGGGTAATTTCATGTTGGCAAGAAACCCGGTGGCGCACGAAATATATTTTACTTTCGCGAGTTGTAGTAAGAAGGACGCGATATTTTAATCAGTTCGACCTCGTGAAAATGGGGTTGACGATAGTGTTTCCGTGAAAGAGGGCAAGGCCTTGTGACTAATTTAATATTACCATGCAGCTGGTATTATAATGAATTTCTTGTTTATTATAACACTCTTGACACATGCGTTTCGTATAATAAATCTCGTGAGCGGAAACATTGACTAGAATTTCAATGGTTTCGCGGGAGAAATGCAGTGCAACATCCTCGTGTAATTGATCGCACGAACTTCCGGCGTTCTGTTTGGCCGACGTTCACGGGCGAAAAAATTTCCAATCCTTACGGACGATTTGCCGCGCTCTATCGTTTCTCGATGTAAAATCAGGAAAGCAGTCGGGATGCTCTCGCGATTCAAAGGACGATCCTCTCTCCCTTAGTGCAAATACTCCGTGCACGTGAGCCGGAGGAGCGGAAATTCGAGAAAAAGAGATCCACGCGAGGGTGGTGAGGAGCGGGGGAAAGGAAAGTGAGAGAGAGAGAAAGAGAGAGAATAAGGGAGAATGTGCACGAGTGGCTCTAATCCGTCCTTCAGCGGGCTTAAGCCCATCTTCGTGTAGCCTGCCCGTGGAATACCGTTTAAGTGTCGTCCGTCTGGGGGTCCTCCGCTCGAGTAAATATTTAGGAATTTTTGAAGAGCCCCGAGTGCCTAAGAAAACAGTTTACTTCGTAGGAAAAGAGGGATCCCTCCGGGAGACCGAGAACGCGAACACGAAACGCGCCCGGGCTCGAGCTGTTTTCTACTAGAAACCTTCCCCCTTCGCGATCAAACACGCTGCAAACGTATACGCGGAGAACAGAAACGTGGATGGAGCAGGGAAAAAAAGGAGTGGTCACAAACACGAGGCGAGCTTCATTCCGAAATTACACCCGAGCCTTTGTTCCATGGTTAAATGCGTTAAGCGCCGTTTTATTTGATCCTGGTCTGCATACCCTCGGCCCCAGACACACTGCCGGGTTCTCGTATCATTTCGCGAAACGTAGAGTCGGGTAGGATCGTCTGACAGATGATGCTAACAGGATTTAGTAATTGGTACGTGAACTCACGCGTTAAAGTCGCTTCGCGTCGACTCCCTTCCGTGAAATTTCGCTCTGCTCACCTGCAACAGAAAAATGGAAACGCGTTATAAACGAGGAGCTCCTTCTCGAGTTTCAAGTAATTTTTAGCCAGCAGCAAATATAGCTGCTCGATCTGCCGTTGCCAAATGCATACACGCCACTGTCTCGGGGTCGCAGACATTGATCGAGGGACGTTTCACCAGCGATTATTACTAATAGAAACGGGGAGCGTCGGAATCGTCTCCGGTTATGTCTTGCACTCTCCATCGAGTTGCAGCGTCTCGCTCCGCCCCCCACGATAATGACAATAATGCGACGTACAATAAGACGTCCTCTGGCGTTTTAATGAGAAAAGGACGACGGAGCTCTGGAGCTCATTACATCGCACCACCCCATAAAGAATGGTCTGGGGGGAGGTAAAGAATGACGGGACGCGTGGCGAGCGTTCGGCCCGATCGTTAACCGTGCGGGACGGCTGCTTTTGCGTGCACTTTATTTCTGGGTCGCGACGTTTCGGGTTGACGGGCTTTCGCGTCTCAATCGCCGTCTGATGGTAATCGTCTTTAGCAACGGGAGTAAAAACTTACTATGACGTCCTGCGTTGCGACAGTCATTATCATTATGATTCTTGAGGCGTGAATATTTTTTATACGCACGCGCTTAAGTACTTTGGAGATCATCGAGGTCGCAGGAGGATTGTTTGAATTGAGAAAGTTCTATACTCTAGAGGAAATATTCTCGAATTCATTTACGTTAAAAATGATTTTATTGTAATTTTTGTTACACAAATCTGGTCACATGTTGTATCCTAAAGGGTTTTCCCGTGAATATAATAATAATAATAATAATAAAAAATGTTGCAATACCTGCACTGACTTATAGATTGAACTTGATCGCTCTGTATATGTTGAAAATAAAAAACAAAGGGTTGCTCGATGGAATTGGCTAATGAACGTTTAGATTGGATGACGGAAACGTATCGCGGCGCAAGAATAATTAAAATAGCGATGGCCTGCGCCGCGGAATAACGTTGACAATTAGTCTGGCTTTAATTTGGTAAAATTGCGATTCAAACTTTCATTAGAGGGGCCGAGCGAGGGTTGAGCGCATCACTGAGCCGGAATCATCGAACGGCCGAGCGGCGCGAGAAGCAGCAACAGCAATAAACGCTTAATTACATAGGATAAGTAATTAAACGCGATTAAAGTTTATAATGTGATACGTGCAATTAGTAACGCCGGCCGTGTAATCGGGATTTACCGTCGACGAATGCATCATGCAACTTTACGAAATGCGTCTACAAAATTTATAATAAACGAGTCTGCGACGCTAGTTTCTAACGAATCTCGCACCACGCCGTCGCCAGGGGAAGATATGAATTCATTCACTTACACGTCGCGCTGACATGTAATTAAAATTTATAATATGTACGCCTTTGGCTGGATCTCGCGAATTTATTTTGGCGAAACGAGTACTCGGTACATTAGTAGGCACTCGTTAGCGGAACTCCACTAACGACTGTCAGTAGGATAACGATAACGCGGCCCTAATTCCTCATTTACCTATTCATAATACTGTGAACGTGTCGATAACACAATTGCTAATGAATTCTCAGAAAAATGAGAGGCAGAGTCGGTGTGTTTGATAAACCAAGTTCGTTACGCAGCAATCGAACGAGCAATTTTCGGTGGCAGGACACCATCGCGTCTGCTAGCCGCGGTTACGTGGAGCAAGACGAAGACGACGACGACGTCGACGGCGAACCGACGACGCTGGGCGGTTTTAGCATCGCTACCGCGTCGCAGGATCCGCTTTAACGAGGTTGCTCGAGGGGGTTCATTGAGACGCCGGCTGGTTTGGTAACCATGTGACTTATCCTCCCCCTCTGGCTGCCGGTGCCCGCTGCAACGTTCATTTTCCTCTTCTTCGTTTTATTATTCGCCTCTTACTCCCTTCTGCGCCGGTCGTTCTCTCGTCGCGTTGCCGTTACCACCGTCTAACCTTTATTTTCTTCTTCCCCGAATTCTCGGCATTATTCAACGGGCGCACGTCTCTCATTGAGGATGCATGCACGTACCGACTACCTGCGACGACGACGGCGAGGACGACGAAGACGAAGACGAGGAGGAGGACGATGTCGGCCCCGGGAGTCGCTCGAAATCCGCGATAAAAACGTCTCGCCTTGTGCAGCCGGTTCTACGCGCGCAACCAGGCAGCCTCGTCTCCCTCGAAACGGTTCGAATATCTGCATCGCAATGAGCTTCTGGAATCGTTCGCCCCCTTTTTTCACATCTGGCCAGCCAACGTCGGCGTTCTCATTACGTTTTTCCATCATCGACTTGTGGATTCCTTGCTGGCCGATGCTGCAGGTGCCACTGACGACAGTGTCGCTGATATTTACCGACCGGTTGAATTTTTAACACGCATAGATTTAGATCTTCCTCGCCACAGGTAAATTAATTTCGATAGGCTTTAAACATCATCGAGATGCATTTAAAAGCCTAAAGGCTAACTTTAGCACTCCCAAAAGGAATTATTAAAAGTGGGAATATAATCAACTCGCAGGTCCTTGCAGGTATATTTACTTAGAATCTGGGAGAATAATGACGGTTTCCACGGTCTTGTAACTTTGCTACGAAGCAAATACTAGCGCGTAAAATCTGAGATCTTACGGAAAGCCGGATAGCCCGGCAGGGAGTATACGAATCCTGATATCATCGAAATTTTTCGAAACGACCGTCGTAACGCCGCGGGACAAACGGTTTTAGGACAACGCCGGTTTATAACCGATACCGTGGCGCAGTCGTAAAAACACCAGCTGCTCTCGACTGTGAGACTTCCACGGAGTCTCTCCGAAAAACCAAGCCACGAGTTACAAATACCGACACGAATGTTGCGGTTTCCCCTCCGCCCTCCCTGGCTACCCTTTTCCCGGGCCCCACACCCCGCGGCTCTGCGGTTCCTCCGAGCGGTTATATTTACCGAGATAATAAATTTCGAGTCAGATTTGAGGCAGCGGAGGCGAGAGCCAGCCGCGAATCGCGTTGCTCGTTTATCGAGGGCCGGTAAACAAGTTAAACCAGATTAGTAGCGCGCGGCCCGTAACCAGCGCGCTCTTTCTCTGCGAGAGTTCTTGCCCTGGTGCCGCGCACATACGCCCTTTCCCTGGTCGCGGCGAAAAGAAAGGAAACCGCCTGGCTGTCGCAGGGTTGGCGACGGAAGAAAGAAGGAAAGGGACGAGAGTATCTGGTACTTAAGAAAAGAGGACACAGCGCTTCATCTTCTCGAGTGGAGCTCTCGGTTTCTTTCCTCTTCCACGAATTTCCACCGGATTTGGACTTTCTTGTAAACAAGCTCGCGAAAGAATGCGTTATCTCCGAGAATGGACGACGCCGTCGCCAGTCCCGTGATCCCTTACTTCAGTTTTTCCGTCGGGAGCTGCGGCCTGGCCTCGGCCTCGTCGCGACGCTCCTCGGAACCGTGGAGGCAAGCGTGAAACGAAAAACGGGGAGGCGAGGCTCGAGGCGCGTGTAATTGCAAATGAAGTCTCGATTCAATTTTAATTCCACTCGTTTCCGTGGAACGACCGAGACAGGTCCCCGTCCCGTTTAATTCCATCGCCGATGATACGCGGACGATTTCGTAAATAACGTTTCCAGGTAATCGGAGCGAATAAAACGCGCGTTGCGATTAGGTAGACAATTTGCTGGGGGCTGGTCGAAAATTGGAAGATACCGGCGGGAACGCTCATTGCCATAACAATGAGCCGGCGGCACGCAACGATTCCCGTCACGGGGGATCAGCGCGAGGAATCGTCGCGTCGGCGCGTTTCCACGTACCCGAACGATCCTTCGTCCATACCGTCTAACGACCGTACAAATTGAACGTAGCCGCGTACACGAGCCCGGCTTAGCGAACTTCCTGAGTACGCAGAAAACCCCTCGCCTGCGGAATCAACCTCCCGAACGCGAACAATCGATATCTGTTGCGTCTTTGTAACATCGTAACGCTTTGCTGACCCTCTGAGAACCGGACGAACATTTAGTAATCACTGTTATCTAGGGGTAGACACTGCTGACAGGAGTGGAACCAGAAATCGGAGGAGGAAAATTATTCCTGCGATGACAATTGCTGAAATATAGAAATAGTCGTAGGATCCATTATCCTAAGTAGATACAGGTGCTACCAAGAAGACGCTTTCGCAAAGCTAAATCTGAGGAAAGGAAGCGAAAGTGGCAGTTGCAAACGCATTTGGCGCCATGCTCGTAGCCACAAACCCATCTCGCGGTACCAAAAGCGACACGCGAATCAGTCGATGCCCATGTAATCGGTACATACCCGCGCCATACGTAACATCAAGGTACACGCGCGAGCGTATGTGCGGGCACGCGAATGCACGCATATCTGTGACGAACAATGGCCCGATCCAGGAGCATATAACAGCACTATGCCTTACGGCGCGCTATATGCGCCGCTGAATGACGAGCATTCGAGCGAATGGGACCAATCAGGCTGATTGGCCGACCGGTATTTACATTTCTGCGGGCAAGGCCTGCCGCTGCCGACTGCTTCCAGCAACGAGGAGAGATTCGACGAGAATACGAGGCAGGTTACGACGATGGAGCCGGCTGGAAACTGGCTGGAAAGTCGCTGCCGCCCGGGCAACAGCCCCGCGCCGGACCTATCACCACCGGCAAGTTCGCTTTGACAACGATCGATTCACGGTTAAGCCCCGTAACTTTCTTGGGAATCTTCCTGCCGTTTCGCTTGGCAATTTCATTCCGCGCCGCTGCCACGGCGCTACGCTTTCCAGATTTCGCGGTTTATGATCGGCCAAAGAAGTTGTTGGTTTTGGCCATTCCGGGAAAGTTGGACGTGGCAAGTTCACCCGTAGGACCGCGACGGAAGTTGCCCGTGTACAGGCAACTCTCCCGGAGAAAACTTTCGCGGTATATCTCCGACGGTGGCCGGCGTAACACTAAACAGAAATGTCTGCCGCGCTTCCAAAAGCATAGAAGCACGGTGTGCAACCAGCAGAGATCGATGTTTCCACCGAGTTTAACAAGTCCGACCTCCCTCTCCCGTTCGCCGCCTCTGTTTAATTCCTCCTAAGCAAACAGAAACGCGTACGAAAATCTGGTGCCGTTCCCAACGATCAACTAATTTCGCCCGCAATGCGAAACGTCTACCGCAAACGCGGCCAACAATCACACCCGGACCGCAAACAGCCGGCGAAAAGGACGATCACGCGACAGAGCAGTCCCTTTGAAGCTTCGGCGGGCGGGGTTAATAACAATCGCCCTCGGAGTCGCCCTCGAGCGACGGCCCGGTCACGCGTTTTATCTCGCGTCGGGAGGACACCACGACGCCGAGGAGCACGCGAGGAACGACAAACTGGCGTTTGCGTTACAACTGCGGGGCATCGGGGTGCTGATCGGGATCCAGAGTTAATTGCGCTCCGCGTTCCCTCACGCGACACCTTCTCCGGTGCCTCCGGGGCCGTTTCTTCCTGGACCGACGCCGTCTTCCGCCCGAGTTGTCGTGCCCCCGTGCAGCAGGATAGATGGATATCGCGTTGCAGCGGCGCGGTGTCGCGTAACGCGACGCACGGACGTAGATGCATCGGGCGGAGCTAATTAATAACCATGGGTAACAAGAAGCAGATGGAACGGCAGAAAGTTGGGTAGCAGACCCCTTGGCCACGCTCGGTCGACTGGTTGCGGCTGTGCCAGCACCAACACGCACGCACGCCGCACATGTACACCCACGCGTTACCCATTATTGCGCACGTGTGGCCCGGATGGTCGCGTGCATGCTATTAGCGAAAAGGAGTGTCCCGAACACGTTACCGGTCCACGCGGCGAAACAACTGTCCCCTACTTTTCCACGCGCGACCTTTACTCCCGATGGCTGTCTGCCCGTCAGCCATGAAACGCGAGAATACACTCGAGCCACCGGGTTTCCGGTTCTAACGCTCTTTCACCTCTCGAGAAATGGCCCCGGTTTTATTTCCACTGCGTTCATTAGGCTGCTAATTAACGCTAAGCGTCGGACGTGTTCGCGTTAACGGCGTCGCCACGCTACGCCGTGGAACCTGCCTTGTTCCCCTTTTTTCTCTTTTCCCACTGTGTTGAGCAACGTTCGCTACCGTGGCTCTTATGGTCGAGGACTTAGGGTTTTAGGTGGGTTCTGAATTAACCAAGGTCTCGATATTTATTCATTTTGGAGATACTATCATGTATCTCGAGGACAGGATGTTAATGTAATACATTATGAATTGCACGTGGAGGTTTTAGGTCATGTCTAGTTGACGCGACGCGAACTAACGCAAAAAGTACACTAACACCAAGTGGCCTGCAGCACTGAAGTGCGATGATGTGAGTCTGGATTGAATCTCGAGTAAACCTTGTGTAAGTCTTCTCTGCGTTTCTCTCCAAGCTTTCATCACAGTCCGTGTATACTTGTCAGCGTTATGCATTCCCAAGATACTCATGGAGCATCCAAGAGCTTCGGCCTCAGTCGCAGAACAAGTGACCAAAACTTTCCACCAAGTGGACCTCGAGCTACCTAGAACCTTGACAATGCCTCTCAATCGAAGTTGATCAATCGAAACGATTGCCATCCGTGGTTAATAACTGGAATCTGGCGGCACGGGTGAGGGGCCGTGTTTCGAGCTGTTAACGCGCGCGTAATGTCCCCGCGCGTCCGGTTTTAATAGCGACGTACGGAGTGGCAGTTTCGCGGCCAGGCCCGCTGAATATATTCAGGGACAATGTTATTCCAGCAGGCCGCGTGGCTATATATCAGCAACGATTCTATGCGCGGTCGCGTGCGGAGTAATTACTTTTCGGTGCGCGCCGGCATCGCTCAAAAGGCAACATTTGCACGCGACGTGGAGCCGACGTGCAAACGCAACGCGCTCACGCACGCACGTACACACGGGCCGGCAGCAAGGTATGCAGGGAGGGAGAGCAAAAAAAAAAGAAGAGGAAAAAAAGCATGCGGCTGCCACGTTTCGAGGATCGAGGGCGACAATGGCTTCCTGTTTCATCCCTGCGGGGCGTCCAGCTGTCTGTCTGGACTATGGTTGCACGAATGAATCGTCCTCCGACTCTCCCATTGTGCGTCTCGTTTTCCAGTTTTGCGTCCGCCGATTGTTGCCTACCGTGACATCTTCACCGGCCGATCCTTCATCATTTTAGTGGACTGTTTTTCTAGCCTCAACCCCCTGCCCCCTTCTGACAGGGAGGCTTTTATTCGGCATCGTTGACTTTATACTGTAGGACGATGAAACCGTTTCCTGGATAGGTACACGCTTTTTGAGAGGAACCGCGGACTGTGCTCGATGCGGAACGAGGTCGCAGCGTTGGCAAATAACTTCGACGTTTTGACAGCTGGAAAGACAGATGACGGTCTGTCTTTCTTTAGGTGACACGCAATATGCTCCTCTGCAGGTCTTGCGAGGTTTGGGGAAATGGGTGCTGGTAGTGGGTCGCCAGTAGCAGGCGATCATGTCTTCTTTTGTGATGGAGCAATATGGATGACTTGGAAAACAAATGATATCCACTTTCAACCCTTAGAGCATATACTATAGAGGTCTCATTGCAAGCTTGAAACTGTCCCCAACATGGTGCGAGAGAGAAAGACGTGCGAGCGAGAGAAGTATGTGTCCTATTCGACTGTAATGCGCAAGCGCCGATATCGTGCGAGAGAGAAACACATCTTGCGAGCGAGAGAAGTATATTACGGCCGATTGTTCTCCTATACTTCTCTCGCTCGCACATGTCTTTCTCTCTCGCACGATATCGGCGCATGCGCATATCGGTCGAATAGGACATATACTTCTCTTTTTCTCTCTCGCGTGATGTTGCCCGACAGTTTCGAGGCAGTCACTCTAAGGCAATGATACCTCCATGTATATATGCTCTAAGTTTCAACCACACTGTGCTGACTCTAGGGATCCTGACAGAGAAGGTCTTAATATTGACTAATGCATGAATGAATTCATTATCGAATGAATTAGAATCTTCAATTGGCAATACTAACACGACACTGTGGTCGAGGTACTCCAATCGTCGCAGCGTTTTGCACAATTTCTCGAGCATTAAATCCGCGCAATAAACCAGTGGATTAAACGTCGATCCAACAGTGTGCTCCCTCGTTTTCAATCCCGAGAGCCCCCCTTTAAAGAGACAGCTTATCGCCACGGGGTTTTTACGACGGCGCTCTCTTACTGGGTCGATACCTCCTCCACGCCCCCGATAATCAAACGTGTATAGTCAGCGATATAGAGGCGAACCGAAGTCATTTTTCAAAGCGAGCAGCCCCGCGACTCCGATCGTAGCCAAGGATCACCGTGTTCGGGATGAGCTACGGCGGAAACGAGGTATTTCGAGAGGCTGGGGCCGGGTGAGCGTAGGCTGTTGCAGTTTGCGAATACGTATACGTAATGACCTTACGCGGCGCTTTTTTACGATGCTTATCAAATGCAAAGCCTTCTTTATTGCGATTGGCATTCTTATTAGACCCCTCTCTCCTTCCTCCTCTCCACCGGTCTTCTGTTTCTTTCCTCCCTGACCGCCCTCCCCCACAGTGTCGTTCCTTTTTCCCTTCCACGTCGTAACTCGCCTTTTTCCCCTGCTCCTCGAAGTAAGAGGATTCCCGAACGTGGCCGCGACCGCGACTGTGTAACAAGATAGGGAAACGCGAACAACCACCTTTTAACTTCCCATTTGGATTACCACGGTCGCGGGGCTGGCCTCGTGTTACATTATTTTCCGCGTCTGTTCGCGGTATTTCCGCCGTTCCCCGCCGGAAAACATTTTAACAAAGACCCCCGGGGAAAGGAGGAATGCAGTGGCGAGACGGCATTGGATTCTTTTTTTCCGCCATGAAATAAATATCGCGACGTCCGCCAGCGGATCTCCGGGAAAGAATATTGCAGGCTCCTCATTAAGGAGAGCGCAAAACGTGAAATTTATTTCAAGTTATTACTCCCGCGAGATTTTAAAACCTATCGCAATGCGTGATTAAAGTCACGGAAGAGTTTCAATCTTCGTAATATGAATTCTGCATACAGCTACCTTACATTTCTATAGATACTGACTTCCGAACCAAAGATATTCGACATTGATCATTTCGAAATTTAGGAGCAAAGAATGTTGGCGGAATTGACGTAGAATGGCTAGACAGTAAACCGGGGAAGTAACGTGTGCAGAGGTAAGTGAATACTTTAGCGCGGCCTTCGGGAGCAGAGGCATCCTCTCTGGCTGTCCATACTCGACCTGATTGAAACCGACCGATGCGTCTGTCAATAATTCACACGGATGATTGATCGATGGCGTAACAATAACGGGCGACAGAAAATGGAGGCCATCGATTTATTTATCGAAGGCTACTCTCGCGCCAACCTTACCATGAATTATTCACCGTGGCCCAGCGGAAGCATTCGTTTCAGCCGTCAGGCCAGCCACCTTCCGTGTCCAATGCTAGATTGAAAATAGAGAAAACTCGATTGCTTTTCTGAGAAATCGAACATCCTTCGGCACTCTGCTGCTCCTACCGCCACTCTAGCTCACATTAGGTAGCGCCTCGATCAATCCCCCTGCCAGTGATCAATGATAATCTGGGGAAGCGATGCTAGATAAATCCTTGACCAATTCCGTAACAGATGATACAATATGTAAAATAATATTTCCTCGGTTCTTGTGTTCGTCACACGTGCGCGTGTACACGGCTAGAGTCTCGCGGAGACAGCAGCTTTTGGGGGGCTCGTATCCGGCTGGAATTTCAGCCTTGCCTCGTTCCACCGGCTGTAGGGACGTCCACCGAGGGACAGAGGGGTTGTTTTCGTGCAAAGGCACGGGGTATCTGCGGGTTGGCCGGTATCAAACTCCGCGTGCCTAGAATTCCCCCGGTAATTGCATCGCGTGGCGCCGCGCCGACGATTGCATTTTTGGCCCGCGTCGCCGCGTAAATAGGAAAAACTCGTGTTCGACGCAGCTCGCCGCCTCCTCCGCGCCCGTCCGCGTTTCCTTTCCTCTTTGAACTTTTTCGCGCGGCCGCAGGACGCAACGCCACGGGACACAGAGGGAAACGCGCGCGTTCCGTGGGAGATTTCATTTTCACGGGGCGGGCGTTAACGAGAACGCAACGGGCGCGTCTGGATTTCCAGCGGAGACAAAGGCGGGGCCTGTTCACCATTCTGCCCGTGATTATACGGGTCCTGTAAAGTCGAAGCGTTAATTGAGGTTAAAAGGCCGATCCGAAGCCAGACTGGTTAGGAGCGAGGTGCTAGGTGGAGCAATGATTCACGCGGAAACTTTCTTTCACCCCTGCTAGAGCGTGGTTAACACTCGGCTGATTACAAATCAGACGGCTCTCCATTGCCGCGCGGAGTGTTTCTTTTTTTCGTTTAGTAAATTTGTCTGTTGCTCGCCAAGAGTATTTGGGAGATCGTTTAACACGTGCTATTTCAGCTTTCGTTTTGAATACTGTGATACGCTGTAACAAGGTATTACTGGACAGATAGAGTGTGTTAATTTGAATACTGTGAAGCGGACGCAGGTCAACTACGGAATTCTTGAAGAATTTAAGTAAAAAGAAATACTAGAACAGCATAGGTATATTAGAAAATTGGAAGACTATATTCATCTGATTATAGCTATTATTAACTGTACTATGCGGCTTTCACCGAAATTTAGATTTTGATTTTATAAAAAAGTTTTACTTTTTATTTTTATTTTTCTGTGAAAATAGTTAGATTGATCTCGATTAGCCAAGCATAATCAGTTGAGGCACATATCGTGACCCCAGAGTTTACCGTTCAAAAGTGTTTAAGCGACAGACAAAACACACAAATATATAAACTTTCTGCTTTATATATTAAGATACTAAGTAGTTTTACTACTCAGCTTCGCCGAAATTTAGATTCGGATTTTATAAAAAAAGTTTATTTTTCGTGAAAATAGTCACATTCATTTGGATTAGCTAAGTAATGACCTGGACCACATTTCATGACCCCAGAGTTTACCGTTCGGAAGCTTTTGGGCGACAGACAAACACACAAACATATAAACTTTCTGCTTTATATATAAAGATATTGTAGGTACTAAAATCTTTCGTTAGCGCAGAAGTTTAAATGCAAAAGCACCAATGCCAATATAAAAGTTTCAAAGTACCTACAGCTAGCGCGCGTAAAACTCCTTGAATTTCAGGCGTGGTTCTTTCGATTTCGTTGGGACCCCTTTGTCAGGGTGCGAATTCCCGTTTCGCTGGAGGAATAGGATACGGTGGCGCGGAACGAGATAGCGACACAATATTCCAACGCGCGCGTTCCCGGAGCACTTGGACGTGTGTATAGACACGTGTTCATTTGAAACGGAACGCAACGTGAGATCCAGCCGGGGGTGGAACGATGTGTCTCGAATTACTGGGCAAGCACGCGCTCGATCGTTGCTGGGGTGATGACTCGAGGTGTCAATACGTAGCTGCGATTTCGGCGAACAATAGGCATCGTGCTCCATGAAACCCTATACCGGCCGAACATAAAGGAAACTGGAGTGCTAACGCGCCAGAAACCGATTTCTTTTTTATCACACCGCTGGGTTAGATTTCCGTCGAATAGATTGTCCGTAGGACTTAGTCACGCCATTTTAATTCGCAGAGTTACAAAGAGTCTTCCAAACGGAGGGGTCTGTGTATTCTGCGGAAAGAACAATTTTGGTATTTATTCTGCACGGCGGGCTTCCGGTCGGGGGACGGGAAACGTTGGAATACATTCCACGATCGAGGAGCCTCTTAATTTCGCCCGGAAGATATTTGCCGTCCGAAAAATCCCGGGGAATCGAACGGCAAGACGCCGTTGTTTAAGTAAAGCTAATCTTCTTGAAGAGGATCGATCCTCGGCACGGCAGTTCCCTATCGAGGAAAGCCGGTAAAAGAAAGAAAGGAGCTTCGATCCGAAGAATCGTCGGGCCGATACTCGACTCTTCCCCCACCGACCCCGGTACACCAGACTTGGAAACTGACGTCTTAAAAGTCCTTCGTTAGTTTCCCAGCCCACGAGACGGGAATAATCCGATCCGCTGTTCTTCTCTCTCCCTCGCGGCCAGGAGATTCTGATTGCTCGGGGGAAACTCGAACGAATCTACTACGGCGATCCTGTCGAATAATAAAAGTCACTCGCGCGTGAATTCCAACATTGAAAGAAACACTGTTACGCAGAGTATAAAATTAAGAGTGTTACCGGCTGAGGCTCTTTCATTTTCTTTTCTTTGGGGGTCGTTCGGCTTGCGGGGTATCGTATGATTGAATTAAACTTCTTGGTTATATCAGGGCCACGTTTCAAATACCCATATACCTATGTTTGTAGCCCATTCACTGACTAGTAAAATGATCACACAGAGTGAAAAGATAGCAAGTACAAAGCTGGAAGAAGGTATCTCTCAATCTTCTTCGCGCACCGTTTCCTCAGCAGGTAAGATGAGCAAGTAGAAGCGCCCCGTGCGTGGTCAGACACAGCTGTATGATTCGTACCGCGCGCGTCTAACGTTACGCTTCAAATTGAATTTCGAAAATACTAAATAGAAGCCCTTACTATTATTATCCACGCGACATAACCTCCTCTTCAGAACCCACCAGCTCAAATAATCCCTCAGTAGAGAATTGAAAGACTCAACTTCAAGCCACTGGACCTTGAAAAAGTCCCAAACAATCGAAACCGATCAAAACGAAATCACAGGTCCTCTCGTCGCCCCGGACGCTCAAGTTCTCATTACTGAGAGAGGGGGAGGAAGGAGACACGGGGTAAAAAAAAAAGAGTCCCACAGACTGAAGCAGTTTGCCCGTTTCGCGATTGCGTGCACGCTTGATCGACCCCGGAAACGAAGGGGCTCGATTAGTCCCGGCGTGTGCGGTACAAGGTAGCCGATGGATATTTGCGCCTGTGTTTGGTCCGGTGTTACGCGGTGCGCAGGGCCCTGCGAGCACGGCAATAAAAATGCCGCGGCCAGAGAAAAGGGAGGCACAATGGAAACACAATAAGCAAGAGTGGATGACGGTGGACGATGTGGGGAATGAGACAAGAGGAGGGGGAGTTGCCTCGCTCCACCGCCGCTACAATTGGCGGCGGTGGTGGCGTACCGGCCTCGACGGGTGCAATCTCATTCGCGCTCTCTCGCATGACCGAGCAGAGAGGAGCGTACTTCACCATCGCTCGAATCCCTTGTGCTTTCTGCACCTACCCTCCTACGCCGAACCATCGAACTCTTCCACTTACAATGTCTAATCCCCGCCGCCTTGCTCCTTCCGACTTTCTAATCCCGAGACCTGTTAATCGTTTTGCCACTAAGTAGGTTCCACCACGCGAATCAAAATACTCGCTCCTGTTCGCTGAGGGGGCTGGTATTATGGAGACTGGGGGCAGCGGATGATGCGAGATAAGGTTCGAAGGTCTTGAGAGTTTTATCATTTTTTTATTTGCTTGGTGATCCAATAGAGGTCACTTTGAGATTCTTTGGGTTAAGTGACTATGTACTTGGAGAGCGCATACACTGTTCTGTAATCCTGCGTGGAGTTCGTGATCACGGTGGGTCGAGGCTGATCCTTCGATTCCCGTTCGTGTACCTCGATTATCATCTGAGCGAAAGTTTGTCGAGGTCAGAAATGTTTCCCAGTTTCCCCGTGCGCTTCTTGGATAACGAAAGGATCAAGGGGCGCGCTGTGTTCCGCGCGGCCATAAAACCGAGTTCTCGTTCTAGATACTCGAGCACGGTAATTCCGTGCAATTCCCTCGTCCCCTTATCACTCCCCGTTGAGTACAGAGATCCCTCCATCGCCGGGGGAACCACTTCTTTCCATTCTCCGTTGAAAGCCAGATAACGGGGCCCGTATAACGCACCTCGCCCCCGCCTCCCTCCCCCACCTCCTCGTTCGCCGCGCTTTCTCCGGCGTTCCCTTCCCGTCGCCTCGTTTATTTTCGATCAAACGCCGGCGAACAGGTGGGTGTCGGCCCGAGCAGATAAGAAGCGTGCGAGTGATTGGGCCGCGCGCGGTTCGCGTAGTCAAAACGCCGATAAACCGTCATCGCTTTCAGCCCTGAACACGGTATCGCCTTTCTATCCGACGATCTTCACGTGGGATGCTGTCGCGTTACACGGCCCCTGAACAGGTGGGCGTGGTGCACAAAAGGAACGGCCGGAGAAGGAATCGAGGAAAAATAAAGCAAGTCCAAGAGGATCCGTGGTAACAGGGACAAATCTGTACCCTCTGTTACGGCGGACCGAAGAAATATAGCGAGGTCGTGAAAGCGGTGGGGGTTTCAACATGCTAACATGGTATCCACCACTGTACTGATTATTCATCCACTGCTTATTCAACTCAAACGTCGCTAGTGCGATTTTTAAGACGGTTAAACAAAGCTATAAAAAGTGAATATAAAGAACAATCATTTTTAGCATTTTGAAACGATTTTCACCACATGTACTGGTCTGGTTAGTCGAGAGGGTCCGCGTGCATCAAGGTGAACAAGAATTTTACGCTCGTTCAACTAACCAGTCCCGAAAAACGTATTTGGCAGCTCGCAACCTCAAGAGTATCGCTTTACAGACCACTCGTGGCTGTCCAGTGTGGCCCGCTATATTTCTTCCAGCCAGCACGCTTGACGAAGGGAGGGTGAAGCAGGCGACGACGATGACCAGCGTGAATGGCGTGCACAGAGGAAATCGGAGCATAGATAAGCTGCCCGTCACCTCCAGCTCGTTCACGGTACTCGTGGTAACAGTCTGCCCGTGAATGTTACGGTATGTAGAAGGGCTGCTGTGTCGTTTACACGGCCAGCAGTAAATTTAGATCACCGACAGCACTCGGCGTTGCTCTCAAAGCCCGGGCCACGGAGGATTCATCCGTTCCGGGGGAATTTTTCGAAGGTAATTTTAGAGCTGGACTAGAACCGCGCGGATGCACCGTTTCGTTAATCGTTTCAGGCAAATGGGGGCTCCTCCGAGCCCCAGGAAGCGATAGTTTCCGAGCATGAAGGGGGAGAAGAAAGAAGACGGGGAAGAAGGCGACGGCTTGTAATTGGCAAGCGGAACCAGGCCACGCCGTTCGAGACGATATTCCCTAATCCGACAGCGGACAATTATCTGGTCCGTCAGAGCAGTGCTCAGGAACAGCAGACAAGCGTGTACGCTTGAGGAACGAGCGACGCGGGACGGCTTAAATTTAGTAACTCCCTTTGCTGACCGGTCACGAGCACCCGACTGTGTAAACGCGCGTTGATCGTAACGTAACTCTTGCGATCTATCTAGCCTGGCTGCGGGGGAGTCGTTTGTTAGCGGAGAGAACACCGACGCGGAGGCGTTGCTGCGTTCACCAGTACCCGTGTTGTAAATCTAGGTACTTGTCGAGTATCTTTAGCTTGGCAACGAAAGTCTCCAATACAAAAGTCACACGACTTTCACAAAACACTGCTCTCCCTTCTATGTTTTTCTCCAAAATGAGAACCCGAAAAAGAGGCTAGTATAAATACAATTTCGTATTCCATATAATCATCCACCTGTGCCGCACAAGTTTCTCAGCTTCACTTGTAAACAGTGCGCCATGTTGTAATACGTAATTGCTCCCCTCTTTGGCAACGTTAAAGATTGATCAGCAACGAAACTTGCCTTTGACTGCGCAAACTAGTAATATCGGTATACAGGTAGCGACATGATTCGAAGCTGAGAGCAGTTTGGAGGGTGCAAAGTTCGCGAAAACCGTGTCACGAGCAGACTAATGTTCGCCTTTTACACGCCGTGCCGCGAGCGTCTGCACGCGTCTCCGCAGCAGCGTTGACACTCGAAAGGCGGCTCAGGAAGCTCGAACGCCTCGGCGTCGCTCCGGCCTCCAAGCACTCGAGAAAGTTTTACGATTAAGGAATTAATTACGACGGGGGAAGCCCCTGGTTTCATTAATGACCGATTAGGGAGATATCTCTCGAGTGTTTCGAATAAAGAGGAGCGTCTTCTGGGTAACCGAAGGCGGATTCCTTGATTTTCGGCGGAATGGGGGGGATCCGTAATTTCGACCCCGACGATCTCGCGTCGTCCTGGAACTTCCGCAGCCTAGAAGTTTCTTCTCCATTTTTTTCTCCCCGAGAGTTTACCATCTGGAACGATGCTGGTAGTAAAACGAGAAATTTCGCGGAGGAGGGTTTCGGGGGATGAGGGGCGGTACGTCAATTGAATGTCTTCATGGTAACTAGTCCTTAATGAAGCAAACTTTTTATTTTACTTTCCAGTCTTATTCCCGAAGTTCCCGCAGATGCAGTTTGCTATCTCGTAGAGTGTAGCCCCTGCCTGGCCGCGCGTAAATGCATATCCCTGCGGAAACTTCCCTTGCAGACTTTTCGTATATACAGCTTTTTTAATTTCGCCTTATGATATTCGAAGTTAAATTTGGCTGGGCGGCAGTTTGCGCTTCCTACACTGGCGTTTAGTGCTCGTCCCTTGGCCTCGGCCGTAATTTAAGTTCGGGGGGATGTTAATCTGCACGCGATCGTTGATTAATTTCATTCATCAGTGTAATTTTGATCATGAGAGATTACCTAGTATTCTCCCTATCAAATTGAATACAAAAATGTCTAACGTTATGCGTCAGAGTTACAGGCGACTAAACGAAGCTCCCATTCAGAAGCTAAAGCAACTAACCTATTCTGTGAGAAATTACAGATGGTAGAATTCGTTCCCATTTCAAAATTCCTACCGTGTCGTCTGTCGAGCAACCTGCTTGTCGAGGCGAAAGGCGATTACACGTTCAGTGCACAAGCGCAGGGCAGTCTAAGAACACACGACATGCCAGCCGAGATCGTATCGCGGCCGATTGATCCCCGTTAAGTAAGTCAACTTACAATACGTCAGTTCGACGACCTCCCGTCGATCCTCTGATGGATAACGCTCGTCTAGATCATCGTGGTTAGACACACGATTAATTAGCTCCGTGAGATACCCGATAACCTCCATCGACGTGCAGCACCAGCGCCGAAACTCGGCCAGCGGAGATCCGACATCCCTAACAACCCTGCCGAGCGCGTAAAACCCGCTTACTGCCGGTCGTGTCGAAAGCTTTAGTGAAACAGGCGAGATCACGCGGTGGGATCGATGTATCACTTTACGGCCGTAGGAAGAAGAAAACTGGCCCTTTAGTAAGACGTCAGATGTCAGGCCCTGGAACGATAACGGACTCCGATGTACCAACACGCGGCTACACCGATTCGAACGATCGCTCTTCCCCGTCTCGCTGTCCCCTGCTACTTAATTAATCCTTCGCCGTGAATTAGCTTGACGCCGTGTACCGACAACGGTCGACGCTGCTTATTAAACGGCGTTTTTCGCGCCTATTAATTAACATACGGGCGCGACGCAACAGCAGGTGGTATCGTTTCCCTTCGTACCATTTCCTCATGTTTGTCAGTCGTTCGTCGGTGAAACGAACACGCGTATATTTAGAGTGGACCTCAGCTATTTCTCCCTTGGCTTGCCCCTTCCCCTCTGCCTTTCTCCGACTTTTACGACGTCTTCATCAACCGAGGACTCCACTTTCGCCTTGTTAGTAAAGTAAATACCGTTCAGCGTTTAGCGCATCTGCTTCTCACGGCGCTAACAAAAGTGACGCGTCACCCGGGGCAAGACATTGGTTGGGGTGGTTCCTAGCCAACGAGGAGCCGGCCAATCGAACGTCAGGTTGCAGGCTGCACCGACCAGACAATTAGGCGACGATCTAAGCCCGCGGCCGTTCGGGTCCTAAACAAATAGGCTTACGATGATCCGTAATGGGATGACGGCGTGTCACGCGGTATCCTATAAATCCTTTTACGATACGCGCACTTCTATTTACGGCGGGGGGTAAGGGTTGAGTCAGGGGGCACTATCCCTCTCTCGTCGACGAGGTATGAATACAACGGCTTCGCAAATAAAGCCCACGGCAAATAAAGAGCCTTCATTCTACTGCACGAGTGGAGCGTACAGAGACTGACGGGGGAGCGAATCAATTTCGTTATCTTGTTCTCGATGCGTCTACCGCGGGGAGGATTGATCGAGAAGATTTTAATATTTAACGCGGGAATTATGTCACGACTGGTTATGCGCTTCCTGTGAAGCTCTAGACAGCGCCAGAAGGTAGGGTTACTTATTTGAATGCGAGCGTTGGGGGCGACTGAGTGCTGAGTCAGATTTGGAAAATTATTAGGAAGTCTGTATTGAGTAACGATCGGGATGAGTAATGAAGGCGTCACTGATTAATCGCTATTCAAATTTCTGCTCAGTGGGAGTAAAGTTGAGATTGGTAGATGATCAATGGGAGGTAAGAAGTAAAGCTGAATCGACGAGCCAGCGTCTGAGTTAACGGCGCAGGAGACAGAAATTCGTCGTGGCAAGTGACTATCTCGTTTGGGAAACTAGGTCCCATCCCGAGGTCCGTTTCTCTTTCTTCCTCTTCCCTGCGCTCCACGATTTAGGGTGTGTATATATACATATACACGTGGCTCTAGCCGTCAGTTGGCTTATGTCACTCGGGATTAGCGCTGTTTGGACAGAGGAAATTAACTACTACACCCGGGGCGCGCCATCTGCGTGGGCGTGCACGACATTGTGTCGCGTGCATCCCCCTTAAGATTTCGGGGCAATGTAATTCAGCGGCGAAACCGATCCTGAGGGGGTGGCCCCACGTCGGAGTGGCACTGCCATTTCCGTGATTAGAAACGACCCCGGAGTCAGTTCGTTTGACTCCGATCTCACGGCGTTTCTTTTATCCTGTCACGGGGAGAGATGGAAAATCGATACCATTAACGTCGCGTTAATATAGCCTCGTCCCGGGGTGCCGCGACAGGGAATTATTTCTGACCCCGTTGCACCCCCTCCGAGTGTCTTTCACCCAGAAACGGTCGGGAAACGATTCCTCCCTCTCCAACGAGCGATCGTTTCAGAGTTATGTTAAATTCACGAGTTTTCTGGCCGGGATCGATAGCCTCCGCGTCGTCTAGCAAACGTTAGGGCGCACGATCCATCCTGTCCGAAAATATCGCGCGATCCGATTGCCTCGCTCAGCTACGGCGCGATCACCTGAAGCAGCTTGCACCTGCAAGGGGGCCGTGACTCTCTGAGAACGATCACGTGGAACGTCATAAATAAAGATCGCGTCCGGGGTGGTGATCGATTCTGTAAATAAAGATCGCGCTTCGCCAGGACCTGCCCCGTGTAGGAGCAGCACCAGCAGTGATCCCGCTGCTTCGATTATCAGCGGGCACGCAGGTAGGCGCCTTCTTCTCCGCCGACCGACGGGGGGAGCAGGAGAGACGGCGCTGGTCAAGGTGACGCAGAAGAGGATGAAAAGAAGCCACAGGTCGGGGCCGTGGTGTGCCCCAGGTACGATTTTCGCACCCGGCGGTAAGCTCGTTAGCGAGCGATTGCGATCAATGACCGAAGATGAACGCGTTCGCACGGTCCAGACGGAGTAAGGTGTACCGGCCGAGAGGAGCAGCTTAACGCCAGGTAAAAAGCAGAGGAACAGAGACAGGATATAAGATCGCGGAGAGGGAGGATCCAGGGAGTTGCTTTGCAAGCGTTGCTCGGGCGGTACTCTCGGTATGCTCGTTAGTGCCGGTCCCTTGCATCGGCTCGCTCTCTTCCTCTTGCCCTCGTCCTTTCCACCTCTTCGCCCGGTCTCTATCGATGCGCCCCCTCTTCCCTTAATACGTGTTATTCGATACCACCGTAGGTGGTTGCGGTGGTAATTGCGTTCACACTTAACCACCTCGTCCGCTCGGGGATAACCGTTCCACGGGTACGCTCGATCGAGCGCGTCCTTTTTCTTCTGGGCCACGAAACGCCGGGGTAAATATACTCATAAGCCGGTGGGAGTTGCCGTTCGCCGGAGAATCTCTACTACAATCGCCGCTGGAACGGGCAACGCAACCTCTCCGAGCTCCTCGACGTTATCTGCCCGGCTCCAGCGTAATGAAGTCGCAAAAATGCGCCCAAACTGGGTGCCGACGGGTCTCGCGGAGAAACTGCCGGCACTCGTCGGCCTTCGGTGATTGTTCGAGAGGCGACGAGCGCGCGATGCATCGGGGATGGCTTACCAAGTTTCGAGTGTGGGTTAAGGGAAAGTTACCGGGTGCGGTGTAACGCGAGGTAACGAGCTTTCGCGAGAACAACGGAGTCACGGTAATTAGCGGCGGTGCGATCAATTCTGCGGCGTGGAACGGGGTGACGCGTCCTCGAGAGAATGCGCTTTGGCGACAAGTGCGGGGTGCGTGGGCTTAAGGGTGACGTAACGAGCGGTGCGCGCAATCTGAAAATTCTGTATCGAAACGTAGAAATGATGATTAATAGAGTGAGAGATTAGGGGAGTCTTACTTCACCCGATAGAAATACATATTCCAATTATAGGAACTAGAATAGCGAAGAATTGGTGTCACCAAGTGTAAGGTATCTCTTCAAAGAAAGGCAATTTGTCACAATTAACTGACTGGAGCCTCGTTTGTGGTCCGGTTCGAGCAATAACACGAGTGAACTAAGGTAAAAGACCCAATACGTGGACACGTCCCAGTAGCTGGACACTGGTGCATAAGAACTATTTTATTAAATTATTCAAATATTTAGTAAAATATATATTCATATATATATTTGACTAAATATTCAAATATTTCATATATATGAATATATATTTTACTAAATATTTGAATAATTTAATAAAATAGTTCTTTTTTCGATAAAGCGGATATTAAATGTACTAATCAGTATTTTTGCACCAGTGTCCAGCTACTGGGACGTGTCCACGTATTGGGTCTTTTACCTTACTTAGTGGCCGAGTTTTGCTACCGGTTTTAAATCGACACCAACGGCCGAATCCGTTGTCGGGCGTATCTGAGTCGAGCGGAAACTTCATCGATCCCGTCTATCGGCGAGCAAGCTGTTTCACAGGGGTTAGGCAACGTGGTTCCAAGGTTCCCATAGTGCAACGCGCACGGGCGTCACGAAACTCGAAATAAAATATCCTCTGGGTCAGGCGAACGAGCCTTTTTGGCGGGGACACTAGCCAATGGCGCAATAATATTGCAAATTCAATTCGCCGCGGCAAAGAGACCCCAACGTTTTCTGAAGATCCAAGCAAATAGCGCAGCACGGGCGGCAGGAGAAAAATAAGTAAGAGTTTGCGGATCCCCGTCGCTACCAGTCGAATGCAAATATTTTTTGAAGTAGCCGCGGCCCCGGGGTACAAAGTTTTCGGGGCTACCGTGTGTCAGAGCGAATATAAACGTGCTCGACCGGTCGAAATTAAAGACCGGCGATATTGGTGCTTGAACGGGCCAATTTGCGTTCCTGGCAATTTTCGTGACGCCCAGTCGGGGGAGGACAGTGTTTCGTTCGGGAGTGGCTCGTTATTTGCCCGTGCTTCCAGGGATTCTCGTACCTGGCTGAGAAGTTGGGAGAAATTCGGCGGTGAGAAACGGTTAGCCTGATACTGTACAGAATATTCCGTACAGTTTTGTTCCTCTACTCTAACATAAGAAGGGTAAACCAACCCGTGAATGACCGAATTGTTGAATGAGAAGCCCAGTAAATGACCGCATACTTTTATTAAGAATTGTATTTATTAATATTTGTTTAATACGCATAACTAAAAATATGCGATATTAAAAGTGCAACTACACTCCATTTATAAACACACAGTAATTTTTAAATTTATAATTGACATTTCTTTGTTTAATAGTCATTCACTGGTATGCGGTCAATTACTGATTGGTTTACCCTATGATAAATGAATGCGTGATTTAAATGAAGTTTCCAGTATACCGAATCCAATACGGAGCATATTCATCATCCTCCAAATTCTAAAGTCGAGGGTCATTGAGCTTCTCCTGGGACTTTCCAAGATGACTTCAATATCCTCACAGCATTTCCCAGAAAGATTAAGAGTCTCCACGTAACACGGGGCAATTATTCTAAAAATACAAGAAACACCCGACGATTCAACGAAAGAATCAGAACGAAAGGGAGCAAAGGGCCAGCGGGACCCGTCCAAAGGAAACAGACGTAATCGACTGCACGAAATGCATCGCAGGAGGAAGCTCTCAGAGAATCAATAAAATTTAACTATCCCCGTCGTCCTTTCCCCGCTTCAGGGAGCATTTGGCTTGAAGCGTTTCATGCAGTCTGACTTCATTCAACTCGGCCGATTCTTCTCGGTTCCGTTCGGTATACAAGCTTATCCCTCGCGCTGCCCTTCGCGATCTCCCTCCCCGGTATCTACATAATCCAATATATGCTGATGCCGCCGAGGTTCGGCCCCGGGGTCGAAGGTCCATGCGAATCGTTTGTTAGCCTCGCGCTCCCGTCCGACCGAGCCCCCTATTTTTATTATGTCTACCGGGAAATCTAGCCTCTCTTTCCCTCGGTTTCGTCTACGAGGAACCATCTGGCGGTCGTGATGTCGGCATCGCAGGTAATCCGGTAAACATCGGCGTGGTTGAGCTCCAATTAGTGCCTGTTTGCCTTGCCCTTTTCCTTCCGCCCTCTCGACCACCGCTGGCCCCCCTTTTTTAATTAAAACTCGTAAGACACGCTCGTCCTTTTGTCGATGGGCAATCATGCCCAGCGCTGATTTCTTTTCTCGGTCAGCAGTGGATTCGAACGTCGAACTCGTAACGACGATGTTAAACTTTCTGGCTGATACTTTCGAAAGGCGGTGCACGGTCTATAAATGCAATTATATCAGGGACGAAAAGATATCAGCTGATTAGTTTGATTAAGCGAATAGATTCTCTAAAATTCTAGATGATACATTCCGCGAATCGACCACGAACTACCGAGCATCACGCAGGGGTGGCGGTTCGTGATTATAATAACTGTTTTCAGTGTAATTACACGGGCTTTTGAAAGCCTACTAGTGCTCGCGAGGCAATAGCAATAATTAAGGAGGAGTTTGAGGAGAACACTCGAGAAATGTTTCCTCGGGTTTGTTTGCTCCGCGGCGATTGTCAGACGCGATGCAATGGCAAGCGATAATATTCTTGCCGTGCATTCCGCCGATAGGAGCGCATAGAATAATTGCGCGGGCGGGAGAGTGGGGGCGGGGGAAAGGGAAAGCGGAATGTAGACCAAAGTTGTATCACGGGCGAAGGTGAAACGGCAGGAACGACGCTCCGTATTTCGAGTATGGCACAATTATTTCGGAATTCCCGAGGCACGCTTCGTATTTACTCCACTTCGCTTTGTTTCTTCCTTAAGCGCTCCTTCCTATTTCCGTAACGACGCACGAGGATCAATTGTTGGCAACGCTCGCGTTCTACATCGCATGCGTTCCCGTGCAAGAATGGAATTTGAATGTAAATGCTTTGGTCGCCTCGGTTGCATGTTTTCCTAGAGTAAACTGATGGAACATGCAACGTCGAATGCAAATGACGACGGCGCTCATTGCAGATTGCCACGGAAATGTATAGGGACCCGTGCAATGTACGAAAGAAAGGGAGCGAATGGAGGGGTTAGGTTAACGGAGAAGGAGGAACGGGCAGAGAGGAAAAAAAAAAAGAGGAACGTAAGGAAACGTAACGACTGCGACGGTATACGGAACGTTGAAGCTCATGCACGATTATAATAAATTGCTCTGATCGGCGTACGGATAACGGCGAGGTGAACGCGATCGTCAGAATTGTAACCTTTAAGCTCGTCGAGCCTTCTAAGAACCTTTCTTGCACGAGACAATGCAGCGAGCCAGCTGAAAAATCCGCGAACAAAGGGGAACTCGTGTCTTGCCAGTATTTAACGTGACCATCGACTGACGATCGGCTGTGATTCGACAGTTTCTATCAGACACAGTGGATCCGTCAAGATCCTCCAAGATGCCAGCGAATCGCATCGACCGTCTCACAGTTCCTGGCACGAACTCGCTTGGAATATACGTAGGTACTGTTAATACACCGTCATTTTAGTAAGATCCCCTTTATTCATGCTACAAAATCATTCTCAACAGCCTCTGACACTATGTTATTACCCGACACTGGGCAAGAGTAATAGAAGCACTTTTTCATTAGCATTAAGGAGGGTCCCCTCAAATAGAGACGACCATCGGTTGTTCTCTTAATCCACGAGGCGATCGAGACCGTCGTCATCGTTCGTCACGCGAAACGTCTCTTCGACGTGATGCGTGCATCCAGATGATTACAGCGAAGCTAGCGCGGGCCGTCGGCCCGCGGAACGATCCCCCGCAATCGAATAATTCGAAGAACGAAAAGCTCGGGGCAATTCCGCGTCATCGGAGAGTCCGGTCGATGTTTCAAGGCAATTCCGTGGCTGGTAAGGGCTTATCACCGGGTGGCACGGCATCCAACAGCTCCGACACGGCCTCTAGTCTCCTATAGAAGTTCCACCGAGGGGTTGTTCCTTCCTCTTACGTCCCCCGACGAGCCTCTTACCTCCTCCGTCACCCATCCCTATTCCACTCCCACCCCCGCCACTTCAGCCTCGGCCCTACCCCTCAGGGCTCGCTGCTTGAATTCCTCGAGCAAAGAAGGATCGATAATGGATCCAGCCGGCTTTCCAGTCTATTCTATACGCATCATTTGACACCCGCTAGACGTAAGGGGAGGGAAGAACCGCGAGCCCCCGGGGTGAGCACGCGAACGGGAGAGTGCGAGAGATGGAATTCAATAGATAGAAATCACTGGCATTGTCGGGACGCTATATGACGCGACGAAATCGTGGAAAATGAGACGATCTCGACGGCGGAGGAAAGAAAAATTATATCGACGCTGGGAATCCCTTAAGATCCACCGTTCGAGCTGCTTTCACCCTACTTCTTCGTCTTCTCCTTCTTTTTCTTCTTTCTACTTGTTACTTTTTCTCATACCTCAAGCTCCTGGCTCTCTGTTTCACGAGGGTCAAGTTCCCCACCTTCTGCCCCTCTCCCGCCCCTTTGGCACGAGTAACGGTGGTCGTGATGCGTTCTGACAGCGGGGAAATCCTCGCGAAAATACCTCCGTTCATACTCATTTCCTCTTTTCCCCGTTCGCCAGCGCTCTTCCGGTAATCCTGTCTATACGAATCCAGAGACCGACCGGACGAAGCTCACGAGGATTCTCCCCGAGGACGCCTCTATCCCCCGCATTGTCGATCGTTTCTGCGGCTCCCCGCGGTCCTTCGTCACCTTTCACGACCTCGAAACGCTCCATTTATAAAAGAGTCCTCCACGATTGCCAGCGATTTTTTCAGCGCACAAAGGGTGGATCTTTCGCCATCTCGGTTTTCCCTTACGGTCACTTTGCTGATTGCGTGGCAGATAGGGCGGGGAGCTCTTCTCGCCCTCCATTGATCGACGGGTAAATAGTTTCGCGTTCAAAGGAAAACGATTTCACGGTGGAATCTGTTCCCGCGCCATTTCGAACGAGTCGCGTCTCGACTTCGTGGAGATCCAAGTCACAGCTGCCATTAGTTAGTCAGGAAAATTATTCCCATTGACCGTTCCCCCAGCAACATCCAGCTCGACCACCCTAATTCCGTTCAAACTCCATGATCCCGGGGGAGGAAAGTTTTTCGCTCTGCTACAACAGACGCGAACAAGATTGCATGCAAATGTCGTGTTCCCGCAAAAATGGCTTAACCAAGCCGTCACTTGCCCTTAGCCGGCGCCGAGATTGTTTTTGCCTCAATAAGACACGACGTGGCCCCGTCGCGCGTGGTGGTTAGCGGAAGCAATTCCTCCTTTCCCTCTTCCCTCCTCCTTCTCCCCTTTCTTTCTTTCTATCCTAACAACGCCGGTCCAGAAAACGGATGCGGAGGAAGGTGCGCGGAGTGCCGCGCGGAGGCCGGGCCGGTCCGTGGAGCCCGAGTTTTCGAGAGACGGCCGTGGCGAGATTATAATTATGCAAATGCCTTGTTGCGGGGAAGAAGAGAGCGAGCAACAGATGTCTGGAACGGCATCCCCGGCGAAAGAGCGGCTCTCTCTGGCACGGTGCTGCTGTTCCTGTTGTTCCTGGGGCCGACGATAGAATATAAGGTGGGGCTGAAATGAAGCATGGCTCGGGAGGAGACGTCTTGTACTCCCGGCCATTCCCGTGGCTTTCAGTTTCGTGCAGCCACCCGAAGACGCCGCCTCTGGATTCTTTCATTCCTCTCTGCCCGACGCCGACAGGTGCCGCAGATTGCGCATCGCCACGGCCCTGAACACCTGTGTTTCTTTTTATGAAACCTGCCAGCCTGGCCAACGGGAATTGCTACACGTAAAGCCGCGCCATCCGCCGGCGAGCCGATACGATTTGTCGGTTTTATTCGGTATTCCCGATCGCAAGAGGAAGACAAGAGGCCGAGATCGACGAGCTGCGCCCGACCGTGGGCGTGGTATGACGAGGTCCCGATAAAAGTGAGCGATTTTTTATGGGGTGAGGAGGAAATAATCGTGACTCCGTTGCTTTGGTTCGTTAAGAGTCCATGGTGCTCGATGCACCATTGAATCATGATTGCATTGGTCTTATAATAATGTAATACCAGCAACCTGCATCAAATGGATCTGTCTCAGCTTTCAAATGGTCCTGCCAAACTGTTCATCGAGTACTCGAAAATATTGCACCTCCGGGAAACGCAGATAGATCCCCCGATCTCGGTGCCCGAAAATAATTTCTAAGCCGGTCCGAGACAAGAAACGCCTAGGGGAAACCTGCAAATTCCGCTCGGGACTGCGTTTAATCTCCGTTACTGGCGCGGAAGTTACCGAATACGCTTCAAACCTCTGAGGCTAATTGGAAGTTACGAGCATCGTCGCGACGAGCCTGCATGAAGCCATTCGTGGCGTTTCCAGTTGTCTCGTTTATAAATCATTCCACCCCTCATGAGCCCGCACCCGTAATACACAAGACGATTCTTCCCCGATCGCGTGAATCCGTCTCTCCTCCGCGCGTTCTGTCCTTCTACGCTTCACCCCGGCCACGCGTCGGAAGTAATTAATAGAACGAGCAGTAAAAACTTCAGGCTCCAGACTTTATAAGGGAATATTTGAATCTTATTTACCATCTTCCGTAATTTTACTACACGATTGCTGTTGTTGAGTGATTCTTCATGATTTCGCACCATCGTAAAATAAAAACTGAACCATTAACCTACCCGCAAACGACATAGCATAGCAGCGAAGCTGCCCCCGTTGGGCTGCCCATGTCTCCCCGTTTCTCGCGGCTCTGCTTTAGTTGTTTCCACGTGAAAAGGCCGCTTCTCCTTCGAAAAGGAAGCTCTGGTAAAAGGAGATGCCCTTTTATTGTGCGCCACGGACTTGGGCGAAGAATTCTTATTACTGGGGTGGCCGTGCTCGCGCCCGAACAAATCTCATTACCTCGTGCGGGGATAGAATTGCGTTGACGAAAAGTTCGAGAGGAGGTGTTAAGGCTCGCGCGCAAAGAGAAAATCGAAGGAGACAAAGTCCATCTGGCTGGACCGCCACCTCCGCCTCCTCCTTCTCCCCACTGCTGAGCCTGCTCCTTCGCCGTCATTCTCGCGGTGGCTAGCAAGGGGTGGAAGAAAAGGGAAACTCAATTCTACACGGATAATAAAAACAGAGTATTACTTAGAGACGGGAGATGAACGTAAATTAAGTTTGCGTTTCAGAGAAGCGGGCGTTGCCGGCACGTTTGCTGCATTTCCTGGTGCAACTGTTCGTTAACTTCGGGATAAGATATTCTAAATAAAATGCAGCATACTTGAAGCGTAAACTCGGCGAAGGGTTCGTCCATCAGCTACCGAATGAACGACTGAAATGGGGCACGGTGTCGCAATCGGGTTGCAGCAGGCAGGCTTTAAACCGGTAAGAGCACGGTGTATGTTCTTCCTCCGCCTTCTTCGGAGCCTCCTCGTACCAGGGAGTTGTGACACGTGTGTATCGAGGAGAAAATCGATGCCAGGCAGGATGGTAAACGTTGTTTAGATACACACAATACACCGGGGAGAAGATTAATGACAGAGGGCGGCGGTATCATTGCGACGGAATGCATCTCGCCGTTCATTCGTCATCTTGTTGTCGACTCGCCTCCATTCTGTCGCTGACTTATTATTTATTACGACGAATCCCGCGCGTTTTCCGCCTTACGAAAGCCTTGCGTCTCCTACACGAGAAATGTGTCCCCTGGTTCAAGGTGCCGCGAGTCCCCATAAATAACGCCCTGGGCCCGTTAACGTATTCGTCACGGCTCTATACTCCCCGGCTCCGTAAACGGTAATTAATTCTTAAAAACACGATCAAATGAAGGGGGCAAGGATCGCGCGGTGCGTTTAGGTGCGCGGTTACACGGCTCTCCAGCGGCCTGAGAGGGGGACAATAAGACCCAATGAAGAATGAAAAGTGGGGTGCCGGAAAACGGATCAACCGTAATTACGGTGAGCAAGCGCGAGTCGTATGCAGCCACTGGGACTCGAAACGATCCATTAAACTATCAACCGGCCATTGATTTACGTTTCCTCGTTGGCTCCTTATACCTTCTTATTATAACAGCTAAATCGAGCCATAAATCAAGCAGCATCGCACGAAAAGTCCCCGGACGAATTTACACGACACCCCCGTTGGCTCTCCTCTCTGCTACCGTGGTAATCTCCCTCTTAAGCTTCTCTTCTCGTATTTGACGGAATATTGAGGGAAGTCAGCACACAAATTACTTGCGAGGGAACCTCATTTCATTGATTGGAAATGTAGATTTGACTTCTGATTCGGAAAATCGTATGATCGATAGTTTGTCCTCCTACGAGAGCAGGCCACTTAATTCAGAGTGGAATATTGAGATAGTTAAGCAGATAGGTTAATACCACTACTTAACTAAATAGAATAATACCACTGGCAAGGGCGACGTAGCTACTTAAGTAGATGATCGTAATGTTACCCACAGTTCCGCTTTTCAGTCATCGTTAACCTCATGAATTTTCTGTAGATATCACGCTGCAAGGTAAACTAACTTCTAGGAGAAGGTAGAGTACGCCACAGCAAATCAAGAAAACTATCAAGTTCCACGCAAACATAAACACCACACGTTCACCAAGTTCCTCGCGATTCCGAGCTCCTGCTGAAAGCAACTGTGATCCTGAGACGTGACGTCGAAAAGTTGCAAAAGAACAGGGCTCAGAGAACTCCGAGTATTACAGTCACGACCTGCGGGCTTGTTTATTCATCCAATCATCCGAACCACGAAGAATTATTAGTTAAACCATTCAGCTCTATTTCTTATCAGCACGTATGCGAGTAATTCAACGAACGAAAAGTTAAATTTAACTGCACCGCCAAGTGCCCACAACCTTCATCTTGTCAGGCCCGACAACCCGCGACCGAGACATCCTCGACATCCGCACCGTCGCCGCTCACCGCGGAGGGCAACATCTTCGGGGCTGATTAATCCTCCCCCGTCTGGCGTAGCCTTGGCATCCGTTTTGGAGCGGACTCGCGGCAGATAATACCGCACGCGGGCATTATCTGCGCCCGTAGAGGAGAGCTGCACCGGTTGCATCGCGCTGGCTGAGAGACAGGGCGTAGACGCCAGGATGAGACACGGAAACGTGGTCGTGAGATAGACAGAGATAGGGAGGGGAGGACGATTGTACGGAGACGGGAAAGAGGGGCGCAGAGGGTTGGGGATGGTTAAAGAGAGAGGCCCACCCCCGAAACTTGGATGTAATTACTCCCGTCTAGCGTGTAAACTCTCGTCTTGTCATAGCTATCTGGGCTGCCGGGTTCAGCTGCGCCACCCGGCCTCCAAATTACTCTCGCTTCCTTCTTGCCGACTAATCAGCCGCGGCTCCTCCTGATAAAGTAAGAATCCTGTTAGCGGCGAGACCGAACCCCTGGCCGTTGCAACGCGCGCGCGTGCGCGAGAACACATCCCGGGCCGCGTCTTCCTCCTCCGCGCTGATAAAACGCTGTTTGAACAAGTGCCACGAGGCGAGACACGGTAATTGTTCGGCGCGGCAATCCGGGGAAAGTGATTCCAGCGAGAACATTGTCGGCCGTTCCTTACGGCTCTGTCGTTTGCGTAGGTGATTGCTGGTTCAGCTCGGACACCCTGTGATCACCGATTCTAAATAAACCGTAGAATTTATGCCGGTGTCGAGTTGCAGGCTCCAGCGGCCCATAGATCCATTGTAAAAACGGGAGAGAGTATTTTCTGGGTCTCGCTAACCGGTAATCGCTGGCTCATTCGTTACGACGACTGCATACGCGCGCTGGCGGCATACCGGTCGCGTGGACGAACAATAAATTTCTCGTTTTATTGTGCTTTCTGGCGAAAAGAAAGAAGCTTATCGATATGGCCAGCGTCGCCAGAAATTATGATCGACAAGCAGGTCGATCGGGTCTCCCGCCGTTATTTCCACTGGTCGGCGCGGATTAGACGCACGCGGTGTGGCGAAAAATAAACGAGACTGAACGATTAGCCCACGTAATTCTTGCTCTACGCTGGAACAGATTGCGCGGACGATTTCTTTCCGAGCGACTTCAAAACACACTTGCCACGCGTGTGGCGCAATGGTAGCCTGAGTGTCTATCGCGCACTTCGCAGCGTGAACGAACGGAACACGTTTTTCAGGATCTTAATGCAAGAGTTCTTTATTGGATCTGAGAAGCCTGTATTAAAACAAGTATACTATCTATTTGTCCGTAGGAGAGATACTGCGGGGTTTAAAATCATCCAAGCGCGTTTGTTGATCGCTAAGCCTCGTGCATTCAGGCTGGAAAGAATTCTCGAGCGATCCCGCGGACGAAACGCTCCCGCTCGTCCAAGAGGAAGCGGACGCGCGTACGCGTCTGGCGTGCAGATTGGATTGCATCGGCGCGCATTTCGAGCGATCGACAACGGACCGTTTACACCTTTATATCATCAATCAAGTGGCCCAGGTAGCGCAGGTGTATAAACGCGCGGCATCATTCCGGATTGATCGATGAGCCGGCGAGCATAAAACGAAAGGGTACACACGGCGCGGTGGCGAAACGAGAGTCGGACGGAAGTTGAAGGGAGAAAGGCAGAGCGACAGGGCGCAGAGAAAATGAGAGGAGGAGGCGGGGTGGGGGGCGAAACACAGTCGAAGGCTCGTCTATATTTTAACGGGAAGCTCGACAGAGCGTTAAAACGAGCCGTCAACGTGCCTCGGCGCGAGGGTATTAATTACGAAGCGATGGACATCCAACGTGGTTCCAACGATCCGTCCTGGAATACGAGGGCCAAACGGCTCGTCACTCACGACGGATATTATGCCGAACAGATATACATGGAAAAAATTCTACCCCCCCCTCCCGTTAGCAATAACTTGTGACTCTAATTGGTCTGCTGTAACGAGGCTCGATCGATCCTTGACTGGAGTTGCTTCAATGTAGGTATGTACCTTGACCATACATTATAAAGTTGCTTCAGTTGATCCAGCAGGATCTCTGACAATCTCGGCAACATTAAATCCTTGATCTTCGACAGCACGAATTTCTGCTCCATTTTGCTTCTTGAGTTTTGAAGTGCAAATTCCATTGTAATAAACTTTCGCGGCACGTGAGAAAAGAGTTTGAATATATGTATCAGAATGCTTCCAGTTGTCCTGATAGGTATCAGAAATCCACGCCTTTGTTTATTAAGCGAGTTGTTGCGCAAACGCGAATAGTTGTGTTCCTTTGGTTTTAGAATGGGTTCAGGGGCTTTAACGCGATAGAGGTCCCACTGCAGTGGAAGGTTCCGCATGGGTCAGACGCTTTCGAGGATCTCCGAGGCGTCATTGTAGTCCTGTGTATGGTACCTATCGATCGACCTCGGCGGAGTTTAATTTACCGGGACCACGGGTAAACAATTAAAAGGATCGGCGGTATATATAGCGAACGGAGGAACGAGAGTCGGGAGAATGGCTCTCCGAGTACCACGGGGCGGAACTAATAACATCGAGAACCGATAAACGCGAGTTACGACGTCTGGTTAACATTCCGCGGGCGACTTCGCTCGCTCGGAAGAACATTCTTCCTCGTCGATCTATTCTAGTACCAGATCAAGATCCTACATTAGGTAGCACGCGAACTACCTACGTGCCTAATGTCTCCGTTCAGTTATTCGCGGCCAGAAGCCTGCACGAAGACCGCGGACCTAATGATACCAACGATTCAACTCGCCATGGCAACCATTTACGCATGCCCTACTAACAATAGACTCAAAACGTGAGTCTTGCCATTAACTTAGATGCAATCTCATACCGAACATATTAACCTTTCAATTAAATTACTAATTCACAGAAGTCGTTACATATGACACGAGAAGTATACATCATATGAATTCCATAATCCACAGAGAAGATGGCACAGCAGTCGATGCTACAAAAGATAGGTACCCCTCCCAATTTTCATACATTCCACCGGCCACCTGAGAGTCATTCTTCATAATGAACGCCCGCCTCACGTCGTCGACGACCGCATTATCGTGGAATCAAATTTACGAGCGTGTAACGAGGTTCGAGGACGGATCCGCCGTGTCGGTTCCTCTTTTTTAGATCTCGAAGGTCCATCCGTTACACGCCTGGTTACCAAGGAGCGAAGAATGGACCGGGAGCCACGTTTCTTGGTGACGAAATTATCGGTGCCCCCCCGTGCGCTCGCGCGCGCCACGGTGTCGTTTATTTCCCCAGGGCGAGACCGAGTACCTACGTATTCCGCTCTTAACGAGATTATTGTCGCCTGGGCGCGGACGTGCCGAGCGATGCGTATCGATATAACCAATCACTTGGGCTATCCAATGTACGAATGCGTGTACGCGTTTCTCCGTTTCCTATCCGCCCCCCTGATCGCGTTTCGACAGACCTTAACGAGACGTGTGTACTTTCTCGGCCCTGCCACGCCGGCAGCACAATAACGCGGAGCTCCTCTATCGTGTACAAACCAGAGAATAATCCCGTTACGCGACGCACGGAACGGGCCCGACCTCTTATCCGCCGTAGATCAAAGATTTCTTTCGTTATAAACGGGTACCAGTGGCAGGCCGCTCGAAATTTCACGTTTAATTAACGGAAGAGTTATGATTGTAAACCGGCGCGCTTGTCCGAACGATACGCCCCGCCGCTGATAGCTGACGGTAATAATTAACAACAACTTTGCTCGCCCGCGGACTGGTTAACCCCCTCGATGCTAGGGGGAGAGAGGTTTCTACCTCACGATAAACCGACGCGATGGGAATTGGTTCGACGAACGTAGAATTGTAATGGAATATCTCGTTGTTTGGTCTGCGATGACAGCGTTGGTTCGCTTTCTAGCCGATACGCTCGATTTTTTTTATGTTTTCTTTATGAGGTAGCCATTGCGTATATTTCACTGTCTTCCTGGAGAATATTAAAGGAGTGAAGAGGTGAGGAACTATAAGTGGAAACGTTAAGGGTTGGCGTAGGGTGAATATCTTCATTGACCACCACATACCTTTTATCGACCCTTGTTTCTATGTTCCCGTTAGAAGTGGCAAATAAATGAAAGCGTTACCTGTAACAAACAAAGGGCATGTATTAGAATGGTTATATTCACATTAAAAAGGATATCTTAGCTCGTTAAAAAAGCACAAAGCAGAGACCTCTGTTCGAAACTCATTAATAGGTGTTTTATATAAAAACATACACGATGGAATTCGTGGGATTTTATATCCACAATACCAAATGCATCTCGAAATACAATAAAAATCTCATTTTATTACTTCGATGTTAAAACCACCCTTAAAGCATCGCCCGCAACTAACGAACCACTCGTTCTAATCCGTTTAACCCGTCTTTCCGCTATGACAACGGAATCTCGACCCTCGTTTCATCGCTAACACCTATTGACATCTCGCCCCAGTCACCAGAGCGGCGACAGTATTCCAGCAATTATCAGTACACCGGGCGTAACGACATTAACGCGTCGGTCCCTCGGAAAAAAATATTCGATTACACCGCCAACGTCCCTCGATCGCCTAGCAGATCGTGGAGATCGATCCGGCCCGAAAGGAAGCCGCCCTCGTCGTAACGGGCGGGGAGGCGTCGCGATAATTACGTATATCGCTAGAGGGGGTGGCCTAAGTGCCACGCAACCCCGTCCACGGCGTTTCCTCGCAATTCCCGTGGCATCGGATTTCGCGATAGGACCGCCGCCGCGGCCGATAACGGGCAACGAGGAACGCCGTGGCACCGAGCAATCAGCCCTCGTCCTACCAGGAAGCCCGGCGCCTATGTCTTCGTGATCGTCGCTCGCCGACGGGCAACGAGACGCAGCCGCAACACTCGGCACCGAGCTAGATACGGCCCCCGTCAGGCAGACGCGACAATAAAGCTAATTGTGACCCTAACGTGAGAAAGCCTGGCCGTGCGTTCGTATACGAGAGATTTCAATTACGCCTCGTTATGCCGGCAGATGGGCATAATAGTCCTTCCAGCGTTCGCTGCCGACACTTCGTGCACGGAGAACGAGGCGAAACGCCCACGAGCGGGCCAAGCCTATGGCCAAGACGCTCCGCCGGGCAATAACTGGGGAAACGGTGACGGATAAGATTGGAATTTCGCGGGATATCTACTTGGATTTACTGTCGCTCGTTTCTGCCACCCCTCCCGTACACTTCTATTAGGCGACTGCGAGACTCACAGAGCTTCGCGAGGCAGGTTGCGCGAGTGGGTTAACAGTGGAGTTAGAGGGGGCGCGTAATATCACGGAGAACGTAGTAGGAAGTCTTCATAAACGTGGGTTGTGGGGTCTTTATGGATGTGGATTCATTAGTTCCGTGATACACGAAAGTTTTAGTGTAGGTAGGTACGAATTAAAACTTAAAGCTGAATGGATATTCAGGTGATATTCAGCTTTTATAAATATTCTATATGGGTTGATGGTGAGAAGATGAAGTGACGTTTCATTAATAATGAATCCTGACTCTGAAATATTTGATTCATGAGATGAGAAGCGTGGGTTTCCCTAGTGTGACGGTCTGAAAAGAAGACGATATTGTTTTTCTCGTGCGAAAATCACGTAAAATAAATCGAGGCTTCAACTTTAAGGGGTCAGTCCACTGTGACATGATGGTTTGAAAAATGAAGCTATTTTTAAAGATTTTTTTCTTCGTAAATACAACATATAATACAATAAATCTTTTTGGTAGTTATTATGCTACTCTTATATTATACACAAAATATTTAAAAGAATTTTTTTAATTTGTTTTAAAACTTTAAACGCGATTATCTCAAAACACCATTTTATCAACTGTGTGCAGGTGATTGCAAAAAAACTATTTGACCAAACAAACAGTCTGAAATTTGTACACGTTATTCAGCACATCAGTGGCTATGGTCGGGACTACGGAAAGCTTTTTCGATTAACTATTTCATACTTTTTACAAGGAAAAATGATTAAAAAATTCGCCGTATTTCGACACTTAAACTTCAAACCTCCGCCATTATGCTGTCAATGAGTGTATTAATAAGTAGACAAAACATTATTTACGTTGGACATTCCGTTTACTAAAAAATAAATCTTAAAAAATGACAATTTTCACGACTTCACAGTGGACTGACCCCTTAAACAGCCGTCAGTTTATTTTAAATTAATATTTAGGAAATTTCCTCCGTTAATCTGAGGATACATTAATATACTAATGAAATCATTTTTGTTTTTTGATTTTAGATAATCTGGTTCCGAATGGCAGTGCTCACCGCAAAACCAAATTTTAAAAAAAGCGTCTTCGATGTCGGTTGTTACTTTATTATAAACGTAAATATTTTTCTACGGAAAAATTACCAAATATTCTTTAAATGTTGCTCTTCTAAGTGCAAAAAGTTTTGTAAAAATATATGCTTCCGCTTTTTCACAAAAAATTCACAAACATTCACCTCTTTTCGACCGTCTGGCTAGTTATGACCCCTTAAAACCCCTTCTGTAGTTTCCATTAATTCTGTAGTATATCCCTCAAATTTGCTATCCAACCCACTTACTACCACGAATAACTTGACACGTGTTATTTCAAACTTCCGTTCAGAACGATTAATCCAGAAAGCCGACATTCTGTCTATACAGTCATTCCAGAACCTTGTTACTATATCTAAAAGAGAAAGAAGAAAATGACAGGCCATCAGCCTCGATGATCGCGAGCTACGTGAACCGAATTACCGTGTTATAAGTTTCCCCAGAGCCGGTGATTTTCATTTCCAGTCGGAACATCGCGGCACATTAAAGGACAGTTAATTATGCGGCGATACCAGTAGGCGTACCTGGTCGATAGTTAAACGTTGCCGCCGTACACTAATCGCCCATGTACGCCGGCCTCGTATCGATCGTTAAGTAGATGCCGCGAAAAAGTGGAAAAACGGCTCGGGATTGCGCGTTTCGAGTGGTCGAAACGACGGTGTCGCGACCACGGGCAAATCCCTGTAACACGTATGCACACGCATCGTGCGGCCCGCCAGAGAAATTGATACGTTATTCGTGGCAACGGCGGTATAATCAACGTATTTACTCGAACGGAAAAACAAGTAGCGTGCAACCGGCGTATTTATGCGCAACAGCGAAAGGTTTAACGAGCTGCCTCGGGCCATCCCGCACCCTATGTACTCGCGTAAAGTCGCATGATTCAAGACGACCGTGGCCCTGAATACCTTCGGCGTCGGATAGAATTCATTTGTTAGTCTTGTTTGGCCGCCGCGGACGTTCCAGGCTACTTATTACACGGCGCAGATTAATAGAAAATGCTTATCACGGAATCGACAGAGTCTGAGATATACAGGTAAGCCATGAAGATGTTAAAACGAGGATCGAAGTTTACCTACGCGATGTTTTCTTTTGTGCTCTGTATAACGATCGAACTTATCTGGATCAAAGGAAAGGGATATCATCACCGACCGATGTTTCTTATTTAAAATAATTACTATCCATATAAGAGTCCTCATCTGCGAACTACCAGTCTAACTGTACCTACACTGAAACTCTGAAACCAAGCGGTGCTCTTAAAGCAATCAGAAAACCCTCCACTGTCTCCTAGCACAGTGGTCCACAAACTTCGTTACAGTCAATTAAAAGCAACGAGCGATTTCCAAGAAATCTTTAAACGCCACACAACGAGAGCACATCCCGCGGCAAGCGTTTCAGAGATCGCACACTGCCGAGCTTCTCCGCGCGACCTCCGCCACACGATTTCGTCGCTCATGCCTCGGAATATACGACCAGCCGTCGAGAAAGCCGACGAATAAATCGTCGAACAAAAACCGAAGAGGGCTGACCCTTGTTCGAAAGCCCCTCGGCGAATCTTGCGACGAGCGTGCCTCGAGAGAGATCGGCCGTGTCCCCGTTTCCTGAGACACGTTAAATCTGTCGCGAAAGGGGTTAAAGGAGGATCGTGGCCGCTACTGCGTGGCTCTCTTGTTGCAACGAGCAACTGGGACAATGCGTCACGATTTCGGCGACGGCCGCGGATCACGCCTTGATCGTTATTAATGGCCCTCGGTTATTGTGCCACTGTGACACCCCGTAGCCTTTGTCCTGCTCCCTTGCTCTGTGCGTACACGCGACTTCTCAGCCTCACGGATTCATTGCTGGCTGGTTGCAGAGGGCACACGCAACTTGGTGTATTTATCACGACTGCTTCGTTAGACTGGGCTTCTCTTCTCGTTGGTTCCGTACGTCGAAGCTCGGATCAAGCTTGGATCAAGACGCATTTCCGAGCGGCACGCATCTTTCGAGTTACTACAGCTGTAGATTTAAGTAGGGTAGATGTCCCTATTACTGTCAGTGTCCCTATTACTGCCACTTCATTTATTTTTCTTAATAAAAATGAAACGTATAAAGAATAATGCACAACAATAATATTATTATTAAATTGGGACTGCTCTGATTATTATTAATATTATTGTTGTACATTATTCTTTATACGTTACATTTTTACAAATTAAAATAAATAAACTGGCAGTAATACGGACATTGACAGTAATAGGGACATCTACCCTATTTAATATCCGAAGTAGCTTCTAATCATATGGTGTTTAGTTTGGAGAAAAGTTGCGAAGATTATGTTCACGAGTCTCTCCATCTCGTACTTTATTACGCGTCCCAAATCTTCCGCCGTTCCCCGGTGCATCTTTTATATAAACGTCTGCGACCATCGAGCGAGAGGAACGCAGATTTCCCGGAGAAAAGTGAAACGCTGGGAACGTTTGTCATCGGCGCGCGACACGAAATATAAATCGTAAACAGGGCGAGGAGCTACAGGTTGAAGGGGCCGCCGGGAAAGGGGCAGAGAAATGAAAATACACTCGACTTGCTCGCCACGTTATCGCGGCAGCTCTGAACGGCGCTCCCCCTTTCTCTCCCCTGGCGGTGTTGCACCCCTCCTTCGGTATTTTTCGTTCACCTGCCCTCCCTGTGCCGAGCATCTACAGAAGCACGTAACTGAAAAACGTGCGCGACCGTTCGACTCGAACCCCGTGGCCTGCGAACCAGCCAATTTCTGCATACACCGTCTGTGGAGCGATTTCGCCGTCTACGGTCTACGACGAGCTACATACGTCGGAATATATCGAAAGTCTCACACGTGCAAGCGTCACGTGTGAGAAATAAACGTATGTACGTGAAAGTTTTTTACGCTGTGATCAGGAAGCCTTAATTTAAGAAATAAGTGCACGACTATCTTCTACTATCATCTTGTAAATGCTCACGCTTTTCAAGGAGAAATGTAATGGCGAAATTCCATGGTGATATTGAACGCTTACGTGCATCGACTTCCCGAAGAATCGCTCCTAATCTTCAACGTCAGGTGAATTGCAGGGTTCTCTGCTTCTCTTCAAGAGAACGAGACCCGGTTTTCCATTTTATCGCCCGAACGACTGCTCGATTTTCGAGCGTACGAATCGACAAATCGAATTCTAGCTGTTTGTTCACCCCGCTCCTCGCCCCGATTCCCTCTTTCCCTCCTTCTGTACACAGGCATGCTACACCCTTGCACGTCCCTTTCGCCCGTGTACGCGTACCTGTAGAATGGACCGGCGCGATTCAATTTGAAAAAACGGAACAGCTAAGGCGTCGACGTCGTCTGCGTGGGGAAACAATATTTTAACCGGAACGAAGGGGCTTCGAGAGCCCTTCGACGCCGTTACACACCTCCGTTCGCACAAAGAGGAGAAACACTTTAAAAGGAAAAATAAAAAGATACACACGGAAGGCTCTACTCTGTTGATAAAGGAAACTGTTCGCATTCAGGATCAGTCTACTTAAAAATATTCCAACTTACAGAGCCCCTAACACTGTTACACGAACGATTCCACCTGGAGAAGCAGGAAGCTCTTAAAACAGCGAGATATACTGGAAGAAAAATCTCATTTTTCAATTACCAAGCACAGAAACGGTACAAATGGTATTTATGTACCGTTTCGATGGGTGTATCTAAGTTGCGCAGCGCGATCCTCGTTCCTCCGTATCAGGAGAGCCGTCGTAAAATTCGCCTCGATTCGCCAGAGCGTTCCTTTGCAAACAAAAGTATCGGCCTCGTTCGTTTCCCCCTCGGTATGACACACGTTCCACCGTCGTGTCCTCTTATCGTTAAGTAGAATCGATATCGTGTCGCGCCCAGAAGGTTACTGGTCACGCCCCTGCAGGTTACTGCACCCAGAAGCGATCGTTAAATCTTTTCGCGGGTATCGCTCGGTCATTGTATACGCCGCTCGCGGACGCTCGATGACTCGCGATTCACGCGAACCGATACATCCGATCATGCACGCTCCTCGTTACCGTCCCCTCGCGCTTTCTTCGTCCCCTACGCCCCCTTATTTGTCGGTGCACGTCTGTCTTGTTATTGCACGTTGCGCCCCGCGGATCGGCTCGTAACCACCATTTTTCGATTTCACTCCGCCGTAAAATGCAGCTCCCCGACTTTCGCGATGTCTTCTTCGATACGTCGCGACGCGTTTCGACGGGTCTGCCGGTGTCGACAATGAAATTGGAAACTGTACACGCGGTTTACGATCTCGCAGAGGCTTCCGCAAACTGTCACGCGAAAACCTGAAATATGCGACATAAATGTGCAAGTTTCACGTGGAACCGCCTGCTAAGGACGCGTCGACCTCGCGCTCATGCGCGCGCTGGATTTAGGTGCGATCGAGAAGATCCAGGAACGATCGTTTCAGGCCGAACGGGCGAATAGTCACCTGGAAACGACTCTCGCCGGCAACAATGGAACCGGTCGCATCGATTTTTGCGAGGATCGATGTCTCCGTCCCGCGGCTTGCGGCCGACCGATCTGTCCACTGACCTCGATCGACCGAACGAACCTTGATCATCCGTCTAATCGATAGTTTCATACACTTCCGTTGATTATATCGCGACGACAGTTCAAATCTGCAGCGCCGCTCCGACTTTCGACACTGACGTTGACGGTAGAGCTTTCTCTCCCCCTCCGAGCAACGATTAAAATTACATTTGTTCCCTTCCGCGCAATCAACGTCAGACTCAACGATCCAATATTTACCCCGGTGAGAGAGGCGAGTGACCCTTCGCGGTTCGAAATCTCGAAAATCAATAGCAGAAAAGGGTCACCGGCCCCCACGGTCCCTCTTTCCCTGCCGGGTCAGCCTCCGTGATGAGCATCCTCTTGTTAGCATACTCGTCGGGCAATCGGAAATATTGGAAAAGTTTCGCGACAAGCGGGGACACGATCGAACGTTAATTGAGCACAGGTAAATCGTAGAAATTTCGATGGAAAGTAATGCGAGGGGGAGATTCGTTATTGGTAGCACAAGCTACCAACTCTCGCTGGAGGACTCTTTATTACTACTTTGTTATAAACTACTTCGTATCCTTGACTCTGCAAGTGACGTACAAACGTGCACACGTGAACGAATGAACAGGCTATAATTCTTAAGATCGTAATGAATTCAAACATAATTATGTCATACATTAATCCTGTACATGCTTAAACTATAGAGAACAAGGCAATTAAGGGGCAGCAGTTTATCCTATTCCGTAGACAGCTCGAAAAATGATTGCGTAAATTGCTCGGCTCCCTTCACGGAGCCATAACGAGCTTCAAAAATAACGACGACAGCAATGAATTCTTTCCCTCGTGCATAGAAAGCGGGCGAAGCAATTAACAGATCGCTCGGTGGCAGCTTATATCGCGGCCCCGTCACTCCTCAACTTTTTCTCCCCGCGACTGTCGCCGCGTCCGCTGCGTGTTCCTATTTTAGCCGAACACAGGCACCGTCTCTCAAAGCCACTATACAAGTATAGTGACTGTACCATGGGCCCGTGGTTTCCTAAAATTCCTTCCTCGTCCCTGGCGAGCAGCTCTCCTCGACGTGTGTCCGATGCGTTTACCCCTGGTCGCCTCGTGAAAGCCAACAAAGGGCGAGGAAGGGCGTCGCCGCGGAGGATTACTAACGGCGATGACTCGACCAAGGGCTAAGGAAAGCAGCCGTCGAAGAAAGAGAAACAGAAAGCAACGATAACGTCAGCGACACCTTTGAAAGCGAAAGCAATGGTCACTCCGATTAATATTCGACGATGCGTCACAGCTCAGGTGCGACGGCCCGATTCGTTGGCCGGATGCACGGGCACAATGGGACACGGGTTTACGAGGTACACGCGAACTCTTCCTGCCACGCATCCGACCTGGTCCCCTTCGCCCTTCGTCATTCCGCCGCGCCGGCAGCCATGCTCTTCTTCGGTAGCCTTTCCCGTGTCACGAAGAGTCGAACCACCTACCACGCCGGGGGTTTCATCACACCAGTACGCACGTCGCCGCACGTGACGCGCATTTATCCGCCCGCTTTTTCGTCGAGCCAGGGCCAATTTCCCAAAGACCACCGGGCATTAATCACAGAAGAGACGGGGCTAATAACCGGCGGATCCGTGTGTATCGTGCGAGCGGGCGGTTTAAGAGGAAAGAAGGAAGCAAAGGGAGACGGAAAACACCGAGGCCACGGGCTATTGTCATTATTGCGGGATGATACACCTCAGGATTGCCGGACGAGGTGCTGGGGCGCGAGACGTTCCGGAGTTTCATCCTGTTAATCAAAAAGTTTCATAAAGGGTCCAGACTACGACACCGCGGCGCTGCAACGATGATCTATTGGCCGGGAGTATGTTGCAGCGTCCTGAAATATGTGTTGCAGTTACTTTAGCTGCACACGCGACTCACGGAAACCGCGTTGCTTCCACGCCTCGACAGCGGAGGAAGCGCCACTGGGGAGTGTATCCTCCTTGACGCGTCTCAATCGGGCCGCTCGGGCTACTTTATTACGCGCGATGGTCGTTAGCGCGTGAAAACAAGGCGTAAATCGTTTATCCGCGGTTCCGACGACGACTTTCGAAGCCAATGGACCGAGCAGGGAGAGCGTCACGCGCCAACAACCGCGAACACGGTGTTCAGTCGCGCTAGTAAATTTATCTGTCCCGCTGGCTTACATAATTCTCAATTTCTGTCGCGATATCGAGACGGCACGATGCGACTCTGGGTATTAAGGAAGCGATCTTCCCATCGTGGCGAGTAAGTGACGGGGCAAAGTAAACAGTCGGCAGGAAGATGCATGCACGTACAAAATAATACAAGACATGTGTGATAAAAAGAAGAGATGAGCAAACCCATTTAGAAACTGGAACCTCCTCGCGCGGCCACAGTGTCTCAATTGTTTCCCAATCTCATCGTGCAGCTCTCGCGTAGTTCTCACATGCGATCCCAAAAAGTCCAGTAGTCAAGCAACCGAGCACTTTACGACGTCCTTTGTTTTCCACGCGTCCCGATACCAGATAACGATAAAACCGTATCTCGCCGTTAATGAAATTTACGATCGCCGGAAACGGCGAAATCGCGGTCCGCGTGTTGGTTTTTTCCCCAAGCCGCTGGCGATCTGACCGCAGAATTATGCGTTTGACTAACTAACAGGGCAGAGATTTACACTCTCGATCGAGCACAAAAGCCTGGCTGCCTTCCGTCGACCGCGCGAGATATACACCTTGTGTCGCCGAGGTTTAAGATTCATGCGGATATCCCTTAAGGGCCATCCGCATTCTGCGCGAATCAATCCGACTGTAAATAACCCTCGCGCCACTCGTAAAATCCGTCGAACGGAGAGGCATAAAATCCTGCTTGACCTTTTTAGTACACTTTAGGCTGATAAACGCCCCGCCGCGGCGGCGTAAATAAAAAGCAATTAACGATAAATTCCCAAACGCCAGTCTTGGACGTCAGACGCCGCTCCGCTTGTGGCGCCCCGCTAGAACTGCAATTATGACACGCTAAAGTTTTAATTAAACGGGCCCGTTTGATGCCGGCCGAACAACGACGATCGTGGTCGCTGGATTAAGGATACCTGGCTGGATGTAACCGGGTCTGCATGCGTAAACTCTGTTCTTTTCGTCTCGCGGCCCCACCCCCTCATATTCTTCCTCCACCTTCTCCGATTGCAGCCAGCTCGTTGATGGTGTTCGGTTTCTGATTATCGGAAATCGATCCTCAGCAGGCCGTTAAGAGCACGGTTGACTAAGCGGTAGGCGCGCCTCCGCCTCTTTCTCTTTCTCTCTCTCTTTCTCACTGCTTTCACCGCGAAAATGTACAATTGCCGGACCCGCGATGCGCTCTTTCGTTCTCTCCACATGTGGCCTTTTTTCCCCTCTATTTTCTTTCGAGGACATCTGACTGTCAGTATTGACTCCAGTCCGCGAGTGATTGGGTTCGAGGAAGATTGACGTGCCCGAAGCTGTGCGTGCATTTATGTTTGATAATAAATTTGACTACTTTGGTTGTTGGAAAATAGATAGAGAGAGAAAGATTCTCTGTTTGATTGAAACGTCGCGTCGTGCCACTCGAGAATCTTCAATTTCGTCCAGGCAACTCTGCCGGCCAGCTTAATAACCGTTAATGCGCGCGCCGCTCGATTTGACTGACACTGAAGAAGGAGGCACACGGAATCGAGGGCTCGAGTTTGGCAAATACAGTAACCGGTGTTCAGCAGACCGTGGCCGGGGTTCTTTTCCTCGATTCGTCCTTCTTCGGCGGGGCGAGGTTCGGGGCGAGGTTCGATTCCTGATTATTGGAAATCGATCACCGACGGCCCGTTAAGGACACGGTCTAGGAAGTCGATGCCCGTGCAGGTATCCTTGCCGATACACACGATTCAGGCCCCGAGACGGTCGTTCACATTTAAATATCATCGCGCGTCGCGACGCTGTCTATTTGCCGCTGCTGAACTTTCGGCAATTCGGGAGGCTTCGAAAAATCACTGGTGATTGACATTTTGCCACTTGTTCCGCGGGACCTTGTCATTCGCGCTGCTACGCATCAAACTTTCTTGCTAACGCTCGTTTACCTGCGCAATTACAGAGTTGGGCATTATTGGAATAAATTTATATTCCCTATTCGTTATTCCGAATGAAAATTTATTCGTAATTCGTTCTCCCGAATGAAAATTTATTCAAACAAAAATCTTTTCAATAGGTATTCTCGAATAACTTCATTCTATTCGAAATAAATATTTATTTGAATAATGCCGAACTCTGCACAGTTAACAGTCCATCCATGTACATAAATACCTTAGTTCCGCGGTATATTCCTCCAGAAAACAGAATGTACCGCAAGATGGGAGATTTCATTGGCTCTAATCGGACGATTCGTATGGTCCTCCACGTGCTCGTAAAGCGCAAGAAGGAAAACATGGAATTATCTTCCTTACGAGGCAGTGCGTTCCCTTCGGAGAGAAAGATGCGGACAGACAAGCTAGAAAATGGGCAGACTATTCTGGGGAATGATGCTACAGAGCAGAGTGGAGGGGAGGAAAATTGAGCGGCGAGGGCGGTCGTTGTAAATTAAATTTGGTTGCGGAGGAAGTCATAACGACTGGCACGTGCCCCGTGGTCGTTGCACGATGCATGGGAGCCCGCGCGCGCGCGCGCGTGCGCCATAGGATTACGGAAAAATCTTCCAACGCACCGGCTGGGCTCGAGGGATTCTTTCCTTTTCTTTTTTTCGTCAGGAAGCGTGGCTGCTACGTGATTCGAATGCGTCAAGTTCGTGTGCATTGAGGCAAAGCCAACGGAAGAGAGGGTCTAATTATAAGCTGATTATAAACCGCGCACGGATTTATTTCCCTTGTCGTCTGACTGAAGCGTCTGTGCGACAATTTTCCATCCACGATGATTCATTCCGCGACACTCGTGCGAGAGAAATTACTGAATTGGATTGAAGCAGTATTTTTCGTTGGTAAAGATGAATCATAAATAACGATTTCCATTGATTATTATATCGATTCATTGTATTCCTGAATCCGCGTGTGGAAGTGAAATGGTGCAGCATATGGTATGCAAGCAAGAGACTGGATATAAAGATCCGATTAACTTCGAAAGCGACAGTGACCCTGTTCCACACAGTGCCAGCCAGAGTCATCGAAAAAGAGGGAATTACGTAACGCGGCTCAGTAATATTTCAAAACGACCGAACGACTGCCTGCACACGTCCGAATATATTGCAAGGAAAAGCAATTATATAACGCGACCGGAGGATATACGATTTTTCATTCGGTTAAATTAAAAGTGATCTCTCCGCCGCCCCGAGTGCATCATTTTTTGCCGGGACCGTATGCGCGGGCGCGGGTACTCGAAACACCATGGTCCCGATACAAACTTTAATTACTCGTATCGTTAATTAAATCCGTCTGCACACAGCCGACGTCAGTTGACCATCGGGAACTGGGGCCCTCGTATTTCACCGAGAGCTCATAATGCACGGGTAAATAATAAGGGACGGGACCGTTCCTTCCATCGTAAGTACAGTTTACACAATTTTCATCGTCGAGAGCGGCCGACCGGAGGGGATGGATGGAGAAATAATACCATTTTTTATCCCCTCCGCCCTTCGACCCACGCGCGGCCACTGAAACCCTTTCGACTTCGATGCATTTCAACGAGGTTTGCCCCGAGATTGATGAATCGGAAAACAGTAGTTTAAACCGAGAGGAAAAACGCGGCGATTAACGCTTCGCGCAATCGTGTCGACCCGTGTACGTGTGCACACGCGCGCGCGCTCTCATCGAGGGTCGAACGCTCTGGCTGCCACCCTCTTTGTAATCGATTGCAGCTGAGTAAACGAAACCTCGAAATTAACGGGCTATTACGAATTTAAACGCTGTAATAACCGCCCACCGTGGAAACTACTCCCGGGCTCGTTCCCCTTTCCCGGCAATTATAGTTAAACCGAAATAAAATGGCCGATCGTTCCGCGTGCCGCCGTAAATCTACGCCGAGCCTTTTTTTCTCTCTCTCGTCGCGCGAGCATGACTGTAATTTCCCATAAATAACGCGAAACACCCGATGGATTCCTGTGCGCGGTCACGTTTTCGCGTTCCGTAGGTGGACCGGTCGTTGTTCGACCGGAAACAGGTGGTTAGGATAAAATTGCGGCCTCGGACACAGGGTTTTTTCACCGGCGATCTAATCAACACGAAGTGACTTTAATCGCGTCGTAGAATTACTTCGATGATAATTAGGGAAATTTCAATCAGTTCTGCGGTTCTAGACTTCTTGGAATTTCAGAATAAACAAAAAGTACCTATGTTCGCTCCAGGTGAATGTGCTAAGGAAATTGGCCTTTCGATATAATAATCGTCCACAGGCTTCAGACATTGCGCAACGATTTGAAAGCAAGTGTGATAAGCTAATAGATAGAGTATCTTTAACCTTTTAACTACATTGCTCAAGACGCTTACCTATTCGTCACTTTTAATGAGAAGATACAATCAAGCTGGCTGATTAAGTGGGACGCCAATGAGGACATTCACTGTTTAGCTACTACTAAATTTCAATTGCGACGGCATTGTAAATATTATAATCCATTGAAATGGTTCAAATAGAAATTCGAGTGACCCCTATGCCGAAAAAAGCCACTCATCCTCGGGCCAACATTAACTGTCTATCCTTCTTTCGCTATCACAATGACTATTCATCCCGAAGCAAGTCAACGTCCTCTTTTAATCACCCCAGTGCACTTAACCCCCGCTTCCAGAGAAGCCTACCGCCCAGACGCACGATTCCACGACCTTTTCGAGGAACCTCCTCCCTCGAGCACACCCGCCGATCCTCCGCGGGATACCGAATCCCGTCTTTCTCGTGTGTACGTGGAAGAGGCCCGCGGAAAAAAGGGCCCCTTTATTCGTTCCTCGGGCCGCGTTTATCGTCGCTATCGCGCGCACACTTGACCGAGCCGAGGAGAGAAAGAGAACGAACCTCGCGCGATGAGCCTCGATCATCAACGTGGCGCCAGCATGCAAACGAGCCGGGACTCAGCGGCCGAGCGAGCGCCGAAAGAGAGAACAACAAGCAACGGCTTATTCCCAGCGAGACACGTGATGGCTGCTGATTGGTGTGCAAGACGTGTTCACTCGTCACAGCTAACGCAGACGGAAGATGCGCGAAGGTGCTTGAGAAACCAGTCGACCACTGAGTGCCTCATCTGGAATAGGTGTGCTAGCTTAGCACGACGCTCTGTCGTGTTCTTCCTCGCTGCAACTAAGCAGCTGACACCGCGAGTCCCACTTTAGCTACAAGCCTAAGATCCATCTACAATCCAGATACTAACAAACGATTATAAGAAGAATCTATCGAAAGTCGACGTATGCAAGCAGAGATTCGATAAATCCGCAGACCAGGGAGCCCATCCGAAGGATCCTCCGCGAGCCAGTGGCCCGTCCCCCGTTTCCGGTGTCCGTGGACCACGTGGAGCGCCGTATTTTTAGAACGCCCATCCGATACGTCGGCCCACCACCGACAGGTGGATCGTTAACCGTGAACGTCGTCGCTCCGTTACTTCCCCTTCGTTTTTTCACGGTGCTTTCCTGCTTCATGGACGGTGACGAATGTCCTGGCTCACCGCGCCGAGTCGTCACCGTGTGCGGTATTTCTGAGGACCTCTGCCTCTTCGCGCGCGGAACAGAGCTTCGGAACCTCGTCCTCGGCTTATTTACGACTCCGGCTGGCAAAGAAATTCGCCGAGTCCGATGCGCCGCGGTCTCGTAAAGAACGAGTTTATAACCGGGTGATCCGTCGGGGCTTTTCATCGCTCGTTCACCTCGGGGATCGAATACCGAGAGGGAGGATATACCTCGGAGGGTTGGTTCGATCCGAAAAGCGGAACTAAAGTCGAAGGTATCGTCGATTCGCTTTCCCGCCTCGAGCAGGGATTGTTAATAATAGGAGGGGCATAAATCAAAGTCCCATTCGCGTCTTTATTGCTCTATTAAATGGGACAGCTGGTGCCTGGCGTCGGTTCTCTCTTCGGCACGGGTAGAGGAGACGGAAGAGAGAGAGAGAGAGAGAAGGCAGGAGGCTGGAATCAGCCCGGATAGCTTCCGCAAGGGCGCATTTGTCTTGCAGCGGAGGATATATACCGGGGATGGTGTGAAAACCCGCGGTCTAGAAAGTTATGTCGATCCGTATCCGGTTGCCGCTAGACGTATTGAGTTAATATCATTAATTTCCGTCAATGATCTCGCTTTCGTCGGTCCGCGTGTCGATTCCATTATGCCATGGCTCCGTGGGGGGTTCAGGGGAGAATCGAACCTTGTTTACATACAAATGCGTCCGGTTATATTGTGTCCCTCGAGCGGCTAACGTGGTTTCAAACTAATTCGCTGCTGGTAATTTTCTATTCGCGCCGAACGCCAAGTTAATTGGCCGATTCAGTCTGACGAGATTCCCAGGCCTGACAGAATAGTACCGATTCGGAATGATTCTAATGACGTCACACCTCCGCGGTCACGTTACGCTTACTATTGTAACAACACAAATCTCCTTTATGGAGCAGTTGCTTTCAATTTTCTATCAAAACTGAGAAATAGATAAATGAATTTATTCACATAGAATACTCCTTCAATCTCGCTACTTTCTTGCCAGATCGCGCACGCTCGACGATCAACGCTCCACAGGCGTTGTTGCGGCTGAATCCTTGAAACATCCAGGTCGATCGCAGCGGGAAGGCGAAACTTGACTTGCCCTGGTTCCACCGATAAGCTACACGCGTTCGCAGAAGCAGGGATCGCATCGGCACACGGTGGAAGTTAGTACACCCGAGATTCGTCGGTCGCCGTGCCCCATCGTTCAAACTCTGACGACCCACGACTTGCCTGGCATTCGTCGTTTGAAATTCATAACCGTCGAAGGGGTGCAACACGTGCCGCAGCTCGCGAAGTTACGCGACGCGCGCGTCGCCAGCCGACAGCTCTCCTATCGGGTTAATAACATTAATTTCCGTCAACGGGCTCCCGAACTGCAATACTCCGGGGCTCGGTGTGACGATACCGCGGCCGATCGAAACCTGTTTACATACAAATTCGCTCTGTAAAAGGCCAGCTGCGATGCCGAAATCCCGAACAGCGGCCGGCGCGGCGCCAGGCTAATTTTCGCGCAACAACGCGCCAGCCCCGTGGACAGTGGTCGTGACAAAAGGCGAAATTGCCGTCCGACGAACTTCGCGTGGCCGGCCGATCGTAAATCGCCGCGACGAATAACGCCCCGACCGTTGCAAAATGGCGCGGAAGGTTTCGCGGTGTATTTGCATAACGAACTCGGACGCGCAATAAATCGGCGCGATAACGCGGGCGCGTTCGGCGAGCTTTGATCGATGACAGCGCCCAGCGACGACGATCCAGGGCCTGGACGTCGCGGCAACGAAGAGGAAATGGAGGAGTGGCGTTTATTAGAAGTATCGCGAGCTTTTCGACCGTTCACGACAACGTTGCCGCTGGAATCGGCCTCGAGATATGTATCGAGGAATGTTGCTCCGCGTGGAAATTCCGAGCATCTGGAACCAGGCCAAGCATTTTTATTGCCACCGAGCCTCTTCGACGTTTCGTAGAGCGTACGCAAGACGTTGCTGCGCAGCATGAATATCCCTGTCCTCGCCAATACGATTCCTCGAATTCTTTCGAGCTGACGACGGTACCGAGGCACAGAGAAGGTCGTCGCCTGACCACCGACCTCCGGCGTGAGTTACTCCCTGGCGGATAGTTTCACGGTGATTTCTATGCGGCGGAAGATTAAGGAGCAAGTTCGATTGCGATTTCCACGGGGGCACGTAACTGGGACGCGGTCTGATCGTTTTAGCAATAGACGAACCGATCGAGGCCGTGGTAGGGCGGTGAGGGGAGCGGATCAACGAAGGAGAGGAAATTCTATCGAGGCAGATGCAGCCGTGTTAGAGCAGAAACCGCGCGTACAAAGCACCGAAAATCCCCCACGGATCCGTCGATTTTGTGGGGCGGAGTCGACGTTAGATATGCTTCGGGGAGCATCGCGAACCTCGGGAAACCGTCGAACGAGCTTTTCTAAGCCGGCTGGATTCCCTCCGGGGGTCGAGCTCTGTATCTACCTCCCTCGTTGCGCTTTAACGATGATAATCTCGCTGGTAATTCGCGTACATGCGTTTCGACGATAACTCGCCAACAGGCGTATAAAACGGCGATTCAAGATGATCGAGAAGTCGTCGGGAGCTGTCACACGCTCCTTGGGCAGAGTTCTTGAAAAATCGTCTTCAAAGCTTCGACACGACGTGAATCAGCGGAGATGGATGACGAATGCCCGTGGAAAACAGATCTTCACGGACTAGGCGGAATAATTTCGCGACTACGAGGCAAGAAAGGGAGCCGTGATGGCCCGTGGTGCACGAGAACACGTTTCTTGCCATGAGAATCCGGCGGATCGAATCCGCGCGAAATCCGCTCGATCACGAGCCTCTTCCATCTCATCGTGATTCGGCCGATCTCGCATAAATCGAGTCACGGATCAGCATCGTGGCCCCGCAACGGAGTTATACGCCGTTGGATAACGAACGGGGACAAAGGGGGCACGCCACGAATTAATCAGTCGGCCATTTTCCAAACGCATCGATGGTACAGAAATGGCAGATTAATAATAAAGCGGTAAATGAGGACGTCAGCCGGGTAGCAATTTAAATTCAGCCATTTCCAAACGTAATTCCCTTCGGAGCATGTATTTTTCAAGTGACCCTACGGTTAAAATTTTTCAGAAAATCAATTTTCACTACCAATTTTTATAAATAAATATATATATATATATATATATATATTAAAAACAATTATTGCTCCCAAACGAGTGTATCAATAAATGCCAAATATATATTTTAGGATATGTTATAACCTCTTCTTGTAAAAAATTCATAAAGGTCGCCTATCTTTTAAAAGTTTTGACCGGAGGGTTCCCATAAAGTATTAGAGAGGAAGGCAGAATAATCGTAACGTGAAATTTATTTCACCAATGGCTAGCGCAGCATTAGAATCAATGACGACGTATATAGACTTGTCAGCATTGGCACGGCTAGCTTCGCATATATTTGACTGGACAAGAGTGTATGAACTTGTGTAGCTGACTCTGCACACCCTGCATACAGTGACATACATACATATCGTGGCTCGATAGGAGCTCATGCTAAATGCATCACGGCAGTCAAAGTTTTAAACACGTCGCGCCGAGAAATCCCCTTTCTTGGGCATGTCGAATCGCCGAGCAGTCCGTTCATAATGCGCCGCAGCTGAAACGACGACCTGGGGGACCGGGTTTAAAGGGTCGCGTCTATCCTATTGTCGGGGGCCTAGTTTCGTACCGGGGGACCCTGACTTTCGGGGCCCCGGTGGGCCTCTTGAGCGGCGAAAGAAGAGGGGAGTGTAGTTTCATTGCTGTCGGTCGATGCGACGCGAGAGCTCACGCTCGCTCGGTTTATTCGAAGAGACTGCGATTTGCGCCAGCCTCGAGTGTTCCTCTCCACGGGACGTCCTATTATCGTCCCCCTTCGTCCTCCCTCTCTACCCTTCACCTTTTTTTCCGCGACTCCCTGCCTCGGCTAAGTGGATTATCAGGGATATCCGTTTGATCTCTCGGCCGAAAGGGCGGCTCGGATAAACTTCCGTGCGTCTCACGGGCCCGTGCAGGTGCAGCGGATAAGTTCTTTCGTTCGCGACAGTCGGAGACGGCGAGTATTGAATTTTTCAAAGGCTTCCTCTCGTATCCAGCCCCGAATCTAGTATTCGCCCTTGGGATCGCGATATTTTCGTTATCGGGAGACCGTGCCTTCTGTTGCGCGTGTATATAATGTTCGCGACAGATACCGTTCAACCTTCCACGCGCACCTAGCGCGGCGAATTAAATTTGCGTAAGTAGTTGGTAGTTTACTACTGTGTTATCGACTAGAACACGGTGAACGAAGGTTGTACGAAGTGCCGTGATTGACTCGAGTGATGCATATCCTGAGTACCTACATGCCTATTTCCTGCACCGAGTGGAAACACTCTGGAATTTGACAAGGAAACTTCGCGTTAACAGTGTTCGAATAAGACTCAGTACCTAAATGAATTTGAGAGTTCACGTTGAAAGTGAAATTGTTACAGCGTATCAAGCCTCGCGCGTTAAACTCCCTGCGGGTAATCGCGTCCACGGTAGCTTCTTCCCCGTTGACACGATTGCTCCCTTCACTTACTCCCCATATTCACCCGCGTGGTATTTCAGTGCCTGGAGCCAGAATGTGGTATCGATTTAACTCGTTCCTACCCGTCTCAGATTCCCTCTGACTCGCTGTTAGCGTAGCGCCGTGGTCCCTCGAGTCGCTCGTCAGGACGCGGGTCGCGGGCGACGACGGCGTCGACTTACGTAGTCAAGAAGGAGAAGCCGCCGGTGGGTCGCCGCGAGGTCCGCTCGACCAGCGGCAACGATGACTTCCTCCGCGAGGGTTTCGATTCAATGGGGTCGCGATGATCCGACAATGGAGCCGAGAGTTTGGTCGAGGGAAAGAACTGCCATAAGGGGGCTTCTGGAGGGATCTCCAAGCGAAATAACGAGTCACGCTCGCCTCGGTGGCACGATCCACCGTTGGCGAGCCTCTGGAAGGGTGAAGAGACGAACGAGTGGAGAACAGAAGGACGAACGGAGGGGGAGGGGGTTAAGGCGTTCGTCGGAGAAAAGGATAGGGGTGGGAGAGAGGCCAAAAAAAAAGAGGAGACGTGTGACAATCTTATTGTCGTTTCTGGATCCGCAGAAAAGTCGTTTCTCCACCGGGCACATCCAACAATGAGACCCTTCTTTCTCCTATCCATCCTTCTTCGCCGCCACTTTCGCCTCGTCTATTTTTCTATCCCCTCTGTGAGTCTGTGCTCGGCTCGCTCGTCCCGTCCGTCAGAGTCCCTCGACGCGCAAAAAGCAGTTAAAGCGATTAAAGTCCCCGAAAGCTCGGCGAGAGGCGAAGCGCGATAGAAAGCCTTGCGAGTTCTTTGCTGGCTCCCTCCCCTTTTTCTACCACTGCCAACGTCTTCACTGCGGGGGCTGGGATATTGCGACTCGCGCTTGGAATTGCCCCGAGCAATTGCACCGGAATCTAACTTCCATTCGGACTTATTATTTGAACAGGGACAGCGCCGTTTCGATCGCTTAACGCTCCTCCGAGCCACCCCCTTTCACCCTCCCCGCCGTTTCGTGTTCTCTGGATCGATGTCACGCTATCGAGCAAGATCGATGGACCGTGAAAGAGTTTCGCTTCCTGAATCCACGCAGGCTGTGTGGAAACGGAGCTACTTGTATATACCTACCCTTTCAATCAGAATGTGCTTCAGAAGCAAAAGGTTTCGCGTTTCGCGTGAGTAACAATCGCGGCACGGTTGATCCGGCGAAAGCCACTTCATGAAATCTCAATGAACTCGCGGCAGCGAGGCGTGCTCAAGGTCGCGCGCACTAATCATCCCCTGTCTCCCCCGATCGTCTCGTGGGTGAAACCTAAGCACGCCAAGGGTCAAGGATTAAATCTCGCGTCGTGGCTCACAGCGAAATCTCCGAACCGGAAGAGCAATTACTACTGATTGACCTGCTCGCTTGGTGCTCGCCACCCGAACCGTGTAACGGGATTAATAAAGGTCTCCGGCGTTTATAATCCGGCCGCAGGGGCGAGGGTGGGCGCTCCTCGTGACGGGCAGGGGGGAATCAGGGCACGTGCTTTTCGAAACTTACCGACTAGGTACTCGCGAGCTCGATTTTTACCGGCGCTAATTGCTCGTGCAACCACGCCACGGTAAATTAAGAAGCGTTGTTCATCGAGAACGCTTTCTCGGCTAATGCTCTTAGCGCCGGGGCTAATTGGGCGCGCGAGACAATGCTCCCGGCTCCGACATGCGAACGAAAACGTCGGTTAACGAATCGTTCGAGGTAGTTATCCGAGTAAAGGGTACCGAGAGGAATCGATGAAACGCGACGTACTGGTGGGATTCGCGTGTTTTCAGCGAGGATCACGGGCTAATAGAGTTAAGGTAAAGGTACCAGTAGTTGACCATGTATCAGTAATTGACCACTTTTCAGAAAAACATGAAAAATAAGGTTTTTTGAAGTGACGATCATTTGAAAAAAGTGCAGTTGACTTGCCCTGACGTCTACCAACTAAAATCTAAAACCCTCAAGTTTGAAGTACAATATGAATAGTGTTGGCGAACGTTTATTTACACCAAGGTGAGCAGAACTCGCAACGTCTACTCTGTTCCTGAATTGAACTTTTTATGGAATTGATTTGTTTTATTTCTTATTTTATTCTTTAATTGTAATTTGTGCTGGTAATTATTCAAACTAAATCATACTAAAATGATTCCCAACATTATTGCTTTAACCCTCTTTCTAGTATAAGTGGTCAACTACTAACGAACAGAAGGTTAATTACTAGATTTTTCATTTTTAAGAGTGGTCAACTACTGAAGCAATTACTGAATTTTTAAATATGTTTTTAAATTTGTATAAGTAAACTTTTTTTTAAAATGTGGCCTTATTACATAATCTAGAAGACTTAAAGAGTGTCTTCAGCCTTCGACTCTCGCTATTTGATGACAGAGCAAATAGTTGCTATTGTTTACGTGAAGGATTTCTCTTAACTGGTCAACTACTGGTGCCTTTACCTTACATGTAGGTATAATACTATAAGGAAAATATTCTGAGAATTTGACAGTCACGTGATATGTAGTTTTCCACATTTCCAGGGAGTTATAAGCGTACCTACCGATCGCGATAAGACGCCAAGTTGGACGTTGATACGTGATGCGAGATTCAAGGAAATACAGCGCGCTTAAAAAAGGCCGCGTGCCCGCGAGGATCAAACGATCTGCCCTGGCTAAAACGTCGATCTATAATCACAGGACGCGGGAACTCTTTTTTTCTCCTCCTCATTTCGTTTCCGTTCCTTTTTAATCGCCGTCGCAGCTCGCTCCCCGAGATTTCCGAGAACGACGCGGTAATTGGACCGGATCGTAGTCACAAAGTCGATAACCGGGCGTAATTGAATCCGTAAGCAGACTGTCGATCAACGGGAGTCCCCGGGAACGTCGAAAGCCCCCCGCTTCGGCTCGGTTCAATGGAGGAGCGCTTTAGTTTTGCAGCTGGCAGCAAAGAAAGATGAAAGTTCGCCTCCCCGTTTTCCCGGTCTACGGCCACTAGTCGCCCCCGTTCACGGTAATTTTTCGTTTAATCGCGCACGCTAGCGTCACCCTCCCCGGAATTTTCTACTGTATGACGTATAATGGGGGGGACGAAGAACGGAGCGGAAAGGGGATCGAGCCGCGTGATCCTCGCTGCGAGATAAAATTGTGCTGGCCACAAAGGGAGCCAACCGGCGGCCTTTATGCCCGCGCTTGCAAACATTGAAAAAGATACGTCTTCATTTTCCGGAACAAATGCCCGCCGCTCGCGTACCCCGCAAGCGGGCGCGCGCGCGCCAGTTAGTCGCGGCCTTTGCCCGCTCTGCCGAATACGTGGACGGTCCTCGTGGTTCCTTTTTTTCCATCGAATTTCTGCGCGTCCGCTCAAATTTCCGCCTCGATGGCGGCGTTTTTCCATGGAATTTAACGTCGACGTTTGCTGCTTCCCTTTGTGCGCTCGCTCCCCTCCCCACATCTTTCGGCAAGTAATGTGACGAGAAATTGAACATTTGCGGATCGCGTGGCGTTAAAAGATGCAGGAAATAATTCGTCCAGTAGGATTCATACACGCGAATAATGTGCTCGTGGGAATTTAATCTGTGGAGTAACAATGGTCTTCGAATTGAATCGCGGAGATCATTCAACGATGGGAGAAACCCACAGGTTCTTGCTGGACCGAGTCCACCCCCCTCGATTGACATTATCTCGACCGCGCGATGCTTGGAGATTTCTTTTCGCAGGACGCACATAATGTGGGGCACGCGTAAAAGGAGGGATCGGAGGCTGGGTGCTTTGTGGCCTCGTAGCGAGATAAAACTGCCTCGCGATACAACGATCCTCCATCCCGCGACCTCCGAGTAGAGAATCTCGGTGTAAAGGGGTCCAACGGCTGAGAGAGAGTGGTGCTGTCTCTGTTCCTCTTTCCCCTTTCACGATTCTTCCTCGGCTGGCTCGTCGTCGGTGAGCACAGGAGAGACGAATGAAAACGTTCGCCCGTACAGAATAATTCATTGTCCTCCTGAAACCGGCGGTGCTTCACGCTTGTTTGGGGAGCGGATTCATCTCGTTCGAGCCTCGGTGATCCTCGACGAAGGCAAGCCGAAGCGTACGGATAATCCCGCGGTGGCTGCGTCTACGGTTTGTTTTGAATTCTTAAAACGCAGCACCATGCCCGAGCTTTATTGTTCCCCTCGCTCGCCCCCCTGGGGACCAGAAATGGGTGCTCTTCCTGCACCCAACTGCCTTCCTACGATTCGAAATTGATTCCACGTTTCTGTGAATGGTATGGTCGCGAAAACCGCGGCGAGCCGCGTGTACATTCAAAAACGGGAACAAGGAAGGATCGCCTCTCTGATGCTCGGTTGAACAATCGGAAGAGGAACAACTGCGGTAACAATGCAACTGTGCTTGGAGCAAACTGAATGTTACGTTATATAACCCGCGCGTATTGAGGACGATTTTATGTAGAGCTAAATGCCGTGCTCCAGTCGGATTGTGGCCAGCACAGTTGAGAGTTTGGAGTTTAGAAAACGGCAGGTAGCTAGTAAATGTGGTACGAGGAGGGCGTGTGAAATAGTGGCGGATAAGCAAACAAGATTTATCACGTGTTTGGTCCTTCTAACCCCAGAAAAGTAAATCCGTCGATAACCTCGCTCAGCTGATTTGCATCGTGCAACCAAACGCATCTCGAAAGCCGTCCATCTAACTGGTTCGATTCGACAGTATCGAATATTCCCCTGCGCGCTCTCCATCAAACTCCCACGTTCGGCCGTAAGAGAGAAGGAAACGAAGCTAGGTAATAAAGAAAAACGTAGGCAGGGGCGCAGAGGGCCGCGGGAAAAGTAGACAATGAACGACCGGGCAGGGTAAAAGGGAATATGAGAGTGAAATGGAATACGAAATGAAGGGAGGCTTCTTGTGTCCACGTTGTACTGTCCGTCAAGGTGGTGGTTACCACCTCGTTCCCACTCTGCAGGCCAGAGAGAGCGCGCCCACCTTTTGGTCATATATACCATCCTTTTCGTTTCATCCACACCACACGGGTCACCCCCTTCTTTCCCTCCCCCGCGGCCGCCTTTCGACCCTCCACGGCACGCGTTGTATGTCCGGTCCGGTCCCTTTACCTTCACGTTTTTGTATGCGGGGCGAGCAGCCCCCGCCGCACGGTGGCCACTGCTCGAAAGGGGGAAGATGAGGAGCTGAAGGGCAGGGAGGTGGGCAAGAGAGAAAATCCTCAAAAGGCACAAAGGACGCCCGCATGCATTAAAGGGTAACAATTCCTTCACGACAGAGGCCGATTCTACGTGTCCGACGTTTGAAAATTCGTCTGCCGGTGGCCACGCGACCCCAACGACTTTTTTTTCCGTCCCTTCAACAGCGGATAATGTTTTATCCAACATGACGCGCGTTTAGACGCACGGTCGCAGACCTGCATGCTAATTTCACGCTAGACCCGCTCCCTTTGTTCCTCTTTCTCCCCGAGAATGACGAATGACAGGGTGGCTGGCCGAGGCGGGGATGAGAGATCGCGTACCCGTCGCGAGGATAGGTATCCTTCTAAACAAGATCCTTCCGTCGCTGATTCGACCGTGAAGCGCATGTTTTCACGAGCGCCCAGATTACTGGCTTTTCCCTTCGTTCGCTGAGACCCGTGCGGTGTAAGAAGCTTCCCACGGAATGGGTGGCAAAACCGTAAAACGAGGGAGAAGCGAGTTCGCTATCAGGAACAGGCGAAATGTACTGGGAAATCCAGCGGAAGCTCCCTTATCCACAACACCGAGTTAAACTCCAGAAAATCGCTGCAAGACGCTAATTGACGCTAGGCGCCCTCCTGATGACCGTTCCAACACTCCGAAATCCGAAAGAAAGTTTACTTCGCCAGTTCTACCTACTCGTTATCCAAGGAGGAACAATTTCCTGCTGGAGTTTACCGCAGATTACTAATCGCGGCCAGGCGGACTTAATACGAAACTTCTTAACAGGGTGAACGCCGATCACCCTCGTCGATCTACGTGATTAACGATTTTTTCACTCGATGGAGAATTCTCATCAGGTGTTTAATAATACCTGGGCTGCTTCTTTGGGTTGTAACGGTTCTTTGTACAGAGTTTTACAGTTCCTGTTATCGTCGAATCTTCCAGGACAAACGAATGCTCGAGCGCGAGGCGCACGCACGTCTCTGCGTTGAATTGATTGCAGCTTACGGGTAACGTTTAGAGGCCGTATCCGCGTGGACGACGACGACCGGCTCTATAAAGTCGCCACGGCGGAAATTATAACTCGGATGCCGCGGCGGGCCGCGTAAAACGCCCCCTTTTACGAAATAATTTACCAGCTGGACTCGTTAGCGGGGTATTCAGAGTGAGACGCGAAGGAAGAGCCTTGTTAGCCACGCGTACCCGTTCCTTCTCTCCCTCACGCCCGCTTCGGGCGGTCCACGATTTTTCGGCGAAACGGAAACCACGGGGCGACCGTCTCCAGCCGTCCCGATCCCCTTTTATACCGTCTAATTGATGCACTGCGATTTGCATAACGTCGCCCGGCCGCGCCGAGCTGTTGACACCTTCGAGAAATTTTAATGTGCCTCTTGGTGTATATTCGTTGATAAAGTGTGCAATATCTTCGCGGTTTTACTCGCGGCTAATAAAGGCGTTGGTTTCTTTCCCAGCGATATACATACATCCACTTTGGTGCCCTCTGGCTTTAACGACCGAGGAGTGTGGGATCTTCGAAAGTGTGCACAGTGAACAGGGAGGGGAGGAATCGGTGACAACCCGGAGAAAGTACCCATGTTATGTGCAGGATAAATTGGAAGTTGATGCTTCTTATTTTAATAATTCGCGTCGTGTTAAATTTAAAGGAAATCGTATTTCTATTCCATGCGGGTAGACAAATTAAGGATAGAGGTGCAAAGATGTCAGGCATTGCAGGGTTTCACGAGCGTTCTGTAGGAAACAAAGTGTTTAACCGTGACGCATTTTCATTCCGTGATCGTTCAAATTTTACGGTCGATCCCCCCGAGGGTAGGTTGCAGCGCGTTCGAGCGCGGACGGCCGCTCTAACTTCGAGAGCGGCAGCTTGGCTAAAAGCTTTCCGCAATTTTCGAAACGATTATGATTTCGCGAATGGTAATGAGGTCAGGACCCGAACGCATTACGCCCGGCCAGTCTCGGCAATTCCCGCTTCGAAGTCACGACAGTTTAATTAATTTATTGACCGGACTTTTCTCGTTACAGGCAAGTCCGTCGCGCGGCTCGGACTGTTTAGCAAACACGAATGCGCACGTTCCCAAGTAATTACCCTACGCGTCTTGATTTACGATTATGCCGCGCGACTCCGCGTCTGCATTTCTCAAACATCTCGTAATCTTGCTGGCGAGAGCCGAAGGGAGTGGAAATTCGAGACCGATGCTTCCTTGATTGGCCAGAGATCCGAGTTAAACTGTTTTATTTCCACGGATGGCTCTCTTTCAGGATTCCCAGCCGTCACGGTTGGTTTCGCCTCGCCGCAAGCTTGTCCAATATTGCCCGTTCGTAGGACGCGACTGTTTAACGCGTAAAGTGAATAGTGATTTAGTGGCGTCGTAACGAAGTTGGTGCAAAAGGAACGGCAGACGCGCCTTGGGAATTACTATTTGTGTTACGCGTGATTTGAAGACCTGAGGCGAGGTTCACGTTACTATACGTTTGTAAAAGGAAATAACTGGATATTAAACTACTAACTTACTTATGTAGTATGCTTGTTTTTCAGGGTCAAGTTAAATTGTTTGACCAGAATCCCACCCCTCCCAGTTCAGGGTCAACACCGAAGCATCATGCCAAATTCAATGTTCAGCCTTCGACCCTGTCCAACCTCTTTCACGGTTTCAGTAGTCGAACGCTGGCCAAAGAGACGCGGTATACGCCATCAGCCATGCGTCTTCTCGCACATTCGCTGCTCGGACGATGGATTCCTCTCGTTCGTCTCTCGCGGGTCATTCGAGTCGGAGGATTTCAATTCCGTGTCCCGTTCGGGCCAGGGACTTCCACGACGAGAGAAAGACGTGGTTGGCAATGAAACGTGGAGGTGCCAAGGCAGACAGAGAGGGAGGAGCAGAGAATTGGAGGACGAAAGTAGAGGAGAAAGTGTCGCGGATAAGCGATCTAGATAGCGGACTTTATGGTTCCGCGGGATTACGGGTCCGTTGCATAAATTGCAATGGCAGGTATAACGTAAAACTAATATACGCCGGTTCTTCGATTTCTGGTGGAGTGTTCGCAGGGGCGAGGAATGAGCGTGGATCGTATGGGGTTGGCAATCGAAGGTAGGTTGCGAGGAAAGGGAAGAAAGAACGAGGGGTGAGAGAGAGGTAGAGACAACGCGAGGACGAGTGGTTCGAGAACGCTTGGGAATAGTAAATTTTCGTTGCAGCGCGGCATCGTTATTAGCATACAAGTATTTAGAATGAGTTATTGGCCGGTCCGCTTATCCCCCAGGGTGGATATATTCGGTGCAGCCTCTCCACCGGCACTCTCTCGTGTCAGGTGTATTTCTCAGGAGGTAGGCATTATGTCCTGCATATTTTACCTCTCCGTTGTCCCCGTCTCGCTGGGAAGCTCGCCTTCGCGGAGCGGGACGAAAGGAGACGGAACAGAATAGAACGGATCCACCGTGGCATCGTTTAAAATTGAAGCGGGACGCGCGATAAGGGTGCAACGTGCATCGTGTGCTTGTCGAATCGCGAGGTTTCTTTATTCTATCTTGCTCTCGCGCGCTATCCAGCCACTCCGCGTCTCTCCTCCCCCCTGGCACTCGCGTTAAGTCTAAGCCATTCAGATTTATGATCGGTTTAGCCGGGCCGAAGAATCGATTCTGCGGCTCGTATAAAGAATCGCTGGCCGGGCATTATAGCGCAACAACGCCAGTTAGAGGCAGCGTTGCTTAAAACCGGCCCTGACAAATGGCCCTGGCCCGCAGAAATCGCCGCTAATCGTTGCACCCGCGACCAGCCACCCCCTTTCCCTTGGCGATATCCGACGATTAAACCACTTTTGCGGTCGCCCCGCGGGCACCCAGCCCCGGCATTCTTACTTTATTAAGCGAGAGTTATGCCCGGACCTCGTCCCAGATCTCGACGTCGAGGGACAATAACGGTCAGGACTCTCGGAGAGAATCAGCCTAACGAGGGGAATAAAAAGTCAGACGTCTCACTCGCTTCTCCCGCGACATCGACGACCCTCGGGGCCTTCGATTGCTGCGATCGTACCCAATTCTACCAAAACCACCCTTACCGGCAACTCAATTAAGCCGCAGTGAGACGAATAGATATTACCCCTTGTGCTTTTTTATTCTAAAATAATTAATTACAACACCAATAATTAAAATACGCCTGTCTTGTCTTCATAATTGTGTAAAAAAAGGTGGACCCATAGGGAGGAGATTATACAATAATCAATCAGACCCGTATTCCTTCTCCTAGCCAACTCTACAACTCCGCACAGTGCACATCTCGATTTACAGAACAAGTGGCATACCGGAATTAAGCTCAAGAATTCTATTACACAGTTCCAGTCACAATCGATGCAAGTCACACAGAAGCCCCGGCGATAGAAACGAGAAGTGAACGCGGAGCGTACAAAAGCGGCGGAAAAGTTCCTTATAGGGAGGGGGCGGCCGTGTCGCAGGCCATTTCACTTTCCCGGCGCGAGGCGTAAATCGTTCACGGTCAATTTCCGCGTGGATCGGGCCCGCGTGACGTTGCCGAGTGGATGGGCGAGTGGCGGCTTCTTTCCTTCGGGCTCGTTTCCACGTCGCCGTCCAAACACGAAAACGAAACAGCAGGCGGCCTGTGGGCACGATGATGGCCCCGCGTCAACGGGAATATATCAGGCAGCTGCCGCGCCGACGAATTCAAAGGCGGTCGGGGGTCCCTGCACCTGATTGCCGGACATCCATCTACCCCACCAGCCAGAAGGTGTAGAAACTCCGCGGGAATTCGGCCCCCGCTAGCGAGCGTTTGTTGCACAATGAGCACACGCGCATCACCAGCAGATACGTAATGGCTTTCTAATTGCGCCCGTGCGCCGGCTGATTTCGCGCGGCACCGCGAAATCAAGAGACACAGGGAGAAAGGTAAGCGGGTGAGAGGCGAGGGTCGGGGATGATGAATAGAAAGTCCAGGGTGACTCGTGTCGCCCGCGAGCAAATTAATGGGAAAATCGGCGCGGAGGCTGCGCGACAGAATCGACGCGTCGATTTGATAGTGAATTTTCGTAGCTGGACAGACGGCAGATGCTCCATATAGAAAGTCTGAATTCAATCTGTAAGGTGACTGATCGCGTGTAACCTTAGCTACACTGCGCGGAGTCTTTAAACGGTGTGACACGAATCACCTACACCTCGTGGAAATGGTTTTATAAGGATTACGCTCGAAAACGCCGAGGGTGGAAAGCGAGCAGTGAGGTTGAAAGATTGCTATCTGACGGAATTGAAAGTTGCTCTACCTGTGTTATAAATGTGATTTTAACTCGTTACGTGCGCGGTTTCACTGTTGGGATAAAAGGGACAGAAAGTCACTTTGCTTTTAATCCATTCTTCCGGTTCGTTCTTCTTACCGTGAATCAAGTGAACGGTGTTCATATTTCAGAAATTGGATAATGCATTAGACGCTCGTAGCCCCGAGTGATACATCCCTGCGGGACGGAGGAAATCTACGTCGGCAATTGTTGGCTCTCTCGTCATCTCGAGCGACGGAGGAAGGAAATGTAGCCGAAAGAGAAGTTATGGCGGCCAGACGGCGAGGGGTGCTCCCGGCCGTCTCTCGCGCGGCCCGAGAAACGCGAGATTTTTCGGAAATTGACCGTAAACGACCGGGTCAATTTACGCTCGTCTGGCGAAAGTGACGGCTCGGCTCGCTTCAATCGATTCGAGACGTTGGCCGCCCTTAAGGGGATGGCAGAAAAATGGGAATTTAAACGACCTCCGCCACGCGACGCTTTCTAGAATCTTAATTGGAGTAGAAGACAAAGGCGAGCCGTGCGCCCAAGAGGAAATTACTCTCGACTGTTCGGAGGCGTTTCAAAAACACCACCCTCCACAGTCGAATGGACATTCAGCGATTCAATTCGATTCACCGCCACTTTACAAGATGACTGGTGGGAAACGTGATTGGCCGTCAATATTGCGTGGATGATGTCGGGCAACTTTCGAAAATCGTTGGAAATGCGTAACAGGGGGTACTCCCGCGATTAACCGGACCGCGGTGAATTCCCTGGCAACGATTCGATCGCGTTCATTTTCGAGGAGTTAATATTCAAAATGAGCATTAACAGGGGGTTCAGGGCTACCGTTAATCTTCGATGGCATGTGGAACCACTCACGCCGAGCCGCCGGTCGCTTTATCGCGCTCGCGTTAATTATGTAAATGAATAATTAGCATTTCGATTATTTCGACGACGCAACCTGCACCGAGCGACGGAAATTTATTGATACTCCTGGGCACGAGCTCATCTCCATCCACTTCGCTGATCTTACCAGCGTATCTTTTCGGCGACGATCTGTTCGAGCACGCTCGTGAAACTGTCGTTGCGGTTATTAATAATAACCGAGACATGATAAGCGAAGACGCGTGCCGCTTTCGACCAGTCGATTCGTCAGCGGGCAAACGAGAACTCGTTGCAAGGTTCCTAAGACCATCCTTTCATAATGAAGACACTACGAGGCGGGGCGAAAGGTCGCGCACACTGCACCATTCATAATTATTCATACTGCTTTACGTGTGAACGAAAGCGACGATTGCATGCTTCCTTTTCGAGAAATATATACGTATATTACTTTTCATTCTTTCCTCTCTCAATCGTGCTAATTAACTCCAAAATTAATAGCCTCTGAATGGACTACGAATTTTTTGCCGATCGGTCAAGCGTAAAGTTAAACGAAATTCATGTAAAGTAAATAGTGTGTTATTTGATGCATAGATGGCATTGCTTAATATTATCACTTACTAAGTAGCTTTACTACTCGGCGTCGCCCGAAATTTTGATTTTGAATTTATAAAAAATGATTTATTTATTTTCTTTTTTTGTGAAAATAGTCACATTCATCTGAATTAGCTGGCATAATGAGCTGGAGCACATTTCGTGACCCCAGAGTTTAACGTTCGAAAGTTTTTAGGCGACGGACAAACACACAAGCCCTCTCTGCTTTATATATTAAGATTATTGCGTATTGTTTCAATGTTAAGAATTCGTAAACACGCGACTGTTAAAAACGACAAGTTTAATCCTTAAAAAATTTGTCGCAATAAATTAGCCCTCGGTATAAGTTTTCTAAAGTTGTATGTAAATTTCGCGTATTTAAATTGTTTCCTCTGTTTTATTTACTTACATGATTTTTAAGAAACTTGTACATGCCTTTCCTTGGACATTTCTATTTCAATTAATATATACATAATCATATACTCGGCAAACAGTAGTGTCGAGCAATATACCTACTCATCTTTCGGTAATAAAGTTTTTACTTCGAGGAATAATTACACGATTGAAGTGAAGTCAGAATATATTACCCTTCGAATAATGATGAACGGTACTGTACGCGATGCAAATCGACTTTGAATCAAGAGAATTCACCGACAGAATTTCCGACGGCCAGTCGATTCGCCGGAAAGTAGTTCCTCGAGGTACAAGGGTACCTAGGAATATTAATCGTTCGAATTGACCGCGGACAGGGGGTGGGGGGCCGCGATTCCACGAACCCGCGTCGATTGATCAACGAGAAGCGAATCGGCTCGACTGCAGAAATAAACTGTTAGTCTTATGAATATATTCATACCCGGTTCATCAATATTCAAAACCTACTTTCCTGACTGCGCTTAAATCCACTGAAATCGGATGTGCCCAAGAGCTCCGGGCCCCGACGGCCACCGACGATTCTCGGTTTCGCGACGTAAAAGTTTACGATCGCTCGATTCCGTGTCCCGTCCGCGGCTGCACGAGACAAATTCGCCTGCTTAAATTCGACACGATGGATATCAATAATCGATCACGGGCCAGGATTGACGATTCGAGGCCGTCCACGCGACGGCCCACCTCGGGTCTCACTCGTTTGCTCCCGCGTCACGGCGTTTCCATCGAGCCGGGCGCCCTTCTAAACGATCGTTATTCGGCTGGATCGCTGGTCCACGAGCCCCTGCGAATTCGACGTTCCCTTGGACCGTTTCCAATTCCATTCGCGGCCCTTTCTCTTTCGTATCATTGCCTGTTGCGTCATTCCGCCTGGCTGGGGCAGGCCACCGGCTCCCGAGACGTGAGAAGTATCCCCGAGGATCGTCGGAAGAACCCGCTGTACTTCGCGAACCAGTCCACGTCCCGATTCGGCCGATCCACAGAGGCTACGGCAAATAGATCACTCCGCTAATGGATGGTCCCTCGCTCCTTCGCCCGATATTACCGTCTCCCCCTCGGCGAGCGCACCCCGGGCAGGAAATTAGCAAGTCTTAAGAGATCCCCTGTGTTAATCGTCGGGCTGATTTCTGCGGCGTCGCTTTCGGACAATTTGCCACGACGAAATTTCATTTGTTCCCTTTCGCGTGCCGGCACAGTCCCGCCGACCCCTTCGAGGGTCTCTTCTCGCTAATCCACCTTATTCTCAACTCCGTCCCCCGTCGCCCTCCACCAGCGTCTCATTCCCTCTTCCAGGATACTCCTCGGGAACGGGGCTTAGCGGATTAATCGATGTTATCCAGCCCGCTCGGCCGAAAACCGTGAAAACGTCATCCTCTCGACTTGGACGGGGCGGCCACGCCGCAGACTCGGCTGACGTTGAATGAGGAACGAAATCAGATCTCAGGCGGCCGCCGCGCCGTCGGCGCTCCAACAATAAGTCGGGATTAAGGGAGGCTCGCCCCGACGCGGAATTCGGCCGATCAATGATACACTCCACGATCGAGATTACCTCCTTCTCTATGGGATTTCTCGCTCGTCTTGTTTACAGGAATCAAGGGGATTCGAGGAGCGAGTGGAGCACGCGACAGCGACGGGATTTAGTGGAGTGAACGATTAAATTTTCGGTATACGCTACGACGCGAAATAGTATTTAAGTCTCCCGTCTATTGAGTAGTAATCTGCTGTTACTCAGCTCAACTTTGATTCACCTGGAGCGTTATTCTTCAGTTTCATCTCAATAAAATATGGTTGGCTTCAAGTGTGTTGATTTACCCTTAGAGGAACTTTGAATATTGAGTATCACCCACCCAAATCGCATTCAATAATCAAGAATGACAGATTCTGGAGCAATATTCCCCTTCGATCTTCCTTTTTTTTTGGTAATTGATACGATAAGAGTGTTGTCAAGATTCTCACACAGTTTCACGCAATTTCAGTGTGTCTTCCCTCAGCAAATAACTACGCCGCTGACGATACACTAAACGTAGCAGTTCACCTATCCGCGACTACCCCAGCGCTGGCGTTCACGTGGCGTCGCTCGGATCTCCGTAACGTCACTTTTCGCGGGCGTCGCGTCTGAACGGGGGTGGTAAAAAAGAAAATGTGTTGTATGCTCACCTCAGATATCGTACCGCGTACTGCACACACGTCGATCAGGCATAGAACGCGCACACACCGAAGAGCACGTAAGAAATCATGGATCACAGCCGGGCTTCTTCCTCTCCCGCCTTTTCGGTGATAATAGAAAATACCTCACTCAGCTGGTCGAACACCGTCGCTCTGCACGTCCGCGACATACAAACGGCACTATGGTCTACGAACTACGCGCGACTATCCGTGACGAGGTAAACGAGACGATTGTAAAATTCGTAGAAAAAGAAAAGGAACAAAGAACCAACGGACACACACGTCCAGTCACTGAGGGTGGAGAAAAAAAAAATAAGGGTGAATCACTTGATTATCTCTGCGCTGGCAGTGTCTGTCGGCTAGATGGGCCCGTTCGGAGCGAGGTCCCCATTGGGCACGAGACACGTTTCGCGAGTCGAACGAGCGGCCCGAAAAACGGACAAACGTAGCATCCAAACACCGTACCGACACGGCGCCACGGCACTAACTGACAGGCTGACGAGAACCTCCAGTTGCTCGAAGGAGCGAAGCCACTACGAGGGGGGGGGGGGGGAGAAGGGGAGCGTATAGCGCGGCCCTCTCTGTCTCTCCCCGCGAGCGTACGGTCTGCTCGGGTTCAATCGCGCCGCGTTCTCCCTTCCCACGCGTTCTATTGCCACCTAGTGGCGGTCTGGCAAACTCGTTGCTGGCTACGGGTCCTCCGCCTCCCCCTTGGCGAACGCTCCACCGGGTAGGGGGTTGAAACGAGCACGTGGGGCTGCCCAAGGGAGGGAAGGTCCGTGGCGCGCGAACGGTGGGGGCGAGGCTCTGGGGGTGAGGTTGCAAAATATGTTGTAGAAATGGGGTGGCCGATGAATGCGGTCTCCCGTAGACTAGGGATTTTATTGATCTTTTTTCCACCCCACGCAACGAGGGGTGGGTGTGGGGGCCGCGTACACTCGCGCACGCTTAATTAAGCGGCCGGACTTACGTCGCCGTATATACACCTTCGTGCTTCGGCCAGCGCGCGCGTACACTCCCACCCCCTCTCTCTCTCTCACCCCCTCCATCTCTCTTTTTCTCTCTGTTTCCGACGATCGACTCGGAATCCCGGTCGACGAGGCCGCGATCGATTTGCGGTAACTTGGAGCCATTGAAATTAAACGAGCCGGACCAGCTCGACCACCAGCTACGAATGTTTCCTCCATTGAATTTCCAACTGTCACGCCTATCGCTGGGCTTCCCTGTTTTCCGTTCATCAGGTATCGCAGCCCTTTGTTCTATCCGTGTAACGAAAGGGGGATGCACGGGGTATAGGAGGGCAGGGGTACATTGATCTGGAGGGCTAGATGATGTACAAAATTCAAGTCAGACCCTGGTGATAAGGGGCACCTCTGGAATCTACGGAAGGTGTAGTGTGGAGCAGATCGGATTAAACGACGGATATTTCAGTCGCGTGCAGCTTCTAAACAGGCCAATAGAAATGAATATAGGTGCATAAAGCGAAGGAAGAGGGAAAGATTTCTTCACCCTCTAATCTTTATTTGAAACGCTTATCTAGATAAAAATTTCGCCCATTTCTATCCTCGAGGCATCATCATTCACGTGGATTTATCGGCGTCGTGGCCCTAAAAGCCCATAAAATCGCGAGAATCGTGAGATATTGTGTCTTGTCACTTTCGAGCTTCGGCTCGTTCGATCGCGAAGGGGCCAGCGAGAACCGTCCAGATTCGGATTAATGTTTACGGCACCCCAGAGTACACAGTGCTGAAATCCCTTCCCGCCAGCAGTGTATAAGAACCTGACGAGTATTAAGAATCGATACTCCCCGCGGAGACCCGCTTTATGACTTATCGCCTTCTAGCTAAACGTAGGTATCTCATCGTGGCGATAGTTTCTGATCGATAATTAACCCGACGCGGACGTCGCCTCCAAACGATTTCACGGTAGCCCGCGTGGAACGATCCCGAGGAAAGTTCCAACTCCGATCGTGGATTCCGTTTCCGCGTCAATCACGAAATAAACGCGATTAATCGTTTCGGACAACTTTGTTCCCCCAAGTTCCCGATGCCACGGCGCGACGAGCCTTAAAGTGGATTTACTCGATCCGAATGTATTACCGGCTCAGAGGGGCCCGGGAGAAGCAGCTACTCAAAGAGTTCGCTGGCTGAAAGCGTGCGCTAATTAGCGATTCGATCAGGAGGCATCCGATGCCGGGAGACAACGTCGCCGCCTTCGCCGGATTCCCTTTGATCCCTCTTCATCTCCGTTTCATTCTCCCGCCCTCTTTGCTATCCTTTCGCTACGACTCCCGCTGGCGTGGACCTTTACGCACATACGTGGCGTGCACCAGGATACGAGAACGGCGCAAGATGCCCAACCGCCGGCGTAACAAAGCTTCACAGGAGAAATTAACTAAACAACAGTGTCAGGGGCTCTTTGAAGCTCGCAATTTCCCCTGCTGAAAGTGTCGCCTGAACCCTGGATATGAGCCTGAGGAAGGAGCGGGGGAAGAAGTCCGAATCACGGGCCTGTATAGAATCATACATCCTGAGACGTGAACATGAGGTGCTCCAAGTAGAAGTGCACCTTAAAGTCAGGCATTAAGGGACTATTTGTATTCAGGCATTGGGGGACCATAGACCTCCAAGCACCGCAACCATGACCCTAGGACAGTACATTGAAGGACCCCGCGACATCGTGGTACCTTAACCAGCAACCCACGACCCCAGAAAGGCTCGATGCCATGAACGGAGATTTTATTGGAAAACGGAAATCCGCTGTCACGTGGGTGCCGCCAGCCGAAGGATTCGAATAAATTGCGCGCCTTACGGACGCCACGATCGCTGAAGAGTCCTCGAAGGAATTTTTTATGAAGCCGTCGCGTACATACGGCCGTTGCAGCGGGCGCTGCTCGCACGACAAAGAACGTGTTTACGGTTAAATCTCGGCATTCACCGTGTTACACGCCCCCCCGCGGGATCACTAAGGCGTTTCGTTTCATCTCGCATGCAAATGGCCCCAAACACGTTCGGCAGCTCCACTTACAGCGGCCGCGCTCCCTTTCCTCCAAGTTCGAGACGTGCGATCCGAGATTTTGCGCGATTCCGGTGTAATGGGTGATTTATAATTAGGAAAATCACGTCGCCCGGGCACGGAGAATGCCGAAAAACACGTTCGACGCTACGCAAGTGACGCGGCAGCGTTATTTACATTATTCATTAAATACTTTCGCCATTTACATAAATACCCCGGTGCCATCGCGATGCGTTACGATCCCGCGAAAAAATACGAACGAGCACTCTGTATGCAAACTACGAATTATTTGCGAGGCGGGCGCGGCCGCTTCGACCGATGAAATTTTTAGTGTAAACGCGTTCAAAGCGTCTGGTGTCAGGTGGCAGGTAACTATCGTATATCGTTGAACAATGACCAGCGCCGGGTTCGATTCCTCCAATTTCACAGCGACGCGATATATTTTTCTGCGGCTAGAAGAATGTTTATAGGACGAGTCGTGCCATTCTCCTCCGTCTACCAGGAAATAATGCCTATAAGTGTAATAATAGCACACAGCGTGGCTGATGGCAGACCCGAGTCCTTGCTCGAACTACTTGTTATTTAAAATAAATCGACATTCCGCTCAATTGCAAATAACATTATTGCAAACGAAAGACTGGTAATGTTTTCGCCGGCCGATTCCTACTTTGATTTTAAATAAATTTTCCCAACTTCAGCAATCGGATCATCAGACAAACTCTGAAACGCCATCTTGCTATAATAGGGGATGCTATAAGAATTTATGCCAACTGCTTAAGGGGTTATACCGAGTCAGGAGGTCGAAAAGAAGCGAATGTTTGCGAATTTTTTTTAATGCGGAAGCATATATTTTTACAAAACTTTTTGCACTTTAAAGAGTAACATTTAAAGAACATTTGAAGAACATTCAAGTACATTGAAAAATATTTAACGTTTATAATAAAAATACAACGACATCCAAGAAGCCTTTTTAAGAACGGTGCGTAAAATATCTCAACAACGACTGCACCAATCTTTCTAAAATTTTGTAGGCCTATTTTTTATATAAAAATCTACAGAATGTCGTTCGCATTTTTTTTCAATGTGTATTTTCGATTTTATCAACGAACAATGGCCGTTTTTCGCGCGAAAATCGAGACTTCAAACTTTAAATAGCCGCCATTTTATTTTAAATTAATATTTTGGAAATTCCCCCCGCCAATCGGAAGATACATTAATATACTACCGAAATCTTTTTTGTTTTTTTATTTTAGATAATCTGATTCCGAATGGCAGTGCTCACCGCAAAACAACTTTTTAAAAAGGCTTCTTGGATGGATATCTATTGTAATTTTATTATAATCGTCCCTATTTTTAACGAAAAAATTACCGAATCTCCTTTAGATGTTGCTCTTTTAAGCGCAACAAGTTCTGTAAAATTAGATGCTTCCGTTTTTCCAAAAAAAATCACAAACATTCGCCTCTTTTCGGCCTCCTAACTAGGTATAACCCCTTAAGCTTCTTGCACCTCGTTTATATCATCTCAGTTAAAAAAAAACAGGAGTAGTGAACGGGTTCGTATGCAACCTTCCCTTACATCTCCTATACACACTTCTAGGTCTCGTTCGACTAACGTGAGAGAGCGAGTAATTTGAAACGCGTCGATAAATCTCCATAAAAGCCGCGCCGCTTAATAATTCACGAGGCGTCCTTTCTTCGATCGTGGCTCGCGGCCCGCTTCGAGAACGGAGGTTACCTTGGGTACACGGGCAAATAATAACAGCTACCCCCAGGCTGAAATACCTTCGTACTCTTCCCCCAGGTGTATTCTAACGCCACCGGTTCACCTTGATTTGTATACCATCCTCCGTTCCCTCCGTGCCCCACACTGGCCGCTCCGTAACCCGTATTCAGCTGGCCATAATTTTCGTGAACCTCGGCCGAAATCACGACAACCCATCATCGCGCCGATCGCAGTCGGCCAGTGGGTACAGCGTCGAATGTGTACGGAAAGGGTACCTCTCCCGTTCTCCATCCGCCTCTCACCCTGTCTGCCCTCCTCGTGGCCATCCATGAGCACGCTCTCGGAACAATTTGCCGGAACCAATAAACGGGACGCGTAACGAATGTCGAGAAGTATTTACGAACCTCCGTTGCACCCACGTCAGAAACAGCGGTCCACTTGGAGTTTCGCGGCGGGAACAGCGTCGGGTGTTTCGCTCGGCCACCCCTCGCCCACCCCACGGAGCACGGGAACGAAACGAATCGGGATACGGACAATACGTTGCAGTTTCGACGCGGCCGGCCGCACCGACACGGGCGCACACGCACGTGCGTGCTCGCCAATCCATTATCCGAATTGGCTTATTGAAATTTCTCAGGGCTGACGGGGAACGGATGGAGATTCGCTGGCTCTGCTCCGCCACTTACCGAGCACGGCTCGTACGGATCCACCACCGAAGGTGAAGGGTGTACGGGCACACCCTCCGTGGCTCCTGTGGCTAGGGGGTGCCAAAGTACCGTCGAAGGAGGGAGTCGCCGTTCGCCATTTAATCTCGTGACGTATGGTGCACATTTAATTATTGCACGCCTTTGAATGGCTCCGAGCGGAAAACGATCCTTGTCTACGGGCACGGGGACGATGCATCGAGCGAGATTAACGTTGATTCGATTAGTGGTGTTACGAGTGTGCAGAGGGTGACAGCTTGTCTTCGACGTAGCGCTGGAAGATTGATGCCGCGACGAATGGGTTCTCGGAGTGACGATCTTCTCCGGTTGAGTGTGGAATGTTGGCTATGCTGGGGGTGGATTGCCGACGGAAATATAAGTCATCGTAAAATAAAGGAACAAAGTCTGCTGTGGATTATTCATGTTGGTATCTGGTGAATTCTTGTTTAGTGACAGCAAGAATTCTGAACGAACTTTATATTTGTTTGGAATTTGGAGGGGCACGTGTAGGTAACCAGTGACTGCAGCGTTCGAGGTTAAACTCCCACGTCGGGGTCATTTGTTTCGATCAGGATGCGCACAAAGCCGGTGTTTTTTCACGGCATTCGAACGCCAGCCGCGCCGCACAACCAGCCCACTAGCTTGCCATTTAAATTTGTGACTGACGTCAGTTTACCCCGGCCACTGGTAAAATCATCCTCCTCTGTCGAAGAGTCTGCTACTCCGTACAGCGTCTGCTGCCTGAAAACTCACATAAATACACGGCTATTTGTTTGGTCGCTGCTAAGGAGAGAACCCAGCACACATCCAGACACGCCGATGCCCCGAAGTTTACGTTCAAAACATACTTCTTCGAGGAAGATGAATTAGGGCCGTTCTTTAAGTACCCTGTAAATGAAATATACAAAGATGCAGGAGACACTCTCCAGTAGAGTTCCAAACAGAGTACTCGACTCGCTTCCACGTAGACATGATCTTAGAGACATAAATCCCCAGGAATTCTATCCAGCTTGGCTCTAATTCCCGCGAAATCTGAAATATCCGGAAGCAAAGAAATCGCCCTTCAGCTTTCCGAGCAAAATCACTCAGCGACGGAGTTATGAGATGCGGAATCCCAGAGAGTTTACTAAGTACAGCTTCGTAGCATTGCAAACGATATCCTCCAGAAGCTAATGTCATTTCTAAATTCAAATTTCGAGTAAAGCCCGGAGATAGTTTCGAGAAGCAACGCGGGCTCCAGCCAGTCGAGGGAGGGGCTGGAGGGGAGGCCAGACACGTGTTGTTTTTTACAGGGGAATCCGTGGCACCCCGTGTATCCAGCGCTCGTAAATAATACCACTCTGTATATTTGAATACCCCTGACGGATCCCGCATGCCACTTGGGAAAGCTCGACCGCCGTTTTACTGCGTCGCGTGTACGCGCGCGCGCGCTCCACACACACGCCGCGCGCCCTTACTGTGCTCACGCACGTTTATTTGTGCGACCCAACACGCGCAGAAGCTCCGAGGGAGCCGCGACATCCTCCTGGATTCTTCTCTTTTGTTTATGCGGTGCAATGTCAGATTTAATGCAACGGCTTCCCGGAGAGACGAGAAAAACGTCCGGTTCAAGAGTCAAGGGCCGTGGAGCGAGCAACGGCCGAGGGTGGACGCAGAAGAGCGCGGAATTCGAAAATCCCGTTGCAAGGGCCAACGTCCACGGCGATAATTCACGCGGATGCCCCGCCGGGAGGAGCTTAGTCGCGCGTTTCACCTATCTCTAAGAGGCTGCCACTGAAAAACGCGTAATCCTGTTATTAATGAGGATCATACCTCGAACGAATGCCCAGAGTTGTATTGTGGAGGAAGTGATAGATCGCAATTCGCTAATTTCCACAATTTTATTCGCGAAGAAGCCTGGGGTGCGAATTTTGGCTACCTCTGAATCGCAGTTACAGTACCTTCAAGCCTAGTGGGAATAATGAAATTGTTTAAAGAAATCCCAGCGAGATCACTTGATTAAGAACGCTGTTCATCAAAATGTCCTGGTAATTGAAGAAACATGCGGCAATACACGATGTAACATTACTCGCTATGCAACTGCGCGCGAGACACATGAACCTATTCGTTGCTCATCCATTCACCGTGTAAGCAGGCGTTGCGCACAAAAGAATATGATCCTGAATGTACATTGTAGCGGGACACTACTTACACGACATTAAACGCGAAGGACTGATTTCTCCTCGCAACAGCTGCAAGATCGTGTGGCTAATGGCCTACTTAAAATATTTATGACGCTCTTAAAATTGAAAAAAAATGTAACATTTATAAAGAGTGAATTTTATAAAACCTGTTTCTGTATCAATATTTTTGCAGCATATTCGTAAGCTTAAAAGGAGCAGAGTTATTCAAAGTGGCAAAACCCAGCGACTCACCCCCGTGTTTCCCTTTTCCAAGCCACTAGAGTGCAATAATACCGTGGATATTACATTCCATCGGTTTCTCGTAAGACAACCTGTTACATATTCCATCGAAAGAGCGTTATTCCCCGCATTACAAGAAACATTTGCCGTCATTCCCCCCCCACGAAGACGTCGACGCCACCGAAGAAAAGCGTTGCGCGTCGAGGATCCGAGGGGGGTGGGCCCCGGGCAGCCGAAATCATATTTCACGTCGGCCGATGCGAGATTAATAACGGCCAGACACGTTTCGATTTCCCAGAAGTACCTGTCGGTCCGCCCACGCCACGGCATTATATCGCCGCGAGCCCGAAGAAAAGCGCAAGCAAGGCCCGGGCCTGTTCGGATGCTGCGGGCAGTCGAGCGGGGAAACAATCTGAGGATGGTTAATTACCGCTACGACGATGGAGGTTACACGAAACAAGGGTGAGGATGATTTTTCCATGGTGGAACGAATCTGCCATAAACAGGGTCGGCAGGGCTAATAGCGGGATGAAAAGAGTACCTCATTGTTCCGCGCCATTGTCTACGCCCTCGTGATTCGACCTTTCCTCCTTTGAGGTGACGTTTCCCCGTCGGCCAATTATATTCGCGTCTTTAATTAAAAACAATCAACGCGCCGCATCTCCCTTTCGCGGAGATCGTAAACGATCGAGGGACTCCCGGGCACGGCGTGCCTCCTCGAGAGTCGTCGAGCCTGATTTTACCTCGTTTCTATTTGATAAGCCTGTCCCTCGAAACCCACTCGAATTCACGACGGAGGACGAGAACGCTACGAGTGTCCCTCCTTTCTTCTCGAAACGATCGAGGAGGAAAACCGCGTAATGAACGGTAGAAGAGTCAGGAGCGTCCTGGCCGTTGCGGGAATGGAAACGACTGGTGGCGGTCCGCCGGGCCAGTAAATCAAGTTTCCTTCGGCAGAAGGAAAGACCGGTGGAAGTGTCCGGGCAGTGTTTGGCTAAAGCGCAACGGGGCGCCGACCCTGGTGAAAAGCGGTGCGAACATAGGGGTAAGAAGGGGGCGGGTCTCGTTAGCCGTTGACAGGAAGGCGAGTATAGCTCATCGCCTCGAAAGGTCTTCCGGCACTGTGAAAACCACCGGCGCAAACACGTTCTGAATGCGGTCTCTGAACGATCGGTCGGTGGGCGTTCGCCGTTCCACCGACGAAATGGGTGAAGCATCGACCGATCGGTCCGTCTACCAGACAGCCACGTGGCTCTGTTTCAAAAATATCACCGCTGTCTGTTACACGTATTTCTCTAGTCCCAATGATTTGTTCGATTACCTGGTGATTTCTTCACGGGATAAAAATTAATGCAATAATATCGTCTTATTGTAATCGAATTAAATGTTCTTCGCGAAGTGTTAATATTCTGAAGAAAATGTGTTATCGCACGATTTATCAAAGTTATTTTAAGTAACATTATTCTGTCACATTTATCGCTACTTGAGGCATCAACTCCCCAAATACCTACAATCTTTAGTAAAGCGTTTAAGTATTCGGGAGCAAATCGAACCGTCGGATATCCCAGGAGCGATAAAGAAACGAGTGCATAATGCCCGCCGAGGAAACTGATTTTCAATCTCAGAACGAATATCGAAGATACCATCGATACAATGGGGCCGAGCTCTCCTTATGGGAAGGCGTCCTCAAAGAAAATGGAGAAGGAAGACGGAATAAGAGGCTGATATCTCTGGACTTTGGTGGCTGGTATTCTGCCAGGCCTTATTTCCCGGCGATCCAGCGAGAGTGGCGGAAGTCCAGTCTGGTAAGCCGAGGCGGGTGCACAGGCTGGGAGGGTGGAAAATCTATTCCACGGACGTTTGTCATGCCTGTTATTTTACCGGCGGTATGTGCCTCGGTCCTTTTTCACCCGTGGCCACGCGATAGCTTCTGGTTACCTCCGTTTCGGCATCGCGCCACAGTAGTACGAAACGAGCCAAACGCTGCGGACAGAGAAGGATCGGGAACGACGAACGCTAAAAAGTTACCCCTTTCGGTGGACGTTCGCCTCTCAAGGACGAGTGTAGTAGGTATCACCAGAGGGAAAAGTTGATAAGAAACCGGACGCGGCTAAGTGGTCGCGCCGTAATTGTCTTGCAGACGAATTTTCATCTCGTTGCGCGGACTGTTTAAGTTGCGGTCCTCCCTGACGAACGTTGGCTCAGTTACGGCGTCTAATTAATAAATTGGCCCGTGAAAATAATGGTAATTCGACTGGAGCCAGCGTGGAAGAAAGTTTTTTTCTTGTCCTCTTTGAATTTCTTCGGAAATTTCCATGATAATCAAATATTCCTCTTATGAATCTCGGATAACGTCGGCAGTCTCCCCTAGACGATTCGTAAATTAAGGTAAGTTCCCTTAAACGGGGCGAATATTTCGCGCTTCGGGTCTGTGGGAAATCTATTTTCAAGGGATAAAGGGGACGGAGAAGGAAAGTCGGTCTGTGTGGAATGACGGCGAAAAATCTGCGGCCGAAGCGGAGGAAGCTTGCTCGATTTCTTCGTCTTCGTTTTCCGGCACGGTGACCGGAAAGGGGCAGGTCCGCAGCTCGCGCTCGCACGCTGCACTAAAAGAAGCGCAATTCTTCGCGCGGCAAACGTGCGCTGTATTACTTAGTGCGTTTGAGCTTCTGTTTCACGTTCTGCAAAAATGTCGACAACGACAGTCCTAATCAGGGTTGTCACCTCTCCGGTTTTGGCCCGAAGACTAATTATAATAAGAAATTGTGGTATCATACAATGGTATCAATTTTATATACAATAATAGTTATTAATTAAAAAAACAGATACTTTGAAATTCTGAATTATTTGAGCTTAAAAGAATCGCTCATCTGTTTTCTGGATATTCGAGAACAAAACTTTTTTTTGCTTTCTCCATCTCTGGGTTTATATTCGAATCTCCGGGTTGGAATGTGTGCCACTCCGGGATTTATATGGTGATAAGGTGGCAACCCAGGTCCTAATACCCTGTAAGTACATAGGTACAACGTAGGTACCTATTGGAGTTATTTCTTGCTTCCTTTTCTACTTTCAATTTCCAACGTTGCGCTCCTTAAGCGTAGCAGTATAGAAGCTTAGAAGTCACTACGTCAAACGAGAATTGCATGAAATTTGTTAAAAAGCTTCCGGTCACTAGGCAGCCAGCGAGGATCGGTGGAGGAACAAGGGGCGGCCTGGTGTTCGCAAACGAGAACACGGTGGACACAATTGTAAACGGTGTAAACGACGCCCGGCGGTCCTTCGAAGCGATCCCGCCGTTACGCCTTGTCCCAAATTAGTTGCAGACGTTTCATTTATAATGCCGCCGCCATTATGCCGCTTCGAGCACAATAGCATTGTGGCGTCGAGCTCTCTCACCCTCGACGCTCGCGTACCGCCTGCAACCCACGAACAACCATCTGAAATTCCGGCCCTGCATGCTGGGTCCTGCTCGATGGTTACTTGTATTCGTTTCCACGAGAGTGTAAGCGCGTACGTGTGCCAGGCAGCGCACGTGTAACCACGAATATTGGCCGTGAAAATTTCAACGTTTCGACCGCTTTTAATCCGACGTCCGCTCCGGCGGTCCCCCGTTAATCGTCATGAGAAGCGATTTTCCACGAATGAATCATCCCTCTCGAACCGTTGGCGGCTGACTTCTCGGCTTACGGATTTTTTGGCCACCCGTCAAAGAGATATTAGTGCGATTAAGGGATGAAGGCAGTCTTTATTGGCGGAGGTGTCGCGCTGTGAGCCGTTGGCACTTTTGTTCGACGCGGGGGATAGTTCAATTACTGTTGGTCATGGTTTCTTTTGAAAATATGTGGCACGTGTAGAGTGACGTGTCTTAGACATGAATTCGAAAATAAAGGAAGAATAAAATAAACGGTGGATTCAATAATGAATTTCGTGATATCTTATGACAGCCGGCGGACACCCTGAATATGCTATCTAGCGATTTCTTTCTCAGTAGGGTAAACTCGGGTAGGTAAGTTCGTGGTACAGGTTACTATAATAATTTTTCATTTATCTGTAACTCGAAATTGTCTGACTCAATTTAGATGGAACAAAAACTAACAGACAGCGTCGATCGTCTAGTTTATGTTGTAGTCAAATAATTGATTAATTGAAGTTAGTGTAATAGAGTGAGAGAGCATTTTGTTCCAGCAGCGCATTAAAGGCTATCGCCCACTAGGCCGAACGGAACCGAACCGAAGTTCGTCGACGCTCTTCTATCATATGGGCGATGCATGGTCGCTGCTGTTCTATCATATGAGCGATGCGTGGCTGTCGCGCTTCGGTTCGGTTCCGTTCTGTCTAGTGGGCGATAGCCTTTATTCGTAAAATTTGTTGTACTAGTTGTGGACGATCGCTGGTTTATGTAGGTATTATACGTGCTTTAGATAAATTGAAAGTTCAAACTGCAAGTAAGTGATGGTAAAATGACACTTTACCAAGTCTTACTCTTGAAATTATCATACAATAAGGCACCAGTGTTATTTTTGTTTATGCAAAGTGACTAAATTCTTATTTTTCGTGCACCCGAGCCTGCGTTTCTAATTGTGCTATTTGAGAAATTCTGATGGCAAATACCAGATACCATGATTCCTTACGTCTCAGATATCTAACGATCATGCAACGATTGATTATACACAAAATAACAATAATATAAAATAATATGAAATACCATAAAATAATATAAAATAATTTAAAACAATTTAAAATAATTTAAAATAATGTAAACTAATGTAAACTAATGTAAAATAATATAAAATAATATAAAAAAAGTAGCTGATGACCATATCAACTTAACTTTGTAATTTTCAATTAAATATACTTAGTAAATTTCTGATAACCTATTATTTATTTCCCTGATGTCTGACCTATCATTATATTCCAGACTCACTTTCAGAATATGTAAATATTAGCAGTTAATAGACAAATTCTAAAACTATTATAGATCTCCCCGAGTTTACCCTAGGTACCTACATACATACCACCAAATATTTCCTTGTCGCTCACGGGAATCGACTACAAACCATATACAATTACTTCAGAAGCAACGATATCAAATTTTCACGACTCCTTTCATAATTACAAGCCACCGCCGCGCGAAAACAGCGCGATACCCGTCGCTAATAAAACGAATCGCGCCCCGTGTGATTTAAATTCCGCACGTGTCCGAAAAAAGCTCCCCGCATGGTTCCTCCCTTTTTCCCCTCGCAGACAAAGTCGAGATACCCGCGACACTTCATTTTATCACGGTCGACCGTGGTCACCGGCGGCCCATATCGGCGCACCGTTCAGGAATTCCTGAACACACCCCGCCGTTTAAGGGCGACCGAACTTCCGGATGCCTCTGCGACACGTTTTTTCCGCTCTTCCCCGCACCCTCCGTCGACGACGACACTGCACCGTCCCGTAAATCATGCGGCAAGGCCTGTGCGCGAAGCCGCGTCTCGGGAAATCTCTTCCGACAGCCTTGGTCGGGGGGGCCCCAATTAAAATACCCACGTTGGTCGAAAAACTCGTGGAACCTGCCCCCCTCCCCCCTCTGTGCCGCGTCCCCGCAGCCAGTGATGCGCGAACTTTGCAAGAGCGTTGATAAATCTCATCCGGCCCGTGACAGATCTCTGCAAAAAAATTCGGCAGCACGTGTGCGCCCGCGTAGCCCGGCTCCCTGCGCGGTATTTCTGAGAATCATTAACGTTGTCGGTGCCCGGATCGTTGAATCTAATTAATCGAACGACGCGGCGCACGATCAGCCGCGGTTGCGTGCGCATATGCGTGCCACGACTCGCGTTAACCTTCCATCGAGGAGGGCACGGCCGTAATCGGGTGCGCGGACGGAATCCTTCCGCACCGCGTCCACGCGATTATAATTTCCAGAGGTATCCTCCGTGTTTCCAATGTGCACGCACGTCCTACCCGTGTTTTTTCGGGAAATAACGAGCGCACGCCTCTCGCGATAATGCGACGCGAAATTTCGCCTCTTCCTTTTTGCCTGGCCGACGCGGCGCGGCGCGGCGCGATCTCTCTTTTTTTCCTGCACAGCGGTAAAACATTTGGTGAAATATCGTGGCACGCTGCGGTTATTAAAAAAAAGGCCGTTGATTCTCGTTTCTGGCTGTTTTAGGGGAGTTGGAGCTCCTGATAAGGGAATGCTTTCGTGATCGATGGGTGCAGACTGTACTGCTGTGTATCTACAAAACTGCTTCACCTTCTTTACGTTTGAATTTGGTATTAGCTATACCTCCCTTGTTTTTTAGTGGAAGAGTCGAGTGGCACTTCACTTTTCTAGAGTTTGCAATTTTTCCCCAATAATGCACGTATAATTCAAGTAGTGATGTAACATCGAAGCTGATCCTGTCTTTCCTCCTATCGCCTCATCAATTTAATTCGAAAACGGATAACCAGTAATCGCTGGAATAAATTCTCCTAAGAGGTTTCACACATGCGCGCGAATTGCACGAGTTGGACGGGGCAAACAAATCGCGAGAACACGTCGATGTAGACGCGCTCATTAATTTTCCCGTGAAAAGAGGTGTACGTAACGACATTTCATTTGGACGCACTTCACGTTTCATTCAGCGCCGCTGTTTCGTGGAGAGCGCGAAATAACGACGCGGATCGCGCAGGTGTAGTCCCGGTTAAACTCGTAAACCACCGCCGACAATGGCGTTCCTCTTTTTTTATTTAAACAACTTTTACAAGCAGCCACTTTCACGGCGCGGCCACGCTAAAATGCTTCATTTGTATTTATCTGAAAATCCCTTTGTCACTTTTACTATCGCGAAGTGGATACACGGCCGACGGTGCCGCGGTAATATCGGACATCAGGGAGAACGAGTCGCGTTCCAGCCAGCGTTTTACACCAAGCATCGCACACGAGCGTTCAAAGCGGCTTTCGTGATGGCGGGAATAGAATTTCAGGCGAGTTCTTTCACGTCGCGTGATGTTAACATTTATTAATGTCGCATTGTTCAATTGAATTATAGGAGACCAGTTTAGCTTTTACTGCTGTTATAGTCTTTCCTCAGAGATTTTCTAATTTCATATTGAATCTCGTAGGTTCATCTCTACCTGTTCAATAATATTATACAATTTCTATGTTTCATTTAGGAAACGCGGCTTAGATTACTCCAAACGATTTCTTATCGTAGATATTGGTTCACCTGCCCCGCGTCACGATTACAAGTCTCCGTTATCATATCTCGGGTCATTGTCTCTCGAGGAAGTGCGATGAGTCGCCGAGTTGGTTTACGTATTCTACTCTGTTAAAGCGATTGAAATTCCATACCCCCGATAAGAATTGATTCACAGTATTAAAATTGCGTGCAAAGTGTGTTATTTTCTCAACAACCACGCGAAAGTGCATTGGGTTTTACAAACTCGTACGGCCATTCATTACATTCACATTTGGAAGAGGAATTTTTTCTACAAACACTCCATAATCTAGCCAGCGCGTAATCGGGAGCCCTTAGTCACCAGTGCCTGATTAAAAATTTTATCGCGGACTCACTCCTCGCGTCGACGATAACACTAATTTGCTGTTCACCCCTGAGACTGCTTTTCCACTGGGAGAGTTGAAGAAAAAAAAAGGGGAGCACAGGGGGAGGCAGCCCCTCGCTCGCAGCCACGCTTGCCTCGTCAGTGGAGCCCACGGTTTCGCTGGCGGTTTAAAAGCTCGCGGAGTGGGTTCTCGCGGTGGGAAGTCGGCGTCGAAAAGAGAAACGCCTGGGCGACGGGATAAAGACGCCGTGGAAAACGGCGGTGCAGGAAAAACGACGTGACTCGGAGAGGTAGGAAATAGATACGGAAAGGGGGGGAGCGGGGGCCGCGAGGGCAGAGAACGAGGTCGCCGTAGGAAAAAGGACGATCCCCGAGTATATTCAGACACGCGATTCTTGCTTACCGAAGGATTTGCAAAGTCAGGCAGAAAACGCGGCTGCCTCGGTAGGTAGCTCACTTTGAAAAAAGACACAGACCGGATAGGTGGATAGAGGGATAGAGCGGCGGCGAGGGGCTGGAACGCAAAACGAGAGGCACGAGGACGAAAATCTACGAGCACGCCGGAAGAAGAAGTTCAACCAGGGAGAGGAAAAGAAACGCTCTCTGGAATGCGAACGGTAATCGCCGGGGTGGAACGGAAAAGGACGAGAGTATCGCCGAGTGGGCGCAAGAGGAGCAGAGCGACTAACACCTGCTGCCGTGGGGATAGAAATCCAGCAGAAAAGAAACGAGACTCAATGATTTTAAGAATGCCATGTATCTTCCCCGGCGAACCAGATTATTTAGTCGTTTAGCGTTGACGACAGCGATAGGGGCTGGCTTCATTATACAGACATGACTTCTGTTTTTTAAGGTCCTCAGAGTTTATAGCCTGAAGGACTCTAATCGGGAGATTCTAATCGGGATGCTTAGGGCTTGCGAGTTCTCTTCCCACCTCTCGATAACGATGGATGCACCTGTGGGGTCGATGACAAACTGCACAATCCATTTGACCGCGGGAGGTATTCCATACCTAATCGTTCAGGTTTTGTTCTTTTTTACCCAGACCACGTAGGATGTACACGCGAGTGCCGGCGGCTTCGAGGAAACCGTAGAATCGACATCCTAGAGGAGCGAGGAAAGGAAAGTATGGTCGTGGGATAAAGAACGAGTAGAGAGGAAGAAACCGCGACTAACTGCGAAAAGGAAGAAGGGGTATCGCGAGTTTTGCGTGCACGGCGGAAAGAGACGGGAATAAGGGAACAGGGATAAAAAGAGGGAGAGAAGGCGAGCAGCTTTTCCACGAGGAAGAGGGGTGCGCCAAGGCGAGAATTACGAGGCTCAGGTGCACGCGGGTACATTATTAAAAAACAGGAAACCTCATCATTTTCGCTGGCTCTCGTAAAGATATTAAATGGAGACTTTATGTTGCCGGTGTTCGTCGCGTGTGCCGCGTTGTTGCTCACGCGTTTGCACGTTCGTATAAACGAACAACCACTGTGCCACGCATCTGTGTTCGTGCGTTCGCGGCACAGGCACGCGCGTATCCACGCGAAAGCTTGCGAGCGTGCACGCGTAGATCGTCGTACGGGGATTTCCGTTTCGTGTTTCGCGCGACACACGCTCGAGCAAAACGCACACGCAGAGCCGTGCGTAATCGCGATAAGTGACGCACGCGCCGCGTGTAGGGCCCTTCGCGGACCAGAGTCGCATATAGAACCAGCCTGAAGGAAGTGCATACATCGATTCCTGCACTTCCGTTCTTTGTTCGCGCGCGTACAACCCCGCGGCGGTTTTCTACTTTATGCAACGCCACCGTCAGCTCGATTATCCCGAGTCAATCTACATGGCGCTCGCTACAGGCGTACCCCTGACCGTTCCGCGCTTCAAGGAGCGTCTATCCGATGTAATGTTTCGAGTTCTCGGTCGTGTTCTTTAGGGTCGAGATATTTTCCTGGTGAGTTATAGGATTTAGCCTTTACTAGGTACTTTGAAGAATTTCAGGCTTCAGAGCCTGATGAATTTTGCGAATCAGTGTATTATTGGGCGAAGTTGTCGAAGACCTACCTGTCACCGATTTCAATGAGGTTTGAATATGTTGTAGAAGTAAACATTCTGAACAACTTTTTCCTTTGCCGAAAATAGCGGCCAGCTCTAGTTTCCGAGATATTCGCAACAAATTTAGCAGTGTAGGTAAATACAGTAATTTGTCGTTATTGTCCCGTTTTTACCATGCGTAATAGTCTCGCTCACTATCCCCACCATTTCTTGGAATCCTTCGGTCGAGAGTGATAGAACAAAAGAGACGACGGCAACTTCGTGTCAACTGTTTCGTTCCCTCTCGCTCGGCTCCCGGGTTTTCTCACTCGCGGCGTCGGCCGCACGGAATAGTTTTAGAGCATATACTACTCTAAGGGAATAGTGTCCGCATCGCGTTGTTGTCCCGTCGCCATCGCCAGCCCCGTTCGTCGGGACTATTACGACGAATTACTGTATTTACAATAGAAGTGGATTCTTCGATTTCAATGACCTTCACATATCTTGTCAAGGTCATCATTGTGACAATATTTCCCTCTAAACTTTTCGGCGCTCGGCTTTGGTTTATGAGATATTTGCAAAAAACTTGGCATAATTGTACATTGAAAACAGACAACTGTTTCACAGTCGACGGTATTAGTATTGTTTGGGACTAGGCCAGGAGGTCTCTATTAATGTCTCTAATTGTTGATTATATCATAAATATTTATAAAATACGTGAATAAATATTCTAACCCGAAAAATGGAAAACCTGTTGAAAAGCTACCTACTCACCAATTTCAAAGACCTTGACATTTGTTATCGACATTTCCCTCTAACCTTTTTGGCAGTTCGCCTTAGTTTCAGAGATATTAATAAAAAACTTTCGGCATAATACATATATTAAAATCAGTTTCATAACCGACGGTATTAGTATTGATTGGTGTAAAGGGAAAAATGGGGGTATCGAGGGGAAACACACGACAGACTCTTCCCCGAAGTGAATATACCAAAACAACCCCCTTCTGACGAAACACAAACCTGTGCCCGTAAATTCACGCCACCCTCCAACATTTCAACGCGTCAATACATTATACCAGCTCCTAATTTCGAGCACTTTCTCCTCTTTTGTATCGTATTACTTCAATCTACCTGCCACCTCCCCAAATGCATTTTACCGCACGAAGGGGAACGTCTCGCTCCATCGACCTCCCGTGCCCAACGAAATCTCCGCGGCGTTGTTCCATCAAAAATTCCGTCGGCGAGAAAAAAAGTGTTGCCGCCAGGCCGTAATAACGAGCGTCTCGCCGTTTCGCAACACGTATCGCGCGTAAACTATCGCTTTCCAGAACGCGGCTCGATTAAATACAGGTTTCTCGTGGCGCACAAGCAGCCGGCTGGGCCGCGTGCACCTTCGGCATCGACTCGCCGCGGCAGCATGTCGTGTTCCCACCTGATGTCGTGCATACGTATGCACGCGTGTGTACAGGGGCGGGTACGTACACAGGGCTGTGTACAAGCCGCGCGGACACCCGCGCCACGTGGGAGGCGCGGACCTCACAAAGAGGAGCCGTGGAGGAGGCGCGCAGAGGAGCACGGGGCAGCGTTGCTCGCGGAAAGTTGCCGGCTAACGAGCAGGTGTTGCAGGTGCCACGAGGCCAGGCCTCTTTTCCAGAGGCCGTTTGCCACCGTTCGCACCGTTTCCACGGACAACGGTGACTCCTGTCCGACCCGCTATCCCCTTCCGTGCATTGTTCGCGGGATCCCCGAGAAATATAGAGATCCGTCCCGCGGAAAGAATCTTATTCATCCCGGGCGAGCCACCGCCAGCCACCGACCTGTCCCTTTAAATGCCCCACGCTCCTCTGGCCGCGTGCATTCCCCGGCTAACGTCCACCACGAAAATCCCGGCCGATGGCCATGCGACCGTATAAGAATACAGCCGTCTTGTTTTGGGATGCCCGCATACATTAGTGTCAGAATGTTTCGGGAGATTGCCGTGTTCCATCCAGGCCGACGTCCCGTTGGTACGCTCCAAGGGCCACTTTTTTCGTGTTCCTCTTATCTCGCCAGCACGCGGCCACTCGCGGAGCGGGCGAATTTTTACCGGGCTACAAGTGGACGTTTTGACGCCGGCGAGGATGAATGATCGAGCGGGCGAGCGAATGGACGGCATGAATATTTATTGCTATCCTAATGCGATCAATTTTCAGCGTGTGCCTCGTCTGACAGGGCTTGTGGGCTGAATTCGAACGTCCTGAAAACAGTTAGCGACTCCCGTTGGATACTCGTCGTTTGGGGAACTATCGACTTTATTTCATTTAAGATTCGGGCGCCGAGTGGAAGACACTATTAAACTGAGTACAAGCAGATCACAGAGTCATGTGGTGATGGTAGTTGCACGTTTAGAGTGCTGGTGCTGGTTGCCAGTTCATATCCTAGAATTTGAAGACACCTTTCGCCATCCTTTAAAGTTTCGTTTGCTTTTCTAGCCGACTGCGACACGAAAGGACGCGTCGACTTTCGTTGGCGGGCATCTATGTTAAGTGTCGAGGAAAAAGGAATGTCCGCGAGACACACAACCGGCTAGACTGTTGATTTAAGGACCGCGAAACGCCGTGAGAGATTGCTTCGTTTGCATGGGCGTGAACGAAAATACGTTCGTGACTATTTATACCGTGCACGTGAATCGTACACAGTTTTATCGCGTTCACCGCTTTATGGACCGTTTACCGCGGGACAATAAAGTGGCAATTTTCATGGATAATGCATGGGTGTACGAGGGTAGGTATTCAGTACACCGAAAGTGCGGATTCTTGTAAATCCTTTTATAGCACAGCCTATAAACGGTTCACGAATCGATTGGCATAGTTCAATACAATTCGCCCGGATGTTTAAAACTACAGCTACTGTAAGAAAATCCGATGGGCGCATATTTGAATTGCGTCCCTGGACATTGGCCTGCCCTTCGGGAGACTAAGTAGTAACAACGGCTGGGACGATCTACGCGGGAGCACGCTGGGAAAAACCCAGACCCGATGCATCGCATATCTTCCCGCATTGTTTTAAAAGAATTTCCTTCGTCGCGACGAAAAACGGTCAGGGCAATAAAACTTTTGACTAGTATTAGAGAAGTGCTGAGAAAGAGACAAAGCCGTTTTTGAAGGAAATTATACAAATGCTTTTTCTATCAGAAATTCCTTATTATACTCGAAGTCAGGTTGAAAATATGACAAATTTGTCATCTGACTCAGAACAATTTTCGGTCGAAAACTTGTGGCTATCATGAAATTCACGTTCTATTTTTTACACATTCAAAACACTTGTAAGTACTTTCTTGTTAGTTTTTATTGTTAGATTCAACAATTGTTGCCCTTTCTTTAGTTTGTTTTTTATAAAACATTAAAAAATATTTTTGTTTTAAAAGAACTGTATAAAGTATTATTGGGAAACGTCCTAAACCTACTGAGCATCATAAATAATTATGCCAGCTAAAAACAGCAAATTGGACCATTGTGCGATGGTAGTGTCAGCGGAAGAACGCTACAACCTTGCCGTTAGGGGTCGTCCTTAAATTACGTAAGGCATTTTGGGGGGAGAGGATGGGGTTGCAAATTTCTTACATTTTCTTACAAGGGGGGGAAGTCAGGTAACGTCTTACATAATATTTTTTATTCTAATTTTCAATAAATTCCAATTCTACCATTAATGTTTCAGAAAAGTAGTTTTAATTTAAATTTCCCGAAACCGAGTTAAATGAATTATATAAACCTTTAAAGGAATTTAAATAACTGAATGAACTAGGACGCGGATACTCTTTTACGGTCTTTTGGACACACCGGTCTTTTGTATTATTCGACCGTATTATTGTTACATATAGGGGATAGGTGCCATAAAGGGGACAGGTCTTAAAAGGGACAAATTGAATTTCCAAAATTCTAAACGCATTACACATGCAAGTTATTTTCCTGTTTATTGCAACACTAGTGCCTAGTCGTTTGACGTAAATTTCACTACGGTCTCACTTGCAACAGAGTAGTAATCCACGGTTGATGTTTTTCGGCAGTAAAAGTAAAATTTTCATTGGTTTTCTGTGTCGTTTTCTGAGATCAAGGTATATACAAAGTGTTAAAGTGTTATATCATTAAAATAGTCTGTATTCAACTGAAACGAAATCGCTTAACAGGTAAGCTTAATTAATTGTTTTCTTTGTTTTGCGGTTATTTTATATTAAACTCACGTAAATTCGTAAAAGGGACAGCATAACAAGTCTTAAATGGGACAACCGTTTCATGGCTGTCCCTCTCATACACATGTACTGCTGGACACTATATGTATTATTAGTGTTCCTTGTTACACTTTTTATACTGTTTACACTTTTACAAGGCACAATCAATTTTTTCTGTTCCATGTGTCACTAATAATAAAATATTGATGATTTATTCTACAAAGAGTTAATTTTTTCGTACATTTCGTTGTTTTGTATCATTAAGATTTAGAATTATATTTGTAATACTTAATAAGTTTATTTTTATTAACGTGTCCCTTTCATGACTGATACTGTCCCTTTTAAAAACACCTAGTCGTAAAAGGGACATTTCCCACTTTTTTGTAAATCGAAGATTTTGTTAATTTCTATTACAATTGATGAGTTTGCAATATACTTTTATTGAAGGGAAATAAACGCGCTTTCTTATGGTGTAATTGTTTTTTAAATACCTATAACGATATTGTCAGAAATGGACGCTAAACAAAAGTGTCCCTTTTATAGCACCTCTCCCCTATTTTGGAATTATACTTAAGTTGCATTCGTCGCGCTTTTGCTGTCCCCCTTTTAAAATAGTTCCTACACTACCAATGCTCTTTAAAAACTCAGGAGCTGCAGGTCTCGGAGCCTTCCTTTAAAGTTTAAACTCTAAATGATTAAAATTACCCTGCACCTACAACTCCCTCCTGCTGAGAAGACACCTCCCTCTTCCTAATCACACCTTCTTCTCTTTTAAAGAAACTGTATTCCCTGCATCGATCTCTCAGCAAAATACCCTCATCCTCTCCGTGTAACCTTGACTCCACAGACAACAACCATAAGGAGGTTCGATAAAACGTTTCGCGAACCACGGTGCTTCGTAACGTCCAAGAATCTCTCATCCCACCAATAACGCAGCTACATAGTAATAAATATTACTCACGCCGGCGTTCCCTCGCTACGACCCCGTCGGAAACAGAAAAGTCTGAACGAGCATAGTTTATTGTACCTCTCAATTTTCCTCCGCGGAAATCTGAAGCTATAATCAAAGTCGCTGGCCGGTTGGAGCTACGACCTTTGGCCCTTAGCGGACGGCTGACTTCGGAAACTCGCGTATTCTGGGATAGATAATGCGGACATACATATTGCACCGCGTCCACAGTATATCGCGGGGTTCGGTTGGATGGTGTCCTTGCCCATTCGTCGGCGAAGAATGCGAAGAAACACGCGAACCTCGCCACCGAACGACCGTAACTGTTGGGAGTGTTCCTCTCCTACACCCTCTGTTCCTATTCTCTCCCTTTCGTTCGTCTACCCCCTCGTCGACGCCTTCGGCCTCCAACAAACTACCAGCTTTGGTATTTGAACTTCGAAATACACATACGTCAGAATGTCGCCCGGCCACATTAAAGAGTAAACTTGAATCAACTATGTAAAGGCTGGGACGCGTGATCGGGACTCGGATGTTTAACAGTCACGTGGGCGTGGTGCCCGTGTCAGAGTCGGGAATAGCTGTGTAAAAGTTCTCTCGCAAGTGATCCTTTTCAGTGTTAGCCTTTGGTACGTGTTTCTTCGTTGGGGTACTAAGTTTGGCCACTGAACGAGGCGAAGGAAGGATCGAATCTCTCAGACTTTCGCAAGCCTTGAACATAGTCCGGAAAGCATAGCATCTATCAAGTTCACTATAAAGGAAGATACATTCCCTGGCCGCGATAAATTAGACTAAATACCTATGCAAGTAACAAGTGTTTAGAAATTATATCACCCTGATGAAATTGACATTTATCCCCTGAAAAATTAATTTCGTCGAGTGGAAACGGCGATTATTAATTCACGGTAATCGCCATTGAATATTGGAAATTTCATTTCGTTCTTGCGCGGGCATACGTATTTTATAATTCGTTTTATTGGATGTGCTTTTATCAATCGCTACGGTATTCTTCAATTTCCGTATACAGACGGGCAAATGAAAATTGCCAGCCTCTGCCGCGGCAGATTAACGAAATGTATTAACTTTGATCATCGCCCGTTCCATCGAGGAACGCTTTCGAAATTCTGCGACCTCGATGGAAGTACCGGAATGATATTACCATCGGTGATACCGTCGATCGTGAGAGATCCGGTGTTCCGGCTAGCCAGAAGACGACGAGTACGTTTCCTCTCGCGACAGTTTCCGTTTTTGTCGGAAGAACAATTCTCGGTCCATCGGAGAGAAGACGTAATTTCACGAAGATTCGGAATTCAACTCGTGGGATCGCGAGACGAAGCGTGTAGCCACTAATTGCGTTGCATTAATGGCGCCCATCATCCACCGTTACCGACGCGATCGTGGCTTCGCGAACGACACCGCTCCACGCCGATTGCGTGAGAGAGGTTTAAGCTGTTTCCCCGAGTTTATCGTTCGCGGGGGTCACTCGCGTAATTGCGCTACAGGAGGTGAAACTGTGCTCCGCGAGTCTGCTACTTCAGTTTTTACGTCTTTCTTTTACTACCGAAACCGTTGAATTGAAATGAAGTTTGGATCGAGGAGAACGTAGTAACAGCCGATGGCTGTCGTTTGCAGCTCACGTGTCCCATATAAATTTCAAGGAGAAGGAACGATGTGATGTCTCCTCCTGTAATTTAGAAGCCCACGTTGACTGACATGCGTGTATATACGTGCCGACTTTCAATTGTGTTGCCATGCGATAGCGCTTTGTAAACTGAATACACCTCGGTGTACACGCTATATGAACTTCGGGATACGGTCCGTTGGTAGCTACATCGTTGGCCAGCGTATTGTTCATTTACCCGTACAGTCGAAATGGATTTGCTGGTTTTATCGCCTCAAAGGGGAGCTTTGGAATTCGCTGATGTACTCGTTGCTGGATCCTGTCAGATCGGTCGTAAATGACGATAGCCAACGAACCTTTGGCTCGCAGCCGTTACGAAACGTTATCAGAATGTAATCGCGGCCGTCAAAGCGCGGCTCTCTTTGGCGTTCCGCCGCGCCGACGATCTCGCCGGAGAGCGAGGAGAGAGAGTACAATCACCCAAAGTGAAACTCGTACAAATATGTACCGACTGCTCGCCTAATCTCTCGCGCCGGCTGGTAAATACTGACAGGGCGTCAATATTGAAATATCTTATCGTGGAAAGCGCCATGCATACCTGAAATATATTGGGAAACGGTCTGTCGACGTGCGCGGCATGACTCACAACCCCGGAAAGATATCGGTGCCCTCTCTTCCCGCGTGCATGCGCGCGCGCGCGCGTGTCGGTGTGCACGCGGTCTAATATGTACGTAGGTACGCGGGGGAACTCGAAATTCTCCCAGCGGAAAGAGCAGAAACTCTTTTGACCTGCATCTAGAGCGGTCGACGGGAAGCTGGGCGAGGAGGTGGAGAAATAGAAGGCTCCGTGACGTTGCTCGATATTCCACGAACCCCTGTCGGCATTTTCCAGCCACTTCGGGGATAAATTCCACGAACATTGAAAACTTAAAAGTCGGAAAGTGGATTCCACTCTGGACGAGCTTCCCTCGGTCCCCGACGATTTCGTGGAAACGAGCGCATACGTATGCGAGCGACCGCGAAAGAAAGATCATCGAACGAAGCTAACGCATCGAGCAGCTCTTGATTTTCTTTCAAACTGTCGGGGGAACATCGACGGTATCGTTTCGCTCAGGAATCGCCTCGTTGGACTGACAGTCTACCGAGGGCCAGTCGAGATATTCAAGGCTCCTTCGATTTCCGTGGCGACGCACGAATATGAGGAATATTGTTGTGGGGCCGAGATTTGCCAAAAGCCGTCTCGAGCGCAAAAGATGGCCGGGCTAGTCGCTGAGAGGAGCTTAGACGGGTAAGCTCGCGGGCTTTGCCTTCGCGCTGGGAGATCGACGGCCCTGTATTTCCTATATCCAGGACGTTCCTCCTGGGGGTATAGCTTAGATCCTGGCCATTCCTCGTTAAATCCCATGGGAACCGCGGCGAGGAACGGTCAGACTACGCGAATGCCTGCCAGCCCCAATGTTTCCAAACGTATAACGTCACACCATCTGCGACTCGTCAACGTCTGCCGTTAGTTGATTCGAAAGGGAAATTTCAGGTGATACGGTTTACCTACGCTAATGTGGCTGTTTTTCTATGGAGACCTGGGGAAGTTGAAGCTCAATCACTCAGAAAGCGTAACTACTTTCAGGAGGAAGTATTATGATGGCAGATATTGAGTTAGTATCGAAGTGATCTATTTATATTTTCATAAATCACGTATGGATTTCACTTTACATTATCCTCGGATTGAATAGCGAAGAGCCTATGGCATAATCTTTTCGTTTCGAAGGGAAAGACTACAGAAGACAGTAATATTGAACGTGAAATGGAACTACCCAGTCGGATACCGAGTGTTTGTAGGCGTCCCGAAGCAAATAGAGTTTCTATTTAAACCGATGATGCGGCGCAATAAGTAGATAAAGCCCTCAATGGTCAGACATCGTCAACACGAGGCGTTGTTTCAGGAACTGTTTAAAAAAGGGAGCCACTGCGCGATTAAAATCCAAAAGCTAAACGATAGCTGCTTCTATCTTATCCAGACTAATCCCTCGGACTGTATTCTGTATATCACCGGACACAAAGGAGACACAATAAGGTCATCGAACGAATGTTTCCACGATTCCACGTATCTGCGCTTGATAAGAGGTTCCACGTGTTGTTTGGGACCTTCGAGCACGTTGGTGAACAATGACCAATGTAGAACGTCATGGATTTATGGTTACGACATTTCTTAATGGAGATTTTTCTCCACGCTCGTTTCGTATAGACCGACCTGTCGTTTATTTCGCAAATAATGCGACCTTATCGTGACAAAGGATCGACGGCGAGTAACGTGCAACAATAGATGCTATAAAGCGCATGTTTACCGAAAGGTTAAAAATAATGCACAAATATCTGAACAGTTGTGTTTACCATTTCACTTTTCTATTATTCCGTTCTCTATACAGTACTATAGAGGTAGTTCCGTTAATTCTAGGCAGACATTAAAACTGGAATTTAAAGCTGCGCGAGAGTTCGCCGCTAATAATAATATGCTGCCTAGAAATTTGCGTTTCCGGTGACGAATTATTAAAAGCTACAGTAGCAACAAATCAACTCGCGTCCTAGGATGTCCTAGCGTGCCTCGTCATTCACCATTTCAAAGGGAGAGCCTTACGCGCCGCGGCTCGCGGGGAAATTGTTGCCGCCGGCGACACTTTATTCAATGCAAAAACGTGCCTCGGAACGCGAAAGGATGACGGTAAAATTTTCGAGGAAAGGAGCACTCCGCGCCCCTCGACGGATTCATAACAGAAGCCGGTGTTCGCTTGGAAATTTCCCGGCGCACGAACACTCGACGACCGGGGCGAAGGACTCCGGCACGGGGAAAAAAGGGTGAAGAAGGAAAGGGGGCGCGGGCAGAGGGTGGGTTACAGAAGGCGAGGGCAAACAAGACGGTCGAGGGAAATCAGCTGCGCGTATGACCAAAGCGATCTCGGGGGTTAAATGGCCGGCTTAGACTCTGATCGGCATTAAGCTGTCAAGGGGTTGCTTTTTCGAATTCCTCGCGTCGGCGTTAATCCCATTTCAGAATGGAGCCGTCTTCAGCCCCCTGTCAGGAGCGACGCCAGGACCCACGTCCTGACCCGCCGCAGGAACGTGTGTTTACGTCCTGTACCCCCGTGACTCCGTTAATCCCCCAAAAGGGATTGCGAAGGGGTTGGAACGCTATTCAAACGTTCCACGTTTTAACCGTGCCTTCCGTTGCTGGATGGACAATATGCTTCTTACGGTTCTTAAACTGTAGAACCTTGTGAAAGTCGTTGACGATGAGAGCCATATTATATTAGTCTCTATTTTGTTTCTGTTGTATCAAGAAATTCTGAGCCATTATGAAACGATCCTTTTGTTATTTAGTGTACCGTAAGAAACTTGGTAGTTCTGAAATGAATTAATCGGTGGATTATGAACGTCACATTGGTAGTCGATTGACACAGAGTCTGAAGGGTAGATGGAAAGTGGATCAGGGGAATATTTTTAATCGAGATGAAAAATGTACTGTAAGTCAGGTGTGTCGAGAGTCTACTTGTCATATAAATATTTAAGGTCCCCCGAACGGGGAATGACGAGCGCGGCGTCTCACGTGACAATTGGATTCGAGCACGGTCCGCTTCGTGACTTTGTTAATTATTCAGTAAACGACGTCTGGCGTACGTTCTAATAATACCCTCGGTTAGATGGAGAAGCGCCGATATTCCGCGGCTAGTGGCAGGGGTTCGAGAGAAGAGGTAAGGAGAAAGGGATGAAAAGACGAGAGGGGGGAGGAAAATAAATCGACGACAGATCGCGTTACTAACTGCTCGACGGGAATCGAGACGAAGCTGCTCAAGCCAGTTCGAGCACTACCCTTTCGACTTCCCAAGGGTGTACGGAAACACTCGATGAACGCTTGAGCACTTCGAGGGTGGTGTCGGGTCGAAGGTGCTCGAGGTACTAGGGTCAGAAAATTGCTGATCGGAGAGCAATATTCCTGCTTGCTCGAGAATATGTAGACATCTTTCGCCCGTGTACACGGCCAATCGATAAATTGCACTAATTAAATGGCCACGTAATTTCTATAAAATAAAGCGATACTCTCTCCTGCTGCTTCGTTGCCCTCGAGTCACTGTTTCTCTTTATCCGTGAACAAAAACAGAGTGTAGGTAACCACGTAGTGCAAATATGTGTAATTTTCAGGATTAATTATATTGTTAAGTACCTATTTATATGGTAGGGTGGGGTGGGGCTAAAAGTCACGAATACAAAATCTCTGTTCCTAAACAATGTATCGACTTTCGCAGTATACTATGTAAAAGGCGAGAAGAAACGGAGGTAACCACGGAGTCGCCAGTCGCTTCTGGTCGTTCGTTCGGATTACACGACGTCTTTGGTATTATACGTGTTAAAAAGTGAAATAAATACGTCGTCTTTATTGTTTTGTAGGAAGTAAACCAAAGTTTATCAGCGTATCAGGTAAGTGCATTAAGATTTTATGTTCCTTTAGTAATCTGTACATGATATTGTTTATTTGTAAATGATAATATTTTCTAACGTAAATATTGCATAAACTATAGAAGTACCATTGGGGCAAAAAGTTCCTCAGACTGAAAAAATATATATTATATATACATTATTATTTCTTTTCATAATAAGATGGCCAAAGTATAAAGAAATGATGCCAAAGTCTTTAAATAGTGTTTTTGTTTTAGTTGAGCGATTATTTTTAGTTTTTAGTTCAAAGTGAGCCTCTGACTTATATTTTTACTTTTTCTAAAAGAAGTCATGCTTTCCTTTCAATATTCTATAATCTATACCAAAAAGAATTGGTTTAGTAGATATTTGCTGATTTGAAAAGAGTTTTTTACTTATTTAGTTTAATATTACACGAAAAGACACGAGGGACTTTTTGCCCCGTGCGTGGTGCAAGAAGAACATTTTGCATTGACAAACGTTTTGTGGTATAACTCAGCAGAAAATAACAGTATCATCAAATGAACTTCGGGAACGTAAAGCCAGATAGTTATAGTTTTTAAAAAATAACACAAGATTGTTAGTACTAAATCTTACATAAGTTTATACGAAAAACGGGACTATTAGCCCCACCCTACCCTACCTGTGAGACATTTAATATAAAAACGACACATCAACCGTACCATGTTATGCGTACAATAGGATCCACTTCCCCAATTTCAGGTAAATACCAAAGAAACAATGTCTTTTCAACGACGAGGTAGAAATTCTTGAAATTCTCGAACATATTCATTCCGATCCAGGAACGATTTCCACGAAGCTCGACTAAGAACGGTCGCGTGCCGCAGCTCCCTGGAACTACGGAAGCACATCTGCGTTCCTCATCGATCCGCATTAAAATACTACCATCGTTGGTCGGCTTCGGAGGAAAAGAAACGAGCCCACTAAATATTTTGATGAGCTTAACGGCTTAAGAGTTCCTTTTTTTTTCTCTCCTTATACCGACGGGGGAGAACGTATCCCCGGGAAAAAAATGTCTTTCGGAATCCTCTCTAAATTGAATACACGATCCCTTTTAATAAAGTTACACGCGGCGTTGGGCAAGGGCCGCCGAAAAAAATAATTCCGGTAGGTACGAGGCGATTCGTTAAGCCAGGTATTTTTCGTGATCGTGTTATTCCCCGCGCACTTAAGACGCCCGGAATAAATGTACACGCGAGGAAAAAGTCCGCAGTTTACCCGCCATTTTCACGGGGCAACAATATTATTCACCCCGTAACGGAAATTCGAGGTGAAAAACACTCTTAAATGAGAGGGGCGCCTCATTTCCTTCTATCCGAGAGACTACGTGACATACATTAATCATGTTCTGTTCAGTCTTGGGCGAAAATTTGATTTTATTCACCCTCCCATGGAGCCTGTTATAATGGGGGGCGGTGGAGGGGGGAGGGGGGCTGGCTGGCATCGGCTGGCTGCAACATTAATATTTCCCCTGTTTTTAATAAGTAGCATGCTCTTGCATTTCTTGACGTTGTTTACCCTCGCTGAAGAAGCTTAAAAATAAGGATGGATTTAGCTAAGTATATGGAAACGAACAATTCCCATGCAATCGTTCATAAAACTCGAATACACGCCTGCCTACTTTCCCCAGTCCGTTTAAAAATGTCTACTGTCCACGCGCGCAGAATATTCAACCGCAAAGTGAACGATTAAAAAACGCAAATCTACCCGCAATCCCGGCTTCTTCATCAGTAACCCCTTCCGATCGATAACGTTGAAGTATTCAAAAGCAGATTACATCCCACGCAAAGTTAAAACTTGCCCGCTTTCACCCGGGGGAGAAACTTCTCCGGGCAACTTCTGCATACCAGCGACCATGGGAAAGGGTCGAAACATAGGACGCTCGCTCAGCAGGGACAAAAAAAGTAATGCATTAACCGTGGGACGTCTATAATCATGTCACGTGGGGCAATTCGCAAATCAACTTCTCGTTAGCCGCGACCGGAATGCGTAGGCGGAAGGTTGGAGCGTAGAGACGGTGTTGACGATAAAAATGGACGAGGCGAAAGGTTTTCCATCGATCCGCGCGGACGGGGCGAGCGGAAGACGACGCGAGCGCGAAGGGGTGGCGGGTGTACCGGTAATAAGGGCCGGTCGCACCCTAAGTGACCGGAATGGCGCAATAATTCGTGGCTCTCGTGACGTTAAGAGGTCTGCCCTTTGCGCTCGTAGGCCCTGCGAGAAGGTGGCCGCTCGGCCTCCCATACGGTTTCGCAGGCATCGTCCTAAATATAGATCCCCTTACAACCTGACGTCCAATTATAGCTCTTTGATGCCTCGCGAGTGTTTCTATCGCGCCTCTCCTCTCTCTCTCTCTCTCTCTCTCTCTCTCTCTCTCTCTCTCTTTCCTCCGTCTTCAACATCGAGCCTCTCCTCTTCCCCCTTCCTTTCTGTTCATTCTGCCACTTCCCGCCGAACCTTCAAACTTCTCTATCTCTCTCAGGCGATAATTTTATCGCGGTTACCGGCCATTCGCCGTCGGCAAATCGCGGGAGAGCTTAGTGAATCGGGACCAGCCTTTGAAAACGCGAAATTGTCGGTTCCACCCCCGCCAGCCAGCCGATGACTAACGATGTTTCGCAACACAGCCGCCGATCGCTGGCTTTATGCCTCCCGTTCAAAGGGCCCGCGATTTCTTTTCAGTCTCAAGGATAACGCGCCGGTTATATTCTTTTGCGAGCGCGAAAGAGGAGCTCGAGCGGCCGTAAATGGCCACTTTTCAGCGTCGTTTCTCAGCCAGCGAGCAGTCGAGCTTTCCGAAGAAAACGGCATCCTCCCCTTCCACCACCACCTCCTCCTCTTCTCCTCTTTCCGTTTAAGGGATCCTTTTTTGAGTTCGATACACCACCGTCGCGGCAACAGCACAAGGCAAATATTTGCCGTCGTTTATCACCGTTCGAACTCCCGCCTTGAAAAGCTGTCGCTTACTGCGCTCTACGCGACGGCCAGACGACGCTCGCGCCCCGTTTCGCATGCACGATCATTTTTTTACCCCGCTCTTTTGTTCGAGAAACTATTTCGACGGGTCGCGAACGGTAGCAATCAACGAGAGGCCATACGAGAGGCACGGTACGAATGATAATTACGACGATTGTGAGCGCTTTTTGATAAGCACGCGATGCTGTGCCTGAATATTTATGCGCTACAGGGTGTTTCAAAAGGATCAGTCAAAATTGTGGTCAAGTGGAGGAAAGAAGGATCAGACGCGCGTGTGTTCCTTTTTCAAGTTTACGATAAATACTTTTCCTGTTCCTTACAAATAAATATCTAGAAGGGACCAAAATCTAACCAGAAACTCTAGGCACCCGTAGTATACAAGGGGTAAACACGAACCCCTTCCCCGTTACTATGCACAGAACTCGCCCCGTTCGACCGTCCAGCTTGGACCACCCTGTAAACAAAACACTCTCATTCTGACGCAGTGTTCAGGGAAAATTTTTAAATATTCCCCGTGATAATTTCGCCTCGACGCGACACACGTTGTCCGCCATTCTGCGCCGTCGAATGCTTCCCGACCGTAACCCGAAAACCGCGCGAGACTTTCTAGCTGCGTCGACGGAGAAAGTTCCTTTCCCTGGCCCCTCCTTCCTTCAGGGGTGTATTTTTTTTCTTCATTTTTATTTTCCCCGTTCCAGGCACACAATGAGCGGCACTCGCGCCGCACAGACGGGGGCTTAAAGAGCCCCGTCTGTGGGAATTAGCGTGCTCTGAAAACGGTGGGGGCTCAGGTGCGTTTACGTCGAACCAGCCTACGAGACTCCCCGTTCCTCCATTCCCCCCCGCCGCTGGCCACCGCCCCATTTCGAAGGGTAGATCGCGCCTCCCACCACCCCCCGTCGCCCCATCTAGCCCACGTGGCGAGATTCGCATACGGGGTAGCGCGTTTTTAAACAACACCGCCGCGACCCCACGAGCGCCGTTAATCCTCCTCCATATACGGGATTGAAAGGGTGGACGGCTTGCGAGTGCTACGCGCCGAAACTGATTTCCCGTGAATTTTATGCGCGGGTTCGCGCGCGGACCGATGCCACGATCGGTGAATAGCGTATCGGAGCGTGGACGCGGGGATTTAATTCGTAATTCGTCGCTTCCGCTGATGCGTGGATCATTTCGGGAGCATTAAACAGCGATGTTGCGGGGGTTGGCCTTCATGCACTGTGCGCGGGGGTTCGTCGGTGTAGTCTGTCGACCACTTCGCGTTGATATTTAACAGAGGAAATTGGAAGTGTTCGAGTAATGAGACTATGATAATAATTGTTGCGATATGAAATTTTTAGGATCGAAGCCAGTTGCAGGACAAGTGTATTATACGCTAGGTATCGCTAGATCAATGAATTATCGCGCGCAATTTTTGCTTATCAAAGCGAATTGGAGGTAGCTATGAAGGTAAGGGAGGGTCGGTAAACGTTGGTGTAAAAGCAGCGGGGAACACCCTAGTACGCGCTAGATCGAAGGTGTGTGCTCAATGCGTGAGTGTTACCTGCCTGCCAACACGCACCCGTCCGTTATAAGATCAATATAACGCGTGCACGCATAACCTCACGTACCTGGCTTCACCCTCCTGACGGTATCCGCTTCATCTCCCTGGCCTTTCCTATCTATCCACCAAAAAAAATGCGCGAAAGGGGCGGCGCTCTTGCGTGCACATGTACTGGGTGTTCGGCGCGCATTCCGCTTTCTCCCTTCTGCGACGCGTTCTGCTGAAAATAATGGATAGGTTCTTAGCTTCGTAGGAATTCGAGTAGGCAACGATGTGGGTGCGATATCAAGGAGCTGCTCAGTTAATATTAATCGCAAGCGTATGCAAATAGGGAATTTAGTTATGTTTGAATGGGGGAAGAAGGGTGTATTTAATACACTGCTCAGTGATTCACTTTTTCATTCAAATTCATTGGAATTCTGTGCCTGTTGTTAACAAGAAACTTTGATATTCCTTTAGTGACTTCTGTTCTTAAAGAACTAAACACACGAAGATGAACAGGTGTTTGGACCACCGTCACCCTGAAATAAGTGACGAACAATTCTATAAAAGCACCACACGAGTGCGAGCCAATTCCCTCTACGTACAGTAGGTACTAGGACTGCAAATGTAACTCTCCAAGTCCTCAACTGTAGCTATCCCAGCTTCTCCAAGTGACAGGGTGGATCCCGAAGTTCAAGTCTCTTGCGAAACAATGCCAGAAACGCGGCTACGTAATGGACACCCGGTGAACGCGTGTTCGAGGAACGCGCGCGTTCTCCCCGCGTGTACGTGGCTGGCTCGCGTGCACAGACGATGGCCCGCATGCCGACACATATTACACCCCCGACGAACCACCCCGCGGCTAAGCCGAGTTAATAATCCACTCATTATTTTATCAATACCCAGAATATCGGCCTACGACACGTATAAGGGTCGAAAGGTGTTCGCGACCGGGGGTGGTCGGGGGTGACCGAGGCCGCCAGCCGCTACCGCCACCACCCCCTTCTCGCGACTATTCCCCGGCCGGCTGGAGGGTGGAGTAGCGGGAGGGGCGAGTCGGAACGAATTTATGGCCGAGGCGCATAACCCGCGCTTGATGGCGAGCTCGTTCCGAAATTGCCCGGCTACGTAACAACTGCGAGCATTAATATTTGATTGGCCGCACGGCCGATGGGCTCCGCGCGAAAAACGATTTTCCTCGAAATTCCGACCGGCTCCCTTGAAACGTGCCTGTCATCTCGCAGTTTACACGACCTTTCCCTCTTCCGACCTTCCTTCCTCGCTTTTATTGCTCCTCAATTCGGCAACCCCGCCCAATTCCGTGATATGCTAATCGATGACCGATGCCGGCTGATTTTATTAAGCCATTTCACGGGCCATCGAGCGGGAAATGTAAAATCGCCGGTGGACGGCGAATAAGGCGGTGTATCGTTTATCCTTGACGTTGATGTTCCAGGAGATACGACGCCATTATCGTTCGCTTATCAGAGTACGCCGTTAATATGGAGTTGAGGCGGCACGGAATTATCGTTCATCGTGGATCCCGTAAACGTAGCTCACCGCGGTGACGCGTTTAATTGTAGGCCGTTGATGCAGGAGATGGGAAAAGGCTTTTAACCGCGCGAAAACTACTAGAGCCGGTGTATTATTTAATCGGCGCATCGATTGAGATATCACCTGCACCGCGGCCGGGCACCGATAAGTGGCCGAAGAACCTTATCATCGAGCGTTACTTACCGATCCATTTAGTGCCGCCGTCGCTGCTACACCTCGATGCACCTGGGGGATCAAATATTCAGGGGACGGCTGCAGGTGTGCCCGTCGGTTAACTATCGACTGGAAGTTTTGCGGACTATTTGTTGCCTCGGTTTATCGCGCGCGGAGAACTTACTCGGGGAAAAAGGCCGGGCCGCGTCGGGAAAAGTTACGGAGATCTTGAATCTTACGGGGCGCACGGTTGTGTCTCGGCTGGAAAGAACCGAGCAGCAGCATTAACGACTCAAGTTTCTCTTTTACCGCGGGCAGGATCAAGATTTCGCGTTCGAGCAGATTTCTCGAAGTCCCATTAGCGGCCCGGCGATCTACGGCCGTACGTCACCGGGCGCAATAACAGTTACTTCTAAACGTTTCTGTAATTACGGCGAAGAAATGGCCGCGTGATTACGCGGCGTTAGGCACGCGAATAAGAAGCCCGGCTGGTTTAATAACGCCGAAATGATTGGCCGGCGGGGAGCATGCGGGCCGGGAAACTCGCCAACGAGATCGAGAGATCGAGACCGGGGAAAAAATAGATCGTACAGGCCGTGTAATCGGTCGTCCGGTGAAAGTAATGAACGGGCATGGGTAAGGGGGCAGAATGAAAATTACAAAGTGACCAGAATCGATGGCGTGCATGATCCGGCCTCCCAGCTACGGTGTCTTTTACGGCCTAGATCACTTATCGACGCCCGCGTAATTATAGTCGGTAGGTACGCACGGCCTGGCCGTGTCTTTGCCACTCCACCGTGAAGCAGATCCAAAGACTCGGACAGAACATGGAAGCGGGGCGTAATAAAAAGCGGAGGAGGGAAAAGATAGAGGCGGCCACGCAACAATGCCCCCGCGTCTCTCTCTATAAATATTCGCCATGTTGCGAACCATGAGGAATGTGTTTACACGCGCCCATACGTTCGCCACCGCATCCGTCTTCCCGACGTTCTCCAGATTTAAGCGTGCCGCGTATATTTTTCTTCCGTCGCCCCGGCAATTATACATAGTTAATCATAACGTCACGTCGGTTTGCTTTGAGGTATATTAAAACCGCGGTAGAAACGCTCAAGGAATGCTCGTCGCGAGTTCGAGGAACTTGGAGAATAGAATTTCATTGCGCAGGTATCGCGATTTTTCTTTAGACCTGGAAACATTCATCCCTAATGTCCTTTTGCGCGTACATCCACGGCAGGAATGGTTTAAGAAGAGAGATGCTTCGAAACTGAAACGATATAGTCATCTCCCGAAACGAGTCGGTCGCCTTCTCTAAAGTAGCTCGCTACGCAAGAAGTTGAGATTGTTATGCCCTTCCGTTTAGAGCGAAAGATTTCTTATTCCGCGAGCACGTCGCGAGGCATCGTATCAAGTACAAAGTACCTATCTCGTTTCAGCGAGAGGCCCGTAATTGCGAAGGGTGAGTTCGCGCAAAAACTCCTGGATCGATCGATCAGAATACAATACAGGGGACGGCCCGATACTTTCGGAATCTGTCTGGCCGGGCTCGTTATAATCGTTCCCCCGGTTTAGTAGCAAAAACAGGACCAGGTCGGACTCGCTTTGACGGCGGACGGTGATCCTCTTTCGTCGGACAAGAAGCGCATGATCGAACGTCGACAAAGTGAATAACTGTCCGGAGGGGAGGTTTTATCTGGCCTGGCCCATCTCGGTGCTGGGCTACAGAACGGCCCTTACATAAGTACGGGGCGCGTGGGACGATTTTAAAGCCGTCCGGAGATAAGTAAGTAGCAGGTAGCAGGTGTCACGTCGGCAACGATCGCAGGGTCCAGATACGAATTCGAAAGAGGCATCGACGTCGTTTAGCGGCAGGTACACAGAGGAGAGTTTTAGTAAGATTAGGCATAATCGATCGGGGTCGATACTGGATCCCGGGCGGGGCGGAACGCCGACGTTCGACTCCCCTGCCTCTCTTACGACGGTCTATCTTCGCCGACGATCGGCTACAATTGCTTTTTCACAAAGGGGATCACCTTCGAAGACGTCCGGCCAGCTCCTTTGAATCTCTTACGGCTGCAGACGCCTTTGAATCGATGCTCCGTAGCTTTGACAGCACCGTCATCCCCAAATTGACTCACCAACACGCGCCCGCCCCCTCCCTTCAACCGTGTGATTTCCGTGAAAAACGGATGCAAACTGGACACCGTTTGGCATTATCCCATTGAATACTAACACATATTCCGGCTCCTGCTCCATTGCCGCGTACAAAGAGTCGGGTTATAGTTGAGCATAGTTTTTATAGTGTCAAAGAGAAAATGGTTGTTTAAGGTGTTAAAATACGGCGAATAATGGGGTTGAATTTAAAAAAGTTAATTTTAAAGGAAAAGGGAGGCGAGCTCTACGTGTAGAATGTTTTGTATATAACGGTAGCGCCGACCTCTCGACGCAATTAATTCTACGTTAAAACGTTTATGTCTGATGGTAACGCTGGTCCCGGTTGCGATGAATTTCGCATTAAAATGTTTATATCCGATAATGACGCGGGTTGTGTTGCAACGAATTCGGAATTAATGCGTATTTGCTCCGGAAATCAGTAGAGACAGATCGATATACTATCCAATTAATATGGGATATTGAATTTCATCGAAATATTGTAACGCAATATTGCAATGGACATTACAATACACACTGCGTATTGTGATATGCTGCCGTACCGAAATTATAACAAGACTCGTAGCCAGTATCGATTGTTTATCTTGTATCTACAAGCTTTTATTCTGATCGAATTATTCTCGCGGTATACCAAAAGCTAAAAATCGGCTGAGAATTCACTGAGATACAAAATTTTGTTCATAAAAAGTCACTTCGGAACCACTGTGCATCGTTTAATTTGCGCGACGTCTCGGCTGGTAGTGATTAAATGGAAGAACTATTTGAGAGTCAATTTTTGTCGGAAGCCTTGGTCGAACGAAGATAAATGAAACGCATCAAAGAGGCGCCTCGCGTTGCTATTATTATTTGCATAACGAAGCAGCCGACCGACCCCCTCGTTTCAAGGCGAGCGCGCCGCCTTGAGAAATTCCCCAAGAAGTTTCATCGAGTTAAATAAGAAGCCGCAATTAATCACTTACTGTTTTTCAGCCCGTCTTCGTGTATCCCTATTTAACACCGCTTTTTACGCCGTGAACTTCCAGCGGACTTTTAACAGCACGGAATCTTGTTACGTGCTTCCAAGTTCCGCGGGCGTTTGCCGAAAGCAACTTTGGGGGATGTTGCTAGTCCGATGGAATATTCGGATATTAAAAATACCTCGGAGCTGCGATTCGTATCGCGCATCAGAAAATAATGGAATCCATTTTCTTCGGGGATATTCCACTCGTACGATCGAAAGTCCCCAGCAAAACGGCGAGTAGGTACCGTTCCCCATCGTTTCGAGAATATATAGCGGGATATCGATGGTAAGAAAATCAAATGCTTCACGCAAGGAGAATTCCGAGTTCCGTTCCCGGACGCCGTTCCTCGACCTCTCGAAAATCCCGTACGCATGGTGTTTTAATAATGAGGCGAAGGACCTGACGCCCTGCGCCTCGTCGCTGGATTCATTAATTTCCCAGCCGGAGTTTCTAATTGGCCGCCTAATATTTTATTTATGAGAAGCACCGATTCCGGAGGGTGAGACCCGGACCGCGTTAATAACATTAGTTAAATTTCACTTCGAGGATCTTGGCGAGGGTACGTTTAAAAAAAACTCTGTCGCCGTTCCTCCTCAAAGATTCCTCAGACCAGTCGCGTCCACTGCATATTCGATATAATCAACTATATCTGTCCCTGCCTCGCTCGTAATTACGGTTCTCCGCGTGCATTTAATTAGAATTGTTTAAGCAAGTTTCAAGTTCTAATTCAATCTTTCGAGTCTCTAAATAGACACACTCGACCCCAAGCTAAAGGTTACTCCCTCGAATGTACTCTCTGGAATCAAACTCAGGACAACTCGCCCCTTACTCTACGTCAGAACACCCTCGAATCAACACACTACTGACTACTCCCTCGCTGGAGGAGCAAGATCCAACGATAGGGCATCCTGCACTCGCGCGCCATTCGATTTACAACTCAGCGATAAGTGACGTCGAGGAACAGAAGCGGCTTCCCCGTAAACTTTCAGCCTCCCGAGAAACGCTCGAAATTCTTCAACGAGCCGGCGCGGAGGAGAGGCAAGGAGAGGACCCTTAAATTCATCATCGAACCGCCTGGCCGCTTAAAGGCACGGCTCGTTAAGCCCCGTAGCTTATGATTCACGATCGGCTTTGTATCCACGAGGCTGCGCGTAAAAGAAAAAGAAACGGGACCGGGTCGCGGTTAAGGCGGAAAAGGAGACGGAGGCAAGGAGCAACCAGCTACGAATCCTCGCCGGCTAGGATAATTGAGGGTTCCGTAAATCAATATCGGCGGAGAGGCCGTACAAGGGGTTGCTCGCGGGAGGGTGTTTCGAGGTATATAATACCCAGTATCCGAAATATAATTAAGGAGGCGACTTTTCAATTTAAGCACGATATTTTAAAAGATATAATTAAGGACCTGCCCAGCTCTCAGCGACCAGGCCACTAATTGCGCCCGGGGAATCCCTCGGGGATCCCGGTTCGAGGCTACGAGTATTTCTATGCCTGCTCTACCTATACGTATGTATGCACGCACGCGTGTATACCACCTATAGCCGCACCTACGACACGCGCACACGCGCGCATATAATCGTCCGCCTCGTACCACGGTGCACCGCAGCACGACACGAAACACACCATGGACACGTCCTGCGGCACGCCATGGAACACGGCTACCACGAACGTCCCGCGGGAACGATCCATCCACATCTCTCTCTTCCTCGTGGTCCCCGTCCAACGTTCGCCACCACCTTTCCTACTTCCTTACCTATTTCCTTCCTCCCCGACCACCCCTCAAACGTCCCTCGCCCGTGTCCTCCCCATTTTCCCGCGTTTCGTCCTGTTTTTCCGTTCCGGTGTTATCGAGTTCAAGGTCGACCGATCGAAGGTAATTTTCTCGAGCTGATCGCTTCCGCCCGTCCCCCGAGTACGATCCAACCGTTCCGTGTCGTTCGTCCTCGCGTTCCAGCTTTTTGCCCGTGGATCGGCGCGCAGCTTTTTCATCGTTCCGCGAGGTTCCACGAACACCGGATGCTGTACCTTTTTCCCTCCTTTTTTCATAACCCCTTTATTTTCCCACTTTTTCGCCTATCGTTGCGCGTTTCATAAACCCGCGCGCGGAAGGAAGGGGCGGTTGAGAACGAGAAACGAAAGGCGAGGCCGGATGGAAATTGGTTCGAGAGAAACGGGTTCGGGAACTGCCGGGGAACGGTTGAATTGGAATTTTTCGAGGTCCGTTTGGATTAAAAAGGGCATCCTTCGATCCTGGGGGAAATACCCCCGGCGAAAAGGGGTTACGTTCCGCGTTGCGAGAGCCGTCGGAATGCTCGCCGGTAGGATTTACGATCTTCTGCTCGGACGTGGTTGTTGAACATTGACCAGCACAGAACTGGATTAAATTTGAGGAAAAGGAAGAAGAGGATCGCCGCTGTGCAGTAATTTCTCCGAGTAAATCATCTTCTCCTACGTGTCTTTCCTTTCGTAATTAACGGAGCGGAAAGAAATCTTTTGGAAAGCTCAGAATTATCACCTATTATTGTAAGTCCGGGAGAGTTCGACCACTTTTTGGAAAAGAAATTGTAGCATCGTTGTTTTTCACATTTTTGTCATTTTGTACACATTAAAGCAAAGCCCAAGCAATTTAGGGTATATATATAAATTATAGCGTGCGATAATTTCAAATATGTATTTTCATTTTCAACCAAAAACATTGGCACTGCAACTGGCCGGTCTCACCCGCATGTCGGGATCGACCATCCACCCACTATGGGTGAGACCGACCTTGAAAAATAACAAAAAGTGTAGAATACAAAAAGTATAATAGACGAAGAAGATAATTGATATGTTATTTCTTCTTCAGTTTTCCATGTAAATTGCAAAGATTCTTGTACTTGGAGCATCTAGTATCATGAATCCAACAGCTTCAGTTACACATTTAATCCAAACGTCGCTTTTCGAGATTTTGAAATAGTTTTCTCCGCATCGCACGCATTCGTTTTCGTCCCAGTCTTTTAACGACATATCACTATCTTGTAGAATGGAATTTTCGCTCCCTGAATCTGTAGATGGGTTTACAGTAAGAAAAACACATGTGGTCGGACTATCCCATAATCAAGGGAGTGATCAACCACCTTGTCAAAATAAATTAAAAACGAATGCATACGTATTGTTGGGGTGACACTATAGTTTTATGCATATTATATCCCTCAGTATCGGAATAGTGTAAATAAACTTACCTGTCTTTCAAATATCACCAGCACTATAACTTAGTCTAAAAACTTTCAGACTCGCGTAAAGTCTTAAGTATTTACTATAATTTAAATATGGATTTGTGACAATGTTCAATGCAACATCAACAACAAGCGCATTCATTTCTATTGTGTCAATGACACACAGCGCCCTATCCTGCGTTAGTCTTAAAATATCAATACTGGCTGGACTCTCCGAGTGGTCGAACTCTCCCGGACTTACCCTACATTATCCCTCCCATAATTTGTCGTCACATTGGCATAGGTATACCTTGTGATCGAGCTTTGGAACTCTTCCTTATATCATGACACAGTATTACGAATAACAAATTTCCAAGGCGATAATGTTCTTTGGTTGACCATGTAGGACACAGGTCCATGGTGGTTCTTTTTCAAACCTTTAGTGTCTTCTTTCCCAGCGAGTCGTGTTCGCGGCCGCGCGGGACAATCGACCGTTCTTTTGTGCGATTTTATTGTACCTAGGATCGTGGACGTCTCTGTTCTTCGCGCGACGGGGAACGTCGGCACTCCGGAAATCGAATAGGCCGCGTCAAATTGTCGAAATTTCCAATCGGTAGACCGGCGGTCGCGCGGAGACCGCGGCCTTTGATCGATTTAGCCGCTCGGATCCGAACGGGTCTCGCAATTTCGCTCGACGTAATTGCGTGAAAGAGAGGCTGTCGCTTTTTTCCCTGACCCCCTCTGTCCCCGTTCTCGACACCCCGCGGCGGGGATCTCCTGCAGCGGTGCGAATTCCGAGATCTATATCAGGACGCGCGGACAGGTGGAACTTCCTGGTTGGCGTATTGCGATCGATACTTCCCGAATATCCTGGCGATTTCCGCGTTGCGTTATTTCGAAAGCATGCATTAGGATTGACGTCTCAAAGGGAGCTTAACTTCCGTGCCACGGCAAAGGAATCTCCAGGCTTTGCAGTTGAAATTTCAGATCTTACTTCAGGTAAATCAGCCAATTTAGGGTTTGTCTAGAATAACTTGGGTAGGTGGCTGGTCTTGTATATAAAATTTTCAAGTGTCTGATCAGGACCCGCCTTCTCTATAAAGGGGCCCAGATGCAAGAAATATGTTGGAGCCCAAACAATTTCTCGACAGTAAAAAAGCATAACATCTTTTCACGAAAAAGAAAGATAACAATAACAATAATAAAGAAAATAAAATAAACAAATACCTAAACATTAACATATTTAAATATAGGAACATATGGAATTTATATTTTAATTTTTTTTCTGTGAGTCCTCGCATACCATAGTATGGTTAGGTGCTACAACCATTACAGTGCGCCCGTAGTAGGTATTGCCATCTCTGTGTGTAGAGCGTGAAATTCCAGTCGGTTTCTAAAATTAATTAATTTTAATCAAATGCAGAAAAAATTGTTCGAAAACGTTCTCATTTTTTATTCTTTTATTTTCTCTTTTCTTCATTTTGCGAGGCCCAGTTGCTTCGCCGACTCTGTGTATAAAGTACAAATCTTGGCTGAGGCCTGTGTGGTATATAATAATACTACTACTACTAATAATAATAACTCGTATATACCATCTACTAGAACTTTACTTTCTTATTAATCAATATTTCCTACGTGCCCTTGCTCATACCCTTACCCTCGGATGTTTGAAGTCACTACTCTACGAAAAACCAATTTCCACATTGCAACATTTCCCCATTCCAGCCACTCTAAAGTACAAAATGTATTAACACCTCTCAGGTGACGCACCCCACCCTCCCAATAAATTTTCGATAAGGTGCAAACGTTAGCATGTCTGGCACAGCTAGGGGGAAGCTCGCGGCGGAATTAAAAGCAGCAGCGGAACGAAGGTTAGAACAATCCCAGCAAATTGTCATTTATATTACGCAGCGCGTGAGACAATGTTGCCCGTGCCGAAGGATTTGCTGGCGGATGATGTGAATGCAGCTTTAAGCCAGCGAAGTCACGCCGCGTCTGGGACTCTCCTCCGCACAATGTCGTAATCAAAGCCACCACTGTCTTCCCCCAGCCGACACAATAGCGTCGTTCGAGGGGATGGATCGTCGCCGTCGTCGTCGACGTCGTCCTCGCTGGCACTCAAAACTAAAACGACACTAATCATCGAGCACGGGCTGCGGAGTAATGCGTTTCTTCACCAAAGTATCTACCAAAGTGCTGCAGCGAATTGTTAATGCCGCCACGAAACGAGTCCCCTCGGGATCGAATACCACGAGCAAGGGGGATATTAATATCCCGTTATTTTCTGCAGCCCCCAATCGCGCACAGCATTCGTTGGCGCTGTTTTCCCATCCAGTGGACGTTACTAGCGTAATTATCGGCATCGGCATTGGGCATGATTTTACCATGAACGTGCCCGCGATATTTCCTCCTCTCATTTTCCGCGGTTTTCTGTTTTAAAGCGGAAGTAAGTCGGTTTCATAATCTGCAATGATGTAGTTTATTTGAGAAGTTGCCGCTTGTGCTGGTGCCTTTGACACAGATGTGAGGTAAATTGTTTTGACCGACTTAAGCGAGTTGTTTATGTTTAATTCAGAGGCACGGGGATGCATAAAGGCCGCGAATGCTCGCTTAATTACCATTTTTACTCGAGCTTTCTGAGAGAAAGCACCTCTTACCTAATGACCCATTAACTTGTGCACCGTTTGTGCCTCTGTTATTCCCTTTGTTCCCGCCACTTTAGTTTATTGCCATTGCTTGTTTTAAAAATTCTTCCTGCTTCCACTTGTAGTTTGCCGTCTGTGTTGGAAAAGTAGTCTTGCGTGTTATTTCTGGCATTGTCACTTCGAAGGATTAATTTCTGGTCAACCGTTTCCAAGGAATATAACAACGGCGGTGCTATTTAAAAAGATACCGTCTATAGTCTATTCTTAGAGTAACTTCACAATTAACTAACAATTAAATCATACAAAGAAATCGAATAAAAGCAGTCGACAGTTATTTTCATACAACTTCCATGCTTCCTTTTTCGTAGCATCAGCTTCTCCAAGTAGTCATAGAACAGTGAACGCCTCACGTGGTCCTCCCTTCAAACCGTCCCTTCAATAACCCCTCAGTATGCTCTCGCAAAGCTGACAATACACTCGTAAAACTAACAATTTAATCTCCAATAATTCGGGCCCTAAACTGTTACAATACCATTGCTCCATTATCCTCGACGCGCCACCCTTCCGTTTGCCGTGAGTAATAATGCCTAAACATGCTGGCGCCATTAAGCAATTATAAGCGTGAAATCCATTCCAATTGGACCACCCAGACGGCCCTTCACGTAATTGGCCGTGTGTGATGCCGGCTGCTCTGTGCACCTAGCGTTCGCACACCAATGATCCGGATGCTCAACTCTGGGATCACTCGAATAAATTCGCATGTCCACCCAAGACGTCGTTTATTCAACGGTTGTGGTCAGTGTTCGAGATTCAGGATACAGCGTAGAATACAAATGTCGCTGATTGCACTAACGTGGATGCGTCGAGGTTAATTTCAACAGAGACGCTGCGCACAGGTCTTCCAAGCTGTTAGTCGCTGACGACGAAATCGCTTCCTCAACAGGGGCAGAAAATCGCGCGACACAGACAGTCCCCTTCCGGGAAGGGTTGAACGGTGGCGGTGCATCGATTTCTCGAAGTCATCGCGACGGTTGCCACGACCACAAGGTTAGCCAGCCCCGTCGAAGGAGAGCCTAGACGAGGATTGACCTTTTCGAAGATCAAAGGAGACCCAGGATCGATGGGGCTGCCTCGATTCAATTTATCCTTAGCGATTTTATCGGCGGCGGAACGAGTCCCTCTTATCCTACGAATAGGCACACCTTTTATTCATTATTGAAGGCGCAGGAGGGTCAGCGATTCCGTAGTGGCCCGAGACGAAGACGAGGATGCGTCCCTTTACGGGAGCCTGGGAGGGTCGATCGTCATTAACTAGGCAAAATTGATTCCATCGAACAGGTAAAACGTGGGTGACCTTAGTCGCCCCTTTTCAGGAAACGCTGGACGGTATGTTGGAAGAAGAAGAGTAACACAGCTCCGTTAATTTATCAAAATATATACATGTACATGTGAAATAAATCAAAATGCTATACTTTCTGTAAAATAAGACGACAAAAGTTCACGGGAAATTCGTTTCGCGAAGTTTAACCTCCCTGCTAAACAATCCAAGTAGTATGAACCAGAATTAGTCGTCCTCAGTAGTAAAAGTCAGAGTGGAACAGCCACGAAATTCCACTTCCACTCGAGGTGGCAGCGAAATCCGACGCCCCCAGACATTCCCCTCAATCTTCCGAGCGCAATGTACCTAAAAAACGCGATCCTGGTAAGACAGTAGCCCGCGGCGTCGATAGCTCCCCCTTTCGCCACGAAGGAGCGCGTGGAATTGGGCGGCAAAACCAGCTTCCCTTATCGGGAAGGGAAAATGAAAATCCGGCTGAATGCGTGGCGCGGGCGATTAACGACCGCGAGCAAGTAAAGTATGGCATTGTCTCTGGAAAACTTGGGTCGGGATCGACGGAACTTTTCTCGGATGCCGAAAGGGCGTTCCCATCGGTAAGACGTCTGTCGGCAGTTAGGAAAGTATGGCACGCTCGGGGTGGATCCGATATGATTTCACGCAATTCCGGGGACAGAGGAACATTGTGAGACCTCGATGGAACGTGGAAAGAGGGAGGGAAGCGGCGGGCGACGAAAGGGGGAGGTTTACGGAGGGAAAGAGGACGAGGCGGGGACAAAGGGGCACTGAGTAGAACGATTAGCACGGCCCATTGCACGATGCTAGTGGCACACAACAGCGACCCTGTTCAACTTGGATCGTTTCCAAGGGTCCGCGACTATCCTTTATACAGATCGTCCTGGCTACGCTCGCTGACACACGGTTACAAAGTATTTTCGCTCATCGTCCATCGTCCACGCGTACACTGTCTAGGCATCATTTTTTTTCTCCCGCTACCCTCGGCAAACTAGGCTCCAGCATGCGAGAAATATGTTGCAGATTATCTTCCCTACCCAAGGTATCGAGTGGGGAGATCATTTACCTCCGACTTGCTCCAGAACATCCCCCACGAATGCTCCCCCGGGAGTTGCTCCTCGGTTTAGATCTACGCGGTAGGTACGGCGGCACGCAAATCCTATTTATACAATTTGAAGGAAAGAACGAAAGAGGCTTTCTCTCAGAGGGAACAGTCGGACTGGATCCAGGGCGGAAAATAAATATCCCAGATCGACGAGTTGAACGGTTCCGAAAGAACGTGGAAACTCCGCCGCGCACCGATCGAAAGTTGAAAATACTTGTTGAACTTTTATTTCTGATAGTCGGCGCAGGGAGGGCGTGAGGAGGGGGATGGAAAGGCGGAGGGAGTCGCCTGTGGCAAGAATTTTTCATCGCTGGACTAGCTTCGAAGGGAGGAAGGAATATCGAAGTGGAAAAGTAGGGGCGCCGGAGACGAGGTGCACTTAGCGAGTGAACGTCGCAGAAGGGTGGAGGGTTGCTCGACGCCGCTAAGAGTAAGGTAAAGAAAGAGCCTCGAACGATGCTGGGGGATGACACGGGCGAACGCCAGGCCGGGGGTGGGGTTTTTTGGGTAAGATAGAGGGGTCGCGGCTTGACGAAAGTGGAAAACCTTCAGAAATGTGCGAGCCCGTTTCCGCGGCACGTCCGTTAAAGGTGCCTCGACCATCCACCGATCCGATCGAAGAATTAATATCGACTGGCCTCGACTGGCTGCGAGAGTGTATCGCGCTCGATTACCCAGCGCGCGACAGTGATTTATGATCTGGATGTGATATCGCTGTTCCTCGTACGGCGGTAATCGATTTGCGGGACTTTTGAGCGTGGATTTTTATAGGCGTCGCTCGGCGTTTTCGAGAGCCGCCTCCCGGCCGACGTAACCGCGCGTTTTTCACGGCATTTGGATTGTAAACTGTACCCCGATCCCCGACATCGGCGTGGCTTGGAGGGATGCATTAGTGGTAAAGTGCGATGACTTAGGAAATCGAGGAAATATTACGGCTTGGCCGTCGTGTAAAGCTGATTCTTGTGTGTATACAATCACGTGAATACTCTTTTTCAATTCAAAAGATCTTTGAATGAAATATGAAGCACCAATAATTGATTAATACATACCCAAAGAAATTAGCTCTTGTTTCGATTTTTCTACCTCTAATTGTAAGTTAATATATTTATTTGTTGTTAGAATTGAAGTTACTCCTCTATTGAACAATCAAATCTGGCAGATCAGCTAAGCACTTCTGCAATTAGACGAATTTGTTCGTTTTCCATGGGAAGAGGAGTACGAATGGGGCGTGGCAGACGTCGCAGGACGTCAATGTCTTGCTGCAGAGAATCGCGTTCGACAAGTACTAATCGTGTCATTGGCAATCAGCGTAACGACGCATTCCGGTAATTGGTGTACCGGTCGACGGGGTCACTGGAACTTTGAAATTAGTTAAGGGCAGAGAAGTGCGCGATACAATCTGCTAATGGTACGCCGAGCGGCTCGATCGACGTGAATTTGAATCGACGACCCTCGACGCTTGTGTGTCTCTCGCTGTGCTTACAGTCGGGTGAATCGAGTCTTTCAGGAGACGGCCGCTTCCCCTGCCGGCGTCGTTTTCCGTTTCAAAAGAACGGGGAAGACGGTTCTTAGACGATCGTTGTTTCACGGCCGCGTAATTGCGCGCCCAAAGTGCTTAACGCTTGGTAGTTGAATTGATTTTTGAGTGGACCCTTTGTGAACAATGAGACCCACAGATTCTGACAGTCGTTTATGGTGTATGGCACTTTTTAATATTTATCGAAAATTAGACATCTTAACACCAGCTTCACACAGCTGATAATTTTGGAATTAGGCGCATGCATAAATTGTTATAGAATTTTATCAAAGTGAATACGTGTTATTTTTATACTGTCCTCTTTAGTTACAATGTCCTATCTAGCATTTTGAAACAACCGAGAAAACTGAAGTTTTATTATTTACTTTGTACCGTCCTTATTTCCCTTCATTCAAATTAAAATATGTTGTCACTATTTGGTTACAGCCTAATATAATTTTTTACCAATTAATTAATTGCTTTGGATAGGATATTTTAACCAATTAGAAAAAAGTAAAGTTAAATACATTGGAGTGTTTATAAATCTTTACGAAGCACGTAGAGTTTTCTAACTTTACTTAAAAGGTAAATACGTGTGGAACTTCAAATATTTCAACATATCTCAAAAAATGAAAAAATGCTAGATAGGACAGTTTAACTAAGGATTGCTATTGAAATTGATAATCCTGTAAGGCGCTTGATCAATTACATTTCGCAGTACACTGTCGAGCTCAACTCGACGTTATAGTTTTAAGGGTTGAGGTATTTAAAGCAGGTCGTGCTATAGACTCGTTTAATGTGCCTGATCTAATTCTATTTCCAGGAAACCATTAATGTACCTCCACATAAGGCATTTCTCACCAGGCGCACACTCATCAACGAAATCGCCAACCTTATGAGAGCAAGTTGTTTATTTATAGGTTATGCTTTTGGGTATGCAATATTGGAAGATGAAAACTTCCATACAAGCGATTCGTTAAATTTAAATGTGCTCTTTATGGCGAGTAAAGTCGTTCAATAAGACAAAAAGTGACGGTCTCGCGTGTCTTATCGATTTCACGTTAATTTTTATGCTAATAACGGTAACGAACTCGTTCTTGTGCAAGCGAAGCACACGAGCAGCCGCGAAATTGAACGGCGCGCTGGCTAAACAGGCAAATATAATGAAGTTCAATATCCGTTTAAAAGCGAGAGTAGATAATCGATCGATCGTCGTCCGTGCACACGAAAGCAAATACCGGGGCGACTGTTATTACCTTTGATGTACCATATATTACACGGGCGCATATTGATCCCGCTGGCCCTGGCGCGGTGTAATTCAACGAGCCGAACGTCTCGTTACCAGAACCGGCGAACGTGACGAGTCGCGCCTCATTAGAATTTTCCTATGACTCGTCTACAAAAGTTTTAACGATGCCCGGCCGTCACTCGAGTGTCATCGAAACTTAACATTTCCGAAAATAAACAATTATATTAATGGAAAAAATACAACGACAGCCGGTGTGGGATAATTTGAGTACAACGACTGGTGGTAACTACAAGAGCGTCGAGACTGCTCCATAAATTCGTCCATCGTTTTGCAATTCCATCGACTGTTCATTAGTTCGTTAAATTTAATAGTTAGCGGGTCCAGAGGCTGTCGTTTAGGTCTGTATTCCCTGGTTCAGGTTTAGAATCTTTGGTTCAGGTCTATGGAACCTAATCTATGGTTTAGAATGCTTGGTCAAAATCTGGAAACATCTAATTAATCAGTGCTACAGAAACTGTATGATTTTACTTTACTTCTGTGTTTTCTCATGGTCAGCTTAAAGTCTCAAGCTAATATTACTTTACGTTAAGTTAAGAGTAATAAGTTAAGAATAATTTACTTGTGTATTCTTAGTTTCTGAAATGTTTGTTTTGTTGTCCCTATTTTAGTTTAGTTTATAGTTCACGGCTAAGTTTGCCAACAGTGTCACCACTGCGGAAAGTCGTAATATAGTAAATGTACTGGAAAGTGTATTTTGTGGAAAACTTTACTTTAAGCGTAAAACTTTTCTTTTACACGGAAATGATTAAATTAATTTTTGAAATTTTAATTTAATACTTATGGTTGGTTAGTAGTTGGATAGTGTTTATTTTAAGAAAAGTAATTTAAGTATGAAGTAATTAGTAATTATCTTGAATAAATTTATTTACATATAATGTATAGTATTGTAAAAGAACAATTTTTATTGTTCCGCCTCGCCTTTACTCTTCTTATCTATGCCTTTTGTAAATATTCAGGTTTCTCCTATTAGAGTAACAAAGACGATTAATAATAATAGTAATAAATTGAAGCAGATAGAAGTTCGAATCTTCTTTTCATTGCAGAAACCTACTGCAATACGTAGTGTCACGTGCCACTTTCATTCAGATTCTTATTTTCCACGTCTCAACTCGGTTATTTTGTCGCAGATCTCGTGAGATGACAGTACAAGGGTATCGGAACGTCGGATGATAGATTGGCTCTCTATCGAAAACAAGGTAGTCATTCTTTCCTCGCCCTTTCTCCCTGTCCCTGGTCGACCCGTCGATCCCCACAGCGGAATATACATGCCCACCCCGAAATCCGGCCTATCGCGTTCAGTATCTCCCATTACCGCAGCGCCAACGGTGAAACGTAATTTCCGGGATGTCAACCAGATTCCAGATCGGTCGTCATCGTCAGTCTGCCTCCGTTCGGGCGGGTCCCCGTAATCGTCGCGATCCCGCGATAGACGAAACGGCAAAACTGTCCGTCGCCGTCGTTATTCTTTCAAGAAATTATACTTGCCAGAAGCGGTCTAATGAGACACTTGAGGCTCGCTCAAGTGGCGTGTAAAGCGACACCACCTTGAGGGTGTAAGCTGCTAATGCGTTTTACGCCTCTCACTACGGGGTTGCCAAGAGCAAATTGATTTGAGTATGGGCTTCTCAACGTGTTAGTGCTTGAAAACTAATGTGACGTGTTTTTGACTTTGGATAGTCCAGTGTGTTACTATCTTCATCCCCCAATGGTTCTATGACCCTTTTGTATATTTTTCACCCTTTGGAATATATTTTTCAACGATTAGTTTCCAGTGCAATTTAAACCGTAGTTCTTCCAGCCACCGCAGAGACAATGCCTTGCCTTGGTCCCCTGTTATTTTCATGCCCGTCCCACCTTTTTCGTCCTCGCCCGGGTAATTTTCTGCGTGCCACTTGGTTCTTCTTTGAGGGCGGCGCGGCCCAGGAAGACACTGTGTTATCGAGACCAACGAGAGGCCGCCATTAATCACTGCTTGTTTGTTAAGCACCGTACACACCTGCTTCCGTAATATCCTGGCTGCAGCCAGACCTAACCCTCTGTCGCTCGCTCTCGAGTATGTCCTCGCCGTTTGTCGCACGGACACGCGCACACAAGGGGTTGGAAACTTTCGATAAGGTCGCGCGTACGCGGAAGCTCTCGAGCTGGGGGTGAGTCGAGGACACCCGGCCGACTCGATGAACGATATCGATCATCTTGTCATGCACACTGACAAAATGATAGCGGGCGTTGATTCGACGGTGAATGCTATCTCGCGACTCCGATACACTTTCCGGCGGCCAATTAATTAATGGCAATGGGGTTGAAAGCGGTCGACTTTCTGATACGATTGCACGTTGCACGGGGAGAGTTGAATTTTCAAATGGATCATTTCTTTCCAGCAGATGTATGCAAAATATACAGTAGAGCAGTGTTTCCCAACCTTTTTTGAGTCACCATCCCCTTTTATAATACTCAAATAACCTGAGTTAATACTCAAATAAATAAAAATAGGTAATTTAGAATATAATTCTAAATTACTAATTAAAATAAATAAGTGTTAAAAATTGCCAATTAAAAATAACCGCGACGACCCCCTAGAAAACACATCGCGGCCCACAGATTGAGAATCCCTGCAATAGAGAGAGGATAGGAAGAAAAATGAGGAGGAAAATGATATTGAATGACGAGTATTTGTCATTTTTTTTTACTTTTATATCCAGTTGCAGAGTCAGAGACTTTTCATCGGAACGTTGCTAATTTCAAAGTCCAAGCGTCCTGGAACGGTATTAACAGCACAGACGTCGGTGAAAACACGATCCCTTAAATTTACATTAGACAGTCGGATCAACATGCAAGATTCAGTGTACGAGTGTTCTGGGGGTATTTGTTTAGTGCGCGGACTCCGGTGTTTCAGTGGTCCTCCGGGAAATTTGTTGTTTTCTCGACGGCTCCATTCGCCCTCAGGAACAGAGGGGACCTGGCGTCGCGGTTACTTCGCGCCCGTTTCGAGCCACGATACATATTTTATTTAATCGCGCCCGCGTCTCGGGGATGTTTGTTAATTCCTAACGAATCAATTCCCATGGCAGACAATTACGTGGACGCGGCTGTTTGCGGTATTTAAATGGGACGGCGTACAGGCGAACGCGAGACTCGCTTGCAATGGGAATCCTATTATGATGCCAGCAGTTAGATCCCGGCTTCTTTCATAAAGCGCGTGCATGGTAATTTAACCCCCATCTGCGCACTCGTTGGTCGCCCGGGCTCTTTGAGGGAAGGTTCAGCAGGCCGCGAGAGGACGTATTTTAATGGACAATAGCCCCATTACAGAATCGCCGGCGTAGAGTACCCAATTACCAGCGGGGAAATGGCAATCTCGTAGACAACAACGACGGGGAGGGAACAACAGGTGCGGCGAAAATTGGCCGCAAAAATATCGCGTGAACGCCGAGACGTTGCTGCCAGATGACGAAAGAAATTTGCCCCGCGATGCCGGCCATTCACTCGCTTATCAGGGCTTCACGCAACACCGGCCTCATCAACATCGAAATGACGAGGCTGCGAGCCCTGTGTCGAGTGGCTAACGTTTGCTTGATATCTCCACGACTGCTCCCCTTCGACTTTCCTGCCCTCGAGTGTTCTCGAATGTACTGTTCATTTATACCAGGGGGAAGATCGAACGTTTTTAGCCTGGGCATGGTGGTTTAATAAAGATAAATTGTATAGCAAATGCCGAGGTAGTAAGTGCAAGAATATAAGAATCTTGCGAGCTTCACTCTTCAACCCTTTTCTTTTTATAATGGCGTGTAGTATAACGCCGTATATTCCAACCCCCTTTTTCCATAGTCGAGCTCACGACACACAAGCCAGGAGTTGGAACTTCGGCCGAACCATCATGAAAACGTTAAACGTTTACGTTGCGTACCCATGCCAGATATTTATTCGCAGAACGAAAGCGCGCACAAACGGACGATTCACTCAGAGAGGAGAGGATATCGCTCGACGGTTTGGTCATTATCTCATCGTTCCTGTCGTTCGTTTATCAAACGATGCCTTAGTTTCTATATCAGTCCGTGGCTCATTCGATTCGCAGAATCTCGGACGCGTGTGTACACAGGGGTGTATGGTAAACCGCGTGCAAATACAGATAGGCAGAGAAAGAGAGAGAGTGAGCACGGGAAGCGCGTGTGCGCGCGTACTCTGTTTGAAAGCCCACATTACAGTCGATACGTTTGCCCTGGAACGTTCACGTCGTGACTGATAAATCGCGGTAAGTGCGCGCAATTACTAACACGGCCTGCACCCCGGCGCCCGAGGAATCGTAAAATATTGTTGCGACGTGACGGTTCGCGTCAGTCGAGAGGCCGATAAGTATTAAAAGCTCCTAATTGGATTTCACCGGGCTTTATCAGTCACTTAGCGCCTGCACGCCAGGAGACCTTGCCCTCGACCGGAGAGGAAGGATCGTTCAACCCGCTTCGACGAATAACTTCCAACTTACTTTACTCCCTTTTTTTTTTCTATTAACTCGGTGACGTCGCGAATCCTGACCCGCACCCTTTTTCGGCTATTAAAACTACCCAGACGCGGGGATAATTAATTCCAACTAATTATCCCTCCGCTTTGAAGCGTCCGACGCGCGGTTGTATCGTTTCTTTTCGCGTAGTTAATCGGAAGAGAGCGCTTTTTAGGAAATTGCATCTTCGAGCTCAAGGTTACGTTCGCTCGAGGCTGAAATTCAACGCGTACCTACTTAGTTGACGTAGCTTAATGTGTTTCTAAATCAACGATAACAGTGAGGATTTTTGTTTTACAGCTTGATATATGATTTGGAACAGTCGTTGATGTAGCATTATGTGAAAGAAGTCGGAGTAACATTCCCTCGATAGTTTTCATCGATGAAAAGGAAGACTCGCGTAATGAATTTTTTCCCTATTAGGTTTTGCTTCGCGAAATCGTGCGGCTGGCATCCTTCTCTTAAAATTAAGACAATCGAAGCCTTTCGACGTCTTGCCGGTCTGAAGGCTTTTTTCTAGCGGAAACCAGTCCACCCGAAGATAACCTATCAACCGGCAATCTTCATGTCGCCTTTGAATCAGAGACAATGCACGTCAGAGGCTGAGAAGCCGAAGAAAAGGAAGAATCGCGTGCTTTGCCCGGTAGTTGCTCGAATCGGACGATTTACTCGTGTGGAAGGAACGCCAGCAGTGCCGTGTCTAGACTTTTTACTTTTTACTATCTAGCATCTTGCCCGTTTCGTGTTCTCGTTTAAAAAATTCCGTCGCGATCACTTTTCTGACGAGACGCTTTGTTCTGGCGTTCTTAAATTTCATTGTCAACGTCTCCCTTATTGTCCACTCAAAAACTACAGATCAGGTAAATATATTGTGCTTCGCATTCTACGGGAGTGGTAGATTGTGCCTTCGAAATTTAATAAAAATGGTCTTCAGAAATCCGGTATGGGAACTAGAAGTGTTAGGAATATTTATACTACGATACCACCGCAAGCCTTCACCCGCGTAAAGGAAAGAAACTAGATAGACGAAAAACGTCGGGGCTTGCAATATGCGTTAACCCCGTTTCACCCTGTCCGCCACAAAAAGGTCAACACTCCTTGCATTCATTTCCTGACGAGATCAAAGAGGGCGATCCTTTTCACTCGAGATTTTCTTCGTTTGAAGACGCACTCGTTCTTTTTTCCCTTTTTTGTTATCAGCACTAGGGAAAGGAACGGCCAATGCTCGAGGGGGCCCCCGGAGTACTCGAGCTCGGTGTTCTATAAGCGAGATTATCTCGTTCCCAGGAAAGCCTCGACCTCCATTCAGGCCCAGTAAGCATGGAGTGCCTAGGGCACCATGCGTATATATCGAGAGGTCCCAGGACCGGGTCACATTCAGCTCGATTCCTACTCTGAATGGCTCATTGTTCGCGCCTTTGTACGCCGGCGATTCCGACTGTCGTCCGTTTTACTTTGATTCAGCAAGTACTCGAGAAAGCAGCGGAGGGGTGGCCAGGCGCGTAAGGCCATCGGGGCCCAGGGACGCGCGTCGCGTCGGTTTTGTCAACGGCCTCCTCGCCTCGGCCAGCCCCGAGAAAAGGGAAATGAAATTACCCGCGGGTTCCAGACGCTCCGCTGAGTCTTTGTGCACACACTGTTTGCCCGTCAACTTTTTTCCCCCCTCCTTTTCATCGTTTTCTTCTTTATTTGTCAGTCGTCTCTCTCTCGGGGAGACTTCGGCGGTTGGACGATTCCTCCTCGTCGCGAGCAAGTTCACGGCCGATTGTTTTTATCCCCTTTCTTTCTACCGCCTCCCGCTCCTCGGGGATGCCTCCCTGAGAACCATTCGCGAGAATTAATCGACCTCCTCCGTTCGACGTGACGTTTCAGCAAAACGATTCCAATCCTTTCGATGGGGGGCTCCGTTGTTCCATCGACCGTTTAGCAAAAAGCCAACAGGCATCGACGAGACGAACGTCAACCAGGGGTAGCTGGGCAGATTTCTTTAGCGGAGAACGCGTCTACCCAGTAAACGGCAAGCGATACGGAAGAATGGAGAATTCTCGGTGTAAATATCCGAGGTAGGCGATCGGCAATGGGTCTCGCAACTCGGAACACGGTGGAGCAGGGTAGCGTCAAGAAAAGCAACGTGGCTGGTACGCAGACGGGGAGCATAAACGCTGCTACCTCGTTCAGCTCCACCGCAACGTAGGTTCTCTATGCAGTGACCACATGTTCGTGAACCTTCCCATAAATGAGTACACGTTCGTGCCCTTATGCACACGGACACAAGCTAGACGCGTACTCTCACGTAGGGCCTGGTCGACGGGGTACATACGTGCATACTTACCTAGCTCGGCAGAGGTGCCGAAGGGGTTGCAAGGCAACTGCAACACCAGCAGCACCGATGTTGCTGCTGTTTGCAAAGCGGTGTATTATACTGTCAGCCATGCTGGGGATTAGCAAACGCAATACATCGGGCTTCGCGATCGTGCTGCGCATCTGTTCGCCAATCCACCGACCCCCCTCCCCCCTCTCCTCCCTTTCTAGCTCCTTCCGACTGTCCCTCTCTGCACGACATCCCTTCCTTCTCCTTCGTTCCGTACCCCTTTCTCTCTGTCGGTCACATCGCTCGGTGCGCACCGCCTCGTGGCTCTCTCCTACAAGAGCTGCATCGCAATTGATCCCCACGTTGCACGCCACGGGCGTGCACGATCTGCGAATAACACGAAAACCATCCTTGCCGAAGGCGATGTCCTCCGGTGCTATTATAATAAGCGCTGTCTGCGATCGTCACGACTCCAGCGCCCGGCTCCCATTGTTATTACATAACGCGTTACAGGCTCCGCGGGGATGCCGGGAATTTTGGCAAGCGGATAACACGGTGTTCGGGCGTTAATTACGTTCTTGATTCGAAGCGTCCACGATCAGGTGCTGAGGAGTTTACTTGGGACTAGACGGACACGCGACTGGGCTCGGGAACGGGTAATCAAGTTTCGCGTACAACTCATCTATGAAGTTACACTCGCGTTCTGTGAAACATCTTCCGCGACAACAGTTGCATAGAGATAGGTCCGCGACTAGAATTACAGGGAGATCGTGTATCTCCCGCAGGGGTGAATTTGTATGTAGGCTAAGTAGGATGTGGCCTAGGACAGCAAATTTTGGGCGAGAGGAATTGAAGGGGTAGCGCAGTGTTTTTATTTTGGTGTGATTTTATTACCGAGCGATCTTTAATAACAGCGGCTTGAGGCAACTTTAAAAAGAATACAAATTTTTCATGTAGCAAGTTAGCAATAACCAGCAATATGAGGTGTTGAGAACAAAAAGGGGCTAATGCACATTTTTTGCGAAATTGAGTTAAGTAGTAGCAATAATGTAAGATTCCAATAGGCTATACTAACTATATAAAATACGAAAAACTAATTTTTTTCAAAATGAGTTAGTCCGTTTTCGCGCTCAATGCCTCATATGCGAGTTGTCATATTGAATTAATTTTAAAATTGCCTCAACTCTTTTAATTTAAAACATTTGATAATATCTTTCAAATATCCTTGACTTATTTTTCGACGCCTATAGACGTCCATTTCTGGCATTCGTTACAGGCAAACGTAATAACACACGGGCACGCGTGCTCCGAGTAAAAATAAAAAGAGTCGTTTTGATCCGACATTGATCCTCTAGCACGTCCGATTAAAGAAACGCAACTATTTGCTGTTAAATAATACCGGTGCAGCGCTGTTTGCCGACAGTTACAGGGAGCTGCGAAAGCGTAGCGCGAAAACCCCCGAGATTATTTATATTCCAGGGCGCTGTGCCCCGGTCGATAGTTCCACGACCGAGTTGTATCGGAAAACAAGCAAAGGAAAATGTGTTTCGCGCGATCCCGGCGATCGGCTGCGAGCGAGGGGGCAGTTTTCGAACGAATGGCCTTGGCGGGGGGTAATTCGTGTGCCACGCGCGTATCGTCCGGCCGTAGTCGCTGCAACCGGGACTTTATTTAACGGGAATTCTATCGTAAATAATGCACAAGTTCGTGACACTTTTACCATCGCCGACGAGGCGCGCCGCACGCAGCCCGGGCGCGAAAGCTGCGAAGTTCTACGAGGGAGTATCGCCGATTAACTCGTTCCCCGCGTGTACTTAGCAGCCTGGTAGCTTTCAATGGAGTCATAAGGTAGCTAGGCGTGCTCGAGTGGCCCGCGGCAAATGGCGACCCCCGACCAATATCTCAGAATGGGGCTTTAGCCGAGTTTCGAGGACACAGCTGGATACACGTTTCATAATTACCGTTCTTTCTATTTCCCTCGACTGCGCCCCGGTTTATAAGTTGCTGCCCCGCTGCCCCTCGAATACGCGTGTGCCTTGGCGATCTGGCGGGCACGCCTTCCGGCAATTTTCGCGATTGCATCGACTCTGCGTCCGGGGGGATTTGCTGTTTATTTATTTATTTATTTATTTATACACGGGTAGGCGCCCTTTGGTAAGAGGTAACATATACATTAGCAGAAGACGGAGATATGGAGCAAGTGACAAGATATAGTATACCTAATACAAAATGAATTGACAGAGTTGCTGCGCATTAACGTTAAGAGCTGGTTCTTCAAAGGCACGTTGGGGTTTGAGAAAAAGTCAGCAGCGTGACAGAACTTATTGGCTAAATTGCACAGACGGTTAAAGGAGTTATTTGCTGTTGACGAACACAGATGCAAAGAACGTTCTGGAATAGATCTGCCATCTGTAAAATCACAAACCCCGGACAAAGAGCATTAAAACCCCGGACATTTGCACTTGAAACACGGACACTTTTAACTATTTCTTATATGTATGTATTAGTTACGCTATCTCAAGGCAACAATTTCTGTGAAATATAGACTGTGAAGAATTTTATACACTTAACTTATAACTAAAAGAACACATAAAATACGCAAATTTAATTTACAACTAAAATAAAATAAAAAAAATTGAAACCAATCGATTATGCTAAACGTAGAAAAACAAATTCTTTTTTCTCAAAAGTCAACACAAAAATAAGCTTGCAAACTGCGAACTAGCTGCATCGAAAAAACCGGATCACTACAGAAAACCTCCCCGGATGTCGTCGGACGCCCTAAAAAAGAGGACGAATCAGAGGAAACCCGGGCGGATGGCAGCCCTAGTCTGGGAGCAATGCTGAACCGAATGGGACTCATGGGGTCCCAACGTCTTTCCTCTATGTCAAATCGAAGGAGGAAAATGCAGTGATTCGTGTAATATTATGTGCATATACTCAGCAAAACTTGATTTTAATGCAATGAGCTTGCAAATTTTTGTACGAATAGAGCCGTCAAAGTCACGCTATGAGACAACTTGCAGTGTGACAACCTGTAACGAGGCATTAAGCGACCAGTCATCTGTACCGAACACTAGCATACATAGATACTCGTACTAAAATATTCAGCCATATCATGAATATCAGGAAATGTATGAAAACTGCAAAACTACAAAATACTGATTGGAAACCGCATTCGAAGGTCGCACGGTGCAATGTATCGTGCCAAGCACGTATCACCAGAGCGCAGGGAAAAGGAAGTCTATTTGCATCGATTAGAGGCAGCCGCTGAATTATTAAACGATCTCGCGCCACCCCCACGAATTCCGTCCGTCCAGACCCGCGAATTAGAGGACCGGCTCTCGTTTCGTTCTTTTATTTTAAGTCGACGCGTCCCCGGGCTGGCAAAACAATAACGCGGCGGAATGACAGCGAGAACGAGCCGTCGTTCCCCGCCTCGAACGCAGCCTGCACCGGCATTATCACGAATGACGATGCAGAGACGCGCGTCATTTTATCTCTCGACACGTCCAGCCGATCTCGCGCTGTATGCGTGCGCGCAGACCGAGCCGAACAAAAAGGAAAGCATTCCTCGCCACCTATAGCAAGTTTATTTAGCCGTCCACTGACAAGAAAATCTCGTTGGGGCTTTTATTACCAGGGCGGGAGGTGGTGACCGCCAGCGGACACAGAAAAAAGGAAACACCGATCGTGAGCTTAACAAGACGAAGCGAAGGTGCCTCGCGGAGCGAGCCACCGTGACGCGTCAAGCTAATTGATTTATTTCCTATCGGCCCCCACCGCTAATCTCGATCTCTTCCTGGATCCTGATGCTCCCTGATCCATGGGGGCAGGCGCCGCGGTGAATTCTGAAACGAGGTTAAGGGCGCGCTGCAGGATCTCGCGAGAATTCCGTGTAATTGATAGGACACGTCCGAGCGGCTGATGCTAGATGGACACGTACGTGACGCAAAGCTGGAGTTATATTTCGGTATATTGGAGTTTCCTTTGGCGAGGAGTGCGCTGGAAAGATAAGGCCAGCCGCGCGGGCCTGGGATCCCCGAGTTACTTTGACTATGTCACTGCTAGATTATTTATTCACACGGTAGTTGGAGTGGTCTAGAAAATTCGAAATAATTGGACTTTCGACGGGGTGGCCGTGGGAGCTTGAAATACATCGTGAAAATTGTTGCAGAATCGTGGAGAAAGGTGATGCCAGAGCACAAAGCTCTCTCCCTGTCATTGCGTGGTGTACTATGCGCGTTGCATCGCCGTTTAAATTGAAACGCTCGAGGTCCAGACGGAGCCGTGCAGCGAGACAGCGCGCGCACGTCGAACGCCTCATCTGGTTTTTTCCAATTAGAGGTCCTGGAATTTCAGCGTAACATCGATCGTAAATCGCAACAGCTCGCAATCGCTCGAAACTTGAACTCGCCGAGTGTCAATCGGGCCGAACGGTTGTCTATGTGCGCGCGGGGCCAGGTATGTGTTTATCGGCGTTCGATCAACATTCCGGGCGGTGCGTGTGCGCGCGTGCGGCAGCGCGCTACGCAATCCGAATCAGCCGCGCTTTATCGGTCGTCAACCGGAAGCGCGCGTTTACACGGACCGCCTAAAGGCGACTGCCTGGCCAGGAGCCCGTTGCACGCGCCTATCTCCGGCCGCGATCGATAAAATTCCGTGCCCAGTCCCGGCCGCTAATCACGTATTTCGAGTTTCGAGGCCGCTCCAGATTTCAACCGAAAGCCTGCACGGGACTTGGCCGGGTGAAAAGGGAGCCGATTTCCGCTGGCTGCGCTCCAAACTTGTCGCGCGGTCGTTTCACATCGGCAAAAACCGCTGCGTGCTCGGCGCATTGTTCATTACGCGGAATGCCAATCTCGCCGCGGGATTGTTCGCTGGCAAGCTTGTCGTTCTGACGTTTTCAACGCGACGATCGCGATAACGGTCGATGAAAAATCAGGGTTCAATGCAGACTACTATTCAGTTGTATTTCGTGACCCGGGAAAAATCACGATTCGCTCTCGCGTTCGTGTAGGTACGCGGGATTATATCTTTCAAGACTACGGTGCCGAAATTCTACGCAAGTTTCGGAGTGTTTTTAGCAAAACGTCTTTGGGAACTCTCGTTCGTACGAGAGTTGTCCATCGAGTTTAGCAGCGAGCGCTTGCCCCGCTTGGCCTCCTTTATCCAGCAGGAGCTTGTGCTTCCGAAGCTGAACCAGAGCTATTTTCTTTCATCCACTGCTACAAGTACTGCCAAAGTGAAACGCTGTCTATAAATACCAATGACCCGAATTGCCTCTTTAGCGGTTTCAATATAGAAGGATGGGGGTGCCAGAAGTGGAGGATGACGCGGTTGCTCCCGCGACTTAACCGCGATTCGCGAAACGCGCCCGTGGCAGTGTATCGAGCGCGGGCCAGTGGAATGGCCGAAGGGAACAGATAGAGTCGAAAACCCTCCAGGCATGGAGATAAGTAGGATGCCATATTGATTGCGACTGACTCTCCCGCGGTTGTCGGGAGTTTGAAAGTGAGGAACCGGCCGTTGCTTGAAAGACGGGAGAGCAGAGGGACAGGCGGAGGGAAGCAGACGGAGAAACGGAGCGAGAGAGAGGGACGGGGGGTAGGAATGTATAGAGGCATCGGTGGAAAGGAGAAGGAGCGATGGAACGAGCGAGGTCGAAAACGGAGGGAACTCACAGAGGAGAGAGGCACTGAACGCCGCGAGAATTACCGGATCGATATTAAGTTGTGATAGTTCCCGTTTCGACTACGGGGCGCTCGCGTTTGCGCCCTTACGGGCCACCCCCTATGATTGTGTACCGGCACCTGCACCTGGCGACGACCTGACCCCGCGACCTGTGACCCCTAGACCGCGGCATTCGGATTATATCGAGAGGGATCGAGCCCCGACCTCTGTTACCTATTAACGCTCCGACGTCGCCCGCCACCGTTTCAGCCCCCTCGCGCGATCGTTTCCCACCGACTACCACTGCCGCCAGTTAATTCAGTAACACTTTAAATTCTCATAATCGCGATCTGCTAAAATACTCCGCGGGAAATGGCTTCTTTCCACTCGGCAACGCGGACATCGATTCGATAGCTCGTTGGATTTTTCATGGCGCGCCATGAGCGCCGCTTGTATAATTTAGTAGCGTAACAATTTTGCAGACTGAAATAAAGCTGGCCGACGTGTGTAACAAATTTATAAGCACGTTTCATTGATCACGAATGGTATTGAATGTTTAAATCGCGACAGTGCGTCCTCGCGCAAAATGCGCTCGTCCATGACGTTCCACCTGGTGGAGATGGGTTTTATTTTTTTTTTTCTGCAGGATGAAAGGTTTCCAATGGATGATACCGATTAAGAGCAATAGAATATTCCTCCTCGCGGTCGCGTAGCTCGTCTATCGCCGGTGCGGGAAGCGAAATAATTTGTAAAAGGTTTTCGCTGTTTCTGGATCGAGCGGTGGGCGCGGGACGCGAGAAATAACGCGCGTCCAGGGAGGTTATCGCAATAACGTATTAAGAATCAGAAGTAAAAGGCTTATAAGTAATATTGCCGCCCTGCGAGTTCACCCTCTTCAGCTCATGACAGCAATATAATGGGTTCTCTGATTGCCTCTATCACACCCGGTTGCGCCACTTCCAGGCTTATCCGCCCACGTTTCCTTCCGCGGAAAATACTGTACCGGCGCGGACCGTAGACGATACGCTGTCACGAGAAATCGATGTTACCGAGGAAAATTCGTAAGCTTTCGCCGATGAAAGCAATCTGATTTCTTTCGGGCGACGTGCCGCGTCCGGCTCGCAATTTTGTCCCGAAACGTTCGATCAGAAGCGGTTACGCGATAGAAAACCATTATCGCCGCGCAGAAAGGATCATTTCTTTCTCTACACGCTCCGGCGTCGGAGTTACGCGTCGATGAAAAATTCCTGGAACGTGCGATTCCAACGTTTCTCTATTCACGGTTGAACATATTTCTGGAAATAAAGCGTGAAAAGCAAAATCTTTGACATTACTCCACATTTACAACAATGCGTCGATACAACTATTTCCAGGATTGTAGTTTACTGGGCGTCGATGGGAACGATATTACCGCGTTATTCGTGCTGTAATTGTTTTGCGATTAAAATTTTTCGAAATCCTATGACAGTAACGACGTATTTTTATTTGTAATAGATATTCGGTTTCAGTTAGCAGGGATCGGTATGTCCCGTCTATAAGAGAAAATTATTTCAGCGCACTAGTTCAGTCAATTAAGTATTTAAATAAAAGCTATTGTGGAATTTTGAGAATTATCAAATTCCAACGTTTCGGTCATTGCTTGCGACCATTTTCAAGGAAAGTTAGATAAGGAAAAATACTGCGTAGGGTAAATATACCAGTAAATGGACACTACCAGTAAATGGACATTTTTTACTAAAACGAGTAAAATAAGTTACTAAAATAAGAAACTAATTAATTATAGACTTCTTCTAGTTTCTCGCTTCATATCCAAACAATTTTCGCAACACGTGGAATCAATAGCGCTGCAAACATAATTTTATAAAAGTGTTCATTTACTAGCCTTAAGTGTTCATTTACTGGTGCGTTTACCCTATGCTTTTATAAAATTATCACGTTTGCTGGAAACGTACGCGGTTGAACGGTGACTGAGGTAAACCTACCTGAGGTTGGTTTCTCAAAATTGCACAATAGCTTTTATTTAAATACTTAATTGACCGAACTAGTGCGTCAAAATCATTTTCTCTTATTGGAACTATTTTATAAATACAGTCGAAATTCTAATTATACTATTTCCCGTCTATATTTTACACGAATCTCGACAGAAAGAAGCATGCCCTAACGAGCTCACCTACGAGCTTGCCATTTATTCGCTGGAGCACACTCGGTGCGTGTAGCTGTTGCACTTGCTCGCGTCGAGCCCCTCGTCGGTGCATTTCCATTCCCCCTCGCTGCGCGCCGAAAAGCGTGCCCGAAGGAGAGTCAGGAATGACGATTGGTCGTGAGAACGGCTCGATAACGAAACCGCGATGACAGCCGGGTTATGTGTGTTCAGGTATAACTGCGTGGGAAGTGCGGGGTCGTAGGTCAGGTTGCAATATCGCGCGACCTCTGACTCCGAGATGGCGGAGACTGGGTGTGCAGCTGGAGATTTTCAGCTGGTGTAATAGAGATTTAATGGACGATGGGTAGCAGATTGTAACGGAGGCTCGTGCAACAGCGAACGCGGCATAACGGGGCCCGTGGCGTGTATCTGAGATTGCCATCTGCGCGCGAGACGTGTGCGGTTCCAATGAAAATCCTCCGCGGGCACCGTGTATATACTTTCTCTCGCATTTTATCAGTAGAAGGCGTCGACGAACTAGACGTACGAGGGACGATCTCACCCGTCTATTGTTTCATCCCGAGGGTATAGTTACCCGAGTTACGTTGGCGTTTTATAGTCACTACACCGATTACCTAGTCCCTCTGCTGGACTTCGAAACTTCAAATACCTTGCAAACAGGGGAGGGGCGAGTGGATCATTATAGAATTCCTTTTCTAATCGCAGATACTGCAGACGGAGGGTCTGAAGTAAATTCATGGAGCTTAGATTCTGGATACTACGTGAAGCTGGTTGAAACGGTTTATTAATCGAGAGCCTTCGTTATCCCAGGTGTAAGGTTTAGTGTACGAATATACCTACCATTACAATGCAGATAGTAACGAGTCTGAAGGACTCTGTATTTTACAACGGTTGATTAAATAAAGTTCGAAACGGAAGAGGCGATGAATACGTGACTCCCCAAAGTGCTTTCCAAACGAGTAATCGCTATCAAAATACAATCGATCTCATTCCGTGATGTAAAACTCCCCCATGTACGCAAACACGGAGCGGAGTAGAATATCCAGGCCGAGAACGAACAAACAAACGAGCCAGACTGGCGCGTAGTGTTTTCAGCAACAACGTGTTAACACACGCGTAACTTATACCAACTGTTGCTCACCACTGTTCAACCTGACACGCCGATAAACGCCATTAGAATCCAAAACACGGTATCGAGTGACACCGGGCGACCGAGCGAGTCTCACGGTCCGCTCGATGTCATCTTTCAGCGCCCACGTCACCCACAATTAGTCGAGGACCACTGCCGACCGTCGTGCCTCCTCTTTCCCTCCATTTTTTCAAACCCCTTCGTTAAACAGGACGTCGAATAAATTCGTGACGCTCAGGAGCCGTGGAATGTGTCGCGCGACGATCCACAGATGTGAATTATCAGGCTTTCCACGGCGCCGGAGATTCCCGTGGATCTTTGCGGCTGCGTGCGCGCAGAATCCAGCAGGAAAAAGATCGAGGCCGGCGATCATGAGAGGTCACTGCTTCCTGGAGGGCTGCTTCCACGTCGTCATCGCTTCCTGTGTTTACACTGCGCCGTGTCTTGACGTCTCGTTGGCCCTCAAACGTGGACGCTGCGCTGACAAGTTGTCAGTGCGCCTCTTCTGAATGTTTTCCGATGGGGGACACATGGTGGCCGTGCACCATCGTAGACTAAACTTGCTCTCCCAGCGATCCCCCTTCTCTGTCGTCCCCATCCTGCGCCCCTCTCGTCGTCGTCGTTCCTCTCCTTGTTTTCAAGAACCCGCGCAGGCCTTTCGGGACGGCGCGATTCGCAGAAACGGATACACGTTGCACCCTCGCAAGAAGCTGGGAGCAAGAGGGCCAGCCGAAGAGAGATCGTTCCCGGGACAGCAGCCGAGTGGCTTGTTTTCACCGGTGTTTATTCAACGTTCGACATAGTTTTCGTTGGATTAGAGAGAGTACTCGAGGAACTTGAGGTGTGTTTGCAATTTAGTCGTAGAATCTTTTTTCCATTCAAGTGGCCGACAGAAGTGGAATATTTCTACCCTGGGGATCTGTAATTTGTGAAAGAATTTCACGTGGCTGTTATGGGAAGCCTGCAACTCAACGTAACCGTAATTACTGTAACGAAAGTGGTCGCGTCCCTGAAAGTATCTTACTTTTACTTTATCTTTAATGACGCTGTTGAAGGGAAACTCGGGGGGCGAAATAAAAAGTTAGATTATTGCACGGGGTCGGTGGACGGGGGCGGCTCGCTATCGGGTAAATTTTAATCGCGTTAATTAATTATTCCCGGTAGCGTTCGTATTTTCTTATTCCATTAGGCCGTCAACGAATCCCGGCCCTCGAGGCCGGAATAACGATTTTCACCTCAACTTTTCGCATCCCCAAGAATGCGCGAGTTATTCCGCTTTCTTTTTTGTCGGCGAGCGGCTAAGGGAGCCGACATAAACTTATGTTAAATTCGTTAAAAATTTACACAGGTATTGGTGGCGAGCCTCCACCGCCTCTCCGACGCGAATACTATTTACTTCCGTTACCCACACTCCCATCTACGTACGAAACTCGATGGAGGAACGAACAAAATTTTAATCGAGAAACTTTTTCCGAACGAGAAACTGGCTCGGAGATCGTTCGCTGGACTGCGAATAGTCCCGACGACCGAAAGGCGACTCTGACTTTCAGCCACGACCGAGCGATAATTACGTGCGTGAAATGTATAAACTTCTGAAGTTCGTGAAACTGGTGTTGTGGTTCTATCAGGCCTAAATCTTTTTTGTTTAATTGGACAGATAATTAAACCTCAGCAACTACTACAAATTTCATTTCCCTTTTATTACGACAGCCTGTGTAATCACATTTAAATTAAATGATTTCACACGTTATGCATTCTAGATCTACGATGATATACAATATACATATTCCATCATTTTATTTAGCTACTTACAAGGTAACATATTGAACCCGAAAATTTTGATTTTAATGGAACTCCGTACGATTGTAGAGCATGTCGGAGTATGTAACAAACGATTTTTTTCTGCGGAAAAACACTCTGAGGGGTGAAATTAACCCCTGAAAATCCGGTTATTAACCCGATTTTGTGTTATAACTCGCGAATTGTAAGAGATAGAAAAAAAGTTTCAAAGACAAAAGTTACTTCTTTTAATTAAATCTATCATTTGGTAAAAAAATTATTTTACAGTCCACGAATTATAACAAAAAATCGAGTTAATAACCGGATTTTCAGGGGTTAATTTCACCCCCTCAGAGTGTTTTTCCGCAGAAAAAAAAATCGTTTCTTACATACTCCGACATGCTCTACAATCGTAGAGCATTTCATTAATGAGCATTTCATTAAAATCAGAATTTTCGGGTTCAATATGTTTCCTTGTTAGTTATAGTTCTATCAACATTCTGACGGACGAAGGATATCAAAATGTCATCAAGTGAAAGTTACCATATTATACAATAGCTAGACACTTGCAATTCATTCACCACTATCTCCCCATTGAAAGAGGCTTCAGTCGTATCTTCCGTGTCGGACGATAATTGCAACTGCATTCTTGTATTTCAGTCGCACACGCAGCTACCCTTGCGCAGTTGTTCTGCGTTGGCTGATATCTCTCGCGACTAATTGCTGTAATTTCCACGGGACCAATGTAAACGTTACGCCGTTACATCGTGCCAGTGGCCAAAGAGCCCCGACGTATTGCTGGACATCGTGCAGAATTGTAGATAATATGTCGTGGCCAGAGATTCGCATTGCGCCATTTTGCTTCGAACCAAGCGCGAACATTCTAACTGCGCGTCTTTCACACGACAATGCACCCACGCATCCGTACGCCTCCCTTGTTTCCAGGCGGTTCCGGCTCCTTCCCGGAAGCCCCCGCTTCAACGAGGTGGCCAGCTCTCGCTGCGGACTGCAAAGGCTCATGAATGATGTCTGGGATAACGTATCTCTTAATTAATTCCGCGGTAATGGGGCTGAATGGCCTCGACTTCCACGGCGCCGTGCGATCTGACTTCTATGGGCGCCGCTATTCTGCAATCTACAATTACGTTGTAACCTGACACGCGGCCATGTTGGAAATAGAACTTTGATACTGATAATCCAGATTTACCTAACTACTTAGATTTCGACGTAACGAAATATTGAAATGGGTTCGTCAATGCTGTGTGCGTAACTCGGTTTAATTCTCCTATACGCATGCATCATATTATCCTTCCCAAAAAGTTTACACATCCTCCCGTTGGAATGAGTGAAAAGTTTCAAAGTTAATATTGAAATTTTTTCGTGAAACCGTAATTTCACCATCTCCATTTCTGCGGTATTTCACACGATATTCTGCTTTCAGGGTAGAATTTCGAGCGCGAGCACTCTGCTTGAAGTTCCACGATTGGAAAGACACTATGTAATTCGTTAGGTTATCTGTAAAACAGACCGTGTTGGGCACCGTGTGGCCACAGCTCGCGGCGTTGTATCGTTTTGTCCCTGGCCAATTGCACAATGTTCCAGCTGTACATACGTCTTACAAGCGGTTCTACATTTCTCTTGTTTCGAGATCGTTCCTCTTCGGTGGTTGCGGTCTCTGCGAAGACGGCCGGTTTGGCTCGGCTCAAGCCCGAGGACTGGCTCGATATACATACGTGTATACAGGGGACTGATATATATATTGCACCTGGTGTATCCGTTAATTAATTCCGTTGGCGCACACGACGCCTACCATGAACGCCATGAACTCTTAAAGAACGTTGCAGCCATGCATCGACGTGATAGGCTCATTTGCATATGTGCAGTTCCTGTTTACACCGGCGAGTAGTTTCCTGCGTATTTTTCATTGTTCGAAATCCTTTACCAGTTCGCTGCCAGTTCATTAAGCCCTTATTGAGCTACGAATTGAGCGGTGAAAACATTTTACACGCGTGTTTCGCGATAAAATTGCGCGCCATTGTTCGACGCGTAGTTACCTACCAGTCCATGGAAGAATCACATCCGTGCATTTCGCCCGGTGTAAATCGATTGCGCGCCCGCCGCCCGATATATAATGCAAGCGGTTTATAGCCGGCTCTGTGTACACTTGCGCCGCGACGCTTGAATTAAATATAATAAATAGAATTCTGAGCCGAGGGGAGACTGGGTACTCGGCCTGACACCCTCCGAACAGTCCACGATATCCGCTGCGGTACCCCCTTCATTAATTACAGCCACGAGGGGGCAATATGCCAGGAATCTTGGATACTTTGCAGCCGATGCTTACAGGGTGAACCCCGCAGCTGTCAAATCCGTTGCTTAGGGGCAGATGATAGATTCCCGCGAAGTCGGTGCACGCATTCACTGGCCACTAAGGGGGGTACGAGCTGGAAAAGCTTTCGACACCGGTGTCCATATTTCCCGTGCACCATCCATGCCGTGACACTTGGCCATTTACCATTTAGGTAATAGGGTTCCAGCAATTTCTAAAATACCCCACACAGTCTCTAGAGACTACGAGACTATCATAATTTAGCACCTTTTATTACAAAGCTTCTTTCAGTGGTTCGCCTATTTTCTCGTAATGTAACTTGGAATTCTTTCAAAGCCACATAAGCTTAATACATTCGCCACGATTACTCTGCGAATCTATGGAAACTCATAACTAATTTGTTCCAACGTGTGCTCAGCTAATTGCGAGCAGTGGTAGCTACCTACTCAGCGAGGCACGAACACGATTACCCGGCACCCTCGATTAATAGAACTTTATCAATAATTTGTCCAGCCAGTTTTCTCCGTGGCGTTTTGAAGCCGGTCGTAGGGTACCAGGGGCCGCAATTAATTCACGCATGGCCACCACGATAATCCGGAGGATCTCCGCGAACACGTAACCGAATTGCCGGTAATATGGTAAGTTTATACGGTCGAATGTACTCGAACGGGACCCTCCGATCTGTCCCAGGTGGAAAGACCGACTGGTTCCACGCCAATGGGCATTATACGGGACCTGACAGTCAGGCCGCGGCGTGTTGCAGTGATTAATGCTAACTGCGAGAGCTACCCTACTCCGTACTATTGCCATCCACCCTCTCGCTCGCTGGTAACAGATGTACCCCCTATTAATCAATCTGATCCTCCGTTCCTGGCCTTGCAGTATCGCCCGCCGGTTGCTCTGCTCTCCCGTGTCATCGCTCAACCCTTCTGGCCCTTTGCGTGACGCGTTACGCTCCACTTCCAGCGCGCTCACGGAGACGGACACCTTCGATTTCGCTGTGCCACCAAGGCGGGCCCCTCGAGACCGCCTCCGCGGGGCTTGACTCGACGCTTCAGACACTGAACTTGAAACTTCAATAAAGAATCTTGTAGGTACTCATTGTGAGTTCACTTTGGAGTGATTTCGTAAAAAGACTGAAGGATCAACGGGATCGAACTTCGTTCCACGAGAGTTTGTTCCCTTAATAATGTTCGCGTCCAGCCTTTTCCCGAAGTATGCAATCATTCGACGTAGCAAATGCCGAGATAAAAGTGTTTAAGAATTCCCATTGCTTGAGATGTACAATGCTCGAGGCGCAACGACCCCCGAAGAACGTACTCGCAAAGAGGAGACCCGACCGATGGCCAGACGACAAAGACACAGAGAAGTAAATTCACCCCTCCGCCCCCGTTCGCCGCTTCTGCCGCTTTATCTTCGACCTTTCTTATTCCTCTTCCGAGCATCCTCTCCGCGGGACCGTTTCCATTATATTAATTAGTAAAAAAGGTCCTTGAGGCGTGACGCGATTGCCGGCAGTTAAAATTAAAAGGAACTCGAGGCTACGCCCGAGCGATTTTATGCTTTTTAGGGTCACAGCCGCTGCATTTGTACACCGCTCCTGTCATCCCCGTCGGTTCAGAGGCCATCAGCGTCTTCGCGTTAGAGTGGTTCTTCATCGAGGATAGTAATACCGTCGACAATGCTTGTCCCCGTTAGATTCACGCCTTCCACGGATGATAATAAATGGCCGCGATTAATTGAATAATAGAAAGAGCGTAATGAGCCAACGTGGAACGGGTGAGAGCGCAAGGGGGGCGGGCGTGCTTTTCACTTTAGGGTCGTGCAAGCAAGTGCGATCCGAAGCGGTGTATAGCTACCCCAGTTGCCGTCCCCCGAAGCAGCCGCAATATTTTTCGCGTCCATTAAGCGCGACCCAGCGCGGTGAGGTGGTAGTTTTTAAGTGGAGGCTGGAAAAAAACGTCTTACGGCCGCAGCCCTCCACTCTCCTCCTCCAACATTTTCTCTCCCGTCCTACGCTTCTCTTTTTCCTCTCTTCCCTTACAGATAATCGTTCCGTCCTGCTTTCCACGACCCCCCGCCCCCGCCGTGTCTCTTATTTCAGGCGTCGTTAGTTAAGATAAATTCGTCAGGAGTTATTACGGATTATTGTACCGCCAAATTGCGCTCGTCGAATTACAATGCCGGCCGTATAAATTGGAACGCGGCGAGCGAGCTCATTAAGTCGCTATCGTTGCCTCTGCCGATATCGGGGCTGCATTGCCGTCAGTCCCCTTTCACCGAATCAGGGAACGCGGGCCGTTCCGCTTTAATTGGGTGGCAATAAGATGAACGAAAGTAAAGGGAGCGGGAAGGAATCGATGCGATTAAAATTCGTATTACGCGTCTAGCTCCTGTAACAATCTGGAGGAATCGGCGAGCGCCCGTCCGAGGAAAATAATTTACAGCCGAATTTCCCCCGTGGCAGATCCACGGTAATTATATCTCGCTGGAAATTAGTATTCTCCACATTCTTGGCCGCGGACGTTAACGCTTCAAACTTTAATTACGGATTAAAGGTGCGCGGACGGAGATTCCGGCGGATCTCTCGTATCAGCCGCGTCGACGACGAGGAGGGCGTATGACGGCGGAAAATAAGAGAAGCGGGGGGAGGAGAAAAAGACATCACCCTGCGAAACCCCCCGTCGCAAAAAAACGCCAGAGGAACCGAGGAACTTTGGAATCACGATAATCGCGTCACATTCTCACGATGCGTCAGCGCGGAGATAATTAATTGGAAATTAGCGGCACGGGTGCTGCGGGGTTAATCTGATATAAGCCACGCGGCGAAACCTCGCAACAGGCCTGCACCCCTCCGCTCCCTTCCGCCGTGTCTCTCGCTGGGAAGTGGCGAGAGCGAGAGGGAGGGACGGGACACGAGGAGGGTGCGGAAGGGACTCTCGCCGTGGAAGTGGAAGAAGAGGGAAGCCTGAAAAGTTTTGAAATTCCTGGCGCGAGCGGAGGAATTGATTACGCAGCGGCGTGGCTCGCGATAAATGGTAGTTAACGGGGGCCTCTGCTCGGGGTAGATAGCGAGTACGCGTACAACGAGCAGCCTAGACAGCCCGTCCGCGAATTCTTTACAACTGTTTGCCGCTGGAGGTTGCGCCTTGCATCCCCCTGGGCGAGATAGAACACGCAGGAGCCTCGCGTTACGTTCCCGTTTTCCCCCCTTCTTCAACCGCGAACAGCCATCCCCTCGCTGAAGACCAGCATCCTCTTTTGTCATGCACCACTCCAGACTCCTTCCTCCCGCTCTAAAAGTGCTGTGGACGTTGATTACGATTAGGCTGTCACGGCCTATGATCTTGGGGTGGATGCGCACCGAGGGTAGCCTCGAGTGGTAATTGTCGGAGCCCTTTGTGCGATATTTTCCTTCTATTCTCTTCAATCTTTTGCTCCTTACGGGTTAACTTCTGTGGTAAACTACTTTGTGATTGGTTGCTGTTGTGACATGGTGATTTGAACGGCGTGCTTGATAAAATATCCTTGGTTTCTAGAAAGTACTACATGAAAATGATTGGGAAACCCGAGAAGAATTTCGAAATCTTGTGTATCAAAATTTTCCTAATTTTCCGTAGCTTCCCTGAAGAACGTTTGCAAACATATTCGTCCCTTGGATACAGAAGACTCGTGGTTCTTAATTGAAATTCCCAAGCATCATGAACGCTTCAATTTACGAGAAGGAACACCGAACAAATTGTAGTGCGTAGCGAAAGCTGAAGCAACGAACGGTCGAAAGGAGCCTGTCTCCTTAACGGCGTGATATTCCAATCGCAGATGAATCGTGTTACCGGAGGCGATCGTTACCTGGGATCCATTGCAGGTAACCCGACGACGAATATCGCGAATCACAGAGGCACGTGGGCGTGCGCGCGTGTACACACATTGCTCGATTAAACGGAGGATACGATCGAAGGAGGAGGTCCCGCAGTGTCGTTCATTAGTAACGAAGGAAGAAGTCAAAGTAAAGAGAGGAGAGGTCCGGGTCCGTGCAGTGGGCTCGCAGGTAATGGCCCTAATCCCAACGTAATTACTCCCGTAATTGCACAAATTCAATTTGTATGAAGCCCTCCCCCCTCGCTCCCGTGTAACCCATATATCTCGGCGTCGCGACTGCACACCTACCTGTTCGCGTCGTCTCCGAGCGGATTTCCAAATCATAGGTTCGCCCGGCGAGAGGAGGCTAATGGAAAAGAGGAAAAGAGACGGCCGCCGGGCGCTAGATGGATGGAGACAGTGAAAAAGGGTAGTGGAGAGGGCCCTGGGAGGAGGGGATAGAAAACGGCCACCGAGGTGGGACGGGAGGGCCATTAATGGGCACGGAGAATGCGGTTTCAATTATTGTCGGCAAGGGGGCCGAGTAGCCGTTTCCATTCACGATACCGGGCTCCACGAGAATTATTCGTGTAGTTCATTGGTCGTGTGCTCGATTACATAACCCTCAATTTCCAGCGGATGGTTTTAGCCTGGCCGGGGCTTCGATTATTACGGGAAAGGCTGCAGCTTAATTTCCGCGGAACCTGCACGGGATCGTGCGGCTGGCAATCTTGCGGGCCGGTTCTTTGCATGGCTCGGGTAAGAACGAGAGGAGGAAGTTGCACATTGTTCGCGTATCAATTTCGCGTACCGATGATTGTACGCTGCTGGGTTATCGGCGCCGAGACGCTCGCTGCGTGTAGAGTAAACGATGGAACAATAAGGAGGAGAAACGTGACGTCCGGGGGAAATATCGAACGAGCGGGGATTTTTTCCCCGCTGGCTGGCTTCCAGGAATACCGTAACGAAGACTATCCAAGACCAACGATTTCCGGTGCTCCGTGGTCTTTCCCCACTCGGGAATAAAATAATTGGCGGGTGGAAAAAAAATCGGGACAAGACGGACGGGGGTAAGGACGGCCTATTTATTAGAGGACTCGATTCGGAGGCAATCTATCAGCAGGTTAATCGTCCGTCGAACGTTCCGCCTGCTTCTGTCGCGGCGACGGCGACGCTGAGGAAACTTCGGCCGTGGCGGTTCGGGGGACCAAGAAAAGTATTTCTCGACGTTTCAGACAGCCTCTCGTGACGGGCATAAAACTTTCGATTAAATCACGAGATTCTAATTCGAGCCGGTGGAAGAAAGTTGCCGGCGCGAGAACGCCATTAAAACTCGCTCGTGCTCCACGGCGACGTTTCAAACACGCGTGTACCCATGATCACGGGAACCAGGGAGGCGTATCTTCGGGGATGATGGATCTTCCTCTGCAGCTAGCCTCTTGCTTCGCAAATAATATACAATACGGGTCCAGTAATTAATGGCGACGATTAGCTCGCATAGATTCCGGCACGCCTGTTCGTATCCAGCGAAGAAGGGTCGGCTTTCACAATTCAAGTTTAAGTACAAAAGAGCGCGATTACGTTTGCGGAGGTCCTTAAAGAATAGGGCTGACGGTCCTCTCTGTACCCCTTGTCCCTTTGGTCAGCATCCCTTCAACGTCTCTCGCGAGGAGGACCACACCGTGCGCGGACTTCGTTCAGGGTTATTCATGAATCATGCCGTTGGAGGAAAGGTTGCTGGTGTAACCGGCATATTGAACGGCTGATAACGATTAATAACAATTTATCGCTGGCGAAATTGATCCGTCTCATAATTAAAATTCAGGCTTTGTGGGGATGAAATTGAATTGATGCGGGCTTCCCGTTTCGATTCCGGCTTTCCGGATATTACCGGCTTTCATAAATATCGACGCGACGATGTCGCGGTCGCGGGGAGGCGATTTTAAAAAAAAACCGACGGCCGGACATGCTTTTATCAATATTTCACGATGTGACCCGTACGGGGGATTGAAACATTGTGGTGATGAATAGCGTGCCGTTCCACGGCGAAATTAGGATATCAGGGTATTTGATAAACGTGTAATTCACTTTAATATGTTCGCTGAAGAATAGGCGGTATGCAGTTTGTTATAAAAATATTAAGAAAATGTGGAGAATAAAGGCTATCGCCCACTAGGCCGAACGGAACCGAACCGAAGCGGCGCGGCGACCGCAGCCAACTTTACGTCGGAACCGCGGCGAATCGGGCGGAATTTTCGTTGAGAATATTTTCAGGTCGCTTCGGGTCGCTTCTGTTCTGTCATATGAGCGATGCGTGGCGACGGATTTGTTCTATACACAAAATATTCCTGAATCCTGATACAAACGTCTGTCTACCGGTACAATGTTCATACACTGTTTTCGAAAGTAATGAACGACCCTATTAAGTTTTATCAATATTTTCGAATGAACTATGAACAGTTTGGTATTTATTAGAAATAGTGAAATCAGATATTGAGATTTTTCAAAAAATTAAAGGAAACTAACTGTTGGTCAGAAATTGCTGAAGAAATTAAATAAACTGGTCAGATATCATTTATTAAGTAGTCTTTATATTAGAACAAAATATAAAGTGAAATAATTAATCATAAGAATTATAGGAATACCTTACATATATACATATATACATATATTTTTTTTTACAAATTATGTGTACCCGTACGAAGTATGTTATTTTGCCAAGGAACAGAACCTTCCGCTGAAAAGTAATGCCTAAATTTTTCCCTAATTTCTAATGGATTTGTGGTTGCATTTCCCGTAACTACTGGTAAATTTTGAAGAGACGTATTTGATTGCATTTCGATATCTTCTACTGGCAAAATTGGATTTTTTTTAATTAGAAAATTGTGTAAACAACAAGTCGCCAATACAACTGTATCGACTAGATCAGGTTGTATTCTCAGTCGTCTCTGATAAATTCTAAATTTTTGAGTTAAAATTCCAAAAGCATTCTCCGAGATTCTTCTGGCTCTACTCAGCCGATAATTATAGATGGATTTACTTTTGTCAGATTTTATTTGAGCACGCGGATACGGTCGCATAATATTTTTCTGTAGTGGAAATGCTTCGTCTCCTACAATGACATGCGGTAGAGCCACATTTGTTCCCGGAAGATTTTTGGGAGGTGGAATGTTTAAATTATCCTCCATTAATAATATGCCGAGGTTTGATTCACTAAGTATTCCACCATCACTACTTTTGCCATATGCACCCACATTGACTACAACAAACTGATAGTTTGCATCAACTACTGCAAGGAGCACTATACTAAATGTTTTCTTGTAATTGAAATATAGTGATCCACTGTTAGCGGGTGCTTCAATCACAACATGCTTTCCATCCATAGCCCCGATACAGTTAGGGAAATTCCAAAGCTTGGAAAATCCGTATTCGGATTTCTCCCATATTTCTTGGGTCGGTGCTGGCATAACTTTGGGGCCTAACTTTCTCCATATTATATCACACGTTGAATACACTATATTACGAATAGTGGTTTCTCCTAGTCTATAACTGAATGCAATTGATCGAAAAGAATCTCCAGTTGCAAGAAATCTATAACATATTGTATATTAATTTTGAGTGCAAAGAAAAATGGAATAAAGTACGTGATTTTTTTCGGAAAGCAATGACAAACAAATCAAAATCATCATTATATTTACCGCAAACATACTGCTAATCGTTCCTCCGCTGATACAGTTTGCCGAAAAGTCGTATTTTTTTTCTCAATATCTGGTTTCACTATTTCTAATAAATTACCAAACTGTTCATAGTTCATTCGAAAATATTGATAAAACTTAATAGGGTCTTCCATTAATTTCGAAAAGAGTGTATGAAATTCACCCTCGGTTTTTCTTTTTTTTAAAATTGGATGAACCCAATGACGTCTTTTCCTTTTTTGATCGATCATTTCGCACAGCAGAGCAGTAATTACAACCTCTTCGTCTGACGTATCCATATTGACTGAACATCGCGACACTTAGAAATTTCGCCATTATTATTATTATTTTAATTGATAAAAACTATATATAATATACATATTTATACATATTTTTTCATTTTAATTTATTTAAATAATCAATTAAACAATTAAACATGGATTTAAATTAGTGAGAGAGCAAGTGTTAGTGAGCAGAATTGTTTTGTAGTGTGGTTTCAATTTGTAGAGGTTAATGAAGTTGTTGTGTCTGCAACTGAGTACTTGTGAGATCGGTAGTAGTTCTTCGTAAAGCTGTAAATTCGGCTTTATTAACGGTTTTGAAAATTTTTGATTTGACTTGAATTTGTAAATCTTCAGGTAAATTCCGAACAGTTTCTGCTATGCTTAAGAAAAATTGTATCAAAGCATCATTTGTGTAGTTTTTTTGTACAGTACTCTTTTTCTCCAAATACGCATCCAACACATCCGCCACTGATTTTAATTTTTGTGTAGTATTTGATTGTTGTGTAGATTTTTGTGTTTGTCGTGTTTTCGAAACGTTACGATTGACATTCGCTAAATTATTTGCAGTGTTCTCTTTATGTACATCTTCCACTATGTCTTGCAATTCATCTTCATCATTGGTCCCTTCAATATCTTCTATTGGTATATTTGATATTTGTGGTCGCTCTTCCATATGGCTTATGATAAACGCCATTTGCATCTCTAATTTCCACGGCTTAATTTTTTTTGCCGGGTCACCACTACGGCTCTTACGCTTTTTTATTGCTTTCCGAAAACAATCCCGCAATTTCCTCCATTTCTCTTTGCACTCAAAAGCTGAAAAAATTAATATACAATATGTGTATTCTATTTCTTAAAATTCCGTTTTTTCTATATAGATTTATTGCAACTGGAGAACAATATAAGAAATATGGGAGAAATTAGAATATGGATTCTAAGCGTTAGAATTTCCCTATCTTTACACAATTACTTTACTTTTTTTACACAATTTTCTAATACAAAAAAATCCAATGTTGGAAGTGGCAAATGTAATTAATATATATGATTAATTATTAAACTTTATATTTTATTAATAAACATTAATAAATGATATCTAACCAGTTGATTTCATTTCTTCAGCAATTTCTGACCAACTGCTGTCTTTAATATCCTGGTTATTATAATTTGGATCCGACAGATCATACAATTCCTTGTGCTGTTGCACTAAAAGCACCAATCTCTCTTCTTGTGCGGACATTGTACCGGTAGACAGACGTTTGTATCAGGATTCAGGAATATTTTGTGTATAGAACAAATCCGTCGCCACGCATCGCTCATATGACAGAACAGAAGCGACCCGAAGCGACCTGAAAATATTCTCAACGAAAATTCCGCCCGATTCGCCGCGGTTCCGACGTAAAGTTGGCTGCGGTCGCCGCGCCGCTTCGGTTCGGTTCCGTTCGGCCTAGTGGGCGATAGCCTTAATAAACTCAAAAAATTCGACAATCAGTGTATTGGAAATGATTGAGGGGGAACATCACTGTGAAAGTTGACAAAATTTCGATTCTTTTTTTTCACTTTCTTAATGTTTAACTCGTCAAAAACACTTCCTGAAATTTTCAAGTCGATAATTGGAGAATTTACGAAGATACAGCGCATTTTGTGAAACGCATTAGAAGTCAAACTTTAAACGCGATTTTCTCGAAACGACATTTTTCTAACTGATCGAATCTATGACTCTGTCAATTTTTATCCGATCGACCTGAAAATTTGACAGGATCTTTAAAACAAGGTTATCTTCAGTTCATATTTTTTTAAATACGCTCGAAAAGCTATTCATTTTTTTGCGGATATTCGAAACTTTTTCTTCTAAAGTGCTCCATTTTTACAAAATAATTTTTAAAAAAAACCGGTACGTCCAACGGAAACTACACTCATAGATTATTAAAACAAAAAAATTTGATTTCAGAGTTGCCGTTCCAAAGATACCCTTTCGATAAGCGACCTATGTTTTCTTGTGAGGGGTCTATAAGATTAACTGTATATGAAAATCTATGCCTGTTTTTCTATTCATTTTTTTTTATAGTTTCTTAAGACATTGTACTAAAGATAGGTAATAACAATTTTATATGAAAACTGTAAGCTATACCTAAAAAAAATCTTAAAAATGGGCTCATTTTTCCAACCGTCACAGTGGTGTTCCCCCTTAACAACCCACTTTCGAACTCTCTATAAAAGCATTATTGATTTGACTACCAGGTTATCTTGCAAACACATCGAACGAAGCATTTGCTTTTACGATTGTTAACAAAGCGTTACTAATGGCACCGAATTAAGCGATATTCGTGAGTACACATTGAACTTGACCTAGCACTATTTACCATGTAATCCCGGGTGACGTTCCCGAACGCTGGTCGAAATTCGGGAACGGTCCCTGGCCTCGATCCAATAGCACATTGTTCGACCGATCGATCAGCGCCGTTGCGAGTAACCGAGCCACCAATTCGGAAAGTACAATCCGGGGAAGGCAGGGATCTATTCTTCACGGGCAAATGGGCATAGCGTTTACGAACGAAGTTCGAAATATCGCTCTGGCCCCCATTTCCTCCACGGTCTAGTCGTACTTGCAATTACGTGCTCGGCCTTTGCCCCATTCCAATCCATTAAGTCACGAAGGGGCGCGCGAATGCGGAGCGTCGCGCCGAGTCGCGCTTGCCTTCCCGCCAGCTAGCATATGTCTCGGGCTTGTACCGAAAACTAGACATTGTCGACCGGCTGTGACGTATTGTGCGTAAAAGCGTGATTAATCGGCCCTGCTTACGGGACGTCTCCAAGAGCTGAGCGATCGTGCTCCAAAGCGTTTCGCTCCGGTTGCAAACACAGCTTAAAGGACCACGTCGAGTCTGTAGTGATTTGTAACTAAGGAACATGCTTTTGGAAAATTCTCGCCCAGATTCGTAAAACGATACTCCTTTTATTCGTAACTTTAAATGGGTTCGGCTTACAGAATGAACTTAAAGCGCCTAATTGTAATTATAACAAATGTGTTCTTCGATAGTGATTAAAGAAACTTAGCGCCGAGGACTTTGGAAATTGAATATGTGATAGTATTAAGAGTATTTAATATTTTATGATATATGAAAACTATCTATAGACATCAGAACTTGTACTTTCAGACCCGTTTCGGGCGAAAGAGCATTGTTCAAAATGGTGACCAAGCCTTGTCAGTAGCCATAAGCTATTCCAGCCGTATCGCAGCTGATCCGAACACTCTGTCACCTAACTTCGCTAATACACAATGGATTCGGGTAATGGAATAGCCGCTCGTGACGCGGGTTAGTGGTCATAAGAGCCAGCGAACATGTGCGCAATGCCAGCCGATTACCGCTCCCTGGATGAAGACTCATACGCGTAATCCTCGCGGATATACGTATAACAGATAGGAACAGAATCGAACGACGATTCCAGTGATCATCAATTACACAGTCGGTGCCGCGCTTTCCCTTCGCATAAGCCGTACGTCGGCCGTAATCGATGCAATATTAATAAACCGCGATTAGCATGTGCGAAAAATGGATCGCTGCCCGATCGCACGGTGATTAATGATCCCGTACCGGCCGCGCACAACCTACCGTCCCCGTGCGTTCGTCGGCGCTTTCAGGAATCCTCTGAATCGCCGAATCGTAAAATTAATAAATGACTGTGATCGACGTGCACCGATACCGGTTACCGATCATCGGATATACCGGGCCCGGACTCGCGTGGCGCGTTTAAATTAGAACAGCGAATTAATATCTATCCACGGTCGCCGTGTACGCTGTCTATCCCGGCGATCATTACTCCAGCGATAGTTGTTGCATGACTTGGTACGCGCTGAACGATTCTGGTACTCGTTCGCAAATAATCATGTCATTACTGATATATTAGGTCTAGTCGAGCCGGCGATAAAGTTCGTTCAACGACATCGTTCTCGTTGCTCCGCAAGTGAATTTTGCATGCCCCTTGGCTGCCTAAGTGCGCAAGTGTTAACGCGTCCCCGGAATATCACATGGGAACAATGCACGAGGGAAATATAGGCGCAGAGGAGTGCCCGACAACAGGGGTCGATATGACGGATCAACGACAATCAATTACCAAGATGGACGGCAGATATGTGCCCTAATCCCGTGCTCGTGGACCGATGCAATATTAATAACTGGCGATTAGCGTGTCCGCTAAAATATACGGCGCTATTATTCCGAGCATAGCGGGGATAAACAAGATTCCCCGGGTCTCTTTCTGCGCTCGGGGGTCGCGAATCTCCCCTGCGGATACCCACTGGCTCGTGGCAGATGCGTGGGTGGGGCGACGAATATCGGGCACGCACACGTGCATCGTTTCGCTCGGTTCGCACAGTTCTAAGTAGAGCTTACGAAGGACGACGAAGGAAGAAAAGGAAGGTGAGCTGGGAGAGGGACCAACGGCACGATAGGCGTACCTGTAGCCTTCCCAGAGCGCCCGCGCCCCGATCCACGCTGTTCCCGGCGATTTTTTATCCGCGCCGGTCTGAGCACGTCCGTAATGATCGGGACGAGCACCTACGGCGCATGCAGAATCGCCTTGACAGGCTGGAAATAAATTTCGTGTTGGCTCCTTTTTAGCCTCGACTGGTAGACAGCTGAACGCTATTCACTCGCGATGCACTTCGAATTCATTTCTATTTCGACCTGCTTCGGAGGTCCGATAGAAAAACGACAGGCAGAGTCTCGGTATCCTCTGAGCGAGCTAATGTAATTGACTGGAATAATTATCGATCGGTAAATATCTATTAGTTTCAAGGATTGCCAGGGCCTGCGATGGCTCAAAGGGAAAGCAGGCTCGGTAAACTCTGGCTAGACGCCTGATGCAAGATAGAACATCGATTTCTTCGAGTTTTACCGTGGCGGCGATACTTCTCGCTTATTCCTGGGCTTTTCTTTTGTGCGATCGACTAGGTCAACGGGAGATTGTCTCCCAGCAACTAAGCCTGCCGTGTGTTTCACGTCAGTCTGACACCGAGCCAGTGGACCGTGTGAAAGGCACCTATCTGTGGTCGCGTGTTTGGTGGCGGGATTGATTGTTCATTGCCGTCTGATCGCACGAATGCGATTCGCTCCGTTCGAATGCGGCCCGAGTATTCCGCAGATACTTTTCGCGACACTGCTTCGAGGCGTTCTTTATTTTCCGAGTGGAGATCTTACGATTTCAATCAGCCGCCCACGACTGTCTGTTTCGATTAATTTAATGGAGCATCCTGGAGGAAATCTGCTTGCAACAGATCGTATTTCATACATTTTACGCGATTAATTATAGCGGGCTCGTTTCAGCCGGTCTAGTCGTGAAGAATGAAGCTTTCCAATCCCGCCTTGGAACGGTAATCTAAAGCGATACGCGAGTAGAAATCGTCGAAAAGTCATTCCGCTTTCGCTTCTTTCCTTCGGTCAAGCCAGGCTCGTTTATCATCGGTTTAAGCCGCGTACGTTTGCAGTAAATTGCACTTTACACTGCAGCGTCATGCCAGACGGTGATATAGCGTTTTCCCGCCTTGCTACCGCCAATCAATGCGCCGGAAATTGACCGTCTAACGGCCGCGTGGCGTGCGTGTACTTTCTTTGTGCCTCGTTTTTCCTAGTCAAACGCAAGGTGTTCGAGCCACGCTTTACAGGTGTCGATGGTCGAATATCTGTGTTTTAGTTCCACAATCGAGACTGCAAACTATAGGATATATATTCTATGTCTGCAAGAACAATTTGCTTCCGAAGGCAATTGCGCGAGTCCCTTTAAAAGAATCACCCCGTTTGTATCGACCCGAGATATATCACGTTCACGCGAACCTAGAGCCGCAGCGCAGCAACGTCTCCCACGCGAGTCACGAGATACCAGCGGCATTATTTCCATAACGCATTAAGCGATACGTCAAAATTACTCCACGCGCAACGTCAACGTCCTCGAAGGTTCCAACAGCCGCGTGGACGGTCCGCAAACAAACGTCGTCTCGTTACCGCAGCCCCGTTATTCTCGCGGCGCGTCAACAAACGGATCGCGACCGCTTGGTACCGCCGTGACGTAGCCTGGCTCGTCGATTCTCTCCCCTGCGAGTTTCTCGTTCCTCGTCGTCCCCACGTTTTAAAACAACTCCTGACGCCGCTCGCCTCCGGGCAAAACGTAAAAAGAATCGAGTGCCCGACGTCAAAGAGAGGAGCGCTCTGTTTGAGATGAGCCCACCCTCGCCCGCGCGTAATATGCGTGCACGGGCAGCGACGACGTTCGATAAACGTATCGCGCGGAGTTATTTCATTTTCGACCGAGTCATGTGTAAAATATCAAATAAAACGCGCGCAGTGTTTATTTAAGTGGCCGTCCGTGGCCAGGGCCCAGGGTGGCGGTCGCCGCGGGAGGGGCTGGATTTTCGACGCTAGGGGAGAAAACGTTAATATCGCGCGCTACCCGCTTTCCAGCGAGTTGCCGGCTTCACAAAGTGAACGAGTGTTGACACTAGCCGCTCATTCCACCCCCCACCCCACCCGGTTTGGTCCACCCCCCCCAACCCTTCAGCCCGCCACCCTTTGCCAGTCTGTATCCTCCGCCTTCTCGCGCTACCCTAACGCCGACCCAAACCACCCCCGCCAACGCCAGCCACCACATTCGACTCTTCATCTTCTCTCGCTCCTTCCTTCCCAACAACCCGCCGGCCCCCTCACCCAGTCCTTCCTTCGTCTTTTTTTTCCTCCTTTCTGGCTCGAGCTCGCAGCCAGCGCCGCTCGGCCGGCTATAATTACTTTCGCACTCTATTTTTTTCGAGGGCCAACTGCGAAGCCTCGCACGAAACTGACCGCGTAACGATCAATCGTTTCTGCGCGAGCGGCCCAAGCGTTGCGTATTACACGAGCAGGCAGGCTTCTTTCGTTTTTCTTTCCCGCGAACGAGGGTGTGGTTTAGATGCCGGCGAGTCGACAGCTTTTGCACACCGTGGAATCGTGCTCGGCAGGCCTCGTTAGAGGAGTGGGTGTCCCCTGCTTTGAATTTTCTTTTTCTTTCGCTGCAGTATGCGAGTCTGTTATGGGATATCGATTACCACTAGTGTTTTTCATTTTCTACGGAATATACTCTTATTTTTTTGTATTGTCTTGGTTCGGTGCATCGCTTTTATTATCATTTCATTATCTACCGGCATAGATTATTATAACTCCCTTCCTGCTACTATCCGACAGCTAGACTCTTATCAGTCCTTCAAACATGCAGTGTGGCAGCACATTCTCAAACGCTTTTAATTTTCTTACTTTATTTTACTCTTTGTGTTATTCTCATGCGTAGCTTTAAGGCTTAAGCTAACTTTAGTTTAGTTTATTCTTAACGTTTGTTATGTTTGTTTTTGTTGTCTCTATTTTAGTTTCGTTTATAGTACGCGGTTAGGCTTCTCATTAGTGTTGCCACTACAGCCTCGCCTTTACTCTTATAAAGTATAAAGTAATGTAAGAAAATTAAAAGTGTTGGAGAATGTGCTGCCGCACTGCATGTTTGAAGGACTGATAAGAGTCTAGCTGTCGGATAGTAGCAGGAAGGGAGTTATAATAATATACCGCGATACAAGAAAAAGACGATTCGAATTTAGAGGTACGATGTGCAGGAATAGAAAGAAGAGATTGAGATCGGGCTGGAAGAGAATTACAGGAGTGATAAGAAAGGTTTTTTGAGTAGGATGTTGTAAAGATATGACGGACAATGAGAAGAGAGTACCTTAAACACAAGACAGCACAAGTGGAGTTTCCATCTTTGCGACATACGTAACCAAGAGGATTTTACACAAAGCGGAGAAATATGATCGAAATATGTATGTAAAAAGTGCAATAATGACGTAATAATAGTAATATTGCTACGTTGATAATATTTGCAACGATACCGTCAGGTTATCGGTAACGCATCGATAATCCATATCGTCAAGCCCATCGCTGCGGGACTTTAACGAGGAGGCGTTGATGAAATGTCTCCCCGTTTAGAGCCCGAGCCGTTTGAGGTTCCAGAACGGTAGCATCCAATTACCAAGTCGTAATTTCATTCGCTTTGCGCGGTTCGAAGGCAGGAAACACAACCGAATGAAATCTCCTTTCGCGAGATCTGCCGTAAATATAAATTCCCCTTTAAAGTCCCCGCGAAATGAAGTGGCAAGCGCGCGCGCGCAGAAAAATTGAAAAATATATCAAAGCGTCCGTCCGCGAGCTGAAGCATAAATTTCCCGTAGGTATTTGCATAGGTAGAGGCTTGCGGGAGAGCGTGGTCGCGCGCGCGTTTCCCGTAGGCGCGGTGGGGGCGAGCCGCGGCGGGGTCGGCCGACACGGTCAAAGAAGACGAAATTAAATTAATATAATCTCTACCGGCAGCAGCCGCGCATTCGCCGCGGCAGAGGCAACAAATTATAATGCCATAATTGAAAATGTTCTGTACTCCGTGCGAGCCCGGCCCGGCCTGGCACGAAAATTTCAATTTCCCGGTCCTCGTAAATCTGAGGTGAAGTAATTATTGTATTCCGCCGACGCTTTCTTAGACCATTCACACCGCCCCAACGCCCAACCACCCCCTTTCTCGTCCGCCCGCGGAGGAAAGCATTCTGCGCGTCAGCTCGACGACCATGGGCGTAACTAGCGCGCGGCTCTTTCCGACCAACCCTTCCGCTCGGTTAATAGTAACAATGACGATGCATCTTTTGCCACACACTTGCGGGCTGCGCAACGGTGAGCAGCGGAAAATACGGATAATTGAGATTAGTGGTGGGGCAAAGGGCCGGGGCTGCCACTGCGTTTGACCCTGAACAACCGAGGGTAAACTAATAATAACCGAGCGATGCAAGAATGGGAATAACAGCGTTTTTCTTTTTAATGAAATTCTGTGCCCCTTTAATTCTTTAGTTGCAGAGAAGTTAGGTAGAGAATGTTGGAACGAAGAGAACAGACGCTGTAATGGTACGTGCCTACGTACCTAGCAGGTAGCAGCATATGTGAATGAACCGTAAAACTTGGCTGTGTGGTGGATATGAATAACATACCTACCTTTTGAGAGCCGAAGAATTACTCTGTGACTGGGAGTCTGAATATAGTAATTCTCCGGGGTATCCAAAGCTAGTCGTGAACAGATGAGAGCACGAGTCTTTGTTAGCTATTAAGGAACGTCGAGACGGGGATTATTCCATTATTGACGAATGAAGAGAAATGCTACCCAAGGTTTAAAACGACATTCGAGCGATCATTGGCAACAGCGTTGATGTTACTTGATCTCCCCCGAGGGGCTGAACGATCATCGCTATCGACGATTCCCACCGCGACGCGTACAGTTTTAGCAAACGCCTTTGTCCCAGCTCGAACCACGCTCTGCCGCGCGATGAAGGGCGCGTTCTCCCGCATTCGATCGAAATTCCCCGCGTATCGAGAATTAAGCGCGTTCCTTTTGCCGCGAGCCTCTCGACACCGACTCATTCGTCCCGACATTGAAGTCGTTCCGCGCGACACCTCCGCCCTCGCTCGCGTTTACCGTCTCGCCGGGATGGTCGTTTGTTAGTCGCAGACAGCTTTCACGCAGCCCGTCGCGTTTAATTCCATAATGAGTTTTAACGATACCTCGGCTGCCATTGACGCGTCGCGCAAACCGACCCGTGACTTCTTTCGCTTATGTACCACGTCGACGTGCGACAAGCTGAAAGAGGCACGGACAAGGGGAGGAGGAAGCGCGACGACAGAGAGCAGGATTAAAAGGATACGTAGCAAAAAAAGATAAGAGAAGAGAGGAACAGAGGGTGGCGTCGGAAAAAATCGAAATAACAACAGCGACGAGAATAAAGAAATATTCCATAACTGCCGCAGACTGAAACCGCTTGTTTCGTCTGGCCAGTCGGGGCTCCTTCTCGTCGCTTTCGCTCGATCTCGCGCAACACCGGCCCAGTTGATCAACAACTGGTTCAAGACGGAGCGCGCAGCCTGGTATTACGCCAATGAATTCTCTCTCCTTTCGGGAGTACAACTCTGTTCAAAGTTTGCAGCGGCGCCCCCTTCGCCTCGCTGCCCCTCCCGCCGATTAAGCAAATTAAATTTCTCCGAGCAATGGCAACGAAGAAATCACGGCCCGCGCCTTCGTCCCTGCGCGTTTTAACGTCGTTAAGCGCTGGTTCTCCACGCGTTGTATCGAACGGCGGACGGCTCCCCGTTTCGAGCAGCCGGCAAGGAGCGCGGCGGAACGCGTGGAAATGGCGGAGAAGGAATGGCAACGCGAAGGGAACTTGCCCTTTTATTCGAAACTTTTCCTGCCAGCGTTCTATTATCGCCTATAGTATCGACTCTCGATAGGGCGATATGGAGGCGCACATTGCTTGAAAAGACACCCTCCTCCGAGTCCGACCGGATTCTCGTCGATTCGACGTATCGTTGCTCGCGCTAGCCCTCGCGCACTGCCGTTTCTTATGACAGGCGATGGCAAGATCTTTATTTAGAGACCCCGTGGGGCGTAAAAATATGTAGATTTATTTAAAACGGATTCCACGATTCGCTCGACGAGCCACGAACGAGAGCCATGCATTACGACCAGAAACGACTCAACATTTACATGTGTCAAGCATCGAAACACGTGTAGTCTTAATCGATTATAATTTATACCCGTATCTCGTATTCGTACGGGTCTTCTTCGACCGTAGGCGGTCGATCGTTCGCTTTTTTCGCTTTCACGAAAAACAACGAAGAAAAATCGCCGTGTTACCTGCGGCACGAACGGTTTGCTTTCCCGACGTGGCACGGCTCCGGCCGCGCGCTTGCGGACTCGCCTCGAATTGATTTATCGATCGTTTTCGCGCGACGGCGTTGGCGTTTACCGCAAACATTCGTACACAAATGGGGATATAGGTCGTTGTATCGTCAAAGTCGTAGATTAAACGCTCCTATCCACGGGCGCGCTCTATTATGCCTGACTTTTGACTGTGCGCCGATCCGCTATGAAATTCCGCTCGCTCGGATTAATATCCGCCATAGAGGGTTCATCGTTGAATTCCGAACACACAATCGGCAAAGCAGTCAATATCGTTGATTGAATCGTGTGTTTCTCCGAACAATTCTGTGATTAATGAAAGAAATTTCGACTCTACCTGTGAAGTGGAACCACAAATAGGAACACCTATCGTAGGAACAAAGACGTATGGTGAATATAGGGCTGTGAATGAAGGGGAAGGGGAAAAAACGAGGAATATCTATTGTTCGTGATTTTGCGCTTTATGGCATACTAGCTTTACTACTCGACTTCGCCAGAAATTTAAATACTGATTTTATAAAGCAAAAGTTTAATTTATTTTTGTGAATATAGTCACATTCATTTGGATTCGTTAGGCATACTGGCTGGGACACATTTCGTAACTCCGGAATTTACCGTTCTAAAGTTTTTAGGCGACAGACAAACACCCAAACACTTTCTGCTTTATATATTAAGATTTTGTTGGTGCCAACTGGGACCACAGAACTGTCAAATCACAAAGAGGTATAAATTCCAAATGCCCTGTTTTTTTTTCTCCTTCAAATAATAGATCGAGTCGAAATTCTACGAACACGACGAGCATCCCCCGAAATCCAGCATTGGGGGGTGAAATCAATTCTAATCGATTCCCGAGCCACTCGCAAGGGGGGAACAAACGGTTGGTGGTGTGACGATGAATCTACGGAGCGATCACTGGATACCGGATAAGTACGTAAGGGGAGAAAGAGAGTGTTGTCCGGCCGGTTTACGAGCGGCCGGGAGACGGTGGTGCACGTGTTACAGGAAAGGCGCGACGGACAAATTCAATTTCACGGAATTAGCTGACGGTACATGCAAATTGGCACGAAATGAACTCTGTTATATTGTATTAGCCGTCCAGCTGGAATTTCGAAGGGAAAACAGAATAACCGCCGGGGCGCGGGGGATGAGATAATTGAGGACTGAGACATGCAGATCCGCTAATGAGAGGGCTTGCGTGGCCGAATGCCAGCGTCGCGGTGCCTTTCTCCTCGTTCCTTCTTCTTTTAACCGGTCCCAGCCGTTCTGTTCCTCCTTTTGCGCGACCGACGGAGTCCTCCTTTTGGCCGCCGCTGGTTTTCTGTCCCTTCCGTCGGCGGCTTTCCGGTTGGTCGAACGGCCACCGTCTCCTGTCCACCGCGGAACGTTCCTCCGCGTACATTTAAATTTCATAGGGATCCCTGCGCAGCCATTCGTCCCCCGCGAGTCCACGATCTTTCTTGATCTTTCCCTCGACCGAGGCGCGCCCCTTCACCCCCCGCCGTCCACCGGCGTCGTCCTTTTGAATCCGCTCGAACCGCCGCGAATGAGCGAGCGACCCTGTTCCTAAGAAATTACCGCGATCCTTCATCCGCGAAGCCTCGACGGTGTTTCGCGAGCTCTCGCGGAGGATTATCAATCGGGATCCGGCTTAAGCGGCGCACCAGTTACAGGTTGTTAAGAAAGTTCGCCGTCATAAATTTTCGGCAACCGTTTTCACCGGCTTGCTTATGCCGGGTTATTCGTCGCGGCGGCGAAACGGCCCCGGCAACGATTTAATTAACGATTTCTTTCGTCGCGCCGCGGGAGTACCAGCGGGATGGCAAACGTTCCCTCCGCAGACCTCTCTTTGCTGCTTCTTGATTCATTAGCGATCCTGACGGACGCTTCTTTGCAGGCAATTTGCTGTTTCAACGACTCGGATGTCGCTGGTAAAACAAGCATAGCCAGTCGGGATATTTTCAACCACTTATTGCATTCTATGGAATATTGTAGAGGTTCGCGAAACAGTATCTCTTGGCTGATTGATAGTACGATTCCCTTTAAAGCCTGATAAAGTTTTCCGACTGAAGAAACAGGGTGGACGGAAACGGGGAACTGAAAGAACGCCGCTAGTGCTTAATCGTAACGGCGTGTATTTATTCTCATTAACGCTGAAAAACTCCGCTTCCGCTGAAAAATGAAGCTATTAGAATTTTCATGATACCCGCGCAGACACTTGGCCAGCCTTTTATTCGCGCGATCTTTCCCCTTCAGCTGGTCTCCCTCTCTTTCTCTCTCTGGCTGTCTGGGCGGCGGCGAGGTGGCCGCAGCGTCTTGGGATTCCGGATTGGCCACGTCGATCTCGCATTAGTCTCGTGGCTAATTAAAACAGGTAATGCCAGGTACCTTCACGCACACAGAGGCGAGCTGAGCCCCTTGCACGGCCAGATGAGGAGGGAGGGAAAGAGAGAGGGAGCGCGGCCCGTACGACACAATATCTTGAGAACCGCCCTAACCCATCTGAGGGACTGCGAGAGGCAAGTTGCACGACGGCGGGGCTGTCTCGTGCGTTAATTAGCGACCAAGACCGCGCGTTTATTTCGACCGTGCTAATGAGTATTTGAGTAATGTCTCCCTGTTCCTCCCCACCCAACCGCCGCACGATTCTGACGTTGACGCACTTCTTTGCTCGAAGTAAATTAACAATTACCACGGAGGTGGGCGGCTCGAATGCCGAGATAGAGACGAGCGGACGAGAGCGGCGAGGGGAAATGGGGGAGACGACTTTAACGCCGTGAAAAATGATCGACTATCGACGATTACGGCGCGAAGGCTGTCAATAACCTGGCAGCCTGCTGCTTATCGTCGGGCAATCAGAGTTTTTTATACAGATTATTATGAAAGATCTCGAGATCCATGGTGATCGCCCTCGAGTTTAGTTGTCAAGCAGTAGACTACCTTTTTCTATACACTCTGCTCAAGTAAGCGTTCTTATAACTACCCTATATAATTTGCAGGAGTTATTGAGAATATGAGAGATGAAAGTTTGAAAATCTTGAACATCTTCGGAAGGTTTACGGCACCGTGTAATGTTTTAGAGGAAATTGTAATCAAGGTAGATTCGGTGTTAATGCAACGAGAATTCTGCTAATGAAACTTAGGGAATTCGTGCACGTTTGCACGGTGATGTCATTTTCAAGATTCTACCCTGTGCACTTTGGCGTATCAGGGCGCATATACCTACGTAGCTGGGCCCGCTATCTTAGCTACGGTCATGGAAACGTCGACGATGGCGATATAACGCCTACCCTCGGGGTCGTAGTTCACGAAGTAGCGGCGGAATTGGAAGGAAGGTAATTCACGAATAGCTGATTCAACGTTTCCAGGGCGAGCGCGTTGCGTTTAAACGAACGGCACAGGAATTCGCGCAGTTGTAGCTGGCAGCCTCGCGAATTTTGATCGCTTGATGCGATAAAATATTTGCTGCCTCGCGTTAACGCGTCCCCTATTAATTCCATTAGAGCGCGGAAAACTGGTGCCTTTCTGCATGCTCGATGACTTTTTTCCTCCCGCCCCCCGAACCGTCGCGGCGGGGGTAATCGATAATTGTTCATTTCGGTTCACTTCTTTGCCGATTCGTGCCCTCCTGAGCGGCACTTGGCCGAACAATGCGTGACGTCTCAAAGGAAGAGCGGCTCGTGGAACGAAAATTACGTGCATCGATTCATGAGCCCGTAATGCGCTTCAGTTTTACGAGTGTCGAGCATCGAGAAGACGCACTTGCCTGTGACAGGGGAAAAGGTCGTGCGGGTTACCATTGAAATACCTTCGAGCGGAAAAAAGAGGGCTCGTCCGTGCAGTCACGGGCGGAACTCATCGTAGCAAGTTAATTTGAGAAGAGGCACTCGCAACTTCGCATCCACTGTGCGCTGTCGTTGGAAAACTCCACACTGTCTCTTGGCAAACTTTCGAATCCCGATCTGGCAAACTCCGAAATCCTTTCTTTGCGTCCTTGCAATCGAGGAGATAAACTTGGAATTCGGAAAGAAATTGTCAATGTAGGTATTGTGGAAATTTTCAGTGGGTAGCTTGAACCCCGGACTCAAGATCCAAAATTTTAAGTGCTGGCAATGAATATCTGATCGATAGAACTAATATGATAGGTATGTATATCAATATAGCTGGAGAAGAGTATACAAGATTTTGTCACAAACTTTTATCAATGCGAGGAACGGAAGAACTGACGGGTTACATCCGCCAAATTCTGAAACAGTGCGAATTGATTTCGAAATACCTCCCCAGGTACAAAGTTCCGTTGAACTAGCGTCTTTCGAGTTGGAGAGATTTCGACGGCGAACTCTGCCAGATTTTTCCCCGTGATTTGTTGGGAAAGTATCGGGGAAAAAAGGAGCGCGCGAGCGCGCGCCCGTTCGTGGAGAGACGGGCGCAGTTTCCTGGAAGATTAATTCGCCAGGGGCCAGCAAATAAGTGGAAAGTAGGCCGGCCCAACTTCCTACGGTAGCTAGTTCCGACATTTCGGATCTCTGGCCAGCATCTCATTACATTCCCTAGCTGAAGAGCGAAGGTAATTCGTGAGCTCTTGGAATCTGCCTTCGTACCTCGCTCGCAAGGGATACACAAGCTGTGGAAGTTAATTTGAATATGACTAGAACATCGAGGTCGAGGAGATTTTTAGATCTAATTTTAATGGATGAATTTCTATGATACTTCTGGCATCAAGAGGGAGGCCTTGCGAGAATTTCGTTAACGTACGCCGAATTGCCATCGAGATACAAAACCGAGTGCATTAAAAAACGAAAAAGCGGCAGCTCGATAATTCGCGAAGCCAATCACAGCGGGAGCGTTGTCGCGACACAGACCCAAGGCAGATTTCTTTCTCAATTTCCCGTGTTCGAGGTTCGTTTCTTCCCAATTACCGAAGAGCAACGCGACTTTATAGACCAGGATCTATTACCAGAGCGGCGGATAAATAACGAGCCGCTATTCCAGGATCGAATGAGTTTGCACTGGCCCATTCTTCCCTCTTCCTCCTCCTCCCGTTCTTCTCCTTCTTTTCCTTCTTGTTCTCGTCCCCCCACGGACTCCTTGTTTTTCACCGTCTTCCTGCTCGTTCTTCCATTGATAAATGGAGAGTAGAAGCTCCAGATTCCCTCGAAGGAGGCTCACGATGGGCATAGCTCACCCTGTATCGGCTCATGCCATCTTCCAGCTCTTTCTCCTTTCTCTCGGTCGCTGGCCGTTAACGAGCCACGAGAGCTGGGCTTGAATCGGCGAACAACGCGGCCATCCTGATGGACACTCGAATTGGAAACTGCGATAGTCCACGCTGGTTATCGCGCGGCGGGACAGTTCGCCCGGGACTTAAACGGAATCCAGATAAATGGTTTTGTTTGTCCGCGTCCACTTATATCCGAAATTATTTGAACGGCACTCGCTGAAATTCTACGTAAACGCCTGTCGTATATTTTACTGAATGTCGGAAAGCCCAAACAAACAAGAAAGTCTCAATAGGTAAACGTGGCCCAGAGAAAGCAGAAAATAGGTAACTTCTTAAAGTTTCTTCTTTGTATCGATGGATAGGACCTACATGCTCCTTTTAGCATCGATCCTCCTCATCCTCCATATACCACAGCACGTCTTAACCGAAAATTGTTACGAGGTCAAGGAGGTTTTCGTAATTGAAACGAATCGAACTAGCAGAGGAAACCGAGGAGAAAAAGAAGATCGATGGAAATCCGTCGATGGTCACGATTTGTCGCCGAACAACGGGGATCATTCGCGGGATCGATTCTACGTTGCTGCCTCGCGCGGGAGCCGTCGCCCGGTGGAAACAGAAACTCGGCGAGGCAGGTTTTTCGAGGACGTTTTCGTGCGCGCGGCTAACGAGCCGTCGAAACGAGGATTTAGTTTAATGGCCGAACGGGGCCGAGTTCGGCCGCTTATCTTCCCGCTGCGACGTCCTTCTTGTACGACGTCCTCGTTACCTTAGCTGCAATTGACACGTTCGAATCTATACGACACGCTGGCGGAGGGAACACGAGAAGTAGTTTAGCCGATCGAAGCGTTCCTTTCGTTTTTGCTCCGCGTTCGAGAACAGCTTCCCCCGGCCCCGAGCGTAAATTATGGTTCGCAACCATCGATTACGATTTCGCTCGACTCGCTGGAAAATAGGCCCCAGCCATCCTAGATCGCGCTGGTTCGCTCCTTGGACGATTGGACGCGAACCGGGATACTGGGCGGCCTCGTTACGTTCACGGTGGAGCGGAAAACGTGTGAGGATGCGGAGCGCGCGGCTCGCGCAACGCGTCGCGACGAGCCGCGTTGCGTTTCGTCGCATGCTGATGACAGTGCAGATTGTCGAACGAGTATGTGCCAGCTCCGCCCATGTTTTGCATACACTCGCCCCGAGACGCGTGCACGCCGTTTCCACGTACTCCCGGCCCATCCTTCGACAAGCGTATCGACGCTGTTGCGTAAATAATCCTAACCGGCGAACCTGGGCCAGCCTCGGGGCCCGGGCTTGGGACCGAGGAGGGAAAGAGTTGGCCTTCCTAAGCGAGCGGCTCTTCTCGCCGATATGCGGGCCTGGTCCCTTCTGGTTTAAAAGGGGAGGGGGGATTGCTTTTCTTTTTATTCATCGAATGGGGAGCGAGTGGATGCAAGGTAGGTACTTCGCCAGGTAGTTCGGATCTCGGCCCCATGAATAATGAAATTCAGCAATACGTCGACTCGGCTCTGCGAATCCACGCTAGGCTTCGTCGAGAAAATTCTGCAGCTTCGCATAGGTTTGACTTGGATAGCGTCAATTATTTATGATTAATCGTAGAGATTGAGAGGGTTGGAAGTGCAGCTGAAGGCTTCGTAGGTGAAAAAGAGGTGCACTGAAACTATATAGACTGATTATTGATTATACATGGTCTAGTAAGATTTGCTGTGGTAAGTATAAAAATTGGGAAACTTTGTATATTACAGTAACACATTGAAACTGTGATTAATGTTTAAAGGCTGTCTCCGGTGTTCGCAGAAGCAGGAAGTTATCCCAGAACAGAGAGGACAGAGTTCACCGTGGCAACGTGATACGCGTCAGTTTCCTCGGGGACATGTTGGGTAACGGACAAACTGCCACGGAATCCATTACTCCAGAACGTCGTTAATACGATGCACGTTATATCAGACTAGTCTGGTAAACGTTTATGAATGAATTATCCGGTTTATCGTTGCCACGGAATCCTGAATCCTGGCGCCACCGCTCGGCCGAGCACCCAAGCTGCAAGTTGCATCGATTCCGTCGAAGCGCGATGCACGGGGCTTCATTAAAAGCCAATTTTCCGTTGGAATTAAACGATGAATTCGAGTAACGTCCATCAGAGAGTGGCATCGACCTATGCCGATTCCAAGGAGAAACTCCAGCCCCTTCGAGCAGGCCGAGCAACGTGCCCTTTCGAGTCTTCCCGGAATACCTGCTGGCGGTCCTTCCCCGTTTGTTTCTCCTCTTTGCGAAAGTAATTACCCCGTGGCTTTTCCGGCTGACACGCAATTTCGACGCGGCAACCGGGAGGCAATAGGCCGCGTTTCGGGAGCCGAGGGAAAGCGAAAGAGATGACAGGGTATTTCTACGTTCGGCGCCCAGAGGAGGGGCAGAGGGAAGGATATATACCTCCTGCTGGCACGTGGACGGGGAATGTCACCGCGTGACGAACGAGGGCGAATTTCTCACTTCGACTACCGCGATGGGTCGCCCGTGGGACACCATCATCCTCGCCACACTTACGGAACCGCGGGGGGAAAAAAGCTATGGGACGGTATGAAAGGACGCTTTGTACCTCCGTCCTAATTGTTCGGGTGTCTCCCGGTGCCGGAGACAAATGGAGTCGACTGGTTCGACGGTGGAGAGAGATCGTTTATTGGATGCAGCGAGCTAGACGCCAAGTGATTAACAAGGCTTTTGTACTTGGCGCATAATCCTAGAACTGGGTTATCACGGGTGGGAGTAGACCGTTCGAGGTCCAATTTCTTTTTTATGCATCGCGTCAGCTGGTGGCTGTGGTTGGAGCAGAATCTCCACGCGGAATATTTATATATATATTTTAGAGACTCTAATCTATCAGTGATTATAGGCGTAAGTTTGCTGGGGCTAAGAACAAAAGTAACGCTTCGACTTCAATAACTCCGATGTTAGATGAAATTAGTTAAAACTAGATGAATTACGGAATGTTTAATTCGATTAGGAAATTACGGATTAAAGGTTGCTTGGCGTGAAAAATGAAGTAAAAAGCAGGGATGTGGGCGGGAATAAACTGAACGTGACGAATTCGTGGTTTTAATTGGATGTGGGCTGGAAGCGGGTGAAACTGTGACTAAATCTAATACTTCCCGGAAAAGGGAAGATTTAAGTGGTAATTTGTAAAATAAGCTATGAAACAAACGACGTTCGATGAACTTATTTTTATACAATTTACTATGCCACGTTGGAGTCGGGAAGCATACGCGCAAGCCCGCATGGAAGAGAAAACTCCGGTGGCGGGTTTAAAGGATCCGGATAATTGATGCAGCACCAAAACGATGTTTTTGCGTGTTCTTTGATTAAAGGACCCTCGAGCTCTCAAATTTCACCCCTCCGCACGCGAAACGCGAAAAAGCGGAACGAGCGTGGCCGCTTGTTTTCGGGCTGCGTTTCAAAACGACAACGCGCTAGACTGCCCCGTGCGGCGGCGGGTGTCGCGCGCGCCTATCTTGTTACACTCGGTGAATACATAAATATAAATTACTTAATTTCGTAACTCGGTTTAAGTTCGCGCCTCCCGACTACGGAAGAGACGTGATCTTGAATTCATTGTCTCACCGTGACACGCCTCCCGCTAATGCAACATTGCGCGAGCCAGATACACACCCGGTGACGGCTCATATAATTTCATTGGCCTAAACTCGCGCTCCCATCAACGATTCGCCACGTACACAGTGTAACGTTTACAATTCGTCATCAATCCCTGTCATTGCTCATATATTTCTCACTGCTAGCTCGTGTTTTATACAAAAGTAACCCTCGAGGAATCGTCAGAGTTCGTACGTCATTTATTGACAGAGTTAAGGGAGCTATAGGGAGAATAATTTTTATACCACGCGACGTTTGCCTTACAATATTTTTTACGGAACGTCAAAAAGACGTGGTGGGTGAAAAAGTGCGGCGACTCTTTTGAGACTCGAATTCTTTCCTGATGTGACAACCACAAAAAATACTGGCGCGTCAAGCCGACCTACACCTCGTCAACGTTTCCAGCGTAAGATTACAGGAATACATCGTTCAAACGGCTGTGTAACAACTATACGTGTCACGTGTGAGAACAGATGAACAGCAGATTCCGAATATCGTGTTGCGCGAGAGGGTTAAGCCGTGTATAGAAATGTGGAATAAGAATTGCGTGCCTTCCACGGGGTGACGCGTTGCTCTGCAACTGAGCTTCAGAGGATAGAGAGTAGATATGATGTATGACTATAATACTCCTCGAAGGATTCTGTCGGCGGCACGCATGTACGTGCTCTGTTACTCGGAAATAAATCTCGCCTCATTAGTAATTCATTTCGTCGCTTAATAGTATCTTAATATCCCTCGTTATGAAATATACTATCTCCAAAACAAGAATCCGTCGAATACTCGGGAATATACATTAATTGACTCCGCAGAGGCTGTAATTCAATCGACCACTCGACGAGAGATCCATCATAGGATTTTTAAGACGGGTCCGGGAACAGCGACCAATTACATCCACTAGGTTCGAATTCGATTTAAATTTATAAGTCGATCCCATATATAGAGAGATCAGACGCTCGGTTTAATCGATGTCGGTGATTTATACTGCCCTACGGTTTATCGTAATCGCGAGGAAACTATTCGCCGAGTCGATTACAGAAGGCCGACATTTGTTAAGGGTACAGGAAATCAGTGCATCTTTACAGTAGTACTGCATAGCTAACATCGGCGCGCATCCCGATGAAGCTTTAAGATAGAACACGTCAGCCAGTTTTATCTGTATATTTTATGGCACAGACTCTAGATAATGATGGCTTCTCGAGCGTGTTTTCATCGATAAGGGGCACGTCTCGAATCAAGATTAATTGAACGCTTCTTCGCCACGTAACTCGGCTAATGTAGGATCGTTCCTACCGTGATTTCCATGCATCGATTAATACGTATCGACGTAACGTTGGCGCGACAAAGGAGGTGCATTCCGCTTTGACCGCTGTCAGTCTTCCATTATCAAGATTCATTCGAAGACAAACGTTTCTAAGTGACTTCGATCCATTCGCGGCGAGCTGTTGAATATTTCACGTTGGCTTTCTCTTCGAACGCCTAGCCTTAAAGGTGTTCCTTTATGAGGCGACGTATCTCGGTCTTTTGATCCTGAATTCTAAGCACATGTTCCACCAAATGCTCGATTAGACCAGTGAAAACATTAACCTTTCAGGAATCTCGAGTTTTATGCCAGACACACGACGTTATGGATAAAAATGAAGAGAAGTTAGAACGACGTTAGTCGGAAAGAGAGAGAGAACGAGAGAGAGAGAGAGAGAAAGAGAGAGAGAGAGGTGTTCGAAAGGCATACCTGAAGAGAAAAATCTATCGTCTCGCGGCGCAATGCTCATTCGAGTGAACCTATTTGGAACAGAATCGTAAAAGGAGACTGCACTTTCCATATCGGAGTCTGAAGTCTCCATATTATTCGATCAGACTCGACGTTACCTAAATTGTTTCAGCCCGTTCGTGGCTGCTACGGAAAATTGGAAAAGCGTCTAGCCGACGAGGACAGAGTCCGGGGTCCAGGGTGGAAAGGGGGGGAGGGACACATACGGGGTGCGACAATGTGGAAGACGGCGTGTGCACGGTGTAGCGAGGAATATCGATCGATCTAGGGAACGTACGACAAGGAAACGAGGGAAAAAGAAACTCCGCAGCGCCTAGCCCAAGCCTCCGTCCTCGTGGATCGTACATCGTTCCATTTTGTCGTTCGACTGTTACGTGACTGTCGGCCCTCGCGACTATTTCTTACGATAAGTCACGGCGAGCGGAAAAAGGGGGTATAAAAATCTGATCTGGATCGCGTCCCTCCCCCCTTGTAAATCATTCCTCCCCCTGCTCTACTTAAACCGTCGTTCCCATCCATAACCGCTGTGTACATCGATCGTCGGACTGTATAATTCAACGGTCCGAAGATTTCCGCGCGGGATATCCCGGCCACTGTTCCCAGCGATAAGAAAACTAATCTGCTCTTTCCGCTAATCCAGATATACACCGCGAGCGAGTCGCGGAAACGAGAAAGAAGCTGGAGGAGGCTCCGGCCGCGGTGGATAACGATGGGCATCGCGAACGTCGGTGCAGCGGGGTTCCCTGAATTTTTAAACGTTGATCTCGTGGCGCACGTTGAGGATCGGCGAGAGGTGCAGGGGAAAGGGCTGGTCGGGAGGGCGGCGCGGCGCGTTTATCCTCCGGCCAAGGCACCTTTTCTTCGCGCGGAGCGTGCCCACAAATTTTCCCTCCTCGTTCCGCTCTCATTTGAACACCGCCAGGGGAATTCGAGGCGTTCCCATTGTGCCCGCCGCGTCACAATGCCCGCTGCCCTCGCAGCTGTCGGCGGAAACAAATTTCTAATGTCGCATTAAACAAACCGTCACAATGGTCGAAAGTCGAAGCGTGTGTCCGAGCATTCGATGCGCGCCAGATTCATGTTATTGGTCCGGGTCGGGGCAACGATTGACGCGAGTCACTCGTACAATGCGGGGGAATCGGCTTGGTGTCCGATCGACTATCGCGCCCGACGCGTATGCATACGCGACAACGGCTCATTGTAGAACGAACGGCACGAGCCTCTTGACGTATTAACCACGGATTTGTCCGATTAGTGGGAGAGATTTACGAGGGCCGCCTCGATTCGGCCACTTTTCTATTCGCCTGGTCACGTATTACGGGGGCCCGATGAATCGGCAGCGGTGGCACGTATCTACTTTGGTTCATTTCTGGAAAAACGTGACGCGCACAATGACCGTACAGGGTGCCGTGTGGTTGGTAATCTCGTTAGAAGAGTGCCGCGCACGGTGGCAAGCTTGTGGTCGGGCTTAATTTAAATTAATCTTACGGTGTAGGTACTCGATGTAACGAGTGTCTTAGAATGGAAGGAATAAATCGAGGTGTAAAGACGTTCTTTTTCACTCATTATGGTCTAGTCTTCTAATAAGAATAGCTTTATCATGAAAGGACAAATTCAAATTTCTGTTGACCAGGTAAATACGTTTTTTGATCAGAAGGTGGTTACGCCATTTCATACATAGCGATCGAGGGCATGGCGAGATTGGGTCCCCGCAATAATCCATCGCGAATTACGTGCCCTGGCGACGCTCCGTCGTCGACGTTAATCCAGAAAGGCCGACGTGATTGGCAGTGTCAGTCCGTGGGATGAAGCGCCGCGGCGCTGGCAACCGAAGCGCAAGGAGAGTAATTTGTATTCACGTTAGGTGTTGTCTCGCCACCTGGCAGCCCGGCCATCCCCCTCGGCTCTGCGCCCGCACCTTTTCTCCCTCCCTTCCTTTTCCTTCTGACATTCTCATCCTTCTCGTTCTTCTCATCTTGTCTCTGCCCCCGACGCGCTGTCCGTCCTGCTACCTTGACGTATGTCCCCATCGATCACTTTCCTCGCAACCCCCTTTTGGCTCGCGTTTCCACGTCCACCTTGCACCGGAGCGTTGCGCCATTGAAATTCCAGTCGGGTATAATAAGGTTTTATTGCTTTCGCGGCTGGTCTCGGAAACAAAGGGGGGGAGGTCGAAGGGTACCGAGGAAGATGAAGCTGGAGGCCCGCGAGGCGGACAGATTTCTGAGAATTTTCGTTAGGTGGCTACAGGGTGGCTAAGGATTCTTTCGTGATCCCTAAACGAGGACGATGACAGTGGATACCTCGGCTGGCCCGAAAATGCATTCCCTAGCTGGGAAGCAAGTCGTTAATTTTAACTGGTCGAGCCTTCAGAGGGTATGATGAAAGGGATCGCGTGGACCGTTGGAATTTTTAAAGATGACAGGGAAATGATGGTAGCCGTCTTCGAATGCTTCGTTTCAGGACCTTCTATTTAGCGAGGACCTTTCTCAAGTGTATACCCCACGGGTAAGGATTTATGTGATACTATTATTGGTGCTCTTCCAATTGGCTTATTCCAGAAGAAGCCGAGTGACAACCGTCGGAACGACGACACGGAAGTAATCGGTAAACAGGCAATATGTCAGTAGGGCTTCGGCCCGGATGTATCGTCGCACGGACTTGTTAGCCAAAAACAAATACGACTGGGGTAGGTACTAACACGAGTCGTATATCTGTTGGACCATCGTCAAGGCCCGTGGGATTATCCATCCCATCTCGTTTTCGTCGCGTCCCTGTCAACCACCATCTGCCCGGTCCTTTGACCATTTATTCTTATTTCCGAGTTTTTCGCGAGAGAACATCACAGAAACGAGCCAAAAGCCAAATCGCCCGTATCTTTCTGTATTATGTAAACATAAGGGCGAGGCAAATGGAAAATACGAATCTCCATGCTACACAGATAAGAAATTGTAAACAGGACACTCCTCCCTACATCTATAAAAATGTCCGTGGAATCACTGAGAGATTCGCGATCGGCGACAAAGATAATACGCAGAGAAAATAGCTCGCGCGCTGTTCCCTTCAGTGGAGCTCGTTGCAGTCGCAGGTGTGAAAATTTACAGGAAACGTTCCCTCCGTCCGAATTCTCGAGGCAACAGAGTGTCGCTGTTCCCACGAACCTGGGGCGAGTGTTTTCACAAGAAGAGTCAAAGCGTGTCTTTCCCCGTAAAGGCACCGCGCACTGGGCACGGAAATAGGCACGGGCACAGCGCGACATGTGGCGTATACTTCCGAAAATGTGCGCTTCCGAAAACGTGTAGAACGCCGTGTCCTAGCTGACCGACACGGACGAATGGCGAACATTAATAAAACAAATACGTCTGAAACGGAAACGCCGGATGGACCGGACGGAGCGAGGGAGGAGGAAGTGGGTATCGTTTCTTGGCTACGTATCAACATATATGTATGTATGACGCACAGAGGTTGTACCGTCACCGAGGTGCAAGTGTACGTGGACGAAGGTATCCTTTGATCATCTTCGCATCTGGTGTAAAAGATTTAGACCGACCGAGCCGTTGCTCTCTCGCCCTTATATCGCCGCCTCTGTGGTAGGCTTTACCTCGCTCTCTTAGCGAGCCTCTCGCCGCTACGGCCGTTTGGGAATACAGCCATTATCCTCTCGACATACAGATGAAAGCGAAACCTGACCACGGAATGGATTTATCCGGGAAATGCGGCACAAAGGGGACCAAAGTTTTCCGCTAATGCCGCCGCAGACTCGCGGGGACCGTGGTCTATTTTAAAAATATCCCCTCTGTTTTAATCGCCCCGCCTTTCCTTCGTGACAACTTTCTTCCCTCGGTGGAAAAAATTTCAAAACGACCACGGCACTCTACTAATCCTTTCCCTAAGTTACTACTCCCTTTCCTGGAGTAAAAGCGGCCAGCTTCGCCTATTCACAAAATCTAGTTTACTATCCAGTCGAGTAGAATAAGCTCACCTATTTTGAACGCTTGTTTCTGGGTCACTTGATATATGAATATGAGAGCGTTCATGTTAAATACAATTCGCGAGCCGAGGTGTTAAGAGGATTTGATTGAAGTTGCTCGAGGAATGCGCTGAAATGCAGATAAGCGCATCGTATACGCTTGCACCGTTCTACTTCCATGGATCCATAAATCCGCCGATTTTATTTCGCCCGCGTTACGCTTAGCTGTTACGTCCGCGCATACATTACACATTCGCGCTCGCGCGCACGCATAAAAGGGCGCGTAAGCTCCGGTAACCGCGCTGTAACCTTGGCAATTTAGACGTAAATCGCATTCTCGGCACCGCGGAACTTTCGCGCGGCGATATTGTTCTGACACTACGCAAACACACAACGAACCGGGCGCAATTCCGGTACGGGTGTAACCAAGGCTATGAATTATGCAACCCCTATTGGTTGCTGGCACCCTCCGGTGGACTAGCACAATCCCCATACTCCTACCCCTCCGTGCCCTCTCTTCGTCCCTTCCTTCCTATTCTACCCCCCCCCCCCCTCTCGCAACAATTCTACTAAATGTTATCCATTGTATCGGCCAACTCCTTCCCAATATCGCATTCGCTGCCACGATTTCGATACGCCCGGCCGTTAGTATTCCAGCAGAAGAATTTTTTGCTCGTTCCGGGAACGCGGCGTCGCGAGGCGATCCCCCGCTTCGCGAGCAGGTGCTCGAATTGTCGATCGATTCTGCCCGATTGCTTGAAAGTGGAGTTCTGCGTGCATGCGGAATGGTACTGGAAATTGGTAGGTACCTACGGGGGTGTAGGTTCCTTGAAAGAGAAGATTGAGTGATGATTTTAGGTTTGGAAGGCAAATTGAATATTGACACTACTTTTTAAATATCGTAGGTGTCTCTTCGTTGAGAGAAGACTTGAATGATGTTGGTTCTTTAGAAGATTTGGGAAGAGGATGAAGTATGGAATTGTAATAATTGAGGAATCACTTTTCCTGGCAGATGTAACCTGTCCCAGGTTCTGTGAAACTCGAAGAAATAGGAGAAAAATTATCGAGCACACAGTACCTACATATATCTTGAGCACTGCGAAAGTACATCTGGAGCAAGTGGTTTGCATTTTAGACGAGCTTTTAAAACCGATCTGGAGCACAGGATGACGTGCTCGCAACACTCGTGTGTACACGCTGCGAACTAGACGTAGTATTTACGGCTAACAATAAATCCCTTTCAAAGGCACACGCAGCGAGTCCATTTAGCGTTTTCTTCCCGCTTACATACAACGGAACGTTAGTAATTACTCGTTAAGAGCACGGAGGCTCACAGAGGGAGGGAAGGCAGGCTTAAATTCTGCAATGCGTCATTTCGTTCGTGCCATTAAAACCGTTGAGATCAGCCCGCCAAGGTAACGGGAGAGAGAGAGAGAGAGGGAGAGAGATAGAAAGAGAGAAGCGGGAAACGACTGACACTAGAAGGGGTGGATTTCGAGAGAGGAAGAGAGTGTGACAAAGAGGGTTGAACAAGAGTAGCGGGGAAAGGATCAGCAAAGGGAAAAAAGGAGGCGAGCTTTCTCGAATCGCGACTGTGGCTTGGTGGCGGCATTTGAAACGCTTAAAAAAAGAACGCGTCGTAAAGAGGACTGGATACTTTGATGCGGGCTTGTACGTTTTATCTCGAAAGGGGGAGGTGCCAGGACCCGAAGGGTCCCTTTCTCCCCTTTCCGTTCTCTGTCCTCCGGTACTAAAGAGTCGCGGCTGCTATCTTCCTTCCGCAATGCCACTGCTAACGGAGGTGTCCCGTTATCAATAGCCCCCCGTCTAATGATTTTCAAGCGGACCGACCGTTTCGGTGCTCGGCGGAATCGTGTCTGCAGCCACCCAGAGCCCCGCCATGCCCGACGAATGTATAAAATTTAATATTCAGCGTTAAACCGGGGGCCAAATTGTTCGCGAGATTTCGTTCCAAGCGGGTGTCGTTAATTTCTCCGTCGTTCGATGGAAGTTTGACGCGTAATGGCTCATGAAATCGCTGTCGATGCTTATGCAGCGGCTTTATCCAGCGCCTCGGCGCCGTCCAAAGGCACGCGACTAGATTACAGTTAAATGGAATCGAAGTGCAGGGTAATTACCCAGGAAAATGGCCTTTTAATTCGACAATAGAAGATAAATCTTGATAGCAGTGCCCGCAGGTCGTGAACCGTGACGTCGGCCGTGTTTTGAGGGTGAAGTTCACGCGACCGTAATGATTAATAGGTTATCTCTTGCGAGGATGTTACCCCGGGGAACATCAATCTGCGGACACGAGAGCCAGTCAGAAAGTTCTGGTCAACCAAAGTCGACCGTGCACGGGATGCCCCAACGCATGAATTTGTAAACACTGTAATGATTAGATTTCTTGGATAACGCTAGAATCATTTACAAGAATCTTTCACCTTTCGTGGTAATCGAAGTAACAGCATTTGACGGCGAACAATTTTCTTGCCATAAAACACCACATGTGTTCGCCACCGCTTTTTCCCTCCCCTACGTTTTATAGCCGTGACATGTATCTCGTAAAGCGCACTGTACATCGCTGTCAACGATAAACGCAAACACGTTTTTGCTCGAGATGGGAAAGATACGAAGGTACGAGATAAATCTGTCGGTGGTAAGAAAGACAGAACGCCCCGGGTGGATTTACGAAAGTAATTTCCAGCATTCTGCGGGGAATGGGAAGAGATATTTAAACATTCGTGTGAATAGAGGAAACGTATATATGAAGAATCTTAGCAAGAATTCACCCCTCTGTGCGAACAGAAATCGAATAACGATCGAACAATTATTATTCGTTTGTCAGGAAAAGTCTCCGTGACCGCATCGCGTCCAAGGTGGATGATTTATATCGTTATTATTTCGCGGCGAGCATTAATAGTCCGGCAAACACGGTGGAAACATGTCAGATGCACGCGAATTTCCACGGGGGAGACGTATACTTTTATTCGTCTGCTCCTTTTCCCTGTCATGGATCGTTAATCATTCGCCACGAAGCGAGAAAGAACCACCGAAACAACCGGAGGAGTAGAGGAAGACCGAGAGAGAGGGAGAGAGAAAAATAGAACGCGGTGAATGGAAAAAATAGTGAACCGGCTGGGAATTTTTCAGTCAAGCGCTGCATCACCCCGTGAAAAACACCGCACGTAGTCCCACGGGGGTGTTCATGACGCTATTCAAATGTGTAGAACCCCGTACCTGCTCTGGAAAGATACATTTATAATACCTGTACATTTACCGCGCCACTCCAGAATGAGAAATGTAAATTAATTACCACACGGCTGCGCTCGCGCTTTCGAGAACGAATTTATTGTTAGTTTAGCGGAATGGTTCTGATTTACAAATGTTTCTTGTGGTAAATGAACGTCAGTTTCCTTTGATTTCGATTGCTTCTAAGTAGTTCAATAATAAAAACAATAAAATTCATAATTCGACAGAAATATGATAAAGATATTTTTGGATATGAAGGGTAAGAAGAAAGCACAGGGAATGTCACAAACCAGCTTTATCGGCGAAAATTAAGTATTTTGTTCCAGTGCAGAGTGGACGTTACTTGTTATTAACCAGTATGCCAAAACTTTAACGTTATCTTACGGGGGTATTTGAACTTTATAACTCTTTGTGATTCGACAGTTCTGCAGTCCTAGTTGCCACCAACAAAATATGCAAAATCGCAAGATTACGAAAAAAAATCCCTTACCACTCATAGGTACCTATATTGTAAGCCCGGGAGAGTTCGATCACTTTTGGAAAAGAAATTGTAGCATCGTTATTTTTCACATTTTTGTCGTTTTGTGCAAATGAAAGCAAAGCCCAATAAGGGCAAGTATATATAAATTATGGTGTGGGATAATTTCAAATATTTATTTTCATTTTCAACCAAAAACATTGGCACTGCAACTGGTCGTCTCACCCGCATGTCGGGGTTGGACCGTACACCCATTACGGGTGAGACCGACCTTTAAAAATAACAAAAAGTGTAGCTTACAAAAAGTATAATACACGAAGAAGTTAATTGATATGTTATTTCTTCTTCAGTTTTCCATGTAAATCGCAAAGATTCTTGTACTTTGAGCATCTAGTATCGTGGAAGCAACGGCTTCAGTACACACATTTAATCCAATCGCCGCTCTTCGAGATTTTGAAACAGGTTTTTCCGCATCTCACGCATTTGTTTTCGTCCCAGTTTTTTGACGATATATCACTATCATGTTGAATAGAATTTTCGCTCCCTGAATCTGAAAATGGGTTTACAGTAAAAAAAAAACAAATGTGGTCGGACTATCCCATAATCAAGGAACTGATCGACCACCTTGTCAAAATAAATTAAAAACGATTACATACGTATTGTTGGGGTGACACTGTAGTTTTATGCATATTGTATCCCTCAGTATCGGAATAGTGTTAATAAACTTACCTGTCTTTCAAATATCACCAGCACTGTAACTTGGTCTAAAACTTTCAGACTCACATAAAGTCTTAAGTGTTTCCTATAATTTAAGTATGGATTTGTGACAATGGTCAATGCAAGATCAACAACAAGCGCATTCATTTCTTTTGTGTCAATGACACACAGCGTCCTATCTTGCGGCAGTATTAAAATATCAAAACTGGCCGGACTCTCCCGGTGGTTGAACTCTCCCGGATTTACCCTATAGAGTCATAGCAATGCAGCCTGCAGTATATCACACATCATATGGAAGGATTACGTTGTACACTAAATTGATCTAGTTCCCTCTCGAAGACAACTCTACTATCGGTTAATTGCAAATCCATAGACAGCCAATTTGCCGATAGGGGCACGCAATGGACAATATCTCACATTCGCAGTAACATTCGTCATTCCAATATCCTAATCGTCCGACTAATTCAAATATAGTTGCTTGTAGGAGTGTCTGCAGCCTTTCACAGAACTTCTCAACGCTGTTTGCCAGTAGCATCGAGTCTCCTGCGAGTCACAGTGAAAAGCTAGACGTTCATAAGAGGTGCCGATACAATTCTGCTGCACAGTGTAGGTATAGGGTGTGCAGTCGCTCCTGTTACACAATGATGGTGCACAAGTTCGTGTATAGGTACGTGAGCGCCTCTCATAGTCCCCGAAGAGCAAGGATCGATAACACCGGTCGCGAACGGGGTACATTAAGGCTATTTTACGAGTATAGGATATCTGGAAAGCAATACTCCATTCTTGAGGATCCTTTGGGTGGCGCGATCTTTACGGCATAGTATACATGCCACCGACATTGTCGGGTTGACAGGAAAAGAGAGATACACCCCCGCGGCATGCTACGCTTCTTTGAGGCAGTGTACGCCATAGTCACCGGCCACGAGATTAACTCCATTTTTCCTTGAAGCTGGAGTATGGGAACTTGACGTACGCGGGTTAGAACGATGGCTGCGTTATTAATTGAAGTTTACAGAAGCCTTTCGCCGTCGATCGATTCGGCGTTTTCGGCTAATATTGGGAATCAGGACCAGTGGAACCTTTAAACGTTGAATTCTCTGTACTACAGTTTCTAACGCGAAGTGAACCTGATTATACGAGAGGTGAATGTGTTTCTATAACCTTCTTTTTACGAGGAGAATCGTTGACTATCTGTTAGGGGAAAGCATTTCCTCTAATGTAGTTTCTTTCACGGTTCTGCTCGAAGGGAACGTAAATACAGACGCGTCTCGTCCTGTCGTAACATTGCGACACACAGAATGGAACTTTCGCCACGCGTTACCGAGACATGTCACCTTGACATCTTATGAAAGGGTAATGAGACGTATTCACGAAAGGGCGGATCGCTAATGTTTGTATTCATACATGCGCCGCGCGATTTGTTCTACTCCAAAATCATTTTACGTTCCACAGTCATTGTGCGAATCGCGGAACTTCGCTCAGAGGCGACAAGCATTTATTAGTCAGAGTGTCGCGGACAAATCACATGCAAATTTCATGCGGTCTCCGGAACGAACGTTCCGAGTCGTACGATAACGAAGAACCGCGGCGAGCATCGATCGAGGACGCCGATCGCGCATTTGTCCCTGAGGTAATGAAAATTGACAACGATATATCCTCGCGTCTTGTCTTCATTCCACGAACATCCTCCTTCTAATATTGAGGGACCACCCTGACTGCGTTAATTAGTAAACTCTCCGGTTGGCTCGGTTCTAGCGTTGCTAATGAGAATCTGAGTAATGACGGCGTTCCCGCGACCTGTCCTCTCCGCCTCTTGGCAAATTTGCCGATGCGCCTTTGCACGTTATGCCTGTGTCAAGGGCCAAGGATATCGATAGCTCCTTTGAGCGTGTTTGCAAGAAACGTTACGTTTGTATTAAGTATAATAAAGCTGTAATCACTATTACGAGCAATATTTATTCGAATAACACCATACTGAAGATAACCTTCGCCCACTGGCAATGCTACCAATTTTGTAGAAGGTAATAGTTCAGGCGGAATGTGAAAGTGGAAGTAGGTATCGCAAAGAGTGAGACATTGCCTAGCGATAGGTATTCAAATTCACTACAATACCCCCTTGTTCAAAACGATCAGCCGTATCGAGTGGATCGCGCACGAAGAACCACCATTAATTACGCATACTGGCTTATCTGTTAGCAGCAGGTCGCAGAAGATTGGCTGAGTAACCTATTTTTACTCTCGATCTGTATGCGCTGAAGAAAATTTGAATATGCATCAGAATGATAATGGAAGGCGCGAGGGGCTGTAAATCTCGCGGAATTCGTCTCGCTTTGCTTCGTGATGCCGTTACAAACTCCGGTAAATTAAACCGATAAGATTACGCTTTCTTTACTTGCTCTCTATTTCAAAGCAGCCCCAATTTGAAAGGAGAGTGCCAGTTATCTTAAATTCAGCCCCGCTTCCGTGTTTCCGTGTACCTAACGGGGATTATCGACGAGCAGAACCTTGGGGGTGGTTGGTTCGTGGGTCGTGGCGCCATCGTACTGAAAGTCGCCCAACTAGCAAGGGATGGTGCGGAACAACCCGCCGTTGGTGGCGAAAGGTGCTGACAGTTGAACCGACTGGCTAGGCAGTGCCTAGGATTCTATTAGTTTTCTACGTTTTGTGCGAGAGGGAGCACGCTATTTCTAAAGTTCCTTGAACTTTTCTTAGCCTATTCCCACCCCGTGGATGTTTCGATACCGATATTAATATGTATAATTTCCGAAATTGTGCTGTTCTACAAAAATCGGCGAGATAGTCCTACCATATTGAATAATTTTCAGCTACAAAGTGTTTCGGATAGATAAACAGCTTCCAACAAATTTCAATAATTCAACGCGTATGATGCTGATCGATAAGCCCACATTGAAATTCTTCTACAAGGCATTTCCACGAAAAATTCATACCCACTGCTGAAAAAGTTTATGAAACAAACACGCTCCGAAGTCGATAAACACTTCCAAGGACATAGTCTGTTCTTTACGAGCCACTTTATCACAGTTCAGACACTAACACCCGCCATATCTCTTAATGAAAAGTGAAATGTCTTCGAAAGGCTGCCCCCTTCCTCGGAGGAACTAAAACGGACCTAAAGCTCAACGTAGAAAGGCCTTTGTCGAGTGTTCTTTCCAGCAAGAAATCCTCCAGCGGCGGGGCCCGACGAGAGGGAAAGTCGAATGGGAAATTATTTACGGCTTATTCATACCGCGGGGTAGGCTCAGGAGGGTGGCTTGCGCGTTAAAAGTTCTGGCAATATATCGCGCCGTCCTTATTGTCTATGCAAATCCTTACCTCAACTCTGTTAAAAATACCCCTTGTATCTGAACGCCCACCCCCTCGAAGCTCGCCTGTTTCGCCGCCTTCCAGGCTCGAAAGGAGCCGTCTAAGAGGCAAGAGGGTTGGAAGAAACGGTAGGAACAAGGGAGGCAGACGGGGAGAAAAGGAGAGGGGCCTCGATACCCGCCTACATCGCGGCTCCAATCTTATTTTTCCGCGAGGCGCCGCCTCCCTTAATTTATCTGAATTTAAATTTAACGAGAAACACCGGCGCAGGGGCCCAGAGCGGGGGGTAAATCGGTGGTCGACTGCCGCGGGAGCTGCTTCGATTACTCACAGCATCTGTGCTCGAGAGCTCCGGCAAAGCTCGGGACTCAAGGTCGGTAACTAGACTCCCTATACCTACTTCCCGGCTTTAAATATTCCGTGGATTTCGTCGTAAAAGGGACCAATCTCTTAAGCAGCTGCGACCTGATTTAGTACTGGCTGGCGAACTTCGCGAGGGCTGAACTTTGCGCGCCCTTAATGACTCGCCACGCCGACATTACAGATTATTATCGGGATTCCATTTGCCGGATGCGAACAGAGTGAATTAAACGCGTCACGGGGAACGATCCAGCGGCGGCGCGACGAAGGGCGTCGCGGCGCGGCACGAGTACGGCGTCACGTCGATACGCGGGGGCCCCCTGTCACTCTGGCGGGCGTCTAATTTGTTCTTAAAAGTTTCGACGCGATTACCGCCGACACGAGAAGTGCCGGTGAAGCACATGGTCGAAGGAGGAAGGCCACGGTTATTACGCAACTACGAAGCAAGTATTCCATTAATCAAGTTAGACGCGACTTCGCTGCCAACTCATTAGCAGGACGACGACCGGGGTGCGGCGGGGGAATGAGATAAACGTCGAGGGGAGTTTTTAACGTTTTATAAACCGAGTACCAGGTTTAACGCGCCCAATGGTTACCTGTATAATTCTAATAAAGATCTCCCGCCGCTATTAATAAAACAGAGACGAGGAAACCCTGTCGGCCCACAAAGTTACGCTCTAAAAATGGTAATCCGAGCGAATAACAAGCGGAAACGCTCAACCGGTTTATGCTGCCGGGATTCAACGAAGCAGAGTCGCCGGGAGATTGAATTTAAAGAGGAATGAGCGCGAGCATCGCGAGGATGGAATGTTAAAAAAGGAGATACGTATAAAACTACCCTCTCCCATTTTACGATACCCCGCCTTCGCGACATAACCGCGTTTGATCAAAGCCGTAATTTGTCCGCGACTTGCGCATCGTGACATCCGTTCCTTAAGATCCTGCCAGCGACGGGCGCAGCTTATGCATAAATATACATACTAAAATTGTGTACACTGAATTTCGTCCTTTTGTGGAAACGAAGTCGAGGAGGCCCGACCTTTCCAGACTTTCGAAGGAGGCACAGGAGCTGGATGAATCCGTCGCGGAGGAGGGGGTGGGACGAGTCTGTTTTGAAAGAGGTCACCACCCTGCGAGAAGAAGGGTAGCTCCACCACCCGCGCTGAAATATAGCGTTTCTGCATTTAGCTTTCGAATTCCTTTCGAGCAGCCTCGTTATCTTTGTCAAAGGGGATCTCTGGAACGCGGAACAAAAGGGAAGTGCGACTGGCACCGAGAGCGGCCTTGCACAGAAAGAGTGGAGAATAATTTATTTTAACGAAGAACCGCAATTAACAAAATGTCGCGCCTTTCTAAATGGGGAGTATCTTTTTCAAAATCGTTCGAGTCGCGAATCATTATTTCGCCGGGGAGAATCGGCGCAGTGACCTCCGTGGGGAACGAAACCAATTTCAGTGAACCGCGAATGCTGAGATGTTAAGAAATCGGCGAACGCGCCCGATGAATACGTAAAGATAACAACTTCCAACATATTTTATTTCAATGTCAGTTCATATTCGTATCTCCTTATTCGAGCGTTAACGGGAGTTCAATACACAATCGGCCAGCGCGAGCCGGGGCTTCTTACATAAGTAATACTCTCGTACGAATAAAGTAAGCTTGCGCCCGTTCTGGAGTATGCATTCCGCGCCGCCTGCTCAAATCTCGTCTGGCTTTCGACGAAGGCTGTGGGCAACGCGCTTCGAAGGAAAATCCCTATTTGTTCGGCGTTTTGCTTAATGGGAGATCCATCTTTTCCCTTCGTAAGGGATTTGCGGAAGCCTTATGGGAAAGTATGCGATGCGCCGGGGCTTGTAGCGACGAAACATCCCCGAGGATTAAACGTGCGTTCGGTGGGATTTACTTTACGGGAGAGGAGACGGGAACTCAAGTCCACCCGCACTTAATACTGACGCCGCCGTCACGACGCTCTATTTTTCATACGTATCTCGTTCTCATTTCGCTGAGGCATAAATTTCATTAAGTGTACAGTATATCTCGCGGATAAGAGGAGGACGTTTTATGGGATATAAATTCGCGTTTCAGTTTCTCAAAATATGTATCTATATTCATTGTCTAATATTTACGATCGCGGTCGCGCGTAAAAAAGGAGCCCCGTCTGACACGGTGGAAACGAAGGCCGGCGTTTTCCATGGGGAACGATATCGAAAAACAATTGCCGGTGATAAATAAGGGAAATTGATTCGACCGAAAGGGAGGGATGCCTAACGCCTACGACCTCGACCCCTGTTACCAAGACGTATATCCTACACCCCGAAGCCGCGATATCGAGGGCCATACAATATTTACGCTTTCGGCGGCATCGCATAAATATTTCAAGAACAGGGAGCCCTTTACCCCCTTTACACCCGCGAAGCCATCCTCCCTTTCCTTCGAGTGATCGTATATTACCTGTATTTTGTTTTACCGACCGATATAAAGCCGGGGGAGTAACGCAAAGTACCTCGCCGGATTCAATTAAATGTAAATTCTATATGGATATTCATAGAAGGGATGCATCTACGGGGAAAGATCTACAAGAGGGTATGGTAAACACGTGACTGGCGAGGAATATCCGCGAAATGATCAACATGGATCAAGCTTGTGAGCTCAGATTTATATATGTGGTGATGGAATTTATGAATGATCTGGTTTCCCGGCTTCACAGAATATGCATTATTAAATTTCACGTGCGAATAGAGTGTATCGAGATTCTGCGAACAATGAAGTTTACGGAAAATGCTGAGGAGATAGTTGCGACTGACCTAGGGAATAATAGGAAAGAGTGCCATATTTTCGTGCACATAAAAAATATCCGATTCTTCTATGGAAATCGACACCGGTAGTATTCAGATCATAGAAACCGATAGTGACGAAAGCATGCAGGAACGCAATAACCGATAAAGGTGACCCTCGACTGGTGGAAGTCGGTACCAGAAGTACCTGGGTCATGGAAGTCGACGACGATATGGAATTCAATTGCTACAAGCTTCTGCAACTCTGATATGGCTTCAACGACCTAGAGGTAATGGGATGTATTTACATTTCTTAAACTCGCATATTCCTCTGTAATACCGATAAGCGCGCTGAAACGTTTCGATGACAATTTCGGCGACAATATCTGCCTGAACTTCTCAGGTCAGAATTAATTCGGGTCGGCCTACGGAAAAGTCTACGTTGGGGTCAATTAAAGGAAATAGTGTGTGTGTGACGATCTAAACACTCGTTTTTACGTAAGGTACTAGGTTGAAGAGAAGAAATGGGAAAAACAGCTGGCCGTTGCTTTTATGCAACGTCCTCGACCGTCTGGCTAATTGGTAATTAGGGGACGTGCAATTAATCATGCCTCTTAACCCCCTTCTTTCCTTTAGCCGGCGAGCCAGCCCGGGAATCTCGAGTCGAGGAGCTCGGATGTTTAGGTCTATTCAGCGTGGCCATTCGTTAATGAAGTCGCGTGTCGGGACGCCAAGTTCATTTCCCTCTGAATGCGATGAGTCCGAGAATCATAATTACTGTATTCTGTACGCATACCCTTCCTGATGCGAAACGTGCCCACGCCCATCCTGCTTCCACCTGGAATCTCGATTAAACCCATACCCAAACGATACTGGAACCACTGGCACTCGCTCGCATGCGATCGCGTCCACGAATATTCTGTTTACCTCGCCGTCTGAATTCCTGTCTTTTCATTATGCCCCCATTTTATTCGCCGCGCTATCGCGCCCGAGTATCTTTCATCCAATTAAGTCACCTCAATTAATCGATCTCGCGTTTAATCGAATCGAGCTCCAGAACACAAGGTTTGGTAATTAAGTTTCGAAGCCGCGTGATTTTTATATTTAATATTCTTTTAACATTCTTTATAATAATATCCTAAGGGTTTCACAGAATTTTCTTCTCGACCTTATATTTACCTAAAGGCTGATTTAATTCTAGGGTTTACTACTTCCTCATAAATAATTATTTCCATACAAATTATCTTAAGCAAACTCACTTCTGGAATTTCAATATCAATCTATGCAAGAACCTGAAAATCTTCGATGCCGCTTCCATTAATATTTCCCCTGTTAAGGACAAATCCACATTTGCATCGCAAGCTACTTTCGCGTCTGCTATTGTTTTCCAATATGTAATTAATGCGATCCGCGTGCGATTCACGGATTTGCTTTGATGATTTCTATATATCGATTTCAATTAGATGATGCGCGGATTGCCATCAATCGCACGGCCCATTTGGACATAGCGTCGTGGTCACCTGTTCTATGAATCCTCCTGTTTTATCCGTCGAAAACTGAGTCGCGATTCGCACGAATCAGCAGCCCACGTACGAGCACGCGGGCATTAAATAGTACATCGGCGTTCATCGACGTTTGACATTGGTGAACCAGGAAATACAGCCGCGTGACTGTGCCTGTGCCATACAAATACACGCACGCGCCTACACCGGTGTGAGAAACCGCAGCTTGGTAGAAGTATATGTACCTTCGTCGACGGGTTGATTGTATAACATGATCAGCACCCGGTGCATGCCTATAACGTTTTGATTATAGGGCGCTCGCATTTGACTCCGTTAAACCTGATGCCTGGATTTGGCTGCAACTCGCGGCCGACTTCGAGCCGAACCAATCATTGCCGGCTCGCGATATCGAAGTCGCAATGCACGGCTTAAACCGCTTATCCTAACGAATACGTTATACGCGTTGTATTAAGATGCAGTTAGGGGCTGAGTAACGAGTCAATCGGCACGACAGCCGAGAGCGGCAGCGTCGCGGTAATCGAGGCGTCTCCATTTCGCTTCTCCATCTGATTAACCAAGTTTATTTCGCGGCCGGCCGTGCAGAAGCTTTCAACGTGTTCCGACGGTATTAGAACGGTTTGTATTATAATATAGATGGTCGGCAGATTACTCCGCCGATTAAACGTTGCCCGGACGTTAAATAATGGCGAGATAAGTTCGATACAAGCCACGACACCGCCCGTTCGTGCGCCTTTCTTGTTTAAATCCAGTTCGCGGATGATATACGCCTGCTTCGTGCACAGCTGAATAATCTCGCACGAAGAATCTGCGCAGTTCCCAGGCGTTCCGAACTTCTTCCATGTACCCAGCGATTGCTCGTGCGTTCGAACCCCGGGCCGCGCGAAGGTGGTTACGCACGACACTTCTGGCGCCGCGTTTACGATTCCACCGAGCGTCGAACTCAATTGTGGTTATCGATCTTCATTGGATTTAATTCGAGCACGAGGCACCTGAAGCGTCGTACGAGCAGGCAGTTAATCAACGTTGCGCTCAGGTGTATTTACAGTGGCGTCGATTTCTCCTCAGCCCCGATACACGCATGCATGTACACGTGTACAGTTTTGTATCTGACGGTACGTAAGCGCAATACGTAAATATACTGTAGGTATGCGTGCCTGTACACATCGCGGAGCGTTCATCGTTTCACGGTTTCACTTGATTGTAACCGCCGTCGCGTGTACGTAACCCAGTTGCCGAGGATGTTGTTTCGAAAAACTGATTCGCGGATTTGCCACGGGCACCGTCTCCGTTGCTCGTCCGGAAAACTTGTCGAGATAATTGTTGTATAATATTGCTCCTAAAGTTTACTGGCAGCGGAAGGAGCGAGAGCAGGGCAACGGAGCTCTTCCAATCGAAAACAGAAAGCTCGACGATCGCAGCGAAACGTTCGCAAACAAACAGAGATTCATATTCTCCGCGGAGAATGCGTTCGTGCATCGCTTGAAAGTATTCGAGCTCCCCTACGGTATGCATTTATGAGCGATCTCTGGATGCAAATAGAAACGAAATCGGTCGTGGGATCGGATAGGTAAAGCGAGTAAGGGGTCGTTGGAAACCGTGTCTTTGATTATATTCCAACCTCGTTCCCTCGTAATACATGTCTCGATCGACAAAGACGAGACAGCCGTTTTTCTGTAATTACAGAATCGAGAACTTTGACCGAGACCTCTACTTTTCGCATAAGATAAACGTTCCCATTATCGAGTGCGTCCCTTTCATTGCCCAATAGACTGTGCTCTTTCCTCAGTTGCGTCGAATGAATAACTGTGCTGTGTAGAGAGTTAAAAGATTGAAGATTAGAATTCTTTATCCACTAAACATGCGTGTCCGGAGTGGGGGAAGGAGAAAAAGGAGCAGTTGCTCCGTGGCTTCTGAGAAAAAGTCGCTTATATTTCAAACCTGAGTTTTATTAAGTTTATACTAAGAAAGAGAATATTTTTAAATTTCGATTTTAAGTTATTAATTAAATTGGCACTATAAAATGGGTTAAAAAAGCAAGAGGGGTATATTTTTCTATACCATCATCCCAAAGTTACCCTCCCCCGCCTGGTAAAAAGTCTCCGGACGCCCCTTCCACTAAATAATTTATTCACGATTTAATGTTACTATAGAATTGATTGATACCTAGGTTCAGTAAGCATAAACCGCAGATACCTTAATAAAATGAACGAAAGAATACTCTTTAAATATACAGGTATTATATGAATTTATCTCCCACTTAAAAATCAATTGAATTTGAAGAGTAAAAGAGCCAACGTTCGCGGTATTCCTCATACACACATGTAGGTACTAGCTTTACCACTCGGTTTCACCCGGAATTAAGATTCTGATTTTATATAAGAATAATTTCTTTTTTAGGTTTTTTTGTGAAAATAGTCACATGAGCTGAAAGACATTTCGTAATCCAAGAGTTTACCGTTTGAAAGTTTTTAGGCAACAGACGGACACACAAACTGAGATGGGCAAAATGTATTCTAATTACAAATTACAAAGTACAAATAAAATGTAATTGTGTAATTGATTACACATTATCTTCTGCAATCGTTAATTTAGGTACCTAATTGACAAATTTCTAATCAATTACACAATTACATTTTAATCGTGATTTATAATTTGAAATTAGATTACATTTTGCCCAACTCTGCACACAAACATATAAATTTGCTGCTTTATTATTATTATTATTATTTCAACAGGAGAATCCTTTAGTGTACAGAGTATAAAGCAAATTAATACGAAAGATAAACATAATATAACAAAATATAAAAAAATATATAAAATAAAATCAAACAAAAGATATCCATGATAAGCGCTTGCCTTTAAACGGCTAGCATTACGTGTTCAATAATGCTCCATTTACCTTTCAGAATGCCAGAAATTTTCAAAAGTAATATTAACCCTCGCGGAAAGAACGTCATCCTTACAGAACATCAATACCCTATTCTCAACCAGAATTTCACGACTAACAATAAATCGGGCCTTCGACCACACCAGGGATCAACAACTGCCCACGCGCGGGATCGCGACCACGTATCGATCGATCCAGGATCGTATTATTAAAATAGAATATCGTAGTATCTGTACGCAGACACGCGCATATATTGAGCGTCAAGAGGATTTTCTCTGTGGATCCCATGGGATCCAGGCGCAGCGATTTCCAGCGAGATACTCCGCGTCTCCATTCTTCCGCGAGACGCAGGTAAGAACGATATTAGATTTACCCCGGAAGCAAACCCTTTCACGTAACCCACGCCCGGAAAAACTCGAGCGAAAAGCGATAAACGACACGTCATGGTCGCGCGTTTCACGATATCAATCCGATAGGTATCGTTGCACCGAGCGAGATGCGCGCGACGACGTTACTCCAAATGGATTGTCGGCCAGTCGACGCGGAAAGCAAAAACGATGGAATACAAAGCGTGTCCACGAAAAGGAAGAAGTGAAAGAGGAGATAATTGAATTTCGTCCATATGCAAAAATTTATCGATGTAACGCGCGAACGGAAACGATGTTGCCGCGACAATCGCAGCGGTAGCGTGAAAGAATAGCGTGCACTCTGCACGGCCTAATCACTGTCGTTTTGCAATTCCTTTCAAAGAGCGACGGTACGGCGCTCGAAAAGTAACTGCCAGACAACTATTAATTTCAATCCTCCTGTGAATCGACCGCTTCAACCATGCTCTCTATACTGTCTTTATTTCGATAGACTCAAAGAACTCGATGTGCGAATGAAGGCAAGGCCGGAGGGAGCTTTACACGCGGCTCGGACGTTGGGGTGCTTGGCAGGGCTAAGAAAAAACCTACTCCTATGTAAGCTTCCAATTGCCCGTGAAAGGGAAATTATAGGGATCCATCAATGTCGGTTGATCGAGACGGTATGTTTGCAAAATGCAAAGGCGATGCACGTAGAGGGACATTGCTATACGTGATGGTTTCTAAAAGAGCATTAGAAATTTTTCAGTAACGTAAATCTTAAAGCTGAAAGCAGGAAAAGAATGCTAATAAACAGGGATCTTTTTATGAATTTCATTCCTCAAATTAACTTTCTATCTACAGCTCTGAAGTATCATATGCTTTTACGTAGAAATGGTCCCTGCGACATTTCACGCCGCTTTTCCACAGGAACCTTGTCACGTTCGCGTAGTTTCGCGATAAATCACGAATCACGACAGAAACGTATTAGGGCAAGGTCGTATATCAGAAACAATATGAATGCATCCATCTTACGAATCCATCTCGCGATAAATGGGGACGCGGGGGAGGAAAGTAGCGCGTGGATTTCGATGTCTTATCAAAAAAAAGAAAGGAAAGGGGGAAAAAAGAGGGACGCCCAAGAGAAAAGAAAGGGTGAATGGGCGAGCATGTGGTCAATTCTAGGGTGTCGGGTAGTTGCGCAGAGGACAACCCTGATTGGTCCGTCGCCGCCGGTCGGCTGACGCGGCTTGTGGCTTTCGGCTCGACGGGCTCGCCTCGACTCGCTCAGTCGCACTCGAACCGCGCATCGGTGAGGGTGCTGTGCCGCCCTCTGTCGGCGATCTCCTCGTTCGGTGTATGCGTGTGTGCGTGCGTACTCGCGGACGGTTGCCACGCGAGCCTTCGCCACGTTGTCTCACCCGGGGATATTAATTTCCAGCGTTCTACGTTGGCCGACTGGGACGGACAATTGCCGTGAATTCGGAAGAACCAGATTCCCACGATAAAAACGGTACGAAAGTTTCGAATCTTAACGCGTGTTAGCAACGCGCTCTTTCATGATTCTTCCATTACTCGACCGTCTATTCTTTATCGGTTGGTAATGTAGTACGAACGTTCTACGAACGTTCTACGACCGCGTGTCGAGGCATATTCGTTTGAATTTGCTAGATTCTCGTTACGCTCCTGTCGTTAGAGGTCGTCGTTTCTATCCTTAAGCTATTTCCTACGATTTACTACAATTTCGCGCGCAACAAAGCGGAGGCTGGTTTGAAGTGACAGACCCGACCAACATAATCGAACCGAGCGAGTCGAGGGCGATCGCGCACGGACTGTCAACTACTTTGAAATATAAACTGTCAACGCTCACCGTGCGATGCTCCATCTTGGAAACGACGAGTTCGATCTCCTTTGAAAGACGATTATCCAACATGTGAGGCTCGCCATTCCGTTCGCTAGTGGCGCTGCTTTTTTTCCTCTGCTCCCGGCGAGCTCGGCAGTCGTTTAAAAGGATATTGGACGCCATTGAATGTTTGCTCCTGTTCCCAGTCGGCGCGGAGAACACTGTGAATGGTCCTGCACACGTATTTGTCGTGGAAACGCGATCATGCTAGCCGGGGTATGAGGAGTGCGCGAGATAGATCGTCTTCGGTGTAATCTGGCGTTGACGTGACCTAACCTAACGTAACTTTTGTTGAGACATCGACGGCCCCCTCTCCCTCGCGCCGCGCCGCACCGTGCGTCCCGTCGTTCATCCCCGGTTCCGCTCGCTGGTGCTCGTGTGTGTGCCCACTTTTCTGGAGTGTGTGCGAGCCTACCTCGAACTGGGAGCAACTTCACGCTGTTTACCCGGTAAGTGATACACCGTATTCATCCATCAGTAACACCCACTCGCGACGCGTCGCGACGATTTATGTACGAATAAACGCCGTGCCTGCGCGAATTAAACTCAGATTTTTTTACTTTCGTGCGAACATTATGTTTATTAAACGGGGCTTGGCATATTCGACACCGAACGCGATTTGATGCACGGTTTATTCGTTGGACCGGAATTTCATGACGAGCGAGTTGTATCTTTGTTTCGATAATCACTTGGAATCTGGACAGCTGGAGGTTATACATTGCATGCGATTAGACGCCATTTTGGTAAGCTGTGTTACGTCGATATGTATTATGAATTATGATATAGCGCCTTATTAATAATTGAATTATTGCGATGTTCATGAATTGGATATGAAAGGATATTTTTGTCTTGTTCGAAACATTTGTTCCGCCGGTGTTTGAATCTATCTTGGAAGATAGTTTCTAATCGAAACGAAACTAGTGGATTTATGCCGCGGATATAGTATTTCATACACGGGTACGAAATTGGTTTTCAATTTCGTGGGTCGTATCTTTTCTTGGAAAATTGTTGATTCGAATTGAATATAGAAAAGACGTTCATTCTCGTCGCAATATTTCCCGGACTTCTAATATCTATGTCGACATCGCTGGCATAAATAATTTTTGCCATTACCATATTGGAAAACGTTCTTTCAATACCATAAAATACGTCCGGGGATTATAAATTCATCCTCTCCAGCGTTGGTTTTTTTCTTTCGAAGATATTTTCTTAGTAGGTACCCAGCGGGCCGCAGTTGCAACGCCGCAGGAAATTTATAGTAAAAATGAGTCTCTTTTGCTCTTCATCCTGAGTTCATAAACTTACAGATTAAAATAATTAGAGGATTTGGAGAATGAAATGAATGTTAACCCCTTGTGGTTGAAGTCTGGAGTATGTTTGTCAGAATGCTTGAAAGCTTGGTTTATATGTTAGAAATTCTCTCGAAAAATATTATGCGGTGAAAATTATGCGAAACAGTTCTGCTTGGAAAAATTCAGAACCGAGTCAGCTTTATAACAAGAAAATCTTTGGGTTACCCTTAACTCATCGACATTCATTTCACCGACATTGTTTTCATCGACACGATTTCACCGACACAGAGTTCACCGACAATGTTTATTTACCGACACCTTGAAATCACCGACACTCAGTTCATCGACATCGATTTTGGCCGAAAATTATTACACTTACCGTCATTTTTTATCGTTGTAAATGCAACTTATCTACACATTTATTTTCGCGCATAAAAAAATAAAGGGGTGAATGATATAAATTATGCCAAAATTATTAAACAACTACTGCACGTAAGAAAGCGAAGCGTATACTGACTGAAAGAACGATAAGCCTTATAAACAACAACAGAAGTCGGGGTTGATGTCGATGAACTGAGTGTCGGTGAATTCAAGGTGCCGGTAAATAAACATTGTCGTTGAACTCGGTGTCGGTGAAATCGTGTCGATGAAAACAATGTCGGTGAAATGAATGTCGATGAGTTAAAGGTAACCCAAAATCTTTACCCCAAAACAGCTGCGACCATAAATGTTCAGCTCCGACTATGAAACCTAAAGAAAAAAATAATATCATATTCTAAACACCGTTATATTCTGACTCAACATTTACTTCGTAGATACAGTGATCCTCTAATTATTTCAAACAATCCAACTGCTCCAATTTATCAAAACCTAGCAGCTCATCGATCCCATAAAAATATCCAAAGTCGTCTCCATCAAATGTTTGTTAACAAATTCATTAGTAATTGAAGAGTTCTTATAGAAAACACTAAGTACCACAAATCAAATTCTATACTATATTATTACAATTGGCACGTAGAAAAATTTCCGAAAACAATTCTTTTTTTTTAAGCTTGGCACTCACAGTGTTTCTACATCGACTCTTCACCTACCTCGCACGGAATTCGCTGTCAAACGGAATAGAAAATAGCATGGGAGAATTCAGCAAAGCTCGAGGCGGCTATTCAGGAATTTTTCATTTCGTTTGGAAATTCATCATTCGCGATCCTGATGGCGCGCACAGCTTCGTTAAGCCAATCTTGTTCTCTGTGACTCGGGGGCTGGGGGGTTAAAGGGACGGTACAAGCGTATCCTGTCCAAAGAGTCAAGTCACCGCAGAAATAATATTCGCTTTGGTGAGTCGCAGGCTTTGCCAAACCGCGAGTAACTGCAGCCCGCGGTGCGGCTTGGTGGCACATGGCGCCGAAAATAGGCGGGCGCAGCGTGTTGCATCTTTCCGCGGGCCCGTTTGGAACGGCTGTACCACTATCTCGAACCGCGGGCCAGAGAAAAAACAAAGGGTAAGGGTCGGGCGCTAATTGGTTAATGCCCGTCATTACGGAACTGCGGGTGCCGCCGGTAAAGAGAATTAAAAATAGCTAGCATCCGCGCGAGGAGAGGGTGCGCGGGCCAAAAAGGGACGTTCCTGGTTCTTTTATTGGGCTTAATTCTTGGCTTCCGTTTCACCGCTGTTAATTGAGAATACGAAATATTCTGGTGACGGCGAGGGGATGGGGTGGTAGCGCTCGCGAACCGAGTTTCACTTGGCCGTTGGATTTTCACGTAAACGGGGACTCCCATGAAGTTAGACGCGCAAATCTCGCTTCAGTTTCCTCTGTTTGCATTCCGCGTCTTCGTATGGCTGCTGCCTTCTGCTTGCGTGTAAGAATTCCTTCGCCCCCGTTCAATTTAATACATCCGTGTATGGAAATCAGTAGAATATCGATAAGGATTTCGTTTCCCTTTTTCCCCCTGCCTCGTCCACGAATTTCCCGCTGCCCTTGTTCAGATTTCCTTCGCCTAACGCTCAGCCGCACGTATTCGCTGGTTTCCCTGCAGCGATCACACAGAATCGTTCGTGTCCGTTGACCAGACGATGACGCCGAGGTCGTAAAAGTACTTTACGAGCGCCTCCTTATCGCACCTAGGTCTTGCGACCTTGTGGCACGTGATTCGGTAATTAGAACTGGTCGATGGTTTCAGTTCGATGGTTGGACATGCTGGTTTTTCCCTCACCGTGCGAGCGAAGTTTCTCCCTTTCGTGTTTCCACGTCGCACGCTGAGCACCCTAGATTTCATTCGAATAGGTATATTCGATGGCAATTATGTCCTCACGTCGTTATAGTCTGCAGCATGTCCGTTTGATTCCGCAACTGACACCGACGCATTGTTTAATTTCATTCAACGATTTAATCCGCGTCCCGCTGTTTTAATTAAATCACGCGTTTTATTGCAGTCCGTTGAAACTCGGTTGTTGAATAACGACGGTAACGTTCCGCGCATTTCGGGAATGCTACGTGTTTCGGAGTGAATGCTTGCTTCATCGCCTTCAAAGAGATTTGTTGCTGATATTGGACGTTTTAAAAAGAACTCAGAGAATGCGGGGATACATAGTTCGCCCACAGATAGTCCAATGAAGTGAACATTTACACAAGAATCCTAATAGACAAGAAAGTTCGTCATATTCACAATTTTAGATCTTCGTGCCCCAGATTTACATATACTTTGAAGAATCATGCTCAGAACGGTTTCACCTGAACTTTGTATTGATTATTATAAATCTTGTCTCTTCGCCACGCCACATTTATCCACATACTTTAATATTTATCGACCCACTTTCGTCCACATTTGCTTGTACCACGTTTCTAAATTATTCGATCCACTTTTTACGACTCTCTTATTTCGTTCATTTTCCATAGCACAGAAATAACTTTGGTCTTCAAAGTTTCCTGTTTGTATGAGTCTGTGGGGGCGGGATATTAAAATCAGGATGTCTTTTTACGGGGTCGTACTCGGAAACCGTTCGCGAACATTTTCCCTTGATGCAGAAAAGAGAGGGCCCTTATCGTCGTGATCCGCGTGCACGTAAAAATTCGCGTATAAATGCACAGCCCCCCCCCCCCCCCCCCCCGGCATTCGTAATAGCGATTCGATTCTCCGTGGCAAGAAAGTATGAGAAATTGAAAGATTCGAGATAGCGGGGGCTAGAGCTTTCCAGTGACGTGCGAGCCCGCGTAGTCACGTGAGGTCGAGTGACTTACACCCTCGTCCTTACTACACGGGAATACACTTACGCGGTGCGGCATTCATTTTCTGCTATCGTGAGTTGTACCTCGACGGCAGTCGAGTCGCGGGGATTGAAAAATTCCCGATAAAAATGTTACATCGCGTTTTCCACGCTCTCGAGCACCCCCGAACGAGTCGCGCTCACGGAATTATCTCCCCTCCGCGGAATTAACAGCGACGCGACGAGATTCCCGTCGATAGAGTTTAAATGCATTTAAAGCTGTGTTTCAGTTCCGCCTTAAATGGCTAGTGACGAGTCTTCTCGGAGTTTCATCGCCCTGTGAGTTTAGGAAGAGAGCTGGGGAGCTCGGATTATTTATACAATCTTTTTACGCGGGGGAACTTTGATATTAACAAGGCAGCCCTTCTCTGATTCAATTATGTTGAGCAATTTGAAAGTTGTTCTCTGAAGGTTCGGAACTTTGAAATTGCTCAAGTTGAGTGGGTCAGAGGAACTTATTGTGCAAAAACACAGAGCTATCAGGTTGAAGCATCTCGTACAAAACTGACCATGGAACAGTAGTTTGTAGAGGAAAGTGCGCGAGTTACGCGGATCGATCCTAACTTTTCGAATCGCAACGAATCGACCGATGCAAATATCTTGCCTTAGTTGCCGCTGCGCGAATTGCTTTTCCCCCGCGTATTCACTTTCGACCGGGGCTCGAACGGCCGCGATTTTATTTGTAACTTTATTGAAAACGAGCCTTCGACCGGCAACGACGATGCACCGAGCGGTTTCCAGGTTCTACGAGCGTTTAAGGGCCGATAAAATATCGATGCCGCGACAAATTTGTCTCCGTGCGAAACGGCGTCAGGTGGCTGGCAGTGAAATTTGCATAAAGGGATTGCGACGAAGGACATTTTCGTTTTTGGGGTTTTCGTGCGCGGCGGTGCACTCGCCCGTTTCGTTCTACGACGCCGCGAAAATGCAAACGAACGCGGGACACGTACCATTTTCGCGCGTAATTGGTTCCACGCGGAACGGGACGATTTTCATTGCATTGTCCGCCATCTCGTACATCCCTGCAATTGTATCGCTAAAGTAGTAGCTGTTAACAGTAATCTCGTTGTCCGTGTAAGAATAGAGGTTTGTAGTTGCGATAAAAAGCAATGGAGATTATGTAGTTGACGTAGTTTAGGTATCACTTACGTCATACGTGCAGCACCATCTTTACCAACTTCGAGTAAATTAGAACAATCTGTTTATAAAATTATTGCTTTGACTTAACATTAAAAAGAGAACACTAATTAAAAAATATATATTTTCACGCGATAAGTAGCAGCTATTGAGTTGATGAGCTTTTATTTCTACTTTTGGCGAATAGGTATTTCACGTCCGCAGCTGGCAAAAACAAAAATATTGCACAAAACAGTAATGGATGCAGGTTAAAAATTCGCAATAAATCGCAAACTGTCAAAAATGGAGTGGCATCCCTCTTGTTGCAAAGTCCTCGATTTCCTGCGAAAGTTAGAATTTGAGGGAAGAAGCTTCAGCAATTTAGCTATGTGTTGCGAAATATATATTCCACCATGGCAACAACACTATTAATTCAAGCCCGACTGTGTCCGTAAAGGAAGATTATTTTGTTCCCTTGTAACGTGTGCAAAATGGAAAGACACCTAGTAATTGATGCGCTTAACGTGCGCGAACGCGGAGGAACACTCCATTTATGGACGGTCACAGAGAATGCATCAGCAACCAGTGCATACGTTGCAGTCGCGGATGCACTTAAAATTTCCATTTGCACGCAGTCGTACGTATTGACGCGTGAATGCTTACGCTCGAGGGTTATACAAGCGGCGGAGACGCAACACTGCCAATGCGAGAGTTCCGTGTTGAACGGAAAAAAAAAAGTGGAGGCGTGAAAATGTTTTGAGGGATAATGCCGGCACTTGACCGAGATACCGGAGGAAGTGGAAAGAAGTGTCCTCAAAAGGCGGCGATATCAGCTGGCGACTTCTTGAATTTGCGCAAGAAACGCGCACAAGCACCGCATTGGCGGGCTCGCGAATATTAACGGCGGATAGAAGCGTAATTTTTGTAAAACGCCCGTGAATGCCGTTGCATCGGGGATTCTCGGTACGAAATACGCGGCTCCGTGGATGCAAATGTGTTCGGTCATTAGACGGGAATGGCAGGCTGCAGAGGGTGCCTCTTTCTATGGTCATACAGAGAAAGGCGATCGAATAAAGTCCATCGTTTAGGGGAGAGGCATCCATTCCTTCCTAGTTCGTAATTTTCTCATGGACATTCCACGGAAGTTGGAAAGAACTCGGTAATCATGCGCTTGATTCTCCCTCGGGCAGCGAAGAATCGAACGAGTAGCCGTTTCAGGAACGATGGAAAGTTGGGGGCGCCTCAGCCTTTGCGTTAACTCCACTTGCACGCTGCTTCGATAGTTGCTGGGATCGATTCTCGTTACGAGGGGAGTCGGCGTTGGTGGGCGGAAAAGATTCAGCTACTTCGCGCGATAATACGGTACGTTTCTTCGTGCGACGCAGCGTAAATAGAATTCTCCTCCTCAGTGTTCTGTGGTGCTCCGTGGGATTTACTATTCCTTCAGTCGTGTGAGTATTCGAGTTCTTTTGCGGACCATCGGTTCCACCTTGTTAACTTAGGGTGGAGCATAGAATCGCTACCGAGGAGCTAATCCAAAGTCCAACACCACCGCAAAATTTCAGTGGGTATAGTCAAGCGAATAAGTATGCCTCGGGGATCGCTCGGGAAATTTGCCTTGATTTATAAAATTTCGAGCATCGAGTTGTCCATGAAAGGATGAAAGGCATTACGAATGCAACGCTCGTGGCTCGTCGCACTTAGCCTTCCCTCGGCTTAAAGCTACACTCAGCTAGCGCACTCTTTCCACCAATATCGACGAAGATTCCGGCAGGCGTTATTGAAAATCCGTATAGGAGGCGACAGGGCGGTGCGACGATATCGCAACAGCTCCTGTGTTTAACCCCCTCTACCCGCCAAGCAAGGGCGCGCATATTTTAACCGCCCCCTTCAGGTATTCGCGCAATAGCGCCGTCGGGCATGTGGCGTGCATCCCGGAAGCTGGCAAAACTGTAACCAGCCAGCAACAACGCCAATACCTTCGTCGTTGCTCGCGCCAAGAGTAGTATGAGTTGGAAATAGTCTGCAAAAGAGAGCGGGAGCGAAGGGGGAGACCACTGTCTCGCCATAGAAATTGAGAGCGCCTCTAGAAGATCCCGAGGCAGACGAGTTCGGTGGGAAGCATCCTGGCGTGGAATTTCTGCGTGAATTCCGAGGCACGCGACACATACCGGGCCCCGCAGTATTAGGCCGGGCCGTGGATGGTTCCGTTTTTCCATGGAGCCCTGCGTATTCGCTTCCGCTTGCGCCTGCGAAAACCGGGAACAATGACGTCGCTAATGCTCGCGCGATCTGCGTATCAGAGCGCAATTACATCGCGTGCAGAATGCAATTATTGGAATTCAATTAATGAACGATCGAACGATCTAATTCCGGAGTCGATTTCGACTACCTATCCGTGGACGGGAGGCAAGAGGGCAACGATAATTATTCGCTGGAAAGTCGAAGGTTAAAGGATTAGGAAAGCGCTGAAGGCTTATCGGGCCTTTGAGCCGCGGCGCGCGGCGTTCCACGAAGATCGAAGGGACAACTTTTCCCGTCGGGGAAGTTCCGCGCTACGTTCTCCCGTGTTAACGCCTCGGCACGTCGCACCTGTTTCAGAAATTGATGCTTCCACGGTAGTCCCGCAGGACTAGACGTGGGGAGTTCTCCTAAATAAGGGATCGAGCTCAGCCGCGACAACTTGGAAATTGCGGCGGTGGCGCGGTTACGGTGATCCCTCACGTGCGATCACGATCACCCCTTGAATAAACACGTCTCCCCTTTGTCTCGGCCGTCTTTGCGTTTTCCGCATTCCACCGACAAGTCGATCCTCCTACACTCGCGAAGGTTGCTGTTTCAGCGGGGAATTCAATAATATACCGTCCAGTACGTTCTTAGAATTGTATCTTTATTTCCACTCGTAATTGCACTCTGCAGGGAATATTTATTACCAGCGAATATAACGTAGTAAGGAAACGAGGACTCTTCTATTTAGGATTCGAACACTTTGACGAGTGCAGAAAATTTCTACAACCTTCGTAACCATCCCGCATGAGGTGTTTGTACATCCTCTTTCATTTCGCTAGCGACGAAAAATTACGGGCCCCGCGGTCCGCTCTGGAGGTTTATCGCGCTTTAACGTCGCCGCGCGGGCCGATATTAAGCGTGATATAAACGGCTGGTCGTGCTCAATTTGGTAGGAAAGCGAAATGAGAGGAAAAAATGTGGCCGGAGAGTTTTGGGCCGCCGCAAAACTACTCCGACGGTGCGTTTTATTTTACACGACGGACATGCCGTATCAGCGCGGAAACTGGAGCACGCCGGGTGCAACGTTTGCGGCTCATAGGCTAGATATTTTCGTGTCTTTGCGGCTGTGCCCGGTTGTATTTTCTTCTTTCCTCCGCTGCCACAGCCCTGCTCGCCGCCGTTCCAACCTTTTTTTCAAACCAATCCGGAGACAGGCGAATATTTTACACGGACTGATATTGCGGGACATGCACGGCGGTATAAATGATAGCGTGAAAACGTCTCGCCGAGATTCCCTAGTCTTTCACGGATGACTGCCGAGGAAAAGAAAGAGAGCTCGCTCGAAGCGCATTATTCGAGAGTGCGCGTTGATATCGATGCTATCGTTGCGTGAAAATCTCTAAAACTCTCTGTCTCACCGAAGAAATGGATTACGTACTATATGTTCCGGGTGTACTTTTGATCGTCAAGGTGCAAGCTGATGTGACTCGACTCGAAACTCTCGGTCTTTTCTTACGTGCACGCGCATTTTTCATACGTTTACGCGCGCGTACATGCTTGTAATAATAATATCAGAAAGCTGAGTGGATTGACATTCATTGGATAAATGGACTTGATAGGTGAGGGGGTCGTTGGGAATGACTGACATTTTAATGTAATTAGCACCCGGGTGTGATATTTTCCATGGGTTCATTCTTTAAGTTTCTCGGGTATATATACAATATCTAGCAGATTTTCATATTTTTTACTTAGTGTACTACTAGCAAAATATTAGGAAAATTGAAAAAAGGTACGGGATCAGACTTCTCAAGAGGATAGTGAGAATCTACGATTCTACGGTGAAGATATGTATTTTATATAATAGTAGAGGAGGAGTGGGTAGAGTTTTTACATAGCTAGTCGATATCGGGGACCACGTGTGTCGACGATATTATAGTCAGAGTATTTCCGAGATTTTTTACGCGCTTCCCTTCGCGGCTGGACTGAAGAGGGGAAGTGGAGAGATCGTTGAAGGTGAATTTTCGTGTGTTCCGCTTTCAAGAAAATCACGGGATACCGTCGAGGGTTTTTATGAAGTACGGCCACGTATTCGTCGTTAAATTAAGCCGAACGGTCCGGTTCTGCAAACAAATCGAGCCACCCTAAAAGGGGGTCGATTGCCTCTTTGTTGCGCCTGGTTTTCAGAGTTTCTCAATAATGGAGAAATCGAAGCCTATTTAGGCTCGTCCTGTCGTCCATCGTTACGACGTCGCATGGTTGTATCTTTTTCTGTGTCATTTGTCGATGACGATAATCAATCGCACATTGGTACGTTTTACTAATGTGGATATAAATTGTGACAGACAGGGTTAGTTTCCTTATTTCTAAGTGAAAATTAAAGAATTTTAAAGGAACTCTATACTTTGCTTAGAATTAATTCTTATAAAAGAAGTTATTAAAGTCTCGACGCGAATTAGTATCGTCTGTCTTGACTGGCAAAAATTGTTACACAGTTAAGGGAACGATGGTTCATCGCTTTGTTTCTAACAAGAGGAAGAATATAGCGAGTGCTTTTTGCAATCACTTGAGATTGATGTTTCGCTCGAGTCAGAAAATGCGAAGTTATGTGCTGAAACGACGGGGGGTTGTGCCTTTGATTGTGGATTTACACATTGCAATAAGCAATTTTTCTTAATAAAGCCATGCCTCGACGTAAACTTTATATTGGCGCTTTCTTTAGGAGAGTTATGGTTAAGCAACTGGGACGGCGAAGGCGGTGCCACCGGGTCAACGAAGTAAATTTACGCCGATGAGAAAATTCCACGTGTATCGGATTGGTCGGTGAGACGGAATGAAATTTTCGTGAAACCGTTCTCGAGTAAAATCGAATTCTCGGCTGCCCCTGCCAGGCCTGCCCGTTGAAATTACAGTGAATCACTTTGATATATCAAAAATTTTCCACAACTCGACCACCGTGTATTGAATCGAAGTAATATTGAGAATCGCGAGCATAAGAGACATGTGGTGTATAGAGCGTGCCATTTTCATCCACGAATGGATATATTTCAAAAAGTATGTTCAGTTGAGATAAACTAGATGAATGAATAAAAAAGGGACATTAACGTATAGAAGGATATGCAGGCACCTACTATGATATTCAGAATAAATGCGTAAAGATGTAAAGCTATTGAGTCTATCAAGTTAAGCACGAGCAAACGGCCCCCGTGACTTTTGTTGATATTGTCTGCTAAACACCATTTTTTTATTTTATCATTTTTTCTCTTCTTTATCTTTAGCAAACAATAACAATAAAATTTGTAACGGGGCCGTTTTCTCTACCTTACTAGACTCTGTGCTCGGCACTACAGTTCGATGCATATTCAACACGAATGGAATGAAAGGCTTCTATCGCGGACGATCAAATTAAAAGCCAATGGATTGCATTCAGCGTCCAGGATTGCTACTAAAGTCTGGTCAGAAGTCCACAGATATTTTCGGAAATAATTGAATTTCGCTACAGATAACTTCAATTACTGTTATTACCTCTTAACCAGAAGCAAAGTCGCGTGGTTCGGTCTATCTATCGTTCGGCGCAAACCGTACGTTATCTTTCCATGTGATCGTTTTAACAGGACCATCGAATTATTCAACTTTTACGGCTATTAAACGAGATATCGATTGGCGGTTAGCCGAGCCAAACGACCGAATACGAGGATCCCGGTTCGGGGCAACGACCGAGTTGCTGTGCGAGCGCATTATATCACGTATGTATACAATTCAGGGCCGTGTTAACAAAGTTCTCCGCCATCTCGACGAAAATTCGCGAGGTGCATACACAACTCTCCGTTCGTTTGCCAATTTTGTGCGATAAAGCTTGGGCGATCGACGTGCATCCGATAATGCTGTAAATCATACACCGGTTGCAGTGTATGGTGCTTGGGAAATGCATAGCTGCTGAATTAATACGTACCTCCAGCGTTTACATGCACGGTCTGTTTTATCGCAAGGAATAGAAAGATGGATAGTCGTGCACGGTCTAGGAAACAAAATTCTTTCGGTATCAATCAGCGCTCGATAAAATCGCCGATTGATCAATCCAGCTGGCTAACGCGCTGGCCAGCGCTTCTATTCGCGCCGCCCTGTAATACAATATTTTATGGTTCGCGCTGTAATAGAAATGTCGGCGATTAAATTTATTCCACTCGAATGATCTGCAATTTATTACACGTGCTCCTAAATTCTCCTGCATCGCGTGGCCTGTCGATATTCTTCTTTCATGAAGGCGTACCTACGTACTGAGTGATCTCGCAAAAAGTGGTGGAAGCATTTAAGGTCGAGGCGTTTCTTAAAGAATTGATTCACGGATCTCTGTTGATTGGAGATTCTTTCCTATTTATGTGACCATTTTGGTGTGTAAATTCGTCGGTAGTCTCGACGATAAAGAGTAAATATATTCAAACACCACTATAAAATTTATTCATTTTATTGATCCATTTTAGGAGCAGAATGTGATGTATCTATTTTGGCTGCGATTCTGGAAGTTTTATTACCCTTTAACTTATCTAATAGATAATCTTGCCCACATGATGAGTGAACTTTTGCTCCGTTACCGGATTAAGTATTTGATTCGATGTCCGTCTTGGCACGCTAATAAAATTGTCCTGATTTTTCTGTCAAACATTTCTCTCGTCAGGTTTCGTCGTATTTTCAAAAAAAAACTGTTTTATTTTTCATGCTCAAGATATTAATACCCGATCCTCGGTAAAACGTTGCTCGCAATCTGTCCGTGTTCTTCCCTTCGTTTTCTTTTGTCGATGCGCGCGGAGCCAGCTTATTTCAGCCTCGATGGCTTCGTAATCCTCTAATTTTCCTTGCGGAAAAGTCTGCGCGTTGGATTAAAAGCGAGAGGGTGTGGGAGCGGGAAAGGGCGGGACGAAAGAGGAAGGGTGAAGGGATCGAGTAACGCTGTCAATAAAGTCTTAATTGTCACACCGAGCACGGTCGATCGTGCAAGTGGCCTTGTTAAGCATCGATTGCCATATCGGGGGGGGGGGGGGGAGGACGCTGCCAATGACGGCGTACCTAGAAAAATCGTGATTTAAACGACAAACCAACCCGTTGCACTCGCCCCAGCTAGCCACCGCCACGCTCCAATCCTCTTCCGTACGTTTCGTTCCCCGATCTTTATTATTCCTCGTGACTCTGTCGTTCGCTTCTCGCTCTTTGTTCTTTTCTTCTCACGGGAGCACTCGCACATGCGCTCCTCGCACTCGTTTCCGACTCGTGATTTCCTAAAAGGCCTCTTGTACGCTACCTGAAGTCTACTCTCGTCATCTCCCTCTCACACCAGCTTCCCCTTGCCCTCGTCTTTCTTGGCTACTGGTTCCCGCGATTTTTAAAAGAAGCAGAAAAATATCGCATCCGTTGATCCGCCTTTCATCGCGCCTCGCCCGCCCCCCTCGTAAAAATGAAAATTGCTATCCGACTGATTAAGCGTGCGTGTTAATTTCCCGTCGTTGGTCGCCGCGAGAGTTTACGTAGCTATTTTAAATGCGCGACGCTTATCGCGGGAACGTTCAATTAAAACGTCGAAGCTCGGATTAGAGTCACACGAACGACAGCTTAATCGAAAGATTGCCCATCGGGGAACCCGTACCCGCGATCCACGTCGATAACACGCCGCATGAATGCAAATTTGCCACGAAACTTGCCTCGTAATCGGCGTGATTATCTCCGGCCTGTTCAGCCGCGCCTCCTCCTGCGTCCTCGCGCTTTTTCCCGCGGCGCCTCGTCAAAGGCGCGGGCCGCGTACGCCCCGGATTCCTTGGCAATTAACGGCCTCATCCGCGATTTCTGGCGGCCGTTCGCTTTGAAGCGGACCACTCTATCATTCTTTATACCGTGGTCGTTCCGTCGCTCCGTATTGCCTGCGAATGTTTACGCCGCGACTAGAAAAGCGCGCGCCGATCTTGCATTACCCAGCCTGCTAATTATAATTAAACTCTTACTAATAGTTCGCCGGCAACCGCTCTACGACGCTATAACTGCGTCGGTGTACTAACGAACTCGAATAGGGCGTTCAATTAAATGCTACTTAACACGACCGATCCAGATCCCCTCCCCCCTCCGCTCCGGTTCCTACGTTAGCCCCTCGAATGGGGCCCTTCTGCCACGCTAATCACCATCCCATACTACTGAAAGCGCGCTCGAGCCCCCACTCCAACAAGAACCGTGGCATCCTCCGCGGGAGATGAAATTGTTCGATGGTTCATGGGCTGCCTGCAGCTTTCGACAAAACGGCGAACTTAGCGGCTTCCGCGCCGATGTAACTGGGTCGCTCGCAGCTTGGTCGACCAGGCGTTATTGGCCCGCTTAATATTCGGATAATTTGTCGATGATTTGCCTCGCAGCTCCGGCTCGCTGTGAAGTGGGACAGAGGAGCTTTGGGATGAATGACTTTTTAGTGTACCCCATTCTAACCATTGTGTCATTCTTTTGATCTTTGTTTCGAGGGATGGGTGAAGTGGTAAAAGTTGGGGAACAGGGATATAAGGAGAATATTTCTACTAGCCACCATGCATCCTATGTTGAACAGCTTTTAGCTCTCCGTTTATAGTAACATATAGACGAATGCGTTTGAAAAATCGTTTCTTGACACGCGCTTGAGATTTATAGAGTAATTAATACGTACGCATTCAAACATCAATTGCGCAACTATGCGTTTGCAATGGTCCCCGGCGTGGTCGTTTGTTATAGCTTCGGGTGAAATACCGTTTGACCCGGTAACATCTGTTTCCACTCACTATCGGTCCCACGAATATTTGCCATTTTGTTTCCGTTTGATGGGCACGCGTGTGATTGCTTCTCGCATTTTCCGATCATTCTCGAAATCGGTAATTTGCCGGTCGTTGTATTTTCCATACCAATTGGCCGTTTAAAAGGTTTCGCCCTTTCCGAATGAAAACCTCGCGCTGTCTATCCCGCCGTGTTCGATTGTTAAATGTAAAATACTGGGGATGTTTTATCCATTACTGGGCGTAGTAACGACAATAACAAACAGCGCTGTATCCAGTCAAACATTCCTAACGTTCCAACAGGAAAATTCAATAACAGACTTTCCAAGAGTTAATGTCAATGAAATTTCAATAACGAAATTCCAAGCACAGTTTCTAGCGGCTAAATGTGTGCCGGGTGCCGCGCTACGCGCGTTTACAACCATTTGCCGCGCGCACGCTCTCCTCCATAACGAATTTTGATACGAGAGAAATCCTGCCCGTGGAAAACAGAATTTATATCCAGTAGCAGCAGAGTTCTTCTTCGTCGTCGTTCATGTTATTCAAGATCGTTTTCCGCAGCCCCTCTGATTAAACGCCCGCGAGATTTTTGTCGCCGTGTTTGCAAACGCTCGAAATTTATGGGAAGTTTCAAGATAGTTCTTCGAATATCAAAGCGACCTTGCGAAACCTTCAAGTTACGAATACAAACTGCGGGATTCGAACCCTTAACTGCGTGAATGTCTCGAATCCGTCGCAAAGATTGGATGTTCAAGTCACAAACTACTTACAATTAAGTAAATAAAGAATACCGTCTTCCAAGCTTCAATCGAATTCGAATATCTGCTTAACCCTTTAGCGCCAAACGTATCATGTTTGCATTCGCATTTTGCTGTTTGCAACAGTTTAAGTGATACATGTTTAGCGTAGTTTTATTCACTGAAGCAAGTCGGACCTATCTGAACCCTTTATTCTTCGGTTCTATGCATTTTGACCTCTGAAAAAAAAAAAATTTTAAAAAACAATTTTTTTTTGTATAAAAATATATAAATTCAGACCATTTTTAACGATAAAAACAAAACGGGATATTTTTCTTTCAACGGGATCTAGGTGTGGGCGCTAAAGGGTTAATTAAAAATTCGTAGACTGATAATTCTAAAATTATGATGTCAAAAAAATCTTATATAGAAATCACATCTCCATTTTTCGTAGTACCTATCATTCGCATTCTGTAAAATGCACTTCTCGCGTTGCATCGCATCCGAACGCACCTGGCGATATTTCGCTGGAGCTTGGACGCGCGAGCGCAGTGTCCGCGGGGGTGTAGAATCATCGCGTCATCGCGACAGCTGCAGCTACCTGACAGGTTGCAATGGCGCCAAGCACGTTGTTTAACGATAATTATAACGGCGCCATTTAGTGGCTGTGTACGGCCGTGGGAGGCGTGTGCACGTGTTGCCAGTGGCCCCAGCGAAAATACGGGGCCAGGAGCCTCTCCTCGCCTCCTCTCCGGGCTCTGGTTACACTTGACCATTTCCCAGGGACCAGCGTTCCACTTTCTCCCTAGTTGTTATCATTTTAGTGTCCGCCCGGCGAATTTATCTTCGGCGATATTTCTTGTTGCCCGGCAGTCGGAGACTCTGGGGATGAGTTAGATTCGAACGTTCGATATTACGCCGCTATCTCTGACGGTGTGGGCTCGCTTTATAGTTGGCCACGACGCGCGACGCTCCGAAATATTGTCGTGCATTGCTGTTTACCAGCACTCCGGCACCTGTGTGCTGCGCTCGCCTGCGAGGCACACGTACGCGGGGCTTGTACGTCGCGCGGAAAACAAGCTTGATAAATTGGATTTCCCGGGAAGTGTTAAAATCGTCGTGGCCTATGTTTTCAATATTCCGCGCAATTCCATGGGATACCGAAGGATGAATCGGCACGAAAGTATGATATTTCGATGAGAATAAATATGTAGGTATAGTTGATTGATACGATAAACGTCCTTTTGTATTTGTACTTTCACGTTCCACCATGAGATGTGCGTTGTATTGAAAATGGAACACCAATGACGTTAATTAGGGATGAGAGTGCAAGGGGGACGCTTTAAAAATGAAATGCCATCCGCTGCGAGATCTAACCGCCCTTTTTCCATTATACATATTAAACGGCGCATCGTGCTCGGACCGTTTCGCGAAATATTGATTCGCTTCGGTGGCCAATAATGCCGCGTTGCAATTTAATGAAATCATACCCAATCGTTTGCTTTATAAAGCTTAGAATTCTCCATCGCGAAATATCGCCGTGATGAGCATTGGCCTCGAGCGAACCGACTAATAGTTCATTGATATTTCAACGTCGCTTTATTGCGTGCTATTTTACTGTGGCGAGAATATTGTACAATGATGATAATGATAACTGAAATAGTAGAATTCGGTGCATGGATAGGTATGCGTGGATTATGCAACGGAATTGTGCAGCTTCGAATAAATAAATGCGTTTTCACTTTTTTATTGACAGGGTTGCTCATTTGAAGGGTAAAGGGAAAACAGGTGTGTTCATTTTTTGTAGCTTTGAGATTTATAGCATATTTTGTTGGTGGCAACTGGTTGTACAGAATTGTTGAATTCTACTCTGCATTGGAACAAAATCCGGAATGTCCCCACTTTTTGCCTAAGCACAAGCATCAGTTGTCAGGATAAAGGAAGAAATTATCTAAGAAGAAAAATATTTAAGAAAATTAAATTCATTAAATTGTTTCTTCACTGCTAGATTAAAATATTAAAACTAAATTTTCTCCTTACCCTTCATTTATATTCGTTCATAAAATAACAGTGTTACTTTTACCACTTTCCTTTTCTGTATATAATAACTTGCATGCCGGCTCAACGAAATCCTTTGCGCTTCTACATGCCTGCGCGTGGTATCGCGCGTTTCCCGAAACCCGTATCCCGTGCGCGGCGCGTGAAATCGTAAAACGGAAACTTGGCATTATTAGTTGGTTCATTTGCCGGGATTACTCTCTTCGCATAAAGAGCACAGAGCGTATAATTGAGAGCACACGGAGAGTGTTATGATCATTTCTGTTTTCCGGTCACAAGGCAATTGTGTACATCCCATCGAAGTCGCTGCACGAGGTAGGTAATTACACTTCACCGGTGAAGGGCGCGCGCATTTCAATTGCACAAACTTCTGCCTCATTAGCGACCAATTAATGCCGCTGCGTTATTATTTTTCGAATGCCACTTGCGGACTTCTCGGATGAAAGGCGAGGTGCTCGTAAGCAATGGGGCGCGAAACATTTCGAAACGTCACCCCCACGAGTAGCAGAGCGTATTAATTTGACGTTGACGCATCATTCTCCGCTCGATGAAAGAAACGTGGCTCCCGTGAAACTGTTTTTAGAAAAGCCCACGCGAATAACAACGTAACGGACCCGGTAGCCATTTGCGTTTGCATTTCAACGCCCCATGCTCGCGTGCAGATCACTCCGCGGGGATCATTTCTTCATATCCAGCCGAAGCGCACAATCGAGGGCTCATCGGCGAGATTGGCTACAGTATATTGCTCTGTATCCTCAAGTGGATCATATTCCAGCTAAGGAAATAAAATATTTTCGCGTCTAGCCGTTTCCACTTTGCGCGATTTTGCTGTCGATACGTCGAACGTATTCCCAAGCCACGCGACCGACTAATAGCGGCTATGTACCGCTCGGAATAAAGCCAGCGGGAGCGCAATTCTCTGCATGTTATCATTGACGCGTGTGAAATTTCAAAGCGCGGGGAACTCGTTTTAATCACGCGGTTTGCTCTCGGGGATTATTTTCGCCATATTCCGAGCGCCGAGCTCGCCTACAATCGGCGTGGGATACAGATCGAAGATACTCCGATAGTTCGCTTTGGCATCGCGCTGGGTATTGCCGTATTCGTCTCTCCGAACGTATTATACGCTCGGTAGAAACGGCGCGGTATTATTTCTTGTTATGCATTGCTGGTCGTTCGCGTGTCGACAAATATTTTCGCGCTATCTTCCACCGACGATCCTCGCTATCCTTTCGCGCACGCTCCACCCTCTCCGTCTGCCGTACGCGAGCATTATCAGCGTAACAGACGGACAATCTCGAAATTCCCTGTAATTACGAATCGAAAGCTCGGCGATCGAATAAAAAATGGAAAATCGCGAAATTCGTTGATAATTCTGCTCGCAGCGTGTTTTACCCCCCGTGGTCGAGCGAGAAAAACGTATAATGGACGCAATCCGCGAGCGAGAATTTTTAAATTCACTCAACTGGTCGTTCGATGACCATCGGCCAACGATAGCCTTGTCCAGAGATATCATCTTTTATTCGACGGTGTTTGGGAAAAACAACAGCTCCGCGGGATTTCGAGAATTATTTTCGATTCGCGTATGGCTGGCTACGTGCATAATTGAGTGCGCGGGGGGTACGTAGGTGCATACGCAACGCGCGCCGAGCATTACGATAGCTTCCGGTCGTAATGGGGACCGGCGTGGCGCGTTCGTTCCGCCGATTCGACCCGTTGAACCGTGCCGAGCCGAATTGTACGTAGGTAAGGCAGCATGGCACCGTCGATTAATTCTGAAAAGCTCGAAAGCGCCCGCGGCGTCGTCGGAGTGTTATAGGATCGGTAGACGTGCGCAGACTGTAGTTTCCGCGGGGCGACGCGTATGCATGCATGCATGTAGTATGCGCCGGAATGTCGGAAGCTGAACAATGTCGAGGCCGATGTAATTGTCACCTGTGAATATCGGTCCTCACAGTCTGACGATCGCATTATGTATACACGCCCGAATTTTGGGAACGAGTAGGACCGGCTCGTTATCGACGGCTCCGAATTACGCCTCGATATTGCCTTCGTTAAACTTGCTACGCCTCTATCATAGGCTCCGACGAAATTTGTAATTAATAATAGCGATCGAGCAGCAGCCTTCTGCTAGCCCCGACTGACTGACGCGTCTGATTGGCAACTGCTTTCTGCCAGATATTTCGGAAACACATTAGTCATTGGTTGCAATCAGTTTCCATTTCGGGCTTCGAGTTTGAAAACCTGTGACTCTTTGCATTTTGCATTTTGGAATATTCAAATATCTTATGTAATTGTTGAGAAAAGGAATGGTAAAGTTTGGGGTTGTTATCCCCACATCACCCTAACGAAAGGGGGGAGAGATTTGAAATTTCTCAGTGGATTTTGAGGCAAAGAACATTATTTGGTATAGGTACATAAATACCTATTATAATTGGTGCTGAGGCCGTTTTCCCTATGCTTACCCGACTAGACCCTTTGTTCGCTTTGGCGTGAACGATGATCTTGTTTCGATTGTGATGTTGCATAAGTTTCTTTGCAGTGATCGATTATCGATCGGTTCCGATTTAAGTTGAAAGCAGTCAAGCTCGTCTCAGTTAACGTACAGTTAAATGAATCTCCCTGGGAAATGGAACGACGCATACACTATTCATTCGATATTACATGAATGCAATATGTATCGACGTTCTGTTAAAGAAGTGGGACGACTTAGTACTCGGCCTAGTTCAAATGTATTTGAAAGACGCATTCGCTGAAATATAGAAAACACAAACTTGCTAATTAGCTGCAATTTACGTGTTCCCGAAAGTTGTAGTTTGAGAAGATATCACGGACATGGAGTTCTCTTTCGTTAGTTTGCTATCGCGTTAACAAGCCGAGGAGATTCCCTGTCTGATACCGTCTGCCTTGGATAGGAATTCCTGCATTAAACGAATGGGCGAGTGCGCACGAAATTTGAGAACCGCGCGGAAATCATATTTCGCCGATATTACTTTCCGACGTGACGACGACGAGGCGGCGTGCTAAACAACAAGACGAATGAACGGTCGGAATCTTGACAAATGCAAGGAACTGTACGTAGCCCGGCCCGTATACGCTCCCCGGAAAACGTTTGTCGAGCTGAACTGAAATATGATGGCATAGTATCCGACAATATTTAATTGCTCCTTCTGGCAGAGTAACTCACTGCTCGGATAATAACGGCGGGAGGTATAGCAAGCTTGCAGCGAAGAGAGGGCGACTTCATTACGAGCCGAGTTATTCAGCTTGCTGGTACTGCGTTTATCAAAATTTCCCGGGGCAGGCAAATTAAAAACTTGCCCGTCTCGAAATTTTCGCGTAACTAAAACAGAATACAGATTGCAGGCATTAGCACTGGAACTGATCTTTCGACGGGAGATGTATCCGAATTTCCTTCTTACCGAATATTTCACGTTTAATGGGGCTGTCATGTTCACATGTAAATACTGCAGATCCATAAAATATCCGCGGAGAATACACCGCTGAATTTTCAGAATCGGAAAAGTTTCAGTTTGAAGATTGAAGGATTACACGATTTAAATCCTCCGTGGATTATTGTTCAGTCCTTTTTCCGAGAAGTATTTGCTGCATGTAACGTGAAAGCTTTTTCGAGGGATGTCGGTGGAATTGATGTCCATTGAGTCGTCACGCTTAGGGATCTGTACCAGGCTTTTACCTATCAGTTTTATAGCCTCTAACGAGTATTGCAAACAGTGACTGCTCTTCAAAGAACGCGAGACACCGGTCACGAATTATTGGGAACGATTTGAGGGGTAGGCGGACATGTCTAGCCACACCTGTTCGTCGATTATCGATTTTCGGGAACGTTTCGACGTGGAATCCAAACATCGTCGGGGAGGCCCCGCGGCAACCACCACCCGTCCACCTGACGTATTATCGATTATCTGTCCCTGGCTATGAATAATCGCCAGTTGAAGTCCTGTACGACGAGCGAGACTTTCAGCGGAAGACGAGGTTAACCGCGAACTTGCGACGATCAGGACGTGTCGTATCCCGAATCGTCCCGAAAACTGGCCCGAGAGAAGTTATCCAGAAATCATTGGTATTCGCGAGGCAGATCGTCGCCCATATCTCGAATATATAATTTTGCAAAAGCACGCGAACGAAGAAGTTGTGTCACGGTTGAATTTGCCAGTAAGAGGAACCACGAGTTTCAAAGTTCCGAATCAACGAGATTCAATCTCCTTCGCACAACTGCAACGCAACCATTCCTCGAAAATATTATAGGTACTTTCCAGGAAGTCGTTTTTCCAAGCAAACGAATTTAATCGCCACGAATTGGCTATTGATGCGAGGTAATAGTTCAGATCTTTGTACGCCGTGCGATAAATAGTACTGAGCCGGGTGGTTGGACCATTTAATCGGTGTAATCAATCGCGGCATCAACTCCCTATCTATTACTAATTGCTTTATAAATTCATCGGCCGTGTTAATACCTTACGTTTAAACGAGGTTGCACGTGAACCGCGATTGAAAAATACCGTTCCATCACGTGCATTAAATATGTATCCGCCGCTCCACCGGTGGTTCTTGTTTAACATTAAACAGAACACAGTGCAACGCATTGCGCGGGCTCGTTAAACAATAATCTCTTCGCCACGCTCCAGCGGGCTGGTCTCGAAAGTTATCGGAACGCGGACAAAACCGGATAAATTGCGCTTATCCAACGTGTACCTTAGAAATTACTATGGAACAATATCTGGGAAAGAGGCGAACGAAATACCAACAAACTTGAATGATCGAGCATCGAAACGAACCGAGCTGCACGAAGGATTGCGCGCCGGGAGGGGAAAAAAAATTGATACGTAGGTATAGACGCGAAATTGGAGCGCGATCGTCGAAGAGAAAATCAATTCGCCCCTACAAATCCATTACCGACTCAATCAAGACAATTTTAGACTTGATTCGCCCCGATTCAGAGCCGCCTGTGCAGCAACAGTTCCTTCCTTTTCCCGGCGCCGCGTTCCTCTCGTAATAATTTATTTCCCGCCCAACCGGGGGCGGCGGGGTGGGCGAAAAAAGAAGAAAAGAAACGAAAAGAGAAGCAACCGATACCCCCCACCGTCATCGATCGCAGCCCGTCAGCGTAATTGCTTACACGGGTGCCGGTTGCGTAAAGCTTTTCGAGCACAATCGGAATGCTCAGAAATAGACGTCGAAATGTAAACGGCCGGGGAATTCGATTCTGGCGTGTTCGCGAGCCTGGCACAATTTTCCCCACCGACCCGGCTGCGATAGACGATGAATTCGTCGAGATCGGACGAACGAACACCCCCTACCCTCCCGCGCCCTTCACCCGTTGGCCCCGCGCGGCTCTGTAGTCTGTAGTCTCTGCCACGAGCGAGATTGCGCTCGCGAGGGGCGAGGAGGAGCAGCGAGGGTCGGATGGGGGAAAAAAAGGAGGGTCGGGGGTGGCCGCGCGGATCGCACGGAATCTCGACGCTCGGCGAAACTGGAGACATCGGTTCGCGCTGGCTTGATACCCGACAAAAGGTGAGGAATTCCTGGCCGTCGCTTTAGCCGTCTCTCACCACCGCGTCTCTTTGCTTTCCCCGTGGCTGCTTATGGTGGGGAAAATGCGGGGGTTGGGCACCGTAAAGAATGTCTTGTTCCCGGCAATCACCCGAATATCTCGGTGTACATAGACGCGCCGCGAGGTATAAATACCGGGAAAACCGGCATTCGAGTTATTCCAATATTCACAGTTAGACGTGTAACTACCGCGCTAACGTTCGCCGTCTCTGTTCCTGCAATTTCCAAACTCCCGTTCCCTCTCTGTTTGCCTTCGTTTTTTTCGATTTTGCTCGTCCCGCTTTCGCCGTCCGGACTTCTCGCTCCGTTCTCCATTTTCTGCCACCATCCCCCCCCCCCCTCCCTCCACCTACCCCTTTCTGGTAGCGCTACTTTTTTGTAGACTGTACATTTTAATCTTGGCTGGGTTTTCCAGCGCTCTGTAGCTCGCGCTGCCTCCGCGTTGGGAGCATCCACCGTTTCAGCAGTGTGCTCCCTTTCCTTGCGTTTGTCACTGTGTCTTTTCTTCGGCACGGTACTTCCGTGCCTACCGGCTCGTGGAAAGAGTCTCTCAGGGCGTATCCATTGTATCCAAGTCTCCGGCTACGGAATGTACGAATGTACTCGCGCGATCCTTCGGGATTCATATATGTTCACCTAAGTGGCAGAATGATATTTTCCACCTACGGGAGTTCCCTTTATTCCGATACCCGGGTCCCCGCGCGCCGCCTGGCTTCCCTGCCATTTTTTACCATCTGCTTGCCCTGGCCGTCTGCTTTGGCTATAAATTAGAATTTTTATTTTCCCTCGTCGAGATACCGGGGGAACAACCGGAACCATTAATTAATATCTCTAGAGGATAGTACACGTTCTAGTATCTCTCCTACAACACATCTAGAAAGAAAATTCGTGGAGAAATTATATCTTAACTTGTAGAATGAACCGTCAATTAAATTTTCACGGATCTTGCAATGTAACGCGTTACTCGCACTTAATATTCTGCGACAAAGGAATCGGTTTCTCGTCGGATCTTCTTTCACGTTCTACCCTTCAAAAAAAAAAGAACGTATGTACACGCGTTCTTTTGTTACCCTCGCCGTTAGTCGAGCGACGCCGTCCCCCATCCTTCCTTTTCGTTTGTTTTTCTCCCAGGCACTGGCAGGTTCTTTACGACTCTCCTTAATTCCTTCCGTCTCCGGCCTTCTTGCTCTCTATTCGGGAATTTCGGGCCTACCCCAGACGTCCCTCTCTCGCGACGCCGCGGAATAATTTAAAAGCTCATTAGCTCTGCCATTTCTTAAGTTCGGGATAAAGTTGGCGGGTGGGTCTTAGAAACGCGGGTTGCAGCTCCCTTTGCTGCGCTTCCTACCTCGTCCCTCCTTACTATCCGAGAGTACCTCAGGATCCAGTAGGGATCGTGGTGGTCGTGTCGGTGGCGACGCTGATGGTGATGGCGGTAGGAGTGGCTTACGAAGGGAGGAAAGGAATATAGGAACGTGAAGGGGTGGTTGAGGGTTTCGCTCCAGGGGACTTGGTCCTGGTTATATAGCCGTAGCCTGGCCTCCACCACATTGGTTTGTCGAGCCATTAATCGGAACAGCTTTATACCAGGAGATTTATATTGGATTAGGTTGCGGGACTAGTGGTGGTTTAGTTTGAAGGCCCTCGCCCCGTCCTACGCCACCCCCAACGGTTAACTACTATCACCCCCGTTTAATGAACGTCATTCGAAGGAATTTCTTTCATCCTTCCTGGTTCCATTTCTATCCCTTCCTGCCGCTGCTATTTTGCAGTTTATTAGAGAACTACCCTGGACACGAGCTGAATATTCACGGATCGATGCCACTTTCGGTTCTAGAGCCTTCGCGTTGCTGCGAGTGTCATTTCGTAATTGCAATCAGTACTTTTTTTAATATAGGTTGTATTCTAAATTGAAGTTCTTTCTGAGTAATTTAACAAAATTCAACGATGAAAGAACGAAAGACAGTCGAATGAATGGAATAAATGTTGGAACCTGGAGTGCTAGGATTGGCTTGTGTTTGGTTAAGAGCGTTCCAAGGATCAACCAGCACCTGCATCGATCGAAACGCCTATTTTTGAACTCCCTTGTTATCCTGGCCGTATCTAAAGTTCGCGTGTGTTTGCCGATGCTTTGGAAAAATCAATACTTGATCGTGCGTCGTCTTCGAGACTTTATTTTCGGTTCCAATCATACGGGCAAATATTTCATCGACGCGTCAAGCAGGTAACGATGTTCGACAAATACGCGCTGGGGAAATTCTCCACCTCGCTTTCAACGCGGCAGCAGCAGAATCGAGCTCGATATTCATTCTGTTAAAAGATTTCACCGATGGTAACGCACATACATACAGCCCGCGCCTGCGCGATTTTCTTTCATCTCGTTTTTTTTTTGTCAAAGCGACGCCAGCAGTGACTGGGATAAAATTTAATAAATTCGAGGGTGAAGGAAGCCACGGCATCGATATCGGAAAAGCACCACAAAGTGATGTTTGATGTATTACGTTTGATCATAGTTGGCTGATCAAACCACTTTAAAGAGTCAACGGTCCACAATGCGCCTTTATGGATTAGTACTTTATCAGTAACACGCGAGTGTTTGATATTTATTAGATTATCCACGGGAAAGAGATTCCGCGCGAGAGATTAAAAGCGGCTCGCCATTAAGAAAGAATGAATTAACTTAGATCTTTGAAGTCGCTAGGTAAGAGGTTAAGAGATAGAATTTAATATTAAACGTCACTTTAGCTGGCGCTATAATATGGTATAATGCGCACAGAATCGCTCGGGTGTATGAAATATCTAAGATACGTCTGACCGAAATCGGATCCTGACTACTGTTGAATTATGGAGGCTGAAACATGAACTGAACTTTGCGATGTATTAGCTGGCCCTTACTCGCTGGCGAATTGCTTAGCAAGAACAGTTACCAGTGATAGAAACTCATACATTTTCCAGAAATCGTCACTTGAAAACTCATAAAAAGATGTCTAGACCAGTCATGTCTAAATTATATCCAGATTAATGTTCAGTCTACAGTGTAATGGATTCCGACAGCTCCTACCCTCAGCGATATACAAAATACGATGTGCAATATAAAAAAACAAGCTTCGCCATGAGATATAATTGAAGCAAACTTTGAGCATAACCGTACTAGTCACTTTATAAGAATCATCCTGTATATTCCGCTTCTGGCGGCTCTGCAACGAGACTGACGTGCTAACGAAATTGCAACCCCTATTATTTCAACCCATTCCAGCCGACAGATAAGAAGAAAAAAAATTGAGAGAATAACATAACGTTGGCATAAACTCGCGTGACCGTTTAATATCATCGGGTTTGATCTCTTCATCGTCGCGATAAAACCGTTCATTGGCAACGAATCAGGTGGAAGAGAGACGTCCAAGTGTCAGAATCTCGCTGGTGAAAAGCGCTGTCGGAAGCCACGAACCGGAGCGTGTACGTCCGGACGTGGAACTTCACGGCGGACTAGTTAACTCTGTTTCTACTTTCGACCACGGTAACCGAGATATCTCGGCGAGCCGGGGCGCGGAAATTTCGTTGGCAGAAAGCGTTATAGGCGGGAAAGTGCGCGCGTATTTCCTTGGCGCGCGGTCACTGCAACGAGACACGAGAAAGAGCTTCACCTCCTCGACGGCGGGGAGGGAGGGGTTCGCGTTCTAAACGCGCTAATTTCTAGCGTTTTCGAGAGGCCCGTGGATAAGGTACGGGGCACCCAATTAGCTTGTCCGCGAACTTTCGCATAATGAGATTTAATGACCGTGCAGCACGGAAAACGTGGCAGTTTCAACCACTTTCCGATTTTCGACACTTCATCGCGGCTTTTGCCCATTTACATCAGCTAGTTATTCAAAATACATTCTTCCTGAATTCCTCTTGACCGCTTGTGGTCATTTCCAACAAATACATTCAGTTATCGCGCAAAATCCACCCATGTCCATATTGATGTTAGATTGTTTAACATCTACCTACGAGATATCTAAGCAGGGAAAACCTGTCCAAAACCGTATATTAAGGTTCTAAGTCCATCATTTTTTAAATAATGAAACAAATTGGGTACTGAAAATGGTATTTATTAAAGAGTTTCGTAAACAACACAAAATAACAAAAATATAATTGAAAAGTTTAAATAGGGTACCTACTTAATTAAACAATAAAACAAAACCTCTTTTTAAAGTCGGTCTAAATTAACAACGGTAGCATTGAAAATCGCCGAGTTCTTCGGATCCCCAACCGGTGCAACCTTCGTGTGCTCATTCACCACACCTTGTACATTGGAGCCAATTTTGATCCCATGTTTCGATTGATTGTACTCATTATAGACTTTTTCATATTTTTCGAGTTCCAATCTTGTCTGGTAGTGTTTCTTTTATAATTACGTAGCATCTGGCTGACACTTTTAAACAAAAATGGAACACTACTTAGTTCACTTTTGGTTACAACTAAATATGAAAATGACAACAATCGGCCACGATCATCAAAATATAATATAAATAGATATTGTTAATATACATCTTCGTGTAACTTACCTTCTAATTACCAGAACACTATATAGTCCACTTGAAGTACAGTCGAAAATAAGATCATTGCACGTAGAAATATAACAAATTTAATAATTAGCTGGAGCGTATGAATTTTGTCACGGGGATCTGTTGACTAACAGTTCAATATGGCGGAAAACAATTGCCAAACGCGCGTGGGCTTCGTTCATTTGTTTTCAGAAATAAGTACGGTACACGGTTTTGCCCCAGTATACGGTTTTATACAGGTTTCCCCTACATAATGTGAAATTAAATCACGAGTAAGCTTGTAACCTTTTGCACTACCTTCATTCATATGTCAGCATTAGTATGAAAATGACAACAGTTGGTCGATAAACGGGTTATGGCCGGCAACGGGGACGTTTACTTTGCTCCCAGCCTTCAGACGCTGTAACTATTTTCGCTTGGGTTAAAACTGCGCGAAGCTGTTCTCATAAGCAATAACGAACCTTTGGGTAATCTTATCGCACACTAAAGGGTACCTACCTGTAAATACATAAACGGCAACGGCCGAAGTGAAAACACGCGGAAACTCGCCGTAGAAGCTGGCTTCTGTCGGGGGTCGATCGCGCCCCCTGTATCCGAGACAGTCCATTGATTTCACGATGTTGATTATGCGGTGGCTGAGATGGGTTTAAATTTCACGCTTCACCGGCGAACCCCGTGGGGCAAGATAAGGATACGCACGGGGGAGGTTTAAGCTACTACTGAGTACACGCGGTTTAGCGGTTACCCTTGGCGCGAACAAGAAATTCCACTTCGGGAGCCGTGAGTGTGAATATTAGATATCTTGTCGTTCGTCGTCGGCTGCGTTGTTGCTGTTGAAATTATTGCCGCGGGGGATGGTCTCGCGATACCGCGGCGCTGTTGGTACCGTGGAGCGAGCAAGTCGAAAAGGGGCGAAAGAACGGGAACCGAAACGCTCGTGCAGGGCTTGCTATTCGCGAGTTTATCCTGCCCGATTCCCAAGAGTGACACTGCAATCGATACGTACCGGCTGCAAACCGTCGCTTTTTCGCTCGTTGCACACACTTTCACCCGGTTGCACGCTCTTCCCCTCGTTTTCGCGACAAACTGCAGCCACTCTCGTCGTAACGATCCACGAATCGCAGCGTCTCTTTCCCGTTGTTACCAAACACTGTCGCTCGTGTACCGTTGCGTGCACGCGTGCTGGCCGGAAGCGAACCAAGGCAGGGGTTGCGTCGAAATTGCTGCCGCGTAAAAATTCGGTGACCTGGTGATGCCAATAAATATGTATACCCATTCGCGTGCAAGAACTTAGGAGCATAAAAATTTATTCACGTTCACGGTAGTAGTATAGCGAGTGAGATTGGAGTGGAACAAAACGGGGGCCCCTGCTCGCTGCGAACATTCCACGAGGAATGAAATTCTGTCGTTACAAATGGCAGGGACTATGAAACGGGGAGAGGCGAAAATAGAAAGAGATCGTAGAGGGAAACGAAAATTTTTCGAGAATCTGGAATAATAAGCTTGTCCAAATTGCACGTTCGTTCCAGGGGGAATTGCACGATGTTCGTAATAACGCGATATTAAATGAAACGCGAAGCTTGCTCCTGCTCTCTTTCGAGTGCCAGCGCGAGCTCGTGAGTATGTAGAGCGCTCGCGAGCGTAAAAGAAGTCACGTAATGGCATGGAATACTCTGGATCCGTGTAGAAAGAGAAAGGAACCGAACATACAAATAAATATGCTGTGTAAAGGAGAGGGGTAAGGTGGAAAGGAGGCTAAAAGCTGAGAATAATCGAGCGACGTTGACAGCGTAGCCTGTATCAGGAGCTTAACGAAGGCGCTTATCGTGATAAGTTCCAACTTCGTTCTTGCCGGCGCGGTATCACCTAATCCAGCAACATGTGGATTTTCGTCGGAGAACTCGGCCGTTGCTACTAGTTGCTGCTTCGTTGGAGCTTTCGGTTTTCTCCTCTCTTCCGTGCGTTTGCATTTACTTATGCTTTTCCGTACTACATGTAAACACTTCGGTGGTAGTTGGTAACAAAGTTTCCGTAGAAATTGAACGAATGTCTCTGATTAGTTGGCAGATTTCGCAGGGCTGCACGAATCAATTCAGTAACGCAAGAATTAATTACATAGTCTCAGCTGGCCATTAGGAAATCCCTGGCCATTAGCTAGTCATTAGGGGGAAATAAATTGTAATTAAAGTTTCAAAGCGTCAAAGGAATCAGGAAGTAGTTTCCTCTGTACAGACGAATGCCACGAGAGACTTGGTTCCATAAAGAAATTCATGAGCGAGGTAATGCAAGGATACATGCTTGTGCTCGCAGTTAATCCAACCACCCTATTGCACCGCTGCCTTCTAATATTCTGCAGATAGGAGCTTAAAGGCCGTATTACCTTCGCGGAGAGGAAACGTGTTCTCGTAGTTCACTGTAAAACTTGGCGCGCTTGATGGGAAAAGCTCTCGAAAAGATTGCCTTGGCATCGATGCTTCGAGTAGTTAGTGCGACTGGAATTTAATGACGACCATATTGCTTGCATTGTTCCTTACAGTGGCTAGTAGTACAAGGGCTGCGTATAATGGAAGCCATTCATACCGTACTGCGTTCATCAAAATGTACATTACCCTTATTATCATGCACGCGTAACACGTTCCTGAAATAATGGGACTATGGTTAGTGGAGGAGTTACTCCGTATTCTTTATTTTGAAAAGTCACGAGTATACACGCTTGAGATAGAATAATTCCGTAGAGCAAGGATTTACATGTTAAATCATGGAAATTTAGCTTTGTGATTAAAGGTGGATGACCTATGGACTATGCCACGCAAAACCAAGGATAAATAATGATTCCACAGATAATCAGGAGTTCTTAGTAGACCACTAATCTAGACAGGAGTTAAGTAGACAGTTTTTCTCCCCTACTTGGAAGGATCAGTTGATTAGAATAATCACCTAGCTGGGATTCTGACTTTGTTAGAACAATCCAATCGACTCCTTTCTCTCTACAATCACAATTCAACGTTACAATTCATTTCGTCAACTTACGTGTACACTGTCATTTCTCCGCGCCACAAATATTTGAGCAAAAATTATCGGATGATCAATCGTGGATGGTTTCTGTCAACAGGGTGCTCCACATAACGGATTGTTTTAGACGCCACTCACGTAGATTGGTTGATTGTAAACAATCGTTAGTTGCTACATTTTCCATGATTTACGATTGATTCGAGCGTATTTGTATCCAGATTCACTCCCCTAATCGCTACCCCCGCTGCTGCGCCTCCATTTACATCGCGTTATTTCAAGTCGCCGCCGTGCCAAAACAATTCGCCATCGCTCGCGATTAATTATCGTCCGTCGAACCCGGTCCGAAATCGAAATAAACCCATTTATTCCCGTGGAAGCGTGGCCGAGGACACGGGGCGGAACGGATTCGTCCCGTACGGACCGCGTAAACCGTTTCTCGTGTACTTTTGCTACAGTCGCCTGTAACATTCATCGGGAACGCAGCGCTCTGCCGCGCAGTCATTAGAATAAAAGCTTTTTTCTGTTCGATTTACATAAATGCAACGCTCGCTGGGAAACAGCGAAGTTCCTGGGCACCGCCGTCGGGACCGCGTCTAACGGTTTCATCCGTCCGAATAAATAAATCATAACCGCTGCGTGGCGCGTTTCCAGCGGGGCTACGCGCGAGAAAGAAGGTTCTTCAGTGGACGTCTAAACTCTGGAGAGGAGCAGAAAATCAAGGAGAATCACGGGAACACTCCGCGAGGATAACTGTCGCGGAGTTATCTCGCGTTATCGTCGTTTATTCCGCCATTTTGCCGGGGAGCACGCGACGTTTCGGGGGTGCAGCCGACTTGACAGACTGTTTCCAAACTTGTCTGCCGCTTCTTCGCCTTCCCGTGTCCCTTTCGTCCCGGTGGCTGGCTCGAAATTCGCCGAAGGAACTCGGCCAACTGCGGCCAGAAAGAGAAAAGGGGCGACGAAACGTGGCGGCGAGAACGAGAGGGGAAGCTGGCAGTTTCCGGTTTCTTGGACACATCCCGTGCGGAAAGTTTTGATTTAGCAGACACGGCTGCCCCGGATTCCGCAGTCTGACTGGAGTAACTTGATTTTCGAAATGCCTTGTCATCTCGGATAAGACTGGCCTATCCTTTCCCCTGGATACAATAACCCCACTGTTCTGCCGTCTGTGGTTCTTTATCCCCGTTCCTCCCTTTGTCCTTCCCACGCCATTGTTTCGCGCTGACTCTTTCTCCTTTTCTTGGCCGGAGCCGCTCCTTTTCTAGCTCCCATCCTTTATCGGGGCTGAACCCTGCTCGACGCAAAGCGTTGCCTGGCGCTTGGTGTCGAAACGGGCATGTTACGCTCAACCATATTCAGAGACCGAGTCCATTGAATTCTCATTATGTACGTTTCGTGTCTGGCTCGTCGGTTATTGGGTGAATTTCCGGCGATGAGCCGAATCCCCTGAATGGATCGCTATTCTGGGTAGTTTCTTGGTTCACCGAACATTTGGTCATGGGTAGTACCTACACGAAGAGCGTATTGCGGGTAGTCACACGTGTGGGCATTATGCTTGATGGCCAACCTGAAAACAGATAAATCATGTTTAGAAATTAGTAATAGTACCTTTTAAAGAAGGTACATTATTCGTAATCCTCGTCACTTTTCTTCCCAGAATCTGAATTCAGTTATTCGCCTGGTAACGAAAGGCTAAATGATATTCTCATTTCTAAAAACTAAATTCTTTTTAGTCCCCGGAAAGGGAGAAACATGCCCCTCTCCTCGCCCCTCGAAACACTCGAACTATTAATTACATATTGTTTGAGGACGCCCAAAATTTCGGGCGAAGCGCGTCGCCGCCCGCTTAACATTCAGAGGGTCGTCTGACAGGTTAATTAAATACTTTGTACACGGATTCGTGCGGCTGAATCTCATAGGACCGAGGAAATTCTAATTAATGCTCGCATGCCAAGTGGAGCAGCGTAGAAGCGTTTGAATGCTTTTGCACACAAAGCTGGATATGATGTGTTGTAGGCATCCCATTTGTTCCAACCATAGAAGGTCATCCTCATAGAATTTACGTGTATCGCGGCGAGATAGGGAGAAGGCGAGAGATGGGGAAACGATAGGAAGCCGAAAGCTAAGGGAAATCGCGGCAGTGTGCAATAGAAAGAGGCAGAGAGAGGGTGAGAGCGAGAAAGCGGGAGGAAGGGTGTTGGGGGTGTGGTAAGCAGTGTGGGAGCAAGGGAGAAGCGTGTAGACGCAACAATGTTCTCCTTCCCTCGTACTTCAGTTAGCTTGCATTATAAGCTAGAAATTTAGTGCTACCCTGGGATCAACCACTCTCGAGAAGCGTACCACTTCCTCTAGGAACGACCCTAATAATGCCATTAGATACATCGCGAATCCCTAATCTGGGGTTAGAAACTTGCATAATTCTCGACCCGCCGCCCCGTAGCTTGAGTTCGCTGCTTCAAACTTGCCTCGTCGAAACTCACGGCGGTATTCTAAAATTGCTGGAATATTAGGGCGCTCTAATAAGGTTGGCCCCGATCATCGTGAACATTCGCGGATTCGTCACGACTCTACGAAATCCCTTGGTCTAAATGTGTATCGGATCCAGTTGCTGCAGAATCAAGCATAGGACAGCCACATCGATTTTTCTATATTAGAAGACGCGGTCTGCATCTGCAAAGTTGCGATCATCGCATGAATCTTTCATTGCACGCTTCAACCACCGACAGCATCGTCCATGTCAAGCTGAATTTATTAGTATCGAGCTATTTGGCGAGTAACAGCGGGGTGTAATTAAAGATCGAGCAGCACCTCACCATCGACGCGGGTCAAAACAGCGGATAATGCTTTCCTCGGTGTCGTATAAATTATTTCGTAAGGCGAGCCTCTTGCCACGTGGACGTCCCCGTGTCGTTTTAAGAAGGACGTAGCGATATCGGCAGCCGGGTAATGAAAGCTCCGCCCGTAGTAATTACTTTATCGATACGGTACGATACACCGCGATTTTTCTCAATTTCTTCGCTTATATCCCCGAGGTTCCGCGATCCTCCCCCGAGCAGCTTGGGGATTTATTTATAGAGTTGCTATTGCAGACATAAGTTTGTCAGCCGAGGAGAAAAAGAGGAAAGATGGGAAGGGGTGCGATCAGGACGGAAACTGAACGATGGGTTTTGTACGTATAGATATAGAGATATAGAGGGGAGTAGTATCCCTGTTACGCTCCGGAAAATCACAAGGGACGAACGACGCTTTCACGAACTTTGCCACGAGTTCTCCACTCTTGGCCGTCTTCCCTCTTTTTTCGCCGATTCTTTCTCTCCTATCATCTTCTTCACTTTTTCCCCCACCTTTATTTGTATCGTTATCTGTTTTCTTATTTTCCGCGGGTATCCGGTGCCGGTCGTTGCGACTCGCTTGCCATTTAAATAACGGTGCACTGAAACTCATTATTTCGTCAAGGATGCTAGAGAAGAATGCCTCTCGTTGCTCATTTCCAACGAATATTTCGTGGCGCGTCACCTGTACTGTCACTTCGATTGCTCAGATGCCGCCCAAGCTTGATCTTTATAATACCGTTGAACCAGTCAGCGGTACCATTGCTTCATGATGCATTCCAGAATATTCAATCTCTCATCCTCCTGGTTCCACCGGAACCATGTTCTCTCTCATCTAAGTTCGCTCTTGCTTCAGGCATGAATAAGTGGACCCGATTCAAGAAACTTTCCCACCTAGCCCTGCCTGATTGAGATTCCTCATCGTACTAATTCGTCCTTATGGACGGTCTTCGGGGAACCGGTAATTACTGCATCCACCGTCGAATACTTAGTAATTACATTAACACAAAGCCACCATCGCATTTAACGTAATGCTCGATCGTGACGTGTAATGAGATTTTCAAGTAATAAAAAGTCGTTCTTTCATGTGTAGGTAATTGTAAATGAAACATCCTTCTATTAATTTTATCGTACCCAACGAATATTCTTCCTAAGAGAAAATTTAGATTTTTGGTCGAAGATTTACTCACTTTCCCGTTAATCTTTATACCGCGCGACTGAACATCGAAGCACTCTTTACGATCGGTGCCCAACGTAATGGCGCAAAGAGGTAAGCATGCGTGTCTGACCAAAACGACGGATCTACTGGAAAAAGTAGGATCGATACAGCTGGAATTTATACACGGGCACTGTCTGAGGGGCTGCAGGCGTGAATACGTTAAATGGTGGCTTTAGTCGTTACACTACGCGCCACAGAATTTACGAATTCACCTCTGGGCTATAACTGCGGCTATATGATAATGCATTTCGGTACGTTGCGCGTTACAACTGTTTCTCCCACGTACTACGTATCTAATTTGCGGAGAGTTTCCTTTAACTAATCGCCAAATCTGCTAATCATCATGTTTCGCGAGTCAGCGTTTCAATAACTGTATGCATAATTGTTACACGAATATGCTTGTGTCTCGAGCTGTTCTGATTTTGGAATATTGTTTCAGCGTTCATTCTACGGAAGCAAAATGCAAACTTACAATAATTTATCTCACCGAATTTTCTATAAATTGATTGTATGTCCACAGAAAAATTTCGTCAACAGTATCGTGCCTCTGTTACGTCCACTATAAAGTTATCAAAAAACGCACGCAACTGTGTTGGGGTTGAAAGGTAAAAGGGGCGGATGGCCAAAGGCACACAGTATGCATCCAGTCCACCTAATAACTTATCAGATCAATTACAGTTATTACTTCATTCCGCCTCGACGCTTCGGAAGTTTCCGCGGAGCTGAGCTAGCTCGTTACCCCGGCAATTTTGCGGCTCGAGCGAAAACCGGCGGAGCGTGAAGCGCGGCCGAAGTATTCGCGGAAAATAAATAGTATAAGGTAAATGGCGAAGACTTCTGGTTATTTTTCACCAGCCTGGTCGAAGTCGAACCGATCCGGCGGCCCTGCTTTTTGCTTAATACGATCGCCGCATAATTTTACACTCGGGCGTGATTAAACGGGGAGGGTAAAAGTTTTCGTTAGACTGTCTGATGCGCTGGAAAGTTAGAGAAACCGTTTCCTATTGGTTCACTGCGAGCACCGTGCGCCTTTTTCCCCCTCGATGTTCGGCAGACTTGTTAATTCGCGGCCGGATATCGAGCTTCTTGAAGAGGAAGAATGGTAGGTGTCTATAGTTGTCTACGCAATGTTTTATCCATTATCGTGGCCTCGACAGGGCCAAGAGTTCATTAATTGCGAATCGTGGATATTTAAATAGTACAACTGGCACCGGGCCACCCGTAATAAATTCAAGATTTCTTTCGCTTTTTATTGGCGTTCCCCTCTATATCACCGAACCCGATCGCAGTTGGGCGAGTTCGTTAATATAGAAGAATACGAGGGTGCTGGTGAATGAATTCGCCCTAACGACCAACCGGAGAGTGTCATTTGCTGGAAGCGATGGCGGCCAAATCAATGGCCTGCCATTCGAGCGGTTCATGAGACTTTTCTGACATTAGCGAAAAAGGGTACTCCGCGTAACAGAGCTTTCGTGATCCCTCTGAAAACTGACTGCCATTGTCCCTGCCACCTGCGACATTTCTTTGCTGGTTTCACGAATTCTCAAGTGAACCGTAATATTTCGGAGAAAAACTTGCGCTCACCGTTAATCTCTTTTATGTTTTCCAATTATTTCTCGATCTTTGTAAATATTTACATATCTATACTTGCAAAATAATCGTCATCGTTATAGCTTCATTCGAAGTTACCTATTTGCTTTATTAAAGTTACAAACTTCACAGCAGGTACATAATTTTTCAACCTCGCGATTTTCTTCGCGTTGCACCTGCCCGGGAATAAATTCCGATTACTCGTCCGTCGGGAAGGCAGCCGCGCGGCGCATTGTAGCACCTCTCCGGGAAGTTTATTAGATTCACGCTCGCAGTCGCGACGAAGCAATATACATGGATGTTTTATCGGTAACAGGCGCGTACACATCCCCGTCTTTTGAGCACAGCCGGTGCTTTAATGGCGCTCTGAACTGTGCTATCCAAGTATTTATACGCGCACGGCCGACTGTGCGAGCTCAAAGCGCAGTCTGCGCGATCTCACGTAGACCCAAGAGTCTTTCATTGGAGTCCTCGCCAAGCCATTCGACTGAGACGACGCTGTAACGAGTGCGCAAACCGAGCCACCCTTCCTGATGCCACCCCGCGGTATTCTCCTTTTTGCCGACCGTCAAGCCGCCTCTACATTCATTTTTCCCCTCCTCTGATACCAGCCGCGTTCACGCATGCCGTGGAAGTTTCTTCGTTTACCGCCGCCTACAATGCAAACGAGTCGCTCTAAGACCGATTTACATTTCCATTAGCTGGCTGCCCCGTCTCGCGTCGATAAATCTGCTCACTTTCCCGTGGACACGTCGCTGAAACCGGGACCACCACTCACCGTCGCGTCCCTCTAAACCCGAATGCCTGATAGCCTGTGCTAATTTCATTAACGTTAGTTTACGACGCGTTTGACACGAAAATTTCTATGCAAATCGAGTTACTTTTGACTGCTCGGTTTATGGCGTCGTAGGCGGAGGCCACTTGGAGCGCTAACAGAAGAAATCTGTTGACAGACTGGATAGCTCAATCAGCTCGAGCGGTTATTCCGTGAACGGAGGGATTCGGATCGTGGACCAGGTTTACTAGACCTGCAATTTAACCCCGTGCCTTCAGTTTCTGCGTTATTTTGTGCTCTTAGTAGATCAGAGTTGTTCTTGAACCAAAACAACCGAATCAAACATCCGGATTCGAACTTTGATCTAATATACTTACATGGTCAATATTTCTTCTCTTCTGGAATAACTTTGCTACTAGTGTTGTTGAGAGTTTATTGCGGATGTTGGTGTTTCACTGTTCGTCAGCGCGAGAGCACTGGCTAAAGTCGATACTCTGTACCCGATACCGGCCAGGAAACAAACAAGTAAACGATCGTACGGGTTTCTCAAAGGGTGCGCCGCTACCAGCGTACTTATTAAGACTTATTACGGCTCTCACGCGCAGAGCCAGCCAGCTACAGGCTCCTTTTCTCGACGAGGAAAGCTCCTTCGTGTTCCCTCGCAGCAGCCGCGCGCTTAATTGTTATAAATTGCCCCATCGGTTCGCGAAATGATTTACCGGCTCGCCTCGCATAAATTGCAACAAAGACTTTCGTTAAGAGAGTGATTTACGACTTCGCAACATCGTCCTTCCTCCCCCTCTGCTTTATGCTCAGCGAGCCTCCTTTGCCTCTCTCTACGGCTCCCCTCAGCTTTTCATAGAATTACTATTCAATTTCATTCCCCGCGAACCGGAATATTTATTTCGTTAGAAGCCACCCGATTTATTTCCTCCCGTTCGCGCCGGCATCGGAAAGCGTGCCACTGACGAACGCGAGAATTCGATTAAGAAGACGAAGAATGTGATGCGTGCATAGAATGGAGAGTAGTTTCCTTCTCGTTGACGATGATACTCGCCGATTTACAAACCACTGCGGACGGCTAATTGTTTATCATCGTGCGACTTTAGAGACATGGAATTCGTCGGCGATCAGAATAGCTCGCTCGACAGAACACCCTGATGTGGCCTCGAATTCTAGTTCAACAATTCGAGTCGCTCCCTTTTCTCGCTTTATTATCTTTGTCGCAAAGCTGGCCTCGGGTCCGCCAATAGATTTGAATGAATCTCGGCTCAACCCTTCGGTCCTTTAGGAATTGTTACCGCAATGCCTGACGGTCACGTAGCAGAGTATAGGGCCGCGATCAAATGAAGCAACGTCGAGGTACAAGGTGAAGGATGGAGGAAGTCGTAGGGTAAACGGGATAGGCTCCGGCGGAGCTTAATCTCGAAAGATGTCTGGCATGATTCTCGAGATGGAGGTTTATTGCGTCGTAACGTACTGCTAGCCGGGACAGTAACCTAACCCAGCTTGAGAATTATACCCGACCGAAACACGAGATTTCGGAAGCTGTCTCTCGTTGGTTTTTATGCTCCTGCCGGGTATACTCTCGTCTGGCGTGCCGCGAACGCACGATTTTTCGACCCGTGAACCCCTTATGCTGGCGAAAATTCTCCCAGGTAGAATGAAAATATTAGGATTCCGCACGCACGAGTGAGTTTGTGAAAATTATCCCTGTTACACCTTTTTTTCCCTCCCTCTGTACAATTAGTATTCTTCTTAGGGGAGGCGGCTTTAATTATCATATTCCCATTGAAGCCGATTTCGGTTGGATTCCAGTAATTTGCCGGAGCACCGCGAGGAATATTCATCAACCGAGATACGGGGAAGCCGATAAAAATTCTAGAAATTTTGCGGGCTCTTACGTTCCTTGATTTTCCACCGGAAGCCCTTTATTTGATCTTAACGCATATCCTGCTCGTTAACATGCAGACGGGCAAAGAGAAACGAGTGAGTCACTCGCTCGCTGAGTCACCGCGGCACTGACGGTGCACCGAAATTCCGGATGCGACAATTACGCCGCCCGATAATGAAAGGAGCTTGTGCCAAAAAGTGCATCGCCCGTATAATGGCCCACTTACTGTTTCGTCTGGCGCTCGCTCTGTCTCTCCGCTTCCTTTTAAGAAACACGTACATATCTACGTACGTATGTACGTGCACAGTAGTTTGCAGCGTTAAAAGTGTGCACACGTAGCCATTTCTTCAAAGGTATTGTCACGTTTGCTACTACAAATAAACGGTCTTTTTTGCGACTTCGATAGCTACTGAATTATTATAACAACAGGGCATACTGAAATTACAATTTCAATGAAATTACATCGATTGCCTGAACGTACGTTCACATCGAAAGCTGAGGTGGTCTCACGGCGACGGATCTCGGAGAGAAATTTTTGGAAAGTTGCGGTAATTAAGATGATGGATCCAATTAAAGCGGACGAGGTCCTCGACGCGGGCTAGGTACATCGAGAACCCACTAAAAGTGAGTGTTCTCATCAGGTATTCTGATTGGAATATCTAATCCTGAGTATATGAGGTCCCGGGAGTTGAGACTGCCAATTTAAGCTTCCGCCAGTGTGCTTCGTGTGTGACTGACACCGATGCCTTCAGCGGACCGGTGTACCTCGCGGTGCACCGACTTGAAATTTAAACGTACTGTCACTTTTTCGTTCTTCTACGCCGATGGAATGCGAAGGGGACATATTCGACAGGAATCCTGCTCCCTTGTGATACTTTTGTAACCCGTCCTCTCGTTATTAGTGAGACGCTGGCGATGTACATAGATACATATCCACGCCGGTGACCTCGGTGACTGCGTCGAGATGCAACGAACGATAGAGGAGTAATTACAGAAAGTGGAAAAAAAAGTATATCCGCGTCGTTACATGATGTAAAAGTCACCGATAGCTCCCCCCTCTCTCTCTCTCCGCTGGCTGTGCGCACCCTCGACACCAGTATAGACGCCTAGCGCGGTCGAGTGTTATCGTGAGTGGTAGATACGGCATATGGAGAGAGAGAGTGACTCAACGGTTTGCACCGCTGCGTGTTGTTACGTGTCCCGAGCACGTTCTGCAGTATTGTGCAATCTAGGATGACATATTACTCGGGAGCGCGAAAAAAAGCGTGCTCTACCTTTGTACGACTTGAAGAGGTGCCAGAGCGTTTTTTTTTTGCCCCCGAGAAAAGCGGGGAGTAACTATGGCGGATCGTTGGCTGGTACTTTGTTTAATCTTCGGACTTGATTGATGCGTTTACTTTTTAGGTTGACACGGGGGTCTGTGTACAGGGGGAATTCATCAACTGGAGCTCGTGTCATTTAGCGTTAATATTGCGAAAGGTAGTGGAGTGGTTAATCGAAAAATATTGCTCGTGGAGGGAGGCGATAAATAATTCGAGGGGATTTTTGGTGGTTTTATTTGTTAGAATAAATGTTCATTAGGATGATAGGTTATTCAGACATTATTTCAAATAACAAATTCGGCAAAGTCACTTTGAAATTGTACCATTCGATTAATCTAAATAACGATACGGCATCTGCCAGAGATTGCGTCTGCCTCGTGCAGGATGAATACTCTGACCTGGCGGCCTGTCAGGTTTAGCACACAATCAAGCATTATCAGCCACGGTCAGACAGTAATTAATGGCTCGGCCTGGTCAAACAGTAATCAATAATCAATGGTCACTCATAATCAGGTCAATGGTACGGAGCCACATCACTTAGATCGGATCTGAACGCTATACCGAATTCAAAGGTAAACACCGCCATTTAACGGCCACCATGCGGCACGCTTTGTTCAGAGAATTCAAAATACGTTTGCAATATGCATTTATGGATGAGTCGCTCGGCTACTGATGATGCGAAGATCTTGTCGCATTATTCGTTGCTCGATCACGATGAATCGATCATTCGAGAATTACACAGAAAACACGTTTAATAGTCACGATTCGTCCTATTCACTTGACAAACATTTAATTTTCTAATTTCATAGGGACAATAGAAAATACCAACGAGGCTCCTCTGCTGCGGAGGAGACGAGGTGGCGAGTTTAGAACAGCGAGTGTTAGGAAGACAAAATGTAAAGCGTCAAACAATCGAGGTCAGAAACGGACATCAGCACATCGTCGTGTTTAGGTTAGAGGATACGCGTCTGTGTTTCGTCAGCTCAAGCGTAGGGCTGTTGTTCTGCCATTTATTATCGAGGTTCGATGGAACTGAAGTACCCAGGGGTTAATGGTTCCATTCGGGTGGTCTCGCGCCGACTTGTTTACACTGTCGCCAATGCACCATCTTGGGATCATAAATTAGACACCGATGTTTCGAGAAATCTTTTCCAGAGCAGTTCCAAGATTTGGAAGGTTCCCTTTCTGACGTCTCACAACCATCCTCGCTATTGACACGGTTCCGCCAATAGACAGTTTTATCTCTGTTATAACTCCACCAATAGTTTAGTTTTGTTATAACCGTAGCTTAAGACTCAACCCTTACGAGGAATTCTGGAGTCATCGGTCGCAAGCGAAAGTGCCGTCGAGGGCAGAAGCAAATTAGATTCAAACCGAGATCCATCGAGCTCTGCTACCAGCAGAATACTTTCAATATCACTTGCACATTTTGAACATGTGTGAACATCTCCGTTCATCTGTTTTCATTGTTGAGTTTCTGTTCAAAATATAGACTAATTATTGTGTGTTAAATTGTGCGGTGTTTTACTCAATCACCCCCATCACGTTGCTTCTCATCTGTGAACATCAGTTCAAATTTTTGGGCTCTTGCACGAGATCACAGTGTAATAGAAGTGTCAGAGAATCCTGAAGATTTACAACCTTCAACGAAAGCGACGCTCCGCCACAACAGCGAGGATAGTAGCGATTAAAGTTACCCTTGGACCCCTAACCTCTGCCCTCCGGTGACGTGGAATCTTCCCTGGCGATAGCAACAGCTTCGAACCGATGCTTCCCTTTTCCTTCACGAATACGCAGACCGGCGTCGTCGCCGGTGCAGTGGCGTTGGCCGCGCAGAGGCTATTACTCGGCGAAAACTTACTTTTCCCGGGGAAATTACTTTCACGAAGTATCTTATTTCGTCGGCGACGGGTCAGAAAGGAGTGGCTCCTTCCCATTTTCGAGTTACCGTCGAAGGAGAGTGGGCACCCGGACCATCAGTACCGGTCTCGTCCATCGAAACACGCAGTCCACGCTCGCGCGCCTGCGCAACCCACTGTGCTTCGGGGTAGATTAGGGTTGATGGTCGTAGATCAAGGCTCGATGGCCTTTGAATTGAAAGGGGACGCATGCTCCTATGTCTCTTCGAGCAATGTACGGTGTTCAACAGGGATTAGAAAATTGGTTTTCATTGGGGCAAGGGCGATAAATGTTGTTCCAATTGCGTCCTCTTTAGTGGAAAGAAGGATCTAAGCACCCTAAATATTTTCGTTATTTCTAACGAGCAAACGTCACCTTTTCGTTAAGTTGAAATGCTAAGTAACAACGATGTCCGTTTATTATTGAGGAAATGCTCATGCAAATTTACTCGGAATAAGCAAAACAGAGTGTTCGCCGCAAGCTAAGCCAGAATCTGGGTTAGGGAGCCCTAATCAGGATACATTGAATTATACCGTTATCGTGGCGTCGCATAATGCTGCATAATGTAAAGCGTTCGATCAATTATGCGACGATATTTGTGCTTAATTATGCAGGTAAGCCAGGTATTCGCGCGCCGATATCGACAATCACTTTTCGGCTTCGATGTCCACACGGATTACAGATTCCTAATCCTTCATCCTAATCACACGTTTGTCGGACTTGGAGGATCCCATTAACGGTAATTAACGACGACCTTCGTCCTGGAAAGATTTCTTTTACCGTTTATACCGAAACGCTGTTTAGACACATCACGTTTTAAATATTGTACACACAATTGTCTTTCTCCTCTTCCTGGTATATCGTTATCAGTCCAAGGACATCTCTCATTCGCGCAGGAACTCTCAGCGCTAATTATCGCGCATAATACTTTGCCGCTTCGCTAAAAATTAGATTTCCAGCGGAAATAATTTCAACCTCCGCTCGGGGATTACCGTTGGTAATTCAACTTGACGAGCGTCAGCGGAACCTGATACGGCGGAGAGGAATCACGCTTTAATTCTTAAATTTCCCTGTTAATCCCGTTAGCCGCAGGGCGGAGGGGAGGAGCACCGTCGATCGATCGAATCGGATTCGATTGCACGTTGCCCCGGGGCCGTGCTTCCGCTATCGGTGGGCGAAAAGGGGCGAGCGGGAAGGAGGGGAAAAAGGGAACGGAAGGGAGTGTAAATGAGAAGATCCGGGAGTGGCAGTTAACGAGAAGATAACAGGAACACGCGTGCCCCGGGATCAGGATGCAGGGGGCAAAAAACGCCTGCTCCAGCTCCCGGCACGCGACTACTTGGGCTTCACCCGCTTGCTTCTTCGTGCTCCATCGACACTCGAACCTCCCTCCGGCCGTCTATCACTTGGCGTCTTAAACCAGGAGTCAGCGTCTAGTGTTGAGGAGCTAGTGTCTCTTCAACCGTTGATCTTTCACCTGTTCTCTCTTGTTGCTCCGATTTTTACTCGTCCATGGTCATCTACCTCCCTCTTTCTCTCTTTCTCTCTCTCTCCCTGCCCCTCTTGTTTTCCGTAGCAATGTCCTGCCTCGCAGACAACGTTGCGTCTCGTGTCTTTATGACTCCTCGTGAAGGCAAATGACCTCGTCGTCACTCTCTCCGCCCGCTCGGGCAGAAACAGAAACGAAGGGTGTAGCGGCGGGGGACGGGGTAGGAGGGACGCGCGAAAGAGGAAACGCCAGCCAACGGAGGAAATAAAGCATTTCGCGAGGGGCGGTGGGAGGGTGGGCGCGGGGGCATAATTTTCGTTTCTTCCGCGGCCGTATTTCGCGGAGACAATGCGCCCCTGGGAACCGCAATCCAGGGTGCAACCGACCCAGAAAACACGCTTGGGATTACTGTACCGCGATAGCTCGCTTTCTGCCTGCCTATTTGTCTTTGCGCCTCCGCGTCCACGCTTCCGTCTCTGCCTGTGCCCGCGCCAAGGGGGTCGAAACGCTGGCGCGAAACAAAAGTGGACACGGAATGGTCTTCTTTTTCGGGAGGATATGAGCTGGACGCCCGACAGACGCTATTGCAGGCGCAAGATGACGGGGAAGCTTTGGATTAAGTTAAATCTCCTCGCGCGCAATCTTCAATTACTCCCAAGTTATACTGAGCGTGTCGTTGTGTATAAGTAAATCTAAAGCGTGGCAGAAAGTATTTTGAACGTATTGCTTGAGCCCGATTCACAATCAGCAGGACTTGGCAAACGCGTCTGTCTATTATCGTCCACAATCTACTTGAATGTTTAGCGCTTAGAGCTTATCCCTATTCCAGTAGTGTAACAGTATACAAATGTAAACAAACTTGAGTTTGCCTGAAAAAGGAATCTTCGAACATGTCTCGATGAGAAGGGACTTTAATTGGTGTAATAGTTAATCGAAGATTCCATCGATTAAACGATTTCCATCCAGGGATGTGTAACAGGAGAGAGTAAAGTCAACTTCCGTGGTAGAAAGCTCTCTAGCCCCTAACCGACATTCACATATCGATCCTCTATGGAATCCCTTTGGCTGAGATTGCAACGATCTCCACTTGAATGCTGGAACCGAACAGCGGAAGATGGGAAACTTTAGGAGCCGAGTGGGCCCCGCGGTCCTGAGTCAGAGGAGTTTCTTGTTAAAGTAACACTGGAAAACTTATTCTATTATTAAATTTGCAACGCGGGTCGATATCTGTGCGATTCTCTTAACTCCTGTTCCAAGCGAAACCCATGGTGAATCGTGCCGTTTCCCGAATTAGACGAGACTCTCCTGATGAATCTGCTTCCCTTGGAAGATTCAAGAACCTTGGGGGATTAATTCTTTCTTCCCAGGAACAGTTATTTCACTCGAGGTCGCGCGGTTGATTATGCAACTCGTGGCGTAACGTAACGCGACATTATCGAATAAATTCGTTATTAAATTGAATAACTTGGGGGAACTGCAGACGGCAGGAACAGACAGACGTGGGAGACTTCAGCTTCGCGAAGTTTCTCGATGAATCCGCCGAGAATAGTTTGTCGTCGTCTTCGTCAAATTTTCAGCCTGCCACTGTGTGCAGTTTGCCTCTATTCTCGTATTAAATCAGACATACCTTTGCACACGTTACGCGCTTTCTGCCCCCGCCACTCCCCAGGTGTCTACGAGTTCCTAAAACGAAATATTATACGATGCGCGAAAACAGCCGGATATGCGCGGCAGGCCTGTGTTTTATTGCCCGGTACGCTTGGATAAATATGCGGACGCCTCTGCCACGACCTCCTACTCGGCCGTAAAAATGATAAAGAAGGGTATCGGCTGCTCGGCCACCCTGCAGCCTAAGAATACATATGGAATCGCCCTGCCGCGAACGCAGGACCCTCTTCTGTCTGGAATCAATGCTGAATTCTTTTACTCTGTCACGAGCATTTCCCAACGTCTTATCGCATCGTTCCTGCCGCAAACTGCCCCTCTCTCCTCGTTCCCGCGAGTAATGTTACAAACGACTGGTTGACCTTTAGCTTTCTTGTCCTGGAAGAAGGGGACTAGCTTTGTCACTGTTATATAGGAAGATTAAAAGGAGAATTGCTGAGATAGTATCGATCCCTTTTCCTCCAGCTCACCCTTCGTACGAGTCGCCTTAATAGGGCGGAAGTTTGAATTTTTCACAATTAAAGTTGAACGCTATGGTATTCACAAAAACTAACTTTTTCTTCTTTGTCTTTTCTTTCAGAGTTTGCAGAGACCATTAAAGATGCAGTGAGAAGTCCCCGCAGCAATTAGTGAGTACTCCATTTTTATGAACTGTATATCTTCGCCAGGATCCTTCTAACACACTGGCTGAAATTCATGTTTTTGCAAGAAACCATGCAACGATGTTGAGCATTACGTAATATCGTTGCTACGACTTAAAAATCTCCAAATGGAATCAACGGTTCGAGGCTTATAGGTACAAATATACAGAAAACCTCGGTACTTTCTTGCCACGGACCGCGACGATATCTCGAGGAATATTCCTTGAGGGGGTTGCCGGTCCCGGCGACTTTCGCGGACGTCTCTCATGAATTTCATAAAGTTTCATCCGTCCTGTACATTCGAAGTTTCACGAGGCCCGCGAAAATTGGCGGCCGTTCGACGCCCGCCCCAAAGCGTTCCGGTCCAAATCGAAATCTAAGCCGCGGCATCAATATACGGTGGCTCGTACTATAAATCCCGGTCGCTTTTCTCGTCGGAAAATGGGGTTACGAGATGCGGCTGCCGCTGCGACCGGCCAATCCAATCAACTTACCTAAGAGACTTATGACAGGAATTTCATAAAACGAGGAGAAAGGGCTCCCCTCCAGGCAACGACGAACGGCCACGATAATTCAGACGATTCCCTTCGCCACCCCTCCACCTGCGCGATTCTTTGTTCTCATCCACCTTTAAACTATATTCTTAATCGAATTTCAAAGGTTTTATCCGCGCCTGGGAGTGCATTATCCAGCGGCCAATAGTACTAAATTCGATTCCACCGCGTTTCGCCGAGCCAACGGGAAAGGAGCTTCTCCACTTCGGTCTTATCAATCTAATTTCAACACGGCAGGACTGTAAACGTCCCGCCAGTCACTCCACGCCCGCTGTCTCCACCTTTCCTCCCGTGTAAAATTCATTCCCCCTTTATAACAATAATGACCCTGCCGCCCTCTGCCTCGCTCGCTGAATCATTCATGCCGTCGAGGGGGTCAAGTCTGTGGAGTGTTCGTCAGCCGCCGTGCGATTACCGTGCATTAGTCGAGGCAACTTCGCGTCCCTGAAGAGGACAGAAGTGGCCTTCCAGGGAACGAGGAAGCATCGGGATACCGTACCTCCGCGGCACCGTATTTCATTGTCGTTCATCCACTTTCTTTCCCCAGTCGCCCGGTAACAGAAACCTGCTCTTAAGCAACTGATTGTCCTCCCGTCCTCGGCTTTGATATTGCATCCACTTATTACGATTGCCTGATTTTCGGCTCGGTTAGCGCAAGGAAGTATGAAAGCTCGTTTGCTTTCAATATTCAGAAAATATGACCAGAGCTTTTTTCTAAGGAAACATAGAAGTTGTTGCAGAAAAATCTTGCATGTTTTAATCAGATCTATCTTCCTCTGATGATAGATCTTCTTCAAATCCTCTATCCTAGTTTCTAAAATTACTTGAACGTAAAGATCTGCAGCTCGAACGAATTGAGTGAAAAGATCGAAACTCGCGTTCCACGGAAGCGGAAGGGTTTCGAATACAGCGAAAGTAATAATAGAAGGAAGTGCTTGCTGGAATGGAGTTAGTGAAACGAGAATACCAAGCTGCACCGTGTCCCATGCGAGGAGGTAGAGAATACAAGCCGATTAAATGCTTCACTTTCTTCCACCCTCTGTTCCCTCTCTGCAGTTTCCCGTTCGCTGTCCACGTCCTTCTGGAGGGCTAGCCCGTTGTCCGGATATACAGGGAAGCTCGTGAAAGCGAGAGCACGGATAAGTCCATTGCAAATGCGTAAGCGAATTACGAAAGTCCTTTGCCGTGGAGGAAAATTCCTTTGAGCGGTTCTATCGATGCTTCCCCGAATCGAAGGGCTAATGTACGACTCGTCGAGCTAATGGAAACCTCCTAATTCGCTAGAACACTATTAACAATCCCTCTGTTCGCCATCCGTTGTTTCGTGTAGATAGAATGTTCAAAGGCGTGCTCAGTAGCTGATTCGAGGAATCATCCCCTTCACAGTTACCAAAATATTGAACCCGGGTTCCCATTCAACCAAAGAACGTTTAATTAATTTTTTCAATACCTGCATGAAAATGTGTGTTTTTTTACGCCTGCTGACCGGGAGCAAAATGATTAATTTCAGACGTATACGCGTAAAGTCTATCTCCCAAGGGAAAAAGACTTTACGCGCATGCGTATTCGCAATTTCTTACTTTCCTCCCAAATAAACTGGAGTTTGACGTTACCCTATGGTATGAAGATGCAGTTGTTCGACTAATCGTTATCGATTTGTTGGAAAATAAATACACGTATTTATTAATTTTGAGAGAATAAAAAAGCAATCGAACATGCATATTTTTTGCGAATCGCTGAGCAGGCTTTCAAAAACACACCTTTCATGCAGGTGTTGAAAAAAATATAATGCGTGACACGGGAGAGAAGCGTTACTTCTCTCCCTTGTCACGCAATATACTATTCCTTTTTCAACCATCCGAGTAGAATGATTTCGGATCGACAGTCCAGGTAACCACAATCCAGTCACATTGACATCTCAAGCTTCCAACCCCGCGGAATTACCTCCCAGACAGTATCTTCTTTGTATTGAAACCGCGTGCCGCGAAGTTGCCAGGGTTTCTTACAGCAGCACTGATACGCAATCTTGACCGTATAAATCGTTCGTATCCGTTTTGTTCGGGAACGTGGGGCGTGGTTGAGCGCAGAGCTGAGGAAATACGGTCGAACGGTGTACTGCATGGAAACGTTCCCTCTTACGCGGGAGAAGCGGAATCGAAACGAGCTAGAACCATCCACGGAATCACTGCGATACGCAGAGATGTTTCGCTCGCTCGCGGGAACGGCGAATTGTTGCAATGAGAATCTTGAAGGTATCGTTCGTTTCGACGGCTTGTTATCAGAAATAATAAGGCCAGGCTTCGGTTTCTCGTGGGGATCGACTGCTCGCTCGCGGTTCGATGACGAACAACACAGGAGAGTACTTGACCGACTTTCCCTATCGGACCTGTTAACCTGATCCGCTTCTGTTTCGCTCGTCTCACTGACCAATAACAACAGAGGTGGTCGGTAAATCGTTCCACAGACGGTCAGCAGGTGACGCCTCGAGAAAAACCAAGCGGAAAATGTGGAATCGAATCTATTTTATTAATGAAACTACTTTATCCATCCAGGTGACTTACTATGGATCATAGTTCATAGTCGCTTCACGAGCGATCAGCTGCTCGCTGATCGAGGAGCGGTTTATTGGACAGCCTGTATTTCGCGGGATACCTCGATAAAAGAGAAGGCCATGTAATTCGCGGATCATTCGGGGCGTAGTGGTGAATCATGGAACGCGGGCGCGGGCTTGCCCGTGTACGGTCGTGTGTAGGGATTCGAGGGACTCGCAAACGCAACGCCATGACAGTTGCCTTTGATACAGGCGAAATATGCAGATACCGCGTGTATGCATATGTAACAGCGACCGCAGTATAAATACCATGCCGTGAGGAAATATTTAATGGCGTATCGACGAATGTGGGCCATACGAGGATTATACAGCTTCGCGGCGCATTCGTTCCCATTCGTTGTGCCATTGATTGGTAATATTTAACGAGGCGAAAGATTAGTGGCTATTTGTTAAACATTACCATTAATTGACGTTAGGGGACGCGAAATTCGCGCGATCTTTAATGAGCAGACGCGTGAAAGTGCTTTGAATAATGATCGCTCAGCAGTGGAAGCTGGAATTGTTAAAGTTAGACGGGATTACTGGATCGCGTATGAAATGTCCTGCAATGTGTGCTTGCGTCGAAGAAGGTACCTACTATTTGCCTGGAATGTTTCTCTTTACATGAAGCTGAAGGTCCACTTACACTATTCGTTGACTCTGAAACAACTAGCATAGGTTAATTGGGAAATTTCTGCTCTTCTTCTTAATTATCCCCAACTGCGAGCTTCACTATAAACGTCACTTCACAGACATAGAACTTTTCATCCCCTGTCTAATCTGATGCAGGGAAATCAGGCCTAGCCGACACACGAGTTCTTTCAATTCTAATTCGAATCCCAACGGTAAGACAATTACACTTGACATTTTACAATGAACGTCCAACGCAGAGACATAGAAAGTTTTGAAGGCGTTGAGCTAAGCCGTACATACCTAATTGTTTCATCGCAAACTACATAAATCTTTTCTTTGCTGGACCGTTCGCGTTCTTCGAAAGCTCGCCTCAAATACAGAGCCGGCGGTACGACTCGCTGCCATTGTCTTGAGCTTACAGGCACGGCAACAAGCTTATAAGCCGCAGGCTGCGGAATGCGAGGATTAAAAGCCCGCCTTGCTTTCTTTGAGGAAAGCCTGATCGGCATGGTTGAAATGCTCCTCTGCTATAACACCATTCCGACGCCGGTAGAATAAATTAAGAATTCGTGATAACACCCACCTTTTCGTACCATCCCTCCCGTGGTCCTGAATTTCAGTTTTTGTTTTCACATTGGGGGATTCCGCGAACGTCATAGGAATGTAGCTCTGATTCCATTACTCGAATTCCTACATCGCCGACGTGGCATTTTTTTTGCTAATAGCGCTGGTGAATCAGTCGCGTTCCAGGAATGTTTATTGACGATTCAAGTCACGCGATCCCGTCGAGATGAATTGGGGGTGTTTAGATCGTACGCGAAATCGGTTGCAAAAGGTAGTGGGGATTGTTGATGGCCGGTTTATTGTCTATGGTATCGAAATAACCGTGAGCTTTACGGTCTATGAAAGCGAACGGGGTATCCAGAGGCTCGTACATGTCGGTCGCGTTACGTATCCGCTGGCATCTTGCGCAACTGAAACGCTCCAAGTTTCTGAGCGGATTCGATATTACAGTTATCAGGCTAACTTCCTGCATTCCGAGGTTCGAACTTCTTTATAGATTCTTCGGAACTTTATGGCCCCAAGTATGCTCATATCTTCCGGCCGTTTAGACTTCTACGCGTGTTTTACGGCAACCGACGAGACGAGGACTGTAACCTTATAGAACGAGGGAAATGTCGAAGGATTCTAAAAGCCGTGATTTTGTTATTATTCGTGTTCCCGCATCATCCGACGAGGTTCGATGTAATCATGCTTCTTTTGAAAAAAAAAAGATATGTAAGTGGAAAATAGTTCTGAAACTGTCCTTTTGGAAAAAGGAACGTTGGGTTCTCGAAGCGCTGTCCAACATCGTATCTTCCAAGAAAATGCAAATGACTAGAAGATTTGCACTCGGTCGTGCAATACCGCTCGCAATCCCGCTCTATTCTCACTCGAGCAGCGAGGAATATAGTTCTGGCACAGTCAAGAGTGCAGAATCCTCTCTTGAATGTAATTTCAAATGATCATTCCCACGAACGTTCCCGCTTATATATCCGTCCGGGATCGTCGGAGCGGTGTCTCGGGATCGCCCGTCGTTTCTTCCCCCATAAACTTAAAACTACCCTTTTATCTTCTATTCCATCGCAAATTCTCTTCCCGCGCTGATTTGTCTTCTCCCTTAGGGCGAGCACCGCGGTTTCGCCAATCCCCCTGGCGTGCTTGGTAGACGTAGCTTTCGTGGATGAAACCGCTTCCATGTCGGAGGAAGGCCCTCTGGAAAATAAATATTTGTTTCGCCGATGCGCGGCGAAACAGTGAAAACAATCGATGCTCGAAGAAACTGATTCGCCGGTAAGATTTGCACGAACCGAAGGTGCGGATTTACGGAGATCGAGTCTGCACGAGTGGACGCTCAGATCGAAATCGGCGATCTTCGAACGTAATCCGGAATGGTCCTCTACATAGCTGTTCTATGTACACATCGTGAGGTCGTTCGACGAGATCGTGCTGATTCCTTCTGGGCGATTCCACCCAGGGGAATAATACTGACCCCTGTCGGACGGCAACATAGTCGTGTCCCGCAAGAAGACATCCCTTGGCCGGTTATTAGGTGGACTGGAGTGTTGGAGCACTTTGGCATAGCCGTTGTTTTATGTGTGTCACAGACATCTGGTACTAACAAGGTGCGATACAAACGGCACTAAAGAGTCACCCAAGAAATAGCCCCTTTTTGGGCTCACGATTTTGGAACTGAATTTTATGCCAAATGATAGCTTAGGATTAAACATCGATCACGACAAATTTTCAAGTTGAGGTGACAATTAGTTTCTGAGATATGGGAGGTGAAAGAAATGAAAATTCATTAACACGTCAGCCCATACACTTCGATGTATGGACTTTTATGTCAGTCCGATAATTTCAAGAATTGTTCCCACTGGTTTTGCTGACTGCTAACAACGAATTTGAACTTAGATTTTCAAAATTCACAAAAAAAATAAATTAAAATTAAGAAATATAAATGTCTGTGTAGTAGGTGCTTTTTTAATATATCGTCCACAATGCTGAATCGGCCATTTGATTTTTTTTCGTGAATTTTGAAAATCTAAGGTCAAATTCGTTATTAGCAGTCAACAAAAGCAGTGGGAAAAATTCTTTAAATTATGGGACTGACATAAATATCCATACATCGAAGCGTATGGGCTGACGCGTTAATGAAATTTTCACTTCTTTCACCTCCCATATCTCAGAAACTAATTGTCACCTCAACTTGAAAATTTCGCGTGACTGATGTCTCATCATAAGGTACGTTTCGCATGAAATTCAGTTCCAAAATCGTGCGCCCAAAAAGGGGCTAAAAGGGCCTCATTTTTGGGTCACTCTTTGCGGGCCTAGCTATAGACAATCTAAATCCGTAAGACGAAATATTCCCGATTTTTAAACTCATAAAAGCATGATAGTGACGATTTTAATCCCAGTGCATGTTTGGGTTTCTGGAATTGGGGTCAGATACAGCTAGGCTCCAGCAATCTAAGTGCTGTCAGCACAGAGTCCCACGAGTTCCAGATGGTCAGTTTCGTGTTTCATGTCTAGTATGAGGTCCCCAGTATACTGTCTAATGAGTTCGAGGTTGTCAGTTCTTTTCCAAATCAGTTCTATTAGCTCCTTCAGGGCTGGACACCCCACCGTCTTGTTACACAAGTCTGGAACTGTCTGTATCGAATCGTGCGGGTCTAAAATCATTTATATTGAATCTTACCGGTTCCCATGGATCCATCCTCATCTGTACTCGATCTTCACGATACCCATGGGGCCAGGACTGTCCCGACTAGAGCTACTTCCAAGTGTAGTTGTTTCGTCCGTCTTCCGTGCGACGTGTTACAATAGAGTGAGGGCTGTGTATTTTTTGCAATAGCCCAAGTAAAATTTATCCGTTTACTACAACAATGTTTCTTCAATCTGAATGCATGCATTCCGGATAGTATTTAACGAGATTGCTGCAGTGTGTTATATGTGAGTTTATGACGTAGTGTAAGCATTATTCTCATGAGCGCAGTGGATGGAGGGAAAATGTACGCAGTTCGGTTAACAATAAGCACATAAAATATGCTGGTTATTGGCTACTTGTAGGATACGTGTATCCAGGCGCTAAATTCACAGGATATACTGCACAATACCGGAGAATCTCTCTAATAACGTATCTGGAAGATTGTGTGGGGTCGCTTTTGGCAACATGGACTTTCCCCACGAAGCAATCACCCCATGGATAGGATAACCTAAATTCCCCTCGCCACTATCTCACCACCATCGCTGGCTCTCCGTGGCGAGATAAATTCGACAAATCGCCGCCGGCACGACGCTGCACGATCCTGCGTTTTACCACATTATTATATTACTCCTTCCACCACGTCGAATATAATATAAGGCGAACACACAAGTTTCTGATAAATGAATCTCGCGACGTGACTTACGGAATATTTGTCACGCTAATTAAACCTGATACCCGTAGTATTCTTAATAACTATGCTCACGACTCGTGGGTACGTTTATTTTATCCTTTTCTTTCTTTTGGTATTCTCCGTCTGCCTACCCAGAATTATCTGCACTGCGTGTAAAACATTTTATGGCCGTTAAAACTGATATTCCATTTCTATGTACAGAGGGTCCTCGAACGAAATGTTTTTTTGTTTCGTTTCGGTTCAGCTGCGATAATAATAATTTCGTTTCGGTTAATATCGTTCCTGCTGAAAAATATTGCATTGCCATTGAAATGGAATACAAATTTTGTTCCGAACCGGTTATTTCAGTTATTAAAGAAACTCGTATAAACTTAGCTTTAACAATTTTATTGGAGGTGGTAGTTATATTATAAAATGACATCCGAAATCACAGAATATATCTACTGTTCATATTCAGGCACAAATAGTTTCATGATGAAAATAAGAGGTGCGCTCAATTTCAATTTATTAACATAAAGTGTCCATCGAAAACAAAATAACAACGTTATCAACCAGAATTTTTATTTCAGTTATATCGTTTGCACTACTGCAATAAGGTTAAGAATTTCATTTCGTTTCTGTTTTTTGTCCGGGAAAAATATTTCGTTCTTTTCGTTTATTGTTTTCGTTCCTCTTCCGTTCCGGATCCCTGCTTCTATATGAAATTTTCGTCGGAAGCTGATGACCTAGAATTTTAACTCTGCCTTAAGTGGATTCAAACGAATAAACAGTGCCAAAATTTTTCATCGAGTTTCCGCATGAACGAGAACGAACGAGAAGAACGACAAAAACGGCAAGGAAACGAGAACAACGGAATTTGACGCGAATACTGACAAGCCGGTGACTGAGTTCCCAGTCGAAATTCGCGTCCGTGGCTCGGTGCTTGTTAGTCTAATTACTTGTAAGTGGAGTTGCGGCCGTAACGAACCAACCGACCGGCTGCTCCAAAACTTCTCGACGAGTAAACACGCTCGCCGCCGCAATATTATTCGGCAGATCCTTCTCCGCTGCCGTCAGCCCCTCCTCTTTTTCTTCCTCTTCACCTTCGCGGCAATCTTCTTTGCGCAACCAGCAATTTTCCTCGACCGCGGCGAACGACTTCGTCGAACAAGTTTTCATAAAAAGCAATTTCGCGGGGGGTAACTACACCCGATGCATTATATTTCCTCGTTACAGTACTTTCCATTAGTTTTCGAAATTCTATTTGCGGGCCGCGCCGAATAAATCAGTTTAAACGGTCTGCGTTATAAGGCTGCCCGTTACGCGCCGTCTACGCTGCGGCCAAGTGCCGCGCGGGCGGCAAATTCTCCTTCTCTGTAACGCGGATTCACTTGAACCACGGTAGTTACATGGATGAGCGACCAGGGCGACCAAGTAGACGATGTTTTTGCAGCGCCACGCGTATCCAGTGCCCGATGAATTGCCATACATCGTAATCAGCTTAGGGACGGACGCACGAGCGCTTACTCGAGCGTGCGTTATAGTATTTGCTCGCAGTAAACTTACAGCGATGGTGGGGGGTGGACTGAATACGTCGTCACAAAGGGAAGAAGAAGCGTCTTGTTCCGGCTCCGTGGAAAAATTTGTTTATTCCGCAACACCGGCAAACTGCAAGAAGCTCTCCTTGTCTTCCGGCGACGTCGAAGCGCGTTGTGTACACGGTATCGCTAAATTGCTCTAGATTTTAACGTAAACATAATTAACTTACAATAATTTCGTGTTTCTGAGACTCGTGTTTTTCTTGCTTCACGGCGAGCAGACGGACGACGTTACTTTTCGCTTGAGTCTTCCGGTGAAATTGATCTTGTTACAAATTGAAAAACCTCGGTAGACTTGACAAATATGTATGTTTACTGGTTAAAAGTTCATCATCAACTTCTGTAAATATTGAATTGGCGCTGTTGATATTCGGTTATCAAGAAACCAATACCGCTACACAATCAAGACTGTCATTCACAAAATGATTCTACACTATTATTGCAACGCGATAGAATTAAAAAGTGAACATGGTCGAGGCCTATCTTCACGCTTCATTTCGTTTCGACTTCTTGCCACGGCTACCGAACGCGTGTTTTTCATCGGAATTGAAGAACTATCGCTAGATATCAGGCGTGTGCGGACGCAAAGGCGCCGGCGCAGCCGTGAGCGAAGCTTATCGCCGGAGTAAACTTCAAAGTCGCTTAATGGTGAAACTAATTACAGACAGCGTTCTGCACACGCTCCCGCAGCAGCACGGCTCCCAGGATTAGCGTGACGTGCTTCCGTGTCCCCCTTTTGCGGCCGGGCACGCAGTCCTCGATGATAACATGGTCGCTTTGGAGTTTCGAGGCTTGAAAATTGAAAAACTTACGGTCGCGGTACCTGGCCGGTCTTAATGCGGCAGGAAGTAGTCGGTAAGCACGAGTGCTTTCGTGACATCGGTGACCCGTGTTCCTCCTTGGGCTTTCCCACCCAACTCTGCCAGTTTTTCCATCTGCCTCTTCTATGTCGACTATCATTTTCGAGTTAATTAATCGACCGACAGAAAGCATCGGGTACGAAATCTGTTCTGCGCATGCAACTCGTTCACGTGCATCTTAGATAGTCGAAATCTCGCTTTACAGTCTACACACAGCGCAGAAAAGTTTATTAACATCGACCGCTCCGATAACAATTCCCACGTATTTCGCTGGCACATTTTTCCAACGTGGCTTAATAACCGACTCGTAAAATAATTACTTAGCGCAACGAAATGCTTGCACTGAGAGTTCGATGTGGAGTCTCACTGTTCAAGCCACAAGTGTTGGCTAACTGTTTCCATGTGTCCTGAATTTTCTAATTTCCAACGAGTCCATTTGGGAGATTACCTACTTAATCTCATCCATCCCGTGGAATACTCTGTACTCGTTTATCTTGGTTGCTAGTGCAGAAAGCTCCATCAATGATACAGTACAATTACTCGGTTAGTAGCTGCTAAAAATAGTGCCCAGCCTGGCTGCGATGCACGCATTATTCAAAGCTGGGAACGGAAGGCTGATTTTTTTCGCTGGCGCTCGACGGGACAGCGGATAATTTCGGGCGTACCTGGCCACGCAAGCTTCCACTGGAATTAACCTAATTACTTTCGAACCTGAGGGCCGTTAAACTGCGACGTTGGTGCGCGCGCGAGTAATCCTAACGTTTCGGGGAACGACGCTGTTAAAATCACTGTTCTGGAATGCGACTGCGTTCTGCCTCTCGCGAAACGTTTACCGTCAGCCCGACGACGTACGAGCCCCGCCGTAAGACGCTGGAGGGGGGGGGGGGGCGCGAGCTTCGTTACAATTTATTCCACGCTCGTCCTTTGTAATTAAAAAAGCCCGATTCATTAGGACCGTCGCCTTAGAATTTAATTGCTTCGCCGATGGAATTTCCGCGCCGGAATAACAAACCGCCGGCTGAAGGAGAATTTTAGCGGAACGCTGGAGCGGATTTCTGGAATTACGTTTGTAATTCACTGGGGCGACATTGGCTTCAGAGTTAACGGAAGGGAAACGTTAAAGATGTCGGAAGAAAAATTCGCGTTTCGGTCGAGTTACGGGAGTGCCAAGTGCGTTTACGGTCACCGAAATTAAGAGCAATCACCGACGATATTTAGCGGCGAGTAGTTTAGCATTTTTTAAAAAAAGAGAATCATAAATGGGACTGAAGGATCTATACGCGCTGAGTTCTTTAAATTATGGTGTTTAATCTGTAAAAGATTTCTTCGCCGGCACTCTTCGCCAACTATCCCCGAGTGTATGAGCGGAGCAAGTAGAATCGCTCAGTATGCGGTCAGACGCAGACAAGTGGTTCACGCCCGCGGGCCGTCGAACTCGCTCCAAGTTACTTCACGCCTATGCCACCAGCAAATGCGCTATTCTAACGCTGAAAATATATTCGCAAAATCCTTCCTCCCTTTTCGCAAACAGACGTACACCTCTTTCGAGTCACTATTCACTTTGACTAGATTCCAAGATAGCAGCTTGCAACACTTAATTGTACAATCCGTGCGTCCTCGTTGCAAGTGACACGTGTACAATAACTCTCGAGACAAACATGAATATTTATCATTCTCGCCGCGGCGTGCGCCCGCGCGTGTTGTGTTTTTGCGAGGCGGCGGGAGCGTCATAAAGGATATCCACGCCGACCTCGCTACTCATTGCGATTCTATCCTAATCTGGGGTGGCGGGGGAAAGAGAGACGGCTGCTTGGCAGGCGCGGGGATCGCTTAATTGGAGAAACGCGCGGCGGTGTCGGAAAGACGGGTAACTTGAATTTGTCGATATGACCCAGTGCAGCCGGCAATCGAGTTAGGTTAGTTACGGTGAATTCAGAGTGGCACAATGGATGAACCGAAGGCTCGTGTGCCCCGGAAACGAGTGTGCCGGGCGTCGAAGCCATAAGGAGTTCCTTCACGTTTGCGGGAGCCCGTGTGCGCCGCCGCGTGCTGTACAATTCCGCGACCTCACCCGCTCGTAATGAGAGACTTTAGAAGCCTGTGTACTTGCGCCTCTGTGTACACACGGGGTGAAATACAATTATTGCCGGCGAAAGTTCCCCCGTTTACGTTGGCAGTTTGCTCCTTTCTGAACTTATTGTTGACTGTGCCAGAAACACGCAGTCTTCGTACACAAGACCGTTTGACGTGGTTCTTCAACATGGAACGATTGTGCAATCATCGGGGAGAAGACTGCTGCTCGTATACAGTAGCGATCGAAAGAAAGTTTGAAGGGTGGAGGGTGGCAGTAGATTGGGAAATTTTATCCTGATCGATGTCGACAGGAATTGGGGGATTAACTAAGGAAGACTAAGAATACCAAGGCGACCAGTAAAGATTAAGTTTGGTGTTCAAGTTTTATATGTGAGGGAGCATGTTTTAATAAATAAAAAGGATGTTCCCTCTACACTAGCTAATAGTTTAGTTCGTATCCAACGCCGTGCAGAAAGTAATAAATACAGAACGCTCATGCTAATCAAGATAAACACAATTTATTATTTTCATCATGTTTCAAGTAATATTTTATCCATTTCAATTCCATGTAATTACTGTTGAATTAATGATACAATTGTTTTGTTTTAAGTTGAAATTAAGTACGTTTTTATCAACATTTTGTGATTAAGACGTTGCTTGAATTATGATTCTAACCTCTGAAATAAATTCTTTATTATTTGTTTATGTCATGGGGCAATGACGAACAACTCGGATGGGGTAAACCTTCGAGATTAGTAACGATAACCGATTTTGATGAAATTTACAGCATGTATAAAACTTACGTAAATCCTCAAAAGGGATTTTTGAATTTTCATTACAGACTCAGACAAAAAAGTTTAAAAAACGACCTTTACTATTTTTTTTTTCGATATTCTTACCAATTGCATTTTTTTTCTAACGCACAAGAAGAGGAATTTGATAAATACATTAGGTGTAGGTTGCAGCCGCGCTTTCTGTGCGACTTCTGCGATATTTAGCACTCTGTTCATGATTACCCCACGACAGTCGAGTAATCACGAACACCAAGGGCTTTGCTTTTTCACTATAAAGTTGATTTTTATAATAATTAAACAAATTCATTTCTCATATAACTTCCGTTTTGTTTGCTTTTTTGCCTAGGTGTTCGTAATTACCCTCCTCTCCATTACATACAAAAACAAAGGGGTCGCTTTTAATCCCAGACACGGGATATCAATGGAAAAACATTCTACGCGTTTGAAATAATTGCAGAAAAGAGAGGACGGTCGAGAAACATAAAGCGGTAATTAAATATCAGGTTAGCGGACAATATTTTCAGTGACCTGACAGAAAAAGGAACGCCAAGGGACTCCCGTTGTAGTCGATTCAACACGAATTGGCTTTCAGGAATTTCCTTCTTTTCTGTAACAGCGGATTAATTAATCCACATCGCAGCACTTTCATTATCACAACGTCGGGACACGGTGTACATAAATTACGTGTCGTGCTGCTGCGACAATGTTCCAACGCCATTTTTCTGTCTGCTGGGTACCTGTCGTAGTATACGCACACAGGGTGACTCAGCAAATATTATCATGTTAATATTATTGAAACGAGAACTGATGAATAATTTTCCTCGGTGTAATGACGCTTTGGCAGCGATCTATTCCCTGAAATCACGGGTTGACTTCAGCCTTGCTCGTTCGTTGAGGGGTCATTCTACTTTAATCGACCGAAAAATGAAGTTATTTTTTTAAGATTCATTCTCAGTAAATACTTATCTTATAATTTTATATTTTGACATGCATTAAGCCACTCTTATATTATTCAAAATAAATTTAAAGATAATTTTTTTAATTTGCTTTAAATTTTTTTATAGCACACTTTGGCCTCTCAAAAAGTGGTATGTCCGTGGCGCAGATGATTTCCCCACTCAGGCTTATTTGAAACAAAAAACTCGAAAATTAAAAAATTGTTGGATAATAACAAAATGGCGCCTGTTTGAAAGAATAGTTTGACAAAACACCCTTATTCGCGGTTATTTTTCGACAAAATTTGTTAATTGAGGTACTCATACAGATGTGGAATCTTTTCGAATTGTTTGTTTCATACCTCTTTTTTAGGTGTCACATTGACGCTATGAAGGAACATTTAAAGCGATTTAAAAACTCTTTTTAAATTTTTCTTATAACGTAACAGTAGCTTAATAAATTCCAAAAAGATTTATTTCATTCCATGTTGTATTTGTTGCAAAACGAATCTTTAAAAATATCTTAATTTTTCAGCCGATCGAAGTAGAACGACCTCTTAAAAACAGACCAGCTACGTTCTTGATATGGTTGCGAATGCTCGAATTTTAAATGCTTCGTTTGCCGCGATACTTCCCTTTCCAATCGATCCTGGGAACAGCTGCCGTCATTATTTGCGTTCAAGGGAACAGCTTGAACGGGGGGGATCGTTTCGAAAGTCGATACGCGAAGTGATTAAAGACGCGTTGGCCTTTAGGACTGCGCGCACAAGAGGCGTCCCCGAGGAGAGAAAAAAAAATGACCGCAACGCTGAACTTTGAAACTCAAATAAGGTACTTAACAAGTGTCGGGGCGGTTTCGAGGTTGGAAAGATGGGCGAAAGAGAGTTTCCACCCGAAACCTTTTGAGCGCCTCAAGTTTCTCGGCTCCGCTCGACTTGTATCTCTGTAAAAAATGTCCGCTAATTTTGTCCCGGCTTGTAGGTATGCATAAAACGCGGGCGAAAGTTTGCGCGGGAATACCGAGGGCGCGAAAACTTTATCGACGTTCAAGCGGGTGTAACGTCGGGTTACAACGTGCAACAATTTTTATCGCGGTGTAAAAGAATGCTTGACGAGTTGCCGCTTCCAGGAGACGTCATTAACAGGGATTTCTTCCTTTTCTTTCTCACGGTTACATCGTGCCTCTTTATGCCTCGAGTGTTTCACAGTTTTATCGTCGTCTCATCCTTTCATCGAATAGAATAGAATTCCACCAATTGGATGAACGCTGTGGGAATTCAGACACGGACCAAGCGTGTTCCGAACAATTCGTTTCGTATAAACTAACGTTTCGACGTAGGTATATATATATATATATATAAAAAATAACAATTTTGAACGGAAACAAATATTTGCTTTCATGCAGGCGGCGCACGAATTGTAGTGCCTCGTGCACGGGGTCCGCTTGGAAATACACGCCCAATTTGCCAGCGAAATTGCACCATGAGAATTTCATAAATCACACGGCAAATATCAATTACACCGCGATGCGAGCAAGCGGCGAAGAGGAGCACTACAGACTGGAACTAGGCTACGATTAGCGTAAAATGCTTCTCCCCGGCTTCGTAACCGGGTTATTTTTCTCAGTTTATGTACGTCACGGTGTATAGAAGTGCTAGCATGGCAGTCGATACGATACGCGTGGCACGAACGCGCTCCGAGTTGTTTCAGAACAATGTCTTTCGTGAAAGCGGCGAGCTTCATTGCGAGAACAACGTCGAGGCAGCTCTTTAATCACACCGAGCAACGGAGTGGGGAGAAACTTTCTAGTTAAACAATACGAGAGCATGGAACCACCCCGCGCTGCTCACTCTCCGCGTAACTAAATTTTAATAAACTTTCGATCTAATGGGATCCCGACGAAGATTCGTATAATTCTCAGCCTTTTCTGTTCTCTCGACACCCTTTCGTGTTTTCCCGTGGGAGCCCTGGGCAGTCCCACCTAAAATGTAAAATAAATATCACGCACGATTGTACAGATTTCGGTAAATATATTTTAACATATCCATAACGATTTACTACCACCGTCTTGCCACACAAGGAACATTCATTGATATCATACTCAGTTCGATGAATAAAGCCGCTATCTTTGTACGAATCAGGCGGCAATAAAAATATCAAAGCTGACGTACTCGAGGGACTAATGGTTTCCCGATAAACATTAATAACTAACGGTACTCGAGCCACCGAAACGCGGGAGTAAAGGGAATGGTTCTCCCTTTGAAGCCTCGATGCTTTAAAGCTGGTGGCAGGCGTATGCGCATCCAAGATATCCAGAGAGAGATAGAGATTACTGTGTTTCGCCTTTATGAGTAGGCGAACAGTCGTGTCTGGCGGCGTCTTAAAGGCGACCGCGCGTTCCGCGGCGTCTCGGAATCCCGAAGCCGAAACTCAAAGTCTGGCGAGACGGGGGGCCGAGAACAGGGGTTGAAGTTCTGCTTGGTTCGTCCCCGTAATTTGACAGGCGGAATTCGCGGCACGCGACGCTACGCGGAACACGGGGAAAAATTAAGCGTCGGCGCTCGATGAACGTCGTTAGAGAAGTCCCATCGGCTTTAGATAATCGTTAAACCACCGGCCACCACTGCCACCCCGCAACGTCGTTGGATAAAGTATTAAAGCTCGTTAAATCTGGCCGGTGTTCCGTCCAATTTCGGAATACTTATCGCAATTTTCTTCAGCGAACTTTCGCCCTATCCTCTACCCTCCCCGCTGCAATGTTCTCCTCGAGTAATACGCGTTTCCCTTGGCTGAGCATTCTGCTCCCAGTTTTTAAGTGGCCGTAGCCCGGGGATGAGGCGAGAAAGAGCAAAGTAAGACTTCCGCAAGGGAAGTTTTTTCGTGGCGGCTTTACCCCCGCGGATCAACGTGACCCAGCGAGAGATTGCGATCCGGGAGGGGGGGTATCGATCGCCCGACGCCGCCGAAGGTAGCCCGTTGCACCTGAAGGGACACTTTCCGAAGCGGTTGCCCGTTTGGAAACGTTCGAGTTTCGGTGAATGTGAGCTCGTCCCCGTCGTCCACCCCCATTCCGTAGTCACGTAGTAAATAATGGAAATCGGGAGACTGGTGGACTGTGAAAAGGGCAGATATCGATTGAGTTTCGCGGTGTTCGCCGGGCCACGAATTGGCTGGATTCGGTGATAGTATTCGGTGGACTTGTTGAAAACTGTAGTAGGACATGATATGAAGCTGAGATTTTTTAGTCTTCTATCAGTTAACTTGCCTAGGCAATAATCACATTTCTTCTTCCGGATATTCCAATATTTTAATATTTTGACGCTGACCATTTAGTCTCCCCTCTTCAATTTGTGCAATCCAGGTTAATCCCACCGTCCCATAGTGTAACGAGTAAATAGGAAAAAATCAATTTTCCATTAAGATACAGTTATTTACATGTATTGATATGTTAATCATATTTATACATAAAAAATTAATTTTTAATATAAAATAAATCATTGAAAAATATTTTTGAACATAATAAAAGTATGTTTAGTTTTAATAACAATTATAAAAAATGAAATAAATTTTTGAAATAATTCGTATTGATAATAAATTTTAAATTATTCATTCGTAATATACATGTTCATCACTATCAGTTGAATCTGAAGGAATTTAAAGCTTAGTGTCTTTTAAAAATAAATATTCGAGCACAAATTTATCAAGTGTTCGTTTTATTATGTGTATTTTTGCTTATGTGGGAGGACTCGGGAGCAGATAAAATTTATACCAAATTAAAGGGCATAAAAAGTACTAATTGTAGTAAAGAAATGAAAGAACCGATGTTTCGTTTTTTTTAATTCTCTCCAGAATTTAGAAGATGCGACAAAACGTAATAATTTGAGCCACTGGTACGTATCCCTATCTTTAAATGCAAGAATTTTTAATTAATAAAACAAAAAAATTATATATTTTGCTTATTTTCAAGAAAAAAGAAAGAAAAGAACTTATAGATGCAACAAAAATACAATGAATAAATATACGCGCTGTCTGTGGCAGTTTGCGTTTGGTTATTCGACTTTGAATGTAATTACTAATCTTAAATTCGTCAATTATGTTAATAAGTTACTATGTTCTTATATCGAAGGACTGTTCCATGAAATCTATCAATTCCATGAAACGAAATACAAAATTTAAAAACTCAAATTTTTGCTTTTCGAACACGCACCGCGATACTGTGCGTCCGACCAAACTAATGTTCGTTCACTGAACCGTCGCGCGTATCGGGACAAAGGATCTTTTTCACGAGGGGTGTGATGATCGTGGCAGGCGTTTCGCGATGGAAACTAAGTGTACAGCGCGTTGGGAGACCGCCGCCGTAGGGGCGCGCAGCGGGTAACCGCGCGCGTAGAGGTGGCGAGTGAACGACACCGACGAGCTGTGAAGAAACTCGATTCTCGGAGGGGGGCGATAATCGATCATAACTAGTTGGCCCGTCACGGCGCGCCGGCGGCTAATTGATGCGCGATAAACACATCACTTAATTACTCGCGGTGGATCGGGGCTGCGTTCTCCGCACGCAACGTACCACGCCGGTTGCTCTGCACGCGCGCAAGATGGGGCCAGGTAGCCGCGCGTTCGCGTAAATATGCACGCGTGGACGCACCTGGCCGTTCAGGGGTTACGGGGCACAAAGTACACGCCCGAGGGCACAAAAGTCCCGCGCTGCCGTGCTTGCGTCATCGCACCTGTGCAGGCGAACGAGCGAGCGCAACTTTGCTTATCGGAACTTGACCGTGCGCGCGGGTGTGAGCGTGCTCAATGGACCGTGATCTCGCATTGTCGCGTTCTCTTGCGCCATTAAAACGCGTGTGTGCGCGCCAGCCGAATGCGTGCGGACGCGAAAATTGAATTTCCCGCGTTGCCAGGGTGGAAATTGCAGGGAGATACAAAAAGCTCCCCGAATGGTCTGTCTACTTTTTTGGCCCCCTTTGGCCGGCCCATTCCTTATCCTTTTTACATTGGCTCTCCGTCGACTGCTCTCTCTCTCTCGCTCTCTTTCTCTGGCGATGGTGTCGAATAACTTTTGGCTGGCTGGAGATCCGATTCGAGCATGGCGTTGCGACTCTTTGCGGGCGGCAAGATTCGTTCCGCGTGAGCGGTAGTCTGCGGAGCACCGCTGCTGAAGGAGAGATTCGATGAAATCTACGAAATTTTGTGCAGTTTCGCTTGGATTTTCCCGCTTCGCGATGGAAACGTGTCGCTGGGCATATACGCTGGTGGAGCCTGATGCTCTTACCGAACACTTTGGTGTAACACAGGATTTCAAAAGCGCGCTAGCAGTGGAAGCACTGAATATTTTTCATGTATTATCCTCATTGACTGGGGATTACATCGGCAGAGTGAAGTAGCAAGGCGATCAAAATCTGGGGATTGAAATGTCTGCCGCGTTAGAGAGCACAGAATTCCCTGACGAAGGAAATTGCGGTGGCTGTCGTGCGAAAAAATACACGTAACGTAGTAATCATACTTAGGTATTTATTATAACAGACGCGAAACTACTCCTAGGTATAGCTCGACGATCTTTTCATTCCGGGCAGCGAAAATTTCGAACGAAGTAATTCGAAACACGAAATCACTTCTCTTTTTCAAATAAAACTTGGCTCCGCGTGAACGCGGGGGTGGAACGCGAGAAAACATTGATTCAAAAGCAACGCCTTTGCTGAAAAGCAAAGTCGATTTGCATGCGTCACTCGATTCCCTGTTTTCCCCTCTTTCGGCTCGAGCCCCATTTGCGGGGCGCAGACTTGCAACCTATAATCGACCAGACCGTTCGACGATGTTATTGCTGTTAAACGGCCTTGGACTTGGTCGTGGTTTTGGTAATGCTGGATCGTAACGAAGTCTGAGAGCTTTCATTTCGGCCGGTGGAGTATGGGGTCGTCGATAAATACGTGTCTGTGTTCCGAATGTCTTACTTTATTTCCTGTGTTTAAAGTTACGGCAATGCAGTGGTGTTACAAATATAAATTGCTTCGTGGACCCCTTTGCAGGTGTGTTTGGAGGTGCCATTAAATTCCACACCGTTGTTAGATGTGCGAGTACTTCGTACCTTCTATCGCGGATGAAGTATAGGTAAGTCGGTAACATATTTTTTGAGAATGTGTTGTCATTTTCATTATGGCTTTCGTATGAATGGAATGGAAGAAATAAATAAATTTGGTGGCAGTAAGGGGGAACACCACTGTGACGATTGGAAAAATGAGTCAATTTTTAAGATTTTTGTAGGAATAGCTTACAGTTTTCATATAAAATTGTTATTGCCTATCTTTAGTACAATGTCTTAAGAGACTATAAAAATATTAATAGAAAAACATGCATAGATTTTCATATACAGTTAATCTTCTAGACTCCTCACAAGAGAACATAGGTCGCTTATCGAAAGGGAATCTTTGGAACGGCAACTGTGAAATCAAATTTTTTTGTTTTAATATAATCTATATGAGTGTAGTTTCCGTTGTACGTACCGATTTTTTAATAAAAAATATTTTGGTATAAATGGTGCGCTTTAGAAGAAAAAGTTTCGAAAATCCGCTAAATCCAACTAAAGATAATCTTGTTTTAAAGATCCTGTCAAAATTTCAAGTCGATCGGATAAAAATTGACAAAGTTATGGATTCGATCAGTTAGAAAAATGTCGTTTCGAGAAAATCTCGTTTAAAGTTTGACTTGTAATGCGTTTGTAAGCGTGATGCGTTTCACAAAATGCATTGTATCTCCATAAATTCTTCAATTATCGACTTGAAATATTCAGAAAATATTTTTGACGAGTTAAACATTAAGAAAGTGAAAAAAAAAGAATCGAAATTTTTCAACTTTCACAGTGGTGTTCCCCCTTAATAAGGGAGGGTAAAATACGAATCACAGCGTTAATGTAAGTCACCATTCTCAACGCATATAAATTACAGCTGGTCTACGAGCAGGATTACCATTTACAGCTTTCATTATCAATGATTATTAAGTAGCCTGAAATATAACGAATAAATCACAACGATTCATGGGACGCATAATGGTAAATGAATGTCCCGCAGGACGCAGAATGCCTCACACGAGGACATGCGTCACTTCGAGATAAGCTGAATGTAATGGACGCGTGCCCTACAAAAGTTTAACATCCCTGCATGGTTTATAGGAGAGCAGTCTTTTATTTCTATCTGACGACGCATAGCGACGACCTATTCTATACAAACTGGCCATTCAATACTATACATAGCTACACGTTCCAAGATTCCAAAGCTCCCTATAAAACACCTTTTCCGATTCGATTTCCGAAGAAATCACCGCGGAAATCTGTTTTCCTCCGACGAACCAACAGCTTCTTCTCCTATATCAGAAATTAAAACTTCGTTATCGCGCGAATCAATCTCGGGGGAGCTAGAGGGCGAAGATTGAAACCGACAACACGACTCTCCTCGATTAATCTCGGAATGATTTGTCCGTAACTGGAGACTATCCGTCGTCTCTCAAAGACGCTCTTCAAGAAGGAGGTTAAAAAGTTCTATCGGAGCCTGGCGAGGTCTCGCGTTGCACAAAAGCTTCCGGTTCCTTTCGATGGATGCATCGAGGAGCCCCTGTCTGCCGGCCATCGCCACCGAAGATTTTACTCGCCCCCTGGAATCTGGGAAACGTGATTACTTAATCCGGGCTTGTTTCAGCATCGAAACCAACCGTGGAAATGAAATATTCCGAGTTACCGCGATGCAGAGCGTTCCCCTCAACGTTCTCGCGTTAATCCAATCCCGGCTGAAAGTAATTTTAGCGGTGGACGAATTAATTCGTCCACGCCGCTTTCGCGTATCGGTGAAAACATGTCTGTATCCCGGTGGTCGATGTTCCTTCTTTTTATAATCTAGGGTTTTCGCCTCGCGAATATGGGGTTAACGAGACGGTCGATAACGAGCTGTTAGAGTTGCCATTCCGGGTTAATAGCGTGCAAAAGGCAGACTATTTCCAGGAAAAATTGGTTTTAAAGCTGGCGTACGAGTTAGCCCCTTGATACAGAGCCGTGCCAGGACACGTACCTCAATGTTATTACTCTATTTTCGCGGCAATCATTAAGCACACCACCAAACTGAAATTACTTCTGCCTTGTCGAGAGAAACTCAAATTAAATTGTGTCATCTGTTATGTCAAGTTTTAAAATTTCGAAGTTATCCTTGCGCGTTTGTTTGGTCTTTAATCGCGGAATTTCACTTGGAAAAATGGAGGTGATCCTCAAACTAGCCGGTTGAAAAACCTTTTCGTATACGATTATATTTTCTCGAATATTCGTCCTATATTTTTATGAGAGAGACACATTTCTATTAGAATTTTTCAAAGAATTAGTGAGATAATACCGAGGTCTTCTATAGTGCTTCCAATTTCCTATATTGTTCCACCTCATAACGCTCGTTAATATTAATCAGATGCTAATGAAGTTACTCGTGCAGTTTCAGTTATTCTAACTACCTCGATATTACTTCTGTGAATATAAATTTCAAGTGCGAGCTCAATTTCATCAGTGTAACTAGAAGAGACATGTTAATTTCATTATTTTACTGCTGTCTCGAGGTTCAAAACGACTTGGCGTACAAATTGACCGTTAATCCACGTTTATTGCCTCTCAGTTATCGTCCGTCCCGTTTCCCAAGATCCTGATTTCGCGCACAGCCCCAAAGGACTACCTTTTCCTTCGACTTGCTCGGAGAAGTCGTCGGCTAAGTAGCTGCTTTCCACTATAATCACGAATACGCTTCCCTTCGGGACGCATTACGTCCTGCGACCTGAGCACCCGAGGACACTATTGTTCAATGACCGCCCTTTCGGCTCTGACAATCAGCAGCGTTACTTTCCGCTCGAATTATGTGGAGACGCTCCGCAGTCACTTTTCTTTGTTATCGTTAAATCCACGGAGCCACAAGTTTGCCACACTTTCAGTGACTATCGAGAACAGAAAACTTCTCTACGTAAATACTTGATGATCTGTGCTTTCTAGAAAGAATCTACGCGGCACAAGATACTTGTAGTCCTAATCTGCCTATTTGTTTCATTTTCGATTCCATGTGTTGTCGCGAATTGAAATATTTATAACAACGTCCAGACACGGCAACTCTGTTCGAAGTTGATTCTGAAACAAGCGATCGTCCCCGAAGCTACCGATCATCCGCATTTGCGTTTCAAACGAGCCCCAAAGTCAGCTGCAGCATAGGTACCCTGTAGAAACACGCTGCACCGACGTAACTTTTGATTCACTGGCCTCCAATAATATTACTTGCTCGGATCCGAGCCACGCGGAGGACTCCGTTATCTAATTTCGCTCGTTCCTCTTGATACCAGCATTGTTTGATTTGGTGACCCGTTCCACTAATGTCCTACAAACTTGTGCAGGTCCGCGCGCATTAGGTCGGTGCATATTTGTGCATCCGTTTCAGCGAGTGCCTCGTTGAAGCGCAACGGTGGCTGTTGCATGTTGCATCCAGTGCAGTTTCTCTGCGTCACATGCCGCTGAAATTGATTGCGGCAAGAGCAGAGAGTATGCCATGCCTTGTTCGCCGAAAAAAAAGAGAAATTCTATATTCAAATGGTACCTACCTATTTCAAGATACCTAGTACAAAAGATATTATCGTAGACGATAGAATTCATACTGTATAGATTCATGATTTTTAAACAATACAAACATGGTTTTCAGGATTCTATGCAATCCTATCCCTGGGGCTTTGTAGATTTTAGGTTTAATGTTCTTATATTGATCGTCCACTATCCGTAACTCCCCTGTTGTTTGGTTCCCTCTCTTGTTCTTGTGTTGTTTCGCTAACTTTATTTCTGATAAATAAATTTTGGGGTTAGGTTGTAAAACAGCAGGTATGTTGAACCTCGCCCATTTATCACATAATTTATGTAATTTGCGGCGAATAAAATCGAATTATTATTATTATTATTAATTGGGGTAGGATATAGTTTCTGTAGTACACGAATCTACGATTCCTATGTATCGAACACGGAATGTTTTATTTCCGTAAAAGGTACTCCGAACGAGAATCTACGTTTCCGTAATAGGGCAGACATCTATTATTACTGTGAAACAGATCGACAATTTGTACAGAATTCAGTCCACGATACGTATAGAAGGCGAAAATAAGCTTTTCTCTGGAATCACTATCTATGGTTTCCGTATTGAATACAGATTTACGATTTCCGTAAAGTGGAACAGAATTTCTATAGGACGATGCTATAGAAATACCCTCAGTAGTAGCGTCAATATAATCCCATATTTACAGTTACAATGTCCATTGAGTTTCATATATAGAACGTCAGTTCCGTTACCCTCGTTCGTTCTTTCATTCCCCTCCTAGCTTAACCTTGTTCTCTGCTCGTCCTTCTTTCGTTGACGAGCCGTTTGCTCGTCGTTCAGGCGAAGTCTTCGTGGAGAACGTAACGAGCCCTCGTGACGAGCCACGCAGCTCCTTCTCGGGCGTTATTGTTAATTTTCAAGTCGTACCACGACGGCCGGGTTTCGCTCTCACCGATGACGCTAAAGCGACAGCGCCCCCAGCGACCCTTGGCTTCGTTTACGGTCGCAGCTTAAGTCGCGAGAGGTGTCCTCGTTATCTTTCCACGGATATGTTTACGGACCGCGGCAACTATGTATCTTTCATCTTCAACGTCCCACGTCTTTTCGTTGCTTCTCCCCTTTGATTAATTTCCCCGAAGAATCACGTCTGAGTTTGATTATGCCTGATTTAAATTTCGCCTGGCACGCGCCCTTACACTTATAAACTGCAGAGTGTGAATACCAATATCGGAGAAGAGCATCAAAATCAGCTCGAGGCTCTCCTGATCTAGAAGCTTGGTTATTTGTCAGCTTCCTCTATATCCTTCCGGAAATCTCCGAAATCATCAACAAGCTTTGCAATAGCTCCCCTATCAGATTCGTATTGTGATGTCCTTTAAAGCAACCTGGCAAGCGTCAGAGGAGGCAGAGTTATCATCGAGTGCGCGCAGCGTGCAGAGCCAAACAGCTTCTTTATGGGAGCGGAGATCCCCAGCTATAGGCGACTATCATCGCGATCTGGACCCGTAGTCTGGCCCGTCTGCGGCGGAAATTGGAAAACATTGGCCATCGGTCGAACCTCCCGACGATTTTACGAGCTCCCCCTCTCGCAGGTCGTCCAGCGTCCATCGTGGAGTGCTTATCGTGACGATATCATAGAATTCAGCGCCGATGGACCGAAACCAACGCCACTCCTATTCGTACTTCGAATTTCACTTGAACGATAGATGCGTAACGTTCTACAATATATTTCGATACGACGGCGGGTCGGAACGGAATTCAGGAAATCCGTGCCCCGGCCGGTGATTTCGGGGTTGAACGGGGGTGGCCGCGGATTCCTGCTTTGACACCGCGGCCCGCGTAATTTGTTTGGTCAATGAAAATGTAAAACAGCTGTCCGTGGAAATTGAGCGTGGAAAGCATTCTCGCGCGAGAATAAACGCGGCGCGGCGCTCGTTTTAATTCGCTCTAATCGGCTGGAAACGTGGAACGAGATTTCCCGAGATTTCCCGAGATTTTAATCTTGCTGGCTCCTCGACCCTCCGCTTGCTGGTGCTACGGCGAAACGTTTAGTCTTGCACGGTGTGATTCGTTCAATTTGGAAGGGATCGCAATTGAATTTTCCGTGTTGGTTGTTATGTGACATGACTATAGAACATTTGTCAAAACAATAGAATATTTATATATGTGTACCTATATAAGTAATTTTGAAGTATTGGTTTTCACTAACGAGTATATTTTAGTTATCGTTCACTTTATTGTAAAGGTATGTACCGATTGAAAAGAATAAGCGTAACAAAATGAAACAAAACTTAGTTGAATAATGCACGTATTTTACTTTAATTTTACTCAGCATTCTGTTTTCCCTGCAATTGTAGTTACCAAGTGTTTCGTTCACATGCATTTACGAGCGTAGCTCGTCGAATCATCCGCAAATATCGTTACACCGACTAATCTGCTCGGACTGATGAAAATATAAAACCGTCGTTCGATGGAAACGAAATCCGATTAATATTCGATATTAATTCGCGCCGGATTAATGTAGCCCCGGAGCGAGTGCCCGTTTTAATCTAATTTTAATTGAATCGCGGTCCTTCCAATCGAGTGATACACCTTGCCGAGTGATTTAAGCTGCGCAACAACAAGTTGTACAATTCCTTGAATGGGTGTGCACCCCGTTCCACCGACTGTTCCACTGGAACGTCAACTGCTGCGTACAGAATTCGCTACAAAGCGGCAAACAATGCAGACAGAACAAAGCGAGGGAAAACTGTGAGAGAAAGAGCTTTGAAAGTCGCTGCAGAAATTGTTCAGGCCTCTGTAGCCTGAACGGGGGCAAAGCACAAAAACTACCAACGACTACATGGTAATTCGAAAGAGAGCATCATTTAATATTCCTAATCGACTTTCCAGCTGAGTTAATCACACGAAAAAGAACGATCAATGGAAACAGAATTTTGTGGAAATTTATCGTTTTCCCAAAACCGTCAGAAGATTCATTAAGCAGACTATGAAATGGTAGCATGTTCTTTTTTTTGTTCAATCGTGATTCTCGAAGTAAGGCCTGCTCGTGCCCTGGTAGCCCGACCGTGATATATTCTCCTCGAAAAAATCGTCTTTAATTAATATTCTTCTAACATTTGTCTTTTATTTTTTTCCTTAAGCATGAAAATATGGTTTCCGAAGGGATACTGGTGCTATGGTCGGATAACGTGTTCTTGTATTCAAGAACGTTGTACATCATTGGAACATTCCCGTTATCCATAACACAAGAGAAATAAAAATATCGATTCCAGTAAAATAGCGGAAACTACCTGTCAATTATATGTTGACCTCTTCTACTCTCAACTTAAACAGCTTCTTCCCATCAGCTTTCATTGCACTTCATTTTGCTTCACGATAATGATAAGCGTCTCATCCTGCGCGGAGAGTGACCGGCAAGTCGGTCCATTCTGTTTCTCTTTGTCGGCGAGCGGTCCCAGGAGCCATTGCTCTTAAGAAGTTCCATTACCGCCAAAATCTCATGAATTATGCGAGGACGCTCTCGAACTCCCGATTGTGAAAGGCCCGAGCGCAAGGACCCACGTTCTCCAGGGGGGATTATGGGAAAAAAGAGTAAGGAAAATATGTGGCCGAGGGAAAAGAGGATCGAAAGCCCGGAGAGCCAGTGACTCGAGGATCGGGCCTACCTATCGAGTCAGGAGGGGGGCGATCGATGCAGCCAAGTTCCCTCTGGCCGGCTACCATCGACTCGGCATCGATGGGAACTCGGGCCAATTACGAACGATCCGCATTGCCTTGGGTATATTATCAAATGGCGTCCGAAAGTTAGCTTTTCATCTCTGCTATCTCGCGCAGTGCTACCTCTGCCAGAGCTGCTAGAAAAAGGGAGCAACCCGGAGCTGTTTTTTCACCCCGCTCCCTCTTGCCCTTCTTACCTCATTCTCCTTCTCACGTTTCACGTGCCCCTCGTTCCCGGTTTGCCGATCTTCGTGCGAGGCAAGTTCGAAAAGCTTCGGCAGGCCGTATGGTCGGATAGTTAAACGAACATCGGAAGAAGGTGGTAAAGGAGATTGGGAAGGAGGGAAAGTTGGCCAACTTTCGGCCCGACGAGTCTAATCGTTCAAGTCCTCCTCGGTTTACCCGGGCCGAAGTCGAGGCTGATTTATGACTCGGCCAGCCAGGAGAGGAGCGGAGGGCTTGCTCTCTCGCTCGGTTCGCTTCACGCCGATCGATAGATCGCAGCGAATTATCAACGGCCGACTCCAAGCGGCTCTGATTGGGTCGAAGAATCTTTCCCTAGGAGTGGATGCTCGCTGCTTAAAATATCCTCGTTCGTTTTCTATTTTCCGACGATTGAAGCGTAATCTTTCCCTCCTCTTCGAACGTCTTGGAAGCCGAATATTCAGGGATGAATGGCGCGGCGAGGTCTTTTCAGAAAGCCCAAGGCTCCGAGACCTGCTCCCATCCATCCGAGTGCTGTTTTCGAAAATGATTGGTCCACGTCCGCCCGCACCGCGAGCGGGTAATTAATGAAGTTCGGTGGGCTGGTGTTGTTGGTTTATTTTAAAGTTGCCGGGGCGTTTCATGCTCGGGCTGTCGTGAAAGTGGTTCAAACTGCGGATTTCAATCTCCCGAACGTGGATTCTGATTTCCAACGGGAATCATCCCGAGAAGGACGAACCTTGACTCTCTCAATTTACGTAACCCGCCTGGTGGTTCAGCGAGTCGTGGATATGAACAGCCGCGAGCTATTCTTCAATCAGCTTGTCGCATCCCGCGCGGCACCAATCAATGAGAATCCCTTGGTTGGGTCGCGGTAAAAATTTTTATGGAGTATATTTCGTGGAAGACGACTTACTTCGGTATGGAGATCGTGGGAAAATCGCGGGCATGAAAGAAAACGACCAAGGTATCTACCGTTTACATATTGATTCGGTCGGGACAGAAGAATAAAAAGTGAACTGAAATCGAGGACTCTTATAGAACATTCCGTAGCCACTGACAATTGCTTCTAAACTCTTTGTCACCTCAGACCACTCGCTAACGAGTTTTAACAATTTCCCAGTCACGTATCTCTTATATCGCGGTACCGTAAAATTCAAGCGCCAGGCATTTGACACTTCACACGCAGCAATCTACCATTCGCTGAGACACGCCACGGTGACCGTTAAAAACAGGGGGAATTGCCTCGACGTCGCTTCGTGTTTCTTCCATGATTCTGCCAATCCCATTGACCCAGTTGGGGCTCGTGGGTCAGGGATCCTTTAAGGGAAAGAAGTCCGACGGATCTCCCGTGCGGCCAGTGCCATCGCTACAGTCGTGACATTTCACAAAAGCAATCGTTAATTCGTATTCAAAACAGATCGTGGGTATCGCGGCTGCTTCGTGCTTTCGTGATGATCCGGCTAATCTTGCTGACCCGACTGAGATATCCGCTTATACCGCCTTCCTCGAGCTGCGAGCGCGACGGAGGGGTGGCCGGGGGATGGAGACAGGGTTGAAAGAGGGAGAAAGGATGAGATAGGGAGGTTACACTCCTCGTTTCCCATATTATCTTCACGCCGGCTCGGTCTACGTTGGACACGATCCCGTAACTCATATCACCATGTGTCACCGGCTTAATCTAATTCACGATCGTTGCCCGTCGTAACTCACATGAGAATAATTGCTCGATCGATATTTCGGCCGCGGTGCCGTACATCAAGCCACCGTCTCGACGTTCGCGTCCAACCGCATCGCTATCTTTCGTTTGTACCAGAGATCCCCAGCGGTCATTGAAAACGCGTGACTCGCCTGCATCTCCTTCGTGTGGAATTCAATGGGTGAGCATCCGGGGTGAACCGATTCGATGCAACAACAAGTGCAGTAATTTCGTTCAGGGACAGGTGTCTCTCGAGTCGAGCAAAAGGGAATGGAGAACCAACGGTAATTTGTATTTCTACTAACTTCCAATTACGATAATCATTAAAGCATGATATCCATTAAACCAATCACTTCTCCGGGCACGTTCTATTTCACAGTAATGAAAATAAATCCAGTTTTGAACTATAACCGATAAGGAATCCTGAATTATGGATTACTTTCAACGGTAGATATTTTTGTCCGCCATCATTGCACGCTAAACCGATAGTTGTGAATTGGATCAGAACCGAGAATCGGCATGCTTCGTTGAATAAATATCGAGCCGTTGAAACGAGGATACTCTCGTTGAATTAATTAGAAATTAATAAGAAAGCCCGGAGGAATGGCAAAGCTGAGGGCGGGCGCTTATTGTTCGAGTGGCCCTCGACTTGCTACTCAACGAGAACTTCGATTTTAGATAAATTCGCCTTGGTACGGAAGCTGAGTCGATCGAGCCTGTATCGGAAGCAATGAGGTTAGGAAAGAAAGTTCGCTGGGGCAAGAACGAAAGAAGGGTCCCGGCCGCTTTTAATGAGCGGCGAATCTGCCTGTCCTATAATTGAAGCGATGTTGCGAGCGCAAATTGCAGAGACCCGTACGCCGCCGATGAGCAAAGCGGGAGAATCTATGGAGAAGGGAGCAAAGCAGCCAGCTGAGAACTTCTCTAGTGGCCGGGTGCTCGAAACTTGCCAGAAAGTTCAAGCATTCCAAGCTTCTCTAACGGCGTTTTTTCTTCCTTCTTCTCTGTTCCCTCCCTTTTTGTGGCCCACACTTTAAGCGCACGAACAGAATTTTTCTTGCATTCTTCTCCTCTTCCCTCGCTCTGTCTGCCTCCTGTTTAATGGTAACGGCCCATCGACCCTCTATATCGAGGACTTTTACGTATGCGTACCTAACCGCACCGACTGCTCGCAGTAAAATGCATTTCGTGCTTGCCAAAAACTATCCCCAACTTTTCCTCAGGTTCCCTTGTTCTGTTTACTCGTCGGGCATAGCGCAGACTTTTTTCGGGGCCGGTGCTCCCGGGCGTTGCTCGCGTTTAAATTGTCCGTTGGCCTTCTCGCAGTAAATAGCTGAACGATCGAGATCAAAGGGCTGTAATGGGGAGCAATCATTGCGGGTCACAGTTACAGGGTCGTTCGTATCGGGAAGTTGTCGGCCAAGTGTCGCAGTAAAGGCGATTTATCGCGACACGAGTGTCTGTGACGCCTACAGTTCCGTCAGAAACAACCTTTCACGATTGATACGGTGCCATTTGCTGTCTTTGATGCCCTCTCTGCACGCTGCCTCTCAATGAACACGTATCCTTATATTCGCCCTAAAGAATTCCGCGCTGAAGAATATTCAGCGCGCTGCGTGACGTTCCAAGAAATTGCCACTTAATTTCCTACGAAGCTAAGTAGTGTCCCCTAGAGAGGTCAACATATTTTCCGCGGCGCGATGCTTGGAAATTGGCGAACAGCTGAAAGTGGAAATTCATGTCTGGATCGGGACATTTTTCCGCGGAACGAAATTACCAGACGTCAGGTCCCGCTGTTTTCACGGTTCACAAAGGAATATTTTCTAACGGGAAATGGAATAACAGCTAACTCGCGAAATGAATTATCGTACGATACACCAGGCGGACATTCCTGTAAAAGCGACCGGGAACGGGTATGAGTGGTCGCGGCGTGACAACACAGTGGCATATACGACTGATTAAATTGCTGCTCGTCCTGAGTGTGTTCGAAATGCGTACACGGCAGCTCATGCGGGAAAACGTCCTCGCAACACCGGCTATTCGTCACAATCAATCAGCGCGGGAAGGCTGTCGACTAGAAAAAAAAAATATGCCCTCTCCAATATACTTTCGAGCTTCCAGCGGCGCAGGGGCGTCACGGCAGTGTTCATTTCGCTTTGGAAGATGCGAAAACAAATTTTCGCGGATCCTGCTCCTTGATCGCTTTGTTTGCCAGTGACCGTTATCGATGCCGTCTGAAAAACTAAAGCTGCAAAATATTTTTCCAATTTGGTTCTTGACAGTGGAAACACCGAGCGACGTAATCCTCGGAAATTCGTGCGGAACATTTTATTATATCAGGGGCAATAATTTCGGCGATATTTGCGAGGAGCGATTAAAACAAGGTAGGTATTACCATTTATGCATTACGAGCAAGAATACGAGTACCTCTCCAATACGCCGCGTAAATTCAAACGTAACGCGTTGAAGTTGCCCAAAGTGCACTCCAAACGGTACATTTACGCGGAAGGCCCGTGCCAGCGAATCCCCGATTTGGTCTGGCTCGAAATAACGGATTACCATTGAGGCTAATCCCTTGCGGAAAACGTAGAATCATTAATACGCGCTGATGGCTGGTGTCTGTGCATCAGCCGTATTTTCGTAGCCTGAATTTCGTCGAGGTATATCTTTGAATGGACGTTACGAATGATCCGTATTAACGTAGAACGCGGGCGAACATTAAGTTTGGATAGAAGGATCCGATTAAATCCGTATCGAGTCGATCGTCGGTGAATAAAGATATTCTATACTGTTATTATTGGGGAGTTATCGGGGAAGTGAAGCGACTAATACACAAAAAATACGCTCGTGTACGTGACGAATGTGTGCATGCGGTGGCGACATACGTACGCTAACGCAGCCACCAACGATCGAGGGAAACTATAATCGGCGCGGCGAACGTGGCGAATAAGCTGGGAAGGATTTTACCGGTGCGCGGGAATTATTTATCATTACGGATTATGGTCGCTCTCGACGGCTATTAAACAAAATGAAAGCCGTAAGAGGGAATACGCGGCATGATGATACATATAGGTATATATATATATATATACACACACACGTATACTATGGTACCGGCGAGCTGCATTAAATCCGCCGGCAATCTTCGCGCATGCAACTTGCAGCGCTCATTCGGGCTTCGACAGCTGTAATCTTGCATTCGGAATTACTCGTCGAACCGCGATCGTTGCTCTCGCCACGGGAAACGAGCTGAAATTAACAACCAGCTATCCCCTCTCGTTGCCATAATTAAACGACTCCTCGCCCTTGCTACGGCGAATGTTTCCATCCGTTCCATCATCGTCTACTTCTTCGTCGATTTCCGGTCAACGATGAAACACCACCCATCCTTCGTAATTATTCCCAGTGAATAAAAATCCCACACGCTCAGGCACCTATCGATCACGCGAAGATGAGATTTCCCCGTCGTTATTTCCATTTCCGTCGCGCCCTTTGACACCGGGCACAGTGCCCCCCCTCCCTCCCTTCGTCTTTGATCGTCAAAGACGTTCGAGTGGTGACCCTCGAGCTAACGATATGTCGGGGTTGGATCGAAATCTGGACTCGCAATCAGGCTGACACGCGTGCCGAACGTCCGCCTGTGTACGTGCACGGAGGATCGGTGTTGGTGAACAGCCGGTCGATCAATATCCTCTGCCATCCTGCGCTTCCCTATATCCATGCTCCAAAAATTCGTGCAATATTACGGGAGATAGAAAGGGAAGGGGGGTGGAGTTACGTGTCGTGGCTCGACGCGGTGTAAAAATCCCCAAGGAACACTGAAACGTCGGCCACATTCGTTGCGCTTGATTTCGCGTCCGGTTTTGTTGCGTTCGCCAACGTTCCCAGCGCGTTGCGAATTCAATTCGCTTCGGGGAAAGTTTGGCGAACGTCGATCCCGCTGCCTGGTTACCAGTATTTTGGAATTTTATGGTTGCGTTTCGATGTGGGCCCCGTTACGCTTCTAAAGATTCGTGATACTCGTGCTTTCTTTGTTATTCTTGTTCGTGGAACAAGGATATTTCGTTTAATGGCAGGTGAATGGGTGCGTTGTCGAAATGTCTAGGGTATCGATCCCAAAAGTCAATGAATTTTAATGGACGCCGGCTTTTCCGCCGTGCATCTTGCGTGCCATTAACGCGAAACTCTGGCCGGATTTAAATTCTACGGGCGACAGAATGCCGAACGCATCCGTGATGGGATTGAGTATTTAATTAGGACAACCGAAGAGAAAGATAATTGAATTCCAGTGTTGTCCCGCTGGGACTGTCGAGGGGAGTTTCATTTGTTTTCAACCGATCGGCAACCTATCTCTTAATTTTCTGGATTACTGAGCAACACGTATGAACGCGTTCGTGCGGAATTTTTACGGATAGTTCGAGTCTATTGCCTCTAAATGTCCACTGCGCGAAGCCTTTCCCGATATCGTTCAGTCATTGTTCTGTAAACTCTTTGAATGTGAACAACTTCAGCGCTGAAAAATTTAACATCACGCTTTCTCCTTAACATGCATTCTATATTCTATAGTAGGAATAAATACAAGTGGCCGTTGGTGAACAGCTCTCCCACCACATCTCTTTATTTTGAATGAATACACTAAGAATATATTAATATATAAGCAGAACAAAGAAGGAAAGAAAATGACGCTATTGTTTCAACTGTTTGTCTCCTAGGGAAGCTATTGCTCTGTATCTTAACGCGCTCTTACGTACAGAGTCTGAAATATAGCGACACGATCAACTCTTCTGCCCGACCGACTCACCCGGATTTACCCTACATTATAAAAAAGAACATTAGACGATCAGATTCGCGATAGCACGATGACAGAGACCAGGTATCTTCACTTACTCCATTCCCAGCCATATTCGACATATCTCCCTCCCCCTTCACTTGGCGTTCCTTTTTTGGTTCGATTTAATGCCGGCCCGCCAGATATTTGGAATAAAATGGGCAGGAATGTGAAATCGGCGGCTGGTACACGTAGGTATTGGTGTACGTATCGGAAAACGATTCAGGATCCAAGATGAAAACCGTCGAGCGCATCCTGGTCCACAGTCACCTGGTGGAGTCACTCCGGAGAAAAATATCGCCGGCTCTGAGCGATATTTGGCATGAACGGGATCAAGAAACGCGATGGTTCCACTCTGTTTGTATACTGGATCATGTATTCCGTTATTAAACACACTGACTGAACGAAGATTTTCTGCAGTTTACGAAATATCAGATGATTGCATAAGTTCGTGCCCGATTGGAAAATAAAATTCAATGGTTAAATTTTAAAGCGTACAGTTTTATTAGTCAAGTATGTAGTCACCATTCTTCTCTACAATTGTTTTCCAACGATCTACAAGCTTGTCGATTCCAGTTTTGAAGAAAGAGCTTGGTTTTTCTCGAAAATATGTCGCGAGGTAGTTTTTGACATCTATGAAAATCGGGCACGAACTTATGCAATCATCTGATATCTTCGTTACAATAGTGAAACTATGTTCACTTGCAATCTTCGCCGTCAATGCAGGAATTAAGGACCTTATAGCAAGAAGGGTGCAAATCCATCTCTACCAACTTCGAGTAAATTAGAAAAATCTGTTTATAAAATTATTGCTTTGGCGTAACATTGAAAAGAGAGCACTAATAGAAAAATATATATTTTCACCCAATAACTAGTAGTTATTGACGTGATAAGTTTGTATTTCTATTTTTGGTAAATTTTCCAATGTGGAGATGTTCAGCACAAAATATTGTACGAAATAAATCGCTTATTTGTTATCGGATTTGCATCAAACGGGCAACAAACGGTGTAGAATTTTGTTTTACCTAGGTATCTTACACAACATACCTTAAAAACTGCCAAAAATGTTGTTGCAGCTCTCTTGTTACAAGGACCACAATTCCACTTTCAGGAAAGTTAATCCCAAGCGATTTGAAATTGGCGCACGGAGATTTCACGTTCCGCGTAAACAACACTCGAGACCGTTCATATTCTCGCGAGACCACGCAGGGGAATCAGATTTCAGGCTTGAAAAAAGCTTTCAGTTAATATTTTCGCCAACGTGCAACGCTGGCAGCGGTCATCGGGCGCTGAACGAGGGGCAAATTTCCGAACGCCCCGTTTCCTGGGCAAGGAAAACACGGGAATAAACAGGAATCGGGTCAATCCGCGCGTTGCATTGTAACTTGTAAAAAATATTTCGTCCGGCTGCGTGGAATGTTTTATAGGTGAAAATGCAGCTGCAAATACGCTCTGCAGCGATGTATTCGATAAATCAATCGTCGTGTTCGGCAATGTGGCATATCCCCCTGCTGCGAGCATGAATATTCCGTCCTCTTCATTAATAGCATTCCAGCAGTTGTAAATTTCCCGTCCCGTGTGCGAATTCTATGCCCCAGCTTCCTCGCTGAAACTCCGGCGTAAAGAGGTCCCTGTACTTTGGCTCGTGTTGTTTCGCGCCGTAAGACTGGCGTTTGGAAAATCGTCCACGGCGGAGATAGGGTCTCTGCCAAGCTAGATGAGCGCGCAACGGCGGATAGCAGGTGCAGAACGCTCGAGCAGGAACGAGGGAAGCGACGCCCGATGGCAAAAGTGTTGGCGGCGTTCTCCGTGCAGGTGCCACTTACCTGGAAATCACACCGTACGCGATTCGCGCAACGTCCAGCTGTTCCTTTTAATCGTATTACCCTCCTCCATACTTTGAACCGGTCGAAAATTAAATTAACCAATCCCTACGCTCGCTTCGAAACGGCGGCTACGCTTCGAAAGGAGCAGGAACGAAGAGACTCTTGCTGGGGCGTTTGGGAGGAACGGCGGCTCACTCGCAGCTGAAAAATCGTTGGTGAATCTCCTCGAATTCAGGCACAGGGTGACAGACGGCGTTAATGGTATTAATGCATGCGATTTGCTGGGACTCTTTCGCTCATATCTTAGACTTTGATTGATAGTGTAGAGTGTTGAAGCAAAGTGTGGAAACTCGTGGAGTTCTAATCTTCATCTGCGCTGTTCGTGAATAATAGGTTTCCGAAGGAAAGGGTTAAACACTGCATCAGCTCAAACTTTATGCGAAACAGATGTAGCAACTATCCTAACAATAGAATATCTGGAGGAAGTCTTGGTATAAGAAAATTCTCACGAGAGCCGATTAATCATTCTTTTTGTTCACACAAACAGCATCGGTAGATATACTTCGTCTCTGTAGATACCAACTTTCGCTTTGCAAATAGCAGCTGGTTCTGCTTCCCTTTCTCAGTTATCGTACGACACTCCTAGCTTCCTAACAACCCTTTCACGTAACCACACCGGCTACTTCTTATTCTCTGTACATATGAAGGTTGTTCCACGAATGAAGGCAGAAATGTGAATGAATCCTCACTACGAAGAAATATAAAAATTGCACACACAATAGAATTTTATTTCGGATAACTAACGTCGCTATCGTCTGAAAATATTGATATTCCAAAGAATTTTGTTTAATCGACAAAATAGCTGCTCCGCTGCTAGAACAAACATTAAAATAACACCCTGCAGTTATTGTATCGATAACCTGGAACTGTTCATCCGTCGGTTGTACACGGCGAAGTGGCAAAACGAATAAAGCGATGTCTGATAAAAATACATAAGAAACGAGGGCAATCGTTGGGGCGGAAGTAGGGCGAAACAAATAAGCTCGGCTAACGCGGGTTTAGTAGCAGCGATATTTTTTCCCCACCTTTCACCCTTCCCGAGACATTATTCGGGGTAGAAAAAGCTCTCCGGCGGTGTATATATCAGCGCGAGCCAGCCTGTACACGCCTTTATCTCGAAGTATTTCGCGCGAGTAGATAGCTGGCATCCTATATAGGGAATCGTGACTTCGTTTTAAATTCTCCTGCCGCGGGGGGTGGGGGTAACGTCGTTTCGAAGAGAAATCGCCCTTTGCACTGACAATAAGGAACGGTGGGGGGCCGGAGGGGAAGGGCGCGAGCACATAGAGGAGAAAAGAAGCGTAAGCTCGTGTAGGTGCGCGTTTCCTTCCTGGAACACATACACGCACACCCAGCCGCGGGCCGTGGCATCTCGATCGTTTCATCGACCGTTTTTTGGGCCGATTTACGAGGCCGTCGTCAAACTTTATGTCCCACGGCCGTAATGTAGCTTAGGCCGCGCGTGCGGTAGGCTGGCGAAAGAATTTTTCTTTCCGTGTACCTAGGTATCCAGATCCAATTGTGTTTTATTTTACGAAACGAAGAGTTAAGCACTGTGTTTAATTACATAGGTATATTCAAGCCACGAAGACGCTGTATTCGTATGCATTCGTTGTGTACCAATAGCTGGTTCCGAGACGTTGAAAATTATATAGAATTCTTCCGCCTCCTTTTCCTCGCAATCAGGACACCATTAAGAGGGTATTCGTCCACCGTGAACGTCCCTCTGGCGAACGTGTAAATCTCGATCGGTGACGGGTCCCCCCCGCGAGGGGATGGCCGTCGTTGTCCGAGCTCGAGGTATCATTTCGAATTCCTGCCGGTACGTGAACGTGATCGCTGGGAATATATACAAGGCTGGACCGTGGACGGAAATCCAGGTCGCCTTATGATCAGGCCGGACCTCCGAAGAATCTTATCGGGCTACGTGAAAATCCGTGAACGGGGGGATGGGGTTGGAGGGTGGACAATCCGGTCGGTCGAGGTGCCCAGCGACGTACGCGAGGCGGGAGGCGTTGAAGCGTAAGTGGATGGAGAGGCGAGGAGGGCCGAAAGGAGAACTTAAACGCGGAATAGCGTTGAATAGGCGGCACTCGTCCGGTGCTTCGAGCCGTTCCGCCGATTTAATAACGTAAATTGTGCGCGGCCCGCTTTAGCAGTTTCGTCACGAATTTTTCTAAAGCACACTATCGAGTGTTCGGACTCCTGCCGGGAATACAGAGATCCCTCCCTGCAGGGCAGGGCCGTGCACGACGTCCCACGAGACCCTCTGCTTATTTTTTTTTCCTATGCTTTTCTGTTATTCCCTTCAACTTCCACGCCCCTCTTCCCTCTTCTCTTCCGTTTAAGGGTGCACGTATTTTACGGGGACGTAAAGGTGTTTTTAGTTGTTTGATTAGGTGAATTGAAAAGGTTCAACAAGGCTCTCGCTTGGGGGTACGTGTATTTTATTTTTTTTCTCTGGTAGCTTGACTTGCTTCGCTGGATCATCCGTCTTTCTCTCCTCCTAGTTTCGTGTCCAGTCATCTATGCACACGTTTCGCCACCTCCGTCGCATTGGCGCACGCGAAGTTGAGGTGACAGGTCTGCGTCGACGAAAGCTAAACGACGAATTGCACCGCCGCGCCAACGTGACTCGCATTCGACTCTGTCCCGAGCTAATGTGGCAGCCGTGAAAGCACATTTCTGAACTTTTGCTCCCAGACATCGCCTCACCTCCGCGAGGACTTTCCTTTCTTCCTCCCATTCCGCCTAACGTTCGGCTTTTGAAGCACTTGTAAGGGAGTCGCGGCTGAAAGAGAATCGGATATGACGTAGACGGTTATACGATATATTGAATCCCGGCAGAGAGAATTTCCTGATGGGGTTTCGGCTCGCGTGCCCTCTCGCAGTTGCGTTCGTAACTCGTAGAACAATAGACTACCCGGGAAAATGGAACTTTTCCCCTTTATAAAGGAGGAATTTCAAATTGGTTTACGGGCTCCTTTTTTCGCCGGCCCTCCCCTTGTTTGCCCCTATTTCCTGACGAACTCCGGGGAAAATTGAGTTCTATCGGTGTCGCGTTACAACGTCCCGTTACGACGACGTTTCCCTTTCCTCTTGGCGACGAGTTTACGGGGTAAAAAGAGTTAACTTTGTTTCCGTTGTCGCCTGTGAAATGTCTCTGGTGACTTTCGACCCCCGCTGAACAGCGGGGAAGACGTGTAATAGCGTTAACAAAGGGGCACGCTAATTAACGTTTAAATTACGTCGTATTGGACAACGATGCAAGAATACGTTGCCAAATAGCAAGACTGCCTGCAACTTATCTGGTGTTCCCAATTTACTAACATGCCCCAACGATTATCCTCCACGTAAACCGTCAACCAAGAGCTATCTAACCTATAGAGTGTCTATCATCGATCGATACCAACAACCTCTCACTCCCCGAAACAACAAGACACTATCGCTAGGAAGTAAAACGGACCGTTTCACCTGCCGCGCTACAGCCCAAGTCAAAAGACTCGAAAACCTAGCCTAGAGGGTGCAGGGGAAGCAGGTTAAAGAACGGAAGAGCGCTAAGACGCGGAAAAGTGGAAGGAATCGTACCAGTTTGTGAAGGGCCTCGCGGCGCGTATAGACGAACAATTGCCAGCAGCAGAGGTGTACGGTATTTGCATGTGAGTAATGAACCCGGCATGATGGGGCTAAAGATGAGAGAGAAGGCGACGGCGCTGGCACCTTGGAGTCGGCGTCGTCGGCGGGCCTCGAGGAAAGGACGCCTCGGCGAAACAGCCGTGATATCAGCGCCCACCAGACACGATAACCTCTCATGTATGAAGTGTCGTTTAACCGGCCACTCGGGGATCCCCTTTCCCCCCTTCTCGTTCTTACGTCACCGTCTCAATGACTTCCATCTCCGTCCCTCTCGCTCCCCCCCCTCCCTTATTTACCTTGCCCGTACCTACTCCTTCTTTCCCGGCTGTTTGTCTCCCCCCATCCGGGGCCGCTATTCGCCCTCGCCCAACCCCCGTCGCTGCACTCCCATTCTCTGCCACCTAGTTTTCCTATCCAAAGTGCACAGCTCTCGAAGAGTTTGCCGAATAAAAGGGCCCCGGAATGCCGTCCGCGGAACTTCCGAAGTCAAATTGAATAGGGGCTGCTCTCGTAGCCGTGATCGGTTCCCCCCTCCGCGCCGGGGGAATCCGGGCTGGCTTTATCATCGGAAGTTATTGTCGTCGGCAGGAGGAAATCCTAGTTTGCGGTTAGTCACTGTTATGACGTCGATGGAAAAGCTGCTTCGATCCTTCGTACTTCTTCTTGTACTTTGGAATCACATTTTTTTCACCGATGGTACCTGCAAGATCCTCTAATTAAACGTTCGTCTGTTTAATTGGAGACGATGGTCCTGGGGTGGCGCTCGTTTGTCGTCGTTCGACTACTTAGGTTCTTGACCCAGATCGAGGGCGAGCCGCCAAGGGGAAAGGTAACGGTAGAAAAAGGTCACGCCAGTTTCCCCCCATAAAGCCGGGTTTATGGGGTGAGTTGCGTTGCTCCGCGGACTCCACCGAAGTTTCCAGACTGTCGTCATAAAGCGCCATTCTCACTGCTCGCAAGTACCTAATAGAATTGCAACGTACCACGGGGAAAGTTACGATTAAAGGATAAACTGTCTTTTTCCCCACATTGTCCTGTTGAACAAAACGGCCTGGCGGAGCGACGCCCGTGCAATTAATCTTCGATGAACGAGAAAGTTTTTTCATTTAATTATTTTTAAACAACCCGTGCTGATCGAACGCGTCGTCTATTTACTCGTCTGGATGCTGGCACCGTTGAACGTTTCCGTGGAAATTGCACGGCACTGAGAAGCTGCTTGATTCTTTCGTTACATTTTTCGTAAAACAGTGGCGTCGAGCGAAGACAAAAGCAGCCATATATCGTCCAGAAGTGGCGCGACGTTTCAGCTGCCCCTTAATAGGTCCATCATCCACCAAATTACACTGGATGGCTTTACCGCGTTTCCTGGCGCCTTTGCACACAATGTACCGGGTGTACTTTACACGCAATTAACTCGAAATGGCCCAGCGATCGATAACAGGCTACGTGCACAATATTTTTAACCGCAGAGAAAAGAGAAATACATGTTTTCCCATTAATGATTAACGAGAGTGTGTCGAACGCTATCCACCTTGGATTAATTACTTAAAAGTCTCTTTAATTCCCTGAGTGCAGGTTCTCTTCAATTTCTGTTATCTTTTTGATCTTTAATAACATGACGAATCAAAGGTATGAGTAAATTTCTGTTTTTATTTTTATCGGATCGAGGATAGGGAAATGTATTTGATCGTGATCGATATCAGTCACCAAGAATGGCGTTCATCGTTAAGGCAGGAGCCCGATCGCGTATTAGAGGATGGCCGTTCTCGTTGAACAAGTAGCTAGCACGGCGGAGCACGTAACTCGAGTTTCAACTCCGTCGAATAGCGGTGGCTCTTAAAGAGATTATTTCGAGACCCTCCACTCTGGACCGTTTGGCTAACCATAGTCTATTCCTTCAAGGGCCTCCTATTCTCTTCCTACGTTAGCTCCTTACGCTTCCTTGACTTCCATGAGCCACTCCGTCTTGTCTTCCCGTAACGATGAATATGCTCGCTGAGGATCGAGAAGCTGCGGGCTACCTCCTCAGAGTGAATCCAAGCGCACCATGGGCGAGGTAAAGGCGAGACTGATGGGCTTCATCAAAAACTGCCATCCATTATTGATGGCTCACTATCACGGGGGATCTAAGTACCGGCGTGTAAATTAGTCTAAATTTACTTTTCTTACAATGCCTTCAATGTAAAACTAGAAAGGATTTAACCGAACTGCAATTTAGTGAAATTTGCTGATGACTCGTAGGTGGAGATATAAGAAAAGTCTTCTGAAACATTTGTTCATTCACAGGGATGGATTTTGAGATCTGGCACCCTAAAGCTAACAAATGTTTACCGCCTTTTCTGCGAAATATTTTAATTTTAAAAGGTCGAGACCATTTTGGAATTAATTTAATATGGCACCTCACATATGAGTTATTGCTAGTTCAATATATGAGAAAGAAGTGAATTCTTTCTAAAATTGTCTCAAGCCTCTGTGTTTAAACTTTTCGCAATTTCTTTCCCTCAAAATTTGTCGCTTTCCAAAATTTGACACCTACCCCCCACCCCCCAAATATGCCGCCCTAGGTTGCAGCCTACTTTGCCTATGCACAAATCCCCACTGTTCATTCTATGAAGATGAGTTTAGTCCTGAAGATCGTTCTAAAATATCAATTAAAATAAATATTTAAAAATTCTTGAATATCATAATATTTGCCTCTGCTGTATTTAATTTCTCTCTTCCCTGCTTTTTTTACGTCTCGCCGAGTATCTGCTGCCCATAATGAATGACTACTTTACGCCGTAAAATAGCAGGCGTTAAAGTCGCGATAAAAAATGCTACGGTATCCCGTCGTAAACTCGAGTCTCGCTCCTCTCTAAAGGGTGGATCATAATTGCTCACTTTGTTGGGGGGAGCAGGAGGATGACGTGCGCCAGCGGCCTGTTAAAATATTTCCCCCGCCTCCCGGCCGTTTATTGTTCTCTCTGTTGCCATTTTCCCTGATAGGCGCGACCGAGGAAATCCGCGAGCAAATGTGCTTTTCACGGATACGACGAACGCTGGAATCACAGCGGTGCATTCTGCCTCCCTTCCTCTGGGTCGAGGAGGAAGCGGAACGAAATATCACGAGATTATGCAATTTGCGTGAGACAGAGTAAAAACGCGTGCTATTGTTGCACCAAAGCTAATTTAGGACGGAATTTTCGCTTAGCTGATGGTAGTGACTTATGTCTGCGTGATACTTTCCCTTTCCACTTGCTGGTCAGAGCCCGAAGGTACGCGCCCGTGGTCCCTTGCGACGTAAAAATGAAACGAGCGCCTCGCGTTCGTAATTTTCTGGACGTAAAGCAGTACTTGCGCGGTGCTTTGATATACAAAGAGATGGAAAGTAATATGCGTTTGCAGGGCGAAGGGGAAGTTTTTTTTTTATGAAGATTTGTCTTTGAGGGGGACAAGTTCGAGGATTAGGCAAATATCCTCCTCGGAGTTCTTGTTTCAATTCTTCTGTATCCGAGACCTCGCGAAAATTTATGCATCCTTTTAATAAAAAGGAACATCATTGTCGGATAAAGCGATTGTCGACATGAAACACGAAAATCAATATGCATGAGGCTCCATGTTTCGTTCTCCGTGCACCCTGTCAGCGTGCTTTTACGTCGCTGTCGGATGCTGCTCTTGTGTCAGAGTCGATATGAGATTACGTAGGAAAATAAGATACGTAGGTAAAATATCCACTGATATTCCTGCACAGTAACTCGTCACGGGTACAACAATTTGCCTCACCTCCTCCCTATTATCGCTCTAATAGAACATTTTGGCTGCTGTGAAGTAGACAAGAGTATACCAGCTAATTTGATATTTCAGCCATATCTCACTCCACACTCAAACGTCATCCGAGTATTCCAAATAATATAGGTATGTACTGTGATATGCTTTAGCTGTGATCCATTTTAGCCTAAATCCTCTTATCGTTCTCGCGTGTTTATATTTTGTTGTATTATTCGATGTACCCAGCGTCATCTGTCTTAATCTTTTTATTGTTTTTGTAACATATACCTTCTTACTTCTGTGCACTACCGGGAATCCTTTCCCGTTTACAATAAATAAATAAACACTTCACGATCCGTTATCAGCATATTTGAAAGTTCCCCCTATTGTTTAGCGATCGCTAGTTACTGGCGCGTGAAACGTTATTCCATCTCGCACCGAACAAAGCTATGCTTCTCGACAGAGGAAAAGTTAAGTCTGCCCATTGTTCCGTCCGAGCACCTTTTACTAGCAGCGGAAGGGACTTTAGTTTAGGGAACGGTGCAATGGAAACGTTCGGTTAGAAACCAGCAAAATTCTCTACTGTCAAGTCCGCTAGACAGCGATTTTTCCAGTTCCGAGGGCGATTCATCTGCGCCAACGCGGCCGACTGTTCCCCTGTCAGACAATGGCGATACATTGAATAAGATCTAATAGGGAAGCAGGAACATTTTCTGTATTACACTTTAAATAGCCCGGAACTATTTAGGTTATAGCCATTGTAAAATATCGCAGAATAGAGACCGCCCAGTTTCCATATGTACTACTATTGCACGTATTAATGCAGAATGCGTGCATGTGCGTACGTAACAACGTACATGGCCACGTCTTATAATACGATCACGCGTATTTGCGTATCGATACACACACGAGACAGTTTGTGCACGTGTGCATACATTGCAAGACAGTGGGGAGCACGTTGCCTGAGACGGAATACATACTGAGGAAGCTCCGACTTGTCGAGAAAATGCTATTGTTGATATATAATTTTTGGATGGCACCTGATAACTGGGCATTGACTATATCCGTAATATTTGAAACCGTAGAGAGGATAGAAAAAACGACAATTTGGTTTCTACGCGTTCCACTCGCTTGTGTACAGCTAAGGAGATTCATTTAAGGGGGGAAGCTACTGTGACGGTCGAAAATAAAGGCTATTTTCAAGGCATTCTTTTATACATAATGAAATTTTATCTTTATTACCAACTGCAAACGTCTAAATTTAACTAATATTTTAGGCTTCTAGATTGAAATTTTTTTGGGGGTAGTTTGGCCACAGCGTACAATAACGTTTGGCTCTCCAAATAAAAATTACAAAACGGGCGGCCGTTTAACTTTCCAACAATTGCGCTGAATTGAAAAATTCGAACGTTACCTGAAAGTATATTACAATAGCTTCAGTTAAGCGTACAGGTTTAAAAATATTAATTTTTGCAGAAATGGGGAACTTTGAAAGAAAAGGTATCAAAGTTTGAATTATCATTCCATCAAACCACTTGTACGCTTAACTGAAGATAATATTATTACGAATATTCCCTGAAAATTTCAAGTAAATCCGATAGAAATTGACCGAGTTATTAATTCGCCCGTTTGAAAAATGCCGTTCCGAGATAATCGCGTTTAAGGTTTTGACCGAAGTTATTTTCTGCAATTCAAAGAATGCAACTGTGTGCGATCTCGGCGTGGCCAAAGATTCTCTACTTAATTCTAAACAATATATAAGCTCATAATCCCTCTTATTGGATACATTTGGATTCTTCGTCATAAACTCTTCGGGCGATTGACATCAAGTTACCTATGCGTGCATTCGATTCTGAGCGCTGCGCTATCTATTGGGAAGTGACATCTGTCACAATGACATCTGGTGGCGAAAGTAGAAGCGCTCGTTGGGTACACATCAATCCCTCGAAATGCACGTTCACCTTCTATAAAATTCCGCTGGGTAGGATTTGAACGTTCCCAATCAGACATACTTTGGATAGAAAGGAACATTATCGCAAATAACTACAATACCGCATATATCTTGTACCCATATCGGCGCCATCTTGGCTAGGCCTCGCCCCCATGTCACTTCCCAATACAAAGCCATCCATAGCTCCCAGAATTTTTTCGAGATCCACTTTAAAATAGAGCAGGTATATTTTTGAGACCCCACTACCATGAAATAGCACAAAAAGAAAAATCGGGAAAAAATTATCACAGTGGCTTCCCCCTTAATATTATTTTTTCTTCTTACTTGAGAAAAACCTTAAGCGTCCGGCACTAAGAAAACTTCCCCTAAGTGTTTAGAAACACACTTGGCAACTTGCAGCCTAAAGTGTACCACTTTACGCACCCCATCACTGTTTTCAATATTCAAATTTCAAACGCATAAGTCTCTATACACATTCTCTATATTTAAGGGAACCTCCCCGCTCGAACAACGTCGGATCTACCATCGCCCATGAAAAAGGACACTGATAGCATAAGTACACTTGTGAGATTTTCGTTGCGTTTCGGGGAGGACTCGGAACGCATTCCCACCCTGTTTTTGGCTCTCGGTAGAGACGGGTGCCGTGGCCTGCTCGGTATCGACACGGCCTCGACACGTGTACGTCGCATTGCCAGAACGTTGTACTTAGCCGCGTGTTTGTACAGGGCTACGCGGAGGCTGTAGCAGCGCGATAGAGCTGCTGCAAGCTGCACTACACGGCGACGCGGCCCGTGTATATGCAGCAGCGTGCATTATACACGGCGTCGCGGAAACGGGCCAAGCGAGACTCGTCCCGTTAGTCAAACGGAAATTAACCGGCGCGTTTGGCCTCCGGTGTCGAGGCGCGGCGCAACGTTCGTTCTTTCGCCGACCACCCCCTCCCCTCCCCATTTTACGCGATACACCGCGATCGCTGAACGCTACGATAAATACTGTCAACTGATTTTCATACGCGGCCGTTTCTACGTGACGGCTGATTTATGGACGATCGCGCGCCGATCCGACGGATTCCCGGGATTTATGGTGATTGCGTTTAGTTATTGAATTCGTCCCAGCTTTCGGCCCGTCGCGAGCGACGCGTGCCTTCGTTTTATCCGCCTGCGGTATCGGCGCTCCGCATCGTTCTCCAAATGGCACGGTGACTCTGTTAATTCGGCACCTGCTTTTGTACTTCCCTGCTCGAAACGATAATACCCTGGACACGCGCTGCCAGCTATCTTTTAACTTTTGTCGCGCGTCTTTTTGCCGACCTAAATTGAATGGAGGAAGTGGACTTTTATCCGATCGAAACGCTCTGCGCTGTGTCGCGAAAGATTTGCCCCGGTTACTGACCTGGGTTTTATAATAAATACGTTTCGCGAGGCTCGCAATGTTGCAGGAAATACCTACAGTAATCGAGAAAAGAGGCTATTTGTTCCTGGATTGATTAAGGAAATATCCGCGGAAACGGGAAATGTTATTCCATAAACTTGAACACTACCGAGGCATTATTGACGTTTGTACAGACCTTAATGGACACTCAGATTCGTAGGAAACGCGGTCGGTGGGCTGTTACATTGGATTAAAAAGCTTCTATTTTAGGTGGTTGACTTATTAAGATCGAAAATCTGCCAGTTCCCCGTCATGTTGTTTTACCCCATCGCCGAGCAAGCACTTCCGGTGAATTTCGCTAATTGCTGGGCTGATTGGCGGAAATCCGGCGTGTCCAGTCGTACAGATTGAATGCTGTCATTAACGCGTGTAAAAGTCCTCGAGAATTTCGAATTCCGTTCGAATTTCCATGTCCGGCTTGATTATTCCCAACCCATAGTTCATATCTTCTGGCATGAAACGCAATTAGAACTTGTGCTTGTTGATTACCATTGGCGAAGCTGCACTTATTAATTCGACTACCTTCTTTAGAAACGCTGCACATTATTCATCATCAAAACATCCTCCCATCATGAATATTAACGCCATCCTCTATTTTCTCTTCCTCTTCAACGAGAAACACCAATTCACAATGCTGCCATTTGTATGGCCATTTAATTAAGTAAAGCCTGAAGTTGCTTTCATAACGATCGTTCAGAGACACACTTTGAATAGTAATAAACTAATAAAGAAGCACAGTCATTCGTGGATTGTTTGTTCGCCAAATAACTTACATTAGTATGCGCGCCGGTTATTTCCACTGATATTTAATATAATGCAAAATAACTTAATAAAATGACTAAAATATATAATATTACAATATTATCTTGAGAACTTTATTTCAAGAAGAAATCTCGATATTTATCATAGTCACCCATGATTCTCTCGCAATACGCGTCGACCGTGGTCGAAAAGACCAATGCGCACCAGCTCCCGGGTTAAGTGGGAATAAAAACGGTAACATTTCTACCGAAAGTTATGAAGCAGTTATATTTAGAAAAGGATACGTCGGAATTTTATTTTCAACGATGGGTTATCGGTAAATGGCTTTGTAGCACGTTCTGCAGTCGGGATCTTCTATCAGAATTCCAGTGGAAACGGTCGGTAGTGGCCAGACGTCTTTGGGCTCGCATCGCCGCGGCGTCACCGCTGCTCGTTCGCGTTCCATACCGAGAAAGTCGCTGGATTCTATGCAAAATTCTGATTGCTCCCGAGGACTCTCGACTGCCGGAGTCCTTTCCCGTCGGGAAAGTCGGAGGACCGTGGAATTTTTGTGGAATCGACGTCGATACCACCGCGTCCACGAATCGCGGGGCACGTCGATATTCTATATTGAAATCGAACGCTCTCACGGAAACTTTACAATTTCCTGTGCAGACAAACGACGATAAATGGCGCGCTTTGGTCAACGTTCCGTACACTTTCCTGTCGAATGCATGTCCCCTGATCGATTTCTCGGTTGAATAAGTTGAGATAAATCTCGAGCGAAAGCCGATTTCGGTAAGAAACTTTTCATCGAGCACAGATCAGGATATCTGGCAGCAGCGCATTGTATTTATAGGCGGAAAAACGGAGGAAACAGAAGTGAAACGCGATGGGCGTAGTTCTCGTTGCCCGTGGCAGCGGCTTTAAACATCCCTCGCAATTTGGCCACCGGTAAGAGTAAACTTTTTGCCCGCGATAAAGCCGAGAGTAATCGTCTTAAGCGAGTCTGGAATCGCTGGAACATGAAATCCTTCCGGCGTAAAAATTTTACATCGTCGCGCGAACGCCGAATCCGAGATTTTTCCCGGCAACAAAGTGCCACTGTTCCCGATCCGATAACCGTGTTTTCGCAAATCCTTGGGTCTCTCTAAGGAGGAAATGCGATTACTCGAGTGTAAAAGCGGCTGGGAAGGAGTGGTGAAGGGCTGACGAAGAAATTCAGGCGGGAATTGGTACAAAACCGAATAATTCCAAGAGAGCTCTTCCCCTGGAATCCTTGTGTAATCGAGACGCGCGACGAAGCACGCGTTATCGATTGATCTCTCGGGTTCAACTGGGTCTCCGGGAAAAGAACACGTAGATCGAAGGTATATCTAACCCGGGGACAACCTGGGCAGAATGTTATCCTCTTCGGAGGATCGGTAAATCCTCTCTTAACGACGAACGGCTTGGCAGAGTTTAAACTTTCGCGCACTTGTCCCTCAGCTACAATCCGTCCGCCGGAGGTGTGGCGTGTGTACAATTCCTTTTTCGCCCTTATTCCTCCGCCCCGTATAATCTGTACTATTACTCACGGCCTTAAAACTAACAAGCTTTAAACTTCGCTGTCGACGAGACGCGTTGCACCGGCATTTAACGACGAAGTACAAATCTTCCTGACGTTTCGATCGAAGACCATTCCTCTTAGTTTCGCCTATTTCACCGAGATCAACGATTGTCTCCAGGAAACAGGAGCGCTTCCTTCGAATTGATCCCCTAGCGGGACGTCGAACGACGGGCTCGCTGGTGAGAGCATCGGAAATCTTCTTCCATTCGGGATAAACCTGTCGGCGTTCCTTGGCCTCGGGAGGCCGAAGGGCGAAGGGTGGCTCGTAGCCCGTCAGAATTCATTAACCCCGTCGTTTCTATCCGTGTCGCGCGTTTTTTTCCCCGCCGCTGTAGCTCACAGGTTCGTTCCACCATCCAGCAGACCCGGTCGCAAGCTCGCCTCCGCGTTGGTCCGCGAAAAACCGTCCGCGATAAGTCTGTCAGGCTGCCCGACGACGCGTAAAGGATCCCGCGGGATGCCTTCGAAAAAGGGGCCTGGTTAAAGAAACCGGCAAGTCGGAATGGCAGAAGAAGCCGTGGAAAAAAGGCTGACTGGAAGGAAGAAGAATGGGGCGGGGGTGAATAGGGGTTTGCAAGGAAAGAAACGGAATAAAATTTGCATCCCAAAATCCTTCCGTTCGGCTCGCTCTGGCTTCGTGTACCCTTGGCCCTCTGCTCTTCTACCTACCCTGGCCTCCTTGGAGCCTCGCGCGACGGTAACCGTCGACTGGTCTGCATACGAGGTAATGACGGTGCTCGACATCCCGTGAACGGAAAGAGGGAAGTCCATTCGAGGGAACCTGACCCCTCTTCCGCGTCGCAGCGCCTGTTTTGTGTCTCGTAGGCTTGTTTGCTCCGCATGGGCTATCGAACCCGCATAAAAGCTTCGTAAGACCTCTCTTCTTCGGTCCACTTCGTGAAATCTGTGTCCCGGTATCTCTCTTACCTTCCTCCTCTCTTCCTTTCCGGTTTCTAATTGCGCTTGGCTGTTTAGTTGTGTTCAATCCACTAGTATCTTTTAGTACACATTAGGAGGTAGGTAGGTATATTCTAGTTTCTAACTTCTGCGCGGTGTTCCCAGAACTAACGCGAAAAATCTTATTTCAGTCTCTCTATGTACCTGCCTCTATATAGCTGCTTCAATTCGCTCGGAACGATCAGCCGAAGGCTCATTCACGCAGGCAAGTCGAAGATCGCGAAGGGGAGGTTGAATTCTGTATGCTGATCTCAATTAAAATTAAATAGACTCTTTATTTACAAACTGGCTCGATATTGTATAATAAAACTCAGCGTTTTGCAGGTCAAGAGGGGGAGAAGATTCTTTGATATTCGCGAGCAGTTTTTCGAGAAAGGTACTTGAAAGGGGAATCGCTCGGGATGCTGTTTACAATTCGACGCTTGGCTCGGGATCGTGCCGGGTTTCGCTCGAGAAGTCGTCGTCTGGGGGGCGATGTTATTTTAAAGGTAATTCAGATCCCCGGGCATTATTCGCGGGGAATTTTCAACGCGGCGGAATGACCAGAAACGCCAATTGTCTTCAAAATTCATTACGGCGTCAGACATCCAGTGAATGTCGATTCTCCTTAGGGCACCGGCGACTGACCCAGTTCTATTTCCACCTCTTCGTGTTCTTCGTAATTATTATTTCACCGTTCCGCTGCGCAAGGCGTAATGACGCCGAGTCTACGGTCATTTAAAGCGTCGCTGTTTATCTGAAATTTATTCCGGGCCTGTGTATTAGCTGCAGAATTTATTCGAGCCCGTAATTCACCGTCCAGGCTATCCTGTTTGCGATAAATCCTCACGCTTCGTTGAAATGTTAATCGAACAAACCATTTCCCTAAATGTCACCTAACTCGCTTCCCACTTCCACGATTCGTTTCCCGTTGTTTACGATCATATTCAGTCTGCTGAAAAATTCTCCGCGAGACACCGCAAGGATAACCGAAAGTTCTACGAACTACCATGGTGTCGCAGTTCACGAGCGCGCGAGATTCAATCTATTTTCCTCTCACTGCGCTTTAGCGATCGACGATTGTAAATAATTGGAGCGAGAGGAGGCAGAGGCGATGATTATGTCGATTTATCGTCCCTTCTAATTCTTCTGCTTTTTGGTTCGATTCACAGATATGATTCTTTCTCCGCCTGTCGCGTAGGATCGTTCGAGTAATTGTGCACGTATATACTGTACGTTTTTATTATTCAGCCGGTTGCTGACTACGTAATTCTGTGTTCATTCCGCCCGATACCGATTTGCAGTTTCGCCCGAAACGCTGAACGCGCGAGGTAATTTTCAGCGAGCTGGCCCGTGATCGGCTATTCAAAGCGTCCGATCCCGAAGTTCCATTATAGGTTTCGGTACATGCATACCGCCATATCTTACAACCTCAATACAGGGCGTAACACTTGTTTCTGACGGCTTTACGAGCCTCTCCGTATTCTATAGCTATAGATCAGATGCTACACGGGGCCGGCCCCGCATCCTTGAAACGTTACACGGAAAACAGAGACGTGTTCTTCCCGCTCGAACTTCGGCATCATATATTTATGCGATATAAATCCACCGGGGACGCGTTTTGTAAATCGTTGCCTCGGCCCGCGCCTCGTGTACAAATTTAACAGCGGTATTGAACAGCCGTGGGATTTGCTCGGTGGAATCCGCCACGCTGGCAGATGGAATTGTTGGAACGACGTTTAAACTTGTGCATCTGTATTTCCTCGGAACGCATAGCAAATGAAGTTTCTTCTTTCATGTTATAATCAAGCTCAGAGGAAACTGGTCTGATGAACCCTGTGAACCGACACCTATTTAAAATAGTTAAATCAGTGATTCCCAACCGGTGGGTCGCGACGGTTTCTTTTTTAATATTTTAATGTGTTTTCTTTACCTTATTAAACCTTACCTTATATGGGGAGAGGGGCGTCGCAGGTTATTTGAATATTATAAAAGGGCATCGTGACTGAAAAGAGGTTGGGGGAGCAATCGTAAATCAAAGCAATCTATATTTTTAATTACAAGCAATATTTTTAATTACAGTGTCTGAATCATGTACTATATCTGTTTCTAATGTTCGCCAGTAGCGCGTCTGACCATCAGCGTTCCACTTCCACTTAAAATTCCAGCGCGAAGAAGAGCGTCTCATTCAATTAGCGGGGGGACCAATCTCCATTACGAGAACACAGGTTTAATGCATCACATACCGTGCTAATGCCTCCATAATGTAGGTAGATTAAAGTCGCGTGGCGACTAATTATTTCTAGCCCTGAGACTATAGCCGGATTGTTTAGAATCCAGTCTTCCTCTCGCGCGAGGCCGTTCTTGCACCTCCAGTACATACATATTTGTGCACGGGCCACGAACTTCCTGCATGGGACGACGCGGTCGGAATAACTAGGAGTCTCAAACGAATCCCGCGCACTTGGTGCACGAATCCACGGGAATGGGACGAAGGGGGGAACGAACGGGGGAGTTGACCGACGAAAGTGTACGTCTGATACCCAACAATAATTGAATTTTCTGAACGAAGAGTTTCGTTTCAGCGCCACGGAGCCTCTAGAGTTTATTAAGCTCCTATTAACCGTGGAAACGGAGATCTCTTTAGAGTCAGAATAAAATGGACATATGAGTATCGAAGTATCGGGGCGAGTATGCTGGTGAATAAAGTTACATTTCAATTTTACACGGAAATTTCTAGTTAGACGATGCTCTGACGAAATTTCTAGTTAGAGTGCTACAATGTCAGTTCACACGCGAGTAACATTGCAGATGCACTCGAAACGCGTGAAGCGCGTTTGCAATGCTGTTTGCCGTCTATCATCCCCTGCATGCAGAAATTTGTAATCCGTGTGTCCGTGCAGCATTAATTTCTGTCACACGGTCTCTTGACGTTTTCTCCGAGAACGATCGTGTTCATTAATAACCAACTCGCAATTAAAATTTGTATATTTACGAGACGATGTAACGTTAATGAAGTATTTCTGCGCGTCTACCCTTAATACGCAGCGGGTTGCGAATCACGGGGCAAGTGTGATTGGATGATGCAGTGTTAATTACAGTCTGATTGGGTCGTCTTTCATGTTTAATATCAACTTTCTAGAGTGGAGTCCTGGATAAGAAAAATATAATTGGGTCACAGAATCTCGTAGGTATATTCGGCGAGATTTCCAGCACATATTTTCGGGGTGGTTTTGACCTACATATATTGGGATGGGAAGCCCAATACCTTCTAAATGAAAGTGTCCTCAGCATTCAACTAATATTTCCTTTCTCGTAGAACCTACCTCCGAAATAGCATTTGACGCATTCTTGGCACGAGTGATAAATTTAACGGATGTAAATACCTTATGTCCGCGGAAATAGTTGTAGGTTCTACCCGTTACAGATGCGAGCAATCGGGTTCTAAATTCTAAAGCATCTAGCAATGCCATGGTAGACTATACGTTTCAAAGAGCTGCAATTAGGTTCTGTAATATCTGATGTTACATAGGCTTTCTGTAATATGCAATTATGCATTCTACGTTACAATGCATTTGAATCATTCGGTAATGAATGTGAGCCTTTGTTATGAGTAACTAGCTTTGTTCATGGTTGAATGCAGATATTAGGCATATCGTGCCCTTGGGTACTCAACTACAATACATCCACTGGTAATTAAATTAACAAAGCATCCTTACTTGTGACCAGAGAAATTGCAACCTGTAACTGTGTGCTCTAGAAAATTATACTACTGGTTCTTTCTTTTGATGTTGATAGTCAAACAAATGTTCAAGATGTGGACAGTAACAAATTTGCACTAATTTAACCAAAGAAAATTATTTCACTCTATGTAATTAGATTGCTCAGAATAATCCAGTGATGTCACCGTAATATGTACTGTCTTCAGTTACATTAAGCGGTTATACCTTCTCAGGCGGCCGAAAAGAGGCGAATGTTTGTGAATTTTTTTTGCAAAACCGAAAACATATATTTTTACAGAACTTTCTGCACTTAAAAGAGCAACATGTAAAGAACATTTGGTAATTTTTTCGTAGAAAAATATTTACGTTTATAATAAAGTAACAACCGACATCCAAGAAACCTTTTTAAAAAATTGGTTTTGCGGTGAGCACTGCCATTCGGAACCAGATTATCTAAAACTGAAAAACAAAAAGATTTCGTTAGTACCTATATTAATTTATCCTCTGATTAACGGAGGGAATTTCCGAAATATTAATTTAAAACAAAATGCCGGCCATTTCAATTAGAAATCCTGATTTTTTTCATACAAATATCACGTGATTAGAACGGCGATGAGAGCGAACCGTAGATTTACATTCTATAGTTTTATAATGAAAGTGTTTACATTGAAGCAGCGAGCAAAGCTACGTTTACTAGATGACCAACGATACAAGCGTCCAGAACCAAATATTACATTTTATTTATTTCGCGGAACCTGAAGGTAATAATAATTCTTTTTCAGAAACACTCATGTTTAAATGGTTCATCCTTGCGAAACCGTAAACGTCTGAAACTGTATTATTATCACGGCCACGCTATAAACACACCAAAGAAATATATTTTTAACCAGTTTTTATTACATCGACATTCTTATAGCTTCTATCGCAGCTCCAACACAAACGTGCCCTAAATACGCGTTTGAAAAAATGAAAGTTTTACCACTTTCTTTCGACGTGTCTGTATATTTGACGTCTATCAGAGTAGCTGTGGCTCATATCGATAAACAGTTCGGGTTGCCTGCGACCGACGTTTCCGAGCCCTCTGTACAGGATTAACGTGGATTATTCTGTGCGCAGGATATCGGCGGGAACATTCACCACCTTGCGGCCATCACGATGCCAGGAACGTGCTTGATGACCGATGCGGTCAGGATCGGCGACAGTTAGTGATGAGGAGGAGCAAGTTGTCGGCGTGCCGATGGCTCAGGTCACCAGCAACATGCCAGTTCTCGAACCCAGGCCAGACCCAGGCCCTCTTCGAGGACTTCTGATCGGTGTTTTGGTTCTATTGTCCCTGCCACGCTGTCACTGCTATGACTTGGGTAAGTCGAGTCAAACGTTCAACCACTCAGAAACCTTACAGGCCCCCCACGTATCCCATCTTTTTAAATACAGTTTCCAATATTACGATCAAGACGAATCAATTAGCCTCTTAACGTCAGGGTGACAAGACGATAGATACATTTGACAATTTCCCATGTTCTTACGTTCTGTTACCCTCATTTCACGTTCACCTTCCTAGTGAACATTCTACTGTTCACTGGTACCCCTGCCTCGAGGAACAGTGTCGGCGTTCATAACTCGGCCGTGCTCCTTCTTTTTCGCTCGCGAATAGAAACGAGGATTGATGGTTTCGAAAATGGTCAATATCACGGGCGCCAACAGCGCAACTGCCCACTCGATCGTTATCTATCGTCACCGATACGTACGATATCCGGTCCCGTCCGTTAGGACCGGAGAAAAAATGTGTTCACGGGGTCACGAGTGGATGAAAGATTCACCCATAACTTACTCGTGCGGCCATCGTTCAGCGGCAGGTGCGCCGGCACAGGGGCATCGACTGGCTCCGAGGAAATGAAGGTCGACGCTGGGTACGGCGCGCGCGCGCAAGGGTCCTCCGTATCCGCTCCTGGAATCTGTCCTGGGAAACGTTGTACCCCGTGTCGCCTAACTCATGGTTCACGCGGCTCGTTTCGCCGGGCTAAAGAGGAAAAAGGCGAAACGAAGGAGAAATATTGTTCCATTTGTGCGGCGACTATTCCACGAAAATGAATTTACCCCGGTCCCGTCCCCCTCCTCCCGTTACTTTCCGCCGTAATATCGCCCGGATGCTAAAGCGGAGAAAAATTATTCTGGACACCAGTTTTTGTCTTGCCCCTTTGTTCTCGCGTGTATACACACGGCCGGGGAACGAGTAGGGTGGCTCCGCGGGGCGCATTGCACACGACGAGTCGCATGCAGCCGCCTCCAGGGATTCCACGCGGATTTCTCTTTCCTTGATACGATCCGCCCACGGACCGTGCAATAACGCGGTCTCCTCCGAAAGTCGGCCAGTAAAATTTAAATTTTTTCCACTTTGCACACGGAGGGATGCGACGCAAACAAGCCTCGAGAGCGGAGTGGCGCGTTGTCCGTGGTAAATATACAATTACGAGGGCACTGCCCTAGAATGGGAATGCTAAGTATAACGGAACGGAATTGCTGGTGCAGATTAAATGTTGCCCAACGATTTATCGAGTGCCTGATACTTGTCCGAGGTAGGGAATCACGGGCAAGTGACGATAGACGCGACGTCGACGACGAAAGTGTCTTATTATTCATTTTTCCCCGGCGAAGGGTGTCGCTCGCGCGGAAGCGACGTGGATTCTGCACACTCGAGCTCGCCAGGCCATTGTACAGCCGCAAATGAAATGTCAACGGCACGATGAATTAACAATACTATCTAATAGCTGCTCAGATGCAGACGAGCGGGGCGAACGGCATTGTGCCGATCCGTTCACTCGTGCTGCTCCACTGGCGTCCTCTTGTTGTTCACCGCTCACCCGTTACGCTTTTTCTGCATATTAATTATTACCGACGATAAGTCCCGCCTGTCGGCTGAATTTCGCAGGGAAATCGTACCTTCTTTCCTCCTTTTCAAACCCGTGCCAGAAAAACACCGCACGCCCTCCTCCCTACTCTATTTCGGAATTAATGTACTTCAATTAGGAAGATCGCCGGCGTTGGAGGCGAAAAATAATTCATCGGCCGGTCAGGTAAGTTTAATTAACGCCGAATGGAATTGACGCGGAACGCGAGCTCACCCCGCCCTTCGATGGGTTTTGATATTCATGAGTCAATGGGCCGTATTACGGAGCAGCTGGGAAGAAAAATGGCTTCGAGTGGTCGATCCTTCGAATTGCAAATTGATTCGCGCTCTTCTCCGCCAGCGCGAGAACGTAGCCGGTGTTTCATCGGCGCGTCGCCGTCGAATTTATTTTATCGGATCCGCTGCTCTTTCACCGGCTTGTTTAATTAATCCGCCTGAATCGCGAAGAACGGTCCCGCCGACGGACGGGTAACAAGCGTCGGACGGGTTTGGCTCAAGCGAGCGCGCAATTATGAACGAATGGATTAATACTCGGGTTAATAGAACGGCTTCAGTACGTGAAAATGATCATTTTACGGCTACTGGGTGGAAGAAAAATACCGTTCAAGTGGCCAACGATTTCCTTTATTTCCTCGGCGTTGAAAGACCGCTCGTGCTCGAGTACATCCCATTGTCTGATGCCGCTAAATTCTATGTCAAAGTAAGGGGATGATCAGTAATAGCGATATCATTAACGGGATTCGGTATTGGAATTGCGATCGAACAGAGCGAGCATGATCTCGATCGTGTGGCAATCCACTTGAACCTACCATCACACGCATGTCGCGTGGAACTGTATTACGTCTGAAATATCGCGATACGTCAGCTTGACGAATTACTTCAGAACATGACATCAGCCTCCAAGTTCGCGATAATAATTCATGCCGGTGAGTGAAAATGCGATGTTTCCATTCGTCGCTAAGGAATCAAAGCGGGTGTGCTTGAAGTGGAAAGTACGATAATGCCAGATTTCGTGTCGTTTCTTTAATCATGATTTACGACTGGAAGCACATTAGCCAGTTTTTAAAATGCAGTTATGGGAAGGCAAGAACCTACAACCTAAACGGCTCACAGCAGTCTCCATACAAACCAAAGCGTCAACTTCCATTCTCAATATACAGTAGTAACCTAATCTTATCCTGGTAACTAATTCTCCCATTCCCCACAGAATCCAACACACAAGCTCTCCCTTTTACGGCTCCATTTCATATTTCCTGTCAGTCACTTGCACAGAGAAAGCCAGTTGCCGTGTGCACGAGTGAAACTTCAATTCCCCGTTCGGCGAACCGCGAAAAGCAAACGTTACAGGAAGTTTAATTGAAAGGTGTGTCGAAACTGGGCCGAATGTGCGCGATAAAGTGTTCTTGCAACCAATCCCCCGGTTTTCGGTGCTCGGTTTCGCGCAGCCTGGGGAACCATTCCATCGTTTCGCGCAACCGGCAACTCCTGGTTCCGAGCTTCCACCCTGGCAAGTTCCTTTATCTAGTAATTTTTGGCCGTGAAACACCTGCTTCGGCTGTCTGCGGGTCCCCGAGTCGCGCGGCTTCTCCGTGTGTCGCGAGTTCGATAATTACGGCGCGGTTCATCTCTGCCGTAGTTTGGCCCAGTAATGGATGCTGCATAAAGAGGCGCGCTACCAGTCGCTATTCTGCGAGGCGCGATCGAAGTTTGCCGCGCCGGCAGGATGGCGACAGTTCTAAGGATTGAATTGCAAAGAGAACTAGGCCGTAGCTATCTGACAAAGTACGGTCTGCGCCCGTAGACGGGCGTGCACATTGGCAAGCGGGAACAATGGCGAACGTGTCGCGCGGCAAATGTTTTATTCCACTGAGCAATTATGTCAGTGTACTTAGAGTTTCCGCGCGACTCACCGACACACAGGCCGCCGCTCCGGTAACTTGCTGCGTCTCTGAAAGCCGTGTTATGCCACGCGAGTGTACTGCATATCGAATTTGTCCAATTTCGCGATTCCTTTCCCGCCGTTTTTTTTTTTCTAAACTCCTCGGCGTCAGTCGTTTTGCGGCGTCACGTGCTGGAATGCCGAGGAAAAAGTAGCCGAGACGAATACCAACGAGCTCCCTCAAACGGAATTCCTGTTATTCGTCTACGAAAGTGGCTTCAGCACCGAAGTATTAAATCGGGACGCGATGACGGCGGATTTAACGCCGCAGGTGGTTCAAGACGTTCGCTCAATCGATTTATTGAAAATTAGTCCCGTGGGGGTGCGATTGCAATAGAATGAATATTGGAATTCTGGTGGTTGCGATTATCTGTTGGAAGGGGATTTTAAAGTACAGAACGCTGATGAAAACCGGTGGTTCGTTGTTACTGCTCGACGTTAAGTAAGCGTTCACCGAAAGGAGTTCGTTTCGATGGTGCTTTGGGAATAATCGTTGAGCACGAGTAACTGCATACACACTCACGAAATTGTTCTGAACAGAGCTCGATGCACGAGTCACGTACTCCTGTTAACCGCTTCGCGATATCGATTTGCGTTTCTACCCGGCGATATTTAACCCCGACGTTTGTGAACCGAGCGCTCTCTCCTTTAGTTTCCTTCTTTCCCGTAATTTTTCCACGAAATCATTGTGATTCCCCAGAGAGAACATTCGCGTGCAACGTTTATTAGTATTTATCCTCCGCTGCTCTTTTTTTAGCTTCTCTTAATACCTTCGGTAGAATCCCTACTTCAATTTTTTACCCACCTTTCGTTCTAATTCCAATGCTAAACACTTGAATCTTCTCACACATTTTCCTCGTCAAATCGAAATGCCTGGCACTCAATTGAATCTTTCAGAAATTAATATCCTACAAAGAGGATGCCGTTGCCAATTAATAACATAGATGCTAGAGGATCGTGAAAGACCACGAATTGCTGGGAACGTTCGGGAATAGCGGTGATATCGTACGGCAAAAAGTTTAATTGGCGGACGAAGCGTTCGGTAATAATAACCTGCAGCTTCGCCGCATACTAGCGAAGTTCACCGAGGCGGCAAGAAACATGAGCGAGCGCAACATACATTTTAAAGGGACAAGTTCGCCAGCTACTAGCTTACACGGAAATGCGATTCACGCGGGAGGTCGGAAAAGCAGACTGCTCCTTCGTGTATGGAAGACAATTCGGTATACAAAACGTAGACGGTCGGCGCGAGGGGGCTCGTAGAATCGAGGGACGTAAGAAGCGCCGAGGGAAGTTTCATCCGTTGTAACACTGACTCGGTAACACGTACCGGAGACAACTGCATTATTATTAGTTCGCGTGACAGTCGCAGTCGCTAGACTGCAAATTTAACTCGACTGCTAATTCCGCGAGACCTACATTTCGTACTTGCAACGTTCGTTGCGTCGTTCATAGGGCTACGACTTCATCTCTCGGAGTCCAAATAATTTTCGGATCGCGGCAGAATTCTGAGCACGGCGTGGAATCGCTTCTGATAATCGCAGACCTTGTTCTGAAGAGCTCCTTGTCTCTAGATAGGGTAGAGATGGCTGCGAATTTGTATCGAGAGTGCCAGATTTGTGGGAGTAGGTATGAGTACTAGGACTAGGCTAATGATCCTAAGCTAGTGAGGCTGCTTTGGTCGAAGTCGATGACAATGATCCCAGGTTTCGTGGTTATTTATTGGTAACTGTATAGGATTTCAAGCATGAGATTCAAGAGGTCGCGAGGCTCAGAAGTGTCCTGAGTTGTAGGAAGTTTGGGGGTTAGAAGGCTTCCGAAGAGTTTCGTAGGTTTCAGGAAGTTTGGGACTTTCCAGAGATTCTGGACGTTTCATGGATCTTGAAGGGTTTGGGAAGGGTTCCAAGAGATTTCGAGAGGTCTTAGAGAGTCTAGCTTGTTCAATTATAGACCCACGAACTTGAAGGACTTGTAGGGTCATGTGGTCTTCCAAGAACTTCAAGACCCCTGATACTCCTCAGCCCTAGAGTCGATTGTATTGGGTCCTATGAGTTTAGGCTCTTTGCTTCCAAGTGCCTCGAGTCTCAAGTCTTTAGTACCAAGGAATGTGAGTTTGCCCAACTTCGCGTCAAGTACCATGAGTCTGAGCTCTTCACTACCAACTGCCACAAGTCTGAGGTCCTAAGTGCTAAGGTCCACTAGTTTATAGTTCCTTGGGTCCCCAGTTGTCGTACTTGAACCCCGTCCTATACAAAATGGAACATATGTACTTAATAACAGTCCAACAACCAATCCTCACCGTACACAAATCTTCCTACATGCAAGCTGTACAATATTATAAGGGATACAAATTTTAACAAATGCACGTCCACCTATGAAAAACGTGGGGATTGTTTCCCAGACACATTCGACCGGAGACCTCATTGAACGAGGATGTCGATATGGACCAAGTTTGTCTTCCCAATGGAGGGCGACCGAAACATAGAGGACAGTTACAAACACAAACGAACTCCCGTCCGTTATACTGCCACTTCGTGAAGGCCATAGCCGTGTTACACCGGCTCCCTCGCCCTCCTGTACAGGCCGGGGCTAATCCCACGTCCGCTGCATTCTGCAGTTTTGAAACTTTCCAACGTAACTGCAGTGTCGTAGCTTAAGCGTAGCAACGTGGCATGACCTGTACTCGTGGGCAGCGCGCTGCGCCGCTATGGGTTCGACAATTTATTACAGCTGGTTATCCATGTAGGTTGCCGGCGATTTTGAGGAATTGCTTGTTCATAAACCGAATGTAGAAATTGGTGGGAATCGCGAGGGAAGCCGGGGTTACGTAAGGAACTCGAACGGCAACTCGGGCACACGCGTAGAATTAGTTGGGCGCACAATATTTATGTCCACCTATGGCCGTCTTTCACTTTTATCGGCGTTCCCCCCCTCTTTCCTTTGCCGTGGTCATCGCTGCAACGGGTAAACTTTTACGACGGCAAGAGAATGAGAAAGAAAGTTCGATTGTAGCTGGCCGCGGACCTCGATTGGGTCCCTTGTGTGTGCAAGCCCCGGGAAACGAAGTCACGTGCCCCTGACGACTTCTGTTCCCGAGGATTTCGCCGGAGAATTTTCACGTGATCGTGGCCGTGCCGTTACGGACGTATAGCGGTATATTTTGCGGCAGCGTTTACGGCTTCTGGCTTCGAAATGAATTCGGAATTCCAACGGCGCGCAGTGTCGAGTGATTACAGAACGGGGCTCTATTGAAATCCGCGGAATGATCAAGAACTGTTTACTTTTACAGCGCGAACTTTCAATCCCCCGAATACCGCAAGACATTTCGAGCCAGAACCGAGCGTCGGTGGGGAGCATATTTCACCATGATGTATTGCAATTCGTGGCAGTGGAGTTCGCGCGAGATCCCACGTCAGAAATATGTCCTTGGCTACCTATTCATTAGCGTTTCATTTTCGCGCAGCTAATACCATTAGGTAGATTTAAAGACCCACGTCGACAAAGCGCAGATGGATATTGGGGCTCTGCCTAATGCTGCTTTGAATCCTTTCAGGACAATGTACCGCGGCGCTGGGCATGGAGAATGGCGAAATCCCCGATGAAGACATATCGGCCAGTTCTATGTACGATCCCAGTCTTGGTCCGAAACATGCCAGGTAAGTGAACAATGATATCGCGAAATGCTCGAATGCAGCTCGGCAAGTCGGCCATTCCTGTTCAGCGCGAGAGTTTCCGGTTTCGAGAATGTTATACGCGCGGCCGCTTGCTACGGGCCATCGCACTTGATTGCACAGTTCTACGCAAATTGATACGAACGCGGAGGGTCTTGTTTAAAACTTGAACCCCTCGCTGCAGTGAAAAGAGCAGGGAGGTTGACAATAGGAGCTCGTTAGCGGAAAATGTCGCCCTTTGTACGCGTTTCGGGATTACGAATATTTTCTGTCGCTAAACGTTGTACTTCGTGTACACTTGAGTCTTCGGCGTAGAGGATGCTCGTGGAACTATAGATGGGAACTTAAATGGAAGCGGTAGAACTCTGGTGTGTACTCAGATCAAAATATTTTCAACTTCTATCCATCATTTCAACCCCTTTTCGAGGCAAAGATTTCGCGAATCAGAAAACGATTCCCTTGTCTCCTTCGAATGCATTGCTTGGCGAAGGGAAGCTCGGTTCGCCGGGCGCCTCGGCGAAACGTTTATTTCGCGCGGTTTAATAGAGCGCATCACGGTACGTAAACGCGATCGTTGCTTCCGCCGTGCCCCATCCCTGGCGTGAAAATAAATCTGCAGCGTTAGGAGGGTTAAGCTCGATAATTCGACGTTCGCGGCGGTGCGGCTCGGCCGGGTAAAGCTCCCTAATCGCGTCGAAATTCTTTCTATTTCGCAATCTGGGTCGCGTGACGGGAACGAACGTTTTCACCAGCAGCGCGCGGCCACCGCTGGCTAGTCCACTGGGTGGTTGTTCGGTTTATTTCTTATTACAACGGCGAGATTAAAATCTCCCCGAGAGCTGCCCGGGGCACTCGCGTCCCTTGCCGTGCCGCCTCTTGGCTCGCATTAAAAATTTAAATAGCACACTGCCTGGAAAGCACGCTTATAAAATTCTGTTATCGAGAGCTAGAACGAGTAACGCGGCGGGGGATGTGCACGAACAGAAAACGCTGCTTGTAAACTGCTAATATCGAATTAATGCTGTTGACGATAAAGCCACACGCGTTTCGGGAGAGGAGAAAACGGGGTGGCTCGTGGAAACGTGGCCCCCTCTCCATCTACAGCGTCGGGCGGGCAACCCCTTTCGAAGAAAAATCGCGGGGCCAGATTAACCTTGATGCACTCGCCCGGAATCGAGTGTCTATCGTTTGTCAAAAAGAGGAATCGTCTTCCTGACATTTTTACTAGGGATATTGCGATCTTGATTCGTTGCGAGCGCCGGACGCCTGACAGCCAAATCGATTCGGCACATTTACGAACCGAGGCAATTTATGGAGGGGAGGGGCGCTCGTAACGCGCCACCGGAAATCGCCGGCCGATATCTGTTAATAATGCGTTTCGATATCCTCGTTTCGCGACAGAGCAAGTAACGCCGAAAGAGATGCATGTGTATTCTCCTTTTTCACGATTCCATCCACGTTTCCCTTGGAAGATTGGGAACTTGGAGCGTGCTGGGTAGTGGGAATGTGACGTTGAATATGGAGGTTTTATGCACTGTGAATACCCATGAAATTATTACTCGTTATAGAGACTTAATGAATGTTTGATTAGTACGTAGATTAAGTGTGTCAAGGCGAGAGGTAGTTGAATCCATTCGAGAAGCATTTGTCTGAATTGCGACCTTCTGTGGTTTACTGTTGGAAGCGGGGTTGGAAAATAGTCTTTTTACAGTGAACTTAAATTGACCAGCTCCGGCGGTAGCAATATTTCAACGTTTGGTATCTTAATTGGACCATCGGTAATCAACTGACCAAGGGGTTCTAGTTAACCTAAGTCCGAAAACGGCTTATTCGGGGCCACGTTTCGGATTTGTACGTAGAGACAGCGCAAGAGTTACATCGCTCCGGCGAATCGTTCTCAGAGGATTCGCAGGCATACAGGGTGTCTTTGAAATGTTTGATCAAACTCTGTCAGTGTATTCTGCTATCTGTTTATCTTGTTAATACTATAATATGTAAGATTTGGTATACAAATCTGTTATTTAACGATAACTAACTTCGAACACTTTCTCCGATTTGTAACTCGAGAATTATTATACAACTGAAATTCATTCACGAAGGATCATCGTGGTCACGCAACTAGATCATGCGTGTAATTTTATTTTCCATATTACAATAAATTGTAGAAACTACACGATAGTTAGATATGAAAGCTGAACATAACATATTATAGTAGCTCGAACAAGCCTTTGAATCACTCTATATTTCTCTGACATCCTTTGACCAATACTGTGAGCAGCATACATTGGTGATATTATGTTGAGCCAATCATTCGACGAACACCCTGTATACAAGCGTACACTAGTTCGGTTCGATGTAACGGGGGATAGAATCGAGGGAACGAGTGGGTGTCGGTGGCAGGGGGTAGGTGGGCGGGTGACGGGGGGTGAACTCGACCCCTACAAATTACCTCCAATTTCGTGTAAATTCCTCGTTCCTGCGTCAGCATAATACCTGTATTAGGACGCCCAGCTCCGGCTCTTAGGCGGCAATAAATCTGTATTAGGGTGAGGCGTTGCTCCTCCTAGTAAAAGGGGTACGACCTGGGCCCGGCTAATTTTTCACGACCGCGTTTCCTCCGTGGCGCTGTCTGGCAAGATTGCCCTAAATACGATTCACTTGGCTCAGAAATATTCCCCATACCGATCACCTCGACCTCCTTCGTCTTTTACAACCGATAAACTCTTCCCATTCTTTGCTTCGTAACGTCGCGATCGCCGCTCCAAGGCTCCGCGCGGCAAGTAGAATGAGTCGCGCACGAGTCAGACCTCAACGGAGCTTCGACATAGTAGAACCTTTTTAGTCGATTTTATCGGGCAATGAAGCAAAACTCCGAGCCTTCGGATGACCTGAATTACTCGTACGTATGTGTGTGGGTTCACTGACTCTGTTTTCGTCTGTCGCGATACACACGTTATCACCCCGCGATTCCTGATAAGCTGGGACGTGCCACGCCAACGGACGATTATAATTATAGATGAAAGATACATTTCCATTATGGGGTTGGGTCTCGTATTAAGGTCTGAGCTACTGGGCGAAAGATATTGTTGCATCCGAGGTTAATTTGTAAATATGACTGTATCCGATGATGAATCTTTCACTTTGACCTTCATTTGTTAAGCTCAATTATTAAGCTCTCATCTGTGAAACATTCGTCTGGAAATAATTTCACAATGATTGCAAAAACAGGCGAATTAATTACTCACCTGTACTATTCTGGCAACAAGTTGAACGTCCACTTGTACTTTCCTATTGTCATCGTCTTTAGAATGTGGCCATTTCGTTCGTTACAAAAGTATGTACTCAAAGCCGCGAAGGGAAGTAACATTTAAACCGTCTTTTCGCTCTACACAAAACAAATTTGATGAAATTTCATAAGTAACGGTGTTTGTAGAATGCCTACCTGCCCGCACACGCCCGAGGGTTCGAGTGAAAGTAATTCGCCCGACTTCTCGGCGGGACACTTTCGAAGCGGAGCGCAACTTCCGCAAGAGCGTGTGTATCTAAAACTTTAAGCAACCCCGCTTCATACACGCCCCGGCTTTTGTCTTCCGTGACAAACAATGTCGTGTTTCGTTCGAGCGTTACAACTCTGACCTATATATTCGGCTTTGTGCCGGGCGTTCCCGATTTTCTACCGTGAAATATGCAGTACATTTCCCTGGCATTGTTGCCGCACAAAGGTCCGCGTGTTTGGAGCCGTCGGTTTTGTAATCGGCTAAAAAAATATTTATCGAAGGAACGCGTGAACGGAAAAAAAAGTGTTTGTCGTCCACTGGCCGTGTAAACCGTTTCATGGCTGGCATGATACAGTCGACATCGTTCGCTCGCTAGAAATACGTCGAAGCCGCGGCATTTCCTGTCAACATTAGCACAATCGCCCCGTGTCTGAAATTTCATTGGAATTCAATGCTCTCCGACTGACATCTCTAGTGATAATGTAAATTGAAAGAAGAGAACTCTATAGAACTTTACTTAATTCTAAAACCCATGAGCTTGTATCGAAGTATGTTCTGTACAATCCGGTTTAGTGATTACATTACTCACCCTAAAGTAGGGTACGATAAACCGAAGGGTCGTGAATCCTCATTTTTCGGCTATATCATCGAATCAGCTAAGAACAGGAGGAAAGAAGGGGCTCCGGTACGATCGTTCGCAGTCCCACGAGAGGGGAACGTGGCCGTATTACATCGCGTGAGCTCGGAATGCCAGACACGAAGAATATTCGGCCTTGCCCCGCGGTTAGGACAGACGTTGCCCCCGAAAAGAAGGGGAACTCATCGGTCGAGAGTTCTTCCCCGACGTTACGCCCAGAAAACGGTGTGCGCGCGGTTGTGACAGGAGCGCAGCTGAACGCAGCTGGACGAGGCATGAGGGGGTGCAGGGAGCCAGCGCGAGGAGACATTTGAAGGCAAAAAGCAGCCGATCGATAGGGGCCCGTGGGAGGGCGGCTGGGGAACCGTACGTGCGAGGGAAAAGTTTTCGTTTTCGTGGCCGTGCTAGTGGCCATTCGTATCGCTTTAGAGCTGCCACGAAAACGGGGGAGGAAGGGTGGTCAAGCGGAGGAAGGGTGGGCAGAAGCCAGAACGAAGAAAGGCATGGTGAAAAGACACCAAGAAAAGAAGAAGAAAATACGAGAACGGAAAGGAAGGGACAGGGGACGAGCGTGGGTGGGGGGAAGGGGAAAAAAGGGAGGAAAGCTTCGAGCATGACAGGCCAAAATCTTCGACGAAGAGAGGACGAGGTGAAAAGGCGGAATCACGCAGACATAAAACGTCCTAGGCCGTTACGTGTGCTTTCAGCGAGCGAAGCCAACGAAAAATGGTGGCCATATTCTCCCCCGACCTTCCTAGCCCGGGCTATCTTCCACTTTGTTACGATTCGAAAACCTCGCTGCTGCCTCTGGTCCCTCTCTCGTTCCAGTGATTTATGGACCGACAACTACACCCCCACCATCCACCCCTATCCACTGGCTCTCTTGTATTTTTCATTTTTCCACGTTCGTATCGTCCCCGCGACCGAGGTACCACGCGGTCCCACTGGCACGACGAGTCTCGATACGTCATATTATGCCTCGAGGAACCATCCCCCCCCCCAGAGGGAGCCCTTGGTTCGCGTGACGATGTACTCCATCGCATAAATCTTGGCCAGCCCTGTGGAGTGTGCCTCTGTATCAGTGTAAACCACCGAGAGCGTTTTCATTCTCGAGGCATCGATGGGATTTCCAGCAAGATCAAGTTCTTCCTGTAAAGAGAATTTCTAGATACACGTTAATGCATTCTACTGTATTATGTATTTCTATTTAACCGGCAACGTACTATAATGTATTACGAGGTCATCAGCTTGTCAAGTGGGGAGGACTTATTAATCCTAAATGAGTTCGTGCTGGCTAAAGCGGGTTAATTTATCTCTAATCGTTTTTAACGACGCAGGGAGTGTTCGTGGCAGCAGAATTATCAGATTAAACGCGACCTAGAGAGCGGTCAGTATTGTTTAAAAAGGTGTAATGATTTCCAGAGGGAGTAATGAAATAGTACGGGCGAGCTCGTTGAAGGCCTGTCGTTGCGCAAAAGTTGAAACTCCCCTCTTCACGGTTTATTGCAGCCCTGTAAAATTTTAAGCCCCCCACTTGTAGTTTGTTTCAATGATTCTTTAATACAGCTCCCGGAGGCGGCTCCGAATTTTAGGTTTATTGCCAGGCGAAACGAGAACGACGTAATCGCGCGAATAGAGCATTATTCTGAAGGGAATTCTTTGTTCGCCGAGAGCTCGCCGGGATTTACAGTGGAAGTTACTTTTAATAAATTCCACTCGAACGTGTTCCAGGAGAATAGGTCGCCGGACAAATCTGATAAATGAACGTTCCTTCTATCTGGCTCTAAAACCCCCGCGTGAACTCTTCTCCTCGAGGAACGCCGCCGGTAACGGTCCGAATAGATTTTAATAAAACCCCTTGGACGACCTTCGATTCTTACCTTAACGTTCCGTAGAAATGGAGTACAGGGCGGGTCATATCTCGAAGATCAATCAGTAACTGTTAAGTCGCCCGACCCTTAAAAATCCTTTATCCAAAGGAGCCATCGCTTTCCACCGTTTATCCTGCCGCTGGAGTCTCTTTGTTTCCCGGCTCCGTTGCTGCGCCCGAGCCGGCTACTCGTTTCATCCGCACAGAGGACTGCCTTCGTCCGATATGACTAGCACCGAAAACTCGCGGAAATTCTTATCGTAATTGGGTCTCTCGACACAGATCCGGGTTACGCTGAAAGCCACCCGATTAAACTGTTTGCAAATAATTGCAAATTGTTTCTCCCCGTTTTAGAGCAAAGTCGGCCAGCCAGCATCCAGTCCCCGTCTAGATGCTTCGATACTCGAGCCTATCCACTCGCGGAGAGGCTTTATCGCCGGCAACCGCCGCTCCTTCGACCGTTCCAGCTCCTTTTGTTTCGCCCTGCCACTTCCGAACCCACCGCGGTTCTTTCCATCGACGAGACCGCCCCTTTTTAACCGCACGGAACCTCCCTTTACACGGAATGATTCATTCCTAGGAGGAGGTAAAGACCCGTCGTTCTCCAAGCGATAACATCCCGCCGCGCTTTAACCGCGACATTTTGCCTTCGTTAAATTAACGTGGTCGTTAAAATGCAACTGGGTCGCCGGCGAGCAAGTATCGCGCTTAGGCGATGCGTCCGTTCGACGGGCCACCTTGCGCTTTTCGCAACATCGGCAGTTTTCTGTCGAATTAGCTGCGGAATTTTGATACGGGGATGAATGCCGAGCGGCGATGCGGCGCAAGTATTTCGTTTAGTGCTCTCGTAAGTTTAATACAGAATTTACTACTTCTAATCTCTAAAAGTATGCGGTGTGTTTTTAAATACTTGAAGGGAAAGCATACGTGTAGGTAAATTGATGTGTGCTTTTTACGTGGAATAAGTTCGCACGAGAAACATTTCTTCAGGCATCCATTGTAAGATTCAAGAAGGATACTTTGTAAAGTAGTCCGACTTCTACTTTAATCCATCACAATTCGAGAGTAACAACACGTACAACCCATATTCACGCAACACACTCTATTTACATTTCGGTCCCACTCCGATCCCTCGCATATTTGCGCGCACTTTCAGAACTCCCCCATAACGTCGAGAACAAAGTTCAACTTCGCCTTGGGAAAGTGCAGAAAATTCCAGCGTGCAGTATCTAGGTCGGTCCGACGGTGAAACGATCGAGCAACTGGATGGAACGATTTTCCGATAGAACAGCGCCGTTACACCCCCGCGTTTTGGTATCTTTAATAATCCCCGATGAATCGTATCGCGGCAGCTTTACTGCGGAGGGGGCCAGAACGCTGATTCTTCCAGGCCCCTGAATTAGAATTGAAAATCAGGCAGGGGGAAAATTCCGTCGACATATCGGCGGAAGGGGAGCGTGCAGGTACGAGCCGGCTTGGCAACTTTATGATCACCCGGTGCATAAAGTCCGTAGAGAGGGCCACTGGCCACGTGCATTTAGTTTTATTTAAGGTCACCGCCACCCAGTCGTTATTGAATATCAATACTTACCATAAATTGCACGGTGAACGTCCACCATCCTTTATCAGGATTCGTCGGCAATCGAAAGAAGTCGCCTACTCGCCATTTATTCTCGCCGGCGGGTTACGTTTGCAAGTATAATGCGCGAATAACGCGGACTGTTTCCAACGTCGATGGGGATTCCAGCCTGAGTGATAGGAATTATCGTCGAAATTTTGGTAGCGATAATGAATATCGATTGGATATTCCGATAGTGGATGTTAATGAGATGAATCGTTTAGTATGGGTGCTATGAAACCGCTGTATTCACCGGTGCTGCTGGAAACATTCTGATATTGTACTCACTTAAGTCGACAATGGTTGCTGTGTGTCATACGAATCTACATTTTGTCAGTTGGGGGATTTAGATTTCTAACTTTTAAGGAGGGGTTGCACCGTGTTGGACCGAAAAATAGGTAATTTTGTGTGAATTTTTTATACAAAAACGGTTCAATAAATTAATTTGAGGTTTGGCAGGCTGTGTTATTGTATCTTGAACTATTGTTCTGAATTTTTGGGTGACAGTGGAAAAATATGGCAGATACAGAGCCAGCGTTGAAAAATAATCGGGTGGTCCTGGCGTTGACGGAATGTACTGTAAGGGTTATTTGAAACACAAAGAGAGATTCTTAAGTTATATGAATGTGGCTATCTGTGGTAGTAGATGCATTAAGGGAAATAAAATACTGATAAAATGGCGCTCTGATTTGAGTCTGAAAAAGGTTTCGCCCCAAAATTGCCAAACTTCTTTAACTCTCCTCAGGCAGCACAATTTTATAACGTTAACAAGCGTAAGAGGCACAATTGTACCCCTACATATTTTATACGAATATTCTCACTGTCGGTATAATTTATATGATAAATTTATATGATAAATGGATAACATTTAATCTCAAAGAAAAGCAATAAAAAGAATTTCGTAAATTTTCTTTTATAGTGTAAATTATCTATTTTTTACTTTATTTATAATAAAGTATTATTAACATTAAAAAAATCGTATTTGTTGGCTTAAGCGCAATTTTGCTCCTGCCGTTGTTATGATAGAGATATTATTCTGAAATTTAATCTATATAATCTAGACCAAATATTTAGAGAAGTCATGAAACATCAGCTCTCCACAGCTTCTCGAAAAAAAGTTATCACAATTTAAAAACGCAAAAGTTACAATTCTAACTATGCCGCCTGACGAGGGTTAAATAAAAAAGGAACGGTAACAGATACGGCAATAAATCTTCTACACAGATAGCCGCATTCATACACCTTAAGAATCTCTTTTCCTTTTTGTGTTTCAGATAACCCTTACAGTATTTTCCGTCAACGCCAGGACCACCCGATTTTTGTCCAACGCTCTCAGTCAGCACTCTGTATCAGGCATCTTTTTTTCACTGCCACACAAAAAGTTTTTGTCAAAAACTCAGTACAATAGGTCAAGAGATACAATAAAATGGCCTGCCAAACCTCAGATTAATTTGTCGCTCCGTTTTTGTACAAAAATTCACAAAGGATTACCTATTTTTCAGCCGAACAAGGCGCAATCCCCCCAAGTACATAAACCGTGCCCCATTCGAATATAATGGAACGTATAACACAACACGTCGACCATAAAGGGTGGAATAATGAAAATTCCATTGTAACAGGTTTACAAGTGTAGGCACACTGTGAGATGTAAAGCTATGTACTCTCAATATAAAACATTTATTCTATACCTCCACCTGACTATTATAATAGAATAAAACGACTTCACTCGCATAGAATGACCACGCTTATACCCTCCGTATAATCGCATTTCTCGAATATTTCGCCATTCGTCGATCACAATTACCGTTCCCCGAAACGCTCGCCCGAAATAGAATCCCCGAGGAAGTTACAATAAATTAATTTCCCTGTCAACCGTTTTTCCGCGCGCCGGCAGCGGCGCTCCGGAATATCGACAGTTCGTTTAATCGTTGTCTCGCGGAATCAGGGGTGCGGAATCAGCGGAACGCGATTCGCGGGAATGGAGGAGCGTCGAGCTCGCGGCGACGCGTCGGAAGCTCCGTGGCATAAATGACGTCGAAGCTTTGTGTGACGCTGATATTTTCTGATTCAAAGTAACGAGCGGGGAACCGTATCAAGGTATCGAATTCTGTACGGAGGAGTTCGACAGTCGATCCGCCTCGGGCCCTGGCATTATTCGCGTCTCGCGCGCTAGGAGGACGGCTGGCGATAACGAAAATCTATTTCGCCGCTTCCGCGCTTCGCGTCGCGGAGGGAGTGCGAGCGTAGCCTCCACCCGTGTACGCGCGAAGGGTACGTGCACCCCGCGGAGCGCACTCGCGCTTACCGGTGTGAGAGCGCGATCGGCCGCAGAGCACGTGTGCGGGCACGTTTCAGGACTTTCAGTCCCGATTCATCGGCTATCGGCTACGTATCGCACCTTCCGCGCTCCTCTTCAGTCCGCTTCCTGTTCGCGCGGAACCCTCGAGCTACCGAGACGAAATTCTCGTTAGCGATAACGCGAAATTGTATTTGCAATCATCGCTGACGCGTCCCGTCTGCCTTATCGAGTTTCACCACCTTCCCCGAGTTTTCCCACTCCGGAATTTACTGTCTCGAAACCATCCGCCTCGCGGTCGCGTGTTTTCGCAGCGTATTTTTGCCTCGCCGCTCACCGCGGATTTCTGCTCCCCCAGCGACGGGGTTGAATTTTAAAAGGACGCTATCGTATCGATTGCGCTTGAATTTTAATTTCGTTGGAGTTTTGATTAAAATTTGGAGCGAACGTTTACGAATCGCTGGGGAATTAGACATTGTTCACAAAGCGTTTCGTGGTTTCGTTGGTTTCCGTGGAAAACGAATTTCTCGTACGAAGATCAAACGTTTGCTCGATACAGATTGAACGTAAACGCGTGATTTCCAACTAGGGCTTTTTTCCCATGTAAACGCGGAAGAAGAATCTCGGCTGACGTGATTACTGACCCAGCACGGTCGTCTCTAGGAACTTTGCTCCGCGGGATTGAATTTAGGCTTTGCGAGATAGGGAGAACTTTAAGTCGGTACAACGAGCCCGAAGTTGTTGCAGCAAGTTGCCGTCTCATGAAAGGGGAATCACGTATCTCGACGTACGAGACACCGACGAAAGAGTTTCCGGTCGTGTCGTGGATGACTTTCGCGGATTGTCGTCTCTGATGTATGACGAGCTGAAACTTTGCCCTCGCCTCAGTTTATAGAAGCTTTCATTATCCACGTTCCCCTGTGAAAGCTTTGCACTTTAGCAATTTCTCTTTGTAAACACGGGCGAATTTCCGGGGATGAAACTCGGTGTAACGTAGCTCTCACAAATCTCATAAATTTATCGTGCCGAGGAAAAGTGTTTTTAGTAACGTAGCAATGGTTGCATTTATCTAAATGAAAAGGGCAGGAAAATCGTTTGAACTGTGCACGACACATTTTCTGCACGGACTATTCAGAACACCGTCATTGAAAACCTTTTTCTAAACACTAGCCACCATTTTCTATACCCTTTTGCTGCCACACAAAACCCCGACAAAACAAAATCCCCGAAAACGAAGCGTAGAAGCTTTACAGCCGATATCGGTGCCTCTATCGCGGGAATTCGAAGGTACAAGTTTCTAACGACGCATTCCAACGTACATGGGCCAATGAAAAAACTCTGAAGCGCTTAACGGATCCAGGGTGGAAAATATTCATTGAGAACTGTCGGCGGGCAAAGTCAACGACATATTTCGCGAACTGTCCGCGTTGAAATACGCCTGGCCACGCAATTTTCATCGGTGCTGCTGGCGAATCCGTGCAGGTTTTGCCAGAAAGTTTTCGCGTTTCCGCGGCTGCCGCCGGTTCCCTTTTGTTTTCCCCGAAACTGGAACAGTCGAAGCATCGATTAAACTACAATTATTCACCGGGCCGGCGCGGAAAGTTTCCTTAAAATTTATTTAAATCGGTCACATAAATTACGCGAACGTTGCGAGCCGTTAACGCCTCCGGTTCCATTGGCCATATTCATGGAGACGTTTTCGTTATCTCGGTCGTCCCTGTGAACGTTTCCCGCACAATTGTTCTGCTTCTACACCAAGTAAGTAGATTTATCGTACATACTATAATCAACCATCAGTCGTTGTTCGATTCCTGGCGTTCCAGATGAATTCCATTGCCATTATCAGTTTAGACTGCAGAAATGGCCTGTTTCAAATTTCTGTTGCCTCTGCTCCACTGTTCGCCGTGGAGTACTCCCGCAATTTGAATATTTTATATATTCAGTGCATACGATCTTCAACGGTGGATTACCTAAAGAGACGCTCCCGCTTACATTCTCAACACCCCCGGACGTGTACCATTCGTTTCATTCTATTTGACCATTCACACTTCACGTTTCACTCGCGAGGCTCGGTGTTAGGATAAAAGTACACATCAAACTGACCTACTGTCCACAAAAGCCCCGCCCGGCGAAACGCAGGCCGCTTGGTTCGAACGGCAAACAGGAATTTACACGTCGCCCGCATGAAAGGCTGGGGTCAGAAGGGAATGATCAAGTGGCATCGAAACGCCGAAAATTGGATCGTCCCATTTGCAGATTGAGTTTGACTTGCGGCAGCTCGCCCTCGGGAGCGACCCGGATGTGCCCTGGCCCCTGCCATCAGTAACCGGCGTTCCGGGGGTACGCCGAGGACGAGATAAGACGACGCGGCATTATAAATGTATAAGACAGCACTTTTTTATCCCGTTTATCGTGCTTAACGGCGGACTTTGAAAAAGGAGCCTCGATCCGGAAACGGCGTCCTCCGCTTCTAGCGTCCCTTCGCACCGGAAACTCAAAGGGTCGCGGGGCTTGTGACGGCGAAAAAATCGCGTCGCTTCCTTCGAGTAGATTCGAGAGCGAGGTCTAATTTAAAAGACAGCCTTTACGTGGAGCGACCCCGATAACGTTGCGAAAAGTTTCCACGCTGAACGTGCGAGCGCGTCGACCGCGTGCTTTTCCTTCAGCAGGATCTCGCGACCATCTTCTTAATTAAATCCAAGCTTATGGGAACGTTGACGAGCAACGGCGAGGAAAAAGAAAGGCAGCGGCGGATCAGTACACAAAGATTTTAATTTCAGTCGTCTTTGGTTCCCTCCGCCGGAAATTTCCTCGGTTAAAGTTCGCTTGCCCGTCGCAACGATACCACTTCGCGAACAGCTATTTTGAGGAACCTTATTTCCTGTTTGTACGCCCCGATAGCTTAAAACGTTTCCATTTCGAGGCACCGCGGCACCGTGGATATTCGTGATTGACGCGTCGCGAATTTTCAAGACGATCTAGAAAAAGAAGAATGGCACAGTGGGGCGGGTGAGAGGGGGTGGGCGGAGAGAGGAACGGCTCTATTTATTGACAAGTGCTCCGTATATCGAGATCCACGGATCGCTTCGAAATGGAAGCAGAATCAATCCGTGCCGTTCCATCGAGCATCCCTGTCATTCAGTATAAGCTTTAATATCGATGGCTCCCCTGTATACCGCCGAGGCTTTTTCCTCGTCGTTCTTCCACCGTGCTCTCCGCCTAGTGTATGTCGCTGCTGGCGCGCGCGCGCGGCGGTGGTAAAAAAGCAGCGATCGTGCTCGCGTAAAATCGCGGCCGGGGCAGCTGGAATTTTCACGGATCATTTGGCTGATGGCATATTCGGCGGTGGCATTCCCGGCATATTCGATAACCGTTCCCGCAAGTTTCGATCCAGCAGGGGGTAAGGGCGGTAGGGGGACAGGTGTGCGCGGGAGCATGAAAGAACGCAGCCCTGTGTGTGCAGGGTGTCCCATTTTAAACTACAGGGTGGGTTGCGGCGAGCTTCTCTGATATGTGTGGCAGGTCGCTCAGAAATATGAAACTCATTCACGCTTAGGGAGTTCATAGATATCTGATTTGCAAAATAATCTTGATCACTTCGTCGAACACCGGCATGGTCTCATTTAACATCCTTTAATCTTCTTTACTTTTACTACTCTATTCCACTTCAATGTATTTTGCTGAATATATGTACGTGTTTATAGATTAGAATGGAACACCCTGTGCATTCACCTCGCCCGTGTCCCCGTTGGCACGCCATAACTCGCCGCTTCTCTATAAATCCGCGTTGCCCGCGCACCCTCCTTCCTTATATGATAGTCCATCGAAAATATTCGATCGACCGAGCAAACTGCGAAGACTCGTTGACCTGCGAAACAACTTGCGTGGGCGAGATTGGAAAAGTTACGGGAACGTCCCGTCCCAGTCACGATAATATGGATTTCTTTGGGGGGTTTTGCTCCAGTCGCTCGCGAGGATCGAGGGACGTAGTCGGCAACTGCGAGGGGTTCGGGCCCCTTGTAGCGATCGCTGGAAATAATTTGACGACTCGTGGAAGACGAAACGGAAGCAACACGTGGCACGCACGCTTCTCCTCGTGTCATTGAGTACGCGATAAATCAATTTCTGCACTGTAACTGTTCGCTGCGCTCGATAGTTAAGACGTATCGCAGGGTGGAATGTGTTGTAACGTTTTAGAGGCACTAGTGGCTGGGTAACCGTGAGCAGTTCGTTGATCTGTAAAATTACCCTCGTGTAGGGAGGTCGTAAAGAAAACCGTGAGCAAATTGTCCCACGGTGGTGTATATTTAAGCGACAAGTGACAAGTGCTGATATTGGTAAACTTTGAGCGTAAAGTTCGAACGGAGGGGAGCGTTATTTATAATTCGTATCGGGAAAAGAAGAATTAAGGGACTGTATTACCTGACCATTTTAGTACTGAAATAGCAATACCCCTCTCCTCGTTTCCAATACACTTTAATCCTGATTCGTGCAACCTCTTCTAGAATAGGGAACACCGGGGCTAGTTGATGCGTTATCCAGTTTTGATTTTTTTTCATTTTTGTGTGAGTTAATTACTTAAGAACAAATATGCTAAAATATACTTTGGTTCTTCCTGTTTAATATAAAGTAAGCAAAAATTTGAGAAAATGCATACACAATGAAAGAAAAAATGTTATTTGGTGGAAGGCAATATGTATCAATTTACCCCACTACGGGGCAAGTTGATACATCTGTAAAATATCCGTTTAATGAATAACTAATAAATTTGAAAAATATAACTTTAATTATGATACCTTTCCAACAATATAGACTAAAAATTAACAAAGACGTATTCTGAAAACCAAACAGATTTTTGAACAAACATAGAAAAACATTTTTTTTTTTTATGTCTGAAATATCTCATTTTAACCTGAGGTGTCTTCTTTTTGTTAATACATTTTAATAAACTCATTTTGTCGATATTGTATATTCTCGCGTTTTGTCTTAATGACATTGAATCTTTTTCTATGACGGTACACGCTTTTTCGAAAATATCTTCTGATAAGTATTTCACCACGATTTGGCGTTTTGATATAATTTCGAATTTGCTTAGAAATAAAAGGAAAAAATTCAAATAAAACTAGTCGAGGAAAAATAGTACACTGTATCAACATGCCCCAGAGAAGACGTATCAACTCTACTTACCTACTCCACAGGAAGTCATTATGTACAAACATGTCCATAAAAAAATTTAGACTTAGAATATAAACTTAAAATGAATGTAAAATATTCTACATTAAATCCGCTTTTAGAAAAATACAAAAATACAGGACAAAATTGCATTGTTTGATTATTATCAGCTAAAATAAACTGGTAAACAGTTACATCAATCATACCTGATTTTTTTAAATCTTTATAGCACGCACAAAATATAGTGAAAGCTCAAAACGTTTTGTATCTGTTTCTTATTTCGCATTTACTTGATATTTTTATTGTCAGATATCGTTTACATTCATTAATTACTGAGAAATTAATGAGGTACGATTTAGGTGACCAGTACGATATTGGCAACTCTCCCCTATATAGAGTGTCGAGATAATTCGTCAGTATCAACCTGTCCCTGTAGCAGCTAGTCCCGGCCTACTTTTATTTTTAATGCGAAGAGTGTACGTACACTCCTTTAGCGCGTCAAGCCGAGCAGGCGAGCTCGTTAGGCTGGAATACATATTTTCGACGGCAATTCCTGCAACACGGCGCACTTCGTCTTCTCGAGTGTGCCGCGTAACGTAATCGTCGGTCGTTTCGCGTCTAATTAGCAAGAGCATTAATCCCCGCCAAAATGCTCGCACGGTATAACACAATGTTCTCTAATGTTGCGCCGTTTTGTCAGTCTCCCTCGATTTCTCAAGCGTTTTTACGATTCCCGCGGCGGACTGGAGCGTTATCATCGAAATTGCCGTATTACGGAAAAATTTAATTAGTTCCTGTCGACCGTTGAACGCGCTGCGTAGAGAGAGGGAGACGAGCGGGGGTGGTTCATCGTCGTTGCGACGAGTGGTCGAGCGTCACGTACGGCACGAGGTAATAAAAGAAAGCGAGTGGTCTGCGAGCGTGTGCTGAATATCGACGCTCCTCCAGGAATATAATAAGTCGGCGAGAGTGACCGAACCGTCTATTCTTCTCATTTAAAAATTGCTGATTTTATTGGTCCACGGCTGAGCTTCGTGCTTCCATGCTTCGGGTCACTCGTAGAATTAAATAATCGAGTTTATCCGTTCGACTTCAGAGTGTGCTGCCGTGAATCAGTAATATTAAACCATCCTTATCCGCTTCTGTCGAAAGAGCTGAATGTCGACGAGAACCTTGTGCTCTCTGAATACACCGCGCCGAATAGGTAATTAAAATCAGTTCATCAATTTTTAAATCACATTCACGTTCGGGTCACTTTGAATTTCAAGCAGCTCCCCTCAATTAATTCCCTTTCGAAGTACAAATTGAACAGCCGCGAGTTAATCATCCAGATGCGTCGTAGGTACGGTCTATGGATATCCCGTCATCGCGGTGATCATTGTAACAGTCCGAGGTGTTACACTCTCGCGAGCGGCGCCGCTGGCCCATTTTCGAATAACAAACGCGCCCCAGACGGAGCGAAGATGGTTGCTGCGGCGTGTGGCGGTAACGATCGCAGGTCATTAGCAATGCTAATGCACCTTTCGACTGATGAGGCAGCGTAATGCCCCTGGTCGGCCGGGGCTTCCGCTTTGGCGCATTTCTCAGCGAGGCTACTTTGGGAGCAGCCAGCCCATAAGGCTGCTCGGTCGGTTGGCTGCCGTGCATTTCGTCGGGACTATTGGCTTCCTATTAGGATCGAACTCCGTAACTGTTCCCCAAGAAATTAGAATTCCCCGATAACGGAATTCCCACAGTATAAAACGGCGCGGCCGCGCTCCTAATTGCGCGTGATGGAGAGCATCGCACAGTGCTCCTTTCGATTCGGTAAACAAGCCACGACGTTCGAGGCAAAGACGGTCGAATGTATCGCGATTACCACGCAATTTTCCAGGCGTCATTATCGACTAACAATGAAGAATTATATTCGACGGCAAGAGGCATCACGACAAACTTCCGCCGAGTTGTTGCACTCGCTGTTTACGGGGGTCTTGTGAAAAGTTCACGATTAAAAAGTGGAGGGTTCGAGAGGTCTTAACCAGTACATTTTCGAACTTCTTTTACGTGCTCGCTGTTTCTTAGAAACGAGGCGAACCCAGCGCTTCCCCGCGCTACAAATTTTTCTGATTCGAGGAAGGCACGTAAGGGAATTCCTACGATGCCCGGAGCGCCGTTTTCTTTTGTTATTACGGGCCAACTTACGGAGCATCTGGCCACGTTGATGGCGCTATTAACGAAAGAAACTACTCTAACGCAGTACTCCCGGTATCATACTAGGCGATTTCGAACTTGTTTGCCCTGGCATGATCTGATTACGTAAATGCTGTGGAGCGTGTGCTTCTTGAGGAACAGTTACGATTCCCGAGGTAATGCTGCGCCAGGCGGCGTTAGAACGATTTCTGTGATTGCTGTCGAGTAGGGCAGTGGGTGAAACGAAATTGGATAAAATTCATCCGATAATAATTACATTGCGATGCAGTAGAAATTTCATATACAGTTCCAGCTTTCCAGGATCTATGAATTTCTGAGCTTCCGATAAGTAGAGCAGATCGTACTTTTATTTCGTCCTTCCACGCAGCACATAAGCGTGCATCGTTGGTAGTTCGAACCATCATAGAGAGCATGCTTCATTAGAAAGGGTTCACCGTCGAAACAAGGTGGGTGGAAATTCTGTGTGGGATCGTTGCACGGTCCACCAGACGGGAGGAACGTGGAAATTTTGGAGCGACCCCCCACCGCGCGGACCCTCCCTTGCTCGCGTAATTAGCCCGCAGGAACGACGGATAATTAGCGACCTGGAGGCGATCACGGAATCAGTCGACGAAGGAGAGGATTGCGTCGGGGTGATAACTTTATTCGGCCGAAATCCTGACCGAGGCGGCTGCGTTGCGGGGAATTTCAGCTGCGCGACGTAGGTCTGCGGATAGACGGAAAGGGGTTGAAGAGGAGGGCGGCAGAGGGACGAAGCCAGGACATTGTTAACAGCATTGCTGCCTAATTAACCGCAAACGCTTTCAGTGGGTTTCGCCTGGCCTATTGTTTACATGCGGGCATGCCGCCTGTATGATAGTGCTCGACGACCGAACCAGCTGAAATATTTCCATGGAGATTCTCTGATGCTTTGTGTTGCACATGCACGCGTCTGTCTGGATCAGAGTAGCGTGGATCCTACGGGGCACGTCGAAAGTTATGTCCACTCGTGAGGGAAACGCCTCGATTTCCATGGAAATCAGCTGGTCGATTCTCGATCCTGGCCTCTCCTGTTCCAGAAAATTTCTTATTTCTACGATGGGAGGTATTGTGGCGTCGAGATTCTTTTTCATGTTTCGGGTGGCGTTGGAATATTGCAAATCAGCAGCGAGTAGTTCAGCCTGCAAAACAATGTACCCATTCCTGTTCTCAGCATCCTGTTTTAAAATATTGAATATTCATTAGAAATGTCATTGAATCTAAGCTGTCGCTAGTACCGCTAAACCAAAATGGAAACTCAGTCTCATTATTTTAGTTCCTAGGAACACAGAAATTGCAGCTAAGTAACAGATTAATTATCATCCCTGCGGCAGCGGAAAATGAAACAAAGAATTACAATCTATCAGGTTCGCCTGTGGGTGTCGGGTCAGGTTTCATTAATTTTAATTGACGGGGCGGAGCGCGGCGTGCGATATCGGTGGAAAAGAATCCCGGGGATGGAATTTCATTTCGCGACGATTACCGGGGATAACGAGCTTTGAAAATCAAGGAAATTGTATCAGAGGCGCGGCTGGTAAGTCAGTCAGCCCCGTTCCCTGCTGCCTGGTCAGTAACTCACCCGCCATCCCTCCGACGAGTGATAATAAGCCACTCGGTGCTCGCCCGACGATATCCTTAATTCCGAAAGCTCGTTGCACGGGTAAATAGAGCTTAAAATTAAACTCTGCCGGCTTTCTTATCGCCCCGGCGATCTACCGGCTCCTATATAATGCGATCTTGTTATCGGGCCGCTCTATTTTTAGCGGGCGGGAATTACACGCGCCCACGTATACATTAAAGCCCCGTGTCTGTTGAGCACGCTGGCCGCTCGTTTGTATCCCGTATGGATCTGGGCCACGTTCCCCCGGCCACTGAATTAAAAACGCGTTTCGCGGCCGAAAATTATGGCCCTACGTTCGCGCAAGGGTTGTTTCTCTTGTTTGCCGACGCCCTCGGCGCGCCTCCACGAGTCTTTAAACTCTCGTTTAAAGCGGGGCCACTCGCGGTCGACCGACACGACTCGCTGAAATCTTGAACGCGCAGATTGCTAGAACGAGCGTAGGGCAGAAGAGTATTTTGCATGGGCAACTCGTCGAGGATCGAACCAGATTTCTTTAGGAATTTCAATATGAATAGAGTTCAGGGTATTAGGATATAACGAGATAATGACGATAAGGGTGCCCGTGCTAGCACCGTCCATCCTTAAAAAAGGCCTTTCACTCCCGAAACAATGACGTTATCGCAAATGGGTTGGAACTAATCCCGATGACGAAACACCGTGCACTCATGCACGAGTTCTGAATTTCGCCCTTCTCCCGGTGTCCGCGTCGAAGGCCATTATGGCAAAATGTTGCTCGATACATATAAATGATTATAAATAACTGGAAATCGATAGTGAAAAAACCTCCGCTTCAACGGTGGCTCGTAAATCAATCGGGACGTCATTAATTTATACGCGAACACCCGTCGTTCCTGGTGTGGAACCAGTGTGCAGAGGAGCAGGGAGGGCGAGAAAAACAAGGGGCCCATTAATTATTTTTTTGCGTGCTGGAAAAGCCAAATGACGAGTAAAATTGTACAAGGTGAGGCGTTACGCAGATGGGAAAGGGACTTTTTAAGTTAAAGTGTCTCTTTAAACACGAATAAGTTAATCGCGCGGTGTGAAACTTTTACGGAAGTGACGTAGCTTTCGTCGAGGTTCGATCGCGAAGATGAGTAGGAATTAACTTTATCGCACGATCTCGCCCTCCTGACCGAGTAATCCCCAAAGAAACAAGGGTTCAACATCCCTCTTCGTATTAGAGATATAAACCTGCAATCTCTCAGTTTTACAGGTTGTATATGTGCACGGGATGCGCGTGATTCACACGTAAGCGTGGAATATGCTCGTGCACGAGAATATTCCTGCACGGCGTGGCTGTCGTAATAATTCTTGTCGTAATTCCTCGGTTTCCCAGGCTGAGACAAGACAAGGGCGGCGGCGCCTGGTGCCCGAAAAATATGGTCACGAAGGAGGGCAAGGAGTACCTCGAGGTGAACCTGCACAACCCGCGCACACTGACGTCCACCAAGACCCAGGGCAGGTTCGGGAACGGCCACGGGGTCGAGTACACGGAGGAGTACTTCGTCGAATATTGGCGGCCGGGGTTCAACAAGTGGGTGCGATGGAGAAATCGACGTGGCATGGAGGTACGTACACACCTTCCCTTGGCTGCTGCCTGTCGATCGATTCGCGACCAACCTTTTTTTCCCACCCTCCCACACCCCCCAGCCACTCTTGTATGTATGTACCTGACTGACTCCCTCTTTTACATTCGTTATGAACACTACGGTAGAGAGGTTCACTTGGATCGGCTGTAATCGACCGTTGTAGATGCAGTTGTGATTGCTATGCCTTACTTTTAGCGATTCCACTTAAATGAAACTTTCCCACTAGATTCTTGTTCTTACAATCTTTCCACCTGACCTTCTCGATAAGGATAGTACCATTCGATTTCACTTGATGAAAGCTTTACAATGGTGTACATATAGCAGGTACCTATAGCAATTGCGGTGACTGTAATAATTCCGTGGGCTGGTGATAAAGTTGATTCGAGGCATTGCTATTGGATATCCGCTCTCTGTTTCTCAATCTCCTCTTTTAAATCCTTCTGCAAACACCACAATTGCTCGGTACACGTGCACCCTGACTTTTCACACCCACTCCACGAGTCACTCCGCCTGGCAGATTTTTATACAAGGAGGCAGTTGTGAAGCAATTCCGAGGTGAGACCTCGAACCGGCGGAATTAACGCGACGCCACTCTTTATAATTGCACTCGTCAAGGAAATCGGATTAGAGCTTTAGCGCGGCTGGCGTCGCGAACAAAGCGTCGCGTCGCCCCGGAGTAATTCCATTCTTTCGAACGGCGGAGGGAAATCTGCGCGTATCGCGGAAGCTTCTCACCCCCCGATAGCCCCGAGGGCCGTCCGCCATTTGTATTCGAGGGATGGTGGCCGCCGTCGACGTATCTATATCGCGTTAGAGAGGCCAGTGGCCGGTGTAAGCGGCCGTTACAACGTGCGACGTGTTAATTAACGTCTCTTTAGCATGATAATCTGTGCGCGATATCCATTAGCTCGTCAAAATACATCATGCCGGTTAAAGCGATTTACGTGGGGCCCCGATGAAATTACGGGGAACAGGCTCCTCGAGCCCCGTCGCCTTAAATTACTATTACACGGGCGCTCGTGTGCGCTCGGCGGAGACCAAGACGCGGTCACTTGCGATAATGACGAGGATGAGGTTCATCTTACGGAACGTGGACGAGGATACTGCAGCATCGCGCGCGATGCTATGCAGAGGATTGTGGGATGGTAATGATCGATAGTAAATTGACTGGGAAAACATTATATACATAGGGTAAAGGCACCATGTGTCGGTAGTCGACAACTTTCAGAAAAACATGAAAAATAAGGTTTTCAGAAGTAATGTTTTTTTCAACAAAGTGCAGTTCCCTAACTGCACTCTGTTCAAAAGATCGTCACTTCTAAAAACCTTATTTTTCATGTTTTTCTGAAAGTTGTCGACTACTGACACATGGTCGACTACTGGTGCCTTTACCCTATCTTAATATATAAAGCAGAAAGCTTCTATCTGTTTCGGTGTTTGTCTGTCGCCCAAAAACTTTCGAACGATAAACTCAGAAAGCCTTAATGTAAAATAGCATTTATTTAAAATTTTTTTTTATAAAATCAGAATCTAAATTTCGTACGAAGTCGAGTAGTAAAGCTAGTAAATTAATAACCAGTGAGTTCTATTATTAGAATCTAGAGAACATAGGTATCTGAAATGGTATGAGAAATTCTAATAGTATTATATTTTGGAATGGATTTTAATCCTTTGCACAATAGAAGCCAATCAAATCGTCGCGGTTCTACCAATTATACATTTCAAACGGAAGCACTAGGTATTCTGATTAGAATCGATAGAACGACGTAATCGAAGAGAAGACATCGAGGTGTACGTCGATATTCTGCTAGGTATCGAGAACCAGAGTCGATTTTGTTCACGAACCGCGACCCGTATTGGTAAATGGAATTTTAATGGACGCGCAATAAAACCGCTGCATTTATTCCGCTCGTCGAAGCAGCAAAGGCATAATCAATCGTAACGAGCGTGGTACATTTCTCAGTTCTTCCTGAGCGGCTGTGAATTACGTGCCTAACCGTAACTGATCGGGACGCTCTGTCCCTGTCGATAGCTTCGATTCGATTACCCCGATCAGTTTAACAGTCCCTATCGATATTAACACAGGATACGAAATTCGCCAAATTATGCAGCGAAGAAATTCGTAGTTAGGCACCCCGCCTTGACAAACTACCAGAAGCTACCTTCACATTTCTACACCCACCCGCAGCGACACACAGGAAAAGCTCTATCCTCGCGGAGGGTAAGTTCAAACTCTAGCCCAAGTTCCATCGCGAACGTTCTGAAAGGTCGTTACTCAACGACAGCCGTTGTCATCAGAAGGCATCTGATATTCTCCATGGCTTGGTGATTCTCTCTCCTCCTCGTTGTCTCTCTCGAATACACTCACACGGACGTACACTGCTCGGGCCGTACACATAACACATGCCCCCCACCCACCCCGTCTAGCTCCGTACCAGACGTTCTTCCCATTTTCACGCAGATTTGCTCAAAGCGAGAGAGCAGTCTGGATTCAAGCAGCACAGAAAAGGAATTGCGCTGAGGGGGGCGGAGGGAGCAGTATAGGGAATCACGGGGAGAGGAAAGGAGAGGGATGGGGGAATTTAAGAGGAAACGGAAGTTGGAGGAGGATAAGAGAGAACACGAACGTTTACCCTGCAGCCTCAATCTGGCCGGCATGTGATCTTTGTGCACGCGCTCTTTCCCTTTGCTCCTTGCACTTTGAATACGACCAGGAGGAACGAGAAAACTCTGACGGCGGAACGGGGACCGGGGAGAAGGAGAGCAGCGAGAATGAGGGAGAGGGAAAAGCAAAACGACTGTGTTATCGCCCCGTTGTACGTGACCCGAGCCCTCCACAGGCATTTCTCCACGGGCAGACGTAGTCGCCACTCCCACGAATAAGGAGCAACGGCAACGAAAAAGGGCTTTTCCGTTTCCGATCGACCGTAGGGAAACTCTGCCCGAGCCCGTCACGATTTCCTTCGCCCGCTCGAAATATATTAAATAAGGATAGGAAAAAAATAAAGAACCGTTGGGTGGGGGGTAAGAAAACATTTCCAAGTGGTTCGTGGGATGGTTTACGATGGAAGATGCGCACGGATCGCTGCTGGATAACTCGTGGCCCGGGGCGTGGGGCGGGGCGTGTCTGGAGGCGAATAAACATCGGGACGATAAAATTGCGGCCAACATTGTTTCGTGAAAAAATACGCGCGTGTCGATCGGAATTTCCTCCGTTCGCGAAATATATTAAATGATACGGTACGAGAGATCGAAGTGGTCGTAAACGGCGCGGGTGTAAAACGTCGAGCGTGTGGGTCGTTTCGGAAAATATATTTTACGATGGCGGGCGCGTGGAAAAATTATTCGAGTCAAAAAGAGTTAGGGAAACAGCGTTGTTTACTTTGCCCTTTACTTGGCCCGGGCTCCTTGCTTTTCCAACGGCTCATTTTCACGTTTTTCGCGTCGGACGGGTAGCGTAAATATAGGCAGTGGGATATGTTACGAGTATCTCTCGAGACGCGGAAGAATTAAGCCGAAATGAAGGCTCTCATTTGAATTCAGGGAAGAACGGTGAAAGACCTGGGTCAGCGCGGCTATATAGATGCATTCTGATGGAAACGGAAGAGAACACGGCTCTTCCTTTTGCGTTAGGGTGCTCGTTGTCGTGCCTGCGGTGGGACAATTGCCAGCGGTGGACGTGTTTCATTAACGGCGACGTAGCCTGCGCCAACGGAACTCCGTGAGCCACCTTCATTTGCGGCGTCTTTCCACTTACCTTCGTTAGAAAATAAGCGTCAAGGAATTAAATTACTGCCGTGCAAGGTATCGCGAGTAAATCATCGCCGGTGGCTGGAATAGAAAAATAGTTATTTAGAGACACGAACACAGGATTCTGAGTGAATATGCAGCTTTAAAGCGGGTTGCAAGAAATTCTACGCTGTAGCAGAGATTCGAGGGAGTAGGGGAGACCGGGGCAAGTTGATACGTTTTTCAGTTTTTGATTTTTTTCATTTTTATTTGAATTAATTACTTAATAACAAATACGCTAAAATATACTTTGGTCCTTCCTCTTTAAAATATTGTAAATGAAATGTTGAGAAAATACATACAAAATGAATGAGATAATGTTATTTGGACGAAGGTAAAATGTATCAACTTACCCCAATGCGGGGCAAGTTGATACTGCTCTGGGGCATGTTGATACATCTGTAAAATATCCGTTTAATGAGTAAAAGATGGATGTCTGGAATATCCCACTCTAATATGAGGTGCTTGCTTCTTTTTATTAATGTATCTTAATAAAGCTATTTTATCTATTCCGTATATTCTGGCGCTTTTACTCCTTTTCTACACCAACACACGCTTTTTGAAAAATATTTTGTGGTATTTTTCCGCGATTCGTTTTTCTGACATAATTTCGTATCATCTTCCCAGAAATAAAAGGAAAATCCAATTAAATGTAGTCGGGGAAAAATTGATACACTCTCCATGAGTATCAACTTACCCCACAGGAAGTCATTATATACAAACATCTCCATAAACAAATGTAGAGCATATAAACAAAATAACAAAACGTAATTCCCTTACCTTCAAAGGACTCAATGTGATGCCCAATTAATTGGAGTGATAAAATTCTCTATCCCTTCTCAAGATGGATTGGAAAGTGAACACAATTATTTACTTTTTGTGTATAAAAACGAAAACAGTTAAAAATGGTTTGCTAAAGTCAAGGTACACAGACGTACGCTAGATCGTAGTAAAGAATTGATCAAGAAGCTTCACATATCTGACACATAAGGAGCTATATATATACAGTGTCCAGATAATTCGTCTGTATCAACCTGCCTCTGTATCAACTTGCCCCGGTCTCCCCTACGCGTTAAGAAAGTTGATTAAAATGTTATCAGGAGATCGAGGAAGGAAATGGAAGAGAATTATATTTCGAAAACAAAACTTGCCACTCGAACGAGCTTCCAAATAAACACGCCCATAGCGTGATAATTTTCGCGCGCGGAATTTATCGCCCACGCACTCGGGATTCTGGTGAAAGGACACTACACGAGAGAAACAAGACACAGTTGCTCCCCAATGATAACATTCCCAGAGGTGTGTCGCGATAAATCCGCAGGTGAAAGTCAACATGTACCAGTATTCTCTGCGCTGCAGGGTGAAACGCGTATTACACCCGCGTTTCTTCTGGCAGGGATAGAGTGCAGTCGTGTAACCGTGCAGTCTTCAAGGAGGTGTTCTTTCGATTGTTCAATTTCATTTCGACGGGTACAAACAATGCTTGCACGCGAAGTTTCGCAGCGTTTATGAGCACCTCTTGTGCAATTCCTGCGCTGTAGCTTCGTAAACATTTGAACACACTCGAATTCCATCCTTCATAGTAATTACGAGCGCTACTGTGATCATCCCTCTTGCACGGCCATGCCAGAGTTTCTTTAAACTGAAATTGAACTTTGAGCAAAATGTCATGGTAGCCCTGGAAGATATGAAATAACTTCCTCCAAGCCGCAAGAATGAAAGAAATAAAAAACCAAGATTGTTTGCGGCACGTAAAAAATTTTATTAATGCGCTCCGCTAACGTGAAAGCTCGCGTTTAGCTGAAGATGACGAGTCCCTGACTTTCGTTTGACTTGGCGACCGCCCCCGCTTAAGTCCACAGATACCGACGGTAATTTCCATCGAAATTTCAATCTCGTTTATCCGTAAAGTAACTTCCATGAGCCCCCGTCCGTCGCAGTCATCCCTCACACCCCTTCGCCCGTCCGCGTCGTTCCACCACCCCCAGGCGATCGTCGCGGGGCTGGCAGCACGTATCGAATTTTAATCAATCACCGATAGGGACAGCCAATTCCAAAGCCAATTAACATATTCATTCCGCGGGGTCTGCCACCCTTTTTCCACTGATTTCAGCGAAATTCAAATTGCAATATGGCGAGCACCATTACGGGGCAGCGCTGAGCCGCACGGTCATTACGCAGCAGTCATTACCGAGCGCGGTCGTTCACGATAATATTGCTTGGGTCAGAATTAAAAGGAGAAGTGAGCAGATAATATAAAAAAAGCTAATCCGTTGGGACTTAGCCTTTATTACGTAGGATATCGGCTAAACTGGCTTGACAAAATGAAATTTGATCCCGCATATTGAAACGGTTCACAAATCAATTCGATGCAAAGATGCTTCGACGAGATCAAATTTCAAAGGATATTACAGTCGAAGCACAGAAAACGCCTTAAAGCCTTTGACGTTGCTCGCAGAGCAACTGTTGGTTTGAAAAATCTGCAGGTATTCAGGTCTTCCTACATAGTTCTACTTAGTCTAACTCTATACAGAAGCTTACACACAACCAACTTTCTTTCCCTTCAGAAAATAGTCTCCCTTAGTAAATTCTCTGAACCAAGCTTCTTCGCTTAAATGTTACATAACATTTCTTACTTCTCTCTATCTTTTAAACTTAATCGTCAAAATATATCTTTATCTGCTTGTTAACATCTTTAAAGTGTATAACACAACACATGGCATGAATGCTTGTTTTACTGCAAAAGGTATATCTTTTAATTTTAAAATTCAAGGAGTTTAAATATGTTTTGATATTTTAACGGTAATTACCTTGTATTCACCTTTCTGAAGCAGACGTTTTGTTCACATATATGTCAGTCTTTCTCCAACCGACCCGCGATTCACACGTAGTGCCATGACACTGTGATTGAATATTATTCGAATATTAATAGCAATAGCAGTATATTTTATAATTCTTTTCTGGGGATGATCTAAATCCAGATCGAAACGTCGAAAGTGTTTAAAATGCAATTGCAAAATAGCTATTTTAGTTATCAGTTTAAATTGACCGAACCATTGCGCCGAAACTAAATATTTACTATCAATTATTACGGTCGAAACTAAAAATTCATTTTTTTTCTCAATTTAAATGCAGGAAGTGTTACCCTTTCAGAAGATCTGTCACTGATTCTGACAGTTTGGGAACCATCGCATCGTTACGCTTAAACTATTTATCAGTAATTGCCGTGCGGGCTTAGCGGTTTAGATTATTCTCCTAATATACCAAGCTCCATCGTGTCTCATATTGCAATGAAACATTTCAAGTCTCAATTATTCTACCTTCTAAGACTCGATGACATATGGAATGCCTCAGTAAGGCATCGGAACTTGAAATATTTCGGTAAGGTGTTGGAATAACTAAAAAAATGTTCACAGCCCCATCTGTTTCACTGAAATACTCCAAGTTCTACCTACTTTTCTATCTTAACATTATATTGGAGAGTAGGAAAGATTGAACAACTCTTCAAACGTCTTTTCATTTCACGCAGAAGAAAAGAAGGAAGTCATATTACTTGCAATGAATTTATTTAAACACTTCAAGTTACATGTACGAATTCTTATATCTTACAAAAATATTCAAAATTTAATTTATTTTAATATCTTACGAAAATTAACAAATGTTCTTAAAGTTCGGCCTTCAACGTCGAATAGAAATGGAGAATCATTCCAGCAATGATTTATTCGTCTGTCAAACGGTTGAATCTTCTATTTCGCCACCCCGGTGGAGAGCAGTATTGCCGAAACGAGGATTTGATGCGTAAAAATAAGCATGCACCGGGGATCGATATCATAAATGGAAATTCAATAGTATCGGCGCAAGAACAGAGGGGCCTGTGAAGCAGTGCTACATCACCGCCAGTAGTTAAGGACCGTTTATGGTCAGACGGAGTCGGTTATCCGATATGAAAGCCGGGAGACGGTTATCGTGGCTTCCATCCGTCGGATTTTGCGGCGCGTTTGAAAAATCAACAAGGTCTGTGGAGCTGGAAGGAAATCCTGTTAGGCTCTCTTGTTTCATCCCGGAGAAGGAATTAAGGAGAGGAATGAAGTTATACGCTACCAAGCCGACAGATATTTCTGTCTTCCCTCCGTCGCGGCCACGGAGCCCTTTCCACCAGGAAATTCAATGTGCGACAACGGGGGAAACTAGAAAATTTCTCTCCAGTCTGCTCGAACAGGCGAACGCACAGAGTGTCCCGTGAAAATACGTGTACGTTCTCGGGACTCTAGCCCATTGACCAGGGACATGCCATCTCTGAAATTGGACAATCCTCGTTTCTGTAATTACTCATTACAAAGGCAGCTGTATTATACCTTCTGCATACAGAAAAGGTTCAGAGTTTGTGGGGTGTTTAACAGAGTGGATAATAATGGAAGTACCTTGGCTCGAAGTAAGTTAATTGAGGTCTGCTTTGTATAGACAATAGCAACGTGTTAGATGAAACACGGTGCTACTTCACTCTGATTACCGCTGCGAAAAGGTACTCAATATTATAAGAAAACAATTCGATGATTAAATTTCCCATCAATTCAAAATACTTGCTAGGGAGAATCCAGCAAGCTGGTGCACGCTGCACATTATTTCAGAAAGCACATGGGGACGCGTATAAATTATCGTCGACAGGGTAGGCTCGTTAAGTGTGTGCGCATCGGTGCAGGATCGAGCTGGTATCGATGGATTACGGATTACCGGCCCGAACGTGGACACCCTATTAGCAGATTACCGCGCGGCCTGGAAACAATTTTCTACGGCCACACTTCCTCCCCTTCTCTCTATCTCTCTTCCATCCCCACACCTCCTCCCTCTTTCCCCGTTCTCCGACGGACAGGTCTGGCTCGTTTTTTTCTCTCCTTCCCTCCGACTGTGTTCCCTTTTTCACGGCCCCATCAGCGCGCAGGCTCGATCGGTGAGTGCTTCCATCCGGGCGAGGGTTCTCTCATCCCTCCCCCCCCCCCCCGCCCGAGGCGCGTCAAAGAAGGGGTTGAATTTTGTTCCTTTTTAACCGCGACTCGTTTCGCTCAATTTTCGAAATATCCCACCCGTGAGCGCAGGCAAATCCATTTCGGCGTAAACGAACAGTTACAACTCGCCGCCGCGATTCCTCGCGTACTCTTCGTCTCTTCGTGGTTTCCCGCGGAATCGAAATTGTTGCTGCCTGGAACGAAATTCACGGTGCGCCGCGGCCATTCAACGCTTTAAAGGGGAACTTGCGGATGAAATCGTTCGAGGGAGAGAGAGTTCCATTCCTTTTTTCCTCACCTGTTGGCAGCGACGAAAAAGGGAGGAATACGTCGAGTAAGAAAGTTTTCGTTTCTTGCGGGAGGATACTTGAATTACATGGCTCCTCGTTAGCGTAACGGGGCAAGGTTGTAGCAATAAGCGGATTAGAGTCAATCTTCTTGATGATACTCTGCGGAGCGAGATATCTTTAATGATAATACCCTGGGCTTAAATATTTCAATAAATCCAGCGTTTATTAATGAACGTTACTGGAAAGTTGGCTGGTTTATTACAATGAGCTTACAGGGGAACGAATTAGCGTTTCTTTCGCGAATTCGCTGACCAAAAACGTGAAACCGACAGGTCAAACATCCATAACGTTTTGTAAATTCTTTCGCTTTATCGTCGGACATAAAACACACCCGTGAAGCCTATGAAATTTTCCTCGCAACCCCCTTTATAAGGCACAAAATTGCCTCATAAGAACAACTCTACGTATCCTCTCCTAAACCTGCACATTATTAATCTGACGAGCAGAAGACATGTTATTGCCCCCGTTATCCTGCAACGTTAAACACGAAAAGTCCCTCGTGAAACGATATTAGCATGATCGCGAGTGTTCCGTTCGCAGGGGTCTGGGGACGTTAAAATTAAACAGTTCTTCATTAGCGGGTTCTTGGAGAGCCCGAATTCGGCCGCAAACAGATTAGAAGCGTGCTCCTTTCCAGCACATTGCTCCTAGAAAGTAATTGCCTACACGCCAGCAGGACGGGGCGGGCCGGAAATGGGACGCGCCGCGTAAGCTCGTTCCGGTTTTTCGGCTCCATAAGACGAGCCACCGCTACCACCTGCTCGGGTTACCTGGCTTCGACCTCCTAACCTCGTCGAGATAATGAAACTCGCCCGGAAGACGTTGCACCGGTGGCTTTAATTCCATCAGTACACCGCCTTCCCGGGAGCAATTCCAATTTGCCCCTCTTTAAACGCCGCGCGCAATGAAACGCTTCTAGCAACTTTGAAAAAGCACACCTCGCGTTGGAAAACAATTTCGTGTAGCGATTGTAAATATACACGGGATATGTAATTTACGTTTCGGGCGTAATATTGTTGCGGGGCGAAAGTGGCAGCAGAGAAATATTATTTGTAGGTAGGTATATAGGGGTTCGATCGATTTTAAATTATTTTCTAACTGTATAAATATTAGGTATCGTGGCAAAATACTATATTTCAGAGGAATATATTTCCAACCTTTAGGTGCCGAGCATTGTTGACAATTCTTTATGGTGGAATTTATGATTTAATTCTTCCTTTGAGAATTACCGCCGAGAACGTAAATTGCGGCTAAATATGCCGTACAAACAGTAGCTTCAATTTTCTCCAGGACGATCGACGCTGTCCAAAGCACCGAGCGCTCACGTGGCGAGCCAGTGTCTATTCGAATTACAATTTCGGCAAATTGAGTAAGCCCGGGTACGCCCTGGGAGGGTCGAGCACACCAGGGCATTTCCTGCATCGTCGGAATCACCGTCATCTCTGACGGTGACCTATCCAGCGCGAAGAGGGATTGCAGCGTTTGCCCGTTTAGAACGGATAGAACTGGCTTGAAAATACAGATTACACACACCGCTGAAACAATATTAGGCAACGCCGTGGAATTTACGTTCACCGCGGTTTCCATGTTGGGTAATAAGATAAAGCTTCGACCCGCGAATGCGAATGAAGTACTCGTAAGCGATAATTTACGAGCGTATTCGAAATATTTTGGCGGTAAGAAAGGTGAAAGTAGAGAATCGCAAGTAATTAACTTCGTGCGCTTATTATAAATCATCAGCATCCGATAATGGAATTCAAATATAATATAATACCAACAGACTCTCGGTGGAATTATACGACTTTCCCCGTAAAGTACACAGCCTTCTCGGATAACAGAAAATTACCGCCGAGAAGCCTCACGCATTCACATGCTCGCACGTTTCCTAGCATTCACCGTTCGCGTTTACAAGCGCCATCCGTTCTCGAGGGTATCGACACGGGAGCGCAGCAGCGCCGACTCGAAGCAATCGGCGACCTCTTATCGTCGGCGCCACGTAACACGGTTATGACAACTCGCGTTTACCGCGACACGGATAATCGTAATAAACGAAGCCATATATAACCAGTAAAATATACAGGGAATCTCTGTACAATTGCCACCCCATTCGAGCGGCACGAGCACGAGAGAGCGATCCATCTGGGCGGCAAGATATATGGGCTCCCTCCAGAATGATCCTCTCCCTCCTTCAAGCACGGATATCAATTTTATGTGTCGGTAGGACGATATCGGACTGGGCTACCGCCACCTCCCTCGTCCCGGGCTCTTGTTTATGGCTGTATTAATTATTCCTATCGCGTATACGCCGAGCTGCTGGCTTGTATTCCTGCGCGGTGCAGTTGCAGTTGTAATGCATCCGCGGTCGGCCGTTCCGAGCCGGCCGATATAACCTCACCCTCGTCTCACCCTCGTCTCACCCTCCCACCTACGCGCAACGATTTAAGAGGGCCCGTTCCATTTGCGTGCCGTTTACAACTCGGTGGGCCGTTTACAGCTGCTTGCCCTCCATACCCTTTGCTGCATTAAGTTCGCGTCAGTCTTGCTGCTGGCTGCGTACGATGCTAATTCGATGGCCGATTGATTCGCGTGCTTCGACCGCGTTCGCGACTTGATCTCGATAGGGGTGGAAGAGGGAGTCGGAAGACAGGATCGATTTAGATTTCGAAGGAGATTTAATGTGGCTTTAGTTTCGCATTAGGAAAGCTTCTTTATAGTAAAGTTGCCTGGTAACTTCAATCCTTGTTCAGTTTAATTGTTTTGAAATTGTTATAAAAGAGGAAGAAGACATCAATGATTTGAGATAATAGGAGGTGCAAAGACTCAAGGTGTTGAAGGTCGTGGATGTCAGTGTTGAGTACTTCGTAGGTAGGGTGGTTAAGTTACCAGCGTAGGTGATACTGGGCCCAGTAACGCAGACCCCTGGATCCAGGAAGCTAGAATCAATGACGTCGAAGATATCAAACTTAATTTCCGTACTCATCGACTCTGAACTCCTTGGGGATTCCCTGGAGTCGACTCCACGACCCCTGGAGTTGCTGGAATCTGCTCTCACGGCGGGGGTCGTTGATATTGGATCCCATGACCTCGAGTTCACCGGTATTGGCTTCCACGACCCGACTCGCTTGATATTGGATCTTCTGACCTCGAGTCATGGACATGGTGTCTGGCGAACTGCTGGCTGGAGTTATCGGTATTGAGTTTCACGCCGAACATATCTGCAACACTTATCGATTCAACTGAGTACTCTGAATGATAATAGTGTCATCACTTTGAGGGGCCTTATTATTTTCAGTAATGTTAATAGCGAATGTCTAAGTTACATTGCAATTATAGAATTTAAAGGCGAATCGTGTGGAAAGAAATTGTGACAGCCTTGATTCAACACTTCAACTCCAACGGGCACCCTCGAATAACACTTTTTTACTATGATATCTGACTCCAGAAGGTGACTACTGCTTTGTCATCGATAGTTGGACGCGATATGCCTCCTACGCGAATAAAACGACACGAAATTCCCTCGCTTCCACGTACTCCCAACTCGTGGGTGGGAAAAGCGCATCGTCGGATTTCATGGAAACGGCACGAATCCATTTAATATATCAAGTACTAGGTCTAAGTTCAGTTAGGTAGAGAAATCTTTGCTGAAATCGGCTTTCAACAGTCACGCTAACACCTCTTGTATAAAGAGGTGCAAATAAAAGAGTGTTAAAACTGTGAGTCAGAAAGTAGGCTTAGGTGAATAATTAATTTTGAAGCAACTTTGCCTGGAATAGTAATCGCTACTGAAGTAACTATTGTAAACTATTCAATCCTAGTTTCGTATATTGCCTTCTGCAAAAATCTTCGCGATACGTTGAGGGGATACGTGGGTATTTTAGGGTCAAAAAATCAATTCTCTTTCACGAGCCTTAGAAATATTTTAAAAAGGATTTCATTGAAAGATTCGGAAAAGCCCGAGAGTTACAGCGCAAAAAGTAACGAGCCGGCCAATGCATGTAAACGCGCCGCGGCGAGCTTTAAAGCCGTTTTTCTCAAAACTATGTTTCACAAGACGGTGAACATCGTAAGTCGAGATTGGATCGATATTTTTTCTTGAGTTTGAACTGAACTGCAAAACACTGTTCTCCGCAATGTGGAACTCGCTCACTAAGGTCGCATAACTTTAACAACATTTAATGCAACATTTATGGGAGAATTACTTCAGTAAAATCCTTCGAAGTTGATATTTGTTGTATAATTCCGAGAATTTTTTTTAAATTTTTCAACCGAGTTCCACATTGTGGATTTTGAGTTAAATGATACTTATATACAGCGATTTTGCTGTTAGATGAGTCGATCAATCGGAATCGTGTTCACCACACGGAGGCGCGCATTACACAAGCACTAACTTTGACATCTTGTATATTAATTAATTTTTAATATTTTGTAAACAATCTTATTTGAAAATACGCCTTATATCCCTAAGAAAGAATTGTTAAAAGAACAAATGGTTTAAGTTATTTATTGGCTATCCAGTCTAGTCCCGAAGTAACCGTTGATTTTAACTGTCTAATACCCATCAACCCCCTTTAGGGGTTACATACGTTTAGCCGCGGCCAAAATTAATGATTTCACGAACTTTTTTCAGGGGATTTATTACAAAAAATATAACAAAATACTTATTACACATGATTTAGTAGTCCATAAAATGTAAGAAGAATTTATGTACAATAACGTTTGTATTAAATTATTTATAATTTTTTAGGTTCTTTAGGCCACTGTAAAAAATAGCAATATCTCCATTAAACATCGATGCTACTAAAAAATAAAATGATATTCTTGTAAAATAATGTTGCCACTATGGTCTGTCGGGCCAAATGTTTTAATTTCAAATAATAAACAATTTATGGAATTTTAAAGGTAAATGAATTTTTTCGTGCAAACTTCCGCTGTGTAACTGTGCATACAAAACTAATTAAACACAATATCGAAGAAATAGCTCGTCAGCCCATAATGGCAACATTATTTTAGCAGGAATATCATTTTACTTTTCACATTTTCCATTTCCCGGTTCGTTTTATATATTTTTAATAAAACCTCTATAGTTAAAAGTTTCCTCAAATCATTAATTTTCGCTGCGGCTGAATGTATGTAACCGCAACCATTAACCAAACAATCACTTCCACCCCGTTTTCTCATCAAAACACCCTGACAGGCTCAATATCTTTCGCAAAGCAACCACAACCCCCAGGATTCATTTAAATATGATACAACAGAGCCCGCCCTATTAAATCAGCAATACGAAAATGGTAGTCGCAGGATCAAAGTATCAAGGGAATATTCGTATATCTCGTTACATCGCCCGCGTTCGAAAATAATATACAACCGCAGTAGCGGGGGATTTCGTGGCAGGAAACGTCAGACGGATCAAATTGCGGGCCTGGTATTTTTGAGATCGAATAACGGGATCCCCGGTTAGAAATTCTAATCCGACGGAAACGCAAACGAAACGAACCGACCCCTCCGATCATCAAGCGCGTGTCCGCCGGCGTTTCTCCGTTTGCTTTTCACATGCGAACGACGGACTGAAGCGTGCATGTATACGCTGGTGTATACTCGAGCTGGTCTGTTTAGGCCCGGATCCGTCGTTCGAGGCTGGATCCTCGGCCACGCCGTTCATATTTCAGCCCGTGGCAACCATATCCTTCGCGAGGCGAACGAGGAGCCTGTTCTCCGTGAATCGATCGGACCAACAGACAGAGGAACGAGAGAGGAAGGAACCAACGGCCGCTGCTGCCATCCAGATTTAACGCCGGCATTTACATTTAGAAGAGCTTCTCGCCGAGCTGTTGTTTACTAATCGGATCCGGAAAACGATGCTCGAGGGCCGTGAGATTCGTTCTTAACGCTGTAAACACGTTCCAATGACCGTCCGATGCTCCGTCTGCGGCCGAGCCCAACGAAACCACCTGGTCTGCCCGATCGACTGGTGCCTCTTCGCCCCCTTCAACCGAGCTTCTCCTTTTTCCGCCGTCCAACTTTCCCCGAGCATACTTTAATCGGCTCTCGTTAGAAGGGCACGATTTTTTTTGTCTATCTCCTCGGCTCGCTGCAATCAAGACCCGATCTAGAGTTGCCAGCTGGGACGGTTATGCCGTTGCGATCGGAGAGGAAAGAGGAATATTCTGTTCTGTTTTCCAAGTTATTTATTCGTACTCGCCTTTCTGAAATGTTATTGCTACCTCGGTGTTATTTGCCTTTCCGAGGGGAAGAGTGGCGCGATTCTCTGTCGAGGTACTTGTGGCGTGTTGCTTGTCATATTAACGTTCCAGTAGCTACTCTGTTATTTCGAAGCTGTAAAAATTGACAGGTGATAGGATTCGACAGGTCGTTTAATGCATTGCCGCGTTCGCGCGCGCGATAATGGGCCTGCCACGAATATAACTCGTGCATAATGAGATAGAGATTTGCACAGGGGATTAAAGGGGACGTATGCTGTTCGAAATCGTACGAATCCTGCAGGACTTTTTTCCAATCTATTACAGCCAGTCCCGATATAGCGCACTGTGATAAAACGGCAACGATTTTATGTTTTGCAGCTTCTGGCAGGCAACAATAATCCGTACACGGAGAAGCAGCAGGTCTTCGACCCGGCGATCGTAGCAACGAAAGTCCGCTTCATCCCTTACACCTCCCACATGCGCATGGTATGCATACGGGCGGAGCTTTATGGCTGTCCATGGACCGGTGAGTGAAATTTATAGCCGCTCCTCTTTCTACCGTCGTATCTCGCGATCCCGTACTTATTTGCGACAAACTGTCCACCGCTAAGTATTGAAAAGAACGGCGCAATAGTTTTCAGCTTCGAGCATTTTTATCACCCCGTCGCTATTCTCCATTTTATGGAATCGAGCGACCCCTTTATACGCGAGAACGCGTTGACGCAGCGCTGACCGTTTCTTTCACTACGACTTTCACCATCGATTCTCATGTTTGAAGAATCTTGAAACTTCCTCAATTTGCCGCTTCCGAACGTTTCGTCGATTTTCAAATACTGTCCCTCGCAGCTCTGTGCACTTGAAATTTCGCCAGTTTCATTGTGAATTCGACAAGAATACGTGAGGATATTTTTCAATTTTTTAAGCGTTAGAATAGAGCGTTAAGTAGGGAAACGAAGTACCCTTAGTTTCATTGATTTTTTAACCGTATTGGTGGGTTTGTTCAGACTCTTAAACACCGCTCGAATCGTAACAAAACTTTGCCCATTCGAGGGCCGCATTAACGTAGACTTACGAGCGTGCCAGCGATCCGAAGGGAGTGCAGGTGTGTGTTTGCGTTAATCTGACCCCGAAACGGTTCGGCGAGCTTGGTGCTCGAGCAGCCTAGCCCCGGCATGCCACTCGAATTCACGGTTATAAGTATCGATACATGGCGTATCGATGGCCCTCGGTAATTGCTTAGGCGGTAAGAAATATTTGCACTGAGGATGGTTGTTTCCCATTATCGAATTGCCCGTTTGCATCGCCAGGCAGCTGTTCTATGCGCATTCTCGTCGAACAAGGGGGAACGGTTCGTTGAAACGGATGCTCCGCATCGCGCCGCTCTAACAAGGGGATCGCGCGAAGTGCTACGCAACGATTTTAACGAAACTTCCTGCGAGAATTGGAAGTAGACACCGTAGGGGCTCAATTATCTATGAAATATTTAAGAATAACGATCGTGCTTCTTCCAAGGAATATAAAGATGTCTGTGACTTCAAAATACCAACACGTAAGACAATTCAGTGATACAGGTCAATGCTTCGCGATCGGACAGCTCCCGTCACTATACATCACTATGTATTTCTTTCACATTTCAATTGTATTTTGAATTTTTCTTCGGTTAGAAAGGAACATGCGAGGGTCCTCAAGTATTCAATATTCCCAACGGGGGAAGCGCGATCCATATTCTCGAATGTCTTAAAGGGGAATCCTACTTTTTGATCTAAACATATAGCAAAATTTGCGATTTTTTTTCTTGAGAAAGCGAATCGATTCGTCCGAAACTTGAACCATGTTTTTATGCATCTTTAAAGAAGTTGCAGATTTTTTTATATTAATTTTTAATAACAAATATAGGAGTCATGCAAGAAAATTCGCAAGTTTTGCTACGTTTTTAGCACAAAAAATAGAATTTACTTTTAAGTTCTATCGATTGACCACGCAAACGGTCGTCCATTTTTCAGTCCTACATTTACCCGCGAAGTTTCCTTCTGTTAAAGTCGGATCATCGAATGAACGATATTTTCATTTCGACTGCGTGGCACGGTGAATAACAGCGGTACCGTAACGACTTTGTGTATTCAATTCCAGCCTGGCCCGCGAGCAATTACTGTAACAAGAACGAAATATTTTCCATACGCCGGCCGGTGATTGTAGTCGGAATTACTGCAATTGCAGTGCGTGCGGCACATGACCAGCGGGAAAAAAGGGGGAAGGCGGTCGACGCATATTTCTTGGCGCACTTTTTATTCCCGCTCCCACTTGCGCCCCTCACTCTGTTCCTCGGACACGGCGAATAACACCATGATAAATACAGAGACGGCGTTTTTATTGCGCGGGAAATTTATCGTTCGTACTGTTATCGGAAAAGAAAGCAACGCGAGGCAAATCGGTACTGTTTTTCCAACGCGCCACGTTGCTCCAAGTGGACCTGGCTGGAGGGCCGTTTGCCTGCCGTTCATGCAAATGATGAATTTAATACCGTCGGACTTTTAATCTCTTCCCTCCGTCTGTCCCGATTAAATTCAATGCGTCGTTCGACGGAGCATTAAGAATACATTGCAACGAGCCCCGGCTATTTTTCTCCACACCCTCTCCCCCAGCCCTCCGAAAGTGATGAAACTTGTACCGCCTTCGTCTTTTAGTGACATCCGCCACTTCATCTCACAGTCCTTTCTGTATCGAATAAATCATTCCCCTTTGCATATCTTGCACTGGAGGTAAGCGAAGTGGTGGGTTTTCATTGAACATTATTGTGACGTTGATGGTGACGCGTGGAGATTAAATCGTGGTAGAATTCTGGGGACAGCTCGTTTGTTGCATCAGTAAGTCGTTATTTTCGTGCTGGGAAAATAATGTCTGCTGAAGCTGAGTCGGTGGTCATTGTAGATAGAAGAAAATTAAATGGCAGTCATAAACCACTATACAATTTCAGCTTCTCCACGCTTTTCCCAAAAGTCTAATGCACGTCCACTTTTCGAAATATCAATACTGTCCTCTAAAATTCTACAAAAATGCGTCGTTGCGCCGTCCACCATCGACAACGTCAATACCTACGTCTCTGAATAATCTAACTCAACTTTCCCCGCCGCACCGTGCCAAGCATCTCGCAGCACAAAACGTCGATCCCTCCCCCAGCATCCAAAATTGGTAACGTTCGGCTGATAATAGCGCGTTCGCCGATACGAGCTGTCTGTTACCACCCCTCCGCCGTAAATTATGCATGGGAGGAGGCGCGCAGGCACAACAGGTAATCGTGGGCGTCGAGACATCAAGATCTAAAACTTTCCAGTCGCGTCTGCTGCCGAGGACGTGCACTTTGCCCGCCGCGACCAGCCCAGCCGCAATCTTATCACGTATCGCCGGGAATAAAACGCCCGCTCCATCGCCACGTACCGCCGCGATGATGCATAGTTCACGAGCGTGTTGCATTATATATGTACGTGCACCTTACCACCCGTGCCGCGGTGTATTTTTTTTTTGGTCTTGTTGCAGAGGGCCTGGTGTCGTATTCCATGCCCCAAGGAATTAAGAGGGGCTCGGAGGTTGACCTGTCCGACAGGACGTACGACGGCAGGGAAGAAGGAGGTTACCTCTCCGGGGGACTCGGTCAACTTGTCGACGGGCAAAAGGGTCCTGACAACTTCAGATTGGACGTCAGCGGTAACGGGAAAGGTGAGCTGCTTCGTGCTGGAACGAGATTAGCGCCGTAGCCTGATCGTGTCTAGATTAGCGTGATAGAGCCGTCCTCGCTACCCTCGCGAGTTACCCACTCGTTGACCGACTTATAGTATTTCGTTTCCCTCCCGCTCTAGCCCCGCTTCCCCCTCGTGCCCACGAGCTTCTTCTCTGGCGTGGATCTCGGTTCTATCGCTCTCGTTCCCTCGTGTCTGAATATACTATAGAGAGTTGGAGGGACTCGGTATATCAGCGTGCTGTAATTGAGAGGGATTTTGTTAACAGCTCTCGTCGGATTGCCACTGGAGGAGTGTTCTTCGGAGTGTTATTAAATCTCAATTGTAAATTCGTTTCATTTCATCGGCGGAATTAAATTTGCCAGGCGTTATCGGGACGAGCCTGGACCACGCGGGGGAGGACTCATCTGCGGGATTAATTTAACATATTGAACGGCTGTAAAAGGATTCAGGGAAGAAGTAGATTGCTTTTACCATTCTTACAAAGGAGGTTAGCAGAGTCATGGTCGGGGGCGATGGAATTCTTTCGGGGTACTCGACTAATTTCCAGCGAAGCTATTGCCGTGGAATGATCGAGGAGCTGGGGCACGCTGTAGGGTCGGATCCTACGTTTCTCTCGCTTCTCTCGATTACCGTTCTTCGGGGATCGATACTGACTTGGGCGCGCTAGCTATTGTAATAAATAGGCTTCTGGAATAAGAGGATAACACGATCGTTATTTACGCTATGGTAAGCAGACCAGTAGATGGACAGTTTAGCTGATTCCGAAGTTTACATCAAGCTGTTTCTTAGAAATATCTGTTGTATTAAAAATAAAAAAGCTTTGCACGTAAAAGTGTTCATATTTAAAGATAAAATAACTGCAAGTAAAAATTAATGTATTTAAGGATAAAATGATGAAAATTGTACTCATAGCCCGTCTCACCAGTAGATGGACGATATGGCTAGCATATTGCATTTGTGCAAAACCAATAGATGGACGGGTGGCTGGCTAGACGATTAAAAGACTTATTAGCTATAGTAGGTACCTAGATTAAGTTATTTTTGTTAAAATATAGTTTATTTCATCAAATCTAAAAACGTATAGAGTCTTCATTGGCAGAAAACGGTGCAACAGGTTATGGGCCCTGGCCGCAAATAAAGTGAGGTTATCTCTAGCCAAATATGGCCAGACGTTTCACGCATGAAGTGACTCGCGCATGATGGCGTAAAATCATACATACAAATACATTTTTCGGATGCAAAATTTTTTTTCCGATAAATATGTTAATGCTTTATAAAACAACAAACGTTTTTTCCACAAAATAAAAAATAAAATAGATTAAAACTCCTGTTCTTTCAATATTAACGATTAACCAACGATTCGTCCATCTGCTGGGCCCCGTCCAGCTTCTGGCCTGCTTACTCTAGTCATCCGTTTCGAATTCCAATGCCGTGCCACTTTGGCCAATGATTTGGCACTTGAAGATGCACTTAACTACAGAACATTCTTCTCCCAAGCACAGAATAAAATCGTGGAACCAGTTGAACGCGAGCCAGATAATCTGCAGTCTAACAAGCGGTCAGCGACAGCGTTTTCAGAGCGAATTCATCGCTCCTCCTCGGAGGACTGGCTTTAAAGCGAAAATAAAATTTTCCCCGCGTCGATTGCAGGTGTGTAGGCCAGTCGGGGATAAGAGAATTTCAGAAAGCTGACGCGGAGGCTGGAAGATCGGCCTCTGTCTCTCGCAGAGGCAAACGTGTTCCACGCCGCACCTCGAATCTGTTCCAATTTACATTTATATTGAACCGCGGGCTAGACTGCAAGCCACACTGCTGTTTACCGACTCCCAGGATACATTTGTGTCTTTCCATTTACGCCGGCGGGACAAGCCGGGGCACACTCGGAGCCACGTACTTTCAGCTTCTTAAACTTTTAAACCCGCCGAGACTGCGTACAGCCTCTCGCGACTCTCTTTAAACCGAAGCGCACTTCGCTCCAAACTGCGCCCCCTCTTCTTTCGAATCGAGGGTTGTCGTTCCATCCCGCGGGCTCTATTTCGATTTCGCTCTGGGATCTTCGCGAAAATATGCTCGCGGCGTCTTATTATCTCCGTGAACTCTGAGGGACAGGGAAGTAAAGTTTCTAAGTTTAATGTTATCCAGGGGTAGGTTTATAATATTTCAAGCACTTTGATTCAGTCCACGTTATCTGGCCTGACAATCGTAGAAACTACTTCGTTATCGCTGACAGAATAATAGGACTATTTACTTTCTGACAATAGACTAATTTGTAAGTGACTACAATTTTCCTGAATCTAGTACCTGCGAGTAATTTCTGAAGCAGCAGTGATCCCAGTGGTAAATCATTGGCGTCGGTTTTCGAAGCTTGAATCAGCCCGCGTAAATGGCCAGGATATCCGCAAGATCGTTTTCACGAGGTGGCTATCGACGCGTATCCCTCTTTACGAGCGCCATACGCGGTCGTATAGTTTCAGGTCGGTTTAAGTGAGAAAATCATCAGACGGCGGCGCGTTCGGGGCGCGATATACCTATGGGTCGGGGTGGTTATCTTACGACCCTTCTGAATGTTCAGAATTGATGGTGGATAGCGGCCGAAGGCGGCGCGGCGGCGACAGGAAACTGGAAACTGGGAACTATTTACTCGGGGGACGATATTAAAGGGCAGGGGATTTATATGAAAGCGGATAGATCAGAGCGATATAATGCCGCGGCGTACTGGGCTCTGAACATTGTTGAGAGGACGGAAGGGATCCTTGTCGCAGGAAAATCCGTGGCCAAAGGGGTAGCGTGCACGGATGCTGGCATTGAAACGGAACGATTGAAACTCTTCTAAGTTTTAATAAGCTCTAAGGCTCTTAGGCGGCCCGCCTGCTGCAACAGACCCGACCGATTCTCTCCCTCGCGACTATGTCGGAATGGAACTACCCTGTCCCAGCACGCTCGAGACCCCTCGTTTTTCTTCCCCCTCTATCACCCTCGATCTCCCTCTCTTCTTTCGCCTCTGCCTCGGAAGATTCGTCGAGGACGAGAGATAAAAGCGCGCAGGATTTATAGCATAAAGAACAGATCTCTGTAAGGTAGTGGAGCACGGGTACACTGTATCACCTCCTCGCGATCTTATGAAACGGCATTAGGGACGGAGAAAAATTGAAACGTAAATAGAGGAGCGCTCACCTGCGGGAGAATTTATCCTGAATATTCTTTATTTGTATCTTGTCACTTTAAGGTTTATAGGTATATTAATCCTTCCCTTTGGTGCGCTTCAGATTTCTCGAGAATTATTCGGAATAATTATGAAATCCCCCCGAGCAATCGGCAAAAGCGTGAATTATTCCACTGCTGCCAACACCGATGATTCCACTCACTTATATCGTCCAATCGCAATCACTACTAACTCGCTTAAAAAGAATATTACATTACCGTTCGCGAGCTAGCATTTCTACGCTGCAACCCCGTTATCCACACTTAACCAGACTTCTGAAACTTCGTCCAGGGGGGTACGCGTGGCGAGCTCTCGAATTCGCGCATGCGGGGGAAAGTTTGACCGGGAAACCGCAACCAGGGCACAGTTTAAAGGCGGAAACTCGAAGCGAACCGCGAAAAGTAACGGAGCTTCGGAAAAACGCGCGTAACTCGCCGACCGTCGGCTTTAGTGTTATTGCACTCCATTTTCAATCCGCGCGATCCCATGGGGGCGCGGGTGCTCGTGCCGTGCTACTCGTCCCGCCGATTCTAACGGAGGGATTCGCGAGGTAACTGCCGCTGTGGATCCGTACCGCGAAACTCTCCCGTTGCCCACACATTCGAAAGAGGCCAGCTGCCGGGGAAACAAGCAGCACGATCGACGAGAAGTAGTAGAAAGTGGGTTACCGAATGTTCACTGCAGGCGTAATTAATATTTCACCGCCGGCTCCAGCGACGATCGTTATAAGCTGAGGCTTTCAACTGGCTGAAAAGATAATTACGTGGAATTATTGCTAATGGAATCAGGAAATAGAAGTCTCGGGTTACCTTGAGCTGGGTGTCTGGTTACGGGGATGAATTTAGAAATGCCAAGATTGGACTGATGAATTACTAATGAATCGCAGGAATTGTTACATAAGTACGTGTTTAACAGTTACATGGTAGTGGGATGTATAAGTGCGAGGGAAGAATGGAAACTGATGAATCAAGTATGTAGTTCCTCGAAGTCTGCTAGAATTAGGTCAGCAGTTTGAGTAACCATTATTATATACCAGTCGTTCACTAAGTAGATAACGATCTTTCCAAGCAAAGTATTTTTGAGAAGCGATTCAGCGATTATATGAGGACTCGCACTAATGCGGACGGATAGCGCACCACTTGGCGATGATTAAATCTTTGAAAGTTTAATGCGAACGTGTATTAAAGAGCGCTTCTATATTTAGGGAATCGGTGAAGCTTGAGGGAAGCGTAGAAGAATAGACTTTTTTAGACAGAACAAGGGATCATCGTACCGATTATCCTGTTTTTCCCCACTTACGGAGAAAGCCACGGATTCAATGCAGTCGCAGATTGCACGAAACGCCTACCATTTCACATTCAGCCGGCAATTAATTAAGGCAACATTCAAAGACCAGCTGTCGTTCAAAAATAGGCTGGGCGCGCCGGAAACTCCTGCTAAAAGAGCCTCCGCGCAATTTGCAACAAACGCGTCCGCGTTGAAACAATTTGTTCGTTTGATGGGAACGCCCACAGGCAGAATCGTTCGCGCGCGCCCGGGCAAACAAATTTCGCGCCGCGGCGCGGATCGCCGATTATTTATGTTACAGATTTTATTGTCTCGTTTATCGATACGCGTTGCTGTCGATAGAGTAATCGGATCGCGACGAGGTGACGTGGATGTTTTTCAGATCGAGCAACTGCGAACTGGAAATATTTAGTTCTCACGCGCGCAATCCTCGCGTAGGTAACTTGGACTGGCGTTGTAAATGAAAGACGCAGGTTTATGCGAATTGAGAAGAAAAAAGAAATGGCAGAAGTATTTGATAGACAAACTTGAATGCAAACGCGAGGATTGTAGACAGATGAAGGTTGTGTTTCAGTATTCTTTGAGATAACGAAATATTCTTTTCTGTTTGCCTAAGGGTACGAGTGGGTTGGTTGGAGAAACGACACGCCAAGTATGCTTGGACGTCCTGTTGAAATAACCTTCGAATTCGACTATGCGAGGAACTTCACTGCCATACACCTGCACATGAACAACTACTTCACCAAGGATGTGCAGGTATGATGCACGTTCTGTAATCATTTCCTAAGCGATATTCGTATCACGATGCAGGGGGTACTTCGCAAGTGTATTTTAATACTTGGGGATGCACATCACACCTACAATTTTTCACGGTATCTGGAAATCCACTTACCGCTGTCCCATTTGAAAGGTAGACTGATCGCACGAAACGATATCCAGTTCGGTTCTCTCAGAATATTCAGATCGATCTTCCCATTTTGTTGCCCGAATAAAGAGACCGATGGGTGCTCAATCCGTACAACTGCGCTAACGGTCCATGAATTCGTTATAATTTATTAACGATCAGAGCCAGCGAAACAGAGCCTGAGTAGAACAGAAAATAGCTTCCCGAGCGCGATAACGCGGGGAATGTTATTTCAACAGCCCCGTTGGCTTCATTAAATACTCGTTGATCCTCCGAAATCTGGAAATCGAACTGTACCCGACGATTCGAAACACCGAATCGCTAATTCCTGAAACCGTGTACCGAGGAGTACGAAAATTCGCGATAAATTCGGTTGATCGTGAAACACATTTCTATCCGCGCCGTGGAGAACAAGTTGCGAAACGTCCAGTATCCAGCTGACGAGGAATTACATTTTTAATCCGATCGATCGACATGGTCTATCGTTCTCGCGCATCTACGGGCAAACGAAATTATCTGGAGTGGGGTCGATAGTTATTACCCTATTTCGCATACACACACACGAGCCAACGATGTCGGGCGATACACAGACGAACAAGAAGAAGAAGAAGGAGAAGAAGAAGAAGCGTTTCCATCACGTTCAACGATCTCCTCCCCGTTTACCCATCCACCAATCGCTTCATCCCGTGGTTGGCAGTCTTCGGTATACACACACGCGATTCTTCCGCAGGTCTTTTCTTACGCGAAGGTTTATCTGGGCGCCGGCGGTAACCAGTTCAACGGGGAGGCTGTCCATTTCTCCTACATACCGGACCTGGTGTTGGAGCAGGCACGTGATGTTACCATAAAGCTTCACTCGCGCGGCGGCCGCTTCCTCAAACTACAGCTGTATTTCGCAGCACGCTGGATCATGCTCAGCGAAGTAATCTTCGAGTCAGGTAAGGGAAACAACGCTCGCGCCCTCGATAAAAGTCTATCCTCGTTCCCTCGTAACGTGCGTTTGGTATCGTATGAGAGAGGGAGAAAACGCCGGGGAGGAATAGAAAGGGGCGGAGTATGGGGAGAACGTAGCGAAAGGAAGAAAGATCCGTGATACCGAGATATCGAGAACGAAATAACTTCTCACGGATCTCGAGGCTGCCGCCGCAACTTCTTCGAGGAGTGTACCTCGAGGCCGCCTCTCGCGAACTTCGGGATCAAGAAACGGATGAGTTTCAAAGTCCCCTTCTCTTCGATATCCCCGCCCGATTCGATTTCCAATTTTAGGTGACACCCTCGCCGTTCTGCCTTGTGCAACGATAGAATTATTGGGGGAGGTGAGGTATAATCGGGGCACTTGCGCGCGAACAACGGTGCGCCAGTATTCTGCGACTGAGCAAATTAAGCTTAGCAAATCCACGGCAGACTCTGATGCTAAAAGATTACTCCACTGTCGATAGAGTCGTGTAGAATTCGTGAACATGGACATTCTTTTACTTTCTGAGCGTAGGGGAGAGGTGCTATAAAAGGGACATTTTTATTTAGCATTCATTTCTGATAATATCATGATAGGTACTTAAAACACAAGTCCATTAATAGGAACTAGGGTAAAGGCCCCAATTACTGACACCTAACCAATTACTGTCACCTTAAGCTATTTTACTTAAAATAGCGAATAAATAAACGTTATAAAGTCATGCACAAAAAGAATTATGTAATTCAACCTAGAATCTATATTATAGATTATATACTATTGTTTCTTTATTCGTTATTTTCAGTAAAATAGGTTAAGGTGACAGTAAATGGTTAGGTGTCAGTAATTGGGGCCTTTACCCTATGTTTATTGGTCTTCAATAAAAATATATGAAAAATTCTTTAATAATAACAGAAAATAACAAAATTTTCCATTCTCAAATAAGTCGAAAATGTCTATTTCGTCACTAGGTAGTCTTAAATGGGGCATCAGACTTCGTGAAAGGGACATGGTAATAAAAATAAACAAAATGAGAATAAAAATAAGAATATATCAAATACAACAAAAAAAAATGGCCCATTTTCCACAAATTTTACATTGGAACCAATCTTCTTTATTGGTAGCAATGTTTCCGTTACGAACGCAGCACTCATTATTTTTAGAATTATTTGGTAATAGTACGCTCGTTTTCGTAAGCCGATGCCCGAGTCAAAATAGTAATCCAAAGTAACTATGAAACGGATAGTCATGAAACGGATGAATAAGCATATTATAAAATAATCTTAAAACAAAGAAAATATACAAATCAAACTTATTTGTTACATATATTCGAGTTTCAGGTGAATATTGGCTCTTTTAATGATATTAGACTTTCACACTTACTTAGTGTATAACTATATCTCACAAACCGCCCCGGAAATCTAACGGAACTTATACTTTTATATCAGAAAACCGTCAACCACGGCTTACTGATCTGTTGCGGGTGACACCGCGGTGAAGCTTACGTCAAATGTCTTGGCACTAGCGTTGCCTTAAACGGGAAAATAACTTATATGCATTTAGAACTTTTGCAATATGATTTGTCCCATTTAAAAGCTGTCCCTTTTATAGCACCTCTGACACCCCTACCTCCTGACAAATATCGTGTTTTCCGTTCGATCGTTTATATTCTGAGATTTCGCCGGGGCTCTTCGTAGTCGGGGCTGAGTGACTTATCCAAGGAGGCGACAGAAATTATTCGTCAGAAGATATTCGTTCGAGGCTTGTAAAATATTCAGAAGCGGTCTGGGTCGGTTATTCTGGCGATGTTGCACGGTCGACTTTAAAGCATCGGGGCTGTTTTCGCCAGGTGCGAAAATTAAAATATGCCGGCAACAGATGGATGCGTGGGAAGGATATGAAGCAGCACGACTCTCGTATGGACTGGCACAATATATTTTCCAGTGGTCACTTCGGCCACTGGACGTCACAAACACCAATACAATAAGACAGTACACTATAATACAGACGCGTGGGCGTTGTGCGACAGTGGGTCGCAGTGGTAAACTTGGTTAGGCGCAATGGGCGCAGAGACGAAATTGCGTGCGTGCGTGTCACGGCGCTTATCTTTTCGAACTAACGGCTGCCGGGCGAGCGCTTCGAAAAGACCGTTGGCGTAAACAATACAAGTCATAGGCCTACGCTGACTCCGTGGCGGTTGCTACTAGTCAGCGGGCACACATTTGAACAATCAGCGCGGCTCGCTTTACGCGGCTCGCTTTCCGCGGCCGCAACATACCGCCCGCCTTGGACCGAGTCACGGTCCGAATTCAAAATAAACTAGCGCTCGCCCGACGGCCATTAGTCGTGACACCCGGGATCGCGACGGAGTACCAGAGTGGTGGCGTACAGGTTCGAGGCTGGTTACAGGTGGTCTGTTCTCGTCGGGACGCGGCTCTCGTCTGTCGCGGAGGTGCACGGGAGGAGCACCACGCGGGTGATGGGGCGCGTGATCTCGCCGTGAGCGGTGTGCACGGACACCACGCGGACCCGGCCGTCGGGACCGGGATGAACTTGCGAGACGCGGCCTAGCCGCCACTGTGCCGGCGGCGAATCCTCGCCCTTGAGGACGACCACGTCGCCGACGCAGAGGCTGCGTTGGGGGCTGGTCCACTTACGCCGGGGCTGGAGAGTGTTCAAATAGTCGGCTTGCCACCGCCTCCAGAAGTGATCGCGCATACGCTGCACGAGCTGCCAGCGACCTCGAAGCGACGCTGGACCGCTGGACGAGGTCAAGGGGGGAAGCGCAAGAAGAGGGGCGCCGGTCAAGAAGTGGCCCGGAGTCAACGCGAAGTCGTCGTCCTCGGTGGGCGCGGGCCCGAGGGGGCGCGAATTGAGGCACGCTTCGACCATGCACAACACCGTGGTCATTTCCTCGTACGAGAGTGTGTGGTCTTGCACGACGCGATGAAGATGGTGTTTCGCGCTTTTGACTCCGGCTTCCCACAAACCCCCGAAATGCGGAGCGGCGGGGGGGATGAAGGACCATTGAATCTCTTCCGCGCCGGTGAACGCCGTAACCTCCGGGGACTCCACTGCGCCGCGAATCGCAGCTCCGAGATCCCGGGCGGCGCCCTTAAAAGTCGTGCCGTTGTCGCTGTGCATACGACTGGGCCGACCGCGCCTGGACACGAAACGCTGAAACGCGGCGAGGAAACTCGCCGAGGTGTAGTCCGTGACGAGCTCCAGATGCACGGCGCGAGTCGACAGACACACGAATAACGCGATGTATGCCTTGTGGGCTCGGTACCCCCGGCCCTTTCCCGGACGCGTCATGATAGGACCAGCGTAGTCGACTCCGGTCTGATCAAACGGCCGGGCTGGCGATACTCGCGCAGCAGGGAGGTCGGCCATGATCTGCCTCCCGGTAGTCGCCCGATGGCGGACGCAGATGGTGCAGCGGTGCACCGTCGCGCGAACCAAGTCTCGCGCGCGCAACACCCAAAAATTGCCCCTCAAGACACTGAGCGTGAGCTGGGGCCCACCGTGCAGTGCCCTGAGGTGCGCGTGCTGTATAATCAGCTGCGAAATGTGGTGCACCGGGAGAACGATCGGATGTCGCGCGTCGTAGGGAAGCAAAGCATGGCTCAACCTCCCCCCCACGCGAACCAGGCCGTCGTCGTCGACGAACGGAGTCAGCTGGCGAAGTGGGCTCGAACGACGAACTGGTAGCCCGGATTTGATCGCGGCGATGTCGTCGCCGAACGCCGTGCTCTGGAGCCATCGAATCCACCAGACGCGGGCCCCCCGCAGTTCCGGTACGCGCGAATCCCCGGTGTCCGAAACCCCCCCACGCCCTCGGCGCGCCAAGCGCTGGATGCGCGCCGTGACCCGAAGAAGTCGAGGCCAGGAGGAGCAAGAATATGGAAGCGGATCTAACGGACTGGGTGGGGGCGCGGCGACAACGTGGGCCGCCGCCGTTCGCGCTTCCTCCTCCAAGGGCCGCGAGTTGTCCGGCTCAGGCGACGCCGGCCACTCCGAGGGTGCCCCCGAAAGCCACACAGGCCCCCCCCACCAGAGGTCGTGACGCAGCAAGTCGCGGGGATGCATGCCCCGAGAGGCGCAATCGGCCGGGTTGTCGAGCGTCGGGACATGCCTCCACGTGGCCGCTGGAATCAGGGACTGGATCTCCGCCACCCGATTCGCGACGAACACCTTCCAGTGCGAGGGGTGCCGTTGCAGCCAATAGAGCACCACTCGCGAGTCCGTCCAGGCGTGCAGCACCGCAGAAGGCCACGGGGCCTCGGACGCCACCCGCTGCAAAAGGCGGGCAAGTAAAGTGGCGGCACATAGCTCGAGACGCGGAATGCTGACCGTCCTGACCGGCGCGACCTTAGTCTTGGCGACGAGTAACGTCAGGTGGGCCGTCCCCTGGCCCGGACGAGCGATCCGAGCGTAAACCACCGCGGCGTATGCTCTCGACGACGCGTCGGCAAACCCGTGCAGCTCACATCCGACGGTGGAGGCGTCCAGCCCGCACCATCGGGGAATGCGCGCTGACTCCAGAAGGGGGAGCGCAGCGATGTGATCCGTCCACTTTTCCAACAAATCCGACGGGAGAGGAGCATCCCACTCCGCACCTCGCAGCCACAGGTCCTGTAGCATGATTTTCGCTACCACCACCGCCGGCGATACCCAGCCGAGCGGGTCATACAGGCGTGCCGCCACCGACAGGACGGTGCGCTTCGTTGTCGCGGGGGCGGAAGGGGGCGCTATTTTGTAATGGAAGACGTCGTCCTGGGGGGACCACTGTATCCCCAAGACGGCGTAGGATTCCTGTCCGTCCGGGGCAGAGGGCACCGCAGACGCGACAGGATCACAGAGCCCAACTTCGGGGCTTAACGACGGGTGGTTCGCCGCCCACTTCCGCAACACGAACCCGCCGCGCGCGAGCATAGCGCAGAGCTCATCGCGTTCCGCGAGAGCCGACGCAACCTCGTCCGAGCCGAATAGCACGTCATCGACGTAGAAATTGCTCTCGAGGAGGCGCCGCCCGCGCGGAAACTCCCCCCCTTCGTCGATGGCGAGCTGCTGCAGGACACGCTGGGCGAGGTAGGGCGCGACGGCAGTGCCATAAGTGACAGTTTGCAGTCGAAAGGTCGACGGCACGGCTCCGGGGTGCCGATGCCACAACACACATTGGGACTCCGCGTCGCTCGGGTGCACGCGGATTTGACGGTACATCTTCTCGATGTCGGCCTTGAGCGCGAATCGAGGGAGGCGCCACCGGAGGAGGATGGTAACAATATCCTGCTGTAATTTCGGCCCGATCAGCAGGTGATCGTTGAGCGATGTCCCGTTGGACGTGGGGCTCGAAGCGTTGAACACCACGCGTAGTTTCCCGTCCGACGCTCGCACCACCGGGTGGTGTGGGAGATACACGCGCGTGGTCTTAGCTCCGGGCGCGAGGGCAGGCGATACCTCCTCCATGTGGCCCAGGTGCTCGTACTCAGCTAAAAATGCCCGATAAGCCGTTTCCAACGGCGCGTTCTGCGCCAACCGTCGATCGAGGGATCGGAGCATTGCGGTTGCGCGTGGGAGAGACGCGCCGACATCGAGAAGAGGCCCGTCTTTAAACGGAAGCCGCACGACATACCGACCGTCCGCCTGCCGCGAGTGCGTTGCCCGAAAATGTTGTTCGCACCGCTCGTCGTCCGGTGAGAGCGATGCCGGAGCTTGCGTTTCCTCGAGCTCCCAGAAACGCTTGAGCAGCTCATGGAGACGATCGTCGTCGGCTGCGGCTTGGGTTGCGACGTGATTCACAGCACTCGAGGAAGGCGAACGACCGGTCGGCCCAGACACGATCCACCCAAAGATCGTTTCTTGGGCGATAAGGGCGGAGGGGCTGCCGCGGCGCAGCCCTGGCAGTAAAATAGCGCCGAAGTAGTCGGCCCCGACAATCAAATCGACAGGGCGACGCGTGGACGGGTCCGGGTCGGCGAGCGGGAGCTGTGCGAACGCGGCTTGCGACTGCGGGACAGACGACCAATCCGGAAGGTATGATGATACCCGCGGGACGACCTTAGCCTTGACGACGATGCCGGTTTGGTCCCCGAGGTGCGGCCTCAGCGAGATATGCACCTGAGCACGGGAAATTCCCAATTTCCCGTCCAGAGCTCCCGTCAGGTATGTCCGTACCGGCTGGCGTGGGAGTCGCAGGGTCTGCACGATCGACTCGGAAATGAGGGTCGTCTGGGATCCTTGGTCCAGCAGCACGCGGATGTCAGCGGTATCTCCTCCACTCGCCGACCCAACGCGAACGATCGCGGTGGCCAGCAACACCGGCCCGACATCGGGAGCGTCGGTAGTCACGCACGCGTGGAGGGCTGCATTCGCGGGCGCGGCGCCGCCCGCCGTCGCGGGCGCTGGGGCCGCTGGGGCCGAGGTCTGAGGGACATCGGCCCTCGCATCGGCGCCGGCTGGATGCAGCAGTGAATGATGCCGCATCCCACACCTGGAACACACGGCAGAGACCGGGCACGACGACGCCATGTGTCCAAGTGCGAGGCAGTTGAAACATAGATGCTTCTTATTCGCGACATCGCGACGCTGCTCGGGCTGCAGTGCCCGGAACGCATTGCAACGGTACGCGGCGTGGCGCGCCCGGCACATGGGGCAATGCGATTTGCTCGCGGCCTGAATGGGGTCAGACGTTGCGTTTGTGGCGCACACCCGAGCGTTCGATGAAGCGGCTGATTTCGCCGAGGGGGCTGGTTTCGACGAGGGGGCTGGCTTCGAGGATTCGGACACCTCGCCGCGAGCGCGAACCTTAGCCTCCTCGTGTGCTTGCGTGGCCTCCCGTGAGCGGATGCGCGACTCGAGGAACCGATCTAATTCGTCGTACGTCGGGAGGTCGGTCCTCGCGCCGAGCGACTTCTCCCACTCCTCCAGGAGCCCGGACTCCAGCTTCATACAGACCTCACCGATGACGAGCGCGTCCCAATGAGTGGTGGGGCAGCCTAAATTGGCGAGGAGTGAGAGAGACCGGTTAGTCGTGTCACACACCCGCGTGAGCTCCGCGGCAGAGTCGTTTGACATCGGCGGCATTGTTATTAGCGCGCGGACGTGGGTCGCGACGAGAGCGCGTTTGTTGTCAAAACGCCGCGTCAAGGCCGCCCAGGCGGTTGCGAAATTCGAGCCTGCTATTGTGATGTGCGCGATGACATTGAGCGCGGCGCCATGCAACGACGTTTTTAAATATTGTAACCGCTCGATGTCGTCGAGAGCCGCATCCTTGATAACGAGCGACGAGAACAGATCGCGGAATGCCTGCCACTCCTGGTACTCACCGGAGAAACGCGGAAGGTCGAGGCGTGGGAGCTTAGCTCGGCTCCTCGCTGCTCCAGATGAAGTGGCGGCTGTGGTCTGGGTTGATCCGCCGACGCTGGGGCCTCTGATGGAACGGAGGACCTCCAGCAGGAAATCCTTGGCCTCCCAGAACTCCGCTTCGGCTAGGGCGAACTCGTCGTCCGCCAGATACTTGCAGTCAGGACGCTCGGTCGGGGGGACGCCCACTTCCACCTTCAAGTGGAGCTCCTGGCACTGGGTCCAGATCCGGTCCAGCGCGTCGATCCTCGCTTGGGCGTTCTCGACTGTGAACTTCGCCTGACCCATCTTCTTGTAGTTGGGCAACACGCGCTGCCCCGACGCGATGAGCGCTCGGATACTGGTGACGTGGGCCAGCCACGGAGCGGTGTCCGCGGTACCCTCGCTGTCTCTAGCGCCTCCACCAGCCATGAGGTCGATTGCTTGCTTCTTCTTCAGCAGATCCGGCTCGAAGGACCAATGTTTTCGCCAGGTGCGAAAATTAAAATATGCCGGCAACAGATGGATGCGTGGGAAGGATATGAAGCAGCACGACTCTCGTATGGACTGGCACAATATATTTTCCAGTGGTCACTTCGGCCACTGGACGTCACAAACACCAATACAATAAGACAGTACACTATAATACAGACGCGTGGGCGTTGTGCGACAGTGGGTCGCAGTGGTAAACTTGGTTAGGCGCAATGGGCGCAGAGACGAAATTGCGTGCGTGCGTGTCACGGCGCTTATCTTTTCGAACTAACGGCTGCCGGGCGAGCGCTTCGAAAAGACCGTTGGCGTAAACAATACAAGTCATAGGCCTACGCTGACTCCGTGGCGGTTGCTACTAGTCAGCGGGCACACATTTGAACAATCAGCGCGGCTCGCTTTACGCGGCTCGCTTTCCGCGGCCGCAACAGGGGCAAAAAGTGGAGGAGAGTACCCGCGGCACGTTGTACGAATGAGAGCACGTGGTCGCGAACCGGAAACGAAACTTACTTACTTACTTACTCCCGGAGCACACGCCCTCAAAAAGTTTCGAGGGAAGAGGGAAGCAATCGTTAATCATTCTCTCAGTACGCCCCGGTGTTTTCTCGTTCCGCGAAAGATAACTTCGATTGCTTAGCCCCGAAGTGGCTGGAATACCACGCCGTCCCTACTCCAAATAATTCGCGTCCGTGTCTTTCACCGCGAACGTGGCGCGAATCGCTCCTGCAGATTCCCTTCTTCCCTTTAATCCACTATTTTGTCTATAGTAATCTCTATAGCAATCAAAAACAATGAATTCAATAACCACCCCTATACAGAAGTCTAACACCACCATTCACTCTTATATTCTCGAAGCACTCTCGAAACTTCTCCAAACACATTGCTTTACACACAAGAAAAGTTTGCTCCGTGCCCCCTGCGCACAACATACACGCGTTCATTCACTCAACCACGGAAAACAGCAAACTATATTGTACTTTCGGAACAACCCCAGCAGTTCCCCCATCGTAAAGCACACGCGTCGATCGACAGGGACTTGGCGATTACGATCAAATCACTGCGTCTGTTCCCGCGATGGATCAGTAAAACGCGCGCGATTCCCGCGTGAAACAAGCCGAAACGGAACTTCGTTGGCCAGCACTCGAAGCCCTCGAAAAGTTCGGCGCCAGTTCGTTGCACCAGCCAAGGGACCGAGACCGTCGTTAATCATTCGACGTGGCCCCCGGTCTCCTGCTACCAGCGTTAACTTCCATCGACCGGCCACCGGAAACGGCCGCCGCCTCCACGTCATCCGTTCGCCCGGTATTCACGCGGCGAACGGTCCACCGAGCCGCGTCATCGACGAGGAAAAATATCGTCGGTCCCGCTGGACGCGGCCGGCTGCCCGTCCTGCCGCGCGAAGAAAATCTCCGACAGCCATTCCGCGGCCACGTAATTAATGTCCATCCTCTTAACAGGCGGACCAGACGCAATTAACGATTCCCGGGTTCAGGCGTAGGGGAGCTGACCGTAAATTAAATGTTCGCTTCAATCAAGCGGCGAGAGCTTTCGAGGCGGACCTCTCAGCCCTGTTAATTCATCGGGATGGGGCAAAACTTTGGAATACGAATGTTTTACGGGGCGAAATTGCTACTTGGGGCGGGGGCTGATGAAAGTGCTCAGCGAATGTCGTGCCTGAGTGGGGATTTCGGTTAAAACTGTTCTGTTGCCCACGGAATTTTGTTGAAATCGCTGATCTCGGAGGTGGGGACGGAAGTTGCGACCGTGGGGTACTATCTGAACGTTCGTGGCCTGATTTAGTACCTAGTAGCGGGAAAAGGTGTTCTCCTGTGGTCTCTTATTGATTTTGAGGAATATTGTGGCGGACCTTTTAAATGAATTACTTGAGGCGACAGGCGTAATTGGGGAATAAAGAAGGAGCCACTGGGATAGTCCATCAAAGAATCTTGATAAAGGGAGCTTATGTATTTACTGAAAGGGACATAATTATACGATAAGACGGCTGTATTAATTTCGCGTTTAGTTAATGAGACGTGATGCATTTGAAAGACTCCCCTCACTCGACGTTTAATTCCATTGATGGCCGCAAATTTCATTAGTCTTCATCCCTGATGCGCAGTAATCTCCGAATGGAACAACACCGAGGATGAAGAGCCGAGGAACAAGAGTGCCATTGTATCGGCGACCGGCAGCCCCTATCAGAATAACGAGGGTCCACTGCAGAGGGACGAAGTGAAGGCCACTTTTAATAAGGAGGAAAACAACGATAATGCCCGTAAGTCTGCTCCCGCTGCCTGGTTTCTGGTATTGTTGCATCGAAGGGTTCCCTTCGCAATTTTCCGCACGATTTCCACTCCTCTTTATTCTCCCCCTATTCAGCCTGTCGTTTTGTGCTCTTCGAGGCTGCACGAAAATTGAATGCCGATCACGAATGGCCTTTTTTCCTTCGTTTCTGCCTCTTTTTTTTGTAACTCCTACGTTCACTTTCACAATGTTGATTGGACACAAAGGGGGTGAAAAAAGGAGAGCGTGTAATGAGATTCAGTGAAAAATTGGATTAACGTCCATTGGTTGGATTATAAGAAAATTTTGGAAAGTGTGAACGATATTAGCGATAAAGGTGTAGGAGTTATTAAAAGAACATTCATATGTGCATTTTGGAAACTGAGGGAAAAGAGGTTTGATAATGATTCAACATCGATTTATTTTAAATGAAATGAGCACGGTAAACTTAGGAGCCTTCCATTCACCCTTGCCACAACAAATAGTTAAGTTAATACCTTAAGCACGGTTTTCTCGTCCCTTTTACAATTTTCCTTTAATGCAGCGTAACATCTCCTGGGGGTTCTCGAAAATTCTCGGTCCCTGGTCAAAGAAACGGAGCGACCGAGACCAACGATTCTCTTCGCGGAGTCTATAAACTGATAATGTAGCCGTGTCCTTCTTTTGTCTCATTCCCATCGCGAAGAAGGGCTAAATCTAATTAATTTCTTTACCCTCGGCCCCGTCCTCCGGAGAGCACTTCCCTTTGAACTGAAGTGTTAAAAGAAGTATGTACATCCAAAGTACTGACCGACATTTTCGCGTGGTCGTTTTACGCGGTAAACCGTCCAATTGTTATCCGAGTATTTTTTTCTTTGAGAGTCCACGGTATTATGTTTAATTGATCGTCCCGACCTGGTCCGCGCAACTCGATTAACCCTCCACAAAGTAAAGGGACACAACTTGCAAGTTACATTGGATTTTTGTGTCAACGATCGAGGCAACGATTGGTCTACTTTACAACTTCCAAGAACTGCACCGTAAATTCACCCGCATCTACATCCAATACAGCTCTTGACAAGCTGGTAAGCTTTTCCTTTGTACCGTGGCAAGTTGTAATGCTTTTCCTTGAAGCTTGTTTCATTCGAAGCCGCTTCAGTTCTCTCTCTCTCGAGGATGATTCAATTTTTAAAAATACCAGTACACCTGATTTCTACAACATCAAGATTGAATGCCAGAAACTCCTCGACATTTTATGTTTATACGCGGCGCCAAAGGGAAATTAAATGTTCCGGCATTCAGCTCCTTTCGGTAATGAAATCGATACCTCGTTTCCCGCGTAATAATCTTCCGAAAAGGGGAATGGAAGAACCGAGCGTGAAACGTTACGGAGCGTAACGTTATGTTTTCTCCACTCGATTCCAAGCGTATTCGCGCGGCGCGGAGCGTAACGGCGCGACGTTAGAAGAGAAACGAAATGAGGCCGTTTGGTAGCGATCTGAAGTGAAGCGCGAAGCTGCTCGAAATTGCACGAAAATATCTTTCGTAACGGAGAATACCTAGGTGGATCTCACGATGAACGCTTTCCGTCCAACAGCACACTGTCGAAATATATTCTACCTTAGTAGAAAGTCGGAATAAAATTCGAAAATTCCACGAATTTTGTATTCTTTTTTTTAATCTGATTTTTGTGTAGGAAGGGAATGGTGTTAAAAAATAACTAGACGACCAATAACGGTTTACTAGATCTTGCCATAAAAGCAACAGGGTCAATAATGCATTGATCGACCGTGATCCAATTACGACGAGCACGATGAACGCAATCATCATTATCGCCCCATCGTGCATTATGCAGGCTGCCTTCGCGATAATATCCACCATGATAGGTCATGTACATCATAGTAGCCAGTGGACAGTCTGTAGACAGAGATGCGTAGGTACGCGCGCGTGTTCTCGGAGCACGTACAAACGCTCAGGAAGCTTCGAAAGCGCGTCAAAATTAAATAGCACAGAGGACATTTATCTCTTTCTTACTTTTATTAAATCACATGGAACCTATTGCTTGCCACTTGTAATTTGTTTATTGTACCAAAAGAAGAAATTTGTGGAAAATACAAATGATGCTTAAAGGTAATCGAAGGATTATCTGTCAAGTTAAGTGATTACGTTACTTTTTGACGCTCAGCAGGTGAAATTTACCACTTTCGAAGGCGATTACTCATGTGTTCGTGCATGTGTCAGTTCCAGAGAAAAGCAAGGAACCAGAGTCGAAGCAGTTCGTCGGTCTGGTGATCGGGATCCTGACAACCGTGATCGTGATGTTGTTGGCGGCTATCATGTTCATTTTCTACAGAAACCGAAGACTCAAGGCTGCCCTCGCCCCGTCCACGTTCTACGATCAACACGGTGACCTGAAGGTAAGAGAATGCACGTCAGACACAATTTAGCCAGTCTCAATACCGGATACGAATTTTATTCATCAGGACATAAATGTTGCTTGTATTGTGCCAACACAGAACTACTCGATTTTTGTATCACCATTGAACCCTAAGCCTTGCGATTTTCGATTTTGGAGCTCCGGAGTTAGATAGGGAACTAACGTCATCCCTGCCGGAATACTGTTTTTATTCCGACCATCTCAGTTTAATTAATTCAAAGCAAGCACGGTCCGCGAGATTTAAACGAGATTACAATATAAACATACGAAACAAATAAAAGGAGGACAAACAGCGGATCACAGAATTTTCCACGGAATTCAATCAGCCAGGTGAATCCATCGTTTAAAACTTTCGAATTACCTTCGTTCTGGAGTTTACATTACCCCGAGTCTCATTTAAAATCCTCGTACCGAGCGCGCATTTATTCCATCCGGTTCTCTCCGTGACTTCCGTGTTACATTTTCCGTTCCGCGAGTGTCCTCTTCCAACACGCGCGTCCCAGAAGAAATTATTAGTAACGGAATACCTGACGTTTCGTTCCTTCGATTCGTTACAAGGAAACGAGCCATTGAACGCCACCCTCGTTACCACCGACGTAACGCTTTAACACGACGCCGTGCAATTTGATAAATGACGATGATCCTGTTTCCCCCTGGATTACAATTCTTCCAATTCCGCAGCGACTCGACCCGACCTTTCGCTGTCGAAACGTTCGTTTTGGCTCTGATAAACCGAACCGAAGCTTGGGGGGCGCCTATTTGCTCGCCATTTCCAAGGCGTCCAGCAAAAAGGCTTTTGAGCAATCATAGAGAGACGTCTTGCTCGTGTTAGGCACACGCCGCCTTAGACGCGATGGCTGAGGGAGTGAAAGGGAAGCTGATCAAATATTTCCCTTAAAACAGGTAAAGGGGCAAGTGGGATTCCGCATCGATGGTTTGAAAGAGATCAAAAGGAACCCTCGATAAATAGCCGCGAGGCTGTGTCACGAGAGCGAATATGTTTCATCAGGACGGTGTTCTAATTGCGAGAAATTGATTATCGAATTTTGAATTAGAGGTTGTAACCAAACTGTTCCTCAAAGAGATTAGTCTCGGTTTTCTCAAGTATTCTTCCGCTTCAAAGAGTAACTTTTACTCGCCTCTCTAAGAAGATGAGATGTTCAAAGTTGGTCACCGGAAATAGACCAACTGAATAGCCCCCACTCTGTTGGCGTTACCTATTAAAAATGAACAGGTGACTTCAAAGGAATACTACGACAAAGGGAATGTTTGACCGTTCTGTTTTAAGTTACAAAGACCACTGCTATTCCCCACGGTGCACGCGAAAGAGAACGGAACCAAGGAGCACATATAATAGGATAAGTTCAAACATATCGCGTGTCGTGCAATCTTATTGGAAAGCTTAAGTGGGGCAGTTTCACTTTAAAAAATGACCTTAATGAAACTCTCCGCACCGCCATATTGGCCCGTTGAACCCATCCAATTTTTAATACCTCTGTCTTTTTTCCCCGACATCAATCTAACGGTGCGATATTAAGGTGGCCTGTTTCGAGTCGACTAGCCAGTATTTCCGTCGACGGGGCATCCGCGCCAAACGTACTCGGAGGAAAAATTGCTCAAAGCGAAGACGCTGTATCCCGGCGCTTCGTTCTAAAGAGGAATGTCTATCTCGCTCGTAAATTCCGGTCCAGCTGTGTCTGGGAATTATTAAACTTTTATATTTGTTGTCATCCAGGCGGCCCACCGTTCCGTTGGCTAGCGTCAAAAAGGCCATTCTCTGTACATGGAGCAGTCGTAATGAGAGCGGCGTGCTTCGAGTCGCGATCCACTTTGTCCCGCCGAAAAAAAATAATTAATTACCGCCGTTAATGCGGTGAACAATGTTGAAACTCTTCGCAAGGTGAACGGAACGGGGGAAAAATGTTTGACATACTTTCCTACTCTTCCATTGAACACGAGAAAGGGGTCGTAAACGCGGGGTAAGGGTTGTAAAGATAGATGCAGATGCACGGGAGACGGGTTTATTGAGAAATTGATATTTAAGGAAGCAGGAAAGCGTAGGAAAGTGGACGTCAAGCTGGGTTGGCGTAGTAAAATTGAAGAAATTGGTAATCATTCGCGAAATGGGTACTAGTCGATTCAGTAAAGTTCAAGTTTCACTAGTAATGACTTTTTAATATTATACTTCTGAGCTTTTAACCGTCAAACGGTAATTATACAAAGGTAGACTGACATTCTTCTTTCTACTGACAAGGAGTACGATTTTTATTAATGTTTATATGGATAGTTATATCGGTTGAAATTGAATGATACGTAAATATGTAAAGTGGAAATAGGAAAGGGATGATTATTCTACAGAAGTGAAAGACCAAGAAGTACATTTAGTGACCCGAACTCCCCGTAACTGGATTAATAACAAGCTGAACTTAGTTCGCGTCAATGGACAGCTCCTAGCCTTCGACCCTTCTGCGAAATGTACGGAAGACAGTAATTAACAGGTTGCTGAACGATGAGAAATAATGAGAGCCAGACGGTAGAGCTCGATTCTCCCTCCAGAAGCTTTCCGAAACTGTACGCGTCGACGAGTTCTACCGAAGACGGGCGGAAAACAATATTCCAGCAGGGACGTGACGCTCGTAATATTAGGATGGATCGTAAACATTAATTAAATTTCTGCAGTTTACGCTCAATGGTCGCTTGATCGCCCAAGACACCTGCAATTATCGTTCTGGCTCCCATCTATGCGAGAGATATTAAATATCGTTCCAACTTCTTTAAAGTATAAGTAATCTTCTCTCCAAAGACCAAGCAACAAATTCCATTGTAACGCAATAAAAAGACGTTGAAATTCTTTTCTTTGTATATTAATCATTAAATTGCTCGATTAATTATCAACGGAATTCTACTAGCTTCTCTAAAGCGTATAATTCACAATTAGACAAGAAGAAATGTTTGAGAAACTCTCGTCGCCGTATCCAAGCCATTCGCGTCGACTAGAGCGGAGCGTGTGGAAAAGCAGCTAATTCTCTCGCTGGATGATCGTGACAAAGGAAAAGCGCCTCTAGAGGTCGCATTTATTACGAAGCACTCCGGCTAAAAGAGGCCCCCCTGTAAGAGCCCCCTGTTTCCCCTGCATCGACCCACACGAGCCAATATAATTCTCGCCGAGTAAATTTTTACCAGCCACTAGTGCCAGGCTGGCAATCGAGCTGACTCCACTTAATTAAAAGAGCCAGTCATACGAGCGTCTATTGTCGGCGGGAGAAGGCGTGCGTTATCTAGCTCGCCCCCGCGTGTAAGCAGGTCTGTGTACACACGTAGGCATTCTCCTTCGCGTTTTCTGTCCCGCTCCACTCACGGTATTAGCCACCTGCTACTTGTCTCGCCTCGACGCTGCAGAGCCCGTCGAGTGTCGCGATTCCCCCTTTTTTTCCCTTCAGCCTGACCCCGTTGCACTTCCCGCAGACGGCCTCTCTCGCCTTTGAAAGAGAGTTCACCCGGGCAAACCAACCACTCGATAGGCGCGCAAGACCCTCGAGACTATTTGTCTGAGGACATGAACTGCGCCGAGGATTGCGACATGGATTGGATTTGCCGTTTCGATGGGATTAGCTTCTTACTTCCTCCGACCTGGACGTTCGGTGTTCTTTGATTTTGGTGTTGTTGAGTTAGTCAGGGGTTAGTAGCAGTTGATGTTCGTGGATGTAAATTGAATCACTGTGGAGTGTAGTTTGATATCACTGGGTCGACAGACACTGATGAACCTGGCTGCGATGCTGGCGAAACGGCGGAGGTGTGGTACTGCAACTAGTAGTGATATGTACCTCATTAAGCATTTATTGGTTGAAGGAAGACTAGAGTCTGAGTGGTACGCGATGATCGCATGGGTTTTGAACCAGTAAGTAGGTTCAGAGAAAAACTGTAGATAACCTTTTTATATTAAATGGTTTGTTTCGGAAACCCTTCACATTTTTAAATAATAACCCATAGTAAACGTAAATTGTGAACGAAAAATCGTAACAGAAACGTGGAATGAGTGATTTAAAACATCCTCGCCCTCTCGTGTAAATTTACACAGAATGTCCTCGTGAAATTATCGAGATATATGTTGAGATTATCATTGTTTCGTTCTTCCGATAGGAATTTTATGAAAATAAATTTTAAACAATCCAGCTTTGTGCAGACCCGACTCCTACATGAAATTTCCATGGCTGATGGACGAGATGGAGCAGATTTTTCCTTTCAAAGCCCTTTATCTCCCGCGGTGTAATAGCCGAACGGCAAGCTTGAATGTTTCGCGTAACTGGCGGAAACAATACCGACTTGTTTGAATTTTTCACGTATTCGTAGCCGTATTATCGTGCTCTGTAACACAATGGCCCCGGCCCGCGTCGCTGTTTCACAGTTCGTTACTTTTTAACGTATCGTGAAAAATATGCGTTGCACGAGCGCGGACAACGATGCTTAACAAGAGTCAGTTTCCTGCCCCGTCGAACAATGGCGAGGCACGACGAATTACTCCCCTTCTCGTTATCCTTTCATGGACGTACTCATCGAAATTAATTTCTCGCTTTCCGGGCAAATCACTCTCGATAACGCGCGATTTCCCTCTGAATGAAACGATGGAAAAAGCTGTCGCGAAAATGTAGCCGGCTCCAATTATATGGCAAGTGCAAAATTTTCTGCGCAATTAAATTTTTCACGGAATTATATATTACTGCACAGCCTGCTCCAGTTTCCGCGTGTCGTTACTGCTGATTGTGACGTATGCGGACAGCGACAGCTATGAATAAAATAATCCAACTTAATCATTTTCAAGTAGACTTCTTCTCTGTACCAATTTAATGCCACGGTTGTTTACGACGTTATACATATTTCACTGTAGCCTCGCGATTTTAATGTGTGCAGATTTCTGTGTGGCAAAAGTTATATTTATTGTTCGCAGATAGTTTTAAATCTATCGTTAAATATATATAATACATAATATTCATAAAACTGAAATATATTTATTTCAGAATATAATTCTAACTTAAAAATATTTAAAAAAAAGCGTGGCGACCTCTTAGTAAAAACTTCGCGATCCACCGGTTGGGAATCACTGAGCAAGCGCTAATGTCATAAAAATATGTTAAATTGTGACCCATATCTTCATCGATCAGACGTCAAGATTTAATTAAGCTATTTCACCAACCTGTATAAGTATCGAGGCTTTTTAAAACGATGCTGCAAGGAATTTCCGTGCCTCGCGAGAGAGTCGTCGAATTTCCGGGTAGGAATGTCGTATAAACGGAAGTACAGGAAGCGCGCGTGATTTCATTAAATTTCATGGAATTTATTATCTTCGAACGGGTCCGATCGCGGGATGCGCGCCCGTAAACACGCTTTCATTCCGAGCCGAGGGAAAGGCGTGGACGTCGATGGCGCGAGACGAGGGGTTCGGAAAGGGGAGGCTGGAGGGGAGGGGGAATGTTCAAAAGTGAGGTAATGCGATTACCGACTTCAGCTATGGGGTTCGTCACGATACGAGGGGCGGCCGAGCGAAAACAGATTATTTTAATTTAAAGCAACAAACTCTCTGATTCCCCGTATACTGTAATCCGCCCCGCAAATTTGACGTACGCGTGTATCCGTATTGTCACGGCCAGTAGTTTTCGGATTAAGCATTAGGATAGAGCAGCGCCGTCGCCAGCGGTGCACCGTCTCCCCTGATGAAAATCAAACAGAGAAGTTCCGCGAGTTTTTCGCGAAGGTGTCGCATAATTCCCTTATCTTCTTTCCTTTCTTTGTACGAAGATTCGTCGTTGACGTCGACCGTGAGTTAGCGAACAACGAGCGCGCAATTCAGAAAGGAAAGGAACTAGAGGGGTCAAAAATTCTTCCTCGCAACTCAAGTGAATTGAATGAAAAAATGGTGCAAATACGGAAATTTCTTCGGTATTCTGTTTAAGGGGGAGGGGGCACCATGAATCCACTAAGAAAAGACAAAGTTACGGATTTTTGTTCGTATAAATAAAAATATAGGGCTTGGATTTTTATATAGTTTTATAGCAACCATTATTATTGTGCTAGAAATTTTTTATTTTTATGAAAAATTATACAAAATTGCTTCCCGGAGGACCTAAAAAAAATTGGCCCACACTCCCGGGAATGACTGGAACATCTGAGAAGGAAATGCAAAACAGATATATAAACTGGAACATATTATCTTCCACCTAGCGTGGGATTTTTTTGATATTTCAATTATACGATTTTTGCAAGCGTTTCAGAGCAAGCTTTTATGTAAAAAATTAAAGTCATTTCTTCAAACTGGTATAATTTCCAAAATAATTGGTATTTTGAGAAAATCCTGCGCTACGTGGATATAATACATTCTCATTTATATATCTCTTTTGTATTTCCTTCTCTGATGATCCAGTCATTCCCGGAATTGTGGGCTAGTTTTTTGCAGTGCTTCGGGGTGCAATTTTGTTCGCCGCCGTCTTGTACAATTCTTCATGAAAAAATATTCTAGCAAAATAAGGATTGCTTTAAAACTGTATTTTAAAACTTTTTATTTACACGAACAGGAAATCCCTGGCCTTTGTCTTTTGTTAGTGGCTTCAGGGTGGGGCTCCCCTTGAGGAAGTGAAGTAGCTGAAACAAAATCGTGGTGAAAATCGCCAGCACACGGAGTGCATGGAATTGAATGGTAACACCGAAAAGGATTGTTTGAGTTCGTGAATTTCGCGGTGCCCGCGATTGAAGGGCACGGGAGCGGAGATCAAAGGTGGATTCCTGTGACTGGGCTCGTAATGTTCGCCTGAGAACGGACAAGCAGGGCAGAATAAACGAAAGAGTAAACGACACTGAGTAAGGGGCAGATGTCGAGCGAAGGCAGAAAATGTGCAAACATCCGACAGACTGAGCAGTTTTCACGGGACAAGGGCGGAAATGTACCTATGGTAATGAAAATGGCAAAAAGCACTCCGCTGCTAATTAATGGAAGATCGTTTTGTTCCTGAAATCCTCCCCTTTGCGCGTCTAGGATTTCATCAGGCGCTACAGCACGCTTCGCTATATATTTCGATTCGTGTCTCTGCGATTATCCACGGCGAATTACGGCCGTGATAGTTCTCGTATCTGAAGACAGAAATCAGTTTCCGTTTACAGAAATCGTTTCAGTAAACACTCACCCGCTGGCCGGTTATTAAAAAGAAAACAGGCGAAATTTATTCATCAAGTTTTCCTAATTCAAGTCTTCTTACCCTCCATTTCTAAATTTCCTCCACAACTTGAAGCTTTAATCTCTATCAAACCACGCGAAAATCCTTCCTACGTTTCCCAATTCTTTCTATTTATTTTACTTTCTGTTTCCATTACCCTCAAATTTCTTTACGACCATTTTAAAAGAATTTCATGGCAACTTCTAATTCAACCCCAAAGAGCAGAGATTGTTTAATAACTAGCTATCGATCGTCCATTATATCTGTACACTAAATACTCCATTAGTATGCAACAGAAGGTTCTACGTCTGCCAACAAATTGATAATAAATTCAATAAAACGATTGCGCTAGATGTGGCTAGGCGAGGGTATTGTCCGTCATTCATTTCGTGGCACTAGGTATATTGCGAGAGGCTGAAGGCATATCCGTAACGGAAGACGTTCGAGCCACGGTATCGCACGATATTCCCCAATAAAAGCGTCTTCGGGTCAATCGAACGTATCCCCGTCCATGAAACGGGTCAGGGATGTATCAATCGAGAGGGTCCTTTTGTGCGACCGATTGATATACTTGCGACCGCAGCAAACACTGATCGACCGAAAGGGAGCGTATTATCGTCCTGTCTGCGGTGTACAGGGGTAGTTCAGTAGAAGAGGTCAATACTTCGGGAAATAATAGCGCGACGACAACCCTCGTGCTCGCCGTTAGAGGAATTTCCATCAACATTTGTTTCAATATGTTCTTGGTCATCATGGTTTCGCAAAATTCGACTGTTCAAGAGCATTGTTTGAAATGAACAGTGATAAAATTGAAAGAGACCTCGGAAATTTTAATTCGTTCGATTTAATTCCCTTTATTTCGTGAGTTCAGAACATTATTCCTCTTTTTTTAACAGTAATATCTGGGATTTCGCTCTACTCGTGACTGGTCGCTAGCAGCATGCTGGAAGTAATTTGATTTCTGTCGATTCTTTAGCTTTAGCCACCGCCGTCCCTCGCGTTTAAATTCATTTCGGATTTCATCTCCCGCGAGGTGGAGCAAGATTCGAAGTTTTGACAGCGATACATTGCTTCCTCTCATTTCCCCCCATCGATGAACGTTTCATTAATTCCATCGTTCCAGATATTCTCCCCCGAAAGCCGAGATCGTCGTCGCAATCGATTCCCGCGGCACAACAGACCTTTCTGTTCTGCAAGCCCCACGTGCACGGATGTTAACCGAGATAAATGATCCGTTACAATCAGAGGGCGTGAAGCGCGTCCGCGACGTTGCTCGACGAGCTTTCCTTCGCTGTTTATCGAGTAATTGCTATTTTCAATTAACGCCCGCCCGATCGATTATTTTTCGCTTAACCGAAGATTGCCGGTGATTGGTGGAAAAGTGCAGGCCGCTGATTGGTTTCTCGGTAATTAATTTTTCCTCCGCGTATCAAATTATCCGCGTCGCCGGGTCTCGATCGCCGAAACTCGTTCGATCTCCGCCAAGATCCTCCGTGTAGCCAATTACGGGCAGCCGCGCGCGTCGCGCGCCATTTTCACCTGGGGATTCGAGCATCGAACAAACAAGCCCGCGATCGAAATTAGCGGCTGCAGCGAGCCGCCCCAATTCGCCCGGCATTACGGCTCGCTCGAGATGCGACAAAAGATCGCTCTGCGCCCGTCCCTTCGCGCTCCTCGCGTTATTTCCACCGGGTAATGCCAGGAAACCAGCCCGGGCGCTGCGGGGGTGCGGTGATCGGGCCATCAGCGGGAACGAGCAGTCGACGTCGCTCTGAATGCTCGGCCATAAGGACGAAGGAAGTCGCGACAGGCCTTCAGATAGCCCTAATGGCGATGAAGAGAGGCGTTGGACGAGAACTCAGATGACAGGAGGGCCAGCGACGTGGCAGAAAACGGCGGCGATCAAAGAAAGAGAAGCTCGAAAGATCGGCGGCAGGGAGGGAGGGAGGATGGCCAGAGAGTGCCAGAAAGTGCCAGAAGGGGGGCGGGGAGGAAATCGAGCAAAGAGATTCGTGTAGAATCCCGATGGCTAAGTGGTTATCTTATCTTAACGATGGCGGTGCAGCATCTCTCTGGTACGGCGCCCTAACGCTTCCTAAACGGAAATTAACACCCCCCACCTTGCCGTGCCCTTCTAGCAAAGACCGTCTGTGACATTCAAGCCAAGGGGGGAGGGGAGCAGGGCAAAAATCAATGGATATTATGTCGCGACTCTGGTGTCTCGTGCCTCGATATGATCCCCCTTATCGGACAGGGTGGAGGGAGGGGTGAGCAACGGGTGCTTCTGGATGGGGATTGTTTGTTACAGTAAAGAGCCTTAATTTCCTGAGACGCCGCGTCGAATGGAGGATCGACGCGTTCTTTCCGCCGTGCAAGGGCGGCGATGCACGTCCTTCGGGGAAAGTCGCGGTCGATAACAGCCGACCAAGTTGCTCGGTATCTGGAAACCGCTGTCGCGACGGATCCCGTTAACCCAAAACCGCTGGGACCGTGATTTTAATTAATCTTCACGCAACGGATTATTGTCGGCCTCTCATTACTGTTCTTCAATAATAGAATGTATCGCTATCGATCATTAACGTAAGAGCAACGTATAATATCCCCGATATCCAATTTCCTCGAGCGTCAGAGCGAGCCGTAACTGATAATTACTCGTTGATACGGTTGGATTTTATTCGAGGGAATTACATAGTCTGTTCAATGCGTATCGATGCGTTCCTCTGATTACGATATCGTATGATATCATTAGCGACGACGTGGCCCTGCAGTTCTATGATTCTCTTTGTGCGAAGAGCAACTATACAGATACTGAAACGCTATGCGCGACGTCTGTATTTAAATACCTGGGAGTCAGAAACTTGGAGAAGAACAGTAAATTAGTCGAGCCGTTTTAATCAAAAGCTCCACAGTTTGAATTTAAGCAATCAAAAACGATCTGCTCTAAACTGTTGAGCTGTCTACCATTTCCCACTCGTCGTTGCCACGAAATATCAGCCGTGGTAAAGGTGCATCCTGAGAAGTACGCGAAAGAAAAGTATGCTACGTGATAAGCATTGAATATTTTAAACCATGGGGTTGGAGCGAAGGTGGTGGCATAGAGTGACGGAAAGTTCCCCCGCAGCGTATCGCATTTTGCCGCGCGCGCGATACACACGCGCGGCGTGTGTGCATAAATGTCAGGCGCATTAACGGGAACGTTCAATATTCGGCCGCAGGTCTCCGTGCAGGAGGAGGGCGAGGACAAGGGACCAATTTGCCCTCCGCTTCCGGCGCAGTACCACGCGGCCGCCTACACCACGACGACACCGCAGCTACACAAAACTATCACGGATTACAGCGGTTGGTAGCGACGTTAAGTGCGACACTTAAGCCTTTCGAACTCTGCCTCTGCATGCACGTTTAGGCTGATTTAAATTAATTCAAACACAGCTGGCTAGAGCGACTCGCATAACTCGATCACCGTGATTATTTCCAGCGTAAGGCGATTTAGTAAATCGATTCGGACTCTTTCGTCTCGGACAGTCTGAGTCCAATAATGTACATTTTTTATGAGTCGCTTCTGTTTTTCGAGGTCTTCCAACCTACCCTATAAGTGTGCGACCTCTTTCGACGGTTGGTAATTTCGGTTTTGTAAATAACGAAAGATTGCGGGCATTCGGTTAAAAAGGTGAAGGAGAGTCTGTAAAATGTTCGGAAAAAGCTTGGAGAATATGTACTATAATTAGCAGGATGAACGTAATTATTTAAGAGACGAGGAATTGTAATAAGCTCACCAACACTGGAAGTAATTAAAGTGACCGAGTCATACGGCGGATTCTGTGCATTGCTGGAAATTATTAATTACTAGGGAGCTTTGGTCGAGTCCATAAATTGCATTTGAAATTTTTGCTTTATCAGTACAGAGAAATTTAATATGAGACCCTTTACTAAACCGAATAAATAGATTTACATAATTATTACAGTGAGAACAGTTTAACCTCGATTTAAAAATAGACTTTCAACGAAAAAGTGAAAATGAAGTACACGGAATTACATATATAATTGGAGCAATAATTATTCAAACACAGATCTGCGAAGTAATAGTCGGAATTATTTAAAACCTACACTACTACTTAGTCTCGCACCTACTCGTTTCACTGTTCCTTTGATCTCATTTAAATTAATTCAAACGAAGGCAATTGGAGTGCAACGATTATGAACGGCATACGTGCGTTAATATTGTTGTGATTCAGTAATTGTAGAGTTTGAAATGGGCTATTGTAATTGAACTTGAATTTCGAAATTGCTCCCAACAACGTTCGAAGCTTCGGTATTCGTTCACAGCGTCGTGTGCTTTAATTAAACAGTGGGAAAACTCGGAATGAGTGGCTTTATGGCGCGGCACATTATCGAGTTTGCGTTCGACTAAAATTACATAAAATCGCGGTAGACTATAGCCATCGGCCGCGACGATAAACGCAACACCTACCGTGATATGCAAGCATGCGGCGCTCGAATTAAATTACAGGCTAATGATCGACGGATTATTACAGAGCCCGTGGTGCTTAAGCCAATACTTACAAGGGCACAGATCATTATAAAACTCTCCGTAATTTATCGAACGTTTTTAGTCGACCTTAAGTGACCTAGAACGTTCCTCGCGAATCTTATAAATTCCAACAGTTATTCGGCAACGAAACAGCGAAAAAATTCGATCCTACTTCTCCGGGGAATATCGATTCCCGAAGGAAAGCTCCGTGTTCCATGATATCGTGGGGAATAACTTTACGATGCAGAGGAAATTCTAACGAGCAAGTTCTGGTGACAGGGACATGTTTCCCAGTCTCTGTTCTTAGTTTCGCCACGTCGGTATGGCGTTGCCCGAATAGTCGATGAACTATTTCGTTTCCCCGTGCTTGCCGCAGTTTGTCGAGCGAAACGTCGAGCAGAAGACATACCACGAGCATTCAAACAGTTATAATGCAAACTTACTTTCCTTCAGCTCCCACGTTTCATTAAAAGTACAAACGCTCGACCGGGCATCTCATATTTACTGTAAAACGAAATACACAGCCACGATTAATACACTCAAGCCCGACTACTAATCAGAACGAAAGAATTCATTATAAAATCGCGCAGTTTCGAATGTAATGCGGACGATCAAAGCTCCGTTCCACATAGATAAGGAAATCAGCACGTTCGTATACGTAAGGCGAATTCGTAAATCGCGGTAGCTTTAACAGAAAAACAAAAGGAAAAAGGAGGAAACGAGAAGCAAGTACTTGGTCGAAAGTTTCAAGGAGCATGCAACGGGAGAACGGTTAGGTCGTGGTAAATTCCTTTCCGTGCGCAGTGGCCATCGTGTCTCTAACCTTGTCAAAATTCTTTTTTCCCTTCGCTCCGTTTCGCCGGTATCACTGGACAGGGATCACAGAGGCGCAGCCGGTTATTCCGTTGCTGCTGAACACGGCGATCAATCTTGCCAGGCCAATTCCGCCGGTTCAAGAATATCCGTCTAATCCGCCGCCCATACCGCCGCCGCCGGAAAAGTATTACGCCAGTACGGAGATCCGCAAGGTGAGTGTATCAAAAAATGTACGGCAGACATGCGATCCGCGACGATTAGTCCTTCCCGCGGGGCTAGGGAGGGGTATTAATGCGGGCCACTTCGGGCTTGAAATTGTGTCAAACACCGCTTCGTGACTCTCGGATCTTATGACGCGATCGTGGCACGCGGCGCGAGCCACTTGGATCGTTTCCCTTTCAAGGATCGCGAGCTCGTACAACCGTTCCTCTTAATTCCTCCTTGTTTCCTTACCGCCACGTTTTATCTTCCCCTGTAATTTCACTTCGAGGTGATTCGACTCTGTTCCTGGAAGCCCTTTATTCCTTCACGACCTTCAACGACCTTTCTTCGCAAATGCTCGAGGACTTTTTATATTCCTGTGCTTTTATAAATCAATTTTACCACCGATTAGCAATAGTATGTTTCTTCTGTTATTTTCCTTTGTCTCGAAATTGCAGTAAGTACGCGTGTTTTTTATTAGAGAGTCGCGATCGATCCTGTTTCCTTCTCGCGTTCAGAGTTCGCCGCCCGACGGGAATAATGTCGCGCGTTAAAAGACTTGGCGCGGAGGAATAATGAGGCCTAATGGATGAAAAACAAGGCAACAAGGGGCCGCTATCAATCATAGCTAATGCGAGACGTCCAAGGAAAGCGTCTTTCGCGGGCGTACACAGATTACCGGGCGATAATGTAAAGGGTGCGGTTATTGATTACTTAAGTTCCCCCCGCGGCTTTCGCGCGTATTTTCATCTGATTACGCCATCATCCTTGGTTATTGTGGCCCGTTAGACGAACAATATTCGTCGAGACGTGTACGCTGGAGAAAGATCGGCCGTGATACTCGTTCTCCATTTTAATTGCCACGTTAGACTGAGACTAACGTGGGAATAATCACAGGGCTCGCTTTACCCGTGGAAATATTCATAGCGATTATTAGATCATGAATAATACAAACGCGGTTATGAAATAGCGAAGGGAGCCGTTGCGATAACTTAACGAGGCACTCTTTACGATCTTAACGTTGTACAATCAGAGGAAACATACTGTTGCAATAAATGTTTCGTTTCCAAATCCTTTTTTCGCTGGCCAAATACTCCAGCAGTAAATAGTGGCGACGTTCACTTTCATAGCCGCGCTTCGCCGTTCGTTACAGAATTCCCTGCCGCCGTTACCGCCATCCCCCACGCCTAGCACACCACCGCCGATGAGCGCTAAAGCCTCCAGTAGCATGACAAGCTATAGTCCCGAGGATATGCTTACGGAGGAGGAGGACGAGGTGGCCGAGTGCATCTTCGACTTCCCCCGGGAAAAGCTCAACATCGTCGAAAACCTCGGCTGCGGATACTTCGGCGACGTTCACGTCTGCGAGGTCGACAGGTTTCCCGGCCACGACGAAGTTTTCCGGAACACCGGCAGCGACCTCGTGATCGTTAAGTCCCTGAGACCGGGATCCTCGGATGCGCTTAGGTAAGGATCTTGTATTATCATCAGATGCCTTCGAGCAGCCGTATTAGCTCGAAATTCCCCGCTACTGGGCAAATAATCTCGAAAGTCGAGGACAGAGTAACTTGGCTTCGGGATTTCGCGACGTGGTTCAGGGGTGAAATACTCGGGTCTAATATCGTTCGCATAATTCCGCCGGGACGCCTGAAATGTTGGATGTATTAAAGTACTTATGAAACCCTTTGTTACTTGATTTATTGGGTTCAATGTTGGGTGTAATAATTAATAATCCATTTACTGAAACAAACTAAGGATTATCCCTACTAATATATAAAAGTGAAACGTTGTCTGTTTGTGCTTCTTTCACGTCCAAACGGCTGAACGGATTTCAATGAAATTTTGAATATATATTATATGCGTCCTAAATTAGATGATACGCTATTTATTTTTTCTTTTAGGCTTTTTTATGTCATCATAAATAATTCCCGGGTGTAACCGGCTAACGGGTGGACTAGTTTCCAATATTTTCTTTCGACTCAGAATTATTTCTCCCGGGAATATTTATTCCCCCATTTAACTGTGTATTATAACTTATAATTCTGCAAGAGAAATCATTTCGGTGCCCATGAATTCTCTTGCGTGCGTACGCCCCCGCGTAACGTGTAATCAAAGAATAACGCCAGTACCGTATAAAATTGGGAATCGATAAAGCGATATCCATAATTAAATTTGCCAATGGAAATGAATTGAACAACACGTTATTGGAGCGTTCGTTTAAGTTCCTAAATACAGAGACCGGAACTATTAAGCGGCCGATATTTCACGGCGAGCGAAAATACGGGAAGTATAGGATAACGGCGGAAAATTATCCCGTCCGAATATAGAGTGCCACTCTGATTCATTTATTATCTAGCGCGGCGGCGGGCGGGTGGTGGGGGCCAGAGGAAATAATGGAAATATAGGACATGGATAGAAAATTATCCCAATCGATTATATCTAGAACGGACGCGTTAACGCGATAATTTGATAATGCCGCGCAAAGTGATTTCGAATATAATGACATGCTCTACGTATTAAGTTGGCAGGACGCGATAATGCGAAAGGTGTTTAAACGGTCGGTGACTGGCGTGTAATTGAATAAATTATACGCGACGGTACTGTTTTTCCTGATGCACCCTTTAACCACATCCTACATCGATATCGTGTTCCTATACACTTATGATTGCCAGCTAAGTAGTCATACGTAATTAACTGTGTCAAACTGTCACCTTCACCTCGATACCATTTAATATTGAATTAACTGAACCATGACAAGTGAAGTTTTGGTGTCTTTCAATTCAGATACATATTCAGAAAACTTGCCTGGGCAGGGGACAAAGAAGGAGGAAGAATTATTTTATGAATATTATAATCAGTTGGCGCACAGTGGTAGATTTACTTTAAATCCCGTAAGGTAGTTAAAAATCGACTAAAATTAGGCTGCCTTCCCTGGGATTCGCGTGCTCGCTTCCGCGAAGCCTGCCCGAATCCCGATTCGAGGCCAAGGAACCCCCGAGTGGAAGTACACGATAAAGCATGTCCCAGCGAGGAACACAGCGATGCGTTATCGCTGGCACAGTGAAAGGATGATCCGGCTAGACAAGATCGGGGATTACAGGTTTCGCCGCTAACGGAACGCTCGCGGAACCGTGTATCGTCGACGAGGAGGAGGCTGCTGAAGAGAACGCGACGTGGAAGTACGGTCTCGCTCGTTTATTCCATTTTTTTTTTTGTTCCGCGACAGACCGTTCTGTGCCGGGCCGAAAAAAAGAGTGGAAGCATCGCAGAGAGGAGGAGCGGAAAAACGAAAAGGTAGAAAAATGGTGTAGCTCTGTGGTGCCAATAAATCCGACGACGCTGCTATGATTTTTCGACGGACGTTGCCCGCAGCGAGCCACGCGAGCTTCGCCACGGCGTTCCATTGGCTTTGTTATATTTTTCATAGAAGTCGGGGAAATTCTCGTTAACGCGCCACTCGTCCGAAAATCTGATGATAATCTCGCCCGGCGAGCACGCGAGGCATATTTCGCGTACGTGGTGGTCGGAAGCGGTTTCCAGGCGCACGGAAAGCCCGCGCTTTCGAATGGTAACGTTGAAGCCTGTGTGTCTGGGGCGTCGTGACGCGCTGGCCGCGGTAATTGCGCCCTTCATTAATTGATATCGTGGCGGCTCGCGATAAAACCTGCAACCCGCGAATTTCTCGTTATTCGCGTGGACGAAGTAGTGACGCGTGCTGTGTTGCTTTTAAGGTGGACATTCTAAGTTTTTCCGGGACAACCCTGTGTATATGCGAGGTCTACAGAGAATGTATTAACGTACTGCTTGGTTTCTCTGTTTTCCATGTAAAACCGTGTTTCCCTCCTGCAGAAAATCAATTTTTCTAGAAGGATCTAATGGTATCACGCGCTCGTTGCTATTTTTCTTTCTAAATAAGTTCACAGTTCCATCGACGTCCGACCTTCTTAGTGTCTCAGCTGAAAATTAAAGTAGTCACATTTTGTACAATTTTGCAGAAGTATAAATTACTCCACATCGGTTAGAAAGTTTTATTTTACTTCCGTTTTCCCGGAAGTCCCGGGTTGTCCCCCAGAGAGGCGCATTTTCTAGTTTGTACGCTGACCTCCTATGTGACGCCACTCGCCCAACTCCTTTGTGCTTCAAAATTACTCAACCTAATGAAATTCAGTGATTAAAAGCGCAATATGGTCGCACATTATATTTCAATAAAGCTGCGACAGTGCCTGCAGAAATACCAACGTTACATTAATGTTTCAAGTAAAATTGAAAATAGACCAGTCAGAATGTAGAATCCCAGTTTCTCCAGTGTCTCCTCGGAGTTAACAAAAGTACCTAATACTACCGTGATTTTACTATAAAAACGTGAGAGCATTCGAAGTATCGCCGAACATTCTTCTCGATAACATTCCCTGTGGGCTTTAAAAACGCGTCGAATACCTACCGTCGCGTATACCAATTGACTATCAAACGATATCCCTAAAAAATCAGCAAGCCAGGCTAAAGAGGGTGGGGCATTGAAGAGCTTAGAAACATTGACCTGCCCTCTTATCCGGATCATAAATATCAGAGGGCCGAGACACAAGCGGAAAGCTCTATTAAACATGAAACTCACAAGCGTTCTTGAAACGATAATCTCTCTAGTAGCCATTATCCCTGGTCCCCGCGTTACCGTAGCTTCTGTCGGCTGCAATCCCTCTTCTATTCTTCCGTTGTTTTCCCAGCAACGTCCCTTTTTCTCCTCCCTCTCCGTGCCGCCGCGCGCGGAACAGAAAAGGAGGGAAACGTCGAGGGCCGGCGAGAGGGGAGAGGAAAGTTTCCCCAGGACAACGACACAATACCCAGAGACAGAACGCTCGCATTATTTCCACTATATATCCACGTGTCCGTATTCAATACCCGACCGGCCGGTAGGGCATCCGACTATAAAGATATTACTTCCGAGTGTCCCGTGTATTTTCCAGGATAGAATTTCAACAGGAGGCAAAAAGGCTGGCGCGGCTGGCCGATCGGAATGTCGCGCGGCTACTCGGAGCCAGCCTCGAAGACGACCCCATGTGCATCGTATTGGAAAACGGCGAGTACGGGGATTTGAATCAATATTTGCAGAGCCACATCGCTGAAACGTCTACCGTGCACACTGCTAAGACCCTCAGGTACTGCTAATTACGATACTCCAGCGACGGGATGATTTCCGTTTGTTTTGCCAAGCGGATCATTGGATCCGACGGAGAGGGACGCGAGGCTTGCGTTTGTATAACATACTTCTGCGAGTATTACCGCTTCTGTAGGAATTACATTGTGAAGCTTAGAATTTCATTTCAACGAGGATTCTAAGTACCTCGATCTTACCAGTGCAGAAACTCTGTAATTTTCTTGAGTGGAAATTTTTGGAATTACTATAAAGGTGGATTGAATTATTCTTATTAATTAGTAGCGCTTTGGTTAAAATGTAAGGTAAGGTCATTTTATACGCTGCTGTACGCTGAAACTGTGTTCGATTTTTTAATCAAGGGGCTCGTAACGTGCACGTTGAAGCTCGCATGTTCGATCGAGAGCGGGACAACGATGGTTATTTTTTCACGTCGTCTTGTCGCATCGCGCCGGTGACGAATGATATTTCAGCTAACGATGGCTTTCGTCACGGCGAACAATGAACCCAATTTTTGCGATTTTATCGCTACGGGAACGTCAGTTCCAATCACGTTCGAGGCGCGTGTGGAAATGTGGGATGTCCGCGAATCGGTCGAAAGTGCTCGAAATACGAGAAATCGGCTGAAAATGAGAGGTGAACGACAGAGAAGATCATCGGTGCACGTGACAGCTGTCGGCGAACCGTGTTTTTCCCGCGCGTCCGTTTTCGGCGACCGCTGCAAGAGAAACGACCGATAGGACCCTTCCTCTCTTTATCCCGATCAAGAAGAACGCACCACGTAAATCAACGGGCTGGTCGAAATTCGCGTATCGAACAACCGTGTTTCCATAATAAATGTTTCTTTTAACAATTCAATTTTCTCACCGGGGATGACCGCAGCGACATTGTCAAAAATTCTATAATCTATTCTTCTCTGCAGGTAATATTTAACGAGATTTGTTGTTAAGAATTAGTTCCGTAATTCCATTTAGCACACTATAAGAAAGGGAGGTAGGTAGACATATTCAGTATTTTGGTATACAATTCTCGGAACACCCTGTAGATGCACACAGTAGATATCGCAATTTCCGTTCGTTCATAAAGTTCCATCTACAACACTCAATTCTGCCGGAATCTACATAGAACGAATCGCTTTGTAACAGACGAAATTACAATCCCATTCGACCGTCGACTGAAAGTTACTTGGTTCTGTTAATTAAACCTTTAACGCGAACAAAATCATTCCCACAATTTTCTATTCTGCCCATAACCGTGTTTGCAAAATATCGATTCGAACTGTTCTGCGTCTGGTCAGTTTTCACGAGGCTGATGGAACACCTTTTAATCGAAGCAACATACGAGCGGTTTTCTATCGATAAATAATAGTTGTATCACCGACAACTGATTGAAATTTTCCATCGGTTACAGAATTCGTGCAGCGGGGCTCGGTTGGTGAAAGTCACGGAGGGAATCAATGGAAAATTCGCGATGCGTTTTTTCGGTGGCGTAAAAATATACCGTCCCTCCTCGCGAACAAGTGCATTCAACGATATTCACGCTCCGCTGATAGGTCTGTCCCCGTGAACAAATAAATCTGTTCCAACCGCGTAATCGCGTTGACGAAAAAGTTGACCGAAAAAGGGGGCGTTGTTTTAAACGAACGGGGTATATCCTTCGAGTCGGGTCATACATTATCCACCATTAAACGGGCGTTCGTCGCGCGACGGCGATAAGGGAGGAATAATGACGTTACTAGCAGCCGTATTCGTAAAAAGAGCTCAGCTGAACGGCGTCGGGAACGCGGTCTACACGCACGCGTCTCGAATGGAAATGGCAAAAAGGAGGCGAAGTAAAACCGTGAAGTTTATTTCCGCGACGGGCAGTAACGAACACGGGAACGATCGATCAGCCTGGGCTTTTGTTGTTAATGCAAATGGCCGGCTCGACGTTGCGTTCCACTGTGCTTTAAAGCGTCGTCATTTGCGGTATTGCCAGCCGATGCAAACGACCAGGCCGTGTATACATTACGCGATACCTGCACGTACAGCCGCGTGCACACAGACACCGAGTTTCGAGGAGCAAACTTCAGGATGGAACTCAGCCTTGGTTCTTCGTGTTGCAGTTTCGGCACATTGGTTTACATGGCCACGCAAATAGCATCCGGCATGAAACACCTCGAGGAAATGGACTTCGTGCATCGGGATCTCGCCACAAGGTAACGACAGGCGGCTTCTCATAGATTACTTTAAGGCAAACTTTGGCGATCAGTCATTCGTTCGACGATACGTACCTTACTCTCCGCTCTACCCGAACGCGCGCTTTCTCGCTGCTGGGAACGATCGCTACGGGGATGGGCACGGTGTCTTCAGGAGTCTGTCGATGGCTATGGTTGATTTAAGACTCTGAGTTCCGGAAGTCGTGTTTAGAGATACGCTAGTATTTGGATCCAGCAGCAGACGTCGGTGCGCGGTGGCGAGTTAGAGTAGTGTTGCATTACCTTTAACAAGGTAAATGAAGCTTGCAAATTTTTGTGAAATTAGTTGATGCACCTTACAGCTATTATTTACGCAAAGTTACGATACCTGTAACCTTATAAATCCCAATGGAGTTCCTAATCGGTGCACTTGTTACACGCTCCAGCGTCTTCAGGGCTAATGTCAAGGTTTAAGTCGCAGCTCCTACGTTATGGTGCACCGTTACTTTAAGGGCAGTTCCCAACCCTTCCCGTTAGAATTTCACCTAGCCCCAGCTACGATCCTCCACCCCACCGCAGCTTCGACTCAGAAACCCACGGGCACCGAAATCGCTGCCAGCTGAAGGGGACGTTGAACGTGGCAGGGCCATTAAAACAGAACAGGTGGGGCGCAGGATGGCCGGGTCACGTGTTCGAATTATTAACTCTAATCATAAACTTTAATTGTAATGCCCTCTCGGCGCAGGCGCCGCCTCCGCTGGCACATAAACGCGGAACGCGCGGGCCGCCCGGTGAAATTAATTGCCTGTTGATTTATAGAAACGGGTGTCGAGCGGAACGGCCCAATGACCGACCAGCCGACGGCAAATAAAACGGTGGATATGAAACGCCCGGCAGCCCTTTGACCTGCCGCGAATTAAACGGCGGAACCGCGGACCGTTTGCGCGCATTATCGGCCGCGACACGGCGGCGCGAGGGGCTTTCCTTCTGTCGCCCGACATTCCAGGTCCCCGTCATTACCAATTCACGGTGACGCGGCGCGGTGGTCCCCCGAAATATAATATTTCCATCGTAGTACGTACATACGAGCTCATTAGCGATCCCGATGCGTTACGATTATTCGTAATTAATATCGTCAACAAAATGCATTACGCCGCCGGCACTTTCCGTCATTCCGGTAGCGTGTAATTGAATACGGAAAATGTTTCCGCGTTGTCCACCGACGGTGGGGGACAGGGAGATTAATTAAAGCGCGTAATAAAATTTTTAAGCACTCCGCGCCGCGTCACCGAGCCCTGTGTTTAACCGATGGCGTAAAAAAGTTGCCGGCAAATCTACCGGCGGCCCGAGGGCCGAAGGCACTACGCTGGGCGCGTAAAATAAAAGCCTGGCGGTAGCTACTAAACCGTTCTGTGCCCCCTTCTGGCCCTCCCTCCTTGCCCACCCCCTCCACAGCGGGGCGCGATAAACGCCCGGTTTTACGTGCAAATCAGCGCGCAAAACTTGGAGGGACCATCGCTTTCGACGCGCCACGGAACCTTTCCGCCGCGAGCTGCTTAAAAGCGGCGCCCCCTTTTGCGAGCCTCGAAACGGCCCTTCAGAATGCATCGCCGCCAGACGAAGCTCTAAAACGCGCGGAGAGCGCGAAACAACGCGATGAGGGCGAAGGAATGCCTTCTAGGGAGAGAGCTGTTTCAACTGTCGTGAAAGGTACTGTCGATTAAAATCCAGAGCTTCGGTGCAGTCTGAGGTTCGAGGTATTATTTGATATTGCGATGTCCTCTGGTGGTGAGGGACGGTAATGAACCTACAGATCCTGTAGAAAGTAATTTCTCCTTTCGTATATCTTCCTGCTTAACGTGGCTTGTATGCGGTGACGGATTTAAGAAAAATGGCCCAGGTGGCAAAGTTTCTGAGGGGATCATTTTTCCGAAAAATGAAGGGGTAGTTTATTAAAAACAAGCTAAGAGTATCAGTACCTACAGGAAAAACAAATATAGTGATTGGATAAAATAATTTTTTTTTCTTCTTTTTTTTTATAAAATGGGACCGCGAGGCCATGTGGCAACTGCTCATCAGCCACCCGTTAAATCCGCCACTGCTTGTCTGAAAATTTAGAATTGTTGGTGTGCAGAGTAACGAAAGTTGTAGCTTTTCTAAGAAACATGATCCGAGCATGTCGACCTTGTAAGAGTCGTCAGTGTATAGAGGATACTTTTATCAGATTACTCTGATCCTGTCAGAAAAGCTCGACAACGGTCCTTTAAGCACGTCTGCTATCGACAAAGCGGTCCTGCATGCTTAGTGACAGTACAGGGGAGGCAAAATAATCCGCTCGACCTCGAAGACGGATTATCTGCCGAAATCTACTCTACTTTTCTTGTAGCTGCGAAAGCGACGCCGTGAACCCAAGGGTCGCTGGCTACAAGGGAGGGTTGGGGCGATGGCGGGAGCCAAATGGAAAAGGAATTAACTGCCTAGAGATGGAATGGAACTTCTGCGTGTTATTCGCTCGTACGCGCGGAGTCGTGAATATTGAAAAAGTTAGCGCTGCTTATGCGGGTCAGCTGAAAAACATGAACGGGCGCAGCCGTTAGCGCGCCAGCTGTCGTAATAAAAAAATAGATGAGAATATACGATGGAGGGGGTGGCGGGCTTGTTGCAGAAACTGCTTGGTGAGCCGTGGTCATACGGTGAAAGTGTCGGATCTGGGCTCCGGAAGAAGCGCTTACGCGGCTGACTACTTCCGGGTCGAGGGTAGACCGCCATTGCCCATTCGGTGGATGGCCTGGGAATCCATGCTTATGGTGAGTTGCTAATTATTATTATAGTAGATGGCAAAAGTCTGGGGTATTCTTTTCTGCCTTTACATTTCGTCTGCGTAATACTTACTCCGTAGTATCAAGTTAATTGTTTAAAGTTGTAAGATTTTTCAATTTGGATAAAAATGAACGAATCTATCTGAGTCAATCCACACGACGTCGGAAACTTTTCGGAGTAACATTTCGGATTTTGGTGCAACTAAGGTCGGTATCATATATATTGGGCGGTGAGTTTCGGAGGGGTATTCTCCCACCACACCGTTTGTTTGCCTCGGTGCTCCTTTTCTTAAACGTTTTCTGACTCGCTCTCGTTCCATCTCGCTCTCGCCTTCACAGAACAGAAGTGAGCCAGAAGTGGTGGGGATAGTGCCAAGATTCTGACGTGTAGGCCAAACCGAGCTGTCACCGTAGAAATACACACATTAGAATAGGTGTGCGTTAGCAACGAAAAAATTCAGAAACTTTATTGGTTAGAACATTGATTCGTTCTCGATAGCTTCATTTCGTATTGGTCTACGCATAGCTTCGCAACGCACACAACTATTACGTTAAGGATAAATAACAGCCAACCGGCTAGGTTCAGGCGGAGCCGAGCAGCGTTTCCTTTACCCCACCATACCCTGCGAGGGCCAAGCAACTCCAACTGACAAATCAGCGATCGTCGGATGGTGGTGGCTGATTTCTCCTCGATCGCTGCTCGCGAAACCGACTTCACCGGCCAATATATTTGATTCCGACCTTAGGATATGTTGTAGTCTTTAGGGATACCTATATAAACATATCTCGAAGGATGTTTGAAAATGTCAAAAATTGTGGATGTGATCCTCATATTTTTTCCAAATTTTCAAAAATGTCTCTTCAATTGTAAAATTTCATTTGTTAAGAACAATTGCTAAATAAATGGTCAAATATTTGTTTTTATTAAGTGAAATAATTTTTATTAGGTACTCTTATATCACCACTGTAAGCACCCAAAAGGTCATTTTTATCAGTTTGTTAGTTCAACAGTTACAATTTTTGGAAAAAAAAGTAAACGCTATATTTCAAAGAGCTGTAACATCCACAATTTTTGACATTTTCAAAAATCCTTCGAGATATGGTTATATATCCCTAAAGACTACAACATGTCCAAGTTGCACCAAAATCCGAAATGTTACTCCGAAAAGTGTCCGACTTCGCGTGGAATGACCCATCTATCTTTATTCTTCCTAGAATTCTTAGAGGTTGATCTCGCCTGCATACTTATTACAAACACTTACGTTTCTTTTCACGTGATTTTGTACCCGGTTTGACTTTTGCAAGTTTAGATTTACGGGGTAGGAATCTATTATATAAATAGGGAATCAAAAGCAGTGGTGCACTCAGAGGGGGAGGGGTCGAAGGGGTCCTGGCACCCCCCAAAGAAAAAGGAAATGATTAATGTAATCACAACTGACGTAAGTCAAGAGCTTTGTAATAAGAAAAGAAAACTAGATTTTATTCTTTAAACAAATCTTTATTATAACCTAATGAATTCGCATTAAAAATATGTTTATCCGTTCAACTCTGCTCCCCCCAAGATTAAGTCCTGAGTGCGCCACTGATCAGATCATTTCACTTTAATTACACTTTATCTATACTTGAATAAAAAATTTGATAGTTTTTTCACTGCGCAATTGTATAATTTTCAGACTCTATACTTCGGTTAGTGTAACACTGTGAGGAACGAATTAAGTTTCCTCACAGTGGAAGCCGCGAAACAAATTGTAAACGCTTTTTGTTCAGAAGCACGGTAGACAGGGAAAAGCGAAGCGAACGCGATCGAATGGTTTTATTTCGTACCGCTTCGGTCAGTGATGTTTAAATGGACCGTGGCTGCGCATCCACGCGATGAAACTCGGTTTGGTTTTCGTGAATGCCCGTTGCCCGTTGTTTTCCCCCGCGATCGAAATCAAAGCCTCGGTTTTCGCACTCGTGCCCACAGTCGGTTCAATCCCCCCAATATTTGCCTCCAAGACTCGTTGATCCCCGTTTTCGGTAACTTAAAACAACAGCAATCATCGTTTAATGGATGGCTTTCATACGCGCTTCGACTTTGAACTTAACTCGATATCTCCCATGATCCATTTTATCCCTTCCCCCCGCTTTCGAACCTACCCACGGTGATCCACGTGGATCTCGAGATACTCGAAGCGGATTCAAAAAGTTTAGAGACAGTTCAGATGAGCGACAATGGATTAGCGTGAATTAGGCAACTAATAACGTGAAACATTCCTTTCTTAAAGGGTTATGCCTAGTTGGCCGGCGTGATTTTCGGGGATTTTTTGTGGAAAATCTAATGTATACTTTTTACAACTATTTGATTATTTTAAAAGTAGACATATTCAGCAACTTTCAGTAATTTTGTTATAGAAAAATATTAAAAAATGAAGGAATAACAGCCACTCTCCCAGAAGTTATTTTCTTTGCGGTGAGCACGATATCTCAGAGTCGGATCACCTGAAATCGAAAAGTGAAGAAGATTCTGTTAGTATACGAGTTCATCTAGTTCGTGAACGAAGGAATTTTTTTTTATGAAAACTGTTTTTAATTCACGAAAAACGAATAATTCAGACATTGAAAAATCATGATTTTGCATTAAACGGCCGCCATTTTGTCTGAAACTAGATAAACTCATATACCAACAGAATCTTCTCCACTTTTCGATTTCAGATGATCCCGCTCTGAGATATCGTGCTCACCGCAAAGAAAATAACTTCCGGGAGAGTGGCTGTTATTCGTTCATTTTTTAATATTTTTCTATAACAAAATTACTAAGAGTTGCTGAATATGCGTACTTTTAAAATAAAAAAATAGTTGTAAAAAGTATACATTAGATTTTCCACAAAAAATTCCCGAAAATCTCGCCGGCCAACTAAGCACAACCCCTTAATGAAAATTCATACAAACTATAATTTTCATAACAGTTCAGTTTACTTACTTAGTAACACACACACTGCTATTCTTCTGTAAACACCAAGGAGGAGGAAAGTAACGAGCCAAACCCAATAAAATTGTCTTCCGAATCGCCGTGATCCGTGAGTCGCATGTTCGATGAAAGTAAAGCGACTAATAACCATAAATATCTAATATGGCGTGTGGGAATCTTCCGCGCCTTCGCTGTAGCTGTAGCAAAAATGATTGCGGCGTAACAAGGCCGCTGGAATCTTGCATAATTCACGAACCTGCAGATCCTAACAATTTTTTCTCTTCCTTCGCCGTGGTATTCCGTTGAATGGGGGCCGATAGTTATCGCGTCGTTCTCCCAAAGAAATATGAAACGGTTAGTATCCGCGGTCCTGGGGTTTCGCTCGGGAATGAAGTCTCGGAACTATGTATTCCACGTAGCGCCGCGGCCACGGTTGAATTTATTGGCAGCGCACGTTATGCCAGTATATCAGTGTAACGAATGGGGGCGTGTTTCGCGCTGGACGACGTATTTTATACGGCGTATCCTGTTTTTAATTTCTCGTTCCCGCAGCCGTCGATATCGGTCTGTCGATCCGCGAAACCGCGAAGCGTCAGCCCGCCAGAACTGTCTGCGGTCGCGCGGCATTAGCGAGCAGAGAGCTTCTACGTTGCTCCGCGCCCCGTGTCATCGCTGGGACCGTGAAAGTCCCAGGCGGGGTCGATCCACCCCCGTCTAGGGATACGCTTTCAGTGTCCAATGAATTTTTCCCGCGCGACAGCTTCGAGCAGCTCCAAGAAGTTCGGTAACCCGAGAAATCTGATTTTTCCGAATCGGGTTCGTAGAATATTTAATATTTATTCCATTATTCTGAGTTTAAAAAGAAATTTCATTACACCTTGTGTCTACCAATTATCTGAACAGCGTGGTTCGGTGATTAAAGGTCGGGCAATCATATTTCATTATTTTTAGATTGAATCTCTTTCCCCAGAGGGGATACAGTGCAATTTGCCCGGAACAAGCGTGCGCGAGGGCGTTCGCCTTCTCGTACCTACCTCCTAGCCGTGCCGCTCCGAGGGCCGAAATGTCGATCGACTTATCAGCGGAGGCCATTACCATCGGAAATCGCGTATGAATGAAATCCGTGCAGCGGCAAATTGATAGCTAAATGGTAATTCGACTAAATGGGAAACGAGCGGGCGATATAGTATTTTGCCCGGTCGTTCCCGTAGTCATTCCAAATTGACTGCCCCGTTAATGTTTCATTATTGCCATCGTTTATCCGACCTACGCCATTGTGCCGCGTTAATGAAACGGGCACGGCTCGAGCCGCGGGCCCGCGCGGGCGCGAAATGACGCTTCAAGAATTATACGGAATTAGCGTCGATTTAATGATTTAACGGTAGACTTTATTAAGTTGAACGCCGGGGCGCGAACTAATGTCGCGCGATTGCCCGTCGTAAAGTTTACGGCAGCGACCGGGCGAGCTCGACTTTGCACACCGCCCCCCCCCCCCCTCCCCATATTGAAGTCAATACTCGGTCAACTAGTGAGTAATGAAGAAAAGCTCTCGGCCGGCAACCGAATTTCCCTCTGCAATTATCGAGTAATAAAAGGAGAATGTAGAATGATAGAAGCTGGCTCGACCGAGCCAAAGTAATTGCAATTAAACCGGGGTAGGTATTTGAAAATAGCGCGGAGCGAGTGGAATACAAAGGAGCAAATTGATGATCAACTTACTCATTGATATTTAAATATGTTAATGAAAATGTGTTTACCGCGAGGCGGAGTAATAAAACATTTAACGAAGATTCTTCTGGCACGTGCTTTGTACGCCGTTGAAGTAATTAAGTTTCGTTTAAGAGTATCTTGATTCAATGTGACGTTGAACCTTTAATTATGACGCCACGGCTCCGAGATAATTAGGAATCGAAGGTAACGCGCGCGTACCCGCTCCACTTTACAAGGGAGTACGTTTATAAGGTCCCCGGGACACGCGTGATCCGTACACTCGCTGGCAGCCCGCGTAGCCTTCGCCGAGACGTAGTAGTTCGCGGAAATTACGTAACTAAAGCACTTAAGTTGGAGTAATTTCTCGTCAAGCAACGATACCACCTGCCGCGCTTCTCGGCTCCCGTAAATCGGTTCTAACTTCGAATGCCACCTGTGCGGCAACGTGTCGAGAAAATCGTCTTCCATCCGTTGCCATCTCTTTTCCCTCTTACCTACTTCTCCCCCTTCGTCGGTGAGAAGAAAAAATCAAGACTAAGGAACAGTAAAATTCTCGCTGCTTTATCACTGACTTGAAAATGCAAATTAATCAGTGACGAATCGAACGCCTCTTTCTTCTGGTAATTTTCATGGGGAACTTAAGAATCGCTCGGGAATGTTAGATTTTCGAAACGGTTTCCACGTCAGTCGGTTTTTCCGGGGAGAGTTACGCGAGTGCCAGCCGAGGGAACCGCAAGACGCGTCACTGTCAATGCGGAGGAAAGGGTAAAGACGTGTAACCGTTTCACGGTGGTGCTTTCGCGCCTGAACTTCTCGTCGAACTCGACGGGGCGCGCACAGTTTCCATAAATTACTTCGCTACACTCGAGCCTTAAGTTCCGCGTCGCGCCTGGTTCCTCCTGCTGCATTCCGCCGAAGCTTTTTCTCGCCGCGACAGCTCGACCATCGATCGTTATTCCACGTTTCACGGGTTGTTGTCTTGTTAGCCGGCTCATCTGTGCCGCGGCGACGCGTTAGAGGGAATTCAATCTTTTCCGCCCGCTGGAGAATGTGGGATTATGAGAGCATAGGTCCTCTTTGGAGTTCCAGCTGGGTTCCATTTTGCGTATCATTACTGATTCGCTATTATGCTGCACTGCGGCGTATAGGATTATGCAGTTGAAATTTCATGTGTAATAGCGGGAGTATTGTTCTTATTAATTGGTGGAGATGTGTATTGTACGTTGTTCTCTTTCTATCCTGCTTCAGTTTACAATCAGTATTCACATTCTATAGATCATTGGGTAAGTTAGAGTGGCTCTTATTTTCGTTTTTTTTTTCTTAGCGGCACCCCCAGAATAGTTCCAAATAATAAAAAAATCTGTGTAAAGATTGAGACCGATCGGATAACGTGAAAAGGTACCCCTGGTTTAGGGTCTACATCTTCGATATTTTTGCGAATTTCGATCCCTAATTTCCAGGAAACATTCATGACATATCAAACGCTGAAAATATGAAAACAAAATTTATCTTTTTGGCATATCTCGGTATATGCCTCTCCTTAAATGTTTAAAAAATAAAAATTACAATTTTCTTCTCGCCTTCACAAATAAAAAATGTTCGAGAAGGATTTCAACTTTTAAAATTTGATAAATAAATTTTTCATTTAGTTTCTCGTATTATTTTTCGAAAACTGTGTGTCGCACGAGAAAAAGTAATAGAACATAAAATATGCTCCTTGTCTGGATCTACAACTTTTGTTTGACATATGTTTTTATGTAATTAATTACTTGGAGGATATTATATAAAATCCGCTTTGAGAGCTGTTACATAATTATTTAAATTTTCAAGTACCCAGGGGCACCTTTTCCCGTTACCCGATCGGGCTCAAACTTTACACAGACCTTTCTTTTATTATTTGAAAGTATTAGGGGCGAGGGAGGTGCGGAAAAAAAATTTTAAATAAAAATTTCACCAAGAGTAAATGGTAGCCACCTTACTGTAAGTAGTCTTGTGTTATTTTTATATACGCAAAACTTTTATAACACTTTATTTACAACTCTATTGGTGCATCGAGGAGATTGAGTAATACCGAATATCTACATGCCTTATTCCACTTCATCATTCTTCGATAATGATTAATCACGCTACTTTTTTGCGAGCATACACTCATTTTAGTCAAATTATCAGCCGACGTTGGTCTTCGTTGTTTATTTAACGAACCATTTCGTGATATTTCACGTCAATCAGGGAAGACACACGTTGAAGAGCGACGTCTGGTCTTTCGCGGTGATGCTGTGGGAGATCCTGACTTTCGCGAGGGAACAGCCATTCGAGGAGCTTCCTGACCATCGCATAGTCGAGAATGCGACTTACTTTTACCAGGAGGACGAGAGAAGGGTGAGTATTCGTGGATATCCTTCTTTCATTATCCTCACTTAACTTAATGCACGCGGCGAGTCGCTCGCATTAAATGCCCTCTAAATCTTTCACCACGATGAATACCGCCATTTGCACCGTCTTTCAAGCCTTCGACTACTCTTCTCTCATTTTGACGACTTCCCTCTCTCCAACGGGTCCTCATTAGAAATGACGGATAGTTCCATCACTTTCAACTAAAATTGATCTCACATAAGGACTTGCTTCCTTATTATCGATGAAATCATCCAATAACTGATTCATTCAGAACAAAAACTGACTAACGCACATTGAAAAAAAAGGTAATGTAATACATTATTGCTGCTAACTGAATTTCGCAAAAAATATGGATTAATCCATTTTTGCTCTGAATGCTTCAATTCATCCTCGCATCGAAACCCAGGCAATTCTAGTAGTACAATACTTAACTTGTATTACAATTTTCGTATAATAAATTAAATTCCACGGAAGTTACATCAGCTCAGAGAATAACTCGCGGCGGACGCTGTTATCGTTCGCAGATCATTCTTCCATTGCCGAAGAACTGTCCCAAGGACATCTACGACCTGATGCGCGAGTGCTGGCAGAGGAACGACGTGGACCGGCCGTGTTTCCGTGAGATTCATCTATTTCTCCAACGGAAGAATCTCGGCTACAAGCACGGGGACTCGAACGACACCTGATACAGAGAACTAGAAGGCTGGAACCTGATCCGGCTTTCTATGATCGGCGAGCTAAACGGGAATTGGTGGCACAGCCCCTTGACGACCAAGCTGCACCAAGTCAGACCAAGTTAGTACATACGGTGACCGATCGTTCCGGACGGCGATCCGTGAATCTTCGTGGATGGAAGGTAAATCGATGGTTATCCCGTGACTGTCGAGCTGACTCCCGCTGGGAGGCCGAACAATTCGTTCCCAATTTTTCGTTGGCAATTAGACGACAAATCTGAGATCGACTCCAAGAGAACTTGACATTGAATTCTCGATCGTTGATTCGCTACTACGACCTGCTACTCCCTCGCGAAGATTCTCGATAAACTAATTCAATATCGATCGAATAAGAGAAGTTCCACAGCCACTTGGCCGTTAGAATCGAGGCCAATTGGATTTAAGAAGTTCGAGAGCCCGAGTGTTTCCTTCGAATGTTTACTTCGAAATCGGTCGCGGTTCGATTGTTTCCCTGGGAAAAGGTAGAGGCTATAATTAGTCTGTTAAGCACCTTTCTATCGGCGAGTGGCAGCAAGGGTCGAGGTAATAATCGGGGGTGGAAACGGATTTGCACGGCGATTTCATACGAAATGGAACGTTCCTAGCGCGGGCCAAATAGACAATGAGCACGTTCGATGACTCGCACGTACCTACGCGGTTCTGAAATTGATACTGTCGGCAAACACGTTCACAGTGCCCACCACCGCGGCACTTGTATCACGTTCGAAATACACGTGGCCTGGAGCTCGAAAATCGCGGGAGACACGTTTTTATAGGATGACGAATGATCACCAGCAGCCTTTCTTGGCGGAGAACTCTTGTTTGCAATGATTTTTGGTGTTGAGAAGCTGAGGGGAGAGATGTAATACGAATAACGGCTTAAAATTGAAATATATGAGAGCACCTTGGTTCCCTAAATCAGTAACAGTAATTGCTACCTGATCATCAACGAAGGCTTGTCTACTATATTTCAATACTTGCAGAGATTAGACATTCGTATCATACCAGTTTCAGTTGAACGCGATTTAGAAGCGATGCAAGCAGCGCCAGAAGCCTCGGCGGCTAGTCAAAACTATTCGTTACGTTGAAAGGACAGGGCCAAGGATAAAGTGGGTCGAAATTGCCACGCGGGATCCTCCTTTTTGTAAAATTTTAATTAACCGCCGCTGACGAAGGGGAAATTCAGCGGGTACGCGCGGGCTTTGTATCGGAGAAGTTGTGGGGCGCGTCAGAACTTAGGGTTGTCGATTAAGTTCGATGGCGAGGCGTTCGCTGGGGTCGTATCCTGCGACGGGGCAGGTTTATCGAGTAAGGAAAAAGAGAAGAATGGGAAAGAGGGTAGGAAGGAATTCCTGGAGCCGCGGGCTTGCGTTAAGTTCCCTGAAACTACTAATAAGCTTAAGGATGCGCTTTAGCCGAAGTGCATAAATGTTTGACAATACCACTAGAGGTTGCAGTATAAAATTCGTATATACATAATAGCGTGTAAAGAATGTTAAAGGATTAACCGATAGACATGAATTATATATTAGCGACGTCGTTTTAAGGCTTCGAAATTCCTCTCGGCGGTCGGGCGGCCGTTTTGCACTCGTTACAACCTATCGATTCGCGGAACTTGGTCGCCGTATCGAGAATCGAATCCGACAAAACCGCCAGTCGGATGCAACGTGATTCGACCTGTGGCCCGGGGGAAAGGGGATGGGACGTAGCAGGAGAAGCTCGTGTGACCTGAAGTTAAGTTTATAGGAAGGAATAGACACGGTCCATTTACCCGCTGGATGTTCTCGTTTGCTTCTACCTCGGACGAATTTTTGCCCCCGGAAGATCGACGGAGGCCCCGAAGATTGCTTTCGCGGATAATCGAACATCGATTCTCGTTTTCATTGCGATCAACGTGGCTGTGCGTTCGGTCACGTCACTGGAGAAGCTTGTCCATTATTTGATTCTAAATTGAACAGCAGTAGGTACAGAAATTATCCCTTTCTCGTGGCGACTAATTAAAATTCCAGGCGAATTAACATAGATGACTCGTTTCATTGCGACCGAGGTGGCATATCGTTTACCGTGTCGAATAGATGTCATGAGAATCTGTAAGAGTTAACTATCCTTTGAGCTTCCAAAACATTTTCTCGCGTTTTAGAGGAAATAGATAGCAGACGTACATACGTGTACGTGACGAATGAATATTCATCGGGTACGGGACCGTGGTCAACGTGGAACAATGAGAAACTTATAATTGTTAGAATGAATCGTGCGTCTAGAGGGCGACGGTAAAACAATGCGTTGTTCTGGAATTTATAGCGTTACTCAACCAAACAGTCACACCCATGACCTGTGAAATATAAATTGCCGTAGGAAGCGTGAGTGATAAAGGTGCGCGCGACTGGAAGTAGTCCGGCGAGAAGGCAATCGACTCGTCGATAATTTGCCCATTATTTCGTATAAAGAATTGGGGATGATTCGATTTAACGAGTAATCGAATGTCGGCTTTAATTGAACATAGTGGCAGATATCGTCCTTTTGCAGGACTACGTTCGTCGTCGCCGAAATTAATTGTGAGGTTTCAGTTTTGAATATGAAAAGTCTACGATATTGTCTATGACACGACGTTGGTAACTTAATATAACATTAAACTAAGATCGATAACGGTAAGGAATACTGCCACTCTATTAGGGAATCTACGATGTCGAGTGAGAATATCATTCGGATCCCGTCTCTCGAACAGAGTGACGAGGGATTATTCGCGTTAATTCGTGTCGAGCGTTATACTATCACGGGAAACAATAAGGAAAACAATAAGGGGCGAGAGAGAGAGAGAGAGAGAGAGAGAGAGAGAGAGAGAGAGAGAGAGAGAGAGAGAGAGAGAGAGGAAGAGAAATCACGGTCGATCGTGCAGAAATCGACGGGTCGCGTTGGATCGGTGTACATACATATCCACATTGATGAGCTTAATGAAATATTATTGGTGGCAACTTTGGCCGACTTTACGGATGTCTTCTGCGCGATCGAGCGGAGTGGAAGTATGCACACAGTCCTTCCTACAAATGGAAATGAAAGGAAGTGCGTTTTCCGGCGCGACATATCGCATTCTAATAAGAAAGAGCAAATAGAATTTCACATATTCTCATCTCCATTACGAATGGGATCACTACCTTTAGTATTTCGATGGAACATTTTTCTTTCCGCCAATTAATTTTCTTCCTCGCAAATTGGGACGAATTTATGACAATTACTGTCAAATTCACGTTCGATCAATGGGATAGGGATAAAGTGAGCTCCTTTCACGTAGTTAATTATCGAAATTGATATTATTAATTAATTAGGAGAAACGAATGTGATTATTTAAGGGTCGAATATCGTATCATTAACATATCATTCGATCGACGAGAATAATTTAATCCTATTCGAGGGGAACGTGAAAAATACGACGAGATCGATACGAACTACATATCCTCATACTACGATTTAAAGGATATAATATACGAGTAATTTTATTATGTTGTAAATATCATGAAATTGAACATGCCGCGCATAATTCGTTCTTCTCGCAAAATGTTTCTCTTTGTAGGAAGAATTCCTACAGTGTAAGCCGAATGTTTGAGAGTGAGCGAGAGAGTGAAGAAAGACAGCGAGAGAGAAGAAAACAGAGAGAAATAAATATATATAAAAATATATATATATACATATATCATAAATCGTTGAACATCAAGCGGCGAGGAGAATTCATTGGACTAAACGATTCCATCGTTGCGATAATTCTTACGAGTCGTGAGAAACACTTTGTACAGTTTGTAATAACGGAAACCGCGAGTATACGTGGTGTAATTCATTCATTCACCGAAAAAATGGTTAATTAACGGTTATTAGGGCGTCTTTTGGTTTTCAAAGTCGACGAGTTCGGTTATAAAACAGGGTTTAACGTTTGACTATACCGTTCGATCCCTCGGAGTCTAAGAAACGGAGTTCCACTTTATCACTTTTATTTTGCATTTCATTTTAATTGAAACACACGAGGCACAATAAGATCTATGAAGATCTTTAACTCCTTAGCACCGGCACTTAGATCCCGTTGAAGGAAAAATATCCCGTTTTCTTTTTATTCTTAAAAATGGTTTGAATTTTTATATTTTTATGTAAAAGAATTCATTTTCCTCTTATTTTTCAGTAGTTAAAATGCATAAAACAAATGAATGCAGGTAGATCCAGCTTTCTTCAATGAATGAAACTATTCCAAACGTGTTAAAGGGTTAATAACATTCTTAGATTTCTAATAACAGAGCTACTTCCTTTCAAAATTAATTTATCTCCTCGCTCAATTAGGATTGCCATCTTTCTCACTTTCAACAGAAAATTCAATTTTTGACCATTCATTTCTGTTCTCGGATTAGTCGCCACTCTTTACTCTTCATAGTATGATTATGAGTTTTAAAATATATTAACGGTTCTACATACATTTCTCCAGCGTTAGGAGCTTCGATATTACAACGAACATCCAGTCTTTGTAACATAAAAAGATGGCAGTCCTAGGCTGGACGCGAAACACGAAGCTGCAAGTTGCAACACGCAGGAATTGTAGCTCTGGGTTCTCAAAGGGACCTCGTTTTCCCGTTTCTTTTCCAGAAGAATTCGAGGGGTCCCCCGGTATCGAGCATAACGTTTTTTGCTTTCACCACCTGCAAAACCGATCCCCGTCGTTCCTTTGGTAAACGAAGCTTCCTTTTTCGCGCGTATTTACGCAACGGGAATGTTCGGGTTTCGTCGGACCGTCGGTCGCAAACAAAAGTCGTGAACACGGAAGTGTCGCGTACACGAGGGAATTCCGCCGTTTGCCGATGGAATTTAATATCCGCTGCCTTCGTTATGAAACACGACCGCGGTTTTTCTCCACCCTTTTCCCAGCGGCCGTGCACGCGCGCGCACCGCCAACCGAGCTTTCGCTTTTTGCAGCCGGAGAGCGGACCGCAGAAGCGAAACATCGGAATCGATATCTACACCCGTGAGTTGCCTGACGAATTTTCACCAACAGCAATAAACCATGTATCGAACGTCTGCCATTGAAGTCCCTTTTCCGTGGGATCTATCCCACGCTGATTAAGAAGCTCCCCGCACTGTGATTTTCATATCAAAGGAGCCAATAAACACGAGACACGCGAAATTATCAACCCGCGCGTACCATCTAATCAAAGAAATCTAATCAACGGAGGATCGAACGAAGCTGAAATAACGAAGTCCAACACCTCCCCGCTGGGATAGTTCCGTGGCAAGGAAAAGGCTACCTGCTTGTTCAATTCACATTTCCCTAATTTCTGCCATCTGAAAATTTCGAATGATATAGGATTGAAGGACGTTCGTTCGCAAAGCTCTAGATGTACCTAGACACTTCTTCGGAAGATGAAGAACATAGCTTCCTCCTCCGTTCATCGCTGTTTGTGAGAATTCGCTGGTGAAGGCGGAGGAACGCGGCCGAGCCTCGTTTAGGCAAATACACGTCGCGGATTCGTGGTACCGCGGATAACACGACGCAACTGCCAATCTCCGCGTGCAAATATAAACACGGTGAAATGGGTTGCAAATAAGCTGGCCGCGCACGGCCGCAGGTACGGGGCCGGTTATCTATTGTTATCGGCGAGCGTATTGACTATGGTGCGTGGTTAGCACTCGGAACACCTTCGACCTATCCCTGTATAAATGTCACACAGAGGCACACGTGTATTTAATACGTTTGTACATAGCGATTCGTTTTCAATAAATACTCAGCGCTTCGACTTTTATACCTGTTGTCCTCCCTTGCGACCCTAAACCTGCTGGAGGGCGTCTGGAAACCACCCACCTGCGCCCTGGCAACAAGAAGACAACGTGGCACGCGACTACAGGCTTCTCTCACTAATTCTATATCATTTGGGCGCTCGTGCTTCTTTCGTTTAGTTTGCTTTTACTCGGACTGTGCGCCATTTCGGAGGTTTAGATGGAGAATGTTCCAGCGCTGGAATTTCTGGGAAGAATCCTTTAGAGGGAACGTCGTAGTTGTGCGGCTGGAAGGTAAGTCAGCATTAAATTTTATAATACTACGTTCCTTGGATTTCAGATGCTTGTTATTTAATTTAGACCACGTAGTTGTGGCCCTCTGATTATTTGTTAAGGTGTAAAATTTGGAATTTCTGGCTGAGCACAGCTATCTTGAATGACTGTTATCACGTTCAGCTGACAAGTTGAAACGTTCGGGAAATTCTTCTCAATTCCTCTCGACAGCGGATAGTTTTTTGTTCCCCGTCAGATTTTAATCAAATATAAATCCTATGAGTTTTATTCGTTATATGTTCCGGATTCGTATGCGAAACAATTTAAATGTCAGGCGTCAACGTTCAATCGCCATCGGGCCAATTAAGGGGCGAAATAAAATACCGATTTCTCTCGAAAGAGGGATTGATTTAACACAAAACCCGGATACAGCGCAAATAGGAATCAAGTAATCCAGAATCCGCTTACAGGCGAATCAAATAGCTGATACACGAGTTTATAAAACTAAAGCTTCTTTTTTTCGAGGAATTTCGCAGTAATAGTCGCAAAAAATTTTCATTTTCAGCTGTCCTCGGTTTTCAATCAAACTGCACCGCACCTTTTTCGAGCTAATCGGTAACACCAGTTGAAAAACGAATTTCCACAAACTGTATCCGTGAAAAATTGTTCTCCGTTTCGATGGGATATAGAATGTTTACAGAATCAGCCACTGTAGCGACAATTGCAAGTGTAAAATAATCTACATATATTCGAACTATCAAATTTTTATGAAAATCTTGCTTTCAATGTCAATTATCATTTTATATTTCAAGCTACTCCTATACTGTATCTAAGCTGACAACATATTATTAGTGTTTTATTACATACAGATGAATAACATTTCAACAACTCGTCAATCTTCGCACACGGTTACGAGCTCAGCAAATGCAACAGACGCGATAGTGGTGAGTACCAATCCTCTCAGTGGCTCTGAGCAATAATTGACGTTCTTCCATCAACAATAATAAATGCTACATTGAAAATGGACCTCCCCGGCTGGGTTAAACATAAATCTGAACCGTTTGTTGTGTCCAAAACGACAGCAGGTAGTGTTTCACGAAACGCTTAATGGAAATGAAAACGCCGATCGATTCCCAGCAACGACAGTTCCCGCGTCGTTTCGCGTTACTTAGCTATCGTAGACGTGTCTCTCGATGCGTGTGCGACACGAACACCGTAGCTACTCGTTCGAACGGTCGTTATCGACGCGCTATCTCGATGGATATGTACGATGTGACCGAGCATCGGATAAAGCTAAGGGCAGAGAGAGGTAAGGAAACGTGGAGTGTGCTACGCTAAAAGGGGACGAGAGGAAGGACGGAGGAAGAGGTATTGCGTGCCCTTCGTGACCCTGCTGCAAGGGAAAGCCGAAGGGCGAGGTACAGGAGGGGTGGGCTCACCACTGCGACGTTAATCCGATGTGAAACACTCTCTTGACCCTGCTGCCACTCGAATTTTCCACGAGATTACCTGCACCACTAGCTGGTCACCTTTATTTTCGAGTATTTTCGTTCATTAGCGAGGTGCTTCTGCAATTTATCATCGTTTGAACACTGTAGAATAAAAATACGAAGATAAAGGAAATGTCTGTTCGGAAATGACCATCTTCAACGAGCGATTTACATTTCGCGCAAAGTCTGTGTCAACGCGTCCACGAATTCAGCGGGAAGAAAGTCAGAGGGTTGAATGTGACGAGGGTTGGATTCGGGTATAACACGTTAATCCTACGGGACACGTTTCACGGTATCCTACCTAATCCTTCTATCGAGAGGAATTAGCATTCTAGGGTAGGCATTCGTTTCGAGGTGAAATACGACGTCCCATTTTTTTCACATCGCTTTGAAGTAATAATTCCAAGTGTGGGACGAGATCCGGAGAAAATCTTGGGGATGAAAGGAATCTTACTTCTCTGTAACTGTATCATTCTTGGAAGATTCTACATAATGGAACACTTGAATCCAATATTGAAACGCGATTAAAAGGAAACGTAATCGAAGATGATTACGAAAATTGCAAGTGTTGAGAGTAAAGTATTCATTACATATCTATTTCAGGTGGGAGAGAACTGGTAATAATTTATACAATTATCGATTAGCTACGCGACGATATTAATTGCCTGAAATTAAATTCATTGTTAATGCAATAGAGTCTTTGCTAAATTACATAGAGCTCGAGCGGCGAGACTAATTAAATTTGATTAACTCCAAATATTATTCTCCTATTACTGGAACCACATGGAAGAAGATAGTTCGCCGTGGTTAGAAATGTTTGACAGAGTTTACGGAATTCTCTGTAACCGTGCACAAAGCACGAGAAAATAAAGCGACTGCATACCGCGTCGATTGTACTTCTGTCGGTGGTACTAATTTTAGCGAGGAGAGAGATGAAAAGTTCATTCGACCAATAATCGATTGTTGTCCGGAATGTTCAAAAAATAAAACAGGCTGTAATAGGATAAAAAGGTACGTATCCACGACTGTGATAAAAGTATGGGTAACGTGAAACGAACACGCGAGCGAAACTACAGCTGTAGGTATTCGAGATTTTTTCGTTAAGTTTCCCGTTCGCGTGGAATGTCGCGTTAATTCAGCTTGTAACGCGTGGAAAACATTTTTATCCGGCTACACAGACTGGGGATACAAATAATATTGTTTTCCTGTGAAATACCTTGCTCGTGACCCATTATTCCCTTTAAAGTTATGCAAAATTGTACGCGTGTTTATTACTCTGATTAGAATAATTTGTAGGGCAGGCTTCTGGATAAGAGGAGAAAATAAATATTGTGCAAGCAATACAGTTGTATATTTATACTCTTACAGTAATACATCTAATGGCCAGCTTACATAGCATGTTAAAGTTTCTAAATTATTTCCGAGCAACATTTTTGACTGTTCCGATTCATTTTTGCATCTCAATTTCTAGGAGAAGCGGACGGTTTATGACTGTCCAAAAATATAGAAGGTAAACCGAAATTATTGTCGGATCGCACGTGTCAGTCGCAGTGTCAATCTGAAAACGATATTTTTATTACTTCGCTGTCCAACTACCGCAAATATTGAATTTCGTGATGCCCCTTTCAAATAGTGACAGAGATTGAGCCCATTATACGTCAAAAATTTCATCCTTGGTTGATTGAACATTATTTAACGCCCAAGTGCCCCATGATGAAACCATTGCTGCAGAGGCAGATCGTCGACCCCCATCTTTACCAGACAAAATCGATAATCAGTGCACCTGCTTTTGTCGCGAGAAGCGTACTAACATACTACATGCTGGCCTTCCTAATTGATTTGGAATTTAACTTGATACTCTGGTTACATTTCTTTTCCTGCGTCTGCAAGCTTCCTTCAGCCTTCTGAACTCTTCAAATCTTGAGATCCTCCGACGTACACTTCATTGAAAGACTATAACAAAGATATTGATGAGAAATTGTTGGAATTTTGGAGATTTGACTTTGTAATCTTTAATTTGTTAAAAACTGTTTTCTCTTATATGAAAAATTTATATCAAGCTCATTTATTGCTACCGCGGCTTGAATTTTAAACAAATAGGAGGCACCCTTCTGGCACACATATTTGCAGAAGGAAGTACAACTACACGTAACACGCTGAATGATAACTCTAAAAAATTCCCATTCTTCTCAATGAACTTCTGAATGTTCACGCGCGTATGATGGATTCAGTCCTGGAATTTAATTGCTAGACTGTGTACAATCGAGGGCAGGGGCCACCGTAAATTGGCGTGTCCCGTTCCAGCCTCGTAATTTCGCGTTCGGTGAATATACGAGAGGCATATTTCGACGGGAGCCGGTAGATCCCTAACTGCATTAATCCTTTTAATATGAAAGTAACAACGCCCTGTTCTGCCGCTCACACCTGGTGCTTTGCACGAACGTTGGGAGAGCAGTGAGGAGGACGGAACAAAAGCGAAGGGAAGAAATTATTTATTGCGCGTGGCTTACGGTACCTTTAAAATAGTCCCAGTTAATACCCCCGAAGAAATCGTGTAATAATTAAAATCGCGATGCCGAGCGAAGGGGGGGGGGGGGGGGAGTTATTTTATGAAATTTCGAAGCCGCTTCGCTCGTAGCTCGCACGCAGGCCGTACACTGGGAGGGGGTACAAAAAAAAAGAGACCGTGAAAATGCGAGCGGTGTATTGAAGAAAAATTGTTATCGATCGGGCGCGGCGAACGCGCACAGGTCTAAATAATAATCGAGTGCGCGCCGTAATGGCTCTCGCTGTTGTTCGTCAAACAGAAGAAACTAATCAATCAATAGTCAATTTACAGATAGAACGGGGCACTCACGTGATTAACCGGCGCGCATTGTTACGTTTCCGTGCCATACGCAAATTGTTTATAGCCGGGGTTCGAGATTAATGGACGGTGTGGGTTGTTCCGCCCGACGAGCAGTACAACACTTTTGTTTCAAATAAATCTAAATGATTGTTTTTCATAGCCGAAGGGAACGGGAGTTTTTCCATCATCGCGGGAAATTCGCGTTAGTCCGAACAGTTTTTCCGCGCAAACAGATCGACGACCATCAACACACAACAGGAAATACGCTGGACTAGAATGGAATTTAAATCAAGGTTATTGAAATGAAATACGTGTTGTGCTTTCTGACGTTTAACTTTTTAAAATAGTGGTAACAGGTTTTCGAAGTAGCTTGACACGAATAGATTTGAGGAACAACGCGATCCCTTATGGCACACAAATCTTGACTCCTGTATAGACACGCGAGTTTAACGTTTAAACAAGTTCCGGGCGAAGTTTGAAATAGTTCGGAGTTCAAAATAGTTGCCCATGAAGTGAAAACGTTTTGGAGTCTTCGAGGGCTACCAAGACTGTTCTCGTTCGAGTGTGCTTGAGGTTTGAAGCGAATTTACTGCTTCTCTTCGCAAGACGTTTTTAAAAGCTTCTGAAGGTTTGAAGATCACAGTAAGAAGCCGATAGAGATTTTTCGAATGGTTTCCTGAATCCCTCAGACACATCGTGAAATGACGACGTGAAACTGCGTGGAAGTCTGAAAGCGCATCGCTGATCACAAATCTTGGAAATCTGACGTTTACACGGATCTACGATACGTCGACGAAACATTGGATGTATTCGACTCAAATAAATAGATACTTATTAAAATCCAGAATTCTAGTTCTTGGTGAATCTTATTACTGAGAAATATGTTTGAAGTCCTTATGTCAGAAGTTTGAACTTCTCAAGCAATCGAGCAATCATAATCAGGAAGGATATTAATTTATTGTGGACGAAAGAAGGATTGCAAATTCATCTAAAAATTGATTGCAACGTCTCAGAGTGTCCGGGTGACATTTTGCTCCCCCAAAGTAAAGCTGACAGAGGACAAGCGGAAGAATTTCTTTTTCTTCTGATCCAGGAAGATAATCATCCGGGACATTCTTCAACGTCCCTATTAGAAAGTGGCAAGGGCCGCTTCGTCTAGAGTAATTGAGTCCTTACGAATCCACCTTAACTGTAACGCCTCGCCCCACGGAAAGAAGCACGAACAGAATTATTGGATGTTTGCTCGTCGAGGAAGTAGCTTAACGGATGAGGACGTGAGCAGACTTCCGACGGCCGGGAAATAAGCGAGAGACGGCGGAATGCCCTTGTTCGGTGTCGTCCAGCTTGCTATATTTTCCGAACTTTTAAAGGACCGCGGGAATTGTCCTGGGAACGATCGCTGGCTCCAGTCAAATAACGTCCTTTCGTGGTCTGAAATTTCTGGCTCCCGTTGGCCACGTTTTCCAGCGCAAAGCTTTCATGAATCGGGGATGAAGGTACGCGTGTGGTTTAATTATGGAAACAGAACGGAACTCTGAGGACTATTTCGCGTTTGACACGGGGTGTTATACTTTGTGAGCCACGAAAGATTTGAAGGAGGGCGTTGATTACTGAGCCAGTGGTACAAGTCGACGAATGTTGCTACAAAGAGAAACTAGACTAGTGAGTAGTAGTGGTCAAGAATTGAAGGCATGCATTTGAATACTAATTTTCGATTTTATTATTAGTGTAAACATATAGAATAAAGTAACTATGGTAATCGCCTCAATTTTCTACTCCAATCTTTCTTGAAACACCTCTTCAATGGTACGTTATTTTACGATCGCAGCAACTCTGTTGCAGATGCAACTATCGTAACGAATCGAGTCGATCGATTGGAAGTTCCCAGGTCGACAGCCACATTGTTGCTATCGAAAGAGTTCCCGATAAACGTCGAGATGATGTTGACGTTGACGTTGACGAGAACTCTCTATTAACGGGTGGGAAAAGTGCAGGTCCGGAGGAAAACACACGTACCCTCTTGCCTATATGTCAAAAATACCGGGACAAAAAGAACGGAAGAGTTTTCGAAGTGGACTAAAGACCGTACGACAGCCACGCCAATTTACACGTGTACCATGGCGTCCCATCAAACGTAACGATTTCATCGAAACAGCACGGGGTTTCTCTGGCACGCGCAAATTCCAATTAAAACCGGATAAACATTATACGATCCTTTCATCCCTTCAGAGCGACGGGTGGCTTTTCACCGGAGTTTCGCGATATTTTTCACCGATCCACCATTATATCCATGGCTATTCAATTAAACTAATCGATCCGCGGCATAGATTTTTCCCCGGCGAGAATAAAAAAAATAACCCACGGTCCGGCGTCCATTTCCATTTCGCCGATACTTCCGTCCCAGGTCGCTTCGATGGGAGCATCATGCATTATTGATCGAGCCCGATATAAATGCCGGAAGTTGGCTGAACCGGCAGCAAGAAATTCATGCGCCCGAACCCCTTCGAGATGCTTCTCGTTTGGATCGTCGCGCGTCACCTATCCTTCCCATTCAAATTCCGTTTTCCTGCTGGCTATAGGCGAAGCAAAGGGTCATATTGGCTGCTCGAGATTGCTGCTTCAACCCTGAATTAGTTTTACGATCTTCACAGCATCCTCTGCCGCGATATAAAGTAACACAGCAATGTGCACATCGCATAGTTCTGAAAGCAGCAATTACTTTTTGCATTGAAGAAGAAGGATACCTATAGTAATAATATAACATTCTTCTTGCTCGGATAGCTCGGTTGAAGCAATATAGTGTAAACAATCTCGGCAAACGGAAGATACGAGTCTGAATCATCTTTTTCTAGAACGATGGATTCGTCTGCAGTGAATAGGGATTGTCAATTTCGCGAGACTACAGCAAACCGAAGACCAACAGTCGTAAATGGAAAACTCGGAAACTTGAAAACTCGTCTGTTATCCCGGAGAGAATTGGAAGAAATATTCTTCGCTGAAGCTTGCATCGAGGTTACTATACGCGCATGATGGATGCGTCGGAGATTACGCTGTAAGGGCGCAGCGTTCTTTACCCTGCTGGTAACGGTGGGAATAATTGAAAGCAGGGAAGCTGGGGTTGCTGGGGTTGATCAAACCCGATGCTCATTGATCAAACCTGATAGGAATATTCAGAAACTCTGGATGCATTCCGTCGAAATAAATGTTATTTACTTTGATAAATTGATCCCGAAGGTAATATCGTTTGTATGATGTGGTTAACTGGCATTTGTTTAGCAATGAAGTTAAAATTTTCTAGAACAGGAATTTTCATCATTTATATTGCCCCAAAGTGCAATAATGGCGGTTATATTGGTATTTATTAGCATGTTGCATCGCTTTACTCGTCGGGGAAATACACGCGAGGATATAAATAGGATTTAGCGAAGAACGTAAGTGCTCTCCTGTCCCAAATTTTTATGCAGATTCTGTATAAATATTCAATGAATTGTCCTGCGGGCCGTTTTACGTTTAACCTCTCGTATATTACGCGAACTCGGGTAATTCCTTTTCTTCCTCCATCGGTTCGAAAGGGACAGAGCAAAGAAGAAATATAGGAAAAAGATTCCTAAACGTTTCGTATAATTTGTTCTTCCCTCTGACGAAGCACTTCGCCATTCTTCCCTCCCGAAAAGAAATCATGAACGTACCACAGAAAACCACAAAGCATCGAAGAGCAGGACAACTGCTACAATAACAGGAAACATTAAGCAACTGGAGCCAAAGCATCCTTGTATACTCTTCCCTTCAGCTGACGGCAATTGTAGGACACAAAGGGCCCCAGGTTTTCATTGAATTAACACGAATTCTCTCCTGCTGAACGTGTCAACGGGAGCCCCGAAGCAAGTCAAACAAACATCCGAAGACGCAAGTTCGCCAAGTGCAAAATAACTTAACGCGCGGCGGAACTTCTGCCAGCACGATACCGTGTGTTTTATCGCGCCGCTTTGGTAATTTATTCCAGCAGGCTCGTCGTAAATTTAAAGTCGCTGGAGATGAGTGCGCGGAACATATCGAATTTACGATAGCGCATTTACGAGCTCGCTGGAATGCGTCCGTTTCAGCCTCCCTTTATTACGCGCCGGACGAATTAAAATCGCTAAAGATCCGTCCAATCACTTTGCGCGTGCAGCGCGTAATAATCCGTGTTCATTGGCGTGGCGCGCGTCAAAATTTCATTAACCCTCGACATAATCAAATCGAGAGGAAAGAAATGTGCGAGCCCGTAACGAGCCGCGATATCGACAAAACGCGCGCGCGGCCCGTTGATTTTCAATTTACGACGCGACAGCGCCGTGTAACGACATCGCGTGAATTCGACGAATTCCTTCCACGCAAATTGAAGAGAAATAAACGGGAATCGGCGAAATAAAAGGGAATACAGAAACGTGTTGTAAAACGAGTCAATTTCCGTTCGAAGCAATTTGAAATTTCAGGTAAAATTGATGGAGTACCACGCGATTTCCGCAATGCAAATTTGTTCAAACGGTAACTACTTGCCGCGTGCGTCTCCTTAGTTCGTTGATTTATATCCGTAGTGAATGTAAACTGCACGCGTGTACAAGTGTAACCGTGTCGTTTACAGCGAACAAGCTAATGGCCACCATTGGGTTCTCTGTTCCGCCGTTGCCGCTGTGACGACGCGAGCGTTTCCCTCGAACCCGTTCCAGGACCTGTTTCATTAAGAAATTACCCTAATAGCGGTCATTGAATTTAAATGAAACTTCCGCTGCAAGTTGGGGCGAACGCTGTGAATTTTTAAAACCCTTTTCGCGTGGCGCGGCGCGAACGAAAAAGATACTTTAAATTGACCTTCCATTTTTTGGAAGATCCACCTGCGAGCTCCCGCTAAATTTCATTCCTTCCCTTCCTAACCGAATTCTCGCGGGCGCGGACGCTGTTCTTCACAAAGGGGCGGGCTGCGAACTTTACCAGGGGTTGGCGAGGAAATTCTGAAAATTTTAAAGAGGCCAGAATTCGCCGGATGTGGGGCGATAGTATCAAGGCTGGCACAGTTTCTTTTACAACGGCTTTATTAGCTCCCCTAATGAACAGCGCGATGCTGAATAACCAATTTCCCGAGTCACGTCTAATTTATTCCACGCATTCTTAATGCAACTGTACCGCGAGTCAGCGAGCGTATTCGCCGCAATAAGGGCGGTCTGTATTCGTTTATATACGGCCGACCTCCAGGGAAATTATTTCAAGTACTCCTTTCTTGCCCTTGCTTAAGAAGCTGTCGGTCAGGAGAGCGCGCGGCAAGGTAGCGGGTCCGACGACGACCGCCGCTTCGAAGTTTAAACTTTAATCGCAAAAGTGGCCCGTCGCGCGGCGAACTGAGACAAGAGCAACGAAAACGAACCGTTGGAGGGTCGGGAAGGCTGGGGGTGGGTCGACGAAATTTCACTGGCGCGCGGCTTTCTCTTTGCCAGGAAACGATTTCTTTTGTAGCGAGGCGGCGCCAAACACAGGAGCCAAAGCTTAAAGGGTAGGCAGTACACAAGCTCCCAGGAAATGTGGAAATGTTGCATTTATAAATAGTGCATCTGTCAAAGAGGATCGGAGAACTATGTCGGACAGAGTTCGAGGGGATTTGAATACGCGGTGACGAACTAATTCGTCAATCATAAGACTCGGAAAGCACAGTTTATTTTTATATGCCAATGGAAACTTAAACTACTCGATAAGCTTACCTGGATGTACAGAGTGCCTTATTTCCCCGCTGCTGTAATTCGATATATTGTAAATCCGGGAGAGTCCGACCTCTTTTTAGAAAAGAAATTGTAGCATCGTTATTTTTCATATTTTTGTCGTTTTGTGCAGATTAAAGCAAAGCCCAAGCAATTTAGGGTATATATAAATTATAGTGTGCGATAATTTTAAATATTTATTTTCATTTTCAACCAAAAACATTGGCATTGCAAATGGTCGGTCTCACCCGCACGTCGGGGTTAGACCGTCCACCCACTACGGATGAGACCGATCTTGAAAAATAACAAAAAGTGTAACTTATAAAAAGTATAATACACAAAGAAGTTAATTGATATGTTATTTCTTCTTCAGTTTTCCATGTAAATCGCAAAGATTTTTGTACTTGGAGCATCTAGTATCATGAAACCAACGGCTTCAATGCACACATTTAATCCAATTGTTGCTTTTCGTTTTCGCATTCATTTTCGTCCCAGTCTTTTAACATGTCACTATCTTGTAGAATGGAATTTTTGCTCCCTGAATCTGAGGATGGGTTTACAGTAAGAAAAACACATGTAGGTAGTGTTGAGAAAACGTTTCGATGTCAGTTATAAGAATAAGAAATAACAAAAACGAGCATGCTATGTCCCCCTCGACATCTCACAACTTTCGTCTGATATAATTTATCGTACCATACATATTTTTCGAGATGGTTACACTTTCTCAGATACAACGGACACACTGTATATTTAACTAATGGGATCGGACTGTCCCGCATTAATGTATTCGGACTATCCCATAATCAAGGGAGTGATCGACAACTTTGTCAAAATAAATTAAAAACGAATACATACGTATTGTTGCGGTGACACTGTAGTTTTATGCATATTATATCCCTCAATATCAGAATAGTGTAAATAAACTTGCCTGTCTTTCAAATATCATCAGCACTATAACTTAGTCTAAAAACTTTCAGACTCGCGTAAAGTCTTAAGTATTTACTATAATTTAGATATGGATTTGTGACAATGGTCAATGCAAGATCAACAACAAGCGCATTCATTTCTTTTAATAATAATAATAATAATAATAATAATAATAATAATACGTCTGTATTACACCAACAAATTGCTTTTAAATAGTACATATTTAATTTTTTTTTCCTTTTCGTTTTATTTTTACCTTTTGTGGCGCAATGGGCGGGATTCAGCAATATGCTGTTTTAAAATCCTACCCCAAATACTTGAAATAATTTCTTTTGTGTCAATAACACACAGTGCCCTATCTTGAAATATCGACACTGGCCGGACTCTCTCGGACTTACCCTATTATATCGATAATAATTTTAACGACGGGGTACCCGCAAACTTACTTGCATTGACCGGTCGCTTCCATTTATTTCCGCTACCACCACGTGCCCTTAAATTCCCCGACACCTTTACATCATCCTGCATGGCGAAACGGTACCTTTCGTAACGCCGATTAACGATTCATGAACAGTTTCGTCGTCGTAAGTTTCCGCGCTGGAGGAGTAAGGAAATTTACGTGAATCGTGGTTTCGATGCCTCATGACCGCCGGCCGATCGATGCTCGAGCGAACGTGACTAAACCTTTTTTTTCTTCCGACCGAGGGGGTGAGAAACGAGAGACGCCGGCATTAGCGTCCCTTCGCCGCCTGCCCCGTGGTGTGGGTTGCAGGTGCGAAAATTCCATTTCCTTCCGCCTGTCACACGACCAGGCCACAATTTTCGTTTTTCGCGTACGTGCGCAGACCCGGCCTTTAAATGTTCCAACGCAAGGGGGAGGGGCGGCGACGGGAGGGGGCTCCTATGGTCCCAGGGGAGCAAAGCGTCCTCCTGAAGCCTTTCACCCCATCCACCCTCGGCGGGAGAGAGACGCGATCGGAAAGCCTTACTGGCAACGTGCTCGAGATCAATGACGAATTTAGTCGAGACGCGTGTCAACCGACACGCCGCCAGCTATTTCCTCGTGACGCGCGAGATATCGCTGCAAAATGCTTACCATTTCGATCGAATTCAACGGAGACGAGCGTTACGCCGTCGACGCATCACGGAATTCTAATGCCGCTTAAGACGATTCGCGGTTGAAGTGCGCGTGCCGCCGACGTTGCTGATCCCGTTTCTGGGTGTGTGGGACGGAAGAGTGTCTTATGATAGGAGTAATAAATAGGATATATCAGCGAGTCCTGGCGTATATCGTGGGAATCGTCGAATAGAGTTGGTATCCTGATCCATGCTTCTTCATATAAACATAGGGGAGAGGTGCTAGAAAAACGACAGGTCTTAAATGGGAGAAATTGAATTGACAAAATTCGAAACGCACTGCACATGCAAGTTACTTGACGTAAATTTCACTGCGGCCTCACTTGCAACAGAGTAGTAATCCGCGGTTGATGTTTTTCGGCAGTAAAAGTAAAATTTTCGTTGATTTTCTGTGTCGTTTTCTGAGAACAAGATATATACAAAGTATTAAAGTGTTATAGTGTTATATCATTAAGATATCAACTGAAACGAAAATACTTAATAGGTAAGCTTAATTGATTGTTTTCTTTGTTTTGAGATTATATTATATTAAACTCACTTATAGCCTTAAAAGGGACAGCATAACAAGTCTTACATGGGACAACCGTTTCATGGCTGTCCCTCCGATACAGATGTACTGCTGGACACTATATGTAGGTATTTTACTTTCCTGTAAAGTTATGAGTGTATCATCTGATACATAGATGGCATTGTTTTAAATGATCAATTATTAGTTGATAGCATATTGTTTCAAATTTAAGAAACAATAAAGTGACTATTTAAAACGACCAACTTTATCGTAAAAAATTAATAATAAAATCTTTAATCTGCAATATGAAAACGTACCTACCTATTTTAGTACAATTGATCTAATTTTTGTCCAAGTAGGATTTACTTTTAAACTGTTTTATTATTTAAATGTTTTATAGATTTTTATATACGTACATATATTTGCTACTCGTGGGTATTCCAATGTTGAACTTAGTTTTTAAGACATAAATATTATAAAAACTGTTCCTTTATAACTAAAAAAGCTGCTAATGCATTAACGATAAGTCACACTTAAGATTTACAACTATAATTGTAATACTTAATAAGTTTATTTTTATTAACGAAAACCACCTAGTCGTAAAAGGGACATTTCCCACTTATTTGAAAATCGAAGACTTTGTTATTTTCTATTACAATTGATGAGTTTGCAATATACTTTTATTGAAGGGAAATAAACACGCTTTCTTGTGATGTACTTGTTTTTCAAATACCTATAATGATATTGTCACAAATGGACGCTAAACAAAAGTGTCCCTTTCATAGCACCTCTCCCCTACTCCCTTGCCATTAACCTACATTAAATCCACATGAATCTATCATCCAAATCCCCTTCACCAAAACATCACTAATTATAAGAACTAAGAATATCTTTCACGCTACTGAACGAACGTCAGCCCAGTCATACAGTCCCACCACTTACGAAGCGCCCGACTAATCCTCCTGCTATACTACTCGCCCTTCCCTTCAGTGCCGACCATAATCCTCGCCAGCCAATCGCCACTTCCGTCCGCTCTTCCCCCTCTCCGCCCGGGTTCGTGGTGCTTTCACTGCTTTCGCATTAGTCACGTTACGCGTGACGCGTCGCGACTCACACGCAACTCGCGTGGCGCGCCGCGCGTCGCTCGCGTCCGTGCACGGACGCCTTAAATCACTGAATCGTCGCTCGTCGAGCCGGCCCGCAACGTCTCGCGGCAAGCAGGAGTCGTACCCGCGATAATGCACCGGGCATGAAGGTACGATCGCGCGGAGCCGTGAATTTATGGACGCGACGCTCGCTTACCGGCGCCGCCTTAATTTCCAAATAGCCCGGCACGCACGGCGCCGCACGCGCCGCGCTCTCCTACGAACACCTAGCGCAGGTATCGTAATTCGAGGCGGCCAGTGATGCGACGCAGCATGCAATAATACTGGGAAGGGGGAGGGGCTCAACGTTATCGGACGAGATAAATTGCTCCCCCGCTGCCGCGGAAAAAGTCGTTTAAACAGCGTGTTTGGTAGTGGGGGTTATTAAACGACAGGGGCACGAATTGTATCCGGCTTTGTAATTAATTTCGCGTTAATCTCGTGCTCGGGACCGCTGTAATGGCAGCGTTCATGATGAATATCCGGTCTGATGGTCTTTGTGATAATTTTATTTTGGGGTTGATGGTAGGTACCTTCGGTTCTTTTATCCGTGGTCAATGGAACGGTGTGGCTGCGAGGTGAAATATGGAATATGAAAACGATGCGAATGGACGATTTCCAACCCTTCCAACGAACGCTTCTAACGCAGACTGACTCTACCGTGAAATCGAGGTGAAACAGGACATTTGCTTACATGAGACTTTCTACTGTATTCCGAGGCCGTTCCTGAACTGGGCCCCGCTGTTGCGCACGTTACGCTGAGCGCTGAGATTTCCACAGACACAGATTTTTACCTCGGCAGCACAATTAGTAAGAAATCCACTCGCGGTTAGCGTAACGTTATCTTGATGTTACGGTAAAGTGATTACAATACTCTTTCCTGCTTCTCAACGCTTCGCAGCCCCGCACTCGGGCATCCTGCTCACGGTAATACTCCACTAAGTGTGTACTTACACTAGGCTGTTAAATTCCTGAGTGCACACCGACCGCGATACCACTGCCTTAATTTTAAACTCGCTGGCCATCTTGTCGTTGCCGGAGACTTTAAATTCTGCGCGAATCTGCGACAGTATAACGTAACGACCGACGATGCGTACGCGTCGCTGACTCTCCACAAAAAGCAGGAAAGGTGGTATAGGGTGCCTCGTGCGAAAACTGGCTACATATTTCGGCTCTCAATGCCCATTCGGCACCATTCTACGATCGGAGGGTGTAGTAAATGGATACACTTTCTATTTCGATAGAAATTACTGTCACGATATTCGTCAAAACTCTCGCTTTCAGATGGAACCCAGACGTCGAACGAACCCCTCGAAAATCGAGAAGTTCCATTTAGTGGCCTTTGTGGGACGAGGATTCTTGAACTTGAGAACTCGAGGACGTATATCTTTTCACGTTTTTTCTGGGATTTGGATGAAAGAGGCGTGAGAGGCAGTTTAAATTTTGAAACGTGTGTTAAATGTAGATCCGTGGATAAGGTGTTGCGATGGATTTTATTTGAGTTTGTGCTGTTCCCCTGAGGGGGTGAATATTTACTAAAGAATTAATTCTAGGTAATTATTTGTAATAAGCTTTACAAGTGTCTTGGGAATCTTGGGACGTCTTCCCGTTACAATTGAACGAGATCTCTGTATTACCAGAGATGTGTGCTCAATAATGTCTAATAAGTTCACACCACCAACTTTCCCTTTTCATTTTACAGCCATACACTTTCCCCACTAGCTTTGTCTGCTTGTTCATTTTCTTCGGCACGTACCAAACACTTCTTCGACCCTTGGAATCGCTCCACCTAAAAAACACTCGACGGCCTTTCACCGAGTGGCGTGGTAAATGATTAAACGAATGGTGGTTTAAGGGCTGGAGTCGAAATTCGACGACGTGCGACGTCGTAAACATCTTTGCAAGGATAGCCAACGCAACACGAGCGTCTATTCGGATAACAAGATATCAACTAGATATATAGCTTTTTACGACTAGCGCTCGATTAAAATGTAGTGAAGCGTGGGTCAGAGAATTTTATCGTCTGCTGAAAGTGAAAGCGAGGAAATAAAAATGTTAGTGTAGGAAAATTCCTGTTACGAGTGCTATTTCCTCTCATTTTCACTTCTTATCGCAGGCAACGAACTGTGCTACTCCTACGAACGATGTCCTTCGCTTCAAGAACAAACCGAATAGTACCCCACGAAATAGGTAATTAAGTTTACTTAATGAAGAACTTACGGAGACTGCATCTACGAACCTCTCTTCTTTGTTTAGAGCTTCGTCCTACTTTCCAGTCGAAGATACTCTACGCCTTAGTTTGCTGCTCCAAGATGCGGGGCAATAAATAAATACACCCAGGTAGAATACTTCAGAAGAACTTTAGAAACGATGTAATCCGAGCATCCTTCTATAACCCAGCTCTACTAAAGTCGGTATCAAATATATTGGCCGGTGAATTCGGTTTCGCGAGCAGCGATCGAGGAGAAATCAGCCACCACCATCTGACGATCGCTGATTTGTCAGTTGGAGTTGCATGGTACGGTGGGGTAAAGGGAACGCTGCTCGGCTCCGCCTGAACCTAGCCGGTTGGCTGTTATTTATCCTTAACGTAATAGTTGTGTGCGTTGCGAAGCTATGCGTAGACCAATACGAGATGAAGCTATCGAGAACGAATCGATGTTCTGACCAATAAAGTTTCTGAATTTTTTCGTTGCTAACGCACACCTATTCTGATGTGTGTATTTCTACGCTGACATCTCGGTTTGGCCTACACGTCAGAATCTTGGCACTATCCCCACCACTTCTGGCTCACTCTTGTTCTGTGAAGGCGAGAGCGAGATGGAACGAGAGTGAATCAGAAAACGTTGAGAAAAGGAGCACCGAGGCAAACAAACGGTGTGGTGGGAGAATACCCCTCCGAAACTCACCGGCCAATATATATGATACCGACTTTAATCATCCATGATTCAAAACACTCCAAGTCTCTTATTCGATATTAAACACCCAGCATTCCAAAATCCCTAAATAATAATTTCAAGAAATTCTTTCCCAGTTATCCCATTGCTAAGTGCTATAAAGTCAAAAGGCTGCAGCCCGTGTTCACGGAAATACTCCGTGAAACACAAGAGCCCCCAATTCTTGTCAATTATTCAAGCGCGAAAGGTCAAATGCCGGCTGGTGTGTGTTAGTCATTAGCGGATACGCGAAAATTTCGCGCGTGCAAGCGATGCAGCCACCAAAGCTGGCGAGCAGCGTTACATAAACGCCAGGCCCTCGAGTGCTGCAGCTGAAACAGCGTTATACGTAACGACGATGCCCGGCCACGTCGCGCTAAATTCAATTCTGAGTATCTTTTCATCAGGATTCCTTCCATGCATACGTTATCCCCGACGAAACGAAGCCGCCCCCGTTGCCGCAGCAAACCCTCCACGTTCGCGTGTCGCGATCGCTTGACACCGGAATCGAGATACACGCGCGAGCCTGGCCCGTCCAATCAGAATCTAGTATCACGCGTGGACAGACACGTATTCCGCTCGTGATCCTACACCGTGCACTTCCGAAGGGAATATTCAAGAAACCCCTTATTTGCCTGCAGCTTGTGAGGAGTGACCTTATCGAATTGCAGATATGCTAATTCGGTCGGTTTTTGTATCAGCGTGCAATTGAATATGTGCGAGGTGACCGTGGACGTGTATTGGAATTTTAAAGCACTGGGTTTAAGCGTTGAATTAATATTTGTGGTGCAGAGAGGCATTGCTTAGGTGGTGGTTCACCTTTGTTCCTGAAATAGAAGGCACTCGATACTGCCGAGTTTCATAACAGAGCCACCTATGCACAGAAGCGCGAGAAATTAAAAGCACACTGGCTCACGATCCAAACCAAACATTTACCCAATGATCCCGCGTGGCTGGAGAAAAAATTCATTTTCATGTGCCGCTTCTTTCGAACCGTGTCACTTGTACGGCGACCACGGTCCGCTCGGCGGCTGGGAAACTTACGCGGCAGCGGTGCTGCTCGATGACGATTACCCATTACAAATCCAGCTCGTTCGCTTGTTCAACTGCTCTGTATTTACTCGGAATAGATGGAATCGATGCTCATCCAACGGCGCTGCTCCGGCCGAGGCACGTTTCTCTGCGTTTTCGACTTCACGGTACACGTAGTATCGTTAACAGGGATCGCGATATACGCGGTGACCCATTTTCGTCTATGAGCGTGAATATAGTTCGGACATCGCGTTGAACGGGCAGAACTGAATCAGTGAAAATTTATTGGAAGTTGATGGTAACGTTGAATTTGTAAGAGTACAAGACTGCAAGTACGAAGAACGGGGCTTAAGGAGTTACGCCACCCTGAGGAGGCCGAAATGACATCAAAGTTTACGATTTTTTTTTATGAAACTATGAATGTGACGATTACTTCATTATTATTTATTGCTAGGGCATACGTTAAAGGACATGTTATGTAAATTTGTCAGAAAAATATTAAAAAATGGCCGAGCTATCCATTATCCTGCAAAACTCCTTCGTAAAGACGCGCGCAGACGGCGCAATGGATTGTGAAGCCCAGGATTATCTGCAACTAAAAAACTCATAGTTTTATTGTTCATTGATAAAATATTTATCCCCTTAAGGGGAGGTTCCGGTCTAGAGCCCAAAAAATAGGTGGTATTTAAGAATTAATTAAAGGAAAAATACTATATATAATTTAATGGGACTTTTTGCATTGTTTTAAGGATGTCTTGAATTATAGAAATATATTTTTTATTTTATAATTTATCATTGCAGACGGCCCTGGGGAGTCGTTAAAGTCGAGGCGTCAAAAAATTGATCCAAATCGGTGGGACCTGTATCTTTAAAAGTTATTATCCAATTCGACTGAAACCTTTTTATTTTGAAAATTATTCTTCTGGCTGGGGGAGGGGGGGGTAGAAAAAATTACAAAAATAACATTATTTTTAGAAAATAACAACACTTCAAGTTTGAAATCACTTTTCCCTGCATTTTTCGTCCTTTCAACGCCTTTGAAAATTATAAATTTTCAATTTTTTGTAATTTTTTCTAGTTCCTCCCTAGCCAGAAGTATATTCTTCAAAATTAAAAAGTCTCAGTCGAATCGGATAATAACTTTTGGAGATACAGGTCCCACCGTTATGAGAACATTGTTTCGAGAAAAACGCGTTTAAAATTTTACATAAGCGCCGGTGGCCGGGTGTTATCCATGCAATTGCCGCGACTCAAATGCCTATAACTTCGGGAATTTTATGAATTTCTACAAATCCTTTTAAACACGCATTCCTAAAAGCTTGAACATTCGAAAAATTAAATAAAAAAATTCGACTTTTTGATCGAAACCTCCCTTTACGCCTTTTTTTCTTAGGTTCTTCTTCCTCATTTACCTTCCACTGAGTCATCCGTCTTCGACTTTATATACCTACATTACGAGATGTACAAATATCGCAGCCTGTTGATTTTTCAGGGTAATGGATCCGTAGAAATATGAATGTAGTGGAATTGGGAGTTTCGAATTAGAGTGGAGGTTGTGCTTGAGTTGCGGAGAGCCTTGGGGAGGCGATATTAATATTAAGAAACACTTAAGGGTACCAGACAGTTGTTTGTGTGGAAAATGAAACATTTCTTTTTCAATTAATTACAGAGAAATAAATTGAAGCTGAGAAAAAACATGTTTGTTTCGCTAAAAATATCCATTTTAGATGATGCTACAAGTGGATCATTAAAGAAGATTTTAATAAAAAAGCTCTTTTGTTTTGCAGCGATTTTGGCAAAAAGAAACGAAATTCAGCGACCTGCTGGTAAATTCTACTTCAGAATACCTCTGGTTCCGCACTGAACCTATAAAAGAAGCAGAATTATGAAAATGGGAACTACGAAACGACGAATTTTCAGAAAAGTGCGTTTTTTGTTAGACAAAGGTGAAGCTTTAATTTTTTTATAGTGTTTTTATTAAATTCAATTTGTGTTCAAGTTGAATCTCTGTGTAGACACAGTTTATAAACATGCTTGAATTTTATTTGAATCCATTGGAACCTCCATTTTTTAGTTATCACTCCAAAATCGAAGAAACTTTTTTAAAAAGCCTCTATAATGATTCATCTGTAGTGTTATCTACATATAATGCATATTTTTGGCGAAACAAACGCGTTTTTTAAAGCTTGTGAAGTTACTAAGCATTGTGTCAATAAATAAGGCTCAGCTTCATTTACTTCTTTGTAATTAATTGAAAAAGAAATGCTTAATTTTTTACAAAAACGACTACCTAAGACCTAAGTAGTACCCTTAACTCGTTTGGCGACATTCTGACTGTGTGTACCTATTTTGTAAGAGTGAGAATTTTACTACTTATACACTTTCGTCAAGGATTAATTATTTATCGTTGTATAAAAGAGATCTATACAGCCGTGGTACGCAGGTGGTTGGATGTTAGGAGGCTTCGGTCATTTGAAACGGTTGTTTGAAGAACGGGGATCCTCTTGATCCCGTTTCTCCAATAAATCGAGCTAATTGCATACTCTTATGCCGCAAAGATAACTTTATAGAACGAAAGATTGCAAAAGAACCCTTCGTTGACCTCGTAAAAACACCCTTAAATATTTCAAAGAGAAACAAATTCTCCCGATTGAATAAGAATGAATGAAAATCCAATACGTCCTGCTTCCTCTCTCGCAAACACACTTCTGCGCCCTCGATCAATTATTAGAACGATACCGCGAGATTCAGTGTACAGTGTACTTAATACCTCCTCGTTTATATGAGACATTTTATAAATGACGTGGGAGTATGCGTGACACATGTGTCGGGGGTGTAACGGCGGAACGTATTGTAATGTTTCTTGGATGCTGGCCAGAATGCAAGTATTCATAGCGGCGTCGGTTGCCAAGAGCACAGAAACGTCTAAACGTTTCCCCTGTAATCTATACTTTTTCTTACGTACCGTGGAGTCGTTTGAATATTCAATTGAAGCCAGCATCGTTACCGAGACGATCGAAATGTCGTGAGAAGGTAGTAGGACATTATGGGAACTGGAATAGTTTGTGGAGCTCAGGTCGTTTATATCTGAGTTCCTCGCTTAAACAGATCAGAAAACTTCCCAGCAACAAATTCCGTTCACTGCGAAATGATTATAAAATTCGAATACAATCTCTGAACTCGTGACTTTGAAATTATTACCCATCGATAATCCCCGCGGCTCCCCACTCTTTCTTTTTCCCTTTAAACACTGTAACACAGTTTCGTGTACTTTTTATTCTCTCACTATAAAGTTACTTTGCCCGCGCACGTTATTCAAATTGCCATTCAGGCTCGCGCGGGCACACAGGCGGGCCCGTGCGTTCCGCTCTCGAAATCGCGGCCACCTCCAAATGGACGCCTATTCGATTTTCCCCCTTTCTGCTCGTAAAATCTTTTTCTCGCTTGTGCTGCACAAACTGAGTCACAACTATGAAGCTTTCGTTCCCATCCGCAACGCTCATTGGTATGCGTGCACACGCTTCCGGTGAGCATATCTCGACTGGCGGCCGCGAAACGGCGTGTACACGCTCGCGCGAGCTGACGACTCGGCTGCTTCGCTACTGTTTGGCCGAGTATGTGCCAGACACGCTATTATATTCTGCCGCTAGTAGCTCACGTTCCCTGATAACGTATCTCCACCGCACCGCCTTTTAAGTCTCTCGAATTTCTCCTAGCCTATTTACCAGCCGGTAATAGAAGCAATCGTCGTTCATTGAAATATCTCGGCCTACCATACTGCATTTACGCAGTTATTAATTCACTCGAGGCCAGAAAGAAGGTAAAAAGTGAGCATGTCGTCCCAGACGAGTAGAATACGCGAGCTCGTGAAGCGGCAAGTAGAACGGGTCCGTGGTTGGTCAGCCAGGCGTAGATTGTCTGGCTATGTGCTCGAACAAGCAGAATACGACCGCGCGTAGTCAGGCGAGCAGAAAAGATTAGGAACAATCATAAGAGGAGTTACCTGTTGGGGAGAAAATCTGCAGTATCGTACAGAATTATTAATTTTTAAATTAGTGACTTATTCGATGTATCTGAATGAGTTTTGCGGTGTCTTCTCGTCACCGAAGTGTACAATAAAACGAAGTAAATTCTGTTAAAAATTCATTCCAAGATCTTTTTATTCATCCACTTATCAAGAAGCATATATTGTACTAATAAACACAGTTGTTATAGATATTGAAACAAAATTGTATTAGAATTCCATTGCTTTGATATCTCTCGCGAACATATTTGCAAGAAAATTTTGTAGACCAAAGGTATGGGAATCGCTTCGTACGGTATAAAACAATTTTCAATAATTATTTTCACATCGATTTTTTTTCCTCCCGCCCCCTTCGCCTCTCCCTCTCTGTGTGCATTTTTATCGAAATTCCATGTCGGCGGAAGGCTCTTTTGTGTCTCGCAAAATACATCCTCCACAACGAAACGGTGTCTCTCACCTACGGCGAAGGGGGGGGGGGGGGAGGAGAGGGCGGGCTGTATCTACGGGGATGCGTTTTAATTCCGATTTATCAAAGCAGTGACAGGAACGTGAAAGGATCGGATACGTCGCACATGTGCGGAATGTGCGGTCCATCGTGTCACCCCTTAATCCTTCTGCAAACCCCTTGGGTAACGGCAGTTCGTGACAAAACTAGTGGACACCGACAGCTTTGTCCCACGGAAAGCCCTTGATACGACCTATCAAACGTAACTGATGTGATTCCACGCACTCGATAACATAATAATATACAGCTGCGCCCCTGATAATATCTTTTAAATCCGACCTTTCCGCCCCTTCTCCAATTACACTCTCTTTCCCTTCGGTTTTCCAGGAAAAATGTTTTTAACCCCTGCTAAGTTATAAGAGCGGTGGGAAAGCTGCGGCCTCCAATAGTTTACGAATATTGCCTGACAGTCTGTGTAAAACACACCAGCAGCATTCTCAAAGGCACATAATCGTTCGATCAAGACGTTTATACCGCAGCGTCCACAGTTATTCGTCTCTTTCGGGCTCTCGTTAATCCTGGGCGTTAATTAAAACGTTCCGATTCCAAGTGGTCGCATTAACTCAGCACTACGTGCGAAGCACCACGGGCTACACAGTTCGGGACAATAATTACGGTAGACTAGACACCGGCGGCCTCGTCTCATGAAAGGCACTTGACGCGTCCCTTCGGACGCGCAGCCCTGTTGCGGTGGATGTAATTCAATTAAAACGTTATTATTGTCGGCGCGCAAGATTCGCGCGCCCAGAGGATTGTTTCCCTCCAGGTCGCGTTTGTATAACGGAACGTTCGAGCCCGTTACGAATTTGGAAAGTGGAAGAGGCATCGTCGCGTGACGTGTTCGGCGGGATCGATCATTTCCTACTTTCGACGGGCGAAGCTTGTTACGATGCAAGAAGCAGTCTGGCTGCAGTTCTTCGCCGATTACCCTGCAACTAATTATTCGAATAAACACGCTGGAAATGGAACAGATTGCTATTGGAAACGCATTAACGCGGACCAACACAAATGGGGAGTTTGCATCCCTCACGGAGACATATGTGCTCGATAACAGCGCATTCTCCCCGGCCCCCTCCTCCCTGTTTGGCTTCTGTCGTTCCCTTAGTCTTCCGCCTCGTTTGCGGGATAATCGTAAGTCTGACGTGCTCGCTGGTGAGCGAAGCGCAGTGTCGTCTCTGTTGGCGCTAGCCGCCGCGGATGCTACTGAATTCCACGGCGCAGAGATTTATGGAAGAAAGTCAATGACCACTGTAATTTTCCCACCCAATTATTTGAAATCCAATGAGCATTAATCGGATTTACTTTACAAATTATTTACCGCCGAAGGGTTTACACGCGTTATTATTTGAGGGCGAACAAACGGAGCCGCGTACACGATGTGATTACGCGTTGGACGTGGAATCATTACGTTCCCCCATAGAACATCATTCCATTCCATAATTCCTCGGGTAAACCGACGTGCATTAGCCGTACCGAATTGCGAATGGCAATCATTGTGCATTTATAAAATTAAACATTGAAGCATCCCATTATTGAAAATCGAGACGCGGTGTAATTAAATGCTTCGATCAGCGGCGAGCGCATCATCATCCGCGTGGACGAGAATTCACGATACTCGCCTCGCTGTAAAATCCCGAAATGCAACTGTTAATTAGGAGCTAATACTCTGCGCCCAGGCATCGGCGTCATCGTGGTGCTTCGAAATCTTCGTTGGAGTACCGCTTCCCGATGAGGAAAATATTCATCATCCGAAGGATACGTTTCCAGCAGGCTCCCATTGAATCCGCCCCCATCCCTCGGAAGGGATGGATTCTTATTGGAAACGTATCGACACGGCCCAGCAAAAAAAGAACGACCAACGTTCCAACGGTTAGATACACGTATCGAATCCTACCCCTTCCCACTCTGTGACGTCCCAGTTCAATTGTTTGCCGGGGATACAGAAGCTACGAGACAGGGCTGCTCCCATGAAAAGCACTCGATGCGTTCCATCGAAGGGGGTGTCCCACATCGGACGTGCCCGTTCCCGGTCCCCACGTTTATTTCCATATATGTTGCGCGTGCCAACATGCTGCTTACTTCGCCGCGGGACAATAAAGTACTCCGGTGACCCACCTTCCGCCCCACCCCCTCCAACCAGCTCCCCCCTCTGTCGTAGCCGAAACTCCCGTGCCACGGTGTCAGCATCCGAGACATTTCCATTTTATTGGAAGCCTGGAAACGAGTATCGCGACGAGGAACGACTCGTTTCGGTGGAATCCGAATTGGGTGACGTGCGGGCACTCGGGGCGCTTCTTCTATGGCCCAAGGGACATCATCTGCATGCGTGGCCTACCCGGCTGCCCTGGCATCAGGAACATCCCTCGATGGTCATGCAGCGACTACGTATGCGCGCCGTGTCTTTCCTCGTGGCTGCAGGACGCGCGCGGAAATTTCGGCTCAACTGGCTGTTAGCTCTGGTGCACGTCTATGTGGAAATTAATATATTCAGAAGAACGATGACGAGGTGGAGTGTTTGTATACAGGGGGTTGCGAAAGTGTGGAATAGAAAGCACAGAGAAATGTGTAAAATATAAAGTCTAATATTGACGGTGCATAGAGTCTGCAAAGTTACACTGTGAAGAGACCTCGAGGAGTTTGAAGTTCGACAAGGTGGTGAAGATCGAAAGGGTCGAAGGTCAAAGAAGTTCCGTGTATGCAGTGTCCAAGAGGTGAAGGAATTCTATTCTTGGGAAGTAGCTTGGTGACTCTTGAACGTTGGCCATTGGCTCTTTTGGTATGCTACTTTTAGACCGGTATTCTGATTTGAGAACATTTTTATTTGATCCTTCACAGATTATTGAGCCTGGCACGGGCGTTTGGAAAGCGTTGAAATGTATAGAATAAGAGGGAACGAGGGTGGTATTGGTATTTTACTTTCGCAGCCGAAGTGCGACCATAAATCATTCCCGTCCATCGTCATCGCGAGAAATATCGCTCGGCCAGCATTCAGAATTCATAACGCGCGTGGCAATTCGCAGAAGACGGTTTACGATGAAATTTTACCAACACACGATCGACACGGGGCAATTCCCGAAAAACCAATGTCACAGCTCGTACACGGCATTCAGAAAGTTTCTGGCGGATATTCGCGCGAGGGTTATGAATATACGGCTGTGTAAACGCAGCTGCCACTCTGCCAAAACGCGAAGGTAATATGTAACCCTCTGGGAACAAAAACTAAACTAAATTATTTAGACTCTCATGATATTTCATTTCCACGTTCTCGTTTGGAGTTGAAAATTTATTTATTGCCCGCGCCGAACTTCAGAGGCAATTGTAATTTACGTACGTTACCGTTCCGAAATTATTGAAAGCGGAAGGGAAGAGGGAAAAGAGTTTATCGCCCTGTTCGCGATACTGGATTTCAGATGCGCGTGTCAGCCTCAGTCTCGAATTTGATTATCAGTCACTCGCGCTCCCCGGTTACCTTCTAAGTGAACAGTTCCTTTCGCGACTACACTGGCGTTTAATTAAAATTTTAATTATTACCTTGTGCCCCGCGTTATTCAGTGTGTGACAGGGGACTCATTGTTCATCGCGAAAGAGCGCGAGTAGGAATAACCGAGCTTTGAGAAGACACGATTGCAAAGTTACAACAGCGCGCGGAATACCAAGTAAAATTTTCAACCACGCCCGAATACAGATAGGGGAGCGCTGGCTGGGAAGTTTAAGAATTGTTTGCAGTTCTTCCGCGAGAAATCTTGCTCACCTTGTTTTCAAGCGTTGCCGAACAAATACTTTTACCGCCTCCGTATTACACATTCTCCGAAATTCCCCTTCCCCTCCTCTTCTACCCTCTCTTACGGAAAACTCATCTTTTCGAGCCTGAGCAGACATTAGCAAACAAACTAACGGCGTACGAGCCTTATATTCGTGGACTGAAACACTTCAAAGCCTTCTTCCGTAAACCCTGTGCCCCACATTGCGGAAGAATGGAATTCAGGACACTACTACTAATTGTCATCGATATCAACTTCCATTTCATCCGTTTCATATGGATGAGAGGATCTGCTTACCAAAGGAATCCGCTTCTCGATTTTCCACCTCGACCTGGAAAACCACCGCTCCCATCCACTATCTCCGGCATTATTCCCCTCAAATGCGTTCGATTTGATATCCCGAGACGCGGAAGCGGTTCTGCGATGATCGCTGCGAAACGACTGCAAAATACGCGGTTGTTGACCGGCGCGGCGGCCAGCTAGCCAGCGCGCTTTACCGTATTCCAGCGCTGAGTACTTTCTCCTAATACGACGCAATCATGTTGCAATGGACTCGCGCGGGGATCTGCTTCTACGTGATTAACGTTTCATTACAATTACGAGTCATTGATGCCGATAAACCGTCGCGCTGTGCCGTGGATGGTGATTGCGCGCGACGTGCTCTGTGGCGTTCGCATTGAAAATCCTCCTGAGATTAAAAAATATATATAGGTATGTGCACGCATTCGCGTGCAATTCCCGTTGGAACGATGTTACGTAGAACAAACAAATTTCGATTGGCTGTACGCGCGCAAGTAGCCAATGGCGCTCCCTTTTTCCTTCAAATTGAAAATGATCGTTTAACGAATTCGTATTTCGCGCATTTGAATTTCACGCGGAACGAAGGTGATTTAAATTCGATACGTTCCTGCTGTGGCGGCATTAAGATGAAAATTTATTCAACGATCGTGTTTAATTATTTTCCCCCTTTCGAAATATGAAATCTGTTATGCGTTGGAGGGTAGTTAACTTGGAAAAGTAATATGCGTTTATTATTTTTTTATTGAGGATGCATGTAGAGGGATGAATTTAAACGTGTCTTCTAGATATTGAAACCAAGGAGATCTTTATATATGAAGGGTAAAGAGAAAAACTATGAATGGCACAAAACAGCGTTATCGAGAAAATTAAATTTTATTACTTTAACTCATCAATAAAGGAAATTTGCTTCAATGAATTTAATTTTCTTATATAATTTTCTTCTTAAATAATTAAACTCAACGACTGGGGCCATTTCGTATTTTGCTCCAGTGCAGAGTGGACATTTCCTGTTTTTAACTTATACCAAACCTTTAACGTTATCTTACGAGGGTATTTAAACTTTATAACCCTTTGTGATTCGACAGATTTGTAGTCCCAGCTGCCACCAACAAAATACAATAAAACCCAAAATCCTGAAAAATGGGCATTCCCAGTTTTTTCCCCTTCATCCTTCATATATAAACCCGTAAAATCATTTGCTTTGAGATAGAATCAATTTCGATTATGATTTACACAAGAAGCGATTGTTAAATGAATATAGGAAGTAAAATGCGAAGGAAAGTCACGAGTAACTTTTAGGGATTTCTATTTGTCGTGCGCATTTGCATGAACGTGCGAGGAGAAGTGGTCTAGGGTTCGAAGATACAGGAAACGAGGGGAAAGTGGAGCAGAAGCTGGAGAGGAACGGAGTGGAGTAGTAGCGTAGGACGGGAAGCCTCGTAAATCTTAAGCGAAATCTACGATCGGTGATCCCTGCTTATGGGTTTACACCTGTAGACGTGGCAAAGTCTGCCGGGAACTTTGCGAGCGTCCTCTGGAAGAAAATTCGACGCCGTGTGCCCATCGAAGAGACACAAAGGGCGTCATTCCACGAAGCCTTGGTATTTGATGGATCAGCCGCCGCTGGCGAAACCAGAAGAGAGTAAACCATCCCGTGCACGAACACTCGCGTGGGACAAAGCATTTAGTGTATCGAACTTATGAATATACGATGCTTCCTTTTCATGCAGCATCAATATTAATTCAGATATAAGGAACAAACAAGAGGACAACAGAGCGAATGGTAAAATATTGGCTTAAATATTCACGTGCCATCCCTGACGCGTAACTACCTGTATATCCTTCCCAGCGTTACCTTATTATTCAGAAAGAGATCCTACCTGTAAAATAGAACGATTCTGCTTCAAATTTGGCGGTGTTCCTTGGTGCCCAGATTACGAGCGCACTGTGCAGAATTTATGCATTAAACGTCGCACGAATAGCAACGAATCCGCTCCTACGAAATGCTCTCCGTTAATTTCTAAATGAAGCTAATTGCTCCCCCGACGAATCCAAAACAGTGACCGTCTCGCCAAATCAACCGTCAAATTTACAGCGAACACGTCTAAATTCGGCAAACAAGATATCCATTTCTGTCCCACGTCGCATCTCGTTCCTCTGCGTTATTAGATATTTTTAGCGGAGATTTGATATAATTACACGTCTCGGTATCTCCGCCGTCGGTAAAAATGCTCACAGATCCGGCACGGTACCGTTTCGCGTGTCATTATCATAATGAATCGTATTAATTAACCGGGCCGGCGTATGCGGGACAAATCGTCGCCCCGTCGGCGGATAATAATTGAAATCACCGACAACGACGCGTCAGCGAACCTCCTCCAATTAGAACGGCGGAACTGATAAGCAGAATTAATCGATTTCTGGCTGGTGGAAAATGCGCCATTACGAAATCACCGAGCGAGGGGGCGAGGAGGAGGACCACTCCGGAGCCTGTTACCATCGCACTAGCACACCCGCGCGCCGCCGCTATGACTGACGAATTTTTCACGATATTAATTCTCCCCGTTCCCGACGGTACATTCTGGCCAGCTGGATGAAACTTCAGCTCGCTCCGGCCTCAGAATGGAAGGATCATTAATACGAATCCCGACTTGCCCCGAGACCGGGCCCCGGCCATTGTGTTCGAGCCGCGAGGAACGAGGAAACGGATTTATAGAAATGAAGATTTAAGGAGACGACCGACATAGCGCGGTGAAGCTACACGCTTTCTTCTGGTGACGAAGGTGGAAAACCTGTGGCCAGAAATCACGGCGTCATTTCTGTAGGGACATCGGTGTGATATGAAGGTCCGCATCCTGGAAGACTCGTGCGTCAACTCACGCTAGCTACCACCGTGCGCTACTAGCCGTGGAGTCAGTTTCTGTGTGTAGGTAGGGTAGGGTGGGGCTAAGAGTCCCGTGTTTCGTATAAACCTATGTAAAATTTAGTACTAACAATCTAGAGATATCTGGTGTTATTTTGTATAAACTATAACTATTATGCTTTACGTTCACGAAGTTCGTTTGTTGATACTGTTATTTACTGTTGAGTTATACCACAAAATGTTTGTTAATGCAAAATGGACTTCTTGCCCTGCGCACGGGGCACAAGGTCCATCGCATGGGGTGGAGATTCCTTAAAGCCTTTTCGTGTAAGATTAAACTAAATAAGTAAGTATCTCTTTTCAAATCAACAAATATTTATTAAAACGAATGTTTTTTGTATACAATAGTGAAGGGAAAGCACGACTTCTTTAAGAAAAAATAGAAATATATGTCAGAGGCTCACTTTGAACTTAAAACTAAAAAAAATGATGAACTAAAACAAAAACACTATTTAAAGACTTTGGCATCATTTCTTTATAATTTGGCCATCTTATTATGAAATCAAATAATCAAATATATATTTTCAGTCTGAGGGACTTTGTGCCCCAATGGCACCTCTATAGTTTCTGCGATATATACGTTAGAAAATATTATCATTCAGCAATAAACAATATCATGCACGCATTACTAAAGGAACATACAATCTTAACGTACTTGGCTGATACGCTTTTAAACTGTGGTTTACTTTTTATAAAACAACAAAGACGACGTACCTATTTCTTTTAGTTTTCGATACATAAAATAACAAAGGCGTCGTGAAATTCGCACAAACGTCCAAGAGCGACTGACGACTCTGTGGTCACCTTCGTTTCTTCTCGCCTTTTACTTAGTATACTGCGAAACTCAATACCCTAGTAGCATTTATTGTTGGCATTTTAATGGCCAACTAATTCCCAACTTGGGGATACCGCGGGCCAACCAGAAATGCTACTAGGGTACATTGTTTAGGAATAGTGATGTTGAATTCGGGACTTTTATACCCTACCAGTAAGTATGAAAGAACTCGATATGCACTGTTCCTTTCGCGAGAGTCGAATCTACTTACGAAACATGAAGCACCGAATTTGTGGTACACCTCGGACGAAAATGGTCCCACGTATGAAAACAATTCGATCCTGCAAAATGAACTTTCGTTCATAGGGTACTGCCGTGTATAACCCGTAGGAAGGAGAAGTGGATAATTCCGTGCGATGGTTGACCGAACGAACGATTGTTAGGAGAAAAAAAACTACGCAGTGAAGAGAGAAAGGAAAGAGGATAATACCACGGCTGCTCTTATTAGCTTCGGTGGCAACAGCGACACTGGAACAGTGAAGTTCCTCTCGCAGCTATTCCATGGAAATTCCGCAATATCGAGTCTCCCTCTCCCCCAGCCCTCTTCGCCCTTCTCCGAGCCGCTATTTTACAAAATTCCGGAAATCTTATTCCGAGCAAACACGCTCATTCTAGCCGTGGTTCCCATCGTTCCGCGACGCACGATCGGTCTTATTCATCGGGTAATAACGTTATCACGATCCGCGCTCTGAATATCCGCGTCTGACCCAAATAACTGTCGTTTTACCGCGGCATGCATTTTCCATTTAACCGTTAATATCATCGATCGAGCGACGCAGGACAACGTACTCGCCACGACTACGGACATGAGGGAAATATCGCCACGGAGCGACGTTTATTTTTTATTCAAACGACGTTTTTAGTGTTTAGCCACTGGAGGCGTGAGGGAAACGTTCGACATTAAGAAGTGTAGTGTATATTAAAAATGTGTATGTATCTGTTTGCTTGCGCAGGTGACAACTCTCAGATGTGATCAATGAATCAGGCAAATTAGAGTTTTTGAGAGAATCTACTGGGTTTAGAGAGAATATTACGGTGTGATGTGTTATAATTAAAAAGAAATTCAATCTTCCACTGTTCTGCTTCTAAACTAAGCATCAGACAAGTTCATAAGAAGATAATTCTTGTGGGATTATTTTCGATGGACCTTATCCTGTTTGCAACAACTCTTTTTATAGAGCAATTCTATAATTTCATGATACTTGTAATAGCAATGGTGGAAATAACAAACGTACAATTTCCAGTGACAGAACTAAATTCATTTACATAGTTCGTGGTCCCGTTTTGATTTCATTTGACGTGTCTATATTGGGATATTTGACGCTTCTTAAACGAAATGCTATTTCCATTATTAGTCCAGCAATCTTATTTCTGAGATGTTTTATTTTAAAGACTGATATATCAAATATCCGATGTATATAGGGAAACATGTACCTAGTTTCCTTTTTGTATACGTTTACGACGTTTACGAATAAATACTCACCTTTGATTCTAAAAATATACAAATTTATTCGTCAAGCTAGAATATATCCAGCAGAGAGAATTCACAGTTTCTCCGTATTCCTGCGATTCCCCCTTTCAAAGGTTCACCGCAACGCACTTGTCCATTAATGTTCGGTGATATTGAGATCAGTTTTCACCCCTACCATATCACGATTCAATATCCAGTTCCACGGTGCAGTCTCAGTTGTTTCCAAATAAACCCCAAAGACCATGCTGCATACGCTCACCTAACAGTGTACCTAAACAGCATCGGAAGCAAAACGCAAGTAAACGAGGGCGTAATTCACTCGCTCCGCTGCGTAATTCGAGTAAACTCATCCACTTGCTTTTAGCAACTTCGACATTAACGGCTTAAGCCTTTGAATCTACCACATCCATATATGAACATTATATTCCTCATTATTTTTCGATTACACAGACTGTTCAGAGACTTCAAGAGCTTTGCCACGATTTAATGTTAGAATATTAATGAAAGTACCTACTGTTAAATGGAATACACAGTAGTTCTACAATTCCTAAAATTGCTACATGACGTGCAAAATGCTTCAGTCGAAGTTAATAGAAATTTTGCTTACCACAAACTTCTCCTGCAACTTTTTCTATTAGAAACAGCAAACACCTTTCGGATACACGCTGTATCTACGTCGGTTAAATGAAACGTCCTGTATATTACTTTGCACGCCCTCCTGTGTGCTTGTTTCACACATATATGTTTATTTTATATATGATGGAATAACTCGATCGATCGATCGCCGTCGACAGCGTGTGTCAAACGTGCTCCCAGCGCATCGCCGATGCAGCGCACGGTTAGCGTGGCCGCAAATTCTTCGCATGCAACCACCGCGAGGCATGCAATCGTCCATTTTACGTGGAAACACCCCCATGACAGCTCTCCACGCCGCCTCGCCCCTCCGCCGGCTATATTCTTGCTTCATTATGACGTTCTAGGGACTCTAAACTCGGAGAACTTATTCCCCGTTTCTACCTTCGATTCCATCCCTGCGTACAACTTTTACTTGTGCGTGACAACGAGAGAATGAAACGAGGGCGTGAGTATCGAACTCGGCCCCTTAAGTGGTGAAATAAATGCGTTCCCGAGAACGTGACACACTTTGATGACAACTTTGTCAAGGGTAAATATAGGGACGGCGAAGCATGTGGGTGGAAGTATTGACTCGTACTACTGAATTTTCGAGTAGGGGCTCCTGTAGATCATACAGGAGCTCGATACCTTTTCCCGAGACTTCTGCGAAACACAGTAAGGAAACAGATGAATGTACATTTAAGCCGGGAATCCATCGGAAAGCTAAGCTAAGCTGTTATATGCTATGCTATGTTTTAACCTAGCTTTTGATGGAAACGGTTCCATAAGAATGTATTGAAGCTAATTTTTTTAAAACGTAGCATTGCATGGTATAGGGTAAAGGCAGGTAATATGGAACGGCACGTAATATGGAACTTCGTAATATTTCGATAACGAAATAACGAACACTGCAGGCAATCGTGTATATTAGATCCCTAGACACAATAGACGATGATACTGACAATTGAGCACCAGTCGGGCATCTATCATTGAAAGAGAAACGTTTATATTTTTTCTGGGGTGTAAAAGTTTCTGAAAAGTGCAACAAACGGTTCAATATTGTAGCGAAGGTATGTTACAAAGTATTATTTTGATATAATTTATCATTAAATATGCGTGGTCTTGATTATTCAATAATAGTTTCCTAATAAAGTTACTTTCTTCTTAGAATAATTCTTAATTTCTTGTCGGAACATGTGTGTACGTAATATGGAACATACCGAGTAACATAGATGAAGTTGATAATGACGATGACGACGATGATGCGGAATGCTCACTTTACGATGGTAATTATAAAAATAATGGCAATGAAAAGTAGACCCAATGTATTCGCTGCTTTCAGTGGGCACACGAAGAATGTGGAGCTTTCGACGTATTATTCACGTGCCCAACGTGTAGGAGACACAGAAAGCAGGAATAAATTACAAAAATGATGTATATTTATTTATTTGTATCTTCTACTTAATAAATCTTCAGTTTTAGTAAAAAAAGGTAAAGATTTTTAAGTTTTCTTTACAAATTTCCTAGGTGTTCCATATTAGGACCCATTTTTTCGAACGGACGATTTTCAGTCTTTTCATTTTTTTTATTATAACTGCAAAACCATTGGATTTTTTTACATTTGACTAGGTAAGTATCATTATGCATTAGTTCCTTTGTCCCCTCATGTCCGTTTTATTAAAAAACACAAATTCCCCTGCTTTTGACAAGCTTTTGAAATCAGATGTTCCATATTACCTGCCTTTACCCTATACGTAACATCGCGTAGCTTACCTTAGCTTCTCGGTGGATTCCCGGCTTTACATTTATAAATATCATAAACAACTATTTCGGATTAGAGGTCTGCAGGGGGTCGTGTAAACAGTCACATACATAGGGGAAGTAGGGATATGACGGGTAGCGAGGTAAGATGAGGTATCTCCGTAAACCCTGAATAAAAGATGCTAGGCACGTGACAAATACATCATTAGAAAGCCACTGTGTTATAATAGTGTGGTCACTGGCAAAAGCGAGTGGGGAAGCAGGCGTTTATTATTTAAGCTGCGAACCGTTTGCATACTGCGTCAATGTTATTCCGTGTGATAAAAAGATTTGAAATAAATGTATATTTAAGAACGGTAAGTCTATTATTTTTCTTGTATGATAATCTCCATTCCATCTATATTAATGTGACATATTCGAAATTTAAATATTTCTTTATTTGTTGTACAAATGTATTAATCTTTGGAAAACGATGCTTTGAGGCAAGATGGGGTCCTTGATACGCGAAATATAATCCTTGATACGTACAATCACCACTTTATTTGCATTTTTCCTTAGCTCCCCCATCATACCCCTACTTCCCCTACATAGGGTAATTCCGGGAGACGCGGTCGGGCTGGAGAGTTGGTCGAGTTGCTATATTCAGACACTACGTCTGTGTATATGTAAAAATGTGTTAAGGTTCAGAACAATTAATTCTCTAGAAATCAACTGTTTCCACCAACTGTCCAGCTCGGCCGCGTCTCCCAGAATTACCCTACTCATATTGAATAGAAACTGCTACGTACACGTGAAGTTCCTCCGTTTTGCCGTTCAGAAGCAATAATTATTTAAAATCAGCCGTGCAAGTATAAAATCCCCTGTCAAATCAGTCTACCGTTAGACGGGCTAATACAAAATGTTCGCATCACTTTGTTAAATAACAGCAAATGAAACATCCGCGTCCGGATCCAGCTGCAGTAATCCTACCCGTCGATGTTTGTTTTCCTTATAATCGGTTTATGTTAAGAGATAAGGCTGGAAAATCGATAGCTTGGCGCGAACGTAGTCTTCAACGGGTCTCATCCCCAAACTCCGCCGAACAGAGCACTCATGCGAGTTGTCCTCATCCCCAGCTCCCTCTGAAACTTCTATAATTTCATTCGAGCCGTGCCGCGACAAATTCACTCCGGATATAAGAAACATAGTCACCACCGAAACGGTTAATTCGCGCGAGGACGCGAAGCGAGGAAACTTTCGATCCCCTGATAAGAGCTGGCGCAACGACGAGCTCCGTCGGCGACGCCTGTATTTATAGAGCGTCGAAATTACTGATGCATACGCGGCGTCTCGAAGGAGGCGCGCGTTCGACGGAAAAAGGTGAGGGTTCGACACAGAGAAAAACAAGAATCGCGTACGCCTGCGAGTAAGACGTATTTACGCTCGCAGACGAAGGAACACGCGCCCGTTTATTTACTCACTGGCAAGATTATTAATCTACTTAATTGTATTTTGCCACACTCGTTCCCGTTTTGCCCGTAGATCGAACGTTTATTCGCCAGATATTTATTCAACCGCGGCTAAACTCTGATGCGTTCGCCACTCGCCGCGAATAAATATTGCCGTAATTGAGTATAATTAATACGCGATCGGACGGGATTGAATTAACACGGCTGCTTTCGATTATACCCCGCCGTTATTCGATTAATCGCAACCAACGAGCGTCAAATTTTTTTATCTGCTCTATTGCAGAGTTTGTAGCGGAACTTGGAACACGATTCATATTGGGGTCCAAACGTAGGTATAGGTATTATTCTCGTTCCCACTGAATCTGAAATATTAGTAGGGGATAGGTGCCATAAAGGGGACACGTCTTAAAAGGGACAAATCGAATTTCCAAAATTCTAAACGCATTACACATGCAAGTTATTTTCCTGTTTATTGCAACACTAGTGCCTAGTCGTTTGACGTAAATTTCACTACGGTCTCACTTGCAACAGAGTAGTAATCCACGGTTGATGTTTTTCAGCAGTAAAATTAAAACTTTCATTGGTTTTCTGTGTCGTGTTCTGAAATCAAGGTATATACAATGTGTTAAAGTGTTATATCATGAAAATTTGTATCATTAAGATTTAGAATTATAATTGTAATACTAAATAAGTTTATTTTTATTAACGTGTCCCTTTCATGACATATACTGTCCCATTTAAAAACACCTAGTCGTAAAAGGGACATTTCACACTTTTTTGTAAATCGAAGATTTTGTTATTTTCTATTACAATTGATGAGTTTGCAATATACTTTTATTGAAGGGAAATAAACACGCTTTCTTATGATGTAGTTGTTTTTTAAATACCTATAACGACATTGTCAGAAATGGATGCTAAACAAAAGTGTCCCTTTTATAGCACCTCTCCCCTATAACATCGGGTTGTGTAATCACGAACGATAGAGACTTGAACTTTCAGTTTGGAAGCATTCGAAAACCAATGGTCGCGTTATTAGTTACTTCTGAAAATGTTACTTCTAGGTTTCAAGGGATAAAATAAACGTAACATGAGCAGACTGGAAGGTCGCGGAAGGGACACAGGAGAAATGTCTCGCGGTTACATGCAATTCCGTAGTCGGTCGTGCGTGCGTACCGTGTCACGAGCGGCCAGTAGAGAGGATGTAAAATGCGGAAGAATCGCTGGTCGGGAAAGGGAGATCGACGAGAAACGAGGTCGAGGAAAAAAATTGAACCCGCGGGATTTCATTGGCGCGCCCTGCCCACCGCTGCCACGGTCAGTTTCCGTCGGGTTACTCGCATCCGGGGCCGCGGATGGAAATCGTGGAGAGGCTGAGAATTGTGGGAAAAGGCTTTTCCGCGGCGAGAGTGAAAGTATGGGGCGGGCGACGCTAAATCGGAATTAACGATCCTCAATAGAACACAGTGCTGAATTTAAGATATCGTGCTTGCGATCTGCCTTCAACCACTTCAACTTTCTGCGAGGGCGTCGCCGGAAGTGTTCGTAATCGTTGATGGAAACATGGTTGGCTGTATCGTAGAATGACTTTGATATTACTGTCGTTGGTATGCAGCGTGGTCCCTCGTCGTTTCAGGATTTATCGAAATTCCGAACAAGGGGAGAAATTTTGGAAACAGAGGCAGCGCCGGTGAATACGCGACAAATTCGAACGAAAAATTGTTTCCCTGCGTGCTCAAAGTTTGGAAAACGTCAGCGGCCGTGTTGTTTGGAAACCGGCGTGCAAATTGTCGCGCGACGGTTGACACGTTGCCGTGATCGATGGTCTTTTAAACTATGGTGCCATTTAAGACACAATTTTTCCGCATTTTTTTCGAAACGCCCAGAAGGTTTTCCAGAAAGAGAATACATCGCAAAGCTAAGCCCGTTTTGAACTTGGGAATGTTTTTCTACCCTTCAGATATTTCGTCGTTAAATACACTTTTTACGGCGTTATTTCGCGAAACAACGATTTAAAGTATCGAGTGGCATCGGGGACGTTGGAAATGGGGTTGACAGCGTGATTTCGAGGCAAACATGTGTCCCCATCGTCCGATAGTGACGTCGCGATAGGAAGTTGGGCAAGTCCCGACGAGGAAGGGAAAGAATCGGGGACATGGAAGCGGCTGACTCGTGGCGAGGTCGTTTAAAGTCGCGAACAGCGTACGTTGTAAAAAGTCGCGGGCTAGGCGAGAGTCGAGTTGCCAATATCTTCGTACGGATTTGTGGGTGCGGTGGGCCCCTTCTTCTTCGCCATTCGTACCACTTCGCCGAGATATCACCGGTAAGTTTTCAGCGGGCGTACCTGCCGGCGATAAATAAACGCGGGGCCGCGTTATACGCAGTCGCCTTGAGCCATTTGAATCGGGGATGGATCGAATGGAATTCGCGAAAAATCCCCGCTAAGAATGGAATTCTCGGCTGTGGATTTCCGCTTTATCGGAACGATTCCCAAAATTCATCGCACACTCTGTAATCATATTCTGTTTACCTTAATTTGCTGGTGTTTGAAACTTTCAGTTGTTACAAGAACAGGTTTAATTGGGCCGAAGTAGTGAAACTGAGTAAATTTAGTTTGAAGATTTTAATTGTTAAAGAAAAGTAGCTTTATTTCTATTGGTTATACCTATTTTATTTTATGTTATTGATGTATGAGATTTTTAATGGGTTTTTTAATAGTGAGTAGTGTAATTAATATTATATTAAATTTTCTGTAACTTTCGTTTTGTGAACCTAAATTGAAAGTATGGCTTGGTAGTTTTAATAATTATTTTATAATGTAAGAGTTACTCTATGGGTTATGGCGTATTGCGTTTACCTACTTTTTTTTTTGCCATTTTGAGATGTGGTAGTTTTCTCCATAACAAGGCCCAATTGCTGTCCAGCAATGTTTGCCGACAAATTTCAAATTGAAACCACTGAGTACCGCTGAATACCACTGAAAGATTGGTAACATCAATTCCCTCTTCCTGCTACACCCACTCATTGGTTTCCTACAATCGTATACACCGAACGTACATCGAGCACATTTGGGGAGTGAAAGATAGCAGGATCCCTGTAGAATCCAGTAGTAAACCATTTCCCGTCGCAATTGCTGTTAAGTAGACTTCCTGATCGCGGAAAAGACGGGACACGCGAAGGGTACAGGCTAACCCTAAGAGTTAATAGAGATACGGTGTTAACTAAGCGCCGTAATCCCAAGGGCCGCAAATGGTTTAAGAGCCGCAGAATACCCCTTCGGTCATATAACATGGGCATTTATTACGAAAGATTTTGGAAATCCATCGAGCGCTCAGGGGCGTCGCAGGCGCAGCGCGGGGGTGGCACAGTGGTTACCCGTGAACCGTACGAGGGGCATCCATTAACTAAGCTCGTAATCCCTTCAGTTAAGTTAGCACATGGTGCGGCCGACGGTCCATCGTTCGTGCACCAACACCTAAGCGTAACCCTTAGCCGCCGGTTGATCTTCCTCTCCCTCCACCTTTATCATTCTGCCCCGATCTCTCCGTCCTGTATCCGTCTTCCCATACACAAGGAACTAATTACACAACCCTTTTTCGCCCCGATCTGTTCAACCCCTACTTTGCATTCCACGCTGGCCGAGCATTAGCCCCAACGCGGCCCTGCTAAATTTCGCCAGCCCGCGAAACCACGGCAGAAGTGGCGCGCACTGTATTCCGTAGTCGAATACAGAGCGGGGAAAATAAAATCGAAACAAAGTTTGAATAAAAAGTATTGGGGAAGTCAGGGTGAGATGGTCATACCGAAGAGATGGACAGTGGCAATATTTTTTTAGAAGAAAAACGCCTGATTGCGCTGCCTCGACGTGGGTACAAAGTATCATAGAAAAGTAACATTATTAATTCAAAGTGTTGGAATAGAACGTTATTAAAGGTTTGTAAATCCACTGTGAAATTTAAGCTAGTGCTTCAAAATGTTTAATCAATATTTTGGTCATCTTGTTTGTTATTTATGCTGAATATTTTTAATTTTCAAGATGTATTTTCGGTAGTGCATTGGTTACAGTGTTTTTAACCTTAAAGTATTCGGGGTTACGTTTGTTAGTCTAAGCGAAAAGGGGAAGCGCTATCTTACCAGGGCTTTAAAGGAAAGATGGTCAATTGTTGTCGAGGAAAGCTGGCCATAGCTGTATTTGATGTAATTTCAGATATTTTGTGAAATTCGGAGAAAATTATTTCGAAAACAAAAAAAACAAGATTGGCTAAGAAGTAAGTCATGTGATTATGGGGTCCATGAAAATTGCATAGAGTTTGACACTGTGTGTCATACATGCGGATTAGAAGACTCACAGCAAGAGCCCAAAAAAATTTTGAGCGGGCAAAAACGAAGGTGGACTAAAAATAGAAAGAATCTAAGATAACCAGTTAAGGACCACAGCTTGTTAGCCTGAAAGGTACATACGCCCATCTTTCCCAGACATTAAGGGAGATGTGGGAAATGACACTCTTTTTGCGTTTGTAAAATTTGTATATTAAATAATAATTTTTCGTTTATTGATATTAACGGATATGTAGACAAAGGATTGAAGTTTTGTTCTGCATCATTTTCGTTGCTTTATTTCAAATAGGTTGGCTGTAGCAGACTCTAAACGAAACTATGCCCATCTCACCCTGACTCACCCTACTCGAGGGGAGGATCACTTTTTTAAGTAAAGAACCCCCCTACTTGGTGTCCACTTCTGTTCCTCGAGCTCGAGAGAAATCTTCCCTTCTCCTCTGAGCTGGTTTCGTAAGTGGTACAGTTCCGTGGCAACGCCTTCGTTCCCCGTTGAACAGGAACGATCAGCTCCGTCTCGATCTGTTCGTGCGTCCCAGCCTCTCCGTCTTCCAGATTAAACAGTAAAAGAAGCATTGTCGGACCTCGAGCGGCTCCGTGAGCCGGTAGACACCATGACCAATGACCGCGTTCACCTTTGAATAATGAAGAGACGCTCGTCTGCCCCCCCCCCCCCCCCCCCCCCCACGGATCCCGCCTCACGAGCGGCGGTACGTCAGTTTCTCCACCTGCTCCATTGCACGGCTGGGGAACGGAATCCGGGATAAAGGAGCAGTTGTTTGGCCTTCAGAAACTGCCACGGGATACGGGGAACAAATTTGGTTCGTGAGCAGTGCCGCGAGAACAAAGAAGCTGTATCGAAAGGGAAAGAAAGGAACACGAGGCTATTGAAAAACTTATGAATGAAAAACGCTTCGTAATGCCGCAGTGAGGTAATTAAAATGCATTTTAATTCTGACCCCCGTTTTAGAAGAACAATACAACACCCCAACAAACATCCGCGGTGTCCATAGTGTGCGTGTAACGTTGAATGCTTTTGTAGCGCGGAACACTGACAAGCATTCGTAATGGGTTTATCGTCAAATTGGCTGGTCCAATTTTCTCCTACACTGCGCTGCCTATGGAAAAGCATTCATATCGTCCTTTCTCCGCCGCCACGTAGAATTATACCGCCGTTATTAATATCGTATGTGCATTTCATCCGATACCCTGCTTGATACCGGAGTATGACTTAATGACGCGTGGTCTCCTTAATGACCCAGTGTTGTGTTCCCTGCTAATGTAGCGACGATAGGGAAGACCAGCAGCATTGTATCAGCGGAGAAATTGATCGTAGAGCCATGCTGCTACGAGACACGTGCGATCATAGAGACTCCGTGGCTTGATCAATACGCGAGGTCTACCGAAGGCGTTCGTTTCATGAATTGTTTGCGAATAGTTCCCTGAGTTGCATATCAATTTTAATATTCAGCATTACCCTCTAGCTCTCTGAAGTCATTTCTGGGAAAAATTTGTACAACATTTCTGGCTTCAGCAGCTTCGCTTTTATTTCTGAAATCTGTTCATTAAAATCGGATTTCACCGTATAAAACCTGCCGCGGTTACACGAAATTATTTCGCGTTATCCTCGTCCACATATAGGCCCGTTAAAAAATGTTTCACCCCGAACATCTCCCGTAAAACCTGCTGTTTCCAATGGGTGAGCGGTAATGTATTTTGGAAACGGTTCATTTTGCAATGAACTTTAATCCCGCCCTCGAAAAAGTGTTCCTGATGTTTTTAGCTGAGCATCATTAATGCCACTGATCACCATGTGTGGGACGTCGGGTGTTGTCAGGGGATTATTTCGTCGGGTATAAATATTTTACAGAATATTTCGAATTCCCCACTGCCGGCTGGGTGCGGCCAATGTTCCCCCGCACCGTTGAGGTAATTTTTAATTTTCCTATCGACGCTATTCGAATCACGGTGCAATCGTGCAATCGCTGCTCGACGGGGTCAGAATAGATAACAGATATTGTCTTTCATTAGCATCTCGTGGAGAAATCGAATCGAAAGGTAAGAATTAATACTACCGCGTATCGTGGAATAAATATTTGCCTCCCACTGTATTTTCCAATCGTCCTGCATGGAGCATTAACAATCACTCTTGGTCGCGGTTCTTGCTAATGCATTCATTAATCGATACTTTCATGGAAATGTTGCTCTCGCTCTCCCTTGGCATTATTTAACGCCGCTCTGTTCGAAAATCATTTACATGAAATATCGTGGCACACGCGAACGTGCACCTGTAACAGTGAACGCGTAACGTGCTTCTAATGAACGTACGAATAGTTCGTAATTGTAACATTATAATTTTCCATTATCCTTGGTAATTTTTATGCGACCGTTATGTACATTTTCCTGACAAGGAAACGTTCCCTACACGAAAATTCTGATTTCAATGAAACTTCGTGTGAGTGGAACGTATTAAAACCACAAATGGAGCATATTGTGCACAAATTTCCTAAAGGGTTTTCCCGTTGTTAATAATAATAATAATAATAATAATAAGAATAAATACTAGTGTATGCAAGGAGCAATCAATTTCTGTTTTCAACGGAAATTCACTCGGAAAGGGTGAAAGCAAGCTTAAAGCTATCGCGTTTTTTGTTGCTTTAATTGTTAAATTTGTTATGCTCTATTACACCCCAAGTGAAAAATAAGGTTATATTAAGGAAAAACTTTAAGGGCTAATTCCTCCCCTTAAGTGTAAATTTACACAAGAAAAATTGCTCCTTGTATACTCCAATATGTTCTACATTCACACGAAGTTTCATTAAAATCGGAATTCTCTGGTTGGAATGGTTTGCTTGTAAGCTTGAACGCGCCCGCGACTCAACTAAATCGTGACGTAAAGCGATGGCCCCGATCGCGTCGGCGAAGCATTTATCTCCGTGTTTCGAACGGGCCGTCGACATTACATACAATTTTCTTCGCATTACGTCTAATTGACCGTCTGATGTCAGCGCCGGCCCATCTCTTCCCACCGCGTATCGATCCTCGAATTATGCGCTGATTACACGGTGCGCCCATATTGTGCATGATTTATTCGTGCGCCTCGTCCTCCCGTCGTTTTACGGGGAATCGTAATTACGGGTCTAATGGAAATCATTCCGTCAATTCGAGTCGATGCGTGGGGAGCTGGAGTTCTCCTTGCATCGTGCCGATCGACCTCGCGAGGCGCGTAAACAAGAACTGTCTACGAATTATTTAAGTTTACAGATAGAATTTTAAGACGGCGACTCTTTAATTGAAGCTTTTTAACCAAATTTATTGATTGTTTCTTTTGGAAGAAATGAGTGTGTAAGACATTGTAAAAGTGGGAAAAGTAACATCACGAGCAAAGTTTGTTTTGTAATCGTTCGCTATGATTGAACTAGCATTTAGCAATGTTAATTTATAAGGAAAGAGAAACAATTACTACGGCCTATTAAATTGTTTACGTTCGAGGAACACAAATTTCTCGTTCTCGGATTTTCACGCCCGTCTTTATTCCCGCGAGTATCGCGTGTCCATTGACAATTCACCGTGTCTGACTTTCGACCAGGGGGGCGGCAAACATACTAATTCGGTATTTGCAAAAATAATTAAGGCGCGGTCGTGGCCGTGGTTACCGAGGACAACGCAGCAATATTGAGACGTTAAGAAGTTGGTATTCCTCCGATCAGGAAGTTTACTTGATGTCCTTTGTGATCAGAGGCTGGCATTGCAAGCAGTTTGAGCAACAGCGCGAATAAACGCTACAGGGAGGAAGAACGAAGAGAGACACTTACTCGAAATAATGGAGGGTATTCGGCTTTTAATCCACGAACGCTTGGCCCAAGAAGACGATCCTTGAATTGATAATCAATCTCGCAGCATCTCTCATCCGCGATCTTTCTTTGTGCCTCGCTGTCTTAATTGCATTACGAATTACAGGGCTTTCTGTAGTATTCCGTCTTTGCCCTTGGAGAGATGACTGCAGAGATAACTGGCCAAGTTCCCTTAAATCTTAATTTGTATAAAATCAGCAAGATCCATCTCGATTCATAAGACCACATATTTGATACTTGAGCTTTATACAGAATCCTATACTTTCGGACCTTGAGATTCGACAACTAAACATTTCTTAAACCACTCCCGTAACTTTCAGACATCCCCCAGAAGCGTTCCATCTTCTCCGCCAGATGATTTGCAGAATTCCGTTTAAACGGACAAGGCTGCAGTCCCATATGTTTCCAATAGGACACGCGAACGTCATTCAAGCGTTTCTTGGCGGGCGAAGGAGAATGCAGGCAGCGTCGTTGTCAGGCCGATCCAACCCTTTCAGCCCGCCTAACGAGGTATATATCACCGGCTTTATATGACGAATATTTAATACAGCGTGCTGTCGGTGGTGTGGGAAGGGCGTCGGGACGCTCGGACAGCGCCTCGTATTTGTCTAGAAGCGGGCGAGCCTGTAAGCTTAATTGGAACCAGCCGACTGTGCCAGTCCTTTTTACGAATATCCCAACGTTCCGTCGCGATATCGTATTCCTGCGGGTCCCCTTAACGAATTTATGCACACGCTCGTGATAACACCGTTACACACACGCGAAGACAGTGTGTCTGGTCCACACCCGAAGAAACTACGCGGCAAGGCGCAAGGGTTGCCAATTTTCGACTCCCCCCTCAATAACACGACCAATTTATGCACCACTGGGATCCCGATGTTTAAGGGACTTAATGAAAGCTCTTTCGGGATTCGTTACATCATTCCCCGGTGTTGCCTCTTATTTACTGTTATTCGCACCTGCTGGACGAACGTGGGCCGGCGTCGAAATGCGTGGAAAGGGAATTGGGATTACACGGGGAGGAAACGATGTGCCGCTGTTAGGAAAATCATGAAGGGCGAAATTTAACTTGTAATTGACAAGATAAAGTCGAGCAGGGTGGAATCGTTTTTTTTTTCTCGGAATAATGTAAGTTGGTTGTGGCAGTTGTTTGTTTGGTATATTGTATGCTCCTCTTACAAGGGACATTTTTTAGGTACACTGTGGCAATTCTTTTTCTTCTTCAAATATTTTGGTAAGTTCAAAAATCTAGGGGACATTTTTTTATTTTTGCTTAATCTCAATTTTTGGGGCGAAATAGCTGTTTAAAGCTCTAGAATCGGCAATTAACAAATGCAAAATGACAAGTTTGAGGGGCTGTTTCACCCTTTAAAATTGAGACTGAGCAAAAATAATAAGATGCGTGCCTCTTAGATTTTTCTACCCAAAGCATATTTCAAGGAGAAGAATAATGTCAAAGCTTGAATTTGTTGGTAATCTGTTGTGTATCGAGGTATCTGTTCGCAGTGTGGCAGCGATAAGTGACAAGTTTACCTATCGTTGCAGGAAGGTCGAGAAACAGTGGGCCCGACAATCGATCGTGGGGCCAAGAAAAGAGGAGGAAGGGCGGCCGCGAAACCGCGAAAGGAAATTCGTTTGGCGGTCGTCGTGATTTTAGGGGTCGCGCCGTAACGTTGGCAAACGGATTGACGAACCACGGACAACCGCTGTTTGCCTTTGTCGACCACGCGTAACGTTGAATCCGTCGTTGATCGACGATTATCGTCGGCGACGTGCGTCGATCCACAATCGCGGCCGACGAACCCTAGCATTAGCGAACCATTCAGCGCCACGCGTGCTCTTGCTCGAACAATATACGATCCCCTCGCCAAACGGTCGCAACGAATATAAATAAAAAACGAAATATCATCTTCAGTAAAATTCCGCCGAAAATCCTTCATTTTCGCAATTTTAACAGCAAACTATTCGCAGGAAAGAAACAGAAGCCTACAAATCCCCTCTTCGTGAAATTTATAGAATCAAAATAAACAACGACCTCTAATAAGTAGATTGCCACTTTAATGACTTGTTCTCGAGGGTGTTTAATATTTTACAACGGATCTCGAAATTTCAAAGCTACTCGGCAAGCTAATGAGTTGAACTCGCGTTGAGAGGGTTATAGTTATGGCAAAGTAGATTCAGTTCATAGATACATATTATAGAATTAATAGCGGTTTATATTTTTCTGGGAACGAAATTCACCCCAATCGCGATCGTGTTTCATGGTGGGAACAGAATATGGACCGTTCGTAAAATGGTGACGAGAAGAGATAGAATTTGAGCGCCTGTAAGATTTGTATCGTCCCGTTAGTACCCCTTTAATTAAATGCATATTGTAGCCAGTAAGCTGAAAAGCTGAGAGAAATCGCAGAATCGTTTCTACGCTTCCCTGGGCCCGTTCGCTGCGTACCTTACGGTCTAGACTTTCCGGTCTAGCACGCACCGCCATGGCTCCTGGGATTTCAGCCCCCTCCTACGATTCGAGAATCGTCAATAAACCAGGGTTGGACGGTAGCAGGTATAATAGAGAGAGTAGGGGTTGTTTTCGGTAATTACAACAATTAGAAAGCAAGAGTGACGGAGAATATTTCGTACAATTTTTCTAACGCGAAGATAGAACGTATAAGGCACGTGTTTGTCCTAATGATATTTAGCTCGACGTTCTCTGCACAGAGTTCATTTGTTAACAAATTACAGCCGACGCAAGCATCCTAACAGGGCTGTGCTCTGAATGTGTTTTGAATTGGTAATGACTGGTGTCTAACTATGTTCTTTGATGATTGAACGTGATGTTGCTGCTGATTCACTGTATTCTGTCTGTGGTATATGAATGTGCCCTTAACGATAACACTGGCTGCATCCACCTGATAATCCTCTGTGTGGCAGGAGTAGTATATTTCATAGAACAGTGCATATAGACGAAATTTCAAAGTTCGAAAGTACCAACATGAATTTAAAAATTCGACATGGTAATCTGAAAGAAAATGCCCTCGTAATTCCAGCATACCCACTACCACTTGAAAAAGGAAAAACGGTGAACTAACGCAAACACCCTTAGTAGCACTCGTGAAATAATCGTCGGATGAATTGAGCAGGTGCGAAGCGAGCCTTGGATCGTCGCTATCGTCGCGAGAACACCATCGACCATCGAGTGAACGAGGTTCGAAAATCCCCAGCTAGCGATAATGCAATCACGGGGAAGCCAATATTGGCGGGAAAAGGAGCATCGGGATGGACGGGGGGAGGACGGGGACACGCGGACGGATTAAGGTCGAACAAGGCAAAAGGACAAGTCTGGTCGGTGAGAGCAGGCGGCCCGTCGCCGACGCTCGAATCGGCGTGCACCACTGCGCACCCGAGCGTGGAGCTGGCCAGGCCGTCTACGTCCGGCGGCAGTCGGTGCTCGGGAGTTTACTCTCGCGCCTACCAGTCGGGTCTCTCACGGGCAGAGTAGCTCTCTCACGCGAGCAAAATAAGCTCTCGTCCAGCGCGGCCGTTAGACACGCGTGTGTAGGCCGACTGTTCCTCTCGTCGCGCCTCATCCGCTCCTCGTCCCTTCCGCCCTCGTTGCCTCGCCCTCCCACCGCGCCCTCGGCACTCCACCCCTCCACACCTGCCACACGGCCCGTAGTCCCTTCCCCCTCCATCGAAATCGATGCTACTCGCGGATCGCGAGTTCAGTCTGCGACTGGCCACCGCGTGTGCAACATCGCTCCCCTTCTGTCGTTTTTTGTTTTGCCAACCGATCGCTCCCGACCCCTCACGGCCCCTGCCGCGCATCGTCTCGCTGTTCAACCAACGGGCGATTCGTGAACCTTCGCCGTGATCCAGAGAACGCCTGCGGGTGTCTGCCGATCCAGATCCGAGATCACGTGTGACGTCGCGCGACGCGAAAGTAACCGAAGGGGAAGATTGGTAAACCGAGGGAGGATAAGGCTGGAGGAAGATTCACGGAATGAGGACTGTCCTTGGGACGAAGGGGATGCTTCGTATGATGGTTCTTGGATGCAAGTTCGGGGAACGATCCTGAGGCGATCGGATGTGTAACGAGGCGCTACCGTCGAGGATAACAACCAGCCAGCCCCTGCTGTACCCGTGCGGGGGGCAGGATTTTTCGATTGGGTGAGTAAAGAGCTTTTGAACATTTGTTGGCAGAATTTGGCGAGTTTGTTGGGCTGAGGAAATGTTGAGATTCTCGCAGCATGGGGGTGTAAAAGTTTATAATAGATCTTCACGATGTACTTCTTAGAACTGAACAGTATTAACTACAAAAGTAATTAATTTTTCAATGTCAATAGTATGGTACCCGCGCCGCGTACATATGGCAACACACGCGTACAGCATATGATAATATGCCTGACGTACTCGCAATTAAACCGTAACGAACGAAACAAAATGTTTGCCCGGGTTTGCGCGGTAATTAAATGATATCTGGTTTACTCGGACCTGGTTATCGTGAAATATTTCGAAGGGTGAGCCATTGATGTAAAACCGTAACACGACCTGACAGCTCATACATACGCTGGGAAACGAGTGGAGGAGTTTACCGTTGGTCAGCCCGGGCAACTTTATCATGGACGACACTCGCTCTTGTATTTATCCACCTGCATCGCGAAATTCGTACCCTCACACGTTCTCGCAAGACATTAAAATTCTTGAGCAGCCTATTTCTGTACTGGCTGCAGTATCTGAAGAACTACCATCTAGCGCGGATCATTATCGCTAATTTCTGACATTGATGTATCACTGAACTCTCTATTAGAAGGATAATTAACTGAATTTTACCTAAGCGAGGAGTTCAACTTGTGGCTTAGCCATTGTTTGTGTTGGTGTCAGTATATGCAGTAGTTTCTACAGTGTTTGACTAAACTTTACCAGTATATTCTATTAAGCATATTGATAACAATAGATCCACAAGTGCTTTCTTTCGCAAATATAATCTTTCAAAGTTGCAGATTACAGAGAGTGTTCGAAATAAATTCATTGAGTAAGAAAAACAGCTTTATGTGATTATTAAAATGATTATTTTCACGATTCGGTATCGAATTTTGATTGTTTACGTTTTATATCTACTTAGTTTCTCGGATTCATTAAATTCAAATCTCTCCACGAACGTGCAACTTTCAATGCTAATAGCTCGACCAGGGAAAGCCCGTTATCTTTCTATCAATATAATCACCAGAATATACCAGTAAAGTTTGGGCATGCAATGTAGAAGCACCTCATATAAAGCAATTAAATTAGAAACAAGCCCGCATAGCATCCACGAAGAACAAAACCTGAAAACTATCAGTCGGAATAAACTTGCTGCGGTACCAGTTCCGCGCCACTACTTGTTACGTAAACGTTACATGTAAATTACATAAACATTGCATGCAAATTCCCCTAATTCACGCCGCGAGTCTGAACTATATAGTAACTTCGTTGCTTCCGCCCCGGGAAGCTTAGCGAGGCGACGTTAACGACACAGAAACGCGGGAAAGCTTGACGCGTCTACTACCCCCACGCATTTTAATTCATCCTCAGACAAAGCAGTTTCTATTCATTCCCTTCGAAAGACCAGGATCAACGTTCCCAACTTTCTTCGCGCGGAAATAGATAATGAATACCGCGAAATGGAGTCGCGAAGTTGGGCTCGATTTATGCGTGGACAGTTAGATACTGAATGGAAGTAGTGAGACGTGCGATCGGTCGGCCAGGTCGACTTTATCGCGGACATTTTCGGCGACAGTTTCCATTAAGGTGCGCCTCGATGTCTCCGCGACGTCCACAGTTGCGGCGTTCGCCGCAAGAAATTTCATTTTCCCTTTCTGCCCCATCCTCCCGCACCCTCCCGATCTCTAACCACCGCACGAAGCTACCAACCCCACCTCCCCTCCACCCTCGATACCGTGACACGGTTCGCGACAGTCATACGTGACCTCGCGAAAACTTTGTTAATTAATCGCTTTGGAAATATAATCCGCGCGGAGCGTAACTAATCAGGTAGAAACTCGGTCGGACGTTGACGGGCATGTTTGCTGCACCTATCACGTAGGGGGATGGAAATGTAATTTGCTCGGATAGAGTTAGCCCCGTTGAATGCCGTGGCCAAGCTTCGCCGTCTGTTCTGCCCATCAGCCCCGATCTACTCGGCCAGCCCCATTGATCGCCGCCACCGATTTCGCGTGTAAGGATCCTCTGCACGAGGGTGGCGGCCTCAGAAGGCCTCGCGTGGGTAGCCGTTTAGAATCGTGGAAGCTCCCGGCGTCGCAACGTTTCGGTCTTCACCGCTAGGACTGGTAGACGCCTCGCGTTGTTGCGCTTGATATTCATGATGATGATTTGGCATCGTGGAAGGAACCAGCCGCCATTTTGGTGTTCCAAGCATCCTTCCTAGATAATTCTCGCGAGCTTCCGTTAGGCGAACGAAGTAGGTCACTGCAAATTCATGAATTTCATTAGTAAGTTCAGTGTTGTCTTGGAAGTTGGTTAGGAGAACAGTGTTTGTTTATTTACTGGAAGCTTTTATTATCAATGACAGTGTACAATATTATCATACGCTATTAAGAATTCCTTGTAAATTATAAGAGATCTAAGGCTCATAAAGGTATCCTGGAAGAATATACCTTGAACACTCCGTACACATTGTTTCAACCTAACAATAACTTCTCCTTCCGTTTGAATAAAATATCGCCCTGCAACAAGAAGTTCCCCGATATCCTTCTCAACACTCCGCGATACGTTTACTTCGCCAAACTTCCTGTACAAACATTTACACCAGGCAAGCTAGTCTGCGCGTGGAATATTCCGAATCGTTGAATTTGAGTTAAAAAAAACGCACCGGGCACGTTGACGCGCGCGCTTGAAACTCTCTGCAATTACCAATGAACGAGGTCGCAGAAATACACAGTAAAAAAGGGAAAAGGAAGTATGTGACGCGGTCAAAGTATGAGTTTTGGTCGAGAAAGTCGAGTACAATAATTTTAATTAAACCAGGCATTAATTAAACCCGAAAATCTGTCCCGCGAGGCCCGTCATCGAATTAAAGCGATTGAACAATTGGGGCGGAGCTTTCAATTCGACGAGAATTCCCACTCCGGGTCTCTCGTTGAAAGAAAGGTGAAAAACGAGCGGCGAAAGAAGAATATGAGAGAGGAATGGGGGGGAAGAAGCGGTCGCGTTACGATTCGTAAATGGTCGCGAACGCGCGAACAGGATCAGAACGCGAGGACGACGATTTTCCAGCATTACATGGAAACGGTTTCAATGTCGGATGCGCCGACGAATTCGCCGGTTGGTTAAGCTGGCAGTTACGATTAAAAGCTCGAAGCTTCGGACGTTGGGCCGTCCATTTGCATATAGGAAGCTCCGTATAAATTCTGTGGTTACACTGCGTCAGAAGCAATAACGCAGGACGGCGCAGTGCACGTTAACATGCGTGCGATTGCAAAATGGTTACGGTACGATTGGACATGCAGCGTGAACGATCGATCATCCGCGAGGATACTTCAGGCCGCGTCGATATCGCAGAGGATTTTCTAGCAATGCTTTCCAATATCTGTGCATCGGAATAACGCTCGATTCTTTTCATCGCTGAAAGTACACTTGACTTCGGTGCTCTGAAGGATTTCGGGCGAAATCTAGTTGAAGGGAGTTCCTCTAAAATGTCGCTACTGCTACAGGCATTCACAGCGGCTGCCACGTAAAATTTCAAATTTCAAACGATTCTTTATTTACTATAGAGATTATTAAAGCTCACAGTGATATTGACACTGCAATAGCAAAATTTGCAGAAGGACCAGCGAAATAAATTCGCCATGCACTCGCACACCTGGCATTTTCAACTAAATTCGACCTCTACGCACACCAATGTTCTCATTCCTCCTATATTTATGAACATAACTGAGGTCATAAAACACAAGTGGCTCCATATGGTCGCGTATGGCTGCATTAAAAGAAAAAGCAATTGCAATTGAGGACCTGGTAGCAAAGGAGTGCAGCACTATCTTTTCCAACTTCGAGTAAATTAGAAAAAACTGTTTATAAAATTCTAGAGAACACTAATTGAAAAATATATATTTAGTAGTTATTGAATTGATAAGTTTTTATTTCTATTTTTGGCAAATTTTTCAAATCCGGAGCATTCGTATTGCGCAAAAACAGTAATGGGAGCAAATTCAAAATTTGCACTAAATCGCTCATTTGTTATCCGATTTGCACGAAACGATGTAGAATTCCTTTTACGCATATTACACGTCATAACTCAAAAGCTGGCAAACATGGAGATGCACTCCCCTTGCTGCAAGCTGCTCAATTGCACTTTGCGAGTGCGTTGCCGCGTTCGCTACAGAAGTTTTTCTCCATCGGTTTCAACCGGCCTCGCCTGCCCGCGGATATATCACTGATCGGGGCTTTCGAAATTCCCCGGCAAATGGTTTTGAAAGGTTGAAAATACAAGTGAAGGCCGTCGAGACCCATTGAAAAATGGGAACCGCGGACCGCGTGCTGGCCGCGCCAATAAAATCACGGCGAGGAGCCCGCGTAGGCCTAACATTAGCGTGCGGTATGCGCTATCGTTGCGGTGCGGCAATACAAATAGGGGCTGCTTCCGGTGGCGACGCTCGCACGGCGCCGGTTCACGCATCGCTTACTCATTGCCGAACATCCGGTCGGAGTTGGTGCCGCTTTTGAAAGCCGCGAAATTTACTTTAGCCCCACGGTCGCGACTTTAAAGTGGCGTTTCGGGGAGCGCCGGTGGCAAACAACGTTTGATTTCGTGCGGGATGGCAAGTAACGCGCCCCCTCCTCCGCCCCCTGTGTCGGTACACGCGTACAAATTCGTCGTAATGACATTGTCGCGTGATGGAATGCTCGGGGTTTCGGCAACGATTCGCGTGGAGCGTGTTGCGCTTTGTGCGCTCGAGCAGCCTGTGGATACGGAGGCAGCCCGCGTCAAAAGTCTAATCAAGTTTCGGGATCGTGAGTAGTTGATGGAACGGGTTGACTTTATTCTCTGATTTTGGGGTACTCCGTCACTGGCATACTGCTCCGTTACTGGGGTTTCATAATACTGCTCTAGCATCGACTCAGCTGTTTGTAGTATACTAGGAACAATGAAACATTATTCCTCTAGTACGCTTTGTACGCAACCCGTCTTAGTTACCTATAGTAATAGGACTCGAAGATTTCAGAGAACTCTGTCATTGAAGCGCGAAGACAGAGAAGACTACTTAGGGATTCTCCAAGAAACGTTCACGGAAATGTTTAAAATTTCTCCAAATACAGCTAATGGATAACAATAAATCTGGGTAATTGTTTCGACTTCACCAAGCCAAGTGTCTCGTCTCAGAGAAATGCTTAAGCGCTTCTTCGACTTTGAATCCCTTTTCCCGCTGAAAACCCGGGCTAATCTGACGCGATCTTTCGCAGCTTTCGCGCCGGTTTGAAAAATTATCGGCAGCAACGTGACGACGTTGGTGAAATCGGAGGATTTTCGCCGCGTCCCACCTTCCGTCGGCGTCGCTCCCTCCCGAATGATACTCGCGTTTTCAATAGAGAGCGCAGAACAATCGATACATAAATCAGCGCGGTCACGGGGTTGATTTATTGAGGCGTGCTGTTTCGCGAGGCCAAAACGACCCGGCACCGTCGAAAAAGTCCCTCGCGATGTTACAATTAATCATATTTATTTACGCGCGACTATCCGAGGTCAATATTACGCGGCGGGACGCAAAAGTTAGCCAGGCAATTTCGAACGGAATATGTCACGGCGAAGAACACGGTAAAAACGAAACGTGAAATAATTTCTCCCCTCCACCCTCGTTTCCTTCCTTTTTCTATTTATTTCCCCGCGCCCCGAATCGCATAGGTATATACACGATTAATCACAGTTCTTTCGCCGGTATGCAACGGGCGCTCACAATGAACCACGCGAAAACTTTTCCGACATTGTTCGACGGGAATACGTGTTTTCGTTCACGGTTACTTGCGCGAGCACGCCGGGGAATGGCGTAGTAATTAATACCTCGCCCGTAATTAGTCATTGAAACACAACGTTCAAGGGGACAATGACAGCGAGACGGGCTCCTCCGTTGCCCGTAATCCGGTTTAATTAAAATTTATTATTTAGCGCGCATTAAAAGGCCACGCGGTTAAATAACGCCGCGTATTCCCGCGACAATGGCATCCTTTATTAAAGAGCATTTGACGAATCTTTTAGAGCGCCCGTTACTCTTTCGACGATCGAACCGCTGGCAAAAGAGACACGAATTAAGGGAGCAATTGGAAGAACGCGTGATTTAACTTGTAACGATCTGCGCATGCAGAATGTACTCCCCTGTGTTTGTAACGAGCTCCGCGAGGAGCATGAATAAAGCACCACTAAATTTATATGAAACAATGCTGGCGTAAATGAATCGGTCATCGAGCAACACGGAGTTGAATTCTCACAATGGTGTAAACGCCTCGTTACATTCCGTTATAATAAAAAATCGCCACATTTGTGGATCTATAGTGCTCGACACTATTTTTTTGCCGAATATATAATTATGTATACATTAATTGGGACTCAAATGCTCGAGAAATGACATATATAGTAGGGTGGTCCTTATATGTATAGTAAAAACTTAATTTTTTAAAAATTTCTTCTAAGCCTCTCAGAAGCTTCCAAATATTGTAATTTAATAGAATTTCGTCTAAAATTTTGTGAAAATGTATTAAGGATTAAAGGTCGTTCAATGGCAATGAAATAATACTACTTTGGTTTAATTTATAGAATTTTTTTTCTTATACAGCTTATTCTAACTGGTTGGGGGACTGAAGAATTGAATAAATTTCGTTGTTATAGGTGCCAGGGCCCGTATCTAGTATGGTACCTGATTTTACCCAGGCCATGGTGTAAAATCGTAAAAACGGATCATATTTTGAATCATTTTTTTTTGTATTTTTCCTTCTATTAAACAAATTGGATATGTACTATTATTTAAAAAAGAATTTATTCTAATGAATCCCAATTGCAATTTGTTTTTTACTTAATAATGCAAAGTTATGAGATTTTATTCTTAACGTCCCGATTTTGCCCCAGTCCCTCCTACATGCGAAATATAAAGTCCTTAAGCGACCTTTATATACCAAAATATACAAATACAAAACACGGAGATATTTTTTTTGTCAAATAGAAGAATTTAAGAGGGTCAGACAATATATATTTTAAAGTTGAAAAATAAGGACCACCTTAATAAGTCTTCTTAAAAATCTTCTTAAAAATCTTAAAAATCATGTACTAAGAAGTAAATGAGCCAGAAAAAATAAGAAAACTTAAAAATCTTTAGAAAGGGCTAATTTCCCGCGACACATTTATTTGGCGATAAAGTTTGTCGCTTTGAATAGTCACTTGTTTATTGTATCTTAAATTCGAAACGATACGTCATCTTCTTCTAACTAATAATTAGTAATTTAAAACAATGCCATTGATGTATCAGATGATACACTATTTACTTTACAGAAATTTCATTTAACTTTCCGCCTGATCGATACGCAAAAAATATTTCCAACACTGTATTCCCCTCGAAGTATCGCAAACGCCATCCGCGTTGCTTTTACGTGCCAATTACGGTCCGTCGCTCGCCTTTCGACTAATTAAACCACTCTTCGTGAATGGCCGTGAAGGAGTGTTGCGCCGGAAAGCGGGGAAACAACGCGAGTAAACAATAGCGCGGGATTACAGTTTTACCCGTTGGATGTGTGGAAACACACTCGAAACACGTCGAAAGGAAATGAATGGTTAAAGCGTCGCGTTACAGGCCCGTTCAGCCCTCGGAGCGATCCGAACGGAAGCGTAAACCAAGAGAGCAGCCCGTTACGCGTCGTACGTTCTATCTCCATCGCAGCAAGCGATACCGCTAAGTAATTTGGGTCGATTGAACGTACGGTTTACGAGGCGAGGCGATAGTTTATCGTCGAAGCGTTATTCGATTACTTCGTGCACAGGCCTACGTGGGTGCGCGTCGTGCGTAAGCGCTCGGCTGTTATGCGTGCATGCATACGTGGACGTGTTCCACAGCCGAGACGCGGCATCTGTTGCGTCCATCGGTTCGCAACGGGCCGCGATCGTTATTGACGACGAATTTATCGCCCACCCCCGCTCTGCAAATAAAATCCACCGTCGGCAAGACGCGCGGAATGGTCCCCCTGTGCGTCAGCTGCGATCGATACGCTGGAAACAATGCTCGACGAATTTGCGGTATCCGTCAATCCGACGTGGCTCCTTCGACTTGGCCGTTTACTCTCGTTGAAGGAAAGGAAGAAAGGGGAAGCCGGCCGTGCAAGATGCATATGCGCGAACGAATTACAAGGGTCTAAGAATCCTCTTGGGCTTCTTATTCCTGGGAGTATTATAGCTACGTATCCCTCACATGTTTTTTGAATTTGTTTCCTTGATCATTCAGTGCACGATCACTTTGACCAACAAAGGGAAAGATAAAGAAGGAGTTTATAAAAATATCCTTTCACAATTTCCTTCGCATGGGGGCTCTATTTCTGTAATACTGTTGCGCATCTGCGAGGTACGTTTCTCCTTTGTCTGATCATGGCTAGCCTTAACTCCTGCGTCTCTCCTCGCGCACTACACCGCCGCGAATAATGTATTATTCCACATTCCGCTGTTATCGTCAGCAATATAAACGTCACGGAGGAAGAAACTGTCTTAATATTATTCATTCGTTATCGCTGAACCGTCTAGTACCTACGTTCCCCTCCGACGTTTTTAAACGTCCCGTCACGATCCACCGCAGAATGGTGGAAGCCTCTGGCCCGTGACGCAGGTCGAAGAAATACGGCGACCAGGGGGGGCGTGGGCGTCGGAGGGGTGGCGCTAATTAGCCACGTTCGTTCTAAATTTGTTTCCCCGGCCCTTCGCGAACGGACCATCGATCAATGAGGCGGCGATGATTAGTTCGACGCCCTGGGTCATTAGAACGCCCCGAGGCAATAAGTCCGCTCGAGTTTTTCCTTTTTTTTTTACCGTTATTCGCGACACGTAGCGGCGTGGTCGCTCGAGTTTTCATTTGCCGCGTTAGAGTCCTCCTCTGTCTCTTGAGGGAGACTACGAGTGACAATTAAGCGGATGGAAGTTGACTGGTTGCATTTATTATCGTTCCCTCGCTATCACGGTATTCTTGATACGGATGTTAACCTTTTCGTACGTAATAAAGGTTGCAATTAAACGAGACGGTGTGTTCTCGAATTACTAATAACTTTGACATTAATTGCACGCCGGTATGAGCCTGCAGACATTTAGATTTCGAATTAATCATATTTCCTCGGTCGTACTACTCCCCGCGTAGAAATGAATTCATGCGAACGTTTTGCGTGAGCTTTACGCGAGATGTTATAAAAGTCGGTCTCGTCTTCGGATGCGATAACCAGAGGGAGTAAAATACAGGGCGAGTCACGCACCATTTAAAGCTAAAATATGTCTGTTGTTTTTAACGATTCGAAAACACGTCTAAGGAAAATAAGTTATCCTTACAGGGAAAATTATTGCGATGCAGAAGATTTTTTCTTAAGGTCATATTTTCGGAAATTCCAAGGTCATCGACGTTTTTTCAAATGGGATGACGTAATTTTCATTAGTGTAACGTTCTAGCTAATAAAAAGATAAATTCAACCATGTGCAATATGTTTTACCTTTTCATATAAATAATTTTTTCTATATTTTCTTCCATTTTCTTAGTCTGCTATTACTTTTACCCGCCACCTTTCACACTTCCTTTTGCCCACCGCTTACCCCTCATAGTATCGAAATCCCCACCACCTAAACATATTGGAATTACTCTGAAAAGCACCGAATTCGCCCACACTGATTAGTCGAGTACTCGTTAAATTCCCCGTCCCGCGGCGCAGTGGAACCCGCGACAAACACGCGACCGCAGGCACTCGATGATTTTTCCGGTGACGGAACTAGGCAGTCCACCTCATTAAGGGAATTTAAACTGATCCAGAAGGGTGTTACAGGCGGCACCATTGAGGGAAAGGGGTTGGAGGGCGGGCCAGCGATCGAGTGAGGGTTAGCTGGAAATCGAGCACCGATACACTGAGAACGCTTGCGAAATTACTGGTATTCGTCAGACCCGGAGTTTCACGCACGGCGTGCAGAGAATAATCCCGCGTCTTGTCCGAAGCTCGACGACCCGATTTCCCAGCGACGTTGATGCCGCTAATCGGCGCGTTACACGGAATTGATTATGAAAGGATTATTGGACTGTAGAGGAACACTTGGCCCCCCGATTACTTCTGCCTCGTTCAATTATATTCTCCCTGGAAGCGGCGTCTGCCTAGCAAGCGCGCCGGGCGCCGCGAGAAACTCCTGGGCCACTTTAATGGCGCGAACTTTATTCGAAATCCGGCACAGTTTCCGCGAAGACGCCACGGGTGTGTAGACGGCGAAGCGGCTCCTTCAGTCTGCTCGGATTCTACGGCGACGTGCTTGATGGAATTTCAGAAAATTCAATTGCACGCGGAGGCTGCGTCGTGCCGTATTAATGCGTTAGTTTAGTGCTGGGCTTTGAATGGGGAGGTAGGCTAAGTGATTAATGCTTTAGTTGGAAATTCTGAGGCCTGATGAATCTGGACTTTCGATTGGGTAATGTATGGAAGCATTGAACTGCCTTCGTTGCTCGAGCTTATCCTCCACTTTGTGTGCCTCTGTGGACAATGAATGAGGTGTGAGTAGGTTGCAGCAGAAATATTTTTGAACTTTAAAGTAAATGCATTAAATTTTAATTATTACGGAGTTCAGATTCAAATTTCAAATATAATCGCAAGGGTCTTGTGAAATTATTTTTAAGAGACGGTTGAAGAAGTTATTCTCTTCAATATTGTCACATCCTTTTTTATTTTTTAAAAAGCTCCCACGTCTTTCATTTATCAATTCATTTACGTAGAATGCAAAAGATTTTCAATCCAATGGGCCGAATACTCTTGCACAGTGCGGTACATACTCCGCCCAGCAGAATTGCACGCACACAAGTAATATCTGAATAGTTGAATGGTACATATACATATCTATATATTAGCAGAGAGTAAAGCAGGATATTACACGATGCTTACGTGCCAGGCAAAGGCCCAGGAACCAATATCCTTAATAATGCGCTAGTGCGCCGCGGAAGGGCGGTAAATTAAAGTCGGATATCGCGAGGGTCGTCGAAATGAATTTTCGAAATCGGTCGCATTTCACGCGCTACGATTCCGACTGCGGGATGGTCTGTAAAGAGGGGAACGCTTTGTTCGAGTGCCATTACGAGATCAAGGATTTTGGAAAGCCAACTTCCAAGGCTAGCCCTGAGGTAATAAGGCTTTCAGGATCCCCTTCGGGCTCGACCGAGAATGCTAAACTTCTTGCTAGCTGATGCCGCTTGATTGGCTCGTTAAAGCTGCTCCCTGAGCCTCGAAATCATAAGTTTCAACGAAATGTCGAAGGAATATTTCGCGGAGGAAGCTTACAAAAATCCTGCAGCCACGCCGACACCTCAAATACTTACAATTAGCTTCTCCCACCTGCGACCGTTTTCTCTCAATCCGTTCATTTCCCGTTTCTTTTAATTATCTTTTTCAATTAATGATACAATTTACCTGAGTAGTGGTCATCAAAAAGCATCAGTCTCAAAGCATCTAAGAGTCAAACTGAAATTCAAAGACCACAGAAAAAAGTGGCAAAGCCAGACTGTCAAAGAACGAGAATCAGAGAGGCAAAGTCACAACGGCCGACGCACAGTGTCAAACGGCTAGACAGACAGTCAAAGATTAAGAGGATTAAAGAATGAAGGGGTACAAAGAACACAAAGAATCTCGGCAAGGTATAAGTAGCGTGTCACAAAAGAAGCGCAGTTAAAGCTTCGAGTCAGACATCCTCTCTTACTTCTGTTTATCTATACTCGTGTCAACTTTCCCGTAACGTATTCTACAACACCAGCACTGGCGTCGTCGTTTCCTTGAAAAATGCTCGTCGTCGTTGATCGTGTAAGCGACAGCGTACGCTATACGAGCCATGATTGCTCGCTAATTATTATTAGCCATTGTTGGGACGCGTATAGACGGCATTCAAAGGATCAGGCTTCTCTGAAGCACGTATCATTACACGGCGCATCCGTTAATGACTGCTTAAGACGGACTTCGAGTGCACTCGAGGATACCGAAGTTTCCTCCCTGCAGAGCAGCAACCGCTCGCCTGCCTCGTTAAGATCGTTCAATGATACGTTAAGATCCACTTACGCCCAGTCTAGTTAGAACATTATAACTACAATACGAGTCCCGATTGCTCCTGCATGCCGTCGCAATTGTTCGATGGGGCGTAATTAATACTATGTACACGAAGACGGGTAACAGCGCAGTGCTATATAGAATTACTCGAGAACGAAGCTCGAAAGAGATTCCCCGTGGAATCAGGCCGTTCGTAATAATAACTTGTATAAAGAATTCTGTGTATAAAGAATTGACGGAGACAAAAATCCTATTCCTAAATGGACCCACCTTGTCTGTGTCAATTAAAATACAAAAAAGAAGGGAATCGATCCTGAATTTTGTGAAATTTAAAAGCATGGTGAACAGTTTGCGCAGGATATTTATAAAATTCTTTATATATCCCGTCGTCGTTTGGTATAAAAATAATTTGATGTCCGCGTATAAAATCGTTCCATTACAGACTTCATCTTCTGGTCGGCGGAGAGTAAATGTTCGGGACATTAATAGCAGCTTAAAACGGTTTAAAAATAGGAACGGTCTCCATGTAGGTATCGATTTCTCGTGGAATGTATAACTCGAGCTCGATACTTATTCAAAACGCGAATTGTCGCAGATAGGAGCAGGCACGTTCAATCAAAGCCAACGAGACCGAGCATAAATCCGTCAAGCAGTACACTCAATCAACATTATCGTGTTGTAATCGAACGTTCGGAGGAGCAGACGTTCCAATTGTCTCGCGTAGGAGAACTACCCTCAGTTTACAAATCATCCGTGGAGAATAGACAGACCTATAGAGAATTGACAGGGAATTCATCGCGATAATAAGACAAATGTCTCCATTAACGATTCACGTAATCTGCACAAACCACCTGCCTCCATTTTCCCATAAAAAGTTCTAACTACTTAGATCGGTGCACTAAGTAATTAGAATTATTAAATCGATCATTCTACTCATGATTTAACGATGAGACCATTAGCAGCGCAAAAGGGGACAGCTTTTAATACCTTAATACATTTAGATCAAGAAATCTGTCAGGCTGAGAAGTAGCTGATTAAGATTAACACGTTTCAATTACCGAATTAGCTAATGGAGTGTAACGTGATCGATAACAGGTCGTTAAAGGGCGCAGAACGCTTAACACAGTCGCCGCAAATTCCATCAGGAGATTCACATCGCGCTAACAAATAACTACAATCTGAAAGCCACAGGAGCTACTATTCAATAACTCATTCAGCCAACTTCTATCTACCGTAACCACTAATGCAGCCATTTACATTCATTACTTGATCGGAACAAAATGTACCTACGTTCTGTACGTCTGAAAGCCGTACTGAATACTCGCCACCGCGAAAGATCCTCGCCAGGGCAAGCAGGCGGAGATAGAGGGAGGGAGATGTTTGGGTGGCCCTCGAGTGGTCAAGCTCTCGAAGTCCAGCCGCAGCCAGTTGATACGCATCCGTTAATAACGGCTTAAAACCGACTTTCGAGTCCACTCGAGAATGTCGAAGTTCTCTCCTCGCTGGCTCGTCTGCCTCGTTAGAGCCGCGGCGGGCTCCGCTCGGCGATAGCCAGCCAGCGGAGCAGGCTCTCGGCCAGTCGCCGCTACTTGGGATGGTGGCGGGCGAGGAGGCAGATTGAACGGCGCTGCAGCCAAATTGCTTTCGGGATTATTCGCATCCACCTGACTGTTTCCAGCCGCGACGCCGCTGAGAGGACATAAAGGATTGCTCCGGCGGAGACGTGCACGCGCGATATGCACAGCGACGTAGGCCGCTCGTCAGCTGGATCTGGCCGACGGCCAATGGCACCCGCGGCACTTCTCACTCGTACGCCGTCTGCCCGCCGGCGATTCCCTGCCGGGGACCGACGCGAGCGAGCTCGTCGCGTCGATACGGGTACCGGCCATTGTGATTAAACGTGGCCCCGGGAAAAGGACTTTCGTCATTTCCGGGCGCCGAGCCGACAACTGGGTGTCGTTTCGGTCTGGGATAGAGACACGAGGTACAATCAGGTGCCTTTCGCTTGGGTGTTTGAGTAATTCTGTCTACTGCTGGCACGGATTGAGGTAGTTTTGCGGCGCGAGTAGGTTAATGCTGTCGTAACGAGGTAGTGGTATGTTTAGGGGTGGAGTTAGTTTTAGGAGATGTTGCGGCGGTTTGTGTTGTTGAAGAGGGATTTTAGAACTAAGTGGGACACTAGTCTCGTTGCACTTAATATTGTTTACAACACCCACTCACCTTTTTGAAATTGAAACACAGAGATATATCTTAATGGGTACCCTCGGTCTGACCATATTGGGTGTTTTCTACTTGTAGGAGTAAGAACGCGCACTAACTAGGAACACTATTCAGTTGATGATGGAATCGCGCAGATGTTTTTATGTCAGAACGGTCACAAAAATGTAAATTAAAGATACTCCCAAAAGCTGGTCTGACCCTTGAAAAATCGACAAAGATGGAACGGGGGAAAGGAGAAAAATGAGAGAAAGAGAATGGCAACACCGTCTGTTGAAATTGAATTATCTTTATTATTTTAAAATACATTACATTAAATGAATGATAATAGATTAATGATAGATAACAATTAGAAAAATTTAATGATAATAAATAAAATGAATGATAATACTATTGAAATCACAACAGTGGGTAATTAACCATTACATATTTATGATAATCTTGTCGACAAGAAGGTTTAAAAAAGTGATTGAAGTAAAAATAGATTCAAGATAAAGATTCTAGATAGCAAGAAAAAGATGGCGTATTGTTTCAAATTTAAGAATTAGTAAACAAGTGACTATTCAAAGCGACATATAAGCTTGGTATAAGTTTTCTAAAGTTGTACGTAAATTCCCTATATTGAAATTGTTTTCTTTGTCTTATTTACTTCTTACAATATTTTTAAGAAAATTTTATATACCATTTCTGGGCATTTATTTTTCAATTAATGTATACATACTCATATATTTGGCAAAAATAGTGTCGCGCAGTATATATGTAATCTGTCGATCAGTCTTCGCAGTGACATGTTTAGACTGTCTCGTTGGTCAAGGTATGAAAAAAACAGTGTTCGCTCGTTGCAGTCATGGTCAAAATTATTATTGCTGCAATCACTTTTTTAAACCTTCTTATCGAGAAGATTATCATAAATGTAATGGTTAATAAACCTACTGTTGTGATTTCAATAGTATTATCATTAATTTTTCCAATTGTTATCTATCATTAATCTATTACCATTCATTTAACATATTGTATTTTCATGTAATAGAGATAATTAAATTTCAACAGACGTTTTTGTCATTCTCTTTCCCTCATTTTTCTTCTTTCCCTTGTTCCACCTATGTTGATTTTTCAAGGTCAGACCAGCATTTAGGAGCATCTTTAGTTTACATTAAAACAAATTAATGCTTTCGGCGCACTGGTTCGGTCAGTTTTACAATAATTTTTAGCTAATTTGCAATTTAAATTTAATAATATCCCGACGTTTCGGTCCGTCTTTTGAACCTTTTTCAAGGAAAGATTTGTAAAATTATTGCCTTCGCTATCAAAGTCACACGTTTGAAAAGACGCGTGAAAGTTTACATTTAGTATTTACATTTAGTATTTACACTATTCTGAGGGAAGGTGTATCAGCAACTTAGAAATTTTTTTATGAACTTCATCAGCTTCGGTCCCGCGACGTGAATGTAGACCCCAACGCATGCCAGCGCAAACTTTCGTTGCACGACAGTCATACGCTTGGAAGCTGGTAATTTTGTAAAGCGGTGGTAATTTGAAACATTCCGATCCTCGGTACACGATAGCGCGCGAGAATCCTCAAGACGGGGTTGGTTAAGTGGACGTAGCGACGCTGAAATTGCGACGGGCGTCCCCAGTTTTATTGGAAATAATGGAAAATACGCAACGCTGGTGGTGGGGAGGGGGATGAAAGGAGGAAGGGGTGTGGTTATTACTACCTTACAACGGTGAACCGTGCGAGGACGAGGATTGTTGAGGACGTGTCGCGTGAAATTCAACGAAAGCACCGGGGCGATATCAACCGCCGAGATTTCTCGTTTTCGCGAGCAGGAACTCTTCTAAAACGGAAGATGAAAGCCCGCGGGCAAAGAGGGGAAGCTGTATTCAACTAGGGGACCATACGTCGCGGAATAAAAAGTAATTGTATTATCCAATTGCGTTGGAACGATCGCGACGATAATGGAGGACCAAGGCGAGCAATCTTCCAAAAATTCGCTCGCCGAGGGTGGAACGTAAAAGACTGCAGAGGGGACGAGAAATATTATTCCCAGCGCCGCTCTAAGAAGGAACAGCCCTGATTTCACGTATTCGCGTATCTTATTCTCATACATCGATAGACGGGGGCGACGGCGAAGTCAGAATTTATGAAGAAGGATGCATCCTCGAGAATCATTACTCCTCCTTACGATCGGATAACGATACATGCAGCCAGGCTGCATAAAGCTCTGAAATGATATCGTTCCATCGCCTCTGTTCGTGCCTGGGAATGCGTCTGCATCGAGGGCGACCAGTGAATAAACAAAACGGAGGCCCGTAACGAATGCGCGAAAAGACGCGATACAATTCCAATTCCGACTGAAGCCCCGATTTATTCGAGCGGTATCGGTATTCGATTAATAACTATCGGGCGCGAAATAATGCGATAACTGAGCCGCCCGTAGGAAACGGAAGCGGGACAGAAGATAAAAGCCCTTCCATAAGTCTAATGGGCAATGACGCGCGATAAGATTATCGGAATAATGTAACGTGAAATTGCATTAAATTTCACTCGATATCCATCGAGCGTTGAAAAATGCTGAAATCGTATCGGTGGAATCGCACCCGGCGCTAATGCCTCGCCTTTCTCGTTTCTTTTTTTTTGTTCATTCCATCCTCTCGACTGGTACTCCCGAGAGCAAAGAAATATATTTCACGGCTGACGGGGACTTAATATCGTTACCGATCTGAAATTCGTTGTGGTAGCAAGAAACGAATGGCGAGCGACATGGAAATTGTTCAACGCTGATAACCGCGTGGTTGTGTTAACTAGGCGCGAGTATTATTAACGTTTAAGCGGATAGTGGGTGTACAGGAATTTTTAATTATTAATCATTCAGTACTGATAATTAAATAAGCTTTCATTCTTGAAACCATTGAAACACACGATGCACTGGCTAGGTTACAGACATGTGGAGGAGTGTTGAAGTAAGTCTCGTTGAAATAAGCCGGATCAATCAAAAGTTGCAGTGGATTCAAATTTTTCCCTCGAAAGCTACTTTGTCTCCCGGACTTCTTTTAAACAAAAGTGAACAGGAACTGAATACAAATTACAAACCGACGTTCTGTTGTATCAAGAACTCGGAAACAGAGACTTGAAAATTCTGTATTCCTCTGTGTTTGAGGGGATTGAATTTAACCGAAAGCAGTATTTAGAAGGCCGATTCGTAGATTGGTCCAGCTGGCCGTCCTCTTTGAATTTCCATCGAAAAGAGGGGCTGCTGCGAAGGAAAAGTGTCTTGCGAGTTAGCGTATTTAATAGAGTACGTCCTGGGCTGTACGTGGCGGTCTGTGGCTCTTGAAACGGTATCAGCCGTTAGTGGATTACTCCGCTCCGTGAAAAGAGCTTTCCGTCCTTTTTGACCGGGCCCCTTTGAAGGGACTGTTTGAAGAATTCAGATTTCTATGTATTTCCCGCGCTTCTATCGAGCGCCGCGTTTATCCACTCTCGGATGAACCATTTAAATGCAAATTTTAAAGGGTTGACGACGAGGTAAACGCATTAGGAATCATTCCCCATTAATCGCGACTAGTAACTGTGCCACGACGAGGCGAAAGATGAATAGGCATCTCGTTAATAAACTCAATTAAAAATTGAATTATAATCGTCGTGAAATGGGGGAGGGGCAGAGCAAAGACGTGGTTCCATTTCTAAAAACAGAAATTTTACCTTCTACAGATGCCTGTTAAGTGAAATGAACTTCTTGGAACAGCTCCTCTCCCATCGTGATATTTTCCACGAAGTTATTTGAACAAACTGTTCCAGTTCTCCGAGAATTCTACTCTCTTAATAGACTGAATGATCTCTGTACGGAATGTTAAAAGGCCGTGGAGTTTGAAAGTTCAAAAGCATATAATATTCTCTTTAAGAAATTACAAATTCCCCGTGAACATGAATCTGAATTTTAACCCTTGTGGTGTCAAGGTACCGACGTGTTATTTCTCATTTCGGTGCTCGCAGTAGCCCGTGTGATCCTGTTTATCACGCTTCTTAAGTCTTCAGGCACCTAGACCCACTGTCCTCCTTTGAAAAAAGGCGATAACAGCTTCTTCAAAAATTTTCCATTCACACCCTGGCACACTGGTGTTCGCTCTCCTTCGGGCCATCGCGCGTCATGAGGCTGCGTTAACCGTCGCGCCGCCGCGTAAATGAAAGCTCGGACAAATAACACCGAAATGAACCGCGGACAGAGAGTCACCGGAGGCGGAACGTCTTCACCGTCGAGAACAAGCTGCTTGCTCTTTCCTGTTTTCCACGTTCCAGGGAGGCGGAGGATAGATCCGATATCTTCGCGGTGCAATCACGCCGCGGCACGAAGTCGCCAGCTGTTTTATCGGCGCTGATATCTAACTCGAGACCCCGAAAGAATCACAATCGTCCGGTTGGGATCGATTCGCACGCCACTGCTATCGGAAATAAACCGATAAGGGCGAGGTAAAAGCCGAGTCCAAGGCGTACTGGGATCGACGCTGGACTTTGAATGGGCGTCGAGTGCTCGCGGGATATATATTACGATGACCACGTCCATAAAGGAATCCTCCGTGAATCCACCAACATTCCATACAATGCTCGACGTCATTGATTCCCTCATTTTCTTTTTTTTTTTTTTTGATTAACAGTTCTTGCTCGTCGCACCGAGGGTCATTATTACTTCGTTGCCATTGTCACAATTCGCTCTTCTTACGCTCCAAATCACGCTTCGAGCCCCTATCGAGTGGTGTCCTAACCTAGTGGTCGACGAACAAAGACCCGCGATTCAAACTATTACACGCTTTGCCCCGTTGCTTTGAGGTTGGAGGACAGAGGAGTTTGCGGGATCGAAGGTCTGGATTTTTTAGAGAAATGTTTCAGTGAGGGAAATAGATTTGAGGCAAGGATATTCTTCAGGGGAATTTTGAATGCAGAGGGTGAGTTGAAGGTTCTTTTAAATACATGATGGTATTCTTGAGTATCTATTCTTCGTTTACTAAATTCATATGAAGTCTAATTTATTTAATAATATTTTACATCAAAGTTTATGTAGTGAATAACTTGGTTATCTGTCACGAGTCTTGCACACTCAGAAGACACCGACTATCCTCACCGGAGAAGATTGCATCGACAGCGAAACCAAATGGTGATCGAAGGAGCCGGATTCAGATACGTCGCAGTTAATCGGTTTTACGTTGTACATTTAAACGATTACTCGTAAAATCAAGCCCCCCGTCCGAACGACTGGCGTTTATTTCGACTGTTTTGCGAATCCTAGCCTGTTAGCTTCGTCGGATTAAAGAGAAGCTATCAGGGCGAATGAATCGGGTGAAAAAAGGTTGACGCGAACGGGGTTACTACGCGATGACAGGGGAAAATATGTGGTTTAGTTCGGTGATCCAGGGATTTCGAAGACAAACAATCGTACTGGACGAGTCAGGTAAGATGGATCCTTTTCAATATACCTACGCGTTGTTCGCGAACGAAGCACGAAGAACGACGTATATACGTAATCCTTACGAAAGTCTCTCTCTTCTAAATTAAAGGTCAGAAGCATAAACCTAGAAACACTTATTATCTGCGGAAAGTCACGGTCAAACTGTAGAAACCAAATTGGTCCACAAAACGCAACACAACTCCACCAACAAAGCAGCGGAGAGTTGCCTAAATCGTACCTCACCAATTTCGCAGTAATTAATGAATATAAACGACATCTAATAATAAAAATATGAAGTAAATACGAAATATGAAATAGAAACAAAACCTTATGAGCTTACACCCTATTTTATGCGTGCTATAAAGATTTAATAAAATCAAGTATGATTGATGTAACTTTTTACCAGTTTATTTTAGCTGATAATCAAACAATGCAATTTTGTCCTGTATTTTTGTATTTTTCTAAGACCGGGTTTAATGTAAAATATTTTACATTCATTTTAAGAACATATTACATTCATTATAAAGTTTAAATTGATATTTATAAATAAATTGATCATGTTTCCTATATAATAATCATTACTTTATTTTGAATATTTTCTTCTCTATTTGTTATTTATACTATTTTTAGTGAAGGTACGATTTAAGAGACCGGTTGTCTAAATCGTACCTTGTACAGTATGTGACAAAAAGATTAATAACAAATTAAATTGTTCTGAACAAAAGGTAAAACATATAATAGTAGGTGCCTAAAAGATCAAGCTACAATATCTAATAGTCATTTGCGTTCAAATTAGGACCAAATATGAAATATAACGTGAAATGTCTTAATTGGTACGATATAGGCAACTCTCCCCTATTCAAAGTGATGAGCATCCACTAAGTACTCGAAATGGCTGACATTTACAATTTCAAAAAGCTCTCATCTTATGCCTGAAATTCCTAAACTTTATATACGAACATTTCCAACATACCAGATATCATGAACGATGTAGCAGCGTTGGAAAACATTTGTTCTGGCAAAAGTGTGGCAGGTTTCGCTTACACCATCGACACGTGTGCGCTGAAAGTATCCTAAAAAATTCACCCCGGATTCCCAATGTAACGTGAAATCGAAGCCGCCAGGTGATTTCAATTCTTTTTTCCACCGCGGCGGGGCCGAGATTCGTTCAATTTCCGGGGGCGGACTTTTTCGAGCGTGTCAATCTGTCCAGCATTGCGCGGCGAAACATGTTTTTCGATCAAACAGATTTCGCGTATGCGTGTATAAACAAAACGTTCGATCAAACACGCCGTAATAGCAATTTTCTAGAACAACGACGATCCATTTCACGGCACGCGGCTTTCGAGAAAATATTTAGAGAAAAACAGCCGGTGGAGAAAAACGAGGGAAAAATGAGGACCGGTGCGGAATGAACGTTAGCAATTTCCCTCGCGAAAGATGCGAGGATTTAATTGACTGTGAACCGTCGGCACGAGGACACGTTACGCGATCATGACACCTGGTCGGGCAGTTCCTCTGATCCCGGCGTAGTGTTTGCGTGTGCTTGCGCGCACCGTCTGAACGTATATTTGCGTCTCCGAGCGATCGACTAATGCGGAAAATGACGTGGAGCTAATTCGATGTTTCACGGGGTTCCGGTCTGGCTTTAAACAGAGATCGAGGGAATGTCGCGTGCCTCTTGCAGGGAGCTCAAAGGCACCAAAGGAATTCCTCGTTCCAAGAGCAGAAAGGAGTCCCTCGTTAATCCCAAACCTATCTTAATTGTACATCTGAAGTAGTTCGGCGTGAAATAATTAGTACGCGCGTCGCTCGGCACCTGAAAGCCTGCCAAGGTGTCGAATCGTAAAAGAGTCCTACGAAAATCTTGCAACGCCTCGTTTCGCGAATGTACAATTCCACGGAGCCTTTGGCGAAGTTTATTGGTAGAAAAAAGAATGTTTACGGAGAGAACATTTTTCTGAAGATTGCACGATGTTCCACTTCGTCGATGTAAATTGAATTTAGAAGCCCCATGACGAGTTTAGCCACGGGAAATGTACCTTGAGGAAAAAGCGAGCCCACAAAGAAACGGGGTCACTGCATAAAGTCGATACAAGTTTGTTGTCTTAGAAAATGTCCCCAGCGTCTTGGGAAGTGTCGTGGTTGAATTTCTTTCGCGGGAATCTCGCTTCGTTAATGAAATATCCCCCGTTCTATTTAACACTTCTCTACTAAATTATCCCCTTTCCCTGGTAGCTCTGTTCTGAAGTTTGAATCGCGAAGTATGTAAGTAACTATGGGAAAGAGTTCCCCTCCGATCAAATTCAGAACGAGGAAGTAATTATTATTTTAAGAGCGCGAAATAAAAGTCGATAATTGGAGTTGATCCAATGCTCCGCGGGGCTGAAAAGCTGACTGGGCGACGATAGGCGCCGAGGCTACGAAACGACGTCAAATTAAGCGCTGTCTAGGCAAACTTAGACTTCCCCGTAGAGTGGAAGGCGATCCGTCAAAACTTTCGACTCGATATTCGCAAATAGTGCTCGGCTCGTTAAAAATCCTCCCGATGCTTCGCGGTGTCCAGAAGTTGGAGCAATTTTTTCGAGCATTTAATTTCAAATATCACGACTCCTCCAAACGTTCACTCAATATTTGCGCGTCCGAAGTAACATCCTCGCCGCGCAAAGTTTTCAAATTACCAAGAAAACGAGAATAATGAATAGCAAACGCCAGATTTCCACACACCTAATTTAAGTCGCTGGGTTAGCGCTTTCAACTACTCAGCCTCTTCCTTCGTCACACTCTGTGCAATCACACTGCGCGCCAGCTAAAACGATAAGCTGGCGAAGCTCGGAGAATTATTTGAAAATGGTGCGGGTGTCAAAGGTGCCGGCTCGCCCCGCAAGACGGCTACTTTCAATTACTCGATAACTAACACCCCTCGTTTCATTAAATTGCACAGTCCCGCTATCCAGGAGCGAGAAACTACTGTAACTCGACGCCCAAGGCGACTGGCGTGCGTAACAAGGGGAGTAAGTAGACGGGCGGGAGTTTACAGCGCTGTAACCAGAACTTTCAGGCGGCGTCGGCTCAATTAAAAGGCAGCCGACTCGTACATCATGAAATTTGTCGTCGCCGGCGGTAACTCGCGACAACGGGCCGCGGTCGGGGGATTATTTATCAGGGCCGCGGAACACGTGACGCGGAAACTGACGGGGCGCTAATTCGATGTTTCGCGGCGGCTCTAATCTGACGGAAGGAAGAGCCATCGCGCCTTCCGGGAGTTAAACGCCAGTTAGACGCACTTAACATCCGTGGGAGGACTCGTCGAAACTTTAAACTCGATTCGTCTCCCTGGTAGTCGTCGCGGAATTCGTCCTTGCTCGCTCTGGTTACTACGCTTTTGCGTACGAATATCCGCGATCCCGGCGCCGCCTTTAAAACAGCCGGCGCGCGGTGCGCTGGCTAAATTAACTTACGAAATGGAATAACAGAGTAGCCATCGCGAACTAGGCACCGTCGTTTCAGAATTTCTCTTTGTCAAAATAAACGCCGTTCGAACACTCGCCCTTTTTCTTTCTCCCCCAAGGGAGGGTGTGTTATGGAACTATAGGAAACAGTTGCGTGTTCCTCTGTCGCTGACGGACGAAAATTGCGGTTTCCCGTTCGCTAGGGCTCCGTGAAACATTAATCGTTCCTGGGAATAACGTGGAAACGTGCGTAACTGGTAGTGAAGTAAAGAATCATAGTCGAATACTTTTTATAAGTTCCTCGAGCTCTGATTTGGACTAATGACTCTGGTAACCATCGAGCCGTGAGAAACTATTATAGCAGACTTTACACACCTGAAATAGTATTAATAAGTTTCTAATATTCTTCTCCTAGCGCCACGATCGCGGACGTTCGAGCAACCGTGACAGTATAAAAGACTGTGAGACGTTAATCGTTGTCTCCACTGTTAAACGTGGAAACCCGAGGCAAGTAAGACGCAGTAAGACCCATGTAGCGCAGAAGTCGGTACGAAACTTTCATCCGGGAACAAATATTTTCCTTGATTGCGCCCGTGCAGCTGACACACGCGATTGCAGTTTATACCGTCGGATTAGACGACGTAATTCCCGAAATTAATTATACGAGGAAGGTAGGGACGCAGTTGTGGGTTGATGCGGCAGGGTAGGAAGGAAAAATTAATGAGCTCGTAACGGCATAATCGGTGGCGTTCGCCGTTTAAACTTATAGGTCAGTTCAGCGAGCGGGGCGAGGGTAGTAGAAGCGATTTGGCAAATCGTGCGTTAAAAATCCCAAGAAATACATTTCCGAGAGGGGAAAGGCACGGCTGCGGAGGTTTTTAATGGCAAGCACAATTTCCCGCGGTAACGACGGGGGGGAGGGAAGATGGAAATGGGCTGAAGGGATAGGCGGAGAAGACAGCTAGCGCGGTAATTCCGAAAAACGTGGAAAAACGCGAAAATAATATTTGAAAATTTATTCCCCGACCTCTGGACACGGCTGACCCTCTCGCTGTTTGTTTATCCCGTGGTCGTGCAAACACATATTCGTGTCACGCTCGCCGAGCTCCTCGTTGCAGAAGAAACTCGCCGTTCCGTCCCGACCCGCATGGATTTTCGCTGATGACGTTTGCGTAAGCCGCGCAAACAAACCCCGGCTCATACTTACCGATATTGCTCTCCTAATTAATTGCGCGGGAAAAAGGCAGGGAGAAACGAGGGGCGGCGAGAAAAGTGGCGGGTGGAAAAAGCGCGGTTAAACGCGCGGAGGGAAAAACAAACGAGCCCGCGAGAGCGTAATCGGAGAGTAACTTCAGCTGGTCGGGTTCACGGTTTGTTGGCCGTGCGTTACGTCCACCAAGAGGCATTTGTCAAATCTAGAAATCGTCCCCTACTATTATTCTTCCATTTCTATGCTATTGATAGTCGCTATCGATAGTCCCGAGAGCATTATATTATCCAAAGGTTCCCTTATGTCAGCAAAAGTGACGTCACGCCGTCTCTTCGAAACTAAACAACTTCTGGGTAAACAACAAGTGGTCCGTTTCACGTGTCCCACCCCGTATGTCAGAGAAAACTTCGTGACGGCAGCAGACGTGCTAGCGTTTTCAATATACCCTCGACTTCTGGCATCCTGGCCAACGGAGACGCGCTCGATCGCCTGGTCCGCAGAGGCTTAATGGCAGAGCAGGGTCCTCTTGGCTTTGCTATTACGCCACGAAATACCATGTCCACGGTGGGAGATAAACCGTGGCCGATCCGCGTACGTGCCCCACGACCAGAAATTGTATTTACGCTCGCTCAGGGTCTCGACGGCGCGCAAAACTGCTATAAATCCGCGGGCAAGAAACCGCGGGAAATCCAATAATGGCGGGCCGCCTGTTTAAATGCGAAACAAGTTATCCCCCCTCTCCTCCCCCCCCCTCCACCCCCGCGAGTGGGGCTCGCTGGCGTGTAAGTGGCCGGCATAAATCGCCCGTGCGCGCGTATCATACGCACGCGTGTACCCGCCGCGAGCTAGTACAGGTGTACGCGCGGTATCTCCTGTGTCGTGCATGCAGATTTCGCGCTGCCGGAATTAATCACGTCCCCTTGCTGAAATACGTCTATCCGTATCCGAAATTTCGGGGCTAATTAGAAACGGGGTCGAAGGAGAATTCCAGCGCGCGGCGCCCGTTAATTAACAATGTCGCAGGTGGGAGACAATGGGGATTAGTTGCTGTGGAATAGTACGTAGCCTTTGGGAAAAACAGGAAATTAGTCTGCAGTTATTTGTACGAGGTCTGTATTCAGGAGCCTTGGTGCGAGAAAAGATCACGTTAAATTAGAGGAAAAATAGAGAATGGCACAAAATAGCTTTATCGAGAAAATCAAGTTTTATTACTTTATACCACAAGTAAAGAAACAAGCTTCAATGAATCTAATTTTTTCATATAATTTTCTTCTTAAATAATTTATTGCTTTACCTTGGCGACAGAAGCTTGTGCTTAGGTAAAAAGTGGGGACAATTCGTTTTTTGCTCCAGTGCAGAGTGGACATTTCCTGTTTTTAAATCTTTAAAAAGAAATACGGACATTCTCTGTTTTTCTCCTTACCCTTGATTTGTTCTTCGAAAGGCGGTATTCAGATCATGCAATCAGAACGTTTTGTGTAAAGTTCCAGTGTCATGTAACTGTGCAGCATCCTTAGTAATATATAAAAGCGAAACGTTGTCTGTTTATTTGTCCTTCTTTCACGCCAAAACGGCTGAACGGATTTTAATGAAATATTGAATATATATTAAATACGTCCTAGATTAGATTATAGGCTATTTATTAATATGTTATCTAAAATAATAAATAATAATAATACCCGAGTGAAACCGGGTAACGAGTCAGCTAGTATTTTATATAACACTACATGGGAGATGGAAATTTCCCCTTTTGTTTCTCATTGAGCCCGAAATCGGGGACCATTTTCGCACCGAGGTCCTCGATAAATTCCCGCGAATACATTATTAACCGCGAACGTTCAGCCGACATTTTGTAGTCGCGCGAGTTTCGAATATTTCCGAGCGAATCGCGCATTATTCCTGGCAGCATGGCCCGCGTCGGTTTTATCTGCTCATACCGATCAAATTGGAGGGAAGGGTACACGAATTCCTGGTGTTCGGGCGCGAATTTCAGCCGCGATCGTAATCGGCCGCTGTTCACGCACGCGAAACTGTGGCTCGCGCGAGCACCCGCCTCTGGCACCAAGAAAAATCATGGCCGCGCCGACTACAGTCCCCCGTTCTGCACGAAAATGATGCGCATAATTATTAGAGACGTCATTTGTTCGATGCTACGTGTCCTAGCCGCGGGAGCGTTCCAAGAGCTCGGTTCGTTCCTCGTTTTTCAGCGGAGCGCGGCGTCTATGGCGCATAAATATGTAATATCTTTATTGCACGTTGATCCTTTGAGATCAACGCGGAGGTGCTTTAAATATTCAAGCAGGAATTGTATTCCCGACGATGCACAGCGGCTCTTCGCGAGAGGTCGAATGATATTCTTCGAGGAATTCAACTCAGCTCGGTAGCTGCGGCAAAGTTTCTTCGCGGCGAAGCTACCGGGGCAACAGGCATTTTATTCCACGAGACGTTCCGCGGCTCTCGGGGCTATCGATTTCGTTTTATAATTTCATGGGAGTGGCGTTACGCTGTACCGATAAAATGAGACAACAGTATCTCTATTCATGGAAAACTGTAGGAATTCGAGGAAACGTAGCTTCCACATTTCTGGCGCTAGGAGCTTCAGTTTATTTGAACCTCCTTCAGTTTTAATAACTTTTTGAGTGACGTTATAATACCTGCTTGCAGAATAAGAATAAATATTTCTACCGAGCTTCAATGTGGTAGTGTGATGATATATCCGCTGAGACAGTGTTTCCTAAGCTTTTTTCAGACACGTACCCCTTTTATAATATTCAAATAAAGTAAGATGAATTTAACAAGGTAAAGGAAGCACGTTAAAAAGAGATGTAGCAGAATATAATTCCAACTTAATAATATTTTCTTATCTTAATACACATATTAAATATACTTAAAGATATTTAATATATTTAATTGTCTCATTTAATTACTGTAATGGTTGTGCTTGCATCTGGCTAACCAGTTTTTCCTTTTTCCATTTATGAAAAATATCTGTTACTTCATTAATAAATTATGGCAATGTAATCATATGAAAATAAATGAATGCTAAGAATCGTCAACTAAAAATAACTGCAGCGACCCACAGTTTGGGAACCACTGTCCTAAGAGCACAAACGTCTGCAAATTCTGTAGATTCAAAAAGAAACGCATAGCCACTTGCTCGCCCCTTCTCCTCGCGCCTCCAATGCGCTTAGGGTCGCCACCAGCGTCAAATTACAAAGCTTAAAAGCGCGTTCACCCTGGTCACCTGGAAATCAATGGAACGTAAAAAGTCGATAGAACAAGAGAAGTTTGTCGAAACGAAAGTTCGTGACTCGTGCCGGTCGGAAGTCCTCGATGAGAAGCTCTTCAAATTACTTACGAAACAAGGAGGCCTCTCTTGCTGAACTTCGAAGGATCCGCGGGACTGGAAACATTAAAGGATCTCAGATCCGATTACTTAGCAAAGGTCGGGTCTCCTAGTGCACGATTCCATGCGAAGCATAACACGAAGACATAAATCACGCGGAAGGCCACGGAGGAAAAATAACAGGCATCCTTCGCCACGAAATTAACCTTAAATAGAGCGGGGCAATCGATATCGCGGGGGTTCGTGCACCCTTCCGCCGCGAGGAAAGAAAAGGAGGAATTAATCGCTCGGAGGGGGGTGGTGGCAGCATGTCGAGGGATGAGAAGTCGAGCGGAAAAATGCGTGGATAAAAGTAAACAGGCTCTCGTATTAGCGGGTTCGCATGGACTACTAAAGCAGCTCTTTGAAGGCAAGGCGAAGGTCTTGACGTTGACGAATGAAGCAGGAAAAGGTACCCCTGTCGCCCCTTTGTAACTCTCTCGCTTTCTTTCTGCTCGCCCCCTATTATACCCTCCCTCCTCGACGCTGCAAAATTAACTAGTAGCGTGGAGACGGCACCGGATGATATTTATTGACTTTCACGCTCAAAAGGAACCCGCGCGCTTTGCCGTCCTATCATCGTGATCGATTTATACGTATTTCGCGAAGTGTAACCGAAGGAATCGTCTGGCGTGATCTATAAATCATGTCGAAGTTCGCCTGTAGCGAAAAGTTGAGAGGCAGGAAGTAGAGAGTCGATGATGTGGGGATTACTAGGAACTGAGAGTGCCTGGGTAAAATTCTGCTACCGTAGTTATGACTGTTCTCTGATGCATCGTGTTTAGTAGGTCCATTTTCTTGTCTCCGAGCATAGGTAAGGAGAGTACTCTCTACCTGCCGTCGGTTTCAAGTAATATTCTAAAAGAACGTTTGTCGTCTCTCAACGTCATTATCTCAAAGATAAAGGATCTGCCGAGGCCAAAAGTGTTTTTATTTTGTAGCCACATTCATTCGTGTGTAATCAAGCCAAATTTTAAGCCGCTATCGTATCTACGACGACAGAAATACACGACTGAATTTTGTTGAGGTTCAAAGTATAACTTTTAGTATTTCCTTGAACTGTCTCGTGAAGTGCTGTTACCAGCGACTGATTTCTCTATTACTGCATCTAAACAGGTGTTTATTTAAGAACGATATCGTATAATGTCCGATTCTTTTTGTGTCGTATTGTAATTGTAGGAATTAGATTTTGAATTTTGTGACCTTATTTATGAAAGGAACACAACAAAAATTTATGAAGGGAACGTCATTTTCATATCTGTCACCTTCAAAACCTTACTATTCTTCACTTGTTTCAGTGAAAATATACCACGTAAAATTCGGGTTGGGATGCTATTAGACAATTCATTATTTATAGCTATTAAGATCATTTAGTTACATAAGATTAACTGTTGAGTTTTTAGTTCCAATTACGAATGAAAATAGCTACTGTGATTTCGGTACCTGCATAAATAACAATTAAAAAAATGACATTAATATTACCTGATTTTATTACACTGTCCCATTCATAAACACCCATGTCCCTTTCAATACAGCCAATTTATGAAAGGGACAAACCACACTTTCTTAGAAAACGAAAACTATGACATGTAAATATAGAGAGAAGCTTAATAGGCCCGTGTATTGTTATAGCCAGATAACTGGCCTTTCTAATGTTACCAATTAGAACTCGAATGATTATTTAGTTTTTTTTACTATCCGGTCCTAAACACAAGTGTCCCTTTCACCCCACCGCTCCCCTACGTTGAAGCGAACGCAGGCCGGAGTCAAATTCGCGTTACTAGCGAATAAAGGAAAAAAAATTTTCCCACGCCAAGCTGCGTTCTCGAGAAAATCGGACTCGGGAATTCCCAGAGCACGTCTGTATTCGACTATGTCTCGTGTAACTTTCAAACTCGATTCCCTCCAAAACCACGTCCCTCACGAACTCACTGTGCTCGATACATTCGACGCAAGACTTTCCATCTACGCGTGCCATAAATTCTGCCGCCACCTTCCATTTATCTCGTCAAATATCCGCAGAGTACCATCCTGGTACCATTACAAAACTCAGACGAGCATCGCTCCCTCGGCGGAGGTGTTCGTCGCGGGCGCCGCAATGACTTTGCACGAGTACTCCCTTCCGAGCTTCACAATAGAACGCCTCGGTTTCCCATTCTCTGCTATCGCAGCCTCGCGACACGGCGAATCAGAGCCGGCGGGGTTGGTGTGCGCGCAGCCCGATCGCGGCGAGCGGGCTACATTTTAATTCACGGTACATTAGCCGGAACAAAAGTTGCGGAAAAATAAATAGAAGCAAATTAGTGAGCTCGATTAAACTACCAAGGCGGTGCTTTGGGAAGGAAGGCCAGATAGATCGCGACATTGACGAATGAACCCGAGGAAGGTACACCTTACCCCCTCCCAGCTTCCTCCGCGACCACTCAGCCACCCCTCGCCGCTCCGACCCCCTGGCCCTGTCCCACTTTATCGTCGGTTCTTTCGCTCCGTTTGAATACGTCCCTCTCGCTCCCGCCATTATGCTACATAATTTACTGGGCGGGCGATGTGGTGGTGGTTATGCCACTGTCGGCAGCGGCGAACCACCGCCACCCCTCCGCCGTCGCAGTTAACCGCCGAGTCCCGCGGTTGCAGGGGAACGAGGGTGCCGAAGGACCCTTTGATCCTGCGATCCCCCACGAACTCCGAACCTCCGCGCGTGTTTGTATTGCCGTAAAAAGTGGGCCACCGGAAAAGGGCCCCTCCCCTTCGACCGCCACCCACCCCAGACACCCTAAAATCCTCAGTTGAACGCTTCTAATCGCCCCTCGAGTACACCCCCGGCGCGTCGTTTCTGACCGACCTCGCGCTTTCTCTTCTCCTCGTGCTTTTCGTGAAAGCTCTTCGCGCGCGCCGCGCCGCCTGTAAAGGGCGATACTGGAGGATCGTTTTTCTTCCTTTACGGAGCACACACGGAATAACCAGCACGTTTTAAGCGAGAAGAAACTTTTGGATTTTTAGCTCGGGTAGCTTGGAACGAATAAAATTATATAGGGGTCAATTGAAAGGAGGAATGACACTCTTGGTGCGCCACTTATGAAAATGTATCCTATCTATGGATTATACTGCATGTTATTCATTTAGTTAATTTGACAGGTGGCCTCGTGTTTGTAATATAAATAATGAGGTATGGAGTTCATAAGTGTGTTCTCTCATTTTTCTGCGAAGCTTCCACTACAAATGTTTGAAATCAATTAAATAGACTACTCCATTTCCATCTCTGTTCAAAAGGGAACCGAAAATATAATAGATATCGCGAGAATTCTGTGTGATGTATAACGGTTCCCATTTTCGTTGTTCTCTCGTAGCAAACGAAATTAATTATAAATTCCCGGCCTCTCGAATTTATCGTTCGATAGTTAGGGGGTTGGACAGGTCGGTTCCGAGCCCGCGCGGCTGAAAATGTATATCTTTCGCGAGGGCCACACCACGGCGATAAGACTAATCGTCAGAAACACCACAATATTATGCCATAAAAAAGTGGCGAATGGCATTAAAGTTCGAGCCCCTATCGGCCTGGTACACATCGATCTCGACGTTTATCGCGCGTAAATGAATTGCCAGGCGTAATTCGCGTTAAAGGGTTTCCTTGATCTGTACCCCGCGCGGCCGGCCAAGATAACTGCCCCGGAATCGACTCGCACGTAAAAGGAATTACACAGCATTTCCATGAAATTGAAAACTTCCACTTTGTAATTTGCAAAAGTCGCAAGCACGAGCTGCAACTTTGCAGTCCGTATTGCAGCAATGGGTGGCACGAACAACGATAACCGAGAGAGAAATAATTGCGTTGGCTTGCCTCGTCCGACAGTATACGAGGCCGCTTATGGCGGAAATATTGGCGCTCGGTATTTTTACCTGCAAACGAAACGAGGCTTGATACTCTTTCGATCTTCCTAACTCTTCGATATTCTCCTCTCGAAGCGAGAGTGTTCATTCTGTTCGATTGCAACGTATAAATACATTTTTAATACAGTACAGAAGTAGATTACACTTTCAAAATTACTAAGTAAATTTCCATATGTTTCCTTATAATTATTTATTTACTACGAATTTCTCGAACTACGCCCTTCAAGAAATACTCGAACATTCCAAGGGTTGCCAAGTAACCACACCCTTTTCCACGTCTTCTTTCACTCGCATACGAGTTAATCGTTTCATCCCCCGTCGAACCGTCGAAAGAAACCTTAATGGGCCGTCTAAGCGCCTAATAGCTGGGAACACTCTGTGGATATCGAAGCGTGAATGCTCGGGGTCCGGGGAGCAGCCGCTTAGCGAAGTTTCCTCGGCGGTCGAACGTGGCCTGATACTTTATCGCGTAACAAATGGTAGTTCGATCGTACGTAAACATTTCAGCTTGCCTGTTGCCACGGAATGGATGGCGTTATGGACTATCGGAGCCGCAGCTGCATTGCTACTCGCTCCGCGAGATATGGAATTAATAGAGAGCGTAGCAGCTCGTTCGTTCGGCTTCCAGCGGTTTCGCCGTCGACGTATAAATACAAGTAAACGCATTATGAGATACCTCGCGACTAATTATCGTAGCCGTGATGAATTGTATTACGAGCGGGGTGGAAGGTCTCGCAGAAACATCGACGGTCTACCAGTAACGATTATCGCGGCACCGTGGATCTACGTTGCAATAACTTTTCATATCGGTACGTTCCTCGTTTATGGCGTAATTGGACCGAATGGAAGCTAAGGACGGGTTTAGAGGACATATAACTGGGTCGAGATATAGGTAGAGTAACGTCGCTAAAGTCATATTCGGGCTACAAATTTATATGTAATGAAATACAGTTCGCTTTGGAGGGTGAGCTGCATGTGGAATGCATTTAATGAAACACTGCTTTGGTATGCCTGCTTGGGCTGAGTAGTGGATGACTCCGTATGTAGGTAATTTTTGCAGAAACTGCTAGTAGGATGAGTGAAATGTCATTTCTGGAAACTTGCCCTTATCACTCTACGATGGTTAAACAGTGACCCAAGAAATAGCCCCTTTTTGGGCCCACTATTTTGGAACTGAATTTTGTGCCAAATGATAGCTTATGATGAGGCATCAATCACGACAAATTTTCAAGTTGAGGTGACAATTAATTTCTGAGATATGGGAGGTGAAAAAGTGAAAACTCATTAACGCGTCAGCCCATACGCTTCAATGTATGGACATTTATGTCATTCGGATAATTTAAAAAATTGTTCCCCGCTGATTTTGCTGACTGCTAACAACGAATTTGAACTTAGATTTCAAAATTCACGAAAAAAAAATCAAATGGTCGATTCAACATTGTGGACGATATATTAAAAAAGGATCTACTACACAGACATTTATATCTCTTAATTTTTTTTCCGTGAAATTTAAAAATTTATGTTTAATTTCGTTGTTAGCAGTCATCAAAACCCCTGGAAATAATTCTTTAAATTATGGGAGTGACATAAATGTCCATACATCGAAGCGTATGGGCTGACGCGTTAATGATTTTTCACTTCTTTCACCTCCCATATCTCAGAAACTAATTGTCATCTCAACTTGAAAATTTCGTGTGACTGATGTCTCATCATAAGGTATCGTTTCGCATGAAATTCAGTTCCAAAATCGTGGGCCCAAAAAGGGACTAAAAAAGGCCTCATTTTTGGATCACTCTTTCGTACTTTCGTATTAAATCGAGTAGTTTACGAATTGCCCTGGATACGGCGCCACAGTACAAAAACAGCGCTTCAACGCAATGTGCGATTTCTTAGAGACATTTCCCATTATTTGACCAAAAAATGTTTCCAACAAAAGTTAGATTTTAAAATTGAGAAAATTTCTATGGTGCCCCTCGTTCTCCTGATACTCTGCACATTTACTTTTGCTTATTAGTTAATCGAGGACGGCTTCGAACTCTCAAATAAAATGTCACCATAGAAATTTCAAGAGATCTCCAAATCTATTAAGAAGACATTTTATCGCTCGCGTAATTAGTGTTTGCGCGAAGCTGTACGGGCAACAGGTAATCGATTATCAAATTTGTGACTCGGAAGAGAGGCTTATTAGATCGTTGGCAAAGGCGGCCGGCGGCTCTAATGTATTTTTACAGCGCGTTTAAGAACGTTGACCGAGCCAGCGACCTTTCTTCCCTTCTTTTATTCATATTCTTCAACAGAGGCGGATAATGCAACGGCGGCAGGTGCTGGGCACGTGCATTTACGCGCCTCCACGGTGTGCGTGCAGGCGAGAAACGAGAGACAACGCCGTAGCGGTATGCTCAATCGAATGTAAATAATGGCTGATCGGCATGGTAACGCTGCTCATTGTCGTGTGCTCTTGCTCTTCCCCGGACTTGTTGCCGCCGTTGACGGGATACGTGTCGGGCAACGCGCTGCTTCTTCCTCTGTTCCCCACAATTCGCGCGTAAACAAGCAAGAAAATCAGCAGGATAATCGTTTGGCAAACAACATTCAGTTACATCATCGATGAAAAACATCCCTTTTTAGAAACTACTTGGGAAGAAAAGGAAAACAGGAGAATATCGTCAGACTATTCTACATCAGCGAGGAGCGAAATACAGAAGCAGAATTTTAAAACTTATCTTTTACAATGGTATTTAAATTGCTAAAATATGAACCTGATCAACAAATTTTTCGAGGTGCTGTAAAGCACGTAAAAATCATTATTTTTATTAATTTTGTTCTTCTTTCATTAACCTACAATAATTTACTTTTCATTCTCACCAGCGTAATTTTTAAAAGGCAAATGTTTAAAACTAAGCGTTCTGCTGCTTCGGTGGACGCATGAGTGGCAAGTACACTAGAGTTTCTGGACAATAAACGTGTTACGACTACAAAAAAAAATGAACGCGTAGAGAAGTTTAAAAATATGTTTTAAAAAGCAAAAAATTATAACTACAAGGCCCTTGCGGCACCTCAATTTTATTCACGGGAATTAGCTTTTACAGGCTCATTAGTCTGGAGGACTAAAGGCAAGTTTTAGTCACTATTAGAAAACAGTCACACAATTTTGATTTTTCCTTCCACCCTATTGCACATCCCTCGCGAAACACTTGAGAAGAATCCTCAAGCCTGCCTATAAAATTAAAAACTCCAAGCAACACACTGGGGATCTTATTAAATATTCAGTTACATAACAGTCCACTTTCTGCTTCTTTATGCGCCCTTCATTTTAAGCGAGCAATTATCGTACATTGAGGATATGCGCAGGCAACATTCAACAGCGTATTCGAGCGGGAAATTGTAACCGAGGAAGATACCTGATCCATTAAATCGTGCGCCAGGGTTTTATTAGAGACTTGAAAAGTTTCGTCGGCAGAGGCTTCACAGATTTCAGAGCCTCCAACAGCACTCCCGCTTCCGCCAGCTGTTCTCCAGGCTTCCCTTATTTCCACGCAGACATCGCGCCACTTTCGGCCGTTCCGTAAAAGCCGCGACCGCTTAGGCTGGAAAGGCGTTCAGAACTATCGGCTTTGGGACAAAGTATCGCGCGGAAAGCGCGCTGTGAGTACGTGCATGGAGCTTTCCGCCGCGGCCCCGCGAAGGGAAGGGCGGCGGTTCTGTTGCGCGGCCGACGAAGGAGAAAGAGAACGGGTGCAGGCACCGAGAGAAAGGGAAGCGATGGACTTTTTTGCGGCGAGTGGTCCTTAAAAAGAGGCACGACTATGCGCGCGAGCGATGGCCACTTGCCGCGATGAAACGTCAGAAGCCCGAAACTCACCGGGGGAAAGCGTGCACGATGCACACTCGTAACTGCACCGACGATAATGCCACTCGGCGAATGCATCCAAAGGGAACTGACGAAGCGTTAGAATTTCAAAAGCCGCTCCCGACTGAAACGCATCGCGAGAAACCGTGTTCCCGTTTCTTTATCCCTCCTCCCCTCTATTTTTCCCACAACATTCCTCTGTTCCTGTAACGTCCCCGCAGCCTAAATCGCCGCCGCTACTCTTTCTGTCCTTGTCCAAGTCGGTACGAACCAGCCTACCCTTTTAATATACGCGGGACAGCGTGCACCAAAATGGCCACGGAGGAATCGTCGATAGAGAAAAATCAGAGCTGTGGGATCTGCGTTTATATTGCAGTGTTGTTTTAAAGTGAGAGGAATTTAGAGGTTTAATAGGGGTCCGATGACGATTGTTGTTTGTCAAACGCGCCGGAGTATTCCGTTTGAAAAATTTGAGAAAGAAAGGGAATGCTAATTGACAAGACCGGAGGAGATTAAGGGAAATGGTGTAGCGTTTTAAAGAAACGCTTTGTCGCCTAACATTCCGCCGAGTTTATTCACTTTGATGTAAGCGCACTCCAAGCGTCCCTTGGGATCTGATACTTCTCGCCCTTCACTTGCTTTTCTCTTTCTCGGCTGAAGAAAAAGGACACAGACGACGGCTGCGAGACGCTTTAAGATCTCGGAGACCACTTCGCGCGACGATTTTGCTGAAGTCAAAAAAAACTTGTGACGGCTGACGAGCAAAATTATATTAAATCTTGTGGACAACTGTTGAACATGAAGTGATTCGATAGCTTGCCATTAAATGAGGAGTGCTTGCAGAAAACCCTATAAGTGTCAAAATTAAAAAAAATTATCCTTTAATGTTCTATGTTTCCAATGGTAATACTATAGTATAGGTTTTTAATGCAATTTCCCTATGTAAATAAGTTAACAATAGTGCTAAAATATGGGATTGCTGGTACGTCCAACGCCACTTTTGTAGAAAACAATGTAAGAGTGAATTAGCTAGGGACAAACAGGAATGGCACTTGCAGTGTTTGCAAATTTAAATGAATGACACAGTTCATGAATGCTTCAGTTTTCCCTGCAACTACGAGGTGGCACATACGGGGTTTTCTATGAATACAATTCTTTTTTTCATGAATCTGAACTATATAAATGCAAAAAGTAAAAAAATTGTGATTGATTTGGGTTACTATGCACTTAAGCATATTTATCAATCAAAACAAATCAAATTTCGTACATAATTTAAAGTCAGAGAAGTTTTTCTCCCCTCTGAAAAATTTGATTTTTGGCAATTACAGTGTTTTTTACAAGAACTCTTCAAATCTATAGATGTACACTACATTAAAAGATGCTTGAAACGAATTTATCATTTATGCATGTCAATGGTCAATTAAATCCACTTGCTTCCCCTAAATAGTATCGTGTACCAAAGACGAAATACGTGGCGCGGAAGTTCTACGAGAAACAGAAATTTTCCCGTGCACATACCCTTTATATCACGCTAATTGTACATTCGTTTCAATCCCCACGGCTGTATCATTAGACAAACATAATCAAGTTAAAAGGGGGGCATCCTAACGTGGAATGGAATATTATGAAGATTTGCCGAGTTATTCCCAAACGCGCAGTCTATTATTCGCCTAATTCCCCGGCACATTAACGTGTACACGCGAATACAGTAATCTATGTTGCAATTGCCCGAGCGCGTCGAATGGCGCGCGATTTTAAATCGAATCACGGTTAAACAAGGTCGCGACGCATCGTATCGCGCTCCATTTGCATCCGAAATGGATCCCCAGGCGGCCGAAGCATTTTCTCATTTACCATTTTCTCGCGCGACTCGCGGCTATCGCGCCCGCGGCGCGCGCGACATCCATTCCCACCCGGCGTTATGCCTGAGAAAACCTACGACCACTTAGCCACCTCGCTCGAGCTCTGGAAATTAAGTGATCGAGGGTGGCGCGTGCACGCGCGGCAACGTCCTCCTTCCCGCATCCTGGCAGGCGAGAGGAACAAGTGTTTGCTCCTGGGGAATCCATTTTCCCGTCTCCTGAACGCGCAAACTGAATTCTTGAGGCTCGAGCCGCGAGAGTGGCGCCACGAAATTAGTAACATCGAGCGTCATCAGCGGTGCCACGGAAGGCTGGTGCACGCTTCATCTGCAGGAGAGCTCGGGTATCAAACGTTCCGCTTAGGCAGCCCTCCTCCCCCTCCCCATCCACCGTAACATCCTCCTATGCTTCAATTAATATCGCCCGGCCCTCTGCATCCACCTTAACGGTAATCTTCTTCCTTACCCCAGCTGTCTAGGTCCTATATCCAATCAGCGAGCGCTCGCTCCGGCGATCTTATCGCGATGCACCGTCTAGTTTGCAGCCATAACGTTCCCCGTTAAACGAGCTGACGACAGTCGAATTAAGAGGGCGAATTGCGAGAGGCGTATTAAATAAAATTAAGAGCCGCCCACCCCGCGCTCCTTTCCACGACCTGCTGGCTGACGGTGTGTAACGGGGCCGATATTGCCGCGGAGATTTTATGAAAGTTTCGGGACGGTTCATGGCACGGCGAGGGATGTTTAGGGAGCGGTGCGTGACGCGAGATTTGGAGCGTGCCCGGGGGGGATATTGGTGGCATTGGAAGTGGCTGGTTAGGGGAGAGCAGGGGCCTGTCACGCGGCAAAGCTTCTTTTAGGGAGAGTTTAGCAAATACTTGCGCAACGTTAGTGTTAAATACTCTAGCGATACACGATGCAAGTTTTAAAGACTTTCTCGTACAGAAAATGTCACTGTTGACCTGTTTAAATAATACGAGATATCGAGAGCCCTGAGATACTAAGATTTTATGAACAAGAAAAATCTGCAGCAGGATGGTGTACGAAATGGTAGCTATCTTTGCGCGTCGTATGGAGAAAGGATCGTTTAAAAACACCGCGACATAGGTATAGCGAAGAAGGGTGGAGGTGGTGTACAACAATGGTAGGAAAATGTGCCAAGCATATTTCTCGCATCTTATCGCAATGGCCGCTGCTGGCGAGGGGAAATTCTCCTCTTGGAGATGACGCGGCGGCCGCCGCCAACCGCGTTGCTTCCACTGCTTCGGCTGAATTGTAACTTATGCATACTACTTGCGCCGTGGGACAACGATAATGACACGGCGGCTGTGTCGATACGGTGGCGTTCCACTACCATCCGGCTGTAGCGGGGGAAAAATGCGTCGCAGCGTCGGCCAACAAATTGGATCCCGCTTCCCTCCCGTTCGACGAATCGAACAATGCTGCTCGTAACGCTCGTGCCATTAAGCCCCATTGAAAATTAACGGAATTCATAAGCGGTATCGTTAAAACCGTTGGTCGCAAGTGCAGGAAGAGATTTCCAGCGACAGCGACAGCCAGATAGGGAAATAATGAATCCGCCGATAAAAAATTATTCATCGGTCATTACCAGCGGCGTGCTATCGGCGGCGTACATCTTGAACGCGGACACGGCATTAATGATTAAATGTAATTCCAGTAAATTACAACACCGCTTCCGGCAACCGGGCCTCTCTAACAGCTGGGCGACACGAAACGTAACGCACGAACCACGTTCTCCCGACACACGTCGCAAAATCCCCGTTCACGGTCCACGGTATATTCGTCCAAGCAACCCCCGCCTCGCGCACCCCTCGTAATCGCATTGCCGCTTGATTATCCTTCTTAAAACTATTAACGGCAGGGAATCGCTTTGACCGCTAATTACCGATAATGATCTCGATACGTGCTCATTATCGCGTTCATCAATAGGTACAGTATTTCACCCGGAATTGTTATTCACGAATGAGTAATGTAAGCGGATGTTCGTTGTGGTATTCTTTTTATTCGTTCTACGAGAATATCTTGAAATTTGCAGTAGGTGGGTACTAGGGTGGCTCTTATTTACTCTTGCTGAAATTTTTTTCAAGATTTTCTTCGGGGCATCCTCCACAATAGTTCCAAATAATTAAAAAAAATCCCTGTAAAGTTTGAGCTCGGTTTTAACCCTAGTGGGTACTCACCAACGAGTTTACCTTTATTATTTCTCCTTACTTAAACACACAACTTATTTCCCCTTTAGACGTGCTCTGTTTCTGAAAGAACGATTAGAGAACATATAGAGATTTATGTGTTTGTAATGGCAGATTATTAACTGTGGATACACTGAAGCCTCGTCATTTACTTTAATGTGATATTAGATGTGTATTACAGATATCTCCTGTAGACTAATATTTCCTATTGGGAAATACTGTGAGAGCGCCATCTACTAAAGTAAGCTCTGTAATCAAGTCAATCGCGTTACAGGATTGGTGTCACACACGTATTGAAATAGTGCAATAATGGTTTTCTCATTAAATAGTCTGTTAAATTTTATAAAATCAATCATCAAACAGTCGCAATTCAGAATACTCCCAATTACACGTGACAGCTAACCCGATTTGACTTCTTTAACTTCTGCCACCAGCTTGCCTACCGGAAATAAGAAAATGCCAATAGACTAATAAAGACAATTAACAATAATAATAATTCGTGGATAAAGGAAACCATTTCCAGACACACGCTCCTATTATCTTATTTCACCCTCACTACCACCAGCATGAGATCCCAAAGCCCACCTACAAAAACACCCTGTAGGTACACTAAAATAATTATTAGGAACAACAATCTCGTACAAAATGCGCATCGCACACCTCGGGAAAAGAATGCAGAAGCATTTTCGCAGGAAGTTGCCAGGATGTAGAAGCGAAATTTACAGACGGTGTCCATTAACGATCGAGCGTAAAACGGGGCGCCCTGGGTCAGCGTCGGCGTCGCGGCCGGCAACGATAAAACACGCGGTCGACGTGCGAGGGGTGGCGGCGGGAGGGCGGTAGGGGGGGTTGAAAGGCGAACAAAACGCGACGGTGAAACATGTCGCACGCGTTTCTCACGCGTTATCATAACTTCAGATCTGGCGGTCGGAGGCGTCGCGTCGCGTCGCGGCGCACGGTCGAACGGTAACGTATGCACGCCGCTTCCGACTATCGTGCGCGCTGCACGGGGACACGAGCCGCACGGACGTATCGGCGTCGCTGATAAGGGCTCGCGACTGAACGCGTTCGACGCTGCGGGGACCGCTCGTGGACGGGCCGGATTTCTTCGTTGTTGAACCGCGCACGGTGTCATTGAAATGGAAACGCCACGATAAAATCAGGCGTTTCACGAGAATATGCACGGTGGCCGTTCGTGTCGCCCGTTCCACCCCGCGCCGTTCTGTCGCAGGCGAGCCAGGGAGAAAAAAAGTTCCGAGTAGTATCACGCGCTATAAGAGCGTGGCTTTTATTAACATTACAACGTTTTATTCGTGGGTAAAATGATAGAAGAGTTAAGGGAAGAGGGTAATATTCGATTATTGTAAGCTTAAGCTCTAACACGATCAAGAGGCAAGATTGTGTTTGAATAAAGAACGCCTTTGTGAAATTGGCCTTTGGCGGTGAAGCTGTGGAACCTCGGAAGGTGTTCCCTTCAAAGAGCAGGAATTCATCGCCGCTACGAGCAAGAGCTTGACTCCACAGGACGTGGAAAAATAATTTTATGCTGCCTTGTTGGCGGGGCCAAGCTCTCCAGGGCAATTCCGCGCGGATCCACGAAAGAAGCTTTAGCGTCTAACGAGGGGCTGCTGCCGTCCCCGACGTGGATTTATTAGACACCTTCCGGCTGAGAGAATTCGTCGACGTTTCTGCCGTCGACGGAGGGAAACGGGATCCCGAGGACGTTGGAGCAGGCTTCACGGAACATAAATGGGATCGCGTATGGTCGCTGCTGGGAAGAACAACGCGTAGACGTGTGCAGGCTCAGGCGAATGGAACGCATTTACACGCCGTTATCGCAATGATATAGCTCGCGGAGGGGGGCAGGGGGCGAGGAAAATTGTACACGTACATGCAAAACGCCGCCAGGTTAACCGAACAATGTAACGAGTCTCTGTTTCTATTCCCCTGCACGCGGCCGACAATGCCGAGAGCGTGAAACGCGTGCTGCTGGTAGCGGGGACTTCATTAGCCGTTCGACGCGACCATGCTCTGCTACGTATCGCGTGCCAACGACGCGTTGAACGCGTAACGAGCATGAACCGACCATGTATTGTTCGGCGACGATGCTTCGATCTTTAATTCGACTGTTCGCTAGAAACTACCGGCGATGACACTGCATCGCGTTGCAACTGCGCTCAATAACTCGTGGATCGCGAGGGGTTGCTTAATTGAGGATGGTGTTGAAAGAGGGGAACTTGATTTGAGGATTTTAAGAAGATAGATTTCTCCTCTGCTAAATTGTATGTGCTGACCAAATTACCGATAAAAATTTAGCAATCTTTATGTACCTATAAACATTTTCATTTAATTTTGGGGAAACAGATATTCTTAAAGTAACATAGGAACTGTAGATAATGAAGAAGGGCACCCGAGTGCAGGGAAAGTAATATTGACAAAATGCTTTCACTCGAAGCGAACAAATTTATACGCGTGCCGAACGTTATCGACAAGCCTGGCAAACGAGGGAGTTCGGGTCCGTGTACCAAACCGTTTCCCCGACACCTTATCTGAGATAATGACTGACACAGGTGAAAATCCCGCGCCGCTGTGTGACGGGCAGCTGACTAAATGTTAACGCGCGCACGCTGCATCCTGCGAACACTGGAATGGAAACGTTGTGACACATTCAGGCTATCGTTTAACGAACCCGCCGCGACCGTTCTCCCGTCGATACGCGGCTGAAACGAAGCTGGAAGCATGCGGCCGCGCGTCGATCATGCCGTCGTTCCTGGCGTACCGTGAAATATTTAATGACATTTATGAAGCTTGTGAAAATTTCAACGGCAACACTCGAGACCGCGTGCCAGTCGCAAAACGTTCCGTGCTTACACGAGCTGTCGCGTTATTCATCTCCGGATGCGCCTGCCTCTTCGGCTGGACGAGGGAAACGCCGCTATGATAATAGCCAATGGAAAACACGGACACGTAGCTTCCTGGCGCGCATTACGCGCGCAACGTGACTGATGCTCTTGCGTTATGGGACAGGATAAGAGGCACTGGAACGGCAGATATTAAGAAACGCCTCTTCGTGGAAATAGAAATAGTATTGAAATTGTTAGAAATAGAAATAGAAATATTATATGGAACTGTTTAATTCCACCTATCACGTATGACAGTTGGCACTGCATTATATTAACCAATGGACGGCAGAAAGCTTGACGATCCGCATTTATATTTAGGTCCATTTTGATCCACCATAGGATTTTGATTTGGGGAGTTCTCAGAATAAGCTTTTACAGTAAACTTAGAACTTGTTCCAAAATCTGTATTTTCTTAAAATAGTGGGGTTAATAAGTGACTTACTGATATAAATAGTGGTTCGTGGCTCAAAATGGACCTCAGACTCGCCGAACAAGGATTAAATGACATAAGATAATGCCGGGAGACGCGGCCGGGCTGGAGAGTTGGTCGAGTTGCTATATTCAGACTCTACATCTGTGTATATGTAAAACTGTGTTAAGGTTTAGAACAATTAATTCTCTAGAAATCAAATGTTTCGACCAACTCTCCAGCTCGGCCGCGTCTCCCGGAATTACCCTAAGTAGACTTTTTAACCTCCCCCAGAAAACGAGTGGAACGTGTTAATTATCGTTGGACGAGCAACGATTCGTCGTCAGATGCTTCTCAGCCGCGTTCCGGGCGGAAGTAAAACTCAGCTCCTTTTCTCCTTCGCGAAGAAAGAGCCGAACGTTTAGATGCGCCGCTGGGCCGGATAATAACCAGGGCGCACGTTGCGCCACGGCCGTTCAAAGGATGCAGCCAGGACTTATCGGGAATATCGCTTATCGATACTTCTTTTTTTTTAATGCCACGAACGCGACGGTGCAACGGGGACGAGATAATACTTAAACATCGGCGAGCGATCCTGCCGCGGTAAAAGAACGAACGCTTCGCTCCAGCTGCTCTTAATCGTCCGGAGAATAACGCTCGCGCGGTGAATGCGAACGTCGCGGGGCACTCCGGCATCGCGAGATGCTGCAGAAAACAGAAATGAGGAAAAAGTCGGTGCGGCGTTTTTTGCGTTAGTTGTCGGAGTTTTTCGTGCCAGGATTCATATTTAAAAGCAGCTGCGTCGCGGAACCATTTGATTATTAGCATTTTCCTTATCCGGCCGCACACTTTTACGACGCCCTTCCCGCCGATGTTCATATCTCTATTGAGCTCCCAAGCGGCTTTCGAAAACGTTGCGCCGAGCATAGTGCAGGGTTAGGGTGACTGTACCTAATATCGCCACCCGTTATATCTCGCAAACTATACACTAAAATTTATCGGTTATGCACTCAATTAGTACCTAAATATGTAGGAAGACAACCTAAACATATGTAGGAACAATTACAGAAAGGGAAGGAATTTAGAAAATCTTAATAGTGTAGAAATTTATTGGACTGCCACTATTTTACATTCCATTCGGAGAAGGCAAGTCTAATAATTCCACGAATGCAAGAAAATCTACTAGAAATACGTAATTAATGATGTATTTAAGGAATGAAATCGATTCAACTATATTCCGTGATGAAAATAGTGTTTTTCTCTTAACAGTATGGGTGTTCTTAATACCGTCTACCGGAGAACAATGGCTTCGATGTAATATTTGTTACAGATGGGGTCACGAAATGTACAGAACAATCGAAATAAACTTTATTTATTCAATATGTACGTCGGAACGTAAAAAATAAAATATTTTTAAATTTCTATATTTTTCTAATAACAATAAAATTAAAGATGGATAAAAATACATTTATAGTGCAAGAAATAATAAAAGCACTTGTGAAAATTTAAAAAAAACTCATATATACATGAATCAATCAATATTTTTCGAGTTGGCGATTTTAGGTACACTTTTTTCAGCACCCAGAGTTTGCATGTCTTACATTTATTGAGTCCTAATTAAAAATTTGTAGTTTCAACGATTCTAGCTTGTGATGAATAATTTCTCTTTACTTTGAAACGAACTGCATGCAAAAATATCAATTATTATTCAATTGACAATTTAACTTTTGCCTGGCGATATCAGGTACAGTCACCCTATATATTTCTCGAGAATTGTGCTACTCCTTTTACTCAAGGTTACGTATAAAAGTAGCGCTTGTTGTTACTCAACCTCGCCTTTTACATCATCCTTATCTCGTTCGCTCTTTGTCGCTAGCTTTTCCGCGTGTATACTCACGTGGTTCGCGTGTGTGTGTGCAATAAAGTCGTTATTATTAGCATCGTTATTATTATTATTAGCGTCCGCACCGTTGGGGCTAACCGCCGCGAACGCGACGATTTAATCGCGAGATCGCGCTCGCCCGGTTTCTCCTACGCCGGCAAACATGAAAGAGGGAAGCGATCGAATAAAAAGAGAGATTTGTTCGCGGATCGTTCCGCGTATCCCGGACGGTGTGGCTTTGTGTTCTGTCGCGGGGCGAACACACGGAACACGCGCGGAGCAGAGCGCGCGCTAGTATCGGAGATATCGTTTAACGATACCGGGAGCGATACGATCGCGAATCGATACCGGGGCGAGCATCGGAGCACCGTGACAGGGGGCGAGGCCCGCTTGGAAGCCGTCCATCCATGGTCGGCTATGCAAATCTTCAAAAGCGCGCCCGGGGAATCACAGAAATGCACCGACGCTGACAGATCTGTAACGCAACGGTGAAAAACACACGCGCGCGCGTCACGGGCGCGTTGATGGGGAAAAAAACCGGCGCAACCGCGCCGATGAGGACGGATGAAACGGAAGACACGGCTTCCCGGTGTTCTATTAATCTTCGAACGAGTGTGCCGAGGATGAAAAGCGTCGCGAAGAAAGTAATTTTTAAGGTTCTAAAGTCTCCACTTCGCACATTTGTAGCAGTAATCCTGTGGAACATTCTGGGCACCGGGTAACCTTCTATTTTAATGAAATATTCTACATAGGTTTATATTTCTACAATGTCCTCCAAATTCCACTCGGTTGGTACCTTAAGGGGTTATGCCCACCTGCAAAGTCTGAAAACGCAAGTATTTTCGTGATTTTTTGAGGAAAAACTTCAAGACTTTTTTAAACAATTTCTTATGTATTCGAAAGTGTACATCTTATACTACTTGTAGTAATTATTCCAATGAAAAATATAAATAAATAAAAGAAATATCAGTGATCTTCCGGCAGCGATTTTTTTTTGCGGTGACCACTCTAACTTTGACCTGATTCATCTGAAATGAAAAATTCGAAGGAATTTAGTTAGTATATTAAATTATCTTGTCCTTAATAGTGGCTTTTTCATTTCCGTTGCGTGGTTTTTATTTTACAGAAGAAAAATGAGCCAATTTTTGCGGCGAAAATCGATATTTTAATTTGAACAGCCGCCATTTTGTAGCAAATTAATTTTTCGATATAATGAACGATTAAGGACCAGATAATTTAATATACTAACTAAATTCCTTCGAATTTTTCAATTCAGATGAATCAGTTCAAAGTTAGAGTGGTCACCGCAAAAAAAAAATCGCTGCCGGAAGAGCACTGATATTTCTTTTATTTATTTATATTTTTCATTTGAATAATTACAACAAGTAGTATAAGATGTACACTTTCGAATAGATAAAAGTTTGTTTAAAAAAGTCTTCAAGTTTTTCCTTCAAAAAATCACGAAAATACTTGCGTTTTCAGACCTTGCAGGTGGGCATAACCCCTTAAAGACATTGGAAGTAGAACTCAGTATACCTCGGCAGGGCATCAAAGCTTGCAATATTTTACACAGATGTTAGAGCGATCGAAGTCTCATAATTGGGCACTTCCTGTCGAGAGCTTTCCAACGGTGTATATGAATCGTTCCACACTTTGCCATCCGAAATGCCCCTATAGACTTATCACAGATCCTTTAACATTGTACTAGAACGTATTCTGGGAAAAGTGGTAGGGCCTAACGCCTTATACAAGCCACCGTTATCTCAAGGGAAGCTGGTAGACGCTCCAGGGCCGCGGGACATGCGGCTCGTAGGGGAGAAGGCTGTGGATACGCGTGAAACGGCAGGGGAAGATCGCCGGGGAGGGTGGAAGTTCTCTTGGCACTCTTATGTGCCGCGATAGCTTAAAACCGCAGGGTACGCGATAATAGCCAGCGATAGGTCCATCGGGATAGGCGGTGTTCTGCCAGCTATTCAGGACGAAAACTCCTTTGGGAGCACGTCTTATATGCGGACGACCAACCAGCCGAGGGCGTGCAGATATTCCCACGCCGAGATCCCGATTTCACTATTGTCGAGGACAATATTCATGCGAGGAACGCGTTGGCCATTGCCCGAGGGCAGTTTACTCGGAAGGAGGCCTTGAAGTGTCTGAAATTTAAGTCATAACAACGCGGAATACTTATAAATAGTTATTCGTTTTATGTAAAATAATGATAAGGTAGTTGACCCAATCGTCGATCGGTACCCAGTCGTCGATCATTTGAATTAATATTGAGATTTTATAAGGTTTTTGAACAATATTGTGTATAGGACAAAATTGCAAATTAATATTTAAGAGTCTTTACCTACATATATCATCACAATATTGTTCAAAAACCTTATAAAATCTCAATATTTAAGTGATCGACGACTACGTCTAAACCGATCGACAACAAGGTCAACCACCTTATGCAAAAGTTTACTAAGGTGATTCTACATCTTTGGATTGGTAAAGATCTGTTAAAAAAATGTACAGCATGATTGACCTTGACCTTGATATTTAGGGTCAATTTTTTATCGTGACCTGTTTCATTCACTAAAACTAGGAAAAATGTCGAAGGAACTGTGTTCCTAGCAATGAACGACAACAATGATTCGCTTGACACTTTTTTTCCTTCCAGTGAGTGGAACACATTAAAATAAGAAAATTGAATCTTGAATTTCGAGGTAAAGATTAATTCTGCAGCAGTTTTTTTAACAGACCTCCAACGACCGAGAGATGTAGAATCATCTGTGCCAACCACGACATATAGTTTTTCTACACTCTGTACAAACAGTGAAGTATTAGTATGTTACGGAGTATGTGCTTCAGACTCCAGTATGACACCATATGCTACCCCCTGCACGTTCCAGCCGCCACAATACAATGCATCATAGTAGAGTACTATAAACGCAGAAATGAAGACACAGCGGTATAATGAAATTGGCTTCGAAATTACAAAGAGGGGTTGGTGCAGCCTGAATCAGCGAACGATGCGTTTTACTGAAGCCAATTTCGTGGAAGTCACAAGCAAGCGCAGTGTATCGCCATTTTTCAGGTGACCCCGATCCGCCTGCGTTGATTTTCATTAACAGATCCTCGCGCAGGGAATTTCGATGGAAATGGCCAGCAAGTAGGTACCGAAAGTGCACGGTCGAGGGCTGTTGTTCCTGTAAAAGGACGACACGGTGCGCGCGATCTACGGTATTAGAATAAACGAGCACTGAAAGTGTAAATGGGGTTCTTATGGGAATTAACAGCTTCCTTTCGTTAACAACGACCAACTAAAGATTAAGTAACGTATCCCTACAACAATTTCCCGCCGAGTGAGCTCCTATTAGCTCGGGGACAAGCGGTTCGTTGCATTGTCCCGCGGTGAATCAGCGCGATCTTTCCCCGCGTTTCCTTCTCCTCGGTGGCCTCCCCGGCGTGAGAGTATTCGTCATTAGCCAAAGTGACGTTCGTAAAACGCACGGATGTGAAATATTTAAGCTCAGTGGCGTCGCATTTCGGCGCTTTGGCGAAGTTTGGAACACGCCTCGGTTATCTGGCCACGTATAACCCCAGGCCCGAAACAGGTCTCGTTTGGGTTCCGTTCCTTCGGGATCTCGAGCATTCGGCTGCTACAATCCGCGAGTTTCACCGACTCCGGCCCCGGTGTCCATAAAATCTCGAATGTATTTCGCCACGACAGCAGAAAGGAATTGCCCCGCAGTCCTCGTCATTACGGGTGGAAGTCCTCGGGAACTACATCCGGGGTCTGGAAAAATTTCACGGGAACCGTTCTTGACTTCCCTTAACGGTGAAACTTGCTTGCGATACGGAGCTCGTCTGCCCCCTCTGCTTCCTTCGCTCTTCTCTGCCCTTCTATTCGCATTCTTTTCTGGTACTAATAAACCAACTGCTCCAAGATTTAGGATTGTCTGGCAATCAGGATACCGGATCGAGTATATTAAGCGTATTTAGAAGTGGTTTAAAGTTTGGAGGAATCTTGTTCTCAACTAAAAAACAGATTTCAGAATTGAGGACCTTGTAGCAAGAGGGTGCAGCTCCATCTCTACCAACTTCGTATAAATTAGAAAAAATGTTCATAAAGTTATTGCTTTGACTTAACATTGAAAAGAGAACACTAATTGAAAAATATATATTTTGACACAATAAATAGTAGTTATTGAGTCGATAAATTTTTATTTCTATTTCTCGCGAATTTTTCCAATCTGAAGCATTTGTATTGCGCAAAGTAGTAATGGGTGCAGTTTCAAAATTTGCAATAAATCGCTCATTTGTTATCGGATTTGCATGAAACGTGCACCAAACGATGTAGAATTTGTTTTACATATATTACACGTCATAACTCAAAAACTATAAAATGGAGCTGCGCCTCTCTTGCTGGAAGGTCCTCAATTAAGTCCTGCACTTTCCACTTTCTCCTAAAACCGAATCCACACTGGAAGATAAAAAACTTCGAAGGTACAGGTGATATTAACTCTATTTTGGAAAGTATCGGAGTCTTGGTGTTTAATTATCGTCAAGCCTTGCAATTTAGCCGACGAAGATGCTAAACACGTGTAAATTGTATCTAAAGGCGATATTGGCATGGAGCAGTACAGTAATGACGCCAAATATCTCCAATGAATAGCCTTACGTTCTAGAGACCTATCACACACCAGATAACGAGGTGTTGCCGTCACATCGACCGATCGATATCGCAGAGCGGTGTAAACACCTTTAAACGTGCCCGTGTAAACGAGATGTTGACGACCTATCGGCGAGCTCCATGAAAGGGCAATCGACAACCATCATACGCGTTCAACTAATCATACCAAAGTAAATAGCAACCATTTAGCGTTTATCTAGCCAAGCATAACATGTTTACTATAATTGAAATGTCGTAACATACCACAGCTCCCTGCGTAATTACTAAATTAATTAATTAACTCCAAGTTAATTAGCGGGAGTAATCGATGCCCCGTTAAGACCGAATTCCATGTGTAATATTAATTAAACGACATTTAATCATCGCCACCCGAAACATCCGCCGGACAAAAGTTTTCACACCTCGCACTTTAACAGCTAACAACGAGAGCATTTGTTTCTTCAGTACGGAAAAATATACCTTCTTTCAATTAAACAACCCCCGTATTAAAAGCATCATTCAACTCGCAAATAAGAATGACTGTAACGTAGAAACGCCCTACAGCGATTAATAGTGAACTGTCGAACCTTCTCATCATTTTAAATCCTCTACAAATGCGTCTGTAGCCGCACACCGCAACCACGGGGGCAGAAAAATCTGGACACCCCCGATGACAATGGTCCCGACGCTCGTCCAGCAATCAATTACACCTCGTGCCATTAATTAAGCTTTGTCTAGTTTCCGAGGGAACGATTCGAGCGAAATTCCTTTCTTTATTTCGCCGATAGACGAGAAGAGTGGCCCGTCGAATGGTACTTGCGTGACCCGTAAGAGCCGTTTCCGGCTGCAGTGAAAATGGAGCAAAGCCAATGGGAGAATGCCTCCAGTCTTTCCTGCTGTCGTCTCTCCCTTAGTTCGCGGTGCCGACAGAAGGACGAAAAAGTGCAAGGTTCGGTTAATTGAGCGGGGACTCGATTACGAGTCAGTCTGTGTCTGTGTTTCTCCGGGCGACACACGTACCGCAGAGGAACCGCCAGGGGCTGACTGGTTGTCCAGGGCCGCGCCAAAGCAAAAGGAGCACCGGGGCCGACCGCGGTTTCACCCTTAAGTCGATTAAGCTCTTTTTACTTCGACTCTTACCCTCGTCCGAGCGGCACCCAGGCCTGGGAAATATGTCGATGGTGGGTGGGGTGGTTGAAAATTCTCTCCCGCTTCTCCTCTACGTGACCCAGTAACGATCGATGGCTTTATCCGGGGCCCAAGGACAACAGGCGAAACCAGAAGGGCACGATAGCGATCGGATCGCAGCGAAACGGTTGCCTGCCGCTTGAAATAAAAAGGGGAGAGGGCGATGAGATATCTCGGGAGATTGATGACTGGGTACGATCGACGGTCGCGAGATGAATGTAGGTATTTTGTATTGTAATGCATAATATATTGAGTTAGTCGGGGTTATTTATATCTGAATAATCAAGCTACCTTGGTTCCGTTGCGGAATGATTTATCGTGGCTCGGAAAGAGCTCATTTATCGGCAGAAAATAGTTCGCGTAATTTGTTCTTACTGTGGTTTTAATAATAAGTAATTTGACTTCAATCAAAGGCTTAACTCTGCTACACCGTGATCTACTATGGAAATTGGGGATTGATAATCCTAGATTGCTGTTACAATTAACGGCGACACACGTCGCATATTTCTGTCCTCGTCACGGAGCCTGTTTAAGAAACTGGTTCAAAACTAGGGAAAGCAATTTTCTCGGCCCAACGATTAACAATAAACAGGCATCAAGTTACAGGTTTTGCCGTAATGCGTTTTCAGACGATTGCCGCACGCTTCCATGAAGACACCGCACCTCGGCGACCATGAAGACTGATTGCCTGCCAATAATTGCCAAGTTCTGGGCACTGCTGACGCTGATCGGGCCGCCACGCGATGTTCGAGCGCTCGATATACGTGAGTAATCTTTTTCTTTCTCCTATAAATTATTGCGAGCACTTCCGAAGCGATATTCAGCGGACGATTTGGCGATTATTAATTACACGCGATACACGCACCGGCGCGCCCGCCCAGGGCCCCGTGTTTTATTCAAATTTCAATCATTTCGGCCGCACTATCGCTTGGGTAGTAGACGAATTTTAATACAGCATGAATATGAAAGCGACCACCGCGCGGATACAAATTTTCGTATTAAACATCCTCCTCGCGTGCCGCGGTGTCGCGAAACGTATTACCTTCGACAATATCTATTAAGTGATGCGATATTTGACACCGACGATACAATTATCACGGCAGATTTGCGTGGCCGTATCAGCCGTTAAACGTTACCAGAGTGAATTTCATTAATCGCGACACGCTCGATGAAATTCACGAGTGATTGACAGGCGCGTTGACGAAACGATCTGGGGCACTGCTGATTGATCGAATAATCCCACTGTTTTTAAAGATATTCCGCAACTTGATTTCCAGCAGGTATTTAATAATAACGATTACGTCCACTGTACTGTATCGACAAGTAGATATTGAGTACTGCTTGCTGCTAGGATACTTAAATCGTAGTAGCTGAATAGAAATATAAATGTTAAAAACTAAGGAATCTGTGAAAATAACAACGTAGGAATATAATCGAAATACAATAGAACCTACGTGATCCCAGCTAATGGAGAGACGTGACTGTTTCTGCGTCAACATCTGCTCCCACGACGGATCAATTAACCCCCGAAAACGCGACGTTTAAATCCGCCGAGCTACGCGTCGCGATTACACGTTTCCATCGTTTATACTCCATTCGACTCGAGCCCGGCTATACCATCGTGAGATAAAAAAATAAGAGTTCGAAGCTAACCAGGTCAAGAAGGAGATGGACGAGCACACTGTTCCGGTCGGCGAATTTCAGCAGCCGGGTGTTGCAGCTGCGGAAAACTCATTCTCCGGTGGCTGGAACACAACCCGTTCGCAGCCTCCCCTTTCTGTCTTCTTTTCTTCCCTCCGCGCGCCCACCCCCAATCTTCCCTCCGCCCCGGGGCCGTCAAATTTTTCATCGGGAGCAGGTGATCTCGGAGTTTTTATTTTCCTACGGCCAAGCTCGGCCGATGGGGGTGCCATCAGTCTGAAGTAATGACTCGCTATTCTGCACCCGCCCGGGGGATCAATTATTTTGAATCTAATGCGACAGGATAAATTGCATCCCGCGGAAGGCTTCTCACGCCACCCTCTAACACACCCCTGCCTCCCCCTCCTCGTCGTACTCACCCTCTCCGTCTCGCCTCGATGCAGTCGATGGCCACGCCGGATAGGGACAGGGACGATTTTACGCCGGGAGGCAGTCTCGTCTTCGGAAAACAACCTCCTCGTTACTAGGATTCTACATCCCATCCCGTGACTCGACAAATTGCCAATAAGCAAGTACCATCGATTGCTCTGCCGGCGTTCTATGTATATTAAGTGTCCTGGGCTGCCGACGGTGCCGTAACGCCGTCGTGGATTTCGTTCTTCAGGGCCACTAAGGGGGTTTGTTGATTTACTCGCGGCATTTTCAGCGAAATTCGAAGGTACCGTTTTCCCTTCTGTCGGTTGTGTATAATAGCTTAAGGGGGCATTCTCGTGTAACAGCCTCAAATGTAACTGATATTTAAGGATTTTTTTGAAAAACTGTTGGTCATGTTGGATTTAAGATTTTGGGATATAAGGAGGAATCTTTAAGAACTTGCTGAAAATATTTTTTTATGTCGATTCTGCTTTTTATGTAGAATTTTCTCCACCTCTTTGATGATGTAACTCCTGTTACATGGGGATGTGTCGCACCTATCACAGTCATCTGATTGCAAAGAAATAGAAGTTTTTTAAAGTTAGATAGTTTACGCTGGGATTGGTCCACATTAAAGAACAAAAATGAAAAATTGAAGGAGTTATAACGTTTGAAACAAAAAGTTATTTTTTGCCCTCGACAAATTTTTTATATTATTCTTTATATCGACGAAAAAAGTATTATAAAATAAAGACTATAATTAACATTTTAGGTCCGGTCACAGCGTATATTATTTAACTTTGAGGAAATTTGCTTATTTTTGCAATCAATTAACTGTGACAGGTGCTACACTTGACGTCAACATCGTCGACGAAGTTATCACGAATAATTAATAAAAAATAAGAAGCATCTACATAAAAAAAATTCTACAAGTTTAAAGATGCCACCTTATATTCCAAAAGAGTTTACTATAATATTAACAATGGTTTTTTAAATCAAAAATCAAAAATTTCGGGGGCGGTTAATCCCCCCTTAAATCTGCGTAGGATTTTATTGTTCACTTGCTGTGCTGTGTTGAGACGTTGGGATTCTAGGATACAGCTCCAGTTCTCGTTGGCCTGAATGTTAAACTTTTAGCTCCAAACGCATCATATATGATACTTACAGTCCCTTTCTTTGCAGTTCCGCAGTTTGCACTCGTAATTCCCAGTTTGCTCCAGATTAAGTAGTACATGTTTAGAGTAGTTTTATTCACGAAGAAAGCTGAATCCACCTGAACCCTGTATTCATTTCTTTTACGCATGTTAACCTCTGAAAAAATAAAACGACAAGAGAAACAAATTTGATATAAAAATACATATAAAAATTCAGGGAATAAACGGGATATTTTTCCTTCAACGGGAACTACTTAGGTCCGGCGCTAAAGGCTTAAGAGGGTATCGATATTTAACGCAAACTCCAAACATCAGTATCTTTAATAAGAACAGTTTTTTGCACAATTTGTAACAGAAAAGCAGTAGCATACGATTCCCTTTAACAGACACAGCCCAATGAGTAACGAATTATAAGGGGTAGACTTGCTGGCTACCGTTTGAGGTATTATACCTCGTGGAACTCGGCCATTCTTTTCGTAAGAAATCTCCCCAGATTACCCGCAAGGAGTGGTTTTTTCCCACTACCGGCGATTAGAAAGCGCGGCTCCCCATGAATCCTCCCAAAGTACTTGCGAACTTTTCAAGATTATCGATGTTCCCGCTATGGCGGGGTACCGAGTTCTTCCTGTATCTCGTCACATACCTGGAATACCGTTTCCTTGTCGCAAATACCGCTGAAATTCCCTGTACCTTGGCCCTCGAACACTTGCGCCCTTTCTTTATCAGCCACGCATAAAATGCACTCCACAGTCAACATATGTATACGCTTGATGCTTCACGCTATCTTGACTGTCGACCTGCGAAAGTAAACCTCGTGGTAGAAAAAACATTTGCACATCTCTGGGAAAGCTCCCTGTTGTTCCGTCTACATCGGATCGACTCGATTACTCGGGCGTCGAAACGGGGCTGCGCTGAAAAGGAAAGAATTAGCGGTCGAGGAGAGGAACGAGGGGGTGGTGGATCGACCGAATAAAAACGGGAAACGAGGAGTACGACGTGGAATGGTTAGTTGAAAATTTTACAACCTTCCTCCCGTAGAATCTGGCTGCCGCATTCCAGCCCCGTGTGTATTTTTTATTAACGGGAGGACAAATACGTTGCTGAAGGGAATGACGTAATTTGGAAGATTGACGCTTGGCCAAACATAGTTGCTTCCAGAGTCTGGGGAGAAGTACATTTTCTCGGGGAACGTCTTGTGTTGGAGTTTTTAATCTTAATTTCTAAATTCGAGTGCACTGCAGTGAGGATAAAAGCGAGAATTAGAAAAAGAATGAGGTCGAACTAGTTTGGAGAGGAAATTTTCTTTTTAATTGTAGGGTTCGTGATGGAGACTGACTAGAAACTAAGATTTGTAGAAAGTAAATTGGGAATATATACCAAACACTTAGAACTTCCAACATGTTAATATCAAATTATAATCTCGTATTAAATTTTACTTGTTAATAAAATTGGTACGTGTATCCGTCGTGTGAGGTTGTCAAAAAGTTTAAAGCAAGATGAAGAGGGTTTCAAATAACATTTAAAAATTTCCTTTTCCACTCAACGTACGTCTACAGTACACAATGCAATCGCTTTAGAAACAGTAGCCTTTTCCAATAACCCTCACCTTTGGCGTAAGAACGCACTTTTCCTTTCATCCAGGGCCAACGTGCCTTCTGCTTCAACCGCTCTAATTGCGGGTAATTAATAAAATGACGATCAAAGAAACTTGCAGGACAAAAGAGAATAAGGGCACGAATGAATGAATTGCTACTTTTAACAAAAAGGAGAGCCAAACATTTCGCTAATTTCTCATGTATCGCTCTGACACCATTCGCATGAAAGTTAGAGAAATCCTTTTCCATTATACTTATCGATTCGTGCAACAATCTCGCGCTAAAATCCACGGAGCTTTCGAGGAACAGCACCGACCCGTTTTCATTCCATTGTTTTCCGAGGCACCGCGCAGCCTGAAGACACTGATTACTCTTCAGAAACCAATAGACTCAATTCTCCAGCTTGCACAAGACTCGAATCTCTGACGTCAGCGCACAGGTCGTTCCATCAGGCTCTCGCCGATGAATAGAACATAGAAATGTGCAATAAGATTCAAACACGAGTATACATTACTCAATGCAAATGCCAGTAGCCTGAGCGGGATGCTCGAGGAGGCGAGGAACAATCTCGGCTGGAGAAATCCAGTTTACCTGAACAGTAATTCACGACACCCTGTTCGCCGAGGACAATCAGCAGAACAAAGATTTACCCGAGGAGAAAATTATTCCCCGGGTTCCCGGCACAAAGCGGCCGTTGTACGTCCGATTTCTAAGCACACCGATTATCCGTTCACTAAACACTGCCCGCTCCTAGACAGGGTAAGGGAGACGGCTCGCTCGCCCTCGAAGACGCGCGGGAACCCGGGGCATCGACTAAGCGCCACGGATACGCCGGCAACGATTACTCCCTCGCAAGCTTTCCACGTTGCAACAGCTTAGCCCGGGTGACGAGCTAACCGGGAAGCGAGGAGGGATCGCGGAAAACGGCGGGGCAGCGGGAAGGGGAGGGCAGGCCGCGTGACGAGAGGGTAGGAAAGAAAGGGGGGCAGGGTAGGTGGAAAAGGTCGGCAACGGAGGTGGGTGAGTTCACGGCGGACAGCCATTGTGCTGCGAGCTTTTGCCGGGCGGCAAGGAGTTCTGCTCGAAGCTTCCGTTTCCCTCGTTATGGTAAATGGTCTGTCTTGGTGGTTGGGCAAACAGTTGCACAAAGATAAGTGCAAGCACGGGACGCACTCGGGCCGGCATCTCGAGACGCTTTCGAGGACTTCTGGTGCTTTCTCTTTGTCTGCCCCGCGCCGGCGTTTCCGCGGGCCCCCGCGAACGCCGATCTCCCCGAAAGGTGTCCGGCCGTAGCCCCGGTGACTGCTGAAACATGCATAAGGGCGGGCCACCATTGTTCGAGGGAAAATGATTGCTTCGCGCACACCGGGGCGAACGTACGAGGGACGTCGCCTAGACGGATCCCGACGAGGTACCCCGCGAGTTAACTGATTTGAATCACAAAGGCCGCTGGAGATAGGTGGTTAATGTATCATATTTGAGCCCGCGCGCCCGCACAGATGAGGGACGGGGGGCACCGGTGTTGCAGCTTTAACGCGCGGATCCAACGTTTGCGCGTTAAACCTTAAACTTGCTGCCAGCTACGCGTTACCGGATGCTTCACTCGGGGGCCGTTGGCTTTGGACCGAGGGCCGGATTGTGATCACGCGAGTTTTGTGTGGGGAAGGCGAATTGACTCGATTTGGGACTTTCTGGAATTGATCGGACGCGTTTCTGGTTAAGAATTGGTCTAAGTAGTTAACAGATGGAAACTAAGTGGGCAGTCAAATCACTCGAGAATCAAGTATTGTTTGCGAATTAATTAGAAGGAGATGAAAGCAACCACAGAGTTTTCCTTTTATACAATGTTTATTACCATCGCGTAGAGTAAAAGAATATTTTTCTTTTATACATTTCTGTTTTACAAATGGCGCCACGACAGATTGATTATATAGTGTTTTAGAAAAATTGTCATTGGTTTTGCACTGATATTGAACATACAAAATAAAGATACAACGGCTTCCTTGGAATATGTTGCTCCTAGAATCTGTAATTTAGGTCTGAACCTCGAAAAAAAGATTCGAATCAAAATTATTTACCTAAAGGGCGACTAGGAGAAGCCGATTTTTACGATAAATGACTGTTTTTTATATCTTAGAAACTAGAGTTTTTACATTTTAATGACGACGTTCAGTGCAGAAAGGAATACATGCTGTAAAAATTTAAAGTAGATCCGAACCTCCTTTTTTTTGCAATCACTGCAAAATCACAGAAAAACACTTACACTACAAACGACCGTTGCGCCGTCATATATATGTGTATACGTATTATCAAAAAAATAAAAATTTACAGTTCGTGGTGTTAATAAATATTACCCAAAAGTACTGGTCACCATTTGTATTCATCTTCTTGGAATTAATTCGCAAAAACTACTTGATTTCTCGAGCGATTTAACTGCCCTGTCCCTTAATATTGAAGAAACTCGGAATACCTTAGTAACATAATACCCCAAATGGTCAAAATTATCCAAAATCCCAAATACCTAATTATCTCACATTATTCTAATACATCGATTCACCAAGACCTCCAAATTTGCGACTTTGGAAACCGATTTTCTTGACAGCGAAGAATAGACCATAAAAGCTTCGTTCCAGAGTTGCAAGTTATTTGATCCCAAAGTATCGTGATCCTTTCCATCGTATCGCGCATTACGCTACACCTCATATAAACCCGAGCGCATATACCCCATGAAAATTCTTTATAACGCGATCTCCCCCTGATTTAATATTCGACCGAGATACCAGCCGGGGGATGGGGGAGCGCATAAACCTTCTTCGAAGGAACTCGACAAGAAGCCTTTTATTATTCTCATCGCCCATTTTCATACACGGGAGTCCGTTCGAAGGTGATCTATACGTTTTGTTCGAAGCGAAGAGTCCCCATAAGTCGCCCCGAGACGTTTAACTATGTTAGAAGTTCGGTAACTGGGGCGAATTGGTCAAGTACCAAGTCTCCTACAAGTCGCTCCGTTTCCCGGCTGATTATAAATTACCCAAGATCGATATTTCATTTTGCAATGATTTCGGGTCCGCTTATAAGACCCTCGTTCAACATACAGTGGCGGACAAAAGTATTAGGGCACCCTCTAAAAAAGAATAACTTTTTTAAAGTTAGTCCAAACGGTTTAAGATTTTTTTAGAAGCCAGAAGGATTAGTTTACTAAGTGTTTTGATTTTGATGAAATTTTCAGTATGTATAAAACTTACTTAAATCTACAAAAGGGATTTTTAAATTTTCATTACAGGCCGACAAATAAAAGTTGAAAAAGCAACTTTCATTATTTTCCTCGCTATTCCGACCAATTGCATTTTTTTCAATACGACGAAACACGTCACCTAGTAAACTAATTATTCTAGTTTCTCAAAAAGATTCAAGTCAGTTATTCTGCTTTAAAGGGTGTCCCAATTCTTTTGCCCAGCACTGTATATGTGCCACTTTCTGCTTGCTTTTTTCTGATTTTGATACTTAAATACCTCTCTCTTTATTGTCACCACGGTCATTAGTCACTCTTGATGCTCCACAAGACTAATCGAATAATAATAAAGGTATGCGCTTAAGGGAGGAATAAATAGGGCATTTATTAATAGGCAAGTAGGTCGACGGAAACTCGAGCGTGTTTATTCGACTCGAAACGCGTATTAATTATCATCGGACGTGCCAAAAAATGCTGCTACCGTGATTACAACGAGCGGGGAATAAGTTCAATTTTAAATGACGTTACCGCTGCGCACCGAGAATATAATCGGCGGATAGTTGAGTCGAACGCGGGAGAAATAAATTGTGTATGCACTGGGGCAAACGTTGCGGCAATTATAGAGGCATTGTGCTCGCGATAGCGTGAAACAATGGAGGATAATGTTGAAATTTATTTTTCCCGCTATCTGCTGTTCTCATTCGATTAAGCTTCAATTTCTCTTCGGCTGGTAGAGCGCAACCATCGATGGCTAGTATCTAACCAGTGCCTCAGCCAGCACTTTGACGACTTAAATTCGTCTTTGAACTTTCCTTTCGTTCCCTGTTACTCCCGACCTTTTCCCCATTTTCCAGCGGCCAACTCCCACGTCTAACTTCTCGATTTCGTATGCGGAAGAGTTTCGCGGCAGTCAAGTTCCAATCTGAGTTCGCATTTTTCTCCTGACGTCCTGCGTTACTTTCGTATTGCTCGTTACGTCAACAATAATGAAAATATAGAACATCGATGTCCTTTAAAGTTATATGACGATTATCATAACAAAGTGAAAGTAAATGAATTCATCTCGGTATAAATAATTCGACAACCCGCAGCATTTATATGCAAGAGTCGTTTAATTCCGAAGTATATAGTCGCGCGATTTACATCTGAAAAATTAGGTTGCATGTTGTTGTATAGCGTAGTGGAGGCCTGGAAAGAGTAGATTCCACGGCTGTCCAAGCAACCCCATTCCCCTTCCCCCAGTCGTTTCTTCCCAGCCGACCGGATCGACCGTCCGTGACGAAAAGCTTCCTGGCTTTTCGCGGATTTGAAATGCAGAGCAGTTCCCCTCGGCACGGAAACCCGGGCCAGAGCTGGAATCGTCGTCTTGTCCGATCCGAAGTCGTGTCGCCGGTTAATCTTCGATTCTCATCTTCTTCCGGGATGAAAGGAACTTCTAGCACTCAGCGACGCTCGATCTCATTCTACCGTGAGGATTTTTTCTTTCGCCTATTAAACTTTCCCGTGGTATGACATCTTGAGCAAACGGTTGATTTGGAATGAAGATCAGGCACAAAGTACGGTCCCAGATGGCAGCGAAATTCGTGGAGGATGCAAGGGTAAGTTGATTCGCCTGCCGCCAGCCCGATTTTTCTGACAAACGTTCCTCCCGAAGAAAAGAGAATTCGACGTTCTAAATCTACCTTAAATTTAACGACAACCAGCATCAACCTTGCCCTCTCTGTTCCAAGCCCAAAGATGTTCCTGTCAGATCAGCAGTCGTTCTTCTTCATATCCCTCTATCATCTCGAGCAAAAACACTTTAAGAATTTCAAATGATCTCTCGGCGTGCTTCATCCGATCCAAAGTAATCCAACGAACTCCAGTAAACTACAGCTTCGGCGGGCAATTTATCAGTCTCATCTCTGCTTCGTTGAGCCCGGCGTCTCTCCCACTAACAAGGCCTCTTTTAAGTCGCAAGCCAAACCCTGCACCTGTGCTGCCAAGTGCCATCTCCACCGAGGTCAGCGCGTGAACTCTATCCACGTTCAGCCACGACTATATACGCTCCGGTGTCCCGATGCCCCACAGAATTCTATCGCGCTCAGAAGCCAGCAAACAACCCTCAAGGATCTGTCCTCCCGCGCCCCGGAGAAAATGGGCGATCAGCTCCGGTGGAAACGCGTTGCACAGGAAACCGCGTCGGTTAACCGCCGAGTTATCCAACATCCTGCGTTGCTCGAGGGAGCAAGCCGGGTCACCTCATCCTCCTCCGCTCGTATCGCGGGTTAATCTTCGATTCTTATCACTGCGCTGGCCGGAGGAGCGAAGCTTAGCCGAGCTCCCGCGATGGTCCATTGTCTTCTCAGTCAGCATCTTTCTTTCGGTTCTCCACCTCCTGTCCCGCTTCGCCCCAGCCCCGTCTGTCGGTTACTCGAGCCAGGTACGCGCACCAGCTTGGGGTAACCTCTTAACGTGACCGAGGAAAAAGGGTTTATACCTCGCCAGCCACTGCGGGAGGAAGGGCGAGGGGCGTAGGGGGGTTGACGGGATGGAAGAGGAGAGAGCGTAAAAGGGCGGCGTGCTGGATGGCGGATAGAGGCGGGCGGTGGAACGAAGAGGAGGCCGCTGAAAACCATCTTCCGGATAACCGTATTACCCGCTGGCATTGTCTACGGGCAGCCAATTCGAAGTAATGAGACACAGTCGGTTGCAGAGAACAATCGGGCTTCCACGGCGTGCAGGAGCCACGACGTGCCTTCCTACCTTCTCACTGCTATCTCTCGGCTGCTCGTCAACCTTCCCTCTACCCTGGCCTTCTGCTACCCTGCCACTCCCTCTCTTCGCCAGCGCGCACCGTCCTCCCTCGGTCTGCCTCGCCCTTCAGCTTTATAAGGAGCACGTCAATTCTACCACGCGTACTGCACACTAACTCTCATCTTATTGCATTCTACTCCGGCCTCCTCACCCCCAAACCACCCCCTCCCCGGTCTCTTCCTTCGTCTTTGCCCGTTTTGCCCTCCGCCTCGCTGGCCGGTACCGCAGTCGGGCCGCTTTCTTTCACTTTCACGCTCAGGCCACCGTAATATTATACGCACGCGAACAATCGCAGCGTAAACAATAGCGTCTTTGGCGGTTGAAAGAGGATCAGCGTTGACTAATGAGTGTAAGCGCGAAGTCCCGAGGGACGCTGCGGTCGGGTATTGTTCTTTAAGGTCTTCGACGACAGAGGGATGTGCAATCGCGAGATTTATCCTGGGATGATTCTACGAGCAAGATGGGCTTTGAAACGCGTCGCTCGCTTTCGTGATTATGTGCGTGTTGGCGGTGGATTCTTAATTAGCTCTGGCTGTGTCGTTAATTTAAGGGGTTAGCCTACTGTGACAAGTAAAAATAAAAGGTTTTTCGGACACAGATTGTGAGAAAAGTAAAAATTCAATCGATTTGAGGTTTGGCACTTTATTACAGCTTATTATAGAGTAATAAAATCCATTGCAAAAATATTAAGAAGTTGAATATATTAACCATGAGACGACTACCCGTGATTTATTGATTTTCGCGAACAGCCAATTAGTGTATACGATTGTGTCTTCTAGGAGTATCTGAAATAAAAAAGCGAATATTTTTCAATAATTATAATGCATTTCCTTGGTGATAACCTTCCGATTTTGTTAATTGATTAAAACTGATTTAAATGGCTGTTCCGGTCTGGAATAAAAATAGGTGATCTTTAGGAATTAATTAAAGGAAAACTACTTCATATAATTTAATGGGACTTTTTGCATTATATTAAGGATGTCTTAAATTATAGAAATATATTTTTCGTTTTATAATTAATCATTGCAGACGGCACTGAGGAGTCGTTAAAGTTGAGGCGTCAAAAAGTTCATCCAAATCGGTGGGGCCTGTATCTCCAAAAGTTATTATCCCATTCGACTGAAACTTTATTTATTTTAAAGAATACTTCCGGCTATGGGGGTGGGGGGCAGAAAAAATACAAAATGACATTTTTTAGAAAATAACGACACTTGAAGTTTGAAATAACTTTTTCCCTATATTTTCGTCCTGTCAAAGCCTTTAATTATTATAAATTTTCAATTTTTTTAAAACTTTACTAATTTCCCCCCAAGCCAGAAGTATATTCTTCAAATTTCAGTCGAATCTGTCAGCGATTTTGACAACACTGTTTCAAGAAAAACGCGTTTAAAGTGTTACGTGAGTGCGGAATGGCATTTGCCGCTACTCAAATGCCTAAACTTCGGAAATTTTACAAATTTCAATAAATCCTTTTAAACACGTATTCCTAAAAGGTTGATCATTCGAAAAATGAAATAAGAAAAATCGATTTTTAGACCGGAACCTCCCTTAAGGATTAAAATAGGTACCTCTACGAAAGCTTCGCAGGTGGGAAATTATTCTCAGCTTCTCAGCTGGTAAGAATATTCTCAAAGCATATTGTTTGGCTGCAGGAATGCTCGCCAATTCTTCCTCGATCGTATTACTAACTGCTCTTCGTGTTCGTCGAAATATTCGATTCGAAATTGAGACAGAAATAGAATTCATAATGGTAACGTGTATCCTTCCATCTCGCGCCCTTCTCCGTCTTATTGGCTCGTGAAGGACGAGTGAAATTCGCCTCTCGTCGCCCGCATCAAGCCTCGTCATATCACGTTCTCTTCTTTCCCCTGGTACGCCCAGGGAATATTCATCTTCAGCGGGCGTATATGTACACCGAGCCGCCGTGCATACGATGTCATGTATACGTGCTGTCGTCTAGGTACACCCCGCCTGTCATAGTGTAAACAATAAAGCAACGAGGAGATACGCGCGGCGGTCGTATCCTCCACGAAAATGAGGATTCAATAGTCTCTCGGCGAGATGCTTGGGGAAATCATGCGTCGTTCGCGCGAAACGAATAACGCTAATCACCGTGTACGTGCGCCTTTGTACGAGACTAGCTAATAAAGAGCCAGTAAAAAACCGCGAGTAGAAATGCGAGAAAGAAAGTTCAGCAAGGATACGAGAAAGGAGACGCAAATATGGAGGATTTACCTGACACGAGTGACCCTCGCCTGCGTTGCATGGCAACCAACATTATTATCCTTCGCGTACCTGTGACAAAGGGTGGTTGCATCTTTCCTAGGAAATAAACCCTCCTCCACATTCTCCCCCATCCTTCTGTTCTCACAGGCATCCTGACGGAAGCTGCTTTAAGCAACGTAATTTCTGCAAAGGCCAACAAGTCGTCGAAAGGTGAACAGGGCGAACCGTGAAACCTGCCACGATGAAAGCCCAGTTTCACCCTTTCAATATTTCAACACACCCGAGCTTTCGTAGAGTGTAATAATTTTGCACCCTTGTACAACTGCTCCGCGTCATTATGCTCCGTTCTGCATCGACCGATCGCCAACTTATTCCGCTGCTCCAGCGCCGCTTTACCTTTCATCCACCGGAGACGCTGAAACCAGCGGCGTCGCCCGTTTCGACGCCGCTCCCCGGCGTCCCGATCACTGAAAAAAATTCGAACCCCGATATTATCGATCCACCCTTTGCATTCAGAAGCCATCCGAGAATGGCGTTTCCTGTCACTTTGTTCATCCACTCCTTCCAGCCTCGTAATCAACGCACCGTGATGCCTATTAGTCGTCAGACTGGATGTGTCCTCTCGCCAGCCATTATTATCCTGACTACTGATTTCACCTGCAGGTACGCGGTTCTAATTAAAGTGTCTGAAGTCTGTCACTCCACCGCGGCAGCGCTTTTCAATGTCACCGCGAGCATTCGACCTGACGGCTCGCGAATATTGAAAACGATACCGGCCCGGAGGGCGGAGAAAATAAAGGAGGAGAGCAGGAAACTGTTTTCATCCCGGGCGGCAGGATTATTAGCGACAGAATATTCAGCTTATCAGGCGATAATGAGGCGCGACATTCTTTACCAGTCACGCTGACGCGTCCGGACGGTGAAAGATACTCTTGCTCGTTTTCTTTAAATATTCCGATTCTGAAATACTTCAGAAAATATTACCTTCTCCTACGACGTGGAATTATCAATTTATTTACGCGCTGCGAAACGGCGTATACGTTACAATGGAAACGTAGTGTTAGATTTTTGAAAAGGGACCATTCCTACCCCGCCAACCATAGTTTCGAAACCTGAAATTTGTAAACTGCAACAGCAACGCAGTCGAATTTCGTGGGAAAACGTGATAGCAAATAGGAGACAGTGGCCTGGCCAGAAAAACGGAACGAACAAAAGCGAGCGCGTTTGAAAATAAAACGCAGAACGATTTTTTTACGATCCACCGGCACAGATAGCGTGCACGGGGGTTGGTTTAGGCCGGCGCTGCTGTGGGTTTATGCGCCACGCCTAATAGGACTGCTGATGCTCAGATTGGAGGGATTTTCTCAAGATTTAGCTGGCCTTCAGGGGGTAAATTTCACGGTGAAAAAAATTCCCGTCGTTCTTTCCGACCGATATATCCGAGAATATTTCAGTGGCTGTCGTAGAAAAGGGGGTGGCAAGCGACGCGTGCGTGCTTAAGCATAATGCACTGAAGAATCACCGGTTATCTGGGAGAATTTCGAATGATATCGCTTAGAATTAATTTACGACGCCCTCTGGCACCCTGCTCCCACTTCCTGAATAAAAATTTGCCCGGGACAGTGGCTGTTTAAACGCGATAAGCATCGTTTGAACACCATAAAAATGATTAATAGTGCCGCGGAAAAACTAAACTAGTTAAACTACTTGAATCTTTGCAGTTAAAAGGATGTCGTATGCATATTCATACTAAAGTTACGCAAGGAGAACAAAGCGACTTTAAAGCACGAGAAGATGGTGAAATATTACGAACCCTCCGACCATGAGATTCTCAAATAGCCAATACCATCGTAGTCGATTATTAAAAGTCTCCGGAACACATTAACACAAGCTTTACTTGCGTAAAAGAGTAGGCCAAATTATTTTTCACTGGTTAAAATAATTTCGCCAGCAAACAACGGACATAATTTTTTAATCTCCCCGCAAAACATTCGTCGCCAAAAATTCGCGTTCGAAATAAATATCTCCGGCTCAGGCAGCGCGCTTCCTTCGAACTCGTTTCATACACGCCGATGTAGTCCCGGCGTCCCTTTCGACTGCCACTTAATTCATCTGCGACGCTCCGTATCCATTAGCTCGTGAAATCTGCTGGACGATGTCCACTGGACGTACTCTGAAGAGGAGCCGAGAGATAAAACAAGAGAGGTAAAAGATTCGCCACGTAGGGCCTAAAAAACTCCGCCCGCAGTTTCTGGTCGACGCATGCGAAAAATGGTTTAATGGTGGCGCATTCAGACCAACGATCAGCCGAGCGGGGTGGCTTTTAAAAAAAATCCGTGCCCTCGACAATGACGCGAAACGGTCTGTTCCAGTTTCCCGCGCGTCCCACTGACGCCGCCCTTCTCGCGACTCGCGAACCGTGCGAGTTCGAAGTTCGACGAACGAGCAGCCCTGTCCGCGGGTGCAAACGGAATCCGCGAGCAGGATTATGGTCGGATCGTTCTATTGGACCTTCTCGCTGCCACCGTTGATCGATCGATCGTGGCTCAAGGCCCGACTGCAGAGTCCGCTAGACGGAAGAAAACTCGACTCGCCCCTTGCAACGATTTCTGTTTACCGAGCGAAGCGCGGGACGCGTCCCAATTCCGCCTGGAACCTTGGGAAATTGAATTCTCACTGTTTACTTTATGATTCGTAATCTCCTGTTTACCTCTGTCGGGCGTTTCTAACGTCCTCGGTCGCGGAGTTTTTCTCCGGAATTAGCGGAAGACTGCGGGACAGGTGCGGAGGCCGGGGACTCTCAAGGGGTTGCTGAAAGGACACTGAACTCGCCCGAGTTTAGAGGGAGATTTATCGTCCCCGGGGCGGAGTTTAGGCGCGCGACCTTTCCGCGGCCTTTTAATATTTCCCGGAATCCTGTGTATTGTTAAAGGGACAAACGGTCCTGGGGCAGTGCTAGAATTCCTAATATGCGATAGCGGGGAGGGTGGAGCGACGCGGGCGCCGTAATTCAGAAGGGGTTTAATTCTATCTGAGCGCCGGCATCGCATCAGGGATTATTAAAAATACCACCAACACGCGTTACGCCACAGTTACCCCGCATTCGCGCCTTTCATCCCCCGCCATTGTACAACAAAACCCACGCGACGGATTAAATGCCGCGATCTTTTTCTTCGCCCGTCGCGCCTTCCTATTTAAAACCGTTTCCACAGCGTGCTCGTGTAAATGTTTTGCAACGCCAGGCACGCGGAGGCTCGCTCCTTTGACGCACACCTCCATCATTCCGCGTGAGGGCAGAGACAGATGTAGAGGGCAAGCCGGCACACCGTTTAGAGCTGAAATATGCGCTAAATATTCATTCGCCGTTATGGCCGGAGCAGCTTGGAAGGGCGAGTTGGGGGAGGAGGGAGGTGGGCGTTCTGGCCGCGGGATGAAATTCGTTCGTTAACGTAATGACAATAAATTTCAGCCCGATGTTCTTTCGTCCGTGATTTTCCATCAACTGCGGCGGTTACCGCTATGGCGGCGGACGGCGGCGGTTGCGCGCGTATTCATTTTCTATGAAAGAGCGCGGAATTAACCGCGAATAACGTTAATAACCCCACGTAAAATAGACCCGCGGCCTGTTTAAATTTAACTGCCCCGGCGAAAACTGCTTCGAAATTGCTTCGCCGAGGCTTCCCGCATGGAATTCCATTGTACCGGGCCCTCCCCCGTGTAATAGAGAGTCGTGGAGTCTCTCTCTCTCTATCTTTCTCTCTCTCTCTCTCCCACCCTACCCTTCAACTTTACGACGTTCTTCCAACTCGCTCGTTACAATAAACACGCCGTCACGACGGACGCTTCAGAAGTGACCAACCGGGACTGCTGGTTTTAATATTCGGGCAAAGTGGCCGGGAGCAATTACCGCGACCGACGTAGCCAGCTCTTATTAAGAGGCTCCCCGTGTGTATCTGTCAGGCGAGCGTCGGTAATCTGTGGTTCCCTCCTTCAACTCACGAGTCACCGTCTCGCTATTGGATAAATATTTGGCTCCGTGCACAGGTCCTGTGGTATAAAGCAGCGATAAATTAAGTATCATATTATACAAGTTGGCCCCCAGGCGGTAGACGCTACGCAAGAAGGCAGTTTTGATTTGTTTGTTCTGGTTTTCAAGAGTTTAATGATTTTTAGCAGACAGGTGTACTTAGGAGGATGTTGTGGTATTGTGGGATTAGGTTAATTAAATCAGACAGTGTTCGTTAGAACAAGTATAAAATTGTATTTAGGATATAAGAATAGGGGAAGTTCTCTTAAGGGGGGAGACCACTGTAAAAAATCGGAAAAAATCGATTTTTCTTTTTTATATTTTCTGAAAGACGTACCTACGTTTCAAGAATGCTCTCTTCAAATTTTATGAAGAAATTCGCAAAATTGACGGAGATATAGTGTTTTCTGTGAAGTGATGTCAAGCGCGCGACTGAGCCACGCGGAACTTTGAACGCGTTTTCTTCAGGGCTGCGGAGTCGGCAGTCAAAACTCCCGACTCCGACTCCGCAGCCCTGGTTGACTTCAGAAAGACATTTTTGAACCGCGTTGAAAAACTTTTTGCATTGTATTAAGGATGTCATATATTATAGAAATGTATTTTTTGTTTAATAATTAATCATTATGGACGGCACTGGGGAGTAGTTAAATTCGAGGCGTCGAAACATTCGTCCAAATCAGTGGAACCTGTAGCACCTAAACCATTGGTGTGAAGTAAAAACAATGCCAGATTATTAAAAGGCATGAAACTCGCTTGCGGACTGACCAGAACAAATTACAAAAATGTACATTTTTTCAGAAAATAACCACACTTGAAGTATAAGATCACTATTTTTTTTAAATTTCACTGGTTTCTCCACGAGCCAGAAGTATATTCTCCAGAATAAACAATGTTTTAATGAAATCGGATAATAACATTTCGAGATACAGATTCCACCGATTTTGGAAATACTGTTTCGAGAAAAACGCGTTTAAAGTTTTACATGAGTGGCCAGGCGTTACCCAAGCATTTACCGCTACTCACATACCTATAGCTTCGGTAATTATACGAATTTCAAAAAATCCTTTTAAACACGTCTTCCTAAAAGATTGAACATTCGAAAAATGAAATAAAAAAAATCGATTTCTAGACCGGAACCTCCCTTTAACGCCAGACGGCACCTAATACCAGCCATTTACAAAAGGGCAGACCTCATTGAAATGACTCATTGAACAACTTTTGCCTATACATGTTACCGTCGCTCGGCTTTAGATTTCGAGATATTTGCAAAAAAGCTGTGATCGGTAGTTGAGTACAGTTAGATGGTTTAGCAGCCCCCGCACACCTACCATCACTGCGACGATGGTCAAGACAACGCGAATGTTATCACCGCACAGTATCGTATACTGGGGATTTAGGAAACGTGGTTAAAAGATAGAAGATAGAATAACCCTCGCACAGTAGCCTAGCACCAGTTCTGTATTATAACAATCTCTTAACCCAAAATCAAATCAACTCCAACTCCTTGACTTCAGGATCATCTGGTCCACAAGTTAACTCGTACTCATAAACAGTAACGAAAGCCGCTGCTCGTTGACTCAACGACGTCTTCGAGTGCGCCGAGGCTCGCCTCGTTCCTGTTGCGCGTCGTTGAATCGCTAATTGGGTCTTGGCAGCGCGACCGAAATCGATTCATTTCCGGGCTGGCTGCAGGAGTGTCCTCGGGAACGGCAATTGGGCCGATGGAACGATCTACTGATTAATTTATTGGCCCTGGATGAGTTTCCTTCGATTAACTTGACGCGGCCGGGCCGATAACGAGACGTTCGGCGTCTCCCGGAGCATTCAGCGATTCCTAAACGGCGAGTAAATCATTCTCTCCGCCCGTGCAAGTCGCGAGACCCCTTTTAAGCCCGCGGGGGCGTGAAATCGCACGGAAAGAAGGTAAATCGGGACGGATCGAACGGGGAATCCGCGCAATCCCACGTTTCGCCGTCGGAATCACCGTGGCAGCGTAGCTTCTGAACACACCAGCACGCAATATTCCCGTGGAAATACGGTGGCTCGTGACGTAGGTACATACGCGCGCGTAAAGGAAGCGTTTAAAGAGCTACGCGTTGGGACGTCGTGCGGAGATACGATGGGGGAAATCGACGAACGCGGGCACGTAAGGAGGAGAATAATAAAAATCCTTGGAAGCTGCAGATACGCAGACGGTCGGGCCCCTCGCTCGACTGTATGTGTATACGTCGCGTTTGGTTGTCGTGTTCATCGATAGCTCGGCGAGTATCGGCAGTAGACGGCACGTAAGAAATTCTCGTGCGCAGACACACCCATTTACGACGGGAAATTACGGCAAGGTAGCGTGATGGCTCCCCGTGTGGCGATGGTAGGCTTGCGTTGGTACGAACCAGGCATACATATGCATGCGCGTTATTTCCATATGTATACGCGTTTTCGTCTTCGAAAAGTTCCGCAAGCTGTGCCACCCCGTGCCTAGTCGTGTCTTTCCCGTCGAATTGCCATCGCGGCGTTACGTGGAAGACGGAAACGGCCGTATCGTCATCGCTCGTCGCCGACGTGCTCGCGTTAACGGCTCCGAGCGGGTCGATGCCGCGCCTCAACGGCCCTCGTGGTGGCCGGCCATCGCCACGACTTCTTTCCTGTATTTTCAAGCGCTATCGTCGGGCATTGTCAGGACGCGCGAGGAAAATGGGACACCAGGTGGTACGGGAAACGATCCAACTAGATCCTCGTGTGGAACTGATTCGAAATCTGCGGAGGGTGTCGATGGGGGTGGGCTTTGCTATGCGAAGCTTGATTCTCGTGTATTTTTAGAATTAGGAACATGTTTTGACACTCACTTCGGTATCTGGGAATTAGAGGAGTTTGGAGGGCTTGGAATTTCTTTGCTTTTTGGTGGGCGATTGAAAGGAAAATAGAATATGTGAAACTTCCCTTGTCCACAAATCGAGGTTACGCCAAAGTTTTCTAAGGTGTATCAATAATTTAAGGAGCTATTGAAAAGTCCCCTAACTACATCCGCAGGGCTTGAAGAACGCCTTGAAGATGTGTGGCATTTGGAAGATATACTCAAAACTAAAACTAGAATAATTTAGAAGTCCCTACCTACTAACAATATAACTCACAACTGTATAAAATACTTATCTTCAAACCTAGCGGGAAGAACGAACATGGATCTTCAAACCTCGCGAAGATATGAACCTATCTCCACTGCTGCAACAATCATGACGATTGTTTAAACCTTAAATACTCATAGCATTAATCTCGCACAAAATTACAAATAGATATGAATTTTTTAACTCATTTCTGGCACTAGGAGCTAGAAACTAACGAGCATTCCCTAAATTCTAACGTGTCGCTAGATTCGTTTCTCCTTTCAATATCCCCGGCCCTACGAAGGGCGTCCGCATTCGCCTATTCCCAACACCTTTCCTCCGATTGTCCGGCAAAATTTATTTCAACGACCACTGAATAATTCGGCGATGGGAACGGGCGCCGCCAGGCCAGATGCAACGACGCAACTAAAATCTAGAGAATTTTCTCCGCATTGTCCGTACCGGCAATCCTGGCGTGGCCGGTTTAGCGAATCGTCCGCCGCCCGACGGATTCGTGAAAATAAAAGAGCGGTCAAGTGCGGTCCGTGGAATCGTTCCTACGCCATTGGCCACGACCCTTGGGCCATCCCTGCAGTCCCGTTCGAGTTCAGCTCGCAGGATTATAGCCGGGACACCTGACGGCGCTCCCATCGCTTCAAAGGGAGAGAAACCGATATAAGCAAACGAAATAAAAAGGCGGCCGCTGGAAAGGTGGAAAAGTGAAACGGGGAAGGAAAATTCACCGTAAAACGGCGAGGGAAACGGGCAGATGTATAGATATAGACGGGTCGTCCCGCTGGGATAACCGGCCAATACTCCTGGCATGCTTGCCGGGTCATTCTGAATCAAAAAGATCACGTATACTGTGGAGCTTGTTCCATTACTCGTGGAGATAAAGGCTGCTCAGTGTCCGGTTGTGAGGCATGCTAGCTGTCGATGGACCCGAAGTACTTGTTCATTGTCCATAGATTCATTGCCAATTGTCACTGGAAATGATGTATCAAAATTGCGACTATCGATTATGTCACGCATGGTAAACTGAGCTTCATTTGTACTGAACAGAGAATGTGTGAGAATATAAGATACCATTTTCCCTCGAGATCCTGCATAGATTGTGAAATGTATGCACAGGGAGTATTATTATTATTATTATTATTATTATTATTATTATTTCGACTTTACTACTCGTTAACCCCCATCCGTCCCTCCTGTCAATTTTACACAGCTTTCCCGTAATAAGTTATACTGTTCTATTATTTGCGATTCGTGTAAAGAAACAGTATGTCCTGCATATCGCTTTATTTAATGCGAAAGTTGTGAAAAATCTAAGATGTAAATGTTAACTCATCAATTTGAAGAAAAAAATATCGAAAAATAACTGTTTACCTTGTCGTTTCGTCGATCTTGTACCACTGCGTCAATTTGACACCGAGGGGCAGATTGAGTTCGTGAAAGAGGAAAATATGAGGGTTAAACAGAAAATATAGTAGATACATAAGGAGAAAGATAAGGAGGAATTTCAATAAGGAGAAAATTATTGAAAAATTCTAGGTTCAAAGGGAGTTTTTATTATATTAGACTGACACAACTACACAACCACATCAAATCTAAACACCACTGAGCTCCACAACGGATGAAAATAATTCCGTAATCTGTACGACCCTTTTTGGTCCACAATCACCTGCCAAACACGATGGAACAGTTCGTAACTTACCCCACGGAACACCCTGTAGACACGTTTGCATGGCCGCTGGTGTCCAGGAAGGCAGACGCTCTTATTTCGAACGGGGACAAGCGGATGGGAAGCGGTAGAAGCAAAAACGAGGACCTCCGTACCTGAGAAACGAACAAAGCCGATTGCTCGAGAGTGGCACGGGTGACAGGGAAGTTTTCAATCCGGCTTTTCATTCATTAGTAACGCTTACCAAAGTGGACCTGAAAAACACGGTGCCCGCCGCTCCGTGAAAGGCTCGGGTGAGTGTTCTTGCAGTGTTGTCGAAGGAAGTAGACACTTGGACTGCAGAAGCTTAGCCGAGCTGGCGGAAGTCACATTTCGGCAGCGTTTTTGTCAATTCTGCGGGTTAAATTTTGCATTGGCTTTGAAGAGCTTAACTCCTATTCGTATCGACAGTCGACACTCCTGCTCGCCTTCCAATAGGTACCATTTTAGACTCTCTTCGAGTTCTATTCATCGCGCGCCGATTCTCATCAGCAGAACTCGTTGAGATTTTAATCCCTTCAGATATAATTAAGCACCGCCCTGCACAAGTAGACCCATAACACAGGCAATGTTCAAACACTAACGCGATCTAAACATTCATCAGAAATGTTTGAAGGAAGCTCTCCAACGCGAAACGAGTTCCCCATTTTTCTGATTCCCTCTCCTCCCGGCGCCCCTGTGTGTCGTGCGCGCATACGCGCGCGCACCGCCGATGCGGCTGTGTACGTACGAAAACTTTTAATGGCGTTCTGGAGGCCAAGTGTTTCGTCAACATGCGAAACGAAAGGGGAACGGAGGGGGGGTGTCGCGCCGATGGAAAAAGACTTTAACGAGGTGCACGGCGAGGGCCCGACGGAAATATTAGAGAAGTTTTAAGAAAATGCAACGTTAAGCGCGAGCGCGACTCGATGCGCGGGGAATAGTCGCCTCGATAAACTTCTTTTAGAGGTAAAAGTAGGGGGCGGCGGTGGGGCGAGGAATCGCATTGGATCCGTCAGTGGAACAGAATGAAAGCATTCGTCGAATGCAATCTTCCTGGAGAAGTTGTCGAGAGGACGGGCCGGAATTGTGATTTTAAACATCGTGTCGCAAAAACTCCTTCCTCCCCCACCCCCGTCATTTTCAATCCGAACGGCCACGTAATTTCCTTCGAGCATTCTACCTGGCTGTTTTTTCAACAGAATATTTTCTCTATTTTTCTAGGGTACTGGTTAAAATAGAGGGATATTCTAGGGTAGAATATTTAACAACTTCTATCAGTGAATCTTATACAAATGTCCAGAAACAGTTGTATATAAAAATAAACATTTTCGTAGGAATTAAATTAAAGAGAACGTCAACTAATAATTCTACGTTTCAACTCGAAGACAGTCGTCTCGTTTCCTCCCGCAAGTGATTCGAATTTCACGCCGCTCAGGAAGAATTCGACGTCCCTCAACGATGACCCTTCCTGGACGCAGAGTACAGAGACGTAAAATCGCGTGTGCACGGAGACGCGTGCACACATAGATCCGGCTGTGGCGTCCGGATTTCCGGCTGTCGTATCCTCGGCACCGCCAAATTGCACGCCACCTCGCAAGACGAATAGTTCGACGTGGAATGCGTCGCAATGAATCCACGAAACGTCTCGTACACACCGCGAACCTCGCGCCGGGATTCTCTACCTCAACAATAGCGGGAGAACTGTTACTTAGAGACGGCGCAGTAGACGTGCGAGACGCGCGGCATTCCGACGCTTGCAAACTGAATTAGAGAAAATGCTGCGGGTACGCGGAGTCATTTAGGGCCACCTCCTCGTAGCCAGCAATTGGGAACCGAGAACATAATATGTTAAAATTCGGAAAATGCGCGTCCCAAATTTCTCGAACCCATGACACATATATTAGCGGCAAATACTCTGCCCATAAATCTGTTACACGCAAGTGGAAGCAGAGGAGCCGTACGTAGTCGAGTTCCTCGTGAGAACATAAGAACGCTATAATCCAAAGAGGATGGTAAATCATTCGAAGGTGCTTAACGGTGTCCTCATTTTCACGAAGCTTAACCACCGGACAGGAGAAATAGCACTTTAGCTAGGACCTGGTACCTCGAGTTCACCAAGAAGAGGACAGCGTTCGTGCGATTTCTAGCGAAAACGATCGAGCCGCTTCGAACTGATTCTTCCCCCTTCGAGATTCCATTCCGTGGCCAGGGGATGTTCCCAGACATTCAGCTCCCGCGTGGCGGATAATTCTGACGAATTACATCGCGGACATAATGCGCCGTAAATTAGCGAGCAACCGTGGCGCGCGTGGAGCGGCTGCATTTCCGCTGGCTGGTGACCAGAGAAAGGCACTTTGAGCGCGCTCTAATTCAGTACGGAAAATAAATCGTCGGAAGGTGCTCAGCCGTGTCCCCTCTTTCAAGAAGCACGATAAAGCGGCAGGGGTTTGGAGGGGCGTGGACGATACAGCAGACAAGGGGGCAGCATGAAAAAGCAACGGGTATGGGGAGACGAGGATGGGTGGAAGGGAGGGCACGCGGGCAGACAGAGGAGAGAGATGAGACGGAAAAAAGGTGCTCTCTTTTGCGCAATTTGCCCGAACGTGGGAGCAAATTTTCCCCGGTATACAAAAGCGCTCGACATTTTAAAGCACGGGGGCCACGAGCTCTCGCGATTGTCGCGTGCTCGCGCCATCCACCCATTTCTCTTCTTTCACCTACCTTCCCTCACCCACCAACACCCTCGTCCTCCGCCGCTCGCCTCTCCCGACCCATGGTTCGCTGGGTTTTCTGGTTGCGGGGGCGGTTCGCGTGGAACCACGTACACGAGAATCGACGCGAACGAACACGAACGAACCGTCAGGAACGTACCCGCGTCCCCCGAGGCTCGCGTTATTTTATGTCGCTTGTGACTCGAGCATCCACCCCCATCCTCCACCCCCGCGGGCCTCCGCCCTCCTCTTTTCCGTTTCCATCACCTGGCAGCCATCGAACGAAACACGAAGACAGAAGCAACGGCCAGAGGGTGAAACGGGCCGAGGGGGCAGAGTGGCGTTCTATGAATACGTTTGGAAGTTCAAACGCCTATGCGATTTGCATGTGTCTCCGAGGCGATGCAGTCTGGAGGTAGGTGTGCACACGGCGGTGCGCGCCCCGTTTCGCTCCGGCGCGACTCCCGGCGAGCAACCTGTTCCACGCGATGTAACGATGCGACGCGACGTCGCAGGCCCGAGGACGGTCGAGCGTGTATTTTTCTTCGTTCGAGTGTCGCTCGATTTGCGGAGAAACAGAACACCGTGACAGCGAGACTGGAATTCCTCGGACGGCAGACTCGAAGAGCTGTGAACAATGGTTTTAGCTGGAAACCGTACCTAGCCATCTCCTTGGGCGCTCGCCGCGCACAAGTCCTCCATCATCCACGTACCTATAGTATTTTCATCGCCCACCAACATCTATCACCTCACGCTTCTTTCGAGTAATTGTTAATCCATGTTTTTTATACCTGCACGTACTCGTGATTTCTTTCGGCTTCTTGTTAATTCCGGTAAGGTAGATGCACCATTTGTGGCCACTTTAAGGATTTCAGTGACTTTCATTGTAATTATATTTTAAATTGTACTTAAAATCAGGAAACTATAAGCTTCGATAAATTTTACACTATCTTTACTATTAATGTCTAAATTACCATTAGCTAGAGAAATTGTTAAAGAATTAATAATGTTAAAAAATATAAGAAATCCATTTTTCACAGTTTGTCATCACTTGCATACTAGTTTTGGCCATGTTTGGTACTAATTTTGGCCACTTTCGAAATTTAATATAACGGGTTTAAATAAATTTGAAATAAGGAAGGATTTAAGTAAGAGAAATACAGTATACGGCAACGAATTTTTATTTTATCACTTTTATTTGAAAATAACATTTTCACATACTTATATATTTACATACATAGCAAACTAGGATCTTATTTATACTATAACCTTACATACTAATTTCTTACTTTCTTTCTGAATCACCCAAAATTTCTTGAGCTTCAATTTCCAGTTGCTCTGAATTTTGATTAGGTTGTGCATTAACAGCTGTAATTCAGTAGTTTGTATTACAAGCAAAATAAATTAATACATTAGTAGTTAATTAATATATATTATAGACATAACTAAATATGTATTGTACATACAATGGAAAAATTGATCAGTCTCATATAACAGCTTTAGCCATTAGATCTGAAAAAGCATGGTGGCAAAAAATAGAACAATATTTTAATAAATTTTCTTGCCATGGGGTGGCCACAACTGGATACTATATCGTATCAGTTTTGGCCACCGGATGGCCAGAAATGGAAAATTGATTAAAATACTATACCATTTCTTGCCACATAATTTTCTTCGTAATAGTGAATTGAATTTGATAATTTTATACTTTCAGTATAATTTTGTAACTACATTTAACCTATTTCTACCATAATTTATATATTAACATACTTTGATTTGTAAATATGGGAATTTTACTTACCGTATATCCTTCCCGATTATTACAAGAACAGCGAATCGTTTACACACTTCTTAAAAAATATAATGTTTTTCGCATAAGCAATAAATGTAACCTTATATTTCCGGCGGTATACTAACCAAAATATTTACGGTGTCAAATTCTACACAAAATTATGTGTCTGCAAGTATTTCAATCTAAGAAAACCGCGATAATTATGCACATGGCCAAAAACAGTACAATGGTCACAAACGGTAGATCTACCCTAGTTTACCTGTTCCGTTACTTAGTTAAATTGAAAAGAAAATTATGGGCTAGTTGTGTGAGGAAAATTACTCCTATAGGAAGAACTACATTACTTCACCGAAGGGCGATAACATCTAATATTGTATTAGGGGTTGCCAAAGGGGCTTAGCGCGTCTAATTTAACGAAGAGGGTAAAATGAGAGTTCCAGCAAACACACCGAGTCACATAATATCTCCAACAGCAATCGAAAGCCTGCGACGCGAGTGACACGTGTAATTGCCAGTAGAATACACTCCGCATATGGCCAGACAGCCTACTCCACTGCTATCCGTGGCTCGCTGCTACTCGTGGACCTCGAAGAACCAACCGTCCAAGTACATCTCCAAGTTTCATTTGAAAATTTCAAGCAGTGCTACACTGTTCCAGAGAAAGGCGCATCTAATTGCGAGGCTGCATTCATCCCATCGTGATCCGGAACCCAGTGCCAACGAATGCAACGCAAGATTCCACATCAATCGCGAGCCTTTCCAGCATCCAGCGTATCATACTTCTGGGTACACGACCAGCCAATGGCTGCTTTAAATCGTTGAGCACAGTGAAAGAAGCGCACGGATCATGGAGCGCGCTTCTGACATCGGTACTTATATTCAGCGCGCACAGGTGCACAGCAAACGATGCGCGACGTCGATAGGCCGCTGGGATGCATGAATGCCACTGAGGACTCGGGCCTGAATATTTCATTGAAACCTGTTGTAACTTCCGGCGAGGCGGGCACATTTTCCTTGAATTACCGAGGCACTCGTTTGGCAGTATAGGGTGGCATTTAAAGGGCGAAAGACACCGCGCTCCCGGCACAAATTGCAACCGCATTCCTGCGTTTCTCGAGGTCCTCCAAAATTCCTTTAAAGTGCTGTTAAGTTTCGTTTCAGGGATATGATTCGCCGCGCTTATTCCGCGCCTTTCACACGCACGAAAAGAATGGAGCTTCGTAATTAGATTTTTCGCCGGGCACGACGTCGACGGCTGCAGCCGGATTTTCCTTGAATTCTTTCGCAAAGGCTTGGTTCCTGAGGCGGCTGTTGCTGTCGAAAGGTTCCCAAGCTCGTTGGCCCCTCTCCGGATAACGATGAACGCAATGTTTATTGCCAGGATTCTTTGCTACGTTCCCGTGAAAGTAGGAAGGCCGGCTCGATTTAACCTGCCAGGACGGCTTACTCGAAGGGATTTCCCTAAGAGGGTTGATGAAAGGGAAAAGAGGGAAAAGGTTTAATCCGGCAGAAGCGGGCTCACGATCGCACAGCCACTGAAGCCAATAAGAGCGCATGCAAGCCCGATCCATTCTATTCGATTACGGAGAAATGCTGGCAAGTACAGTATTCGATACACAAATGGTCCTTCGTCTGAAGTTTTGGGGTTTCGCGATTAGGGGGGCATTCTGCTTTGACTGGTCGAAAAATTAAGCTATTTGTAAAGATTTTTCTGAGTAAATACAACATATACCTATGAAATAAATGCTTTTTGTATTTATTAAGCTACTCTTTTATTGTAGGAAATAAATTAAAAATAATTTTTTTAGTTTGTTTTAATGTTTTTTTTTACAGCGTCAATATGGAACCTAAGAAGGAGGGATGTTCATGGCGTAGGTGATTTCCCGGCCCAGACTTATGCGAAACAAAAAATTCCCAAAGAATATAGTGGCGCTATAGCCCACAGGTCAATTAACAATTTTTGTCGAGAAATAATCGAGATTTTTCTCATGGAACACCCGAGAATACATCCTTTCGAGTGTTTTGTCAAACTTTTTTTCATACCGGTGTTATTTGGTTACTTTTCAACAAAACTTGATAATTGAGTCTTTTGAAATTTTTTATTTCGGATAAGCCTGAGCCAGGAAATTACTTAATCCGTGAACATAACTTTTTTTTTTGGTGCCATATTGACACAGTAGTAACACAATTAAAACAAATTGCAAAAATTATTTTAAAATTTTTTTTGTATAACATAAGAGTAATTTAAAAAATACCAAGAAGATCAAAGAAATATCTTTAAAAATAACTTAATTTTTCGGTGGTTCAAAATAGAATGATCCCTTGAACACGCAATTGTTCGATGTGAGATATTAAGAACACAAGCACCCGCACTTATTTACCGAACCGTAAAATTCTTCTATGATATAGGGTACTTAAATCATACTTTCTACACGTGACCTCATTCAAATGCAATGCGAGTGTGTGAAATATTTAAAGATTGATAGGGGAACGCGTTCGTTCGGGCGTTAATGTAACAGTTGACGCGTGGAGTCGGACACGATCGAAATATTCCGCGCTTAATCCAAAAGCGATTGGAAAATGCGTCTTCCGCGAGAAGCAATCGGACCGTCGCGTCGATCCTCCTCATCACGATAATGTAAATTTAATCGCGCCGATTAATCTCTCCCCGGGCTCGATCGCGGCCGAGGATCACTTCACGGACTTGCCCGAGAATTTTTATCGCCCCGCGAAAACTTTAATGGAAAGATTACACTCGATCGGTGGCAAACTTAATGCAAATTGAAACGCGAATGGGACGCGAGCTGTCCTGGCTAATAAGCACAGCGATTGGATAATACCTGAGAGACCTTCGTGTCGTTCACCATTTATCACAGCTACGCCCTTAGATCATGCAGCAAGTTCCGCGCTGTAACATTAATAGGTGTTCAAGCATTTCGTAATTAAAGTTCGTTACTGAAAATACCAGAAACGAATCCAATGAAACGCTCCGATAGAGCGTCAAAGATATTTCACAAAGCACTAGACTCTCCATGAGCCTTCAATACGGTAGAGAGAAATGAAAATTTTCAATTTCCTCGCGCTTTAATTCCGCCTCCATTTCAAATATCGATACCGCCGCGGTATTAATATTCATCTCCATATATTATTATTACAAACGCAAGAGCGCGCGGAATTTTTCGAGGTTTTCCAAATCTCGAGTGCACGATCGTTGAATTCCATTGAGCGGAATATCCTCGACCCACAAAGAAGTGCGCCCATCGAAAGATTAAAGCGCGGTTTTAATCCCGCAGGCCTTATTAACCTTTCAATTTACATTTCTGTGGTCGCTTTCACGCCGAACATTGTGCTCCAGAATCGTGAAACGTAATCGAGGTGCACGGTTCGGCGTTGAGTTCTCCTGTAATTTTCGATTCCATTCTTTGGCAATGCTCCACATATAATTAACGAATTCACTGGGACGCTAATCAACATTTCCTTGTTAAATTTCCACCAGATTTTTGACTATGCTTTAACCACTCCTCCACCACTGTGTATCAAAACTCCTCCCTTTCTTCCCACGTGTTCCACTATCCAATTAAATTCGCACTTACGCTTTAAAAACACCACGCACGCTAATTAGAAAGCGTACATTTTCCCTCGCAATAAAATTGAATGGCATGTTTCAGGATCGTGCAACCAATCCTTGGGGATGGAGTCCGGCAACATACCGGATTCAGCCATTACGGCGTCCTCGTCGTATGTGACGAACGTCGGTCCACGAAATGGCCGGTGAGCACATCACTTTTACGACAGTCTCTCCCTCTATCTTCCATCTATCTTCTACCTCTATCGCCACGTTAAAGGTTAAACGGTATAACGGCCTTTTTAACGCGTCTCGAAGTGGACGGGACCAGCTTGCCCGCGACAGACACGCTTTCCGCATTAACGTCTGCCTCGAATGCAGACTCTCCTCTCCTCTCATCCACCCTCAATCTCTGCCGTTTCCTCCGCTTTCACCCCTCCCCCCTCCACGCGCCACGATGTCTCTACTCTCTATAATTATAACAAGCCCCGTGCGTCGCGAGGCTCTTCCGCGGGAACTTCACTTTTAATCGGGCTGGGCAGATCAAGTTGGCCAGCGGGAAATTAATCGAGGCCGGCCTCGGACACCGCTCGCATTTTCTCGCGACGTCTGCGAAAACGAGCGGCGGAAAAAGTGGCCGGGACCGATGAGAAGTTGCGCGCAGCATCGGCAGTTTCGAGGGGAAAATATTATCCCGCGGTAATTGCGTTGTTATTGGGTAAAGGCAGCGGCCGAAGGCAATTCGCGTGATCGAGTATCGAGCACGACCTTGCTGCTCCTCTGTGTACGTACGCTCGAGTGTTTCCCTCTTGCTGAGCGTGTACTTTTCGCGGGCTGCTTCGCTAATGGAATTCGAGCACATGCGCGCACGCGCCCGCGCCCGTCCGCGTTTCCCATTACACGATTACACGGTTTCGGCTGTGATTCTGTTACGCGTTCCCTCGCACCTGTGTACCCAGGTGGGTAATTAAATGCGCCGTCGTTACGCGTCGAGGATTTCGGAGGATGCGTCGAGATCCGTCGATAGCAGACATTTCGTATCGGAGAAAGTAATATAGATCTTCTCCATGGGCTTATCTTTTTGTAGATAACTTCATTGTATAACGCTATGTCCTAATTAGATGTCGCACAGCGACAACATCGTTGTCGTCCAACCGACCGACCAACACGACTATAAACAAACAAAGGATTTTCTATGAGCTTGTCCAAATTGGCAATGCATGCAATGCATTGTATATGTCGTAACTTCGTATATGTTGGTCGTTTTGTTTGAATTTCAAACCAGTTTGTTTTTTTTGTCGTATCGCACGCACGGCGTCCCAAAAAATCAATGGATTTCGTGGGATTACTGATTTCTGAAGTCCAAAAACGGCCTATTTTATGGAACAAATGGGCCGAAAACTATAAAATTGTTGTTTTCTCGTAGCTGACAGTAAAGGTGGTGAAATTCGCCGAAATTTATCCTGTCTTTAAATATCTGGTCTATAAACTGACGATTTCTCTTCCGTCTAGTTGTTCGTTGTAATATATGATTCACATAACTATTTTCACTAAGAAAAAGCAACTCCAACTTCGACAAAGACATCTTGTAAACTAACCGCAAAAGTTGGTTGCAAATAGTACTCTACAGCCGGCCGTATATGGACACTGTCGCATTGTCGTACGACCGACTGAAATCGGTCGGTTGGACGACAACGGATTTTGTCGCTGTGCGACATCTAATTAGGAGATAGCGAGGTGCAAATCCACGACAAGACAATAACATCGTGTCTCAGATGAGGTTTCAATCTCCTGAGACAATTATTTCATTATTCTATTAGTTTTCAATTATTTTGTCATTAGTTTTATGAAAGTAGGCTCTCGTAGGACAAGTTTCATGATATATTTTCAAAAAGCTCATCTCCCGCGAATATTTATATTATTTACATGTAGTTGCTGAGACTTTTGTCTCGTGATAGAAAAGTCTCATGTAAAATCTCATCGTGGAGTTGTACCTACACAGCCTTAGTCTTAACGCCAGTTCTTAATTGGTCGTAGCGAGTGCGTGGAAACGATGAATTTTTAATCAGTTTTAATGTTGTTGTTTGGTTTATTATTTAATTTGTTGGTAAGATGGTGTGAGTATAAAATTGTTTTTCAAATATGAAGGATCTTTGAAGATTATAAGTTTATAAGGATTATTTGTTTCGTGAAATTAATAACCCCATAGCTCCTCTACTCACGCAACATCTCTGACAACGTTCAGTAGTAGGGACCCGAGAGTAGTCAGACATCAAAGACCCCTTATAAATGAGCGTCGGGCAGACGGTTTTAACACTTCGTTTTATCATCTTTGAAAGATGCTCGGAACATTTTATACTCAAATGAATCACCCATACAAAGTTGCATATGAAAATGTTTTATAGAATTCTTTTTGAGAACACCGCGACGCAACTAATACTTTTGAGAAATCATTATTAGGAGCTTCTTCAATATTAATAGTTACGTTCCTACGATATATTTTGCATATCGTAAACACACATTCCCATTGCACATTGTAATTACACACTTAGTATATCATACGAAATATAGAACATCGAAAATCATTCAGCTTTGCTTTGTCACCTTCTATATCTAATCGAGTCTACACTTCTACAAAGCAGTTGTGTAGGTTGTGAATACTATTAAGTACCTTCTATTAGTACTTTTTTGTTGGCTAAAGGCACTCAGGTATTCATTCTCGAAAGGTGCCGAAGTTAAAGTTGGGCATTAACTAAATAAAAAATTATTTAAATAACGGATCGAATAAAAATTACTTTAACTTTAGATTATTAAGTTAAAGTTAAAGTCAAATTTGAAAAATTTACTCGACGCTGAGATTGAATTGCTTGTTGAATAATAAAACAAAATTAACCCGGTTTAATTTTATTCGACACGCGACGAATAATTTTTTAACTTTTATTCGTTATTCAAAACTATTATTTAAATAAAAATTTTGCCCTTCTCTGGTCGTAGTGTATATCCTCCAAATTATAATCACTTTCGGAATCGCTGAACCACAATGAACCCCTCGTCCCATCAAAATCATCGGAATTGTTCGTCGCCACTGTACGCGAGAAAAACGCGACGGGTCCTCCATTCAGTCTTCGCGTGAACTTCGTTATTAGGTACGAATAATGGGTGGAACAGCGGAACGGGCGAAAGTTGCGCGGAGGTTCCGTCGAGTAGATTCAGAAGGGTGGCGCAGCACCAACGCACCGAGCGGAATCGAAGGGAAAGGCAAACAGAAAAGAGAGACACAGAAAGAAGAACCGAATCCTGGATTCGCTGTTTAAGTACACTTCCCTCAGAAACAGAGGAACTTCTTAAAACCCGTCGAACGGCCCCGTGAATGGTTCTTCTTTGTTCGAACGATTTTATAATGCCCGAAGGGCTATAATTGCGCCTGAGTTACTCGCTCCAGGAGTCATTGAAACATTAACTTCGCGCTAAGTTGAATCGTGCTCTTCGACTCGTTGATCTTCCTCGAGTTTTCGGCTCATTCGATACGCCTTCGAGTGCTATCGATCGAGCTGCCGTCTTCTCCCAGTGTAATTCTATTTATCATGCCGCCAGACGACGGACGAACCCAGGAATATAATAATAAAATAAAATGGACTAAAAATAAAAATACCGCGACGATGGCAATTTTGAATATTGCCTTCCACCGGTCGTCTCGTTGATGCACATTCGTCGTTGCTGGGGCCATCAATGTGATTTGCTTAATTAACCAACTGAAGAGGCCAACTTTAGACCTGGGCACTTAAAACCTTTCAATCGCTCGGGGTTCTCTCGATACTTACCGCGCACGTCACCTGGGGTGTTTGTCAGCGGATATATAATATCAATTAATTACATCTGTCCATCTCGACTAATATATTGCGGTTCCGGTTATTGTAACCAGGCAGATATACGGTGAAACGATCCGTGAATCGAGCACGAACGATTTGGACGTGTCTACATTTTCGGCGGGATTGTTACTCGTCCGATTGCAACCGTTCACTATCGGCCACTGCGAATTCTCGATGGAAAATGGAAATTGATTTTACATTCCCTTTCGAGCGACGATACCTCTGACATTTGCAGCCTTTCGCATTAATTAAACGAATATTTGCCAACATTTTCTTTTTACGTACTTTATAGATACTTCGAGCGTGAGGGTTTTCGAAACTTATATTCAAGCTTGCAGATAAATTGAAGTCTGATTTAAACATTCTACATCGTTAATGGTAGATATCGTTTTTGATTTCGTAGATACGGTGATCAGTGGTCGTCATAAGATTTTATATCTTCGCGATCAAGTTCGAGTACTGATCGTTGTTCGATTCGTAGATGATATAAATGACTGTGGCAGCTACGGTCCTGTCACCACGTCCTTTCATTTTCTTTCTTTTCTCTCCCTTCGTTCCATGACTTTCACTTTTCTACAATCTCTTACCCTTTACGATTTATTGTTCGCATTAGTTTACATTAGTCGAGTAAACGGTACAATAGAAAGGCGACTGTGAAAAAGAATATCTAAATCGACTAGTGTAAACAGTTGGTCGAGTATTAGCCGAGTAGAGTGGTTAAAGCTTAAATTTCATTAGCTTAAATTTCACAGTGGATTTACAAACCTTTAATAACGTTCTATTCCAACACTTTGAATTAATAATGTTACTTTTCTATGATACTTTGTACCCACGTCGAGGTAGTGCAATCAGGTGTTTCCTTCTAAAAAATACTGTCACTGCCCATCTCTCCCGTATGACTATCTCACCCTAACTTACCCTACTGTCATACTAAACTAGCATCATGTAAATACCTACACAAAAATCGAGGGCGAGTCGACGATTGGGCCGAGCATTAGGCTCAGTTCACTATTACATTAGAATTACTCGATTAATGTAAACTAGGAAAAGACGAAAAAATGCGATAACTTTAAAGACTAATTTCACTCCCTCCGAGTGAATTTTCGCAGAAAAGGAAAATGTCTGCTTGCACATCCCAACATTTTTGTTATCTTCTTGTTGCTTTCGTAATGTCCACTGTGCAATAAGGAATTATTATCATTAATAGGGGGGACCGGGGCAAGTTGATACAGACGAATTATCTCGACACTCTATATATATATATAGCTCCTTGTGTGCGAAATATGTGAAGCTTCTTGATCAATTCTTTACTACGATCTAACATACGTCTGTGTACCTTGACTTTAATAATCTATTTTTAACTGTTTTCGTTTCTATAGAGAAAAGTAAGTAGTTTTGATACATTCAAAGTGATCGTCCAAATAACATTTTTTCATTCATTTTGTATGTACTTTCTCAAGTTTTCGCTTACTATATATTAAAGAGGAAGGACCAAAGTATATTTTGGAATATTTGTTATTAGATAATTAATTCAAATAAAAAATTAAAGTAATTGAAACCAGAATAACGTATCAACTTAACCCACTGCGGGGCAAGTTGATACATTTTACCTTCGTCCAAATAACATTTTCTCATTCATTTTGTATGTATTTTCTCAACATTTCATTTACAATATATTTTAGTATATTTGTTATTAAGTAATTAATTCTAACAAAAATGAAAAAAAAATTGAAAACTGAAACACGTATTAACTTGCCCCAGTTTCCCCTACGCTCCACGTTCAGGCGACGTTTGGTTCAAATCAGAATTTCCTAGTCAATAACAATCATTTAAAATTCATCGAGACGGCCAATGAATGACCCGAAAAGAATTCTGTTGGAAACAGGCTGCGGAAGGAGACAGCGGGCGGTGCCTGGTGCCCGAAGAGCCAGATAGAACGAGGAATTCGTGAGTGGCTCCAAGTGGATCTGCCCGGGCCTCACGTGATCACTGGTGTACAGAGCCAGGGTCGTTACGATCACGGCCGTGGCCAGGAATACGTCGAAGAGTATACCCTCGAGTATCGACGTCCCGGGTTCACCGAGTGGCGGCGATATAAGCGCTGGGATAACAAGGAGGTACGTGCTCGACCTGTACCCGCGTATGTGCTGACAGTGGAGTAGAAGTAAGTTAAGTCAGACGATACTGAATAACGCCACTGCGATCCCGTCCCCTTCGCTTTCCTTCCGCGAATAAGCCGGTGGTTTGCCCGCGGTACACCCAACTGTCTCGTGTAAATCAAGTGTGGCGTAACTCGGCAGGGGGTTCAGAGAATTCCGAAGGGATTTCTGACCACACAGGGTGGCAGCGATTTCTATACCCCATTTCACAGTGATTGGTACATTTTTACTAGTTCCTTTCCAGTAGAATCTCGAGCTACATATTTCGATGAGCTAATGGTGTTAAATAATTCGAATTTGCCTGTGAATGATTCGAGGCTCAAGGCGCTTGAAGTCTGGCTTTCAATAATTGAACCTGGAAGAGGGGAAACCGAGCCGCGATAACTACGTGTGCACCGGAAGTAGTTGCTACACTCGGCGCGCTCGTAACAGGTTAACCGTCTTCGCGAACGCAGGAACTTTTCCAGCCCACCCCTCTCGGCTTTTTGTTTACGGTGGAGGAAAATCAAAGCTTACGCGAACGCCTGGCTGGCACGAATGCCCCATTCGCGTTATCGGCGTAATCTCGACAGAGTCGTTCCGAGACTCGCGACGTTCTTCCCTATCTCCGACGTTATCGCGCGGAACAAGCCACCGTTATCAATTTCCTAATGGTATAACTCGAAACACGCTCCCTCCTGTGCGCGCCACGACTTTCGAGACCGCGATTAAATTTTCAGCCGCTCGACCGACCGTCTGGATCGTTGGATAATTGGTAGTCGTTTCGCACGAATTCTCCAATCAAGCAATTCCGCTTGCTGCGGGATGGTTCCACGACGCGTTTTGCGGTTGTAGGGTAGTAATTTACCGCCTCGTAGCATGAAATAGCGAGCTGATCTTTCAGCAGTTACATCACACGTCTATTGAAGCTACCTAGAAATTGAAAAATTTGAAGGAAACAATGAAGACTCTTCTGGACACTCCCCGTGTCTTAATTACCCTCGCACCCTCCCTTCGAAGATTAAAGTATTCAGGTCATCGTTAGAGGAAATGGTAAAAATATACGCTAGTGTCCAAATATTTGCTAGCTGGAGTATTGAGACATAGTGGGTGTTTCACTCTATCAAAAAAAGTGCAAAACTACGACTGACAAGGGAAAATCCCGAACGTGGAAATTCAAAAAATTCTGAAACTTTGTGAATATGTAGGGGATTTCCTCCTGATTACAACACAATTTTTGTTTGCTGCCCAAATTCACTCGCAGGGGTTGAAATTAACTCCTGAAAATTCAGCTATTTTCCGATTTTGTGGTATAACTCGCGAACTGTAAGAAATAGAAAAAAAGTTTCAAGATAAATGTTACTTCTTTTAATTAGATCCATCATTTGGTAAAAAAATTATTTTACAGTTTGCGAGTAATAACACAAAATCGAGAAATAACCGGATCTTCAGGGGTCAATTACACCCCCTTAAAGTGAATTTGGGCAGTAAACAAAAATTGCGTTGTAATCAGAAGGAAATTCCCTACGTGTTCACAAAGTTTCAGAATTTTTTGAATTTCCACGTTCGGGAACTTCCCTTGTGAGAAACAAAAGGAAATGTGGGAAACAGAACATGAAATAAAAGTGCTAGCCCACATTTCGACCACTTCCTCTACTTTCTATCAATTATCTATCGATCCAGTTTGATCAAATAGACAAATCGTAAACAGCTCTACATTTTGACCGAACAATTAAATCGCACTACTTAGGTCAAACACTTTATGAAGACGCTATTGCACAGTACACATCCAATTACCGGCCACACGTACCCACAATTCGTCCTTTCAAATCTAAGAGGCAATAAGATGGGTAACGATGGTGTTTGATTAAACGATCAAGCCGATATCGCCAGGCTCGCTGGCGTAGAGCAGCGCCGCGGTTTATCCGAGTGATAATTTACGCAATCCGGACTAGACGGTGCATTAACCGTGGCATTACCTTCGAACCGTTGCAATCATGATCTATGCCTGAACAGGCGTGCACGTGCGCGGCGAGATTCCAGGGTAAGTTGATTAATATTGACGTCGATTTGACGGGGCGCCGCTCGTGCATCACGCACGGCCGTTTGTGCGTTTGCGAATCGCGACGCTCGCGATCACCGTGACGCGCCGCGCGGCCCTGGCTATTATCAGACGCGGGATCGTTTCACGAATGGACGGCCGGCGATAAAATAATCGTATGGCACCCCTTGCGGAAACTGTTACTCGAGTCGCCGCGTCCGCGTAGGGCCCATTAATCCCACCGATCTGCAATTAAATCAGTTAAATTATCGCAATTAACTCGATAATTATATGCCACCGGCGATACATCGCCGAAACATGGTTCCGCTACAAATTTGCTTGGGATTCATTGACTAAACACATTTTATCGCAAGAATCGAAGGCCCGTGGTAATTTATCTCGCGGAAATCGTTGCCGATTAATGGACAAGGCTTTAAATTCGCACGAGACTCCCTGCCATTAATTAACCGTCGGCGTTAAACGCCGGTTAAACGGCACTCGATCTTGCTCGGGGATCGCGGTTTCGCGCGTTAGCGACCGATTGATCTACTTGCGTTTTTCTTTTTGCAGGTGCTGGCCGGAAACAGCGACACCTCGACCGTGGTGTCGCATCGATTAGTACCGCCGATCTTCGCCAACCAGGTCCGTATTCTGCCGCACTCGGAGCACAGGCGCACCGTTTGCCTCCGGATCGAGCTGAAAGGCTGTCAGGACACGGGTGAGTGCTGCCGACGAGTTCGGCGTAAGTGTTGGGAGATCGTGGGGTGGCTGTAAAGCTGGGCGCGCACGCCTTCAGCGCTAAGACCGAGGGGTAGCCTCTGCTCTCTTTTAAAACGAGAACCTGTCGCCGGAGTTTTACTTGTAAGCTTTCAATATCAGAAGCTTGCACTAGCGACAAATCAAATCGAGAAGATTTCGAGGAAATTTCAGTTACCGAAATGGTTAAATAGAGAGGGATCAGACCTCCGGTACCCCAGCGGCAAAAATTCAAATTGCGGGGGTTCAAATGGCGCTCTGGGGATTTCCTAGCTACTAGCGTAGTGGCCACTGAAGAAAGCTGGCCGTGTAAATTCGCAATTCCACGGGTACGTACGGTGGAAATGGCGACCGGCCGGACAGCCAGCGATTAATTTTCAAATTGCAATTTCATTCAATTTGGCGAGCCGCCGCTGAGACGGCTACCAGAGAGAATCCAGGCGGCCGTGGAGTACGACTGCGATGCTGGATCCCATTAACGCTCGTAACAGTGTTACAACGACAGCGAGCTCATTGGCCTGCTTGCTCCCTATCTCTGCCTCTCTGCCTACCCCTCCTGTTGCGACGAGCCTGCACATTTGTTTTCGACCTACTTCTGCTACTTGAGCGCGTCTAATGGAATCGATGCGCGAAGGACATTGTTCCAGGCCGCGAAACCTGGTCGCGAGCCATTGTCGGTACTTACGCAGCTCCTCGGCTGTATCCGCGTGCCACGCAGCGGCGTGTCGACAACTAGCGGAACTTTCCAACGTCCGCTCTAGATTGGACGACAGTGGGTTCACAGCGATTCCTGCGAGAGTACATTTCCGTGTCGTCGCGTGCAACAATATCGGTTAATTCGTGCGGCTAGAAAGAAACGCGGGCTCGTGGATTTCGCTGGACACGGGAACGGGAATACGTGACTACTTTTAGAGATAACGTAGCGAAACCGGCTCTGAGGAATAGGAATGGCGTCTAAATAGTTCTTCGCGGATCTGATAGCTGTCCATTTTATGAAACTACTTAGAAGGAGAGTATTCCAGGTGTTCGCCTCCGATTGCTTTGGTTTTTGGATTTGTTTTGGAGGACCGAAAAAAAAGTTATAAGTGTTTTTTATAGCGACGTGTATTCATATTTAGGGGTGAAACCACCCCTCAAATTGACAAGCTTTTTACTTGTTCGTCTCCGATTGCTTTGGTTTTTGGCCCCTTTGAGAGGTGGTTTCACCCCCTAAATTGCAAACAGGGCAAAATAAAAACACCTGTTTCTTATTTTTCGATCCTTTAAAACATATCCAAAAACTAAAGTAATCAGCGACGAACACCTGAAAGTCTTATAAGTTTGAGGGGTGGTTTCAACCCCTAAATATGAAAACGGGTCGCTATGAAATAGACGTATATCTTATTTTTCGGTCCTCTAAAAAATATCCAAAAATGAAAGCAATCGTGGGCAGACACCTGGGATACTCTCTTTGTAAGTAGTCCAGAGAAATTTAACGGAACCATGGTCCATCTGGGGAATAATTCTCAGCAAGCTACATTTTTGTACCGGCCTTTACTTCGTCGTTTTAAACAATATGTTAAAAGTCCCCATGGGTCCGACATCTGCTAAAAATTTTACGGAAGGTCTGAGGTAAAAAGAAACAGTTTTTCCTGAATACCTCATTATCTATCAGTTCGATGGCAAAAATAGTTATTATAAAATTTGTAGTTTAGGAAATTCTTCATAAAAAGGGTTGTATGAGTTTTTTTCGTAGGAGTAACCATTTTCATGTATGACGGCTTACAAAGTTTTAACCCTCATACTTTTGACAGAGAAAGATCCCGAACTCGGAAATTCAGAAAATTATGAAATTTTGTGAATATGTAAGATGGTGTCCTCCTGAGTACGACGGAATTTTGTTTGCTGCCTAAATTCACTCTAAGGGTGTGTAATTGACACCTGAAAAATTTCCGATTTTGTATTACTACAAAGGTTTTCAGGAAAAAGTTACTTCTTTTAATTAGGACTATCATTTGGTAACTTACAGATCTTACATCGCGAGAAGAATCAGTACGGAAACGTCGAGGTCTAGAGGGAAATATATTCAGGGAGAATAAGAGGCAGCTAGTTTCTTCATTATCTTTTGCCCTTCAGAAAAGACTGTATATGATTTTTACAGAGCACCGTAACGAATGTATAGGTTTCCCTTTAGAAAGAATAAATATTGAAACGCGAAGTAATTTAAAAGACGTGACTGAATAAGATAAGGCCGAGGAAGTGACACGCTTGATTCACGCTACAGTTCTCCATGAAATATTTAAAACGATTGAAAGATAATACGTAATATTTAAGTAAAATAATTATGGCACCGTTAGGGAATTAATATTGCTCCGAGCTTTAGTAAATGTTATATACCCGTTATATATCTATATACCTTTTTGTGAATGGATCTAAATGAAGCCACCGCCGACGAATCTCTCGACCCACATTTTAGATACACAAACATTAATATTCATCAGACGATATATTTATCGCTATGAGATACAATTTCCCAAAAGTACTATATTTAATAAATTGCAAATAGAGATGGGCTGAAATGTAAAGAAGAAAGTAGAAATGCCAATTAAAGCGAGCAATAGTGGCATCGCTATTAGAACACTTGGCGCAGTCGTAATAAAAGTGAAAGAGTTTTTACGACATTGCAACTCCATCGCGTAAAATTAACCCCGTACGCTTTTCTCGGCGATCCTCGAATGGCAGTCCACCGTTTCGTCGTGTATCTGTAATATAGAGCACACGAGAGGCAAAATAGAATTTTTCCACCGTCCATTCTCGACATTCCAATCTATTAGAACAAAAGATAATGAGCTGGCTGCGTACATCTAACGCAGCCGTTCTATAATTTATTTGTCGTCCCAGCTGTATGTAACGAGATATTTATATATCCCTTTATTCAGCGACATTTGTCCGCTATTAAATTAATTTTCTACCCCTCCCCTACAACTCGTTTATAATTTCCCAAAGCGAAAGGTTGAACGTAATGAAAGTTCGTGCGCACCAGCTTCCAGCCTCCCACTTTTTCCGTTCCCCTCCTTTTTCCACCTATCCTCGCGCATGTTTGCTTTTAATCACAATATAATCTAATCCAAGCCAGCTCCGAGCAACGGCGGAAACTTCTCGCCCGCACGATCGTTAATTGTTTTCATTATAATAACCCAGCGGCTCGCCTCCGCCGTGCCCAAAAGCAATGGAGGAAAAAGGGGAACTTTTGCCGAGAACTTTCTGCTCGTGTCTGACAGCGAGGAGCTTTCGTTTGAAACGGTGGAGAGTATGGAAGTTCCCGCAACATGGGCTTCAACAGAGAACAGACCGTATGAGAAGATACATGGAAAACTCGAAGAACAAATTCGCGCAGAGCTCCCTATGTGTTCGCCGCAGTATCATAAAAATCTCGGCCATTTTGCTAGTGTTCTTTTAACACGTATTCCCGACACGTATTCGCTTCTTGTCCAAGCAAATAGCGGAGTGGTCTACCTCGCTGATGTACTCCAAAAAACATTTCAAGGAGTTCAGTTTCTCAACAGAGATCCTGATAGTCATATAGATAGTCGTTTCTTCCCCCGTTACTGTAACGTTATTTCTCTAAATTTATAGAGTACTATTCGCTTTGTAGACGGCACCTTACCTATTAATAGTAAAAGTAGTAATTGTATTCTTTATTTCCCTTTACTCTTAATTAATCAAATATTCGAATATTCGAAGAAATTATTCGAATTCTCTGATATTCGAATACTTAGATTAATCGAATTCCCTGATATTCGAATACTTAGATTAATCGAATTCCCTGATATTCGAATACTTAGATTATTCGAATCCTCTGATATTCGGATACTTAGATTATTCGAATTCTCTAATATTCGAATACTTAAATTATTGGAATATTCATTACACCCCTAATGCTTGTTCCTCGTTACCACGAAAGATAATATTACTTAGAATCACGAAACTCAATATACATCTCGCAAACTTGAAATATAAAAATCAAATGCAGCAGTTTCGGTAAATACTTCCGACAGGTATATTTTAGTGAATTCTCCATCCATGGTATCTACGCCCCCGACAGAGGCAACCCCCACCGTTGATTTCTCTCCACGGTTATGACACGTGGTACAAGCAGCATTTTTCAAGAAGCAAATGCAACGTGACCTGCCTTCCTGGTATATCAATATCAGCGTAATGGCGGACATTTGCATAAATGATTTTTCTGGGTCGCTAATGCCGAGAAACGGCCCACGATGGTGCCTCTATACGCGGGGGGCGGGAGAGGAGGGCGCGCGAGACCGTCGTCGAAATGTTGAAGAGGAACAAAGAGGGTAAGCTCGGAAGCAGGCGACATGAGAGGTCTCGCGCTATAAGAAGCATTTGGAGCGTGTGAGATCTGGCCTCTAGTGGGCGGGAATGCCGGATTTATGGGGGCCGTGCACGACATCTGGTTAAAACAACGCCGATGCCGTGCCCTGGGCCGGTGAACACGAACGATTACCCCCCCGAAACGCGGGCAGCACGGTCAAACCATCACTGGGAAACCGAGTTGCAACCCCCACTGGCATCGACATACTCGTGTCCTCGGTGTTTTCACAGCTCGATGGTCCTGGCTCGTAATCAACGGGAATGCTGAAGGTAAGTCCCCTGAATTATTGGATCTAATTAGTTAAGACGACTGGTAAGGACGCTCGATAGATATCAAATTTAAATAGATAATCGCTCAAAGACACCATCGATCTGCGTGGAAAAGAGCAGCCAGACCGTGAGAAGGAACCGGAAAATGGCACATCAAGATCCCGCTCATTATCGTCAGGGGAAGCGAGAGTAGCTTTTGAAAATGACCTCAGCCAGCGACGAGGAGCGGCGCGAGGAGGGGGCAGATTGATTTCGAAACTTGTTACGAGTGCACTCTTCGCCTTTGAGAGCAACTTGCCTGGAAATTGCTCTAACGACACTCGATGGAACTTCGTAATAATTTGGGGAGAGCGGGTCGCTGGCCTGGATCAGATTAGCGGATTGCTGGATTAAAGGATGAAACTACGGCGCACGCGTATTTTCGTGTGCGCTTTATGCGTATTCTGTGAAAATTAATTCAGCGCGGATGACAGTGGATATAAGTGACGCGATGTATTTTCAGCAAGGTCGTCGATTGTTAATGAAAGTCTGCGCTGAAAGTAATCGACCTGCGGAAATGTAGAACAGGGATGCCGAGTTTAGATGTGGGGAGATTTTTTATCATGATTTTTTTATTTTACCTAGAAAAATTCTCATTGGTCCATTTTTGTCCACCCTTCATCGTAAAAATAAGCAAACAATTCCTAGTGTAACAATTTTTTGTATAAATGAAAAAATATGGATTTAACACCGGTGTTAAATCATGTATAAAGATACCTATATATTATAATATTAAGCCAATACTCGGTTTTGCAGAATGTTAGATTTGTATTACATACATTATTATGTCCAACATTAAATTTATTCACAAAGGAAATCCGATATAATTGAGAGATAAATTAACATTTACGTGGTATTTTCAGTGGTGCTGGCGAAATTAAGAGTTGTAATCAATAATGTGAGACAGTGTATCACAGTAGAATTTCTACGGATGTATTTCTGCTCTAAAGACACTTGTTATATATGGTAATAGTAAAGTAACGCTTTAAAGTTCATGAAAATGACCCCAAATGGTGTGCATAATTTTTTCAATTTGTGTAACACGGGTGTTACACTATGATACTAAGGGTACGAATACACGACGACACTTTTGTGTCTAGATCAAGTGTCTAGATCAAGACACGTAGCGTCTACACCAGTTTAGGACACTGTCCCCATGCTGACACTTGATGTATACACTTGATCTAGACACAAAAGTGTCGTCGTGTATTCGTACCTTAAGGGTTAAACAGTGTCTTTTAATTACAATAAACTGGGAGGAAATTGGCATGTACTTAACATGTATTAACGCTCGTACAACGAATGCAGGGTCATTTTGACCCCACTCTGAAAAAGTCTATCATAATGTTATATTTGTATTGGCAGTGGCAAACTATAGTATAAAATGTCTAAATTGCAGTAATATTATTTGTAAAAATCATACAGGATATACACCTATTTTATGTATGAAATGTACATAAACAATGTTTTTTATGTATTTCCCTATTAATAAATTTTAGAAATTTAAATTATTTAATTCATTTTATATTCAATTTTTTCGTGCAACCCGTGTACCATAGAAATGTTGCTATGGGTCAAATTGACCCTGCATTCGTCTCACGCGACCATATACACCATTCGTTTTCCGAGGGTTAAAGAAGGAAAAGATAACAATTTTATGCATTTTGACAATTACTTAGGAATAGTACCTTCACAAAAGATGCAATGTTATAATAAGACACTTAAATCAAATTTAAAAATGTTAATTCTTCTATTATATAGCAAAATGTTCCAAAAACATGCCAATCTTCTCCCACTTTACAGTGTCTAGCAATTAAAGTGTAATAAAATTACAATGGGCTTGGAATAGAAGAAGAAGACATCTAAAATTTCGCGGCTACTTTTTGAAAAAAGTCGAGTGAAGAATCCTATCATTACTGAAACCGAATATTCATCAGGTACCTGTCCCATTTCAAACATATGACTCGGTTCCGTATGCGCGCTGAATATGTGCCTCAACTTAACCGGCATTCAAATTGGATAGCGCGCTTTTCCCGTTCAGAGTTACGATCCGAAGTTTTCTACTCCCGCCTGCAGCGACGCCTTGTCCGAAACTCGCTCGACCGCATCGCGTGACACGGTCGACCGATCGCGGACGTATGCACCGTGAAATATCGAGAATAGTTAGGCGACTCCGAGCACGACACAGCGAAGTGGCCGCGGCAAACGTTTTTTGCCGTTCATTATTAATTTTCTCGCCACGAGTAGTCGACCCCGGCCGACACGCTCGCGACACTCCGCGCGAGTAATAATATCCGTGACCCGTTTGGTCGACCTACCGCGACACTGTTCAATAATTCCTCGAGTTTTCAGCTATCAAACTTTCACGCTATCAGAGGGATCCGAATCCTTGCACCATCCGACCCTCCTTTTTAACGCCGGATAGTGTTGCATTCGAATCGTTGCGGTCTCGGTCTATAAATTACTTTGCGCAGTGGAGAAGCTGACTGCAACTTTTTCCCACCCGTGACGCCACCAGTTTTTAAATTATCTTATTTTACTTCTTAATTTCTATTCGTATAACAACTGCGTGTATCTATAGTTATTATTATTATTAATTATGTAGATATAAAATATAAATTTTGTAATTAACTTTAGCATAAAAAATTTTCAAACATTTTAGAATATTTTATAAGTTTCTCCCTTTGTTGTCATTTTAATGTTGAAATCAACAGTCAGCAAAGGTACATGCACTAGTGACGGCCTTCCCCATTGAATGCCCAGTGCTTCTTCTGCCATTAGCCTTCTACCAAACTCTTCTCGCCTCAGTTTTGCTCTACCCGAAGTTTTCAGCATTTATCAATTCACATTTTTGATCAATCGATGAGAGAATCCACAGCCAGCGCGAGCGAGAATTTTTTTACCAGCCATCGAAGGCGGTACCATTGCATCCCCCTCAGCTCTACGCCTCGTCTCTCCCTTAAAATATTCTCGAGGAGGGATCCAGCAACCGAAGTCGTGCTGAGCCTCGCCTCAGTGTGAGTCAAATTGTCAGAATTCGTAAGAAAATCATAAGAAGAGTAAAATGAGCCGAGGCGTAGTGAGCGCCTATCTACAGAGAGGCACGGACAGAGATTCTTCCTTCAGTGTTCCAAAGCGAGCGGCGTCGTTTCAGCGAGGAAAGGTAAACTGGTTGCCACGCGAAACAATACTGTCAACGCGGCGACGATTCTTTCTTTCCCCCTGCGCTCGGTTCGCTCGCGTTCCCTTTGTACGCCGCGGACACGGCACGGGGACAGGCGGAAAAGTTGCCGTCCGGGTCCCCGGAGGTTCTGCTCTTAAAATGGAAGCATTGTCACGGAAGTTGTCACGCGAAACTTTGCCCTGTTTTTCAGGTGGCGTCGCTAGTTACACCATACCGGACTCGCCGACGGTGGAGCTCGGCGACGTTTCGTACGACGGCAAAAGGCAGGACAACTTGTTGACCGATGGTGTAGGCCGGCTGATCGATGGCGACGTCGGCGAGGATAATTACAGGCTGGACATGGGAGATGGAAGAGGTAATCGGTGGGTGGATACGCGGTGGGGTGCTAAGTGCCGAAATCGAAGGTGTAGTTGCTTGGAAGAAGTGTAGCGAGCTGCGAGGGGCGCAATCGAGATGACTGTAGGGACCGCAGAGCTTTGATCCTCTTCAGGGCACAAATCGCCAGATGTGTTCCTTTAGACTTTGGACATTCGCTGCAGGCTCCCATAGACCCAAACTACCTGCCAGCTTGGCACACTCACACTCATCGAATCGTATTCGGGGAAGGAACTTTGTATGGCTTCAGTGAAAATAGGCGAACAGAGATACTCACGGAAGAAGTGATTCTCGAGACTTGAGAAATAGGGAGATATTAAACTGGACCCTCTGGTTGGAAGGGAAGAAATATTTTATATAACTGATGTTGGAAATTGTACTGTTGATTGCAAGAAGGACCTCAGTGTCAAGAGTTAACTTTGAAAAAAGTATCTGTAAACATTACCAAGATAGATATTTTTCATACATAGTGAAGTTATTGTAAAACTGTCTATAATATTTGAAAATTTGATATATTTCCTTTATAGTTGCAGTATTATAATCGGAATTATGTAATAAATTAATCAGCGAAATTATTTTTAATTATAGCCCTTTCAGACTCTTCTAGCATAGAATGGATAAATATAGACAAAAATTATATAAAAAAATTTATAGAAAAAAATATTTTGTATTAATTGCATAATATTTGGGAAAAATATAGTCATAAAAATAGTCATAGATCGTGTCGTGTTCAGGTTGATGTATGTATGTATTCGCAAGAGATTTACCACAGTTCTATCAATTTTAACCCTTCGTGGTCACACGGGGTGTATTGTACCCCAAGAGCAATTGTCGATTTGAAATGTCGCACCTTTACGTCTTCCAAAGAGGATTTATCGCAAAAAGAAAATAAAAAAAAATGAAAAAAATCGGTTTTTCCCGCAACCATGGAAAATCGCTCATTTTCAACTACAAATTTTATCATATCAAAATTTACATTTCGAGAAAAATACTATTAGACCGCGACTGTATAAGTATTACGAACGTACAATTATCACTGAAAAGTTAAAAGATTCAAAAATACAAAAATGGTAACTCAAAAAATGACGCTGGGGTACAATGAAACCCGTGTGACCAATTTGTGATTACATTTAAGAAGGTGTGACCACGAAGGGTTAAAAATACGTCAGTGAAACTTAAAGTGCATATGTAAAAAAGAACGAACAATCTAATTATGCGTTTTATGCAAAAAGAGCTCCAGTGTCCCGAGGCCCTTCTGCACCGAACAGTACAATTGTCAAGCACAGTCGCGCAGTTGTTAAGAGATGCAAGTTTAGGTCTGACCAGCGCGTGGCAAATCTACTGAGATCGCTCCCGAGCGTTCTGAGACAAAGTGTTTATCGGTACTTGGCACCTGCGAGTAGACACTACCGTAGATTACTCGGCGCTTTACAAAACACGAGGTGAGCCGACAGAGCTGTCAGAATGAAAGCTTCTTGCGCCCGGCGAAGTCGCCCTCGAACCGAATCGATTCAATTAACGGCGAGAAACAATAGATCAATCCGCTACTAGGGCTTTAACTCTTCGATCCGCGCTAACGAAGTTGTCCGCGAGCAACGGAGCCGTGTTGTAAATCAATTCAAGGCGAAATGAATGCTTCCTCGTTGTTGCAGGGACAGGCTGGGTCGCCTGGATGCGAGACACATTCGACGACGATTACGTGGAGCTGGTGTTCGAGTTCGAGGTAACCTGGATCTTCGAGGCGGTGCACATTTATACCAATAATCATTTCACCCGGGACGTTCAGGTAATCTTTTAATGCGTTCCTACGGAACCCATAAACCTCTTCGACGGGCAAGATAAAACTTTTAATGGCCCACTGCGTCGTTTAGACGTCGCGATATTTTCCGCGGTCGTGAGATTGCGAGGCGCTCTTGAGTCTGTAATTAAAAGCGTCTTGGGGAATCAACCGGAACGATATGATTCGCAGTTGAGACATTGGTGGCTACTTCAAAGCGTTCCGTATAGTTCAATCTCGCGAAAATATTTCCAGTTTTTCGAGTCAGCCTTATATTCCACTTCCACTTGTATCTCGAATAACAAACGATCTCCAATCCACTCGGGAGGATCCCGCAGAAATCTAATGGAATAACAATATCACAGTCGAATTATATTACGATACCGACGTCGATAAACCCAGAAGATACATTACAATTTTTCGAGGTCTCAGTGGCACAAATGAACTCGCGCGACAAATGTCCTGGAAACGTGTTGCGAATGAAGTTGAAATAAACTAATACAGATGAAAAATCAGACTGGAACTTTGCTCGACACGTGTATGTACGATGTGCACACATGCTTACCGCTCGAATGCGGTGAAATGTCAATGCTGCACACCGGATGGATCGCTCGTATATCCTTTCATCTGGATGAAAGACCACGCCATTAAATGCGAGGCGGCCTTAAGTACCGGTTATTGCTTACACCGGCGAGTTGAACGAGTGGTCCGTCAACTAACGCCTATTAAGGCGTACATATCTTTTCTTCTCCATTGGTCCGGCATGGGGCACGCGAAACGCAGCCATGGTCGACGCACGAAATTAATACATTGTTACATTATTACGTGGTGATTAATGTGAATGGCGTCTTTGATCAAGTGGTGGTTCAGCTGGCCCTAAACCGTTGAAGCCGTGACGATGAGAGAAGAACGTCGTGTTGGTTACCGTCCACGTATATACGATGCTATTGAAGTTATTGAATTACGAGAGGTATTATGTTCCTGCTAATTAATGTCCCGTTTAATTTAACAATTATCCGCGTCTAAATCACGGGGTATCGTCTTTCATGGACAATTACGGTCGACTTGGTTCAGTGGAATTTGGTGGAGACTTTCTGGGGATAACAATGTCTTCGATATTGCTATTCTCATCTTAAATTGCACCGTGGATTGCTAATGATCTTATTAAAACGTGGCCCTATCTGTCTGGTTCTCTCAAATAGAAGGAATGTACCTATCGTATAACATATCATCGCAGAAACAACCATTAAAGGGGGTAGTGGACTATTTCAGCTTTAAAAAATCGATTTTTACTGATTCTGAAAGTCTTACCTCTTCTGAACATTTTAAACAAAAATTCATGAAGAAATTCAAATAATTGCAGAAGTTATAGCAGAGAACGTATTTGAGTGCATCGACAAGTAGCGGCTTCGTAGAGCAGTATTCGCATAGGGAACTTAACTTTGAAGCCGTTTTTCTCGAAACACCATTTTCAGAAACGGTGGACATCATAACTCTTCAACCAATGAATATTTTCACTTGAAATTTTTACTGGACGTGTGGAATTCCTTCCTCTGCAGAGTGGAATTCCCGCATCGACATTGGATGTTTGTAAAATATTTTATAATTTATTAAAGGCGATTTTTTCCATAAAAATGTGGGGAAAAATTGATTCGTTGTAACTTCCACAATTTTTGTTCAAATTCATCGGCAAACTTCCACTCTGTAGATTTTGATGTATAAAATACTCACGCCAAAGTATTTCGCTCTTAGATGATTGGCTCACCTGAATCGATATACACCATCTGCAGCGGCGCGCCGTACAGGGCTATCTTCAACGATTAAAAACTTTGACAATTTTATACATTCCGACGATTTTTTTTTGGTAATTACTCACAAATGTGGCTGCAATAGATTGTGAAAAAGACAATTATAACAATCATTTGGTATCTAAATAATTTAACGTCAAAGAAACTAACGATTTCACGTATCAAACAGTCCACTACCTCCTTAACATTAGAACTACAAAACCAGTGAAACTGACTGGTTTTAAATTGGGTAATAAAATTACCATTTTTAAGTATAAAAAAGTGTATTTCTCAGTAGTATAAATATATATAATATTATGCATATTTTCTTATCAATATAAAAATTAAATAAAATATGAACAAAGGAGTCTTTCCTTGCATAACGTATTTCCTAAATAACCAATCATTTTTACTGGTCTGGTAAAAATAGGTATAGCTACATTAATGGTAAAGGTAAAGCCTGTAGTAAATCTAGAATATTACCGTTGACTATGATCTAAGTATGTACCTAATCGTGTAACTGCACGTCTACTGTTCCCTGCACCAGGTATTCTCCAAAGCGGATGTCTGGTTCGGCCCGGACAGAGACACCTACGAAGAGGAGCCACTGTCTTACTCCTACATACCGGATATGGCGCTGGCGAACGCGAGGAACGTGTCCATAGGGCTGCACGAACGCCGCGGAAAATTCATAAAGATGCACCTTTATTTCGCCGCCCGATGGATCATGATCAGCGAAGTGACGTTTGAAGGAAGTAAGCTCTCCGCATCTCCACAACTAATACCCCCTTCATCGATCACTCTATCCCCTTGCCCTGCGATCTCCTGGCAATATTATGATTAATCCCCGAGTCAGCGGGGCCGGTCGTAACTTCGCCAACGACACTTCGCGTAATTAGAGACCGCCCGGTGACCATTGAACCGTTCATAAAACTCACGGTCACTCGAAAATCGAACGTTTGATTACCATTTCGCGGACTATGACGTCTCGAAGGGAACTCGTGTAGTAGGCATACTCTGGCATTTAGGCAACGGCCTAGTGTGTGTGCTACACCCTTAGTTGTTTAGTTAGTAGCAGCACCTAGGTGGCGTCCATTTATGAGGAGTTCGGAAGACTGGGACTGGGGGGGAGTCGGCGGTAGCCGAGGTGGCTAAGGCGGCTGGCCAGTGCGCTGCGGTTCGAGAGATCGCGGGTTCGAATCCCGTTGAGGCGACTTCCCTTTTTTCCGGCTCCTACATTTCAGAAGTGGGATTCCTGACCCTTAGGCGTGTGCCTCCTTGGATTATGGCCGAGGACGGCGCATATGTCAGGTATGGCCGAACTGTAGTAGGCATACTCTGGCATTTAGGCAACGGCCTAGTGTGTGTGCTACACCCTTAGTTGTTTAGTTAGTAGCAGCACCTAGGTGGCGTCCATTTATGAGGAGTTCGGAAGACTGGGACTGGGGGGGAGTCGGCGGTAGCCGAGGTGGCTAAGGCGGCTGGCCAGTGCGCTGCGGTTCGAGAGATCGCGGGTTCGAATCCCGTTGAGGCGACTTCCCTTTTTTCCGGCTCCTACACTCGTTAAATGGATAACGAACCGGGGTAGCAACGACAGGTGGATTATCTCCTCCTCTACGCAACCGAGCCCGTTCCTACAGCTTTTAACGCTCGTCACGTCTTTGTCTCGAGTATCTACCCCCCCTATCTTTCCAATTTCATCGCGCGATTCTAATGGCCATTTAAACTAACGGGCGCGATCGTCAAACTGACGTTTCTTGGATAGTTCCAGCGGAGATTCGCGTTAATCGTCGGAATGGAAACAGAATTCGCCCTTTTATCGCTTTTCTCCAACGCTCGTAATTCGATGGTCGTTTGCGTGGAACGTCTTTCGAGTGCGTGATAAAGAGAACGACTTTATTTTCCGGTCGAATGGAGCGACGCGTGCAACGTTGCCCGGCCAACGAAATACGCTTGCTTGTTCCAGCGAATCCGTATGAAAACACCACCGAGGAGTCAGCGTCCGAGTTCAGCAACCGAGAAATCCCAATGAACCCCGAGGTGGATCTTAACTTGCAAACAAGTAAGTGACTCGACGGTGGCGGCATTTAATTCGTATCAATCTCGAGTTAATTACACCCGGAGCATTCGAAACTTTCCTTATCTTTCTTATCCCGCGGGCCGCTACGGGGGACGCGAAAGGGGTCTCAACTTAACTAATCATGAACAACGATTTCGCTGTTTGATCGCGGGGTAATTTATCCATGGCACCCGGAGAAAGAATTGCCGCGTCGTACGCGATCGCTGCGGGTTTAACGGGAGCTTGGGCGGAACGGCTGGTAATTCCCAGCGTGAAAAGAGCGAGGGAAAGTTGGCGTTGAAAGTCCGAGCGGGGTCTTTGTTCGTGGCAACGGAGCTTCTGCGAAGCCGCGTGGCTCCGTTTTGAATTGCAGAGGTAATCAAGTTGTATATTAAAAGGGAGAACGATCCGATTGTACCGTTTCCCGTCTTACGGCCATCCAATTTCCCTGCTCGCGAATATTGGCCCCGGCCGGGAAATCAATTTCCCAATTTCTTCGCGGCCCGTGTCGTCTGCGATTATAGCGCACGGGATACGCGGCCGCGCGATCAACCGGCCGGGGGTACGGAAGCTTTGCCCGGCGAAGTAACTTCATTAGCGGAACCAGGCCGCCATTCTTTGCCGAGGAGAGGATAGGATTAGGAGTCACGGCGAACCGTGAGGGGAACGGGGAAAACTTGGGATAGTTTATAATTCACGTAGCAACTCCGTCGTAACGTAAACAATTAGTCGGATTAAGAGGGTGCTCGTCGTAGGAGCAGGGGGAGGGGTGGAGGGAGGGACCTGAGAAAGAACTCGCGTCGATCTTGTCGTGGTGCCCTCCGACGAGTCGATTTCATCGAAGTGGGGGGAGGGGCACGTAGCAAATAAAATTCAGCTCTAACGTTCTCCCAGCCTTGCTCTATAGCAGTGATTTCCAATCTGTGGGTCGCGTAGTGTTTCCTGGGAAGTCGCTATGGGTATTTTTGATTGACGATTTTTAGCATTTAGGTAGTTATTTTAATATGGTTACATAGCCAGATTTTAGTAATCATGCTACACTAATATTTCGTAAATGAAAGGAAGGAAAAAGGAAATATTTATCTTATCTTATATGGAGAGGAGTCGCAGGTTATTTGAATATTAAAAAGGGATCGCGACTCAAAAAAGGTTGGGGGACACTGCTCAATAACTCTCTAGTATGGACTTGAATTTCTGTTCTGCGGTATTCGAAGTCGAGTGAATTGATTCGGATAGAAAGTGATATAAATTTTATTCTTTTTATCAGTTACATGATATTTATATACTCTGTCACATATAGCTGCGCATAGACCTGTTCTGCACTACTATTGGCTATACCCCAACCAACGCTCCCTCGGAGCCAATGAGCTCATTCTAAATACGTGAAACGGGTTCCTCCTTATATAAGAAGGGGACTAGTTGGGAACGTTAATACCACGTAGCTTCTACGAGCCATAGACCAGCCTTAAGGGGGGAGCCTGGTGTAGCGGGTCGAACAAATCGATTTTTTTTTGCATAAATCAATAGTTGAACATCACCATGATATGTTTCCAAAGCCGCAAAACGATATTTAAAAAATTAAAGCGGATATAGCCGGTTTTGCTACGGAGCACCAGGTTACCACAAAACTTGAACTGCGTTTTTCTCGAAACGACAGTTTTACAATTTGTGGGTAAAGTTACTCCAAACATATTCAACCAATCGACTTGGCCTTGTGCACGGATATATGTGAACATTTTCTTCACAGATCGTAGCTATTGGTATGACGATATTGTTTAAATAAATATTATCATAAGGCAAAATTTCGTTGGAAAAGAATGAATTTATACGATTTGTGCGTACACTCATAAACTAAACGAAAATTGTTTGATTTTTGGTTTCGGATGAATTGCGTCGCCAACGGACTCGGCATAAGCCATTATAACTTTGTTATTTGTCGCTCTTTTTTAATAAAATTCTTTTTATCTACCTTAACCTGATAATACAATATCCCGAAAGTTTCAGAAAGATCGATTAAGTACTTTCTTTAAAAAAAATCCTGAATAATAACTCGATTTTCAGCTAGTTACACCAGTCTGCCCCCTTAATTAAAAGAATATTCGCCTAACTCGGATATCTACCTGAAAAAAAGAAGAATCCCGATTGAGGCAGGCGCGAAAGAGGTTGAAAAAAAATAAAAATCCTAGGTGCCGGGGGAAAGGCAACAAGCTACAAACGACACACTCGTAATTACACGTGGCAGTTAGATCAAACAACAATACAGCCACGCATCTTCCATTCCCTTTGCCCAGAAGCTTAGCCCTAAATGCCTCCTCTCCGGAGCGCCACGAATAAACGAGCAGTCTCTCAGTCGCGCGTGGTTCGCGATTATCCAGTCGAGAAAATAAAGAAGCGCATCGTTAGACACGGCCATAACGAGGGAGCTATGCGTATGGAAGCTCCGCTCTGAACATTCCGCGATGCAAAGAGGCGGAAGGATACCGCGTAAAAAAAAACACAAGCAAAGAAAGGCAAACGGGAACATCCAGCCGGAAACGCGCGCGTGGTTCCTGCGTTTAGACGAGTTCGAAAGCACGTGCTTCCAGCTGGCCTCGTGTGCGCGCTTCCCGATTGCCCGAAAGCAGCCAGAGAAACGCGAAAATATACATACATATGTCTCTCAGCGAAATGTATTCGACGAAATTATAACGAGGGTGGTGCCGTACAAGGGGAAACGGGAGGACGAACGGGTTAGAGGTCGATAATGCGGAGCTTAGAGTCCGAGGGAATTTTTCTGCAATGGATTATGAACTCACACATTTCGAACTGAAAATACACGGAACAGAAGTTGTTATAATACCTGGATTATTAATTATTATAGTACTTGTAGATTCCCGATTAAGGGGGTTCGCGCTGCGAGTACGGTATTAAAATCGAGAGCTACCGTGTTCCCATTATCTACCGAAATATTTTCCAAAGTCCCCGTGCGTAGACCGCAGTAGCAGATTCGCCTAGCCTTAATATTGCACGAAATTCAACGCCGCGGCGGTTCCGTTCTACAACAAATCCTCTTTTGTGCCGTTTCGAATAACCCAGGCTAAGGGTTTCCCTACAGAACCACGCGCTTTCCCGCAGTCAGTTTCCTCTGGTACGAAAAGAAAAGAAAGGAAATGGAGGGAAACGGAGGTACTTAACGACTGGATAAAGAGCGGGATTAACAAAAGGGCCGTGGAACGGCCGGCCCGGGCGCAGCATCGGCACAAAATAAACAGCTAATCGCGGGGACGGTGGGAAATTAGAAAGCCGTCACAAACTGCTTAATTACGCAGCAATCTGCTCTCAGGTGTAATCGCGTATCCCCCGAGATACTAGCCGCTCCACAAATCCTTTCTCCAGATCCTCGGGGCCATCGCATAGCCACTCGAGCCCCAGTGTGTCGAATGGCCGCGAATGAGCCGCAAGTCGGACGCGCGATCATCGTGGAAATATGGGTGAATGAAGGAAAGGGGAACAGAAGCGATAGAATGGCTACGTACGAGCGGAATAAAAGAGGAGCATGCGAGAAGGAGGGGGAAAAAAGTGTAATAAGAGCCAGGAGACGAGGAACGCAGGAAGAGGGGGAGAGAAAAGGAATAGCAACAACGAGGAGCCAATGGAAGCGAGCACTCCTAGCGAAACAATGCAAACGGAGTGCTGTTTATGCCTGTTGATATTATCGTCGGTAGCGCTCGCAGAAAAGCGGAGAAAAAGGACGAGAAAAAGGACGAGGCTGGCGGTGGTAGAGGGGAGGGGACGAAAAAGGAAAAAGGACGACGGGAACGAGGTAACGGGAGCAGAATAAAAAAAGATCCACGGCAGAGGATGGGACAGGGAGGACGGAAGGAATTAAAGGCCCTCCGGCGTATCCCTGTCCATTTCCCCCTTTTTTCGGATCCATGGAAAAAGAGCGTGATTTAAAGGGTAGATTTTCCGGTTCGGATCGCCGCCACGTCCGCGGGGACCTCTGCCCGCGAACGCGAATTTTAAAGGCGAAATCTCACAGACACCGTGGCCGATGCCTCGACGGCAACGTAACGTCACGACCGCCCTGTTGTTACGATGTAGCAGAGCACTCGTGTTTTAACTAACAATAAGCTACAAACTTTATTTTGAAATACGAGACACGCTTTTACACTTCGGAGGAGGAGACGCGAGTGAGAGAATTATGATGTACCTTAAGGGAGACATCGATGTGACAATTGCCGATTTTGATGCGACTTTGGTGGAAAGTAGTTCTTACAAAAATATTTAGTATGTATGTAGTTTTTCTGATCCGTTGACATTCTTTTCATTTCATGAACGGTGAAAACGGCCCTCGAAGGTGAGGGGTGAGAACCATATTTGGTCAAATATCTTGGAAACTACTAGGTTTAGAAGAACGATGTAAATGGTATATTTTTTAGTAAGGAATGCAGCTGTGCAAAGAGATTAAAAAAATTGATTTATTTAAATGATACATTAAAAGAAAACGTTTTTTTTAATTTGCTTGAACGGCTGCATTCCTTATTAGGAAACTAGCTGGCCCGTTACCCGGTTTCATCTGGGAATTATTTATGTTTCCAAAATAAAAAAGAATAAACATGAAATAATAGCCTATAATCTAGTCTAGGATGTAATTAATGTATATTCAAAATTTCATTGAAATCCGTTCAGTCGTTTAGGCGTGAAAGAAGGACAAACAAACAGACAACGTTTCACTTTTATATATTAATAGGGATATACCATTTTGCCATTTACATCGTTCTTCTAGGCCTAATAGTTTCCAAGATATTCGACCAAACATGTTTCTCACACCTCAACTTTGAAGGCCATTTTCACCCCTTCCATATGCATGTCAGTCGATAAGAAAAAATACGCGTGAAATATTTTTGTAAGACCTACTTTCTCCCAAAGTCGCAACAAAATCAGTGATTGTCACTTTGATAATATGTTCCCTTGCTGGTAACGCTGAAAGTCAGAATCGAAGTGTCCTGTGCGATTTATCGGGCCCTTATTTATATGCCCGAACGGTAGTTCCGTGTGGAATAGGATTTCGAAAAGTGAGAGCTCCGTTTACACAGGATGTTTAATCTAAGAATCTAAGAATCTTGCATTTGGTGGGTCGAAGAGTGCTTGTTCTTAATATTATCATAATTCTCCTACGTTGACTAGCAGATAAATTTAGGCTGAAACAGTTGCTTTTTAAGGGATTTTGGGGTAACGCCAGTGAAGACGACACATCCTTGTTGATACAAGCGAGGATCCTGCCCACGTAGGTAGTGGTGGGTTTCCTGCCACCGTTCTCGTTTTGAGCTCGAGCGCCGACCGCCGGTCGATCGAGGAAAATCGGTCTCCGTGGCTGTGGGCCGAGGCGAGATCTTGATCGCCACGCGAGGCCAACTACGGCCTGGCTTATTTATTTCTCTCGTAAAACCGGCGTCGTGACGCCACTTCCGTTTCGACCGCGCGGCCCAGGCGCGCCGATAAAGCAGCCGGCCCAGGCCGACGTGAAAAATTGGAAGAATGTAACGGCGCATTGTAAAGTCACCTTTATCGAGCTCCTCGCGTCTCGTCTTTTCCTGACGCCTCCCCTTTTCCTCTTCCCCAGCCCTCTTATCCGACGTTCCTCCACAGGCCAAGTGGCGATTAGCCTTTTCACCCGCCGCGATAACGCGTTACGGTTTTTTAAGCGACGGGGGTGAAGGATCGCATTGATGGGGCTCGGCGCCCTTTACGGGCAATGAAATAGTTTACTGTAGGGAAAGATTCGTCGTTGTTTATGGGAAGATTCGATTTGGGGGGTTGATTTGGGATTTGGTAGGTGATTAACATGATGAACAGTTGAGGACTTTGCAATGAGAGGGGTGTAGCTCAATCTCTACCCACTTCACGTAAATTAGAAATAACTGTTTGGAAAATATTGTTTGACTTAACATTGAAAAGAAGACACTAATTGAAATATATATATTTTTTTCACACAATAAGTAGGTAGTGCTTTTTGAGGTGAAAAGTTTTTAATTCTATTTTTGGCGAAAAATATTTTATAATAAAAACAGAAATATTAATATTAATATTATAATATATTATATTAAATATAATACATATTATAATATTATTATATATAATAATATATTATAATATATAAATTAATATATATTATAATATAATAACATTAATATTAATACTTATATTTTTAGTTATTTGCAATAAATCGCCCATTTGTTACCAGATTTGCATCAAACGTGCGCCAAACGATGTAGAATTTTTTACGTATATTACACATCGTAAATCAAAAACTGTCAAAAACGGATTTGCACCCCTCTCACTGGGAAGTCCACCTTTGCTTTGGGGATGGATGCTCGAATGCCCCGGGTGACGCGAAACGCAGCGAGAGGAATGTATATGTAGATTGTAGAACGTAGAACCTGCAAACAGAGTCTTACTGTTCGCTTCTGAATTTCGTTTACATTAATGCGAGAGATTATAAGCTGGTGCAGTATGATTGAACGATTGTTTTGCATTAAAGCGAACCGTTTGGCATAGTTACAGCGGCGGGAGAGGGTCAAGAATATTTAGAGGTACTAATAGGTGTTCTGACTGCCATTATCCTACTTCTTCTGCTGGTGTTCGTCATTATTCTGCTTCTGAACCGACGGCAGAAACTTCAGAGCTCGCCGACCGTGCTGAAAAATCCATTCGGATTCGCCATAAACATGAAGGTAAGAGGCACACCTCATAAATATGCTGAAACTTTTCTGGGGCCGATAAGACGGATCTTAATTCGTCATTAAAAGTCTCTGAACTTCGTCCACCACGGACGAATCGACAGTGAATGCGCTCCATGAAAAAGTGGGGCTCCCGATGGATTTTATAATAGACTTGCTTTCCATTCTCTGTCGTTGCGAGATTATTGGTTCCAATGGAAACGGGGTTGTTTACACGCTGCTCAGGTATTACGCTGATGCGGCGAGGTTTTCCACATGTTTCCAATTAAAACGTAGAATTCCAACGTTTGGCAGGGGCTCCTACTAAATTTAACACCCGGCGGGATGCTGACAGAGACTGCCAATCACGTTTCGCCGGACATGCCCGAGGACGGTAGCATGCACGAATCTTTAACAATGGAACAATTCAATTCACCCCTTGTCAGCCCCCAGTATAAATCTACGTACGCGATAGTGGCCACTTCCGGTGAGTTTTTAACCGTCACATTCTTCTATTCCTTATTCTCGAAGTAGAACCGGAGTGAAATTTATGTCTCTCGACTTCGTGCCTCTGGTTTTCGTCCCACGTCTCGCGTTTGAATTTATAGTAGATACACATATACATGATATCTGTATGCACTTACATGCCCGTTATATGAATCGCGTACAACTAAATAATAAATCGTAATAGCACTTTGACGAGAAATCCTGTAAATGAAGTTTGACGTGCGGTTTGGTAAAGTCTGTTGAAGTTTCTCCTACGAACGAGTGAAAGGAGATTTGGAAATAACTAAGTAGCTTCGTGGGAGAGCTTTTTGATTCTGCCTCGGCTATGGTTAGTATGGTATGTTCAAAATAATCGATTTCTTCCAAGAATCTCCGAAAGACCTGAAGGACGTGAACGTCTCAGAGGAAAGCGTCCGACTGGATACGAGACCAGAATCGACCATAGGGCCGCCTAGCTGCTCCTCGTCGCCGACCAACTCCCCAGCACGGCATTCCCAGCACTACAGGACCCTTCAGAGTTACAACAGTCCGACTGCGAAACTCAATATCGCGGCCGCGTCTAATCACCAACGGGACCTCGATCAGATCCACTCGAAACGCTGGCACACAGCTCCCAAAGAGAAGCACAAGGTTAGTTAACGATGACCACCGGCGGAAATGCCGACGGTGGGGGAAATTCGGTAGGAAATAGTTTTGAGGTAAACTCTTAGTGCTAACAGAACAGCAAAAGGTGATGAAATTTCAAATATACGCAAAGATATATTACTTGCACAGTGGTGTTGTATATATGTTACTTCAGAAGCTTGAAAACTGATGAATCGTGGAATTTATCGGTGAATCGTAACACTCACTGCTACGGGGCGGCAAAAGACGTAAAAAGCGGCAAAGAGATAAATTTCAGGATTTACCGTTCAGCCCTGTATTTCGGATCTCTACTGCCCCACAATGGTAAACGCTATGATTTACTGGTAAGTTCCAAGATTCACCGGTCCTCGAACTTTTACAGTAACATATACTTATGAGAGTATTTGTAGCGTTGAGAGCAAAAACGGACTAACCCACATTTTTGCGAAATAGGTTTAATAGCAATAATGTATTCCAATAGGCTGTACTAATTATATAAAATAGAAAAATTACTTTCTTTTCAATGGTGGCTCAGTCCGTTTTTGCTCGCAATAGAAGTATTTTGCCTGTTATAAATGAGGATTTATAACGGGCAAAAGCGACTAATGGGAAATTCGATGATCCACCTTCATTGTAATTTGTTCCCCTGACACACTAAAATTGCTTCGCACTCGCATTTCCAAGTTTGACGTCAGTGATATACACCTACAGCTATTTGTAATTGCCGACTTCGATTTTGCGTCACAACTAATTTGTCTTTCGCCCCTATATTGCGCTGTTAGTGGTGTCCAAGGGAAAAGTACCTAACATTTTCCAATGTAGCAATATCTGAGCAAGCATCGTAACAAATGTGAAACTGCGTCGCGTTTGCAGATACCCGCACCAGTCGTCAGTTGGAACATCGCGCCCAGCATGAACAAACCGTACAAGTGCAAGGAACTGGAGCCCACCACTATACCGCGACAGTGCCTGCGTACAACAGAGAAACTTGGCTCGAGGAGCATCGGCGAGGTACAAACAAAAACCATTGGCAAATAATACACTTGGCTACGTGCACGCAGACACGTCTCCCCCAACGTGCGCGAGCCCCGTTTAGCCGCGTGACCTATTCGAAATTGCGAAACGATGCTGAAACTCTCGACTCCCGTTTCCCCGAGACTGGTTCACCCTTAATACACTCTCCCTCGATGTGTTATCAATTTCGTCGCTTCACAAGCAAGAGTTCTGCCGCTCCAAACTGCATACAAGTAGAGGTGTGCGTGAACTTTCGGAAACTTATCGGGAGAAAATTTTGGGATTCGCGAGAATGTTCGGGATTCCCGAAAATTCTGTGGGATCAGGAACCCCCATACCATAAGCAGGGCACGGAATAGCGACGATGGGGGGGAGTCGGCGGTAGCCGAGGTGGCTAAGGCGGCTGGCCAGCGCGCAAATCTAGAGATCGCGGGTTCGAGTCCCGGTGAGGCGACTTCCCTTTTTTCCGTGACCCTACAATTCCAAGGAACCAATTCCCGTTTCGTAAGAAAAAGTGTAGAAACATAAACATCGTTGATTTTTCGAAGCACAGACGTCAGTCAATCCTAATAAATAATTTGAATCAAGACACTATCGGGGATCCCGAAATGCTTGAGGATCGGTAGAAAAATTCACGTCCCGACATTTTTCGGGTTCTCGTACACCTCTACAATTCAAGCTTCTTAGAGACGCGTGCTGTCTTTAGAATAGGCGAAAAAATAGAAAGTAATCGATCAAGATTACTCTACTGCGTACGAAGATGCAGTTTTAACGTGATAGTAACTCGCGATAGGTCACCGGTTGCGCTGAACTTCGCGACACAATCGCCGTGCTGATCAGCGCGATATCAGTGGGGTTGTAACACGATGCTATTAGGAATCGACAATACACCATAATATGGCTGTCTACAAACTACAGGGAAACTTTGCTCGCGGAGCATCGAAGAGGAACGACAACGAGATTCGCCGATAATGCACTTACTGTGTACATTACGCGCATACGAGATGTGCAGTTGCTGATTTCCGTATCGATCGAGGGAGATTTCTGCGTCTAGCCAGCCAGTCTTGGGGGTGGCTAGAACTCTAATTAGCCCCTCTGCCATTGAATCGTCCCGAAGACCATCGTTGCGACCTGCTGCCTCGCAAATGAGGGGCTAATAGCATCGATATTACCGATTTCCCGCCCACTAATCCCTGCTTATCGTTGACAGGCGATAGTTTGCGAAGCAGTCGGATTCGAGGACGTGGTTCCCGACGCCCCCAGATTGGTGGTGGCGCGCGTGCCGGCTTGCACCAGCGACATCCGGGCAGGCAGCACGACGGAGCAGATGAGGGAGGTGCGATTCCTATCCGGCTTGTGCGACCCGAACGTGGCTCGGATCCTGGGAGTTTGCGAGGTGGACCCGGTCCCGTGGACGATCATCGAGTACACGGAGCTCGGCGATCTCGCCCATTACCTTCAGTACAGCGTGCCACTTACGGGGACGCTCAGGCCGAGCTGCAATTTGAAAACCCTTAGGTGAGGCTGCTTATGACACTGAGATCCTGAAACGGGTCCTGCCAGCGTCGCGAAATGAAACGGTGACGGTTGGACCAGACCCGGCTCGTCCCTATAAGTATAGGCGAAATTAGGCAGCTGCCTAGGGCGTAATGTTCGCAAGGGGTGCAAAATGGTCTTCTTATTCTTGGCACTTTTTAAAATACAGTTTTATATAAAATATTGCTAGTTGTACTATAAATGTTTTAAGCTACGAATCAAAATTCAGAGTAGCGGCGTAGTAGGGGCGTCAAGAAGCTCAAATAGATGTATTATAAATAAAGGGCACAATTTTCGCAAGTTCGCCTAGGACGCAAAAAGCCTCGAGCCGGGCCTGGGTTTGGCCACTCTAACGATTTGCGTGCGAATAGTCGCGTTCGTACTTGACACCACTTCAGCCGACTTAGTGTATTTGTAATTGGATCGGTATCTCATCAGTTTTCGATCGGAGGATCACTACACGATTCCAGGGATTATGAATTACTACCGTTGGAATTACAAGAGAGTAGGTATAAAAAATCGACGTTGTAAATATCCTTATCACACGATTCCCAAAATCGAATCGCTGAATTCCGAAGTAAAATGGCGTTGATTAATCGCGATCGAGTAATGAGCGAATGACATTCGAGATCCCCGTTGTTGTTAAAAGAGAAACGCGCTCGCAAATCGACGCGGGCACATTAAATTAAAGTAAACGAAGTAACTCAATCGATTAACATCGACGAGCTTGAAAAAGAACGTTGTGTTTCACCAGCCAAAGCTGCCTGTTGTACATGGGGACTCAGATAGCATCGGGCATGAGGTTCCTCGAGTCGAAGAATCTGGTGCACAAGGACCTGGCAGCCAGAAACTGTCTAGTGGGCCGCTCATACGCCGTGAAAGTGACCGACATAGCGATGTGCAGTGACCTTTACAAGAAGGATTACAGTGACATAGGCGGCAGACCGCCGGCGCCGATCAGATGGCTGCCGTGGGAAAGCATTCTGCTGGTGAGGTTAAAATGATACCGGCTCTGCCAAGTTCGTCCCATGATTTTCTCTTTAACCAGCGTCCTAGATCAACCGACACCACCCTTCACAACTGTAGACATCGCGTTTCCAATTGCAGGACAGGTACACCTGCTCGAGCAGCGTTTGGTCCTTCGCTGTCACGCTTTGGGAGGTGATGAGCTTGGCCAGGGAAAAGCCCTTCCAGCACCTGACCAACGATCAAGTGATACAGAACGCCGAGCACATGTACTATGGCGCAGAGTTGCAGGTAATTCTATTTAAAAGTCAAATTTCGTTTGCTCATTGAGTTTGATCGTCGGATCATTCCTTGTATTAGTGGTAGAGGATTTTAATAGAAATTTTATTTATGTTATTGATGCATGAAAAGATACCAAATTATTATTATTATTATTATTATTATTATTATTATTATTATTATTATTATTATTATTACTATTACTATTACTATTACTATTACTATTACTATTACTATTACTATTACTATTACTATTACTATTACTATTACTATTACTATTACTATTACTATTACTATTACTATTACTATTACTATTACTATTACTATTACTATTACTATTACTACTACTACTACTACTACTACTATTATTATTATTATTATTATTATTATTATTATTATTATTATTATTATTATTAAAAATCAACGGGTGAGACCCTTTAGTACACAGAATACATTGTGATAATATTAAGTTAAATAGCACACTGCAGTAATAAGTAAATTACTACCTACTATGCTAATTAGTACATATCTATTACTAGCTTTACTACTCGGCTTCGCTCGAAATTTAAATTCTGATTTTATAAAAAACAGTTTTTACTTCTTTTTTGCGAAAATTGTCACATTCTTCTGGATTAACTACTTAAGCATAATGAGCTGGAACGCATTTCGCGACCCCAGAGTTTACCGTTCGAAAGTTTTTAGGCGACAGACAATCACACAAACACTTTCTGCTTTGTATATTAAGATTGCGCCCAGCTTAAAATCCAAATGACTAGTTACTACCTACATCCAGGTGACAGAACTTCTTCCCCCTCGACTAACCCCTCCGACATAAAAATCTCTTACCTTGTACACCTCTACCGATACCATCGCGAATTATCCAGCATCGGCGCTACAGAACCGTGTTCCCGTTGCAGGTGTACCTACCGAGACCGACGATGTGCCCGGACGAGGTTTACAGGATGATGTGCTCGTGCTGGCGGAGGGACGAGACCTCGAGACCGACGTTCAAGGACATTTACACGTTCCTGAAGAACATGATCGCCGACTATCGGCCCGGTGCATAGACGTGACCGATCCCGGTTGACTGTGATAAAACGGACGGGGGCATTCCTCGGTCGACATCGAGCGTGTCGATCTCTCGAGAGTTGAACTCCTTGGAAGTGTACAATCGTTAGTTTTTAGTGCATGCGCTCGGGCGAACGGAGCTCCGGCCGAACGGCCGCGATCCTCGACCACGGAGGAGGTTCGGCGAAGAAGGCTCGCGCGGCGCTCCGTTCCAAAGCGAGCAAGGCGAGAAGCCCCGACGAGCCCTTTCGCTCCCGATCGCTATCTCGCCGATTCAGGTGGAAACGAGAGAGAGAAATCTCGCCCCGCGGGAATCTAGTGATATTTCGTCTCTGGCCACGCAGCGAAAGACGATCGCCTCGGTATTTTCTAGTCAGTTCGGTCCTTCGATTCCTACGCGAGTGCTGATCGTGCACAGTATTCCGGACACTGGCGACGCCAAGCACTGATAAGTCTATCCACTTGTACATACGAAATCTAGATATCGACGCCTAGGTGAACGCAGGGAATTTCTCGCTGTGGCTGGTGCATCGAGATATTCTCGACCGTCCTTCGATCCGACCGGGCGTCGAATCCATCGGCGCTCGAAGCGTATCCGCGCGACTTCAGGTTAATTTCTAGGTAATTTAAATCGTCGCGCTTTCGGAGTCGAGGTTCGTCGTAAGAAAGGTCGATGAGCCTTTTGTTTTTAACACCGTCGGACTCGATGAGCGTTCAGCGATGAGCCCACCAGCCCCGCGCGACAATTCCGATATTCCTTGTACATTCCGCGAGCTCGTCAGTAGCGAAGTACTTATATCGTTCCATTGCCTCCTATTTTCCGTTCGAAAGAGATCTAACTATCCTCAGCGGGCGGTAGAACTCGAGAGACCCTGCGAGCATGGCCCGTCGATCGCGGGGATCCGCGCCCCTTTCGATCCAGAGACGGGGATCATCCACGGGGACGTAGCAAAAGTAACTGTCACGCTTCGAGAGGAATCGATGCAAGTTTTAGGCTGCGCCGTAACTCGAACTCCAAGACCGCGAACGAACGTTTGAACGCGACGATAGGACGTCGACTTGCTGCTGATGGACGTAGCAGGAGCCAAAGAGATCGCCACCTGGACGAGTCGACGCGGCAGGATACTCGAAGGGAATGAAGGAAATGGCCAAGTGGTAAAGTGCCAAACAGAGTCAGGCGTTCAAACGTTCCCCTCTGCACGCACCTTTCTGTAATTCTCAAACTGAATTCAAGTATACGTTGAAATGATTAACAATAAAGTACTGAGTATTCCTTTCTGACTCCGATTGCGTTCTTTCTTTCGAACCGCTCGCTTCGAAGCCCCCTGTTCCAGAAAGGGAACTGGTTAAATGGGAGTGACGGAGGATAATTGGCGTGAAGCTTTAAGTGACCGGTAAATAATGACGATAATATTGATAAAACGCTGTGTCGTTATCGTTTCGGTAAGTTATAGAGGAAAAACTGGTTACTTCCTGGCTAATTTAAGCAAATTGCAGCTCGATACGCGTTCCTACTCGTATCTGCATTGGGGTGTACGCACTTTTCGAGCGGTGACCTAGAATCGCAACCATTTTAACGTAAATAACGTAAATAAAACGTTTTGTAACAGGATATCAATCAATTTAATACAGAACTTACGCGATTTTATTTAATATGACATATCAACATCGTAATTATAGTACAAGACAAGAATTATTCTTTAGCTTTTAATGTACTTTTGATTGAATTAAATAAAATCGTTTAACTAAAAATTATATTTTGATGTATTTACTAGCTATAGGTAGAATTTGAAAGTCTGAAAGAATATTCTAATCAAACTCTATTGAAGCCAACGTCAATTTCTAATCGCTTTATTCTAGAAACTGTGTAACAAAAAAATAACCCACATGAAATGATAAAGTTCGATAATTTCTAGAGCTACTCGATTCGATATTGACCCATTAGAGCTTATGTTTACTCCATTTGCAACGGTATCTATTAACATAAATGGTATCGTCATTTGTTTGCATACGTGGTGCACATCTGACAAAACAGAATTAACAAGAAGCACGAGGCTACGACTAAAATAACATTACATAAACAAGAAACATGAAACATCCTACCTCCACTTTTAATTGCGTGCAATAAAACATTACTAAAAGCCTTCTCTCAGAAGTCAAAGAAAAACCTTCGGGTGGATGAAATTTGCTTGCCAAACATCTGCAGTTGGCAAAGAGTCTGTTCCTGGAAAATGCCTTGCTCGCGCTAAACGAATAATACCGTGCAGCCACGAGGCGAGCTGAGATAAAGATGCGAGTTAAGTCCTTCCTCAATAACGATACTAAGCTGTGTATCTTGGAGGGAAAATATTTGCCAGTGGAAAAAAAAAGTGTAAGACAATTCCGCGTAATTCGCTTCGTAAAAATCGCGGAAAGACTTTTCGACCGCTTGTCCGACCTTATTGCCCAAAACCATTAACAGCAGGTCTATATAGTGGTTCAGAAGGGTTCGATAAACTGCGGGCGTAATCTTGAGTAAACTCTGTTCATAGAATTCGCAAAAGATTTTTTCAACCGTATACTCGAACTTATTACCAGAAACCATTAACAGGAGCAGAAGGATGATGCTCAGAGAGCTTGGATAAGCAAAGCTTCCATCTTTCAGGCGCCGAAGATGACCGAGTCCGGCCATTGAATGGCCCAAGCCACTTAAATGCATACGCGACCGACCGATATTGAATACATACCACTCAGTGGCTGCAAAGTGGTGTCTCTAAAGCAAAGTTCCGAGCTTCTACCAGCCTCTACGGTACCGATATCTTAAAAGGTTGCCAGAACAATCGTTCCTTAGCCAGGCATGACCAACTCCCCGCGAGGTTAGTCCCATTAAACCGCGAGTCGCTCATAAATCACTGGGTAAACCTTTTATCGGCACAATTCGGATAACATTGCTCCACGTCCAGGCCGAGGCTCATTAATCTTTCCCTGGCGAAGTGCATGGATCCGGTTCGATCATAGAGACATGGCCGGGAAATTGATGGCGATTTTATGGGATGGGGAGAAAGTGGTAGAGGAGAGTAAAAAAGTAAGAGACGTGCTTCTGTTCTGGAATAACTTTGACGGCTCCGATACTTCGAATGAGAACTTGCGCGGTGATACTTTTGCAGAACGGGAGTGGAGAAGTTCATTTATCATGCTGGTGTTGATAGATTATTGAATAAATTTTGGGAGACAAAAGTAATCAGAGGAAATATGAATATTCAGATTTTAGAGGAGACAGATTTTATTAGATAATATTTGAAAGTCAGAAGACTACGTGGACGTGAAGGTAGTATCGTGAATGAAATATTTAAGTCCAGTCGTCATTGCGTGGCATCACACTCATTGATTGTTTACTCGAGAGGGGAAGTACGGAGACGCACCTTAGTCCGGAAATCACCGACCGATCGATCGAATCGTTCAAAGGCATTGAAGGCTCGCGTGTGCATACATTAGACCCTGAGGCAATGAAATGCATGAAGATGACACCGTCATGAGCGTTTGTCAACCTAAACTACACCTACCTAGCCTACCAACCCTAACTTAGTCCTCACTGTATGCGCAATTTCACCTGAAAATAATGAAATGTCTAAGGTTAAAACGCTCGTTAGCATTTGTCGGCAAGGGGTCTTCCTAGTGCGACGACTGAAAAAACCTTACTTTTTCGGGAATTAAAAATTGAAACGAGTATTGCACGTGTCACTTCGCACGTTTGTAACTTTATTCTATCACCTTCTAAAATTATAAAAAAAATTATAGCGGAGTAGGAGTATCGGGAAGAGAACAATATAATAATAATAATAATAATAACAATTCTTTATTGCACAGTAGACATGACAAAATAAAACATGTAAAATAACAAGAGAAAGAAAAAAATAGTCAGAACATAAGTTCTATATCTATTCGGAAGGATTTGACTTTAGTCCTTTCTCGTGATTACGTTATTTGGCTATCTACATTTATTTTCCGTATACACTGTTAAGCCGGGAATCCACCTGGAAGCTTTAAGATAAGCTATGCTATGTTTTAGCTTAGCTTTTGGTGGAAACGGTTCCATAAGAATGTATTGAAGCTAATTTTTTTAAAATGTAGCATAGCAGAGCTTAGGTTGTAAGTGGATTCTTGGCTTTAGTGTTAGTTTTAAGTTGTTAGGTTAACAATAGCTGATAGCTGTACCTCGCCTTTTGCACTGTTCTACTGTTATATGAGCTATTTATATAGCTATTTATATAGCTCATATAACAGTAGAACTGTGCAAAAGGCGAGGTACAGCTATCAGCTATTGTTAACCTAACAACTTAAAACTAACACTAAAGCCAAGAATCCACTTACAACCTAAGCTATGCTATGCTACATTTAAAAAAAATTAGCTTCAATACATTCTTATGGAACCGTTTCCACCAAAAGCTAAACTAAAACATAGCATAGCTTATCTTAAAGCTTCCAGGTGGATTCCCGGCTTAACAGTGTATACGGAAAATAAATGTAGATAGCCAAATAACGTAATCACGAGAAAGGACTAAAGTCAAATCCTTCCGAATACCAGACCTGATATCCGTAATTGTAGTTATCTCAAAACACAAAATTCAAAAAGATTGGTACAATATTTGTTTCTTTTTTAATTCTTAGATTGTAAATTAAGTTGTTTTCCGCTGTCACACTAGGAAGACCCCTTAATCCAGGCTTAACTCAGGTCCAACCCTGACTGTATGTACATACATTGGTCCCTGAGATAATGAAATGCATGGCGACGAAACACGGTCGTGAGCATACGCGCGCGAGCGCGTAGTCGAGCACGTGTGAGTGTCGCGTAACGCTGGTCGCTTACGTTTATATAATGCCAGAGCCGGGAAAGTGAGACCATTGAATCGTCGACTGTCAAAGAGACACGCGTTCCTCAGACATCAACGACACCATGAAGCTCTACCTAACTCTTGTTCTTGTCGCCCTCGTGGCCACCCTTCTGCACTCGACTGGTAAGTAACAGTAATAAGAAGACTAAGAGTAACTTCATTTCGAAGAACGCTGCAAGTGTTATTTCGTCGTCTCTTCTTCTTTTACTTTTTAATGGGATTCAATTTTTTAAAATAGTATTTTTAAAAAGTTAACTCTAAATGTAGAAATATTTCAGGTGTTTGAAGAGGAATTTTTTTAATAGTTACTAGTTCTTTTTATGGAAAGATATCTGCAAGAATCGCAAGCGTAAAGTTTCAACAGTGAGATTTCCGAAACCTGACCCTGAAAGTTATGATCAGTGACTTGACTACGTTTACGCAAGCTGGCTGTTTAAAAAGCACGTGTTTCCATTATTAACAGACGTTTTGTGGAAACAGTCCACTTTTAGGAAATATATTGTATTTCACAAATCAAAATTTGAGATATCAGAATTTGGATAATTGAGTGAGTTTAGTGAGACGTAGATGCATTGAAATCGCGGCCCGCGAGCAATTAGGGAACGTTCAACTCTATTTTGTCGAAATTTTCCTCCACGAAGTGTTCTTAAGTGTTTCCACCGATCTTCGGTGTTCGGAATTTAGCTTCGATTATGGATTTCTCGACGAATCCGCATTCCAAACCTGAAACAGGTGCGCATTCCTCTTTGATGGCTCCGAGATCAACGACTTTTCTTTACCGTGTCACAAGACCGTCGCGGCAAATTGAAATATTTGCGCCCCAGTGTGCTGAACCTTTATTTTTCCTTCACTTCTCTTCACTCCACCGAGTGACTCTGTTTCTCACGAATTTTTCCTACAATCATAGGAAATTGACTCGTATGTGCATTGCATTTTACATTAATAATGTAGGTATCAAGTTACGACTGTAAATTCAAGACAACCTGGTGGTTCTCTAAGAAAATTAAAAATATACGCGTCAAGCTTCACACTAGCTACATATCTTCTCACGGTCCTCCGCCATTAACGTTCCCAAACCATTCTCGTTCCACCTAAGGCCACCTTAGGATTCTGTGGAGAACTTTCCAAAAGATCACTTAGACGTTGATAGATTAACTAAATTAAAAACCTGTTTCCAGAATATGTGACTGCAGACAGCATCTGTCCGCCGGAGAATTGTCTGGATCCTGACAAGTGCGACCAACTGTACGTCGGTGGAAAATGCGCAGATTCTTGCGACGCGTGCTGCAGCGTAGGTGAGTTCACTCGACATTTCAACAGCTCCGTACGTTTACACTGAACTCGTCCACACGTCATTGAACCAATGGAAATCGAAGGATCTCGCGTTTAAGATTCGAAAGTTGAGAATACGTTTGTCATCGCGCAGTTGAAATACTGCGGCGTTCAAATCGCGTGAAGTGCAATTTCAATAATTTTTATCAATTATTGTAATCGTTCGTTATTGATATGCACGAGGTTCCGTTGAAACGGCAGAGCTTTCGTTTATTCCTGTCACGATGCAAAACACACAAGGAACGACGGTAATTATCAAGCAGTAACGTAACCGTTACAGCTGGATATAGCAATTTCACGCTCGCCAGTACGGCACGCACGCAGCACCATCATTTCTACTGTGCCAAATCGAATACTCTCGAGATTCACTTTTGCGCGCGGTGAATTTCGAACGGCTGGCGAGCTAATTCATGCGGCGCTGTCGATACTTTCACGAAGCATGTCGCTAGGCTGCTACGTCCAATCGATTCCTCAAACTGTTCGATGCTATTGTCCAAGCAGTTCTCCGATTTGTTTTATCATTCATACCAGAAGATTTCTTTGCTGGATGAATTGGGAAAGCCTCGGGAAACGTTGCAACTTGAAGTGTGCATGAAAATAATTCTTGAAAAAATCGATACTTTTCCCCCACCCACCAATCCTTGATTCAATAATTATTTTCACACAGTTTTGTAGATACAAGAAAACGATGCAACTTATGCTTAAATTTCTTTTCGATATCTCTCACCGTCCTCGAGATATTCCACGGAAAAGAAACTTCTGCATTTTTTCCAAGCGGTGATTTCGCCCCCTGAAAAAGCACTATGGCTTCAACAAAAAATAGTTTTGTGTTAGAGGTCAACTACTTTACTTGCACACAGAGTTGCAGAATTTTCTGCATTTCTACGTAAGGATAATGCTACTAGTGCATTTGACAAATGAGAAAACATGCAAGTTACTTGACACAGACACTGTACCAGTAATTCTCCAAATCTTCGACTATCTCAAACCAAATGATTTCTGCTCACAGTGAAAGACGAGTACAAGACGCACTGCCGCCACTGGGGTGGCGAATGCATGAACTCTTGCAATCCGAACCTGCAGCATCCGGCCGTCGATTGCCCGCCTGACAAAGTTTGTTGTGTATTAGTCTAATGGAAGGAAAAGAACGCTGTACAGCCTGTGAATCGCTAGTGTTAATGTAAGCGATTTATTACGACATCGTCTCTGGCCTGTTCGTTTGTGAATGTTGCGCGTAATAATAATGGCCGACCGAGTCACGCTAAGTTTGTTCGTAGCACGGTAGAAAAGTGACTTAATTGATTCTAGAGGTACACAAGCACCTCGTCAGTAATCGACGAATAATAAAATCTGAGAATCGCCAGCATTAAGGGGAGATGTGCTATAGTTTTAAATGGGACAATTTAACTTGCCAAACTTCTAAACGCATTGTATCATATACAAGTGATTTTCCTGTTTAAGGAAACACTACCTAGTGCCTACTTAGTCATTTGACGTAAACTTCGCCGCGGTCTCACTCGCAAACGATCAGTAACCCGCGGTTGACGTTTCTCTGATATAAAACGAGAAGATTCTTTAGTTTTCTGAGGCGGTTTGTGGGATAAAGTTATATATTAAATGTGAAAGTCTAAAATCGTTAAAAGAGCCATTATAACAGGTAAACTTGATTGATTATTTTCTTTGTTTTCAGGTTATTTTATAGTATGCTCACTTATAGTCTTAAATGGGACAACATTTAACAAGTCTGAAATGGGACGTACGTTTCCTGTCCAGTAGCAGTGAGATTTCAATTCCTGATTCAGATTCTTGTGACGACTGTTCTGACTCGAGCATGGGCTTACGAAAACAGGGGAGACTATTAACAAATAATTCTAAAAAGAATGCTGCATTTGCAAAGAAAAATTTGCTACCAGTAATCACGATTGGTTCCAATGTAAAGTTTACGGGAAATGGGCCGATGAATCGTGCGGAATAAAGGGTGTATTCAATTTTGTTTGTTGTATGTGCCATTAATGATATTTTAACAATTGATCTCATTTTTGTTCTCGTTTTGTTTATTTTCATTATCGTGTCCCTTTCATGACGTTTAACGTCCAATTTAAGACTACCTGGCCGTGAAAGGGACATTTTCGACTTACTTGAAAATCTAAGATTTTGTTATTTTCTGTTATTATTAATAAGTTTGCAATATATTTTTATTGAAGGCCAATAAATATACTTCATAGCAATACACTTGTGTTTTAAATACCTATCATGATATTGTCAGAAATGGACGTTAAATAAAATTGTCCATTTTATAGCACCTCTCCCCTACGTGATGCAAACGCGAACGCTGTTTACGACGAATAGTTCTTACGTGGCTTCTAGTAGATTTACTTTACAGTGTGTGCGTAAGAGTGCGTAATGTTAAACGTTAGACGAGTGGCGAGGAGAAGAAGTATTTATTGTATAATAAAATATGTGTGTTAAATAGATAATTTGACGTTTACTGTTCAACCTTTTCCTCCGATGAGAATACTCGGCAACGATTTATCGGTCGTGGTTCATTCAAGAATGGAAATCGTTGTCCTCTGCCTCGCGACTGGCAGATACCTTATCGTGATATTGAACCTGTTTTCTCTGATAAAGCAGATAGTGACGTAGCACCCTTGACATTTCGAGGTTTACATTAAAATAGCGGTTATACGGTGCTCCGGGTGCAAGAAAACTTTCTGCTGGAAATATTTTTCAAATAAATAATGAATAGCATATTTCTACGTCTATTTCATTTATTTCTGCATTCTCAAATTTTGAAATCGATATTACCCTGGAGTACGACACTGGAGAGTCGCCGGCAACTCGAGAAAATTTTAATGGCGCTAGAATATCAAGCTTTCTCTCCAAAGTTTCGATTTTTTTTTACTGGTGGAAATATCTCCTCTGAAGATACCTAAGGAGGAATACAAAATAATTTTTCTGCAAAATTAAATGAATTTTTAAATCTTTAAGATTTTAATTTAAGGTCGCCCGCGACCACAAAGCGTTAGATACGCTCTAATAGTGTTACAGTGTCATCCTCAGGGTTGGGCATTATTCGAATAATCTTTGAATAAAAATTTCGAATAATCTTCGGATAAACATTTCGAATAATTTACGAATTAGGGTTTCGAATAAAATAAAATGAAAATGACTCCTCCTGAGGTTAAGTACCACTTTAATAACAATATTTTACTGTTAAATAACACATAACAAATAGAAAAAGCATGCGCCCCAAACACTTGCATAATGCCCCGTATTAAACGCGCTCAAGAAAAGCGCGCGAAACCGCGCGTATACGCGAAGCAAACGGACTCAATTGTATAGGTATGTATACATGTAAACACGCGCGACGAAAAAGAAATAGTTTTGTCGGTGCCCGACGGAGCTAGGAGAAAAAAGGTGTGAACAACTATTTCTAGATAAAACCCAGCGAATTCTTAGACACGTGTAAAAAAAGGGGGAAAAGAATTGTGAGCACAGCGAAGAAAAACACATGCACTGCTGAGATCAGGTTTCACTTCGGTGCTCGATGATCCGACGGTAAAAAAGTGTGAACAACTAGCTCTAGAAAAAAGGGGGACGGCACCTCAGATGCGTGCGAAAAGGATATACGACATCGTAGATGCGTGCAAGAAGGACGAGCGTAGTCGTGCGTCCTTGCAGAAAAAAAGGGGGAGGCCGTGGCTCGAGTCGCGGCGGTCTTCTTTATCGTCGGTGCTCGAAGAACCAAGGGGCAAAAAAGTGTAAACAAGCAGTCCCAGAAAGAGGACAGAGACTGAGACGCGCGGGAGAAGGACGGGCGAAGTCAAAGGCGCTTGCAAGGAAGGCGAGCGAAGCTGCACGCGCGCGCGAGAAGGACGAACGAAGCTGTCCGCGCGGACAAGAAAAACGGGCGAGGGTCAGGCATCTTATTGGTCCTAGATGCGCATAGACGAAAATGTATGGACATCTAGCCCGCAGGAGAAAGAGGCGATACGCGTGCAAGAAGGACGAGCAGAGTCGCACGTCCGACGGGATATGAGAACTACGAACAGTGCGTTGAGCTTCTAGCCTCGAATATACATAGGGTAAAGGACCCAATTACTGGCAGCCAACCCAATTACTGTCACCTTAAGCTATTTCACTTAAAATAACGAATAAATAAACGTTTAAGTAAAATAGCTTAAGGTGACAGTAATTGGGTTGGCTGCCAGTAATTGGGTCCTTTACCCTATAAGGTAGTTGACCCAGTCGCCGATCGGTTTAGGCCTAGTCGTCAATCACTTAAATATTGAGATTTTATAAGGTTTTAGAACAATATTGTGGTGATATATGTAGGTAAAGACTCTTAAATATTAACTTGCAATTTTGTCCTTTACCTAATATTGTTCAAAAATCTTATAAAATCTCAATATTAATTCAAATGATCGACGACTGGGTACCGATCGACGACTGGATCAACTACCTTACAGGAAGGTGAAGCCGTGGCGAAGACATTATCCGAGTGTCCAAGCTCGATTCTTTGTCTCCTTCGGGTGACTAATAACAGGAAATCTAGAGCCGTCTAAGATCGTTATCAGAGCCAGGCAGCGGGTGAGTCACTGTTGCGCTCAAATGCAAACCCCAGTTTTGGGAGTAGAAAGTGAGCAAGCTCGATGGAGAAGAAGTTCGTAAACAAAGAAGGCAACAGTAGTTGATAGTGGACATTTATGCTGCGTTGAAAGGAAATGAATATGAAACGCAAGCAATTTTATTATTCAACGTTCCACTTTGTCAACTGACGGTAACACTTGATATTCGCGTTGATAGTAACCAGGAGTAAATGGAAAACTACAAGAAGGACGCGCAAGAGGATGATGCGAAGCAGGAAGGAACGAGGAATGGGTGGAGAGGGTACCGATCGCTCAGGGCGATGCAGGCAGGAGGTTCGATAGTGCACGAATTCACGCACACGGGATCCAAAGCGGTGTTAGTTAGCCCTCGGGGGTCACTAGCGGAATCACGAGCACGAGGAAAAGAGAACCAGCCGCGGGGCTTCCATCGTCCGCCATCTGAGCGCGAGATAAGAAACGGGAAGACAGTGACGCACTCGTCGATGCGGATTAACGTTGCGAACAGTTCTGTAAAATGAATAACAAGCGAAAAAGTTGGCTAGAGCGAATCTCCGGCTAACCGTGACCAAGGAGGAAATAAAGATGCGAAGAAGAAGAGATACCTTGCCCGCGGCTATACACGCGGAACATGTGACACTAAATATAGAGACACGCAGGGCGCTACCAACGGCGCAACGGAATCGTCCGAAAATAACGAAATAAATGGCTCCTGGCTATTGAATACCGAGCAGGATAAAATAGTGCAAATAGATTTATAGCAGTCGTCTAAAAGCCAGAATGTACGGTAATTATGGGATTTAACGGATTGCACCACCTTGAATTCGAAAAATGACAGCTATCTTTAAGTTTTTTTTTGAGAAAGTAATAAAGAAAATGAAAAATCTATAACTAAGCATTTATTATACAACTATTAAAGTATACAAAAAAATTTGTTTTCTTCGAACAAAGTGACGACGCTGTGATCGGTCCACGAAATGATGATTTCACAATCCGATGCGCTTGAAACTTTGAGAGGATCTTTTCAATTTAACAATTTAATGAAATATGTAGCTGTTTTGCGATATATTAAAAACTGACCTTGCTACGGACACTTCTATACTCATTTTTTACCTAAAAATTTTTCCTTTTTTTCATTTTCTCCAAAAGAAATCTTAAAGATAGCAGCTACTTTTCGAATCCAAAGTGTTGTAACCCCTTAAACCGTGTCTAAATTTTTCAATGGAAACCTTTCCTAGAATACACATCATTAGTTGAACATCTTGTGCTACTACTTGCATTGAAGAAAATCAAAATTTTAATATTTGTCACTTTTAAAAAATTAAAACCAAAAACATCCGTAAAAACTATGAATTTGTATCTACTACTTAGGTATGATAGTAAAAATAAATTCGACGTATAACTATTGAGGCAAAGTGCGATAAGCTTAGCTCGAAAAACAGCAAAATCTTTCAAAGTAATAAAGGATACGCGTTCTCGCTTACTAACCTAACCCAAACTAACAGCCCAAAAGAAATAAAATTAACAGTGCCGTACCTACTTCATTACCAACAACCCTGAAATACCGAAAGTGCGGCATCTCTCCCATAATCACCTTATGTATAGATCGTACTGGGGAAGCCACCGATAACTTTTCCCCTTCAAGTACGAGGAATACGACTCTATAATATAAAGAAGAAGACCAAGAATGCGAAGTTATGATTAAAAAAAGCACGAAGAAGATGATCAGGAAGAAGAGATATACTTCACCCGCGGAGGTACAAACGAACTTATGTGACACTAAGCATAGAGACTTCAGCAAGCACCACCGCTACGAACTCGGAATCATCCTAAAAGTAATAAAATAAACCGATCCCTGATTACCAGTAAGCCAAGTAAAAAGAACGTAATGAGTCGTTCAGGCTCATAAAGAGCCGCGCAATTATCCGCAATCCTTAATGTAAATCGCAAGAGAGTGCCTCCCCGCCGACAGCTTTTTCCCTCCGCGGACGGAAAGAGGGTCATAAAGCCAGGACGCGACGAGGACCGGCTTACCAAGAAGAAGAGAAGGAGCAAGAAACTACGAAAGGGTTGGAGATTACCGAGAAACGGAGGAGGAGCGCTAAACTATAACCCAGAGAGAGGAGAATTACGAGGAAATGGAGGAAGAAGAAGAAGAAGAGAACGGCGAAGGGGACGAAGAAGAAGATGATGAAGAAGAGGCACACGTTGCCCGGGGCGCTGCAGGCAGATGCCAGTACGTGTACTTACATATACACACGTAAGAGCCGTTTCGGTTAGCCCCGGGGGCGGAGGCGCGGAATCATGCAGCGTAGAAGAAGAAGGAGGCCCCCTTTCCCGCTTACCCCCGGCCCCCATCGTTGTGTGGAAGTTGCCCCCGGGGGCAGACGCGGAGGTGTACCCCACCACCAAGTGCTGCGGAGCAACGGTCGTTCTGCTGCGGGCACGGAAACGAGAGGAGATAGCGGCGAGCTTCGTGCGTCCTCTGCACCCCCGCCAGCCCTCCCCACCCCCTGCACCGCCCTGGAGCTCTCTGCGCGGTGATGGCGAAGGGCGAGGGCACGGAGGAGGGATCCACGGTGCCCCGAGGACATCCAGCGAGACAATACGCTCCGTGAGGCCTCCGGCGACTTCACGGCGGACCGTGCTCCTCTTCTCTCCACGCTCTTCCCTTCCTCCCAGCGCCTCTGCCCTCCATCTTCCACTAGCCTGCCCTCCTGACGTATCGCGCATTCAGCCCTTCCTTCCCTCCCCAACTGCACCCTTTATCCATCCCGGTGGACGCTGGAGGAACACCTTGCCACCCTCCGCGGCTGTTTCGGAGCGAGAAGGGGTGCGCAAATTGGGGAGATTTTTGCCAGCACTCGGAGTCGAATTTCGAGTCTGTGGCGAGGAGAGATCTAATAGAAGAAGCTCTCAGTTGGCTGTTTCAACACACTGCTGGTTCTCGTTGGATCACCGAAGCTGGGGTACGTTGGGCAACGTCGATGCCTGCGAGGGACCATTATTAGCGAGTCCTCTGATGAATTGCATTGGAATTTGCAAGGTTAAGCCTGGCGAAGTGTCATTGATAGATTCAAAGCTTCTAATAAAATAGTGAAAGTTAACCATAAGAATAGCCCCTGTGGACGAGAATATCTATCAATGGCTACCGGCGAACTTGACGCAACGGATAATGGTGAAAACCCCTGGGGTTGCCATCAGTGTATTTCGTGGGGGTTCGGACGGGTTCGGAAAGACGCTGTTTGCATGCAGAGACGGATGTGGGTCGAGTCCGTCGTTTCGCGGTAGATTGTAACAAGGATCCCGATTACGAGGGCAGAAGAGTTTGCCCTTGTTTCTCCTCTCCGTCTTTCGATGTAATAAAGTGCACTATGGCTCGGCTGCAGATCCTCTTGGCTGCACCGGCGCGCTATATTTGTCTTCCCTTCTTTTCCACGGTCCTCGCCCTTTCTCGCTCTTCACCTTTTCGTCCGCCTTGTATGCTCGCTTGGAGGGAGTAACGATGCCCTGGGGCGGGCCTCCGCGGCGCGGCTCCGCGGTAACGATAAGCAACGAAATGAAATATTAATGAAGTACCTGAGCGCGCGACCATTTTTCGCGGGCGTCTCACCACCGACGCCTCGGGTGTCGAAGAAAAAGTCAGAGGAGGAGCATCCTCGTCGACAGAGAAATAGAAAACGTTCGGGGGTGGCTGGGGTGGTGGGCGAAGGAGGGTGAAACCGCCGACGGAAGCGTGTCTCGTTGAGATAAAAATAATTGATGATCCGGTCAGATTTCTGTTCGCGTTGGTAGCCGGTAAGAGACCTCGTCGAGCCTTCAGGGTTTCTAGTATTGGCGAGAGGTATCCGCGCGGACGACATGTGACGTTGATCGACGAACGTTAACTACTTAGGAAAAAACGCTACGGAACACTGGTGCGCCTTTTTCTTCGATAAGTTTCTTATACACTCGCAATTACTCGGCGATATATAGATACAGCGGGTATGGATTCGTCGAGGAGAACGTGGATCGCTTGTGAAAGGGTTAATCGATCGCGATATATCATTCGAGCGCCTGCCGAGTCGTCGCGACGCGCGCTGGAACGTCAATCACCGACACGTCGACCGCGTTTTTGCACGCGATACGTTCAGCACGTAATTAACGATCGACAGCCGGCTTTCTAGGTGGAACGAAAAATATCGGGCCGACGCCGTCGAGTGGTAGAACGTCACCCGCGATACCGTCACTCCATTGAACGAGTCGCAGTACTCGCAAGAAGTGGACTGACCGTTCGTTTAGTAGAAGGTTTGTGGGACTAATTATGAGAGGCACGACGTGGTTGGTGTGCTTTAGTATTGCTGGGTCTGTGTCGAATTGGATTGGAATAGGAAGAAATGGGAGTTGGAACCTGTAGGTACTGGAGTGTGACTGACAAGGGAAGTGTTTTTGCAGAACGGTAGCGAACAGATTCCTAATAATATATGTCGAATCGTAGGTGTAGAGATTTAATCATTTTTAAGGTAATAATTATAGTTCCATACCTTGATAGATTGATGATCCGAATGTATTAGATTGCATGCACCCGTACACAGCCAACTGCAAGCACTACTTTATTAAAATATGTTGAAGTATGCATGATGTGCCGCAAAATTACTTTGATCACGGGAAATATTCTGCACCGTAAACCAAGTTTCTTTCCCATTCTTTATTTATTTTTCTTTATTTCCTTATTTATGTACACGATATTTGTTGTACTGTCTGCTCGAATTATTTGTATTGCATATACTTTGTTGTAAATGGGCTTGGCATGCAAATAAGTATTATTATTATTAAAAAGTAAAAAGTGCCAGTGTAAGAAACAATCATTTATTGTGTACTCATGGTGTCGAAACTTTTTATGCTACCAAGGTAAACAGTTTATATTACAGTACATCTATCAAGGAGTGAAACTTTAATTGTTTGTATCTTAAAAATTATTGAATAGCTACACCTACTATTTTACAAGTACGTATCATTGGGGACCTGTCTGTTATCATCTTTGCAAAAGCACGTGAAAATCGACATCGAACACTGTGTGTTCTTTCCTTATGAGATACCGAAGCCGAATTTGGCACTGCACTAGTAACGAGACCGATCGTAAGATTGAAGCTAACCCCAAGTAGGGCAATACCAAATTTTCCAGTGAAGTGAACACCTTCTAAAATTGCTATAGTTAAAACATGGAGAATATCTGGTTAGAGGTTCGTAAACCCAAGGCTTCAAACTATACCTAATGACTTGGTTTTACAGGAAAAATCCTATCAAGGTTCTTCCTGCAGAAGAACTGAAGAAGATTGGTAAGACGAGAAGCCTCCGCGGACATGCGATACCTCGGACACCCTGAAACCATCCATCCACCCCCGAAACAGGATACCCGATAGCCCCCTCCGCTAGATCTCAACGCGAGCATGTAGCTAATTCAGCGAGGCCGCGGTTTCGCGAACAATGTATGAAAATAACCCATTGCACACTTTTACCACGGCGGTTCGTGTCAGCGTGGTTGCATCGCGATGAATGCGAGATACCCCGGGCAATTCCCTAATTGCAGTGAGAGGCAAACGAAGTTGGAAAGAGAGGGCGGCATGGTCACGGTGGGAGGGAGAGGGAGGAGGCGACAGGGGAGAGAGAAAGGGAGGGTGGAAAGAGAGGAGATTATCCGCTCTTCTCAGCGACGCTCCCAGCGCTCCGGAACGCTCTTTCTCCGTTTCTCCGCGATGGCTCGCGGAGCGCCGGGGCACTCTGCGCTCACCTTCCTCCTGCTCCCATCTCCGTCGACCCCCCCGGATCCGCGATCTCCTGTCCCTCTTCCTCTATCTCTCCCTTTCCGCGACGTGTGCAGCCGCTTCGAAGCGCTCGAACGCCCCCGCGAGCCAACACGGGCCAGCGCCTCCTTCGTGTATCACCGTCTCGCTCGATCTTCACGATCTTCACGAGTCGCCCCGGGACTCGGCTGCCTATAAGCAGACTTCACGGACAGGAGAAAAGGGAACGGGCTGCTTTAGCAACGTTTCCTCCACCGCCTTCCTCCGCGTTCCTCATTCGCCTACCTCTTCCTCCAGTTCGTTACTCCTCCGCGTCGCCGGCTCCGCGATCGCGATAAAAAGGATAGCGTCGCGGGACGGAGCAAGGTAACGCGCGACTTTCGGGCACCCTGCGCGATGAGCGAACCTGGAAGTGACACGGGCAGCTCTCATCTTAGTGGCCTTTATTTCGAAGCAGGGTTCTGAGAGTTTTAGTGGTGCATGGACAAGGACGAAGACTCGGAAACCACTTGCTTGTTGCTGCAGTATAAATGTAAGGGAGAGTGGGGTAATTACGAACACCTAAACAAAAAGCAAACACAACGAAAACTATATGAGAAATTAATTTGTTTACTATTTACAAACATACTTAAACTATTCATCTATAAAGTACTGTGATGATTTTTTGAAAAATTATAATAAACATCAACTTTATAGTGGAAAAGCAAAACCCTTGGTGTTCGTGATTACTCGACGGCCGTGGGGTAATCACGAACACAGTGCTAAATATCGCAGAAGTCGCACAGAAAGGGCTGCAATGGTCAACTCATAAAAAATGTTGCTACAACCTCTACCTAATGTATTTTTCAAATTCCTCTTCTTGTGCGTTAGAAAAATATTACAATTGGTCGGAATATCGAAGAAAATAGTAATGGTTATTTTTTAAACTTTTTTTATCTCAGCCTGGAATGAAAATTCAAAAATCCTTTTTGCAGATTTAAGTAAGATTTATAGATGCTGAAAATTTCATCAAAATCGGTTATCGTTGCTAATCTGGAAGGTTCGAGATTACCCCATCCGAGTTGTTCGTCCTTGTCCCACGACAAAAAATAAAAAAAAAAATTTCATCAAAAAATAAAAAAGAATTTATTTCAGAGGTTAGAGTCATAATTCAAGCAACCTTGGTCACAAAATGTTGATAAACAGTGCTTTATTTCAACGTAAAAAAACAATTGTATCATTAATTCAACAGTAATTACATGCAATTGAAATGGACGAAATATTACTTGAAACATGATGAAAATAATAAATTATGTTTATCTTGAATAGCATAAGCGTTCTGTATTTATTACTTTCTGCCTGGTGTTGGATACGACCTAAACTATTAGCTACTGGAGAGTGAACATCGTTTTTATTTATTGAAACGCCGTAACATCACAATCGCGATTACCCCGCGTTCGTGTTTACCCCACGCTCTCTTATATTTTGAAAATTCCAAATCATCATTTTATAAGTTCATGAAGATCCAACGATTTTAGCTTGTCTAACTACTAAGGCAATGAAAACAGTTTGATGGAAATCCGTGGACTTTTGCATGGATACACTCCCCTTTTTATAATTCCAATTTATTTCACAATATGCGTAACGACTCCCGCGAATACACAATCCCCATTACCTATGCATTTCCCTGAATCAGCATCGATGGAATTATTGTATTTTCCATGCCGGTTACCTTTGGTCATTTCTGATTCAAATGGGGCGTAATTATCGGAATGCAGTCGGAGAGCGGTTGCCTTCCCCCACGGCTTCAGAAAACATCGCTTATTTTTAGAAACAAATCTTTATTAAGTTGATTCTAAAAAAAGTGAATATTTTTAAACTTTTAAATAAATTCGCGCTACAAAATGAGTTAAAACAAATCCTGTTTCTCAAAGTCTCCCCTCCCTCTCCTCCTGTAAAAATTTCTGCGAACGCCCTTGTGCATTCTCCTGTATGAAAAAAGCCTCACATCCCATTCACCAACAAATCGAAAGTGGAATAAAACATTTTAGAATCAAATCAGAAGTATACCTCTCGCTCTTCTTATTTCTGTACCAGACTACTTTAACTTTCTACCACTCGACACATCACAATCGCAATTACAATCACCTTATAGAACGAGGATCTCAGAAAACAGCTAACCCAAATCATACGCCTTGAGGTGTTCGCATCGACTCCACTTATACGATGGCTCGCTTAGATCGTGTTATTGATTAAATTAACGAGAATCCACTCAGTGTATTTACATGTTATTAAGAAGTCAGATCGTAGAGAGTACCCAGCTATCACCCGCTGCGAGCGTAATTACCGTGCGTTCAAGTTTCAAGGAGACAGAAAGAAAATTCAAAAGGCTCGCAAGAGTAGAAGGGTTCGTAACGTGGCGTGACGCTTTAGGTAATTGACTAAGCAAAACTTCTCTGCTCATTCGATCACTGGCACATACCGTTACCGCAGAAAAAGTTCGCGTCCGGGAGAAGAGCGAAACTTGCGACGGTCGCATGTAAATCTCGTCGGCGGACGTAGAAAAGTGTCGGCGCGAGCGCGGCGCGAAGGCGGCTGTGTTTAAAAGCGCGGCGTGGCTTGCCGGTGCCTGTTAATGGAGTGGTTATGGGAGAATTATTAGACGAGCGCGCGAGATTAATTGCGGTTAAGCCTCCTCGTTAAACTCACCGAACGGATTGAAATATAGCCGTCGGTGACGATAAAATAAACCGGCTTTGTTGTGCGCTGCAATTTTCTCCTCCCGTTCCTACGTCCAATCGTTTCCCTTTGTCGAAGTATCCCCTCGTCCTACCACCAACTTTTACATCTCACATTTCGCCCCCTTTTCTTCCCAATTCACAGGTATCTACACTCTACAGCGACGATCCCTGACTCCTAGCACGTCGGTCGGCAGAGATTGCCCCCACGAAATGAACCTTCCGCTGAAAAACTGGAAATTGAAGAGCGCGCTGCCAGCGCGAAGAGGAAACATGCAGCGCCGAAGGAGAAAGAGGGGCAACGTTGACTTTCGAACAAACTGACCTCGAGCGAACTTCTCTCCGCCTTTCTCCGTGCAACTTTAACCCTCGATGCCGGGCGAGCAACGGGACCGAGGCCGACGCGGGTTTCGTGCGACGACGGTTCCGTGCGACGTCCGGGCCTGCGGATTATTGGAAATTGGATCGGAACGAGGGGGCAGTCGCTTAATATGCGGCCGATATCAGGAACGGGAGTTATTGAAATTCATGGGGGTCATTAGCCCCTGGTCCTCGCATGCGAATAACAATATGCGCGCGGTTCTGCGTGAACGATTATATTTATATTCATTTTATAATGGCCGGTAAATTATTAATGCGACGCGTGAATAAAAAGTATCGTAAAAAGGAAAATTATACGTCCACTCTGCCCTTCCCCATAATAATATAATTATACGGTTCCATCCGCTCGATCCGCGAACAGGGATACGTCCCGAATTTTTATATCGATTCGACGCGTCGGCCGATCGTGACGATTCTTCACGCAACCCGCCAGTGGAATTAATGTGCAAGGGAAGAGAGAGAACGGCAGCTGGACTGCTAGCGAGATAATCAGGACCACGGGTGGCGATGGATCGAGGAGGAACATCGGATTCGCTTTTACCTACGCCTGTACGCGCGAGCGCCGAGCTCCCGTAACTCGAGAATCTGGCACGATCGTTTTCTTGTAGCATAATAGCGTGATCAAGATCGTCTTGACAGCTCATTATCGTTCCCTCGGCATTAGCGTGTCTCAAATAACGCGTATGAATTCCACCGATCCACCTTCGCAGCGCTACCATCGACCATTGGGCAATCGTCGAGCGCCGCGATAACATTGCCTCCGCTGATTCCAGGTGTATGCTGTGGTGCCCAAGCACGCTTCAATGGTTCACCGAGACTGACAAGGAAAGATCTGCCACCCAAAAATTAAAAAAAAAAATTTGTTTGCTTGGAGCGAAATTGACCACTGAAAATTTTTCGATTTTGTGTTATAACTCGCGAACTGTAAGAGATAGAAAAAGAGTTCTCAGGCGAAAGTTACTTCTTTTAATTGGAACTATCATTTGGTAACTTACAGTTCGTGAGTTATAACAGAAAATCGGAAAATAGCCGAAATTCCAGGGGTCAATTTCACCCCCTTAAAGTGAATTTGAGCAGCAAAAAGAATTGCTTAATACGTATCTATATATCTTCCACAAATATCGCCAAAGTTTCATAACTTTTTGAATTTCCTGGTTGAGGAGCTTCCCTTTGGGTCAGTATCAAGTAGCCAAGACCCTCGCTAAAGGGAAGCTATGTAAAATTCTAAAAAAGCATAAAAATTGTTTTACGAAACGAACACATGGAAATATGCAAACATCTCAAGGATGTTAACACAGAGCTTAATTGAAGTAGTCACTATAAGCAATCGAAGCTCGAGACACGTGTGCTTCATCGAAGCTACGTCCCGAACCTCGCCGCCTCCAACGATGTCACCGATCTCGTGGTCCACGGAATTCCACGATTCTTCCATACCCGTGAACGATATCCGCGACGCTCACGGTTCCGTGAAGGCAGAAGGGCCCCGCAGGCGCTTAATAAACGTTATTGGCGGGGGCCCGGTCGCGCTAGGTGGGAGTTAAGGCCCAGAGCACATCCCACGGCCATCTATGGGAGCCGCCTGCCTTTCTCAGGGAGCGTTCTCCGCCTTACGTAAGCGGGCGAAGGTGAGACGAGGACACGGCCTACGGTGGAGGTGGGACAGCCAGGCGATGGAAGAAAGAGGAAAGCGCGGGGCGAAGGAGAGTAAAAAAAGGGGCATCGCAGACGAAGAGAAGGAGCCCGGGGGCTGTCTGGAATCTTCTCAAAATGATTCACAGCCTCCGGTAATTTACATTCGCTTGCGTGGGTGATCGTCCGGGGGATCGGGCGGGGGGCGGTGGGGGGGAGGGGGCGCCGGCCGTACTCTTCTCTTTGCCGACTGCCATCGAAAAGGTTAAACATACACCCACAAGAGGTCACGTAACCAGCGAAGAGAAAGACCGTTCGAGCTGCCTCCCTTCGTCCCCCGGCCACGGTGGCATACATGCGCGCGGTGCATGTGCAGCGTTACGTACGAGAGCAGGAGACAAGAAGAGGAAAGGGTAGGATGCATCCTGCGCTCGCTGGGAATTATGTATTCACTTGGGGCTTTTTGCGCGGCGATCGCCGAAGCTTTTAGCGATGCGCCGCGTTCGACGGGGGTCCCGAGATCTTCGGTCTTCCTGCTCGCTTGATTCCGGATTCTGGATTCGGGCTATGTTCCTATGGGCCAGTGTAGGTACACGCGGAGCTAGTTCACGCTGCTTCGTTCTTGCGAGATGCGAGAGCAAACTTTAACTGTTAAGGTTTTTCTTATGCGGGTGCCTTTTTGTCTCGTCAGAGCTTCGTCCACTTAAGAGAGTAGTGGATTATTTCAGCATCAAAAAGTCGATTATTTATTTTTTATCGATTCTGAAAGTCTTATCCTTTATGAACATTTTAAACAAACATTCATGAAGAAATTCAAATAATTGTAGAAATTGTAGCAGAACATAATTGAGTGCACCGTCAAGTAACGATCCCGCAGAGCGGTATTGGCATAGGGGACTTAACTTTGACGCCGTTTTTCTGGAAACACCATTTTCAGACACGGTGTACACCGTAACTCCTGAACCAATGAATATTTTCTCTTGACATTTTTACTGGACGTGTAGAATTCCTTCCTCTATAGAGTGGAATTCCCGCATCAAGTTTGGATGTTTTTAAAATATTTTATAACTTATTAAAGGCGATTTTTTTCGCAAAAATGTGGGGAAAAATTGATACGTTATAACTTCCACAATATGTGTTCAAATTCATCGGCAAAGTTCCACTTTGTAGATTTTGGTGTATAAAGTACTCACGCCAAAGAATTTTGCTCTCAGATGATTGGCTCACCTGAATCGATATACACAACCTGCAGCGGCGCACCATACAGGACTATCTTCAACGATTAATAACTTCGACAATTGTATACATTCCAACGATTTTTTTTTGTAATTACTCTTAACCATTCCCAAAATGAATTGTGAAAAGCACAACTATAAAGATTATTTGGTATGAAAATAATTTAGATTCGAAGAAACTAACCGTTTCACGTATCCAATAGTCCACTACCCCCTTAAACGTCAAAGATTCAAGCAGCTCCGTGGGAAGCTCGATAGACGACGATCATCGTTACGCAGCAGCCAGCAAGGAAACGTCTGACATTCGACGTGGCTCGCAATTAACCAAAGAAATTAGCAAGGGACGTCCGGCGGGTCTCCCCGCGTCCAGGAACAAAGAATTCCGCGGGAATGACAAAGCGTCAATTACGATTTTTGCCGGGAGGTTGACGCCGAAACGGACACCGCGTGGGAGCGGGGACGTGCTTGATTGCGACGAGGAAGCCGATAAGCGTCTGAATAAAGCGTCGGTTTCAGTGTCGTCCGGCCGAGTGTGACGGTTTACAGCGGCGTATCTCAGCGGGTTTGACAATGCGCCCACGCGAACTCGCGGCTGTTTTCCCGCCGCCGCCGAAACATTTGCATATCAATGAGAAGCGACGCGTACACGTGCCCGCGCGCACGAGAAACGTGTCTTCGATTTAATTGCCCGGACCCCGCGGATGATTTCTGTGCCGACTCGCGCAACAAAGCCCTACCTGCGAGGGGACGGAAGAAGAGGAGCCCGAAGGGTTGAGGTGGTTGGAGGGGAGGGGTAAGGAAGGAAAGGGACAGAGGGACGGACAGGCGAGGAGGCTCTAGCCTTGGGCACGACACGACCCGTTTCAAAGACACGTAGGGCCAAACCGGAGGGCAAGGTGGAGGGGACGGGGGGAGGAGGCTTCTCCCTAAAATATGTGGACCCACGGGCAACACTCGGACTTCTCCTCGTTACATCCTGCTGGACGCCCCGGGCGTATACTGGTCCGCCATGCCGTGCCACTCTGTATATCGTATGATACAAAAACATCACATTATTCTCTTCTTTCTTCATCCTGAATCGTTGTCTCTATCCTCTCCCCCCTCCATCGCCCGCATCTACCTCTTTTCTTGCTCTCCTCTTCGCGGACCGAAGCGAGAACGCCTCCGGGCATGTGACCACCATTATATGCCTCCCTTCTTAGTCCTCTTTCTCGACCTCTGATTCTTCCTCTTCTTCTTCTTCTGCTTCTCCTTCGTCCTCCTACTCCTAAAGAGCGCAAGCGACCACCGATATCCTTCCTCCTTCGCGTCCATCCCTCTTCGTCGCGCGTCCGCGAATCGACAAAGATTCCACGACGGATTACGCATTCGATGAGCGATTCGGAATGCCCGTCGCCAGCGCGCCGATTAATTATGCCCGCGACACGGGACGGTTTTTAAAAGGTCTCGAGCCAGTTTCACGGTTTGTAGAAAGGATCGCAGCGATGCAGAAGTTGGAGGATCCGGAGTGGGTCGCTGGCTATGACCTTGTCGCTGGGGATTTATAGCCTCCCCACCTTCGAATCGCTCGCGGTATTAACGAACAGTGGTCGAAAGTTATTCCGATGTAATATCTGGACTTCGTTTGTGGGTATTCAGGAATTTGTTGGGCAGTCTGGAAATGACACTATTAGAAGCTCGTGGTTGGTGACTTGCGAGGACCATTCGAGTACATGCGTGATATCTGTGACAAGATATTAACGAGCTTCAAGTTTGAATATTAAAGATACTGTTTTAAGCATGCAGCAGACACGCAAGTGCCTTTTAATCATTTCTAAAACTCGTATATTCGATACCTAGACAGACATGAATATTGTATACGCCATAAATCTATAGAGCGAGGAAAAGGCAAATTCCGAAGTGCGTGATAAATTCCCTGCTGGTGTACACGATTCCATAAAACTAGCGGTAAACGGTGTTCCTTTTAGTCCATCAAGAGACACGGTAGTGTCTCGCGCCAAGTATATATATGTATATGCGCAGCGCGAGCACTGCAGTGTCTCTATTACGCGACGACTCGCTATTCTGAATCCTGATATTTCCGAATCTCAATAACGGCTGATCCGATTCGATTTTGAATGGTCTTAATGGATAGTCTGGGTTTGATTTACATAAGAAAAGTGTCTTCGGTTTGTTCCTACGTGCCTTATGAGCTGAGATATTTCGTTGTAAAGTGGCGATTTCCCGATTTTCATGTTCTTAAAAATTCAGCATCGTCCTGGTAAAGTGTAGGCAAGAGGGGAACATGAAAGGGAGAGAAATGTCTCTCAGGCACGTCGTTCATTGGCTCGTGGTGTAACTTGATACACTCAGTTCTCGCGCAGCGTGTATATCTATATATTGATGCGGGTTCGGCCAATCGCGTAACAAATAGTCACGTGACAGCTAGCAGAAAGCACGTCTGTAGAGATATAAACGTAACCTAGTTAGTATTTAAGAACCATAACCTGCGAAGTGTGAAATATGGAAATTGTCTAAATTTTTGAAATGTCACGACTTTTTACACGACATAGGACACCGAATTATTGTCTAAATTAACAAGGTTAGTCACAAAAATTTTTTAATAGACTATTTATGTAGAGCTTATAGAAACGGAGGGGACGCATAGACTTGAAAGTTGTCCGGAGAAGGTTCGACAGAGTAGCGTCTTCTTTGACACAAGTTTTTACAAAATAATATATTGTTTTTATACCATCAGACTATTTTTACATTAGAGTTTTTATGTAAAACTTGTAGAAATGAAGGAGATGCATGGGCTTGAATAGAAATAAAGGAGACGCAGAGGCTCGGATAAAAATGAAAGGGACGCACGGGTTTGGACATAAATGAAGGGGATGCACAGGCTTGAACAGAAATGAAGGGGATACACAGGCTTGGAGGTTGTCCAGAGAAGGTTATTACATAGACAGAGAATCATCTTGTTTCGCACAAGTTTCTCTAAATTTGTCAAATAAGGTAAATCGACAAAATTTTTCAAATTAGCGTAGCATTGATATTTAACCCTTAACTGGTATCCTGGGGTCACTCATTACCCCAGGCACGCAGAGTTCGCTGTGAAACTTTTGGTTGTCTAAGTTTGTAAACTAAATTTATAATTAACTTTGTAATAATACTTTAAATTTCTACGTTCCTATTATTTTGTACATTACCTAAGAACAAAATATTCATAGAGGTTCTTCTGGTGTTGACTTTACAAGTTTCTGTGCCCTTTTTTATTTGGGGTTTGCCACGACCCCAGTATATCAGTTACGTTTGAAAAAAACAGTATACCAATTAAGGGTTAAGAAAATTATGGCGTACTGCTTGCAATGTCGAGTAAGTCACATTAGTGAAGAAAGTACGCTGAATATGCATCTCCCTCGATACTTTCCAAACTTTTGTGAAACATATTTTCACATAAGATTTGAAATCTCTGAAGTATTATGAATATAATATTTTATTAAAATCCACAGTAGTTCCTACGCTATTCATTAATTTGATTAGTTTCCCATGAACAATATTTCAATTCACCAATAAACATACTAAATTAATTTTATTCCAGCACCAATAAATTGTGTGTTAAAAATATTTAAATTTCCTCCAACAAGACATTCTGCGCTCTCACTTCCTTCGGGCACATTTTGTAGTCTCTACATTTACTATAACAAAGGGCCACTCTATTTCTATATGTTCTACGTTAAGATGTCACTAAAATGTGGATTTTATATATTTACAGATAATCTACGCTAGAGAAAAAAATTTATTGTGACATAGTATTATATTAATTAAACGATTTTATTCAGCTACGATTCTCTGTTTGCTTCATGTCTGGAAACTCAAATTTAAACCAATTCCACCAATCCAATTGTCTTGCAGCTTTGCAGGCGTGCGTAGTTTGAATGGCAATATAATATTTCACTTAATATTAATAATTCACCCGAGGGGGTGAAAAAATTATCCAGTCATAATAAACAGTATAAAATGTGTGAAATCCCCACAAAATTACCTTTTTAGAAAAAAGGTACAAAAAAGAGCGCCAAGTATATAATCCCATAAAAAAAAATCCCATCTAAAAACAATGTCGTAAAGTGATTGATATCAATAAACACTACTACAAAATGTGTGAAATCTCCACAAAATTACCTTTTTTAAAAAAAAGGTACAAAAAAGAGCGCCAAGTATATAATCCCATTTAAAAACATTGTCGTAAATTAATATAAATTTATTAATGTGCTATATTTAACTTTACAAAAGTAATGATATACAACAGTTGCGCCAATTATCACACTGGCTATTTGCACAAAGAACAAAATGTATTCAATAATATTAAGCAGATATATTTTTATACAAATAAATATTTTAATACGAATAAATATTTTATTCAAAATACTTGGCGCTGCGCAACCGAAAAAATGTTAATTGTCTTGGTTAATAAATAAAACAAGACAAGACACCACAGAGACAAGAAAGAAAGAAAAAGATTTTAATGCAATTTATGCATATTTATTCAGTTTAGCAACACCAATTTGGAGAGCAGCGCCAAGTATTTTGAATAAAATATTTATTCGTATTAAAATATTTATTTGTATAAAAATATATCTGCTTAATATTATTGAATACATTTTGTTCTTTGTGCAAATAGCCAGTGTGATAATTGGCGCAACTGTTGTATATCATTACTTTTGTAAAGTTAAATATAGCACATTAATAAATTTATATTAATTTACGACAATGTTTTTAAATGGGATTATATACTTGGCGCTCTTTTTTGTACCTTTTTTTTAAAAATTAGAAAGATAACGCGACGAGCGAGTGAAAGCGCGATGCAACCTCCGAGACGATCAGAGCTGGCTTTTCTCCCTTCCAATCCCTGTTGGGATATGTAGGGGAATCTGGCGACCAAGTAGATCGACCGATCCATCCATCATTTATAGACAGTAGTTGATTTGACGTTTAGAGGGGTACACTCGCCTCTTGCCACTCACCGAGGAATTCATTCAACGTTATCCGTCTAAATAGTCTCTAAATCACCTCGTTGACATCATTTGTGTGTTTCTACAGGCGGGATTATCAATCAACAGTACCTATAAAATCGTGTCGAAAGCGCTGCCGAGACGCTGCCACAATAAAATTCACGAAACTGGATAGGTACCCACGTCTGAGTCAAACGTACCAGATCTACTTAAGGGGGTATTCTGGTCTGACGAGGCGTTTTCGTCACGTTATTTCGGAATTTTTTTACAAAGAACCCATAAATTTTATTATTATTTAGTTTATTGCTACATGTTTATTGATGTTTGAACTATCTTTACAAATTTTGTCAATGGAAAAGAATTAAAATCAAACGCAGTTGACTGTTTTAAAGTAATGGTGAAAAAAAACATGGTGTCACGGTGTCCATGATTGGGCTCGTTCTAGTGATCTATAACAAAAAATGAAAAGAGATTCTATATCTGTATACCTGTGGCTTTCGTCCCTACCAGAATGATAAAAAAATATTGAAAATTAAGCAAATGGCGGCGGTTTGAAAATTAAGTTTCGATTTTCGCACAATTTTTCAACTTTAAAGGTCTGTGAAAGTTTAAAAACAAAATATTTTATCATAATTCTGATAGGGACGATAGTCACATGTGTGCTGATAATATATGCAAAACTTGGACTAAGTTGGTCCAGTCAATCTTGAAATATCATGCTCACCGGTTCGAAAAACATGGTTTCGAGAAAAACGCGATAAAGTTTTGCGTACAATTTTTTCCATTGACAAAATTTGTAAAGATAGTTCAAACATCAATAAATATGTAGCAATAAACTAAGTAATAATAAAATTGATGGGTTCTTTGTAAAAAAATTCCGAAATAACGCGACGAAAACGCCTCGTCAGACCAGAATACCCCCTTAAGGGGTCTCCCTAGTGTGACGGTTCAAAAAAATCGATTTTTTTTTTTTTGTTTTTTCTGAAAGTTCAACATCTTAAGAACATATTCCTAAAATATTATAGCTGAATTCGAAATTTTGGCAACGCTGTGAGCTATGAACAGTAGCGCGCGACCGATATGGCGCCATGTATACCCGCTACATTGGCGATGGCGACAGTAAAACGTATAAGGGCATTGTGGATTTGAATCCATATGACGTGCAGGTGAAAAAGTTAGAGTGTGTTTTACACGTTAAAAAAAGGATGGGTTCTCGTTTGAGAGCAGAAAAAAAGAAACATAAAGGAATAGGGGGAAAAGGTCCGGGAAAATTAACGGATAAGTTAATAAATGATTTAACAGCATATTATGGGTTAGCAATTACACGACACACGGATTCAGTGGAGGAAATGAAGAATGCGATTTGGGCAACGTATCACCATAAGTGCTCCACTGATACAGCGCCCGAACATGATTACTGCCCTACCGGAGCCGAAGCAAAAGGCGCCCTCGACAATTACACTCATGATCCACCCCTTACTGAACTCGTACAGCAGGTTATAAAGCCCATTTATACCAATTTATCCCAACACGAATTGATAGAGCGATGTCTAGGCGGAAACACACAGAACAATAACGAAAGTTTTAATCAGTTAATTTGGCATTTCGCCCCCAAACATATATACTCTGGGCCAAAAACAGTTGAAGTAGCAACATATTTAGCAACTGGCATATTTAACGATGGCTACCAGTCACTATTAAGAGTATTAAATACGATGGGAGTAACAATTGGCCCAGAAGCCAAAAGTTTTGCCGATACGCAAGACGTGAACAGAGTTTGCCTTGGAGAGAAAAGGCATCAGGAAGCATCAAAAGAAGCTCGAACTGCTCGAAGGAAAGCAAATGCAGCTTTACAAGAATTGTATGAAGAAGAGGAAGGTGTACTCTATGGGCCAGGCATCGGAGACTAATCGTAAGTATGATTTATTATTTGAAAAATGGTACTTGAATCTTTAAACGCGTTTTACTCGAAACTACATTTTTCGGCCCGGCGATCACGATATCTCCAAAACTACTCAACCAAACGACTTAAAACTTAACATATATATTGAGTGCGTGTTCTCTTAGGATATGACCTAGAATGAAGTCATTATTTGCAAAATTCGAATTTTGCAGCTCAAAAAACTGACCACTTTTTTGCCGCGAAATGAAAACTTTTCTTTAAAGTGCCGCCATTTTTTTATTTGGTGATTTTCTATTTTCATTCTAGTTCAAGTCCTAGCTACATTCATATAGCTTAAGAAAATAACTGTGTTTTTTGTTTCAGATAACCATGGCAGCCGGAATCGTGATCGCCAGCAGCAGGCGTTTTTTTGCGAGCTTTTCATTATAACCCTTATAACATAAAATATAATTATCATTAATGCTTCAAAAAATTCAAGTAGATTGTCAAAATGTAACTGAATAAATACCCCAAAGTTATAAACCGCAATATCAAGTACATTTCCTTCAAAAAAATTCCCAAATATAGTCCTATTTTCCAGGCGTCACACTAGGGAGACCCCTTAACTCTAACCCAGTCCATTCGCACGGAGTTCTGAATCACGGTGATACATAGCACGCAATCTTAATGCAATCTAATCACGTCAATCAATTCTCCTCTCATTTATTTACAGAACACAGTGCCACTAAAGCCGCTAAAAAACCAAACCAGCATGACTTCCCTGAACCTCTCTGCGACGCCACGAACATTCAAGAGTTAAAGAGACCATCGCCCGCGAGAATTACCATGCTATTACGCAGAACACTTTCGCGATTCCCCGAAGGATCTCGAGCGCGGAACGAAGACCTGTCGTCGATCCAAAGAGGATCCGTTCCCGATACACCCTTAATGCATTCGTTCAATTTCACGTGGCGGACACGGTCGGTAGGCGCCCGACCGGATAATCAGGGCCGCGGGACGGCCGCAAAAAGCCGGCGACAAAAACGTCACCGCGGACGTTGATCAAGCGGACATTTCGAGTGAGCCTCGGAACGGCGAAGCGGACCCGCCAACCCCCACCCCCTCCCCGCGCACCCCTGTGGCCCGTTTGCGCGGACCGTTCGAACGTACACGAGCGTCACTTTGTCCCTGACGAAGTTAGCGTTTACGTATGCGAGGCAGCATCGTCCGGTGGGTTTGGAACTGCCCGGGGCATTCTGGAACGATGTTGTCGGCCGTGGCCGTTTTAGCCCCGGGCGCCACGAATACGACAGACACCGGGGCCGAAGCCGAGGCTTGGTTCCCTTTATATCGGCCCTCGCCAACTGCCCCATTATTCTCGATGGCCGATGGCCAATCGTATCGGCGAAGTACCAACTGTAACTTTACGAGGACGAAGGCTCCGACGTGCGGCCGGGGCCCTCGCTTGGAAAAGCTCCAGGTGCCCGGTGGCCGAGGCGCCCCTAGTATCCCCGCTCGAACCTTCCGTCCGTGTTATTTCGTTCGTTGTTTCTCTTTCCCCGGGCGAGTGGAACTCCCTTTCGGGGCGAGCGTCGCGGCGCGGCCGTTGCTGAGGAGAATCGCCGTTCCGTGATCGTTGCCGATGGAATACACTGTGATCCAGTCGAGTGGGTATTTGGTATTTGCTTCTGTAATTCGTGATGAGATGGGTGTTTATAGAATTTCTTTTTTTATTTTAAAGTTTGTTTGGTGTGGTACAGAATTTCTTCGTCCTTTGGATATCTTTCTGCATCCAGGAGCGACAGTCAGGCCGCTACATTGTAAGGACGCAACCGTTCAGCGATCCTCCAGCAGGATAATTTATACAGCGTGCAATTACTCGAACTCCCCTGGGAGAGGTAAAAAGGTAAACGAACGGGTAAGTACGAAGCCCTGGCATACCGCGCATACTAAATATCTCATTAGTTAACTCGACGGAGGATTCGCAGATTATTGTTATTATTACAACGTTAAGTGTGAGGCCGTATGGACGGGAGCGGCATAGATGGGGGCCGTTTATCTAAATCGTGCATCGCGCGAAATTATTTTTCGAGGTGGAAGAATTGCTCCATCGGACGTGGACTTGTTCATCGTCTGATCGTAATTTATCGCGTGTTTTTACCTGGCTGGTTAATAGTTGCCTTCCATCCTCCGCTTCTCCATCAGTTCTGCAAATAACGCGATCGACGAAATCAAATATATGGCGTCCTAGAATAAAGGGCTTCTCATAACACTCGTTTAAAAAATTCTACTTTTTCGCCGGATGACGGTGGGGGGTTCACACAAAAAAAAACAGAGAACACCAGTGATGCGACTTATGATATTTATAAACAATATTCCTCGGTTTCTCAGGAGAACCGCTTAGTGGAAATTAAAAAATTCTCCTTTTGCATCCGAGTGCTCCTGTCGTTGGCGCCCTTGCCATCAAGCTTCCCCTATGTATCGCACCCGCCAATTAGAACGCAGCGTGCGAAAACTACCTTCAAAATCGAAGAGACACTCCCACTTTTTCGCGTATAACTCCTAAAGTACAAGGGACAGGAAAAAACGTTTCAAGCAAAAGTTGAATGCTGAACTAAGCACTGCAAACTTGCATTAACAAAATTTCAAAAAAAGTTTTTTCTGTCAGGTACTTTTTTTTAAACTTTTAAAATTTTTTTTAAAAAATTTATTAACCCAAGTTTCCAGCGCTTACTATAGGTACCATTAAACTTTTGTTTGAAATTTTGTTTCTGTAGCTTGCACTTTAGGATTTATACTCGAAAAATGGGACTGCCTATTTGACTTTGAGGTTAGTTCTCACATCCTTAAAGATACTTTTTTCTTTAAATTCTGTTCAAAATTTTATTAACGCAAGTTTCCAGCGCTTATAACACCAATAAACTTTTGTTTGAAATTTTGTTTCTGTAGCTTGCACTTTAGAATTTATACTCGAAAAAGTGGGACTGCCTATTTGACTTTTAGGTTAGTTCTCACATCACTAAAGATACTTTTTTCTTTAAATTCTGTTAAAATTTTATATAACGCAAGTTTCCAGCGTTTATAACACCAATAAACTTTTGTTTGAAATTTTTTCTGTCGCTTGCACTTTAGAATTTATACTCGAAAAAGTGTGACTGCCTATTTGACTTTGAGGTTAGTTCTCACATCCTTAAAGGGCGATTGGGCACGAATGAAACATACCATTGCTCTTATCTTGAGTCACTCTATAAACCCACAAAGCTGCGTTCCAATCCGTGAGTGCGACTTCCCGGTGTTCCCTTGTTAGTGCGTTCCCCCGACATTGGAAATGGCCCTTTACGCGCGTCGATGCGAAAGCATCGCCTTCCGCGACGGCTGAGGTCATTCTACGGTCCCGATCAAATACCGATGTGTAATCCCAGGAAGATCGACGTAATGGGGAACTCGCTCGCGCAAAAAGGACTACACGCATAGCTCGAGCGGCGCACATCCGATGAAGATCCCTAGCCCGGCGCAGCCGTGAAGGCTGAGCGCGCCGCAGGCGTTTATCAAAAGCCCGCGAGACACGTTGCGGAAAGCCGGGTGCGCGCGGCCGTTGATGGTGGAAGAGGACGAGCGCGATAATCTAAATTAAAGAAGCTAGACATCGGATTAAAGGATCGAGGCCCGGGGAGGCGGGCGCGATACCTCGGGCGGGCAGCGATATGAAGTTGTATCGTTGATTAAATTCCATTTGCATCGCAACAAAGTTGCCGGGACGATCATCTTGGGTCGGACGGCTCGGGCGAATAAAATCGGGATTCCACGCGGAGCGGGGCCCGCGAGCAGCTCGAGGATCACGGCGGATCCAGGAATAGAATCGCGACCGTGATTAGCGGGCGAGGCGGGTGGAAGAGAGAGGGACGGAGAGAGAGAGAGGGGGGACGCCGCTGGAAATAATGATGAACGAGAATCGAGATGACCGCGAGGCATTCGAAGGGGGTTGAAGCCAATTGACACGCGGGCGAGGCGGAGGGGTGACCTCCAGGCTGGGCGAAGAGGATTGCAAGCTCAGGGCGCTTACCAAAACGCCGCGAGCTGGCGCGGCGGGGAAGCTGGGAGGGGGAGAAGGACGACGTCGATGTAGCCGCGGATGGTGGTGGTGGAGCTGGCGGAGCTGGTGGTGGTCCGTGGTGGAAGTAGCGCGAACGCTCCGACTCCGGCGAAGACGCTTCAGTCCCATTAAGGCTGCGGTGGAGCGCGGCTCGCGCTCGTTTCACTCCTCGAAAGAAGACACGTGAACCGCGACCACGTGGATCTGTGCGCGACCAACCAGCACGAGCTTGCCGCGAAAGCTCCACGCTGGCTCGAATCAAGTGTTGACTAGTTTCTCTGGTGCGAACGAGATTTGGGGGATTCTATATCGACAGCCGTGGACGCGAGAACCGTCAACCTGGAGCCCACGTGTCAGAAACGGTGAGCAATCTTTGTGATTCTCTTTTTCAAAACGGTCGCCAGCCATCTGGGGAAGTTTGCTTTTGAAAGTAGCCGTATCTTCATTTTGGGATTGACGAGATGGCACAGCTTGAATCTGGATTTGGTGTGTCTGTTAACTTTTGTGGAAAGGTATTGCTATTTTGGAGGAATTCGTTGTACGTGCTCTAAACCTCGCTGAATTCTTTGCAAAGTTTGAGATTGCGACCACTCTTTATAGCGAGAAGGGACGTCTTTTGATATGCCAATTGAATACTTGACTCGGCCTGCTTATTCGAGCTCTTAGGGTCTTTGGCCGATTAATTGCAAGGTAGCAAGGAATTATGCACCTGCTATACACATTCGCTTTGTTGGGTCCAAGTTTTAAAAGTACAGATAGTATAAGATTTTAGAATTTTTGTCGCGATGAACTTTTGGAGCATATTCGTTTCTGGCTCTCTGTAAACACTCCAAAGTGTGCTTGTACATGGTCTCTAACGATACATGTTAAAAATAATGAATAAGGTCGTACAGAATATACAAAGCTTCGCATCTGCCTGTATATTTTATATTTCACCTTGCACAAAGAAAAACAAAAAATACGAATTCGCAAAAATTGATAAAAACAAGAACACTAAAGATCCTACGAAATAACTGAAGCACAAGAATGCAAAGCACTTGCCATATCATTTTTTGCATAAAATTCCAGAAAAATCAGTTTACATCGAATAGAGTAGACTAAAATAAACCACATAAAATTGCATAAAATACTTTATACACTTACCACCACCCCTCCCCCTATAAAACACAACCTCCTCCGTGAAATCATTAATCTGGAAATCGTAAACTCGACCTAGGAAGCCAGAAAAAAGAATAGAGAATCTATAAATACCGAAGCAGTGGATGTAGTAAAGCAATCAGAGTTGCAGGGGAGCGTTCGTCCGCTCACGATTTATATCTAATCAGTCGTTTTACTTTCGCGCGGATTGCACGGTAATTAACCGGTTGGCGAACAATTTATCGTGGCTAGACATAGTTAGCAGATAACGCGCAGCCTCTCTCCACATCGTGCCACCACTTTAATACTCGTTCGACGAGGTTAAACGAGTCTTTAGGGACATTTTATGCAGCGTGCAGCTTTCACGGAGTCACAGATCGTCCGAAAGCCTTTGCCCGTCCAAAAAATGCACATCCTCCTCTCGAGACACGATCGAAACCTGCGGTGAAAAATATCGAACCGCCACTTGCGTTGTTTTCCTCGAACTGGCTGTCGAAATATCGCGTGACGGATCCGCCGTACGTGCGTGGAAATGGCAACGGAATACTTTCTAATTACCGTTGCTCCCTGGACGTAAACTGTCCCCGTAATGACGGCTCCACATGTAAATGACACTCGAAACGAATCGAACTGTGATGAAAAACAAAACCCACGGCACGGAACACGTAGGTACATTGAACGAGAGTATTTCGAGCAGGGGCGGATTTGGGTATAAGATATAGGCTATGTAGGTTGCAACCTAGGGCGGCAAATTTTGGAGAGCGACAAATTTTGGGGAGCAACAAATTTTGAAAGAAAGGAACTGGAAAATGTTTAAACACGGAGGCTTGAAACAACTTTAAAAGCAATTCACTTCTTCTTCATATAGCAAATAACTATGTGAATTGCCATTTTGAATTAATTTCGAAATTGTCTCGACTCTTTTAAATTAAAATATTCGAAAATATTTCGTGGCAAACGCGCGCTTGTTAGCCTAGAGGCGCCGAATCTCCAAATTCACCCCTCATTTCGAGTCGACTCTATTCAGGTTGATTCTATTATTATTATTATTATTATTATTATTATTATTATTCCCGTGAGCCATTGCGCGTTCCTCTCGGCCGAAGAATGCGTGGAAAAGGAGGCTGCCGAGCGCAAGAAACACGTCCACGGTGTCGAGATGATGGCCTCGCGACTTCGCAGCGCGGGGGAAAAAAGCGTAATCAATTCGCAATATTTGTGCCCGCCCACGGAGGCTCGCACGGTCGCTGAAACACGAAGACACAATGAAATTGCTCAATCCGAGACCGCATTCCGGCGTCATCGAACAATGCTCGTGATCAATTATGCATCCTCCGGTTGCAACGCGACGACATATAACGCGGGGACGCGCGGAATCCGCTTTCGAAGACTAACGCGGTACGGTAATCCGAGAGGACGGACCTCGGCTACGTCCATCATGCTTTCGAAATTTCATTCCGGCTCTTTTCACGCACTTTTGTGCAACCACGGGGGTGTCCGAAGCTTGGACACCTAGGTATGTATTACGTATGAGAGACCGGGTAAGTTGATATGATTTTCAGTTTTCAATTTTTCTCATTTTTATTTGAATTAATTACTGGATTCTGGTGGAAACCCTTATTAGCAAATATCATTTAAAACGATTGTCTATTTGAAAATTTACATCGAGTTCTAGTAGCCATTAAGAACTGCATAGAAATAAAACGCCTAACGCAAACACATGGTAAATTTAATTCATTATAAGGGACTAAAGTTGGGTAATAATTAAGCTACTCCGAAATTCGAGCCCTCAGCTCGGCTCGAATTAGACGACCTGAGTTTAACTTATTCAGCTTGTATTTCCAAACAACTTGAGCAGCTTTACTAAATACCATCAAACAGTAGGTACATACCTGCTTGATAATTTAATTCCCCTAAGGGGTCAGCGTCGCGCCTTCATCAGTGCCTGACAAACATCGCCGGTCAATTTCCCGTGGAGACATCGTAATTCGCGTGGGTACCCCGTATTCTTCCCGACACGCAATACCTGTCTTCTGACGAACAAATTACGGTACACCCGTCCGGCTTTCCTCAAATGCCCATATAGTACCCGCTTTACGAGCCGGGCGAGGGGGATAAAATCATCGGCCGTGTAAATTTCGAATTTCACGTCTCGCGTGGTCGGCCGCGATCCCTGTTATCCCGACGAGAGGGACGTGTCTCGGAGAGGAGAAAAAGAGGAGGCACCGGTCGCGGAAAGCTCTCGTACAAAGCGGCCCATGATCGTGGCGAGTTACGAGAAGCTCCGCGGCGACACGGCTCTTAAATTTTCTCGCGTGAGGCGGCCCCGAGAGTTATGGGGGAAACGATCGAGGCGTATCAGGACCCCCTCGATGCCCAGGGATCAACTGGCGACACGCTCCTCCGCCCGATCAACTACGGAAAGCCGTGTAAACGCGCGCGCGTTCCAGTTCGTTAAGGCACGGAACGCCTGATATAATTATTGCCCTGTCACCTGCAGACGAGCATCCGTGACAAACCGAGGTAACGGTTCGCCTTTGAAGCCCACGCGAGGGTATCGGGACTCGTGCATCCGCGGCAGAAAATGACGAAACGGGCAGGCAGATTTATATCCTGCCACGGGAATCCGCGTGTTCTCTCTGCTCGAGCACGCGTGTCCCTTTAGTGGGATCCATTAATTTCACAGCGACCAGGAAGACTAGTAATGCGGAGCTTCGATGGTTTATTTACAATGTTGCGGCCGATTAATTTTCGAATAGTCGATAGGGAAGAGCGTTTCTCGTGTGGGAATGACGGCTGGGTAGGCAGGTTTTGTAGGGAAAGAAGTCTTAATTTCGCAGATATGTTTGTAGATAAGATTAGTAGCAATGATACTCGATACAGCTCTCTGATGCCGCTATATTGCTATCTAAACTACTGTGATATTAACTACTCTGAGAAGCCTGGCGTTGTTTTAATGTAGCTTTATGTTGTACCACTTTACTCTGAAAAGTACTGGGGTGAAGATAATAAGATATACATTTCATATGGAACACCTAATTTCAAAAGTAGGGGATTTGGTTTTTAATAAAATTAACATTAGGAAATGAAGGAACTAAATACTTAATGCATAATCATATATACATAGCCAAATGTACAAACATCCAATTGTTGATTTTTGCAATTGTAGTGAAAAAAGTGAAAATCAGCCGTTCGAAAAATGATATTTAATATGAAACACCTACCTAGGAAATTTGTAAAGAAAACTGAAAATCTTTACTATTTTTTACTAAAAATGAAGATATATTAGGTAGAAGATAGAAATAAACAAATATACATCGTTTTCGGAATTTATTCCTGCATTTTGTGTCTCCTACACGTTGGGCACGTGAATAAATACGTCTGAAGTCAGTGTCCACTGAAAGCAGCGGATACATTGGGTCCACTTTTCATTGTCATCATTTTTATAATTACCATCGCGAAATAAGCATTCTTAAGAATTTGCATCCGCAAATTAAGAATTATACTAGGAAGAAAGTAACTTTAGTGGTAAACTATTGTTGAATAATCAAGAACACACATATTTAATGATAGATTATACCAAAATCATACTTTGTAACTTATCTTTACTACAATATTTAATTTTATTTTGCACTCTTCAGAAATTTTTACACATCGCGAAAACTATGAACTTTCAATTATGGATGGACTGATGCTCAATTGCCAGTATCATCATCTATTGTGTCTAGGGATCTAAACTTAGTATACACAATTGCCTGACGAGTTCCTTATTGCTTTATCAAAATTTCACGAAGTTCCGCATTACGTGCCGTTCCATATTACCTGCCTTTACCCTATATTTTTCCGCAATGTACTATATTTTTACATTTGGCCGTAAAGTACTATATTTCCCCGAAAAAAAGTTAGCAACCCTAAATCTACTCGTGATACGTATTATTACTGAACCTCAAATCTGTAATACTCTAGCATTTCTTCATGATTGCCTTGATCAAATGATACATACTTCGCTATCAAAGCTTCCAGCCGCATTCTGAAGATTCTTTGAAGCTAACAAATCACTACAGTGTTTTTGCTATACGTAATTATGCAAGCAATTGTTTATCGCCTGCTGTTAGCATGATAACATAGTCTATCATACATACACCTAGCACAGTGTATTGAATTATTATTATTATTCATCATACCATGAAATACGTTTCACCCGAATAATACTGCCGATATTGTGGTCCCGTCGCAATGCCATTGAAATCGTGGCGACGGGACCTGGATCTTCCTAATTAGCAGGCAACTACACCAACTGACGTAACACGCGTTCACAGCGATTCCGCGATCGCACAATGCGCGCATCCCCCTCGATTCCACCTTTCATTTCATATTTACACACTCTCGTAGCGCCTCGCGAATCCCATGATCGACGAGCCGCTGACTCCAATCCTCTCCACGTCCATTCTATCGTCTGGCATCGCGCGCGCGATTTCGTGCAGGCGCACAGAGTGCGAGGGTGGGAAACAGACGCGACAGAGGGACGGAATAAAGAAAGGACAGAGGGGACACGCGTTTTTTTTTCATTGAATTTCCGCGGGATATCCAGTTCATTTGAAATAACAGAAGGAATTTCGCGGCAGCGACGGCTCGAAATCGGAAAATACCAGATACGGTGGAAAAGTTTTCAAAGCAGTTAGCGGCGGCGGTGGTGGTGGACGTGTACTGATAGCGGGAGAAGAAGGAGGGCAGGGAGGAGAAGGCCAGGGGGTGCAGCACCGCCAGCATTTCAGAGCGGATGTGGAAGGGATGTGGACTCTGTGGAAATTGTGCTGGGGTAGGAAAACCGGGGGTTGGAAACTGACCCGGGGGATCGCCTCCGGCGCAGACGAGCTCTGCAGTTGCCGTAATTAGAACCGAGCGCCCCGGGCGCCTAGCCGAGGGCTGACGAGTCTCCTGCGGACCGAAATTATTCATGAAGCCGCGCCACCCACGGCGAAATTTTCCCGTAAATATTTTCCCTTGTCCGAGATATCGGGCCCGCGATTCACGTGTCCACGGATAGACGCGGGGTTTTACGTTCCTGGGATTTCTCAGAAATTCTATTTTTCAACGAGAAATCCCTCTGCGCTTTAAAAAGTTAGTTTTGAAAAGTATTATCGAAGAAAGTGGTTTCCTCTGATTGCCGGGAAGATTTTAGAAATAGATATGTTATTAGGGGTTTCTAAAATTCTGGTTGCAAACTTTGCTGGACCATGCAAAATCGATAGAGAGGGAGGATCTATAGACTTTGGGGTGGATTTCTCGAGGACCTTGGTGATCTGCTGAGGTCTTAAATAATGTAAATATTTCAGTCCTCGATTTGCCGATCGTAGAATTTGTTGCGAGGGCGCATGTTCCTGCAAGTCTGTTTTCGAGGAAAACAGGGTTTACGCTTGCGGAGAGATCAGAGTCGTAGAGCAACCACGTTCCGGATCTCGAAGATGCACAGTGACTTTGTACTTACATGCTTTAGGCACTTGTGACATGAATATACTTTAGAAATTTAGTAGGGAGATATATTTTACAAACGCATCGAGCACGCAACCGCCGATTTTGATGAGACTCTGCAGATTTGCAGAATAAGGAAAAATACTTGACACGTATTTTTTGTTAGTGGTAGTCGTCCATGTCGGAGGGGTAAAAAGAGCCCCTACAGCGGGCGGAAGCATATTTTCTAGAATATCTCGAAATCTACCTATCAGAGTCTAAAAATAATTTTTTTCTAGGTACGTCTAATATCTAAGTAGACGTACTTAGAACAAATTTGTTTGTTTAAAGTGTGTGCGTTTTTAAACACGAATTCAGCCCCCTACCCAGTTTTTAGAAATTTTCAGAAAATATGTTTTCGAACGCCGACTTTACGGGCTGTCTTCACCCCTTCAACCTGAACGATTGCCGATTCATTATTCTGCAAATCTGCGGAGTCTCATCAAAATCGGCGAGTGCAGGGTCCACATGTTTCCTTCTTAGTATTCAGGTTGTATTGCTTCTAACATACTGCAGGCATAATTGAAATAATCGTTTGTCTTCTGTAGATATACTTTCACATTCATTCGGAACAAATATGAGGCTCCATTATCTATTGCTAAACTGGTGCAAATAAGGTCATGTACAGTGATTTGCGTGACTCGTCCTGTGCAATTAATTAGGAATTGCGAAAGAGTTACTTAAACATGGGTCGACTTGTCGATTATTTGTGGTTGCTAGATAAAATCGCAAAAATGAAAGCCACGCAAAGGAAACGACAGTGCTTGAGCCGTTAAAGCCAATCTCGACTTTTAGCTCGGAGGAGGACTACGATTTTCATGACCATTACCGCGTGTTTGACGAGCGTAATTAGAGGGAGATTTTAATCGCCTGTACCGCGATAAACCGATTTCTTTTTCCATCTGCCAGGTTCTACGATTGAAGTGGAAATGAATAGAAACGTACTGCGACTGTATTTGAGATCCTATTTAAGTAATAACTAATGTAATAACACGTCCGTTCTCCGGCGGAGATCATAATCTTCCATATAACTCCAACAAAAGTGCTTCGAGAGCCCCGTAATCAACCAAACAAAATTGCACACATTCTCTGGAAATAGTCATCCTTCCAAACACTTAACAACCAATTAGAAACCAAAGCATACGCTTTTATGGAGCCTACACCCAGGGGTGTATTTGGAAATTTGGTGCCCCTAAGCTACCAAGAGAAATATCATTAAATATTTTAATTTAAAAAAGTCGAGACAATTTCAAAATTAATTCAATATGGCTACTCACACGTGAGTTATAGCGAATTCGCTACATGAAAAATAGCGATTTGTGTTTAAAGTTATCTCAAGTCTCTGTATTTACTTTTTTCAATTTATTTCCTTCAATTTTGTCGCTCCCCCAAAATTTACCGCTCTCCAAAATTTGCCGCTCCCCAATATTTGACGCCCCCTAAAAATTGACACCCCCCAAAATTTATCGCTCCCCAAAATTTATCGCTTCCCAAAATCAGCCGCTCCTGAAAGCTTGATTGCACCCAAAAATTTGATGGTCCTCAAAATTTTCCACTCTCCAAAATTGATCACTCCCCTGAATTTGCCGCTCCCCAGAACTCACGGCCCTCCAAAATTTGTCACTTCTCAAAATTTACCGCACCCAAAATTGATCACTTCCGGAAATCTGTTGCTCCCAAAATTTGCCACCCCCCAAATTTGCCGCCCTAGGCTGCAGCCTACTTAGCTAGTACCAAATTCTGCCCCTGCCCACACCGCGCCAAACCGGCAAACCCACGACCACCAGCCAAACGACATTCTACCCGCCTCATCAACTGCACTCGTTATCGCAATAACATCCTGTGAAACCGCACGCCCCGCGACACGGTAGCTCGACATCTCCGTCACCGAGATCTTCATCTATTTAAATCGCGACGGATGGTAGCCATGTGACAGCGTCTGTCAAGAAGTCTCGCTCGGAAAGCGACCACAGCATCAGCAGATCCGTCGTGGCGCGGGAATCCGCCTCGCGCACCTGGTCTGCCAGGGCATTGGTGTAACGCTGCGTGTCGCAAGAGGCGCGCGTTGCCGCGCATGAAATTCCTATCTCGGCCAGGGCGAGCGCGGCCCGCAACGCGTCTCGGTCAGAGTTTCCGTCTCGTAGGGTAAGTAGGTGAGGTAAGTGGTGGGAATGGGCGAGGATGAAATGGAGCAAGACATGCATTGGCGCGTGTCGGGAGTGCCTCCTCGGCACTCTCTGCGAGTGCAGGCTTGGGCCCCGGTGCTGTTACGTGGGCAGCCGCGTTAGCTGAATACCCGAGATCGGCGGGCCCCAAGTAACCACGCGTGCAACCGCTCTCGTAGGCAGGCAGGCGTGTAAGCCGGCCGCGACGCATTGCCACCAGGCACGACGGGGCGGAGAGAGATTTACGCCGCGGCCAAACTCGTACCGTATGGGAGAGAGAAATCTCGTGCGGCTAGCCGTTTCTGTAGCCCCGTGTACCGGCCTGATCATACACGACCGAACCACGGAAAAATCCGACTGGCGGATTTATCCGGCGATAAAGGCGACCGCGACTGGATGAGACGGGCTTTCAGACGATCGGGCTTTCTGGAGCCGACGCGCGGCATGGGACGTGGGAATGCGTTACAGGTTGATAGAATTATGTCCCATTGCTGAGGCGATAAAGTTCGGGCTGGGGGTGCTGTTGTTGTGTGGGGAAATGTGCTTTAGAGTAAGGGGATTGTGGGGGATTACTCCTTCGCTGGCGTTCGGAGGAGTCAGTTGTGTAACTGGTAGATTGCAGTTGCATGGCGATGAGGGGTTGTTAAGTTGGGTGCGTCGTAGGGAGAATAGGTGATAAGTCTTTTTATATGTTAACGGGTTACATCCACCTAAAGGTCGGGAAAAAGCATACAAGTTCAAGAGTTTTTTCGACGATGCGTCTGAAAGAAAAATTTAAATAGGTTTTAAAAATATATAACTTCCAGAAGAACCTGACGTTTTCACATTTTTAAATTTTGCTCTCAATTTTTCAATAATGGGAATACTTGCAAAAGAAAAAAATTTCCACGGAAATACCATATTTGAACTTCGAACAGTCGCCCTTTTTGCCAAAATACAATATTTAATTTCGGAGAACGTCAGGTACCTACTTCGGAATGTTATTCCTTTTTAAAATCTATTTGAATTTTTGCTATCAAATGCATCGTTTGGCTTAGGGGATGTCCGCCAGCTAATGCTTAAAAAAAACAGAACTCATATCCAAGCCGATATTTTCTTTAGTTAATAATAATATCTCATGAAAATGTAGAATAATATAGTTAAAAGATGTATCTTTTAGTAGAAAAACATTGTGTATGATGTTCACTCATACTTTCCCCCAAAAAATTCCTGAACTTGTATGCTCTTTCCAGACCTCTAGGTAGATGTAACCCTTTAAGTGATATTTGGTGTACGGAATTTTTTACGATACCTATTTATAGTTTTACCAGAAAGGTGGAAAAAGTCATACATCGCCAAACGAAAATAGGTTTATTAAAAAAAAAACATGTACCTAATATAGGTATTTTTAATTTGAATAAAAACTTTGGTTCTATAAAGCGAACGATCTTTTGCACTGACCTGATAAAATCATATGAGCAGGTGTGTTCTGATATTTATTAGCAAAATGTGGAATATTGAGTATAGAACTTAAGGGCTCATGTGTGACCAAGGTCCTCAAAATTACTTATAAGTAGCAGAAAAATTCAGATCCTCAATATTAGTTTCATAAAGAAAGTAGGTACCCATGAACAATCTAGAATATCTCTATCGGTCGTTCATTCCTCTCCCAAACGAAGTCCACTTCAGCGAAGCGATCAACTAAATTTTCCTCTCAAAAATACATTCACATGATTCAAGAAATACCCCACAGTACTGATTTCATTAACAACACAGTACAGCATGACCCACGCACCCCAAATACCTCGAACCAGTAATCGGTAAGAAATAGTTGATCAAAGGATACCCGTTGAAACAAACGCAGACTCTCTGCATTCAGAGTCCCGATGGTTAAGGCTTCTGCGACGAGTGCCAAGGCGCACTGAGTCGCGGATAGATTTACATCGTGGTTAGTTTATGCACATGCACGCCGCAGTTCCTGATCACGCACACACAGGTACGCGTTCGCACGAACCGCCTGCGTGGCCGATGAAAAACAGAGGAGGCCCCGAAGAATTTATTCGCCAATAAAAAGGACTTCCCGCAGGCGAAGCGGACAGTTAGGATCCTAGATTTCGGGAAAAAATACAGCCGCAGTGACGCAGATAAATTTTCACAGGAGAGTAACGACCGTTTGATAAAGTTGACGCGATTAAATTTATCTATACAAGCATCAGGGGACACGCTAGCTGCGTGCGACTCGATTGCGCGAATCTGATGAACGTTCGGAGCTTTCGATTGGTATTCCATGAAACGTCATTGAAGTCGCTTGAATTACGGCGAGCCGACGATCTTATCTAATAGATTTAAAGTTGAACAGGGACACTATTAATCAATCGCATTTCCCTTCGAATACTCAACTTGCAGCCATGGTGTTTCTATATAAATATCGCAGCTAGCAACCTGATTCTTTTATGCCTAATGGCGAATGTGAAAAATAGAAATAATAATGAGGTTCGGTTCAAGGGTTGGATGAAGTTCAGAAACCATTTTTACGCATAACAGTAGCCTTTGGAGAAGTAACCTTAAACTCGAGAGAGTAGTTATAAATTCATAAAGCCTGTTTTCGCACACGAGACCAACCTACCCCTTACTAATTCGCTGTAACTCGGCGATCGACTGGTGTAATCCGTTTTATCGTGCACAGTCAGTGGGCCATTAGAATAACTTTGCCTGCACGTCGGGTTACGTGGCTAAAATAATAGTCGTATTACTTGCTAAACTACTTCCGACAGCGTTACGCGGAAGCCAGCAGTTCAATTTTCATTAAACTTCCCCTTGTTCCTTTCCTTCCTTCCCTGGATCTTAAAACGACCAATCAGGTTACCTTTCCTTAAAGGCAGCAAGTTGAGAATGATACAAGAGCGACAAATTGTATCGATCGAAGCAGAAGGGGTCTGGAATATCCGAAAACAGATTGACTAAAAAAATTCGAATGAAAGTTTAATCCGTTTAAAGGGGTGCGACACCTTGTAAGCCTAAAAGAATGGGTAAATTTTAAATTTGGTTACTCAGGTAATTTTGTAGTGAAGTACCGGGATCTTCTTAGGAGATGTTAGGCAACATTTTAACTTTACTTTCATACATTATTTATTACACAAAGTTTTATAGTGGCACAGTTATATAACATTGTCTAGCGTCATGTCTTGTCAGATGGTCCCCAGCACCAAAAGCGATTGAAACACAAGCAAATTATTTAATTAAAAAAAACCGACTGCGAGTATGTTTTAAAGTAATAATTAATTTTAAAAAAAAAACATAATAATTTGTCTGGCTTCGTCGTTCACGTGCGTACATTTTATGTAGTTGCACGCGTGGGTCGAGCTCGATTTTAATTCTATATAGCCTATGTTACTCGGACTGTTAAGACGAATCTAATGCTACCTCGTTTGTCAAAATCAGTCCAACCGTTGAAGCTCTATCAGGGCACATAGAGGAATTCTGATGGATACAAACATGACAGCAAACACATTACCCTCCTTTTCGACTGCGCCGCAGTCGGGTAATAAAAAGTAAAAAATTCTTATTTCTAATTAAAGAAAAATAGATTTTCTTCAATGTAGCGTACATGTTTTTACCATATTTTAATTTGTCAATTTTTATAAACCTCCAAAGCCGAACTGTTTCAGTAATGAAAAAGAAATTTCTTTACGAAACCATTTCCTCATTTTTTAAAATTATTAAAAAATCGTAAACTAATACCCACATTTTAAGCAGAAATTTAAAGCAATTTAAATTGTAAATCAGATTTTAGGAAGATATATAAAACTGCGGGCCATATTACCACCCTTCCCTCTACCCCCTTAACCTCCGCATCAATTTCAAAGATTGAGAAGTAATTGAGATTGATCATCTTAATCAAGCTATTCAGTGACCCACGAAGACTGTACCGCGATACACAAGCAGCTGGACATCACCTCGCGTGGATATCGCGCGTCCGTTGCGCAGAAGAAAGGACGCGGGTTTTCGAGTGGCCTTAATGGAACATCGATTGCTCAACGACGCGGAGTACTCTCGAATGATGTATCGCCGGTTAATTGAAGCTCCTCTAAACGAGAATTAAGCGACACAGGCACTGCCGCGCACTGAAAGGATGAGCCGGGGCTACGTGGCAGGCCACGGCATCGATAAATTTCAGGCTACCTACGTAAGTGTTCGTGGTAACTGCGAGCGCAAGCCAAACCGGTCGGCACGCGCTTCGACCATCCGCTATTCAAGCTCATGCATGCACCAAAGAAAGGAGCCACTCGCCTTCTCTCATCCTCCCTGCTCGCCTTTTTACCCGTCCCTCCCCTCCACTCTTTGCCCCCCTTGCGCTTTCTCCCTACGCGCCAGCAGCCAACAGACACGCGGGCCTCTTTTTATTCCGCGACGTACAGGTAATCGCGTTTCGACGGGACAATGAACAACACGCGATACACCCTTGTCTCCGACGTTCTTTAGCGTTCACCTTCGACGACATTGCTTTCCTCCGTCGCGTTAATCTTTTTCTGTGACTCTTCCTCTGGTGGCACGCGCTGGCATTCAGGTTTTAACCTTGGAACAACCCGATAAACCGAGTTCGATAGAGATGGACGGAGGGGTTTCAGTTGGGTTTTACGAGCCTCGGGTGTTGCGTAGAATTTTGGAATCGTATTGATACTTCTGGAAATATTGTGGTATACATAATAGAGTATGCTTGGATTCAACTTCTAATGCGGTGATAACTGATTTAAGTTGGACTTGAATTTCCTGTATTGCTTTCTGTGATCCATTAATCACTACTACTATTACAGGCAATCTGAATGATGTCTGACTTGTTGGAACGTTGCCCCTACTACTGCTTTTGTATTAATATCAGATACGGTTTGTAATAAATAGAACACGAAATTCATATGACTTACCTATAGTATTATATTATATGTAGGCGAAAAAAAACAAACCTTGGGTGCCGGGACTCGAACCCGCGACCCGTGTGGGGTCCTCTGCGTTACTGGGCAGTCGCGTTACCAATTCCCCCAACGTCGACTCTCCGATATTACACTTTCGGAAACTCTACAAATACCCAAACTAACGAGGCATCAAAATAAGCCATTCCCAAACGCCAAATGCCTGCATACAATCAGGGCCGGCGGAACCCAATATGCAAGTAATGCGCCGCATAAGGGCGCCAGCCGAAGGGGGCGCTAAAAACTATATCGCAGACTTAATAATAAAGGAACCCAACTCCCATATAAACAAAATGTAAATATAATTCTTTTTTTTTAATTGTATCTCGTAAAGGCAAAACGTATTAAATAGAAAACAGGTGCAAAAATTTGGGGGGGCCAAAAATTTTCTTGCATAAGGGCGCCAAAAATTATCTTGCATAAGGGCGCCAACCATCCTCGCGCCGGCCCTGCATACAATAATTATATTCAATAAGAATTATTCAATGTAACTTTGAGTGTTGCAGCGACGCCTAGGCTAGAATTCCCCAAACTGCTCGTTGAAGGGAATCGCTTACGCCGAATTACTTCTCTAAAGATAACATTCTTAATCCAAGCTCCGTGGCATCGTCGTTTTGCATTCTCCCTCCGAAACCTCGACTCCTCGAGGATCCGACGTCGTTGCCTACACGCGACACCTTTCCATCCCGTTCTCCTTCTTTCCTCATCGCTACCTTCTCTTCTTCATTACACCACATCCTGGCGTGCAGGTTGCACGGAGAGCCAAGAAGGCTTCATCCATCTCGCGAAAGCACCGCCGCTTATTAAACCTGGTAATAACTACCGTGCCGTTCCCCACGTCCGATCTTCAATCAGCGGACCTAACGAGTTACTCGCGGAGTGGCGGATGTGGGTCAGCACGAAAGCTTCCACGGAGGAAGTTCTGCAGCGGCGAAGGACGTTGCCCGTCCGCGCGTCCTTCACGTCGCGAGGACCTGCCGTTGAAATCATGACGTTGATGATAATTAACCGTCGATTTTGACGACTTTGACGATTTTCACCCACAGCCCAATTCTCCGTGAAGGGAAAATTACAAGCGACGTTAGTGCTGGACGTAGCGCCACAGAAACGGACGTCATTTTCTATCGTAATCCCTATTTATTTTGGTAGTGACCATAAATTATACTAATTAGAGAAAAGAGCAGTGACGTATTTAAGGAAAAGGCCCAGGTCAGAAACGTTCTGAGGGGCCCAATTACTCGGGAAAATGAAAATGTCGCCGGGGTGACATTGCCCACTTTTTTACTCTGACTGAAAAATTACCATAGGGTAATTCCGGGAGACGCGGCCGGGCTGGAGAGTTGGTCGAAACAGTTGATTTCTTGAGAATTAATTGTTCGGAACTTAACACATTTTTACATATACACAGATGTAGAGCCTGAATATAGCAACTCCTACCTATGATTGAATTCGCTATTGTTTTTTCATTTGACCTTGGAGAAATTATTGCTATCGATTACAAAACACCATATGTTCTAATTACTTCACAATAAAATTAAATAAAGTTCTTCCGAAAAGTGGGCAATGTCACCCCGGGCTTGCAAAGTCACCCCAGTTTACGGTAGTTTATTAAATCAGGCTAAGTGTACTAGTACGAAAATAAAATATAGTGTTCTAATAAAATCATAATTTCTTTTTTGCTCATCGGCCGCCCGTTAAATTCGTCACTGGAAAACAGAACGGAGGAGTGCAAAACTTTAAATATGGGTTTGTTTTCTGAACATTATACAACACAGTGATCCACCCAAGAATTAGAAATTTTTCTAATCTATGTTACCAGCACTGTTTACACACAAGCATTGAATTCCAATTCCCGGGAGTACCTACGTTCTCCAAGTGTCTCAAACGGAAGCTGCGGAGCAAGGCAAAGTCCGCCATCATCAACTCGGAGCAAATGTCGGTGTATCTTATTTAGCCAATCGCGTTTCTTTCGCGGCGGAGGTAAGTTGCAGCGAAGCGAGCCTGCTAAATGGGCCAGCTCGTTCGAGATAAAGTCGATCGGTTGCCATTCCGAATCCCGTAACTCATAAAGTGAAATCCACCCGTGGACGGGTGAACGGGATACGCGATCCTTCTAAGACTGCCTGAGCGACGAGAGGCGAAACGCTGGTAGCCGGAGAGTCGTTTTAATCGGCGATAAATTCGATCGATCGGTCGCGTGCATTCCAGCGCCAGGCGATTCCTTGGACGACAGCAGAGGAAGGGGTGAGGAACGCGCGCAAAAACGGAGATCTCGGTCATTTTCACGCGCCACTGAGCCGCACGGAGGCGGTATAAAGTACAAACGATTCAATCGTCCTGCGCTCTAGTTTCCATGCCAATCGTCGCACCTGCGAGAGGGAGCGCCGCGAAAATCCGCAACGGGCGAGTACGTGACGGATTAGCATAATGTCCGCGACTTTAAAGCGCGCCCGTTTCACCAGCCACGCCGAATTCCCGCTGAATAACGATGGGTCGCGGAGTAATTTCCGCGGGAAGGACGTTTGCGATTCCACCGCGTCGGTACCTGGATCGTTAATGTCCCCGTGAGCTGCCCCTTTGTCGATGGCCGACAGACGCGCGTGCCGTGTCTTGGAAATTTATGGCTCGGTAAAATTCACGTGCACCGCGGAATTATGGGCGAGCGTGAATGATGGATATCCAAATTGAAGGGAATAATTTTGTGGAACGACTTGGAGCGTGCTTCTGTTCGAATATCTCCTTTCAATTTGATGTATTATACCTACTTAGGACTGCTTGGACACTTCCGGTTAAATGGCGTTTAAAGCGAATGATTTTATTCGAATAAATTCTTAAAATTTTGAAAATTCTAAATTCTGAATTCTTAAGAATTTTTTGGAATGAAAATTTATTCGAACAATGCCTGACGCTGATACGGTGAGAATTAAATGGGTCTTTATGGATGATTTTCCAATTGTTTCTTATGCGATGCAATGAGGATAAGTATACGTGATGTAAAACTGGAGAAAAAAGTGACGAGACGTGATTGCAACAACTGGTTGTCGATCGTAATCGACACAATTAAAGGCTTCGTGCAATGAAACAGCGAACTCACGCACAGCTGCGTATTAAGAGCAGACAGGCAGACAGTCGAAACACGATGGAGCTTGGAAATCAATGCAAATGAAATGCAGAGGGGAAGGTAATGAGATACAAGTGTTTCGCGCAACGTCCATCGCTAAGTACGAGTTTATATCTGCTCCTCGACTGTCCGGTATTAATGAAAATTCGCTAATGATCGACAGATGTAGGTACTTATTGCGCGCTCTTCTTTCGTTTTTCAAGTATTATCGCATTGATTTGCAATCAATTTCAATGATACACCGCGGATAGTCCCTCCCATCGCTATAAAGCGATCAAAAGCTGCCGTAAATTAAATAACCATTGTAGGGGAATGAGAATCTGCCGATCAGATGTTTGGATCGGGAATAAAAAAACCGGGGATCTGTCGCTTGCCGAGCGACTGCGTTAATATAACAACAAAGGAATTTAGCCAACCTGGTAATTCAGAAAATTATGCAACTTTGTGTGAAAGTAGTTTAGGGGGTGAAATCACACCTCGAAAAAAGGCAAAATTTTCTTTTTCGTGGAATATCTCGACATCTCATCAACATTACATCTTTTTTTTTTATATCTATAAAACCCAGTAAAAAAATTATCGAATTAACGATTGGCGGTAAAGGTAACTTGTAAAGTATGGATTTTTAAAATAATTATTTTTACGCAGTTTTGTAATTATAAAAAGAAGATGCAACTTTTGTTTAAACTTCTTTTCGATATCTCTCACCGTTCTCGAGACATTCCACGAAAAAGAAAACTCCGCAATTTTCAATTTTCCTAAAACCGCACTATGGCAGCAACAAAAAATAGTTTTCTGTCACGGATCGACTACTTGCACACAGAGTTGCATAATTTTCTGAATTTCCCAGTTGCCTAACTTCCCTTGTCAGCTCTCCAAGATTAAATCCCGAGTACGCTACTAGTAGTAGATACTAGTAGCCAAGATAAATATTTATGCGAAACTTATATGAATGGGATATAAGTGCGCAGGGATAAGGGTGCACGGGGGCGAGACCGTGAAACGAAGCAGCAAGTGTTCGCCATTATGCTACTCCTCGAGTGGTAAACCAGCCTCCTCCGTACGCCCACGTGATTTTATACTCTTCAAGGCTCATCAAGAGCGAACTCCATTGTACTCGCGCGCGTGTATGCTGCAGTGCCTTCTTAATTGAATTGGCAGTGGAAAATCTGTGGAACGCGGAGTGTCTTGTGAGAGTAACAGAAATACAAGAAGATTCAGAGATGTGGCCTAAAAATCTACTAAATTGCGACGAACGATGGAATTCTTCTAAGGTAACTAGAAATCTGTTTTTAATGCCACCAGAAGCTCGTAATCAGGCAGCCGTCACGTTCCAATAATCGATCGGCTAGCAGGGAGAAAGTCGCGAAGAAACGCCTTCCACTGGACAAATATAGCGCGATCGAATATCAAATATTCTCAGCAGATAAGATATCAGGATTATTAAAACCAACATATAGCATTACTTGCCACTTCGAGCAGTAGCAAAAGTGACAAACGTTCCGAGGGCCTATTTTTTCTAAAAAATGAAGAAGTACCTAGTACATAGAAGAAAATATAGTTTGAACAAAATCATAATTTTTTGTGGAAGATGCCTTTTCCCCTCGCAAACTTTGGTTTGCAACAGTATTGGTCTCATAAAACAGTCTAAGAAGCTCGTCTACTGGAGGGTCAACGACGAAGCAGACGGAAGAAATGACCTTGCGTGTTCGCGTTGCTCGGTGTGGAACGAACGCCTCGCCAAGTAACGTGCTTCCACGCAGCGGAAAAAGCTTTCGCGAGATTGCCCCCCGAGCGAGAGAAGTCTCGACTTCTGGCACCCGACGCGCGCCCCGGGGCGTTCAAATAATACTATCCGCGAAAGAAAATGAGGCACTCTCGAATTTGCATTCGCAGCAGCCGCGGGCCACGAGTGTCCTCAGCGCTCTGCACTCGGCTCGGTTTCTTGTGCGATTGCTCTGCCAACGAGTCCGGGAGGTGTGCGCCGCGCGTACAAGAGCCGAACCGTGGGTTTCCTGAATTTATAAACTTGCGTATGCGCGCGCGTGTACGCGCGCGATGCGTTGACCCTGAATCATTTGGCCAAGTCCTTTGTTAGCTTTAAACCGACCACTGGGGACTGCCAGTAGCTAGTATTCTCAGATCAGTACTCTCTTGGCCACGCGTATAGTTGCTGGATGAATGCAGCAACGCTCGTAACGAATGTCATTGCACGGGGGAAATAGTGGCGGATTTAACATTTGGAGGGCCGGGCTGGACACTATAGTGGCCACTGAAAATTTTAAAAGTTGAACTTGTTTCCAAGGGTTTTTGATAACGCTAATCACGATTCTTAGGTCAGAGTATCGAAATTTTACGCAGAAACAGTGTTGCCAACCTAATCAAGCCTAAATGAATAACAGCAGTTGCATTCAGGGCTAACGACGTAGACGTAGAAAGTTTTGTAGCTATTTTTTTGTTTTTGGGTTTTTTGTGTTACAGTAATTCGTCGTTAGTGTCGCGTTTTTACCATGCGTTATAATCCCGCTTACTATCCCCACCATTTCTTGTAATCCTTCGGTCGAGAGTGAGAGAACGAAAAAGACGACGACAACTTCATGTCAATTGTTTCGTTCCCTCTCGCTCGGCTCTGGACTTTTCTCACTCGCGGCATCGGCTGCACGGAATAGTCTTAGAGCATATACTACTCTAAGGAAATAGTGTCCGCATCGCGTTGTTTTTTAATTTTCTGATTTTACTATATATTATGCGAGCTGCAGTCGTACAACTCACTAATGCCCATGCATTATACAAAATGAATGATGAATGTGTAATTCTTTGTTGCGTTTTTTATCTCTTTTTTTATACTTCTTGTCCTTCCAAATGAAAAAAAAATGAATTTCTATGTCGGAAATTCGAATTTACGGTATTGATTGTTTCGTATGGAATTCCTGAAAACAAGGTGTTATGTTCCTACAATGCACTGTCACATGTAGAGCATATAAGAAGAGTTCGACGTCTAGTTTCTCATGCTTATTTTTAGTAAACTACCTCTTCAATTTCTCGAAAAAATAGGCCCTTCAGAACGTTTGCCACCTGGGTCTTTTTTCTTAAATCCTAAGAAATGCCTAAGAAATCGTACATTGCGTTGAAGTGACCAGGCTTTATAAGCGAGCCTCAAAATATTTTAAGTGCTTTAAAAGATCTTAATCCGGCCCTGGATGATCCCAACTTGGTTCAATCAAAAAACCTCTCCATAGCAGAATTATGTCCATCGAATGACAAGTGTCCAACTGTTGAACCCTAGAATGGTAACTCGTGAACGTTTACCGTAAAATATTTCCACCTGCCAAATGAAAAGTACTCGGCGCACGCTCTGCACCCCGCTCTAATTCAATACCCCGCTGTTATCCCTATTACGTTGCGCCAAATAATTGCCTGAATAATATTGCTGTTCGAATGCGCTGGAAAATACTGTTCCATTACAGATGTTATTGCGAGAGGTCCAGGGAGAGGCGAGAGGGAAATGAAATTGCGGAACGAGAATGCGCTGCCAGAGCTTCGACAAATTATATCCCGTAGGCTTTTATCAGTTTGTACATGGTATACTTTTATAAATTTCCCTCGAAACGAATCCATTCGCGAAATAATATCATCCCGGAGTAGCGAGTGACCCGGCCAGATGACGTTTATTAAACAGCAGATCGTAATTAATCAAAAATTTCCTCGCGTACACCGAAACTCGCCGTTTTCTCCGCCTGAGTAATTTACTAATTACTTGGATCATTAATTCTACTGTAATACCTTAACCAAATTCAGCTGCGCATTTTAATGCCGCTTAACTAATTATTTCTCATTGCTACCGCAGGACACTACCAACATTTTCATCGCGTAAACTATTTCCCTCCCACCTAGCTTTCGAGAGCCACGAGCAATCGCGAGATCAAACGCTCGCGGAGCAAGCTTTCTTGGCGAGCGATTCCCCGTGCAAGATTTTCACGCGCGGCGACACATTTTCCGGAAACGCGCGGTCGATCGCTCGACAACAGGCGAATTTGCATACCGACGATGGCCCGCGGCGGTCCACCGTCCACGCAAACTTGCCGGGCAGACTTCTAGTTCGCGACGTGGTGCACGCGCTGAGGACACGCGCGTGTCCTCTCGGAACGTGTTAGACGCCTTCTCGTACGAGCCCCCGGGGCCACGCTCATCTTGCCAGCACACGTGCATGCAGCTGGTCACTTGGAGCACGCTGCTGCACAGCACTGTGCATACAACTGTCCCGCGCAACACGACAAAGTGGCTACAGCGATCCTCTGGTAATAAGAATGCGCGCCCTCGTCCTTCGTACCGCGCGCGGCTGTTCTACGCCGTCCTATTCTACTTCCGCGTTTCCTTCGGGTCGCGCCGGACGAGGTGCGCTTCGAACCTGGCGAGAATTGGTCGGAGAGGAAAGCCGGGCTTATTGCTGTGGCTGTTCATTATTGGACAAGATGCTGTCTTATCGTATGGACGGGAATGATTAATTGCGTTGTTGCGTGGAGAATTATTTTATAGGCGGAGCCAAGGGGCGATCACCTTACCTCTGATTCTCCTCTGATACGTTATCTTAGAAACCGTCCGTAAGGGTACACTCCGGTTAAAATTTTTCAGATAATCGAATTTTTTATATATATATATTTTTGTAGCATAACATCCCGAGAATACCCTGTGAATGTTTCGCACCAAAATTCGTAACGGTATAGAGTCTGCGGTCACAAAACTAATTCAAACTCCGAACGCAAGTGTGAGCCGTAAACACTGAACACGTTTTTCTCGAAACACGATATTTCGAAACGGTAACCACGATTTCGGAAGAACTAAAGGAGCGATTCAAGAAACCTTGAGGCATTTGATTCTTGACTGCACTCGCTATCGCAGCACCCTATAATATAATTTTTTGAAACATGGCTTTTTATCTGAATATTTGTTCGGAATATTATCAGCTTCTTTGTACTACTTCGTTCAAATGTATATCAGCATCGTAGTTTTGGTCATTTTTACCTCAACAAGGGGTGCCGCGATAGCCATTGAAATAAACTTTAAGAAGCTATTTGAATTTTTGATTTTGGACGATACTGTGAGTAAATTTCGTGGTTACCGTTTTGGTATCTCTTTTCACGGCACCTGCACTAAGTGCCACCTAGAAAATGCATCAATACCGAAAATATGAAACAAAAATTGTTTTGGTACCCTAAAGAGTGTATCAATAAATGCTAAAAATATTTTTTGGGATATGTTATAACCTGATGTTGTAAAAAATTCATAACATCACCTATTTTTTAAGAGATTTGACCGGAGGGTCTCCTGGAAGGGAAAATCTTGTGCAATCAGTTCCAAAAATCGATGTTTTTGGCTTGATCGATAGTACGTCACGCGAAAAACATGTTCATAAAACATCCAACCAAAATACAAACTCTAAACACCCATATAAACCATTTGTATGCTCGCGGCAAGAGCGAAAACTTTGAATGTGTTTTTCTCGAAAACACTTTATTCACATTTACAAAACACGTTGCAGATGATATCTCAGAAACCATTCAACCAATTAAGTTGCGCTTGTGCATACATACAGTTTATTGCATCATCTCGTCGATAAACCACAAAAGAACAACGAAAAAACAATTTTAACCATTTTTTCCATAAACAGTACAATAATGCATCGAATTTCTCACTTTCTGGAGAAATTCCTAAATTTGGGCCTCCTCCCCCAAATCGATACCGATGCCTCGTGATAAATACTGAAGCATTCTAGAGCATTAGTAACTTGGTAATCTCATTTGTATCATTACCGAATCTACTACGGATACATCTAATAAAAAGTAGGTACATATATACGGAAACTTTAATCCTTCATAACTTTTGAACCACGATCGCCCCACGCTTCGGACAAAATGCAAACTACTAGGGACCCTCCCCTCTATAACATATCTGAAATTCAACAAAATTGGAGTTATAGCCTCCTTTTATGCATATGTATTTACCGAGGTGGACACCAATTGAGGCAGTCAGAGCAAGAACGGACCAACCCACATTAAAAAAAATTTTTTTTCCTATTTTTATATGATTAGTAGAGCCTATTGGAATACGTTATTGCTACTACTTCAATTTCGAAAAAAATGTGGGTTAGTCCGTTCTTGCTCTGACTGCCTCAATTGGTACACATTACTTTTTAGTCTGATCGACACTGTTCGATACTACTTCCTGCCACGACATGCCGAATCCCCGTCGTTCTCCTTTTCTTCTAGATTGGACTACCTATATACCATGGTATTAATATTCCATAGTTCATGGACACTTTTATTCCCGTCTGCTACTGCGTACAATATTTCAAAGATGTCGTCTACGAGCATCAAGGTGTCCTTTAATAGATACCCTCCAGGCGATCGTGTTCATTATCGTAATGCACGGCTGGCATATCCTGCCTGTATATGCATATCGATGACTTATACATTCATGCCGGGCATCCTACGCACACACACACAGCAGCGTTCTTTTCTGGGATGCGAGGCGCCGCGGCGACGGAACAGCTGTTGCTGAAATCGTCGCTGCGATGCTTCTCCACTTTCTCCCGTTAATCTTTCTCCCCCACGTTCGCAATAAATTGCGAACTGGTGAACAACGTTACCTATCTCAGCGGAGCGGAGGTGCTCGAGCGTATCTCTGTATCGCCGAGACAAGCCGGTCGTGGTTATCTAATTTTCTATTCCGACGAACGAGGTCGGAAGACGAATGAAATCTAGAGTATGTCGCCTCGGTAATTAACCTCTTTTAGATCGATTCCGATCGCGATACAGGTTAATTACTTGCGCGCTTGTACGCTGTATCTTTATTAGAGGCACCTGCATGCACGCCAATCGATCGCCCAAAGGCGCTTGAATCTTGATGATCGTTACCGCGGCTGCGAGCCGGTATCTTCGCCATTCGACTATTCATCAAATGTTCCGCTGGATGCAAACTCTCTCGTCCGCCTGATATAGAAATATGGGCACTCTTTACCTGTGGCTTAGGTTGGAGATTAAGATGCGAGTCAATTAGGTAGACCATTGGAGGTGGGAGCCATGCCTGCGAGAAACTCTGTACATACATTGTATATCATGGATTCTGCTGCAAAGAAGCATCTCTAAACCGAATAACGTACTTACGTTACACAAAAAAATAATAAAAAAAAGTGACCCAAGAAATAGCCCCTTTTTGGGCCCACGAGTTTGGAACTGAATTTTTGTGCCGAATGTTAGCTTATGATGAGACATCCATCACGACACATTTTCAAGTTGAGGTGACAATTAGTTTCTGAGATATGGGAGGTGAAAGAAGTGAAATTTCATTAACGCGTCAGTCTATACGCTTAGATGTATGGACTTTTATGTCAGTCCGATAATTTAAAGAATTGTTCGCACTGGGTTTGCTGACCACTAACAAAGAATTTGAACTTAGATTTTCAAAATTCACGAAAAAAAAACAAATGGCCGATTCAACATTGTGGACGATATATTAAAAAAGCACCTACTACACAGACATTTATATTTCTTGATTTTTTTTTTTCATGAATTTTGAAAATCAAATTCGTTGTTAGCAGTCAGCAAAACCAGTGGAAACAATTCTTTAAATTATCAGAGTGACATAAAAGTCCATACATCGAAGCGTATGGGCTGACGCGTTAATGAATTTTCACTTCTTTCACCTCCCATATTTCAGAAACTAATTGTCACCTGAATTTGAAAATTTCGTGTGACTGAAATCTCATCATAAGGTATCGTTTCGCATGATATTCAGTTCCAAAATCGTGGGCCCAAAAAGTGGCTAAAAAAGGCCTCATTTTTGGGTGATTCTCTAGTGTATCAGGTAATATACCTACTCAGTTCAATACGAATTTTATATTATACAATGTACATTCTATAGAACAGCTATAAATAGAATGTCAATGTCGCGATAAAAGTGATCTTCTTGGTCCAAATTTAAATCCCTATCTCCTACAAACGTCTCGCAACACCCCTACGCTACTTATATACCTACTCCCACAGTATTCCACCCCAAAAAACAAGAGTGCCTACGTTCCTTATTTCCAAGAAGACTCCCCACTGCCCACCTCAAGCGACCTCATCCCCCGCAGTGTCGATTAAAATATATGGGCCAAAGAGTACTAGATACAAACGGAAAAACAACGCGGCATTCGTCCGCTACCCTACATTCGTAAACGCCCGCGTGAAACAACGCCGACGGCCCCCGGGCGTCGAGCATGGCCACGGTTGCTCTGCTCCGCCAACGTTTGCTCCTTCGTCTTAACCTGGCCTCCGAGTCGCGGAGACCGGCGTCCACGCCGCAACCGCAGTCGGAGGAGACGCGAATTGCTCGGCGACCTCTTCGAGCAACGAAGAAAAGTCGCTGCATCGCGTTCCCCGTCGTCCCCGCGGCTATGCTGGTACATACACTGTGGGCCAAGTCGAGGATAAGAAGAAGAAGAAGAGGTAGAAGAAGGGAAGAAGGGGACGAGCTAAAGGGAAACCAGTCCCCCATTCTCTACCTTCGTGCCCATCGACGTCGCAGGAACCTCCAGCTCAAGCAGGCTGAAAATAAATATTCTCGGCGACGAGGACGAAGGCGGAAACCTTCTTTCCTTCTCGAGTTTCGCGGTTGATGGTATGTACTCCGGGTAGGCTCTTTAATACCCCCTTCAACGATACACGGCTCCGTATTTATTGGTGTTTATACGGCGTTGGTTAACGTTGCCACGTCGTCGAATGATTTATTCCCGAGAAAAGCTACCCCGGCGCGGAGCCGATTCTACACGATCGCAGTGATCGGGTCGCGAAGGGGGAGTGAGGTCAAGGGATTTAAAGTGGCGACGCGGTGGATTTGGTCTATTGGAGTTTTTTTTTTTTTTGGTTAGAGGATGTTAAGGGGGGATTGGGTGGACTTTCCTGGGATCGAATCTGTGTTTAATTACGTGTAATTACGAACACAAAGCGACACTTGCGAGATGGGGAAACCTGAGGATGCAGACATTCCTGGTATCCATTTAAGACCGTTCGTCCACCGCCACAAGGTAATTGCAATTTCACCAAAAAACGATTGCATGCAATGGCGTTAATCGCTTGCAGGGTTTTGTTTCTCGTCGACAGAACTTCGTTTCTGTTTGCTTTTTCCTCTTAAGTCCTTTTAAGTTCCTTTTTTTAACCGACTTCAGAAAGGAGGAGGTTATAGAGTCGACCTGTATGTATTTTTATGGACCGATTTTAATAATCTTTCTTTTATTCGATAGAAGACGATGCCCCGGTGGTTTCTGGTTAATAATAAAGACTGTCACTTAATTATTATTATTTTATGTACGTACGCGCATATATCATCAGCATATTGTGTCAATATTTATAAAACTAGAAAGTTAAAAAGAAAAAAATTAACAAAGAATTAACAGTAAAAAATAATTTTTTCCCATATTTAATCTAGGACTCTCATATTTTCTAATTCAGCGCCTCATCATTTGAACTGTGTAAATGTGGCGCTAACTTAAAAAAAAAATGAGAGTCATAGGTTAAATAAGGGAAAAATTATTTTTCCTTTTGAATATAATTTAACTTTTTTGAAGTCGGTTTTAATTTTTTTTTAATTTTTTTATAGTCAAATTCAGTTGCGTTGGGCCATGGACGAACGGCCTTAGAGCCAACACTCAATTTTTCAAGTCACTATCTCAGCTCGAGTACTAATCTTGAGTGATAAATCAGCCTCTCAACAATTGATCAGTCAACCCTCTGGTCCACAGAGAACCAGCACTATTAAATCATTTTCAATCATTTTCCGCGTGATAATCCGTTTCTAATACCTTCAGCTAAACTAAAAGTAGCTGGTTAAGAAGCTAACACCCGGTGGCAGATGACAGAAATAAGCATGTCTGGAAGAAGTGTCCGTACGTGAACACGAATTCTCTTTGATGGGCCGACAACTTTCGGATCGGCCCAAGGCAGTGCGGCGCACAGCCCGAGGCGGTTCGCATGCCTCGGAACGACGTCCATACCGAGCACGAATTCTCTTTTCTGGACCGATAGCGTTCGGCCTCGGCCCGGGGCCATGCAGCGAACAGCCCGAGGTAGTGCGGCGAGCAGCCCGAGGCACTTTCGCGTGCCTCGAAACGATCGTCGCGGTTGCATTCTCATGCCGCCTCATCTTGCCCCGTTCGCCTTCGCACTCAAATCGAACAGACTCCGGTTAAGGTAGTTGACCCTGTCATCGATCGGTACCCAGTCGTCGATCATTTGAATTAATATTGAGATTTTATAAGGTTTTTGAACAATATTGTGTAAAGGACAAAATTGCAAGTTAATATTTAAGAGTCTTTACCTACATATATCATCACAATATTGTTCAAAAACCTTATAAAATCTCAATATTTAAGTGATCGACGACTGGGTCAACTACCTTAACTGTGAAAGCTTCCATTTGTTCCTGGTGATGCGGATGGCTCCTCCGCGAGCTGTCTACCCGCTGAACTATGAATCCTACCTATAAGAAGGCCAGCGGAGAATAAAGATCAGCCTAAAAGCGTGTCTCCATTATTTAAAATAAAGTTTGTTGCCTAGTTAAAACACTCGAGTTTCTCCTCACCGTAGCAGCGGCCGAACAAAGCGCGGCGTGTTTCCTGTGTACACAGAGTGGAAATGAATTTGGGGTCCCTCTTTAAACCGCAAGCCGAACAGAACCGGCCGGACCATCCCTTCCAGTTTTCCCATTCGTCGGACCCAGCCGGGGTTGGTTTTCCCTCGGTCGGGACGACGCTCGTTAAATATTGTTCCGCCGTTAATTGCCTTATTAATACATATGAAAATTACGGGTTAATGTTCCGCGTAGACCGGCGGTGTAGCGGGTCTGAGTCGTTCCGGGTCGCCGGCTCGGCCGAAAACAATGCCCCGCTAAATCAGCCTTATCGTCGCTCGCGACCAACCGTGAGGATCGATAAATTAAATCGAGCTGTGCGCGCCGTTGAAATCGACGCCGGCGCGACCTCGTTAGAGGGGAAAGTTCCGCGCTAATGTCCGACGGGCGGCGAACACCGTTTTTCGACTTCTACATAATAATGTGGAAGATAGTTGCCCGCGAGTGATCCAAGCGTGAAAGGATTCTGCATGGGGGTGGCAAAAGGATCGGGCGGATTTCACGTGAAATGTGTATTAACTCTTGCAATGATGATCGTAGAAATGATACGGGATGTAAACGTGTTCCTGGGTAAAGTTAAAGTTTGTAAGTTCAAGCTTCTCGGTAGGGGAAGCAGTGGGAAAGTCACGTTCGAGTGGAAGGACTTGGAGTAGGTACTCGAGGTACAGTCTTTGGGCATAAGATAGGTACCTATTTCAATTTGAAGTCTTTAAAATGATCTAATTTTTATTATGAACATCCGGTGAGAGCACCTTTCAAAGTAGATTTAAGCTTTAGAGGACCGTTTTTTTCTTTAAAGAAAAATAGTGGTTGTCAGTTTCCAAAAATTTCTATATATATATTTACGGTAATAAAATTTTTACCCTTTTTTAATTTAAAAAATACTGTATGTCTGGGGGTTTCGATACTGTTGATTACGACTCTGTAATCGGATTGTAAAAATATTTGACTTACAAATATTTGAAATATTTGACGTAAAAATATTTGAAATATTTGACTTAATAATATTTAACTTACAAATATTTTTACTAACCTAAACAAATGAACATATACCAAAATTCAGAAAACTTTCTTTTAGCGTTGTACAGAGCTAACGACGAAGACAGAGAAAGTTTTTTTATCATTTCTTCTTTTTTCCATGTTTTTATTTATTATTTTTGGTATTTTTGTGTTGTTTCAGGAATTATTTTATTTTGTAGTATTTTTTGTGTTCTTTTGAACAAAATGAATTTATAGTTGAGCATACATACAAGCACAGTGGAGCACTAACACACACACACACGTATTTATACTTTAAATCATTTTGAAGTAGTGTGATTACTCGAAGCCCCAAAAGCTACTTTGATCCCTTAATAGAGACTCCTGAACTTGCAGAAGTATTCATAGAATTATTACCTTGCAAAACGCGCCCTGCCACAAATCGTACATTGCGGGCAGCATATTGAAAGACACTTGTTAAATTTAAAAAAATTAAAACGTGCATTATAATCCAAACTAATAATCTTATCAACTTCCGGAATCTTTGAACCCTAACTTTAACTTCTGAACTAACAACTTCATTTATACAATTACAGAATGTAATAGTCTTCTCCGATATATTTTCAATATCCGCCTTTGATCACAGAAGAATGATAATAATGGCTATAATGGCAATTCCCCTTTCTTCGTATCTCCCCTGTCCCGCAAATCCAGCATCGTTGATTTCGCTCGACTCGTTTTCCAACCACAATCTTCACGAAAGGTTCACTTCGCTAACACACACGTGTTTCCAAACACGAGCCTTTTATAAATAAATCTACACGTCACTCGATTTCGAGTATGCAGGGGTCTCGGTGTTTTCCCCAACGGCTTTTGAACTCGCGCACCGTGGAAAACCAATCGCAAGGAATTCAGACAGAGATAAAGAGCGATAGCGGGAGCGTAGACGATGGGAAAGAAGGAGGGAGGCGGTAATACCGATACCTTGATAGAGAAAGCCAACGGGAACGTGTTACCAGCGCGTTTCGGCGATCGTTTTTCCGTCTTACCACGAAGTTTGCAACGTCGAGCGGAAATCCTGCTCCAGAAAACGTTTTTGCCCCTGGTTTTCGATTTTTAAGAGCCTCTGCGCGGGGCCGCACAGCAAAGTGTCTGCGAATCTACTTAGGCGACTAAATACTGTTCCCAACGACTACGTTATCATTTTTTAACCACCTCTGTAGATAGGATAATTGATTATTCTGGACACTGCTAGGATTCTTAGTGATTTGTAGATGTGTAGTTGAATTAGGTATATTTTTTATATGGGCATGTGAAAATCAATGCTTGCAGGGAGCATGATTGATATACTTCTCATTAGAATTTTTTAAGGTACACGATGTAACACGATGGATTTTTAATTACAGACGGAAATGTGAGGCCGACGGGAAGGAGGCGAAGCCGGAGCTGGCACAACGCAATATGTTTCCTAGCGCTCAAATTAAGATGAGGTAAATATAGACTTATTCGAGTTGTCTGTCTAAAAAACGACGGTGAGCTACGACACATTATAGGTTTAAAAAACTAGCGACCCTCTTTCTAAAATATACAGACTTTTTTATGGGCGTCTAAGAACTGGTCATAACATTTTATGTTTGAATTTTGAGATAACTCTCTAGTGTAATAGAATCTTATGTTTATTACTCTAATCAGCTTCCAAATAGGAATAATTAATTACTCGAAACGAAGAACGATGGAGATTTAGGTTAAGGAATTTCCATACACCAATGATGAGCATCATTCAGAGATCTGAAATAAAGAATGTCCTTATATACCTACATATGAAAAATCACCAGACGAACTATATAATTCCAAAGGATAAAGAATACTATAGTCAATTCACCTTAAAAGGTTAGACCACCCTGGCCAGTACAAGAAATACCGCACTTTGGGAATTTATTTCTAAGTGACAAAACGACTTCTTCCATTAAAATTTATCCATAAAGATCGGGACATCTTTCAATTTTATTTTTTACCCGACTTATGCGTAACTAAATATCCGTTTTCTTACACACGAAACTGAGCTTCCTGCTTGAAAGTGTAGCTATTTTTTTATTTTTCAACCAATCATAAAAATTGAAAGTCGGCTGATAGTCAATCTAAGTAGTTTTATTTAATATTCTATTGTCAAAATTGTATTTCAGAAACCAGCTAATCAGAAATAACGTAAAAAATTGTACATATTACACAAAGATGTATCCACCTTTATTAAAAAATTTTAATCGAAAAAAGTATTTTCGTAACGCAGAAATAAATTCCCAATAAATTCCCGGTATTCTTTTACCTGTCCAAGGTGATCTAACCCCTTAACCATAATCCCCTTCGTTCTTCCGCGTAGCCGAGGTATCGGTGATCGAAGCACTGGCTTCGATGCCTCGCTGACGGAACAGCGCCTGACGGTGATTAATGTAAAAAGTATCTCTGTCAGATTGCTGTCGCCAAGCAGTTCGCCGGCCACGTCGCCCACAATGTCGAACTCCTCGTCGCCGACGCCGCCGACGCCGTCGACGCCGGCCGCGCCGGCCTACAACCAGAAGATGACCGGTATACCCTGCGTGGCTGCTGCCTCCAGGTACACAGCGCCAGTTCACATCGACGTAGGCGGCACCATATACACGTCCTCGCTGGAAACCTTAACGAAGTAAGCATGCACGCTCTGAATTTCACCCGGACATTTGCGACACGCGAAAAATCAGCACCACTCGCTCGTAACGTATGTACAGCAAGCTGCCGCGCTGTTTCGCGACTCGTGGAAAGCTCGGATCTCGGCCTGCCAACAACCACGCGGCTGTCATTCTAATTTATTACGCGCAGGAAAGTGAAACCTAGCGATAATGAATGCGAGATAGGGAATTTTTACGACGGAGCGAAACGCCTGCGACGCTGGATGGCATTCCAGTGGGAAAGTTTAGATTGTCTTCTGTCGAACGTTGAGTGGTCGAACTCGGTTCAGTTATATGATTGATCGCCTTTGACTATTAATTAGATACCTGGAATTTGGGATAAAGTTTTTCACAGGGTTGTTCGTCTCGGTAAAATCCTCGTGTAAAGTAGTTTTTCCACACGGAAAGCTAGCTTGACTTTCCGTCGTGGAAACGCTCTTCACAGCGCGAAGAATTGCACCGCGAGAGAGTTAGAAAGGGAGCGTGATGTCCGGATCGCGGAAACGTGACCATCGACAACGCTCCAGGATGTTCGTAGCTGGCAATATCTCAGCGAACATATCGCCCGCAATCAGGCACACCGTTACCATGCCCGACAGTGTCCAAAGGCTATTTGCGGTATATACCCGTGTACTTTATGCACAAAAGAGACGTAACGTGAAAGCCACAACTGCACTTTGCGCAGCGGAGAGACTCTAATCCCCCTGGATGATCCCCAGAGCTATCCAGGCATCGGTGCAATCGTAAAAATCTACTGAACCCCTCGCGATAACGAACACTATTACAGAGCTAATTATCGGTTCGATGAGGTGGCTTGGTGTAAATGGACGCACACACATGATCATCTTCTTTTGATCCTTCAGCGACGAACAGTGCAATTCACTACTGTATTACTCCTTCGGTAGTCTCACAGACCACGGTTTTCATTTATTATTTTTTCTACTATCGATGGATTCTTAAGGGGAGGTTCTGGTCTAGAGCCCCAAAAAATAGGTGATTTTTAGGAATTAATTAAAGGAAAACTAGTGTGTATAATTTAATGGGACTTGTTGCATTGTATTATGGATGTCTTAAATTATGGAAATATATTTTTTGTTTCATAATTAATCAGTGCAGACAGCCCTGGTGAGTCGTTAAAGTTAAAGCGTCAAAAAATTGATCCAAATCGGTGGGACCTGTATCTCTAAAAGTTATTATCCGATGCGCCTGAAACCTTTTTTATTTTGAAGATTATTCTTTTTTATAGGGGGGAAATAAAATAAAATTACAAAAATTACATTTTTTTTAGAAAATAACGACACTTCACGTTTGAAATCACTTTTCCCTGTATTTTTCGACCTTTCATCGCCTTTGAAAATTATAAATTTTCAACTTTTTGTATTTTTTTTAGTTCCCCCCCTAGAAAAAAGAATAATCTTTAAAATAAAAAAAGTTTCAGTCGAATCGGATAATAATTTTTGAAGATACAGCTCCCACCGTTTTGAGAACATTGTTTCGAGAAAAACGCGTTTAAAGTTTTACGTGAGCGCCGACTGGCCGGTTGTCACCCATGCATTTGCCGCTACTCAAATGCCTATAACTTCGGCAATTTTGCGAATTTCAATAAATCCTTTTAAACACGTTTTCCTAAAAGGTTGAACTTTCGAAAAATTAAATAAAAAAAAAATCGACATTTAGACCAGAACCTCCCCTTAACTGGAAGAATCTCCTAGTTAAATATCAGGTCCAAGAAAAATGTTAAAGTAATTGGGACAAATTTTCTACCACCCATGGAAATTTATTTATTTATTTATTGTTTGTAAATGGAGAAGGATTCCCTTTAGTCTACAAGAGTAAAAAGGTATATAATATATTCCTAAGTAACTACCTATATCGTGCTTCGCCATAGGTAATTATCATTGATGATTTAAAAAGTTTACTCCAGTTCACTGACCAGCAGTGTAAGCCGATCGTTGCTAAATCCTCCACCTTGGATTCTCCCACGATATCCGCTGTAAAATCACGCGGATGCATGCGTAGCACGGTTGTAGGTACGCAGAATGTCACCGCGATCCAGTTACCAATACGATATTCATGCGGCCGCTCGTTACGACCGACCACACGCTAACTATCTCGGATGTGGATGGATATCTGGTGGCCCCGTGGTCTGGGAGAATCGTTAGTACCGCGCCCGTCCACGGGAAAGTTAATTCTAATTGACAAGCCGCCGTCATCGTCTTATTTCGCATAACGAAATCGCCAACTAAGTCAGTGGGGCTCGATTTCCCCGGAGACGATGATCCCAACGACGATTCGTCGAGTCCCGTTACACGTACCGGTCACTGAGAACAATGGATTTCGCGGACGAGCGTGCTTAAGCGATTATCGCTGGCCAACGATCTGCCTACGCGCGAGTAGGCGCGCGATATTTCAATACGACGAGGAGAGGGGGGAGTGGATCGAGTGGCGAGCAGCCGTGGCATTAGAAAATCAATTAAACGCCTCTGTGCATCGAGGAGCGTGCAACGATCGCCTCCCTCCAATCTATATCAATTACCGCGATAATGGACACTAATAAAGCGCAGAGATAAGGCAACAGCTGGCACCAGATCGGCGGTGGAAATAAGAGAGAGAGAGAGGTGGGGCGAGGCACGAACGGATAAGCAGGCCTTTATTCTCTCGCGACGCGCATCGTCGTTTAATCGAGCCGCTGGAGCGTTGGTCCGTTTCCAATCGATCCTCGGCCAGGACCGTGTACCATTCCCTCCGATTTTAATAGCTGCGAACGCTGGAAGCGACTGTAAACGACAGCCGAGGATAAGTGTCGCGACGTGACGCACGAACCGGCAGGAGAGAGAGGAGAGAGAACGCGGCGAGAACCCAGCCGTCGGTTAATATCCCGTAGAAAACCGCCCGGGCAGCCTCTCCGCCGTCTCCTTCGGCACGCTCCATTGCACCTTCCTCCCTCATTACACGCCGTCGACCTTATTGTTTTGTCGAAAGTGTATCGCGAGATCGCCGGCCGCGTGATCCTATCGAGTGGAGCGCAAGAAAATCCGGGCGACCGGCGAAAGATTCCAGTCGGGGTTCTTGCGTGTCCAGCTGCCACCATGTTACGCCTTCTTCGCATTGATCTCTCTGTGAGATATCTGTTTTATATATTATATATACATACTTACGTGGGTTCAATGGCGCAGTCAGAGGGAGACAAGGGCTTTGACACCGCCTAATGAAGGGGCTTAGTAACAAGAAAAGAAGACTCGAGTTTAATCTATAAATAAATTTTTATAATCACCTAATGAATTTTATTGAATTTCCATTTAAAATATTTTCATCTGTTCAACTTGGCACCCTGTAAAGAAAGGGCTTGGTAACAACAAAAGAACACTGGATTTTAATCTTTAAATAGATTTGTATAATCACCTAATAAATTTTTTGGAATGTACATTAAAAGTATTTTCATTCGTTCAACTCGGCACCCCCAAAGAAGAGGCTTGGTAGAAGAAAAGAAGACTGGATTTTAATCTTTAAATAAATTTTTATATTCACCTAATGAATTTTAGTGAACTTGCATTAACATATTTTTATCCGTTCAACTCGGCTCCTCCCAAGATTAAATCCTGAGTGCGTCACTGCATGGGTTTCGTCACGACCATCTCTAGTACAGGCCGGAACATGTGATGTGGCAACACCGCATACAAAAGAAACATCAGTCCGATCAAACTATGTACTAACTTTTATAAGATACTGTATATACTATTTAATAAACACCCCAGATAAACAACAGACCATTTACATACTAGGTTTCTAATTTTTTCTCGGCACATTTTTTATCAACTTTATCTTTAACTTTTCATCCCGCAGAAAGCGAAAAAAAAACAGAAAATATTTTCCATCAGATATTGCATAATTCCAATTGCATTCGTGTACACAACACTTATCAAAAACATATCTACTCTCCATAGGAGTTACTGATTCATTACAGTTTCATATTTACCAATACAAATACAAAAAAATCTACTAAAATGAAGATTATAATCGTTTTATATTCACCGTATTATTCTATTTTTGCAATTTTAAATCTTCACGCTAACATATTACTTATAACACTTGTAGACCACACACATAAATTACACTTAAATAAATACAGCAAATCCCCATTACATCTACATATCACAATAATTTGCATAGTACTGATGTCAGCGTTGCCAAATTTCGTATTGTACCGGCCTGTACAAAATACACATGACCGTGGTGTCGCGGGTGGTCTGTGTGTGAACGGATGCTACCACTGATTCCGGGCAGTGGTTTCGTACGAAGCTCCTCCGATTATTATTCCTTTTCCATCGCGTGACCTTATTCCCGCCGATGCGAACCACTCACTTCCGCCGCCGAGTCATCGCGCGTATTTTTGCAGGCACGTCTAAGTGCCTGTCAAAAAAAACGCGGCAGGGAAAGGCGGGTAAAAGTCTGCGTCGCAATGATCCCGATACATAGAACGCATTGTACGATACGTGGGTTTACACCTTTCACCCGTTAGATTGTCAGGCGGGTTGCACCTGAAGGCGATCGAGGCGAATCTAACACGCCGATAGGTTCGGAATACCGTTGCGCGGCGAAACGGCCGATTTACGGGGCGGCTAATGCGCCCGTAATCGCAATCGTCGCGAATTTATTCGCAAAGCCGGGCGCGCGCTCGAAAGTTTCGAAATCGGTTCGGGGATCGCAGTGGACGATCGTAACGGGACTCGCCGGGCTCGCCCCGCGCATGCTCCCGGGGCGGTCGATATCAATTTCCGCGTAAACGATAAGGAATCTTGGATTCAATTAGGAGACGCGTGCATCGACGGCGATCTCGCAACGGCGATGATATCAGCACGATGCAGAAACGATGCAGAGACCGGCCCCACCCTCGTTCCCCCGTGTTACTCGCGAAATTGATTTACGCCGGCTAAAGCATCGTCGACGCGTAACGACACCGTCGAAGATCCCATCGGAGATAGTCGCTCCCCGAGCCCGGACACCTACGAGGATTTATACAGCCGTCCGTAGAACGAACGACAATGGGCAACGATGATAATAACGATCGAGCGCCGCGATCGTGGGCTGATAAGGCATCACGTCGGGTAAGCAGACGTGGAAATATATATTTTCCAAGCCTCGCTGGGGAATGGACACTGAATCGAGTTGTTCAAAAAAGTTATTTATTAAGTAAGGGGAAAACTATAAATGTCACAAAACAGCGTTATCGAGGAAATTAAGGTTTAATACTTTAGGCCACCAGTAAAGAATCAAGGTTCAATGAATTTTATTTTCTTATACATATCATTTCGTTCTTAACCCTTACCTACTATAGGGTAAAGGACCCAATTACTGGCAGCCAACCCAATTACTGTCACCTTAAGCTATTTTACTTAAATGTTTATTTATTCGTTATTTTAAGTAAAATACCTTAAGGTGACAGTAATTGGGTTGGCTACCAGTAATTGGGTCCTTTACCCTAGTGACTTTTTCAAACGTAACTGGTATACTGGAGTCGTGGCAGACCCCAAATAAAAGAGGACACAGAAATTCGTAAAGTTGACACTAAATCAACCTCTATGAATATTTTGCTCGTAGGTAATGTATATAATAATTGAAATGTAGAAAGTGAAACTATTATTATAAAATGAATTAGAATTTCAGTTTACAAACTTAGACAACCAAAAATTTTGCAACGAACTTTGCGTGCTTGGGGTCATGACCGACTCCAGGATACCAGTTAAGGGTTAAAAAATTTCTTGTTCTACCTTGACGACAGAAGTTTATGTTTATTGTTAAGCAAAGAGTGGGGACATTCCGTATTTCGTCCCAGTGCACAGTAGACATTTCCTGTTTTTAAACAGTATACAAAATATTCAACGATATCTTAGGCGGTGTTTAAACTTTATAACTCTTTGTGATTCGACAGTTCTGTAGTCCCAGTTGCCACCCATCAAAATATGCTATAAATCGCTGAATCACGAAAAAGGGACATTCCCAGTTTTGTCTCCTCACCCTTGGTACATAGTAAAGATGGATAAATACATTTTAAAGTATAGAACATAGAATTCCACATCCGTTCGTTTCTCGATATTTCATCGAACGTCGACTGCAACCTAATACGCAGCTGCACAGCCATTAATGAAAGCCAATAGAGTGGAATGATCGCATCGGGCAGTCTCTCGTGCATCCCACTCGGAAATCAATCTTAGAGGACGGGGAACAACGACGCTTTCCTCCAGACATTTTCAGGGATGACGTAACCGCCGATCATTAGTTTGCGCTTCCGGTATCACGTAATCCCTAAAACGTCGTCGATCATCCTGCCGGCCAGGTCTGGGGAGTCCTGGCCGAAGACTTTGCAAGGCCCCCGGGCTATCCCATGGAGATCCACCGAGTCCTCGTTTCCTCGCCCTTCAGCCCGGCACGTGCAATTTGCTCGGCCCTGACAAAGCGATTTTGTATTGGTTCGAGGCGCCTCGTTCTCGCGCACGACCATTGTTGCTCGCGTTGCAACGAACATATATTTTATGCAGCGCACCAGCGCGTCGTGAATCGTGCAAAATCACCCGGCAGAAAAACGTCACTTGGCGTTAAGTTTCTTCATATCGGCTAGATATTTGGCAAACGAGTAGATACATGGTAATAATATATCGGGGGTGGGAAAAACTTACGCGAGGCTGGGAATTCTTTGAAGAAGGGAAGGTACAAAGGACGATGCGGTTGAGATCAGTATCTTTGCGCCAATATTATTGTCCCTGGAGAAGAATGGACCAAAAATTGCATATGTAGTTTTCAGAGGAGCACAAATTTGGTGGAGTGGGAATTTTATAATTAACCTTCCGACGGGCGCGCTCTTTTTCATAACAGGACCGGGTGCGTCGTGTACAGAGTACACCGTGAAAGAATGAGATTTATTATTGTAAAATAAACATTATGTGGTGAAAGTTTATGATATTTGAAAGCTTATTAATGATTTATTTGAATAATAATTGTTACAAAGTATCGTACAAAAATCGAAGAATGAAAAAGAAAGTTATTCGTCAGATTCAGACCGACTGATTGTCGTAAAATAAAAGTGTAGAACTGAAAGATCTCTATCAGGAGAAAATTAATCTAGGGAAGCCCAGAGCGGCAGATTTAAGGGCAGCATCATTGGTTAATTGATAATTTATGAATATTAAATTTTTTATAAATGAATAGGCTTTTGTTATTCGACAAATACCTACAAAAAATTGACTCACTGTCAAAAATCATATTTTTAAAATACTTATTTACAATTATGCGTAAAGGGAGGCAGAAATTATTTTTTCCCAGAGCGATGGAAGAATTAGATCAGCCGTTAAAGAGTTAAATAGTCACAAAAATATAAGTTTCTTAATAAAACGTCTGCTCGATATACCTAATGCTAATTAAATGTTAAAACCTCCCAACAATGATGCTCAAGATCTTCAGTGTTTCAAACGTGCTCAGCCATCTACATAATCGAAGCCGATGTAAAGGCAGAGCAGCGTAGCGCACACACGCGCACGCGCGCGTGCACCAAAAGCAGAGCAGGAATCTGAGTGATGTGAGCCGATCGTTTAGCGTTTTCCCATAGCGAGCGGATCTGACCCGGGATCGGACCTCGGTCGGTCGGTGGGCCCAAGAAATCGCCTGGGGTAATCACGGCGCTCGTCCTCCGCCCCCGGTACCGTTTCCTCCCCCGCGCACCCACCCTCTCCGCGCCGGGATCGCCACAAACACCGCGCTCTTAAGCCTGCGAGCACATACATCCTGCTCCCTCTCCCCCTCCGCCCCCTCTCCTTTTGTTCCTCGCCGTGATTTCTCAATTTTTTTTTCTCCATCTCGCCACGCCGCGCGCCACTTCTATCCACCACCATCCGTTCCTCCTCTATTTCATCTTCTTACTCGTCTTCTGTTTATCTTCGAACTTGGGTCTTGATCTTGCTGCGTCAGCCTCGCCTATTGCGCGCTTTAATCGCACAAGTGGATAATCGGGGGGAGGGGATGTTGTTAATAAAATTGTAGTTGAAGGGCACATCTTTTTAATTTCAGTTGCGAGGCGTGCTCGATGAAGGAGGTGCTTCTGTGATATTAGAATATGTAAATTTGTGAATTTCTAAATATGTAAATATGTAAATTTGTAAATTTGTAAATTTGTAAATTTCTAAGTTTCTAAGTTTCTAAATTGATAAATATCTAAATTTGTAAATTTCTAAGTTTCTAAGTCTCTAAATTGCTAAATATCTAAATTTGTAAATTTGTAAATTTCTAGATCACTTATTCAGCAACAGTAGAGCAATATTATATAGGACTGTGTAGCACAGTGGCTTCCGCAGAGGGAGTCCAAGGCTCCCAGACACCCCCAAAGAAGGGGCTTATTAAAAAGAAAAGAAAACTGCATTCTATTCTCTAAATAAATTTTTATAATCGCCTAATGAATTTGATTGAATTTGCATTAAAAATATTTTTATCCGTTCAACTCGTCTCCCCCGAGACTAAATCCCGAGTGCGCCACTAGTGTCTACTATTAGACTGGTACATACAATGTTCCCAGCCACTAATACGCGATACACTCTTTTCTTTCCGCAGCGCGTGGCTCTCGAAACGAGATTCGCAGAATTTTCATTTTCTCGGTCGGCCGGTTCCCCTCCATCCGCCGCTCACGACTTTCGCGTCGCCGTCGAAAACAGCGGGGCAGAAAGGGAGGCCGAGATCTCCTCGCCGTTCCGTACACGACTATACACGTATATAGCGTCGTACCTACCCCGCGGTGTCTTCTCTTTCTCTCCTCCCCGCCGAAGTCAGATCGCCCACGGGCTCCACGGGGCCGTCGTTATTATATGTTATCGCCGTGGAAGGTATGGGAACCGGCCCGAGGGGGCACGGGATACCTACGTCGGTATTTCCCCCTCGTTGTGCCATAACGCACCGTCGAGGTACACGAACAACCAACTCTCCAGCTCTTGTTCTCTCTTTCACCTCGGCCTTCCTCTTTACCGCCCTCTCTCTCCTCTCTCTCTCTCTCTCCCTCTCGCCCCTTTTTCCCGTGCCACTCGTCTATTATATGCTAAATTACGACGACCTTCGGCCAAGCACGCAGAACCATGCCGGCTGGCATCGAAAAACCCGTCGAAATCGCTCTCGTTACCATTCACGCTACAGACCAAGGGTTCCTGAGAAAATCCAGAGACGCGAGCTGAAACCAAGCATGAACGTTCCTTCGTAGTTACCCCAGCAAAGAAGAAACGCAGAATCACATACCACTAATCAGCGCCCCGGTAAAAATCTAAGCCTCCAAAAGAAACGTCCACTTTTCACCGCGGTAATACCACAAGCTCCTCAATACCAATCCTCCTTTTTCCATCCAACAACCACTCCCTGTTGCGTTCCAGACGAGAGCTGAACAGAAATCGCCTCGCACGCCTAGGCCGCAGCTATATTGATGTCAATTTATAGCGAGATTAATCTCGCGACGAAATTCATCGGAACAGGCGTAGGCACGTCGCGATTGTAACGCTTGCACGCTGTCTGTCATTAGATCGAGATACGATTCCCAGATACGGGCGTATCGAGCGCGAGGAAACGATAAGCAAAGGGACTAGCTCGACGTGCGGCGCGCTCGAAAATGTCACGGGGCGCTTTCTAAAGGAGCCGGAAAAGGTGGCACGGTTCGACGTCGGCTATCTGCATGCCCAGCATCCGCCAGGACGGGTCTCTCGGTCGATGCGCATTTATTTTCTTGTCACCGTCCAGAGAACTCGCTTTTAATCCCTTCTTTCGCCCTCCTCTTCTCCTTCGACCGGACACTTTTTTTTTTCACCCGCGACCTTTCTCCTTGTTTCCTCGCTGTCCGTCCTCCGTCTACGTTTTGCCGGCGATCCCGGCGGCTGCCAGCTTTCACGAAAACGATGGCGGCAGCGTCTCTCCTGCGGCGTGGCAGCCGCAATAAAAGGGACGCGCCGCGGTGCCGCCGGTGACGATAATCGATCGTTGCCACGGGATTAAGCGATCGAAATCGCACCGCGTAATAAGCGACACGGGTAGAGATATTTTAATATAATAGTTGCGCGCCGCGCGATCGTATCTGTTCACCATTTTGCGTCTTCATTTCGACGATGAGCACTCTGAACACGCGAGCCCCGGTAATAATCCGCTGAGCATTATTACAAGCTGCTGAAAATTTTGGGGAATCGTAACGAGAGCGGGATGAACTTGATATTATCATTTCTCTTCTCAGACGCTCCTTCGCTTCCTTTCAGAAACTTGGCGTGGAGCTTATGACCGATGCAATAGCATCATGTTATTATTTTTATTTATTATTATTAATCGTTTTTATTACTGTAATAGGAGGTACCTGAATATTTACGAAAGGCATAGAGGCTGCGGTGGTAACACTGTTGGCAAGCATAACCGTGAATTGTACGCTGAAGTAAAATAGGGGCGGCAAAGCAAACATTACAAAAAGGAAGAGTAAACAAGTAAAGTAATTTTAACGTAACTTGAAGTAATATTAGCTTGAAATTTTAAGCTAAAGACGAGAAAACACGAATGTAATGTAAAAAAAAATATAGTGCAAAGGAAGAGAACATGCACATGGACTGAGACAAGACGGAAAGGAGAAGTAGATTATGCTAGGAATAGTGTTGCAAGATAAATAACCGAGTATGAGACCTGAAAGACGAGTAGGATTTTAATTCGCGAAAGACAGGTGGAAGAGCGTTAAAGTAATAGCCGCAGTGCAGGAAAAAACTGCTTTAATCTTAGCTGTGGAATGAGAAGGGATGGAAAGAAGAGCTTGGTGCCGGAGAATTAGAGAATGGAAGAAAGATGAGGCTCGTTTGTAGAGGACGCAACATAAATGAAATATGTATATCGAGATAAATTTAAACCAAGGTAGCGAAGGGTCAAGGCACATTGCGTTTTTGCGAAACGAATCGAGGAAATTAATAATAATTAATTAATTTTCGCTGCGCCACGATCATCAATTGGTTATAAGCTTTTCTCTTTGTATCGCCGCGCTTCACCAAAATACGCGACCGACTTTAAAAGGAAAAAACACAGTATAAGGAGACGAGAGTTGGCAATCTCCAACGTCCCTCGATTTACGAGCGTGAATCCGCGAAGCAGCGCTCCCGAAACTGCCACTTTCTTTTCACACGGGAGCCCCCTTTCTTCCCCGAAGAAATTTCCATTACATTTTCATTAATCCAATAAAATAATAACCGAACGGCCGGGCGAGCCGATACCCTTTACTTAGCGGCGCATCGGCCCATGACAAAATGCACATTTACGACGTGACGTTAATCGATCCGGCGCGTCGGCGATCCCCAATTATTAGGGGGCCAGGAGAGTGCGAGTTCGCTTTAAAAAAAGAGAGAGAGAGAAGAAATTTCGGCCCGCGACAGCTGCGGCTCCCTTGAACCCGTAACGCCAAGCATCTTTGGCAGGTGACCGAAGTGTATCAGCACCTGCTCGCCTCAACGAGACCTCGTCAATACGAAAGCGTAATTTATATGTCGCTACACCGAATAACCGATCTCTCCCCTCCTCGGACCAACTGCTTAACGATTCATCGACCGAATCGATCAGCGAGATTTAAGACGATACCAGAAATCGACGCCGTGTACAAACTTGCAAACGACATCACTTTATGTGAGGATACGAGGAGCCAAATACCGTGGCTCCTTCAAAGTGGGTTTTGCATAGTAGATAATCTTGAATCTCTGCATAATCTTCTTACGTGCAAAATCAGAATATATGGGTTGATAATTATCAACCTATAATTTTGCTCCACTTCAGAACTGATCCGCTAAGGAGATATGACGTAACGAAAATATTTGGGGAAATTTTAAGATTTTGAAGATTTGAAAGATTTAGATTTAATGATTTGAAAGATTTTAACCCCTCGTGGTCACACCTTCTTATAATCACAAATTGATCACACTGGGGTCACTGTACCCCAGCGTCATTTTTTGAGTTACCATTTTCGTATTTTTGAATCTTTTAACTTTTCAGTGATAATTGTACATTCGTAATGCTTATACAATCATGGTCTAATAGTGTTTTTCTAGAAATGAAAATTTTTATATGATAAAATTTGTAGTTGAAAATGAGGGGTTTTCCATGGTCGTGGGAAAATTCCTATTTTTATAATTTTTTTTATTTTCTTTTTTGCGATAAATCCCCTTCGGAAGACATAAAGGTGCGATATTTCAAATCGAAAATTGCACTTGGGGTACAATACACCCCGTGTGACCACGAAGTGAAAGATTTGAATGATTCTAAAGAATTGAAATTTTTTAAAGATTTTAAAGATTTTAAAGACTTTAATGATTTAGATTTTAATGATTTAGATTTTAAAGATTTTAAAGATTAGGATTTTAATGATTTAGATTTTAAAGATTTTAAATATATATTTCTTCTAATTGCTTCTCCTCAGGTACCCGGAATCGAGACTAGCGAAACTGTTCAACGGCAGCATCCCCATCGTCCTGGACTCCCTGAAGCAGCACTACTTCATCGACAGAGACGGCGGCATGTTTAGGCACATACTGAACTTCATGAGGAACTCCCGTCTGCTGTTGCCGGACAACTTCGCCGATCTGGATCTGTTGCTGGAGGAGGCGCGCTACTTCGACATCGCGCGTAAGAGAAATTCATCGATGCGTTTCCACGGTGGTTGCGCGGTGTGCCGTTCGATTCCACGCGGCTGCGTTCCCTTGGGAGCTCGCAATCCGTATTGCGAAAGCGAGCAGTGCCGTTAAATTAAAGAAGAACGGGGAAGCATCGGAGTCCGCGAGAGCTCTGTGTACGGATTGCTTAATCGCGGACGAAAATCTGAACGGTTACTGAATGCCTACCCGACGGACAACTTCCTCGGCTTCTGTAGCCGCGGCGAAAGATCACGGTGCAGCGTCGATAAATCATGTTATCTGAACGGCAGAATCTCTTCTCGGATCATTTTTCCTGCCGTTAAACCGCCAATACCGACAGTAGCTCGCGAACTTCATATTATGCTGCATTAAACGCCAATATCTCGGTAATCGAACAGGGGGAGGCACGACAAAAACTCGAGACCCACGAAATTTCAATAGCTGTGCATATCGTTCAGATCTCAATTAACGAACATGTTCAAACATACGTGAGATAGAGGCAAGCAAATAATGGGCAATTATTTTTTAATTGGTATTTGAAGATTCCCTTGTCGAAGTAGATGAAAAGGATAGTGCATTATTTAATTAAGCATTCCCATCGCAATTGAAAGGTTTTAAAGTTTAGAAGCTCTAACGATAGACTGAACATTTCAATAAGCACACAATTATGTTATTAAGTTCCCTATTATATAATTATTGTGCCTGTAATCAGGGGTCGAATGAAACTTGAAATTTTCAATTAATTATGAAGTAACTGTAATTTTATAACTATTGTCTATTCTGTTCCGAGGAAAGTTTTTATTCCACACATATTTGTGTAAGTAAGAAACGTTTATTTTCTTGAAAGCAGAATAAATATTCTAGTTAAACGGGAAAATTAATTGCGCTCTGAAAATGTTAAAATTGTGACAAGCAGATTTCCTGAAAATGTTGTGGAGGGTAGATAAATATACCTTAAACTCGTCTAGGGTAGATAAATATAACTTAAACTCGTCTAAGGTATATTTATTCTGCTACCAAGTCCCTAAATAATACTAATTAAAAAAATATTGCTATCTTTCATATTCTACCCTATCTGTTCAAAGGTATATGATCCTCCACAACTTTTATTAATCCAACATAAAATTCTCCTTATTATTATTACGACTTTAATATACCGTTATATAAGTAGCACAAATAACAGTTAAAACTGAACTCTTTCAACAGAGTTCAAGTGTCTATATACAAACTTTCCTTAAACAGAGAGAAAATAATATAAAACTTAAAATTTCGATAAATAACTTTTATCCATAAAAGTCAACAGTGTCATTCTACCCCTACTTTCAATTCTACTTGAACCTCCAACACCCTTAGCCGCACGCACCAACCGCCACGTTCTGTTCGCAGCGATGATCCGGCAGCTGGAGCAAATGAAGAAGGAGCGGATGAAGAACGGCTCGGCGACGACGACGACGATGTCCTCCTCCTCGCCGAGCCCTCCGCCGGCGAATCAGCTGAGCAACCGCGGCACGGGTAGTACGGCGATGCCGTGCAACCGCGACACCGACAAGATCCGCGGGAACGAGGGGACCTGCGGCTACGAGTGCGTGGCCCTCCACGTGAGCCCGGACCTAGGCGAGAGGGTGATGCTGTCCGGTGTGCGCGCGTTGCTGGACGAGGTGTTCCCGGAGATGACGCAGGCGGTGATATTCGCCGGCTCGGGGGTGGCCTGGCACCAGCAGGACGCCCGCCACTTGATCAGGTTCCCGCTGAACGGCTACTGCAAGCTGAACTCGGTGCAGACGATCACCAGGCTCCTGAACGCCGGCTTCCGCGTGGTGGCCAGCAACGGCGGCGGCGTCGAGGGCCAACAGTTCTCGGAGTACCTGTTCGTCCGACAGGCCGTCAACACTTGACGGAGCACCGCGCACCAGCGGAAAACGAGCTCGAGGACGGTCCGCTGCATCCAGCGCGACCACGACCCCGAGTGAGTTCTCCAGGAGAACGACTCGAAGACTGCGTCACGGATGACGGCCCGATCGCTCTCGGACAACACGGAGCACCACGGTCTACGGAGCTGTCCAGAAGCATTCGGATGACATTCGTATCGTAACTGTACGTCCAGCCTGTCCAGCAACGAGAGCTCGAACGACTGATGCGTAGTAAGGGGCCGGGGCTGCCGTTCTGTGAAACAGCAGACCCCTGGACATTCGGTGATATCGTTTAAATCTCTTCTTCCAATACCGTGATCTTCGTTCCAGGGTGGAAGTTTGTTGAATCGTTTTTGGGGGGATTAGTAGTAACTGAAGGGAAATCTTTAATGTAAAGAGACGATTGCCGGTTTAAATTTTAAATCTAGAGGGGGGTTGTGATTTCTCACGGGGATGGACGACTGCAGTTACGATAGTAACGATAGTAAATATTGCATTCTTCAGAGAAAATGTTAAAAAGAAGCTGGAATTTAATATATAAATACTACTTAGGGTGGCCCTTATTTATACCTGTTGATTTTCCTCTGTATTTCTTTGCTGCCCTAGAACGGTTGCATTTCATAAAAAAGTGGTCCCTGAAAAAGTTTATTGCAATCGGACGACAGGAAACGTCGATGAGGTATTAAAGTTTAGAAGTCATCGATGGTTTGAATTTAAAGAGTTTCTTCAAAATGGCAAAGCATATCGAAATTTTGTTCAAATAATAGTAAAAGAGCACTCAATTTTCTATAATTACTGTATATAAAATTTTTCCGTGCTTGGAACCATTTTTAGATAATACCGTTCGAATATAGAGAGGGGTAGCGTAATCTATACGCGCGTAGTTTGAACCGTATTATCTAAAAAATGATTGGAAGCGCGAAAAAATCATATATACCGTAATTGTAGAAAATTGAGTGCTCTTTTAATATTACTCGAACAAAATTTGGATAGGGCTTAGCATTGTGGAGAAATCCTTTAAATCCAAACAATTGATAAATGTCTAAACCTGAAAGCCTGGTCGGCGTCCTTTCCTGTTGTTCGATTGCAATAATCTTCTTCAAGGAGTATGCTTTTATTTAATAAAACCATCCTCGTGTGTGAGAGCAAAAGAAATCGCGTGTCGAAAATAATGGCCACCCTAATAAACACACGTAACACTTACGGTTAAGCTTCCCTCTCGTGATTTAAGTTGCCAACGTGTCGGACGCCTAGACACCCCGAGTCACGGAAGTTCCACCGTACGCCACAAAATTATAATTCGTTAAAGCCTGTAATTCGTGATCACGTGATTACCGTTAAAATTCCGTTTCAATGTATGCGCGAGTATTCGGCCCGGGCACGTAATCCTCGCGGTTATGCGTGGCCGAACGGTATCATTACGCTCGCTCGTGACCCACTTATATGTACTTAAGAAGCTCGGGTGCGCTGGTCCTTACTTTGCTCTTATTTAATAAGGTGTACCTATATGTATTTAAATTGCCATACTAATTACTGTAAATACCGCGAATAAACGTGTATCTATATCTATATATGTATATACCTTACATATATATATATAAATATAAATATAAATATAAATATTCTATGTACTTAAATCGCCGACACTCGGATGCGGAACACTCGACAACGAATTAACATTCGCGTTGATCTCATCGGCTGTCGACTAAACGACTGTGGTCTAATAAATTAACGAACGGCCGCACCTCGAGCGCGGCGGGAACCGATCGAACCTCCAACGAAGGATCAGATTCGCGCGATTCCTCTGGCTCGAGGGTGCCCCCGCCGAAGTCCCGCGAGACTTCCGCTTCGACGGCTGTCCCGGTTATTGTAAGTGAGAATGGAGGAGCATAGTTTATAATCGACGAGACACTTGCCACGATAAGTACCGTTTCGATTGGTTTAATAAAAATGTTTATTACACGAAACCGTCCTTCATTTCGACGTCGAGGGAAGCAGGAGGGGGTGGGGGGGTGGCTTCCGCGTCCCTTTCACAGGCGATTACCAATGAATTTGTCATGTGAGTTGGGGGAAAAGCGATGCGAAATAAAATGCAAGCTCGAGCGTTGTTCCGGGGGATGTGTGTATTAAACGGCTCGCGATTCGAGGGTGAGGAGGGGACGCGCCGCGCCGGCGGTGGGGCCGGCCGGGGGCACGGTTTCGGTCTCGAGAGTAGAAATAAAATCCGCGGTGCGGCGGAGCGAAATGAAATCATTAGCGGCACAATGCAGGCACAATGCGGTTTCCCTGGCTTTCCGGGCAGAAAAATTTGATAGGCTTTAAACGGGTTAGGAAATATCTGCTCTCGACTTCTCCCTGCGGCTGCGTGCGTGAAACACTCGCGCATCCCGTCCGGCGGCCTTTCGCTACAGTGACTTTCGTAATCGCGTGTATAATATTTCAGCCGTATAATTGCGGGCGGACCGTTATCTCTTAGAGGACTGCAGGGGAAAAAATGGGAGTAATAAGATCCTCGTCGCTCCTTTCTACAGATTGGTCCGTTACGTTAAGAATGTGATGGTACACCTTCTCCTTCGTGTTCTTTAAAATTAGCATCGGAAGGTTGCACGGGCGTGAGGAGGAGGGAGGTAAGGCAGAAGGGGCAGTTGGCTCTACTGGCTTTTGAAAAAAAATCTGATCTCTATTAAGTTTATACTGAAGAAATGAATATTTTTAAATATTTAATTAAATTGGCACCACAAAATGGGTTCAAAAATGAAAGAGGAGGTATTCAACTCGCGCCGCGTGTTTCACTCGTTACTTATATTTCTCTTTACCGTCACCCCAAAGTTGCCCCTCGTGAAAAAACTCTGCGGACGCCTTTGGAGATTGTACTGCTTGGTAGGTAGACCGAGAAACGTGATATTAGCCTTTTCATCCCTTCCCTAATTCCTTTCCAATTACATGTAGCTAATTTACGGAAGTTTATTCTGCGATTTCCATGAAGAATATCCCCTTTTACAGATACACCGTCAGCATCGAGTCACCCTATACATTTTGTTCACTTTAGAGGCGTCGGTGCCATTTGCGAACCATCGACCCCCGTCAAGTCTAAAAGAGTGCGACTAGTAATTAACAAAGGCGATAGAGAGGGGGAGGGAATAACCAGTTTTATAACTCTAACTAACAATGGATCCTCCCGTTACTAGATGGAAGGGAAAAGAAAGCCGTGTACGTGGTGGAAGAAGAGGAGGAAGAGGACGGGGGGGAGCAGGAGAGAGCAAAAGAGCTCGGAACCGCGTTGATCACGTAACCGCGGGAATAAGGGATAAAGCGCACAAACGTCATTGCCTCGGGCCCCGTTTCCATGGTTACCGTGAACTCAATATCCGCGACGCCCGGGGGTAGTATGGGCCGCGGGCTGTCATCCCTCGAACCTGCCGAGCGGAGGCCGCCCGACGCTCCGCTCCCACCCTCCCCTATTTTACGCTTCCATTTTCTTTCTCTCTTTATCTTCCCTTCTTCTCCCCCTTATTGTTTCCGTCATTTTCTTTATGACCACCCCTTTCTCTTTCCCTCTTCCCGCAACCCTTCCCCTTCTCTTTTTCAATAATTCTCTTCTCTCTCCCTTCTTCCTATTTTTCCTATTTCTTTCCCCCCATTTTCTCTTCCCTGTCTTAAACAGAAATCCCCGAAACGCCACTTTTCGTCCTCCCCGTTCCGCGGTTTCTTCCCTCCTCGCAGCCTCCCTTCCGTCTCGTTCTCGCGGCACCTCTCCATCTTCCTCCTCCGTGCTCCCCTCGCGCGCCCTTCGTTCCCGAACACCCCCGGCCCGTCTATTGCACATTTTACCACCCGCCCCTCGACGTTCTCCGTCTCTGTCGAGAGCGGGCTTGATTATATTCCATTTCTGGATCGCCCCGGGGCCGCCTCGGTCCCAGGTCCTTCAATACACGACACGGGGCGAAGTAGCCTTTGGCGTCAACACGGAAGACGGGCTTGAAATTCGAGTACAGCCCGGGACGCAGCGCTGCTATTGTCTGCATCGAGCCCCGACCAGCGAAATTTTTTACCGATCTCCGCCGAGCCATAGGAGCTGCTCGGTAGCCACGGTGCCTGGGACTTGCCGAAAGCGTGATGCAGGAGACGCTTTTAAAATGCCCGTCCTGAGGGAGCAGCGTATTCACGAGGAAACTTCACACGCGAAACCAGTATTCATCAGAGTTGGGCATTGACTAAATAAAGAATTATTTAAATAACGGATCAAATAAAAGTTACTTTTACTTTAGATTATTTGACGAATAAAATTAATCTTCTCCTTCGATAATAATTTTTTTCGATTTTATTCGATGTTTGAATTTTTATTTAAATACGGGTGTATCGTTCTGGAACTACAGATATTGAAAGCAGTGTATTAAGCGGAGGATAATAACGTTGGAATTTAATTCCAAGTATATGAAGTTTTATCAGCATCGCTCGATTAGTGAAATATAAATAATTACCCGTGATTAAATGTTGTGGAATTATCAAAATTGCTGTCTTAATTTGCACAACGGCCGTAGTTGGTAAAAAAGTGTATCAGTAATGGTAGAAATTAAAAGAATATTTTGTTCGTTGGAATTAAGCGGAGGATATATATATATATATATATATATATATATATATATATATATTCAAATAGATATTTTTATTACTTTAAGAGAAATATGTTTCGTCGATTTCATTAGTAGAATAAGCTGATAAACTTTCGACAATTATTTTAGGAACACTGTGTCGAAATTTATTTCGGTATTTACTTTTCAGTTTTCTTTAATGTCATTCATGCAGTACTTATCTAATATTCGCGTTACTATTCTTTCTTCAATATTGTTAAATCTTGCGTTGTATATAATACAATTATCGCGAAAGAGAAAATGTAATGAATTTTGAAGAAGTAGAAAGATTGTCTGAAATATTACTCTATTTTTATGATTATGATAACATTCTGATTTCGAAACGAACAATTTGCTCCGCGAGTAGATTGTTTGAAAAATATCTTTTAATAGTGCATGATAGGTACTTATGTGCTGTCTAGAATGGTTTAGCTACGTACTTAATCGCAGCGTGATATCATTCAATCTACTTGTATTACATAATCGATTCTCCGAAACGTTCTTCTACTTTACTTTAACTTAGTTCACAATCGGACAATTAAGTATCATTTACGTAAATTGTTTAAACGCTATCAAAAACAAAGTTAACAAAGTACTACTATTATATTGATTCAGTTCCGAAGCAATAAAAGTACAATTAATTGTCTAACGACAATATTTAGCTACACACTTGTACTTATAACGAATTTTTGCAACAGCTGTAAGACTTACTCTATACGTGTAAACTGAAATGGAATCACCATCGATATTCATATATTCGTAGAAATTACACACACGAGAAAGAAAACGATATAATAGGAAATAATTGTTTATTGAAATATTACTTTCAGTACTTTTATCATTTAATTTCGTAAATACACTAACAGCCCAAAGTTTCTTGGCCCTTATGGTCTGGCGATATAGACAACGTCTACATATCGATCTACAAAAAATAAGGAACAAAAAGATTGACCCTCGTCAACGAAAATTAAGCGCATGTCTCGCAGAACTCGCCATCGTCGCGCGGGAAAACGTATGGAACGTAAAAGAAGCCTAAGAATAATAAGAAATTCGGGCTATTCTTTGGTGAAACTTATTCTTGTGTTTTATTATCTCTCGGTTACGGCTTATCCAATTACAATTTGTAAAAATATCATACTGTACCAAAAACTGCTATGTACCATTAGTTAGTTTTCTGTTTCCTTCTTTACATTCCTCTATCTATATTTATATTATTAATAATTCCACCTAGTGGCAGTAAGGAGAACATTATAATCTAGCTTCTCGAGAACCTGCATTTATCTTTTCCCTTTTCCTCGAGGCTCGTAAAAAATCATGCAATCCACCATCGCGAAGAGGAACACGCAGTTATGTAAAAAATCTCATACACATGTGAAGTGCGCGGGCAAAAATGTATGGTACAAGTAAACGGTGTGTGCGCCTTTTTGATGAGAAAACTATACAGAGGTACTTAACAAAAGAGAGAGAGGGGGAGAGAGAGGGGGAGAGAGAGAGAAAAAGTAAGAAAAGAAACGAATTATTTACATGTACTCCCGACAAATTTTGCTTCAACGATCCGCTCCCTTTAATCCTCGGGCTGTTCTCCCAATTGCTAACTTATTATCGATTATGTTTATACAAAAAGGCGTTCGCTCCTCGGTACACGCAATAACAAATAGAATCATAGCTGAGATCAATATTGCAATATACCCCTGCATCTATTACCATCTCCAAATAATTTTCGTCGTCCCCGTACTGACTCGTCTCACGCAACTAATCAGGCGCTACAGATAATGATAATTAGTTCAGTTAAGAACTCAATAAACTTTTTTTTTCCTCTTTCCTTTTTTCTTTTTACATATGTCGTCAGTCTTGTGCGCGTATTGTATTCAATTCATATTGAACCCTTGAAGCAATTACGTTTTCACGTAATTGTAACCGAAACGTTACGTATATTCGCTTATTTTCCTCGTCATTATTTATTTACACTAGAAGACTCACAGGTGTACGGTGCCTTTTGCAAACGTCTCCGCGTACGCCGGCCAGGAGATGTGTCTCGTCGTGCTCGCCGCAATTGCGTGGAAGCACGGACAATGGTTGAAGAACAACGGTGAATTCAGATTAACGGCGGAGCACGCGCAGCGTTCGTGTACTCTTTTGTTTACGCTCGGAGGTAATCTGAAGTAACCATTTCTCGCGCGGGCCTCTATGAAAAATAAACAGTATACCTCGCACGTTATCGTTCAGCGACTTTATCGTAACTACGACGGGTGTGTAATATATATAAAAAATTTCCTATCGACGCCTCAACAGTTTTATGTTGCAGGCTATAAAAATCGATAGTCGTTAGTTATCCATATATCAGTGTCGCGTGTGGTATTTTAAAAAGTATTCAAGAGCAATCGAGGGCCTCGGTTTCTGTGCTCGAGCACGTGATGTGTCTGTAGAGAATGAACACAAGGTGATTCTAGTAGAAACGGATAGCCGTTACAACGAAGACCACTGTGGAGAAATATAGACGTTGCACTAAAGACCAAATCTAAACGCAATAAAACGATACATACATATAAATGAGCTATTACCAACTATTTATAAATCAGATATTTCCATCGCACATCGATAGGCATTATACATGTTGCTTCTCCATTTCAGCGCGAATGAACTGTGGTGTCGGGCACGTGTAATGCAACACGCTCGTGTAATGAGCAAGTTAGGAGAAGATCGATAAATCTTTTCAATAATTACTCTGTACGATATCATAGGCACCCACGTACAACTGCAGCAAATTCATTTTACATTTATAAATCAGGTACACGCTTTGAATATCCCTTTTCTTTTTTCTCTCTGTTTCCCCTTTCCTTTCAGTCGATCATATGCGAAGCACACTTTTCTTTTCTGTTTCCTTTTCTTTTTTTATCGTTTCTCTGAACATGAAGCAAAGAGCTGCACCAATTCCGAAGAGGAAATATAAATAATTAAATTAACATCGATCGAAAAAATATCCGTAATTCGTACTTTTGTAAATATTTCTTTAATAAAAAACGTAACAGCTAATTCTTTTATAAACACTGAAAATGTAGATTACAACATAATATACTGATAACAATTCCATCATTATGGTGGAGAGTAGCTATATTTTGTTGTACCAACATTGAAATTATCACTATTTTAGTATTTACGTGTAAGGTATTGTACAAATTATTCCATACTTTTTGGACAGTGTGCTCTCACAGTATATTATTATTATTATTATTACATTACGACTTGCAAAAATACGATTTACTATGATATATATATATATAACAAAACTTGCACTCTTTACACTAGCGCTACAGTGTCCAAAAGTATAGGTCAAGTGTTACAATGCAGCAGAGGCATATACATAAATGACAATGTACACTCATTCATTCGGCATACATGCGCGCGCCATATAACAACACATATATGGCCATACATCCTCCTCGCCGTAAAGAGACTACCCAAAGACTGATCCATCATCGGGCATGTGCTCATACACATTGCTCTTTCCCCTCCAATGATGATAATTTTGCGTTGAAAAATAAAGAACAATCTATTTATATTACATTTAAAAAACTTTCAGTCATTTACAGTAGGGAAGCTTATCGACATGGTAGAAATAATCTTATTTTGAATGTATGTGGAATCCCGACGTGATTCGCGAATGAATTTTCATTGTATGCAACTTATCAAACACTGTACAGTGCAACGTACATAAATGTTGCACGATCCGTCAAGGTCCATTGAGGCCAGCTCACACGAGACCATACAGGTAGGGCGCCAGATATCGGGCGGGTCACTCAAGTTCCTGCCCTTCACAGAACATCACTTCAAGTATGATTTATACAATGTTGTGCTCCTACACGTTTCTTTCTCTTGCTCGAGAAGGAACAACAAGTCTCTGAAATTCACCCTCTTCAATCGTGGTCTCATTGGCATCTGTCTGCTGATCCCCGTTGCCGACGTGTTCAGCCCGGAATTACTTCCCGGACTACTGGCTGCTCCCCCCACATCGAGTTTAGGCTTTTTACGCGAACCGATTGCTTGTAAAGCTGTCAAGTTAGCTTCTCTTTGCCTCAACTCTTCCATCTCTGCGCGTTGCATCTGTTGACAACACGGATATTATGATTATCCCCGCGTAGGTATAGACGTAACCTTTCAGCTCGCTAATTTCTATTACCTCTTTAGCTTTCGCCTTAAGCTTAGCCTGTTCCGGATCTTCCGTTTTTGCACGACTCTTCGCCGCGCGTATAAGTAACTCCCTTTCTTGCTCCTCGTGCCTTCTACGCTCCACTTTGTCCAAATCTTCCAAGAATTTTAACTGTGCCCTAACATCCTGCGTTACCTCGTAACGCGGATCCACCTGCAAAAAGTACATGCCGTTTGTTTTATAAATGCTCAATCGGCGAGAGCTTATTTAAAATAGATGTGTAAGATTCGTGTGTTTTCACCTTTATCAAGTCTATCCTGTGCTCTGCAATTACTGCTAATTTCTCTACTAAATTCTTTAACCTTTCTTGCGCGGCGTGCGAAATTAACGCTGCCACTTCTTGATTAGGTTCTTCTAATCCATAATTAGAAACTGAAAATGATAATCCTGTGTTGCTTAAATATGACACTTTTGTGCAATATATATCGTTTGATTACTTCAACAGATTAATATGAAAATTACCAATTTGTTTAATTCTTTGCTGTAATGGTGTCATATGTAAAAATACTTCATCTTTACAGGATCGTATTTGTGTCCCAACAAATTCTGTAGAACCGAGAATCCTCTGAGATTCCTCTGCAAGATTGACACCACCCATAGCAGCGACATCGTTAATATCATCATCTCCCCTATTTGCGGAAAAAGCATATGCACATGTACAGGGTGAATCACAAGAAACAGGATACCTAAATATCACAGTTAGGTTTGTAGGTGGGAGAAATCGAGAAAGGTTTTTCTGCCACTAGGCAGAAACAGATTTTGCTTCGACGTCACCTTCAAGATTGCTTTGCTTTTTAATTTTCACAACTTCAGCGATATGGATTGCTTGTTTACCTGACTATGATTCGTAAAGGAAGCTTCATCAGTAAATAATACTTTATCGGAAAATCGTCTATCATTTCTAATTTGCCTCATTCAATATATATTGCCCCACTCAAAAGATTCACGCGATTTCCAAAAATTTTCCTATGGAATCTATGATCGTGTACTATTCGCGCAACACTTAATTGGTTAATGACACTTTCTCGCACAACTTGTCTAATTTCAGGCTTTACAGTCACTGCAACCAGAATGTCGATGGCATTTGCTTCATGTGTTACACTTATCACTCTTGCAGATTTCTTATTCACAATGCCACCAGTTTCGAGAACCTTGTAACTCAATTAGAGTATAAGGAAATCACTCCGCTTCTCTAAAACACTCGCGACTTTCTTCATAAATGGCATGATAATGATCTTTCCTTGCTCCGAGTAACCCATGATCAAACGTCTACCGATAAATTGATACGATATCTCAATGAGCTGATAATCATGATTATGTATATTAAAAATCGCGAGATCAGTCCTAAAAACGTAATTTTATACATTTTAAGCTTCCATTACTCGATTCTAAATTCTTGAAGCCAAGGTATAATATGTCATTAAACTCATTTTGATACTTTATTGATACTTCAAATCGAAGTATGTATATGGTATTATTTAAAAAAATCGCCGATGCGCTTCAAAATAACGTCGAAGATGGCGTAAAAGCAGAACCCGTTTATACTCCCCAAAACAGTGCAACGTTTCTCCTACCTGCAATTTTAACAGAGATATCTAGATATTCTGTTTCTTCTGACTCGCGCTGTATACATCTGTTATAACACTCCAAACACGTATCGTCGATGTATAACTACTTACTACCGCACTCCCGAAAAGTAATCACTTACGTGTATCCTGCAGACGAAAATGTCTTTTTTTCCTTTTCTTTAGTAGCTGGCTTTGGAACGAAAGAAGGCACTACGGCTTTATTAACAGTAGTGGTTGTGTTGACTGTTTTGCCTTGCGTTGCAGTCGTCACTGTTTTAACAACAGTTGTTGTGATAGGTGGCTTCTGGACCGTTGGAACGGGGGGTCGAATTCCACTTACTGCTACCGTTGACTTTACAGTATACGCTGTGGGGCTACGAACTACCGTTGTCACGGGTCGCATCTAAACAAAAGAATATACTACGTTTTACAATTTACTAAACAAGCAACAGGAAACTAAAATAAATAAAGAAACTACGCGTTACTTCTATAGAGCGCTGATTGTCAACGTAAAAAATATATTAATCACTAATTGCTAGGAATTAGAAGACTATAAAGACTACGTACTACAAGGATCATAGAAATTCCAAGTATACTGGAAATATAAACATTGAAATCACTTTGGTAGCTTACCAGCCTTTGCTGAACTGGCTGTGTCGGTCTAGGGACTGTAGTTGTAGCAGTAGGTAGCGGAGTCATTACTCTTATTTGCGTAGTTGCAGTAACTGCAGTTACAGGGATCGTTGCTGTTGTCACAGCAACACTTGGTCTAATCTGATTCTGCTACATGGTGTTATAAAATACATTGTGAGTTACATGGCGAGCGAACATACATGAAAAGTAAGATGGGAAAATCTTGGATACGAAATGTAACTCTAAGCTTAACAACTGTTTACAGTGAACTAGTTACGCTATGCAAATTAATATGCAGATTTATTGATTTGTGTACTGGTGAATTGTTCTTACCTGTGTTACCTGTGTAACTACAGGAGCGGCAGACGTTACAGGAAAAACGATAGTGGCTGGAGGTGGCTTTATGCCTTCTATAACCAACTCTTTCATAACGAGAGATTGCCGTAAAAGTGGCAAACTCTTTTTGAGGAAACCAATCAGGCATGGTTGTGGTGATGCGTTCAATAATTTTTCAAGTCTATCACAGAACTCCTCGGGTTCAACTTTAGTATCAATTAATTCTTGTATCAAAGTTCGAACATTTCGCTCCACTGCTTTAGGTTCTCGACTAGACAACTCTAATAAGTTTGCTAAAAATCTACGGCACTTTTCTTTGGTATTATCTGTAGTTTGACGCTAAAAATAAAAAGCAGAATATTACAAAAGTCACGGATGAAAATACATGGCAATGTTAAATTGTTAGTCGTTAGGATGTTCGTAATGCTACGTGGAATTGATATTACTACTTCGATCTGTCGATCTAATAGTACGGAATACATACAGGTGTAGGCGTCTGAACTGTCTGGGCAGTAGTAACAGGTGGGGCAGGCGTAGTTGTGACGGCAGCAGTCACTGTCGCTGGGGTTGTAACTGCTGTTGTGATAGTTGCAGCCACAGTCTGTTTCAATAAATAAAAGCAGATCTTAGAACATTCTTCGTGCTTAAGATTATTTGAAAGACTCTTGTTCGATACACTATCAAAAGAGAAAACAAATAGTTACACTTTAATCTTTAAATACTATCTATAAACTTATCGCTTCCAAGATTCAATTAGATTTACAAAACTGGAATAACACTCCAAATTAAAAGCATTTTGCAGCATCGCCAGAAATAAAATATAAACTACAGAACTTATGAGACGGTGACAATTTTATTTATGCCATGCTTTGCTATTAAAACAATTATTCTGATATCTTGAAGATTTTAAATTATCGACACTTATCGAGGAAGTTACATCGTTTAATGTTCTGAAGCTCAGTATCATTAGAGAAACGTACGAGATGTAACAAATTTATCTTCCACATGCATGTTTCTATTAAATATTTGTAAAAATAGCTCCAGCAAAATGTATCTTTTATTTTCTTTCGTTACAGCATTCCTCCTAACAAGATGTATTCTACGATATACCTTTTCTATGCGCATGCTGAACTTCAGACTCGTTAAACATTAAATTCAAATATCTACTGCATTATCAAAGAAATTTCGGTGTCTCGAAATCAACAGATTTATTATACTAAGTTGATTTAACAACTAACTATACCACAAAGTGAAGACGCACTTGTACCTTGTACAGACTCGTGACTTTAGTTATTTCTTACGAAAAGATATGTATATGTTTGCTTTTATTTTTATTGCATTCTATTACACAATAATTAAAGCGTTTTATTTACAAAATCAATAGCTTGTGCTTGAGAATATTCAAATACAATTCGTATAGAAGAACTTAGTGAAAAATTAGTACGTGAAAAATGACGAAAGTACTACTTCTTTCTGGCTACTTTACACGAATGTTCTTTCGATTAAATGATTCATAAAAAGTTTTCACGGACTTGCACAGTAATTTTCAATATTTCAAAATAATAAGATGTCGTATTTGTACAATACACGAAAGAAATTTTATTATTCTAATTTATATATACACAAACACAATCAGTTTTTCAAACATCCTGTAATACCCTTAACCAATATAACATGCAAAATATGAGTACATATGACGAAGCCGTGGGCTTCGATGAAACAATTGCAATTTTCAAAAACTTAGAAGTTCTACGATACAAAGGCATCCCAGCAAATAAGCCAATAAGAAAAACAAAACTCATTGTATACTACAGAAAACCTCTCGGCCATTCGTGGCAACTGATCCAACGTCTACCAAGTATTAAGTCCAGAAATCTGTTTGAAATTTTCAGTAAACCGTGATATCTGTGCAATGCGCATTAACGATTCTTGATAAACCAAGAAGGAAATCCGAATGCGATAAAGTTGCATTACGATTTGAAGGAAACTTCGATAGGACAAACATAATAAATAAATACAGAATAAAGGAATATAAACATAATACATAGCCTTACCAATAACACCATTCCAACTAATGGCACAAACTAAAAGTCTACTACAGCACTACATCGAGTCTTGTAAGAGGTATAAGAGTGCGTCACCTGAACAGATTTTCTTAAAGTGGCGAGTGGTGGGCCTGTGAACTGTGTGTTCAGCCTACTTACAGCCGGCACTGAGGCTAAGCGATAGGTAGTGCCTGGTGATGGTGCAGCAACCACCGCATTTCCCGCTATACTATTTGGCGTAACTGCAGTACCAGCGGGAGTACCTGCAGTCGGAGGTGGCCCTACCCTCAACAACTGGTACTGTCCATTTTCCGTTTTTAACAATATGTGACCTTGAGTGCCAGGTTGAAGACTATGTAATGTTTGTAATGTTATCTAGAAATGGAAGAACAAATATATTACCAACATATAGCACATAAATTTAGAACAAGCGATAAAAGATAGAAAGCTTATGAATCTATTGCACATAAAATTATATTATATTATTATTCCAAATAACACACAAGCTAAACAATAACAGAATAGTACACATACAATAAATTAGCCCAAAGCAAATCAGATGGAATGACCTTTAGCTGTACATATACATTTGTTTACAAGTTATAAATATCTCACCCCTGGAGCTCCAGGCCTTGTTCCAATCATATGTTGACCGATCACTACTCTCGACGCGACTTGCTTCCCTGCTTGCTGTCCTGCCACTGGTGTGCCAGGACGCATAGCGTTCACGTTAAGAATTTGTACATTGCTGGGTACTATGGTGGACGTGACCCCGGGTTTACCCTGTAGCGCTGTGCTGACGGCGTTGCCAGCCACAGAAACAGGAACAGACATCGGAACGGAAACCATGCCACTGGGTGCTACACTAGTCTTTATCACTAAAGCTGTACCTGTCGGCTTATTTACACTAGCCACCGTTTGACTGCCCGTTTCGCTGACCGAGCCGACGTTGGTAACGACATTAGACGTCGCCTGTAACACTGCCTGCGACGTTAGTCCCAACGTGCCGTTGGCTAGCTGTCCGACGGTTTGCGTGGGGAAGGAAAGTTTATTATTGACATTGGCTACCCCCGTGGTCGCTATTACTTGCCCGACCGTTGGATAAATAATCTTGACAGGCTCGTGAGCTTTAGCGAGGCTCTGTATGTGTGTTGTTGTCTGATTACTGGTCACCTGGTTGGCAGTAACTTGATTGATATAAGCAGCAGGGGGGACTGCTGGCTGTGTATGCTGTTGCTGCTGTTGTGTAGTAACCTGTGGCGCCACTGTGTTTGAGGTAACCACGTTTACTGGGAGGAGAGTGCTCGTGGTAATGGACTTCGTAACTTCTTGAGTCATCAGACTGTTCACCGTAGTAGCACCGCCGCCGTTCGAAACCCCATGTTTCTGCGGCTGTACCGCGGTGATGGTGCCCCCGTTCGAAATACCACTGTTCACCTGATGATTCTGCTGGCTGACTGACGCGGAGCTCACTTGATGACCAGAGACAGCCGGCGTCGATGTTACCAGTTGTGTTTCGAGGGAGCCCACTATTGCGTTCACTGCGGATTCATCGACGTCCGTGCTCAGAGCTTCCTCCAGAAACTTAGCTGACGCCATTTTCTTCCAAGCTCCAACTGTAAACTGATCTGCGCATGCGCCTGTCGCAAATTGTTCCCATGGTGCATTGCCCCCCCTAGCGCGGCTGAAAATTATACGCGGCCTTTCTTCTGTTTACCATCCGGCGGTACTCAATGCGATTAATAATTCTCACCATCGTGAAAAATCAAGCCCGCTCCTCTTTCATTCCAGCGGCCAATTACCAAGCTCGCCGCCTTCCCCGGATCGGAAAAGCGATTATCGCCATGTTACATTACAACGTCGATCATTTATGTTATGGCTGTCAATACTCGGCATGCAAACACGTCACCCGCCAAAATGGCTATCTTCCAAACTGTCGACTCGTACGCGATCCGGCCCTCTGATAACGATATCATATTGGCATATGGTTCAGAAAATTATAAAAATTGTATAAAAATTTTCTATCCCTAAGAGCTCTATACATTTGCTCTTCCTTTAAGGATACTGTTAGTAACAGTTGCTTTTAACATGCGTGTTCCATAATCAATCCTTCCCAGTCCGATCACTCGCATCCCACCTATACGCGTTCCGCAATGCATCTCGATCGCGTCGTCCCGAAATTGTAAACGGGACTTGACGCTTTCCAACTGGCACATCCAGCGCCCTCTACTCACAACGGATACTACAAATTCAATTATTTCTCCATTAATACACCGCATCTTGTGTCGTATACTTAATGCGATAACGGGTCTATCGTAAAACAATTTAAATTTTAACCGATGCACGGTCTTATTCGCTCGAAAGAAGTCAGGTGTAGTAGGTACTACGTTCAACGATTGAAATTAAACATTTTTTTTTGTATTTTCTACAATGTTTCTTTTGCTTTCACAATACGCACGACAGTTTAATGCTCGTTGAAAAACTTACGTATAAAATTATTGTATTTTACATGGTATAATGAACAATATTTATCAGTATTTTATTAAAATATTGATACATCACGTTTGTTGTCGGGAATGCGAAATTTTGGCAGGAAATTTTTCGACTAACCTACAAACGAGATCCCCGCTGCTTTTTTTAAATCGTACCGAATGCAAATTCGCGTGTAATTGAATTACATTCGATACCATGTCTTGAATTGTTTTCAACCTATCGCTGAAATGATCCAATCACTTAAAACAGTGGCACTAATTGCATCAATTACGTAGAAAAGGAATGTAAGTGTCGAGCAAATATTGCATTGTTCAAGTTTGGCGATAAGTTTCCTCAAGACGTTATTATCATTTGCAAAGTTTGCCCGAATCTCGAGCGAGACTGCGGCCGATAAAAACGATTAGATAAATGCGAGATACACTAGCTCAATATATCACAAAGTACGAATTTTTTCATTTTATTATGCTGTCGACGACCAATGAGGCCAAGTTGTGATGATACTGTACAAAGCATCACCCGGGCTTAAAGTCTGAGAGATTTGTCGGTGGCCTAGTAACTTATAATCCGGCGCAATTTTACCACCTTCTACGCCTAGTTCGATAAGTCGTTGCGCGGCGTATAGCTGATTTCTCGGCGGTTTGACGGCGTTGAAAGTACCGATAAACGAGATACCTATACTGATGTTATTGAATCCGAAGGAATGGGCGCCTATGTAATCCCAACTTCGACCAACGTATACAAGCCCGTCGCCGCCAATGAGAAAATTATATGCGATATCCGACCACTTTCTGGACTCGATGTGGAATGTTTGAGCGAATCGAACGCGGAACGTACATTCCGATTGGGTGGTGCAGAAGTCGGTAGCTGTGTGGCTGATAATCACGTATGGTACCGGAAGTTTCATCTTAGTCAATGGCTCCGCAGGAGGTTGAGCACCCCATTCGTTTCGTTCGACGAAACGTACATTTTTCACTATAACACCTGCAACTTAAACAGGGAGATTTAACTGTTTCGAAAAAGTTCGGGAGGCGGTTGAGAGAGCACAAAGTAACATCTATTGGTTAGGAACTTTTAAAACTATACGAACGTAACTAAGTACCTCCGAGCGAAGAATCTGGAATTTCCGGGAAAACAGGTGCTGGTGGAGTGGTAACGTTGCGCGTGAGGTACACACAGGCAACGATCACAGTAGTCACGAGAATTAAGGCTAGTACACACAAAAAGGCCGCACACCTCCAAGTCCATAACCACTTTACTACTGTAATAATGCAGAAATATCACATGAAGACGTATAAAACGCTACGTTGAGAGTGAAAGATTTTGATACTTTTAATACTTTTTTATACTATTAAATTATCCAATTACGAAAACACTTATTAACCCTTTTTAATCTCCTTACATCCGGGATTGTAATTCTTTGGTGCATCGTAACTATTGCCACGCGTTAATATCATAGTATCGAGTTTATAAGACGCAACGTTCCACCAAATGTATGCCAGAATAAAAATACGTATTCAAATATTCGCATAAAATTAAATTATATACGAAAATTTAATTACACAATTAAACTGTTTATGTATTTACGAATGGTTTGTTCTGGCGTTAAAGCAACAAAAAGGAAAATTCAAACCGTGAACCGTTTTAATACAGTGACAGAGGAACAATGAACTGCAAAATGGAAGTGGACGTGAGATAAAATTTTCCCCGGGCTTCCCAAGAACTATCTCCCATGATGCACTACAATAGAATATTAAATGTGTGGTAACATTGTTTTATCAACCGAAGCACCGCCCAGTTTTTAAAACAGGATGTCGCCAATCATTACTTCCGCCGAAAGCTTATCGAATTCATGTAACAATCGCGCGCAGATAAAATGCAGTTATGGCAAAAGCTCTTCGGTTCGATAAAAGGGATTTAATTAACAAAATCTATTACCTGCTCGCTCGAGTTTAGCAATGACCGATTTAGATAAAGTAATATTTCAAATCGAATTCTTTAAGCTGTTAAAGGACGATTGATAACATCTGTTTACACCTTAATAACGATTTAAAAATCTGTATCTATGAATTCAGAGAATGGTATTTGTTAGGCAGCAAGTTTAAGTAATGTAATTCGAAATTGAAGCCGGGAAGCTAAGCTAAGCTATGCTACGCGATGTTTTAGCTTAGCTTTTGGTGGAAACGGTTCCATAAGAATGCATTGAAGCTAATTTTTTTCAAACGTAGCATGCCATTGCATAGCTTATCTTAGCGTCCCGGTGAATTTCCGGCTTAAGGAAACATTTAGGAACAATATCGCAACGTCATTCATCGAAATTCACATACGTTTAGAAAATACTAGAATACAACACGGACTCGCAGCTTTCACTCTAAAGCGATGTCTCGAGACAGGATCTCTCTATCTTCTTCTCTCCACCTTGCCAGTACGAGACAGAGAGACCTATCTCCAGACATGTCTCGAGAGAAGTCTCGTCGTGTAGGGCCCGCTTAATACAAAGGTAGATAAGTATGTAATGCATACAGCAAACGTATATGTACTTCCGATCGATATTTAATCTGAACGTTCCGTTTATTTCATTTCCGTTTCCCCTCTATTCGAGACATATGCAATTAGATAACTCATTGCCGATATCGGCACGTTAATCGCGATAATGTTAAGCAGGGTGAGTTATCTCTGGTGAAACTGTAGGCTGACGATTGCATGTGGATACCTACGACCGAATACCTTTTCCAGGTAACGGTGATTTTAGTTTCGATAACTAAGAGGCAAGATCCACGTTGAACGTCTCCCATCCTACCAAGGACATAACGGACCTTACCCCCGGACGGGGTCCCGTTCACGGGCCCTCGTAGGATCTTTACTCGTCGATCCACGTCAATAACGCTGTACTGAAATATGTACTTCAGGTAATCACCTTTATCGAGGTCGGTGTTCTGATACGAGATCGGTAGATTGCCAGGTAGATCGCCCTTAGCAGTGGACAAATCGGGCGCGTTGGCGTTGGTAGCTTGGCCGCCGTCGCTCTTAACCGTATCATACTCCTGTATCGAAGTCGGGTTGGTGTAAACGAATTGCTTTATTGTCACTGGGCCCTTATAAAACGTCTTGTTACCAAGGTGCACGTTGGCCGAGTTCTTTATGCGGACATCCCCGAAATTCGAGGTGTCCGCGTTCGGCAGCACCACATTGCCGTCCGCTGTGGCCACCTGCTGGTGATGCTGCAGCACCGCCGGCACAGGCAGTTCAGGTATCCACTCGCCCTCCTCGCCCTCCTCGATATCCGTCTCCTCCTCGTCATCCTCTACGTCACTGCACTGCGTAGAGGAACCGGCAAGGCTGACATTTCCAGCGACAGTGACCGCGGTCTCCTTGAGGGCGTCGGCTATCTCGACGCGACTGTTCTCGATATCGTGATTCTCAATGGCGATGTCGCCGTTCGCCTGGTCCTTCTGGTCTTGGTCCTTTTGGTCTTGGTCCTTCTGGCACCGGTTCCCCCCGACCGGTATTATTTGCTGACGTTGCAGCAATGTCACCATGCCCATTCTCTGTACGAACAAGAACGTACCTTTCTACCGTTTCCACCGAAATTTCAGGCATAATTCAGCTACAACGCGCGATCGATCCTGACCGGTCGAAACTTCTAATTGGCTGCTATGGATATGAGAATGTATGCTTCGTGAGTTTTGAATGATGTTATTATTTTAGAGGGAGAGATGATTCACCGGGATGGCATCGCCTTGGAATCGGTGGTTGGTGTTCAAATATTAATTGTAACACGCTTCACGGGGGGGGGGGGGGGGGGGTCAATCTAACGGAATGTACTTATGTGCACATTCCCTGATGAAAATTTTTCTGGGACTTCATATTATGACAACGTAATCCCGCCTAATAGGTCAATGCTTCTTGCTAACGGTTGATAAACTACGATTTTATACAGTCGCGCGTGTCACGCGCAAACTATAGTTGCGAATTCTAGGACAGCGTGCGTAGCGTATCGTTTCACTAACTTTGCATATGGTGCGCACACGATTCGACAATTTAATGGAATTGTATACGCACGGCTACTTGCTCGTGGAATCTACTTCATCACTTAGAATTGTTGTAGAATACGTTCTTTAAATTTACTATCGCCTGTGACTCTTGTAAAATAATTAATGCGATTGCGTGCTATTCACTTTACCATAATATATTACTAGCTTTAATTCTACCGATAAAATATTTTACTAAACATCACTGTTTCAGTGTTGTACGTATGATTAATGAAGCTAGCGAATCGAACATGGTCCCGTACTTTTCCATACACCGTTTAAATGGGGAATTCCCAAAGGCCATTCTAGAAATCGAATTGTACGAAACACGTTATCGTTAGTGAAATCGGGGAGTGTGTTTAGAAAATCACGGCCCAACAAGCTGGAATAACGGGAAACGACATTAGAGCGGTAATTTCACTTTCCGAATCATCCGTAACTCTTAGACCTCCGTTTTTTTCCATCTATCTTTGCTTATCTAAAAAGTTCAACTAACAAGCGCTCGAAGAAAACTCGTTCCGCTACAGCTTGGCATTGTCGAGATAAAAATCGTTTAAAAACAGGGTAAAAGTCTTTCCTGCGCGGATGACCCATCGTTTTATTTGGAGCATCGTGAAGCGTGTTAATCGCACTGTTGCAGGCCGAAGTTCATCGTATATAAATTTACGCAATTGTGAAACACCGAGTGCGACTAAATAATGAATCGCAAGATATCCACCGCGGTGAAATTGTATTGGACGTCAGGATGAAGATAATGCCGCCGATGATGATGTGTTTGGTAATAACAATGGTGATTAGGAAGAAAGAAAGTTGGGTTGGAAATGGTAAAACTAATTCAACCTATCCTTATCGTTCCCATCTATTACAATAGACGCGCCAGGTAGCCACGAAAACTAATTACCTCGCACAAATCATCGTCTCTGCCGTCCGCGGTCACTTTGCCAGCGCTTGATCACACCAGCTTACGACAACATGGCGCCTCCTTGATGAGTGCGTCTTCGTCGCTGTTCCGAACAGAAGATCTCGACGAACCGGAATCCTCCACGGAATTTCACGTCCGCGGATCTATTTTCGTGCATGCCACGCGACACTTGTACACAAGCCGATCGACCCTTCGGTTACGGGAATTCGTTCACGAGGCACTATTCGGCAATCTCATGGTGATTCAGACCAGACACTGTCGCAGTCACTGCTACCGGTGACAGCACGCGCCTACCGAAGGCCGCAGCTGAGACTGGAACCTCCTCTTATACACTTGCCTCTCGGTATCTAACGTTCCTGGCACCAAAACATAACCGCGCAATTGAAGAGGGAAGGCAATAAAACAGAACGGACGCGTCACGGGGATCTGCTCGCGAATGTAACATCCCGTGGATTCTCTCGGTGACTTGTCGGCGGCCGTAAGTTTTGCAATTCTACGTCACCGCTGCTCCGTGACGTGCGAGTTTGACGAAGGACGCCAGTGCCTCCGACGCTTGGCCCGTCGGCGAGAAAATCTTCCGGGGAACCAGATTGCCCCGACGTACACGTCACTTGATCTAAATGAAAAAAAAACCTGCCCCGGGCGAGATGTGCACGCCCGGCGGTAGTAATCGACGGTGGACACAGTGTTTTAACGAGGCAGCGCGATAAGGAGGCGCAGGTCGCGGCCGATGAATACCAGACTGTCGACGGAGTCGTCGGATTCACCCGACGCGTGCCAATATTATCTTCCCGTGTTTCGTCGCCGCGACGAACTGTCCGTGGCTCGCGACGATCGGGCTGCGAAATCGCGTGCAACCCCACTCTGCATCTTTCTTTCTCTTGCCTGCAACTGGAAATTCTGTCCGCGCCTGCGAATGGCTGGGATTAATTCGTGGCCGCGGCTATAATTACGCACGGTGCTTGGCTGACCCCGTGGCTCATGGGATTTCTCCTGGATGGACCAACTCGTCCCCGTCACAAAAGGACTTTCCCACTTTTCTCCTGGATGGACCAACTCGTCCCCGTCACAAAAGGACTTTCCCACTTTATCCGTCACGATTGCCGTAATCGAATTGGGACGCGTGTAAACAGAACGATATGTATAGAACTCTCTTTGTCCACCAATTCTCGATCGGCCAATTCCGTGAAGCGGTTGGGTTTCTCGGATTTCGTGGCATTCAAGACGGTGATCGTTTAGTCCTCAAAATCCACCTGCTTCGCGAACGAGATCTCATGTCGTTTATTCACCCTACAAATACGCGCATGCAAACGCGATAACAGGCCTTCAACGTGTTTCGTTGAAAATTATCTCCTGCAGCGATGTATGCGCATGCACGCGTGGAAATATTACATCTCGCGTAAATCACCCGAGGAATTGCTAATCGCGCTCAAATCTCCGGAGCGGATCGTATTGACTGCTTGAAACTGCAGCGATCTTGCTCCTCCTTTGCTTCATCATTATTCGATCCTGTGTTTCCGAACGTTTTACGGTTTGCACTTTGCGAAAGAAAATTATAGGTAAAACGAGCAATTTGTGACTTTTTACTCGCCGACGATGTATCTATCCAAGATATACATATCTGTTCGAGATTACGTAAAAATATGTTGCCTATTTTTTTCTTATTAACGCCCTCAACGTTACTAGTTTTCAATGATGCGCCGTCCGTCTTTGTCTTGCGTTAATGAGCAGGCATTGCTAAGAGGATTAATGACGGGAAAATTGTTTAATAGTACGAAGTGGATTTAAATGCAATAAACAGTGTTGACGGAAAGGATTTCAATGGATATACTGTTTTACAATTCTCGAGTGTTCCGCACAATGAAATACAGTTGTCATTCCATATTCCAACCACGTTTGTAGTAATTGCGTGCAACAAAAGGTGGGGATTAAGCTGCGCGTTTTAAACACGTACTTACGATAAAGTATATCTACCTCCAGTAAAAACAACAGACGTAGTATAACCATTATAATTGCTTAGCCTTTGAATCGATACGATATATCCATAAAATTAATGTAGATACGATATCATTCAAATGCTCACTTATTTAGAAATAGTAGAATTTTTTTATATGTTACCTGATCGTGCTAACGCTTTCTTTCTTCTTTCGCTACATGCGTAACGCATTTCGAAGCACGAGATACGGGTTCATGAATCACCATCCGATAAAAGTGTGTGTATATTGCTAAACGTGTTCAGAATCATTTTTCTTAAAGATAAGTCTTCTTAATTATCGCATTCAGTATTATTCTCGGATCAGATTTTATACAATGGTTCGTACGAACGGAATCTGATGAAATCGAGTGTATAGCATAGACAGTGACGTATTTAACAGGGCGGCTGATGAGGAGTTGCCACTGGGCCCGTGTCTAGAAGGCCACCCCAGGGCCCCATCTCCAAAAGAAAATTATGATTAGACATAGGTATCAAAACACTACATTTTTTTCCTACTACTACACTTGGCTCGTTTGTAGTAAACTACCTCTTCATTTTCTCGAAAAAAGGGGCCCCTTGGAACGTTTGCCACCTGGGCCTTTTTTCCTAAATCCGTCACTGGGCATAGATTTACCGAAATAAAAACAATATAGAATTCCGAGTAAGTGCAGTTTAACTGCATCGTCATGTTTGAAAGTGCATATATTAGCAGATAATTCGTGAATTTCTATTTTTAACGGTTTTATCGCACATCATGACCGCGGAATCTTGCGGTGACCTGTTGAACTACTTGCGCGTATTACCTTTCACTGATCACACGGTGCTAACGGCTCTGCCATTCGTCAGGTTTTTTAAAGCAACTTATACAAATTTATAAACAAAGATAACTTTTTGTAAATATCCTGTCACTACGAAGATTATGTGCTTGATGTTAATCTTCAATTCGTTCTTCTGCATAGCTCTTCGTACCTTTAAACATAATCCAGTTTGATAGAGCCATAAGTAATTTCAATCGAAAACGCGAATTTGAATGTGTCTCATCAGATCCGATGATTATGACGATATGAATTATTTACTGTATTTGTAACTAAAATTCTACATTATAGAAGAGACATGCGATAGTACATATAATGAATTGGCTGCGAATCGATTAATCCATCAAATTGCAACGATGCTTACTATACAATTTGGGCAATGTGGAAATCAGCTGGGACACGCGTTATTCTCGAAGATATCGTCTGACATGGAATGCGTAAACACAGGTGTATCGTATAATGCTAATTACCAGTATTCGGAGGACACATTTAATAAATGGTTCAATGGCATATCTAAAGAAAATAAGCGTCTAGCGAGAGCAATTCTTGTGGACACGGAGCAGAAAGTCATAAACGATATTTGCAACAACGCATCTGTTCCATGGGCTTATTGGACAAAAAATGTAGTTTGCCAAGCTGGAGGGGGTTGCGCAAATAACTGGGCGTATGGGTACTTGACAAAGTCATACGAATTAAGCGACACGATACTAAATTCCATAAGGCGAGAAGTAGAAAAGATGGATCATTTCGATGGGTTCCTTTTGCTTCTGAGTTCGGCGGGTGGAACGGGATCTGGCATCGGTAGCTCCATTTTACAACTGTTACGAGAAGAATATAAAACAAAACCGATCATCACAACAACGATATTACCATTTTTGCACGGTGAAGTTTGCACGCAAAACTATAATACGTTATTAACTCTGGGTAAACTTTGTAATCAAAGTGATATGAATATTGTAATTGAAAATGAACAAATATATAATATATGTACAAATTTGTTGAAGAAATCCGCAACAAATTTCCAAGACATAAATGACATTATTTCAGAGAAATTACTGGCTGCTTTTCAACCAGTAAAGCATTTGAAATACAGCGTGCACTCTTTGGTGTCTCGGATAGCTTCGCATCCTTCTTATAAGTTAGCAACGATCAAGAGTATTCCACACGTATCGAAGAAATCTTCGGAATATGAGCCGATATGTAATTGGAATTCGTACATGCGTCATCTAAAGCAAACGCTTCGAACGCCAAATCTAAATTCAGAATTAACCGACGTCGAACTGAAAATGCCATCTAGCTCGTTAGGTAGTACAGCGCACCACGCGTACGCTTGCTCAGTATCAAATTTTCTGATAACGCGTGGAACGACGACGGATAATGATTTCATAGCAACCGATGAATACAGTGAAAAATCATTGTACGCAAACTGGAATACGATTGATTGTTTTTCCCATTCGCACGAGAAGCGAAAGCTCTTAAATCATGATAAATTTCTTGCTCTGATTACCAATAACTCGCAAATCTCTCGTCCTTTGGACACACTCTTAAGTAAAACCTGGAACTCCTACATTCACGCTGCATACTTGCACCAATATAAACAATTTGGCTTAGAAGATGATGATTTTTTGCAAGCATTTGCGGTAGTCGAGAACGTCGTAAAAGAGTACAAAGAATTGGTTGCTCATGTAAAAGACCAATGAAATTAATTCAGTTTTATATGTGATGTAACGATTAAATATTAAAAATATCTAATGGAGGATGTAATTTCGAGGTTTTTCTGCATGCCCACAAAAACTGAGACACGGACGAGGGGGTGATTGTGACGTCATAATAGAATCGACCAACTTGCGACGCGTATATACAGGGTGTCTTTTAACCGATGGCGTGAGCGAAACAATGACGATTTTAGATGAAAAAATAACTCGAAAATGTGGAATAGAATTTTTTCTAGGAAATTGAATTTGAATTCCCATCGGGTGCACGTGCACCGAAGTACAGCTGTGACGTCCAAGGGGCACGCTGATCGAGATAAGGAGAACACTTTTCCTACAAAGGTCATAGCGTAGGCGAATCACCACCCTATCGCGTGTATTGTTAGTTACCAGACACCCTGTATACGAGAAAAGATGCAACAATGGGAGAAGGAACGTGACAAATAAAAGAAGACAAAATAAGTAGGCGGACAAGAAATAAAAGAAGGAAGGTAATAGATCGAGGGCGGTTTTTAGTTCAACGTAGGAAGAGTGAGACGAAATAAAATGAACTCTGCTAATATATACATATCCCTCCTACAAACAACGCACTCTGCGCCTGTGCAGAGGGGCGACCGAGTCCGTCGAACATAAACGCAGATCGAAAAAAACCTGACCGTTTCCAAGAAATAACGAAAACGCTTCTAGGAATCGGTGGTCATCTCTCCCACCCCGACACTCGTCCGGGGAAAATAGAAAGAATGAATTACTTAGAAAGGCTTTCACATTACACAATGCCCATTTGGAATAAATATTACCGTCCATTACTGTTATTCCTATTGGGTAATTGCGAGTAATTAATGTTATCGCTATTATATGTACTGCAAATACAAATCTTGTAGACCATGAAACAATATATTAAACTATCAAACACCTTCCGAATGCATCAAATTAAAGACGGTAGTAAAAGTTTGTATTTATAAATTATTTATACTTATGTATCCCTCCAAAGGTTGTGGAAAGTATATGTATGTACATTCTTACGATATTAAAGGTGAAAGGAAATACTAAGATTATGGCTACTTCGAAGCTTCCAAGGTTAAAATTTTAGACGCGTTATGTAAAGGCGGAGAGAAAAAAAAGAGGAAAGAGCCCATAGTGTGGGGAATACTACATAAACAACGACAGATGCACTATCTGCGCCGTTCTCTAGCATCGGTCAAGCGTTACAGGTACAGCCACGATTGTCAGGAACTCGTTTGCTGCCCCTTCATCGCCCCCACTGCATGTCCTAAGTATTGAGCACCTTCAAGATTGAGCATACCCCACCACTAATCTCCTGGATACGACACAATAGTGTGTGTAGCCAGAAAAAAAAGATGAGAGAAGAGATTTACATACACCGGTTAGTTATGTATGTCTCAACGCATGCGGAGCCAACATAGAATTTATAAAATCCTCTTCCTCGATAAAACGAGAAGATTGATACTCCACAGCTTTGTTTCAGCGATTTTTCATCGCACGGGGTTGAAGGAAGTAGCGTGTAAAGTGGTGGCGCCATCTACGTACACAGGGACGCGCACCTGTTATTTTGTAGATGTTTTATTCCTCGCAGGATTATTACAAAATACTACAACAACGCTTTGCAAGCCTATCTGCGATGGTACTGCGCAATCAAGCTGTTAAAGCTTTTTTTACAAACGCAATACAAAAATTCGTGGGTTAAGGACGCATGTTCTTTTTGTTCCTGTGAAAGCGTAGCGTGCGTCCCTGTAAAACCTGCGTATACACACGCAGAGGAAAGTACGGTGTAGTATTGGTGCGCGCGACTCGAATACCAAGAGGCGTGGTTTGAATAGACAGACCTGTTCGGTGCTTTGTCCCTCTCTGGCGCATGGCACGGAACCACGGCCGCAGCTTTATTCACGCACACAAAACGGGCGCACTCTGGTGTCGAAGCCGCGGACGATGGTGCGCGCCATTTTGTTTAGTGTCCGCTGGACGCGTCGTGCGTCGGGGTGTTGCGGGGTTGTTTTCACGACCGTCAACAGGAAGATATTCGCGGCTCATTGAGCTCGCCTACGATCGGGACGCCTGTACGTATAGTTGTGTCACGTTTAAGTCAGTGCGATACGCGCGTATCCGCCTGCATGATTAGCGCGAGGTGCAATACGAGGATAATTCCTTTGAGAGAGCCGCGCACTCTTGTGCCCCTGGTAGTGTCAGACTCTTAGCAAGTTGTGAGAATTTCGCAAATGCATGGCGCCAGTTACAACTTTGTGGATACTTCCTAGGGGATCACCGCCGTCGTCCTCGCTGTTGGCTGAAATATTTTCTACAGGTAAGGAGTGGAGTATCTGGCGCGTAAGCTTAATCGATAAAGCGTCTCCCGTTCTCTTCCTCTTCCTCGTACATCCAAACACCAGACGTCCGTCTCGTTCGCCTCCTCCTCATTTTTGTATCCTCCGTGAATACTCGACGCTGCCTCTTCACGCTCCGACGGTTTTTTTCGTGGCAAATGTCGTGCAGAGCCCTGACCACGGTAATGTCTCGCTTGTGCAAGCCGCCCGAGGAAAGTGAAAGCCCCGTTCCCGATCGTTCTGCATTGAGTACGGATCTCGTTGCGTCCGTCGCAGCGGCACACGTTTTGTTCTACCTCTATTGCAGCGTTTCACGAATCGAAGCGTCAGTGGAGCCGAACTGTCGGGCGCTTTGAACTGTGCTCCGTTTACCTCTTCCACAGACGCGTCGGTCTACTCTTTTCTGAATGAAAAAAAGTCCTTTTCAGGGGGAATCATTGATAGAAAGGGATTTCGTAAATATTTCATTAAATTCGAAATGAGGGTATAATTGTTGTTAATTAAATGAGTATTAATATTATAGAACAGTGTATCAGTTCATGGAGTAGTGTCAAGAATGATTTTAAGACCAGTAAATTATCGAAATTGAGTACTGGTGATGCGGGAATAATTTTTATTTCGGAAATATTAGAATCTCGAAACAAAATGCTGCGAATGAGAATTATTAGCAAAAATAATACTAAATATCTATTTCTTTCTTAAAAATTTTGACGATTGGTTTTTTATCAAGTATTTATGCTTCTTACATTGTCATGCTACATGTTCTTGATCGAATAAATGATACTGGATTCGTACCATTTATGTTCGAAATGGTTGAAACGCAGTGGAATTAATTTTACCTTTAGCATTATCGAAACTGTGTCTGTGTGCAGTCAAGCTACAGCAGTGTACGTGTCGATCACATATACCGAAGACAGCATTGCGATCACTGTACTTATCGGGTGATTTCAACGCTAGGATGTGCAGTAAAACAGTGCAGATCGTGTTTACTCTAGCGAAATATTTAATGTGCGTGGCTTTTCTTTTCACTCGGATATATTAAATTGTGTAACACGAGTGATGTAAATGCAAATGGAGAAAAAAGAACGTCTGGAATTAATCCGCTCGATATCATTAGAATTCGAATTCGGCATTATCCTTTTTAAAGGAATTACAACCTATGAATAAACAAAAAAAGGGTTTACAATACGAAATAATTAATTTCACCAGTATTTAGTTCGTCCCGCGTTATTCATTCGTCCGATTGCAATTTCGTGCGTAGAAAAACCTTGAACGACAGCGAAAATGAATTCTCTTCCGCCTCACTCGCCCTCGTTGCATCCATCCCCGAGGGGTCGCGTCCATTTGACCGTGCCGGGCGGGGGTGTGTTCGCGCATCAAGAGGGCGCCTGCAATGGTATAAACAGCATATTCCTTTTTTTCAACGAAATCAAACATTCTTGCATCCCATTGCAGAGAATAAAAATTTCTCTCTACGCAGTACCATTCCATTCATGTCGACTCATTCGCCCAAGGTAATACGATATTTCGCGACCTCAATACTGAGGAATATTTATAGAGTAGTCCATAAAATCTCGCGATAGCTCGTCCAAACGCAGCGAAGTCACGCAGAGATATACATATGTACATGCACGATGAACGTTTAAAGGGTCGAAGCTAATGTAATATATTTCGTTAGTCTTATTAAATTTGTCTCTTCGCGTTACTCACCTGCTCCGAACGACGTGATCCAATTTATCCCTACCCCTCGTAATTTACTATTCCTCAAATGGGCTCGAACACGAGCAAACTCAAACGCTCCTTTTGTTAAGTGCAAGAGGTTGTAAATAAAGGGGTAGTGAAAGGGATGGATATACAAAAGATTTATAAGCTACTCGTTTGGTTACACCCTTACAAGGGGTGGCCAGTAAAGCGACAAAATCAGTATAGACAATGAGCACCCTCTCATTACGATTCGTTTTTCCCCAACGTCGCCCATGGGAATAAGCCCACCTAAGAAACAAGGGGTGCAATGTGCTCACTCTTTCGGAACATCGATCTGTTAACTCTGGTGAAGTTTCAAGTAACCCTTTCGCCGTATCGAACGGCGGTACTTGGTTGGTAAGAAAAACGATAGAAGGCGTTCTAAATAGTTTATACAATAGTTGATACAAGGCGTTCCGAATAGTTTATCGTGTAATTATATATAGCAGTTGGAGTAAATAGTAAAAAAGATGTACAGGGTGTTTCAAAAGTGTAGACAGAAAATTTATGGATAATAGAATTCGCGAAAATAAATAAGCTATTAACATAACATAAAGTTACTAACTTATGCTAATCTTCACAAATCTGTGAATCTTAGAAATTATTTAGGCTTAGATCCTATGATTATTACAAATTTTTATATCTCCCCATGAATTTTATTAACCAGTTGAATTTGCACTTATCTATTCTGCACCTTATTTCAAATCGGAAGTGAACTGTCTTCGGCATGAAAGTTAGAAGATATAGGGGTTGCTGGTAGCGAGTTAGAGCTTACCTAGGCCCCGACACAGGTGCTTGGGATTAATCCAAGACACGCCTACGAGTGACTCATTCTACAAAACTCTGTATTCTTTTTTTTCTCCCGTGGTGCGAAAGGGTGGCGCATTTAAACCGGTACCACGACAGAAGTTATGTTACAGATCTGGTCAGATTCTTAATTAGCCTGCTCGATCTAGGTTTCCACCGGATAATTTTTATAAAGGGAAATATTCACGGCCTAATGTTACGTTTAACGGTGTCACTTGAGAATTTGCTCCAAAAACCATCATTTCCGCTATTGCGCAATTTTTAACTACAATTCCAGGGGAGAGAAATGTTTCGTTTCGCTGATCGATTTCCTCCTAATTATAGGGGCCTCTTAATCGACGATCAAAAATGCAGAGAAATACTGTCTACCCTGATCTAAGGAATCCACGCGAAAAATAAAACCACGGTTAAGTTTGGTATGTGACGGCCACATACCACGCCTCTTACTAGATCGGCATTCCATTGAACCCAACCTCCCCATACTGTGCCAAAGGTGATTTCTTATTCGTCTCTTCTCTTCTCTTTTTCGTCCGCTGCTCCACTCTTGGCAACGGGCAAACATATTCTTCGGCGCGCACGTGTGCGCGACGGAACGACCGGGAACGCATTTCAGTCTAATTCGTAACAAAAGAAGATCCCGAACCCGGAAATTTAAAAAATTCCGAAACTTTATGAATATGTTGGGGATTTCCTCTTGATTACAATGAGATTTTTGTTTGCTGTCTAAATTCACTCTAAGGGGGTGAAATTAACCCCTGAAAATTCGGTTATTTTTCGAGTTTGTGTTATAACTCACGAACTGTAAGAACTTTAAAACACCAAATGATAGTCCTAATTAAAAGAAGTAACTTTTGTCTTGAAACTTTTGTTCTATCTCTTACAGTTCGCGAGTTATAACACAAAATGGGTAAACAGCCGAATTTTCAAGGGTTAATTTCACCCCCTTAGAGTGAATTTGGGCAACAAACAAAAATTGCGTCGTAATCAGGTGGAAACCCCGTTCATATTCACAAAATTTCATAATTTTTTTAATTTCAGGGTTAGAGATGTTCCCTTATTAGAAGAAGATATTGTATATACTTGATAGGCGAGGGAATTTCTGTTTTAGAATTGCAAACGAAAAGATAGAGAAGGATGCGTACTCCCGCTGAGACCGAGACACTACCTCAGCCCGAGGTGTACAATTTCGAATCTCAGGAAACGGAAGCACCGCCTGTCGTCAATCAAGTAGTTCTGTCACCCTCCCACCCGGAGGCGCACATATTTACTAATAGGTAAGAATAATCGACACGCACGGTATCAGATAATAACCATTTCTTTTTCAGCTTTAATTTATCTATATACACGACTTTTATCGGTATGTAAATACAGATGTGTTTCTTGTACGCGCGCTTTCTTGTACGTGCGGTACGGCTGCGCATGCGCGCGCTCAATCGCCCATACTGTACGCCATAAATTACTGTTTTGAAACTAGAGCACCAGAAATAATAGGAAGCGACTCTGACTCGTGATATCGCGTTTAACACGTCGATCACACGCGCCCGTCGTGCGGATACGATTGAATGGCGAATACTCGAAAAAGTGACGCAATTTTGACTATCATGTGCAGCCACAATGTTGATTGGCAGCTGCGAACGATAATATCGCGCTTGATCGTCGCACGTATGTCATCCGAGAGGCAAACGGTAAATGGAGCCCTCTACCGGCAGACTTCTTAGTTTACAATATGTCTCGTGCTCGTGTGCATCGCGCGTAGTTCTCTCGTGCGTAGGTATACTTTTGCTCGGGCCGTGTACGTTCGATCGGTGGCAGGATTCTCTGATGCTTATTGCCAGTGCATCGGACAAGAGTGTTATATCCATATGGTACGCCGGGCACGATGGTCTTTACACGGTTTTTCCTCAGGAAGGCGCAGAGCGACGATGCGTCCGTTCCAAACAACATCGGTACGAGGAGGTGAGCTCGAAGGCCAAGTCGTCGGAATGCGCTTCCGATAACGGCACCATCGTTGACGGCTCCGATCTTGCCCCCGCGCACCCTAACGCATCCATACAAACCCGTATTTGCAATCTCCCGAATTTATGGGGCACCCGTGACATGTTCTTATGTAGCACGCGCGAACCGTGCACTTGTGCCACCTTCTGTCCTTTTCGGTTTCATCGAACTCACGGGCTCGATACGTGCCGCAGACATTCTTAACGGAACGAGAAATGCTGCCTTTAAATTCTATAGCGAAGGACACATAATACATCGCGGAGTAAAGTACACGGTAGATACCTATGCTAACAATTCTCGCATCAATGGTATCGTTTTACTCGATACACCGAATGCCACTTGATTCGCGTCCACAATTTACGATCACCGGTTATACGTTTGACAGGTGTACGTGCCACACAGAAAAGATCTGCAAGCCAGTAAAGAACGACTTTGATATCTCTATCGTTCATTTTAATCACACGGAACATGAAACTGTTTGTAAACGGCAAGCTAAATAATTTATTTATTTGCCGTTGTTGCTTTAATAAAACAATTATTTCGTTTTCTTGATATTATCCTTTACGTACTTTTTATGTCTTTATAGTAATTATGTTATACACACGTGCAATTGGTTTTTGTTAAAACGTTGTAGGAATCTCAGCTTTATACACATTTTTTTATCGAGCTATTTTTATACGCCTTGATGTTCGATATCAAAGTAATAATACTTAAAACTCGGGAATCATTCCGAAGTACATAACTATGATGTTTCGCGGACGATATGTTTCGCTTGATGAGAGTTCCTTGACTGCGAGCATAATAACGTGATTGTATCATCAGCTGACTGTTTGCACCATGATAAGAACAGCTTCAAATCAGAACAATAATTTATTTCTCGCTAATTTCGTAATCTCCCGATTACTTTGTGAATTTAATATTTCATCCACAAAGCCTCGAATTTTGCTATTGATATATAAATTTATAAAATAATCACACGTACGATTATCGATCGATTGTCAACTGAAAGCTACATTATTATTTATTCCGTCACTGCTCTCTTGTACATACAAAAAACATTACTTCCAAAACAATCATTCTGCCGTTTAAGCAGGTGCACGTGTAGATACTTCAAATGAAAAATTGCAATAAATCATTTATTTACTTCGAGGTATATACATTGGTGTAAGTAGCCGCCATTGTGGTTGTGCGGCTTTAAATGGATAAAAAGCCCTTGAAGTATTCACTTTCACTGCACCGTGTATCAGTCAAATCGATAGCTGATAATCAGTTCAAATATGACGCTGTGTACATTTATGCACTTTTGTCTCAAACGCTCGTTTTTCACCATTTCTACATTAAAAAACACGAAATGTTCGTGTGATACGAATAAATAAATATACGTAAAGCCGAGTGCCGAGGTTAATTTTCTTAAACATTTAAACCAACGCCGATCACTAAGAACGGAAAATTGGCGCGAATAATTGATCAAATCTGTGTAGGTCGATAATAAACATTAAACGCACGTGCGACTACTCGTACGTTAAATACGTGACATGCAACTCCCAACAGCCTTAACATGCATCGCGAGATGCAGCAGAGGGAAAGTATGTGCTTCACTGAACGTGCAAACACAGACGCGCAAGATAAACGTCCACGCGCTTTCCTTGTCATCTTCGACCCAAACATGAAGTAACCACGCGCGACCTTGAAAGTCTCACTCAAGGTCACGTTAATAAGCCTAAAGAAAAAAGTGCGAGAGTTGTTTTCAGTCAAGCCTAAAGACAAAAAGTGCGAGAATTGTTTTCAGTCATTCACCATATTTTATACATATATATTTATTAGAGGATTGAAAAGAAACGAATGTGCTTCGTGTATATATACGTACATGCTTTATTTGTCGCATATATATAGTGTGTATTGTATTATTACACAATACACACTTGTACTGATCGACTGATCGCACGAGGATGGTTAAAGAAGTAATTAAATTATTTACATGCATTTATATAGGTAATTGAATTATTTTCTAATTTTGCGATGAAGAAAAAACTTAATAATATTGCATAAATAAATTTACTTTTCGACAAAGTATATAAAAATTATCGCTGTTTTAATGTCTTGTATTACTGCGATTAATCGAGTGTTAAGTTCTTTAACATCATAAATCATTTGCCACAGCATGTTATGCATTCAAGAAGAATTGGGCCAGCTGAGTGGAATTGCCGGGGGTCCTATCATCACTGACCCGCGCGAAGCACAATTACCCAATAACAATCGTACCGATTCCGAAAGCAATAGTAATTCCACTGAAACCGCTACAAAATGCCCTCCAGGTTCAGGGACACTGGATGCGCAAAGATCGAGTTGGGTCGAAGGTATATTAGGATGCATGCGTCCGGTATGGACTATGCTTTCAAAGGCAGCTGTGAACGAGAAGATTAAGGGGCATCAAAGTAAATAATCCCTTCATACGGGTTTCCTATCTTCCATTCAAACATGATCGATGATTAACGTGGAATGATTTTAGCGGACGATTGGGAAATACCATTCGAATCTATTAGCGAGCTTCAGTGGCTTGGGTCCGGAGCTCAAGGGGCAGTATTCAGTGGGAAGTTAAATAAAGAGGTTGTGGCTGTAAAGAAAGTGAGAGAACCACGCGAGACTGACATACGGCATTTGCGAAAGCTTAATCATCCAAACATTGTTCAGTTTAAGTAAGTTTTCCTCCGTATTATATGGGATAAGATATATAACAGAGTAATATAAAATATGTATGTACTTCCAGGGGAGTTTGTACACAAGCGCCATGTTATTGTATAATAATGGAGTTTTGTCCATACGGGCCGTTATACGACCTTCTTAGAGCTGGAGAACCAGTCCCACCTCCCAGATTGGTATCATGGTCGAAGCAGATCGCAGCTGGAATGGCCTACCTTCATGCGCATAAAATAATACATAGAGATCTCAAAAGCCCTAAGTATGATATTTAATGTAGCGTAGTAAAACCAGCGCAGCAAAGATTTCAATTCGATGGTAACGATAGATTTTCATGGCGCTACTTATTCTTTCAGCGTATTAATAGGACAAGGCGAAGTGGTAAAGATTAGCGACTTTGGAACTAGTAGAGAATGGAATGAAATTAGTACGAGAATGAGTTTCGCTGGCACTGTCGCCTGGATGGCTCCAGAGATAATCAGAAACGAGCCTTGCTCTGAAAAGGTGGACATATGGTCGTACGGTGTTGTGTTATGGGAATTATTAAGCGGAGAGATACCTTACAAAGATGTGGATTCTTCTGCGATTATTTGGGGCGTGGGCAATAATTCTCTTCATTTACCAATTCCTGCGAGTTGTCCAGAAGGGTACAGGCTACTTGTGAAACAGTGCTGGGCGGCCAAGCCGCGTAATAGACCTTCTTTCAAGCACATTGAAATTCATCTCGGTATAGCAGCAGTAGAAGTCCTGTGTACGAAGCCTGATGAATATTTTAAGACGCAGGTAAAGCGTTAACAGCCTCAGATTGTACGTTCGGAATCCGAGTGTCTAACGATTATTATGATTACAGCAATCTTGGAAGAAAGAAATCAGGGATCACATGAAACAAATGCAAACTAATAGTTGCAGTAGTCCAAGATTTGAAGCAGACCTAATTCGACGACGCGAGGATGAATTGAGGCATGCTCAAGACATTCGGGAACATTACGAACGCAAGCTTGAACGTACTAATAATCTGTACTTAGAGTTAAGTGCTGTTCTATTGCAATTGGAACAGCGTGAACGAGATGTAATCAAGTGAGTAACAAATAGCCGAACAACTTTAAAGTTAAAACTATCGATAATTGAATTGTCTCTATTCTTCAGACGGGAGCAACAGAGCGGATACAAACAATGCAAAAAACGCCTTGTACATCCTCTGTTAAAAGCTCAGGAAAGACTTCACCGCAGACGTAATATCACGACACAGTTTTCAACGTCGTCTACGCCAACAACTCCACCGTCGCCAACGGATTGCCCTCAGAGTCCTGTCAAAGCAACTATGTATACGCAATTAAACGAATCCAATAAACCAGAGACGGTTTTAGCTCCTAGTAATAGTTTTAAGCAACGTAAATACAGACATCGCAGAGTTGGATCTGGATGCGGCGTGAGTTCTAGCCCAAGATCAAGTCCTCATCGTGAAAGAAAGGTACGTATCAACGTGGCGGGAAATTTCGTTTCGCGTTCAGAGGCAACGGAGGATAATATTGAATAATTATCACGCTTGCTTTCAGAGTACAGATGTATGCACACGTTTTATAGACAGTCATACGCAAACAGATATGATGGACATCAGTGAAACTGATTTCAGTCCTGTTGGGAACATAACAGCGCTTATGTCGGGAGACAAACTCTCTGTAAATAGCATTAATAAACAGTCGTTAAGTAAACAAGTACCGGAGTGTTTAAACGGGAACTCAATATTGTCCGAAGCTCATTACAGAATGCAATCTAGTCCTTGTTCCAGTCCCGAACCATTAAATCAGAATCATGCAAATGGGAACGAACGTTTAAGGGACTGTAGCGACGACGATAATCTTGAAACTCTCGGTCGAAAAGTTAGTGAAATTATCAATGCCAATCGTCTTATTTCTCCTATAGATAATGGGAACTGTGACGACGTGATAATGTCACACAGGTGAGATACAAATTTTCTGTGCGTACATACAGACGTAATATTGAATGGTGACTACTACAAGCAATGTTCGATCAATTATTTCAGAGGTAAAGAAGAATCTGTGAAGTTGCCTGGACATTTCTGTGGAATTATGGTTAATGGTACTAATCTGCAACAAGAGCAGTCTGAAAGTAAATCTCGGCCTTGTTCTGAAAGTATAGATACATTGTGCGATCGCGATGATGATCCCTGCGAGGAAAGTTGGTCAGACGAAGAGGGCGAGGATCCAAGTTACACGTACAATTATTCTCTTAGAAGAAGAAGGTATTCGGAAACATTCTCAAATATCAAATAATCTTTGAACCTTTCTAATCAACACCTTTCGTACTTACAGTATTGCGAGAAGACCAATTGGCCCAGGATGTAGATTAAGACGATTCAAACACGCAACAGTACGAATAGAAGGGGTGTTAGCTTCTGATGAGGAGAATACTTCTGAATATTCGCATCCTCCGTCCAGCCAGTCCTCCACGTTAGAGAGTAATCCTGATATGCAGCGAGCACTTCGTAATATTCGTTATTCTCATAAGGTAAGTCGACATAATTCTTTACGCTTTTACGCGCGTATGGCGCAGGGAGTAAATTATAATCTTCTCTTTATCCAGAGGAAAGATATAGACGATGTGTCTGATACGTCCAGTCAATCAGAAACAGACGAAGTCAGTGAGATTACCGTTGCATCTCAACCAGTCGGTGCAAATTTGAAAATAGAAAGCAGTGTCTAGATTAACGCGATTTTTATATCTCATTTACGAGTGATACATTATAAGTACCTAATAGCCAGTGCATTTCTGTAAGTGTATGTTCACGTTATACCCTGTGTTAAATATTGTAGATATTTACCCATTTAAGATATATGTTAGATATGTATGTACATTAATTTTACGCATTATTTATCAGCGAAATATTGCAGCAATATTCTAACAGCTTCGGACACTTACTGGAAGCAACAAGCGAGAAATTTTTTCAGTCATGTTCAGGAACTAAATGCAACTGCGGTTATATTTCTACGGCAATGTTTGCCAGACAGAGTTCAGTAGATCAACCGATTCAATGAGAATGGATACTTGAAACGATAACTATTTTTTCTAACATATAAGAAATGGAGCATAGATTAATAACTTTCAATACGACGAAGATTCGCAGACACATGTTTCAGTAACATGTTACTATATAGTATTACGTGTAAATACATGCATCCGCCTCATGGTATCATTCAAAACAGTGGATAATTCATTGCTTCATACAATATTCATTCCATTATTTCTTATCTTTTTTATAGTTCCTTTTAGTAAATGTATCACGTCCAGCTAGGTATGAATTAATTATTCTCACATAATTGCATTTCTTTCGTGTTATTGACAAAAAATTCATACTGAATTAATCATTCCTATTTACAATGAATGCGAAATCAGTTAATGATCATTGCGTTTGTTTGCGTGTATATATATTATAGATATATATACGTATATACCATAGTGCAGAGGCCGATTATAGAAAATACTAAACTCGTATGACCGTAGTTTACAAGAAAGTATTGTATATAAATACAATGGAGTCGTAAAAAGAATAAATATTTCATTAGAGAGATAAATAGTTAAAAAGAGGAACGATTTAGGTAATAAGCAACGGAATGACAATGATTAACTAAATTTTTACAAAATAAGTGCCTGGGGCAATTTGCATAAAATACGTCAAACGATGACTATTGAAATGTTTAAAAAAAACAGAAAGTTAAGAATTAATCACGTCGTGATGTGCAATATGAAACGGTTAGAAGTTGCAATTCGCAGTAGAATTCTGCTGGTACAATATTTTTTCACCTCTGTGAACAATCGAATGGGATAGAATCAATTTGTAAACGACACGAGATGTTGCTTTACCACCACTTTACCACAAAATTCTGAAATATTTTTGATGCATTAAAATTACAATTTTTACCATCAATCTTACTATTGATGTACGTCAAGTACTGCATGTCTAATAGATTTTATTTAATTTCTTACTTAAGAAGAAAATATAAAAAAAATTAATTTAATGACTATGTTTACAATAAAGTTAGTATAAGTTGTATCATAAATATAGCGAATACAGTGCAGGTTGTCTGGGTTTCAAACTGAAACTCAACAATAGTATCGGACTGTACGCGAAAGTCATACTCATTCTTTCAAATTAATTAACAATAAGTATTGCAGTTACATGCGCATAAATAGACGTTATCATTGACTCGATTGTCCAAAGTACTGTTTTGCATCCATCTATTGTACCTGCTTTGAAACTCAAATTGCCTTAATGACAATTACTATACATTGTAAATATAGACAATACAACACATATACTTAAGGAAATAGCAGATAAGATATAGTATAAACATTTTGATGTGCTCATTTGGACGAAGTAATTAATTAAGGTATACAGAGATGTACTTTCTAATGATCATACATATTGTATTGATTATATTTATGCGAATAGTTGCATAAATTGTTCCTTCTTATGCAGTGGCAGCTAAACTGACTAGTTCTATTATTCTTTGATAATAGAGGCGATACACAAAATTTGTGTTATAAACAATAAAGTTGATTCATAATAACCAATTCACTTAGTTTTATTGGAGACCATATTGACATTTATATCATAAATCAAATACTATATTTCCGTTTCGTTGAAATGAAGTAAAACTCTTTTTTTTTATACAAAGTATAAGATCGCTTATTTCTATTCACTAGTATTTAGGAACGAAATACATTATTCGATGTTTCCATTCGATTAAAAGAGAACAGATAAGATATGCTATAATTTCACTTTACATAAAGATACATCAACTTATTAAAGTACATGCAATAAATATTTCGCACAGCCTCTTTCGAATAATGTAAAATTAATGAGACAGATGTAATGTGTTATTATGAGAAGAAGAATTAATAGAAGAGGATATCACGTGTAACGAGATAATTTTCAACTACTTTTGTACTTGAAAAGCCATGATAATCAATTCAAAGAACAGGTACCTGATATAATTTGAAATAAATCGTCTTCGTAACATAACTGCTAAATTGATGGCATACATACACATGATAAAATCTTTATCTTATACAACTTTTATTTACATTCATCAATTTAGTAATTATCATACTTTTTTCACTGTACTGTATCGTGTAAAGACTTCCCAACTATCTTTCTTACATCCTGCACATTTATGGATATTTTAAAATCGATCGGTGGGTTGCAAACTAAAGAGATTCAAATACGTTATATATTTACAAAATGAAATGAATTTCAAGCGATAACATGAAGTGCCCCTTTTCTATTATAGGATGTAAAGTAAAATTAAGTGAGTCTACTTTTCTCCGTCTACACTCAGCAGTCTTGAAAATACGTAAAAAGAAACTTAAAACTCTGCGAACACTTGTTATTCCCATAACAAACACGATTAATACACGAGTATAATGTTACAAATGACGAACATTGAAGATTGTGTTCTCGCTACTGTGATGGAAAAATAAAAGTGTAAAAGATGTCACTGCGTTCTCTGATTATTAATCAATGCTGTTAGAAATAGTTCTCGTGAAAACACTCTCTCATCAAATCAACAAGTCCAAAGATTTTCTACGTTTATTAAATGTCTAGCCGATCGTAGAATAAAAAATTATGCGTAACGTAACTATTTATAAATTTACCAATAAAACGAATTCTGAAGAAATTCGGCCGTAGATTTATACAATGACGAAGCGCTCTGTCTTAATCCGGTAAACAAAGACACAACTCCCTCCTTCTCGTCTTCCTGTTCGTCCTCTTCGGGTAAATACTCTGGCAAATCTTCGGTGTCGCCGTTGTCACCTGTGTAAATCTACAAATTATAATATTTTGGTAAGAAAACATGTTATTCTACCGATTCGTTAAGGTCAATCCACTGTGACGGTTTGAAAAATGTAGCTATTTTTAAAGATTTTTTTCTTCGTAGCTTTTTTGTATTTATTCAGCTACTTTTATATTACACAAAAAAATTTAAAGAATATTTTTAATTTGTTTTAAAACTTTAAACGCGATTATCTCAGAACATTTTTTCAACTGATGCAGGTGGTTACAAAAAACTATTTGACCAATTACTCTGAAATTTTTACACGTTATTCAGCACTTTTTCGATTAATCATTTCATACTTTTTACAAGGTAAAATGATTGAACCATTCGTCGTATTTCGACACATAAACATCAAACCTCCGCCATTTTGTTAATTTCTTATCAGTAAAAATAATCCTGGTTCCGGCGATAACCACACTCATAATGAATACAACACATTTTGAATTTTTGGTTTCAAATGTTTCATTGTCCCGGAATCACCTGCGCTAGCACTACATCGCATTCTCAAGGCGCTCACATCATTGCGATATATATTTAAAAAAATTGTTAAAAATTTAAAATAGATGTTTTTATACTGTCAATAACAGTATTAATAACACTGTCCAACGCGATTTTTGGTCTGCACTAACCGCAGGATGACTCTTGTAGAGTTTTTCGCCCTGAACACAAATCCGTAAGCAGAATTGCTCTATCACCTTTAGTTTTTGAGAAAATCGATTTTGAAATAAACTGCAAATTTTCAACTTTGAGCATCTATGGTGTCGAAACGGTAATAGTTATTCGGCTGCTCTTTACGTCAAATTATTCTATGAACCCTCCCGAATACAACGATATAAGTTATTATGACATTATAAACATTTAAATATTTTTAAACAACGATCAAAGGGAAAATGACATCCGAAATGCACCCATTTTTGAAGATATCTTTCAATTTATTTCCAAAATTCAGGGTCTAGGAGAAAATCTGACCATTCCACGCGATGCAGCAGACATTTTTCCTTCGGAAAGCATTAACAGAAGTGGTAAATCTCGTTTTGTTTACAATACAGAAGCGAAATAGTTTTGGAAAACGTGCGGTGTCGACAGTGGTAGTCACGCGCGTTAAGCAATTGTGTTACGCTGAGCGGCAGTGGATCACGCGCCGCCGTTGACTACCACTGTTGACACCGCGCGTTTTGCCAAACTATTTCGCTTCTGAATTGAAAACAAAACGTGACTTACCACTTTTGTTGATGATTTCCGAAGGAAAAATGTCTGCTGTATCGCGTAGCATGGTCAGATTTTCTCCTAGACCCTTAATTTTGGAAATAAATTGAAAGATATCTTCAAAAATGGGTGCATTTCGGGTGTCATTTTCCTTTTGATCGTTGTTTAAACATATTTAAATGTTCATAATGCAATAATAACTTACACCGTTGTATTCGGGAGGTTCATAGAATAATTCGACGCAGAGAGACACCAAATAACTATTATCGTTTCGACGCAAAAGATGTTCAAAGTCGAAAATTTGCAGTTTTTTTCAAAATCGAATTTTTCAAAAACTGAGGGTCATGGTGACAAACGGTTTGCGGATTCGTGTTCAGGGCGAAAAACTCTACCAGAATCACCCAGTGGATATTGTGGAACAGGAAAAAAGTTTCACTTTGTTGGACTGTGTAAGTAGACAAAACATTATTTACGTTGGACATTCCGTTTACTAAAGAATAAATCCTAAAAATGACAATTTTTCACAACTTCATAGTGGACTGACCCCTTAAGGGATTATTCTGGTAATCACGTCGCAAAATTCAAGGTTTTTTTCTCAGTGAATGCAATAAATAACAATGTCAAACTTTTTTTTCATTTATTATATGACTTATAATGACTACAGAACAATTTTTTAAACACACTTTTAATTGTGTTTTTCAATGTTATCTAGATTATCTGATTTCAGCTCACAGATTCGTCTGAAACAAAAAAACCAAACTGATTCTTATTCATTATGAGTACCGCTACCATAGGTGCCAGAATCAGCCGCGTAACTCAAAATTTAACAAAATTGCGCGCATTTAAACTTTCAGTATCGAAATTTCCCATTTTTACTTGATATTTGAATGCACGCAATTTTTTTAAATTTTGACTTACGTGGCTAATTCCAGCACCTGCGATAGCAATACTCATAATGATCAGGAATCAATTTGATTTTGTTTCCGATGAGTCTGTGAGCTGAAACCACTCCCACCGTCTTTTCAAAGTCACAATTTTTACCTTCAGATAACATTGGAAAAACATAATTAAAAGCGTATTTAAAAAATTGTTCCATATACATTATAAGTAACCCAATAAATGAAAAAAAAGTTTGACATTGTCATTCATTGCATTCACTGAGAAAAAAAACCTGAATTTCTCAACTTGATTACCAAAATGACCCTTTAAATACACAGATATATATATACTTACCAGCTTAACAAGATACTCTTGATTGAATTTATTTCTAGCCACTAATCTCGCTTCCATGTTCTTCGAATTGTTCTCAATAGCGTCCGCGATTTGTTTCGCTGTGACATAACTTAAAGTACGCATGGTAACGCGTTGATGTTCTACGTCAACTACAAGAGAAACTAATCCATCGATTCTTATTAATATTGCCTCTAACTCCGCACGGGTTTCCTAGTTCATATATATCATTGCTATAAGATAATATGCTAGATATACAATGAGAAAACATGTATATATTAATCGTATTTACCGGCAATAAACCTTGGACGTGTAACACGATAACATGAGTCTTTAGCTTCTTGGGCTCGATGACTCTCCTGCATCTGCTATGTAAATTGTATATCGGCGGTTTCATTCGTTCTATATCATCTTTTATACACTGTGCCCTCTTAACTATCTTTGGTTCATCTAATTGATATTTATTTATAATTGCGTCCAAAGCCTCGCGAACCCCGAACGTAGAGGTTATGTGCACGTAATTGTCCACATTTTTAACAAACAGCTCTAGGATATCTAAGCCCAGACTGATAATCTCAGAATCGGGTACTTCCAGGACATACGCTACGTACGACAGAACAGTTTTATCCTAGAATCATAGAATCGTGAGAGTAAGATATTAACGAATTCGGCGGAAAAAGCTATCTTACCTTTAAGATCGTGTCATGATTTACAACGTCGTAAGCCAATTTCTTATACGTCTCAAGGGTCGCCCTTACTTCTTTCGGATCTATAGAATCGTCCACGTCCATTATCTAAAAGCGTAATGTTGACATTAACTTTGCCTGAAACCAGCGCGAACGACACACAGGGAAAAGTATATACTTTCACGTTACGCGATTATTCGTTCTCGATAACATTGATAACTACTCGAAAACCAATGGAATTATGTTAATATTCCCGTTAAATTGAGCAGTAATAGTGGTACACGCTTCGCGGTGGCTAAATGTATTCAGCGCACTGATACCATCACAGATTTCAAAGCGAGGAATGAATCTGAAGCTGCTTATTGTGTCGAGCCCGACAGATCTACAGTTCAGCTACAGTCCAAGTAATATCGAATAATAAATGATCTCGTGTTCGATCAGTTTCGAGGAGAGTATTACTGCACCGTTATTTTACGATCGGTAGTGTAGTCATTAAAGACGATCTCATAGTTTTTTAAAGCCGTATCAGCTGTTTATATAAAAAAAAGATACACCTGAAGGTATCACTGACGAGAGAGAGGATAGAATTATATATGCCGTATATACGAACAATCAATGGTTCTTCTGAAAAAAGCAAAAAGCGAGCAGAGACTGTATACGTTTGACATATCCATAAATCCGTGTATACGACGTGATGTGTGTCAGCGCCTGTGCGCTGGTAAACACGCGTGTGCGTAAATACGTATAATACACATGCGTAATTCGGATAAGTGTACCAATATTACCCTACGTAATAATAACAATGACAGTCATGCTAATACCAGCTGCTGCCAAATTGTTTCGATGACGCGCATATTGTGCGGCACAGTGGCGAGACCAGGGGGACCAAGCCGTCATTCATTGGCCGAAGTTCCCGTTTAGTTTGCGCCTTATCGGTAGGAGGCGCTAGGTACATCACAAACACATACCTAGGTGTATCAGTGAGCACGCACACAACCTTTCGACGTTGGTGACGCCGTCGCCATTTTTAATTGTTTCAATTTGGTGCGGATAGTGCGGATACGAGGAAGTCTAACCCCCGTGGATCCATCATCGCATGAGTTAAGTGATTTTTGTAATATAGCGTCTTTGAGATAGTGTAAGTTTTTTTATTAATTCCATTGATTTAAGTTTCAGATTATGTCCAGGCCTAAGAAGTGCGAAGTGAAAGGTTGCGAATCGGGAAATGCACTACTGAGGACATTTCCCGATATTCTTAAAGACCGAGAGAGGTGCTTAAAATGGATTGCTGCTTGCGGCAATCCATTGTTAATGCACCAATCTCTTCGCAACAGGAAGATCTGCGATGCGCACTTCTTAGGCATCTACAAATTACAAACGCAACTTTGTAAGACTGCTGTTCCAACGCTTCAACTTCCAGGTATGTTTAATATATAGAGTGTACGTTTCTTAAACCGTACTGAAAATATTGTAAGGGGTGATTCCAGAGGTAAAAATAAGACAAAAATTAATAATAACGATTTTGCGTTTCGGCCTTCATTTTGCAGTAATAATGGTTTAAAGTTAAATTTCTATCTCCTGAACTAATAGTCGGAGGACACCGCGCTTTTATAGTTACATTATCGACTTGCAATAGAACAAAAAAGTATTGATACATTTTTCTGTATCTCTTAGGGTTTAACATTTATAAAGTTTATAATATTCAAGATTCATTCCTTACCGACATCTCGGATTTTAAAAGCTTTATAAATGTTAAACCCGAAGAGATACAGAAAAATGTATGAATACTTTTTTGTTCTATTGCTAGTCGACAATGTAACTACAAAAGCCCAGAGTCCTCCGACTACTAGTTTAGGAGATAGAAATTTAAATTTAACCCATTATTACTGCAAAATGGAAGCTCAAACGCGAAATCGTTATTCTTGATTTTCGTCTTATTTTGACCTCTAGAATCATTTGCATGGTTTACATATAATTTACTTTACTAAACACTATTTTAATATTTTGTAGCACCAATTGATATAAGCTGCTTGCTACAGCATGCAGTTGACCATCAGGAGGTACCGGAAGTAAGGGAACCGTTGGATGTACATATTGGTAAGGAAATACAAATATATACTTACTAGCTAAGTACCCGTGCTTCGCTACGGTTCGCTTAGTTCTTTTATATATATAGCTCATATTTACTATTTATATATATAGCTCATATTTTTGCAGTTCATATTTACTGAGAAACCGCATTTCAAAGTATGCAACTTCACTTTTATATAATAGTATAGATATAGATTATAAAATTTAGAATGCGTGTGTTTGTTTTTATTTAAACTTAGAATTTAACTAGTTTATACAATATGAATATTTGTAATTTCCGTTACAGATAATAATAATAATGGACCCCGTGGAGGGATTGGCCGCCTGGAGGTTCAGCAAGCAGCTGAACGTATGGAGGTCCATACTGGTAAGATATTTTTCAATAGTAATGAATAGTAGTGTAGTAATACAAATTAAATTTTTCTATCTTTATGCCATTCCGATCAGCAAATTATTAATTTACCCCATAACTTCGATAAGTCAAAACCTCTATAACTCGAAGATTTTAGTTCTTCCCTTCAGATTCGAGTTAACGAATTAATCATTTGTAATAAATTTTACAGATACTGGATATGCTGTTGCTGGCACCTCTGGACAATCATTGCGGACAAGGAAAGGTACTGTGACGTTTTATATTATAAACTATTCTTAAGGTTGTTTTATCATAAATCTAGTTCCTCTAAAAACTCCCTTAAACTTGTTATTTGTACTGTTTATTAGTATTCCCCAAATCCTCCTTTTAATATATATGTGGTTGTAAGGAAAAACGACCCATGTCACATGTTTTCACTTTCGAGATATTGTCATTGAAAGTTCTAAACACCAATTCTTCTTATTAACAATGTTTCCTTGTTTTCTTCTTACGATATAAACGTATATTTCCTTCACTTTGCATAATATTCAATATTCGTATAATTAACGTAAATAATAATAAAGAAAATAGTAATAATTTACATACACTTTAGGCAGAACGACACAAGTCCACTGGACTTGTGTTGTTCTGCTTGAACATTAAGAAGAAAAGAAAAGGAATGATTACTTTTCCTTCTTTTACTTTCTTTTTTTTTTATCTTCTTTCGTTTTCTTCTGCGCTTTGTGTTGTTCTTTGTAAAATACAAATTACACATTTATGTATCACTGATACTTCATAGTGTGCTGTTTCTAGTAAGATAAAAATATGACATATAATTTTGCTCATTTTGTTCTACACAATATACGTTATCGTATATACAGATAAATAAAAGTAGCAAATAAAAAGCGATCACGAAGGAAAGATACGTCGTATTCTCAAAATTTTGTGGACTTACGTTGTTTTGCCAAATGCGTATTAATTGAATATTGGACTTCGGATAAATTGCATTATTTTTTCAACGTATAAAATTCGTTTTCATGCATTTTTTTCTGATAAAAACATACATCCAATATTCTAGAGTTGAATTAATGCATAAACTCAAATTTTTTTAAATTGTGACATGGGTCGTTTTTCCTAACAACCACAGATATATTCTTTATGCTGAGCATGTGCTAACAGCTTGTTTTTTATTATAATCCGGAGCATGGGGTGTTGATAAAACCACTTTAAAGTTTATACAGTTTTCTGGGTGCTGGAAATTCAGTTTTTTTTGCATGCCTAAATTGTTTTACTTTGTATTATTTAGCATCTGTGCTGAAATTGTTCAGTGCAACCAGGACGTCCAGCCTTTCTCCAGACGAGGTGCGGCAGTATAACGTAATTGTCTCCTTGATGAAAACAAGGAGACAAATGCGTAACCGCCATGTAGAATGTAAGGAACGTTTGCAACATACCGAAATGTTGTTCAAACGTGGCTTTGCGGAACGCATTGAAAGTCTGCCAGCAACTGTGCGAGAGTTTTTTGCATTACAAGTCCGTAACATGGGACGACCTAAGTTCAGTAGAAATTACACTTTAGATGATAAAATTTTTGCGCTTTCATTGCAGAAGCAAAGTCCAAAGGTTTATCGATACCTTTCAAATATTTTCCTCTTACCTAGTGCAGAGACCTTAAGAAAAATGGTCACTAAAATCATTATATCTCCCGGTATTAATAAGTCTGTCTTCCACAGCATTGAAAATATACTCGACAATTTCGAGGATTCGCGGTATAGACATTGCATTTTATTATTTGACGAAATGAAGCTTAGTCCCCGGCTTCATTATAATGTCAAATCCGATAGTGTAGAGGGACTAGTAGATTTCGGGTTTTCGCGTAATAGAGACATTGCAGACCATGTTCAGGTCTTTATGTTAAGAGGAATATTTGGAGATAAACCGTGGAAGCAAACAGTGTCGTACTCCTTTTGTAGGGGCACCGCTTCATGGGAGTCGATAGCGCGTACATTTAAGGCCATAGTTCAGGAATGCACTTTTATACGGTTAAAAGTTGTTGCTTCGGTTTGTGATCAAGGGTCAACAAATGTACGCGCGATTAAGCAATTACTTTTCGACACGAAAAGAGATTGCGAGTCGGCTGAAGAGGGGCTCATCATGGTACATGAGCAAAAGATAGTACCACTGTTTGATCCGCCTCACTTATTAAAATGTATTAGGAATAATTTGTTAACGAAGGATCTTCGTTATACCCTGGACGGTGTAGAGAAAACAGCAAAATGGTCCCACTTCGAGGACACTTATTTCATTGATCGCTGTAGAGGCGATTTTAGAACTTTAATTAATATTACGGAACAGCATGTCGTTCCAAGTAAAATTAAGAAGATGCGTGTCAAATATTGTGCACAAGTCTTCTCGCGTAAAGTTGCATCTCTTATGGAACTTATGAGCACTACTGAGGCGGAAAGTGCTTGTAAATCCAGAAAGATGTCAGCTTCGGGAATAGATACGGCGACTTTATTTCTAAATTTAAATTCACTTTTCGACAGTGTCAATAGTAGGACCATTTTGAATAACGAAAGCAACGCCACAGATATTTGGGATAAGTGTATAAACTTATTCCAAAGTATGCGATTTATCAAACGCAAAGCGGGAGATAAAGAGCATCCTGCGGTGTTGCAAAATTGGATACATACCCTGAAAGGGTTCAAAATTCTTAATTCGAATTTGCTGGATCTTGGGTTTGCAGGATTCAGAACCAGGGATTTTAACCAAGATCCTTTGGAAAATTTTTTCTCGCTAGTACGACAACATGGTGGAAGAAATACAAATCCGACTTGTTCAGTATTTACTGAATACTACAAGTCATTGCTTATAAATTCATTGTTTGCCAACTCAGGAAGACAAAACTGTGAGGCAGATTGTAGTGAAAATTTGCTAAATGTTAAAGAGATTTTCGAATTTTCCTCTCGCAATCCAAATTCATACTTTTCCAATACTGCAGTACCAGTAGTAGCTATAGAATCAGTAGAGTCAATTTTGCAAAATTATGATGCTACTACAGTCAATTTAGATTACTTAGAACCGTTTATTCAAGCTTGTGCTACGTGTTGCCAAGCTTTTTTGACACAAAAAAAAGAAATAGAACAATTTATGCGAGAGGTTTATGTTTTATGTAAATATTGTTTTGATCAATTCGCGGAACATTCCAATTTAAAACTTTTAATTCAAACTTGTTTAAGCCTTTCAGTTGATGTCAACCTGAGCGATTGCCCTTTAGGGCATCTCAAAGTGTATTTGACCGACAACTATGTCGATTATGTATTAAAAAAATGTATTTCTTTCACCAATATGCTACTAAATTGTTCCGAAGAACCTATGATTCCAATGTCTGGTTTGTCATTATGTGCTTTGACATATGGCAAATCACATAGGAAACATAAGTCCTAATTGTGCTTTTATTGGGTTGGCGAATAAGTTCGTAGCGTTTTATGCTTTCTTTTATCCTAGAACGATTTGTTTGCTGTTTGGCAAAGTGTTTATATGCATTCGAAACAGCTCTTTCGAATGCATATAAACACTTTGCCAAACAGCAAACAAATCGTTCTAGGATAAAAGAAAGCATAAAACGCTACGAACTTATTCGCCAACCCAATATATATCCGAATCTCCTTTTAACTTTGTTTTGCATGTATGCGATTGCAGTATGAGTGTGCAATGCGTTTTTTATTATGTAAATATGTTTGGCTGTGGGACTGTTGCATGAGTGTGTAATGCGTTTTTTATTATGTAAATATGTTTGGCTGTGGGACTGTTGCATGAGTGTGTAGTGCGTTTTTTATTATGTAAATATGTGTGGCTGTGGGACTGTTGCATGAGTGTGTAATGCGTTTTTTATTATGTATATATGTTTGGCTGTGGGACTGTTGCATGAGTGTGTAATGCGTTTTTTATTATGTAAATATGTTTGGCTGTGGGACTGTTGCATGAGTGTTTAACTTTTTATATTGCATGAGTGTTTAACTTTTTATATTGTAGGAGTGTTTGACTTTTTATATTGCATGTAGGAGTGGAAATGAGTGCTTGGTATGCGCATGGGGTTAGCGGTTTTAGTCGGTATAAATCCGACACTGCCTAGTAGTGCGGATCCTACTAGGCGTCTTTTGAAGATTCCCGCTGTTTTCCCTCGTTAAAACAACTGAAAGAAAAAAAATTTCTAAACTATTTAATTATTTTGCAGATTCTATTGATGTCAACGAATTGAAGCAATATCGGAAATAAAATGAAATATTTTATGAGTTGTATAAATTTTGTAATATTATTGTTGAATTTAATATGTTCATTGTTATTGTAATAATTGTAATGACTAATATGATTTAAAATTAATAAAGAATTTGTATATTATTTAACACGTATTTATGTATTTAATTATACTTTTAATTACATTTAGATTTTCAGAAGGTAAATCGGAGAAAGTACGGACGTGATTCAAAGGACCCCTGTCATTTCTAAAATAAAATTTAAAAGATTAAATTTTCGAATAACCAGAAATCATTCAAATGGCGTCCTCACTTTCCCTGGTTTACCTTTTCTAAGGCCGTCTGACCATGGATCGTCGCGTCAGTGACGCGTATGCAGCAGATAGAAGGATATACAAAGAAATTGAATATATTTTATTTTCCTATGAAAAGAAGAAATATTCAATTTCAATGTTTATCCTTCTATCTGCTGCATACGTGTCGCTGGCGCGACGATCCGTGGACAGGTTTTAAAGTAAGCGGTGCATTACACGTATACACATACACATACGTCCCGATTCACACCAATTCACACATTCACAGTTTAGTTAGCGCCTTATCGGTAGGAGGCGCTACAAACTTTGCTTCACCGTTCGTAAGAGGGAGGCTTGGCCCCCCTGGGCGAGACTAGTGTTTGGACGACGTACTAGAATAAGATGGCCGACATTTGCCCTATCAGCTACCAACAGCATAACACCCGTATTACTTTTCTAATGAACTTCTTTCTCATTTCACGCAATTGGGAGCAATAGACTTTCATTACAGTGTCGCCCACGGTACTCCCAGAAAGAAGCCAATGTAGCAGGCAAGCTCCGACGGCCGCCGAGGGTAATAGGGAAGTTAAATTAGACGGCACGCAAAGTGGCGACCTACGTCTGACGTATTTTTCCGATACACTTGTCAGGTGATTGTTCGGATAAGTGTGCTAGTGTAAAGTGTTCATTGATTGTTGGAACAATGGAGTACGTGTTAATAAAAGACATACGACCGGGCCAGAAAAACATTAATGTGGTGTTTATTGTCCTGGAAGTTGGCCACCCGACTATAACCAAAGAGAACCGCGAAGTTCGAACGTTTAAAGTGGCGGACAGCACAGCTTGCATGAACGTTTCGATTTGGGACGAGCCCGGCCAGCTTCTGGTGCCCGGCGACATAGTACGATTAACGAAGGGCTACGCGTCCGTTTGGAGACAATGTTTAACGTTATATTCGGGCAAAAACGGGGATATACAGAAGATTGGAGAATTCTGTATGGTGATAAACGAGCAGCTGAACATGAGTGAACCGAATCCTGCTTTAGCGCAGCAGATGATTAATCAGAGCGGATCTGGTCCACCTGGTAGTAACGTTAACAACAGTATTACGAATAATGGAAATGCAAATAATATCGCTGGCCAAACCGGAAGGCAACCGTTGGTACGGCCCTTTTAAAATCACTATTGGCTTTGATAAACTTAACACCGTAAATAATGTAACTATTCCTGTTCACTTTACTTTCATTCTGTTTATGTTTCTTTTTCGTTACAGGCAATACAAAGCAACGCAACGACACCTGCTAGCGGCACGTCCGGCGGTGCTACGACAACAAAAAGTGGGAACGGCAGTAATGGTAGTAACGGTGGGAATAGTGGTAACACCGCGGGACTTCCAGGGGGATCTGCTAGATATTCCGGTGATTCGACAACAAAAACAACCACTGCGACAAAGACTAACTCTCGCGGTCGCGGGGGATACAGAAACGGAGGGCGCAGCGATCGTAGATAACACACGAATAAGAAGCGGCTGATTATACATGTGTAATAAAAGTATGCAACTGATCACATTCGGGACAACTGTAATATACTGTTTTTCTAACAATCCTGTATATGTGTATTGATGAATTAATGTATACGATAGAGTCTGATTAAAATATAACATGAATTGAAGACAATACAGCTGCGAGCAGTAGAGCAAAACTATCGACAAACTTAACGATTAAATATCTACTCTTTTAATATAAATACCTTTGATTTATATACATATAGAAGTATTATGCGGATTCAAAAGGAGGCTTGTCTTCAAATCATGAAACAAGAATAAAAATTTCTCACTTATTCTGATAAACTAATGTAACATGTATTATAAAATATGTAACCTGCATTTAATTAGTAAATAATTGTATTTGGTAGTTTTCTAAAATATATTTTATCGATTTACTAGGAACGACACGTATGTATAAGCACGATTTACACTGAGTAAACGAAGGTGAATTAATTCTCAATCGTTTCTCTCGTTAGGTATACATAAACCTCTTTTCTACAATCGCTACAAGTGTCTATCGCAATCGATCCTTTTACTTCAGTGTAAATATTGCTTGGAAATAAAAAAATATTGTAATCAGTGATACAAATTGTATTATGACCAAGCTATTGAAAACGTTCAACAAAATCGTGTGAATAATTTATTATTGTTAGTAATTATTTACTTAATGCATATGTTTCTTTAACTTCGCCTTCTTTTAATATTTATACGAGGAAAGAAATTTTGCTTACTCTATTCGCGTTTCAGTGTAATAAATTTGAATAATATTGTTTTACACAACTTACTGCTTGTTGTTACAAAAGAGACTGAGATAAAAAGTATTTAAAATAATGTAAGTAAATTATGCTACATAAAGAAGGCATTAGGTATGTTAATTTATACGATATTTATCTTTTAAAGCTTAGGCTCATATACAGTGGCTCACAGCCATAATTTTACACTCTTTAAAATCGCATAACATTTCTTAAATTAGTCCGAACGACTTGAGGCTTTTTTAGAAGCTAGAAGGATTAGTTTTGAAGTGATGTTTCGTCGTTTTAAAAAAAAATGCAATTGGTCGGAATAGCGAAAAAATAGTAGAGGTCGTTTTTCAAACTTTTTTGTGAGCCTGTAATGAAAATTAAAAAAAAATCGTTTGTAGATTGAAGTAAGTTATATACATGCCTAAAATTTCATAAAAATCGGTTAACATTGCTCTGAGCTACAAACTTGTACAAACGTTTAAAGATCGTAGAATAAGGTCGAGAATCGCGGAAATTCCCGAAATCAGCGATTCTCGACCTTATTCTGCGATCTTTAAACGTTTGTAGCTCGGAGCAACGTTAATTGATTTTGATGAAATTTTAGGCATGTATATATAACTTACTTCCATCTACAAACGGGGTTTTTGAATTTTCATTATAGGCTCACAAAAAAAAGTTTAAAAAACTATTTTTTCGCTATTCCGACCAATTGCATTTTTTTTTAAAAACGACGAAACACGCCACTTAACAAACTACTCCTTCTAGCTTCCAAAAAATCCTCAAGTCCTTTGGACCAATTTTAAAAATGTTATGCGATTTGAAAGAGTATACAAGGGCTGCGAGCCACTGTATAATCTCTGGACACTTGTTACTTGAAAATCAAACACCGGAATGTTTACCGAAGCCTGATTAATGCGATAAGCAACTTAAATATGAAATTGATCAGAACGTTAAGCTTACGCATAGCAAAGGAATTAAAACTACAGGATTCATCAGTTTTTCTATGACATCCCGTCTTCATTGGTGCAACTTCTAGGTTATGTTTATATATGGCTCCGCTCTCTTATCATAAGTACACACTACACACATATCAACATCGCGGTAAACATTAAAAATACGTAGTTTAATTGTATCGTTTTTACGCTTTTGTTCGCGTATTTATAGTTCGAACTATTGGAAAATTTCGCAGAATCAACGTAACAATCATGCCACTGCGTTCTACGGGCACTTGTACGTATTATTGAACATACGATTTGATAACAGATGTCGAACATCAAATACAACAATTTGCTAACAATATTTAGACGTCTTACGGAGTATAAGACGGTATGTTTAATGTATTTGTTATATATATAGTAACATTTACTAATAATATTGTTAATGTTTACGTAAATTAAGATAAGAGCATGGTTTTAAATAATAGTTAATAATTTTTCAAATCATTTACCTATAGCAATGAATAAGTTATTTTTTACACGGTGAAATAAAAATTTTAATTCAGTGGATGATTTTTTAATTTAATATTATAGTCAACCGTTAATTAATACTGTTTTATTTACAGACTGCTCTCCTTTGAAGTATGACAAGATCACATATAAAATACCAAATTGCAAAAGATGTAGATGATACATCAGACTACTTCCTGCAATCTGTCCAAGAACTTTCCAGCATGTCTAAAAAAGAAATATCCCCTTGGAGGAAGACCTTGCGAACTATTATATTGATTCTTATTTATTTCGTTTTATCTGTAGGTCTAACATTTTATGTACAATGGCTTTATAGTACATATGTAAGTTAACAGTATCGAGAGCGATTAAATCTCGTATTATTATTCGATGGTGTATTCAGAAATCCAAGGGTGAAAAGGTTTAATCGTTTTCCTACAATTTCAGGGCTTTCAGTTTCCTCTTGTCGTGGTGATGTGTCATTTAGTAATAAAGTTCTTCTTATCCGCGCTAATAAGATGCGTCAGGACGTGTTACAAGAGACAACAGCAAGTAAAACTTCCTTGGCAAAGTATAATATGGATGATTATGCCGATAGGCATAGCTAGCGGTCTTGATGTTGGTTTGTCAAACTGGGCACTTTCGATAAGTACAATGTCCTTGTACGCATATACCAATTTAGATTACTAGCGAACCGAAATACAATCGCTGTTACGGATTAATATATTTATGTTTTTGCCCAGGTATACTATGACAAAATCAACGACTATTATTTTTATTCTTGGTTTCGCCCTTGTCTTGAAGTTAGAAAGAAAGGTATGGTTGATATCTTCTAGATCGGTTTGAAGTAAATGTACATAATAAACGTAAAGTTTTCTTTCAGTCTTGGTCGCTAATATGTGTCGTAGTAATGATATCTGGAGGCTTATTTATGTTCACCTATAAATCGACGCAGTTTGTCGTTTTCGGATTTGTAATATGCCTGTTCGCATCATTTTCAAGTGGTATTCGGTGGACTATGACGCAACTTATCATGCAAAAGTCCAAAGTGGGAATGAGAAGCCCCATTGATATGATGTACTATATGCAACCATGGATGTTGCTGCCTATTGTACCAATAATGTTATGGTTCGAAGGTAAAATGTTACATGCGTATAAAGTGTTTGTCGTTGTTTCAGTATACTTCTGAAACTTCTGTGGTTTAAAGAAGAAACTGTCCTCTAGGATCTCGCATACGCACTACCTTCTCAAGCACAGACTGGAATGACGTTCATTCCCTCGCGCTGACCACCAGCGCAGTGCTCGGGAGCGCTATTATAGCTTTCCATATGGAAGTTATGGAATTTTTAGTCGTTACGTACACATCTAGTCTCACTCTTTCAATTACTGGCATAATTAAGGTGAATAGAAATTCTCTCCGTATCGCTGTGCGAGAGGAACACTCTTCTAACGATCCTTGTTACAGGAAATATGTATTTTAATCTTGGCTGTCGAATGGAAAGGCGATCAAATGAGTGGCCTTAACTTCATAGGATTGTTAATGTGCCTTGGAGGAATTACAATTCATACTATTCAAAAAGTATTATCGAATAGAAATAAGAAAACTGAGAATTTGGAGCTACAGCTAAACTCTTCTCTAAGTAATAACTTGAAGAACGAAGAGGGGGTCGATACAAGTTTACCTCTGCTGACGCAAAAATCAACATCTTTAACAAATCTTTTAAACGCAGAATTTAGTTCAGACGAAGACGGCGCGGTGAAGGAAAGCGAGGATTCTAGCGAGATACTGTCTACTATAGTGCAACGTAGAGAACAGTAAATCTCTGGCTTGTAATATCCGTATGCGATCAGACAGAATTTATTTACTATGAGAAACCATTCCTTGTCGAATATACAGACAGTTAATTGTGTTTTATACATATTTTTATATATTAATGAATTTTGCCTTCTGAAGAAGTCTTTGATAATTCTCGTTAACAAGTCTTGCTTTAGATGATATAATTTATATTTATAAATCTTTATTAATATACCAAATTCACTTTTCCTACATTCTTCCATTAGAGAAACAAATCTTTTTACTTTAATAGTTATGTACAAGTAATCGAGGATATATGAATGAAAAAAGAATATACAAATGTTTAGTGTAGAAAGAAGTTTAATTAGACATTCCCTTCGTAAATAGTATTTATTAATTGTATATATCTACAATTTTGTCTTGTCGAAACATTTCAGTCTGCGTCGATAGTTCCTTGTCCAGAAAACGCATAATAGTGTCTTACCGATTAGTGGTACTTTTTGTTGTTTTTTGTTTCAGTTGTAACATATTGTTTTGTATTTGAACATTAGAACCTTGATAAGCGCACAGTGTAATAGTGAGTAATGAGTAGATATCGAACGTAAAATGTGCATGCTGTAAGTTTGTTAATGATTTCGTATAATTAATTACAATTCTAGCAGTTGAAACTTTAGTATAAGGATATAAGTTTATTGTTCAACATTATTCTTTTACGATGTGCATAAATATAAACGTACGGCAAAAAGAAGTTTACCGATAATTATTAATAATTCTAACAAGTCTATAAAGCACTCTATTGCAATATTTTATTTTATATCTGAGACGCTTATACTTATTAATTCTCAGGATATCATGCGATGTTTATTCGATCTTATGATATGCGGGCTGATCTGAGTAATAATATTGTTAAAGTCACTTTGCCAAAAATTTATTTAATTCATAAATTCTCATATTGAGGATGTTATAATTCTGTACTTCATAGTTTCAAAGTATTCGTAATAAATTTTGTATATGTAAGCATGGTATTACTCGATTATTTACTTCTTAATTAACAAATGCTATCGATTATCGCTTATTGTAAGAAATACTCGATAAGATCATATTTCTGTAATTATACGAACTTTGTTTAAGCATTTCATAATACCACACGTCTTATACATATGTAATTGTCAACAGTCTACGAAAACGAAGCGGCACGGAGTATGTGCTTAAAAATCATAGTTAAACAGCGTAAAAACGATTGGAAATTTTATTCGTATTAAGAAACAGACGAGTTTCATTAAAAAATGCACGGAATCTCATTCTATTGGTCAAACGCGCTCTAAGTTGACTTACTTTAAAATAAGGAGACAAACTTATTTTTATATACAATTGTATTGCTATGATAAGAAGAATAAATATGATATATATGTAACAAAATCTTGATAATTACTTCAACATACATTAATAAATAATTGTCACCTACATAATTTAATAAATAGATTTCCATACTCATTACTTAGCTTGTTTGATTTGATTAGTCTTTTTAGATTTGGCTTCGATTCTCTCTTCCAGTTTGTGAATTAAATCGTCTAATTCGTCCTGCGCAGAAAATCAGCATTACGTTACATTTCGACCTCACTTTTAAATAGCTTTCACGCAGATATTTACCTCGTTGTATGTATACATCAGGGTATTATGTTTTAAAGCTTGCTTCTTCCTATTAAATAACTGCAAAGCATGTGATAAACAGTACACGCTGTCGTCTTGCGAATTACTGACCAGCGAAACGAATAGATTAGCTCTACAGGTTTCGCATTCGAAATCGCCATCCTCCTCTTTCACTTTCTTCCCTTTCTTCCGTTTCCCACTGTCTGGCAGGGGCAGCCTTTCCGTATTCATGAGACCTACCAATTCCAGTTGCTTTCGGTAACCGATCTCCTTCTCGCGAATCTTTATCACACTCGGTAGAATCTGAAAGCACAAATTATTTGTAGATAAAAGCAGGGAAATGCTTAATACACAATTAGAACTGACATTTACCTGTTTCAATATATCTATGTGGGATCTAGAATCGTTAATAATGTTGAACAACAACCTTTCGAATGAAAAGATTGATGGCTCGCAGCTATCTTGTATGTCCTGAAAGCAATTATTCCAAATTACCGTTCCGTTAGATTTAATTGCGCGACGAACAACCGTTAAAAAATATAGGATATCGTTTACTCACTTTAAACACTTGCTCGGCAGTTTCTAGCCAGGATGGTTGCGCGAAGTAAACGCTTTCAGATACTACGTAGCCAGTGCATATGCTTGACGTGAACGCTTTAGGAAATACAATTATGAATTGACCTGGCTCTTGCACAGTCTGGCATAGCGACACTCCGTTACTAACTAATAATTCTGGAGGAACCATCGCCGTGTCCGATGGTAGCCATATAGTTTTATTTTTACAATATCGCGGCACCATTTTCGAAAGAGCTTCCCTAAAGTTATTGTTATGTTCGTCTGGTATGCCGTACCAAATCTTTTTAGCACCCGTGTGTAAGTACTCTATCCATGGAAGGCCATGGGGATCGCGATACCAACAGCATGCGCTGAATAACATGCCCACGTGAAGCGTCGGCACTGTTACGCCTGTAAATAAAATGGAATAAATACTTTCTGTAATCGCAACATGTTTACAATACTCATAGAAACTTAAAAGAATATGCTCGTACCCATTATTGGACCTAAAGCTCTTAGCACTGATCCAGCATTGTTAGTCAGTACTTTAAGGTTCCATGGGTGTCTAGCAAACGGACTGTTCTTGGCAACAGAAAAGCCAAAACCACGGCCACTTGAATCAATGCTCGCAGCGTGTACGCACACGTGTCGCTTCCTTTCTGCGACGTGCTTCCAAAACGCATTCTCAACCTCATCGGCGGAGGCACCTTCGGTTTCATTCCCGGATCGATGATTCTCACCGAACCACATGCGCTGGGTGTTTCGCGCGATGCGATAAAACGCATTTAATGGCATGTTTCGGCCCTGAAAGTTTATGTAATTTCCATGAGTTATTAGAAACTTTGAACTAAGTGTATATAACTGTTTTTTAAAATACGCACCTTTACGATGCATTCTTCAATCTCATCAGAGCTATCGTCGTCTTCGTCTTCTTCGTTATCATTTATTGGCGCGTTTTGCCTTTGCAGAGCTTTGCTTTCTCTCCTCGTCCATTCGGATTCAACTTCGTCGAATAGTTTGCCTCGTTCCTCTAAATACACCATGTTACTGATAAATAAATGGAAAATATTGTCGAGCTTTCTTCTACATATTTATGAACAAATACCTGGAGATAACGTATCATACGGTAATAAGTATTTACAATAAATGTCATCCAATTTGGTTACACGATCCTGAGCAGATTTCGGTATCTTCATACCATCGGCTACTTTCTGCCATTTTTTCTTTTCGATAACTTCTTTTAATCCGCCTAAGCTCTGCACAGTTTGATATAAATGTGGCAAATCTACTTCCATGCCGCCGATCTGTAAGAAACACGAGAGCGGTAAGCGTATCGAAGAAAAGGAGAAACGGGAATCATAAACAAGAAGTTTTACCCAGGGTGGATGAGTCAATGTGATGCTTTGCGTGGCTAAGTATTTCTTTATAGCCATCATTTCCTTAACATTAGGACCCCATCTATGAAGCATACGATGCACATACTGATTATACGCAGTGAACCTCATGTCATCCGATACCTTGCATTCCGGCTAAAATACAACGAATTCCATTTATATAATTTCATTCCTGAATATCGACGTTTGGAGAGAATAATTTTAATAAACTTTACTTTAAAGTTAGGTGGCGGTACGACTCTACATATTCCAAATTTTTCTGCAATTGGTCGTATTTTGTCTATGTACTCCAGAGGGTCTTGGAAATCTTTCTCGCTAGGATGGAACGTTGGAGCCTCCACTAAACGTGCCTCATCGTTTTCGTCCTTTGCGTTTGGGAATGTTACATTATTAGTCGGGGAACAGATTTCAGCAGCTTTTTGTTTGGATTTCATTTGGCATCTGGAATTACGAGTATACAAAGAAATTTGATTAATAAAACTAATATTTAACTGTGCTATTTAAAACATGCAATTAGTATTGTACCTTTTCCCATTTTTATTCGAATCGATAGAAGCTTTTCTCTCTCGGGAAGTTTTCGGAGACTTTGTTAATTTTTCTATTCCAATAGTTCCGACACTTTGTCTAGTTACTGGTTGCATTATGGTCTCAGTTTTGCATGGAGATGGTGGTAGAATCTCGGGAGTAGATGCAGTTACGAGGGAAGTCGCACTGGTAGAAGGTACCGAGTTGTCTGTTATCAGAGTAGAAGTTGGTGGCGTACGAGTCGTAGGTTGCACCGTGCCCACAGGAGGACAACGCGCGATCGACGACGGAGGCTTGGTAACTAATTTCGCTCTTAAAAGAACTTTCTGGTTGGGTCCATTCGGCCCTTCGGTACCAAGTTTAACAGCCACGCCTTGAATCAATTGCTGGCCCTGAACTAAATTCGGGCCATTTCTCGTAACAGCTTGCAACGGTATATAGAATAGTTGACCATCGTTCTCGTCGTCGTTCTCATTATTGCCTTCTGTTTGCGTAGATATTTCCATACTCTTCTGTTGATTCGCATCTCCTTCTCCTGCGGGCTCTTGCCCCTGCACGTTGTCATCAAGATTCACCTGCACCGCTATCGAAGCACTGCAGTTTACATTGCTCCAAGTTGTTGTCAACTTGTCCAACGGTAGGACTTGTATATTGGCTAAAGTCGCAAAGTTCTTGGGCAACTCAAATCTATTAACATTTAGTAAAGAGTTCGACATATTTTTCGACTCCACTATTTTACTTTCAGCTTTCGAGAGAGCATTGCTGGCAGTATCCTTAGGTTCCGACACCTCGCAATCGTCTTTGGTAACTTTTTCTATACTCTTATTTGTATCGCCTTCAGATATGATAAGAGACGCAGTTGATTTACTCGACTCGCGAACTCTGCGTCTGAAAGGAGTACTGACGGGGACTTCGGTGTCGCTTTCAAACGCGTAAACGCTGCTCTCATTCTCTGGAGAAAATGCATTTGCATTGGGAGTTACTGTTTTCCGCTCTTTGACTTTCGGTAGGAATGGTTTCCTCGGTTGAAATATGGATTTCTTCTCTGCTGGTAACTTCTTCTCGGTAGATCCGTCCACTAAATTTTGATCGGACTTTGATATCGGATCGTTAACTTCTTCGAGGCATGAATCTTTATTTGCTTTTATATTTCGCCCCTTAGTAATTTCCTTTGTATCTACATTATTTTTATTGATATTAATGCACTCGCTCTGTTGTTTTATATCAATAGTTTGTATATCTGTCGCTGCAATGGCTATATATTTACTCTGTATACTCAAGCGATCTTTCACACTAGTTTTCTCTGTCAGTTTGGAAAGCGTGACATTAACCGGTCTCACCAAATGCTGTATTTTCGTCGAAATAGATAAATGCGAGACGTCAGACTTTTTCTCACAAATATCGTATTTAAACGTAGACACATTTTCCATTTCTAACTTACTCTCCTCTTTAGCCAGCGAACTTTCGTTCAACCATTTCTCGATTTGCTCGGTTGACATGTTTACTTTCTCTTTCCTTACGTGCAACGACGACAAAGGCATGTCTATAACATTCGTGGAAGAAATCTCTGTTTTATGATGACATTCTTTCTCAGTATTTGTTACCAACGTTGTTTGCGATTCTATCTCATCAGGCAATTCCGATTGTCCCTTCTGAAGTTTTTCAGATTGAACGCATTCATCGGTCGACACGTTTACCGTAGGAAGAGAAGTTTTATCCGGTAACGATTCGTTCTTAATTTCCTGCTCGTTAGGTGCGTCCAAGTTTTGCACATTTTCTGTCTCGGGTGTCTCTAATTGATCGGGAGGTTTTTCTGCCACGAGAAGATTGACATTAACGTGCGTCTGACAAGAATTTAATACTTTGGATATCGCTTTCTTGGTAAACCCCCGAAATGATTCTTCGTCGTCCGATACCTTTGACAAATCTACCTTCGCAATGTGCTCGGTCGAAGGTTGTTGGACTTTATCCGTGGTACTATGATTGTCACTGTTCTCGTTAGTGGCATTCTCTTCGTTCTCCTCGTTCTCTTCGTTTTCCTCTTGAACATCTTTCTTCCTTTTTAATTTATTCAGCAGCATCCCTAATGTCTCTTCATCGGAATCTGTATTTTCATCCGCGGCAGTCTTTGTTTCTTTCTGCTTCGAATCACTGGCTTTGTCAGGCAACGATTTAGTAGAGCTTTGTTCTCGTTTACGTTTCATTACGAACTTATCCTTATTAAACCTTAGATTATTCTGCACCTGAGATTTCGATTTGATATTTACAGTACTCTGAATCTCCAGTCGCGTGACGATGTTCTTAGAAGATGATCTAAGGAATCTACTCGTAGGTTTATTTACTTTTCCTAAACTTCGTCTCGTAACAGGCCTCGTGCTGTTGGTGCCATTCGAGCTCACCGATTCCTCGTCGCTATCTATCTCGCAATACTTTTGGACTCTTATTAGCCTTTTGCTCTTGAAGGTAATTTTACTAGTTTTAGCTTTTTCCATTCGCTTGTTGGACGTGCTTTGGATAGATACAATCTTGCCGTCTTTACTTTTAGTAATCGCCTTTGTAGCAGTCTGCTTTACTTTGGCTTTAATTTCACTCTCCGTTTGGGCGATCTTCCGCGCGTTCGGTAATTCTGGAAAGCTGTCCATAGAGATATTATCATCGTTCTCCAGGTCGGGGCTCACAAGCTTCCTTCCAAGTATTTCCATGTACACCGCAGCTGCCTCTTTAGTCTTTCTCGTCGGTCTTCTAGATAGATTTTTCGGGGAAATTCTTCCGCTATGGGAGCGAGTAATTCTTCTCAGTTCAGACTTGCTTCTGGTACATATATTCTTCTGAACAGTTTTCTGCGCCGTGCGCTTAACTTGCGGCACGGACTTCTCCGAAGGTCCCTCTTCTTCCTCGTCGGACGAAGATTCCGAATTCGATGTATCGCTGCCCTTCGACTTCGCAAGAACTTTCTTCTTTGGTTTAGGCGACACAGGTTTAGCTTTCGAAGAAGTCTTTTTGGCCTTGTCCATAGTAAGGACGCTGCTCCGCAAACCGAGTCTCTTAGTCTCAATTCTCGGAAGGAACTTTCTGGGTCCTAGCTTGTTCCCGGACTTTAAAATTGTTCGCTCCGTACAAGATCTCGTTCTCATAACGCACGATGTTTTGAACTTATTCTTAATTCTTTGCTTAGCGAGACGTTGCTCCTGGTACTTTTTCTTAAGCGCCTGCACAGTGGACGTGGTGGTTTTGAATTTATTAATACTCTTCTGTATCGTATTCTGAACCTTCTTCTTCTCAGTGACAATAGGCTTCATTTTGGTAATTGTTTTCTGACTCGAGTCCGCCTTCTGATTTTCATTCGATACACTACTCGAGGACGCAACTTTATCCGTCGACGTGCGTGTCGACTTGGGATCCGGCTTCTCCTTCTTGCCCCCAGCATTGAAGAAATTTAAGCTCGGAGGTAAAATCGATGTTCCTAAATGGTAATTTTAATAAACTGTTAATATATGAATATCAACTGGGAAACAGAGATTTTCTTATTTTAAAGTATAAATTCGGAGACCTCTGAAGCACAAGAATGTCAAGAAATCCTCTGTATTGGGTCGTTTGTGTGTTATCAACTCTGTTATAACTGCTGGTTTAGCTTTCTCTTTATCCTTAATCGGGGTATGCGAAGGATTAAAAACTGTTGTCACACCTTGCGCAAACTTTCTTTGCGCGTGCACTTTGGTCCTACAATAAAGAGCATATACAGCAAGAATAATAATGATAATAATAATAATAATAATAATAATAATTTATTTACAATTCACTCAAATTTCTTAAAAATCAATTTCAAGGGATTTATAAGTACTTATTACGGAAATATCTGTACCCCTTAAAACCTTGTAATTTCCCTGGACTAGAATGTATATTCTGAGCTAGAAATGTTTTATTATGCACTCACCTCTTTGGAGATTCTGAGAGTGGTTCCATAAGATCCACCAGATCACCTTCCTTTCTTTTTCTTTTATCATTTCGACTTAGCACCATTTTTCAATTTTATTAAACGATAATTCTGTTAATCGGCAGTAAAGAAAAAAAAAATTGACACAGATACGTTTAAAAGTAATTAATTGGAGGAAATTAGAATTTTACCTCATCAGCTTCCTCATTTCTACGAGAAATAAAGCGAGTGAATTTTAGGAAGACTAAAAGGCATTTGTGTTACGGGAAACTCTCGTCGGTGAATGAAAAAAAATGTTCGATATTACGGAAAGAATGCGAAAGGAAAATATGCAGTTTAAGCGTACGCGTTCGTTCACGGTTACTCAGAGTTCCGAAGTAGGTTTCATTAAAAGCAGGTAGACCGCAGGTAGACGAAAGTTACCGACACACACTATTGTAATGCCGAACATCTGTTCTTGCTTCGTACTGGAGGAACGATTGTTTATTGTGTGGTGTCAAGTAAGATTAAATACCACGCTCTGATCTATGGTTTAGATATACATAGATACGCGCTGTGAAGCGATATTGATTTCTTAAGTCTTGTCCACATTGAGTGCCCTAAGGTGCGTTTCATAGAATATAGTGATCCTCTAGTGATCCTCTATGTAGTGATCGGCAAATGTGTCCACCATTTTGGCCTACAGCGAAAGTCACAAATCGGCGGACACTTCAGTATTAAATGAACTTTGCTGCTGATCCCAGTTTTCGCTCAATGTGGTGCAATCCAATTGGGAGATGGTATTGCTTCGCCCAATAGGAAAAATTACTTGCTCTCACTATTTCCGGTTTAGGTCAGTAATGGCGTGGACCAATAGAAAACGCGAAACACATTTGCTGATCACTACCTAGAGAAAGAATAGTTCCAGCGACATCTATGATAATAAAGCAAAACAAAATTGCACGCTCAATCTCTTTTTTACCCGAAAAATTAATTATAATTAATTGTCCATTTTAACTCTTCAATTTATCACTATGTATGGAACATCTCTTTATTTTGTTTCTAACAATACTTAACATTTATAATAAATATTAATGGTATTAACACTAAATTCTTATAATTCGAACGTATTTTGACACTTGACTAAAAAGTGTAAAAATGAATGTACCTGCAAGTATTCGTAAAACGTTTATTAAATTTAAGCTCAAAATTGAACTCCTTCAAATTATTAATTTATCAACAATTGAAATTCACATTTAAGTTATTTATGTATCAAAAACGCAACTTTAGCGTCTCTCATAAATTATGTTCTTGAAATTATTATACTGCAAATAGGGTTTAAAATTTTCATACACGTTACATTGATTATTCCAATATTGAAAATTATTGATGTATTTGTAAGCTGTTATCATAATTTTCTGAATTAAAAATACGGTAACTATAAGATGTTGAGGAACTAAGTAATTATTTGAGCATTTTTGAGTATGAATAAATAGGTATGAATACAGGTGTTCCTTTTTTTTTAATCATTCTAATCATTTCCAATAATGTTTAATTAATAAATTTTTATTTAAAAGCCAATCGTAATATATTTAATAGCAGTACATACAATGGAATAGTTACGTTCGGCAGACCATGTTTTACAATTTGAAAAAAATCACTCCAAGCATATTAAAATACCGTAAAGAAAATAATGCATAGCTGCATATTTTTTCAGTAATTTAATTACAGTTGCGCGAATGAACTGATCAACGTGTTCACAGTTACACACGATATTAATGCTTTTTTCGTCCGAGCAATAATTTTTTAAGGTTATATCCAAGTGTAATTATTTTATAACAGCGTTTTGTGAAATTCAATTCAACATATATTGTACAACTCTGTTACTTTATCGTAAATGAATTATGATTCCAGACCTATTCATCTTCTAAAATAGTTTAAACAATGTCAAATGGTAAAAATCAGTTTCTTTCATTTGTCAATCAGGTAAGACTTATTAAAAATCAACATTCATAAAAGAAAATAAGAAGTTAACATATGAGTAATATAAATGTTAAGTGAGCTTCTCAGAATAAAAAATAATTAAGTTCGATATAACTGCATTCAATGCGAATATAGATAACGAATTTGATATTTTTTCAGGATGACTCTATGCTACGGAGAGTACATAACATGTCTTCGGGGACTAACGATGTTGTAGCCTTGGATTATTTACAAAAGTACGTAAATAGTCTGGAAAGTAAAGATTCAGGATTGAATGTGTCTGCTATCGCTGCGAATAATTCAAACATCGCGTTATATTTGAATTGCATAAATAGCGATTACAAAAGTACTAATTTTACTAACGCAGAATACAAGTTTATAAAACTCGAGAATGCCATTTTGCAGAATGCGATCGGTTCTCATACTGAATTAAAAGCTAAATACATAATGCAAGACCATTTGAAAATGGAAAACATGGCTATGAAGTCTATTGCCTCGTTCGACGAACGAAACGATTATATCGATGATACAAAATTAATGTCAACGGCATATAATAACGTAATTAGTTCGAAAGATATCAGGAATAACAATAGACCTATTACCGTAAAAACGCCTTTTATAATCGAGAAATGTATTTTTACACAAATTAAGGAGAAATCTCATAATACAGAAAACGATAATAAAAGTTCGAACAACGAAAACAATGATCCCGAGACTAAACTTACATCGTCGGTTAATCAGAACAAAAGTAAAGTCAGTGGGTCGGATATGTTAGACAAGCATATCAAAGCATGCAGTCAGTGCTCGATGACGTTCAGATACAAAAGGCATTTGGATCGACACTTGGAAGGTCATCAGAAAAACAATTGTTCCCACTGCAATGCAAAATTTGCCAGGCGCAAGCACCTCGAAATACATTTATTCCGTTCGCACGGCGAGAGAGTAACAAAGTATCCGCACTCCTGCGACGTATGTTCTCGCAGCTTCCCTAAACGTACCTTGCTACACCGTCATCGAGCTAAACACAACTACGAGAATGGCAAGGTCTGTTCGGATTGCGGAGAAATGTTAAAGGCGGAAGAAGACGAGGAGGAGCATAAAAAGAATCGTTGCACGAGAAAGCAGTACGAATGTAAAAGATGCTCGCAAACATTCAGCATCGAGCAAACGTATCTGACTCATATCCAGAACCACGATAATCACAAATGTTCGAAGTGCGACGTTGCGTTTGCGTCTAAAAAGAAGGCGCACGAGCATTATAAAATGGTGCATTCCACGAAATTGAATGATAATAAACCGTCGAACGATGGTGAGTTCTTATGGCGAAGAAATGAGAAATATATTCAGAATTCATAAAGAATCTTTATTTTATAGGTGTTTATTTCTGCGCTGACTGTAAGCATACTTTTTTCAAACAGGATGATTACTCGCGTCACTTAGAATCTACCTCGCACCTCAATAAAATAAACAGGGAGATACCTTTAAAAGATATCTTCGCCTGTCCGATTTGTTCTAAGAAATTAATATCACGCAGAGCGCTCGATCAACACGTCAGACGTATACATAAGGGAGAGAAGAGGTTTGCGTGCAACATTTATGGCTGCACATTTCAATGCGCGAGGAAGTCAGACTTGGATAGGCATAAGCAGTTGCATGTAGAGCAAAGGAACATTGTGTGCGAACAGTGTGGGAAAACTTTTACTAGCGTTAGTATTCTTAACGATCACGTTCTTTACGTGCATAATAAGGAGAGGCAATTTGTCTGCGAAGAATGTGGTAAAACTTTTAAACGGAACAGTTTGTTGAAAAGGCACAAACTGTCTCATCAGCAGTATCGACCGTTTAGTTGTATGCAATGTAACACTGCGTTTAAAAGGTCGCATCACCTTACTCGTCACATGGAAACGTGTCACAGAATTACGCTTGAAAAGAAGAAGAAGGTGAATTCAATTGTATATATTTCGTTTCAAGCAAATATGCACTCCGCGTTAAAATTAAAGGAACACTATAATTTCCCGAAAATCTTGGTCATTTTCAAATGGCTATATCTCTGCGAAAAATAGTCGAAAAAAATATTTAAAACACGCATTTTAACGCTTCAAGCTTCTAGTTTTTGAATCAAACAAAGACTTAAATTTTTTCTTCGAAACAAAGTTTCAGAAATTTTTTCTTAGTTTGAACGTATGCAAAAAAATTTTTAGCTCGTGCATACGTTCAAACTGGGCAAAAATTTTTGAAACCTCGTTTCCTACGCTTCATCTTGATAAAACAATATCATAATGGAAGAAAAATTTCGAGTCCTTGATTAAAAAACTAGAAACTTCAAACGTTAAAATGCGTATTTTAAATATTTTTTTCGGACATTTTTTGCAGAGATATAGTCATTTGAAAATTAAAAAAACTTTCGAGAAATTATAGTGTTCCTTTAATTTTAACGCGTAGTGTATATGTCATATAAGAGAAATGTGCATTTACAATATAATGTTTAACAGGTCGTGAAACTGATGAAAACGGAAGATGGTCACCTGGTTCCGATACCAGAGAAACCAAGAAACCTTAAGCCTAAGAAGCTAAAAATTAGAGGAGGATCTAATACAGTCTTAACGTCGAATGAAAAGGCTCTGTGCTTTGAGAGCACGGATATTGCTAGCGAAGACTTTAACTCAAGCTTGGAGCTCCAATCACTGCCTAATCCAGATGATCTCTGTGAGAATCCAACATTGTCATTAGAATTTATAAATTTATTACCGACTACAGACTCTACCCCTCAAGTTCTCTCGTTAGTAGATATTAATGCAGAACAGATCGTTACTGTAGAAGTGTCTGGTCCAAAGACATTAACGATGAATAATCTCATAGACCAGTTTGATACGAATTCTAACGAGATACTGAATCTTACAAGTTATCAAGATCTGGAATTTCAGCATGGGATTTTAAATTCAGATCAAAATTTCTATGACCATACAAACTACTCTGAGTTATCATTGGGAGCTGCTGAAGGAACGTCGCTTTTTGTAGACTCAAACATTAACAAAGTAGATAGTTTACCGATAGAGAATTACTTAAATCAACCATTTCCATTATTCTTAAATCTTTAATCAAACAAAAAAACAATACTCGATTAGAAAGTTGGACCGTTTTTACAAGTTTCTGCAATTTTTATGACAACACTTAAGTGGTATACAAGTACAAACAGAGCTTAATATCTGCAAAATTCAGGAATTTCTATAGAAACTACACAAAGCCACTCGGGCTAATTACATTGTAAATGTAATAAGAAATTTTTAATGATCGATAAGAATATGTGATATATTTTATAGTATTTAGCTTTAACGAAATTGATCATGCATTTAGTAAACTAGGATAAGTGTACATGTATAGTATTTTCAGATGTTTATTTATAATTGTTTATATTAAATTTGATACGAGAAAAATATAAATGTATAAATTTTTTAGTTGTTCCACTTTGAAAATATACTTTTTATTCGATATAGCATTCTACTTATTTATTAAACCCGAAAATCTCCCATTACAATTATTTAACGTTCCTAAATGTTACAAGCTTTAACACGCAGCGGTATAAAGGAATCTTAGATTATACTTGAAATAAAAATTGACAAAATGTACATACAGAAATATCAATAACACAAATGTAAAAAACACTTCGCCTTGGCGAATATAAGTACATAATTATAAGATTGATTTATTTCCGGGATCGCTTAGAATTTATATATTAAACCATTTATGTGCATCTGCAAATTTATTATGTCATTATATATGTATAACTTTAGTCACAATGAATTTTCGTAATCATATCTGGTAAGTAAGAGTAACAATATAGTTCCTACTTTATTGTTGGTGTATATTTAGATAAATATTAGTATCTTTAATTACGAACACCTTCCATTCTTCCCGCACATTTCTAAATATCGTGAAAAATTTAGCGTTAACGACATTTTACAGCAACGCGATTTACACAAAGTGTATATTATACACAACATATACATCCTTAATTTTATATCGTTTTCAACATCATGTATATATAATGTAAACATCCGATTTACAAAAGTCGATAACAACTTTGTACATACAATAAAAATATGAATGTAATAAATAAATAAACAAATTGCAAAACCATTCACAATTAAGACAGAATAGAAAACTTGAACAAAATTTAGATAAAATAATATGCGCCAATAAAATTTTATCAATATTATGCTCTTTGTTTTTTATTTTGCCGGTATACTATTAAAGCACCAGTCTTTACAGTTTCCTTATTTTTATACCCATATATTTTATGGACACTTCAAGTCGACAATGCTTAATCATATATATTGGTACCTTTTACAATATTTAGCTTAGCAATCAGTTTTCAGTTTCATGCATCTTCCAGATCCCCATCGTGTCTTTCTCATGAAACAAATCTGTACAAAAGTAAACCTACAAGTGCCGCGCTTGCTCCTCCAATTATGCTCCACGTAAGCTTCGACGTGGTTTTAATTTTATTCTCTTTCTTCGTACTCTTCGGAGCATTATTGCTTTTGTGGGTGCCAAGCATTTTACGATATAAATTTTTCTCGTGTTGCGCATCTTTAGCGTTCTTTTCTTTCAAAATTGCCAGCTCCATTTGAATAGCTTTCGTCTCCGGCTCTAACTTTGCTGCTTGAAGTAATACTTGATACGCCGCCGTGTGTTCCCCTTTATTATGCAAAATTTTTCCTACGAATATGCAATGAGTTTAATGTATGCGACTCGTTACAATACCAAACACAATTCTCAATGATACTACCTTTTCTGAAAAGTGCTTTTACATTATGCGGCTGACAACTCAGCACACTTTCTACGCTCATTAACGCTGCGTCGTAAGCTTGCGTTTTCATTTGAGCAGCTGCTAAATTATTATACAGTTTCATACGATCTTCCAACAGAGCCTGCAATTCTGCATCAGTCGTAGACTCTTCAGTCTCATTTTGATGAGACGTACGACTCTCCATTGGCAGTAGAAACTCTAACGCCCTTCGATAACACTGTATCGCCAGCGTTGGTTCGTTACGAGTGAACCACCAGTTTCCACGTTCTCGCTTCTTATTACTTTAAAATAAAGACACAACGATTATCTACTATTGTAAACGATATCAATGACTATAAGAACAATGATTACCCAATTTCTTTTCGTTGACTAATGCTAAGCGTCTCTAGCTCTTCTTCGAGTTCGACAGACTTCAATTCGACTGTATAAAAGATGGTAGCATCGGGCGGTATGTCGGGTTCTTTTCCTAGTTGCCCATAAGCAAATCGTGGATATACTTCGATCTCTGCGACTTCGTCTACATCCATAAGCGCAATTGCTAAATCCAATCCCTACGACGAAGGAATATAAAGATGAACTTATCGTTTCTTTTTAAATGATCTAATATAATTATTCTTACATATTAATATATTAATAATTATTAAAAATGATTATTTTTCATCAACCCTTCCACCATTACGTATTATATTATATTGATACAATAAAATTAGTGCTACTAGCTTTTGATACATTCATATTCATACTTAACGTTTAAAAGGGTCAACAAACGTAATAAATAATCTTTATGGCCTGCGAATCATTGCACGTTAAAGAAAGAAATTTATAAGTATAGACAGTGCACGACACCTGAATCACTTCGACGTCACCTAATTGAATTTTAAGATCTTCATGTTCCTCGGCTATCGTACCATCTTTTAGTTTACCAACAATTTTCAGAATACACATATCGGATCTATTCGGTCGCGTCCCATTTTTACCCTTTTTTATGACTTTCTTTCTGAGCTGCCCGTTCCCTAAAATATCTATCCATTCTTCAGGCTGGTGATCGTTTAAAGCCGCTTTGGTCATCGGATCTGTTGGGTCGACATCGAAATTTAATTCCTCTTTGATGAAGTCGGCCTGGGTCGTTCCTGATTCAACCGGTCCATCTGCCATCTTGAAAAAATTTCAACAAATCAGCTAATTTTCTAAAACAGAGACTGCGTAACGATTCAGGAGAAATGTTCCAGAAGCATTACATAAAGGAATTAGTACTGATTTGCGTTCTTCGGGGTAGTGAAACTTTTTCATTAAAAGTTGTCATTCTAAAGGAAAAGAAAGTTGAATTTTAGCGACTTAGGACCGTTTAATCCGCGCTACGGAAGACGTTATATTGTTTAGGGATAAGAGTTTATCGAAATCACGGATGGATCGTGATCAAGAATTCCGCATTTCATTTGATAGATCGCCGGATATGCGACGAATGTGTAATCGACGGCAGAAAAATTGCACACTCATTTGGTAATCGAAAAAATTTGAAGCGGGATTATCGTTACTGCTTTTTGTTATGCCACGGCGAATTCCGGCCGAACCTCTTGATAGGATGCCCGCAAAGGAAATACACACCTCCTTATCTTCGAACGTCTCGGCAGTCATTGGGAACGCTAAAAAATGATATCGTACACTTCTGTTTATTTGCCAAACACGCGATACCGGTTGGCTTCAGCCACTATCTGAAATCAGCCTCGGAAAGGCGGGACGGCATTTCGAGAATGTTCAATCGATAATCGAAGTTCACATCGAGTTTGCCACATTGTGATTACGTAAGGCGTAAACGAACGATCGTTTCGCGCTTATCGAATCCAATGCATCACGTTTAATCGCCCGATAACGCTGGAATAAAATTACGATCAAGTAAAGTTACTGTGCTTTATGACTAATTCAAGCATTTTATATAACTCGTAACATTTAAACTCGTGCCGAAAATTGTTTAATAGATCCGTAACAACTCTCAACTCCATTTAATCAACTCTTTTCATCCTACATGTATGTAATACAATGAAAGCACATTAAGTATCGTACAAATGCTCGGTCTTTTAATTGCGAATTAGTTTCTTCGTCTATATATGTAGATCGCCTTTGTGTATGAAAGCATCCAATACAGCGTTACAATGACCGAACAAAACGGCCAGTAAATTGTGACGACGACGAGTATATCGGTGATGAAAAGACATCCTTTTCATTATACCATAGCGCAGAGTTTCAAACGGTTTATTTGCTTGGATGAATGTTCCGTAAATGTCTTTCATAACATTTGTGTATATAGGTCTTAGAAATAAAAGTCTCTACGAAAATGTAAGGCTGTTAACACTTTCAATCATTCGCGTAATCTAAGTTTACCTAATTCTGAGCATTACTCGCTTCAGCTTTCTGTTAAATTGACACCGTTTTGTGATTCCGTGTTTAGAGAGCTTTTTCATACGTTACTGCGCGAAGAGAACGTGGCCAATCAAATAATCACACATTTCTAACATGTGCGCACGCGCAAACGATCCACGTTCGACTGCGTCCCATTCTGACAGAGCGCAGTCGTTGGGAAGCCTTTGTGCGGTTGATTTTCGTTGAATTAGGTAGTCTTCCCATCAATAATGAAGTTACTTTTGTTAGTGGGTCTCGTGCTATCGGTGTTTTGCTCGAGTAGCAACGCCGACGATAAAAAAGGCCCGAAAGTAACAGACACGGTGAGTAAATTCCTCCAATACCGGTACACAGTGTAACAGACGCTTTGTTCGCAAAGAATATTTTTTTTTCGCACAAAGTAAGGTAAAAATAAAGTTCCATAAAGCAAATGTGGACCGATTCTTAAAGAATGTTATTATCGTCTTTCTTTTTACTGAAAAATGTAATTCAGAATAATAGGTATTTACTTTTACTTATTTTTAACACGTGCACGTTTTAGCGAAAAATTCGGTCGTTAGTATTTTGTAAATTACTCACATTTTTGCGTAAAACTTCGATGTAAGGTGGTTAAGAATTTGTACGATTCTAAAGAGAGGAATAATTCTTATATATGTAGGTATGGTTTGATATTAACATTGATGGGAAACTTGAGGGAAGAGTTGAGATTGGTCTCTTCGGAAAGACTGTTCCAAAGACTGTTAAGAACTTCGTAGAATTGGCTAAGAAGCCTGAAGGCGAAGGATACAAAGGCAGCAAGTTCCATAGAGTCATTCGGGAGTTCATGATTCAAGGTGGAGACTTTACAAAAGGAGATGGAACTGGAGGTGCGATTATTTCTGTTTTCTCTTTGAAACCCAAAGTCAATGTATCAAGCTTCACATAGTTAAAGCACCATTGAATTTCATTTTATTAAATTTTATTAAATTTTCTAATATTTATTAAATTTTTTAATATTCATTAATTTTTATTAAAGTTTTTAATTTTTATTCTTATTAAATTTTTTAATTTTTATTAATTTTTATTAATTTTTATTTATTCAATTTTATTCAATTTTCTAAAATTTTATTTAATTTATCATGGAACTGGAGGTTCGATTACTTCTGTTTTCTCTTTGAAACCCAATAATTAAATTTATTTTTATTAATTTTTACTTATTCAATTTTATTCAATTTTCTAAAATTTTGTTCAATTTATCATGGAAGTGTGCAATCACATTCGTATTAAGTGTTCACAAAAATATTGCTCGATCTTAGGGCACAGTATCTACGGAGCTCGCTTCGAAGACGAGAACTTCAAATTGAAGCACTACGGCGCTGGATGGTTGTCTATGGCGAACGCTGGAAAAGATACCAACGGTTCCCAATTCTTTATCACCGTGAAGCAGACACCGTGGCTTGACGGTAGACACGTTGTCTTCGGCAAAATAATTAAGGGAATGGTACGTTACATTATTCAAAGATAATGTAATATACTTAAACGCCGCGTGCATTTATTACGCATTTATAATTTACAGAGCGTGGTACGAAAGATCGAGAGCGTAAATACCGACACTCGGGATAGACCAATCAAGGACATCGTAATTGCCGATTGTGGGGCGGAGGTTGTAGCCGAGCCATTTAGCGTAACGAAAGAAGATGCTACCGATTAAAGCAATTTCATTTTTGTCTACTACTAAGAGTAAAGATTAAATATAAAGACTAACAGTTAATTGCTACGTATTAAAAGAAGGAATTAATTTACATTAATATTTTGACTTGATGATTCTGTGTGCCTTCCAAATTGATTTACTAGAAACAATGTGATAACGAATGTTAAAATTCACGAATTGTTAATTAAATTTAAAACCCTTCTTATTTCAGTACAACTGCTCGCAATACTCTCATAAATAATTAGGACACATTACACGTAAAATATCCCAGCATAATAATAGGTTTATTAATTTCAATTTCAAACAACATTTAAACTGAACCAGGTATTTGTAATATGCCATGGAGCATGCAGAGTTGTAAAAGCACAATATTGTACGAAAGGTATCTTATCATTAATTGTTATCTTATCCCAACTTTTATAGAAACATACACATGTAAAGAGGCGCAATAAATTTTATATACATATACCTGTGGTGGATTTCTTTCTTAATCAGAAAATAAATAATTTGATTAAAACAATGCGTTCTCAGCTTCCCCTGTACCCCCACACAAATAAAACAAATTTAGTTCGATATATAAGAGTCAGCTACATGGACTATACAGTATGCGACATAAATAGTTGCACTTTTTTTCCAACAACGCTAAGAACACTAAGCCTTTCACTTTAAAGGTCCTGACATTCTCACCAGTAAAGTCTCAGATTCTACTTCACATTTTACAAGACGCACGTTCACGTATATAAAATTCAATTCAACAACTCTGAAGCAAATATGGTTAAATAATTTTTATAAATATGTAGCACATTCTGAATTCAATTTCTCGTAATAAACAATCCTCTGTTTAATGAAGACTTATCGGAATAAATCTTTCTCAAATTCGTGAATAAAATAAATATTATTCGTGAGAAACAGATAACTTACCTTTCGAATAAAACGGTGGGCTACGTGTCACGTTGGGCGGAAGAAGGTCCTACAGGAGCATTCATTCGAATGATTTCTATAGGAATAATAAGTATAGAACTGACGAATAAAAGCTGTTTCCAATAAAGATTATTCGTTATTTACGAACCTTGTCCCGTATTTGTGAATAAATTCTCGAATTTTACTTGTTATTTAAAATAAACTTTCTCCATCCCTACTACTATTTAGGAGATTGCGCATTGGCATTATTAGACGCGTACCAACCAAATTCAACTCCCCGTTGTGTCGTAACCTCGCAACTTAAATATGTTGACACTTATCAACTATTTCTTTCTTTCCACATTACAAACTTCTTTCACTCCGCGATGTGATACAACTACTTCGTATCAAAAGTAACAATTAGCATTCGGATTTCATTCTAATCGTTCCACCGATTGATGATTGAAATCGTTTGGAACTTAAGTTACTCGGCGTATAAATTTCATAGACATTATTATTTAAGGGAACAAAATGATCAAAATCAAATCTGTATTAATTTATGGCGCATCGTTTCTATTTTTAATGCTACTGCTTCTGTTCTACATACTCGGAGCTGCCCGTTACATTACGGATTTCGAGGAGAATACTTGTGAAATGACATATATGTTTGAATATCCACAGTATGTGGTAGGTAAACATAACACGAGATTTTGTTGCGATTAAAAAAGCTGAATGAATACCACCTCAGTTTATTTGAATCCTATATAAGGCTGGAACAGACATGTCCAGTAATTTAGTCGAGTAGCGTGTAATTTAGTAATTTACCATTGTTTTCATAAACTAGTCGACTAAATTTTAGTGTCCGCACAGAGTAAGTTATTAAATTACTCCCTACTCGACTAAATGACTCGACGTCTCTGAACCAGCCTTTAAACGCAGTACGTTCTTCTTGCTTGCTACATTGGACTTTACTAATCGCGCATTACTAATTAAAAATTACCATATATCGAACAAGTCGATAACATCGGGCAATCTATAGATATTATTGTAAAACTGCTTCTAATAACACATTTCTTAGCAGCAATTAGAATAAAAGTTCATGCGCTAGCTTCTATTCAAAGTCTCCCTCTTACTTCTTATAAGTTATTTGTAATTAATTTGTAATCCAAAGAGCATAATTAAAAAGAATATTAATTATAAAGAGCAATGCAGTTTATTATACCTTTATATTACGATTATCGTTGTATTAATACCAGTATTACTTTCTTTATATATTACGATAAGGATCTTATTAATGTTAGAGAATCTCCTTGGATAACGAAATAGAAGAACAATATCCTAGATATGGATTATACGCGTATGGAGAAGGTTTCGTCACAGAGAAACTTAGAAGAATGTATTTCTCAGGGATACCGGTGCTTTTTGTACCTGGCAATGCCGGATCTCACGAACAAGGTTTCTATAATCCGTTCTTAACGTCCTTCTGTCTTGGATGCAAAGAATTTCTAATGTTTTCCGCTTGTTTCTAGTAAGGTCTCTCGCTTCCGTGAGCTTGAGGAAGGGTTTAAAAGATAGAACCCCATTTCATTTCGATTATTTCACGGTTTCGTTAGGCAAAGATTATTCTGGCTTATATGGAGGTACATATATTATAAAAAATACCTTTCGATGTTCTTTAAAATCTTGCATCTCGTGTAATACATTGAAGCAGTAACTAATGATATCTTTATTAATCCAAGGTGTACTAATGGAAGAGACATTATACGTTTCGCATTGCATACAAAAGATTTTAAGTTTATATAAAACGAATGTAGAGAATATCGTGCTCATCGGTCATTCGATGGTAAGTATAATAGTCATACTCGTATTACAGCGGGAATACTAAAATATGTTTCTGTTCTTGTTTTTAGGGAGGTGTTGTAGCTAAAGGTTCTATCTTGCTAACTCCGAACGTAAATACTAGCATCGCAAATATCATTATTACTTTAGGCGCGCCTCATACGCCGAGATTAGTGCTGGATAGCACTTTCGCTGGTTATTATTATAATTTAGAGAGTCGCTTAAGCGAAATTGAAGACGCAGGGACAAGCGTGGTGTCTATAGGAGGTGGGCCACGAGATATCCTCGTGACCTCGACGCAGAGTTTAGATTCGACGGCGAATATCAATGTGCTTTCTACTAACATACCAGACGTTTGGAAATCTGCGGATCATCTATGTCTCCTTTGGTGCAAGCAATTAGTGCTCTCCATCGTGCGTTCATTGTTCGACTGTGTCGATTATTCTCAAAGACCTCCTAAGATTTCTTCCAACCCTGAAGAGAGAATGCGGGCTTTGTCGTATCATTTTCGTCATGTAAGAAACTCTTTTAATATCTTCGACCTATACGAACTCTATTCCTGAAATGGATTAATTTTATAGCGTGCTTCCGGAAAGAAGTTATATCGCTACAAAGAGACGATGCAATTTGAGCCCGGTGGTGAGTGGATAGAGGATATTCGAAGACATTATGTATGGAGTAATAAAGACTCGGCTAAAAGGACATCCTCTGTTTATCTGATGATTAGACTGAACGAACAGCCAGACCATTTAACTATCGACACTGTAAACTTAGAATCCAAGGATTGGCTGTTCGCGTGTACAGCATCCAGTATAGAAGGACAATCAAGAGTATGGTACTGATAGTTTTCCATTCGCTTCTATTTTGTATCGTACGGCAGTTGAGAAATATATAAAAAGTGTTATTTAATTATCTTTTAGCAACTGGGGTTGGAATCTAACAAATAGGACAAGAATTCTACCAGATCCTCTGCATCGTTTAAGGAAAACTGTCGACATAAACCTTCGAGAAATAAAATATCCTGGTGCGACACATGTTATCATAAAAATTACTCCAGGTGATTTAGAGAAATATGTTGCTGTAAATATTGATTTATATTCTTACGATACAAGGCTGATACCTATCAGGGGTAGCGTGCCCCTATTAAAGACTTTACTCCCAAGACCCAAAGCAAGACGATCCGACATTGGACACATTAGATATTATGCTACTCTTGTTAACACCATGGATGCGATAACAGTTGAGCTTAAGGCGTCTGGATGCACAGATCCGAAGCACCATGCGATTGTCGAATTCATAGAACCATGGAATATTGGTACTACGCAGATTCAGTTTTTCACGGTTGTGTAAGTGTGGTGGATCTTAATTCGCATAGAAATCCTCTAGGTTCGACGATGTAATGCGAAAGGAGATTTCTAACGTTTTAGGGATAACGGGCCGAAAACGATGAAGGTTCAAACCGGAGATAAACATCCTGACGCTACTCCAAGTTTGCGGATAACTTTGGACTCAGCGTGTTCGTATGAAATTAATATTCAGGAAAGCGGTATTATAGATCAACTCTCTTGCATTGTACGGGATCGCTGGCATCTTCTGTATACAACGATTATCGGTATACTATTAGTGTTCCTATCAATAAAAATCAACCACGGTTGTGAAAAACTTCAGACAATAGCGGTCACAATAATTCTTTCGTACTGCTACGGTTTAACGCTCGAGTGTTTAGTTGCTCTGGCAATTCTTTGCGTGTTCACTATCACGTTGTGCTGTTCTATTATATTCCTTGGCTCGGTGGCGCACAGCATCGCTGTCAGGTAAGATTTAATTATGCATTTGTGCTTAATTTCAATGAATAAATAAATTTATTCATTTCTTTTAGATTCCTAGCACGGGCAATAGCTTTTTCGACGACATGGTCAGACTGGCTGCTTGGCGGATTAAATCAGCTACCATTTATTACAACGATTCTTGTATTATCTTTAATCCCAGCGACCTGCGGAGCCCTAGCTATGATAATTTCAGTATTTCTGTACTTTTTAAACTTGACGAGAATGTATGAAGATTATTTGGAGGAACTGTTAATGGCTACGCTAGCGCATTTTAACTGGATGGGACGATTCAGAAACACGAAAGATAGTCCTGAAGAGCACGAAAATACGAGACAAAAGATATTCAATCATCTTATACTGTTTATACTTTGGTGTTTTACTGCTGTTCCAGCTATACCGTCTGCCCTCGTTTGGGCAAAGAATTTCAGGTTCTTATTTTATTCTCTTTTATACAGAGTTGGGCATTAGTCAAATAAATTTTTATGCGACTACATTTTTAACCAAATGAAGTCGAGTAAAAATTTCGAATAAAGTGAAGTTATTCGAGAATAATGAATAAATTTTTATTCGACTACATTTTTAATCGAATGAAGTCGAGTAAAAATTTCGAATAAAGTGAAGTTATTCGAGAATAACGAATAAATTTTTAATCGAATAAATTTTGAGTCGTTATTCGTTATTCGAAGGACCGCTGTGGCGACTAAGCGACACGAATAAGTGGGGGTCAGAACCGGAGTCGCTCCGGAACGCTTAGTCGCCACGGAGATCCTTCGAATAACGAATAACGACTAAATGTTTAGTCGACTAAAAATTTATTCGTTATTCTCGAATAACTTCACTTTATTCGAAATTTTTATTCGAAGGTTAGTCGAAGAACAATTTAGTCGAATAATGCCAAGCTCTCTTTTTAATATTATACGCATGCGTGTATGAGGTACATCGGCGTAGTTTAATCTGAATATTTGTATAAACCTGTTTCAGTTACGATATGAAACTTTCTACAGAAGACCCTTTGTTAGTCCACAGTTGGACAATTTTAGTGGCATGCAGTACATTGGGATGGGTACAAATTCCTGCTAAAGATCTTGGAAATCGATCACGAGTATTAGCTAGGATATTATATTTCTCAGGCTGGGTTATTCTTTTAATGGGAGCAGCGCCCCAGGCATCTTTTTATCAATATTACATGCCACCTATGGTTGCCGGAGCTATTACTCTCATTGCATTAAATTTCATTGTACCCTAGACTTATATTTCATGAAAGAAATATAAGTCTATTCGGAATTGTCGGATTTATAGATTATTTTCGAATATATTTCGTTTGAATGCAGAGTTCATTTTAAAAATACTCAATCTGTAATATAAGAAGCAAAGCTGTATGAATTGTAATTAAGATAGCAGAATTTGTGTTTGCGAATCATTTCAAACGAGTTATACTTTACTCACCATGAATCAAGCTCCTCGTTTTCTACAAATAACTACAGAAATTATTAGGAAGTGCTAATTAAACTGCTAATGTACACATCACAAAATAAATTACTTTATTTGTCCTTTATGGGAAAAAGAGATATACAATCTTAATCTTGATATTTGACCTATGACCTATATCACCTAACAAACAACCCACTTATGGGTACTGTGCTGTTTCTTGAAATACTTATTACTTAAATATTCAAGATTTACGAGAACGTTTATGAAGTAAAGTCAATTCTCTTTCTTACCTATCATGCGCTTTTCTTGCATTACTTAATAAACGTTAAAGTAATAGTAAATTGAATACGTATAGTCAATATAAAAAAAAATTCGAATTTTATACAAATGCATGAGCTATATACTATTCACAAGGTAATGATATGCACGTTTATGCAACTTAACAGGACCCGGGAGTAATTATTACTTACATAACTATGTGCCATAAAATTACAGCAGTAACCTAAGCTTTACACATCAGTAATACAATGCCCACTCGTTTTCTTGCAGGAACGTGTCTACTACTTCTTTCATCGCTAAGTTGGGGATCAGCTGATCCTGAGTTAAGCGGACTCTAGTGACCGGATCGAAGTGTCCTACCCTTTGCAAATGTTCCTCAATGTCTTTTCGCTCGTACGTAACTCCACTCGGCGTAATTACAGGCTCTTGCAGAATCTCAAAACTAATCTTTCCGCACAAATAGTCAGGCACTTCCCTTTTCTATTATATACGATATATCATTATTTACATTTATATCTAACGAAAGAGTTCCAGAAGGATTCGAAAGCACACTCACCTTTCTTCTTTCGTCCACTTTTGCGAACAAATCGTTCAAACGAGACATACACGTATCTCTCTTTTCCTCTACCTCTTCTTTCTTTCTTGCGGATTCGCTAGATGCAGTTTCACCCTCGGCTTTACCGTTCGTATCTTTCTCTACTTCTTGCTCACTCAAAGTAGCCAAGGTTCGTTCGGCATCTTCTATTATTAATTGGTTTAAATACGATTGTAATTCAATGTCTTGGGCGATCCTTTGTTCTTCCCTTAATTCAAAACGACGTTTTCGTGCTTGCCTTAAAGTACTGGTTATATCGTCCCCATAGTTTCGTTTCTGTTCCTTGGCCAAATCCACAGCTATACCATTGTTGTTTCAGACGAATAATCACATGAAAGATAAGTTTAATAAATGCCATAAAAAGGAATATGTATTCGGAAAATACTTTTCTACGATTAGTCCCCCAATAAAATAACGCTTTTCAGAAAAAAATAAACTCGCAGAATTCTATAAGCATAGTAACACACTGTATTCCAATGAATTGTTCTGGACGACTACTCAGCAGAGAAGGTGCCCCTTCTTAACTGTCTCCTCAACAAAAACAAAGAGAGTACAAAGAGTACAGAGAGAACAAGAACAGTGCTCGTAACCTGTAGTGCACAGTTCGAAGGCACCTAGAAGGAGGCATCTTCTCTGCTGGATATATGTAATCATCTGGGATGATTTATCGGAACACAATGTACTGTGCTCCGATGAAAAGAATTCGGTTGAAATCTCACAGGGGCAAGAGTTTTTCACTCGCATTGGCTCCTGCTGCCTGTGTCCTGCGTTTCCTTACTTTATAATCGTCGACGATGTCGCGTCAGCCAATAGAGATATGCTATTCGGACCCTAGAGTTTCTCCACTGACTTCTTTTCATCGGAGCACAGTACACACATAATGTAGCCCCACCCCTATTTTGAGAATACAATAAATTATGGTAGTTTTTAAGAAGCAGTCAAATATATAATTCAGACATTTTTTTAATACAAGTAAATTTAAACTGAATTATAAAACAATAACGAATCATTAACCCACAACTACGCCTTCTTAAAAAACTCTCAAATTATATCATCATTTCTAATTAAGCGCAACCAAGATTCTAATCGAAAATGTGTCTTTGCGCTCGAGAATGACGATTTTAAACATCAGCTAATTACCAATTATATTCAAACTTGATGGATCTTACTTTGTGTATTATTACATAGAGCAATCAAAAGGAATAACACAGAATAGGCAACATTTTCGACGAATTTTATACTAACGACTTGAAATTCATAGAAGCCTAATACAATGAATATAATCTATACCATGGTTGACTAACTGGTGACCCACGAGCCGCCGGAGGTCCCTCCGCCTTGCTGCGACGGAGAACAGCCCCCTCCATATCTACCAGACTCCACCGATCGCAGTCGAAAAGAGAAGGAAAGAAGCAGGAATCAACTGCGATCGTCAGAGTCTGATCGGTATGGAGGTGAGCCATTCAGCATAGCAGCAAGGCTGAGGGGCCTTGGCAGCTCGTCAGTCGCCAGTTACTCAACCATTTGGTACTTTCATAATATTAGTTTGATCGAGACATAAAGACACCGTCATACGCTGGTCCCTCGTTAGAAAAAGCTTAAAGAAACAAACAAAATCCCAAAGAAGAATGTAGAGCATGTACCTCTTTGTAAATGTTTAACGGCTTCATCGAAGAGTTCCAATTCGAGGAGAGCAAGGCCCAAGAAAAAGTGACCCTTTACCAGGCACGGATCGATATCGAGAGCGCGTCTGCAATCTTGACAGGACGATTCCCATCGTTTCAATTTCAGATGACACAGCGCTCGGTTCGTAAAATAAAGCGGTTGGGATGGATTTTTAATCTGCAAGAATGAGCAGCGGTGTCGTAACTTGCCTGCGCGCGTTCATACTGTTACTCACTATAGCCTTGGTATAGCAGTACGCGGCATCCTCGTATTTCTGGAGATTGAAAAGGCAATTGCCCTGCGCCTTTAACTCTTTGTCGGAGAGGTTGGCGGTCGAGTACATTTTACTCATCTTGGCAACGATTCCCGTATTCCGTCTATTGTTCATCTACATAAGAATTATCATCGATCTACGCACCCGACGCTTCTTGCAGGAAAAATCAATCGGGAACTTAAAAAAAAATTAACCAACACGATCGCACCGTATAACCTTAAACGGATACACGTTCCTCCATTAAACATGTAACACTTGTCAATCATTGACTAATGTGCGACGAAGAAGTACATAAACAAAGCTGAAGGAGGCTTCCTTCGGAGTAAAGGCGAATCTCTAAGAAACCTTTCGCGTGGAAATATTTAGTAAATATTCAATACGCTATATTTCGTGATTTTTGTAATTGTGAAACGTAATATTGATGATGTTTTGTAATTTGTTTAAGATTGATCTTACAGTAAATGGAAGAATATCGAAGAATATATCTTCTTTAGTTAGGAACATTTTTCGAGACAGAAAGAATATGGTTGGTAGTACTTGTGCATGAAAGAGAAATTACGTGTTGTAATTTGTTACGTACTTCTCTTGGAGCCTCTTTTTCCTTTCTGTTACTTTCATTGCGACGATGTTATTATTGAAAATGTAATTCCACCAATATTTCGAAATTATGATGCATATGCCTACATAACCATAAGTATTATATAAAAAAGAAATTTTCTTTATGCACCGGTATTTATGTAGTTGTAATCGGGAATCACAGTAGGTATTAAACTAACGCTAATCTCAATCGGAGGTAAATTTAAGTATAAACATAAAACAGTAAGTATTGCTAGTTCTATAAATAAATATCTCTAGGATAATTTAAACATTCAATGTTAACATGGTGTATAAACAATTCCAGTAACTTTATTAAACAACTAACTTCTAGTAATTACACTTCTTCAAATACTTATTACAATTTACAATGGTAAATAGTATTTCTTCATTCCTCATCATACTTTCTCTTCCTTCAATTTTAATTCATATATTAGACCAATCCCTGTATTCTCATATATTCTCTCTAAAATAATTTTAGACGCCTATGTATTCTGTGCAAGTTGCAAAAATATGCATTTAAATTTGACTATAGCATAGCGATTATTGCAAAGACAGTAGTGTGTCATCGATTTTCGATATAGTATATATACAAATAGGCTTTTTTATAATAGGATGAACTCCAGATTCTACAGCAAGACCCATTCTGTGTTTGAAGAATTCCATCATCTTCTTTGCTACCATTTTGTTAGTTTCGTATACTTCCGAGTGTTCCATGTACTCGTTTATCTGCAAGAATAATAAGCGTGTACTTGTAGTAAAGAAAAATGCATAAATACGTACAAAAGATCGTTACCTCCATCCATTGGCATTCGGAGATTTCTCTGTTACATTTTTTAATGTCAAAACTAGTAGGGGACAAGTAGACAATTACATATATATCAGAACAGCCAAAGGCATGGTCATGGGCATGTCTGAAACCTATTATACATTTAAAGGTAGTCTGAATACCAGTCTCTTCTAAAACCTCTCTCTTCACTGCTGTTTCTAAATCTTCCCCTATAAAAACAGGACAGTTATCTACTGTACAACTATGCATCCTGCGAACAGTAATAGAGTTACGTACCTGGTTCGACATAGCCACCTGGCAGCTTCCACATTGCCGATTTGTTTGCGTACTTTTCCTTAATCGTTAACAGCTTATTGCTTTGCTCGTCGTAAACGAATGCCCCGACGCCTAAATTTGTATGAGCATAATGTGGAACATTGCACTCTTCGTGCGTGACTATCCATCGATACAGCGTAACATATTCTTGCCGAGCGTGATGAAATTTAAATCCTTTGTTCACGAGTAAAGGTATCCACTCCGAATGTGGTAAATGTACGCGGAACCATACTGTGCGCTTCTCTTCCTTGATCCACTGTTGCAAAGAAACTGCAATCAAGTTACAGTACTTTTTTTTTAATTTTCCAAAGGGATCGAAAAGTGAAATTGTTGATTCTGACAGGAGACGAAGTATTTAGTCTATAAATTTCTTGCTGGTAAGTGTTATATTACGCACCTGTGAGACGTTGAGCAAAGTCTTCGGGCGTGCAAGGCTCCTCGTTCGAATCGACTGTCACGCCGTTGTAATGATCGACGCGCCCTTTAAAGCTCGTCGATGCCATGATGACTGAAGGTTCGGTACGATTCGTTGTGTAACACGCTACTGGAGATAAGCTTGGTTTGAAAAGAAAAGTTTGCTTTTTTAACGCCGTGGCAACATGACAGAGTCTCGATGTTACGGTACTGCGCATTGGGACATACTGAAATCTGCTCGGGCGGCGGACATTTTCAGAGATTTTCCAATGGAACGTTACGACGTGATCTGTCTTGCGACTTTTCCTTGTAAAGATGTAACGCTGCTGGAAGTCTTTGCGTAATAGGAATAGAAACTTTTTTACAGTGGTGCGTACAGTATTAACGTGAACATGACGAAACATTCTAACCTGATACTGTCATTATAAAAAAAATCTTAATAACAACTGTGTTATGTAATCCATAACGAAATACTTTCCCTCCTTCGTGTATAAATAATTAATTACCTCATTCCACGATATATGCTACGATCTCCTAGTACGAACGCGTACTTGTCGACTATCGTGTCACGCAAAGTGGTTGCGGAGTTTATCAAATAGGACGTACATATGTACATACTTGAGATGCTTTGTGCTATTTGATAATTTTTTGTTGATGTACGATAAACGTAGCATTTCGTTGCACAACTTACAAGAATATTTAAAATTGCCCTGATTTTTACAATGTCGCGACAAACGTTGCAGCATCATGGACAAATATATGAAACGTTTGCATAAAACTCGTACATTGAACAGGGAAATAAAAACATCCAAACCACTTTGCATATTAATATTATAAACACGCATTGATTTCTTTTATTCAGTCTTCCAATAAATGTCGTACATTATTACGATAACAAATGAAGAAACAAAATACTTAGACGTGAGCAACATAACGATGAAGAATAGTAGAAAAGTAATTCTTATATTATAACTGTATAACAATTCTGCTAAATAAAACTAAATTCTTCTAGCGTTATAATAAATAAATACACAGTCGGATTCCAAGGTATCAGAGGATGCAGTCCCGTTTTTTGTCCCAAAACGACTCCATATCCTCGTACACCTTCGCAGTAGGGGTATTATAATGAAGAGCCTCGCAAATGCGGCAATAGTGTTTAGAAACGCTACCGAAGTAGCCGTGCTCGTTGATCACGCGATAGTACCTGCGCCACTCGTGGAGCTTGAGGTACTCGTCGCCGTGACGATTAAGATAACGAATATAGTTCGCCAGAGCGGCGGGGTTGGCGAAATCGCTGATGTGCAAAAACGAGCGAGGCGGCAGCAACTGCTCGCAGTCTCTCTTTGGTGCGCCCATTATTATCGGGACCGCTAATTTGTGATAACCGTGCCAAAACACTTTCTCCGTTATGTATTCTCTGCAGTTGGAATTCTCGAAAGCTAGGTAGAACTTGTACGCATTCAGACCGAGGCAATCCCTATCGAAATGGCCCGGGCAGGCAGTCACATTGCCATTCAGACATCTCCCGTATATATCAAGGTCGTCGCCGAGGAGCGACTTAAGCTCGCTAACGTAGTCCCATCTTCCGTTCGTGCCGGCACAGTTGCTGCCCATCACGGTAGCCAGCTTAGTCTTCGATTCTTTCAGAGCGTCCTCTGAGAAGTTCGTACCCCGCGAATTTACGTACGATCGGGAAATCATTCGGCCGTAGGGCACGGGTACATCGCTGTCCATTCGATAGGTCATCGACCAGTTGAATACACCATTGTAGCTGGATATTTCTTGATCCCCGTAGAGGAAAGTGTGCTGCGGTGCTTCGTCGGTCAAAAAGATCCATCTCTGATCCCATCGGTTTCTAATTGGCAATTCCAACCTGTTTTTCGTCAGATGTAAGTGAAATACTACCGCGTCTGCCGCATCTAAATCCTTCGACCGATAAGTCAGCGCACAGTTCTTCACTGTACAATTCTCCCACGGTGAAAATCTAAATTAATAATCGTGGTAGTTTAATTTTTCAACGAGCTCAATGTGTATCGGTATTTAATTGACCGTTGGATTTCTATTTAATATTGGATGTAATGAACGATCGTGGTATTTGCGTTTTACTAACTTAATATTTGTGAAGCGTTTAATGTGCCTGCGCTCCAGAAACTCTCCATGCTTCCAAATTAAAATTAGGTAGGGCTGTTTCTTCGTATTGATTGTCGGCGGTGGGAGACTTTCCTCGGACGATAGGAGCCACTTTCCAAGCAAAGTCATCTTATTAATCTAACACAAAAAGGGGCGCGAATTAATTATGTAAATAGTAGCGGTTCACGGAGGCTCGTAAGGGGATCTTATAATAAACTTTAATTAAAGGTTTAAGTGTTAATTAAACTATAGATACACTGAATAAAACTTGATAGCATACTTAATAATGATCTTATTTATTGATAAAAATTAAATTGTGGCAGAGCCCCATTCAAGGGGCCAAAGAGGCGCATGCGGCCCGCGAGCCGCGGTTTGCCGACCACTGACATAGGACGAGTAAATCAAATGAAAAACGGGTGCAATATGAATGTAAGGATTGAGCAGATGAAGAATGCACTAGCCAAAACGTTTCTTATTTCTGCCACAATTGCGATACCGCATAATTGGTTATAGGTTTTACTTTTTTCATATATATTTATAATTTAAATCAATAAATATTTTAATTTAGTAACAGGGGCGGAACCAGGGACCTTTCCGATATTTTCCTGCCAAATGCAAAAGTGTTTTTTTAGTATCAATTTATCATATTTTCCCTCATATTGCTAGGTTAAAATAAGTATTTTGCAAATTAAAATAAGTATCTTTCCCTAAATCCGCCACTGTTTTGTAAAGTAAAAGTGCTACTATCAACTCCATACAGTGTTACAACCAACCTGGGGCCAAAGACGGTTGTAACACTTTATCCGCTTCTCATTTTTTATTAATAACTTGGATAGTAACACGCTAACATATAGCGAAACTGTTGCGACTCGACAATGTCAGATAAGTAAGTAACATTTCCGTATAATTGTTGTAAATGTAACAGTTCCTGTGTAATTGTATTCCAAAGTCAAAGTGTTACTACCACTCCCGGTCTACCCTACATGAATCGTTTGTCACGAAACTTAAAATAAAAATGACGCGGTCACGTTGAAATTCGAATGTAGACCAGAGTTGAAAAAATATGATTTCATATGACGAATAAAATTTGAAGGTTTATTTGTAAATAACAAATGTTTCGAACATAATACTATTTCTGATTTATAAACATCTACTAACACCAAATCAGACTTCTCGCTTACGACACACACACGCACACGCACACAGCAATACCGTCTAAGGTATACAATTTTATAGCTTTTTGTAGTTTTGTTTTTAATGAGTTACAAATTACTGTAATTAATTAATCGTTTACGAAGTATTTTATAGAGCCTCGTCGTTCAACATCGACTTTCACTCCTCTAAATTTCATTAACACCCATCGTCCCGCCTACCATAAGGTCTCTCGGTCGGTAAAACTGGTTAGCACCTACGCGTTCTTAATACGCAACGGCGCAAAATTCAATTAACTCCGACGGATACGTCGCGAGAAAATATCAAGTAAGTATGCATTATTATTTTCATAGTGTTATAAAAAAAAATATGGGAGAGAGAATGAGAAGTATTACTTGAAATAAATTTCCCTGTGAATAAACGTGTTAGCGGCAACGCCATTCCAAAGGGGAATGCGAGCACGAAGCGCGACGGCCTCGTGCGAATATATATTGTTTTTTTGTAACGTCAAGCGACCACGAATAAATAAATAAATTTGTGTTATTGTGGTTTCTTTTCCCGTTATTTCTAACATCAGAAGTGGTATTCATCCGTGCCTACGATGGCGGGCGAAGCCGGTGCATTCGCGAAACTTCGCGATACCGAAGTGAAAAAGGACAAGTTATCCTTGCTTATCTTTGACCCCACATCCGGGAACATCGAGACGAGCGAGTGGTGCGAAATAGTCAAGAACGTGGCCAAAAGGCGTGATTGTGACAGCCACAAAAAGATCGAAAAGGCAGCCCGCTTCTTTGTTGGACCAGCGAAGAAACTACGAAAACTGGGCACCCGTCGCTCGTACGCGGGAGAACTTTAAGAACAAGCTTCTGACGACGTTCCCCAAGCGCTGTAACTTGGGCGCCGATTTTTTCAAAGCAGCATCGTTAAATAGTGACGGATACGAGACTTACGCAGAGTACGCGATGGACAAAGTGACACGTCTTCATTTGACGAAGAAAGGGGTTGTGTGGAGCTGGACGGAAGAGTGCGAAGCCGCCCGGCGTTACGCCATCAAAAAACTATGCGAACGCACGCTTCTTGTTGTGTTCGATGCTGCGCGGGAAACCGAATTTCATACAAACGCCAGCAGCATTGGGTTCGGAGCGGTATTGTTTCAGAAGCACGAAAAAGAACTTCGCGTCGTGGCCTATTACAGCAAAAAGGCGTCACAGGAGGAATCTAGATACCTTTCGTACAAGCTAGAGACGTTAGCTGTAGTCTCGATGCACTAAAACATTTCCCCATCTACCTGCTCGGGTTGAGATTCAAACTAATCACGGACTGTAACGCGATCAAGGCAACCGCTACGAAGAGGGATCATCTCCTACCACGTGTGGCGAGATGGTGGATCTACCTCCAAGACTTCGAATTTGAAATCGAGTACCGCAAGGGAAGGAACGTAGGATAAAGGACCCAGTTACTGACACCTGACCAATTACTGTCACCTTAAGCTATTTTACTTAAAATAACGAATAAATAAACGTTGTAAAGTAATACAAAAAAAGAATGATGTATTTCAACTTATAATCTATACTATAGATTATATTCTATAGTTTGTTTATTTGTTATTTTAACTAACATAGCTTAAGGTGACAGTAATTGGTCAGGTGTCAGTAACTGGGTCCTTTACCCTAGTATACGTCGATTATCTGAGTCGGAATCCGGCAGAACCGTCGTGGGATGTCTTACTTTTGGAAAAGGTAACATGGCTGGAGTTAGTACAATCTCGAGACCCGGGGACTCGAGAAATATTGCGACGAATTCACGAGGGAGACGTGAGCGTCAATGACTATGACAATAAAAACGGGATTCTAGTACGAACAAAGGATGAGATGAATAAAAAAATATGGCGCTGGTACGTCCCGATAGTTAGTCGCCTTGGAGTACTGCGATAGCATCACGTTGAAGAATGCTACATTGGCTACGATAAGACGTTGCACTCAATCCGACCGAAGTTTTGGTTGCCGAAACTGAGTAGCTTCGTACGAAAATACATCGATAGATGCATTGTCCGCATCATGGCAAAGAAACCGAGTGAGCCTAAACTAGGACTACAGTAATTCGTCGTTAGTGTCGCGTTTTTACCATGCGTTATAATACTGCTCACTATCCCCACCATTTCTTGGAATCCTTCGGTCGAGAGTGAGAGAACGAAAGAGACGACGACAACTTCATGTCAATTGTTTCGTTCCCTCTCGCTCGGCTCTGGGGTTTTCTCACTCACGGTATCGGCTGCACGGAATAGTCTTAGAGCATATACTACTCTAAGGAAATAGTGTTCGCATCGCGTTAGAATCGCGCTGCCAGCCCCGTTCGTCGGGATACTAACGAGGCATTACTGTACTTCACAACATCGAAAAAATCCCAGTGCCCTTCACACCGTGCACGCAGACAGTATCCGTCCATTTACCGCCAACGAAGAAGGATTCAAGCGCCCGGGATATACGAAATTCGTAATGCTTTGCACATTGCGAGAAATGATGGCACAGGAAATGGTAGGAGCGTTGGAATCGAGACTCCTTTTGTTTCGGATGACAATGAGACTAATTATGGACCAAGGATATCAAGGCAATGCTTTAGAAGCACGGAATCGAAGCACACTACATTTGCAACCGCAGGAAGCAGTCAATGGACAAGCGGAACGATACGTGTCGATCTTTCTGAATATGTTGATCTACGAAGTACTACAAGGGAAAGGATAGTCGAGCTTATTGGTGAAGATGCAACTCGTTCTGAATACAACCGTGCAAAAATCAACCGTCTACACACGTAGCAGAAGTTACACTACTGGCCGAGAACCTCCCCGAGTCGGACGAGCTCATGGCGCGAGACGGCGGAAGAAAGGTTACGTTTCAATGCATTGAGACCAAAAGCGAGGTTTGACTGCATGAGACGTAACAACTCCAACTACAAGACCGGTGACATTGTCTACATACAGGAGCAGAGGACACGCCTCGGCAAATTGGAGCCAAGGTACAACGGCCCTTACAAGATCACAAAGGTACTGGTTCGAGATAGGTACACTCGGCTCAAACGATTGTGGCCGATCGAGATTCGATTGCATTCGAGCTTACTAAGGCTGACTTTTTTGCATCGCTAACATTCTACAGTATTTCATGAATATGGTGAGAGCACTGCCAAGCTACAGGTTCCCGTCTCACCATATTCATGAAATATTGTAGAATGTTAGCGATACAAAAAAGTCAGCCCTAGTAAGCTCGAATGCAATCGAAACTCGATCGGCCACAATCGTTTGAGCCGAGTGTACCATCTCCAGCACTCCAAAACCAAGCGGTTCGTGACGGCACCTAAAGATCGACTGCGTAGGTGGAATGGCGACGCAACCGAAGATAACAAATAATCTCTAGTTTAGTAGGAAAGATCACGCAGGTACTCATGGTATTCACGGGCCACTCCCCAGGTTGTAAGCGAAAAAGCTCAAGCGGTGGAATTCAAATTATCCACGGATTACGGCACCCGGGCATTGTGTTGCAATGCAAAAGCGCCGGAATTATAATATTTGTACACGGAATATGATAACGAGCCTTGTCGAGGTGGAGGAAAGAACCCGATAGGCGTACGTTTCATAACCGATGGAACCTGGGCTTCTCCCGAGAGCTCGGATGCCTTCACTTTATCTGTTTCAGGTCACGGAAAAGGGTGTATCGGGAGCGATTCATAGGTCAGGGTTGGCCGCGTCAGCGGCAACGCCATTTTCCAAAAAATGAGTCAAAATGCGACCCTGCGACTCGATTGCAAGAAACTGCACCGATCGAGCCTCGACGAGCAAAAGGGAATGCGAGCGCAAGGCGCGACGGCCTTGTGCGAATATATGTATATTGTTTTTGCAACACCTGCATGAAAATGGGTGTTTTTTTACACCTGCTGAGCGGAAGCATATGACCAATTTCAGACGTCTCGCGATTTATACTTATCTCCCAAGGGAACCAGACTTTGTGCGCACGCATATTCGCATTTTTTACTTTAATCCCAAGGGAACTTGAGTTTACGAGCTCAGTGAACATGGGTTTACCCTGTGGTATGAAGACGCAATTGGTCGACTGTTCGATAACGATCGTGTGTGTTTATCTTGGCATTACAACTATCACCGCACCTTTTTCCATTAAAGTTAAAAATAGTGATAATCAGAGCCCCGCCGAGATAGCAAAAGCCGTAAAAGAGATTATGGAAAATTTGCTGCTGTTAAAGTCGAAAGAAAAGTAGACGATGTGCAAGAAATTTATGGAGAGGCGAGATAACCAAAAAGTGGAGTCTTTATCGCAAGCAGTGCTTTTAGTTTCTTTCTTTTTATTGCAATAAAAACGCAATCGAACGTGCATATCTTCTTGTGAATCGCTTAGCAGGCTTTCTAAAACACACCTTTCATGCAGGTGTTGAAAAATTATTGTGCGTGACAAGGGAGAGATGCGATTTTGCTTGCGTGAAACTTCAGGCTCCTCAAAATCTCTTTCTTCTCTTGCATGTCACGCAATGTACTATTTTTTTAAGCGACGACGAATAAATTTGTGTTATTGTGGTTTCTTTTCTCGTTATTTCTAACAAACGCGAACGTACCTGTTCGTCGGTGAGATTTCGATTCCTCTTTAACGTCGTGAAACCTTGCACTGTATCCGGTCGGAGTTCCGGTCGCCACGCGACCGCATCCTTGCCGGCTTTCTCGGCAAGGAGGTTCGAGAAAATGATCGAAGCTGCAAGAAAAATCGTAGAACCGGCGCATAGTAGGAGCAATATTCGCGCGTACCGCGGAATCCTGGGCATCGTACTTTCGTGTATTTCGACGGCGGTGCGTAGCGAGTGCTAACCGAAGCATATCGGCACTTGGTCTTAACTGCGTCCCTGTTCCTCGCGGTGCCGCTTTTCCGTTTTCGGATCACGAGTCGTTTGAACGCGGCGAAATTGGTGGGGGACGAGGAACTGACCAGCGCATCGTCCGAGCGCGACGACACTGGTCGAGCCGTTGTTGACAGAATGGAGACTAATGAAAACAGAGGATGAAAGGACGGAAGACATCTGGAGGAAAGAAATAGGTCCGGCCAACGGTCGACAAGGCTACCTTTGACGTGTGCTGTAACTGATCGTTGATCTCGATTGTCTTGGTTAACCAAGTGTGACGGTCCTCGGTGTGGCAAGCTGCGAACATTACCTCCAATGGTGACAGAGTATTGCACTTTTGTCGTTTAAGTATTTCACGACTGTATACGAAGGTTATTTCAAGTGAACCCAGTTCATCTTCAATAGTTTAGTACTTGTTACGATATTGTAATGTCACTGGGTTATATTACTGTTGCTGTTTCTTTTTAGTAGCTTGTTGAATGCATTTGTTGATTTTATTCAATAATGACATGTGCTAGATGTTCGTGCTGTGGGCGTTTCGACTTTCGAATTAGTAATACCATAGACGAGGTATAGAATAGACCTGACATTCGATGCATTTTTTTGTCCCGGGTTTGGGGGGGTCCCAGGACCCCCTTATCATTTCAGGGTCACATGCAACGTCAACGTCGCAAAAGAGATTGTCACGCTTCGCGTGGTGAGGATTAGAATTCAACGCGGGTAAAATTAGGTCATTTGTGAACCGCGATTTACAAATATTTATGTTATAGTAATAAAAGTAGACACTGGAGAAGCCCGGGAGTGCCCGAGAGTGTCCAAATTATTACTGTAACGTAAACATTTGTAAATCGCGCGTCACGAATGACCTAATTTTAACCGTTTTGGATTCTGATTTCCACCACGCGTGGCGTTACAATCTGTTTCGAGACATTATCGTTAACGTTGCATGCGACCCTAAAATGGTAAGGGACCCCCCTCAAACGCGGGATCTTCAGCAGCTCAAACACAGTTATGCAAGGAATTTCGATGAATAAAACAAGTTACTTACCTAAATCACTGATTCAACAGAAATAACAAACCGTGTATCGTCCCATTTTAAAACTCCAAAAGTAACAATCTCTGTTGATAAAGAAATTTTCATATCTGATAATTTCCTCCATCCTCTTTCAATAATACATTCTCTGTACTATAGATGTCACTACAGTCACAAATACTGCAGCAACACCTGCGAAACAGGGTAGAAGGGTTTCTCTGTATCCTTTACTTCCGTAGCAACACTATCTTACTATTCAATTAGAAAAAGAACAATTTACCACCGCATACTCTATGCTTTTCTGTTCATAACAACATTTTTCACGTGTGACAAATATAAATATCCATAAGAAATAAGAGTTCTTGGAAGAACTCATATGCATCTGATATGTACTTCAAAAGCGTATGCATCAATTTCGTCTACTTTTTAATTGAAATTGGACACCTCTCTGCCGCGAAATTTGAATTATATTATCGTAAGAAGGAAACGCGCGTGCGCGGGTGACAGGTTCCGAAACGTGTGCGAGTACCCCCACCTTGACCCGCCGCCTAGTCTATGGTGGTAAGACAGTGAACAGTTGGGACAACAGGAAATATGGCGGCATTGCGCCGAGTACGAAGGTGAATTCGTGCGAAGCACGTTTGTTTGCGACGGTGGTTCGATCGAGCGGAGAAGTCAACACTGTAATGATAGTGTGCGATGTCGTGTGATAAGATGTGCAGTGTTTTGTGACGAAAATAACAGCCCGTCGCGGCTGAATCGGATTTTCTGGCGTAGGATCGTCGCCGCACGAGACGCATAATTGGCAGTGGCCTCGAGGTGGCAGGTACGCAACATGTAAAAACACCCTTGAAAACATTCAACCATATTCCCTTGCCCTCTGTTACAACATTGTACAAACGAGATCGTCGGCAGTATGTCAGCGTTACTGGCACTATGCGTTATCGAGCGATTCTTGTTATCCTGCGACATCACTGAATCGTTTACGACCTGGATCGGGTGTGTTCTCTGTTGTCATCAACAGGACATTGACTCCTAGGATGTTGCCCTCTTTCGACCTTCCCCTTTGGTCTTGCCTTGCTGCGGCGTAGAACGGAATAGTATCGATTCTTCTTCTTTAGAGACCCAGCCGACTCGCGCATTATGCGAGATTGTTTACAATATCGAATTGTGATAGAACGATGGTGTCGTTGGAATAACATTTGCTCCGGAACATTCAGATTGTGGTCGATCTAGCGATGACCCACAATCTTCGCACGTAAACAATGCAATTGACGATGTGCTGTTGAGTTTAGTTAAAACGTCCGTAATTGGTCGGATACTTAAAGTAGCCCCTTGTTTGGAAAGGGCCTGAAATATTTATCCTGATCGTGTTAGCGACAATGGATTCAGTCTTCTTAGATTCTTATATCAGCGCGCGTTTGATCATCGATATTCTTCCGTTAGTAGTAGGAATATGATTTTCAAATTCCTAGCTTTACGGTTAGATACTAGGAACTACGAGATACGACCTTCGCGTTTTATCTCACAAGGGTCTTATCATAGCGTCAACGTTTTTCTGTACGTACGAGGTACGACGTTGCTAATTCCGTGTTGGTTCGAAAATCAAAGATAAAAATTAATCGAAAGCAGCGTTGCTAGATAGAAACGAGGTAATATAAGTTATAGAACGCGAGCTACACACGTGTGCGCATGCTGGATACATCAGTGATATATAGGTCAAGCGCTCCTCAATATTGAGGTCATTGCCCCTGGATTTGCCCCGTCGATAAAACAGTGCGTTAATTGGCTGAACTCGTTCCACTGACAACATACGTTCCGTCGATAGAGGTCACTGTTTGAGATATTCATGATTTATCTTGTTTCTTTTTAAAGGACAGTTTAATATTGTACAATAATCGAACATGTTGAGTACACTATACTCTTTGTGCGTAATAAAAAATCGAATATCGAATTCAAGATTTGTCAACAGACATTATATTATCGATTTGTCATTCCCTGTAATAATTATCATTTTCGAACAGAGTATTCCCAAAATTCCTTATAAAAAAAATAACAACACTGTTTCGAAGAATGAAAAATGTTTCCCCGCTTGCGCGTAAGGTCGTCGAACCGTCAGACTACGTTGGTAAATTCGTCGGCATTAGCTAAGCGTGGTCAATGCTTCGACTTATATTTAAACTTCGTTAGAAGATTCTCAGGGACGTGGCGGGTCGACCTTGAACCCGAAATTCGTTTCGAGCTTCCCCGCCCGTTCGCGAGTATTATTTTTACCGTTCTTACGAAATCAAATTCTTTTTACCTTGATTTAAATTTAACCTTCCGCACCCTTCGCCCGAAGCGATCGCCACGTTACATTTTATTAATCCCAATTGCAACAGTGTACACGCGGCGTCATTAAAAGAACCATTTGCCCCGACGTCCCCTCCACAAATTTTGCTGTCATGGCAGAGTCTAACATGGCTCGGGCAGCCGTAAATACGACACGTGAGTCGCAGTCTTGATTCGTTAATTGCTGCCACCTTTGCTCGCCGACCCTGACTATATGCGATTCAGGGTCGCCTATTCGTGACTTCGGCCGAGAACAGCGATCGTCGAGTGGCATCATTACCATTCGATCGACCGTGCGACCGGTGCATTCGCAACGAAATCACGGCCGGGACTGGCGTGCGCGCGCATCGATAAGCGTGCTGACTGTGTTTAGCGGCTTACGGTATATTCGCGGGCGTCGTTCCCGCGGCCGTTGGAAGTTGGAGCGCGGGATAGGGAAGGGCGTCGCGAGGCGGAACGCGCGACGGGTTATTATCGAACTGGTAAATTTAGCAACGGCAATCGGACAGCGTACTGAGACGCCAACGCGTGTAAACACGATCCGCTCATCCTGACCCAGATACCTTGCGCCTGGTTCTGCCGTATTTATAGGAGGAATCTCGACGGGAAGTGAAACCCTCTCGATGAAGCGGCTCGATCGGAGCCCGGCGCCACGGGTCATAGGGACTCTCCGGTGCATCGCGGAGAAATATGTACCGTCCGACGAGAATCTCGTCACCCGTAAACATTTCGTCACGCGTATCGATCCCCCTCGCGGCGAACGGCGCAAGCAATCGTTCCTAGTTTACTTCCACTTTCAAACTGAAGGCTGTGGTAGAGAAATGCTCCCGGCTCACCTTACAGCTACACCTTAAACTATGTTGCAAGTAAGTTTGAATATTCCAAAACCACCTTCTAAATAACCAGAGTGTCCGTTGATACTAAAGCGTGAGAGTGAAGCACAAAGTGCAACGAGCACTGGTATCTAATAACCAATATCTTCGAGTGATGTTTACGCGTCACTTTCGCCAACCTTCGAAGGCCACGCGGTGTGCATTGAGAAGCACATTGTTGCGCTGAATTCCTTTGATAAATCCCACACTTTTCGCTGCGAGTGCGATAAATTAGCCTTAGAGAGATTGATGGGTGATTTCCTTCGTTCACTTTGATATCGGGCGAATGGTTAACTGCGAAGAATCGCTCCAAGACCTTTCTCTTCGTCAAACGCTTCTTTCATCCCTGTCGCGTCACTTTCGACGCACCACGTCGCTCCGGTGCGTGGTCAAGCGTCGCGGAGTCGCGCAGTGGCCGCTAATAAAGCGGACGCGCCTACTTAATTAGCACAGAAGGATGATCGCGGATTAAACTAGGTCAGGCGAGTGACGCGCGTACATGCCTGACCGGGTAATATTTATTCTTGGCACTGCGTGCAGCGGAGACGTTGCAGCCTGTGCGAGCGCTGTACACGTTAACATAATTTGTCCAACTCTCCCCTCCCTTTTCCGCGTAATCTCGTCGCGTGATGCCTGGCGCGTAGTCCACTTGGAAATAATTCAGGGACTTCCTGATGTTCGTCCAACCAGGCTCACGTCTGATTCTCGCTCACCGTCTAGCAGTCTGGCTAGAGTCGCTAGAAACATTCTTCAAGGAGCTTGGCGCGACGCTCGCGCCTGACAGTCATCCATCATGAAAGGAAACAATGGTAATGAGAGGCGACCTGATGCTGGCTAACTAACGAGGAGCTATGTTTAAGGAGATTCAAGTCTTGGCGTGGATATGTTCTTTATTTTCTCTCGTCGAGAAAGTTCGAATACTAGTCCCATTGGTCAGCGGGGGCAACCGAAGAGTACATATTTAATCAAAGAGCAAACGGTGCCGTCATCTTTTGGAATTTTATTGCGCTTCGTTTTGAGTGTGCTAGGTGGTTTCGCGGTTACTTGGTTATTTCTAAGAGTACACGGAGATTATAGGATTTTTTATAAAATATAAATATAGGGTGTTCCAACGGGTTTATGTTGATGCTCTTAAATATTTCATTCAATTCGTTCAAAATGGTAAACTGCGCGTGCTGGGCTTTCAACAGAATTCACTGCATCGTATAATAATTTTAACATTCAGCGCGCGATGGCTGTCGATCACACGAATTTGTCTCGTGAAAGCGCGCACCTTGTTCTCTCGCGGGGTTGAGAAAGAAACATGTTTACGTGCCCGCGTACAGGAAATCGAAGGGAGAGGCAAAAAATTAACGATTTCAATCCCTTGGCGGCGATCAGGCTCAACGATACACCGGCCATTCTTTTCGCCAGCCAAATCTGCAAAGCAGGTTCCTGAATTTCTTATTTTCCTCTCGCGAGTGCACCTGCGGCAGGTGCACTCGCGAGCCAATGAGATATCGTTCCAGGACGATGACCAAAACTTCGTTCCGTTCACCGTGCTGCATAGTGACTTGCTGTTCGCCACGAAGAATGATACAACTGATCCGTGTTACTTTTGCTTTCATGAAACTCATAGAACTAGAGTTGATGTCAACAGGGCCGGGTCTAGTAGTTTCGCCGTTTAGGGCAAAAATCATTTTTGCCGCCCTATATATTTATTTATCTATACTTATGTCACTGATTCTTCAATATTCAGTCCAAACCGTTAACCCTAGAAACATGAAATTCGGAGGGTATATTCCTTTCGCGACGTAGGTGCTCGATAAGAAGGGATTTTTTAAAATTCCAACCCGAAGGGGGTAAACAGGGGTGAAATATGTTTTTTCCGACATTATTTATTATTCCTTAGGACCGATTAGATATCAACTTGGTTTTTACATATTTACAAAGGTTACCCACACAAATGCCTAAAAACCGAATTCAGCATTTTACCTTAATGAACCTCTAAGGGAGTGAAACGGGGTGAAATGTGTTCCCATGGATTTCTTAAAATCTCTTAGGCCTGATTAGATATCAACTTGGTTTTTACTTACAAAGGTTACCCACACAAATGCCTAAAATCCAATTTCAGGATTTTTCCCTAATCAACTCCTAGGGGTAGTGAAAAGGAGTGAAATGTGTTTTCATGGCGTAGTTGACTAGTATACGTATATAAAATACAATGTCAGTCATGCTCCCTATTAACTACTAACTCCTAAACCCTTCGACCGATCTGGACCAAATTTCTCATAGTTACTCTCCAGAGCCCTGCGTAAACAATAACCTACCGCGAAACCTGGACGCCCAGCCCCGTCACCCTGACACCACCACCTTGCCAGTTTGCGACAATTTAAGTTCTACCCTGGCAACGCCTGGTACTTCAAGATCGTTAACTATAATCGAGAATATATAACCCAGTTCAGCCCCAAAGTTAAATTAACAGCGCGGCAGGTTCGCTGGAACCTGCTGTACGGTCCCAGTCCCTCGTTCATTAAACATTATAATAGCCCTCGTCAGCGACGCGTCATGGCATGCAAGGAAAACTTGGCGCAAGCCAGTTATGCATTTGCGTGGAAGTAAGTATCTTATCTGGAATTGTAAACAAGTTTGCTACGCGGTTGCAATTCGCGCAAAAAGACGGAGGAGAGGGGAAAAAAATGGAACGCTCGGTAGGAATATTCCCTGACGAAGCGCGCGACGAATGACGACGCAGTAAAATGTTCCTAGTCGTTATCTTTCGAAAGAAACGCGAATTGCAAAAACGCAAGATTACCGAGCCAGCGAGCGGACGCGGACGGCGGCAATTCGCCCGATACTTAGTCGCTTCAACGACGCCTGATTTTTACTATTCGCTTGCACGTGTGTGCCTGCCTCTCTTTATGCCACTCGGCTCTACTTGCGCCGATACTCGCCTCGACTGCCGCCCGCTCCACGACCGCGAATAAATCGATCGTAAATTGTTCGCATGCATAAACAATTTGTATGTATCGTTTTACCTATACTTCCACGAGATTTACGGCCCCGTTCAATTGAACCTGCCACGGTGAAATTTAATTTATTTAGACTGGAGCGCATCCGCGCGTCAATTCCGTCGCTGAATTATTCAACGAACTTGCAAATCGCGCGCGTAACCGCGAGTAGATAATTAGTTTCTTCGACGGTGTTTCGCCGATAATTAATAGTTATCGACCCAGCGAGGCCGATGATAGTCCAGTCGTCAGATTTTATCTGCGCAATTCGGAGTCAGTGGCCATCGATGATACGCGGCAGCGGTTCGAGGCACATGGATATGCCGCGAAGCGTTTCGCGTCGTTGCTCCGTGGATTTGCAGCGCGAACACCGGCAGCATATTTGGTTCTGAAAGGTTCGCGGCGTCCTCGTTCCGAGGGGGCCATTTCCATCGATCTCGCGCCGTGGACTAGGGCTGGGATTATTCGAATAATTTAATATTCGAATATTTTACAAGTATTCGAATGCTACGAATAAACTTCGAATATTTGTGTATTCGAATGTTATTATTCGAATACTATTCGAATATCGATGTATTCGAATACTATTCGAATATCGATGTATTCGAATACTATTCGAATATCGATGTATTCGAATACTATTCGAATATCGCTGTATTCGAATAGAGCACTATTCGAATAGTATGGTGTGAAGTGGGTCAAAATCAGCTTACAAGATTTCACCCTGAAAAATGAACCTCAACAACTTGATTTATAATTCACACCATACTATTCGAATACATCAGTATTCGAATACTCAAATAGTATTCGAATACTCAAATATTCGAATAGTATTCGAATACTCAAATATTCGAATAGTATTCGAATATTTGAATATTCGAATTATATTCGCCAAATAATTGAACAACTGAAGTATTCGAATATTCGAATACCAAATAATTCGACAAATAGTCCCAGCCCTACGGACGCTCGACACAGCTCAGCTGGGTAATTGAAGAGAAGCATCGTGCATCAGAGATCGTGACTCGACGACGACGACTTCTTTAGAAACGCCTAGTTTGCTCGCTGCAAAATTGTACTGTTGGAGGTGCAAAGGTACATTGAACGGATCAGCGGAACGATGGCTCGTTTCTTCCCGCAGCTCGGGTGGTTACCCTGGGACAAATTTCCCTGAACGATTTCAGATACAAAGGACGCTCCTTTTTGCGCTGTCGGCTTCGCTGGGTATCGGTAAACGCGAGCACGTGATTGTGCCCTGAGAACCGTGTGTACCCTTTGCGGACACGTGACGCGTTGATGGTTGCACGACCGATAGGCTCCTGTAATCTTGGGGTGGCATTGAACTCGCTGCAAGATAAGCGGAGGATCGATTCGTCTCTGTGCTTTCAGAGCACCGTGAACGAAAAGGTGCAACTGATTGTGCACGCGCGTCTGTGTGCCTGGAAATAGACCACACGTATACACATGGAAATGCACCTGGTCGTGAGTCTCACTTGGCAAGTATGCACAGTGATTCATTGATTCCTTGGGTTGCTTCGTAATGGTCGATCACCATCAAAATTAATAATCTTAGCTTTCCTCAGAGGAAGCAGCACGGTTTATAGGGGCAACAGGTTTTAGCCAAATTGGCGCAACTTTTTATATGTTGCAGATTTTGGTCTCTTAAACGAGAATCTCTATGTGTCAGACTCCTAAGCCTGGGGTTACCAGATCCAGAAATGGAAAAGGAGGACAGTGTAGTCTAAAATCGTTTGAAAAGGAGAATGTAAAATTAAACTAAATTTTAGATTTCGACTTTTATTATGTAAGAAAATGTTAATGTTTACATTAGAATAAGCTACTACATATGCAGGCCCCACATAGGTAGTAGATATTATGGGGTTATTCTACTTTGATTGGCCGAAAAATGAAGCTTTATTTAAAAAATTTTTTCTCAATAAATACAACATATAATGAAATAAATCTTTTTGGTATTTATTAAGCTATTCTTATATTATACACAAAATATAAAAAGATTGCTTTTAATTTGTTTAATTTGTTACGATGTAACAGATACAAAAAAGAGGTATGTTCATAGCGTAAGTGATTTCGCAGCTCAGGCTTATCTGAAATAAAAAATTCAAAAAGATTCTTAATTTGATTGAGTGTCGCTATCGCTCGTAACTCAATTATCAATTTTTGTCGAAAAATAATCGAGATTTGTCTCGGGGAACATTCGAGAAAACACACTTTTGGGGAACTTTTTCTTTCAAACTGGCGCCATTTTGTAATTCCTCAAAAAAATTGTTAATTGAGTTACGGCTGATAGCCACACTCAATCAGATTAAGAATTTTTTCGAATTTTTTATTTCAGATAAGCCTGAGCCCGGAAATCACCTACACAACGATCATACCTCTTTTTGTAAGTGTCACATTGACGCTATAAAAAAACATGAAACAAATGAAAAACAATCTTCTTAATTTTTTTGTGTAATATAAGAGTAGTTTAATAACTTCCAAAAAGATTTATTTCATTACTAGCCAACCCGTTACCCGATTTCACCCGGGAATTATTTATACTGAAATAAAAAACCCTAAAAGAAAAAAATAAATAGCCTATCATCTAATCTAGGACGTAAATAATATATATTCAAAATTTCATTGAAATCCGTTCAGCCGTTTAGGCGTGAGAGAAGCACAAACAAACAGACAACGTTTCACTTTTACATATATTAGTAGGGAAGTAGGGCTGTGTTGTATTTATTAAGAAAAATTCTTTAAAAAGAGCTTCATTTTTCGGCCCACCACAGTAGAATGACCCCTTACGTGTGCTTATTTAGGAATACTTTTCAAAGCTGCCTATTTTTATGCCAGGTTTTATAATTAAACTTTTGTTAAAAATAGGCAGCTCTTAAAAGTATGCCTAAATAAGCAAGATTTCAGACTAGACTGTCTTTCTTTTCATTTTTGGATGTGGTAAATAATAATGGAATTTTGCCGGGTGAATCCGGGGCGAGTGGATCGTTTGAGTAGTGAACAAAACAAAAAAGGAGGACACTGCATTTCAGCAAAAAAAGGAGGACATGTACTTTTCTTGGATACCACACAGTAACCCTACTTAAGTCTTGGTATTAGAGCACTTTGTACCTTGAGTTTGTACCCTGCATTTTTTTCTCTTCCACTGGGTCCACGTTGCCGTCTCTAAATCCGATAATATGTGGTTAAAATTGTTGGAAAAATCGTCGCCAGCACACAGCGAGAGCTTACAGCAAAATCGTAAAAGAATAATAATTTTTTAAATCGTTCAGTCGTTGGTGGGTAGCAGTCTTGATGCGCTGAGGACCCATCCTTTGATATACGCCAAGTCGCTGGGGATAGTGTTCCACTATGAGCCACGTGTACATCCTGCCCCGTGCTCCAGGGGCAAAGGACTTTGCCTCCGCCCTGCCTCATCTCTGATATCCTCCTCTTGCCTTCTTCTAGATCTACATACACGTACGCGCGTACACACATACACGCGCTTGCACGTACACGAAATCCACGCGGTATCTATAAAGTCCCAGTGAACTTTCGCGATTACATTTCCACGAAGGAATGTCGCCGCTGGACGAGATATCGTAAAGAGAGTTCGATGCTACGGCGACGTGGGATGAATCTTTAGGAAACCCATCCGCGCTTCTCGGTATACGTAACAGTTCTTCCTTATTTGTAACAGAGATGAACCGCGGAATTCTCTTTCAGCGGATAAGTAGAAAAGTTACCCACTCTGTTCAGCAATCACTTAACGAGTTCTCATTGTAGTATAATCTAATTTAACTGGATAATACGCGCGCTGGAAATATCGCGGCAACCTCTCCTCCGGTTCATCCTACAAAACCCCTGAAATTGAATTCGAGTAACCACTCTGAAATACCAATAGAGATTCTGGAAACTCAGAATCAACCCTCCAGCTTACTCATTTCCCTTTGTAAATTACTCCCTACAATTTCCACCCACCACCCCCAATTTTTTAACCGATCATCAATCCCGCAGTCATTAAATACAAAAATACCACCGGTCGCGAATCACGCGTCGCGGTATGTAGCCCAAACATTCGTAATACTTTCACTTCTGCAAGATTCCATGACATTACCATACACCATTAATTCCCTTAGCTCGGCCGTGCCCGAGGGCGACACTCGGAGGGCGCGTTGACCGCGATCCTTCCATCGAGCCAGTGGAAACGGTTGGTTGATCAAACGCCCGGGACCGGGCGTGTGTGTATCGATCGGGGGAGGAGGAAAGAAAGGAGAGAGCGTCCCGCCTGATTCACGATTCTGAAATGTTGGTAATCGGTCGGGTTCGACGGGGGCAGCGGGCAAAGACGACGGAGATGCGAGGCGGTCAATTGGTTCGGTGAGCGTCGTCGTTAACCGCGCTGCTCGGCAGAAAGAAGAGCGAGGAAAAACGGCGGGCGGTCGCGCGTGCAACGGCCCACAGTTTCGTTTCGTCGTTGATCACGTTGCGAGCCCGCCGCCGATCGTCGGGACGACGGAACACATGCACACCCCACCGCCTTCGGGCTTATCCTCGCGTGTAACCGTGCCACCCTCGTTCTCGCCCCCGCGCGCGCGCGCGCGCGCGTGCATTCCTCCGACGTACGAGCAACACGGGCAGGGCCGCCCTGCGCCGCGAACCGGCAACGAACCCCCGAAAATCAGCCCCTGAACACGAACAAAGAGTGTCTAGTGTCTAGACGGCTGGGATATTACCGGCGACGACGGCATGCACCACCGTGTTTCGTGTTTTCTTTGTTTCTTTCGGCCGCTCGATACACCGCCGCACTGTTATCCCCCCGCGCGCCTGGTATTTTTAACCCCTCCTCCTCGGGTGCTTCTCCGCGGCGAGGCTAATACAACACGGCGGTACGGGAGTCTAATGTCAGATTAGAAGAATCCAGATCGATGGAATAGGGGGTTGGAAGGGTTTAGCCGGGCGAGCATAGGGAGAATGGCCCCAGGATCAATTTTAGTATTTATATACGTCTAATAATGTTCTTTGCAGAGTTCGATTGCTTCGAAAGGGGTGCAGGAGTACAGGTGAGCGCTCCACGGACGGCTGGTATGTGTTTAGATTCCACGCCGCTGTGGGTGCTTATTAATACATGCAAAGAGTTGAAGGAAGGCCTTGAAATCCCGTTGCAACCCTCGCTCGGGGTAGTTGGCGTGTACAATCTTGCAATAGGGTGGAACGGAGTTTACACGGTGACGGAGCTTGTGGAGGGAAAATGGGCAATGGGAATCTTTGTGGCTCGTTCGAAATAGGGGTTCAGTGATTCCGCGGTTAGCCGTTCATCTGTGCTCGAAGAGAGTGCATCGCACGTGGGTTACCTCCTCGCCGGCTTATCAGCTCTGTCGTGTAGCGCGCACGCAGCGGAACCTAGTGATAGTGGAGCGATGTCGACGACCCGGGGTATCAACACAAACCTACCTGACGCCAGCTTCTAGATACAGTCATCCATCTATGTGGGCACGGATACGTGCTGTCCATGCCACTCTGCCGTAGATACGTGGGGGCACTCTGAAAGCATCGAGAACCCTTGTTCCATTCAATAAGAGGCGAACTCTCTCTCTCTCTTCCTCTCTCTTTCAATCGATATCTTTATTCAATGGCCCCGGCGTCTCGTATCGGAATACTTTATCCAATATCTGCCTGCAAACAGGCAAGGATCCGTTTCTCTACAAACGGTCGAGCTGCTATTTTCTGTTCTTTTTTTTATCGTTCTGACGACATGATTCCATTATCTTTGGCAGATGCAAGGGTTCCTTACAGTTGAATATGGAATTCACAGCGAGTCTGCGGGACCGACTGCAAATGTTTTTCGCTTCGAATTGGTAATAGGGAATTAACCGGGGGTAAAGCCTCTGCGAATGAACGTTCGACTGCGTTACAGACGAAAGGAGCAGGTTTAGGTGTTCGCGGGTTTGACGCCTAAAAATGATACAATTTTTAGGATTTTTTTTTATGTAATTATACAAAATATGTTGATGAAACTTTTTACATTTTATTAATCTATGTTCACACTTTCAATATCTGTAGTAATTTCCGTTTCGTATAAATACTGGTTCTATGTAGATCCTTTTTAAAGCTTGCCGGTTTCACTGTCCGTGTCTACATCACATTCTGGGCTGTTTTGCATGTCCATTAATTCTTCTAAATTTTCTTCATTGACTTCTTTATTTAATAACAAAATATCAAAGCATTTTTGTAAGCAACTTTTCTTATTAATATCACTATACGTATTTATCTTTGATATCTGTTTTTTGACCAGTTATTAATTCAAGATCGACAAAAAATGACAAGAATAAAATAGTTTATGTGTGTAATATTTACGTCAATTTTGTTAAAGATATGACAGGTCACATGCAAGAAGTTTGAATGTCCAGCAATTTATACGCATCGTCCCACTGTCTGTTTTACCTTCCTTTCTCATATTCATTTTTACAGACAATAATGGTTCATCTCTCGAAGCCCTTTATATTTGCACCGAAAACCAGACAAAATTATTTTAAAATTTGCCAAGTTTTCAAAGTCTCACAACTTTGCTAAAATTCATCCAAAGTTGATGAAACAAAAACTGTTTCAAAGTTTGAACTTTCTACTTTTCGACTAGTTGAATCACATTTATCAAAATGAGTGTCCAGGGGGTAAAATCCGCCTTCAAAGAAGAGCGCCAAACTGCAAAAATTGGTCGATGTTTGCCAAATGCTAGAGAGTGCAAACAATATTTATTACAATTTCTATGTTCACTTTCGAAAAGTATGATCATTTGCTTTTAAAATAAGTTAAACCTCATCAAAATAGGATGTTTTTTAACAAAGATACGACCATGTCCAGAGGCGTCTACGTTTCGTCCCACTGTGCGCCGCGTCGTCCCGTGCTACCTGGGTTGTTCCACTCAAATGCCAGCAACTTCGTCAAACTTCCGAATTTATACATCAAACTTGATGTATAATATTCCTAAAACATCAATCTATAAAAATATGTAAAAAATAAAAAATTGAGATATATCTCAACATTTTTTTCGGCTTTGCCTGAAATTGTTGCAACATTTCAAAATACACATAACGTAGAGTTCGGCTCGAAAAATATTCTCGTATTTTTTACAACTACTACACTGTTAGAAGTACTTAAAAAATAACTAATCCCAGCACTAACGACTCATGGCATTTAACCACTTTAAACTGCACTTCGTGGGTGACAGAACCCAAGCACAATTTCTTATCAGCTGTTCCCAAGCTTGCTTGCACCTTTTGCAAATACATATTTTACAAAGGTTCAACCAACAGTGCTAATTTCATGCCGAACGTTTTGTGTCCTTTTATCTTTACACCATCTGGCGGCCCGCGGAATCCGTGTTCCCGCGCAATTTGCGTAATGTTTACTAACGCTCGAATAAGAAGCTGTTATACAACGCGACAGAAAAACCGAAGCGAAGAATCATTTTCGTACGCGTACGCGGCGCGACATGCGTGCTAATCTACAGTCCAGTCGTGTAATGGAATTGCGTGACTGGGAACAAAGGCAGCCTTGATCCTGAGCAACATCAGCTGATTGTTTCGAATCGCCGTTGTTATCCAACAGAATACGCAATCGGCCCACGCGACGGCGTTAGCTTGCATCCCGCGGTTGCACTTCGAATTACTCCTATTGCCAGTGGCATCGATGGATATTGTCTGTTTCGATTGGACGTGGCCGTTCCCTTGAGAATTTATAAATAATAGAGGCACGCTTCGATTGTACCGGCTGTGTCCTATTAATAGCAGACAATAGTGCTCATAAGAAGATTGGCGGGCGAAATATTTGTCTGGGAACAGTGGTCGCGGATTTAATTGCTCATTAATCATGCTGAATTAGTACAGGCGCTGTCAGGCTCTCTATTCACCCGCTGAATGGGGATCCCAGCGGTTTTTTGTCTTTCAAATGAGATTCCTTCGACCGAAGAAGCGCACAGATTCTACCTGAATTTGATTATTCACGCGTTACTGTTCACCCGCGCGATATTATTCGGAGAGAAAAAAAGGATGTTGTTTACATAAAATATTCATGGGATTGATCTCGCAGGGGGGGATATGTATGCATGAAAATCATTTCGACGTTGTATCGAATCCTTTCGAAGTTGCTCAAGGTTCGAGACGTAACTTCCATCCCGGTGGCGCATTGCGGTCCTTCCTTTGAAGGTTTTCAGAATCATATTAGGTGAATGAGGAACGAGATGCTGGGAGAAAAAGATGGAGAGAGCGTGAGTTTCTCTGAAGCGATGTCAGGGTTGATTGCTGGTTTCAGTTTATTAAGAAAGAATTGTTAAGTTGCTGCCTTGAGCTGCAAGTAGTATCTGGGAGCTGGTGCTTCGTTGCGTCGTACATTTCTACTGCATAATAGACGTATCTACCGGCACATGGTCGGTACGCTTTGTCGTCGAGCTAGTTGGAACATTCGAGGCATTCGAGTGATTTGAAATTCGAGAGAAGTGACGTTTATTTTACTGTACAGGACGGACGAAATTGATCGTTTCGGTGACTGAAAAAAAATTAAAGAAAGGATTAAAACCGACTGCAACGGAATAAAAATGCACCAAAAAGAAAAAAGTAATTATTTTCCTTATTTAATCTGCGACTCTGAATGTTTTTATGTCAGCGGCTCATCATTTGCAGTGTGTAACTCTGACGCCGACAAAAATATTCAGAGTCGCAGATTAAATGAGGAAAAAATTATTTTTTACGTTTTGGTGCATCTTTTTTTTTTTAAATTTTTGTTGTTGTTACTTTTTAGTTATTTAAGTTACATAACTATATCTATTTAAAAAATATGGGTTGGGCTACAAAAAGAGCTGCTGGTAATAATAATAATAATAATTAGCAGTTGGTAATGAATAAGATTTATTATTTTTGGTGTAACTTCAAAACTACTTAACCAATTTTGATAATTCTTTCTCCATGACCTAAGTTGGTTGAAGCTAAACTAAATGCAATAAGTTTCACGAAAATCAGTCCAGTAGTTACAGAAATTCACGGAAAAATATAATATATACAAACACATCCAACTGAGAACCCCTTTCTTTTTGAAGTCGGTTAAAAAACCCGAGTAGTTTGAATTTCGAATCCTAAGTTTGCTGTGATATTAGATACTTAATTTTTATTTAATTTATTATGGATTTGCATCAAACGTGCACCAAACGATGTAGAATTTTTTTACGCATGTTACAAGTCAAAATTCAAAATCTGTAAAAAATGGCCCCCTCTTTCTGCAATATCCTCAAATCAATTCTTTTGCGTTGCAGCAGTTTGTCTCGTCATTTTAAACCGACAACGATACATACACATCACGCGTTATTTTCGTTGTATTTTATCACTACCATTGTTTATTTACATTATCAGTCAATCGACTGTCACCGCGGTTTCCCGTATCGCGTGCGCGTCCTTCCTCGTTTGTTGTACCGACAACGTTATCGTTTTTTCACTCTGCCGATATCCAACCACATATTGGCGAAGAACAACGAACGATCACGCGACATTCGACAACAAACGTAGTCGCAGCTCGTCGCAAATAATAACAATTTGCTCTTTCCTTCGTATTTCAGGAACAATCTGAAAAATGAAGGATGACGTGGACGACGATGACGCTAGCGCGTCTTCTTCGACTTCTGTGGCCGAAACGACCGTCTCGTATGGGTGAGTACCTACTGAAGTTTTGTCTAAAAACAGCAAGCCGTAGAATATCGTGATTGCAAACGACGAGCCATATTATTAATTCGCTTATGCCCAGAAAATTCGTCGGAATAGACCACGAATAGCGGCGCAGTAAAATCCTAGCCTTAAAGTGACCCACATGCGTGTATGCAAATATATTTAAACTTTCTTTGGATGGTCGTACGTCCTCGCGGAGTCCCGAGGCATCCGACGAGCGGCATCACCCCATCGGCTCTGGGAGCACACTCGAATTCTCGCGCGTGATTCCGGCGGGAGCAGCGCACGCATGAAAATTCGTTTCTTATCGCGCGGAATTGGTAGCAGCCTTACAACGCCAAGGGATCCGCCTAAAAATATGTTGTTATCATGCTGCGCGCTCCGACCGCGGATAGTATTGGAAGAAGGCGAGGGGAACGACGATTGGTCGCCTAGACGGGTGGGGGAAGACGCTGATTGCCGGGACAAGTGGGGGTAGCGCTCCACCGGCAGTTCGCTTCTGGCTATCGTCCGCGTCGCGTTTCGCCGGCTGTTTCGGCTGACCCTGTAGCAAGTGTCTTCTTTCCAACCGATATCCTTGCGCTCCTCGATCTATTTGACATACATACGAGCAGTTGGAAGTCTATATGCGTGGAGGTATATCGTTGGCAACTTTGTGCCAGTCCCCCACACGTGACACACTCGGAGCGAATTTTACCGCGAAGCGGAGTGCCGTTCGTATTGGTACCAAGAATCTGGTATTGCTGAGATCCCGGAGAACTGCATCGTGTAACTCGGCGTACAAACAGACATCGCGAGTCTCGAAAGTGCGCGGAACGGGACGCTCGATCGAGCAAACTGCTGCCGCGTTGTGTTTCTGTGTGATGCGCGGCGAAGCATCGGTACCGGAACAGACCGGAGACCGGTGTAACCTACGGAATGCATAGCCGTCGTATATTTTCTCCATTCTGAGAGACATTTGGGACAGTGTGTCAAGGTCGGAGATTCCTCGAAGTAACGTCGCAGCCGTTCGGGGCTCCCGGTTTACCGCGCGATTGTCGCGCGATGTAACGGAACGCCGGGGCGAGTCGGTGTCATCGTGTGCATCGCGCATAGTATCGATCCGTGCACCACGTCGATCGATGCCCCCTCGCGATCTCTGTGCGCGAGGATTTCCTGCTGCGCCGGGGATCTAGAACACGGTGTCAAGGTCGGCGATCCGTCGTGGCACTGGCGCGCCGGTCGAAGATCGGAGCGACGAGACATCTTGGTGCAGGGGAATCGATGTTTCACGGAGTCGTCGATACGCGCGCGACTGTGGTAAATTGAACGTGGAACGAGCGTTACGCGACCGTTACGCCATAACAAGAATTGCGCCTCCAGAAGAGAGGGAGAACAAGAGAGAGAGAGAGAGAGAGAGAGAGAGAGAGAGATAGAGGGGGGGATAGTGTGCGAGAAAGAGAATAAGAAATGTGATGTCTCGCGTGACCTATCGTGCCCACGTCGAAGGATACCTTGTTGTTGCACTTTTTCTCGTCGATGCAGGTACTGACGTCGCATAGTAGCGCCGAGCAAAAACGACTTTAACGGGACGAGGAACGATCGCGAACGCTCCAGCAAGAGACGTCACTGTCGGAGCCAGTGTCTTTCCTTGTCTTTCCCGCTTCCCACTGACGTGTCCGCCTCCTTGTCAGGCCGTCTCTCTTCCTCCGGTTCGCCGCCGCCGAACGTGTTTGCTCGTGTCGCGTTCAGCGTCGCGATAGAGGCGTTTTTTTTTTATCTGCACGCCGGAGAATAAACGGCCGGGCGGGCGAGCGGGCCGGCGAGCCCAACGATCGAACGAGCAAGATTAAACAGCGACCTGGCTAATTTTAATTCGCGCAACAAACAAGCCCCGCGAAGTTGCCGCGGCGATAACGGGGAGACGCGGTGTCGCGCCCTGATTATTGTTGCTCGCTGTTTTGCGCGCTCGCGGTTCACCAACATGGCGGCCGACGCCGAGGACGAGTCTTATTCCAGTGTCGTGTGCCGTTCCAGTTAAAAACAAACAGAGACAAGCGGCGAACGAATCGCCGGCACGATTGGGCAATCTCCGAAAAATCCCGCGGCCGCCGTAATGCGGAACGACAATGATCGATCGAATGGAAACATTTTCGACGATCGCACAAGGAAACCGGACTGTCCACGCGATAACCGATACGCGGCCTGTTGAACGGAATCATTGAATGATACCAGTGGTTACAAATAGTTCGTGACAAAATGTGGATGAAACAACAGGAGCAAGTGTACATGCAGCTTCAGCATCCGCAGCAGCAGACGCTGCATCATCATCATCGATCCACCAGCACGGATATGCCTGGTCCAAGGTCAGACTCGTTGTTCTATTATCAGAAATAAAGGTCGCGGAAAATGCGTCCAGGCGGACGGATATGCGTGCAATTAGGGCTCTGCTTTTTAATCGGTCAGGCGGCGAACCCTCGACCTGCCTGGATAATTTCGCGGAAGAGAGGGGGGAAGGGGGGGGGGCAGTTTGTTTTTCGCGCTGTTCTTTCGCGTTTCATCGATTCTTATGATATCCTGTTGCGTAGGTATTTTGAAGAAATTCGGGTAGCTTGACAATAAAACCGCGTAAGTCGAATTATTTAGGTACGTAATACGTAATTTGTACGTGGCTCGATGCGGTTGTTTCGAGTAATCAGGCAGCCTCGCTGACCGTCCAGGTATTCCCGTACGTCGTTCATATCGGTGATTCATAGGCCACCTGAAACTGTAAATCCCCGGCTAATGGCCAGTGGTAATCACCTGGCACCCATAAACAAACAAGTTATCGAAGCGGTTCATTGCCAGTAGACCATCCTCTGCACATGCTTCACTCGACTGAACTAAACCGTTGTTGCACTTGCATCACTGCTTAAATTCGTGCACAGTCGATTACAGGTTTCAAACGGCGTTACAGCCTCGAAGTCGCGGAATGCTCGGCTGGTAACTGGGTTAGCGGCTCGCTGTTAATTTTAACGACGCGACTCGATACTTGTTTCTCAGAAACGATCGGCCCCTCTGTCTCCCGTTCTTTCTTGCCCCGGCCCGTTTTGATCGTATTACGGGGTCCGTGCGACCGGTTTCGAAATTAATGCAAGAGAGAACGGTGCAAGTTACATGTGGCCCGGGGCACGGCGATTGCAAAGGTCACGATATTGCTTCAACCTTGGAACTTTATATATTCCACCGACCAGTCGAACGCCGATAGCAGTTGACATTATGTTTATTATCTAAGCGCCTTAACTGTCCCCAGGGACTTCGTTGGTAGTGAATGAGCAGTTTATCGTACGCTGGGGTGGTTACAACAGATACGGTTCACCCAAATTGTATCGTTATGTTAATGTTATTGAAGTAGAAGGAACGTGAACAATTGATGGTTTCAACGAGTAATTACGGTGTCAAGGTGCGTTTAAACCAAACGAACGAATGCTCGTTCGCCGTTCATTTCGACCAAATTCATGCTCATTTAGTGTAAACGGTAATTTTCACTTGCAACTTTTCATTACTTGAATTTTATCGAAGTCGGGGCGAACGAGCATTCGTTCGTTTGGTTTAAACGCACCTTTAAAGGGGACTCGTTCCAACGATTTTTTTCTTCTTTTGTTACATTATCGAGGTCGACGATATTTTTCGTGCGACATCAGGTATATTGAAATTCTGCTCATTGTGATTGGAAAGCTACGTGCTCTTGAGAAGTAAACACAACGTGGTGGAGAGTCGTGTTTTGAGGAACGTTATTTTTGGAATTTATCAACATCGTCAGTACTGTTCGTATCACTTTGGACGCAACGAAATTTCCTTTCCTGGCACTCGAGGTAACGCGATTTAAACGTTATTTTGATATCCCTGGTTTCGTTGAATTCTTGGGTCCGAGGTGCTTCAGGTTAGTCAAGTGTATCGTCCCTCGTCATTAAGCTTACAAAGTGGTGATTAGTCACATGCTGCGCAGGTTATTTATAATAATGCTAACCGTTGGAGCATGCCAAACAAGAATGCCCCAGGATCGTGCGAGGATCAAAATGACGGTCACTTTGAAAATTTAAATTTTGTTATCTCGATTGGAGAACGAATATTGAGTTGTATCTTAAGGTCACGAGACTTGACTTGGCTCCAGAGTTGGGCAAAATTTAATCTAATTACAACTTACATATTACGATTAAACTGTAATTGTGTAGTTGATTACACATTATTTTCTGTAATCGTTAATTTATCTAGTTGATAAAAGTGTGGTCAACCACCTACATTAACGATTACACAAAATAATGTGTAACCAACTACACAATTACATTTTAATCGTAATTTGTAAGTTGAAATTAGATTACATTTTGCCCAACTCTGCTTGGCTCCTTGTTGCATCGTTACCAACCATGGAATTTAATCAAGAACAGAAACGAAAAAAGTATATAAAACAAAATTCTGTTATGAACTATCCTGCTCCACGATTTTATTTAAAGTGAAAAAATGCCATAGAAAATGTAGTACAAGAAAATAATTTTTTTTTAGTTTTTAGTGTATTTTTTATAAAATCGTTGACTTAATTTTTTTTATATATTTTTTTGCATTATTTACTTTTAGTGTCTTTATTATTTACTTTAAGTTTGGATTTGTAGTTATGGGTTATATTTATTGATAAGTGGGTTATTTTTTTAAAACCCCATGGTTGTTTTTCACAATTTTGTATTGCCATCCAAACTACGTACACTTGCCAAGTTTCAAGCTGTTGGATAGTTGGAAGAGGGTTAAAATTCACTTCCTAGATTTGAACCAAACAAACAAATAAAGAGAGGATTGACGCTGAATAAACTCGTTTAAAAAGAGGATAATGTTGATAAGTTAAATAGAAAATGACCTTCCCTCTTTAGAGTCAATTAACTTTCTTTTTAGAATGTGGCGCAGTGTGCAAATAATTTTGCGTAAACTGCTTACGTTATGGACAAGAAGCGAAATAACCTTCTATTTCCTTTCGCCAACCTAACATTATCGATTTAGTGGCGAACGCAACTGCCGTGTTGGAATAACTTTGAGTAAACTGCATACGTTATTGGCAGAAGCGAAATAACCTTCTATTTCCTTTCGTCAACATAACATTATCGGTTTTGTAGCAAATGCTTTTGTAACATGGGAACAATTTTGAACATACTTTATACGTTATCGCCTGACGAAAATAACGTTCTTCGTGCTAGTTGAAAAGTTTTTAACACATTCTTCACAGCGGTACGAAAAATTATTTCTACGTTACACGCAACAGTTGCTACATAACAGAAGATACTAAAATTCATGTCGCCATTTACCCACTGTAATTTACAGCAGTGGTAAACCTTGATTAATATATTTTTAGTTAGCACCATCTGTCAAAGGAATGCACAAATAAATTTTTCTAGAAGAATGGACAAATTTGTTAACCCTCGGTGGTCACACCTATTTTTTCAAATGTAATTGTCACACTGGTTCGACTGGGACCAAGCCAATTTTTAATCAGCTGCCAGTTAAAAACTATATGTTAAATTAGGTCGCAAAAATTGAGATAAAGTTTGAAGTTAAAATATGTTTAAGGGTTCATTCCGGTTAGATGGATTGAGAAAAATCGATATATTTTTAAAACATTTTTCGAAAGTACATCTCAAGAATGTACTGTTAAATTTTTATGGAAAAATTCCGATTATTTTAGCTTCTACAAAGGTATTTTGTTGGAAGCGTAAAGGCTCGGCCTCTACAGATGAAAACTTTGAACTCGTTTATCTCGAAATTTCATTTTTTTCACAACGTGAAAATAAAATCTGAAAATCTATCGAAGCGATTGCTTTATAAATTTTACTGCTTATTCTGCACACCTATGACTCTCGCAGGGACTACATCCAAGTATTTTTATTGAGTCTAACCTACTTTTAAAATCGAAAATAGCAAAAGAAAAATGTCGAGAAATATTTTTCTTACATTTTGCCCAACCGTTTTGCTAATTTTGAAGGTAAATCACTAATTATAGTCCGAGCGATAGCGACAGCCATACTGACCAAGAATCTGTGCGTATTTTTGCGTCCAGATAAGTCTAACAGCTGAAATCGCCTTCACGAGCGAGGCGTGAATTTTTAAACATGTCATTAAGACCACTTTCAAAAGCATTTGAAAAACAATGATTTTATTCCTTTTAAATCTTTCATTTACTGTAGAAATAATAAATAGAATGTAGATTTAATAAATAGAAAAAAGTTTTATTCCATTACTATAATTATTTTCGTCGCAATAAATTCCTGAAAATCGCTGAATTTATCGGCGCGCTAACCGGAATGATCCCTTAAATAGTAGTATCATTTCCAATGATGCCTCAAAGATATTTTACTTCAAAGTCAAATTGTGAGTGATTTGTGAGTTTATTCTATCTAATTAATGCTAATTCTTACTTTGCAGCCGATTTAAGATATAAAACATGTTACGCATAGAGTGGATTGTTACATATACTTCCTCGAGTACCTGTATATCCCCCGCCCCGTTGTCCACTACGCCACTATAAATCACACTTCACCCTCTTCATTACCCCACCTTTGCTCGCCCACCTGAAGATCTTGCAATTTCCTCGAGCCTCGTTCTCAGCTCCCATCGGCGTTACGGGATTAAAGGTGGGGGATTTTAACGACGTCGACGAAACCGGTCGTCGTTTCGCTCAGACATCATCGGAAACTTCGGTACGCATCATCGCCCCCTTTCACGCGTCCACGGTCGATTGAGTTTCTCGAATTAGAAAATCACAGGACAACATAACCCACAGACTTGTTGTGTTCTATATCCAAAAGGCTTGCTTTCTCCGTCCAGCCGTCCTGTTCTCGCCTCGATAATGGAATTAGAGCCAGCAGGGTACCGATACTTTCACCGTTGGCTGCCGGAGAGCAACGTTGCCCGCGGAGCGTTGTCGCGGTTGCACGCATTCCGATGCACATCGCCTTTTCCCCCCTCGTAACCTATGACTTCATCGCGCGTGCTGAATTCACATTATCGTGAACCGTCGATCGTATCAAAAGCGTGCGGCACGCGGACCATACACGTGATGCACGAAAGTCCTCGGCGCGCTTCTACGCGAACAAACAGCGTAGAACGTTTCTCGGAATTCGCTCTACGACGCTAGGCGCGCGGCACCGCTGTTCCTGCCTGGAAAATTCCGCGCCCGTTCCACCGCGCGTGCTTCTGCAGCATCACGAATATTTAAAAGCCAACCAGAGGATGATTTATGCTGCCCCCTATTCCGTCGACGAGTGCCGCATGCAACACTGTGGACATTCAATGCCTCGAAGCGCTTTACTCTATTAGCAGTAGCCTGTGTCTATTAAGCGTACAGAAAGCCCCGGGATCCTTTGAGGCTTTCGCGGCTCTAGTTATCGCGGTTAATGCTATTTAAGGCGGCCTGGGGTAGGTCGTGACCTTTTGGAAAATGTCCCTAGCGCTCCTCGGGCATCGCAGCTGGCCTGGCCTCATCGGGAGCCTCCGAGCTCGTGTTTCCCGCTGAAGCACGCCTCGAAGTTGCGCGTTTAGTCGTGGATAATAGAGAGCGTTCTTTTTGCAAGCTAGGGAGAGCGAGAAAATTCTTGCTTCGTATTTCAGGGAGCAGCGAATTTTTTCGCACCGCCGCTGCACTTTTCGACTCGCCTGAGCCGCATCTCGCTCGGGGGGGATCCCCCGGCGTAGTTCCCCGCGAGGAATTAATTTATCGCCGCGGCTTTTGTAAGGACCATTCGAGAGCGTTAACGATCAACGCTGAACGAGGAAAGATTTCGTTTACATATTCCCGGGGGCTTGTGGCCGGTTGAATGGGAAGAGCAAAGGGTATAGCGGCGCCATTTTTATGCTTTCCGCGATTCAAGACTTCGTCGAGCGAGCTGAAACAGCATAAAGCTTGTACGGGATAATATGTAACGTGTGGGGTCTTGTTGTTGCTGGAGTTTTTGTACGCATCGAACGAACCTTAAGTAATGCGTTCGGAGGATCAAACGACACGTGATGAATGATAGAACAGAATGCTTCGTTTGGAATTATTCTCTTTTCAAACGGTAAACTGTTATCAGAAGACAATTGTTAACACTGGATTCACGGAACCCATCAAATTGACGGGTCGGCTAATTGCTTAAATAATCCTAATCTATTTCCTTCATTCGTGAAATTATTACTCCATTAATAAATATAATGGCCAAATCTGACTAATGACATAATAGAAAAGTCCCTGCCAAGTAGAAATCATAATATGAAAAAAATTGTATAACCTTAATATTATTGTTAATTCTGTAATAAAATCTAGGAAACTTCTTTTTACATATTAGTAGTTTACTAAGACGCGCAGCTTAACATTATATATACTTAAGTTATCTTTAAAATGAACAAATCGATTTTTGAAAGAAAACGCGTATTTTCGTTTACCCGTCAATTTAACGGTTGCTCGTAGAAATATGTAGGTACATATAATGTCTGTAAACCTAGTGTTAGTCAGTCTTTGCACTCTATAAGCAATCGAAATTCCGAAGTCCGTGCATTTACAAGCCACGAAGCAAAAATGACCGTGTCACTATTGTTTACGGATTACTAAAATTACCGATTTAAAGTAGATTCCGTCGCTTCCCTAATCTCTCGCTACTTAGAAACTCATGCATACACAGCCTTCAAAGTCGCGCTGCGCAAAAGCAATTTTCATCGATGTAATCGCGTAGCTTCTCGAAAACATCGTCACTTGCCTGTTCCCATTGGTTGTAGAAAATGTTCGATGAACTTGCTTAAAACGTTAAAAGGACCTGGTGCCTCGTGATTGGCCATCGTGGGACATTGCAGTCGAGCGATTTGCCACGGCATCTTCGATGCTTTCGCGCCCGTTGCTAAATTAGAATGGCTTCCATCCGAGACCAGGCAGATATGCGATCACGATTTGATTGACTGGTCGTCCTTGCTCACTTTTTTTCACGCTTGTTGGCCCCCGCCTCGCACGGCACGCATGCGTTACACGCTCGCTCGGTCTCGGCGTTTTAAAACGTAGTTTCGAGACTTTCGAGGATCGCCAGCCACCTCGCTAGACAGTCTGGTGACTGGGTGCTTTTGCTTTGACACCGTCATCGCCGATTCCTTTTCAACACCGTTGCATAACGCCCAGCGGGCTCCCGGCAGACCTTCCGAAATTATTTCTGTCTTCGAAAAACAACGAGGATCTTAGCGCTGAGCTGTAATCGAATTTGCAATGTTCGAATTGTGCCGTAAATTTTCCACTTTTTCCAGAAATGAACTCGAGATTCCTGGCAAATCATGCTCGGAACACGTGAACACGAGGAATTTCGTTTCGAGCTGCTTACGTTGGAACATTCCAACATTTCATAAATTTTCGAAATATTGATTTCGAGAAACCACAGTTAACCCTTCGTGGCCAACGCGGGGTGTATCGCGCCGCAGGCAAATTTCTTTTTCTTTTACTAATATTCCTCTAAAAATGTGAATTTTAACAAAAAAAATCGCCTTTTACATAACTATTTTTTCAACTACAAATTTCATCACAATTATCACTGACAAGTTAAAAGATTAAAAAACACGAAAATGGTAACTCAAAAATTACGCTGCAGCGCAATGAACCCCACGTAACCAAATTATGATTATACCGTGTGCCTACAAAAGGTTAAACGTGTTCAATACAATTTCGAATGTTCCAAATGCGAGTAAGGTTTTAGCGTTGTTTCCCACGTTCTCCAGCGAAGCCGCGTCAGCTACTTGATTAATTAATTGTTCGCAGCTGATAAGCAAAGTGGAGCATATTAATAATCCCCGTTTATCTCGTCTCTCTTGGCACGTCCAGGAAGGAACTATTTATTATTACTAGTAGAATCAGACGCATTCATCACGTTGTACATCACAATAAATACTTAAAAAAAAAGAGGTAGTGTAAAATTGCTCTTGGCCATAGAAAAGTATTCTGTTCACTTGCAATTACAACTGTCCGATGCAAATGGGAAGCCTTGGTTTTAATTTCCTCATACTTATTCATGAAGTGAAAATGTCGGGGCAAATGCGCAGGTTTCAGGAATGCTCACGCGACTAGATCCGCAGCATATGAATACCGATAGGCACGAGTACGAAGAAAAATGTTTCTCTCTTTTTTTTACTTCGCACGTTGGACAATGTGCAACATTCGAACAAACATACCTACACAGTGTTCCTTGTTGTTCGTTGCGCGAACGTCACGATGCAAAGTACATACGCCATGCCAGTGCGTTTAAAATTCACGTCACGAGCCTCGCTTGTCTATCGTCACCCTATCGACGATTATTGACGGTTCATTGATACTGGGGCCTGAGCACCGCGCTATCCGCTTATACGATCGCTGATCGTAGGAATATTCGCGGCGAAGGTGAAGGTTGAACGAAATTGCCCCACCTAATTCACACCTTACCATTCTTTTCGAACGCAGCTTCGAGATTACACTTTGGACGCGCAAGTACATATAAAGCTACATATGTTTTCCTGCGCGCGTTTGGACGCAGCGTCATGAAATTCAAAATCGATTTTCTCGAAAATGAAGCGCGATATTAAAAAAAGGTACTTTTTCTTTTCTACTTAAAAGGAGTAAATAAGCCCAGAAAAATTAGTAAAATTTTTTGATTTTGCACTCCATTCTCGAGATAATCTGTTTTGAAATTCTTGACGTTGCGTCCAGTCGCGTATAGGAAAAGCTGGCTTTAGGGTTCCGTATGGAGGCCATATTCGCCTAGCATTAATAACTTCAAGTATGCTTCTCTATTTGCATAATGCCGGTATGCACTTGTTTTTGCAAGTAATTACCGGGCATTGTGCGAGCAGGCCCATTTTTCCAACGCCGTTTAATGTTCCTGGTAATAAAGATGCATCGATGACGGGTGTTCGTTCGCTTTAAAAAACACTTTTCTATTCGACAAACAGTGCATTAATTTGAGATCCTTGAGGCTTTCAACTGTTCTTACAATTAGCCTTTCAAGATCATGCACTTTTAAACAAAGCAGGAGTTTTATCACTTAAGGGGGTAGACACGGGTAATGCAGCGCGCTGTATACCGACACAATCTGGCCCGAAACATGGGTCTGGGCGGGCATGTTGTTTGTCCTTATATGATCAGATTTCGGGCTGAGTGACGTCTCATTCGAAAGAGGAAGCTTCAATGCAGACCGCTCTGGTCATGATTCGACGAGATTGTGTTGATATGTAATAATATGAGTGATCAAAGTAGAGCAAAAGTCGAGAAAATACACCCGCAAGAATTCAAGTATTTTTAGGTCACTAAAAGAATTTTGTGACTCAAACGATGACCAGAGCGGTCTGCATTGAAGCTTTCTCTTTCGAATGAGACGTCACTCAGCCCGAAATCTGATCATATAAGGACAAACAACGTGCCCGCCCAGACCCATGTTTCGGGCCAGATTGTGTCGGTATACAGTGCGCTGCATTACCCATGTCACGTGGCGTGTTTACGTCCTTAAGTATTTTTAGGTCATTAAAAGAGTTTTGTGACTCAAACGGTTATCCCAGCGCTCCGCATTGAACCTTCCTCTTTCGAATGAGACCTCGCCAAGCCCAAAATCTGCTCATATAAGGACGAAAAAGGAAAAATTCCAAACCCATGTTTCAGGTTAGATTGTCGGTATTACAGCGCGGTGCATCGCCCGTGTCACGTGACGTGTCTACCCCCTTAAACGTTTTACTATCCTAGCGAAATATGTATTTCAAAATTCATTCTTTTATTGAAAGATTCTGCTGTGATTGCGCAGACAATACAAAGCGCACGGAAATTTTAGGTTTCTTCTTCCGGTACAGGTCGTCAGTTTTTGAATCAGAAAGTTCGGCAGCCGTTACAGAAACATCGCTTTTGAGCGTAGGTTCATCGGACCCATGTGTGACCAACGCGGAAATTTATCGAAAAAATGAACAAATTTGATGTTACTCTAATTCGAGAAATTTACTTTAATAATTTATCACCTTTATCAAATATGTCAAAGGTTTGATTGCACTGAAAGTCCAAATTAACATATATGGAGAGCTTATTTTTTACGAGAGATAGACTGGGTCTGTTTCTGTCTTTCACTTCATATTCATTATCGAAAAACTTTTCTCCGTTAAAGTTTAATCTCGCAAATTTAAATTTTTGTTGCCATAGAATAAAAAAAATCAGTAATAATTGTAGATTTCTTTTCAATAAAAATATTGTACAATACTATACATTATAGTACGGTTCGCAACCCTAATTATATTGCAAACATGCATAGTTATAAAGCAGCTGTGATAACTGATGTTACGTGTATCTTTATCGAGAATTCTCGAAATAGTGGAGATTCTGCTGCAGATAATCGTTATCCGCGTTTTAGCATCTTATAATTCCCCTGATCATTATGCGAGACAAGCACGCAACAAAAAGTTACCCGTATTTGTTCACGGTGTATTTGTTGCTCGCGAACAGGTTCTGCTTCTAGGTCGATTAAGTCAGTCACATTGTTCCAGCGTTAATTAAAATCGAACTGGAATTTCCACAGGCGACTGGTTTTCTGCGCGTTCAATACCTGTTCCATGTTTCCTCTATACTTTCAGTAAGAATTCGGCCCGAGGATAATCCCAGCCATCGATCGAGCAGAGAACTGGGCGCCCCGGTTAATTAAAAAAATATACCCGAAGCGAAGATGCGCTACCTGCCAACCCCTCGCCGGGATAAAGTTATCAAGCACAAACTATGACCATCCTTATCGCTAAATGCATAATATTTTCGTAGAATTGATACATTCGGACTTGATGCCGTATGTACAGAGAAAAATATTCACCTGATATTCCTCTATTACGCGGGGTTTGCCTTTCTCATCAACAAAGAAAGAATGAAAGTCCTTGTAAAAAACACTGTACGTGCCAAAATTAAGAAAAGAAAAAATTTTATTGGAGAATGTTCTACGTGTCAATGTGTAATACTATATTAATAATAATAATAATAATAATAATGCGTCTTTATTACACCAACAAATTAAGTAATACAGATTTATTTTTTTTCGCTGCATTTTTTCTTTTTGTGGCGCAAAGGACGGAATTCAGCAAAATGCTGTTTTAAAATCCTACCCCATATATTATAGATTTATAACACAATTTCTCTTTTTAAATAACTTACTTTTAATTCAGGTCTCTCCACATCTAAGAGGTGGCACAGTTTTCCACAAATACACTTCTTTTTTTCCACGAATTTGGACTATATTAATGCAAAAATTAGACAATTTTGTGATATATTTGGATTATACACTTTAGAATATTTAGGAATAAAAAGAAAAATTTCGTAAATAATTTAAAGCCAGGGAAGTTTACTCTCTCATCAAAAATTTGATCTGTGGCACTGACAGTATTTTCCGCAAGTACTCTTCAAATCTACTTATCACAAATTAAATACTTCAGACCAATCCTATGATTAGGCAAAAATTAACTTGATCGTATGAAGACTTGAGATTTCACGTTTATTCATCGTCATGGTAGTTTATTAGCGTTACATTCCTACGTGGTGTTTTTCGTTAAATAAGACCACTTATCAAGACCATCGCTTTTCATTGAATTACAGTTTACGTAGTCTCTCGTAGCATTAAACTACGCAGCAGCACAGTTCCGCGAATCAGACCAATTAGTCTAATTGCACGGCGCAACGTTGTTGCAATGAGTTCTTGGCGCAATGGAAGCTAAGGGTTGGTTCGAGGCCGGGAGGAGGAACATTGAAACTGGGAAGGCATTCCCTTTGCGGAGCTGGTGTTACATTAACTGGCGAACGAGTGCGGCGACCTTCCCCATTCTCTTTTATTCGCTTTATCGTGCCCGTTTATCGGAATTCGGCGGTTCCGCGTACGAGTGTTCCTTGAACACGGGTTCACAAAGTCCGTGCAAACATTTGCTGAATGCCATCACGTACTATTTCAGTCGACGTGAATCGGCACTGCTCCTGTGCATTCCTGCATGACCGTGGACGCTTGGATAGCGGGAAGAGGAGCCGAAGCGCGTCATTGAACGGGGCAACGAGATGGAAGATAAATCGCATGGAGGCTCGGAAAGCGACGTCCGAGCGGCCAAAATCGCGAGCCAGTCGCCCGATGCGGCGTTTATGTTCTTAAAGTAGATTGGGCGGTTGGAGGTCAGCCCACGTCACGATGCATCGCGAGCTGCACCGCGAGGACGCTTCGACTGGCAGCCCGATTCGTAAACAACCAAATTTACCCGTGAACTTGAACTCGTTCTTCCTTGTTCCACGAAACTGTCGCTCCCCTGCCATCCGAGCCATTCCGAAATAATGTATTCGTTGGCCGAGGGCACAGTCGGTGGGATTTTGAATTTTCACTGGCAATTTTTTGTATATGCGGCTGCGATTGCAAGTGCAACGATGGTTAAAGGAAAGTTTAAAATTTTGTAGTATGCAGTTTTTGGTGGTTTAGGGATTAATTGTTACATAATTCCTTTTTGTAGGTTAAGAATAAGATGTGTTGGTCGAGTATTTTGTTAATGACAGCATATGGTTTTTAATATTTTAATCCTTGACCCATTTCTTGGCGATTGGAACAACCACGCGGTATGGAGAGATTAAAATTAAATTTGTAAATTACATCCCTCAACGAATGGGAAGATGCCAGTAGAATTAGTCAGTGTGCGGTCAGACAGGTCAGTAGTTCATAACGTGGGCGCGTGTTTACTACACTTGGAGTACCATAAATATACTGCCAAAACATTTTGCTATTCGACATATTATTAGAATCTCATGATTTCGAAAATTTGTTGCTTCCTTCTCGGAACAGAAATTAAGCGCTTACTGGTTTTACGTTAATACTTTTTTTAGTTTTATGTACTTTAATTGTGCACAATCATTTTAATCGACACTAGGACTACCAACAGTTGACTAGTTATTTATAAAATACATTGTGCAAGGAAAATAAACCTTTATTCACATTTTTTTTTAATATTTATACTGTTAAAAAATATATACATAATATTACACGTATTTATACTACTTAGAAATACACTTTTTCATACTTAAAAATGGTAAATTTATTACTAAATTTAAAACCAGTCATTTTTATTGGTTTAGTAGTTCTAGTATTAAATTGAAAAAATATAAATTGGAGTGTTAAGGGCCATCCTTGAATTACATAAGGGTAATTTTGGCAATTTCTTACCCCCTCCCCTTTCAAGTATAACAATTTGTAAGATTTTATATTCCAACCCCCTGCCACGCTTCCTTTCGTAATATTTTTTACATTGCATTTTCCAAGTTATTAAAATTCTTTTAAAGGTTCATATAATTTATTTAACTCGATTTCATGTTTGCGGGGAACATCGCGTTTTAGGCTACTGATATTGAAAATTAGGTTAAAAAATATCACGCGAAACGCTACCCGACCTCCTCTCCCCCTTCTAAGAAAACATAAGAAATTCACGACCACCTCCCAAGCCTTACGCAATTTAAGGACGACACCTAATACTTACATGCTTGCACCTGAAAGAAATCAACTCGATCACGTGATATCACAGAATCAAATAATCTCTTAAGCAACAAAAATTTCATATTCCACTTAACTAGTTTTGCAGATATTAATCTGCAAGATTCTCAATATTATGGCTTGAATAGCAGACTTTGCTTATCGCGTCCCTATCATTAATCTATGTATTCTGAGGAATTCCCTCGCGCATTCCATAAAACGACGTACATCCTTCGCGTTCCTTATTTCCTTTCGATCGTCGCAGTTCGTTTGAAGAAATTACCAGGCAGCAGGCGGCTAATATAATTAGGGGTTAAAGTTTGATCGGTGTCTACCATCTACGGCGATAAATTGGTAGCTTGGCGGGGACTCGCGATCATTAAAGCGATTACGTAACGATTTACAATAATTGTAGAATATGCTCGCTGCGTCTATGATAAGACACTATCGTTTTCGCGGGCCTCTTCTCCGCGACCTTGAATTCCGTTAAAGGTTCCTCGCGATTATCAGTACTCGAGCCACCATCTTGAGCGCGAACAACGTCCACGGTTAGGGTTTTCACCGAATGCGAACAGATTCGAAATATACATTCAGTCACGTTGTTTCCAGGAAATCCATTAATACCGTTGCAAAATATATTAAATCGTCGCATCCTCGTATTATCTACAAATACTTCTTCCCTCTTCAATTCTCTGCGCAATCGCAGAAGAAACACTGCGTCATCCATATACTATCAAAGTCATCTTCCTACACTCTGCATAATTTTTCCTAAATTCCACCTCTTTTCCCGTTCCATTTTTCCAATACTCCTAAACTTCGTCACAAACAATAAAAGATTTTCTTATACGAACAGTTACACTTCGCTTTCTCCTAATGCAAAACGAGGGAAAAATAAAATACACAAAGTCATTTATTCTGAGCATTTAGCATGCATGCCGAAGATACAGCGTTACTTGTAGGATGATCCGATATTTATCAGAAATAGTTATCAATATCCGTGGTCGAGTGCGCGCAGCGTGACTCGCGCGGTCATCGACGATAACGCGCTCACTCCGCAGCCACGTTAATTGTGCCTCTTGCAACAACAATAAAGTACTGTTTACTGTACGCCAGATACGCCGGCGAAATTTTTTTTATCGCCCGTACGAGCCTCGAACAAAATCCTCGCTCCCGATTAACAATAAAACGCTTTATCGATGGCAGAGCGGGCCGTTAATCGTCCCCGCCGTTTCATAGATTGCGTACTACCGCGAGCGTTGCAGCAATCGCGCGGGGAGCTCGCCGGCAACGCCGTTATCGCCTTATCAATCGGCTCTTTAATTAACTCGAGCGCGATACGCGTTCTTACGACGATAATCTCTGCCGTGTTGTTTATATGTAGGTAGCTGGTGGACGAAGTAAGGGCCTTTTCAAGGGAGATACTTCTGAGGTTCGCAACTGGTACAATAATGTAGCGTTGCGTGTTAATAGCTCCTAGGAGTTTCCTAGAGTTCTTCCCCTGGAGTATATTTTTTAAAGCAATGTTATTGTTTTCGTAAAATAATAATTTGTCGGCAGGGGGGAATCGCGGAGCTTGCGGCAAGAGAGGTGCAGCTCCATATTTACCAACTTAGAGTAAATTAGCAAAACAATAAAGAGATTTAGCAAAGTAATTAACATTAAAAAGAGAGCAGTTTTTATTTTTATTTATTTCAATTCAATTATTAAAAAGAAGTGTGACTTTCCGTTTGGGCACGGTTTCGTATCTTCGTAAGTTCTACATTTAATAAATAACGCTAATTTAAAATATAGTAGTTGAGTTTATTTCAACTAAACAAATATTATTAATTGACACTACAATCGCCGAAGTAGCGATATGTCGAGGGCGCAAATTGAATCATCGAGCGACTGATATAGCAGCTCTGATTGAGGATTCGAGTCGTTATCTGTATTTTATTTTATTTTATTTTATTCGATATATACGGGTATGAACTTATTGGAATACAGATGCAAGCTAAAACAACAAAAATAGTACACATATAGAACTAATTCTAAAGCTAAAGTAGAGACACATAAACAATAGAAACAATATTTATCTTACCATATTTCTGCCAACTTATTTGCGTCGACGCTCGAAGCGTGTTTACTTTAACCCCTCCACTGATTTTATGACCTCGCTATATATTTTCTAGCTGCCATAGCTACTGTGTACTTATATTTCGTAAATATTCACTTGGCAGAGAAGACACTCGTTTGAAGAACACAGAATTAGGCATAAAAGGTGAGCGAATGTGTGTGTATGCGTGTGTGAAATACCAGTCGTGAGCCACGAAGGTGTCTCGTCTGAAATGGCCTCAAGATCATGTTCTTTTCATCCTGTTTGAAATTGGATGAATGTATGGATTAAATCATGGTATATGGTATCGTATACGAATATCGAATACATATATACGCGGAGTATCGAATAAGAGGGAAAAGGGCGGCGGGGCATTCTTCGCAGAACTTGGGAAACTGCGCGTCTCGGTGAAACATTGATGACGCATGCATTTCGTGATCCACCTTGTCCTCTAGTAGAGGACTACGGGCCGTAAGTGTTCCCCCTCCACTACGAATAGTTTGCTGGGGCCCACTTCCCGGCAACGCTGTCCTCTACCTAGGACATTGCGTTCTTGGTTGCCTTGCATCGGCTATCGCGGTTGCGTCACTAATCCACTACACTGGGAGCTTTGTAAACAAAGCTAGAAAAACAGTCTCGCCGTCGAGCGTAAAATAGAGTGCTGCTTGCGCACGAGGAAGATGCAACTGCGTAGCAAGAAACTTAGACATTCTTCTGTATACGGTGGTCCGTTAGAAATGAGAAAATTGCAAAAAGGTTGAAGGTTTTAGAGAGATCAGTATGTCACAGAATTTTCTGTGTTTTCTTTTCTCCGAACTTAACACGGCCCATACGCATCGTGTTCAATTCGGGGGAAGGATTTAATTATTATTATTATTAAACGTTTTTATTGTACAACACATGCTGAAAACAACGAAGAGAAAGTAAACAAAAGCAAAGGCGAAGTTCAGTCGAGGACTGTTTTTCAACTTAATCTAAATGAAAGGAGTTAAAGAATTTGGATATAAAAGTTTTTAACCCTAAATTACGAAACTACTCTGTGAGTGACGTTGTTACTAAACATTCGTATAAAGTACGATTTTAAAATAAAATACCAGTATTTTCGAGAATATATATTTTTATTCGAGTAGGAACATAAATGTTACTTCTTTGGGCTTAAGAGAGCAGAAAGCAATAAATAGAAGAATGTTTTTTAGTCGACACAATGGGGACATGTTTGTATTATGAGCCCGGCATATTGGTTTCTTGCATTCCATGCAGAAGTTGGTTGTCATTTTCCTTGACTTAGGTGGACACACAGCACATGATATTTTTTTATGATTTGCAGGAATTTAGAGTTAAATTGTTGGGTTCTTTGGTTTTTCTGCAAGAAACACAATCTATAATTTTGCATTCTTTGTGTCTAAACGCAATTTTATACGTCTGCACGTAATCCTTCGTTGCATACTGTTGCAAATATGAAACATATTTTTCCTTTTTAATTTTTTTTTATATAATTATCACGTAATGTGATGTACCTAGTTTATCACGAATGATACATATCTTAGTGTCTAAACATTTAATCACGGAAAAAGTAGAGAAATAAAAAACATTTTTGTTATTATTTTTCCGTTATTATTATCACTTGTACGAGTTCAGAAATGTATTTATTTTTCAAAATCGAAGAAGTTATGCAATGAAGGGTTAAGAATCCATGTTTTGCCATGTTGTATCTACTTCTCCAAGCAATCTACTTTCCACTGATACATTTTTGTTATAACACCGGCGTGATATCAGATATTAAAGTGACCTGATTCTAGTAGAGTCGACGCTTCTATATATCCCCCGTCATCGCTGCCTTCTGCCCTTTACTTTTATGTTCTCTCCACCGACGTCTCCTCCCATCTAGTCGGTTCGTGTCCCACAATATAAGTCTGGCCTACCAGAAGCAGGCCACATTAATATCTCTTTCTAGGTCGATGCTACAAAACCTCATATCCAATCTCGCGTAGAACATGGGCATCCATTGCTATAATCCTATTTCATAGTTGTACAAGAAAGCATCCCTTGTATTCTCATAATTTAATCCCAGAACGCAAATGTTATTTAATATGACCTATTTTTCTAACACAAACGTCCGTAAACTATATATATTACTATAAATATTTACCATTCTACAGATTTTTATTTTGACAACCCAATACTCTAGCTTTTATCTTTGGTTAACAGTTTTATATTACAAACATATTACTCGAAGCAATTAATAAACATTAAGGGTTTCCCTAGTGTGACGGCCTGAAAGAAGGCCGATATTTGGGATTTTTTTTTAAAGAGGAAGCATTAAAATATATTAATTAGGAGCTTTGTGACTATATTGAACATATTAGGCAATATATAACAAAAATTCAGTTCAAAATGTAGCTGCACCTCCGAGTTACAGCCAGTAACCAGAGCGCTTTAGAAAAAATGTCTGTCCTCGGTGCACACGATTGCGATTGTTGTTGCTGGCTGATAAACAAGAATCAAGAATATTCTTAATCTATATCTGTGTAATTATCGTTGGACCTACGGTAAACGAAACATAACGATAAGTAACAAATGGAATTTTAAAGAAATGATTCTGATTTCTGCGAAAAGACACCAGTAGCTTTTTTAGTCTCAGTAGTTTACTTTAGTAAATATTGACTTGGTTATAATTCGAACAAAAATAATGTATCCCACAAACATATCCTACAAATCTCAAGTAGATTGGTCCATGAGTTTTTTACAAATCGTGTGCGCGAATTTGGAAAATACAATTTTGAGAAAAATGCCTTTAAAGTGTTAGGTTCTGTTGTTTCTTAATAGTTTTTTTTAAATGTAAAAAATGTACAAATATAGGCTTAAAGTTTTTAATTAATATAATTTGAGGGTTTCTCTTAAAAAAAAATCCCAAGTATCGCATTCTTTTCAGGCCGTCACACTAGGGGGACCCCTTAATGCTGCATGCTTACAAATAACGCAAAAAGTAGTTGTCACCCTGCCAAAAGCTTCGTCAGTCGTAAGAATGACGAGCCTTTGTGTTGTCCTAGTATGAAAGAAATTAACGACTCGTTGCTAGTCAGCCACACCATATTCCATTTCGTTCCACCTTTGGATTTTCCACGAACCGTTCCACGACTTCATCCTCGCGCGGTCTCGCATTCTTAGCGCATCGAAGGATCGGGAATCGACGAGATAAACGTAAAGCAGAACTAACGATAAGTAGATATCGACGGTGGCCGATGTACGTTTCCGCGAACGGAAGGCACTCCTCTAAACCTGAGCTGTGCCTCCTTGCGCAACAGGTTCAAGGTCCTACCGCAACCTCTCTCGTCCTACCGCAACGTTTGTTCCGCTGGTGTTCCCGCATTCAATCGAGCGTCTTTCTCCTTCCAAACCCCCGGTCCTGTACCTGGCCGAAACACCTGACGAGACTGTTGCGTGGACCTGCGCGCTTTGCTCTCCGTCTTTCGTCTTCCCCATCGTCCCTGCGGCTACCTCGAGTCCATCTAACGATATACATCGTGTAGGAAAATTATTTTTCTTGTATTCAGGTGGGCGGAGAATGCACGCTCTATCGAACGCGGCGGATTGTTCAGAATGATCAGAGAATATCGAGTTTGGAGAATTAAGCTTAACGCGTTCCGTGCCGCGATGGAAATTCAGATTTTTTTTAGGACTCTGAAAAGTGACGAGAAATGTAATTAGTTAATTAAGTAGTTGTAATATTCTCCATAATTTTAGTTCTTCTTTATTCTATCTCGATTTAGACACTGAATTGAAAAACACTTGTTTTCTTTGAATAAAGGTTTCGTCACAAATAAATATCTGGGGCCGCCGATTTTTGTCAGTGAATGAACACTCCAGTAAATGAACACTATTCTTATCATACTTGAAATTAACATCTATCACGTTCTTTTCACGTTAAAATTTATACAGTATTTCTTTATCCAACTAAGTTCTGCATTAAGTTCAAGGTAGGTAAGTCTTATTGTTGATTTTGTTAGGAGTTCATTCACTGGATAGGTCACTCTAGTTAGTACTTATCAACAAGCAAATCGAGTACCTAATAATCAGTGACGCAACCAGAGGGGAGCGAGGGGCTCTGGCACCCCCAAAGAAACAGGAAAATCGGGATTAATGTACCTACGACTGAAGTACTCAATCCAAGAGCTTCGTAAAAAGAAAAGAAAACTGATTTTATTCTATAAATAAATTTTTATAATCACCTAATGCATTTTATGGAATTTGCATTAAAAATATTTGTATCCCTTCAACTCGCTTCCCTCCAAGATTAAATACTGAGTGCGCCACTGCGAACAGAAAAACAGAGCTATTACTCCCGCTCCCATACCACTTTTCCAAACTTTGACTATTCCTTCAAAGACGTTCCTCGATATCTACCTCAGGAATATGATCCCCGCATGAGGAACAAATGAGATACTCCACCTAAACAGCAACATTACACGAGACCTCCGACTTATATAACGCGCTAAGCTTCTCAAATATTTGAATACCTAGCGATAAAGTCGCTCGAGGTGAACCTCGAATGGTCTCAAGGAATCTACGTAGACGATACGCACATCCAAGGCGTATCCGAGCGCAGCAGCCATTCCATCGACTCGAAGGTTACCAGGACGATCGCTCCGATTTTCCGTGTTCCCGCGACTGAAGCGTTCGCACCGCCCGGAAAATTGCACGACGGAGCGGACCGCGTTTCCACCGGCCGTGGAAATTTCCTCCGTTTCGTGCATCGCTGCTAGATAACGGCTGAAAGACGGTAGCCTTGAAGCGTTCCTCTCCGCGACGTAAGAATTTTCGCGCGCCTCGTAATTGCGTCGCGCGGGAAGCCCGCGGACGGTTGCGCGCGCGAAAATGACCGTGGTTCCGCGGTCGATCAAATCCCTCGTTCGCGAAACCTGGTCATTTCGTTTGTAGCGAAGAAGCTCGACAATTCTACGTGAAATTACAAACGACTCGATGCTTTCCTCGGTACGCACAGCTGATGTTATCGTAGTTCACGGGATTTTAACTCGGCGGGACTGTTCCTCTTCTGAATTTTCTTGAGGTTGGATGTGGATTCAAATCGTGGTTACGCCATATTATACAGAAATCAATAAATATTGGGCTTATTATATAGTTTGAATAATACAGAACTTAGTGAGATTGAAATTAGCATTAATAAAATAAACTTCTTCGAGTATTACAGTTAACAGATTTATTTTCTCTTTTACTTTTACACATCTCACTTTTCACTAATCCACTCTCTCTGTGCCTTTCATATATAAAAAATGATACAAAAAAAATGGTACCTACATGCGTAGAGCGTAAAAGCGCGACACACTCCTCGGTCTTACTACTCTAGCTTTCTTTTATTCCCAATGTTACCAATCCTATCGAATTAATTTCCTAACAAATCTGAATACAAATGCCCTATGCATCACACTGGACGCGCAAAGTGGACCAACGCTTGCGGTCGACTTGAGTTCCTACAATTTCCCAGGGGGCAGTTGGTGCGATAAGTCGGAACATGTTCGCGCAAGAAGTAGCCTCCCTTTAGTTTCTCCTTCTAATTAAATACTCCATGACAAAACATCAGATAAATATTTCTCAACGATCCACATACTCCAACAACTCTATCACCCAGTGCTCCCAAACTTCATCTATCCATCGTCGTCTTATCAGAAAATTCGCAACGCTTAGCCAGCGGTTCACCATGTATAATATGCGTCACGGTTCTCAGCGCGTTGACAAAAAGCAGCGGGCGAATAGAACCGTTGAAAATGCGCCCGGCGTTGCTAGCTAAGGAGCACCGAGGCACGCGTGCACTTTCCGCGTCGCCACGGGGGTAACAACCCCGAAAGAATGGTTGCACGCGCGTGGCAATGTGTCGCATTAGGCTCGCTAGATTGAACGGCCCTGACCGAAAGGATAAAAAGGAACGAGGAAATTACGTCGACGAGCCGCCGCTCGGCTGGAAAAGCTTTTAAAAAGTCTAGACACCAGTGGCGGGAGGGCGGTTGCGTTTCTGGGACCGCGAGGGCGGGAAAGAAGCCGGCGCCTTTCTTCGGCGAACTGCGCGCACGGTATCGCTTCCTGGATTTCAAAGCTGCGCACCTTTTATTGCAACGTTAGCAGTCGCTATTCTTTTTTTAACAGTGATTAATGAGCGTCAACGGACACGCGATAAGGGAATTTCAAAGGAGGCCGAACTTAACTTGACCTTGATAAATTGGGTGTTAGGGGTTGTGCTTAAGGGGACTAAGTAGGCTGTCAGATCGCTTGAAGATTAAGAAGGGTAAACTGTATGATTGGCACCTTAAGCGGAAATCCCAATTGGTATGTCTATATTTTTTTGAGAAGTTTTTATATGGTCCTAATTGTCAGTTATTATCAATCCTCGTGGATTTCTTATTAAAATAAAACACATCGAGTACCTATTAAGTCTCTTATTTGAAAAATATTCAATGAAATGCAAAGGTAGGCATAAAAGTACAATCATTGACCCCCTAAAATTTGAAGTTAATTATTTGAAGATTATTTAAACCACTATTAAATATCTACAACACTTAGTAAATTTGTATTTCAATCCATTACTTAGTTACAAAGCGACAAAATATCTTTGTCTACCCGTTATCAAAATTTTCAGAAAACGCTTGAAACTCATCCCTTTCTCCCACATTTTGGTGTTGCCAGACGTAAAATATGTAGGTCTATTACTGGGCTTTGCACTGTTGTAGTGAGAGAAAAATAAGAAATTGTAAAAAAGTACTTTCTAAGTTTGTACTTCTTAATATTTGGCTTTTTAATTAGAAGTGCCAGTATTAATACAGTTTACCCTATTTTTTTCGAATTAATTCCAACTGACTGACCAGTTGGGCCCTTTAAATTACGTAAGACTTTTCTGGGGAGAGGGGATAGACGCGAATTTCTTATGTTTCCTTACAAAGGGCGGAGAGGAAGTCAGGTAGTGTGTCATAGAATATTTATCAACCTAATTTTCAATATAAACCGAGTTACGTGAATTATATGAGCCTTACAAGAATTTGAATAACTGAAAAAATGCAATGTAAAATATAACTATATCGGTAAAATTACCCTTACGTAATTTAAGGGCGGTTCCTAGGGTAAAACTATACAATACACCCCATATTTAAAGAAACATCTACAAAACCAATATTTTTAAATAATTCTTTAAATTTTTTGTGTAAACACATTAAGAGTTCCTTACTCTTCACAACTACGCCGGAATTGTGAAGAAAACATAACTGGAAATAACTGGAAATAATAATTTTCCTGAACCTTACGTGGGGCGTTTGTAACACAGTTGTCAGGCAAAACGCCTCATCTATGTGACAAAACGCCCCGACATAAATAACTAATTACTTTTATTTTTATCAAAATGTTATAGAATATATATATATTATAAAAGATATTATTAACAAATATAGAACAATCTTGAATAAAATTATTACATTATTTTTTATTTACATTTTCTCTTTTGTCTTTTCTGCCGCAAGGGTTACATAGAGGATTGTAAATTTACTTTTAACCTTCTCCATCGCTTCATTAAGATCATTTTCGGACCATGATGCCTGTAATGTAGGGGAGACCGGGGCTAGTTGGCTAATGAGGTTAGTTGACTAATTCCATTTAATTGTTGTATTATGGAATAAATTATTCGGCGATTCGCGATATTGAAGCATATGAATGACCAGCTTGCCATTTAATGTGTCGCCGTGACAAAACTTTGCGTATTCTGTCAGTGAGAATGAAAAATCTAAAAAGGTCGGCGGGAAGTAAATATTTTTATTTCGACTATTTATGAATTTTTGCTCACTAAGTACTGCTTGATGTTTTTTCATGAATATTTTGTGAAAACGTGATACCTTGACTATAATTTGTGGTATTTTATTTTATCCGGTGCGTGAAGGTTTCGTACGTACGGCCCTTAACATGTTACCAATGTCGGATGGGGTTACTTGACTAAGCATAGGAATACCACTAGTAATTGCATTTTTATCCTCAAGATGCAGTCGAGGCAAAGAGTTTAGCTGCTCAAGTCCACTTCCCCCACCATAAAATTCTTCCAAACTCACCCCTACCAGTTTTACACTCTATCCTCCCTTCAAACTCCCAGGCCTTCCAAATAGAGCATAACAAATAAGTACAAAATAATTAAGTATCTAACACCATGATAATGAATAAAAAATAACACTGTGAAGGAGTAAAAAAAATTTATAAAATTTTTGATCGTAGTATACGATCCACCATATAGTATATTGGTGGAATTGGCAACGTATATATACGCTTTTCATATATATTGATGTACTGTGACAGCGTATATATACGCCTTGCGCAAGCAAAGGTTTAAAACTGAAAAGTAAATGTCAAGTCAACTAACCCCATCGTATTTGTCAACTAACCCCGCAGCCGGGGTTTGTTGACTTATTCGTCTCCCTACTCTAAATACCATAAAAACTACAACGTAGACTCAATTAAAACGATTTTAAATATTAAGCCTGTATACCTAATGAAATTTGTAAACTTTTGGTATGCAGCAAGTCAAAAAAATAACAATGGTATATTTATAAAAATTAGGAGTGTAAAAAATTAGTCAACTAGCCCCGGTGTCCCCTACTCTCATTTCTGTTATCCACGAAAAAGAAAAGAAATACGTTACTCGTGACCAATATGATTTTAAGGTGGAGCGTTTTGTAAATTCTTTGCCGGGGCATATTATAAATTCTGGAGTACAAAACGTCCCGGCTTCAATTTAGCAACAACGTAGTGAAGAAAGGTTTGGGCACTAACGATTTAAAGAATTTGTCTACTTTCGAAATATATGTGTGAATTTATCGCAAAAACAATAGTGACTTAGAAAATTGAATTTCTCACACACTCACCGCGATTTATGTGAAGGCAGAAAATATAAATTCTTGTATATTTTTGTTAAATCTCCTTGTATATCTTGTAAAATATTTGCTCGTATTATTATTGCGTCAGTTGTGGGCGTCTGAGGCAAGTTCGAAACTGATGATCGCGTCGATGCATCCTTCTTTGTGTGCGTAAAATAATGTTGGTGCGTTTTGTCAAATGGAGCGTATTGTATAATTTTACCCTAATGCCTTGTGCTCTATGGGGCCAGAAGGGTGCTTCTTTGGGTAAACATAGATATAAAACTTGGCACTCGGACTCGTACGGAAACTCGGGTGCAATTCTGTCAGCTCTTGAAACGCCAGAATTGCGAGCCTCGGCGGCTCATTGATATTATCTGTCATCATTCATCGTATGCTTCTCACGATAGCGCGAACGATTTCAGTATTGCGCACGCGATCTCGTGCCGCGATTCGTTAGCTGATGCTGCGACTAAAACGCTGACGGTTTCTTCCAGCATTACTAATATTTCAACTCCCCCCCGTTGATCAAACGGCCTTTCCGGGTATTGCTGTTTGATTCCAAGGCACGCCTCGAGACCAGCCACTTTATTCTCGCCGGCTAGTAATCGATCGCTACAAAGTCCACGGCAGCCGAAGTCCAAGCAATTCATCACCGAATCCTCAGGGAATACTGCGCCAGCGCTACAAAAGTTCCTGCGAAACTACCATCCACGCTAGATAACCGTTATCGCGCTCGGCTCATTGTTCCTCTGTCCAAAGCTCGTCTTTTCGTGCCTTGCGCCGAGAAATCGAAATTAAGCGAAACTCGAGAGATAACTCGCGCCCGCACAGTAAACCTACTATCGTCTACGGGACACACATCTCCACTTTTCCAATTGATAAAAAGCCTTTCTTCATGACTTTGCTACCTCATTTAGCGGCGAGGCTGAAATTCCGAGCCGCGGAATGGATTTCTGAAGGTGGTACGTCGTGATTTTTCGGATATGAATGGTGTCGCTTGATGGAAATCAAAATCGACTCTGTGGGATTACCGTTGACGTGGTTCGTGAAGTTTGTAACGAGCTTGTTCAGAGTTCCCCGAGCTGTTCTCACTTGGAAGACTATTTCCAAAAGTCTCTAGTATTTATTTCTTTATTTATTTATACACGGACAGGCACCCTTGGTAGGTAAACGCAAAAAAAAAATTAGACAGGGTTGTTGCGCACTGAAGTTAACAGCTGATTCCTGAAGCACACGTTCTTGTAAAAGTAATTTAGATATCGACCGTATTTTAATAATAAAAACGAATTAGTGTTCTCGGCGCACTGGTTCGGTCAGTATTTTTTTTTTGACGTTTCGGTCTGTGGTTTAGACCTTTTTCAAGGAAAGATTTTAAAATATTGCACACGTTCTTGTGTTTGAAAAAAAGTCTAGGGCGTGATAGATTTCGTTAGAGAATAACCAATCGCTCGTCGACAAACTGTCAGTCCCCGAAAGTCAGCCAAACAAAATGCTCTTTCGCAGATACAAATATCGTGGAAAAATAATATCCCTTTCCCGGTATCGACGCGGTTCATTCTGTCAGCTAGCATTTCCCTCGAGTGAAACAACGGCCGAGGCCAGGTGTAATCGAAAGTAGAACGATGCAGTTAGTGCGCGCACACACGTGCTCGTGTAATATTTAGAATCAAGGTCCCCTTTCATCGGGAACAGCGTCGGGGATTGGAGAGTTCTGCTGTCGTGTCCGGAAGAGGAAGCTTTCTGTTTAGACGTCGCCATCCCTCGATTCCTCGTAGAGAGGTGATCGTCTGATCGCGAAGGACACTCCCGCCAGCAGCTCTAAGATCGCTTTTCGTCCTCGAGTATCGTTTGTCGTCTGGCAGACGGAATCTGGAGTCTGGCTCGGAGATAGTATCACTCTGATAACACCGTGTATCACCGCGCGTGCTTGCCGGTTTCCGCGTTGTCACAGCCGAGAAATGCTCGACGATTGGTGCTCCGTAGTCGGCGATGCGATTTCAGATGCCCCAAAGCACTTGGAATATTAATATCTCAGAAAATCCAAGTATTGACCAGGCTTTAAATTTTCTATGAGTCTTTTGCTTTTGTAATAGTAAGTACTCCTAAATATTCGAAGTAAGAATAAACATGTGTAAGAATATTCTCTAGGTCTATCAAGATTTTTAAAATTTTCCAGGTCTGTCAAGATTTTTAAGATTATCCAGGTCTATCAGGATTTTTAAAATTTTCTAGGTCTGTCAAGATTTTTAAAATTCTCCAGGTCTATCAAGGTTTTTATAATTTTCCAGATTCCATTGATATTTAAAGCATTTCGAAAGAATGGTAAATGCTTGAATTGATTGAGAATTCGCAAGGCAGCAGATTAACTGCCCATTACCACATAAACATGCCTCTTCCCTTGCGAAATGTCAAAGAAGTTGCAAGATACACCTCCGATGAAATATCAGGTCGACTAATGGGGTCATTTGGATGCTCCTGAATGGCACTTGAGCCCACATCACCGATAACGTCGAAGCGTAAATAATTTCCTCCCATTTTTATATTATCCTGTCAACATTCCTACATATCGTTACCGATCTTTTACGCCAACTGCTACGCTGTCCTTTAACGTAGTCGTCGCAACAGATCGCAGGATTTGTATCTCATAATTGAGAATGCGATTGAGAATGATTAATGCCCATACTATTTGCACAACATTAATAAATCGGCCCCTCTCTCGGAGCAAAATCGAGTAACATTTGTCCGGGTAAATAGAGATCGGCTGCACTTTTGCAAGCCTCCTCGTAGATAAATTACATCTCTGCGTGTGTGGTCCTCCTTAGAGCCGACTCGTTCAATTGCCACCGCCTTTGAGAGGGAATGCCGATAACGATGCACGCTGAATATTACATAAATGGCGGCCTTTTAACGCGGTGACGTTCGTTTCGGTGGTTCTACGCGCTAACAGTTTAATCAGCCTCGTCGCGTTCCGAGCGGCAGCGCTCGATTCATTTCTCGTTCTTTCATCGTCGCGCCTTTTACGTGGGCGTGTACGTAGACCATGAATTTCTGCGGATCGATTGGCAACGCCGAGCGGAATGTGTGGAAAGTAAACACGCAAAATCAGCGCCGCGAAAAGACACTCGTGTCGCGGGTTTCGCGTGGCGAAATTCAAACAGCAATCTATCGTCGACGGATCCTCTTTGGAGTATTTTTTAACTGGATGAATGGTACACTTTCATTGGTTTATATAAGAACAGGACTTGTGTATTTAAAGTTGTTATAGAAAGCAGTTTTTGATTAGTCCCACAATTAGTTTCCATGAGTATTAAAGGGGCCATTTTTAGATTGTTTAATTTATTTTTTTTTGTAGAAGTTACCGAGTCTTAGTTTCTGATTTAAGTACAATGGAAATGAGATATTCTCACTGTCTTCTGGGGCACCCGCTTTGGATCAACAAACTATTACAGATCCTTGAACTTACTATACAACCCCGGTAATGCCTTCAGTCTGCTTAATAGCCTCTCTGGCACGAGTGTGCGCGCGTATCATCTCTCAGCAGCATGATTAATGACGCATGCACCCAACACATGCACTTGCGCCGAGATTGCAAGACGTTGGAGGAATGACGGACAAATTGTTTCTCCCCCGGCTTCTCCCGGCAATTAATTATTATCTCCAGAGGAGGCTTACCAGCGTGGGCAAACATAAACGTCCGTGGATTATTAGGTAATGAATTTCGCCACTAATGAATTCGTAGCGTAGTTGCGGTGCACGTGCTGCCCGCGCACTCTGCAACCTAATTACGAGGAAAATGGCGCGCCCTCAAAGTTGAGGACACAGGTGTTGCTGCTTTCAAGCATCGCGAAAAGTGGCGAATGCCATGTAACGAACGATTACACTTTAGGAAACTTTGAAATTGATTGCAACGCTCTTTCCTCCCTACAAAAGGGCATTCCAGCCGATAAAGCTCTCGCCAGTCTTCAACAACCTACCCCTACACATACTTATTTCATCCTACATTCAAATATCCCCCGAATCTAAAGCAAAGTCTAGGCAGAGTTGGGCATTTTTTTAATAAATTTTTATTTGAAAAAAAGAGTGATTTGTTATTCGTTAAATTTTTATTCTTATAATGCCCAATTCTCTGAGTCTTGGTAAGCCTTACCGATAAGTCCTTTAGCAGGTCAAGGACGAAACGCACTCATCCCTTTTTCCTTCCCTCTGCCTTATCTCCTACTCATAAAGCTTCCACCCTAAACCTCTCCAAACTCACGATAAAAAATTAAAGTCCGACCGGCAGTCACGTCTGAGCTTTCTCCCTCGCCTTATTTCAGCTTGTTTTATGTCGATGCTGCTCGGTTAAAGTCATTTTCGCCTTGACCAGTATAGATAACGATCCTGCCTTTCGCGGCTGCCAGCTCTTTTCTGGCCGAAGGATAGCTAAAGTAGGTAAGGGCAATTTGTTAATGGATGCAATTTCCTTGGTTCCCGGTACAAGGGGGCGGCAGCTCGCGCAATTCTCAGTCTCAATGCAATTTCGTGAAATTGTGCATGATTTCACCGCGCACGCCGGCCCCCGGTGGCTCGTGCAATTTAATATCGACACCCCTATCGGTTGCGACCGTTGTTGCGGCGCGGACTTGCTTGTCGCTGGCGCACGGGCGTAATCGAGTTACCGTTCGATATTAGCGAACGTCCAATTCAATAACGGCGACGTCAATGGCCGGGCAGGCACATCGTATCTTCTCGCGGTTTGTGGTCCACCATGGCCGACGAGATGCCACTGACGAGGCTGATTAATTAAGCGAACTACTTAGGCCGTCAGGTTCGGTGAAAATGTAACTTTTTGACGGAATTAATTACGAGGAAATGAATATTAATTGTGACTAGTATTTTTGGGCGATGTTTAATAATACTATTAATTGTGAAAACTTTTTTTTTTTGATAAATGTATGATGGCGCTACAGTCCCCTGATGTGTAGGCGCTTTACTGTGGTTTTGCAGTGATTGCAAAAAAATGGAGGTTCGGATCGACTTGAAATTTGTATAGCATGTTCAGAATATATTCGTTTCTGGATTAAACTTCAATATTAAAGTGTACAATCCCTAGTTTCCGAGATAAAAAAGGAACAACCATCCGTGCAATCCGAAAATCGACGATTATTGTAAAAATTGCTTCTCCTACTTAGTCGCTATTTTAGTAATCTCAGTTCAGTTTTTTTTCCGAGGTTCAGACGAAAATTACAGGTTCTGGGAGAAATATATTGCAAGGAAACTGTTGTACCTTTATTATTAAACTCAATATTAGGACAAAATCAAAGAGACTTTTCTAAAACACTATAAGTAATCCACCTCGTGTGCTGTAATTTTTTAAATTGATATGTATAAAAAAAATATCTTTCTTTACTCTAGGCAATTATAAGAAACATATAAAAGGACAATTTTGTGCTTGCTTTCATCTGCTTGTAATTAATTCGCGAAAAATATTTGATTTTCGACTGCCTAGTTATGATCTAAAATTCGTTCTTTCTTCGACGAGTAATATTATACTAATAAGGTAATTTGATATTTAGCGTGGGTCAAAATGGACCCTATACTCTGTAGCTTGTCACCAATGAGCTGCGCTGCTTTCAGCCACAATTACGCCTACCTAACATGGCACAGAAGAAGGCGAAGGAAACCTGGTTGATTTGTAGCGGCCATAAAACGCATTTTCTACCGATCCTACTCTCTCTCAAGTTCCCCCTCAACTACCGATTCCTTTACAATATACCTACGTTGTTTTTTTGCAAATTCTCAAAATATCACACACATTAATAACAATTTACTCTGTGCAGGTAATATCAATTTCAAACATCTTTCCATTTCTCCTTCTCAGTCCTACCTTCAACTCCACACCTTCTACCCTTTCCTCCTCACATTTTTAACCCTTTAACCGCCTGCCTTTTCTATCAGCCCCCCGAGTACTTAAAACCGTAAACTTCTAAATAATGAATAGCCAAATAATCCATATGCTACAGAGCGTTCACTGACTTAATCTTTATTACTCCATTTCGGAGGTGTAATGCTGAATAAAAATTCAGTTCACGTCGCTTCGGTTACGTCGGCCGAGTGTTACATCGAGTCGACGTTAACCCGACGGTAGCGTGCGTATGCAACTGACTAAACAATGTTCCCGAACGACAACATCGTTAATAGTTTCTTGGCCCCCATCCACAGCTGTCCACACTTTGCAGCACTTGTGTCCTTCGCCCGGAAGCACATGTGTGGATTGCGTGCACGTAAGAGCGACACGGCGTGAGACGCGAACGTAATTCGCGCTTGTTTGCCCCGAAATTGCTGCCGAATTGTAGCGGACCGATTCATCGACTCGCTAAGTACTATTAGTCTCTGCCGGTCGTATTATTCTCGGTGCTGTTGCTCGGGGCGGGTACTCGCCGGAACATGGCGTAACTTCCACTCTTTTTCACTGATGTAGTCTTCTAAACGATCGAAAGAATTGATGGCATCATTATTACCCTCGCCTCCGTGAGATGTTTGTATATGTAAATCGTCGGTGAATCGGGGGAATAGAAATATCAGAAGTCGGACAGTCGCATCGAATCGCTTAATCCGCGATTAATATCGCTTTGCTGTCTGCGATTAATCATTTCGTATGAACATGTGGCAATGGAAGGTCGAAATGGAATAAATAACGGAGGACAATAGTGTAGCAATGATATCTGATTCTTGGCTGTAATTTTTGTAATTAAGATCGTTGCGGTGATGTATTCCCTTTGTCTATACAGATTTAAATGATGAGAGCGAAATTTGTGGGGCAGCTTTGTAATATTCCTGTATGGACATTTGGGAATTTAGGAATCGCATTGAATGAATCGGCTTTAGGAAAATGCCTGCTTTTCGGGGAAGAGAGGTGCTCTATAAAGCGTTGAATTTTCTCCCTCATACTTTCGAAAAGATTCCACATTGTATGACCTGTGGAAGTTCGAATCCCTGTTGAAAACGATGTTTCTTTTATCCTGATGGTAGAAACTTTAAAGTTTTGGGTCCTGGCAGAGTTGAATTGTATTGAATTCTCCTTCTGCTCTCAATATTTCGGCTTATTGATGCAGCAATGGGATTTCAGTGAAATTTTAAATATTCAAACTTAGCTTAACGTTCCCCATTCCAATTCCATTCAGAACTGATTTATCCTTTTGTACACTGCAGTAATTCTACACTAATAAGAGGACAAAATCATGAGAAATCCGATTAGTTTCTCCGTAAATAGAAATTGATATTAAAAGAGCATTTATTCTGACCAACTAATGCTCGTGCGGTCAAAGTCTAAAATTTCTAAATTATAGCTGCGACACGCATGATTTAATAAAATAAATTTATTGTCCCCGTTCATTCGATTGCGCGCGGCCAGCAATCACGTTCATGTTGATCACCAGCTCGGCTTCAACGTAATTAATTGCTCCGTGCGTAACCAATTACGACGCAGATATCTCGACAGCCCGGATTTCGCAAACACGCGACGTGCTTTCGTGCATTTCCCTGCACGCTCCAACGTCCGCGTATCACGCTACTCCATTTTCACTCGCCCAAAAACTTATCGCGAACCGAGATTTACGTGACACTGGAATCACTACGAGAAACATAACTACGACTGCGTTTGCCTTTGTCCACGCAACTAATGAGAGCTATTGATCGCATCACCCTGGTGAATTTCAAAATCTGCCGAGTTTCTGACAAAATAATGAAAGACACAATTCAGGGGAAAAATGGCAGCACTAATTCATAGTAAAATGTAAATATAGATAGTATTATTATTAATACTAGTATTACTTTTTTTACAATTATAATTAACCGGTAGAAAGCAAACGCCACACTCTCTAAAGTTATATTCAGAATCTCTAAACTCTAAAATTAAAAAATCGCATTGTCACAATTCGCCCGGTATAATAAGCTTTGGCTTTGCCTTCAGAATTATTACCTCCGTATCTGCTAGCACTCGTAGTGCAATTGATACTTCATTACCACTAACAGCGCGAGGAATTTCTAGCGTCCATCTTGGTATCAATTATATCCACCTCGTTGCATCGAATGGTCGTGGCTCTGTTAGAAGATTCTCGGGCCCGGTGCACGCGAGAATTCGGCGAGAATGAGTGGGAATGAATAGTCGGAAGTCCCGTATCCGTTCGCCTAACTCCCTCGAAAAATTACATTCGCGTCACGCGCCTGTGTATTTCCGAACCGACAATGCGTAAGACACCCGCGGCCATCTGGCTAGGTACCTCGGACGCCTTCTACGCGGGCGTAGGTCGTGCAAAGTTCACCGGTCACTCCGTGCTCGCGGATATCAATTGTCAAAGTGTAAGAGAAGAATCTTCCCTTCGATTCTTCCGCTAGTCGATGCTTAACCGGGAAATGTATGATAGAATCTCAAGAGAAGATTGCGCGAGCTTCAATTTCACTAAAATTTTGCACATACCTGGTGCACATCTTAACCCTTTGCACTCGAGCGGCGCGGATACGGCGCCCGGCTGATTTGAAGCAACGCACAGAAAAACTAATTATAGTGTGTAATATTTATTAAATTTTGTTGTTTTCGATATAAAAATAAATAAATTGGTGAAATTTTATTATTTGTATACGTTTGTTTGTTTATAACTGATTTTAAAGTACTTGTAAAATCTATCCCTAATTTGGCCGAAATCGTCTCGAATTGCTGGTTCGCGCAAGCGAAAAAGGCCTCGAGTGCAAAGGGTTAATATCTAAAGCAGAAAGTTCTATGTGTTTGTTGTGTTTGTCGCTTAAAAACTTTCGAACAATAAACTCTGGGATCACGAAATGTGTAACACTGCTCATTATGTCTGACTAATACAGATGAATGTAACTATTTTCACACAAAAAAGGACTCTAAATTTTTTAATATAAATTCAGAATCTAAATTTCGGGCAAAGTGGAGTAGTAAAGCGGATTATGCATAAAAATAAGAACAAGCTTAATTTCAGCCATTAATAATGGGAAAAATTAAAACTCAGCAAAAACGACGAAATTTTGAAATCAATTTTCCAGAAAATTGCTCTGTGTGCTCATTGTTTTATGTGCAAGTATTATAAAATACCTAGGCGAATCACTTCTCATCCCATCTCCTCATTTTATTAAAACCAGGCTTCCCACGCAAGCTACGAGTCCATGTCCTCCTGTAATGAGCGATAAAGACGAATAATAATAATACTTGAGCGTAATGAATCACTAACAATCCGTCAAGGATCTGGAAACGTTGTATCGGCGCGTGTTGCAGTCGCGTGTTCGTTCCGCGTAGATCCGCAGCTTGAACAGCAAAGGGTTGCGTTTCTGTGACATTGCGTGAACTCGTGGCGCCTGCACGCGTGCACGCGTGCACGTTGGCCTTTCAAGCTGCCTACTTATCGTCCGATTGCTTTTATCTACCGCATCTACCGTCGTTCATTTTCCTTTACCCTCGCGACTGTGTCTCGACTACTTGCCGATTTGATAGTCAGATCGAACGTAATCCAGGAGTCACCCTGTCCAGTCGGTAGACAGCATTGAAAATGAATGCTTTAACACCGGCATAGTGAAATATGGCGATAAGAGTCGGTCCTGCCTATTGGCCAAGAACCGTGGGACGCTCGATTTACGTTCCGAGGTATCCGGCTCCGCAGGCGGGCGAAAAGAAGAAAGTATGTCTCGTGGACAGGTTAAAAGCGACGAGTCAGACGATAGGGTGAAGCCAGGGACGCCGGGGGAAAATTATTATACCCATTTGACATTATTACCGGGCTTCGTTCGGAGCATTCAGAGGGACCTCTGCTCGTTACGCATTATCTCCGAGGCTGTTCGACGCGTATAAGGGTAATTTCCAGCGTAACACGCCCGCCGAAAATACCCCTGGTCTCCCCGAAAAGTTCCGACGGTAAAGACTTCTCGCCGGCAATCTACGCAAATTCGGCATACAATCTACCCGTTTGGCTCGTTAACAGCGTGAAAGGAGATTGTCGAGTCGTCTGTCGAGCTCCTCGAGCAGAATTAGAGGAATCAGGAGCTTTCCAAGGATCTTGGTATAGTTCTAGTATGAAGGTTTCTTTAGTTCGTTTTTATGACTTGGAAGAGGAAAGTGAAAGGAGGAAAGTGGCATTATGCCGAGGAGAATAATAATAGGAGCATCAGCTACTCCAGTAAGCTGTAATAATAAGTTATTCTAGTATATAGAATAGTAATCAATTAACTCGGTGGGAGACGCTGCTGGGTAAAATTTACCACAGAGGCGCTAATTGTGAAAATATCTTTGTTGCCGCGTTTAAAAGACAATTTTTTAAACAACTTGAATAAAGATTTTAAGATATTTCATAAAGTTTGTTTGATTCTTAAAACACTGGACTTTAACATAAAAGTTACAAAGAGTTAAAAAAAAAAATGTTCTGAAACCGTGGTTTTTTATGTTTCAATTATGGGTATTTTTGACCCGGTAGCGACAACCTGTGTTATGTTACAATATGGGGTGCGTCTCCCGCCGGGTTAATACTTCAATCTTCTATTGGTTACCGTTGAGTATCTATGCATTATTTAGTTTGTATAATTCACACCATTTTTGAATGGCCGTGTGGCAACGAGACTACTAATTTTGCTAATAATATGTCGCCTTTGTAGTGTGCATGGTTCGCTGCTCTTTTATTTTTGTATCAAAAGCAATCCAATGCAATCATTCATTTTATTGTAGCGAAGTATTTTCTGGGGTATTGCCACGTTTTTTTTTTTAATATAAGTTAGAATTATAATCTGAAATACCCATTTTTAATGTATTTTCTTTACCTCATTCAATTTACTTTACCTTATATGGAGGGGATCGTAGGATATTTGAATATTATAAAAGGGGACCGCGACTCAAAAAAGGTTGGGAGACACTGATCTAGTATAATAAATAAATATCTCTTTGAATTATTAAACCAACGAAAAATCTTAATAATTACGTACTTTTGGATCTCAAAACTCTGCTGTTTAGTAACATCACATTGCCCAAAATAATTAAAGAACTGCTTACTCGAGTAAACTTGAATAATCCACTCTAATCCCTCGATTAAAAATTATCCACATACTTGCGAAACTGGAGATAAGCTTGGGAGGATCCAGTATACAACTACAACATATGACTACTAGCACCGATAGGGACGTTTGCTAGAGAAATGCAGAAATTCTCGCGGAACAAGGGAAACTGATTCTCTCCTACACGCGCACTTCTCCAGCGTTGGATATTTATAAAAAGCGAGAAGCTCAGCGCGCCCGACACGTGTAAGCTTCTCTGTTTCCATTCGAAAGCCGAGTATCTCTTACGCTGGCATTGTTTGTCGCCGAAGTCTCCCGCGACGATAACATTCGGAGCGTTTTACAGCGGTGGTTCCGTCGCGGTGGCGCGAAACTGGAAATTAACGCTCGGTTTTATTGCACTTGTGATATGGAACAGGGCAAACACCAACGATGCGAGTTTCCCTCGAGCAATGTTTCCATCGTGTAGCAATGAACGATCCCGATGAGGTTCAATTGAAAGCGAAAGGTCGAGTGGTACATATTACGGAGGTCTGACTATGTACGCGCCATTTCTACTTCGTTCTTGCACTGTTAGGTCGCGCTCCCACGTGTGCAATGTATTTGGCGTAACGTAGCTCTAAAGTCATTTTTCTACGCGCGCAAACTTAAAGCCAAGTTTCCTCTTTAAGGGGTCGTTCTGGTTAGCGAGCCGATAAATTTAGCGATTTTCGGAAATTTATTGCGACGAATATAATCATAGTAATGGAATAAAACTTTTTTCTATTTATTAAACTAGATTTGTACAGTAAATAAAAAATATAAAAGTAATACAATTATTGCTTTTAAAATGCTTTTGAAAGCGGTCTTGATGACATGTTTAAACATTCATGCCTCGTTCGTGAACGGAATTTCAGCTGTTAGACTTATCTGAACTCAAAAATCCAAACAGATTCTTGATCAGTACGACTGTCGCTATCGCTCGGACTATAATTAGTGATTTATCTTCAAAATTAGAAAAATGGGTGGGAAAAGTGTAAGAAAAATGTTTTTCGGCATTTTTCGTTTGATATTTTCGATTTTAAAAGTAGGTTAAAGTGAATGAAAATACTTGGATGTAGTCCCTGACAGAGTCATAAGTGTGCAGAATAAGCTGTAAAATTTATAAAGCAATCGGTTCGATAGATTGTCAGATTTTATCTTCACGATGTGAAAAAGTGAAGTTTCGAGAAAAACGAGTTCAAAGTTTTCATCTATAGAGGCCGAGCCTCTGCGCTCCCAACCAAATACCTCTGTAGAAGCTGAAATAATCGGAATTTTTCCATGAAAATTTAACAGTACATTCTTGAGGATATATACTTTCGAATAAATGATTAAACATTAATTCGATTTTTTTCTAACCGGAATAACTCCTTAACTTTCTGAAGACAATTGGTAGATATGGTCGCGTGAGACGAATGCAGGGTCAATTTGCCCCATAGCAACATTTCTATGGCACACAGGTTGCACGATGAAATTGAATAAGAAATGAATCAAATAATTAAAATTTCTAGAATTATCTAAAATTTATTAATAAAGAAATACATGAAAAACATTGTTTATGTACATTTGATACATAAAATAGGTGTATCTCCTGTATGATTTTTACAAATAACATTACTGCAATTTAGGCATTTTATACTATATTTTGCCATTGCCAACACAAATATAACATCATGACAGACTTTGTCAGAGTTGGATCAAAATGACCCTGAATTCGTTGTACGAGGGATAATACAACACGTAGCGGAAAACGCGTTTCAGCCCCGTCCCCACGTGTGCAATCTGCTGTGCAGGAAATATCCGAGATATCTGAGTAAAGTCCTTTGCCAATGGCAGTTAATTATTATTTTTTCATAAGTGCACGCTGTTTTCAAAATAACCCCTTTTGGGGGTGTTAAATGTGTTCTCTAAGCTGTGCGCTGCATTCGTGGAAACGTGGCTTCGAGTGCGCTGTGCATAGCTACGCGTGAGCTTGCGAGTATAAGCCGTGTCCTTTTGCGAGACACGAGCTGACTGCAGAAGGACACGGCTTATGCGCGAAAGCCTCTAACAGTTCTAACTTCACAACTCGCTTAATATGGAGACTTCAAAGGGATGAGTTTCCAGAGTAATTTCATTGCTTCCGGTGGTGTCGTTTGGGGAATGCTCGCTAGCTTCCGTGTCCATTTTCATCCCCCTGCTGCAACGATTCTAGTATAAACTACTACGTGCACGACTTCTGATTGTTGCTCCTTCTGTAATAAACTTTGCAAGACTTACGTATCGAAATAATTATTAAGGGGGTACACCACCTTGTAAATTTAAAAGGACGGGTAAATTGAAAATTTGTCTTCTCAGGTAATTTTCAGATGTTAGGCAACATTTTCACTTTATTTTCATACATTATTTATTATTTAAAGCGGAGCATGAATGACAAAGAATTCTTACGGCAACTTAAACAGAAATAGATTGTCCTCAATGTAACGTATGATGTTTTAATAATTATAGAAAATAAGGACGTGGCGGCTTTGCAAAGGAATCTTTTGTTCTCTGGAAAAGGATAACATTGGAGACTTATAAAACTTCAACAAATTAGAATATGATCCTCCTTAAGTAGCATTAGAATACACACGGTATAATTCCTTCGTCGATTCGTCTAAATATTACAGACACTACCTCGAAGTGGCTGTGTTATTCGTTTCAGTAAAATACCCGTCTGGAACGAACCCAAAGGGCAAATTTCAGACGAAGTCGTCCTAAGGTTAAGGATCCTTCGCAGGCTCTGGCAAAATTAAATTGCGACCAATCCGCGATCGCTACTCCAACGTGGGCTGTGTTAAATTTAACATCGAACTGACGGTACCGTGGAACACGCCCTCCCTTCGTGCCCCTAGCGTGAAACCTAGACAGACACGGGGGACTGGGTGGGTTGTCGGAGGAGGTGGGGGCAGCGCAGGGACTTGGCTTTCACGAGCTCTGCCAGCTCTCTCCCCGTTTCCTCCCTTTCCTCCCTCTCTCTGCGCAGGATTTCGGGGTGATACGGGAACGGCGGCAACGTTGCGAAGGTCACCTTCCTCTACCACCCTTACGCACCCTAACCAAGGGTGGTCATGGTCGGACGTGGCTCGAGGCAGACAGAGAAGCTGCAGGGAAGGGTAGCTGGTGACGAAGGATGCGTGACTCCTTGTGATTCTAGGCGCTCCCTTATTCTGCAGTTGAGGGACAGCCTCAATGTTTTAAAGCTCCAGAGAGTAGCTCGCTTGCAATTCTTTTCAGTCTCAGAAATGTGGTGTATGTAATTACATTTGGTTATTTTTTTGATCAGTTTTAGCAAGGCCTGTACATTTTCGTCTTCGAAGTAATTTTTAAAAAAGTAGGGGTTGAATAAAAATGTTAACTTTTATAAATAAAAGCTATCTGTTCTGTTTTAAGTTAACTTTGTACATTAACACTTTAACTCTGTTGTAAGAGTTCGGTGTTAACATATACTTTTGAACAGATATTTCATAGAGTGGAATATAAAGTTGGGGATATTTTTTAATTAATATTAATTAAGGAATTGAAAGCAGATATGATTATTTTCACCGAACGGTTTAAGGTTTCAACTTCAGATATATTTACACCAACAACATTTCCAGGAAATCTGCTTGTCGTAATTCTAACTTTATTAGAGTAGAATAAATGTTCCTGTTTAATTAGAATTTTTCTCTACTTTCAAGAAAATAAAAGCTTATTTACACAAAAATGTGCGGAATAAAAGTTTCAGTTAATACCCTGCATTTTATAACAATCTTCTCGGGACAGAAAAGATAATAGTCATAAAAGTACATTTACTTCATAATTAATTCACGAAGCGTATTGTACTTCATGCAGTTCAGGTTTGGTTGTCCGTTGTAATTAAATAGAAAGTTGTACTCGACACACAGGGGGACTGGTTTTTCTTTATCAGACCATACGAATGTGTAATCTTGAAATGGCCAATTATAATTTGTGTTATAGCTACTTAATCACTCCCGGGTCACTTTATGCTTTCTGAAAAAGTAATTGGTAATATTTCCGATGCGAAAAAAAACGTTTTCTTCCACTCTGTTTCCTATTGTATTGCTAGTTTATTTGTTGTCCCCTTTAACAAACCGTCCACGAACAAGTTATTGTATTTAGTTGTGCTCAGAGTATTGATGTCTTCCTTGGCTGCCTGATCAGCTTCTTCGTTACCAGAAATTCTAACTCTGAACCCAGTAATTTTAAAGCACATTTAAATCTTAGCCTTGGAGTTTCTAGCTCGCATTTATGGTTTACTTAACCCATTTGCATCACGCCAGACAACAGTGAACCTGGCGATGAACCCGTATAACATACACGACTGATCATCTGTGCCGGTGATTATGAAAGTGATGTGAGTTGTATTTTTTCATTTATATTTTGTTTCGAGATATTTAGACTGTTGCGGTTGGAAGAAACTTTTAGGAAAATGTACAAGTACATAATATTGAAATATAATTCAATATATCATAAAATAAGAGAAACCTCAATTTGTTTTACTTACACCACTTTCATAATCACCGGCATATATATAATTTATCAAACCATACATAATTTTTATTATTTTTTTTTAAACAATTTGCGGAATATTCCGCTAGAGGATATCGGTCACTCGCGGCCCGCGGTTTATTCCGCGTTCGGCGATACAGAGCATCCACTTTTCGTGGAATATTCCGCTTCGCGATGCAAACTTATTAACAAGCCACCCCAGTCACTGAAATGGCGTCGAACTTGAGGCATTCGATCATCCGCAGGCTCGCACAGAGGATTTGCGCTACGTCCACCGACTGCCAAAAATAATTTCAAGCTTGTTTACCGCCGCGGCGTTTCTCGAGGACGGATAGAAGCCTCGGAAAATCACCGGGCACCTATAAAATCGCGACCCAAATAGACCCCTAGTCCCGCTTACGAATTCCCCGTTAACTATAGATCCAAACGGGGGGGCCCGCCAAATCGTTAAACGAACGGCGCCGATGCCAAAACGCCGGGCGCACCTGGTGCCCGGACTAATTTTACGGATAGCAGAAGCGAGCGCGCCCTCGCCGCGGAGGATCACCTTCGCAAGAAACCAGGACGAAAGGGAGCCAGCGGAGCCACGCCCGATGGCGAGTCTTCGGAAGGCGAGCAAAAAAGAAGTACATAACGACGTCTACGCGGCGGAGACGTCCGGAAAGGGGGAGAGGTAAGGAAGGACGTCGGGGAGAAGGGGTAGAAAAGGAGCAATCGAAAAGAACGGAGCGCCCGATTAAGAAATAATGAAGCAAAATGACAGTGGCGGCCGCGGATGGTACGGAGGACGAGCGGAGCGGCGACTGCGGAGGAAAGAGGAAAGAGAGGACAAAGTCTGGTCGATTGGACGGCCGCGGCCCGTAGTGGGTCGGAGGAAAGAGGGGGCGCGATGATTTACGATTCTCCGGCGGGAGAGGGCGAAACAGGCTGACGAGAGGGAGACAGAGCGAGAGAGGAATAAGGAGAAGTGTAGAAGGAGCCGCGGCGGGGCGGGGGAGGTGGACGTAGCCGGATAAAGTTGTGTGCAATGGAAACGCTGGCGGCGCGGCGAGGAGAAGAGAGAGAATGCTTGGTAAAAGGGATTCGGTTTCATTGTGGAGTAGAGGAGTCCGGGGCAACGGAAGAGGAACGTCGGCGGCCGAGGGGTTGCCGGTGCGCGGCGGGTGCGCTGGCGGGAGGGCGAGGGGAAGAGAGAATTCGGGGCTGTTGACCGGGCTTCAGATTCGAAAGGCTCACGCAGGCTCGCAGTGAGGCAGGACGTGGATCGCGACGGTGCCCCGGCGACGTCGACGAGGACGACGAAAACAGCTACAACGCAGCCGCCGACACCGCCCGAACCTCACCGCGCCACGCTCTGGCCGGATGTGGGTGCTCAAACCTGACAATGCTCGTCGCTTCGCTGTTCTCGGCTAGAAGTATTTCAGGGGCCTTCGCTAATAACCACGCGCCTTTATTACGTATGAATGAATAACGATGAAACGGGAGTGGCAGAGATATTTCTAATTAAAATGGTCCGAATCGCGGAATTCGGCGAGCAGGAAATTCGGTGAATTAAAAGGAAAGGGGAAGCGTCAGGCTTTCTCTCACCGAAAGGTTTAATGGAAGGTATCAAGGGTGATATGGCAATTTAGCCGCGATGATTTTTCACTCAGCGGATGTAGCATTGCGAAGGAACGCGGTGATACGAAGTGATACGTTGTTAACTGATTATAAAGAGATCTATAGATTTTCTAGTTTTAATGTGGGATCGCAGTGGCTGCCTCTGAAGGATCGCTTGCAGTCTGTATTTTCCTAGTCTCAAGGCTGCAGACGGAATTAACGTCAACGAAGTGTCAGTTACGCACGATTCGCGAAACAGCCTTATCTCGAGAGCGGCCTTATCACGGGAGTTATCTCGAGGTCTGTTTTCACTTTTGCATCGAGCGGGGAATAATTGAAAAGCGTTCTGAGCAAACACTTTGAATCATTTAAATCCGTCATTGCCGAGCAATGGCTTTGTGAATGAATCTACCCCTAAAAGCAACAAGCATCTCCATCACCAACACGCGTACACTGTTCGCAATACTTACGCACCGTTCCCTTCGCAACCCTTTGTTATTCCACCGCTCACGCAATACCTTTCTCCATGTCCTTGGTTCTCGCGCTCTGTATCATCTCTCTGTGACGCAAACGAACCATTAATTAATTAGGCGCGCGTACAAATACAAGCTGCTACCCCATCAGGCAATGGGATCCACTCCAACGCTCTCAGCTTTCAGACTCCACCGAGAATCGTGGTAAATCCATTTTTGTCGAGGCTCCACGGTTCCCTAAATATATCTACAATATTCATGAATTTCAAGTTAATTTATATTTAGTATTTACGTCTCCAGCTCGATGGAGGAAACCTGACCTAACCAGAGATGTGCAGAAGTGTCATTTAAATAAAGTGTTCAATAACGAATAAAAGTTAAAGAAATTATTCGCCATGCGTTGAATAAAAACATTAAATTCAGTCATTGAATAATCCAAAGCTAATGAAGCTTTTACTCGATCTTTTGTTTAAATAATTTTTTATTTAGTTAATGCCAAACTCTGGATCTAACCGCAGGCGGAGAAGAACTGTGTATCCCGCGCGCGTGTGCAATGCTCGCGTTACTGCGTTTCACCGCGCGACCTTGAACGTGTGCCCGCGGCCAACGGGGGTAGAATCGCGGGAGGGTAACCTCGTCGCCGTACACCGCCTCGCTAGACCGTGGTATCGATCCGGGTGGCAGGACGGAAACAGGAGGGAGGAGGGTGGACTTCAGCCCTTTTCCATTCGCAACGCTGCCGAGCAACCCCTTGCCCGCCGGCGGGTCGAAGGTCTGGAGTCCTTGACGAGAGAGGGAGGCTGCTCTAGGACGTGAGCCACTGCGCGTCGTTGGACGAGGGTGAAGAGCGCGCGAGGGTCATGGATTTTACGTCGCCCCTCCGTGGAAACGGCGGGAAGCTGAGGCAAGGGTGGAGCGAAAGTAAGAGCGCGCGGATCAGCAGAAACACCGGAACGGATGATGTAACGCGGTTGGCAATAAAAAGTGGCAATGATAGGCTGGTAAAGCGACTACTTCGCCTTTTTTCTTTTACGAGCAATTCCCGGCGACCGGGTCTCTACACGGAACTACGCTCGCGTCGGGCCTCGTGCTGTTTTACGACGCGGGATATATAGGTCGTTGCTAATTCAGCGTCTTCTAGGCTTGATCTCGCGGCAATGGATGTAGGATCGCGATTCGGAGGGAATGCATTGGCTTCGAGGAGCTTGTATGCGAGAACTGTATGCTGCGTTGCAGATCGATGGCAGTGGCGACAGTTTGAGACTCTAACGCTGGGTCTACATTTGTCCAGCACAGTGCTGAGTTGGGACTGGAATAATGTAGACTGTGTTCTCATTCCAGCAGGTTTTCCACTGGAGCGAAAGTCCACTTTTTAATCCTGTGTTTAACAACAGCGTCGAGAACACAAGATTTCAGTGTTACTGGAATCGTTTAGAGTCTATATAGACGGCTCAATCCAGTGCTGGTTGAAGAGTAGTATAGTGTACATGTGTTTACAAAACGCATACAGTCAGATGTGCCACTAACAGTAGGGTGGAGTGAAATTTTTTTTTTTTTACAATTTCGTCAACACTGAAGCATTATTCATACCAAAAATTAATAAGTTATTACATCATCCTCAGGTGACGCATGATAAATTAAAAAAACTATAAATTTTTTATTTTATATAATTATATAATTATATTTATATAATTTATATAAAAAAATAAAATAATAAAAAAATACAATTATATAAAAAAATATATATAAAATAGAGACTTTATAAATTTTTTGCAAATCAAGTATTCTACGCTTTTGTTAGTGTCCTCTCTCGCTCTCGAAATTGTTGATTAGTAGTTCTAATGACTCAAGGTTGAGATCAGATACACTGTCCGGTCCGAACTTGTCCGGGAACAGCGATCGAGGGGAAACTGACCCCCTCTCGACCTTGAGTCAGTAGAATTAATGATAAAAAATTGCTAGAGCGAGAGAGGACACTAAGGAAAGCGCAGAATACTTAATTTGTAAAAAATTTATAGTTTTTATGAGTTTTTTAATTTACCATGCGCCACCTGAGGATAATGTAATAACTTATTAATTTTTTGTATGAATAATGCTTTAGTATAGGGTCAAAAATTAAACATACACTTTTGGCGAAATTGTCAAAAAAAAAAAATATTCACTCCACCGTAACTAACAGTCTATCACTTTCAACGGTTCAAAAGAGACTGGAATAATCGACCGATATCCAGTCAAAGCACTCGCTTCATTTAGTGACTGCGGCAATGTAAATCCAGCTTAATCCTTTCGCTGCGCATTTACATTTTCGGACGATTCTTGAACAGTGTCAATTTTGCATTAATAGAAAAAGTTTTTAATTTTCAGTTTTTAATTTTTTTGGAGGACATTGCTGAGTAGTACAAGAGAATACATTTTTTTTAATGCGTTCGACTATAGTCGATCACCGCAGCGAAAGGGTTAACAAAGTCTTGGCGTCTGATGGCCCCCATCTCAAACGCATGTAGATTGGACTCCAGTAAGAGTTTTTGATTGCTGAAAGTATTTCCTGTTTGCAAGATTCTAGAGTTAATTGAGAACTCACAGTAGTAATTGTTACAAACTAGTGTTGAATTGGCTGCGACCTGTTCAAGTAGTCGTCGAAGTAAGGAGAAACCGTAAACCGGGGGATCGTTGGCCTGTTTTTGAAAGATTTTGCTATATAATATAAAAATTACCATTTTTGCATTTGCTTTAATTATCCGATCATAACATTGCATATTTTCTGAATGCGCTTCAAGTGTCAAAATGCATAAAATTTTTATCCTTTTTCTTCTTTAATACATGTGAAGTAACTGGCAATGTTACCCCGTACTGCCAATATCTCCCCAGTTTACGGAACACTGCCGACGAAAAGTACGAGACCATCTAGCTTTTTATTATTTACCTAGGCCTCTGACCAGTTAATCCTAAAACAATTTAGTATTTAGCTGCAAGTAACGCGGTAGTGGTTACTCCTCTTACAAAATACAGAACAATAAAGTATTTCTTTCTTGCCCTTTGTTATACATATTTGCTTATCACAAACAAAGCTTCACGCTTTTACTAACAAGGGAACATTCCAAATGTGGGGAAGTTCCTCCTGATTACAATGCAATTTTTGTTTACTGCCCAAATTCACACTAAGGGAGTGTAATTGTCCCCTAAAAATGCAATTATTTTCCGATTTTGTGTTATAACTCGTGAACTGTAAAATGACTTTTTTACAAAATGATAGATCTAATTAAAATAAGTAACTTTTGTCTATAAACTTCTTCCTCTCTCTTACAGTTCGCAAGTTGTAACACAAAATCGAAAAACACCCGAATTTTCAGTGTTTAATTTCACCCCCTTCGAGTGAATTTTGGCAGCAAATAAAAAATTCCATTGTAATCAGGAAGAAATCCTCTACATACTCACAAACTTTCAGAATTTCCTGAATTTTCGAGTTCGGAATCTTCTCTTGTAGGAGGTGCTCTCACACTTTTGGCCAGTAGTGTATCGGTCCCGAAAGATGAACGCGAAACGCCAGCCGTGCATTATCTCCCGCGTCAAAACAGCAACACGGTGCCAATAGCAGAGAGAGTTACTACTCTCAGCGAGAAGCGGACTCGAAATACTTGGAAGTTAAACTAGAATCGGCATCCGCTGCTGCGTGTTCTGAATCAGCGGCCAGTGCGCGGCGGAATAACGAAATTACGATCACGCGAAATTACGTCCTCCGCCTACGAGCTTCCCGCGCTCGTCCCTCTTGATTGTCACGTCCTCAGAAATAATTCTCATTTTACGCTGGAAAGAAATGAATCTTGGCGCGCTCTTCCCTCGCTGCTCCCAAGGATGCACGCCCGCGATCCTGCCGAAGTTAACGAGTCACCAGCAGCGGTGTTGGAAGAAGACCACAAGAGAGATCCGATTCGGGAACGACACTCGCCTGCTCTCTCTCTGTCCCCCCCCCTCTCTCTCTCTCTCTCTCTCTCTCCGCATTGTTTTAGAGCTCATCACTCGCGGACATCATCGCTATAAACGGATCCGTATCGCACGCTGCAGCCGGTGGCGAGCCACGTTTTTCAAGATAACGATGGAATATTTCCGACCTTCAGACCTTCCTGGCCTCTGCTCTCCCGAAACTTGCATACTTGCATACTGCCTTTCCCCTCCCCTCGCGAAGATTGCTAGCTGATACGTTGCATCCACTCCCTGGTTACGACACTTTGACCCATTACGTGGCCATGCTTGCTGAACCGATATGTACCGTTTATCGATCGCAAGCTATAATTATACAATCATTATCAGGATTTATAGCGTAGTGCAGAGAAAACAGATTGAAAGGTTCGATGGAGGGAAGAGAGCGGGGGTATCTCTATTAAAACAAACATCGCTGCATACAGTGTAGATGACGCTTCTTATCGAGAGTGCGTTATTAATTAGCCAACAACTCCTCGCTTCGTTCCATCGATAACGCTCAATGAATTCTCAACTAATTTTTTATTATGCTTCACTCGTAACACTCGATCGATTTATCGGAACGAATTCTTCATGTCTGAAGAGAATAAAGTAATTTGTCTGGATTCAGAGATAGCCCTGCACTTCATCTTAACTCTTTAGAGCCGGGCGTATCATTTATGAAGTATTGAGGGTAAAAACTATCCCACATTTTTTGCGAAATCGAGTTGGTAGCAAGAATGTATTACAACTGGTTCTACTAATCGTATAAAATAGGTCAAATTAATTCTTTTTTAATATAATAACTTGTTCAGTATAATAACTTTCAATATAGTAACTTGCGTAGTAACAGACTGTTATGTTTTTGTTCTGTTATTTTCTGTTTTATTTTATTGTATTTTATTTTCTGCATTTTTTCTTTTTTGTTGTATTATCTTTTTCTTTTGTACTAATCTGTTTATATTTTGTATTCTAAAGGGTTCTCAGTTGAAACAATAATAATAAGAATAAGAATAAGAATAAGAATAAGAATAAGAATAAGAATAAGAATAAGAATAAGAATAAGAATAAGAATAATAATAATAATAATAATAATAATAATAATAATAATAATAATATGGGTTAGTCAGTTTTTGCTCTCAATGCCTCGTACAGTACATCGCATACTATAAATCACCGATATATTATTCCCTCTAACAAGCTTAACGTTCATATTCATACCCAAGCGACACGGCACCGCCATAGACTCCCGCCCCTCAACTCCGCTCAGCAGAGGGACAGCCAGCACGCATTTCGTCCTCCACGCGCCGAACAAAGAGAACTGGCCGGGCTGTCCGGATGAAAAGGGCTCGGCTGTCTATAAAGGCGGTCGCTCTCCTCGTCCACGTGCATCGATTCATTCGTGACGACGGTGGCCCCGACCTAGCCAACGTGTAACACCGGGGGCCTTTCGCGCGGCGCGTTGCACGCGCGCGTGTAACTTGTATGCCGGCCGCATCGCCACGTCACGTGTGCCGCGATTACGAGCCGCCGCGTATGCGTGGCCCATGCGTGTGCGCGCGGCTGCATCGTAGGAGGGATTCGGCGAATATAATAGCGAAGGAAGAGGAGACCCTCGGGCGGGGAGTGAGCCGGGATACACTCTCGTATCTCCCTCTGTCTGGCCAAAGGAGCCGTCGGCTCGAATTCGCCTCGCAGACGGGCCCAGAGATACGTATCCTAAGCACGCACGCGGGCACCACCTCTCGCCCGGCACTTTCGTGGAAATGATAAAGAGCTGCGAATCCAGGCTGTGACCAGCGGATTTTAAGCAGACGAATTCGGCAGCGCGGCTGGGAATGGGCGATGGCGAGGATTTCTTGGTGTTGGGGCTGATCGATGGTAGTGAGGAAGAAGGGAGTGGGAGGTAGAACTGGGAAGGAGAAAAGGAGAAATGTGTGCGTTTTGTTCTGGGCCTCATAGTGGACTCAGCGGTATGACTTTGCCTAGCGGACTCTGTTTTAGATGCGGAGAGGTTAGGCAGTGGTGAATATAAGGGGGTATAACCGTTTGAAAGTGTCAAAAGTCGGATTTGTTACATAATTTCATAGATTGTGAATTTTTTTGGAAAAACGGAAGCATCTATTTTTACAGAACTTTTTGCGCTTAAAAGAGCAACATCTAAAGAAGATTTGGTAATTTTTTCGTAAAAAAATATTTACGGTTATAATAAAATTACAATCGATATCCAAGAAGCCTTTTTAAAAAGTTATTTTGGGGTGAGCACTGCCATTCTGAATCAGATTATCTGAAATCAAAACACAAAAAAGATTTCGTTAGTATATTAATGTATCTTCCGATTGACGGGGGGAATTTCCGAAATATTAATTTAAAATAAAATGGCGGCTGTTTAAAGTTTGAAGTCCTGATTTTCGCGCGAAAAACGGCAATTTTTCGTTGATAACATCGAAAATATACATTAAAAAAAATGCGAACGATATTCTGTAGATTTTTATATAAAAAATAAGCCCACAAAATTTTAGAATGATTGGTGCAGTGGTTGTTGAGATATCTTACTCACTGTTCTTAACAAAGCTTCTTGGATGTCGTTGTATTTTTATTATAAACGTTAAATATTTTTCTACAAAAAAGTTACCAAATGTTCTTTAAATGTTACTCTTTAAAGTGCAAAAAGTTCTGTAAAAATATATGCTTCCCCTTTTTCAAAAAAAATCGCAAACACTCCCTTCTTTTCGGCCTCCTGACTAGGTATAACTCCTTAAGGAAAAAGCCACAGGTGGGAAACATTCTGGAACATCCTGTATACATAATAGAATTGCAAATGAATTTACGCACGCGTGATATGAAAATTACGGGGAGTGGTATAAAATATAGTGTTTGGATAAAATCATATTTTTTTCTAAGAGATAGGGCCCTGGGGGCTTTCTGGGCAGGTGCTCAGGCGGCAACTGCTCATCAGCCGACCGTTAAATTTGCCACTGATGTTAGAAGGTGGGATGAAGCAGGAGTGATATAATATAGCAATCAGTGATTGAAGGAAAACTTCTGAGAGAGTGGAATCGGTTGAAATACCCTCTTATGACGAGTACGGAGGTATCGCTACAGTGGTGAGGATATATGGTTGCGATGTGTTTGAAAACTGTTTGTTCTGTTGCGTGTGTGGAAATGAAAAATACAGGCTGAAACGTTTATTATTCGCACTGCAACCGGAAGAATGAATTTGCAGTAGGTGCTTAAGGTGACCGGCAAGAAACGCGGCGTAGAATTTCTTGGTTGCAATTTTACGCAGTAGAACCTCGATTATTTTGAATGCTAAGAGGTGTTCCTCGATAGTTGGTGAGCGTTCACCAGGATTAAAAGTTCGTAATTACTTTATGCAAATTAAAATTTCATGCAAATGTATTTATGTATGTTAGCTAAAGTAAGCGTAGCTTCTTAAAGCCGAGTAGCCATCAAACGTTTGCGTTGACACATTTGCCGAGCATTCGTTGTCGATGCGTCAATGACAGTACTAGAATCATTTAGTCGCGCACGCGCACAAACAGCGAACTTCCTTTGATGTACATACCGACATCGCTCGGAACGCTCGCAAATGTTCGCGAGCTTTCGCGAATGTTGCTGTTTGTGCGCGCCTCGCGCCCCCACCGAGCCAACTCACGTTCCTAAACGTCCGCGAGCATGCTGCACGGCCGGTGGGTAGAGTCGGCTTCAGTATTATGCAGCGCTATGTACTTCTCCTTGGACGTCTTCGGACTAGGGTTGGGACTATTCGAATAATTTAATATTCGAATATTTTAGAAGTATTCAAATAATTTAATATTCGAATATTTTAGAAGTATTCGAATAATTTAATATTCGAATATTTTAGAAGTATTCGAATAATTTAATATTCGAATATTTTAGAAGTATTCGAATAATTTAATATTCGAATAATTTAATATTCGAATATTTTAGAAGTATTCGAATAATTTAATATTCGAATAATTTAATATTCGAATATTTTAGAAGTATTCCAATAATTTAATATTCGACTAATTTAATATTCGAATAATTTAATATTCGAATATTTTAATATTCGAATAATTTAATATTCGAATATTAAAATATTCGAATAATTTTCGCCAAATAATGGAGCAACTGAAGTATTCGAATACTCGAATACCGAAAAATTCGACAAATAGTCCCAGCGCTACTTCGGACTACATATCGAAATATCATTTTCGAAAACTTCACTTCAACCGTTCGAACAATTGCGCGTTCCTTCACTTTCATTTTTACACGACGCATATAAACCCCTTTAATAAGTTGCACACCCTGGGCAGCTGGGAAAGTAGGCTTACTTTTATCACTTTTTCCATATAAAGAAACGTTATATTTAAAAAATCAAGATATACACGTTGTTCTGTATGAATCAAGCTGTATTCTCTTCGAGAAGAAATTTGATATCTTAAGAAATGCTGCCATAGCAGCTAAATAGTTACAGCATTTGTGGTACCGAAAATATCTCAGAGATTAGTCGACCGATTTGAACAAAATTTTGCACGAATATTCTTAAGACTATAATCTAGTACCTACTTATCGGGACGATTTTTCGATTAGTGTCTTATTTCGTTTCTTATTAACAAAATAAAATAAAAACTTGGGTCTTCAAGTATCTGGTATTTTTAAAAAAATAAATTTTTTCAAAATCGGCGGCAACAAGTTCTAGATTATAGCTTTAAGAATATTCGTGCAAATTTTTATTCAACTCGGTCCACTAATCTCTGAGATATTACGGTATCCGTATCAAATTTCCGTTTGAAAAGAATACAGCTTAATTTATACACAAATAGGTTTACATCGTCATTTTTAAATATAATGTTCCTTTATATGAAAAAACAATCATAAAGCAGACCCTATTGCTCGCCCTGTCAAAGCTATATAATCCCTTAAATTGTGTTACATCGTGGCGAAGAATCTGAAATAAAATCACCACAGCAAATGCAAAACCTCCCACGCGTGCTTATAATAGATTCTTTGTGATGAGCCCCTTCAACTTCGTTTCCTACTTCACGATCGTCTTTCCTCCTCTTCGTTTGGTTGCCAGATACGCGCTGGAAAAACTAATATCGAGTGATGTAAGCGAATGGAGAAAACAATGCTCGTTGTCTTCTCGAAGAGTGGATCTTTCCTAAGAATTGTAATTACCCGCTGATAGGACAATATAACCCTAATCGAATTCGCCTGCAACCTCGTTCTACTAGCTCTCCTCCATACAGTGCTTCCCTTGAAAGCGCCTTCTGCGATCAATCGCATTTCATACGCTTCAACGGTCGCACATAATTGCTTCGACGTTTCATTCCAGCTAGAAAGCGCAAGAACCAAAGCATTCTGTCGAAGGAAATAAACAGGGAATGCGGGGAAACACAAAGAATCGTAAAAGTACGAAGATGAAAAAGCGTTGTTTAACTTCTTCCATTGTGCAACGTTCGCGCAACGACGTTCCTAGGGGTTCGTTTTACGAAACTGTAAAATAAATGAACACGTGTCGACGTCACGTGTATTTCGCCGATCGCGAGAGAATAAATTTCTCGATTTCATTCTCGCCCGTTCCTCGTGCTCGGACGTTCGCGGCGACCTGACCATCGCAATTCCGCTCGCGAGCCACCGAGCTTGCTCCATCCAATTCCATTTTGAAAACGAACAATCTCGCAGACTTCTTAAGTTACTCGTAAACCCTTAAACTCGCCGCGGAACGCGCGATAAGAGTGTCTTTCTGGCCAAACAGTTCTTCTCAACAGTCCCCCGTCTTCCAACCGATTTTACGCAAGTCCAGCTCCTAGCATTTCTACGCGCTGCTAGGCATTTCTATCGTGGAGACGTTGCCGCGAAAACGGGATCAAGCTCGTATCGTCGAATCGGATTATCATCGGCCTCTTATCCTGTTTTGTCAAGCCTCTCGAGGCCACTTCCCCATGGACTCCGGTTGTCACTGTATCAAAACATTCGAAGTGGAGTTTCAGCTGGCGTTATCGCGGCGATAACGACGCGTCCCAAGGTCGCCATCGGGATAATTGGCCAAAGTCGTGGCGGCATTGTGTAACGAGCCGGATAACCCTCGCGATGCTGGCTTCCAGAACATTAATTCTCTCTGCACCATCGTCACGCTTGCTAACCCAAGGCTTTTCTAAATCAATTCCTACGATCCACTTCCAAAGTGAGTCCAAAAGAATTAATAGAATCCGTGCACCGAGAAACTTAGATTAAACACTGAAGCTTATTAAAAACTGTCAACTATGGACGTTCCATGGACTTTGGAAGGTTTTTGAAGTAGGAGTAGAGGGTGGTACAAACAGCATGGTCCTGAGGATCGCAATTGAGGGCAGGATAGCGTGGATTTAATAGGAAATGTTTCGTTGGGGTATTTAGGGGTATTTACTAGGGTTTTATTGATTACAATGTGGATACAGTCAGCCGCGGATTACCTTCTGCCATGACTGATTTACTCAATTCGATTGACCTGGTTTTTGTTGTTCGCTGGGACGCGAACGTCCCTGCGCATGCAATCGACACTGCACTACGCCACTGATTCTATTTATAACTTAGGCGTAGTTTGTAGTCGCAATAAGTGCCCGAGTACGCGCATACATAATGGCTAGATATCTCTCGACTTAGATATCAAACGAACATAGATTTGTGGCTTTTGCTTCATCATTTCCTGCCCCCCTACCCCGACCGCCTTGTAAATGCGTGCTAGCTATCGTAAGACGCACAACAGGTCGCTGGATCGTTCTCAAATAGTCGCCATATCGTGACTAGGTCTCTGATAGATATGCCTCCGCTGAGTTACAACGAATATTACGCGCGAGGAGGATGGTGGAAGTTAATGCATCGAGTGCTGAAAGAATCTAGCGTTAAACAGTTACGTAAGCTTGGACTTTTTGCGGCAAAGCGACGGAAAAAGGCTTGAAAAAGCCAAGGTTGATAGTGACACAGATGGTGTTTTAGTCGTTCCTTCGCAGGCGATCGGATTAGACTAATGAGAATCGTAAATGTCTGACACGTGACAAACGTTTCTCTTTAAAGGAGAAACGGGAGTCATGGGCTGGAGTCTAGAGTAGTCTAGGCCATATCACGTGCAGACAGTTTTTCATGGTAGGAACACACGACGTTAGTTCTCCTTCCTGTTTTTCATACGCCGTCTTCCCTTTTCTCCAGATCGTTTTTTTTTTGTTTCTAATCGTATTTACATAAAGTCTAGTCTGTATTCTTGGACATAGAGCAAGTTGGTTTGTGAGAGACCTCTTGAGAAATAACGATTATATCGTTTTAATCCTTTTAATTATTTTATCGAGCAAATTGTTAATAATCTTAATGGACAGTACTCGAGGCAGAAAATAATTTAACAACCTGCAACTTTTTATCCCAGATCAGATTGAATGAAAGGAAGAAATCAACGAAACACCAAGTGTTACATTTAAACTTTAAATTGTAATTTAATTTTGGTAAATTAAATTGAACTAAATCAATTTATTAAAATTAAATTTTAAACGCAATTTATAATTGAATGTCATGGGAAATTTTATCGCCTAATAACTTCCAAAGGACAGAATTCTGGAACCTCTAATATAAACATTATTTACCCTGAAATATTAGCGAATAATTACTTGCTTGATGCATAATCAGCATTGTGAATTATTTATTATACAAATACCAACTGTAGGTATTATGCTTTCTTCACCTGTTAGTTGGATGGCCAATAACCGTGCACCATTCATAACACAGAATTTCGATATTGTAATCATATTTTCCAACGCTTCAGATGAAAGGCGCGACGTTTCATGAAATTATTGACATTTCCCAGCAAAAGTTAGCCACGTTCTGAAAGCCCACGCCAGTCACTCCCTCCGAGAACCCGCCATTAATGATCCGTCAGTTTCGTCGTACAAAGAAGTCAAATTTGAATAGCTTCATCCTTCCGCTCCACGAGTTCGTTCTGTTCAAGCTTGACAGGATATAAATATGCGAGCGTGTTTTCAGCAGCAGCGAAAAGGAAGGGTTCCCTATCGCTCGGAACACGAGCCGCTAGCACGCGGTGGAAATCGCGGGGAATTATTTTCGCGGTCGCGCAAGATGTTCGGCGGGTTGACTCACGCCCCGGGCGCGCACCGAAATTTAGATGCGCCGAAGGATATCTGCACTCGCGGCCTTTTTTGCGCCATGAGGAAAAGCGGCTCGATGACGAAACTCGATATGAAACGGGCGGTGCACGCCTCCGCCTTCCGATAGCTAGTGGAATGGGCTTCGTAACCCGACTACCGTGAAAATTTCGATCCCGTTCGATCTCCTTCGAGCTTGAATTGGGTTTACACGAGTGTGTTAACGGGTCTTCCTTGTGTCGGCTGAAAAGAATTCTGAATTTGTTGGAAATTAAAAAAAGAAACAAGCAATGTACGTATCATTTTGTAAGTTTGTAGCTTTATTCTATCAGCTTTTAAGATTATAAACAGAAATTGTAAGTAAAAATATTCATTTATAGGGGAATAGAAACATTATGAAGAGAACAATATCCTTTTAGATGCCACTTATTATGGTTGTCGGTGTGGTTGCGACCAGAGACGACCCTTAGCAATACAAATTTGTAGAATGACAGCATTTTGAGAGAAATGTGCGATTTTTAATTAAGAATGATAATAAAGAAAATAAACCTCAGTTTTTCTATTTTGGATGACTAGAACAGTCCCCACACCATCGCCCGATGGAAAAGAATTACACATATATGCGATAAAAAGCTAAAAAAAATCTGACTATTACTTCGAACATACCTTAATTTGTAAGTAAATCGCCAGATAGTATAAACTTATAGTTTTTGTTAAATAAATTCCCGAAGCTGACGTTGAAAAACGGGCAGTTATCCCAGAGTACCTTCTGAAACCCTATGAATGCTGCTCTCTTCTAAATTTTATTAGAATATCCTGCTAAAAATTCTGCCTTTTCTTCTATTTTCTATAATAATTACTTTCGCAGTGGTTGGTTATAAGTGTGCTGAATTCTAATTAAGTTGGAACCAGCCTATAGTTTTCTTCTCCTGGTGTGTTTCAACATTTTTCTAATTCTCATTTCTATCGTCCGCGATTCGAATTAATCTCCTTTTTTTTTTAAACACCATGTGCAATGCAGCCGCGAAACTCTGAGTTTCAGTGATCCGAATTCTACCGAGTAGAAGCTGGCTCGCCTCCTGCTAGTAGACACTGTCGAATTTCGAAATTAATGCGCAATATCAATTTATGTTACAGCAATCCGAGAGCTTCACGGAACATGGCGGAGAAACATCGCCGCGACAGTCTCAACACAAACATCGTGACCATGGGGGAACTTGTACCCACTGTGGCCGATAGTCCGAGGAAGATGGACAAGATATCCATCATGAGGCTGGCTGCAGCTTATCTCCGAGTGAAGTATGGTAAGTTGAAATCTCCATCGTTTCTAATAGACAATCATCAGACACGCCCTTGTGCCCTCCACCTCTGGTACAGCTCAGAAGATGTTTACAAGGGGGTAATTAAAATTTGCCTTTATGTAAAGATTCCTATCTAAACTGTAGAAGCACTTGGACTTTCAAACTTACAAGTATTTCAACCGTCGTGCTCTGAACTATGTGTCCAGACTTCCATCGAAACTTGAAATTTCGAACGCTCAAGGTTCACACACTGAAACCAGATTTGGGCATTATTCGAATAAATTTGTATAATGCCTAACTCTGACCGAAACCTTGAATCAGTGCAGTGGCGCTTCCAGAGGGGAATTAGGGGCCTTGGCACCCCCGAAACAAAGGAAAAAGGAGATTAATGTAACTACAACTAAAGTAATTCAAGAGTTAAATATGACATTAAATATTAATTATAAAATATCAACTATAATATTTAATATCAACTATATATTTAATATTAATTAATCAAACTATTAAATATTAAATATCAAGTAGTAAATATCAAGTATTAAATATTAAATAGTAAAAAGGAGATAAAGCTGATTTTATTCTTTAAATCAATTTTGATACAATCACCTAATAAATTTGATTGTATTTGCATTAAAAATATTCTCATGCCTTCGACTCGACTTCTCCAAGCTTGAACCCTGATTGCGCCACAGCCTCAACGTAATACCCCACGCATTTAAGATAAAAAAAATCGGAATAAGGTACAAGATCAAATAGAATTGAAAGATTTCCTAATATTCAAATCACCCGTTCCTTGTAATTAATCTGCACGTATTTGTCTGTCGCCTCGCAGCCCTCGGACAAGGTGCGCTCGACTTCCTGCCCCGAGAACTCGGCGAGCTGGACTTGGAGCAGTTCATCATCGACGTGAGTACTCGTACATCGATCCGGTCCTGTTATCGTTACACGTTGAACGCGTTAAAATCGTTTTTGTTAACCGTAACAGAACTTGATCGACAGCGGGGGCTTCTTCATCGTGGTCACCACTACGGGGAAGGTCGTCTACGTCAGTCAGAAAATCCAGGACCACCTTGGTCACACGCAGGTAAAAATTTCATCGCCTACTCACTCTCTGCGCTCAACCGAAGGACTCAGAGTCAGCACGCCTCGTCCAGTGCTACTCGAAGGCGAACTTTACAGCATTCTTGTACGAAGCTTCCTCGGCTTTATGTCTTTCATGTATTCTTCACCTCTATTGCAATATTTATCGCTCAAATATACAAGCCTGCCTCGCGCGCACCATCTATCCCCGAGGAAAGAACAACAGCGAATCTTTAGTAGATGGAGTGCTACGTTCGCCGCTACTGCATTTCATTCGTGTGCTAAATCTACTTCGACGGCGACAGTGAAGAATGAAACGCCTTTAAGCGGCGGGTCGCTGTAAACATTTCTATATTCTGGTCGGCGCGCCATGAGCCCTGCTGGAAAATGAGTAGCCACGTTCTTTACATCCTGTTCATTCCGATTTGTTACTTCAGCGCCGTGCTTATCGCCCGATTATGCACGTGATTCTGTACACGTAGAAGAGGATACGAGTGGTCTTTGATATTCAGGATTAAAGAAATGAATATTGTATAATTTCATCTCTCAAACGCGATATTTTATTCAGCTTTTAAATCCACTTCGTAGTCGACAGTGAGAAATGAGTGCATTGAATGAAAGATGAAGAAGTGAAATCTCTTGTGTCGCCTGGAGGAATCCCTGCCAGCTTTCAGATACGGTCGAATGCATTTATTAAATTTTAAAACATTTTCCTACGCTCAGAAATGAAAAAGTTTATTCGATGGTGCGAATGCCGTTCAGCTATGAATAGATTAAAAATGTAGTAATTTATTTGCGAGCGGAGATTCGCAGCAATCGTGGCAGTGACCCAATGATTTGGAGAGCAATGATTTGGAAATCCATTTCGATGCAATCTTTTATTGTCCAACTGTTAGGAGGATATCGAAAGGTTTGATAAAGGCTTGTAGCTGCAGTTGCATTTCATAGTTGCAGTGGAAGGTAGCCTGTACCAAGGGCGCGGTAATATCGATCAAATGAGAATAACGCAAACGCGACTCCATGGAAACTGCTATACACCCTCAACCCTTTTGCAGTTTATCAAATACAGCTACGAATTTTCATGCGCCAAATTCATGGTTCTGCATCGTAGGTCCTTAATCCCATCAATTATGACTTCGTTCACAGCACGTGACTACGATCCTCTCGAATTTAAATATTCTAATCTCTTGTCCTCAAGATATTTCGCACCGTGGAATTTTTTGTTTCCTCTGGGACCTTACACAGTGCGAAAATTAAATTACGATATTTAATCATAAAGTAGTGAGATCATTAAAAGGCCCCGCGGTTCACAAAAAGCTCATCCTAAATTTTTCGAGGTCCTATGCATAGATATTTATTATTATAAAATTTGTTAAAAGGCTCCGCGCGGTCCACGAAAACTCATCGTAAATTTTTCGAGGCCCTATGCATAGATATTTATTATTATAAAATTTCTTTAAATGGCCCCACGGTTCATGAAAAGTTCATCGTATATTTTATGAAGCCATATGCATAGATATTTATTATTATAAAATTTGTTAAAAGGCTCCGTGGTCCACGAAAACTCATCGTAAAATTTTTGGGGCTTTATGCATAGATACTCATTATTACAAAATTTCTTTAAATAACCCCGCAGTTCATGAGAAGCTCATCACGAATTCTGCAAAGCCCTATGCATAGATATTTATTATTATAAAACTTTAGAAGTATATATAAATGCGTTTTTTGACCCCGCAAGGGTTCACGGCGGCCAAGATCTCTGTGAATTTGAACATGATAGAGTATAGAACCCTTAGAAAAAAAAAAAGAAGAAATTAATCGCGAAGTCACCTTAATCCTTTTTCATTTACAAAATGCGCCCCATGATTCGTTCACATTACCATCCTACAACGCGTGTAAAATGCGTTCGAAGTAAAGAAAACCATCGACTACTCTTGATCACCTTCTGATTTACCGTCCCAACGTTTTGTCTCGCGTATTCTGCTCTCCGCTGTATTTTTATGTCCAACCTCGGGTTACGTGACAAAAGCGTGATGCCCTATCGAAATGTTTACTGCACGTGTCGCTGTCGGATTACATCTGTCGAAATCCGCGGGATTTCGACAAATCTCTACGAAGCAATGGGCGTGTTACTCTGAATAAAAAAAAAAAGGGAAAAACGAAAAACGATAGTTGAAAGGCAGCCTTAAAAGTGCAACGTAGCGGCGGAGAGGTGCGAAAAATGAACCACGCGCTGCAAGTGCATTACGACAGAGATTTTTACACGCCATGTTTCCTGCACTTGTTACACAACGTCGCCGGAAAGGCAACAATTTTTCCACGCTTCAGTCGCCGCACGTGTGCCCGGATATTTTTTGAAAACCCGTTCAGAATTTATTTCACTTGAACAGCGTTATGTTTCCATAAAAATTATTGAACCCCGACGTATGGAACTCTGGCTCCTTCTCGTTGCAGTAATGACTTCTCATTATCTTAATGAAGGAAGTTTGTTAATGGAAGCTCACTAATCGATGGAGCGTTTAATATTCGGATGAAAGCATCTGCTGTGCACGGAATTGCGAAGTTCTGATTATGTTTATATTACAGAATTCTGAATAATATACTGCATTACCTTCGTGCTTTTAAGGGAAAAGGATCTTTGGTCATAACAGCTGATTATAAAAATACAAGTGAGGATAAACATTATGAATGCGAAAAGACACGCGAAGTTTAATAATTAGATTTAAACCACTATAAGTGTGTGGGATCAGGAACCCACATAAGAGGGAGCCCCGAATAAGAAACTTCCTAGGATCGGCTTTGGCGACATTGGTAAGGCGGCTGGCTAGTAACGCGGAGGACCCCGAAGATCGTGAGTTCGAGTCCCCATCACCCGGGGTCCTATTTTTCCGTGAAATTACGAAACCTATTTATACAAACTGGAATTCCGTTGCAAACAAATGTAAATAAAATGGATTAATAATAATGAACTCAATTCGATCCCGGAATACAAAAAGAAGAAAAAACTCCAATATCTTCCATATCGGATCAACGCTGTGAAGAAAACTTATCATCACCAATGAATAAAAAAAAATAGTATAAATACTCTCAATACTGGGAAATCTTCGGTACAAGGCAACTGAGGCTCGCTAAACATAAAACATGCTCCAACACAGTATAATAAAAGCTACAAAATTACCAACACCTGCAATTACTCCCTAAGAAGCCAACGTGACTCAATTTAAAGTACGCTCAATGACTTGAATAATCCCATAGAAAGAGACTTCAAAAGAGAAAAGAAGGGCCCCTCAACCTGTCTCTTCCTCGTAGCATTGACCCAACGCAGCTGTTCCTCGTCGTACCCAGTAGAACGCATACAACAACCATCGCTTATAAACCATCAAATTACTCTATCAAATTACGCTATAAATACCAATAAACTCTCGAAACGGAGAAGACCGTTGCATAGACGTTGCACAACGGGCACCGCTAACGAGCTCTCTCGAGCAGCGGTTTATAAAATAGAGGCGGGGAGCAGCGCCTCTGTCCATCTGCGAGGAGCAAAAAGTGTCTCCGTTCTCTATCGATCCACGTGGCCGGCGGAGGGAACCGCGGCGCTCCAGATTCGAGTATAACGATAATTCGACACTCGGGCGTAACGAGCCAGCTCGTCGGCCGAGTATCCGACTTCGGGGGTGTACGCGGACACCGTCGGGGACGGCCGCCGGCGTTGGAGGAGGCGGCGAAGAGGATCCACGGCGCGCGGAACGGAGGCGGCTTGTTTGCACGGGATCCTCCAGGCTTTTTTAAGGAGATACTCGCAATCAGGCGGTATTGTTCTGTGGAAGGAACCGCCCGCGGTGACAACGAGCACCGTCGCCGACGTGGTGCACCGTTGGCCGCGATTAAATCGCGACGGGGCTCACCGGATGCAGAAGAGGGCCGAGGAGCGTGGACGGCTGGGTCGGTCTATTGTGGAATATGAATGCAGATTTCAACGGCGATCGAACGGTTTCACCCCTTCGCGTGGATCTTTCCAGCGCTCCGTCGAGGACGGGGACCACTTCAGCGGATTCTTCTTCTGCGCGGGTGTTTTGGGATTTGGGGAGGGGGAGGAGGGATCTGGGGTGGAGTGTACAGATGTCTGGTAATGAAGATGGGAGACAGCGTAATAGTTTTAAGAATGGGGGTACGGGGAAACTTTTTCTTGAGAGTTAAGCTCTATCCGCGTTCAGGGGAGGTTCCGGTTTAGAGTCCAAAAAATTAGGTGATCTTTAGGAATTAATTAAAGGAAAACTACTATATATATTTTAATGGGACTTTTTGCATTGAATTAAGGATGTTTCGAATTATAGAAATATATTTTTTGTTTTATAATTAATCATTGCAGACGGCACTTATAGTCGAGGCGTCAAAAAATTCATCCAAATCGATGGGATCTGTATCTCCAAAAGTTCTTATCCGATTCGACTGAGACTTTTTTATTTTGAAGAATATACTTCTGGCTAGGGGGGAAACCAGAAAAAGCTACAAAAATGACATTATTTTTTTAGAAAATAACCACACTTGAAGTTTGAAATTCCTTTGTCCGTATATTTTTCGTCCTTTCAACGCCTTCAAAAATGATAAATTTTCAATTTATTAAATTTCAAAATAAAAAAGTTTCAGTCGAATCGGATAATAACTTTTGGAGATACAGGTCCCACCGTTTTGAGAACACTGTTTCGAGAAAAACGCGTTTAAGGTTTTACGTGAGCGCCAAGTGGCCGGTTGTTGCCCATACTCAAATGTTTGTAACTTACAAAATAATTACATGACTTACTAAACACGCATTCCTAATAGGTTGAACATTCGAAAAAATGAAATAAAAAAAAATCGACTTTTAGACCGGAACCTCCCCTTAAGGGGACTAAACAGTCGGCATTCGTGAGAAAAAGACTCCGTCCTTTATTTATTTGTAAAAAAATGAAAGCAAATCATCCAGATGTATCCTTTTACTCAATGCTTATTACTACCATACAGATTGAAAAATAATCGGTATAAAATATGTACGTGCTTTAAAAATGGCGCCGCAGATTGGTAAACATTTTATCGTTTTTATGTGGTTTCGCCTTAAAATCGGTCTTTAAATGTGACGTAATCTAATTTCAAAGGTATGATTCTTGTTTGTTGGATTCATAGTTGCTAGAGGAACCTATAAAAACAAATAAAAAATAGTGATTTTTTTCAGAGAAAAATTCGGTCTTGTTTGTGCGCTACTAAAAATCGGAGACTTTTTAATTTTTTTAATCCAAATCTTGAATTTTTATGGACTATATCAGAGGTTCCGCGTGGAATGGCACATGTTCTACACATCCTGTAATTTTTTCAAGTCGATTTGGACCTCCGTTCATTCGCAAATACGGCAAAACCAAGAGAAAAAAAGATTCAAGAAAAACGCATTTAAAGTTTCTGGGCAAAGGCGACGCTGTAAGTTACCGCTTGACCTTTTTAGCTGCCAAATCAACAATTTTGCGAATATTAATATAAACCAAACGGCATTTTAGTCAGAAAATATAATACTTTCGGAAAATGCGTTAAAAATCGATTTTTCGTCGGCCAAGTCCCCTTAAAGGAACATAGTTATCGTTGGCTTGTTGCCGAAGTGCCCAAAGTGACTAAGTCCATATTTCTTAGTTTTAGGTAAGCGCAAACTGAAAGTTCAGTCTGTTAGAATAAATCAGGTAATAATTGAAAGCTACTGCAAAATACATAAATTCCCCCATGTGGATTTTTATCCTTTATTGATCCATTTCTGTAAAACATTTGAAGAGTAATTGCTTCCATTAATCTTTACAGATTTTAGGATGGAATGACCTTGTACAGTTTTACCAACAAGCCAACGATGTAGTTCCATTAAAAGGGAACCACCCAGCGTATCATAAATATTAAAAAGCTTGTTGAGGGATCGCACCGATCCCTCGATACCATGTACCTGTCTCTGCTACTTTCTATTCTCTAACATGAATCCATTCCAAGTTAACAGATCGTCCTTTTTACTCAAGCATCCTACAGTTTGCTTGCTCTATCCCCCGGTCAGTGTTGAACAGTGAAGTCGAACAATTAATCGAACACCGTTGCAGAGGGATCTGCTTGGCCACTCTCTGTACAACTTCGTCCATCCCCAAGATCGCGAGGAGCTGACGAAGAACCTAATCCCGGATGAGATGCAGGGAATGCCGGTGTCCTCATTGCCGCAGATCACGGACGGTGCCAACGAGAACTCCAATTCCTCGGCGGACTCGGCGTCCCTGAGGAACGAGAGGAGACCGTTCCGGGAGCAGCGGCGGAGCTTCGAGCTGAGAATGCTTCACCGTACCGCGTCCAGGCGGGAGCACACGCAGTACGAGTGCCTGGAGATCACGGGGGTGCTCAGGCTCGCGGACGCTTGCAAGTGTCCGGAGCTGAACGCCACTCGGATGAAACACCGAGGTGAGGTTAACGATACCGCGTGAAAGCTCCAATTGTCCAAAACAAAATATCGCGGGGATGGTTCTGAAATATGAAGCCTGCGCGAAACTTACCCTTCCCCTTTCTTCCCTTCACGGCGAAACTCCCCTTTAACGCAGAGTTTTATCGATGTCGAACGAAACGTCCCCGGATCCCGCGCGGACGATAGCGCTCCTCTTTTATCACGATACGTCCAGACCGGGTAACGTTGGTTTTCAAACGGGGATCGCAAATATTTACCCTAGCCACGTATTTAAATTTAGACCGTCCCCATCGTCGGCGAAAGGTGTAGGCGCAGTCACAAGCGTTTCGCGGCGATTCTTCGTTTAATCTGCTGGCTGCGTAACGAAGATCGAGGGGAAATAGAGATAATCTGGGGAAATATTCAAATACTCTTGTTTCTTTGCTTCTCTTCTCTTCTCTTTTTTCACTCCTCTCCTCTAACTTATCTTCTCTTCTCTTCTCTGCCTTTCTTTTTTTTATTTGTTTGTTTCAATAAAAGGGAAATAGAATGTCAATGTTACAATTTAATGGATTAAAATTGGAGTCGAACATGATTTATCCCTTCTTTCCTAGAGGAGGCGTACATTTGTAGCACGCGGTATTAATCAATCGGCGTTGTCTTTCAGGAATCAGTACAACCAGCAATGACATCATTTTCGTGGGTCTGGCACGGTTGCTGACGAAACGACCGATCACCGCGATATCGATAATGGACGCGAATAAAAACGAGTACGTCACCAGACATTTGGTGGACGGCAGAATAATTTACTGCGACCACAGGGTGTCCGTGGTGGCCGGCTACTTATCGGAGGAGGTCTCAGGTTTGAGCGCCTTCAGTTTCATGCACAAGGACGATTTCAGGTGGACCATGATCGCGCTTCGCCAAAGTAAGTCCGCTCGTTTCTCATCCCTACTCTCAAATCGATCGTAGAACAACTAAACCACATGTGCTTTAATAATTTCTAATTATCCATTCGCAGTGTACGATCGCGCGGAGACCTGCGGATCATCTTGTTACAGGCTACGCTCGAAAACGGGGGAGTTTATTTATTTACGTACTCACGGCTACTTGGAGTTCGATAAGGACACGCAAACTGTCGAATCGTTTGTCTGCATAAACACATTAGTTCCGTAAGTATTGCAATACTTGAAAAAAGTTATTTAAAAATATTTCAAAGTCGTTGAGAGATATCAAAAAGAAGTATACACAATAGATGTATCATTTTTATATCCACAAAACTGCGTAAAAATAATTATGGATTTAAGGATTGGTGGTGAGGGTAACTTGGAAAGTATAGATTTTTCGATAATTATTTTTACCTAATTATTTTAGATATAAAAAAAGATGCAACTTTTGTTTAAACTTCTTTTCGATATCTCTCACCATTGTCGAGATATTCCAGGAAAAAGAAAATTCTACCATTTCTCAAGGGGTGATTTCAGCCCTCAAAACCATACTATAGGCACCAACAGAAAATAGGTTTATGTTATGGATAAAATACTCTATATGCGCACAAACTGGCATAATTTTCATATTTTTCGGGTTGCATAACTTCCCTTGTAACATACTCCATGCTCGTATCTGTTTCAAAATGCGAATGGTAAATTCATATTTTTTCGTTTAGAGAGGAGGAGGGTATGCAGCTAGTGAGGCAAATGAAGAAACGATTCTCGGCGACGGTGTGCGAGACGGCGACGGTAATGATCCAGAGCCCAGACGACGCGTTGCTCGAACTGGTAATCCCCGAAGCGTCAATTAATATATATATTGGGGTCTACGTGATTGGGATGTATCGCACCGTTAAGAGTATTTCTGCCGAAATGTTCACTTTCCTTCCATTTCTAATTGAGTAATAAGAACAGTTGGTTCTTATATTTATTTCACATGCACATGTTCTCAACGCTAGTGCCCGTCCCAGTTACCTGAGGCCCCTAACTGTTCAAAAAAGCATCGTTAAGATAAAGAAGAAGCAATGCGCAACGTCTGTTCTAGGCTTCAGAGTCGCAGCCATCGAGTTGGAAGAGCAACGTGGAGGATCCGTCGAAGACGCAGCTCGAGGATGCTATCACGCACTTGGTCAGCGACCTGTCGTCGTCCGTTTCCGAGGAGCGCCTGGCAGCGTCGCCTGTACGGAACGAGCAATACGCGAAGGCAGTGATAGTCTCGCAGCACTTGCCCCCAGCGTCCGCTCAAGCCAGCAAGATCGGTATCAAGAAGATCGATCACTACTTGGTGGTGCAGGGAAAAGGCAATCGAACGCCGAAAGACGAATCGAAGAGTGGCAGCGAGAAGCAAGAGGACACCAGGCCGTCTGGGAAATCGATGCCGACGAGTCAAACGCAGGACGACGGGGTACAGGGCGCCCAAGATGAAGCAGCAGTTGCCGACAGGGTCGGCGGAATGATGGCCACGAGCGAGTCCTCCATGGAGCCGTGCATGAACGTGTCTCGTGATCCTGGAACGTCTCGGTTGGATGCTCGGGGCATGAACGTTTCGAGCCCGGCGGAGGAGCCCGTCAAGTGTGTATCGAGCTCGTTGTGCGACAGTAACCCGTGCGAAATTAAGGTCGAACACTCTATGGACGCTTTCAAACGTGAACGGGAAACCATGATGGAGTACCTTGAGAATAACGTAGCCGACAACAGTGTCAGCTCCGATTCGGAGCCGTGCCACCAGTACTCGTTGAAGAGGATGTACAGCGACGAGGACATCAGGGCAACTTGCAATAAGAAACGGCACAGCAACGCCCCTTACGCGACGGCGGACGCCAGCGATGAGCATCAGAGCGTTTCGTACGTCGGCTGCAGGTCCTCCGTTAACGAGGAATTCCCGGACTTCTCGACGGGGTTTAATCAGTACAGCGACATGAACTGTCAGCCGCTGAAGGTCGCGGGCTCACCGAGCTCTACGCTGAACGAGGTGATCGTCGACTACCAGCAAGTCGAGTCCAGCGTGCCGCTTCTGCCTCTCAACCCCGGCGACGAGTTTATCGATCTCAACGATCTGAAAGACGACTCTCTGCTGAGCCTAGGCCTGGACGCGAATCCAGGTACCGCACACAGTACAGTAACCCTGCACTCATCTACCAACAAAGTAAAGAGCCAAATTTTGTATATCGCCAAAGAGTGGGTGGCATTTCTCCTTCCATTTGCGAAACACTTGTCCGAGATGCGATCTTTAACTACATTCTCTCAGAGTCACAGGGCGAACCGTAGATCCCGGCAATGTCAATGTGCATGTTTTGTATTTATGTTGGTCTGCTTCGGCTTTCAGCCAAGTAACCGAGTATAGTTGCGTTCTTCCAGAAAGATCTTCTCGCGTGAACACTATGCATGCCCATCTACTGTGTCATTAATGGATAATACGTATTCCTCGCTTACGAATTAGAAAGACTTAGACTTGCATTCTCGCGTCGCCATTTTTTTTTATATTTACAAATAAATGTTTCGCTTGGAATTCTTGCAGATCTGATAACGAAGATATTGGATGACCCGAGACACGTGCCGATTTTCAAAAGTATGTTATTATAATATAATATTCCGGGTGTTCGTATTATCAGGGCATTCGTATTATTTGTCCTGTAAATAAAGCACCCTGAATTGTGGCTCGTGGTAATGATGTGAATTCTTAAAATACGTTTGCTTTAACCGTTTCAGATACTTTCAACGAAAGGAAAATACAGGAACTGGTTAATAACGTACGTTGAAATTGTTGAGCTTGCTTAATGTAGTGTCGAGGTGGAAGAGCGTTTGATTAATATCATTGTTTATAACAGGCGATCAGCAACGAATTAACGATGAAACACCTCCAACTTGAGAACAGCATGGGATTACAGGCATCAGAGATAAATGTTATGACGCAGTGCAGCATGAAGAATCCGGCTTTGCAAGCGAAACGGGCGAGCTTAACATCGTTACAGGTAACGATAATCGAGATAAAACCTGGCATTAAGGTAATTGATCGTTAGCCAGTTGCACAAAATTAACAGCGGTGTTTCTACTTTGCGTTTCAGGCTGAGCACAACATGCAGAAGCAAATCCTCGAGACTCTACAGCAAGATCACCGTAACATACAAATTAGCATAAAGCATAATATCGACGTGTAAAAGTTACCAAGACCACATGACGCATAATTTTATTCAAGTACATCAGGACTTCTCGAGGTATTTCGAAGAAGCACCACTTCTAAGGAACACAAAATCTACAAAGAACACCGTACCGGCAAGAAGCAACCGAAACTATGGACGGTAATACGTGCAATTGCACTTTGAACGGTCCAGTGAGGTCTACTCGTACTCATTCCTACTCGAATACCAGTGACGCGATGGTAAAACGGAAAAATGTAACGGCTGCAAGTTACATCGACAATCGACAGCAGTGTAATGTCAACGTAAATCATTCTATATCTCGCCGAGCAAGAGATAACGTCTTCGAGTCGAGGGGAAGAAGAGAGGAGCCGCGAATAACCAAGAACGTGCGAGATAACGCGTATACGTTATGCTGTACACACGCGGTAGATCTTGTGAGAACTGAATTGTGGACGTTTCATTCCCAGCCTCGCGGCTCGCAGGGGCGAGAAACGGTCGTATACCTGGGTAATAGTTGGCGACGAGCCGCAACGTGAATCCTGTTGTAAATGACGGCCGCGTGTTACATTTTCGAAGGTCCAATGTTGCGCAGTTTATAAATTTTATGATGGTAGACTTGTGTAGATAGTGTGGACTGAATTTTCAACAGCCGCGCTATTCGGTCAGCTTTCAAGATCGTTTTACCTGGCCCAGCTTACAGTTGGTCGATTTGTCGTTTCCACCTCGAATAAACCGCGATATATGTATATATCGGACGGACACAGCACCAGTTATGTTTAAATCCTATTTGTAGGATGCTAATGACTAAGAAGGAACATATACGGCAAGTTAAAATCGCAGTTGGATTTAAATCTTACTAAGTGAAAGCGAGTTGGCAGTACAAATTTTTTTGTTTCGAACATTAAAAGTATCTATACACTCTGTTTATAGAGTGTTCTAGCACTGTAGGTACAAGGTTAACTAGTTAATAGAACTCACGAAAGAAGATCAGAATATTTTTTAATAAACACAGGTCTCAAGAGCAATCAACCGACGGACCCGTGCTTATTAATTACCGCCTTTTTCGCGAGTTCTATTATTCAATTGAGTTCGTACCTATAGCTCTGAAACGCCCTGTATATGTCATTAAGAGAAAACGTATTACGAAAAAGAATATTTAGGTACGCGAGTGTATCTGATATTTTATTATCATACGAGTACATTAATAATGGGTCGACTGTAAATGTCTCGAGCCTTAAGTACGTAATCAATTCTTTCCTGTAAAGAGAAAACAAAAAAGGAGGTGGCACTTTTGAGCATTTTACACATTAATTTGTTATTTTTACAAATTTTTTTACTTTATTGAGAAATTATATGATAAACAAAATTAATGGACCTCTCGCGGCGAATTGTGCGACACGTCGCCGATTCCGCCGTGTATGTGAAATGAATGTTATATTTCGTGTTTCGCGATCGTTTTTGTTATGGCGAATCTTTTAGACTTTACTGTCCTCGTTATCCACCCAATATTATGTTACTCTAATATTACTTTATTAATTGTAGTTAAGCTTTAGTATCTTATCAGCGAGTAGCATGATAATTTCCGCGATCGGCCGATGCGTGAATCGTTAGTACGACACGACGGACCGCGCGCTGGTCGGTCATGCTTTAAGCTACGGGTGACAAAAAAAACGTTAAGCAAGCATAATCAAGCAAATGAATTCGTGATTCAATGTATAAAGAGAGACATCGAGAATATTCGGGACGGAAGTGCGCGCGCAGAAGATTCGCGAGAAGCGCCATTCGTTTGCGGATATTATTCGACAGCTATCGAAATACTAGATCTATACATCATTTAGTTCCATTTCCCTATGTACAAGTATAAATAAGGCTGATATATACTGTAAATAAGAATTCCGAACATCTCGATAATCGGGTAATCGCCGATCAAAGGTATCACCGATATTTCGTTCTTTCCTCTTGTGAATTGTTCGTTCATGTTGTACATCTACTTTGCAAATCGTGTGCTAGTTCCCAAATATACGTTAAAGAGTTTATCGTGCTCCTCGGTATCGGCGCCAGTCGTTGGTCTCGGTGCGATTTTAGAATCGTAACGTAGTTGATAAATGATGTATTAATATGCGGGCAGCCTACTCCCCCTTTTACGTAAGTTCCCGTTTCGAAGACGAGCGGCATCAGGCGAATTAGAACGATTGACATCCTCCTAGAACGACAATATTTATGTGGATCCAAGTCAATGAAGAATATTCGTATTATTTTAATTAAAGCTCTATGACTTACCGTGAATTGTTTATATAAATTATGTATTTATTTTTAACTGACCCTCAAATATAACGATGTACAGACAGGAAATCTTGAAATTACGGAAAGAGGGGACTATATCTGCGTATACTTCTTATATATCTATATATATATGTACACATCATATTCATTGTAAAAATTGTCGTAATACCCTTTTTATGTCGTTGGCATCGATGTCAAGCATATTCGAGGTAGATGGTCAAGCAAATTTTTTTCAACTGAGATCGCCATATACATATATATATATACATAAGTGTACAATATTAGGAAAAGCTTTGGATATAAGCTGTGCTCACATTTGTCGCCAAAAAAAAAGAAGGTTTGACTACCCTTGCCTCACAATCGCTAGACGTCGATAAAGAAAGAATCCAAACTTTTTTACGTGCTATATCGTACTGTTAGGAAAGATTAAATAGGTCCCGTGTATAATCGAGCCATCGTGGGCGTTTAATTAAGTGGAACGGCAGATTTTCCGATTCGTCACGATCATTATAGTACAAACAGCAAGTTTAAAGCGTCTCTGTGTTAAGTGTCACTCTTTCACTTCTGTAATCCGCCGAGCAACGTTATTGTTAACGCGTCTCGTGATCCTCGGCGAAGCGACTCGAGCTTACAATAGCCATCGTGCTCGAGATTTTTGTATATCTCAGAGTTGCGCGTAGAAACTGGTATTTCTACTATTAATCGTTACTCGAAATTACAAATTGAACAAGATATATGGTGTCCCAGATACCTCGTTAATGAAAAAATATTGTCATAATACGCGTAATGGATTCTCGCGTATTATTTAAACGACCACAGTAATATAATTGCGTTGAAAATAGAAAATACACCGTAGTGACTGTACAGGGTGCTTCGCCACAAACGGCCGCGTACGGAATATCTTTTGGTTCGTTGATTTCGGGCAAAGTGTATCGGAAATTGAACGAGCAACCTCTGCTCGATCAGGAATTAAAACGAAAGCTGTTGATACGGCCTTAGACGGCACTACAGAATTCGCTGAAACGTATGTTGAACCTCACAACATTGTAAATACTACCTTTATTATATTTTATACTCTGCTGTTTGCACATAAGTGATTTTTACAATTTCTTTCTGTAAGTTACAATATGCAAGCACAATTGAGCACGATTGTGTTGTACATTCTCCTTTTACGTTTGTATATGTATTCTTAGGAGCAGAACGCTGCGAGAATGGCTCTTGAATCGTTGCGAGAATCGAATCGCGTTGCCGATTCGCGCCCGTTCTATGAGTATTGAGCAGTCTTGGAAGTTTCTACGTGAAACGTACGTCTCCTTGATATATTGTTTGTAAAAGTGGAAACTGAGAGTCCCGACGATGCGCGCGAGTCGTTGATCGGTACTATAGCTAGTGTCAATTTCACACGAGAATACTTACATGCTTGGTCTGGTGATACTTTGCTGTTAAGAGTTCCGAAGTACTATGCGTAATTCCATTGCTTTTAAATGTAACTGAAGTAAATACGACTCTCGGCTGTTTGCACTTGTACGGCGTGTACAGAATGAATTATTCAAACGAGCAAGCTTCTTTGTACAGCCTACCGTAATCTTTTAATCTGAATGTTTTCGAGACTTGTTCGACACTGTGTAAATTTCACCGTAGCTGTTAAGGTGCCGCAGATATCATTTGTATGTTACGAGCTTCTCTGAAGAGAAATGCACCTCCGAATTATCTTCTGATGTAGTTGTACATACTGACTCGAAACAACACACTGTTACAGAGAAATTAAATGTTACTGTACTCATCGCGAACTTTTCTATCTTCAATTTGTATTTAATTTTTATACAAGCGAGTCTTGGTTTCGTTAAGACATGCCAACAATAACGAGTAATTGCGAATGAAATGTTCAAGGCGCGTGGGAGCTTGGACAGTTGTCGTAATGTAGGGAGGTGTATAGCTCTTCGTAGATCGCCAAAGAATGATAAGAGAAATAACGAGTCGATATTACTACGCACGACGAGGTGGTTCATGCAGAAATTTATAAAAATGTTTACAATCAAGTCGCTTAGAACAGCACAGCTGAGACAAAGGAAACACTTGGAAGCAAACGTGTACCGTGTATGCAAACATTAATTTCGAGAGACACGTTTTCCATTTTCCGCGGAAGAAACTAAACAGAATTGATGTATCTTCTATCCTATTCGATTCATACTAAACTACCAACGAAATTACGTTCTTGCAGTAATCTTTTCTAAATTCTGTTTCTAAGTGTATTGAAAATACGAGTAAAGGATAATGAAAACGTACATAGGCAAGCATAAATGAAAAGAAGAAGAAAAAAGGATGGATCTTAATATAATCAATGAAAAAAAAAATATATAATGATTGGGATCATGTACACGTATAACTTGTGTCAAGACTGAATTATCAAGACTTCGTAGGAGGTGGAACATTTTTGTAAATAATACTGCCTGAAGGAAATATATGTAGAAATTATACGAAAATTACGGAAGTTGCAAAGCTCCTTTGAATGTATTTTCTCCTCGCATCCTGTCTGTTTCATAAAATCATTATTCGTTTGATATCTCTAATTGTTCCGATTTAAAAAAAAAATGAAGAAATATAAAGATATACTGAGTAATGAAATATTTAAAATTACGAGTTATTTATTACACAACAGATTCTTAAAATAATCGCAAGACCGACCGGCCTGCAGAGACAGGATTACAGACCTTATCACATTAAACACTATCACACGACTGACAGTACTTTTTTTTTATTAATTTGCTCCTCGGAGCTGCGGCTGTTTCCATTTTATTCTGACGACTCATTCGTCCCCAAAAATTCTTTTGCTCCTGTTGGGCATTTCTTGTTATTCTTTGAGCGTTGATCTAACAAACAAGGAACCGTCCTGCTAAGCGTAGAATTTTATTGGACGCATACCGGTCAAGGGCATTGGTCCATCGCTTCAAAGTACAACGGGTGTCACTGAAAATTGCACGGTATATTGCTAGAAAGATATGTACCTGTAAAATGTTTGATTAAACATTGGAGATTAAACTATGTTGGGGACAGATCTTGAAACATATATTATTGGGAGAATAAAGTTGAGTAATTAAAGAATGACAGTGTTAAAAAAAATTTCTTCCTTCCCTTTCTTGCATACGGGCCCCAACTATTCTCGCGCCGGCCCTGCTTGTAAACATTTGGCCCTGCAATTTTAAGTGACACTTCCGTATATATTCGTGAAAGAACAAAGCGTGGGCTTCCCTTAAGTAAATTCTCGACGATAAACAAGCCCCTTGTCCGTTGCGTTTGCTACGAGGTAAAAGAAAAATTCAATTATCGATATTATTCTGCGTCGCTACGAAAGAAATTGCAGCTATACTTTTTTATCCATATCGCTCGAGCAGCGAACGTTCGAATCGAATCCCCAATTTAAATGTCTCGACGAAAAGTCATCGAAAGTTGATGAGCGAACGAGAAGGAATGACCCGGGGCTCTCATTCGAAATGACCAGTGTTCCACGGTATTAAGTACTAAACGATCAAGTCGACGTTTGGCATGAAGATAACGTAAGTACCTACGCAAATGGTGCAGCGAAGCGTTACGCGTTCGTTTATTCGGCATCGCGCCCCCATTCTTGTATATTGATCATATGCGATCGCTTTTTGTGAGAAACTCGAAAGAAAGAACTTAGCTTGCCGTGGAAATTCGCGACGATGGCATTGCGCGCGGGATGATATCAATTTCTACCTGCATGAGAAAATAATCCGAAAAGGCACGATACTCGAGGCGATCTCAATCAAAGGCACGTGTAATTGATAGACGACGGTGCTGATAGATAGTCATTTCTTTCTAGCAATGAGTAAGCACTGCATGTTTGTCTCTCAATTTTTATTCAACATACTGTATATAACCGAGCGGTTCAAATACGTGTACAGCGTGGATCAAATCCCAAGCACGGTGGTCGCATGAATCATTCCTGTTCCGTCAACGGAGGAAGTTATTGAATTCTCCGATCGCGCGCTGTCGAACGAAAAATGGCACTATACGTGTTCTGGTCGTCCGCGAGAGAGAGGTTATCCGTCGAATAGTATTTTAGAACCGGCCTACTCGAGGCTGCCGTGCGACGATCCGTGATCCAACGACAAAGACGAGTAGGTAGAAGTTAAAGATCGCATCTACGGATAATATCGTCACGAATCCATTCGTTTGTTCGGTGCGTGCGATTTGATTCGTGCTGCATGAATGTTTGCGGAACGCTGCGACCCAGTACACTGTACAATATCGACATAAATTGGAAATTACAAGAGAGGCCAATGTGCGCTTCGATTAATCGTCGTCCTTCGCGACCCGAGCGAAGGACTTCGCCGTGAACGTAGATCGTAAACGTCAAAGTCTCGTCGATTAGAACGCAACCTATAATTAATCAACGACCCGTTCGTGGGAAAGAAAGATAGAAAAATATACGTATACGCGTTTCTAATTACAATACGGGATAGAAAAGTCGCCCGGCGCTGTCGAGCTCGCTTTGAGGAGCATTTCTCCTTTCGTTCTGTTTTTCTCTTTTCGCTGTGTTGCCGTCGAGGAACGTAAACACAAGCGAAAGCTTCCCGAAGCGCGTTCGACGGTTGAACGGCAGGAAAGAAAGGAGAAAAGAGAACGTAAACGAAAGTCATCACTGTCGCGTGTCAAACATCGGAACAATCCACACTCGCTATTGTCGTTTTTGTCTTTCTACGTGTCGCTATGTGTCTTGGTCGAAGGGTCGAAAGGTTAACAATTAGTCCTTATCGGTAGTAATTAGCGTACGTTAGTCGAATATTAAAGTTCTCCCACCCGGAGCTCAACTCGCGTCCCGTGGCAACGAAAAGAAGCGGGAATGATCGCGGACCAGCGAAATCGGTTGCGATGGATCGCGTGCAATTATGGGTAAGCAGCGGGGCGATGGATGCGCGTAGATGAGGGAGGGGATGCTTGTGATGAGAAACGAGGGGAACTGCAAGTAAATGGTGGAGGTTGGGATGGGAAAATGGCGCTGTGTCGGTCCCGTCGTGACGCTTCCCGAATTTCCTCGGTACGTACATACGGATATACGTATATGTAGAAATCCACGCGGAGCTGTGTATACATATACGTGTATGCGTATAATTGGGTGTTTGATTCGCGTTTCATCATTTTCATAATATCTACAGCTAAGGGCAGTATGTACAAGGGGACAAAGGTGAGTGAGATTCATCGTTTCCTCCATAGCCGCTATACGACAGGCCAGCAGTATAATCTATTCGATATAGATATCTTCTATCGGGAAAGCAGTCTCGATGAACTTCGTGTAGAACCGATGGAAAGCTCGCCTGCGAAAAGAATATTACAGCTTAACAATCTGGTCCCATCTTCTCGCGAGATTTATACAATTTCGAGGTTCCTTGCGACCGTTTTCACGTATACTGGGTGGGCTCCTAGAAACAAGCTACCTTAAAAGATATTGAGGTAATTTATTACCAGGAAGCCAACTAACAAACGGAAGCAAAGGTAGGTGCACTTTATCTAGACAGCAAGAGGAAATGAAAATTGTTATTTTCAAATGGCGTAGTCAGATTTGACGCCTCAGGCAGTGGCGCGCCCATAGGGGGTCCAAGAGGCCCTGGCACCCCCCAAAGAAAAGGGAAAAAGGAGATCAATGTAACCACGACTTAAGTGATTTAAGAGCTTTGTAAAAAGAAAAGAAAACTGGATTTTATTCTGTAAAAAAAATTTTATAATCACCTAATGAATTTTATTGTATTCGCATTGAAATTTATTTCCTCTGTTCATCTCTCCCCCTCCCCCTCCGAAATTTAAATCCTGCATCCGCCACTGTCGCCAAGTATTTTAATTTAAAAGAGTTGAGACAATTTTAAAATTAATTCAATACGACTACTTCGCATAGGAATTATTGCTAATTTTCTACGTGAAAAAAAGTGAACTGTTTCGTCCAAAATTTACTAATAAGATATACGCGCTAAGATTACTTATGTTGTTGTACAACAATAGATGTCTATAGTGACTAAAAACGAAGAAATAGTATACGCACCCGACGGCTTCGGCAACGGGCCTCGTGGATTCTTGACCAATGAACACGTGGCAAGCGAACCTCTGCAAGGTAGGGTGCTTCGTGATGAAGCCGAGGTAGCGATGATCGCGAGGATGGAACGCGCAAAAAGAGACGTTCTTTAGCGAGTAGAAATAATCGTGACAGGGCCCTTGACTTTTCTGCAAAATACACGGTGTACCATTCCGTCAAAACAAGAAAATAACATACCTACTATTTAACCAAAAATCATCGCGTATAAAGCGTGGCCCCATTTCTTTCTAAAAATAAAAAATCCAAGAATTTTTTTATTTCTAGTATAATTACATTGTCGACGAACCTAAGACATTGGTAAATAAATTGAATTGAACAACTCTTTTTCCATAAATAGTACGAAATATCTTGGGGCAGAATCGTAACTTTTTTTTTAAATTTACCAATTTTTAACTTTTTTTTCGTTTGTTAGGTTCATCGACAATGTAATTATACTAGAAATAATAAAATCCTTGGATTTTTATTTCAGGGAACAAATGGAGCCACTATTACAATCGCCAATTTGCAACTCCGGCGTGCGAGTCCTAACGAACATATATTCATATATCTTCATTTCTACCGAACACTTTGTAACGTAAAAATTAATTTTCATATTTTGAATGTGAACTAAAATACCCTGAAATTTTGGAAAAGCTCATCATATTCCATCAATACAGAGTAATAATAATAGATAAAAATAGTATGAAGTAGAATGAAGCTTCATCCATTTTTTAGTTAAATTCGCCACGAGGACAGACAACGAATCTGTTGCATCGATTTCAAGCGCGCGAGCTTTGAATTAAACTTCGGCTTATTTGGTTTACCCGTGGTTTACTCCTGTCGACCATTCGAAGACCCTGGTCAGACACCTCCAGGATGCAGCTCTGCGAGACGGGTGGCTCCTGCGAGTTCCCAACGATCCTCCGAACCGCTTGGCAGACGACACTGGTACCTTTGTGCGCCAGCGTCTCCACGGAGCCCAAGTAGCCGAGAAGGTATCGTTCCCGTTTCACCTTCGGCGCCGTGGGGTCGAAATCACTGTAATCCATGTCGACCGCGTACGCCGAGGGGAAGATACCTTGACGGCCCGTTCTTAGGTTCACACCTTAAATCAAAAATTCGAGCCGATGACGGTGCGATCGGCCGAGCCGATATAACGCAACATTCGAACACCACGAACCTTCGCACCACAGATCGTCCGCCTCCTTCTGAACGTAAATAGGATCGCCGATTTCCAGATCGATCTCGTCGTGGTGTCTTGGCACGAATTTGTGCAGTCCCCGATGCGTCGCCTCGAGCAACTCCAGCTGAGTGAACGGTGCACCCCCGCTTCCTGCAAAAGTCACGCGCCACTATGCGTTAATTGGTCCGCTTGATGAAAATCGGTAGCGTCAAGCTTGGTATTCTGCGTTACACGGAGAATCCCCGCTTAATAATAATAATAATAATAATAATAAAGACGTATTATTATTATTATTATTATTATTATTAAGCGGGGATTCTCCGTGTAACAGCCCCAAAAGCATATATTTATGATTCTTTGGGGGAAAAAAACTGTTGTTAATATTGGATTAAACTCTTTTGGAATATAAGGAGGCATCTTTAAATTGCAAAAAAAAAATCAAAAAGTTCTTAAAGTTAGTTAAAAGATCGTTTACGCTGGGATTGACCATAATTTAAAGGAAAAAAATGAAAAATTGATAACGTTTGAATGAAGAATTTTTTCTTTAGATAATTTACTTAGTATCGACGAAAAAAGTATTGTGAAGTAAAAACTAAAATTAAAATGTTGGTTTCAGTCCTAGGGTAAAATTTTCTGCGAGTTTAAGTATGCCTCCTTATATCCCAAAAGAGTTTAATCCAATATTAACAATAATCTTTTTTTTTTTTAAAAAACAAACAAATATAACCATCTCGGGGACAGTTACACGAGAACCCCCTTCAACCTTACGTTAAAAATTTTGGAATCTATCAGCTGTCGTCCATCATAGAAGTACTAACACGCCAAACGGTAACGATACAAACAACGGTAACGTTACTCATCCCCGATAGTGATCTGTGATCCTCTAGGGCAGGCCTGTCCAAGGGTTTGCTCGCACGAGCAACCGCGAGTTGCTCTTCGCTCTCGGAGGCACGGAGCTAGGCCCAAGAGTGAAAGGCCTTCTTGGTGGGGGAATCTGTGAACGCTACCTATTGCCACTCTTTTACGGCTGCCGCTTTTGCCGTCGCTCTTGCCTTCGCTCGCAACCACCCACGGCTGCCCTTCGAGGGCAAGAGCAAAAGTTGGACCGGCCTGCTCCAGGGAGTGATTGGTATAACCGCAGCCATCTTGGAGCAAAGCTGGAAATAAACATATCTATCTCTTTCTATCAATATTTCTCTCTCACTTTCTGTCAGTATTTCTGTCTCTTTCTCCCAGTATTTGTGTCTCTTTCTTTTCTACAGTTTCTTTCTCTGTCTACTTCCACTTTTGCTCCAACCAATCAGCGACGATACATGTTGTTCTGATCACTAACCCCCAAGAACAAAGGAGTCACCTGGCGTGCTGCTAGGCGAAACAGATTCCGTGTTCTGTAGGGTATTGCAGGGTATCGGCGAGACGCTCTTCGGCCCGTTCTCCGGCGAGTGAGCAGTCGAATGACCACTGTCAGTGGCCATCCGCTCGCTGTCGGGCGAGCTGTCCTCGTGGCGGAGCCTCGAGTGGCATTTTCGCAGCACCAAATGCGGCCGGCTGGAGGTGAAGCCAGCGGCTGCGTTAAGCTCGTCTGCCAGGGACGAAGCGGACTGCGTGGACATTTGACTTATAGGCAGAGCTGCAATAAAAAAACACACATTTTATAAGGTGACATTCGTAACTCCGCGACGCGATACACTGGAGCGCGGCGCAAGGGTGTCGCGTGTCGAAACGATCGGAACGTGAGAGAAGCGAGGACCCGGTATATGTCAACGTACTCGACGCGCAGAGTCTTTTCAGCGTGGAATCGTCGGGTGACGAGTGAGTGCGACGTCTGCTGGTCGTAACCATCGTAGCGATCGCGAGCGAATAAGCCTCGCGATCAGTCGGACGAACAGACCTCGAACAAGTGGCGTGACGTAAGTAGATGTCATTATGGATTTTCTTTCGTTGCAGTGGTCGATTCTGCGGTCGAACGAGTGATATCTTTATTAAAACCGGGTGATGAGACGCGCGTAGGATACGCTTGATTTCGAGATGGGGGATTAAGTTGCGCGTTAAGGTCACGCCGTGCTACGTGACGACACTTTTGTTTACCCATTTTCGTGGAGGAAGATGAACAGAAAGGATGTATGCATGGAAGGTTCAGAAGCCAATCAGTATAAGTCCAACTTTCTCTGAAAATGAGAAATATAAAGATATTTGAAAGACCTCTATATCGTTAAAACTTTCGGTCGACAAATCGATTAAGTCTACTATTTTCATACGTAAGCAATAAAATCTATACAACAAGTACTTTCCATAAATGTAAACACCGACCCAAAATAAAGATTTCGCAGAGGTGAAGTTCACATAATGGGGGTATTTATATCGACCACGGAATTACTACTTAGGCAATGTTATTCAGGGGACAAACGGTGTAGCAAAAACTCGGTTTTAATGCTAATGGACTTACACTGATTGATTTCCGATCCCTCCGCATGTAGGTTTATTTTGCGCACCTCCCATATCGCAGGATTTTCGTTCGCCGTTTCGTCACGCTTCGCGAAATGAGCTTCGGTTGGATCGCGATTGGCGATGTATCGATCATAGGCATGGATATTTAGACGCGTCACTGGAATTGTTTCTTACATTTCTTGGTTTTGGGGATCTCCGGCAATCTCCGGCGTCTACGTTCGGTGCTGCCGCTCCCCGGCCGATGCGACGGCACGTGCTCCGGCGTTGGCCAGGAGCTCAGGCTGGAACAGGAGTCCCCGACGTCGCTGACGACGCTGTCCCTGCCGCCGGAACCGGCAGTGCTACCTCCACCAGGACCCGGTCCACCGACGCCTGCCGATCGACCCCTGCTGCTCAGTCCACCGAACAAGCTAATGTCACCCAAGGGTAGTCGTGTAGTGAGCTAAGCTACCTTCCACCATGCCGTCTGATGTGTACATTCATGGGGGTTTCCACGAGGACGCGACGCTACGTGTCGGGAACTTATCACAACGTTTAATCATTGTAGAAATTACTTGGGTACCTTGTAGCCTTAAGCCGGGGATCCAGCCGGACTCTAAGCTATGCTATGCTATGTCTGGCTGTGCTATAAAATATAAAAAATATATAGCACAGCCTAGCTTTGGTGGAAACCGTTGCGGGAATTATTTACTTTAGGGTGACCTCGCCCATTTTGATGAAATTTAGATATTATTGGTAGATTAAATGACAACGCTTCGGTAATCTTTTAAAACTTGGCATAGCTAGCTTAGCTTAGCTTTCAGGTGGATTCCTGGCTTTATCATACATTTGAAATTGAAAGTGTCTATGGTCAGACGTTGTGATATTTCTTCCCAATGTTGAGGAAAAGGAGACCATTTCTCTTTTGGAGATGCGGTGCTGGTTTATGCATGATACTAACACACTTCAAGAGTTACTAACAATAAGTAACCGAACGTGCAAACTTGCTTTTACCATAGTGCATTGGTAAAGTTGAAAGGCTATCGATCGCCTTTTTTCAGGGGAAGAATGGGGAGTGCTTAAAAATAATCGTGACCTTGAGGAATTATAGGTAAAAGGTTCCTTGAGAGGGTCTGAATTAACGGGAACGATTCTTTCCTCTTTTACGTGCAAGGGTTTGCAGAAACTTGTATTTGAAGTGATCACTGATGGATGCACTAAGAGTATATTCTATTTTATAAAAATGCAAATGTATATTTGTTATCCTTCAGTCGATTCATGTTATGCACGCTGCTCCAAATAATTACAGGCTCGTCCCTTGCGATATTTCCTTCGCATCTCCAAATAGAAGATCCTCCAATTATTTAGAGCAGTGTATACCGGATGGTTCGCCATAAACAGAACTCCGAATTGAGCATATGAACAATCATTCGGAGGCTTTCCAGGTGAAAGTAATCTCTTCAAATAAAAACACATCTGTTTAAACATCGAACCCTCTACAAACCACCACCATGTAACCTTGGCGTAACATTAAATTAGCGTTTCATATGCTCAAAGCTAACGATAAGAGGATCACAGGTACACCAAGCAGCAGTGAAGTCCACAATGCGCATCCCCAAAACTTTTAACTCTACCCACGAGCCTTACCGCTGCTTGGCGTAAACTAAACTGTTCCGTCGCTGACATACCATCCCGTATCTCACTCACGAATCCCGTCAACTCGGGGATCCAAAGCTATCAGAGTCTAAGAGACTATGCAGTTGACAGGCAGAAGAAGAAACAAATGTACACTTACGATGTTACCAACCTAAAGTCGCTGTCCGCCACGATGGAGCAATTGTGATCCAGGTCCTCGCTGTCATCCCCAGAAGTGTGGCCGCTCTGGTTGCCGTGGCGATGTATCACCACCACCTCGTCGTCCTCGGAGTCGCCGGCTACCCCGTTGCAAGGTCTGCCGACCTCCGTGTCGCTGCCCTGCGACGAGGTCGGCGAATCGTCTATCATCACATCGTGGACGAGCCTGTCCCCAACACCAATCCCCCATAATTAATTCCACTCGCTACCACGTCCACGAGGATCGTTGGATTTACCTGAAGTAATTCCTATCTCGCATCAACGAGGAATATTTCGCCAAACTCATATACACCCGACTACAAGCGTCTGGAAGAAGTTTCAAAAGGCTACTATCTACCTGGTCAACATCAGGAAACTATGAGACGAAGGTCTAATTACGAATGAATTTCTGGAGTGAAATTATATATAGAAGATACGATCGACAGCTTTGGGAATGAGAATTTGCGTCTGGAAACTTACTTGCGCTTCTACCGAACGGTTTTTGAAGATCTGTCGGTGTCAATGAAGCCTTCATTGCTGGAGAACACACTGATCCTATCCGTCAACTGTTTTCATTGTAATTAGACGTTCTACGATATGTTTGTAGAGGCGTGAAGCGTGCTCTCGCGTTTAAAGACCGCCGACGGGTTTATGTAATAAGACGGATCGCTTCGATTGAAGTTTTTAAGAGAGGGTGCTATGTCCGGGTTTAGTACGTCTTCTGTTGAAGTATTATCCATTTAAACGGCAAGTGGATCAAAGCTCGACGAACTGGCGCGCTGCGACTCTCGAAGACACTTCGTCACGGCCACGAAATGCTCGAATACCGTTGACCAACAGGTAAACCGCGGTATTACCTTAATTGAAACTATCGGTGCGCGTGGGCTTCTATAAAATAGGCAGAATTCTCGTTAAACAACAGTATTACGAATGTTTTTTTTCGAGTAGCTAAACATTGCTTGCACAGTTCCAAATTGACGACGAAAACTCTCCTCTGTAGCGAATTGTTAACTGTTAATGTATCAAGATCGGCCGATTAGATAGTAAACGATAAAGACTCAGCGCGACTGTTGGTGGGGACCAGCAACAGCGCGGTTATTTCGTTTCCAAAGGCAAGTAACCGAGAGTGACAGCTAGAATGAGAATGATTTGGCGTGTACGCGGCGGTGTCCGTATTGATTTCATTTTATCCCTTTTCGGTGTCGACCGGAGCATTGCAGTCGTAAATAATTTCAACTGTATTAACGTGCGTGCTTTATATTATTTTTCCACCTGCGTTCGGTATCAATTGTCTTCGAGAATATCAGATGTCGACATGAAACTGCATCGTTACTTGACGACTCGTGCGAAAGAGTAAATAGTATTGAAGTGTATTTTACAACATTGCGGAGTAATCGAGGCTTGTATATTAAGCGTGATCTTTAAGTGAGGAATATAATACAGTAAACTACCGAAGATCGTGAGATTAATAATTGAATGTAAATCTTCATCGCTTGAGATTAAGTTCTATGTTTCTGTCCTTGCGCTTTCGGCAAAGTTGTTTGATTTAATCTTCCTACCAATGCAGGTAGTATCTCTGAAACCTCGTGCCAATTAGAAATGCATGCAGGTGTCCTAGAAAACCTGCGTCTTTCCGCGCTGAATTTTATTTCGCACACAGAGAACAGCATCGACCGCGCCTCCACCGTGTACTTTTCAATGCACCCATGGCCTACCCCCTGAATCGCCCACGAAAGAGCAGTTCACCGTGTCGAACCGCCGTTCAATGAATGCAATCGCGATGCAACGTAATCAGCGCTTAGCGAATCTCTTTCCACTCAGAAAAATACAACACCAATGCCTTAAAAGCATCCTTCTTCTATACATCGCAATCTCGCCATCGACCAAGCTGCAGCCACCCCAGAATAATCTAAAACCGTCTCAAACTCTCAACAAAATTCCCATCAACCCTCTATCCTGACCGATTAAAGCACATCTCCCGTGAGTCCTAAATAACGCAGAGCTCGTAGCTCGCTTGCAATCCTCAGCGTAGTGAATTCACAGCGGATCTCATGACTGAAACCATTTTTTCAGGCGCAAAGGAGGATGCCTGGTCGCCGAGCGATCGAGATCTCGTCGGGGCTCGAGCAACCCCTATCTCAAAGAAAGTTGATGTCTTCGGGGAAACGTCTTACACGGTCTTCCATCTGAGAAGACCGCGTTGCTCTACAATTTCCGTGAAGCACACCTGGCAACAGAACGTGGAGACTCGCTTCTAGAACATCCTAGTCCGACGAATCGACGTTATCATCCTTTGGACACCTTGCACGATCGGTTAGAGCAATTGCCCCCACCCTCTTGCCCCGTGGAAGAAGTAGCCTCGGGTGTTGTTCGTCTACTCACGTGTAATTGGACAGGGGAGCCTTGAGGTGCTGGGGCAGCCTCTCGAAATAGTGGCGGAACTCTTCGAACTCGGTGTCGGCCATTCTGCCAGCCAGGGAAACACACGGGGTCGGTCCTGAAGGCGGCCGTGACGGCCTGGAGGAGAGCTGCTCGTCGACCCCCAGCAGGACCGTACGGGGGAGAAAGATGTCGCTGACGGTCCGCCGAGGGGAGGGAGGCGCGACGGCCCGCTTCGACGACGCTCGCGCGACCCGACGCGACGCGCGAGCGTCCCATATTGATCGCTGCGTGGTCGGGCGTCGCGCACACCCCCGCGTGTGCGGCTCGGCGATCGCCGCCGCGAGGAAATCGAACGCGGCGGGGAAGCCAGCCGGCCAAACCGAGGCCGAGAGGCGGCCGAGGCGCGCTGCAGTTGCCCGATTTAATATTTCAATCGCGCCAGGGATCCGACCGCCGCCGAAACCTGCGGCGGCCCACACTTATAGCGCGGCCTGGAAAACAGGTCGAAATATTTAGGGGCGCGAAAATGAGACGGGGAGAGGAAGGCGATTATATGCACTTGTATCGTGGAGAATCGGCAACTACGCTGTGAAGCAGATAGACAGTTTTTTATGGAAGGAAAAACTAGAACTGGGAACACCCCTTATAATTTTTCCTTTTTTTTAATCTCAAAAAGATGCCCCCTTTCGGTTTAGTATTTTTTATTTTTTTGCCGCTTGCGTGCTTCTCATTAATCCTCATCAGACTTTTCATCCCGCGAAGAGGAGTCCATGTTGAAAAGTGAAGGGGTTGAAGGTACCAAGAGCTGTATTAATTATCCTGCAATGCTCTTCTTTTTAAACTCGAATTTATTATACTATGCACTTCTAAAAGTGTACATGACGAAGAGTCAGAGAGAAGCTATGCATGTTTGATGCAAACATCGCTCAGTGGAGGAAACAAAATACGATTCGACTCTCCAGGGGGAAGACCTGCCCGACTCCAGAGCATCCTGCAGTATATTCGCCTCGTATCGACGGAAATGTATTTTACGGCGCGAGTCCGGGGTATCAGTTAACGAGAATGGAGCATTCGGGGGTGGGTGGTTGGCACAGGCGACCCAGGCAGAGCAATTAATGCCGGTTAATCGAGTTAAAGGAGTTGCCGGCGTCGAAAGTTTAAGGAGACACAGCTTGCACGCCGTCCGTCGGACTATTACTTACAGGGGATTGGAGCGGACCAATTTTTTAATTGCTCCGCTCCTGCTCCTCTCCGAACATCAAAACGCTTGCTCCAACAGTAATTCTTCGCCTTTTCCCCTCGCTCAAGCCCGTGCGTGCTACAGTATAATATTTTTTCAATGAGGAAAAATGACGAATTAGTATCTAAAAAAATTAATTCCTCTGCTTTTATGAAAGAAAATAAAATAAAATTCAAATAATAAGAAAAATGTATGGCACTTATAGTGGAACAGTACAAATTTAAAAAAATGGCCAAAGCCCCATTGCTATGTTCCGCATCTAAGGATTTCTAAATCTTCTCAGTACACGCAAGTGAAACCCTCGACGTCTGTATTTCGCTACCAAAATCTTTCCTAGGGTGGAATTCGCGAATTTAGATTGGCAATGGACCAAATTCAAATCCCTCTGTGGCCAACAGTGCCATCCGTGGGAACAACAGATACCTCCTATTCGACGTATGCAAAATTTCCTTACGCGGAAACGTGGATTCTCGTCATTTTCTCTAACGTTCAGTGTCTTTGTTTGAGTCAGCCCGTTCATTCGTGCTGAGAGCTCGCTCCAAGAGGATCTTCCTCTCTGCAAACAGCGAATGCCCATCGGCTTGCTCTTACTTAACGTTCCTTGACTATTCCTGCTAATCGATCGAGCTGCTTCAAGATGGTCGATTTGTATCGCGGTGGCGATAGTGGAGTCAAGGAAGGAAGGGAACTCGAAATTTATTGGCGCGACAGAGCAACAGGCGGAGGTGTACGTACCTACTTAAGGGGTTGCATACGTTTTAGGAATATTTTTAGAGTTTTTAATGAAAAATAAAACAAAGTACTTATTAGACATGATTTATTAGTTCATAAGGTACAGCAACCATTTTATTTAGAAACATTTTTGTATTGAATTATTTATGATTTTTTAAGTTAATTTAAGCATCGATGGATCTGAAAAATGAAAATGAGATTTTTGTAAAATAATGATGTCATTATAGTCTGATCAGTCAAATTTTTTAATTTAAATAAAAATAAACAGTTTATGGCACTTTGAAGTTAGATGAATTTCTATCGCGCAAAATTTCGCTGTGTAATTTTGTAAGAAAAATTAATTAAACAGAATATCAAAGAAATGATAACGAATAAATCATGTGTACTAAACACTTTGCTTTATTGTTTTTAATAAAACCCTTAGAAAGAATCCTAAAATCATTCATTTCCGCCGCGGCTTAACGTGTGTAACTTCTTAAGGAAAATTCATTCATCTTTTTACTTCGGATAGCTGTGGTAAATCGTGATTTCATTGTGACAAGCTTGTAGAAATATCAAATTAATCAACACGTGGAGAAACGCGCTATGGACATGTAGTATATGGCCTACTGACCTTTGGGCAAAGTTATATTTGCATCTGTATCTGCCTGAAAAGGTAAGAAAGATGAACCCATTGCATAATATCATTGAATCTGAAGAAGAGTTACAAGGTGCTGATCAAAGTTTGTATAAATTGAACTACTTTAATATCTTCACGGACCATTTTTCGATAAATTTTTTTTATTATGCCACGTGCTGTATTCTACAAGGGCTCTTCAATTGCACTTTAAGATCGCGTCTGAATACTTTTTATTTTATTAACTAGTTTTCTGCAAACTTATTACAATCAAATATGGTAAGGTTTATACTCCAGAATCTAGATTCTAGAACATCAAAAAGGACGAGAGTTACCAAACTCGAACCGCCCGCATTTGTTCGACTCGCGAATAAAAGCTAGTTCAGGTTTCTCCCTTAATTTGCTCCTTTTGTATCATCTTGGCCGGCGAATTATCCGCGACACAATGGAGCAAATTGAATATGTCCAGTTTCGAAGCCAAAGGAACACCGTGACCCAGCAGATACCACATTTTGCCCTATAATCCCTGTGAATGCTCTGCGAAGAGCAGAGAGTCTTGAAATGCGGGTGGTAAAATGTTATACCACGTTGATGCGCTACGTTATTATTGCACTTCAGCGAATATTATCGCTAGAACAGAGAAGTAGCGCTCATCGCTCTGATATCACACACATATGATCTTGGAAATCTAATTTAAAAAGTAAAGTCGAAAAATTCCAAACAATTCCAAAATGGCCCAATATTAAGCTCGAATATTTAGCGTTTATTCACTCCCGCTTCATTCAGTATTAGTATCCGGAAAGTACTTTTGCGCGAATGTTGACTAACAAGGGACTTCCGGTTAGCCGAACATTCCGATATTTTTGAAACTGTGCAGGTTTGTAGAGGACCTCGATAGAAAATTGGGGAGGAACGAAAAGTTGCCCGATACTTTTCGTTCCTCCCCAATTTTCTATTCAGGGTGAAAACACCCTGGTTAATGCCTGGTTTCCTACTTTTCTGTATATCTTCAATAGATAATAGATACGAAAAAATTATTACAATGAAACCTTAACAGCTTCTTACGCCCTATAAAACTATGTAATCGAATTGTTGAAAATTTGTAGTGCGGAAATTTTTTTTAACTAAACTAAAAAATGTTTAACAATTTCATTGCATAGTTTTATGTTGTAAAAATTCGTTTACATGTACTATAGTTTTCAACATATGCAGGAAAGTAGAAAATCAAAATGGTCACAAACGAAAAATTGCGCGATGCAGAGTTTAAAAAAAATTGGAAAATTCAATCGAAGTTGCGTTGTTTGTCCAGCAAACTGAGGTGGAAGTGCATACAGGCTAAATATTCCAGTGGTGTGATAAATATATCCAGTAATATATATTTCATCTAGATAAAAGAGTGTGCTTCATGAGCCCGTTACCTATGTTTCGCCACTTGTTTCGAACAGAACTAGATTTAATCACTCCTAGCCAGTAATAATTAATGTTCTGGAAACGCGGATTCAGCAGCGAAAACGATTCAGCGACTGGTGGACGTGACGATAAACGAAAGATCCTCCCCGTGAATCGAATGCTACTCTCAATTCTCTTAATGCCACAGGAACGGCCGGTATAATTTAGCGAGGGGTAGGGCCGCCGGATGGTAGCTGATAGTGGTAAGTGATGGACATTGGTAATGTGCTGCATCTGCTTTGCCAAAGGAGCGGAGGAGGCCCCGCGAGCGTTCCAGCCTTTATGAAACGCGCTCTTTGTTCTAGGGAAAGAAATACAAACCTGGAACGATTGTCTCGTGGGAAAAGAAATCCAATTCTCCGGAGGAGACCGCGCTTACATTCAGGGAGCACTTCCTGCAGACGCGTTTGACACTATCGTCCTGACATTTAACTTTATTCAATGTATTCTGAATAGCGAATCATACGTGGGGTGGTTCGGAATCGTAGGTGCAAACCCAAGTAGCTAATAAAATTTGTGAAAATCAGCAAAATGGTTTTTTTAATAGACAATGGTCACGCGAATTCGTCCTTTCTTTAAATATTTACTTCTCCAACTTTGCGAGAAAATATAATTATTTGCGGAAGTGAGTACAGAATTCTGAAAATCTGAGAAATCTCACGAAGGAAGAATAGATAAATAATTTTAATTTTAATTTTAATTTTACCATTATTTGTCCGTTCTCTATTGATATCTCTTCGTGTTATTACAACGTGCCAGAGAGTGGTTATCCCGTAATAAATAAATATACACCGAGAAGGTAAGACTATTTTAAATTTCCTAAAGATCAAGTTCATCAAATTATTGAACGCATTCAAGCAAGCACAAGGAATCCCAGAACCAACGCATCGCAGATAACTCCTGCGTGTCTTCTTCGTGGTCAACTAATTTCGCTTGGCCCAGAAACCCAAAGGCGTGCGTGCAGACGGAAGGAGGGCGGTATCTCTAAGGGTGGAAGAACAAGAGGAGCGTCAAAAAGAAAAAAAGAACTGCTTCCTCCGTAGTAACCAAGAGACCTTGCAATCTCTTCTCTCCCGTTCATCGTCGCGTGGCTCTCGCGCCACCCACATCTCGCGGGCTCCAGTGACGTCACAAGGAATACATTCTGCGATCGGCACAGTTACGATTAAATGGGGTGAGCCAACACTCCTCTTCAACCCCATGAAAAGTCTTACCCGACCAATGGGGAAACTTCGAGCCACTGTGCGCCGACCAATCGCGAGGGAATCGTCATTGAGGAGAACGCGTACGCGGAGGGGACCGAGGTCTTAAGAAGAGCAGAAGACACTGGTACCGCGACACTGTTGCTCGCGGACCTTCGAGGGGTTGAATGCTTCGATCCTAACTATTAATATTCCATTCGGAAGACGCAGTTTACTGTTGCCTAAAATACCCGCTAAGCCTTCGAATCGTTTATTGGAGGAGGTTCGTAAAAATCACAAGTAGATACGTCTGGATCGCGGACAGTGAGACTCGAGAGGAATTACGGAAGCCTGGTTTCATCATGAGTGGATCCGGTAAAGGTCTCCTTGGGGTGTGGCTGTACAGAAGAGGCGAGCACTGGGCCATCAAGGAAGGAAGCCCTATACACAAACCGAGCGACGTACGTTCGCTTCCGAATCGGTGTAAAGTGTAACATATTTTGTTTAAGGGGGATTTCTACTTTGGCAGCGTATATTTGACGGTTTTTTAATCATTTTTTTCTGGAAGAGATATATTGTTTATCATACAAACGTATATTTGTTATTAAAGTACATTTTTCGGATTTTTAAAAAACATTTTTTTCTTTGTAAATAATCGTGCTAGGAATCGTTCAGTGTTTCGTCCATTTTGAGCGATCGATCTTTTCTGCCATCCTAGTGAGTGAACGGATGCTCAAAAATCGGGGAGCAAAATTGATTTTCGTTCTACATAAGTATAGTTTTTGCCTGAACTAGGAATTTTGAATTTAAACAATCATTTTCAGAATTGCGGCGGTTCAAAGTGATACGAATTTTACTAAATTTTTACACTTTCAACCTTCGAAAAAATAGAAAATGTCATGGGAGGTCCTTTAAGGGGGTATGGGACTATTAAACGACTAAAATCGACGGTTTCTTGTCGGTTGGATTGCTTAGATACCAAATAATCGTCATACCGACACTCTTTACAGTTTTTTATGTACGCTTTTGCAAGTAATTTAAAATAAAAAAATTGTCGGAATGTTGAAAATTATTCGAGTTATTTGACGCCAAAGATGGTCCCGCGTAGCGCGCAGCTGTAATCGGTGTACATAGACCCAGGTGAACCAATCATCTAAAAGCAAAATGCTTTGGGGTGAGTAATTTCTACACTAATATTTATCGTGTGAAATTTTGCTGGGCGAATTTTACCAAAAATTGTAAAACTTACACACGAATCAATTTTTCCCCACATTTTTAGGAGAAGAAAACGTCTTTAATCAGTTATAAAACGTTTTACAAACATCCAATATTGATGCGCAAATTCCACGCGATAGGGAAGGGAATTCTACAGTTCCAGTTAAAATTTTAAGCGAAAATATTCATTCAAGAGTTATTCGTTCAAGAGTTATGATATACACCGTATTTGAAAATGTAGTTTCGAGATAAATGGCTTCAAAGTTAAGTCCCATTCGCCAATACCGCTCTGCGAGTATATATGACCGCAATAGCACTCATATCGTTACTCGATGGTGCATTCGATTACGTTCAGCGCTATAATTTCCGTAATTATTCGAATATCCTCACGATATATTGTTGTAAATGTTCACAAAGCATAGATAGTACTTTCAGAATTAATAATAATAAACAAATCGATTTTTCGAGATTTCAATAGTCCTATACCCCCCTTAACCATAGGTTCCAAGTTTCCAAGCAATCGCGTCGCTACGTTTTTTTAAATCATGGCAGAATAGATATCCCGTATTGTTCATTTAAGCCTATAACTCAACTAATTTCAAGTTTTCGCCAAAAAGCCTTCGGTGGTACAGTTATAGGATTATAAGGATCAAAATAAAGCCTTAAAAATCGACATTTTGAGCCGTCCAAAGTAGAAACCTCCCTTAAGCTCAACTCTCTGGTAGTTCGTTTAAATGGTTAATCTTTAAAAGTTATGCAGAAATAACAGTCGTGTAGGGGAGAGTCGTGCAGTACCGACCGCTCTAAGTTTTTTTTTGTTATATCTTGGGGTAGAGTCGATAAAAATCAGAAATTCAAAAACCTGTTTGTAGTATAGATGGAACTTAGTAAGAGGAGGGAAATTATTTTTGTGAAATTTAATAATAAGAATTAATAATTCGCGAAAGTAAAAAACTTGTAATTTCTAGGAAACGAAAAATTGTCGTCCAGTACCGACCAACTATTAAATTAGTAGATTTGTAGGTCTAAATGATTAACAATGTTAATAAAGACAGTTAACTAGTACAATAGAAGATTCTTTTCAAATTTTATTTGTACAAACTCGCAAGTCAGATAATTAATATTTTCCTGATCTGTGCATTCGACGTGTGCCCAACCGTCACATACGGTACACTGCACCCAATCTTTGTCAAATCATTCCTTGCAAACAGAGATGGACAAAATTTTAATTTAAATAAAATTTCGAATAACGAATAAAGAAAATTAATTCTTTTCATCGAATAAGAAAATTAATTTTATTCGTCGAATAATCTAAAATTAAAGTAACTTTTATTTGATCCTTATTTCCATTGGTTAATTCAAATAAAGTGTTAATATCTGGTCGAAGAAGCGAGATCTAGCTTTGGTCGGTACAGTAAGCTGGTCGGTACTACACGACTCTCCCCTATGTTCCTTTTTTCTTGTACGAAAAATGGAGAGTCACATAGTTGTTGGTAGTTGGATGTACAGTGAAACTTCCATGTAATATATGGATATATTCTTTCGTTCGTTCAGATCCCCATGGTCGAGCGGAGACCGAACAACGATACTAAAAGCTCCGTCGTCTTCTCCTTGAAAAATCAAGTCGGTGGCTTGGCCAGGGCGCTGCAAGTGTTTCAAGTACGATGCTTTAGGATACTGTATAACATCTTGCGTTAGAAATCACCCGCGCGGTATCGTTTTCAACATAGGGTGGATGACCCAGTAAATGAACACGTACCAGTGAATGGACATTTTTCATTAAAATGAGTAAAATAAATTAAATATTGTATGGACACTTTTAGTGGTTTCAAGAAAAACAGGTTTACACATGCAATGGTAAATAAGATTCAAGAGCATACAATGAAGAAAAATACTATTTTTTACAAATTTATGAAGCGCATATATAAATGTAACTTTTATACGGTATAAAGAAACTGTCGAGAATTATTTCTTGCATATAAAAACTGAAATTTCACAAAAAGTGGATACCTATACAATATTTCTACACTAATTGTAAGCCATATTATGCTCCACACAAATCCTTTCAAATCGTTTTTTTAGAGAGGATTAAGTTTAATCATTTCTCAGTTGTCGAGCTGATGCACTATGCACTTTAAATACTCTTTTTCGAATATGAAGGAAAAAACAGACTGCGGTGCGACGAAACTTTTGCAAAGCATGTGTGTAGATGTATTTTGAAATTAATGCGCGTTACACATAGGACCTGGGCGTGAACGTTGTGCACATCGAGTCACGGAAGTCGCAACGCCGTGGCTCGGAATTCGAGATTCTTGTCGACGTCGAATGCGATTCAAAAAGGATGCAGCAGTTAACGGGAATGTTGAGCCGCGAAGTTGCCGCCATTAATTTGGAGCAATATGAGCAGATGGGAAGTATCCCGCATGGTCCATCGCTCTCCGCCGCTCCGAGTTTCGGTGAGCTCTTCAGCATCATTGATAACACCTTTTCTAAGGGTGCATTTATGTTGGAGCTGCGATAGGAAATATCTTCTTTTCGTGTGCTTATAATGGAGCTATAGAAACAGCAGAGTTTTCAGTCATTTAATTTTAGAAGAATTATTATTATCGTCCAGTTCCGTAAAATCTGTACCTCGGAAAATGTCTACGCGGTAAACATGGTGTTGTATTTAATTTAACGGTTACTTTATCTCATAACTTATCTAAAATAAATTTGTTATGGTGAAAATCTGTTATTTATCAAAGATGAAAACGCTCTGGTTGCTTAACGCAGCTCCAACATAAGCGTACCGTTATTCCGATACGTTTTTTAATTATAACTATATTTTTTAATACTCTTCTCTCACATATTTCTACTTTGTTGTTTAGAAGATTTACGTTTATAGTAGGTACTTACTAAATTAAGTTTCTTCTACAATTTTCTTTTTGGAATATAGATGTAGTACTGTAGAAGCCATTGATTCTAATTTCATCTGGATCAATGGAAAGGTTGACGAGCGCTCTTTGTATTCAAACTTTCAAACTTTGCAGATTTCAGCGAAGTAGATATGCCCTGGTTCCCGCGGGAAATAGCAGACTTAGATCAAGCCCAAAAAGTACTTATGTACGGATCTGACTTAGATGCCGATCACCCTGTACGTCCCTTTTGAATATCTAATGGTTTTCTGTATATCGAATGCATGACACTTAAGGAGACATTTCGCTGTGGTACATTGAAAAAGTTGATTTTATTCATTTTTCAAAAATATTCCTATTTGAGAATCTACTGCTGAATTTTGGAAGAGAAATTTCAATTATTGTGGCTTGTACAGCTCTTGCCCCGTATCCCTGACAACTTTAAACACGTTTTTATTGAAAAATAATTTTTTCGCCTGATGTAGCTGAAATCTCTAAGCCTACATGGCTGAGTGCTCTGAAGTTTTTACAGGATCGTCCACGTATACTACTAGCTCTCGTCGAAACCAAAATTATACTTTTACGTTGAATTCGTCATACACTTTTATTAAAGAATGACCGAGAAAAGAATAAAATTTCGAAATTTCTAATTCAAGGATTCGCCATTTTGCCAATTTTCAACATTAGTTACTTATTTCAGTTCGGGTGATAACGATAAATACTACGATACTAATTAACAATCGCTTTGATTTTTTTTATTTTCGTCTATTGGCGTCTATTGGGGGCGCGATAAAATAAAAAACAATTAATTAAAACGGTCGCAAAAATTCTTACGTATAACAAGAAAATAACTAAATAGACTGCAATATTTATCACAATGTTAGGTATGCGTACCACTTAAAAAGAAATCGTAAAAGTTCATCAATTTTGCAAAGCTCACAGAGAAATGTCCCCTTAATAATTATGCGTTGGGCACCGCCTATGACCTTTCGTCTAATGACTTCGATTTGATACTTTCAGGGCTTCAAAGATCCGGTGTATCGTAGGCGACGCGAGCACTTTGCCGACATCGCAAACAGTTATAAATAGTATGTCAAAAATCACTAAGTAGTTTCCTATGAAAATTTTGCAGAACCATCGTCGAACCATTTCTAACGCAATTATCACATTTTCAGTGGCCAACCGATCCCTCGCATACAATACACGCCGGAGGAGATCCGAACGTGGTTCGTAAATTTATTACTATTTTCTAATCACCCAGTTCATTATTCACTGCTAAGAGTTATGGCGCAATCGATACACGAATCCCCCAAAATTGCATTATGGCACCAACAAAAATAAGGTTACGTTACGGATTAACTACTCTACATGCACACCAAGTTTCATAATTTTCTGAATTTCCGAGTTGCCGAACGTCCCTTATAAGTAGACTGCAGTCTAGGGCGGCAAATTTTGGTAAGCGGAAAATTTTGGGGAGCAACAAACTTTTGAGAGCGTCAAATTTTGAGGAGCATCAAATTTGGGGGAGCGACAAATTTTTGAGAGCGTCAAATTTTGGGGAGCATCAAATTTGGTAGACCGTTAAATTTTGTGGCGTGGCAAATTTTGGGGTGCGGAAAATTTTGAGGAGTAGCAAATTTTGGGGATCAGAAATTTTTGAGGCGCGACAAATTTTTTGGAGCGGCAAACTTTTAAGAGCGTCAACTTTTGGGGTTGCGAAAAATTTTGGGGAACGACAAATTTTGAGGCGCGGCAAATTTTGGGAAGCGACAAATTTGGAGGAGCGAAACATTTTGAGCGAAAGAAATTGGTAAAGGTGTACCCACAGAGTCTTGACACACCATTAAAACCAATTCACTTCTTTTTCATATAGCAAATTAGCAATAACTCACGCGTGATTTGCAATATTGAATTAATTTTGAAATTATCTCGACTCTTGTAAATAAAAACACGTATTTGATAATATTTCGCGAAACGGGCTGCAGACGTTCGTTAGCCTAGGGGCTTCAAATCTCCAAATCCTCCCTCCATAAGCCAACTTTTCCATCACGTTTTTTATGCAAAAATCTTACAAAACATCATGACACAATCTCGATTGGAGTAGTTAAGGTTGTTGCTTGAATTTCTCGAGACTTGTACTCGTTAGGGGAGAGAAAAGAGTGTTTGTACGTGCTCGTACGAGCACGAAGGCAATCTGTACGGTAGAAAGGACCATTCCGTCGATATATCCGCGACTTTCACCCTCGATTACGGAAATGCTTTCTGAATCTTGGCAACATAAAGCGAAGAGTTTCCTTTCCCTCGTCCTTCTTCGACGCGTGAGCAAACTAAGCTTGGCTCGCGTTGAATGCGCCCCTTAATTGCCCTGATTTGATTTATCTCCGCTATCTTGAAGCGACTTCTCTAATCCAATTTCCATCGGATGTGTACAAGAGAAGCTAGGATGGACGATCGGTTCCCGGCAATCTTCGAGGCGCATCATCGGACGAGAAAATCTCCAACACTCATCACTATCCATCGCATTCACTGTCGGCAAATAATATTCTTCCGCTCTTTAGGGGAACTGTCTTTCGCGAGCTGCACCATCTCTACCAGAAGCACGCTTGCAAGGAGTATTTGGAGAACTGGCCGAAATTGGAGAAATATTGCGGTTACAGGTAACGGTCTCCCAAAACGTAGGCTGAAATATATTTTCAACCAGCACTTCTATTTCACTTGAGAATAAAAATATTACTACTTAATAATTGGATCAATCACACTAACTTTACGTATAATTCAAGGATGACGAGATATAATGCAAACTTCCAAGGTTCTCATTCACTTACAGTAACAAGATTAATAAAAATAAAAATAATTTTATTTATTACACCAGAAATTACCAGTAATCGTACCAGAATTTTTCTTTCTATCTAATTTTTTTAACCGAGTTACTTTCATAGATTTATTACTCCAAATTCGACTATAAGACTCCGTTGGGTTACATTAAATTAAATTGAATCGCTTAACAGGCAGGACAACATACCGCAGTTGCAGGACGTGAACGTTTTCCTGAAACGTGAGTGTGGAATTACAATTCTGTTTAGCGAATTAGCGATTGAAAATAATATTTGTCTATGAAATTGACAGGGAGAACTGGCTTCCAACTCCGACCCGTAGCAGGTTACCTTTCCCCCAGAGATTTTTTAGCCGGCCTCGCGTTCCGAGTGTTCCACTGCACGCAGTACATTCGACACTCGTCGGATCCCTTTTACACCCCCGAGCCGTGAGTAATCTGCGCACGTTCCTCTACCTACTCTCCGATGAAAAATCCCGTTTCCGGTTGTGTTAATATAAATACACACTGACGCGCAACTATACCGTAATTATATCTCCGTTCATCGGTTGCTTTCATTAAAGACAGTATCACTGTACTCTCCTTCGTTACATACAGGGACTGTTGCCACGAATTACTAGGACACATGCCCCTTCTAGCGAACCCGAGCTTCGCTCAGTTCTCCCAGGAACTGGGACTCGCTTCTCTCGGAGCTTTGGACGAGGACATCAATAAATTGGCAACGGTAAGTGTAAGCCGTTGCTCGCAGCTTCACGAAGGATTGCTCTGAAGTAGTAAAGAAAAAGCGTCTCGCCCACCATTCGTCTATTCCCTCTCGTTTGTTCGTTCCCTTAGCTGTACTTCTTCACCGTGGAGTTCGGATTATGCAAGCAGAACGGCGTGCTCCGCGTTTACGGGGCCGGCCTGTTGTCCTCTGTCGCGGAGCTGAAACACGCCGTTTCCGTTCCCGAGAAAACGTTCCGGTTCGAGCCGGAAGTAACTTGCCAGCAGGAGTGCATCATCACCGCGTTCCAGAACGCGTACTATTACACGGACAGCTTCGAGGAAGCTAAAGAGAAAATGAGGTAGGTATGTGCGCGTAGGTATATATGTATATGTTTCTTCGTTCACGAAGAGGAAGAAGTAGGGTTGATGTACCAGTAAATGAGCACGTACCAGTGAATGGACATTTTTTTATTAAACTGAGTAAAATAAGTTATTAAAGTAAGCAACTAATTAATCAGAGACTTCTTTTCATTTATTGCTTCATATCCAAACAATTTTTGCAGCACGTGGAATCAATCGCGCTGCAAATATAATTTTGTAATAGTGTTCATTCATTAGTCTTAAGTGTTTATTTACTGGTGCGTTTACCCTACCTAGCTTTCGATACGGAAACAAGTTTCCTTGTCCTGTCATTTAGCGCACCAGTGCGTCAGATGGAAAAATTCTATGGCTATAAAGATTGTACAAAGGAGAGTATATCCCCTTGATATTATATGTATAGCTACCTTTTGGATATAACGTTGTTAGTGTATTCAACAATAGTAGAGATATATTTTCAGAGTTGTAGGTACATTAAACTCTCGCTAGAGTGCATTTCAACTTGTATGCGCTCTCCCCATCATTTCTTGGAATCCTTCGGTTGAGAGCAGAGATGGGAAATTATTTAAATGAAAAATTATTTAAATGACGTATCAAATAAAAGAGACTTTATGTTTATTTATCATCGAATAAAAAAAACTCAGAGTTATTTTTATTTCAAATAAGTAATAAAATAATTTTCAAATACAAATGAATGGAAAGACGACAAAATTATTTGAAGGCTAGAATGAATTCCCGTCAAATAAAAAAATAATTTGAAGCCGTCGGATAAAGTGCAGTCAAACAAAAAATAAATATTTGTGGCCGTCGGATAAATCCCCGTCAAACCAAAAAATTATTTGTGACCGTCGGATAAATTGCCGTCGAACAAAAAATTATTTGTGACGTATCAAATAGAAGTAACTCTAGCTTATTTTTATTTGATGAGTCTCGAATAAAATTGTTGTCTTTTATTCGAAATCAATTTTTTATTCGAAATAATTTTTTGCCCATCTCTGGTTGAGAGTGAGAGAACACGAGAGAATAGGCACGACGTTACCGTTGGCTACGAAAGAGAGAAAGCGCGATACTTCGTCTCGCTTCATGTGCCTGCGTCTCTCTCTCTCCCTCTCTCGACGACTCGGAATCGTCGCCGCTATGCGTTGAACGTTCGCCACCAGCCCCGAGCGTCCCCCTACAGCGAGATTCGCCTGTAGGTATGTGCATTATAATTGTATTCATTCCACGTTCCATGGTTTTAGATCGTATGCAAACCAGATACAACGTCCGTTCGGAGTACGCTACAACCCTTACACGCAGTCGGTGGAAGTCCTCACGGACGCTCAAAAGATCACCGCGGTAGTGACCGAGCTCAGGGGTGATCTCTGTATCGTTTCGAACGCCCTGAAAAAGATACACGAGCAGGACGACACGGTGGACATCGAAAGGATAACCAGTCTCCTCACGCAAGGCATGGAGTTGCACCAAGATAACTCATCCTCCGATAGCGATGTTGATAAAAGTCCTAATGTCGAGACACCGGAGAAACCGATTTAAGAGCAGAATGGAGAATATTACATATTCCGATGGTAATGATAATGTAATAACCGCGCGAGACTAATATGTTTTTTCTATAGGGAATAGAAGTAATGTAATGCGTGTTGTAAATTGCTGGTAGCTGAAAGATATTGTTTCCTTAAATGTAGCGTGCAGATGGGACTTATAGAAAGATAAATATTTTATCGGATCAAGTTGCACACTATTCGAAAATATATCGTAGTAATACGTGCACCTAATGCGCATGCATAGGTTCGTTTATGCTTGTAGAAAATTTGGGGAGAAAGTAGGTTGTATTATGTAAAAGCAATATAAATAGGAAATTATGTGATGTGTAATCTATAGTTTTAATGAAACCTACATAATCCTGATGATATTTCATGGTGTATTTATTTTAATACGCAAACCTATGACCAATTCAATTTTTTCTAATTTATACGTTGCGGCGGTAAGATCGAACGTATTTAATTGAGAAATTTTAAGGGGGTAGATCACCCTCGATCTCTCGACACAGACCAGGTATAAATTCAGGGGCGCAGCTAGGATTTCATTCAGGGAGGGGCAATATTGAATTCATTCGGTTCTTTTCTTTATATATTTACTGAATAATAAAGACGAATAATAATAAGAAGAAGAATTCATGGAGGAGAAATAAATAGTGAAACTGAATTTTAAAATTATGCACGTGGTTAGGAATTGATATAACCGGAGTCGTGCAATGCGGAATTATGTATTTCACTATTTAATTTATTTTTGTTTTGTAATTAATTACTTTAATTTTTACGACTAATTTATTACATTTTCCAGCCCCAGGGGCGGACAAGTGCCCCCCGTGTTTCACCTTCACTACGCCCATGTATAAATTTTTATCACGCAGGAACTCCGGGTGGCACTTTACCATTTTCGTGTCACATGCAACGTTACCGATTCAGATGCGAATACGATTACCACAGACGAGACATCTTGCCTGTGGCAAGAACACCCATAAGATGTTAGGCGTAGTGTTCCTTCTCGAGAAAGAATTCTCGAGAATTTCTCAAGCAATTTTATAATTTCTTATTTCTCATTTCTCGAGACATTACAGTGCTTCTCGAGAAACTTCAGTGTAAGGAATTATTATAAATCTCATTCGTTTTCAGAAATGAATTTTCAGTTAGTTCAAATTGTGTGTTAATCGTGAACATATGTATAAATTACACATCTACAATCAGTAATAAATGTTAGCAATATATACGAAGAATTGCGCGATTGTTTATAAACTTTTCTCTTCGTATCGCCGATGCTCTATAATCTATATACAATTAAACTAACATCCACGCAAAATGAAAGAAATTTTTCTATAGCTGCAGATTCTGTCATAAAAAAAGAAGAAGTAGGTAGATTGGCTGACGAGACATTAGACGCATTGTGCTTTTGAAAAAAACTATTTTCAAACAAAAAAGTAATGTTTCGCCTTGCTCACATTTTATATTAAATAAATAAATTTATCAATTATATTTAATATCTGTTTCTTTATTTACACAAGTTTTGTCTAAGTTGGACACGAATAAAAATTTAGATAAATATTATCAACATTATTCCAAAAATATAAGTTTTGCAATATTTTGTTAATTTCTTGAGAATTCTCGAGAAGTATAATCTGATTTCTCATTTCTCGAGTTGCGAAGAATAGATGCGCTCTTACGAACACGTATCAGCTATCGGTAAACAAATTTAAAACATTTGTAACCAGCATATATTTCCTTCTCTTGTCGCTTTTATGCATACGATGCTTTCATCAATTATTTCTGTGCGTTTACACTTATGCTTTATGCAGCTGAATTAAAAAAAAACATTCTCGAAGAACGGTTTCAATGAGCAAAATAAATAACTATAATACACTCTAGGTACCTTTGTGCTTAATCGACACACCTGTTCCATCTGTTGTGCTTGCGTTTAGTGGAATACAATTAAAGGTTTGACGAGAATATTTAAACAAGTTCTTGCATTTACCCGGGACAGCAGGAAAGATGTTTCCGAAGAGTATTGAATACAGCTGATTCTGTTAAAAAAACTTTAGTTGCTAATTTTCCAATACTCGCTAACAAATGTTGAGTAATGAGGTGATAAACTGTCAACTGTACAAAGTAATAGTTAACAAAGTAGTTCGTATGAAAGACAATGCTGCACCTCTTACTACCACAAAGATAATGTATGAGTTTGGAATATTTAAAGAAATATACATTGCCTTATTAACCACACTCTAATCGACATGGCGCAAATACAAACTTCAGGCGCCGACGGGCTGCCGAAGCATTTCGTTACTGCTATGCGCACGCTCTTCGATATAATGGACGATCAAAATACCGGCTTCGTCAAGTTCTCTGACATCGAAGGCAGGTGGCAAGACGACGGGACGCAAGGTCTTCCGAAGGGTGTTTTGGACAGTCTGAAGAAAGTCACGCCAACTAATGGTTTATTATCTTTCGAAAGATTTTGCACAGGGCTTAAGATTTGCCTGTTGCAAATTCAAGCTGAGTCCGATTCCATGAAACACGACAGCCAGCCGAACAGGCCACCGTCTGCGCCTATTCTGATCCCCGACGGTCAGAACAAGACGCCGTGGACCTCTCCGAATACAGCGACCATAAGACCGAATAATGCCATATCGCAGCAGCGTACCTTAAGCATGCCGCAGTTATTAGCGGGACGCAAAGATGCTAACGCGCAGTTAGAATTAATGGACGGTAGAAGCAGAGCCGAATCAAAACTCAGTAAAGCGTACGGGCCTCCGAAGCCTCCGAGGACCGGTGCTGCGTTAGAAGCTAGGACTATTAGTTCAGACAGGAATTTTGATAAATCTGAAATTCGAACTGTGCTGCAAAATTGGCAAATGGGCTTGTTAATGAATGACGATAAGGCTATAGATAAACGGCAGTTACCAGCGAACTATAGATCGGAGACTAGAACGTTGTTGAGACCAACTCGAGCGTTGGGAGATGGTAAAGCGGTCGAATTACAAAACAATCAAGTCGGTCTTCAACCTAAGAAACCGTTAAATCGACGCAGAGAACCCAGGCGTCATACGTTGCAGAATGGTATTGATTACAATATGGTAAAGATGTTCTCCTCTAGGATTCCCAACTAACAATTGGTGATTGGTTTTGGGTATGCATGATTGATAACATAATAATTATGCACTGTATATTAACCAGCACTACGTCTACGCAGCTTACCATACCTTTGTGTAATATTCTTATAGACTACACAGTTGGGAAGCCTGTTTGTTAGTAGTCGCTGAAAGAAACTATTTGAAATTGTTGTCATTTTCAGATGAAAAGAATGAAACAAATCGAGCAAGAGAAAGATGTACTGCTGCAGGGTCTAACTGCTATTGATAAAGCTAAAGAATGGTACTTGAAGCAAATCTCTGCCACTCAGGAGAAAATCAAACACCTCGGGCGTATGGGGTCTCACGTAGTATGGAATCCTTCGTTCTCATTTCCTGCAATTATTTTAAACGTGTTTGAGAAATTCATCGCTCTTTTTAGGAGCAGTGGACAGAGGCGCAACAAGAACGTTTAGAATTACAAAGAGCTCGTGTGCTGGAAGTCAATAGACATTTGGCTGCGTTAATAAGTAGCTGGGAACGCGGCGGGCTTCCTCTTCACATGAATCTTGCCTTTCTTAGTACTCCGACGTCCACGCAACTTCAGCAGGATATGCTCTCTAGGCTAAAGCAACAGAATCATAGGCTAACAGAGGTAAATTAACGTAAATAACTTGACAGTTATTTATATGAATAAATAAAAGAATACGATCGAACTAATGTGCAACGATTGTAAAATAGGAAGTTAGTAAAAAGAGCCAGCGAATAGCGATACTGGAGCAAGAAAAGGATAACTTGGTACGAGAATTATATAACAGGCAAACTGGTATGGTACAGTCTCGAAGAGCAACAATGATTCATGAACAACATGATCAAACATTCATGTAAGGTACTAACTAGAATTATTCCAATGTTTTTTCTATTCGGCACGAGATTATACTCTATGTAAATCTTACTGTTTTAGAATATAAATGAATTGGTCAGTTATTGGGAAGAAGATTTACCGATCAAGACACGTTACGAATTTTATCCGAAGTATCAACTATGCTTGTATAATGAAATCAAACGAAATGGTAGTAATCAAAGCTCGGGCTAAGTTCGCGAAGTATTTGTTAAATATTCGCAGTAATACTCGAATTTAGTAGCATAATGTAAACGGAAGTGCCTTGAAATCCTCATAATCCGTCCAAAAATTGAGAGATATATTATCGTCTAGATATACTAATAAACTATCGTCCTAATTAATGAACTGCCTTGACCCAATTTTTCATTCCAATGCAAATTCTGATACCATAATCTAACTTTACTCTAAAAATTCAGCGATTACGACTTTATATATTTGACGCCAATTGCCTTTATCTCGTGAAAAAAAATTCTTCTATGAAAGTTCCATAAGCAAATTGTAGCGCGTTTGCGTGTTACGCGCTAGATCTACTTCCGGAATTATGACCGTGGTGTCTAATGTTATCAAAACTTTAAAATACGATAATATTCTTCCTGTTTATTCGCTACGAAAATCTGTAAAAGTACACTAAATACGGAACTGGATAAAAAGTATATAAAAAAATATTTCAACTATGCATTCGAGTTTCCAAATTCGGAAATTACAATAACGTTCCCTGCGGATCATAATCTGTCCAAGAAAATATAGTAGTTCGTGAGTGAAATTAGGGGCCATTTCTGAAAGCCCCATGCCACTTCGAAAATCTTAATTTGTATCAACAAGAAAGAATTCACGATGTAGGTGCAATGAAACATTAAAAATTAAAGAATTTTCTTAATACATAACATCCCAATCGCGATAATGAATATTCGCTGTTACTCTAACTATCGATTAACAGCAATAATAATTGCATTAGTAGGTCATCGTGTACGCGCAGAGAATTAGAATTCCAAGGAAGCTGTTGAAAAGATCGGCGCTATGCAGTCCGATGACTGATTACCACCCCACGCATGGTTTCTTTGGCTGGTGGCATCCTAGCTAACCGCGTTAGTCTGTATTTAGCTAGTAGTAATCGAGGGGCAGTCGCCTCCAGCTGGCTGTAGTAAACAGTTCAGTTCGGTCAGCGCGCTCAACGAGTATCGTTGCTCGTCGACGCGAGGAGCATCGATATTATCCACGATAGTCTGTGCGCGAGAAGAATCCCCTTCGAACGATCGACCTCTGACCCCACAGAGCTCCGACAAAAGCCTACCCGCAGGCGCACCGGTCGTCGATCGACATCTCCATAGTCCTCCGCGATTGGCCGGATTATCGTTATCAGCACATTTCGTCGGGGCTTTGTGGTAAAGCTTTTCGTGAGCCCATCATGCTACCAAGACTTGTACTGCCGACAATTCTGCTACTCGTAATTGTAGGTATGATCGCCTTTGTTCAATTTTATATACGTTTCACTTCGTGCGAATATATATTGTACTTTGTGAAGTAGAATGTCTTGTGTAGAAGGAAATATTAATCGTAAATCGATATATTGAATATAGAAAAGTAAGTACGATTTCAGAGCATGATATTATCGTGATTTTCTGAAATTATAGAAATTTCAATACCGATGGGAAAACAGGTGGGAAATATTGCTCGATCAGTCGAGTCCTTTCTCTGTTTTAAAAAATCGTCACTTTGTAACTTTTCTTTGTAATTAGGGAAGCTTAAAAGCGCATAAAATTTGTTTGAGGATGTTAGGGTATTTAAATTAATATCGAGGGCAGATTATGTTCTTCGATATTATTTTTAATTATTAATTTCTGTTTCGTAGGAGATATATAGTAAATCCGTTCGGCGCGAAATAAATATGGAGAATTGTGTTGAAAGAAACATCTCGGTTCATTCACCGAGTAGTTAGATAAAACGCCACGATAATGAAGTGTGCTCTCGACGATGCGCATTCCGCGTCTCATCTTACTCGTTTCACCTCGCGGCACGTCCTTTATTCATAACGGCTGTTACTCTAGTAGCATACTCCGCGTAATAGAGCAAAAGCGATTACGATGTTGGAACAATAATTGCAGTAACAAATATTTTACATCCAAAAATCACGTTAACCCACGCAGACGCGCCACTATCTCGCGTTAAACATTTATCAATTTGGACAAGTGGGAAGTGCAATGGACACATCCGGTACAAATAGTCCGTGGCATTTATCTCTGCAGGGTAAATAAACTGCAGATACGTTCATTGCACAGAGAATGTCCACTACGAAAACCTTGCGGAAAATTAAAGACCGTAATTTTTCGATTACATATTTATTCCACGATTAATCTGTAAAATTCTGTCATTAATAAATAATACCAAGAAGATTCTTAAACACCCACATGTTTCGCTTCATGCGTTCGTTGATTCAAACTCATTCAACTTTATTACGTTCCACTTATTTACGCCAGCTTCCCTCGTGTTTACATTATCGTTACTTTTATGGTCGAGTTAAACGATACACCAATTATCGGCAATGAGTTATGCAGATCTGCAAATTTATCTTTAAAGAAAGCGAAAGAATGGAATAAATTTATATCGACTTACAATGACTTTATAGTTTAAGCAACACCCGAGTCTTATAAAAATAAAATTTAGAAGTCCAACGTAGATACACTGTTCATTCGAATATTTAAACAATTGATTACGTTATATGGTTATGAACGCTAAAATACGTTTTACTACTCGGTTTTGCGCCAAAAATTCTGATTTTATAAAAGAAAAATTATTTATTTCTTTATCAAAATAATCACATTCATCTGGATTAGCTATTTAGACACAATGAGTTGGGACACATTCCGTGACCCCAGAGTTTACAGTTCGAAAGTTTTTAGGCGACAAACACACAAACACTTTCTGCTTGATATATTAAAATTTAGTTCATTTTACTATATTTTAATGTTAAAATAATTCCACCATGGTTTAGCAATAAGCACGTTGTCACGGGCTTGCGATCTGGATCAAATGCAATATGGATGTCGCATTTATAACGCGCAATGCAGGTGCGGCTATGGCTGCTCCTCCGAATACAGATATAATAACAACGACGACTGCAAAGAGGCGCTAAGAGGTAATATAGCTCACCTGCTAATCTCATTCAGACTGCGTGAAAAGAGAGAAAGTAATGGTCGAGTTTCTCGTACACATGGCAAAGTAATAGAAGAGTGTTCAATTTTTATTGTTATTATTACACAGGTAAACGTAGCGATATATGCTACAGATTGAAGCCTTGCTTGAACGGAGGATCATGCTTGCAAATATCGTCGGAGCCTGGATTTCAATGCCGCTGCGAAGGAACTGGTTATTACGGATCGCGCTGCGATAAACGTTAGTAGCTATCGTCATCGACGATAGATAATTATATTTACGACTCTGCAGTCTCATATTTCCTTGCATCCAGCTTCCCAAATTATCTATTATCTTTACGCTCGAAATAAAATCCTAAGATCTCGACGGGGGTATACTAATTGTAAATAAAAAACATCGGCTGATAAGCTCCCCGTATTAAAATGATAATTACGTTTTGCAGTTTGCCCGGGGCTAAGCCACCGTCTTCGAGGAACGTTCCCCTACGAGTGCGTTGTAATCTGATTAACAATTTCTCTTTCTTCCGTCTATCGAAAATACAAAATATCTACCGCACTAAATACAAAACATAAACACGTCTCGTGACAATTTTCACATCTTTGTACATACATAATAAATATATTGTATATATCATTAACACTCCTGTCGATCACTGCTCCAACAGATCTCTCGTCGATCGCCGTTACAAGCTCGCGATAGAAAACTTTTTCGCGGGCAATCGCGGGGAAATTATAATGCGTAATCCCGAGATTCGTAGGGAAGAGATGGCATTGATAGTTTCATTGTTTATTCATCAATAATTTTACAATATGTATGCACATGATGTGTTGGATCCATGAGTTCTCAGACAAACGATTCAGTTTGTGTCGTGCTTGTGTTATGCACTTTTGTTCTTATTTTACTCCTTTCTCCTATATCTCTACATAATGCCACGTGTACCTCGCTTGCTGTTTCTGATGGCAAAACTTATAAAATGCGATCTTCCTTTACTTCCCACGTAAGTACTGTTTTCGTTTTTGTAATTCATTTTTTCCCCCTCGTATTACATGCCGGCTGAATCCGTAATACTAAATAGTTTGATTTTACAACACGAGACTGCATCAGGAACTTAACGACATGTATATATATTTATATATTATATATTATCTAGGACAAACAATTGGCCAGTTGTAACTTTTTTTTACAAATTCATAGACATTTTTTTCAACAGAGTGTCACGTTACAATAATTCATACAATAAAACGCATGTCTGCTCCCTTTCACTATAAAATCATTTAAATCCACATGTTTCAACAAGTGATACGGATGCAATTTCTTCGGTTTTTTTTTGTTTTTTTTTCCTTTGATTATACGGCCAATCAATATTCGTACATACATATGCCGCGTTGCATGCGACTTGCCTTTATCTATTGTACATTTAAATCGATCGTGGTGTACAATATAGGTAAAACAAATACTCTAAAGAAAATAATATAAATAAAGATTGTATCAACATGTACGTATATTTTTATAAAGACAGACGGGACATTATTCTTGAACATTATAAACAGGCAAGTTGTCAACGGTTCGATATTAAATTATTCCCCAATCTATACAACTGTACTTACAATGAACTGAATGAAGGAAATGTTTGTCAATTTCTTTTTTATTGAAAAAAAAAGGTGTAGGTAATTAAAAGTTTTAATAATATTTCACAACTTTTGTTTGCAATCATTTAAAAGTCTCTTATACGTTCTTGCAAACGAAACGAGATTTTCAGATTCTTTTCTCTTTCACAGAAATTGAGTGATTCGGACAAACTGCCTCTCTAATTATCAATTATCTTCCATATTTTATATGACGATAAAATGACTCGTTTGTTATTTCATATTCTTCTTCCTGTTTCTGTTCTCTCAACAAGATCATAACCCAATGGATCGATTATTATCAATATTATTATTGTTGTCACATTAGTCTCAATTTGGCAAATGTTTACGATCATGCTTATAATAATAATAATAATCTCGGTACCGAAGTGTATGGACTAAAAACAAGTAATGTAGATTACAATTTGGATAAGCAGTAACCGTTTCAGTGCGACGTTACTCTTCGATGGCACCAGGGGTACGCTGGGTTCTTTCCTGACTAAATCCACGCGTGCCGTCCGGCCCCCTTGGTTGTCTAACTACCGTTAATTTAGGACCTGTGTCTTCTAAAGATGTAGTACGCAATCGACTTATCAAACGTTCGGGTCGTTGTTGGGCTGCATCGCTGCGTAACCAAAGGAGAACACAAAAGCGTAACGATTAATGCATTGATAGACGATGTGACGCCGGGGCGAGGTAAAATGGTACATGATAGTTGCTTTACCTTAGTCGTGTTACATTGCATGCAGACGATTTACCAGTACGTTGATTCGTAATTAAAACGAACTCAACCTGATCTCCCGGCTGTAGTATCGCATGGTCTCGAACTTCGCTCATGTGGAAGAATAATTTCTTACCCTCATCAACCTCGTAAGCAAGAAAACCGAAAGGGCCTTTCACCGCGTCCACCGTCGCTCTTCTCTTTTTTCTAACCGCCGCGATATTGCAAGCATGACCGGCCGAGTCTACCTGCAACTGTACAGGATCGCCAGCCTGTAACAGCTCGCGTTTGTTGACAAGCCCCATAATCCTGAACTCGTATTCCGGGGTGACTTCATCTTCGGTAGTAGCGTTTATCTTAATCAAACCAGCATATTCTGCCTGGTCCGGGTTTGCACTTCGTAAAGGTCTCAGGACCGTTCCGTCAAGCACTTCGCTAACCGGCGTCGGCCTAGGAATGCTTCCGCGAGGTACCATTTTCACGTAATCCGCGGCCACGCAGCCGCCGTTACCTCTACCATTACCAGAGCTGATCGTACACTCTATATCAGCCCCTACTTCCAAAGCACTAACATCTCCTTCAAAATTGCTAAACAACAGAAACCCGAGTATGTGTAAATAAATTTTCTATCGATCGAGAAACGATGCCCCGCCGGCAAGAATATTCTTATCCCTGTACCTGAAGTGAAAAAATATCTCTTTATCATGATTTACAGTCTCAATAAAACCAAATCCATCTTTCAGAACAGCAATGAAGCCTTGGCAAACTTGCCCGTTCAATTTCTTGTTGCCGTTCGGAGTTTTCTCACCGGAAGAATTTATTAGAGATATGTCAACGGCAACAAGTTCTTTGTTTCGTTTCACTTGACAGATACTAAACTGCACCTGGAACGTTTGTGGAATTTAAAGAAAATGCACCTTGGGAATCGCTGGCTGACGCGACGAAATATCGATATAGGTACCTTGTCGTTTAATCTCGGAATATTCTTAGGATCGCAATCTTTGCTGAAGAAAATGACGCTCTTCTGTTGATTCTCTTTCATGTATCCAATAAGGCCGGGTTCAGTGCCGTTTACACCCTGAATTATAGTACCCAATACATCTTTCTCTATAATTGTCTCAAACTGAACCGTACCAGCTGGCAAATGTTTCAATCTAATTGCACTTTGCCGATTATTCGAAAACGATGATGAAGGATCCTGTCGCGAGAATGTTTAATTAAAACAGGTTTGAGAATTCAAAGAGCAGTTTCGATAGTAGCTACTATGCTTACTTGAATCACCGTGAATTCAACTTCATCGCCTACGCTAATTTCTCTGTCAACATCGAGAACCTCGTTGAAATGAAAGAAAAGTCGCGTATCCCGATCTACACAACGTATAAAGCCAAATCCATCTTTAAGTACAGCTATAATCCCTTGTTCTCGTCTTTCGCCGGATACAGTGAAAGATTCGGGTAATAACATTATTTCGGTGGCTCTTTTCAGTTGATCTCTAGTATCCGTAGCGATACGAAATTGGACCCAGTCCCCGTGTCTAGAAAATATCGATTTACAATTACTCCAATAAAGGGTGAAGGAGAGAAGGGAAACGATTTATAAATATCCATACCTGAGAGTGAAATCTCCTTTCTGATCTTTGTCGCCGAAAGGGATTTCTACTTCAAAATGATCCGTATCTCTGTACCGAATTCTTCCGGGCAGTGGGTCATTTTGATGACGAGCTGCGGTACCTCTCTCCAGAGGTTTTAATACTTGACCCGTTACTACTTCGTTGTCGACTTCTTCGAATATTATCGAACCAGGCGGTAACTTCGTAATATTACAAGCTACCTCTTTTCCCTGAAAATATATCGAACGTAATTAGATCTGTGTACGTAACAGTTATTCTCGTATAAAACAGATATATATATCTTTACATTTCGAGTTTGTATTATAAATTCAACATCGTCTCCTAGTCTAAGTTCCTCTTTCATAGATTTAGCTTCGCTAAAGTGGAAGAAAATCTCTTTAACTACATCGGCACGTTCAATGAAGCCAAAATTCTCTTTCATCGAGCATACCACTCCACGATAGCGAACTGGATGGGCTAGATTCTCCAATCTTACGTGACACGCTCCCAAATTTCCACTGTAATCGAGTCAGAGAACTGTATAAGCTCTGCAAATTTGCGTCTTGGTGTTTGTAATAAGTAGAAATAAATTACCGTTGATTGGTGGCAATTTGAAACGACACTTTGTCGCCAGTAAGCAAAGTAACGTATCCTTCGACGTCGTCTTTCGTGTATGGCAGAAAAAAACATTCACCTCGATTTTCGTAACTGATGCGTCCTTGCGAGTCACCGCTCGCGTGTAATTCTGTTGTAACGTTTCCGGTAACTCTTTCTTCGCTTAGCACCTGCTCAGACGTTCGTAAAATTTTTATATCTCCGCATTGGAGTTGAGAGGAACGATATACTTACCACTTCTGGAGAAATCTTGCTAACTGTACTAGCAATAGGCTTTCCTGTTCGCCGATCGTAAGTCATTTCGAATTCCACTGGATCTCCAATTTTTAAGTGCTCTATATTACCACTAAATTGGCTAAAATGAAAGAACAACCTTGCTTGTCTTTCGCAGCACTGTATAAATCCATAAGAATGCTGAAAGGAAATGGAGAAAATTACAATGGTTTCGTACGCAAGCTGCTGATATTATAATAGCGGCGGGACTCTTACTAATAATTTCTCAACTATTCCGGTTTCTCGAGTTCCTTGATTCCCAGATTGATCCTGATAAGTGGAGTTATTTGTTGCTGGCTCCTCTGTATAACCAGAGGTCCTTTCCATTCCTGTAAATGTCGTGAAAGGGAATCTGGTGACTTCGTTGCGCGACGTTTGGGTATTAGTATAACTCGCGTAATGTATAGCGTTCTTCCCATTTCCAGGAGGCGAGTCCGTCATATTATAATGATCACCGCTGTAGTTTGTACCATTTCGGTAGATATTGGCTGCGGGTTGATGAGATCCCGTTATAACTTTGGGACTTGGTATAGCCATGGACTTGTAATCAAGTATTGCAGGGTCAGAGTTCATGATTGGCGGCTGGAACGTTTTCCACTGAGGATTGTTGGACATTGTCTTGAATTTGCGCAATTTTAAATGTAATCTTTACGTATAAGTTTCCCTCTTCTCTCGAAACAATTACTTAATTTCTTCTATGTTCACTTCCGTTTCACCACAATATATATATACTTATATTTAGAAATTTTTAGTCTTTTCAATTATTTAAGTGTTAACATAGATATCACAGAACGGTTCTTGGTACCTTATATCTTTGTTCACTATTATAACGTTACAAGAACTTAATACAGAGGAAGAGAGGCTCTTTAAAATGCCGCAGAAATGCAGGCTCCTTTGTGACCAGCAAGTGGAAGGAAGGTTTTCTTTTTCTCGAACATACGTCAACGTTTGTCACAAAAATTATGTTATCAGAGAGTACCTGAGCGACTCTGTGTGATATTGGCACTCTATCGGTACACGGTACAAGTGTTCTTCTTAATCAAGAGCAACACAATCTCAGCCGCAATCACAATCGCGGTCACTTTATGGCTCACCTAACTCTCTCTCACCAAGCTTGTGTACACAATATACAAATGAACGATATAGTTAATGTCGATTTACGAATTAATACAAGTACAAAATTCTTAGCACATCATAGACCATCGATACTTTCCACGGTATGTATACACGAGTGTTATAACAACTGTTTGATATTTACTCAATTTAGCGTACAGTATAGAACGACCGTGTTTCCTTTTAAACAGCAGTCATCCTTCGTAAAAGGAGTAAATCAAAAAACATAGGAGATTTAAAGGATAAATGTTGACTTGAAAATCCTCAGATGTCTTCAATGCGTGCTGAGTGTGATTGTGTTGTTCCAAGATTTCTATATTAGCGTTTCTTTCTTCAGCATTTAATTGTGAAATTTACAGTGAGCCTTGGTTTCAAAAATGTCCTAAACTAACAATTACACAAGCTGAAATAGAAAAGGAAAACATTCATTCGTTCGATTAGCATGGTTCGGTATTAACGCACATACAGCTACAACAATTACGAGCTTTATCGAGACAGAAGAAAACGAGAAAGTAAGTTGCTTCTTAAATAAACATCGTTCCATCTTCCATCGTAATCTCCTAACTGACTCGTCTAATTGTACAATTAATCGAGCGGACCTAACCAAACGATTCTTAAAAGGTCGTCGCAATGAAGAAATATTTATTCCATCGGATAGTTGAATTTTATCAATAAACATAAATCAATGCAATTTTCAACTCGACTAATACACGTACGCTTCGCGCTGTAAGTTTCATTCCGATAGAGGCAAGGAAAGAGTAAACTTTTACCAGAGTTAGCGTCTCATTTGTTCATATAGGTTATTTATACATTTTCTGTTCCACATTGGTAGAAATATTTAAATGCGCGGCACGATCTGCAGCATATTTATTACATTCTATTCGCGATTACGTGTAGCAGATAAACAAGATATCCCCAATAATTGACTGCCAGTGTGACATTGACTTTTTATCCTCTAACTGGTGCCTTTAATATTTTTTTTTTCCAATTACGCTCGGAGATTTTACTCGGGTTCTAGGTCACGTTCACCGACGTCGCGTAAGCAATCAAGACGTTATTGTCATCGATTTACCGTTTAAATCATAATTCTTTTGCATCGCTGTAACTCGTAGGATAGGATACTTGGGACACCCACATGAAAATCTTTGAAATATACGCGACGATCTAAAGGCAGCGCGGGTTTATTAAAGGATAACCGTTAGCGTGTCATTCGAGGGAATTTTCTGCGGCCGATTGCGGGCTCGAGGCGATAAACGCATCTCCTCGGCGGGTGGGATGAAAACAAAAATTCCGAAATGTTATACGTGCTCGTCAGTTACGAGATTCTAATTTTTTTTTATGAGGTCGCTCGTTTCATTGGGCATCGTAAAAATTCATTCGGCTCCCGCGTGCTAATAGAATATGGATACGATTGTCGGGAAGCGAACAACCGTGCGAATCGTAAATGTTTCGCAGCAAAGCTCGTAATCGGACGGCTTTAGAAAGTTTTATAAAACTCACCACGACACAGCACAGCACTGACGACATGCCGCCATGTTGAATGTCAACATTCAGCGTTCACATACAAAACAGGAGCAACCGCGGAACCACCGCGGTTAAAGTCTCAGTTCATAGCCTTTTGGTAATATCATAACGGAAATAATTACTCGCCCGCCCTGTTACACGGATAGAGGTGTGAATGTGCATTTAGTAGCCGACGAATCTGAAAGATATTCGTCCGTCGTGAAATTTGTATACACGAAAGTTTGACGAAATTGTGCTCCCAACGTGCTTTTAAATTGCGCATATATGAAATAAAAGTTTAACGGAACGACGGCAAAGTAGGTTGAAGAGATCGTCACTTTCGCGGCGATACTCGATACCTAATTTAAAGAAATTTAATGGAACGCATCTCGTCAAGTTTGAGCGTAATTGTTAATTTAATAATATCGAGATCGGCAATTTCAACATATACAGGTCCTTTATTTATACATTTATTTCTTTTATCTTTATCGTTAGTATACAAAGTAACTAGTTAATTATAATTTACAAATAAAATTTGTTTTAAGAATAATCGTAATATTAAAAAAAAAATTTCCACGTATCATTAAGTATTCAGCTTTTGGGATGTTTCTGTATTTGACGGCCGCGTATGGATACCGAAATGATTCAGTCGACGCCAGCGCAGATCTTCGGGGTCCGGTGTCGGTGGGGCAGTGACACATTCTAAGCTTAGCTGAAGAGCTCTTCTTAATTCGTCGTCATCGTCCACGTCATCGGTCGTGTTCGTCGCACGAGTCGCCTCGGTGTCATTGTGCAGGTCCAATCTCAGTTTCAGGGACTCGTCGATATCGTCTTTCTTATTATTCTCTAAGCTCAACTGGAGCGCTCTTTGCAGCTCTGCGTTCTCATCGTCCTCCTCGTCCCTCCCTTCGACTTTGATGGGAATTATCCTCTCTTGCGGCTTGCTCACCGCTGTCTCCTCTTTAAATGCTAAGGTTCTAGTGCACGCAGCTGGCATTGTATTATCGGTCACGCCTGTGGATGCAGGTATTCTGGACGAAGTAGAAGGAAACGGCACTTTAACTTCTCCCAGCGCGAGGGCAGCTTTCATGAGTTCGTCTTCTTCCTTCGTGCCCAGCCGATAACCTTTAGTTTCTGGCTTCGTGGTAGTTTTTCCTTTCGGCGCAGCCACCACTGGATTCTTCATAAGAATATCCTCTGCTGTACATTGAGGAAGCGTACCCATAACAACAAAAATAGAATAACCTGTAAACAATATTTATAAATTTGAATTTACACTCTTTACTTAATTCTCAGATATGTTCCACTTACCTTCTTGCAACAATTGGGCTAGATACATCGCGAGATAAGTGTCCGATATAAGCTGCGGCCCACTTAGCATGGAATTTAAATTGAACCACTGCTTCCCAATCTTTCTTATGGTAAACCAATGCCCTTTGTAGTTACAAATATACGCTTTCATCTGTCTGAAAAACACATATTCCTATCACACATTTACGATAATCCGATGCATCGTGCGAGAAATGATGATGCATACAGAGCTCGAAATCTGTTTCAATGGGTTAATTCTTCTTACCGTCTTTTTCTTACAAACAGTTTCTCGATTAAGGACGGTCTAGATATAAAGTGACTTTCGCGAGTATCTCGAGTATGTCTAAAATGAAGAAATGAAGTAAATAATAACCTACGAAGGATTATTTTGCGCCATTAGAGCTGCTGGCTCCGTACTGTTATACGGGATCAGTTCTAATCCCCAGACTTTTAACGCGCTGCTAATAACTTGAACCGAAAAGTATCCGCTGTCGTCCATGTTTCCCGACGGTTGCTAGATAAAATAAGCAATGTTGTTCGTCACGTAAAAATGTTATTAAAGTATACTAGCATGTTAAGCGATATAAAATTCTTACGGTAACACATTCACTGCTACACCTGTGGGCAAAGCATTGAAAAGCTTATATCGAAAATCGTAGCATACAGGGACTCAGCAGTGAACGTGTTAATAATTTTTGAAAATTATATGTCACTTCTGCATTGAGAAATATGCCACAACGTAGAATATAAACGTAACAATGCATGATTATTTACCTCTAAGAAAAGTTTATAATCCTCACTGTCAACACCAGACTCTGCCATCCGTTTTCTTTCCTCCTCGTCCATTTCCTGACCAAACTTGGCCAGATCTACCGCGTTATAGTACGGCCCTTGTAACAGGGCATTCAAGCAATGCTGCGCGCACAAATATCCTTCTTGCTGCAAGAAATATTCCTGTTAGCACGGCACAAACACAAAAAACCGTTACATTGTTCTTTAACATAAAAAATGTATCGCGATTTACCTTCTCGTGAAATATGACCTCCATTGTACCAGTAGTATTTCAACGTAGCGTGTCAAACATACAGACATTCAGAAAGTAACAATCAAGTAGTTATACGTCGAATAATGTCAAAAGATTTCCACGATCAAACGTCACCCACAAAAATATTTTTTGGTTATAACCAGAAACACGTAATATTCAGTTGGGGACGTTGCATATTACGCGTCGCACCTACAATGTCGCCATCTTGCAACAGACGTTGCAGTCGTTGGGGGGAAAAAATGATTAAAGGTCCGTTTTCATGTGACGGTAAATTGTAGCTCCTTGTGGTAATAGTTACTAGGGTTTCCTAGAGATTTTTCCCTAAACTATTTATTGTTAAGAGGCGTTACTCATTTTATAATATAGTAATTAGTAGACAGGAAAGAATTAATTAAAAAGGAGGGGCGCGATGTCGTAATATTTTATTCACGCTGTCGTACAGTGCCACGACAACGAAAGTTACGGGTCATGAGTGTTGTGGACGCTTGGGAAGGCGATGAAGAAAAAACCCGCGAAGCTGAATCGAAAACTTCGCATGCTAAGGATCAAGACAGGGATTGGAGGACTCCGGCGTGACAGCACACCTACAGGAGCGGTGGTAATGTGTGCGTGAATGACGCCAGCGCCAAGCCAGCCACTTGGCGACATCGCGAAGCGAATGTGACGTCATAGGTGAACTGTTAGGCCGGTATTCATAGTCGCTACTTATGGTTGTGTTCCGATTCACGCATACTGCGCATGAAATTGATGGCATCTTATTGGTGGCATCGTATGATTCCCTAGAATTTCTCTCACTTGCCGCCAATACGATGCCACTTCCGGTGCAGTGAGCGTGCAGCAATCGCAGAAAGTCAGAGGAGAAGCAGTCACTGCACGCTCGCTGCACCGGAAGTGGCATCGTATTGGTGGCAAGTGAGAGAAATTCTAGGAAATCGTACGATGCCACCAATAAGATGCCATCAATTTCATGCGCAGTATGCGTGAATCGGAACACAACCTATTCTTAAGCAAATTGATTTGTTAAGACGCCTTTTGGACGTCTTTAAGACTTTACCAGACGTTGTGCTATCTGGGAAGTAGAAACGAAAGAGTAATAGCGAATTCGGGAGACCCACACTGGCCGCACTGAGTGCGAGTTTTAGCCAATTGGAAACGAGAAAACTTGCACTCAGTGCGGCCAGTGCGTGTCTCCCGAATTCGCTATAACTTTTTTTTTATATCGCGCTTACTTGTAGAGAAAATCGACTTTGAAGTTGTTGACGATGCGTCTAATCGCGTATAGGGAAACTTATCCTAATGTAAGTGGAATTCGATCTGAATATGAGTTATGACAGGATCTGTGACTATTTTTGTGACCATATTTTTTCAAATATTATGCAAATAGGAAATAAATAATAAAAAATAATGTTAAAACACAACATTGTTTTCCATATTTCTGCATTTTATGCAAGAAGAGCCTGTATAAGGCTATAATTAAAATTAATCTCACTGATTAATTTGTTACATAACAAAGAAGATATGGACCGTTTATTTTGAAAGTGGTGTAAGTCCATTTTTTCTTGTTTCGAGAAAATTATATACATAAAAAATTTACATTAAATTAAGCATGAATTACGTGATCTCATTTTTTAAAAAAATGGACTTACACCACTTTCAAAATAAACGGTCTATATATCAAATTTTTAAATATTATAAACAGTTTTACAACAACTTCACTAATAAATTTATATCGAACAACTATTTATTTCTTTATGTTGGATCAATACTTATAAATTGAATCTCTTCTTTCCGTACACTAAACACATTTTCTCTATAATTAATAACTATACCACTACCATTTAAATAGACGTTTTGTGTTTCGATTATCGTAACCGCATATTGCCTGAGAAATGGCAGCACCAATCAACTGTCAGTCTAGTTCGCAGTTCACATTGCTAATGTGTAGCTGAGGATTGAGGAATGAGGATCATATTTACTGGATACGGAGTGGCGCTTGGGTAAAATGCAATATGTCTACCTCGCGGGAGAAAAGTCTGTTAATTAATAGTTTTGGGGGTTTCTTATGTAGAACTATAAACTACAGAAAAAATCCGTTGTAATTTAGTGATTCCGTGAATTGTTTGACATGTAAAATGAGCTTTTCTATGAAAAAAACAGGTGGTAGAATGTGGCATGAAGCGAGAAAACAGGAAAAGAAAATCCGTGGAATGCTAGTAGATTATCGTCGCCGAGCAGAACGTCGACGAGATTATTATGAAAAAATTGTAAGGAGTCAAGAGTAACGATACGTTACTTTTATTTTAATTACAAGTTTTAATGTTAATACGTGGCAACATATAACTTTCACCTTCCTTTTTGTTATTAACCTCAAAATCTTTGTAGTTTTTATTTCCTATCGTAAATCACATGTTCACTCATTGTTACCTTAAAATATTATAAATAAAGTGTAACAGTTGTAAATGAACTAATTTAACAATATTACCAAACTATTTTACTTGGTACATGTATATAACTTTCATCAACTGACATTCTTTTGCATATATATGTACATTTCTTTTAGAAATCAGATCCTACGCAATTCCTGCAGCTTCATGGAAGGCCTTGCAAAATACATTTGGATCCGGCGATAGCTACAGCTGGTGATAGCCCTGCAAATATGTAAGTTAAAATATATTTAATACTTATTAATAGTTTTTCAATATTATTATTTATACGTTTCAAGTTTAATTTTTGAATTCAGTTTGCTAAGATGGTAAATGTGATTATTTTATGCTCTATATATATATATGTACTATCCATGTCTGTAAGCACATATATCATTTAGTTGCTCAAGAAATAATGAGCAAATAGCAATAGAGATTTTACATTTTGTTTAAACATTTCATATCATCCTCCAATAAATTGTCTTTTAAGGTTGGAAGGATTTTTAAATTAAGTACATAGAATTTCAAACAATGAAGACAACCATAATTTTTTTAAAATTGGAGTTATATTTTATTTTATACCATATAAAAATGGCTGTTAAGATGAGATGATGATTGTACATAATGAAAGCACAGGTAACTAATGCCTAAGTGTTTAAAGCTCTATTGCAACCCTGTTTTTAATATGTACTGGAGTCTTTCAAATAACCATTATTTATGACCTTGTATGATTTTGGAGCATTACTATACCCAATGTTTTTGAGCTTGTCTTAATATTTGCTTCCATATGTTGGACATAAACTATAGTTCATTATTTGACCATATTAAGGTACCATGTTGTTTAGAAAAGATAATGCACCTTCTTACTCTTCCAATCTTTCATCTGCTTCTCACTTATAAATAAACTTTTGGATACTAAGCTCGTATTCAAATATATTGGCCGGTCGCTTTGTTCTCGCGAACAGCGATTGAGGAGAAATCAGCCACCACCATCCGACGATCGTGGATTTGTCAGTTGGAGTTACGTGGCCCCCAAAGCGTATGGTGGGGTAACGAGAACCCTGCTCGGCTCTGCCTGAACGTAGCTGTGTGGCTGTTATTTATTCTTAGCGTAATAGTTGTGTGTGTTACAAAGCTATGTGTAGAGCGATACGAGATAAAGTTACCGCGGAAGAATCAATTTTCTGACCAATAAAATTCCTGAATTGTTTTGGAGCCAACACACACCTATTCTGATGTATGTATTTCTATGCTAGCAACTCGGTTTAGCATACATGTCAGGACTTTGGCGCTATCCTCACCACTTCTGGCTGACTCTTGTTCTGCGAAGGCGAGAGCAAGTCAGAATATGTTGAGAAAAAGAGCACTGAGGCAGGCAAGCTGTATGGTGGGAGAATACCCCTCACAAAACTCACCAGCTAATATATCTGAATACGAGCTTAGCAATGCAAACACCCCTGATATATAGAATAATTTTTTCTTTTAGTAAATACAAAATTTAATGACTTTGTTCTGTTCGCGCTAATTGTACAATAGACATTTCTTTGAGACTAATAAAACTGTCACTAGCCACAGTTATTTCTAAAAGTTACAATCATAATCGTTTAATGTTTCAGAATACTGTTATTGCCTTTATGCAAAACTACTTATTTATATAACAGTTATGTGAGGTGTCATAATGTCTATATTAAAATTCGTCAGAAAATGTTTTTATTCGCTTACTTATATATTCATCTTAACTGACGGAACTGATTTAATAATACTGATAAACAAAACTTTTTGTTAGATAGGTAATATAATAAAGTTATAAATTCTTGAATCAATTGTAATGGTATTTACTTATTTAAAGAAGTATATTATACATGGTTTTAGTAAAGGTACAGCAGAATTGCGATTGTATTCTAAAATTGATTACAAACTTATAATAGATTTATTAAGATTCTAAAACAAAAATTCATAATGTTCATATTGGAAAGCAGCTCTTATGCTAATGATATTGCAGCTCGATAAGCTCGAAATAAAATTCCTGCAAGATGAAAGTTTTAATCAATGTGAAATGGCATTTATTTAGATTCATTCTTAATTTCATATTATTAGTATAATATTCAATGAAACGTTGACAATCCTATAAACATACATCTCTTGCGGATAAATTTTGAGGGACTACTTAGTGATCGAAAAAACTATCAGACTATCATTATATAAATTTTATACAAAAATATTAATTTACTACATATTTATATGAAGACTACAATAATGCTATATGTGATTGCGTTAATTTTGAGTTTTTTGTATACTCTTTGCTACTATTTGAATGAGAAAAATAAAACGATGGGACATACAAGTGCAATATACAAAGAAAAGAACGTTTACATTGTACAAATAGGATGCCATGGCAGGGAAATGAAGACAATCTTATTGACCGTTTTGATGTACGCGCTCATCTTGATTGGATACCAGAAGCGCCAGATTCTATAGATGTAGATATTGCTCTTACTAGCGAAGACAGACATATCAATTACGAACGTTATCGTATAATTGTTCAAAATGAATTCTTAGGAGGTGGGAAATTCTTTTTATTTTAGTATCTATGTACTTCATCTTTGGAATTATTTAATAAATGATGATTTCAATGTAGTAACGGAAGAGAAATTTCTACACCAAATACATTTGGAAGAGCAATTTGGTTCGTCAACAAAATTAGATTCTGCAAGGGACAAGAAGAAATCATGTAATAATGTAGCCATTGGATACAATTATGAAACTGAAGAACCAATACCTGAGACAGTGAAATCGTTGGATACTATTGTGTCTGATGAAAAAGCAGATGATGAAGATAGTGATATTGATTTAGGTATTAATTATGTTTTAAACATGAATATTACAGACTTATAATATACACATATATATTATTACAGGCATTAAGTATTATACCTGAATCACATATTTAAATTTTTTCTCAGATATTTGTGTAGATGTATCTCAAATAGAGCCATCTCAAGCACACGAGATGAATTTAGTGGCTCAAAAATATGGACTTTTAGGAGCAGATTATTTTAGTTTTTTAACGCAAGATTTTGAAGAAGCTGAAACATTAAGACAAGCACGTAAACAGGAAGAAGAAAAAGCTATGTACTCGGTAAAGATACTTTTCGTTGAGTTTACCGTTTATAATTTTTTTATACTGTAGTATTATAATTATAATACATTTGTGTTATACAGGGTAGAAGATCGCGCAGAGAAAGACGTGCATTTAGAGAAAAAAAGATGATTGGCAGAGTGATGAGTCCACCCAGGTAATTAATAGAAATTTATCCATTGAAAACAATATTGCTTTCAATATCTGCATTGCTTAGTTAGCTTAGTACATAGAATCAAATATTTAATAAATGTTATTTGTACATCTGTACATCAACTTTGTTTTTTAGTTACGCAGCACGAGAGAGTCCTGAATACAATCCGTATAGAAAATCTTCATCCAAGTCTCGTTCGAGATCTGTATCACCTGTAAATACAGGGCAAATTACATACATTACAAGTTTTGGTGGCGAAGAAGAGACTCATGGAAGTTCATCCCACGTTACTTCTTCCAATTCAAGGAAAGTCAATTATTCTCATCTCAGGCGAAGACGATCAGACAGTCCAACGGTTAATGAAAGGACAATTAACAGAAAATTCACAAAATCAAGGTCAAGAAGTTGCTCCCGATCTATCAATAAATCTAAATCCTATAGAAACCGCGAGAGAAAACGCAGTACATCGAGGATGAGGTAAACTTATTTCTAATTTGTCTATCAAGGTTTATTGATTTATGCCCACCGACTCTTACATAATTTTCAGATCCAGAAGAACACGCTCGAGGCATAGGAAGGTTACAAGATCTAGAACAAGAAGTCGTTCGAGACGATCACGAAGTCGAAGTAAATCGAGATCCCGTTGCAGAAGTTTTAGTAGATCTCATTCGCGTAGTGTATCAAGATCGAAAACGAGGTCCAGATCTCGTTCGCGGCCAAAAAAATCTAGGAGCTCGAGCTCGAGCAGTGTGTCTAGATCTAATTCGAAATCAAGGTCAAGATCCAGAATACGATCAAAATCAAGATCCGAGTCACACAACAGAAGCCACTCCAGAGACAGTTATCGTAGAAGGCATTACTCTCCATCGAAGTCACTATCCAAATCTCGATCCAGCAGTAAATCTCAATCTAGGTCTAGGTCTAGGTCTAGATCAAGATCAAGAAGCCAGTCAAGATGCAAAAGGTCACGCAGCGTTGAAAATAAAATACCAGCACTACCAAGGTATGGTATATGATTCTGCAAACATGATGATTTCTTTTTATACCTTTTATTTTCATTATGATATTAGGTATTACGGCCGGCGTGGTAAATCATCGAGCTTAGAATTAGAATTGTCGGATAGCGAGGAAAAAGTCCTTTCGACAGCACAAAAGCCAACGGTAATGAACACCACGAACACGTAAGTTTTATAATAATTAAAACTTTTACATATCACTCTCGTAAACACATCGAATTATTCTTAATATTTTAGGAACAAGCCAAAAGCAGGGTTAAGTACAAATTCTGGTGGCGGGCACAAAGTCAGTAAGAACCATAACGCTTACTTAGTCACTTAAAGCACAGAGAATAAAAGACCGTATATACTCTCTATATAACTACCCTCTCGACGAAGAACATCAGCAAGTGCTACTTGTTTTCATTCTGTTGGGCAATACAAAAGCGTTTACATTATATTGTTTACAGTTCATATTTAATTGTTTCATTTCAATTTCTTTTTAAATACTTGATAATTGAAAGCCACGAAGAATTTGAATCCTATAGGTGTCAATGTGCCATATAACTATTCACATTTCTTTAGAACTTTTTATTATAATATTTATTTTCACCACAGGGATTATAACAGTACAAGTAAATTTTTATTGTAACTATGACTTCCCAGTTATTTGTTTTTTCAAGCTTCCATTATGTTTAATCAGTTTTTCTTACAATTTTATCAGAATGAAAACATCAAATTTTTTGTGGTATAATTTATTTATTTTGTAGAAATAGTAATATAAAAAAGTCCTTTATTATATTATATGTTGGACGTATAGTATAGTATATGTTGAACATATCCTATAATAAAGTATTCTTTTACAAATCAGAATATATTAAGATATATTAAAAAGCTATATGTAGAGCATAACAAATTTTCTGAAATTTTGATATGAATTGTACTGTTCACTTTGTTTAAAAATACTGTAAATATTTAGTAGTGTAGCAGAACCCAGGCACAGCCAAAGGCTTGTAAATGCGTATAAACAATTTCTTTAACGAAACAAAACAAATGTAAATGTTTCAAATTCTTCATTCTATATACAGTTTTATCTATAAATTCTTACTTCAATATCTACATTCTAAAAATATACCACAGAAGTTTGAAGTTTAAGCAACAATTTGGTCAAGTATAGTCAAATTTTTATTGAAATTTCGAAAACGTTTCATGCTCTGCTATGTACATATATTATAAAAACAAATCGTAATAACTGGTAACAGACTTTTAAGAGTTACATTTTTCAGTCATTGAAAATCACACCCCAAGAGCGGCTTAAGAAGAAAATGCAGGCTTTATTGAACAAACAATGTAAGTAGAGTGTGCCGGAAGTTTTAATTAGTGGTGCAATATTATGATACTGCGATTGTATTTATTAGATAAAGCTGACAAAAAGGCCGAGCAACTTAGGATTGAGAAAATGGAACAGCAAAGGCAAGATCGAGAAGATGAAATTCGGGAAATGTCTTTGAAGTTACGGCGAAAGTACGCTACATTATTCACATTGCATACATTTTTATCTATCAGCACAGGCTCATATTGTTACACGAGTATTATTAAATAGTCGCGTTATCATAAAGACGTTGATGATTTTTAGACAAAGGGAACGAAGACATCGTTACGAGGGTCATAGTTCCGATTCACGTTCTTCTGGATCACGTACGCCAAGTCCTGGGCGTAGTCCACGAATTGTACGTCGAGAAAGAAAGGAAAGGGATGTGAGAGATTTTGAAAATGATCGTGAACGAGACAGGGATAGAGAAAGGGATAGACGCGACGATAGAGAAAAATTTAGAACTGAATCTCGTAGAAGATACAGAGATTCGCCACTTCGTTCTTTAAGTCCAAGAAGTAGCCGGTAAAACTATAAACGATCGTTATAATGTTGTACTTAAATTTAAGCAAGCCTATTGATGTCTTCTTCTTCTTCTTCTTTTTTTTTTTTTTTAATTTTTCGTTCTTTTAGAGGCCTAGTTGATTATTGACAACAAGAAAGTGCACGGTTTATCTTCCATTCAATGGACTTAAATCTTTAATTAGGATACACTTCCTGTATTTCATTCCTTCCGTAAAATACTACGAATGTTTTAAGAAAATGCGAAAAAGGATGTAAAACATGTGACAATTATAGTTTATAATTATCCTTTATCATTAATATTGTTCAATCTTACACGGTAAGATAATAAATGCAGTTATTTATTTATGTGCATCATTATTATTAACCATACATGTTGTTTCATCATTCTGAGGTCTGGTTTTTGAGAAACAAATATAGGAAACAGTAGTAAACTCACGCTATTGATCCTTCGGTCAAGACTGGTCAATAGTACCTATTGATTCAATACTGAGAAAACCCGAGAGTGATCGAGAGTCGACACGACATTACTACCTTCGACTACGACAAAGAGAAAGCATGATACTGTGTTTCGCTTCGTCTTTCATGTACCTGACTCCCTCTCGTGCCATCGATGGCTTGGAATCGTCGGTGCTATGCGTTAAGCGCTCGCTGCGAGCCCATAGCGAGAGGTTCTTGTAGGTCCCCATGCGAGACGAGCGTTGTTATACGGTATGACACTTAGCCAGCTCACCCCATCCTTCATTCTGTGTTCGCCCTAAGACTTCTGTGTCTTTTCTGACATCTCAATCACCATTAACAAGTCAGTATGTTGATTTATAAATAAAACACTTTGTTTCTCTGTTTTACTGAAAATATTCTATCGTACATTTATAATTGAGACAGTCAGAGCAACAACGGACTAACGCACATTTTTTGCGAGGCTCTACTAATCATATAAACAAGGGAAAAAAAACTTTTTCAATGTGGGTTAGTTCGTTGTTGCTCTGACCTCTGACTGCCTCAATTGTAAATAAACTAAAACAACCAATCACCAATGCGGCACCAGAGTACCACGTGACTGTGTTCCCGGTCCCGAGAAGCTGCTTCACTCCTCTAGCCAAAAATCGCAGATATTAGTCCTATTTATTGAGCTATAGTATTCTTATAGCTCAATGGTTCTATTACTTCGTCCCGATATTCATTTGCCCATGTGGCTGTGCTCCTGCTCAGAAAGCGCCCCCAGTGCCCCATCTTCCAAAAAAAGTATGATTTTATCCAAACATTATATTTTTTTGTTTCCCATATTTTTTATACCACACGCGCGTAAATTTATTTGTAATTTTGTTATGTATACAGGGTGTCCCAGAACGTTCGCCATTTAAGCCTTTTTCTTTAAATCCGCCATCGATTGCATAACAAATTTATTCGTGAAAACACATGAGGCAGTAAATAAAATGTCGACATATAAGTAATAAATGAATTCATTAACATGGCACAATAATGAAATCATTACTTTTACTTTGAAGTACTTTTGCTTTTATTGAAAAGTGTATTAGACTTGAAGACAAAATCAAATTTTCCATTTTCTATGCAAAAGTTCGTCCGCTTTAATGAATTATTAAAGTCTTTATTAAATGTATAAACATATATTATATGTTTTTTTAATCAAAGTATTTTCCTAGTCTATATATGACCTTTTGCAATTTTTCTGTGGTAAGAGAAATACGTTTCCGTATACCTAACAATGAGGAAACGAATTGTTGCGCTGACCTATATTGAAATATTTTCTGTATTTACCTACATCATAATTTCTTGTTAATGAGAATGTATCGCAAATGAAACTCGGTCGAGGTGGTGCTATGGTCGTAGCGCTGAAGATGGCGTCTGAGCATGTGCGTGATGACTGATGACGCCGTGACGTCGAACCATTCGACACCAAGGTGAGCTTGGCTTTGCGCTGGCGTTGATTGGTTTGACGCCGTGGCGTCATCACACGCATGGTCAGACACCATTTTGAGCACTACGATCAGAGCGTCACCTCGACCGACTTTCATTTGCGATACATTCTCATTGTTAAAGATATTTAATAAAATTTCAAACTAATAGTAGTAATACATGTTTGAATGTTCCGCTCAAAGTATATAATCTTGAATTGTTTCCCATTGGATTATTTGTGTATGATAAAAGTGCATACAAACGTGCCCTTGTTTCATATGGAAACTAATATGGCGGAATAGGTAGTACATGTTGACTTTTCGAGTTTCGGATTTCTCGGGCGGAAAATATTTCTACGTGATAGAATTTAAGAAGAATCAAGTTAGTTGTTGCTCATTTATATCATTATCGATACGCGTTACAATTATCGTTGACGTCATATGTTATGTACTTAATTGTACTAAGTATTATTAACATTAAGTGCGTACGTTGTCCATTAGAGTGCAGTCTACTTGGCAGCAACTAATTTCAGTTTTTAAAGTGATTGTATTATAAGCGTCACTAGCGAGATGGAGAAACACACAGTTTCTTTAAGTAATTTCGATTCTAAATAAAGAAAATGCGACTTACGTAATGAGAGTGTTAATATCAATTTTATATATTCCATCAGAAGGTTAAGAGGTGCCGTTTATTATTTTCGGATTCAATGTATTAAAAGGTACACGCAATTTTATTAAATATGTAACTCCAGAGGAGAAATTATATGTACTCGATAAAGAAGCTTCGATGTAAATTGAATTCATTTTAATATATTCTTGCTCTTAATTGGAACACATTTTTTTGTAATCGTGTATGTGAATCTCAAAATTCAGTAGCAAACAAGCTAATGTCCTTTGAAATTTTTTTTACCAATTCTTTTTTCTCTCATAAGGAACAAATACCATAAAGAAAAACACAAAAACCCACGTTTAAATTGGGTTTTCAAATTATTTAACAGTTTAGTTAATCTTACAGGAAAATGTGCGATACGACGAAGAAAATGAAACAATCCAGTGTTAAAATCAATGTGAAAAATGAAGTATTAAATCAGAAACAAAGTGATAATAAAAATGAATCAACGTTGAAAAGTACGAACGAAGACGTACAACGTGCAATTGAGGGGTTAAAGGATATACCTGACGAAGAGCTTCAAGAATTTCTAGATGATGAAGACTTTATGGAAGGTTTGGATGTCGTGGACGCTTGGGAGGGTGATGAAGAGAAAACACGTGAAGCTGAATCAAAAACATCACATCCCAAGGACCAAGACCAAAAGCGTCCTTCGAGGTAGCGTCAGCAACACAGCGTATAATTTCCATCTTGTTGTTATTATTTGTTATATCGTATATATAAATGTGTTATATTATACTATTACAAAATTTTATTATAATGGTAACAGAATTTTAAAAAATTAGAGTCAGTTTATATTTTATTTTTGTATGTGGCTGTGTTTATACAAGTTTAATCTATTTGTCGCATTATCATCACATTTTATCAAATACAGTACAAAACATTTATATTCCTTCCCTTAAATAAGTAGTGATGTATGGAAAAGAATGATCGCAAGCCTACTTCTAGGGACAGACACCGTCGTGACCACAAAGGATCTTACAAAAGTGAAAGGTCAAAGAGAGAAGACAAGAAACACGAAGAAACACGTCGTGATCCTACCAAAAGCACAAAAGATATAGAGAGGGATAAAATACGCGCTAAAAGAGATACTGAAAGTAAACTCTTAGCGGAAAAAGAGAAAGCTATCAAACATCTACTGGATTCTGATAATGTTGTACCTCCGGGTACAGAGACCGAAGCTATTCAAAGCATTACAGAAAAACAGAACATGGAACAAGCACAGTTGCATGTGCGCAGTCGAGAACGACGTAGAAGTTTCGACCGTCAAGGAGGAAACTCAGTACGGCGTCGAACTCCGGATAGGACTAGAGTAAACTCTCCTCGACGAAAGTCTCCATTATTATTAACTCCAGATAATAGAAGTCCTTTCAAGACAAATATTGAAAGACATCGAAGCCCGTTAAGATTTAGCCCCGAAAAAAGAAGAAGTCCACGATTTACCGGTGTGCGTAGAAGTCCCTTTGGATTCAGCCCAGAAAGACGAAGAAGCCCAATTAGACGACTGAGTTGGGAGCGAAAACCAAGCGCAGATAGAAGATGGAGTGCTGAACGGCATAGAAGACGTACCAATATACATGAACGGTGAGAAGACATTATTTTTAAGTAATATAAATTAAGTTATATAAATTCTTTTAATTGCATCGTAGAGATAAAAGGAATAATGTTTGCCTTGTCAACCTTTCTTGTAAAATGTGCCTTTATAAGATCTTTATATGATGTAAACTTTGTTTCAATTAAATTATAAGAATACAAATTATTATAATAACTCGTTAATTTCACGTGGTAGAGTATTTTAACTCGAATTTTAAATTGTTAAGCCGGAGAAGTCGCTCTCGTGAACGGCAACGAAGTCGCAGTGTGGAACGACTTCGAAGAAAAGCCAGCCGTTCACCAGCCAATAGACGTTACAGTCCTCGGCGACGGAGTCGAAGTCGGAGTAGGTCGGTAGAACGTCGCACAAGAAAACGGTCGCCATTCATTAATGAACTCACCAGACAGCTGCGAAACGAAGCTATAGTGACGTCGCACATAAACACTGGATATGCACCCCCTCCGCCAATGGATGGAATAGCTCCGTTGATGAATACTGTTGTCTACCAACAAGAGGCAGAGTCCAGGCCACCAATGCCAATGCCATCTTATATGCATCAGCCTGGATTACCACCACCGATACCAGCAGGTGTAACACCTGCTGGGGCGCCGTTTATGAACTTTGAAAATTCATCTCAGACGATGAATTTTGATTCCGTTCCAGTGCACCCGTTACCTCAAGTTGAATACGTTTCTGGTCCAGTTATGTACAATCAAACAAACACCAGTTCGGTTCAACCTGGACATCGACCCCCACTTCTTCCTGCACCAATTTCGCCACCGCAACCTGAACCTGTTGCTGCACCCATGGAACATGTTCAACCAGCGTACAGTTCGTCGCATGGCATCCCTCCTCCGCAACAGTCTCCGCTCCAGAATTTCGAATTCCCAAGCAAATCGAAGGCCAGCTCTCCAAGTTACAGGGAACGCAGATTCACGGATTCCTATAATGGATATCATCCACCGCAAGAGGAACGACTGAAGACTCCTGAACCACCGGTCATCTCGGATACAAAAGTAATTGTACTATACATTGTAACAGTATTTATATATATTTTATCCTATACTGTCGGAGCAACAAATATTGTTTTACAATTAATGTACAATGATTTTGTATGCCTTTTTCACATAATGTGCATTTAAGTTTTTTGTTCTGACGTGGAGATATTAATATTTGTCTTACAAATTGATCTTACAGCAGTTTGAAAAGACGAGTTTATCCAGTCTACTGGAAGCATCTGTTTCCGCAAAAGGTGCGAGTACACTCTTACTTACCTAAGAAAATATTGTTAAAATTCGCGTTCGTGTGTCACAATATCTTTTCTCTTTATTTCATTATAAGAAATCTCATTTCATTATTTTATACATTTTTTTAGATTCAGCTAGTCTACCAGTTTTATATCCAGGTAAGAATATTTTCATTGTTTCATATTTGAAATTTACTTTCAACGCGTCACATTTTAGTCAGGCATTGTTGAACAGAAATTGTCAACAATGCTGCCATATTAAATTAATGAAAATAGAATATCTTGAAAATTACAGCATGTGAACGGTGTGATATTAAATTTACGTAAATTTATATCTTTTTCCGTCATAGGATTCAAGCCTGAAATATTACGCCACTGCGAGCATGCTCTTCGCGAACTTCCTACCGAAGATCCCCGTTTAAAGATGAAGGGACGATTTTTTTATAATGCAAAAAAGGAGATCTCGCAAAATGAGCAGGAGCTCTATCCGTCGAATTCTCTACTCTTGCAACAAAGCAGAAGCAAGGTATATTGGGAAGAGGAAGATGGGCAGCATGTCGCTCCACTAAAGCAAAATGTACAGACGCATCAAAAAATTTGTCAAACCGACGAAGTAGAGACGACCATGAAATTTGTTCAAGCAAGTGTAACTATGGTGGATTGCGAAGTACAAGTTTATCCTCAAGATTTGCAACATACTATCAAAGAAGAGAAACGGCCCATTATGGATCGTTTAGACTGGAATGTGCGTGAAACGTTTGATTATGCACCTAAATTTCGAGAAGCCGACGATTTGAGGTGGAGTTTAAGTAATTCATCCCAGAAAAGAACTTGGAATAGAACGGTATCTCCTCCTAGACGAACCGAGGAACGAGAGCATCGTGTAGACTCCGTATCTTCTTTGGAACATAATCCGAGGACTTTCAAATTAGAATCACCGATAAGGAATAGGGACAGCGTTTCAAGTCACAAAGGATCCTTGCGGGAGCATTACGCTCGTGAGAGATACTCGCCTACTTATAGACACGAACGTGATTTAAGCGAACGTGAGGACTATCATGATAATAGAAGTGAACAAAGTCGTGGTGAAAGTCCGATGATGTTAGACGATTCATCAGAAGAATTAGAATTGGAACATACATTCCAAAGAGGAACAGATTGGCATGGAAGAGGAAAATCATTAAGAGGTCGATCAAGCCCTCTTATGAAACCACACGTGTACAGAGGAAAGCATTCTGGAAGACCCTATCGCGGGCGTGGAGGTTTCCGTGGGAAATTCTAAATTTATTTGTGTAAAGCACAAAGTTACTGTTGTAGAATCGTATAATCAAATATATCGATATATTGAAAAAGTTATCATCTATTCTTACAAAAGAATTGGAAGCAACTGAACGCATTAATTTCTTTTCTTTGTAAAATACATTTTTCTGCCATTTATTAAAATGCATTTTAAACACAGATTGACAATTGCGCATCATATAATAGGCAACCAAATACATATGCGAGTAAATGCAAATACTCTGCAACGGCACAGTAATAATATATCTGATACGTAAATGCAAGATCATTTATACGTAATGTTTATTAAATAAACGTTTCACGTGACAATACAAAGTAGTGCAAAAAGAACTACAATTCATAGTGGCGCATTAGACTACGTACCAATTGTGTACAGTATTGTGTGATAACATTATAATATCCATACATGCTCTGCACACGTGATATTTTTGTTCTATATAATATTCACTTTTGTACAAATAACTGAATCGATTTATCACGACAAAGCCACACATTAATAATTATTTACCTATGATATTGCAACACCGTTAATTCTTTCTATTAACAAATCATGGTGTAAAATAGTTACGAACAGCATGCAGAAAAATATTTCGGGAATTAAGAAATAAACTCTTTGGTTATTAAGAACCATTAAATTTACTTAGCATGTAAAAATATGGTGTGTAATACGTTAGATAGAAAAGTAAATACAGAAACATTCTTCTGTATTTCAACTTATTTTTTTTATTTTTCTGTACAAAGTTCGTACATAGTGATGACGATTCGTGCACAATTATGTCACCTAAAACTGCACGCTATAACATCTGTTATTTTTTATGGTATGAAAAAACATTTAATGAAATAAATATTTGACTTGAATGAGTAAATTTTGTTTTAAAAATTTCTTCAAGATTACAATTTTTGTAATTCCAAACTATGAGCATATTTAAATTTTCTTGCTCACAATATCCAACTAATCTGCTTTTCCATTTGCAAGAAATACAACATGCGCCATGGGTTCACATTGTATGTGTTCCAATTGCAATTTTAAACATGTTTTATTTTTAAATTTTTTAATAAAATCATGCAACATGTAGAAGTATATTCAGGTATGTTATGCTTTCACAGTGTGTAAAAAGTAAAGCAGTATCGTTTCCCGAAATAAAGAAAAACGATGTTGAAGTTTGAAACATTGTTACTCAAAGAAGAAAGTGATCTTTATCACATAAATCGCTCTTCAAATCAAGTGCACTTTCTCTCAGACAATTATTTCATGTTGCTAAGCAGAAATATGTTATAGCGAATTCGGAAGACCCCCGCACTGGCCACACTGAGTGCGAGTTTTCTCGCTTCCAATTGGCTAAAAGTCGCACTCAGTGCGGCCAGTGCGGGTCTCCCAAATTCGCTATTAGATTTCAGTCTTCTTGGGTGACTTAGTCTATACATTACTTCTCCATATTACATTTTACGAAATGAAAACAAACTAAATGATATTGTTGATTAAACGTATTACTACAAACAGGTAGGAATATTTATAAATTACAATACAATGTCGAAACTGATGACAAATTTAAAAGGGACACAGGGAGACATTAGCATCTATTAATATTTGTATTGATATCTAAAATTCAATAGTACATACACTCCAATGAGAAATTTTTTTTGTTTGCTAATTTAACTATTGGAGTTTATTTGAACATTGTTACACATATTACTCTATGCTTGTCACATTAAACTGCCTACATTTTTTACATCACTTCCAAACAAATTTATTACATTCTTTGTAAATAGTAAAATTGGCAATAAAAGTTAATATAGAATTTTTTATTGTTTTCTTTTACTTAAATTCATAAGTTTCATAAGAAAGATTGTACATTTCTAAATATATAGAACCACTGTGCGATGTAGTTAGGAAGTGTGCGTCGTCCACCGTCCAGAAGTCTCGAATTAAATTTAATGTAATCCATAGCTACATAGCTAATTGCAAGATTGAACATTCCCGCGCAACCTCGCGACCATCAAACGCATCAAAATTCGTTCAGTTTCCAACAGTGCATGAATCGGATCAACGAACCGATCGGAACGATATGAATGCGTGCTGCGCATTGGCTACGATCTCTGCAACTCAATTCGTGAAACGGAACAGACCCATAGCTGCATTTTAATTCGCCGACTCAGCGTTGCCGGAAAATGGGTTTCTGCAAACTATTCCTATATAGAAGGGAGAACACCTACGGCAGTGACGGTACATGTGTGCGTGATGACTCCGTCACGTCACACCAACCGAGGCCAACGCCAGGCCAAGTCAAGTGGCGCTAACGCGAAACCAAGCCATGTGATGCTAACCAATTTGATTGGTCCTTTCACTACCCAGATAGTCTAGTTTATGTCCATTTTAGGTCTGAACGTCTTGATTTGTAACAAGACGTCTCTAAGACGTCTTTAAGACGTGTTACAAATTAAGACGTTCATACCTAAAATGGACATAAACTAGCGTCTCCAAGATGAGGTGTACTATTTGGGGACAAATAATTCTCACCGAGAGGAAAATATCGATTTTCGATTCTTACATCAAAGAATCGATTCTGAGAAAAATCGAATACCAAAGAATCGATTCAAAAGATGGGGAATTACTTGTCACTAGTGAAAGGACCAATCAAATTGCTTAGCAGCACTTGACTTAGTTTTGTGTTGCCGCCACTTGACTTGGCTTGGCGTTGGCGTCGGTTGATGTGACGTCACAGAATTATCACGCACACATATACCGCCACTGCCGTAGGTGTTCCCCCTCCACTACGAATAGTTTGCACAAGTTTACAGGAACCTACTTTCCCACAACGCTGTTCGCGGTAATTCGCAGTAATTCGCGTATACCTGCAGTGGAAATTTTATACATATGTATGTATGTACATAAGTACTTACTTACGTACAATGCGAATCTATTCACAAACAATACTGCAGTGACTTGTTCCGTATTTTATACTTGTGTTGACTTGTGTACATTTGTGTGTCCATAAGTCAGAATTAAAATATTCTACGTATTTTCATCATTGGGACTATTAATTACAATTCCTTAGGTTCATTATTGATCATTGCATTGGTTTGTAATGGCACATAATGGTACAATAATTATTTTATATGAATAATTGTCGAGGAAAACATTTGAACGTACAATTACAGTTGAAAATGGTTCTGTTGTTTTAGATGATAATAAAAGTGAAGGTTCTGCTGAAATCGAGGGGGAAAATGAGAACGATGAAAAGGAAGGGCCAGAGAAGATTCTCATCATAGATCCTGACAGCGAAGTTTGTCCTTCTTATTGCATTCATTTAATCGTTACCTATTTCTCATATGTACATAATCTTCGCTTGTGTTTCAGGAACTAGATTTGAACCACTCGAGGTTAACAAAACTAGAAAATCTAGAGCCATTGAGGAAGATACATAAATTATCTTTTACGTGGAATTTGATCAAGAAGATCGAAAATCTTGACACCCTTACGACTTTAGTTGAACTAGAGCTGAGGGATAATCAGATTATTACTATAGAGAATTTAGATGCTCTTGTAAATTTGGAGTATGTATCTTTCAACGATATAAAATGATATAATCTTTTGCCCGTTGTGATAATTACATAATCATGTGATAAGTAAATTGTGAAGTCATCTCTAAGCTTTTTTAATGCAAGTAAATTTTAATACACAATCATTACTTTCAGGCTTCTGGATCTGTCTTTCAACCGTATAAAAAATATAGAAGGTCTGGAGAATTTATTGAACCTACAGAAGTTGTTCTTGTCATCGAACAAACTTCATTGTATCGAGAATGTATCGCACTTGAGAAATCTTACGACTCTCGAATTGGGCGACAATAAAATCAGAGAGATCGTCAATCTTGAAGGTCTGGAGAATTTGACGAGTTTGTTCCTTGGTAAAAACAAGATCACGAAGATCGAAAACTTGGGATCATTGCAGAACCTTCAGTTGTTGAGTCTACAAAGTAATCGTATCGCAAAAATAGAGAATCTAGAGGAACTGAAGAAACTAGATCAATTGTATCTGTCTGAAAATGGGTTAACATGCATCGAGGGACTATTAAACTGTGATAGATTAACAACATTGGATTTAGCGAATAATAAAATAAAAAAGATTCAAAATATTGATCATCTTGGGAACTTGGAAGAGTTTTGGGTAAAAATCAGTGTCTTATTTTGCCATCAAGAGTTATGCAGTGCTTTTATTTACATATTTATTAACTTCGCAGATAAATAACAATGAAATTGAAGACTGGGCGACTGTGGAGAATTTAGCAGCCAATAAGAAATTACAGACTGTTTACCTAGAGCATAATCCTGTTGCCACGGATTTAAACTATAGAACTAAAATGAAATTATTGCTTCCATGGCTTGTCCAATTAGATGCAACACTTTGCAGATGAACAATGCAGTGCCGCAAAGTAGATTGCCAATGTATTAATCGTTGTTTAAACTGTATTTATTGACTTGGTCATTTATCTTTTTTAATACTACTTTAAAAGATTATTTTCAGCAAAAAGGATACGATAAATATATCCTCAACCTTATCGATGGAAAATATTAGATGGTCGATTCTTTAACAGGGAGTACATTCCTTTTTTTTACATTTCACACCTTATTGATAATTTTTATCGATTTAATCATTGAGCGACGAGAATTTATCATCGTTCCCATTCTCAGTATACAAAAAATATCAACTTGCAAACAATTTACATTGATTGTTAAATTTTCTTTATTTTCCAATCGAGCATCGAGTGTTCCGATAAGACGTTCTGTCTTAACATAATTGTTGATTATGAAAGTGAATTTAATTCAATAAATTAATGTATTTCAAGATTGATTTAAATTCTCAAAGCTTTATCAATAAGACGTTATAGGGAAAGTACATGATAGATTTTGCTATTTATATATTTTCAACTTAAACTAAGAATATTGTTAGGAATCTGAACAATAAAACTCTGCAATGACATTGAAACAGTTTAGATTTCAATCTGATTTCGCTAGGTAATAATCATTGGGAAATACTCTACATAATAATTCTAAATTTCAGCATTACACTGAAACTTATAATCCCTCCAGAGTGTTGTTTACTATACAAGTGAACTATTAATATTTTTAATCAATTAACTTTCAATACACCTATAAGTCCTTCATTAAATAATCTTGAACCTTGGAATATATTTTTTGTGCCTGCCAATTTACAAAGAAAATATACGGAGATTATACGCGATATCGTTTCGATCGAATAGGAAATTAAATATGTGATGCAAGCTTAATGTACTATTACAACTTCAAGATAATTTACTTAAATTCTTCTCAAAACATCTATGACATCCTAAATAATAAAATGCAACGTAAGTATGTATGTACATTGCATCTTAAACATTCGAAATATACGATTTCCATTAAACAGAGGCGTCGGTCTCCGAGCCTCCGATATGATTAATCTACGCAAGTGTACTCATTCAGAACTGCAGCTAATATCTTATCACTCATACATTTCGAACGAGAACCTGCCAAAATTAGCTTTATCTCGAACGCTCAATGAGAACGTTTCCACCGGCACGTAATGCCACCTTAAGTTCACACTCACAATCGCGTTTGATCCTAACTCGCGTTTAGACGTCACGCGTAAGAGTCTGATGCTAACCTGTGCTAACCTGACGAGCACCTGACGAGAGTGTAATCACCGTCATTAGAAGCGGACGAAACGGTGCGGTATTCGCGCACAGTGTATGTTGTACGTACGACATACGCGACGGTTTACGGCTGTTTACGGCGGAGGGTCGGCACTCGGCAGCGGTAAAGCGATCGGGCCATTGGCCGACGGGAAGCGGCCGCGCGCGCCGATTGGACGGCGCGGTGATCCAGGTTTACGGTTCAGCCAGGCACGCATGGATCGAGTGTGACGTCACCACCAGTACTCGCGATCGGCCATTTTGTGAGTGTGTGCTTGATCGGGATATTTGTGTTAAGAAGCTTTTCCAGCAAAACCGAATGATTTAGTTCGCGGGACGGGCCCGTTTTACTTTTATTGCACGTGCTGAGAGCGCGCAGGCTGCCGGTGGACCTCACGTAGACCCGTACAATGGAAGAGAAAGCGTCGCTGAAGGAGCTCGACCAGTGGATAGAACAATTAAACGAGTGCCAACAACTAACAGAAAGCCAAGTGAAAACTTTGTGCGAGAAGGTACGGGATCTCTCTCGAATCCTATTTCTCCTTGCTGATACTTCCGTACACCTGTTCAATCGGGATATCTATTGCACGCTCTGACCCGTACAATCCCCGTTTCCCCGTCTCCGCCGTTCGTTGTTCGTTTGCACTTGCATTTTACGAGACCGCTGAGCATGGCTTGACGTGTCGTTAGAAATTTCATTCCGACACGGTTCGAACGTTCTGCGTACACAGAGGGAACAGAGGGAAAGCAAACTTTCGATACATGTCGTACTCTTCACGACCTCCCCGAACTTAACTCGTCACGATAACGATCAGCCGTTCGAACAACTGTGACTGACCGTGTTCACTGATACTAGGGTACCCACTGCAATTTCTTCGTGCCACTGTAAAATTGGCTGGCTTGCCGTCCAATCAGCCGACTGATTCTATTTTTATTATTTTTTCTTTTGTATATAAGGCGCACACCGCTTCCTCTATGCCTTATGCGCCTCTCCGTGCGCTTCTCTGATGTCGCATCGAACAGTATTTTGCCTAGATTAGACGTCCTTTTTCAACGTGCTTGGGAATGTTGTCAGCAATTGTCAGCTATTGTCGAGAACAGTTTCATGATTATTTGAAAAATTCCAGTTATCGCGATACTTGGTAGTAGTTGGGGCTCGGAGTGGAGAAAGTTACATTTGCCGCAATAAAAGGAATCGATTATGTTTGATATGCTTGTGATAATATTATATAAGCTCTCGATAACATTCGTTGAACTTTGAAATATATGTCGCAGTGAATTTTATCGATATATTATTTTTTTGTCATGGCGACAATTAGAAATTTTACAGAATTAAGATTAACGGACATAGAGATTCTGGTTACCATTGCAATGTTGCTTTCTGTATTGGTTCAGAATTGTACAGAACAGATTTCACAAAAAGGATCCTGATCGACAACCGTTACAAAGAATAAACGTACAAGAAAAATGCTTCGAATCTTAACAATTCTTAGAATTCTTATTATTGTTTGTACTGGGGAAAAAAATTAACGAAAAATATTTTACCTACATTATATCTTTTACTTATCTTATCTGCAATGAAATCATACTCCTTAATTTCTTAAGTATGCAATTTATCCTTACTCGATACATATTGATAATTCTTCCGCGAGAATCTTTTTTAGTTCCCTACATTTCTGTAATATAAATTTTACGCGCCAAGTTAAAGAGAAATTGAAGCGCGCTTAGCATTTAGAACTACAAATATCACAACTGATTTGTTCTTTTAGGCAAAAGAAATTTTAGCTAAGGAGTCTAATGTACAAGAAGTAAAATGTCCTGTAACAGTTTGTGGAGATGTACACGGGCAGTTCCACGATTTGATGGAACTGTTCAAAATAGGTGGCAAATCTCCGGATACAAATTATCTTTTTATGGGCGACTATGTAGATCGTGGCTATTACTCTGTTGAAACTGTTACCTTGCTTGTCGCACTCAAGGTAAGACTATTACAGACACATATCGTATAGACATTGATGCGAAAAGAAATTGGTAAACTTTAATAAGCGTCTTTGAGCGCATCGAGTCTCTGGTACAAATAGTTCCCTTTCTGTTTCGATGCCGATTAACAAAATAATCTCGTCTCTATATAGGTCAGATATAGAGAAAGAATAACTATTTTACGAGGTAATCATGAATCAAGACAAATCACACAGGTATATGGATTTTACGATGAATGTTTACGCAAGTACGGCAATGCCAATGTGTGGAAATTCTTCACGGACCTGTTTGATTATTTACCATTGACCGCGTTAGTGGATGGTCAAATATTTTGTTTGCACGGTGGTTTATCACCGTCAATTGATACTCTAGATCATATACGCGCCCTAGACCGTCTTCAGGAGGTACCGCACGAGGTCGGTACTTATTTTTCACCTGTTAAGATCGGAATGGATAAGCGGCGAATACATACATTGACATTTTTCTGTCGATTTTAGGGTCCAATGTGCGATCTTTTATGGTCAGATCCGGACGATAGAGGAGGGTGGGGTATTTCTCCTCGTGGGGCAGGGTATACTTTTGGACAAGATATTTCGGAGACTTTCAATCATTCTAATGGCCTGACATTAGTATCTCGAGCACATCAATTAGTTATGGAGGGCTATAATTGGTATATTGTTTGAAATTGCTCGTCATATAAGTTGGATTTATTCATATGTTTACACAATATGTAGCTTCTACGCATAATCGCGTATTGGTTTGCACTAAAAAATATACTCGTCCTTTGCAGGTGTCACGAACGTAATGTTGTAACTATATTCTCAGCACCTAATTACTGCTACCGCTGTGGAAATCAAGCTGCAATCATGGAATTAGACGATGCTTTAAAATATTCATTGTAAGTTTCTCTGAAAATTTATACGACAACGAGCGTAGAAGACTAAACCCGATTAAATCTCCCATATTAATGCATTTGGTTCTCGTTATTGCAGCCTTCAATTCGACCCAGCACCAAGACGCGGAGAGCCACATGTTACTAGGCGGACACCGGACTATTTCTTGTAAAGAGTCAAACCCCAGAGTTTAAATATTAAGGTAGAGGTATGGAAAAATGATTCAGGCTTTATAGCGACGCCACTGAACATAATTTACGGATAGAACATCAAATAAAAGTGTAAGGTTCCAGCTGTCCTTGCACACCATCATATTATACTCTCAAGTATTATATCATGTCTCATTTTTGTGGTGTCTCGTTGCGGGACGGAACACACATCCGCGTACTTTGCGTGTCTCCAACACCATACATCTCTAGACACAACATTAATTGTATACATGAAAAGGAAAAAAAAACAATAATGTACACGCGCACCAATTAAACAAATTCACGTATACCATTTTGAGTTCTACAACTTTAATTGTACTGCTTGTATTTTTATTATCGAGTAAAGGAAAAATATGAAAGAAATAAACGTAATAAGTAGTGCGAACGGAAAAGAACAAAAAAAGGAGGAAAATGTGCATGGTATTGTTTTGAAACCTTGAACGAATATTAATTTATTGAAAACTGTTTATACCAGCGAAAACTGTTTGTTGCATGTACCGAATAGAGATAATGTTGTTTGAGGTTTCAAAAAGCGTACCAATACGATCATAATTTATATATTTAAGAGAGTATCGCATATAATTATTAGTACGAATGGAGCATGAAATGTTCCACTTCAGGGAAACACGAAGAGGGTTGATGCAACAGTAAATTTCGGGCATATGCAAATCGTGCCATATAAGCAATGTTCAATAAACTCTTTAGTGGATTTCTTTAATGAATTGTAATGTAGCATTGCACATAATGATTCATCAGAATAATATAGCATCCAGTGATTTCACCATTATAGCGTTCAACATATTTTATTAAGTACATCGAAATATAAGTTATGTAAATCGTATTTTTATTATCATATTACAGTAAGTCCCGCTTGCGGGATAATCGAATTGGGTCCGCTGGTAACCGTACAGTAGGGGAAAGTAGCATTCTTGTTCGAAGAGTTCATCCCACTTATCTCGCGGCAGATTTGGTTCTTGAAAACAAATTGTCCGACAAGGGGAGTAAACAAGATACACCAGGAATAAGTGAAATATGGCAACGTCGAGAAATCGTTGATCTACCTGCGGCTGGCAATCGGTGACCGAGAACGATAACGGAGCTGTGCGTGTCGGTTGAATCATTCATTAACGAAAATTTAAGATCTTATATTTCTCATTCGAACGATGATTATTCAGACTATGTTTAATTGTACGTAAATCGATTCACTTCTGCGTTCTAAAAGTCAACACACACATTACGTACAATTAAAAATACTTTGCTATCCTCAATCCATTAGAAAGGCTCTTATATATTGATCTAATGAAAAATATAAACTTAACGTTTCCGTTGCTATATGATTCTTCCAGCACGGAGGCTTACTAACGAGGGAACTAATTCGGACCGTAATGCTATCTGGAAGCGAGGAAATACTGTAAAAGAGGGGGGAGGCGGGTAATTCAGTATAAGCTGATCTACCCTCTTCGGCATTTATTTTATTTCAGTTGTATTCGTCACTTATGTTTTTTACCTCTGAAATTTAGATTTTTGTACAAACTTAAATGTACTACCGCTTGAGTTTTTATTCAAGGAAACTGCGACACTTTTGCATCAATCCCTAACGAGACTTCTTAAGTGAAACCCCTTACACATATACACACACACGTGCGCGCGCGCGCAGCAGACATTTTATACCGAATGAATTCATGCATTCACGATCATTAATTAAACTGAAAGTTAATTGCTTGTGGAACCTATTGACGACCTTTTTACTAATTAATAAATATAAAAAATGATGCTTCTGGTAAATAAACATGTGTAATGCAAGTCAAAGAAAAAAAAACTTTATGTGTTGTGTTGAATCATTCGATATTCATTGGTACAAAAGCATTGTACGCATAAAACATGGGATGAAGACATACTACATGTTCATGTAAGGAGTAAATGTAATTTCGCGGATACGCATGATGAGACGATACAGTAGCAGTGATAAGGTGGAGAAAGGAAACGATGTGTATGGATGCACACTATAGCAATATACTAATTGTAAGCCTGTAAATCTGAAAAGGAATAGCGCAGAAGGAACCATAATAATATTGTGGACACAGGCAACCCTTTCTGCATGATGCAGGATTAAGCATTTTTTTTCCTTTGATTTTTTTTTCTGTTTTACATGTCACGTATTAAAACACATTCACTGGACTATAAGAAATAAGGATAAAACATACTATATATATATAGGGAAAGAGAGAGTGAAGAGAAGATTGTGCTATTATAATGCAAGCTGATGAGTTAATTAGAGGTACGCCTTACATGAAAATCAGTAATAGACCTTAGAAGTTATATAGCTAATTTTATATTCGCTCTATTTATTCTCTTCTTAAAAATATTTCATATAATAGAGAAATTTCATACCGCGGGCAAACGTGCGAGTAATAACTCGATGATGAGACTTTGTAAGTCGATCAGTTTTCAGTTGTTAAATTTTACGTACAAACCTTGGATTTAAGTACACTTCAATTGTAAGGGCCATGTTTCTGTTTTGTCTCTGTTCCTGATGTAGGTGTCTACACGCAGGTTTTTACTAACTATTCAAATGTCTTGTATTAAGACGAACTGCATGATAGGAAGAACATGTGTTTTTATTGAAAGCTGACTGATTGATCACTGATGCACATGCATACGATCAGCCCAGAAGTCTAATTAAAGTTTTGTCGCGTTATGAGGACGACGCTCGGGGGACAAGTCGTTCTCTTAACGGAACAGTATGCTATTCGGTTTGCCTTTCGCCTTTGGTGTATTTTCACAATAACACGATGCCGTCGCTGTCTCGAACGAAATTTATAGTATGCTGTCGCGTGCCCTCGCTCATTCTCAATCGCTTGCACTCGCGGCGACTGCAAACGCGGGGATAGATATGTATCCTTGACAGAACAGAGGACTCGTCCTCACAACGGGACAACTCTATGTGAAACGCGTTTGTTATGTGTATATATATACACAATTTATACATCAATTTATACTTGTGTAATTATTGAGTATCACACATATACTACATTGTATATATCAATTCGAAACAGTGTCTTTTACGATATCATTTATATACAATATATTTCATACCAAGCAAAACGAATGCTTAGAACATCTGTAGATTATATGCGTGTGCATTTGATATTTAATAGTTTTCAGCAATGTTTTTCTATTTTTAGATTTTTCAAATATCTTTGAAATATGTATTAAGTTACGAACATTAAATTGAACTCGTAAGATCTGCATTTTGACAGATGTTACATCAGAGGGAAACAGTATGCCATGAACTGATATGTCGTCTCATTATAAATAAAGCTAAAGAAATAAAGAGGTGTTATCGTGTTTAGACAGTCTTACGTCATTTTTACACTTGGAATTTTGATGAATGAAAGAGAGATGAATGAAGCAGCAAGATTATAATGAATTAATCGTAAGGTAGACGAGAGAAAATAATTAATCACACGTATGCTAACATAAAAGATCTTGAACGTTTTTCATAAAAATAGATGAAATTTTTATGAACGATCTGGTAATTATAAAACACATGATTCTAGTGATATAATGGTATGTACAAAAATCAATATTTATTAAGAAATAATTGAGCAACAATAAACGGTTCGAACTGAGAATACCAGTACGAGAACTTATTCATCGCAATATGTAGTTTAGTAACTTCGCGTATTCAAACGTTCCATAAATAAATGGAAATCATTTCGAATACATATTACTTAGTATATTTTTTTTCAAAGAATTTGTCAAACCCATTTGCAACGTTTCTACTCAATAAAAGAATGATTTAGTGATTTGAATGGAACATAATATTTAACGAAAAATAATTTATTTATAAATCTTCTATAAACTTGAAATTACAGTATCTTCGACGGAATTATTGTTACATATATTCCTTTGGAACATCTACACCAAATATATTGTTACTTAAATATGCTACAGTAAATCAACAATAAATTATTCCTTTCCTAATTAAACTTAAACTTGTGATTGAGCACAGCATCAATAAGAAACAGAATTATATTACAAGAATTATTATCACATTTTCTTATTGAAAATTCCATCGATTACATCTATAAATTCCCGTTAATCAAAATGCTTTGCCATTGAAATAATTATAAATAATTATTAACAATACAGTTATGGAATTAATGGTTCCTATTAATGGTCCTACAATGATTTCAAAATAATTTAAAAACATCGTCAAAATCAAAACGATATTCTTCGCGTATGGACAATCGTTAGAAAAATATTTGATATCTATGTTTTATTCAATTGTACTTATTCATTACTGGGATTGGAATATGAATACAACTACCTATCATCCGGCTAAAAACAATCATAGTTTCATTCCCGTATCTAAATTCAGTACTTGTTTCATGATCTCGTATGTTGTGAAACTAACTGACACCATAGGAATGGCTCGTAAGTAATTGATGCTCATTCCGCGATACAGACCTTTTACAATACCATTTTCCTTATATATCATTCCTATAGTCTGTAACATGCTAGCACTAAAAACAATGCAGCAAAGGTTACGTAATAAATCATTTATTAAAATCGAACGATTTTTGCTTACGCTCGTAAATTTGCAAAGATAAATTTACCTGTATTTATGCGTAGTTGGAGTCATCATTGCTAATTGCATACGTCTTCTAGTAACATCCAGGGGATAAGAGAAACTTTGAGCAATAGCACCCGCGATACCTCCACTCAATAATCTGGCTGGTATAGTTAAACCTAGACCACCTGTAATCCAATCATCCGCATGATTGTGCGCTGATTTAAATGTATTCGCGTTTTACGAAAATTTCTTATTCATCGTACCAGTATTCTGGTCACATTGGTTACACAAATAGTCTGGCGCGTATTTCATACATAAAAACTTGAGCTTTTCAAATGTGTAAAATGAAAATCCTGCGTACGGAATCATGCCAATAATAGTTGGCACAAATCCCTTGTATAACGCAGACATACCACCCTCCTGAAAAATTCAACGTTATAACTTTTAGAAACGGATTGATTTTACATTCCTTGCTTGGACTCTATACAGATCCATGCCTTTAGAAACATACATATGCTAATTGAGTTTAAAATACCTCTATACTGTTAACATATTTTGCATTTTATCTAACATCTCTTATCTCCGGAAGGAGATACTGAAAATATACCACAACTGGTTGTGTACTTTGCACTTTATACTTAATTGAAACATTACTGATACTATGGTAATATCAATTTCAATATCTCAGTATTGAATATTGCATTGAATATGAGGTCATATTTTTTTCAGGAATAGCTGCTTATTAAAATAAAGGTTAATAGAAGTTACCTTTTTAAATATTGTAATACCCGTATGTATAATTCCCGTGTAAATGTGTTCCCCGGTAACTTGGAAGGCAAGCCTAGCTCGTATGGTATCCAGTGGATATGTTAATGTCACTGCTGTAACGCCTGCAGCAGATCCAGCCACAAACTTATCTAAATGCGTGTGCTTGCCGAATAAGCCTCCTAGATACTGATGAAAATGAAAGGTGACTTAATTCGCTCGTGGCTGCATGTATTTGCCTAACGCAGACACTTTTTCGATGCCACAAACAAACGAACAAACATATTACATTTGTCCGGTTTGTTTGTAAACTGCGCAGTTGCTCTTCTAGATCTTTACGCTTAGCATACATTATTGTATGGTTTTCTAAATATATTTATGTAAATGTATGCATAAGTAAAAAATTCACAGGCGAATCTATATGGCTAAAGCTCACCTTCAAACTATGAGCATGTCTTTATATTAATAACGGTTACTTCGCTCTGCGGAGCCACTTTACCCAGAACAAATTCAGCATTATTTTTTAAATTAATTTACGTCAATCGAGAAACAATCAATAATTACCTGTTTGTATAGTTCGAATGTGGTGAATTGTATGGCAGCATACGGGAAGATTCTGATCATTTGAGCAAAGTTCCCCTTGTAGAGAGCGAAGAAATGCTCGCGATGGATAATTTCTTTTAATCCGGAAAAGACACCTACGATAATAAATTAGCTTTCAAGTTGGTTTTCTGAATTTTCGATTATTCCGCATCATAGTACTATTCTTACCCAAATGTTTATAATGTTTGTTGTGCGCTTGTAACAATATTTTTATCCTATCCAAAGGGGCCACTGTTGTCTTGGAGCACATCCCGGCTACACCTATGGAATAGGTACTTACTTTGATTAAAAAAAACTTTAACTATCTTTAAACGATCATTAGTAATACCTATATACTTACTTTATACTTACACAGTATTCCTGAGAGTATTCATTTACTATTAATATTAATGAGAAATTCTATATACATGTACTTACGTGACATGAGATATCATTTCAATGGCATGTATGTTAGAAATAAAAAAACTGTGGAATCTTTTGCAACAACTGACAACGAAATATTGATGAAAAGTGCAATGATGATATGCGAAACTATGTTTCGAAGAAGGATTTGTTTTTCAACTCACCGCCAGCGAGTAGATTCTTTAAGAAAAATTCGTAATTCTTTTCGGGCTCGACGCGAAATGCCATTGTTCCTTTAGTTGTTACCCGCGAAAATCGTTTAAATCTCGATAGGAAGCCGAGCTGAGCCGAGCCGACTGTCACGGAAGAACGTTGCGCGCGGACTGTCCCGTCGCGTGTCTGCAGGTAACGGGATCATTGACCTTGTACCCACTTGTAGTATGTACTATGTATGTATGTACCTTCTCTCACGTTTCTATCCATTTCCATTCGTGTCAGAAATGCCAAATATTTAGGTTATTACCACCATAACCATAGACTTTCACTTTAGAATATGTATATGGTTACTTACAAATAGATTATTCCGTAAGTAATGTGTGTTTTCCGATATGTATTCTATTAAGTGAGAGACGCCGACTTTCTATTAATGATAAGTTAACAATATTGCGCTTATATCGTTTTATATCTTTCTGCAAAATTGTCTATTCCTCTTAAAAATTCCTTTGGTTTCGTTTGAAAGAATGCTGCAATCGCATTTTCGACTTCCTCTATTTATTCATCTTATTTCTTAACCCGAAAATGACAGCGACTTACATTAACAATTTCCCTATACACCCTGTTTTCTCTGTTAAACTTGTGCGATATAATATGCAGAATATTTCTGCTGCATCGATTTCAAGTATATGTAATGAATGGAATATTTTTAGTATCGATGCGACATGAAAATTTTCCAAAAGGAAACTCGCTGTGTAAGCTAGTAGTTATTTTACACTAAAAGGATAAATGACGCTTTTGTCGAGTTATATTGTTACACCCTCAATTCTCTGAAAAGCTATATTATGCATATATGGGATGACCTAATAAATAAAATAAGAAATAAAACACGGGTAGATGGGAGTAGAACAGTTTACTTTGGCAAAATTTTAGAACTTGTCCTAATTTCGTGATAAATAATCGTAAGCATAATTCTTTTTGCACGTTACTTTATACAACCAGTTATTTATGTGTCTAATACAAACGTTTCAACTTAAATAGAATTCTTTAAGGTATTCAGCCTTAGGCTTAAGTATCGCTTTGTCTTTAAGACTGATGACCCAACCAGGTTCAAGCCCATAGAATAACTGTCTAGGATCTTTGCGGTGTGTAAGCATCTCGTAATCTGGATCGTCCTCGATCTTTGGGAGCGTGTAACCATACTTCTGAGACAAAACTAATCGTTCCTGAGAAACCTCCTCAGGATTTGATAGATATCCTCTTGTCGCTGCACTTGAATAATATTCTAAGCAATCTATCGGTGGTAATAATCTGCGCGGTATTGGTGTTCCTAAATTGAGAATGTTTTTAATATGATATCGAAGTCGGACACTCGTGCGGTAGAAAATTGAAGAATATTACCGGTGGTGAAAAATTTATCTACATTATGCAATGTTAATAAACAATGAGGGTCGTAATATGCAGTGGTAATAGTACCGCCGTTTCTCTCAATGGCTGCAATTACGGGCTCGCTAGCCCACTGAACTTCTATGTTCACTTTCGCGTCGAATGTATCGGCTCCCTTAATAATAATTTCAAATAAATCAAAGGAAATTATACTGGATCTCTTAAGATAACAAGAAAAAATCAGATACCTCATCTGTGAGATGAACACCCGAATGCTTGTGTTCTACTATAAAGTTATACAATCCTGTGTTGATTATAGATATAAGATCAATAGGTTTAGATGTGTCTACTCTATTTGTATCAATGTACATTTGCAGTTGATGTAAGCTCAAAGGTGGATACTCTCTTCTTAAACTGTAATGGATACGAAAATATTTTTTTACTTTGTTATAAATCTAACCAAGACATTAAATTTTGTAACATTAACAACTCTTTTTGGAAAAATAATAGTTTTGAATTACAATTGCGTACTTCTTAAAGTTATACAATAAATAGTAAAGCTTTGAAGAGAAATTAAAACTGTATAGAACTGTGCGTTATACCACTGTATTAAATCGAATGAAAAGTTGGTGAACAACTTACTGATGCCCTTTGTAATATGGTTCGTAACCAAATCTACGGTAAAAAGGATTATTTCCAGTTTCATATCCAATGCGCATATAATTTTGCCTTTGACCAGAGCCTTTATTACCAGCTCCGTGTTTGTCTCCGCCGTGTTGACCACGACCACGTTTTGGCTGTTAGAAATGCACGTCTTTGAACTAATTATCATATGTCATTTACTTTTTTATTAGTCGAAAATTAATCTCATATACTGAACTACATAGAATTAAATTGTACAACAAAATATAGTTGAATATAGTTGGATTTTACGAGTATGTATTATCAAAAATGGAATGAAATGGTAAATATGTACTTTATTTGCATCTGTTGATCTGAACTTATTAAAAAGAATATATTTCAATCTTGTGGGTAAATGAAAATGAACTGTTATTGTTATAAAGCGTATAGTATCGTTAGAATAGTACTTACAGGCTTTCTTGAACCGGGGTTGTCTCGAATGTTAGCTAAACATACTCTTGGTAATGTTCTCAGCATTGACAACGCCAAATCTCTGCCATGCTTTCCGGCCATTATTTTTCAAATCACTTCCTCAAGAATTTAATACACGTTTTACAATAATAATTCCATTAAATCTTTCATTCAGTCGCACTTTCTACAACATAACCTCAATTAGATAACAATGGGTGCGTTCAACCCATGAACATAGAAATATAGGGATGGAGGAATAGTTGCGACTTTAGGCGAGGGGAGTGAAGCAGCTTCCAGGAAGCGGGGAACACGGTCACGTGGTTCTCTGGTGCCATATTGATTGTTATTATTATTATCTTCTATTTTTTGCGATTTAATTGTTTTCATCTACTTGGCGTAATTTTTTTACTTTTTTGAAATTTTTTATGGGGTTGATTATTGGTTCTACCCTAAATGCACGAAATTTCAAGATGAGATCTTTAATTTGTTTACAATTATAAATGTACGAGAGAATATTTTCAGTAAAATAGAGAAACGAAGTGTTTTATTTATAAATCAACATACTGAAATGTTAATGGTGACTGAGATATTAGATTTATGTGGTTAAAAGTTTGAATCTATAGATATGAAAAATCTGTATTGATTTTGTTTAATATTTACTTTTGCAACCTCACAGTATGGTTTGCAATATTATTATTTCATGAGATCTTTAAACAAATAAAACACGACTATTTAGAAATAGATATAATTACAAGGTTATCTTTCACTATTCTGCACTATAACTTGCCACCGTGGAAGTAAATATTGGTCACAGTTTTATAATGAAATATTAAAAATTTTATTTTGGCTGTCTCCCCGGATAACTTTACATTTTATGTAACCGACGGGGAAGAAAACGACAGCCGTTTTACCACTGTCACAGACAAGACACAGACGAGGTATGGAATAGACCTATCAACCAATGTATTGTTCTGTCACCGTTTTAGGGGGTCCTAGGACCCCCCTGCCACTTTAGTATCGCATGCAACGTTACCGGTGAAGCCTCGAAGCAGATTGTAACGCTATGCGTGGTAGGAATTAGAATTCAGCACGGGTAAAACTAGGTTATTTTTTTAAAGTCGAAGCCCGCGATTTACAAATGTTTCTCTTATTGTTACAGTAACAATTTAAAAATCGTCGTATGAACATATTCCGTTCAACGATAGAGAAAGGAGGATGAAAATAAAAGGATATCATATTCGCCGTTTAACCTTGCTGTCCTATTCCGGTTTATTTAACGCAAAATAAATTAGAAATTATCAAATTTCTCGAGAAATTCACGGGAAGGAACACTAGTCGTGGGGTGCATTAATGTGACTGCAAATCGAGTTACTTTTCAAACCCCTCAGAAAAAATAGTAAAGGTCGTTTTCTAAACTTTTTTGTCTGAGCCTGTAATGAAAATTCAAAAATCCCTTTTGTAGATTTAAGTAAGTTTTGTACATACTGAAAATTTCATCGAAATCGATTATCGTTGCTAATCTCGAAGGTTCGAGATTACCCAACCGAGTTGTTCGTCATTGCCCCACGACATCCAAAAATAAAAAAGAATTTATTTCAGAGATTGGAATCATAATTCAAGCAACGCCTTGGTCACCAAATGTTGGTAAAAAAGTGCTTTATTTCAACTTATAAAAGAATAATTGTATTATTAATTCCACAATAATTACATGCAATTGAAATGGACAAAATATTAGTTGAGATATGATGAAAATAATAAATTGTGTTATTCTTGAATAGCATAAGCGTTCTGTATTTATTACTTTCTGCCCGGCATTGGATACGACCGAAACTATTAGCTAGTTGGAAGGGAACATCGTGTCTATGTATTAAAACGCCGTAACATCGCGTTCGCGAATACCCCGCGTTCGTGTTTACGCGACGCTCGAGCTGGAAGACGTTGGAGAGAGACAGAACATCAACAACCTCTACCAAAGTCGTACCGTCGCCGAACAATGGCCTGCCAGTTCAGCTTTGTCTGCGTTAGTGGTCGGACCTCAGTGAACGCGTGAGCATATTATTCCGCGACATTTCGATTCGTGTATTAATTTAATCGATTACTGTGCCATGTGGGAAGTCGCTTAACAAGATTCTACTACAATTCACCCAGTATCTAAAAGACTTTCTGGGCAACACGTTTCTCGGATCCTATCAAGGGTCCCCACTGCTTAGGAACACTTAAAAACGTGCAGTGTTTTGTGTTTAAAATCATGAGATGGTTGTGCGTGTTAATAGTGTCAACGCGAGTATAGAGTCAGTGCTTTTACGCATCTTGAACTATTTAAGACTAAGCACCGGCGCTCAAATTGCTTTCTGATCGTGAAATTAAAGTGACATATTTGTGTGTGTGATAAATTCTATTCGGTTTTGCTGCTCTTGGTCTGTGAACCTGCCGATGTGGCTGCCTGTCTGCATGGATAGCAGTGAGTACATTTTAATTTTTCCAATTTTTCTGCGTGCTATTGAACAAATGATTGCTATAGCGAGCACAATGACCAAGAATACATACTTAGTACTCGTGAACAGTCACATTAACGCGCGTGCTTCCAAATGTTTAATACAGACAAAAGCAATAAATAAATTTCAAATTCGAGGTTAAAGTTCTAATAACGCGTTTTAAATATTCCGAATTATTTTTCTTGAATTTTATAATCAAAGCTAGAAGCTGTGAATGAGAGTTACACTTTACAAGTTTAATTACATTCGAGCCATTATATTCTCTTAATACTTAAAACCAGAATATAAAGCATTAATTTATTCAGGATTCTCAATTATATAAGTTGAAGTTGGTGCTACTTGGTCACTGTGCTCGCTATTTCTAGTTTTCTCTCTCCTTACAATATTAAATTCAGCCTAGCAATAAGTCGTTAGTTTAAGACCTTTAGTCGTAAGACTTTTTCCAAATTTTTCAAAGTGCACGAAGCACATTGGTCGAACATGGATCAGAAATATTTCGTAGAAATGGGTCACTTTCGTAGGTACCTCCCCGCTGGTGTGGCCTGGCCTTGGTAACGTTTTCCAAGCATTGCGACTTGCGAAACGGAATCAAGACTAAAGCCTACGATCTAGTTTAAGGATCCAGATCGAGCAAAACATAAATTCGGTGAGTTTGGTTCGGTCTGGACATCTATTAACAAATGCACTTCGGTACTTGGAGCGATAAGCTTCTTTTCCGTCACGTTCTTTTTAATTGAGAGTGACAAACAGACTCTTCTAGAAATAAAATTCGCCTTCGATCACTAATTTCGATTTCGCGCATGGTGTGCTCGCCCTTCATAGGCCGGCTGTGCTGGGTACAACTTATTACGGCTTTACACAGAGGACCATTGTTAGACGATGACTGTGCAAAGTCGTGATATGGAGCACGCCATGTAGAAACGAAAATTCGGTGCATCGTGGGTGAATGTCGCGTCGCGTCTTTCGGTCCTTTAGTCGTTCAGTCTCTTTTGCAATCTCAATCGAGAGATGCTTAGCTTTCACATATTCCTCGAAAGTTACGCAAGTGCATATTTGCAATAGATTATGCGAATTACAATTCGGAATTATTATGCACCCAAAGAGGCTGCTGTTCTTCCGGCTTGTGATTAGGCATCGTTGAGCGCCCACAGAGGCTGCCGTTTCTTTTCTCATTAAAATTGAAAAGTATGAGACGCCCGAAGGGGCCACTCCTTTTTTCTGTCAATCTTGAGAATCATTAAGCGCCCAATGCGGCTGCTCGAAATGTTTCTGAATGTCCGAATTGCGTGGCGCTCCATGCGGCTGCCTGGAATTTAAAGGAATTATTGTGTCACTTGTTTAAATACAAATTGTCTGTTTCAGTAGTAGGGTTTGTGATCGCCCGTAATGCGATCTTAGAGTCAGTGTTTTTGCGCAAGTAAAACTAGTCGAGAGGTCCGGTGCTCTAATAGCCTTTTCACCGCGAAAGTAGAGTCATGCACGAGTCCAACTGGAGCTGCTGTGCCGAGGACTAAAGGGGTGCTGAGCTGAGGAGTGCTGGTCCCAGGGCTGCTGATGAGGAGTTACGAGTTTGCAGAGATGCAGTACTCTCGATGACAGCGAACGGCAAGTCACTTTATATTTCTTTGAATATGAGTGCACGCAATAGAACAAAATGGTTTCTGTAGAATACATAGCATAGCGAGCTCTTTCGATTCTAGCCGTTCCAATAGAAATACGCGACATGCAGGGGCCCATTTCACATGGTCGGTATTCGTTTCGGGAACACTTATGCAATATTTCGCGAATATGGTCTAGGGCGTCTAAGCAGTAGCCTCATGATGTGTGGTTGTTTTCTAAGCCATATTCGCGAAATATCGCAGAAATGTTCCTAAAACGAATGCCAATTATATGAAGTGGGCCACTAACCGCTGCGCATATTTGTTGGAAAGAGCAGAATCCAATGAGCCGACCATACAAGGTACTCGTAGATTGTGACATGCATGTGTCTGTCTTAAAATTAGAAAATTAAATCGATACAACATTTGCTCGCGATTTTTGCAATTCCGCTTAATAATTCGTAAAATAATGGAATCGATCGTGTCGAGTAGAGTCACCGCGAAAAATTTGAAAAGGTTCCAGTGGAAAGTGGAACCAGACTTCCTAGCAATCTTGCAGTCTAGCAAGGTCCCCGTTGTTTTCGCGTCCATCTATATATTTTGCAGAGCACCGCGGCTCTTAATTAGAGTAGTATTACCGCGAATTTGGAGTCAAATTTTTGCGTATCTAAGATTTGTCCAGAGCACCGGTGCTCTAATTGCTTTTTATCGCGGAAGTAGAGTCAACGTTTCGCTTAGCTTCAATTTTCAGCTTAAAACTGCGGGCCCTGGAAAGGGTCAGAAAATTAAATCAATACAAAAGTTGCTCGCGATTTTTGCAATTCCGATTAATAATTCGTAAAATAATCAAATCGATCGATTCGAGTAGAGTCACTGGGAAAAATCTGAAAAGGTTCCAAGTGGAATCAGTCTTCCTAGCAATCTTGCAGTCTAGCAAGATCCTTTGTGATCGTGCGTAACGCGATCGTAGAGTCTCAGTTTTTTTCGCGTTCAACTATATATTTTGCAGAGCACCGCGGCTCTTACTTAGAGTAGTATTACCGCGAAAGTAGAGGCAATTTTTGCGCATAAAAAGTTCGTCCAGAGTACCGGTGCTCTAATTGTTTTTTATCGCGGAAGTAGAGTCAAATTTTCGCTTAGCTTCAATTTTCAGCTTAGACTCACCAAGGAGATTCTAGGCCCTAAAAAGGGCCTAGCTCGTGGACCCTGGTGAAGGCCCAACAAATGGACCCTATACAGGGCCTAGCGCGTAGGCCCTAGAGAGGGCCCAAAGGGAGACCCTACAGAGGGCCTAGCATAGGCCCTAGAGATGGCCCAAAGGGAGACCCTACAGAGGCCCTAGCATAGGCCCTAGAGAGGGCCCAAAGCTTGGAAGCTGGCGAGGATGACAGGATGGACCATATTCGCCGACCGGTGAATAATATTCTGTACTTGCATGCGACTTGTTATGTAGACACGAGTACCTTGTAGTCCTGGGTACTGTAAACCGGGGGAACATTGGCATACGCCGGATTTACATTGTTTTACGTCATATTAGTAAAACTTAAACTGTTAATGATATTTATATCATGTGCCAAGGTTACGAGTTGGCTAATTTACATCTTAACTAAAAAGTTAAGATGTAAAAAAGAAAATAATATAAAGAAATTTAAGTTTACTGACCTCAGATTAGTAAAACTTAACCCGTTAATGGGCTATCTACATATATACATGATATGCCAATGTTACCCCGGTACACTACCGTTTTTAACATGTATTAAAGATGGAAAGGACAGAAATTTTATGCATTTTCACACTTTTAGTAGGGTAAATTCGGGTAAATCCGTGATAGTTTTAGAATTTGTCGAATAACTGCTAATAGTTACATATTCTGAAAGTGAGTCTAGGATATAATGATAGGTCAGACATCGGACAAACAAATAATAGGTTAACAGAAATTTACCAAGTATATTTAATTGAAAATATAGAAAATTAAGTTGTCATGACATACTCTGGTTACTCCGTGATAGTACTCGCTGGCCCTATATAATATGTTCACCAGCTACTTGTTTATATTATTTTACATGATTTTACATGCTTTTACATTATTTTATATTATTTCATATTATTGTATATTATTGTTATTTTGTGCATAATCAATTGTTTCACGATCGTTAGATGTCTGATTGTGAGACGTAAGGAAACATCGTTTCTGGCATTGACCATCGGAATTTCTCAAACAGCGTGATCAGAAACACAGTGTCAGGCGCACGAAAAATAAGAATTTAGTCAATTTCATAAGCAAAAATAACACCGATGCCTTATCCCTATTAATATGTAAAAGTGAAACGTTGTCTGTTTGTTTGTCCTTCTTTCACGTCTAAACGGCTGAACGGATTTCAATGAAATTTTGAATATATATTATATACGCCCTAGATTAGATGATAAGCTATTTATTTTTTCTTTTAGGCTGTTTTATTTCATCATAAATAATTGCCGGGTGAAACCGGGTAACGGGTGGGCTAGTTGTATGATAATTTCAAGAGTAAGACTTGTTAAAGTGTCATCTTACCATCACTTACCTGCAGTTTGAACTTTCTATTTATCTTCTACAGCACATATAATACTCGAAATTTCGAGTTACAGATAAATGAAAAAGCATCACGGAATAACCTGTATCACGGATTTACCCGAGTTTACCCTACGATCACAATAGATGCAATGTTATGATAGTATACTTAAAGCAAATGTGAACATGTTAATTTTTACATTATATAACAAAATGTTTCAAAAACCTGCCAATTGCCAAGGAATGTGAAATAATTGAAATGGCGCGTTTAAAATACAAGAGGGCCAAAAGTTGCTGCTCCTTTTGTCGAATTAGAGCCACCCCTATACATATACCCCGCGGCGTGTATACGCATATTAATCCTATGGACTTTAAATTAAAATCTTTTGAAAGAATACAGTAGCTTTTCCGGGAATCATTTGGGAGTCGCCGAGGGATGCGCGCGTTTAGATTTAAGTAAGAGACCTATATCTATAGGTAAAGGCCTATGTACGTACAGGGAGATAGACGATAATCGGAAGTCTATCTCTCCTTCGCGTCCGCGGATTTTTTTTTTAAATAGTAGAGTGAGATTGTCGCGTGTGTCATTGCTTGTAATGCGAGGCAAGATGAGTTGATTATAATGGAGAGTGGTTGGGATTGGAGTTTTTTTTTCGGGATGGGCCACTTTCGTGGCAACCTCCTCGCGGTTAGACCTGGCGGATTACCCAGTAGTCCAGGCGTGCACAGCTGAATGCCCGCCGGGCAAAAATTTTCGGGCACGTGCGGCAAGATTATCGAAAAGCACTAAGCCATGCCTTCATGAGCAACAGTGCCGTGAGTGCCGTGGTGGGGAGTGTTTGTGAGTGATGTGTGCCGCTGAACGTCAGCAATACACCTTACAGTTTACAAGCATGCTACGACAGCTATTGGCCACAGGGTGGCGTCGCTCTTCGCTTTGCTCACGAGCAATCGAGAGCGCTCTTGCCCGCCACAGCCTTGCTGTGCAGGCCTGTAGTAGTCACTGAATTAGCTTTGTTGCTCTTTTGTTGCCTTCCCATCTCCGATGAGGAGGTAGATTCTATATCTAAACGGAAGGGATCGATGGAACTCTGTTTCCGCCTATCTCTTTGGTTTAGTAGGCTAAGGGTTTCATGTACAGGGAGATCGATGGAACTTTGATTCCATCTATCTCTCTACGGGTCTCGGAACGCAGCAACCTCCTCGTGGTGGGACCTGGTAATCGGTGAGAACCGAGCCGATAGTTGCGTTTGTCAAATATTCTAATTATATATAAGAATTTCTTTAACTTGCAATACTATGGTAGAATGTAAGAATAAAATATAATAACTTGAAATGTTTGTTCGTTGGTTCCTACAGGATCCCAGAACACGAGTATAGTGTTAAGATAGAAGGGTAAGTGCAAGTTGGAATATTTCAGCGAGATACTGGAACTGTTGGGTTTTTGACAATTTCCGTTGGCCAACCAGAAATACTACTAGGGACGGAACTGATATGTGTGCCCAGATCTTAACGTAAGCGATACCTACGCTCGTGTACTTACATCGTAGGTGTTTTTTTATCATTTTTAAATCCATTCAATAGTTAATAAGGACAGACCCAATCAATTTGTAATGAAACGTAAGGATTTAGGGGCCTCGGGTCCCAAAAACCACGAATATAAATTTTACAAAAACGTTTCAATTCATTATTCTCAATGATTGTTACGTGTGGTAGGATGGGCACCGTCTATTTAGACACGCAGGAAGTGCAGAGATTTGCGGGAATGTCTGTAATAGCGTCATTTTTTAATATTTTTCAGTGTACGATACGTGAAAATATTAGTTGAATGTTCCACTACATGTAAAATACTAACAATCAATTACGACTTGCAATTTATGGCTTGTATAAGCTCTCAAGAAGTGCCATATTTGAGCGCCATATAGGGTCCTGATCCTCGAAATAGATTTTCAGAGAGAAATCCGACGTGAGTCGTTGACAAATCAAGCTAAAGCGTAGCTTAGCGAAAGCCCGCCTTTTATGTTAAATTCTACCTCTAAACAAGTCACACGTATACAAGCACGCACACATCTTTCAGTATTTCAACACATTTCAGAGTAGTTCTGGAGTTGGATGCTGTTCATGAACAGAGGTCGCTAAATTCAGTCCTCAAATTATGGGTCGGTAATACAGTTTGGGCGGTGACACGCAGTCCCATAAGGTGACCGGTCTATTCTATACCTCGTCTGTGCTTAGGATTTCCCCTTTTTACCTGGTCTGTGGTAATAGCAGATATCGATAGTAGGTAATATTGATCTGAAGCATATTTACTTTACCTACAAATAGTAAGCCAGTAAGCTGTTCTTGCGAAGAACCCTTCATATTTTTTTTTCTTGCATTTTAGGGTATTCAAATGTTGACCAGAGAACAAAGGGGAGAAATCGTATTTAGTTTGGGTCTGTCCAAAGCTTTTTTATACGTTATATATGAATGTACGAACAAAGAACTTGTTCTTAATCCATTTACTTAATTTAAAGTATTACCTTGTTAATGGCTACATTTTAAATAAGGAGGGATCAATAGAATAACCGTTATGCAGTTTTCAATACAGTCCTTTTAATTTAGAAATCCTTGAAAGGAGACACTGATATGAATAATATAATCATGTACGTATATACAATAAAGAGAATTCTCCATTTGTATCGTGTTTAAATCGTATTATTGCGCGTGTAACGCTAAATTGGTATAGACTGTTTATCTGGTTTCCCTACCAACTGATAATTAATTTGTACAGCGGTAAATTGTAGCGCACGAAGCATCGAGTGTAATTCTTTCAAACATCACAATATGCCATCTCTGTTCTGTTAGTTGCCGATAAATTATTTAAATAATTTCATCTCAAGCATGAGAGCAAATAATCTTGAAAAGGAATCGCAAGAGTTTCATTACAGCAAAACTGTACATTGCAAAATTTGAACCGTAAGGATCGCCAGCCTCTTAAAATATATATCTATGTACACTCGATGATTCTTAAAGACGCGTTTTCTAACAAATTTGAATTCGAAATCAGAATAAAGTCTCTCTCATGTATCTTCAATACTTTGTATACCTTATTTATTTTCTTTTTTTATCTTTGTATAATAATAATAATCATAAACGTACAATTTAAAACAATAGTGCTCCTGTGTGTGGTGTATGTGTCTGTGTATGAGTGTGTACACGTGTCTGCAATGTACAGGATAATCTTTAAGCTATAATACAGTTCGAAATGAAATACAAATCAATAAACTATTTTACGCGTTAGGTAAACCTTCTCGTTCGTTCGTTTTCTCTTCATTTTAATACAATTATTTTCACTACTGAATGACAAACGTCCGTCCACGGCGTGTAAATAACTCGCTTCCTCTCTCAATTTTTTGATCATTTTCACGCGTACCGCGCGTATACGAGGGGCCTCGTCAACATTCACCGAACGTCGTGTATCTACAGTTTATCTTTACGTCCTCTTCTTCCTTTTCTTTCATTCTCTTTTGTCGTCACTTCTGTAAAATATTCATTAATTACGTTTTACGATATGATTTCCCTCCTTTCGGTGGTCCTTGCGCGAACCTCCTGCTCTTCCTCCTCCTCCCACCGTATATATTACAAACATCCCCGCGCGAAAATTGGACGGGGATCGCCTAGAAAGCCGTTTCCCGCTTAAATAATTAAAGCTATCCTCTATCTAAAGTCTATTCGGTATCTACAAGAAAATCTATTACCGCCCTGCGTCTTGCTCGAGAAACAAGAGAGAAGTATGATCTGTGAAGTATGAAGTGGGGGTCGGAGGGGCGAAAGAAACCGGGTTGCATTGTTTGCTCAGCCGCGCGATCGACGACCATCGACTAGACACACTAGTTGGCAAAACTGTCGCGTAGAGCTTTCAGTGGCTGGCGCCCCTGATCATCTACGGATAGCCCCACCAATCACCGTGCAACTGGTCGATGTCATTAATTTGAGAGCAACGATAGTTATAAAATAGCAACGACGGAATTAATAATAATGACGATAATAAAGATAATAATTATAATTAGTGTAATGATGATAATAATGTTAAGAATAATGAAGGTGACATTAATAATAGCGATAATTGATGTTAGGGATGATAAATAATAGCGCTGTGTACGGTTTTATACTGGTTTTCGCGAGAAACATAACCTCGAAAACGGAACGTCCGATCACTGGTCTCTGGATTAGCAATGCCCTTCTTTTTTTGTTAAGTGTTCCTCTCACTGGTTGGCTTCCTCACGCATTAGTTTGTTTTCCACTCATTCTCTCTTTCTCTCTGGTAAACACACACGCTTCCTCTCTCCCACTAGCAATCATTCGTGTTTAACTTGCGGACTAGAATTTAATCGAAGATTAAAATTTAATCTGGTAAATACAAGTTTGATTCGATAATATCGAGGATTAATTTTCTTTGCCCCATTTAGTTCTCGCACAGGCGCACGCTCACTCATCCTCTCGTTTCTTTCTCGCAGGCATACGATAGTGTACGTTAATTCTTTTTCGTAATTATACGCTCCCCGCGTCGCTGCATGCATGTTGTCCTTAACCCACCATTTTCGTCCGAAAAAAAGTGGACTTCCCGTTTTTCTATTCATCCATTTCGTCAACGGGTCTCGGTTCGCCTCTTGACAACTCGGCGTTAAGTCGCTCGCATGCATGTCCGCTTTTAATTCCGGGATATATCGCTATTAAGGCTGATTCAGACAGGTCGAGTAATTTAGTCGAGTAGCGAATAATTTAGTAAATTTTCGTGTATGGACACTAAAATTTAGTCAAGTAGTTTAGTAAAACAATGGTAAATTACTAAATTACTCGCTACTCGACTAAATTACTCGACGCGTCTGTTCCAGCCTTTAGAGAGGTTTAAGTGTGGTAGTTAAGTATATATAATATACAAGATCGCGTGTGTACGTGTAATGTCTCGTATGTACCGAGTCTCGTCTCTTTTTTCCCCTTTTGTACAATTATTTACAACGTGGATGCGAGCTTACGGTTGCTCTCGCTCCTTAATACCCGGCATAAAGACGCTGTCGCATCTTCGACGCCTGAAAATCGCAGATTTTTTTCTCTTTACCTTATCATCGCATATAAGCTCTATCACATTGGCTTCACAAGCCGTATCGTTATCGCGAATAAGAATTCGAATTGGTAATAAAATAATATAATATATAATCAATAATAATAATAATAATGATAATAATAATAGTAAAATAGCAATGATAACGTAAATCTAGTAATACGGTAATGTTGGTAGTAACTGATAACTTCGATTACCGGACCGCTTCATTTAACTAGCGCTCTCTTTCTCTCTTTTCTCTCTCTCTCTCTCTCTCTCTCTCTCTCTCCCCTTTTTCCCTTTCTCTACGTGGGAAATAGAAAAACGAAGAATTGTATTTCAATAGTGGACAGATTTTCTGTTTGTCAGTTTCAAAAACCGCAAACGGAAACCACGTCTAGTGGTAGAATAAAATTGATAATAACGCTGTTCCTTTAATTTGTAACTGTTTCGTTTTCAAGCTCGCTCCTCATAAACGGCTCGGCAAGCGAGAAGCAGGAAAAAGAGCGAGAGCACACGGGTTTCCCCCTTTTTCCTAACTCATTCTCTTCTTCTTTTTCCACTTTCGCGAATAAACGACACGCCTTAACCGAACAGACGAGAAAGGTACGTAAATCGGGAGAGCGGAGTGTATTAATAACATTAACAGCTTAACGACTATTGACCGGGGGGGGGGGGGGGGGGGCAGGAGAAGTGTATATAAACAATATAATAACATGAATCACAATTATGCAATAATTATTAATCGCTTGTCTCGCCGCGTAATTAGATAAAATCAATAATAATTCGATCTAACAACTGATTACTCGTAGATTGCACTCTGACAAAACCCGGGCTCTTTCCGTTTTCCTTTCATTTACTACACTCTCTTACAGTTCTGTCCCCCTAATTCGCGACATTTCGAAAAACGGAAGCGGCCGGGGTCTCTTCGTATTTCGAGCAAAATGTGCGACGATCGCCCTCTCTTCGTTTCTCAGAGCTAGCCTGTCGCGTTTCACAGTCTTCTAAACAATACGAATCGGCCGTATATTAACTGTGCACACCGACACTAATTCCGCGCCGCACAGAGCAACGTTACGAAAATGAGTCCTTTTGATTGAGCTCCAATCTTCCCTCGTCTAGCAGCCTCTCGCTGGTATTCTTTGTACGTCGGCCAAACACGGTCGTGCACATCCGTGTGTCTGTCTTTTTCTTTCACGTACCCTATTTTGTATTTGCCTCCCTATTGATAATGCCCTCGTGGTAGGCAGGACTCGGCCAACCAGGCCTGGCCGAATCCTATGACTGGTTTTCTCGTTTAACAACTTAACTAGGCCGTAGTCACTCCGTCAGAGTGGGACCACGCTTTTGCAGCAGCATCCTTTTGGCATGTCCAAGCGGTCTCATGGTCAACGAACCCCTTAATAATCCCAAGGCTCCTCTGGTTCGTGCTTCACCACACTCTCCTTGGGGCTTTCCTCGGTGGACTGTTGCGTTTGCTGTGTGGAGGGTGGCCTTGGCGACGTCACTGGACTGTTCTGCCCGGATTTGGGACTTGGCAGAGGGCTATCCCGGTCCTGACCGTTGTTTCCAGAGACGGAGGACACATCACTTTGCGCGTCCTCCTCGTATCTGTCTTGTACAGGTGTGGGTTCCACCCTAACGGTTTCTTCAGCCTCCCTCTTCACCCCGTAGTCGTCCGTTTGCATCACACAAACACCGTTGATTATCACCTCGTCGCCCGCTCTGGCTGGTTCCTGCCACTCTGGATTCACCCATTGCGGTGCAGCAGGTTTTCTCCTATTGGATCTGACTGTCGCCGGTGCAGTGGGTGTTTCCGTGGGTTCTCTCTTTATACTACCCGCCGACCCTTCTGAATCTTCGCTACCCAGGTTGCTCATGGCGTCCTCCACGTCCTCGTCCTCGAATTCCTGATTCGGCTCCCTCTTGAGCGCGTTCATCGACAGATCCAGGCCAGAACACTGCTCCTTCAGCGCATTCCCCACCAGAGCGGCCAAGTTAGGGTTGAAATACGGAGAATACGGCAGAGGTACGTTGCCAAGGCCCAGTCTCTCCTTCTGGATCTCGAGCAGTCTTTGGTTCAACAGCAGTCTGAACTGAACTGGGTCGAACGGTTGGCCAGGCTCTCGTGGCGACTGAGTCTCAGGTTGACCGTGCGGCGTTTGTTGTTTCAGTCTCATTCGATGATTGTGAAACCAGTTGGTGATTGTTCTAGAGGATAGCGCCAGCTCGCTAGCGAGAAATTCGATGGTGGCCACGTTGGGGTACGGGTCGAGAGCGAAGGCAAGCCTCAGGGCCTCCTTCTGTTCTTCGGAGAAGAGAACCCGTTGCTTCTTGGCGGAAGCCGGGCCTGGACCCGGCGAAGCCGCGTGGTAGAACTCTGCCGTGTCGTTGCTCGAGGTGTCCGAGCTGTTGTCGTGGCCCGGACCGCTGCTACGTCGTCTTTTATTCGCTTCCCTTCGCTCGTTCTTCAGTGCTTGCAATCGATCGACGTTGTGCGCATCCGACAGCCAGAGCTGCATTCTGATGAAAGGTTCCCGACCTTTTATGCTGAGCATGTGCCAGGGCTTTGGTTTACTTAACAGCTCGCTGACCGACCCCTGCGACAGGCCCAGTACAGCCTCTCCAAAGATCTTCTGACCGATGTTGTTGGCTAGCAGAGCTTCCTTGATCTTCGTTGTAATGGTTTGAGTGTCGAGATCTTGCGTCAGCGCAGCCATTTCGTATACACTGGGCGAGATGTGCGGATGGAGGCCACGAAGAGGAGATGGGGTCATCTGATGATGCGGGGAGTGAAGGTTCATCTGCTGCTGCTGCTGTTGCTGTTTCTTCTGCAATTCTTGCATACTGAGCTGTGTATGAGGGTGGTGGGGACCTGGCGGTGTTAGCATCATGGGTGGCGGTGGCTGAGGGTGTTGGGGATGTTGGGGACTCTGTTGAGGCGGACCGAGTTGCATTTGGCTTTCCTGTTGATGCTGCGCTGCTGCTTGAGCGGCTGCTTGTGCCGCAGCTTGCGCCTTCGCGGCGTTCTGGAGCTGTTCTTGAACGAGTTTCGTCGGAGGCATGGGCTTCATTGGTGTCCCACAAGCTGTAAAACAAGAAAAACAACGTTCAAGGCTAGTTGCACACGAAACTCGTGCATTATAGTCCGAAAGCTCACTTTGGCAAGTAACAGAATGTTGCTTCGTTAGATTCGATTGGATTTCTACGTAATAAATATCTTTCAATAATCGTGCTCACTTGTTGCATCAGCGCAGCAGCATTCGACATAGAATTCCGAGCTCCCGAACTACATGTTTTAGTAAAATAACAAAACATCTATATTGACCTGAGTTAAACTTACGAGGCAGGCCACCGTAGCCGCCGGTTCTCATCAGCTTCTCCGGCGCGATTTTGTATTGGCTGGCCACCAGCTTGTGCACGGCGTTGTCGTCCTCCAGGAACATCTTCATCCTGATGAACGGTTCGCGCCCCTTCTGCGTGAGCATGTGCCAGGGCTTTGGACGCGCCAGAAGATCCGAGACAGAACCCTGAGAGAGACCCAGCACAGATTCACCAAATAGACGTTGGGAGATGGAGTACTGGGACAATTGTTCCTTCACCTGGACAGATGAGTTTTAGACATGAACACCATCGTTATGAGGTATTCGAGGCTTTCAAGGCCCGGGTTGCTACTGCTTAAGGCTTCTGGATATAAGTCGTGTTCTTTTTGAATAAGTACTTCAACGTTTTGCTAGCATTGCAGTTAAATAATTTCATCAAGGGTTACGAGCTATACAGGTACTGGCGTATGTTCACAGATTAGTCAGTTGATCAATTAAAAAAGTGAGAATTGGATGTTCCACGTTGTGTACAAGTGATAGCTGGAATGTCTATTAATGTTCTTAGAGTGTTTCACGAATTCTAACGTCTTCCTGTACGTTCTGAGAAAGACATCCCTTTGTCGTGGCTACCAAAGCGACACTTTCTCAGGCCTACAGCCGGAAGCCTCAAGCAGTACCATCATTCCAAAGTAAATTACTCGCAAGGACGATCTGAATGGGTTCCCTTACTCTCTTCACGATGTCCTCGGTGTTCAGGTTATTGTACATGTCGAACTGCTGCTGTGTGATCGGAGGAAGTACCGCTTTCAGGGGCCTCTGATTGGCCGAGTGATGGGTAGGCGTGGACGGTTGACTGATCAGACTATTCGTGATAGAAGCCATCCTTTGTAGAGGACTGGCCGCCGCTGCGCCAGAGAATTCTTCGCTGGGCGTCATCGCGGGCGGCAAAATCGAATTTCCAAGCGGAGAGCTGGCACTGGACCCGCTCGGAGTGGACTGTGGCGCCGTGGACTCCTGTTTCGGCCTGACCAACGAGAAAGCACTTCCCGCGTGTCTCATGGCCTCCTCCATCTTCTCCTTCTCCTCTTCCGAAACACCGTTTAGCATCTTGTTCCTCGGGTCCACTTTCCCCAAACTCAGATCTTGAACCCCGCCGCCGTTCGTGGCCAGATGGTGTTGCTGGAGGGCTTGCTGCTGAAGGGCCAAGAGACCAGGGAGGCCAGGTAACCCGGGCAGTCCAGTCAGTGAGGGATTCTGACCTGGCGTCGTGTTCAGCTTCTGCAACTCGCGATGGTACGCGTCCAGCGCCAGTCGGATGTCATCCTGCGTACGTTCCATGCCCTGGAGGCCGCCTTGGCTGCCACTGAAAAAGTGTGGAAACATCGCGCTGCAATCAGTCGAGGTCGCGTGCTGTCCTCAATAATGTTCGATCAGGGGAGGTGTGCTGATAGACAGATGACGTGCAAACAATGTAGCAACGACTTTTAACCAACCCTGGGTCCGTCCGTACGAGCACAACCGTAGGGTCTCGACGTGTGCTCGTTTGTAGTTTGGAAATATTGCTTGCTCGTGGCTCACCTGGTAGGGAACTCTCGTGGACCACGCAGATCTTCCACCCTTCTGCCCATCAGCTTGGCCAGCTCCTCCTGGTAGATCCTGACCACCTTCTCCTGCGGAATGTCGTCGTTCTCATACTTCTTCAGTCTCCTGTTCTGGCTGTCGAGCCTGTCTTTGTTAAACGGGCTCGGGCAACCGATCCTGCTCGGACTCTTGCTATCCCCGTCGTTCGACACCTCATGTTCACCCCTCATCTGTAGATGGCCAGACTCCGACAGGATGTGCGCCAACCTCTCGTCGCTCATATCCGGCGGGCCACCTTCCTGTGGTCCGCGCGCGAACGCTGGCATTCCCTGCTCCTTGCCTGAAACATACTCTATGGGTGAGGCACAACTTGTGGGTGCGTTCTTACTCGGTTTGGTCTTAAAGATAGGCGTAGAATTTACATATCTATGTACATGTTAAATATGGGGGTGAGACAATTTTACATTTAGATTTTATCGATTCAGTCGAATGACTGATGACTTTGTTGTTTCCTTTGTTTAGAACATGGCGAGTATCTTTGGTATTAATTAGGGCTAAGCTCTTTGATCTATCGAGAGTCTTGTGGTACGTGGTAATTATCGCTGCGGTCGAAACAGCATACTACTTTTTAGATAAACTTTCTTCTCCTGTTTCCTATACTATAAAGATTGTGGAATCTTAATTTTCTTCTAGTCAGTTTAAAATTTTCTTAAAAAATCCAAATTTCGAACTTCTATAACCTTGGACCTACAATCTTTCTATGTAAATAATGCGGTCAGAATTCAAGAGCTTGAAGCTCCGAAATCAAATTTTCAAGAGACCCTTGAAAACCTCTTTCGGATACAATCATCGATCAACGGGTACTTTAACGTCGTCGACTCATTACGGAACACGGGAACTTGTCACAGATTCAGACTTCAATTGAATAAATCTAAAATGCGCATTCTGATCAGTGCTCGTTCAAATACAACGTTGGTGGACGATGTTCGATAAGGAAGAGGCAGTTGCTCCCCTGGTGTCTAATCAGTGCCCCGGGGGCTGATTTCATGTTCGATCGAACGTGGGAGCAATTAATACAACGCAGAATCAATAAGACCTCTTGAATCCGGAGGCAGAGCCATAGCCTAGCAACGATAATTAAAATATCCTTTTCTGGTGGAGGGGGATCTCACCCTTGTACGTAGACCGAAGAGTGTGTAGTCCTCCTACGTGTTTCCCGTCTAATTGACCAATCAGCCGTAAGATTCGGACGAATGAGCCATCGATCATGTCTTTGATTGCTTCTCTACTACCCTCGTGAAACGTTCGTCGAATTGGAATTCATCGATGACGAGACCATCGCACATGGTAACTGATTCAAGGTAACTGTTTCTGACGTCGTGTCGGCTTAGAAACTGATACTTTTGTCCCTATTTATCAGTGTCTTACGGTTAGTCAGAAGATTACCGACGGAGGTTGAACCTGACAAACGTCATTGCCTGTCTGTTTTCATTTTAGCATCGCGTTGCACAAATAGACGAGCTAACACAGTCTGTCTCATGACTGTGCTACGTATTTTAAGCACCTTATTTTCTATTCAGGTCTGGTGAACATTGTTCTAGCGCACAGTGGCTTTTTTCTGATTTTTGGAGACGCGTGGCAGGTCAAATTTGAATGGGGGAAGGGCAGCATTGAATATCAAAGGAACTCGCATACATGCTAATGATATTACCATGAAATTACATATGGGAAATAAGAGTTGTTTAATATCCAAATTACACTCTACTCCGTTCGGTTCCATCTGAAATTCGCTACAGCGTGATTTCTTCCGTGTAATAAGAGCGTAATACGGTGTCAAGCTAGAGGCGAAAGGAGGAAAGATTAATTGGTCATTAAGAGTGGAATGTGGACAACGATCCAAGAAACTGATGTTGCAGTCGTTGAGAGAATATTGGTCGGCCGAAGGGGGAAATGTTTCAAGAAATCGACAACACAGTGGGTAGATATAGGCACGTTACGAGGACAATGCGCGACAGTCTATGCTCATTTTGTCGATGTAGAAACTGTAGAAGGACCGTGCAGGACGTGTGCACGCGCATCTTGCACGTGTACGTGTATTTGGTTGTGAAGTTTGAACTCGTGCCAAGGAACTTCGACTTCTGCCAACTTCTTCTGTGTATTCGTATGACGGAATTTTCGCGTAGCCATCGACTATCCTTTAACAAAAAGAAACGGTTGTCCCGAACGCAAAAACGTTTCGATTCACCCTTTTAAAAATACACGGGTAATATAGTCGAATAAAATTTGTTGTTACCTTAAATTTAGTTGAATTTCATTTCGATTTAGATACTCTAAAGCCGTCAAAGATTTGATCGCGTCGAAGATATAAATAATAAGGACACGAAAACTGCGAAGTTTACGCTAAATGCTGGATAAAGTTTCTAAAAATGTAAATCATACAGTTTAAATTTCACTACAAGTTCGAATTCAAATCACGAATTTTAAGAGACAGGAAAGCATGTGTGCTTCGTGAGAAACGAGTTTTCCCTTCATTTAGCAGAAACGCGTAATAAAAACACTTGAGTCATTATTATGCGTAACTTTTTCCCCTGCAAATCCGCTTTTTGTGGTCGCACGTATGAAATCGACATTATCGTTATCGAACGGAGTACAAATTGACGCATTGCGGCGAAAAACAACTCTACTCCATGACAAATTGCGCTTGATCCAGGTTGATTACCGCCAACTTCCTGCATTAATATATTCCTTTTTTCCTTAAATCCCGTTTACATTCGCAGCGTGGTTATTTCATAGGCTATTGCAAATTCAAACATGTCGAACAAAGATGATCTAAACGAAACGTCGTATGCGATGCAGATACTTGGACCTTTCTAAACATTGTAAACACAATTAGTTTGAATATTGGCGACCCTATAAATCTCCAGAATATTGCACATGCTTGGCATACTCTAAATATTCGGATTTTCATGTTTCTAAATCATATTTTAATACAGCCAACTGCCTGTGGACTATACAGACCAATTAGACAAAGAATTCCCGAAATGTCACGAAACTGTTCTTCCCCACTGACTGCGCGCAGGTCTGTCAACCTTCATTTCCTTCCGGTTGACGAAACGTCACGGTTCGTTCGTTTAGATCGCGCAAAGGCATCGAAGACCGTGTCACAGGAATCCTCGAAAGAGAACAATCGCATGTACGAGGACAATGGCCACGCAATGCAGGGAAATGGATCCATACTGCAATTTGTCTGACGATTATTTATCGGGGCACACGTATGCAAAAAAAATATCTTGGTGTTCCTCTTGCGACAGAGGAAGGGCCGGGGGCGAACGTTGACAATAGTCTGTTACAAAATTTCGAACGATTTCGTGAGAACCCGTCATTGGGTTAACTTAAGAAACCAGGCGATTGTTCTGGGAACAATCTTCTAGGCGTTCCTTACGCCATCCACCATTGTTCGATGACTCGTGGAAAATGTGCACAGTGTATTTCAGCAACTGCGTCACAAGGAATTTTCACGAAGAACAGAATTTTCCAGTGTACTTAACAGCATTGGGTTGCAGAACTCGAGAGTCTTGAATGGAGTTGTAATAGAAGCTTGTTTAAATGTTAGTCATTTTTTATTGGAAACAATGCGCAAGATAGTGCGAATATCGAAGGATACGACAAGATAGAAGAAAGTATGATTGTATGTTTAGTTTGACCGAAGTGAGCGTAAGGGAAGAATAAGTGAAAACGGATTGTCTGTGGTCAGACGCGTTTGCGAACCAATATGACCGGAACTAACTCAACACCTCTGTAACTTTTCATAGGCGCGAGTATATAAAAAAACGGTTTCGAGTAAAGTTAGTTAGACTGATGAGAACTTTCGTAACATACACAAATTTATTAGCAATTTCATTCATTATTCATAAATTACACCACCCTTTAGAACGAGTATGAAGTTCTCATCCCTGTGTACCTAATACGAATAGGCTAAAACGCAGATATAAGGGGATAATAGTTTTGGTTACAAAATATACGCGAAACTGTATCGAATATTGCTAAGCAGTTATGTATAACTTTCGAGCGTTTGGAAGCGCTCGGTCTTGCAAAGCTACAACAAAAATTAGATCAGCACGATCTTCGTCTGGAAGCAGTAGTCAGAAAGTTCCTAGATCGCCGACTACCAAGCGTTCCGATCCGGTGCTTTCACGCAATTAAGGAATTAAAGCGTGCGATTAGGAAAAGTAGAGGAATCGTTGGTGTCGTTGCCATTGTGCGAGTGAAATTCGAACCGACTGAAAACTGATTAGAAAGCGCGAGAGAAATGCGTATGATTCTTCAACACCGACTTCACATGAAAATCGATGGCGTCATCGACGAATCCTCTCGTTTGTCGAGATCCCCTTGTTCTTACATCCATTTTACAGTCTTTTGAAATCACAATTACACAGTGATAACGCTATCGCTCGCAGATTAGGTCAACGAACGCTACGAATCGAGTACGTTAATTATTCCCACATGACATCGACTTGAATCTTTTAATTAAAATACTTTTCCTTCGATTTTAAGGGAGCACTCTTAGATGGGATTCGTTTAAAGATAATTCGCACAAATCTTACTACCTTGCCAAGACATTTTTAAAAACGTTTATAATTTTCATGATTTTATCAAATGAATTTATTCCCGGTTTCTGAAGATCAAACCGGCGTGCTCTGGTTCGCTGTTATTTTACATCCCATTTATTTACTCGGCCTTAAGGCGAAGAGGAAATAACAAGCATATTTCGAGCCGCACAGTAGAACAATTTACAATTATAATCGGACAATTAGAGTCCCATAGCTACAGCGATGCATATCCGCGCTTCGATAACCGGGCCATGCTTCAAAGGGTCGCTGAATTAAAAAGAATTCCAGTGATTTTCCAGGTATGTATTATGAGCAACGAACGTTATCGGAATTAAAATTAACAGAACGATGAATTCTTATCGAGATGACGAGAATAAAGCAGATAATATCACTTTAGCCTATCTTTTTACTAAAGCGTCTAATCTGAAACCTACTTATTATCTACCTCTTATAAACGGTGAAAAACGACGGTATATTCGATTTCTCATATTTTTATAGATTGATTATCTCATCACACAGATTTTCCTCTACGCGAATTTTCAAAAGATGAATCTACCTATTGCATTTATGCAGTGATGAAAAAAGAAAGATTATCTAGAAATAATTTTATGGGTGTACATATACATAATTTTCCTACTAGATTTTTATATATATTGTTGCTATCAGTGGTACATTCTGGGCAATCCCCAGATTATATTATCGACATAAATGGTGGTAGCATCCTTCTGACAAATTATAGCATATTGATTATCGTTCATCACTGGAATCACGAAAATTCGCGGGTATAATTACAAAGGATGAAACTTCAGCAACGAATAGAGTTGGACCGTTACCAACCGTCTTTATTACGGTACTCTCGCGGTACGTTGCTCTTGGACCAACCGTGCTTAGATCAATTGTGTTGCAATAATAAATAGCTTGAGAGTGTCTTGCTGAATAGTGGGCTGCGATCCAAATGTATTTGTCATAGGATTAGCAATTCGCACGATTTTTGCTGCGAATGTTCATAACAGAATATATTTATCGCACACAGTACTTGCGCCCGCGACACGTGTTGTTTCAATAAATACGAAGGCGCTAAATATACACCGATAAATCCTTGCATATGATTCTAAACAAAAGTACGCAGAACGTGTAACTTATGCAAGCTGATGGTTTGCATAATTTCGGGATCCTCTGACGACAACACAAATGTCAACATTTCAATGCTGTACCTTTATCTATATTTTACAAAAATATGTATTTGCATAAATGTTTGCAGTATGCTATTGCAGTTAAGAGTAAAATCTATTTTTTCTTTATATTTGCTGAACGAAAGAAATTTTGCAACATGAATACGATCTGAAAATTATTACAATTTCCCGATTTATATCATACAGATTCCGGAGGGCATTTTCCAAAATATGTCAGCGATATAAACCTGATTAGAGAAGTTTGTTACATAGTATTAACATAGGAACGTCGTTGCTAAACATTTCTTTGTCCATTACTGTTAACAAATAAATATTTAAATAATAGTTTAGAGATAGGTATAATCAACTATTCTAAAGATTCTTTCTTTTTAAAGTTATCTCTCAGCCCCGGATAATGCCACTGATTTTTCATCATTAATCACGACCGATAAGTGGTCTTTCGAACCACGCTGTGAGTATACTTATATGCTATTGAAAAGCAACCGGCGACTCGTTAAACATGAGACTACATTTATATCTATCGATGGCAATTAATCTACGCGGGCAAGATCTACTGGAAGTGAGCTTATTAATCAATTTTCTGCCGCCTCTAACGATTTCCTAGAGAAAGTCTTTTACCAGGGACTTCGAGAAAGTTCAGAAAGATTTTAGAAAAATCGTAAAACGATCAATATCCTTTTTTGTTTAAAGGAATACGAATCTTTAGCGTGAACATTGTACGAAATGCAAACATCTAAGGATAGAAACTTGTTAACTGAATGCAAAGGTACAAGAATTTCATAAAACTGCTCATTTATTTTCAGAGAAATTACCAAAATGATACGATAATTGCGCTAAATATATTTTGTCAAAAGAATTTGTCTAAAAGTAATATATAGTCATTTTTCTAGTAAAATAGTCCCTGTTGAAGAGAGTTAATTAAATGAATCGTACAATTTGGTTTACATCCATCGGTTGTAAGAAATTCCCCATAGGATCTCCGAGAGGAAAATATGGATCCGTTCTTCTATTACAAACTATCACGAAACCCTATAACTGTATGAAAAAATAAATTCTAGAGGATTCATAATTTCTGTCCCATTTTTTAACCCTCCAACTACAAATTGATACTAATCATCTATATCCGAGGGAACGGCGCAGAAATTCGCGCTTATATCTGTAATTTTGAAGTCAATTCGCAACGGAGGGAACGCTACCGGTACCTTCACTTCCCCTATTCCATCCCTCCCGCTCCTCGTCACGCACGCGGTGCAATCATTTTCCCCCCTTTTCCCGCGCAGCGCGGATGATTATCATTGTTCGACGGAAACCGACAATCCATTGATGCACGACGTCTGCGTTGTCACCGTCGGCACCTCCCCCACCCCCTTCCCCAGCGACGGGGACAAGGAAAGGGAGGTTATGAATTACAATTTTATACACGCGTTTTATTTTTCGCGCGCCGGACACGGATGCCCCATTATGACGCTCGACTCGACATCCTCTTCCATCGGAGTTAATATTTACAGAAAACCGGAAACGATGAATAGTGGCGACGGTGAGACGGGGGAGGAAACGGGTGGCTTGACCAACGTGATCTTGAAACGATGGAATATAAGAGATACGGCTTTAGAGTTTGGAGCGATTTCTCTCGAGGGTAGGTACTGTTTCAAGAAGAAATAATTTGTACTGACTATAAATAGGTACTTGTTGACACGCTACAGGTCTTATGACGTATATTTAGATATTCTACATTCATTTTTATAGTTGGCATATGATAGTACATAGGTAGGTACTCGCAGGAAACGACAGATATCCGCATCTTCGTTATATGTAGTCCTGAAATACCTACTACTAAATTCACACGTTTCCTTTTGAAGTTTGATATGGCGATGGGTCAGTCACGTGACCAAATGAGTATATATTTTCTTTTGATGCTTTCTCAAACTATGATGAAGTAGATTACTTTTATTTCCCCTGGTGGCCTAGCGAAAGTATAAATCACCTTTGCGATAAGTGTAGGCAGATCTTCAACGTCTCTGCTTTCTCTTGAACCCCGTTTCCTTAAGCAACCTCCTCCCCACCCTCCTTTCTGTCCTCGAATCCTTTATGTATTGCACCCTTGCTTAGAAGTCATCCCCAGTTTCCTACTCCCGAGAGCTATTAGTCTAAACAATATGGCTGCCAAACGCAGCGAACAATCGATATATAGCGAGTGGTGGCGCGCCAACTGACTGTATAATTTAATTAAGGCTATTAAGGAGGAAATCGAACGTCATTTTCGAACTGTTTTACGTCATATCTGTCAGTATATCCTATAGGTAGCCTTATTGCCTAACAATTTCAAATCGATGGCCGAATTCTTAATTCGATAAAAAATATATGACTGGCTTAGACGATTTTCGGAAAAATAAAAAATGAGATGTCAACGGTTCCAAGCTTGTGTAGTTTGAGATTATCAATACTTGCAACCCAATTTTATTATTTCTAAGCAGCTTTCTATGCTTTTTTCAAAAATAATAGCATAACTCAAAATACGAGTTTGACCATTTTTAGCATAACTGACCGAAACTTCTGATACCTTGGCGGCGGAACCTCCGTGAAGATATCCGCCTTCTTCTGTATAGTTTCCACGAATGTTCATTAAAATGACGAAATTATAATGTAAACTAAATCATATTAGTGTGAGGCCATCGAGTGCTGAAAGTTTTAATAAACGTATCGTTTGCGATTTATCTATTGCATAATCGTCTCAGGAAGGAAGCACGCGGTACATACTGCGCAGTGATGCAGCAGAGAAACAGCCTGTTGCGCACTTTGCTACAACAAGGGAACCCATCAGATTTCTGACTTACTGAATTACCTTGAAATACGCTCAAGAAAACTCGTTTTTCTGACATCTTTTTCCAAATAACATAATACACCTATCACTCGCATTGTTCGACGGATCGAAAAATATTTTTGGTTCCTAGTGCTTCTAAAAGTCAACACTTGATAAGCCTATTCTGCTGTGGTCATGCAACCTACAAAAGTGTCTACCTGTGTACTGCGAATATTTGAGAAAAATAAGTAGTTTAAGCTCACGATGTCACCAACGCATGGCTACCTGAATAATCGTTTTTATAGCTTTGATAGAGAGGGATGCGACCTCCGGTTCTCTAGCGTTACATGTCCTCCTCCATGGTGAAGTTAGGCCAAACAGAGATACCAGTAAACACCCGTATTAGACAGCCGAAAATAGTTAACTGACAGCTCATGTGTTAGTGGTTCGCAAGAACAGATTATTGGCAGTGCGAGGCAGAAAAGATTTCTTAGGAGTCAAACGTGGTAGATTGATCAGCGGCGAAGCTGAAACGATCCATTGAAGATGAACAGCAGAGTCATCAACAGGTTGAGCACCGAGGTGACCATTCAAGGTGTCCACCATCGCCGAACCTGTTGATACTTGCTGCCCCTAACGATCGAAGAAGAAACGAACAGAATTACTGGAAGCGTCCCGACCCCGAGCGCGACGACGAACTACACGACAACGTTTCTCCTCAAACGATTAGACCGACAAGGTAACCACAAGGTCTCGTTTCATCTCGCGGACGTTTGATCTTCACCGCTCGACAGAGGTGATCGTAGGTCCGAAAACATAGGTGGGAGAACTGGAGAGAGACAGCTGTGGAAACAGATCGTTACTTACCTTTCTTGGGTATCAGGGATTTTAGCAGCATTACAGCGTTGTCGTCGCATGCCCAACCGTGCATCTTCCTGTAGCTGTCGCGGCCTTTTTCCGTCAGCTTGTCCCACGGCTTCGGTTTGCTCAGCAGCTCGCTGACAGTCCCCTGGCTCAGCCCGAGGACATACTTGGCGAACAGCCTCTGGCCGATATTGTGTATCGACAGCAGCTCCCTGACCCTCCTGGCTATGTGCAGCGTGTCCAGGTTCTGCGAGGCATACTTGTCCATGTTGTACCGCAACATCTCCTGCAGCCTGGCTTCCATGGGGTCTCCCTTTGGGATCAGCGATTCCCCCAGTCTACCAGCCATCCCGGCAGCTCCAAACTCGTCGCCGAATCTGAACGGATGCGTCCTGTCGTCGAAGCGAAATGGACTCTTCAGTGTGTCCAGCACACTCAAACCGCCGATATTGTTGTTGGCCAGGTGATGGCTGTTGTTGTTGTTGTTGTGGCAGGACTCCTGGTCCGCGGGACTCTTCGACGGTGGAGCCGTGGGCATAGCCGGTGCCACGCTGCCGCCGTTGATGGAAGCCGAGGAAGTTGTGGTCTCGATCATGCTGATAGGCGGTTGAAAACTAGGAGGCGACGTCAACGCGGTGGTGGAGGATGGCGTGGGTGGTGCAGGCGTTTCGTGGCCTGAGATCGGAGTTGGAGCCTTCTCAGCCGCGTCAAGGCAGCTCAATGGAGTAGTTCCTAGAGGGGTGTTCGATTTGGCTGGGGTGTTGGAGCTGGACGAGGGGTCCGTTGGCGATGGAAGATGGTTGATGCTAGTCGTGCCGGTTGGGGGATGCAAACCGATGAGGGGCTGTGCTTGCTGTAACTGTTGCTGCTGTTGCTGCGCCAACTGACTAAGCGGAGTAGGCTGATGTTGTTGTTGCTGTTGTTGATGTTGCTGCTGTTGCTGCTGCTGATGATGCTGTTGGTGTTGCTGCTGCTGATTCATGATGGATCTCTCCAACGTCCGCCTCCAGTTGGCGACAATTTCTTCGCCGAGGAAGGAGCCGAATGTCTCGACATTCTGAAGGGGCGGCGGGAAGAGGAGGCTGGAGGTGGTCGAAGTGGCTGAAGAGGGTGTCGGTGTGGAACGCGGTGGGAGGGAGATCGCTGTTGGGGGCGGCGGGGGTGGTTGCTGGGAGGACACGTGGGACGAAGGCGGTACACCCCCGACACCGTGGGGCGAGGCGGTTGAGGCGCGCTGCAGGGGTGACGATAGTCCACCTGCAACCACCAAAAACACAAGGGGCCGCGTCAACACGAGCTCACATACGCAGATGACGGCTGACTCAAGGACCTTCTCAGACGAGACACTGCCAATGTGGAATCACGATTTGGACAAGCGTCTTTTGGATGGAATCGGGCTTCAAATGTAGAATCCGCCGAATATCAATAGTATTAGACAGACAATAAATTTTTGAGTCGTTGGGTGGATTTGATAGTTTTGTAGTTCATATCTATCGGTTCCAACATTCAAGTTCGGTTCCATCCAAAAACTTCTGGTCCAGATCACGACGTCCCATGATCAGTGTTCGGCGACTGGTATCCACAACAAATTCACTTGGCAAATGTAGCTGTGATTAAAAAAAAAGATGAGCAAAGACGGAGAACGCATGAATATGTCCTCGCTACCAGTCGCGAGTCACCGATGAGTCTCGTCTGGACAAGCCCTAAGCGGCGCACGTCGTCTGTTGCAGCACCCCCCTCCCCGGATGGCCTAAGTCGTTCCGTAGCCTCCTGGACGATAGACGATGACCGAGACTCTCTTTTTCGACGCTTCGTCGCGTGAATCCGTATAAACGAGGAACAACGTGGCCCAACGAGAGGAAAAGTGTCCGCGGTTTGTCGGTGAAACTGTGTTCACTGTCCCTCGGTCAACCTCGAAACGTAACCCATCATTGCGAATGATCGTGTTGATTTCCGTCAAGGGCTGTGGACCAGCTCAAATGAAGTTTCAAACTAGCTTACAAGAAAGCTGGCGAGGAAAGGGAGGTTGGTTCTTCAATGGATAGCAAGAAGTCGTAGGATTGAAAAGGACGGTACACCTAGAATCCTGAAGCGATGGCTTTTTGGGTTCTTTCTCTGCCTGTGATTACGCGGCTCCTCTCTCGCTCTCTGCTTCTTTATCTCGTTCTGGACCGATTTTGTAATATCTGATCGCCGAAATAACGAATTGCCGCTCTGGCGCGTGGCAAACATCGCGACCGATCGTCCACAAGTTTGCATGTACGCGGTTTGACGTATCCCAACGTGCAGGTGGTAGCAGCGGACGCAAGGTGGGCCTGGGGGGATGATCAGGGTGTCCGCGGTGTTTGGTAAAGGGGGCATGTGGCTGTTGGCCGACGTGCACTTAACATTAGTACCTCCTGCAAAGGGCACGTCGATGCACGTACCAGCGAGAGAGCAGCTCCGAAAGAAGTGCAGTACAAGCAGCAGAGGATGTCGGAGAGAGGCAGGCAGAGAGAGAGAGAGAGAGAGAGAGAGGAGAAAGAAACCCAAAGAAACCAAGTGTGAGAGGATGACAGAAGCTCGACAGCAAGAAGGAGAGGGAGAAATAGAGAGTATAAAGAAATAGGATCAGAATAATAAGAACGTTAAGAACAGGGTTAGCGAGAGAAAAGTGGGATAGAGAAAGAGAGAAAGGAGAAGAAGATACAGAGTTAAAGAGTAGAGCAAACACAATGGTAAGCAGAGAGAGTTACTTCATCGTTCCTTTTCTCTCGGTAAGCTCCTTCAGTCATCCCTCGTTCTTTACAAGAAGCGTCCGCGTTGCGTGACTCGTGTCCTTTTATTTTTTTTTTTATTTATTTCTCTTTCGTTTCATCGACCCACGATCGACTGAGTCCTTCGACGTAGCCTCGAAGATAGAGAGAGTCGGGTATCGAAGACCAGAGCTTTAGCGCAGGAATTAACAGCGGCAATGATAAGAGAGGGGTCTCGAACAGTCCACGTTACGATTGTCTCTAGCAATTCCTGATCTAAAGCGGACGGCGACGATTTCGTTAGATAATCGATCGGTTCGAACACACCTAATATCGACCGTTACGTCCCCCTCGAGAAGCCGAGGATCGATCGATTCCTAAACACTCTTGCACGAGGCCTAACGCTGTCTGAAGACTGATTTTGACGGACTTACCGAGCGCGTCCGGAGTGTTGGATGGCTTCAAGCTCTCGGTCTGCTGGAGCGCCTTCGAGCGTTCCATTAGAAGGTGCTCCAGGCTCTTGCCAGGCTCGCCGGTCGGGATCTGCGAGAGATCGACCGACCTCAGCGCGTTTATCTCGCGTTTCAGGTCGTCATAGTCCCTCTGTCGTTCCAGCTTGCTCTCCAGCCGGCTGATGTGCTGTCTGCGCGCCTCGAGTTCCTCCTCGAGCCGCGCCGTCGCCTGTGCACTCGTCTCCTGGAGACGCTGCAGGCTTTGTTGTAACCTAGACACTTCCTCCACCAGCTGACTGATCTGAAAGCAAAGAGTTGATCTTTAAGGTAACGTTCATTTCCAATAGAATCCGGTATGTAGGGTGCGGATCACATATAGGGTGGTATTTCGGATCCTCTCATGTGCCACGTGAAGGGATAGGTGTTCTACTGTTTCCCGCAACTCGGTGCGGCATCAAACTGATCAAAAACATCTGTTCACTTTGGTACGTACAATCTCTTAACGTCGGAGTATGCAAAAGTTATACAGAATGCGTTATTCGACTATATAGTAATTCCAGACTCTCAGGCAGGCATTAATAGACTGAAACTTTTAGAAGAATTTACGCTGATTCTTATAACCAAGTTCCCTAAATTTTTTATGCGAACTGTTTACATCTCGTGGAGTTATTACAAAGATGCTACGAATTATGTAAGAATCAAAGTCCCAGTGTCTGCAAGATATTCCGGGGACACTAACAAGAGTTTTCATTAACTCTCGGACGGTCTGAATAAAACGAAACACAGTGACATTTGACGAAACAGTGAGTAATTAGACAACACATTACTGGTATCGGAACCTGTTCCTACGGTTGTCATGAAATCCAACACGGACAGTAAGTACATTACCGACGATACAAATTCAGAGTCGCGTTCACGAAATCCCATTCCGCCTCCGCGCTTCCGGTTGCTCATTTATCAGCGGCTAAGGAGCTTAGCGGCGGCTCTTTATTAATTTTATCGAATCGATTGTACCGGAATCGATATCGGCTGCTTAGCCGCTGGAGGATAATTTTAAATTTAGTCGACATTGAATATTGGTACTTATAATTGCTGGGGAATCGGGTTGCACCTAAAGCGCGTCATTTTTTCGTGTTCTCAGTGCTGGATTGCTCAATAGACGCGTGTGGGGCCTGTGAACTTTGAAGGATCACCAAAAAGGGGAGAAAAATCTTGACCCGATCATTAGAATCCACATCTACAGATGCTTCCAAGTATATCACACGTCCTTTTTCCTCGTTTTGGAATGAACGTCATTCCTGCTTATTCTTAGGGAAAACACGACGTGTCATTTATTTTAGCGGAATTTAAAATCGAATTTCATAATTCCGCTATGTGGAGCAGATGTTTTTCAGATACGCAAAACCATTCTGTCCCGCAGTGATCGGGCACGCGAGACTGCACACGTACCCCCCAGACTCTTCATACGAACAGGTGCTATGAATGCATAAGAGGGGAAAGGGATGCATCGAGGGAGGAAGGAATGAAAGGGAAAGTGTGGAGGGGCAAAAAAGGGGATGAATGACAGATCAGGAAGGGAAGCAAGAGGAAAGGGAGTCGACAGAGAGGAAAATTGGGAGAAGCGATTGATAAAACAAAGTCGGATAGAGAAAAGTCAGAAGAGGAGCGGCGAATACGGGTGAATCTAGAAAAGTGTAACTGATAGAATTAGAATCTAAAAAGGAGAACGGAGAAACGAGGTACGGATGCGTAATTAGAGAAACGGGATGGGTTATATTGCACGCGACATTAGAATCGTTAGAGCAGTAGAACTAAGTAATCCACTATCCATTGATCATATGTCAGTAATAAGTAATAACTGATGATAGCCGTTGCCGATCTCCAGTCGCCACCGATTTTGATTGGGAAATAAAATACAACTGTTAATTTCAAATAGTAGAAAGCAGAAGAAGTGAATGTTCTCGTGAAACTTTAGTCTTTCTATAGAATTTTGCAACGTTGGCGCCAGTATAAATTTTCATCGAACTTCGAAATGGATCGCGAGAATCGTCGTTATCGTGTCCCGATAAACAGGACGCAGGGGAAAGCACGTAACCGGAGAAACGCAGAAATTTCGCGGACGCCGTTGAAACCCAATCTCGCAACGAAAGGACATATCGTGCCGCGATAGAATCGAAAAATGTCGACACGTTGCCGATAACAACAGCGAATTAAATCCGGCCAAACAACGATACCATTCGTTGCATCATGATATAAAAATAATTTCCGTAAAAATGTGACGCGACACATGTGTGTACAATAATTCTGTTAAAAAGATCGGTTACCATTTTCTGCAGCAGAAAAAACGAACGAAAACAAAGAAAAATGAAATGAAATGAATCGTCAGTATGATTCAGAAATATTTGAAAGATTATCATAAAGATAATTCTTGTGGGGGTGTATGCGTATGATTCATGAGTTCAATGTCGTAAATACTTCTCTCGTATGAGGAAATTCTGAGATGAAGATACTGTTAATTCTACATATAGTGATCGTGTGGAAGACAAGGGTTCGTACATTCCATGCCTTTACTCATAAGTTCTCCTATTTAATAATAATATAAATGATACGTATTTAGTGCACTAAAGTAATAGGTATTCTTACAAACTGAATTGATAATTTAAATAACAATGTGTAATACAGTGCTGTACCTATAGCTATATGCTGCTATTAACTGAACCAAAAGTAAAAGAATAGGACAGGAAATAGAAACAAGAGAAAAGAAATGTATTGAAATAATACAAAAATATGTTTTATAACAGGAAAACAATGCGAATCTTAAATTCGTGTCTTTAAACTTCTGAAATAATGATCAGGTAGTTAATCACACTAATTACGATTTCCCCACTCTCTGCATAACTAATATTTATGACAAAAGGACTCTACACCCGTACGGTTATTACAAAAATATTGTCTCCGAAAGATTATGGATAGGATATCCACCCCTAGTAATCAGTACCATCCTGCGTTCCGCGAACAAAGAAAGTAAATCCAGAGACGCGAGAAGGCGTGCCATCGATGCGACACGATACTCTCCCACGTGATTATTCCAATATTTTCTTTTTTATCCTCTCGGAAGACAGTTCTTGGAGTGAACGGGGTGAACGGCGCGGTGGGGGTTGGGCGATCGTCGCTGGCGCGATCAATCGCGATGAATACGCGAAAGCGCGAAGGCTTCCGAGCCGGAATCCATCCACGTGTTACACGACCGACTCCAACGTACGAAAATATCGGCACGGGAGGGGGGGTTGGAGCGCGCGAACGGTGGTCCAGGGGTGGTAAAAGCCGGCAGCAGCGGCACCAGAGGGGAACGATTTTAAAGCTGAATGCGTTTTGCACGGTGCAACGGCACACGATGCGAACGAGAGATCGTATCAATTGTTTTTCCCCACAGCGAGGCATCGTTCTTTTTCCTACCGGGGGTTAATTGACGAGAGCAAAGCTTCAATTTCGCGGAATTCACGCCTCCGGCGTGCGTTGACGGATCTCCGACAAGATGAGCCGCGGATTTACAAAAAAAAAAGAAAGGAAAAACAGGTATTTTTTCGACGGTGTTTGACAAACACCACGTTGCTCCGATCTTTTTTCCCCTGTCGCCATTCTTCCGGGTTTTTGTAACAAAGGAATGGAGGGGGGCGTATTTTATGAGAGATATATCCAGTTGGCAAGTGAATCCAGAAATGTGTTCATTCAGAAATATCGAAATTTATTATATTGATTTTAAAATATTACAAATAATATAAACTCCTAGAGAAATAATTATTCGGAACGATGCAACTTTAATACTAGTAAAGAATACCATGTGACCATCACCCGTGGTAACAATAATTAATAGTAAAAAAATTGTTAAATATGAGTATGAAAAATTCCGAAATATGTTTACAGATCACCCTTGAATCGTAATCATTTGCTTCCGTTGCATAATTCACCCCCTACAAATTCTTCTCGTAGAAAGTACAGGGAGGAAATGACAGTATTTGTTGCCAGCAGTTCCAAGTCCCTTTGATTCGGCGTGTGATCGAAAATCCTTGATGCGGAGTCAAGCATTCTCACCCCTTAATTTATTTATCAGGGGTAGCTACCTGTCCTGTGCTCGTCCACCGTGTTTCATTCGCAATCGATACACAGCTCACGGCTTGAGGTCACTTCACCCTGCATTTCGATCACACGACGAAGTGGATAAGTACGCATCGACGTTCGAGACACGCGGGAATGGGGAGAACAGGGGTTGGGGCGACGGCAGGGGTGTAAGTTCCCGAAGTTGCTCGTAATAATGTCCGCCATTAGCGATGGGGTAGGTTATCGCTTCGCGGGCGAGGCTCGAGAGGAAGGACAGCTGGAATTAACAGCGTGTCGATATCCTCAAACTTACCCTCTGTGCAAGTATCTTACCATTCCCGAAACAAATCCTTTTCCACGATTGGGGACCGAAAATGGGATTCTCGCGAACAGTCGCGTGAACACTTTAGTCCGTCGAGTGCGCGACCTTTGCCTTAAATACAGCCTGGATATTGCCAAAGGGGTAAAGAAGTTCCCAAGCGTGATGCTCGTTTTAATATTAAGATATTTAGAAGTACAAAAAGGTGTCACTTTGTGATACACCAGTAAACTTATCACGTCATTAGAAACTCGACTGCTGCAAATACCTACATACTCAATGTGACTATCAGGTATTCACTAATTAGGTACACTGTAGTACAGGATGGCGTAAAAAGTAGATTTTCACTCTAAATGCAAATATGAAAGAGAAAAATGAAATATTAAACAGAAAGGAATGTTGAGAATTATAATTATAGTAAATATTTTTTTAGCTATTGTATTTTCTGAAGTTTATATCTACCAAATTGCAGGTTTCCGGAGTCCGAAAATTTGTGTTGGCTACTTTGTGTACCTACTTTAATCTGATCGAAAGAGGGCTTGCAAATATTACTTTAAAATAAAATATTAATCGAATTTTAAAATGCGGAACAAACTTCTGCGGCATTCTGTACTAAAGACTCAACTTGACTGGCACATTACTGACGATTCGACAGACCACCACACTAGCAAAAGCTCGAAAGCCTGGCGTACAGTTAGAAACCGAGGTATTCCCCCGTGCATCGATAATATCAACGGCTACCGTTCGTTCATGCCCGTGGATTCGTTAAATTTAATGTCTCCGAGTCGTTCCTAAAAACCCGCGTCGCTCTCCATATTGAATTTCGATCTTGTTCCAAATCTGAGGCCAGCCCATGGCATCGCCGCTGAATAGGGACATTCCGCGAACAGAGGATCGTAAATCCTTTTTTTCTTCCTCTCCCGCATTTGGAACATTCAATCTGTCTAGCCAATGCGCGGTGGTAATGAAAGATTCGTGCCACTCATGTGGAGTCCATAAAACGAGTATTCGGAAATCGATGTGAATTTTGGAGAAATTAAGCTTCACCGCGAGCATTGTAACGGGGAAATTTTGAGTACACCAAACGGAACACAAAAGTCAAGCACGATTAACGACAATGGAAGCTATTATGTGGCATCTCTCACTCCCACTGACTCTTCTCCCCTACTCCTATATTCTTTTCTTATTTTCCAGAAAGAGGGAGAGATTTTAAAACGAATTTGTGATACATTGCTGGCTCTCTCCACTCGTTTCTTCCCTGCTTCCTCATGTGGCTTTGTGGCACGAAACAGCGATGTGTTAACTGTTGCACGCCATTTCCACCGCGTTCCACCCCTTTTCCGAGAACTGTCGTTATCCATCGCCTCTACATCCTCCGAGAGGATGAAATCTTTCCAGTATCCCCCATTTTCCAAAAAACGAAGGAGAGGAGCAATAGGAATGAATAATTCTCTAATGCGTCCCTTTCGACTTTTTGCTTTCACGCCCTGACACGCTTAAAGCTAAAAAGAAAAACTAAGAACCTTCCAACCGTCCTCCTATTTCACCCGTTTCTTCTTGAACAGCCACACACAATCGAGTCGCTCCGTCCATCCCTTTATTCATCATCACCCTTCGCTCCTCGTCCCCTGAATCGCCCCAAGTTCGCGTTCTCCACGTTCTCGGAACAATATCATCGATGGAAGAAGCAGCCCTCGTTAACGGAACAAGCCGAAGGCGTCGGTGACCACGAAAGGGGTGACCGTGCTGTGTTACGGGGGGTAAAAACAAGGGGATGGGAGAGGGAGGGGGGCTTGATCGATGGTCGCGAGGCATGGTGGACAGTCGGGTGTTCGAAGGTAAGTCGGAAGACACGATCGTATGCAAATTAAAGCGAGCCCGAAGCGTCGGGGTGAGAAGTCGACTAAAGGGGAAGGGAGAAGAACGAGATTTTCTAGAAAGGGGTAGGATGTCGGGGTAGGGTGCACCAAGTAGCCGCGTTGCCATTGTTTCTTGACCGTCGATCATCTCCTTCAACCCTTTCTCCCCTCCTAGTCCCACTAGCCCCCACCCCACCCCCCTCCCCCGGAGCACCGTGATTTTTGCTATTTGCATTATACACACACGGTCGTCCGAGGGGCCTTTGTTTGTCGAGCTATTGATCACATTTTCTCCCGCAGTATAATCAATCTTCACGCACACGTTGCCCTCGCTCGCTCGCACTTAGGTGGCGCGCGCGGGGGCACACTCGTACCCATACACGGGCACGTGGACCGTGGAAACGAGTACGTGTGCGCGACGGCACGCAGGGGGTGCGCGCAAGGAGGCCGCTGGTTGCCTCGCGTATTAATTTTCGTTGCCTGTCCACCAATGATGCGCCGCGAGGGATCGTTATGGCCGCGCGAGGGCTCCTGTGCCTCCGCAGCTTTCGCCTTTCTTTGGCCGAGGGACGACGCGAGGTTTCGGGGGTGGTTGATGATACTGGAGTATTCTTTAATCCCTCAGTTCGGCACTGGTAATAAGGGTAATAATGATACCTCTTTATTACGTATTTACAGGCTGTACAGGGTGTTCCTGAGGATTCGACTTGAAAGCGTAACGAAACATAGGTATTCCGTTGCACCCTTGTTCAGCTATAATCTGGAGCACGCTTTTGTAAAGTGGTCGACCTATCGATACAAGTATCAACAGCTTTCGTTAATGTCGATAACTCGAAGTGAGCCAACAACGAGTGGTTCACTTTTTCTCATACAATGCGGACAGTTCGATCAAAATCCCGACGGTCTGTCGAAGACAGACAGACCCAGGCGGCGTATGTCCGTGCTCGGTTAGAAGTGAAAATCAGTGGATTATCGGATCCCGCTCGCCGGGCTCCGCGTGATCTCGGATTTTTCCACCGCGCAGGAAAGATCGCGGGCAGCCCACTCCGTCGTAAGTAACGCAGCGGCGTACCCCGATAGGGGTGGTGGGGTTGGAGGATCTCCGGAGGCTCTCTCCTTTTCTCGCCACGGGAGAATGCCAATTAAAAGCCTGGGCTCGGAAAGAAAGCCCAATCGATAGGAGACGGGTATCCCTTTCCCTCCCTCCCTCCGTGAACCCACCCCCGGACTGACTCCTCTTTCCCTTGCTTATTCTGATTCCCTTTCGTTCTCTCGACGGGGGTGGCGAGGTAGCCGGAGCCGAAGGGTTGCCCAAACTGGGAAGTGGGAATTATGGGCAGGATTAATATGCAAGGACTGGATACGTGCGGTGGCAGGGGGTGAATGGCGAAGCAACAAAAGGGGTCGAAGGGGAAGCTCGGTTCCGGGGGGGGGGGGGAGGGGGCTGGCAGGGGGTGGTGGGAGGGGGAAGGGGTACGAGGCAAAGGGGTTACGTTCTGTCTTCGTCCGTCTGATGTCGAGGCGAAGAGCCCCCGTTTCCCTGGCTTGTCCCTCCCTCCCTCCCCCGGCCCCTATCGACTCGCATCTCATCCCCCACCATCGTCTCCTTACAGGATACACGGCTAACGGACACCCCTATCGATTTTACAACTCGATATATGTGAATACCCACTTGTCTAATGACTGATCGGGCTTCGAGCTCAACCCTTTCCCTCCGACCCACCCCCGCCATCGGACGGTAGAGCTTCTCCAGCAGCCGCCCGGCCCCCCCTACCTACCCCCTCGGCCCCTCGACGGGGCCGCCCCCGGCAAATGTATCTCGCCTCATTACACCGACTACGTGCCTTTGGCCGACATTTCGCGCTGCATCGACGCGCACAAAAATCCACCATGACCCCCGACTATCTCTTTTCATCCCCCAGCCCCCTCCTTTACTCTACCATGTGTAGAGAGAGACTCGTTTGATCGGGGCTTTCCGATCGATGCTTAGTTAATTATCGATTTTTTTATGCAAACGCACCCCTTCCTGAATCTGTTGGCACTCGAAGGATTTCTGATTCGAACGAGACTGCCTTTGGTTTTTCCGCTTCGATTGACCCAGTTTCTGGTAGCGGTGCCACGTTGCTGTCGCTTTTATCGGTCACTAGCAGCTACGGATAGGGGATTCGACTGTATAATAAAATCAATTGTCGTATTCCTATCTATTTTACTTCTTTCCTTCTTCATCTTATTCGGGGACCTTAAGTACCTTGACAACTGATCCATAGAAAGAGCAGTTTCAAAAGAACGAGGATGATATATATTTCTGAAGAAGTATCGAGTCTGAAGAGTGGTCGAATAGGTTTTTATCCAGTGTACAATATTCCTTACGCCTGCCTTAATGTGGGTCCAGATTACTCGTGCGGCTTGCGAGACTCGTGAAGCTCGAGTTGCTCGCCAGGCTCCCGACCAAAGTGTGGACAGTGATACGAGCATTCATAGGAGCCCAACGAGTCTGCCGAGTCTATGGCTCGCGTGGATCCACTGAGTGTTGGTACATCAAAAGAAGGCTCGTCGTCCCATATCCCGATGCACCGAGGCAATACGAAGTATTACGAACAAATGGATGTGTAATTCCGGTGGAAGCAATAAGCGACACTACGACCCAGGCGAGTCGGTAAGGCCAGGGATATAAACACGGCGAGCCAAATCACACGAGTAATTTGGACCCACCTTGAGACCCATTATACAGAGAACCCCATCTAACTTTATTACCTAAAATATTTCCCTTGCTGTCACTATTTCAAGCAAATTTTATTGGCAATAGTGTACCGTTTCACTGGAGTCTTTTTGCTTTGAAAGTATGTATGTATCTTTGTTCGAGATGGATGTGTTAAGGGTAAGCGGAGGTTATAGTTTATTGAGAGGCATCTGATAGCTGCTTCGACTTGGTGATCTATAATATCAAGTGACTCAAGATCAATGAACATTATACTTAAACAAAATTATGTAATTACTTAATAGGTATACCTAATTAAACTTCATATATCATTATTTTCATAAACTCCCACACTACTCCCTTATTTTTACACTTTCCCTAACTTTTCTGTTCCAGCTCCTTCATGCATTTCTCCCCCTATTCCTCAATCCTTCAAAACCCCCCACTGTTGCCTAACTCTCTACTATCTCCGTCGCCCTGTCCTATCTCCTTCTTTCAATGAGGATTCGAGCGATCATGACGTGATATCTCGTCGTGGAGGTGTCCGCAAGGGTGGAAGGTGGAACGGCGAATGCCGTGGGTGGTGGCGCAAAGCGAACGGATAAGGGGCGGAAGGGGTGGCAACCGTAACGCGTAGCCTGGCACGAAGGGTAGAAGGCAGAATGTATGATATTTTATTTTAGCGTTCTTCTGGGCGCCGCTAGATAAGCCTCCGAGGATTTATGCTTATTACGAGCGGGCAGCAGCAAGGGCACTCTTTGCCGAAACCATTTCTGTACACCGGTAACCCCCTCTCTCCCTTTGTCTTCCACTCGTTTATCTTTGCTCTCGCCCTTATGGCGTTTCTCTCTTCCTCTCATCCGCTGCGTTACTCTTTCTCTTTCATTTTAACCGTTGTTCCCTTTGTTGTTAAGACAATTGGTCGCCTTTTGGGTCGAACAACAGTTTCTTCTGCTCATAGCTGCGTTTTTTTTCTATCACTGCTTCCCTATAGAATTATTCGCTTATACTTCTAAACACCCACTAGATCATCTGGATCGGGACTTTCCAAATATAATTCTAATATTTCCACGACGTCTGTTACGAAGATTTGTGTTATTGATATCCGGAAATTGTAATTACTATAATACACTACCGATCATATTTCCGTGGTTGCGGTAAACGGACGTTTTCTAAAATTATTAACTCATTCAGGATTTCTCAGCTTCAAAGTCACTTTGAACGGTGTCAATTCAGCTGTATTCCTCAGAGGTGGGAGGCGGATTGGCGATGTGGTTTATTTTACGATCAACGGCTTTTAGATCGGCAGTATTGTGGCCAGTCGCTGTTTATTGATAGAAGCTTTTGATATACGAAGTGCTCGGTGACAGTTATACACTGTGGGAGTGCAGCGTTCATATGGACGTGGTCGCATTGTCGCGCTGGCTAATGAGAAAGTTGCGAGCCGCCCCAGGACCACACGAGCAGATCTGGGGGTGTGATTCGACGCTTCAGAAGTGAACCGAAACGTACTGTTGCATCGACGCTTCGGAATCTATTATTGCAACGTCAATCGAGAACCAAATTTCCTACCACTTTAGAAATTTTGCTTGCTCGATGACAACTATCATTTACGAATACTGCGAGTCACCATGCGCGAATATATTCTGCAATGTTGACATAGATTACAACTTGATAAGTTACAAAATGTAGAAGTTAAAGTGCCCAATGCTGTCGTAATGACAAGTAGTCGTTGTGTTAATTTTAACTGCAGCCAAATGCGAACAGAGATTTCAGAATTCCGATGAACAACTGCAGCAGAAAAGAGAACGTATGCATTCGCAAATATTCACGTGTGTTATTATCTGCAAAAGCGTAGAAACAAATTTGTTTATCATTCAACCACTTGCTGGGCAATATAAAAACTGTGAATAACCACAATCGACGAAGACCTATAATTATCCAGAAGATTCTGAACTAGCTTGAAATCATGGATTTTGATGCTTCACCAAAAAGAAAAAGAACCGAAAGAAAATACCAAAACCAATGACTGGAGAAAAGAAGAAACGAAAGCATGGTACTCGATGGTATATTACACGGAAAATGTAACCACACATGTTCCACGAGCAAGCCGAAAAGATCCCGAGGAGCCAGCCAGAGGGGTTGGCGGTCTCCTTCGCGCGGTCTAATTGGTGGATCCGTAGGGTGGAACGTTCCCCGTAAAAACCGGCCGCGATATCGAACGTACGTGTCCGCCGACGTTATATGGTTCCGCGTATGATACGTGTCGTTACTCACCCCCTCGTTCTTCCGTAGAACAGAAAACCGCCACCCCCTCGTGCCACCCTCATACTACGGCCAATGCAAATCTCTTTTTCTCCGTGCGTCTCGGTTTTAAATGCCATCCTCTCCTTCCCTCGCTCCTTCTCTCGCTCTCTCTCTCTCCCTCTCTCTCCCTCCCTCGTTCTCTCCTCCTCCCCCTTTCGCTCCGTCTGTGCCTCCCTTACGCGGTTGGCTACCCTTTCCGCCTATATCGTTTCCCCGAACCTCCCCATGTTTCACCCCCGGCGCGCTCTTTGTTCTTCCCACGGGCCAACTCCGTCGGCGTCGGAACCCTTCCTTCGCGGCATCGCCCGCTCTTTTTGTCGTTGCGGCTTATTCGATATATTGTAGCGCGTCCCTGGCACGAAGAGGACTGGCGAAGGGCGTGGAGAAGGGGGGAGGAGGGTGGGGGTTGCACGGGCGGAGGAGTGATATCGGAGACAAATGACGGACGGGGCAAAAAACTGTAGGACGCGGGGGACAATTTGCTAACTGTTGATCCGTGATGGGATGGAGGGAAAAGGCTACGCGCGACTTGCGATCGGTGGTTGTGGGTGGTTCGTTCCTTTTCTCCGGGCTAGCATTTGGTCTGGATAACGGATCGGGTCTCGAAGGATGCAAGCGATCTCGAAGAGAAGAGGCGTAAAAGTGAAAACGGACCTCCGGAGGCTAGAGGTGAATTAATTGTAGGAGATACGTTGAAAAATTATTTATGTAGGAGGTACTGTAGAAAAAAAAGGATGGGCTATATGGTATCAATGAGATCTGGGATTTGCAGGCTCGTGGATTTAAGTTTTAAAAGATGGCCATCCATATTTAGGTGGAGATATTCGGCTGGCAAATTTAAAACATGACCTCGTACTGCTTTTAGAATGCTGAAGTTAGAATACAATGATTGAAAGAAAGTTTAAGATTCAAAGTTTTGTACGTGCATATAATTATTATGGTTCGTCTTACGATTATTTTGATTACGATTATCCTGAGAAATTACCATTCTTCGCGGCATAAGTGGCGGTATGTACGGCTTCTTCTTGTCAAATTGTGTATGTATCATTGTTCACCTTCCGAGCTTCCATTTAACCTCCATTCTTAATCCTCTCTAGCTTCATGTCTAAACTTACTTTGAAAATCTTAAAGAATTTAACAATACAACCTCAAGGCACCCTACGTTTATAACTGAGCCGTTGAAATATTCCCGCTTCCAAGAGAGTAAAATATTTCAGTGAAAAATATCCGTTTTACAACGCAAATCTTTTAAATTATCCTTATCACTTATATTTCTGAAAAACAGTTTCTAAGGAAGCCCATACTATTCGCGTATTGTCAGGATCAATCTCCCAAAATTTCCTCCGCAACGTCGTGAAACTGTCTTTGCAGAAACAACCGTGGTTCGTACCCCGCACTATCGAGGGTGGCTCGTGATATTGGAGACAAATGACACGACGGAAAAACAACCCTCCTGACACGGCTTTCTCCCTGATCAGTTGCTCTTTGAATATCCCCTGCAGTCCGGCAGAATAAACCTCGAAAATATCCTTTCGCAGGCAGAGAACCTCCCCAAATCGAGCTTCCCTGACCGACGATGATTCCACGTTCTTCGTTGAGCAGCCCCGACGGGGGTGGTTCTCATGCTTTTCGCTGAATTTTATCAGCACCACGCGATCTCGCGCGATACCACTCGCAGGGATAGCCACGCTGGAAGCGCGAGGGAGGGTATGGGGGTGGAAGTGCTGTCGGCTAATGAACTCCTCATTGATTGGTTAAAATTTCGTTAATACTGTGACGTGTGCTTCCATGACTCCTCCAAGGTATATCGGGGGCCCGGTTGTAACCAGTTCGTTCCTTCGAAACCACCCCCGTTCCTCTGCGAACACCCTCGTGTCTCACCCCCGCGAGGGTGAATTTCGAAGGGTGGCTCGAACGTTAGTTAGGCCTCTCCGCGGCGGTGGCTGAAGTACCAACACCACCATCGCCACCACCCTCGCCGCCTTTTATGACTGGAGGAAACTAACGAAATTTCCCTATCGGCGATCAATCCACCCCCGGGGGCCGAGCAACCCTTTTCATTGATCTACCGGCCTCCTCCGCCGAGAGGCTCAACCCCTTATCGTAACACCCTTTTGGCCGAGCTAGCCTCCCTCACCGAGCACAACCCTCCCCGCGATCGTTCTGTCTCTGCTTTTCTTCTCCCATGTTTCCGTCTCCGTCTTCGTCCCACGATCCCCGTTCGAAATATTACCATCGTCCGAGCGTGTCCCCACGACCGACCAAGGGCTTCGATGACGGATCTCTAATTTTAATATCGCTCCAGTTCGCTTTGAAGTGCCCTCGTTAGGCCACGGGCTACGGGAGAGGGAGGGTGGAAGGTTCGCGCGGGGTGGTCCGAGGGAGGGAGGGTTTCTTCGCCCTCGACGGCACGTGTTGCGGCCCGGACTTAACCCCGAGATCACATGTCGACGCTGCTCAGTCAGAGAGACCCTGGAGGGGGTTGATTTTTGAGGAGTTACCAGAGGGACGAAGGAAATATGGACATTGACGAGTTACAGTGTCGGCACTGCACTAATTTCGAGTTACTCTTCGATGCACATGCTAAGAGATGAAAGGATAAACGCTTAGTCTTTACATGTGGAGTTAAACTCAACCGTTTGCTTAACGAGTGTATCATACGATAAAGATTTAAATCGTTGCATATGAGTTTACATATTGAAACAGCTTCTGTCCCTCACAATTTTCACATTCGATGGAAACTTGTGCTTATTCCATAATTAATACAAGAGAAATTTAATAGAGATAACAATCTCCTTAATTAACTGCTTGTCCGTCGCATCGATCAATTATAGTGTATTCTATCCCGATGTTTGGTCGGTAACAGCATTATTTAAAAAGCTAACTAACCACGATGCGATTCAAGGGGGTGTAAGTTGGCTTCAAATTAACGCGTCGCGCTCTCCATAGCAAGCTTCCAAACTATCGCTCCCGATACACCAGTGGAGCGGCGCGTTTCAAAAAGCACGCGGCACGAGGGAAATCCTTTTTAACCAAGCCGAAGGGAGGATTGCAAGGGGCGTCGATAATCGGTAAATTGCCTCTGAATTCCTAGCGGAAGCAACGGAGCCTTCCCTTCGCTTTCAATGAGAATGCGCACACGATCCGTTTTAACAACAAATTGATTCCGCGAGTAGCGACCTCCCTCCTCATTCGAGAACCCGGATCGAAAGCCACGCGGTTCGCGATTCCAAAAGGATGGCTCTGAACGCGTCCCTCCGTTTTAACGTTCTCGCGTTTCATTAGCCTCGAATTCCAGACTGATAACGCGGCGGGGGGTGAAGATTCTATGAACGCGACTCGTCCTCGTATTCGAGCAGGTTGTAGCTTCCCAGTCGGCAATTATTGCCTTGCATTTCACGAAGACAGCATGAACTTTGGTGAACCTTCGTGTTCCGAAATGGGAGGAAATGCGAGTAGAGTCGTGGGCCTCATTAGCACCTAACATTAATAATGCGCATCTTCATCAAGGGAAACAAGTTGAAATTTTGCATATTTTCTGCATTTTATTCTGATTCCACAGGCTCTCCAAGTACCCCTTTCACAACACTGCGCCTGAAATCAGCGCCAAGGTCAACGAACAACCCTCCCGGTGGCGCGGAAAGTCCAGCAAGGCGTTGGGGCGCCGACACGAGTTGGAGTAGCCGGGAAGAACGGTGGACAAAGGACTCAAGGGAGGACGGAGGCGGAAAGAATAACGCGAAGGAAGAGAAGGAGGCGGCTGGTGGGCTACGAACGCGTAATCCCTAACCTCAGGCAACGACCAAGAGGGTGAAGGGACTAAGAGAGAGGGAAAGGAGGACGGAGAAGGTGGGCGGAGGATCGAAAGAAGTTTCTGACCCGCTTACGGGGATCGCGAGCCACGGAATTCCCGCTACTTCACAAGAGTTTCCGAAGTGGCGAAGCAGACACCACCCTCCCTCTCGTCTCTGTGCCGCGCAGCAACCCCTTCAGCCCTCTCGTCCGACCCGGTATCCTCCTTTCAAACACCCTACCACCGTCCAACGGTCCGCGTTGTCGGCTCCTCGTTGTTTGCCCCTTTCGCAGGCCCCACAGAGAAAGAGAGGGAGAGAGAGTGCGAGCAGGGGTGTGCAGCCTTTACTTTCTCGCTCGACGGTGAAAGTGAACGCAGCCAGCGTTCCCGCGTGCAGCTGAACCCCGACGCGTTTAAACTGGGACGGCTGGTGTGCATAGGGAAAACTGGGACGCCGTGAAATTTCTGGATTATAGAGGGAACGACGGGGCTGGGTGAAACGAGAGGGAAATCGGGGGCGGGTTTTCGGTGACTGTGACGCGAAGATTTATAGAAATGGATAGAGGAGTGTTTTGCACGAGCAAGAAGGACGAAACTGTTTTACGGAAGACAACAGGGACTCGCTCAATTATCTATTGCTTAGCACTCGCATTAAAGGCAGAACTATAGCTTAGGAGACCAACAACACTGAAACTGAACTTCGCTTTCCTCTTACAATTTGTCGATTGCAACTATCAGAGTGTGGTATCTATACTAAGGTGAGGAGACATTCGTCGTTTTCTTATCAGTCAATCTTACGGGTTTTAAACATTTTTCCATAGCCTTTACATTTCGAGGCAGATTATTCGTAATGGGTTAACTCAAACTATTCGCTTCCGAGTGCACATGGTACTTGTTCAAAGAAGCAAATAAGATATACCTACATACATATACATCATTTAAAATGCAAACCTTTATAAATATGAGCTAAATTCGGTGCCTTGAGGTTACAAGTTGTAAGAGACCAAAAAACATGAGCCACGCGTTCACGTAAAAGTGACCAATAAAGCGTTCCCCAGAACGTTCTGCCTCCATTAGCAATTGCTGTCCCAAGGAGCAAAGGTCCTGGGAACCCGCGGAAACGAGTCGAGAGCCGACCGAGCGGTGGAAAGCACGAAAGGTCTACGTCCAAGCAGCCCGATCGCGAGCTGGTAACGCGATAGGCAAGTCAGAAGCCCGCATATCTACGCGTAGGAGGATGAGGAATCGGAGGCTGGGGTGGTTTAAAGGGGTTGATAGTAGTGGAACCGGTCGCTGGTGGTGGTGGAAGGAAGAAGGTGGGGTGAGTGAGAGAAATAGAGGGCCATAGAGGGTGAAGGGATGCCGGGGAGAGAGAGAGAGAGAGAGGGAGAGCGATGCAGTGTATAGGTAGCTTTAGCTTCATCTCGCTCGGTATCTTACACCGATACCCAACTCCCGCCCCGTTCTAACCCTTTGCCGGGCGATTCATCCATCCCCTTCTCTCTTTATTTGAGTATAATTATTGATTATTGGGAGGACGGAAGGCCGGCTACTCTAGGACGTAGAGAAGGCAGGCAGGCAGGCAGGGTTGGTATAGGTACCAACGTTCGAGAGGGTTGGCTGGAGGTTGAAGAACGGTAGGAGGGTGATTAAGCTATATGCCTGGCATATCCCACCCCGCTGCTATCACCCTCCGCAGTCTCACCCCCTCGCTCGTCCTCCTTCTGCGTTCGCCTTTCACTCAGCCAACCCCTTCGCCCGCCATCCGTTCTTCCGATACCGCGAGCCCGGCTGTCTCTCTCGATCTTTCTGTACTGACAATTAGACTGATAGGTATATCTTAGTCTGCTATCGATTTGATTCCACCCTATCGTGTAGGGTGCACCCGCACACCCGGGCGAAATTTACATCGTGTATGCTACAACGACGTCGAACGCGGTGCCGTCCTACGGCAGACCTACCTCCAACCCCCCCCCCCCTCCACCCCTCACGAACGGTGCCTGCCTGCCTCACTGCCACCCTCTTTCACTCCCACCCTCCCTCCTGCCCCTTGCCAACCAGCCTGCCTTCTTCCCTGTTCTCGCGCTCGTCCGTGTCCACCACCTCTCTCCTCCGCCTTCGGTGCAGCCTTCGATTATAACCGAAACCCCTGCGCCCTATCTCTCCCGTACCGCCAATACATCCGCCTTCCAAGGGGTTGATTAGTGCATTACCACTCGAACTCGTTCCACCCCGAACCCAACCAGGGAGAACGTTTCTGTTCGACCTCGTTCGCGCCGAATTCACGCTCCGTTCTCCGCGGTACACCCCCGTCGTCCCAACCCTCCCCCTCCCCCCCGTTATCCGTCTGTCTCGCTTCGTCCCTTCGGCTGGAGGACGTTTTTTCCACTCGACCACCCCCGTCGCTCTCCCTCCCGCACTCTGCCCTCCTCGGCTCGTGGGTATTCCTCCTTCGATTGCGACGTAATCCTACGACGTCCGTTACTGGGCCCAGCGATCGGTAATTGTGGGATTAATTATGGAACTTACCACTCACCCTCTCCTGCTCTCTCTCACCCCCCGCCCCCAAACCTCCCGGGTATCCTTGGAGGACCCCGATTAATTCGTAATTCCGCTCGTAGGCGGGAAACTGCACGTTGATGACTCACCTGCAACAGAAAACGGAAATCGCGGGGTTAGCCAACGTGTCGTTGGGATTTCTGCATCGTTGATAAGTGCAACTGTGATTTATTTAAAAAGTGCTCGGGAAATAGGGGTTATTAAAGTTGATAAAATGTTAAAGTCGTGAACGTCAGGTATGCTGCTCAGACTGTACTAAAGAACCTATTCTTCGTTTTGCAGGATCTTCAGATTATTTAGATGCCACCGAAAGCTGATATCCTACTTTCAAATACCACAGATCCGATGTTAAATATAATACGACGCTTCAATCGCTTGAAAGAGAAAGGATGATTTCCGAACATCGTAGTAAGGGGAATTCAGTTACGCTAACCACCTGTCGTCCTTTGACGACGCATCAGAGCCGATATTCTCCTCGAACCACACTTAGATCGCAGTGTACGCGTCGAATCGGCCGATCATCGTTCCCCGAGGTGGCTGAATACCGCTTTAGAAAACGATCGAACACCCCTAACGACGTTGAACTGGAAACAACGAAAAGTCACCGCGGGAAGCGACACGAAGGGATTACGGGGGTGGGGGCCGGATTGGACAGCATCGAAGTCGATTATTAAAACCCCGCCGAAAGCCAGTATCGACGGTGTCCCGCGCGTAGGCGCTCTATTAATTGTCGAATAATGAACGAAGTTAATCGACAGCTCGACGAGTGTCGACCGTCTCCCCCTCCCCCGCCCAGACCCCCTCGCCGATCCCACCTCTGCGCGCGTCAGCCCCCGTCGCGGGTACATCACCTTTATATCATTATATGACGGGCTAATGAAATTTTCATAGCGTCGAAATATCGATGCGCTACGCTCGATGCTTTGTATCGGTCCATCAATCACCCACCTTTCGATGTGTACACACGTATACACCCACAGTGAGACAGGTGCACACATCGATTAAGGGTGTTATCCCTTTCTCTCGCTTGTGCAACTCCCCTCGCACGCACCCGCGGAATGTATAATTGATGTCCGTCCGACCTGTAAACGAGTGACCAGCCGTTGTCATTCGATTCGAATTCGATCTCGACCTCGGCGCGGTTTTTTCTTAAAGGGGGAGGGGTGGATACACGAATTCGTGGACCTTACTTATCGCGCTGGTCACTATGGGCTGCTGTAGGGAATCCTCTGGCTGGGCGCAACATAGGTACATATACCTATACGAATGGTCGAGAGAAATTTTAAAGGGCGAAGGATGATAAGAGTATACTAATATGGTTCGATAATATGTCTCGCTGGAAGTCATGTATAGAGATGGATTTCCCCGTGACAGGCTAGAGATACTAAAATTGTTGGTAAAATGCAGAATGAACTTCTATTTACGCACGTAAAGAAAAGTAACACCTGTGTGCATAGCAATTGTGGGCGAAGGTATTGCACTCTCCAAGCTAATCCCTGAGATGGAAATGAAATCCTCAGTCTTGTTACTACTTCAGGGAGTAAGAGTGGTACGCGACAAATTGATTGTTCCGCGGTAATTTGTCTTACATATCAGAAACGATGTCCCCTTCCCTACGATTGCGTTGATGGCGCCGGAAAAAACAACTAGGCGTCATAGGCGGCGGAAAAAAGAGGTATCGACCGTAAAAACGATAGGGGGAGGTGTATGTCCTCCAGGTAGAGGCTCTCGCGAGCCGCAAGAACGTTAATCTCACCAACGGGAGGGTTTTATCGCCTGCAACCCCCAAGTGACACGCGACTCGTCGTAAAAATCTCAGATGCCCCCTGGGCAGGTGAACGCGCCGAGCCAGGGCAGTAAACGTTGTCGGTTAATCGTGCGTGCCCGTTCGCGTGTACTCGCGTGTACGTGCACCTACACACGCGTTGGTTTCCCTCCCTGAAAGTGAGAGCGGGGTATCGAAAAGCAAAGCAAGGGACAGGAGTTATAGATTCACAAAGGCAGCCGCGGGGAAGAATGACGACTCAGATACTCGGATGGGAATCATATTATAGCAGCTCAGGAAGGACTAAAAAAGTTTAAAAGAGGAGAAGTTTAAAACTGTGGGTGACAGAGATCTGTGAACGAACGGTGGTAACAAAAAAGGTAACGATTCTGCTGGCAAGGGATAGAGAGTGGGAATAATGGGGCAAAGGTCAGCTCAGAAGGGTGCTGCAGCAAGGTGCGGAGACAGAGAGAGGTGGCTAGAGTAAAGAGAATGCTGAATCCTCTACAATTGCAGGAAATGGAGCATAGATTCTGATGAGAGAAATACCTATAGAAAAAGCAAAGAAGGAAACCAGGGGGTGTTGAACAAATGCGAGACTGCAGTGCGAACCGGAGCTATCCGGAAACTTGTAGGTTTAACAGACTCGGTAATGTAACAGTGTGGATACAGAATTCGAAAATGAAACAAGATATGAGGGTGAAGCTCCCTAGAACAGAAAGAACCTAGGACGTGCCAACTGTAATCTGTCCTTACTGCAATCTCCAAACCGAGAGAGGATACTTGTACCCGCAAGAAGTTCTAATGCGAGGAGAAACGAATATAGACTAGCAGAAAAAAGTACAGAATAAAAAATGGGATAACACAAGAGGTGCTACAAATTCTAAATAAAAGCGTTCGAAACGGGGAGAGAGCAGGAGACGCGAACGAAGAGAGGGGAAGGGACGCTGAGAGGCAGCAACGGTCCGTCGACAAGCTTGTAAACCCATAAAGAAATTTCATAATAAATAGAGAGAGGCTCATCGTCGGTTTTTATCGGCCCGGAGAAATTACACGGTCGGGGCGTGCACGCGTATCCGTTTGAATTTACAATACTTCCAGCTATAAAGGAACGGGATGGCGGAGGGGCAGAAGGGAGGCGAAGGAAGAGCCGAGTAGGCTGGTTAGGGACGACAGAACGCGCGCGCGTGTGTGGGCACGTGAGCGGGTGTTTGCTCGCGCGAGCGGGCGGGGGTGTCGTGCGATGTAGGTGGGACATTTATACGCCGGAGAACTAAACAAAACCGCGTTCACGTGGCGGCTGTACGGTTTTATGGTCGCGGGACGATCTTGGAGAAGTTTGATCGCCCCGTAGAGTAACTCTCGTCGCGTTGGCTCCCGTGAAATAAGTGGAGCTTCTCCCGACTGGAAAGCGTTGCCTCTGTCAGGATCTACATTCTACAGTGACAGAAAAATGGGTTCATACGCGTCAGCCTATTGATTAAAACTGAAATATACCTTCAGAGAAAAATATGTATTTTATCCGGGATTAATAACTCTTCGTGGAAAGGGGATATTGCAGCGGGATGTATAAAGTAGTGAGTGGAAATATTCATCTATTTATACAATAATTACACGAATGTAATTTATAAAAAAAATTGTAAATTAAATTGTAGAATTAGAGGAAATCCCTCCGTGTACGTTTTTCATTTACTAAATTCCATCGTATTTTATTTACTGATGCCATTTTGTATTGTGATGAAACATTGTAGGCACGGAAAACAGGGACAATGATAATAATAATATATGGACTGTTTATTTTGAAAGTGGTGTAAGTCCATTTTCTCTTGTTTCGAGAAAATTATATACATAAAAAATTTACATTAAATTAAGCATGAATTACGTGATATCTCATTTTTTTAAAAAATGGACTTACACCACTTTCAAAATAAACTGTCCATATTACTGATAATTGTACGCTTTCGGCATAGTATATGACTTTTAATTTAGCATTACGAAATGCTAAATTGAAGTGAAAAGTTATAACATATTGTTTTTCTGAAGTGTATACATATAGAATAATTTGATCCGTTTTTAGGAAGTTCGAAACTTTCAAATGTTTAATAAGATATATTAAAATTTGTATACATATTTAATGTCGCCACAAGAATAGACCTACACAAGGAAAGACAGTGTAGTTGAAATTTTGATATTTTTATTTAGGGAGGAGCGCCAAATGATTGGTGCAGTTAATCTCAGCTACAGCTCCATTTGCAATTGTATCCAATAAAGATGTTAAAGAGAAGCAAACAATCTCTAGAATGAACGTTGGTCAGAATTCAAGTATTCTATTCAGCCTTTTTCCTTATTCAGTATAGAAGTTCCCGTGTTCAAAAGTGGAAAAAAATAATGATCACGATTAAAGGGTAAGAAAAAACTGAAACACATAAAGTGTAACAACAACTATGACTATTTTATATTGCATTCAATTTTGATAAAATTTTTTCTCTTTGCGTGTAACCAGAAAGTTACTAAAATGCACGTGTTATCTTCTGGTGAAGTTTTGATTTCCAAAGAATTCTGAAGAATCCTACCTATGTGTCTTTACCATATTCGATTATAGAAGAAGCCCGCGTTAATTTTGATCCCATTGTTAGAATCCTTAAGCCATCTACCAGATCGATTCACGGGAATGAATTCAATTTACGTAACTCTTCGCGACACGATTCTTTCATTCCAACGTTATTCCACGATTTTACTTTCATTCTACCTGCTGTCTTCCTTCAACGGCTTCGCTGTTCGTTAATCAGACGATCCCCCCCGTAAACAGTTAAATAAATAAGCTCGATAAATATACAGTCTCGACGAAGGAGGGGCTGAGAATAATTGAAAATTTGCCAGCGGTCACCGAAAGTGTGTGTAGAAGGGGGAGGAGGGGAGCCTGCGGAATCGATAGCGATATATTGAAACTGGAAGTAGCTCGGGGTAGGTGGATTAGAGTCAGTTGAACCGTCGTTAATCGATATCTCCACAAAATTACCTTTTTTAAAAAAAAGGTACAAAAAAGAGCGCCAAGTATATAATCCCATTTAAAAACATTGTCGTAAATTAATATAAATTTATTAATGTGCTATATTTAACTTTACAAAAGTAATGATATACAACAGTTGCGCCAATTATCACACTGGCTATTTGCACAAAGAACAAAATGTATTCAATAATATTAAGCAGATATATTTTTATACAAATAAATATTTTAATACGAATAAATATTTTATTCAAAATACTTGGCGCTGCTCTCCAAATTGGTGTTGCTAAACTGAATAAATATGCATAAATTGCATTAAAATCTTTTTCTTTCTTTCTTGTCTCTGTGGTGTCTTGTCTTGTTTTATTTATTAACCAAGACAATTAACATTTTTTCGGTTGCGCAGCGCCAAGTATTTTGAATAAAATATTTATTCGTATTAAAATATTTATTTGTATAAAAATATATCTGCTTAATATTATTGAATACATTTTGTTCTTTGTGCAAATAGCCAGTGTGATAATTGGCGCAACTGTTGTATATCATTACTTTTGTAAAGTTAAATATAGCACATTAATAAATTTATATTAATTTACGACAATGTTTTTAAATGGGATTATATACTTGGCGCTCTTTTTTGTACCTTTTTTTTAAAAAAGGTAATTTTGTGGAGATTTCACACATTTTGTAGTAGTGTTTATTGATATCAATCACTTTACGACATTGTTTTTAGATGGGATTTTTTTTTATGGGATTATATACTTGGCGCTCTTTTTTGTACCTTTTTTCTAAAAAGGTAATTTTGTGGGGATTTCACACATTTTATACTGTTTATTATGACTGGATAATTTTTTCACCCCCTCGGGTGAATTATTAATATTAAGTGAAATATTATATTGCCATTCAAACTACGCACGCCTGCAAAGCTGCAAGACAATTGGATTGGTGGAATTGGTTTAAATTTGAGTTTCCAGACATGAAGCAAACAGAGAATCGTGGCTGAATAAAATCGTTTAATTAATATAATACTATGTCACAATAAATTTTTTTCTCTAGCGTAGATTATCTGTAAATATATAAAATCCACATTTTAGTGACATCTTAACGTAGAACATATAGAAATAGAGTGGCCCTTTGTTATAGTAAATGTAGAGACTACAAAATGTGCCCGAAGGAAGTGAGAGCGCAGAATGTCTTGTTGGAGGAAATTTAAATATTTTTAACACACAATTTATTGGTGCTGGAATAAAATTAATTTAGTATGTTTATTGGTGAATTGAAATATTGTTCATGGGAAACTAATCAAATTAATGAATAGCGTAGGAACTACTGTGGATTTTAATAAAATATTATATTCATAATACTTCAGAGATTTCAAATCTTATGTGAAAATATGTTTCACAAAAGTTTGGAAAGTATCGAGGGAGATGCATATTCAGTGTACTTTCTTCAGTAATGTGACTTACTCGACATTGCAAGCAGTACGCCATAATTTTCTTAACCCTTAATTGGTATACTGTTGTTTTCAAACGTAACTGATATACTGGGGTCGTGGCAAACCCCAAATAAAAAAGGGCACAGAAACTTGTAAAGTCAACACCAGAAGAACCTCTATGAATATTTTGTTCTTAGGTAATGTATAAAATAATAGGAACGTAGAAATTTAAAGTATTATTACAAAGTTAATTATAAATTTAGTTTACAAACTTAGACAACCAAAAGTTTCACAGCGAACTCTGCGTGCCTGGGGTAATGAGTGACCCCAGGATACCAGTTAAGGGTTAAATATCAATGCTACGCTAATTTGAAAAATTTTGTCGATTTACCTTATTTCACAAATTTAGAGAAACTTGTGCGAAACAAGATGATTCTCTGTCTATGTAATAACCTTCTCTGGACAACCTCCAAGCCTGTGTATCCCCTTCATTTCTGTTCAAGCCTGTGCATCCCCTTCATTTATGTCCAAACCCGTGCGTCCCTTTCATTTTTATCCGAGCCTGTGCGTCTCCTTTATTTCTATTCAAGCCCATGCATCTCCTTCATTTCTACAAGTTTTACATAAAAACTCTAATGTAAAAATAGTCTGATGGTATAAAAACAATATATTATTTTGTAAAAACTTGTGTCAAAGAAGACGCTACTCTGTCGAACCTTCTCCGGACAACTTTCAAGTCTATGCGTCCCCTCCGTTTCTATAAGCTCTACATAAATAGTCTATTAAAAAATTTTTGTGACTTACCTTGTTAATTTAGACAATAATTCGGTGTCCTATGTCGTGTAAAAAGTCGTGACATTTCAAAAATTTAGACAATTTCCATATTTCACACTTCGCAGGTTATGGTTCTTAAATACTAACTAGGTTACGTTTATATCTCTACAGACGTGCTTTCTGCTAGCTGTCACGTGACTATTTGTTACGCGATTGGCCGAACCCGCATCAATATATAGATATACACGCTGCGCGAGAACTGAGTGTATCAAGTTACACCACGAGCCAATGAACGACGTGCCTGAGAGACATTTCTCTCCCTTTCATGTTCCCCTCTTGCCTACACTTTACCAGGACGATGCTGAATTTTTAAGAACATGAAAATCGGGAAATCGCCACTTTACAACGAAATATCTCAGCTCATAAGGCACGTAGGAACAAAACGAAGACACTTTTCTTATGTAAATCAAACCCAGACTATCCATTAAGACCATTCAAAATCGAATCGGATCAGCCGTTATTGAGATTCGGAAATATCAGGATTCAGAATAGCGAGTCGTCGCGTAATAGAGACACTGCAGTGCTCGCGCTGCGCATATACATATATATACTTGGCGCGAGACACTACCGTGTCTCTTGATACCGAGTAACATCTATCGAGACGTGTCTCTTGATAATAAACCCTTAGCACGCCCGGACAACCGGTTAAATTGCATTAACGCGGGCCGGCGAGTGAGAGACGGACAGAAATTCAGGCAGGAAATGGCTGATAAAGAATTGTCGTACCGCGTCGACCGAGGTCGTACTAGCGCTAATATACCACCACGTCGAATAATAATCGATATCAATAATTACTTCGAACACCGTGAAACATTCATCCCCCATAAAGGGAAAAAGACCAGCCCGCGTGGTTTGGTGCATGTGTGGGTACCACGTTTTACTTCACTTCTGATTGCGTGTAACAAGTTATTCCTTCACTAAAATTGACAAGCATTTTATAAAACGGGTCTAACAAATGTCAAACTTTAATTGAAAGGGCATTTGTCTCTTTAGAATGAATTTATTTTCTCCGAGGTTGTGTCCTCTTTCTCTTCGTGTGTATTATGTATCGTGTTGCTGCAACTGGTTGCGACAGACGCTACACCTTGACAGTATTATTATTTTTATTATTTGTTGACGAGATATAGATGGAGTAAATTTATTTTCTTTTTTTTTTATTTCTTATTTATGTAACAATGATAGACAAAAGGAAATTGAATTGCAATTTATTTTGACATTGGTTACGTTTTTAAATCCCGGTTTTATACCATCCTTTTTAATACCTCGTTCTTTGAAAAAGTTGAAAAAGTGAACGCATACGAGATGCAATGAATTGAAGATTTACCGGGAAACTGTCGGCGAGGTTTCAGTAAACCTATCGATGGTTAAATTGCCCAATCGATCATTGCTCATCAAAGAGCTTCCACGCAAGCGACAAGGAGCGCGATTAATTAAAGGTGCCCGGACAAAGAGAGACCAACGACACTTAACCGGAACGGAACCCCGTAATGGCGGTGGCTCAATTCGCTCGATCGGTGTTGCTGGCCAGCTCTGTGAGTGTATCGACTCAATAATGAACGCTTAGCGAACGGACTTGGAGGCGAAAAGCACGTTAACGCGGTCTACGAATGAGCGATCATGAGCCCAGCCCCACTGTGAAACCACGAGCAAATAGGAAAGAAAAAAGCGTGAGTGGTTAAGCAAAGAGGGAGAAGTATCGAAGAGGTACAGAATGATAGAGGTGAAACTATGAAAGCATAGAGCGATGAACAATGAAATCTACGAAATGTGCAGATAGTGGGAAAAGCTATATCAATATAAAAGTACCTACGAAAGAAAAGAAAATGTTGCTGAGCAGAATCAATATTAGAATAAAGAACGCAATAAATAACTAATATAGTCAATGTGGAAGAAAAAGCCATAAAAGAGTAATAAAAATAAAAACTAGCAAACTGAAAATAGAAGGACAGATTGGAATATAAACTCTCAGTGGACAGGAAATATACGAATGTAGAGTACCTGACAGGTTTTCGTAGAACATTTACTAGCATGTTTGACCATTAAAAACAAAACGAAAATGTTATATAAAAATAGGCACCTATAAATTCTTTATTAAAAGTTTGTTATAAAGGTACCTATTGAATTTATTGCAGATAGAATTTCGTCGCGACTTTGTGTAATCTCGGACAAATACAATATGAATTCTTTCCGTGTATCTATATACATACTACATATTATAGGTACGTTCCCATACTGTAAACTTTTCCTCTTGCAACTTGCCGCAGTTAAAAATGTAATAGTTTAGTAACCTTGAATTTACATCCTTTCAGGGATAGTGATCATTTATCTAACTTCCTACATCTCGCGCATTAGATGTTGAACATATTGTATCTAGCTACTTTCACTTACGTTTTTTTTTGCAATTTTTAATCGCACTGAGTTATTGTAAAATAAGTACAATTCGAATATACAGATCACATATTAAATTGATCTACATTCCATCACAATTGATACTTGTGTTACATTTTTTTTTTAATAAACCGCGTAGTTATATGTTTATATTTATATAATACATTGTCCTATTTTTTTCCATAAAACATGCTGATACAAGGTGCACAGAAATCTAGGGAGGTTGAAAATAATCGTGTCTCTAATATTGTGTTCCCTATATCCTCATCTTTTGTCCAATCTAGAAGACGAAACGGTATAAACGCGCGCTGGTGCGCAAGGTTCCCATTGGTAATGCCCGGATTGTAACAGGCCGCTCAATAACGCGCGTATCCAATCCATAAGTTATTAAGGGTTCGTGTGCGTTCGCCAGTGGCTGGTCCGCGGAACGTCATGCGGGTAGCTTCGAGGATCGGTTACAATGGCTAGATTATTTCGCGCTCCTTTTGCTCCCTCCTTCGGCCCGTTTGTTCAACGGAGCCACTATCGATCTGATTTAATAATTAGAGGAAGGGAGGAAGGGACATTGATGTGGATACTTTTCGAGCGGTTCTCGGAGAATTCGATGACGACAAAGAGCTTGTTATGGTAACTACGGAAAGTAACACCAGTGAGCCACTCATAAAACATAATTGATTTTCGTTTCCCTTCGAAATAATAATAATCAGTGGTTCTTCACTGATTAAGTAATTCGGCGAAACCTTTGAATACCTCGGAGAAGGCGCTATATAAAGTAAAAGATGTAGGATTGCAAAGGAGACCAATTATATTGAAACAGGTAACAAAATAGTAGAAAACAGTAATGTGTTTTTTGTAACAATTAAAGAAGATCCTATATTTCAATTAGATATCAGGAAAATAGAGATACCTATAGTATTTCCTCATTTTTTCGGGGTGACTGATGACTTCAGATCGATTCACCTTCAACCAATTAATTCATCGATTTCAAATATGGTAAAATTCATTCCCGTGGACAGTTCCTATCCTCAAAATTTGTCTTACATGCCCACTTTACCACCTCTTTCCTTATAACAACTACGGATCGCTTCAACATTTCAAATCCACTCCCTAGAGGCGAACGTTCGATCGCACGCGAGCAACTTTCCCGCCAGCGGCATCGTTTTCACCATGGGAATCGATAATTCAGCCGCGATTCGGTTTCTTTGCTTTCGAAACAGTAGTTGGCAGTTCTGTTGGCTGATCGACGAAGACGTCGCGAAACGACAGCAATGGGACACACAAGAAGATAATGGCTACCGGCCACTTAAACAATGATTTAAGACGGTACCGCGAACTTTCGTGGCTCGTGTACCACCCCCGGCCACCTAATCAAACGAACAGAAAAAATGAGCGGAGTGGGGGCTGGTATGTACAACTGATAGTTGGATCGCGTGCCACAAAATCGTGGGAGTGCTTCGAACGAGGGTCCCCTGTTTCTTTAGATGCCTCCCTTCCCTTTTTGTTTGGTGTTCCGCGTCCAGCTCCCGCGGCGAGGGGTGCTCGCAAGGGGTTAACAGTCGAAAAGAAGGGAAACTTGGGTGGTTTTAAAGGTACCTACGAGGAAAAATTCGATTCCTCAAATGCTTAAAGTCTTCGGTTCGGTTTCGTTAAAGAGGGTGAATACGGTGGACCGGAAGTGGTCTCGAGCGCGATCGATGGCAAAACTTTCGCGCAACTACTGACAAGTATTGGCTTTTCTTTATACAGTGCTCTTTGCTTGCGTTTCAAATAAGTGCCTTCTACTACAAATTTGTAATAGAAATTGGCCAGAGGCAAAATGTACGACAGTTCTCTGATCTCTTTAACCAATCACTGTCACCGTTTTTTTTTGGCAATTATCATAAACACTTTATCATAGTGTTCTGTAGGAAAAATATTTTGAATGGAATTTCTTTATGTAACTTTTATCTGTAATCGCAGCAGTATTAATTTTCGATTTTGTAGTTACTGTAAATTCTACGCCGTGGTGTATAAATCAGAAATTATACATCTGAAGCTAGTTGTACTGTGAAACTCTACAGTAGAGGAAACATATTTCGATATATGTACATCCGACCAGGAATCCCACGATTTTCAGCGTAACCACACTGGGGCAGGTAAACGGAGGAGGAAGGCGAAAATTTCGCGGCACTTGGCGGGAGCAAGAAATTATTAAAGAAACGCAGAAACAATTATCGAATTGCCGGCTGACCAGCGGGATCGGCGGTGTTTTTGCTTCGCTACGAAACCGTGGGAAGATAAAGGAAGGCGATTAGTGTCATTCGGAGAATGCGGGAAGGATTTTTTTGCCGTCAGCACGGAATGCACCAGGCCCTTTCGAGAACGTCTGTCGCGTTTGTCCCCGAAGTAACACGAAGGATCCATGGGGAGAGGAACGTGAAAACGACCAGGACACGGATTCATGTACGCGTCGCGTGAAATCACTGCAATTTACCCCTGCCGCTCTTAAGCGAGCTCTCTTTATTTCGTTTTCGAAGCTGTTTCGGAGAAACGTCCACGCGGACAGCCTCGTTAAGGATTTTCTAAATTTCGACTTCCCACGATTGCCGTGGGGATGAATAGCGGATTAATTGAATGCACAAGTTCGAGAAACCCCATCTTCTGCATCCTTACGTTTACACGAGATCCATATTGTTATTAACGAACCATCAAATACACATTCTATGTTAAATAAACGTCATTTAGTCCGAGGTTACTGAGTAAGAATCACTTGAAGAAGATATTTTATCGTATTCCGTAGCTGGATATTTTTCTCAAACAAGTCTATCAGCCATTTACTTCAAGAAATCCACCACGTTCTCCCATGGCACGTGCATATCCATAAAAATACATAAAAATACTACACTGTTGCAATAATATTTTCGACGATAATTTACGCAGGTCGTAAGCCGCGCGAGTAATTCCCCGGTTCTTCGCACGGCAATTGACCATCGGGGAGTATTTTCCGCTTTTCCTTCGACAGGCATTAGTCGCGGCAAAGATACGCCTGGCCCGATACGCCTGTGATGACGCCCATGGGGCCTACTGGGGCATCGCCATTAGAATATCTCAGCCACTCGAACCGTTCGTTCGTCTGTTTACCGGAGCCCGATAAACTCTCGTCCGCTCATCCTCGCTTTTCGGGTCCTAAAACGGAATCCCTTGCGCGCGGCTATCCCCACTGAGCGGACAGAGAGGAGAGCTGCTCGCCGAGAAGGTAAGAAACGTGAAAAGCTGGGGTGGAGAGAGGCCCTTCAACCACCGATCGAAGGTTAAATAAGTAATCCTTGCCAATTTTATTGGTTGCTTCGTCCCCTCCTCCCTGTAAGCCATCTCCATCGAGCAAAATGGGAATGAGGAGCGAGAGGGGGGGGGGGGATATCGTCCAGATATCGATACCTATTAAACTAATGAATTTAATCAGGCTGGATTGAAAACCCGCCAGCTCGAGACGGGCCACCCCCTCGTGGGAGGGGGTGGTTTTTATCTTAGGGACACTCGGAACGAGCGACGGAGATTAGATTTCTAAATTGGAAACGATGTCGCCCTCGCAGATGTGCACGCGTATTCCGAATCTCGGAATTAGCATATCTCCGAGAAAACGATCCCCCCCTCGTAATTGAATTATACTTAAATTCCTATAAAATCGCGGAAAAATTACCAGGGTATCACCCGCACCCTCCCCCCTCCTGCGATATTGGACGCGATTAATTTTCTGGAACGTTCCGGTAACTTCGACGGAATCTCGGGGTATCTCGATCAGGGCCTCGTCTGGTTAGGGTGATTCTTTAATTGGAGGGGTTTTCTCGATTATCCGGGCGGCGGTTTCTTAGATTGCTGTCTCGTTTAAGGGTCCATCTCCGTTTTCTTTTCGCTTCGAGGAACTTTCCGGCAATGTGACTATTTTCTTCGCCTTTCCTGTTTACCCACGACAGTTACGAAAACTTTGATTCCACCGACGTGGAATGAGATTGATATTTGTGTTGGGATACTTTAAACGTGGAAGAAGCGACGCAAGGGTAATTAGTATATTATCAAGGTTGGTATTATAACTTGAGTACTTTTGTAGCTTTGAGAAGATTAATTAACTGATTTTATGCTGACGGTAGGAATAAAGTTCAAAAAGCGAAAAATTACTAAAAATATTATAATTTTACAAGTACCTACATTATAATTTTATATCGCGTGGAATCGACGGATTTGCTAAAATAGGTTAACAGTGCTAACAGAATATGGAAAGTTTATAGTTTGACATAGAAATAAAATCGGCAAACAAATTTTTTATCAACGCTAATCAATATGAAAAAACCAGTACCTATTAATATTACGTATTATGTACGTGCTGTTGCAAGTACATAATATGTAAAAGTCTCAAGGGGATTCCAATAAAGTCGAGTCAGTTGTTATTCGAATTATTTTAACGGGGCACGCGGATCGTTAAAATCATTAGAACGAGCCGATTCGAAGCATCCGAGAGAAAATGGATTAAAAAGGCGCGCAGACGACGATCTCGAGCAGGCAAAATTTTCTCGCACCGAGTAAATCAACCTCCCCGAAAACTGACCCTCGTTTATGCTCGATTTTAACAAACATCTCGAAAAACTTCCCCGCCACCGTGGAAACTCCACGATAATCGAAGTCGAGACACTCGAACGGGGGTGGCTCCAATCAGCGGCACACGAGATATATGTACGCGTTTCCACTAGCATCCATCCACTTAAAACTAACTGCACACCAGGGAACCCAGACTGGCTCACCAAAGGCACTCCACCTCCCTATGATAATTTTAATTTTAATTCCGATCGAATCCCTCCGCGTACCCCTCTGCTGTTCCGCCCCTTCGCGTTGGAGAAGTTAAGGAGCCGATCTAAAAACGTAATCCTGCTCCGCGTGCGCGCGAACGCGACCATGCGACTTCTCGCCTGCCACCCCCCCTTCTCGCTCTTCGAAACAGTGTCTATTTGCTTAACTAGTTTTGCAACCCTCTTCCAGCGTCGCGGGACGCGCGATACACGCGGCAATTGACTCGCGGATACATTAGCGTCGCAAGACGAATTAATTTTGTTAGCCCCTGAATTAGGAGTCGCACAAGGGCGGAGGGATGCCAGTTTACTTTGATTACATTGGCGTCGCTCGAGCGTCATGATTACGGATCCGTTTACGCCTGACGTTTGGCAAATTTTTCGATGGTAGGAGGGGGCTTGCATGTAATTTTGAGAATTTCAGTGTTACGTAAATTTATGCCCATCCGATTTTTAGAGGGGATATACCGAACAAAGGTGGAGAAATGAATTGCCGCGTTGAAATTTTACAATTGAAACGTTCGATTGTCCGGCGTCTTTTTTATCAGACAGGCCGCCAATCGATTCCCGGCGTCGACCTATAAATGTTCATTCGAGCGAGGGAAACCCCCGAGTTTCGCGGACGTCTGTCGCCGTAACGATGCTTTATAGATTTTTCGCGATACGTACCATGACGTGGCGATCGTACAAACGCTTATGTTTATTTCAGACGGCCGGTCATGTCTATCAGACAGCTGCAACTTCTTGATGGCCCACGGCTAGAAATACCTGTAGGATTCCACTTTCCAGTGGAAGTATTCCCCACCGATGTTGTTCGGTTGTCCGTGGTTTTATTAAATTCAATAGCAGGACCTCGACCTCACATTTCGGAAGCCCGAATCTTTCGACTTTTATAATTTACTTCAGCTTTTCAAGACACAATGCCTTGTAGACTGCAACCGATTCTCTCAATCCTCCCTCGCCTCAAAAAAACTTAGCAAAATGCACGAAAATACGCGTCAGATTTTAATACTTCAAAGGAGACGCCGGAGATTAATTCGTCAAGGGTGGAATTCGAAGTTGGTCGGCCACAGAAGAACCAGGAAACGTGTAAGTTAAAAGTTTCCCTGTCAATCAACGACAGCCGGGGTGTCTGCGGTGAATGGCTCGAGGGTTTGATACGATTGATCTGGGGCCATCGAGAGGGGCGCCAGCGGAAGAAGGAGAAGAAGGGAGAAGGGAATGGCGAAGGGTACGCTCGAGCAGAACGAGAAATCTTTTAGGCTCTAATTGCCGTAATTAAATCGGGGAACTTACCCGATTCTCCGGTCGAGATCTCGAATCGCCGCGGACCCTTAAATTATCCTCAGCCACCCCGCGACGCCCGATGCTTGCCTGGAGTTTCCTTTTTGGGGTGTCGCGCATTTAACTGAGCCTTTGTCGACGTATTCCCAAACTTTTTGCTGGCTGTCAAAACTTTTCTTTGATCATAAGGGTTTCAGGGGAGAAGTACACCCCTAGAAACCCACCCCCAATTTGCCCCAGATTTCTAATCGCATCTTCGAAATCGATGCATTCCCGGAGTTTCGATATTTCGTGGGGAAATCGCGGCAATACACTGTGTCACGTGTGTTTATGAACGTTGAGACTGCGTGTATCCTCGAAGAACCTCCGATTCGTATTGCGCACTGGATCGTGAATTCGTCGAGACTTGTTTAGTAAATGGACGTTGGAGCCCGATCTAGCGACTACTTGTCACGCACGCGGACCATGTGGAAGTGAGCAGGCAGCCGGACCTATCCGTCGTGGAACCTTTCCATCATCCTTGCTGCAGGCACAGAGGAACAGACAGTAGGCCGTTTCACGAGATCGAACGGTGCCGCACGATTAGCCGAAATGTATAAACTTATTTATGTATTCGGTGGCAGATAACCCCAGCTTCCCGTAACACCGAGCTGTCCATTGGCGTCGAATTTCTTCGGGCCGATAACGAACATCGACTACGTAGGGTCGTTGACTGAATCCGGTACACTGGCGATCGATCAAGATTTGCCTCGAAAAATATCTGAACTCGGACATAGTAAAGGGTAGCAGGCCACAAAGTAAGTCAGCCTATGTCTGTCCTTCATCATACTTACGTCCAATTACTGGATGAACTTAATTTAACATTAATACAAATTCGTAAATCTGGGTCAGTCCCTATGTTCCAAGTTAGCAATGGTTGTATGACCAATTATAAATGCCTCTTAACTAAATCTGTTTAGGGATGTTGATTTATACGGAAAATTTGGAAAAATTTGGAGTAATAACACTAGAACTCTTCTTGTTCAGTCACATTTTCAATAAATGATTTGAATAGAGCGCAAGGTTCTAAGAAAACTACAATATAGGTATAAACCATAAATCATAACAATAATAATAACAGTAATAATGACACAATTTTTACACAAAATTTGTAATAACGAAGAACTCGAGTGTCGAGTGTTATCCTTATTCGTGTAAAAAAATTATGCTTTAAATATTCAATCAACATTAAGACTCGTTTAAATGGATTTCATTTTCGTATTATGATTTACAGGGGCCGCTGAAAGGGACGGTCCAAGGTCACGTGCTGTAATTACGCCGCCCATGAGACGGAGCGCGGCGTTTCTCGAAACTCCGAAGCAGCTTCTGCCGCAAAGGTCACGGAACATTTATTACTCATATTTGAAAAGGCGCACAAACACCATCGGAAGAAGCCAAGCTGATAAAGATTCTTCCCCCGCGCGCAGGAAAACCGTGAAGATAATGAGGCTGGACAGCATCTAACGTCCGTATAGTTATCGAATCGACTGATAGAACCATTTCGATGAACTATTTCGGTTCGATCGGGTCCACGCGCGGAAGTCGTAGCTGATAAATGATAACAGAGACCCGCTTCAGCTGCCGAAACTGCGTAAATGGGTCGAACCGCTTCTATTCCTCCGATTACCAATGGGATTATCAATTGATGTTGAAAAGCGTGCTACTTAGTTTTGTATCGCGAAATTGGCGTGGAAAGCAAGCATTTATAAGGGTTTTCTCTTTGCTCGTGAAAATACAAATTGAGATGACAGGGAGTCTCTTTTAGTGTTCGAGGGGAGTAAATGTTTAGCGTGCATGGTGCGCGTTACTATTAAATTGCATAGGCAAAAGACGAAAGAATGTTGATTAATTAAGAAAGATCGTTTGGAACCAAAGATTTTGGTGAGAAAATTTATACTGTTACTTAGAAGGGCACGTTCAATTGTACTAAGTAAAAATATGTGATTTATTACAATGACTCAAAATCATAGGTATTTCCAATGACAAATTATATTTTTTATTAACGATATATAAATCGAAGAATGTACAAAAAGATACATTCATTCGGTCATACGCTATAATTCAATTTTAATGTTTTCTTTAAAACAAGGGTTGGTAATGCGCTGAAGTCTGAGAAGGATAAGATGCAAGGATGCCATGTTATCATACAGAATTAGCAGAATTTCGCAAGAATAACTGAAGAGTTGTCCCAAGGGGTGGCAGAACTGGCGGTGTCTGAGCTCTGGAGGTCAGAGGGTGCAAGTTTTCGTGGGTGATCGCGAGAGCAACCCCCTGGACCTGTGGTCAACGTTCAGGAAGAGGCGACTGGGAAGGAGGAGAAGGATTTGAGCGCGATAAGCACCGGGATTGCGGCCAGTCCGATCATTGGCCGGCTCTGTGCCGCAGTCAGATCGAATCACGATCACCGATCTGCCGGATGGAAGGTGCAGCCGAAGGGATTTCCGGCGCAGATTGGCCCCTAAGCAAATGACAAAGCACGGACACACCAGTGTGAATGACGGAGAGAGTCGGTGACGAGGATGGTACGGTTCGAGAAGGGAGGGACAGAGAGAGAGAGTGAGAGTGAGGGAGAGAGGGGCAGAGAGAAGGCTTGGAAGGAACGGGTAATCCCGAAACGGGGTGAGATCAGAGGGTGGTTTTCTTGGCCAGCCGCAATCTGTCCGCTCGGGCCAGCAAAGCTCCAAGAATCCTGTCCGACTGGCCTTTGTAGTTTAGGGCTGGCCACGGTGCAACGCGCACCCCTTCCGACGAGACGCGGCCGGAAATCGAGCGCGTTTCCTATTTATCCTTGCCCACCAACGGTTCCCAAGCGGAGAATATCTTGTATGAAGGGGGAGTTTGTATACACAATCAGAAACGGAACAGAAAGTACACACCGCGAACACGTTGAATGAAAGGTATATAAATAAATCGACCGTCTACCATTACGATTAATTAATATTCGTTTATTATGCGCAGGACGTATCAAGTTATGGATCTAATCTACGTTTCACGTATTATGTAGTTAACTGATGTTAGAACGACATTTCTGAGTTGACTGCACGCAAGTGTGCGCTCACCAACGTTGCTTTTCTTTGGAGCCAAAAACTGTGAGAGGTTTTTCTGATAACGGCTATCAGCCAAGTAAGTACAACATGAAAAATTACCTAAGAAATTCTGAAGAGAAAGACAATTAGAATAAAAATAGTATCACTGGTCTACTTGGGTGAATCCTATAACTCAATGAGATACAGTTCCCTCGTACCAAACTACGGATTTTTTTATTATATTGTACTTCCCCCTTTGAAATTGTTTCTCCACCATCACCGTCTAAGTGTAATACACAGATTTCATGTAACTTACAAACCGTGGACATGTCCCAATAGCGTGGCATATGGTATCGAAAGGAGAATTTTACTATACAGGATGTTTCATAAACTGTATTACTAATTTCTAAATTAACCCGACTGATTCCATCCAGTCATTTATTACCAAAGCTTTACACTTCATATACATCTATAAATGTACAAGTTATTTTCGAAAGGTTTCACAATATTCTGTACCTCATTTCAGTCGTGTCCTTCACAGCTGCCCTTTCTAAACACTATTTTTGTTCCATAATTTAATTCACTGAAACCCAGAAATGTTTGTACCTCACAGAGTCAGATAAATCATACCTTTGCAGGTACTTTTTCCATTGTTTCTATGCCGCTAAATTCACCCTTGAAGTTATGCTCCACATTTCCTGATACTTCCTGTACAAATACTCGCCATACATCACACATCGTACGACCGCGATTCTATGCGAAATAATATTGCTGCTCGCTTCGAAAGAGATTCCGCCCGTAATTCTATCACGGTTCTGGATAAATCGCCAGCGTTTCTGGGGAGATCGTCCCGCGTCATATTGGTCGTAGAACTGACGCGACTGGACGCGCCGGTACCCCGCCGCGTCTTGGCATAATCGGCGCGTGTTGTCATCGGAATTAACCTATTAACGCCCACCGTCGTCGAGCAGGCCTGCCAAGAGTAATCGACTCTCCGCATCGAGAATTTGGACGGGCCGCGAAACACACCGGCATTTGTCAGCCAGCTTGAAAGTCCGCTTCAACAAGTATCTTTGGAAGGGACGGAGAAATATTACGACGCGTCTTCGCCGCTCCGTGTCCCGGTAATATCGAAATCGCTTACTCGAGCGATAAATCTGTAACGCCAGGGCGGGAAAGGCGGCCGGAGGAATTTCAGCGACGAGAGCTCTGCTGTGCCATGAAAGACAAGCAGAAGAGGGGCGGATGTATCGCGTTGGTCCCGCGAGACTATCGGCCAGTTAGCTTTCAGGGCCTGACAAATACTCGCAAACACTTTTGAGCCTCGCACCTTTGTTTCCCCAAATTTAATAAAAGCGAAGTATCGGTATCTACTTCGTTTGTGGACGATCGCGGAAGGTTAAGGAAAAATTTCGAGGGAAAAAAGAGAGTGCAAAATCGATGCCTCTGCCTAAATAACGATACATCTTCCATTGTTCATCTTGCAAATATTCTTTCAACTATCTACCGTATTTTCTCGCTGGGAAAAGCGGGAGAGCTTAAAGCGTTTTGAGAAATAAAAGAGGATTTCGTCGTATTGATGGCGAAGCCCGGACGAAAATACGAAGGAGGATGAATGGAGGTGCAGAAAACGAACCAGAGAAACAGCAGTGGTCGGGGGCAGGGGGCAGGCACCAGCCGTCAAAAGTTGCCGAACTAATAGGACGATTTTCAGCGCGGAGCGTTTAATTAAATTAATTATATGCGCGCCTCGGTCGTAATATAAATTGTGAGCAAGCGTCGAGGACGAACGCGAGGGTAGGAGGGGGCGGGGGGTGGAGTTCCGGTTGCGAAGGGGTGGGAAAATGCCGTCAAGCTGCGATCGCTAACTTTGATAGTTACGTTTCATCCATCTATCCCAGATACCGTTTTCCGCGGACTGCTTCGACGCGAAGTTCCAGATCGGAACGCTGCATCAGCGCGCGCGCCCGCCCACGCACACGTGCGTGCACAGTTTGCCAGATTAAAGTTACGGTTTTCGGTGCTTCGAACAGGAAGACAATGGCGTGTGCCGGCAAAGTGTAACATGGTGTTATCGTTCCTCCGGTGGTAGGAGATCAAATTTGAACGACATTTATACCGGTAATGATAGGTGGCACTGTCGGTGGCTGATTCTTAACCGTTAACGAACGGAAAGCGCGTTTCCCAGAAATCGGCGGTCTGGGCTTTTGCGGGGAGAGTTTGCGTCGCATCGTTTTAACGAGAGGCACTAGGGAGTTTCGAAAGTTTCCCTTCGCCATTCGGTCATTCTGTAAATATATACGTTATTTTCGGAATTTATGCCGCTTTTCCTGTTACATACATGCAACTCTCTCTTAATGTCTTCCGCGTTAGCGCGGAAAATTTTGCAGCTATTTTATTTAGCAGGTATACCTAGAAAAGGAAATATCCTGCTCCAGAGTAGAGTGGCGTAGTAGTGTTGCCAATATTACTCGTGTCTGTAATAATTTGAGTTTTTCAGAATCCAAAAGAATTTTTAACAGTTCCTTGGTGACCTGAGAAGAGTTGGAAAATTCTCAAAGGAAATTAAAGGTGTGAATAATGTTAGTATCTCTGCATCACGCTACTCTAGGACAGCTTGCCACGATTTCACCCATATCTTTATGTTAAATACAATAATTCTAACATTCTGCTGATTGATCAAACTGCAAACTTCTGCCAATGAAGAATAATGAGACTCTGATAAATAAGAAGTAGGCTCCACGGTTCGCAGGCTTGCTCGAACCCTTACCCCGAAGAGACGAGCAACAAAATCCGAAATAAAAAAAAGCCGACAACCCTCTAATTCCAACCTGCCGTCTAGTCAGTAACAATCGTGTCCACCGCAAGGGTCGTCGGGTTCCATAAGGGTTGCGATTCCCTGCCCCCCTCCCCAAGGCCTCGAGTCCCCGAAAGGTTTGAAAGGCCAGGGAACGGATTCGTGCGAGTTCCTTCGGTCGCGCACGCGCCCCCATCCCGTGTTTGCACACACGCACCCGCGAATAACAACGGGGTTGGCCGCATCCCCGCGATCTCCACGTGTCCGGATAAAGCAGCTAGAGGGTGCACGCGAGAGCGCGCGCCCGCGCGCGTGCTCGCAAGTCGGGGTAAACAGCGAAGTTTCCAGGCAGGATGTCGGTCCTTGCGAGCCAGACGGTAAATACATTTTTAAATAAGAGTTTTTTACTCCGCCGTCCTCCCCCAACCTACACGTACTGTTATACAGCCCAGAACGGATTCCGTCCCCGTATCGGGGAATTATCCTTTGCTTTGCGCATTATCCTCCGGCCCGCGCCTGGGGTAGCTTTAAAAGGCATCCCCAGACCGGGCCAACCCCCTTCCTCCACCCTCTGCACCATCAGCGACGTTAGACCGCGTGTCTCCCTTCCGATTCCCGTCTAAAGGTTGATTCCCACTAGCGTTCTAGGGACGATGCAATCTAGCAAAGCTCGCGTCACTCTGACGCTCATGGGGAATTTGCATTAGCTCACCGAACTATAATCACGGCTAATGTGGTTTTCGTATTTAAGAAGCTACGAAATTACAAAATCAATGTTAGATTCAATAGACTTTGCTCAACGCGCAGCAAGCTTGTAGATTTCATCATTTTGTTTTATGTTTTCAAAATGTAGGCAAGTTGTTTTTAGATCGATTTCATTTTTAAATGTTTCTTCGGTTTTATAATTTTGCATTTACAAAATTTTATGCTACTACCTGCTACACTCTGCTTACAAAGACTACATGTTGTTACGTTGGACTTAGGTAATATGTATAATGAAAGAAAATTATGAAAAAGATTAAGGGAAATGAATGTGATTCAAGACGCACTCTGTTTAAAATCGCGGTGCTTGCGCTCAAAGGTCACTAAGCGCTGGTGGGAATCATCTTTAACTTGCACCTGACTCTGACTATCGATGGCGAATCGACCGAGCAATGGTAGGTCTGTAGGACTCTTGAGCAATGACGTAATTGACATACAGTACTGGAAATATTTATTGCATCACTCGAATGAACACGTTATCATTTATACCTCTCTTATTATTAGTACTAGGAAAATATTATTGCGCAATTTATTTATTGATATAAATAATCAATTTGATAGCGATGCAATAAATATTCCCAGCACTATACGTACAGGACGTTTGGTTTTTCGTGTGGAAATAATTTAGCTGTATTGAAATTATTATTTACAGTGGTTTATAGTTAATTTATTAATTGAAAATCATTGGTAACAACATAATAATACAATTTTAGTGTGATAGATACCTACGGGTAGACTACACGCGTACGAAAATATTATTTCTAGATTACAATCATTATGTTGTATACACTCTAAAAATTATTTAGTAGTGGCTCGAACGTTTTCGAAAATCCGCGTTCTCGGTCTCGTGTTTCTAACTCCATCCCCTATTCCGCCCGCCCACGTGCACACCACTCGAATTCAATTGTGATTGATCACCCGACGATGATTGAGGATTCGAAACGAAAGTCTCGGCAGTCACGATGGCGAAGACAAAAAGGCGAACACCGCCTCTTTCCCTCCTTTTTCCCCTTTCTTTCCCACTTGGCTTCCGGCGGGCTCTCCTTCTCGCGCAGACGGCGCACGAATAATGGAGTAAAATTCATACGACTCTCTCCATATCGGCGCGATAAAAAGACAGACGGACGGACGGGCAGGCAGACAGTCGAGCTAGCAAGCGAGAAGCCCGCACAAAGGAAGGATTAATTTTAAATATCATATATACTTGCCGGGCTAAAAGCGAAGGCGGAAAGGGCTCCGTGGACGGGGAAGCTCCGAGAACTGATAAGTTACAGAGAGGCTCCCGGAGAGAGCTGGCTTTTCAGGGGATTTCCCTTTCTAGGTTGTAAAAGGCCACCGCCGACGATAATTTCACCGCTGCCCGAAAAATCATACAAGCTTTTTCACCAGACTTATTTAGACGCGACTTTCGGATCGTGGCCATACTTTGCGATGGTTCTCGGTTTATCCTACCCCTCTGACGGCGCCGCTTTATTAAATACATGGGTAAAAGGACGCGGGGTGGTAACGAACACGAAGTGAAGTTGAGGTATAAAATTTGTTCATTCACGTTCCTATTCCTCTAAGATTTTATTTTTACAGAACTTCGCAACAAGAATGCGTATGTCTTCGTCGACTGGGAAAAACGGCTACAGCAGATTTTGATTTGAATGAAAGTGCTGTCTAGGAGCATAGCTCCGAGAAATATAAATTAAAAATTAAACGCGCGCTTGCTAGTAAATTTTATTATCGCAACAGAAACTCGCCTCGGATCTTAACAGGGCTGATTCACCATCCTATGTTGGCTAGAAAAGATTGTTGAGCCACCTAGCTTTAACACCCCGTACGTGTTACCCTCGGGTACGTTAAAAGAGAGATACATGCTTCGAGTCTCGCCCCACACGGGAATTCGAGCGCAGGAAAACAGTCAAAAAGTGGTCGAGTAGAGGGAGGAACAATGCCTGGAGGTCACGAAAATCGCATAAAGCCCCGGCGACAATGCGGAACACAATCTAAGAACTCCCTGGCATTATATTACGTTCCATTGCGTAATAATACACCGTTCGCGGTTCGGACGCGCGATACACGGCCACTTTTTGTCCTGGCCGCGAATAAACGTCGCGGGGGAATTCTTATCTGACGATAATTCAACGCGCCGCTGTATCGCGCACGCTCGATTTACTGTACACTCCGCGAACGCCACCGCCAAGGAATGCCACACCGTTATTATTACGCCTTCGAACCTATATTCCGCGAACGTTCCGCGTGGCTAACGAGCCTCTGACATCTTGCCAATTGAATCGACCGATTTCGACCGCCGAAAACTTGGAATTGTTTACCGTCGATGAGAGCCGCCGCACCGGGAAACGATCATTCGTCATGTTTCGTCGTAGTCAATCGTTGGATGAATTTGGGGGGACTGTCGAATATTCGTCGAGTGAATTATTGGTCAGTCAATTTAAAAAGCAGCAATATGAAGTTTGTTAATCGGAGAAGGATATTGTAATGTAACCACTATTGGAAAATATTGATATTTGAAAACATTATAAATTTATCATGGCAACAAGTAGAATTGAATACCTTTGAGTGTAGAAGAAAATTTTCAAATCTTATGTTTGTGAATTGCTTAGGAGAATTCCTATAAATATACTTTCGACATCAGTTCGATCTCTTCCTCCCTTTGGACTGATACCTTACTAAGAAACATTTCATCCTAGCGACCCCCATTAATAGTATTTTTATATTAGCAAATAATTTTAGTCGTAGTTTACATTAACCCAGCCATTTTCGCAATACACTGAGTGCATCCAAACGTGATATGAATAAAATTTTAAACGAAACCTGGCCAATTGCGTGAATTGTACTTAACCTCTAGTTTCTATAGGCATACTTTGCCATTGATCTCATTTGATAAATAAAAAACCACATCTTCCACAGCTGAAGATGTAACGAAGGCTTTTCCCAATTCTCCTACCACCTGAGCTGCCGTCGATCAAAAACTACAGTCCATTCAAGAGTAAGATAAAAAATTCTCTGTTCCTTCGTTTACAGGGGATACTCGAATTCCCAATGCAACGAAATTAACCGAACCTCCGCAGAATCTCCCTGTGAAGCCGATCGGCGGAGGGAGGGCAAGGAGGGTAGCCGGGCTCTTGTGCCGGATTAATCGTGAATTATCAATCGTCGGAGCCGTGTCGAGTCGAAAGCCGAAGGAGAAGGGCTCCCGCGGAGAGGGCTCTGCTCAACGACGTTTCCGGTTAATCGCGTTTGCGGAAAAACGGAGATAATTCCTGGTCGCCCGTCTGGACGGTGGAGGCGTGTACGTGGTGCGGAGGAAAAGGCACACACCGTCCCCGAAGAGAGAACGGGATGGGGGCTGGGGGTTATAACCATGTAGGATCTCCCGGAGGGGTGAAAAAGTTGGGTCGTAGGTGATCTCCACCTCCCCGTGCATGAGGCCGGGAAGCCGGTAGCTGGGGGAGGGAGGTGTGTGTGTGGGGGGGGGGAAGAGAGGAGGAGAAGTAGGGATTGATATTCGCGGGCACACGGAATTTTTAACTAGCCCTGGCCAGCCTTTAGTCGTTCCGCCGCGAAAGCGCAGCAGAAAAGTTATGAATCTAATTTTCAGCGTATTTGTGTCTCGGCCACCCCCGTGGCCCTCCCCCTCGCTCCACCGCCAGGAACACCTATATCAATCCACGCCCCACCTCACCCTCTTCCACGTTGCTCTGTCTCTTTCCTAGCGTCCCTCTTCCACCGCGTCGTCTCTGTCTTTCGTTTCGCCTCCACCCCTTCCGTCGTTCGCTTTCGCGTAATAAAGCGCGCCGCGGCTTCGTTAGGTTTTTATCTCGGCCGGGGGAAAAAAATTAATTTCGAGAGACGCCATGGTTTTTCTACCCCTCCCTACTTCGCCTCCGAAGTTCGTATGCGCGAGGAGATGGAACGTGCTCCGTACGAGCCGCGTTTCCTTTATTCCCTTCTCTCGTTTTTATGCGATATAGTTGGCCAGAGATGCTAGCGAAACGGTGCACTCGGTGTTACTTTTTAAATGCGATTTAAAATTTAAAGGATTTCAAGCTGGACGTGGCCGCCGAGCTGTAGATTTCGACGCTAGGTTTATGGCTCGTTTACAGCGTCGGTACAATCTTATTAGAATTTGGCCTGCTGTATCTAAAACGGTCGGATGACTTTGCGCTGGACTTAAGGTGGCTTTACAACGGTGCTTCTGTGAGTTAACCTAAATGAGTCTTATGAAGTTAACCGTGAACTGAAAGGAAAGGAGAATATACTAAACCATCAACGGCGTGAAAGGTGGGCAAAGCAGAGTTCTAATTTTTGTCATAGCCACCGAATATGCACATTGTAATCGCAGCTTGGCTCAATATTAATTCTTTCTGGCGAAACGATGCTATCGCGATCCACTATCCACTCCCAACTAATGCTCCTCGTGCACTTCAATGTAGCCAAGCGAGCGCTAGAGCGCCAGTGTAAATCAAAGCAAAAAGTCCCTATATTTCCCCATACATCACTGCCGTGGATCGAGCATGTAATTCCCGGACTCGCGTTCGTCACAGTTATAAGCGATAATTCCAGTTAGTGCCTCGAGTCCCTCCTGCGGCTACGGTAGCCACCATGCACACCATCGTGTGCCCGCGCGGGCACACATATATCTCCGTTCTAGATCGTGCTTCGTGCAGGAGTAGGAAGGTGGGGGGTAGAGGTTAAGTCACGATGCTACACCATCGCGGCCCATTTCTATAAATCTTCGGCGACCCGATAAGAAAAGATTGCCTACCGATGAGTTGCCACCCCTAGCAGTCAAGAAACAACCCCTCCCCACCCCCCACTCCCCCCTCCCGCACCACTTTCAAGTTGGAGCCGTGCGATACGCCTTACATCGGCGCACTCGCGTTGGTATTAAATCGAAGGGCATATTTCAACTGTCTCCCTTCACCCCCTATTCCACGCTCGAGGCTCGCATGCTCGATGACATATACTTAAAGGCGTAATTACGATATAATCAGCGGCCGCCGTGACCAGATACGCATCTCCGGGATGGAACGGAGCAGGGGGTGAGGTGGGTCGATCGATTTGTTCGAACTGGAAAACCCTTTTTAAAAGTATACGGAGCAAGGGTGAAGGTGCAGAAGGGTGATGTGGGGATGGGTGGTTAAACCGCCGCCGTCAGAGGAAAACGGACTTCCAGGCCCACCCCGCCACGCATACCAACCTGTACGCGAGCACCGACGCGCGCACGCGCACCGACGTGCATGTGCAGGTGGCGGGGGAGCGAGTTTTACACATCGCGTAAAAGTTAGTTCCTAATTATTCAGATTTTCTAATTAATGTTTCAGCCAACGATGATGGAGCATCCGGCCCGTCTTTCCTCTCCCTCTTTTTTCCTTTATCGAGCGTGCACGCGTGCAGGCTCACGTGTGCGCGTGTACGCGCCCGCTTGCCCGCTCCTTATTTGTAATTGTGTTGACCGTCCGGGAATTAGTCGCCTCCAGACTCATTTTTAATAGGAATTTAATGCTTTCGTAACGAATGGCGTGATACTCCTGGAGAGAAAAGAAAGTTGTTTTTTTGCAACAAATGTCCAAAAGTGTGGTTAGTATTTATAAAAAACAAAGTTTGCAGAGGCTAGTCATAGGCAAGTCTGTGTAATGGAGATGCTTTAATAATAAACATACACACTGGTTGCAACCACTAGTCTTTTTTTTTATGTTTTCTAAACCAGATTGCAGAATGATAAAGTGCTAAAGAAAATCAAGAATCTTCGGAATTCAGCTGTTGGCAAGTTTAACCCATTGATCACGCGGTTACATCGTTTCGACGACACGTAAACGTGATAAATAATAATGACAAGCTCTCTCGCAAAGAGCTGTCATTATGACAACTTTATCAGCCGCTCCAGCGTGTCATTGGAAACGGAGTCCTAAGGATGTTGCCAGAGAGCATGGACAGATGGCGCTGACGCATGTGCGATCTCGCCCAATTCTATATTTTACAACACTCCGTAGTCCGTACAAGTAGTTTCTCTTAAATACCTTAGAACAAGCAATATCGTTTATCGTCTTTCGAGAAATGTAACATAACCCTTGCAGAATTTTAATATCTGTGTAACATGTTTCTTTAGATGATTGAAAATAACAATACCGAAGGAGGAAGATCTCAGCTGAATACATAGTAGCGAGCGTTTTATGAGGTACATACACTGCTGCCAATGTAAAATGATCAAATAGGAGAAACGTTCCTTAATCCCGCGAGAAGCGAAGATGGTACTTGTTTCGAAAAACGAAAACGATCTGGTACATCTGAACTTCCCTAGAAACATGTGCCTCGTCCTCATTATGAGAGCAATTTCACGGAGCTACACATATAAGAGAGCCGGCCGCGTCAGTTGGCCAGCCTGGGAAGGGGTTACAGAAAAACGAGCAAAGGGGCAGGGGGAGTTATTTTGGGCGGTTTCTATATTTTGTTCTACTTGAAACTTGCGAAACGAATATCTAACGATATTGGCTCTTTTCGTCAGCCTGCGCCTCTAACCCACGTCATTTTCGCTCGAGTGCAATAAACCCAGGTTTTTGCCCAGGATTCACCCACATCCTCCCCCTCCACAGAATGCTCATGAAGCATCTGACGCGCGATTTCTGGCTGTGATGAATTCTGACACACTCGGGTGAGGTAATTCTTGCGGAAAATTCTGTTCCGCGCGAATTTTTAGGAACTCGTAGTATTGGGTTTCAATCCCTGCCGCTTTGGAATCATTGTCGCACTTGGCGATGTCGCGTTATCTATCGGTTCGCGATAAGGTAAACAGATAATGAATTTCGCGGCGCAATCGACTTTTTATTTACTGCTTCGGAATGTAAATTTACGATACTGCTAATTTATTGTTTACTTTTACAATCAACAATCCGTGCAGATACGATAAGGAGTCACCCTAAATTCACATTGTGGGATGAGATTTCGTTACCTTTCGTAAAAAGAGTGTGTAAAATCATAGAACAATCTAGTGATAGTTTATTTAGTAGTCGACATGTGGTTTTCTTTGCGCAAACATTTAACCACTTTCGAGCTTATTTGTACACACTGATAGTACCTAATAATTGAGATACCTACACTTGTTTGTTCTACGTATTGCCATACCTGATTGCGTTGTACTTTATTTCCATAACACTTATTATTAATCTTTAATACATATGTTCTCATTAACATTATTGTTAACTTAAAAATTGGATTTCATTTTTTCATGTGTATCTAAATGATTATAATACTACTCTTTATTTATTGTTGATCTATGTTAAAGAATTCCCTAGTTCTAAGCAAGACAAGACAAAATCTTCATTTTTCCATAGATTCGCGGTACTACTGCTACTATTCACTATGTAATCGTCTCACCATAATCCAAACATACATTCATTTCTTCCTTCTACAAAACTTATTAGACAATCTAATAAATACGAATTCTTCGTGCCAGCAGAAACGACTACCTACGAACATCTTCGTTTACAAAGTTGAAACGACTAGAACTTAATGATTCCACTTCCACCAACCTGCTTCCCCTGTACAGAACAAAAGTCCCATTAAAAGTCACGTCTGGCGAAATTCTCGATCGCGGTATTGCAAAGGCGCGGCGAGATTTTCCCGGGGAGCATTACGCAACCGTGAAAGCGACGGTTTCTCCATCCATCCAGCGATCTGTCGGTTCGAGCTCTAATCCGTTTCACAACCAACAGTTTGGTGTTCACGGTGCCCGCCCGCGATAAAATTCGTCGTCCCGTCCGAGGCGATTGTGTGTCGCGGCGCCTGCGCGCGCGCGCGTGTGTGTATCGTCTACTCAATTCCGCCCCCTTATCGCGCCAATTATCAGGGAATCTTCTGGTATCAGGGCAAACACGGTAATATCGTAGAGCGGGAACACGCGCCGCTCGGCCTACCGGCGTTAACCGCAGCAGCATGGCCGCGTCGTCGATGTCTCCGCGATGGCTTCTCGCGGTCCACGTGACCGCTGGCGATCGCAATTATTGATAAAAACCGCGACCGAAACGATCATGGCCGTCGAATACGCGCATTACCGCGCCTGGGGTCTTTGGTTTCGAGATCTGATTACGTATAACGCTCACTACCACCGCACGCCCATTTGGAAAACCGTCTGCCACAACCCAGGCCACTACATTTTCGGTAGCTTTATTCAACACAGTGTAGGATACGTTTTTAATTAGAGACACGAGGAATATAGGAAACAAGTTCTTCTTGAACATTTTGAAAAAAAGTGTGCGTGACGTTTACCTGTTACAAAAAATTATCATGTAATCAATATGTGGCACGTGGTAAAAAGCGTATTAGAATAAGTGGTTTCTGAAGTTCCATAGAAGGCTATGAAGTTCTTATTGTCGAAGATACTTGCAAATTAATATTTTTTATTCTATTTTAGGGAAGCCATTGAATACACGCTACATATTATTTTGTAATGGGGATGTAGTTGCCCGTTATAAAATCCTCGCACCTTTCTTATTGCTTTAATTTTTGAAATATACTCTTGACCATCGCTGTATAAAAAACCACCGTACAGAAGAAAGAATGCACACCTATCCTGAAAGCTTCTTTGCATTTCAAACTATCCCGCGCAATGACGCAAGCATTTCCTCCCCCGATTCCGTGACCCGAGGATTATCACTCTCGAAAATCGAAACACGACTATTCGCTAGTCCCGAGGAAGGGCCTAAAAACTACCCACTCCCCCGATTCGTTCCGCCATCGAAAAGGGGCACAAAGTGGTCGAACCCTTCACTCCCGGTTTACCTACGAAGCGGAGTCTCATAAGAATCTCTTTCTCTCCGCTCTCTTTCTCTTTCTCGCCCCGCAACCGAGGGTGCATAATGCGAGCCGTGCGGGGGTGAGTCTCTTAAACAAAGGCGAAAACACTTGAAGCGGCGCGCGCGAGAGAAAGGAGTGATAAAAACACCGCTAAGAGTTCAATAAGTATCCTGCTTAGGACCAATAAAGCGGCACCCCTTTCCATCCTCCACACCCGAGCCGCCACTTTGCACACCGGCTACTCCAGTATTCCCGTTTCGAAGGAGAATCATTTGCTTCAGCCCGTTGTAATCCCGAAGCCGATAATCTACCACCCCTCCGACCACCCAACCCTCTCGTCGAAGCCGGGACAACCCCCAACGACTAGGACGACGACGGCGACGACGCCTTTTCAGGGGGATAAGAATTTGCTCCGCGGACAATGTCTTTATTGAGAAGCCATCGCGCGCAACGGGAATGATTTTTATTACTCCTCGATTAAGGGACGACGGGGACGGGGGAGGAACCACTGGCCCGGAGACGATAATGAGGAGTAAATAATGCGACAGTAGAGACGGGGAAAGGGGTAGGTGTTCGATTATCTTTGGCACCGAGACGAATCGTTCAGACGATCACGGCTAAAGGGGGTGGGGTTTATGGTCGTCGATAGCATGTGCATTATTTCCAGCGAATAGAATCATTTAATCATCTATATCTTGACTGCAATATCAGAACTGCGAATTGGAATTCAGTTAGAATTGCGAACTATTTTGTATCCGTAATTCCAACGATCTGTAATTTCCAAATTTATAATTTCAAACGTTTTGTCTACCCAAATTTGCAATTTTGTTGCTTAAGTAATTTCAGTTCTTGATTCTAAACCTCGAGTAGTTTCTAGTTTTGTAAAATGTATTTTTAGGTAATTGCTTATACTATTCTCTCAATGTACTTACATGTCTTTTGTTCATCGTGTTTTTCCCATTTTAAACGTTCCAGATACTCACAACAGTTTCACAGTATTCGTCGACATTATTCAGAATCTTTTCGATCATTGTAGCGCGGCTCCTCTTATCTCGAGAGGGTCTTCTTCGAGATCAGATTCACGTGAAACAACTGAACGCTTTCTACTGCGACGGCCGCGGCAGCTGACGTATTTCAGGTTATAAATAACGGTATGTCATCATTTTATATCGGAGACATTCGTGTCAGTGAATATTTTCCGATTGTTTGAGGAGCCTACCGCGAAAACAGACCGCTTTGATCTGCGACCGATGCAGCTTTCAGTCATTAAAATTAAAAAGAACGAGAGGAGGCAGAGGAGCCTCGTTTAACATGCCATCTTCGTGCAATGCATCGTCTGGAAACTCGTTTCGCTTGATCTCGAACTTTGTTCCCGATCACACGGGGCCTCGGTGGAACTTGTTCCCAGTATTTTCAACAATCACCTTAAAATAACAATTCACGAAATCTGAATGACATTTATCGCCACATTTTACAAAGCTTTGATGCGGGGTCATCGTACACGGGCCCAAAATATTTTTCACGAAGTTTCATTTCACGACGTATAATTTGTGTCACGTTTCGGACGAATCCCCAAACTCGCGCCCGTCGTCCCTCCGCCCCTCCCATCATCCCATCCCTCCGCCCCGGTAATTAGCACCCTGCGGTGCACCCTGTTCGGCCAACGTCCCGGGTGATTGACAGATCTCTTCGCGACGCGACTATGATCGCTCTTTGATCTCCGGCAGGGCGAAATTCTGAGATCAAGGAGAGCTCGTCCTGGGTAGGAAAGAGTTCGCAATTAGACCACTAACGACTTCGCGAGGCGAGTACGTCTCGGTTTCGCGGCGGTGGCGGCAGCATTTCATCCGCAGCAAGGAGCTTGCCACCGTGGAGAGATGAAAGTGAGACAACGCGCCGCCGATGCCAACGCAAATACGCTCCGCGAGTGTTTCAAAACACGTCGACTAATGTACCGAGGCCGATAGATCAAGAAATAACCGCGGGAACGTTATCTGCGCCTTTACCGGCACGGCAAAGCGAGATCTTCGCCGCGACGGGACTTCCTGTTTCGTTGCTAGCCCTCCTACGTGTTCGCAGCATGTTACTTCTTTTTGAGGGTCAGTGCTTCCATTTCCACATTTTGTGCAAATACAATCGGTGTCTTAAAACTTTTGAACGGCAGTGTAAGTACCTACGTACTGTGAATAAAGTCTGACTAATTTTCTACGTCCCCTTGCGAGTATGAATACAATCCCAATGCCTATAGTTTATTCTCGTGGCTTTAAGGAGAAGGCTCTAAAATTCAAACGAAATATCGTTGAAAAACAGCTTTATCTTTCACGCATGTGCGAAAAATGTCGCGCCGCAATCATCGAGTTATCACGAATTCCCACTATGAATTGGCGCAAACGGAAGCAGTCCCGCATCGAGACGTGGTGGCGCGTTTCGACGGTGTGCCAGACCGTCTCCAGTCGAAATCCTGACGATGAATATTCATCGATACATCGTCTCCTATTTATGATGTTCTTTCATTACCAATTCCGTCGGTTCGTCGGCTGCCATTAGTCACACTTTGCGTCCCGAGAGCGCGATTCGTGGGGCGTTTATCGCGAATCGGGAATCGTGGAGTGGATGGTGAATTTCGCTCGCTCGCGCGCGCAGAGAAAACTGGAACGGGGATTGAGAGTGTGGGAGGAGACAGGGGTGAAAACGGGGGATGAGGTTGAGCCACCACGTGCTCTCTCTATCGAACACGTCAGTCATTCAGTTCGACGCGCACGCAGCAGAATGCTCTGCGTGCAACAGTTAAACGGGATTTCCGTATTTGATTCAACCGAATCGACGCGTTTCGTTGAGGATCGGAAATGCAACGGGGACACATTTTTGTTTAAGATAATTTCAAAGGTTTTCGAGGATTCTTCGAATTTATTCAATAACTTGATAACGTGTAATTTATTTTGTGCACCGATTCCTAATCAATTTCTGGTAGTTCAATATTTTTTTGGGATCGATCTACTTAATTTATGGAATTCTATATGCAAGTAGTGAAGCTTTATAAAAATACCGAATGCCATTTGCCACTCACCTCTTTGTCTTTCGCCTGCAGTTCCTGCTCCAGATTGCTGTTCGGCGTTCTCCTGGGGTTGCTGGCATCGTGCACCTGCTGCTGATCAGTCCTCTGCGGGTTCTGAGACATTTGATGTCCCTCAGTCTTCGAGTTCCCATCGTTCGCCGTGGCTAGTTGCTCCTTTAACGCGGAGACCTCCTTTTCCGCTAGTGTCGCCCTCTGGGAACAGAAATTAGGAATCCAAGTGTCAGCACAGTTGATTGATACGTACACAATAGAATACTGGGCTGTATGAAACCGATTTTGCATGAGCGCAGGAAGAAACTGATACCTACTTCGTATCATTCAATCATTTATTCGTTTCGCAGACTACCTATTAGCTTTCGGTACAAATTTAACAGGCCAGATTTATTTCAACCTCCTGCCATTGCTCAGAAGCAGAACCGCCCTATTGCTAGCTGAGATAAAGCAAAGGGACTGTGTATATTCTGTCTCGTATTTTCACTTTGTTAACGTGCATGAGTGTTCCTGGGCACGATGAGAGGAAACGAGGAGGGAAACCGTTCGTAGACGGTAAAATCATCGCGACGCCCTAATGACAAACACTTGCGTCCTCGCGAGAGCCCATTGGTTTGCTGTGTCGATCTGTACAACACACCGCATATGCTCAAGCCATTAATTGGCATCTGGACGCAATTAAAGTGATCGCGAATTCGGCGGTAAAACGTCGAAACGCCACGTGGACTGACGGCGACAAATCCACGTCGGTTTTTGCCTAATGCCATCGAAGTCGATCGATAGCCCAGCGAAACAGGAACGCTGGATGCTATTGGATTTGTAATTACACGAGCAGGCGGAGCCAAACGCGGGCATAGAGTAAAATGTTTCTAATAATTTGAAAGGATGGAGCTTACCGATTTCGTAGACTAGGATGCTCCCCTCTTCGACGTGAGAAAAAGTAACACAGGGACAAATGGGATGCGAAAATTTGGATTCTGTTTCGATGCCGTAAAACAGAGAAGGTAGCAAGTAATAAGGACGACAAAAGAAGGCAAATGTTTAGAAAAAGGTAAATATGAAGTAGATGCAGCCAGTAGCGGATTTAACAGGGCGGCCAATGAGCATTTGTCGCCTGGGCTCTTGCCCAAAAGGCACCATAGGGACCCATCCTTAAAAAAAAATTGTTTTCATTCTAACTATATTTTTTTCTGTACTACTACATTGAGCCAGGTTTTAGCAAACTACCTCTTCATTTTACAGGAAAAGGGCCCCTGCTCAGAAGGCCCCCCAAGGGCCCAATCTTAAAAAACAAAATATGATTTTAACATTATTTTTTCTGTACTATTACATTGAGCCATTTTTTAGCAAACTACCTCTTTATTTTACAGGAAAAGGGCCCCTGCACAGAAGGCCCCCTAGGGCCCAATCTTCAAAAACAAATTATGATTTTAACATTATTTTTTTTCTGTATTACTACATTTAGTCCGTTTTTAGAAAACTACCTCTTCATTTTCCCCGAAAAAAATGGGCCCCTCAAAATGTTTGCGACCTGGGCCTTTTTCTTTAAATCCGCCATTGAATATATAGCATTTAGTACCGGCAAATTGAGTTATTTCGGTCTTAAGTAGTTTGAAATTTGTATTCACAATTCGGGAATAAGTCTATTAGCAGGCTCGAGTCGCAGAATTTTTATGAACAGTGTGTATACCAAGATACTTTCGCCACCTCCCTTACCAAAAATTTGTAAAAAACGGGATCAGAATAGTAAATAGTTCGCAAAAAAATGTTCAACGATCAAAAGAGGCATCCACGAGTCACGTGGTGCGTACTCCGGGGGATACGCGAATGGAGGGAAATGGGGGAAGGATGCGAGGGGAGAGCAGATGGAAAAGAAAGACAGGCTTCGCGGCGAAGTATCACGAGGGAGCTATTAATGACCCATTGTTTCCTGCGAAGAGCCTTGACGATGTTATCGATAATTACGAAATGATACGGGAAGCATAAATACATAGGATCCGAGACACCGCGAATGCACGTTCATTGGAATGAGGGGTGGGGTGGCCGAGTTGAGTATCGATAGAACGTAGCGTCGGGCTTCATACTTGTGTATTTGTCACGTCGTAAGGAAATGGAGGAGGCAGTCGTCAGAATCGAGGCTGATAGAGAGGATCGAGATCGCCGATAAAGATGGTCCGGCCGCGATTGTCACATTAGCGGCGGAAGTCGTTGAGAGATAATGGCCTCTTTGGACGTACCAAACGCCGAGCAGCTACTACCGCTTTTGTCATTGTTCCATCAACAATCAGCTAATAATTGTTAAGAGCTCAAGCTACGGGATTACGAGAAACTCCAATGTTTCTTCCGGTCTGTTTGGTCACTTCGGGCTTCCTCTTCGTTTCTCCTTTGATCCTTAAGGGTCAAATAGAACTCTGATAACGCTTCCCTTTGGACTTGTCTATAATACAAGTTCGCACAATCCATTTCTTATATTCATCCCGCTGAATTATAGTCTACCACATGACTCTGCATACATCCATCTTTAATTCCGGCTTGCACTATCCCACGTGACTTTCTGATAAACCTACAAACGCACCTCGAACTGGACGATACATCGATATCGAAAGCAATTACAGGTAATAAGGTAAATGTCCCCATTAGCGACCGTTTAAGAGTGTGACTGGTTCGAAATAGTATATTTTTTACTAATATACGACAATATTTGAGTAAAGTATGGATCATTGTGTTTTTTGAAGTCTCTAGTTTCTTAATCAAATTAGTTTTACAGTGATATTTGACTATTTACACAATAATTATGGCGAAAATAATATTGGACCTGATGTCCCCTTTAGTGACCATCTATTTTATACCACGATTTTCTGCTACAATAATGAAAGAAAATGGATATTTTCTTTATATTTTACAATTCTGTATATATTTCTCGTTAATTTGAGTAAGTTACTGCATGGATCCATGTATTTTTATTGTAAAATTTGCGAGTTTAATGATATCTGGAGTATAACCTCACGGTATTAGGATCTGTCAACTTTCATGTCAATGACCAAGTCTTAATTTACATGTGAATTTACTTAAAGATGAATGTACGGCTACATAAATAACGTATGAAACAATAACTGAAATATTTCGCTTATATTTCGCTTTCTGTGTTGCAATAAACAATAACAAAATGAAGTGGTCACTAATGGGGACGTGGTCAGTAATGGGGACATTTACCTTAGGTGGCAATCACGATTCCAGTGAGCAAAAGATGCTTCATGGTAACCCGATAACCTGACAAGGGAAATTTACCGGGGGTTGCAGTACGAGCATCGAGCAAGTTCGATTCGATCGTCAGACAGCGTTGATTACGCACTCGCCTTTCGGCCCTGACGGGAGGGAGGGGCATTTCGATCACGTCGAGCCGTTTCGTCTTGGCCCCCTGACGCTCGTCTTGCGCCCCGTCCGTAAATTGACGGTTATCCGACTCGCACGAGGCGTCCTGAGCATCGATCGATCGCCACTCGTCGATTCGATACACGGAATCGCGGCTGGCTGCACAGGTTCCGCGTATGCAAAAGCTCCTCGGGGCTGGTTTTAGGCCGGTTGGTCACGCACTTTCGGATCAGCCGGAGGGGAATCGATCGGTTTCTGTCGTGTTAATGGTTGTTTCCGCGTTTTCCACGCTCCCAATGACTTTAGACCCTGCAATTCATCGTAATTTCCATCGTGATCGCGCGATACGGTCTCGCGTATCCTGCTGTAGCACCAACGAGCATCTGCGATTCTCGGTAAGCTCCCTTTCGATTCATCTTTGACGAAAATTGGAAAAGTGGAAGCGGATTCAAACTAAAGTAGGTACGGGATTGAATGTGCACTGCATTTTGGTTGACTAATTTAATATGCAGTCTCTAAGATTTTTAAGAAGAGTGAAGGAGGGGTGTGAAAGTTAAGGTAATAGTCGACGTATTCCATTGCAATACTTATGTTCGGCGACGCACCAGGAATAGAATACTGTAGTGCACAGACAACGTAGGGAATTGCAATGGTCAGTGTTTGAGTGCTGCGGGGACTAAGGGAACACTGTATTAGATAAATCTGGATTTAGGCGACACAAAAAAGGTCTGCAAACATCTGTATTAGAGAAGCTCTTTCGTCTAACGAACATAGAAAATCTTGTACAGTAATTTTTTAGTTGGGTTATCCTGAAATAACAGGATCAGGGGAGCAAGGCAAGTAAAGTTTCAAGATTCAGTTAATTGTCCAATTGAAATCTGCTAGTTTAGAAACTGCTCGTGGATCGTCCGTGCATGTACATATGTAAATAGGTCCGGCGTGAAAGCGCTCGCGCTCGCGCGCACGGCATGCGAGTGTCGCAGCTGGCGTCGCGCGATGTCGTGGCCCGTCAAACGCCGAGCATTCTTTGTGCTCCGCCAGCAGAATATCCCGAATAGATCAGCCTCCCTCGCGGCACTCTCGCGCGCACCCACCCCGCCGTGTGTCGTTCTATTTATACACACCTAGCCCCCGAATCATCAACGGTGTCCCGTTCTTTTCTACCACTTATTTCTCGACGGTTGACTAATGCGCAAGAGCCATTGGGAATTCCAGCGGGATCGATGCGTACCTCGATCGCGAAGGCAGCTGGATCCACGGATGGCTGAAAGATACTAGCGTCGATTGATTATGGTTCCGATGAATTATTTGTGAGAATATCGCGATAAACTAAATGTGGTTTGTGCCATATACGGCACAGGGGTGGGAGCTTTTGTTTGCTACGGAATTTGAGAATTGACTGAAGTTTTTGGAACGAATGCTACGCATAAATAGGAGGAAGATATTTTTTAAAAAGTTGCCGTTCGGTTTCCGTGATATCATCTGTTACGTTTGTATCGTTGTTTTATTGTGGGGAATTCCTTCGCGTTGTTGAATATAGAGCGAGGGATACAATTTCTTCGCGGTCAACTGTAATATTCTTATTTTTCATTTTTTGAAACGCAGCATTTCGAAACACAATTTTACGCAGGTCTTCTTTTTCTTCTGTAAAGGCTTTAAATAATAAGAGACTCAACGTTCACCACGCAGCTTCACATTTTTACCCATTCAGTAAAAGCGACATATGGGGCCAATGACTCAGCGGTAACAAAATAGAAATAAACGTAGATTCAGTAATTTATTTTTCAACCTAAGAGCTTTGTTTTCGAATCATCGAGACTTGGTGCGCTTTCACCTTGAATCTTACCGCGAAACGCGTATTCTTAGTCGTTACACGCGTTTCCACGATATTCCTTCATCGAAATAAATTTTAACGATCCCTTGCCATGCCATGCCCCCCTCCCAACCCTCTCCCGCATCACAACAAGAAAAGAAGCAACGCTGCGATCCAGCGGCGGTTAAATAGAGTAATTCATACAAGCCGCTAAAACGAATGCCTAATTAGCGTGAAATGCATCGTTTACTTTTACGGGCGCGTTTTACCGCGCCTTCGGTTCCCCAGATTCTTCGCGATCCGACACGTTGAACGTCGCCAAGTTACTCAGAACACGTTTTCGTTAAATTGAAAACCTCGCACCCAGGATCATCAAATTCTTCAATATACAATACACGGTGAAAAGTTAGCCCGAAAAGGCGCCATAAATCCCTCGAAATATCGCATGCCCGTCTACTGAACCCATTGAAACGTGTGTTTTGTGGTTTGCGAGGTCGATCCCTGCTCGATAACGAACGAAATCGATCCAGTGTACAGGGATACGTGTACGCGCGATCGCGGCTCAACGGCGTTATATGGTGGGAAGAAAAGGAGGAATACCTTATACCCGCCGTCTTTATAATCTCCCGCGGGGTAACCGAGGGGGTGGCAGGGGTGGATCAGCCGTTTATGACTACCAGCGCTGTTATATTTTTTTGGGGGCGAGGATGGGAGGGGGGCGCGGCAATGGATGGAGGAGGGTGAGTTGTCGGGAGGCAAGAGACGGCCGTGATATTTCAAATTTTCTCATTACACCTCGAGGTGCGAATGATCTCCACACCACCCCCCAGGTTTCTCTTGAACTCAGCCCCCTCTTCGTTCTTCGTTCGTCGTGGCCACCCTCTATCTAGCGCAAGCTCTCTTTACCGCACCGATATACCGTGGCGCCGTTCCACCACCTCCCCCATCTCGATCACCTCCCCTCGGCCCCCTTCTTCAATCTCACACCAACCAGCCATCAGGGTGAAACCCCTCTTGTATTTATTATTAAGATATCGACCGGCTCTAAGTCCCGGTAGGTAGTGCAATATGCGGCGTGGTACACTCGAGGCATACACACGACGTCGCGAGAGAGAGAGACAGAGAAAGAGAGACGGAGAATGTCGTTCGACCCCTGTTACGATTTCATACCCCCCTCCCACAATCCATACAACACTAGAGCTTTGAGTTTTTTTCGACGAGAGGGCAGACTATAGACCATCGATGCTAATTCGCGCTTTGTTCGGGACACACTTTTGTGCCGTTCCATGTTGGGAACGCAATGCCAGCTCCAAGTGAAACGGATGAGAGCGCGCAAGTCTTTGTTTCGATCTGATTAAATGGCGAATTGATTGGAGCGGCTCGAACCGGGTATCGCCGCGCGACACGGTTTTGGGGTTTGCAGTCACGAACACTTTACTACATCATCTGCAGATTCTTCTTGGGTAAATGCGAAGCGGAGACAGGGCCGAATTAGGGCCAGAGGTACTTTTATTTTTACAGTTAAACGTACAAGAAAAAGGTGACGGCTATATTGTAAATAAACGAAAAGATTTGTTCAGACCTCGCCAGTTCTAGGCATTGTACCTGCAGTGCCTATTGGATAGGTTAGCTCTAAGTAGGTATTTAGAAGTGAACTTTACGTGTATGTAGTCTGTTTTGCAAAGTCCTAACTACGCGATCACTCCCGTATTTGTACAACCTTCTTTATACGAATCTCTCATACCAGTCTGCCGACGTACATCCCACACATTCTCAATTACCTACTCCTTTCTACCGCTACTCATCACACTTATAAATTTTAAGCTTCCTTTTCCTATTATAAGTATAATACCTCTGCCTACTATGTATGTAATACCATTCTCTTCCTGCCGACATTCGTGCTTCCTGATCTAATTCCTCTTTTAAACGCGTCAGCAGACTTTTTACTCTATTTCACTTCTACGAATCTTTCTAGATACTAAATCTTAGAATCGACTTTATTTTTAGTTGTAGCTCGAATCGGCTTAATTTTAACTTTAGATTTTTAATTTTATCTTCACAGTATATCACTTTAGAAGTTAAGTAGATCACTTTACAAGTGACACATTATTATCAACACTATCATAAGTGTTCCTAAATATCAGTGACGTTGTCTTGTTACTGTTTTCCAGTTTCTTATCGTATTCCTTCTCTACAGATCTGAGTCTATGCATAAAATCTCCAATAAAAAGTTTAAACGCCACCAGAATTTCCAAATTTCCTTAATCTTAAATCGCTTAAAACCAACAAGCTCTGTCAAGACACATCGCTACTCGAACAAACAAAATTACTCGCGATACGTTCCACGCCATCGCTGCTTTCGCCAAGCACTGCTCCAATTCTGAGAATCCAAGCTACCATTCAAGCAAACGAGTGTAGAAGCAGATCTTTGACTAAGACGATTGGTGGAAGGTCTGCCAAACCTATCCTTTCCTTGATCCAACTACAGTAACAGCATGGAAAATCCGACGAAAGTGCTGTATCGTCTGGAAAAGAACAGAAGCTCGAGGAGACAGCGCGAACACATCTCGAAAGTCGTTAGCAACTCCCTGTCTGGGGGAGATCCATTAATCGTAGGACAATAAACGAGATACTTTTCGGGAGGGTCATCGACCGTGGGCCTCCGTTTGCTTTTCTCCGGAGCATGTGTGCCCCATGGCTCTCCATGTGGCACAGGTTCCCACGTGTGGGATCAGTCCGAGGAGCTGCTCGATGAGACGCAGGCAGCGGAGCAGAATGTCTCCCAATAAAAACGCGCCCGTGCACGGTAATATTTAAGAGATGTCAATACATCGTTCGCGGGGGTGGGCAGGGGGTGGCAAGGATGAAGGGTTCGGGATGGAAGTCGGGGCGAGACGACGACAATACCGACGGCTGGGGCCATCAGTTCCCGGCCAGCTAGCCCCGAGGCATCGGTTAAAAAACAAAGGGACCCCTTTGATGTTCCCCCGTTGTCCTAATGAAAAATTAAAGCCCCTTCTTAAACATCATTAGACACGAGCGCTCTTTCAAGTCCCGCGATACGCCTGCAGCTGCGTAATCATGGCTCCGAAGACGTCTCCTGTTTTCGTTCCGGGCCACGATCGAGACGGCGTTTCGACAGTTCCAGGCGATCCCAGGTTATGCTCCTGGGGATTTCGGCCGGGTCACGATCGACAGCCAAGCGAGCTAGGAAATCGTGGGTCTAGACGGAAGCTGGATGTACAGGCGACTCGTGATGGGGCTATAGGTAACCAGATTTCGAAGTAATCAAGCATCAAGAACAATTAAATCAGGCCTCGATTCCGCGACGCAGGAATGCCAGCCACGCGAGCAACTTCCCGACTTATTTTTAATCCCTCTTTCTCCTATGCAGCGATCATTCCCTCAGCGAATTCCGGGCACACGTGCGAGTCAGCGGCCGAGATCTTCTCACGCGCGATCCACTAATAAATCACGGAACAGCCGTAAGAAAAAAATCGGTGATCATCTGCTGCGGAAAGAGAGGAACGGACTCTGTGTGTCGTTCAGATACCGTTCCTGGGAAGCACTCGCCGTCCATTTCCTCCTCTAGCAGGCGAATAGAAGTCGTTTGGAGCACCCTACGCTTTCGCCTTTCCTCGAAAGCTAACCGCTTCGGTTTCAAATGCCGCGAATTTTCTAGGAAGGGATGCGCAGTCGACCGATTCTTTCCAATCAAAAAGTCCTCTCTAACGCGCTCCAGAAACGAAGTTCGCTTCGAACAATGGGGAGCTCGATACGCCGAGGGATCCGCAAAAGGGACGCAGAGCGCGATTGTCGGAATTTGCATGAATCGATCACGATTGTTTGGCCGCGAAATGAGCCCGCGCCACCGCCGTAGAAATAATTCGCAATCCGTGTACAGGCCGGCCAATCGAGTTACCGTTTGCCATTTCGATTCTGCTCGGTCCAACGGACAACAATGGCCGTATGCCAAAAGCGAATCATCTTTGTGATCCGAGCGAGTGTCGGGACAGTCTACATATGTATGTACTCTCTTTCCCTCCACCCAGATTTTCACATAGTATTATTTTCGCCATCGAGCGATCGACATTTTCTTTTGTTGAATTCTCCTGCCGCTTCCATTTACGTCTGCCGTCTTTAACATCCGTTTATGACACCTGTCTTCTGCTATCAATGTCTTCCACTTTATGTTACTGCAGTAAGCAACGGGAAATCCCGTGTTAGTAAATAAATTGGATAAAGTTGAATACTCTATAGCGATGTGCCTATCAAAAAATCGTAAACGTTTACGATCTGAAAGAGAAACCGTGTCCTATTGGGTTCGCGTAAAAATCCCTGGCGCTGTTTATATCCGCCAAATTGTTACTTGCCACTTCGTGTTGACGGCATCGTTTCCGCCGATGTGGTCAGTGCCACGAAGGGAGCCTCGAAGCTTCTATTAAAAGGTGTGACGAATAGATCAAAGATATTCTAGACGTGTTAGATGTTGGAGTGGCATCAAACAGATTACTGAATACTTGGGGACACGCAAGACTATAGGTGTCTAAGAATAGGTGAAGTCAATTCAGAGTGAAATGAAAACAATAAACACCCTCTGAGTCATGTTTAGGTATTATGTTAAGCATCCGAAGGCATCGGCCCATTGTTAACCTTTGCAAGAGCCACCCCCCGTTCGTGCAGGCCACACGCGAAGATACACGTGGAGAAGACAGTAGGCAGAGACTTTTAGTGACAGCGAGGATGATATCGGTAACCTGAGCGAGCACAATGCAGGCTATATTTTTATAGGGCCGCGACGGGAGTCTAATGGCGGCCGAGGCAATGGGGAGAGGGTAGAAACAGGGATTTGGTATAGACGTCATTGTTTCCGTTCAGCACCCTTCTTCCACCCCACGACCGAAAACTGCCCCCTTACAACGCCAAGCTCGCGCTCGCCTGCCATTGAAGCCACTTTTTCATCTTTTTTCTCTCTCTCCTCTCTGCGGCGCTCCTCTTCCCGCGGTTCTTCCACACATAGATTACAATATTACCGCGTGAAACCCACCCCCTAGGCACGCCGTTAGCCGCGACGCCGGAACACGCGTCCTCTGATATATACGCGCACTTCTGATCATAACATAAATTTTAATGATGGCCGTGATGAAAATATAAGAACGCCGCCGATATTTATGGCGCCTGGCCCGGCCAGTTTCCTGTGCCATACGACCGTCAGCCCACCCTCCCCCCTTTTCCGTGCCTCTCTGACGACTTCCACCCCCACCCCCTGTCGGGGATACTTCGAGGAGAGTCAACCCCCTTCGCCAGCGTGCACGTCCGTTGGATTGTCCACGTTCGCGTGATTTTAAAGCTCCTTTCGCAGGATGCGATACGAGAAAATTGGAGAGCCACGGGGCTGGGAAGTTCAGAGACCAAAAATACGTAGGAAGCCTCGAGGATTTTGAAAATCAGAAAACCTGAATGTAAAATTAAGAGTCGTCTACTTAAACCTTAAACAGTTCGGTTGTAAATTCGGTGCATTCGCTATTCAATTCGGTTGTCGCGGCGCAGAGACGAACTGGAAGCATTCTGGAGGGGTGGAATTGGCCGTCGAAGGAGGGGCTCGAAAACACCGTGAAAAATTCGAAAGCCACGAGGCGAACGAGCCGACGATAGAAAGAAACCATTTAATCACATTCTCGCCGGGATGAACGTTGATCTACTTAGCCCGGCAGTTTTCGTTTTTCCGCTTAACAAACCCCCCTTGGTTCGTCCCGCAGCCCCCTCCTCCGTTATACCCGCGCACTTTTGACGCTTCGCTTTGGAAATCCTTTGACTCCCATCTTTTCGAGGGCTGCGGAAACGTCGATGCGCCTTCCGCATGAAAAGGGGTTCCTTCCCGGGTCCGTCCCCTGATTGGGACGATAAAAGAGGGCCGACGGGACGTTGAGCTCGCTCGCGCGCGCGCGCGCGGGGGGAGGTAAAACACTAATTAGTTATCAAAGGCCGAGGAAGGGTTTGGTGACAAAATAGTAGATCCTGAAACGAGGAGCACCCTCGACCCCGCACACCCCCCGACAGATATACCACCACCATCGAACCCCTCTAGTTTCTGTTCGACGTGCGGGGGTCCCTTCTTCCTCGTTTGACACCCCCTCCTCCCTTCCCGACGCCTTTGGATAGCGTCAGCCCCCGTCGGTGTCTTAATACTCTCGGGAGGACGGGCCTGTATTGATTTTCGAATCATTAATTCTACCTCTAATCAGAAGTTGACGGGCCTGTATGCGTGTATGTATGGACGAAGGGCCAGGGACGCCATTCCTGCTGGCGATGTCCTCTTCATAAAGATATGGATGACTCGATCTTAAGGGATAAAGGGAGTCGATGCAAGGTCGATAGATTGGCATTTCATATTATTTAATTAAATATTGATGCTACTCGCGATAGACTTGAAGACTCCGGTAGGTGGAAGTAAAGTTAAAACTGTTAAAGATTAATATATAAAGATTAACTGGAACCGAGGAAATTCTTTTGGAATGTTTAGGAGAGCAGAGATTTAATATTAGGGAAATAATACAATTTAGAAAATTAGGAAGTTTGACATAATTTAAGAGGGGATAGCAATAAAAGCAAACAACTTAATGAATTTTTTTTAAACTTTCAGGACTTTCTATCGGGTATTTCAGTTATATAAATATCGTTTTTGGAATTTATTTTAAGCAGATTTATAAGCTGTACGGGACCAGTAAATCAGCGCTGCAAAAAAATTTCGCTGAAATGGTTGACAGTTTTCCGACGAAACGGTTCTTTTGAAATAAAAAAATAAAAAAGTTGTGAAATTTGGTTCTAGCAAATTAACCTCTTTCATTGAAAAAGGAATAGAAGGAAACAACCAATTATAAAAATCTACCGCGGTGTGTCATAGCCACGCGCATATAGTTTCTAAAACGTTTTGGTTTTGGAAGCACCGTTTCGTCAGAAAACTGTCAACCAGATTTTTTGCAGCGTAAAGTTACTGGTCCTGTACAGCTTGTAAATCTGCTTTAAATAAATTTCAAAAAAACAATCCGTGTAACTTAAATATCCAATAAAAGCTTCTGAACGTTTCAAAAAGATTCATTAAGTAGTTTGCTTTTAATAAACATTCAAATATACCTTTCCTTTCCAAGCCATTATCCTGTTGCCCCCTCCCTTCAAAACTTAGAAAACAAAAGCCGTGGTGTACAAAGAGAAGTGCAATTTGAAAAGCTGAGAAGCTAAAAAACCGAACAGCCGCGCAACAAATAGCGGAAAATTGGAAAATCGAAATCTGGATGAAACAAAACGCGAGTTCGAGCGAGAACTCTGTCAAAATGATACAAGACGGGGCGAAAAGTATTATGCCAAGCGATGCGTCATCCGGTAATCGCCGAATTCCTGTCGACGGTTCGCGCGACGAACACATCACTCCTCGCGGTTTCGTTTCGGAGGTGGGGCCATTTTTGCGTAACGCTACGTGTAACTACAGAAATCTATCGAACGGTTGATTCTTGGAACGAATCGAAGCGTCACATATACATACACCATCAAGAATATCGCTAATTATAGCGATGAGTCAGTAATGCCAGGGCGACGAGAGTTTGTCATTGGAAACATTGTAGACTCTGCTACCGTTTCGCAAGATATGGAAAGAAAACTTTATAAAAACACTTGCCTACAGGAGTCGTAGCTTATCTCCCATTACAACTACAATTATTTTCAACGAACTTGGTAATTCTCTTAACGACGGTAACTCAAGTTAAAGATTATAAGAAAATCAAATTTTAATAAGTTGTACATTTAACGTATTATTGTTGTAGATTGCTTTCGTGACAATTCTCGTAATTAATAACGAGTTAATGAATCATAAGAATGATTTTCTAGGTGACTTTTTGTTTCACACTGCGTCTAAGTAGTAGAAGCTAAGACATCGGCTACTTTTTACCAAGAATCCCTCGCTAAAACTTGTTGAAACTCACCGCCTCTACCCCTTCCAACCTCGACTACCCTTTCACCTGCACGCTCCTCTGCACGGTACGCCACTTTGTTCAGTCTCGTGAAACGGAGGGCAGTTAAAAATTAAGTAATTGAATAAACGCGACTATCCCATCAGGGATCAACGGGCGAAACTCGTTCGTACGAGCAATACTAATTAACCGAGACATCGGAAGCGAGTTTCCATCCTCCCTCTTACCCCCGATCCCCACCTCCGGCCCAACCCCCTGCCGCGCAAGAAACGGCCACGTTACGCGCTTAACAGTGGAAAATTGCCAATTTTCCCGATAATGAAAATTCACCCGTCGCGGTTAATTCGATTCCCTTAATTTCTTCGCGCGCTGAAGCCAGCCGCGAAGATTACGATCGCGATCGCGAAAGGGGGCATTTCGACGATTCATGTCCTCAACTGGGGATGAGACTGTTCGAATAATTTGATACTTAAATGTTTTGTGGATTCCCGAGTGGCAGGAGTGTTCTCCGAGTTTTGTCATTTTCAATATTCGATATATCCCATATAGGTAGTTGCAGACATTTTCCAAATAAAAATAAGTTTTCTTCCATAGAGAAATTAACTGTCAGCTTCTTAATTACTCCACTTACATACGTCATCTTTAGTCGAGAGACTTTCTAATTATAGCTGGACGTAAGTACAATCAAGTCCAAAAAGTCTGTTTATATTAAAAATGTGGTAAAAAATTCAGAAAATAAAATTCAGAAGAAACGATGAAATTGAAGAATTCGATTCATAGTCCGCAGCATCAGTATTCGAATACTGCTCGAATATACGTACTTATATCATACACTATATTATTTCATTGCGAGTATGTAAATGATTGAACAAGTGAGTTATTTGGAAGCTTACAATTAGTGGTGCTACACGATACAAGTTGAAGATCTGAATTTTTGCACTAATATCTAATTACCTACTGGTATAATTAAAAAATAATTTGTAAAATAGAAAATCTAAATAATTACGTTACTGTAAGTCGACGTGCGCCAAAATCTATAGATTTTAGCCGTCTCGATAGTTGTCGATTACTAAATAAAGTGGCAATAATATTCAAATTCACGAATAAAAAAGTCGGGAATTTGAGAAATGGGCTTGAGGTACTTTGGAAAATTGAAAAACCCGAGACTTGGGTAAGTGGATCATACGATTCTTGCCTAGGACAACACCAAATTCTCTCATATTTTCATCTCTGGAAGAATACTAATTGTCTTCACAAGACTTCTCTCATTTGAGATACAAAGGAGTATCGATACCACCGCGAATCATTGACCTCCGTTAATATCAGAACAAAGAGAAGCGAATAGGTTATATCGTGACGAAAGCCAAGTTGAAATTTCAGGCAGCTCTCTAAATAGTTCGAGTGAGTGACGCCGTCAGTAAGTTACACGCGCTTCGACGAACCACGAATGCGTCCCCGATGATCCGTGCGCCCACAGATTTATTATCACGGCCTGATAACGACGATCGCGAATCATGTCAAGAACCGTGGCACCTCTTTCTCTAACTGGAAAGATATCGGAACGCGATTTACGACCACTTCGATAAGGAATCGCTATCGCGAAATACAGCGTGTCCGCGACTTAAGACATTTTGAAACCTGGGCACATACTTTCCAGGGATATTTCTTTGTTCTCACTATTTTCTGAATAAGCATTATTAAAAGAACGAATTCTCAGAATGTTTTACAGATTACCCATTAGTCATTAAATAAATAAATTAAATTATATTCCTTTTCTACTCTATTCTAAAAATGTCTCAAGAAGAAGGGTCGTTCAAATTTAATTGAAACACAAAACGACGTTAAGCTTCTAGTGAACGAATATCGAATACGATCATCAGAGTGCAACGATTGTTCTTTCTCGGTTGACCTGACGGTTTCAGCATGTGTTTCGCCTGCTCTTCTTCATCCAGTCGTTTCGTTGCTCTGATTGCACTGAACTTTCATAAGTCCATTCTTCATCACGTACGATAATTTGTTTCAAAAAGGGATGTTGTTTGTCTCTGTGGAATATCGGAACTTTCGAACCCAGTTATTCATCTCCCGTAGCTTTCCAATTGTTGCCTAAGGGATGAACGGCCACGGAATGGCTGGCATTCGTATGCGAGAATGTCCGCTGTTATAGAATTTGACGCGAATTTTCATCAATCTCGTTCCCCGTTTCATATTCCGGCTGACTCGATTTCCAATGACATGCCAGTAGCTTTCAATATTGAAAACTAACGTTGAATGCTTCTTACGTTAACACGATCCCCTTCAAAAATTTCTTTTTTCGTCGTGTTTGCGACATTATTGAAAAATTATCGAGAAACCAACGTCCTAATTATTCGCGATAAGAGACAGGAAACCACATTAAACGAAAAGTTCCGGATCTGTTTCCTATTCTGAAAAATTCTGTCTTTAATAATGAAAAACACAAGCCAGACGAAATCCGTGTGGTTTCGTTTCTGCGAGACTTCGCACCAACGATCACTGCTACCGCGATCCCCGAAGGACATCGCGCCCTTGCCAAAAGAATTTCAACTCGACCGAGCCACGTCGCGATCCATAGGCGCGGGAAACTTCAAAAAGGTCTCTCGGGAGACAGGCTGATTACTCGATGAGAATACGAGCATTTCTCGGTACCCCTTTTCTCGTTTGTTACTCTCCGTGGCCCCTCTCCCCAATTCCCTCGAAACAAAAAGCCGAGGTGAAGTAGGCTTCCCACCCTTAACCCTTACCCTGGCTTTCGCGACCGATACGCAAAGGCTCGACACTGCATCGAGGGCTACAACGAGCCGGTAATACTTTAAAACAGGGATAAAATCGATGGAAGTCCCACCCTTCGACTCGTTTCCGCGCTTTCTGTCACCCCGATTCCTTCCTTCCCTCTCTATAGTGGCTACCATTGTCACCTTTAGACGCTTTGCTATCAAGATGTCGGTGTGCTCCAGCACAGAAATTAACTGGGAGAATATTTAGCCAGTTGGAGACGAGTTCTCTTAAGTTAATCAGGTGTTTCAGTGAATCGAATCGATTTGAATTGTAAAATTGTAGATTGATTATATTTCAATAACGTGATATTGTACGGCCAAAGGTACATTCTGAGGGAGCCAAGTACTCTACCACACTCAACTGTGACGATCTAAATCGATATTAACTTCTCACTAAATTTCAGTTTCGATTAAATCTTCACTGATTGCTGAGTTCAATTTTGACGGGATATTACTGTTTATCTCTACATTCAGAATACGCAAAATGTGCGGGGAACGTAGACTGGGATAGTTAGGAAAATTTTTAACGGGGTAAGAGAAAAATTATGATAGTGGTTGCTCTGCTAAGTAGTACATACCTATGCTTTTGTAACTTCTGTTGTGTCATTGTTTTTAATTACTACTTTTAGTTACTTACATTTGGAAAATCATTAAGGACAGGCTTACTTCAAAAGATCGAAATTCTTCACATACACTTTGTATGCACACAACTTTAAAGGAATTTAGAAATAGTGGCACTAAATAAAGGAATTTAGAAATAGTGGTACTACGATAAAGAAATTGTATACACGCACTGGAAGTTCAAACAAACAGTACATTTAAGCATCTCAAATATATTATTTTGGATTTCAATTTCAATAAAAGGAGGCAGTTATTATTCCTTCAGTTACCATTTAGACTTTAGAAGTAGGTACCTACTCGACCGATGTTTGATACGAAGAAAATAATGTTCTGTTTTTCATATGCTTTAAAACTCATTTCTACAATTATTTTAATCAAATGTGAAATGTAAAATAAACTTCTCGCAGTGTCTACTTAACAATACTTAAACAGATCATTGAACATTAATCATCATTTTTACCATTCGAATATTCCGCCAGCATGCATATTCAGTTACATTCACTTTATCTTTCCGTCGCTTCAACTTTTGGCATGACTGTGGCGAAAAGATACGCGAGTATGTACACTCTATCAAGCATGTGACACAGCAACAGAGCCCCGCATCGTCATTATCGAAGGAGTCCAATGCGGATCACTTGAAGTCGAGTTGACTCGAACTACCCCCTGTACTCGTCATTGGTTACTTTCGCCTGGAGAATCGCGAATCGCAAGTAACCCCCGGCGCGACATCAAACGCGTTTATCCCCGCGAAGCGGAGGAATCGCGCGCGATCCACCGCGACTCCGAGCTCTGAACAGGTTAAACGATAAAATCGTCCGGAGGTCTTTTGAGGAATGGATTTCTAATGATTGATAAAGATAATTAACCGAGCACGCTACGGGCGCTCGACTCCCGCAGCCTCGGCAACCCTTTGATTCGAGCAACCCCATCCCCAATCCCTTCCACTACCCCTGCTAGTCGTCGTCGTCGTTCGTCGCCGTCGTCCTCAGCTTTGAAATCCCGCCAGTAGAAGCGATTTTCTACTCCCTCGTCCCTGCCTCTTCCCCTAACCCCCTCACCCCACCCCTGTGATCCACTCCTTTCACCCTGGTCCATCTCCCGTTTCTTGGCTGCTGGCGCGCGCTCGGTTCTTTTGACAAGAAAATTCGAGTCTCAGGAGTTTTCGCTCGATACGCGGTCACGCTGTTATGCCGATCGTTGCTCGGGCGCTTGCGATAGCGCGGCCATCGATCAGGCTTGTTTGCTTCTTTAAACGAATGGGCGACGCCATGATGGGGTTAAATTTCCAGTCGAAAGGACAATGTTAAGTTGGTACAGTGATTTGTGATCGAAGAGCGTGCCAAGACCGCTGTTCATCCTTGGAAAGCTTCCGTCAGGAAGAATCCAACGATGTCACGTTTATCTGGAATATTAGGCAGCGAACATCTTCAAAATATAGTTACCAGACGATGTCTTTAAAAGTCAAATCGTTAATGTGGTCTCGCTAGTATGCTTCTGTAAGGAGTGGCAAAAAAGTATCGGCTTGTATTTTTCAGGATTTTGCTAACGCACCACTTGAGCGTGTCTCTAGATTTCCTCCATCGACATAGGAAATTGCTACCAGTATTCTTTGTTCATACCCTCGTAATTACAAACACCAAGTCAAGATCTCTGCAAGTTCTTAACGAAAGGTTGTCCAACGGTGTGTCAAATGCGACTGATAGTCAGTCTTTAGTCACCAGGCATTGTATAGATGCAGGTATGTACTGAGCACTAATGATGCTTTTGGAACAAGAGAAGAGAAGAAGACGGAAAACAAAGAAACCTATGAAAACTCCCTGTTAGTTCACAAACATCCACTAAATAGCAATTATACTAATAAAAGCAACCGCGGAGACCGCGCGAGTATGATAAAAGTAATATTTAATTTTTCCCAAATTCCCAGACAGAAATCACCACACCATATGTAAATTACTCCTCGATTTCAAGTTTCCTTATCATACAGTATACCTCATAATCCCACAAGAAACCTGTTGCCCTTTGTTTCAAGGCACCTTCCGCAATCCCTCGTTACACGTGCATAAACTTATCACCGTTGCATCCATCAGAGATGTCGCGAAGCCTATCTCTCGATCTCTTATCCCCCGCGATCGGTTAGAAAGTCGGGACACTGTCAAAGAATCAACCTGACCGAAGAATGGAAAACCTCTCCCCACCCACCGGCAAAAAAAAGAGGGAAAAAGCTTGCGTGACCATTGAATTCGCCGAAAGTTGCACACGAATTGAGAAAAACTTCCGTGGGGCCTGGTGGATCGTCGGCTAGCAGCAGGAGTTGGGGGTGAAAATAAGCGATAATGCGCCGGCTTTACTTAGCTAATTAGAACTCCAGCTCCCTTTCTGCCTCGTCCTCTCGCTCCTCTCTATCTCTCCCTTCCGTCTTCTCCCGTAGCGCGCGTGGCTCTTCTTTCGCCGCGGATATTAATTCATTTAGATATTATTTTGCAAGCCGGGCTTTAACGTTCTCAATCAAATTAATTAAATCACTCTCCAAGTCCGTCTCTGATCCAAACCCGGCATCCCGCCCCGCATCTGCCCACGTCCAGCCGTCGTTCTTTTCCGCCGCTCGACGGAACGGAGCACGCATGCGGAGACGGGACGCGAATTCGAGACGAGGGAAAGAGGTGGATTTTAGGAGGATACGGCGAGGGGCAGATACCCCCGGGTAGAAAGGCGGCTCGGAAAGGGGTTAATGCAAAGGTCCAGGGATAATTACCCACATGGCTGGCAATGCGTATTTCACTTTGATCAAGTCTGTGTTTTTCTTCGCTCGCCTATCAGGCCCGCCCCTCCCTTCGCCCTCGCGTCTTCACCACCGGGACTGATGGCTAGGTAACTCCTCTCTCCTTCACCCTACCGCGCATTTTAATTATTTTAAAGCCGGCGGCCCCGCGAGCGTCTAATTTCCGTTGCGATCGGCCTCTGTGTTTTTCCGTCGAGCTACACGGGAAAAGGCGAGAAGTAAGGGGTGGAAAATTCAGAGGGAAGCTTTCCAGCAAGCGAAACTGAACTACAAGGGACGAGCAGGAGAATCAGGAGCATAGGTACCTTTCGAACTGTATCTAAACATCTAATTTTGTGTCTTGTAAAGTAACATCCTATGAAATCCTTCTTTTTCATGAAAGTAGGCATCAGTAGCTTACAGAACTATTAATTAGCGCTAGAATAGATTTTATTCTTCTTTGTGGGAGGGAATGTAGAGTGAGGAATAAATCTGTAACAGATGACAATATTTAGATTCGACGCAATGCTGCGTCAGAAAATATCAGAACTTTCGCAGAAAATTAGGAACTGACATTTCTAAATTTATAATTGAAACTACTTTCTTCACTTCGTTTATAAATGGGAGAAGAAAACTCTCAAAATTCCGTGAATATTATTCGACATTTTACCTTTTAACCTCAACCTGCATAATAGATAATCTTTAATTTTCGTACAAACTATTAGAATCTTCGAGTATCTTTACGTTTCGCGGATGCACCAGAAACGCTCGACGGCAGTTCGGTATTTTTGTAAAGGTCACACCGAAATTCGTATTACCCAGTAACGTCGCAACTAATGGTGACGTTAAATTAATACTTTCTATAAAATGAATTAATCCGTTGGTTTCCTTCTGTCAGCTAAGGTGTCCATTACGAAGTGTCCGATATCTCAGTTAAGTAGATGCTCGAAGATCTCAATGGACAAGAACGCGCATAGCGACAGTGGTCAATAAAATATGGCGGCTAATCGAGCATCGATTCCAAGGTCGCGAGCTTTATTAAAATCTAAAACAGTGGTATTGAATTCATAAGAAATAACGCGTCGAGATTAATTAAATCCCGTTTCCTCGAGCCGACCAGCCGTCGCGCGCCTAATTTATTAAGTCCTCGCCCGCTAATGATCCGCGGTGATCCAATAATTAGGTTCGTTATCACTATTATCAACTGAAGATAAAGGAGCGCTGCTGAGCCCCTCCGCCCCCTACTCCGTTGCTGCTTCTCCCCCGCCGACCTGCTCGATGAGACGACTCGAAGAATGCGACCGCGGTAATTAATGCAACGCGGGCATATAATAAATATCGAGTGCAGGTCCCGGGGTTTTGCGTCCCTGGCTTTTCCCGTTTAAATTGAATTCAGGAGTATACGAAGCCGGCGCCAATATGCTCGCCTTCAACTACCGTTCCACCCCCAACTACCTCTCCCCCTTATAGACCACCCAACCCTCCTTTCTCCAAGTACCCTTTGGCTCCGAAGCGACAAACAAGCTCGATACGAAATGAAAATCAAATGAAGATTAAGGCCTGACTTATAATGAGAAGATTGCCTGCGGGGGTGAGCGAGGGGTGGTAGAGGGGATTGGTGCTCGAGGGGAAGGAGGGGTGATTACCGAGAGACTCTCTTTTCAGCGAGTATTCCGTTCGTTCACGGTTATTTGTTCTTCGTTTCTTTTCTATCTGCAATCTGTAATCGACGTTATTTGTGCTTAATATTCAGGAATTCTTTAAATCACAGCCTCCACGGACGCTTTAATATCATTTCACGTTTGTTCTTTACCTTTTATTTTAAAGGGTAAATTACGTTTGAGACGGGGCAGAGAATTAATGTAAACATTAGGACTCGATTGCAAGCAGAGTGGTGGAAACGTGAAAAATCTGAGTGTCGTATAAATTAATCTACGTTTCGTGTTCGAACATTTTCCGAGCTTTGTTTATAAAGTATGAAACTTTATTTACAAGAAACAAACCTACGATTGAGCGTGGAATTATTAATCAATTTACCTAACGTATATACCCACATATCTACAATGTGTATTCTATTGCGTAAGTTTACTAAATTGAAATGGAGACGGGAGATCAATAACACTTTTATATACGATTTACAATTAGATCACGAATGCGTAAACTTCTACTAGACAACTATTTTCATCTCGTTATATTTTCACCAGACACGTTCCACTGAAAAATGCAAAAACAAAAAACGTAGGCCCGGAATTTACCCCCTCTCCATGGTGGCGAAATTCGAGCCGCCGCTGGTCCTGGTGCATTCAGAGCCCACCCCCAGGCCTCCGCTCAAACTCCGGTGCCCCCAAAACCGAACTTCTTTCTTTTTTGTCACGAAAGGAATGCAAAAAGAACGAACGATCGGGGCGCGAGAGACGTTCCCTTTCGTGGAGGAAATCTCCCGCACAATTTACCCGAAAAAACCAAGAGACGCACAAGGGGCTGCGAGGGGGATCGGCCAGGGGCCTGAAAAGAGAGGCCTTGTTCGCGAATAATGCCGGTCGCTCATTGTTCTAATTATTCGTTGCATGCGATTAACGCGTGTGCGACAAAAATATGCGGCGGTTCTCGCCGGGGGAAGAGAAAGGGGGGTGCGATACTCCCACACATGGGGCACACAAGGGGCCACAAAGCGTGTCAGTCACGGACAATACTCCCCGTCTGACACTCAATTAACGAGTTAATGCGGTACCGTTGATAATTAAACAAATACGTGAGTTTTTTTTGCGTCCCTCGTATCCGCTTCTACCAGAAAGGAGCACGTTTAGCGCATAATGGGAGCAAAATTCGGAGACTTGCCGGTATTCATTAGCAATTATCGGAGAAACACGGTAAAACGTGATCACGCTGGAAATTCAGTCTCGCTTTAGGGGCGCGTTTCGATTTTATGACGGAGAAACTAAGAGAACCGTAGCAAAGGCTCTCGTTCAAATCCAAAGTCACTCAAAGCCTTGTAGTTTGATTTGGATCCGTAGCAACAAGGTAACGCGTTGTCGGATTTATTTCTTCGTCTGTTTACCTACTCGCTGCTGTGTTGGCAACGCTTGATGTTGCACGCGATAGATATAATATAGATTTTTTACTTTTTCCTCGTTGATTTCACTGAGAAAACCCTTGGAGGCAACCAAACTAAGAGAAACACTGATGAATCCATCATGTGCGAGTTCATTAATGCTGCTTCTGTCGACAACACGGAATTATACATTTAATTAATCGCATATGATTCAAAGAAAGCTGTACTGTAATTGGTAACATATTAAAAAGCTTCAAACTGAACGACATGAAAGATATTGAAAAAGTAAAAGTATGGTCCGCGCTTTCGCGCTAACTAAAATCCGTGCTCACTGCTTCGGAATAGCTCCATCTATGAGAATATGTTACAAATCCATTCCCCTATCCTTACCAATTGTCTGAATCTAATCTCAATCGATCACCCCAAAGTGGGCGAAATTGAAAAAGAGCGAGTTTTCAACTCCACCGACAGCGTGACAAATAACACTCGGAAGAATTGTGCCGCGCGACCGATTATTGTGCTGCCGGAAGCGGATGTGTGAAGCGACGGGGAGGGGTGAGGAGCGTTGTTCTGGTTGTCGCGAAGAATAGAGAGCCGAAAACGAGCATTGAGAGTCTTAGAAACGGAGAACGACGCCTTGCATCCGCCCTGACGAGCGAAAACCAAATCGAAGCCGCAGAGAAAAATTCTGAGGGAAGTTCGCACGAATCGAGAAATACTTATCCGTGAAACATTTGAAGGGAGAGTCAGAGTTGTTTGATTTAAGAACCGCTCACTTCCTCGATCATTCAGAGAAATGCTTTTCTATTGCGCAACGTATGGACCACTAAATAGGTTCGGCGCATTCTAGAATGAGTCATACGACTGTGATCGATACCACGATCAAAATATACCCATACGTATTTGGATGGGGGATCGAATGTTTCGTCGAACCGTAAACACATCTTTTATGGGTACACAGCGGAGGGCTGACGCGCCGGCGTGTTATGTCTTTGCGGCGAACGATATCCGTATCGCGTTTGCTTATCAACTTCGATACTGCTATCGACTCGAATTGTTCTCGATGCTGCGAGCCGCTGCACCGGAAGCGCGCCACTGTTCCCCTTTTCCTCTCTGTGGATTTACTGTTGATGGGGCGAGGAATCTTGACTAGAGCCGTTCATCTTGATGCAAATATCGAACAATGTAATTTTGCGCGCGATAGAACGATGCTTTCGTCGATGCTGACTTTACGAGTTGAATAACCGAGATTTCAAGGAACAGGAATGTGTGTCGAATTGGGGTGAGGTGATTGGGTTGCTCTGTGTAACCAAATTGCTGGATGATTCCTGTGGGCAACACGTTTTTGCTTCGAATTCGAAACAGCAGACTGATTAGTTGAATGATAGCTGGTTCGATTGCTCGAACGATTCCTGGAACAGATACGTGACCTGATGTTCCTGCCTGGGTGGCGCGGACCCCGGGATTGTTATCTACGCGGAGTGACACCTAAACACCGAGGAACCAACATCAAACAACACGACAGTCAACTTCTCCCCGGTGTAAACACTTTCGGGTATTGCTTTGCCGGCTCGAAGTTATCTCGAGATGATTTGTCCCGGGAAAAACGATCCCTGTGAGAAAGAGCCGATGCGATAATCGGGAACCAATTCCGGTCTACTGTTATTGCGTATTTCCTTTATGAATTCTTGCTTGGACTCTCAGCGTTTCAAGGATCTCAGTGCTCCAATACTATGTTTCTCTTTTAACGAATTACTGTAAAGGGAATAAATTGCGTTGTTATTAACGCATTGCGTAATCCATATATGGGGAACAAAGGGAACACTGACTTGTTTACAAATTACAGAAAAATAGTTTTGTTCTTCAAATGAATTTTTAAATATTCTGGCAAAAACTGCCATGTAATTTTTACTACATTTACACAGTAAAAGCTAGGGTTTCCATATGAACCCTCCTCAGGATTGCATTGATTCTGGGTGGCAGTGGATTAAAATGGAATGCTTGAAATAATGAGAAATTCTTAAGTGATGCGAACTGAAAATCACGAAAATAGATGCAGCCTGCGCAATTCTCTTTGCCTCGCGAAATTAAATGACAGAGTAAATAGTGGCGTTCCTTAAACTGGGCAAGAAGCGTCATTACACGTCGCGGGATGGCCGCCTGTCGTCACAGGCCTGTTGGGAAACCGCGCGGAAATTCGTTTTATTATGAAAACCTTTTGAAACCCTTTAAAATGCATTCCTTTCGGCAATGCAGCTGCACAGCCGCTAATTGCAAAACGATTATCTCGCAACACGGTGTCGGGAGTTTGCGGCTGGACCGCTAATTCGAGCTTACTCGTTGGCAATGGTGCGAATAGTATCGTAATAAGAACATGAAACAGTGAGCAGAAATAGATGTGTACCTGTTACATGATCGGTAGACAATGCGATAAAATAAGGAACAGTTCTTTGAATAACTTCAATTACATACGCAGATGCTGGAGGTGTCACAGTCTGGCTTAAACAGTTGGGGTTGCACGTGTTTGGACCAGAAATGTGAGGCACAATATTTTTAGATACAAGGAAGACAGTTGAGAAATAGGCGACCGTTAAGAAGAATCACTTAAGAAATGAATTAAGCGAATAAGAAAAGAGATAATGAATGCAAGTAATTACACGGAGGAACTAGAGTGCATAACCTCGATGGTTCACTAGGACTAATATTACGAATTTATGTATTTATTTATAATAAGATAAAGCAGCAGGAAGAAAATCTAATATGTACATATCTATATTGTTGCGAGCACCGTGTATAACTTCACGGGCTGCTGGTGCTCGCATCCGAAGTTAGAAGGCGAAGACGGTCGGTATTCACCGACCGAGATTGTTATTGATTTACCGTCAGTTTTGGACGAACTGGAATCGTTGACAGAAGTAGATTATTCTGATATTTGAAGTCGTTACAGTATATTAAGCTATAGATGTTACTGTGATTACATAAGAAATAATACAGTATGTTACAAATAGTCAAAGGGGTTCCCTAGACATTACCACTGTTTCAATATATTTAGATACATAGAGCCTATAATTAAAGAGTAGCTTTGTATGTAAAACCATGTTGAACAGATTTAAAAATATCAATTTTAAAGTTTCTCCCGACTGAGCATATTTAGTAGAGTAATTAAACTCGATAATTCCCAAGCTCGTGCCTCTCTAAATAGCAATTAAACATCCGCAGCGGCGGCAGAAAAAAGTTGCTCCGTCGCGGCGACGACCGCGACGTCATCGGGTGATGATCATCGAGATCTCAAGCAGCGCGGCAAACGATCTCGAAGAGTTTACGAGAGAAGCAACGTCCGGTAGGCAGTCTCACAGTAGCCCAAAGAGCCGAAACATCTGTTTGACATCCCTGTTTGTCAAGGCGTGACTCGGCACTTGCGCCAAGCCTCCACACAAAAGGGATCCGTTCCCGTCCTCCTCGATCATCGTGCTCTCGCGATCGATCTATGAACTGCGAACCATTCGCATCCAATTACGCGTGAAAATCGTAAACAATCGCAGACAGATGGCTTAGAAGGTAACTTTTTCTGTCGACCTTTCTTTCCCTTTTGTTTGTTTACTCCCTGGTTTATTCTTGGGCGCAGTTCGAAAACGATTGAGTCCCGATAGCTTCCCCTTTGGGGCTCAAGTAGGGGCCACTGAAGCCATTATTTTCAGAATTTGCAATCAAATTTATTCTCACTCGTTCTTCTTCCCCGTTTTGTCAATATTCATAGATATTCTATGTTGTATAATATCTCTCTTTCGAATAATGGAAATTTTATCGTAAATAATTTCGTTGCGTTGCCGCAAAATTAAAAAAGTGTCAGGAGGAGAACTGTTTATTATTTAAAGTTCTTGAATATCTGCGCAGCTTGTATCGTACTGTTAAAAATCCTGGGACAATGCTAGGACACTCAAATAATCATCCAGCATCTAAAGAATATTCCTAAAACGAAATTCGCTCGGTGTACTAATAGAATCCTCGTAGAACCCTAGAAATAAATCGGTTATGCGATCGAGCGAGCATTAACAGGGTCACGGAATAAGGGAGAAGGGTGGAATCGAGTAGGGTGATGGAAAGGGGTGGAAAGGTGAGGCTGGTTTATGCGGTATCGAACCCAACCATTATGACACGGCACTGCCGTGTCTTTGCGCCTCTACACACCGACGAAAACGGATTTCCGTTGTGTGGCTGCTCCCGCGGATCACTTGTTGCTTGATCCTGCGTGGGTCAGGCTGCGTTATCACTCGCGGCACAGTTTGATAGCGCTCGAAACTGAGTTCTCCATCAGCCTGCAGGCTCGCTATACGCTGTTCATTCAGCTCTGATATCCAAAACCCACGTCAGTCACAGCAAAGTTCGTCTGAACAACGTTATCGTTAATTTGATTTTTAGAGTCATGAAGTGTGTACGTCGCAAAACGAAGGGACAAGAATGACTGCCAATTCTGTCCCTCGACACTGAATAGATGCCTATAGGTAAGAGGTTCATCTTTGATTTGATTTACTAGAATCACAAGTAGGTACTCTAGTGACAATTAGTCGGTTCAAAATCGAAATTTGTAGCTGAGTAGTCGCATGAAATAGTTTTCCTTCATAGGTATTGGATAATTGAATTCAAGATCTTTATATCTGTATAGATACGAAATAGATTATTTAAAAATAAGACGTTATTTCGAGTGATGTCCTTTTACCCACGTCCAATTATCGTTATCCGTAATCTGTAAACGATCGCTCGTCATCTTTTATTGAAATAAAAAGTGACCGAACTCGCTTGGGATCGCAGCAGGGGCTCCATAAAAATATTTTTAGAAGATTCCCGGCCGGGGAGAAAAAGTCGGGGAACCGGCCCGATCGGAACATCCTACACGTGCAGTCAATACGTCTCGAAAAATACGAGGGCCGAATTTTCGGAACCGAACCTCCTGCTCCGAACTCAAGCTCCCACCGCTCATCCGCTCACTTCCGATTTCTCGAGATATTTTTCAGAGGCCGTAGATCCCCGGAAAGAGTTTGTCACACTTCCAATGGGAAGGGGGTTTCCATCCAAATCATAGCTTTTTATATTTTCCAATTACATGTACGTTTTCTCGAGGTTAATCTTTTTTAGTATTCTCGTAAAATACGTAAATGAGCTTCTGCCCATGGTTCTCTAAAAATTTCTTAGGTAGTTGACGTTCTATACTCCATTCCAAATAAGAACAGACCCACGCTACTACCGATTTACGACCGATCTGCGCAACTCCATGGATCTGACACACGCGATTGGTCGTAGCACTCTTGCGATTGGTCGTAGCTGTTTCCCCGCCGGTTTCCTACCAATCAACAGTATATCCCTGCGCGGAACGAGTTCATTCTAAAGTGGAATGCAGTGTAGGTTCACCTTTGCGTGTGTTTGTGCTGCTTGGTTTATTTATTGTGCACTTCTCTGTCTTCATGGGTTTATCATCTCTAGTTCCTTAATTAATGCTGTTTTATTTCAATCGTAGCAAGTGATTACTAATATTAACACTTTAAATATTAATACTCACAATCAAATTAGTTCTCAAAACCCAACCTACAAATCCGGAAACGCAACTAGCGAACTAAAATCCGGAAGTTCATATCTGTTTCTGTTCATTGTCGTTTTATCAAAGAAATAATCAGTATCTAATTACCATCCGCTGTTATTTCTTAGTGACTAATTTAATAACTTGTCTCTACTTTATAAACAGTGCAGCTGCATTGACGACGAATCTGATAAAGGGACGATTCTTGAGAAACCAATGACTCGAAAATGTAGAATAATATGTTTTCGTACAAGACTTGGCTATTAAAAACCTGCGTCTTGAAATTCTCTGAGTACACGGTACTTAGTTGGCAATATGTTTACATTTATCGAGTGACACCTTTACGGTTATCATATCTGTACACAACGTCACATAACATTCACGAGTGACTTAGGTAACGACTCTGGTGTAAACAGTAGCATTAATATGACCCGGCAAATAACCTACAAAACGATGAACGCAACTCGCGTCTAGCGATGCACGCGTATAAACTTAGAGAATCTACGAAACTGATTTTCCCGTAAATGAAGCTCCTTACGCGAAAGTTTCGCTCTATAATGCCGACTTACTTCTATGCGAAGAATGACAGCTTTTCTGTTTATATTTACAAAAGCTCTCTATCACTTCTGCCACAGTAGCTTCAAACGGCCGCCCTGTCATGCCACCTCGGTGGGAAAACTCTCAGTAGCCTTCCCCCCCCTTAGAAAATCCTCGCGCTGTCCCGCGACTTCAGGTATAGACATCGGTTCTCCGGGATCCGTGGGCTGCGTGACGCCTCCCCCTTCCCTCCTCGCCCCCACCCGCAACGTTTTCCCCCACTTTCCGCGGCGAAGCCGCAGGCAGCAGCCGATCTCGAGTTTTCCGCGGTCAATACTTTCGCGGCTGGATATAAAACGCTCGCGATAAACGTATCGAGATAAAGCGGCGTGCTATCATTGGCCCGGGCCCTTCTCCTCTCCCCTCTCATCTCTCTTCCTCCCCACCCGTGCACGCCACGTTCAAGAATCTCGTATTTGTCCGGCGCGGATCGCGAGTTGCCAAGAGAAGAGAGAGAATGCCTTCGTGTTGGCATACCCGAGAACGAGAGGAGAGACAGAGAGGGGACAGAGAGAGAGAGGGAGTGAGAGAGGGAGGGAGCAAGAGGGGGGAATCGCGTCTTTCTCACGTTTCCCTCATCCCCTCGATCGTCTTGGACTCGATCCGAGTTCGATGCCTCAGAACGCTGCGACGAGTACGGCGACGGAACCCGGTGGAAGGGCGGGAGGAGGAGGGGGGGGGGGCGGCGGGGGTGAACGAGGAAAGGGAAAATCGAGCGAAAAAGAGAGCCAGAGAGAGAGAAACACGAAACGAGGATCGTCGGCACCGCCCCCTTTTTTAACCACGCCTACCCTCGATATAATATTATATCCACCCGTGACCCCCTCACCCTCCCACACCCGCCCCAACGCCCCCTCCTTTTCCTTCCCCCGCAGCAACACGCGGAGGAGACCTGTCCCGCGGGTTCCTGTACGTGCACGGAGAGAGATACGTTTATGTTGGACGCGTATTATACCCACACACGCTTGCCGCGGTATGCTCTCCTTCGTGGCAGTCCTCGGCTCAGGAACGCTGATGGATACCAAGAATTGATTTTCCCGAGTCTTAGTGACCATTTGGATTCGGAAATATTCAGGCGTGCCCGCGTTGCAAGACGCCTTATCTCGGGGAATTATCAGATGGCTCCATTTTTCCATCACTCCCCTTGAGATTCTCCCCCAAAGATGTTGGGTGGATTCTGGGTATACGTTTCCAGAGATTACTGTACCTATAGTATCTCAGATTTTGAAATGGTTTCTGTGATTCATATAGTGATCTGGTGACTTGGTAACAATGATATTTCAAATTCTCTCGAGGCTCGAGAAACTTATATAGCAGCGCTTAAGGACGTTAAATACATACTCCCTAGATACTTCTTGGATTTTTGCTGCGTTTGGGTTGAGCGTTTCTACTTCTTCTGCGTTTGCGACTGAATGTTTTTGGCCAGGTGTTTTCTAATGATTTTAGTGCAGGTGACAGTCTTTAGTATTAAGAAGAATAATTGTAATGACGAGCAATTGAATTGATCACAGGAAGTGAGCATGATTAATGACAGGTCTCAATGCAAAAATAAGTTTTATTGCAGAAGTTCTAGGTTTCTAAATAGGATATTCAGGAGATTAGAGAAGAAAACACCTATGTAACTCTCCTCTCACAAATTCACCCCAAAGCCTCAAATTTTAGAATCGCTCGTTCATAGCTTCGGAAATCTACTTTCAGAACCAACTTCCTATCACATTTGCACGCAAGTGTGGTTAAAGCTATCGATATCGATTCAAGTGGTGCCAATAGGTAATAGCGAATTAAATTAAATGAGACTTTAATGTGCAACCGCAATCAGATAGAAAAGAGATTATTAGTAATTGACTTTTAATTATTTGATCAGTTCCTAAGAAGTTGATTACTTTCTCGATTGATTAATTTAATTACTTATCGTGGAATGGTCATTTACACACCGACGGCATTCCATTAACTTAATTACTTACTTAATTTTTTACTGGCTAATAAGGGACAAACTGAGGACAATACAAATTCAATCATGCAATCATTTCTAGCTAACATTTTCTATTCTTTATATGTATTCTTCCTAATTCTCCTGACAAATATTCCTCGAAACGTTCCTAGAAATTTAGTGTATCCCTAGGAACCGGATAACATTTTTGAAAAACTGATATGATGCTAATTAAAAAATTCCAAAACAGTGACTTGGAATAATGGGACTAACAGAAACATTTATCCACCGTGGAGGGCAATTTTAATCGAACTGATTTATTTGTCTGAAATCAACGAGTCTAGGAAACGAAGCGAAAGGTTGAAAACCTGATCAATCAAAACAATTTCTTGAATCTCTGAAACGCTCATCTCAAATAGGAAATCACACTTGTCTGGCGACAAGACAAGAGACATCCTTTCAAGTTGCTTTCCCGTGGGAGAGCCAAGTAACATCGATTTCTACGGCACGATCGGGGCCAAGGAAATCGATACGATTCTTCCTCCGTTCGACCGATTGCATACGTATGTATCTATTAACGCGACGAGCAGCTAGGAAACTCATAATTTCGCGTTCTTAACACGCGTTGTCATCTGATCGTGGCAAAGGTTTTACATAACTCCGCGAGATTCCGTCACGGTATTTGTGCCTGTACTGGTACAATAAGGTATATCGGCGTTTCCTTTTATTGTTCGAGCGATAAGAACAACGGATTACATACATAACCCGTTGTCTATCAACGTTCCGCCTAGTCGATGATTAATCTACTCCGCGGGCGTATTCCGACTTGGAAATCGGTTGGCACCGTTGTCCGACCGAATGATGCGTTCCACTCTTGCCAATTTATCCTCCACGTTAAACACCGTTTACAGTCGTTTGTCAAATGGCCTCAAAATTAGAATTCAAGGAGTTAAATTTTCAGAAATTCCAAATTTCTTCCTAATACAACAATCACTTTAAAAACAGTGAGCAGTTTTACGTATCTGTTTACACCAGTCCCAATTTATTTGCGGAACATAATGTCCACATATTCGTTCCTCGACTGCGATATCCACTATTCGTCCTTTCTTTACTAACATCGTACGAGGCAAAATCTTCCCGATTTTACCCTGATTTAATCCTTTCTTTTTCAAGTCTGCATCATACAATTGAAATCTAAATTTCCATGGATTCTTTTTCATGCACCAATTACCGCGTTTGTATTTTTCTAACCACATAGGTTTCCATGTGGATCGTTTCATTTGAAAGGTTTCCGAAAACTGGAACATCGTTAGTCCACTCTATGTACTTCAAACGTCGCTTGCATAACTGAATGATCGTCATCAAATGTGAATAGCTCATGTGGTTCAAAATAAGAGAGTATTCGTTTATTTTGACATGTGTTAATTTACCGACACCGATCGGAACAGCGCGCGCCGTTCGGCACCAATATCGCATATTCATACGTGAATAGCAATATCGTATGGAGGTAACCACATTTGTTTTCGTATACGGATACCGCATATGTGGAGCTGGTGTTACGATAACGACGAGCGTTACCACAGGACGAGCAGAAAGAGTGTCGAGAGAAGGGTAGGAAGAAGAGTCCCGCAACAGGACACCGAGAAAATAAAAGCTCTAGAATGGACGGGGAAGCCGGGAAACAATCAAACGGCCGATTAAAGGTAGAGAAGTGGCCAGGCTATCGATAAATCGCGAAGCTGAACGCGCGATAATCGCGTTAATCCGGTGCACATCCGGCTGACGGGATTCCGCCCCCGGTTTGCCTCGCGCAAACACACTGCCACGCGCGGGGGTGAGCCGTTCGATTCCTCCTCGTTTTTTTCGTAGCCGCGGGGTGGTCGAGAAGGGTCAACCACGCCACGTGGTTGGCACGCGTAATGCTACGTTGTGTGTACACGTCGGAGAGAAGGAAAACATTTGCACGAGCTAAAATTGCGAGAGTGTTCATCTTTTAAATAATGGAAAATCTATAACCACTTGCAGATGGTATGGGTAATAAAATGGCAAATTTAACCTGAAATCACTGCACTTGAAAATAATTTATTTCTGTCAATTGTGGTTGTATAATGACTTTTAGTATAATGATAAGATACCTGTTGTGCCTGAGTCACATTCAATAATCAGTTATATCAAATAAATCATTACAGATATTGATAAATATAGACTACCCACTTTCTGCTATTTTCTTCCCAATCGTTAACTCTTTGTCAACTTGGGAATTTTATTGAACGGAAAAAGAAGAAACCACTAATTCTCAGCGGTACCTACAACGCTCATACAAGGATCGCAGAATTATTACGAATTTCTGGAGCCGAATGTCGGGCTTACGCAACGTCCACGGGGAGAAAAAGCGCGGGAAAACGAAAGCGATTCTTACGTCGCGACGCGCGACAGACAAATCGACCGGTCTGCAGGGGCAGAAGAAGGTCCGCGAGGAGGCACAACGTCTTCAAGTTCATGGCTGCGTTTAAAACACCATCTGCGAACGGACGTGGCCTGCGGAGCGAGCGGGTCGGAGGGGGTAGCCGGCTGATGCATTCTGACGCGTGATTATGCCACGGAGGTCAGGGAGGATCTATGCCTGACTGCACCTCCGCCATTGCCGGGGCACGATCGCCTATCTTCCACCGCTGAAACAGTCCACGGTTCCCTCCTCTCCTTTTCGGGGATCTCTCTCTGCCCGTCTCCTTCGGGTATTCCCCCGGCAATTAGCACTTCTTTATCGTGGTGGAACAATGTTCGCCATGGCCTTGAAGAGCCGCGGTTGCCATCCTGCCGCAAACAGGATTTGTCCGAGATCAAGTGGATGGACGGTCACGCGTCGCTTGCGCGGCGAACGTTGACGGAAGGTGGTTTACGAGCTTGATGAGACGCGGAATTTACAGCCGCTTCTGGAAAATCGTTCACGCAATTTTCTAACAGTAGCAGGCTTTCCTTTCGCAAACATAAAAATGCAATCAATTCTTGATCATTTGATTGTTGATATTCTGAAAGGGGCGGGGGGGGGGGGGGGGGCTTCAGTCATGCTCCATCCATCTTAGAAATGAATGAATAGGCAACGAAATAATTTCTCCCGTCAACTATTCGCTTCGTCAAGGGTTGAATCAGCCACCGTAATCTTTCGCGTTGATATTTGCATGCCTAATTCTCACGCCTTGTGCTTTGCCCCTACCCCCAAATGGCCCATTTTTCACGGCACCAAAGCTACAACCTGAAGGGTGATTCCTCTAACCACCGGCGGAGAGTCACCAACCCAAAGGAGCATTAAAGATCCGTCGAAGGAAGCCGTCGAGGAGCCGAACCGAAAGGGAAATTATTCAAAGTAAAAGAAAAAAGGAGGAAATACTTCTGCGGAGCCCTTGACACGGAGGAGCTCAAGTGTGGAAAGCCACTTCAAAGCCACGGGCGCTAATTGGATTTACAACGAGTTAGTCCTCCGTGGACCAAGTTTCGAGTAGCTGCGAACCGTAGCGCCACCTGCGTGTGTATATGTCTTTTGTGACCAAAAGTGCAAAAGGGAGAGGGGTTAAATCGGCCAGACAAGTGAACTCCGTTGACTTTTTTCACTTTCTTCCTTTTTTTTCGATACCGCGGAACGCGAAGAGTGTTGAACCATGACAATCGTGACAATCAGAAATCGTATCGCAGAACGTTATGGACGTGAGAATATTTAAGGTTAGGTTTGGAGAACGTTTCTTGATACAAAAACTTCTGGTTTCTGCTTCGAATAGGTCTCACAAATTGTAATTAATTTCTTTGGATCAGTGTACAGAGGGGACATATTCGTCTTGTGGTGGCGCCAGAGCTCAGTGCTGACCTCTACGTTCACATTTCTAGTTCCCTATCTCCATTGAAATAAGCCTCTTCACTAAAACGACAAATGTAGCGATAATCCCAAAGAAAAGCAGAATTTTTCTGGAAGGTAGATTCAGTTAAAGTGAACCTAGTTAGCCACATAGACTGTACGGGGCCTGTCCTTCAGAAAACGCACGGCGAGCGTCCCTACCTTGAGTTCTATCTCGCTCACTCTCGGCGTGTCTTGTTTACTGCCTTCGGCGGTGGGTAGGCTCGAGCCCGCGATGAAAATCATGACCGTGAATCGAAATCGCACGCGAGCGGTGCCGAATGGTCGTGCTAATAACGAAGCACTACTGTACACAACTCGTTCGTTACAAGAATTACAATAAATTTCTTTAGGTCAATATGAACCCTGCCCCCGAGGATTGATTTGTCGCGTGTCGAATTCCAACGGAGGGGTTCGTAAGCGGGGTTCGCAGCACAGCATTGAAGCCATGTGTTCGCGAACAGCGTCACAAAAGCCGTAGCCCCCGTAAAACATAAAACGCAAAAAACCAACCGGCCGATATACATTTTCGCGGGCGCGGGTTTCATTCAACAGGAACCAGTTTCGGGGCCAATTCCTTTTCCCTGACGCCACTCTTCCACTGGTTGACGCCCGATTTGCATATATCCCGGTCCTACTGATCTGCATATCGGGTGTCGCTCAAATTGGGTCCGCTGCAAGGGGTTACCCATGGGCCCCTTCTCCTTTTCATCTCGACGGGAAAAGGGGCAGCCCCTCTGCGACGCTGTGTCGCGCATTGCGAGTCTCGGATTGGATGGGCTTCTGAACACCGCGAGGGCATTGAAAGCGGTTAATTCGTGATCTTTAGGGTGTCCAGGCGGACAGAGTCCAATTTGGAGGCCTGAATTCGTAGATCCTTCGCACCTACGTACCGTCTACACCGTTTGATCTCTCGGCTAGCTGACGATGCCGGCTCGTCGAACGACTTAACACGAAGCCGACCAACATTCACGCGAATCAATTAAAAGCGAGCCTCCCGCGTTACTCCGCCCTGGCGCAGGAATCAGCGGCAACGCCAACGATATAACAAGTGCAGGTGATAGGTAATTAGAGGCAGCGTTCGCAACGGATCCAAGGTGAGTCTACTTAATCCTCCCCGGCCGGTCGTTTACAGCCGGAAGCAAGCGGTCTGATTCACATTGGCCGAGTAATATCTAACACTCTGGGGCTGGCTTCGACGACATTGTGTCCCGACTATTCAAAACATACGGGGCACACACGTGTTACTCGGCCGCGTTATTTCGAGCGACCCGTTTCCTCGGTGCCGCGGCGACCGTCACTGGGCCTTTTTTCCCTTCTCGTAGCACTTGTCTCCCCTCGGATCGGAGCGACTTCGTTCGTTTTATGCGTTTCGGAAACTGAAAAACACAGGAGCAGCGTGGATCGACGCCTGTCTCCCGGAAGCGACAGCGCCGTCCGCTGAAAGTCGTTAAGCTGCTCGTAGCATCAAGGTGTTCCCCGGTGAAATATCTTCCTTCTGTCGAATTCGAAACGGTTGGAGGTGATTTGCGATAAAGTGCTAGGAACTTGCTAACCTTCGAGGCATCTGGACACTGAGGTTTAAGATACACTTGGTGAGATACACTGTTACCACTTCAAAGCTGAATGAGGGGAGGAACATCACGTATCCCACATATATGCTTCGGTGTCTTTAACGAAATTCCAATTAGTAGCGAGCAGCAGTAGATTTCTTTCGATGAACAAAGGAGGCAGTCGCTTTCCTCGCGGCCGGATCCCGTTAAGACGGAGCCGGATGCGGCTCGTTTTAGCGACGTTTTCGCGGCGCCGCTGGCCGCGCCGAAAGTGCAGAAAACCGTGGCCGCGCGAAAATAGCGGTAACTCGGTATAATGCAATGCAGTAGCTAGCGGATACGTTGTTAACAGTAATGCGCTCGCATCGCGCTCGCGAATACGCACGGACCTGTCGCGGGGCTACCTTTTTCGCGCAGGTACAGAAGCCTCGCGGATTAGGAAAGCTCCTCAGCGGTCCTTTCGGTCAGCAGTGTGTTTAGGTTTCATATACCACCTCCATAATAATGTTGCGCTCCGTGACACTCTCCGGCGAGGAACTCCCCCAGACTCTCTTGCATACTGTCAAATATTTGTATGAAATAATGATTCTGAGAGTAGGGTAGATGTACCATTTGTGGCCACTTTAAGATATTGTACCAGTTTTGGCCACTTCTTAAAAAATATAATATTTTTCCGTGTAAGCAATATATGTAATCTTATATTTCGGACGGTATACTAAACGAAATATTTATGATGTGAAATTCTCCGCAGAATAATGATCTGCAAGTAATTTAAAAGTAAGGTAATTATGCACATGGCCAAAAACAGTGCAATGACCACAAACGGTACATCCACCCTAGTATCTTTTTATAACATACAGTTATTGTTATGAAGTATGAACGAATTGAAAGTGTAATTGATTCAGATAGTTTCTCTATGATTTTCGAAGTACTTATTACTGTGTGTTAAAGTTTCAAGTTGTCCTGTATAGGAATGCAGGTTGGTATCCCTGGTATACCAATAGCGCGAAGAGGTTAGAAGTTAGACGCATCGCAGAACTACGAGAACAAAGAAGAAAATTGAAAGACAAGGCTTTATTTGGGATTTATTAGGAAAAGTGTGCTGTAAATCGGTAAAATAAGTTCCTATCTCGAATGTAACAAAAGGAAAAGTGGAAATCTTTTTATTTTACGAACGAACGACCGTTTTATATCGACCACAAATTAGTACCGCAATGGTGACCACGCAGAGAGCAGCGAAGTTCGCAGCTCGCAACCGGAAGCATGGTTCAGGTGTTACTTATATCCCTTATCAGGACGTGGCGGTCGTTGCGACCCCATGAGACGGTTCGTGGCTCATTGTCCACGTCCGAAACGGACGGCGCAAGGCCGTATAAATATCGGGCCACAGTATCGCGCATGCATATCGCTCGTTTCCCCGCAGCTACTCTCTCTTTCTCCATCCTTTTCTTCAAGTAAGCGTTACTCGGGGTTGCAATGTAGCGATCAATTGTTGGTACCACTGTGTTAGAACCGAGCGCGGGAGTAAACCGGTGGAAAAAGTACCGCTATCGATGATGAATGAAATATTAGAAAATTGCGGTCCTCGGATAAAATAGAACACCTATAAAAGTCAAATACGAGTACCGCGTCAGGGGTGAACGTAGGCGTCTTGAAGATCGCGTGATTTGAGTCTCATAGATCTATAACCACTAAAAGTATTAAAAAACAATAAAAAACCACACCGATAATATAAGCTTCTCAATATCGGAGAAGTTTAAACAACAGCACACGGTGTCGCAAATTTCTTCCACTATTCGTCCGCCCATCGGAAGGTCTCGCTAATTTCTCCGCGCCTTCCTGTTCCCTAGCGCTTCTTTCGTTCCCAAACGTTATCATCATCGCTCTTTACGAACGCATTTGCATCGGCCCGTAACCACTTCTGAGCGGAGCGCAGCTACTAAGAAGAACAGGAAGAAGAAGGAGACGGCGCGGCGGAACGACGGGGAAACGCGAAGGAGGAGGACGAAAAAGAAACGGAACCGTCGGAGGGGGAACGTGCGAACGGCGTTGCTTAATAACCCGTATACCGATTCGCGTATGCTCGCAATCACGTTGGTGTTGGTCGGCGTGCGCGTGCACACCCGCCGCGCGCACGCCTCACACAAGCAGCCCAGACGCGGTTGTGTATGGTGGTCGAGATACGCGTCGGCTCACCAAGGCGTCTGGCGTCAGCGCACGGATGCGGTGGCAGCTCAGCCGCGCGATGCGCGCGCGTAATTTCGTCGATTCTAATTGCGATGAGTTACAATTAGAAAGCGCACTAATTGAAAGCGTTTCGCAATGCGCGATGGCGCAAAGGTTCGCGGATCTTCGCGAGCCGTGTGATTTACCGGCTCGACGTGGGATACACGCGTCGTTGCGAGGCCGAGCGTTCACTTCGAATCCTTTGATTCCGGTGACGACTCGCTGCTCTGAATTTATGACTAATTGGACATTTGAAAACTTTTCGAGGGACGTTGTAAAATTCTATCATTCATCGTCGGTCTTTAATACTGTAGTCAGCAGGATACTGGGCACAGAGTATGCATTAAAGATAAACATTTGAAATTGTACCTCCTTTACCGCCATTTCTTAACGTCATCCTCTTTTCCTTTAGCACATAACCTCAATTTCTATGTTATTCCAATATCAAAATTGTAGAATGCAGCAGTTTTCAATGTACGTATTACTGCAATTCGTTTATATAGACAGTATGGCGTATTATATTGCACCAATTGCTTAAAGATCATCATCGGTATATAATATCATCAAATATACAGTACCAAAAGAAATAGAAATATCTAGCAGTTATTCACTAAAAACAACGTTTTTTCTGTAATCTCATTCTTTACCTACTGACAGTGCCAGAAAATTAGAAAGAAATTACTTTGAATGCAATTTAGGGAACCTCGTCATTTCTACATATTCTTAAAATCTTTACGCAATATTCACCTACAATTACCTGCTTAACCCCAAAGTAACTCCCAAAAATTACCCTAAATTATTGTATGTACACATGTATATATTGTCATCGATAAATCTCAATGCAGTTGACAGCAAATTGATAGCATTTTTTTTTTAATATACAGCGATTAAACGAATAAAAAGAATCTAGATGTGGACTAAACAGCGTTTCGATAAAAATATTGTTTTTTCCCAGCGGTTAATTTCGAGAGTCGCGTCAAGTTACGGAGGAGATAGGGGGTCTCGGAAACGCGAGAAACGACGATATGCGCGCGTGTGTGTTTGTATTAAATTAGTTTCTATTCGATTGGTCTCAATGCAACGCTTCCGCAGAGAGTCTGCCACGGCGCAGCCACGCACACACCTAGCCGGAGCCTACTTAAGGCCTGTACGCAAGTATCCGTTTAATACTCGCCTCTAGTGGCGCACCGTCGAACCACACGTTACACGCTCGCGAGCGCCTCCGTACGTATGCAACAGTGGATATTACCCCGTCATCTATGCCGGCGCGTACTTAACGTACACTCACGGCCGATGCACAGATAACTTGGCCGAGTAGACCGTAGAAACGCGAGTAACGCCAAGGCGTTCGAGGATCGCTTTGCTTTACGAGCGTTTACGTGCGCCCAGAGAATTCCGCGCGGTGCGTGCTGTTACACGTGCACGTCAGCCTTCTTTTCTTCGTTTTCAGGGCCCCCGGGGTAGGAAACGTGGTGTGCCCACGTAACTCTAGATCGATTACGATCGTCAAACTCTGTCTATCGTATTCCTGCGTCTCCACGTATGTAAGTACATTATATATTTCGAACCCTGGCCAGAAATTTCTTAGAGCTGCGCGTTTCACCCGAGGAATACCAGAAGAGGCTTGTAAGAATTAAGAAATATTTTCTCAGTAGGGGCTGGCAGAATTTCAGCCAGGTTCTTGATTTCCAGTGTACCGTGTCACGATGGAAAAATAATTTAGGCAAAGCTTTCTGCGCGCTCAGCCACGGACTACATATCTGCCCGGATGAGAGCACGATGTTCCAAATGAAGTAACAATTGTGACGCATGGCTGTACCGATTACGAAAGTTCGATATCCCACAGACTTTTGCGCCGCGCGCTAACTGTTGCCGATTGCGGTAAATCCTGCCAGCGATGCCCACGACGCCACCGATAAATTTCCGCGGGCAGCGTGCGCGTTTGTGAATCACGTGCAGCTGTGATTGTCTATTTTCTAGAAAAGAAGAAGCTCGGTCTACCGTGGCGCGATTGCACGGAATTGCGATAAATTTTCCGCTATATCGCGATGTCCTTCCCAATAATCCTAAGAAATCCGATTTTCCGGACCGGAAACAGCGTGTCGCCGATAATCGGCTCGAGAACGGCCGATCCGTATTAGCGATAATCGCTTTTCTCCGAGCGGTTTTTCAACAACCGAACAACAGAACTGCGCAGTGCAGGTTGGGTAATCAATATCCAACCTGGTAAATGAGAGTTAAATACGCTTACTATGTTCAGGACAAAGTCAATTGGTCGCTCAAGGCCATTCTTGCCACTGCAAGAAAAATGTAACTAATGGCGGGGTTTAGCCGTCATAATAACTTTCAGCGGCCGGGTGATTTTACACTGGATTATAGAGAACTTAAACACCCCCCATGTGCATAATTCACTGTCAATTCATTCACTGAATAAAAGATTACAGACATCAACAACTGTTCCTCGCCGTCTCTACCTCGAACCTTAGACAAAGGAGTCGAAAAGCCGGGGTCCCAAAAAACCGTCATATCTTCCCACGGTCAGATCCATTCTTCCCGCTGCGGCTTCTTAAATCTCTCAGAGAGCCGGCTAATCGCGTTCCCAAACGGCAAGTCCAGGCCTCAAATTGAATCACCCGCGACGCATTTCCGCGCGCTGTCCGCCGAAGGCTAATTAACGTTTCGCAAGTTTCCTCGGCGACAGAGGGCGCCGCAGGTGTAATGCGTGAGTTCCTAATGCGCGCGAACGGAAGTTCAGCGCAGACGGACTCTCGGCTCGAATTGAAGGAACTTTTCGGCGAAACGATAAACCGATTTGCCGGTCGGGCGCTAGTTAGCCAGACACGGGACAGCCATATTCGCGCTTCGGCCATTATCCTGTTTCGGACGCGACTGTAATTAAGCCTGTTTCCGGGGATTACCGTGAGCTCGCGCGCGCGCTCGGCTCCGCCGTACATCAGCCAGGACTGTGCGTCTGGATTCTGGATCTCGTGATCGAGCTACCTTTTCTTTTTGGTCGGAGTCCATTACACCAGCTGGAGCAACTACCGGCAGAGAGGGAGGGGGACAGTTTCGCGAAATCGTGTCGCCTGTCTTCCGCGAGGTGACTCAATCCAGTTCTTACCATTTAACGAACGTCTCGTCAGGGATTGCGGCTTATTAGATGCACCGAATCGGTAACAGAAGTAATAATCTTTTAATTTTGATAAAGATAGGCTTAATTCAGAGAAGCAGGCGCGACGTCACTTATAACGCAATGCGATTGAATTTGGTAAATAGGAAACGACTTTTGCTCACAATAATCTAGCCACCTTTTCAACTAGTTAACGAACAAGTGCAAAGGGGCAGGCGAATCTAGTTCCCCGATGGCTTAGCGATGTTGGTCATCTACTTCCTGTTAATCGTCGAGCATTCAGTAGCTCTCGGTAGGTACCGCCCCTCTTATTTTCCACCACGAAAATCATACAATTTCCCGACTCAACGCCATCGTCCAGCTGTCCAGATTTCCCACGTGTCGCTGGATTGCTGCATTTCCTAGCAGCGGGTGGTTAAGCTGTGCCGGTGCACGGTGGCCAGCCAGTGGTTTCCATGAACGGGTTCCCCCGGACAGAATGTCAACCATCCCCAGTTTTAACCAACGGTAGAGGCGTCGGAGCGGCGGGTCCGCGCGTGTGCGCATCGATATATATCGACCGTGCGTCTTCCTCATTAGGAGGATCGGTCGATTTCGTAGGTGCTCTTTTGACGCGCTCGCGGGTTGCGATACGGCCCTAAAGTGGTGACGCAACGGTCGAACGAGACCCCAATAGGTCGAGATGAGAGCCATTGTATGGCAATCTTATAATTTAGACAATCACCGATCAATTGAATGGGCCTTTACTACTGCTATACATGCAGCGGCCGTACACCGGCGAGAGTGAATGATGAATGAATGAAGGGACAAGACCGAATGAATGGACAGATAGTTGGCTCCGCTTAAACGTTCGTAAATAACCGGCCGCTTCATTCAATTACTTTCAATCGCTACCGGCCAATAGATACAATTTAGAAAAAATAAAGAGAGAGAGAATCGGAGTTTCGGTTGGATACGCAGCGATCCAAGGATCCCCCGACCGATCTACCGATTGCTCTACGTTCACACTGCGTGAAGCTCTAAATCGTCGACGCATTTCCCGCCACTGATTCCTTCGCGGGAAGATTAAAGTCAAGAAAACAGGATACCAAGAACTATAACAATGAGAGATTTGAAACTGGAAATTCTTGATATATATAAAAAAAATTGTGTATTCCTGTTCAAACTGTGCGATATTACATGCACTTTAATCGCGTCGAGTTCGACTGAAAAGGATGGAAGGCAATCGGTTTTATTTTTAATTCGACGCGGCACAGGAGACCCAGGCAAGCGCTTCAGAGGTGACGAAAAATATTTTACGACGCCAAAGATTTATTGCGGTGTTAAAAACACGTGCACGGCGGAGTGTTTTTCTGTGTCGATTCGCGTTCCTCGTCGCCGGAAAGGAAAAGGAAGGAAAATACATAAAATCTCGGAGAAATTTTATTTATGCGAAATATTACTGTAATTATTGTGAAGCGCGAATGTCGCGTTGCTAACGATTATTGGAATTCATTGGGAAAAAATTATTTCCCGCTCGTGGCCGCGCGGAACGACCGAAATAAATTATCGAGGATGTCACGCAGGAGGTTTTCGCGGATGCTCCGTACAGGCAGACGCGAGCCGGCTGCCGTGTAAATACACAATCCACCGGCTTGGACATCGTCGATAAGATAATTTGATCGAAAGTCCCCGGCCAAGAGAAAATTACACCGATCACCAGCGGCGCATCATTAACGAGCCAGTGACCGGCACGAAGCTGACGATAAGAAAACGCGCTGTCGCTTCCCTTCGTTCCTTTTATTAAACCAACTAATGGAAATTGCAAGTAATAGTAACAGTTAAAATCATTTAAAATTATCATTTAGACTGCATTAAATCACTGTGATTGCAGTTAAAAGATCCATATTATAATTAAGAAGGATTTCTCGATAACTAATTCCTAAATGTGATCTCCCTCGAATTTTCATTATTTATTACAATCTTTCTATGTTTAGAAATCTCTTCAGTTGCTTGTGCCCCAGATTTCTATTCGGATGTCCTCGAAATTCACTTGCATTTTAACACAGATATTTATATTATCAGTTTTCGTAATCTCCGCCCACGCCCTAATTCTACAATTTATAATTTTCCTCTTTCTCTGCTTCGATTGTCTCATCTCACAATCTTCAAATTTTTTAAGTTCCCTAAACCTCTAACTGTCTCTTCCCCTGATTTTCTATGTTTCAAATAAGCCGCCGCGTTGGAGCTCAGTCGAAACACAACTTCTGGCAAAGTACGCTAACGAGAAAGAATCGAAGTAGTCCAATTTTGTAGCCCCAACGCATAAAACTTTTGAATCCGCTGCGCCGTCAACTTCACCCTTCGTACTTTATCGTCAGGTCGCATCGGGAACCTGCCAAGAAAAAGGCGTCAATTAAAGTCTGACCCCCCCTCCACACTCTCTCTCAATCCCTCCCACGATAATTAGGAGAGTCTGGACGTTTCGAGCACGCGAGCCTGGTGCATGGAAAAGAAATCTAGGAACGCGAAATCGAAAAGCAAACGAGCCGCTGCAGCACCGATTTAATGGACGTCGATTGGTACAGATGGCCTTAGGACGGCTGTCATACGGCCACCGAGACTTGCGCCACGTCACGTCCGGATGAATTTACATACATGAAACGAGGCGACCGGGGACTCTCGATTCTCGATAGCGGGTTTCCTTCTCTGCCGTGCCCCGATGCGTCTGGCTCTCTCGATGAGAATCGATCCTCCAGAAATTCGACGTACTAACTTCTTCGAAATCACTTTTGCACGGAGTTAGGAGTTTGAGAAAGTTGCTTCTTTCTACAAATGGATTGAAGTTTGAGTCATTAGAGTCGAGGGGTTTCAGCCTGGTTCCATTTGAGGCTTTTAATAGTAAGGGAAATACTATTTTCGTGAGTTGCCATTTTATCTCAGTTGTAATTTATTTTCGAGGTCTTTTTGTTGCATCGGTTGATGAAGAAAACGTTGTTTCGTTTTGGAGTAATACTCTTCAACCGCCTTCATTTTAAATTGAATCGCGAGGAACATGCGTATGTCCAAAAATGAATCACTATTCACAGAACGAATGACTCTAAACTGTGGCGATTTAATTCGTAGAACAAACGAGCATTCTCGTAATCGAATAATTTAATTTAGGCGGATTTTTTTTGCTTATTTGCATGAAGCGGAAACATTGAAACCTCTGAAGGAGAATATTCAACGAGAAATATTGTAAATAGCTAAAAAAATCTTCAAATGCTATGAAATAGGTAGGTATTAAAAAATAGTTTTGAGAACACCAGGGGGACGCCATTTGTCAAATTCATTTTTTAATATATAGCTTGAATAAACTTCCACATATCGTGATTTTCTATATAAGCTTTACAATTTATTTTCATTTTCTTTCCCCCTCTTCCTTTAGATTTAAAACGTCGAACCAATTATTGCGCCATCTTCATAAGTGGGATGACATTCTTTAATCGCATGATTGGTCACAGGAAAAAATTTAATTCAAGTACAGACAGTTCATTAAGGGGATGTTCCGGTCTAGGGCCCATAAAAATAGGTGATCTTTAGGAATTAATTAAAGGAAAACTGCTAAATATAATTTAATGAGACTGTTTCCATTGTATTAAAGATGTCTTAAACTATAGAAATATATATTTTTTATTATTAATCATTGCAGACGGCACTGGGGAGTCGTTAAAGTCGAGGCGTCAAAAAATTCGTCCAAAACGGTGGAACCTGTAGCACCTAAACCATTGGTCTGAAATAAAAAACAATGCCAGATTATTAAACTCGCTAGTGGACTTGCCAGAAAAAATTACAAAAATGACATTTTTTGAGAAAATAACGACACTTGAATTTTGAAATCACTTTTTCCCTATATTTTTCGTTCTTTCAAGGCCTTTAAAAATTACAAAATTTTAAAATGCCAGTGGTTTCTCCGCTACACAGAAGCATATTCTCCAAAATAAAAAAATTTCAGTCAAATCGGATAATAACTTTTTGAGATATCGGTTCCACCGATTTTAAGAACACCGTTTCCAGAAAAATGCGTTTAAAGTTTTACGCGAGCGCCGCGTGGCCGGGTGTTACCCATGCATTTGCCGCTACTCAAATGCCTATAACTTCCTGAATTTTACGAATTTTAAAAAATCCTTTTAAACACGTATCCTTAAAAGGTTGAACATTCGAAAAATGAAATAAAAAAATCGATTTTTAGACCGGAACCTCCCGTTAACAACACAAGGGACTCTCCAGAAATTAAGCGCAATATGGTGGAGAACAAGTCCACTTAATTTAAGCATAGGTAACAACAGTAAAATGATTTTACAATACATAATTAAACGTTCCACAATAAAAATGTATGGCATACGAGATAGAAATAATTGCAAGACTCCTGGGTCGGCTGGCGTACCAGCTCAACAATTTCCACAGAAACACAAGTGTTTCATTTTGTCTCTCCAATCGAGCATATTAACTGCCGGAGAACTCGTACTCGAGAATCAGCCTCCCTAAAGGTAACAGAATCACTCGAGCAAATATCACGGGTTCCTGTGAACGCAAACAGGGCCGCCAATCCATATGCATTGGCAGAAAATCGTATGCGTATCGATAAGATGGCGACCGTGGATCAAAGCGTCGCGAATTCCTCCAGAGATTGATATGTAGATCGGCGATTTGTCCGCGGCAAGTGGACTCGATAGAAATTTCAACGGCTGCCCGTTATCGGTATCGAGAGGAAAGCTGGGCGTTTGCCCGCGACCAACTTCCGCCCGCTTATCAAACGCTCTTCCGTCCGAACATTCGTTTCGAGAATTCGATTGCGGACTCGACGATTACCAATTCAACTGTACAATTCCGATGCAAGACACGAAGATTTTTCTAGGGCTCGCTTCCGGCTGTTTTAACGCGCAATAGAGATTACATACACCGCAACTCCCGGCAGTATCAGCATCTCCATACCCTTGTGCTTCGTGCCTGATAAAAAAGCAACCAATTTTGAAAATGAATAAATCCACAAAATTCACAAAACGACTTTAATCAGAATTATCTATATTTATCTGCCCAATGTGTGTCGCGTGGACTTCCGTCAACTTTGGCTACTTAAAAATAACGGCGCATATTTTTGAAGATCAATTTTTTTACCTAATCATGACCACAGGTGTAAACGCGAGTCTAAACCGTTCCTGCCAAAGGAATTTTGTTGCCCGTTCCGACTGTAGAACGCTCCTCGTGGGCCCACCATATTTTCCGCAAGGGTAACTATGCAGCGACGCCGCGGACCGTGCGCGAAACATTTTGATCCTCGCTCAGTGTCAAAGCAACTATAGCCAGCAAACGTAACTTAATTTGTCTTGCAAATTGTTTGCGTTGTTATGCCGCGCGAAACACAAACAGGGAATATCTACAGTTCTCATGGACGTCCAACCTAAGAGGCACGCATGGCCCCGCTGGCCGCGACAAACCCAACACCCTAATCCCTTTCCGTGTCCACGAGCTTTCGCGCGCAATAAATCAAAAGAATAATGACGTAAGGTTATTCTAAATTGCGCAACGTGGCAACTACCGGAGCTAATAGTCGCTCGTCAATTAATTCCACGATGAGAAATCAATTTGGTCGGGCTGCAACGGCCGGCGCGCCGTTCGCGGCGATTATTCGCAGTCATCGCGGCCATTTGTGAATTACTCGATCGAAACGGGCGCGAGCCGAACGAGCAACCGAACCGATTAATCCGTCATTCTGATTTATTTCTGCCGTTGGCCGCAGACGACCGACGACGAGTAGCGTGTTATCGCGTGACAAAGCGCGTATAGGTGAACGATAGACGGTCGGCCGCACCACGTGAATATTCATCCCGACCCGCTAATTGGCGATACCGATGACTATTCATGAATCGACGACTTTCAATAGCTGTTATTCGACGTATGAACGAACGCTGCGGCGACAATGGTTGGCGCCGCGAGGGGACGGAGGACGTGGGGCGAGGGAAGGCGCGGAAGGAGTTCCGCGGAGAAAAGAGATTCGATAGAATCCGGAGAAAGGAATCCAAAAGGGAAAGGTTGCCTGAGAGCGATATGGATACGGGAAGAGGATTTTCTGCAGGAAAATATCGCGTGCTGCCTGCCGCATGCCGTCGCGATTATTGATTTCAACACGACGCTACGACTCAGTGTACCGTTTTTGACTGTTTACATTCAATCCAAGTTGTACGTATGATAGAATTCGAGTGGAAACTGAGTTACGTCAAGTGAATAATAAAGGCTTGGTCGGTGGGATCTGGTTTATTGCGAACTATATATTGCGAACTACGAACTATGACTGAAGTTGGTACGCAACTGTTCGCTCGGTGAAGGTTCGGACGTAACTGTTGTATTTCTGCGCGAATACTGGCTTCAAAGAGATGCTTGCATAGCGATTGATCGAGTCCTATGAGTCAATCTCATGGGTTAATTTCCACGGCGTTTGGGTGACTGTAAAAAGTGTCCTTATGGGGATTGCGCAATGGCCGTGGTGTTGGCTAACCGGTGTTAAAAGGTAGTGGTGTGTGACGCTGCCTGTGTCTAACAATAAGTCCAGGATGCATAGCATTTGACGCGTGTCACCAACGTGCCAATTTTTCACGTAGAAAGATTCCCGAGTTTCCGTCGAATTAAGAATGAATAGCACTATTTCTAGCTAATCCAGAGTTCGGTTCCACGCTACCAGGGGGACTACATAGTGACAGGCGGTCGTTATTTCCTCGAAAGGAATCAAATATCATTGGACTAAAGAAGTGCGCTGAATCCCTCGAGGGAATGAGAGATCAGCACTGCATGAAAAATAAGCCAATTATGAAGTCACTATGGAAATTCTGGAACGCAATACTCTTGAGCACGGAAGAAACACTATTGGTATTATTTACTTATTTCGAGTAGTGAACGGCAAGATGATTTTTATGAATTAATACAAAATATCACTACAGTTATAACAAAAGTTAGCCTCTCTCTTTCTTTTGTCTTTGTCATTTTGTAATCTGTTTTTCTCTACGTTTCTCCTGTGTTACTATTGCAAATTACCCACGAATGCAGTGATCGCTGTCGAACGTAAATTCGTGCGTGCATCGCGCGCTTGCGTCGACAAACGACGACGGGATGCAAGAACGCAGACGTGGTGCCACCCTCGCGACGCATTGCAACGCCCGTCATCGGTATTGGTCATCGTCGATGACTGAGCCACCTGGGGTGCTTGCCTGCTAATAGGCCGTTCGATATTACTACTGAATTATGAGATATTTAATTGTAATCGTCGCTAATTTATCTGACAGCCTCGAAGATACAAGAGATTTACACTCTTACAAGAATCTCAGAGGCTGTTTTATTAATATTTCTAATACGCGAGCGAAATGCAGCGTTTAGGAATTATTATAAGGGGGATTGTAAGAGATAAAAATAAAAACTAAGAATATTATAAATATATAGCTAATAACCAATGTAAGAAATAGATCGAAGCAGTGGAATCTAAGAAAACATGGATTTGGTTACAAATTAAACGAAAAAAGGAGAAATTAGTGTGAACAATTGTGTATCCACTAACCTCCAAACAAAGGACAATCCAAAACCTTATAACGCAAATGAAAACAGTGTAGAGATTTGAGAGGACCAATATTCAAACGTTACGTACATATCACTATGACCATCAATCCTTACGTAAATTTATTTTCTCTTTCTAAACACTAGGGTTCCGTCCGTCAGGCGTAATAAAAAGTATACAAAAACAAGTGTCACCGGACGCTTTCCAAGAACGATAAATAAAGAGTTAGGCATCGCGAGAGAGCAGGCAGATACTTGTGAAAAAGTTTAGCGCGCCGAGGCTGCGCGCGGCAGTGAAGAGAGGCATCAAAATCGAACGGAAACGCATCTCAGAGGGGCGTCATTCCCTCAAATCGAAGTTTATTTAGCCTGGGTTTACGGCTCACTCCGGATTCACTTAAGCTCGAATCGCCGCAGGAATCGCAGCGATGTCGTCCCATGCGATTCGGAATTTTGGATCTGTTCCAAGCGACCTTTGAATAGTCTCCGAAGGCGCGGAACCATGGGGGGGGGGGGGGCAGGGCAGGGTGGCTGGCAGGAGGGTGTGGGGGGAATGCTAGCGATCGGAGGCCGAACCGCGGAAAAATTTACGACGACAATAAACTTCATCCGCCCGTGCGGGGGAACAGGATTATAAAAAAAAAAGGAAGAGAAAAAGAGAAAAGGAAGAATGAAAGGAGAAACCAGTGAATTGCGCGCTGAGAGCGCCGCACAATTACCCCGAGCCGTTTCTGGCTACCGAAATTCACCATCGTCTCTGTGATACTCCTGGATCAATGGTGACTCGACTTCCAGATTAATGAACAATCGATAATTCACACCGTCGTTATTATAAATGTATGCACTAGGGTATAGAAGTTTAGGCGGACTCTTAATGAACAAAGAAATATGGTGATTCCTCTAACAACTATGCATATCAAGAAGATATATATACATATTTATGGGCTTTTTCAGTAACTCTACTAAAAGGAGTTTGATAAGACTGTATCACTAATATCGTAACAGGTATAACTTTTCTACAATATGTATAATAATCTTGAAACGAAGAGGGCACCCAGTCATAAGAAGTCTTTGAATATCTTGTATTCTAGGTGCATGAAAACTCTTAAATAAAATTGATGCGAAATTTGTACAAGTTTCTATATACTTGGACAACTTTTATTCGACACAGTTTACAAAATAATGTAATTATGTTATCGTCGTATACAAGATTTATTGCCGCGTCAGCTCATAGCGAATTCGCTCCCCCTTGCCATTGACTAAATATTTCGTTTTTACTAATAAGTACTTCTTTAATTACTTTAGACACGTAAACCAATCATACATGCCCATGTCTTCCCGTAGGTACCTATAATTTACAACATGCTTTATTTTACATGTCAATTTGCAATCAATTGTACAATGTATCAACTTATTCCTAGAGAAACAAAAGAACATGAATAAGCAAGAAACTAATCTGAACAAAAGCGGATTTTCAACACTACAATAGCCCCCCACGCGCGAAAAGAGCACTGAACAGGGTGGACGGATGGCTGGCAAATATTTCCGAATCCTGGAGCGTTCGCGTGGCTAGCGTGTGCATCTGTTGCACGCTCGCGCGCGCGCCAATTTGCGATTCCTGCGTAGAAATTAACGACACCGTGGCGAGTGACCCTCGAGTTTATACCCCCACGAGGTGAGCCGGTGGAAAGGGATATTTAAGGGGACGTGCCAAGTAATTAACGCGCTCAGCGTCATGCGCGCGGAGGCGGGAAATTCAAAAGTTGCGGCGCACTCTTGGGAACAGTTGAAAAAGTAGCGAAAATTCTGACGTTTAAAGCCCACTGAAATGTTTACTTTGGTAGGTCGTAACAGGTTTTAGAGGTTTGGCTTAACGTGCAGATTTGAGGGGAATTGTCGTTTTCCTCCTCCCTTCCGATGAACTGGCCGCAGAAATTCTCGGAAACGCTCATTAAGGCCCGCACGAGACCCGCGTTTCGCGATGCGTGTATCCCGATATATTTAGAGTGTGGGTGAATCACTGTTTGGCGGGCGAGCTCTCGCCGACTCCGCCGGCAGTTAAACCGCCGATTTCAGAAATAACGGCCGCGAAAATTAATAACCCGCCTCGTTGTATTGTGACGGCGCAAGAAACAATTGAGTTCCCGACTGGTCTCGTTGGAAACGCGGCCAGGTGTTTTTTTCGTCTGAGAATAACCCGCATCGATCGGGTACAGTGATTGAAATTAGGGGAGTGCGTTTATCAATCTGAGGTCAATGATTTCCCTAGAGGGCGTGTGCTGGACAGGAGTTGTCAGCGACGAAATGGTTACCCACTCGAAAACATTATCGCTAGTTGGATTCCCATTGAAGTGTTGCTGATTGTAAATGTAATTCGATACAGAAGCCTGCTAGGCATTCAAATCAAATCAATAAATGTATTGATAGGAATAATATTAGCATTCCTGTGGAATACCACGTTTATAAGTTATAATTAGGAATACAGTATAACTTATGGTAACGCCAGTCACGCATGAGCTCTCTGACCTAATCCGCATCCCCTTTCCTCTCCGTCGACCGCTGGCTTCGACAGTCATTATACGCTGCTGGTAACGCGTTTTAATAAGACGATGGGTCGAACCGGCAAATATACACGCGACTGAGTGCACCTGCGCTCGATTGTAGTCACCACCTAAGCGATCTGCCTGCTGGCGGCTCGTAAAACGGGTGAACCCCGCCACCAGGGAGGTCTAGACCAGCCCTGGACTAGACTAACGAGACGACGCATCCGAAATAAGCCTCTATATTCTATTTCGAGGCCGACACGCCGCGCGATACAGCTTCCGATGTCAGTGGAGTACACTGATTTCTCCCTCCCTCCCCGCGGTTGGCCCGTTTTCGCGCTCTCGACCATTATCCTACGACCATCTTTCGATACTCGCTCCCTCTGACTCTGGGACGGTAGATCTGACATTTCTTTATGCACAAGAATTGTAATTCTAAAGCATTATCCTCTATTTCTCTTCTTTGTTGTTCGCTACGTCTTTGAGAGAGACTTTACTTTGTGGAATGATACTCCGATGTTCGTGTCCCCGATTGGGATTAGCGTTGAGGTTTTAAAGAAGTCCATGCCATGCCCAGAAGTTGCATACCTTGTCCGTGGCTTTGAAGCAATCAAAATTCTGATCCTATTGCATTCCAACATGGAACGGTTTTGTCTTCTACACCGTTCAAGTCTAGAATTTGGATGAAACTTCCGAGTCCATAGACCTAACAGTCTGTTTACTTTAAACGTTACGCTTATTTACTCTCCGGCGAGAAACCTAAGCGCTACAATAGCCACGGATAAAGCATACTTGCACGGAGTATTCCTCATGCTTCACGTCTTTTGCGACATCGCCGTCATATATACCTTTGGAAGTTTAAAATTCGTTGTGTCTGCGAATTACATTAAATATCCCTCAGGCGCATCGATTAAAACCGGCTGGATGTCAGTGAAAGCGTTAAGTAACTCGATCGAGGGATCTAAGCATCCATCGCAAGCTGGTGGCCGCGCGGCTCTTCTCGCCGGCGCGTCAGAGCGCGCGTGACTCACGATTCTCGGCGTCGTTGAACGCGTCTCGGCAAGTGTCGCCGCCACTCGGGGATCTCGGGAACCGCGTCAGGGATTCCCCTACCGCCTGTCGGGTTCGGGGAAGGGATGCACGGTGTCGGGAGGGGAAGCGAGTCATGGCAAAACTTTTGTCCATTCACGGTCGACACGCTCCTAATTGGGAGTACGCTTCGTGGTCTCGTTCCACGCGCACGATCGCTCCGTGGAAATGCGACCGGACGCGCGACACTGTCTCCCGACTTCGAATTTTCGGCCCGCTCGAACGTCTGCCTCCCCTTGGAATCTGATTAAAAAATTATCCTGCGAGTGATTCCCATCGAGCATTCCGAGGTGAATCATTATTCAGCCGCGATACGTCGGTATTGGCGGGGAGGTCTCTTTTTAAAAATCGGGAAACGTCTGGCGTGACCTCGCTTTCGGCTCCCGACGTAAATCAATCTTGGGAGACGGGCATATTTTTGCCTGACTGACGGATGAACGGACGGACAGACGAGGAATTTCTTAACGAGCCCGTCGATTCCGGAATCGCCGTTGATCGACTGTACGGTGCACCTGTTTTCAAGCCTGCCAACTCGGCACTTATTTTTGGTCAGACAATTGCTTGGCGATCGTTGACGAACCACAGAATGCGTACGGTGTATGACAATCGACAAATTATTGGAATTTGACAAGCATCTCACTAGCATGAACAAGTAATTTGAAAAATCTGTTGACAGGCCTGAAACTGGTAGGATCAAGGATGTCGATTGGCTGCACAATTATCATATACTTGGCTCATGGAACTTTTGACAAATTCACATTTTTTCTTTCTTAGTAGAGAGTAGTTGTTATTTTTGGAAAGCAGTCGTTTATCTGCCTATAATTCTGCATTTTATTAGCAATCATAATAAAGAGATGATTCTCTGGAATCACTACGTTCTATTATACGTAATAATACAGATAAAGATGTTTGGAAAAGTCTATCACATTCTAGCGTCTCGTAAAACGATACTTTTTCCCGCTATCAGTCAAAGACTTGTTGTCGGACCCTTCGTAGATGTTCACTTATAACTCTCGATACAAGAAACAAACATGTTATAATATAACAATTTTACATCTGACATTAAGATTTCGAAAAATTGAAATTCCCCCTAATCTCTAAAGTAATTTACAAGCATACCGTTTGCGCGCAGAGTTATTAGAATTTGTTTACAACTTGTACCTAGCTACTGCAATTAACGTGACGCGCTACTTTCGTTTCAGAAATTAATGTACATTGAAATACTTCAATTTTGTCTGAAGATTTACGCAAACTCTATCGCTCAAAATTTTAATAACGACATTCTTCACATTGCTATAAAATCATAGTGCTTATAAAATAGGGTCATCGGAGCGAGTACATAGACGTCTTAAGTTTAAAAAGTTGTCTGACCATTTACGCAGCTTCGATCGCCGACGATTTAACACAGATTTCCTTGACATTGCTGATAAATTGTGCCTCAATGTGAAACGACGTTTCTGTCACCCCCACGGCGTGTTTCGTGTTATTTTAAAAACTCGAAATTTTATCTAGTCACTGATACGTATTTGATTGCAAATAATTTAACAACGAATTTTTTGATATTGCTACTAAACTCAGGTCTCTGTAAGACGATGTTCCTATCGTTGAAAAGAGTGTATTATCATTGCGCACATCCAGAATTCTGGGCGAGCACTCACGCTTACTCGACAGTGAACAATTCAACAACGAACTCCTCGACGTCTACACTATACTATAGTGTTCCTACTCCGACGTTGCCGAAGGAGATGTGACCATTGCGGAGGTTCTAACACAAGCTTTGACCGATAATTGACACACAGGATCGCCAACATTTTAACACCGAAGTCCTCAACTTTCCCACTAATCTGCACTTCTTCGTAAAATTATGTTCAAGCACTTACTTAACCTTCCCGACGTCTGATTCACCAAATAACTATATAGCCTCTTCCGTTTCTCATCGACGTTTTCGCGAACGACGCCCGGATCTACCTACGCGCGAGATCGAGACCTATTGCCTGACGATCGACGGATATGCGTCAGTCGATTGGCTTTCGGCGTTTTCACTTTCCTTCGAAACGTGTCAGCGGGTTATACCGCTTCATCGATCCTCTCACTACGACGACCTTTCTGCGCCTCGCGTCTGTTGCGATTACGTCCGAGTGAATTAAGTCGGGAAAGGGGACGTGACGACAGGCTTTGCCAATAATCGACGCCGCGTTTCACAAATTCACCAGCGAAACTTCCACCCGAAACCAAGGGTCCCGGGCGGCGACGTTTAAAACGGCGGAAATTCGTTGCGACGAACCGCTCCGACCTGTGCTCGGGCTACGGGTTCCGGCGTCATTAACCCGCCCCCACCCCGGCCTAATCAATAGACATAATTATGAAACTATGCGGTATTAATAGTCCCAACCCCCGGTCAGGCCATAATCTCGTTCCGGCACGGGTTATTAAGCGGCCGTATTTTATCAAAAACAGCTAGTCAAGCGGCAGAATTCGCGACAGATATCGCGAAATCCGCGTTAAAATTTCAGAATCAAATAACATCAAACGTTTTCTTTTAGCGTCTTTCTATACCTGTGACAGGATATCACTTTGACGACTTTCAAACGAGAGATCTAGATTAAGCCGCGATCTTTAAAATGTTTCCCTGCTGGTTTGAGGAGAGCGAAATGTGCTTCACGCGAGTGCAATCGATAGAGACGTTGCAGAATTTGTGGGCTCGAGTTCCCCTTTGTGAGTTCTGAGAAACAATTAAGCAATGCTATTTGGTAAATAAATTATGCTTCGAAGGAATTAGAGCGGCTCGGGGTATACTTTGTTGATAATAAACAGTTCTTCCGTGAACGGATTGCAAATATGCTTTTATTAAGTTGCAAACGCGACCGCGGCATTGCGTTTCACGTGAAATAGCGGAATGCTGGGAGACGCTGAAACACGTGCTGGCCTGTCAGTTTCAGATGGCATTTTCTGAGCCGTAGATACAAAGCGTATCGAGATCAGGGATATTTGAAAATTAATTAAACTGGGGTACTATTTACGATCACTGAAGAAAAACACCTGCTTCAACGACAAACGTGATGTAATTCTAAAATGTTTATACACAGGGAAAGTGACTATTCGACTTGTCAAAAATATGCAAAATTAGGTGGCATTTGTAGCTAATGGTAGAACTGCGAAATATGTCAACTCGTGTTAAGATTTTCCACAACACTAACACAGTAGAATACTCACAAACGACCTAAGTAGTAATTACGAACCGATAAAATCTGACAGTCTTTGAAAACACACCTGCGCGTGCATCGTTTGGGATACACGAAACTACTTAAGAAGCTTTTGTCGATGACAATCGGTGCCTGTCACTTCGCAATTTAATCACAAGAGCTCAGAACTTGCACAGGAAAAGTTGAATATTTCGTATATTCAGGGACTTGTCGATGAAAGAAGCTTGAAAACGAACGACCACAGTTGCTTAAACACACAAGCACCTTCTTTCACGAATTCTACATGAATCGACGCGAAGAGAATCGTTGTCAATCACCGCGGAAGATTGTTGTCAGCTACTCTATGTGGGCCACTTTGCCGCAAGTCAAAGCCATCCCCTAAATCGCCCAACTATCCTCCAAACAGCAAATGTCGGGGAAACTTCGCCACCCTCGCACCCTCGTTGAAACTCGGGGTCGGCCAAGTGGCCGAGAACCTGGCCAGCAATTACTCCGACCGAAAGGCTGAGGAAATCGCGGCAGGTCGCCACTCGTGGTGGCCCTCGGGAGCTCATTTCGCGATTCGCGCGTACCACGTATACGGCCGAAAACGCCACTAGCTATCACCCGGAACCGTCAGTTGCCCGGTGACAAAAGCGATTACCATGGAAATCTAACGGCTGGCCAGAGTTCGTAAGGCGATCTACGCACCGAGATCCCCTTTACGGCCACTTGAACCCCCTGATCACAGAGTCACACAGTCAGCGTTCTCCGCACTGCAGCAGGCCACGAAGCTACAAGTGTCCGCGATATAACCGGGTACTCCCGCTGGAGGATCACAGTTTCCCTCGCGCGGGGGTGACGAAGCGAGGGTGCAGGGTGCCGGCGAATAAACCGAACTCACTTTTGAACTCACTGTCCGCGTAAACGTGAGGATGGATAGATAAAGAGCACAGGAAGGATCACTTACCTGTTGCCAGAACTGGGCGAGCAGGTATATGCGCTCCTTCTTGAACAGCCAGTCCATGGACTGCATGGCCTGAATGTCCAGCGAGTTGGCCTCCGCAGAGGCCTGCATGCTGGCCAATGCCGGCGTGTTCAGGCTGGCTAGAACGGGCTGTTGGAGCACGGACGCGTTGCTGCTGGCTAGCAGGTTCGCGTGGTACACAGCCGTTGCATCCTCCGAGCTGCCAGTAGCCAGTAGCTGGGCCCCGATCGGCGCTGAAGGCCCCTGGAGGCCCAGTGACGAAGCCACTTTGACGGCTTCGAGCTTCTCCGCCGGGCCCAAAACTGTTCCCCTTCGCGTGCCGGCGCCGCCGACGCCTCCTGGGGCGCACGCCTCGGCCGGCGGGCCCGTCGCTACCGTCTCTTCCTGTTCCTTAGTCCCGGACACTGTCCCGGACACACACACGACCGGTCGTCGCACCACACACTCGGCCCACGGGCACACGAAATCGCGTCACGTCAGCGTCTTCGCCGTGTTCACCAGAGTCATCGACTCGTGCGCGCGCGGGGTCCTCGCGGTCAGGAGAGGTCACACAACACCAGCTGCTCCGAATCTCGGGTATTCGCGGACGGACGATCAGGCTTCCGGCGGCTCTGGCGGCGGCATCACACCCACACTCGCGCGGAAAAACCGGCCAACGACGCACTGCACGCGGTCACACTTCACTGGCCCCTCCGCTTTTCTCCCTCGCCTCCTCGCCTTGATTCTCTGGCTACCTCAGCAACGGAGAGAGCACGAGACCCGTCCTAGCAGGCTCCTAACCTGAAACTAAGAGCTACCGAACAACCGATGCGATGTCTGGAGGAGGTGCACGACCGCTAGAGGGGGTTGGGCGGAGCCACGGCCGCGTGGAGGGGGACGGCCTGCCCACCGTTCGCCCAATCCATCGCCGCCCGGCTCCCCCACCACCCCCGGCGGTCGCAGCTTTCAGAGGAGAGTGTGGCGACGGTGGGGATAAGCTGCGCGGAGGAGGGAGACGCCGCGGAAAGGACCGGAGGCTGGCTAGGTGGTCCCTCCACCGGAGCGGATCTCATATTTTCAGCTCCCCGACCGCCCTTTTGCTCCAACCCCTGCTGCCGATCGTCGGTTCCCTTCTTCTTCTTCTGCTTCTTCTTTTCCTCCTTCCTCTTTTTCTACCGGCGCGGAGTCTCCCTCCTCGTTTTGTATCTATGTTTCTTATTTTTCCCTCGAAACCCCCTCCCCCCATTCCCTCGCCCCCCCTCCCCCCTACCCGGTCTCCCCTTACATCCATCCCTCTACCACTGCGCCCCGCTCGCACTGCTAACCCTTCGATTGCTCTTTGGCGAACGGAGCGCGGCCTTTGTTCCCCTCCCCCCCCCCCCCCCCCGAACGCCGTTACGATTTCGAGACGTCCGCGATTGAGTTTTCGAAAAGGTTAAAGGCGTTCGTAGCTCCTCTCTTTACAGGAGGCGCGCAGCCCTCCACCAACGCCGCCACGACTTCCATGTTTCTCGACCCTCTCGCTACTGAACACTGTCATTTCCACCACAGCCCCCTTTGTTGTGTTGTCGCCAGAGTGACTCGACGCTACGTAAAGATTCTTAATTTCGGAATCATGCATGACAGCCGCATGTGTATGCAATCTACATATCGCTTCCATGTGTGCACACCTTACTCATGCATGCCTCTTTACTCTTTAACTTCGATTAGTTTAATTTAAACGGTCAATTACCATTTCTTTTGCAACATTCCAAGGTGAGCGTTTAATCTTACAAGTTAATGAACGTCATCGACAAAGAAAACACTCGATTCTCGTGGCGATTGTTTCGGTAGCGAAAGGGTCAACAACGTTTGGATCGGGCTCCCCTCGCGCTCCCGGAGTCAAGAGCAGCTTTGGTCGAGAACAGAAACACTTATCGTAAGCACGGGAATGCGGGAGAAGAAGGTAAAAGGGTATCTCTGTCGGAACCATGCATTATTTACATTATTTCTGCAACCCAATTGGGAAACCAGATGGAAAATGCACGCGCACGAGCCACAAACTTCTTTCCGCGGAGTCAGCTTTTCAGCGACGTCGATTTGAACGTTTGGAGCAGAAGTGATACTGAACGATCGAATTTCGTGTAAACTCATTTCGCGTTGGAAGGCTATTTCTCGTTTTTTAAGCAAGAATAAACATTATTTTGAAACGTACGGGGGAAATATATGCTGCTCGCAAGTCAGGCACAAACGAGTCTCTTCGGAGGAATTACTGGTCGCTTTCCTCGCCGTGTCATTAAAGTTTGTGATCTGTTAAAGGACCGAAGGTACGCGAGAAGGCAGGTACCACATCGTAACGTCCCGCTATTTATTATTCACGTGCAAAAATGCGATGAGCTTTCGTTTCTACTTGGATCGACTAATTTTGAGCGGAAAGTCGTAGTCATCGTAGGTAGGTATTGTTTTTCATCAGAAAATTTGTCAAGTGCGCAGAAGGGAGGTAAAAGGAATATGCCAAGAATTAACTTAGACAACACTAAAGAGAATTTGAGATATTGATCGCGGATCGTTGTTAAGTGAAGGTATATTAAAGTTACGAGAAACTATAGATGAGGTCGCTAGTCCCTCCGGTTTCTGGTGCAAAGAAAACCGCGGGCAACTTTGTGCTTTAAGTTTCAAGGCGGATGTAACCGTCACAGAGATGCGGAGACTCTGTGAAGAATCTAAAACGTGAAGCTAAGATGACAATAATCAATAAAAAAAATACCAGAAATCACTGTATTTTGATTGCAAGAATACTACATGGACTATGGATTTCTTAAAAACGTCTAGCATTGCACTGTCAACATTCCTGATAATAGCATCCATAATTGGAATCAATCGAAACTCACTAATTGCGTTCACAATATATAGGAACTCGAAAATGACAGGTAAACCATTGCCAAAGTGATCCGGAAGTGCCCCTGTTTCGGCTTTCACTCGGACGAGCTCAAAGTTCCGCAGGCATTCGACGTCTGTGGGGTTGAAGGATCGAATCGACATCCCCCTTTTCGCGGAAAGCGTGAAAGTCACCCCGCTTCCGGCAAACGCGTTAATCCGCTCGCGCTTCATGATTGTCGAGTTAACCAGCGCTAGGGTCCTGGATAATGCAACTTTAATTTTCGTGGCGTTCGTCCCGGTTCGCGCGGTTAATCATCGTCCGTGGATGATAGTCGTTGTTGACGCGAAAACCGAAAACAACTGTAACTCGATTCGGGCCACCGACGCCCCGCGTACTTGTTGCTGATGGTCGCTTTTCGGTCGATCGATCTTTCGTTTTGGGAAAATCATTGATGCTTGCTGGTGCTTGATCTTGGACACAGATTTTTCATCTACGTTCCTCTCGGTCGGAGACTCGTTTCTGTGTGACAATTTCGAGGGAATAATGGCAACATTCGATTAAAGAAGCTCGACGTTTCGTAACATTGATTGACGAAAAGCCAAAAGCATGTATGAAAAAAAGGTCTGTAGTTATCTTGTTTACGGAAGTTGGAGCCATCACCGGGAAAAATGTGTATTTTCATGAAAATCATCGTCTATGAATGATGGAAGAGTGTTGGTTAGTGTCGTGTGGTACCCGAAATGCGCGGGAAATGGATGAAACATTTAATGTTGGCAGTGATGAAAAGTAACGAGTGATTGGAAATAGTGGATAGAGGGGGTTCGTCGCAGAGTATCGAGAAGTAAATAGAAATCAACAAAAGTTTCGATTTCAACGAGGAGAGTAAGTAAGAATTACTTTGCGTCAACAAAATAGCCAAAATATGTCACGTTGCGATCAGAATGTTAGTTGCTCTTGAAAATTTTAGGACTTTCCTGAAACCGAAAATCTAACGGCAACAAATCACGCAACAAACACAATTTGCCAAAAATCATCCTAACAGTTACAGAATTTTCACAGAACTTCTTAAAGCAGGAACCTAAGAGAATTATATATTTTCCTCTCTAAGGAGCTCGGAAAATTGAGCAAAAGATCACAAAAACTACACGATTATTTCCTAGTGTACATAGCAGCTAATTTCCACGGAAACATCTGTCTGAAGATTTTTTGTTTGCTTCCGCGGCTAGACAGAGGGATTCGGTGTCAGCGAATCGGTTGGCGAAAATTCACCGCGAACCGCCCACGAAAATACGCTGCTGTCGGCTGGTCGGCGCGTGCTTTACGATCACCCGATATAACGCGGGGGATTAGTTTGTCAACGCGGGCCAGCGCGCGCGTGTGCACGCGTGCCGTGCATCGCCATCGCGCATCTTCGAGGCCCGGCTGCCGCAACGCATTGTTGCTGACAATTTCGCAACGGCGTCTCGGTATTGCGAGGAAATCGGAATTCGCCGCGAACCACGTCGTCCTCGGCGAGAAAACGAACGGAAAATTGGATGGAAATCCGTGCGAAGGTGGCTACCGTTGAACGAGAATTCTTAGAAATTTCCCGAAGAAGAATGAAGCTTTATCGGGAAACGGGTGAAAAATTCTAGAAGGAAGAAATTTTCCGCTCGCAGCGGAGTGTCTAATGGGAATTGCAAGGAAGATTTGCTTCGACTCTCTCGTTGGGGAATTGAGCGAGAAAATGTACCGGTACTCACAATTCTCAGAGAATTCTGTCTGTCCCGAGTTCCGCAGTCTGACATTTTCACTGACGGTCGAAGGATCGGAGGAACGAACTTCTCGTTACACGAAGATGCACCAGAACCTCGCTTATCATCAACTTTCTCCCCAATTTTCCACCATCGCGCGATTTTGCGAACCGCGAAATGTCTGAAAGGTGAAACAAGATCACTGACTCCTCGATAATCTCCCTGCGAAGAAACTAGCCGGTGTCCTTTCGACGTTCGACCGGAAATCACATCCCCTCTGTTACACCGATCTCCGAGTATGTATTCCTAAACACCTTCACGCTCCCACTATCCACGACAAGACACCCTACCCACTGGCGTTCCTGAGAGATTCGGAGCATCGTGCAAGTTACGGCTGTCTTGGAAGGGCGGCAGCAATCGGGGAGTAGGATCGAAGGTCCGTCGAAACGGCGGTGAACCCCGAGTTGACGTCCTGGCTGGTGGAATTTCGCTGGTCACAGCACAGGGATTCTCTTTCTTCGAGTGGTCACACGCTACTCAATATACCGGTCGACGATAAACGGCACCCCCCCTCCCCCCCCCCTAGGCCCCTCCTCTTAGCCCCCGGCGTCGCGACCCCCGTCAGGAGGCAATGCGACGCTGTTCGAGGGGCGATTGTAACAATATCTTCCGGCGAGCGAAGGATGCGCTACGTCGTGGTAAGTTCAAGAGCCGCGCTCAGGGACATCAGCCGAGCACAGGCTCTTTTTTCGCTGGATAAGATAATCCAGCGAGACACGCGGGGTTGCTGCTCGCGAGCCGGACGCTACGGGACCCCGACGAGCTTCTGTTGACGAGGAACGTCGATCGCAAGGCGATCCACCGTCGAGAAATCCTGGTATCACTGCGACTACGGCGATTCTCTGTTGTGGTTCCGTTTCGAGGCTAGGTTTCTTTGCTGCGCAATTGCGAGGGCACCGCACGGAGGACTGTTATGCTTTTGGAGTACTGTACGAAAGCATGACGTTCATTCCAGGGGAATGAAAGTATATTTCTGAGGTGGAAAGTGGCGTATATTGAATTCGCTTTCTTTGAAAATGAGGGTTATACGAAGGAGTAGTGTTTTGGTAATATTGTATGGATATTACTGTATTTTTGACAGATATCCTGCGGTAATTAAGAAGTATGAACTGATTATGCGAGGTTTGAATACGGTAATCCATTTCATTGCAGAGGTGTTTGAATGAAATTTGATTACACTCTGACGTAAGAATGTCCCTGGAGAACTTCCGCATTTCGACGTCCAACGATGTTATTTTTTATGAATCTTGGTAAACGCGAGGTGGAAAATTGTCCAGAATGATTTTCAGAAATGACACTGCACGCCGAGACACTTTAAATATTGAAGTTTCATATTCTAACGCTTTGAAACTCGCAAATTTTATGACAGTCGAATTTTCGGTCACCATTATCACGGAAAAGTAGATATTTAGAAGAAAACTCTAGAAATGGAGAAGTGGAACGGAGGAATTGTCACTTGGAGCACAAGGGTTTGAGAAAAATGTTTCCAAAGTGGAAGATGATTTTTAACGAAGAGCTTCCCAAAGCAGGAGAACCGAAGGACGTTTGCCTCAAGGTGAGAAAGTTTCAGCGACGATGAACCCTACGCTTCAAAACTGTCAATCTTCTTCCAAGTAAAAATCATCAAAAATCGAGAATGTCTGTGAAGAATAGTTACTTCTCCTCAAGGAAGAATTATCGAGAATCAAGTATGCACGTCTTCCGAAAAAATGTCCCTTCCACAAAAAGTCTCTCTGTAGAAAATGCTGAACGTGGATTGTTCTCGAAAATCTCTGTCCGTGGAAGACTTATCGTCCAACGAAGAACGGTATCGTTCCAGAGTAGACCATCGATTTTTCCTTTAACAAACGGAAAGACGCAAACACCAGAATATAAAGGTCTGCCATTTTCAGGTTCGCTCGGTTGCGGACGGTTTCTTGGGACTTAATCAGTGGAGATCGCGGCGGCCGTACGCTAGATTTTAGCAGTCAGCTAGGCGCTATCACTCGCGGTTCTCGGGTTCTCCGCGCACCTCTTTTCCTCTCTGATTCTCGCGAGGTGAGTTGGTTGACCGGTCGAGATAGAGCTCAGCCGCGACGACCAGGAATCCGTCCGATGGTCACGTTCCAGCCGGTCGCGTTTCGGCTTTCAGATAATCCGAGGGCACGGTTGTGCACGTGCGTGCGCGTCAACTGGAGGAAGGCTGGCTGGAGGAGGTGGCGGTGGAGGAATCGCGGGGATCGCGATGAAAAGGGCCTCCACGCGTTACCACGGCTGGCAAGGAACAACAGGAGGGAGAAGATGAGAAAAAAAATATATATATATGTCTCGACCAATTTCATCCGCGCTGCTTCTCCGGGATCGCGGAACGAGGGAGCACAGATCACAGCACAATAGATTATCACAAACAATCACCTGCGCACTCCGTGGGTACACTTGTCAGTTGCACGCGAAACTCGCGGATCGCGGCTAGTTAGGGGTGGGGGAGGTGTTCGAAGGCTCGGTTCCTCGGTCCACGCACCGTACGCGGCTCCGCTCAGTGCACGTAGATCCTACTGGGCCTGTGTTCTGGCCGAGACTAACTCGAACGCTCGGCTCCTGCAGCCCTCGCAGTCATCCCTCCAGCCACGCACTTTTCCACCCCGGCGAAACTATTGTCACCGCTGCTTCTTCCCTTTTCCACGCCAGTACACCGACGGGAATCGTTCCGCGGGGCATCCGCTGATCCCGATTAATCAGTCCCAATGAAACGCGTTTCCCGGCATCGCTCACTCGTGGCGACGCGCGAAAAGAGTCGCTCCTCGCGAACCAAAGAGCGCGCAGAGTGGACAAAAGTTCGCCAGTGCTGTGGAAAGGGACGTCGGCCGCGCAGGCTGTACGGTGGCGCCGCGGAGCGGTCGGGCGCCCAAACACGCCGCAGGAACGCGAGGGTGCCCACCCCCACCAACGGCACGCACCCCTTCCAGCGGCGGCCACGAGGACACGATGCGCTGTATCAGCTATCGGAAGTATCGGTGACTTCAACGGCCTGATCGGAAAGAAGGGTTGCGTTCCGCCTCTCCCCACTGCGATTGCGTCGTCATTTCTCACCTTCGCGCTGATCCTTCAGGGGGAGCGAAAGGATTGGTTCGCGCATCGATGCTCGGAGAAACGTTTAAAGATGATACTTTTATGTGCGTGCACGAGTAACTTCAGTACTGGATCTCGCTTATCGTTGCACAGGTTGGTATCAGTGGAGTGTTTTGCGAAGTCTCCTTGCTTTATGCGATACAGACTGTGGGATATCGCAATTTCACGTTCAACTGCGATAGTATTGTTACTGTTCGTGTTTTAAACTTTTATTCGATCACCACTGTATGTTGGTTTTCCATTTCACATTTAGTACGGTACAGTCATCGGGAGTTTCGTCAGAGCTGAAAGGAGCTCGAGGAAATTCACTGGTTTTAATAGCAACGGCTTTTTTGGTGGTCTCATTTTTCAAGCTCGTCCTTAATAGTATCTACTACTGACCGCTATTATTTGCGGGTGTTTTATTGTTCTCAATCTTATATTTTCTACAAGTTCGCCACAAAGACGTTTTATTATTACCGGAGATTGTGGGTGATTGTGATGTTTTAAAAGAAGTGTGACATGAAAATGACGTCGCTATACAGTCTGGGCGTGCTATGACGGCCAACCGTTTATGATTCTAGAGAAGAAAACTTTTAAAAAAGATTTTCCACTTCGGACGATTCCTTCTTGGAGCAAAGTTCGCGTCATAGGTATTTTCAACCCTCTGGTTCTTCTTTGAAACGTTTTTTTTTTCTCACGGAGAAACTTTTTCGAAAACATTTTCCACTGTATAATCTTTCTTTGGGTGGGGGTGGGGGGAGTTCGTGTAGAGCAACTGTTTATCTGGAAATGTTTGTGTAGTTTTTGTTTTCGAAGAAGAACCTTTTAACGGATCGTTTTTTCTTGGAGCGAAATTCGTACGAGGCAAAGAAATTCTTTTACATATATTTTCCACCTTGGATAGATAGCGCCCACCGAAAAATACATGGAATGACTATGCATTTGAAAAATTATTTTCAGAAAATATTTTCTTGGCGAATTCGCTCGAATCGGTTTTTCTCTACGAAGGTTTTCTCATTTACAACAGTTGTACAAGTAAAGTATGATAGAGATAAGTTTTAATACGAATCCGAAGCTCACAATGTTACTCCACGCTATTCTGGAAACACGATAATAATAATAACAATAATTTCCAGAGTTATCATGATAACGTTAATACAAATAATCGTTGTATTCTTGTAAATTGTACATCTTGACGCTAATCACCAAATTAAAAATAAGTATTGTGGTAATGCCATATCTGTTAATTGTACTTTGGAGTTCATTTGGATTCCGCGATAATAATGTTATAAATATAGAAACAGCAATAACAGCAACAGCGTTAACAATGCCAACTGTTATAGTAACAATAATCATTAATATCTGCTAATTGCAATTTAACAGTAGAGTCAGCATTTTCTGTCTGCTCGTTAAGTAGCACACCTACTTATCCTTGTTCTATACAAATACATCTGTTTGCAAATCTTAAAAAAATTCCCTCCGACTTCGCGAGAAAAGCTAAGCCTACATTTTTATAGCAAACTCTATAGAGTACAAAGACAATTTCAATTTAGTTAACACACCTATGCATACATTTTATAAAGTTCTAAACATATACAAAGCATAGAAACAAACTACTAAGTAGTCGTACAGAAGAAAGAACAATTTTAAGATACTCCAGTCGGTGCAAACTTTGTACCTAAATTGACTTTCTACGTACCGATGCAATTCCATTCTCAACAAATTCTCATCCAATAGCTTAGGGATTCAGTGAATCCAGATGGTCGTAGTTCAGAGTGCACGGTAACGATGGAAAATATCGGTGGGCTGGTGGGGGTGGAGGGGTGTGGAGAGGGGGGTGGGAACGAGTTCACGGTGGGGCGATGGAGGGGGTGGCAGTTCAGCTTCTGGCTCCTTTTTCCGATCATATCGGGAGTCAAACCTCGGCGACAAGGGTGGGAAAAGTGGTGCAGGAGCATGCGCCGGGAAAGGGTAAACTTAGGCGCAGGTTCTAACCCCTCGTAATCTCCCCACTCCAGGTCGCTTTCTGGACGATCACACGACTCCCGACCAGTTTTTCCACCCTTATCTTCGTTCGCCTTGCTGTCTCAAAAACCTGTACAGCCACTTTCGTCGCCTGTACTGTGAAAATGTCAATGGGGGATGTTACTTTATTTCCTGAAGAGGGGGAGGGGGTAGCGACTGTCAATACTCTTACATTTTTGGGAATAGAAGTGGATTTTTTTTATTGCGCAACTGACTTAACCGAACAATTCTCTTTTATTTTTCTTTTCATTTTTTAATACATTTCAGGGAATTACGTTCACTTCATATTATCATTCGTTGTTATTATCTACAACATGGAAAAACGTTTATCTTCGACAGTTACAATACTTTTACTAGGGATGCCTTCTTCAATTCCATTTTTAATTATTTATGGGATTCAGAAATATTAATTTTTTAGATTAATCGATAGGAATATTTTTATTACTCTTTTCCAGGACTTTTAATTTATCATTTATCATTTATTATTATTCATTTGGAACAGAACCGAGTGTCGAATTGGCATGTCGTTTCATTTCGCAGTACTGTCGCAACTCGTACTCCCAGAATTACGGTTGCAACGAGTTCCTGTTAATCGATTGTTTATTATCAGCATCGTATCGCGCTACATTCAATAATAAATTAATATCGCTTTGAGGTTTCTCGGCCCGAAAATACTTGTAAGATCAGTCAGATCAGTGTATTCAGAACTTTATTTTCTCATCGCTATATCCATTTTCATCGAACATTGCACAATTTCGTCGATATGTGCTTGCATAAAAACTGAGCACGGAACTTGAGGTAAGGCGTAAAAGCAAAAACGTGTATGGATTAAAGAGAAGTTTTAAGTTATGTTTGCCACTTGATGCCGTTCAAATGCAATTCTTAGGATCTCGCGAAATAAGATCCAACTTCTTTGCGCTGGCCACAGCCATCTGCTGTGCATTACTTTCCTCTACGAGTGCACAAAGAAATGCGTCCCCGGGTAATGCGGAGCCTTAAATGTCTGTAACGACACACTTTCGTGAAACCTTTACACTTGTATTCTTCTTAAAAAGAAAGAAAGAAGATAGGAACCGATGCTTAGCGAAATATGGAAATCAACGTGGCACTTTAAAGAAAAGGGGAATGAAGCTCCAAACCGGGATTTGAAACAGAAAAAAAACACAATTTTCATTCAACATACCCTACATTAAAAAACCGTTAAAATTCCATTTCACCTTGCAGAATAGCGTAATGTCAATCGGATTCTTCAGGCAATAAGAAATTTCTGATTCAGACAATAATCGTACGAGCAGAAGTCAAACAGTTTACAAGCGTGCAAATTATAACCTTGAACAGAGTGTCACAGAATGACTGTGCAATTAGAAGCGGTTCTATATTCCGTTGAAAGTTAATTGGTCGCTCGTGGCCATCGAAGAGCTTCGCCACCCTTATGCTTATCTGTGTCGATGAATCCATTGCTCCTTGCTTCTCGAACAGAGAGGACAGGTGTCTTCGGGCTACCACTTAACTTTTTCCAACTACAGTAGCGTACTTTTATTAGCAATCGTAAAAGTCGCATCTGGCAAGTGATCGTCGCCGAAATATATTGCTGCAATTGATGACAGACTTATTCTAGATTCGTGATCAATACCAGCCCATTGCTGGAACTGCGGCTGTTGCAGCTTCAGTGCTATCTTAAGGCTAGTGACTGTGTCCAGTGTCCTCATCTCATTTCGAGCGAAGGTATCGGCTGCAGAATGGGAGGAAAGAAGACTACACCTGACGAAACGGTGGTCGCTCCTGCAGCGTGACCTATTGTTTCCTGTCGAGACCGAGGGGCCCGTGGTGCGTTTACTTTCGATCATATAATGAGTGGAAATGTAGGCCAGGAACGTCCACGGCGTCGGATTTCGCCGTACGAGGCGACACTCAACACCCGGGCCGAGTCATACAGAGAACAGACGATTAACGCGATAGCGTTCTGCGTTTCTTGGAATTCAAGGTAATCGTCGCGTAATAAAGAACGGTGAAACGAGCGTGTCGAACCTGCGACGCACCGTCAACGACTTTGAAACCGTCGGAAAACAAATGCAATTCACGCGGAGGGTGATTTCCCTATGACTCTGTCGAATTTTCGATTTTCCTTATGAGTCGACTTCTTTCGAAACAAAATACACGGTAGGTGTATTTTCTTAGAGCACGATTGGTCCACAGTTAGATCGTAGCTTTATTCTATGAAATGGAAAATATTGGTCTCTTTTTACTTTTAGAGCGATGAAGAACGTCTAAATATAGTATAACAATTCTGAAGAGAGAGTCTGGATTATTTATATTTGCGTGTCTTGCTACCCGAATATTTCAATCGTCGTGAAAAAATCCATTAGACTCTACGAGATTCGTAAATTTCCAAGCGTCTCACGACACTCGATACCTACGTCTAACGTTCCAGAAGACGAGCGCGATCTTCCTGCGCACAAAGTGTTCCACGAGACCAGGGGTGTCTTTCTGCGTGCTAATATCGAAAGCGCAGTGCTTTCGAATTTCTCGGGTCAACAATTTTATTTTCCAGAGTAATGTGAGTTGATTGCGCAACATTGAAGTTACATCTGTTACATTCCAGCGGCATGTAATAATCGACGTGGTTACCTATTTCGCGTCGATGCGATTAGTTGCGTCACCGAGTTTGCAATTTCACTCCCAGATATTCGTGTTTCACGACCCGGGCCTTGGACTCATTGTTTATGCTATCGACTTCCCGATCGAGACTGGAATCTCGAACGTTATTACAGCGTTCGATATTGCAACGTGTAAGCTTGTCGAAATTGGTCGGGGCAAGTGCGTGCGCCGTGCACGCACAATGTAAACTTACCGAAATTTCGACACGAATCACGCAATAATACCTTCCGTTCCTGAAACAACTGGCGATAATATTTTTGCGTTACGCAGCTTGCGCAATGTTTATCGATTTTCTTAAACAGAAAAGTCTGTGATTTGTAAAGCTCGATAAAAAGTAAACATATAAACAGAACGATTGGTGTGTGGTAATCGTTCGACTTCTCTAATAGTGACGTGTTATTAACTGGGAGGTTCAAGTAATCTATACTATGTGTTATTCTGCTTTTACGAAATCATATTTATAATACTCGCAAAATGATTAAACACGTAGGTATCGTTAGAAATATAACAAAACAATTTACTGTCAATTCCATTTGTGAAATAGTATTCTCCTTCCACATTTATTGGATCTACACTCTCTTCCACGAATGAGAAATGGAGTGGTGGGGATAACGCCGCAGCAGTATTCAGCAACCAATTAATGCTATCCCAAGTAAACCACGGCGGGAAGAGATCTTTTCATCTCATTACTGTACTCTGGTCGTCCGTTCTATTTATCGCCGTCAAATTGACAAAAAATAAGGTTACAATCAAGACACACTATTTTAACGAATAATAGCATGTTACTTTATCACCTCTTCTCCAACTATCATAATTAAATTCCTCGCTCTGTTTGTACGCTCCTTGGGCAATCAATCGCCGTAGAAAGCAGACTGCGCATACCACTACAGCAAAACTAGCATTTGCCCGTCTCTATTTCAAAATCGTACCGATAGATTCTGGAAGAAAGAAACTGGACTGTTTGGTGTAACGCGGTGCACCAGCTTCAGCCGCGTTCGTTGTCGCGCGATAAGCAAAATTCAAGTTGCCGCAACGTCGTTCTCAGGCCCCGTTGTGCAACAGTCATAATCTTGCCTAATTGCTGCTGCGAGAAGCAATCCACGATAGACGTTTCGGAGGATTAATTAAGACGTTTCCTAAGACGTCGCTTCATTTCGCTGCCGCGCGTATGTGCGAAACCGTCGCCCGCGAGGGAAACTGGAAAAAGGGTAGGGGTGGGGGGCGAAGGAGAAGGGAAGGGAGATCGAACCCGGTCGAAACGACTGCGAAGGGGTTGCGAACTCGTCCAGCCGGTTCCTCGATGGGAAACGGAGCCGGCGATTAATAAACATACGGCAGAATGTCACTCGACGCTGCTCATTAGCATCGAGAATCGATCACGGTGCCACGAATCGTGAAAAAAACTCCGGCGGAGCTCGGAGAATCGATCCTCCAGGTTTTATTTCAGAAGGGGCTGACGGTCATATCGGGGCACGATCTCGGGCCCCGTTTTTGCGACACGAAAGTTCAAAGGGTGCCAGCGTTCCTTGAGAGCTCGAAACGACACTTTATTCGATCCGAGTGTCGACACTTTTTAGCTGAGTTCGTGTATCATGTCAATCGGTAAAAAATACGTGCATTGTTTAAAGGACAGATGCAGATATGCGACTATGAAATGCAGTGGGCGGAGCGAAGAGACGAAATACGAGACGGTGGTGGGGGTAATAAAAGTTTGTGGTGGGGGTTTCCAACTGACTTCTTTAATTTATTGTAGGGTAAACTGTATAATGATTGGAACCCTAAGCGGAAATACCAATTGTAATGTCTATATTTTTTGTGAAGTTTTTATGTGGTCTTAATTTTCAGTTATTATCAATGATTGTGGATTTGTTATTAAAATAAAACGTATTGAGTTATGTCTTTTAGTTTAAAAATATTCAATGGAAAACAATAATAGGCATAAAAGTACAATCATTGACATTCTAATATTTGAGGTTAAATAAGAAATATATGTAGTTAAAAATTTTACAGTGGTTAAAGTGGTTAAATAGAATATTTCATTCACTATTAAATGCCTACAACACTTAGTAAATCTGTATTCCAATATATTACTTAGTTATAAAGTGACAAAATGCTTATAATATAGTTTATAAGTATATAATATATAATATACTCTTATAAATTTATAAATGCCTAAAACTCAGCCCTTTGTTCCACTTTGTAGCGTTGCCAGATGTAAAATGTGCAGTTTAACTATTGGGCTTTGCAGGGGTGTAGTGAAAGAAAAATAAGAAATGGTAAAAAAAGTACTTTCTAAGCTTGTGCTTCTTAATATTTGGCTTTTTAATCAGGAGTGCCAATGATCATTTTGCCAAGTCTTCATAAATAAAGATTAATCATTCTGTCGCTTAACCAATTGCAAGTATGTGAATGATAATAATCGGAGTAGAACGGCGAGGAAGTTTGTGAAATTAGGGATTAGACGTCGCTGGGAAAAATTGAATCTGGGAATCACTGGCTCCAAGGATCCCAGTGAAGTTTGATGAAAATTCGATCCGCCGCTTCTTTGTTTTCTGAACGAAATCTTGTATAACGATCGAACGTCGTGCGGAGACCGTGTAACGTGTTGTTTGCACGGTAATTGCATTTCGATTGCACAACGCTCCGCATTGCCATCGTGATTCGGCTCTTGGAAAACACCGCGGAATACACGAACAGATTTGCAAATATTTTTGTCCAAGATCCTGGTATTTCCGAACGGTTCGTGTTGTTACATTGCAAGCAGCAATATTTCTGTAATATATAATTACAGGGAGAGAAGGAATGAAACCATAGGCTGATAAGTCCACGATTTTCAGCATGAAAATATATTTAAAAATTTTGAGAGCTTCCTTGCCATCGTCGAAAAAAATATAAATTGAAATAATATTCTGGACCTCTTTAACGCTTCATTAGAGTGTAACATGCATCATTTCAATCCTTAAACTGTCAGCATATTAGCGAAACAGAAAAATCACAGAAAAGTCCTGCAACTTTCAGACTTTTTGATAACAGGAGCGCGTGGTTAAGTATAATTACAAGCCTTTCCACCACTAACAAGTGAGAGAAATTTGAATTAAACTGTATTAATTGTTCCAATACACTTGAAATTGTTTCTACCCAACTATACCATTTAAACTCCACGGCATCCAACGTGATATCCTTTCGCACAACTTTACACACGCGCCGCGTAGAACTTATCTTCTTTTGCAGGTGATTAAGAAAGTCGGCAGTGTAGATTCGCTCACAATGCCCCCATTGATGCTGATTTTCAAATTCGAACCGGTAGTATATCTTTCGAGGGCAAAAGGGGGGCAATATACATACTCCGTGGAAGCATGAAGGCGTCCTTAGACTCGTGCGTCTCGAGGAATGGGCGCAATATCGGGGCCGGAAGTCGCGAAAATTTTTCCACGAACGCGAGCCGCGCGCCGGAAAGCGCATCGACTCGGCAATGCGGACAATTGCATCCCCCCCTCCTGCTCACTTTACCCCCCTCCCCGTAGAAGCCATTCGTGATGAAAGTCCAGCGTCCATGGGGGCAATGGGGGTGGCCTGGTGTGGGGCTCGCATTCCGGCCGAGATTAATTCAGAGCGAAGAGGAATTCAGCGTCTATCTCGACGCTCGCGGAACCGTTTTCAAGCAATTATTTCAGCAACATTGCAAAACGATCGCGCTGTACCCTACCACTCTCCTCTGTCACACTTGGGGACCGCTCCTCTATCGCCGGCAGGCCCGATTAAGTTGCACTCCGTTCTTTCTCGATGTCCCACACTCCGGGACTTGATCTCTTTTCTATTTTCAACTTATTATACAGCGCGGGAAACTAAAGGTGGGGTCAACTTTCATGTGCCATTTATAGAAATGGGGGAAATAAGACTTCATTATTATTATTAAACGTCTTTATTGCACAAAACAAGCAGAAAACAACGAAGAGAAAGTAAACAACGACAAAAGTAAAGGCGATGTTCAGTCGGGGACTGTTTTTCAACTTAACCTAAGCTTCATGAGCATGGGTCTGATAAACAAGGAGTTATGAAACATTTTCCTCTAGCAGACAATGACAGAATAACGAACTACGTTGTGTATATCTGTTTAAAATCAATCGTGGAAAATCCTAATAGCATGTACGCATGCGTTAGAACACAAGTTGTGTATTCGCATGTTGTTTTTCAATTATAGTTGCACATCAAGTGTTTATTTTATCTGTATTATGTTTTGTATGTATTTAGTGTATATGTATTATGATTCTTTTCCGATTATCGATACTTATTTACCCAGTAGACTTTGTAAATCGTAATATGAGTGTTTCCTACGACTGAAAAATGTTATTTCTGAACTAATGTTCTTTAAGACCCTTTTCTTTGTTGATGCGTAGACGGATATCCCTGAAATTTGCTCCTACCTTTTTTCGTCACTCTATATCCTTCGTTAGATTTGAAAAAGGCTGTAATCATGTCTAATAATTTGTACAGTAATCACTTGTTTGTTTTTAATGTGTTATGTCATTTGTTTTATTTCCTAATTTGTATACGAGAAAACCATTTTATACAAGTGAGAGTAATGGTACGTTTAAATGAGTGGACACTTTAGTAAGTTCAACAGCTGCGTGCAATAGTTACAGCACTATAATACCTACGGAAGTACTGTGGATCAAATGCGAGTGATAGATCCACCAAAGAAATTTAATTCTCTGCAATAAATATTGTCTATATCTTGTCTAGGCCTGCGGATTTGTATTGAGAATGACGAAATTTAGATTCAAATAAATAATGACAAACGCTTGACTCTCCTTTCTGTGACATCAAGTGCATTACAGAATCATAATTGTGGTCATCTCTCGATAATAGATAAAAGGTTTACAAAGGAAGATCCCGAACCCGAAAATTCAACAAATTCTGAAACTTTGTGAACATAGAGAGGATTTGCTCCTGCTGCCAAAATTCACTCTAAGGGGGTGAAATTAACCCCTGAATATTCGGCTAATTTCCGATTTTCTGTTATAACTCGCGAATTGTAAGATATAGAAAAAAAGTTTCAAGACAAAAATTACTTCTTTTAAATAGATCTATCATTTGGTGAAACAATTATTTTACAGTTCACGAATTATAATACAAAATTAGAATATAACTGGATTTTCAGGAATCAATTACACACTCTTAGAGTGAATTTGGGCAGCAAACAAAAATTGCGTTGTAGGAGGAAATCCCCTACATATTCATAAAGTTTCAGAATTCTTTGAATTTCCGGGTTTGGAATGTTCCCTTGTTAGTGATTTGCCAATCACACTTTATAAGTAGATACTTACTGCAATATAAAGACCATATTACAATTGCTGGAAACTATAACATTCTGCGTGTAAATCTCTCCATATATCATGTTCCATTGAACGTTGCATTCATCTTGTCTATAAAACACGCATGCATTAAACACGTATTATTACCTACCATAATTACTATTATTTTATGAAAATTCGAATCATAATTGAGACCTTCGTGTCTAACATAAAGACTTACCCTAGTATTTCCTCTTTCGCTGAAAATTTTGTTCTGGCTTCGTTATAATTACATTCTCCGCGTACCCAAGTAGAAATAGTAATTAAGAAGAATTCATATACGAGAGAACCGTTTAACAAAGGGGAGAAAGAATAAACAAGCGATAACATGTGCCGGGAGGAAGCAAGAGGAGCGTTCCCGAAAAGTATTACCTTCCCACTCGGCATAAAAGGATCGACTCGTCACTTTCGCTCTTCATTAATTCCCCGCTCGCACGATCTACAATTCAGTTCACTGGTGGATGCAACGATCCTTTCTTTCTCCTCCAGGCCATATTCAGACGGAAGATCAAGGCCAAGGGGACACCATATAATAAGCTGTTTAATAATCAATGCGCATGGACCGATAATTACGGTTCGAAGGAGTGGGTATGCAAAGGAGGAATCGCGCGGCGAACTGGTTTCAAACAATGACTGCTCCGTTGCGATCGCGTACGAAGAATAATAAGGATGGGCCTCTCACACGGGCCTCGTTTCGATACGCTCTCGATTGTCCCATAATTTCGATATGCCAGAGGAACCGGGAAAAAGGACCTCCGCGCCCTTTTTTCTCACGTTCGCTGTTTCTTCCCTTTATCTGATCTACGTCGCTGAGGAGGCAGCTGCTCAGGAAGATATAACGTTTAAAGCATCTCTGACTGTTCGTTGCTTCGGAGACTTAGACTCTCGGAAACTTACCTACTGTCTGTTCGTTCTTGGAGGCCTTTAAGTAATTTTACACTTTCTGTTTAAACGAATGCTTACATTGGAGCTGGTCATCAGGCTTTCAACTCAAATAACTGCCTGTTCGACCGTCGAATGCAACGATAGAAATCACTTGGAGACATTATTTTCTGTACTACAAACTGATCGCCTTAACAACGATCAACGTGGCTAAATACCACGCAACTTTCATCCCTTTATAGGAGCCTTTACACGGGTGCTATGTGTTCAGGCCTGAAACTTAATTGTCGAACCGTGTATGCCGCAATAATTTCTCACGAATAACGCTTGCAACGGGACACCCACTCGTCCCCGCGAAAACCCTACTCTCAACCCTCCCGTAGCGTACCATCAACCCCATCGCGTCGATAATTCAAGTCTCCGTTCGGCGTAGAGGAGCGGCAGCATCCGTGCGTTGAAGAAACCGGAAGACGACGTCCCGTCCCCGGCAGATTCGCTCCTGGGAACACTCGAGGCTATCTGTCAATCGTGCCAGCAGTTCGATTCACAGGCGATATTTGGATTAATGGCTCGGATCCGCGGCACAATGGCCCATCGCCGATACAATGAGAGGAAATATCCAAGATATGCAAATACCGATGATCTTCGGCCGGAAAAAGGGGGCCCGTTGAAGACGGGAAGATCGGGGCACACATGTTCGGCCATATTTGCATACCAGGAGCTGCATTTGCATGGCCGGGAATTTGCATCGCGCCGAAGACGATCCCGATCGGCGGCGGGAATTCTTATGGTCTGCCTGTCTATTGACGGTGAAAGGGGTGCGGCCGAGGGAAAAGGGCGAATGGGTCCTCCAAGAATAATATATTAAGGGCGCAAAATGCTGCTAATGCCTTTGTGCCCGTAGACGGCTGGAATAATGCCACTTTTTCCCTTTGTGGAAATCCTAAATGTATTTTGATTCCCGACGCGGGACGCTCTTACCCCCACCCGCCCGTCCCACCACGAGATTTGAATTCTCGAGTGGAGCTTCTGTCGCGTTCCACCCTTAATCGCGAGGGTCCGTCGTTTTTGCTCCTTTTCTGCATGGGAGACTCTCGGAGTTCCTCGATCGCGGCTCATGATCCGTGGACTATGTGTGCGGTTGGACTTTCAACCGTGGAAACGAAATTTATTGAGCTCCTGGGGATTGCGAAGCGCAAGGGAGGGGTTCGAGAGACGTCAGACGACCAAGTGCGAGCTTGATCGAAGCCACAGTTTGTAATTTGTCGGATATATCGTGCGCTGAATTAAGAGAACATGCCTTCTTTTGGGAACAAGTAACAAGCGAACAGAATCTGATTAAATACACCACGTTCTCCTAAACATCCCGCGTCTACTACATTAGGGGAGAAAGCGGGAGTCAAATCGAGCCATTTTATGAAAGAGAGGAATCATCAAAAGAAGGTGTGAAATATTTCGATGAATCCGTATCGAAGAAAAGGATCCCCTGGACCCAGACAAATCCATTCGTAAACGGGAATCACAGAGTCGTCTTCCGGTGAAAAGGCCAGATACTGTCGTGATCCCCGATCAATGCTGAGGATCGAGTCCGAGGAAAGTCGTTGCAGGTAGTTCGGACGGCGTCCATTGTACTCGCTGAAGAAGAAGTTACGTGTGCCAGTCGCGGAAAGTGATACCCATTCAGGTTGTTCTTCATCGTCCACGGGGCGTCCTGGAACTGGAAACGTGAGACGTTGCTCGGCTGCAACAAAGGCGACAGGTAGAAACACTCTGGTGGATGGAAAACCTGCGCTCCGTCGGGAAACCGGACGGGACACTGATCTCTTTCGACTATCGAGATCGACGTGGGCGTTGGAAAAACTGGATCACACAATTCCTATAAATATCGAGGCGCACCACACACATCGAAGCTCAAGGGGTTCTAATCAAAGGAAGGTTACCACTCGACTCAGCGGCTATTTCACGTGGATTCATTCCGTATATGATGTTTTCATCTGATTCGGCAGTGCCTCCGTTTAGTGTTTAATCTCTGAATTACCTAATACTCTGAGAGTTTAATGCTTAATCTCTTACCCTTCGGGTTCATCGAACGGAGCTGGACAAGCAAAACGCGTTTCAGTTACTGTACATAGATCCTGCATTGAAAATTTGTCAGTTTCGTAGACCTGTTCTACTCGAGCCACTTTACCTATTCAGTTTCTAATTTTCAGTGAAACGTTTCGCATCTTAAAGGCCTATCTGCTTGCACTGAGGATGTCGCCCATCCTTGCGAGCATCGTAAAACAGGCAGACACGATCGTCGTGCAATGCTAATCCGTGATCATCGATCCGCAACCCCTTACCGCGATCGGAAGACGCAGGAACGGGATCCGACCTTGGTTGGGCCCCTTCACCTGGCCCGATAAAGGAGAGGTAACCGTGCGTGCAGGAACATACGCGCGTGGCCTTCTGGGTTCTTCGTACGTGTCATACGATCCACGTTTCCACACTCATACAAAGACACATGCGCGCCAGTCATACGTTCGTACGGTAGCTTTATCGGCCTGTAGACCCCCTTCTTCCATATCTGCTAGGGGCTAGCTAGAAATCTATATGCAGCGGCACATTTGTGTCCCCCTCTTGCCCCATATGCATAGCATTTGATTATTCCGCCACTGTTCCTCTATTTGTTATTGCTACTTTTGTTCTGTGTATATATTTCGTTTGGAATATCGTTGTGATTCGAGAAGAGTTTCTCGCGACGTTTGTCCCTTTTAGCCTACCGCCGTTTGACCACTCCTGGGTTTTTAAATATCTGTTCTTTTTATATGTAGGTTTTTTGTCTATTGATTTGTCCTTTTCAAACACGCTGCTTCTGTCAGTCTTGATTCTTCCTTGAATTCCATTCCATTTCACCCTCTTCGATCCTATTTCCTCTTTCACTTATATTTGGCAATCTTCATTTCTCAATTTCCTACTCCCCATTTCCCTAAATTCCTTCTGCGTCTTTTTATTAGGTTCTTTATCTTATCCTTAATCTTTCGCTCTCTTCCTGTCTTCTTCCTGCGTCAACTTTTACCCCGTTCCAATTCGATTTACCGCTTCGTCAATATCCCTTCCTCCAACTTTTTCGTCCTCATCCCGACCCATTTAGTCGCATTCAACCAAAATTCCCATCTCCTTCGAGTCACCTTTTCCTTCGAACCTAGATCTCCCCTCTACCGCGTCCTGTGCTTCCAGTACACCCTCCCCGCTTCACCTTTTTCCACCATCCCTCCCCCTTATATCTCCCTCTCCGAGAGTCTTCAGCCGCGCGTACACGCGCACAATACACGTGGATATGGTAATTCACCCGGTGATATGTAAATAAGTTAAATTCGAGTTTTGTTGGGCGGTCAGGGGCGCAGGATGGGAACCATACACCACGCGTACGAACGAAAAGGAACCAGCCACCCATCGCAAGGAGGACGGAAGAGAGTGGGGAAGAGAAACGACGAAAAGGACGCATCCGTAAGTGTAAGCGCCTTAGTAGCCGCACCGCACGATTCGGACGACCGGATCCAGATTTATTGGCCGTTCGGTGAACAGAGAGGAGAAAAGAGGGCCCCAGTTCGATGTGAACGGAAGCCGGGGATTTTACGATCTTGATTCGGAATCAGCTGACGTCTCCGTTTCGTTCTTCGCCCGTGATAATCTTGCTCAGATGCCGTCTACGCGCGCGTCCACGCTTGCACAAGGAAACTGGAATTTTTTCCATTTGACGTCACATTGGTTCTGGAGGCTAGAGTGGGATTCACTTAGTTAGTGACGCTATTAGCGATTTTGAAACCACTTCGAGCAACGTTATGTATGTATCTGCTGACCAGGCGCGGCGTTTTGAATTTTTACCACGTCCCGGTAAATCGTTCAACCATTGATAACACGCTATCGGGACAATCGCGAAAGGTGGCTTGGGCCCCCCTTGACGCCCACTCGTATGCTAATCCGCAATTACGCATAGCCATTTGGTGAACAAGACCCCGATTTCTGATCAGAACCGGTTCGATGGAACCACGGGCGACCGATTTCGAGTCCCTGGAGCTTTGGAAACCACCCGAAACCTAGCTATCCCATTCCGTATTGTAATAATTCCTTCCTGGATTAAGTATTCATAGCTCCGTTGAAAATCCTTACCGCATGGACTGAGATCTAAGATCAAAATGCATCAGTGATATCAACCGGGAAAGTCTACCACCAAAGTTATTCATAAATGTACGCAAAAATATCAATTTCAAACAACTTTCGATCATCCCTGTAGATGTGTGTTATTATAAAAACCTAACTCAACAAATTTCTAGTAATTTAAATAGCTATAGATTTCATATACATGATTCCCTTTAAAACGACCAGTTGTACACGTTTTTACGAAGAATCGATAGTACCTCAATATTTCGAGTAGCACCACCGGCAACAGCAAAGTTATTTCGTTTCGACACATAAAAGTAGTTTAGGTTCCAGTGCCGAGCATAATTCTAAATTCCAAATTCATAGTGAGGGGGAGGTGTCCAGAAAGGGGTTCCAGCTGTGCAGGAGACCCACGAAAAGTCGATTAAAATCTCATTGTAGCCTCCGTGGGCCGGGTGTTTCCCGCGATCCGATCGATCGCCCGATCCGTGGGCCCGATTGCGCGCGGGTGCGAGGTGGCAGCACCTGTCCGAGCGCCCTCGCGCCCTCGCGCACGAAACTGGGCCGCGTCGCACGCGCGCATGCGCCCCAGCACACGCACACGCGCCTGCGCTGGTCACGCGTCTCTGAACAATAGCATTAATAGGCCCTGGTGAGTTATTAATTGCCGGTGCCAGCCGGATATGACCGTCCATAGTGCCGTTTGCCGACAGAACGCGTCTGATATCTGTTGTATTCCATTAGAAAGGGTTCTTCGACTAATTGATTTTTCACAGAAATTTCTGGGAACACTAAAGAAGGGGTATCCAATAATCCTCATCCTGTACATCGTAAAACAACCTACCGAGAAGCATTCCTACCTACCGTAATGCACATGAAGCATTACCGAACCAAGGGGAAGTCAACTCACCTTACCACTTGTTTTCATCACATTTTTTAAATGGTTCGAGTAAGCTAAGTTGTTATTTTCATGATTTCGAAGACTTACTCGTCATCTTTCCTCAGTTTTTAATACGAATGACTTAAACTACTTTCATAACTGTGTAGTAGAATTTTTTATTATTTGCACCCACGAGGAGTTGGAGACTTCCCATACCTCTTCTCTCGATTCCAACGCAATTTCTTCTTCTGACTTATTGCAGTGCCTACACTATAAGAAAGTGAACAGCCATCGTCGTTCGAAATTGCCAAAATTCGAATCCTTTATTTTCCTTACCGAAAAAGAAAAAAATTCTAGCGAGACAGAAAAAATAATGGTGCTGTCAACAGAGGGGTGTTTGCGGATTTATTAAGCACATTTAACGACAGCTTGGTGTAAAAATATTTCGACCGAGGTGTCCTTGTCCGGTGCACGCTTGTTTGCTCAATTGCTCACAGTCCCCTTTCATCGAAGAATCGGCTGGGACCGAGCGATCTTTATGGTCAATCTACGTGCGCGTAATTAAGACCCCGCCACTGTCGGGACTGATTAATAGAGGACGGTGCGAGATAATCGAAAGGAAGTAACGAACGGAGAGCAACTAAGATGCCATCGGGACGGACGTACCTGTTTCACAGGAAATTGCTTGGTCTGTTTGACCAGGGGAAATAATTATGTCTTTTCTTGTCTTTATTTTTTACCTACACCTGATATGACAGCACCTCGAGTTAGCCATATTTCAAATAAAGAAAACAGAGTTGTAGGAAGACAAATGACGAACAAGTGTGTCCAACATGGTGCATCCGAAAATAAACAACTCCCAGGTTCAAAGAAGAAATGAACTCTACCGAAACCGGGAGCAAGGGTGACGTAACGATCCATGGCGTTTCCGCTATTTTTTCCGGCCCATGATCAATTTCCACGGGAATTTTCACTCGCACGCCAGGTATCTGCATAGATACTCCCTTTCGACGTCTGGCTCATCGCAGCGAGACGCTCAAAGCGGGAATGTTAAAATAATATTCCGCGGCGCGTCGCTGTTTTGTTTCTGCGCGCTCATGCATACGTAATTCCCGCGGTTAACGATCAGTCGATTCCCTGTCGAGGTATTCCTGCGCCTCTGGACGAACGGACGGCACCGTCTTCCACGGGCCTGACGTCCAATGACAGTTTGATGAACGGACAGGAAGAGACTGCGCGTCCCACCTGGCTCTCCCCAGACAATTAGGAGCAGAGCGCAAGGTGGCTCCCTTTGTGGGGCACGTCGATTCCCGTGATCGTGGCCCGTTTTCATCGAAACGTTTCCTTGCTCCTTCCGTGACAGCGTGATCGTTTCGAGTCGTTACGATTAATCGACGCGATGGCAACGGGGACTCGAGCGTTTCACTGCAGAAAAAGTTTAATTCGTACCCTCCGCCCAGGAATCCGTAATTCCTTTAAACACGGAGACTGTTTTTTAAGCAGATATTTTCGATTCGCCCAAGCCCTCTGAAACTCTTCCGACTCCGCAGGTAAAGCCTTCTCAGCGACGGTTTGCGCAGACTTGTAGGAACGCAATGCAGGATGGCCCTTCTTACTCTCCTCTTCGTGTAGTTTCACCTATCGCGGCAGAGTCGAGGCCCCTCGAGACCTCGATCCATTTGCACATCTCATTAACTTAGCCGTTTCAGCTCGAGGTATCGCCGGCTATCATCCAGGCATCGGCTTCGACGTAGGAAGTGATTCACGGTTCACCGTGCATCATTTCACACAGTCTCGTGTACGCCGCGCGAGCGCGCCGTGTTACACGTACATACGTGTACGCAGTTTCGTGCGTTTCGCAATTTCCCTGGCCCGGTCCCGGTGGGTTATTGTTAACGGTTATAACAGTTCTCGTTCCACTTTTGTATCCACTTTTATTTTCGAGGAAAATTGTCTGGATTGTCGATGCCGGCCCCGTCGATTCTCGCGGCCAATTTCGCCGAACAAAAATATAGACTCTAAAGTTACTATGCGGTTCGATTAGTTGGAATTTATGAGCAGCGAACTTTTCAATCAAAATTTCTTTGTGGCATGTATTGGGTATATGGTTAACAGGTAATATTCACTCTTAGATCTCTGAACAGTATTAAATTAATATCTCTACAGAGGATAGCAGGCCAGCAGCTCACTACCTATTCGATTTTTTAGTGACTCGGTCGACGAATTTGTATCGAGGTAAAATTCGGTTGGCTTCGCCAGCTTTCCTTATCGTCCTACTGTTTCCTCGCATCCGTTTCCTCTGTTCCCGTATTCCGAGTGCGTGGCAGCCGCAGGGGAACACCCGCGGCGCCGACGCGACAGCCGGGTCAGAAATCGGTATCGGCTTAAAAAGGAGCTGGTGACAATCGAGTCAACAACCTGCGGCCGTTCCGGTGGCTGGGCGAGCGATATTTTCGAGAGGAAGCGGCGCCATTCGGCTTCGCGGAAAGGATCAAACCAGCCGTTACTAACGGCGCCCAGGCGTCGATACGTCACGCGACCAGGACCATCGCGTTCCCCCTTAATCGAGGAAGCTCGATTGCTATCTTCACGCTTCATATGCGTTAATTGGGCGTTGTCGGTGCGACTGAATTAATTTGCGATCGCCGGAGCTAATGAGACGTCGACGAGGACGTAGTCCGTCGCCGAGGAGCCGAGCCTCGCGCGGGAACCTCGTTCCCCTTCGATTCTTCAGGCCTTCGATGTTCAGGGTTCAAGGAAGGTTCAAGGGAAACTCCAAGATTTATCTTTCACCTACACGTGCACGCTTTATTCCTTAGTTTCTACGAAACTGATAAGTTGACGAGCTTGGTACAGAATGTAATTTGATAGGAACGATCAGCTGTATGACTAAGTTTCGTAACCGCTTCTATCTTGTCGTATGCGAACATCTTAGACATAAAGGAAAGTTTAGACATAATTGAAATAAAAAATGGCTTCGAGAAAAAGATTCAAGCTTCGACCAACGCTTGCGAAGAAATTTTTCAGCTCCTCGTTGATCCCCTCAGGCGCCCCGGCTGGTTTGTATTTCGTCGCAGAGGAGGAAAACAGAACGATCCCGAGCATTCGTCACGAAACTCTTCCTTCCTGCAGGTTGTAGACACGTGCACCTGCGACTGCTCGATAGGCGATCGCTTAAAAGTCAGAGGCGCGTAACACGGAAAGCGCACCAGTACCGGAAATAGATATCTGCCTGGTGGCACGGGCACAATGGAGACGCGGCGTATTGGCAGTCGAACGTTGAACAATGGCCACAATGCCGTCAAGAAAAAAGGGGACGAGCTTCAGGAACCTGACGTGCCTCGGTGCACCGTAACTGTCTACGAGAATGTCGCCTCCTGCGACTCCCGTCGTGGTCGTTGTGCACCACGATAAGGACACCTTTTCCCAGTGGTTCTCAGCCGCGTAATTTCCCACAGTCACTTGAGACGGGACATTTTAGCACACCGCTCCAATTAGTACGATCTCAAGGGCAAGTCTCTGTCGAATTTTCTTCGCCAAGTTGATCATTTCCCGTCTCGAAATCCATGGAAACGAAAATTCGTGTACCGGAGGCTGCCCATCTAGACTCCGACTACTCCAAAATGCGGCTTCTTTCCTAAATTCTGCAAGGAACGTGTCGACGCGACTAATTAATAACCGCCGAACCGTCTGGGACATTAATTATTCAGGACGATGATGTCAAGTAGCGCACGGTATCGGAGTAATAAAGCATGAAGTAATCATATTCTTAACAGAGGTAGTATGATAATGACGAGACATGGTAATTGGTCGGCGTGCCATCAAATTTGCACAGTTTGAAGGTCTACGGTGGAGAACAGAAAATTGAACATTTTACGGGTTGCTCGCTGCCGCGTTAAAAGTACTGCATCGTGTGCTCGATCTCGACGGATGGTGTATAATTATATGCAAATCGGCCAATTAGTTGTGCCTGACATATTTGCGGGCACTTGTTAATTTCACTCTCGCTGCGCAACAAATTGCAAAGATTACGGCTTTGTATACATCACCAAGCGCGCTCGTTTAGACCGGCTATTACCTTTATTGATTATGCTCTTGTTATTGCTTGCCAATGTGTGGAGCGTCTAGTGCTCCCGCGCGAGTCTGCGTATCCCCGCGGATGTCCGTTTGCACGGTTCCCTCGATGGCCCCGCGACATTTTGCGGCTCCAGTGGAATGTCCCGCGTTCCACGCGAGGCTCGCGACCTTTAAATTCGACCGGACCGTCGCGTTTGCATTTACACAAAAATCATATTGAAGATTCCCGCGGCACGAGTAATCGGGATACAGAAATTCGACCGACTAAAAGCTAGAATAATGTGAAAGAGAAAATCTATTTGAATATAGCGAACTCGGGGCTGAAATTCGCAATTCCCGGGCGACAAGCGGCGGCCTGGACCCCCGGCGTTCACAAAACCAACCCTTAAAACCCTCCCCGTCTCGTTCCCAATCGTGGCCTTGCTTCCTCGGAGAAAGACGGAAGAGAAACTGGAAAAAAAACAGAGCCAGAGGGAAAAAGAAGGAAGGAGAGTGGGAGAGAGCAGCAGAGAGACGAATTGAGCTCGGGCAGGCCGCTCGGCTCTTCGAAACCAATATTGCAATGTTCTCCGCAGAAAGTTCGTCCGGTAATGCCATACAATATCTACTCCAGCTTCCATTACTCCGGTCTGGCCTCCCCTCCCGCCGCTCGATAGGCTTCACCTCCTCCCCCTCCCGCGAGCCACGAGTCGAGTGTCGATCCACCTCCGCCCGTTCTGCCTCTCTGGACTCTGCTGGACCTTTCTGAACGAGGGGGGATGGGAAACGGGAGAAATACGGGCGGGGGGAGAGGGGGTCGGTTTCCTTTTCTCTTGCCCTGCCTCCACGTTTTTCCGATTACTTCATTCTCTCATCTCTGTCCCTCTCTCTTTCTAAAAAGAAGAAGAAAATGTTTTCATGTTTCATCTGTTTATTATAGTTCATGTTTTCATTTTTTTTTTTATTATAGTTCAACGCACAATTTCCCTGCGGTTCATAGGAATTTTGGGACTGGGTTCATTTTCCGTTTCGACTGTCAGTGTTGAACGTGAAAATCGGAAAAAGTTGCGAGCATCGAGCAAACGCCAGAGTCGCTGTGGACCAGCTCTCAAGACGGGACTGATGTCGGTGTAGAGTGGCCGGTCCGAGCGGTGGTTCCAGGCAGATCGGAGAAGAGCGAAGAGGACGAGGCGATTTAACACGATTGGCCGGTGGAAATAAACTGGCAACACGCGCATTGGTTCCATCGGTTCCATTGGCTATCGGGACTCCTCGCGCTTCCGTCGGCCTCCCGCTTTCACCGACGCGCTCCCCCGCGTCCTCGTGCTCTTTTTTCACGTTCCACTCCACCTCCGCTCGGCCGGTGCGTCGATCCGCTCAGCCCCGCTGGGCTCGATCGCCCGTCATCGCACTCGGACCAAGGTGCCTTCAGGTCCAGATCCCGTGGAACTCTTTATGATGATTGAAGGTCTCCTTCGGATACAGCCCCGCAAAGTATTATCTGGCCATTGCGCTGACTATTAGTAGGTTGCTCTTGCAGTTTCCGAGGCTCTGGTGCTTCTGTCGCCTGTGCTTCCTGTACGCAAGCATGAGTCACCGGGAACTGGTAATCTAATAATGAGAGACAAAATGTGTGTATATATGGTTCTGCTTTGAACATTATACACATAGTAACCTGACGCTGAAGATACACCCCGCCTATCTTTTTTGGAGTAGATTAAAGAGGACTTCTAAACGATCTCAAGGTGCTATCAGTGAAGATTAAATATCTTTATCACTTGTCACCATGCTGTAATGAATTGAAAGTTCTTCTGATAAGTATTTGAATTTCTAAGATGATTGTTTGAATCATGGAAGCTTTTCCAAACGATTCCTTAGGATATTTCTAGCCTTCCAAACTAGAGGGACACTCTGAGCAATCTACTTTGCACGAAATATTTAGACATTGCTGAAACATCTGGGTTAGAGTAGTTGGCGTGCTGGTACTATGGTGACAGATCAGAAGAATAATAAGGAAATGAACAGTTATCGATATAATAGTGTATCACTAATAGGACCTAATAGGTACTGCCACATGTAGGTATTCTAGTTTTAAAGATACAGCCGTTAGAGCCATTGAGGATACCACAGCTGAGGATACTGATCGTGGAAATATTTCCATAAAACTGAATTGAAACGGACGAGCTTATTAGCTGTTCCTGATTCTCGCCGCGGTCCTAATGACCCGGCGCATAAAGTCCAATATACGGCGAGGAGGCAGCCGCGCGATGACCATGACTCAAAAGTTCCCCCATCCTGCGCCGCATCGGGTAAATAACACCCACGTGACGGTGTCGCTTTCTTCCAGTCGGTGGCTAGATTACCGGGATGAGTTATGATAATTTCTGCCGGACGGCGATCAACGACGTCGGGCAATCAAACATGGCGCCCGTGGAGCAATCGAGCGTCTCGAACTACGCCAACGCCGCTACTATAATATCCCTGCTGAATGGGGAATACGGGCTGCTATGACTTGCAGGGATCGAGAATTTGTAGCTTTCCAATTTCATTTTCCTGGGTTAGTAGAAGAGATTTCAATCACGCTTGCTCTGAAACAGGCGAAAAGTACTAAAGGAACTATAGTTGTACATTACTGATGTACACTATCACTCACAAGTAGGTATCTGATATTTTGCTATAGATATGTTTGATATATGAGAAACAGTGAATGTGGTAAGACTTTTCCCGCGTGATCCGGAAAATAATCTGCCACCCAAAAATTGCACATCCTTATAGTAATAAATCTAGAGGAAAGAGGAGATGGAGTGGACATGGATTGTAATCCCCAAGGGGAAACAAATAAACATTATATATATATTATAGTAATAAATCCCCACGGAGCTGGAAAGCGCTTTGATAGTTTCCGATGTAAGAAAGCGGACTTATACTTTGCTTATTGCTTCCAGATAGTATTTGTACTGGTAAAGTACCGTAGTCGATGCAAGGACTTGGGATCACTCGCAAAACTAAGGTGTACCTGTTTATGGTAGAATTAATTGTAAGATAGAGCGCCTAATTTCGTGAGCCAAACGCTCGCCCCTACGCTCCGCGGAAGCCGAGCTGCTCTCGGTCCACCCAGCGCACCCTTCAGGTGCACCTGTCATTTTATTAAGTAGGAAGTGTACTACAATGATGTAGGTAAATATAGAATATAAGCGAGTATGTCGTTAGAGTACAGAGTGTGGACTTGGAATTCTCAAAAAGAATGTTTTTCCACATATCTGTGGACCAACTTGGAATGTTCTTACAATTAGCTGGTGGCAAACGTTTCATTCTATTTTGGTACATTAAAAGTGGTTTTCCAACTGTAATTGGATTATTATTGTTATAAGTATTCAGTTATTATTGACGGCTGTAGTCTTCCTCTTTTGGAGATACCTATACCTAGTTGATTTTGGTTATTCGTAATGTGATATTACCAGCATTCAAATGTCATTAAACACAATTTTGAGTCGAGAAATTGAATATAAGTTATTATTTAGATATGATCTGAACACTTCGATCACAGAAAAAGCCATAATATTAATCATATCTATGGATTAAAGTGACAAAATTGCACATACTTACCAATAGGTAGCTACTAATAAAAAAGAGTAGCAATTTGATAAAGACAAGCAATAACCAACTATGTTATGTTTTATTCTATTTTCTCCGTTATCAAATGTGCATGCAATCACTGATCAAATACTCTTCAGCGGTAGTGTGTAGATATACGCACCTTTGGGTCCAAAATATAGACATTAGTCTTATCTCATCACTAAAACATTGCTGGCTTCCCGCTTCTTTCGTGCAATTTACAATGCCTGAAATCATAAAAAATATCTCCAAATTCTTCTGGGTAATGATCAGCTACGCACACTCGTGGTTTCTTTGATTTATATAATACCGCGCTCTGTAACAGGTTTATTTCTATTAAACACATACTCTAATACTACAGCAACACTACTCGCATTCAAAGATTCTTATCGCTGCAACCACTTGCAGTATCTGCAATCAGTAAATTTTCGAAGTGATCGTAACGGAGGGAAATGAAGTCGACCATAATCTAGAACTTTGTTCGCGTACCAATGAATCGGGGGAAAGGCTGACAGAGGCAGTTTTTCCGCGGAATGTAGCCTGAGCGAAGGTCAGAAAACTCCGGTAGGTGATTTCGAGGTGGACCGAGGTCAAGCCTCCTTGCCGCAGAGAGAGGGTCAGAACTGGAGCTTTCAGGGAAATTCAGCTTCGCCCTCCGCTGCGCCCACCCCCCGAACCCGAAACGCTGATCCCGGCCTGGTGCAGTACACCCGCGGTAGGTATTATTTATCTTATGAATACCAAACACACCGGCCACGCATTGTATTATAATTTACTTACCGACGTTATAATTACAATTTTGAGCGAGTGACCGGGCTGTAGGGGATTGCGTTTTCAGCGCAAGTCCGAATGTTTGCACAGGCCGAGTATAACATCCAATTCCAATTGAATATTCCACCTGGTCGAGAGGCAAGTGTACAGCCCCGATAGCGGCCAGAACTCGCGGTCTTACAACAGTAACATGGATAAGGTGAAACTTGGCAGCCTGACGAAAGCGTACCAGTAGAGTCCACGGTGTTCCCGGCGTGTTCCATTCCATAGACGACTCTGTACACGGGAGTCCATTTAGAAACGATCGACGGGCGATTAGTATCGAGGAAAGGGGAGCAAGTTCGCATCTGGCGCACCTGACGGTCAGTTGCGTCCCTTCTTTGTGCCTCCTTGCTGTCCAACCCTTGGACTGAGCGCAGCCGGACGTAACGTCTGCTTCTTAACGACCATTATTGAAATTTTACTGCTTCTTAATTGGAAATTAATGGTCACCAAAAGAATTCAAGGAGATCCTCGCCAAGTGTAATAAAATCAACACCCTTCTTTGCGTTCTGTAGGCTCGAATGGTTTCACGGCTCTATTCATTTAAGAACAATCCCAAAATGCTTCTTCATCATCATGAGTGTTAGTCTATGGACTCTATGTCATCAGTTAGATTCTAGCATGGTGGCTGAAAAGAGGTTTATACCAATTTCGATCTCGAATCACCTTGATCGACGAAATCGGCTGGTGTCGGGACTTTGGATACTGATCTTTCCGATTCTTGGGGCCTTGGGACGCCTGAAATTTGCGCGGGGAGCGAAAGGAAGACGCTACAAAGTGAGTTGCCTCGTCCACTTATGCACGCGGCTCCGCTCGAGTGATTCTCCGAACGGAATTTCACCGACATCTGCGCGCTCCCCTTCGATTTCTCCGACGCTCCGTGCATCCGCACTCGCAATACGGTGTGTATCGTACATGTTACGCGCAGGAGTAACATTCGTCCCCGTATACCTTAAAGGTGTCGCGTCAAGGGTGAAAGAGCACGACATAAGGAGCAGAGTGGACGCTCCACGTGAAGTGGAATACGTTGCCCTCTGGTGCGGAACCGTCTTCTTTCAACTCGGACAAGCTCCGAACGGTTTGAAATACGCGTACACGTCTGTCCGAGTAGATTCCCTTGGATTAAATAATCCACAGAAAATGTATTTTATTTTGTTTTTGTGTAGACCGAGCCTCTGTGAAGAAGTATCAAAGTATGCTCTACACGTTTCTGTGGGAGTGGAAATTTTCTCAGGGAAAAAGTGGCATGGTTTAGAGGACGGAATGTGATGAGAGATATCAAAAGTATTAGGGTCATTTAAGTATTCCGATTTGGATTGCTGATAGCATAGTGATCAGAAGAATCAGAAGGAAGTATGAAAGGTGAGCAGCAAGAGAAGCTTCATAATTTGATAACAAGTATACTACAGTGCTACCTTATATCGCCTAAGGTCGCGTGATTCTGAAGAACAGACTAATGCTAAGTAGTAACGCGATAAGTAGAGGTCAGTCCTGCAATCACTTACAAAGATATAAAAATATCAAGACCTTTCTTTGGACTTTATGACTTTATGACCTTCAGGTGATCAATAAAGTATCAAACGAAAAGTGCACGTTTCTATAAATTGTGCTGAAGCATTAACCCGCAACAAAGGATTCTAGATATGTACCTACTAATTTATCTAACCAGGAAAATTAATATTAATTCAAAGTTTCGAAATAATTATAAAGGCGAGATAGAGGAGTAGGGGAGACCAGGGCTGGTTGTCTCAAGGGGTAGGTTGACTAATTGTTAATAACTTTGCCTACCGACATATGCTCTACTGCGGAAAAATTGATTAAGTAGGTAAGTAAATATTTTTTCTTAAAGGTTTTATTTTTTCATGCTCTACATAGTTACAATAGAATGAATGTTAAGGGACGGCTTTAAAGTTTCTTTATTAGACGATCTATTGACATAATATTTTTGTTTATACATAAATAATTGAAGGTTATATAGATTATTCAAGTCAAAACGACCGGTCGGGGCTGGTTGATTAATAACGTTAATAAGGTTTAAATTGTTTTTTTGTTATTCAGAAAGCATTTTTTATTTATGGTTTAAATTTCACTATGTTATAAATACATTATAATTTATGTTTAAGTTGAAAAAATGTTCAGTTTATTATTAAAATATGAACGAAAGAATTGAATATTTTATAATGAAACAACTCTTGTGTTATTGCGTTATTTTGTTACCAATGAGATAAGTTACTACTAATATTTCCTTAACTGATTGTACCTATAGTCAAGTCACCCCATATTATAAGTCAACCAACCCCGATCATTGGGCTGTTTGACCAGCATGGAAGATGTCAGAAAAACATTAAAATACCTGAATTGTTGTCACATTCAATCAACTTTAATAGTTTAATCAGATAACCAAATGAATGCCCTATCAAATATACTACCCGGTTTAATGATATTTCGACCACATAATTCATTAAAAATCAAAAACTGAAAAACTGGCCTACCAGCCCCGGTCTCCCCTACCTACGTACCAGGCACCAGGGCAAACAGCGACAAACAGCGACCAACTTTTTATTACCCTCCGACTTCCTCAAAGATATTTCCACGTTTAAATTTACCGTGCACGATATCAAGTCCGCAAAGGAGCCGAAGATCAAAAAACCTATTTGCTGACTCCTTCCACCTTCTCCGACGTATGCAAGCAACCGATAAGGAAACCAGGAAACGAGTGCAATAAGCGAGGCCGCGCAAACATCCTCGTAGGACCCAATCGACAACAAGCTTCACTGCCGGAAGTTGCCCTTTCCGATAACGAATAGCGCTCACTGGGCACAGGTGTAAGAGTACCTGTCGGTGGTTGCGTATTCAAGGAAAAATGCGGCTAAACAGAGGGTTCAAATTGAAAGTTAATTTTCTGTGGTCCCCTTCCTCGCCTTCCTCTCGTGGGCTGCTTAACACCGGGTCCCAAATGTTACCTGAAGGAGCCTCGCCAGGCAATCGATAATTAATATCTTCGAGCCGTTTCGGCCGGTGAACTCTAATTGACGATGGCAATTCGTTCCACACGATATAACACGCCTAACCTTTGCGGCTGGGACCCCTCGTTATAAGGATTCCGCGGACCCACGAGATTGGGGCCGAGTGAGTTTTCTACGCGTCTTATAGCTTTGCAATGGAAGCAAACGTTATCTGTAAATTTCAGTACCATCCGCAGAAATGAGTCAAATTCAGTTGGAAGACAAAGCTTGGCAGTCGGGGTTGGAGAATCCAAAAGTAACGATGGTAAGAATGAATAATTTAGTAGGTATAATAATGTATTGTGAGCTAATAAATATTTATTTCGCTATTTTACGCTTACGCAGTTTAAAGCAGAAAATTAATTCAACGCTGGAAAACATACAGTAATTGAGGCTTTTTTCTATATCTAGGTATAGCAATTCCTAATGTCGCTTCTCGATTAGTCGCTCGTTAACGTAACGAGATTATACTGTCATATTATTCCATACCTGTGGTGAACACAAGATGTTCGCCTCTGTGGCGTTTCCGTACACAACCCTCCTGCCGCCGTTGCGGTCAAGGGATGGCAAGGATAGCAAGAAATGCGGTCTGGCCTCTAACGCGCGACCACCTTTAATTCTAACAGAACCTGCACAACTCTTCGAGAACTCTCTCTGTCCTCTGTTTCCTTCATAATAGGTACTAATCATAACTGGCACCGAAACGTAAGCCTGCATCTTGTTACTCTGTCTGTACTCTTTGATTTCTCACCGGTTGAACTTCGACGTATTTTACTATTAACATCTGTTGAATCTACCGTTTAAATTAAAATTACTTCTTAGATGGTGAGAATTTGCTGAGAGACGCGAGCTCTGAAGTTTCGACGTATAGAATGAAAAGAAACAGGAAGACCACGTGTCACTAAAGTAGTAGCCAATACGTGATGAAGGATACTGATAATCTATGACTGAAAATGGACAAACTTTTTGAGCCTTGGTCTAGAAGCTTGCAGTAGTAAGTGCTGAACCCTGAAGGAAGAAGAAAGGAATAGAATTTGATTGGAAGAATGACATAAAAAGTGTCCCAAAAGTGTTCTTCTCTATGTCGCTATTGATCAGGACACGTTTTAAACAACAAGTTTAGGGGTGTGAAATCAACTAAGTTCAACTGTTCTCCAGTCACCTACGTGATCCTTAACACAAGTCCTTATATGGCAAAGGCGCTTGTGACGATTGTAAATTATGTAGGCGATAAATAATTCTAATCCAATAGAGCGCCAACATTGCGACTCATGCTTAATACCATTAGAAAATCCTGGTACATTTTTGAAGCAGCATCACCCCCGCGGTAGGCCGTGCCATGGAAGAATTTGTTCATCCTCCTGCTCGCTCATAGGGACAATTAACCCCCAGTAACGTGTGAAAACGGCTGTAAATTTCGGCGACGGCCCGTAATGGCTTGTGGGACTTTAAGGACGCGTACAGCACGAGCCAGGGGGGCTGCTCCAGCCCCGCCAGTGAAAAACAATCGCCTCAAGCTCGGCGAAGCCATCCGCGGCGCTGGCTGGAACCCTCGCGCGCGCCTAAGAATGTGCAGTAATACACTCTGCAGAGCACCCCATTCGGGAAAGGGGTAAGTAAGCTCTTTGGGGCTCCTATGGCCGCATAAACATAAATTATCAGCTGGTAATTACGAGATACAGCGGAACTTCCCCTCCCCCGTGCTCGCTTTCCTTTTCCACTGGGGTAAGCCTCCACCTTGCGCGGAACTCTGGAGGGGGGCAGGAAGGTGGAGAAGGGTGGGGGCGTAGGGGGGTAGGTGGTGTAGCAAGGGTGAAGAAGAAGAACCATTCGCACCCCCGTTTCGGAGCGGCGAAATGGAACTGCGTGGACCGGCTAATTGTTATATACATTCCATTACGTTAATTGCTGAATTAAGACTTCTGCTGGGGGCTGCAGCCCCGCGTGGGAGGGAGAAGGGGTGGATAATTATCGTAAGGCTACATGAGCTACGGCAGATGCCGCGATCAATTGAACCGAATCAATTTTGGACCAGGAATATGGCATTGCGAACTGACGATGCTTTGGGCTTTGGTGTAACGTTGGTGGGAGGACGTAGCGAGGTATCTCAATACGCGAGGGACACTCGAGTGGTGTGTAGAGCAGTTACTTGGAGAGTACAAGCCGCTAAATGTATGTTTTTCAATTCCTTACAGGTCTAAACTCTTGTTCGCTTCGGTGACCTCGAGCTGCCGTATGCTTGTACCCAAAAACTGCATAGTGTGCTTCCCTAGATCCTTGACTCCCAATGATCCAGTAACTTTCCGTTTACACCTCGCATTCCTTTATGACCTCGCTGCAGTCTCTCCGTGAACGATACAGTTCTCGACGCGATAAAGGAGGTTTGCGTCCATTGGTACAGAGCCGTGGTGAAATCACAGGTAGCGTGGTAAGGGCGCGAAAGTCTTCCAATTGCTTGGTTTCGTGCCGACGAAACTTGCCCCATCTCGGCGGAAGCACGAAAAAGGGGCCAGCCACGTGAAGCACGAAGCGTCACGGTGGTGTGGGCCATGAAATGCCGCATTCAACGGGTGTCCCAGGCTAATAAATAATTAAAACTTTTGTTTCGAAGGTGTCACTGATGTACGACCTCCTCCGCCGCGTCTCGGCCGCTGAATAATCGCGCTTTATGAATTAAGGTTATGCTTTATGTTAAAAGATTCGCTCGGCATCTGTTTCTAATTACCCGTTAACGGCTCTAGCGCCGGCAATAAAGCATTCGTTACCGTGAACTTCCACAGCCTCCTACAGTGCGTCTGCCGGCTGGTGTAAAGTGTAAACCTAGCTCTCGATAGTGCCAAGCACTTACATACCTTGGCGTCGAGGTTTTGTTAACAAAATGGATGCAGGAAAATTGGGTTAATGAATCGATGAGAGATAGCTATGGGAGACTTATGAAAGATAAAGGATTAATCATGCGGACAAAACACGTTGTAAGTATCTTCATCCCAAGATAACTGATCAAACATCCGAACTTCTAGGAGACTTCTGTCTTTTGCTAATATTTTGGAAGGGTAGCTAAAAATTGCACATTTGCTTCGAAGATGGAAGTAATATATAATGTGTATAAATCTTATCTATTAGTCACCATTGTTCTTTCTGATCTTTAATGATACTTATTCCCCCAAACAGAAAAGCATATTCCGCCTACGGTATTGCCAAGCGCAGACTCAACTGTCTGCGATAAAATTAGGTATTATGGGGGTACGCAACATTGATCAGGAAAGATCCTCAAGATACATGAAAGATAGGAGCGGCGAGACGTGGAGGGCACCTTGTATGCGCATAATGGCCAGACTGGAGGATCAGTATTCTATTCTGCATCGTGCAAGAGCAGCATAAACCGATGCGAATGAAAGGATACATGCGCCTGGGTGTTGTGATTCAGACTCCCGTGGGTTCAATTGAGCCCCATCTCGAGGCCCACATGCGACGTTCGACCGGCGAATCTTCGATCGGGGCCTTTTTCGTCCTTTTGCCAGGGAGGGGGAGCCGCCAGGAGTCCACGTGATTGCGCGACCCTGTGGGAGGGCAGACGCGCAAAACATAATACGCTCGCGTCGCGGATGTGGGTGAGAATGCATGCGACGCACTTGGCCGGTTTCTTACGCGGCCATTCAACGCGCGTATGCGTGTGAGTAATTAAAGAGAGCGACTGTCACATCCGGCGACCCACGCGCAAAGGGTGCGGCCTCTGTCCCTCCCTGTCCCTCTGCCCTCCGACGCCGTTCCCCTGTCCCTCTGTCTGCTTGGCCAGCCCTAGGCCACGTCACTCTTTTCTGCTTCCAACGCGTCGCGGACTCGTTTTCGAGGCCTCCGTCTTTCGCGCGCGGTTCCCCGAGATTCGCTGAGCCTGCTGGCGCCTAACAGTTGTCGGCGGAAAGTGCTCGAGCCTGAATACCGGATATTCTTCCAATAGGAACGAAGGATAGCGTAAGATCCGCGGATTAAAAGTGTCTATTCCTAGTCGAAAAAAGGAAGTGTGGGTCACGCGGGTTCTACGCGTGTCCTAGCTTGGTATTAGGAAAGCTTCCGGATGAATCGCATGGATCTGGGGTATAGTGCTGCAAATAATTTTCTACTGAGGTACAATCAAGGTGCAGAGAGGAGTGTGAGTTACGCAGTTGCAACGCGAACGCGGATATTAATACCTTACTAAAGTACCTAAAAGTAGTAAAGTATGTACGCCCGTTCTAAGTAGTAATTGTAGCCTAGTAGCCTAATAGTAATTGTTGTGTAAAACGACAAGAAGGACATGCAGGAACTTGATCTTCTTCTGTACAGGGGGAGCCACTTTTGCCGATGACTGCTAGATTCAACCTCGTACAAGTATTTTAAAGTAAGTCGCTCTTTTTCAATCTACGATAGTCTCTTCTCGGAGCATCCATTCTGCGCCAGACACATTGGATCCAGCAACTGAAACGTTCCTGTGCTCGACTGTATCCGACTTCGCGTGAAGATGCAGGGGTACCAACATCCTCGCTACTTTAACTCGACATGTTTACCGAAGACTAGCCCCGGAAAAAAACACCGTAGCCTCGACCAATCGGGAGGCAGCGTGTAATTTCGCAGCTGCGAGAGGCTCGATGCCCTTAAATCGTCACGTCCCACGGCATAACTCAGCTTATTTACGATCCTGAGGGTGCAGGGGGTCGCGCGCGCGCGGGGGGGATATGTGACGCATTTCGCTGATTGAAATTTTCACAAGATTATTCCATCCTCCCGCACCCCCGCAACCCCACAACCCCCCGCCCCTGATGGAGGGGTGCATTGTCTTCGAAAGGCGAGCCGGGGCCCTCTTAAAGCGCATTGATCCAGTAATTTACCGAGTTACGGGCATTCGCGACATCGTTACGAAGATTACAGCGAGGGAAAAAGCGGCGTCGGAATTACGAGCGGACGCTGAGGACCTAGGAATAATGCCGGGTGGCTGCGTGCACGCTTTTGTAACGAGAATTACGCCAACGACTGCCGGCAGCTTCCTTAATTCGGCCTCCAGCGAAATAGGAATGCGATAGAAATTGCTCGACTCGCGATTCTTTTCAATCTTTTGCCCTGGATCTTCCTTGGTTCTCCTCGTGCACCGGAAAACGCACTTGGCAGCTGAAGACGCTGGACTTACGCGGCGTCCTCGGAAACAACATCGGGGGCCCGAGCTTCTTCCAAACGATCTAACGTCCACCTTTCAGCTTCGAGTGAAATGCATTGGACTAAATCAGAATATTCTTATGCGAACAGAGTGGAATAGTATAAACTCTATCTGAAGCCTATGACCTCGACAATCCGATCTCGAAATTCAATCACGAAGGGCGAAGAAAGAGGCGCGTTTCCATCAGGAGCATCGTTAGTGTCGTGTAAAACATTTCCAAACGGAGGATCTCGAGGAAGCTCGGCTCTTTCAGGGCCGACAGAAGTTTCGAAGAGGCGCAATCCATAACAGTGGCGCGTGTCCCAGGCTTCCGTAGGAATTCCAAGCCCGAAATTGCAAGGAATCGTTGCGGGGAGTTGAGCAACAGCGTTGCAACGACGGTCCGTTAGTCTATTCGCGCAATAAACTACAATCACAAATTACGGAGTCGAATAGTTTCGGCGTTTCGCGCGGAATGTCGCAATTTCAGGTCCGCCAACAGGGGTTTTCTGGCCCGCGGTGGCTCCCTTACGCGAGGCGGGGGAAGATGGAGAACCGTCGACCGGGGAAGAAACAGGAGGTGGGGGCCAAGCTGCCTCTAATGAACTTACAATAATTGCGAACCATTGATCTATGGGGCCTGAGGAGCTTTCCTTCCCTACTTTGCAGGAACATCTTCTGCTACTCGGTTGTTCCGCCGCTTACCCTTTGTTTCGTTCGCTTTTGGAAGTTCATTCTGTATACCTACGTATCTTCTTCTAAAATCTAAATAGAGTTCATTTTCTGGCAAGAAATGGCGGTGATACGACACATGTGAAGCTTGCTCCAAAGTAAACATGACTGAATGAAATTTGTTCAGCATGATTATACTATTATTCAGCGCAATTTTTTATTCACTGGCATTCGATAAAACGCGGTGATAAATATTTGATATTACAAGAAGTCTCATTCTAATCTTTCCAACCAAGTACCTACCTAAATTTGATTCTACTACTTAGTTGTTTCGAAATACTTAATTAGGTCATACCTTCTGGGAATTTACTCTATTCCTAGGAGGATATTTCTTGGCAGATACAACTTTGATCCAGGAGGTGGGGCGTCTGAGATTCGAAGACTACGGTCACTTTTTTAAGTTGAATAGTATACTATTTTTCGTCTTGATTCATAGCCGATTCAAGGACGAATCTCTCTTAAAGAAATAATCTCTCGAATAACTCTTAAGTCCAAGGTAAGTGCCAGATATCTATAATTGTGAACAAGAACGACAAGGTTTCAGGTTATTAAACAGCAATAATTATAAAGTATGTGTTATTCACGGTTTGTTTCAATGATGACATAAGTAGTGAACTTAAAAGAAGTGAAAGATTACAGACACAACGAAATTCTGCACATGAATTTATTATTAGAGCCAAGTAATTTGCCATTTTTATTAACGAATATATGAGTTATTGTTAGTTTCTTTCAAACTAGTGTGCATAGCTTTTGAATTTGTTATTCCGAATTTCGAATATACCTATACTTTTTAGGAAAAGTTTTCATTGCATTGAAAAAGAGATATCTAACCTCCATCCGAAAAAATAACTATAAAAACGATCTGGTTGTTAGAAATTATGTATATTTGGAAGTTCGTAATTTTTTGTATGAAGAAATATTCTGCGAAATTAAAGGAAAACCTTAAAATGTGGGCTTTTTAAGAATGTTGAACCCGAATCGACTGTTTTTAGATTGAATAAAAACAGAGATAGTTTTGAATGTGTCGTACTATTTCGCCTAGAATAATACATTTGATTAGTTCCATTCAGCGTGATAAGTGTAAACACAGAAAAAGGGTAATTCTTCGGTTTAAGAAGAGTGTTTTAGCACGTAGAAAACTGAGATCCCTTGGAAATCGCGTCTTAGGAGGAAAGAAAGCATTTACATGCTACTCAACAGGCAATATTGAGCCCAGACGCCGTTAACTTTAACCGCCCCGCCGAGCCATTCTCACTATCGCAAAAACAATTAATGCTCGTTAAAAGAAATCCTTGATTTACTGCCGGGTGGGGGTAGAGGGTCGAGATAACCATTGTGTCGTATCGCAACCCGCTTTCAGGAAGCTCCTTTCTTTAGCTTCAGGTTCGCCTGCTTTGGAACTCGCCTGCTTTCGAATTCTCCATGGCGATCATAATTTTTTCCTACAAATGCTTTCGTTCCCCTGCACTATATTTCAATTTTGTCTTTAATTTTAAAGTCTGTAACAAAGAATTGATCCATTTCACCCCCGCAGACTTTAATAGCCATTCCGATTCCCATAGGTACCTGCACAAGTGTTACTAAAAGTAAGCCAATATAAGAAAAATGAATATTTCAACTTGAACAAAATTTTAAACCAAATTTATTCAATAAATCCTTAATCACAGCTCGACGAATTGCGCGTGTCCAAAATAACTTACATCTTGATGGTGTAAACTCAAGTCTATCACCCTACGCGTAATTTAAATTCCAAAACAACTGCCCTGGCGTAAAAAGCTATTCATCACCTAAAGTCTGAAATCCTTACCGCCGTCTCCACCTCGCCATTACCGAATAAGAAAACTTTTCCACCTGATATTTATTATCTATCATTTATAGTGGTTTACTGGCCGAGCTCGGCTGCAAACGTTCGGCAATTCGTGGCGATTTATCGCGCGTGGCTCCTTATTATGGATCGCTTAATGCGGATAGTCTTAACAATACACAAAAGCAGGGGGTTTGTATCAGTCGGGCTGTGGTGGGAGTTAATAGAACCCCGTTGTTACGGGGAAGGAAATTCGATAATCGCTCGGCATATAGTCGGGGCAGGAGCACACAAACGAGGGCCCCCCCAACCCAGCCACGATTTCGCGCCGCCTTGGAGAGAACTTTGACTAAACGGCGCCACGCTTCCTTAACCTCCCCCATTAATCAATATTATATCGCCCAGAACGTTCCTTTGTTTATTGACTGTCAGCTAATAGGTTTTCGGTGCCACGAGATCGACGAATTCGCCGCGACGACGCTGGCAAAAACCGGAGGGAGCGCTCACCGTCCCCTTTCGCGTCGGGGGCTGAGGAACGATTAGACGCTTTCGAGCCGCGGCTCAAAGAGCCTCATTGTGTAAACGGTGTAAACTACGTTGCCGTCGCTGCACCCGTCGAGAAAATTGCTTCGCCCGTTCCTGCTTCCGCTTTGTCCACGCTGATCGAACGTTCGTGGCTACGTCGGCGATGGGGAATTTCTTAAAAGTCCGTCCGATGGTGTGATTTTCTTTGGGTGACATGGTTAGCATTTTAGACGTTCAATTTTGTTAGTGTTGGATCTTGATGTTTGTTTTCGTTTTCAACTGCTTAGAGAACTTCGATGCTTGAGAATTTTTCACTTGCTGACAGACAGCCGTTAATTCATGTTAGTAGTTTACTGCTCCCCAGAGGTTCTTCAAACGCGGGCTTAGAATTTGCTTCCTGGGATCGTTCTGCCCCAACTTTTGCTACGTTCCTTCGTTTGCTAGTTGTTCCGTGTTATTATAGTTTCTCGACAGCGTTTAGCGCATTGGTGGCATTCTCCCTTCATCTTTGCTACTTTAATGGCTTCCATTATGTCTCAAGCGTAGCCAAAACGTTTCTGGAGTAACCGAGCCGCGCGAAGCATCAGCCTAAAGGAGAGGATGTCAAAACGAACGTCGAAAGACGGTCCCCCTGATCTGTAATTATTCACGAAATGCCTCGGGGAATTAAAATCACGACCGCTTTTGCGGCGGGGGCCGCTAAAAGTCTGTCGAAAGACGGACATGGTAGCCACGGGAATATTGCTAAATTCAGGTCACTCGCAATTAGGAGGCGCATACTATTTCGTATTTAATTACGTTCCTCGCGAGCCCCGCTGGATACACGTGTCGGCGTTGTTAAACGTCGCTACAATTTAATAGCGACAGCTATTTGCCGTATTAAGCAAACGCGTTCGCCTGTTGGAAATTGGTCCTCCGGAGCGGACTTTCGCAACGATCGGTTGTCTTCCTTTGCGCAGGAAAAATGGCGAAAGTGAGTGCCGATACCTGAGGAGTTGCAACCCCATGATGTCCCGCCACATGTACTACAATCACTGACATTTCTCGGTAAAGGCAACGAGACTGAAATGTAGCCCCTCTTTCAGGAATTTATTTCTATCTTGTCAGTGGTTATACGGGATATCTGATAGGTTTCTATTTAAACTTTGCCAGCATATCCTATGACTGAAAATGAGACGCAAATTTTATATGGACAGAGGTCTATGTAAATGGTTTATTAAAAATTTATAATAATAGTTGAAACATCTATATGCATAGATATAATGCTGACCTCTTGATCAGGTTTTGCACAAGAGGTTGTGCTTGAAATTCTGAAGCTAGTGTTACGTGATTTTGGCCGTAGACACCCAAATATTTTTTAATAATTGGAATTAGTAGTTCGGGCCTCGGGGAATGTTTGCTACAAACGAAAAGCAAAAGTATCACCTGAAATCATAGCATAGTTAGTAAGAATAGGACAGTTCATTATATTTCTGTTGATTTCAATGGTTCACTATACTGTGAATATATTTCACAAGCATTCGGCATGACTGGAACTGAAGAAAAAGATGTCAATTCAAATAACTAGATGCAAGTACATATCAAACCAGTACATAATTCACGACAAGTAAGAAATGGATTACTGAATACTACTCCGAAAGGTTTAATTATCAATCCTATGGTGGTTTATGTCAGTAGATCTTAGATTCGGGGGACTATCGAAGAAGTTTGCTGTATCATCTACATCATCGCTCTCACACGCTGTGCAGGTCAAAGTTGGGAGCAGTTAAAGAACAAAAGCATTAAGTAAATACGGAATTCTCATCTCGACGCTCTGAGAATCCTCCATTACGATCCCACGCGACACAAAACAACCCCCAGAAGGAAAGAAAACATGGAACGCGAGTGAAGCAGGAAGAAAACCGCCACGGGGGAAGACAAGGCTGATCCCTAAGGTTGCCGATTCGCGTCAGTCAGCGCAACTTAAGCGCAAGGAGCATCGTTTTAAAAGAGGGTTTTAGGCGGAGGACACCCCTAGCAGGTAACAGCCCCGAGGACAGGGTAAGACAGCGCAGAGGGGGGCTGGGGGAAGGTCGACGGGATGACAACAATTCTTTTCCAGCGACGGCGGAGGACCGCGACCGGGAAATTAGCATCGATAAATTTTCCAGCGCGTCGTTCCGCGTTGTCGTCGGCGACGTCGACGGCGACGACGCCGGCGCACGTATAGTGCCGCGAAAATGACACGATGATGCATGGCCGACTGTTTTAAGAATTATTCGTTATTTATCGCCGGCGGAGGAGCAGATTTTTCTTTCGCCGTGTTTGACGCGTTTCTCGGGAAACGGGCCGGCGAAAATAACGAGGCGTTCGAGTTCTAATTGAATTCCTCCGATCGAACCCTCCAGTGTCGATTGCAACTGAACTGCATTATCGATATATCCCAACACATTTAATATATCGCGAAGTGAGGGGGAACACCACTGTGACGGTCGAAGTAAGTAAGCCGTTTTAAAGAATTTTTTCAGGAACAATTTACAGTTTTCATAGAAAATTTTTATTATATACCTTTAGTACGCTGTCTTAAGGGACTACAAAAAATAAATAGAAAAATATGCATAAATTTTAATATATTAATTAATCTTCTAGTTTCCCACGTGCGCTGATCGAATGTGTAACTGTGGAACAAGTCCGAAATGAAAATTCATTTTTTTTTATAAAGTACATGTGTGTAGTTTCCGTTAAACGTACCAATTTCTTAAAGAAATTATTTTTATTAAAATGGTGAGTATTAGAAGAAAAATTTCGAAAATCCGCGAATAAGATGGACAGTTTTTCGAGCATATTTCAAAAAATTTGTTTTAAAAAAAGTGCTGCCCTGCTGTTCCATAGTTACACATTCAACCAGCACGCGAGGGAGTCTAAAAGATTAATTAATATATTAAAATTTATGTTTTTATTTCTATTTATTTTTTTATAGTCCCTTAAGACAGCATACTAAAGGTAAATAATAAAAATTTTATACTAAAACTGTAAAATATTCCTGAAAAAAATTCTTAAAAATCGCTTACTTTTTCGGCCGTCACAATGGTGTTCCCCCTTAAGTAGGTAGTTCACCTGAATTTCATTTTGTATGAATAGCGAGCGGCGATTTTTTTCTCCCTAAAATGCGTTGCTCATTTAGCAGATACGGGTTCCTCGTTTGTATCTAATATCCATTTTAAGGGATGAAATAGATAGGTTCACGAAGCACCATGCGTGAGTTTAACTACCATCAGGTTATATGTAGATTGGTGCGTACAAGTTTATATCATTATTGTATAACGCTCCCACTGTAATTGTATCTATTCTACAACGTAGGTATTATCTATTCCACCTGATTTATACTTCAACTGCGAGATACTTAGAGTTCATGAAAGTAAAATGCTCATTTACGGAATGACAAGCTTCAATCTTCGCGGAGCCACAGACATTAATATCGAAAAGGAATAGAAAATTGCATGTCTCGCAGAGTTCCGTACTAAACAACATATATTTCAAGGAGAAGAAAATGGGCACCGGCGACACTTGGATTATGTTCTCCGTAAGTAGCGACAACTGTGGCCGTGGTAAACGCAGTTCGAGGGGAAAAAAGTTTTCGATGGTAAAAAATTCCTTGTATCTGAAACTGAGAAGTCGGTGGAAAAGGCAGATTTTCAGGTCCGATGTCCCGCGTGGAGCAAGATTCCCGTTGAACACAAGATCCGTGCTCGAGGAATCGCGGCAGGATTTAGCGACGGGGTGGAGAGGAGGGCGCGCAGCTCCGGTAGTTAAAAGTTACAAGATGATTCGTTGAGTAATCCCAGACCGTTTCCAGACGGTTGCAAATTGCAATCGTGAACGCCGCGATAATTGTCGCGGCAGTTCGCGTAATGACAATTTTCATCGTGTCGTCACACGACGCCTCCCCCCCCTCCTGTCGAGGGGCGGGGGGAGGGGGCGGAGAATGGTAATTGCCCTATTGCATCTTTCGAGGCATCGTCATTACCACGAATAGACCACTCCGGATCTCCGAACATCCTGCGGCCACGTACTTACTTTGCGGCTGGAAAAATGTTTAGGTTCTACGATACAATTACACTTTATCGTCGTAAAGTGTTTTAGAGGAATTACGTACGTCACTGTTTCTAAGCGTTTGAACACTCGGGTGTTTTTACTATTATCAAGAGCCTGATAAGATTTTGAAATCACCTTTTTACATTAGAGTATTAATAAGTGCTTGCTGACAAATGTGACGCGAGATATATGGTATTTAGGGAATTTTAAAAATGAAAAAGTTTGAATAAAGAAGATTAAATTCTTTTGGAGCTGTAATCGTATTGCGAGATTGCTTGGAAATATAATTGACAGTGGGTCCTTCTATTTATGGGAAACGTTCTCTGGTACTTTTATTTACCTTATTCGCGAGAATGGTTCAGATAATTTCTAGGCTTCCTGGTGTCCTATGGTCTTCAAAATGTGTGAGAAAATTTTATTGGTACCATGTATAATCATCTGTATATGATATGTAATCTTGATATACTGCAGTTATAAGAATAATAATAACAAACAGTAATAGTAATAATAAAAATAATAGTAATAATAATAAAAAAAGAGTAACAAGGAATATGCGAAACCTAGTTCCAAAACGAGTTTACTGCTCTGTCACTCTGTGTACATATGTAGATGAAAGTTAATTGTAAATAGAACGCTATTATTTAAAGTTATTATTAAGTAAGTATATAACTTTGATTTAATTTGTCAGTGATACAATAATTAAATGTAATCACAATGTATCTTAAGCCCGAGTAGTTAAGCAGACATATGACTATTATTGTTATCATAAATAATGAGTAGCATGTCAGCAACGGACTGTACCAAATTTTTACGTTTCCTTTTCGGTCGCTCTTCACCGAATAAAAGTTTGTTGACAAAACCAGTAGCCAACAGCCGCGCTGCAGAAAACGTTTCCTTACTTGCCTTCGTTGTTCCCGATAGCCACGACCCCCGAGTTTCCATCTCCGAGGATTTGTAAGACCATGAACACGAATAAAAATCCGCTTCGATATTTAGAAAAAATAACTTTTCAAGCTCGAGCAGTCCACGGATGGGCGAGCAAACCGACGTTGATTCCGCGGAAATCCCGAACAAAGCGCACTTTGAACATCGAGACGTCTGTTCGGTGCAATGGGTTGGCGGGGGGAGGAAAAAATAAATCCGAACACGGACGCAGCAAACCGAGAATTCGGGTCATCCTTTCGCGTTCCCGCGCATAATGTCCTCCCCATGAATGTTGCCTCTGTTCCGCGAAATTTGACGACGAAAGAGACGGAGAAGCGACCGGGGGAAAACGTTTTAAAGGAACGCTCTTCGAAACTCCCGGGAGCGCGGACCACGAGGAAGGAAAACCGCAGTCGGTTCTTCCGGTTCGAAGTCGGACTTACGGAATTGTTCCGCGGCGATCTAGTTTTTTTCTGCCTTTCCGTGCACGGTTGCTACTGCGAAACATTTAGTCACGAGTAAATCAATTAGCGTCGCTGATAAGTATTGATTGTTTACGAAAGCGTCTAATTCCATCGACTTTCTGGATTTCAAGTGGAGAACGATGCATTTCCGTGCAACTTTTTCGTACCGACTGAAGACCAACGAACGACAGAGAAAACTGACAAGATTACGGAAATATCATCGGTATCTACTAAATAAAAATCAGAACGAGCGGTGCTGGATTCACTCGTAATTGATGGGAGGGGGTGAAACGTAAAATGGCAACGTTTCAATCTCTGGGAGACAGTTTTTCGACCGGTTCGACTTGAAGCGGAATGCAGTTTCCGTAAGAAAAATGGAACTAATTGGTCTCCTCGAAAGACGCGGACTTTCGTGGCAAACAAGACAGCGGGAGCGGATGAAAAGCGGGCCGAGGAGGCGGAAGCGAGGAGGAACCGGGGGACGTTGCAGTATCTGGAATTCCAGAGCACCGCGTCGAGTGTGTACCGTGCGCTGCAGGCTCGCGAAAGATAGTTGGTGCTCTCAACAGAGAGATAAAAGGGAGCCATTCTTTTTTTAGAGGGAACGCAAACGAGAAATTAGAACATGGAGACTGGTATATTCTTGCCGGTCAAAATCGCGCGATGTCCGGTCGCGGCCTCTGCAGCAGGTCTTCAACTTGCCAGTCAAAACACTGGGAGGAAGGAATCTGTGACTGTGAGCTGGAACTGTCTTGAAAAATGGTCAGAGGGGAGGACATTTTTATGAATCCTGGGGCCATACGACAGTTTCTTCCTCTGAAAGTAATTTAAGGGCTTTTGGACATATCTTCATGTTGGTTTCTGAACTATTAATAATTAGTCATGTTTTTAATTGAAAATTTCCGTGTGTAAAAATTACTGCACTGGTCCAATCTAAATAATTTTCTCATTTTCCGCAGTACGGAATTGGGGGTACAGTGTGTGCCGGCCAAATAATAATATTTTTATCATTCTTGTAATGAGCTTTTTTCTCAATTATGTGGTATGACTTTCCCCAAATTTGTAATTCCTAATGAAACTGAATGATCATTCAGATGTTTGACTTTTTTCAGATTCAGACTTTGATTGGAATACGCTGGTAAATGGAAATAATCGGTCCATTCAGAGCCGGATTTACCTTTCAGGGGGCCCCAAGCTGAATATTTTGTGGGCCCTCGGTTGAATGTAAAAAATAAAATGACGCTGATTTGATTTTTTTATCATAATACTCGTATAATCTAAATAAGAATTTAATTTCAAAATTAATATTGAATATCAAAACTAAACATAACATTAACATAAATAAACATTAAAGATACAAGTTAATAAAGATCATATAAAAAAAATGCTAATTTTTCGAAGAAAATATTTAGAATGAGGAGCTCCCAGCTAAACGGTGCCCTACGCTTCAGCCTTGTTAGCCTAAGGGTAAATCCAGCACTGGGTCCATTTATTGCTTTTTGGTACCAATATATCATTATAGCATTTTGATAATGACAGAAACGTTGACAAACTAAGCAATATAACTGTATTCCTTAACCTAAACCGCACAAACTGAGGGCATTCCCTTAACTGCGAACTACTTAATAGCATTAATATGACAGTTACAGTTCAGTATAAAGTTATTTAGATGCGCACAGTGAGTAAAAAAATCACAGGATGAATGATAACAAAAGTATCAAAATACGACCAGAAAAATTGCATTTCTATCTACATATGTTCCATATACTTACATAGGTACCTATGTATTATGTACTCAAAGACTTGTGTATAGTACTCGCAGGAATCTACAAATGTCGATTTTTAAATATTGACTTCTCGTTCTTTCAAGACGATTCTCAAAGAGGGAACCCCTAATTTTTCAATTGTAACTTCAAACTCACAACCTTATCCATCTACGGCGCTGTGAACTCGTCAGTGAAGACCTCAGTTGATCGGAAGTGGCGTCCAGAGATGGTTGAGTAATCGATAACGCCTCGTTTGTTACGGTGGTCCAGAGTTTCTAACCAGATTTTCGAGACTTTCGAGTGGCACTCGGTGCGTCAAAGGATACTTTCCGCCCGCGGCGTGGCGGCGGGCCGACGACGATCGCTCAGCGAGCGAAACGAACAATCGCGTGCGGCGCGGAGCGAAGCGGAGTCAAGTGTCGAACAACGCCGCGCGTAATCATTCCGGCAGCTTTGTCGCGCGCATCCGCGAGTACCGCCGCTTCCTCCGCTATTGAAGAGCCTCATTAGTACTGTTTGTTATTGTTTGTACGGCACTCCGGGGTGAAAAAGAGCGTGATACGAGAGGGTGCCCGAGGTGTCACCGTGATCCCGCTGATTCTCGCACCTCTCTCGTCGTTACGTGCCCACCGCCCCCACTGCCAGCTCTCCCTCTCGCTCTACTTGTCCTCATTTTTGGTTTCCTTTTAAGCATGTTCCTCACAATACGCGAAAGCTTGTTATAGAGAAGCACACTTGGACTGATACGTCGAGGCAGGCTGGTGCTGTCGCCTGACAAGGGGTACAGGGGAGTTGGTCGAGATATTCTTGCGCCAATTTTGGTCTAGTCGAGCCGGGGCGGACTTATGTTTCTCTTTCACGCGAATCGAACCGTTGTTCTGTGGGCGATTTTTTCAAGGTAAGCTAGTGCTGCTGGTTTACAGGGAACTATCGCGTCTGTTTGATCGTTTGTGGGAACTGCAGCTAACGAAGAGCGCCGTTAGTTTGTTAAATTCATCAATTAGGCTTTGAAGAGTTTGATCGTTGCAGACTCGAATCCTTTCCCGTTTACCACGTCCACAGCACCCACTTCTGTCACCTTACAACTCGAATGTGTCCATTTGAACTATCCAAACCGTGTCACAACTGAAGCCTCCCAACGTGCTTCAACGCATTCCCGCGTCAGCAAAGGGGTCGAGAGGATGTCCACTCGTGCATTCGTACATAAAGAGTGACCAGCGCGCGATTACACATTCCTTCAGAATTAGTGGGACATCAAAGTTGCACGGGCAGAGGAACGTCTGTCCAACGGAGGCCAGGGAGAAAGAGGAGAGGCCCGAGTCTTTTAGCTCGTCGCGTTGTGCAAACAAAGGCGCGCTTCCGTTTCGATGCGAGTGTGCCACACGTATATGCAAAAAAATCCTGGCCACGGAGGGCCACGACTGCTCCCTTAATCGCGAAAGTATCGCTTTTGTGCTTCCGGTATAATAATCTCTCCCTGGGCTGAACCATTAGCCTCCGCTAAATGAAAGAGGCCCCCCCATTTTGTTCGCCATTCGGGACTAATCTTCTCGTTTGGTCCTTCGTCTTGGTACCGTCGGTAAACACCGCGAGAATTATTCTTTTTTTCTTCACGGTGGAAGGAAATTCGGGAGAAAAACAAGGGAGGAAAACTCTGCGCCGCCTTCGGGTTCCTCTGAACTCTGGCGCCTTATATCCCGCAAGCTCGGAGCTAATGAGGAGCAAATCTCGAGGTAAACGCGGCCAATGGAGGAAGAAGGCCTGGGGATAAATTGCGGGGAATTGTTCGGGTCATCAGGAAGCAAACACCGCTCGCCTTCGAGATTTCCCGTGGAATTTATGCACTCGGGCGTGTAACTAGCGGAACGTTCGGAAAGTGGCGGGTCCACGTGATAGAATATTCGGCGGACGGGGAGCTGTGACGGGAATTAGCGGGCAAAAGAGAATCCCGCAGTGAAAGGGGGATGCTGTCGATCGCAAGATACAAGGAACAACGCGGTTCACGCGTCTCGCAACGGATCAAACTCCCTGGACCCAGCGTCCCTCGTTGAGAAAGAGTAAGTGGCCAGGGATAAGGAAGTGGCAGTCGAGTGACAGGGGGTAGGAGCGGGTTTCCTGGCTGGTGGCGAGGGGTTACGCGAAGAAGGGAGAGCTGTAGCCGGTGGTAGTTGGGTGGCAGTAGGATGTACTCATCCGTTGCAGTGCTGCAACTAATGAGACATCGCTAAAGGGCACGGGGTAGGTGGGTAGAGACACGGTGGGGCATATACACGGGGGGTAGGCGATACACTTCACCTGAGACTGCAGACTGCAAGAGATAGACGACTACGACGACGACGCCGCCGACGACGACGACGCCGACGACGACGACGTCGACGATGAGGACGAGAGTGCAGGCACAATTAAAACTGACGCTCCTAATGGCAAGTCAAACGCCGACGGGCTCGAGAGATTCTTGACTTTCCAATGAAGCGATTGTTTCATATTCCTGCGCTTTCCTCCTGCACCATCTATCGACCGACCCCGGGCTCCGCTCATTTCTCTCTTTCGCTCTCCACCACCCCCTTCACTTGGCCCCTTGTTTCTGCCGAGCCGACACGTGAATCCTGGTAACGCGACGGTGCCAGAAGGGAGGCAGAAATAGAGACGGAGAGGTCGAGGGGGAGGGCCCCGGTGAAACTTTAGAAGGGAGGAATCGGTAGGAATCCGCGTAGATTTCTGCCGGCTGGGAGGGGAAGGTCTGTCTGTTTCGTCGCTGCGCTGACGGGAGACACGTGCGCCTTGGTTTCACTCCTTGCCTCGAAAAACTCGCGGCATCAATTGACATTTCAAGAAATTCATCCCATCCGGAGGAAAATATGAACGAGCTCGCTGCGACCCAGGCTGACCAAATCCTTATTGAAATTTGTCTTCAAAGGTGATTGAAATGGGAGCTTTGGTGTTTCTGATGCATAGAAAGACTTCACTAGGCTTCTCTGATTTAAAAAGACGCCGAGGACGTATTTTCAGAGTCGTACATCAAGGGTATAAGTTATGCTACACGTTCGTTGCATTCCTTCGACTCGGTATACAACCACTCACGTCTACAGGTATTGCCATTACGAAGTCTCCTTGGTCCACATGGTAGCGCAGGCTGAAAATTATCCTGCGACATCTCGATGCACCCACGTTACTTCCGTTCATCATCACTCTGACAAAGAAGCTACAGAGATCTATCGAGTCCAAAGGAAAACAGAAATTAACGTCGCGGAACAAGAATTACGACGCAACAGCCATCAGTGGCAGGAATTTTGAAAACCCGGGCCAAGTGGGCCAGGAATCCCCAAGCTGAACGACGAAGGAGGAAGACACCGATCTAGCCAGATGTCTAGAACAAACGACGACGAGGAACAGAGACTCCGATACGAGAGGGGGCGGAGGGTGTGGGCGGGCGTGTGGTGGGAGGGCAGGGGATTTGAACGCGGAAGGTTAAGGGTGGGTTGGATACACGAATACTAGATAGTAGCTCCGGGCGGAGCTTGATTATTTTCCGCTAGCTCGTTCATTCAGGTGGAGAGCGTGGCGCGCACGAGGGGTTCAATTGGAAACAGCAATCACTGCTCGCCTGTATTTTGTTCTCTTCTCGGGTGCAGCGAACTCCAATAATAAGCTTTCTCCTATATTGCCTCTTCAGTTCCCCGTTCCGCTGCCTGCCGGCCTCCTCTCTCTCGCCAAGTCTCCAGGACCGGCAACAGAACTACCCTTTCCCTCTTTCCGCTCCCCTGGCTTCGACTGTCCTACCCCCTACCCACTGCCACCCCCCTGGTGCCGCGTTTCCTTCGAGTTTCCAGCGTTTCGTCTCCCGTACGTTCCCCAAACGACCTCGATTCCCGAGTTCGAGTCGTTTGCCGAGATACACACCCCCCCTCGTCAAGCCGCCCGCTGAACCAAGATATTCTACAGAATTCCTGCGTTCTTCGGCGTGGAAGAGAACATTCGTCTGAGGATGAAGGACAGCGAAGGTGGAAGGCCTTCGAGTGTTTCCATCGCCCCCTGGAATACCCCCAAATCCTTTTGATTTTGATCGCCGCAGAAACCATCTTCCACTGCCTGTATACGTCCCCAGCATCTGTATTTGCCCGCAAGAGGCAGTTAATCGATTCCGCTCCGCGTTCGTCGTCCACGATGTCGTCGTTATTCCGGAAAATACTGTTGGAGACGCGAAATGCCCGCGCGGGGGGGTCGAGCAGGGGGCACGAAAATGCGCGGCACGTGAGCGGGTCGGCGCTATATCAAAAGACCAATTACAATAAATTCCGGGGACGCCGTTTGCTCTGTCGGCACGCGAGCGGGTATTAATCCGCGCGGACTGTCAGCGCGCGCCCGCGATAATGGAACGGATCCGCTTTTATCGGTCCCCGAGGCGCGCCGCTGTCTAAAGTTCAATCGCCGTTGACGAACCTGAAAATATCAGCGGCCTGAGAAATTCAGGGGGTCGGTTGCGGTCATGCGGCGTTTTCATTTCCATTTCCTCGCATTATTGCCGCGTGACATTTTCAAGCTGGCGTAAGGGGAGGCTGGCGAATCCGTCGAACGCTTTCGAGTGTGCTGGTTGAGGCGTTATATACGTGGGTTAAGACACTTGCCGTGTTCGAATTCGAAGGCACTGGTGTCACGTGATTTTATAGCGAAAAATGATATAAAGAGAAACAGTCTGTAATTTACCTGCGAAGTGTACATATGTAGGTGAAGCTTAACGCCGAGTTAATGCTGTTTACATATGTGCAAGCACCAAATGAAAGTCTCATTTGAAAGTTGGATGTTCATGTAAAATAGTAATGTACACCATTTTACGATGTTCATAAATATACCTCAATTTTTTTAGACAATCATTAGGTAATGTAAAGACTTTGAATTAAGTTACTCAATTAAAAGACGAGTAGCGCAATAAACTTTCGAAATTGCATGCATTCATGAATAAATTATTTGTCGCCTAAATGTTCATCAAAGTGTTTCAAAATTCTCCACACCCTGGAATCGCGTCTCATCCTCCCATAAATACCTTAAGGCAGGATACTACCTTTGACTGCGATTTTGGAGGCGTTTCTCATGAATTTTTTTTACATACAAAGAATGCGCAGAAACAAAATCGGTTTTAGTCATTTATTAATGTAATTTTAATCTGTAATTACACATTTTTTGACATTGAAAAAGTAAAAAATAATCTTTTGTAGGTGGCGCCAAAATACAGATGTTTTTCAAATACAGATTACTCTTACAATTTTCATCGGATTGACTTAAAACTTTGCACAATTCTTCCCCGTGGTATAATCTAATGATGTGAGTAGGACTTTTTCTCTAGCGTTGTTATTTTTTTTTGGTGCACAATTTTATAAACTTTTTTACTCTAAAAAATGGGGACCATTTTGTTAAAATGACCGCCATTTTCTTAAAAATTGATATTTTGTAAAGTCCCTACGTACACCATTAAAAAATATTGTTGTTAATAGGAATATTCTTTGTTTTTATTTCTAGGAGCCACGTACAGCGCGAAATTTGACACGCCGTCTATCGGTGTTCCTTCAAAGGAATGTATTTTGGCGCTACCTACAAGAGATTATTTTTTACTTTTTCAGTTTCAAAAAACGTGTAATTACAGATTAAAGTTACATTAATAAATGACTAAAACCGATTTTGTTTCTGCGCATTCTTTGTATGCAAAAAAATTCATGAAAAACGCCTCCAAAATCGCAGTCAAAGGTGGTATCCTGCCTTAATCCATGGATCGAACTCAAGATTACCCCTTAATCTAAATCTTACGGAATTCAAGTGAGTGAAACAATTCCCGTTCCCCAGGCGTCGAAGCAACAACAGTCAGAGTGCAAAGGGTGCAGGGTGCACCGATCAGATCGCACCCCCGGTTCTCACCCCCTCCCCATCAGTCCCGTATCCCGCAATTACACGAGCGCCAACTCCAACCCTTTGCCCTCCGGTAAACGGCACGTAAATATATCGATTCAATTCCGTTTCAGCGGTGACCACCCTCAGCCCCTTCCTCCTCTTCTCCAATGGTCGGTCTCCAGCGCGCCCTTCTATAAAAATTTATCGTCTGGTAAATTGTTTCGCGCGGCGTTGTTCGCGATTCCACGGGAAACGACGAAAAGCACGCGCGTATGTGTATTCGGCTTGCAACGAAAACGCCGGGCGAAGGGAGAGGAAGAAGGAAGGGCGAGCGAAGTGACCGTCGTCGCTCTGAACCTGTCCGACGGGGATGTTAATTAACAAAAAGTCATTAAACTTTTCACGACGGGCGGAACGAAAGACCCGGCGGATGTGTCCTGTCTCTTCGCCTAGGATCGATGCAACCCTGTTTTATTTTCCTACTTCGTGCCTTTTATTGTTCCACCATTTTCTGCTTCCTGCCGCCTACGTTTTGTCCCCTTGCACGGCGTACGCTGGGTGGACATCGCGTGTGTGTCGCTTACGTCGCGTAGACGCCGTTCCAAAATAGTAATACTCCGTTCCTGGCAATTCTTGGGAACAGGGCATCAGGCTGGATTTGAGGTTCGAGAAAGAGCACGTTGGATTGGTCGGACAGAGGGAGAAAAAGTGGTTAGAAGTTGTACTAAAACTTCGAAACTGATTACGAGTCCCAGTGGGTAACTCGTGTTCAATTCTACAACAAACGAACGCGGATTCCATTCCATTTGACGATACATAAGACTTAGAATCTTGATACCAGGATTTCCATATTTCTTAATTTTTGAAGTGTCTAATTGTCTAAGTCCGTGATTCCGTAGTCACTCTACTTTTTGTTTTTAGTTCTTACAGAATATCTGTTCCCTAAGACTTTGACACTTCATCTGTTAATAGACTCAATAATTCAGAAATGTACGTGGCTCTAATATTCATTCTTCGCTTCTCCTTTTGTATTAAACGCCTCTCCATCTTTCACCATCTACCACTTTCCAAAAATAACAGTTAGTTCAACGAGTGTATTACTAAAAATCTCTAGAGCGATCAAAAGTATCGTCACACACTACGTCCCCCAGTCAATCTTCTCTTATGAAGTTATACTTCAACAAACCAACGGTTCATCGAACCGACGAAATTTTTCAAACTTAACTGTAACATGTTACATTCATTCCAGTTCAATTACTATTAGGTATATTCATCACCTTGTAATCAGTAGAATTATTGCAGCTCCTTTCAAAGTACGAATTCTAGTCCAGACTGGGGAACCGTGTAGACAAGTCCTGTTTCTTTTGACGCGTCCCGTCCAAGGAACTTTTCCACTCCCTCTCCCTCTGGCAGCGAGCAGCGGTAAATTTGAAGCCCCCAACCCCCCTTTCGCGACGTTTAAGCGAGAATGGGCCGAAACGGTCGCGGAATTGCACCGCACGGCGTAACGAGTTCAAGTGCTGCAGTCCATTGGTCGTGGCCCGGTCTGCGACACGGCGATAATGACAAACATAACCGTTACTGACCCGAGGTCGGTAAACGGTAACGGGCTGGGGTGGCTTTTCGACCACCCCTGGGGTGGCGGACGCATCCAGATAAAAATCACTCGTCTAGAAGATTAAATAATAAATCAGCCCTGCCGAGTTCTTGTTTGCGCTCCGGTTGCAACACGCCAATTAAACGTTTCCTCCTAACGATACTAGCGAGGAGTCTTCTTCCTGAGTCGACTTTCCGGTGAGAAGTTTCACCCTCCCCCTCTGCCACTTCCGAAAAAATTGTTAAAGGAACAAATACTGATAAACCTGAGGTACATTTTTCGTTATTCGAGCCGTGAGGCGTATATCACTGAATGGAGTCTCGCTTACTTTTCAAGTGCACAGGGAGAATCTCTGCATGATAAAAGCACCACTTTGTAGTACCACAGTTCAATTCTCATTAATCCCCATAAGAACCTGCCACGTTGATTCTTCCTTCGCTCGAGCCTAGCGCCCTTTAAAAATGTTTCAATTCCACAAGACACCAAATCCTACGATTAAGCCCCTCCTCCCTCGAACTCAATTAATTTGGATGGGCATCGAGAGCCCGGAACGCGGAGCGGCCCTCGGCCGCCCCCTTGGCCGATCCGACCGCGGTTTCGCGAAAGACCTAAACACCGCAAACCCGAAACGCTCACTAATTTTCCGTTTAGTCGTAAAATAAATTCTCCTCGGTGGGGTGGCGAGAGTTCGAGCCGTGGAGAATGCTCCCCGGCGTATTTCCACCAGCCACCCGTCCAAGCCCCCCCCCCCCCCCTCCCGCCCCTCTCTGTGTAAGGGTGAAGGTGCCGATGCTGGCATTTACCGGGCCGGCAGAATTTGGAAGCAGAAGTAATCGAATTTGTTGGCGTCGTTTAATGAGAGCCGCACAATAGTTGTGTGTCTGTATAATTGGTACACACCCCCCTGGTCGCAGCGAGACCCAAACTCACCCCCTCGCCTCTCCCACAGCTTTCCCGCCGCTCTAACTGCTCCACCGATGCAGTCGTCAGGCGAAGAGAGAGAGAGGGGAGAGGGAGAAAGGGAAAAGGGGATTCTACGGCGTAACTATTTGGCTCGAGCACCTTCGCAGCAGACCGCATACAGTGGTTCTCGATATCTCGCGCCCTTCGAGTTGCGAACAACAGTGCCACGAACGCTGTACGTTTGAAAAATAGAGATTCGGGTTGGCTATTGGTGGATGAGTAGAGTTTCTTATTTGACTGTCTGAATCGTTTCAATGGTCAGTCGCATGTTTAATGATGAAATATTATTTTTGGTGAAACTTGATATTTTCGATTGTTATACGTCCAAGTGGATTTGTTTTTCCCGAGGGCAGAACTGATCGAGACACAAAATCTCGCAGACAGTATTGGATTAAGTTTTTAAGAATTGTTAAAATCGCAGTGTCCACCTGTATCGTAAGGTGGGGGAGAAATTACAACTTTTTTACTTTGGCGAATTATCAATTCTTATTATTAAATTTCACAAAATAATTTCCCTCTTCTTACTAAGTTCTATCTATACTACAAACACGTTTCTGAATTTTTGATTTTTATCCACTCTACCCCAAGATATAACAAAACAATTTAGAGCGGTCGGTACTGCACGACTCTCCCTATACATCACAAACAATGCTTGTAAACTTCATTGTTTTTTATTTGCTACAGCCTTGCACCTAAGTATGTGAATACTTTTAAGCTTATCTCTCTCTATCACTTAAAATATATCTATCAAATGGAAATTAAAAATAATAAAGCCACGCTCACCCCTTTGAATCTTAAGTTTATTTTTCTCTTTTTTAAATTTTTGCTCACAACTTTTAGTTCCCTTTAACTACCTACGACTTTTATATAACCTCCACACCCATATTCCTTCCAAAATATCTATTTTCCTGAAAAAAAAACAACCCACGCCATAAGCAAAATTCATAAATTAAATATTACCGCCCTACAAAGTGACCTTGGCTCAACTTTTTGACAGATATTTGATCCAAAGGTGAGCTAACATCGTGGAACGTTCATTTAGAGCAAACGTCACGTCATTTAGGACGCGGTGGCAGCATGCAGCGTTGCAGAGGGAACAGGTCGTCGCCCGGACCCGGACGCCCGAGAACCTCTGTTTCGGCTATTTACCAATATAGTGATTAAATGTTCCATGAAATCACGAGTTCCACGTCATAACATTTTAAGAGTGCCTCTCCCGGCCGGGTCGCGCGCGATTCTCCTCTTTTACTGGGACAACGACGCGCGTAGCTCTAACGCGAGACACGTATGGGTGACACGCGTGAACACGCGTGTGTACACGGGTACCGGGGTGGCACGTATCCGCCCGTATGCGAGTAGTTACTAGCAGGCTCGAATTCTCGGCCCCCTCATCAACGGGCCGCTCCTTCGCCTACCGTTTAATTACAGTATACTTAGCTGCGCAATTGTCTCTTTTACTCTATCCACGTTGCTTCCGACTGGCTCTCGCTGGCCGCTTGTGCGTTCCTCCTCTCGTTTCCCTTTGACTATGCACGTACCTCCTCGCTCTTCACTCAGTGTCTCGATACTAAAAATAATGAGGCGCTGGGGATCGCGGCGCGGAAACGTACCCTTTCTGTTTTTCTATTTCCTTCACGCGAGTCAACGCGGGACGATGCGCCGGCATGATCAGCTATCCACGTGTGCCTGAGGAATGGGGTTACTGAAAATTAAATATTGAGATACGCTTCGTGACAACTTTTTAGGAATATTTTGAAAAATTGCAAAGATTCGCAGGAAGGAAACTTGAAAATCTCTGTAGTCGATGTTCGGATACTTTGGCAACGCACGCCAAATTGTACGCAACATAGACTTTGACATGAGCAGTTACCCTTCGGCGAAGATGCAACGTGGGCGTCAACGTAAGGACATTTTCTGGAAACGGACGAACACATTGATCGACTCATGATGGGAATGACTTACGAAGACTCTGTTAATGAGATTTTAATATGTGAGTGCATCTTAGTATTTTTTCTATACGGTGTAGTTCATATTAATTGCAATAAATTTTCTTAAAAGTTCTTACACAGAACGTTCAAACATTGACGCTTGGCAGTGCCTGATTGACTAACAGTTGGAACAGGTACTCGTTACAATTGGAACTGGTAATAACTGAACCGTGGAAATTCAATAGGTTTCAAGATGGCACAGGTAGAAAAGGGGGAGGGGTGGTAGGATAGCGCAAGGTTTAAGAAGTTTTAGTAGAGGACAAACCCAGCTAGGATGATGCAGTGTTTGCGAATGCAGAGAAAGTTGGGATTCTGAAAACTAATTACCTGGAATGAGAATTCACGCGTAAATTAGAGATGAGTGCATTACATAATAATGTGCGAGTAAAACCAAATTCCCTTTGTTGGAAAGGTACCATCCACAGGAGAGGAAGGTGGAGAGAGGAGGGATTAATTCTTTCTGTATATTACCAAGCAAAAACGTTGCTTCATTTAGAGCGTCCACTAAAAATCTTGTTGGATCTTCGCTTCGTGGCTATTACGTTTAGTTTTGGGGAGATTTGAGATTTCTTTTCAAGAGATTTCGGCTGTGTTCACTTAGCAAAGATAGTGCTAATTTAAAACGCAGAAAAATTGTGAGTGTTATAAGACTCATTTAACTTGTTAAATGTTAACTCATTTAACACTTTATCATTTTTATTCTCCGCTTTATCCCTCCAGTTGGGCCCATCCTCCTTCGCTGGGCCTGCAACTTCGTCGAATCTTGCATTTCGAAATTTTTCAACTTAAGAGCCAAGAAGTGCAACGAAAAAAAGAAGGCGTATCGAAACGTTTACCTATATTTTGCCGCTTACGTTCGCGTCGCAACCCCTGCGCCGTCTTTTCACCCTATTTTCCATTCTACGACAGAATGCCCGCGACGGCGAGGTATCGTCTACTCCGTTCAGCGGTTCTAAAAGTGACAGAGAGTCAAAACACACACATCGGCCAAGTTGTTTTGCACTTGCCTGCCTTTGCGCGGCGCGCGCGACAGCTGTATTTATACAAGCCACTTCCGCCGAGACTCGCCCCGCGATCATTTCTTTTCTTCATTTCTGCATTCGAGCAACAGAAACAATAATTTCGCGGTACGCGTCTGCGGAGAATCGGTGGGTAACTAATTTCAGTGATGCGAAACGACTTTCGGATACCAACAATCGAGACGTTCCATGTTGTTAACGGCCTAACGAATCGTTAATCATGGTGGATGACAATAGAATAAAATTTAGTAAAAATTTGTGTACTTACTGTGACTAACACTTGTATAAAACGTCTGGTTATGCACTTTAAATAATGGAATTATGTGTAGCACATTTCTATGCACTTTTGCTTTCCACGTTACGTGCAAATAATTAACGTCACAGCCTCAGTTGGTTAGGTGTCAGTTGTGCCATCGGCAGAATATTAAAAATGGCATTGTTCCTCCTGGACCACCTGTTACAACATGTATACGCAACGAAACCATCGCTGATGAGAATGAATTCAACGAAAATGGGAGTTTATTCATTCACGGCGTAATTGAATCAATGATTTTTTTGCATTTCACTGTGGAACGTTAAACAAGGGACGAAATTACGCGCCCGTTACACGGCCAGACTCTCTGCCCGACAACTCTGCACCGACTATAAATAATTACCACTGGATTCATGATAATATCCAGCTAATTTAACTACGGTTTTTCTGCGGTTCGTTGTTGTTATTTATGAATACAACGGGCAAGCAATAAAGTGGGACAAATGACAGTGATGATTAAAACGTGTATGAACAATTCGAGAGAAATTGAGGTGACTGTCGGGTTTATTATCCGTACGATTATAAACTCTCCCTGTGAACAAGCTCTCCGAGCGATGAGAATGATACTATTATATCAGTCGTTTGCACTTGTAAGTAGTCATAGTAATTTCTTAGTTCTCTGCTTCCTCGTTCCTAGTACTTTTTTGTTCTCCAATTTCGCCAATTTTCAATTATTATCGAACTTCGTAGGTGTTTATATTTCGTTCATTCCTTGAATGTGTCCTTCCTGTAAAAATTCTCAAAAGTAATCTAGTTTTTTACACGTTCAACTTACAACAATTATGGATGGCTTATTAGCAAGCATAAATAAAAAACAAACACTTTCAAACGCCAAAAATAAGGGGATGACCACACTTTGATGGGAACAGCAATTTTCAAGAATATTGTTGCAGTTTTTGCAGTACAAGTAACAAATTGTAACATATAAAAATATAGAGTTAATTCTGGTACGGTGGAAAGGAGAAAATTTACTTCATAGCTATAGCTATGCACAGAGTTTCACAATTATCGTTTAATTAGTCCTTGAATTATCACGATCACAAGTTCAAGAAACATTACATTGAGAAAAATGCATTTAAAATTTCGGAAATGAACAAGTTTCGTTCAAAAGTTCTTTGAATTTTAATGTAATTCGTGAAGGTGTATTTTTGAAATTCTAATAATTACGAAAACGCAAAAAGATCAAATTTTGGCTCGTGACACAAGCAAGGCTACCCTTCTTATACCAAAAAGCAACGGACAAAACATATTGAATCGAGGAGAAATCTGATGATGCGTATCTGTAACTACACTTTGGTTCCCATAGTTTCCCCGGTTTTGCGTACGAATGCGCTCGGTCGATACTCCTATACATCACGAGACGCGAGTAGGTGTCGAGGGTAGAGATGTCGTTAGATTATACCAAAGATGTTTATTGGACGGGAGCCAATCTTCATGATTCCCAGTCGCTTCCTGCGCGCATCGCGACGCCGCCGACGCGATGCCAACAGTCAACGTGACAATGAGACAAGCGTGAAAGCCCGACCGCGTCTTCAGCAAACCTCTATCGCTTGGAATACCAAAAATTCGCGAAGCGTATCGTATATTTAATGAAAGTTCGCTGCTGTTCCCCTTAGAATTTGGCACAGTCGCCGCACTCGTTCGACTCTCCGTCGTGGCGCAAAACGAAAAGCTCTGCTACAAGCATTCCATTCGGTTTCTCCAATTTTCCAATTCAATTCAACTGCGCTTTTCATTTTCTAATTTCCCGGATTTACAAAATTTTAATTTACTCAACTTAACTTACACACTACTTAATTTCATCTGTTTTTTTTTTCAAACCACAATTTTTTTTAGTTCAAGCAATCCAATGCTTCCTCCATCTCAAATTTCGACACATTCAAATTTTGTCCTGTTTTCTGAATTCTTGATCCTCAAAGTCCTTCGTCTTACGTAAGTCCCATGCCACAAATTTTCTAATTTCTCAATTAAAATGTATTCGCTATAAGAAAGCGGCTAACATCGCCGAGACGAAGAACATCTTTTAGTCCCGAAATCTCCAAGGATAGCGAGCTATCGACCATTGGCGAATGCGCGCGAAACAGTCGAACGTGCGAGCGCGTTGTTAATTAATACCGTTATAAATTAAAATGTATTATGCAAGTTAGGCGATCTCGTTCGTAGCTTCTTTGGGACTTGCCGCGTCCGTGAGCGCGAGGAGCCGAGTTTTACCGCGGTGCAACGCCACGGAGAAGGGGTCTGGAGAGGGTGGCGAGCAGAAGCGGGGACGGCGGACGGGGTGCCGAAGAGGGCGGCGTGGTAACGCGGGGCAAACAACAAGAGGCTTTCCCGTAGCTGGCTAACGGCAGAGTTTCCTCATAAACTCTTAGAGAAGTTCCCAGACAAATACGGAAATATTTTGTAATGGAAACACGTCCCTCAGAAATTAAATATCGCGACGAGGAGGATGAAGTTGCCTGGAACGGGTGGCCCGAGGCGGAGCAGGAATCCGCAAGTGGATTAGTAGGAGCCAACGGGCATTAATCACTAGCCCTTTTCGACAGGCACAGAAGTTGATCGATTTTTTCTCGATTGTCTATCTGTTGAAGAGGCACGAATACAATTTTTGCAATTCCACGAGACATTTAGAACAGTGTAGGTACATATTTAAGTATCGTGAAGCTTATGGACAGAGATTCTTAGACAGTAATTAAATACTCTACACATACACAGAAGCAATCATGGGTTCGTGTACTCTGCAAACAATATCCAGTAAAATTATGTACCAAACTAATGTTATTTTACGTGTTCGATTTATTTTTGTCCATGGACTTACCACCTGCCCCGTTGTACCATCCATCCTGATCTACCCTGCGCAGCTTATCATTGACTAACAAATTATTAAACCCTAAATTAATAATTACATTAACGCCTGTTTCAGAAATCCCCATCTCCTATTTCCTTCAGCTTGAGGAATACATAATCCGCACCACATCTCGCCCCCAACGCGCAAGTACACATGTCTTCCTTCTTTTTAAATAATATTGATGAATTTCTTTTGCCTCTGTTAGTACCAAAGCTTCCAATTCCTCTACGGTCTCACACGTTTCCTAAGCTCTCGGCGCATCTCGCTGCAGGCGAATTTGTCACCTTTTCAGACGTTTCCAGGCCGAACGATATTCGTGCCAGGAGTCGAGTGTAGCTCGCAAACATTGTATTTCAGTGCACAGATGTTATTTACGTTATTTAGCCGGGGACAGTTCTCGATTTAATCGTACAGTGGTTTTCGATAATCCCAGTTGGCTCTGATCCGGGATCGCCACGGATCTGTGAAACGACCGAGTTACAAGCCGCCACTTGGCCGATCGCGTGATTTTACGGATCAAGTGGATCGATCGGACGCATACGTCGAATGATAATTATCGTTACCCAATGTCTTTCTTCCCATTTGCATGGAAAATTTCCCTACTAAGCTCGGCCATGTTGTTCACGCAGAATTAGAAGCCGGAAAAGCGGTCGTTGAACCGAAAAGACGTTTGATAAGCGAGTAAAATCGCACGGGGACAGATGACGGGTCTCGATACTCGGGAACGGTCGCTCGTTAAAGCTAATGGCAACGGCGAATTTAGAACTTGGCAGTATTAATAGTCAATTATATCGACCTTATTGCGCTGGTGGGCGGCGTGTGACATGCGTGACAATCGTTGGAACGAAACGTGGCCCACGTGTTCACGCATCGCGGTTCAAGTCGATCGCGATTCGACTGAAATAATTGCTCCACCGTCTCCTTTCAGTCGTTTGAATGAGCACAACTGGTCTGTTCTATTTACTTTGTTGTTTAAAGAGCACAGTTTTTTTAGGTCCTTTAGTAAATATAGGCTTCGATTAAAAGATGAGAAAATCGGGGGGAAGCTTGGACATGAAATTTTTCAAGGAAATTGAGATGTTTCACGAGGAACTTATAAAAGGAAAGTTTCTGCTTTGAAATTAAGGAAAGATAGAAATACATATGGCAAGGAATGGTTGATATTCATTACCAAGGTGGCGCAAGAGGAAAATCACGCCACGAATGTATGAAGGCCCGTTATGCACTTGCGACAAGTTGCCGGCGACCAGGTCACCCACGACCACGAGGTACACGGAAATATATGAGTTCTTATGCACTTGGTTGTGGCAAACAATAAAGGTTTGTGGTCTCTTGTCGACCAAATCTCCAGCGACATTGTGTAACGGGCCTAATTGATAACAAGGGGTGAAGATGTTGGAACTGTCGGCACTTCTGCTCGTTCGATTCTCACCAGATTTTTCGCCAGTCTAATTATTGTCCCTGGGGCGATTACAACCCTCGATATGCCTGCCATAGTCGAACTACAGCAATCAACGAGATCGCAGTTTCTCCCCAATCCACCTCAGGAGAACCTCGAGGACTTAGCAAGTAGTTAGTCCTCCGACTTTGTCCGCTCTCAACCCTCCAAAGAAACGAACTACACGCTGTGAATGGATGTTCTATTCAAAGCCCGAAAGCATGCACAAGCTGTTCGATAATAAAATATTATCAAGCAAACATATTGCAATATTGGTGAAAATATAAATTTTTTTCTAAATCTCATGTTCCCATTTGTCTAATATTTCAACCTGCCAATTTTGATCGTTCAGTCATTCAACTTTCAACATATCATATCCCTAGATTTTCCAATCCTTAAACTTTATTCTTTTCGCTCTCCAAAATTGTCATTCAATCGCTCACATTCCCAATATCTTCAATCTTCAACCTTTCACTCATTATCAGCCACGTTTCTCATCCACAACATTTACTTGCCGGATTTCCCAATTCTGTATTAAAGTGGATTGACACATGTCAGTTCTGTGACGGTTCGGGGCCACCAGAGTCAATGGTCTCCTTGTTTCAGTGTCAGTAACTGACACCTCATTCCAAAACAGGGAAAATATATTTTTTACCGCTTACACTAACGGCACTGAACCGTCGCGTAACTAATACGTGTCAAATCTGTCTTTATCCTAATTTCTCCTCTTACCATCCACGTCATTCCTCGATATATGAATTTTCACAACCCCCGACTCTTTTCCCAATATGCCCACCGATCCGAAAACTGCAGAAAGCGATCCGTATCCTGACCTGACACGATAAATTTTTCTTCCAACGCGAGACAATGTGAAACACGAAGTAACTCGCGGAAAAGTTTGCGCGCCCCCTCCCCCCTCCGCCCGGTTCATCCCTCGGCTCGACGGCGGTCGATTCATATTGCGCGTCGCAATAGCGTGGAAAACACTTCCGGGAACCATCGTAGACCATCCAGTGAGCGGAGCACTTAAACTCCAGGCGCGACCAGCGTGGAGAACCTGACGGATAACGACCACCTAGAGATTAATCGGCGGTCACGGATTCTAAATTCTGCCGTGCGGTTAAACCGCGACGATCGCCCGACCGAACTGCGAGCAACTTCAATTTTCTGTTTCAGCTTTGGGGCCCCGCGTGTTCGACGAACGCGGCGTTTCATGGTGTACGCGCCCCTCCCCCGCGAGCGACGGAATCGATAAGGTGAGTCTATTAAAATGAAGTGTGTGCGTCGGTCTCATTGTCAGCGTGCACGAAGACAGTCAGAAGTTAAAGGGGCAATGTGACATTTTGGTCAATTTAGACCACGGGGGGATAGAATAATTTTTACGGGACATGCGTCTGTACAGTGTACGTTCTATGGAATCCGAAACGCATGACTTTTTTATTACATCTACTTGCACTTTTACCAAAAAAGGGGCAAAAGGGCATAAGTAGCCTGGGAAAATGCTTTGATTAAAAAATCATTTTACCTGACTGCGAAGGGATGTTTCACTGCTAGAAGATGGTGATAAGACACAATAAATAGTGGTAGGTACCTACAGTTGTCGGTAATGATGAAGTGAAGATTGTGTTAAATTGTAAGTATGAAATATTGGAGATAACCGTTTCTTAATACTATGTATTGGAAAATGTAGCTACAATAATTATGGATGTATAATGGTTAGAATCCTGAACATTTATAGGCGTGTAACAAAAGATTAATATTGTCCATAAGGACGTTCTAGATTTAAGTTCAATATTTAGTAAAATTTAAAACAACTTTGTGTTAATTAGGTATTATTGACAGCAGGACGTACCGGTATTTCTATTCTGTATTCCTAAAGAGGGCTATCGTTTTTAAATAGATGGAAATATCTTCACTAAATATTGTTTGCACACCTGGCTTCTTCATCGTCCAAATCTATAAATCTTAGGAACAGTGAAGACTTACAAATGTAGGAAGGATTAGAACATTGTAAATCTTGATGTCTAGAAAATTGTGAACCTTGTTAAATTTCAAACACCTTGAAACCCTGGATAGTTTCGAACAGTAAAAGCTGTGAAATCCTGGAATGACTGAAACCTGAGAGACCTTGGAATTGTGAACATCTAGGAGTGGTAGGAGAGCGAAGATCCTCATCCCCAAACGCTTCTCGGTTGACAAATTAAGGCATTCGATGAAGGGTGAAAAGAAGGATCGAGTGACGCCAGTATAGGGCGCGACGCTTGTCATTCTATCAATACATGCTATCAACAAACGGCTGCAGCGTTGAAAACGCTTCTGGCATCTGTACGGCCGCTCACGTTGAAAGAGGAGGCACTTAAAGTCGAATGACTCGACGGAGCATGGAGAACTCGCCTCGACGGATAACGAGCAGTCGGAGATTAATCGTATTGTGGCCGCGAATTCAAAATTCCGCCTGGACCGTGCTTTATTTGCCAAGAATTTGGCTATATTAACTGGTATTTCGGGTGGGAAAACGCGGCGTCGCGCGCCCATACGCCGCGGGTATTTATATATTGGCGAGCGCACACGTTGTGCCGATCGGGATCGACGGGCTGAATGCATGTTATCCTGATTTTTCCAGTTCTCCGGCCTTATAACTCGATACTCCTTCCGACATTCCTACTTCTTTAATTTCCTAATTCCCCATTTAGTGAAAGCAGTTCGTTATTAATTTTTACAGTTTTTCTCACAAGCAGATATCGGTAACCCGAAAATTCCGAGTTTTGTGATAATGAAACTACCAAGTACTTAGGCTTGTACAGAAACTTAATATAAGTATCAGACATTTTTTTCTCTTTCGTTTTGGTTCTTCAGGGAAAGACCAACCCTTAAATTAATGTTTACTTTCCTGTTGTCCTGTATGTCTTGAAAAGTATAGTACGTATGAAATAATTATTAATAAAAATTGAATGTTTTTCATACGTAACAAAATTGTGCAGTGAAGTTGTTTAATTGTTTGCGGTGGGGGACGTTTCTTCATTTAAACTCCAAATTTTAAAAATACATGAATTTCATTGCACAGCTTTATAGGGCATAAAAACCATTAAATTTTCATTGGGACAATTTTTTTATGTTTACATATGTAGTATAGTTTTCAAAATAGGCAGTAAAATAACAAAATGCACATAACCATTTAGCAGAAAAAAGTTCCCTATTTCCATTAAGGTTTCATACAAGTTTGCAAAGTTGCAAAAGAATCGAAATTTTTTTCGGGTACCGAAGTTCCCTTATCAGTCAACAATATATTATACAAGCCAGGAAATGTTATTTATCCCACAATATTCTTACGCGTTATAATAATACTCCATCCACGCAAAACCCTTTCCTCGAACAAGTCACTCGATTGTCGAACTCAAATATCAAAACGACCAATACCATAAATTGGAGTTATTAAAAAAACTGTGTAGACGTTTGGAACTGGCGCGGGAATTCTCGCGAAGCGTCGAATCAGCGCGAGCAAAGCTCGCCGCCGCACGGAGAAACGGTACAAAGTAAAAAGTCTGGTAATCCGATTTTCGCGACAGGTCGATCTCACGCGTGGTTTGGCGAACGGCGACGCGGCGCTCTAGGCCCCGAACCGGCGTAAATCAGGGGTTTATGGTCACGGGACAGAAGTCAAAGGAGGCTTTGCCCGTCGCTTCGACCGTCACACATTTTACCGAAATCGTCACGGCGCGCGCTACCGCGCGATATATGCCGTCCGCGCGGTCCGCTTCACGCGTTCACCGGGAAATTACCGTTTCTGAATCATCCATGATGCACACGGGGTGTGCCCAAACGACAAATATCTTCATCTCTCCATTCCCGCATCCTTCTCAGCCCCCTACCTTTCGGTTTTTTCATCTCCAACTACAAATTAGGCAATTCTCAATTTCTTTATTTCCTAACTCATAAATTACGCGCATCCTTGCGTGTATCTTTTTGGGACTTCGCGCTCCAAACGAGTTTCGAAGAGAAGGTAAGGAAAAAGGGGGACCGCGGAAACGTAAAACTCAGAAACCAAAGAGATTGGATATGCAAAGGGCAAGGAAATTAGGGATCAGAGGAATTGATCGAAAGAGAACAGGATAGCAGAGCGTAAGGGGAATTTGAAAGTGAAAACTTTTCGATTATTAATCGAGTCACTTAGAGTCTGTGATTTGCAACTGGCCTGATCTTATTCCTCGTACTACTTACAACCGGTCTTTGAGATTCCCTTTGCACCGCCAAAATTAGAAGGCATCGAGCGAGGAAGCTCGTCGGCCCACGAAACCGTAGCGAAAGCGAAGAAAGGGGAAGAGTGGGCCGATCGTTCGGTGAACGATAAACCGATCGTGGCCCCACAGCAGTCGGGGACCTCCGGAGATACATTCGCCGCTCGTTTAACGTCCTCATAAAAATTCTTTCGTTCGGCCACCGTGGTGCGAGGAAGACCGGGAGTAAACGGATTTCGAGGCTCCTGAAGCCAGGCCGGCCAAGTAAATATACCCACGACCCTCAACGTGGCCCTAGGCCACAAATTAAACTATAAATACGCAGCGAACCGAAGTTCAGGAAGCTGCGATTCGAAGATGGCCGTTGTCTTCTGGCGTCGATCGCCGATACCATGCGTGAGGATTAGCTTGAACCCTCGGGCGGCGGTTCTTCCTACTCGTGGGGATGATTGGGAAGCTACAGAGGAAGTGGAAAGATGTAGAAATGATAGAATTAGGGAGAAAATGGGAAATTAGGGAAAAGGGGATATGTAGACGTGGACGAGTAAACAATTAGGGAACGAGTAGGAGTAGAAGTTTGAACTATCTGGAAGATTTGAAGAACACTGAAGTCAAACAAGTGTCTACAGTATGTAATATAGAAAATAAAAAGTCTGGTGAATGCAGATTTTGGAAAATGAGAAATACAATAGAGCGTTGACAATAATACTAGTAGTGAAGCTTAGATGGGAATAGGTGGATTTGAATTCGTCGATGTTAAATTTATACTTAAATTACACTATGATAATTACTGTCAGTTTTAATTTACTTTTATTCCAGACCAGGAAGAAATTAAGTTTTCCTGCCAACGATGGTGTGTATTAAAACACTCCAAGTAATTACAACTAGGTATCTGTTTGCAATTAATTACGAAAGAAGACGAAAACGGTACAACGATTGTGCCCCATTAAAATTAATCAGCAATTGTTCTTAATAGACTCGCAATCAGGCAAGGGTTTACACACGTGATCTTCGCCGATTCACCTTTACGCATCCTCTCATCGTGATTCGTTTTGCCGCGCAAAATCGCCCTCGAGCGAGTGTTGTTTTTATATAGTTCGCGTGTAAAAACAAGGATAATTTGTGGCCACGATTATGCAATGTTTTCGCGAGGCTGCGTGCTCCGATTTCTGCTCCACGCTCCGTTCCGCGTCGAGTGATTCCGCCTCGTACACGCTATCCCTCGACTCTGTATCGTGCCTTTACCTTTGTTTTTCAAAGGGTTGAAGTACCTAGCACAAAAGGAACGTTAAATTTCGTGGATTTTTATCTGAAAGTTTTTGACTTGCAGCGAATCAAAGTTCTGAAAAAACCTTCTATCATATTTCCTTTCTCCCCTCAACAAGGGGCAGAAAGCTTCTACGCCTTTACGATCTTCAGTGAAAAATTATGTTACGTTTCGCGATTTAATCCACGTAATTATCGCTGAAATATAACATTTGCGTGTTCGCATACTTATAAATACTGCAGTCAAAGCGTGACGCGTTGTACATAAATATCTGGAGTGAGTGGAAGACCAATAAAAGTATATTAATATGCACATACTTATGCAATTTCATACAAGCTGGCAAATTTCACAAGAGTTACATGCAGTTTCATGACAAACACGTTTCACTTTAATTTAGATCAAAATTTTACTGGGACCAAGTCAGAGATCAGAAATCTGTTTAGCTTACGATTGAGATTATGTCAGAGTATCAAGAAATTATGCGACAAATCAAGATAAATGAATTCCTTATTCGAAGAGGAATCAAAATTGTCCTATACCTTTTTGCAATTTGAAGTTTCGTTACTGAGGTACAAACAATCAAAGTTTCGGAAGCTCGCCTTAAGGCTAGTATTCAAACAGCGAGTGCAAGACACGTAAGTCCTACAACTTTGATTACTTGTATCTTGTATCTTGGGAACGAAGCTTCAAATCGTAAAATGGGGTAAGGACGTTTCGATTTCTTTCAATATCAACAATCGCACATACCTTACTTTGGCTTATATGTGTAATTCTGGAGCTGTTATATAATAAAAATATAAGCATTGAACGATTTTTGATCTCTCAGAATATTGACACAAAGGTTCTAACAAAAATAACATCGTTCTTAGATATATTTTTCAATTAGCAATTTCGCTATAGACAGCCAGATCCTCTTCAGTCGGAAAACTTTCCAAACATATTGACGTGTTTACTATCTTTCCTCACCTGATTCAAACAAGCCGCATCTTCACCGAGCGAATACATCGAAAATACGAGTGAAAAGCCACCGAAGCGGATACCCCGACTGACACAATCTTAAGGGGGTCAAACAAGTACAAGGGTGGGTCAACAATTATCCAGAATAAAGCTGTAACTTTTAACTGAGACCACACTGCGAGTTGTGCGTGCATCGTTAGATGTCACTCACTCCCTTTGCTTTCCATTCCAAGTTTCAACTTAATAGCTCGCTCCTGTCATTTGTTTTGGAGACATTACGATGCACGCTCCATTATTAGTGTGCACCAAGGAAGAACGGCGAACTGTAACCCAGTTGTTGTGGTCTGAAGGTGTATGAGGAGCTGAAATCTATTAAAGATTTGCAGCACACTATGGCAGTAGCACACTACCGCAAAGCAGTGCCTATGAATCGATCCACAAGTTCAAAAGTGGACGCATACCTAAGTGTGAAACATGTCAAAGAAGCAACTGAAGGAAGCGGTGTATATTTGGATTATCTCTCAACCAGAATCATTTTATTCACAGAGAATGGCAAAGCTTGCGTATCCACGTACTTACCAAGTGTGATGAACCTTTCAATTGCGAGTCAAAGGAACTATGTTAAAAAATATTGCAGAAACATTGTACCTATACCCATTAGTGCTTGAATAAATTTTACGAATACATTCGCGATAATTATTGACTTACTCCTGTACCTGCCAAAATTCGACGAAGAAAATCGAAACCGACAAAAGGTCAGCTGTTGTCGTAAATCATGTTCGTGGAACAATCAGCAATCCGCGGATTAATGCACCTGTCGGTCCGCGACAGGCGTCCCAAAAGCAGCGGAATCCGAGAGCGTGGTGCAACGTCCTCGACGCGCGTTCTGGAAATCGGCTTTCCGCGGCCGCCGGAAATAGAAAGAACCCCGGGGCCCTCTTCTGAGATCGAAGTGTGCAGAGGAAAAAAGCGCGTCGTCCCGTTTATTTTTACAATCGGCAGTAGATTGAATCGTTCGGCGGGCCGTTCGCCCGAACGAAGGGGGGACGGAAGGGCGACGGGAGCATGTGCGATACACGCGCGGCTCCCATGTAAGCCCAGTCTTTTTTGTTCCACGTCTGTAAGATCTCTGTTTCTTCGTCTGCCGCAAGCCTTTTGCCAGCGAGAAACAAGCCGCCAGCTTTGAGACCGGCCGACCGGCGGCCCCCGATACGTTCCCCCTGCGCCAACCGCTTTTCCAGCCGCGGAAGGAAACGATTTTCTCTCTGGCTCGCAAGAGGAACTTGGACGCGCACTGTTTACCGCGCGAGCAACGGGCCTTTGGAGATTGGACGCGATGGAGCTGATCTCGCGACGGGAAAGCGCGGTTTAAAGGAGGTTCGCTTCAGTTTCTTTCGAAAATAGGACGTAACGAATCGAGCGAAGTCTGGGTTGGGTAACGAAAGGTTTCAGCGGATTGCTCGCGGCCGGGGGTCAGAGAATTGTGGGGTCGAAAAATTTCAAAGTGATAGTTAGAAATAGAGAAGTTTGCGGATTGTGAAGAAACGAGAAAACCAAGGAGTTGCAAACTCGGGAAGCCGTGGCTGGGAGCGTAAGGATGTCCTAAAGAAACGATACACAACGAAATGTAAGAGTAGGTGGTTAATCAGTGTTGTATTAGCTTTGAATCGCTGAAGCTTCCACCTGATAACTTTTGTGTAGTTGCTACTTAGTTTCCAGACGAGATGTTCGTTACGGCGGTTGTTTTCCATTTCAGAGTCTAAACGCGTACGAAGTCCGACTTTCTTCTCGGTTATGTAGATGTACTCGCTTAGGGCTAAGGTCATTCTTTCTTTACTAAATACCTTTACAGTTACGAGTGGAGAGACAATAAATAAGGCTCTCTACTATATATTTCATATTATAATTAAGTAAAATTTATTTGCTTATTGGATCGATACAAACATTTACAGTGGTGCCCGGTTAAAGAATGGACACTATCCGGTATAAATTTGAGCGAACCATCTCCACCGGTTTTTTTTTGTGCGACCGTCTTCACCTTCATCCTGCATCAGCTCGAGCTCACCGAGTCATAACAGATTGACAGAGAAAGTGAAGAAATGCAAAAATGTAACTTTGTATGAATTTCATCCTATTTTTATGAAAATAGTACGAATTGAGTGGTAAGGTTCATCCGATGCAAGTCCTGGCATCTCTGAAAAAATCTGCATTAGAAATTCAGTTCTAACTTCTAACTCATATATTAAAACTCTGTTTGGTCCTTGTAACATTCCTCGACTTTCGATAATAACCAAACAACTCTCATCGAAACCAAAATATGTGTATTATATGTATTATATGCAATCTACACGTTTCTAGCGCGAATTCCAATTTGTCAGTTGATAAATCGGAAGATAAGAGAATCGACCACTTAGAGAGCGGCAGTTTTTCGAAAAGTACGGGAAGCGAGAAATTCGTATCCACAGGGCGCGAAATTCATTTGCGAAACGTTACGAGCGGTCGTACGATTCAAAGAGTTAAGAGAGCTGAGCGGGAATCGTTGAGATTTAGAGGCGCGCGCGCGCGTGTTGTTGATAATTAATTGTAGCGAGAGCGAGTCGTAGAACGATGCTTCGCGGCTCGTAACGTAACTGTTAACGGATATTATCCGCGATAGAACTATTCTAGTTTTCAGCCGAGTAATCCCGAAGTAAAGCGCGGATAGATCTAGCAGTTCCAAATAACAGCGTAATAAGACAAGGTGGAATAGTCAAGTGGAGTAACCGAATGAGCTGCTTCCTTTAACTGATAATGAGATACCGGGATAAAAAGACGATGAAACGCGCGCTAGTCTCTACACTCTCGAACTGTTGGCATCGTTAACTCTCGACTGACGCTCGTATGGAGAATAATAATGATCGTGAAGGGAAGGATACTGGTGTGAAATTAATTTCCCCGAATAAATTGGAAACCCGAGGAGTTCAGAGACTCAAAGGCTGAACATTTTGAGATATTACGAAATGTCTGAATTAAAAGCTTGAGGGAACAAAATATTGCGAAAGGGACAGAAATGTAGGTACGAGAGTTTAGAATCGCAATTGAAAAAAATTAGAAGGGAATTGAATAAGGAAATTCTCCATCGTATAGCTGTTCCTAATAAAGCCTTGGCTTTCCCCACCGCAGAAAAAAGAAAAGAAAATCCGTCTTCTAAGGCATCGTGTTGTCAGTTCGCGTGCAAATGTTTCCCTTTTGAACGCAGCGTCCTCCGTTTCCCGCAGCACTCGCGCGCCCTACTCCGCCGAAATTACCACTCAATTCCCAAGCATCGTTCGGCCGCAGAATTCAAACAAACACATACAATCGGCCAAAGTACATCCCCACGTTGACGCATTACCGTTGTACCAGTCCCAATAAAACGTTTACCATATTACAACGTCAACTGTCGGGTGCCGCCGCGAGCCAAGCGCGGCCTTCTGTTTGCTTTGGCCGCGTCTCCCCGGTTTCCACGAGTAGCCTCTGCGGAGGCTTTGCTAGACGATCGCTTTGAGGATATCGGTTGCTTGGAAATCGACCGATCGCGTACAGCACGAACGGGAGTCGCTTCCCCGGGCTCTTTGGCGATCGGTGAAAGGCGCACTGTTTGCTTTGGCCGATCTTGGTTTCCGAGGATCCTAATGAACGGCCAGATCTATAGGAGTGGACGTTGACTTCAAACGATGAAGGATGCAAAGGGGATTTGTAGTTAACGCGAATCTTGAGGCGTAGCATTGATTTCTGTACCTACCCATCGCTAATTGTAAGGACCCAACCACCTCGAGCACGTTATCTTCCCCTCATACACAAAAGGAACGGTCATCTGGCTGCTGTTTGGCATACAAATTTAGGCGATGGGGACAAGGAGCCTGCGATCCAAAATTCAACAAGTGAGCCAACGAATGACAAGGAAGGTGCAAGCGTGGGCGCAGATGCAGAAAAAGAAGCAACGGGGGCTGGGCAGAGGGAAAGGGAAGCGTCAAGAGAGGAGGTTCTCTGCTTCTACAGCCTGGTCTCTGCTCGTCGTCACGCTGTTAGCGGCGAGTTAATCGGGGCCGGAAATGAAGTGAGGGATAGAGGAATATTAATAACTGAATCTAATCAATTCCATGAAACGAGGTTGGCCACCCCGCGCAACTCGAAAGAGCAAAGCACTCTCTCTTGCACTCCCATTCCCTCCTCCCTTCGGTATTTCCTCCTACGAGCCAGCCAGCGATCTAATCAAATGCATCGCATTAAGCTAATTTAGTGGCGCTGCTAGCGTGGCGAACCGCTTCTCCGTTCTGTCTCTAGTCTTTCTCTCTTTCGTCGACCCGCTTCGCGGGTTAACGCGGATCATACCGGCGACGAATCTTCAATTGCTGACGCGCGAACTTCCTCCCAGCCACCAAATATGCCTGTGCGATCAGAGCGGCCCTTTTCTAAATGGCATCTAAACCATTTCCATGACTTTTCGGCGAGTTGGAAAGCTGCTCAACGCCCCATTTCAAATTTCAAAGTCACCTGGAACGTCAGTTAACATAATATGTAGAAGAATTATTACAGGTTAGTTATGACACATAAAGGTAATCTTTTCACACTACTTCAATGGATACAATTTTCTTCATGTCCTTCAACAGTTAGAAACTTTGGCAACTTATGCTAACCTATTAATCGATGTGGGACAGTGAAGATACGCCTATATAGAATTCTATTTCACGAACAACTGCTACTTCCTCCACATTTGCTCATTTAACTTCTACAAATTTCTGCCATCGCGAATGTCGATGGATTTACCGCGGCGCGTTGTTGCGCTTCCTAAGCTTCCTTCAGATTTCTTTCAATTCGCTCTTTCCTCCCCTCTCGCGGGCAAAGGGACCAGAGGAAACACGATGGGCCGTTCGATTCCATGGGTAAGGCGTTTATTTTCGTTCTACCCGAAATCCGACTTTTTCGGCGACGCCCGCGGCACGGCTCGTTTGTCTTTCTCGCGGAGAGTTATCGGCTTGCATCGGCGCGCACGCGCACCAATGTAAATCCCGCGACAGGCCGCGAGAGACGCCGTGCCCCCTAATTTCGGGGATCAAGGCACGAGGGGAAAAACTACGGGGATCTATGCCCGCGCGATGGACGCAAGTAATCGCCGCCACATTTCAACGCGGCTTTGCGCGTTATTTATACGGTCAAGCGGTTATGCTACTTCACAGCGATAGTCCAAAATAAGGCAACCGCGAGTTTTAAGACGCGGCTGGACGACGAGAATTATTGGCCACGGCTGTGCTTCGAGGGGTTACTTTGTAGCCTCTGGATTTGAAGCTATTCCTTTGCCGCTGTGCTTCGAACGACAGTAGGCCATGTTGCGCGTGTGCTCCTCTTTTTCCTGTCGATGTAAAGAATATGCACGTTACCGCTAATTATCATACTCGACAGGGATGTAGTTTTTGTTATGTTACTTGTGGCCGCTCCAACTTGTGACTGCGAATTCCTTAAACTACCCCAGGATCCGCAGCACATCGTCAGCAACGCTACCACTATTAGACATTACAAAGGAGGAGGACTCAGATCTAATCTAGTCGTAACTTGAAGCTATTGCAGCCATAGCTCTTTAGGTTTCATCTAGGTTTACGTTTGATTGCACCTGTGACTTCCGTTAGGTATCAATTAGTTGAATTTGAGCTGGGTCTGAGTTAAGTTTTAGCTAAGTGTAAGTAGCATTTGAGGTATGTCTGGATTAGCTTTGAGCTAAGCTATCTTGGATTTGAATTAGTACAATTAGTATTGTGTATTACTCATGTAACTCAAAAGATTCCTTATGTAGCACATAAGTTAAATTCTATAGAAAATCCTTTGGAGCTTTCGTAAGCTGTGTTCTTACACCTTCCAGTTTCCCCCAAACCAGCATGATCCACAACCTTGGCTGTTGTTACCAAGAAATTAGGAGAACAGTCGCCGCAACGTTGGTGGCCACGCAGGCGATTTTTCCACCGCGGAACGCTTAATATCGGCAGAGGACAGTCCCGGTGTTCCCGATGTAAATACATAGTCTATATTTACGTGACGTATATTTAGTGTGTATTCGCGTGCAACAGCCACTTCACCGCAAAGGAAGACGAGGTGGGTGTGTCCGGGTAGCTCGCGCGCTGCCCGCGGGACGATCCGTCACTTTGAAGCTTCGGGGCTGCGTCGAAATTGTCGCTGGATTCCTTCCTCCTGTCTAGCGTCTGTCGCCTTTCGAACGAGCTTCATTAACACCCCCAGCAGAGGTGGTGCGGCAACTTTTTCGCCCTGTCGGAGCAAACTTTCAGCGCGCGTAAATTGGCAAGTTGTCCCGGAGAGAACAGTGTATATGTTCGCGGGGGTTGTCGGTTGTTGCGAATCGCAGGCTGACCTGTAACTTGCAGTACAACTGGAAATAAGGGAAGCCTTCGTGAAAACGTGGTCGAGGAATATAAAGATATATTTTTAGGTAAATGAAGAGGAATCGAAAATAGGGGAATTGTGTCGAGGAGATTAGAAAATTGAGAAAGAGATGGTGAAGTGTACTATAGTTTATAAAATCAGTTGCAGAGGGTAGGTATGTTCTATCTATTAACTACAATATTGGTCACTTGAAAATCTCGAAAAGTGTGATATCAACAAGCTATAGGTACTTATCAATTATGACACCTGCCTCTTCAAGCTAATAATCCCTTTCTTCCCCTAGGACGCTTCCCTGCATCGTCCTGTATTCGCTGTCATCCCTCAGCGCGAGTCGCACCTCGCGGATCCATGCGCACTGACTCGTCTCGTTCCATCGAACGAGGAGCGAAAAGAGGAGCGACGGACCTGTCTCGGTCCGAATCTGATAGCGTTCGCAAGTCTATATTAAGACGATGGCACGCCATGGAAGTAAGCTGGGCTAGTACGACGAGTTGGCAAACCGTAGAGGCGCATTAAACGAGGCCCCTGTCACAAAGACGGTTCGCTTTGGCGTATGTCAAAATCATCAGTATGCGCGCACATGCCACGCGCGTTGCTCGGACTAGCGCACACCCCCTCATAGTCTTGGTTTATTTCCGAGTCAATTACGTTCGTTTGTTTGCTGGGCGACGATCCTCCCGGGCAATTATGGCTCCTTTAACGCGTTTCACGCAGACAGGTGGCCGATTGGAATACAAGGCAGCCCCGAACTGCGGCACTGTCATCGCGCGGATGTCGGGAGTTCCGATGTTTCATCGAGTTCGCCGTGTCAGGGACGTAGGAGATTGCGGGGTGCACTGCGGGCAGTGGAAGAAATTTGGGATCACACTCGGGGTGTAACCTTTTGTGCGTGCGGTGTGCCACACGTGTTTTTACTGTGCTTATACCACGCAGGCTTAAAACGCTTGTGCACTTTGATGTGCACTTCCCATACAATGCAATATTTCGCTAATGCAAGAATGAAGTTACCGTGCATACTAGTTGGTTATTATATTTATAGGGATATCTTGCAAAGGGAACTTAAAATTGATAAAATTGAATATATGTTATACTAGCCCACCCGTTACCCGGTTTCACCCGGGAATTATTTTCGATGTTTCCAAAATAACAAAGCCTAAAAACATAAATAGCCTATAATCTAATCTAGGACGTATGTAATGAGTATTCAAAATTTCATTGAAATCCGTTCAGCCGTTTAAGTGTGAAAGAAGGACAAAAAAATAGACAACGTTTCACTTTTATATATTAGTAAGGATTCAATATTAAGTAATTTAGTGATTGAAGGTATACCATGCGATATCTGTGGGAACGGAAATGGAAAACGGAGTAAAAATGATTTCACAAATTTGTACAAATTATGTACAGGGTAGTCCAATAACTCTGTCCACCTGGAATATCAACGTTATTTTTAAAGATAGGGAAAAACTTCATTTAGGTATAAAAGTTGTATGATGCAGAGCCATAACATGCCAGTAATCATTTTTTGTAGGTGGAGGGTTTTCAGAGATTTCAAGCTCACCTATATATTTTTAAATAGCACGCTATATTTTTTTATCCCTAGTAGAATAGAGGATGTTTAGACGATTTCAACATGCTATAATACGAGGTCATTCGACATTGAATGGAGTAAAAGGACGACCCCTTGTGCCACAGGAAGAGCTCGAAATGGTGTCCATTTGCATCGATTCATTGCAGCGTGTGCTATAATCAATCCGACAATGATAAGAAGTGTACGGGGTTTAGTAATTCGACGATTGGAATTCCTAACACCTCTTATCATGTAACACTCGTTGTTTTACTCCTTTATTCATTGTCGAATGGCCTTCCATTAGAGGTCATTGAAATTGTCTAAACATCCGCTATTCTACTAACAAAATTGAGACGACCTTAAAATCTCCGAAGAAACTCCACCTACAAAAAATTATTACTGGATTGTTATGGTTCCCTCTGTATCGTACAAGCTTGGTAAATAAAATTTTTCCATATCTCTAAAAATAACTGAAATATTCCAGATGAACAGAGTTTTCGACCCACCCCGTATACAATATATTCTGATTCTTTGTCCTACCTCTCTACTTTTCCTTTGGTTTGGTATCCTATAAACGTTAGGTTTAATAGGAGCCTCGCGCTGTACCTCGCCTTTTGCTCGAGAATATTTATTTGCATTTTAATGTAAAATTGCATAGTAATAGTGCAGTAAACGAACTTATAAACAATATGTTTCTAACAAACTCAGAAATGGACCAAACAGAGAACCAGAAACTTAAAGCCACATCCGTTCTGCCTCTAAAATAAAAATTAGGTAAATACCACGGTATAGAAGTGGGGGTCGTGTCTGGTAGGTGCTGACCGCTTGCAAAATTTTTTCTATCCTTACTATATCTTTCTTTTATACATAGATTGCCAATGAATACACTTCTAACTACTGAGAAGGCAGGAAAAATCCAGTAACGTCTCTCCAGCGCACATCAGGCGACTCTAATCAAAGCACAATTTCCACCAAATTCTGTGCCGTTTCACGGCAAGTTGTGTCACGGTATACCCTCGTCCTCTCTTGAACAAACGACGGTACGGGGTGCATACTCTCTCTCTACCACCCGAATAACTCCGGCCAATTAACCCCGCGAACACAAAGAGGCTTGGGAAAGGAAAGCGAGGTCGACCTTGACGCGTACAAATGCGCCGATGAATAACCAAGTCATTTTATTTAGAGAACCGATCCGTCTTTTCGCGGGGAGGACCGAATCCGCGAGACGGAAACCGAGGGGGAAGAAAAAGAAGCCGAGGAACAGAGATCCGCGCGCCGCTCAGAATAGCAGCCTAGTCAGCGCGGTTTTTCGCTACCTCGCCGGCTTCATCGTGGTCGGTCGATGCAGAAATATGCGATCAATTAATTACCTCTCCCTGATTTCTCGCTGGAACCGTCGGCTCACCCTTTATATCCTCGAATTTTATCTACAGGATCGCTCGTGGTCAGTGATTTTGTCCTAAAAGCTGACAAGCTCGTTATATAATCTTGTCGAGTGTCAATTCACTTGATCTTCATCCAAATAGATTTCGACTGTTTTACGAGATTTTTTAGAGTGAAATCAATTGTCGCTCGTTAAACTGGGCCTCGAGGTATCACGAGTAACACTCTTCAGGGAAACAATCATTAATTCTTATCGGTTCGTAGCAACTGACAATAGTCTCAGAAGAACCAATATTCCTCTTTCAAACAGAAATTACATGAATGAAATGTAAGAACTTTCTACCCAAATTACTGTTCACGATCGACAGCCTATTCCTCGACAGATCTAGGGGTTGATTTATCCTCCAGAGTGTCGACAGAGCAAAGAACACTCTTCGCCAGAAGAGAAACACATTTCGATCGCCTCGCGGGTGCATCGCTGTTGCACTTTTGGCAGCCATTCAGCTGTCGCTATTTTTTCCGTGCGCGAGCGTGCGAGAACGCTTGCGAGCAGGCTCTGCGTGACGTCCTCGATTCGTCGAAGAGATTCATGGCCGCTGATCTCGCGACGGTGATCTTCGAGACGAAGGTGACGGCTCGGCCGCGTTTCCGAGAGTTACGGAGACAACCAGGCTGATTTAAGGCGCGCTTAAGCGCCGAATAATGCAAGCCCTGCCAGCAAACCCCTGTTTATATTTATCGTTCCGATGAGGCGGAATTATGATCTTTTTTCGGGAACCCTTTTCCGCATCTACTTAGTCTCGGGCGATGCAGCTACATATTGGTTGAGCTATGCTGCTGTTTGATCCTCAACCCTTGACCTAGACTATGTCGAGTCGACTAAGAGGATTTGTTTAGGGTGTGACTGGCTCTGATGCGTATTTTGATAGAGGGTTGAATAGGGTTGTGTAGTTTTCAGTGGGTTGAGAAGCTATTGAAAATTAGTTTGATACTGCTAACAGATGAAGAATGTGTGTCAGAGAGAAATCCTCGAAAATGGAGAACGATAAGAACCTATAAGTGTAATTATTATAGAAAGTAATTGGATAACGTGCATGCTGTGTTTAGGAGCACTTATAGGAAACTTATATTGTATGGAGTTTCAAGTATTCTGTACGAGTAGAGTGTGAATTACTGATAGGAAAGAACTTACTATAATAGTATAATTCTTGTAATTTTGTTAACATATAAAGCAGCAAGTGTTTATCTGTTTGTCTGTCGCCTAAAAACTTTCGAACCATAAACTCTGGAGTCTGGGGTCTAGAAAGGTGTCCCAGCTTATTATGCCTAGCTAATCCAGATGAATGTAACTATTTAAAAAAATAAATAAAAAAAAAATCTTTTTTTATCAAATCAGAATCTAAATTTCGGGCGAAGCCGAGTATCAAATCTAAGTACCTTATCTAATATAGAATAGTGCATGTAATAGTACGTGATCGATTGTTTTATACATTCCTTTGAAATTTTAAGACGGTTTGATTGGAAAGAGGAGCCTCCCCGAAGCTCGAAATGAAAAAGCTCGATTGTCTCAAATCAAAACGCCTAGAAATTTCTCCCAAAAGCATGAAAAAGTAAACTGCTAATGCGAAAGCAGGGGCCATAATCAACAGAGAATAGGATTCACTCCACACGGTCTCCAATGTTCAGCTCTGCTGGCCAAAGGAGAAAAGGTCAATATTCGTGAAGCAGTTTCGTCACTTTATCGAACGAACAGTCAGGCTGTGTCTGCAAGCAGAGAAATCGTCGCCTCTGAATTTGACACCGTAGAATCTACGAAGTAATTGCTCCGCCGGCTTCGTGGTGGTCGTAAACGTCCGAGTAGATCAAAACCTCGTGAGAATACCGCGTCGACTGCTTTTCTCGAGCAAGTGCCACTCGCGAAATTCCTGTGGCTAGTGAACTGTTAACGATATGAACGCGACAGACGTGTAAGATGGAAAAAAACGACGGTTTGATATATGATTATTGCACATCGGCTTGAAGGGGATGATGTTCCAGCCAAATCAATTTGGCAATTTAATTGTAAATGACTGGAGAAGTCTTACTTCTGGCTTAATTTCTGTTCGTTCCTCTGTATGTCACACTTAATGCCTGCAATAAAATTGTATATCTGTGGGAATAATTAAATACATTCCCATCATAACACTCACTACTAATTGCTTTAATATTGTTGCGATTTCCAATTTCTCACCATCCTCAATTTTATACACATAATTTTATTGTTGATATCCTCCACTTTCACGCTGCATACTCTGTCATTTTTTAACCCTCCCAATTTCCCAGCACCTCGGTTTACATAATTGTCTAATTTTCCAATGGCATTTTCATTTTTATCCCTGGGGAATTTTCCGAATGTTCCAAATGTCTGACTTCCTATTTTACACAGTTCTCTAATCGTCCACTTTCCTTGATTTTCTGCCCATAAACTCCCCTCTTTTAGTGTTCACGTTCCTCCATTACCCAAATTCCCTATTTCCCTTAACACTCACGTTTCGCAATCTATCATTTCCTCAATTTCTTAATTCAATTTCCTGGTACTTCCCATTTCCCACTTTACACGATTCCCCAATTTCCTACTTTCCCCCGTTTTCGCATTTCCCCTCTTTAACGTAACCTACGATTCCACCCGAAAGCCGAACTACTTCGAACGTCGCGACAAAGCTTTCGCCCTATGTCACCACCCACCCCGCGAACTCACCCCCTTCGTGTCCGTCTTAATCCCTAGGTGGGCGCGGGAGGGCGCGACGCGCCTAAAAATATTCGGTGCACGCGATCGTCTTCCTTCTCTCGCGGTTCTCGCGGTCGTTTTCGTTGTTCGTTGACGCCAGCAGCGTCGACGATAAATAAACGCGTCCCTGTCGCGGCTTAAGGGGGCGCGGGGGCGGCTAAGATATGACGACACACTTAGTGTCGCGAATAAAGCAACGCGCGTCGTTGCACCTCGAGATTGCAGTTGCTTGCGTCGACAGGGGCGGTTCTATCGGCTCCGACGCCCACGCGAAACCCTCAAAAGGGAGAACCGCCCCGCTCCGGTTCAATCGGTTATCGATCAGGGGGTGGGTTTCCAGCGTGATTCAATGGCGACCTTATTGGACGATATTCAGAGTTCGTGGAAAAATTGGCGTTGGCAAGTCGGAGGAATATGTGGATGTATACTTAAACTGATAGATGTATTGATAAGCAATGGAGCAGACAAATATATAGCAGATAGATGGTATACATAGGTATACTAAGAAATAGTGAAGTTTGTAGGAGCGTAAATAAGAAAGCGGTAGAAAAGAAAGCATTTTATGGGAAGTCTTTGGTTACCAACCACAGAATACTAACGCCTCTGAAAGCTGAAATCTAAATATCCTCATGCCTCTAGAATTCGCGCTAACTAGTGACCGGGCACGATGCTTTCACTTACTTCTCTACGAAAGGTACGTCTACACGGCGACACTTTTGTGTCTAGTTCAAGTGCCTTTTGTGTCTTGCTAGAGCTACTTGCAGTGTCGTCAGTCTACCTCTAGCTGCAACTCCCGCGACGGTAGGTCAAATTCAGTGTCGCTGACTGCTCTAGGCACACTTGATCTAGACAGGAAAGTGTCGTCGTGTAGACGTACAAGTATTGCGCATTGAAAACCTCACTATTGGATATTATATACCTAGTATATCTCTAGTATACATACTCCTAGTATACCTCTAGTGTACCTAGGGATGGGTGGATACATAAATAAATAAATAATTTGGTGGATAGATAGATGGGCAGGTACACAGCTATGCAATCAGATAAACAGATGATCGACTTGGAATATGTTATTCCTTAAGTGATAGAAATATTTTCACATACCGAATCGAACGAAACGAAAAGCAAGTAAAATAATATTGGTCAACGAAGCGCTTTAGCCGATCGTGACATAGGTTTTCCAAGACCCAGAGTACTACCTTTTCACCCACCCTTCCTTAAGCTACAGCCAACCGAATTCCAACGACTTCACGGATTAATCCTGTCCACCACGCTGTCCAACCTTTCGGGCCACAAATACTATAAATTCGGTTCTATAAACCGCGACGGTGCGTGGCGCAGAGTTCCCCGAGAAGCTTTGACGCGCGTTCCTGCGTTGTTATTGCATGGAATCGCTATATAGTTAATTCGGTGACCGCCGCACGTCGCCATTAAATCGGCCGGAAAATAAATTACCGATTGCCTTGGCAGTGATCCCGGTCGATTTTCAGGAAAGCCCCTGTGCGTCCCCGCCAACCCGACGCGAAAATCGCTTCGCTTTTTTGTTCGCCGGTCCGCGCGTTTAACGTCGCGTGACAATGTTGCGACGAAAGTGATAACCATAATTCTGTCAAACGCCGGCTGCCGACGGTTCTATCTGGAAATACGATAATTGCAGAATCAAATTTGCCCGTAGAGCCTCCGGCAGAAATAGATTCGCCGGCTGGGAATTCCGTCTCCGCCAGCGTGGCGATAAAAGGACGCGAAAAAAGAGTTTTACAGCAAGCTTCGCCAATCTCAGGCACGTTTCGCCTCCTTCCCAGGGACTGTTACAGGCCCTCGAAAATTCATGCGAATGCGAAAGAAAACACGTTAGACGTCAGATTAGAATTGCAGATGGGGCGATGAGACGAGCAATTGGAATTTTCAGAAGTGTCGAGATGATTTTCCAGGAGGTCGTGGACGAACTAAGCACAGAATTCCCGTGAAAAATTCAAACGTTGAAGATCGACACGAGAATTAATCCGTGTCAAAGACACCCCCCAACCTTCTCAATGCGATCTATTTATAGTCGATGTCGCGCTGCACGGGGGTTGGCTGCGACCGGGCCTTAATGCATCCTCTCGTTGCATCGGCGTTTCGGTCATAATGGATACGGCGTTTTTCTCTTTGTACAGGCTAGGATACATAATAATCCACGGCCTCTGTCGAAGTTTCGTGGTAATGCCTTCGCGCCTTTGTCTGTACCTCTTCAACGCCGTGTCGCGGAGAATTTTGGCACGACAAAGCCCCGCTCTGTCTCCATTTCGAATCACCCGGCTGTGTAGGGTCGTCGACGCTTTCGTCGATCGGCCATGTCTCTTTCATCCGCTACTCGTCGATAAAATACAGCGGATATAACCAACCGTCTTGTGTATACGTATAACGCAACCATCCCTGCTAGCTGTGTATCTTTCGTCAAATTCAAAATTCTACGCTCTCCTAACACCTGCGTTGCCAAACCGAACTGAGATACGAAACAAAACTGAAAAACAGCGCTTTAAGTATGTAGTCAGACTTACCATCTCAGTGCATGCCTTAAAGATTTTGGTCGTTTTTCCAACAGGTCCATTTCAATTCCAAAGCAAACTCTGTCCACGTCCAATTACTCAGTCTTAAAAAAGTCAACTTCATATTTGCCTTCGATGATGAATTTTCAATGATATTTAACCCTTACACATACATATTGCCTACAACAATACGTAATACTTTAAATAACTGCTTTGGTTTAGTATTCGTAAACCATGTTTCCAAATAAACACACACTGACATGTCTTCCGTAACGACGCGTCCGTCAACCGTGGAACATTTGCCAACGAGCGATCGAGCTTTCAACTCGAGGACCACTGAGACTGAACGACACGCTGTTACGTTTCTGGACAAGTATTTCTTGGCTCCACACAACGGGTTATTAGGCGAGAGTTCGAATCGGTGGTCTTAAAAGTTGACTTGAGAATGACCTGAGGTCATTCTCCACGAATCGATCAGCTGTAGGTATCTAGCAAAACCCTGCAAATTTTCTACGACTACAGGTCGGATTAAGTCCTTCACTTGCACCGGTAAACGTAAGTATCACAAGTGTTAATTACTATATTAGCCAGCCTACTCTAGGGTAAAGGACCCAGTTACTGACACCTGACCAATTACTGTCACCTTAAACTATTTTACTTAAAATAACGAATAAATAAACGTTGTAAAGTGATTCACAAAAAGAATTATGTATTTCAACCTATAATCTATACTATAGATTATATTCTATAGTTTGTTTATTCGTTATTTTAACTAAAATAGCTTACGGTGACAGTAATTGATCAGGTGTCAGTAACTGGGTCCTTTACCCTAATGTAGTAGAAAATAGGCTGTTTTCTCAACTGTGTTAATTACTTCGTTCGAAAGACAGAGACCATGTGATTGCAGGTTTAAACGACAGGTGAAATATTCAGTGGTGGGGGTAGCTGTCAGCGTGCCGGATATTCTATTTCGTGAATCCTATCATAGGAAGCTCATTTTATCCGCATGCCACTCCATTCCTCGTAGTTTCTGACAACGCAATACTTCGTCGTTCGATTCTCCGAAAAGGAATTAAATCGTTATTATTGCCTGTTAGCTTTCAGTCAACTTGCCGGCTGAATACGAAATAGTCATAACGAATCAATAACAGGGATTAGTTTCCAGGTAGCTTATTCTCGCGGATAAAAATTGGGACAGAGTCGTAGATCCCTTTGTTGGGCGCAGCTCGCGCTCGTGTTTGCACAGTTCTCTAGCTGCGACAATGCGAACGTAACGCCGGGACTACTTCCATCTTCTGTCGGATATGTTTACCGCGCTCTCTGAACCGGCCTGCTGAAACAACAAACCGAAGAAGAGTGGCCGGCAGAGAACTCAGGCTGACTTAAAGCGCGACGACGCAGATGTTACTCCCATCAATTTGGGACGGGCAAACATTAAAATCCTCCGTCTAACTTATGCACTGCGTTCGTTTTCGAACTTAATTCCGCGCCAAGACACGGCCACTGTAATCGTTCGAGCGTGTTCACGCTGGACAGGCGACCTTCGCACGCTGACAATGAGATGCGAGCATAGGGTCTGTGGTTACCGAAAACTTAAGTGAACGCGAGTGTACAGGGTGAGTTGGTGGGGCTCGAGGCGATGAAACATTCTGAAAACAGTGACTCGCGACCTCGTCCTTGCGAATTTAGTTCATTCCGAAATGGAAATGATTATGGCAGTTACAGCATTTTGGATAACAAGCTTACTGTTTACTCTCAGTTACTAGGGAACCTATACGATAAGTGCCCCCTAGCAAAACACGGTACTTATCACTTGTTGACTTTCCAGTTAGACTCAAATCTGTGCAATGCCAACACTTGCTATCCAGTAACTAATGCCTAAGGTCATTCTCTCCCCACCCAATACATACCTAATTTATCCTAAGCCCAGTAAACTGCAGATTTTAGATGCCACTTGGCCCATTATCGCGGGCACTTAGTTCACGTCGCGTCAGTGCGATTTAACTGAATAACTTGGCGAAAATATATTATATTCTAAATTATAACAGCTCTATACGTTGCCGGTGCAGGCTCACGACGGATGAGTTATTGAAATGAGGTAGCTTGACAACACGCGAAAGAGATAAGTAGGACGACAGTAGAATCCTACTAGGAGGCGTCGAATCTGAAATTGTGAAAAGAACGCTGCGACTTGCGGTCGTAAAAAGTTATCAAAACTTGTATCTACCCCTAGAAAAATTGTTCCGGCTCATTGGTGTAGAGGGGATCTTTCTAATTTCTTTCCGCCAGCTCTTCTTCCAATGAGTTTTCCTCGAACTTCCCCGTCCGAATTGGTGAACCGTGCTCCGTGTCGCCCATAGGGGCCGTGCATTCCAGGAATAGGCTGTCACGAGCGGTGCCAATGCAGCCACTAACCTATAACTTATTTCACGTATCGTTTGACGTGATGCATTCGATCCAATAATATCCGGCCAGCATCGAGAACGACGTCCGTGGGCCGCGTACCGGAGCAAATTCATAACGCTGCACGATTTTCCTTGAAGCACGGCCCGCGACGGGGATATTAATTGATCCCTAACTGTTCCTCCCATCCGAGCGACAGTTTCCTCGATCGCTCCACGACGAGAACCACGGCGTTTCGGCGTTCTACGAACATGTAGCAGCGGCGAACGACGATCAGTTCGCGTGGCCTTCGTCTCGTGTTTCGTCTAACTGACGGGAATGTTCTTTGACGATGCTCGAAAGGAAACTTGGAAAATGGTAGCAGAAGGACCACAAGTCGAGCAGGGTTCAAGGATTGTCCGGGATATATCAGTAGTACTACTGTAATGAGAAAATATTTTCTTTATAGTATTGCATAGGACTGTAAGTTATGAAAGTATTTGGTAATCCCGACAAACGAGAAAAATGCGGACAGAAGTAGGTACCTACGTTTCATGAAGAATCGCTCTATCTGACTCATAAATAAGTTAGTTATGTAAATTTGAAAATTCTTTTTGAATCTCTCTCCGTTAGAAATAAACGACGTAAGTAACGTGTGTAATAAAAAATTATTGAACAATTGTGAGATGCAAAGGCTTGCTCGAGGAGCAAGCCAGCAATTCAATTTCACCGAAGACGAGATCCAAGAAAATCGTCTTGGCTCGCAGAGCTGTTGGGCGCGCAGGTCCTCTATTAAACCATCGACAGGTCGAAGTGGCGATTATTTCTCTTTGTCATCGCGGTCGATTTCGAGTTGGTCGCTATTTTCGACGTCTCCGACGGGTCATGGCCTGTTCCCTGTTCACGGTGGGCGGCCTATTGCCTAGTTAGCGATAAATTAGCGCGCATCACACACCTATCTCCGCGCGTCCACACCTTCCGGGTGCCGTTCGCCAACCGTCTCACCTCTTTGGAAGGGTGGCCTCGGTTCTAAAGATACCGCGACACATCGAAAATGCTGTACCCGCGTAATCGGTTGCCAATGACTGCTGCACAATGGTTTCCCAATTCGTCGACGAGAAGCCGAAGAAATTGGAGGTGAAGGAAATTGGACACGGTGGAAACTGAAGGCTAGAAATAGTCACACAAACGTCTTCGGAGAACTAGATATCTGCAGAAAAGCGGGGAAAAATGGGGAAATTAGAGCAGGTGAACATTGCTGATGACTTTGGAAAATTGGACACAGAAGTCATTGAAACGAATTCAACACAATGTCTATCAGGAATAACAGGGCGAAAGGCGTTGAAAGTCACGTTTTGTTACGCACGGGGCGAGAAAGAGATCTTCTTCAATTTCCACTCTATTTCCTGGCTTTTCCACGAAGAATTCTCGAGAGTTCCTCCTCGACAGCCGACCGAAAATAAACGTCGACACGTTTTATATCCCCGGAGCATGCATTATTCGATTCTTTACGAGCCGCCGCGTCCCCGCGAATGACTAATTGGAACAACAACAATGGTTATATTTTAGAGCGGGCACGGTTTGAAATACATTTATTGCCGCTGCCCGAGACACAATCGAATCCTGTCGGACAAGAAGAGGACCCCACCGCTCTTCCTTATCTTTCGTCGTAAATTAATCTGCCGCGTTTCACCCTCCTACGGGCTCGGCTGCCTTCGTCCTGACCCCGCCGCACTCTCCCTCCCTCTGTTTTGCTCGCTAATATCCCTAAAACATCCCCGACCACTGGGGGTCTTCTTAGAACGAGACTCTTAAAAATTGTTTTCTTTCTCCTCGGGTAACCTTTTGTACGGGGTGCAAAGGAAGTAATGGTCTGAGATCTGTGCATGTGAATCGGTAGAGATTCGTTAAAAAGTACTACCGCAAAATTCATCTTAACCATGGATCTTGAGGTCAAATTAATTTTCTCAATTATTACGCTTTATAAATTATTAACGTTTTGACAGATACCCGTCTCTTCTGCCTTTATGTGTGGTAACAGTAGACAGAGTGGAGGAAGTGTTTTGCCTCCTGAACCACTACTGCTCGATTTAACTGACCGCAACTTTAATAGCCTTTTGCGAAATAACCGTTCATTTTGCAATACATTATCTCTTTTGAACTTTTTATCAGTCCATCGAGTAGAATATTTAAGAATAATAACACTTAACTTTGAATCTCTATCCAATTGGATGGATTTTATATCTACACTCTGGAATTATTCTCATTCTGCTGGGAAGAATGAATATTTTTCACGTGAATTCGAGCTTCTGGCCGTACTATTCCCCCGGCAGTGCCTCGCCGAGGTTTCGCTGTCTAACAGAACCGAGTGTAAGGGAAAAATTGGCAGACGAATTTAACCCTCCAGATCGCGAACGGCGCAATTAATAAATCCATTCGCGCGTTCGCGACAAACGAGACGTTCCTCCGGCCGCACGTGCGAGCGTGGAGGATTTCTTTGACGATTTCCATTCCGCGGACGGCGAGTCCGCGCACGGGGAGTATAACGAACCGTGTCCTGGCAGGAACAAATGCGGCGTGTTAGCATAAATCTCGAAATCCATTTGAAAGCGGGAGCCTATTATCGCTCACGGACAACCGGGATCCTCTCTCTGTGGCGGACGCTGACTAATTAAACAAATGCCCGCTTGCATCGAGTCGGGGATCGCGTATTCGAGCTTGATCCCAAAGTGAGAGTGACGCATCGTCGATCTATGAGCGAAAGTGTTCGTCCTTGGGGAAATTTTCCCAAAACATGAACCTTCGTTGCTTGGTCATAGGTTAGAATTCTTTAATAGGGGCTTAGCTAGTGGCAAAAATAAAATAATAGTCATATTGGGTTAGGTAAACACTTGCTTCACGATTATTATCAAAGAGAAAATAATCAAGTAAAGGATACTTATAACTTAATAGATCACTGTAATCCTTTGCAGTGTTACTGGACCAACTCGAATTTCTTTTGTCTTGATCCATTTGCTTTGGAGAGGTCTATAAGCTGATAACAGGAAACAATCTTATTCCACAACTTTTTCTCCACTACATATTTAATTCCGTTAATAAACATCTGTGGTGCTTGCTTAATTCATCTCTGAGCCTGTGGAGGCTTACGACTTAAACGGTTAAAAATGATTGGGTTATATCCGGAAATGCGGAATTCACCTTGAGAATTTCGTAAAAAGATAACTATAATCGGCTTGCGGGCCATCGTAGGCCAAATTATCCGAGATAAAAGAAATTTGAATCAGAGCATTAATTGTGCAAGTAATCAAGATCTGGGTTGGCTTTGGGGTTCGGAAAAATAATCAAGATGATCGTGTTACGCCGTTCACCCGGTATAACTGTAGCGCAACTGCTCGAGGACAATCGAAATTACGAATTCGCCGTCTCGCAAAAGGCGGGATCGCAATCAATGGGCGAGAAGCCCGTCTATCTCTGATGCCGTACATAATTTAGGCATTAAAATACGAGAAGCGGCTGCCGGTGGCGCTATTAGGGCGAGGAGTGGGTGGGAGCGGGTGACGCCATCCGATGCAATTATACTTTATGCCCTCTGCCACCCCCTGCTGAACGTCTTCTCTCTATTCCAACCTGCCTTCATCTTCGAAAGAGGCCACCGCTCTTTCTTTCCTGCCTGTCTATCTGTCTTATCCTTTCCCTTCGCCTCACGCCCCCAGCCCCACTTCCTTCTCCCCTGTCCTAGCCACCCCGGCCAGCCACCTCCTCCTATAGATTTATAACTACTTAAAGTTTCGCGATTTATTTCCCTCGCTTATCGTTCGCCTGGATATGTTTAACGGAAGTTTACTTATCACTTAGTGGATGCAAATGAAGAACGCCGGGATGGCGGTGGGGAGTTCTGACCCCACTTTGAATCGAGCAAATCGACTTCGATCCGCCTAGAATGTCATTTATTATTAATGAATCTTTTGGGCGAGATGTCGAGATTTTTGGGTGTTGTAAATGCTTTGAATGGAACGGGCGATGAAGTACAGCGAAGGAGTCGTCATTTTTCAAATACAGTAGAATGAAGGGAAAGAAAGAGAGAAAACGGAGTAAACAATTGTCAAGGATGATATCGTCTCTTGAGTGGCTAAAATGAGGTTAGTCGATGTGGGATGATTAATATTTGACAGGGCTGGATTCGATATAATTCGACGGCGTAAATCACGCTTGAACGGCAGGTGCAAAAAACTCCGTCTGCACTGAACTCGTTGACTGTTCTAAAGCGGCAGAGTTATTTATTAACGCGCGGACTAAGTTACTATTTCCGCGGGGCTGGGCTAGCCACACGTTAGTTTCGCGTTCTGTGATATGTACACCGTTGCGGGCTAGATCGTGCCAACTTGAGGACAATTTCACGGAATGCTTGAGGACGGTCTGAGCTCAGAGTTCGATTAACTCTATATAAAATTATTAGCCCTATCATACGACTATAGAAAAATTAGTATCAGTGTACAGTAATACTTTTTATATATGGGAAGGGTCAAAATTATTGGACGAGGCAAGGTACATATAAGGGAGAGTGGGAGAATTACGAACACCTAAGGAAAAAAAAACAAACAAAACGAAAACTATATGAGAAATTAATTTGTTTATTATTTATAAACATACTTAAATTATTCATCTATAAAGTACTGTGACGATGTTTTGAAAAATTATAATAAAAATCAAGTTTATAGTGAAAATTCAAAACCCTTGGTTTCGTGATTATTCGACTGTCATGGGGTAATCACGAACAGAGTGTTAAATATCGCACAAGTCGCACAGAAAACGCGGCTGCAATGGTTAACGCATAAAAAATATTGCTACAACCTATTCCTAATGTATTTTTCAAATTCGTCTTCTTGTGCGACAGAAAAAAATTGCAATTGGTCGGAATATAAAAAAAAATAGTAAAGGTCGTTTTTTAAACTTTTTTTGTCTGAGCCTTGTTCGAGATTACCCCATATGAGTTGTTCGTCATTGCCTCACGACATCAAAAAATAAAAAGAATTTATTTCAGAGGTTAGAATCATAATTCAAGCAACGCCTTGGTCACAAAATGTTGGTAAAAAGGTGTTTTATTTCAACTTAAAAAAAACAATTGTATCATTAATTCAACAATAATTACATGCAATTGAAATGGACAAAATATTACTTGAAACATGATGAAAGTAATAAATTGTGTTTATTTTTAATAGCATAAGCGTTCTGTATTTATTACTTTCTGCCCGGCGCTGGATACGATCTAAACTATTAGCTAGTGGAGAGGCAACATCGTTTTTATTTTTTAAAACGCCATAACATCGCATTCGCAATTATCCCGCGTTCGTATTTACCCTACGCTCCCTCATATATATACAAATGGTCGTTCGATCGATTAAAAAATGTCTCACCATCACCATAAACTACATAGGTATCTGATATTTGTTAATATATTAAGTTCAGATTATATGTGTATCATTGAGGACCCTATTTACCTAATAACAGAATATATTGTCTTTATTATGAAATCTACTCAAATACATATTATATTGGCAGAGTTATGAATGATGTTACACAATCGATTACACACTAAAATGCCTAATAAAGATTTGTTTAATTTCTTCAATCACCGATAACAACAAAGTTTTAACCAACTTTAATAAGAAAAGAATTCTACTTAGTTGTTACGTCTCTCAGACTTTGATTTTGGCCTCATACAGAACAGAAATCACAGTTCACGACCTAAAATTGTAATAAACATAAAGATTCTTACATATATCGATACCCGTCGGTTGTCTCTGGATTTTTAAATTTTTATTACAGGTTCAGATAAAAAAGTTGAAAAGGGACCTTCACTATTTTCGTCGCTATTTCGACCAATTGCAATTGTTTTCAAAACGACGAAACACGTCACCAGGTAAACTAATCCTTCTAGCTTGTCAAAAAAAAAAACTTAAGGGGCTATGCCTACCTGTGAGGTCTGAAAAATCTTGTATATTTGGGAGTTTTTGGGGGAAAAACTTGAAGGCTCTTTTAATCAAACCTTTATGTATTCGAAAGTGTACATGTTAAACAAGTTGTAGTAATTTTTGCGATGGAAAATAGAAGTAAATAAAAGAAATATCAGCGATCTCCAGGCAGCGATTTTTTTTTAGTATTCTGATTTTTACCTGGTTCATCTGAAACAAAAAATTCCCAGGAAATTACTGAGCATATTAGATTATCTTGTCCTTAATCGTTCATTATCCCGACAAATTAATTTGCTACAAAACGGCGGCTTCTCATAGCAAAAGTACCGATTTTCGCCACAGAGTCGCTATCATTTTTAATAATTTTTTATTTGTAAAATAAAAACTAGGCAACGGAAATGAAATAGCCACGATTAAGAACTAGATAATTTTATATACTAATTAAATTTGGTCGAATTCTTTATTTCTGATGAACCAGGTCAAAATTATAGAGGTCACCGCAAAGGGCTTTAATAAAAAAACGCTGCCGGGAGATCGCCTATAATTTCATTATTTATTTAGATCCCGCATTGCAAAAAAACTACAATTACTTCAAAATATATACTTTCGAATATACGACCGTTTATTTAAACCAGTCTTCAAGTTTATAAAAAAATCCCCAAAATATCTGTGTTTTCAGACCTTACAGGTAGGCATAATCTTTGAAGTGGTTTGGACCAATTTTAAAAAAGTTATTCGGTTTTAAAGGATGTCCGAATACTTTTGTAGTCTACTGTAAGTCGGCTCAATCTTCCAGTCCAAATAATACTCACGGCCATGTATTAGGTACTTTGAAGAAATATCAGTGTCTACCTTGAAATTCAGAATACACAAAAACGTGGGGGTAGCTCAGGGGGGATACTTGACCTGTGGTAGAAGTTTAGATGCAATGTGTGGGTCCACTTGTAGGCAAACAAGACTTATGACTGAATGGAGGCAAAAAATTATCATACAGTGAAGCTTGTGGTCGATCAGCCTGTAACTACGACTTTTCCCAATTTCTTCTGTTTCGACAGTCTTATCGAAGCTCATATATACATGTTAGTAGCGTGAATATTAAAGCGGAACGAGGTTGTTAAGATTTCAAACCGGGTATGATACAATAAGTTTTATTAATTGATTTTTCCGAATATCGCAGCTCTTCATTGGGTGAAGCCACTTTAAATAGAAAGAGGTCAGACGGCGTTACTTCTAGACTAATTACAGGTGTCATTGAACCGTCTAGAGAATTAATCCCTCTGTTACTGACAGGAATTCTGATAAAATTCTGCTATATTTGAGTCGAAGCTATTGTACACCAGACTCTTCGATTTTTGCACCATTAATATTACACTGAATATTCTCCAAATCTTGTATAGTTGAATTACTTAATCCAGTGCTATTTTTGGACATCCAACTCGCTCTAACTACAAATTTTCAATTATTTCCTATGCGAAAGTTCCATGTATCTCGTATAAGACATAATATATACTCCCAAACAAAAAACAAGAAAAATAAATTACAACGTTTCTGAAGAAACCCGAAGGAAGAAAAAGCCTCTTCTAAACCTCCGAGTGTAATCAGCATTCGATTATTAGTTTGAGAAGCCAACGAAAGATAATTTGAAAGGCGGAATATCGGGCGCACGATATATGTAGGACTCTCGAAGGTGAGACGAAGCGGGGTGGTGGTGGTGGGGTAGATGGTGGGAATCTACTTTCGGCTCGCGATGCGAATTCGAATGCACGGGGCTCATCTTTCGCGGGCTGAAGGTACGTCCGCGGGGGTGGGAAAAGGCGGACGAGTAATAGCTGCGGAATATTGCAATAATATGCAAAGTATATGAGGGATATATTAATTTCGCGAAAACGGTGGAAACGGCGGAGGAGAGAGCCACCGCTGCCTCGGCTTCTGCGGGCTTCTGGTGTGCCCAAAAGAGAGTGCGGCACATCGGTGCACGAGGGGGCATGTGGGGTGGCGGAAGGTGGTCGAGACGAGGAAGCCGAGGGGGGCTTCACAGACAAATAAATACACGATATTTCAGTGGATGGGAAATGAGAGTTTGCCTGGTGGCTTGCTTACCGGCTCGACTCCGTCGGAAACTGAATTTTAATTCTGAGGAGCGGCGTGTATCTACATGCCTCGATTACCTACTACGGCCACGTTATGTACGACAGATACGCTTTATTACATCCACCGGATCCGTCTGCTCTGCAATTCGAACGACTGGAGAAACGTCGAATTAAGTCGAGCAAATTCTCCTTTAAGCCTCTCGAGGGAAAGAGTCTCGCGTATCCCGATCCTTTTTTCTCGAAGGAATTGAACGCTTAGCTTGTTTGTGTGTAGGTATATAATATTAGATCTGGATACCAAATCACTGTGAAATTCAAATGTAACAGATGTACATATCTTCTTTGTATAGCTACTGTTAATCCAATTATTGTGTCTTAAGATCGAAATCGTTCCAATTATGTTGTACAATATTAACCTAGATATGACAAAGGAAACCTTTAATACAAAGCGACGAATAGAGAATCCGCGGAAACTCGTCAGGAAAGTCTGCCATCTTCCACCACGCAGCAAAGTGACATTTGTGAGATCGGCGACGCCGAACTCAAAATTTTGTCGAAGAAGGAAAGAGTCTAAGCGAAAGTCTCGAGTTTTTCGAAAGCAAAAAAGGTACGGGCGAAAGAAGACGGGAAGGTGGGAAAGGCTCGTTTAGCATTCACTGTGTTCGAGAGGCCGGAGCAGCCAGACGTCCGTGGAGCACGGTCATAAGTTCAAACCAAGAATTCGCACGGGAATGAGGAATTGAAGTAAGTTGCGGCTTTGCTGGCTCCAGCAATCGTCGTCGCGGCTGACGGTGGTAGTGCTGGTCGGTTCTGCCGGATAAAAAGTTGAGAAAAGCAAGAGTTGAGATCAATACCTCCGACCAACCGCCCCATCATGGCCCCCCTGGCTTCTCCGTGGAAGTCCCCGGACTGAGACCTCTCAGGGACTTTGAGCACTCCTCCTCCCACCCCCAGACGGCGTTTCCTTTCTTCAGGTAACGGAGGAACGTGGATATTCGTTTCAGGACAACGAGAAACCTTGTCCCGGATCTTTCGAAGTTGCCTTTCCTTTCGCTTTCTAGGATCAACTTCCACCAATATTCCAATATCGCTACCAGTATTCATCGACAATTATCTCACCTAGAATTGCGTAAAAAGGGTATCTCTCATACGACTTCCCTTCCTGATCGCGTTTCTGACCTCCGAAGCTGCCCCCCGATGTGCACCACAGAAGAGGACAGCGGCCACGATCCTGTCCCATTGTAACTCCCGACTAATCTAACCCAGCGTAGAGTGGTAGGGATTTATAAGAGCGTGGAGAGTACAACAGTGGCGGGTTTCGTAGAAGACAGGGTCCACGGAAGAAGGAGGAATGGTCGAAGCTTCTACATCGCAGCAGGACGATGGAGGTGCTGTAACAGGCGTGGATTCGCAGCACATAATCTCAGATACCGCGGAAAGGCGTCCTGACCGCCCCTCTCTCGCCCACCCCCCGCGCTGTAGCTGCTAACTTAGTTTGTGAACTGCAAAATCCTCCGCCACCCACGCAGAGTGTACAAATAATAATTCTTTGTTTCGCGCGGCACGGAGACGTGTAAATACCGCGGCGTGGCTCTCTCTGGATTGCAGGGAGCCCTGCCAGACGTGGCACAAGCGAGAAAGAGCCTTCGCGTGGGGGGCAGAGGGGGCAGACCTATTCCCGCGGTAACGTCTAAATCGCTCCAACAACTCATCCGCTGAAAGTTGCGACGAGCTTCGGAGATCTACGACGCCGGGAGTTTCGGCTCTTTCCTCGCAAAACGCTGCGCTCTTCGCGGACTCTTATCCGGCTGGTGGTCTGGATTAGGTCTGGTTAGGTCCCTCCCTCTTTATCCCGCTGTTTGACGACTATTTCGCACGGTACCAGACTCTGGAGTCTTTGATTTGCGGGTAACGAAGTTGACACTGGTATCCGCTTTAATTGGGGTTTCTGTCAGTCGATTAAAGGCAATGTATAATCTCCTTTCACTCTTTGAAGCTGTCTCTGTACCGTTTGGGCAACGTTTATGTAATCACCAGGCGACGAACCACCCAAAATATCGCGTCCCTACGGTCGCCTGCTAACGCTTTCGCCATCAGAAAAGTCGCAGCGGAGCAAAACTTCGCTAGGCGAAGCGGAAAGTATGTAGAAAGAAAACGTTCGATCGACGCGGAGAGTCCGACAACGCAGTCGTCCCGGACGGTCTGGCAATAACACGGTAAACTCCTCAGGAGCCTGGGAGGAAGGAACGCAGTCGGAGTCTAGGTAAGAGGAGCAGCGTCGGAAGGAGGGAACGTCAGCGTAACGGTCGACGGAGTGAGAGAGTGCGGCCGTTGCCGCGCGGGGGCGGAAGGACGAGGGTGGGTGCGACAGAGAGGACAGGCTGGAGTAAGAGGAAGAAGGTGATGAGGAGGCTGAGGAGGGGGGTGGGGGGTCGGGGTGGGAGGAGGAAGACGAGTAGAACCGGTGCTCGAGCTCCGCGAAGAAAACGCTTCGGTTTATTTCAGTTCGATTTTTCCAGTGTCGCCGTCGCCCTGACGACAATTCGCAGGCGCGGTACACTCTCTGTTCCTCTCTCAGCCCCGCTCTTCCTTCCTCGATATCCCTCTCTCCATCCCTCTCATCGCCTCGGACCCGACGGAACGAACGAATGGGTTACGCCCAGATGCGCGCATCGAAGCCTGGTCAATAGGATCGTTCTGTCTCTCCTGTTCGTAGTCGTAGCTTACCCTCTCCAGCCAGCCCTCTTGGACAGTCGGCGGCGTCGAATCGGAAAGGGGTGTAGCGGCGCAGGGGTTTAGCGAGAGAGACAGACAGAGGGAAAGAGAGTGAAGTGCGTGTAGGTGCGTTTTGGTTCACCTATAGAGGAAAGGGTGGACCCCGGCATACCGTAGCAGGCAGCAGTCGGGCAGGGTGAGCATCCACCGCCCGCAGGACCACCCCCCCTCACGATTGGAAATCTATTCCCACCCTCAAAGTCGAACCTCGACCTATCGGAGGGTTCGGTTCGGAGATATTGAGTCTGCGCTCTCTATTCTTCGGCGATGCGCTCGTTTCGTGGTTAACGCCGATCCACCCTGCCCGTGTCTCCCTTGTTCGCACCCTATTTCTTTCTGTTCCTCCTCTCTGCCTTCTTCCCTCGAACCCCACGAACCCGGGGTCGACATCTTTTCTGCGGTGTTCGTCCCGTTCTCGTCGAGCTTCCGCGGTGGACCGTTCACCTTTCATGAGACAGTAGGTACTGTTTATATTGGTGACTTTGCATTGCGTAATTTAAGTTGCACAACTAAATCTACTATATGGAGTTGGAAACACGTAGGAATGACGAATGTAATAGTCATTGCGACAGTAATTTTTTAACCGAGAATTCAGCATGGAGGGATCGGTTTCAGCGAAACAGTCTTTACTAAATGTACGTAACATATGGGAACAAAATTTTTTCTAGGGAATTTAGATTAAAAATGATGCACGTTATTTTCGTTATTTTTAAAAATATCTAACATTACTTGGACTAAGAAATATTGCGCAGTTCTATACGCCGACGGAGGAACGAGGGCACTGGTTCACAAATTCAAACTTCGCGCGTTCGAGTCCTCTAGTAACTAAAGAATTTATTATGGAAAAGAACAGAGCGTTTTATATATTTTAGAGTTGTACTACATAGCTCATTTAGTTCAAACGCTAATAGTTGGCAACACTGAGTGAACGATGAAAATTATATAGATTGGCACAAACTCAGATAGAAACCTTTTCCTAATGTCATTTTTCCTATCTGAATCCTGAAATATCTATGACATAGAAAATAACATTTGGAATCTCAATTTAAACCTGAACCACCACATTTTACAAATCACTTGGTAGATTCAAACATTTTTACGAATTACAGAACGACACTCGGCATAATACAAATCAACATGCAAGATGTTCAATATTTTTTAAAAGTAATAACTCAAAGATACTATTTTGAAGGATATTATAAATTTTATGAATTTCAATTATGATTATTTTTAAATTCTCACACATCAGAGACTCAATTATTATTTTAAGATTGCTTTTTATTAATAAATCGTACTTGATGGGTTTGGTGACAGCCTGTGGTTGGTTTTGAACGCCACGGCGGGTTAGCGACACGGAACTATCGTTAGGTGTGTTTACGTCTCTTTAGCGGTGGCCATGTAAAGTATTTTCGCCACGCACGTATGCATTGTACCCGGCCTGGGGTCAGCCATAGCTCATTGCGTCGGACAGTGGTCAGATATTTTCACAATAGGTTCCGTTGGCCGGTGCTTTCATTGCAGGAAACTTCGCGGCTTGCCGGAGGTGTAAATGGCGGCCAGGCATTGAATGCCATTCCACAATACGGTCAGAAACGCGGCAACTCTTTGCCTTCGCCGTGATAGGAATATTCGAGACCGCGGTAGGAGGCATCTTCTTGACCCTCGAAAATAGTCAGACACCAGTTGTTGGTGCGTAACGATTCAATGAAATTCTTGGATATTTTCTATGCGATCGAATTCAGTGTTTTCGAAAGCCACAAAGATCTCGATGTTAGTTTCAACAGCAAAGATCCCTGGATAATAATTGAATTATCCATAAGCTTGTTTCGGTTTTTTTTTCTGCGGGCAATGTTCAAATTTGGGAGAAATACAAGGATCACTATCAAACTGTTTCTTTCTACAGAAACTCAACCTACTTTCATCAGCGGTTCTACCTATGTACATGCTATTGTATAGTCAGTGTAAACGTTTAATCGCTGCCTATTGGAAATGTACCAATAGGGGATGTTCGTGCCAAACTTTTATTTGACAGATTTATTACGCAATCGCAAAGTACATTAGATAGATCTTCTTCGTGTCAATCACACATTATACACTTCCATTAACCGCCATTAAGTTACTCCTCCATTTAGTACCTAAAGTTAATACGTACAAAGGTAAGATTAAATTCAAACTAGGTCTTCCAAAGCGTTATCCGTTGCAAAATTCATTTTCCGTGAAGCAAGAGCAATATATAAAATAAGAAATTAACATGGCCGGAGAATCTGCGAAAAATGGAAGACAGTGTCTGAGGATTAAAAGGGAGCCTTCCAAGCGTTGGTACGCCAAAGTTGGAGTAGAACGGCCAACACTGGGTTGAATGAGGTGGTGCTCATGATTGCAATGACGAGGGCCACTTAGGAGAACAGGAGCGACCCTGAACTCACCGAGACACCTCGGTCTATCGATTTCCTCCCGCGATATCTTGACACCCTGGTCCACCTTCTTTAACCACCCTTAGACTGAAATGTTGCATTGTAAGGAGTGGCCGTACTATATCTACCACGCGTGCCAACGTAATAAAGCGCTACTACGGTGTTAAGTTTCACGCGACACACATCCGTTAGGAAATTACAAGATCAGAGGAACGTGGACCAGCCATTTCTTCGATAAAGCGACGGTGGCCGACCGAACGAGCAGGCAGCGGCGCACGGCGCCGATAAAAAAGACGAGCGTTCCCTTCTTTCTCTCTCTCCTACTCTACTTCTCTCCTTTCCTCCTTCCCTCGTTCTCTCTCGCCCCCTCTGTCTACCGTCCCTTCGTCTATCGCGCGCGATGCCGTTTGGGGGCGGTGGCGGTATGTCGAGGACCGTCGAAGGGGTGGCCAGACCGGTCGGGCGGGCGACGGGTGGCAGCGAAAGAGGAACGGAGAGGACACAGGCTGGCGGAGTGAGTGCGCCGCGGTGGGGGAGGGAGGAGGAATGGAGGGAGCGCGGCGCACCCCGGGGGTGGGACAGAAGAGAGGGTATAGAAGCTATCGACGTTTTTACGTAACAAATCAGTCGTAACTGGCGCGCACCAACTGTGACCGTGCGCGGTAGAACGACCAATCACAGAGCCAGCCGATATTCGATACCCGATCACATCATAGGTTCCTGCCCGCCGCTACGAACGCCAAGGTAGTCCAATAGCCAGATGGGAAAAAGAGGAGAGAGAGCGGGCGAGTGGGTGAGGGCCGGGGGAGGGATGCGTGGAAAGGGATGAACGGGCGAGAGGGAGAGGAACACTCGCGCCAATGTCGTGGCAAAGCGCGCGAGGAGGTGAAAGAGAAAGCGCTAAGGCTGGGGAACGATTGCACCCAACCTCGTGGCAAGACAATTCGTCCTTGGTCTCGCCATTTTTTTCCTTGGACAAGGTTGATGCTCCCCGAGGGAGAGGGTGGAACGGGAAGCGAGCTGAACGCCAAAATGGTGTCTCCTCGGTGGATCGTGCCGAGCGGCGCACGTTCTGGATGACCGAGCGCTAACTGGCATGTGGGCAGCGCTAACGCCTAACCAGCACAATGTCAGATCTCGCGGATCCTTCAGACCCCGAGAACAGAAACTTTCCTCTGTTTCTTGACGAAAGTTTTGCCGGCTCTGGGCTAACTTTTAAGCAGATCAGTAGTTTGAGTTGAACGAGGAGGACACTTTAACTTGATCCGCTAATAAAGCTAACCGACGCTAATCTTAAACGCGTTTCCATCGCCCGAATTAGCTCACACTTTCACCCCTGCAAACAATTTCTAACCGCCCGCCCGCGAGAACACACGCAACGTACTCGTGGATGATTTATGCCTCCAGTCGTTGGGCTCTACTTGGATAGGACACCTAGAACTATCAACGTGACCACCTGCCAATCCTCCAACTAACAAGCTCCCACGCTTAGAGATACATAGGTATCGTTAATATCGATTCTGGATGATGCTGAGCTTGCTGGGACACCATTTGTCTCGGCCGCTACGCAGGTCCAGGCGAAACTCTATCTTAATATCGGCTGGGTAGCGAGGGCAGGGCTGGATACGTGATCAGAGAGAAGGAGAAAAATTGCGATGGAGGGGGGTGGAGAGAAGCCAAAGGGATAAGGTAGGTGATGTGGAGAGAGAGTGAATAGCGCGAGATGGACGGGTGGGTGGCGGTGGAAATGGGGGATGGACAGGGGTAGTCGGTGGAAGTAAAGGCGCTAGCGTAGAAGGAGCGTTTGAATCTATGGTCGCTCGGTGGAGGACGGGCGGGAAGGGCTCGGCGCTCACCCCCGCGGCCGGATTATAATCAACCCTTTTATCCTAGGCTTTCCATGTCGCTAATTTCCATAATTACACAGACGCTAAAATCACAATATCCTCTGCCGGGCAGAAAGGAGTAACCTACGTGAGCTTGCTCCTCCACCCTCCGCGCGGCGCGGCGCGGCGCGGCACGGCGTCACACGAAGAGAATGCCTGGCTCGGCGGGGCTGACACACGGGGGAAAGAGGAAAGGGCCAGAAAAGGAAAAGAGAAGGCCGCTGCAGGCTGCGAGGAGGCCGGGGAGGAAGCGGCTGGATAGAGATAAAGGTGCTCTTTAGCTAGGACGCCGTTCGCTCGCGTGTTTATGCACTCGTATCCGCGTGGCCGGGCATGGAAGTGGCTGGATAACCAGCCAAGTGACAAGCCAGAGACCTGCCAGCGCGAGCACGCCTCTCGACTCGAATTTTGAAAGGCAGCCAACTCGGAAAAGTGGGTTTAAAAGTCTCTCGATAAGTGTCGGCACGATGGCCTGCAATTGCATCCACCTATTCGCCGGTGGAACCGTTTCTGTTCATCACGGAGGCCAGGCACACGTCCCTGATGGATCATCCTGCACTCTGGCTTGGTCCGATCGCGCTCAAGTTGAAGCTCGCCTCCATAACCAGCCGCCACCCCCAGGGGCGAGCATCGAACGCCGTTAAAAAACTGTTCGTGCGATCGTTTAGAGGACGCCCGAAGCCCGGGACCGGCGACCGGAGGATCGCGGTGTCAGCGTTGCCAAAAAACAGGGTTGAATAGTTACCTTCTGGGCGACTGGGTCTTTAACCCTGTTCCTGGGTGCAATCTTGCCCGCCTCTCGATATTCCAGCGCAGGAGGACCCGCCGAGTGACTGGGGTTGACTTTTCTCACTTTAACCTCACGATGCGATGCTTGGCTTCAGGAGGGGGTGGAGGAGGGGGTTGCTGGAGCTGTATCGAGCGGCCCTCCTACATACATCTATCTCCTCCGACTCCTTCCCTCTCCTGGCCGTTCCTCTCACCCGCCTCCTCTTTCCCTCTTTTCCTCCCCCGCCGACATTCGTGGCCTTCCACCCCTTCCATCCCCTTTTCCAACCTTCTCTACCTCTTCCACCTTCTCCTTCTCCGGCTCAGCCTCCCTCCGCGTCCTCTTCTCACCCATCCTTCGCGACTCGCCTACCTATACCCCCTCGTCCTCCTTCTCCCGACCACCCCTCTCGCTGCCATTCTCCTTCTCGACTCCGACAGACTCTCCTGACTCGCTCCCTTTCTCTCTTTCCCTTTTCTTTCCTACCCCTGTGTGTTCTCACGCACTTGCTCCTTTCTCTCTCCCTCTCTCCCTCCGCAGGCCTCAGCTACGGAACGCTCTCGCCGACAAACAAACCGCAGACACTTTGCAGTTTTACGCGATCGCGAGTTCGTTCGTTTGTTTACACGGCCGGCGCTGCCGCGCGAATATTGTTACGCACTGCGGCGAGGCCCCCGCGTAATAAACAGAAGGTAAAAACGGACCAACGTTCCCGGGGACTCGATAAACCTTCTGTTTATCGCGGATCGCCAGCCACGTCCACGCTACCCGACGATTTAAATGTTCATTAAACAGGGACAATGCTCTCCGAAGTAAAACCGCGTCGTGGCCTCTGTAGAAGTCGTAGACACGGATAGAAATAAAGATCCGTGGATCTTGTTCGTCGAGCAACGTATTTGTACGGGGACTGCTCCCTTCTCGCGGAGGGAAGACAGCAGAGGACCTTTCCGACGCTCTACAGCTTTATGCACTTTCCTTTACTGCTCGCCACCAGGGTTAGGTGAGTAGGACGACGTTTGGGAGAGGGAGGGGAACGCTCGACGCCCGAAATTGCAGTGTCGAGTTGCCCGAGAAACTTTGGATTTCGGACGGAGCGGCGAAAGCGGCGAGGGGAAAACGGAGTACAAGGTCACGCGTCGGAGCTGATTATTAACTTTTCCGGCGAAGATCGCGCCCACGCCAGTGTTTCTCCGTCGAACACACGACGCGACGCTCCATTCGTTATCATTTCTTTGATTCTACGCGTGTCCCATGCTATGCTTTTTTTTCCGTTATACTAATTTGACGTAGCTACCGCGAGAAAGTAAGTCATGAGAAGAATGTCAGAAATCCGGGATGCAGGAGTGTTTGCAACGAGGATGAATGGACACTATCGTGACACGAATGGCACTTTTAACATCTTTCATCTGTTCGAAAGGAGTGCTGTACTCGAAATACCAGTCACAAATCACAAAAATGTCCCTTTTAAAAAGTCTTTGCCGGTTTTATCACCGTCGCTGTGGGAACAAGAGCTGACAAACTTACCGTTCCTCGGATGCTACATAGCAAATGAAACCTATCATCGTCGACACAGGTATCGACTAACAATAATTATTCGATCGTGGTGGAATCTCGTCAATGACGGGACGACATTCATGCCGGAGCTAGAAATTTCTGGAGAAATATCGGTCTCTAAGCCAGTACCTCGTTATTTTCCATCGGCGTGTGCATTAATTGCACCCCGCTCCCCTTCATACACGTGCACGAAGCGTCCTGGATGCAGGACGCGGGCGTGATAGGAGGGACGTCGCGTGGACGGGGGCGTCGAACGGCGCGGAGGTGCTGGACGAAGAAGAAGCGGGTGGGATCCGCGGGGAGGGGGAGGGGGGCTGAAGAACGGGAGGAGAGGCAGGACGAGAGGAGTAGGAGAGCAGTATCTTGGAGACTTCGCACTGTATCTTGAAATGAGTTTTGTTGGATCAATAAGTTCCACTATAAGAACACTCTCGCTCTGTCCCGGTGTTGTATCGGGGTGTTGGTTCTGTCCGTGTTTGTCTGTGTCTGCAAATAGATACACGCCGTACATGAGTCTCGCTTTCCTCCTTCCTCCTCTCTTCTGCCTTTTCTTCGTCTCCGTTCCTCTCCCTCCCTCTCCTCTTTCTTCCTCCCTTATCCCCACTACCCTTCTCCGGTTTCACCATCGCCCCCTCCCCCCCGCCTCCCAACCCCCCACGGTTAAACGTCTATGTATCTGTCGCCTACCAGTCGACTATGTACGAACAGGATAGTCGCTACAAGCATTTCGAGATGAGTCGAACTTAATCTCTCGACAGACGGGCCTCTCTATCCGAAACGAATCTACCTGACGGTGATCACGTGAGCATGGATACGCGAATTTCTGTGATTGCCGGTGGCGACGCGATCCGGGGGTGTGAGGCTGACGCAGATTGGCAGAAATTCGAGCAATGGTGGAGTCGAGACCGGGGGGTAATTAGGCTTGTCGATCAAGGAGCCGGGACAGCTTCTTTTTTTACATGACTCTGCAGGGGTGTCAAAAGGATTATCCGACTGATAAACTTCACGTCAGAATCTTCATTGGCGGGATAGGTTAAATTTTATTGCAGTGGAAATCATAAATCTGTTTTTTAGGAAAAGCCATGCCGTCATATTTCAAGTCCTTTCATGTTTGCTGGACGTAGGTAATCGAAAGGCGAGCTTGCCACGCACCACGCACTGTATAGGACTAAAAACGTGTAACAAGGTGGTAGAAGTACGCGAATGTAAACCTCAGCTGTTTTCTTTTCCACCAATTGTAGTCATACCATGTTATGTGTAGTGTGAATTGAAGAAGGGTAATGACATCTATAGACAGCAGCGCATTTATTATTTCTCCTTTTTAGACATTAGCGCATTTAAGGCCGTCGTAGACTAAAAGAGCCTGCTGCTGTGGGTCTGTAACGAGCAGTCAGAAACACTTGTGTCGTTTGGAAAGTATACATTGCAAAAGTATTTTGGAATTCAGATCGCTTGAATATGTCTCGAGAATGTTCACTATATTTCTTCCACCCGGTATATCCTGATAGAATACAATCTACACCAGGCAACGCGGGGGGTGGTTACATAAAAGCATATTGGCAGCCCTGTAAGCAGGTACACGTCGCACATGCATTCGCGTGCACACTAGAACGGAGGCAGACAGTGCAGCCAACCAAACAGTGGGCTACAGTGTCGCAGTGGAGCTCGTAGATAGGGGGAACAATCGCTATCGGCCCGTAACAAATGCGCGGCAACCTGCGTTCGCAAGCCAGCCCAGCATCGTTTTCCTCCCTCTCCTCTGCGGGACGATCATTATATTTCCTGATTAAAATAACGCTAATGCCTCGCCCGGGTTTTGCGACCATCGTCTCTCTGTACGTCTTCCGTTTCATCCCCCTCCGATCGCTGCGTAACCCAGCGTTTCGAGGCAAGCGCCTTTTGGCCCTGTGCCTCTGCTTAACTCTCTTTCTTGGGGGCGGTAATGGCATCGTAAATTAGACGTTTCAGCTGTCGCAGGATTGATTTCACGACGGCAATATCTTAAACCCGGCGATTTGTACTGATTACGTAATTAAATTTCGAGCAATCAAAGAATTGTAAAACAAGAATGTATGTCAGTGATGTGGACGCTATCGGGTCTTTAGTCTCTTATACTTGAAATTGATACAAGCTATCATTAGTGTTTCTCAATGACCAATATGAGACCGAAATGGTAGTCTAGTTTCATTCCTTCGTTCCCAATCGAATAATCTAGATTACAACCTTCCAAAATCACGTCTAATTGCGATAGAGGAGTCAGCTAGATGGCAACGTCGCCTAACCAGATTCAGGGTATGCAACCTCCTCCCATCTTCATCTCGGCACAATAAACCTGATCATCGAGTCGCGGCCGCCTCTACCTTGAGGGTTTCTTCGTTTATAAATATCTAAATCTCGAGGCCCTTTTACCGGGAACAGAGAGGGGCCCTTTTGTGCGGGCAATCTCGAATGATAATCAGAGTCCTCTTGTGTCTCCCGTGCGTGGAACGGCGGTACCGTTTTACGACAAGTCCCGGTAAATCATTCCAGACCTCCGTGGAAACGTCACGGGATTTGGTCACGCTCGTTCCCGCGGACTGGAGAATTCTTCTCCTTGGTACTCCTCCACTTATTCCGTGTCCGTGGACCCCGATGCGCGTTTGATAACGAGCCGGAGTCGAAACTGCAGCGTTATGGCGGATGTGGTCGGAGAAAGATTGGCGCAAGTTACGGTCCAAGTACCAGAAGTCGCAATTCCTTGCAAGATCTCTCACGATGGAACGATGCGGACCCATTGTAATTGGATTTGAACTTGGTACCACGTATGATCGCACAGAATAATCCTGTCCTATGACCATCGCCCAAGTGCGTCGGAAGGAAATAGGAACAATGCGCATATACGTGCAACAAGAATTGATATCAGAGAAATCATTGTCATCAACATTGTAGCAAATATTTCTACACATTACAGAGACCATTAATAACTCGCTCTATATAAATGTATGACTACCAAAGATGAATGTCACCATTTTGATCAATCCCTGAAACAAAATGGGACCCAGTTTGGATGAATTGTATTTCCAGAACTTTGCAAACTACCACCACGTCTATCTATACAGATATCTTGAAGCGCCAATCATTCCATCCCACCATAGGTTTTGCACTCTCTGAATAAAGCCTATGGCAGCTTTCGAGCCTCGATTTCTATCGCTACACGAGGAAACTCGAGCAGGATCCGGATTGCACATGCGAAAATCCGATGCAGCGAGGCGACGCTCGCGATAGACGCGCGGCTACGCCGGTTCACGCGCGTAATTAGAAGCCGCCACGAACAATGAGGAGTATAACTTTTATTTCGCTTATCTACCTGGTCTATCTGTGCGCCTCCTCGAGCGGTTTCTAGCCGCGTTTTGCGCCAGCCACGGCGCACAGGAAACTATTTAACTGATTGTCGCTTCGAGGTAAACTTTGCAGTCACTTTTCCGCACGGTACAAGCGCTTCCTGCTCTCGAGTCGCTTGCCTGTGTCACGGGGAGAAGCTGCCGTGTGACCGTGGAGTTGATGATTTAGTCGCTCGGAAGGAAGCTCTGGGAAAGTTGAGGCACGGCCTTCGAGTATTTGGAACATCGATAGCTCGTGGGTGAAAAGAAGGGCGAGGCGGGAGGATTTGATGTGGATTTATTGACAAAAATGTATTTAATTGTGTGGGGACCACATAAGTTAAAATGTGAAGGCATAATCACTTGTTAACTCGGTTGAATTCATTTTTAATCAATCGCTCATGCAAGGGCATACAATATCAGATATCTAAACACCCAATCCAAACTTTATCGGATTGCTTGCAGTGGTTTGATCTACATATACAATAGCCCTGCATTTGTTTCTATGATTCTTTTCCATCGCGCCGCAGAAGACAGCTCCACAAGCGGATCTCAGAGAAACAACCAGCGTCTAGCAAAATGTCCACCACAACTCGGAGAACTTTTAATACGGCTCTAAAGTTAAAGTCCACCTTTTCCACCTTGAACCTCTTACTTTCTGGCTATCCTATGCCGCCCTCGTCCCCTCGCCCACCGGCCCGCCACGGAGTAGAGCTCACGGCAGCGTCTCGACGTCGGAGTCCTTTCGTCGAGACGCCTCTAATCGTAATGGTCGTGGAGTGTTAATGTTCCCGTTAGCACGGTTGAGGTGTTTAACCTTGTTAACTCGCGCGACTGCCGCGGCTCCGACTGAGCATGCATCTCCACTTCCCGGTTGTGGTGATCAGTGACCCGTGTGTTCGTAACTTCGTTCTTTGTTTTTCGGATTTGTTCTTTGTTATCTACCAGACAGGCAGGAAATTCGTGCCATCGAAACGAACAATTGTGACGTGAAACGTTTTGCGTTAAAATTTTTGTAGCTTCAAAGGATAATCCAGTCTAAAACGAGTCAAGCGAGGTTGTCGAGCTATCGCATCGTTCCATGCCGAAAATTCCAAAAAGCTTAAAAAACTGCAAATCAATTTCGTGACATCCTCAGATTAGATCAACCGCGAGGCAAATTCAATGGCATCAGCTTGTTCATTTGAGTTTCGAACGAACTTGTCGCGACGAAATGCCAGCGAATCCCGTGGAAACATCGCCAGGATGTGGCAGCTCGATTAACGCGGGGTTTAACAGCGGCCATAATCGGTTTCCTTGCGAGCACGCTCGGTCAATCGCGGGAACGACAATTTCTGGAGGTATTTTCAGTTCCCCGTGGGCCAGTCTTCCACTGGAATATATCGATAGGACGAGCATTATCATATTATGGAACTCTCCATACAGTTTCGGCCGACCTCCCTTCCTTAATTTAAATTCTATTACACCCCGATCTCTATTCCCTCTTTCCTATGAATATTCAAACTCGACGAGACCAAACCCCCTCGGCCGTCCTCTCTTTCCAGCATCTATCGAGTATCCAAAGAATTAAATTAATATACCGGGGCAAAACAGCCCCCGTTCCCCTCCCGACGTCTCCTCCGGGCACCATCGCTGGAGAATCCACTGACACATCCCCTTAGAGGAGCTCGCCTCGGCGGCCATTAATGTCATTTCCACGATAAAGCGGAATAATTAGCCCGCAAAATCAAGATCCGATCGATTATGGGCGAGAGCCTGGCTGGAACCTTATACGATTCAGTGCCAGCTTTTCACAATCTTCCATTACTTTCGGGGATGAAATATAAGTTCATGGCCAATTAAAGGCTGAGCAGTTGACATTGCAGGCCATGGATGGAATTTTAACGTGAATCCCGTCCTTTAATCGTCAATCCATGCAGTCCATGTTTTGTCAACTGACTTTAGACATTTATTGCGTCACTACTTAGTTGACGATTCTGCTGATGTAGCGTGTGATTCTTTTATTACTTTCGTCACTTTAGCTGGAATTAAACAACTTTCAACTCGAAACACTGCTTTTGATAAAATTTGAACAGCTCATCGGACCTCGGAGTTTGCGTCTCTAAGAATGACGATGTCAAAGTAGCATAAACAATGCCCATAATTAAATGACGCAAGCTTTCGTTTTAGACACGGGAATCGAAATGCAACGTAACGAAGAAATATTCTAAACCATCAGGCGGTATAAATAGTCGTTGTTAACGGGCATAATTTCTCCATCAAGAACAAGAGACGCTATTAATCGTGTATACTATGTAGCATTTCATGCGCGAACCGTGGAATTCATTAGGCGGCCGAGTTGGATTTTATCCGCGTTATCTTGAGGAGTGTATACGCGTCCTATCGCGACTGGGGTGCATTAAAAATTGCGGCCGCCACTTTTCATCGCGGCACGAACAACGATCGAAGGCAACGAGCAATACTTCTGTTGTTTGCATTGGGAATAGGCTGATGGGAATTGAAGAACGTTCATTAGGACGATTCAGTTTTCTATTAAATGCATCGTGCCAACAGCGTTTATAGGAAATGGCATCGACTTCACCGGTCGTTTGCAGCTTTCGTGAAAGAAACGGCGTGTAGAAGACAGAATTATTAAAGGAAAGGAACATCCGGCTTCTATAAAGGAGATACGTAATTCCTCCGCGCTTTTGTTCAAGCTCGACTAATCGCCGGCCATTATCGCCGGCTTCAACGATTCAGAAATGAGGTAACCACGAAAACAATTTGTATATCTACAATTGAATCGGTCTAATTAATGGCTGGTGCCGTTCGAGAATTCTATCGCTGACTGCTTTCAAGTTTCGCCTCGATATGTATTGGTCATAATTGGGTCTGTATGGAAACATATGCTATTCTGCGTGGAAGGATTCTTCAATCTTCCTCCGCGATAGGTGCATCCGATACGCTCTAATAAAAACTCAGTTTTTTTCCGGTTTAACATAAGTATCTATTTAAGTTTTCAATTTATAATTCTACTTATGATATCGGTATTGAGATATTTGAGACTCTTATTCGGGGAACAAGAGGACTGCAACTTATTCAAAGACAATCGAACGTGAACTGTTTTATTTTCTAGTGAACCTGTCTTCAGATAAATTAATTACTGGTTCGATTGTATACTTGACTCATAGCATAACTTGGGCAATCTTCGTGGGCAATGTCGTGGGGCAATGAAGAACAACTCGGATGGGGTAATCTCGAACCATCGAGATTAGCAACGATAAACGATTTTGATGACATTTTCAGCATGCATAACACTTACTTAAATCTACAAAACAGATTTTTGAATTTTCATTACAGGCTCAGACAGAAAAAATTTAAAAAACGACCTTTACTATTTTTTTTTATGTTCCAACCAATTGCAATTTTTTTGCAACTCACAGGAAGAGGAATTTGAAAAATACATTAGGTACAGGTTGTAGCAACATTTTTTATGAGTTGACTATTGCAGCCGCGCTTTCTGTGCGACTTCTGCGATATTTAGCACTCTGTTTGTGATTACCCCACGGCAGTCAAGTAATCACAAACACCAAGGGTTTTGCTTTCTCACTATAAAGTTGATTTTGATTATAATTTTTCAAAAAATTTTCAGTACTTTATAGATGAATAGTTTAAGTATGTTTGTAAATAATAAACAAATTCATATCTCATATAGTTTTCGTTTCGTTTGCTTTTTTGCTTAGGTGTTCGTAATTACCCGACTTTCCCTTATTAGTAGTAATTCTAGACGTATATGTACAATTTTACTTATTTCCTATTATTCCCACGATTAACTTATTTAAATTGATATCATTCTTATGTAGGTGTAGATTTATACATAGGGTTTGGGAGAAACAAAACTTTGAACTTGATTTCCCTGGATAATTTTGAGTCCTGTTGCATAGCAATCCTACGTCTGAACCTTGTTTTTGCGCTAATCTTTTTTCTCTTTTCCCTTTTTTTGATCACGTCTTATCTATCTTTGTGCAATGATGACGTTTAATAATAATAATAATACCACATTGCCAACTTGAACCTCGTTTATTCCAATCGTACCGTTAGCCTGTTGGAACCCCGGGCCAGTAACGTCGTAGAATGATTCTACGTTAATATAATATATTTGTTATAGTTTATTATTAAGCTAAATTTGGCAAACGCGATGCAAAGTAAGCACTCGTAAAAAACGCACTAAGTAGCAATAAGTGGGTGCAAGTGAACTATTGAGATATGTGAATCGAAGTTTCAGTTGGGATTTTTCAACTGCGCTTTTACTCTGCGCTAACTCTGCTTGTAAGTAATTCTGACTATCTGCTTCTGGTTCTCTAAGTAGTTTTGAATTACCACTGTTCTCGAACTGCCAACTCGATATGCAGTTTTCTAGGTATCATGCAGAATCCTTAGCAATAGAGTCCGAGTAAGTCGAACTGCGTAGAAATTTGCACCTTGAAATGGAAACTGTGGCGGTAAGTAGCCTGCCGTAGACGATGTTGCTGGACAGCCCTTTTCGCAAAAATACCTCAGCGTCTAAAAAAATGACAGCAGAAAGCTGGTAGCCCACAAGCCCTAACAATCTCAGCATACCACTTTCATGTCCTACAAGTTGGTCGGTTCTCAGAGTAATCGAAGGACAATTAGAGCAGAAGTGTGAGGGGATGCCTGCAGTGAGTGCAGCAAGCATCAGTGACAGAGGATTCCAGGATCCCCCGCGAGTGATCCATCATCGTCCGCGCAACGCTCCGAAGCCGCGAATCGGCCGAGGTCGAGGCAAGTAGACCGTGTCCCTGCCGGGAACGCCGTTTAATGACGAGACGGGCTCGCTTGTTACGCGATAAATGTAGAAACGTAATTATTGATAAGCGTTAATGAGCACTCCCGTGGCTGCATGCCAGGGTGAATCTTCTGAATCACGCGGCCACGCTTGCTCACGCACAACAGCCCGCCATGCGATGCGATGCATTGTTCGAAAGGAACGCGCGCGCACGGGGAGGATCGACCGCGTTATCGACCCACGTACGAGCCGGGGGTCGGAAAACTCGGCTAAGATCACCGATAAATATAGCGCGTCGAATGAGCGGCTAGCCCTCTGGTTAGATCTCGCGATCTTGATCGTGGCCCCTCGTGCACGACGCCGCGTATGTATGTAGCTTCTCTTCGTTACTCTGTTACGCTGCATCGGCAGGGCCCTTTCTTCGGATTATTTTTCTTATATATGCGTGCCCATCGCTTGGAACCGGGCTAGCATCGTTTACGAGGGCTGCAACTGAATTTAGACGACGCTCGATGGCTCTTTCGCTGATCCACTGCCCGATTCAAAGTGATTAGCCAGGCGAGGGTAGCGTAAAAGGTTTCGCTCACTGACTTGACTGTATTTGCACGTGGTTAGTGCGTACAATATATTATGACGATGTATTGCAATGAACGCGCTATGTACAATTTCGCGAGAAAATCGAGTTCAAAGCCTTGTTTTATTTAGGTTTGGTATATAAGGCTTATGCAGTAGGTAGGTAGGGTAAAATAGGCGAATATGAGACTCATTTCTTAAAAATATCATAACTCTTAACTAAGAACACTTTTATTAAAATTCGATACACGTTTTGAAAGTAGAATATGTATTATGTATTTAGCAACCTACTGGAAAGTACTATAACAAAGATTCTGTTTCTTTATAATAAAATAAAAACGAAACTCATTCACCTCTCATATTAGGAGAGATCGTCATATTTAGCTACTTTAGTCTATAAGTTAGTGTAAAACTTCAAGGAACCAGTAAACCTTAAAATTTACTGTTAAATCCCATTTATGTAGTATTTACCGTTATGGGGCGGTAAAACTCCGAAATATCCCAGGAAACATTGTGAACCTAAGCAAGTAACGCCAAAAGCCGAAAGGTGTTTCAAGAAATGTTAACTTCAACCACACCTAAACCCGAAATTCAAATACTTTATAAGGTATTTCGAACTTTCACCGCCCTTAGAGGTAAATGCTAGGATTTATTGGTAAATATTCACCGATCTTCGAACTGTTACCACGACATATATAAAAGTAAAACAGACCCGCATAAATCGGATGTGACTACATGACAGTGCTGCAACTGATTTATGTCAGCACTGTTTTATCGTAAAAATTCGATTTTGTTTAATACGTTATTGTGTATCATACGCACGAACTATATGCAAAACTTAAATCAAATTGGTGATCTGAATTTCATGTACTACTCCTCTCGTGAGTGGTGTTCCTGAGCAGTTGGGACTCGTAGTGCGCACTTCGGTGTTCACTTGCTTTCTAGATTTCAATTAAACGACCTTAACGATGACCGATCATAAGTATAGAAGCTTGTAGACGCAAGCTTAGATCGCTAACAGTAGAATACAGATACAGTTAATAATGAGAAGAAAGTGGAAGATCGACATGTTTATGTATGTATGCAAGTAACTTTAGTAGAGTTCACGGTCTGTGTAGATACTATTCACTTGTGAGAGAAATCATTTGACACTATACGACATAAACTATGCGATATATTCTACTTCCTAAACTATAATACTTTTGATGCTATTGTTCAAACCTTTTTTAGCACCACTAACAAATACTACATAGTGTTCACTTAGTGTTCACTGAGCAGGATTTTTACAACATTCACCAGATTGCTCAAACAGAGAAGCACAATCCAGCTTCTTGATGAACTTACAGCTGTCTTGCAACAAGCAGTTTTGTGTTCCATGGCCCATAGGCCATTTGTACTATTTTCGACGGGAATGAAAACGAACGGGTCGAAAATCCGTCACAGTATTTTAAATCGGATTTAATATTAGAAAACCGTTTGATGTCGGTGGGTGGACGCTTCCTGCACGCTATTTCACCGGGACATCATCAAGGTATACTTCCACCCGGGGCGATAGCGCGAGTTTACTTCTCATTGGACAAATTATTACCGACGCAAACGTTCCTGGCCGTACATCGTCGGAACGACGACGTCAACGACACCAGGCCACTAGCAGCACGAGCCTCCAGACGAAACACTCGCTTACAATTATTACTCGTCCAACGAAAACCGCACAGCGTTTCCAACGGCCGTGGGAAATTCGCATTAGTCAGTCGCAGGGTCTGTCCTCCCACGACGAAAAATGACCATCAATGACCTCGTGCCATCCGCGGTGTCGCCGAAAAGACACCTGGTGCTTCGATCAAAGCGATCGTTGTCCGCGGCGCGGGCAAAATTCATCTGCTATTAATAGCCAATGGGGAGAAGCGTCGCGAAAGGATCAGAAAACGCTGAAGCCCTCTTCGAGGGTATTCGCATCGGAGCGTCCGTCGCCGCGCGCGCGTGAGCGCCCGTGCACGAGCCGCATACCATATCTAATAATGAAATAACTCGAATAATTCAAAAGGAGTTATGCGAATGCCTTATCGTCCTGACGCTTTGCATTACCCGCGCCAGCGAGGATGGACGAGGCGGAGGCGGCCCCAACCTGTGGTGGGAGCATATTTTTAGCGCCCCGTGTTTGATTCCGAAGATCGTGATCACGCGAAAGTCTTAACGGGATCTGATTACGACGACACCGATTTGCTTTCCTGTCCTCTTCTTTTTACCTTCGTTGATAGGCTGGGCTGATTTCCGTCCGATTCACGTTCCGTGTTGCCCTCTTTGGTACATTGTCCACTACTGAGGGAACTTCTATGCTGGGAGAAACTTGATTGAACCAGGAAGATCTACCTAAAGATGCAACATATCGTATTATTGTCAATCACCTTTCATTAAAGAGGAGCACAATAAGAGGCAGGAATTAGAAGTGTCAAGTGAATTCGAATATCTGACAGCGTGAACTAAAATTGCAGGGATCAGTTCACAAACCCCAGATAGTTATCGCCGAGAAAGTAAGTCTTCTGCCATTTTAGTGAATTCTTGAATTCTGCCAGCGTTCAATTATATTTAGACATTGATTAACGTGGATGCCCATCAGAACGTGGATTTCATTCGTTCAAGATTCCCATCATTGTCCCCAATTTCGACAGATTATAAGTTGGAAATCAATCACACTTCCGGTAGCGCGAAGTGGCTCTGCTGGCAATCGACTCTAATTGAATCTTCCCGACGGAACGGGACGATTAATAAGAATTGGAGTGACGCGGGCTTGAATTCAATTAAAAATGTCAATCGAAAGGTGTAAGAAACGCTGAAATCACTTCAGCGTTCTCTCTAATTGATCCCTCGACTGAGATCGCGGAGTTATTATTAGAATAAAGTAATAATGTTTTTTGGAACCTAGAGTATTAATAAACAATCACCAAGATTACTACCTTTATTTAAACAACACCATTCGCACCGTTGTTAACCACACGCCAAACCTACAACTAACGTCGAGGCTCACAACTGCCCCCAATTTTTATTTCTAGTCCCACTTAAATTGTCATTACACAAAACTGCATAAAAGGATAGCCTGCAGGTATAAGCACCTTCATCATCTTCGGTACCAGCAACAAGATATCTTTCAGAGGAAAAAATGAGGATGAACGGTACTAAACCCACCACCAGGATCTCCTAAACCAAACAAGCTGAACAGAAATACCACAACCACTGGATACTCCAACGAGTCTTTGTTTCTAGGATAATTGTAAGTGACCAGGCTGGCCGTGGCGCGGCGCGCGAGTTGTGACGACGCTGCGCGTCTCGACGATTATTACGTCCGTCACGATTACGCGTGGTGTCGCGTCGTTAGCGGGGCGACGTTCGCGACGTGGTGAACGGTCCAGTGGCCGCGCGTCATCCCCTTGCGCCCGCGAGCGCACGCACGCACGCTAAACTCGTCATTTTTATAACTGTTTTCGTGAGCTACCGCTTTCTGGCTTTTATAAATTACGCGCTTGCTCTCTGTCACGCTCGCGCGAAGCCCGCGGCCGGGTGTAGTGGCTTTGATCTGTGGGAAATGTCTTTCTCTATATCCGCCGTCCCGCGACGACTCTCTCGTCACCTCTCCCGTCACCCGCCGCAGCCCGCTCCTAGCCAGGCTGAGAACGAAATGCAGTTACCGCGCGACTCTTCCTCTTGTTCCCTCCTTCCACCCAATTCTTCTTCCTTGTTCCCCTATTAGCCCCACCCCCCGGCTTTTGTAACTGTTCTTACGCGATTTTGCGAAGGGATCCGAATAGGCGACGGCATCGTAAGATGAATTGAAGGTTAGACGTTTCTTGGCACGCAAAATAGTTTATTTCTGACGCGTGGTCATTGATGATTGCTGAATGTCAAATCGAAGTGACAGTCACTTATGCACCTCTGTTTTTCGTAATCACTGAAAAACGAAGAGGAAATATGATTCCGAGCAAAACGCGTTTAAAGTTTCGAAAGAGGAATATAGTCTACCTGCGTGTGCGCAGAAACCATTTATGGCGCGCTCCACCTTTTCGGCTGTAAAATCTTTAATTTTGCGAATTTTAACATACACCAAACGGCATTTTACTCGATAAGGGTAGTACTTCCAAAAAATGCAACAGAAAATTGAGTTTTTAACTGCCTAGTCCCCTTAATCTTACGCCTTAACTATTCCTAAGTTAGAACTATGTATGCTATATCCAATTCAGCTTCGACGCAACCTAGTCCCAGGCGATTTCTACTTGGTAAATCTGAGATGCTTAAACTGTTTTAGGCCACAGAAATATGCTCTCACAATATGATTTTAAACCTTCGACGCAAAGTATCATCTTCCAAACTGAAATCGCATTAGAGTGAGATCAAGCGCAAGCTATGGTCGCTGGGTAAATATTCCGAGCAGACGAGACGTTATTGTCTGACAAAATGTCAGCATTTCCTCTATATATACTTCTTCGTCTCGATGTTCGAGGATGCATTCACGAAAGATCGTCCTCGTCGGGCGTTTATTAAGCCGGAAGTCCTCTCGGAGACGGTTATCCGCTCATTGAACGCCGCGACAGCGATAACTGTTCAATGGCTTGTGGCGAACGCGTCTGGTGAAATTCCAGTAGCATCTCTCCATTATGATTCCTCTTCTCTCCCCCGTGATCTCCCCTTTCCTCGTTCCACTCGCCTGGCAGAGATTTGATTTGTCGCGTAACTCGCGCGCGCTTTTGAGCTACGATAATAGCGTCCTTCCCAGGCGCCCGCTCGTCCCTTCAACTTAACCGTTATGCCCAGCGATGTACAAGAACGCGCCCTGACGACGCTGCCGTTGCGATCGAGAAAATCCTTTCCTCTTCTTTAGTCACTCACTTTGCGCTGGGATCAACCCTCACGGCGTAGCGGAATTTATAAGGTCGCGGGGGAAGGGGTACGTGTCTGGTCCAAGGTGATTGGTTGCTCGCTCATGCGTATTAACAGCAGAATGTTCAATTGCACCTGTAGATTATTCAGAACTTTGTTTAAAATAAGTTTTCGAAGATTATCATACTGAAGGAGTTCATCTACCGTTAGCAGTTACGCATGCCTTTGAGATAAATGAAGCGAAGCGTGTCGGGGTTGATAAATTGTGTAAACATAAGCGGAAGTAATGGGATAGAAACTAGCTATAATAGGAAGCGAGAATCAGTTACTCGAGGTAACGAAATATTGAGTCGGTAGTTTGGAAGCTCGGAGAATAGAATTGGGCAAGTCTTGCGATGACTATCGCGCTGGTGGAGCCGTCAGAATGTATCCGTCTGAAGGAAACGCTGGTTGACTCATCGCCATGCAAGCAGACACAAGAATAATTCAGTGGCTCGGAGAAGATAGCCGCGGGAACCAGTCACCGATCTCGAAACAACAGCGGCCGCGGCCAGAGGTACGTGTCCACCGACGATCGTTCGCTAAACCGGTAAGCAAATTTATTCCCCCGTTATTGAGCGACGCCTCTCGACCGCGTCCGGCCGTGTCATTACTCCCTTTCACGATTCTCGTTAGCAAAGATTCGCGCTCGCGCTCGTGCGCGCGTAAAGCACCGGGATCCTGTAATAAGACGTGTGCACGTAGCCAAGCGACTCGACAGCGACATTGTCTTTATGGTTCGATCGTTACCGTTACCGTTTGCCCGTGTGAAACCTCGCTTTGTTACCTTTTTACGCATTGTGAGAAGGATCGCGTTCCTTCTGGAGGAGCGGGTAGTAGTTGAAGCGCAAGAAAGAGGTATGCAGATTCAAGGGATTCACAGATGGGAACAGAGACCGTGGTACCAATGACTGATGTCTACTGAAACGGCAGCTTCGGGCGTTGTTAACCGAATATTGAACCGGGATATACATATGTAGGGGAGACCGGGGCAAAGTGAACCTCGGGGTAAAATGAGCTTTCTTAATTTATTCTTTATCAATAGAATATATTTACAAATTTTGGTGACGTAATAAATGTGCATAATTATCATTGTGGTATTACACACATTTATTACGTCACCAAAATTTGTAAATATATTCTATTGATAAAGAATAAATTAAGAAAGCTCATTTTACCCCGAGGTTCACTTTGTCCCGCTCTCCCCTACATACAGTACTGTCTCTCAAATGGCACGCGTTTTCGGATTCTCTATACGCGCGAAGCTATCCCCACTACTTCGGTTGTAGTCGCCGCGCCGGGGCATCGCGTATCGGATGTCAAAGAAAAAACCGAAGAAAGGTTCATAAACATTCTCGATAGTGACACACCTCACACTCTGACCGCGTGAAATCAAAGGAAGCCGAATAGACTACTCGTCTCTCAAATTGCGTGCGCCCGGTCCCGACACACGCGACTATAGAGAGACAGAACTGTACATATATGTACTACCTGCACACAGTGTGGGTATAGGCTACTTATGAACAGCGATTGTTCCGGGTGGGGTCTAGTCATTTAGTCTTAAAGCTCGGCGTCTATCGATCTACTAGTCGTGATACGTATCAGAGATAAGAAGAGACATCAGAATAGGTGATTGATTGGTCTATATAACTGATTTCCAGGTCCTGCGCTTGTTCTGCGTTTCAGCCTAACTGATCATCAGTCTGAAACTACTTCTTCCGCCGATAGACTAGCTGTGATGTGAATTAGAGAGACAGAGGGAGAGGGGAAGAAAGAAAAGGATTGTGTTAAGCGAATGATTTGTACTAGAATCTGTATTTCTGTTATGTGTTTAGATTGACAATCAGTATGGAACTGCTGTCACTGAAGATGCGCCAGCTGTGATGTGTAGAAATACAGAAAACCCACGATAACCCACTGCGTAAATAATATTTGGGACCCGTGGTGGTTCTGTCTCAAGGTCAATTTAGTCTCAAAATACAGTAAGAATTGCAAGCGTGGCGCGCCAGATCAGCAGAGTTGCCGAGGTATGAAGCGCAGCAGCCGCGACGTCGATCGCACCGGCATGCATTACGTTCAATTCTTGTAATTCAAACTGGTCGATCCGACGGAGGAAGAGGATTACGTGTCGGACATGGGCCACGTAGAGAACTCGTACAGAGAGCACGGGCGCCATGGCTGCTGACTGGCTGGTTGGCTGGCAAGTGTGTAATAAGATATCCGCGGATACTCGAAGCCCTCAATTGGCTAATTTACCGGCAGTTAGCGGCTATCCGACCGCTTAGGTCATCCCAACGTGGTGGCCGGGTATTCGGCCTGAATAATTTATAACTGCCTGTTTACGAGAATTGAGAATAATGAATTTCAGTGGCACTTCGCGCTCTACGACGCATCATTGACGAACTCTACAGCTGCGGGCCATCGGGACGGCTCGGATGTTCGTTATTAGGTGATACGACGGCACACGTATGCTACGTACCGTGAATAACATCCTTCTTCGCTGGGACGGTGGCAAATGAGGCTGCAGCGACGGCTACACGTGATGGAACTCGATTAACTCGGAGAAAATGACACCCTGCTCATGCGTCGAGGCGATGCGTTCGGTGCTTTCGAAACTTTAGCATCAACACTTCGCCTGGACACCGATCGACCGCTTTCGATACGATTTTAATCTCGTCAAATATTCCCTTAATTATCTATATACACCAATAAGCTTCCTATGCAACGTGAGATCCAAACTTTTCATTATATTTCTTCATACTACCATGTCGTTAGAACTTCGAATTTTTCCTCTTTTTTATTCTATGGGTATTAGAAACAACGCAAGAATTTGCCACTGCGTTTCGACAAAAATCCATATCCCTGCGCCGATACGCTTCGGATATGCGACAAGAGCGTGTAGGTGTCCGTCATCGCGACACTTCCGGTGGCCGCGTGAGCCAGCCCGATGTAAGTGAGCAGTCAAAGAGATGGCGCCTAATAGATTGGTTTGTAGGTGGACGCATTATTTGCGGCGCGCGTGTGTACGGAGCGTGTACGGCAGTGTGCATGGCCGAGGGCGGAAATTAGTAATGGAGCAATGAGCACCGCGTCGAGTAAAGCTGTCGAGCCCCGTGGCCTGAAACGGGACTGCGGGACGGGGGACTGGTCGTCGTGACCGTTTTCGTTGGGATTGGATGACGCGTGGATTTGGGCAAAACGCGAGCGTTCGATTCGAACTTTACGAAAAACAACGATCACGGAGTTTTCTGACAAGAGAAACTCCTCTTATTAAAACCATGATTTCTTATTTGTAAACAGTTGTTCTTTCGCAGCGGGAGTTTAAACGCTCATATATAAAGCAAATATAAATTAATATATTAATTTAAATGATCCTCATTCTGGTTCTTGATTTCGGAGCTCAGATTCACTCAAGCACCTGCAACAAAGTGCACCTTCCTTGATTTCCTACAGCCAAAAATGAATTGCTCAGAACACCTATCGGTTCCTGCGCTTTTAAAGACCGACTTCAGGTATATACGCATTCCTCTCGCCCCCTCGGGCACACGTAAAAACCGAAGGGGCGAACATAAAAAGGGGCACCGCGAATCTAATCGACAGCTTCATAAAATTGAACCCATAAAATCATAAAATCAACCACTCGGTCCCGAGGGATAGCCCGCCAGGAAAATATTTACAGTCCTTTTTGGCCGCTCTCGTTCCCGCGATCTTTCGCCAAATAGCAAGGGCCTCGAACCACGCTCAAGTCCTCTCAAACATTCTCACACATTACCAGCGAATTATCAAACAGACCTATCTGACCAATTTGAATCACTCTTTCTTTGTCAATTGTGCAGCCTCTTGGAGACCTACAGGAAGTGCACGAGATTTTAGCTGCAACTGCGTCGTTATTGAAATTTTGCAACGACTATTAATAATGGTTTAAAGTATTCTTCATCGATGTCATGTGCTAAATCTTTCGCTGCCTGTATTTCCAATGGTGACGTCGTGGGCTTAAACTGGCATTCTGATTGCGAGGGCCTCGAGGCCGCCGCTAGGAGCGACGAAATCGAAGGATCAGAAACCACGCGGTCGGTGGTCAGCGCTCGTCCTCGGTTATCTAGGAGCTTTTACAGCCAGCGCCGATACTCACTTTAGTGGCGGATCGATTTGGAGATATGCAAGCAATAAGCGTTTAATTGCACGGGATTCCTCATCCCGTGGCAGTCTCTTTAGAGCGGGCCCAGCGTTGACTATAAAAGGCATCGGGAACTATAAAACGCATCCTTGGACGATCGTTCCTGCACCATTGTATGCACACGGTTCTGTCTTCCTTCCCGAGTTTTTCTCTCCCCTCGCCGCCCTCCGATGGATCGCACGCTCAGAGACATATAATTTAACGATCACTTCGACTGGGAGAGCGCTTTGACGGAATAAAAGCGTAATTTCGGATTAGATTTGGCGACAAGGACGAATGGAACTAACCAATCTTACCGATACATTTGAAAGAGTTGTTGCTTGTAGATTTTCCGCGAGAGAAGACCTAGGAGCATACTTTTCGAAAATAATATTGCTACTTCGAGCTCAAACATGCAAATTGTTCCAAAATTTTTAACAAAAGATTTTGGTGAACGAAAGGAGGTGCGAAAATATCAATTCCGAGGAGAACCGAGAAACAGTTGGCGGAAAATCGTTTTCTCCTGGGAAACTCGGTACGCAATCGATAGGAACGTCCGGTAGCAAGTAATTTCGAACATCTGGAGAGTCTTAATTAATGGGATATCTTACCGCTTCGCTTCTTCGCGGGCATCGGTGCGCCCATCTGATTAAAGATAAACTCTCGCGCGAAATCGCCAAGTAATACTGCAAATATGGCTGAATAGTGGCGCGCAGGCTGCCTTCGAGAAAAGAATGCTTTCATTTCTATGGAACTCGTATCGAATGCGTTGAAAGGAAGGAAGTTGATTAGATAGACGATTTTCGATGGTTTCCTGTCTATCGTTGATAGGCCGGAGAAACGAAGATTCGATTGCGTGGCTGGGTATTTAATCGGACCGCTTCCGGTAATGAGGTTAGCAATTCTGATAAGGATAACAGGGATACACATACCCAAGGATACCGAAGAATTCGATATCCTTTGGGTGATAATATTTTATTGGGTAATTAGATGTATTCCTTACAGTTTTTATATTATTCTTGTGAAACGCTACTATCTACCGCTTGATTTTTTGGCTGACGCGATTTTTTCGAAGATTCAAAATCAGTTTGAAATGCTTTAACGTACGAAAATGGTATCGCTTGGTATCAATCATTAGCCTTCTTTTAACTGACGCGAGTGTATTAAGGAGGATTAGGCAATGGAAAAATTGTTTTTTATTGCATTTTCCGAAACTACTATCTTTTCTGAGTAAAATGCCGCTTGGTTTATATTTAAATTCGCAAAATTGTTGATTTGGCAGCTAAAAAGGTCACGCGGCACCTTAAAGCGTCTCCTTTGCCCAGAAACTTTAAACGCGTTTTCTCGAATATCGTTGTCTCTTGGTTTTCTCCTAGTTGCGAATGAACGGGGGTTCAGATTGACTTGAAAAAATTACAGGATGTATGAAACATGTGCACATTTTCAGCGCAACCTATGATATGGTATGAAAAAATTCGAGATTTTGATGAAAAAATTAAAAAGTCGCGGATTTTTAGTAACCCACAATTCACAAACACGACCGATTTTTTCTCCAATTTAATAATTTTCTTTTAATTTTAGTTTTTATTGATTGCACGGGAAATTATAGATGTAACAAATAACAATCTAAGACCAATATTACAGCAAAACTAACGAAGAACGCTAAAATGGTTACCAGTCAGCATCGCCATTTTCAAAGCACATGTATATTTCATACCAACTTTTTTCAACCTCTATGCTAATAACAAACCTTGGGTAAAAGGATACATCTGGATTTGTTTTCATTTTTTTACAAACACATTAAAAAGAAAGTGTTTCTTTCGCGAAAAACGACTACCTATTTCCCTTAACCATATATATTTACTATATTTGTACCTAATTGAGTCAAGTTTAAATTATAGTAGCCAGTAAATAAGACAATTTTCCAAGAAGAGCTGGAAACTTGATTTGATAGTTGCCAAGTTAAAAGGTCTAACAAAGAAGCACCAGCAGCCTACGAGAATCGCAAGCTTAAGTAGAGACGTGTAAAGTGAAAGCTTAATTGAAACCAAACAATAATGTGGTACGCGCCAAACCACGCGGGTCAGGAATGGCATTCGTCTCGTGTCACCGTTTCCTCCTCTTTTCCCTTCGTTTCCGGCCACCCCCCGGCGCGTCTTCCCTGCAAACGTATTAAATTTCATGCATCGGCTCTCCCACGATTCGCAATTGCACGCATTACCCGCGATCCAGAGATCTGGATCGTAGTTAATTTTACATTCCTCATTTTTTCAGTCACTCGAAAACGCGGGAGGAATCGAGGGAACAAAAATGAGAAAAACACTGGCTTCAGAAGCATGACAGAAATGGAGAAAGAGGAAGAAGAAATTGAAGAATATTAAGCCAGAAGCGGGAAACTCACAGAAACGGACGTAAAAAAATTCAGAAAATTCCAATGCAATCGTAGGCAATTGATTGAGGAAATTAATAGTCAGGGTGCATTTCGATGCCATCGGATGAAAGTGCAGAATCGGTGTCGTTGGTTGCGGAGCAGAGCAGGTGGCGCCTCGGTCACCTTTCGCACGTTTTCGAGCAGCGGCGTAATTCCGTTTAATTGTGGAAGGAAAGGGAACAATTCGGTCGCACGATTCGCTGTTACGAGTGGTTCAGAAGAAGCCTGATTCCAGTAGCCGGGGACAAGGTGCCGAAACACAGCTCCGCCGAGATGCCGCGAGCCTAACGAGCGTGTTTCGCGGCGGAAAGTTGGTAACGGACACCGATTCGGGGCGAGACAGGTCCAGGGCGTCGATGTCTTCACCTCTGCCCGGCTGTCTGGTTCCGGCAAAAAGCGAGATTTCGAATCGCCGGGGCCCGTTGAACGTGTCATTACTTTTAACTAGCTCCGTCGGGAGCATCGGGTCCCCGGCTGGCCTAATCTCGGCAATTATCATCGCGTAGGTACACGGCGCGGCGAACTTTTACGAGCATTTCGGTGGAGAAGCGTAGAGGAGAGAGGATGAAGAAGTGGATCGTGTAAATGCGCCGTTGTGTCGTCGCTGTGCCGACGACGGTGACCCACGAGCGGCTTCCCACGGCACCGGGGACCTGTTCTTTTCACTAATTTTATTAAACGGACGACGAAACCGAAATATATGCCCCGTCACCCGGCGAACAGAGCGAGCAAAGGACAGGGTTACGTGCTCGTGAAAAATTTGGTAATCCAGACAGAAGATGACGGGAGATACCTCGCGGACTAAAATCTGGGTGACAGTCTCGCTACCCGGTGCTCGTTCGCACTGTTACACCGAACACGTCCCGGGGAGATGAGCTTCGTTCGAGGAAGCTCGATTAATTACTTTCCGAAGTAACAAGTTTGTTGAAATGAACGAACTTGGAGTTGCCTGCGCGAGGCAATCTGCTGAGGTGAAAAGTTTTCGGTTTCGGTAGAAAATAATGGTTGAGTCTCTCGTATCGATACTATCGGTCAGGTATTGTTCCCTATAGAGCTAGAATAGGTGCCCGACAAGGCTACAAGGAAACAAACGATTTCGAGAAACGAGAGCCACGAGATCGTCACCGCAGTTCGGGCCATTGCGATTAATTAATTTTACTCCGTGCCGAGACACTTAGTTTCCGTTCGTTTAAGCTCGTTAATACGCTATCCTCTGCCCCTCTGGTTGCCTCTGGCTTCCAACCCTCTCTCCCTCTCTCTTTCTCTCTCCACTATTCGCCGTCGAACAAACTGGAGAAACAGCTCACTCAGTTTACGCCGTGCATGTAAATTCATCTGCGCCAGTTGGCTCGCCGCGGAGACCGACCTCTGCCTCTGACCGATCTACTTGTCGCCTTCTCCGACTCTATCGCGAGTTATTTCTCGGAGGATCTTGATCTGGCATAATGAAAAAACATTTCTAGTCTTTCTGGTATTCTATAATTTACACTGTCGTCTCTTTTTAGCTATATGTATCCTGACTTTCAAAGTTCACTTGGAATTGCTACAGCACACAAATCACTTTAAACTGAAAACGAACAACGGCGACCTCTTTCACTTATTGTTAGCTCGATGGTGGAATCTACAAAGCTCTATTACCATTATCTTATTTACAGAATCTATAAATCGCTAAATAGCTTAGGATTCTGTCACACGAGACCCTTCCGTAGCCTTCGACTGGTATTTCAGATATATTAAATAAAAAAGAAAAACTATGTGGACATATTCAAAATACTTACGAACCACAGCAGCGTCTCGTGTGAAGTGGAATATTTGCCTTATTCTTCATGCCTTTTTCTGAATTCAATTCGTCCAGACACAAATAGCGAATCCGCTAGTTGCAACAGAGAATTGTGCGCAAAATGAAGTATATTATAGAGTTTCATTTCACTTTTAGTGTTCAGTCACCTCTGAAGTGGCTCCCTCTGTTCAAGATCCAGCGCTCGAATTTTAAGTCCCGCCGGCTTATCCAGAAGAAGACTCGCTGCGTCGACTGATAGCCGATGGTATCCTCAACGACACTCCAGAAATTGCACTTAGCCTTTGGAATTGCCGGTGTGTCCGCGGAAAACATGATGGCAGGACGAGAAGTCCGCGGCTGGCAAAAGAATGCGCGATGGCCGGCTCGTTACGCCTCGACCTCTCGCGCGTCTCTTTGTCTCTGGAGGCCAGGTGCCCGTAATCGTTCACAAATTAACGTCGCCGGTGCAGTTTCTTCTCTTCGCGAGCGGATTCACCGCTGACTCCCGTATAAGGGCAATATACCTGGCCGTGTTTCAATCATTTTGTTCCAGAGTGTTGTTCGCTGCCACTGGCCAAGGAGTGGCTTACTTTTTCCCTCCGCAGTAAAAAACACGCATCCATGACGTATATGTGTACTTGTGAGAGTTCTGCCTGCTCGAGGTTCGAGATCTGTTTGGAGGGACGCGAGCTTGATATGAAATCTAGCAAGATTATGACGGAGGGCCAGGGGGCAACGGAATCGACAGTAGAATTTGACTGAAGGCATTACGTTCGTTGTAACATAAATTACTAAAGGATTAAGTCATTGAATGGGTTATATTGAAGCCAAACATCAACAGGGGTGGCGATAGATTGGGATACATAGCCAGCTTGCGAGGATTAACGTAATCTGCGGTTTAAGAAAATCTTACATAGTGAATTAAGGACGCGATGATGAACGCAACCTATATCGCTAATAAGTCTTAACAGCAGCTTAATGCTAGGAACTTCCCACATGAACCTGTACGCAACAGAATCAAGTTCAAATTATCCTGAACGTAGCAACGTTCAGTGAATTATATCATATTTAAGTACGTTGAGTTTGAAAGGTCCACTTGAACAGGTACACCATAAATAGCGACGAAACACGTCTCGTGAAACCGGGTGTGGATATATAATTGATGAAACTTATATTGGCAACATTCAAGTGGTATGTAAAGGGTATTCTAGCGGACTAGCGAATAATGAAGACACATATTGGATTCTTTACTTGGATAGTATTTCATGAAACTAATTGTTCTCGTATAACACATTTTCTTACAATATTGAGAGTGCCGATATGTTGGTATACCTTCCGAATTCTAAGGGAAGATATTGTACTTCCCAAGAAGATGCTTTCTCCCTTTGAATCGTCAAAAATGCTTCGAAATGCTTTGGTCACGTATATTACAATTTTATTTACAATAATTTAAAAATGCGTTCGTTGTTATTCAGGTTAGAATTTTACGGACTCAAAACGTGTATCGACATCATCGACATACAGCTGATGAATAGACATAGCAGTAGGAATCGAAGATGGTAGCGCCTATGAGGGCTTGAGTACCAATAAGCAAAGAACGCAATCAACATATTTTGCTTTGTGGGCAAGAGTACTTTTATACTTTAAACCCGTTAAGGTATATAGTCAGGGTCGGATTTAGGGGTTTCTGCCTCTAGGCTATCAAGCGTCCGCTGCCGTTCCGCGAAATATCTTCAAATACATATCTATGTCAATTTGAAAGAGTCGAGACAATTTTAAAATTAATTCAAAATGACAACATGCATATGAGTTACTGTTAATTTTCTGCATGAAAAAAGTCAATTGTTTTTAAAATTGTCTGCAGCTTTTGTATTTAAACATTTTTCAATTTCTTTCGCCCAATATTTTTCGCCCTATGCTGCACCCTACTTAGACTACACACAAATTTGCCTTTGCAAATCTGTCTTGTAGTGTTTTCTCCCTTGGGCGTATCGCATTACAGAGTACTCCAGTGAGTCTCAAACAATTTGCTATATCTGTACCCACCAACCATACAATACAGCTTCCAAAAATTACACTGAATACGTGCCTCAGCTACTGACTCTCAACACAAATGTCCTACTACCCCCTCCCCCAACTATTTTTATTCGTCCATATATATAAATATATCCATTCCAGCAACTATACAGCATACTCAACCATGGAAGGGACATTCTCATTCAATAGGTCTCATTTCTTCTTGCAGGATCTCGAAGTTCGTCCAAGAATCCGCTCCATCCAACGAGTTGATCCGCGAGTCTACATCCATCAGAGTCAGTCGCGACGGTTCTCACACTCTCCACGTGTCACGGGAGGACCGATACGATCTACATAAAGATCCGGAGTTCATTGCTCAACGCGATAACCGCGGTGACGATGCCGCGGAGGACTCCCTCCCTTTCCACCTCTCATTCTTCCTCTCTCTCTCTCTCTCTTTCTCTTCCTCTCTCTTTCTTCCTCTCTCTCTCTGCCTGATTCTCTCGCGGCTCGTTCAACGATACTCCTGATTTATGGATATTGCCCGCTCCCGGTGAAGCCGTTCTCAGAGAGGCCCGCTCGGACACGTGTAATAAAACGCGACGGATACGTGCGTCATCGCGGATACACACGGTCACGCGTGTGCTACGGACTCTTGGAAGTCGTTTCCTTGGCTTGACCTCACGAACCGACACTGTAATATCGCCGTACGCTTTCCGAAAGCCGATCCAGGCCTCTGGATGGCGCGGCCGCGTTAATTGGTCCGGTGCGTTGATGCCCGTGATTTATTATGCTAAGTGGGGCGGTCAGGGTGAGTCACCTGGCTGAAATATCCTCAGCCGAGACCCGATGACGACTGGATTATTCGATTAGGCCGTCTGCTTATGAAGCTCTCCGTTTTGGGGACTTTTCTATGCTCCTTGAATTCTTTCGTCTTGTGAAAGTGTCCTCCTTCGATCTCTGATCCTTAGCTCTAGGGGGCCGCGAGTCAGCAGCGGAAAGTGATCATCCTTAATCTACGCATGAATTCTTATTCGAGCATACGTCTTTCGTAATTCCGACTTCGTCTGCGCTTGCAACTACTGCCAACTTAGGCTTCGTGACCTCCAGCGAAACTTCTTGAACCTCACCTTATATTACTTACTTCTATGTATTTACCAAAATCCCCAGAAACCCGTCGAAACAACCTACTCGGGTTCAGCTCCAATCTATAATAGTATGAGGTTAGTTCTAGTTTCCAAGTTCCTAGTTCCCTTCTTACAAGTTCCAGCTCCGAATCCTAGCTAGCCTGTCATTGCGCTTTTGCGAGAGCCTTTGTAATTTTTCAGCATGCTCCCTCGAAAAGTCCAAAGTCTCCCGAGTGTTCAATTTCGCGCAACCCCATTTATCGCGCCTCTTCTTTCCAAGCGCCTCGGCTCGGCACTTCTATTGACGGGAAGCGATGTTATCCTACGAACGAGATCCGTCGCGTGTCTTTTTCATTTAAGCAGCATCGGGTCCGCGCGAAGTACCGATTACATTGGGGCAGATACGCGTAAACGCAGAGCGACTCGTAAATTTTCTCCCCGCCCCCGCTGCGCCCCGCGTTCCTCGGGCCAGGCTGGAAGGGTGGGTCCTTCGGTTGATTTAGCATTCAGCACTTAAATCAATTCTAACAAGTTCGGTACTTAAGAGCTCCCCGAGTTTGTACAGAAGAGCGTTGCTCGCCCCGTTCCTCCTGCCGCTTCGAGCGCTGTCTGCGGGGGAAGGCACGCAGGGGTGGCGGAACGTGGGCGCAGATGGGCTCGCGGAATCTCGAGGCGTTCATTACAATTATCATAGCGGCCCCACAACCGTAAAATCGCAAACATTAAGACGGCTCGCGGAAGCCGTTTCTTACGTGGCTTACAGCGGCTTGCCAATGTTCGCCAGCTTCCAAATTTTCGGCGGCCCACCGCCTTCGTTACATCGAATCGACCTTCTGCAGCTGGCCCTAGAGACCTCTTCATCCGAAAGCTTTGAAGCGTGGTGCAAGGTGGCGGATTGAGCTTGGCGATGGATTGCTTCTGTTGAATCCGACTAGTCACTTCGAAGGAATACATACACAGCTAAGGTAGAATGTCCAATTTTGTAATTTTTTTAAACTGCCGCCGATCCAGAGCTCACAGCACCATCATTCAGAACTTTTTCCACGCCTAATTCCCCGCAATCGAAGGAAGCATAAGGTTTCAGAGTCCGGGGGTTGAGAAATGGCAGAGGAAAGGGGTGGGCTGCCTTTTAGCGAGTGCCGCGAGCAACCCCTTTCTTGTAATTCGACGAAATAAACGCCGAACGTTAGGCCAGGAGCAATAAAATAAATCAAGCGGGCGAGTCGGGAAGGAAAACATTACCCCCCTCGAAGCATCCCGATGGCAAACGAGGGTCCTTTGGTCGTTAGAATGCTCCTGGTCGAAGACACTCGCGCAGTGGTCAATGCTATCCAAGTAAAATTCTCACTGCCCGTTGATTGCGAATGATTTGCGGCCAGTTTCTGCAGTTCAAAAGGATTTTGAGTTACATATCTTCAATTCTTCCAACTGGAGTTTCAACAAACTTACCACTACGGAGTGTTTGTTCAGTTATTTCAACGCGCATGGACTTGTCGTTGGTCAATGATTCATTGTGCGTCCACAGATTGAGACGTGCAATATAAATTCCATAGCGACTGCTTTATTCTACGTTGGTAGACACGATGTTAACGGCGCAGCATAAAAATATAAGTTGCCGGAGCAGCGAACGTGTGACGCCAGCGGTGTCCAAGCTGATTATTAGCGATCGTAAAATATTGATTGATTCTGACACCTGGCTTTAACCACAGTCTATTACACGTTTCCCTGGTTGTCGACCACCAGCCAGAAGCTATTACTTTAATGATACCTTCGCCACTCTTGGCCTACATAATTATAAGCAAACGCGTAACAAATATATTTAAGCGAAAGGGTTCAATGGTGCACTGGTCCGCAACGTCTACCTTACCCGTCCCATATTTCAAGATACATACTATGTAATAGTTTGCTGTGGTCTACTGAGTTTCATCGGTGCATAAAACAATGACTTAATCAAACAGATGTTTAAAATGTAACATTAATCTTTTCGGATAGAGTGCAATTTGAAAGATCTGCTTATTATTAGCTACAACAGAAAAATATGCAAAACAAATTTCTGTCACCTCTACAAAGTCATCCTCAGCAAAGGGAAAGAGGTCAGAGAAGCTACAAGGAGAAAGCCCAAGATCTCCCTATACAATACACCGTCGAGCACTCCGCCGATAAATCAGATGCAGCGGGTTAAAAGGATACTCGATCCCCGAAAACTCGCGACCACCCTTTCGACGAACGCCACTCGCAGCCGCTCTTTCATCGCCACCCCCGCGACGCGAGATAAGGATCGACGGTTCCTGGGCAATCGGCGGAAGAGGGGCCCGAAGAGCGGGGCGTAGAGCCGGAAGGAGGAATCGGGAATCAGGGATTTAAGGACGCCATTGGGTGGGAGGGAAGGCTCGAAGAGTTCGAAAGATACGGTGGGGTGGCCCGTCGGGGATAAATACGGCGCCGACGGAGAGAAACACAAACAGTAATTACGAATATCTCGGCTCGGGATCGAAAAGACATCGCAAATCTTTAACTGGTTTCAGGCAGGGCTTCCTTCGCCTCGACGGGAACCAGAGGGTGATCTTCTGCTCTCTTTCGCTCTACACCCCTCCCCCTGCTGCCATCCCCTTACCCGGGCCAGGTTTCTCATTGCCCCCACGGGTCCTCCGTCTGCTGAGTATCAGCCTGCAGCGAACCCCTTTCGGTCGTACTTTCGGATTAACCCTCTCCCTTTTCCTCACCTCATTTCGTGTCGAAAACTTATTAGTAATTACGCCCTGGGTATCTGCGCCGGGATCGAAAAGAGAGGAAGGCGCGGCGCTCCGTCCTCCCTCGATCGCGCCTCCCCGCAGCCGGTTCGGTTTGCTCGGTCTTGGTTTCTTTAATCTTCGAACCACGATACGATGCCCTCTGTAAACTGTCGAACGAGATGAGAAAAGTTTCGCCGCTGCGGGAGATTGACATCATGTAACGGATGGATATCGTACGAAAGTTATCGCTGAGGTGATGGTTGCGGGGGGTTTATTTCGCTGGCACAATAATCTCCGAATATGACTCGCTAAACAGATTAAGTTTAGTTCTAGCACGAATTATTCAAAGTGGAACTGCACTAATAAGAATTGAAGCTCAATGAGATTAACACTATACATGTACAAAAAGTTTCGGAGCACACTTAGCCTTGTTTCACACATCACGGCACGGCACGGCAAAACATGTGACGATCTTATAGAAATTTGCCGTCATTGTGGTCAATTGCCGTGACGACACGTGTGAAAGGTCTTCATATAATTTTTGTTCCTTTCGCCGTATAAACGGCGCCGTTCCCGTGCCGTGCCGTCACGTGTGAAACAAGGCTTACGTTCGCTGCCAATCTGTTTTAAATGTTGTAACTATACATGAAATAATATTGAATTCTCAAATTCGCGCGGAATTGTATATCAAAGTCGTGAACTCACGTATAATACATGTGTAAGAGTAGCAGATAAAGTAAAAGAATTAGAATTTCGACCGTATTTATAAAATAGTTCCAATAAGAGAAAATGATATCGGCGCACTAGTTCGGTCAATTAAATATTTAAATAAAAGCAATTGTGCAATTTTGAGAATTATCAAATTCCAACAGTGACTGTTCAACCGACTCGTACGTCGCACGTTTCCAGCAAGCGTGATAATTTTATAAAAGCATACGCAGTATTTTTCCTTATCTAACTTTCCTTGAAAATGGTTGCAACTAAGGATCGAAACGTTGGAATTTGATAATTCTCAAAATTGCACAATAGCTTTTATTTAAATATTTAATTAACCGAACTAGTGCGCCGATATCACTTTCTCTCAGCAGATAAAGTGTTATGATTAACACTGAATCACTAACAAACAACATTACCCAATTAACAATATCCTACATAGGTAGAGAATGAAAAAATACTTGATACATATCCTTTTTATCAGCAGACATTTACGTTCGGGGAGTGAAAACTATCCTCGAGAGGACTAAAATAACGCAATATTTAAAAAACACAGAGGATTGAAATAGTAAACTGTTTGGCCGATACAGAAACGTGTCTAGAAACATTTGTGCGAGACAAAACGTTTAAACTAGCGAGTATGTGCATATTATAATGCAACAATAAACCCACTTGACGAAACTGAACTCGGACGTGGTGATAGTTGAATGGATTCATCGAAGTCAAATACGTTTATCCATTGACAACTGTTTCTCTCCGACGTGAAAATGCTTGATTCGAATGAGTTTAAACAAGTATCTAACGCTGCAGAATTAGCACTCATCGTTAGAAACATTGCACCGGCAGAATCATTGTAATTCGCACTTTCGTTCTCTCCGCGTTGATATCGAGCTCCATCCCGCTAAAAGCGATCATTATTAAAATCGATAACGTCTACGTCCGCCGAAGGCAGTCTCGTTCCCCGTTGGAAAATGCAAACGTGCAAAGTATCTCTGAAGGGCTATTACTGTTACCGTCACTGTAACCGTTCTCTTGATCTCTCTCAAGAGCACGAGAAGAGGGGTTCAGCGCTACCCAATGGATGGAAAGTGCTGGCAGTTTGAACGGCAGTATTATACGGAAAAGAGTGGCGATGTCTATTTGAACGAAGATAACGGGAGCCAGAGGGACGGGGAGAAAGGATAGACAAAACAAACTGGAAGACCTCCGCGAGCCTGTAGATATAGAGAAAGAATCTACATTATTCGTTCCTGCGATTTTAATTGAGGAAAGTTCAGAAATGAGATGCGTTTATGTCTGCAATAACTCCGGGGCGTATGGAGAATTGTGCTAAAGCAAGATGGCTGGATGATTTCCATTAATTTTCACGTTTTCTTTTGCGGTTAATCGCAAGTGGTACATCGCCACACCAATTGTTTTGCCAGACGAGGACGCCTCAAAGGCCCTCATCCAAACGATTCCGGTCAACTGATGTTTGCTTCGGTTAGCCAACCGGTTGTCCCTTCCGGCGCCCTATCGCACCCTTCCTGTCCTTTCCCGACAATAATCATAGGGTCTCCTTTAATTCCGTGGCAACCCCATTACATCGTCGACCCCTCCTTAGTCAAATAGCTCTTTCTCAACAGTCCATCTCACCTCGCTCCATTTTTCCTCCGCTGCATGAAAAAGGGTCTGATCTCGAACTTCCCTTTATTGGCCTCGTTTTAAAAAGGGTTCCCACCGCGTCTCCACGAGATGATCTTCAACGGGACTGATTGGACGGCTGACAAGTCGAAGAAAGGTTAACTGGCTAATGATAATACAGTAGAACTTACAGTATCCGAACACCTATTGCGCATTCATTCTACTATCTCAACAATTCCATCATTCGAACCTTCTATCATCCGAACTGTATATTTCTTGAAAGTTGGTTGTTATATGGTGGAAAATATTTGGTCTAATATTAGAAACATTACACTGAAATGAGAATGGAAAATGGTTCTAGTACTTAACGAACTCTAAGGCATTAACAATGGGGATGTTACGTTATAATAACGTAGTAGAGTAGCTTTAATCAATCCAAAACACAAACTCAGCTTTAACTGACAAGAATATTGTTAAGCAATATTTTAATTTCTTCTGTTTAAAAAGGAGTAGAGTGTAAAAGAAATGACAGGGAAGATATGCATTTTCACGTCAGTTCTAAGCATCACTGGTATTGGAAAAAGGACACAAACAAAAATATGGGACACGTAAGTTTTTAAGATAATATATATTTATGTTATATTTCATTTCTGGTGCAATTACTTGTGTAATTTCTTCGGAAATATATGAGAAGGTGCATGCTACACTATCCGAAAATTCGGGAGATGCCTTGGAAATATTTAAAGTTACTTTTTGATAAAAAGCGTTGATTATTTTAATATTCCTGGAATTATTGATACTAAATTCATAAACAGAATTTGGAAACTTTGTCCTAATCAAGAGATAGATTTCAGGTGCTTGGAGATTCAGATATGTACTTTGACATTGACCCTAATAAATATAATTCGTCAGGGAAAAGTAAAACAACTAAGGGAAATATTAACCTTTCCACATAATGATTTAATAATACCTCTCTGGAATAATACTTCTTAACCATACATTACAATACATTCATGTATTTCTTTTGCGAGACTGTTCGATTTTACCTGTATCACAGAAAAGTCGACAACCATAGGGAGCATCGCTGACAATAACTGACGCGACAGTAAAGTGTGCGGCTACCTTACCAAACCACAGATTAAAAAGTCCGTAAACACTTGAACACAGGTAAGACACCGGCTCAAGCATCGTACACATTGAGCGCTTTGAAGTAGGGCAAGAACTGCCACTGTCCACAAGAATTCCAACCACTGGGATTTGTCAATCGCCATCAAAGGCATCCCCGTTCGTCGACTAGTCGAGGTCCACTTGGGGACGCAGCATTCCTCGCCCCGGTTCGCGTTTATGTCCGCGTCGCCCCAAACACGCCATAAAATCAGCCCCTGCACGTCCTACGTGAACACCATATTCTCCCCTCCCGCGGAACGGAGGTTAGCGCGGGGGAGAAAAAAAAGCAGCAGGAAGGTTACGTCCCGTTCGCAGGCCGGTGGAAAATCACCCCTCGGCCCCTGGATCACGCGCTCAACAAGTGTATCCCGCGTGAAAAAAAAAGGAAAAAAACGGTCGCGCCCCGACCATTATCGGTGAAATTGGGAATCAATAGGCCATGAAGGGGATGGGGTGGAGTATATACGTTCCTCCAGCGACGTACGGTCCTCCACCTCTTCCACGTTTGTTCGCGCGCGTGTCCCTCATCTCTCTAGCGGTGGGACGCGGTAATTCGATTGTCGCCTCTGGGGCTGTTTAAAAAAGAAACCACCATGAAATATCGGACATCGATTTCGGCGAATAACGCGGCAACGACGCGTGAGTAGCGCTTAGGGGCAGTTGCAGTAGTGATTGAAAGAGACTTTAAACTGGGAAGTATCTCTATCTATTTCATGCGAAATGAAGGGACTTTAAAAAACAGATCAGGAATGCCATAATTGACATCGTATGCGACAATATTTGGAAGACGTTAAAAGATATGCCTAATGTAAAAACTGTTGACTGGGAGAAGATTTCTGCAAATATTTCTGCAGAACCTTAATTTTTTCGAATGTTATCGGTGCATTAGATGACAAACGTATCAGACTAATTAACTGTAAGCCAAGCCATAGTGGATCTATTTATTATAACAACAAAAAGTTCGTTTCTGTTGTTTTATTGGTAATGTCTGACAACAATTATTATTTCACATATATTAATTTTGTAGCATTAGGAAAAGAGTTCGACTCCGCAATTTTTAGACCAAGTCAGCTTTATAATCAGCTCGAAAAACCACCGTCTAAACCGTTGCCAAAGCTCTGCGACTAAGGTACAGAAGACACATTAAATAATTCAGTACCATATATAATTGTGGCTGATGAAGCTTTTCGATTATCCGGTAAAATAATGAGGCCATATACACGTCAAAATTTAAGCGAATAACTGCATAGAATCGACTTTTGGTATTTTAAGTAACAAATATCGAATTTTTCATCGTCCGTTAAATGTCATATTGGCATTAGGGATTCAAATAATAATAGCAATATATACACAGCACATTTTCATAAGAATTCGGGATGGATATAACGTTGCTAATTCGTTAACAGTAAATGGATTCAGTGACACCGTAAAATTAATTAAATACTCTTACTAAGAAGGGGAAGACAGGTTGTGATGGACATCGATTTTGATGAGCCTTGACGCGATGGATCTATGTCGAAAATAAGTAAATAGGTGTCCGAGCGTTTAATCTAATAGGCCTTAATAATACAGACATTTCCATGTAAATTATTAAATATTTCATGGTGACTATGGGGTTTTAGTGGTTTGTTTTTAGTTTTTTCGTCTTTTGAAGATTTCCCCACGTTAAAAAAACGTAAATCATCGTGGGGAAATCTTCAAAAGACACCTGGACGTCTCCAGAGGGGAATCACCGGGGGCGCCAAGGTAGTGTGTGATTTTTGCCCATTAAAACCCCACAGCCACCATCAAATGTTTAATAATTTACACGCGTCTCTGCTATTAAGGCTAATTCGGTAAAACGCTCGGACACCTATTTACTTATTTTCGACATAGATCCACCGTGCCAAGGCTCATCAAAATCGATGTCTACCATACCCCGTCCTCCTCTTGTAAGTAGCATAAGTGCTAATACTTAGTTTACGGGACGTATTTGCTAGGTATTTTATAACATTCGATCACTTACGGTGCTAAGATTCGACCTCCTATTTTCACGAAAATTGTAGTTTTTACTCGAAAACTAGCAGCCTGGGGTGAATATAGAATGAGAGATATCAAAAGTATTTCAACCCGCCCACGTCTCATATTATAATATCCCTTGCATGAAAATTACAACGTTAATGAGATGCTATGATAGAAACTCGACCCACCGTCGTGTTCGGAGCACATACGTTGATATTCGGCACCTTTCATTCCCCAATTCCCGCGAATACGATGCTTTTGTTGAAATTTTCGCAGGGAATTCTGCTTGTCGGTAACTTTTTCATTCAGCCGCGAGTCTCGGGAATATCATTATTCCCATTATATCGTGCCAAGCATTCATTGTGACGAATTGCAAGTTTTGGAATGGCGATGTGTCGTTACCGTTTCGTAAGAACGGGTCCCTTGGATTTAGATTTCTGAACGCGAGCATAATTCAAGAAAAAAGCCTCCTGTAATCACTTACTGGCCCACAAAATGTCCAATGATTCAAAAAATCTGGAAAAGTTCGTGATCTCCCGCAAGCTCCCTGAATCGATTAAACGAGACTTGATCAGATACCTAGCGGGGAATGTTGTTAAGCTTCTCAGAATTGGAAAACAAACAAACCCATTATCGCGGAGTCAACAGGGAAGACAGCCTTTTATTTATTTGAAAGCCGCGTGCATGGTGGCCTTCTCGTCGCTGACACTGGCAAACTGTTAGTCAACGGCTCGTTTATCGCACGAAAGTATGAAAAGTAATTAAAAGCGTGTTTCGGTGGTTGGCGAGTACCGTGCTTTCGACGAAAAGCACCAACGTTCCCCTTGTGGTTCGCGGAACGGGAGACCTTGGCCGCCATTGAATCAGTTTCGCTGGTGAAAAGAGGCCTCGAGGATTGAATTAACGGCACGACCCGCAGAAAGTCTTCCGTTCTGTTTCTACTGCTTTCAAGCCTGACACCTATCTATACACCTGACGTCTGTAAAATCTGAATTGCTTTGTACTGAGCCGACGTAAGGAAAATTTCAGAATGTATTGTAAACAAATTCGTAATTATTGGTTGCACGTTACTTTCCGAATTGGACTATAAGCTGAATTCTACAAAGATCTGTTGGTTTATCATGACAGAGTTTCTGTTCTGTCGCATTGAAACACGTGGTTCATGAACGACCCATATCGCGGAGTGCGTGATAAAAGGTTGGACGTGTTCGTGTCACTCCTTTTAATGCGAATGGATAAAAGTTTGCACGAGGGATTCCGGAAAAAAGAAAAGAACCGGGAAATCACGGGTCGTCTCGACTGAATTAGGATTTTATATATCAGCGCATTAGAGTGCAGGCTCTTTTCTGATTAATTATTAACTTCGATCAGAAAGTCAAAGGATCGCGCAAGAGTTTTCTGAACGAATGGATGTTTGGAGAACCGCGAAATTTAGCGGCAGATTTCGCGAAGGAACGCGCACACACGTGGAAATATGGCATTAGGTGAAAGGTAGGAAAGCCTGTTGACCGTGGGAAAATTACTTTACACCGTTCCATTATCTTTAATAGCGATGCTCTCGATCTGCACTCCATTGTGGATGCTATTCGACTGGATTTCGTTGCGTCAGAACGCTGCGGTTTTCCTTTAACTTCCACGAAACGCCGTGCACGGAATCTTTGTTCGCCAGGGCGGGCAACGAGTGTTTCTCAATTACCTTTTTTAATTGGCACCATTTAATGATTCCAGCAGGATCGTTTAGAAATCGACTTCCTGTTTCTTCGTGCAGCATTCTGCCTTGACTCGCTGAAAATCGTATCGGAGCAAGGAATGGTTTCAGCTTCGCGGTAGTTTAGGCAAGGACAGAAGCTTCCGTGAGATCAATTTTAAAATATCGACGAGATTCTTCTAGTTGCACCTTTATTTATTGTTGATTTAGTAAATGGTACACATTTTATGTGCCAGGAAGAGAATAGGTGGAATGATATGTGGTATATCATTTTCGATAGATAGATGCCATCAAACAGGTAATTTCGAAGCAGTAGCGCCTGCAGCTCGCAGAGAACATCTCCATCTGTCGAAACCGCCGGCAGACAATCGTACATCTAAATAGGTTAATAAACGGGGATCCGTCGATGCTGACGGAATCCCCTCAGAACCAATTGGCCACGTATCACGCAACCTTCACGTGATAAACGTAATGCGTGCGTGGATCAGACGGTCTAATGATGAATCTACTGCGATGGACATCCATTAGGGGAAACGTGTAGTCAATGCCCAGATGGTTTTTCGACGTTTAATTAGGAAATAACTGTTTTTCTAGCATTGGAATAAACGCGAGGATATATTCCAGGGGGTATAGTTCAAAACAACTTGACCTCTCTGATCATATCAACTTTCAAGCACTCCTTTCGTTTGTCAATCAAATGTCGCAATGAGGAAGTTGTAAAACAACAGCGGAGCTGGAGATGAAAAAATTCATTTCCGAGAGCTTAGAATTTGAAACGAAAACTTCACATTATTGCAGCAGTGTATTTACTTTGGCAGGTAGACAGTTACCTGAAATCCACTGAATTATTTTGTTGAATTCAAGTTTGCGTCTAATGCCAAGTCGACATCTGCATATTGAAAAGCTTTCTCATAGTTTTCACAATTCCCCGTCACTCGAAATCGAATTCACACCAGACCTACCTAGTTGTACCGTCACTTTGATATTTTCGCTTGATTGATGCTACTACTTATCATTATCGCAAGCGAGAGTGGGCAATTTACCAGTAAAAATTTCTGCCAATCTTCAGGCCCGGCGGCTCAGACCGCTGCTGCTAATAGACACGTGACAGGCTGCAGGATTCACCCTCGTGATGTTGGGGAAGAAAGGTGCGTGAGGGTTTCCTGATGGATACGCGATGCCCGAAAATAAAAATCCGTCATCGGGCGGAGGGCTCCGATTCGAGAACGAGCAGCGCGTTGCTCGATTCCCACGAAATAATAGAAAATAAATATCTGGTCGATGATTAGTCTTCGTGCTGGTTGCACGCCTCTTCGTGACATCCCTCCGTGCTGGTTCGCGGTTCGTTGCACCTGGGAAGAAAACCAATGGCCAGACGGCTGGGGAAAGACGGGGGAAATGAGTGGGGAAGTGATATTCGCAAGGAAACACTCGAAGAAGCCCCACATGCTGGAGGTGATCTACACTTGATTGTGAGAATGTACAAGTTTAATGTAAATATGCCAGGAAAACATACAATACATAAGTACCTACTTATCAACGCTGACTTCAAATAATTTATGGTTTTACTCCTCCATTTCCACTTCTCATAGTACATACATTAAACTACTATATGAAAAGTTGCAATGGTTCCAAGTTATTTTGGAGATACTATCACTGATTTCTTTTAAATAGGTCACTTCTAACAGACGTGCTCTTTTTGACACATTAAAGTTACTGGTTTCCATTGAAGATCAACGCATCACCAAGTCACTTGTAGCACACGTGCCACCTATGGACGAGTCAGTGTTATTCACTGCTGTTGAACAGGAAGTTTAACACTTCACCAGACAGCAACTTAGCAGCGGACTGGCTTCGAGCGGCAAGGAGGGGCCCAACTCGCGCCCTGCGGCTGTTTTTAAGAGCGGCACGTCGATGACGCGGTCGAAAACGAGATCGACCAGCTGTAGAAGAAAAATTATCACCTCCGCGTTTTCGCAGCGAGCAGGTGCTGGCAATTAAAAGGCTCGCCGGCGTCATTTGTTTCCCTGACGATCTTGACGGGCGCATCTTCCGTGGCACTTTTATAGACGTCAGTTCTTCCTGTCCGTAAATCGAGCAATGCGTGAAGGTAGCCAGTCATTGTTCGAGATGAGCCTCTCCACGTCAAATCGCGCAATATTCGCCGCATAGTCACTGATTTTTATTCAAATTCGGACCATTTATTCTTACTATTGAGAAAAGAGTTTCTGCGGAATTTTAGCTTTCAGGCTCGAACGGTTTTCAGGATATTAACCATTCAATTTTTGTAAAATCGAGCGGAATGGGCCAACACACAATTTCACACTATTATATATTATATTTTACAATTATGCACAGTAAATGTTATGTCTCCCTGCTGTAAGCAATAATATTCTAAATTAAATTTGAGTTTTAATTTGACGCTGACTCCACGATCAGATTGATGAAAAAAATACTCCTCGATTCTCTGGAGCAGCGTTGGAGCGGAGCTCGGAGCTGGAGCGCGGAGCAGTGGAGCAATGGGATTTTGCCCGGAGCACGGAAAATTTTTACTGCTCTACTGCTCAAAATTTTTTTTATTATTTGAATTTTCTTTCATTCTATAAGAGCAGATGATTGGAGTTTTTTTTTAATAAATACCAATTCGCAATTTTTCATTAAAGCCACGCAGCCCGGTGTTAAGGAGGCATAGTATTTTCTTTGCCCGAAAATTAAGCATTCTTTATAAATGTTTTCTATGTGGAAAGGAAAAGCTAGAAAGATGGGGTTTGTTGCAAATGAAATATCACTCGTTGAAAGTATCAAAAGAATTTTTATTTAAAGAAAAAATAGCTGGAGCGGAGCTGGAGCAAATATTTTGATGTCGGAGCGGAGTGTGTACAGTAATTCGTCGTAATAGTCCCGACGAACGGGGCTGGCGGCGCGGCGGGACAACAACGCGATGCAGACACTATTCCCTTAGAGTAGTATATGCTCTAAGACTATTCCATGCGGCCGCTGCCGCGAGTGAGAATACCCAAGAGCCGAGCGAGAGGGAACGAAACAGTTGACACGAAGTTGCCGTCGTCTCTTTCGTTCTCTCACTCTCGACCGAAGGATTCCAAGAAATGGTGGGGATAGTGAGTGGGACTATTACGCATGGTAAAAACGGGACAATAACGACGAATTATTCTAAATAAAAAAATTGCTCTGGAGTGTCTCGTGTAAAACAACTGTTTCAAGAAGTTTTAACAATTTTAGGAACATTGAATGAAAAACTACTGTTCACAACATGTCACATGCGATCTGTGGAGTGGGTGACATGTTGCATGCGGAAAAAAGAAGCGACGATGTTGCCCGTTGCCAAAAAATTGCCTCAGTGGAATCTCACCTTTATGAACCGCCCAATGACGGCCGCACGTTCTCACATGAATTGTCCGCGATCCACTAGGACCAACATCGCATTCCTTATCCCTTCAGTATTGCAGCGTTTATTAATTGGAACGAACCATAAATCCCTTGGCAATTATAGTTAACAAAATCATGTTGCGTGGCATGCACGCGAGCGAACGCGTCATTATGCACGATACATTGGAGCAGAAAGCGTACGTAACACGTCTTGTTGTTTAGTGTCGTAATGGTCTGATAACCACCTCTGATATCGATACCATCGTTCCTTCTAAATCCCGGTGCAAGCTTATCCTTCCGTAATTTACGCGTTATTCGAGGAACAGATTGTTATTAAGATAGCCATCGAGGATGTACCATAACGCGGTCCATTATTCTTATTTACTGGTGGGAAACGGAGCCACCGTGATAAAGGGGCAAAGTATCGAGCAACGCGTGGACCCATTTGAAAAAGGGGAAAGCAATGAGAGGTATCGTCCGCTCGGTAGTACAGAGAACTCTACGTTGGAAACAATAGAGGCAGGCGCATGCGAGATATAATAATTTTGTCTGCAAATCAATAGGTCTGGAGTTCTTTAAACCAACTTACTTGATTGACGCAGTGTATCGAAAACATTATTATAGCAGTTGCACTCTAAATGAAAGCAATTCCATCGCCACAGTTCACAATGCAAACCATGAACCATTGGAGCGTATTCGGACAGGAAATATTTGTGAATGCTCCCCTTCTCTCTACGCAATCCCATAGCCAACGTTCGCGCCGCTGACACCAGGTCCACGGCTAATAAATAACTTTCCGCTGCAGGTAAATTTTTCAGTTAGCGAACCCTCAATTACCTCGACGCGTCCGCGTTTCATCGTGAACTTGGAATCGACGCAGCGCTGAATAATTCAACGAACAGTCCCGTACCCCCCAATCGATGGCCGACGATTCAACGGTAAAAACTCACGAAGCCGGGGGAACGCGATGGCAGGGAACAGGCGAAAAAAGGAAGATCGCGTTGGGGAGGGCGCAATTATACACGTGCCGAACCGGGACGGATGAGTCGAACGTTATCCCGGGGTCGTGGTTCGAGAGGGTAACAGGTGGTCGAGCAGGAAACATAGGCTATATAAGAGCAGATACTGGCCGACTGGTTAGCATAACAATTGCACCAGCCACTGTGCTGTACGAGAGCGCAGAATGATTTATGCGTAGGAACACGCCGCGCGTTCACACGCGTGCGTTTCGAGCGTCTCGCGCGCAACGCATCGGTCGTTTGCGCCGTTTCTTGTGTCGATTCTGTGGAAGGAAAAGTCTCGCGGGAAGGGGTTACCGATCGATCGACCCAGGCTGGGAAACTTGAAAACCAGAGAGCAAGGGTGCTGCTTGGCGCAATTGTGTAATTACGACTCGCAAGAAGCAAGTGGCGTTTTTTTGGTTAGTTGGAGTCAGACATACTGTCTTATCGTTCTATGTCGCCGACCTTGAAAACCGAAGAATCGCCCGATTGATCCTATCGATGGGATGTTGGTCGAAGGTCGGGGCCGAAAATTGGCTGGGAACGCGCGGAATTTGGCAGTGAGCTTTGGTCGCGCGAGCAGCGCTCCCACCCCTTGTCGCAGCTTCGAATTCCTGGCTGGCACGCGTGACCGATGCGTACGCGCCACGTTCTGACGAGTTCGAATGTGCACGTCCTCGTTACATGTCCCACGCGCATCCCGCGACATGTGCCTCGTCGCGTCGCCGCTTATTACGGATTTTCAGGAAGATTTGTCTAGCTCACCGCGAATTTCTGTCAGACCCCTGAACGGTTGCTAACATTACCCGTATTGTTGGCTGCCACTCCGCGAAAATACACGCCTTGCGTCGTCGCAGCGAGAAATCCAAACGCAAGGCGCAACTTTACAATCGTAGGAATGCCGAGGGGTGAATTGAGCGAGGGATGCGTTTCATTATACAATCGAACGCTGCGCATTCCTTCAGCTTCAGTTGTTTTAGTTTGATTACAATTACAAGTGTAACGGGAAGCAACTTTTAATGTAATTCACGAAACGGACCACATCTACGATTGAATAGAAAAATCCGCTGTCATAAGTTATAGCAACTCAGCACCGAAGTCACCTGGGTTCTCGAAATCCTATCAGGACTCGCTTCCTTTGGTGAAAACATCCTACAGCAGTGGAATCAGTGTGGAGTGGCCGCTCGGGACCACTTTCTATACCACGGATTGACGACAGACACTGTTCAGAGCTGACAATATTGGACCTAAAGCGTTTTATGAGGTACAGAGAACGCTTTTTAACACCACTTATCGAATAGATTTCTACACAAGACATCGCTATTAGTCATCCGTATTGGTCAATAGATGACACTCTTTGTAGATTTCGATTAATCACGCGTTTAACGACGGCAAGGTCAAAATTATGTCCAATAGGGTTCACATTCCTTCCAGGACTAAGCTTCTCGTGTCTCAGGTCTTAATAGTGTACGATTCTCACGTGTCCACTAATCCCTTGTTAGTAGCCTTGAGCGGGCAATTGATTATATCCCCGATTCTAGCCATTTTGTGTAGTCTTTGAACCTCGAATAGCTCGTTTCTGTGTTTCGTGATCGATTAGTGAGAATCGTTGAATTCTCTTTGCGGACCCTGGATTCAGCGTCGCACCCTAATTAAGCAGATCATTAGTGTCATCGCGGCAAAACACTGGCGAATCGCAACGACGGCTGCTGTTGAGCGCATACCGTTACGCGATGGCTGCCAGCCGATATGGTTCCCTGACTAATGCGATCGCAGCGTTGCACCTTGCAAATTGCACCAAACTGCACTGGTCGTTCTATGGAGGAAGAAGCACTATCAAAGGGCACGATTTAAGAGACGAGCCTCTTTCCGCTCGTTCTCGGTGACGACTGCCTGACGACTATACAGTAACACCTGTCCACGGTTGTTTATTACGAAATACATACTTGGACACGGTACACTTTTATTTATGCTCTCGACTGCCTCCTGCTCACTCGATTCGGAAAAAAGTGTGAAGTGCCTTTTAATCAAAGATGGGCAAAAAATTATTTGAAATAAAAATTTGTGTACAAAATTTTTGTATCGAATAATTTTTTGCCCATCTCTGCTTTCAATAGGAGGATTTTTGTAAGGAAACCTCGCTAGACTGATATTTGAAGTTCAATATGAACGATCCTATGCAGTGTGTTTTTTAGAAATGGGTTCCGGATTTACAGGGAAGTAGGTACTCATTAGGATAACTCTGACTAAGCTGAGCAAAGAAATACGAAACCTATCAAAATTCTAAGCGATTTTCGGTTTAGGTAATGCAAGGGATTTGCCTGCTTGTAGTAATTTGTGTGGAAATGGGAACAGAGTACACAGAATATTAACATTTTTTGTGAATATCAAGGTAAGAATGTGATACGACATTCTTGTGCTGTCAGTATGCATACGATGAATAGAAATAGGCAAATCAATCGTTTCACTAACGTCGAAAATTGCTTCAATCTCTGACAGGCCTGATTTCATTTACCAGCTTTTACTCAGCTTATTCTTAGTGCCTAGTAGCTATCCAATAAGTTCTGAAGCTTTCCTAAAAACACCCTGTGTATTGTATGTATATAGTACTACTTACTTAGGTACATCTTTGGAGTGATCAGATACGCAGTTCCTGCTTTCAACCCAGTGAATTAAATACAGAGTACTAAATAGCTTCTAGAGACCGTGGAGATCTACACCGAAGGGGTGTCCGAGTAGACAAAGTAGTCGACATGAAATTGCAGCTTACTCAGCTGATGAAACATTTTCTCCCAATTGAAATAAAGAAACCGACTGAAATAGAGAAAAACAGAACGAAATATAAAACAAGTTTTATTGAACCAAGTAGGCCGAATTAGATATGAGCGAATTTGTAAGTTGAGAGGCAGTATTTTAAGGGAGAAGACCACTGTAAAAAATCGAAAAAAAAATCGATTTTTTCTTTTTCAGATTTTATGACAGACGTGAGTTCAAGAATGTTTTTCCAAATTCTAGGAAGAAATTCGTAAAATTGACAGAGAATATAGTATTTTCCGTGAAGCGATGTCAAGCGCGCGACTGAACCGAGGGGAACTTTGAACGCGTTTTTCGCAGAATGACATCTTTCAACCGCGTTGACAGTATACAGAGAAAACTATACATCCAATAGATATGAGCAGGGGCACTTAAATATTCCTTCTATTTTATTTATCAACATTTCCCCAACTTTTTACCCCTAAAAATTTTTTTTTCAGTGGTCCGCTATTTTGTTATTTTTTGCAATATTGACTTTTTATCGTTAAGTAATAGACGTAGGCTTCTAGTTTCTAAATATTTTTGTCTTTTTGCATTCAGATTAACCTTATGGCTAGGCTGGTCACTGTCAACACCACAAGCACGATTTTACCGAAGCGCACATTTTGACGAAGAGTAGACCGGAAACGGATTTATGAATTTGATTGAAAAAAATTTCTTACCCCTCAATATATACATACTAACTATACTAAGCAATACATTGATTTACTTGCGTTGTTTGGTTGAAAAAAATTCCCGAAAACACTCTCAATTTCAGACCATTACAGTGTTCTCCCCCTTAAGTACCATTAATTCATATCTAAGAAAAGTGTGGTAGAGAATGTTAACACCACTTACAATCTACACCGTTAAATTCGTTTGAAAGTTGGCAGATCAGTTGATTGATTCAGTGTCACACATTGGCTACGATTTACTAAAAACAACATCCGGCATCAAGCATTGAATCTCCCTTCTTAAAACAGTCTAGAACGTTTTGCTAGTCGTTGTCAGATTCGTTCACTGAAAAACGACGACGCTTTAAAACACCAACATGAGTCGCGTCGGAAAAATTAAGGAGGGAGTTGAGAAGAACGAGGAACGAACGCGTGGTTAATTGAAGGGCGAATCCTGCTCATTACTATTTCCCTGAACGCGGTGGCCCCAGTGTCGCGGGGAAAATTTCAATTTTCCGCTCGAGGTGATAGATAATAACGCAAATATTTTTCCGTGCGACGGAAGTCCTCCCGCGGACAAAGGATTCTCCCTCTCTTCCTCTCGCCACCGCCACGAGAAGAACAGCGCTCAGTGGCCGGCTGTAGAGGGAGGACAGCGAGAACAGAGGCGGAACAAAGTGGAGATGTCGAGAAACAAACGAACCGAACGGCAAAACCGTCGCCTTGGTAGCGCTGTTCGCCCTCTATAAATATGTATAGCCAATATCCGCTTACACGTTCGGCCACGGCGTAATATCCTCATGCAGATCCGTGTCTCTACGACGAATCGACGGGGTACACGGTTCCGCGGGTTCCCGTGGATCCTTTGAGGCCGGAGGACCATCAACCTCGCGCCGTAGGAAAATATCTAATCTGCATGTGTTTACGTTTGACGTGCCGATATCGCTCCGCCCTGGGCCTTTCGCCTCTTACCAGCCTCTGAATCAAATTACCGCGCTATGAATCCTGCGAATCCTGCGTTCCCGCGTTCCGTGTTTGGGGGTAACAGGGCCGGGATGCACAAGGATTTTGCAGATCTTCGCTGCGTTCGATTCGTCAGATACAATGGGATTAGTTGAATTTCATGAGGACTAAAGTTCCGCCACAATTGGAGGGGGAACCAAATTGGAATTCCTGCAGTGCATCGTTTTTCAAATATCTAGTTTTTGTAAACCTGACACAGCAGGCGTGGTATTTTGGGGAAATATTTATCCCACCGGTTGTGTGTAGATTTATATAAGCTGGAACGGTTTGAAACCTATCCACCCGCAGTAGCCGGAAGCCAGGACTTGATTCTGTTCAGCATTGCAGGGTTCGTCGCGGAGCACCTCGCTTCTAGCGAGGCTAGCGTCATCTCTGAGAGACGTCAAACATGTAGGCGGTCCCGTAGCCGGTCAGCTTTGGTATTTTTCAATTAATTTTTTCCAGTTCGTAGACGAAGGGAGGCCTTTTGGTCGCGCGTGCCGCGCTGGATATCGACAGGGTGTCGGTGCACAGAGGTTACGGGGCATGTTCGTTCGCGGGCACCGAGGCGAAGTGGCCACGGATCAATCAGAGGCGGCCTATAATTAACGAGTTATGGCCTGGGCCGGCGCGTTTGCATTAAGACGCGGCTTTTTGTCACTCGGTTCACGAGGGAGCCCGGTGGTAATTACCTCGAGCAGCAGACGGTCGGTGTCCTGGACGCGTTAGAACGCGGTGCCAGTCGAGTTTCTTCGCGACGGACCCTGCGGACTCGCCTCGGGGACCGTCTCCACCCTCCTCCGCTCCCCCTTGCGAAGTGTAGCTTCGATTGGCTATACCGTGTGGGTTTTTCTCGTTAGCGGCCGGTGCGTTCGAAGCGGGAATGCTTTCAGAGGGGGGCATAACAGAAAGCGTCTAGAATCGTAATTAGTAGGCGTGAACGCACGCCTACCAGACACCGCGACTTCTTTCTCCGCTTCCACGTCCGCTTTGGCCTGTTTTGCCTCGGACCCGGCTCCGGGAAGGTGCTCGGGACGAAGTCGAGCGACACTGAGTGTATACAAGATGGGATGGCTTGTGGAGTGCTCCTCATAGGAATCGCGATCGAAGGGTAGCGACATATTATATTCTACGTTCCGCGATACTGTTTATATTTTTCTGGGAGTACGGGGAGTTGGTGGAATACTGACAACGAGGTGGCCCTGACACATTCGAGGCAAAAGTAGAATAATAAAATATTTATAGTGTCAGATGTAACTCTTCAAGGTTTCCAGTTTGGTTCAAGTTGGAGAGTTCTTACTAATTTTCTAAGTCGTAGTTTAATCGCCAACAATAGAAACAAAATTTGTACATGGAACAGGATTCCAGTGTAGAATTCATCAGCTGCAGTCGATTCTTTAAAAGCAATCCTTCATGATCTTTAAATCACTTTCTCCCTTCTCTTCAGGAAATTAGTTGACGAGGCACACGTCTTACCCTGCACTTCGACACCCTTTCGCTTCCTATCGTCTTCATCTATCCGTGCGCGCAAGAAACAGATGGGGGACGGCTGACGGTGCAGGGGCACCAACGTACTCTTCATTAATTTTCCGTTAGCCGCGGTTCGCTTGCGGCGAAACGATCTCTAATAAAATACGTTTCACTTGGCTGCGAAGACGGTCACCCGGGCCGGGCGGCGGGAGAGATCATTATCGATACGAAACGAAGGCACGGCACCCTCTCGAACCGTTCCTTATAACGCCGCTGATGTCGCCGCGATTGTGACAAAAAATGACGCGTATCCGCCGGAAGCGGTCTTCCTCCCTTCCCCGGGGGCCTCCATTACATCGTACTTAGCTCTTTTTCCTGGCGATGATTCGTCGTTTCGTGGCCAGCGACTCGCGAATCGCCGCATCTGCCACCGCCGTGACAAATTCGACGGGAAATTAATTGATCCCGATCTGGCGATCGGTCCCTATAATAGCAGGTTCACGCCGCGAGTCGTTAAATGAAGGTTCCGAGCATTGTGCTCGTGTATCTCGGCAGTCTTTGAACGGAACGAGGCTTGGCCAATGGTCGTTGATGTAACGAAGGTTACTGTCCGTGTCATCGCACCGATGATAAGACGCAAGGTGGATGAAATATTACCGCAATGGGTGCCCCACAACAGTTGACGCAGAGGATAAATTCTGCGGTTGGCAGACAGGGATCGCGAAATGCAACTGACTTAGAACTTTGAGCTTAGACACAGAGTTTCATTTTCAACTTAACCGAAGCTGAATTGAATTGTAAGAATGGGGATCTAAGTGAGTCGAACTAAAATTCATAGTTGCACGTAACTAGAAAACCAGAATAAAGTTGAGTCTATGTTGGCTATTAAAATGGTGTTTGGAGTAGGAGCGAGACTGATAGGTACCTACGTTACGCCGCACAGTGGTCTGTCCAATAACAATCCAGCGGGACAAAAGTCGCAGGTCCTACATAAATCATCAGTTAGGTGAAAATGTTTATTATTTCTTTGAAAAACACCATCCACACTGTTTTATCACCCTTAAAACGTTCATCTCAGCCTCCAAGGGTTTTTTAAAACCAAAATTCGTATTCTAGGGTTTCTTAAAATGTAGAAAGCGAATATGAACTATATTCTGTAGAAAAAAATTGTTTACAGCCACGATATTTAGAACGAATTACACATTTTAGCTCTTGACATCACCATTTTAGATGATAGAATTATTTTAATTATGTATAAAAATTATGTAGAGTTGCAAATATTTGCAGCTACATCTTGTGAATATGTACTCTTTAAAGCAAATAAAACAAAATAGCACAACAAATTTCAGGTTCCATAAGGTTCCTGGATCTCTAGAGCTTTTCCAATGAAAGCTATTGAAAAATTCCATCATTTTTATGATTATATTTTAATTCTGTTCGTTGGAAATTAAAATACTCATGAGTGAAGCTTGATTTACTACTTACTTGTACCACTGCAATCGATTATTCAAATTACTAGCAATTTAAAGCGCGATACAATTGAGGACTTCTGATACTGGCGCATTCTAACAATTGATTACTAAGCTTTATAAAATACGTATAAAGTACCATATCATTCCAATATCTCTGACTCAGTAGCTTGTGGTATGACCAAGATTCATTCATTTTGGATGGTCATGATTTTGGACAATTGTCCCGCTACACCATCAATACGACGGACCACTGTGCGCCAGACGGCGCGCCGCTTCGATTTCGCAGGTAACTCGGCGCAAGTAAAAAGCGCTCGTAATTCAGAGCCGCGGAGAGATCGTTCGATCAAAGTTGCGTGTCTTCGTGGTGAGTCCCACGCGTTTCACTACTCGTTGTCCCCGCTATTGGTATCGCAGGAAATCTGGCTCATAAGTCAGTCTCACCCATCTGCCTCCGCTAATGTCTAACGCTGGCTGCTCGTTCGCCTTGTGTCCTCCACGTTCGTGTGGCCAAGTACGCGGGTTGTTGCACGAGCGGGGCCGCTTGTGTGCGCGGTTCTTAACTACGCGCACGGCCTTTTTTCTTCGCGCGTACGCTCGCCGCTGTATCTTCGAAACGTCGTGGATGCGCACGCTCCTCCCTCCCGCCGCCACACTCCTACCCTGGTGTAATTAATGCAATAATTATTAGCACGAAAAGATCGTATCGGGCCAGCAGCCTTTTCTTCGTCTACTGTTGTTTTTCTTGTCCCCGCCGCGCGGCCATCGAACCCTGGGACGTTCACGATCCAGAGGATGGCTCGCGCAGCTCCTACAGAATCAATTTTTTTCAAATCGTCGTTTGTCTCTGTCAAAACAGTTCCGCTTGCAACTTTCAACAGAGTTTTAATTGATATTAATCAACAGAGCAATTTAGACCGTGGAAAAGTCGAAACTGCCCGGCATCCCCGCACGTTTCTGTTTCTCCAGGATCTACTCGGTTCTTCGGGGGAACGAGAGAAGCTAGCTGTTTTCCAATATTCGGTTAACAATCGTTGGTATACATTTCATCTGGTATCGTCACCAAATGCTCGATCGCTGAAGCGCTGAACAGAGTTCACTGGCCCCCCGTCGGCGCGTCTATCGTGCGGCCAAGTATTATTCCTATTTGCCAAGAGTTTCCAGCAAGTTTCACGGCAGCCTGAACATCGATTTTTCGATCACGTAAAAATTCATTTTCATGCGATCCGCTCCGCTCTACCGCGGGCGCAGGTGCGTTATAGCACAGCGAGGGTACGGTTTGCTGGCGATGAAATCAATTCCAAAGTGTGCGCGCGCGCTTTCTCCGTGGCGCACGATCGGCCGGAAATGCGCTCGCCGCCGCCGCCGCCGGTCCCACTTTACTTCCTAGTTCGCCCGAAGAGGATGGAGCCCGTTCGCCGCCGGAACTTCGCGCCTCCGTGGCGAACTGCGACGCCGGAGGAACGATACGGTTGCGGAAATAACTTCGAGAGCCCATTAAAATTTCAGTGGATAGTATGTACCAGATTTGATAAAGAATTACTAAGAATTTAAGGCGTACTTCTATTTAACGCGTACTTTGTATCGATGGTAGATGGTAATCATTGTTTCTAATGCCACCCCCTCCGCATTCCGAACGATCAGTGCTCGAGTTCGAACGTATTTATGTCTGTCATACCTGTAATGGTTTAAGTGGGATATGAGGAATCTTCATTAGAGAAAATTCCTACAGTGCCTTACCTCCTTATTCCTCAGATCTTGCTCCTTGTAACTTGTTCTTATTTCCTAGAATCAAAATCAAGCTAAAAGGGAGATGGTTTGATGACGTCAACGCAATTAAAGCGAATGTGATGGTGGAGTTCAACAGACTCATGAAAAGGCTTCCAACTATGTTTTCAAAAGTGGCAGGAACGTTGGAGTAATTGCATATTATCAACAAAGGACTACATACTTTGAAGGGGCCTGCTAGTTAAGTTATATGCATTTCAAGTCTTTTCATAAACAAAAATTTTCAGTAGGGTTTGTTTATCACGTCTCGTACTTACCTACACCGGGATAGTCGAAATTATTCTTTTATTTTAATTAAAGATATTGGTTTGAGATCGTTTCCTCTCAGCCATAAAATGTGTTGTGATGCAGTGTGAGAAACGTAGTGGATGATTATACTTAATAAATTTAGATACAATTTATTCTGAAAAGAAGATGTTCTTATCGTAGATTGAAGAATGCTTTCCTGGCAATGGGGTAGGAAACGAAATTACTATTGAAAAGACACAGGTAGAAAAGAGGTAGCCCGCTGTCGATGCAGTTTGCTGCGCTGATCCACAGTTGCGGATTTAAAAAAAAGGCCCAGGTGGCAAACGTTCTAGGAAGCCGATTTTTGGGGAAAATGAAGAGATAGTGTACTAAAAACGGACCAAGTGTAGTGGTACGAAAAAAAATGTAGTGTGTAGATACCTATACATAATCATAAATTTTTTTTGGAGATTGGGCCCTGGGGGTACCGTCTAGGCAGAGGCCCAGGCGGCAACTGCTCATTAGCCGCCCTGTTAAACCCGCCAATTGTAAGTCCTTTTAATGATAAAGAAGGTTGGTCACCCAACAAATGTTCTTCGTCCATCGAAATACACGCATGGTAAGTAGTGATATTGTGCTTGGCATCCTCTAGTCACAGAATCGAAACCGTGACTTCAAACGGAGTTAAAGTACTTTCCTTATCTGTACTTCATGTAGGTACATGCTTTCATTATCTCATTTACGAGGCATCCTTGCTGGAAGACTCTGAACTCTTCTTAAAATCCCGCGAAACATCCGACAGCTCCCATAGTCATAGCGGATCTATAATGCAATTTAAACCATCAGAGATTATTCTGCTGCGATTATTTGATACTTTGCCCCTGGCAATAAAATACTTCTCCGAAACTGATTAATGACCAGCAATATCCCAATAAAAAGTATCTTTTGCGATGGAAGAGCGACCATTTCATGGTCCACAAAGTGTACCGCCGATATCAATCCGTATTTATATCAGAACCGTCTACTATATTACAATTACCTTCTAATTAGTAATTATAGCCCTGTAAATCACGATCGTTTACTGCTGTATCGTCTGTTCTTTAGCTTTCTCTTTTGCCAGGCTACAGTCGGTTTAAAAGCAACTGCCTGTTGAAGGCTACTGACAAGGGAAGTTAGGCAACCCGACAGTTCAGAAACTTATGCAACTTTGTGTGGAAGTAGAGTAGTTCACGTGTAAGACGAACCTATTTTTTGTTGGTGCTATAGTGCAGTTTTAGGGGGTGAAATCAACCCTTGAAAAAACTCAGAATTGTATTTTTCATGAAATATCTAGACAGCGGTGAGAGATATCGAAAAGAAGTTTAAGCAAAAGTTGCATTTTTGTTATATCTACAAAACTGCGTAAAAATAGTTATCGTATTAATGTATGGATTTTTAAAGAATTATTTTTACACAGTTTTGTAGATACCTACAACAAAAATGCAACTTTTGTTTAAACTTCTTTACGATATCTCTCGCCGTTCTCGAGATATACCACGAAAAAGAAAATTCTGCATTTTTCTCAAAAGGTGATTTCACCTAAAACTGCACTATGGCACCAACAAAAAATAGATCTGTCTTACGCATGAATTACTCTACTTCCACACACAGTTGCATAATTTCCTGAACTTCCGGGTTGCCTAACTTCCCTTGTGAGTGATGCCACTCCCCACCAACGTCATCGCTACTTTCTTCGCGAAAACTTGCAGGTGCACGATCTGTGCTTCTCTAATAGGGGACGTCTCGGCTTCAAATTCCTCAGGAGTTGGATAATCACGTGTATTAAAGCAACCCAAATAAACAAATAAACAATGTATCTGTTTATGGCTCTCTTCATCGATTGGAATCGACAGAAGGATCAGAAAGACTCATCGATTTTGCACGCAACGAATCAAAGTGTGTGTGCGGCTCAATGTTCTAATTGATTCCAAAATATTCAGTTACCTTGCTACCAATGAATCACTATGCTCTATTCGCCGGAGGTTAGTCGGGGACAATTTCAGAATTGTCGCCGGCTGACATAAATATCTTCGTTGGCAGGGGGAAAGAATGGCTTGGGTCGCTCGTTCGAGAGTCGATTCGCAGAAATTCCGTCGGCTTTTAATTGCGGCCATCTATCAGTCGATCTGCAACAATGTCCGTGGCGCACAAAAGGAAGTTGACCGACTGGGTCGGCTGTAAATGCAACGCGGTGCACGCGTCCGCACACTATCCCGAAAGGAACATTATTATTGATGGCATATTGAAACGGTATGAGCGTGGTGATAAAACGAGCTGGGCCCACGGCGCCGTGCAGATCTCCACTTAACGTCCAGTATTATATATGACCACGAAGAGAGCGAGTTCTGGGCCCGCTGATTCGAGGGAACCGCGAATGCTCCTCCCCCTTTCTTCCTTGGCGCGAATTTAATTAACATTTACGGGGTTAAATCCGAAAAATCATCCGATTTCTTCGCGTGGACATCGCGCAGAAAATTGTGGATGTATCGGAAAGTAAATTACCACGTTGAAGATTGACATCAATCAATGATTGTACCGCGCCCGCTCTGGTCGATCGAAGAATCGGCACAGGATTCGCCCCACTCTCTTTCTCTCTCTCTCTCTCTCGCTCCCCGATTAACATTAATCGTGACCTATTAAACCTAATTGCCGTTAATTCCCGCGTGAACGAATAACAATCAGGATATCGAAGCAGACCCGCCGGAAACGAGCTCGCCGCTTCAGTGGCGAACCGAGTCCAGAAATCTTGATTCGATCTTGATAGCGTAATTTGCCCTTCGTCTGCGACAGCTGCCAATGAACATGTTTCGTGACGGCCTGTGTAACAAGGATCGCCGAAATGGTAATTACAAAGCTTCGCTTGCCGAAAGACAGTGTTATCAGGCCTCGTGAATTGAGCAATTTGTTAATGATATTGTCACGTGACACTTCCTTTGGACTCGCGTCCGGTTCTGATGCTTCCAAACGTGCGACTCGATGGGTGACTGCGTGTTTGGAGGAAATCTGGTAATCGTGAGAAATGTCGCCAAGGGCGACCAACGACAAAAATACACGAAAATCATAGAAAGTTCCACAGGGGCAATTAAAGGCAAATCGTACCAAAGTGGTACAGATCGAACGAGACACAGCGGTGAACAGTGCAACAAAGGAGAGTGGATAATTAGGAGAATGACACGCATAGGTAGACATACATATTGATCAAAGCATACTGCAATGAAAGTGGAAAAGAAGTCGCCTGTGCTCACGGGAAACGAAGGCCACAATTTTAATGAACAACGTTAAGCTAGCCACCCAGAAGACTCCAATTTGTCCCATTCGTATTCGCGCAGCGTTCAGCGATTCCTTCTCCCCACCCCTCCCGTTTTTTTCTTTTAAATACAACAGACGTGATTTTGTGCACAGGTGGACCACGGTCGAGCCGGTTAATTATTTCGCCCACCTTTTTCCGGGGTGCCGTCGCATTTTTCTCAAAGAAAGCTACGCGATACGCGCGAATGCGAGCGAGCAACGTCGGCCCCGGCTTAATCTTAACGCTGGCTTCTCGTTTTATTTCAACCGGATTATTCCCTGTCGTATTTCAGATTGGGATTTGCTTGCCGTCGTCCCTTTGTATTAATAACGATTCACCCTGCCAGCCTGCACACCTATTCCCACTCTCGCCGGCCCCAGCCACCCACTGTTTTTGTTTATAGCGATCCAGAAGTATAAGGGTACGTACAGCCAAATCTTGGGATTAAGGACGGTTGCCAGGTGACTCTCTCGCTCCTGTTCACGCTTTACGATCGCGGAAACGGATGGAGATCGCTCTTCAGCTGGAATTGGGGAGCGATCGCACACGGTGATAAAAATTCGTTCGTGTCGAGCTTTTCGTTCTTGTTTCTGTTAATACGCGATCAGGGTTGGGAGTAGTGGCTTGTACGAGCAAGGAACTAACTCGGAGGATGCTAAGAGAAGGCGGGATCTTTAGAAAATATCTTGGATGCTGCAAGCCGCCTGTTTCTCAATAGAAGAAACTGGAAAAAATTTCCTTACGTTGGGCGGAGAATTTAAAAATGGTATTCTCGGTTATGTGCATGAGTAACGTTAACGTCACGGTTGATGTATTGATATCACGGGTTTGTTCTCATTCTGAGTAATCCTCCAACTCACGCGACATAGATGAAGGTGCAGTTCTTGCTATGTACCTACATAGTCAAGCAATTGTACTTTCTTGCTCGCCTAATTCTTCTTTATGTTCTAGTGTCAGAAAGGAAACTCATTTATTCCTGTTGATATTTAACGAATATGTTATTAGAGTATCTGAAGGTTATGACCCGAGACCCTACAGAGGAGAAAATCTTTGCTTCAAAATTAATTAAAAACACTCAACATAGACAGTCGAAGGCAAGAAATAACAATACGTAACGCCGAATCTACCACGGTCGCGATATCTTCAGAGGGTTGGTTTGCTCGCGCTTTGAAGTTGATGGCAACGATCGCGGGAATCGTAGTTATTTCCCGTTCGGTTATTGTTCGAAGCATGATTCGAGGCTTTGACTGCGCGGACCCCCGGGGGTCGAGTGTGAGGGTTAATGAATGAATCGCCGGATATTCACGGTACCGCTACAAAGGAGGCAAGATCGAGCCACCGCGAAGCCAAGACCCTCCCTTAATTGATATAGATTACTTTTAATTGTATGTTTATCTATTAATCCATATTAACTCGGGAGAAGGGCCACCCGAGGAACGAATCGTCCTCGGCCCGCCTCGTTCGTCTTAATGGACCGAAGGGTTGTAGATTGATTGATGTCTCATTCTCCGTTCGGTCACCGTCTTCCCGCCCCCCCCCCCTTCCTCCCTGCTTTCCAACGCTTCCGCCACTTTGTACGCGTATTCACGCGTGGATCGGGATCTGTCGCCACATCTGTCGAACGGAAAAAAGGAGCAGGTATCTGGGCTGATCCGCGAGCAAACTGAGAACCCCTGCGGTGACACGGGAGAAAAGAGGAGATAAGTCAGGAGAGGTTCACCTATCGGTGTATCGGGCACGGCTGTTCCCGGGCGAAGAAGAAGAAGAAGCGGGTTCGAAATGAAAGCCGCGACTTATCCTCGGCCTCTGCTTCTGATTGAATGGCTGCGCCGTAGGCGCTCTCGACGGGGGCGGCAGAAAAGAACCGCGCGGTAAGAGAGAGGATGAGGGTGGTATCTCTCTTTCTCCCTTTATCTTGTCCCTCTTCTGGCTGGAGAGCGCGTTGCCGCGCGCGCGGCATTTGATATCTGAAATCCCCAATATTTTTAAAAGCACAGGGGCTGCCGTTCGACGTAGGAGGAGGGCTCTCGAGGAGCCGTCGTTTCGCCCCGGCCTCAAAGCCGCACGGAGCCTTTCCACGGCCATTAAAATACGAATAATAATTATAAGAGCGACGGCAGAGTGATCAGTCCGCTCGCAGACGAAGCGATCGTCCGTATCAGCCGAACAGCCGCCCCCTTTTCACCGTTTTTCCACCGCGCCCTTTTCTTCGCCCGATGCTCTCCCGTTTCTTCGCCCAGAGCCGCGCGCGTGGATTTACGAGAAGCGCGTTCCTTATCTGCCCGCGTGGACGCGGTATCGAGTGGGCCTCGTTCGACTGCCACCAGCGATAGTCCCGAGCGTGCAAGATTTTAATTTGTACTCGCGGTTATGCGCCGGGAATCGTAAAACGCCCGTCCGCTCGCGATTACGACCTCTCACCGCCTATACTGGGTGGAGAGCATCAACCGACTGTCCCGAATCATTTCTCAACAAGCAGAAAATTATCTTACATTGCTCCTCTTTCTGTTAGAGCTTTGAGGCTACTCGTGTGTTGACGAGCTCTATTTATTTATTTATTTTTTTTTTTTTAAACGTCTTCATTGCACAACAAAGCAGAGGACAACAGAGAGAAGGTAAAAAAACGACAAAAAGCAAAGGCGAAGTTCAGTCCGCGACTGTTTTTCAACTTAACCTTTTTTATTAAAAAAAACAAACTGAGCGAAGCTCAACGCATCAGGAGTAGAAATGTTGAGGGGCAATTATTGACTAGGATTCTGAATCTATGAATAAAACGAGTAAAAATATTTTCCTGTATCTGAACCATTGTGTTGTCAATATATAACAAGGAACTCTGCCCAAATGTAATTCAAAGAATAATAAAGTAACGAGCGAAGGATCCGTAGAATCTTATTAGTGATTGCCAAATTTGTCTTGACCTCTTGAATTTTGTTTTCACCCTCCCTATTCCGGGGAAACGAAACTGAAGTGTAAAGAATTGAATTAACCGCGAGAATCGCTAAGATGCTCGAATTACAGGGATCACCCTGTATAGCTATGTTTTTAGTGCGAATTACTTTTTTGGCGATCCCTTCTGGGATTGCTAATAAAATTCCCTGCGATATTAACAAGCATCGAAGTAATATTCTTGCAAGCATCAGCGGGGCCCTTTGCGAGCCCAGGCGATTACAAAGTTTTGAATTATATTTTGCGAATCGGTTAATAAACGTGCGTTCGCGGCACGGTGAAACGCGCTTAATTAGTGTCGAAGATAGCAGCTGGCTGTTTTTGACGTTGGGCCTCGTCGTTTGATGCGCCATTTTGGATCATTCAACGTTATCTATGTTTAATGGAAGCGAGTCGACTGCTGGAAAGGCGTCGTTACCCAAATTTAATGAAGATTTACGGGATATCTGGTGTAGCAATTGGAATCAATGTTTCAGCAGAGATTGGAGGAATGGTCAAAGAAACATTTGACCGTGAAGAAGTGCAGTAACAACATAGTTTAATAAGAAAGATCTATGTATATTCAGAAGGCTACAGCATATGCAGTAAGAGGGTTGCCTAAAATAGATTCTCACTAAGAACACTCCTCTACATAAACCCTAGTAGCATTTATTGTTGGCATTTTGATGGCCAACTAATTCCCAACTTGGGGATACCGTGGGCCAACCAGAAATGCTACTAGGGAAGTATCTAACCTAAAGAATACCTTGTGATGCCTACTAGGCATGAACTCTATTAGAACTCCATAAGCTAACACCAGAGGCATTAAGACAAAAGGACAGAAATCTTTTCACAGCTTTCTATCGTCACAGCGGCTGCTCGCGTGAGCGTCCGACCAACTTGCCGAGGACACGATTGGTCGAAGAGGAGCACCGCAGTCGAACGTGACTCTTCTTCCATCCACAGCGTCCAGGGGCATGATAATGGAACAGCATCGAGCCTAATTACGCCCGATACACATATGACCGCGTCACCACGGGCTGCCGGAACGTCGACTATTCTTAAAGGCATATCCACACGCCTAGAAGTGTCGCCCGAGCGAGCGACGACTCGCGATTGCTCGTTAGCGGAGCCACGGCCCCGTGTCTGTCACGAAATCGCTGATTATCATCGTTCAAGGAAACCACCGACGCTACTGTCGCCCCTTAACTCTCGTATACCAGCCATCGCGGCCATTACTTACTTATGCCACGGACTGGTAGGCTTAGAAAAGCTGTTGTCCACTGGCGCAGCTCACTAGATTCTAGCTGCAACCCTTTCGAATGGGACTTGCCCTGTACTGTGAATCAAATTCACCTCCGATCTGGCTCCAATCTGAGCTGGGTGTTAGACCATGACACCTATCCTCTTCGCGTTACATCTTAAAACAAACTTGATTCTCATTCAGATTATAGCTTCATATCTAATTGTGAGCCAAGTTTTGAAAGAACTTGTAAACCTAGAAAATATTACCTGCCGACAAAGCGCGAAGAGATTGATGTATGTACTAGTAGTAGGCATAAACCGGCTGCAAAGAAGCCTGCGGGTGCCTTTAATATTCAACGCGTCTGCGATCGTATGGAAGGAGGGAAGCCCGGCCGCGATCAGCGAGCTTTGAAATCGTCGTTGATCGCCAACGCTCGCGGGGGAACTGCAAGCGCACGCAGGATCGTTAACGTATTACAAAGTTGCACGGTACTTGCTATCCTAATGATCCTCCGACGCATGAATATGAATGTTGGGAATAAGACGTGGAACGAGGGCTTGTAAATGTTGATGCGTAGATCTGCTCGGACAAGGGGGGCCGTTCTTTGTGGTGTTCGATCGTAGATTGCAGGGAGGGCAAGCAAATCGGTGTCTTCCCCGGTTTTCGAGACAGAACAGATCCAGGGAACGAGGTGCGCGTAGAACGTTGACGGAAGCATGTGTCTGCGGTGGAGAATAAAAAAGCCGCTGCTACGCTGCTGGCTGGCCGGGTTCGCAACGCGCGTTCACACATCGGTTGTCACTCGTGCACGTGTGAACACAGCGACACAACCCGGAATTAGGGAAGACGCTTGTTATTTCAAGGTTCGGTTCGCCTGTGCATCAAATAATCAGCCGCGATGCCTCGCGCTAGATAAGTCCATGAAAAAGTAGGCGATTAGACGTTCCGCGGAAGGAGCGGGGAGGACGCGAGGACGGGAACCTGAGGGACAGGAAGTAACCGGGATTAATTTCACGAAGTAAAGCATTGTCGCGTCGCTCTTTGTGCTCGTTCCGACACGGGAGATTCATTGACAGCGGTGTGACTCTATGAGAAATTGGGATTTCTCGAGACACATTATTGTGATGGCTGGAATTGGATTGATGTTGTATTACCTACTTGCCTTTACCTGTGTTACTGACAAAGAACGATCGGCAGCTGGAGAAAAAATTTGAAATTCTGCAGAAATGTAGTTCAAGTGATGCTTTTGACTTCTGTTCAATGGTAAATACACTTCTTAGGCTATTAGAGTGTTAGGCGAACGTGAAATCAGGCTCATCTAATTGAAGTCATCAATGTGGATCAGAATTTCACACACAGGAGTAATATTACCGAAAGAAACATGTACAGGAACATCAGGCTTCAATGATACAAATATTAAACAATTATGAATACAGGTATGTATGCATGATAATAACGTCTATGACTGAAAAATAAAATGCAATACAAAAGGCGAGGTAGAGTTATTTATAAACTGCTATAATAATAATTAATAATAATTTAATTATGTTTATTTTGTTAACATAAGGTTAATTATTAGGTTAATAAAAAATAAACATAATTAAATTAATTAACTTAACTCAAAAATCAACATAATTAAATTTAATCATAGCTGAGATAATAGTTGTGATAAAACGAAGCTCATACAGAAAATAATGAACTAATAATGGAATACTGTTGCAAATGTAAGCGGACGCTGCATGTTTGAAGGGTGATAAGGATGTTAAAGAACGGATTATGGAACGGAGAGAGTTGTAATACAGAGCAACGCAGTAAGGGAAAGCCACGTGGTATTTACAAGAATGATAGGAAGAAAAAGAGAGACCATTTTCATGTCTGGTGGAGATGAATTTGTTAACGTGAAGCTCAAGATTAGTATGCAGTAGTTCACGAAGATAAGAAGGAGTTCCAGTAGAAAGAACATCGAGTCAGGCAGCATAGATGCACTATGAATCTTTGTCTCGTGTTTAATTAGCTGGATTTTCCGAACGAAGGTGTTACGTGGTTATACTTACTTATCCCAAAAGAAAATCTGAAACATGTTGAACTGAACATGTTGAATACATTGATCCATGCGTTTGGTTAGGCATGCGTAATATACTACATTAGCATAATCAAATAAGAAAATGAGTAATAATGAAGAAAGGCGGAGTTTCTGACGGCGAGCTAGAAAACGAGAACGTGAATGTAGGCTGCGAAGGCGAGATTAAGTAATTTGGAGTTTAGTTGAGGCATGGAGTTCAAAGTTTCAATAAGGATCCATGATGATACACAGACTTCTAAGGCAGTTTTCTGAAGAGATTGTGAAACAATTAAGATTGATTATAAAGAAGTTTATCTGAGATATGTTGTTATTCTATCCAACAATCAGATGATAGGTTATTGCAAGAATAATACTTAGACCATTTAGCGATTTCCGATACATCACGCTCAATTTCTTGTTTGGCAGAAGAGGAATCGAACGGTTTGAAGATTTTAATAATAAGCATATCACCAGCATACACAGGTGTAGGAGTTACAAAAGTAAGAAACATTAAGCAACTCAACTACACATTTGCTAAAAAGTAAAGTAGACATTAGTAGATGACATTATTAAACAGTTCAAACTCCACCGGTTCCATAACCTCCCAATTAGCCAGCGCTAAAATCAACCCCGCATTAAAATCAGCAGCTTGATGCCAACATCCCTGTAAAGGGTACCAGATCCACATTCTTCGTGCGAATGATTTCGATTGAACATAAAGGGAAGCCCAGAAAATTTCAATGCGGGGTCATGAATCATTTAGCTGACCCTGGACGACTCAGAGTTTCGGATAACGATACTATGGGGCTAGCTACCCTTCTTGAAACGTCAGAACGATCCCGCGCCCCAGACCTACATACATATCAGACAGGGCTATTCCTTTCGGTAGTCGACCAGCTTGACAAATGTCCAGCAGCACCCTCGATACTTCCGATTCTTCTGCCCTGAATCTGAATCTTTCGCTGGAAGGGCGATGGAGTGGACTTTATTGCCTCGAGGAAATGGAGTAGCCGGCTAATGTTTTCATTCGATCGCTCGTGGTCCCTGGTTTCTGCTTGTTTGCTCCTTGCCGCTGAGGCATTCTGTCGAACCTGAGCTGTTTACAGGAAAAATATGAGCGAAACATGGTGAATGATCACTGTGTAAGTAGAATTTGTAATTGAAAATGTAATATTAATGGATACAGCGACGTTAATACGAAGATACAGGGGAAAACACTACGACAGGGAGATCCTTGGAGGACGAGAGTAGAAATACGTAGGAGGGCAGGGGATACAAAAGACGAGAAAAAGAGGAAAAATAATTCCTTCGGATGGGTTTATTTACGGTTCACCTACCACGTTACGCCTCGTGTACGTGTCGGCTGCCGATTCGTTCTTGCCGCTCCGCGCATCGGAGGCGCCAAACCCTCCACGATACTCCACAATACACGAGGGAGAAAAACAACGATCGTGATCGTGGAATAAAGTAGACGGCAGCCGGCGCGGGGGATGATGTATGGCGAAATATACAAAGACACGTTGTCTCCCGTTATTTACGTTATTGTGCGCCGACACCTTTCAACCTTAATAAGAATGGGACACTGAAATTCCGCGCTGAATGCGACGCGTGCGCGCGCGAGCGAGCACGCGGAACGAATTGCCATTGGGTGATGGCGCTGTGACGAACACACCGTCGACGAGCATTAAACGATGCCAGGAAAAATTTGCAATCGTAGCCGAGGACTATAGCAGCTAATAATTCGACATATTCTACTCGGTGAAATAATTACCTACTCCTTTAAAGTTTAAAGCAACGATCACTTTGGAAGATAATATAAATATCATTTAATCGGTACTTTGAAGTATTAAAAGACACCTATAGTTAATTATATTTCATTCCACCGGGGTCAATCAGAGCCTCGAATCGCACCTTCCCTTTGAATCGCCGATACACAGATTACACAGCCCGGAGGTCTCATCATTCCTGAAGATCTCCTCGGAACGGATGACGAAAATGGCTCGGGGCACAAATCAGAGGAAAGTCACCGCGTCCAGACGGGTTTCTCCGATGTTAATTCGCCCGAAAGTTCAAGGGAACAAATTGGCAAGATCAGCCGAGAGAAGAAGCCAGTGCAAGAAGTTAATCCGCGCGGGAGCCAAACCGGGTTAAGTCCGCAAAGTCGACGGATTTCCGTTGATCGATCGGGGGGATCGAGCGAGCCCCATCGACCTCTGGTCCTCTCGCTGGGGCTTTCTTACCAGCAGGCAGTCACGAAACCGGATGACAAATCCTATCTTGCTCTGGTGTCTTTCTCTGATCGAGCAACTTCACAGTGACGCCAGTCGAAGGCCTATTAAACGTGGAATCATGTTCGAACGATGATAAAATTCCGAGCATTGATAGTCGCAGGCTTGTCTAACTCAAAGTTAACGGGAACTTCTCTCTGGGACCTATCACTGGCGGGTGTGAAACTTCGATTCGCTGATAACCAAGCAAATCAGCGGACACGTCTCGTCACGAGTCCCCGGGTCCCTTTCTAAAACCAGTGAATGGGAGGAAGCGACGGACGATTCAACGACCTGGAATAGGAAAAGAATCTCTCCCGTTGTCCTCCTCGCCGCTATTACTCTGCCTGCTTCCATTAACGAGTACAGTAATTGCGAGCGGAGGTTTTCTCCTCCGCCGCGAATTGAATCGTATAATTCAACCTGCGACATTCCGCGATTGTCTATCAACGACCAGGGGAAGCGGAGGGAGGGGGGGGGGGGGCGATCTTGCATTCTCACCGGAAGTAGCCGCATAGACACGTTAAGAGGCATAGAATACAGCCGCAGATACATCTCCCGTTCGGCTTAATTCCATAAATAAAGAGGGAGCGGGTAGCTGCGCGGCTAATGCATAGGATTATCGAGTCTTCCCATGCCCCGCATCGGTCATTACGGAATAACAGTAATTATTAATACGCGAGCATCGTGGTCGCAAGTTTACACGGCATTGTAAGGCGCCGCTTCTTCCTCTCCGTTTCTCTACGGTTGCTTTACATTTCCATAAAGATCGTGTCCCTTCTCCGTCCGTCCCCGTTGCTGTAGGAAAGAGGAGACATTCGATGAGAGCGGATGCGGAGGGACAGTCGCGTGAGCGTGAGCTCGCATTGTTGGCCCCCCTGGCTGAGGATAAGTACCGGCTCTCGAGCACTGCCTTTTCTTTTTCCCCGCTCCTCCAACTCCCTCGCCTCCTCCTCCTCCTCCTCCGTGCCACCCCCTCCCTCCCTCCCACCCCCATGGCTATGCTCTTTTTCACGAATCGACGCGGCGCATGCACGCAGCTAAGGACTCGGAGGTTAGGCCAGGTCGGGTTAGCGAACTGCACAGAAACGTCACGGAGGGAACCATAACGTTGTAATTTATCGCCGAGCGCGGCATTGTGACCGCGTCTCGCGGGGGCGGTGTGACGGATCGGGTCGGGAGGACGAGAAAACTCGCCCCCTCCCCTCCGCCCCCCCCCGTGTCATTCGAACGCAGGACGAGATTCGTCTCGATGCCGCGACGTCTTTCCGACCTGGGCGTCTCGATACGGACATTAAAGACGACGATAAAGCCACTTCCTTTATTGTCGAACGACTCGTGATTACGTGCGAGGCGACAGAGACAACTGGTGTTTGGTCTGCCTTGGTGAATCAATGTACTCGTCAGATTTCTAAGGTTCATGGGGGATCTACTTCTTTATAAAGGTACGTATAGACCGGGCAACAATCGCCGGATACATGTATCCAGCGAGTTGGCAACATCTCCGTGCGTTACAGCAACTCTCGCTTTGCTGCAAACGGTCTTCATGAACTCGTTCCATTTTGGCGCGAACCCCTCGTACAGCACAATTGTCACCTGATCATTATCAGGTTTTGATTTTTCCTATGTCGCCCAGGAACACATAGTCTGATTCCTCAGACTTAGCGATGTTTCTTAGGTTTTACATCCGAAACGGGAAACCTGGATGTAAGCAACATCCTTTCACGCCATGCCGCTAGACACTCGGGCGACGTTACTGTCACTGTCAACTTGTATCCAGTTCTTCGGATACAAACGGGCAACTTATGTCCGAACGATTGTTTCGTGACCTAGGTGAAGTTTAACAGGAGTATGGTCGTTGGAGATATAGTGATATCGTAAGAGCAGTGGGAGAGAGAAAACGTTTTGAGTCTGCAAGGCCCTATAATGACTGGCAAAGACCACCTAAAGGCCCGCGCACACATATCCGTACCGTATCAGTTCCGTATCAGTTCCGTTCCGGCGTGCCACTGGTAAGAAGAAGAGGGGCGTAGAGGGTCTCTTCTTCTTACCACTGGCACGCCGGAACGGAACTGATACGGAACTGATACGGTACGGATATGTGTGCGCGGACCTTTAGTGTGCCCTAAGCACTTCACTATATACCTTCCACCAGCTATGAATTTTTAGCTAGTTCTCTGTAGAAGCATTCTTAAATAAGTTGTGCGTGGTGACATTTATACTATCTGTCAGTTGTCCATGTAAAGAACACATTGAAGAAAATCCTGCTTTATTATTTTGGTAACGAGTAAGATTATTTTTCACTTATTTCCAAGTAACTATATGTCTGCACAGACAGTAATGTGATTTACCTGATTCCCAAGTCGTTCCACCACAGCAAGTGACTGGTCACAAACAACCTACGAACCGAACTCGTAAAAGACAGCACGCAACTTTTTCCAAGAGATCGAGGTACTTTGCTCCGTAACGGGTATACATATACCGTTTTCTCGCCAATGGGAGGTCAGCGAATGCGACGAACGAGAGCCAGCGAAATTTCGAGTACACAGGGCTTTATTAACGCCGGCCGATGCGTAAATAGAGCGGCTGGATGGCCGAGCATTCCTGCGGACGTGCCGAGTGACCATGGGGCACGCGTTATTGGAGAACGCTTGAACCGTAACGACCATAGCCAAACCGCATACGGTTATGGGCACGGAAAGAACGCATCGCGTACCGTCATATCAGACTGCCAGGCAAGGCCGTCCCCCGCTGTACGCGCGCAGAATGTTGCGTATGGTCACGCGTGTGCGTGCACCGCCGCGGCCGCTGCTGTATATTCCCAGAGCGTTAATTTATGTACGCGTATACGGGGATGCGCGCAGCTGTATTCGTGTTCCGTCGACTGCGCTATGATCCGAGACCACAGATCGTGACTTCTGTGGGAAACTCGAAGGAAAGTAATAACTGGTGTGCATCCGTCATTTTTTTTTCGTGCCGGTGCGTGCGCCCACGATGACGTTTCCCGGCCGCGCCAGAGGGAAAGGGTAATGAAAAGAAGAAGGAGAACTCGGTTCCGGGCGAGGGTCACGCTGATTCATTGATTACGAGCTTGTATAGGTTGTATTGCTATTGTGAGTTGATGTCCCATCAAAGTTCAGTGGAAGATACAACACTCCCTTGCTGTCTCTTCTAGTTAGCCTAGCCCAATTTGAAAGAATTCGCTAGTTACTTTTGTAAATGGTAAGTGGATAATTCTCGGATGCAACAGTGAACTGAAATGCGCTTTCAGTTTTGCTCATGAAGACTATATAATTCTGACCTTCAAAAGCGTTCTGAGGGGCCTAGTTTTGCGGGGAAAATGAAGAGGTAGTTTACTAAAAACGGGCCAAGTGTAATAGTAAAAAAAATGTAGTGTTTGGGTATCTATACCTAGACATCATTTTTTTTGGTCATGGGCCTTTTCGGGGCCTTCTGCGCAGAGGCCTAGGCAGCAACTGCTCATCAGCCGCCCTGTTAAATCCGCCACTGATTTTGGAGGATAAATATAATATAAATTATACGTGCGTAAGAGCCTTTTCACCTAGATTACTTATGTGACCGACGATTGATGCTTCGGGTACACTCTCTTGACAAAGACAACACTGTGTTAAAAAACGTAAAGAAAATGCGAACAAATTACCGGCTGCAAAAGTATCTCACGCTCCACTGACTGTATGAGTTACTTTTTCGCCGACAAATGAACAACTACGAAGCGTAGGTACTTATTGAATGTAGGCAAGACCAAGTAGCTATACAGAAAGTGTCTGGTACTGTAGTCGACCAGGTGCTAACAAAGTTTTCCTTAAAAAATTCGGTCAAGATGCCCAGTAAACGCTCGGCTGTGACCCATTAGAGGAATATCACCGCGAAGCGATACCGCGACGAGCACGCGGTTCATGCGTTTTCAATCGAAATCAGGGCTTCCAGTAGTCGCGGCCGCTCAGCTCGCCAGCGAGGAGAGCTTGGTCGAGCAGGTAGGCAGCCAAGAAAGAGACCGAGAGGGTTTGAACTTGCCATAAATTCGCGAATGGACCGCTCAGCCATCAAAGCGATCACCCGAGGCTTCCTTACCCCCGAGTCCTTGCATACCGGCACCGATATTAAATGACAAAGGCCAAAGGCATACCTCGCCGACGGGAAGGGTTGCCGGGTTTGGCGAATTCTCGCGCACGAACCCCCAAGCATCCGACGCGGGAGGCCAGAACGCTCCCTCTTCTCGTACCTTAAGTCGGCCTCTTACGTCGAGGGCCCATCCGTATCGGCATTTCGCGGCCAGGATATTTTAAATACGTGCCCGGCGCGTCAACCTCGACGAGGGCTGCCACGGAACTCGCAACCCTCTCGATGGCGGGGCGGACGAGTTCGAGGACGCTGGTGCTGCGGCGGTGCTTTGATGTCGTCTTGAAAAATATTAACACTTTGAGTGGCGCAAAGTTTGAGGAAATACAGTCTCATGTCGGTCAGGCCGTTCTACGCGATTGCATCTAGATTCTAGCGGGAAAATTTTATCCAGTCCGCGCGTGCTCTGGCACTAATGAAAATTTAAATTACTATATAGGGTGTACCGATAGGTTGGTGCTAAATAAATACAACGTATTCAAGAGATCAAATAGTAGGTGAAAAAAGTTCATATGAACCTATGTCTGAAAATGATTTATTAAGGAGTTATAAGATTACAAATTGTATGGGTCTGTAACATTGGTGATTGATGAAGGAATGAAGAAATTTTAATTTTTGAAGAAATGTGCGTGATTTTCTTAATCGGTAATTCCCTCGACGTTTGATACCAATAAATTGTAGGATGCCATGAAAATTCCTGTATATTCTATAATATTCCAGAATGATCTGGTTGGGAGATTCCAAAAGTATCCTGGATATTTGCATGCATAATTTTGCAAAAATTCATGAATTTACTACGTGTCAAAGTCGTTTTTATAGTTCTTAATTCCTTATGAGAGTTATGGTCATGGACTTGCAAGAATGCAGTTTTGCTGTAACTTGTAAAATCAATGGGATGAAATGTAGTGATTCAAATGTTTTTACGAGAATTTCATAAATCTGGCTCTACACAAAATGCAGTATATGTATCAGTGAAAAAATTTAAAAAACCGAGGACAGCACGCGAAGGCGTTGAATCAGTTAACAGAATACCAACAGAGTGTCTTGTAAATAATTGATGGGCAGTTCGAGAAAGAATCTCTAAATATGGATCTAAAGTTTGCAGAGGTCTGGTATTTACACTTGCAACGCAGTAATCGATTCTTTAATCTGTGTATAAATAAACGAGAGTGATTTCGGCGCACTAGTTCGGTCAATTTAAATTGACTCTCGTTTATTTATTCTACAAATACGGTCGAAATTCTAATTACACTATTTTAATCTGTGTATGTTACGTTTATCCAACTTAATATCAGTTTTTTTTTATAAAAATATGCTTTTCACTAACGACTTGAAGGTTCATTGGAAGATTTGAGAAAAAATTGTTTGAAATTAACCGTCGATGCCAGAAATAATCGTAATAATGAATTTATGCAGTTCACCTCGGGCATTCGTTGATCTATGGAATTCGTCTAACCGTGTAACCCATAACGTCTTCCCTCGTTTACGGTGGAACAATTTTCGCGCATCGTGAATATAGACTTTTAACTATTTGATGAGGATGCCGGAGGAGGACGAATTCCCTGGCGACGCGTCCTTTCAATATGGTAATTCTTTGGGTATATTCCGGTATCGTCGCGGCCATAAAGGACGCGTCAATCGACCGCGCGTTTCCTGCGCTCGACTACGCTTGAAAAGGAGGAGCGAGGGAGCCCTGAATGTTCCGTTTCCTGGTGGTATAAAGCATTGAAATGCTTGTGATTGTTTCGCGACATTCTTCGTATTGTTTCATCAACAACGATCGTCGGCGCTGGCTGCGAAATTTGAAAAAATTCGAAGGCCGTTTTGGCTGGAGGAAAATTTAATTGCCGAGGAAACATATACAGCTGCAATGTCGAATTGAAAGTTAACGACACTTTCTCGACGTGCGATATTCCAAATATGATGCTCACTCGATAAATACTACTTTCTTGTGTATTCTCCTTGGAACTTTGGTAGAGGAAAAGTAGGATAATAGTTCAAATATTATAAGTAAGTAATTGTTTGCGTTTTTGCCTATATGTGTTAACAATTGCACAAACGACAAACGGAAGAATAGAGGATTAAAGAAACCTGAAAGCGTGAAGGGTGTGGATACGATACAGCAACCCCTTTGCTTGTGAATGAAATGAAGCAGGTAAATAATACATGGTGTCATCTAATTCTACTTGCTAAATTTTTAATTATATAACGTTTTATATAGCTATACTGCAACCTGCGATAAGACATAGTACCTTGAATTGCCCATATGTTCTTATCCTTTACGCTTTCTGGTTTCTCTAGTCCACTAAAAGCGTCCACAGAGTGCAGACTCTTTTTCGGGGGGAATGGAGGGGGAGTTTTGAGAATCTTGTTCGAACCCATTTTGCAGCGCCAATTTAATTAAAATTTTAAAGATGCTCACTGTTTTAGTATAAACTCAATAAAGATTAGTTTTTAAAAATAAGCGATTTTTTCTCAAGCTGGAGTGCCCCACTCCTCTGATTGCCATTTTTGCAATTGTAGACACATAGATCACTTTATAATACGTATTTCTTCTAAAATACACTCAATTTATAGGATATTTAGCGTTCATAGAGGTGGCATACTTCATTCGGGAAGCGCCGATTTTCGATCTTCGAGAGGTTGTTTCATCCCTTAAAATAGAGATTTGGGGAAAATAAAAAATATGCCTCTCTTAGATTTTTGTGTTTAACATATTTCAAGGAGAAACAAATCGGCGCTGGATATGTCGATAGTGTCCCTTGTTAAAAGCTTGCCCTAAACGATGACACTTTCCTCGAGGCATGCCTTGAGCTCTCACGAACGAAACAATTGCCAGTGCCCTTCGAAACATCGCCGGCAGAAGGATTCGATTGTTGTAACATCCACCTTGCGGAAGGTGCAATGGTCGAATATCCAACAGCCGTGGTGCAGCCCTCAAAGAGAACATCCGCCGCACCAGCGCTCGCACCCCGCGTCCATCGTTCTAACCGAACAATAGTTCTGTATCCAAGCTCAAGTAGAGCCGCTATTTACGTAGGACCGTATGGCGGCAATAAAGAAATTAAGAGGACTTATCAGTTTCCGGAAAAGCACCTGGCGGAGTCGAACCTGTGATTACGACTGGCCACAATAGGAACATTGTCTTTGCTCCCTAGCCTTCCGCCGGCTCTGGACCCTGTCTGTTCACCTCGACGGGCGCAAACGAAAGTCTGTAAACCATGGCCGTGCAATAAAGTCAGGAAACTGCGGAGTGAGAATCAGGCTGAAAGAAGGCGCCAGTTTTACGAGCCCGACAAGCATTGTGCGTCCGCCCGACCGCCACGGAGCTGATTCTCTCGACTCTGGCAAACGAAATTTTATTGTACAAGCCGGTGTCACTTGCCAGCCCGTAAATCGACATTTACTTGGCCGTGCATTGCCACCTCCACCTGCTTCACGATAAGTGTTCTCGATGGGACCAACTTCCCTTCCGAACACTTGACGGACTTTCGACGTTGAACTGCGCCAAGGTACCACTTGAAAGCTGAAATTGAATCGCAATGAGTCAGGCATGGGACATTAGAAGTCGCGAGGGATTCTCGATACTTTCAGTTTCAGGTAGGTACTCGTCGATCCCAACAAGACACCTCCTATCCATGTTTTCATTCACATTTTTCCTAGCATACTCATACACATTTACATCCCTTAAATATTTCAATTACGTCTACCTGGCGATCACTAATTAGATTCTAAATTCTAATCACCTGTTTAATTCATTCTTACACACTCAAATTTAACAAAATAAGATAATAGAAACTAATACTTCCTTCCCTTGTGCCTACCCTTCTTCTCCCCCTCTTTCTCCCCATCGTCTTACACCTTGACTCTAACAAATATTACTTTCTAATGCAACTGTCGTAATTCCCTCGCGAAGCAACTGAACTATGCGCAACATTCAGCGTAGTACGAGGATCGTCTTAAATTCGTGACTCCCACTTCAAACCCGATTCGCAACCTCGCAATTAGCGTTCGCAATTAGCTCTCCGCTATCGTTCTCGATATTATAAACCACTCTAATTGTCTCGTTGACTGGCTGGCTCGGTAGTGTGCGCGCACAGTGGAATCGCGATCGTCAAAAGCGATCGTTCGTCGGACGTCTCACGCGAACTCTTCGATCCGAGGTATCTATAACCGTCGTGGGGGGGATCTGTTTCAGAGGCCCGGAGCGGGAGGGTGGCCAACACGAAACGGCCCCTGGAAGCCTCTTAATCGCACCCCGTCCGAGTTTCGAAGTTTACGGGTTAAAGACCGGCCGGGTTATTAATGCACGGATTCCGTGATACAACAGTACGGTCAATATATCTCGCGTTTCCGCGCGATTCCTCGCGGTCTGAACGCTCGCCGTCTTCGATCGATCGGTGCACGCGCCTTTCAGAATCAAAGAATAACCGAGGCAACGAACTCTGGGGGTGGAAACTTTATTTCCTTCTTTTTCGTATTAACTGTGCTCAGGTGACTCTATGGTGGGGTTGCGACAAATATGAGGGTCTTGCTCGTAATACAACGAATCACGTGTGCGTGGGCTTGATTTTAAATGATGGGTAATGAAATTTCATTCTACAATTAGGTTTTGGTTTATTTATGCAGAAATCCGTGTTATTAATTCTCTGTGCGCCATGGTCACGGCAGATCACTGTGCGCCGCGTGCGCTTTGTGGGACCCCATTGTACGAACAGTTTAATTGCTTCATTATTTAGTATAGTACTGTGGAATTTAAACAAAAAGTATTGAATTAGTGTAATATTTTTAATAATTCTCAACGTAACATAATATTATATAGAGGGGACGGGACCTGGTAGGCCAGTTTTTCAGTGTTTTATTTTTTTAATTATGTGGACGAAATATCGTTACCTAAACAGTTTAGTATATTTGGTAACGCATACATTTGGCTATCTGATTAAATTATTCAAGATGACTGAATGTGACAATAATTGAGGTATTTTAATGTTTTTCTAACACCTTCCATACTGGTCAACCAGCCGTATGATCGGGGTTGGTAGACTTACAGTATGTAAGGTAAGAAAATGTTATTAACAATTTATCTCAGTTGTAATAAACTAACAAAATATAACAATAGTTGTTTCATTATAAAATATTAATTACCTTTCGTTCATTTTTTAATAATAAACTGATTTTTTTCCACTTAATCATAAATTATAATGTATTTATGACATAATGAAATTGAAATAAAAAATAAAAATCGCTTTCCGAATAACAAAATAATAATATAAACCTTATTAATGTTATTAGTCAACCAGCCCCGAACGATCATTTTAACTTTAATAATCAATATAACCTTCAATTATTTATGTATAAACAAAAATACTACGTCAATGGATCGCTTAATAAACAAACTTTAAAATAGTCCCTTAACATTTATTCTATTATTACTATATAGAGCGTGAAAACGTAAAATCAAAATCCTGGAGAAAAAATATTTACTTACGTATTTAGTCAATTTTTGGATAAACGCTGATAACTGTCAAAAAAACAGCGATCGTGAGGTCGGGCATAAATGCATGCCATACTACAAGTGACTTCTTTCTACAGTAAATCCATCCGCAGTAGAGCATATGTCGGTGCAAAGTTATTTACAATTAGTCAACCTACCCCTTGCGACAACCAGCAGCGGTCTCCCCTACTTTTGTTCAACTTGTATGGGACTTAGCAAATCCAATCTGGTTTATGCAGGGTTACAAAGAAAATCGTTAGCAAATAAAAAATCAGTCAGTGATCTATCGATATAACAGAAAAGCGGAGAAAGAAAAACAATCTACAGAGGTGTAGGTTTTATAGAAAAAAACGACGACGCATGACAATTAAATGATGTGGAAAATGACCCGTTGACATTTTAACGCTCGAAAGGAAAAGAAAATTTCATTTTATACGAGACCCAGCCCATCCTGGACTTGCTTTTCTGAAAGACCGAGCACCTTTCTAAGTCAAATTCCTCCTCTTTGAGCCCTAAACGTTTCCCGACTACAACGTTACTCGCTCCTATCGCGAATTCTTCTTTTACAACCTCCTAACGCTCAGGACACAGCCTTTCCACGCGAAAACGTCGGCTATTCCCATGCATGGAGGACGTACTCTCAGTGTCGCTCGTTCCGAAGCGGGTAATATTCAATTTCAGGCACCTCCGCAGGCAACTGCGTTGCAATTTACGCGCTGCAGCTCCGCCGGAATAGCGGCCGGCAAGAAAAACCGAAGTTCGAGGCTTCGAACGTCGTCGTTTCCCTGTCTTCTTCACCGTGCAGCTTTACTGCCAGACGGGCTCGCGTAAACGGCGATAATTGCGCGCGCAGTTGCAGAAAGGAGCCTGAGAATCGCGTGCATTCCCGTTGAACACGTGCACGTAACCGAAGTTCGAACTAGGGGTACACAGTTGTGTCCATTTTACAGCCGCTTAAAGACTAAGACCGGCGGAGATTCCGCTGCATGCGATACTCGAGCTCGTACTCTGAACGCGGAGCGCCAGATGCGTTACGACTAGCCAACGGCGGCTTGTCAATTATTGAAATGAGCTAATTATCGTTTTCTCGGGCCCTCACGGGCTCCGGACAGCTGCACCTTGTGCTCGTATAGAGAGGCGGGAGGGGACTCATCGGCAAGTGCAAGGCCCCTCTTCGCCTGTCCGCTGCAGCGCGTGCTACGCGTCGCGTCATTATCCTTTAGAACGCAACGGCCGCCGTTGGCAGCGGTTGTTTCGACATCTTTCAAAGTATAGCTGCGCTAATTGGGTGCGTCGATGTGGTAATTCATTAATCTGTTCCCCTGGAAGGCATAAAGAATGTTTTCTTCGCGTCAGCGAAGTCTGTGATTTAAATTCTCCTCGATTTTCTGGCAACGTGAGCGCACAGTTGTCAACACAAGTGGCCGCGACTTGTTCTTTACGCAGGGTCGACTAACATTTGGATCTTCAAATATGACTGGAATCGAATCTTCGCGTAATCTTCGCAAAGACCAGGTGATCCAGCCTGGCAAGGATGTCGTGGGGGAGAAAGCCAGAGCCCAGGGTGGGCGGGCGATGGCGGTGGTTGGAATCGTTCGACTAATGGAACAAGGAACGAGGGGTTTCGCCGGGAGAACCTTATTTCGCTCGTTTATCCGCGGAGTGCAGATTCTTAATAGAATACTCGATGAATGTATTTCTCTTACGAGACTAAGACCGGTTACGAGGAGAACCAGAGGGCGGAGGGAGTTAGACGAGGCAGAGAAAGAGGGAGGAGGGGGTGGATCTCGACGCGATAATAAATCTGTGCTTAGCTCTGCGACAATGGGCCGGACGGAGCGAACGGAAAGAAGGGTTTAAGCCGCGTCCTACTTACGCGACGGGGGATACTCTCAAATGGATCGTACCCGAAGACCAGATTAATCTGCCTGGAGAACGGATTCTGCGTTTCGGTCCTGGTGAATATAGCCACGTTTGATTTCGCCGTTGGAGAAATTACTCTCCTCGACAGGGACGTCAGACAGTCTGAAGGGCGCTGAACCCGTGTGTAGACTGTAACTTTAGACTAGACACTATTGGCCCAGATAATTATAGGCGGAAACTGCATCCTTCGACAGAATTGTAGATGGGTTAAGCAGAAGAACAGAAAAGTTCAATAATATCTTCTCATTTGACGAGGAGTTTTACCGTATCGCCGTAGAGTTCAAAGGCTTACGAGTTACGAGTCTCACAATTATATCGGACAGTGACTATTTCCCGCAGCTGTTACCGAGAATTTCGGCTCGACCGATCGATCAGTCCACTGATACTTAATCGTCCACCCTTTATCGCGGGCTCTAATGGCTCCGAGGAAAAACCAAGGGAGCCTAGGCCGCAGATGCGGCTCAATCAGTGTCGCATACTCGAGGCCGCACGCTCGACCTAGCCAAGGTCGGCCAAGAGCTGCCTGCATTCTACATGTTCTTGCTTTATCCTCAGCCGTGAGGCAGGTGATCCCCTGTTCAGGTGAGTGCTGCTCGAGGAGGGTGACACTGAACCGACGACATTTTCCGAATACACGAAAGGATTCTCCCTGTTGTTGGGTCCCGTCTGTCGAGGTCACGGAGCAGTGCAACAATTCGGTTGATTCTTGTACTTGCACCGCGCCTGGCATTAGTTTCTTCAAGCTTTCTGAACTCCTAATACAACGAGTTGCGGTGAATGTTGTGCAACAAATTTGAAGAGTGAACGAGAATCGTGGTCAGAGAATCTTATAGAATTGTAGGTGGATGGAAAGGTGTGAGTTTCTTCTCAGCGCAAACAGTCTTCTCAGGGGATCGGGGAAGATGGGTTCAGAAGAGATCGCGGCGGGACGTGAGTGTTCGTGGCGAGGGACACCAGGAAAGCTCAACGCTGTGACCAGCCGGAACCGGTCGATGAGGTACGACGGGTATGCTCGAGAAATGCCGTCAGCCGGCCAGCTGATCCTGGGAACAACGCCCCGCGACCATTTCTTGCTGGAATTAGGCCTGCTTGATTTAAGGCCAGCCGCCAGGTTTCTCACATCGGCCAGGGCGGCTCCGATTCCGCCAATTCGATCGGAGGATCTTCTATTTAAACCTCTGGTGCGGGAGATCCATCCACTTGTAACTGACACCTGTTTTGTGGATCTACCGGAGATTTAATTTTACTTGACGGTGCTACTGACAGTGGACTTTGATTCCAGAAAAATAAATTTTAGGTGTTCTAGAATTCTAAGGTAGGTACTTAGTGTTTTACAGTTCTAGGGTTGCACGGTTCTCGTGAACCAGACATCTTAAGTATGCTATACCTAGGATTCTAGGCATTTTAGAGTTTCGGAATTCAAAAATGTTAGGGTGTTAGGTGTCCTAGAATTGTAGAATTCCGGGCGTTCTAAAGTTTCAGGGTCCTAAGACGCTAAGGTTGTGGATACCCTAAGTGTTCCAGACTGCTAGGGTTCTAGGTGTCTTGGAATTAAATATCTTTTAATTTTACAGCTTTGACAGAGATTCTCATCTAATATTTTTTCCACCCAGAGCTATTTCCTTCTCAAACTGTATCATTTTATCAGCCAACTTTCACTGCCAAGGACATCAGAATATAGGGTGATTGTTCGCTCGAGTTGCAGTTTGCTCCAGCGATACGCTTCGGAGGGAACGAAACAGTGTCCGGGGAAAAGAAATTCGTCGAATTGTTCGGTGGCAGGGTGTACAGGTGAGCGATACCGTCGCGTTTGAGAGGCCGTCGGCCGAGCAGTTCCCAAGACCGTGTGTCGATTGGCCGGGATTGTTTGCGAAATTCCTTCGATAGTATTCGATGAATCTATCGAGGCACGTCGTCCACGATTCCAAGGGACTCGGTATGCCGGTGCCGGTCGTTAGGGGGTTCGGTCGACTTTGCTATCGAGAGCCCGCGGATAAAACCGTCTTGGGAATCCCCTTGGCCGAACTGTCACCTTGGATGGCTACGACGAACGAGCTACTCTTCCTTAATTGCACATGTAATAATTAAATACAATTCAACTATCTCTGATTAACGCATTTCCAGCTAGCGACTGATATACAACGCCGGACTCTATATGAAGGGTAAAAGTAATAAGTTTTTGTAAAATTATGATGAGAAACCAAGATGGAACACATGTTTAAAATAAAAAAACAATGTCCCTTGACCTAGTTTCAGAGTTGTAGCCATTTTTATATAACTGATTTTACTAAACTATTTGTATATCTGTCAGTAATTGAACTTGTTCTTCTTAAGGGGTCTTTCCACTATAACGCCCTGATAAAGTACCGCTGCTTGCAAATTTGTTGGTCATCTAAAAAAAAGTGTTTACTAAATTGAAGTTTTTTCTATTTATTACTGCGTGCTTTGAGAATACAAAATTATTTTTTCATATTTTTTTAATGCTAGCGCTGAAATAAGTGGGTGTAATATGCGCTGTAAAATAAAAGAAGCCCCGACTGCATTAAAAAGAATATGACATTTTTTTGTATTCACAAGACACATATTAATAAATAGAAAAAATTTCAATTTGGTAAACACATTCTTTTTGTGACAAGAGAAAGTTCAAAACAGCGCTAGTTTATCAGGGCGTCACAGTGGAAAGACCCTTTAATAGGAGATTAGCAGGTCAATTTTCTGTGAATTTCATAAGTAATGAATTAAATGAGCAATTGGAATAACTCTCACTTGATGTCATACCTCGATTGTGGTTTACCTATGACAGTGCACCAGCACATTTTATCCACATTCTGTACATTTTTTTAGGAACACTATAACACTATTGTAGGCTTACATCCAGGTCGGCGGTGGCCATTTTGAGCACTTCCTACAAAAGTAAGGAACTGTGCATTACTGAAATATAAAAATGATTGTAACTCCGAAACAAAGTCAAACGGGGTACATGTTTGTATCAACTTTTTTCATCGTTTTGGTGTCTCCTGTTCATCGTCCAAGTGGATCCCATATATTATTATGCACTCTGTACATCAGTATATATTACATTGCATGTTTGAAGAACTTCAGTATGAAGCTCTAATTTTCATGTTGGAATGACAGCAAATGCTTATGACCTTCCATCAGGAAGCACAGCTAGAAAAGAAGCTCTCAGTGGAGCAGCAGCCATCGTCATTGGAGTCGCTGCGCTGCTACTCTTCAGGAATTCTCAGCTACCTGCCTTTGACATATTAGCGTGCCAGCTAGGCTGGCTGTCATACCGTTTAGCGGCTCGATAGATAAACCGGAAACGGCAGGTACACGCGATGCACGGTGCGAGAGACGCATCGGTAAACGGTGATGGGCCGCTGTCTAAAGCAAACCACGCATTTCGCGATGTTTCTGAGCCTTTAGGCAAAGTCTCGCGTCCTGAAGTTTTGAATTCCCAGTGGTTCCCATTGTCACCCTGCAACCTTGAAGAAACTTGGACCAAACATGCATTCGCTATCCTCGGGTTTTCCTCAAATCTCGTTCCTTCCCACTTCTCCCTTCCTCCACTCCGCTTGATTCACGAGCACCTTGATAATTTAAAAATGGGCGAGAAGCTTCCCGGCTCTTGACCGGTCATGTAAAGTTTCATGGAACGCCCGCCATTTGGGATACGTTCGAATTAATTAAAAATAATTCAAAGCCAGTGAATAGAGGCAGCGAAACCGTAGGCTACACAGCGGGACACGTGATCCGGAATAGCAGAGAATCCCCTTCACAGAGGAAGAGGCCCAGTGAGAACCACTTTCGATCCGTTAACGAACGAGAAGCAGCCGCCGGTACGGTGACAATGGTAATTATTGTTGATGCTGAAATTTCAATTTTGCAATTGATGCATCGCCCGGAAACCGGCTGCCGTTTGTGTCTGTAGGTTGCGCGCGCGTGTGGGTGAGAACAGCAAGGGCAGGAGTAGCGGGGTATAGAGGCGCGCAACCACAGAGGGGCGAGCGGCGAACTGCGGAGACGCGAGCCAGCCAGAAACCATCATAAAGGTTCGGTTCTCCCTTTGATACGCGGCTACGGTAACGTATTTAGTTAGACATATCATTCGGTTTCCACCTATTGTACGCTCGGCAAACAAACTTCCTATTTGTTTGAACGTTGAAGTTCACGACCCCCTGCACCCGTCGCTCTCTGGTCAAGGGTGGAAAGAGTGGTGCGCGCTGTCTATCGGCCCAGGGGATGCTTCCGTTGACGTCGTAATTATTTCGAAACGTCGTCGGGTTGCCGCGTGCAAAGAGTCGCGTTAGAACGTTTCCTCTCGAAACTCTCTGCCTTTGTCGCGTGTTCTATGTTGAATGAATCTCCGCGTTTCGAGAGAAAAAAAAACCTGGTATTCCCCCGCGAATTGGTCTCGATATTCGTGGCGTGTTGCGAAATACGCTTCGAAATGTTTTTGCACGACGACACTCGAGTTTCAGGAGAGCCTCTTCAAGGATGATCGATTTCATTTCCACGCGTTTTCGGTGGACCATCTTTCCACGGGATCCTCTCCAGCTCATATTAATCGCGGTTCGAATTCCAGCGAGGGCCCCGAACAGACGATTATCGCTCGAAGGTAAGCTCTCACAATTAGAATCGACGCGTCCATTCGTTCCCAGTGGTCGGGGGCGCGAGACAAAAAGAGAGAGAGCTCGCGTGGTCTCCCGTGGGAAACCGTTCCTTTCGCGGCAGTAAGGACAGAAAGAAAGAAATAAGTAGTGAAAAAGGAGGCCCGGGCGGTTGCGGGCTGGTGGAGGAGAGACGGAGAGTGCCGGAGGACAAAATCAAATAGAAGGAAGAGGGGACAAATAGCCCGAGAGATGGGGGAGAGGTGGAGGAGGTAGGTCGAGGTAAAAAGCTTGGCGACGAACGCGGGGCCAGCGGTGGTTCCTGAAGACCGATCAGCTTTGTCGGCGGCCTTACTAATTAGTTTACCAACTTATCGACTCCCTTTCGTATCTATACGCGGCCGACCAACACGAAATCCCACGGGGGTGGGAGCATTGACGGTGGCTGTCACCATATGGCTGAGGTGCCGCGTATTCCACGAAATAAACCTCGAAATCGTTCAATTCCCCCGCGTGCAGAGGAGAAGCTGCATGATTGAAGGAGGACCGAAGCTTGGGGTCTCCACGAGAGAAGCCATCCACCCGATCCAGTCGATAGTCGCGTTCCAGGAGACAAATTAAGTTCTTGCTGCTCGCGTGTTCCCTGGACAATCGTTCCCCCCGATCTTCGATATCCTCCAGGCTGGATTGAAGCATTATCAGTGGCGGGGGGAAGTAATTGGACGCTTACGATGAAGGAGGGATCGTGAAGCGTCTCCTTGTTTGAAATTTGAGGCGAGATTGAAGTAATATAACAGATATTAAGACCCGAGCTTCCCAATCCCAACCCAAATCAGACCAATATTGAGCTCGTGTCGAATTCCAAACAGTTGCTATGTTATTAAAGTGTCTGGCCAGCTTTGCTCGTGGCGTGTTTACTCCTTCACTTGCCTATATATATTTTAAAAATGGATAACGTAATGGGACATACAATGTAGTGGTGAAAAGAGTGATTAAAAAATAAACTATAATCATATACCTACCTTATAATCTACAGATATTAGATACAGTATTCAAACTTAGTCTTCACTCCTATCTCAGATGCCTTATAAAATCCTACCTCAACAACATTCCCCCCTCTTCTCTGTTCAATAGAATTCCCAGCCCAATACGCTTTCAGTTGAATCCTAGTCCTGGCTCTGTCTGAGCCTAAGAATTCATAGTATGCCAATGCAATATAAATATATATAATACTCAATATCGAAATCTACTTAGTAAACAATCCTCAGTCGTATCATCTGTGGGTCACCCATCTAGGTATTACAGTTATTACGTGCACGACACCTACATATGTACTTATATGTATGTATTTCGCCCCTAGCAGAGTGTCCAACCAGAGCAGCCTAATACTCTAAAAACAGTTTTGTGGACTCTCACTGTCGCAGCAGAATCGCACGGTGCAGTTGCCGACAATCTTTTTTAAAAACGCCAACCGTATTGTCAGCAATTTGAACGTTATTCCCGCTCAAGTTATTTCGCTTTTACAACCCCGCGGGAACAACATTTCCTCGGTGAACGTTGGATATTCAGCAGCACGCGAGCCATTATTCCCTTTATCCCCCGGCCCTTACTCGATTCGCGCGACGAATTAAAAAGCGGGAAGAAGACGTGGAAAAGGGCGGCCAAGCGAGCGCGTCGAAGCGAACCGATGAAATTCAGACGAGGGATAATTTTTTAACGTTATTACTCCTCGTCCAACCCTTTCCTCCCCTGGTGCACAGACTCGTTCTCACCCTTCGTTGATTGGCAATTTCGCGTCTTGAATTTTTATCCAGCCAGCCTGGAATCGCGAAGGACGTGGGGGAGGTGGCGGCGGCGGCGAGGCCCGAGAGGCAACCCCTTCGTTTTTAAATTATCCGCGAGATTAATCAAGGCGTCATTTTTCACGTCCAATTTGCAATAAAAAGAAATGAGGGGACCCGCGACGTTGGAAGAGTAAACCTTATTCTTAATTGATATATTTTGAATTAATTAATCCTTCCTGGCGGGATGATCCGATGGCGACTGGAACGCTGCAGGCGCGGAGCCCCTTTTCCTTAATTAGCGACAGCCGTAAATTTCTTTCATTGGACACTTTTTTCTTCGATTATTAGAGCATACATTTTCCAACCCTTTGTTGGCTACGCGACCCCCTCGCCGCGGATGTCCAACATCTGCTGAAAGCGGGGGCAGACCCGGGTTCCTTGGTGTCTTTGGAGTTGCAAGAATGTATGAGGGTAATTTACTTGGGCTCTCAACTGGAAATGGATAATGCTTAATCGCGAGCTGAGAAAATTTCGCCAGTACGAAGGTTGTTCACATTATATTTAAAAGAATAGTGTAAGGTTCATTTTTCTAAATATTGACATTTCTCTTAAGTTTATAGTTCTTACTATCAAAAATATATTTATAAACATTTGGAGAATAAAGTCTGTTCTTATGCTAAGCCCAGAACTCTTGGAATAAAGCGCAAATATTTCTTCTCCTCATTAACAGCTCAATTTTTTAACAAATAACACTAATTTCTGTTTTCCTTGAAGCGAGAAAAATTGTATCTGTAACCGTCATATATTTTGAAAATAGGTGCCTTAGCAATATCTGTAATTCCTCTTTGCCACACCTACAAGAATGTTTGTCAGTTAAATTATACAGGAACCAGAAACTTTGCCAGTAAAAAAGAAATATCACGACTTCTTCGTCTTCATGATGAAATACTGTTTAGCAGAAAAGGGTTACCTCCAATTCCCGGGGGTGTTCGAGGGAGAAACCTGCCGTTTAATAAGAAGCCAGGACCAAAGATCGCGGGGCGGCAGGGGTGGGGGGAGGAACGTTGAAGCGAAGTCATTAAAAAATACACAGTGATAAAATAATATTGGCTACAAATCGTGCTGTGTACCCGGGCAACCCTCCGCCTTTTTATATAAGATATAAAATTTTATTCGCACTCGCTTGACGCTTTTCAACCCCTTTCCTTCTTTATATCCTCAGTGGCTCTTCCACGCTCGCCGCTTAGGATTCGCCTTTTCAAACTTTATAAACTCAATCATTGATTCAACAATAATCAAGATTCGCAGGCAAAACTCCTACTTGGCTAATTTTAATTTCAATTTTCCTTATATAATCACCATCCTTAGAATCTTCTTTCTAAACAATCCCACCATACTCCCTCTCAAGAAATTCTCGCCCCACCATGATCGTAAAAAATTTCGAGTTCTCGCGTTCCTAATTCGTTTCAAAAAATTTCAACCGTAGGATTCGCTGTCGAGTTGTACACCGGGTCACTTGCTCGTCCTTGAGGGTGCACACGCGCGCGCGTAGCCGCGGGCTGTCCTCTCGCTTCCATCCGTCGGGGAAGGCGACGGAAACGTTATGCAAATGGTTTTTACGGGGCGAACTTTCGTCGACGCCGACGAACAGAGGAGCCAGGGGAGGTTGCTCGTCTGACAGCGAGCGGGGAGAGGGTGGAGCTGCTCGAATCGGTTTGCGTTTGGCCTGCCACCCCCTCGAGCCGCGCCTGGAGATCGACCCAACAGGCCGGATCATTTTTACCGAAATTAAATCGAAAATTAGACTGGCATTAAAATGCGCTCTCGATAGGGCTCGCTCGAATCGCCGGTGGCTCAGCCAGCGATAAGGAGGAAGAGAGAGAAAGAGAGAGAAAGAGAGAGAGAGAGAGGGCGACGAGCGGTGAAACGGCGGAGTCAGAGGGGGCGTTCAGAGCGAGGAGGGGGTAAACCGAAGGAATTCCTTGCTCATGCAAATCAGAGATCCACGGGCCGGGATTGTACGAGTTAATCAGGATCTGCTCGCGCGGAACGCGCTGGGTTGAAAACCACTGAGAAATAAGAGACCAACGAGGCCTGCCCGCTAGAGAAAGGGATAAAATGAAAAAAGTTGGGACGCGTGAACAATCGTGTATAAATCAGGGGGTGGTTAATAGCTAAGGAGAAAGGGTTAGACGAAGGAAAGCACCGGGAGGGATGCGCTCGAAAGGGGGGTTGCACCGGCACCAATTTACGATTCATTTCGCTGGAACGGCTGCCGTCGTCGCCGTGCGCCTTATATCGCCATTTTGTCGAACTGAATAATTAATTTTAATAACGAATTCCCGGGCCTGACACCCTCCACGTCGAACTCTACCGCCCCCCACTTCCTGCCAGTTGCTGCTGCTCGTACTTCGCGATGGATGAGAGGGGAGGGAGAGACTGTCTCGGACGTTTGACGTAAAACCTCCATTGTGGCGAATACATTTTTAATCGGCAGGGTGGAAAACGCGGCGTTTAATTTGTTTCCTTGACTCTTTTCTTAAGGCACCTTGTTCACCGCCACGGTTCAGCCTGGGCTCTGGAGTCTGCGAACCTTTGCAACACCTCCCCAGTGGAAATGTTCAATACAGTACAGCTTGGAAATATGTTCGGAAGTATACTTAGAGATAATCAATATTTTCATTTGAAAATAAGTTTTTCCAAGCGTCGAGGAATTTATGAAAATTGAATTATCCCGTTTCTGGATTATTTAGCCAAGACCCAATTTAACTTATTCATAACTTAGACCCAACCCAGATGACGAATCTGAACTCTTTGTTGCTCTTGAATGTGCGTTAATGTGTGTTTAAACAAAACCTGTTCCATTAATAGAAATTTATATACCGCACGTAGTTCAGACGTAACACAGACGTGGCTCTCAGATATCCGTGACTGTGTCGGCGTACATACCATCAACCTCACCCTTAAAATTTTTGTGCAAAATGTACATCGTATCGCCGCCCTTCACGCTTCAAGAAGAGAGCGCAAACACCTCGCGATCAGGCCGTGGTCCAGAACAAGTTAGTTAATGGGCCCGTCCCGAACGTGAAATTGATACTCCACTCGAGTTAAATACCAACATGACTGGAATTATTGATTATCGCAACGCGAATGACAAATCGACTTGCAATGAGCAGATTGATCGCTTTACGATCTTTACTTGCTACTGATTATGGATTGGCCGCGGTCCCAACTGACTCGTAACTAATTCCCCAAGGTGTACCTTTAGCACTGTCCATTTAATATTTAAAGGATGAACTTGACTCTTGGCTGGGTCGTTTGCAATATTTCTTCCATTGCTACTGATTTTTCGAGATCGATAGTTGAATATTCTAAAAGTGATATGATGTCTGCGACACGATAATCAAGTAACCACTTTAAGCATATATATTTTTCAAGTTTTTGAAAACTCTTGTTGCGGCAAGGCTATAGAGTGTATAAAGGTAACGGTTGCCATTACTTTGATACCCCATAACGATGAAAGATCGGAAATCCGATTCCAAGCATCGTGCACGGGACGAGCTGCAACGATTACCGGTACGCAAACGGTATGAATGTCACTCTTGTTTATCGATAATTAGATCCAGCAAGTTTTCGCCTGACACGATAATGGTGCGGCGAAATAGAAACCGGCCTGGGCACGTCAAGACTCCCTTTCGAAGCGCCATTAATCCACGATATTTACAATATTTCAAGAGGCCCGTCATTTACATTGCTTAATTGACAGTTGCACGATAGCATCGTGAATACGAAATCGCCGGTTCCGAGAAACCCATTCAGGCTGTGATCGATGAATATTTGATCGATCCGTGTGTCGCAGCCGCGATAGCATCGATTAGGCGGCGAAATCGACGGCACGCGGAAATATAAATATCGAAAAGCTATTTGGTTTGACGACTGGTGAATGCCTATGCTGTGTGTACGCGTCGCTATTGCCTCGAAGGAAATAAATCTACAAACAGAACCGATGATAAAATCGGCTCGGGGAAAAATAGAATACGCGTCGATAGGGATCTCCTCCGAGATTCGATTACACCTCCTGGCTCGAGGAAAGAAATTTACAGCATGACGAAGAAACGACACACACTACCAAAATTCCAACGTTAACGATGAAAGAGCAATGACGTTCAAAAGAGCAAAAATTCAATTTCAAAGAATTTCGAACTGTGTATTAATATAATATTTTAATATCCCTCTGGAGCGAGCAAATGATACGTATACAAAATAAATGAGAGATATGGTAGGTGCACGTCACAGCAGAAATATACAGGGTAATCCGTCGCCGGCGGTGTAAACGGCAGGGTGGTGATTCTACATGAAAAAATAAATTGAAAATATGGTAAGGGAACCGCCTACGGAAAGCGCGACGCGATACCCTTAGGCTTGCACCCTCGGTGCACGCATAGTCGATTAAAATTCCAAATCAATTTTATTGAAAACGAAACGCGATATAAAAAAATTTTAATCTGTATTTTCGACTTATTTTTAATTTTCTTGGAAGATGAGGACAGCCATAGCGTCACTATTACCCCAACTTTAAAACAATGTAGGGTAAACCAACCAGTAATTGACCGCATACCAGTAAATAACCATTAGGCAATGAAATGTCAATTATAAATTTAAAATTATTCTATGTTATCCCATATTTTTAGTTACGCGTATTAAGTAAACATTAATAAGTACAATTCTTATTCAAACTATGCGGTCATTTATTAGACTTCTACACGTTTTGAATTTTATAATCATATTTTTAAAAATTACGACAAGAATAAGTAATTATTTTTACAGAAATTTCAAGGAAAATAAATTTAAATGCAATTTCAACAGTTGTTTTGTTGTTGTAAATAAATATATTCAAGTATTAATCTCAAAGGTCTATAAATTCAACAATTTGGTCATTCACTGGTTGGTTTACCCTATATAACAGACACAGAAGGGGAAAGTTAGAAAGTGTCGAAACGAGAAAGCTTGGTATCATGTTCAAATAAAAAATATGCTCCCTAAATGCTGAAGGACTGTTCCTGATGATAATACAATTTAAAAAAAAATGAAAAGTAATCAGGAGTGTTTGCGGGTCACAAAAATTTGAACCATCGCTGGTTTGTAACTTCTAAAGAAACAAAGTGTGCCTTAAACAAAAGAGATGACAAATCTCAATTTATGGCAAATTCCCAGACAAAGTTGTAATACCAAGCGCCAAAAATAACTAATTACTACTATCCGATTCCTCAATTGGCAACATCACAGCACATGGTTAAGTCAACAAGTGGCGTCATTTAGGCCCTCCGCCTGCAAACCTATCGCACTTATAACGATCTCCGATCGTGCGCCCTGAGATCGGTGTTTCAGTCTCTTGTCGCATGTTTTCGGCATCTCGTTTCACAGCGGACAATAAATTCCACGGGAAGGTGTGCGATAAACGATGGAATACATTTACACGGTCCGATCGACGATTGGACGACGGCTCCTTCGTGCGATTAACGATCATGGACGTTAAATCGCCGAGACACTCGCTATCCCCGTTATTTTCCCGGCGACACACGTGCCTGTGGCGGACGGTCAGTTGTCAAGAATTCTCTTCCCTCAGTTATGGCATTTCAAAGGCTTCGGCGAATCGAACAAGTGCAACAGTAAAGTTAAACGATGAATGACCAACGATTTGGCACATTCTCGATCCTTGTTTTAAAGGACAAAAGCGTTTCCAAGAAAGCCTTCGGAGGCTTATTCAGTTGATAGTTGTGGTCCCTGAAAATGTACTGTGTACTTCACGAAGACAGCTTTCGACGTGCGTGTTTGCCTTTCCCAGCATGCAAGCGCTTGGAAGCCAGCAGTAAGTGGTTGTGAATCCACGTTGGGCATCATTATACCTTTGCCCTTACTATAAAACCAGATCATGGAGATAATTTAGATGACTACTGGGATGCTAGTATGGATCCTGCGTCGCAGAGTATAAACATTTGAGGAACTTTCAATATTGCGATGTCAAGTAATGGTAACTGGCAGAAGACCACTCAAATGTCTACTCTGAGAAAATGTGGAAAACGAGGGATGATATTTTTATAGAGTTGCATAGCAAGTTGTATGTGATATACTAATTATGTACCTACCAGTGCTCCTCAAATTCTTACATAGACTGAACGATAATGAAGCATGTCGGTGACATATGTTCCCATAGGTTGTGGGAGTGACATCAGGAATCGAAGATACGTCCAGAGGAATCAAAGGACGATCCCCCAGCCGCTCGGTACCTGGTCCAACGCAACAGAAGCGGCGGCGGTGGTGGCCCAGTGATATACAACGCTATCACCCTCGTATTTACTGCAGTGTCAAACCAGGGCGACAACTTGGTTACAAATTAGTGCTTTGCATCGCGCGCCTGGCCACGTCCCGCTCTTACACCGCGTACCAGTCGGTATCTGTGTACGCGCGCGTGTATTGTGTACGTATGCGTCTGCATCGGTGGCCCTTCCAGCGGGCTATACGAGTCTCGTATGTTTATGTTCCTGGCAGCTGCGCCGCAGAACCTTGCCAATATTGGTTCTCAATTTAATGATCAGCCAGTTGCGTGCACCCTGCCCTCCCGTTCCAATGCTAGCGGCCGTAAAGTTGCCTGTTTCCGGAAGCGGAATAAGTTTGGATCAAGGAGTGCGAGCGTGCTGGCCGCTGCAGCCGGAAGTTATCGAGGAACAGCAACTCTTTAGGGGCCGAAGTGTGCTTAAAGTCAAAGTGACACGCTGGCTACGCGGCCCGAAGCTCTATCAATCTATACTGCATTAAGGTTCGCTCGAGGAACGCTTAAAACTTCCGTCACATTGGTATATCCCCCGCAGCTACCAAAGACAAGGAGCTCGTAAAGCAATCCCCTCTTCAGACACTTCAGACACTGCAGACACCCAACCTGTAAACGGTGTGGGACATTCTTCACGAGCCTGAAGGCTCACTGGGGGACGCGGGCCTATTCAATCGATCAAGATATCGTGGCTCAGGTTCGAGGATCCAGATCGTGGTATCGATCGGCTGATAGGGAGGGCTGAGAACCGCTTGCCAGTAGAAGAGGCGATATATCAGCCGGGGGTCAACAATGTGTAAGCGGTATCGTCCCCGAACCCCCAGGTCGAGCGACCCAAGTTCGCTCTCGGTGACACTTCTGGAGTTTCTGCTCTTTGGACGGTGCACACCGGAGATATATGTTGGCTGGCTATCCGTGTGTAGGTTACGCGTGTGTGCACACGCAGGCACGTGGGGCACAAGCAGCCACGGTGGACGTGTCGTGTATGTTCGGTTACCGAAGCTTTCAGAGTTATTGCCAGCGACCTCGAGAGACGGCTCCTACCTTGCCCGGTGGATGCTGAGGGGCCAATCCTGGCCTTCGTTTCATTAATAAGACTTTGAAAAGTGGGTTAACCGTTGTGATCCCATATCCAGCGTGACCAAAAATGATTTACCTAGTGTTTACGTGTCAGTTGAGAAATATAAGAGCAGTAGATGGCGACAGGACTTAATTTATTGCAAAATTAAAGACATTATTATTCGTAATATCGGGATACTACTGTTCTCAGGCCTGGCCCAACTTGTTGCTCGCGCCCAAGAAATCCACAGAATAACACAAACTAAAGCTAGCCAACCCGAAATATAAGGTGCTCAGAGCCTGTCACATTACAAGCAAGATACACCGAACTTACAAGATCTCAGCCTGCAAGCACGCATGGATGTTCATTCCGCAGTGCCTGAGGAACCGTTGAATTGAGCGCTACTATCATCGTGGAACTAACTAACCTACTTACTGGCACGTTCAAAGTCGAACGAATTAACGTTTCACACAACCGCAAATATTGTCAAGCCCCAACTCAGAGTGTACTCGATAAGCACGAGATCGATGTGGCGCAAATGCCTCGTGGCTCCGTGTTAACGAGCAAAAAAAAAGTGTTTCTTTTCTGGGCAGGGGCTTTTCACCGGGTGAAAAGTGGAAAATTGCAGGAGAGCTGGTATCGAACCGGGTCCATCGTGCCGTGAATCGACAAATTACTTTTCATTGCCGCGATGTAATCACGGATTCAGGTGTCGCCCTCATTACCGCCGCTCGTAGGGGAGGGTGGGCACAAGGACGTAACGGGAACTGGGGGGGTGACGGGAGGGATCGGGGCGGAGGCGAGCGGGCGGTTGCGTTCGAGGGTGAACGGTGGAAGCAACAAATTGAGGTTTTGAAAAAAGCACTCGCCACCGGCTGAGCCCCGTCGCTTTACCGCGGGGGAAACCCATTGATTTCCCCCATTCAGGGGCGGCGCGATAATTAAATGCATTTTATACAGTTCTTGCCACGGCCGGCATAACGGCGAGTAATTAATAGACGTTTAAAATTTTTAATAACTGACGCTTTTATGCGTACCGTGCCGAGCGTCCCCCGGTAATTATAGCTTCGTTGAATGGATCTGTTGCATTTGACTTTTAACGCCGCCAGGTGTATCAACTGGTTACACTACGCGCCCCTCACACACACACTTATCAAACCGCGGTCTAATGACGGGAAAAGTTTTCGTGACACAGGTTACGCAGCCCTGTAACGCGTTTTCGGCGTAGAAGAAAAAAATGCTGAAGGAGCACTGGAGCCCTCGCGCAACGCCTAACGAACCGCTTCAACTTTTCCACCTTTTTCCTTTCGCTTTTTCCCCACTGTTATATTGTTCTTTCTTTTTTTTCATTACGTTGTAACATTTTCGAATTCACGTGGCCGCGTGAAGTGCGAAGTTGATGATAAGGATTAATTGGCGGCGTGTCAGCGACAACGTTTCACCGGCTTCAAAGGTGAGAACCGATCCTATTCGCGGAAGAGTTTACATAAAATCTTCATCTGGCTGGCGCGGCGATAAATCAGGTGTGTCTTTTTATGCCATGGAGAGAAAAAGAAGCTGTTGACTGGGCGTCATTAAAATTAATGATCGCGTGATCGGTAGACGCGCTTTCATACCCGGTCAAAACGTTCGGCGGATACGCGATAAATCACGGGACACCTGTTTCACGGGAACCAGAATCTCAAAATGCTTTCTCGGGTTAGATGCTCGTACGGGGATACGCATGTAAGGAAGCTCTGGGATTGAGTTGAACAAAAATGTTCGCCAAATTTGCGTTTTGGATGAAGAATCCCATGCCTGTGTTTATTGGAAATTACCGTTCCTTTTAATAACGTTTGGTAATTGATGTTTGCCAAGAACTATGCTGAAATTATGCTGAGTCCAATCTGAGCTTGCAATAAGAGATGGTAGGAATTGGAACGGCACTAGAATTATTCAATTCTAATTTAGATGGAGAGGACGGGGTGTGGTAGACATCGATTTTGAAGAGGCTTAGCACGATGGATCCATGTCGAAAATAAGTAAATGGGTGTCCGAGCGTTTAAGCCAATAGGCCTTAATAATAGAGATATTTACATGTAAATTATTAAACGTTTCATGGTGGCCGTGGGGTTTTAGTGGGTAAAAATCCTACATTACACTGGGGCCGCGGGGGATTCCCCTCTGGAGGCGTCTGAGTGCCGTTTGAAGATTTCCCCACTGTTAGAAAAAAAATTATACAGTAAAGAATTACAAAAAAATTATATTTTATTTTTTTTTAATACGAAGAAATCTTCAAAAGGCACGTCCACGCTTCCAGAAGGGAATCCCCGCGGGGCGCCAGGATACTGTGGAATATTTGCTCACTAAAACCCCACCGCCACTATGAAATGTTTAATAATTTACATGTAAATATCTCTATTATTAAGGCCTATTGGTTTAAACGCTCGGACACCCATTTAAGGGAGAGTGGAGGAATTACGAACACTTAAGCAAAAAAGCAATCAAAACGAAAACTATATGAGAAATGAATTTGTTTATTATTTACAAACATACTTAAACTATTCATCTATAAATTACTGTGACGATTTTTTGAAAACTTATAATAAAAATCAACTTTATTAACTCATAAAAAATGTTGCTACAACCTATTCCTAATGTATTTGTGAAATTCCTCTTCTTGTGCGTTAGAAAAAAATTGCAATTGGTCGGAATATAAAAAAATAGTAAAGGTCGTTTTTTAACCTTTTTTTGTCTAAGCCTGTAATGAAAATTCAAAAATCCCTTTTGTAGATTTAAGTAAGTTTTATACATTCTGAAAATTTCGTCAAAATCGGTTATCGTTGCTAATGCCGGGTTTACACCAACGCGAACACGAACAAAAACATTGTTCGCGAACGTGTTCGTCTGTTCTTGCCGTGTCCACACCGCCGCAAACATGAACAAAACTCAGTGTACGAATGGTATGTGAACGTTTTGTTCTATTTGCGGCGGTGTGGACACGGCAAGAACAGACGAAAACGTTCGCGAACAATGTTTTTGTTCGTGTTCGCCTTGGTGTAAACCCGGCATAATCTCGAAGGTTCGAGATTACCCCATCCGAGTTGTTCGTCATTGCCCCACGACATAAAAAAATAAAAAGAATTTAATTCAGAGGTTAGACTCACAATTCAAGCAACGCCTTGGTCACAAAATGTTGGTAAAAAAGTGCTTTATTTCAACTTAAAAAAAAACAATTGCATCATTAATTCAACAGTAATTACATGCAATTGAAATGGACAAAATATTACTTGAAACATGATGAAAATAATAAATTGTGTTTATCTTGAATAGCATAAGCGTTCTGTATTTATTATTTTCTGCCCGGCGTTGGATACGACCTAAACTAGTGGAGAGGGAACGTCGTTTTTATTTATTAAAACGCCGTAACATCGCATTCGCAATTAACCCGCGTTCGTATTTACCCCACGCTCCCTTACTTATTTTCGACATAGGTAAACCCATCGTGCAAAGGTTCCTCAAAATCGATGTCTACTAAACCCTGTCTTCCCATTGTTAGCTTTGCAAGAGGAATTAGATGAACTGATCAAGCGAAACGTCTTTTAAAAACTTTAGAGGTGAGAGTCTGGAGAACAGCATGAGGCAAACTTTTAGAAATTTCAATGCATGAGTCGTATGTGTCGAGCATACATCACAGCCAATACGTATCACATTACAATTGTATCGATGCAATTAGACAAGCTTAATCCGATCCCATGCGTGTCTGTTTCCCAAAGACGAAGACTGAGAAGCTGAACCGCGAAAGACCAAAGGTGCCTTAACCGCGAGGAGCGGCCCCGAATCGGAGCCCGAGTGACTCGAACGCACAGAAAGAGATCCCATCCGTCTTTCGTAAAGAAAATAGCGTCGCTACATTGGTGTCCCATCTCGAACAAGGCGATCGTGCCCCCGGGGGTTAGGGGGGCCTGGGGCGGGAGAGGGTGGCGGCTTAGAAACGTTTCGGTTTCTCCGGGCGATAAAGCATTTTTATGTCCTTCCCCGGCTGTTTGATTTCGAGATTAGCCGGGAATTTTGGGCGAACCCGCATATCACCGTGATTTACGCGGGGAACCAGGCGTCCGTTCGGCCAGTCCTGGGTGACGGTCACCGTGCTTCGTCCCGCCAAAGCCCAGAGATTCTCTTAAATTTCAAATTTATACCCGACGCCCTGTCATAATCTTGATTCTGACACCAGGCCGCGAAGCTATTTGTTCGTTTCGCCCGTTCCGCGCCCTGCACGGTGGGCTTATTTGTCAGGCCTGGCTCGCGTGAACTCGATGGAGACTAGACGGAGAGGGGCGGCGGGGGGTGGGGGTGGGAAAAGAAACGAGAAAAAAGGGGGTGGCGGAGCGTGCAACGCCGGAGCGTGGCACGGTTCGCGACAAATTGGCCCTCTCCTATCGGGGCGAAAGGAGAGCTGGTCAACCGCGACCATCTTGAAGCTGTAGACGTTGACACTTGCACGAAAGCGACTCGTTTGTCCTTTCCTTTCAAGAAGTCACGAGACCGCGGAAATCAACGAATTACTGGATGGTAGGTAGATTCACGGAGGCTATAATTTAGGGTAACATAGTTAAAATTCTGCAAAGGCAGTTAATTTTCTGAAAAGTCAGGGGTTAGCAAACCTCCAAAAGACGGCAAACCATCAACTTGGCACGATTCTTGTCTAATTCCAAATACAGATAAGCCGCACAGAGTTCTAACAATTAGCCGTGAAAAAAAAAAGATGGGGATTTCAGTCAGGAGTCAAGTTCCTTATGACGATGTCTTCAGAACACGAGAACAGTAAAATCAGCTTCGCACGCGTTCTTTCCCGGAAGTCCCGCCAGTCGTGTCATACCCACACCTAGAGTCCATCCAGTGATTTAAAGGCGGTGAATGTCGATTTTGTAGGGTACGAAGGGCAGTGGTGGCGGACACGTTCGATCGGGATACCTTAGGTCGAGGATATTTTAGGTGGTACCGAGGGGCATCGGTTTGCCCTCCCGTTGTGACGACGATTTAAGGCCTACCGGTCGGGACCAGCTCGCTCATGGTGGTCTATATCAAGACAGAGGACCCACTCGGTATCATCCAGGCCCACCGTATCGTTCTTATATCGCCGCGTTGCTGTTCCTCTTTGTCGTAATTCAATATTTTACTTAATAACTCCCTGATCCTTTCCCCCCCCCTTTCTCTTATTATCGTCATCACAGCCACTCCCTTTCTTCCCGCTGAAACCATCCCAAGTTCGCTCCTCAACGGTAATCGAGGTATCATCGAATTCTTCGGAATCATGTTTCTCGTAAAATCGCTGCTACGTTATTAATCGCGTATTAGCATAGGATTCTACTTGGCCACCGCGGCCCGTCACTCGCAATTTATCGCGAGTTCTATCTCGCTACATAACGATAAATCAACGACCAATTAAATTGGCCAAATTTATAGGCGAAGACGCTCTCTACGTCTCTCGATACTCGCCGATTCGTGACGCTCACGGACGTAATTTGATCGGTGAGATTTTCGACGGGTACAGGCCGCGATCGCAGTCCGCGCGCGAAATTATGGGAGTTTACGAGCAGGCTCGATTCCTCGGAAAAATAAAACTCGTCGATCGTTATTTTCGATTGATCATTGATTTTAGCCTTACAGAAGTTTCATGATAAAACTCCTAGCGAGGCGAATAAATTAATCGTTAGGTTTGTGCAAGAACTGTGATCATTTACATAAGTATTTGAGACTTGAATGCAAATTGTTGCTAACATATAACTGGGCTTATCTGACACTAATGATACACGTTAGGTACCATATTTCCCTGCCCTCTAAGCAATTTTGTGATTTCTCTGTCCCAAATTGTACATATTCTAACACGAAAACAAATATGAGATCAACCCTTCTTGGCAAAATGATTGAATTGCTTAAATTACTTAAGCCAAAGCAAGCAACACTTTATTACACCTGGTGGTGTAATTGGTATTTATGATACATTAGTGTACATTAGTTAATTAAATATAGATAGATACATCTGTTTTCCTGTTATGGTGCAATGAGCGAGATTCGGCGGGATGCTATTTTAAAAATCATACGCTGAAATAGATTAACTTCTTAGGTAGGTGTATAATTTATCCTTATGCTTATACATGCTTATATGTATATTCGTATTTGGTATGTAGGTCACGGCGGATTTTTTAAATTTATTAGCGATGAAATGGTCCTAATGATCTCTGGTAATAATTTATAATTTGAACCGAGGTGGAGGGGAAATGTTAGTTTAAAGGCTTGTCTCATAGTGGACGAATGAAGCTGACGCGTTCCTATATTCGCAGTGACAATAATCTAATCCAGATCACGATTTAACAACGATCAGTCCATCAGTGAACCACTCAGTTCGTGGATATAACTGACGTAGGTGTAACAAATGAGACACCGCAAATCCATTTACATAATCGCGTTTAAAACACGAGAATTTATACGAACAGAATGTTTCCACGTGTCGAGTAGGAAGTTGGTCCAGAAATCTTCTTTGCAGCACCAACCGCGACTCCAAGAGTGAGGAACAAGAGAAGACTAATGACGTTCTGGCGCGCAGCCTTTGCACCGAGGCGTTTTACGTCGCCTTTCTTGGGCCGATACGATCTCGATATCGCTGTATCCGCCGATAACGCGAATATCAATGGCTTCTGGGAACGAGCGGGACGGATTCGAGGGAAGCATGCAAACAAGAAGAAATAATTGCAATCGGATATTCGGAGGGGCCCCGAAGGTGTACCGTATCGGCGGACGGTGGTTATTGACGACCGACCGAAGCGGTGGCGATGCATCCGCCGGACGGGCATAAATTTCGCCCCCCAGAACTGACCGTTGCGCTTTTTCTCGATGCGTCTTAAATTGCTTGGCAACCGTATTCTCCGCTCGCGCCAACCCCGTGACCGCGTGAAATGCGAGGCGACGCGCGCATTAATCAACGTATTTATAGATGAAGTCTTTTGAACGCGAACGTGAGACGTTCCGAACTCCCCCTATGATTTTTCTTTCTCGCGTGCAAGTGGAAGATCGGGGGCGTCCTGCAATCAAACGCAGAATTTGTCGGTTGAACGAACCAATTTCTAATGCAACTAATCTCCTATTTAAAAAAGAGAGGTCGCAACAGTGTGGTTATTGATTCCAATCGCAAGCTTTCTGGCAAATGTAGAATAAAGATGAACGAAGAGTGAAGGAAAAGGTGTTTGTGCGAAACCTTTGATTGCTAGACGTCGAATAGCAATGTCTGAAGAGTATATCGCTTGTTAAATTTTGCATTTAGTCATCACTGTTCCCAGAAATATTTGCGCTGTAGTGTCTCAGGCTGTTTGGGTATACGCATTTGGAGATCTGCGCGAAGTATTGTGTCACATGAGGATACATAATATGCAGAGGAGGATAAAAAATGGGCCAGTTTAGTTGGAAAATGAAAGTTCTGTTTACGATTGAATTAATCCACATTTTGAGGGGAACACGTATTTCTTACACAGACGTTTGACATTCATATTTTCGGAAATTGTGGGCGTTTAAATGAATCTAAAGTTCGCACTTTGGAATCTTTAGTGGCTTAGTAGATGTGTTTTTTTTCTTTGAAAATTCTATTGAAAATGTGGTACAAATTCCTTTCCTCGCGTAAGCACTAAACTACCCATTTCCATCGTTAACGCTATTTCCGCATATTTATAGGTACGTACATCGCCAGCATCGTAGATGAAAGTAATTATCTGCCTCATTTGACTGACAAGGGAACTCCGGTAACCCGAAAATCCCGATATTTTTGAAACTTTAGAAATTTAGAAAACAACCCTTAAAAGTTAATGTGTATTTTCCTTTTTTCTGTATATTTTGAAAGCTATACTAGATATAAAAAAATTGTCAAGCTGTATAAAACTTTGTAATCAAATTGTTACAAATTTGTAGTTTAAACAGTATTGTTCCCCACTACAAATTTTGAACAAGTCAATTGCCCTGTTTTATACACCATAAAAAATCATTAAATTTCCAGTATGACAAATTTGTTATATCTACTATAGTCTTCAAGATATGCAGGAACATGGAAAAATACACATTAACTTTTAAGGGATGTTTTCAATCTGAAGAACCAAAATGTAGCAGAAAAAAATTGTGTGATACTTTTAGCGGTACCCTCTACATTCTACAAACCTGCAAAATATAAAATATGTTGGAATTTTCGGGTTACCGAAGTTCCCTTGTAAGCTGCGAGTTTGGGCAGGTCAGTACTCGTATGAAAAGAGATCATTGTTCTCTGAATGTTTCCAGAAAGTGAGGAACGAATGCGACATTATCAGCGTCCAAGGCAGGAGGAACCTGCGGAGAACGGTTCGAATCCCATTGGTGCGGTTGGCGGCGCGCACAGGCCCATAAATATCGAATTTTTATTTTGAATGGGAAAACGAACGATCGGTCGATGCCGCGCGTCCCCGGCCCCCCACTAAATCAGCGTTACTTTATTAAGTATTACCTTTAGTTAACAGATACTTAATCAAAAGGTGCACGCCGTACGCCACTAATTTGACTTTGGCCCCCATAAATATTCGAGGACCGGCCCCTATACTCCGCTACGAGCCCGCCGCGTTTCTGCCCTCGAAAATACCAGACGCAGAAACGACGGATGAATGGGGGGCGACCGATGCCGTTCGTCCCGATAAAATACTCCTGTAATTAAATACGAGGCGGCCGCATTTGTTTCGCTGTCTATGCGCGTCCCGACGACACGGCGTATCGATCACGCTCTTTTCGAAATTTCGAACGGGCCGGTTCAAGCCGCAGCTGACTGTTCCACGAACAAATGACGTTTCAAATTCCGTAGATAAAAAGGGTTATAGCGCGGTTTGTAGGGTTCCAGGATCTCGGCATTTGGACGGTCGGTGAAGCCGGAAATCCACCTGAAAGCTATACTATGCTGAGTTTTAAAAAATTAGCTTCGTTACATCTTTATGGAACCGTTTGCAACAAAATCTAAGCTAAGCTGTGCTGTGTTTTCTATGTTTTATAACACAGCTAGACATAGTATACAATTAGCTTCTAGGTGGATTCCTTGGCTTAAAGATTCTGGGATGTGAAGAGTTTTCAAAGAAAATAACATTGGGTAAGTACATATGAATTCGTTGTAGTTTTAAGTACGGGTCATTCCATGCGAAATCGGACAGTTTTTGGAGTAACATTTCATTTAACATATTTAGGGGAAACTTGGATATGTTATAGTCTTTAGGGATATACATATAAACACATCTCGAAGGATTTTTCAAGATATAAAAAATTGTAGATCTTACAGCTCTTTGAAATATAGTGTTAACTGTTCTTCAAAAAATTATATCTGTTGAACTAACCAACTGATTCACATGAAGCAATTGCAGTTAATTTTCAAATGGCCAATTTTAAAGTGCCCGTATTCCTGAAAACGGATCCGTACAGGGGACAAATAGATCTATATCTCCATTTTTTTCAAAATTTTAAATAGTGCCCCACTATTAAAACACAGCATTTGTTTAGACCAATGGCAAAATAAATGGTCAAAAATTCATTTTTTTCAGTGAAATAATTTGTATTAGGTACCTCTTTGTCTTCATTGTAAGCACCCAGAAGCTCATTTTGATCAGTTTCTTAGTTCAACAGATATATTTTTTCTGAAGAACAGTTAGCACTATATTTCAAAGAGCTGTAAGATCCACAATTTTTTATATCTTGAAAAATCCTTCGAGATATGTTTATATATCCCTAAAGACTACAACATATCGAAGTTTCACCTAAATCTGAACAACAACGTACCCAACGTACACAACGTACCTAAGTTGGCACATTAATTTGTGGTCTTCGATAAATAAGTTTTTAGACTTAGTTTCTTATTGTTTTAGTCGATCTGATTAGTGTGCAAACACTTCTAATTTTTTATATTATATTGTAATACAGTGGTCAGTTGCATTTACTTTATTTAGTGGTTTGAGCTACTTTTTCTTTCCTTCTCTCTTCTTCGATTTTCTATTGAAGCTTCTTTATTGTAGCTGCCTACTCTATCGGTTATCCCGGTCCTTAATCTTAGAGTCCAGGTTTGCACTTTATTGTGTCACATGTACTTTCCCTCGTTTATATTCCCTAATAAAGACGTTATGTAACTATTGTTATTATTTTTCCAAGTGACTGCGTTTTACCCCTTAATTGAATAATTCATAATTGATGATCTGAAATTTTTAGACCCTCCACCGTTCCACATCGACGATCACCGATGCTTTAAGGGAGCTCCCACTCTTGTCAGTGACGGTCATATCTCCTCCTCCCCCGCTGGTCGTAGACAAGGTTACGGAAATTGTGGCCAAAGCAAAGGCGGTTGGCTCGCGGTTCGGTAAACACTAAACACTCGTTAGCGTATAGATTGAAACGCAATCTGTATTCGCGGCGGCTACCTTCGACTATGCCAAGGAGAAAGAGAGAGACGAGCAGATAGAAAGGGCAGAGTAACTCGTTACACGGGTAGAAGAAGGGAGATCCGGGGTTGCAGGGTCGGGAAAGGGTGGTTCTGGTGCCCGAGGCCCCCCTGCTAATTGATTTGTGCTTCAGCGACCCTTACTGCCATAACCTTTCTCCTTTACTTGGTCATTAGAAGATTCAAGCGCAAGATATGCTGCAAAGCTTAACCGTAAGCATTCCAAATCGACTATAGAAATAGATAGGTGCCTATCGTTCTACACGTGTCATCCAGTAAGTTTCTACGTCGAGTCACCAATGTGTCACGCTTACTCCCAAATCTGTTCCATGTGTGTGATTTTATGATGTCATACCTCAAATACCAGATTCCATTTAATTAAGGTACAAGTTTTCGAAGGGTCAGCTTTTTCTGTGTAGGTATATCAGAATAAATACAATAATTAGAATTTCGACCGTAAAGAATTTCTAAAAACTTAAAAGTAAATGTTATCGACGCACTGGTTCGGTGTATCAGAATAACTGCTAGTGATACAATTCGGTGTCTCCCAACGCGAGGCTTCCTCCAAAGATTCGTAGCAGTAAAAGATTCTTTGCTATAAAATGCCTGTGTACCTACTGCGTAGACTGTACACTGTTCCCCATGCACGATAGAATGACATTCGTTGTAGAATGAAGTAAACGAGCGTCTGCACAGACGGCTACAAAGCCTAAACTATCACGGGTCGGTGATCTTAGGTTAACTCTCCGCGGAGAGTCCAGATTCCGCCTACGGAGGATTCAATTTGAGCGGAGCGAATTGCAGATTCTCACCGACTGCCCGCGGGCTTATTATCGCACTTTGCTGGCTCGAAACATCGGGCGAAATTGCTGTTCCAGCCGATTCACGTTCTACGCGATGATTTCGGGGCCGATTCACAGGGAATCAGCGCCTAATCTTTCAGCCTCCTTCTCTTGCCGAATCAGCGAACAGTTTACAAAATGCTCTATCCCTGCGAGATTTTTCATGTGGCTGCTACTTTATTATTATTGTCCTCAACATTTCTACACCGTTATCGCTTAGGAAACTGTCAATACTTACTATATAATATATTTTTACGTCATTGAAGATAGATTTGACGAACACCGCGCTTCTAAGGACCTAGAGTAAATTTACCATTTTAATGAATTAAATGATGTAACATCTGGTATGTGAGAAATGAACTTTGGTCAATTCTGCAGATGCATAGCATAGAGGAGTTCTCCTGTAATTATTTCGAACGGAAAATCAACGAACGAAATCAACGCAACGGGGAGAAAACTGGCGTTCTTAAGGACGTGTCGTGGGGATCTCGTAAAGATTCCATCGTCGGCAGGTATTAAAATCGTGCTGCAGACTTTTATGCACGAAAAGAGGAGCGTGTCGTCGACTTCCAAAGACAAGTTCCAAAACGTGACAGGATTGAGGTGCCGAGACGATGAATCGTCATTAATTGATCGCTGGGTGGAGGAGCGGTGAGGTGGGCGAAGAAGGAGGGGACGAAGGGTTATTAAAAAAGTGCCCTGAAATATCCGACGGATTAAATCGTCTCATTTGCATAAGATACGGTCACCGTAAACACGAATTTATGGATATGCGAACGTATAGATTCGAGGCCGAACAGGATAACTGCTAATAAAGGCTCATCCTGGCAGCAAATAATGAGAGGGTCCCCTGGGTGGTGTGGCGCCACGATATCCGACTAAATATCTCGCATGAGCTTATACTATACACTACATTATTGCCGCCGGATACGTTGTAAATATTTCCCATTCGATGAACCCTCGCTGCCTTTTATTTGCCGTGCACGATTCCGCGAGAATCTTAACCTTCGATCGTACGATCGCTTTCATTCGAGTAGCGTGATATTGCGAGGCCTCCTTTTTGGAGAGCAATCGCACTGTACGAGCCTGCAGCTAGCTATCAGCACGCCGTAGTCACGGTTATCGCGTTTAAGCATCATGCTGTGCCATTTTTTCATTTCAACTTCAGGATTTCTTTTAACAACTTATATCATTCGCTTCTCAATTGACATCGCAGATTCTCGGGTTCCCCTGTCTGGCGTCATCTTGAAAAAATTGAAGACAACGTAGTTTTGACGGAACGTAACGAACTTTCCAGCTTTAACCAGAATCCAGCAGAAGACAACCGGCGGAGGTAATCGTAGGTTGAAATTATAATATTACCCGCTACGTTCCGCTTCAGTCCGTAAATTTCGTTGTAAAGTAAGTCACCCCTCAGGGGTTCGCTCGATTATCCAAGGAGAGTGTTGTCCTCGCTAGCGTTGATGCGTTCTGTTTATGTACTCTACCGATTTTTGTGTAAAAATTCACGAACTTTCCGATAATCGGGACAGTTATTTCTACAATGATTAGCTTTCGTCGAGCTGTCCAAGGTATTCGACCATGGTTGACACTGATACGTGTGCAGAGTCAACAGACACGCACACACGCGTTCAAACATGGCTGCGTTGTCACAAAGGAGGCACATGCTTCACTGCACCCTGTTTGCATTAGGCCTGCTCGCTCAGGATATTACGTAAAGTCGGAAAAATGCCTGGACGAGAGCAAAGTGGACAGCCAGGGGGCCACGACAAAGGGTTGCGAGGCTCTTCATTCCCAACAACGCACTCCAAGGCGTCGTTCATCCGTGTAATTAACGGCGAATATAATTAGGGAGCCTTCTTGACCACACTCCACTACCAATACTTGGCACATCGGGGCTATGTGTGATGCAACACGATGACAGACATCTGAATCTTTAGACATTAGATGGTAATACATTCGGCATGATTTGTGTTTTGAAGAGAATACTCCTATTCTTCTTTAATTACACAGGGTGTATTTTCTATTTGATAGCTACGGTAGGGGTCCTAAGTAGTAAATATGAGTCCGCGAGGCTTTTGTTTCTGAGACTTAAATTTCTGTAAATTCTTAAAATCTTCGAAATGACTTATTTTTGCTTTCATCTGTAACAGCGTCACAGCCGATTTGGACTTTCACTTGGCAATCTCGTTATAAAATGCAAAAATGAACCTGCAGAATAAATGAAAATGTGAAACAAAATTGTGTCGTAAGAGACTCTGCTTACAAGGAAATGAAATTTGAACAAGATAATAGTTCAAGAATTTAAAACATCCAAAAGTGGAAGCACATTCGTTCTGTGTGCGGTAACGGGGGAGGGGGACATTTTCCAGAATATTTGTAATACAACAAAAAACAAAATAGGGTGCAAAAGCCTATGGTATTACTTCAACTATATGATTCAGAAACAATCAGTACAGAAACGACACAGTAGTAGGTACAGTATGTATTCATATTTTCAAAATCAATTTTCTTGAATCTAAAGCCATCATTATTTATTTGTTTTTACAGGAGTGATCACCGCTTTTATGGTGATCACTCGTGTAAAAACAAATAAATGATGCTGCACCACGAGCAACATCCCAGCCCGAATAAAGATAATCTACCTAGAATATGCTTTATCAACCTCCATTAGCACCCAACACGACAATAATTGATCTTTCAACGGGTCCTACAAATGTGTGCATACCTTCCCACAGGACTGGCATCAGAACGAACCCCGATTACACGGGAATAACTCGAATATTGTTGGAAAATCGGAGGATATTCCCGTAGGCCTCGTTCCAGCGAGAGCTGTGAAAAAAAAATAAATAAACGTCGTACGTGTAAACGATGGCGCGACGATAAATTAATCCGACGCATCGTCGACCCGTTGGCGCTCCAGACCGGTGGTGTACCGAATTCGCAAGCTGTTCCCCACCCAGCCCCACTCCACGCCTCGTACCAACCACTTATCCATGATTTATTGAAATTACATCTCGACACGCGAAAAAAGGAACGTTTTCCCGCGGCATTATCTTCCCCTCCGCCCTCCAGTCTGAGCACGAACGACGACAATCCTCTGCTACCCGTGACAGAACAATATAACTATCATCTCTTTGAAGATTAACGATCTTTTCAGGTGAGCCGAAGGGCGGAGCTGTACAGAGATCGGTGGTACGTCTCTCTTCGCTCCGGCGTCTTTCCTTCGCGCGTGTTATTTCTCGATTAGGGGGGACTGTTAGGTATCAAGGAAGATTAGAAATCAATGGAACGCGGTGCTTTGTTACCGTTGCTTCTTAACATCTTTGTATGGCGTTCTGCTTCCAAGATGCCCGCGCCTAAAGGCTTTGGGAACAGTAGGTGGATTAAAGTTGTCGATAAACTGAAATAGTTGCCGCTATAATAACGTCTAGCGAAGTATGACACTTGGCCTGCGCGCGCTACCACGACGCCTGAAGTTAGGCGTTCACAGAAGTTAATAGAGTCCGAAGCTGCCTGTGAAGTTACGGACTAGTCCGAGAACCAATTAGATTCCAAGAAAATTAAGATCAAGTCGGTTTTTCGTCGATGGAGCGATATGTAAACAACTTCCCTGGAAAAATCGTGGCTCGCCGTGGTATTGGAATTGCCGGCTGCGAACGCTGCTTGGAATTAACAGGCGATAGCGGCTCGTTAACGCTCGCGATCACGCGTCGTTCCGTAGAACCCCGCGGTTCGAGGGAACTCTGTAAATGGAGTGTGTGCTCCTTCTGCGATCGAACTGGTTTATCGATAAAGGAAAATCATAGCTTGGGGAGTTTACACGAAAGGAGTGAATGAATAAGTGCACCTCGACAGCGGTTACGGCGTGTTTCTCAACTGATAGCGCACCCCACCACCGAGCTGTTGGATCCAGTAACGTGAGTCCCTATTGGGGGAAAACTGAACTGCGTGAGAAGACGCGTCGTTACCTCTGATATCGGTTCGTGTTGCCTGATCCTACTTACTTTACGAGGATAGACAGCGCGTGGAATTACACAATCTGCGATCGTTCTTTAATTTTCTGATTGCTCCACTTCCCCGGCTGCTCGTGGCACTTGTACTTTCCGCGTTTAATCGCTTTCGAATATCGTCGTGTTTATCGTCCGGGTAAGTGACTATATCACGACGGTGCAGAACGGCTGAGACTGGAATCTGCCGCTTCGAAGCGTCACAGATAAGTATGCAGGTGCTCGTCGCCAAATTGCCGTATCTCTGCTATCCTTCGCCATTCAAACGTCCATTCCGTCATCACTGTACATTCATCATTCAATTTGGTTGATTCGCCACAGATTGATTCGCCCCATTCAGCGCAACTTATCCCGCAGGAACTTCCCGTGCATAGCCACGAAACCGCATCAATTTGTAGCAACGGAACGTACTTAATAATCCCCCGGTGCAATAATTGACTGTGTTTCAAGGCAGACGACACGCTACAATCGTGGAAAGAAAAGAGCGTTCGCCAGCAGCCCGAGCTACTTTGTCCTCCACCCCAGAGCGAGCGGCAGACGCTTCCTGTTTCTCGTTCCACGAGCGTCAAATTGACGCTCTCCAGATCGAGATAATCGAAGCATCGCTCATTCGAACGCGCGTATTTACGATTGCGCGAGGGTGGATCGTTCCCTCCCTGGCTGGTGTCTCGCCGCTATTAACGGCGAACAATACCGGAACCAGGCCGCTGATGTATCCTGTCCTTAACGCCTCCTGCCTCCCCCCTCTTCCTCCCGGCCGTTCCCATTTCTTTCCGTTCCTTTTCGCCCCGTCTCTCGCGCCCCGCCGAACAGCCTCTCTCTCTCTCTCGAGTGGCCGATGCTTTTTCTCCCCCGGGGCAATTTATCAAGGCTCTCCGATGTTTTTGTGTCTGTCAAAGTGTGCTGTGTGTGCGTGCGCACGCGCGAGCGCGAACGCACGCCGCCTGCCAGGCGATGTGTGCGCCCCGGTGGTGAAGTGGCAGCCCGACGAAAAGGGTTTCACCGCGATTCCTTCTACTCGCGAAGAATTACGGCGATCCGGGTGCAACTGGCGCGTCGGCAGCACGGTTTTGATGCATCGCTCGGTGTCACGCTTCAATGTCGCTGTCACGTTTCGATGTCCCCTCACGGCTGCACCTGCGACATCGGGAACGGTGATGGCCACCGCTAATTGAGACGATGATTCGTAATTTCATTTATCGAGATAGCGCGACACGTGGCCGCGGTTGGGGAAGGATATTTCGGTGGTTGATTGGTGCGGGGAAGGAACACAGTGGGTTGTGGCATACTCGAGTGATATCTTTTTGGATGGCCAACTTTCTGGTAGCTGCGACGAGGAGATGAACAAATATGTCGCTGACACTATTTAAGTGTCTACATTTAGCATTTACAGAGAGCAGGAGGAACTTCTATCTTACCATTATGCAGAAGCGAGTCAGAATCGGAGAGGGATATGATGGATCCTTTAGTCGTGAATGACGCGTCCGTGTGATAAATTTTGTTGACCCCAATTTTTCAATCGTGTTACCTGTCACTGCTCTTATTTTGCATTATAAGGTTCGAGTTTGTAGGTGCGAAGGCTGTGCACAAGGTTCGCACAAGGTTTTAAATACCTATATACAGGTTGGGGTATTTAAATGGAAACACTGTTGTTTATTGTCGAACGAAAAACTACTTTGGACAAAGATACACTCTTTTGAGGGGCACATGTAACGATTGAATTTTTTTTCAAAACTATTATTTTATGAGATTTTCAGGTCATCGATACTTTTTTAAGTGGAACCATATATTTTCTCCCACATTTTTTTAGAGGGTGAAATGACAAATTCAACCACTTACGACAACGTACCGAGCCGTTTTTCTGATCATATTGGATATATATGGGATATATATTAGATCAATATTGGATTAATCTGGCCAATCTATTTATTCAATAAATACATTTGATGGTCATATTTAAAAAAGTATCGATGACGTTAAAAACTTATACAAAAATGACCTTGAGAAATTTTTTTGTAACGTTACATGTACCCCTTAAAAAACTTTGTTCTAAGGAGTTTTTTTATACGATCATAAATAACGGAGATAGTTCGGTGTCCCCATTTAAATATGGCTCTCTCTATATGACTAAACTCATTGCCAGACTTCAGAAAACTGCACATCTCGAGCATTTACAACGGCAACTACTGAAATATCGGACACCGAATTTTTCACCTTGAAATGTATGAGACACGTACGTTTTTATTTTTGCTTAATCATGATTTTCAGGGGTGGAATAGCTCCCAAAAGTTCGAAAATTGGCATTTCTCGAATGCAGTGCCTTATTCTGTAACGTAAGGAAAGATATCCATATCACTATGAAGTAGATTCAGCTATCATTATCGATATTCAGGAACATCGAAAGAATTCAAAATATCATGTTTTATTGCATATTGCGGTATATTGCAATATAAAAGCTTGTACAATTAATAATTTAGCAAATAAATTTGCCTAATAGAACAACTATATGTACTTAAATAACACTTTGTATTATTTATCTGCTTCATTGTATCGTGGAGAAATATATACCACATCCACCCCCGTTACGCTTTCAGGTCTGCCTAGTCCCTCACTTTTCCGGTTGCCATTGTTATCATTGTTAAGATATAGATCACTTTATAGTGGCAGAACCCTGCACACTTCATTCGGGAAATACCGATCTTTGAAGTATGAGGGGCTGTCACCCCCTTAAAATTGAGATTGGACAAAATAAAAAATTATGTGTTGCTTACATTTCTGTGCTTAAGATTATATTTGAAGGAGGAAAAAAAATTGGCGTGGGAAACCTGAACCCTTGTTATAGGTACACATAATCCACCACGCGTTAAGTCGATTTAGCCGAATAACTTCCAATTGTAACTTGTGCTATAGTTAAAAATCGTTACACTGTGTTTTTGGCCACTCTTTACAAAATCCTAAAGGTTTAGGATCATCCCTAGTAGCATTTCTGGTTGGCCCGCGGTATCCCCAAGTTGGGAATTAGTTGGCCATCAAAATGCCAACAATAAATGCTACTAGGGATATCACGGTCAGTCACAGCTCAATATGATTAGGTTCTTAGTGTATCGTGTGACGCATGTCTCCCACCTGCTTTTAACCAGCTGGTACTAAATAAATAGCACATATACCGTAAAAGTGTTGCCATTTTATCCATCACTATCTCGTAGCTGATAACAGAAAGAAATAGGTTAATTATTATTCTCATACGAGCCTGGATATTAAAAAAAACATTAAACGAAATTTCTTTCTTTCTTTTTTGCTAAATTCTCGAAAGATCGAGGATACTATCGACAAGTAGCTTGGGCAGTGGGCGTCACAGATAGGGAGCAGCTTCCTACAAGTAATTTATATATTTTCTTTCGCCCGATATTTGTCATCAAAGAGTGGCCATTAGCAGAAGAGCGTGGCAGAAGAAAGATCTTCGGGAGAGGCGCAGCGGGAGGCATTAGACCATGGCTCCCATTAGCTCCGCTGGGTTTTTCTTTCGAAAAGAAATTAATGGCTGATCTTCGCACAATTCGCGCCGCCACCAATACCAAACAGGATTCTCACTAAACTTTGCTCCTCAATTACGACCAAGAACTAATTAAAACTCAAGAACCAACATGATTCTCGTGACCAGACCAGCTGTACTTAAAATCCTTCCGTGTCAATGTCAACCAGATAATAAAGTCTTGTGGAGTAGAGGTTCGACAGTGGGCACGCATCGCGAGTTCATAAAACCTGACCGTCTAATAGAATTGACTCTTCCAGCGTGGCCAGAATAATTCGTTTAACCGTGTCGCGTGAACCGTTTATTCGTCCCAGTCAAGAGGAATTTATTTTTAGTGCACGGGGACGAGGACTTTTATTAAACGATCAATCAAACTATGCCGTAGCAAAAAAGGTCGCGGTGTAAACGTTGCTGTTAACCGCCGTATATACCTTGGAGCAACGGCGCGGCGGCGTCTCGTGGCCGTTCGCGCTCTTGCAGTTGGGAACCACGTGAGTGGCACGTGACTAAGAGGATGTAGCAATTATATCTTGACTCCATCCTCGCTCGCTCCTTCCCTCACCGCCGACAATCGCCTCCTTCTTCCCTGGTCCTCTGCTTCTCCTTCAGCGTCTTCTCCCCCCGCCTTCGTAACGCAACAATTAACGTGGCTTCGTGATATCAAAAATGAGCCTTCCCCGAACCCGAAAACCGGCGGTCCGCCGTCAAAGGCGGCTGCAATAAATTCTTATTGCCGTTCATCGGGGTATTTACGGTTCCCCGAACGCCGACGCGTCTCTCCACCCTCATTATTTCATCGTCTGATTTCATTTATCGATGGCTCTCGCGTGGGCTCTACTTACCCTCGAATCCTCTAATCCTCGTATCCTCGAAACCTTGCTCCCTGCACATATGGAGCCACCGTTTTCCCCAGGAGGCAACTATCATAACTCGCGATACGTGCAGGTGATTTTTGATTTTAGGTATCAGCGAGCATTCGAGTTGGGTGGAACAATCGAGTAGCCAGAAGGAAAAGCGAGGTGGCTAGAAATTTACGAGGAAAGATGCGAAGGAAGGTCGATCGCGGGGGTCGAAAAGCAACGTTTCCGCCAAGATGACTTTACCTGGGATCTCCATCAAGCGCGTGATAGCCTTACGCACACGTAAACGCACGTCTGACGTGGTACGGCAACCACCCCCTTCTATAAGCTGCGCGCACGTCGACTATAATTATCCTCGGGTAATCACGACCCACACCACCGTCTTCCAGCGGCCGCTTACCGCAGTCCTGGCCACCGTATTCCGCAAAATTAGTATTTCCATTTCCCCCCGTGGCAGCGAGGGAGAAAAAACGACTGGCTGATCTTCTCGATTTGACGTTCTTCCTCCTTCATCCCGTGTTCTTGCCTGCAACCCTCAGTCTATGCGCCGCCGCGCGTCCCAATGTGTTTATTTTTGCAATTTGCCGAGGTACGTCGAAGACCGACAATTAGATTTTCTGGGCTAGGTTGTTCGGCTACCGTATAAGTGCGAGGCTCCGATCTGCCGGACCAAAGGGGCCCGCGTGGACCACCTACACCTGCCTCCTGCGTTCCCTCTTTTTCTTTCATCCATTTGATCCCCTCCGTCAGTAATGGGCAGGAGGAGAGGATGAACAAGCAGTTCGTAGACAACACTTATTGGAGCAAGAGATGCAACGGAGCCAGGTGCAATGTAGGATTTCGATAAAGATTTCCAATCTCTTGCCAATCTGTTTTGCAAATGAATGTAGCCCATAATAAGACATGGTTTATGATCTTTCTAGGAATCCTTAGGATTCGGGAGGGTGATTGGCTGATTAGGCAAGTGACACAAAATATTAAAACTAAACTCAGAAATATTAGTAAATTTAAAATTGCACAGCCAGTTGAATCGATCTATTCATTTTGCAAGGCGAAGGACTAACTGGTGGTGAAGGAATTAAGTCCACGCTTAGAAGAAATAGGGAAGAAATTAAGTACACACTTAGGAATTTTGTGAGTTCAAACTATGATACCTACTCGACTGCAAAGTGCTACACGGGGATGTAAATCTATGTGATCTGCTCCTAGAACCTGTCCCGCGTGCTTTTCTATACTCTGTGACAGCATTCTTCGCATTATTCTCGACAATGTTCTCACAGCCCCCAGTATCGATGGGAGGAAGTCCCGGAGGAAAGAAATGCTCAAAGTTGAAACCGCAAGCGCGAAGGGGTCACGAACTCGTACACTCGGCGCGGTTCGATTCTCGTCTTTGTCTCTTCGATGAAGGGCGCCGCGGCGGATATCTCTCTGGGGGTATATACGCGCGCGGTTTGAGGTGGAGGCACTAAATCAAGGCCCCGCATGCTTTGGATGGCGTCTAACAAATGAGCCAATGACAACCAGCCCGGCCCTGGCTCCGTTCGCTCTCTCTCTCTCTCTCTCTCCCTTCTTCGCTGTTCCATCTCACTTCGGCTCTCATGAACAAAACGATAATATATTCCAGCTCGCGCTCGCGCGCTCACGCGCTCACGAGAGCGCACAGACGGGATCTGGACGGATTGAGCGGGATACTATACGCCGTTTCGAGGCCCACGCTATGGAAGGATGATCGAGCTTGAAGGAGAAACGAGCCAAAGGTTGGACGGGGAGGGGGCGGGGGAGGGTGACGGGGGGGATGTGGCGGTCGGGACCGGCAGAGCTGAGCCTTTTACACGTCACAGGGGAACTAATACCTCGACGCGCGCTAATGACGGCCAATAATTTAAAATATGAATTTGTATAAATCACCGGTAATCGTTAATTTCTCGGAATGTTAGATCGACCCGGGGCCCATCAGCCGAGCCAGGACAACAGCGGCCCCAGCGTCTTTGAGGTCCTCGCTGGGGTCATTTGTGCCGGGGCTTAGATTAATTGGATTAATTAGGCATTACCGTGCCCCCGGGGCACACACCACGGCTGCATTAGCCGAGGGAACGAAGGATGGGGAGGGAGAGGGGAGGACCGGCTACGTCCTTCGTCCGGAGAGATCATCCTCGGCGAGGATTCGCGGGGTCTTTGATTTTGGAACAAACTGATTTCGTCTTTCGTCACACGGCGACGGGGACAAATCGCCGGCGATTCTTCAGAATGGAGTGACGGGCTTGCTTGGACCTCTGTACCGCCCGAGGAAGTGTCGATTCTTGCTTTTTTTCTCCCTCTCTACCTGAAATAGCGAGCTAGGGAAGCGTCCAGAGATTTGTTGCCGAAGTCGGTTGGATTCGTTCGATCGTCGAATCGGGACGACCGTCTGCTTTTCCCAGTTGCATGGTCGAAAGTCATTACCAGGCAACGAAATTTGACATGGTTTTTACTCTTATTGCGCGACCGTTCGCCTATAATTATTTCCACATCTATCATTCCGGGCCGGCAATGACCAGCGCGCGGCCGTGCCTCCGAAGATTGAAGATCGGCTTGCTGGAAAAAAATGAGACGCGAAACCGGGGCCTTTCGAGCAATAGCGCCGAAGAAGAAGAAGAAGAAGAAGACGAAGAAGGAGGCGAGGAAGAAGAAGAAGGAAGGAAGAGGGAGGAAGGCGAAAAGGGGGGCCCTCGTCTATATGGGCATTCGTTGTCGACTGAATGCCAGTCGGTTTCCTCTTGTTCGACGAGAACACGAAAGGCTTCGATGACGTATGGTTCGTGGAAGAAGGAGAAATAAAGAGCGTGAAGGGGGGCGAACAGGCGTACCTGTGATTGTCCTCGCTCGGGACAGAATGGAAAAAAAAGTGTCATTGTGCCTGTAGAGCGAGCGAATGGTCATTTGGCCCGAAGCCGCTTGACATTTCTCCGCGTTCAATTGATGAACGCTCGACGGTCATTAACGATTCCCGTGGCCCAGGTCCTGTTTCAACGCGTTCCCCTTCCCCATTAATGCCACCAAACAGCCAGCTCCTTTCTAGTGTCCATCAATATTCCGCCTCTTTGGACACAGTAAGAAGATTCACCGCGGACCAGTCGGCTTCCCTCGCTCCTCGGCCCATTTCTCATTGACGAATGCTTCCACGTCGTCGCGTAACGTTCGCCAGGCCGCGGCATGCAAACAAGAACACCGTCGAAATAACCGAACTGCAGATCCTCCGATAAACGCTTTCTGCGGAGGCATAGCCCGCCGAATATTCCGCGTTTTCCGTGGAATCCGCGCGACTACACCTATCTATAGCGGGCCAGTCTGATGTATTTCTGAGGCTTGGCTAGCGGCCACCATTATGCACATGATAATTAGAATGCGTTAGCGCGTGTCTCAATATATCTGCACGTGCTGTACGCGCGCGCCATGTGAGCTGGCCCAGCTCTAACCTGGCTCGTCCACTTGGATTGGATCGGTACACCCATGGGTCTGGGTGGGTGGTGACCGTTTCTTCCTCCGAGTCCACGACCACGGACGTGACTGCTTGGTACACGCGTGCTACGCGAATATTTCAGCATCGTATAAATTGGCTGATTCATCGCGAGGCGGGGTGGGACCCGCAACCACCTTGGCCGTCCGAAGACAACGCGCTGCAACATCGAGTTTGCTCTTTTCTGAAAAGAGTCCAAAATTTGCTAATGTGCCAATCGATGGGGTAGTAGAAAGCCGTCTGTACACTTCTGAGGTCATTAGACGCCTGCAAATTATGTTTGCAAGGGATGTAATAAGAAGGATATTCTTAAATATTGTGCTTATAGTGTTAACACTTTTCATCGGAATTGGTTCCAAATAGGTATGTTGAAACGGTTAGCTTTCTGAAGAGCCGTCCAAAATTCACGATTGCCGGAAGGGAATCCTAGGTTCTATCGGCCCGCATTTCGCACATCTGTCGGGTCACAGCGAAAGAAACAACCGAGTTCTCACGTCCTCTGGTGCAAGAAAGTGGCCACGGCGGATACAGTCGACAGGATATCGAATATGGCGAGAGGCTCGCGGCACAGGAAATCGTTGAAACTCGGTCTGATGATCAGGACAAGCAGGCTTACGCGTTTTTTTCTCCCTCCGTGGCGGGAGGCGCAAGTGCGTGCCATCTGCAGCCAGCGTAATTCTTGCGACTTTGAATATATCGAGTTTCGGTATCGAGTGCCCAGCCAGAGGTGTTCATAGGTAAAGATAAAGGAAGACACGGCTCCGTAGCCGTTTCAAGCAGACAGCGATATCTTGTTTCCTTAATAAACGGAAACGGAACGTAATCGTATTATTTGTTTCTACCTTTAAGAATACTACCCTCCTTCTAATACTCTGCTCGACAGAAGAGGATGAGGTGGTGGAGAGGAAGAGGTGGAATGCGAAGATCTTGCTGAGCCGAGTGGAAGACCTGGGTGGGGGGGAGAAGAGAATGGAGGGAATATTTAAGAAGGTATTAAACCCCTCTTCCCTCCGCCGCGCGGATAAGAAAGCATTAACGTTGTACTTTATTCGCGAGTGCTCGATGAGTTCTGAAATATGGAAAGTATCGCGAATTCCGGTTTCAGGTAACAAAGTTCTTCTCTCCCCCGCCCTTCCCTCAATGTCGATTCGCCGAACGTGGAGGGGTCCTCTTAAACCGGACAGGAAGGAACCAAGTAATATTTCGCTGAAATTTTACCGCGAATATTCATGCCGTCTCAGCTTTGCCACCGAAGCCTTTGAAATAAAGCGAGACTATTCCCATTCGAGCAATCTATCTTTCCGCCGATTTCTATCGCCCGGATTAGATCCCCTCTGTTGATTTCTCGTCTTCTCTATGCACACGCGATCGTCAAGGTGCAAATAATATCGCTCCCGCTGCGATATTCTCGTTCGAAGCGGCATCGAAAGCGGAACGTTCGGCGATGGTTGAATGGGGCGAAGGGAGTCAGGTGCTAGTCCGTGAGACTGAAGAGAAACGCGTTAACAGGTGCCCGGGGTAATAGCCGATGTATCATTGCCTGGTCCTAGACGAAGGGGCTCGCATACAGTGGAAACAGAGGAGACATGTGCTCGAGTTTTTTCTAAAGTTTGAACGACGCTAAGGGAGGACGGTTCAACTGGAACAGCTATGCGAGAACAGCTGGCTGATGGACGCGTATTTCCAGCGTGTCTGTTCCGTTGCATCGAACAGATTCGATTGGTAAAATTGGAACAGAAAGGTGGTGGCTCAAAGGAGGCAGCATTCTTTCCCTGAATTCGCTGGTTATTCTCTAGGTGATGATCGTGACAGAATTTAACTGGCTCCTTTGCCCGACAGCCAAAGTGCCAAGGACGCTAAGGATCTCACAGCCGCGATAACAACGATTAACGAGACTGTCGTCCAACACCGCGACCGTAGCTGTACCAACCAGCGATCCGTTTCGCAATCTCTCGTGCAAATAACTCCTACATTACGTAGCCGTGTGCCCCGTGGAAAGGGGACGGCCCCGGTGGCTGAGGCCTCTCCGAATCGGGCACTGTTAACGATTACAAATCGTCCGGCCGATCGGTACCTATTCCCGGATTAATAGAGCGATAAATAATCGAAAGCTGATTACCAGAAGCAGCGGGCGTAGGTATATGTAGCGAGCGTTGTCGACGGAACGGCAAGAAGAAGCCACCGCGCGAACAGGAAGAAAAATAAGGAAAAGAAAGGGGGGAGGGCGTGTGGGAGCGGCGGTAGGCGCGGAAGAAAGGCTCCGTTTGGAAGAGAAAAAGATATGAAAAAAGGGGAAAGGGAAAGAAAGGTACGGCGATTCCTTAACGGCCAATGAATCCTTGCGCTCGCGATATACCCGACCCCGGCATCAGAGGAGCTGGTCTTAAGTTATACCAGGAGGAACGTAAACCCGTAAACGTGCCCGAGGCCAACATATTACGCGCATTAATTCGCCGTGCTTGACGTGGACAGCGATTCGTAATACGCGGCCAGAAGAGGGACACCAAGAGCAAGCAGAAGAAGGTGCCGGGAGCCACAAGAGGAGGCGACAGAAGACGAGGGAGAGGGCTCCGGGTGCGATCCTAGTTTATAACGAGATCGGTTAGGGCCACGTCCGATATGTATATACGCGGCGTTGGATTTCTCGGTAATTATAAACTTAGATTCCAGTAAATATTCCCGTCAACCCTGGCCACCGGCAATTTACGAGATTAACCGTGCTGCACGCGGGGCCTGGCCACCGAGGAGGGGAGTGGGTGGGCACAGAAAAGGCGGGAGCGATTAAACATGTTTTTTTGCTGAGGGGGTCTGTAACTGGACAGAAGCGACGCAGGACTTCCGTCGGATCAACGGATGCCAGATTGACTTATTCGGGTTGGTGATGCTTGGGGGTCCTGGAAACAGCAATTTTTGCGATTGGTGCTGAGTGATCAAGCTCTCATTTGCTTTAAAGCATAAGAGAGTATTTGGTTTGAAAGCATGCAGGGGCTAACAATTAAATCTCGAGACTGCATTCGTTACATGTTTAGTGGCTCGCGACTAGCCTGGAAGTTTAGACCAACCCACGGAGATTAGAAGTCGAAACTTTGAGGCGGCACATGAACAGTACATGACCAACTGACAACCACGCGAATGATTGTGAACCGATCCGGCGAACATAAATACGATCGTTAGCAGTGTATCGCACTCACTCTCGTTGGTAAATGCAATATTCATTTGTGTGAGTGTAGTATGGTGTGGTGTAGGCAAGAAGTATTGTTAATGTAGTTAAGTGTAGTCCGTAGGTTGATGCAATAAATAAGAGAGTAAGAAAGGAGTCTTCATCTTCATTTGATCAATGATCAACTCTATATATGTATGCTGAGCAATAATGAGATCTGTAGGAGGAGTTTGGAGTAGAGGGTGGAAAGCAAAGGAGTTCGCCTGTGAGGTGTTTTGGTTGCCAGTCACCAAATAGTAACATCTGGATACTAAATGGTCTGCCAAACCTTGTATCTAATCATAGCTTTTTGCTTATAACCGAGCTGAGGGACTATCTTCTATTTGGGCATGCGCGTTGGGAACGTCAAACCTGCTCGGTACATGTGCAGACGCGTATGAAGCCATGTGGAACACGTATTTCAAATTGTCAATGTTTCTTGAACAGAAAATACTCCACGCATGTAGTTAGATTTGCATGACGAAGCAAAAATTTATTCTGCAGATATAGGTAAAGCTGTTTTTGGTGGAACCAGGGATTCCAGAATTAAATCATCCCCCAAAGCTCGGGTTAGATGTAATAACAGCGCGCCCATTACTGAATCTTGACTATTATGCCACAAATAAAGGAACCCATTATATTCCCTCTTGCGTGTTCCTTTTTTATTGGCCTATGTAATAATACTGATAATAATGAAGAATTTTAATTCACGCTAAAAGTAGAGGATCAGACGATAACTGGACGAAACATAACAAGCGATTTACTAGCGCCACACACAAGTTAATAATGAAAGTTCCTCTAATAAGTTCATCAGCGAACATAAATGTGTGTGGAATCTGAAGGGGTTAGTTTGAAGAATAAGAGAAGATATATTCGACTTTATCGAGTATGTAGTTTGGGTGTTTTTCCTGCTAATTATTACTGCCACCCAGTTGTCAAAATAAGTTTTTACAAGGGTAGATCGCGTGAGGGGTTGTCAATTTGAAGAAAGCGTGATTGTGATTACTTAAAGTAATTGATCATGCTGCACCGTCAAAGAACATAATTGATTGTAAATCCAAAACACTCCCGTTCGAATCTCAACCAAGAAGGTGTTGTCATTTATTTTGATGCCATATTCAGAAATTTTATTTAAAGATTTCTACGCAAGATTTGTTTCAGGAATAATTTCTGCAAAATGGGTGGAATTGGAGACGTCAATATAGCGAAGACAGGTCGTATGTACCCACGTGTGTCCTATTTCGTACAATCTCCAACCAGATATAAATTCATCCTCAGCCCGAGAAAAGCATATTATGCATATGGGAATTGTATTACAGTGGCAGCTACGAATGATAGGGTCGCAGCGGACAGCGTTAAAAATTTGATGAAAATTACACAGCCGCAAATGATCGAACCGCATACACCGATTACTCGAGGTAGGAGAGACGATTCCTCGATTCGCTTCAGCGTCTACTGAGGCCGCCCTTGATGGACCACCCGTTGTTTTTCGTTATGGACGAACATCAAGGACGGCTGATTTGTGAGACGATCGTTTCTGTATGATATCTTGGGTACATTTGTGTCATCGACTAAGAGAAAAACAGGAGGGAATATTACCTTAACATATAAGGTTGATCTACGTGCAATAGTTTGTCACACCAAGAAACGGAGGAAAGTAATTTAGTGTTATTTAATGATTGTATAGTTTGAAATCCTTGTTCAACTTTTTCTACTATATTTCTACAGCTCTGAAAAGCACTGTTTTCCAGATTAAAAGATTCTATAAGGATTTCTATTTCGATTTTTGTTGATGCCAATGGAGAGTATAGTATCTATAATGCATTCTCTTCAGTCGATTCCATTCGAGTGATTCCCTCGCCAATTTCCAGGAATCGGCAGGAAATGAGGCTGCAATTTAAGTAACGCGAACCGTCCCCCGGTATTTTGCGGACATTTTGTATTCCCTTGTACACGATAGTTGTCTCCAAAGGGGTTGGCTCGCGTGTCAAACGCAAGGTGTGTACACTACTCGCCATTGATGAACTCGGGGACGAAAAACCGATATTTAAACTGGAGGAAATTTTTCACCACGTCAACTGCTGTGTTGCCTATCCAGTGATATCGGTTTCAGCTGTCATATGAGTGGCGTTAATACAAGGGAATGTAAGTTAATCGATACAGAATTTCTCACGCAACGCGAAGAGTGAGGCATAAGTAGCGAACTCGTCAATACTTCCCTCGTTGAAGATACATACGAGGTAAGTACATTCTGAATATGTTTCATTAATCTTGCCGAGAGAACATGCCACTAAATGGCATAATAAGATTGTCTTCAAAATTGTTAAATAACTAGTTCATTAAGTAGATAGCAATTAGTCTCTCAACATTCAATCCCTTCATCAACACATTTGCAACTTCATCTTAAAACTATGGTCAAAATCTTTCATTCACATATGTTTTCACTGCTAAATGCGAGAAAATATTTTTCGATAAGAAGTTTCAAACTTACACGTCACTCTCAGCTTTCCAATAATCAAGAACGTCCAATAAAGTGTTGAAGAATTTAATACACTTCATTGAACACATTCTCCTCTTAGTTAGAAGGACGTGTAGATTCCTAATCGAACAGTTTTATCGTACAATTATAGAATCTAACATCTACATTAAATTCTGAACTATCAAAAGTACGTTGCATGGACACTTTTTCTTTTCATGTAGAAATTTGGCTGCTGCGTGTTAAAATCAGTGTTCAGATCTTTCAATTGTACACTTCTACCAGTGACAAATACAACGTGAAATACAATTTTTAGGCTTACAATAAAGTCTAACAATGCGTTGGAGAATGCGATTCATTGCATTGGGAGTGTTCTTCCCTCGTAACGATGTGCATAATTTCGTGTTGGACATTTATAGCAACACCAGACCCAAATTCTGTACCGTCAAAAGTGGCGAGCATCCTTTCCAGAATTCACACACGCTCCATAACGAATATCTCGGCGCGTATTCACCAGAGGAGGGTAGAAACAAAGAGTATTCATGGCTCGATTTGAACAAAGACGCCAACCTGTCAGGCAAACCGACGTCACGGAGCCGCTCGGATGAATGTCGGTGGAGCGTGGACGTTCGTAATACCATGGAATTAATCTATGCCCGCGTCGGTAATAATAAGGAAATGTTTCAATCTGGATGATGTATAGCGCGCACGGTGGGAAAAGGGTCTGGGCTGTTCCAAACGACGACGACGATTGTCGCTGAAGAGCGATCAATCTCGTCAACGAGTCAGACATTGGGATCAGGAATCCCTTTATGACGGGCCCCCAGACAATAAAGTCCACGAAATCAAGCGGTACCGATTGTCCTCGGTGATTAGAGAAATAGAATCACCTAGTGGCGAGTGATTTATGGAACGTAATTGCCTTCGTTGCGCAAAACGCCGCGCGCGAAAGACGCGAGCTTGTAGGGACTGAGCTTAACAATGGCGATCTTTGAGTCCCTGTAGACTGATAGTTGTCGCTGAGGAATGACGCTCTTCCAGGGTCTAGCATCAGTTACCGTGTGAGAAGAGGTCGAGGGAGGTGTTTAATTGATCAGTTATCAGAGGGATGTACGATAATACCGGCAAGATAGTTCGAACTGATCCTCTTCTTGCGTTTTGCAACAGGGAGGACAACTGATATACCGCGTTTAGCCGCATCAGCGGCGAGAAGAGGTTAGCTTTTAATCTTTCCGAATTCACTTCATCCAAGGATCGTTCCCAGCCGTAGTCCCACTCCACAATATCGATCAGAGAACTGCCCACGAAGGCGGTACAGCGTCCACGTTCCCACACCCGAAATCCTTTATCGCGGTGCGGCGTAGGAACGCGAGTCTCCAGCCGGTGGCTCGGTCGTGCAACGAGCTCGACGGGATTTCTGATTTATCCGGATAAGTTGGCGGGCAGGACGTCATCCCCTCGCCTGCAGCCCTCCCCCGTTGACGGTATACCCCCCGTAGCTCCTGCTTCGACTTTGATAACCGGTACGATAGTTGGTTTTCGCGTCGTGGGGGTGGAAAACGGAGACGCGGCCGGTTTATCTTCGATTACGAACGTCTTGGCTCTCGGTTTCTTGGCTCCAGATTTATGGCGAGCGATTTGTCGGTGGCGCCCAGATTAGAATTAGTTTGCGGAGCGGCTGGATCCGCGTCTGTTTGCGATCTAACACCGTGTGTCGGGGTCGTACACCGTTGGGAGATCGAGATCTTCGCCGGGAGAAGAGACGTAACCCCTGCCTGACTCGTGATCCCAGTGGTTGATCGAGAGTGTTGGAATTTAAATCGTGCCGCTGTTACGCGACGATGAAGAGAAATAATGCATGGCATTCGGGCCAGATCGCTAGATGACCTTTCTCCAGTGATCCTGCCTATTATCGACGACAGCGTAACAGAGGAAAAACGTACTTCTCAAAATGAATTATGATCGTGGGATCGAACTACAGCGATATTTAACGTTTCACTCGCTTTATCTTGTAACAACGCTTCGAATATGATTTTAAAAGTAACCCAATTCGCGCCTGTTTACCTCTCCCCATGTAACCTTTGCTGGATAACTAGTTTCGCCTAACTAATTTCTGCTGAATGTGTAATAAAATTGATATTATTATTCTTATTATTGTAAACGTTCACACGAGATGGGGCAGCGTCAGTGTGTACGAGGCAATGTGTAAGCGCACGTATCACCCTTTCTCTGGGACTTGGGTAGTTTGCACCCTTCTACCGAGCAATATTAATATCTCTAATCATTCACCAACCCCTTCGTACCCTTATCAAGGGACACCATAGGCGTCGGTTGATGCGTGTTATTCAGATTTATCCCATTTGCCTTCGGGACCGTATTTATCCGTAGAACAAACCGAGTACACGCCACCCGATAAAGCGTCCGCCTCGCGACCTGGATTAATGCTGAAACCAAGCCCTCGAATATTTTTTGTCTTACGGTCCTGACAAACGATCCAAAGAGAGTCTACAAAGGTACACTTGACTCTCGGAGGAGGGCGCAACTACGATTGCTTCCTTTGGAAAATTATCCATTCGTTGAAAGTTCACGGTTCATTCGCGCCTCTTTTTATCCAGCCGCGAGTATGGCAACGCGCGATAAGGTCGTTGCTGAAGACGACCGTTGATTCGTGGCGGTCGTCGAAAGCGGCCAAAGACAGATTCCGCGGGTAGGTATAGAGGAGTGAAGAGAGGGCGAGAGGAAGGGGATGCTCGTCCATTTAGCCACCCTACTCACCTTTTGGCCAGCTTCGTCTGGTTATTAATGAACTCGCTGATAGGAAGTGTCCGTCTCCCGGCGAAGAATCGCCTCCCAGAGCAAGGCTGTCACGTATTCGGCTTCTATTTCCCTTAGCTAACGCTCTCTATATGCAAATACGACCCGGACCGGTCCCTCCACGTGTCCTCTTTCGCGTGTCTCCTTCGCGTATGTATGGAAATGCGTATTATCGAGATCGCTCGTCCGTGTACGCGCGTCTTCACGTGCAAACGGCCCGCGTCCCTGTGTGCGGCCGCACCGCCTGGCTCTTTATAAATAGTGACTTTGATATGCAGTCGTGCCTCTTTACCGGGGGATGAAACCGCCCCCTATGTGTCTCCCGCGGCCACCCGCGCCCCCATCCTCGGAGAGAAAACGCTGAACGCGTTAAAAATTAAAGGGTCAACATTACGTATTGACCGGGGGCTCTTTTATCAAGCACGTTGTGCGTGCGTGGACACACGCCCTGACCGCAATAAAAAAAAGGAAGGATGGTTTTACTTTGTGCTTGGAATCGGTCGATTAATGAATGAATTTCATTTAAGAGCGAAACGGTGTCGCTGGTATTTTCCAGCTAACACAGCAAACGATATCTGCAATTACATGTTTGCGATTTTCAGAGGAATAAATAGAAGGGAACGATGGCACTAGTTTGGTCTGCAATAAAATTGAATGTGTTCGGTAGGGCAATAGTGGGAGAATGTTATTTAATATTTTTATGGGTGGGGAACTTAGGTTGGATGATTTAAATGGCTTGCGAAAGTGAAAGAAAAATTTATTAATTCATCGGCAGATGGGTGGAGAACGCGTCATTGTACAAAGAAGGGCGGAATTAAAGTTTCTAAAGGGTGAATAAAGAGTGTTATTTATATATTTATTTTATATCCTGGTTTGGAGATTGTAGTAGCCATAGGAATTCACTTTTTTGGGACACACCTAAATCAGTTCCACACTTACGTCACATTTTATTTACGTAATCTGTTTGTGAGAAACACTTTGTACTATTGGAATATCGTTATCTGCTCTATAAATACACTCGTTTATCTCGCCGCGTGAGACAATAGGGAACTCGATAAGGAAACACAGAAACTATCGCTACCAGAAGCTTAGGGTTGTGAATGATATTGGGACATGGCAGCTGGGTTGCGCAGAGCACACCTGTCGACCTTTTCAAAGGAACAACGCCGGCAGATAACAGTTTCCTTCCTTCTGACTAGCCAAACACGTCGTTCACCGCTGAATTCAACCCATTTTCTGACACGATTCTCATTTCGAGATACGTTTCTTTCTTCGCACTCCAGCTCTGTTCGACGCGTTTACAGGTGTCCGATCCTATCTTGCCCAGTTGACTATCAACTTTAAATAATTAATCTCTGGTACTACCTTTCGGAGAAGAGTTCTAAGAGTCTGATAGAATTCAGTTCAGACTAATAATTCCGATATATATATTGACAAAGCCCTTCTCTTTGGTGAACTAACTTCCTCGAACCTGTGCCACTCTGTTGTTGGGCCGAGTCGCGGTGATAAAGGATCGTCCACCAATCACAGTCCCGCGTATATTCGGTCAGAGGTGTACGTTTTAGAGTCGGTTTGGCTCTATTAGAGTCGCCATAAGTTACAATTAGGTCAGTTTGGGGTGTGCCAGGCCCTTCTAGATGTAGGTGTCGACGGAGGGTGTGAGGAAAGTTTGAAATCGGAGTCACAGGCCTGACGAAGAGAGCCCGATAGCCCTGCGGATCTTGGAGAGATCCCTGCCAGCCTGGTCTATACTGATTTAGAGCTGGTCTAATTTCAGCGACACCCACTGCCACGCCGTCTATAACGCATAAATAATTACCACTTAGCTCCTTTGTCGTTACATTGCCACATTCTGCCCCACGGTTAGGCCCGATGCTCCTTTGTCCGCTCAGATCATTTACGACCACGAGATTTATCGGCCAGGCAATGTCTGACCTGCCGGAATCATTAGAGATCGATAATTCATGGGTATCGGCCGCTTCTGTTCCTTGGAAGACAATTGTCGCGACAAGAATAATAGGTCCTGCTACTAGGTGCAGTGTAATTTCCTGGTAATTGGCTTCACTTCCACTGAATTATCTCAGTATTCTCATTTCAGCGTCCAACGCGAGGAGGAACTATTGCAGATGCTACATGCAGCTTTTATCTGCGCTTCAGCTTTTATTTTCAAGAATTTGATTTCATTTATCGTATGAGGTGCAACTAAGTGTGGATGAAAAATTGCAGTTATATATGGACCAGATTTGAGTTGGAACATTGTTTAGAAGTCGCTGGATGCAAAGGGCAACTCAATTGGGCACTACTGTATCTTGACTTAATCTTACATAATAAGTACACGACACGGTTTTAGGAGTATACTCGGACTGTACGTATCGCAGGATAATTGTAAAATCAGCCATCTAGAAGTGTCTTTACAATCCATTTCAATCGATTGAATCCGATTTACAATCCAGAAAAAGAGATGTGCTTTTACTACAGAAGTGAACTCAAGTGCAATTCAAGGTGCCATTCGAGTCTGACGTGTGTCAAATAATAACAAGGAAAATGATTTTTACTCTTAGCTATTTTTATATACCTACTTTTTGTAAAATTTTATATATGTATATATTGTATAATATATATTTATAATCTCGTATTTCTGTAAATACTTAAAACTTTAATAAGCCATTTGCAACTTGTTTTTCCTGAAGCATTACGCATTATTTTTTTTTTTAAATTACTCAAAATTTCCCTCATCTGGTGAAGTTCCTTGTAGACTAATTAGATTGCGAAAATCCTGGAAGATATAGTTATATACCCTTTTTATAAAACGGCTGACGTTTAGCTAGTCTTATTGTTGTCGAATGTTTCCATTACACTAATCCTGGAGGTCTCTAGCCGTATTACAAAAAGGCTACGCTTTTTACCGAAAGGTTTATTTCACAATGGTCTTACGACATATACCTACATACTCTGAACGCCAGGGTAGAGGAAGATGTAACATCGTTCGAGCTTCACACGAACGCGTAATGGGGCTGTTTAGCTATTTTACGGTCCTATCGAGGAACGTTCGTAGTGTTCGATGAGTTTTTCGACGTAAACCCTGAGATCCCGATCCTCCAGTATCGACGGCCGTCTTGTTCCACGGGGATAATCGTTCCCGTGCGAAAAACTGAAGGGGGACGTTAAGATTGTCCAGCATTTCGTTATCTTTACAGCCGTGCAATCCGCTGGCCAACGATTCCTGGTCTATGAGCGTGTACACGCGAGGGAAACGAGCTCAGGAGCTGGGACAACGCGGTGTCCAAAGGGAGACACGGCGTTACTCCGTTCCCCCGTAAACCGTTTTACGAGACGCCGAGTTATAATTATTTTATTATCGTCGATCGTTTACGATCGGGCAATGCCAAGGCAATAATATGCAGTAAATAGTTTTAATGGACAGGCTGGGACGTGTTAAGACGCGGCCGCCGTAAAACAGCGGGACGTCTACGTGTTTTCCCTCGCATCGATCCTCGATTCGCCTCGATCCGACTTAATTTATCTCGAGTCCTTGCGCTGGACAGAGGACAGGCCTCGTGGACAGACGATTTATACCGATTTTCGGGGAGAGCTATCGGTTCAACGACGACCTGGTGTCTCGCACGGTAGATGTTCTCGGTGCCCCCGTGGAAACGTTCGAATTCGGGAAAAGACGTGGACGACATCCGAGTCTCTTGCCAGGATTCGTCATCAGGAAGGAATCGACTGTCACCCACTTCGCTTCATCCCTTTGCAACCAACCCGCCCCCATTGTCCCCCGCCGCGCCGTTCCGTTCACAATCACGGATTTGATTTAGCGATGGAGAGGCAATATAATGTCTCTAACGAGAGCCGCGTAAGGATAAGGGTGGAGAGCAAGAGGAGGACAGCGCATAATGCTATAATGTCGAGCTAACACAGCCACGCTCTCCTCAGTATCTTTGATTAGAGGCCCCATCTTCCTGATTTGCTTCTAATAAACCTCGTGGAACCGGCAGGGGATCGAACTCCTACGTGATTCTTGGGCATCCACGGCCGAGGGTGACCGTGTTTATCGATAAGCCTGTCGTTTGGAATTATTGAGACCAAAATTACACGGACCGAGGACATCGACGGCGCCTCCAGCGGATTTCGCGTTTGTCTTTTTTTATTTCAGCTCCTGTCTGTAATTTTCTATTTTAATTCATTTGTTACTGATTTTAGATTCATTTTCTAGAGTCACTTTCCTTTTACCGTTCTTATTTCAGATTGAATATCTCCAGAAGCGGACTTTCCTTTTTGTTTTTTTACTAACGAATCGAGCGAATTTAATAAAATTCAATAAGTGATCTTCAGCTTAGTCCAGTGTTTCCGGTACATATTTACATCGTTTCCCGCCAAACTAACACCTGCTTGAATACAAGATAGCAGGTATTCTCCGGTAGTAGGGATTCGTTTTCGACCGCAACGCGTTGACATTCCATCGTCGACCGTCGAATATCGCGCGGAAAGTTTGGCGGGTAAAGTTGAAGGCCGCAATCTCGAGACCTGGGAGTTCCAATACGCGGTTTTTTGCCCGGCCCGTGGCCGCTTCGAATCTGAATCCTTGGAAAGCGAACGAGCCTCTTTCTGAAGGAGGGAAACGAAGGGAGGGCGAGTTGACGGCTGCTCGAAGGCAGCATTATATACACCGGGAATACCTCCCGCTGGCTGCAGAAATCACTGGCGGGGACTTAATAAGCGTGGAAAGAGCCGAAGAGATAGAAGATAGCTGGCTTGGATGATGCGAAAACTTTGCTATATTAGCCGCTTTGGCGATCCGTGCCGCTCTCCGCTGAGCCGCGCCACGCGGAAACTTGCACGCGTACCAACATACTGTTCCAACCTGCCTCTATGCGCGCGCCATCGAACCAACTTACCCTGGAATACGTTTCCCCCGAAACTTTCAGCCGAAGAAACGAAGTATTAGAGACGAGAGCTGGATGCATGGAGGATATTCGCGGCAAAGGTGGTTTGGATTGAGTCGAAGGTAGGAGAGCTTTCCTTTCTCTTCAAATACGCCGCACACTGTCACATGGGCGCTGAACATTTTCTTCCATAGAAAAGGATGGGAAGTAACGTAATCTGACAAGAAGGATGTATATTTTGATACAGTCAGTTCATGGGGAATCCAGTGACTGGATGCTTATACCGACGCGAGGATTATTATTTGTAAACTAATTTTTAAACTAAGTTACGAGTTATCAATTTTTAAATTTTATTTGGGCCACTAGTGTACAAGGTGTAAGAAAAGTACCAAACCCGTCATCGGAGGCGGCAGAAATTTGTTAATAAATTCTGCCAGAAAATCACATGACCCTCAGAATTTATTTTTTAAAAGACCTCCACGAAGCCATATGTGTAAATTGGCCCCTGAAAACCATGACTATTATTTATTTCACACCCTTTACAGCTGTGTCGTTGGGACCATTAGCCAACTGTTCCTAAGAACACCACCCTAATTAAGGACGCTATCTGCGGATAATTGATTGATTGTTCATGGTAATGTAGCAGAAGATAATATCAGTGGCATTGGAACCTTGCAAGCAGGCCGAAAACGCGCATCCTTCACTTTTAAATCTGCAAGTCCCACGCGACCGAAGTTTAAGAGGTCACGAGGGAGGAAAGGGGGGAACCGAGGAGGATCTTGACTCGAGCCAGACTTTATCAGACGCTTTTTCTCTCCGTCATTCTTTCCGTTCTTCCCCAGTGGCGAGGAGTTAATGAACGACGAACACTCTCGCTCTCGCTGTTCAATGCAGCGGCGTCTTAGCCCACGCGTCACCATAATTACGTCGTGCACGCACGCACGCGTGTCCCATTCTGCGTGATCGGAGTACCAAGTATAGGTACTGACAGCTACTCGAACGGCGACTCCTAATCGCTTTTTCGACCGGCTGAATTGCCTTTTTTAAAAGAACGTGGTTTTCTCTTCATAGGAAGATTCCTTTTCAGCCGTAGGTGGATTGCAATATTTTGTGAAATATCTTGATCGTCGAAATTATATACTTCCATTTATTTTATGAATAGGTACTGTTTTAATCGCTAAGGTTTAAAATTTTTAGCAAATGTTAGTCCAAGTCTTTAAAAATGTAATGCGAATACATCGCAATAGGCGCCCCTGGTAATTCCTTTTCAACGAAGATTGCCCTTCGATTCTCCATAATCGCGTAAAACTTACAAACGTAGCCGTCAATGCTGGATTTACTTTTAGGCTAACAAGGTTGAAGCCTAGGGCCTCCTTTAGCGGGGGGCCCCTCATTCTAAATATTTTCTTCGAAGAATTTGCATTTTTTTATGTTATCTTTATTAACTTGTATCTTTAATGTTTAGGTATGTTAATCTTATGTTTAGTTTTGATATTAAATGTTAATTTTGAAATTAAATACTTATTTAGATTATACGAGTATTATGATAAAAAAAATCAAATCAGCGTCATTTTATTTTTTACATTTAACCTCGGGTCCACCAAATATTCAACCTCGGGCCCCCTGGGAGATAAATCCGGCTCTGGTAGCCGTTGTCACCCTCAACCACAGTTAAAACTCCGAATTTACATTTTGGAGAGAAACAAACATTCCCTTCGTAAATATCTACATCTATAACTGCTGTTTTAAAATTCTTTTACATGAATCTCAATTGTGTCCAGAAAGAACAGTTTCGCAGGTGGCAATCTCAGCCTCTGACCTCCATATCCACCCATTAGTTCAGTAAAAAAATATTAACTCGTCGAGTCTTTGTGGAGAGTTCCAGGAAGAAAGAAAATTTCGAGGCACCCTGTGCAAAATCACTAACAGGGGACAGGGTGCTAATTAAAAGATTGCGACACCACTGATGCAAACGATGCTTCATCTAGCGACTCATCTAGCGACGAACACGTTTGAAGATCAGTTTACTGTGCACCGAGGGTGTACGGAGGGGCATATATCGGAACGACGTTATGATGTCACGATGACATCATTGCCCGGGAGAGATCTGCTGTCGCTGCACCGAGCTGCGTACTCGGCCAACGCTCCAGACAGGATATTGTCGCGGCCAGTCATTCGCTAATTGATCCACCGTGCTGTTTTATTTTACGCCGCTCGCGCTCGCGCGCGGTTCTCAATATCCGATCGAGGATCAACACGGGGGAAACAGCTGGCGCGCTGATATCGCGGCTATCTGTAATTACGCTCGTCAGGCAGATGTCTTTCTCGCTGGTTGGTGCGAATTTTTTCAGTCGTTGCAGAGCGATTGAGTCGTTGCAGCGCGGGTTATCCGCTGTAGGCGCCTCGCAATCGTCGCGAGACAATCTCGCGTCACGATTTCCTCGCGATAAAGTCGTTATCTTCGGCCGGGGTAACGGGGACTGGACCGAAATTCTAGATGATTGATGGAACGAAAGTCTGTCGAAGGTTCAAGCGTTTTTCTGAATGAAAGAGATGAGAACCGTTTCGGTGACGACGCTATTAATTCATAGAGTTCATAATCTATTAGCTACGTTAGCGGAGGAGCGTTAACGAGTGTAATGGCATCACACGCCATCTACGTGTCATTCAATTCCGACACCCTCGCGCCATCGATGATCTCATGCCTCTGCCTCGCTTTAATTGTTTGTTATCATTAGCCGAGGCGCGTGCTATTGAAATTAATGTCGATCTGTCTCGGTTAACATGTGCGCTCCCATAAAACCTGCTTCCGGCGCGTTTGTTGGCCCGGGAGCTTGATGGAATTAAGCCGCATGCGCCTCGTTGCCCAGCCCTTCTTCCCTTGAAACGAGCAAGTCCTCCGACAGGCCTGCCACTCTTGCCGTTCCCGGTTGTTGCAATTGACAATTTCAAAGCTGAGCGCTCCTTAGATCACCTGGAGATGAACTTTAGAGGAATTCTAACCGGCCGAGGTAAATTCTATTTGCAATCTCAGTGGTTTTCATAGACCTAGAGTAGATTGAGGACCTTTGTCCTAACTGTTTCACGAAATAATATCACAGGACAGAAATTTAATCGTCCTTCAAGGACTCTCCGCATTCGCACTGGCAAATGAATGATTACGAAATTACTATTTACCAAACTACCAGTTTTATCTGTGAATTTATATATATTTTTACTTTTCCTTGGTTAATCATTCCTTTTCTTCCTTTTCCTGTTGTGTTTATAGTCTAACATTCATCAATATTAAATTTTGCAATAGTTTCTCTGTTTAAAAACACAATTTCCCTGCAAATTCAAAACTGCGCATCAGGAATAATTGTTCGTTCCGACTTCTGATTTCCAATGCAATATTGCCAATACATACTTAGGTACAAACCGTTCGTGGTAAAAGCAGCAGACATGTAAGCAACCGCTGCCGGAAATCAAATGCTTGTAATGCGGTGTTTCTTAACGCGCCTAGGAAAATGGAATAAACAGTCAATTAGGGATTCTTCATTATATTTCCGTATGTAATTACTGGATCATTAACGAAAGCAGCTGAGTGTGGTATCCAGAGGGAATGGTTGGCTGTTGATTGTTAGGAGCGCATTCTGACGCCTGTTACAAACCGATATCGCGATAGGCTTTCATAAAACATTTACTTGCCGCCTTATTTCCAGCGAATCTTACGCGCATATCTACGAGTTCCAGGTAATCCATTCTAGGCGAGTCAAAACATTGCAAAAAAACTACATTTTGACACGCGCGTTCAACGTGCGAGTACAAGGACCTCATCTGGATACCTCAGGCCCGCCAACTGGATCGCAATTCTGGTTTCCCTCTGTCCCGTCGATCGTAGAGAGAACTTCCTCTCATTGATGGATGATAAACGATTCTAATCTAACGGCAGCCGGCGCATAATGTGGTCATCGACCCCCGGGCCATTGATTCAGGTCTTCCAACGCAATGTCGTTACTCGATCAAATGGTCATTGTAATTCGAGGAATCACGAACTGTTTCGTGGTAGCGGATACGAGCCCATGAACTCCTCTCCTCCGTTTTGTTGATTCTTAAAAAGCTCGCGCAGATTGGTTCTTCTAAAAACTGAGTTGCCTCGTGTATGTTGGTTTTACGACTCGATAACGCGTGTTTCTCAGAAGAATCACTCTTGACGTCGATCCCGACGAAAGGCTCACTGGCGACACGACTTAATTGAACATGGAACGGCTCTCAGAGATCGCTGGAGCTTTCGTCCGTGGCGCTAAAACCGGCTATCGTGATCGAACGTGTTCGCAACGGACGGGCATAGTCGTTGATCGGAGTTTATTACCGAATCGGGCACGGTCCAGATACGGCCGATCGTCGTTACGTGTGCCGGTCGATCGACGATATTATTACAGATTGCCTGAACGGCCTGTGAAATTCATGATGAGCCGTTTAATGGCTCTCGACAGCCGCGAAAATGATCCATTACGTTCGGACGCTATGCCCCGGCCTTTGTTGATCGACTTCAACGATCAAGTTCACGCTGCAACGTTGATTTTCAGCTCTTTCACTCGGGCTGGATGAGACTTTTGTTAATGGCTATAGACAAAACTGTGCTGATCCTGTTTTGAAATTGTTTCTGAAGCGAACGACTTGATACAGGTACCGCAACGTCGCCCAACATTGGTTGACTTTTTATATAGGATATCATTCATGCATAGTCGCTAGATTTTTCATAATTCGTTCTAAAAAAAATATTAAAATAATGCTATAGTCTCATTAAAATAAATACAGAATGTAACATACATATCTGCGAAAAAAAGCAGCAAAAGAAACTCTAATTTACGGAAGTTACGCATACTTAAATATGCAGTAGAGCGGCAATTATCTGACCTGCTTGGGACCGAGGTGGTTCGGAAATTTGAATTGTTGGGATAATCGATCAGTTCGGAGAATGAAGCCTGCATGTACATACTTTACAGAGTTTATAACTACAGGAATTACACCTAAAATTACTTATTAAATACAAGAGTACTACTGCGTTAATTTGTACTACGCAAAAGTCAATCAATCAATCGGTACCGTTACACTGGTTCAAATAAGTGGTGGGGATAGCGATGACGCAGCACTGGTTCGGATAATCGAGATTCGGATAATTGACGCTCTACTGCACTTCAACTTTTCTCTACAACAATTTTTTGTAAACTTCAAGAAAAGTCCTAGAATTTCGTGGCAGCACGTATGTGGGACACTATACACTCGTTCAGTTCGCGTTGGCCGTGTACATTTCTGTCCACATTATGAAAGTCGTTTAATAATTCTTGTACGATGCTGAATTGACCACGGGGTTGGGTTAAATTCGGAGCATCAAAGACGCACAGCGTGACAGTTCCTCTAAATGCCATGTCAATACTCGGTGTTCCAAAGGCCTGCTTACCCTCCTGTCCCCACTTCCTCAGAGATTTTCTATTTTCGAATCGTTAGGCGTCTCGTTCTTCCCTTACATTTTTTCCATGCCGTGGCTCATCTCTGGCGACGCGCATAATTAGACTGAGTTATCGGCGCCGGATTCGGGGACAATGGCTGTATAAATATTCTGGCCGGGAGCGGTCCGCGTACGTGGGCAGATGCGTCTCGCGGATACAGGGTGGTCCTGGCTAAATGCAACGTGGATCAGAACAAGGCCAGCTCGTAACGAGCGCGTCGCGAGGCGGCTGTTACAGACACCGCTGATGCACGACGATCTGTCGCGTTTTTGACGCGAGTCGTTACTTGCCACTTTTGCAGGCATCGTCGAATTCCGCTCGCGCGGCCACTCCGCCACAATGCTCCGTTGATCTTTGTCGTCGATGATACTTGCCACGATTAACCAGCGAATTACAGCGTTTGGTTTCTTGTTGAGGGGCGAAGGGAAGCGGCAGAGCCCAGACTTGGTCGCTAGATGGTACAAATTTGTCTCGAAAGTAGGTGACGTTCGGTCCCGAACTGAAGGGAGTCGTTTTGGTTTGCCTTTATTGCTTCATCGCGTAGAATGAGAGAAGATGAGTGCCGCGACGACAACAGAAGAAATGGAGGGGATTGTGATTATATTATTTCAAGCTAGAAACCCCGTCTTTCTTTCAAGACGCTACTATATGTACTTTTTTCTGAAAATCGCGGTGAAAAACGCGGATCGCGGTCCTATGCGCCAACTGAATTGTATGTTGTTTAAATAGATACCAGGGCATTTTAGTTAAGGCTTTGGACATGGCCTTGTTGAAAACCTGGAGATGTTATAGACAGTTTACGTTCTGTTTACAACTTGATATTATAATAAGTTAAAATGATCTGACGAAACATACATTCGCTAATAATTAATACAACGGATGCGTAGGATACAGTATTATGCAGGAAATAAATGATCTATGGAAATACTCTTTGGAAAGTCCACGAAAATATTGTACTCTAGATCTTAAATAGATTTATCTGTTTCGTGGGAGAAGGGTGACCATAACTGTCAATAATATATTTGGACTTTGTAATGAAAAATGTGAGTATGAAATAGTTATTTTGGATAAAATTGCTACAAAGCTCTTGTCGAATACACAGGGTGTTTATAAAAATGTGGGACATTTTTCAGGATCCATTCTACTCACCAAAATAATAAAAAAAAAAAATTGTATACGCATATGTCCAATAATGCTTACTTAGTTTTGCAGTTATAAGCATTTTTATATTTAATGAAACATAGCTGTGTTTTCGCAGATCGATATATTGAATACCATTTCGTCTTTGTTTTTTTAAACGCGCCTTCTAATAAGCATTCCGGTCGTGTGGTTCACGGACCTAGCCCAGACCTATGCGTGTACCAGCTTCTTCTATTATTTTGGTGAGTAGAACCCACCCTGAAAAAATGTCCCATATTTTTATAAACACCCTGCATACCAAATGATTAACAGAGTGCTAGCAGAAAGGCGGGCATCCAACATTTTAGTTGTTGAGATACTAATTCCTGTATCTCGGTTTTGACGTGACTCTCGCATTGTAATTCTGCTTTTACTTTTTGGTAATCGACGAGCAATGCATGCGCCCATATATGAATATACATAAGCCCATACCATTCATGATATCCAGTAAGCTGTCTACCGACAGAAAATCAGTCGCATGCGCTTGTCATTATTCTCCTTGGCACAGTGGAAACCTGTGGAGTCATTACATTTTTGTAGCTAGTTCAGTTCGATCTCAGCTGATCTATCTCAAGATCTATCTCTGTTTCAGGCAAAGTCAGGCCTAGGTCATTCGCAACGAGAACAAAAGTTACCTCACCAAAGTTAATCTACCCTAACCTAAAGCTTAATAACTATGGAGGAAATGTTAAACAGAAACTGCTATTAAACAGCAGAATTGCAATTTTGTGGGTGGGTCGGGACAGGTTCGCGCAACGCTCGCTGGGACCGGAAGTGGAATGTCAGCGGTTATAAAATCAACGGTAGCGGGTCGTTCTATGGCGAAAAGCTAATGAGAATAGGTGCGTGCGAATGTCGTGAGACAACGCCCCAATTAACATAACGCATCGTGCGGCGACATTTATTTATTTATATTCCTCTCCTGGGAGATGGGGGGCCGTGGGGGTCAGGCCGAGTTTTATTTACGGCCTATCAAGTTAATTAATAACGCTTTGTCCTCGCGCGTTTGTCGGTGTGCGACTCTGTTGCGTGGAAAAATTAATTCGGTCATTAACGGATCGTACCCGTGACACTGGCTGATTCCTGCCCCTCTAGTCCCTCGAGAGAAACGGGAAAGATGAGTTCGAATCCCTTGTGGGTTTTGAGAAATATCGATTAATCATTAAGCGAAGGGAGAGGTGGCTGGTATCATTCATGCCGCACGAATCGTAACCGTTCCTTTTTTCGCTTTAATCCAGAAATGGAATCTGGGGCAGAAAAAGGAAAAGCAGCGAGTGGTGTGGACTATAATATAGGGTGAACCACGCGACGCAATCATCTTGATTATTTCCAACGCCACTGGACAGATAACAATGTCTTTTGGTCAAATAATTTTGATCGGGATCGTTTTTTAACCGACTTCAAAAGGAGGAGGTCACTCAATTCGTCACGTATATTTCATTATGTAGGTATTTATGTTCATGCATAACTTACGCATAGGTGCACTGATTTCAATGATTCTTTTTTTTTATTTGAAAGCGTATGAAGAGCCGGCGGTACCATGTTAATTTTTTTATTATTGCCTAGATAAGTCTACAATTTATCTAGATGACTCTAGATAAATTCCAGTTTTAATGTATTGTCGCGCATAATTTTGTAACGCGTGGACAGATTTGAATGACTCTTTCGTTGTTACATGGAGTATGTTCCCCAATTGCTACCATAATAAAAAAATTTAACCAACTTCAAACGAAGCTAACTATAAATTATGAAATAATAAACTTTTTAAAAAAAGTTAAAACCGATTTCAAAAATGCTCCAAAAAGAATAAAATAATTTTTTAAGTCAGTACCAAAGTAGAAATAAAATTATATCAATTTCTAAACCTTTATCAATTATAGTCCAGTAGCACACTAACGCCCGGGAATTAGAGCGCTCAAAAATTTAGTGATTTAAAAAAAAATATTTGATTCTTTTTAGCGCACCTTTGAAGTCGGTTTTTTACTTTCTAAAAAAATTATTATTGTCGTATAGCTTGCTCCAGGTCATGTACTTATTTTCAATTATCTGTTAGCTGGAACAGAGAAGAATGTAGTAACTTTTTGCTAGCACTCTGTCAGTCATTAGGTATTTATTCTATGAGCATCACCACACTTCCCATTTCAGGGTTCAAATTCATACACAGTACAAATTACTGATCCTATCACCATGGCTCGTGCTCTCCCCACCTAACAGAGATAATTTATTCAAGACCTAAGGCACAGCATTCTCATAGAACATTTCCAAAAAATATTGTCAGACATCCATTGCTCTTCAGCAGAGTATTCAATAGTGTGCACCAGTTTTATATATCGGTAGGCAATTCACTTATCATCAGATCGATTCAGTCTAGTATTATGTTGTAATTGGTGTTGTTTATGTAACGTTTATAACGCTACTGACACATATTGTAATGCTGCCAAAGTATAGTCGGTCTATGACGATTCACATACAGGTTTCCAACACAAATTCACTAAATGTCCCAAAATATATTGTACAATCTAAGCCTACAATCCGCTACATGGTAGAACGTACGTAGGTATCGGAATATTCGATACGAAAAGATACGAATTTTTTGACCAGTGTCTATAGTAAACACGATGCTCGTAATATGATGTCCACCCAGTATATTCTGACAAAACCGGGATTAATACGAATTATTGAACTTAGATTCTCACGCGAGCACGAAATACGATGATAAGAAAAGGACGGAGAATAACTAATTCCGCGGGGATAACGAATGATGTCCACTAATTGCATAAACCAACAAGTGTAACACGATCCAAAGTGTCTCCATAGTCGAAAGGATGGATAATTACCATCGCGGGGTTCCGAAGGACTGGTGTAACACGATCGGGCTGCTTCTCGGGAAACGAAGGACCTTTTCAGACCCCGTGGCCGTTTGAATTCGGCTGACCTTACCCGCCCGAAGGATACCATCTCCTTTAAAACCCCGTGGCCCTCTATAAAACAAAAGTCCTCGTGGCCTCTTAATGGCCCAGCCTAACGTGTTCCACGAGGTCGCGGTGCACGAACCTGGCCACGTCGTAAAATATTGGATGGGGCCATGGATCGACGTTCTCAACAGTTTGACGACAGCTCCTATGCATATGTGACTTCAGCTCGTCGATTTCCTAGTTATTATCTGCTACACCAAGGGGGGGACCAAAACGTTATCCTCCTACGACGCCATCCAGTAGACATCACTGTCCACAGAGTCGTGCGAATCGTTGCCAAGAGCGAGATAAACCGTGGTTAAAGGGTGTCGAGAGGTTCTATTGCAGCGAAGAAAAATAGAAACTGAAGATTTCCGTTATTTATGGTTGGAAGACAATCAATTGATTTAAGACGGCCTTCTACAATTTGATCGAATTTTTATTTGAAAAATTGCAAAGAAACAATAACACTGCACGGCGAAACGTAAAATGGAAAGGTAGGGTTAATGATGGCTGACCATAATATGTTTTGTTTGAGAAGCTGTTTCACTAGCAGGAGCAAATTAAACTTTGAAGGCTGCAGGAGTGGGTATGTGTGGAACGAGATTCACCATTTTTTGGTGATTGGGTTCAAAGAATTCCTGATCGAAATACCATCATCTTATGGGGAAGAGGAATAAATTGATAATTCTGAGGAAGTAATAGAAATTAAATGATACGCATTCTATAGTTCAAGAATTGGAGTGTCTGTCGTTCATTTAATAATTTCAATTAAACCACGTGGTTTCCCGTCGATAATCAAACGAATTTCACAATCCTAAATGGAAGTGATACTAATCCTTGCGTTTCTTATCCGGTTATTTTCGAGCGACGCTCAAACCAGCCGCAGAAATGTCGCACCTTCGCTCTTAACAACATGATAGAGTGCGAGCGACAGCCAACTTTATCATTCCTCGAGCGCGGTGGGTGCGTTAACTGCGTTGCATGCTAGTATTTTGCTGGCCCTATTAATAGATATGTCTGTGTCTATGTGAATACGGCATTACGGATATTAATAGCCCATAAATTCACCGCTATTTCCACAGGTAAAAGTTGCACGGCGACATTTTGCCATTTTCGATGTAACTAACTCTTGGTGAGAAACAGGACCCGTTTGGAAAGAAAATTATTGATGACATAATGCACTTAATATATTTCTATTCGATAATACATAAATATTAACATTATGCACACACTCTTTTATTAATTGATTCCATTAAAATCGCATAAAACAATTTCGTTGATAAACTATCAATGTCAAGAATTTTTTTTCAGGAATAATTTACAGTTTTCATGAAAAATTTTTATTACCTACCTTCAGCACACTGTCTTCAGAGATAGTACAAAAAAAATTAATAGCAAAAAATATTCATAAATTTTAATATGTTAATTAATCTTCTAGACCCCCCACGGAAGGTGGTCGAATGTGTAACTATAGAACAGCAGTTCCGAAATCAAATTTCTTTTTTTTATAAACTATATGAGTGTAGTTTCCGTTGTACGTACGGATTCGTTGATTGAAAACAAATTTTTTAAAATACGCTCGAGAAATAGTCGATTTTATTCGCGGATTTTCGAAACTTATCTTCTAAAGCGCACCATTTTTACAAAAATAATTTGTTTAAGAAATCGATATGTACAACAGAAGCTACACTCACATAGTTTAGAAAAAAAAATGAAATTTGATTTAGGACTCGTTGTTCCAAAGTTACACATTACACCACTTCACGTGGGGGGTCTAGAAGATTAATTAACATATTAAAATTTATGCAAGTTTTATATTTTTTTTTATATATAGTCTGTTAAGAGATTACACTAAAGGTAGATAATATAAATTTTCTATAAAAACTGTAAATTATTCCTGAAAAGAATTCTTAAAAACGACTTACTTTTCCGGCCGTCACAGTGGTGTTCCCCCTTAAAATCATATTGTATGACAAAGTGAAAGACTTTCGTGTCTTTTACCACTACCACCCCATTCATACCTTCAAAACCATTCGAAGCTAGTAATATATTACACATGAAAAATTGAATAAGGCACTGTAGGAGTTCTAAATCACTTTAATAAACAATTGTTTAAGAAACAGTTGATAAACTATGAACGCCCAATTTTTTTTTCTAACAGCGCGATCCGTCGCAGACGACAATTCAAGTGAGATCAGAAGGTGGGAGCCGTGGTTTCGGGCGTGTAACCCTGTTTTAATTATTTCGCCGCGTTATGCGTCCGCGAGGGGGCCGCCGTAGAAAAGAAGCTGGCGCATCGCGATGCAACGAGTCGCTGCAGCACCGGACACAATGGCGCACCGCCGAGGAAAGGTCCCTCGCGGCCCTCTCTCTGCGGAGTATAATGTTTTATGGCCGCGATCAGCCGTAGAAGTATGAAGTGTCGATAGAGCGGGGCAGAAGCGAAGAGCGGCAAAGATCAAAGGGCCCATAGACGCCGCGTGGTAGCTCGGGACACGGCTCCTCTGCCCCCATCGCCCCGCGCCGCGTTCCCTTGCTCCCTCTCTCCTTCCCTCCTTGCAGCGGTGATTTCAGCTTTTCTAACCGTCTTGCTCGCGTCCTCGCGAGACCTGCCTCTCCCTCGCTGAATCGACTCGCTCTTTTCCACGAGCAAATGTTTCTTTTGCCCGCGCGAACCTTCTTTCCCCGCTCTTCACCGACATAGTGGCTTTTTGCGCTATTTTCTCGTGGGTTTTGCGTGCCTCGCAGGGACTTTGGTATTTGAAGGTGATCGGACCTTTTTTTGGGACGGAGCGAGAATAAGAGGATTCTGTTTGGAAGTTTCATTGATGAAACTTGTGGAACGGATGCTATTGGTTTCTTCATCGTAAGTTATTTTTCGGTTTCGCACAGACGGCCTGAAAAAGAGCGCGGTGCTTGGGATTTTTTTAAGAGAAACCTTCAAATTATATTAATCGAGAATTGTATGCCTATATTTGTACATGTTTAGGCAACATTTTAAAAAGAATTAAATTATAAGAGAGGGTACCCAAAACTTTAAACACGTTTTTCTCAAAACTACGTTTTTCGAATTAGTTACCATAATATCTCAAAAACTAATCACCAGATTTACTTCAAACTTGGCATATATCTTCAGTGGATGAATGTCTCGAATGACTTTTTACTCTACAATTATTATTTCCCTCTTTGAATCACTGAAGAATTTTATCGCCCACAATATTTTCATCCTGAACATTGCAGTTGACACTACCGTCCGAGAATAGAGAATTTTGCTAAAACTACTTGGAAACGTACAAGTATTTGGCAAAGGAACGCGGATTCGTTCAGACGACGGAAACCCCGGCCAGAACCGTCGTGTTTCGAAACTAATAACGGCCAATTGTCGGCGTATCGCGTACCCGGGCGGTAATTGGAGGAATAAATTGAAAAATTAGCAGAACGGGCTCGGTGGCAGTGACTCATCAGAGTCCCTCCAGAGATCCGTCGTCGGTCCGCCGATAATAACAACCAGTGGAATGTCAAACGGTCGGTTCGGCCTGCGAGGAGTCCTTAATTTCCCCGCAAATTGCAAACGGGCTCTCATAGGCACCGTGCCTACGATGTGTAACTTTCGCCGCACCATCGAACGTCCAGAAATAAAATATTAGCCGCGTACCATGTGAATGAAACAGCTGGAGGGGAAACAGAGGGGAATGACTAAAAGGAAAAACTATATTGGCTCAGGGAAGTCCAATTCTCCGAGGCCTGCGTTGCTGCCAAATGCACGCACTCTTTTTTCTATCAAAGAAATTGCAAATAATTAGTCTGCACTTTTCTCTTGGTTAGGTCACGGTATCAAGGTTGACGAACATCTTCAAACTGTTGACGAAACCGAAAAAAAGTGGAAAAATGAAAAAGGATTGAGGGGTCGAGGACCCGAGTCGCTGATGAGCGGAGGAGGCGTCCCGCGATCGCATAAATCAGGGCAAAAGAGGGAGGCGCGAGAGATCTCGAGAGAGAAAAGAGCAACATAGAGGACAGAAAAGGGGGGGGGGGGGGAGTGAGAGAGAACGACGACCAGGTACGAGTATACCTGGTCTGGGTTCAGGAAAACATTGACACGACACACGAGGCAACCGAGGCATCCGTCCCGCCGATGACACAGCGGCGCACGTGCACTCGGAGTAGTCGGGCATAAATAATACAGGACGCGGACAAAGATGCCGCCCCCTTGACCATTTGTTTAAATTAAAATTATCCCCGGAGCGGAGTTCGTCTCCTCGCGTGTCCGCGCGCCGGCTCTTTTATTATAATTGTTAATGGACGCATGTGCGCGCCGTGGGCCACCTCTACGCCCGCCAATCCGCTCGTGGGTCTGCTTGAGATTCGAACCCCTCCGCGATTTTGTTCCCTTCATGACGTTGCACGACGACTTCCTTGGTCCACTCAATCCCTACCGTTCTCACCGACATTTCGCTGCCAAACTGTCATCCGAGCATCTCCACTTCCCAAATTCCAATCGTTGGTAGACTCGCGTCTGAAAAATTTGATAGCAAATCATAAAATTGCTCGTTGAGTTGCGACGAGTCATGGTGCCCATGCAGCAGGCCAACGTCGTTAAAATCGTCCAGGATCAGTCAGCCAGGACTTTTATTGGCCAGGTACAGCTATCGAGGACTTGACGGTATAAATATGAGCCAGGACCAGTCTTCGGAGGCAGTCAGGTTGGAATAGAATCATCAGGAATGCCGGGCATGACCTTAAATCGGCTCCCCGATACCAATCTCTATCGATAGCCCCTTGGGCTGGAGGAGTCAACTGGATTCTAGAGACACGGCGATTCGTCGAAGACTTTACGACGGTCGTTTCAGACGTCCTGTCGATTTCATCCCGGGGCTAATTGAACGTTTTCTCACAAGAGCCAAAGGAGAGGGAAAGGTTCGAAGAGATGGACCACGAGTCCTGCTCGCCGATCTGCTCGCATAGGCCCAAACTAATTTTCCAATTAGCAGCAGCGCGGGTCGAAACGCTGCTATATAAAATTGAACTCTAAACGAGCCTCGCGTTCGCCATATAGTACCACGACCTTATAAACCGACGTGTGCATTAGAATGTCTGTACCTAATGATCGGCCGCTAAGAGCTAGATCTTATCGGCCTTTCCGTTCTGCAGAAATCGTTTCGAAGGCTGGAGACAGAAGATAGTAACAGCATAGAAAATATTAATATAGGTAACCGTTTTGAACCAACATATGAATCATTGTTGAGCTTCCTGAAAGTGTTTTAATTCTTTAACTAGGAAGAATGATTTGATTTGTCGTCTGAATGAATTTAGATTCTACATCCATCTGGGTCACTTCCTAAAGATTTCCTTCAAAAACCTACTGTAAAATTTACCCAGACCAGAAAGTTTAATGCACTTCAAATACTTCTCTCTTATTTCTACGTATTGTCATTAATAAGAAAATACGTTAAAGGGCATATGCTAGAAATGAACTATTAGAGTGTTAGCTATTACATAGCTAGGCGCCGTCCACCAGTGGAAGTCTTTTGCGTGTCGTAATGAAAGACCAACAAGCAGCCAGGAACGCGGCGAAACACAATTGGCCGAAATTTTAACAGCTTTATCTTAAAATAAAAAATGGCTTGTTCGCAACATACAGTTCTATCTGAACTTTTCACCATTTTGCTCAATCAAACATGCAAACATAAAAGAAATTGATTCCATGTTGCAAGCTCAAGACGAATGTTGCAGCAAGTTTTTATAGGGGAATTAATGAATTTTGAACACACACAATGAAAGAAGATGTTAGTAACAAGGTAATAGTCTCCCTTTCTTGGATGCTTAAAAGGCAACCACTTTAGTAGCATTGATTAGGTGAAGAGAAATGCTCCAGAACTAAAATTCCTTAATAATTTAACTATTCCAAACGACATAAGCTTCCCGCATGCGGTGAACCTAATTCCAGCAACCACAAATTCTCTCGCGAGATGCGGGTGACCACGAAGACGTCGCCGAAAAATGTCGTTCGAATTGCTACTTATACCCCGCGCCTCTAAACTGAGCAACATCTTCAACGAACGTTGGTGCTAACACGTTTGCCACTGTCGATGTATCAGTATACGATAAAAACAGGCTCGATCGCGTACGTTCTCGAAGCAAATGGCCCAGCAACGGGCATTCGACGAGCAGATTAACCAGGGGTGATTCAAAACGATTCGATCGCGCGCTTGTAAAACGCGAAACTCGTTCCTACGAGAGGTTCCAGGCTCTCTACGCGCAATTTACCTTCCCCACCCCGGCAAGAGTAAAGCACTTTACACGCACGGAGTGGTTTTATCGAATTCTGATCTCCTCCCGGGCTCCTCTGTGTCCTTCACCGCCGTTGAATGTGATCCAACCGATAGGCAAACACGATGCCAGATGTTGGGCCAAGGCAATTTGCGCAACGATCGATTTATGACGGTCATATACGCGCGCGATGTTCGCCGCTTTTCCTGTTTAATGGAGCTCCAATAAAGTCGTCCCTTGGACGCGACGGATCGCGGATTACGAGAGTGCCTCTGCGGCCTTTTGATGTAATTTCGAGGAGCAAGGTGGAGATATTTCGGGGCGATAACGCGGCAAGTATCGTGTTCCTGCCTATGTTATTTATGAAAATTGAAAATTTCGGGTAAGTTTCGTTTCCGATAAATGTGTCGCGAATGGTGCAGCATTCGCGGAGGAACGATCTTCCAAGCAAAATCGACTACTGCTCGAGAACTGAGACCGCAGAAAATATTGAATTTAAAAAATCTTGTAACTTTTCTCTCAGTTTACCCTGACTACGTCCAAATTTTCTTGACTCTTCATGTTTTCCATGGTCCCCGAAATGAAGCGCGTTGACTCGAAATGTTGAAACCTGACACATGGATAGTGAAAGTTCCTGGTACTCCAACTGCCTTCTATGCAATCTCTCAGAGCGGCGTAGGTCCGCGAACACCGCGGGGAAATGATAGATCGTCGAAATCACGATTCCATCGAGAATCCGTCAATGTCGACGGCCGCGGGGAGTTTCCGTGGTGTACCTTTTTCCCTCCCCTGGCCACTTGCTCACCTTCTTTCGGGACTTTGTCTCAGATGCTGCGAGGAGATACGGCCTGGAAGGTGTAATGGATCGCCACACGACCAGTCGCCTCAACCCCCGTAAGGAACACCGGCCAGAGATCGGTCAGATTACAGAGAAGCGGGGCATAATGTCCAAACAGTTGCTCGTCAACAACCGTCTAACGGTCCTACAAAACGTCTACCATTGCCGATCGGATGGCCGACAGTCGAATTCCTCGAACACCGTGTAAGGATCGAGAACTGAAATCTTCACGAGCTGACATGGATACCGTTACAAGGGTACCTACACAGGCCTTCGTGAAACCTGCTGGATGTCTCTGCTGATCCAGACCTGATCCACCTGAGTGAATCGGGCTCGAGCTGTGCTGATTTCAATTTTGGGCCGGCTGTAGTCGATGTTAATCGATTATTCTCTTAGGAAAACGGTGTTGCAGGTGTTGGGAGGGTTGAAAGTGACCTGAGGGTCTGTGGACAGGGTTTACATTGATTATCAAGGAGCTAACACAGGCCCACCGAAGAGTCAGACACTTTTTACTGGTAAAGATAGACTAGAAAGGATCGAAGCATTGAAATGTTCTCAATATTGACCAGGAAGAAAGGAACTAACCAGAGGGATAAAATTGGTCTCCAGGAGCCAGAACAATCCCACGGTCGAGGCTGGATATTCGATTTCGGTAGCCGGCTTGCGCCGACTCGTCAGAGGGAAACGATGGACGCGGATCCGCGGAAAGACGTGCCGCGCCGTGTATGTGTGCGTTTGTGTGTTGCACTCGGAGGGAGAGGTCCACGAGTGTGTGGGAGGAAAAGAGGGACAGAAGGAGCGAACGAGATGCGGAGGAATGGAAGAAGGGGCATCTCGGTCACTGACGAGGGAACAGCGGGGCGAAGGGGGAGGGGGGGACTGGAGACACAGAGGGAACTTGTTATGCTTTGAGAGATATGGCGGAGGCCTGTGGAATACATAATTTTGTAAAGACAAAAATGCTGCGGTCGTGCCTCGGTGGAGTCGCATTTTTCCTTGTTTCACGAAATGTTCAGCCTCGCCGTTCCTCTCTCCACACCCCTCCCGCCGCCCACTCCCCTCTTTTCCGCTCGTGGCCTGCTCCTTGTCCAGGCTGCTTCCCCCGCGCATCATCCCTCCGCTCGTTCCTCTAGTAATGCGCCGCGGAATGAGAAACGTTTTGTAAAAAATGTATCCGCATCTTCGCAGAGGCAACATCCCGCTCTGGCAACATGTTGCCACGTCGTGTTTGCGCGTGTCTGTAACGCGCCGAGATGAATTTCGATGCCGAGAACTGGCTAATCCGTCCAGACGCCACTGGGAATCTTTCGACAGGCCTTGCAACGACGATCGTCTGCAAAGTACATATGTAAGTACGGATGTAAACGTTCATTACCGCGCCTGGTGCTCGTCCGTTTAATACAAGCCTGCCAATTGCAAAAGTATGTGTCACGCAAAGTGCACTATTTGTCCCAGAGTGACAGGTAATATTTACGGACAGCGGAGGATTTTTATTCCACCGTCTTTTACTAGTTTCCCATTTAACGCGCCCGATCTGCTACTTGTCAGGGTCTGTGATCTAGAGGACACCGATTCCAGGGTAATAACTTTCGAGAAGAGATATCGGTGGGATCGTAAAGAACGACGAAACTATTGTCTCGGGGGCAAAATGTGGCCAATAAGTGGTCGGGCCACGGAAACGGGCGAAACGCGCGTAACGGTCCAACGAGGGAAAAATTTCCATAAACTCCTGGCCCTGGTCCTTCCCTGTGATCTAGTCCCTCTTCCTCGTCGCTTCGGTGGCCTGCTCCACCCCCACCCCGCCCCCGACCCCTCTTACTTTCACGCATAGTTGAGATCCCTAACTGATTTTAGTGGTTTCCCTTTGACTTTTTGACGTCTTACAAGGGCCGACAGCCATTCAAATACTTCTGTAACCGCGTGCCGGGTCTGTCGCCGCCATAACTAACCTTGGATAACTCTCTAAAGCTTCTGGCCGTCTCTGTTCCTCTCAAGGCTGCTCCACCTCCTTTCTACCGCACTTTTTCTGGGGGATGAACTTCTATGCAGGGGGTTGAGACGCCCTGGTTTTACGGAATTAGTTTAGGATCGACACGTGGGGGGCGTAGGTAAATTATTGCAATTGAATTGGGCTTGAGGCATTTCTTCTTGTGAAATTTATTTGTAGTTTACCGCCTTTGAATTTCTTTTTTTTTTAATGTATGTTGTTGGATATTAAAGGACACATTCCCATTAAATTTAGATCTCTAAATATCATTCTACGGACTGATGGTAATTGCAGTGATATTCGTTGTACTTAATACACAGAATTGAAACCAAATATTCTTTTAATAGTGTTTAGAAAAAGGACGATAGGTACACGAAATGACGACACACTACAGAGAGATGTGTAGGAGAAAGGTGTCTAAAACGATTCCTTTAAGGCGTATTTCATATAAAAAATACAAATGTACATTATTTAAATAAAAGTGAAGTAGTTTTCGTGAGTTAGTTTACCTACCAAATTATTGGTTTCGATCAAATTTAGCTACCTGAACAATTATATTTTTTATTCGCATTTTTGTGAAGGTATACTGAAGGATTATTTTGTACACCTATGTGTATAATTTTAGATGATTTTTGGTACATAATCAATGAAGAGAGATACTTGAAAGCAACTAACAAATATAAGAAAATGAGATCAGCTTCACAGACTCGATTTTTTTCCGCGCACCCCCTGCGATTCCTGAGATCATTTTACCCTACTAGGGAGGGATCATTTGACCTCAAACATCCAACTCACATTCAGTGGTCGAATATCACGTCAAATTATTACATTCGGTAACGTAACATATATTAAATTATTGTTTAATTGTCATAAAATTTACGAAAAAAACAGCTGTTACACTAAGTTTATGACAAAATTTACTCAACATTGAAAAAGACCTTACCTCAGATAAAAGACAGTGATTTTGATTTTGTCTTGTTTATAGCACACACAGCCGCGATATTTACATGGCACTTTGTGCGACACTTGACGACGTACAGGCTGAAGTTTTATAAATCGATATTAAGAAATAGCAGCACTAATAGCCGCAGAACAGCCAGGAATCATTTTACCCCGTGGGATCGTTTAAGACACCTTTCCCCTAAACGTGCTAGAACCAACCTTAGAACGATTCTACCACGTTCAAATTTGTTTATATTTCTTTAGTCTCATCGCGCGGGGTGCTATGAAATCTCTTTCAATTACCATACGACTACCTCTACTAATCATAAAAGGGTAAATCTACAAATTAGCTGCATATTTTTTCAGCTTGTTGATCATAATAATTTTATGGAAAGTTCAACGATAGTGAAACTAAATACAGACTACTTCTCGATTCGCGTTGAGTTCGCATCGTCGACGACCCCTCCAAAACATTTAGAAGCAATATTTTGACGAAGTTTTACAAACACCTCTTCTGCCGACCAACCTGATTTTCAAATAAATAAGACCTAATTCGGATTAAATTTTCCCGGTAGCGTATTTCGACTCGCACGCACGCAAAACAGCAACCACGAACATTCGAAAGGACCCGATTTCCTTCAAAGGAGCGTAACTCCAAACGCCGAGTCTCCCCAACTAGGATCCAACTTTTCTAGGTCAAATCCTCGGCGTTCACGCAACCCACTTCCATCCAGATTCTCCCGTACCTGCATCTAACTCCCCCTCCCCCATCCTCGGACACCATGCCACCTCCAACAGAAGGGATGATTTTCGATGCGTTGTTGGTGAGATTCAGCGAAACCACGCGATGAGAAACTGGCAACCGAGCTGCGGCTTGCATTCTGGCACGTATAGCAGTTTTCAAGATGGGTATTTGATAGGATGCGGACACGTATGCTACGTATACGCGGCGAGTCCGTAGATTAGGATGATATAATTACGACATTAACATAAGTCACCACGGGCAGGCACGGCTGCGGAATAGTAATCGTGTCGAACACGTGTGCGCGTCATCGCTGTTTCGTTTTACTGCGCTCAGGAGACATGCTCCTCTTCGGGTTCTTCACGTGCGCTTCCTCCGCGATATCCTTCCCCTAAATACACCAGAGATGTCTATCTCGACGCTCTGCGAGCCACGAACCACGATCTGCTTTCCAAATTCTCCTCAATCATCCGGTGCAGGCGATGCTGCAACGTAGATCTCTGTATAGCTTCGTTGCAACCTCGATTGGACTAAATTTTAGGCGAACTTGAGAACGTACAACTCGTTACCTTCATCTCTTGTACATACCACTGTCACATGTCACACTTTTCCCTTTGACTCTGTCTTATCTACTATCTCCGTAGAATTCACTTCATATACAACTTTTTTGCACTTTTGTTTGTTTCAGGTGTCTCCAGGCAATCGAAGAATTCACATATATTTGACGATATTATCGCAAACACCTAATTCAATGGCAAACTTAGACACAAAAAAGTCACTTACCCCCTACGACAGTGATAGGTATTCTGGACCATTCAATGTTAAAATTCCGAGTTATCATGCGAGAATCCTGACAATTCCCCTAAAATTCTCGGCACAAACGTTCTAAGAGGGATCGCTTTCGAAGGAACAATCGAAGAGGGGGCGGGGGTCCATGGCGGCAGCAGGGTTCGAAAAGTCGGCGATGAAGCAGTCAGGCGATCATAAAAGGTGGGCAAGTCGAGCGTAGCGGTTGATGAAGAAATAAAAGTGTACCTTTGGTCTCTGTTCCCTTGTGCCCCTCAGGTCGAAACCGGCGTCGGTAGGCACAGAAAGCGCGGAGATAGGGTTGCGGAGGCAGGCAGATTTCGCTTCCATCTCTCTTTTCCCTCTCCCTTTCTGGGTTTATCCGAGTCACCGATCGCGTAGATTCCGAGAAGCAGCCGAAACAATATCATAACTCGTCGGCCCCGGGAGCCCATCGCCGTAAATAGAAATGCCTGATACCGCGCGCGAGTGCTCGTCGTCCTGCCCGGCTGTTTCGTATTCCTCCCGCGCAAACGGGGCTCCGACGATAATTATGATGCGACTTGGAAGTCCTGCGATCGGTTTTTGATGTTCCCGCGCCGACGGTACCGGTTTCGACCCTGATTCGTGATCGAAATCCGTGATCGATCTGACATGGACTTCGGGACTCCCGGAGCGTCTTCATTCGTACAGCTCTTCTTTGGAATTTTATGATTTCATTCGTCGCGTGATTTATTGGTGAATTTTTTATATAAAAGTAGAAAATTTCTTTAAGCCCTGAGAGTATGTCTTAAGAATAGTATAAATAACGTATTTGGGTGGATAGGGAAGATGTTGCTGAGTGAGTTTAGGCATATAGTTGATCCGATGTAATAATTTGTGCTAAATAAAGAACCACTTTTTTATTGTTCTCAAATACTGATAAGGGATGTTCGGTAAATGGAAGATTAAAAGGATTTTAAAATGTGCAGAAATGAAGTTCATACGACGCTAATAATGTTACAATTTGTAGCTTCGCCAATGAAACGGTTCTAAGGGTGCAACCGCGCCCTAAAGGAAATAGTGAGTTTTCATATTACAACGAATATCTGCGAAATCGTAGACGATGTCGAAAAACAGTTCCCCTCAAAGTTTTATGTTTTTGGTATCCGAAAATATGGCGGTAAAGAATTTTCATTCAAATTAATTCTTCCAAATTCATCCTCATAATCATTTTTCAAAAATTCTTTGTTGCCATATTATAGGATATCAAAAACCACGAAACTTTGAATTAAACTTTTCATCGATATCTCGTATGACTTCGCAGATATTCACGATAATACGAAAACTCACAATTTCTTTGAGGGGTGTTTTCACCCCTAGGAAACTTTCATTGCCGAAACTAAAAATGGTTACATTGTTAGCATCACTTAATTAGATTTCCGCAGTTTCAAGTTTCTTGAATTTTCGATTTGCGAACATCCCTTGAGAGTTAATATTAATACTTGAATATTCCAGCGTCGTGACTAACACGAACAAGTCAAAGCAGCCTCCACGAACTTACTGAGAAATCCTGATAATTGGGGCGTTGCCGTCTTTGATTCAGCCTCGCAAAAGCGAAACTGATGAAGTCGTTCGGAGGAAACTGGATCGTTCCAGTCGTTCTTCCATAGATTCTCATTCCATTGACGATTTTATCCACTCTCTACGGTCCAAATCCTTCGACATTCGCCACGGATGGCCACCATCGCCTCTACCCACCGAAGAATAAAGACTAGAGCCACGGGCCGCGGTCGCTTAATCCGCGAATCGAAGCTTTCATGCATAATTCATAGGGCTGGCGGCTTTGCCTCCCCCCTTGGACCGCCACGCGGCGTCTTTTGAATCGGAAACTTTTGGAATTCCCTCCCGACGGGAAAATTTATCGCGCTCATAGCGTTTACGTCGCTGAGGAAACCTTCGCGCCTCGCACCTCCCTCCACGCTGGCTGGAAAGGGGGCGATCAGGGGACACTCTGTGTACCGTGTTTCCTTCCTTTCAACTGAGAACTTACACACAGACCACATTTCCTTTATCCTAAATTAGAGGTAATTCTAAGCCGAAAGTTCTAATAACGACATGTCGACTCGTTTTACAGTAGAGGACAAGTGTATTGCGAGGAAACGATTGTCCAAGATGGCCGTAGAATTTTCCCCTACGTCTTCTCCCACTTCGACGCGTTCTTCCATCAGAAGAATCCAGGTATCGACTTGAAAAGAGCCACGGTCCTTTGAATCCACTTGGAGTGGATCTTTTTGTCTAACCTGCCATAAATTCCCAAAATACTATAGACTGGTGGCGGCTAACACGAAGGGGGGAACGGTTATTATTAATATCTACGAATTTATAGCGTGATGGTAGGAAATGGACGTGGCCATTCCGTTAGTCACGGAATGAAGGGCTGAATGATTCGATCCAGCGACCGATTCGCTGATACAATTGATTTTACGGCGTGTACACTTGGACCCATGCGGGTGTCGAACCGCCCTGAAGACACTGCGGCTCCCCCCCTTCCACGCGGTGTCAATTTCAATTGCCGCTTGAAGAGATTGATACGGGCGATTCTGTTGGACAGCAGCGTCGTTCAACGACGGGAGCACGTCTCCCATAAATGCAGAAAGCGGTGCTCGTGGCCCGTGGGACAACTCGGCGGACTTTACGAGCACATTTTCGGTGGCCGCTTTCGGGGAACGATGATTTTGGATAATTCCTGCTCGGACGGTAGATTTCGAGGCCCGATTAAGCGGAACGACTGATGAAGAGAGTCGGAAACCAGGGACCGGCTGAAAGGTACTGCGTGCTTAATAAAGATGATGACAGCCGCGAGGAGGCTTCGTGAAAGCTGCTCAAACCTAAGCATCCTCTTTTCCTGGAACGGAGTCGCGCTTCGTAAACGATGGGGGCAAGCACTGGCAAGTTGAAATTATCTGATAGAATTGGTAGTGACCCACCTTCTAGGACTTGGCCAACTTAGATCAGCTAGTTAACTTCAGCTTTACTTTGGAAGCTTCACTGAGAACGTTGTATTGATTTCCAGGATCTAGGAAAAGCTGAGGACAAGAATCGACGTCCTTATTGTTGCGCAAAGTAATATTACCTATACATATACTATATTAAATGTGTCGAATTGTTGGTGTCGATATTCTCCGACTATTTACGTGACCAATCATCAATTTTACGTGAAAACTTCATTGAGAACATGGGCAACAATCTCCAATATCTCCATTGTTCCAGCTTCCAGCAGCACCAGTCTCTCCCTGTGGCCGAGCGATTTACGGGTACCGTCGAGTACTTACATGGAATTCTGTGAGGTGACTTTCTTAGACTATGTGAATGTAATTCATGCAGCCAGTTTCAATTTCACGTGGAATCTTTGTTCAAAATACTGTTGATTCCAAGTGTCCAAGAAACGCTGATGACAGTCACCAGCATCCCCATTGTCGCGACGAGTCTCCTCTCGCAGCGCGGCAAACGGATTTATGGTCGCAAAATTCCCCGGACCAGACACGCGTCTCGCCTTCGTACAATTTCGGAGGCGATATTAGCATTAGAGAGACGAGTACCCAGGGATGGTCCAGGTAGATCATCCTACGCGTTGCTCCAACAGCGACAAACCACACCCGCCTTTTGGACAATGGGTGACGCACTGCACTCTGCCCCCCTCCTCATCCCCCAACACCCCTTTCTTGAATTATGGCTTAGGTGGTCCGTGTGCGCTGTTTCGACTATCGTTCGACCGCGATCCTCTCGATCGACGATTTACTGGTACCATGTCTCTGCGATGGTTCAACTGTGAAGCAGGTAGATAGTGTCACAAATTATTCGGGAATGCTGATTCCAAGATCACCTGGCGTTCTTTTGTAATTTGGATTTAATGGTATGCAATATCGCTGTTTACTTTAACCATACTTCACAGATGTCACACGTTTTTAAATCATAACGTATTCCAGACAGACTCTATCCATATGATCTCTTCTACCTTTACCAGCAATCAATTGATCACAGTCGAAAAATGATAGAGTCAGCTTCTCACCATTACTTTGTCAAATGTGAATTTCACCAAATATAAGACATAGCTTCATTGGGCGCTAGTTTAATTCTTTATTGAAGAAGCAAAGAGCGTGTGCCTGCAGTGTTACACCCTCCCCCTCTCAAGCATAACAAGCAGGCCGGTGGAATGGAAGCTGGTGTGGTGGGGATAGCCCCTATCAAGGTTCTCCAGCAGTCAATTTATCTAGTTCCGACTATAATCCCAAAACAACCACCGTAAGTAGTCGAATAGATCTCCTGTAGGTCTCGTAGCTTGTCCCGAAGCTAATCAAAGATAAAGAGTCCCAGGAAAAGGGGACAGGGGGTTATAATGCAAAGACAATTTGGCATCTGCATCCAGTAGCTTTGGTCCATCAGCCCGTCAGCCTCACGTCGACAGGCGACTGTCCTCGATCCTCACAATAAGTCAATCAGCGGGTCGATCGCGAGCAGAGGAGGCCTCCAGCCGCGCGACGTGAAGCTCCTGACAAATGATTCTGCCGATACGACGACTCGGTGCGTAGCCAGGAGTGACGTCTTCATATACGAGAGACCGGCGGTGGCTGTTACCTCCCGATGCTTGTCCGTCACACAAATCGCCTGACCAGGCTCGCGGGATGTCAACGATTTATTTTACGAGACGACGGTCCTGGGCGCGGTTATATTGAGTCCTTACGCGACGCGTCCCACGGACTCCTTGATACACGAACGCGTATCGATGGTTTATTGGAAGCCATTACCTTTCCACGGGCCTCTATAAGTCCTGCGGGGAGAACGCGCCCGCCACGGGCATCGATACTGGTTTCGGGCCCCGGGGACAAAACCGAAAGAGGAGGAGAGGAAAAAAAGGAAAGAAAGTCATAAGGCATCGCAATCACGTCCCTACTACAGAAGATCGAACGCTGAGATACGAAGAGGAGATTTCGGAGCGGACTTCCTCGGTTCGGCGATACTGCCCTCATCCCCTTTCGTAGTTGCCTTCGTAGCGAAGCTCTAGTGGACCTCGACGATGATCTGTTCATAACGATGCTTCAAACTAAATTATACGAGCGATTATGTCTGAAACAGGGGGAGTTTGAAACTGCATAGTGGACGCAGAGCTTGGGCTGATAGTCTTCGATTCTAATTGGTGATATTGAATTCTGTGATCACTGTACCTTTCGAATCTTTGGGATTGTTTCGTGGGGAACGTTGTGCAGCCTGTTTAGTGGGTTAAAGAGAAAATCGGATGGGTTTCCGGACCCTTCGTGGACGCTGTACGCTCCCAAATGGACTCCAAAGGTAAGGATCTTGAGAAAGTGGTGAGGACTTGGGCGAAAGGATCAGCAGGCGATTTCCCAGTAGCCTCCATTTGGGAGACGATCCTCCGAGCAGCCCCTAATTACCAGAAGCAATTAGAAAATTGCGTCAGCCCGAGGCAGCCGCGATTCATCATCATCCCCTTCGAACAATCGACCGGTCGACTCCCATTGTAGGGTCTCTGCGTGTCTACCGGATTGCTCTGGATTTCCAGTCGATTCTACCTGGCCCAGAATGAGTTCAGGTAGAGAAGATGGCCTGGAAATTGCGAAAGCGACGGTGGATGGCTTCCCCCGGGTAACTTTCGCCTGGTAAGAAAAATTACCCGACATATTTCAACCGGTGCTTCACGGCGGGGCTCCTGACTCGATGGCTGGAATGATATTCGTCGTGCGGGCTTCGAGAAATAGATCGACGATCGGAACTATTATTCAGGAATCGGTGGACGGATTAGGGTGGTCGAGTTTGGATGCACGCGGGGATTAATGGGTCGTATTATCGAGAAACCAGGGATCGGTTTGGGCCTGTAATATGAAATTTGAAATATCAGTCGATACCTTCAGATAATGATCTTCGTTTTTCAAATATACCTAAGCTTGCAATAATTTGTTGAAAGTTAGATTAATGAAGTCTCTCTTATAATGCAATTAGTTAACGTTTTCTGGCGAACTTGTTTAGTGATTCCTGAAGACATTAACAACGACATATTAAAAGTACAATTAAGACCTCTTAATTAATTCATAACATTTTTTCTTGAATTTTTAGATTTAAGCCAAGTGTTATGAGTGCCAGGGTTTCAGCAGAGTCTGAGTGTATGTTCTAATGATCTATTATTCATAGAGTTTAGATATATACTTGTTATTTATGATTTATGCACGGTGGAACATTTTTGGCTGCCTAAGAAGACCGGTTCCTGTTGTCGATAAATTTAAATCGCGATGCCTAGCGGTGCAATTTATTTCGTTCTATGTTCCTCTTCTTGGAGGACAGAGATATACATACATAGCCCTGCGAGGCTCTTTTTTCAATGGAAAGGCTTGAGTGTCTTTAAACAATTTAAATGCACATTTGTAATGTGAACTTTCTGTTTTGAGGTTCACAAGTTTCCACATACGAAGCACAAAATTTTTTGAAGCAAAGTGAAAGGTTTTCAAACGGAAGAATTTTTAATCAGCAAGCCAAAGATTTCCCAATAAGCAGTGAAAAATTTTCAAAAACAGGTTAGAACCAAAAATCTCCAAATGGGGGTTGAAGAATTCTCAAGCAGAATGCGAAAGAATTCTAAATAGGGAGTGGAAAAAGCTCATACAAAATATGTAAGAATTCGAAATAGGAGGATAAGAATTCCCAACAAGAGGACTAAAAATGTCCAAATAGCAGTTTCGCCGTGTCACGGCTACCGTCGCCACCCACGCGATATTTCTCCCATCGACAGTGCTGTCTGCCCCTCCGCGTCGATTTTCAATCCCATCCGGGTGCATCGCGACGTCGGAGGGTCCCAGCCGCAAGAAAAATTGATACGTGGGTCCCTAATGGCCCAACAAAAACGGGCCCGACAGGGACACGACAACAAAAGCGTATGCATATTATGAATGGATGGACGAGGCGAAGGAGGAACGGATGCCAGAAATATATTGCCTCGGTGCACCCACTCTCTTTCTACGACGAGGTGCACACGTGGTCTGGACGCGGAGCCACGAGGGTAGAGTCGGCGCGGCGGAGGCAGAAAATACGGGGACGGGGGGTGTAGAAGCCACGGAGTAAAGAACAGGCGAAACGAAAGTAGGCAGAGAAGGGACACGGAGAAAAACAACGGAGATAGAGTGAAAGGACGAAGAGGGTGGCGGAGGAACAGGGAGGACGCAAAGGAAGAAAAAGGAGGATGAAGTCGCGAAGCTCGCGCATCCCTCCTTTTATCTGGCTTCGTGACGAGGAGCAGGCGAGGCTCTGCACGACAGAAAATTAGTAAAATCCGGCGGGTAGCGCGTGGAACTGTCTGTCCCGGTGCCTGGCCTCGGATTTATAAGGAGCGAAGCCACGATTTATACCTGGCCTCCGGTTATTTATCGATTTCGATGGCGCACGCGATATCGTTACACGGATATCGATACGTTCTTGCCTCGAATGGCTAGCTCGACCACCGTCTCTCTCCATCCGTCTCTGTTTCTTCTATTTTCTGCCTTTTTGCTCTGTCTTCATTTCTCCTTGGACCAAAATAGTTGAATTTTTGACCGACGACCTGCATTCTCGTAGAAGCTCCTTTGTCAGTTAAGTCAGTGGCTACAGAGCTAGCTAAATGTCCTTTAATCCGACAGATTTATCTCTAATGTTAAGAGAATGAAAAAAGGGAAGTTCGACGTGGAATTAAAACATAGCGTCAAAGGCAGGCGATAGCCTAAACCGTATTTAAATATCCAAGAACATCAGACGACGAAGCACTGCGACTGGATACGCGTCAACCCTACGTGAAAAGACTTTTTCCTCCCGCATTGAGATCGACCGTCCACTTTTCTACGATAGATTAACTCTAGAAACCCCGAAGGGGAGCGTTGAAAGACGAAAGATCAGGCCGATTACCCGCCGGTGAACGGCGGGCGCGGTGTTAGGGATGCAAGAGCGGTTTGCCGTGCAATTATTAATTCCAGGAAATCGATAAGCTCAAAGAGGTTCCTACCGGGGCCCGTGCTTGTAATTATTTCCAACAGAATAGTAGGAAGAAGAGAGGAAGGAGCAGCAGGCAGCCCTCAAAGCACAATGCCACCCTCTAATCACGCATCGACTTATCGACAAGGAGAAGACGCGAAGGGATCGTGTTTTACCTACACCTCCAGCCGTCAAACTGTTCTTCCAGGTTGTCTAGCAGCAAACCTTTCCAAGGGGACTCAAGTAGTAGCAGACGCGCCTCTGTTCTAAGCTTCCCGTTGCCAGAGGATTCTGGGACGTTAATTAACGGATCGATCGCGCTTGTCTCGTTAAAAATGCCCGATGGTAAATCTCTGGTTTATTATCCGGAACGTTTAGCTTTTTGCGAAACCGAGCGGTGGACCCTTCGATGGCTCCGCGCCAAGCTGCTACCGCGCGATTAATGCGTATTTATGTGTATTTTCGAGGGGTTGCGGAGTCCAGCGACGTCGGCTCCTCCCTTGAACAGAATTTTTCTCGTCAGACGCTCTTACCAGAACCTCGTTATTGCAATTACGATCATTTACGTGTACGTAAAAGACGACAGATTGCAAAAGACTGGAAAAAATACAAAGAGCGATTGAAACGAGAAATGGTCTCTTATTCCTCAGGATTTCATCCTAGAACGCTGCATGAGATCTTCTAAGAAATGAACAAATTATTATTCATGCGAAAATTACACAGACCACCCATATCAAAAAAGTTTGAAGAAAACGATTTAAAGATTCTACCCTTTACAATTTCAAAATATCGCACTACCCAAATATGCTCAGATACATCCAGGGTCCTATTTGACCCTCCTATGTCCTTCCACCTTGGAAACATGAAAGAAACATTAATATCACGCGACGGTCCTATCTGAGAAAAAATCATGAGAAGCATGAACGAAATCGTAAGAACGCGACGCTACCGGAAGTTGACCGATAGCGACGCCGATATCAGCCGAGATACGACCTCTAGGAACGAGTCTTTGACCAAGGTGGGCCCAGTTCTCCGTGTCTGTGGCACGGTGTGCCCTATAAGAAGTGATCGTTACTGCACGCCGCCCTATAATCTACACGGGCTAATGACGTCCATTACGTTACCGCTCGCGTCGGCCACGGTCCCGATACGCGACCCTCTGTGTGTATTCTTGTACCACCGCGAAGAACACACAGAACACACGGTACACACGGAGGTTTCCGCGCTGTGGACCAGTTCTCAGGGGGCGAAGGCACGGGCCACGGGATTCCTCGAATCGTTTCAAGTTTCTGCGCTTCTTTCGCGAATCTAAGTCCCTTCCCTTAATTTGATTTCGATCAGAATCAAGTATTACTCGGAATGTTTCGAGCAGGTGCAGCGATCTTACAGCGGGCGCAAAGGGGCCAACTATGCGCTCTTGGGATCATTTTGAGTAAATGGTAAGAGGGACTCTACAGTGTTTGTGATGTTTAAGATGCTACTATTTACAGATGAACCGGGAAATGTTCCTGCTTATAAGTCGTCGCGATAGGTTGCCCAGGTTATTTCACTGCTATCGTTGCAGAGACTCACTTGTTACGCATTTTGTTATTGAGCAAATTGTCTTTCGCTTATGCGATGTTAATGGCCGCCTAGACCCCAGTGGCGGCACCTTTGCGCCACCATAATGGGTGACGCTGAAGTTAATGCTTCGGCACAAAACAGCTCGTTTTAATTCATCCTACAGTGCTACCGAGGGCGGTGCCTTTGTGGGATCCCCGTGGCCTTCGACCTAACTTTTCGACGAGGAATCGACACCGCGAGGTCCGCGATTGGCTTGGTACGGCCCACCAGGGGTCGAAATCAACCACCAGGGGTCAATGGACCCCATCAGCCCAGGAAGAAAGAGGCATTCCGCGTTTCTCCCTTATCAAAATGACAGGCTGGGTACTGAACTGATTGTCTTCCCCCTTCCAACCTGGCCCTTGATTCCACGCCCTGCTCCGTGGTCCCCTGGACAGCCATAACTCGGTCGAGCGAAGCAGAAGAGCGCGCGAGCGAGCGGATCTGTGTGTGGCCAAGCGCAGGCATGTATAAATACGCGAGGAGAGCCGCGTATAACAAGTTATGGCAGATAAATTTATAGCATCTCCAGTGAAACGCCATTACTTTAAATGCACCCCTCTCTCCAGGACGAGCGCGCTATCCTCTGCCGCGATCCCTTCTTCCTTCTGCCTCTATCTCCTCTCCTCTCCCCTCTGTCCGCGGTATCGCCTTTTACGATTTTTAAATAGCCCGCGCGAATACCTTCGACGTTAACCGCGCCTTTTGTCCGGCCTCGATCCACGGATTTCAATGATCCCCGTCGTGGATCCCTTCCAGGCCGCGATTTTACGGCCAGGTGCTTCGACGCGGCACGACTGTTGCTAGATCCCGAAGCTTGGCCATCTCTTGGGAGCAGACATTCTCAGTGTTGCGATTTTTTGCGACGTCGTAAAGAATAATGACGTCGGCGAGTTTGTTGCATCATTCGTGCTGTTATAGTTTAGTTGGCATTGATCGTTCATAATTTCGCTTAGGTTGAACTGCTGGATCATTTCATTACTGTCTATTCTACAATTGTTAATATAGGTACCATTAGTTATTGAAATGTATGCTACTGTCAAAGGAAAAATCGTTTTAAGAAACCTTACATTTGGAGATGAAAATCCCATTTTCAGTTACGTTCTTGGTTGACGAGTCGTGTGGTCGGTGATGAATATTTTTTGGAGAAAGTAGTGACGGATTGTAAAACGTGAAAAATAGTAATAATCACGCCGCCGAGCGCAGCGGGCGTTTGTAGAGGAAATGGCAATCAGAAATCCTCCGACAAAGAAGCCCAAAGTCGCGGCGCCGCGACGCTTGGAAACCCACTCCTCCTAACCCCTAGCCTACCCCCCATTCCGCCCTCCGCGAGACGATCAAAGTTCAACCTCCATAATCTGGCCTAATCATGGCCCGTTGCCCCGAGTCGCTAACTTCTGTGACGTGTGCCAAGTCGTGGCGTGGATTCAAGAACGTCGAGGCTGAACAGAGGGGGCTGGACGAAGGGGAGGAGATGGCGGAGGGGGTGGGTCGGGGTATATCAGTATCGCCGCGAGTAGGTTGCCAGGCGGGAATAAACCGTTTATCCCATATTATAATTAGTTAAATTCTTCGGGACGTGGAGGTGTCTTTACACGTCAGTCAGCCCACTTCGCTTCCAGGCTCATCCGCCACCCCCGATCCTCCTCTCCCTCGACAGCCGCGATCATCTCCAAGCGCAGACGAGCCAGCCGTTTCGACTTAACTCGTTCGCTTGCTCCAGTCGAGAGGGGATACGTAAGATATTAAACTATCCGAAAATTAGTTAAATCTTGTTTAAAAGTTTCGCCCCTGGATGGTATTCGGCCGCTGGAGGAGATCGACAGCGGCTGCTGCAATGCGGCGATCCAACGCAGATACGCGGCAAACCTTCCAATATTTCTTTTCTTCTATAGAGTGTGCCCGTTTTTCTCCTGTTTCAGCGATAAGTGTTATGTTGTGGTGGCTGATTCACACGTGCTTGTCAATTAGTTATGGGTTGGATGTCTGGCGGATTTAATTGTTTTCCTACAGTGTGCTTTCTGGTTTCCCGTTGCTAATGATGAGTATCATCTGATAATGGTTGATCACTGAGTGATTGCCAACTAAATAGTATTATGGAATAAAACAAACCTAAGTAGTGTGTAAGTGCATCCTATGCCTAGCGAACGCAATGGAAGACGGAAGCTTACCGACTCCCTTCAAATTTTCTATACATACAGTTAGCGTTAATGTACCTCAGATTTTACCCCCAACTACGTATTTACATATTTTCAACCTAGTCTTCTCGCGACATTTCTAGAAACACAAAATTTATGTCAAATCCATAGCCTGCATGAGCACTCTTCATTCGAGTCCAGGCAATGCAGTGTTCAGCAGTCATCGACGTGCGATAAAATAGTCGGATGATGAAGCCCAGTTGCTCACCAGGTCCCTGATAATTTATTCCAAGGCTGTGGTCGGTTGAAAATCGACGAGCACGGTTGGAATCGGAGGTGGATGAGCCGGGCACGCGTGTAATCGAGAACGTCCAATTCCGAACGAGAGATTAACACGGTATTATTATTCTGACAGGATTTTAATTTCGGCCCGTGAGAAGTTCCCGTTCGGTTTTCTTGTGGAAGTGACGCGCGGCCATCGGAGGTGGGTGTATCGATATTGACGAGGGTGCAGCCCGCGTGACGTTTCAGCTCGAAAGGGCCAGGAACACCCCTGGCTCCCAGCGGGGGATGGCCACAAATTATAACTGCCGGACGCGATGCTAATCTGGAGAAAGTTTGGAAAAGCAGGCTTGATTGATTCTAATTTATACACGCCAAATCCCTGGGGAATACTTGGGATCGAACCAGACCTAATATTCCGAGGAATTCGGACCAGTTTCTTGCGTCCTGTACACAATGGGTTCCAAATTTTGAGTCAGTCGCTGTGTGGGATGTCGCTGTTTCACTTTACTACAATTTAACTTTTTATCTCAGACTTCTGAGGTAAATAAATTTATATTCCCATAGTCCAATTTCCACCATTTCTGTTAAATACCTACTTTTTGTACTCCAAAAGAACTACACGTGTGCCTACATGAATTCGCTATATGCTACAACGAGTTTCACTCAAACGAAGAGGTTAAGATTCTACTATTATCCACCATGCAACATCTCCTCCATATCACATAAAAGAAGTTTCCCTCATTCTTTGCTTTCAGCCAACTTCCTGCAACCATTCTTCGACTACCCGAAGACAGAACGTTACACGTAGCCTCTATGTAGGTGTGGTCCCGGATTATTCCCCGCGATCGACGGATCTAACAGGGGGGCAGGGAGAAATTTATGAAAGTAATCCGGCCTCACTTGACTGCTGATCGGCGTGGGAGCCAGCGGGGTATTTTATTGTGGGCCTGGCTCGACGAGAAATCAAACTTTCCGACCGATAAAATACGACGCAACGGATACGCCACATAAAGGACGTGGGGTGTCACCTGTCCGTACGTTCAACAGGTAACTCGCCATTGTCGGGCGACTTTCTGCGTGCCTGTGTGCGTCTGCTGCGTGTTCCCCACACGCCCGACGGTGTGGATTTGTGCAGAGGGGGAATAGTGTCGATGCGGAGGAGCGAGGAAAGGAAAGAACTACCGTGAAGGGACTGGTTCTCATCTAGCGGACCTGAAAATCCGATCGATTCACGCGCTTCGCGCCAACCGATCGCTCGAACAGGATTAGAGACTCGTCGAATTCGGCGCGGGCTTGCAAATGTAGCTCGTGCGTGGATTGGCCAACGTTCGCCAAGTTCGTCCACCTGTTGTGGTGGTACGATGCCTAAGAAGAAAGTGTTAAAAATCCCCGAGGGCCAACCCCTCGGACCACCTGGAACTCCCAAGATCTGTCTACGCTGCAAACCTTCCACAATAATGCAAAAGCAATCCTGGATGGGTCAGAGCATCCCGGTCCCATTTCATCGATAATCAAAGGGAAAGACCTAGGACTCTAATCTGCTTCAAATTACATCCTCCTTCAGTTCCGTTGAGACAGGTACGAGATTTCGGATCGATTCCCTCATCGATCGCGTCCCCGAGCGTGTCCTTGAGACAGACGCTTGATCCTTCTACACAGGATCGATCGAAGGTCAGCCGATACACGTATACGGGGCCGAAATCGAATGCGTTCATCCGTCAGGTATTCCAATGAGACAAACACAGGCGGAGAGAAAGAATGGCTGGTGGACGAGGGGGGAGGAAAGGATGACGGGGGAGGAGATGTAGACGGATGGCGTGCTACAATCGCGGTCTTATTTCTCGTCTACGAACGCTACCAGAGATGCTACTGGGAGCTCGGCAGGGCGTAGCCTGCAGGCCCGATCATTACCGACATTGTCCGCTAATGGATATTTATGAATGCACCAATCAACGCCACCACTACCGGGCTTCAATGCAATCAGAATCGATTATATAGATTCCAGACGCAACCTTCGATCGTCCTTGCGAGGGATCGACTCTCTGCTAGTGGCTGTTCACGTGGGCGGTCTTCAAGAAGCCTTCATGGAATCGGGAATCAGCGGCAAATTGTCGGGGGTGCTGCAGTCGCGGTTCACCGTCTTCAGTGGCGAGGTGGACGGGCAGTTTCTTCGATGGTAAAGGCAAATGAGACTTTGATAAGCTTCGCAATTGTTAGTAGATTGGACTTAATAAATGGCCTGCATCCGTGAAGGGAGAAGAGGATCGTGATTTGAGGAATACTCTCTCTAAGTAGATCTTGGGCACATGAGCTGCCTGTTCACTTATGAGTCAGTAGAACGTACAGGTTTGCTTTCTCATGATATGATATGTAAGAAGCAAGGGGAACGCGAGGCTAAGAAGAAACGCAGTTATTAATTTGCAGGTTTCGGATTTCGTGTTGCGTAAGATCGAAGCTCTTGGAAACTTGAAAGTTTGCTTGCCACGTGGTTTATTAGTGCCCCCTCCCCGTTTATCAGAAGTAAAATTTTCATTAAGTAAACAAGTACATTCTTTGATAGACTATTTAAATAAAACTAGGGATAAAGAAAGATGTAGCTGTGAAGAGTTCAATGCAACCATTATTTTTCCATTATGTGATATTGTTGCCCCACCTTTTGGATCACCTTTTAGGATCCCACCAAAAGCTTGCAAAGCAATGAAAATTGAATAATTACAACAAATTTAATCCAACTTCCTACCATCCTGTGGAAATAATCAATCGAGGATTCAAAAAAGAATTGAATTTCCCACGAGACATTAAGCTTTGTTCCTTCTAGGAAGACGTCGCATTTTGATCTCACCGCCCACGCCACCCGCGCCGCGTCGTTTTCCTTTTTCTTAGCCCCAGGGGGAAACAAAAGACGATCGAGTCGAACTAATGAGAGCCCGACCCGTGTGTGACGTAATCGCGACATTTTTAAAAAGTCACGAATACGCAGTTCGGGACACGCGGCGTGCTCCGTGACGGGCCTAAACGCGCCGTGACCGCAGCGCATATAATATCGCGTGTAGCTAGCCGCATTGTATGTTTACGAGGCGGCCTGGGGCCGAAAGGGCGGCCAGAGGCACGCAGGAGAAAGGTGTCGGGCAACACGTGTCCGTATCGACGAGGATGTATCGACGACAGCCTTTGCCCTCGGCCATCCGCGTGTGGCCAGCCTCGCGAAGCTAGTCTTAATTCTCTTCCGGTTGGAACGAGCTCCTTCCACTTCTGTCTGATTGTTAGACGACCAGCTTTCTGCTATCCCCTAGTCTAGCGACGAAAGGATCCAACAGATAAGAACTGTCTAGCAGGCATGACCAAAATAAGACACTCGTCACCGCCGCTCACTAGCCACTGCATGATTCAAATTCGTCCGCAATGCGGCCTACTTGCCCGATAATCGAGGAATAAGGCCATCGTTGTTCCATCTAACACTTCTGTTTGTGTGTATTAATTATTGTAAATCGCACGTCGCGAGTTAGAAGTACAATTCGAATATAAGAGAAAACAAGAAAACGGTGTGTGCTTGTGAGAATAATTTAATGCGAATGACTAAATCTAAACTCCTACAAATATAATTCTATATTTCAGTGGTACTTGCAATTAGTTCGTGATAATTATCACTTGCAATCGGAATATATTGTATTGCAAAATATAATCGGTTTTTGCATTTCTCATCCGAGATTTCAATGTCATTGAAATTAATTACTGACTGATTTAAGGCAAAAGGGATAAGTTAATAAATAAAATGGTAAGTTGCTTTCAAGTACATGTTGATTAATATTCTTTGAAAAAATTATTGGAGTGAACGTCACCTTCAAGCATGCACTGCACTTGGTTTCACATTAATCGCAATTGAATCTACCCTGACCCATCGATCATTATTGTACCCCATTTCTGATTTGTATGTGTGGTATTTTAACCCGAATATTTTTCGATTTTTCCACTTTTTGTGCAGTCATAAGCAGTGTTTCAACAGTACTAATTGTGGGCGAAGCCTAAAAATTGTATTTACCACCCGGAATTTCATAGTTTGTCGCATTTTTACATGCCCTCACCTACTTCCAAAGCTCTTACAATCCACTATCTTTCCTGAGTTCCAATTCCTACAATTTTCTGTCCAGGTCGAATTCAGAATTATTTTTTCCAAATTTCTCTCAGATTCTTTACATTTTCTTTCATTGATACCGTAATTCTTATTGCTTGTCCTGCATATTATTCGACTTACTCCTAATAGTTATTCTAGCTATCTTCATACTCTCTGCCCTGTTCTCTCTTGCACCCAATTCTATTTTATTCTATTCTTATCTGAATAGAGTAGTACACAAAGTGAGAAACAAGTCCGCTCGGGATGTAGATATCAGACAGATTTGTTCGGTTATACAAACACTCTGCCTCAACAAAATCATACCTGCTCTAATGATACATACATAAACTGTTACATAATATGTCTGTGCGTGTGAAATGTGTGCTGTAAATTACTGCTGCCCAAGCGTCTCGGCGTTGCTTGGAGTGCCTACATCATTAGGCAATTTTCTGGAAACCACATTTCGCAGATTCGCGGATCAAATATCTCTCAAACAAGTAAGCCAGTCGAGCTCAACCGAAGTCCCCTAACTTTGAACATTTACTATACCTATTTCCTGCTAAAACGAAATAAATAAAAAGTGGCAAAATAATTTCTCCAAGATTGATGCATCCCCAACTTAGTAATATTCAACAATATTATGTTTTAAGAATAAAATGTTCAAATCGACCAGTTTAATTGTTCAAGAGATATTTCTTCTGAGAATTTAAACTACACCATGAAATCAGACAAATTTGAATTCTCTTAGATGGCGGAAATTATAGTTTTTCATCAACAAAACTGTAATTTGATATCATAAATGTTACCAAACATGCTGCAAAAATCATTCGATATGTATTTTCAATTCTTAAAAAAATTTCACTCACTTTTGACTGTTTAAACCAGAAACTCCCCTTGCGCAAGTTGGAATTTCGTTTTTTGACCAATAAGCCCATAAAAAGACAAACATTCAAGATATGCAAAGATAGAAGACTTATAACCACTTTCATATCGAAATATGTATAGCACTGTGAACTATAGCCAGATACTAATAGCTGAACTGTATAAAAGTGTCCCAAAAGACAAAAATGGTCCAGAATTTTTAAAACAGATATTGAATGGCAGTGCCATCCATGACGAAATATTTTCCACCAGTTCTTCACCAGTTCTCCTGACACAAATTATCGTTTAACGAGGTGAACTTTCCCTGCAAAGCTGCAGATCCAGCGTAACCAGCTTTACAATTCCTGCAGCCTGACTATTTAGGGGTTGGATTATTCTCTCGCAAGCTATCTTCGATATTCGCGGCTTACGACGGTGGACATCAAGCTGGAGAGGAAATAAACTTTTATTATCGGCGTTATGCAACAGAGCGGGGCCTCCTTTGAACGAAACCAGCAAAGAGACTCATCGGATTCGTTGGCCGTCTACCCCAAAACGGCGGAGTGTCCATTTTCAGACCGATCACGTGCCGAAGGAGATTCGTTAATGCCAAATTTACCCGTGACGTTCACGGAGAAATTGGATCCGGATTTAAGATGGATTATACTGATATACGCTCGAATGTATACGCGCGTTATGGTTGGCCCCATGGACGCGGCTAGGGTGTCAAGTTATAGGATACACGAGTTTCACCGCGGAATAGGGGGTACGAATAACTCCGCAGGACGCGTAGCTACCGGTTTTATAGCCAATTCATTTTATACGTTATTCCCCATGAAACGGTCGTTACACGAAGGCATACAAGTACATCCTATCGCACGCGGAAAATCCAACTAGCCCCCTGTCACGCACTTTTCCGCGCAAGCTTAAATCGTAGCCTCTATTCGCCCAGAAACCGTAGCCTGTATCGGACACGTCGACGCGTGTTGTTACTATCGCCTTGTTTTTCCATAGAGTATTTATAGCCTGTGAACTATGGAAAATATGTTAAATCGACAATCACGAATTGCTTAAGTAATACGTACATACTTGAGAAAAGAGAATCAACTACTGGAGTATGCATAATAAGTGGTATTGCGACATGTAGCAAAGTGCCCAGTGAACAGGTTGGAAAGAGAAACCGAAGTTGGTTTCGGTTAGGTCTGGTTAACAACTGATACAGTCTGCTGTGCTGGCTCTTCTTTCCAAAGTGCATCCACCTTGCTCCAAGTTTCTCTACTTTCAACACCAAGTTACCCGGAACAATAGACTCCGACCGATATTATTTCAAAATTTAACACGATTATCAGTGCTGATCTATAACTTCAACACTCCGAAGCATCAGGAATTCTAGAAATCTTGGGGGTGAAAGGGATCGAAGAGAATACTTCGAGACGATCGGCTTAGATCGGACAATAGATCACTGTCCGAACAGTAGCAGGGCCCATTCAGTCCCCGAGGTTTCCGATTCCTTTCATCGTGCAGTGAACTTTCGTCCGGTTTCCTCAAGAACTGGCGGAGATATGGTGTCGGTCGCCGATGACGACGCGGATCGGCGGATTCTGAGGCGGTGGCATCATCAGAATGAAGAACGACTCGGAGGTGTCCACCTAACGTTACTAATGATCCCGCGGGCCCCGTGGAATACATATGGAGCGGCCAGTCTGAATTAAAATCGCTCCGGCCGTAGCGAGACGGCGACCTCCACCCTTCTCTCTTCTCCTATGATTAATGGAGAGTTCACACTCAGAATGCACACACAGGATAATTAAGGGGATATATTCTGGCCACCGAGTCCGCGTGTAGTTTGAAGGATGTAACGGGTGACGGGATTCGTCGTGGTTGCCTGTAGATGGTCGACATCCCTTTGACATTCCTCGTAGAAGAAATCGAATTTGAGAGCAATTCGCACTGCTTACAATTAGAAAGAAAATAGGGAACTGAGGATTTTGTATATATCAAATGCTTCTGTCTTTCTCGGACCTACGTAAAGCGTAATAGTAAAAGCCTGATTAGACTTTGATGCTTCAAGTGTTTTGAGGAGACACCTGGTAGAGGGCGTTTGGGCGGTAGGCCTGAAGATCTGCCGCGTCACGTCGCGGAGGAAGGCTGCCCTAATCATTAATTCAAGGCTTAGGTGTAAACAAACGATGATTTGATAACGTCCATGGACGTTAGGGCAGGGCCGTCTCTAGCGGCTACCGAGCGAAAGGGTGGATGGAATCTTCTCTTGATCCACGCAGGATGCGTGCTGAGACGGGACAAGGCGGGCCTCGAGCTGCGAGTACAGGTGCTGCGCTTGCTCGTTAATTATGTATACGACTCGCAAGAATTACGGCCGATTAATTTTCGCTTGTGTCCCTCTGCTCTACAGTCGCGTGCGTTTTTCTTCGCAAACGATAGCCGTGTTCTCTGTTCCTTCGAAACGAGTCGTTTGTTTGTCCTGTAAACATTTATAATCGGGTCCTCCAGCGGTCATTGTCGTGTAAGTTAAATTGGGGTTATATGTCGGCTAAATTTGAGGAAGATCTACTCTGCTTTTATACTAACGGAAAACAACATGTCCAACATTCTCCTGTCACGGTGAATCGAGATTCCTCGCGCATCATTGAAATCCCCAAGGAGTCCAAGTCATTGTAGGATGGATCTGCTACAATGGCGCGTCGCGAATTTATAACCCGCCTAATCTGTGACAAATTGGTCAGAAAGAGTATACCCATTTCAGTCATTGAACCCGCCAGCCGCGCCAGGGCTTGACGGTGTTGGGACCGCGGGAGGGGGTGGCCAGAGGGGGTGATACCACCGTAACGGAAGTGGGCGTGGGGGGGAAAGGCGATGCTCCAGGGGTTAGTGGTAGTGTGTACGGGAGCGAGAAGAGCGCCATTCTTTTGTAAGAAGCTCACATAAATTGCGACACCCAAGAGTTAAAAGCAGTCTTAAATTACGTGCCGTCGACTCCTTGATGAATTGAGTGCTCCCACCTACCTCCTCCGCTGCTTCCTGGCCTCTTCTAGGTTTCCTCGCCTAGTATACCCGGCGATATTATACATTGTTTTTACGTCCGCCTTTATACCGTGACCCGCGCCCTTGCCCCCTGCCAGGTAACTAGAGCAACCGGTCGTAATGAACAGCTCCTTTATAGTTTTCGAGACTGGCTGTTCGAAGGTGTGTCCGCGGGGCTCCTCCTTGTCAACGAGTCCTTGGCCACTTTCCCTTAAAATGGGCCAGCTTCGCCGTAGATTGAATAAACCATACCGCGGTATGAAAAGAGGGAACAGGTTCTTGGCTTGAGGATTCAGCAAGCAGGTAACACAGGATTAGCAGACATTTCTGTCACCGTGACGCTCACGTTTTGCCACTACCTTTTCGAAGGGTGTTCTGTTTCGGCAGCATTACAACTTCATCAAGGATTCTAGGAGAGGCTGACGTAGTGTGCCTATGTTTTGCCAGCATTGCCGATAGCTTCTCCAAGTGATAGACATATTTGAGCATCCTGCTCCTGTACGAGCGTCGTCGCGACTGCCTCCGAGAATTCTTCCACGGCGTGGGCATTGTCTCTCAGAAATTGAACTAGTTCCTCTCGCCGCGTGTTCAGGGGCCGATTCCGCGGCGCGCGTATAAATTAGCCCGAAATTCGCGTAAACAAGTTGTATCGCGGGCCGAATCGTGGCCACCAATCACCACCGGGCATCTCTTGTCCCGCCGACAATCTCTTTCGCTGCGTCGTGGCTCCCCTTTGCTCGTTCCGTGCCACGGCCTTGCCTCCTTTTGTTTTTTAATATCGCCGTGTATTTTATATTTCTGAAATCCTATCTGATCCTCGTCGACTGATTTATATGCACGATGATACACGCGTGCCGGCACTACCAACGAGCTGTGGGCCGAGAGAGAGAGAGGGAGAGGGAGAGTGAGAGGGCAGCCATCATATCTGGTGGAATCATCGGGCAGCGCAAACAGAAAATAACTGGGTTACCTTTAGTTTTATTTGGCGCTGGTTACGTCGCCGTCCTGGGAGGGGGAAAGACGCGGCGGAAGAGGAAAGGAACGTGGGGCGTCGAGGGGGCCGAGGAGGGGTAGATACGTTATTGTTCTTGGAATGATTCCAAATAAAGATTTCACCGCCACAGTGTGTAGGAACCTGAATAATAAAATTCCGACGATGGGCCAGCGCAGCGCTAACCTCCATTTAGCTGCCGGTTGCCGTGCACGGGTGTAAAGGCTGCCTCCTCCTAACAAATTGTCCTGTTTGGTTTCACCTCGAACACGCGGTCCCCCTGCGTGGTTCCCGCGTGAAACGTCACGCACCGATTTTAACGAAACTCGGTGGGTAAACGGAGGATCGAATTACAGTTTCAACCGTGCTTGATGTTTTGCATGGACAGCCAGTAATTTGTGAGTTACTCCATTATAGACGTCGTTGTTTAAGTCACTTTAACATTTGGAGGACAGGGACGTTATAGAAAAATTTTCAAATATTTATCCTCGTGAAACTCTATTGTGGATTTCGTAAACTGGTTCAACGCAACTATTGATACTAGGCTACGTCTAGTTGGTTAGCCAAAGTCTAACAGCATCTAAAGTATACTATATTCGACGTCCAGTCGCGAAATTCTGCCCCTTGTTGTCCGGCGTTCGGCATTAACCGCGATTATTATATTTTCGTTCGGGATCTGGCATCATAAATTTGATCTCGTTATCTCGTTTAAGGGGCAGCAGCCGTGGAACGGAGCGGGATGAATTAACGACGAGGACGTGGGTCACTGCAGAGAGAAGGGGAGTCGAAAGAAGTGACGAAGGAATGGTGGGCTGAAACGCGGAGGATTTTTTAAATGAGAGGTATACTAAAGTTCTCTGCATTGTGTGCTCGAAGAATTCGCAGGTTAAAGTGTTCGAAATCTTACCTATTTGACAGAAGGCATCCCACAGACACGTTCGCGACCATTGTACATTTGCAAAATTGTCCGCCTTAGAGTAATCTACATTTGAAGTTGTCTAATTACAATATAATATTATATAATGAAAAGAATAAGATAGTGTTCTGATTGTCCCCTATACTATCTAATTGCAACGCCTAAAAAAAGTGAACCTCATTTGTTTTATCGACGTAAAATGCAAAATTTATTATCGATATCAAATGTGTGTGGCGTTGGTCTGCCACGAGAAATGGAGGTGTTATAAATATGTGGCGCGTGGTAGCGGCCATGTTAGAGATTCGCTTTCTATCTCTTCAAAATTTCGAGGTTCAATCACACGCAGCAACAGATTATTATAACTTATTACCAGAGATCATTGGAACTATTTCATCACCAATAACGTTAAAAAAATCCGTCGCCACCGATATCCGGAATACGGATTTAAGCATATACATAAATTATATAATAAGTTCGTCTGTCTTAGAGTAAGATTTAAAACAAGCATCTTGTTGAATTTCCTCCATTGGACAAATTGTCACAAATTGGTGGTGTATTAAAGACGTATATTATTATTATCTATTACATACCCATACCAAGTACCTGGAAGAAGTAGCCGTTTAAATTAGTAAAGAATGGTGAACACGACGTAAAAGTAGAAAACGAAGAGGCTCGGAGAGACAAAAGAAGGAAGGACGGAACGCGGGGCGTCGTTGGTCAGCAGGAATGATACCAGGGTACAGAGGCCAGGCTCGAAAACCGACCGCGTGATGTATGTCCCCGTCCTGTCGTCCAGGACCACGTCACAAGGTTATATCGCGGTAATCAAATCGCCTGGCATAAATTTCGCTTATATGCAGTTGTGCGCGCGAGCCGACCCCGACGAAATTGGCCGCGATCGAAAGAAACGCGAACTTCGTGGGACGTTTTAAATGTCCACCGGACATGTTGGGTTGACGCAGTGACCAATTTAGCGCATCGATCGATTTTGAATTTCGAGAATTTCGAACGATCCTTATCCACGTCTGACAACCTTCATTGCTTTCCCCGATCCTCGATCCTGGATGCCTTGAGAACGGTCGAAGCTGATGAACTCTGGCAAGCCCAAATCACCAGCCATAGCTTGACTCACCTTCGTCACGCCCAGGCCTTACCGAGGAATAATAGCGGCCCAGGACAGGAAGTCCCCTCGCGCCCTGCTGGACCAGTTCGTTCGGAATCGACGGCTTCGACGGGTTCGTGTCGACTGCGTTCGGTACACGTCGGCTTCGATTTTGTATACGGAACCGTTGCGCTAATGATGCCCGCTGGAAGCAAAAAGTCCACTCGATCGTGGGCGACGCGCGGGGTCTTCTAATGCGGTGTTTCGTGTCTTTGCCGAGGGATGGGCCGGCGAACTTCAATATTTATAACTCATTGTCTCGAATTTGGTGGAATAATCAGGGGGAAGCAGCGTTAGGCCTTCGTGCCCCGAGGTTCGTGCCCCTTTGTGTCTATACGTATTCATCGAGGACAGTGACGTTTGATCCTTGCTCCTACCGGGGATGAACGACGCTCTGTACGAAGCTTCCATGTTGAAACATGGAGGCCTCCTTGATTGTTTAGGGAGGAGTGATGGTGCGAAGAAGCAGGGATCGAATAGAATATTATTCGTTATGGTGTGCCATTTGAGAATCGATGAATAATGTTGAATCCATAGAACTTGCAAGGACATCCGCGAAAGGGCAGCGATTGCGGGGTTCCCGTGGTCAAGGAGCGTTCGATGCCCGATGCTGTAGGTACCTGCGGACTATAAATCATAATTAGGCTGCAAGCGGTAGCCGCGAAGTGGCTGCAGGCCCATTAGCAGCAACAATGCAGCCGAGCAGCTTAAGACGTCGTTGTTGCCAGAAGAAGAGTAAGTTAGCCGGCCATTCAGAGGCAGATCGTATCGAGACTATAGTACTGGTCGTTCGCGAACGAAGAGTAATGAGTGTGCCATTCACAATGGGTTGTTTGAGAACGTTCTCTCCCGGTAATTTGGGAAAAAACACAGTGTCCTCGAATGCGCGAGCCATTGATGATTGAACTGCTCGATGCATGTGTCACTTCGAGGTTCAAGAAAAACATGTAATTCAAGGACACGATTATTTGCGACGGTAATTACTGAAACAAGACACCGTGCATCTAGGTTTTGCGTCCTCGATGCATTCAACGCCCACCAGTGCATCGGAGGACGTGTCCTGTTCAGAGAATGAACAAAATCGTGACGAAGCAGATGGCATGTAACTTTCATCGCGCTACTCGTCTCTGCGTATGCGGCGAGGGATCCAAGCAACGAAAGAGAGGTTAAAGGGTCTTCGACGTGTCATTGTCAATGATTACATTGTCCGAAAACTGAAATTATGCCAATTTTTATGTCCTGCGCATGTAGAAGCGAGTTCGCCGAATATGCGCGTGCAATCTGATTAGGTGTCGTAATTATGCAGATAGCTTTCAATTCAGTTCTAAAAGCATTGGAAAGTAATTTCGAAGATATTCGATTCAGAATCCCTTGTGGAATAGGATGATGACGCACAACTGGTTTCCTCATCGCTGCACGAGAATGGAGAATCATGGGGGCGCTAATTGAAACCTGTCCGAGCTGGCGACGAAATTGAGCAGAAAATTTTCAATTTAGACAAAACGGTAGCCGCGTAATCGCCGATTTAACGGGATGGCTTCTGGTTACCTTTTTGTTCAACGTGACGCCGTCGAATTGTAGCCCCAGGTACAATGATTGGGCACTATTGGTCTTCAATACGAAAGCACGCTAATGTTAGGTCGAGTTTCAGGATTCAGCGGGTCTGATGGTTACAGAATTGAGTATTGAACTTGAGGAAATTCGAGAATATCTACATTTTTGAAGAGGATTGCTTGTCGTGCAGCTTCAGGGCGTTACAATGAGATCCAAAAGTTCTTCGATTGTCGAGGAGCACAGTTCCGTAATACAACAAAAGTTGAAATTGTATGAAAAAAAATGTGAATTATGTTGTTTCATAATTATTTAAACATCCAGTTCAGATTTCACGTAAAAATAACGATTGTAGAAAACATTATTAATATATTTGCTTATAACTTTTTTCTAATTGTTTAAACAAATGATAAAACTTTTACGATTTGATAGATTTAATTAAAAGATGTAATTTTTGTCTTGAAACTTAGATCGCAAAATAAAATTGAAAAATAGCCGAATCTTCAGGGGTTAATTTCACCCCCTTAGAGTGAATTTGGGAAGCAAAAAGAATTGCATTTTAATCAGGAGGTAATTCCCCACATATCCACAAAGTTTCAGAATTTTTTGAATCTTCGGGTTTGGGATCTTCCCTTATAAGTTTACTAGTGGATTAAATAAACCACAAATTAGGCCAGGCGAGAAATGTTTAAAATGTGCAACCCAAATGAATGTGTATAGAAATTGAAATATTTAAAGAAAGTCATTGCCTCGAAGTTTCGATTGCCTAACAGTCTGGACTATTTTTTCTGCTCTTCAATGGGACGTAATTTTGGTGCAACGAATTTTGGACCACCAAAGGCGTTCGCTGCCTGAATGGAATCCATTGTGACCGCTTGAGACGTCGATCGAAGCACACCCAAGCGGTGTTACAAAAACTGAAGATTCATCTTCGTCTACTTGACTCAAGTATCGACATTTCGTGATGGCCGCAACAGTTTCCTCGAAATCTTAAAAATAGAATCGAAGAGAAAGTACTCTGCGTCTTCCGGCAACTTCTGACCGCCTTACTTAATGCTAGGGTTACATCAGATTGTTTTTGGACAACGATTAACCCCCGTATTAAGCCCCCTTATTTTATTCTCCGGACATTCTAACCCTGCGAGGATTCGTTACCGCGTCCGAACTGAAGATTTCAGCTTCAGGATCGTAGATATAATCAAATACTTTCGCCGGGCATCGCGTATTTCGATTTCAGAGTTCAAACGTCCCGACGTTCATCGCGTCCTATCAATTACTCGCCGAGGCCCGCGTTCGCGCTTTCCAGCGATAGGTAGCGCGCATCGACCGTTTCCCCGTCAAATGACGAATGAGCAGAAGTCATGACGAATTATTGTACGCGGTACGTCGTGCATCAAGCTGCCAACGTTCGCGGCCCGGGGAATAACGAAGACGAGCCAAGCCGAATGAGTGTCTTAAATTTCAATACCAACACCTAGTTGCCCGAACGAACCGCGCTGTCGTGTACCTTCGACGTATCTGATCGTCGAATAGACGATGATTCCAATCTGGCTGTCGATGGGGGCCAGTCATTTACCAGCCAGCAGGACACGAGCGGTGCTTAATCATATTTCGAGCAGACGCGCTGAAGCCCGCGTTGCTAACTCCTCTGGCCTCACACGCAATACGTACGGACCTACTGAACTTTCTCCACGTTCGAAACCATAGTAGTGACAGTTTTCGATAGCCCGAGAATATTGAAGAGGCGACCAACGTGATCAAAGCTTGTTACATCCAAGGGAATACATATCGAGTAGGGGTCCCCAGACGTTAAAAGGACCCTTCGATCCGCAGACGACCGCAGGATTCCTCAGGAAGCTGCCGAACGATTCAATGAAACGTGGAAAGGAGGCGTCTCTGACAAATTTTTCGGATATCGTCGATTTATCAAGGGCCGAGGTGTCAGGGCAGGTTGACGGCGTCGGGAAGGGGCCAAACGGCGCCGAGGTAGACGTCGACGACCATTAGTCGCCGGACGATACGCCTCTGATGTATTCGGATGTTGACGGAAAACCTGTAAAACGGCCTCACGCCGGCTCAACCGGGGATCTATTAGCCGTTATAAATGGTCCGACGTCTCCGTCGATGTCACCGGTGTCGCTGAAAGGAAATTGACTACTCATCCCCCTTCGCGCGCCACCGACTCCCACGTTCGTCTCTTCGCTGGCCTACTCGAACCATAAGACTTCGCCAGCAAATCAAAACAGACGTACCCAGTTCAGCTTCGACTTCCTGCATCTCTCTAAGCTGGCATCAGGTCAGGTAGATCACGATTAAGGTGACTGTGGCGGGATTGCCAGTGGGAGAAATGTGCTGAGATACCTGATGCTCGCCCCAGTGATACGTAAAGCGATATTGTTGAGGATAGAAGCCTCAAAATGCGATGTCTTAGTAACTGTTACAACGAAACTGTTATAGCTTTGGAATTTCGACTATCATGTCTTTAGGTTCTAGTGCCCCAAACTGCGTGGGTGTTCAATTGCCACTTGACGATATCCCCATTACAATATTGTTCCCTCTATACCTTATTTATTCGCCCTGTTAATTGTGTTTGAGTGACAGCGCAAACCTGCAGGCAAACCGTCTCTGTCTCTTTAAACAGAGTGTCTACCTAGCGTGGCGTAATAGTGGAAGTCGTGCATGGCTTGATTTACAGTCGGAGGATGTGAGCTTGAATCACCAGTTGATATTATTCTGAATATAGAGTTCGAAGCCTGGGCAGAATTCAAGTCTGGGCTCTGGTTACTGAAGTGTGCTAGCACTATTATCCCCTGCGCCATAGTATTTCACTATATTCCTTCCATCAACGATACTTGGAGAGTTAGTTAATCGTGTCTAGTCGATCTTGCGATAGGGAAATGATTGGAATCAGAAGTAACCGAGATTACAAGCGGAACCTCCGGCGTGTCATCGATATGAATATACTTTTAGAAATGAAATATGCGTCTGAGACAGCTTGGACCCGGAGCAAGCGAGAGAGGAGAGCCGTGGGCCGCGCGGAGAAGCTTTTAAGATTCCAGTAGCCGGTGGCGAGCCAATAACGCTGGCGTTAAAATATGGTAATCGAGCCGCGGGATCGGCATATCGACGACTTGACAAACGATGCGACGCCCGAAGCATCAGACCACCAACAGATCTCGCGCGCGAGCGCGCCACGTCTCTCCTCTCCTCTCCGCGCCAGTTCCTGGCCGCTCCGGCTCGGCCAGCCCGCAATCATTTGTTATGTACGTGACTCGAAGCTGACTGCTATCCTGGCATTCTGCCATTCCTACGTCCTGGCTGGCCCGGGTCCTGACACCTGGTCGTATGGGGAGCGCGATCAGCATGATCCTTGCAGACGAACGATCTCCTGACGCGATGATTACGATTGCTGTCGATAATCTTAGCGCTTTCACCGGCCAAAAGTCGCGCTGGCAGACTTCGTGCCCTACTTAATGCACGACAGAAATAAATGTCTACTATTTTTTATCGCTATTTCTCTGCTTTAAGCGGTAACGTTGAGTTTGACGCCAGATAGGCAAGGGGCAATCGTAAGCTGTGTTAGAGAAGTGTACGAACTCGACTGCCGCACCAAGATTAATCCAAGGGTTCGTCTGAAGGGTTGTTCTAGATTCCCAGAAGCCTTCGATAACTGACCGCACCAATCCCATTATAAGACGCGCAACTTTGATCCTATTCGCACTGGGAGTTGGGCTCTTTCCTCGTGGCTTATGCTTGACCTAAGCACGTTTATAATTCGCGCGTTGCTTTCTAAAATTCGCGAAACGTACTTTGAAGAACCAAAAATCGTACAGTAATAATCAAAAGAGAGTTTTAACATACCTATACGGGAAAAAGAAAATCTCATAACCTAGCAAGGTGGATTCGTAAGTTTGTCCACGTTGCAATAAGTTTGAGCATTTCCCAATGCAAGTACGTAAGTAATACCAACCTGAAATTTTCTTTTTCATCATCGCTGCACGCCCTAAATTCTCACTACTCTTTTTAAACTTTCGTACGGCAAGATCTGACATATGATTTCGCTGAAACGTTTCTCGGTGATGTCTGAAATCCTCGACCCAGCTACACTCCACGTGGCAACACCCAATTCAAATTTCATCAAACCGATTCAATCGATCAGTCTCAGCCGTTAAACTAATTCGTGCATCCGAATGTTTGAATCATCCGTCTCGCGGCCAGGAGAAAATATCCGCCCCGCTCCTCTGCAGAAATTAATAACGAAACTAGTCGTGTAGGATCAGACGTGGTCCGCGTCCCGCCGTCTAAACTCGCGCGAGGGTTTTAGCAAACGGGCGATTTCTGTCAGCGTGGCGGTAATATTCTCACAGCACGGTCAAACATTAAAATACAAGAACGAATGTATCAGGGGTAAAGTACAAGCGCCACGGCCGGTGCACGTTGCTAAATTACGTGCGAGCATTTAGCAGCGCGCCCAATAATAGACAGGCTCACGGTGCTTTCCTCGCCGCATCGGGCGACTCGCGCCGCGCTACTTTCGTCGGACCGTTTTATAGCGTTGTATATCTCGAAACGCTTCATTACTGCTTACGCGACACAACATAACAAACATTCGGGGTGAGGTTTAACATCAACTGACGCGATTTTACTATGTACCCCGTGGATTCGCAAAGTAACGGAGGACTCTTCTCGCGGCCACGTGGACGGGCCGCCATGATGGGAAATTCTCTGGGGCAGTGTCAGGCGGTGTTTTAAGCCGAGCACAGCCCCCCTTGGCAGTAAATCCTGACAAGTATAATTCGTAAAAACTGCAAATTTGCGATCCGTCTAAGAGTATCGATGAACCTAGGTCGATGACTTAGAAATTTCGATGCGACCTTGGAAGAAGCGATTGCAATGTGCGCCGAGGGCTCTGTGCGCGAGGCCCGCGACTCGCAATATCTTAATCACTAAATCTCCGGTTAGATGATTAGATTCGAATTCCTTTTTTAGTCTAGCAAGCCTTCCAACAAGCGTTACGCAAGTCTCTCATTTAAATTCTCTATCATTTAATTCATTCGTCAACAACACTTTACAGTTTCCAATTAATTCTGCAGCCTCTAAAATGTTATAAAAAACATTTTCTGCCCGTGTGTATAGAAGAGATAATATTAGGTTGGTGCATATGAAATGGCTGTTTCGCTTGGGGAAGTTTGAATGAAAATATTTTTCGCTTCTTACAACTTTATTTATTTTAGTTTTTACAGTTTCTGTGGCACTTCTCGAGGCGTAAGCCAGTGTTAGCAATTCTATTATTATATCCCCTCCATAAACGAAGGAATTTTTACACTATCCGCGACAGTTGCTCGATCCACAGAAATATCGAAGACCATAGAGGTGACCAACATAAACGAAATATCTTTAGCAACGATTCATGATCGTTATATCTACCGATGCCAAGAACACTTCGTGACCTGCGAAGGGATCGCGGGGAAGTGGGGCGGGAGGGCGGTGAAGAGGAAGACAAGACTCCGTAGCCACGGAGGACGTCTCCGTAATGACGGTGCATAAATAACCCAGACGTTTACGCGCGCATTGATTTAAGCAAACTAATGATTTCACTTTGACCGGGACCGGCAGGAACCACGCTCCCCGTAGGCCACGGCTGTCATATTGACGTTTATATCCGGCCGTGTAATTTACACGTCTATGGACGACAATTATTGCATGGGTGGCTTCGCACGTTATTAGCTGCAATCTTGCGGAATCGGCCACCGTCCAGAATTATTGGTTTCTTAATAAGCGTTTTGTATGCCGCTTTAGCCCTCTCATTAATTTACGACCTGGCCAGTCTAATCCTTGGTTGTCACTGATAAAAAACGACCTGGAACGGTGACCATTCGGGCAGACTTCCTCCGCTGTCCCTGTATAACGCTCCTCCGACTAGCTGGTCCCGGGCTTATACAGAGGTCAGTCGAACGCGCCGCAGTGTCCACGATCGTTTGGCATATTGTCCGCGGCAATTACTCGAGTCCGGCGATCGTGTTTTAGCCAACTCGAGCGCATAGTCCGCGGCTGACGGTGATTAACGAGACGTAAACGGAGCGAACACCCGCTTTCCCAATTTCTTACCGGCAAAAATGCTACACGAGGAACGCGACACGCAGTGGCAGCGGGCAGCGCAGGGCGTAGAAATCGAAAAGCATTTCACGGTTGGCTAAATTAAGACGAGCATCTGCCCGGACACTCCGCCACGGCATTGTCTCGCTGTGTGCCGTCGAGATTCGAGTCGAATGCCGGCATTTTCTGTGATTTTCTAACTTGACGACGCGGAAATCCGCGACGCTGAAGGCCTGGCCGACTCTTCTCCATACACGTTCAGCCCCGTTCGCTGCGCCGCCCGATAAGTCTGAAGGGGCTGAGCTCGAGGCGAGATGACATTGACGGGCTAAGCGCGGGACTTAAAGCCCGGGGAGCTTAACTCATCCGTCAGTACGCGATACACGTACTTGGCCACTGTTTGTCTAAGTTGATGTTCTCGCTCCAGACGCGACTGAATGCTGGAATTCCTTCGATCCTTGCTTTAATTCGTCTCTGATTACAATAGAGGTGCTTCTCGCCAAACGACGAACGATATAGGTACTTAGAAAAAGGACCAAATCACTTGCGAATATCTTTACACCAATGCCTTCCACGTTTTTCATTATGCTAGACATTCGATGAAGAAGAAAGGACAATGAAAGATTAATTTCTGGACGCTAATAAGTAGAACAAAACAACTGTATCAACTATTCAGAGAAGATGTTAGGCAGATAAATTGTCCGTTCTCATTTGTTTTCTACCAGGTCGCTCGTTGTTCGTTTAAACTCCGCGTTCTGTCCCCCAATGGGTGTTGAGTATTCGGTGCTGACGGCGACAGTGTTTTCTCCTTGAAGGAATTCTTTAACTCTCAAATGATTCCCGTCCCATATTTACACTCTCCCAACTACATCGCAGAATACATGAAAATTCTAACAGGGATTCATTTAATAAATGGTAATTCTAACCAAATTACGGTGAATGCTTCTCTTCAATGGAAAGAAAATAGCCTACAAATTCAGAGTCCTCATCGGTGACACTTATCGGCTGCTATGTACACCTACAGAGGTGCAGGTGGCCCGTGTCGGTGTAATTAATTAATCTGTTGGTAATTATATGTAATCGGCATGGTGACTGCACAGCCACGCGGATCGCGCGCATAGTAAGCGTGGCTTAGACCTCGACGGAATCTCGTGACTGGTGATAAATTGCTAGCCGATGACTAACTACCGTATGGAGGCATTCCCAGCGTCTAGGAAAGCGTTTCGCGTCCGCCATGTCCTTTAATTAGCCCTGAAAAGGATATTCTCCGAATCAAAGTGGCCTGAGATTTTCGTCGTCATTTAATTAGCATATTTTACAATTTGTAGTTGAATTCTGATGTCCTCGTTTCAGCATGGCAGTACCTTCGACTTCGCGTTACAGTTCTACCTGACGACGCAGTTACAGATAAATGGACTAGGCACGGTCTATTTCACGTAAAATGGGATGCTAACTCGGTCTCGATCGGGGTATTAAAATTCCCTTTGCAAATAATCGCGCGAAATTGAAGGAGAACGTATTAATGCACGAGGACAACTGTTTCTACGCGTAATGACACCGGCCGCGGAATGAATGCTGGAAGTCACGCACGGGGGACGTCATCTTGCATGTCGTTAGCGTGTTCCAGCGTGATTGAGCATCCGCTCTATGCGTAATTCATGCTCGGAGGAAAGCGATCGCGTGCCCGCCTTTGGTTCCGTTCACCGAGACCCGCGAAAATAGGCTCCTCAGCTTCATAGAAATTGAATAACGAGTCTGGCCGATCGAACCGCTCCGCTGGTTGCCAATTGAACGCGATTCGGTGAACGTTCTACGTTTCCACCATAGTTTCTTTTGCCAGAGTGTCTGTTCGTAAGGGAAAAGGAACTATTTAATTTCTTTAGTGAGCTTCTTACGAAAATTTATAAAAATTAGGATTTCTAGTATTAGAATGACCTCCCTTGCCGAGATCAAGCATTAATTGGAGGACCAACGCTGCTGGAAGATTCGTTACGAACACTTATATTTACAACCGAGATCGACGAAAGTCTTGACCCACTTACCCAAGAGAGTGTCGCCCGGGCCTGCAGACACGATTCCAGTTAAAGGTGACACGACACCAATCTCAGTATTTGGATTCATCAGAAAATACTATTTGGATATATTTCAGTTTATTCGCGGATTTTCCGTTAAATCTTCATTAAAACTAAGGGTTGTGGTGTTGGAAATATCGGGAATTAAATAAAGGTGTGAATCAGTGCGATCACTTATTTATTGCATCTCAGGTTAGCGTCGAAATCTGTATAACCTTAGCTACACTTTACAAAAATTATTTTGCGTGACTTTTTTGGACTCACCTCCTAAGATGGTGATACTTGTTGAAAAAATGATCTGGAAATAATTTCAGGCCAATTGGACCACGGGAAAACGAAGCGCAACGAATTTGGAAATTTTTAATTTTTTAAAACTTGACATTAATATACATTATGTTTTATCGTTGAATTTGTATTTGTTTCTGTTTAACAATACATATACAGCATATACGATTGTTAACAAAAATACATCCATGGCCTGAAAATTTTTTCCAGATCATTTTCCCAAAAAGTGTTATAGTTCTGGGGGTGAGACCAAAAAATCTGATGGTCGGAAAATAAGATCCACCCTAATGTACAAGGATTGGAGCATCGACTTGGCTAAAATCTTGCGCAAAGTTAATACATATCATGTATAGTAACGTGTTGAAGAAGTGTTCAAAATTTTTTAGGGAAACTAACTTCATAATAATTGTGTCTGTTGAAAAAACGATGCAGGCTTGAACCTGACATTGTCGCAATTTTTCAGCAGCAGGTCCCATGCGTTTAATACAGTATTATACATTATGTATAATTAATAACTATATGGAACATTTGACTGAAATCTGTGACCTGAACATCGTGCACACCCCTCGTGAGATCCAAGTCTAGACACCCAAGAGGTCATACATTTGTACTGTTCGGAGCTAGGGGGGCTTGGATCTCCAGAGATCTAGATTAGCCAGTCTCAGATAGAAAGTCTTGACCTACGCGTCGAACAGAACGTCCCCGCGTCTGGAGGGCCGATTCCAGTCCGATGGCGAAACAAGACGCGAACGTCGCGATTCGCTTTGACGATTTTAGCCGCGCACACGCAGAAGGAGGCGCGCGGGCCCGTTCGCGCTTTCATCCCCGGGTCAGGGAAAGCTCGCAGACGCGCGCGTCCCTTCACTCCCCCGGGACAACATAGCGTAGACGTCGACGGCTCGTGGTAAAGCGGGCAAGGATATTTCGGGCGCGAAAGCCAAGAACGTGTAAACGAAGTCGCCCCCGTCGTCTCGTTGTCGGCCGCGCCGTGGCTGCTTACCGGCGCATAAATCAGAATTATTACGAAGCTATTAGCGTGCCGTGGGTAACACCGGCTACGTGTCCTTCGTGCTATAGGAAAATTGGGTTCACTCCCTCTCAGCGAGCCATCCCCCTTCTCGTTGCCGTCTCCTGCATCTATGGGCAGCGATTAATCTTTCGAAGAAGGGGAACTGGAAGTTTCATCTTCTTGCTCAATATTCGCGTACTCGTAACCCGGGGAAGTGTTCTCTTTCATTGTCTCGTGCGTCCGAGACGCGAAGAATAGTCGGAGGATTCTTTCCAGCTCCCACGAGCCAACTCCCTTCGATACTCTTCATACGAACGTCATTCTGTGATAAAAACTGTTTCCTAACACTATCAGCTGAGACGGAAATTAAGACGAGGGGTAGCACGGGATTGACCTCTTCGTGCATGTCATAGAGCGAAACGAAGCCACGACGCACCGGTATCGGCGCGTGTTGGACGTGCCGCAACCTATACTCAGCTACCATAGAATATTCATATGACGGGGTAGTCTCGATAAGATTAGACTGTGCCGTTAAGAGCGTATGGACAAGCAGGGTATTACCATGCATCTGGGTCGCCGATCGGAAACTCCGTGGAACGTGCATGCGTCTGGTATCGTTCCTTTGAAGGAAGGATGGACGAGATGGACGATTAGTTATTCAATCGTAGCAGCCGAGGGGAAGTTCCGCTGCGTTACTGCGGCAATTCTCGTAAAATTCCCCTTAAAACTTGATGAAACATGCATTAAATACCCGAACCTCTAACCAGGAAAGATATACTTCTCATACTTCCGACATAAAAATCTCGCGGAAATCTCATCAACGCGAAGTAGATTACAATTCGTAAAACGGGGTTAACGCGAGGACTATGCAACTGCGTCGAACGGTGTTTGGTAGAGAGACGGGAGCAACACTGAGTATGATCCGACTATGGAAGAGGCATTAGTCTCTTTTCCCTTTTGCCAGCTCTCGTATTTAGAATACACGAGGATGGACCGCGGGAAATGGTCCCCGAGCCACCAGGCAAACCACCCCGAAATAGAAGCAAAAGTGGAAGGCGAGGTCGAAAAAGACGCGGGCATTGATTTACGTCTCCTGGGAGCGTGGCGAGGTACGTCTTAATATTTCCGTGGCACGTCGATGCCAATTGCTTTGGCAGCTGCTCCCGCGGCGCGTAATGAAACAACGCGGCGCGGCGCGGCGTGCCGGAGCGAAATAAATACCGCGACGATGCACCGAGGTATCTCTCGATTACCACTGAAATCCCTCCATAGATCCTCGGGGCCGCCTTGTCCCGCGCATGCATAACACGGTTCGCGGTGCAGTAAAGTAGCGTGGGTGACACGCTGCATGATGGACCGAGAAGCAGGTGCAGCCTCTTGCTTTTGCTCCTCCGCGCCTCCGTCCTCCCTCGCGTACGCATTTATGCGGCCACTGGCGTAGCACGCGGCCCTTTGTCGCTTTGACGCGTGCTGCTCCTTTATGAACAACCGTATCTCTCCCGGCCTGCCACGGTTCTAACTCGTTGCTGGTCGATGGGATCGCCTGGTCCGCGGCCAATCTTCTTGTTACATACCGGACACTTTCGGGGTGCCTTCGGACGCGTTCACCTTGGAAGTGGAAACAAGTATGGCGGAACCTTGGCTTGGAAAACGTTAATAAGCGCATGGAGAGATTTCGAATATGCCTGTGCATATACATGGGTATTCCGCTGTGTTCTGGATGTTTAAGAAACCTTTGGTAGCCTACAGTCTAAAGTCTCTGATGATTTGACGTTTCTCCTTTGATTGATCTGTGCCCTTCGTCTTTGGAAAGTGTGCTGTACCCTCCACAATAACGTAGGAAGACAACTCGGCCGATTTATGAGACCAAGGAAAGTGGGCTTCAGCTGATGTCCGTTGCACAGTACCTATCCAAGGGAAAATTCTTGTGGGCCCTTCGAAACACCCCTTTCGCTACCATACAATAATAATCAACCATATGATGTGCAATGTTTTCAAGCCTACTCCTATCGCATGCCTCCATTCCAAGAAAGGACACACGAGCAACGCGATGAAGAATCGCTGAAGGGGTGACGAAAGAAGACCCCATGAGCTGTAAGGCGTCGACGAGAAATATTCTTTCGGTGAAACGAACGGGGGAGATGCTCCTCGCGAAAGCACCTCTTCGAATCTACGCGCTCAATGAGACGTGGAGAACGAGATGGAGTAAAGTCGGGTGCCGGGTGGTCCGTTCCGAGATTTATGAACGGCCCGTTCTGGAACATTCGAAGGAAACAGCGCGAAAACTCGGAATGGATTTCTCGAGGCCCGTTCCGGGGAAGAATGCCGACTGGTTTTCGGAATGGAGCGACCTATCCGCGCGCGAAAACGCCACGACAGGCTGATTCTCAATTTAGACGAATACGTATGTGGCTGCACTAACGACTTTGTAGCTGCTTTTACGGCGCTGCTACTATAGCTTGTTAATGTACAATGCCCTCTTGCTTCTTGTAACTTGTGTAAAAGCGTGCATCACTTTTTCCCTTGAATATTAACCAGACAGAATCTTCCAGACTTCTATTCAGTGTCGCTGGAACAAAATCAAATGGCCACGCAAGGCAATATCTTCAATTGCGAGTCTCTGCATATAAGACACGGAGAGTATACCCGTGGATTTGTGTTTTCAGATTTTCAGACGCTATGAGTGAAGCGAAGAAATGAATAGCGAGAGGGTTGCTAAACGGTGCGGCGGGTGCAGCTGCCATGTGACCTTGAGCGTTTAATAGTTTTGTCTCAATTATAGTTGGGTGTAAGAATTTCTAATTAATTGGAAGTCACGAAATTTGATTGTTTTATAAAACTCATTTCTGTCAATTATAAACGGAAGCCTGTAAGCGTCGCAGCTATTACAATGTTCCACTTACAGCTACTCTCCTGATTGCGTACAAGCCTCTAAGCTTTTCTAGCAAAGGACTTCACACGTAAGAAATGAAACTTTTTTCGAAACTGACGATGAGCATTAAACTCCTTTCTTAACTTTCGAAGATTAGTTAAGCTCTCTGATGTTATCTTTAGTTGCCTTCATATTCTAGCTGTTTTATCGCAAGTTGAACATTGAAAAATTGATCTTGTGGAATTTAGGCTAGGAACATGACACAGTGTGGCAGGCAAAAAACTATTGTGTACCTTCTAAATATATCGATTTCCCCGTAAACGCAAAAGAAAATCCCTATCCCGTCCCCGTCGCGTGTCTTTTATTCCGAGAAGTCTTTTAAAGCGCGCAAGAACGGAGTCTCTAGAACCCTTTCGATGGTCCATGACACTTCGCGGAAACTAAATAGATCACGCGGAAGGGTAATTACAAGCGTCTCCGTGAAAAGGATGAAGCGTGGGGGGCGACCGCGAAGTAAAATAGAAAAAGAAAAAAGGAAAAGAGGAAAGCGGCCGAGCAGCTCAGACTCTTCTTTGATCCTCCCAATGCGTTATGCCCGCCAATGATTTAAGGACGCACTTCGCCGCGATGCGCGCGCACACGCGCGTCCTCACGCCACGGCCACTAACATCATGTTTAATTTGATTTATCGGCGCTATTACGCGCGATGAAAAATAGCCGAACTAGGTTACGGGTTTGGGACAAGCGTCGCGGGATCGTTGACAAGCCGAATGTGGATGGACCTTTCGGGGACTTCCGCGTCGTGGCCTGTTAATTTAATTCCCCTGCAGAAAATGATGAATACTATGAGTTATGCTATCGGTAATTAATGTGCGTAATTAGTTTGACTCCGAATTTCACGATAATTCTGATTCCGGAGCGGATGAACTAGCGGAGTCGGGGACCTTGGTGCAATTAGCTTCACCATTGGCTCAGCTTTCGTTAGTTATGCGCACCCAGCCTTTCTTATCATTCAGACTGCCATTGCCATTGCGTCAGATCATCGCTCCTTCCCGGGGATTTTTGGACGCGATAGCGTCGCGAACCTTCTGGATAGACTTTGACACGCTCCTAACGTAGGAGTGCCCTGCAATTAGACCATGAAGCAACAAAGATCGCGTTCACGATAATTGAAATATCTTCCTCGCCGCTGTCCCGTTCGATGGCTTTGTTGCAGCTCGTGGCCGGGACGCATCGGACGTGCCTCGGGCAAAACGACGTTGGTGATCCTGGGTCAAGCATTTACAAAACATTCTCCTTGATCTGGACCAGTTCACACGTGCCATTCTGTACAGAGAACAGGGTATGGCTGAAATGATGGCGGGGAGCCAACTCTATTTACCTATCAAAAATAGGGCTTGTATTCCTCTCAGCTCCTCTCAATTCTCAATAATAATCATAATCAAAATCCAATTTTCTACAATTAACTTGGTACTCTTGGCATCAATGAGCTGTCCGGGAACTAAGAATCTTTATCACTTGGCGGATACGTGCAGGGAAGTTACAATTAAGGCGACTAATCGTTTTATCTTCAAAGGTTCGCTATCCACAAATTTGGACATATGTACATGTTTAGACGATTGAAAGGCTGAAACTCTCAGCTGGAGACTACTTTCATTCTTCAGTGACGGTTGCCTAAAACTGTAGGACACACCGGTTCAACGTGGTCAGGAGTACCTTGACGAATATTTCGAAGGCAGCACGTTGAAGGAGGCCATCGACTTGGCCAGGGGGCGAATTTGTAAGCGTGCATCACGCGACTCGCTCGTCCCCTCTCAGCATCGCCGCGGCGAAGGTGTAGCAGGCGAAAGGTAATGGTCCCGGTAATATCGGTGCTGTGTGTGGGGCCCAGGCTGCACTACTAGTAATTGATTGGTCATACCCCCGTGCCATTACTCGTTCAAACTTCGCCCCTCCTGGTTCCTCGGCCTCCCGTGACCCCTTTTTTTGCCGCCTCGAGGTGCTGGCATTTTTCGAAAAGCAGCAACTCCTCCCGTTCCTCGCCGGCGAGCACTCTGAACCTTCCGAAGGAATGAAATTCTCGATACAACTTCGAGATACTTTACCTAAATCCGGGACTGGCCAGGCACTGAATCATAGAGAAATATCGCAAATTCTTCGAATCTCGCGCATCGAAGCCATCGCATCCCGACGACTGAAGCTCTAACAACCAGCGGTCATCTTTTAACCGCGGATGGTATATTGTCGCGAGTTTATCGTGACGGGGCCCTCCCTTATAATTAGAGGAATTTATCGTCCCTACCGAAAATAAGGTTATAGCCGGGCATCGGATTTACTCGGATCGTAAAGCGTTACATTACGCGATCTCAAAGCGAGGAGTGCTCTCTCTTTCTCCTTCTCCCTACTCCTTTCTTCCTCTCTCCTTCTTCTCCCTTTCTGTCTTTCCCGCTCGCCCCTTGGTCTATTTCGAACGTTGGAGCGTCTCTCTAGCGAGAGCCGCAGCGCGCGACCCGGGCAGAAATATTGTTTCATCCGAAAGCGTTCGGATGCCAAGCGTCGTTCTAAACTATGGCTATTAGGGATTATAAATAAGCTCGAATGTTTCGCGCTTTGCGGAGGAGAGTATTGTTTCTGTAGTAAATCGCTCGAGTCGTCAAAGGTTCGCTCTGTTCGCTGCCCGTGGCGAGATGCTCGTTCGCGTTCTGCCTTTGTATCGAGATGGTTTATTGGGCTCACTGTCACCGTCACCCTGTCTCTCCTACCCCGCGCTATTCGACTGTCAGGACTCAGCGTGAGTTAGACCAGTATTCCTTCAGGTTCGATCAATGACGTGACTTCAATTCCGCGACTATTACATGTTTCAGGCACATACTGAAACTTGACCAAGTGTGGATACCCAGTGTTGTAACAACAGTGGCTCGGTTATCATCTTAAGCTCTCCCACCAACCAAGGTCATGCGGTCGAATTCCCATTGCCTAGCCCTCGTGGCACGATTCGTTCAACGTCCGAGGAAAGATCTGAGAAAGCGCTGAAAATGGCCACGGAATGAATGGCGATCCCCCGCATTACTGATTGGGCGCGATAATTATAGAATAAATAAATTCGCGTCTCGCTGGAATGCGTATAATATATCTACGTCTGCCAAATGGTACCGAGATACAGTCGTATATCACCGGGCGAGTTATAGGTTATAGGCCCCTCCCGGTAACTCAACTGCGCTTGTGTACGGTCGTTTCTAGCGATGCGTTTGGCTCGTATCCACTGTTCCTCTGCGCCACGTATCGGAAATATCGTTCGGAAATCGATGGCAACTCGAGGAGATGAGGAACTTTTGAAAGCGGTAGAAGGGGTACTTATTCGAAGAAAGAAAGCTGTTGTCAATGTTATGTAAATGGGTAATTCATGTAAATACTGTTTGAGTTTCGCGTTGTTTCTACCTTCATTCCAGGCCTCAGCCAAGGCATACGGAGGGTAGACGGAGATCATCTCTGGAGCCATACATCTTGCTGGCCAGGGTTCGCGGTAATATAGAAATTCAATCGTTCAGGCAATTATGCGTTGCGGCTGTTATTATGGCCCGTCTGTGTCCGCCGACCGGTTCATTCTTCGGCCTCGTCCGCACCGTATATATATAATATTTTATTGGCTTTGTTTACGACTCGCTGGTGTTCCTTTACTGTTCCTCGGCCGGCTATCCTGGACGCCCACACTCATCTCGCACATTTTCCCATCGTCGCTTCACAGAATCGCGAAATTTCGTATCATTAAATGCAATTAGTGGAAGATGTTGGGAGTGTGGAAGCGAGACGGCTGTACTATTTGGGAAAAAAGGAATTTCTGTTATGAATTTAACAACTATTGCATTATTAGGGCTTTTTGGGGGATATAGAAGAAATATACATGCCATCACTTCTTTCGAATTTGTTGAAAGGAAACTCATCGGAGTCAGATTCTATTCGTATTAAACATTCTCTGTTGTATTAAGGGGGGAGGGGGGGGGGGGGCTACCTAGAACGGTCAAAACAACATGCTTCTTTGGGATTTTCTTTTTAGAAAAACCGATAAACTTTTATTATTAGACATTAGTGTTTTGGAAAGAGTACATCTTACGGATATTTCAGTATTTTTTGTGGTAAAAAGTATTGAAAGGTTTGTGAGTTATAGGCGATGCACGAGGCGTCCTCTTTTAGGCGCTTTGCGGTGACAACCGTATCTCGGTGCAAGATCAACAAAAATAGAAAATTCGTCTTTCTTAGATAATATATGAAAGTATCTAGGCGCTATTGGTCCTGATTTTAGAAAAATTATTTTAAGACAGAATGGCGGCTGTGCAAAGTTGAAGCATCGATATGTATTTTGCAAAAAACCGCTCGTTTTTCGGGTGTAAAAAAATCTAGATAAGAAATGGAAAAGCTCCCGATAGCGCTTAGATTTTTAAACCTAAAATAAGTCTGCAAAGCCTCAAGTAAATCGGTTCATTAATTTTTGAGTTATGTGTGTTATCGAATTTGACAACATGATTTTGAGGAAATCCCGTTTATGTTTTGGGTCTGAGTGCTACACCGAAGAATACCTACCTACTTACACGCGTATAACTGTGTCAACTTTAGTCAGATGAATTTGACACTTTGAGGGAATATTTTCAAGATGTTATTCTTCAAGAATATATAAAAATCGAAAAACCTTTTTTTTCGAAAAGTTGTAGGAAACCCTCCCCCCTTAAAGGGACTAGACAGTCAAAAAAACGATTTTTTAATGCATTTTCCGAAAGTACTATCTTTTCTGAATAAAATGCCGCTTGGTTTATATTAAATTTCGCAAAATTGTAGATTTGAGAGCTAAAAAGGTCAAGCGGCAACCTATAGCGTCGATTTTGTCCAGAAACTTTAACCGCGTTTTTATCGAATCTTTTCTTCTCTTGATTTTCGGCTAGTTGCAGGTAAACGGAGGTTCAGATCGGCTTGAAAAATTACAGGATGTGTCAAATAGTTACCATTTTGCTCCAAACCTATGATATACCTAGTCCGTTAAAATTCAAGATTTTCATCAAAAAATTAAAAAGTCGCGGATTTTTAATAGCACACAAACACGACTTAAAAATCCGCGATTTTTTAATTTTTTTATGAAAATCTCAACTTTCGCTTGTCCTTTCGTTGCCCATTTTACCTAACAAATCTACCATTTTGCGAATTTTACTATAAACCAAGCGACATTTTATTCAGAAAAGCTAGTACTTTCGGAAAATACAATAAAAAATTGATTTTTCGATTGCCTAGTCCTCTTAAGCCAATAAGATCAGCGTTCAACTACACGAAACTGCGTGCAACTGCAATCAAGCTACGAATTTCTTAAAAAAAAACACCAAATTATTATATATCGCTGTTCGTTAAAAAAAATCCATTAACCCAAACGTTGGTCAAATGATTTAACTGAAGCTGCCCTGCCACGTGCGTCACGAAGAGTAGCGCTCTGAATGTCACCGAATCGACCACAAGCTCTTTCTTCCAACGGGGACGGAAGTAGCGTGGAACCGGGATAAAACCAGAGCGGCCCAATTATCGAGTCGCGTTTCTGAATTCTGCTCCGATGTATGCATGCACGCGAAACGTACGCATCCACGATGCACGCTGTTCACATGTCGATACTCATGCGTTCTCCGCGACGGATAATTATGATTCGGTATTGAAAACGCCAAGGGAAGCTACCGATGCGCGTGTGTTGCCTGAAAGCTCGCGTGTTCCTGGCCATTCGAGACATCCGACTTCCGAGTCATCTTACAGCGACACAGGAAGCTAGTCCGTCTGCGGATTCCCTGAGGGAAACCGCACGTAATAACACGTGGGCGGCGCATAGAAATCGAAAGCAAAACAGCTGTACAGCTGCATTCATTCGTTTCGGGGCAGAAATTGTCTGGAAGTATCAGCCCTAATTACGAGGAATCTTTGTGTTCGTTAGTTTCTACACAGAGGTCGCGCCGCGAAGTCACGGATGGCCACGGTAGTCGTCGATGCATTTTTGATGGTGCAAGCTCTAACAGATTGCCGGAAGCGGAGCTGAGCCCCTCGCGAAACAATTTTTACGTCAAAGGGAATGGGGAATGAAATAACGTTTGCGATCTTATCTCGTCAGGTATTTTGTCCATGCCCTCCTGCATCAAAGGTTATGACCGAACCCCGACTGACGACGGGACGTCTGTGTGCGTGCGAGCGTGTGCATCGGAGATCCATGTAACGTGCGTGGGGTACGAGCATCTCGACGTAGACGTTCACAATAGCTTCTGTTTAGAGTACTTATGGTCGAAGGGGGTTGAGCGGCTGCTGGGTAACCCAAGTCAGCCATCTTATATCGAATAAATCATCGCGGACACGTCAGAGATATCATTGAGTTGGTTGACGGGGAGCGGTGGTCGCTTCTCATGCAACGGGTGTCGCGGGAGTATCGGGCTCGGGCGCGTGATAATCGTTCTTATCGCTGAATGGGGGTTAATTAATCGTCTGTACAGCTAGGACGCGATAACGGGCTGGCTTGATGAACCGTGACGTCGATAAATTTCATTTCATTGGAGGAGGACGGTTCGCGTGGCTGCAACAGCGTCGCGCTGTGATCATTTTTGCACTTTTCGATTATTTTCAGGCACCTTAATTTTTATCAAATGTGATCAATAGTAGAACGTAGATATCTGTTAAGCTGGTGGTTTCTTCAAGAGAGCGCATAGCAAAATGTTGCCACTTATTCCAATGTAATCTGGAATAGTAGAAGGTTAGGACAAAGGTTTCGAGCGGGGGACTGGAATAATTCGACTAAAGCGGCGCAGAAAATCCACGGGGTACATTTAAGGGCGTAGTGTTACGATAGGTGGATAGTATTGCGTATCAATCAGATGCCGGGGGCCACATTGTCTTACGCGTCAGGCGAATAAAGGGGCGCCTGGGCCCTGGTACCCAGCAGCTCTGGACCACCCGGGCTGAACCCATACACTCGACAGGGATCGTATTGACTCCACGCGAGTCTGTCGAATCGTAGCCACGTCCTTGAGTCGAGTGGCTTACGTTGCATCTTGCTGCATTCGAGGATGGCCAGGAGGAAAAAGAACGATTGTTCGGGTCCTTCAGGTGTGACTGGTGGAAATCACTAACTGATGATCCATCGAGGAATCCTCCTCGCGAGGAATCAGCAATTCTACGTGCTCCCTGTCTAAAAATTACAATCTCTTAGAATAACATTATTCTGAACCATTCTTCGCAATATCTACTACAATCGCCCAACGACTTCATTCTACTAAACAACTGATAAATTAGTTTAGATAAATTAATCACAGTGGTTCGCGCAGCGGACATTCCAGAAGCTAGACACGAAAGGCCAAAGAGGTTCCCTCGTGACCAAAACGGTAAGTTCTGCGGCTGGTCGTCCAAGTTGGTCAAAAGTTCCTCGTCGACAGGCGCAGACGGTCCGCGAATCGAAGAGGGGAAGGCCGCAAGGGCCGAGTACACAGTAGCAGACTCCTCATATAATGCGATATAATCACCTGGCATGACTACACACTATCTGATCCGCACGCACATCGAAGTGGACGGTGTGCAGCGGGTGCTACGTATGCGTGCACGGAAATCAGTAGTCGGGCAGCGTTTCACTCCGAGCTGATCATTACTCACTGCTCCTGATATTACTTCAATTCAATCAGTGTCTCGCCAGCGGCCGGTGAGCGCGTGTGCGCCCTCCATCGACGACATTCACATTCGTGCACTTATGGCCACGCGTAGTTCGACGCTGGCCAGGTGATGAATGGCTTCGGCCAGGCCAGGAATGCGGTCCCGCGCATCGATGTTATTGGCCGATTTTTTGGTCGATCCCGTGGGCAGAAACAACCGCGGGAACATCTTATCTGGAATACCTCGGAGGGCTCCTGGCCGAATTCAACACTCCTGGAGTATTCGGTAGTGTCCATGCGTAATGCATTGATTCCCACTAGTGAAAGGGAGGTATAAAACTTTCGCTATGCCATCCGAATCTTCGGTCAACTTACCCTATGCTGCAGAAGACTGACTCGTATGAAATGTACTGTAGAATTTTAAAGGGCCGGTGCAATTGTAGTTGGAGTTCAGTTTGTTACGAGTCCCACGCTACGATTTTATTACAGTTTAGTTGTAAGGTAGTTGACCCAATCGCCGATCGGTTTAGGCCTAGTCGTCGATTACTTAAATATTGAGATTTTATAAGGTTTTTCAACAATATTGTGATGATATAGGTAGGTAAAGACTCTTAAATATTAACTTGCAATTTTGTCCTTTACACAATATTGTTCAAAAACCTTATAAAATCTCAATATTAATTCAAATGATCGACGACTGGGTCAACTACCTTAGATTTCTCGACAGAAATGTCTCGCTTTAAATCTGTTCTAAGGCACTTATATTTCTAACCCCTACCTATCTCAACATCTTAATAAATTCAATGTGTTTTAAGAGTCAAAGAAATGTCCCAAGTCACGTCTACTCTAACAGCTTTTCAAAAATACTCTGAGTCCTGTTTATCTTAGCAATTGTATGAAAAATTTTACTTAGTCCAGAAACTTTACAGAGATATTTTAAATTCTGCGTACCTCAAAAGCTTTACGAAAATAACCTGAGTTTTACATATCCTGAATGGGATCAATCTTTAATCTATCCTAGTTTGTTAATTTATTATTCCTCACACAGTTAACAGTTCCGAATTCTTTGTGTACATAAGATTCTTTCAGAATTCTTTTGCTCCGTGAAGCTCCGCGAACCAGTACATATTTGACCAACGTTGGAGAGATATTTATCATGCCTATAGTTTGACAAAACGTACAGTTTCCTTCCACATTTGTCCATCTCTTCTCCACGGAATGGGGGAGTCTCTTAAGGCGAATAAAGCGCAGAACGATCGTCTTTCCTCCGATGATCCGTCCTTCGTATCATCCAGCGCCGCGGTGAGCAGGTAATTCCAAATTGGTAATCACGCGATGGCGCCAACCTCTCGCGGTCCGTCAGCAATCTCGCGTTTTGTTGCTTCTCCGGCTCCTCCTCGTCTCTCCTCCTTCCGTTTCCCTTTTCTTGCCATTCAAGCCTCTCCTCTGTCCTTCTTCCGCCGGGCGCAGGAGTCCATCTTTCTGCGGGCCGAGCTCGCGTAGCCGGTACATGTGGGATGATTGTGTACAGAGCGGAACGTTCCGCGTCGGAGGTTTGTCTTTGTGATGGCCGACGCAATACGTAGGGACGCGACCGGCTACCGGGATACGCGTTGAATTATCCACCAAGCCAAGTCCCTTCAACTCGTGCCTCGGATATCCACGTACGCCTGTTATCCGCCCACCTTCTCCCCGCAGCTCTTTCGCTTCTTCATCTCCTCCGCGGAAGAATGGTGGCGCGAGGAGAACGGGGCTAGGCGTCCTTGGGGATCCTAGACCCGGTGCAATCTTGCACCTCGTTTCGAGTTCCCCAGCAACGGCCGACGCTTGAACGCTTTGTACGGATTAATCGGCACTCTTGGTTCCTCCGCTACCGATTCTTATTTTTCTGTTAACCCTTTGGGCGACGGATAGGTTGCCAGTCGACTGTGTAGCCTCCATTATGGCTTATGATTTCAGTCATACATAATCTTGGAAATACGGATTTATGGCGGGTTGTGATTTTGTTACGATGCGAGATTCTTATGTTTTTGAAGAAGTGGTATTAATAGAAAGTAACATAAATAACTAGATATGTGGGGCGCGTTTAAGGGAACCTTATATCCGTCACTCGAGGGTTAATTTAATTGAAATAGTGATAATTGCAGATGTACAATGACGACTTTCCATACCTACCGCTTTTCGTTTTTATATTTTAGTTGCTACTTAGTCATAATTTTATTTTCATCGCCAACTGTGTAAAGTATGATAGTGTTACTTCTGTCACATTGAGAATAAATAACCTAATGAGTAAACATGCAATGAAGTTGATATTCATATCAACATATTTTGTCAACTTGTTTCAACAGTGTTTTATAAAAAGCGCGTCTGCATAGTATAGGTAGGTAAGTAGGTCTTTTTTGAAGGCCGTAGATTATTTTCAAAGTAAAATTTTAGTTTATGAAGTTTATTCGAATCGTTACATAGAAATATCTTAAGTAGGATTTTGTATAGTAGTCGAGAATTATCCTTCCAGGGACAGCGGTGGGGATTTCTTAGTGACTACGCCCCTTAATTTTAAACAAGTGGTTGCATCGTCGATTTCAAGAGGCAGATGAAACCGATTGATACCAAGCCCCGGCTCACGAAGGTTAGAGCCCAGAAATTACGAGGTCACGAGCTAATCCTTGCATCTAATGCAAGTCGTCGGCCGGTTTCGCGTCGCAAACAGATTGCAGCGTGCTCCTGGACAACGATAATCGCTGCTCCCTCTGTCAGAGACGGATGGGGGTGATCGGTGGAGCCGTGTGAAGTTCCAGTTGAATCGACTGCTTCGGTGCTTTTTCAAATTTCAACGAGCCGCTAACTAACTGCACGTAGAGGGAATATGTTAGACGACGAAGTTGGAACAGTCACCCCGCGCAATTTCATATTTTGTGGTTCAATACACGAGATCAATGCAGAAAAGGCTTGCAGAGGGTAAAAGAAGGTAGCTGAAAAAACACTCGACATCTTTATCACGTTTACTGTGATCCCTGGACAATAAATCCTGCGGTAAGGACCGCGGCCGGCAGATTATACGCGGTCAAATAATCAAAATTACAAGGTCTGCCTGATGACGTTCCCCCGAGTCGTCCCTTGGGGATAACCTCCGACTTCACTCAGCCATTTTGGTTAAGCAAATTCACGAGAAAACTTTGAAAGAAAGCCTGCAGCGAAGGACTCCGAAGGCCATGGGAAACGGACTAACTATCAAACGTGTTCTACGCGGATGTTGACTGATCGTTCGCGTTTGATGAAAGCACGGTTGCGAGATTGAATTGTTTTCTGCGCAAAGATCTCCAAGACCGAGTGGAATGGGACGAATTCGTGAAAGAAGCGAGCGTGGCCAGGACAGGTCCGATATTCCCCGTAGATTGGCGGCGACCCACGGCGGGAGGAATTACAAAATTAAAATTCAATTATACGCCGTAGTCGGACGTGCGACGGTCCAGAGATTTCCTCGAGTTTCCTCCGTAGCACGGTTTCGAAAGACGTCCGGGAAAATTGCGTCGCCCATTCACGGGGATCCCGGATGATCGCAGGCAGACGTCGCCAGTACGGAATGACAGGAACAATCTGCCGTTGTCATTCGTTTCGTGCTCGATTCAAGGCGTGGCCGACGGAGAAAAGAAGCTTGGGATGCTGCGAGACTCGGGATCAGTGTTTCTCCACGGACACTGCGAAACGAAGTAAAAGAGCTGAAGAAATCTAAACACGCCACAAGTATCTCCAAACACATACGTAGTATAACGAATTCTTTGATTATTCTTTGAGTATTGAGTATTGGAGGTATTGGATCTGGTATTGGAGACTGAAGAGTTCGGCAAGCGACAAGACGCCATCTTCCAAGCTTTCATCGAGTGTCTCGTATCCCAGCGTGAAAAAGCCCGGAGAATCGATGAAACATGGGGGCGCAGCGAACGGAAGTACAAGTGGCTCCCGGGCCACTCGGTTAATTATTAAATTCCAGAACGATCTTCGGGGGTAGGTCTCGACTTTGACGGAAGCGGGAGCCCCTGAACGAAATACTTCCGCCCCTGTGTCCCGGTCTCTCGAGTTCCTTTCAACGTCCCAAGCCCCGTCGTACCCTCGTGTTTGCATTTCGTTATATTCAATCGCGAACGGGGAAAAAAACGGAGACGAGAACAATGCGAATTATGATATTTGTTTGCCCGGTCAGGAGAGAGGAGTCCCTGGGGCGCGCGGCTTCTGCCAGAGGATCGACCTTGAATTTATCTGCGCGAATCTGTACGCTGGGATGAATAATTATTGAACGCGAGTAACATAAATATGATGCACTGCGCGGGGACTGGTTCTCGCGAGCTCGGGGACTCGGATTAAGGAACGTTCACACGAAATATCGAGTTTGCTCAGCGCCCCATGGTGGTCCTGAATTCTTTTACCGGGTCGCTGTTATCGGGTGACGAATACTTTCTTCTCTTGAAACAGTGATTCGCGTAGAATGCTGGTTGAACGTAATTCTAATGCGAGACTTTGTCTATAAGATTGCTGTTACAGATCGATTATCGAGAATTTCCTTACTTTATGCGATACAGATATAGATATAGTCCTTTTATAATTTGATATATTACGTATATAAATGTTCCAATTCTCTATGAAAAACTACGTCCATGGGATCGTTTATGGGTAAATGATATAGCAAAGACTCTGTGCGAGGCAACCTGCATCCTTACAACGATTTAAAAGTATCATCACTCCAAGTTGACAGATATCCCGAGAAACGTGGAATCGCCTCTCGATTGTCATAATGGCTATTCATAGTCAGTTCGCATATTTTTAAATAGTTTTAAAACTCAAGCACCAGACAATTTAACCATAGGAACGTCATCAGTGTTCAATCCCAATTTCGGTACCAATCACAGCATCCCAACGGATTCTCAAACACTCATTTCTGTATATCAAAGCAACCTGAAGAAACCAACTCACCGCAAGTTATTATTATTATTATTTCACGGGTATCCTGCCTTTTAGTTTACAATGGTAAGAACTAAAAAAGGATTATATATAAACTAAAACTAAAACTAAAGATAAAAAGCAAATAAAAATAACTAAAATAAAAACAAAGCTAAAATTAAAAGTTGTCGATACTAAATAGAAGCCAACATATTACATTCCGTGTTTATGCATTCAGATAACAGATAAAAGATCTAAGGGATTGTCCTTAGCAGACCCTAATACATCCCGAAACGTCTGGTAATGGATGTGAAAGCAAACCAGCGGCTCGAAGTCGCCGCAAGTTATCTGCGGAAACGAGCAACATATTGCGTTCAGCATTTATGCATTCAGCGACCACATAGACAGGGGAGAAAGGAGCATGCAGAGCCAAGGATTATCCCAAAAGTTGGGACAGAAGGATCGGGCGGAGTTTGACGGTTCGGTGTATCGGATGCTCGCGGATTTTAATCAAGCAGCGATCTGATGGGGGGCTCCATGGAGTCGCGAGATGGTGCCAGGGCACCACGGGGGTTCGACACGTACAACAACCGCCGTGAGACGCGTCTATAGGTTTATACCTGGCCAGCAGCAACTCTCCTCTCCTCTCCGTCCTCCAACCCCGCGGGCTGGCGCCTCTCCTCGCGCGCGCGTACACCTCTCCGGAATCACCGATTTTATGGGCCACCTTCGACGTTTAATGAAGGAACTTTACGAGGCGGGATTTTGTTTTAAAGAGTGTATCGGCCTCGTCGATAATTTTCGCATAACGACGAGCCGCTATCCTGCCTCCACGACGCTCCCACTATGTGTCCTGGATGGAATGGAGAAGCTCATTTTTTCCTTTTCTTAATTCGTATCAACTGGTTAAGAGGTAGTTTCGACCGGGGTCCACGAATTTCACTGGTTAATGCCCGCGAAATATTTTTATGCCCGTCGAGATCTGACGCGACGCGACGGCCAAGGAAAATGGAACGAGTCGGACCCCTCCTTTTCATCTCGTGCCAGCATGATCGAAAATCCACAGTCCGTGGAATTCGAGCTCTAACCAGCATCCCGCGGGATCATTTGTTTATTCCCCCGGGATCGCATAAATAATTCCACGTTATCTATCGCCGCGTTCAATCGGTAATTACGAAGGAAACCAGGGCTTTCCTCGGGGCCGCGCCGCACGGGGTCTTTAATGGCATTCCAATTAATATTTCCGCCGCGATTCAATTAAAATTCAATTAATCAACCGGCAGAGTTCGGCCCGCCTAAGTCGCGGAATTAAATTTTAACCTGTCCTATATTAGTTATGGATTTGTTTGCCGCGTTCGGCGGCGTCTCACCCACCTGAAACTGGATCGAAGTCGCGAAGGGATACCTGCGGGAAGCGAGAGGGGGCGTGAATGAAAAGGGAGGAAGAGAAGCATGTCTTCCTAAGCTTGTAAATTTGGAGAAAAGAGATATTGGATCGCACAGATAGATAAGCAAATAGGGTAGATGCACCATTTGTGGCCACTTTAAGATATTGTACCAGTTTTGGCCACTTCTTAAAAAATATAATATTTTTCCGTGCAAGCAATAAATGTAACCTTATATTTCGGGCGGTATACTAAACGAAATATTTATGATGTGAAATTCTCCACAGAATAATGATCTGCAAGTAATTTAAAAGTAAGGTAATTATGCACATGGCCAAAAACAGTGCAATGGCCACAAACGGTACATCCACCCTAGTAGAAGAAAAACGACGATCGCAGGAAAAGTGGAAAAGTGAAGACGGGAAGATGACCAAATAGAATTGACAAAAGAAGAAAGTATCACGTAAAACAGACACTAAAGAAGGGAAATTTAAGACTACAGTTACCGAATCGTTTCAAAAGTGGATGGACTAATAGCGAGAAAGTGGATTCGCAATGGAGGTTAGAAATAACAGAGTTTCCTCGGGACGAGAGTATTGCGAGAATGATTTGGATGGGTGGAACGATAGACAGGGTAGTGTGTAGAATAGTGTGCGCCCCCACCCGCTGATTCTGAGCACGGTATCGGGCGTGCAAACAAATTGTCTTGTTTTAAAAGCACAAGGAGCAGAATGAACCGTGTGCCCGATGCGGTTGCTAGTACGTCGTCGTTCCCCGGCGGCTGCTGATATTTAATACACGATTCTTCGGCTGCATATTCATCGTATTGGCGCGGGATCCACGGGGGCGCGGTGAATCTTGTTCCTGGTAAACTTACACGGTGTACGCGGGCAGTAAATATATTCCTGCATCGATATTTTAGCGGCGAGGCAACGGGCATGTCCGGCGAAGAATTTCGAGGACGTTCTTTAAGCTGCCTGCACAAGTGATTCCGCGGCAGCTCGCGCGAACGTTAATTACACTCCCGCGGTCCAGTTAAGTGCTCACCGCTTAAAAATAGAAGGACTCGATCGGTAATTGGCACGTCAGCGATTCGTAAATCATTGGGGACTGGTGGACGACGCCGTTCGAGCTGGAGTCTCGCAGTTCTCCCCCTTTCTGAAAAGTGGATACGCGATTTTTATCAAGGACCATAAGTATTCTTTATTTCAGCGAGCAGTCGGGGCTTTGGTAGCTAAGTATTTCAAAGCGTATTGCAATGTGAACACGTTTTCAAATCTTCCACGCTGAGCAAACAAACTCCTTTATATCTGCTCCACCTTTCTGCTAATCCCTGTGATATTTTATACATTAGTCCCTTGTGCTTGTACACGCTTTAATCCATTAACGTGAATAAATTTTCTACAGAACACTCTCAATCACGGTGCAATGGTGATAGATGAAAGACTAGAAGTCTTCAACGCCAGAGATTTAGCTCTTCGACTTCACCATGGAAATTGATTGGATTGGAACGAGGAACTCTTATGCTCCGGATATTCGGGGGTGAGCGCCCCCGTTGACTTCTCGCGCGATATCAGAGGCTTCTGACCCTCCCAACCCCTTCTGTCCGTCCTGTTCGGGTGCAGGTGTTCCGGAGGTGGTGATAACTCGGCTCGATCCATCACTGCCTCGGACGCCCGTTCGAAGAGGCGGTCGAAGGTGGTTTAAGGTGGTTTGAGCTACACGAACGCGAGCGTGTAGACATCGAGCCTCTGTGCTCGAGTTGCCTTGGTCGTTACCAGCACGGGTAACTAACTGCGCGACGAGATATATCGCGGTAATCGATAGAACGCGCGCGGCCTCGACCCCAACTCGAAAACCGATGGCGACTGGACCGTCATCGAGGTAATTCTACAATCTTTACGATCGATCGACGTTTGCCAGTTAAACGAAATGCTGGTAATCAAGGTTCCTCATCGGACACGGCCGCCGGAAACTTCACTTCTGGACTCAAAGAACTAATGAAACTGCATTTTAACACCTTGAGTAGCGCAAGGTTTGGTGAAATGCCGTTTCAAGCCTTTCCCAGCGATCACTACTGGCTGAGAATGCTTTGTCTGTATCGCGCTGCGCTTTCAACACGTAACGACGAAGGAGACATTCGGAAATTACGTGCACTTTCGATGCTATCTAGAAAATACGAACGTTAAAACATGCCAATGCTATGCAGTAGGTGCACATTCTTCGCTGTGCAAACTCGCTGACGCCATTTGCAGTGTTGCTAATAGCAATGTGTAAGTATTTACTAATTTCTGAGCTTCAAATGAGTGTGCGAAGGGGGCACATGGGTATTTCTCCGTCAAAAAGTCTTAGAAGTATTTTAAAAAAGATTTCATTGAAAAATTCGAAAAATTGCAAGAGTTACAGCGTAAAAAGTAACGGGCGGGCTAATGAAGGTAAACGTACCTACCGCGGCGGGCTTTAAAGTCGTTTTTCTCAAAACTGAGTTTCTTAAGACGGTAACTCGTAACTCGAGAACGGATCGATATTTTTAGTTGAAATTTTAACTGAAGCTACAAAACACTTTTCTTCGCAATGTGGAATACGCTCGCTAAGTTCGCATAAATTTAACCACATTTAAGACCACATTTATCACAGTATTACTTCAGTAAAATCGTTTCTAAGTTGATATTTGTTGTATAACCCCGTGAATTTTTATTAAAATTTTTCAACCGAGTTTCAAATTGTAGAGTTTGAGTCAAAGGATAACCATGTAGGTACAGCGATTTTGCTTTTAGATGAATCGGTCAATCGGAATCATGTTCGCCATATGGGGGCACGCATTACTCAAGTCCTCACTTTGACGTCTTGTATATTAATTCATTTTTCATATTTCGTTAACATTCCTACTTAAAAATACGGCTTACATCCCTAAAAAATAATTCTTAAAAGAGCAAATGGTTTAAGTTATTACTGGCTCTAGAATCTAGCCCAGAAGCAATCGTTGATTTTAGGAGTCTAATCTACCTACCCCCTTAAAGAGAAAAGAACTCTGGCAGTATTAGTTATTCTTAATAATAATAATTATTCTTAATAATTAAGTAATAATTATTCTTTGTCAAATATATTACGATTTTTACGAAATATGGACCCAACGACAGCCATAGATAAATCACTTTCATCCCCATGTTAACAAACATTACACTTCTTTAAACTCCCCTGACCCTTTTTCTATCACCCCGTATGGTGTCGATCGCCGTGCCGTCGACGCATCGCGACTTCATCCCGCGCCCCTCCTTGGACTTTACAACCAGCGGTGGTTGTAACTCAACCAGTTTGCTCACCGATTCGTGTCGGTTGCCTGCATTTGCACATATCACGTCGCGGCTGTAGGTGCGAGGTTATTGCCACGGATTTGTCCACGCGAGCCGCGCCGCGTGATCGACGTTGTTCACGATCGCGGAAAATCGGCTGGATTTTCGCCACGGGGTGTTGGGGAGGATCATTTTCACGGGTGAAAGTACCGGCAGCCGGGCATCGGGCCCCGTAATCGATGATGTAAGGACGCATCGGAATTTTGCCGCGGGAACGGCGCCCAATTCGAATTAGTGTTACGCGATAAATCTGCGGAAATATCGAACCCCTGCTCGCCACTCGCTGCCCTGAAATTCGACGTACGTGCACCAAACTCCCGTCAAGCGTTTGCACGAAAATTTATCTGTTTAGGGAGCTCTCATCTGCATTCTCTAGAAATTTCATTACATACAGCCCGTTTATAAATTGAACGATCAAATTGTGTTCATGTGCTCCAAGAGTAGAAGTAAAACAGAAATGGTATTAGAAAAATCTAGCGCTAATGTTAATTATCTAGCGCTATGTTAACTGTCCGACAATGAACGCGAGTCAACTTTGACCCGTATTCTGTCTTCGTTAGTAGACGATTCGCAGAATGTGACGAATATTTGCAATAGGTAGGTATATTTGTACATTCTATACAATTGTTGTGCGTAAATTACAGAGACGTATATTTATAAATAAATGCCTTAATTTTGTGAATAAATTTAACATTTTTATCTCATAAGTATGTGTACGTTTTTATTATTTTGTGTGTCAGAAATCACCTTGTTCTGACTGGTGTCTCACCGTCGAACATTCCGCCATTCGACGGTTAAATACAAACAAAGCAACGGGGAGTTGCTGTTAGAACACGTAATATTTACCCAATCTATCTATCCAAGTTATGTTTGTTATTTGAAATGGTAGAAGATAAGGGTATATCATTATAGCAACTGCATTGTTAACAGAAAGAGTGTCAATATGTAATATTAACTAGTATTACCTAAAATTGTAATTTTTATTTATTATACTTTTTTCATCGATGTAAAGAATAATATAAAAAATTTCTCAAAGGAAAAAGTTACTTTTTCTTTCAAATGCTATAAATTGTTCAACTTTTCATTTTTATTTTAAATTGGGTCAATCCCAACGTAAACTAACTTTAAGAAACTTTTCTTTTTTTGGCAATCAGAAGTTACATCATCGCAGAGGTTGAAAAAATTCTACAATAATTAACAAATAACAAGAAAGTTCGACCTAAAATGAATATTTTCTACAAGTTTAAAGTTGCCTCCATATATCCCAAGTCTTTAAAAAAGAATCATAGATTTCAGTGACTTTTGGGGCTGTTACACGAGAATCCCCCCTTAAATACCGCCTCGATCCAGCAACATTGATCTTCGGATCACCTCGAAATTCGTCGCGCGCGAAAGTCGCGTCAAACGCTTTGCACGCGGAAAAAAGTAGAAATCTCGTGTGTACATGGCGCGCACAAGGGGTGAGGGATAATGTATGTGTTTGTATTATGCGTGCTACGTGCGTGAATGAGCGATCGAGGGAAAAGGAGAGGATAAGCCTGACGTGCGTGCGCGAGAAAGCTCGAGGAGGAAGGGAGAGGAATAAACTGTGGCGAGGTGAAGCCTCGATGGAAGCATGTGTGAAAAACGCACGAGCAAGAAGGAAAATGTACCTCGAAGAGGGGCAGGGAGGTGTAAGGTGGGAGGGTGGCATTTACGAGGCAACCCTCCTAGGTAATATCTCGGTGCCACGCAATTTTTAATATCGAAGGGTGTTTTCTCACCTTCGCCGCGGCATTATACGGCGGATTTTAAATTTAAAGGTCGCGGCTGGCGAGCCCACCTATCTATCCGATATGCTAATAGCATAATATCCAGCCGCGGGGCCGGCCCGATAATTCCACAAGCCCGGCTCGTGGGATCTCGGCTCGGGGCATAAACAATAGGCCCGTGTCGCACGGGTCGCGGAGCGGCGCGGGCGGTTGCGCCGTCGAACGTGATTTTGCTCCTCGCGACGAGGCGCGCGTGCGAACACCTGTTCCCGCGATGCGTTCGCCGGATCATTTGCATTTTAGATCGACTTGTTCGTGTGCCGCTATCGTTTCGCAAACCGGTAGCGAGGAAATTTGCGCAGTGGTTCCGAAAGCTCACCACTCAATGCAATTTGTATTAATCTTTCTGGAATCTTAATGGACCAGGCAGTGTTTCTGGTAAGCAGTCAAACTACGTTGGAAAAAATTCTGGTTTAGAGTTAGTTTTGAGCGGATAGTGGGAGCGGGTAAATCGATACAGCGGTGCTGCTTTGCAAAAATTACAATTTCATGCAGAACAGTTGAGCCTCCATAGGCGGCCTTTTTCTTGAATCTTCCATTGTTACTTATTCTTGAATTTTAAGCGGGGTTGTTTTTAATGGTGTCGTTAGACGTTAGGAATGTATTCTAATGATCGATATGAAAATTGTCGCATGTACTTACACAAGCACATAGGTCTGCGAATGCTATGATATCGGGTTCTAAGTGGTTTTTAAAAGTTTCACGTTGAAGTTAATGTCTGATTGAAATATTAAACAAGTAAACATGATTCTAATCCAGTGGGACAGGTAGTTAGGTAAGAGATAAGGGTAAGAGTGACAGTATTAGTTTCTGATTAGTCTCCATATCATGGCATATCTTTATTTTAATGCTGAAATGGCGGGCACATTCTCACTTCACATATGAGCGAGCAAATAGAAATAGTGCAACACCTCAGCGTTTTTATGGGGGATTAACTTATCCACATTTACATTCTAGGGAATGGCCGTGGCTAAAGACACATTTTACATTACATTTTAACTACAAATTTCATAAATCAAAGTTTCTAATACGGATTTTTTGAAGGGCTAACTCGCTATTGAAATATTTGCAGATCTATGTTTATAGGAAATGTTCTCGTTATTACTATCAGTAGAATACGCGCCTTTTGATGGAAATTGTTTCAAACATCCTGTATAGGAATAGGTATTCCAACAATAAAATTGTAAAATTCACCAAGTACATAAAATGTACAAACACCAAGAAATCTGCATTTCTGTGGAATAGTATGCACTGAAATTGAAGAATATAGTTCGGTAAGAGTTGGTAACTGTTATTAACTGGGTCCTTTGTCCGTCAAAACGTCATATAAAAGCAACAACTGACATAATATTTTATGTCTTTGCTGAGGTTTAAAAAAACCATTAAATCTTTGCGAAGTGTCAAACCATTTTACCCAAAGTGGATGCAGTTTCAAATGACGAGTTAACTCGTCTTCCCCAGTTGCCAGGTTAAAGGTAGCACGAGACCAGTCTGTACTCGCGCGACCTATAAGAAAAATTGACATTCGACTTAGAAAGTATGTAGGTAGGTACTCCCATTTGCCCCTGGCTTTCTTATTTCTGTCGACGTTGCGTGGCACGCGGCTAATCTCGAATAAAGTCTGTGCACCGCGATCGTACGTTCCGCGACATTTACGCCTATTAATAGCAAGCGCTATGAATGTACATCACGGGCCAGTTGTTCAAACAAACGGGGCCACTCGTGCGGCGCATTGTGTGTGGAAGGTGGACGTGAAAACAAACCAGCCGAGTCCCCGGGAGCGTAATTTGGCGTGTATATTGCGAATGCTTAATGATTACGAGGTGCTCGCGGACCTGATGTAATAGATTGACTATAATCGAAGCGGTGAGCGTGTCGTCTGTAAAGACACTGCTCCAGTAAAAATATGGAGTGGAGGTTGCTGTAAATTTGATATTATAATATTATTTCGAGTTACAGACATTGAGTTACACTCAGTTTAGATGCATAAGAAGTTCCTCATACTTACAATTCGATATAGAAACATTTACTTAGAGTCGACTTTAATGTACAGAAATGAAGTTGCACTCCATGAGAAAAGATTTCTGCAAACGACAGTTTGCAAATTACGACCGTATTCAATTGAGGTTCCTACTCTCACTTTATAAATTTTAATATCAATTTAAATATTCGAGATTCGGCAAACCAACGGTAATTAAACACATGCAAAAGCGGAAGAAAGTTCTTTGAATGGGAAACACGATGCAGCGACCTTGAATGACGATACTGTGCGCAAAACCGAAACGGTACCAAGACCAGTAAATTTGTCAGCAAGAGCACAGTGAGTTTCTTTCGCCTAGGCTCGTACTGGCCAACGATTGATTTATATGAGGCGAGCTTGGAGCAAGTATTTATGGAGCTTATTTGTATGCGCACGAAAGATAATTAAAAATATGGTGGTTGGGTCAAGGCTTCGAGAAAACGAAAAATAAGGATGAAAGGAGCTCGAGGAAAACGACTGAAAAATACGGATGGGAAAGCAAAAACTGTTCGCAGGAAAAAGACTTTTAGGAGTACTAATTTAAGGGGAAGGGGGTTAGTTAAGAAAAACTGGTGGCTTTCAATTCAAGAGTTTCATGAAATTACTTAATAAATTTTTCAAATGGGAAAATTGTGTACTAATACTTTAATTAGTAGGATTGCACGAAGTCACCCTACATTCCTTCAGTGACAAACACAGAAATTTTCGAATATGAAGATTTCGAAGTGAAGAATAGCTTGAGCTTGAATTGAAAATAGTAAATGAGCTGCTGTACTTATATATGTGCACGAAAAGAAGAAAATTTCGTTTCCACGAAAGAACACGAAAATCGCGATAATGTAAAGGCAGCATACACCCCCTGCTGAATAGAGAACAGCGCACAGGATAGTGTTCCCACCCTCAAACTACGCTAGGTTACCCTTAACCATGAAATGGCAGAAGGATGGACCGAGAGAGAGGAGCATAAACTCCCACGGGGTAGGAAATTAGAATTGAATAGTTGATGAATTTTAGGAGCGAATTTTAACCGCCGATGCGCCTGGGTGGTTAATTCGCGATGCGGCGAAACGTTTTCCACATCGAAAATTCCGCATCCGATTCGTTCTTGATGTTTCCACGTCTTACGAATTGAAAATTTCCAACACATCGTAGTCGTCGATTTCGTAGAATGTGTCTGTACGAGTGCTTCCTTAAATCAAGAAAATTATCGCTTACAGAAAATAACAAACAAATCATTCTATAATCAAGACAAGATCAATTAGAATACTCGTGGCCAATCCCTCCCTCCTTCCACGTTACGTTAATGCAGAATATGTAGCGAGAAAATAGAGGAGAAAAATCTAATGCAATTTTGGTAGAGTCCCTTACGCGAATAAAGTCACTTTTGACTACGGAAAAGTGACAAAATATATCGTCGAGCGTTACATCGTTACGTTCCCGATTCACGTCTTCGCGCCTATGCACAATGTCTATAATAAAGTAGCAGCGTGGCCCGTAATACATCGCGTATAATACGACGGACCGAGCGATCCATCGTGGCGTGGAAACCGTGCAGTAAGTAATTAGGAGCCGGGTGTGGATTGAGCTAAGGCAAATATTACGTACTTGCTCGCCTACTCCCTGATACATGCACGAATGCGCATTGGTGGACGCGCGGTCTGAAACGGCCTGGCCCGTCGAAATTACATATTTACGTGTGTACACGTAAGTAAGCGACGACTCTGGTTGTACGCGCCTGTAACTTCTCCCCAGATACATTAAAATATAAATGTGTATTTGATTTTACGTTCGCCGAAGGACGAGCGCGCGCGCGCAGTCACACACACACGCGCACACCAGTCGCATGCGTCGGTTCATGGTATCATATTAAAATCCTTGCCTTTGGTGTTTTATTTCATGATTACATATTGCTGTTTGAATTTCGGCACTGTGCTACGGTGTTGGTTGAAAGGAAGTTTCAAAATGTGATTTCTGTGTATGAACATGTATAAATAACCTTAATATTGGATTATACCTATCTTGTTGGCATCACTGATCGATTTTAGAAAATGCCTTGATTGTAAATGATGTAAATGATCAAAACAAGGAAATTTCCGGTGTAAACTATGGTAAAAATTCTGTGATTTGAAAAGAAAGAACCATGTTCCACGTACGGTAGACTGGGGGCGGTAGTAACAAGGGGGCGAATGTAACACGCTAAACATCTCAAAATATATAATAATAGATATTAACACCAATTTTTCGTATATGATGAAGAATAATATTTCGAATACACACATCCATGTCCTAAAACTACAGATACGCAGTAGACATGGATAGTGAATAAAATAACTTTTTGATACCCTAAAATAACTTTTTCTTACTGATTTAAAATTGCAATATAAATTAACAAAATTGCAACAGAACCGAATAGTGACAGAGCCAAGGAATAATATTGTCTTGATTTGTATGGAATCCTATAGCATAGCACAAGCAAACCAAATGAAAATTGAGCAGATGAAGAATGCGCCATCAAAAACGTTTCTATTCCTAGCACAATTGTGATACCGCATAATTGGTTATAGATTTTACTCTTTTCATTTATTATTATAATTTAGTAAATATAAATAAATAAATAAATATTTTAATTTTGTAAAATTAAATTCGACCCCATGCAGTGTTACAACCGACCCGGGGTCAGCGACGGTGGTACACCTTCTCCGCTTCTCATTTTCTATTAACAACCGGACTTTATTTGACATACAGCGAAACTGTCGTGGTTCAATAATAACAGTTCCTGCATATTCGTATTCCAAAGTCAAAGTGTGACTAAAATAGAAGAATACCCCAGAATATATCAACGATCTCCTGAATATATAGAATTAAAGAGAATAAGTTTGGAATTCGATGTTTGGACTTCTCTTCTTCCCTTGCAACAAAAAAATAGCGAGTAATCTTACCACTTGAACAATTTAAAAATCCAAAGAGAAACCCCCTCCCATTCAAGACACACCCTACAACTGTCGAAAAAGGGTTCGAAATCTCATCCCGCAGTGAAATTTCGCATGGGTTCCGTGTGTTAGAGACAGGACAGTTACAACAGAAGCCGGGGACCAGGCTTTCACTGTGATTTCATACGCTCACCGACGCGTGCACACGTAGATTGAGCGCGCGCGGGCGCGCCAGCCGCAGCCACCCTCGACGTATCTATCTATTAAACATCGGCCCTCGGTTTTCTTTTCCCCCTCCGGCAGCCAGTCGTCTCCTCTCGACGGTCGCTCTCGCATTATCGATATTAAAGGAAGATACCCGTCTGGAGCGTACCTGACCGTGTCGCGTCGAGAGGATTAATTAACTCGAGCGCGCGACATCGAGAGCGGAAACCGGGCTTTTGTTCACCCTCTCGCTCCCGCGTTCGACGCCCCCTCCCTTCGTCGTTCTCTCTTATCCAGCTGCCGGAGGATCTCCGCGCTTCCGGGTTCCACGGCTCGCGAAATTCTCCCGTGATTTTCACGGCACGGCCAGGCTCCGGCACGCGTGAAAGAGGTCGATGAATAAACTCGGAGATAGAGGGAGATTTGTGCGCCGTTACCTAGGGCCGAGTCTCCTAGGACGCTTCTGAAACGATACTGTGCCCGTTTCCGGTCACGGGTAGTTGCACGAACGCGAGTTGAGTTTTTTATTGCGCCGCCTATGAGGCTGATGTACTTACGTGTACCAAGGTCCTACTGAAGTCAGATTTGGGGATTGGTCGTACAGTATATAATGGGGATTAACTGTAAAATGGTTGTTGATTTATTCGATTGGGTGCTACCAGTAGCTATGTCTTAGCAATTTCAAGGTGAACAAGTAGTAATATGGCTTTGAATTGTTTTGTTGAGGGCTAAATTGTATTCTGTTTGGAAATAAAATTGTTTAAAATCATGTTGAATATACGTAATTGGTAATCGAGGCAAGGGGTGATTAATAATATTTCATTCAGAATGAGATGATGAACACATTAGATTCAAACACCGAAAATGGTTTAGGAAACGAATTGGTAGAGGAAATCTTTTCGATCAAGAAGAATCCAGACAGCCAGAAATAGAGATTAGGAAAAGAATGTATGATTACGAAGAGTCAAAGACAGAAAGAGAGAAAGAGAGAGACGATGGCAAGGAGAAATGAAGAGAGCAGAGATCAGAAGGGAGCAGTCTATCGCACCCCCGCTCGAAAGGGGTGTCTACATGGCTCACCCCCGTAAATCGGAGCAACGCAATAATTTACGCGACTGCGTTAATAACGGTACCGTCCGAGGAAATCGCGCTCGAGAAGGGGTGGTCGGGGTGTTCCCGCCCAGGAGGGTGGGTGGTGGCGATTTATTTTATTGAATGTTAAATTTCATGCGACCGCTCGAGTTCGGGCCTTCGGCATTTAATTAATTCACGGGGCCGCGATAAATTCTCCGTAATATATTTGATTAAAGGATAATGCCGCTGGTATTTCCACCCGCCGCTACTCTTTGACTCGCCCCTCTGCCTTTCCCTCGCAGTTTCCACTGTTCCATGTCTTCCACCCCCGTCCCATCCCCCCCGTTACCCCCGATGGCGGGCTGCCGGTTCCCTTAAAATCGGTACGGCCATCTCATTATCGGGATTGGTTCGGTTTTTGTTTCTCCGCGCGAACAATGCTCGATCTCCCTTGTATATTTACCGTTCCGTTCTTCGATGACGTTTCAATTCCCGTCCGCTTCCGTTTTCGCCGCGTCTACACGCCGCTAATTGACGCCAGAAACTGCCATCGGCGAGCAGAGCTAATTAACTAACGTTTTCTGTTAGCCAAACCTCCATGTTCTTCGGCGAGGAAAGGAAACGCGTGATAGCAGCTATTTGTCAGCGAACGTTTATAGCTGCTCTAATGAAGATGGTAGGCGTGATTTTCAAGGGAGGAAAAACTACGAGGGAATTTCTCACCTTTTTAGGTAAATGGGGTGATAATATGTTGGAGCTTCGTGTTCTGAATCACATTCTTTTAAATCTTGGAAATAAGCTTTATAACTTTGGTGTAACACTTCTGAGGTGTAAGGTACTTGCCCATTGTTTTAATTCTATTATTGGGCATAGTTTGAAAGAAGGGCCAATATAAAGTAGAGTCATGATAATATGTGCATACATTAAATTAACTTGTAGTAATAGTGAAAATTACAATTAAAGCTTTTACTTTACCAAACAAAATTTTTGAACCCCCAGTTTGAGGTTAACAAAGAAGAGTTTCTTTACGCAGGATGAAAATGCACTTACATATTCATACGAATTCAAAGTTACTTTTTCTTGCAGACTGAATGTACGTTTTGTATAGGATACGCAGTCTGCGATACCAAAAGCTTAGTACATTTTCTCCTTAATTTACTACTACTATATCCTCGTCCAATTCCCAATCTTGTACGATTCCAAGCACGTTTATGGAAGAGTTACATGACACGTCCGGTTCCATTGTCACTCGAACGCAGTTTCGCGTGTAACCAAGCTCTTTCCTCGGGTCAAGTTTACAGTTGACACGCTAGAAAAAGGGACCTTGCGCGCATTTTTAGACGTATAGTGCATCGGCACGCAACAACCTGCACTATTTTCGTTCCCGGTGACGTGAAAGGAAGCATCGAAGAAAGGATCCTCACTATTGCGACGTCGACGATCGAAAGAGAATTATCTGTATAGTCGGGACAAAGTGGAGTGGCCGCTCGAGGTCACTCGAGGCACCTGCCCCCACCACTGTCATCGCCAAGTCAGACCCAATCGAAGCTTAGTCCCAAACTATATAGGCTTTCCAGAAATAAGTGTTCCAGAAGTCTCGAGTCCACGCCTATAGACTGATTTCAGCCGAGAATCGTTGCGTAGCGAGCGATTAAAAGTTTTCTTCGCGTGTTGCCGGCCTTAATTTCCATACGCGACCGGGGCAACCGCAGTATTATGACGTCACAACCGGCCCGACGATCGCGTGCACGCACTCGTCAAAGGGTTGAAGCATGGTTCGCGTCGGTGACGGTCAATAAGTCCTCCTTGGGCACGTTCCACATTAAGAAATCGATCGAAAGCCAAGCTTAAGAAGGTCGTGGTGACCCCTTGCAAGCGCTTTCTGCGTTTAACCTTTACGCGATTACTCCTCGCGATCGTTTAACTGCGGACCTCGTTCGACTCTGGTTCCCAGAAACTGATCGACTTTATGAAACAATGAGTGTTCCAGCAATATCCATTAGGCGTTGATCAAGTAAAAGCGAAAACCCCCATTTCGTCACATTGCCGATTCTTCGAATTACTAAATGGGATGCTGTGAGTTACAAAGAGACGCGAACCTTTATTTTGATGCCAGAATTCTGGTTTCAGGTAGAGATATCAATTGAATGGATCTATGATCTTGTGCGTCTTAGGGTGAATCTTTAGGGACACTGATTTTAAAACACCCCTAATTGTAAGACAATTGTAGCGATAAAGTGAGAACCGCTGGCCGGTGGGCGAATTTACTGCCACGAGGTTCGCGCTAATATAGAGGGGGGCTTGATAATGATCTTAAATTATCGATCCAATTGTTTATACGCCGGCGCAATTCCATTTAATGCCGCGAGTCGAGCCGCCAGCCCACTCGCTTATTCTACTTGCAGCTAACACCTTTCTCGTCGTTTCGTGCGTTAACGTGCAGACCCAAGCGTTGAATTTATCGTGTTAAGCACGATTTCGGGGCTAACTGATTCACTGGGCTAACAGCCACCAGGGTTCGGGGGATTATTTACCCCCATGGCGACGCTGGCGTCCCCTAAATCTAATTTCTGATCATCTATTGTGATCGAACAGATACTTTTGAGATCTTGGCAACTTCTGAAAGATGTATAAACATTGCAATGCTTGCTCTGACAATCCCGAACAGTTCCTTTAAATTTGTCTCAAAATTTATGCACACACTTTTGAACTTTAATATTGAGCTTCAGAATAAAATATTTAAACAAATTGTTCTTCTAATTTGTTGGTGTCTGGAATTAAATTACGGAAGCTTATCTATGCTGGGAACTGGGATAAATGAGATACAGAAAAATACAAAAATATACGCCAAATAATGAATGATGAACCTACCACGTGATGACTAATTGAGATAGGAATTTGTGTATTACAGACTGCATGAATTAGTTTGGAAGAAAATAGAGAATTATTGTAAGTTAATTTAATGGTTTGGTCACTGAGGAAAAACCAGTCTTATCTATTGATCTTTCACAAGAAAGAAGGAAATGTATCAGTGGCATTCTACATTTTCACAAAGGAAAATCTTCAACAACCTTAGTGGAAAATTAAGGTAGAATATTCACGAATGAAAGCTGATTCTTGGTTCCGAAAGAAATCTATTAAGGTGCAAATCGCATTAACGATTGAAATAAGGCAAAATTGAATGTAATTTAAGTTTCGAAGCATTCACAGTGTTCCAATTAACGTGAAAGTGAGATTCACTTTGAGATAATGGCTTTCTTTATTGGCGCATGAGCGAAGAGAGCACTGCTCAAGGAAGAACGACGCTTCAGTGGCGTGTTTGCAATTACACGTGAAATTATTCAAACTACAGTTGTAAAAATACATTATGATAAATTTGAATAGATCAGGTTATAGTAGGCAAACGTATTATGTACAGTAAACTTTGGCGAAACAACCTGTTGTAAAGTGACGAACAGCTTCCTTACAACTTCTGGTCATGGGACCACTAAGTGGCCGTGAGGGTTTAAAACTGATTTTTACATAGGAAAAGGCCAAAAATACATTTGTCATAACGGAGGTGTCATAGTCCAATAAATTATTAGCAATAATATTCAAAGAAGTGTGAAAAAGCTGCGCATCTCTTTTCATGTTCCACATTGATAAAAAGAATTTTTACATCACCTAGAAATAATTCAACAATGAAGCTAAACTAAATCAAAATAAAGTTATCGTAAACAATTTTTGTAAAATACCGTTCCTGCTCCTAAACTTCTGTTCATGGAACTTTACCTAGCTAAACCAACAGTGGCTCAACGAATTCTAATGTAAAATTTATAATTTCTGTCTAATTATCATTGATTGAGGAGACGATAGCGAGAGGTTAAACGATGGTTTGAGAATTCCTGGCCGCATAAATTACTCACACTGTAAAACAGCAAGTTGTACGAGTGCATTCGCGCTCTCATGCGTTACAGCTTTCACTAGGCTATCGGAATGAATCAAGCTTACATCGTTGGTCATTGGAATTAATCGTCGTGATAGACGGACTCGCCGCTTTAGCCACTCCAATAAAATCGCTTTTACAAAAACTGCACTACCTTTACTTCCGCGACTGTTACATAAAAATTCACTTTTACCCGAACCGCTTCGCAAAGTGCAGTCGAGTCGCGCTATTTTCGATATTTCTCGTTTTTTTTTGCGCGCGCATTCGTCCAAACGTGGCTGCTGCGTAGTCACCGCAGGCGTCCTCAAAGTAATCGCTCAAAATAACAGAATAAGCACCGAATCGAATGAAATGTTAGATAAATCGTGACTAGAAGTTTTTAGAAGTTTAGTATATTGAAATGATAGAAGCATTCATAGTCGAAACTGAATACTTTGTCGTATATTCCGATTTCCTCTCGCAAACGGAAATGAGTAGCGCTCGACGGCCATATTGGTGCACAACTGGCAAATTGCTCCGCAGCGGAGAACGTCGACGGTCAGGTATTAATTGGAAACGCATTAGGGGTAACGATCGATGAATAGATTGTGATCTGAACGTCGTTAATGCGGGCCTAACAATTTAATGAGAGACGTCCGCCTGCCGACCATTATTTAACGAGTCCTTTCCCGGTAACGTGACTGGTCGATTTTTTAAAAGCCCGGCGTGTCAAACTCCCATGGAAAATGCCACTATTCTTGGTCGAAGAGTAGCAATATAGACTTTTCAATATGATTTTCGAATCTGAAAATAGGAAGACCAAGAGTATTTCTGTTTAATATATGCTTTAATAAATTATACTTTATTTAGAAATACGAGGTGACTCAAGGGGGTGGACTAACAATAAATACACCGTTTGCACATTTTTATTATAGAATTATATATTCCTAAATTATTTCTCCTTGTTTTTAAATCACCCTATATTAATGTCTTCCGAGGAATAAAGGGAAGCCAAGGCTTCTTCGAATCGGGGCACAGGTTCCTGGGGTCGTCGTAGAATAAGAGCAGCATTTTTGCGCATGTTTTTCATGTTACGCTAGACTAACTAACGGTCCCCGATACGAACGCCACGGAGATTTATTTCTCCTGATACCGTCTCCTAATTATCGTACTAACTTCTCGAGGCTGAGCCGAGGCTTAGCCGCCGCCCAGAAATATATCGGAGTCCTTACGCGAATCGATCGGCGAATAAAAACTTCGCCGCGACGCGTTTATGCCCCCGACTATCGTGCAGCACGCTTAAAAAATTATTGCTCGAAATCCTTGGCTGCGAGTAATCGCCGAAGCGTTCGAATCGTCGGGCACGTCCGGCAAAAAGGCTCTTTAAGCTAAACGCTGACTTGCTCGTGGCCAGATGGAGCCACTGCAATTGCTGCCTAAACGCCCGGCCACCTAATCGCTCGGTCGGATCCTTCCACCCATCATCAAAGCAGGAAGGAGTTAGTGACTCTAATATCGTCCCAATTATACAGAGACATCAGCTCCATCGCCAGACGATGCAATAGACCCCAGATTACTGTTGCTTGCGGTCGCCACGCTCGGCTATTCAGATCCAGGTGCGTTTAACCCGGCCAGATAGTTCGATCCAACGGTCTTGGTGTCCTTTTAAATTCGGAGCAAGCGGGGCTAAATCGATCGGAGGGGGCGAATTCCCCGCGCTGTATTGAGTAGTTTATTGCTTTCATGCATTTGCATGCTAAGTAGTCGCGTGCTTACGAGTAATACCAGGCCCGGCTGATACCATACACCCCCGGCAAGAATGGCCTATCTAGCCTTCGGTCTTCGATATTGCGGGCCGCTGGGACACTTATAAATTGAGATTTTATCAGGCCGTAAGTCGGGGATTACGAACGGACCGACGGAAACGTTATATGCGCCCAGGAACGGACCTCGCCTCGTGTCTATATATCACCCGCTCCTTTTCCGCCTTTTTGCAAACGGCCGGCCGCCGCGACACCACCTGCGCGCATTCGTCGCTCCGGAACGCTAAGAAACCATTGGAGCGGGGATAAAACTGAAAAATGGCGTTCTTCTAACGACACGTTAGCCCCGGCTCGAACTGACCGTAATAATATATTTCAGCAGATTAGCCGAGTGTTCCTCGCGGCGCGAGCCGCAGCCAGGCATCAATCGGTTCAGCGAGTCTTTCACCCGCGTTATTGAACGGCGTGAGGTGTTTTTTAGCTGACAGGTTTGTTGAACCCATCGTGAAGTGGAGAGATCGTGTTTGATGATGATAGTCTTAGGGAACTGTTGGATGTCGAATGGAAGACCAGATTTTTAACTAATTTCTCTAATCTTCCATCTGTTACTTTGTGCTAGTCTAGGAATCCTAGGGCCTGCATTTGCAAGTATCAATCACTTCCGTTTACCGAGTCCTCCTATCGCTTCTTTTCCCTTTGCCAAGGGTACATAACATGAACTCAACGACATGACACTTTCTAATGAAGCAGCCCTAATAGGATTACAGCCCCTTTCGTTTACGAGACTTTAAATTGAGACTGAGGAATAGTCGTTGAATGGGAGAAGCGCGTTCCCGAAGTAAAAGTGAAACTGAACCGCAAAGAAGAGAATCCAATCGCCTCGTGTCCGAAACAGTCGGGACCACAATTCGCAAGGGTCTCCCCTTTATATTCCCGAAGGGTTGCGTGCGCTCAGACGCGATCGGAGGCACCGTAATTTCCTGTCATGTAATCGTTCGTTTCGAATCTTCAACGTTGCGATCGCCGCTGGACTCTCGCGATTCTATGCTTCCAAGGAATCGAACGATCGTGCCTGTATGAAGAGGTTCCACGAATTCACGGAACGGAAGTTGTTACTGTGCAGCAATCCTGGAAGTCGTTCAACCTCTGGAATCTATATTCCTTGCTTCTCGTTAAATAAAGCGAGAGCGTGGCCCGAAGCAACGGCATATGTGGCAGTTTTTATTAATTCCACTGTCATTATTCCTTGAACAGCGAGGGCACCGTAATGTGTACCAGCGCGATGTTGCGGCATCGAAATCTACTTCGAAGTTCACCAGAAACTGGACAGGAATCTGGAGGAAGTCGATTCTAGACTGCGGAAGGAGGACAAAGGTAGAAAAGGAAGATTTGTAGAAAAGAAGGCGAGTGAAATCGACGAGGGGAGCCCAGTGCCGACCCCTAAGTAGGGGAGGGAGCGTTGAAGACACCTGACGTCTCGCTGGCGGAGCCAGAAATTCCAATTTCCGAATTGGAAGCCCCACGGATTAACCCCACGGCATAATCGTACCTTTATCAATAGGGGATCGTAACGAGCTCGCAGATAATGGCGGCCTATCAGTCCTCAACGGAGAAACAATGATGGATGTGGGAGTCGGTGTTTTCGTGCTCCCCGCGACAGCCCCGTTGCCCTTTCGCTTTCTGCTTCTTTTATCCCTAAAACGAGGGGTGCTTGGTAGCGATAGGCAGTGACGCTTCGAATTACTTTGAATATAATGTACAGCGTGTGTCTAAAGGGATGTCACAAATTTTTCAAGCTCATTTTAAATCCCAATACTGACAAACGGATTCCTGCAGTATTTTTGTTTAACAGTAAGAAGTCTAATGACAAATGTTGAAAATGACTGTTGGCGACTTAGCCTAACTCTTTCCCATTCAAATGACTTCATTGCATGTCTTCTCTAAAAATTGTAATTCATTGAAGGTGGAAGAGTTTTAAAAAAATTGAGTGGACAATAGTTCTGAAGGAAGGATTGCTTTCTCCTAAACCTACTAGAGCTATATGTATAATGCTAGGAAATATCGCGATGGAAGCATGAATTACGTTGGGAGCCAAGAAAGCCGGTCTACGTCGCAAAATTATTCAACAGATGAGTCGAAATCGAAGTGTCCCGCGCAAACTCGAAGACCAAAAGGTACCCCCATAAAAAATCGTCGAGTGTTCTTCAATAATTTTCCGAATGGAGCCGACAGAAACGCGAATTCATAACATTTCTCTCGCGCAAGTGGTAAGAAGTCGCGGCAAACGGCAGGGTTTGGTGGGCCCAGGGGGGTCGGGGAGGGGTTTGAAGTGGCGGCTGCAGCGACGGAAGTGGGCTCCTTCCTCCCGCGTGTACAACCACCCCCGTTCGCCCTCGTCACGCCGTTTTCCCCCTTTTTCCTTCGTTTTCGATTACGCATGAGCGATCGCGTAAAAATTAGAAAGGAATCCACGGAGAATGAGCGCGCTCGGATTAAAAGCCGCGGCGCGCTCGAGTATTTTCCCTCAATTCCGCCCCTTCTGGCCTCCTCCGCCGTTCTGCGCCCCTTCTGGCCTTACTACCCCGCCGCCCCTTCCCACTCCCACTTGGCCTGCCCGCGAGGCGATAAAATGGGCCACTACGCGGCACGAAAAATTTTACAATCAAGCCCCAGACAAGCTAGTCCTGCGGTGCATAGTCTGCACCGTTGCTTCTCGCCGGCAACCCCCGTGACGAGGGATGTCCGGGGTGGCGGGGCGTGGATGGCAGAGAGCCACTCACTCCGCCGCACACGCCTCGGATATAATAAGTCACGTGACATTAATATTTGAAAGCAGTCGGTACGTGGATTGCATTCGGAGTGGCTCCGTTTCTGCGTCTCGCAATATTCCTTCCTTCCTGCCTTCCTTTCGTCTATTTCTTCCACGAGCATCCGCCCACCTTCAGACCCCCCCTCTCCCACCACCGCCGGTCCTCTTCCCTTCTCTTATACTCTTCGGCACTCGTCGGACCGACGCGACGTCCCCGCGGAACAGCTGCAATTCCTCTTGTTGCTCCGTGGGACGGGCCCGGAAGAGGGTGTTTCGAACGCTCGGGATTGATTCGCGCTTGAGATACAGTGGTGGCTCGAGAAGAATTACTGTAACGACCTTTCTGTCGTCGGCGATATCCACGGGTGGTGGTAATTACACGGTAGGAAATTATCGAGGAGGATGGTACTTGAACGTTTCTCGGGTAAAGATGTTAAGTATTTGGTACATCTTGTTATAAATATACAAGGCATCCCCTTACTTGTACGCAAAACTTTAGGAGCGAGTTAAAGTGTAAATTGATGTACTACCTTGATTACGCGGAGGTCACGTCGTAATGCGAGTCAGCCAGAGGGGCTACGTAGTAACTTCTGAATCCAAGGTTCAACCCTATTCGAGTCCCTACTGGGGCGTTTTTCACATCTAACATTCGACAAATAACTTTAATAGGAGTTTCCTTAGGTGCTTTTTAAAAAATAATTTATTGTATCACTGACTTACATATGTGGTTTTAAATAGTGATTCGGTTGCATTGCGGCTTTTACTCTGCATCTATCGTTATTTGTGCAATAAATGCGTTATAAGTATTATTATAATTATTATTATTATTATTACTTACATTTATCCTGTTTGATCGTGTTCCTTAGATGCACATGTGTAGGCGTTCCCGCGATGTACCAATTTTTCACGCGTCCTTACCTTCCAATTTCACTTGAAGAACGTTCATGAAGCCACCAAGATTTGCTTTCGGAAATTATGTTATTTCTTTGGGGTCCCTCTTTCTTTTACGCCAAGTATTTCGTAAAAAAGGATCCACCGTGCGAATGACGGGTTCTTGTAAGAAATACGATGTCATTTTTCCTGTAAGTGGTACATTCGTCTTCCTTCTGTTCATTCACACGATCCAGTTCGTGAAATTTTATGTTCTTTCGCAGGGGGGAAGGGGATTCCGCCATGCTGTCGATGCTGCGACGAGCGAGATTCATTCAGCCACTTCTGACCATTATTCATGTGGTCTCATAGAAAGTACCTGTAGCTCAAACACTGCTGATTCCAGGAATCATGGAGCACTCAAGGTATAAATAACTTGTGGCGCAGGATTCTGAAAGAAGCGATACGCTCCTGGATAAAACAATTAGCGCTTTAGACTAATTCCTTACTTCAATTAAAAACAAACCTTACAACTGACGCAAGTCTCGTCGGACATCCACCGCCGCAACGCGGCTCCAATTTGACCAAAGAACAAGTGCGTGTAATGGCGTCAATCACTCGCAGGGTTTTGTTCCTCATTAATCTCTCAAGGGAAACTCTGATGAATTTCCTGGAGCAATTGTTTTTTGCTTGAATGACAGTTGCGTTGCGGCGGTAGACGAACGGCGTTAGGTAACTAAAGCAACTTCAGTCAAAGAAGTGTCGCGGCACTTAGGTTCACTAAGAAGGGAAAACTACAGAAGGAAATCGCACAGATGCTATGGTACCTATACGCGAAAGTTTCTGGCCGATCGGTGCACGAGCGGCTAAAACGTTTTAAAAAATTGAGCCACCGTGAGAGAAAGAAGCGGTCGCGCATTTCCTCGTGCGCCTCGTTCCGCGATATATTTCCGCGGGAGGGGTGGTGCGCGCGGCCTTAGAAATGGAACTACCCCACTTTATGTTTTATGCGATAGATCAGCTGGCTGGCTGTCATACGGAGCCTCGCATCCCGGGGATAAAGTAAGATAGACGGATACCTTCGTGTATGCGGATACGCCGCGGATAAATTCAACCTTACGTCCCGCGGCTATGCCGTTTTACCTATACCCCTCACACCCACCCCCCTACCAACCATCTACCTTCACCCCTCCCCCCTCTCCGCCGCCCTGGGCGGGCGGTATATATTTGCCCGTTTCGCAGGGGTGCTCAAGCGTCTTCAGAGGAAGAAATGCGGCTAAAGTACAGCGCAGCCGTAAAATATTCTCGAGACTTTTCTTCTTACCCCTCTTTTCCCGTGATACTTTTCGGTTCGGAGGAAATTACGAGGATGCCACTGCTGTTTCGATTTCATTTCTTTCTCCTTTCCAGGTGTCAGATCTATGGAATCGCTTGAATATCAGTGGGATCTGTAACTACTGGTAGAACTCATCCTTTAAGTCGGATGGTCTCTCGACGTGTTTTATACAGTTTTAAATTTTTTAGTTTTAGGATCTCTGATTCTTCTATTTTCTTGATGCTCCGGTTTGGTGTCTTAAGATTACTGTTTTTTTGAGTTCATCGTTCCCGTATACCTATCTCCTGTTCCGATCTTTACTGTGAAATGTCATCCCAGTGTTCTGGTGCTTTGGTTGACTAATAAATAGGACTAAAAAGCTGTATAATAATAGCTAGACTGAGTAGCCACCTCGCACGAAAGTAAAATAATTCGACAGCGTTTTATCGTTCGTAACTAAAGAGGATTCTCCTGGCGACAAAAGGGACAAACCGCACGTCATCCTCTCTGCTTGCCAAAAAACCAGGTATTTTATTAAACGCAGTGTTTATCATCGCAAACGAGCCACCCCCAGCGGCAGACCCGCGAAAAATCGTACGAAAAATCTCGGTTGTGACCCGGGTCGCTTGTTCCCGAGGCATAAAATCTGTACAGCTTAAGTAAATATCGGGGAAAGGACACAGGAGGGGTATGGAGGAACCGGGCCAGGGCGCGTGTGTGGGAGGGGGTGGGTGTGGGACGAGACGGAGGGATCGTGGAAATCGTGAAAAATACCGCGGCAGTCTCGAGTATCCTTTCAAGTACGATTAGCGTACTCGTAGCGGCGTTCCGCCGTTATCAATTCTCCGGAGAACGCCAATAAAAGAGACAAAGGTAGCGTCAGAGGGAGAGAGAGTGCGAGGGGAGGGAAGCAGAGCTCTTCTGCATCCACGTATATACATACGTCATATTCGGGGTGAGTTTTTGCCTCGCAGTTCCCCCCGGAAGCGAGCGAGATGCGGGAAGGAGGGAGGAACGATGGTACGAGCGCCACTATGTGCCCCTATGTTTTATGCATCCCTTCGCTGGAAGCTCCAAGGTCGATTCCTTCGAGAAGGAATACTCCGCTCTCGAAGGTACGCGCGACCATTTGAAATTCTGCGCGCATTATGCAGGACTCTGTCCCTCTTTTTCCTTTTTTCTTCAACCGGGGCTGACACGCAATCACCGTCATTCAACGGCAAATTTCATGCGGGACTTTAACTTTCCTCCTTTAGTTCAATAGCAAAAATTGATTCTCTGCTGGAATTTTTTACTGCAGCAAGGTAGACGCCGTTGATAGGACGAATTTGGCCCCGAAAATCGGGATCCGCCCAACCGTACAGCTCCCCCGGTGCAATTAACAAGGAGTTCAGGCCCCTTTCAGCAACTTAAAAATCGTTAACGGGCTCTACCGCGAGGATAATTGGAAAGTTTATGCGGTATAAATCGCCTTTCCGCGGAATCGCCGATCGTTAATATGTTCGGCTGCGCCCGACGATGATATTTAACACGAAAAACCGCGATCGTTTTTGTTCGTTAGCCCGTCCCTCTCCCGATCCGGCTAAATTATAGACTCTTGATTGCCTCGAACTCGGGGCGAGAGGGGGTTGGGGGAGGTCGGGGACACGCAAGAAAGTACCGCGGACCGATCGACTCCCTTCGAATCCAGTTCCCCTGCTCGTTAGAGGGGCGAGAATGAAGTGGTTCGGTGTAAACGGATTGTTCCTGCCGGCAGGCCGAGTTATCGGGACTTGATACAAAGTTACAGGTTGAAAGGGATGGTCGTAAAACCCTGCAGGCTTTTATTGACGCTTCCCGTCCTTGTCCCGCTGCAATCTGCATCCAGAGAGACCTGGCAACGTGGTGGACGAAAAAAATTCGCTGGGCTTTAACGATCGATTCTGGCCAACTTTTTGCGTTTGGGATCGGAAGATGAAGATGAGAAGTCGTTTGTAAGATGTAGGAGAAATTGGTCCCCTCGTCATTTAACCGAAATTAGTTTCTGAAGAAGACATTAATAATATACCAGGCAGCGTTCGCCTGCACGTGTACTATGTAGGATGGAATAGAGATAAAGATAAAGATAAAGATCTATTTCACTTATTCTCTGCGTGCACCTTTCAATATTGCGTCTACCTTTCGCGCTGGTCTCGTCTTTGCCGGTTAAGGAATCACTGGCCTCGGTTTTGGCGAGGCGTTTTTGGCCCCGCCAGTGGCAATTATTGTCTCTCGCAAGTTCAAATGGATCGGGACACCTGATCTATAGATCCAGATTATTAGACGCGTGCAGCGCGGCATTCAGGTCGAGCACCTGCCTCACCTGTTGCCGCAAAACATTATCTGGTCGGCAACGTTCTGCGGCACTCGGCGCAGTCATCTCTCACCGATAAATGACGGAAACTATTTCGTGCCGTTCGTTCCTCCTTCTCGTCCCGTCCTCCGCCAACTTTTTCTCCCTGCAGAATTTGCCGCAACGACGCTCCGTGTAGAATGCACGACGCCGCGTTAATTGTACTTGGGACGGAAAAAGCATGCTTCGATATGGGGAAGCCGATGCACACATAAATTAATCACATGAAATTCTTAACAGAAGTTCTCGTGGACGTGTACAGCGAAGGCCAGAAGAAAGTGTAAAACTGACACTTTTGATGTGAGACTTAACTTATCACTTTAATGCCAGTTATCTATTTTGGGGAATTACTTCGCTCTTTATGACGTATACGGGCATGTATGTTTTTCTTCTCAAATTATTAACCATTTCAATCATTATTACACACTTCTGTTTATCTGTCTATCTATCTATTTAGTAGAGATGCAAGGAACTCTCTAAAATAGGTTATGGACACTAACATATTAAGTAATCACGACAATACACCAAAGTGCACCCTACGTCTCCGATGAATCAATCTTTTTCGAAGCACTTATATGAAAGCTTTCAACTCTACATAGATTTACAATGTCATGGACAATGATTCACGCGCAAACTGAATTTTATTAGCACTGCGAAAGCAACGGTTCTCTTACGTTTCTTGGAAAAGCGGAGTGTTCGTGACACACCTGTTAGTTGTTGAGGCGTCCGCTGCTGGCTGCCGCGGCGCCAGTTGTCAGCAGCATTGTTCCGGACATCCACGACTCTTCCCTTCTTTTCTCAAGGAATTTTAGAAAGGATGGTTTTTTTAACTAAATTTTATCGTTTCCATATTTTTCGCATAAATCCCTAGCTTTGAATACGTCAACACAATGATGCTCGCTGTATATATAAATCGCGGAAGTTGATTATGTAATTGATTAATTGCAAGAAGCTCTGTGAAAGTAGTAGATCATTATCGCCATCGATGGAAAAATCGTGATTCGAACGTTCGAAGGGATATATTTGCGGAAACGGAGATCTTGATCTACTTCATATTTTTCGTGAAACACTTACTCCACTCTTTTACCCTAAATAAGATTGTACAAGATTGTAGGACGTTTATGATGAAATATAGCAACATTTATGAACGAAGCACTGTTTTTGCTACGTAGTTTAATACTCCGAGGCATGTCTACGGGAGCAGGAATTTTAGTTCTGAGAAAAGGAATGGATACGAAGAAAAATTTGATGAAAGTCGACTCGACCCAGCCAGACACAGGGATCATGCGTGTAACGATCGACCAGTCTAATGACGGTCAGATTCACGTGGAAGCGACGGGAATGAATCGATGAAGAGTGGTCTCGAGACGGATGGCAAAAAACACGGATAGACGTGGGACAAGCTACTCATAAAGACGAAATTGATTGATGATTAGGAACTGATAATTAAAAGCGGATCTACCGCTTCCTTTCAGCCAGGAAAAACAAAGGAAGGTTCGAGAATCCAAAAACTTTTGGCTTCTGGCTCGATATTATCATGGCACGTTACCTTTAATTCTTCTAGAACTACTTTCTTCGATAAAAGTATTAAAACTTGTCCTTAATTATAAATAGAACAATTTAATGTTGTTGTTTGTTGTTTATCGTTGTGAATTTGAAATGCCTAGGTCTTGATTGAACTTTTAACAAGGAATTACAGCTTCGTTTAGGAAAAAGAATTGCGAAGATTAATTAAATATTATATATCCACAATATAAACTTCAGAAATCGATTTGCATCTTCGTCGAATTACTACACCTTGAGTAAAGAAGGTTTCGTTTTTAGTAAAATTCAAGGGATCAGTTTTTACAGAAAATGCCAGTGAACTGGAACAAATTAATTCTACTCTTTTTCGTGCCAATGACGATTGATTCTATTTGAGACTATTCAAAGCTCAGGCTGGTTTTTTCGTCTTTGAAATCTTGGGAAGTCGCCCGTAAACGATGAGGGCTAACCGTGTGTGCGTAACGGTTTCTCGTATCCGTTTTAATGGCCAAGAATTAGAGGATATGTGGGACCAATGGTTCGCGGGCCGCTCGATTATTAGAAATGCGAAGGGTCGAGACGAACTCTCTAATGGAAATATAATTGTCATCGTCGTTCGAGGGGCACGCCAGCCACTCCGAAGCGGACTAAAGAGGACCGTGGAGAGAAAAAAGGACGAGGGATGCCTCAAGTTACATATTACAATGCGACGTCGTTTAATTTACTGCACATGCTGCCAACTAAAAACAAGCTAGTATTTCAAAATCAACCCCTGATTCTCCCAACTAAAATTTGCACGAGCAAATTGACTAAATACAGAATGTATGTTATAAAAACACGTCCGGTGGCCAGGCATTATTTACTCCATTTTTCTGATTCTCGTTCTCATTAGTAGTCGTAAATTCCGCGATAATATTTTTCGGAATCTCTGATTGCTTTAATAAATTAAAATGCTTGCTAAAGAGGCGTCGTAACAGTGTCATTTCCCGTCAAAACGTGGCTCGAGTGAATTCGTTCCGCTCGAAGCGACGCATAAATTATTGTGAAAAATGAAATTTATAACCGTGCGAGCGACCCTTTACAGCAGACGGCGGCGTTGCTGTCATTACGAAGCCCGGTATCGTATCTTAATACGGGTTGGTTCATCGACCAGTTTCACCCTTATCGTGACGAACGATCGAGCTTTAATTGGTCGATTCGTCATCCCGCGACGAATTTGATTATCAACGTCCAGCGAGAAAGTTATCGTGGCCGGGGCTCTTGCACGCGAATGACTCACACTTTAAAACGTATCGTGGCCCCCTCAAAACTTTGAGAAAGAGAGACAGCAGTGAACGAACGATCCACGATAACGGTCGGTTTTTGCTGATACACATTAATATTGCGTTAACTCGCACGGAACGGAAACGTAGGAACAGGTTTATTGTTTACGATGTTGTTACAACGTTGAAAAATGTTGCGCAATATGTATTGTGGATAATTTATTTCCACATTTCTTTTTCAGCTGTGAAAATCACCTAGGTATATGTGTGCGAGTAGGGAATTTTTATTTTTTTAATCGTGTAGATTCTTACATTTCTTTGAGTAAGTATGTAGTAGGTACTTTTAGGTTTTTACTCGTTTCGATTCCTGCGTGCGCGCAACTATGTACATATGCTATTTCTAGTATGCAAATCGCGTAAATCCTTGCATATTTGTGAGTAAAGTATTTTTAATTTTCAAGTTAGTTAAACTCCCATATGTTTGCGATGCTGGTAAGATTCATCCTACTTAAGAGTTCCTTAACTGTGTATACCCGTAGATTTGTGCAATTGTGGTTTGTCTAGATCCCAAGTCTTTTGTACCCAACATGTAATTAATTAATTTTTGAATTGCTTATTTCCATCTTTCTTTCCTTAGTTTTGCTATAGTGTACTATTCCTTTGAACGTGTATTCTTCCAGATCTCTAGTTTACAAGTGCTGTAACCCCCAAATGTTCCAGTTGTCTGGTACTCCAAGCTACTAGCATCAGGATTATACAATTTTCAGTCTTCTAAGCTTCTATTCCTCTACTCCTCTTATCTCATAATCTTCTGATTCTCTAATTCTCTAATCCCCTATTTAGTTCTTTAATATTCTATTATTCTGTATCTCTAGTACTTAATTCCTTTTATTTCGCAACTATCCAAGTTTCCAATCCAGGAATCACCAATTTTTTCCAATCTCGTATATTCGTAGTGTTTAAATTACTCAGTTTTTCAGAATTCCAGTTCTGAAGCGTTTAAAATTTTTGGTCTTTCAGACTTTCGGTAACCTATTACTTGGCCATTTAAACCTTCCTCTAATTCTTTCCTCCTCGCCCAAGGAAGATCCGCAAAAACCGACAAAAACGCGATCACTGGACTCGTCATTATGCAAAGTGCATCAACGATCAAGTCGGTATACGAGGATCCTTACCTGAGAAATGTTCGAGAATCGTGGAACTGATAATGATAACCTCCACTGAAACTTCAAGGGTGTTCGCAAGGCTAATGTTTGGCATCGGCGTTTTCAGAGGGACGCGATCGCCGCGACTAATGCCGATTTGATGAAATTATAATTCCATGGGACCAGAGGACCATCAAATGATCGGCCATTAGGAGCTGGGGCTTCAGCGTTTCACGCACCACTGATGTCAATATAATAGTGCGATTCTTCGAATAGTGAAGTTTAGAGGGCCATCAAAGTTGCACGCGTGATACTTCAGTTTGCGTGTCATGATCTCGTTTAACGACGATTGTTATACGTTATGGGCGATCCTGAACGGTCGGCTGTTCAACTTTATAACCATTCAAACTGGACACTATCACCCCGCATTTGTGCAATTTTTTCGTCTGAAAAATTGACGAAAACCGCACGTTTCGTCCATTCCCTATGCAGAACTGCAGAAATTACGATACGCAACGTCGCGCGCTCTCGGCAATATTAAACACAATATCAATCAGCGCCCAATGCTGAATTATACAGGCAGCACAATTAAAACAGGTAGTAACACATTACGGAGCGTCCAATATTTGCCGCGACACCGTTCGTCAGACACTAAAAACCAACGGCCGTCGACGATGATTGCTTTAATTAGCGTGCCTGCGTAACAACTAGATCCCAATTGCTGCTCTTTTCTACGCGGCACACGCAGAGACACGCACGCACGCACACCACGTGGCCGCGCGCACGGTTCATAAACCGCGGACTCGTCCTCGTAAAATTCGCGCGCACGGTGTAAAACAATCTCGCGCATAAATATCGAATATTTGAGAGAGATAAGAGCCGTACGGACGTCAAACGGATCGACCTGCACTCGAATCGCGGGCAAAGTTACTGCGTTCAAGGCAGCGTTAATCTGTTTTCGGCGAAACGCGCGTAAATTTCCTGTTGCTCGCGTTTTTTTTTTGGCCATCCCCTGGGGGTTGCCACGAACGTCGCGGCAAGTTGGCCGCATAGGTACGTGCTCTGCCACCATACGTCGCCCTCTTCTCCCTCTTTTTTTGTTTCTGTACCTGGTATCGGTTGATATGCAAATGGTCCGTGGGCCGAAGGCAGATAAAATATTTTATTCGCCGGACGGATGGCCGGCAAAGACTGGATAGGGAAAACGAGCGGCGCTCGTATTAATCAATTTTTGATAGACCGGCAGCCGCTGCAGCCGCATAAATATCCGTTAACGCGACGGCTGTTGTCTCTCGCCTCTGTTCGCGACACTTGTCTATTCTTTCATTATTCGGATCCGATGTGTCTTCAAGCTGAAATATTGAATTTGATGAGAGACGCCAACGGATTTGATGAGAGTTGAAATAGTAGCCGACTCTTATAGTCTGCAGGAAGTTATTTGGTAACCGAAGGACCCTCAGTGGCGCCACCCCCACTACAACGCTCGGTGCCCGTACACACATCAAGCCACTGCAACGCAGAGAGCGGCCAATTGACTTAGTTTCGACTTCAGTTTCATCTGGATCGCAAGATGCGAGGGACGGTGAGACATAAACCTCGGTTACTGTTGCTCACTGCAAACAATCGCAGTACTTTCTGCGTAGTCGTAAAACGAGCGATAATTTTGCACGAGTGATAATTTTTTTACTCGAGTTTTACTCCGAACGTCGGGTACCGAGCTCGCCTTCGTAAAATTCGATGCGAGTCGCGCGCGCGCGCGCGCGCCCCCCGCGTTTCTCTTTTTTTTTATTAGAGCCCAACGGAGGAGATCCGTAATAAAGTTACGAAGTTATTCCCGGTTGATTATCGTAAAAGTTCGAGGGCACCGCGCGACGTATCACCGGGGGCAATCGGTTAAAGAATGCGCCGCTTTGATAGCGTTCGAGGGCGGGCAATTTCATGAATCACCCGGGCTTGGCCCGCCACGGTAGAAATGCTCGCATCTAGGATAAAGACGCGCGATGATAAACTCGCCTCGAGCCAGGAGTCACCAATAAAAGCAACCTGTGTCGTCTGATGCCTGGCGAGAACCTCTGACTGCATGACAAATGCTCACAAATTGTGTGTCTACAATTAAATTGTACGCTCGTCGGTTATTGAATGTAACGAGCAGGTGGTGCTGTCAGGTGGAAATTGCTTTTCGGCAGGAATCCTGGTGGCTGCGTATTGAAATTTGAGAATCGAACCGCAGGTGTCCATTCAAATTCCACTTTCATGGCGCCTGCATTTGTATAAAAATGGATCTCCATGAGTCAGTTCGGTAGCAATCTCTCATCAGCGTTACAAAAAAAAGCAACCATCACTAAAATCACACTCCGATACGAAATCAAGATTTTACGTCGAGTGACATTGGAACATGGCTAGGGTAAACGGTTCAATTTTCAGACCTGTGAATATAAAATCGCAAGGGGCTCGATAATTTTAGTTATTACATTAGAAAAATTATCATCCTTGCGGCGGCGACTCGACTCAAGGTATCACCGCTCCAGGACATCAGATCTCTAGGAATCTCGACGAACATCTATAAAGTCCGAGATCAACCCCATTATCCAGCCGACGAAGACGATCAAACGCGTCGACGTCCTGAGGAACCTGGACTACGTCGAACTGGACATGGCCCAGAGGACCCGGTTCGCTGATTGCAAAATAATTGAACGGTCCGCGCGATCGGTCCGTCTCGAATCTATCGGTCTGATTGGTCGAGGCTGGGCCTGGCGTGGGGGAGGGGAGGGGGACCGGGTCCGGTAATGCGTTTTTAAAGACCAGCCCGTGATTCGTGGGCAGTGGAAGGGCGGGAGCAGCGCGAGAAGCATCGACGCGGCGAGGTTTCATCGTTGATGGATCACCCGGACCGATCGAGCGCCTCCAAACTAATCAATAATCGGGCTCCTTCGACCGGCAGCTATTACCTAGCCTGCAGCGGTGGCGGGATCATCATTTCTTCGTTCTCCGCCGCGGCTCGCCAACAAGTAATGACAAGTTATCATTATAAACGTATTACCAGCGGGGCCAGTTCACCTGGTTCTCCTTCGAGATCCTTCGAGCCGAGATAACGACGCTTCCGCGGAGATAGCCATCTAGCAGGTCTCTCTCTCTGCTGGACGCAGCTGATCGGTTGCTCAATCGGCTACGGTCGAGCTGGCCGAGGCGGGGGACGATTTCACCTGTTGCTGCTGGGCTATCGGGTGTGATCGATATTATCGTGGACCGTAACGGTTTCAGTCGCGGCGGGAATCCTCGGGAACACCCGAGTCCTGATGAGGATTCGTCATTCGGGACAGCTGGTTCGTGCGTTACGTTGCATTGACAGCTGCTCCAAGGCTGTCTTGGCGCAAGTGGACCTTCTTAAACGCGCTTTAGTCGGTCTTCTTGCACTTTGAAGTCGCTTGCTGGCAGGGAGTCCTCGAGCAACGCGTGGATAGGTACACACTTAGAATGATCTGGGTGGCTTTAAAATAGGAAGAGAATGACAGCATGTAATGATGCTACAAACTCAAAAACACCTATGGTGATGGTTAAACAGAAGTTTCAATACGATAGTATAAGAAGATTTAATAAATAGATATAGGTAAACGGGATGGTAGAACTAGTTCTTCGTTGTCGGTGGTACTACATGTAAATATATTTCTTGGACACTGCATATGGAAGATGAAAGATTTATAACACGGAGAATCGTTCGTATATCTTTGACAAGACCCTCTTATCATCATCCTTCGCAAGAACATGCGAACCACTGCTAATACACTAAGAACTCTCAGAGGCCAGATTGTAATGTCTACCGCAAGCTAAACTGAAGATTGATTCTGTGGTACTGCATTAAAATGCAGTCCAGTTTCTGGTGTCCAGATCCTTCGAGCTTTTAGATATAATTTTTCACAGTTCGTACAGCAACCAGCTTATCGTCGAGAACTTAATTAGCTGCATTTTTAACCCTCCCCTTCAATCATTCAATCGCAACTTACCATCCTAAATCGACTCTACTCGCGAAATACATCGGGGAGCGTGATTCGATTAAACAGGAAGCAAATATTGCTGAACCCTGTGGCTGTTGAGAACGAAGGCCGCGGACATTTCAAGTCCACGTCCGCGTGATTTTCCCCATTTCCCCTCGATGCATCGGCATCTGCCGCTTTGACACCGATGCAAATCCGTTCGGGACACCGTTACGCGAACAGACAGGGGGTGTGGAAAGGTGAAAAGAGAGCACGAAGAGGGGAACAGGGCGATATTCGATAACCTGTAAAAAGGCGGAGAGGCGGTGACGCAAAGTGAAAATGCAGTAATAAAACCAGCAAGTTTCCTCGTCCTTCGTTATCAATTCCCGCTCGAACCCAGCCCACCTATCCGCCAGGGTGTTGCAATATCGATAAAAGCTTGGATGTATTGTAAGCTCGTCCGCGAACGGAACCGCTGCCGCAGACTCGCAGGGGGCTCTGTCATGGTATGGGAAAGCCATCAATTTCAATGGGCTTTGAAAACCGAACTACTTGTTGCATGCCCACCCCCTGTTTTCCCTCCCCCTGCTGCTCCCTTTCCGGAACCGTTCGCTCGCCCTCCTCTCGATACGCGAGCCGATAGCTTCCCCCCCGGGGAACGATGGTTGCGAACCGTCCCGAACGCGTATCCCGCCTCCGAACAAGCCTTACCCTCTTTCACTCTTTGCACTTCACTCCTCAGTAGCAGGAATATACCTAATTCTCAACTGTCCTCTTATTGGATATCTCCTAAAAAGGCTTGAATTTTTCAAGCTTCTTCATTGCTCTAGCTACGTGACTCTGGTCCAACCCGAGTCACCTAGGTAAAGCAACAAGATCCGCGATTAAGTTTCAATAATTAGGTAACTCCTAGGGTAGCTAATGCTCTGATTCGTTAGAGTTTTATGAGACCGAAGCTCCGTGTCTCCAGAGAAAACGCGTTGCGATCAACTCGAGGAACAAACGGAATCCATGATCGAATCATAATCCCTATCAGGCAGATCGCAATTTCGCCCAATTAGACCTGGCAATGGAGACCCCGATATTCTCAGGAGCGCTCGGCGACCTCGAAATTAAGTTGTTCCGATGGCTCGTCTGAGAATCGTCGCTGGCGAGATGTTAATACGACATTCTTTCCGCGTTAAGCTACCTGCCAAGCACATTATCCACGCGGCATTGTCTGCTGAAATACGTTTCACTGGAGCAAGATACGGTATTTCTTCTTATTCCGGGGCGATATGCATCGCGTGCCGTACGTAACGAGGGGGATGACAGCCCGCAGGATGTCGATGAGCATACGGTCGCGGTTTTCCGCCTTTGTTTTTAATCACTGACCGAGTAGATTCGATGTACCGCCGCGGAACGTCGTTAATTGGCCGGGATAGCTGGATAATCAACGGCGCCATTACTCGCGCGCGAATTAAAAGCGTTGTTAATGCTAACGTGGGAGTATTCTGATCGCCCATTGTCTAGGCTGATCTACGAGGACCCCTGTAATTATGTGGTAACTGTATCGAACACCAGTCCGACGGTTCCTCGAAGCGGACCCCGCTACTCTTTCGCAATTAGAAATTTCTTCCAATAATCAGAGGCCTGTTTAATTCGCCTGCCATTGCTTGCGATTCTACGGTACTCGTCGGCGGTGTAGTTGGTAGGATATTCTTGCTCTTCGATGCGTAATTATTCCTATTTGGAACTGTACTATGTCTTTCTTTAGCGTGTGATTATACACGTATCTTAAGAACGGAAAGTATTTCGTGGGGCTAAGGTTCCGCTAAGTTGAAGACACTCGTTGAGGCATCCTAGATGGTAATCTGTGGGCAACTGCGACCCAAACTCTCCCGACAGCGGCTACCTTTAATGGGGGACTGGGAGCAGCAAGTTGCTCTTAATACGAAGCTCAGAATTACGTGTCAATTACAATAGTAAAGGCACTCGAATTTGGGCCACGCATTAGTACATAGATAGACAGGAACTCTGCTTACTCACTCTTCTGGTTGCCAATACATTATAGCATATTGCAGCAATGGTAAGGGTTTTGTTTAAATACCGAAAACCTTATACTGATATCAGTTTTTAAGATCCGTATTTAAATCTTTTATTAATGACTCAAGCGTTATTCTCGCGATTTTAATTTAAGAAAAAATCGAGAAACTTGAGGACTTCTGTTAGGACTCCGGTCGAGGGATCAAAGGGTTTCTAAGACACAGCCTCAGTTGCTTTCAGCCGATAAATTGAAATAGTACAGTGGTCTCGCGATCAGCCTTGAAGACTGTTCCAAGAGTTTCATATTAAAATGGAGGCGGAATTGTTGAATAAAAGTCAGATCCGGCAATATCTGTATACGAGGAGCTGCGAAACTCGATCAGATCCGAGTGTGGTTTAGGCCCATTGCTGACGAGAGACAGCCAATCGATGAGCTTCATCCGTGCCAGAGGCTCAGGGGCCTGTGAGGGGTGAGTACTCGTGGGAAGAGCGCGTGCAGAGTGTGGGGGTGACTCGTGCACGGTTCAACCCTGACTGATATCGAGGCGGTTACGCGGAGCTTCCACGTTAATCACATATCCACACACACGAGTGCCCACTGTTTGTTTACCCACTGACGGCTCTAATGAATAGCAAAATCGAGCCGCTGCGTTACGCGTCCTTTCTCGACGGGGCTGGAGGCGAGAATTACGCGCCCCGCTGCAACTGCATCGGCCGTCAAAGATGAACGACCGCTTGAATATCGGGAGGTATCCCGTTTTCCTGATTTATTGGCGGATGTTCGGCTCTGCACTGCGTTTCAGGAACGAAGAATCACGATTCTGGTCACGACGGCAGTGGTTTATTGCGTTTGGTCGGTCTGGGAGTGACGCGATCTTATTGTTAGTTAGTAATGTTCTGCTGTATTATTATTTGTCGTCTGTGATAGAGTTACTATTAGCGTTAGAATTTCTTTCTCACATCTAACTGTTAAAATCAGCTATACTTAGAGTTTTGACAATTGCAGGTCACAGCTACAACTGTGTCATGAAAAGTAACATTTTTACAGGTCATACATAATTAATGTACGTTCTAAAGAATCAGAAAAACATAATTATTTAATCGAAATGTGATGGGGAGGTTATATTAAATCCTTGCAAATGTAGTAATGAAAGTTGGTTGTCACTCATATTACATATAGTGTAAGTCTTTGCGCGAGGTTGATGTTGAGCAACGAAAAAAACACAATTATTGCTATTTGGGAGCATTAACCGAGCATCATATATTATTATGTACTTGTCCTATAACAGCTTTCAATCGGATTTTACTTTCGCGCAGTGATACATAAATGAAATATAATATATGGCACTATTTTTTATTATTCTTTTCCTCATTGCGTTCTTCGATAAAAGGTAGTGTTCCCCTCGCGATGACAAAATTGACCTTATCTTACGATACAAATAGATAAATGTCCTGTACAAATTTTTATTTTCCGCTGTGGTTCGAAATCTATCAAAAAGACTTACTGCAAGCAACCCACGGGTTGATACGCCCACGTGAAAACAGTTTGGCTGACAGTTTAGGAAACAGCATAAATTCGCCTCGATTCAGCAAGGGAGCCTCGAACAGGGTCTCCCTTCCGAAATCTTCAGCAATCTTCCACTCAATATCCGGAGTTTTATATTTACAAGGTATCGGGTTCGGAAGAGAGGAAAATCTGCCCTCTTTTTCGGATATTCTTTCAATATCGAGGGGAATCTTTAAGTGGCCCCAGTAGCAACAGGTTGTAAATCCGTTTTTTAAGGGATCCGTTGCCACCGTTCGGTTTGAGGTCGCGAGGGTGAAGGGAATTCCTACGGGAGAGCTCCTCCTTCGTTCTTTTCAGCCTTCTGGGCCCAGACCTTTGCACGTTTTCCAATCACGCTACTTCCCATCCTCCTCTGCTCTGATTGGTTAGGGAAAACGGATTTCCTGGCGTTGGAGATTCCTTGGAGAAAGGATTCCACTTTGAATTCGAGCAGGATGAACGTCCCATTCAGCCTTATAACTTTGCAATAAAAGGGTATGCAGGTGCCTGATAACTTTCGTACTCGCAAATTTTGTTTGATGATCCCACTCGTCACTGAAAAGTGTCGAAGCGGTACTTGTGTCTGAGACACTTCAATCTGCATTGCCTAAGTTAATTTCTAGAGCACCATGGAGTCCCAAAAGCAAACAAATTAGAATTAGTTTGCAGGAAGAGTTGAAGACAAAACCTTCGACAGTAAAGTTATCACACCATCCGCCAGCAGACACCAAGAACTGCCAGCAAAGTGAAATCCTTCAGCAGGTACCCATCCACGATATACGCAGTACCAACAACGTTCGTTTCTTCCTCCAAAGATCGACGCAATCGAGGACTAACCGTGGTCAGACAATTGCAGGCGGATCGGAAACTCGCTGTTCGACAATTCCCTCGGACAATGACCATGAAATGATGTTTAACTGGCCACGGTGACTCGGTCGACAAATTACGCGGAATAATCAAGAGCAGAAGAAGCGGAGGAGACCGAGGAGCGAGAGTTCTGTGCGACCGGATGCCCAGCAATCATTTATTTTATATTAATCGTGCCCCCGGGCAGGAAGAAGGGCGTCAGGGGTACTTCTTTACAGAGGAGGACCTCTCCAGAAGCGTTCGAGCAACGAATAAACAAGTCCTGGCCGCGATTCGTTCGGTTTTCGAGCGTTGCCCGCCGAGAAAACAGTCGGTGCATGTCATTAGCTATGATGGGGCACCCGGATGCGGCCTGGAAGGAGGAAGCCGCTTTCATGGAAGACACTAACGTGGATTGACAGATTCCTGTACGCCATTGTTGTCGTAGTCATGCCCGTTGCCCTCCAGGAGCCGTTTCTCCTCTTTGTACCACGTTGTATTCTTCTGTCTCCGCGTTGACAGTTTCGTTACTCGGCCTTTGGTCAAATATTTGATCCTGCGCCTTCGGTCGAGCTTCAGAGATTAAAAGCGAGCTTAATCAACGTCACGCAATATTATACCTATCGTTGCTGAACTGGGAAGCCGTTCAGAGATACTGTTCTGCTTTCCGCTGCCTCTAACTGCTCATCCACACTTCTCGCTTACAGTGAATGCGAAATTTACACACAGAGATCTGGTATATACATTTGCTTATTCAGAGCAAGTGCATAGGTTTGATGAGCTCGAAGGAGTATACTTAAGTGTTGCAGTAGTTTAATTTCTTTAAATTCACACGATCAAACCTCTCAGCCATCCCATGACAAATCTGACCAACTATCTCCCGTACACGAGCATTGTATAGGTACGTAACAATATTCTGATCTGACGTGAAATATGGCATCGATTTCTGAGATCTCGTTAGAGTTCCTGAAGCCAGCCGAGGGAGGAGCGATTTCCTCGGAGGTGTCTGCAGGATTTCAAGGGCGGAGTTTCACCCGCGATCGCGGCTTCTCCCGCAAAACCGGTCGTTATCCGTCGGTTATTGATAGGCCCTCGTTAGCGCCAGTTATTTGTTTTGCACAGTGTGAGAACCGGAACTGCTAATCGCCTGCCTTTAATCCCTGCCACGCAGCCACCTTCTAATCGTCTTCCCGTCCGATGTAATTCACTTTTGCCGCGAAACCTGCAGCCGGTCACTCGAATCGATTTCAATGCGTAAGAGACGCGTGCTGTTAAAGCATGTGTTCTCCTCGGGCTGGCAGCCGTCGTGGAACATCGATCGGTCCTTTCTTCCTGCCAAAAGTCTCCGGAGGCTCGCGCTGCCGCGTGGCGTTCCAAGGGCGCAGGGGAAGGCGGCTTCCTCCTCGGGCTTCCTTGCCAAACCGAGTCCTTTGCATACACCGCGTACGCAGATGGCAACGACAATGTCCGAGCGGAAGTAATTTCCGAGATGAGCGAGCTGGCTCGCAATAGTGGTTGAACAGTCAAAGTGGGCTCATTTCGGCATACATGTCAGATCCCGCGGAGGGACACTCTGCTAGGGAGGTCATATCCTGTCCAACCCTGACTGGTCGCGCATTAAAACCGCAGGGCGACGTAATTTTCTGAAGAAGCCACGCACACTGCCGGGGCAGCCTGGAAAAGTGTGAGATCTGCTGACCCCTGGAATGCGCACAGGATGTGGGAATGGTCACGCGACCAGTGAGATTGGTGTCTTCATCTTGTAGAGGGAGGAGCTTTTCTTTGAAGTTTCGAGTGAAAGGTTTCCTTAAACGTTGCGTGTACTGTTGACTGAAGGAGTTTAAGGTAAGTGAATTGAGGCAGATGAGGTGTCCTCGTTACAGAATAGAGAAGCAAACAATGATTTCGTGTTTTGTCACTGTAGCCATTTGGATGGTTTCCGTGAAGAACTGAACTATTCAATGCGCCTATGGAAGTAATCTGAATTAGTGAGATTGGAAGGAAATTAGTTCGTAACTCAAGTAACGAGTAAATTTGTCACAAACATTCCATAATTACACTCCTACAAAGAAGTTAATACAGTATTTGATGTGGGCAGCAAAACGAGTTATAATTGGTTTTTCTCACCCTTTAAACACAGACTGGTGGCAGAGTTAACGGGTTGAGATTTCAAGTGAACAGTGTAAAATACAACAGAACGTAAAATCTCTGCTAAAACTGATATTTACAATACTTTTTACCAAATTTGTTCTTCGTCATGAGCCATGAATTTTAAGCATGTCGATTTCAACGTCTACGCTAATAGTTGTCAGCCATAAATAATGCTGCAAGACAAAGAACAACTGACATCTAGATAAAGCACAAGATCTCGATAGACCGTTTCGCCATGTTCCGTTTCGGAATCGTTACGTTCGTTGCGTGCAGTGGATCAGAAACAATGGGGAATCGTTGAGAAAGTTTACGCTCGCGTTGAAAACTTCTCTAATTCCATCTCTTTTCCTCCCCTCTGCTTTTTTTGTTCAACAGCACATGGTATCAGTTCGCTCAGGCGTTTCGAAAACTTTCGACTCGTTTTGCGCGGTCGAAAATAGGTCCTCCGTTTGTAACAAGACGAACGATCGCTTCCCGGCCGCGCCGCCATGATGGAAAAATGCTCTGGCTGAATCGTAATTAGCCATGCCTAATTTCCAGTTTTCAGCGCTTGTCTGAACGAGATACGTATCGCTGTTACGCCAGCGAACGATTAACCAGGTCGGGTATTGTTAGTCACTCGGAGACAGAGAAACTATCGGGGAAAGGAAGAGCATAACCGTAGTTACAGTCTGAATTATAGCGATTACAACACTGGCGAATGTTGCTCTTGACGCCACTCTGCTTGTCTTCCCTTTTACCCTTTTTCGTCGGTACTTTTTATTCGCTAATTGAAATCAAGTTGGTATTCTATGACGATCATTCGATTGATTTATATATTTCTTGGAAATAGATATTGCCGTTTCTGCAGCAAGCGCAACCTTCAAGGGTAGCTACAGAATTCATATTAAGGGAATTCATATCTTCCTACCTTGACGACCTGAAAAGCAGCGCGATATTTGGGATTTTATTTAAGAGAATCCCTCAAATTAAAATAATTGAAAACTTTATAGCTAAATTTGTACATATTTAGGCAACATTTTAAAAAGAAATTATTAAAAAAAAAACGTTACCCAAAACTATAAACGCGTTTTTCTCAAAACGATGTTTTTCGGATTAATTAGCATGAAATCTAAAAAATCAATCACCCGATTTATTTCAAACATGGTATATACCTATCTTCAGTAGCTGTCCCATTTTTGTTGTTACTAAAACTAAGTCGGGTTTTGCAAAATTAGACTTTTGCGACTTAAAAAAGCAGGGAATTTTTTGCAGAAATCGATGTCTATTTTAGACGCTGCCATTTTTTTTTAATTTCCAGTATTTCTCATTTAATGTAGTTCAGGTGATAGCCACACTCATATAGATTACCCAAATTTTTAAATTTTCTATTTCAGACAACTGCAACAGCTGATTTTATGCTAACAATGCATATATGATTTTTGTAAGGCGCTCTATTTGAAGCACTATAACTCCGGATATAACCACTATTTTTGTATACATTTTTTTTCCAAATTCTCCAAAGAGTGACAAATGAAGCCACAAACCAGGAGGTAAATATATTTAATGGTTTTGTTTTAAAAAATTCCCAAAGTTCGCATCATTTTTCGTCCGTCAAAGTAGGAAGACCCCTTATGAGAGTGTCAAAATCTACATTTTAAATAGTTTATTAACATCCTGAACAGAATTTGAAATACTCTACAGCGCTATTAACAGAAGTCTACGGACAGAAAATTCGGTATCCACAGTTTAGGACCGGTAAATTATTTAAAATATATAAATTCGCGTATTTTTTTATGCATTTGAGACACAGGCGACGTTCTGCATGCAGATTTGCATGAACAGCCAGGGAATAGTGGGGTAGCCAAGCATAATAGTGGGGGTAGCTGTTCCAGTGGCCTCAAGCGACCAATTAACATCGTTCCGACTATGGAGCTACGTTCAGACCCGATTCTACGTTATCCTAGAATGCAATAGAGCTGAATAGTAATTACCAATTACGCGAACGCTTCGAACGTGTGATGGTCGATGAGTGCTAGGCTCATAAAGGAGCGTTCGAGGAGTCCAGACGCGTTGCGTGAATCGCTTCCTTTCCCGCGAGACCTATAAAAACGTCAACGAGTCGACTGCTCGAAGGATCGTTGCGTCTTGTCGTTAATAACCGTAGCCGGGTGTGTACCTTTTGGATCCGCACCAATTAGTTCCTAACGCTGAATACGAGCCACGGTGCGTGCCAGTTTTCATGAAGTCGGTTTTACTTTCCACATGTACGCTGCTGCCTGCATCGTGACGACCAGTTATGTAAAGGTGGCGTTCAAGTTCTTCATATTGGACATCAAATAACTTATCAACACTGTGAATTCTTCCAGTGCAGCAAATGAATGTACAGAGTGGCGATAATTTTTAAGGGGGGATTCTCGTGTAACAGCTCCGGAAATTTATAATTTTTTTTTTAAAAACTTGGTCATATTGTATGAAACTCTTTTGGGATATAAGGAAGCATTTTTAAATTTGTAGAATTTTTTCTATGCACCTGTCACAGTCATCTGATTACAAAAAGAAGATAATTTTCTTAAAGTTAAATAATTCACACTAGTACCTACTGCACCTAAAATTTTAATTTTAGTTTCTATTTATAATACTTTTGTCGTTGATATAATAATATGAAAAAATTGTCTAAGGAAGAAACTAACTTTTTCTTTCAAACGCTATAACTCTTTCAATTTTTTATTTTTTTCTCTTTAAAATGGACCAATCCCAGCATAAACTATCTAAAAATTAAGAAACTTCTATATTTTTTGCAATCAGATGTCTATGATGGGTGCTAAACATCCCGTCGAAGAGGTGGACAAGATTCCACAATAATTAATAAATAATAGGAAGGATCGACATAAAAAATATTTTCTGCAAGTATAAAGTTGCCTCCTTATATCCCAACAGAGTTCAATCCAATATGCTTAACAGTCCATTAAAAAAAAATCTTAAATATCAGTTACTTTTGGGGCTGTTAGACGAAAATCCACCCTTAAACTAAATTGCTCCGATCAACTTGCTCCTTCCTTCGAGTAAAAAACGGTTAATGTAGAATATCCCAGGGACAATGATAACGTCTATTAAGAGCCAGTGCATACTTAGGTTGAATCATTTAAATATCAAGTACACATCATTAAATATATTTGCATGATAGGACTTCGTTTAGGAAAATTTCCAAGAAATCGAAACGTCACCGCTTTAAAAACGTCCGAACGTTCCCAAAGCAGTGGCAATTATCAATCTCTCAGCCTTATCGTCGGAGTCGCTTAATAAGCCTCGGCCAAATCTCCCATTTCCGTCGGAAGGCACAACCGGCGGGACCGGTGGCCATGATTCGGCAGGAAATTTCTCGCATCGGGACGGTGACTGGTCGTTTTCCGATGCACGTGACTGCAGGACAATGAATATCCCTTCTCGCCTCGACGACGTACCAATCACTGCCCTGTCACAATACGATCGGCCATGATCATTCACGAACAAGGCGAGAATAACGGACGTGGGACTACCGTGCCGCTGGGAGAAGGGACTCCTCTCTATTCAGAGGCTTAAAACGCCGTCACGATCGCGCGCGTGATCGTGATTTCGTGTCGTGGATTTGTCGCGATTCCCCATCGAACCACGAATAATTCATTAAAAAGTTTCTGGATGATGACGTCATTTCTGAATGCCTCGCCAGGCAATTCACCTTTGAAGACAAACACGAACGAACGGCTGCGTTATGATCGTTGCATGAATACGTTGAATTCTTGCTGCATTGGCAAAGAGGGGTGGCCTGTAATTAGTAGTACAACTCAGATGTAGGTAGTAGAAATTAACGTCGTACAAAACCCAGATATAGGGAAATATACGCGTTCTCAACAATCAGATAAGGTCACTTCTTTTTCAAAGGAGGTTTCATGTAAAACTTGATCCTACATTTTTGACATACATATTTCTTTACGTACAGTCATCAATCTTCCAGCAACAACGTTACACTTCCCTTTTAACCACAGAAGAATGAATACTATCGAAACGATTAACGATTCAACTTAGATTCCAAATTCCTGTTACGACGCCTTCAGTCTATGTTTTGTGTAATATTCCGTTAAGCACGCTGCCAAAGTTCAGTCACTTGGAAAACGTTCGCTTGCTCCAGGAAGCGCGACCAACGCGAGCCGCGTCTAACAAAGAAGGCAAGGATAGGCGGGGCGCGAATTTAAAATGCATACACCGAGGGCCATAATTCGATTAACCTAAGCGAAAATGCACTCGTTTGTAGCGTGCATATATAACAAATGAAATCTCTTGCATAGTAATTCCATTCGGAATACGAAAGCGGAGGATGCGCCCGCGGGGTCGTAGCTACGTACGACGTCCTCTGGACACACGGAGGAGGGTTGTGGAGGACTGTGGGGGGTTGGTGGCTGGGGAGAGTGGGTGGCCGGCGGTAGAGAGGGCGGATTAAAAATGTAATCCAATAATAACGCGTCTCTGGTGTCCGTGGAAGTACGTACGTAGGTATATATATATGCGCGGAAGAAAGTGGCGTACGAATAAGGGTTGCTGGTGGTCGTCAAGCCTCGGCATTTTTTCCCCCCAAAGATAATTAACCCCGCGCGGTAATTTGTCGATTTTATCCCTTTTCCCTGTTCAATCTTGTGTTAGATATAATAAGAAATATGCGCGTCTTTAATTTTCTTAACGCTGGCTTGAACGCAGGAATCTGTTAAAATCCCAGTTCAGTGAAATGAGCTTGTACAGGGCGTAAGTAGGCTACTTAATTAATGAATCTACGCATCTAAATAAGTATTCGCAGGAACTAGAGGTCTGACTATTTCTGCGATTTTGGATGTTGCACATGACACGATGGTAAAACTTTCAAAAAGAAGCATGTGTCAGGGGCGAACGGATTCCTCCCAAATGATATTAAAATTGTGGCTCATTATATGGCACAGATTACTTCTTTCCGTCGTAGATGATGAAGTGGGGGGACCGCTCCGCCTCCAGCACCAACTGCACACTCTCCAATTGGTCGGAACTATAACAATCTTCTGTCAAAAAAAAAAAACAAAAAAAAACGGTGCGTTCGCGAAGTACGTTTCCTTTTAAACGTTTTATACTCTCGTATAGAATACGAAGAACTAGGAAAAAACTGACGTCAAATTTTCAAAATCAAGATACATTTTCACCAGATCTCTATCTACTTGTTCCTGGAAACCGTGAATATTACAAATTTTCAAAGACAATTAAAAAATGTCCCGAACGGCATGCCGGCCTTCTTACGAAAGTTGCTATATAACTAAAATTTCACAACGGCCCACTGTTTTATAATCTGTACCTACCTAACACACAGCAATTTTCCAGGATAGGAAAAATATGAGAAAAATTGGTTCCAGTTTCCAGAAGCTGCAGCTCTTCCAACAGCTTCAGGGTCCCGCGGGCTAAGTACGCCACTGCGCGAGCATTTTCTCGTGCCTCCGCGCGTCTGTGTGTCGAGGTACGTGCCAGCACCTACGTATATCTGTAATGCCGGCTAGGTACACCCCCGGATGAATCTTGAGGCAGTGAAAATATCACGATGTCCGCTGCCACCGGAGCGTAGCTGGCCGAGGGGATGAGCTGAAAACGGGTAGATGGAGTCCATTAGCAGACCAGCGAGTATGTGTGTGATTATACACCACCCCCCACCATCCTCGCCACCCCCCAACCCCTGCAACTCGGTCCACTCAATAATGCATCATCCTTCTCTATCCGAGCACCCCCCCACAACCCCCACCAGTTCACGTACGACCACTCTGGGAGACTTCCTTGCCAGCACCCCCTCCCTCCCCCCCCCTCGCCCCTCTGTTCCTTCTCGCCGCCCTTCACCCTCCAACCGTCCACCTTCTCTGCACGGTACACCGCGGGTGCTTATTACCGGCGTGGCTTTGATTTACGAAGGGTGGCAGGGGGTTGGCTCCGCCAGCAGTCCAGGGGACACTTGGCATGTTTCAAAGAAACGCGCGAGCGCGGTCCACGTACCACGTTTGAGATTCGAGATTTTTGGAGTGTGAGGCATTCTGTGTTTGATCGCGGCGCAGCTTTTTGGCTGAATTCCTCAATTGTCCGTGTGCATCGCTCGGGGTACTTTTGCACGTGGACATTTGAGGATTAAAAATAACAGTGATACGTTTTTGTTACGTACTTACAGATTGTATGACAATGAGGATGGAGGAGTGGAGACAATTGGTAGCCCCATAAAGGGAGGGGTTCGACGAAGAAAAAGTTTAATGGCATTGAATTTAACCTTGGATGAATGCTGTATTATAGTTCGGTACTTGAATTTATTTTCTACATTGTAATGACAATTTGGGTTATAGAGCGGAGTTTGGAGACTAATTGATAAATTGTAGCAGATGTTGAGGTATAATTGAACAATTTGATTTCTCGAACCAAACCTCGAATAATGACAAGATCATCATCAGCTTCAGGGTTGGTGAATACCGGTGAAACGTCGGCAGACTACCGAAAGAACAATTAGGCAAAACATAAGCAAATGCGTGTTGCAGCATGTTTTCAGGAGCAACCAGGCTTGAATCAGAAACACGGATAGTTTCGCCGGGAATGTTTTCTATATCCCCTCCGATCCACCGATCCTTCGCTCACCCACACTGTCCGCATACACGCGCGCGATCGTATTAAATCGTAGAGTATATTCGCGTCCATCGCCGCAAAATAAACCGTTCCGTGCGGAAATGTCGTTCGGCGGATAGGAAGAGCACGATCTGAGAGGATTTGCGCGGCGCGTTGGAGCGTCGTTCCTCCGCTCCTCGTTGTTCGTCGCACGCAATCGAGGCAAACGTACTTAAACACACACACATACACGCATGGGCACACGTCTCCTCGCGTGTTCCTGCCGTCCACTGTGCGCGCGCGCGCGCGCGCGCCGCGATTTAACGCAGACACACCAACGAACGGCACACGTGGAAAATGGAAGACTTGGCAGACTGCGTAGGTATCCCAGGGATACCCATCGAGAGATTAGCATTTCCGCTTTTCTCTCAACAATTCCTCGTTCCCTCGTACGGATTAGCCGTTAATCTGCGAGTGGGCCAACGGAATGAGACGGAGCACTTCTCGCTGGAGAGAATTCTCTCTTTCGGCCACCTGTATCAAGTATTATTTCAGTATCGTTCCGCGCAGGGAGTAGCTTTCGCGAGAACCGTGTATAGCTTCCTGTGAGCGAGAACCAATTACTTTGCAAGCTGATTATGCCATCGTATCAGACGCGACGGCGAAAGATTCGGTATTCCTTTTCCCTTTAGGAATTTCATTAAATTAATTTGCTGAAGCTTCAGGCCACGAGACTACGAAACCCTGCAATCATACGTGAGACTCGGAGGTTCCTTTCGCAATGAATAGTGACAGTGTGTCATTTCAGTTATCCTTCCATCCTTCAGTCTTTTAATCAGTTCCATCGACCAATTAAGTTCGCAGCTACAGTTTCGAAACAATCCCTACATGTGTCAACGAGGCAGAGGGTAAACCAACCAGTAATTGACCGCATACCAGTGAATGGCCATTAGGCAAAAAAATGTAAATTATAAATTTAAAAATTACTATATTTGTATAAATGGAGTGTAGTTGCAATTTTAATATCTCATATTTTTAGTTATGCGTATTAAACAAACATTAATAAGTACAATTCTTAATAAAAGTATGCGGTCATTTACTGGGCTTCGCGTTAAAAAATTCGGTCATTCATTGGTTGATTTACTCTAGTTTATATTATGATAATTCTAAGAAAACGAAACATTTGTTACTGAAAGTGGCGAAAAACTCACACGGCGCACTCCCCTTTACCAAAACACTCCCTGAAAATCATTCACAGAAATATCGGATTCGGGAATTGCGTCCTCCGTCGATGGTCCGAGGCACATGGCTTTCGGGAAAACACATTTCCTTTGTTAGATAAAGTGCAGGCCCCGTTGTCTTTCATCTTTCAGCGTTAACCGTGGCTCCCTATATCCAATCAATCCCAGAGCAGGCCACGGTGACAGAGACACGGGCACCGACGAACACCTCGTGTGACTTATAATCGCATTTTCCCCGTACCACGAACGCCAGGAACGAACGAAATCAGCCCCTCCGTTAATGGGCAACCGGGAAAGCTTTCAGCTAACCGGGGTCTCCTTTACCCATCGCCTCTGATCTATTCCTACGGCTAATCTGTTGATTATACGAGGCCGTCTGGCAATACGTTATCGACAATCCCCCCCGCCACCCCGTTTATATATCTCTCTTCGTGCGGAAGACCGAGCGCGTATCTCACGAGCAAATCGCACAAGAGCCCTTCCCGAAAGACGCTCGTCCCCGGAAGAGGTCACTTCGAGCTTAATGGCGTATGAAAGTGAACCGCCGGAGATATCAGGCAGCCGAGAGGTACTATTTAAATATTCACGCGAGGTCTGGCTCACCGATTCCTCCAGGAGGAGACCGAATCGCCAGAGAATATTAGGTACACTTCTTTCCACGAAACAGAGACATAACCCCTGGGTCGATGGCGAAATCATCGTGGCGGTCTAAATGCTTGAAAAGTAAGCTGGAGAACTGCGCTGAGGAATACTTTGGGGCCCCTCAATCTCCGTGAGCCTCTGCAAAGATTTAGATAGCTGATGATTCTGAGGAATCGGTGAGCCCCCCTCTCTCACCGGACTGAATAGGGGTTATTAGAAGCAGAAGTGTGTTCCCGTCGATACCCTGGAATTTCATCCAGTTACGTTTCGAAAGGCTTTACTCGGAATCGTGGGAAGTCTATTCAAGTCTGATACATTGGCAACGATTGTCGGCGTTTTTCTATTTTAATACCGTTTCAGGAAGGCCTGACCCGCTTAACCAACGCGCTTCTTCCTCTCTGCCCTCCCCGCGCACCCTACCGCCGCTTGCTCGGCTGATACCATTTCCTCCGGCGAGAAGACAAGGAATGAAAAAGAGCAGATCGCCTGTTCTTCATTCCCGTGGCCGACGACAAACGACGGATTGCTTCAGAGTCCTGTACAGGTCGTTACAGCCAAGAGTCTCCGCGGGGGCAATTACCCGGGGCAGATAGCATCGTAGGACTTAACCTACTATCACTTTGGTTTATTGCGAGTTATATTTCAGCACGTGGGAACCGCCTATGGTTTTCAATGGGAGGGGGGGCCCTTCTTGCGCGAAGAAGGTTGCCCAATGATCGCCCGATAGCGATTCCAGATCGACGGAAACCCGGTTTTCCATAAAACGCAACTGTTCCATCTAATTACGCGCTCGAACGCCGTTGACGACACGAAAGGGAAAACGCGACGCGGGAAACGACGGGACCGACGGGCAAGAAACATTTGGTCGCTGTACGAGTTTCACACGAGTGGCTGAAACAATCGCGTTTCACAAGCGACGATCGCGGAAGAAGGGGCAGGAGGGGGCAACGCGGACGAGGAATAAAGTGTACGAGTTAATTGCGACGCGTATTCGTCGGCATTGACAAGCGAGCCTACGGTTGATGCTTCGGGGTCGAATGTTTTGCGCGAACAACCGTTGCGTTTAAGGATCTTGTTTATGGAATTCTTCGCAACTCTATGGGAAATCTTGATCTTCTGAGACGGGAAGTTTATTAAAACAGATCAAACTTCAGCGTGGATTATGTTGGGGATTCTGCTGCTTCAAACTCTTGCAAACATTCACAAACTTTCTCAAATTCGACTGTTTTTAAGATGTCGAAACAGCGTGATGCGAGAGGCGATGAAAATTTATCAAGCAAGTGGACCAAATGTTTTGAAACAAACTGTTTTAAATAAACCAGCATTAAGAAATTTGAGAATCTAATGCATGGGGATTGATGTAACTCTGCGCTACCTTTTACTTTCTTAACATCAACAGTTATTTAACTAGATCCTGATGAATAAAATTCTTCTTACTACCCTGTCAAACATATATGCACATACTAACCTTCCCAAACCCTTTCAAACTTGATCTAATTCCTCGTCTTTAATTCACAGGGCACATTAGCAGCGTATTAAAATTCTGCGATACAAAGGAACCACGTAATTTCGCAAGAAAATGATTTAATTAGGCGGGAAAACAGTAAAATGGGGTTGAATACGTTCGAGTTCCAGCAATTAGACGCGAAAATCTTAAACATACGGCGCTACCCAATGCTCCCACCCGTTTTCTCTCTACAAAGGGGAAAAATCTGACTGGACTTTGTGTTCTGCCTAACGTATCCAGCTCACCGTCACAAAAGGGACCCCCGGGAGCGCAGAAAAAGGAAGCGAAAGTCAAGGAGGCAAAAGGATGACGCGCTCCTATATAGGAACAAACGGACAGACCACGCTCGCTCTTGTGATGGGTGTAATTAAAACTTTTACAGCGTTGGGATTAAAATGCGAAATAATAAAACGATACCACCCACTTTTGCGCGGGGGCGTGCGCGATAGGTGGCACACGCAACCGGTACGGTTTTCCGCGGTGAAAAGGACGCGCCTTGGAGCTGAGAAGCGTCAAGCGTGGACGCGATTATAATTGCGACGATAATGACCGTAGGCGAAGGACAGTGTTGGTCGCCGACGTTCTCTTCATCCTTCGGAAGCTAGAATCCATCCTCAAATACTAGTGGAAGGTAAGAATTCTATTTAAAAATGTTGACGGTATCGAGTGACCACCGTGGGAGTTGATAAATTTAATTGAGCCTGTTGGAAACTGAGTTTCAGTGACTCGTTGAAGCAACAGTGTGCCAGAACCCATTTCGAGCTTGACGTGTTCCCGCGATGATATCGATTCGTGGGAGTGGATAACCTGAAAGCGATTGTAAAATCGAGTAGCAGACGGTAGCTAATGGTTTTCCGCTGATTTTTCCGTAATTAGCGGGCAAGAATTAGCAATAAACGGGGCCCGATTGTGGCCGGCCAGACACTGAGACCGCTCTAGAAAGATAAATAAATTATCACTTAGAAGAACTAACGAGTCGTTAGTTGCACGGCTTCTTACCGCTCATGAATATGGATCTCCGATGCGCGGCACGCTGACGGCCGGGTTTCAACATTTTGCCTATTCTTTAATTATCGTTGGAAGGGTAATCGGGATGCATCGGTGCTTAGCTAGCGGATCTGACGGTGAGATTCGACGAACGATATCGCGATAAGGCCTCTCATCGGCCGAGAGAAACTCCGACGAATTTTAATCCTCATCAATAGAAATTGCCGGTTAAAGGAATTGAAAGGGGCCCCTAAGACTCTTTGATAAGTTCTTTTTAGCACTGTGCCGTGCAACCGTCTAAACGTGTACACGGAAAACCAAGGATTTATACTCCTTTCGAGAGAATCGCTAATGAAGTCACTACAAAGTTTCTGCGCAATTCTGAAGTCTCCAACAAGTTGAATAACATTTTCTTGAAAACAGTTTTTAAAATAGCGCACGTGTGAAGAGTCACAGGGGGTGTAGTTTCGGTTATATTGGTTCGCAAAGCTTGCCTGACTATAGACTGTCTCGACCTACTTGCTCTGGCACTTTTAATTTTCTACCTTGTTGCAGCATTCCAAACGTAAATATCTCAACGTTTATCAACAATCCCATTTAAGATTCTCAAGTTATACGACCGTTTGTTCTGGCAAGAGGAGTCCGATTTTTTCTCTTTCGCACGGAACGAGGAAACCCTTTATACGATGAAATTTAAAAAGAAAGTAATTTCAACATTTCATAAACACATTCGTGGAAATTCCTTAGGTTGATGACAGTCGGACACTTTGTATAATTACTTTGTGTAAACGTAATCTTTCACCAAAATGCGCAGCGACTGACGGAACACCCTTGTCACAGTTAATCTAATTAAATGTCCGGTGAGCTCGCATCAGAAGGAAATCCCGAATTCGTCGGCGGATCACCCTTCTTAAACATTACACCTCCGTTTAAAGTTACACCAAGTATCGGGTTAAATTGGACAAATTCGCGGTGCAACGGTGCCGTTGCCGCCTGCATTTGCGGTTATCGATGTCGTATCCCCGTCGGTTATCTCGAGAAAGTTAAATACACGGTGCGAAGGTGCGTTGGCTTCTTCAGCGTTTACGTAGGTAATCCTATCTTACGTAGAGGGCCCGGCGATAAATCATCGAAGATGTAATTTGCCCGTGATAAATCGTCGGGGAAAAAGTCGTTAAGGTTATGCATGGGAGTAAAGTTACCGTCGTTAATATTAAAGTGGAATAGATAATATCAATGATAAATCATTAGATCGCCTGGTTTGGCTGGGTTTGTACGAAAACAGAGGTGGAATGGAAGGAAATGGAAAATAAAAGGCAAAGAAGCGTTACGGCTAATTAATTCGCTTTAGGCTCGACGGCGGTTTCTAATTCTCACGCTTAACGGCGTGTATGCAAATAGGAACACGAAAATCCGCCAAGCTCGAGTTTCTCCTGTCGCAATAGAAAACGAGCCGTGTCTGACGTCAGACGTACCTACTCGTCGATGCATCGCCTGGGTCAATTAATTAAAACCAGCTCCCGGGGCTCGTTGTTGCGGCGTGTTGACGCAAATACGGCGGAGGTGGGTTAATCCGTTTGGAAATATTCGGTAAGGTTTGGAGCGGCAGGTGTCTAGGCCACGACGAAGGCGGAAACACTTGTTGGGAAAAAGTAATGGTCGTTTTGCGTCACAGAGTTGGCTTTATAGCTTCGCATTGCCAATTTTAGTCGTCTTCTCGGTAGCGATTCATTATTCCCGGTTGCTGTTGCTGTTAAGTGTTTTTAATGTGATTGCCAGCGACAAAGACGACTGAAACGACGTAAAATATTTCGATGATTAATTCCTCTCCCTCTCTCTCTCTCTCTCTCTCTCTCTCTCTCTCTCTCTGAGGCCTCAGTCGAAAACTGATTAATGTAATGTAGCTCTGAATTCGTCAACTTATAGGTTTTTTTCTTAAACCAGTGGCAATGTTATTGAGTAATGCTAGGGAAAAAATTGTAATGCGAACCTTCACCTTCCAAAGATAACTTCCTCGAGCTTCGTCTGTCTAACCTTATTCATTAATTTTTGATCCCAAAACGAATATTGCGCGCGTCGTTAGCAAGTCATTAGCACGGCCCAATGTTAATACCCGTTAGTATTAACTTCGTAATTAAAAGCTGGTCACATAGTCAACCGTATCTCGTAGGAAACTCAACCGAGCGTGGGTCCCGCGATAATTTTGGAAAGTGATGCCATGCCGCCTCACCGAGAAATCGTGAGAGTTGCCCTTTTTATCGATGATAAATCGTTGTTGGTCCGCCCGCTCCTTTGATACCATCAATGATGTATCAGATTCATTTGTTTCGCCGAAACAGTGTTGGTGGTCAATTAATACGATTAGAATTCGCGCGCGGTTTCTAATTCTCACGCTTAACGAGCCCCTCGTTTTCCATACGTGACTATGTAAATCGATGAGAAGAGTGTGATAAGAATATTCGCGTTTCTTCGCCGATTGATGGTTGATCTACACGTACGAAGACCTTATGATAGATGAACGTTTCTACTTTCGAACGGGAATAATAAGATCGTCGTAATGATACGAAACATTTAAGACTTCGAAGAAAGCAGTAGGTAGGAGAATTGCAACTTTATTGCCACGACGTTTAAACAGTTTAACAGCGTGCCTTTATCGATCGTTATCAATGGCATGCCGTATTTAAAATGGATAAATGAATTTTTAATAACATAATAAATATTCTATTTACATTTTCGAGGATAAGATTTAATGCTTATCACGTGCGATGTACGGAGATCGCGTAGTCACGTTTCTTATGCACGTCAACTGAACGCCCATGCGCGTTCACAGCACGCAATCCGTGGTTTAATTAAATGTTTATTCGATAGTATTAAACAGTACCCAAACGATTAGACAAAACAGGTTCACATGCCTGGAAGCTTTTATTCGGTATAGACTTATAATTTCCCAATAAACTTCGGAACTTGAAAAAGTTAACACTGTTTTCTAAGAAGGTTTGAAGTATATTTGACTACAACACTACGTCGAATGGAATTCAAGGAGTTAATTAATTAACACGCGGTAATCACTCATCTTGCCACGAAATTAATCAATTTAGCACCTCGACCAGCGCACTTCCATGTCATCGAGACTGTTAATTTAAAAAAAGCATACCAATGCAGAGTTGCAACAGTACATGTGTAATAAATTTCGACTGGTTGGAACACCTGCCCTATGCTACATCTGATCTACAATTCAACGTATCCGTATGTTACGCAATAATTACTTTGCAAACGAACGTGCGTAAAAGTTTCATCCAACCATTTATTTTGTTGTTTTTATTTAGTGTCTCTACAAGAAGGATTTTATCGATCTCCATTGAAATAAAAGTAAATAATGGATAGATGCTTGGGAGGAGAATAACAATAATAATGCGTACTCATTGCATGAGATGTGTACTAAAAACAAAATGATACAACGAACTAAGAAAACTCGATCGGTATTATTATTATTCGTCTTTGTTATGCAATTGTAGCATGAGTAATTGCATAAGCAAACAAAGGAAAATAGATTGAAAGCTGCATATAGACAAAGAAGAATTAAAAAGCAGCATAAATTTCGCAAATCTTTCTCCCAGTACACTATTTACCTTTATTTATTCAGTTCAGTTTCGTGAAATAGTATACATATTGAAAGGTTTTTAAATAAACTTCGATAAAAGAATGTCAGAAAATGTGAGAAATACAGCAATCACTCCCAACCTGTTCCCGATTCATTCAAACTATCAAAAATCGAACGATTATCAAAATAATAGTGCAGGTAGATAACTACATGGGCAGAAGTTTAACGTTTTTAGTTAAAACAAAATAACTGCTTTTGAAATCTTAAATATCAATTTCTACGTACGTTTGCCTCATCAGTTATTCTATTGGGAAACAAAAATGTAGGCTTATATAAAAAAGAACTCGTATGTGGATACTACCAGGCAGAACATTTTACAAAAATTTTCTGTAAATGGACCGAATATTTTCCGAAACGTGTGTGCAGCGACGTGCGAATCGTCGTTTCGAGAAATATGCGATTATAGATTCCGAAGAAAGAGCTCCTGAAGCACGGCGCTTCTATCCTCTTCCACCGTTATTAAGCGATTGCTTGTCAACAAATTCGAAGATTCCTCGGGTGTTGATTCGCTTAACATTCCGTAACTTCATTAATTATGAAGGTTTGAATGTAATATTTCGAAAGCCCGTTACCAAGGCTACCATAAGAAAATGCAAAAAGCCAAAGGTTAATCTTCACAATATGCCACGTTGTGCGTAATCCTTTAAACACAATAGAAGCATATAGGCAGTTACGGTAGGAAGGTGACCGCTACCGAGTAATTGCTGCCTCGAACGACCGATCGATCAGCAGAAGCGTTCAGAAACACATCAAAATTCGACCGGGGGCCCCGAGTTAACGGGCGCACTCCGGCAGACACCTAAAATCCATCTCGCAGTCGGTTTAAATCCAACGGCACGACAGGTGCCTTCGTTCGAGGCTCCGCCAATTAATTCGGCTGGCTTCAGGGCGCGGTGTTACGTCACCCACGTCCGGGAACCACGAAGATAGTGGTCCCGCGCGAAGAACCGCGAGCTGATTAGCCCGACGGATAATTAACATACAATAAGAATGGCTCGGATAGATCAGAGCCTGGGTAGACGAGGCAGAAAGTCGAGCCTGCACAGGGAGCACCCATCACTCCTCCCACCTGATATCAATCGCTCGCCATCAGCACCCCTGCCTACCTTTCCCCCTTAGAATACCCCTGCCCCCCCCCCCCCCCCCGCTCCCACCGCCCCTTGACCCTCGACAACAACAGCAACAGGAACGAGGCCCTGGGCTTTAGCCGTTTGACTTAATCAGTAATCGCTAATTGCTCGGCTGACGCGGTTCGGCTTAACGGACGAGGAAACGTATGCAAATCGCGGGGAATTATCTCGCCCGGACAATTAGACGAGTATTCTTGCTCGCGCGTATAATGCCGCTTCCGGTTGCAGGAACACCTACTCGCGCCACCGTTGGTTATCGAACGAGCTGCTTTTTCCGGGGGGCGAAAAGGGAGTAACCTTTTCCTCTCGTATCGATCAGCAGCTGCACTTTCCGTGGCGAACGCTCCTCCAGACCGCGGGGGGAAAAAAAAGGTCGAAACCGAGCGAGTGGCTCGGTCAAAGTTGACCCAGGGCTCTGTCTTATGCACAGTGGTTGAAAAAAAAGTTGCTCTCCACAGGATGTCCCGGAAACAAGTAACTAAACTTCGGCTACCAGAGAACGGAGGATAAAGGGAAGTGTAATTCTCGCGAGCAAAACTGAAGAAGCTGGGGAAGAAGGGAAAGTTTCGAGCCCCTTCAGTTTTGCTCGCGAGAACTATAGATATATCCGACCCTTTGGCGACGTGCTTGAATCGTCACGCGGCGAAGTTCGAAAATTTTGACGCGAACAGAACGAGGATAAATGCGCTCGTAACGAATCGATGCCGTTTGCAGGCGACGTTGAATTTAATTAACGAGATCGGACAAATTTAATTAACGAATCAGATGTTGCGTCCAGGACGCGGTGTTCCATCATTCACGATTACAAGACAACGAAACACGCGCCATTTAATGGAGAATATTAATGAATAATTGTTATACTTGAAAATATAAAATCCTAGGAGTAAAATCCTATTATTAGGGAGGAGCAGGAGGATAGGAAACTGATTTTAAGGTGCCTCTTTTATCGGCTCTTCTGAGAAGAAAATAAGTTGCTCGTAGAAATCGTTGGTACAGTCCACTTCACTTTTCAAGCATTCCGGTAAGTTCAGGAATAAACCGAATAATTATTTCCACCGCCTGACGCGGCGGAAATGAAAAATGCTGGCGACAAATGTCACGGTTAGCTGGCCGCCCCTCTCTAACGTTGTAGTCTTAAAATAATCGTTATTATTGCTCCTTATTAGCATGTTCTATCGTCCTATCGGAGGCTCCGAGACTGTTTAAGGGGATCGAGGGTACCGACCATTATAAATGTTATCAGCTGCTGTTTTACAAACAGTGGTTCTCAGTTTTCTTATTGCTTGAACTGTTATATATCCAATTTCATTCCCTTTAACACGTTCCATTCTGCCATGCATTTCGAAAATCAATACAAATTTAACTGTTCATTAAGAAAATCAATTCAGAAGTGCGAACGCAGAAATGCGGAATTATGGCCACCCGAGGTTCGTGATCCTATTCAATTATGCTATTATAATGAGTATGTTAATTGAAATCGAGTAAAAGAAGCTCTAAGCTTAAAGAATTAAATTGCACCCGAGAGTGTAGAGTGATATTTTTTCAATATGTAACCTCAATACTAGACCTCATCTATCACATCGGTATCACTGGTCCATTTTGTGGCATACCCCCATTTCGTGCGACAAACATGACAATAGAATTCCTTCATATTATTATACATTATATTTCTAAAATTCTTGAGGTTATACATACCTATTAAATAACTGTTCAAACTAGCAAAGTTGGAAATTATTCCCAGCCTATTTTTAGGGAGCTTCTGCTTCTAAGCATCATAGATACCGATTTAACGTTTAAACATTCCTTTGGCCAGCACTGTTATACCCCCAAAGAAAGAAAGGAAAATGAAATGAAAAATTACGAATCTCTAGAAATTCCAGAAAACCCACCCCTTTCCATCAGGGCTACGTTGCCAGGCATCCGCCTTCGTTAGTTGATCGCCACTGACGTCCGATGGCGAGCACGACAGCGGCGCGAGGGCATGAATATTCATCCCCCTTTCGTAAGGAGGGCTTCGACGGTGGCGGGAGTAAAGGGGGTGGAAGACGGAACGTGAGAGCACGGGAGATTGATAACGAATACGCGATGGGTCCTTCGTTTTTTCGCGATGTTTGCCCCGTGAAAGGCCGGTTGCGGTGATAAGCGAGGCCACGGGGGTGCTAACCGCGTTTTTAATTAATGTCGATAAAGTTCATCGCGGGGGCGGACTGAGATGGTGGCGTGGAATTATTCAAAAGCCGTCCAGCCGTACGCATACTAATTATAAAGTTCCAGCCTGGCTGGCGTTTCTGTTTGCGGATCGACGCGATCACGGGCCAGACTGGCCGCTCCCCATCTATTTATTTTGAAAAACGAGGAAATGGGTGTCGATTACGGAGGATTCTTCGCTGTGCCGCTGTGGGGGACTTATGGAATAGCTGATCAAGACTCAAAATATACTTGGGCAAAACGTATTCCAAGAGTGGCGCTCAAAGGCTGAAGATTGCCGTCTCGAACATACGTGTCCTGGCAAAAAAGAGATGCAGCAAAGGTGGTAATTGTCCGAGAAAAGATGGAAAATTATGGAAAATCGTATAATCACTATTCAAGCTAGGTTACAAGTGTTTGAGTTACATGTGGCGTCTGCTATAGCAAACCCAATTGCAATGTTGAAGAATAGGAAATTACATGCATCGAGAAGGCATTGTTTTCAATGTACCATGACAGAAGGAGTCATGGACTTCGACATCGCCGGCTGGAAATCGTTTCCAGGACAGGCAACACGCACACAAAATGAATTTTCCTGAAGCCAGTGGTTACCTGGTGCCTGTCAGCCGCTGCGCCTGATACCATTAGCCATGCTGATGGTAATTGCTCTCATAATCAGTGATATCAATCGAGTGGCTACAGGTAGAAGGTACCTTCGTTGTGTAATTACGCATTCCAGAAGATGCGAGGGGCTGATACCGCGAGGAGCGTTGCGCGAATCCGCGCGCGCTTTGATGAAAACATTGTTCTTGCGAGGTTTGCAGGGGAACAGCGAGGGGTCGAGACGAAACACGGCGGTTGACGACTCTCGCGTGTAATAAAGGTAATCGAGTGTACGAATGGAACGTTAACCTTTAAGCAGCGGCAAATATTTGCAACTTGTGCAGAAAGGAAAAATTTCTTCGTCCTCAATGTGTTTGCTGCCGCCAAGAGTTCCAGCCCTCGAAGTAGAAGTCCCTATAATCATTTAGGATTCGCCGTATTGTAACGTTCAAGATACTATTGAAGAATGTTCAGAAGTCTCGGGACGGATTGAAAAGTTCGTTCTGTTTCCCAGCAACTGCGACTCCGCGCGGGAAATTAATATCTTCGGGTTAACGTCGACCGTCCGCCACATAAGGTCAGGTTCTGAGCAATTTGGCGCGGAATCGCTCCTCCACGCATCTTAATTATTACCTCCGTGTGGTTGGCGGGGCTGGTTAACCATACCGAGGAGGTCATTACGCCTGGCGGAGTTCTTACGATAGCCGGCCATGCGACTGTATGAGTTTCCAGATGCGGAAAAGCGTTCGTGTGTGTCGTCTGGAAAAACCCCAGACAGGCGGATTCAAGCGAGCTGCGTTTCCTTTCCATGCTGATGGTTTTAATGGACAATAAACGTTCCCTCAATTTATAAGGCAATCTCGATGCGCGATTCCTACACTAGACGCCGGGCGTCTGGGGTTAGGATAATTCACTCAAACCTACTCGTTCTAGGAGCTTCGGGGCGACGCAGGAGACCCCTCGATCGTCGAGCGACTCGGTGAGAACCGAGGTGACTGTGGAGCTTCGTTGAGAACCAACGTGACTGGGCACAAATCTTCCTTCTGTGACGAATTTCGTGCGTTTCTGCGTCCTCTAATGGCGCCGATCTCTAGCGAATGTTCCCGGACAACGATTAGTATCCCGTTTACTTAAGTTTCCAGGAATGCTCGAGATCCCATATCGCTCGGAGGGAAAATTTAATTTCTGAAAATGAAGATGTTCAGCCGTCTCGATGAGTTGGAAACGGATTCAAGGAATTCCGTGATCCCAGCGCACCGTGACCGGCCGTAAACGATAAGGGAACAAGAGGAACGTAGGCGCGTTTTCTTAAATGCGCGCGATTAGCGAGCGCGCGGCGAGGATGGTGGGGGGCGCAGCGCGGCGATTTCGATCCGATTCGTTAATTTGTGTGCTGCACACCAAGCGTTACGGCTTGACTTCCTTTTTCGCCTGCAGCCACCGGGGAGGGATCGCTCGTTTTTTCCATTGGCGAAGATCGCTTGCGCGCGAGCGAGCACAGTGGCATTAAAATACAATAGCTGACACAGTGTGAGCGCGCACCGCTCGTAAATAACCTTAATCGGGATCGCTAATTACAGATTACGCTCGCATTCACGTGTGTACCCGTCTGCGCCGGTGTTCCCATTCTTGACACACGGGTCAGACAGACTTGTGCGTAGAAGTTCTGCGTAAGCATGCGCGCGCGCGTAGAGGTGTGTGTATAGGCGCATTAACGTGGCGCGCATGATTTTAAATTCGTCCACATCCGACAACATTCTTTACACGAAGAATTTGAACTTTGGTCAGGAATGTGCTAGTAGAATTATACTCGAGTCTACGTTAGTTTACTGTGATAGTAGTGTAAGTGCATACTTCACTCCGTACGTTGAATAGTATTCAACGCGTTGATAGGAATAATATAGTAGGGTGGAGAATCACGTTTGGTTCTCTGATGGGGGAAGTGGTACCCATAAAAATCAAAATACTCACAATACGATCCCATCGCCACAGTCACTAATTAATGTCCAACTCTGAACGTCGGAGCCACTAGTGAAGGAAATAAGTGGGGAAAGAGTTCCCATCGCCAGGACGACTGGTGAGAAGCAATTCAAGTAGATTTCTTCTTCGACCCAACTGTAAATGAATAAAATTATGATAATGGTGCTAATAGTGTTGCGATTACTCTTACAGTAGAATATAGACTATATCATTACTTGAAACGCAATTGGTGTGGTTATAGCTGAAACAAGATCAAGATGGGCATAAAGGGGATGCATATCTATAAAGTCACACGCATGCGCGTGATAAGAGATGAAATGAGGATAGTCAAATGGTATGGTGGGGGTGGTTGTCTCAGTCGTCCTTGAGTAATAGATTTCGGTCTGACTATAATAGGTAACAAAACGGTATTGTAGGTCTTCGCAATAATAGCGACACATATATAAATAAAATACACTTTCAAAGTTGTCACACATTGTCATAACACGATTACACTAATACGGCCAAATCACCAAAATCAACAACAAGAAAATGAGATTAGAATTTTACTGATACATTCCCAGAATTCACCGCCAATTTATACGCGTTTCCACTAATATCATCGCGGACCACCGTGCAGTTTGTAGATGCCAGATATCGAGTATCAAGGAACTTTCTCCAAAAAGCGGGGAAAAAAGAACGTTTTCAATTTAAACCGACACGTGCACGCGTGGTTGAGCGCGAACACACGGACGGACGAGTGGCATTGAACGACGTTTATACGTACACGAAAGTGGCTCGCCATGGCCACGTCCATCCGGCGATACGCAGCACAGATAGGGAAATTAATTACAATAAATTTAACGGTAACGAGAGCGCAAGAAGAGAAGGCGTTGCGCTCTTCTGTATGTACACATGTACGTGAGCGATAACGTTCGCCTCGGATCGTTTCGCGAAGGAGCAGACCCCGTCCACGAAAGTAATCGGTAATTTAATGCGTGCGCAGGGACGAGCCACGGGCACGTAATTAATGCCAGGGATCGAGCAAATTAATTTGTAATCGGGGAGCAATTCGGGGGACAGAAGCGAGAACACGGGTCGTTTACAAATTCTGAAACATCACCTCCGTGCACACCTTCGTTAATTGACGCGCCGACTGGATCGTTTAACATTCGTCGATCGTTGTGCCTCACGCGATTCTTCTCCGTGCGCGATTACAGGGTAGGGTACAGCGCTCCGTTTGACATTGTTTAGGAAAGGTCGCGCGGATTATTGGAGGCGAGACTTTGAGGAAGGAAGAGCGCGTCTCCGAACGAACGATTCGAATTTCCAAGGGCGAAATCAGAGAGCGCGACCGCATCCTAGCAAGACGAATTAAACCGAGCTTGCGCGGGGAACACTTCCGGGTATAGTAATAGATCTAACACCCATTAACTCGACCAGGGATTTCCATAATACGCGTCGGCCGTTTCGCTCGATGAATAATTCAATACAATTTCGTTTACGGCATGGAGATCATCCTGATCGGAACGGAAAATATAGTAATCGTTGCCTGACCAGCCATGAGGTCTGAAGTAGAAGTATAGGCATTTATGAAGAATCAACGCAACGAGAAGTAGCTTTTTCATAAGGATCACAGAGCTGAAATACCAATGGTACAGTTCCAAACTTGAAGTATTAAATGAGGACAAGGAATTACCTTTATGAACCAGCACTTTCCTTGGCGATAGGATGAATAAAATTGTTAAGACTGAAAAATTTCATCCAACAGATAATAGGGAAGCTTAAGACACTGATTTTTGGAGGACCACTAGGTATGCCTCTTGTAGCAATTCTGCTAATCAAGAAACAAACGTCTGTGTCTAAAACGAAGACCTCTATCCAACTGATCAAATCTTCCTCATCATTAGACTTTACGTTTAAATGACCAGTTTAGCTTCTGCATGTGGAGGTAAATAGAAAAGTGGAAAAACTCAAAAAGTGGAAAATGAGGTTAGTTTAAATAGCAATTCTCTCACCAACGAGGGACTTCATCATGTGCTTCTTTTTCACGCTGTAGTGCAAAGAAGACTTAGATTTGTCAACTAATGCAATCCTGTACGCCACACGATGACAGTATTAAGGGACCAATTAGGCCAAGGTGAGATATGAATGACATTATTATCTGAAACTCCAATTTCATGAGGATTCAGCTAACAGCGTCTGGTCCAGGTGATTACTTTCTATTCGTCGCCGGACAGTAGGGAAGCGACCAATCAGCCCCTGTGCTTTGAACAGAGCAGCGAGGAAAAGATCGAAAGGGTGGAAAAGAGAGAGAATGTTAGGGCGATCCGAGGGAACGCGACGCAATATTCCAAGACAAATCAAAGTAGGCGCCAGCGACTGCTGCCGGGTGCAAAATGCAGATAGAACAGAATAGACGGGGCACGGCATTCGCTCGCGGGTTAATGAGAACGGTCTCAAGCCCCGTTATAGAGGGGGCGTTGGAAGAGGCAGCGACAACAGCCTATAGCACAGAAAATCGTAGCAACGAGCTGTCGCACCGTTTCCCTTCCTGTTCCCCGTTTTTCTTCCTCCTCGTTTCTTTTTGCCCCTCGCCAACGTCTAATAGTCGCGATGGAGCATAATAGACATTAATTTTCGAGCGACTGTCACTCTACTTTTTGAGAATCGTCCTCGTTACTCCTTGATTGTTGTAACGCCAATGCACAGTTTTCTCTTTGAACCATGCTATGCCATCGACGTACCAAATTGTTGTAATTCTTGTTTAAATATCGTACTCTTCTGGTTTAACCTGCTTGCCACGTTTTGTTAGGTGTTTGCTTGACTGTTTTTGAAAGTTAACGTTCAGGATTGAGCGATCATTTACTGTAACACGAAAGGTACTAATGCTTCTTCGATATTCTAGGTTTGTTTTCTACAATTATTCTCTTTTGAATATACATTTACAGCGCATCGATGATTCATTTCGTTCTGGTATTAATTAGCAGCCGGACAGAATCGCTGTATCAGGTTCTTTAATGGAGAAACGCTGCTTAATTACCCACCCCTAAATTAATTACACTTCGGACTATCCAGGCCAAATGAGTATTAATGAACGGCGATTACCAATTACCGTCTAGGATTTCGCGAACAGTTTCAGCTCTTAAACAACAAAGTGAAATGAAACGCCTCGAAGAGAACGACGTTCTGATGAAATTGTAATTCAGTCCGAGTAACAACGTCTGTAATTTTGTAAAAAGTGACCAACTTGAGTATCGAGATTTTTTAAATGCTGCGACGAAACATCCATTATGTTTGGAAATATTTTCGCAGGATATGCATCTGTACATTCTAAGGAAACCGAAATGTGATGAGAAAGTTTTAATAAATTCTTATATATGTAAGAATGAAATTTGATTGATTCATACGATAATCATATTCCATCTTTATTTTATTCATATGAAAATCCCCTGTAAAATAATCATTAAGACGAGCAGGTATGTTTGCATGAGGTTGATGTCGACTCTAAACCGAGAAATCACAAAATTTGCATGCTTATCTGATCACAGCTTCTAGTCTAATTTCACTTTTGTCCAGTAATGCGAAAAAGAAATATATGGCACTATTTGAATGGTGATTGCGCATCTACCTAATTGAATTCCCTTTCAGTAAAATGACAGAAAATGCAGCATCTCTGTTACTTATAAAAGAATGCAGAATTTCTCTGCCATTGTATTAAGACAGACTTTATTTATCGTAAGATCACGTTCTCTGATAAAAGGTAATGCTCCTCTCACCATGAGAAAAGCGACTTATCTGACGATGACAAACACTGCTTAGACAACATAAGGCGACAGAATCGGAGCGTAGTACATACATAGTGTTAAGGCACATAATGTGCATATCTGATCATTATAGCATTTCTTTCATTTCCCCGTTTAAAGCGGATATTATTAATTATTTTAACACTTTTACGTTATCTAAGAGCGTATTCCTAAATAACAGAGAAATGCTGTCAGCAAACAGTTTTGCATGTACAAGGATTTATTACAATTTTCCCATCGCATTTCGGTTAAACTATCATGCTCTCCGGATTCTTTGGAACGGTACAGATGCATGGCCTGACAAAAATTTTCTTTCCCCCTATGGTTCCGAATCGTCTAAAAAGTGACATTATCCTTTATCTTGAAGCGTGTCGGATATCAAGGGAATCGTCAAGCGGAAGACAAAGTTCCAAATCCACCCCCAACGACCGAGGATTAATTACCAGTCGGTTTGAGGTCTGTAATCAGAGTGTTCGCAAAGTGTCGGTGATAAACCTCTTGCGGACAGGGCGACAGGGTGGCTTGCCAGGGGTGGCTTTCCGAGGCGAGAGAGAAAAGTGGCGAATCCGATTGAGCGTGAGAACGGTGAAATTCCGCGTCGATTTGTCTATCGACTGAGAGAAGGGAATCCAACGCATTCCGTGGCATCCCCAGCGTTTGATAGCGTACACCCTTTTCGCTCGACCCTCACAAAGTCAAAGCTTCTCGTCTGTCCATCCGTTGACCAGAATTCCAACACCCTTAATCTTGTTCGGCGCAACTCCTCAAGGATGCCCAAGATCTCCGATTGCCTTTGCTTTGCGGAGGTCTCCCACCGTCGCTGTTTGCTTCCAATCCGTGCTGGTCTGCTGTTTAGGGTGGCCTGAAGTTTTGATAGTTCGGAGAACAGATTGACTTTACACTAAAATATCCAACATGATTTCATTCCCAGATTAAATATTGCTTTCTCTTACGTGGACGATTAACATGCTACGCCTTCACTGTTCTTCCTCAAATACCGTAAATAATGAATCATGAATTACGCAATAATATGATATTTTGTTTGAAGCTTTAACAAAGAGTTAAGGAAACACAAGAAATATTAAAGTTAGTATGTATATACATATATATATATATATATATATATGGTGATACTACAAGGACCCTTAAGACTGTTTACAAGTGGTTCGAGCGATTTTGTAATGTTTCCGGTTCAATCGAAGACGAGAAAATATCGGAACGTCATTTGGCATCAAAAACCGCCGCGAATGTTAAAAAACTAAGCGAAAAGATTTGATGAAGCAGACGATTGACTATTAGGGAAAATTCTGAAGATCTGTATTTATTATCGGTCCGTTCAAGACATTTTACATCGCTTGAATTGCGTGTAATATATTCCCGAGATGCCAAAGCAGTCAGATCGTCGAACGTTTACGTCCGAAAGACGGCACTTGTCATGCAACAGGCCGATGGGAGATATCTCGGTTGCGTTCGAGACAGATTCGTGAACGCGTGTCGAGTGTCGGCTTGGCGTCTGAGAGCTGCGGCGGATCGAAACGGCGGTAGAAAAAGGATCGCGAGCAGCAACGATTGCTCTCAAATTCAGATCCGAAGGAGGCCTGAAGAACCACTTGCCATCGGCTGCTCGACTTCCACCCCATTTCCGACAATTGTCACGAACGAACGGGTATCCCGGGGAAATGAGAAAGATAATGAAGGAGCGTGACGTAAAATAAAATGTAAACACGGGGGTGAAAGACGAGGGAGAGGCACGCGATACGGGGTACAACCGTCGGCCGAGGGGTAAGGCGAGGGGGGGGGGTGGTAAAGAGGCGCGGAAGGAAAGGCGGGAGACGGAGCGAGAGAGGAAGAGAGATAGAGGGAGGGAGGAAGACGTGGAAAAAACGCGAACGGGCGAGAAAGATGGAAAAACGCATCGACCAATAGTGCCCGCAGGCAGCCAGGCAACCCAAGAGCCGACCACTTATCTGTAGGAGCAACATCAGAGGAGCTCTTGGCTGCTTGGTTGGTTGGTTGGCAGGAGGCAAAGAAGTGGCTGGCATGAGAAGGACGCCGAACCAAAGTGAAGTGCGCGAGAGATACGAAAAAAAGGGGGAAAGAGAGTGGGTGGGAGGACGGGGGAGGCAAATGATACCTCCTTAGGCAATTTTAATTTTGCAGAAATCACTGTTGGGCTAATAAGAATAAAGAGATCTCCGCGAAGCGCCCGTTCTTCCCTTCTCTCGTTCTCTCTCACTCTCTCTCTCTCTCTCTACCTCTCTTTCTTTCTCGTTCCCGCTCTCTCGCCCGCACGCGGCCTCTTCCCTCGTCTCTCTCATCTTGTCTCTCTCTCCCGTGGCCAGTCGAGTGAGATACACCGTCAGCCACCAGCGACATTATACGACCGTGTCGACGACCCGTGTACTGAACTTGCGTCTACCTTCCGTCTTCCTCCTGGTGTGTTCACCTCTCCCACCACCCCCTGTCATCGTTCCTCGCCCGTTTTTCCTTTTAATCCCTTTCTGAAGACGGGGACACACCGCGACCGCGGAAAAATATTAATCAGGAAGCCCCTGCCCGCCTTTGCTTCGGCCCAACTCCACCGACTTTCTGCTCTACCTCTACGTTTCGACTGTGTCCCGCTCTGATCTGCCTTGTTGCCCGTCCCTAATCAGGCACAGTGTTAGAGCATCCAACGAAAAGTTGGAGTATGATAATTTTGTTACAGAAGTTGCCCGGGCGATTTGCTCGTGATTCCTACTAGAATTTTCCGAAACAATCCCGTTAGTACGATATACTATATATACGGAACCTCCGACAGTCTTTTTCCACAGTTTCGATGTCTTCCTGGAATCTTTGTAATATTTATACCCCCTTCTTCCTTCACTTTGCATATAAAATCTGAGCGTGTATCTCTAACTCTGTTTTAATTCTGTCTGTCTATAATTGTTTAAGACAATTTTGTATTTGTTTTCCCTAAAAATTTGTGAGGGATTCGCAGTCGCCACACGCTTCCCCCGGAACCTTCTTCCTGACCAATTCAGCCCCGCTCCTGCTGGAAAAACTCCCCCTCCTCCACCCACGCGGAACCCATGACCGTGCAAACAGATACGAACAAGGGAAACCGTTTTATCAACAACAAGTGACTCGCGTCGCCGCAGCCAGAAGCAGTCACCCGTATCGTTCCCAGCGTTCTTAACGGTCGCGTTTTCCACGGCAGAGAGAGACTGTCCAGCCCAAAATTTAGAATCGAGCTCACCGTTCCGTGCCAAACGCCCTGCGTCGACTTTCCCCCGGGGAGTTGCGCGGGAGGGGGAGGGCGAGGGAGTACGACGAGAGCTGTCAGGAGCACGTACGCGCGCATAAAACGGTGATTCCCGTTCCGGATCAAACCATCCTGCCAGGACGCAACGCGTGCACGCGGGGGGTGGCCAGGAGAGCCACACTCGTCGGGGTCTAAAGACGGCAGAGGGGCACGTGGCGGCGAGGGTGGGGGGTTGGCGGCGGAATGAGGAAGGGTTAAAGTGTTGGAACGAGGTGAAGGCTCGAATCGAAAGGAGGATGAGGAAGATCCGGGAAGAAGGGCGGCGAGAAGAGACACCGTGAGCCGTACGATGGAAGTGCGGGGGGTAACCGAGGCCTGTGGTGGTGGTGGATAGAGAAGGGAGGGGGGCGGGAGACATATTTATTTGACATGCGACGCGACTGCACCCGAGTTTCATTAATTGAAGATCGCGGGAATGAGCACGGCAGACAGCACCGAAGCAGACACAGGCCCCGTGAGCACGCGGGCGCTCGCGCTGGCGCGCGCGCGCGCGCATTCCCCTGCCTTTCTCTCTCTCTTCTTTGTAGCCTTTCCCTCCGCCCTCCTGCCAGCCCAACCACCCCCCTGTCCCTCCTCCTCCTCCGCCTCCTCCACCAGCTCCTTGCTCTCTGTGTGTACATGCATGTACTCGCGGAAACGGCAAATGAGGATTCGCCATTTCTCTGACATTCTAGCATTCAAGTTCGCCCCGATCTAGGCCACACAGAAGGCTCTACTCCGACGCAACCCCCTAGTCCCGGGGCTCGTGTGTGCTCGCCCGCCTAGCTACGGGTTCCGTGTTCGAGCCTTCTTTTCCATAGGGTTCGTCCTCTCCGGATGAATTTAACGGGTGACGGCTGATGCGAGATCGTTACGAGTGGCGGGGCTGCTGGCTGCGCACGGTGTGCTCGCTCTTTTTTTTCTTCCCCTTCCCCCGCTACTGCCGCCGGTGGCCCCTTTTATCCCTTTCGACTGGCGTCGTCGCCGACCAGAATTTCTCTCCCTTTCGCGCGTCTGCTCGCCCGGCTACCGACCGTGTCACGGATACAGCAACGTTTTCCCCGCGACGCATCCTCGTTCACGGTGAACGGCGAACGGACGAGCGTGAAATTCGTCGCTTTCGTTCGTTCCGTCGAACGAGCAATGGGCCTTTGATTAAACCCCGAGACCTCGGTTGCTCCGGCGATGAGCCGGCACGGGTGGGTGGGATGGGGGTGGGCTGGGCTCGGAGGTGTGGTAGGGACGTATTAGAGGATGAAAGGTGGCGGTGGAGGTGGCGTGGCGATATCGGAGATGGCGGAAATTTCATTTACCCCTCGTAGAGTTATCTAAGAGCAATACCGGGTGGCCTTAATGAAACATTCAGTCGCGAGAATAGCTCAGCAATCTCGAAGGGTCGCGGCCGCCGGGGCTGAGGCGGGGAGGGGGCTAGCTGCCCCGCTCTCTCTGTCGTCCGATCCGGGGGACGAGGGAGCGAGATAGGAGAGGAATGGGTCTGATTCCTGGCAATGCAATTGCAGGTTTAAAGTGGCGTTCCCCCGTTTATTTCGACGGTCTACCTCCCTCGCCCCGCCTTCCCCGTTGGATTCTCATTTCGGTCCCTGCCCGAAATAGAACGGAGACTCCAGCCGTCGCTCGCGCGATAAATCCTTGATGAAGGTCAATTCAATAAAAGTGGATGCCTCCGTTGGCCGATCGTTCCGGTTGGACGTCTTCTCGCCTAGTCCAACCGATGTGCCTCAAGCTCCACCGTCAGACACTTCGAAGCCATTTTAATTAATCGCCCGCACGGCCTGAAACGTAGGTATTCCGTGGTTTAAGGAGATCTCCAAAGAGTGTAGTTTGATATTCTGTCGGAGGGACTACTTTACTCGGGGGAACGAGGTACAGCTTGTATCAGCTCATGATCACTCAACTTATCAGACTCGATAGCAACGTTCGTCCCGTTTATAATCGTTCCTCCTGCCACCTTTCGCGCGCAAACTACTAATCGTTCAATTACGACCTGCCAAGTTTGCACGGCGCGTCGCTGGTCGCGTCGATTCCGTCAAAGACACCACCGCTCCTGAGGAGCCACTCCATTGTCTGCTACGCTCGTTTCTTTTATTGCAAGGGGACTCAAACGGTCGCTGCCAGTGAAAACAGAAGCCCCAAGAATAACGAGCCGCGCAATTATTCCATAATGTAGTTCGCATAGCTGAACTCCGAAGAAAATTAGAGGGGCGCCCAGGCAGGAGAGGTAGAGGGAAAGGTAGAGAGAGGGAGAGAGAGAGAGAGAGAAGGAACGAACGAGAGTTGGACGTACGTGAGCGACGAAACGGAGACGAAGACAAGAGAATCGGTAACACAGAAGCGAGACAAAGTTGGTGTCGCAATAGAGACGATGCCCGGGCACAACTTTCCCGTTTTATCTCTCAATTCGCATTCTCGGTGCCGACGAACGTTTAAACTACAAGCTGGTGGGTAGCGAGCCTACCTAACGGCGGACGCCTGTGATTAAAACCTCCCTGCCTAGCTTCAGTGCGAACCCGTCGTTCGCCACCTTACCTCCCCGTTGGAACGCTGCCCTCCACGTTCAACCTTTAAACCGGAGCCTCGATATAATTATTGCTCGACATACGTTACACCGCCCCCGTCGGAATTACTACGAACCGGGGATCATCCCTTTAACTGGCGAACGCCTATGCGGAGGCGAGAGGAGCTCCCGCCACGTCTGCCCTATGGGCTGGAATTGAAGAGCGGAGGTCACGCTGACGGAATTCGTTCGCAACTTTGGGCGTCTTCAATTATATGGCAGGCGATTTAGCGTTCCGTCACGCTGCCAGGGCGCAGTGCTCAGGGTGATTTACTTCTCTCCTTCGAGATTTCTTGAGTCGACAAAACTGCAATCGAGATTGTAGGCGCCTAATGATGGCTGAACTTGTTTCTCGACTTATTCAGCAGAGAATCGCAGGTGTCAGCCTCCGATTGCTTTGATTTTTGGATATGTTTTAGAGGACCGAAAAATAAGTTATGCTGGTTTTCATATTTAGGGGGTGAAACCACTCCTCAAAGTTATAAAATTTTCAGCTGTCAGTCTCCCATTGCTTTGGCCAGAAACCAAAACAATAGGAGGCGGGCACCAATTATTCTCATGAAATTTGAGGGGTGGTTTCATCCCCTAAATATGTAAACAGGTAAAAATAAAGAGACACCAGATTCTTATTTTTCGGTCCTCTAGAACATATCCAAAAATCAAAGCAATCTTAGAAAGCAGTCTTAGATAGCGCTGCATACGAGATTTTACCTTGTGTAAGGCCCTGTTTATCCCATAGAGGGCCTCCATAGATGGCGGAGGTGAGAAATAACAAAGTTTTTAAAAGTACCTGCTGATACTCTAGCAAACATCACGAAGAACAGAAGGTAAATGTACGATTCGTGCTACTTCCTCTCTAATATTCTGTAGCCCAAGTAGACTTTAGGCGGTTACAAATTCACCTTCTGAATACATGCCATAATTTTGTACATTGATAGACACGCTACTTAAAATGGAACTATTTACGTTAGAAGTGAGTCTAAGTTCTGCAAGGCACTCTTCCGATTACCGCAACTGATTGCTGCAGCTTCTAATGATCTTTTTTCCCGGACGATGCAGCTGCTTTCAGATCGTCCCTCCTGGAACCGTCACCGCGATCGTTTTCGATGCAAATTAACTCGTTTGCCCGCAAATCTTGCGCCAACCCAGCTTTCATTTTCATCCCCGTGTCGCCTTGCTTTCTTTTCCGCCTCGAGTCAAAACAGCAAAGTAAGACGAGGAGCCACGTTGCCCGTCCATCGCGCCCTTCTATTACTTCTCCTTCTTACGCGCGCCTCAAAGAACGAAAGACGAGCGCAAGAACACGGTTAAATTATGAAAGGTATAGAATAATTGCGACTAGCAAATTATGCGTACGAAAAGCTCTCAACAGCTCAATGTGCGTTTGCGGTGCATCACGTGCACAGAATTAACGAAATTAGATTTCCACGTGGTCACCTTTGACGGATCCCCGATTAAATCGGATGCCGCGCTGTAATTTCAATATTTCGCTTTGCGTCACGCGCTGCGATGTTTCGCACGGGAAATTAAAATTGTTGTAAATGAAAGCTTGGGCACAGTTTGAATGCGATTCCCTCTATTTGTGCATATTTCGTATTTCGGGCGAATTTTCGAGGAAATTCGATCACTATGTACATCGAACTTCCGCCCTTTAAATGCGCGATGCGCGGCGGATTTATTCGCATCAATTATGGAGAACCGTTTCAGTGCGCTTTGCAATTTTTTTAATCCACTTCCACCGCTGGAATCTCAATCGGGTTACGCACAGGTATTATGTAAACATGGCGTATCAAGGGTGCACAATCTGCCGCCCATGGCGTTGCATCCGACGTGATGACGAATTTCTAAATGTCCCCGTCGTAAGTTTTTATCATTTAATTAAATATCGTTGATAAAACGTCTCGTAATCTCGGCGAGTTTACACTCCCCTCTTTTTAACGTCGCCTCGATGCTCCAACCGCGTTGCTGGCCTGAAGGTGCAGACGACCAGCTATTACATCGAATTAAATTGTACCTCCTTTCCAATTGAATTTGTCCGCCGATTTCGACTAAAACGAAATCGATTCACGCAATATAGGTAGGGATGAAATTGGCGATTAGAATGTTGTAATATTAAGAAGAACCACACAAATGAATCTTTAGTGGGGCGGCTCGACAAGATTTAATATTCGATATGCAATGTAATGTTATGTAACACGATGTTTCTTAAGAAATTAATTCGACGGAAGTCGATGAAATGGTATTGGTTGGTAGGCATAAAAATTGAATGGCCTGAGGATCGACTTCTGGAGTGTAGGTACACCTATTTATGTGGGTGGTAGATTTCTTCAACAATATTCTGCTGTTAAGATGAGTTCCAAATTATTACACGCAAAAACGCGACTGAAGTTGACCTGAGTAATCTATAAATACTTAGGTTTTGCAGGAATAAAGAAAAAATTTTCCCAAGTCGTGATCCCTATTTCTGGGATCGGCGTAATGGTGTGATTTCTAGAGCATTGCACGAAGGGAGACTTTCAACGCAATTACTAATAACTTTTACAACTAAAATTACCACAGACATTAGGCGATACCGTTCTGTATATTACGACTTCTATTTTATATGACGCCGCAGCACAATTTTGACCAGGGACACTATCGAGGTGTCCGGTGAGATTTGTTTCTCCTTGAAATATGTTGTTAAGCACAAGAATCTAAGAAGCACGAATTTTTTTATTTTTGCCCAATCTCATTTTTAAGGAGTGGAACAGCACCTCCAAGTTCAAAAATCATTATACAAATGCCTATATAATTAATCAATAATTTAGCAAATAAAACTTGTCTCATAGAACAACTATAATGAGATAAAACCATGTATTGTTTACCTGTTTCATTTCTTTCACAAGAAAATGGAAAGCCGTCCGCGTCCACCCTCTTCACGCTTAGATCACTTTATAATATACGTATCTTTCAAAATACTCATAATTTATTGGATATTTGGCATTTATAGTGTCAGAACACTTCATTCAAGTAAAATTAAAAAAAAATTCTTAAATATCTGTTACTTTTGGGGCTGTTAAACGAGAATCCTCCCTTAGCAACATATTTGAAGGAGAAAAAAAATGGCTCCAGTCACCTGGGTAGTGTCTGTCCTATATTTCTTCTGGACTGTATGAAGTCTTGTTTAAATTACGTACATCTTAAACCAAGAATCTCCACCGGCACTATCCATCCAAACGTGTGCTTTGCAACAAAAACAACAATGCAGGCTAAATTCGTTCAGCCCTCGCCATACATACATCCCCCTCTCACTTACACGCGTAGCACTGATCAGCAGTTAAACCAAGGGCGGGCACGGGCCTCCTCCGCGCAGATTGACTCTCTGTCTCCGTACGTCCCTCAGGAACAATCCGACGAGCACTCTCCCTCGTTAAACGATAGCTCCCGACGAATGGTGTAGGTAGCGTTATCAAAGACTCCAGGTTCTTACGAGTAAGCATAATTATAGTTCTTGCACGTCGGACGGGCATGGTTACAATTCGTCCCCCGTTTCCTTCTCGATGCACCGCGTGCACGCGACACACGTAAAGTCCCGTTTAAAGCACGCCAAGTACCTTCGAAAGTAACCGGGGGTGGAGGGGATGGTTTGCCGACGGGGGGGCGTAGGGGAAGCTAGGAATTTAGCAACGAAGTTGTTGTTCGGGCGCGCGCTCCGCGAAGACTATGCGCTCGGATGAATGGATGAATGGCTGGTTGGATGCAGGCACGAGGAAATCAACCCTCAGAACGGGCATATAGAACGGTACAATTGACGACTCTTTGAAAGAATGTCCATACGCGAGCCTGGATTCGCACCCCCTTCCGACACCATTTCCATCTGCCAGCCGACGGGAAGACAAAACACTGAATCTTCATTCTACACGCTAGCCTGCACCCTCTCCTACGCGTTCTCTCACCCTTTCGCTCGCGCTTCCTGCTCCCCCGCCCGCCCGTGCGAGCTCGCCCCCTCTCTGTCTGTCCTCTTCAGTGGCTGGCAAACTCTCTGTCCCTTTGCTTTCCCTAAAGCAGCTCGCAATTCGCGATCGCAATTTTCAATTTCCGCCGACTTTTCAATTAGACTAAGAGGTGCCGTTTCTCGCAGCCACCGCGCCTATACCCGGCTTCTTCACGGCTAAGAGTATCCCATCATCACCGCCCCTTAAAAAAAAAAGAAGGAGAAGAAAAAACGAGAGAAAAAGAGCCTGTGTGTGCCCCTTCTCGCGTACCGACGCGGCGCATCGAGGATTGCCGAGCGAGATGCCTTTCTTCCCGTTTCCCGTGCCGAGATGGAAGCTTCTCTTGTTGGAATTGATTCGTTGCGAGAAGTTCCGCGACCCTGTTCCGAAAACCGGAACGCTGCAGGTCGCGTCGTTAGGATTCGCTTCTCGATTAGGAATGATGAGCGATCGTGTGCCGAGGGAGACAGGGGAACGTGGCACACATGACTTTTTATGAAACTTCATAAGTGGGCGAAGAAACGAAAAACTATTTAATACTTTACTATTTGCATAGACATAATATAGTTTACGATATTCTTGATGAGAATTACTGTGACTGGGCCCCTGGCGCTGGCAAAAATGGCTCAAATGGCACTGCCTAGAGACTTTCTTCAAGTAAGACTATGGCTAAGTAACCAGTTTGTATTTTTAAAATGAGCAATATTCTATAATTACTTCTTTGGCGATTAAATTGAATTTCGTTATCATTTACAAAGGAAGTGTGATATTCTTTAAACACTGTTTTCTATGAACCTCTGTTATACATGCCTATGTATACTTAATACAATTGTGTTGTTTGAACGTGCATGGTAAATAAAGGAATTAATTATAGACACATGGTACAGTGCGAGAAATCTCTATCTTTGCAGCTGGATATTCCTCTAAATGCCTATTCATGCGGTTTTCAACACATAGGTACCTATGTAAGTACCTATCTAGCAATATATACTTTTCACTACAGCAGAAATGATTTACTTCGTATAAAAGTTCTTTCAGTCTAACGATAAGTAGTTTTACTGTTTGCATAACAGAAGGAAACAGAAGAAATACATTTAAAAGTAGAATACAGACCCCTCGATGTGTCCACATTTCTGCTCTCTACCATAATCAAATGCGGGACTAGAGTTTGTTGGGTGATATGAGAATATTGTTCTCGAACTGCTATCTTTGGGAATTTGTAAGCAAATCTATTATTTTGTAAAATATACCAAAGAAGAGAATAAACCTAATCAAGAACCAAATACCTACACTTTGAACTCTCGAGTCTTAAGATAAAGAAGGGAGTTAAGAAACCTTTACGATTCCAAAATCATCACCGATGCAAAAAGAAATCTTCGGTCGCAACTTAAAGCAAGCAACGTTCAATTTTAAGTATTCGAAACGTCAAAGCAGGGAAACGTCCCCTCGCCAGGATGTTCGATGGTTGGTTTCTCGAACCGATTCTTTCTTCGAATTTGGCATTAATGCTCGGCGTCTTTCACGAGAATCGACGTGACTCGACGTCTGGCGACCGGAAGCCGTGCAAAAACCGCTCGAGGAGAGGCAAAACGCCAGCAAACGGCTCGTCGAGTTCGTGATTCCTCCGCGGAGAGATAGGACAGGGAAGTAATAGATAGGTTTGTAATCCATCGAGAGCTCCAGGCGTTTGGGAATGAGATATTTTGGAAGGGGCTGGCGATATCGGCAGTCGGCGAATGAAATGGCGCGTCTCTCGATTCTCGACGTGCCCCGGGGGGGCCTGCTGCCGAATCGAGCCGCAATCCACCCTCTACAACCCCCTCGCCGGCTCGCCGCCCCCCTGGCTGGAGTTGTCTTCGCGGAGTCTGTCGTTTCGACGCGACATCTGCGGCGCTCCTGAAAATCCCTGTTTCTCGATACAATCAGGAATTCTGTTTCGATGTTCGTCGAGGGAAGTTTGAGAAAGTCGGATACCTCATGGGCGATGAGACTCCAAGCTCATTGACGAAGATTTAAGATGTCGTTTTGAACGCAGATTCCATTGGGAGCCCCTTGAATTGACACTGAAGCTTCTAGAATTTAGCGAGCCAGAGTGAACCGAGCCAAAGTTTCATTACTGGTCGGAATTCTCCCGATTCTAATGCCTGTAAAAATGACAACAATGACAGTCGTTCAGCCCCGCGTTCCATCGTCGCGACGCCCACGGCAAGAATCCGACTGAATGGAGTCCTCCGTTCTCTTCATCGTGACAACCCTGCCTCCTGCAATCTTGATAACTGTCCACGTTCATAGAAACCGATGCTTTCAGGCCTCGCTGGGACGATCGTGATCGAACGTAGCAGGTGGGCCGCAACTTCCGTCCACACTGGCCGCTGTGTTAATAATTATCGAAATGTTCGCCTGGGACGTAGGAGTTCGCTCAATGACCATAGCAAACAAGACGTTTTATTACTATTTCAATAAAATCTCCGTGCAATCTTCTCGGCAGGGTCCTGTCATCCACTCTAAACTTTTCATTTTTCCAAGTTAATTAAAAGTATCTTACTTCAGAAAAAATTGAAAAGTATATCATTGCACTTAACCCCAAGTCCACACCGTAGCTGCAATCCTTTAACTAGGTTGCATTGAGTCTACATTTAATTTCATAAATCATCCAGAAATCTTGGCGGCGTGGACTGGACAGTCGTCGTCTGGTACAGGCTAGAATAGGGGATACAATAAGCAAGGTTGCGCGGGTTAGCAATTTGAAAGTTTCTTTCGAGCAGCGGCTGTGCATTGCACGAGCATGCACGCGCCATTCCCGGTAACCATTAGAGCCTGAAGCGATATTACCGGCGCAATATTCAAATCCAAGCCCGTCGAGTAATGTCTGCATCTCTCGGTATAGATTGCTCGCCCGCGGCCTGGCTTCCGCGAATCACAATAATTCCGATATTGCCTTCCCGTTCCCCTGCTGATCATTTCGCTAAGTACCCGCGTGACGGGCTCAACTTCACGGATGTGCAAGCAATATCTATTGTCGGATATAAAAAAAAAACAAAACAAGAAAAGGCAAAAATGGAGGAGAGACACGCGTATTCCACGTTACGGTGGCTTTTTTTTCAATTCGTCTGCCTCGTACACGCTCCTTCGCTGTTCGTCACGCGAATGTTTTATAGTTTATAGGGTGAACCACCCACGCACCACCGTGCTTCCCCACCCCCTCCCCCAGAATTTATCCGCACCCGTGCGTTATTTTAACGCGCGTTCCTCCGATTTTCCGACGTATTTTCAGAAAAACCTACTCGCGGCGTTCAGCTGCTCTTTTTTCTGTTCAAGCCTGATTGCAACGATCCCGTGATTAGGGACGCGGGGGTTTTAAAACGACGCTTGGGGAACCTCGAAGTTTGTGACATTCGTTGGGACAATGTGCAACCGCGGTTTCAGATTGTTTAGGCAGATCAGTGGATGCAGTATTTTTATAGATTTCTGTGAAATTAAGAATATTCTGTTACCAACCGACAATAAAAAATTAGTCAACAGTAATATCGAGGATGTGTAATTTAAGCACTGTAATTAAATTTTACAAACCACCAAGTTACATCCTTTTTATTAAAGCTAAAATTTTCGGTAAATTATTTACGTACAATGATAATGAAAACAGCTACTTAGGTTGAAACTGATATTTATTCGTAACAATACTTTTGTCATTTGTAAACATCATATTGTAATATCGACACGGAACAAAATTTTTTTAATAAATCGTGTAGATGCTGTAAACAAAATAATGGAAGATTTTTAATGTTGTCTGGATATCCTCGCTCGGAGACGCGCAAAAGGGTCCAGGAAGAGAAGAAAAGGGGTATTTTCAACGTCTACTTGTTCGATAAACCACCTCGATATCCGATGTCGGCCGAGTAAAAAGGAGCAGCGAAACCGAGTTTTTAATTTGGCGCGTGTCACGTGACAGGTTGGACGAGGAGGAAGAGGATTCCCGAGGACGGGACGAGCGGGCAGCCAGATGAATCTCTTTCTCGCATTGTCTGCGTTTCAATGGATACGCCCCGGCTCTCTATTCCTTCCCGGTTTTCGGCCGTTATTTTCGGTGACAAATATTATCGTGTCGAACAATGTGATCGCCCTCGCCGGCTGCTCCGTCGACGCTCGGTAATCTTCGACATTGTTCCCCGGAAACGCGCCCGCGGCCATATTGGAATTGCTAATGTTCCCAGCCCGCTGCAACCTGACGAGACCGCGGGACGTACGGTTTTATACGTTGACGAGGGATCGCGAACAGACTCTGAAATCGATCTCTGATCATGCTCACAGGAACCTCTGCATCTGATTTTCAATTTGGAACAAATTCTCTTGGAAAATTTATTATATTGACGTGAACCTAATTTTTTCTATGTGTCTTGTATAATCTTCCCTAGATTTTAGGACCACAATCCTGCCAGGGATCATAAATCTTTGCTTCTATTTTATAAGTATATTAAAACTATCCAACTTCATGAGACAGGACAACATACTCTGCTTTCAAGTTTTTAAGTAATGTGTTACGTCTGACTACATACTTTCTATACTGCTTGTAAGATCGATAAAAAACGAATGCTCAGCTGGGAAGCCCTTACGTCCTAAAAATTTGGATGAAAATCAATTCTAAAGAGCTCATTGAACCTAGATAGAGGAAGCAGAATTCCACGAGGCAGCCACAAGACGAAAAGGGGGTGGTTAGTGGCGACCTTAATCCCGACCACCTTATTTTTAGGGTGACGAACTCGAGGCTCGATGGAGTCGGGGTCTGATTGAGATGGAATCGGCGAATAAAAGAGTTGTAAATAAGAGATAAAAGAAACCCGGATAAGAGAGAATCTGGAGTGACTGGTCGTGTCTAGTCCGCGACAAAGTGTAGTTTTATTGGCACGTAAGGTGGGGATGGTGGCCCAATAATCCCCATTTATAGCTTATAAATGATTTCAACCCCCGTGGAGGTGCATTAAGCCGCGTTTACGTGTGAGACACCGTGGGTGTACACGCGTTGCGTGAAAACCAGGACATCGTTCAGGCAGGGACTGCAAATGCTCCACGTTTTAAGGAACTATAAAGCAGGGAGTCTGACTTTTTGTGGCTAACACTGCGGCCATGCCGATGTCTGGTAAGTGTCTTCCCCTCCCTGGGAGAAGATGGTGAAAGTGGGTTCGCTTTTGACCTGAAAAAGAGGGGGATGTATATAGTTTGACGGGATGTGAAGTCTTGTGGGAGAATCAGACGACGGATCAGAGCTGCGTGTGTGTATCGGTAGGAAAACACATAGCTAATGGAAGCTCTTAGCACGTGAAACTTAGAAGGGTGAGGGAACTGAACCAGAGATGTGAAGGAAAAAAACTGAAATTCTGAAAGTTGGATTACAAAGTGATTGCTTCACCAGTAAGAGGAAGTAGAAAATTTTAAATGAGTCTCCTTTTCTGCATTAGTCGATACATAACTTGGAGTAAAAGAATGGTTGGAATATGAACAGTAATCAATACCTGCTTTATATCACAAACTGACAGAGATATCCAGAATGACCAGTGATACCAACGTGACATGTAGATTCAATTTTAAAAACTTTCGTTTATGACAACTGGTAATAAAATTTCAGAAATTAATTTTCAAGGTCAAGTTTCTAAAAGACCAAATCAAACGCAGCCACACCGACCCACTTCTCCCTTCCAGAGCTTTTCGCAACAGAAATGAAAAATTCCCAACAAAGCTAGGCATTTCTTTCGTGAGATCGAATTTAGTATCGACGTTGGCGCAGCTCCTTGTGCCCGTCGTAAAAACGTTACGACTGCGTGCAAATGCGTGGGAATGCCGAGAACCGGAAGTAATCATCCGAAAAGACGGTTGTAGGGAAGGCAATAATACCTGTATCCCGTGTGTTCCGTGCAATCAATGGACGAAGACGTTGTGCAACGCAATAAAAGCGCGCAGGCTGATAATTAGACAAAGAATGCGTTCAGCAGGGTTGTGTTGATTTTAGGAGTGGCGAACCATTAGACAGACATGGTCTCAGATAAGGAATTCCCCGTGAAACCTTATCTCGCTGTAGAAATAACCAATTACCTCCGCTACTTTACCCGACATCACCCGAACATCATGAAACGTCTTTCTCCGATGAATACGAATCCCGCGCCGCCTCCCATCACTCTGCACCCCTGACCATTGATAAACAAATGGCACTTGGTCGCGACTCTTCGAAAAAAGGGGACAAGAGAAAAAGGGAAAAAGAGCGGCGAAAACCGAGGCAGGCCCAGACAATTTCCATTTCGCGAGCAGAACGGTTTCGCTTCCAAAACTTGACGTTGCGTTCACGTGGAGTTGGAAGAGGGGGGCGGTAGGGGGTGGCCAGAGGTGGATGGGTCGGAGAGGGGGCGGCAGGACATCGTCGTCGACGCGTGCAGCACGTAGGATGATAGCCAAAAGCGGCGGTTGGCAGGACAGGGGAACGTGTCACGCGATCCGTGAGTAATTCGCACGAGTCGTGGCCCGAGCCTGCCTGGCTGCTTAACAGAGTGTTATAATCTATTTACGTTAACATTACCAACGTTTAACGTGGTTGCTCCGCATCCCCGGGGTCAGAGAAAGGGGTTGGTTAACGGGAAGGCGGCTGGAGGGGGCATAAGGGGGGGGGGCAAGGGATCCCCCCTCTCACTCTCACTCTCACTCCCTCTCTCTCCCTCTGACGTTCACTTTAGCTGTTTCTGCAGCAGACAGCGCTCAAGAATTGTCGCGGCCACGTTAGGGGTTCTGGAAACGAGCGTTAATTCGCGCGGTCTCTCGCGTTAATCGCGACTTTCCGCTTGCCCTCCGCGAGCCACTCTTTGTCCCATTTGAGCGCTCACTGCGTAAGATCGAGCAGATTGATTATACAGACGCTTTGGAGGAAATTTTCAATTTTCAGCATCGTTTTTTATTTACTTAAATCACCCCGTAATAGGTCGTCCTAACATTCCCGGAGATCTTCGACGGACGACCTAGAATCCTAGCGAGATGGACTGAGGAATGGAATGAGGAACCCAGGATGCAAGATGTCTCGATGATCATCGATTAGGGAACGACGCTTGATATCAGCCCTCGCTCTTTTCGCTGCGCCTACTTCCACAAATTCTACGACGGTAAACCCAATGACAGCAATTGCAGAGTGGAACAGACTCTCGAATCGCGCGATTCGAGGCGCATTAGTGGCGCACAATGACGCGCAAGTTCAAGTAAAACAGGGCATTGTGCGCGAACGGAGGCGGCAGTTGGCCCGTGAACGGATTACGGACGTTACAAGGCTCAGAAGCGAGGGAACACGTGCGTTCCGTTTGAACGAGCCTGTAGGGCAAAGAGGCCTCCGAGCGTGTACATCCACGCTCGGCGTATGCACGACAATACGGGCTAAATGCCCGGCTCCGGGAGCAAACCGGCCAACTAAACTCCGCGGAACGTCCTGGAAACTTTAGATGCGATTATCTGGAGGGTTATGTCGTAACAATTACGTGGCTGCCACTCCGCGGAATCAGCCGACTGCTAACGTGTTTGCCGCGCGCCCGCCTATTGTCCCTCTGTCATAAATAATTTTCGGGGACGCGGGCTAATGGACGACAGAAGCCAGGACGCTAAGAGAAGTTCAGACTGTCCCTTTGTCACCGACTTCCATCTCTTTGCGGGATGAAAGACTTCGATTCGAGACGATCGGTTGCCGCTCCAACTTCGTCCAAGGATCTGTCGTTCAACTTCGAGATGGAGCGATGTAGTGCACGAGAGTTAGTATGTGCTGACAAGAGAAATGCGCAAAGTTTGGATCACCGATTTGGCTTAAATTTTGCATATAGTTCGCGCATGCCGTACATGACAATATGTCAAATGCATAGGTTGCACTACTTAAAGTTTCGCGAGAAAACCGTGTTCAAATGTTTGTCTATTCCAGACACTGTGCATGGCTCTGAAACAATTTGGAATAATTAAGCATAAGTGCAACATGCATGCATATTTAGAAAAGGTAATTTACAATGAACAGTTCTCACGCATGCGTGAAGCCGGCACACAGACTGTGGTGAAGAGAGAAGTTTTAACTCGATTTTCTTGCAAAATTTTTACTACTTCGCCCTATGTGCTTAAAGCGTTATTCTATATCTATACGACATGGACTAACTGTATACGAAACTTGGGTCTGATGAATGAAGATTATTTTTTATTACTGAGTGTACAGGAGCTTGAAACTGACTTGGACCGAGGCAGAGCTTGGTTCAGGATTGAAGTATATGAATTGTAACTGTTTAGATTGAGAATTGGAGTCGCAGTGTAACTGAATTGGAAGGGCATTAAGGTTGATATGGATGGGAAATTGTACTAATACAGAATTTTGTAAGGGATTTTCGGAATATAGAATAAATTGTGGCTACCAATACAAGGCATGTTTTAGGTTTATCTTTTCAGTATGAGGAAAGTAGGGAAAACTGTACAATGATTGGCACCCTAAGCGGAAATCCCAATTGGAATGACAGTATTTTTTAGTGAAGTTTTTACATGGTCTTAATTTTCAGTTATTATCAATGATTATGGATTTCTCAATAAAATATCTTGAGTACCTATTAAGTCTTTTATTTTAAAAATATTCAATGAAAAACAAAAATAGGCATAAAAGTACAATCATTGGCACCCCAAAAATTTGAGGTTACATAGAAGTTGAAAGTGTTTAAACAGACTATTTCATTCACTATTCAATATCTACAACACTTAGTAAATCTGTATTTCAATCCATTACTTAGTTATAAAGCCACAAAATAAACTTACCTACCCTTTATCAAAATTTTAAGAAAGTACCTAAAACTACTTGGCTTTGGAGTGTTGTACTGAAAGAAAAATAAGAAATTCTAAAGAAGTAGTTTCTAAGCTTGTACTTACTAATATTTGACTTTTTAATCAGGAGTGCCAATGATTAGTGCAGTGCCAGCATTAGTGCAGCTTACCCTATATAATACTGACAAAATTGATTAATTTAAACATTAATAAGAGTGCTAAAGCTGCCAGGATCCACTTTCTTGCCAGTAATTATCACGATTAGATATGACACAACTTTAGTGATTTTTTCTGTGGGCAACTATAGACACACCAGAGATTCCAATCACGATTACTATCAAAGATGTTATATTAGTATGTCAAGGGTTCCACGTGGACTTCCAACTTCCACTAAGTAAAAATGTTAAAACCTGTCAAGCATCCATCCCTCGAACCACCCAACTGAAAAGCCCTTTCAATTTAACGTAACACGGGAGATTCATACTTCAAGGGTCTCCAACAATCTAACCACCACCGAATACGTCTTTAAACCCCCACAGAATCAATCTCTCCACCGATATAGCAGTGAAGGCTCTATCAACGGCGTATCGAGGCCTCAATTTCCGTCGGCTCTCCCCTACCCCACGAATCTGCAGCCCGCCACAAAAGGCTTCAATGCTCGTGGCGCGAAGCAAAGGAACCGGACGAGCTGGCGCGCCGATAAAAATCCCTGTCCGCCGATTGTAAAATTTTACGATCGCGGGGAATAAAGATGGTATCGTGTCGGTCCGAGAGCAGCGTCTCCCGTGTCGTTATCGGTACCCCACGAAGGGGAAACTTTAATATTTGCCCGTCTACGGATTTCTGTCGCGGGGCGGCGGGGGAGCAACGGGGGGAGGAAGGAAGCAACGGGCCACTTCAATGCGTTCGAGGACGATAAGCGTGCAGGAGATAGAGAGATGGAGAGAGAAGGTCGCTGGCGAGCACATCGGACAAATAAAATCTGAACAACCTGCTGCTTCGTTGTTTACCGAGGGATACCTGCGGCATTAACGGCAGGTGGAAGGGGCCGTATATGTGTGACGATAACGGAACGGCTCCCCAGGTGGTGTCGCCGATTCTTTTCGTGGATACGCCGCTATGAGATCACGGGACTACAGACGCCAGCGTTTCAACGACCATAATTATTGCGTTGCCTAATGCATTGACGGGGTGCCTAATCGTACATGTCTTCAATGAATTATCTTTTTGGATGCTGGTACCGATCGATTCAATTAATTTATGGGTGAGTTAATTAAGGCTAAACTGATAAATTGGATCTTGCTTTTTAAAGTATGCTTGCCCGAAAAATCGACAGGGATAACTTTCTCAGGCGCCTCCCCGCGCTGGAGTTTTTCCATCTTCCCATCGTTCCGCGGAAATTTGTCGCGCGCAAAGATATATAGGAGACAATACCTCTTCCGTCCAGCGTTTCTCGAGGAGGAGAGGAGAAAAAAGCGATGGAGAGAGGAATGAAATCGGATGTGACTGCGTTCTCTTCGTATATTACACGGGGCTCACCCCTTTTGCGCCCAGAGCGATATGAGCAGCACGTGTGCGATGCGGTCGTCGTACGTGGTGGCTCGTGGTGAGCGCGCACTAGGCGAAAGAGGGCCGTGTGTCGCAGCATGGCTGAGAATTACTCGACGAACCTGGCCCACACCCCCCGCGAATTATACGATTCACCTGGTTCCTATTTTACGACGTTTATATTACACCGCGCTGCCACCTTGGCTTGCTGCTCCGGCTCGCGGTCCGACTTTTCCTCGCTTTCCTTTTATCGCAGTCCACGACGAACGCTTCAAAAGTCGGGGATCCGCTCAGGCTAGTGATAATTTTCGTTTCATAAGGCCCGTAGAAAATAAAACTGAAAAAATCATCTCGCGCGCTCTTCCAACCGTCAGATTGCCATTTTTCCATTTGTTATATGGAGAATAACTGCGGCAACGATGACTATTAATTCTTCCTTGAGAAATCTATCCCGAGAAGGCATTAGAAAAATGTTATCTGAAAATTGTTCCACGGCTATTTCTCGTAAGCCAAATAATCGCCTCGAGTGTGCGAGCTTCAGGATCCTTTAGAAAATAATTTATGCCCCGAACACCCTTGAAACAGACGGTAGCCGAGTGCCAGTAGCGAGTAGAAGACCCTTCGACGCGTGTTTATGTATATATGTACGTATGTATACACAGAGGCGAACACCAGGACCTATGACACTGTTTAGTCTAGTTCAGGGTCGCCAGCAAACAGACCATGATCCCTATTTTTGTACGGGGACCTGTCGCAACAGATGCTAAGCGTATCGACTCAGCATCTCAGCAATGACTCACGATTCGTCGTTGTTTACTTCACAGAGACCGTTCGATGTTTGAGGACTTCTGGAAACACTTGGGGAAGGACTTGGGCCCACGTGGAGGGTCCTGTGAATTTTAACATGCGTCGTAAAGGCTACTCTTCATAAAGCCGGTGGGAACAAGTACTGCTTTGAGGACGAGGCGACTCGAAAGCTAAATAGTCGACCGTATCACGTGTTCGTGTTTAGTGGTAGCTGGCTTAATTAGGCTGTAAATGCAACGGCGGCCACCCTGGTCGCATAATTAAGTAGCCGAATAATGGATTGATAGCGATGCGAGGATAAAAAGTAGTTCAAGAGACGCAATCATTGGTCCATGGTTAATAGGGGATTGCCTTCCACTTGAATTTTTACCTTAGCAACGCCTACACATGTAATAATCGTAAAGGAAGGATATTTAATACTCGCAAAATCACAATTGGGTCCAGAGAAGAATTTGATCACATATTTTCACTTTTTTCCATTCGAGAATATATACCTATCTAATAATTTCTGTAAGAGACACCAGCATTTACCATTCATTTATTCGAAACTAGCCTAAGGTACTTGGCGTTGCCCGGGTAAAATTCGATTGTCACGGAATGTCAAGAGGGTGAAATAAGGGAGATGGGGTGGGATGTTCAGATTTCATGGTACCTAGCCTATATTTTCCGCAGGGTTCTAGAGAGTAATTAGAAAAAACTTGGTCCAGATCGGTTAAAACAATTGGGATAAAAAGTATCCTATATGTTATTCCTGGTTCTAGACTATGTGTATCCAAAATTTCAGGAAGATCCGTTGTGTGGTTGCGATGTCATTGAGTAACAAACATCCAAAAACATTTACGCATTTATTATATTAAGTAAGATTCTGTGTACCTATGTTCTATGTACATATTGTATACTGCGTACACTCTCAACAATTAATTTAGTCCTTTGCAGTTTCTAACTATTTTCAATGTGCATTACTGTACAGTCGAATTATAAATTGAACTACATTTATGAAAAAGAAAAGTGTATCGTCTTTATTTAAATTGAGGGTTAAAAATAAAAAAATTTGCAAGATACATCCGTTACTTAGACACTCCAGACATAGAACTGATTGGAGTTCTGTTGTGGAAAACCGGATGCTTGACGTCATAGATCGATTATGCTTTGGTATATTTCGGTAATATTATAGATATATTTCGGTAACGTTTCTATAAACATCGGTCACAAATTAATACTACGGGCTCAATCGATCTGACAAAATGTAGATTGTCCAAGAATACATACAACTGGAATACAATATAGAGTAGATTGTAGGAAAGACCTGGAACCATAGAAATATTCTGTGGATTTTTAAAAATATTCGAAAATTTAAAAATATTTAAAATTTTGCAAAAATTTCGTTCAAGCGATGCTAATAACGTAACCATTTTTTGTTTCGGTAATAAAACGCTCCTAGGGGTGCAAACACCCTCTCAATGAATTTGTGAGCTTTCATATTATCGTGAATATCTGCGAAGCCGTAAATGATATCAGAAAAAAGTTTAATTTAATATTTAATCTCCCACAATATGGTGATAAAAATTTCAAAAAAATCTCTACCCACCATCCTTTTTTAAAAAATTCTGTATCACTTAAAGTACGTTCCTGCAGGGTGTTAAAATTTTTGCAATTTGCGAGTTTCCGAACACCCCTTGTAAGTAACATTGCTGTGCCCTAGGTCTCAAATAGATTTTCTGTTTGGTGGGGAAAGGAGAATATCATAGCCCTCAATTATAGGACAAGTAATTTCTATCGTGTATAAATATGAACCTTGAAATAGACAATATGATGCCGAATAAGTTGTTTTGTTTAAAATTGCTACAAGTTGTCGTTATTGGGTAGATACCTAATGACTAACAAAATATTATTAAAATGTTGATCATCCAATACTGCACAAAGGATCTCAAACGGTTAATAAAGAAAAGATCCCCCAGGTTGTTTGAATAGACCACCAACGTTCAAAGAACCGTTAAGAAACCGTTGTTGCCTCTGAAAACTAACCAAAAGGACGGTCGTTCTGCGGCAAATAATAAATTCGCCGTTTGGGTACGCGTGTACTCGGCCACACTAATGCGTGAGGCCGTATAGATTGTTGTTAATGGGAGTTATAAGGACGCATTAGCCTGAGATAAATAGTAATGGGGTTTATTGGCGGAAAATCAGAAAATATGACGATCCAGGGTCGTCGTCTCTCCCTCTTTTCTTGCTCCCCGGCTGTGGGCACACGCCGCTCGCTTTTTCTTGGGGTCTGCCTCGGCCTGAGACCATAAGCGCGGATATATGGACCCTGGCTTTATTATATTTGCTGACCATAAGGAGGCTTCATCGGCTATTTCCGTGATATACTGCTTTTCGAGGGTTTCCGCGATCATTCTCTCCGTCCCGTTGTTCTCGCATCTGAGACTGCCGGCTCGAGAGCTTCCCGAGGGCCGAAGCGATTAATTGAGAGAGAAAGAGTAAGAGTCCTCAGGAAAGTTATGCTTTTTAACCCATTTTTCACAGAAATTCCACCCATTCTCGATTTCCATTTCAGACTATTTTCAGACTATTTCAAATGATTATCGACCGACTACCTTGACAATCCTTCGATTACAGTGCAGGAGAAACCAAAACTAGACAATTTCAAGTCACAATTATAAAAAAAAAGACACCCGTTCAATGCACTCGCCGTGCGCCCCGAGCTTCCGTCGAAGCATTTCGCTTTTCAATACCCAGTGAATATTCGCGTGTGGCGAAACGGCGCGGCGGGAGCAGGGGGCAGAGGGAGAGCTCGTTCGATGATTAAAACGTCGTTCCATATCGGTAGTCGCGGTGTTATTCAGCACGGTTCGACCGAAAAAAAGGGAGGTCCACAGGGGATGTCGGCTGTGGCTGCCACTGGGGGGATGGGGGCAGGGGACAATTAACGAGTAGTGAGTACACAATACCTTTTCCCAAACGGCACGACGTGAACTGCACACTTGTTGCTTATCTGCGCCTCGGCGTAGACATGTCTGTAACGCGTTAGGATAACATGTTTAACATGGTAGATAGCTACTTATCAGCCGCGGTCTTGTTTGCCACGGGCGCCATAAAAGTGCGCTGTAAAGTCCAGACGGAATGTCACGGTGCCCTATAAATTACCCCGTCGTTTGTTGAAAACACTCGGCTCGCGTTATCGAAGCGACAAACCTTCGAAGCTGATTTCATATTTGCATGACGGGCAAGGGAGGCTCGTTGGTACAGACGGCGAGAAAAATCGACCTCGGGACAGCGCGGAATCGGGTCATCCTTTTCTCCAAGTCGGATGCAGACGATTCTTTGCGGATATCGTTATTTAGTCGATCTGCGTCAGGATTAAACTCTATCGACGGTCTTAACTTGCCACTGCTTTCCTTCCCGTAATTCATTTAATTGCGCTACCTACCCTCTGCCTCCCGCATTGGAGGAGTCGACCCAACAACGAGTGGCCATTTTAACCCCTTTTCCTCGCGAGACATAAATAATGATCGTCGCTAATTTGGCCCCGGGGCGCAGCCCTTGGCGAACGTAAACCGCGCAATTATAATGCGGCCGCATTAGAATTTATATCTCCGCCAGCAGACACTCTCCTTCTGTTACCTTTTTCTAAAGCTTACGTCCTTAATCCAGTTGAAATATTTTTCCCGCGGTCGTATTGGACCCCCCTCCCGCCACGGATTTTCGTCAGGACTTAAGCCATTTAATTAAGTCGGACCCGGCGACGTTGGTCGCTGGTCTGTCGCGAGGAAGGAACACCATGTATTTACTAAGGACAACATATATATATATATATTCCTCCAGGAGATACTTGTGTCAAATAGTAAAAGAAAAGAGGTTCTATTTCCGCTTAAACATTTACGGGGTTCCGTTTGATTTTAGGAAGGAGGAATGATTTTCGGCGAATGTGGAAGTGATGGTTTCTGATATCACCGGACTTTCTGATTGGTAAAACTTCAATTTTTTATGAACAACCTCCGAAGGTTTACCTGCAGCTTCAATCTTTTCTCTGCCTTCGATACTTCAGACATTTCGAAGTTTGATCTACTATGGCAGAGATTGCAAGCTTCCTTCGTTTTAGGTTTGTCAAAGTGAATTAAATAATTAGTTGATTCTCTGTAGACGATACTCTTGATTCAAACAGATGCGAATAATTAATCGGTGCTCCCCTTCCGTGGGCTTTGATTGCAAGAACAGTCCACGTTTTCTCCGCCGCAGTTCGGGAAATGAGAGATCGGATGACGCATTTGCGAGGGATTCGCGATATTTCTAGTGTGTAATGCGCAGCAATACACGTGGCGTTAAATCAAATCCAATTTCGGCTGTTGCGCGTCGCACACCGCGGCACGGAGTAGCACCTGACAAACTCATTGGTCTGATAAATTGAATCATTCGCTGTTCAATCGCCTCGCGTGTACGCGTGTGCGCGATCATCGAACGTCTGTCGCGCGTTCGTTGCCCCCAGCAGTCATCGCAATTGCTGCAATCACGTCGATGGTTCGAAATTGCCTGTGTCTTGACTTTCCATTCATTTTCCTTTTGACGCTGCATTGAGGTGTCTTAACCATGGCTCGTCATTCGTAAGGCGCGATAATTAATGAAATCTAGGCAAAGATGCCTGTTCCAAGGAGTTGCAAGGAGTAATAAGGGAACATATTGAACACGTGCACGCCGATTGTGATGACATTTTTTTGGATAGTAGTTCTGGGAAAAATATTCGGTAGGTATGTTTTTATCGGCAATAATCCATACTAAAGAGGTGAAAACAGTCCTCAAAGTTGGGGGCCATAATTGTATTTTATTAAATATTATGGGAAATACTTAATAAATTCAGTGCAGGGAGAATTTTTTTTTTTTAATTGTGTGGTTTTGTATAAGAAATTCAGTTACCTAAATATCTTTTATATAAATTAATTCGTGTGAATAATATAGGTACTAGAAATTAACATTGTTTTGCGAATTTTTCTGGTCAAATGTTAATTAATTTTCATGTAAATTTGTGTACGTAAACTGTGAACAAAAACTAGAAGTGCGTATATTTTGGCTGTTTGTTTGTTGGCCTTGTAAAAAAGTTTAATAGTACCTAAATATATGCATAGTTTAGTCCTATTCTGTGGGGAATGGAGTCTTAGAGTATGTGTCGTAGAAGGTGTCAAACTATTATGTTTCGTGTAATTACACTGCGCTATATGTACATCGCTATGTTGTCCTTTGAATAGCCAGGACAGGTTTCACAGGAATAAACATTGCCTGGTAATAATCTCCTTTATATAAGGGATATAGTAGGCGTGCATTATGTTCGTCGATGGACTTCCGGTCGGTGATAAAAATATGGTAGCTTTGAAAATCACATTTTTGTCAACGTGAAAAGCTTTAGATTCAACTTTTTGAAAGTTTTGGACAAATCCCTCTCAGTTATGTTTTGACTGAAGGTAATACGACATTAACCTCACACATGTAACCCGATTTTTAACTCAGGTTAGCCAACGGTTATAATTCCTGATCATAAATACCGATTTTTACGCATTTTTTGCTGGTTCTTAGATTGAAAAGCAAAAATAGGTAAATGTCTCTAAAATGTTTTTATTCGAACGTAGTTGAATCCATATAGCTTCATAGAATACTTTATACAAATTTTAATCAAATCGGTTAAGTATTTCTGGAGATATCATCTCCATAAGCTTGAAAAACACATACAAATTCAATAGAAGATATTATAAATTATTTCATTTCAATCAATGAACGTTGATCAAATAAATCTGAAGGAAGTTTATTCACACTAGCGAATGAAAGGATGTTACCCTGTGAATATACAGTCCAACCTCATTGAGTAGAAAATTTTCTTCATTCCCTTCCGCTCTTCTGTAAACACCTCTACAACTCGAAATAAAGCTTCCTTAACTCGAACTATATTTTGCATGTTACATTACGTATTTCAGCTCTACAACTCGAATTTTGAAGAGCCCTGACCCCTACCAGTCGAAGCGTACTTCTACACATGTATTACGAAATTTCGTAGAAAGATCTCAAAATATTGAAGAAAATGTTTTCTCTGCATTATTCACGATTGAAAATGCTATTGATTTACAATATACTAAAAAAATGGCACAAAGCAGAAGGCCAGAAATCAATTATTTCAGTGTCCAAATGTATGAAATTCATTATTTGTGGTATGATTCTGATTTGCAAAAATGATTGTTCATGAAGAAATAAGTCGAAACTATAGTGTATTATTTTTTTTATAGCTTTGTTTTCAACAAACAAGATTTTAAACATAATATAAAGAATTATATATTGTTATATAATTATATTTTTATATAATTATATTTTTATATAATTATATTTTTATATAATTATATATTGTTATATAATTATATATTGTTATATAATTCTCAATCATTTCTTTCGAAAACAAAGCCCCAAATTAACCTGTTACCCGAGGAAGGCGAGTTAACACGTCACCTAAGGAGCGAAAATACATTAATAATTTAACGATGAGTGTTTAAAATGCACGAAGAACGACTCTGGCCAAGAAACACACTGATTAACAAATTAAAAACTAATTACTTTACATTTTCGATTAACAAAATCACCTCATTTACAGAATGTCACCAGTAACGACCACCCGCAAATGAATCTTCCTTTCTAACGCTCCACACAGTTCCCATGCGAAATCGCCGAGTTCATAGCCCCAAACGTATCTCGCGGTCGCGATGAAACCGGAACAGATCGAAGGCTAAGCGGAGGATCGCCATGGAGAGGACGCATCGAGCGCAGGATACCGGAGGCGTCGGCCGTGTGACGCAATCACACGGTGTGTGACGTGTGAAATGGAGCACGGCCCCTCCATAATTATATGCATCGAAATGTCCCCTATCCCTCCCGTTGAACGGCACGGCACGATCGACGCGAGACCGGCACGAGCGCGCGAAACGTGGAGAGTGCATCGATGCAGCGGCGCCTCCGGTGCACCGCGTGCATCTCCACCGCGCGTTGCTCGCCCTTCCCCCACCCCGCAGCGCCATGCGTCCCCAGTGCCCCAACTCCGCCACGGATGACTGGCCCATCGTTTCGACTGGTGGAACAATCGGGATCGTCGCGTTGCATTCCCGTGGCCACGATTTACCATGACCGCTGGGGGAAGTCTAATCGATACAGGCTTCAACATTCTATTCAATCTTGGTAAAGTATTTCGATCCTGTCATATCTCCACTTTATTCACATTCGTCTCTACCTCCGCGATTTTTGGGTCTCGGAATGAGAACCACCGTTCTCCGTGCTCTCTGATTGTTTTCCCAAGAACGATCGTTGCCCCGGCGAAAATTTCAGGGCGAACGGTGACCACGGTGTCAACGCGCAGGGAGATAACGGCTAGACGAGTATCGAGCAAGCGTTGCACGTAATGACGAGCACGAATGCACGTAACACGGAGGCGCGCGATGCAGCCCAGGGCCCGGATATCGCGGCACATGTGCATCGGCGATGTTTCGAGGCGGAACGATTTCGGCGCGTCGAATTGCGCGCTGCACCGGCTGCACGTGCAATACGCGCCTATTGCACAAATCACACGCATTATTGACTACCATTGTATCTATCCGGGCGACGCGTCGACGAGCATTGTCCGCGCGTTGCACGCCTCGTGTCCGTTTCCTACGGCCAGCCGGCGAAATAAACCCGCGAAATTCCGCCCACGGAACGAACTCGATCGGGAAGATGCCAGAAAAGTAATGTATCTAACGTATCTAGTTGATGCCACCGTAATTGTCCAAATTGGCATTTAGTCATTTGTAACTTCGCTGCATTGAAGCAAAATTATTAAGTGCCAAGTTGATCTAGTATGAGAATTTAGGTGTTTTAAAGTGAATCTTAAATCTTCTTCAAAATTTTTGGGATATACTTTTGCACATTTTGACAAGTAAAAAAATGTGTTGCTTACAAAATGGCCGCTGGTGTTGAAGAAATTAGCCACCGAAGTTGCAAATCGACCCAGGTTCCGGCGTTCGTTGTCCTCAACTAAAATAAAGAAATCAAGAAATTTCTTATCCTGTATGGAATTACGTTGTCGGTGAACATATGAAAGAAGAAAATAATGCAAAATTGATGAAATGACAGGCTTTTAAACAGAAAATAACATAAATTTGTTCTGTCTATTTGTGCCAAAAAAAGTTATTAAAAAGATGGCTTTTGGTTTCTTAGAGACGTACACCGACGAGAGGATACAATAAACTCTATGTATGCAAAAGTGGAACTTGATTGGTTGAATAATTTTTCAGCTATCGCCCGGACCGTTTTTCATAACTGTGAAAAAAGTGTTATCGAGAAAAACGCGTTCAAAGTTTGCGGCTTATCCCGCGCGCGCGTTTACCTGCTCATGAAAAAATGGCCCGCGCAGGCATTCAGAGTTGTAATTTTTCCCCGGCACTTTAAGAATATATTTTCCATACTATGAATTAAGGAAACAGAATTCGATATTTTTTTACCGGTTACACTAGGTTCCCCCTTAACGGCGCTACCAACATCCCCGTAATTTGCAATTTGTTATTATATTACATTTTGCCCAATTCTACTTTTACGACATCACTGTATCTCTACAAGGCACAATATCTGTAAGTCACCAGCAAATGCTATACTGGCCGATCGCCGGTTTCCAATTGATCATATGGACTAGAAACACTTTCAAAATAATTTCCAGCCCCTGAACGTTGCAACATGCGGCACGACAGCTTCCGTTCCCCCCTTAAAAATACGTCGAGGCTATCAACCGATCCAGACGATCGTAAAGACGGCAGGAGGCCCGATACGAGTAAATAAACTTCCCTCCCTTGTAGTAGGCTCTTCTACGAAGGAAAACACGACCGCGTGGCTGTCTTTCTGTGACTTGCAAGTCGATAGATCGAGTGCCCTTCGAGTGGTCCGTCTGCCACCGGGTAGGATCGAACGGAAGCCACTTCTGGATGGGATTTAGGCAAGGGAAAGTCGACCAGACGTTCGTTGCTGTGGACAGACACAGACAGGTCTGGCGCCAGTCGCGGGAATCAAAGGATCGAGTCGAGATTCGGGGCCACTGGGGACGTGGGCCACTTTCGCTGCCCGTGGGATGGCCACCCCGAATCTTGTACTACACGTGTTAACTTCCTTCGAGAGTCCCTTCGTGAGACCCTTAAATGGAATTAGAATCAGACGTTTCCGAATACGCCACCTTCAATTATTACTTCTGATCTGGACCATGGACCCGATGCTACTGGCAAGGAAACGTTCCCAACACGAAAATTCTGATTTTAATAAAACTTCGTGCGAATATGGAGTATTCCATCTGCGGAAATTCAGTCTGAAATCAGCCCTTAAAATTATCGCGTTTTTTCGTTTCCGTAATCTAGGTAACTTTGTAGCGTTGCGAGATAGAACAGAACTTTAAATATAAGAATTGTTCAGTTTTTTATGATCTATCATATCAGCAAAAGAAAAAAATGTTATACTAAGCTTTAAATTACTTTAGAGCAGTCAACTGCGTTTGATTTTCATTCTTCTCTACTGACGAAATTTGTAAAGATAGTTTAAATATCAATAAACATGCAGCAATAAACTGAATAATAATAAAATGTATGGTTTCTCTGTAAAAAAATTCCGAAATAATACGACGGAAACGCCTCGTTACACAAGAATACTCCTTACTAAAAAGAAAAATCGCCACAACTTTAAGGGCTGATTTACCCTTTCAAAATAAATTTCCGCAGGAAAAGAAATTACTCCATGCACACTCGAATATGCTTTACATTCACGTCCATGAGTTTAGATTAAGCTTCACTAAAATCAGAATTCTTGCGTCGGAAACGGTTCCGTGAGAGCTACATACGTATTGATACAGCCGTTCTATGAAAGTCTGGCAGAGTTTAAATAATATATACTACTTAATTCCACAGTTTTTCTCTGACCAATCTTTTTCATTATATACGATGTAACTTGAACAGAACCAGATAGAGGCCAACTCCGCCGGTGAAGGTACCTGTAACGATTTTGTGAAACTCAGTAAGTACACTGTCGTTTGATTATTGATCAATTAATTAATTACTTCCTTCGATGTGTACACTAATTCTCTCTCTGTCGCTTGATACGAAGTGGTTCGAAGTGGGCCGTTATCAGCAAAGTCCAAAGAAACGGGCCGAGAGCTTGGGAGCCAGGATAAATCGGAGTCAAGAGCTGCCCTAACCTGACTCAAGCGAGACAGGAGCCTCTGAGTCGACTTAAGAAAACTGCCAGCCCTTCGTGGACGTTTCGAGTGGCCCGACTCGATCTGGCGTGTTTACACGAGATCGTGTATACTCGATACAACCCCTCGCTGAACTAGATGGCTGTTTGTTTAAAGTCCCCCTGGACTCTTCTCACAGAATAGACGTCGATCCATCGCCGTTTCAGCGTCTTCGAATACCTAAATAAATGAAATTACATCGTTTACCACTTACAGTTGGGAAAGGACTAGCTCTTTCAAATTTCTGACAACAATCTCAAACGATTTCTGAGTCGCGAGTCAGGAGTTTCGCATGTTTTTTTATACGTTAATTTGTTCCAGATGAAACTAATAAAAGAAGCGGTCCATCAGAACTAGGCGCCTGTAATTATTTTATACATACAGATCTTCCGTTTCTAAGTTTTTCATTTCTTCAGGTGGATGTTGTCCGTCTTTTTCGGCGCACGCTTCCGTTTCTGCGACAGTAATACATTAACATTACCAAATACTTAAAAACACTTACGCCATACCGGGGTGAGAAAATTGTTCACGATTATGTGATACACGAAGCGCATTAACGAGAGACCGGTTTTGTATTCGGAAGGCAGCCATTCCGAATAGCAAAGCTGAATCGAGCTTTTAATCAGGCGTACGTTAAAGGAATCACAACGATTGAAGTAACCGCCGGGTCATTACAACTCACGGTAACTTTCGACTGTGAAAGGGACTTTGTGACTTCACAATGTCAGCAGCGCTCCTTCAACTGCCGCACATTAATAGAAAACAGCTCCGTTAATATTAAAATGCATTCGTGTATGGCCTCACAGTCGGTTTCTTCTCGTTTTGCCACCGACGCTTCGCCATTTACAAACTTTGTACACAATTAATAATAAATCCATATGACAGCAGGGTTAAATGTATTTCTATCGACGTTTCATCCCAGTTTCTTCCTGTGGAACGAAGCTTTAGATAAAAGTGAATTGAAGGCAAGCGAAGAAACACTGCGGATCGTGTTACAGACGTTGACGTTCATTGCTGCGCGAGAATAGCGATGGGAAGCAAACGGGAATAACGCAGGGGGAAATTATTGATAATCTCATCAATATCCGCGTTATTGTCAGGCACAGGGCGCCAATAATTAACGCGCAATTGTGCGGGAGTATCGATGCAACGCGGGCGATCTGCGACACATGTCGCTCTATTAATAACACCGTGCCCGGTGCTATCGATACCTCGCTAATTCATCGGAAATGTGGATTTGCAGGTTCGCTACGTTTGCATTTGGAGAACTCGAAGGATAGCATTAATCGTTGCGTGATAATTTCGTTGCACAGTAAGAAAATAGAAATGTATAGATTGATTGGATTCTCTAATGTCACGAGATCTTGCGTGCTGCTGAATATTTTTAGAAAAATGCTTCAAGTACAGTAACTTAGTAACATACAGCAATTTATAAAGTCTCATTTGGTTTAATATCAGATGATTGCATAAGTTCGTGCCCGATTGGAAAATAAAATTCAATGGTTAAAAATTTTAAAGCGTACAGTTTTATTAGTCAAGTATGTAGTCACCATTCTTCTCTACAATTGTTTTCCAACGATCTACAAGCTTGTCGATTCCAGTTTTGAAGAAAGAGCTTGGTTTTTCTCGAAAAAATGTCGCGAGGTAGTAGAAAATCGGGCACGAACTTATGCAATCATCTGATATATTGACAAGATCTCTAAACAGATCAACACCAATGATATCGCAGTTAATCACAAAGTTAATTTTTCTCCTAATACCATTCATAAAGTACAAGTAAATCAGTCACAATTTTATGAAACTTCGTCTTCCCAATTATTCCCTTTTACTCTTCTTAAACGCCATAACCCTCGTTTACATCCACGGTCTCCGTACAAACTTTACATGCGCAAAAGGTGAGACCGTTGAAATGAAGTGAAAGATTCCAAGAGCCTAGGAAGTCCGTTTCAACCTTCACGTCGCTATCTTTATCTGCTGACTGCCTCCAGACCCTTAAGCGCCATCTACCATTGTACGCAGCATTTTAATAACAGTCGTGCACGCAATTGGTTGGCATTTAAGGGAAAAAAAAGGGACCGAGGGAAATCATCATGTATGGGACAAGCAGTTGACGAGGGTGGTCGCGATACAGCATCAAAACATTGCCTTATTACGGCCGCGCTGAATGTGTCAACGCCGCTGGCTTATAAGGGAAATTTTAATGAACAGGCAGGCATACGCGGATGCCTCGACTCTTCGAAGCGCTAAATACGTCATTAGTCAGCAGGAGCGCCCAGCCTCTTTATCTGTGTTTATTAATTCAGCCATGGGATTGAACGTATCATTTATACCTGGTCGGTGAATCGCAAACGCAAACGCAAATGCAAACGCAAACGGTTACCAGTAATACGCTCCGGTTCGGAGGCACACGTGGCTTTTTGCAAGCCGTGTGCCCTCGCCTTCAGCGGTAGACACACGGCCTCCAACGTTTCGGGAATACCTCCATTCAGGCCATTAAACGCCGCCTGGGAAGCGTGTCGCTTTATAAAGGAGCGTCTAATTGGAAACGGATTAATTCGTCGCAATCGTGGCTCCCTTCTTCCGATTAGGGATCGTCTGTCCCGGTTCAACCTCGACAACTCGACGCTCCCGCTTCCAAGGTATACGTACAGGAGACCCGGCGATAACGAAAGGAGAGGCTGGGTAGGGATTTAACGGCGGAAAAGTGTCGACAGGGCGGGGAACACCGTTTTCCGAAATGTCTGCCTGGAGAGGAGGCCTAAGGATCCGCGATGAACCGCGAGGACAGGTGACGCGCAACCGTAGTCCAGCCGCGTGCGGATAAATCAAAAGTATGAAACGCTGCGGGCAGAGTTTCGGGGCATATTTATGGCGTTGGCAATTCAATGATACACATTCCCGGTCGCGCGTAATAGTCAATATTTCCATCAGAAGCATACCTACAACTCACGCCCACGCGGACGAATTGGCGCGGCCGCGGCGGTGCTTTATGAGAGTTCAGGGCGCATTTGACAGCGCGATGGCCCCCGGCTAGTTGTTGCTATTTATTCGCGCATTACATTACTCTGTTACCGAGTCGAGTGTCACCAGCTAATTTGCATTATAAGTGCCGCTGATGTTATCATCGCTTCGCTTGTGCGTTATGGCGTCGCTGACGGATCATCAGCGCGCGCTGGCCCACATGTTTCCTGCAACGAATGCGTGTACGTCGAAAAGTGTTGGCCCGTGAAGGAGCCGCGTTACCACTATCCTAACTCTGCCGTCAGCCGCCGTTGATTGTCCGTTCATAATCGAGAATTGGCTGCGAGTTTTCGCTGAACAGTTGTTACTCAAATTCTGTGTGTGAAATAAATCGCGGGGTATACCTTTCCGTTTGGCAAAGTATAGTTTCCTTGACATTATTCATATTTTACAATTTTCTCTGATCTGAACGCAGTTGAACAGCCACAAAAAAAGGATGGGAATATTCGGTCAAAGGCAAAATTGCATTGTTCCCTGCAGCATAACAACGTTTCTTTATGCTGTATCTAGCTTTGAAACGTTTAAGGGAAGATTTACAACTGCATTTAACCAGTTCACTGTATCATTTTTCAATTACGAACGCTTCAAGTGTACATAAAAATGAGAAAAGATGTATTATCTCATTTTACCTACAATTAACGCTACACATACTGTAACATTATATATTTAGTTACTGCTTTTATACCACCATAGTTACTACATAATACATTTTCGCATTGAATTAACTCCCCCTATCTAACGCAGAGAAATTTCCAATTGACGAGTCGATTCGTCTTCCCCAGTTAACGAGAAAATCTGTTTGGGTGTGTCCTAATGCGCTGATAGAACCATCATCCGCGTCTACGAATACAGTGGAACGTGAAATTATCTGTACGTGCAAATACTCGACAAAGATTTACAAAATAAAGAATTAAACTAAATACTTCTCATATTCTCGATTTCATAAATTATATGGAAGTCAGACAGTCTCTCATAAACACGAACAACACCACACAAGGCTAGAAGAAACTTGTCTTCGTCGTTGCGTTTTTGACTGTAGCTAGAAAAATACCGTCACATTATTATGTAGGTAAGTGTGAAAGCGAAGTTAGGTAACTGAATTCAGAGAACACGTCAAAATGAATTCAGTCTGCGTGATATTATAAATCACGGTCTATTGGGCTGTTGCGTCCGATGGATGCAGGTTTAGGTAATATTCGTCGCTCTCAATCGGCTGTGAAACGCAGAACGAGGACGGTAATCTGGGAATATTCGAAAAAACTCTAGCACGAGGCGGACAAGTCGCCGGGACGGCACCCCAGTGATAATTAGCACTAAATAATTTTCGCGTAGAAGAGCCATCCAACGGTCCAGCGGCAGATGTAAATCCCCCCCCCCTCTCTGGCCCCTGCCCACTCCCCCACCCAGACCTATGAATTCCCCACGAGTGTCCGACCTTTCCCGGGGATACGTGTGTGCGCGCGTGTTGAGCGGCTGAAGTGGAGATTGAAGTGAAATATGAAAATCCAGGAGCAGCGGAACGCTGGCTGACGCCGGCGTTTTCGTATTGAGCGCGTCGCGTTTAACGAGCCGCATAAGACAGAAAAATATAGGTAATGAACGTGAATACGGGACCCGGGACTTTCTTTTTAGACCAGCGTTCGTGGCATTCACGAAAATCGCTCCTCGTTCTCTCGCCCTCCCGCCCCTCCGCCGTTCCACCATCGTCCATCTCGGGGGCTGGGAAAAAACGGGAACGGACCCCGACATCATGCTGCTGCTCGTATATTTCTTTCCTTTTCAATGTTATTCCGACAGAAATTCGCTGCTCGCCTATATTTTTAATTAAAGTCATTTCGCCGGGTTACACAGATATGCGGAATTTATTAACAGGGGAAGCATATGCTCGTCCGCCTGCACCGAACCAGGCCGTCGAATATCAGCAAGATCCCTAGCCACTCGCAGTTTCGCTTCCGCTTTTCAAAATTCCCGTAGCCCCCGTGCCGAGTATTCGAGAAAATATCTAGAAACACACTCGGGGCGGAAGGGGGCGGGGGGTATGTTCCGTTGGAACGAACGAACTGTTTATTATCGATTATAAATGACGATTTTAAACTCTGTTGGAGGAGGGAGATGAAGGGGTATTGGTAAATGGAGGTGTAATAATTTGCAGATTCGCTGCTGGGGCGCGATTTCAATGTTCGAAAGGCTACAAAACACTCCGTATCACTTCATTACTATACCGTGGCGGGGAGTCATGGGCAGCCGCTCACCATATGCATCTAGGTGTAGCTATATACGTAACTATGGGTTCAGTGGTCCTCCTTCCTCTTGGTAATGTCCAGAAATTTCAGAACAATACATATTGGGATTGGCTAAACTGCGATACGCTACCTGGTGACGAAACTCAGAATCCGAAAGAGTAGGTCGCTGACTCCGGTTGTATATGGAAAGTGTGTAGATAATTGATTTAAAATTTACACTTTATCTTGTTCGTGGTCAAATTTTTGCCTACAAACTTTTTGCTATAATCAATTTACTTAGTATCTACTTTCAGTGACTGTAAAAATTCTGTATCTGTACAACACTTTTTTTCCGTGAAGATAGCCACTATTTTATAATTATTATTTATTTCTAAAATATTATTATTCTCTTCGAAAATTAAAGGTTCATGCCTCCAAGATCTAATAAATACATGCAAAAAATGCTTACACAATTAAATTATCGTATATAGTGTGCTCTACAAGTATTCAAGTAAATAATTTTTTCAAAAATCAAAATAATTGTGTATAAAAATGAATTGTAAAAATCTTAGGATTCATTTGGACGAAATAAAGACAGTGTTTAAGAATTAATTGTATAAAATGTGTAAATATTAAAAAATCAACTATAAAAATTCTGCACATAATATCTAAATCTTTTAAAAATAAATAAAATCAATACTTTCTATCAATTAATTCTTAAATTAATTAATTCTCTGTTATAAAAAAAATATCCATTTGATCGATTAAACATTACTATTTAAAAAAGGTTACATCAAAATAATCATATGCTTGTACAAAGCTGAACTCTTGTTTCCAGTAATAAGAACTTTATTTATTTCTTCTCTTGTTAGATGCAAGAAAACAGTTACACTGTGTTTATGTTTCTCACTTAATCCAGCTTTGCAGAAACATTTTACATGTAAGATTTTCCCAGGAGCAGAAATCCATCTATTGCTATTTAAATCCGACATTTGCAAATAAAGTGCCATGAAATAAATACAATTATTCCTGACACTTTCCGTGCCGCAAAATATTATACATATGATCTGCACATAAAACTCTTTCATCTTCAACAAAATTGCGGCATGAAGATGTTGAATGTGTAAAATTCACACATCTCATTTATAGAAAGCTTCATTATTATTACTTTAATAAAAAATAAGTACTCTTCAAGCTTAAAATGCACGACGTACTGCAGACTACAACCGACCTACTCTTTCCGGCGATCTACGTTTGGTGACGTCACGACCGCCAATACAGGAAACTTGATAATTTTGTTTAGAGCAGATATTTAATTTTCGGTGCGTTTAAACCAAACACGTTTACCTATTGAAAACAAGCAGCAAAAGTTGACCCCACTCTGCAGCTAACAGTGCGCATTCAGCGCATTCGTACCATTTCGAGGCACTCCCACACATACATACGTAGCGTGCATATCCCGTAATTGTCACGAAGTACGATTAATCCAACCAGACCTTTTAGCAATCTGTCTGAGAAATTATGCACACGCATCCACCAAACTCATCAAGAAAGGCTGGTTCGCGTGCTCGCAGAACGAATGTCTTCGAAAATAATTTGGGTCAGTGTCCCTCAGCTTCGAAGCTAGCGATCGTCCCTGCGTAGTGTAATCAGCCTATGCCGCGCAAATGACACTCCCCTCTCCCCCGATCGTCACGCGCGGACGCGGCACAATTATTATGTACACCGGGCGGCGCGTACAATGCTCGGATCCATTTCAGAGTGGCAATTCGCGCGATACATTATCCAGTCAGCGCGATTGTCGGCCATACGGATCGCAGTTTCGTTTCCCAGTCCCCGCGCAATAACGCCACGGCATTTCAACCCCTCGTTCCTGTAAGAGGGGGTGGTGTCACCGACAATATTTTCCTTCGACGAGAGAGACCGTACCCGATATTTCGCCACCCCCATTTTTTTACCGTTCGTCATCGCCACCACTGACGAAATAACTCATTTCGAGAACGCGCGGTAGCGCGAAGCTGTCGATAGCAGGCCACGTCCGCGCGTCGACAACGTGTAAACAACGACCGTGTCAACTTTATATTATACGTCGAAAGAGGGAGGTTCAGGGAGAGGGAGAGAGAGAGAAGGATATGGAGTGAACGGGTTGCAACTGTATTCGCTCGATTTTCGCCGATCCGGGGGTCCCTGTCTCGCTTCGACCAGTTTCCCTTCTCGCGGTTCTAGCCGTGTCACCCCCGTTCATTCCCGTGGATCCTTTTTCGGTATGCGAGCACGCGTGTACGTGAAACTGCCGATGATACGACAGGGGGCCACTCGACTCTCGGCCAGTACACCTGGCAAGTGACACGAAACAAATCTACCGATACTGCTGGCTGTAGTTCGTCATTGGAGCCCCATCGGAGGGTGGCGTCGACGGTGGAACCGAACCTCATTGCAGCGAATCCTCTGCGCTCCGACTTTCGAATTTATTTCCGTACATATGGTGGAACAGTCGCAGTGGACCCCAACGCTTCTGCCAACTCAGATTATCGTTTGGTTTAAACGTAAGTGTCATACAACAGGTGACAGAATGATTATGCTACGAGAAATTATTGAAATTATTTAATTTTTATTGTACTATAAGGAAATTAGGTCTGAGTTAAGTCTCCCTGTATAAGCACTACAAATTGTTTTGTCCGCCGTAAGATGCACAATTTTCTCGAAGTAAGGACGATGCAAGTTCCTTGTCTAATTCAATAAGCCACCGAGCCCCACGCCAGCGGGCCAGATGCAGCTGCGTCGATGACTCTGGAGCTGCTTTTTGCCTCATTAAGACTGTCGTACGAGGAATAATAGATTTTCACGGAACTCTGCGAGCCGAGGCTCGGCCCTTGTGATTTATCGTCACAGGCCAGCCACAATTTCGAACTTTTTCGCTTTGTTCGTCGTCGCGTGACGTCAAGGAACACATGAGGATCTGCGGATCGAGAATATTTCTCACCATTTAAAGTGTTTGCATATCATGGAGGATATTGCGTTTCAGCGATGTCCATTCAACTTTCGTTACACGATTATTATTATTCTCTTATTATAGAACAGGGTTTCTCTCTTTTTAAACAGTTTTTAGAATCCTATATAAATGTATCGTGGAAGTGTAATCGACTCACTTGGCTCATCGAATCTTCATCACTTTTTCTTACCCTCAAAACGTGGGTCCCCAATTTCCTTTCCCATTGATGTATTTTAAAGGATTGATTCCTTCGGGACAAATCGAATGACAAAAACACTGAGGCGGTCTCGCGTGAGACAGGCAAAGGAGGGCACAAGATGGATCGCATTATCGATGCACATCCGTGCGAACCCCACCCAAAAGTCTGCGAATCCGGGTGACTAATTATCGCGTTCTCGTTTCATCTGTCTCTGCCGATCGCGGCGATCCTCAGCTCCCTTCGCTTGGCAAACCGCGCGGCTACCTCAGTCTCGCGAGCCACTCGCATCAATTTAAGTTTTTCTCGCAGCCGCATGCGAAAAAACGGTGCATGATCTTACGATTGTGTGCGCCCACAAAAGCGCCGACAAGCCGCTGAAAACGCTCAGATTCTCTCACCCCGCGTAACCTCTCTCCTTCTTTCTCCCATCGTCACGATTCTCCTTCTTTCTTCGGCCGGTTCGACCTCTCCCGCTTCTTTCTTTCGTACAGAACGTTTGATGGTCGCGTTCGCGCCGGTCATCCAGCGCAAGAAGCGCATTATGAACCGCAAATGTGGAGGCCAGATGCTGAATCCTTCTACCATGATCTTTGGAAAGCAGTTGCAGACAGATAAAGCTGCGAATAAAGCTTATTACATATGTACTGCGGATTACACGCGCAGTGTGGTACATGTATACCTAATCTGTTCATACGTATGAGTAGCGATCGGTATTCTTGTAACAGAAGTGTTGATATCAGAAGTCAATTCCAACTGTTCGAAATTAGTATGCGCGTCTGTATGTGAGAGACTGAATAATAACATCAGTCGTATTGTGATCCTTATTTGAATCTTGACAAGAAATTTTACTTTCAAAGTTTCAAACGACATTCACGTTGGAGATTTGATTTTATATAATACATATATCTAGCGTCATGATTGTACCTCATTTTTTAGTTATTAATTTTGTATAATAAAGTATCAGTTCCTCATTTTCTCCTCTTATTTTCAAAGTTTCTTGAATTTATGAAATCTTTTGGGCTTAAATAATTTTAAAATTTTAGATGTACTTGTTTCAATGTTAAAATACAAAATTTGTAAAAAATGAACTATTTCTTACATGTTTTTTACCTTTTCAGCTCTGCTGCATATTACCACACCAAGTTTTAAAACCATGTTTCTGACAAAATATTGTAGATATGGCTTGGTTTTAAAATAGTTGAATTTTCCGGCTGAAATGCTATTGATACATTATCTCAGATCTGTGAGCTACCATTTCCTCCTTATATTTATGCAATTTTTACATTTTTTAACCGACTTCAAAAAGGAGGAGGTTATAGATTCGACCCGTATGTATTTTCTTTTATGTTTGTCCCCGCATGACTCCACAGCATATGGACTGATTTTGATGATCTTTTTTTTTTATTCGAAAGAGGGCGATGTCCCGGTGGTCCCCACTAGTGATCGGACCGATACCAAATCAATACTATCGATACCAGCCCGGAAATTATGATTCGGTATCGAATAATATTCAAGACGTAGGTATCACAAATATTGATACCCGTTTGATACTTCTATGAAAGTATCGATACCCATTCGATACTTCTAGGAAAGTATCGATACCCGTTTGATACTTCTATGAAAGTATTGATACCTATTTGATACCTCTATGAAAATTGCAATACCCGTTTCATATCTTTCGAAGTTTTGGATACTCATTTAACATTACTGAATGTACATAATATGAATATCTAAATCAGAGAAGTTGTAGCATTCAATAACTTACAATTCATTGATCTTAATTTTTTTATTCTTAGGTAACATTATAATACGTCGAAATCAATAACACTAAATATTAATAATATCATAATATTATAATAAAGATTTGTTGCTCTACGGTTCCGAATTTTCTTTCGGTACAAATATGCCTTAGATACGTGCTATATGAAGTACGCTCAACGACGCGTCTGTTGATTTCTGCGGTATCAAACGAGTATCGATACTTTCATGAGGTATTGATACTTTCATGAGGTATCAAACGGGTATTGATTCGGTGTAAGCACTTTTGGAATTGATATCGATTCAAGAAGTATCAGTATCGAAAATTGATACCAAGTATCTAAAATTTCAATACGTATCGATACTGTCCATTGAGTACTTTAGTACCGAATTGATTGAATATCATCAATAGTATTGGTATCATTCCGATCACTAGTCCCCACCAATACTGCATTAATATTAGTCCAATATTTTGCAAGTTCTGGTTAACAAAGACTATTGTCACCTAATTACTATTATTTTCTGTATGTACGCGAATATCTGCTCAGCCTGTAGTGTCAATATATATAAAATTAAAAAGTTAAAAATAAAAAAATTTTAAAAAAAATTAAAGTCCACTTCAAAAAACTAAAAATGCACTAAAAAGTAAAAAAAAATTTCCCTTATTTAATCTACGACTCTCATTTTTTTGTCGGCGTTTTTATGCTATTTGCACCTTGTAAATCCGGCACCGACTTAAAAAAATGTGAGTCGTAGATTAAATAAGGGAAAAAATGATGTTTTACTTTTTCGTGTTTTTTATTTTTATTTTTATTGAAGTCGCTTTTACATATAATATGTGTTTTCCTCGAAACAAAAAGAGACATTTACACCTTCTCCCCTACCATCTCCTAAATTTACGAAAAGGATAAAGATGACCTTGAAACATTTTGAATTATAGGTCGATAGGTAAATTCTTACTCAAGGCCTGAAGAAACAAATCCTTACCTCGTTTTCTCTCGTTTTTTTTCCGAAAGACTGTTGCTTCTCCATTCGTAAATCAGGATTAATAGAAGTCATAGAATCGCGGGCAGTACGGAAGAGCGGGATCAGAAGCGAGACACGTTCGTAGAAGCAAATTAGAGGGTGTTTCGAATCGTGGCGGGGCGAGGGCTGTTCGACGCGGAGAAGAGGGGGTGGAGAAAACGTGAACCCGGGGGATGAACAAATGAAATGAAATGTCGCTGCTCTCGACGAGCGAACGAACAGGGAAGGGAGAAAGAGAGATTGTTTGTCGTTAGTCGTTACACCCTTCCGTGCGTCCTTCCCGTACCACTCCTATTCCCGGTTAGACTGCTTATTTGCCTAATTGCGTGGCACACCCGATAAATTTCGACAAATCGTCGCTTTACTTTACGAATTTTCTTTCCTTCCCATACGATTCTCATTCCCTATCGATCGAACACTTTGCCGGGAATGACCCACTAAGGGATGGCAACCTGAAGATACGCTGTAAAGCTCCTCGTGATCAGAAATTCGTTTGTACAGGGTGCAAAAAAATTATGTCACGGTTCACACAAGTGACTCTACACCTGTTAAAAAGATTTGTTAAAAAAATCGAAATTCAAAATCCACTTTTTTATTTTAATGTGTTCCAATCATTGGGAGGATAAAAATGCCAAGATCAAAGGAGCCATGTTTGCTGTTCAACGTTTGGAATATTCTGTGGAACATATTACCTTTGACTTACAAGTAGCGAGTCAAATACGTTATGATAAAGAAAATTCACCCTGAATTTCAAAGTCGAGGCCAATTATACGATAAATTTTTTTAACAGATTTCCACTGTACCACAGATCCAGAGGTGCAGAATATAGAATCACCTGTGTGCCCAATGACAATTAATTTGTGTACACCCTATACATTGTCCACCTAGCAACAAAAAGCTAATGTTGATAATTCCTAGAAATGTAGATAAAGTTTTAATAGAAATTAAAACGAAGACATCTACAATATTATTTTTCCAAATGTCTCTGAATTTATCAACCAAGCAAACTAGACTCGCAATTTAAGGAGTATCTCACATCTTCTTAAATCTCCGCGTGTGTCAGTTCGTATGGCGGTGGGAGCCAATAGAGGTTAGCATCAACCGCGAAAAAGGCGATTCGCGGTTCCTCTGGTGGCTCGTTAGGGGGAAGGATCAATGGGTTTGCTGCTCATAATTCCACGGGATTCCATAACAAACAGGAGCGCATCGTTTGGTATCGAACAGAAGGGGGAGGAGGGGAGGGGGCAGGGGTACCCGGCGAAGTGGATAGAACGAGGCGAAGGGGGGAAGTCGTCTTGTTAAAAGTAGCCCGCCTCGTTGCCTCCAATATCCGACAACCGCTGCTCTTCTCTCAGGGTAGCTCGAGAATCGAGCATCTCAATAGGCACTCGAACCGCCTGCCGTCTTGTTACACGCGCACGTGTACGAATTTCGAGCATGGTTTCCATTTGGACCTGTAGCCTTTCGCGAGATCGAGATCCGATTCCTTTCAACACAGCGTGTCTGCTCGGTCAGAACGCCAAGGAGACGTGGACAACCGTCAATTTTCCCATCCTAAAGTAACAGCAATATCGTATGTATACTTCTTTTCTTCGGATCAAGTGACCCAATACCGTTCGGAGGGGAGGGAGGGATGAAAGTCACCCCCCGATGCGATAGGTTGGCCCTAAGGAGATTCTCGCGGTGGATTTAGACTAGTCCACCCATAAAACGGACACTCCTCTCCGAGGAACAACTTTACCGGAAGAAATGGCCGGATCGAAGGGAAAAGGCCCATCTTCGCCGACGAGTTTTGGGATTACGGGTATCGAGTTAACGAGGCCACGGACTTCTAATGGCCCCGGGGCTGCTTATTTCGCATATCAGCCGCTAGCCAGGCCGTGTAACGTTCCTGGAACGTAGGGGGATGCCAGCCAACACCTCAAGGCAAAAGCGGACGTGTATAAAAAACGTGAAATATCACGGGGCATTTTCTTATCGCGAGCCCGGGCCATATGTAAAAACGAATAAAACTGGTTGGTAAGTTGCGTCGAGGGAGCGTGCCGGGGGTAGCTTCCGGCCAGTAAGACCGAATCTCTGATTCCTCTGTTTCTGGTGAATAAATTTCGGAATAAATCGTGACTGCGCGAAGACGGTCACAGAACAGACTCTCGTCCCGATGCATTTTAAGTTGTATATCATAAAAGTACGAGATACGCGTCACCATTTTTTTTCAAAATTCAACTTCCTTGCCCATCATTATTTTATATGTCCTGTTGCAATCACATTCATTTCTAAACATTATTGATGGTAACTCCTTGTTTTTCTATCTCCTTTTAATTATGTATCCTACTTTATTCTTTACATCTTATTTTATTATACATCTTAATTTTGATATTATTTATTGCAGTTGTTATATTTCATTCGTAATGCTTCTTCTTCCCAGCATTTAATATTAACTTTCTGTTGTGCCCCAATATTATATGTTATGTTGATCATATTGTATTTAAATATGGTGGAACTACGGTGGTGTATTTTTTTTTTTAATGTGAGGGATTAGTTTGAGTGGAACAACTTCTTTGGATATTGAACGAGTCTTTTCGAATTAATCCCACGAGTTTTCCACCGAGGACATCGAAGGCCCGTGTGCCGTGCGGCAGAGGCGCAGGAGGAGTCGTCGAGAATCGGCCCATTTGCAACGTCACCCGAACAATTTCTACCCGGCGCGACGTAGTTCCATCTTCGAGGTTCAGGGGTCGGCCCGTGATATTAGAACAAACGATTTCATCTTCTTCGCCTCTTCGCCACCGTACGAATCCAGTCTCCCCATGTCTTTCCACTATAAAGTGCGCGAAAGAAGAAATAGGTAGGGACGCATCAAAGAGGGCGAGTAATATTTTGCAGTTGTTGACGCTTCTATTATTTCTATAGATTAAAAGTTACTCTATTTTGTTATAAAGGGCAATAAAATCAGGGTGTTGCGTTAATTGAACCTTCGGTGTATACTTATATATGTAGTAAACATTTTGAAATGCGAGGTTAACTTCTTAAACGCTTAAGGTAAATTAGAAACATAGAATGGCCATGCATACACATATTACACAGCATTTAGCTAGATCATTTTTCTATTTAAAATTAAACCTATTTTATGAAACACAGCAGATAATACCAAAAATCTGTATAGGATGTAAAGATGGGGAGAATTCAATAGGGAATGCAAGTTTGTCCGTAATTAATTAATAACAGAAAATAGACTTTGGAACAATTCATTTCGAAAAATGAATTAATGTTGAGAAGAAATGAATAAAACCGTATATACTGTGATAAAATTACGTATTCTGTTAATAAAATCTGAGCAAGAACTATTCCATTCTATATTTATCTACGGATTCAGAAAAATGAAACTTTAAGATGTGAACGAGAACATTATTAGAGATCATTCATTGCGTGCAATGAATGATCTCTAATACTATAAAACAATCACTGCTGGTTAATGACCTAAAAACGAAAAAGAGCCCCATCACATGTACACCTGACCTCTAAAATGTGCATATTGAGTATCCCATTGCGTAACTTTTAAGAAAATTTTTATGTTAAAAAAATGCATTGCAAAACGGTGGGGGTAATTTCGAGAAAACTATTCAACCAATCGATTTGTCCCTACACATACAACTAGATAATTCCAAACTATTGTCGATGGACCTCAGAAACCAAAAAATGTCGAAAACTGACAAAATTGTAGAGTTTAGGAAAAGAAGTACGATTTTGCGGGAAATTTTTTTATGCAACATTGAAGTATTGAAATTAAATTTTTTTATAATAGGGGAAGTAGGGGCATGATGGGGAAGCTAAGGAAAAATGCAAATAAAGTGATGATTGTACCTATTAATTAAGTCTTTATTACTCCAAATACAACTATAAGTTAATGATTTAACATTTGTTACACACTTTGGACTATCTGAGGTCAGGCGTCTAAGTTATTAAACTTTATAAAACAGATGGAAAAAAACCGTCTTGCCCCTACCGCGGGGTAAAATGGGGTACCGAAAATGGAGTAAAATGGGGTACCGAAAATGAGGTAAAATGGGGTATTGAAATGATTTACCTAAGTATTTTCGCACTCGATACAAATGTGAAATTCTTCGCAATTATTTTCATCAAATCCTGCGCAGGAATAATTGTGGGACCACCGTCGACAGAGTTGACAGGCAACCCAACCCTCTGTGGATTGCAAGTATGAATCCTGACAATATAAACATTCGCAGTCTCCTCTTCTGCTTTTTTTGTATATGTTCTAACCATTTTATAAATTCGAACTAAAAATAATGAGATTTATTTGAATTAAATTATAATAGAGAAGGATGACGTTGCTTAATCTCACATGAACAACCACCATGCGGGGAATGAGGTTAGGGGTTATGTCGAGGTACCCCATCATTCCCCGTATCAAGGACCCCATCTTGCCTCAAAGCATCGTTTTCCAAAGATTAATATATTTGTACAACAAATAATGAAATATTGAAATTTCGAATATGTCACATTAAAATACATGAAATAGAGATTATCATAGAAGAAAAATAATAGACTAACCGTTCTTAAATATATATTTATTTCAAATCTTTTTATCACGCGAAATAACATCGTCGCAGCACGCGAACGTTTCACAACTATAAATAAAAAACGCGTGCTCCCCCACTCGCTTTTGCCAGCGACCACACTATTATAACACAGTGGCTTCCTAATGATATATTTGTCACGTGCCTAGCATCTTTTAATTACGGTTTAGGGAGATACCCCATCTTACCTCGCTACCCCGTCATGCCCCTACTTCCCCTACTAGAGGTCCATCGACAATAGTTTGGAATTATCTTGAATAGTTTTCTCTAAATTACCCCCACCGTTTTGCAATTTCGGCAGCAACGCTGTAGACAAGTTGCGTCGATAGCGATTTCTACAATGCATATTTTTAACATCAATTTTTTTTAACATTAGAAATTAAATATAAAGCCATGAAAAGTTCAAAATGATTTGCTTCATAATTTCTCCATAAAAAATTCCCAAAAATCAGCCCGTTTTAGCGTTGCCTAAAGTATATAGTCCCCCCTTTTTGACTTCTTAAGTCATATACCCGTCAAGTAGAGTGAAAAAATTTGAATTACATGTGTGGACTTAATTACCCGTTTCCTGATAAGGAAAGTCATCTACTAAGAAAACGTGTTCCAAACATTCAAATCTAACCCTCTAAAAACATCATGTTTCTACCTAAACGACGATGTCCGCAGGTATCCTTATCTCACTCAAGTTCAACCTAACTTGCCGCGTCGAATTCGATAATTTCGTCCTTCATCCGCGAGTGCGCCACCGTTGTCACCGCGTTTTCATCGGCGCGAATGATACCAGCGAATCGACCGGATTAAATACAGCCTGGCTCATCAGCGAGGATGCCGGATAAATCGTGATTGCGTAATATCGCGCGAGCAGCGAGCAGCGAGTAGAATTGCGTAAAAGCAAATATGCAATAGACCAGCAGAACGTCCCGTATTGTACGATTGTCTCCTTTCTCCTCGCCCCGTTTCGCGGGAAATGCCTGCCTTGCATTTCCCGGCATTGTAACCACCCCGTCGGGTTCGCGGTATTGCCAGCCTCGACGTTTGAATTGCATTACCTATTATTGCTTATTGTTCGCCGCTCGCTTCGTGCGCTGCGCCTCTCCTTCCCGTTACACACAGCTTCTCTGGCTTTTTGGTCAACCCTTCCCCACCCCCTCCTTCGCCCGTTCCTTCTTTCCGCGCTGCCATCGAGCTCGCGTATACTTGGAAGTTATCCAAGCACAGGTAGCGCAGGAAGACCCGATGGCTGGTAAAGTTATGAACAAATTTCTACAATGGGGAAACTAACAACGACTGCCCGTACCCACATTTGGAATGGTGAACGGCTTGCAGTTAGAAGTAGTGAATGTCCATTGAGATTAGCTGTTTCTAACGAGGCAAGATCTCCCGTGACCTAAGCCAGGCAAATCTTTACACATTATCTTACACAAATCTTTACAAATACATACACATGATACATGTGTCTTCAGAAGTTCTTCAACGCCTGGAATTTTTTCTATTGTTACTAGATTGGTTCCATGTTTTTCGTCTTCTTCCATCACCCTTCGTTCGGTCCTTCTTCCCCTTCTGGTTCCATCCAACAGAATTCATACACTTGGAAGTCGCTAGATTCACGTAGATTCAGGATTATGAAATATTTATGCAATATTGAATCGATACAACGGCGGAGAACTAATCTTTATTTAAAGGATTTCATAGTGTCGACCATGCATCGTGCTTTTCTAGCTTAACGAGACAGGATCCCCGAGGAGAAGCTTGAAACGGAACCGTCATTGATCTAATTTGCCAGGCAAATGGCTCGAGACGTATAATCCACGCGTCCCGAACTCTGGGAAATTTCTTACCCTTGCTGCCCCTGGTGTCGTTAGAACTCCTTATATGTTAGCTTCTCTTTCTGCCAGCCTTCACCCCCTTCCCCTCCACTCTCCTCCACGGCCGTTCGTTCGCGTCAAAATCTCGGGGAGAGCCGGGGCAATGTCGCGTTGAAATGGCGCGTAACTACGACGATAGTTCGGCAGGATCGGCGAAATTAATGAAAACTCGCACGGGAGTTGGGAAGAAGGGGTGAAGAAAGGGATGAAATCCTCTGCCCGAGGATCGGTTATTTCGGACGAAGAAAGGGGAAGGGAGGGAGGATCGACTAATCGTGACAAATACTGATCCGGGATTGCCGAATTATAAACTAATGTCTTGAGGAAACTTTGCTCTGAATGGCTTTCTCCCCTTCTTCCTCAATTACAACTCCCCCCGACTGTGCTCTATGAGTTCTCCGCGCCTTTAGTTATTGAAAACCCCCGCACCAGAGAAAGGGTATTACATTGCGCGGTGTTAATCGTTAAGAATATCGATTAACTAAGATTCTCCGTCAACATGCTTTCATCCCCCGATTTAAGCTGAGTATTCATTCCACGTTGCTTTTTTACGCGGTTCAAAATAGAGTGAATGAAGCCCGCTAGTGCAAAAAGATATGTAAGAAGAAGATATGCAAACGGGGGATTATTTATCGTGTAAATCGAGTGTGAGTGTAATACTAATTGTAAATTTGTTAGTTACTTATTCAGTTTTATGAAACGTAATTGGGTAAACATTGATAAGAGGGGACCCAGCCTTAATGACGTTGACCTTGACATATGTTGTCAAGGTCAACATTCTGAACAATTTTTCCCTACACATGTAACCGTCGCTCGGCTTTAGTGTTCAAGATATTCTCAAAAAAACTGTAGTGGGTAGTTGATCTGGGTTTAATGGACTCCCAAGTTTTGGGGGATCTAAGATAAAAAATGTGTAAATCACCCAAAACTTTACGCTTTCTCCCTCCCCCCCCCCCCCCCCCACCCTTCCGGGAGGCTAGACCTTCTGAGCACCACCACCTAGCAATCACAGTTTTTTGCGAACATTTCAGAAACTAACGCCGAGCAACAATAACATATATGTATGGAAAAAAGTTGTTCAAAATTATAATCCCGACAACGTATGTATATCGAGGTTAACGTCATTGGGGCTGGGTCCCCTTTTTGTCAATATCTACCCCTAAATGAATTGAAGAATTGAAAATTAACTTTGCTCTTCCACTGTTGAGATATTTATACATTGATATTCCAAAGATTCGATATCTAAAAATGGTGTTTAAAATGAATGAATTACGATATTATTTTCTATAATTAAGATTTTCAGTAATTGTTTTTGGTACACGAACCCACAAACTGATTGGGCATATAGTAATCGTTGTGCGATGCAATGTCGAAGTTTCAACGAACAAGCGAGAAAAGGCTCTAGTTTCTTTGTAACCAGCGAGTGACGCGAAAGGGGTGGCTGATGGCGTAGTTAGAGGGCGGACAGTAGCAATGTAGCCCCGGAGGGGAGAGAAAGGAAATTGGATGATATTTCCCGCGACGATCAAACCTTATTGCCAATTGAAAGAGGAAAGTTCGCGGTACATTTGTTGGAGAAATCAACGGAAGGTGGGGTGAAAACCGGAAAACGGCTCTCGCGATCCGCTGTCGACAAAAAGTTGAAGTTACTCACGGTCTGTCCGCACAAAACGACTAAAAAAAAATAGTTTAATATTCTTAAAGACACTTGCATATAAGTGTACCAGTAAATACAAACTACTAAATTCTCATGTCTTTCCCCACAATCATACCAACATTTAAAGTGATAGACCCTTTCTTAAGGGTTGAAATTTCAATTTAAACTGACCACCAGAGTTCATACTTAACAACATTCAAAACATACACTACATATTTCACAATCATGCTGAAGCTTCTTGATCACCCTCCATGTTAGTTTCAAAACTACAATTCCCACTAATCACAAGTAATATTCCCCCGAATCGATCAGCTATAAAGATCAGGTCACTAATTTCTCCCCACGTTAAGGGACATTGAAATAACGTATTCGCGCGTTTCCTTTCATTTATCTGATCTCTCCCATTACGACGTATTCCAGTAATACCATCTGAGCGATCGCGGTAGCGAGGACTTATACTTCCTATTTTCGATGTCCCCCGTCATAATTTCATATATCTATATAGATCAGAATCCGCAAACGGTCGGGGTTCAGGGCAGGCGCGCTCGCGAAAAGATCGCATATGGGGAGGCAGCCGGGTATAATGAGAGAGCCAGAAAGCGTCAGCGGGCGTCTAATGTCGGAAATTATAGCATATTGCCAATAAAACCCCCGGCCGTGGCCCGCCCTTGTACGAGGAACCAACTAAACAGGTTTCTCCTGCTCTTCGGGGGCGGCGGGCTTATTGTAACGAACGTCGGAACCACGTTTTGCCATTACACAAGATCTCGTGTCTCTCGGGGGAGCGGCCGATACGGCCGATAGCACCGCGTACCCGATAACTCGGTTACTGTTTGATGTCTTGTGTCTTTCCGTTGGACGAAATCAACCGTCCGAGATGTCTGTTGCTCTTTTTCTTTGTCTATTTATTTAACCCTGAAAAGTATGGAATATGAAACTGTCTTTGAAACGCGTGGAAATAACGGCTCAATGCCTTCGAACGTAGCTAAATTAGACATAGAAAATGATGAAGCGTGTAAAAGTGAACGTACAAAGAGTCGTTAGAAAGCTTAACTAGGAACAAGCGCTTAGTGGTTATTTACAGACTTGATAATTGCTTTGAGTCTAGGTGTTTGTGCTTCTTTAGAAGTAGCAACCTCCTGCGATCTCAGCTTGGAGATTGCGGGTATATTCTGTATCTGGTTAATATAAGAGCTCCGTCCTCCCGTCGATTCGTCGGACTTTCATCCATCCTGTCATTCTTCCCTGCTTTCGTGTTTCCCTGAAACCGATACCGCAGGCACAGCGCACTTCAGAACAGTCAGAAACGTCGCTCAAGGTCTGACGCGCCTCGGAGCTCGGGTCGTTTAGCCTCGAACTGCTTTCTGTCTGAAGCATTCAAAACTGTAGGGTATGGGACACGAGAGCTGGGTTAATATTATACAAACAATGGAAATGGAGAATGGCGTTATAACATTTATAGGCAGACGTACAGGATATGACTCCTCAGTTTTGCACACACCACTGTCGAACACTTGATTCTTGTCAGAAGGCTGCGTGTCAGATCGCTGCTGGGCGACCGAGTACTCGGGGATTAGCAAAGGAGCCGTTTCATTCACATCTCTGCAAACTCCGGACGTCCAAATGCAAGCTGTACTCCTCGCCGCTTTGAACTTCCCGCGCTTTCTATAGGGCAATCCCATACGCCTATTCGACATGCTCAGCAAGAAGTACTTTTCGCATTTCGCCAACTGCTCCTTCCTCTTGTCGATTTCAATCCGCAGCTGGGTCACCAGACGCTCGTACTTCTTTATCATCGTGTCCCTGTGCTTTTTGAATAAATCTATTTCTCTTACTTTGTCGAGCAATTGAAGCTTCAACTGATCGATTTCTTCTTGCTTATCCTCGATCTCCTCACGAGCCTCGTTCAGAAACGCCGCGAACGTGGCTACACGTGATTGGAGGATGGAGATTTCTTCCTTTGAAGACTTCTCCAAGTGTCTACGTACCTCTTCAGAACAGGTCAATGTGTCGTTTATATTACGCATGATTCGATTAGATTCAACGATTTCTTTACTCAAACTCTTCACCGTCTCGCTGTTCACGGCGTTCGCCGTTGTCACGCCGTCGATTTCCTTTTCCAAAGACATCAGCTCGCACTCTCGCTTTCCAAGTTCCGCAGACAGACGCTCCACCTTCGTTTCCAGCATCGACTGCGTCCGTAAGTGTTCTTGCAATCGTTGGTAATAGTCGGTCCTCTCCTCCTGACACTTTTCGAGGACTGTTTCAAGCTTGTTGACCTTCTCGTGCAGCTGATGCACCCTCAGAAGGTCATTTCGCGCTTTCCCCATTCTGTCTTCCATCTCGTTCAGCTCTAGATTCTTTACTAGTAGCTCAGCTTCCAATCGTTGGATCTTGGAGACAAGTTCAACTTTACATTCGATAGACGAATCCTTCAGATTCATTTCACGGAGCATAGGTAGCTGCTTTTCAAAGTAGACTGAGTCCTCTAAAGCGCGGCTAAAGCAACACGGGCATAGGTTTTCCTCCTTGCTGCCTAATCGTTTAACTAACTTCTCGATCTTTTGATTATAATTCTCTGAGCTTGCCCCTTCCATTTTCATCAGTCCACCGCTATTCTCTGCCGAACCACCCATTTCATCCTCACGAGGCACTAAACTGTCTTTGCTCTCTTCTGCTTCCACGATCCTCTCCAAAGCGTAGATGCCACCTTTCAAATCATCCACTTGCCGAGACAATTCCGCTACACATCGAGTTTCGTGCGTGTGTTGCTCCTTCAGAGTCGTGTGATCGGTCTTCAATTGTTCCATTCGTTCGTATATCGTGGCGTCATTGTGTTCTACTGATACAGAAGTTTGTGTGCTCTTCTCATTCGTCTCCTGAATAACCAGACTGTCGTTTACGCTAACCAATCTGCGCCAAGTTCTACAGCTGGAACCGATACCAGAATCCTCTTTCATGCTGCCATCGCTGGATGTAAGGGCACTTCGATCTAGACTTTCCATATTTTCGAAACAGTTATTCGCCTCGACGTCTGACACGTTCATAGGTAATTTTCTCGATGGCTTTTTGTCATCGATTGTGAAACACCCCTGCGTATTAGTGTACATGTGAACCTGCGTTATCGGTTCAACGATGCCAGTCCTGTCGCTGCAGAAGAAGTCATTGCTGCGCGCCGAGGTGTCTTGTTGAATCGAGCGAGGGGAATCCGTCTTGCCATTGATATCAGATTCTCGCGTTTCTGACAGCTCCTTCAACAGCAATTGCACCTGAAGCTGCAAATTGTGAGTCACACTCGTCTTTTCAAGCAGTTCTCTCTGTAGGTTTCTGGCTCTGATCGTAGTTTCTTCTTGTGTCGTCCTCACTTCTTGCAGTTCTGACTCTATCCTCGTCAAATTATCAGATACCCTGGCATAGTCCTCCCTCGAATCATTTAAATCTTTCTCCAGCGTTTCGATGTTCTCCATCTTCCCATCAAACATACGTTTTAGTTCCTCAACCAGTTGAACAGGGTCATTCTTCTCATCCTGGAGGTTTAAAGATAACTCAGGGAAGCGCGTTTTAATCGTATTACGGAAGTCTTTCAGCTCCTCTTTGGCCAAAGCCAATTCGAAACGGCACTTATTCCTGTCCGTGCTGAGCAGCTCGTTCTCTGTTTTCAGCCCACGGACCATCTCCCTCAGAACCACCACTTTCGAAGTGACCAGGGAGTTCTCCGTTTCGAGGTTATGATAGATGGATCTGGCCTCGTCTGCGTAATCGCCGCCGTCAGACCTCTTCCTCTTCTTCTTGTACATCATGCTGTCGATGCGCTCTTTGTAAAAAGTTTCCACCTGGCCCACTGACCACTTCAACAGATCCCGTCCCTCGTCTTCGATCTCTTGTGCGCGTTTCTTCCAAGAGACCTCCAACTCGTTGATAGCGTTCATATACTGGTTAGCTAACTCCTGCCTAATCTCCAGTTCACGGTTCAGGCGATGGCGTTCCAGAGTCTCTACGGTTTGCATTAACTTCTCGTTCCTTTCTCGCAAATCCCTGTAATTGAAAAATGAGTCGTCCTCTATGGGTGACATTGCCTGTCCTTCACACTTCGGCATGACATTCTTCTGAGCTTCCAACTCTTTAATAAGCTTCTCATTCTGTAATTTGAGGCTCCGATACTCTTCAAGATCAACGGTGATAGTCTGCACGACAGATGTCGCCATGGAGGCACTTGGACTCCGTGGCGATGCTTCAGCAACGACTCCTCGCTGCAGTTTCTTCGGTCTAAATTCAACCCTTCTCGTTATCGCTGACACATTCAGGACTCCAGGTATCTCTGAAAGCAAATCGCCTCCACTGCAAATCGTCACGATAAAGGTAACTTTCTCGCGACCAGTCAGAACTCTTTGAAGCATCCTCGTCAATTTGGATTCGCGGAAAGGTCCCGAGATCTGTTCACCGTTCAAATAACTATCCCTGAAGCTTTTCAGACACCTTCCAAGCACCAACAGGCTATTCTTGATGCTTCTCGACTCCGTCAACCTAACGCCCTCCTCTTTGTGCTGTTTGAAACGTCCAGAGCCAGCCACGTCGCAGAACGTCAATGTACTGACCTGCACCTCATCTACAGCGTCCAGCTTCTGGCATCTCAGCAGTCTGATAGTGAAGAATGTGTGAGATCTCGAACTATTGGTATTCAAAGCGGTGGAAGCCATTGTCATTCTCGACTGCGCGGAGATGAGCAGCTGACAGGCTTCCAGGGCAGTTGTTACGTGCACGAACTTCAAACCCTTCACGTAGGTCGTGCCGTCCCTGCGCGTTGCCATTCTCAGCGGGCGTCTCTCTTCGTCGTGAATCACCAGAAGATCATAAACATTGTCATTGTAGATCTCCGCGACCGACAGCCAAACGGAGGCCAGCGCTACGTCGCAACAGGTCTCTCGATCGTCTGGTTCTGGGGTCTGAGGGCAGGAATTTTCTAATGATAATCGAGCTTGCAGATACTCATCTCTCCCTACCACTCCCGGGTTCAGTATGCTAGCTTTATTTTGCGCTTCTTGGGTCCTCTCGTGCTCATTCAAGGCGACAATCTGATTGTCGTCCATTACTTTGTACCACGGGGTCAAGGTAGGGTTCACCGTTGAGAATACGAACTCGAGGCTGCGGGGAATAACGCCTGGTGACTCTGGATTCCCATACAGAGTGTGTGTCTTCCCTGAATTCGATACTCCATACGCTAGGATCGTTGAGCTTTCGCCGAGAAGAAAATCTAGTACGCGTTGCCTTACACTGTGATCGAATATGTCTATTTGGGAGGCATCTGCATCGAAGATCCTCGTGAATGTGAACTTTTTGCTTGAGTTATCGTTTCTCTTGACGAGGAGACTGGTTGTTGACAGCACTGTGTAATGTTCTGCATTCATTTCTGGAGAATCTGGTTTTATTCGTAGGTACATGTTGCTGGATGAATTGGGGAGTGTGGATCTGGACGTTGAGTTCATTTTATTATTCGAGGAGGCGGGATTGCGGACTTTTAATGGCGTTGAGGAAAGAAGCCGCGGAGGAAAAGTATTTTGAAGCAGAAGAAAACCTGAGGCTAGACGAAAAAATGGGAAAGAAAATTAATATTTTAGAACATTGTAAATATATGTAGAAAGTATAGTGTGTTTTTTATGTTCACCGTTTTCACCTTTTCGATTCAAAAAATTGCGCTGCAATGGGATTTATAATTGTTTATGGATTCGCAATGGCAGTGGACTCGAAACGATGAACTCTGCTTCTACGCATTTTGTAACGATTTTCCAGTTTTCTTTAGGTTACACGATACGTTACCGATATCGAATGAATGTAAATGAATGTTGGTGCAATATAATTTGTAGTTTGTACTATCATTTGTTTGCGAAGTGCTCTCATTCGTGCAGTAATTATTCTAATATTCCTTTGGAAGGATTACTTGCTTCGTAGATAAGGTAGATAACTTTATCTACCGTACATAAATTTAGGATTTGGGAAGATAATCTGAACCGAATTGGGCAAATTCGCATCTGGTCCTACTCTGTATCTGAAACTCAGAATTTTGTATAATATTTTCAAGGACATTTACGGTTAAATAACCCACCATACATTAATCAATACAAAACTAACTAAAAATTCAACACTAAATTTCCAAATTCATCTTTGCGCAATCATCTCTCATCGCTAAGATAGTGAAGAATAGAATGCCCCTAGGATGAGTGAAGCTCTTTTCCAATGTTTGGTAACACTGTACGCGAGAAACAATGTCTCTCAATATTGTTCCAAATAATCGACACCCACCCGTGCATCCAATGCATCAGTCGGTGAGGATGTGCACACAGAGATCCCAGCCGTCGGTTGTCTCGAAATATCTTCAAAGTCGGCAGCCAGGGCAATTTATACGCGTGTCGTTCGGCCCATTAAACGCAGCCAATCAAAGAGGAAGCTAATAGCCGAGGCCGCGGGGTCCACGAAACCCGAGCGTAATCTCGGCATCGGAATCGTATCGCGAGCACAAGTCGGCCACTGTTGCGATGGAAGACGTCTCGAACGGGGCCGCGAGTTGTGGGATCGGCGGTGCCTTTCAGCCCACAATCGACCCCTTGTATCGACGGCGGCTACCACTACCGCGCGTCTTTAGAGATTTCGCTTTTGGTTTTCGCCGCTGCTGTATATCGCCTCATCGCACACGCGCGTCTCTCCCCCATTCCTCCTCACCCTGAACCGCGATCTGGCCGCCATTGCTGGCCCGTTCGGTTGCACAGTCACTGGATTTCCCATGGAAGAAGGAAGTTTCGCGGTTTTCCAGGTGAACACGAGGCTTTCAGGGATTTAAACGACACTCAGAGAGCGACCAGCTGAGATCCAACTGGTCTAAATCACAAGTACTTGTAGCTTCTAATGTATTCTTCAGGATTCAAATTTCCTCTGCAATCTTCTACGTGTATAGGTGTAGAGCAGCGAAGGAGAAGGCCGATGTAGCAGAAAGCACAGTGCTAAAGGAAGAGATTGCAGGCCTCCAATAGCTCGAAGGACCTTTGAGCACTTCTGTCGTGATAGATACGTCACTTTTGATCTACGGGCGAAACTCGGCGATACTGTCCCGACCCGGGGCTCGTAAAAACCTCAAAGAAGACGAACAGAGAATGGGTGAAGAAAAGACATCCTTCAGCCCCGTGGTACACGGCAGTACAGGGCTCGTATATAAGCTGGTGTATGAAAAATAACAGCCGTTGCCACGCTCCCTTCTATATCGGGCGTTAATGCTCCCGCGGCGGATTGATGTTCCACCTTTATGGGTTATTTATTTAATACTGACAAATTTCGCTCGGCACTCTCGCCATCGGGACCCGTTGACTGCCAGGCCGCTTCTTTTATGGCGCCTTTAATGGCGCTGGAGAACGAAACGGCGGCGAGCGCGTCCGTGACTCGAAGGTCTGCCTTCGGAGGCTACTGTTCGACTCCCGTTCGAAGTTCGAACGCTCTTCGGAATGTTTACAGTGGACATGTAAATATTATTATAATTTTACCGAATTGGTATGCTGGTGAATTTAATTGTTCTTCAATAACCGTCGGTATAATTATTAAGGTTTCTGTAGCTAAGTAACCTAGACAAAATAGTTTAGTATTATTATAGGGTTTACTGAAATAAGAAGCTTCGAGGAAGAGAGTGAGTTACAGTACCTAAATTCGTTTCTATTACTTTGAAATGAAATTACGTAGATGTAACATTGTTCTCATCCTCGTGCACTGTCATAGCAGGAATGGCAACTGTCGTTTAGAATACAGTATTTTCTTCTGGACCTTATAAAACACGAAATTTTAAAAACGAGGTAACCGTTAAAAGTGGCTAGAAATAGTATTATATGTGACCAGAAGAAGAAGTGTAATACTATTAGTTTTCCTGCAACATGAAAAGTCGTCTGAACGACGTTGTACTTGTACACGCCAGAAGTGCTTCTTAATGAGCGATCAACTCTCAATTTAACGGCTACTATGCGGTATAGTAACAAGCACGCTGAGGCGTTATCACTTCCTCGTTATTAACTGGTTACTGGGTGTTTTAATTGCTCGGTACGATAGATTTAATCAGGCCCGTCGCGTGCCCATTTTTTCTACAATGATATTAAAAGGTCGATTTCCGATTGACATTACCTAACTCAAACGCATCGCCCAAATCCGCGTAGACAGACACTTTTTTGAGTATTATATTAGCAAAATCTGTTCAAATATTTACAGAAGACAAAAAAACAACTTTTTATCATTGAATAAAATGTAAATAAACTCGGAACAGGGAACGGCAGTATTAGAGGTTTTCTATTTTGGTTGCGAAGAAGAGTGTTCTGGAGAGTCTTTCTGAGCCTAACCTCTGCCTGATAGAATAGGGGAAGAGAATGTAAAATTATATACAACAGAGGAGAATTCGAGGGAAAGAACGAATTTATAAATGTTTGAAACGCATCACAGGTTGGATGTATGTACGCAGCAAATTAGCAATAATCACAAGAAGCATGACTCGATTAGATAAGAATTCAAGCTAGGAAATTGTTTAAAAAAACGAACATAGAACCCCTCGTCTGTCTAACGTTGCCCTAATAACGCCAAGTGCCGCTAATTGTAGAGAAGCATAACGTAATGTACAATGAAGCCACAAATTACAATACGTCAACCAACCCCCTGTTATGAGCAAGCGGCAGATGAAACAAGTACCTATGTACCTACAATCTTGATGCAAGAAGAATCTTGATGATTATATGGGGATCTAATTCTTACATCATCATAAATATTTTTACCTTCAGTTCTTCTATTTATGTGACTATCAATTGCATTCCTTCTTCAATGTTGTAACACTGAATTTTTATTAAACGCAGCAACATACACTATAGAGTATAGAAGTAATATTGTTCGCATTAGAATTTCAATAAAAAGAAAACAATTGGCAGCTCACGGCCTTTGAAAAGGGTCACTTTCCTCTATACTTTATGCTTACCAACATTCTGTCTTTCAAACAGTGGGACAAGGTACCATACTATTAATTTTATACCATATTATATAACAGTGAGAGTCATCCTACATCTGCGCTAGGTGGGTACAATTTTTATTTAAATATAAGTTTTGAATAACGAATAAAAGATAAAAAAATGTTATTCGTTATTCGTCGAATGGAAATCATCCGAGTTATCTTTATTCTAGAGTAACGAATAAACAGATTTATCCAATGGCAATTTACTCCACAAATAAAGGTAGTTTCTTTATTCGTGGGACCTTTTATCTTTGCCATCGAATAAGGTTTTCATCCAGACTTCAGCACAGCTCAGTCAAGAATTTAAAACCATACGTAACGGGACGTATTCATCTCCCAAGTCAACACTCTTCTACTCACCAATGACATTCTACCCAGCAGATTTCATTGGCTATGCATTCGTTGGCGAAGGATATCCCCCAGATTATCAATCTTAAAGCCCAAAGTCTCCGTCGCCAGGCTGAAGTCCGCGTCGTTCTCAAGGAGCTTCGACGTTCCGGCTTCCGGGGATATTAGATTTATCCATTTGTTTACCGAAAGTCTCATAAATATAAGCTCCCTTTGACAGCGTCCCACGGGTCTTATCCAGCACCGTGATCTTGCGTGGGTGGCGGGGAAGATGAGGCCACGACGCGCAGATAGGCGAAAGAGGGAGACGTCCTACTAGAATCGATCCGTGTACCGTTCTGGTTCCTCGTGCCATCAGTATTCCCAATTAACAGGGTCCTTTCGACGGGGGTAGAGGGAGGGCCAGGGGGTAGGATCCAAGAGCCGGGTTACATTTATAAATATGATGATCGTAAAAGGAGACATTACCATTCGATGAGACGGAGGCGTCTTTTCGGGTGATTCCCGCCGGAGAAGCTCATTGCGCGGGAAAAGGGACGAAATTGATGGCGTCACCCCCTCCGTTGGGGTGGAAATTTTACGGATCGGACCTGGCGTAATCTACGGGGAATAATTAATGCGCGCCTCGTTGCTGCGAGCTTATCGAACGCTTTGGTACGCCTTGAGCTTTTCAGTCGCGACTTTCGTTGGGACCTTTTGGTGACTGGATCTTTCGCAGGAATAACTAATAGTCGCCATTGTTTAGAACCACCCGCGGGGAAAGCTTCTAAATCAATAGACTGGAAAGGGAATGGGACACTAGGAGTTGTCTATTTTATTTAATAGAACTTTCATGTTTCCGTTTCGACTCCACAGCTTATTCATCTTCCATAGCAATCAGAGTTTTTAACAGGTCTACGATCTTTAACTTCAGTTTTCCTAAAATTTTCTACATAGTGTATTTACAAGCAGCATATATACAGTACCTGTTTGTCACCAAAGGATTATAAAAAGGATCTAAGTATTTGCTTCATAATGAATATACTCTCTCATTCGCAAAAGTCTCCCATAGTGGTCCAAGTGTCAAATAGATCATTTCACACTTTCAAGAAACTCTCAATCAGCCCATGTCAGCGATAACCAAAAATCGTTATCAGAGAAATGTTCCTACAGGCAGAGTACTCGCTCGTGCAAGTAGGAAATCCAAACAACCAACAAGGAAACAGAGGCTTTAAGCGAGACGAGACATTATAGGGGTGTCGCGTGGGCTGATTAAAGACGATGGAGCTTGGAGGAAAACTGTTAAAGAGAGACTTGGTGCTGGGAAGCTACCCCTAGAACAATTTCAAGCCCGCGATGGAAAGAAAATTTCTAGCCGAAAGGAATCGAAACAGATGCTGTGTCACACCGAGAGCTAGCAATTTTCATTAACCTCGAGGAAGGGGTAGAGGAGATCTACTGAACATCGATCTGAAGAAAAGTTCGATAAAAATGATTGAGAAGAGGAGAGGTGGCTGACGACGAAGGTAAGTTCGCGAGACAACTGCTGGACGCAGATCACGATCCAGCCACAAATCATCGACGAGCAGCCCGGTGAACTGTAATCAGTGTTCATTAGCTGTACGAAAGCGCGATTCCACGGGGTTTCTCCCGTGGGGGGATCTTTTCAATAACTCTTGGTCGCCTGTAATTGGTGGTCGGCGATATCTCTCGTGGCTCCACTCTTCGTCCTTTCCTTGCCCCGGGGCCCTTCACAATGTCGTATATAACAATATACCGGACTGTCTCGTCCTGACCGCTATAGATAGAGAAACATTAAGTGTCCTGGACACACAGAGCGCCAGCGTCCCAACACACAGCGGCGAAAAGGCCACGGGATAGAAAGCTACGTATCGTCGGCGAACAACGGGGCGGGGGTGGTTTGTATTGTTGCCACATTGGCTACCAATGCCTGCCCTTCTTTCGTTCTCTGTCTTATGAGCGCCTTCCACCCAGCAGCTCTCATTCCGATGGCATCTATGGCTAAGTGTTTGGTAGGAGGCTGGAACAGTTATACACACGAGGAGATGGTTTATGCTAGAGATTAAATGGAACACTCAGCAGGTCGGAAGACACAGATTTCGTTAGGCACAAATGGTTGCAATGGGGTTGTAAGGAGGTGTTAAGTACTTGGGATTAATTGTTTTCCTAGATGGAAAAGTAGTAGTGATCTGTTATTAAACATAAAGCAAGTAGAAAATTAGATTTGTCGCTTTCTGCCGAAGACTCGATTTTTAAGTTGGATATGAATTAAGATGACACTTTATTATGCTTTTCCGGTGTTCCTGGATCAATGGTGGAGAACTTGAAGCTGTTTGAGAGCCACTGATGGAAAAGCAGAGGATTGAACAGGGTGTAGGAGAGACCAGGGGTCTGGATGGACGCGCATTGGGTCATAAACGTTTATATTGCGCTCAGTGCGCCAGTAATACCGATATTGGCAAGTTATTGGCCCTTTCCTCCGTATCAGGCCGCAAGGTAGCCGCCAGCCAAAACGTATCTTCGCTAATCCCGAAAAGTATCGTTGGGTCGAACAGCGCGGAAAGTTTAATTGGAAATATCAGGAAAAGCCGAAGTGGCAACGGGCAGGGGTAGAAGCAGGTGTCCTAAACTGGTGCATTAACCCTGGAATCGCTTCTGGCCAATCGTATCATCTTGTTAAGACAAGATCTCTTTGTATCCAACTCTGCCGGGTGCTATGGACTCCAAGCTTCTACGTAGAATCTAATTTGCGGAAATTTTAACACTTGGAAAACGAATCCGCATCAATTCTAAGATACTCTGATGAGATTTCAAACTGTTTAGATTGGCCTTTTCCGGTGCAAGGTTGCAGCACGAATCTGTTGATTTCCGGGATCTCTGGAGTGGAGGAAGCGCGGGAAACGAATCTCCTTCCCGCCAGCGATACTTTACCAGACCCAATCAACTGATATCGCGAACTTAAGCCCCTCAAGAGCCGCAACTCCTGATACGACGGGTAGTTCGGCCGTGGCCAGGGCGGTCTGATCACGAGTTAGTGGTTCGAGATGGCGAGGAAAGACCGCGTGGAAGTAGGAGAAGCCCAAGCCGACTTTATGTCGGGACGTAAGCCGGTTATAGGCGCTGCCGATGTTATTTGATGGCCAAATGCACTCCGTGAGGCGACCTAAACTTCCCTCCAGCTCGATCTCTATCGTCCAGCCGGCATTTTCCGCTTCCACCTTCATCGTCGGCCGCCAACGGGGAAAGGGAGGCGCGCGGTGTATCCACTTTTTAAGAAAGTTCTGATATTGGACGGTTCATGGGTGGAGCTCCTCGAGAGTCTCAACTCCAAAGCTGGTTGGCCGTTGGGAAGGTTGAAAAATTGTTGGTCGAATTCTCAGAGTAAATAAAAGATCCGTGAGTTCTTCGAAACCAAACTAACACCGTTCCAACCGCATAAATAACTTAGTGACGACGATCGTTCGCCACTGCGCGAACGAAAATCAACCGAACGTGCGATAATTATGTTTGCCAGCGACTTTCCCGGAGAATCCCGTGAGAGGGAGGTGTGACAAAAAGCGATCACGCGGGAAAACGCGAGGCGCCGCTCGCGGCCGCCCGCGTAAAGTGACGAGCTCACGGATATCAAAGGGCCATCAATAGACAATCGCGCAGCCGTCGCGACAAAGGAAAAAGCATCGGACAAAGGGTGGCGAGAGAAAAGGGAGATATCCACCTGGCCTCTTCTGCCAGCCCCGACTCGCGCTTCGGCGAGCGTAAAACGCGCCGCGCATTTTCCACCCCCACCTCCTCCCCCCACCCCTCGTATTAATACCTAACCGCGGCCGCAAAACTTAATGAATTCTTTAGCGAGATCAAAAAGAACTCCTGTAGGCCGATACGCCGAGCGGGAGCGTTTCCCTCTCCTTCTTGCTCCCTCTTCCACGCTCTCTGTCCTCTTCTCCTTCTTTTTTTGAAGAGCGAGCAACGAAATTGAACGGCGATATTCCCAGTACGGTTTAACGACGACGCACACCCCCTGCCTCAGGCTACCCTTACACCCTGTGTCCTGTGTTTCCCTTAACGAGGCACGTTCCACCGAACCCTCTTTCCACCTCTGCCTCCCCCCGCCCGCCCCCACCTTTCACTGCTGGTGGCGGCCGCTGCTCGCAGATACGAGGTGCCGGCGCATTATGCTCGGTTTCATCGCGAGCAACGTCTCACGCATTAATGGATTCCTATAGCTGCCAGCCTGGCCCCGTAATGAACACCCAGTCTACCGTGGCCTGTCTTTTCATCCGGGATACGCTGCGCGTTTGGCGACTTACGTTTCATTGCCGGTGATACGTCCCAATAATGAGGTCGATATCCCGCCGTGGCGCGCGGTTAAACGACGATACGTCGGCGACGGCCATGGGTATTTCACGCTTGTGGAAGCTGGTAGCGGAACGTGTCGCAGAGTGAGCGGAATATCAGGATTGAAAAGGTCGACGGTCGTTACCGTTATCTGGCGGGATTGTGGTCTGGTGGGATGATGTGACGTCATGTAATACTCGAAGGGTGTAGATTCGTGTAAGGCAACGTTTATTGATACGGTGTTTTTTAGATAGGAAGATTTAAGGTGTCTTGTAGGTCGATGTTTAAGGTGGAGTGTCTTGTTAAAAAGCTCACTGCTACCTATGGAGTGAATCCTTGCTGTGTCAACAAAAATGCGTCGTCTGCACTGACGTTACCCTAAAAAGTGTCACTTCAACAGTTTCCTCCTCGACTAAAGTAAGCTTATCTACTGGTCAATGCAGAAGAATCATGATAATATTAAGAAGAAGCACTTCCGGACCCGCCAGATGCAACATTTCGAGAGACTTCCTGTGCACACGGGGCCAGTACTTTTAGAAACTCCTAGTGCACAGGCAATCACCATTCGGGGATATAAATAAGGCCCCGATGAACCCCACAGTATACTTCGACTCCGACTTTGGGCGGTATCGTAATTTTGTTACACACGGATCCATCCCGCGTCCGCTCTTTCAAAGTGTAAAACGTATTTCATATTTAAAATAAACTTTTGTTAATTACAATTACTTAACACGCTCGTGTTTTCCTACAGCGTAACAGTGTTCAATTTGTGGGCTGCTGATTTGAATCGTAAGTAAGGAAGCGTTCCTTTATTCACCATAGTTGCGTTTAGTTCTGGTTGACACTTGTGCTACAAGTGTTTCAACTGGATAAACGTTTTACAGCTGTGGCAGTGTAGAAGCTCCAGCGTTTAGACTATGTCCGCTTGATCATAGATCTTAAGAACACAAATGAAGAGAAAGAGACATACGAAGAGGGCGAAGGAAAGGAAGCAGGAAGGAGAGAAAGGAAAGATGGAGGGAAAGAAGAAATCGCTGGGATCAAAAACAGTTTCTAATGTTTCTATATTCAGAGAAGAATCATCCTAAAACAGAGGATGTTCTACAGAGACATGTACTGTTCAAACAACAGGGCTGAACTACACACAATCCATAAATAAATTTCCCCTCCATTCGACTTTACTACCAAATCTACCCACGCCTGCACTCACCATTAACACCTATCAGCACCGGTAAGAGAATATTTCAATGAATGGAAGCCAAAATGTAACCCCGTCCTGAGTATGATACACAGAAATGGCTAAGAAAGCCTCGGAGATTCCGGAAAATCTGGAAAGGAAGACAGTGGAGCTCGGTGGATGTCCTGAAGGAAGAGCGGTCACCCTTGCAGCGCGCGTGAATTGGCCGCGACTGCATGTCTTAAGGTGATTGGGAGTTATGACTCCTAAACCGTGCTTCTGGTCGTCGGCAGGACTTCGCACACAGCTCGGCTACCGCCTCGTAAAATGTTATGAGAATTAATGTCGCCCTCGGGCTGTCTGTCGACGCGGTGTCTTCGTCGACAGTGTCCACCCTCGTCGTTCGACGACGGCGACATCGCCGCCGCGCAAACGTCCCCTTTCGGTATAGCCAATTTCGTCGTTGCGGTGACCACAACTTTTGTGGCTAATGGAAAAGTCGATACCCGATTGCTCGACACCGGTGGCATTAAGCCATCCACGGCCCTATCGCTGCGCGGGATCCTTTTAGGCGCCCTTCGACCGCCTGTTCTGGATTTTACGATTGCTCATCTTCCGCTGCCAGCGAAATCATTCCCCGCTCTTTGCTTTCTTTCTCACCCCAGCTAAGAATTAAACGGGCACCACTTCCGATGATCCTTTGGGTTGGCTTACAGAAAGGTCGACACATTGATTACAGAATGGTGGTGGAATCGTCTGAAGGGAAGAAACGCAGGTTCAATTGGGGCACAGTCCACGCGCCCTTAAGGGTAACTTTCGAATTCTTTCCGAGTAACCGGCCTGATAATTCGTAATTCAAGATACGCGGAAGCGAGGAGCGGCACGCAACGATTCGTGATCGTAGGAAGACGCCACGCATCGGCAATCGTTGGATGAGTGGCCACTTCCGGTCGCCCACCGCTGTTCCAGCGTAGCGCGCATTAACTGGCTGTGTCGCGGCCGTCAGTTTAGACGATGATTTAGTGGATGCATTGATTGGGTCGATCAGAGGCCATATCATCTCGTTTAAGGCCTTCCATCATCGGTGCCGCTATTTATAGATCGTATGTACGCGATCACGACGATCGAATCAATTTTCGCCCGTACGCTTCTTCCACGCTCGCATCCGTCTAAACAATATTGAACCGATTGGAAGATTGTGCACCGGAATTTTGATTGGCCTGGATGGGTTGGTGCTTATTGTCCCGCATATTAGTGGCACACGATCTTGTTGATAAAAATACTTTGTTTGAAGATTTTATTATATTCGACGATAAGTATTATTAACGTCGCCTACAATTTTTGTCTAAATGTGTTTAGTACCTAATTCTCAGCGATACAAAGCAGGACAGCACTGTAAATATTAAAGAGTTAGACCATCTTGACCAAGTCAAGAAATATCGAGTCTTTGGGAATTTATTTCTAAGTGACAAAAACACTTTTATCGATACAAATTTTTCAATAAAGATAGAGACATCTTTCAATAATATATAAGTTTTTTTAAATATCAAAACAATCCAAAAACTTTAAATGCGTTTTTCTCGAAACCACGTTTTCCGAAACTGTATACGCTGTAATTTGAGTAAAACTCCTTGGATTTTTATACAATTTGGCACAGATGTTCTTAAATGTATTTTCTATCGTCCGACCGTCAATTTTTTCGATTGGTTGAAAAATAACAGAATAGCTACACTTTGAAGCAAACACTCATTTTCGTTTGTAAGAAAATGGACTTTATTTTCGTATAAGTCAGGTAAAAATTAAAATATCGAAAAAATTGACGGTTGGACGATACAGAATACATTTAAGAAGATCTGTGCAAAATTGTATAAAAATCCATAAAGTTTTACTCAAATTACAACGTACACCGTTTACGAAAAACGTGTTTTCGACAAAACCCCATTTACAGATTTCGGAATGTTTTGATATTTGAAAAAAAAATTGTACACATTATTCAAAGATGTCTCTATCTTCATCGAAACATTTTTATCAATAAAAATGTTTTTGTCACTTACAAATAAATTCCCAAAGATGCGATATTTCTTGACCTGGCCAAGGTGGCCAAACCCCTTAAAGGCGAAGCAAACTGTTACCAACGGAATTCACGCGGACAAACGCCGAAACATGTTCCTCTGTTTCCTGAAACGATATACGCATGAAAAAAGAACCGTCGACTGATCGACCCTAGGGGGGGGGGGGGGGGGATGGCGAGAGAAACGACAACCAAACCGCAGAGTTAAATCTCCTTGACTGGCGGGTTGCAGGATCAACGGGTAATTAATTAGTCCATCTCACGAAACCGATGGCGAAACCCTTCGAATCGTCGGCGAGGAGGAAAGTTCAAACGATGGTCGCCGCGGCGAAGGGTTGGTCGGCGGGGGAGGGGGTGAAAGGGTCGGCGAGGCAATTTAATTAGTAGAAAAACAAAGGAGCCCAGGCCTATCGGTATCGGCGACGCGACGTTTTCCCATCGAACGCTCGTACGTACAGAGTGAGTATATAAATCGACCACCCCCCTCGCGCATCTGGTTGCCACCTCCTACCGTTCCCTCTCTTTCCTTTACTCCTCGTTACGCTCGGGCGGAGCTTCAATATTTTCAAATTAGAGTGGCGATGATTTTTTTCCCCGGCGAAACAAAGTATTGTTCGCCCCCGGTCCACATTTTAATCAATACAGTGGCCCCGCCGAGCGTGCTCCCCTATCGGTCGCTCTGTCGGCTTCAGCTACCAATAAAAATTAATATCGCGATACGTAATGCTGCGCGCGGAAAATACTCGGATCTACCCTTCGAATACCAGCGGCCAATGTCCCTTTATTCGTCCACCTGTCGATCTCTAATCTATCCCCTCTGCGCAGCGTTCGCGTTTCTCAGACCCCCTATTAAACCCTTCACCTCCTCCAATTGAACGATAGCATTTTAAAAATCTGTACTGGGACGGTTGTTTAGCCGTTGAAACAAATCGAGGAGTTGTAGAAACGTTCATTTTGGACCCTAGCCAACAAAGAAAATAGATCGTCGTTGGGTAATAATTAAAACATTTTTCTTTCGGTTTCTTCTTCGAGGTAACGGTGGTCCAACGAACCGTGACGCTCTCCAGGAGGGTTCGGAGATCGTTTTACATCAGACGACTCGATATTCCAAGCTCGTTTCGGTCGGTTCTCCTGGCGCGGAATTATCGAGGGGCGGCGTGGCGCGAATTAAGGCTTCTTGCGGCATAAAAAATCTGTGTAATCAATTATCGAACCTTTTACCCCATATTTCACGGCCAATGAGTCGCCACCCCCTGCCCCTCGAGCCTCTCCCTCTAGTCGACTCTCCCCTCGACACTTTTTAGCCGCGGCGGCTGCTTCTTACACAGATTTCCAGCTTCCCACCCCCCACAACTTTCTTCTTTTCGCTGCGGCCGAGCCTTTGTTTGGGATATCAAATATTTATTTTCTTAAATAACGCAGAATCCCCGACAGAGCCTCCCTTAATAAATTATCAGCGATTATTGGCTGCGCACGCCTTCCTACCCCCAAAGCGAACCGCTCTTTCGTTACATCCTACGAGCTAAGTTGTGTAGAATGCAACTTTCTGCTTCTTCGATTCCCTGACTGTAATTCTAAACGATCCCTCTCTCCCCATTTTTTATTTCTGAGAGATCGAATAAAGGACTTTATGGACAATTATTATATATTATTGTACATTATTATTATTGTGATTGTCAATTTATTAGTTGCCTATTATTATATTTTACTACTTCATTATCTTATTTCTCGTATTATCTTTTCTTTACTTTCCCTATTCTCGTTTTCTTTATTTGGTTACTAAATCTTCGAACAATAATTTTAGAAGGACATTGACAAACATTCGATTATTACAATTTATGCGCGATCCCCTGTTCAACACAAAAAAAAATAAAAATTTTGTACGTGAAGAAGACGTTATATACATGTTAACGATTTAGTAGGAGCCAAATTGAAACTCACCCTTACACAAATAGGGATTATACAAAACCTGACTTCTGAAAAAGAACGGTTTTCGAATCCACTATTCCCAAAAACCAGTTACACTGGTTTTCGAATTTTCACGAAAAAAATGAAAATAGAAAATAAATATTTGTACTTATTTTGAAAATTTACAGTTTTTGTAATATTTAGGGAATTATAAAATATAAAAAAAATTTACTCTATCTATACAAAACCAAATAAATGAAAAAAAAATGAATCTACAAAAATATAACACAATAAAATACACTGCATACAATATGAACTCATGAATATTAGGTATAGTAAACTGTTACCTACTATAATATGCTTGTGTCCGAGGTCATTTCTAGTCAAAATGTTAACGCTTTTAACTAAATTGTTAATTCATTTTTACATATTAAAATTCTAGTATATAAAACCGATATTTTAAATTTTAAAACCGGGTTTCGAATTTTACGAATTTATAAAAAGAAATCGGTTTTTAAACCCGGTTTCTGGAAACCGACAAACCCTATACACAAACCCCCTGTACTATGTAATTTATTTTACTTATATGAAATAAAAAAACATTGTAGTACGTAGGGTAAAGGACCCAATTACTGGCAGCCAACCCAATTACTGTCACCTTAAGCTATTTTACTTAAAATAACGAATAAATAAACGTTCAAGTAAAATAGCTTAAGGTGACAGTAATTGGGTTGGCTGCCAGTAATTGGGTCCTTTACCCTATGTAAACATACACTCTACCGAATATTTTAGCAAATGACAGTGCGTGTGTAGAGTACGAGAATAATTTCAATGATAAACCCTACAATTTGTCGAATTCCAAATACGCTGAAAAATGACTTTATCGACGCGCGCGGACCTCTATCGAAGAAAATTCAACAAAATTTTTCGTCGCCATCAGTGGACCACGTTTTCTGCATCAGTTATTCACGAGGTGCTCGTTGCTCGGCCACTCGAGTGAGCTTCGAAAGCGCGAAAGGGTGACGTTTCAGGGCGCACGGAAACAAGGGTGAGAAAAGGCGTCCTCTTTGACACGGCATTGATATAATATTAATCTGAGCGAACGTGGCTCAAAGGATAACGAGTCCTTGTTCCCAGGAGTACGAATTCACGGTTGCGCACCATGAAAGGGAAGACAAGGCCGTGGAAATAAAATGAATACATTCGCGCGAGGTGGTTGATGATTCCAGAAATATGTTAAATCAAGTAGAGCTTAACGCACTAAAAAGCACACTAAATAATACCAAGAGAGAGAAAAATGAAATTCCTCTTCTGCTGTCAATCAATGCTCGAATTATACATACAATACGACCCTCTAACACCAAAGATCTGAATTACATGGTAGTAATTAAACGAATAGAATTTTGTCCCTATGCCTGTATTTTCTAAAGTTGCAGTCTTACGTAACAAGGAGTAGAAAATGATAGTGACAACTTTTAGCCCTTGCATCGTCATAGGTGATCGCATTGGTATCGGGAATGGTCGTTTTCACTGAGTACTCACTTCCTCGCCCGCGATTTCGTAGCTCGTTTTCCTAACTCGCCCGGCGACGCTGCACGCGTGCACTCGCCTTGACTGCGGTCCCGTCGTTTGTTTTCATGCTTGCTTTACCGTGGTGAAAAAAACGCCCGGCAAGTGGCTGCCAGAACGACGCCGTCGAAATTCAGCCCCGCGCGACGGGTAGCGCGAGCTAAAGGGGTTGGAAGCTTTCCTTCGCGATGTCGCTGCGACAACCCACTCGCTACTAGCGATTGGTAATATATGTATGTACATACCGCGTAACTTTAAACTTCTGATTGTGTACTGCGTTTCAAAGCAAATAGTAATTTTCCAGTATTGGAAAAATTGGCTGTAATCAGACAGAATGTTTAATCTATCATAGGCAACCAATTTGAAATTAAGTGCACAGTGGAGAGATCGATAAATTCCTCGGTGTTTACTTCTACGCTAAACGCTACTTTCCGAACTTTTCATTAATATCCGAATGAATAAATGCCACCGCGCCCCAACCCCCTCTCCCTGAATTCTTAATGCAACACGCCCCGCGGAAAATACTCCGGAGCCTTGAAAATATCTTTAAGAAGTTTAAGGTCCTCCCGCGATAGTAGGTACGTAAATATTGTATGTAAAACGGGACATCAAAGGGATTCTTCCGTAGTATAATACCTGAAATTTCGCGTGCCGCGAGTGGGATTACGGAATAACGAGGAGAAGCAGATACATCAGGGACGCGTGTGACACGTAAATGTCCAGCTTTGCGCGTTCATAGATTCATTACTACTTCCCATGCCCCGTTTTATCCATTTTTATCTGTACAGAACAAGTAAAAGAATTCGCTATCTTCTGACAGCCGAAACGAAAGCATCTGCCCAGTAAGGGTCGAAAAGGAGAGAGGCGTGGGTTAATTCACTGCCGAATTCGCGCGACTCTCGCAAAGAACGTTTACCTTTGACTGAACAGAGTTTTTTCGATCCGCGACACGAAATTCGACAGAATTTTTCGACGAGGACCTGGCAAACGGCAGAACGCCTAATGAATATTCAAGAATCCTGGCGGACGCGTAATCGTCAAAAGGACGACACCGGTGAAAAGCAGCAAAGGAAGAACGGAGTTCGACGCTCGGCCAGCAAAAGGGACCGCAAAATCCCTGCTGGCATCCGCGTCAGGACGTTCGCGGAAACTTTGTTACATTTTTGGTCGAGTCCACGCGATACTACACGCGCGCTGCCCGAAATAAATGGATCAAAGGGACGCTTTTGAACACAGCAAGAGACTAGCATAGTGGCGTCGCGGAAAGCTCAAGCAGTCCTTGCCTCATGCTCTGTTTTCCTTCGACGTTTCTTCCGCACTTTTGCCTGGTGTCAGAAAGGAATATTTGCCAAAATGCTTCGTGTTTTTTTTTAGACATTCAACCGATAAGGATCGCGACGTAAATCAGTGCAGCATTATCATGAGAATAGAAATAGATCTTCAAATGATCCGGGTTAATCGCTCAGTGTTGTTACTGTTTAGTTCGATTTAGTTCCTAGATGCATGGATGTTTAAGTATAATTTACTGACCTGCAAAAAATGTAGATTCCAGAGACCACGTGAACCCTATAAGGTTGAAGAGATGATGCAAGATTTTCGACAGACAATCGTGAGAACAGTAAACGGTGTTTACTGTGTTGCGGTTAGGACCAGGACAAAACTGGTTTCCATTCTCGTTAAGCTGGTATGGCGGATGCAGTCAACATGACGAACGTTGCTGCCTGTTAAAGCAACGAAAAGGAGGCTCTCGGGGTTACGCGACAAAATTTTTGCTGAAAAAAACTTTATCAGAGTCGGGCAACGAGGGAAATCGTGAATACGCACAGAGAAGCGTTTTACTGAGACTGAGAACCAAAAAATATGATCTTAAGGATCGGTCTACGAAGACATTAAAAATGCTCAATTTTCCTCGGGTGTATGCAAATGGAGTTTCAGAGATAGGGAACCAAACTTTAGGAGCGTTTTCTACTCAATGCGGGTTTAGAAATACATCCTCTCCGACATAAACACTCCTTGAGTACGATAATAATTGTTTGTTGTAAGACTACTTAGAGACATTGTTAGAATTGACAAAAAGGCCTTTGAGACATGACCACGATAATAATTAGGTTACTACGGTGAAGTGATAAAAAATGAAGATAATTTTAAATTGGGCAAGCGTTTAGAGGGTGTAATTGGCGCTGCTCTGTCAATCAGAACATCAGTGTAATTACTTTTAAGAAATTCTTGAGCAATAAAGATTGTACATCACAGAAAGAAAATATTTTCGAATCGATATTTATCTGATCATTTGCCGCCCTTAAAGTAACAAAAATACACTTCAAAAGTTTGGTTACCTATTTCGCAAAAACCGTATGTAACTGAAATTTTGGTAGGCACAGAAGCGCCAGAGAAGGTATAGTCAGCGCAACCTTAATTGACCCTCAAGACCACTCGATGACTCTACTCCTACTACTCTCCTTCCCTCAAAGGACTCTCAGGATCCAAAGAACACAGTCACTTCGATAATGCAAAACGCTGTAGCAATTGAAGAAAGTAATTAAAACCCTGCGAGTGGGGGCTTTATCTTGCGGCGTGCGTGTGCTCCTTGGGAAAAGGAAAACGGGCTCAGGTTGGAAAGGAGCCGAAAAGCGTGGCAAAGAGTGAAAGGGAGGGACTCAGGGAGGAGGAACGAACGTGAGCTGAACCACAGGGGAAACAAAAGGTGCCGCCAGCGAATTAAGAACGATATTTTAACGCTCGACTTAATTGCATTAAACCGGGCTGCGAGAGGGAGTAGCGGGAAAAGACAGAGAAAACTGGAGACGGAGAGGGGATGGGGGAAGGCTGTCAAGAAAAAATAAGAAAACAGGCAGGAGGGGGGGAGTGAAAGCGAGAACGGAGGAGGAAAAGAGACGCGGGTCAACCTTCGTGGCTGTTCTACTTCGCGATTGGATGTGCTTCGCGGTAATACGTCGGATTTTCAAAGTGCTCCTTATCGCGGCGGCGCTGCACCCTTTGAGCCGAAACAAAGAGAGTGCTCGCTCCTTTTTTCTCTTCTTTTTTTCTACTTTTTTTTGCGAAGTGGCCGGGGTGAGAGGCAGAAACGGAAGAAACGGATTACGTTTTAGACCTCGACTGGAAGGCCGAAGGGAGAGGAGAAACCGCGAGAAGCGTACCGGCGGCGTAGAGGGGGTAGAGAGGGCGAAAAGAGGGAAAGTTCTCGAGAAGCACGCGAGGCGTTCCGCGGGGGTAAAAGAGTTTTCTTGCAGTGTTTCCCCGCGGTTTTTCGCCGAATGCCTCGCGTACGCGCAATAGCCTTTGAAGTTCTTTGTTTGAACGGCGGTTCAATGAAATCTATCCGGCTTGGTTCGAACGCGGAGCAACTTGGGGCCGGTTTCCTCCTTTCGCCTTTCTGTTTTCGTTAAAAAGTTGGTGTATTTTCTGTACCGTGTGCTTTTATGTAGGATGGATGGATATCATTTTATACCTTCTTGCAGTGAGTCTGAACAACGTCGAACAAGAACACGTTTATTTACACGCCAGTACCATTACTTTTATTCTCTACTTGGCCGAGTGGAAGAACTTCTTATGATTGTCCAAGGTGAGCGGGCTTTTGAAGAACTTCTGGCACGTGTCGCAGAAGAATCGATACTTATTTTCGTGACACTTGAGGTGCTTGTTTAGGAGATCCTTCCTGGCGAACGTCTTCTCGCAGTAGCTGCACGAGAATTTGTCCGGGTTCACGTGGAACGCGTTGTGCCTGGTCAGGTTATCCAGCCTGCTGTACTTCTTGGTGCAGATGTCGCAGGTGAACTTGGCCCTCTCCGAATGGCATCTCTGATGGTACCTCAGGTACCGTTTCTGCGCGAACGTCTTCCTGCACGCGCAGCAGACCACCTGGTTCGACTCGTCCTTCTTCACGTACATGTGGTCGGCCAGCTCGTCGCTAGTCGGGAACTCCTGCTTGCAAAATTGGCAAACGTACCTCTTCGGCTGCTTGTGTTTCTGTATGCTCTCCAGGAACGTCGGGTCGGTCATGATCTTGTAAAGAAACGTGTCCTTCAGCCTGTCGTCGGCACATCCGCGAGAATTCGGCGCGTCCTCCTCGTGGCAGTCCTTTTTACACAGGTTTACAGCCTCCATTGGGATGATCCCTTTCGACTCGTTCTTCTCACATTTCGAGCGCTCCCTGCAGGAAGGACCTGCCGGGCAGCAGCAGTTCGCTGCGTGCGCGACTGAAGACAATGTCTGAAAAATATTGAAGTAGAAATTTACAACACGTCGAGGGAATTAAAGAGGCTAAGTAGTTTCCTTATAGTCCAGTGAAATTAGACGGAAACATGGCCAGTCTGTGGAATGAAAATTTTCGCATGGGTTTTTATTTCGTCTTTTAAACAATATGTTAAAAGTCCCTATCGATCCGATATACGCTAAAAATTTTACAGAGGGTTGTAGGTAATAAAAGATGTTTTCACGAATATCTTATTAACTATCAGTTTTATGATTAAAATAGTTATTATGAAATTTGTAGGTTAGGAAATTCTGTACAAAAAAGATTTTATGAGTTTTTTCGTAGGAGAAACCATTTTCATGTATGACGGGTTACCAAGTTTCAACCCTCCTACTTTTGACAAGGGAAGATTCCGAACCCGGAAATTCAAAAAATTATGATACTTTGTCTATATGTAGTGGATGTCCTCCTGAGTAGAGTGCAATTTTGTTTGCAGCTCAAATTCACTCTTTAGGGGGATGAAATTGATCCCTGAAAATTTGTCTATTTTCTGATTGTATGTTATAACTCGCGATCTGTAAGAACTGAAGAATTGTAATATACCAAATGATAGTCTTATATAAAGAAGTAACTTTTTCCTGAAAACTTTTTTCTATTTCCTACAGTTCGCGAGTAATAAAACAAAATCTAAAAAACTTCAGGGGTCAATTTCACTCCCTTAGTGTGAATTTGGGCAGCAAACAAAATTGTGTTGTACTCAGGAGGACATCCCCTACATATTCACAAAGTTTCACAATCTTTTTAATTTCCGAGTTCAGGATCTTCCCTTGTCAAAAGTATGAGGGTTGAAGCTTTGTAAGCCTTCATACAAGAAAATTGTTACTCCTACGAGAAAACTTATAAAATCTTTTGTGTACAGAATTTCCTAAGCTACAAATTTCATAATAACTATTTTTGCCATAAAACTGATACTTAATGAGATAATCGCGAAAAACACTTTTTTTACCTTCAACCCTCAGTAAAATTTTTAGCGAATGATCGGACGATATGTAGCTTGCTGGGAATTATTCCGTAGACAGATCCCAATTTCACTGCACTATTAATTAGCTGCGTTAGAGTATTTACGTTATTGTTGTAGTCGTTGGAATTGGTTTCCTTGCGATCTTCCTCCAACAGTGAATAGGAGTTCTTGCAGCAGCTCGATGGGCCAGCCATCGAACGGTGATTCAACGTGTTTTTCTGCATCACTTCCTCCTAAAAAGAACAGATAGATGTTAGCAACCCCAAAGACGTACTCCAGGGACTGAAGATTGTAATGTGCTGTGCACATTCTGTGTTCGTACTCGTGACAATTGAAACTGTTGTATCGAGAGTCTTGCAACTTCGCCCTTAATAATAATCCTAACTATGCATAAATAATAATAATAAGTTCATTAACTGTAGCCCTTTTATACAGAAAAAAGACAACAGATAGGTACCGTGTGCGCAATGCACAAAAAGTTACACAGAGAGAAGAATAAACAGGCGACCGTAGCTTATAGATTAGCAACAAAGATTACAGATAAATCCTACAATAATTTCTCTTAGTAAAAAGATCGAGCAAGCAGATTTCCTTTGCCTAAATCATACTGTCTTTCAGCTTAAAGGCGCAAGTCACTGCAACTGACAGCTCCGCAGTGAAATCAATCAACAAGTTCGGCGTGACATTCCGTCTCCTGTCTGTTTACATTTTCGCGGGGATTTTGGGGAACGCATCGTCACGAATACGCGCGTAAATGGCCGTGAATGGCTCACACGACAGCTCCGAGGCTTACATACATACATGGCGTACCTTACGTTTCATCGACATGTCTAACGCTTTCGTCGAATAATCCAACGCTTCCTTCTTTTTCTCGTCGTTCATGGCACGATTCTCCGATCGTTTTGCTCTCGAGTTACCCGCGGCGCTTTCGTCGGTCCCGTCTAATGCAACCTCCGCACCCTTCGACGTTGCTTGTTCACCGTTGTTCGAAGATTTTTCCAAATTTTCGGTAGTAGTTTCGGATACTGATTCGACGATCTTGTTTCTTGGAGTTATTCGTTGCCTCGGCACTGTTTTCACCCTCATTTTTATTAATCGGCGTGTAACGCTGACCAACACGTACTTCCATACACTATAATGTTATTGTGATTAATTTCGTTACGTACAGTACCTATTTTGACATATATAAAGTGGAGCTATGGACAAGTTTTTCTCAAATTGGTTTAGGATAGCTTAGGAATTCGAGAAAAAATGGAAAGACTTAAAGTTAGTACTTGCTTTGGGGGGGGGGGGGGGGGGGTAGTATTATGGTGGAAAAATTATTTATTATTAGCGGGGCATAGTCAAGTATATACAAATAGTTATAATAATATACGGATAAAATGTGTAGCTTTCGAGATTATTTTTCTTAAGTTTCCCGTCACTACATTTTCCCCTCGCAACTGACAAACTTTTGTAGCTGTCACGTTTTCGTAAGTTCAAATAGAAAGGAGTTACTCAGGTGTGAACGTTTAGATGCTCCAACCAGTGCACAAGATTCCCTACTCTTTCAGATTACAACTTTGGAAATTCGAAACAAGAATGACGCGAACTATTACTTTGCAGTATTAAAATACAGTCACCGAAATATTACTTTATGTTTCGTTGTCAATATTATGAAATAAGTAAGGAATTCAAAGGATACACGTGCGAGGTGGTCTGTATGAATGAAGTAAGCTGAATTACATACACTGTCAAAAATAATTAGAATATTATTGTCCAATAGATGATTGAGGAAACGAATAAAATAATTTTTGTGTATCAATTCACATGAATATTCTTATCAAATCTCTATCACAGTGTAGTCTGTTTTCGAAACACTACATTCACTGCTGAAGGACAAGACAGTGATTCTTGAATTTCTTCGAGCAATTCTTAATATAGCATTATCGCAATTCTTCTAAATCAAAATTACAATTCACGTTTAAAGTCGTGGAAGAAGAAACGGCACTTACCCGTCAGATTGCACGAGGTACGTCCGCCTGCACCAAGGGATGAAGGATCCTGGTTCAACGAGGTAAGAAAATTTCAAACACCTTGATTTACACCATGAATCGCGAGCCAAACGCGTTATCGGCGTGATAGGCTTGGGCACACGACACACATTTCACAACGCGTCGACGGTAACTGAGAAGTAATACTGTTTGGCCGACCTCGGGCTGACTTTGACGATTGCCACAACAAAGGGCGGCTGGCGGAGTCGCCGCGCGGAAATCTAAGTTTGCAAACACCGATGTGCCTGTCGACCCAGCACCGATAGCTGATAGATGTCAACGCTTATCCACATTGCTGTTCGTAATTCGTCGAATTCCGTGGCATTTCATATCACGGATAAAAGGCTGAACCGTCAAACGCGACGATAGAACAGAAATCTCGTCGGGGTTGCCGGTTACCTTATTTCATTCCACGATCAATGTTATGCTGCCTTCGTAAAATTCTACATTTACTTTTAACAATAATAGAAATACCAACAACAAGGTTTTTGTCCTATCGCAGGGAGAATTGATAGAGCAGCTCAGCTCGACAACTATTAAGGGAAGAATATATCTAGTATAAATCGAATGAAAAATAGAAACAAAATTTTTTCCATAAGTCGCTTCTAAAATATTTCAAAAATATATTGTCAAAGTTATAGGCCGAAATTTAACTCCGTATCGATACTATAGCCTGGTGAATCAGCGCGCCTCCGAGCGTCGAGCATAGGTACCTAAAACGCATTTTAAACGCGTTTTTCTCGAAACCGCGTTTCCTAAATTGGCGCCGGGGATAATTCAAAAACTATTTGACCAATCAACTTCAAATTTTGCACACTTTTAGTTTATAATATTCCTCAGAATATGTATCACAATTTTTAAACAAATTATTAATTTTATCTACTGTTTTTAAACAAATAAAACGCGAATTTTTGGCGAAAATGTTTGAAATATTTTTAAAATATCCAATTTTGTACACCATTTGTGGTTTATATTCTTACAAAATTTTGTTTTGCATCTCTAAAAAATCCTATTTCAGATACTGCTCCATTTCTTTTGTATTTATTATAATTTTACTGCTATAAAATTTTTTCCTTCTTATAATGTTAAATAAAGTACCCTTAAAGTTCCGTGAGGATTAGTGCATGGGTATCTTTGCAAAAATTCTTAAAAATTGATACAAAAATAAGCCGTTTATACAGGCTTCTCCCCTTAAGCCCAGTTCATAATTTAATTTTTCGAGAATGTTTCAAATATTTTTATCGTGAATACCGCCTTAAGTCTGTTCTAAAATAGCGAGAATCCTAATAAGAATAAATTTCCTGCACGAGACCGAGGAATTCAGCTTCTACTCCAAACAATTAAACACCTTAAGGATCGATACCCGTTGCGCGAAACTTTGCTTTACTCAAGGGAGTTTTAAGGAAAAATATGTCTATTTTCAATGACACGAATGCGAATAGATACATGTATACAACCTTAAATAAATTATAAGCATATCTGTTGTAACCAGAATTCACGTGTAGTCTCTCAATAATTTTTCTTCAAGAGAGCACTGATTATACACAGATATAAAACTGTAGTGGCAGACAGTGACGCATTACAAATAATCGTTTCCCATAACGAATCGGTTCGGTTCGCGGGAAGAAAGTAGCCGTTCGATCGCACAAAGCGATCGCCGCAACGGGGAACGAAGGAACGAGTCGGTGAGCGAAAAACGAAGACACGGGAGGGAGAGGACAAACAGACAGACAGACAGAGGGCGGAGGAGGACAGGGCAGAGATGGGGTCAAGCATAAAATTGGCAGAAAAAGCCTGGATGTTTGGTAGGATGTTTCGTGCCCACCCCCCTCCCCCTAGCGGTCCGGGTCGTTAATACGGCATAAGGAGGAGGCAGGGTTAAGCGAGGGTGAAGCGAGGATTTTTAATTGTAGTTCAGATCCGGGATATAACCCCCGCCTGGGTGTATTGTCATAGCGGAGCGGCGCTTTTCTTTATTTCCCCAGTGGCTGGATGAGGTTATACATTTTTTTTTAACTACGGCAATACCTCCTCCGTCTTTCTTATTAGCAAAGCTAATTGGAAATACAAATGGTTATTCACGGTAAGAAGGAGAGCTCGAAGACCTCGCTGCAAGTCGAATAGGGGGGGGGGGGGGGATAGGAGGGGACCGGTACATTTCTCTCTCCCGCGTATTAAGCTTGTATTTGCCCCGGATAATTAGGACTTTTTCCACGACCAATTCGGATGAATAATTGATTTCGCTCCGTCGGGGCACACCCTGTCGCTTCTCGGACCTCTTCGAATGACAATCACCCGAAGAAAAATACAGATCTTTCGGATGAAATATTCAAAACAAGTCGGGTGGGAACGGTAAACGCGGAGGAGGCACCATTTACTTGATTGTTCGGGCAAAATATCGGATATAAGCGGAGAAATTCGTCGTCGCGTCGAAGAATTCGTTGGGCACGTTTGAACCTTTTATAACAGAAAGTAAAGTACGGTAGAAGGATTTATTGATGGAAAGAAGAAGACATGTAAATTAGCCAGCTGCAATTAAAGCAAATCATAAAATTGTAATAAATAGGATCTTTGAAATTCGATCTCTTCGAATCGCCTGACTTGATCTAATCCCAGTTTCAGAAATGAATGTTATTAAATGTAATTCAGGCTTCTACAACCGTCTACGTTAATATTCCATAGCACTTTCTACACTAAAGTCTTTACAACAATTTATCAAACTTTGTAGGCAAGGTACCTATATTTAAAGTTACTTCAGAATGTCCCCATTACGCAAACAATTTTTTATTTATTTATTTAGACATAAACGGGTAAGACCCTTTTTATGGCAGAAGAAGATGAGAAGACGCAGAGTAGAGAAACAGCGTTACCAGAAAATAAAACAGAACTAATCAAAAGTGACAGAATATAAAAAATATAAAATAATAAATATGACTAAAGTTCTATTAACAGTGATGATTCATGGAAGTAATCAATTTCATTTCGATGCAAATTTGTCAGGCTACAGATCCTATGGAAGGGGTCCGCAAAACTAAACCTGGAAGTGTAGAAGAGAGGTCTAAATAGTTCGGCATGTCTGGTGGACCGACTAGAGACATTAAAACTAAGTAAACCGCTTACGTGCGGTTATGATTTTGGTTTTACATGATCATTATAACAGGAAACATAACACATTTGGAAATTTGTCTGGATATGTAAAGTGTTATTTTCTTCATTTACTATGAATTTTGTGAAGAAAGTACTTTAATGATTAATAAGTCACATTTTCTACAATCGAGGAAGTCTATCATTCATTTACAATGGACACTATCGAGGTGTTCAGCTCCGATTTTTTTCCCTTTGAAATGTGTTGTTAAACACAAAACTTTAAGAGTCAGGTATTTTTTTATTATCGCCCAATAATCAATAATAATAATCAATATCTTTGTATCAACAAATGTGAAATTAGAAACCGAAAGAGTGGCGGAGTACAGAAACCTAAAAGCGTAAAGAGGGTTGACACTATACAGCTTTTCATTTTCTTGTGAATGAGATGAAGTAGTTAGTAGGTAACCAATATAATATTATGTTATCTACTATGCAAGTTTCATTTGCTAATTTCTCAATCACATAAGCTTTTACATAACGATTTTCAAAGTCTGAGGAGCTGATTCACCCCTTAAAATTGAGATGGGACAAAAATAAAAAATACGTGTTTTAGATTATTGCGATTGACAACATATTTTAAGGAGAAAAAAATCAGCGCTGGATACCGTTGATAGTGTCCCTTGGTAGAGGAACCATTTTGGTCCGTCATACACACCACGTGACACTGTACGTGGCGTGAGTACCAAACAAGCATCAATTCGTCCAGATCAATCAGTTGTCACGGCTAACAGATACCAAGAAAGAGCAAAATTGTTTAAAAAATTTCGTGCAGGCGTTATCAGGTGAAACTGTCGAAGGAATACATAGTCGGTCAAACGGCAATCTCGCGGCAGCCCTCTTTCAGCCTTCCAAGCAGAAACGCCCGCGGGACTCGGCAACTTTTTTTCATCAGCATTTTACGGTTATACCGGCGCATTAATAATGCACATGCTTAATATAAAAAGAAGCCCGTGAGTCTCCGTCTAATAAACTGGAAGAATGCTTTATAACCGGCCGCGGTTTCGGGTCACGGGGTTGCCGGGGGAGAGGGTGGCTGGAGAGTTGGCCGGGACGTCGGCTGAAGGGGGTGGTTTCCTTCTTTATGCCCACGGAACGGCCAATCTCTCCAGGGTCGCGTCGAACGAAAGTGGCCGAACTTCTTGGGAACGCGAGAGAACAGACAAATCACCCTGCGACCTTTTAAAGAAACCCCCTTATTTTGCTTCCAGCCGTGAATCAACCATCAAACACTTCGAGGCGATCTTAAAAGAAGGCGATCTAGGTATGTGGCTAGGTATGTATCATTTGTTCCCTACTTCTGAATCCTCAAATCTCCTCTTCTTTGAACGAACCTATACACATTTCATTATGAAACTCGTTTCCAGAACGTTCTCTTTTGGAAATTTAAGAAAATTTTTAACAACACTCCATTTCATTTTTAATATCCCATTCGAATAATGACTTTTTCCGCGAGCTAGAGAAATATTTTCCTATCATTTTCGCCGCGGAATAAATTATTCACGGCCAAAGACGGCCGCCTCTGGTTATATCGTCAGGGTGACGTGTTCGAATGTAAATCATTTTCAGCCGAGCAATTTTCATATTCATCTTATCCTCGAGAGTCAAATGAATTTTTCGCTCTTCCCCTCCCTACCCACGGTGGAGCTGATTTCCGGAGTTGCGGCGGTGAGGCGAGAGAGAGAGAGCGAGACTTTTTGAAAAATATGAGTTTAATAAAGAAGAAAGTATGATGTATGGTCGGCTGCCAAGGGAGGGAACCTGCCTGGATCAACCGACTTCGATACCCAGATATTGTATGTGTAATATAAGCAGATGAAGGGAATTGCCGCGATGTACTGGGTGTCACGATATCCTGCGAGATCTTCGACGTCCTTCGTAGTCTTTCTCCAAGGGTATATTCTCAGTCTCTTCCTCGCCCTGCTACATTATTCCCGTCTCAACACCATGTTGAATTTCGCAACAAACGCAACGGGAGTTGGAAACGTCGTTTCGCACGATGAAACGGCGAAAAATGAAAACGGAGAGGAATTTTCACGATAGGGTACACTTTTGGCAGGACGAAGGGTATGGGGGATTTCCATGGAAATCGATGATACTAGCGAACGACACGCGGTTCCGAAGGAGAGAGAATCTGTGAATAGATGTCCGTAACTTATCCAGATAAGGGCTGTAAAACGATGTCGTAGCTATCTGCCAATACGGTTCCCTTGCTCGCCCGCGGAGAAAGCGAAGGGAGGGCCTTGCATCCAGGTTGCGGCCAGATATAGGGAGCAATTCCGTAGAAATTGATGCCATTTGAATAGCGCCCGCGATACGACGCGTTGCCGAGATAGTATCGTTTGTATTGGTGTTTACACTGTATCTGATCTGTATCTGCTCCCGCGCCTTTTTTTCTGTTTCCTGATTTCTAAGACGTTAGGGCGACGAAACAGGCCGTTCAGGTTCTGATGTTTCATACAATACGTTGATTTTATGATATTTTATTGATAATACAACGTTGGTTTTTGTCATTTTCTCAATGCTCAAGTCCAATTCACCATTGATCTCTCCGACAGCATATCAATTTTACCAATATCGCCCCATTTTAGGCGAGTTATCCGAGAGAGAGACAGCTGGAACAAATAATATCCCATGATGTGAACATAAAAAAAGTTAAGATTAAACGGTGGGAATATTTTCTAATACGCGGTGAAAATGCCAATGAAGTCGTTCTGTATCAACATCCAACTTGATAGTGTATAACGAGATGGAAAAACAGTTGCCCAAACGTCATCTCGCAAATATTATCGAACATAGTTTTTTCATTGAAAGTTTGAAATGGTGTTTACAATTGGCAAGGAAGCTGATTGTAAGATGCAAAACCATCGTATCTTCGGTCTCCAAGAACTGTTATCGCGGTTAGAGAAGTCGTCATAACCTACATGATCGACGACTGACTTGGTCGCACCGCATTATCTTCACTCATGTTTATCGTGTGTATTGTCGAAACCAAGGTGCGCAGAATGTTCAGTGGCCGTCAATGGTGTTTCTTAGCTTATGCATAAAGTTCTTTTGCCAGCATCCCCGTCAGACTGGTCCCTTCCTCTCTCCCCTCCTGGCTTCTCATCTCTCACGATTTCAACCTCCCCCGTTTCATCGAGGCTTCAACCCCTTCTTCGACGACTGGTAGTAGCAGGCAGAGCTCGTGTCTCGCTTGCTCGCAAGTGTTTCCGCCAGGATGTATCGCAAAATCTATACGACGAGGGTGCGAGGAGGCGGTGAGACGGGCGGGAGGAGGCGGAGAAGGGGGTGGGTGGACGGGTGGCGAGGAAGCCAGGGGATGAGACGGAAGAGTGGGCGATGTGGCGCGGAGGCCAGGGCGGTTTTCGAGAAGGGTGAGCCCCGTCACATTTCACTACAGACTAATAACTTCTGAATATTCATTTCGTGTTTCTCCTTGCCTGCTTGCGTACCCGTAAGCAAGGCTAATGCGACGCTCACAACGCCCTCGATTTTCTCGTCTAGACAGTTGACCCTTTTCTCTGGCGATCTTTATTTTACAAGGGCTTCGAAGAACAGTAGATCAAGTTCTACTGATAACATTCGGATCTAGACTACTTGATATCTCGCGGCTAATTACTCGAGGCAGTCAGTGGATATTATATTGGAAAGCTTGGAACGAGAATGGGGGGGACGTCGGCTTACGAAAGCACAGAATGTCTTAAGCGTGGGTTTTAACTTCGTCCCCTTTAATTTTGGTAAAAAGTCGTTCGCAGTCACTCGCAGACAAGTGTTTATCTGGTTACGCGACGTCCGCGAATGCGATAGAAACGAAGAGGGAGCGCTTAAGACAAAAAACTTTTATTTATCCGTCAACCAAGTCGATCGACCTGTCGATCGAGAATTCCAGTTGGAGGATTTCGTGTGAGACGAGCTTAAGGAGCGCGTAACTCTCCTTCGTCGAAGCGAGAAAAACAGAACGGCTTGAAGGCGAGGGAAAAGCGAGAGACGGTCGCCATGGTAACTATGAATTAAGTAATCAATGAATTATTATTGACATTGATGTTTTCGTACCGCCTCCTTGCCTCGATACTTCGAGACTTTATGAAACACCGTGGCTCGGTGTTGCTGATTAATACGCCGAGGGGGTGGGTTTCATTGGATTAAAGGCGAGGCGGAGATTCGGGCGATTCTTTCATGCTTAATTACTGGCAACCTGAACACCGTTTACAGGGCTGAGTTGACCGATCGAATCGATGAACGAAAGACACCGCGTCGCGTCGCTATTATCAAAGTGGAAACCTTGGAATGAGAATATCGCATGAAAAACATATTTTAGACTTTCTGTATCAGTATACTCGGGAATGAAAAATCATTTATTGTTAATTCTGTATTAAAAGAAAAACAGTCGGTGAGGAATAATTTATTATTAGTGCCCAGAGAATTTATGTTCAAAGAGACGAAAAATTTCAATGTAGGTACTAAGTGCCAAGAATCGTCTGCTATCAATTAATTAGCAGATACTCCCTCTAATTTCCAATTTCCCTTTTCGCGTAGTTCCCGCCTCTCCTTCTTATCGACAAAGAGTCGTTCCTAATTCGAAATGGAACTCGTAGAAAATACGATAGGATGCTCGAGCTCGTAAGGGTGGAGGAGACTGCTCGCAGGGGTGGCCGTAAGAAAGGCGTGCAGCGGAATGCTTCGGGCCAATAGAAGAGACACCGCGCCCGCTTCAATTCCGCGATCTCTGCGACAAATTAGCACAGACAAATTTCACCCTCGCCACCCTCGACCCCTCTGCCGTTTCTTCCTCCGCCGCGTACTTCGCTGAAATTTCCTTCGCGCCCCGTCGCCCACCTTAACGGAACATCCGGCAGACTCTCTTTCTCGATTCCCTTAATTGGGAAACGTAAGTTCCTGCGCAGCCATCGCGATAACGGCAACGACGTTTCGTCAATAAAAAAAAGAGAGAGGTTTTTCGGAATGTGTTTTGTGATGGACAACGCATTTCAGTGAGGGATTGAAATTCGCAGACGGAAAGGTGTTTTTTATTGGCGAGGTACTTGTCCCGGTCACTTGTAGATGTGATGTGAGATAGAAGCAATGACAAAAGATATTACCATGAATATCTGATTTATTTGGTCGCCTTTTAAAGCTGAGACCATTTTTGGGTGCATCGTTTTCTCTTTCCTTTCTGCATCTTCTGTTTCTTTTCCTAATAATTCCCTGCTATTTCCTCTTCTCCGTATAAGAAAATCGACGATTGGATATTTGCAGACTTACATCCAGATATTAAGATAATCATTTCGAGCATTCGATATAAGAACAATCAGATGCAACTTGGTCGAAAGGAAAAAAAAGCCGTGGACTTTTTCCATTATTTTATAGCTCTAGCTTTCTATTATGTTTTAGTATAAACCCCACACAAAGTCACTCCCAATTTAAAGTTGCCAACCGTACTATAATATATAATATTGTACTATTTTTTGTCTAATGAACTATATACTGTTGGAAAAAGATATACTACGAAAAATAGTATATTCCTATGGCAAATACTATGGCTACATCAAAACTTTAATTTGCGAATTTGAACTTTAGCAGAGAGTATTTTGTCTATAATGAATATGAAGTCGCGAGAAGAGAGAAACGGTGCCAGTCTATCGCTCATAAGAAAATACCTCCTTATAGTATATGTTATCTTGGAATTTCAGTGCAATCAAATCTTTGACATAGTTGTTAAAGACAGTAAATTAATTAATAATGCAAAATGCACAAGAAATATACGTTTAAAAATAACTACCACTTTCCACTTTCCTCTGAAAAATACTATATTTTTCACAACGTATGAACTATATTTTTATCATATTTGGCCTATATTTTCCCCAGAAAGATGGTAACCCTACTCCCACCAGCAAGCCACCAAGCCATCCTGTGCACACCAAATCAATTTTCTGCTCTTCTTTAATCCTATCGAACAATGGTCATCCTAAACTTCCTCTGAATTCAGGTTACGTCCACACCCAGCGCACCGTTGCCGATAAGATCGAGGGAAAAGCAAGCCTCTAATATAAAAGAGTCTGATGGGCCGACTGGAAATTGTCCAGCGACAACTGACAATCGTGAACTCGCCCTTTGCCGCTTCCTATAAAGCCATGGACTACGCAGGCCAGTAAGCGCGACCCTCCATTGTCTCCGGCGACCCCCCTCCGGTTAGGAAGCGCGCGATAATAAATATAGAGAAAATGAAAAATTATTAAAAACTTCCTTTTTAGCCTTGGTAATCCTCGTCGCCCCCCAGAGATGCCGCATTAAAAACCTCCCCCGCCGCGCTCCGGCGACCTCTTTTTCGCCTCCGCTTTTCTCCACCCTTGTCCATCCTGACTCGGGAGATCCTACGGGGGCTGGGCGTCCGGACACGCGAATTATTTATACGCAGAGAAGTCTCTCTGACGACATTACCACAGTGTTAGCATTAAATCATAATGTACGACTCGCTGCCGCTGGACCGACGTGATTCGTCCCCTCTGGCTACGGAATCTTTCCGTCTGGATTTATGGCGTCTTCCTCGAGGCGTCTGCTAATTCACGAGAAATCAAATGTAACCGATAGAAACGAGAAGAGCAGGCTGCAGTAGCGAGAGGATGAAAATAGTGGGTGTTCGGGGCAGTTTATAAGCGTAGACTATAGATAGGCAGTTGTAATGTAGTTTAGTTACTTGAATATATCTTCAGATGTTGGTAGCTTGAAGGATAGTTGAAAGTGAAATAGAAAAAAAAAGATAATTAAGGAGAAGTGCATTTGTACATTTTCAGTAAGGTTTAGAGATGCTGCCTTAGGCAAGGGATACACTTGTGTTAAAACAATGGACATTGGTTTTGTGTAACATTGAAATGAACGTGACTAATCACACCCTTCGTGTACCTAAGCACAGAGGTACAGCATGTGAAAATATTCAACACGTATTTTTTCCAGCATCACATATTCACATTAAGGGGATGAAACTAGCTTCTAAATTCCAGAGCTGCAAAATTACTTAACCACATAACTAGAAAAGTAATAGAGGTAGAAAAAGAAGTTAAATTCAAAATTGGTTTCATATAAGGATACCTGCTTTGTGTGGAATAATTATAATAAACGTTAATTCATTGAAGAACTCTAACAACTGTTACTTCATTTGCCAGATATTTTAAATAAAAACCAGGAAATAGAAGCAGCAAAGAGTATTCAATCTGTATCAAATATCACATTTTATGCAAATACAGCAGGTCTTCTGATACTTATGAACGGCAGTGTATATTCAGATATTCGATCTTCTCAAATTAACACAGTAAAGTAACGTTCACTACGACTGCAGTAATAACGCCAATGAAAAATACAACCTTCGTAACGTCTGTTGTTTCAACGCGCGTGTGTCCTGTACCTCAGACGCGAGGATATTGAGAAGTAGGGCGGATGAGGTAAATATAGGTATCGGTAGTTGAGTACAAGAACTGACGAGAACAGAATCGGTTAGAAATGCAATCTTGTGACGAGGATAGAAGATAGTACTGCATATCCATTCTATCGATTAAAAATTATCCCCCCACCCCCCTCCCCCCCTCGACCAAGCGTATCTGGTCACCCAACATCTTTGCAACAGACAACTTAGAAACTCAGCAACCAAAAGAATATATATTTTTCCTGAGCGCCAGCGCGAGGGCAGATCAGAATTCATTCTCCCAGGAAGTCAGCAGGGGTACGAAAGGCAGCGTCCTTTGCGTCCTCGCCGATTGGATTTACCAATTAATCGCCAACAAGAGAGAGAGAGGAGGGGGAGGGGTGAAGCCGACGGACCGTGGATGAAAGAATAACGACGCGGAAACGAAACGAAATTTAAATATTCTCGCGGTATTGCCGGCATTCCTCTGAGCCCTCGCCGGCTCACCGTGAACAGGGAACACCGCGAATTCCGTGTAATTGCAAAATTGCATTAGCTTTGTGTTCTTCTGTCGTTCGTCCAGACGTAAGAGATACCGTGCTGTGCGTGGTGAGCGCGTTGCATCAGATGATTCATATGGATTTTTCCGTTTCGTCCCGACGCGAACGATAAGTATCGTTCTTTCAGGTCGGCGTCCCGACCGCCGCGAGATAAATCTTTGCAGATCCTTTTTTTTTGCGAACGGAAGAGCAATCGTTGATCACCAGGCCTTTAATTAAAGAAATGTGGCGAGTGCTGTGTAACCCACCTACTCACTGTCTCATCATCGGAACTCGAACCGTACAAATTTCACATATTATTAAGGAAATACGTTTTAAAAATATGCGTATCCAAATATCAGATCTTTTTCTATGTATCTACAGATTTATTTAATGCTACTTACTGCTACTAGTTGTAAGTGATTCTATAAATCCTAGAATAGTCGCGGGGGTCCTACAAAGCTTTTACTACTTCCCCATTTCTGATACACACGCCTCCCACTATTATTTCAATTAAACACTCTACCAACACTTTTATCCTCCCTCACTTTTCGTAATACTCTGATTCCAGTTTGTTCTCGTTAAATATGCACAGTCGAGCGTACGAATCTACACACACCCGTACATAATCTTCATCTTACTAATGTCAAAGAAGCTACAATTAGTACAATACCATATATGTATTTGACAGGAAATCAAAGGAGGTTCCTTTCAGAATCCAAAGTCCAGCCGGAGAGCTCCCCTTAATGGTCCGCGAGCGTACGAAGGCGCGCGATATACGTGGAGCAGCAGTCCGCTAAACGTTCGTATTAAAAAATTAACATGCACAAAGGCGGCGGGGGAATCGAGAATCGCGACTGGGTGCAAAGAACGAGCCCCCCTGCATCCAGGCTCGAGGCGGCCTCGGTCGATACTTACCCCTCCGACGAAAGAGATAAAACCGGACGGCCTGTGTGTGTGCGCGCGTTCCCGTGTATGTATGTATGCGATCACCTGAATTTCAGAATTGCAAATTCTTTAATTCACGGGGACGCGGTGGCGACGTCGACGTCGGCTCGCCAGGAAAATACCTTCGCCTGACCTATACAAACATCGCGGGAGACGAGGGATGTGTATTCAAAAATTTACATAGGTACATTTTGATTAAAGTGTCCTAGAAAGCAAATCTAATACAGCGGCTGGACGGTACCTGCCCGCGTTCTTCCATTTCTCCCTCGCCTCTTTCTTCGTCGCGGGCACGCTGCAGTGTTGCGGGGTCAGGATTATTGCGTGTCCTTCGGAAACTTTTCACTGGACGGCCAATCTGATAATCTGACGGGGCTGCGGAAAACGCCCGAGTGTTTTCTGTAATGACCGTCCCGGGATTTGTTGCTGATTATCGCAGATTCTGGATGTGATCGATAGGAGCCTTCGTGGGTAATACCGAGCTGCGCGTCTATCGCGCTCGCAGGACGAAGCCCTTAATTGTCGAAAGTCGCCTCGCTACGAGACGCCTGTAATTCTCCGGCACGTCGATGCCTCCGATGGTTTTCGTATCGCGGAGCATCGCGCCACGGGCGGTCCAGATGAAAGCCCGGCGAGCTACCAATTCCAAGATAAATTCCAAAGGACAATTACGAGATTTTAATTGCACAATACGCGGTACACAGAGGGCGTCGAACAGAGCGGAGGGACGGGAAAGGCAAGGTAAAAAGGAGAAGGGAGGGCAGCGACAGAGGAGCCGGGCGTTGCGCGGCGATGGTGGAAAAGGTGAAAGAAGAGAAAGACAGGGACAAAGGGGTGCGATGGGGGTGTGGAGGGAGGGGGGGGGGGGTGGGGTGGTACAAGAAATGACCGACCGAGCACACACGAGTATAATTATAATAACATTACTTGACAGAGATGGCAGCGAGAGGCGAGCCCTGGCCGGACAGGCTCCGGCGAGCATTGAAATATTATACCTACCAAAGAGAAAATAATTAAAATTCAACCCTTGCGCTTGCTTGGCTCGCGTACGAGCACGGGGAGGGAGAAGGAGAGGGAGATAGGAGCTCGCGTACGTGTCCATGTGCGCGTGGCCGCGTGTGCGCGTGTGCATCGACGTACTTACCCCGGCGTAACCCACCCCATCCTTCGCGGGCCGCCCCCGACTCCAAGGATGGGGTTTCCCATATTTTTTCCAGTGCCGTAGGTACCAGGTATTCTAGAAACGTTTGTTCGTTACGGACGTGCTTCTGAGCACCGTTCCCGCGGTAAGTAGAAAAATCTACCGTGCGCCACCCTCGCGTATCCGATTATCAAATCCACCGTTGTACGCGCTCACCTCGCTGTCGTTCAGAATCTTTTTACGCGCGGCCGTTACAGTAAAACTTTCCACGGGATTCTCCGCGATATCACGCTTAAGGATGACGGTGGTCTCCTTTGTAGGAAATAGCAAATTTCGGTTAATGAACGGTATCGTCCGTTTGGGGCGGGGGGGAGGGAGGGAGGTAGGGGGGGGGGGGAGGCAAGGTTTCGAGGTGGAGAAGACATAAAGCTCCCCGGCGACGCGCAGCCCGGGAAACTTCTTACTCGTCTAAACGCAATACCGGCACTTCGGTCAAATATGCATTAATAAAGCCGTATTAATCTCGCCGGGGTGGGGCGGGGGAGGAAAGATAGAGCGATATTATCGAGCGACGTCCCCGTTGAACGTGTCGGTTCACCTCCGTCGTAACTTTTTCATGAATAATCCCGAGGCTAATTTGAATAAATTATAACAGGCGGCGTTTGACCGGGCCCGAATTCTCCACGGTGCTATTGATAGCCGTGAAAACGTGGAACGGAAGGGAAAAGGGGGAAGGGGGAAGGAAATCTCTCCGCGGTTCTCCCATTAATTCCTTTGTCTTCCGTTTGCGGGCGGAAGTGATTTTCAAGGGCCTCCTTCTTCTCTCTTTTTTCTCGCAGGGCAATCCATTAAAATATCAATTAGAACGTGGCCAGGACTCGCGTCGCTTTTCCCCGCCCCAGGATCGATGACTTCTCGTCGCCCCCTTCTCGCTGACGTCGAGGCGACTCCAGTAGCTGCACAATCGTGCCACGATGGGATCGAGTCGGTCCATTGTGAGCAGGGAAACAAAGAGGAAAGGTGGCTCGCGATATAGAAGCGGGACGTACGGGACCCTCTTGACGCCGCGCCCGGATAGCCGAATGTTTTCCTCAGCGCTTCAAGCAACTTGGCGCGGCGGACCAATGTGACTGGACAGTGTTTTCGAAATCTCCCGAAAAATACTGTGTCGAAGTGCCGCAATTTTTCCGTACACAGACGATTCTCTTAACGACAGCTAATAGAATATGGCGCTTTTTTAAGAATATTAGATCGACTTGGGACTGTAAATTATCATAACAAGAGACTTACAGTTAGGAAGACTGAACCATTTTTCCGAACTTTATCGAAATGTCAATAATTAACGATCTCCGCAGCCAGATATAAAATAAGGATCCAATTATTTTTTGAAAGGAAACACTCACGTCGGAGTTCGTTAAGAAGAATTCAGATTCGGGACACGTGGCAATGAGTCTAAAGGCTATCCTGGGCCAGGGAAAAAGCGCTCTATCTGGAAAACGGCATCGTAATTCCAGTGTCTGAACTAGCATTCTCGAAGTATCGAGTTCCTTCGCAGCCGATAGCATCTACGGAGCCATCGTACCCCGAATGGAAGATTCCCGTGTTGAATGGAGGAATCGAGGGTTGCCACATCAAGCTTGAATGCAGAGAGGAATGAGGGAGGGCGGGGTGGGGGAGGAATCGTCGTCTGCGAGTGTTATTTGTACCGTATCGAAGAATCCCCCCCGACTTCAAGCCCACCCCGTCGAGCCGACTCACCATTTCCCCGGCTCGTTTCGTTTCTCCGGCGACAAATAAGCAACAGAACGAACACGGCCCTATCTCGCGCCGTTCACTCGCCTCTGCAAGCTCTCCGGATCCTTGATTCCATGTCCCTTCACTGAAATTTATCTTCTTCGACCCCAACCCCCGGCCGGCATCGTTTTAAATTTGAATCGGATCCTTATCCTCGCCCATCCGCCATATTCTAATTGTAATTGCGACGCAGCGACTTCTTTTCCCTATAGACAGACGTACAAGCGTTCGAGAATAGTTTCTGTTAGGCCCGAGGTAGTGAACTTCGTTCATTGACTTGGACAGAGGTGATCCGAGTAATGAGTCACTTCATATTCATCCTGTCACCCATGGAAGAAAAAAAGTAGAAAACACAAAAATGAAGGAGCGAAGCGTTACGGCGATACCGCAAGGCTTTATAAGGGACCAGGGGGGATCGGTAGTAGGGGGGGAATTGAAAATGAGCGTAAGAAGTATAAAAAAGAAAGCGAGGCACGAGGCAGATTGCCGTGGAACATTCTTCGGCAAAGGGGCAATTCATTTTCGTATGCTATATCAATTTCTTGCTTCGCCTCCTTTCCCCGTCGCGTCGCTGCCCCCCTCGACCCTGCAACCCCTCCCGACCGTCGCCTGCCTCCGCCAACGATGCTCCCATCCTTCGATCTATACTCGTTTCATCCCTTAAAACTGTTAACTCCGGCAGACATCAAGGGGAATGCGAATTAGCCCGGCTGTCTTATCCGCGCCGATAAAAATGACGATGAAAAAGCCGAGCGAGCTCGTTTCGTTCTCCCTGCCTCGTGAAACTTATATCTTAATCGATTCTCTGCCCTCCCCAGCATCCCCCAAGCCCTCTATCGTTTAAAAATTTCATGTCTAAATACCTGGCCACGTCTCTTTGAGACGGAGCAAAGTGATCTGCGCACAACATCCGTCGGAATAAAGGAATTTCATTTCCCTTCCGATGGATTTAATTTTCGTCACGCGCGTGGCGCTTCTATAGAGGATGCAAGATTGTTGCTTGGTTGGATATTCATAAATGTGGGGCTCCGAGTGCGCGAGGGTTCAACGTGGATTAACCAATGCTGTTCGAGTCACAGAATTCGGAATAGAAGAACCTTGCTACGTCGGAGGATTCGGAATTGTTGGGTTGACAATTTTCAGGCTTTGAATGCTCGATGTCTAAGTAGACAGGGGTGGATCCAAGTCTGATTAGGTCAAAGTATTCGAAAGTTTGATGTATTCAATAATGAATAGAAAAACCTTGGCTGTGCGAGAGAATGTAGAAGTTTGACATGCTCGACTGGGAAATTCGAGAGTCGCAAGATTCTGTTCCTCAGTCACCTGAACAAAGGGGCGCCAAAGGGTTTCACCCGTAGGAAAGTCGAGCCACGATCGATCATGCATTATAGACTGGAAGCCGACAGCCGGTGATAGATCGTGGTAATTAAATAACTCGTTGCGATCAGGCCAGGCTCGAGATTCGGTCGCAGAGAGGGAGGTACGGGGTTAGGAGGGGGTTAGGTTGCAGAAGGGTTCGGCGGCATGTGCACGTCGCTCCTGGACGGGGGTGTAATTGACAAGGCAATTGATAATCGCCATCTAGTTGACAGTATCTCCGGGAATTAGCGCCACGCGAACATGGCAGATTGAAGGGGGAACTATTAAGACGATGGTCAGAGAAAGAAAGCCTCTCTTATGAAAATGGTACATTTTTCAATTTTTACAAGCATTATTCAGATAAGTTATCAGAATAATGACAAGGTCGTAACAGTATTACTCACCTATTAAGACCACGTCTTTGAAGAAATCTTCAGCGGGTTATGTAAATCCTTTAACAGGAAATTTCGCGAGATATGAACTAATTTGGTTTCCAAAACATCGTACATGTCCTTCTTACTGTAATTTTTTCGAGACAGAGATTCTTAGCCAGCTTTTATCCCGGCACCGTCCGCACTAAGCTTCCCAAGTGTGTATATACTTTCTACAAAGAAACTTAGCCACCCGGCTCAACAGCATCCCTACTTTTCACACTGGATATCAAGCTGCTATGTGCTTTACCTATTTCCATTATTACCAACACACCCTAAGCGGTGTATCAATGGACAGCTTATCGAGAAATCGAGAGTTCAGGCTGGTGAGGCACGATCTAATTAATAATCACTGAGGCGGGACTGAAGGTCGGGTCGAGTCGAGCCGACTCGCGGTCCAGCGGCGTTTAATTATTTCGACGTGAAATATGTATAGTTCAGGAGAAGAGTGAGGGGTTGGGGAACGGGTGCGCGACGGTCGTGCGGCCTTATTCGCCATTGTCGAGGACCGTAGGAGTTAGTCGAAAGGGCAGACGGCGACGAAAAATACTGGCTTCTGTTTAATTTCATTTTTAACTTTAGGCTATATTTAATTAAGAAATATCACGGGACTGGGTGTATATACGAGGGCTGTTGGACGAAACAGGGGGTTGAATCGCACTCTCTCTAACAGTTGAAGACTGGATGTGAATTAAAAAAAAATTCACACCCAATTTGCGCGGGGATATTTTGAGATTCGAGGAGGAAATTGAAGGAATCTAGAAACGGACGATAAATTAATTTCACCGAATAATGCTAGCATGTACCACATTACAGACCTTTCTTTACTATAGTTATATTTACAGACGATAGAAAGTATTTTGTTTCCAATGTAACAAAGTCCATGTTATTAATTGCAGTATCTATTAATTGCAATGGAAGCTGTGTTGGTGGTTAGGGTGGTTCGCGTACAAAGATATAGCGATCGATATGGCAGTCACGTCGAGAACGCGCCGAAAGATCCACCCCAGCGAGGATTTCTTATTCGAAGGGATAACTGCGACGGTGCACCTTTCCCTCGACGCGAGGGGGTGGCACGGGGACCAATTTTCACAGCGGCGAGATATATCCGGAGGTCTCGAAGGGTTGGCGGCAAAGATCACAAGTAATTGAATGGGGGAGGGCAGGTGGGGTGGTCTCGCTCCAACCCCCGTGAGTGTTCAACCAATTAATCCACTTCAATCCAGAAAGCAGCCCCGTGAGCATCGAGGAAGGAGCCTTTTTTTTCTCTATTACGTCGCAGACACCGCCAAGATGTATTGAGATCGAAAGAGACACCTTTGGGATTCGAAATGTCCTTACGGCCGGTTCTTCCTTCTTTCCTCCCTCGCATTTCCATTGATCTTAATCCCTTTCCTGGTGTCTGTCGACGTTCCGCCTGTTCAGATGTCGGGGATATTAGAAAATTTTATGTATTCCGCTCGACGTGTCCGCAGCGGCAGAAGCTGGAATCGCAAGCACGCCAATTAGAGGCGAGTATCGTTTATAGAATCGTTGGCACACGCGTGGTCAGCGGGCTATCGTCCCGGATTGGAAATCCTGAGTAGGAATTCGACGGGCCAGCCGCTTCTGCGGTATCAAAGCAATCCCGCAACACCAATTAAGTCCCTTTTCAAGCCGGATCGTTGGTGGGGGAGGGATGGCCCGGCCAATAAAACAAAGTAAATCCACGTCTGGTCTAATCTCGTAGATAGAGAGGCATTGGGGGAGGGGGAAAGAGTTTTCTCGCCAGTACATAAAGTAACGATTACCAGATATTCCTGAGATACGGCGGAAAGAGATTTCAAACCCGACCCGCCGCAAATCCTCCCCGTGTATCCCCTAATAATACTCAATTCCGTCGGTGGATTAATCCGTCGGTTTACTCCCCATCCCCTCCTGCGACGCGACCGAAAGTGTCTTCTCATACGATCTGTGACGCGGATCCTAAAGTCCTTGAGCCCTATCACTGTGACGTAATTAAGTCGTTTGTTGGACTTGGACGCGCGCAAAATGCACCTCAAAATGGAACCACTTACGCCTCGACTAGGAATATTAATAAGATTTACTGCAGGTGTGTCAGAATATTTATAGAAAAATGTTAAACACTTCGGGGGGTGTTTGTGGGAATTATGTAGTCGCTTTGTCTACGTTTGTGTTGATCATCGGTGTTTGTTCTTCTTGTATAAGCTTTATTATAGTTTAAACAAATCAGTTGGCCACTCGACACCTGTGAGAAAGGGATATTACCACTATACTACTTTTCCACCCCTATTGGTGGCTAGGTACTTTGCTGATATGTAAACCAAAAATGACCAATCAGAAGTGCCGTTTTTATGATAGAAATTATTAAGATACAAGGGCTCCGTTTCTGCGTTGTTAAAATGTAGAATGATATTTGCAAATCCAGAACGATTGTTACAAACTTTAAGATTTGTGCAAAATGTACAGTTAGGAAATTAATTCCATTTAATCAGGAAGTACTACAGAATATAATCAGATTTCGCGTTGCATGCTGAGTATCCTAGACGTTACTTCTTCTAAACTTTATTTACACGGTTCAGATAACCCTCAGAAAAATATCAGCAGAGAGAAAGTTTGAAAATATTAACGATGCAAGTGCCTACGACACTTTTTTACCTTTGTTTCGTCACATATTCTATACACAAACGACTCAAGCATTAAGTATGCAAGTTTAACGCATGAAATATGGTTGGAAATAGTGAATACTCGAGTTACATACCTCATTAATATATTAAAACACTTATTGTTAACAATAAAGTGTACAGAGGCGCGTTCATTCGTATTTCTTGGTTGTGAGTGCACAGTGCCGGCTAATATTCAAACAGCTCCCGCCAAAGTCAGCCCCGGATACTTCAATTGCCTGTGTCCCGATAGCGAAGACGCATAACGCAAGGTAAAAAACTTCGATATTTCTTTTAGCGGAAAGAATGCATATTTCGACTTCTGCCAAAACATTAAGACACTCAGTACCTATGACAAAGATACCCAAAGTGGAGTCCGAATATTTCCTGTTATTGGGTGACAAAAAAAAATATCGAGGACGATAAAACGCCCTAATCGTAGGTTCGCCAACAATCAGAATATTCTCTACAGTCTTTCTTATCGTGTCGACGCGAAGTTTGGTGAGCGAAACGACCGTCTCCGTCGAAGTTCGTCGGCCAAGTTCCTCCGTATATCGACGGGCAGCACGGTGACGGAGAAAAGAGGAAGTTTATAGTAGACGGTAACGGGCCCCGGTGTACAGATTGTCGAATCGGGAAAGGACAGGAGAGGGCAGCATGCTAATTTATGGCACCCTGGCGCTCCATTACGAATATTTATCCGCGGTGAGTTTAATCTAAACTTGGAGAGTCCTCGTCGTCTTCCCCGCCCCCCCCCCCTCCCCCCGAACGCCGCCCGCGCCGTTCTGCCACCCCTCTTTCGAGGGCGCGAGTCATCTTCCTGCAGCTACCTTCGTCGTCTACTTTCTCCCTTCCGCGCGAGAAATCCTCGGCTCCTTAACGACGTATTGTCTCCGCGACTTATCAAAACAATTCGTTGAACTACTGTTCCGTGCCCTGTGCCGCCGTGGAACATTGCTTCGTCGCTGATTAAGGGACGACATACACCTAGGGGAGCCGAAAAACTGACGTTCTTTTAGAATTTTTTTTAAGAAAGGTATTAACATTATTGCACCCGTAATTTCTATATTAATTATGTTACATCTTTGGCTATAACACTCAATTTTTGTATGTAAAAATATTAGTTGTGTAATACAGTTACAGGAGCTAGTTCCAAATGGGTCATTCCAAATTAAATGGGTTTTACCTGAAAGCAAATAGCAAATTTTTTCTTAAATTATATTAAGAAATGACAGCACTACAAATGAAACGTAACAATTTTCGAACTTGAAATTTTCCTTCCTTATGCAATAAAAAAGAAACTATGAATCAAATAAAAAATCCGCGCTGTCAAAAACAGCGTTTCCTTTTGGCATTCAGGTAAAATCTGTTTATTTGGAACTAGCCCCTATAACTGTATTATAGGATTAATATTGTTACATAAAAAAATTAAGTATTATAAACAAAAGGTTATATAATTAATAGAAAAAATTACGGGTGCAATAATGTTAATACTTCCTTAAAAAAAATCTATAAGAATGTTAATTTGTAAGCCTTTCCAGGTGTATGTCCCCCCTAAACGATCTTCGACCGTCACAAGCAAAACTTATCAAGACTGAACTTCGCAAAATTTTTCCGCTATTCGCATATTTTACCCTGCCCCCGGATGGAGGGTTTGATTCTAATACTCAAATCGGCGTTCTTAATAATTTAGCCTTTTAAAGAATGTTATTATAAGGGTGACACGAAAATGAAGCAGTATTGGGATTGTTTTACATTATTTATCCAATTGACAAAGGGGTGAGTCTGCAGATCTTAATCCTGTGATGGTTATTCGATCTTTCTGGCAGATTTTTTAGATTATTTCTCGAGAATCGTTGCGACCACTTGTCACGAACTGTGAAACAAAATCGTTAGGATCGAAGTGTGTCATAAGCAGGCTCGTAATATTCCACTAACATGATAATCTTGCGGAAGAGAGGCAAGGCGCGCCTCCTCCCGGTTATCTCCTTATTTCTCGCCACCCTATTTTTCCGAAGCTCCTTTGCATATTAACAATATCGCCGTTCGGAAGAGACGAGGAGCGGCGTTCAGGATAAAAAATTATGGAGACAGGCGAACCCCTCGACTTCCTTTCCTTTCCTTCGGCTCTCCTCGTATTTTTCTTCATCTTCTTGGACCAGCCATCCCATCCCTCCCCCTTCCCCGATTCGCGAGCCTTTTTTTACGATACTGCCAATTACACGCCCGTTTGAATTCACTATCCGACCGAGGCGAATACCCCGATATAAATTTTTATCGCTCACCGCGGGGTTCCGCTCGCTGCACTTCCTGTTCCTCTTTTACGACAGTCTTTTACTCCCACGACTCGTCGCTTATAATCTTTGTCTCCACCGATTCCGAACGTTTTCAATGCACGGAGCACACGTAATTACGCTGGAATTTTCCGCACTATCCGTTTGAAATCGGGCTAGCTAAATTTCTGATTGTTAGATACAATAACGTCAGGGAAACAGGAATCGAGATTTGGTATCTAAAATCTTCTCACAGGCTCTTCAGGTCAGAACTCTTTTTTATTGGAAACTTTATGAACGTCCATTAAAGATTACTTTTCAACTGCTTTCCTCTGAAATTATTACTTCCCTATTGCAGACTGATTCTCCGTTACAGACTACTTCTGAACTGATTGCTTCTCAATTATTGGCTACTCTCACTCCATTCCAAGAAAACACGACAAATACCCAGCAGACAGTTGCCTTCGGAAGAAACATCTGGCTTTACTTTGCTAATCTTACGCCCGCCGAGCGAGAGACAAGCGTTAGTCCCTTTAATACACCGCCAACCCCTCGAATATGCGCGGTAAATGTGACAAAGTACTCACGGAAGGTTTTCGAGGGCGATATTACCCCGTAATAGATATTACGTGTCTACCAGCTCGCATATTAGATTTTAATATAGAAGATACGAGCCCAGCGACGAATACTTTTCCCTTTGTGAAAAATTCACGTTCGCTGCAGCTTTTAATACGTAATACTGTCGGCGGGACGCCTCGTCGAGCGTGCACCGGATGTCGCGCGTGCACACAGGGGATATCGAACGTGTGAGAGACGTCACAGTGCCTTCGATGGAGCCTACTTCCGTATCCATGCACGAAATAAGAGCCACATCGGTTCGAGGGGACTGCGAATTTTATTTTAAATTTATTTAATTGATCCATCCTGTGATTTCTCGTTAACTGCAATTCTAAAGGGGAATTTACACCGTTAATCATACCGATCTAAAATCAAAGAACAAAAAAGATTTCATTAGTAATAGTATATTAATGTATCCTCTGATTAACAGAGGGAATTTCCGAAATATTAATTTAAAACAAAATAGTGTTAATCAGACTCCGTTAATCAGAGGATAAATTAATGTACTAACGATATCTTTTTGTTTTTTGATTTTAAATAATCAAGTTCCGAATGGCAGTGCTCACCGCAAAACCAAATTTTTAAAAAGGCTTCTTAGATGTCGGTTGTTACTTTATTATAAACGTAAATATATTTCTATGAAAAAATTACCAAATGTTCTTTAAATACTGCACTTTCAAGTGCAAAATGTCCTGTAAAAATATATGCTTCCGCATTTTAAAAAAAAAGTCACAAACATTCACCTCTTTTTGGCCGTTTGACTAGATATAACCCCTTAGGGAAGTGAGACGTTGCTTCAAGATTCGTAGTAAGGGTAAGTATTTGTGTCATCAACTAGTCGTGAACAAAAAGAAGCATATTAAAAAGTAGGTACCTACGAACAAGTATATTCTGTCATGTTCAATGCTTGTGGTGATGCGCAGTTTACAGAAGAGAAATTTGTTTTCTCTAATAACGATAGGCCATAGAAACTGTAACATAGTGTAGATACTTGTGAAGTTAGATGACCGCCATCTAACTTCGTATATAAAATAATGAGAAAGCTATCCATATTTTAATCGAACACGTTCGAGAATGAGCTTCCCCTCCGTTTCGCTCCAGGAGTCACATCGATTCCGTGGCTGCACTGCCATTGCTACCACGCTGCCATACTCGGGCGAAAAAAGGTTTTTGCGCAAGCTGCAATCGAACCGCGATTTTCGAGTGGAAGATGGCGGTCGCCCATGGTCCCAGACTTCAGCCAGTGTTTTTATTTACATCGCATTATTTACTTGCCGTGTATCCTGCGAGCGAACGACGGTATAAAGCGGTCGGAGGAGACTCGGATATAAGCACACAAGCCGGTTCATTAGAGACATTTGAGCTCCTCGCGAGGATGGCGGCGTGGAACGGATGGACGGGGGGTGGTGGTGTTCAGGCTGCAAGAGAGAAACGGGTTGGCGACGGGGGGTGGCGTGGGTTTGAGGGGTCTCTCGCTGGGGTGGTTGGGTGGAAACAGACAAAATCAACAACGAGTAACGAGAACTCCGCGATATTAATCCACTCGTCGAGTTTTCAAACTTCCTACAAAGGCACCGCACCCCCTCTCGCCGCCCTCCCCCTTGCCCATCCCGCCCGTTGGATTCACCTTTCTCTGGCAGGCTACATGTTTGTTAACGAAACCATATAATCAATATTTGAGTGTCACTCCAATCGCATCAGCTCGCCAATAATAATTTCCTTCTCATATTACTACGATTAATGGAGACCAGATTCAATGCTACCAAATAAGACATTATCATTCGCTGTACTGCTGATCGGTGGGCTAAGAAATACACTGATTGGAGGCCGTAAGATAAGATCAGCTATTCGATGGTTAAATGCTCCCACAGTGTACCTAATATTCCTCCATGAGGGAAGAACGTCCAAGGGAATCGAAGCCGCTGCTGTTACTCGAAGCGTAGGTGAATCGGTTCAAGTCGTTTCAAGTGTCACTGACTTAGTGGCGGTTAGTCATCGCCTTCAATTGACCCGAGATGATCGTGTCTCGGGTATTATTGCACCGCCGCGGTGTCAATTGCGGCACGCGCCGGCGATTCATGCTGTTCGTGATCGGCTCGCGAACGGTTACGTCACCGTCGAATGGACTCCAATCATCGAGGACGCGCGACCGATCGTAAAGCGTTGGTATTTTTAGCCCCGTTTATTATTGGCACGGATGTCGCGGCTTGGTCGCGTAGAACAGTGAAATGTACATATATTACATGGAGCAGACGGTCCACTTCTAAATGCAGATGTGAAATAAGTAGGATCGATTTCTATTTTAGAGACTTATGGGTAGACAGGTACACGCTTTAAATTAGAACGGCTAGAATGCAGGTGAGAGAGGAAAATTGTACACAATGTTCGTAATCGATAGATACATCATTTAAATGTAAAGTATATAAGTATATAGGTGTACAGTTATACACTGATCAAAAGTATCTCCGTAACTGCATTTCTACTTCCCCTTAGGGGGGGATTGCGCCTTGTTGGGCCAAAAAATAGGTAATTCTTTGTGAATTTTTTGTACAAAAATGTCTCGACAAATTAATTTGAGGTTGGGCAGGCTGTTTTATTGCATCTTGAAATATTCTCCTGGATTTTTGTGTGACAATGAAAAAAAACATCGGGTGGCTCTGGTGTTGCCTAAAATTACTGCAAGGGTTATCTGAAACACGAAAAGGAAAAGAGATTCTTAATCTATATAAATGTGGCTTTCTGTGGTAGTAGATGTATTATGAAAACTAATAAAATGTTAAAATGGCAGCTTTTTAAAGAAGCTGAAGCGTCCGGATTTGAGTGTGAAAAAGGTTTTGCCCCAAAATCGGGAAAACTTCCTTAAATAAAAGAGGAACGGTAACAGATTAAATGTTAATTCTGCGAATACTTGACATTACGAGGACAATATTGATAACTTGATTTCGCAGAAGAAAAATGAAACGGATTTACGTACTTACCCATGTATTTTTTTAAGAGCACTTTTGGCCTCACCGGACAGATGGTAGATAAATTGTTTATTGTTACGATATAATAAATTGCAAACATACAGGGTGTCTATATGATTAAAATACTCATAATGTATATTTCTTTTTTACACTGCAACTGAGAGTTGGCGTTTCAAGAAAGGGTCAGTCAGAATCAATAATAATTATCATACTCATTTTTAATAATTCTACGGAAACCGGTAGCCCATGAAAGACAACACTCTCTTCATATTATAATTAACGCTATGTACCTATGTTTGTTCAAGCAAAAATCGCATTTTACAACAGAGGAAACGATAAAACGTTGAGCCATTTTGCGTTGCGGTTATACAGAAGAAGTTCCAGGGAAATGGACCACTGAGTCGAATGCGTTGAAATAATTAATTATAAAGTTCCCGAGGAAAACGCGATGAGAACTGAGGTTTTGCAAAAATATGAAGTCAAATCGAATAGCCTCATTTTCTCTTCAACGTTGACCTTAAGCATGTTGAACGAAGACGTCAGTCAGACATAGAAATGTTAATTCGACATAATATTTTCATGGAAAGTAGTTAGTTGAGGTCTGCTTTCTAGAAATTCTCGTTATTTTCTCTTGACCACTGGTAAAGCATGGCTCGATTACTGTAGTCTTTAAAAAAGCTATTCATTCGAGCGCTGTATTGGCGTATTTTGTCTTCTAATCTCAACTGAAGGTCCCATAATTAGCTGACAGTGACGCCGGCATTCAGGAACGATGCCTTGAATTGTTTATGGAAGCATTCCGCGATTCATCCATTTGGAAGCGTGAATCAGAGTCAGAAATAACCGTGATCGCCGGCATCGTCAATTGTATCGGCGAATTGTCATTTGATCCGGAGCTGCTAGCTACGAACTGGGTTAGCACTAATAATTTCACGCTGTACAGCTGTCATCGGGCTTAATTAATCCGCCCGCTCGTGGCTGATATCGCGCGCGATTGCGAAACGGCGATTTTAATTGGCCATTTCTGCTCTATGCAGCAGTATGGCCGAAAACAAATCGAAATTTCCGAACGCGCTTGAATATCTTCAATTCTCCACTGTTCGAGAATATGTATTTTCGTCGTTCTCGATAGAGATCGACGCACCCTGAAACACGGCTGGCTCGAAGGAAAGCAAAGGTGGTCAACGCCATCCGAGCAAAATCCTTCTTTTGACTCCTCATTTTCGACTCCTTGCGGCTCTTACTTCCGCAAAATTTCTCTCACTTTCTCTCTCTCTCTCTTTCTCTCTCTCTGCCTGCCAAAGGGTTAATGCGTCCAACTGTACCCGGAGAGAAAATCTCGAAATGCAATATTCTACAATATTCACTGACGAAGGAAGGTTGGAGGAGGAGGAAGGTAGGGAGAGTTGGACTTTTACCACGGCTCAATATTGGTACTCCGACAGCGTCCTCCCACCTTTTATTCTCCCATCGTCGATCTCCTTCCGTCTTTCCTCTTCGACTCGCCGAGAGGAAGTTACTTGACAACTGCTATTTGCATTTCTATCCTATTGAAGAAAACATCTAATAAAGTTCCGCGAGAAACGTCGTCTCAAAGAAGCGGCTTTGCCTCCAGGAACCCAGTCGGATGTTCGTACTTTCAGCCGTTACTCTGACAGTACGGAACTTCCAGCCGGAAGTTCGAATAGTTCGATGGCCGCGGATAATTGTAGCCGCTGGTTTCTTCGCAACGACGACGCTCGCGACCATTGATGAAAAGTTTGTTGCTAATATCGATTTTTCACTTTCTGTAACGAGATAATGTAGCCTCTAGGTAACGAACTAAATATAGCTGCTGCTCTAGCAATATTATGTACAAGGAAGTTTGTCAAAATAGTTTCGAATTAATTAATTGATTGATTAATATACTACGTGAATTTATATAAGGCGTAGGGTGCGTTAAGAGGAACAGAGCATTCGAATACTTCTGTTGGATTTAAAAATGAATTTTAGTTTCGACCGTAATAATTGATAATAAATATTTAGTTTCGGCGCAATGGTTAGGTCAATTTGAACTGATAAATAAAACAGCTATTTTGCAATTGTAATTTATACGCTTTGGACGTTTCGTTCTGGATTTAGATCATCCTGAGGAATGAACTTCCTCTTCTGTTGGATTTATACGTAGGAAAAAGAATAGGTATGTGTAAATAGGTACATCGGGATTTTGATGATTTATGTTTTGTTGAAGTATAGCTTGGTTGGTACTTTAAAGGAGTACATGGGTATTTCGAGGTAAAAAATCGAGTTTTCTTTTTAGTTGTTTATGATAGCCAGAAGTCTTAGAAGTATTTTAAAAAAAATTTCATTGAAAAATTCGAAAAACTGCGAGGGTTACAGCGTAACAAATAACGGGCAGGTCAATGCAGGTAATCGCGCCGCGGCAGCTTTAAAGCCGTTTTTCTTGAAACTATGTTTCTCAAGACGGTGACCATCGTAACTCGAGAACGGATCGATATTTTTTCTTGAAACCTTAACTGAACCTACAAAACACTTTTCTCTACAATGTGGAACTCGCTCACTAATATCGCATAACTTTAACAGCATTCAAGACAACATTTATCACAGAATTACTTCAGTAAAATCTTTCAAAGTCGATATTTGTTGTAAAACTCAGTAATTTTTCTTAAAATTTCTCGACGAATTGCAAATTGTAGATTTTGAGTTAAAGGATACTCATATACAGCGATTTAGCTTTTAGATGACTCGGTCAATTAGAATCGTGTGCACCAGGTGGAGGCGCTATTACGCAACCACTCACTTTGACGTTTTGTATATTAATTCATTTTTAATATTTTTTAAATATTCTTATATAAAAATACATCTTATATCCCTAAGAAAGAATTGTTAAAAGAGCAAATGATTTAAGTTATTACTGGCTCTACAATATAACCCAGAAGCAACCGTTGATTTTAGCTGTCTAATACCCATGTACCCCTTTAATTCCTTGCAACGTAGAAAAGTTTGCAATGATCCATGAACTGGTAAACACATTAAACTGACGTTGTACGGTTCTGTATAAAAACTCTTGGGGATCTGACCGGAAATACAGATGGGGAAGCGTCAAAGCGTGCAAATATTTTTGGCTAAAGGATTAAAAGAATTGTTTACGAGGTAAGAAAATAAATCGCAGAAATTATTTTAGTAGCGTGAAAACTTAGAACAGAAATGAAGTTTGATTTGTTACTAGTGACACATTCTCGAACGTGTTTAGTGATTTACTGATCGAAATATTCGAAGGAAACTCGAACGTGGGGTTGGCGTGTAAAAGGTAAACGTGGGGATGATCGTGGCTGCATGAAATATGTATTTCAATATTGGTGGCGTCGATACCCCGTGCAGCCAGAGCCGTGAAATTTTATGTCGCATTACAGCCACCAATATGTCTCCAGGAGCAGAGGCATAAAAATTGTCGAACGTATTAACGCCCCGTTCCGAGCGATCTTCGCCCGAGCTACGGATATTTAATAAAGTTCCACGCCAGGAAGCGATTCGTCTTCCGATGCGACGATACTCTCGATGGCTCTCCTCGATATCGGGGGCGATCATTAAGACCAGCATTAAATCTCGTCGAATCGAATCGTTTCTCCTATAATCGTTCATCGAGGACAGCGACGCATTCATAAATTCGTCGGGTATGGCCGTAAATATTTCGCGATTTCCGATGGAAGGATTCAGACGCAATTTGCGCGCCATTTCTTCGATTTTTAGTAGCACAGGCGTTCCAAAAGCCTTAAAAACAAGTTAAACCAACTAAAAATACAGTCACTGAATTTTCAATATTGCATCGGATGCATTTCTAAATTTCATCGACAAAATTTGAAAAGGAAGAAGAGGCTGAAATCAGTCCCCTCTGTAGCTATTACGCACAGGATATCGCCCTCCGCGTTGCGTTTTAATTAAAGCAATAAGAAGGTGGCCACTGGGAGAAGAAGGGGAGAAGGAGACCTGAAAAAGGGCTTCGTTACTATTTATTTCTAATTATCTTCGATTCCGTAATCCAGCAGGGGGGATCCCTGTCGTCTTTCTCCTTCCTTTCTCTACCGGTCGACCAGTAATCGAATAATTAAGCCGTTGATTGGAGCTTTATTACCCAATCCGCGAAGTGAGTTTTTATTGGTCCTCTCGAGCGCGTCGTTGAGTATTTAAAAAGGGTGATTGCCTCTCGCGATTTCGAGGGGGGAATCACCCGTGAGATTGGACGGTGCATAATGTATTATCGCGACGTGGTATATCCCAATTTCTCCGGCGTTTCATCGAACTCGCGAATATTTGCGAGGTAACGCGCGGCTGTAACGAGAATCGCGACGATCAAACGTAACCACTTTCGTCGAACGCTCGCGCGCACACGCGCCAACGCATGACCCGACAATATCCGAGATTCAGAGTCCCTGGGAAATGATTTCAATCGAGCGGTTTAGTTACGATGCCGCGGTCAAAGTTCAGGTGTCATTAGCTATATTCAGCCGTAGTGATCTGTCATTAGTATTTTGCACGGTTCGTAAAATTGAAAGAACGTTTGGCAACGCTCAAGCGTCATTTATGAACTTGCATAAGTGTGAAAACTAATATACTGTATAATGATTATTTAATCATTCTTTTGTTGGGAACGTATTTGGCTGCGGAATATATTTTTAATACTTTTGGAGACGAAAGATACAGTGATGATGGGGAGAAAGTTTCAAAGATGAATGGCATTGGGAATGCTGCAATTCGGTGGGAAGGCATTATGTATATCTTTCACACGAGGTTTGGTGCAACTATTCTAAGATGAAATTAATGTATTACCTATATAATATAAAGTGGGAGTCTGGCGCAAAAGTTACATGTGCATATATGTATGTTTAGCTACACCTATTAATGATCAAAATAAAGTTAAACATAATTATTCAACCTTATTGGACATAGATTGGGCTATGGTTTTCACGTGATTCCTTTTGTTTCATATCTATTAAATCAGGAAGTAAAGTGACGACTTTGTAATAACTGCATTAACTTTCAGTAGGTATAGAAAATAAGGAACTGCATTGTGTCACCATAAATAAGTGTTCTTCCTTTCCATCTGATCATACCTTACTCCTTGTTAATTTTAATTTTAGCTTTACTCTTAGTTTAGCTTTGTTTTTATTTTATTTATGTTTATTTTGTTCTTTTAGTTTTAATTATAGTTCAAGTTTTAGGTGTATTTTATATGTAATCCGTCTTTTTTTAGTTCTTATCATTGTAAACTAAAGGGCACGTTACCCGTGAAATAATAATCATAATAATAATAATAAATACTACAGTACAAGTTTAAACTGCGGTCAATTTGTCAATTTTATAAACAAGTATTTTCCTCTTCTTAATTCATTATAAAAGCTAACTCAAATAGACTCGAACCAATAATCTTTCAGTTTAGAATATTTGAAATTATATCAGATAATGTAATACCAACAATATCATAACTTTAAAAATCAGACCAATGAACCACCAGCTATCGACAAAATTTTCCCTACCTAATTTCTAGATTATATTATAAACTAGACAAACGTTACTACAAATTAAACGAAATTTTATAATCCATCCATCAAAAGATTCAAGAATATTTATATCAGAGACGCCACCCGCTAAGTATACCAGAAATCGCACAATTAATATAAAATAAAAGCCGCCCGATAGCACTCCCGACTTTTACCTAAGGGTAGATGGTGGGGGTGGGGGGGATCAGAAACGCGTTTTCAATAATTGTGCGATTTACTGGAAGAGATCGCGGGGAGGGCGACTTCGCGAGGCGACTGGGGGTTGTATCGCATCGGAGGGTGGACCCCGATGGCGGCATTGATTTTGCAATGTAAAACATTTCAGCGTTGAGACGAGAGGGGTGCCGCAGATATCCGACTCGGGCGATTTTCTCGGCCGGGAACGAAAAGATATTGATGGTTACGGGGATTTGATGGCATATTGCTCGACTCGAATCGCTCTGTGATGTCTTTGGTAACGGTTTCCGATGTCTGTGCGCGGCCTGTCTGCCGTGTATTAAGAGCAGGGGGTGGCCAAGACGATTTCAAAGTAATGCGTCACTGTCAGGAGCAGCGAGGTACCTCGATTTGCGCCCTCCACGCGAACGCGTGTCGCTCGAATCGTTTCTGCGGACGGACTATTGAATCGCGCCTGATGGCGGCCAACGCGTTTGACGGTTGCATCTATCGACGAAATGAAAAGGGTGTTTGGAAAGCAAATCCACTCGGTTTTAATACTTGGAGTGTAATACTTAAGTCAGTCAAGCCTTTCTCAGCGGTATCTTCTGTTAGGAGAATTTCATCTTCTTAGTTCGAATCGCGATTAGAAATTTTAATGTGTGTACTTTCTATTACATCTTTATGAGACTATCAATGGATAAGCGAGTAGGGGAGACCGGGGCAAGTTGATACAGAGGCAGGTTGATACAGACGAATTATCTCGACACTGTATATATATAGCTCCTTATATGTGAGATATGTGAAGCTTCTTGATCAATTCTTTACTACGATCTAGCGTACGTCTGTGTACCTTGACTTTAGCAATCCATTTTTAACTGTTTTCGTTTTTATACAGAAAAAGTAAATAATTGTGTTCACTTTCCAATCCGTCTTGCAACGGGATAGAGAATTTTATCACTCAAATTAATTGGGCATCACATTGAGTCCTTTAAAGGTAAGGGAATTACGTTTTGTTATTTTGTTTATATGCTCTACATTTGTTTATGGAGATGTTTGTATATAATGACTTCCTGTGGGGTAAGTTGATACGTTTTCTCTGGGGCATGTTGATACTCATGGAGAGTGTATCAATTTTTCCCCGACTACTTTTAATTGGATTTTTCCTTTTATTTCTGGGAAGATGGTACGAAATTATGTCAGAAAAACGAATCGCGGAAAAATACCACAAAATATTTTTCAAAAAGCGTGTGTTGGTGTAGAAAACGAGTCAAAGCGCCAGAATATACGGAATAGATCAAATAGCTTTATTAAGATACATTAATAAAAAGAAGCAAGCACCTCATATTAAAGTGGGATATTCCAGACATCCATCTTTTACTCATTAAACGGATATTTTACAGATGTATCAACATGCCCCAGAGCAGTATCAACTTGCCCCGCATTGGGGTAAGTTGATACATTTTACCTTCGTCCAAATAACATTATCTCATTCATTTTGTACGTATTTTCTCAACATTTCATTTACAATATTTTAAAGAGGAAGGGCCAAAGTATATTTTAGCGTATTTGTTATTAAGTAATTAATTCAAACAAAAATGAAAAAATCGAAAACTGAAAAATGTATCAACTTGCCCCGGTCTCCCCTACTTTCTGATGAGAAGGAGTCCCAATACGATCTCATTCGCATTATTTTTACTTATATGTAATTCGAATCAATTTTGAATTCCGTAGACCAATTGTTGTACGCGAGATATAATTAAAAATAGTTCAAGTGTAGTCGAGTTCTTGCTCATATTCGTCAGGAGATACTCGCCCAACCATTGGGAATACTCTTATGGGTATTTAATATAAAGAATAAAAATTAAAACTTTCATTGTTAGATGACTGATCTCTGGCTTGCTGGCGAGCGAGTGGAGGATCACTGAAGCCGCAAAGTACAAAACGATCGCCGAGCTCGTTTTGTTATTAAGGTAAACTTTTGGTTAGTCTTGGACAATTGACGTCAAAACACGCCAAAGCCAAAGACCAAACGAAAATCGTTTGACGTAAAAACACGTCAACGCCATACAAAGTTTTAATATCGATATTTCGTTTGAACCCTGGAAGCAAAGAGTTACCAACTATTTCTATTATTCTGGTTACTCACCACTGTAATTAGAATTGGATGACTCTCAAATTGTAATTACACAAATCCAATTTCTTTGGGTTAAACTATTAATCTTACAATTAGACTACGCAAATCCAACTGTTTACATACAGAAGAAACAATGTCACTTTGAAGTATGACATTTCAAAATTTTTTTAAGACTGCCAAAACTTCGACGGCAATATTCTAAGATTTCTTTATTCTCATTCTGTGATTCTTATACTGTTGAATAACTTTGTCTATAGAATTAAAGTTAAAGTCGACTGCTAAATGCAAATGCAAAATAACGAAGAATAGGGAGCCAGATCGATCCAAGACGCCCTCCATCGATTGAAACGAATGAGATCACCCCTCTGCGGTTTTTAGAAAGGAAGAAGGCTTGAGGAATACAAAGATGGTCCGGAAGAAGGACAATCCAAACGAATCACTGGTCCGTGTCCGGGTGACATTTCATTCTTGCACGGCCAAGAGGGCATTGTCTCGCTTCCCTATCAGATTCTCTTATTTCTATGCCTTGGCTCGCCCCCTTGAGACCGTACGATTACTTCCTTTTTGTTTTCATTTAATTACCGATGTCAAGGGGTTGCGGCGCTTCCCGGCTCACTTTTTCCATCCCCCCGCGACCGTTCCTCCATTATTCCTTTATTTATTCCAATTATCCGCGCGACGTGAATTTGTCATTGCCTTTAATTTCTTGCCCCCACCCCCCGGTGCGTCCCTTCTCGATGGAAAGTTTCGAGGAACTGCGTTGACCGCGGGGGAACCTCGGGATAAGATGGCAGACAATCTTTATTCAATTTATGTAGCGTCCCTTTCAAATCGAAACAACATTTTACGCATAATTTTAAATTTAGTGACTCAACAATCTGCATTCCTTCTTGAATCACCAATACTTTCAAAGTGTTTCCGTGACCAGGAGAATGGGGGGGGGGGGGGGGCAACGTTGATTATAGAGACGCGTTTTTTCACCGATTTGGATATTATACTTTCCTAGTATTTTTCGTACATTAAATTTAGTATACATTTATGAGTTTTAATTAGCAGATATTTAAATAAAATTATTCAGAGATTTTCGACTCCGCTTCTACAATATTCATCCGTAGAGACTGATGTGTCATATATTTATTAGAACACCTGAATTTGGATTAGACGTGAGAATCCTCCAAAGAAAAACTTTTTCCTTTACTTTGGATCAATTATTAAAAACGACAATATTGTTTACGTGGACGCATAAACATCGTGTAAATTGATTTCTGAACTACTATAACGTACCTCAGGTATAAAAATAAAGTTCCTGTCTTTCTAAATAAAATGTCATTTGCTCCATCATCACCTCTATTATTACAGACACTTTGCGATGTATTCGTGTTATTAAAAATATCCGTCTGACGATTTTGAAGGGAGTCGGCAGATGTTGAAGGTACAGTGACATTGACATTGGCGCGATTCACCCGTGCCTCCCGATATATTGGCAATCCCCATTTACAAAATTGCGAGGACGCTCCTGTATTCGAGGGTTGCCGCGTCCTTGGACGAGGGGCTCGCTTTTCGGGCACTAACATCCTTTATTGTCAGGCCGCATATTCGGCAGTTTCCACGGTTTGCATTCCCTTCTCAATAACGATATGCGTGCTTTCTCTCTCGCCCTACCCCTGAACGACGGAAAGAAATGGAAGACGGCAAGATGGAAGAGGGAGGAACAGAATAGCACGCTGTGGTCGGCGTGACGAGAGCTGAAAGCCGGGTCTAAAAGGAGAGCTCCATTTAGGAATATTGAAGGTATTGATTTGTTTTGAGTAATGGGGCTGTAAACCGTGACAGCAAAGCCCTCGCTCGGCTGGAAATATTACTTCGAGACTGGCGCTCGGGCCAACCAGTTCGAAGCAAAATTTTTGCCAAAGTCGTCGAAAACAGCTAACCTGTGCGACGCTGACCTGACGCTTTAACCACCTTTTTGGATGATTGAAAACATAAAAAAATGGCTGCAACTCGCGATCGACGCGTCTTGCCAAGAGGGAAAAGGAAAGCCAGCGCGCGGATGCAAATGGCACGGAGAAAGGGGTCGGTCCATCGTGAATAAAAGATAAAAAAGGAATGAAAACGAAAGCTTGCGTCGTCGTCGTACGTGCGTTCAAAGTTTCCCCTCGCCCGCCCCCATCGCCGCGCGGCTGCGGCACAACAGCTTCGATATCAATATTCTAAAAACATCCTTTGTCGTGCTGGCTGCAAAAAGGCGTGATGCTCGTAATGCACGTTCCCGTGGCTTGCAGGGTCGTTTCCAGCTTGCCAGTCCGAGCTCTCGCACGCTATCCAACAGGTATGTATCGAACCATCCGTGTATGTACAATGTACATAAACCAGCCCCAACCCCTTCAGGCAACGGTATTTCCCGAATTTCTACGCGTATTGCGCACCTGCATGCGGATAACTCGCGACAATGTCACTTACACTAAAATCAGATTATTATTAACTTGTCACGATGTCCTGCGTGTTATGCTGGACGAGTTGTCGACGAGTTTCTACAAACATTACGGTTAAAGGCACCAAAGGATGATCGCTGTATCGAACGAAGCTTTTTTTACTTCTTCTTTTCTGAGACTTGCGGTGTGTTTCAGAACTGTAGGTAGGTACATGCATACTGCATCTTGTTGAAGGAGCTTGTAGAAAGGAAGGAGAGACCAATGTAATTAGGGTAAAGGCACCTGTAGTTGACCATGTATCAGTAGTTGACATCTTTTCAGAAAAACATGAAAAATAAGGTTTTTTGTTTAACTACCGGAAATCTATTCTTTGGGTTAAAATAGCAATATTGGGAATTTTTTTAAGAAACTAGCGATATGATTTATTCGACATTTGGACCATATTTTGATGTATCTTTGAGGAAGCAATAGTTTTTCTTATGAATTTTAATAACAAATACGCCGCGCAAAATTCGTTGTCCGCTGGTGTGCATGAGATTTATCTTCCTGGTAATCTAAAACAGAAAAATGAGACGGCGTTTCACGGTATACATATGTAGCCATAATTTGGTGAACCAGAAAAAATATACAAAATTTTGTTGAGGAGTGTGGAGAGTTTTTATATTGAAAGGTCTAAAACTTTCATTTTTGCTATACAATTTTGCGCCACTTTTGTTATGTAATCAAATAAGTAAATAAGTTATTGGTATCGTGCTTCATCAAAGTAAAAAGTAATGTTTGTTGGGCATACATTACTAAGGTAATTGTTTCTGTGGTTACAGAAATATAATAATAATAATAATAATAATAATAATTCGTCTTTATTTATCACATTTACAAACAACAAAAAGAAAAAAAACAACTTATGTGATAAATAGGCGAGGTTCAGCATATATGCCGTTTTGCAATATCGTGCACACCAGCGGACAACGGCGGACTGATGATTGATTATGCATAACTCCTATACTTATTATTAAAAAATAATAAAAAGAAAACTACAACTTCTTCAAAGATGCATAAAAACATGGCCCAAAATTCAGATTATTCGAATCGCTAGTTTCTTAAAATAAATCTACAATTTCGCTATATTTTTGCCTAAAGAATAGAATTCCCCCCTTAACAAGTAAGCCATACTAAAAAAAAAGATCTATTCTTATTCTTTTAACAGAAATATTCTTCGCAATTAACCCTCCACAAAGTTTGTGTGTATGTTGGTTGCGTCTGTGATATAAGACGCGAGAATACGCCATTGTGCATAGTATCTTTGCTTTCGTGATTTCCTTACGCGTTTCCCTCTCCGACTACTCGCTTCCACCCTTCCGATGTTACACCAGGAAGGGGTGACGGTCTTGTAAACCGCGTGTACAGCCGTTCACCGACACCTGTTTACTCCCTACGGACAGTCGCGTGCACGCACGCTGGAAGCTGTCGTTTCATGGGGATGGTAAAATCGGCTTGTTACAACGGCTTCCCAGAATAAATTTCAACGTTCCATTGAAACAATTAAGGCTTCTCCCGGCTGATGTATGTTATAGATCGGAAAAATGGTTACGAAGGGTTGAATAAAATTTCGACAACCTGATTGATCGCAAGGCAAAATTCTCGAAATCCAATGAAAGTGGCATTTCATCTCAAGGAGTTGTACTAATCGTATGTTGCACAACTACATATATGTAAGTACATTTTACAGATCTGCTTACTATTGTAATTATCACGCTAGATTTGCTGAGACTGCAGACTTGTTGATTGCAAATACCTGGATCATTAAAATCATTTTATAAATCAAGCAAGGAATTTGACTCACAAATAAGGGAGTTGTCTTTCAGCAGAGCTAGGCTGACCATACGTGGCAATCTACTTAGGCATTGCAGAAGCTGAAGCATTTGAGCTAGGCGGGAAGCCTGCAACATAATTTAAACAAAAGCAAATATAAGTTACATCGACAACATTAAAAGTGTCCCTCAGAATTTCCCTCAATCGAAAGGAATAGAATTTTATAGAAACAGGGGATAGAAAGTGCTCCCAAAGAATGACCATGGCATTGTGAAATAGGTACCTATTGAACTTTTAATTTTCTCAATTCAAATGCCCTTCTCCATAAGGACGATTTCAGTATTTTGAAAAAAAATCCCCAGCACTTCAAAGTATTTATCCACCCAATCTCTCAGGCTCTCTGACCAATATTCTCTAGCAGCCCGTTTAAACACAAATTCTCCCGAATTCCTCGAGCCATCCGGAACACCATCATCGACCGTACCGTCTAATTAATATTATTCCCCATGCTCGCCTTTGTTTCCAACGGAACCATTCCGTCGAACGCGATATTAAAACGAATAACGAGCTCTCCGGCGTGGGGCTCCACTGGATACCATCTGGGAAAATGATACGGAGAAAATTTTAACATCCGCCTTCGCCCGTGTCTGTATGCGCACGGCTACGCGGCTGGATAGCGTGTGGTACACGCGTGTGAGGCGGGTTTTTTTCCACCTTTTGGTCCGAGAGAATAATTAAAGGCACAAAAGAGTACGCCTAGCGAATTACTCCCGGCCGCTGCGCCACGATTGGACGGTTATTCTCATTCCGAGATTCTCCCGGAACACGGGGTCCACGTCAGACGCGGAAACGTTCAAAGGGTTTCCGCGGAGCGCGGGAGGAAAAAACTAATTAACTTTTCGGAATAATTAAGATAAGACCCGCTGGAGATCCGGGCCGAAAGCTCGCCGCTTCCTCTTTATTCTTCACGCCCGAGGAGTCCAGCCGAATCGGGCGGGAACGGCTGGTGTAAGCTGGCGATCGGTCGATTAAATCGTTTGCATGAGAAGCCTTTCGTTCGATGGGGTCGTGCTGCCGACCTGAGATTCCAAGATTGTTGTCACAGTGAGGTGACTAAGTAGATGAGGGAAAGGTACCTAGGCATTTCAAAACCAATTGTAAACACTGGTTTTCTACAAAACGGGAATGAGTAAAGTGCTTTGACGCAAGTATACTTTGTTTGTGATTTTATAATAACGGTAGTCAAATTTTAAACTGTTGTAACTACGAATTAACAATAGGATCTATGATTTTATAACACTATTTACTCATTCTCAGAATGACATTCTATACAATCCGTCGAAGTTTCTTACACTCGTTCTAGACCACCCTGAATATATGCAGGTTACAATAAAAAGTATGAACTGATAACTACCTAACTTGTATCTCTCGCGGTGGGTATAACGTGAGAATAAGTTGACGATATTTATCTAATAATTTTTTTTATTTCTGCAGAACACGCTGACATAGTTACAGCTTGACGAAAAATACGTGACACATCCTGCATAACTGTAAATAATAGTTATTGAAATCATCATATACGTTATTTTTGTGAAGGATTTAATGCTCTTTATTGAAGAGAAATGCTAAAGAATGAATTAAAGTCGCCTGGATAATATAATAGGTACTATCTATCTACTTAGAAATAAATTTAAGTTCCTATTTTCAAGTTCCACCTTAATATTCTTTAGCTTCTGTGTCAATGTTGAGATATTTTCCGACAAATCGGACTTCCCTTTCAGCTGCAAGCGGAAAGAACGGAAAAATGAGGGAGGAAGGGGCTCAGGCATAATATAACAGTTTCCGCGGGGCGGAAATGGCATGATTAAAATATTGAATTCGTGGAGGAACAGCGAGAAGCGTTCGAGTAAGAAAGTCTGGCGCGAATTTCAATAAAGGCCGCCATTACCGGTAGAATTCGCCTGGCGGGCAATTAAAGATATTGCTATTGACCAACTCTCGATGAAGTTAAATTAAAGTGAAATCAGAGCTAGCACGACAGCTATGGACTTTGCGATTTTTCTTCTTCAACTTTCGGGATAAGGTAAATCACCCCATTACTGCAAGCGAGAGATTACGATCATTTAAAGACAAATATGTTTTATTGATCCACAGGAAAGATTCGCGAGAAATTTGCCTTTATGGTTCTAAAATTTAATTCTTGTGCAATAAGTGAGTGAAGAGCATTGTCATTCATATTGCATCTGCTAACAATTACCTTATACACCTATTACTTAATTTCTTAAATAATAATATTAGGATACTTGATACAAATTATAGACGTATGTCTCTGAAGAAGCTTCCAGACCAGATTAAATATATAAATCTACTTTTTGTATTAACTATTCTATCTTTATTACTGGTTATGACAAGCGATGGTTTTAACTTCCTAATTGCATTTTCTTTTATTAATCTTGGTGAGCCACTGCGTATTGTAATATTTCACAACATTGTCTATTAAAATCTGTCTCTTCTTGCGCTAATTAATATTAATAACTTCATGACCCTACATGTATTAACCAAGAGTTCATTCGCTATTCATGAGTTCTATACCACATTCGATCATGAAACCTAGTATAATATTCCAATTTTTAGCCGCTCTGCTCGGGGCATTTAATTATTCGCCATTTTGAATAAAAGCATGAGAAGATTATAGTCGATAATGGAGATCGAATAACTAATCAGGACTAACAATAAGTAATACTGTATAGCATTCCACCTAAGAGTAAATCTACACACCTACCGATTTATAATTCATAATTCATGTAATTCGTGGTGAATAAAGATGAATTATTATTACTATTATTATTATTATTATTTGTGACCGATCTGCGCAGCTCCCACGGACCTGACACACGCGATTGGTCGTAGCGCTTTCCCCGCCGGTTTCCTACCAATCAACAGTACATCCCTGCGCGGAACGAGGCTACTCTTAAGTGGAATGCAGTAGTTATGAATCCACCAGAGCGCAGCTGTCGCGTAAAGCTTCCTTCAATTTCAAATCCGCTGTGCACATTCCTCCTTTCGTCTGAATAATTTTTATCGGAACACAGGACCAACCTACGCGCTCTGTCATAACTTGTGCGTAAGATTGCCACGTGATCGTAGATTCAGAAAAGTAGCAGAAAATAGGAGTCTTATCCGCGGAGGAAGACGGCGCAGGAGGAGTGGATGGAGCCGGTAGCCGCGTTGAGGCTCGGTCCTCCGTTGATAATTAGCAAGCAAGCTGAACGTAGGACTGATAATTCTCAACAATGGTTCATTACCGTCGTTTAAATGTGCACGACAAGTGCATTCGAGTGGTTGTGCCTGACGGCAGCGTCGTCGGAGGCACCGGATAGCTGCCTATCTGGCCATTTCCATACATCTTTCATTGTGTTCTTTGTCGCGCCTAACTACAGATCCGCGGACTGACATTTTTATGGTGGAACAATGGGGGGCGAGGCTAATGCCAGGGACAAGGAGAAAAGACGGCGGCGGGAAGCGTGACGGAACGGGAGAAAGGGGGTTGGAAGAGCGAAAGTAAGGGAGATGAGAATATAGATAAAGATAGAGACGGGGAGAACGTGGCGGGAGGGGAGGGGGCCGATTTGACGTCAACCAGAGCATCGTTATCCGAGTAAATAGGCTGTCAGTGTCGTCGACGGCCCCCGACGGCCCCCGAACATAATCCACGATTCCGTATTGTTGTACTTTATTCCCCGAGTGGTCGAGGACCGAGCACGAATGCCTACAATCCTCTGCGACCGGTAACCTGCCTCAACCTCCGCGTCACCGACGTCGCAACGGAGAAACTGCCTTAAATCCTCCGGAGGAATCGGAATTGATAATTCCGCAGCTGAAAGCTGGCGACCCCGCTTGCCGCTACGAGGAAATCATCGTCCCGTTGCTTTTTCTCCTTCCCTATCTTCCTCCAAATTCAAGATCCAATCAGCTTCAGACGGAAGCGAATTGTTCTCCAGAAAATATACCAAACTATTAAAATCCCATCAAGCGGTGCCTAGAAGGGTGCGTTTTGTACTACTACTGGGCATCTACTAAACTTCCACACTATTAGGCATCATCTGAAATCTGACACTGCCACGAAATATCGCTCCATCGTTTTCGATCCATCGCGCGATAGGTAGGTAGCATCTGTTAAATGAATAAAAAGTTTCACGGAACGTCCGTCAGGATGCCGAATCAAGTCTCCGTGGAAGCGTGAAAGAGGAATTCAAGGACGAAGGCACGTGTTTCGTAAATAAATAATTAGAATCTCCCTTCGGCGTCAGCGCCACCTTCCTTTTTCCGCCCTCCCTTCAGAGATCCGTCTTCCCGAGCGGGTGAATGGCAGTGATTGGCAGTTAATGACGACGTTTCACGGGCAACCCTCTACAGCCTCCGATATCCAGCGTCCCCGTGTCGGGCGAGTGTCCTGCGAGCGTAATTTCTAACGAGTCGCCCCGTGATTTTATTCTCAAGGATCTCAAAAAGCACGGTCCAATTTCGCCGCGGTCCGTCCTTCTGGGAATCGATCGAAGAGGCGGCGAGATTGGGTCGTTGTGGACGTTGATTGCCGATATTGTAAGATGTCGAGGCGAACTCGATCATCCGTTTAGGGGAAGGACCAAGGAACTTTCATTTCATGTATTACTTTTTATTTCCCATTTTGTATAGAAATAGCATTAAGCAATGGAGATGAAAGTTGTGTAGGATTTGAGCTACTAGAAATGAACGAAACTATAGAATTTGACCGTTTTTGATTAACTAAAATCAGATGAAAACGTCTTTACATGGATGAAATTTCACATTTCCGCATACAATTGTGAATACAACTTGTACAAATAATAGATTTATTTCACATAATGAAATTATGGAATAATATCCTCTGTACGATTCACTAGAATACCTAGTGTACATTTACGACAAGATTCGTCACTCGCAACTGACAAGCCTGAGGGTGCATGCACTTCCCCAGCTACTTTCAATCATCCAAACACCCAACTTTACTGGCTCCTCCATATTCCTGCGACTCATAGAAATGCAAAGACAGTGCAGGCGTTCAAAGGTCTCATACACGTTACTCCGTGCTGATACTGACTGGCACTGCCTGTTTCTATTTACCTACTCAGAGATTCTCATTCGATTTCCGGTGTATCCAGCGCAACGTTTCAAGCTTTTTACCTGATTAACTCGATTCCATCGGGGAATTTGAATAGTAATAGGGTTTCACTGAAAGTCGGATGCATCAAGGCTATCCCATTTAAATTAAGGAACGATGAATTGCCGTGTGGGTCGATGCAATCGTCGAATGAGCGAAATGAGAACAGCTGCATCTCTTAATGGCGCCGCAGTGCATCGGCTATATTAGCTACGGCATAGTTAGGGTTTAATAGCGAGTGTTATTGATTATAATATCGCATGATTGGTACAATCACGTCGCATTGTACCTATCAATGCACGACATGCAACCGGTTGGCTCGTTGTGGAGCAACCAACGCACGGAAACGAGGGGCATCAGGCTATTTCCTATTAAACCGTTTAGAACTGGTGGATTGCAATCGATAGTTACCCACTTTGAACCGTCGATGCAGAGAATTAAAGGGGGATTTCGCGGCGATATGGTTTTATAATTTGACGCTTTGATTGCCTGGAAACGTTATCGTAAAGATGTCTGTGTAAGAAATGGAAAATTTTTTAATACAGTGTTTCGTTAGAAGTACATTTCTATCCCCGCTAGGGTGGATGTACCGTTTGTGGCCATTGCACTGTTTTTGGCCATGTGCATAATTACCTTACTTTTAATTTACTTGCAGATCATTATTCTGCGGAGAATTTCACATCATAAATATTTCGTTTAGTATACCGTCCGAAATATAAGATTACATTTATTGCTTACACGGAAAAATATTATATTTTTTAAGAAGTGACCAAAACTGGTACAATATCTTAAAGTGGTGACAAATGGTGCATCTACCCTACTTGTTTTGTAGCCGCCGCGACGAGTGCGAGAGACTGAGAAATAGAAACATCGGTCGGGATAGAACAAAGGCGAGTCGAATAGCATTTCGTTTCGTTACAGGTTCGGTCTGTCTTCCCAGCGTCGGACTTATAACGCGACAAAACTGTATGTACCTTTTTAAATTGTATCTAGTGATTGATCAGAGGTAATCCACTCAGAAATCAATCCTGTTATTCACCTGAGAGGCTGATGCTATCAATCATACATTTCGTGACATGAAAGTTGAAGTCAAATGTTCACCATCATCCCATGATTGACGAAACACGTGTAGGTTTGAATTTTTCCACCCCTTCAGCATCCTTAAAAGAAGATACAGAAGAGAAACGGGAGCCACCAGGGGCGCGCCAAGAACGGAAGAACAGCGAACGAACAACACGACTGTGACGCCTTCGGAATTGTCGCCTATTACACAGGACATCGACGGTAGGTATTCAAAATAGCTTTCATGCGGCCACTAATGATCGTCTGTGAGCTGATAGGTGGGCAAGAGACACACAGGAGAGCTCAGAATATGGCCCAAAAGGAGAAAAAGGGGATGGAAATAATGAACGATGGTAAGTACTTAGGAGCACGTATGGAGCGCACAGGGCTTTTTGTTTCCCTCGCCTGCCCCTCGTATCGACTGCCTCGGAAAGATCAGAAGAGACGAAAGGACGGTGCTATATCTTTGTTCCGCGGACATTTTTTTGTTTGGACAGCTATGTAATATACAGAGTGTTTTGATTTCGTGAGAGGGATCAAAGCGTTCGCCAGATTGAAAAGAATGATTCGGTATGAACTTCATCCCTTATTCGAAGGTATTGTCGAAGAATTTTCTTGTTCGGAGCGTATAAAGTGAAGGTAACAGTAAAATTAAAAGAGTAGGTACCTTAATATTAGAGTTACTATTAGTTTTCAATCTACTGAAATCAATGTGAACAAAACACAAGAGAAGTGACAAAACAGAAGCGAGTTGCGTAGGGTGCCGCTCGGGAAACGGAAAATGATCTCCACTACAAAAAAAAAGAGAAATATTACAGGCAACTTGTAGGACCTCCCTGAATTAAATTATCTATAGCAAAAGAAACTACACCGAATCCACTAATGTTGGAAATAATCGACACGATCAGATTATACAAGACACCCTATATATATGTTCATCTACATGGTTCGATTGAATAATCTCCACGCGAGTTCCTCTACCCGCAATATCGCGCCTGATTATTTATCACCCGTGAGACTTAGTCATCAAGCTGCCAACACGTAGAAAAAGGAAGAGAAGGAAATCGAAGGGAGAGGGTGCGGAGAATGGGACCGCAAATCGGGGTAGTGCTTTCCGTAAGGGTGCTGGCGGTACGTGACAACTGCCGAAGATATTCGCTCGCGAAAGAGTATAAGCTTAATCCTGCCGCGACAGCGGTAGAAATATGGGACCATATAGTCTCCATATATCATTCGAGTCTTCTTCGACGTATCCTCCACCTCCCCGCTGTGTGCGGCGGACTTACATTAGACGAGAAAACAAGTGGTCGCTGCTTGGTATTAGGGCAGAAAACTAGAGCTTTGTAGGCAGAAGGAACCTGGTGAGTAACTTGGAGTACACTTAAGCGATGGGTGAACGCAAAATGTATTGTTCCTGGCGACATCAAGTTGTTGATCCATCTAAATATGCTCAGATGCTCCGCATACCAGGGTCCAAAAACTACACAGATATACCATCTGGCATCCATGGGCCTTTGACTCCCGATACCTCAATCGTGCTCGCTCTCTATTGTCTTTACAACGCTATTATATTTATTCCAGTCATAACGGTGTCTGAGATTTCATTCCAATCATCGTTGAATCGTTAATTAATTCTGCTTTCCAAAAAGCAGCTTGGGAAACGGGGATTCGTAAGTCTCGTTTTGAGCGGGGCACAAGGCGGCCTTGTTTCGCGCAGTTGATAGCGACAAACGAACGTCGGGAACGTACTCAGCGTTTCCATCGACTGAATCTTAATTATTTGCAATTTTACGGACGGCAGAATATAATTATAATAGGAGCAAAGGCTCGTGTCGCCGTTGGGGTCGCGGCCGCAGTTACCTGCCCCCTGACCCCAACTCGTTTCCTGTTTCCACCCCCTTCCGGAGCCCCGTTTCGCCGCCCTCTCCGCGCTTGCACTCAAACGTGCTCTCTCTTTTGCTCCATCCCTCTTTCTCTGCGTCGTCAACGACCCTCCTCAGGACCGACGGCGGCGGCAGCGGCGGCGGCGGCGGCGGCGGCGGCGGTGGCGGCGGGCGCACTTGCCACAAGCATTTCATCAGAAGCGCCGTGTAGTTCCACAGACCACTTAACTCATAAATGAGGGATTATTTCATCGTGTAATCGCGTATGGGCCAAAAAGCATTACAATTAACGCTAACCAACTGCTCGGCGGCGACGTCTACCCGCGGCACGGCGACGTCAAATGGAAATGTGCCGCGGGGTTACCGTCAACGCCGACTGGCTCCGCTGTTACTCGTTTCCTAGGATCGGAATCCTTCGAAAGGACTCGTCTTTGTAAAGTATTACGCATCATGGAATCGATCGCCAGGAGGCCTGTTGTCGGCGAAACGCTGGGACTTATGTAGTTTAGCAGGCACTTGCGAGGCTGACAACTGGTGTTTAAGATGTAACTGTTGGGGAGAGAAAACCCTCCGAACGAAAGGAAGATGGAGGAACTCGAAAGAAAATTGAGAAGAATGGAAAAAATGTAGAAAGATGAAACATGCGAAAATGAAAATGTCAAATATATCAATAGCTGAGCAGAAAAGTGCTTCATCACCTTTTCACGGAATCTTCTACGTAATCTGCAAGGCTTGTCCTTTTTATATATATAAAGATAATCACCACAGATTTCACTATTGTTCTTGACGATCGAGGATCGTTGAATCTACCAATATTATTCTAATTAAGCGAAATCCTTATCGCAATGTTCACGTATTTTAGTTCCTTCCCGAATACCATAACCGTCAAGTTTACATTTTTTAACTACTTCCAACTTCATATAGAGAACTCATAACTCAGAAGTGGATATACTCATAGCGATTTCTCTACCTACAGTATTTATCTATCAGAAAAATTGGAAATCACGTTCACACGCGACCGACAGAATACTCGCGGAAATATACGGACAAGGCACTCGAAAAAATTATTTCACGTTGCTCGCTGGAGAGGCCGTTCCGCTTGGCAATCTCGCGAGAACGAGGGTCAAGATTAATCGACGGGACACGTCTGTATTCCCGGTTTGGCACGAGTCACGCCAAACGGAATCCTTTCCATCTTCCTCGAAGCGTATTGAGAGCCGTATGGCGCGCGCGCACGCACGCGCGCCTGCACGTGCACACAGGTACAGGCAGGTATACCGAAAGAACAACAGTCAAGCACAGGAGGGTCGAGCTAAAGGGTGTATGATTGATCGCGTCGTGGCATGCCAGATAATGCAATTTTATTTCATTTGATTCCGCGGGGGTAATTGCTATTTTGGCGCCGAACAGCCGACGGGGTGATGTATTGGACCGACTCGTCCTTTCTCATCGCCTCCTTCCTCCCGCGTACTTATCCTCTCTACCTTTCCTCGCCTTTTCTAGTCCCTCTTTCTATCTGCCATCGTTCCATTCCTGCGATATATTAACTCCGAGCGGGATTATTGCGCCAAGGGTGGCGAACGGCGGATCGATCAGGTGGAGGAAACGCGAAAGACAGCGAAATCGTCTGGTCGCCATCTCGTCGAGGAGATTATGGAGACTGATAAATCACGGGGCAAGTCTGCTTGCTGTCGAGTAATCCACCGTGTCGTATGTCTCGCTAGGGTCGCGTATCTCGTTGCGTTTTCAAGCAGATTCGTCTCGCGCAAAGACAATCGATGTTGCAAAAACGAACAGCACGCGCTCTGGGAATCTTTCCCGCCGCGAAACCGAGTATGTAAATTACCAGAAACCCGGGGATACTTTACTCTCTTTTTGGGAGCGACTCGAGGGGGAGAGTTCAATTTCGAGCAACGCGATAAGTCCGTACTGGGGCCAGGAGGAGTGGCACGATTATTACTATTGCCATTATTGTTGCGGTTACATCGACCACGATCACTCAAACTCGTTAAAACTTTCGGTATTAGTACCGACTTCGGTCTGCATTTCACCCTCCTTTCCGTGCACTTCCAGTTTCTCTGTTCCCCGCCGCTCTCCAGGCTACGGTCAACTTCCACGCACGCCCCACATACGCCTTGAAGCTCGATCTTTCCAGTAGGAATCGCTCAGGATCTCGTGTAAATAGAAATGAAAATTTGTTTATTGTATCAATATTCTTTATTTCTACATTCTCTGTCCGATAAAGAGAGGGAAAGTTGAGAAGGAAACATGTTTCGCAGATGAACCGTTTTCTGGGAAAATACTATTATTAATTCCAGTCGATAATTAACGCTAGGGGAGAGTGGGGTAATGGCGAACACCTAAGCGAGAAAGCAAACAGAACGAAAACTATGTGAGATACGAATTTGTTTGTTATTTATAAACATACTCCAACCAGTCCTCTATAAACTGTTCTAACGAATTTTGCAAAAATTTTAATAAAAATTAATTTTATAATGAAAAAACCAAACCCCTGCTGTTCGGATTTACCCGACTGCTGGTGGGGTAATTCCGAATTGTGCATGGGGTAATTACGGACGGAGTGCTAAATATTACAGAACTCGCACAGAAAGCGCGATTTCAATGGTCAACCCATAAAAAATGTTGCTACAACCTCTACCTAATGTATTTTTCAAATTCCTCTTCTTGTGCGTTAGAAAAAAATTGCAATTGGTCGGAATATCGAAAAAAATAGTAAAGGTCTTTTTTTAAACTTTTTTTGTCTGAGCCTGTAATGAATATTCAAATATCCCTTTTGTAGATTTAAATAAGTTTTATACATGCTGAAAATTTCATCAAAATCGGTTATCGTTGCTAATCTCAAAGGTTCGAGATTACCCCATCCGAGTTGTTCCTCATTACCCCACGACAGCAAAAAATAAAAAAGAATTTATTTCAGGAGTTAGAATCATAATTCAAGCAACGCGTTGGTCACAAAATGTTGGTAAAAAAGTGCTTTATTTCAACTTAAAAATATCCCAATTGTATCATTAATTCAACAGTTATTACATCCAATTGAAGATGGACAAAATATTACTTGAAACATGATGAAAATAATAAATTGTGTGTATCTTGACTAGCATGAGCGTTCTGTATTTATTACTTTCTGCGCGGCGTTGGATACGACCTAAACTATTAGCTAGTGGAGAGGGAACATTATTTTTTATTTATTAACATGCCGTAACCATCGCGTTCGGAATTACCCGGCGTTCGCCATTACCCTACTCTCCCCTATAGGGCAAGGTTCCGCCTCCAGAGACAACTATGAGCTATTTAATTGACTGAACCTTTGACAATCTTTTATAGAGAAACGTTTCATTTGTGGCACATAGGTAGTTTGTTTTGAAGGTTTTATTCTTTTGTGAAGCAGAGGACGTAGAAATATGAATATTTGTCGTTCTGGAAACTTGACACCTTCTTTGTACTTTACTTAATGCATTTCAAAAAAATGTCTTTCTATCTAGGGGACGACACTTAAGAGGCACTTGCGAAACGGTAACTCGGTGGATGCCAAGAAAAAGATGAATCCTTCGTTCATCAATCGTACCGCAGACACATCGAGGGTAAAAACGAGCAGACAGCTGGATCGCGAACCGAATCTCCGTCCCGTGTTCGAGGACTCTTGCGCAGCCTTTAATTTCAGGTTCTCCGCGGATATATTGGACGTGCGTCCAATTCTTTCGCCGTTCTTCTCGAAGGACGGCGCTCGTAAACACACCGAGACTCGACGGGACCGTGAAGTATGAGGCTAGCGTGCGGACGTTAGAAAGTATCTAGGAATACGGAATTAATCGCCTGTTTCTCTGCCATTCCGCTTGCACTCGCGTACGCAGACACACGTACACACACAGAGTGGCATACAAGCCCAAACCCCGACGCGGAACAGTTTGCCCGTGGATAGAGCCGCGGGGCGTTACGTGTGGAGTGGAAGCCGCGAGCTCGTAGAAAGAAACGGCGATATAAAAATAGATACGAGTCGATGGCGGTGGCGGTGGGGGGAAGGGGTTGGAGGTGGGCAGAAAAAAGGGAGACGGAGGCTCGTGCAAAAAGATACGAGGAACGGAGAGGAGAGGAGAGAGAAACAGGCGGGGAATGTATGGAGATTCGGAGTCATGCGATTCAACTATAAAACTCGGCGAGTTTTGCAGCTGGCGAGGCGTCGTACCTACCGCCCTCCTCCACGCACCCCTGTAACCCCACCCCCACGTCCACACTGCTCACCCCTTTCCTTTCCTTTTCGCCGTTCCGCAGTTATTTACGGTTTGATTCGCCTTATCTTCCCTACCACCCCCGACCACGGCGTCCCCGTTCTCTCGTTTCTCTCTTCGCCCGGAAACTACCTGAAGGAAGATAGCTAAACCATCCCCACCCCTCCGCGTCACGGGGGTGTCTGGTGCAACACACTTATTAATTGCTGTACCGCTGGGCTCGATATTCGCCGTTCCCTTTCGTCCTGAAATCGGGACTTGAGCTCTTCCTACGGTGTGCCGTTCAAGACACGAAGGGTCCTTTGGGTTCCCTATGAAACCGACATGGGAACAGTTGATACTTAAGTGTCGTGGCCTGCGACTGTGATGCTTAGCGAACAGGGTGTACCGGAAGCTTATCCAGTTTAATTTACGAAGAAATTTTGGGGATGATGTCCCAACAACAAACGAGGCTTTGTGCCCTTTTGAAACAGCCTTCAGTTGATGTAGACTATCATTTGATGTAGACTCGTTGAACCATTCGCAAACACGAAATCTATATACGGTACTAATTCCTTAGTGCTGCTCGAATTGTATAGTGGATTACGCCTTTAAAGCAAATACTTGCGGCCTCGTTAAGGTAACAATGTTCAAACAGATGCTACGGTTTCTGTGTAACGTTCCCGAACCCAGCTTACGTTTGTCTCAAATATACTTTCTTCTGCTTTTATAAAGCGAATGTTTCTCTGAGATCGAAATGAGAGACGTGCATAAATAAAATGTATGTCCAAATGCTAATAAAGAATAACTGCACTCCAGTAATTGTTGGCACAGATGAAATGAGGTTAATTAAGTGATCAAAACAATTGATTGGGATCATTGCATGAATTAACATAAATTTATATAACATTACCCATGGTGTTCCTTTTTTCTTGCTGCCTCCACTATTTTCAATTGCGCTCGGCGTTATCTATCACCCACATGTTTGAATATGTATGAAAATAAAGGTTACACCAAGAATTTTAGGCTTCCACTACGATCCCTACAAGAATTCGCCAAATTACATGCAACATACGCTGGAATATTCATTATGAAGAGTAATTTGCGGGTTTGCAGAGGCTACACCTGGCCAGAGCTTAACTAAATCTGGATAATAACGTCAAAGCAGCGTGCCACGCGGAGCTAATCAGAGGCACGGATGCTCCGGTGAATGTCGGACAGATGTGTTCCGCGCGATTTATCCGCCCTATTGAGACGCCGACCTTTCGCTGATCCTCAGAAGGAGGATTCAGCTGTTGGTCCAAGAGGACACTGACCATTGGAGACGAAGGAACGGCGTTAAAGGGCTTTGAAGGGGCTTGAGCAGGACGACTTCCGGTCGTGGGGCCAAGACGCTTGTCCAAATTTCGGAATAGACGATAAACAGACAGGATAGGAGAACATCAGAGGGAAGCTCAATGGCTCCCGTTTCTAAGACACCGCGAGTCCTCTCAGCTCTCAGCGTGGATATGCTCGCGCGTGTATACACACAGTGTAATTGAATGCATACACACCAGCCGGTGAGACACTGGCGCACACCATGACGATGGATACATGGACCGAGAACGATCGTAGCCGGCGTATAAACGCGTCTAGCCCGGATCTCAATCTTGGCTAGAAATGTAATTACGCTCAATGGACAGACGGTATTCCTGGTAACGGATAAATTTGTATCGAATGGAATTTCCCCGGGATCGTCGCGCGCTGCAGAGATCCTCGGCGTCTGATAGCCGCGGGAGAGGCACGGAGACACACTCGACCGGGGCGGAGACAGAGAAAAGAAAAGATTGACTCGGCTCGAGTGGCGAGGCACGGGTCTAACGAGACCAATTACTGGTGGAAGTTTTAGAACAGCCTAAGGCCCCGAGGTTCGTCTCCGCGATCTTCGAAATAGAAAGATGTGGAGCGGCTGTGCGGGGAGGATAGAGGCGGGAGGAGGGATGGGAGCCGGCTGGCGCAAACGCTTTCGTTATCAGTTGGCTCTGGCAGCGAAGCCTATCCATCCATACCACAATGCGGAGATATTAATTATGAGATATTACGATAAGACCCGAACAATACGCCCGTATTGAATGAGAGATCCTCCTTCTGCCGTTCTGTCGCGCGGAGCGGAGTGTCTTACCACCCTCTTCAATGCTGGTTCAAGGAATACACACCAGGAAAGCTCTCGTCACACATATACCGGGAGCCTGTGCATGAACCACCTGATAAGCGAGTGCGTGTAACTACAGCCGATTATAGATTTTCCGGAATCGCCGAAACTGAATGCGCTCCACTGCACTCGACGGATTTATGACGGCAATATTAATCGCGCGCTCTCCTGATCGCCAGGATAATCATTATCGGTAGTTACTTGGCCAGTGGACATTCAGATCCACATAATTGCTATTTAATACTACTATTACTGATTCTATAGATGCAAAGCTAGCTAAATATGACAGACAGAACGTTTAAATTCTCACCTGATCAACTTATTTCAATGATTTCAACATTTGAAGCGCTCGTTCAGGGGTGTCAAAATCGGGAGTGCAATAATATTCGATACCCTGGTGGTTTCAGTCGAGGTCTTTAAATTGCCTAATCCGAATACATTTAGAACCTCTTAAAACACCCGACCCCACCCCCTGTCCCCAGTGGTGTCTTCAGGGGCGATTCAGAGGCTTACATTTACGATAGATAGCGGGGGATACTCGCCGTCGAAACTACGAAGCGGATCGATGGGGGCCTCGCCACGTGGGGTAAAGGGTTCGTGATTACGCGAGCTTCGGGATAAGGACGCACTTTGGTTCCTTTTACGACCTCTTCTACCATGGATTTACGACTTATCGCGCGGCGGCGAACGTCCGCGATCATCCGCGGGACGGCTCTTTAAGACTCGAGATTCCTGGATACGATGATGCGGCTCGGTCTGCCATGAAAGCTTTCCGCCTGTACCGACCACGTACCTTCCGTTCCATGCGTTTGGATACCATTTATTGTCGCTGATATTCTTGGCTAACATCCCGCGTTGCAGCGTATTAGTGAAATGAAACCGTACAGGACCAGACGAACTCCTTGAACCTAGCAAAATTTTTAGTTTATGATGGTGTCTCCGCGTGAGGTCGATAGTAGGCTTAGTATTCGTGGATAAAAATTGCTCGAGCGGTCTTAGGTGATACTAGGAAGGTACAAGTAGTCCGTGGAATATAGGTCATAGCGCATAACCTTCTAAGAATATAGGTTCCTGTATATCACTTTGGACTTCAGAGGTTAGAGTATAGGCCCATAATCGTCACGATAAGTGGTCATGTAATGCCCCAGATTATACACAGCATATCTCAGACATCCATGTTGCACCCTTTCCAATATTTACTTGCACTTAGCTTGGTGGTATTAAAAAATACCAGTACTCTCGTAGCATCATCTACAACGGGATAATGGCTTGAGAAGTGGCGTGGTAGATGCTCCCAAATCACACGTTCAAGAATTGATTTTTAGACCAAAGGATCGAGGGAACCAGTGCATTCAATGGATAAATAAAAGCCTGCCAGCGTTCGCTAGAAACTACTTTTCGTCACGCGGGGCACACTTATCTCACCCTTTCTCGCCCCCTCTTACGAAAACGTCTGTTTATCGAGGACATTACGTATGCATCTTTTGGGGTAAGATTCCGGAGGCACGTGGCGAATCGGGGAAACTTCGAATCCTCCTTTCTCGACAGTCACCGATATTCGCCTTCGATTCGCGGAGGGTGACATTGGCCTTAGCATTTAGGAATCTACAGATACCCCGCATTCCCCGATTCTGTTGGGGTCGAGAGGGAAACTTCTCTTCTTGTCATTCTCCATTGAGCTCTGTTTTCTCTGCCACGGAATCGGTCGGATTCCTAAGACGTTGCACGTGCCCGATTTCATCCCTGATCCAACCCCAACAGCGGCAGACCCTCGTCTAAGAGAGAAATTCAAATTCTTCTGGCCGTCTCTCGGATTCCAAGACGGCTGGCACCGATTATTGACATGTTGCTCTCGCGTTATTGTATTATATCCTTTTCTCGAATCGCGAGGAAAAGGAGCACAGCTGAAACACGCGTCATACATACGCGATCTCAAGTGAATACTTTGGACATTTTCTGAATGCAATTCCCGACGATTCCGGGGCATCCTCGATGACCACTCGCAATTCACACAGGAAATTCAAATTCTTCCGACCGTCGTCCAGATTCCAGGGTACGGTCTATTGAAAATACCACTTTGACACGACTGGACAGTGGCCAGGCCGGCAGAATGTCAGCGAACGAGCGGCGCCCGAATAGCATGAACGGTGGATTCCGTCATGCGCGCTTTGCTTGTTTGATTTTTACGCTGCAGCGGCACACTTTGCGTTTTACAGAATGCTTTATAAATCGTAACCGATAAGAGCGAAAATGAGAGCCGTTCTAAATGCTCGACAAACAGTTTTCTGTGGCGAGTAAGCGTAGTTTAAAGCAATGGACGATCTTTTCGACTAGAGCACTACATACGTAATTGGATGAAGGATGATATCCGCGCTGGCTGTAGTTGAGATAACAGAAGCCAAATGGCGGGAGACATCGACAGTGGCAGGAATTCGGATTCGACAGCAGTAAACCAGTACTAAATCTTGAACAATCAAACGTCCATTGTTTGCCTAGCTCCGTCAGTCGACGGAATACCAATTCCCCGGTTTCTTGTATTGGCGTGTACACGCAGAGGAGCCTCGACTGCGTGGATGCTACAGCGCACCATACAAACCTCAAATCTCGCGCGTACACACGCGGGCAAGTTCGAGGACGTGTATACATAAGCGACGGTTATATCGTGCGTCTCCAGCGTAGCTACGACCACCGCCATGGCACGTGGCGCGATCACAATGGAGAATTTGACTGCTTTTGATTTGAAGGGAAACAATGGAGGCAGACGCTACTTACTTGCCAGCGGTTATTTCGGCAACCCTGCTGCCTATAATCTTTGTAGATTACCGTCAACCCACGCTGGGGAAGAGTCGTTGCAGTTTTATTGTCCATGTGTATTTCGTTCAATCTCTGCCGCGGTGTAACCCGCGAAATTTGCACGTTCCGCACTTTACTGCCTGTATGCCGCGTTTGTAACCGTTCGGTGACTTCATCGGCCGCTCGATTCTGTGGTTCGTAGATTATCCTTTCGATATTTCCCTGTCGACGACTTGATGCTGTACAGTCACGAAACGAACGTTTTACTGCGGCCGAGTTTTAGCTGTTCGAGCGGCTTTTTAAGTTACTGAGCGACTTTCACACTTCTCAAGTGGGTTAAGAAATTGAAACAAAGATTCCTGTACTCCTCCGTTTGTGACGCATTTGAGTTCTAAGGGAAGTGACTGTGTACCTGTTTATGTGTGTGGTGATATGTTGCGTGCAATTAGTTTCTAGGTACGGTAATTCCGGGGGAGATGGTCATAGTTTCGTTGGAAGTCTTCTATAGCCAAGCTATTTGAAATAAAGCAACGAGCATGGCATAGAACAAAACTTTGATATTTTTCTACATATCCCTTAGTAATAATAAGCGAAAAATTATTATTTAACAGACAAATTTCACAAATAAAAAGAAATGTCTTTGGCCGTCTCTCCCGTAGTGCCCGGGAAAGGTGACCGTATGTAGCTTTCAGTCTAACCAGTTGAGGGAATGACCTAGTTACCACCGATTTTAACAAATTTTCGTCGGTTTTCGTGTTTGACCGTTCAAGGCTTCTTTAGGCTTTTGTTATAAGTCTTTTAATTCACACGTATGACAAACAGCGTGAAACTCCGTGCAATTTTCGTGGATCCAATAAGCACATGCACTAGCTGAAATTTTAAAGTAAATTGAGAATGCTGCTTTTGAGCGACACTTTGTACCCACGTATACCTAAGCAACGCAATCAAACGTTTCTTTCTAAGAGATACTTTCATTGACCATCTCTCCCGCATAACCATCTCCCTCGGAATTATCCTCAATACTTGAATTCTGAAATTAGTACGCTTTGTCTTGTCACACTGAAATTACTAGTTTGCAGTCTTTCTGGATTATTTCCAATTATTCATAAGTTTTTAAGCATTTAGATTTTTAACCATATTTCTTAATACATTTATTCTGACCAAAGAGCATTGGTCAATGAACTGGACGTGGTCGCCATCCAGTCCAGCAGTAATTGAATCTTTCACATACCGAAGCTGTCTAACGATTTACTTCTCCTTTCGTGTTTATAATTGTGAGATTCAACTTATTAGACAAATATAACAGTTTCTCATAAAAGATGCATACTTACAGATGCCTTTCTTAATTTCTTAAACAATTGAACGGAGCAACCAGCCACGACTCGGCGCGAGAACTTATGAAAACAACGTTCCAGCGAATTGACAGAGTTCATTTTTTCATCCGCTAAAACCTGCCGGGTTCTCGAATCCACGGAAATCAGGTTCGCGGGTCGCGGTAGCATACTCGAAGCCCAGCCTTTGTCTCGTTTCGGAACTGGTGCGGCGTGCAAGAAAAGGAGAAACGGTTGAAAGAGCGGCGGGGGAGGTAGGGGTGGGAGCAGAGAAAGAGCGGGGGAGGCTATTACGTAGACGTAATTCAAAAGCGGGAACGTATGCTTCATTTATTAAAGAGATTGCCTCGAAAGATTGCTGTTTCGCGCATGGCTACGTCTCTGGCGGTGGCTGGTGCTCTCTCCCTTCCGCCGCAGCCGTCATCATTATTGTGTCGGTGCCGCTGCGGCAGGCATTCCGAATTACGCCGCGTTTATATTCAATTTGTTTCTAGAAATTACAATTTGTCGGGAATTGGCGCGTAGACGACGCGAGAGGAGACGCGGAGCGTGAGCTCGGCGTGCCCCCCGGCTCTGTCGGCAATCGTCGAATTATTTTTCACGCTTGATTCCCCAGATCGGGAATTTAGACAAGCAAGGAGAGCAAAGCGTGCCTTTCTGCGCTAAAACAAGCTGATCGTGAGGGGTCAACAAGTTTATGTGATCGCGGGAACGGAGAATATTCTTTCGAGTTATAGGTACCACTTATGTATATGCATAGAGGTTAGAGGGCTTCTTGTACGGAGACGGGAGCAAGACTCTGATTCTGAAGAATAAACCAAATATCAAAAAGGAAGAGTAGGATATGTAGTAAAGATTCAACTTGTATCTTGCTTTTGTAATTGCATAGACAGTTCTTTTTTTTTTTATTCAGAGCACTGTTAGTATTTGGATCGAGAGACCGGGCCTAAAAGTTCCAGAGGTAACTTGTTCCGACGGTTATATCTTCAAAATTAAATGAGCGTTGTACTTTAAATTATTTTTTCCGGGTTAGTTGATCACGCCACTCTGTCGCCCATTTTAATAGCGTCCGCGACAGCGAATCGCGTGGTTGCAAGCGAGGACCTATTTGTCGCGTACCAGATAAGTAAATATTTTTCTATCATTATTTGTTGGTCTACTTCGATTATTTAACGTCGATATTATTGATTGATTCGATCTTATGGAGCAAATGACATTTAAGAACATGTAATAGTGTTTATCATTTCAATATATGTATAAACAGAATAGTCTCTCAAATTGCTACATGTGTCGATAGGGGCACGTTGTTACCGTAACAACTTAACCTACCGCAAATGTATAGGTAAATTGTTCCTGCTGTGCTTTAGGATGCGAACATATGAAAGGCGAAAGGGTCACTTCGATCGAAGTTATGCATAAAGATAAAAACTGTCGATAGAGAATTCAATATCTGCCACATGACTCTATCGGGATTTATTAAAAAACTACAATCTGGACAAGAGGCCACAGTAGTCTACAAATACAAATCTCAATAAGTAGGTACCTACAAACAGTTGAATGTAAGACTGATTAGTCAATTATAGTTTTTATATCAAAGATACTGGTATGATTATTATATTCTTTTGGTTTTCTTTTAAAGATAATACATTTTTTTTATTCGAACCTTCATAAATAAAGATTATTAATAAAATTCTGTTTTATTTCATTAAATGGCAACTCGTACATCTTAGTAACAACTCACCCCAATGCGAAAACAACTAGCTCCATAAAGGGGTAAGAAGTTTCACTTCGACCAGCCACAAATAAATGGCTTTCTAAGGAAAACCTATTACAATATATTAAATACAAGCTTAAAATACTATGATATAATAAATTTAACAAGAAATTAGTTAATAGTGAAGAGAATAACTATACTATTTTCCAGTCATTGTTTATGTTTTCTCGAAATTGGAACTTTTAGCCCCGGTCTCCCTACTATGATAGACTTTATAGTTTAGTTTACTGTACAACTGATATAAAACTAAAATTTCTTGGTAAATCATATCATCAAAACCATAAAGGCCTATTTGTAGACGGGAAGCAATCTATAAACTGTTGAATAAATGCAAACAAGTTTATCACTAACAATAGTAAATACGTTGAATGTTTCATTAATTTTGTTGCAAAGAATTTATCCATAAACTAGTAACGATATTAGTCCTTGCTACACAACAAAACTTGCAATACTACACAGAAAATTAGAAAGATTTGATATATACCTGTCTTCAACAAGTAAACAACAGTAAAAGTTATGGATTTCTGTCGAACATATTTCAAAATTGGATTACGTTTCTAAAACACTCGTCAGCGCTGACAAATTCTACTCGAAAAAAAGTTCAGAATAATCTCCCAACGGAAAGTTACCCAGAGATGCGCCACTAATAGTCACATCGCATCGGCGCGCGAATTATGTCTGACCAATGGCGATCCTATATCACTTCCTGGCTTGCATTCACTTCTCGCTCTGATGCTGGTCTTACGATCAATCATACTTTCAAAGTGTCCACTATTTTCAAACTGTCCAACAGTAATTAATCGATAATCCTATTAAAAATTCATACACAATACTAGTAATTGTCCTACCAAAGAGTTTTCAAAATATCCTTCTTCGCGTAAAACGAACAAATTCCTTCGTAGAATGGATTTTAACCGAATTAGCAAAATACCACGTACATTAGATTAAGAGTCACTGTGAAGCACGTTACACGAAAATACGTTCGAAGGGAGAAAAACGGAAGTTGCTCCACGGTGAAATGTATTTTAGTAGACGCGGGTCATTGAAATTAAGCTCGGTCGTCTCGGCGAGTGTGGAGGCAGCCATTACCCGGCAATTTGGGATCATCCTCGAGACATCAGAAGAATGGCGAATATACTTAGTCGACGTGCACGGATAAACATAATCAGCGGTGGATGATCTCGAGGCCACTTGAGGGGTACACTCGGATCCGGCTACCCTTGCGTGAAAAAGAGGGAGGAACGGCGCGGGCGAACGGAACGTCGGGGTCTCGTTACAAGTCGAGGGGGCTGGTAAAAGATACTCGATTCTTTCAATTACACATCGCGTGCGCGCGGATCGGTTACGAGCCCGATTCAAGTGCCAGTCGGGAAACTGAAAAATTTCAGAATACATACACTAAACACGTGCTTCGCTGCTGATCCTCCTCGTAGGCCCTGGCATGGTGGGACCGGCAGCAGGGTGGAGGTAGAAAATATTAAATAATTCCCGCGGCGACTTCATTTTTCGGTCGGTCGTGCGAAAGGAAGCGGCGTGGTTTTCCCCGGTGAAATCCAGTTGGCTGGAACGAATTAAAAGTTGCGATGCACGAGCGAGGACCGGCTAAATTGCGCCGATTAAAAATAAATATCAGCCTGATCTGCAAGGGTCTACGCCATATTCCACGGATCTCTTGGAGGTTCCCCTATCGATCTCGCGCCGCTTTCCGTCCGGTGTCACATCTTAACGCGCGCGCTTCGCGTTCTTTTAAATAGGAACTTGCGAAATATTCATGGACGATATTCAAGCCCCATTCAAATACTCGCTTCCGCACATAGACGCTTAGACGCGTGTGTCGCACGCACACGGTCCTGTACACGTGCACGCGAGCACACGTGCACACACTCGCCCCCCTCCAGGCCTCGGAGGTCGAGCGAGGCGTGGGTGTATTTAGGTTGGCGTACGTTCAGATAGACAGGGATGGCGTGTAAAGGGGGTGGAGCGGGCACGGGAGGGAGGGATGGGGGTGGGTTGGGCTGGACGGGGGATGAGACGCACGTTAACGCGGTATCCGCGGGTTTCGCGCTCTGGCCCGCCATAAAAGAGCCCCCACCGTCTGCGCATCGGTGTATCTTTAGAAATATTGGTTAGATTTACATATTTTACCGTAAAGAGAAGTACCCGGGGCGAAGTAAAGGAGGACCGGTGTCTGGCGTGGAAGACGCGAGGGGCGAAGGGTGGTGCTGGGCGATAGCGGCGGTGGCCGTGGCGGTTGCGGCGGTGGTGGATACTGGGGAGGAGTTAGACGGGAATCCAGCGGAGTTGCTTGAATGCGGGCGGCTTCAGAGATGCTAAATATTAATACCTACTAGTGTTCCTTTTATGCTCTGTCTACCCCCTCCACCGCCCCCCCCCCCCTACCCGCCCCCTCGCGCCCAACCCCTATCGCTCTTTTCCACCGCGGCCACCCCCATCGCACGTAGATACGCGTGCACGCTCTCTCTGTATCTCTTTCAGCGGTGTCTTCCCTTCTCTTTCGCGGCGCATATCGTTGTCCCTTTGGACGGTGGCGAGGCAGCCGCGCGAGCGTTTTGCAGACGTTCGCCTCCGGGTTCTCTCATTCGATGGTCCGGTTTTCACGGCATCGTTTCAGGGTAATAACGAACGCACACTCGATAATACAAACGCCCGCTCGGACCGCTGAGCAATTTCGCTCTTTGTCGCGGACCGGACGGGTTCTGCTTATGCCCGTTCCCCTCCTCCTGCCCGCGTCTTTCCACGGCCGAGGGAGTGAATTTGAACGTTTCGGTTTCCCCGGGTCTGTTGGAAGAATTATATTGAACGAGCGCGGACAGTCGTGCCGCGTAGGTACTGTCTACTTACAGTCTGTGAATAACCAATGAGTGATTAGAACTCTCAAAGCAGTAACGGGACTTTCTAAATTTTCCGCAATCTTTTAGAGCTTAGAGTAATTCAGAATAATTTCAACTGTCACGCCGAGTTTCTAAACGGACAGAAGTGCTGTACTCGACAAGTATCTCTACTTCAAGATGCCTTCAAAAAGATTGAACACTGCGAAGGTAAATAACGCTGAAATTGATGCTTCTTCATCTTCGATAAAAATATCGTCAGCCTCTGAGGAAATAGCAGACGGAAAGTATGACGCGAGAAAGGAATTTCGTTTCCATTAACCAAAGAATTCGATACGTTCGAGCGCCACCCGTTTACACGCGGCCCGACTTCAATAACGTGTCCTCATGCACGGAGGAGCACGCTGGCGCGTCAATAATATCTCCATATTTGACAGCAATTACTTTCTCCTCTCCCCCGTCGGTGTCCGCCGGTGGTAATAACCGTCCAAGAGTGTGATAACGGGGCGAAAAGGCAATCGGTGGCGAGGCTTGTCTCTTTTTTTTCCCCAGCGAACGAAGGGACGATTTGAAAAAGGCGATCGCAACAAGTCACCGTCCCCTGCCCCGGCGCTGCTCACAAAGGGTTGCGCGGCTCGCGTCGAACCGCGGCGCCCCGCTCACGCGATTCAATTAATAAAATTCATTCGAATGCGTCCATTAATTTTTCTCCTTCAGCGGGGGAGAGCAGCACGGCGTAGGGTGGCCAAAGGGTTTCGAGGCGAGTCGAGCGGCAGCAACCGCGTCGTTTAAAGGAACCCCGTTGACGGGCGGGGGAGGGGGGATGGGGTGGAAGTGGGTTGGAAGAGGGTGTGGGCGTAAATAAGGCGGGTCTTCAGACCTCGAGTATAAATAAAAAACGAACGAACGAATAAATATCCAACAAGGAGCGACAAGTCGAGTGCCGGCGGTTCCCGCCTCGTTCTCAACCCTTTCCTCCTGCCTGTGGCAAGGGCTCGACGACGACTACGGGAGAAGAAAGAGCCACCACCGCGAAAGGACGTTTTAATTAATATTATTCACTTCTTAACTAACGATCAAAAGAAAGTGTGGCAGACGCGCAAGCAGACGCGAAGGAGAACGGTTGAAGTAAAGACCCTCTGAATCTTCGTAGTCACTGTTGCTCACACGTCCCCGTGCCATATGTGGGAGGCAAGGGCGTGCATTTTGGCGAGAATTCTCGTTTGGTTTGTTCAGAAACACGAGAGTATCGGTCTGTTTTTTTTTTTTTTTTTAAGCAATCGAAGTCTATACAGGAAATGAAATGCACCGTGTACGTAGATTGCAATATCTGGAGCAATCAGGGACTGGTAGAGGAAACTACGATGCCCGCGAAACAATAGCGAAACAACGGACTCGATTTCCCGTTTCGAAGCGGACAAAAACTGTTCCGAAACGTTCATTACGTTCTGGCGTAACGATTCCCTGCGAAATTTCTGCCGCAGAATCGAATCATTCATCGCGTATGGGAGAAAATCCAATCCGTGTGGAAGCAATTTCGCCGGCGCAGCTACGCTGCATCAATTTGCGCGAGACGCCGTCTACTTGACAAACGATCGAATTCTCTATGCAAAGAAATCTACCAGGGATATTCGTCCGCCTCCCACCGCCTTTGCCTTCGAGTCGAAAGCATCCAGGCACGCTCTGAATACATTTATACACCACGGGCATGTTCGTTTCGCGTCACCTCATATCCTCCGCGACGCTACGACGGCGCGAGGTAACGGGAACCGACGGATGATGCATGAACACGTCAAACCGCGACGTTTCGCGGTGACGTTTCGAAAAGCCGGAGGTTTTCAGTTTAGTCGGAATCGATGAGACCCTCTGGGACATGCGAGTAAAGGGATGGAGATAGATGATGCAGAACTACTTGAACGATACTGACTGAAGAACAGCCAACGTTCTGAATGTATCCATGTCAGTTACAGCGGTTAAGTTATGCAGTAAAATTTAACGCTCGGATTGGATTGGATTGGATTGGATTGGGGGGAACACTTTAATTTCCGTTGAAATAGTTTAATTTATGGCTGCACTACAATTGTTTTCTACTGTAAATTGTAACTATACAGGTGAACGGGATAGCAAGAGTCAAAGTTCTGAAGAATGTGAATAGAGAATGTTTCAAGATTGATTAGGTGGTTTTATTTTCATATCCCTGGGATTGCATGTTCTCGGTTTGAGATTTCTTCGACAAGCAACGGCTCCAGTTTATCATCGAAGAAAAGGGTTGCCGAGTACTTCTTCTAAGAAGCAGTAATCGCAAAAACAGCGTCGACTTCTTGCTCACGAAAGCGGAAATCAGCGGCGACAATTTGTTGCCCGCCCTCGAGCCCCGGCTGTTTCCCCCAACGAGGGCCCCTTCTTCCGCGATCCGATTTTGATCGGCAGGAAATCGCATTGAACGCGATAACTCGAGCCGCGGCGACCGTGGTAGGAGGGTAGGAAAACGAAAGGAAGAACGAAACGAGCGAGCAGCAGGGGTTGGTGGACTCCTTTCAGAGGGAGGTTGAACTGATTTTCCACTCGTGGGATATTCAATAAGGCAACACTGAAAGGAAAGGCCTGGAGGAGGCTGGCGGAGGGACACCGGGGGAGGGGGGAGGGGCGTCAGACACGGAACAGTCGAAGCCAAAAGACGAGGAGGATGAGCTGATGCGTACATACGAAAAGAGCCGTGCGTAGAAGCGTGATGGGAGCAAAGCCAGAAATCAGCGGGTGATGTGTATCCAACCACCCATCCATTCCCTATCGACTACCACCATTAACCGTGTGTACCTTCGTGAATCCTGAAGTGGCTCGAAGGGTTCCAGCGTCGCGTCGAGAGCACGACGCGGTGAGATAGTCTTGTCCATGGTTGCCTTCAATTAATCGACGGGACTCGGCTCGTATTTCGAGTCCCGCGGAACAGTCAGCAACTCCTTGATCACGGAAAAGTTGCGGCAATGGAACCGCTACGTCCTTTTTAATGACGATCCAAGGAGGCAGTATCAATGGAACGTCAAATTCTATCCGAATTAAACTGATATATGCTGCATCTTACTTCCAAATCACTTTGAACGTTTCTGTATTCCTGTATTAAACCGACCGACAAGGAGAAGCTTAATTGACTATCAGACGATACTCGGACCAGGGGTGGACGGGAAATCGCCCCTAACGAGGGTAACCTACGTAAATTACCGCACGTTTTCTGAGAAACAATCATCCAAGTACCACTAGGTACATCTCATATTGTTCTCTTCCCAATTTCACCAGAATCCCCTCCATTAAGTTTTTCAAAAAGCTGACAGTGAGATGGTCAACGCTTTGACGACAATCGCCAACGGCAATAAACTTATTTCAACGCTTTCGATACCGCGGACAAGTCGAGTATCCGCCGAGGCAGAGGTTTCCTTTTCGTTAGAGAAGTGAACGAAGAGTAAATAAAATTTCAAGACCTGGTACTGTCAAGACGGTGACAGTTATCGATCTACCGTCGAACGCAAAGCGCGCGCCGCTTCCTGGATACCCTTCTTTTTCCGTGCTTCGAGTGCATCATCAAGCGCTGAAGATGAAAGGTGGCTGCCGCATAAAAGCTATTCCCAAATGCCAAGCGAAGGCGAGCGGCCGCGCGCGCACGGTGCCGGGCGAAGAGGAGCGGCTGAAAGGGCTCGTCGTGCCGACGCCGACGACGCGTCGACGGTCAGCGGCACGGTATCAGCGTATACTTCCCGTCGTCGTTGCACCGAAACACGATGCAGCCCCGATGCGGGGTGCGCACACACGCGATCCTATGCAGTCAATAGATAATACACCGTGGCGGTCGGGAGTTCTGTGAATGCCCGGCCCCGAAGATCAAACAGCAACCTAAACCGCTGTTTGTTTTTCATCACGCCCCTGATCTCTTATGCAACCCCCGTTTTATTCAGAATTTAGGTTAGGTTGGCCCGATATGTACGTACGTATGTATGTATACGCACATAGGCTCGCGCCTCTCATAGAGAGTGTCGGTGTGTCGGTGCATATCGACTCGTTTTGCCTCCGCGAATCCTCAACGTCTTTCCTTCTATCTTCCTCCGCCTTCTCCATGGCTTCTCTATTATTCCGTCTTCCACCCTCCTCCCGCCCTCCACCCCTCCGGTCCGTCCTCTAGCGGCTCTTCTACTTTTTCCCACTGTCAGGAAGAACTACCCGGGGATGCATCGAAAGTCACCTATACACAGGTGGCCGTGCACACGGTAAACAGTACCGATTCATCTTTGGGGATCTCTGTGGAACAAACGCGCATACCGCCGCCAAGAGGACGAGCCAGAGTATATGGGATGCGTCTCGGAGGGACTGTCGTTGCAAATTACTTTGTCTCGCCTGCCTACGGACGGCGACTTCAATTGGATACCGATGCGCGCAACGAAATTGCGCCGATTTCTCATCCACCACGATTGGGATTCAACAAATTTTCTCTCAACGTGCTATGGGTCGTCTTATGGATTACTACTCTTCTGATACAAAGGAGCATCTTAGAAGATGATAATTCTATCAACATCCTACGTATTGACGTCAAGAATAGTGAAGGTAGATGGAAGGTAGTGTATCTCAATATTTGTTTAGATTAGGATTAATTAGAAAGTAAGAAAAGTACAGAAATGTTAAGATTTGACTTAAGTCTTTCCTTATGAGAGTATTCAATATGTTTAGATTTGAGAAAAACGCGTTTAATGTTTCTGGGCAAAGGCGACGCTATATACCTTTTCAGCTGCCAAAATTAACAATTTCGTGAATTTTAATACGAACCAAACGAAATTTTATTCACAAAAGATTGTATCTACTTTGGGAAAATGGAATAATAAAAAATCTATTTTTCGACTGTCTAGTCCCCTTAAGTGATTCAGATATTCCTACGAAAGTGAGTTAGAGCAGCGCCGAATTTACTGTCTGTCAACGCAAAATTTAACCAAATATAGGAAACCACCTGAGTCGACTACGCCCACCGATAAATGTCTCACTTTCACCTGAAGGTGGCGATCACGATCCTCGATGGCGCCTCGCAAAGCGCGTTACGTTCGCGCTTCGAGCCTCCCGCGTTATTCCCATACAGGCAAAGTATCCGAGGGCATTATCTTCGTGCATAATGCATCCACGCACCGGCAGCAGAGGCAAACCTACCCCATTTACAGCGCGAGAGCCGGATTCTCCCTGCGAAAGGGGGAGGGTCTTCTACCGCTTTTTCTCCAAGCCAAGTATTTCACGTTATTTTATTGTGTTGCGACTCAATAGTAGCTTCCTCTGCTGGGTCTCGCGCGGGAGAGGACATACCGAAATGTATGACGGCGGGCGAGCACTGCACATACGCGCGAGAGGATCGTACGCGATAGCGCGGGCCGAGGAGGGTGCACACAGATATACCTACCGAGTACTCAACATTAAGTATTCAACGCAAGGGGATCACGTATTATCGCGGACTCCCCGCGCTCTGCGTTTATTTATCGCTGTATCGCGGTGAAAAAAAAACGATAATGCTCACCCCCTAATGCCCCATCTTCGTTCCACATATTCTATTCCTCGATTCCTGTCCATACCAGCAGCGTTAACGACGTTTCGTCGTAAATGCGTGATCTTGGACTTGTTAGATTAGATTGATCCTAGGGAAACATAGAAATCAATCCTTTCCTAAGGTACTGTCGTCCGTGAGACATGTCTGCGTAGATAGTGTTGAGTGAGTGTGATCGATAGATAAGGAAAAGAATATTGAGTGAATTGGTGATTTGCATATACTGTACGACGTTGGCAACAAGGTTTCAGACTTTTGTACTTTAATTTAGTTGTACATTGTAAGAATTGTATGGTTTTATACTCCCAAATATCAGTGCCGTCTTATCGTTTTCGGTGGCCCTGAGGCGAGCGCCATATGTGGCCTCTAAATTATTCTAAATTAAATAAAATCAAAAATACCGCGCAAACGCGCGAAGTGAATAAGTGTTAAAACAATTAAATAAATAAGATTAAACGTGGGGTCCATTTCATGATAAAAGGTCTCATTTTAAAATCTAAATTTTGGCGCATTCGTTATTTTCTTTCCGTCACAGTTGGAGGGCCCATTTTCAATTTGCTTCCAGCTTTTACAACTCTATTTTTTTAAATTTTTCCATTTTTCGGAGGCTCCAGGTTAAGGCGGCACTGCAACATATCTTCTCTGCGAAAACAAACATTTTGTCTACTCTATTTGTAGTTTAAAGAATTCCTCAGAATCTTCTGCGTGTGAAAACGAAAACCACCCCAATAAGTGTTTTCAACGCGCACACTCCTGATTGACTAGCGACTATACATTTCTTGATTCATCAATTTAAATTGGAATAAAACATTCATTAATTAGAAAAATAGCTGGATGTCTTTCTTCAGTTTGCTAGAATTTTATATATACTTCCACACGTTATTCACTATTTAATCAACACTGGTGTGTTCGAACACGTACACACGCGTAACGGATACGTTGTAAACAATCAGAATGTAATAACCAAAGCTTGCAAATTTCTCTGACTGTTTACTGGCCCCGCTTAATCCCCTCTCGAGCTTAAAGCATAATTCTTACGGCCAGGTCAGATAAATCTTTCGTAAGATTAAAGCAAGGTCTTAAAGTTCTCCCTGATGTCGGTTCCACTGGTCAGCTCCAAAGGTCGTCCATGTCCAGAACGTGGCCTCGCGAAAATAAGTTTCCCCGCGTGGAACAGTAAAAGGAGCAAGCCGAATTCGGAAAAGGGTAGCGGAACGCGGCGCTTCCGTTGAACGGGGAAGCGAAAAACAGGGGAAAGGGAGTGAGAGAGGCAGAGGTTGTTTCGCAAACAGTTAGGAAACGGCTAACGCCGAGGATAAAGTGGTATCGGAACGAGACGATCGTCGAACAGATGCCGGGCCATAAAACAACCGGCTTCCTCTTTTCCACCCCCCAATTCGCCCTATCCACCCCCGCTGGAACAAGCCAACTAGCGTTTCTCCTAATGGGCCAAGACAAACTGCGCCCCCGCCGTTCGGTGTTTAGTGTCTGGCTGCAGGGGTTGCTCGGAGAATTTCTTCCAATACCCATTATCTCGAAGCTTCGTCTTTCTCCCCCTCCAACCCCACCGCCTGTCCCCACCACCAACCCCAAGAATCTCCGTTACCCCGTATTTCCTCGTGGTTTCTTTTATTTCGATGTGTTTCGAATGCGCGTCGAACGCGATAAGGGTTGCACGGGTGCTGTCGGCTGGCACTAGGGATTCTTTAGAGATTTTGGTACGTAATATATGCGGCGGTACTTCGACCTCTGGAAAATGAAAAATTCCTCTTGCTCTGTTTTATTGAAAGGTTTGCAATACTTGAAACAATATAGTATTTCACTTTTGTCATGTGAAATACAGGGATACGTTTGTTGATAGGTTTCACTGTAGCGTTGCACACAGCATTGAAGGATAAAGGAAGAATGTTCGTTCTATAAATTTCTGATGTGTGATATTCCTTACTTTAACCTTTAGCAGACTGCTGTATATTCTAATTAGTTTATAGACACACTCTTTGTTACAGATATACCTACTCCACACCTGTTCTCCTTTTGTTCCTCTGTTCATTCCGTATATTTCTGTACAGATCTTAGAATATATAAACATGGTGGAAGCATGCAATAAGCAATAATGTAGACGGCGATGGAAAGAGAAAGATATACAGGAGGGACACCCTCTCTCTTTCTAACATAAAAAAAACGCTAGCGCTAGAAAGAGAGGGGGTGTCCCTCCTGTATATCTTTCTCTTTCTATTGCCGTCTACATTTTGCCTATTGCATACTTCCTCCATGTTTATATACTCTAAGGTACAGATTGGTTCCTACGCAAAAAACTTCTGAATTCACCTTATGTTTCAGAAACTCAGAGTCAATTATTTATCTCAATTGTTTCAATCATTATCTCAAATGTCATCATCAATTCCTCAAAGTCATATTTCTTTTTGTTCTTCCTCACCAAACTTTAGTATTATCTAACCTCGTGTAGGTATAATATTCTGCAAATACCTACGTATCCGTAAGAAACTGTTCAGTTGAATTTTTCCTGTAAAATCTGAGGAATTTTCGCCGAAACACCTAATACGCGAGCATCGAATGAATACCCCAACTAACCCCAGCCTAAAATGTATCGAGGTCCCGCATACATGAATAATATTCCGAATGCTAATACAGGAATCGCATCGAACATCCACGAGAAGCATGAGTGCCAATCCCACCCCTTCCCGTTCCTCTTCTCCTTCACCTTCATTACGGGAATCCGTAACTTGGTTAACAAATTCGACCTCCACTTCGTCACCCTGGGCCACGAGGCTCGAATCGATCAACTCTCACATACGTGGCCGTTGTTCCGTCGGCGTGGTGTCTAATGGCTAAACCAGCCTGAGGATCTCGCGAGATCCGTAGCAAGCGCAGATCCTCGCGATTCAATTGGAAAGATCCTGCCGAAATGGGAGCTTCCCAATTACGCGTGACAGCGAGGCCCTTTCATCGGGCCAGCTTTTCATACCGAAAAATCATCATCATCGCCGTTCCCTGGGGTAGGGTGCGCGTGTCCGGAACGCCGCGAGGGATAATGACACGGGGCAGCCGTTATTTCTCATTAAAAACAAGGGATTCATCGTTCGCCATTATCGCAGAAGTGGCGACACTGTCTGGTGTGGCTGGTTGTTCGTTCTTCAGGGCCGCGGATACGGGCCGAAGTGTCCCTCCCGTCAATACAGCGCCGCCTAACGGCGGGAACAAATGAGTGTCATTGAGAGGTGTCACTTCGTGGCATATTCGTTTGTATTTTACGCGTGCTCGTTACTATCTCTGCCATGCTGCCGCATTGTCGCTGAGCGTCGGCCGCACTCGAGTGCTTCAGCCCTGGCAAATTACAAATAATCAGCAGCCGGAGCGTGGCCCGACCCTTTCTCTCTGTTCCACGGTGCATCTTCGTCTCCACCGTCGGCACTTTCACCTCTTCGCCCCTAGGCCCCTTCGCCCGGTGGGGGAGGCGGGGTGAACGTTTCGATTCATTTTCCCGGCGATATAACGACTCGCGTCACTGATCTGCTCAGTGTTCCGTGCATCTACGCTCAATGGGACATCCTTGTCTGCCCGGGCGGAGGGAGAACGGGGCAATCGTTTCGAGAGGCCAGTTCGTCCTCGCGAGGAAAGCCACCCTCCGCGGATATAACACCCTCGAATCCACGGGATGAGCAACGAAACAAATGGTTTAATAAGGAAGAGTGGGCGGGAGAATTGGTGACTTCTTCGGGTGGTGTTCCTGTGCGTGCTGACAGTTCTCTATTTCTCATATTTAGCTCTTATTCTTCGGCTTCTGTTCGTTTCAATAATGCCTGAAATTTATGTGACCCTGCAATGGCCGGAGAAGGCTTTCCGTTCTAACCATTCAATCGTTTTACAATAACCGTCCGTTACATTGGAACTGTCCAGTGTCTGTTTACTCGCGTGTTGCGCCGTTCCGCAGGAAACACAGCTGTGAGCTATTGTTGCTGGCGTTTGCGTTAATTGGTAATTTGACGAACCCCTCCCACGGTCCGTTTCGATGCTGCCCGTGGTAACGGTAGCCGAGAGCAAACGTGATTTCTCGCGAAATCGAGCAGATTGACCTGGTATTTCGGTGTTACGCGTAATTTCGATTTGGCGTTGACCCCGCCTTGCCAAGATTATACACCACGTATCTCGTGAATGCAAATGTATTATGAGTCTATTGATTCCCATCTGTTTTGAATCCACTGAGATCGAAGTGAGAAAATGTTGCGTAACCGGGCCCACTGTTTGCTCTGACAACAACAAATATGACGGGCAGAGCAAGTTACAATGTAGAGTAGTTAGTAATGTAGATTTTCAAATTTGGATAATCACACACTATTATTTCCTGTCTTCAAAATAATCCACTGCGCAAGGTGATCCATTTACGTGTCATTAACACCTCAAATATTCTTTCCAATTACTAACATGTTAAATAATATGCTTTCAAGTGTACTTTTCTAATTGTAAATAATTTGTAAAATTAGAACCAACTAGGAATGAAATAAGAATTAACTCTCATCCGTCCCTCGTGTCAATTTGACACAGTTTTCCCGTACTAGCAATAAGTTATTCTGTTCTATTATTTGATTCTTGTAAACAAACAGTGTGTCTTGCACATCATTTTATTTTAAATGAAAATTTTGAAAAATCTAAGATATAAATGATAATATTTATATCGATTTGAATAAAAAATATAGAAAAATAACTGTTTACCCTGTCATTTCATCGATATTATACCACTATGCCAATTTGACACCGAGGGACAGATTCAATTCGTGAAACGAGGGATGGATGAGGGTTAAGAAATAGGAAATAAAAAGATTAATGGTGGCGGCATTAACATCTGCACAGATTTTTTTCTAAATTTAGTGGAAGCGAAGGAGACACTCAAAGCGGTTACAATGCATGGAACAACCTGTATACGGAATATTCTTTGAAAACGTGCGGACAGCAAGGGACAGCGGTTCCATATGAAATTCTCGACGAACGACCTTTAGCAGATCGCGTAGCTCATAAACGTAACGTAGCCCAAAGCCATATCGACTACTAAGCTGTATGTAGCAGGAATATACCACGGTATATGCGGTGTATACGCCCGTAATTGCCTTTACCCTTAATTATCTATCCAATTAGCCTCGAGCTATTATGATTAAACCTATACTGTAAGTTTATAATAACAATTAGTTACTATCGACCGCCCTTGCGACATGATAATTCTCACTTTCCGCACTGAATCGTGACGAACCGATCCTTCCCCAGTTCCCTATCGTTCCCCCACTGTAAAATACCAAACTGGTCTATTCGAGAATGCTTACAAAATGAATTTCAAACAATTTTCCAGGACCTGTTTAACTCGATATAAAATTCTGCGGATCTTGCACTTAAGGTTATTCAAATATTCCCTTATAACAACCCTCTGATGATGAGATTACAACTCCAGACGTTGAGCTGAATTAAACATTTAGAGTGTAAAATAAAAAATTGACCACCAAAAATGGAGCGTGAAATAATGATGATTGTTCATATAATAAGCTGTTTGGAGAACTCTTCTATACAGCAATTGCTTCGGGATATCAAGGGCTTAAAGCGTGCTGGGTGACAAGAGCGCAAAGATATTTAATAATTGCATTATTTCAGGCATGCATAATTGAAGATTGCACAGGAGACTTCCGTTTCGAACCCTCATCGGGAAAACACGCGGTGCGATTGCGTAATCGCGATATTTTCGAGTGGCAAGAAGTCGAATAAGAGGACTCTCGCGACAGAAATATGATGTTGGTTAATTTAGTGGTTCTCGCCACCCCCGTACGCTCCGCAGCAGTCATTATACCTTCGGATAATTAACTCGATTTTTCTTGCACGAAGGAGGAGATAATTGCACCGATGAGGTACAAACGTTTCAGCTCGTTAAACGTGTTATTCCTCGGTGGCGAAGCGTTCAAAGGCCAATTATCTTTGCCCTGCGCGTGCACACGCAGAAAGGGATATATCTCGTTTCTTTTTTCTAGAATTTCAACAATCCACCAGCCGAAAAAAAACGTTGCGGCTAAACGTGGCACATAAATTCGCGCAGGCTAGGCGCCCGCGTTATCGATCTGGGGAATCGCCAGCCGATAATGATTTCCGTAGGAACGAATTATTAGTTCATTAGGTGGAAATAGCCCAGTGAGTGGAAAGTAACGACGCCGAGCTTTTTGCATAATGGTCCCCCATAAAGTCAGTGATGCGTTCTATCCTCGTAATTCGAGAAGTACGTAAAAAATCGCGGCTCTCTGGCGATGTTAATCAACTGGGAATTAGCACTCGCCGACTTTATGTTTCCTTTGTTTCACGGGCCATCGTGCGGACTTTATTGAATAGGAAAAACGGGAAGTGCATTGTACGCTAGGAGATCTTAAATCACATTCAAGTTGATACAGTAAGTCTTACAATGGCGCGCCCACGTGATTCCTCTGGGAACATTTGAAATTTTAGTACTTGGAAGAATTTAACAGTTTACTTACTTCCGTAGTAAAATTAACTAATACATGCATCATGATGATTTCTAAATGACGTTTCTATGTATGCTTTCAATAGCTTCGGGGATAACATTTGAAAGGTTGTTTATCGTTTAAGCTACGGTGACTGTAATTTAAGGGAGGATTCTCGTGTAACAGCCTCCGAAATTGGATTTTTTTAAAAAACTGTTGTTAATATTGCATTAAACTCTATTAGGATATAAGGAGGGCACCTTTAAAATTATAGAAAATATTTGTTTTCTAAAATTTTGATTTTAGTTTTTATTTATAATACTTTTTTTCTTTGATATAAAGAATAATATGAAAAATTTGTATAAGAAAAAACTTATTTGTTCTTCCAAACACTATAACTCTTTCAGTTGTTCATTTTTCTTCTTTAAAGTGGACCAATACCAGCTTAAACTGTCTAGCTTTAACAAACTTCTATTTATTCTGCAATCAGGTCACTGTGATAGGTACTACAAATTCCACCAACAGGAGTTACATCGTCATAGAGGTGAACAAGATTCCGCAATGATTAATAAATAAGAAGGATCGACATAAAAAAAATATTTTCTGCAAGTTTAACCCTTAACTGGTATACTGTTTTTGGCAAATGTGACTGATATATTTGAAGTCGTGGCAGACCCCAAATAAAAAATGACAGAAATTTGTAAAGTCGACATTAGATTAACCTCTATGAATATTTTGTTCTAAAGTAATGTATTAAATAATAAAAACGTAGAAAGTTAAACTACTATTATAAAATTAATTAGAAATTCAATTTACAAACTTTTAAAAAAATTTTAAAAAATTTTGTAGCGAACTTTGCGTGCTTGAGGTCGTGAGCGACTCCAGGATACCAGTTAAGGGTTAAAGATGCCTCCTTAGATCCCAGAAGAGTTTAATCCAATATGACGAATAGTTTTTTTTAAAAAAAAACTCAAATATCAGTTACTTTTGGGGCCGTTAGACGAGAATCCCCGCTTAAAGAGTATGTGTCCTTTAATTTTGGTTGGTCCATACCACCGCATACTTTCACAAAAATTACTGAAGGCGCTTCTTGAATGCACGCCTGTAAAGATCACTGGTGAAACCATGAATTCCGGTAGTCAACAATAGAAAATCTGTCAGCGTTCGCATCTGGCTTCGAGAAACTCGATATGCAAAGTGGAAAACAAAACTCTGCCCTCACTGACGGAAGAACCTTTGATTTCTCTCGAATGAAAGGGGTATGGAAATCACCAGCACGTTTGATCGAATGTACGTTAGACGTCTCGATTACGATCATCGAATTTCTCTGTCGTGGTTTTGGGGCGGGACAAGAGCGTTAGAAGGAAGCTTCACGCAGAAGAAAATTCTAAATAGAAAATTCTTCCGATGATGTGAATATCTTTAAGATCTATGGAAATCCAGAAGATTATCACCTACAGCCTAAAAACTGCCTGGGATGTACACTATTTTGAAGAATATAAAAGTGCGAAAAATCTTACAATACCATTATTGTTAATATTTGCTTTCTAAACATAAATCAATAAGTGTTTAATCAATAACAAATCACTGACATGTTACACTACATGTTTTAACCGAGTGTTTTTTATAGAATTGCACTCAAAATACAAGAATCAATGAGTAATAACACATACTTGATTATTAGATACACGTTGATCTTTTCTGTGAAAGAAGGATTTCAAACATTACACTTCCAAATTATCTGATAGATTTCGTTAGTACCTACTTAAGTAATTTTCAAATAGCGCTACAGCAGGAACCATTCATATTTATTGATTTATTACGTTTTGAACTAAATTTCTTATCCTTATTACAGGTACTTACAGATACACTTACAGCACAACACAGTTTTCTCGGTTTCCTTCGCGCAACGCGCAAGCTGTCCCCGTTTGCCCGTAGGAATCATCTGGAACAGTGTTTCGAAGACCACGCGAGGATCACAAAGGTCCCAGGCATCCTTTTCTCCCAGTAACCATTAATCGAAGAGGACGCATCGCAGGGATAGAAAATAGGGAGTCCGAACATTCTATCGAGGTTCAACGACCAAGCCTGGGTTCATAGAAGAAAAAAAAGGGAAGAGAGGGCCGTGTGCCCGTGCACCTTCGCTCCTTTCACCCCCTCACCTTTCACTCAGGCCACCTCTCCTTCGGTTACGTATTCAAATACGCTCGCGCCAGCGAGCGCACGTTTGGCGCGGTTGGATTTCAAGGTCTCGCCGCGCGGTCCATCCTGAATACGCCCACAAATTTATCATTGAGTATTATTCATTGAAGCGTCAATGGTGTGGCATTTGAATATGAAAAGAAGGAGCCGAGTGAATGGTCCTCGCGGCCGTGTGAGAGCGCGGGCGCGCGCGCGCGGCCACGACGAACCGGCCGGGGGGGAAACTAGATGGCAGGCTTCGATTATTTAATCGATTCAGAATATTCAGGGAGCCCCCTCCCGCCCCGGGGGGATTTCTTTTTGTTTAACTTCCTGCAGATATTCGCCGGTGAGAGACCATCGCCTTCGAGATTGCCTGTGCGAGAAGGTGTGCGTGCGTGTGCCTCGGCCCTGACCCCGGTAGGAAAGGGAAGCAAGACGGCGAGGCTCTCGTGAATCGCGCGCGTCGTCGCGTGACAACTTATGAAGGAAACGACGTGTCACGCGAGTAAATGGTCCTTCCACTGTGCCCGGGACGCGCTGAAAGGAGTCGCGATCGACTTTGCCCGTTGAATGACTCACAAGCTGCGGATTCGGCTCCATTGTCTCTCGAGAACAGGCGTATGCATATTCTGCTCTCATAATTAAAAACGGCCGTGGAGTTTCGCTGTCGACGTTGCCGCGGTACACTTCAGAAGAATTCTCAATTTCTGCAATGCGCGATATTTTTATAAGATTTTCAGGAACCATCCACAGGAGTGTTGGATTTCTTCAGGGTCAGATTCATGTGGGACTGCAGGGATTCAGAGACTTACGTCCATTGTTGTACGTAGCCTGTGAAAAACGGGGGACAGGGAGGATTGGCTGGGTAATATCTGCCCTACAGTCAAAGGAATTAATGTAAAAGATTCTATGATTCGCCGTAATAATCGTATTGAGAGTAAGTAGCTTTTATTGATTCATAAAAAGTATCACCATTAAATGTAAAAATTGCTGCTAGTGAGACCTACAGAACTATATTATACATACTATACACATTGACGTGCACCTACTGGACAGGAAAAGAATTGTTATGAGGACTGAAAAGTCTCCAGCCGTAGAGTTAACAATGGAATTCGTATTCTTCTGTTTATTCCACCACTTTTACTATTTCATTCTCACTCTTTAATCGAACAAGTAGGTAACGCAAATTGTAAATGTCATCTAAAATGTCACGAAGAACCTCCCTATTTTATAATCATTCGAACTCCTATCAAAACTATTAATAAATCAAGCCGCGAGTAAATTAATAGATATATACATTATTGCCAGCTATAATCCTGAACAGCTGTTTTGCTAAATTGAAACCAGATTGATAAGATTAGGTAGATGGCGTCCTAGAGGGCGCAGTGGTCGAATAGCGCTTAACAAAACACCTTTCACGAAAGCAGACACAACATAGGACTATTTAGCTGATTCGAGCATATGAGAATCTGTAAGGAAGACAAAGGCTGCGTCGAACAACAGTATGGTATGTTTGACCGTGGAAGGGATGTTTTATTATAAAAAGCGTTTAGTCTCGTTTCTTTTACATCAAGCATGGCAGGCGTGCTCACGAGTGGAGCGCGAGTAAAGCGGCAAAGACGAAGCGCGTGATTTCGAAGAGCGTCGGGGATTCGAGATAGGATTGTCCGCACCATCGGCTAGGAATCCCATCAAGTATCGTGGTTACCCCCGATGGCAGGAGTGTATGGCGGCAGGGAGGCTTCAGCTAGTTAGAGTTTATAATAAGGATCGGCCCGTCGTGTATAACACACCGCTGCCGGGCCTACTATCTATTTATCGGGTGAAAATGTCTTCGGTTCAAATCCCCGTGAAATACGGCCCGCAGGAGGAAGCTTCCCTCGACCCTCCTCGATCCCCGCTCCCCCCTCCCCCGCCGTTCGATCGGTTATTGTTTGGCGGTCGCGCGCGCGCGGCCTGAAAAAATCGAACGCTTTCGTCTTGAAAAGGGGATAACGACGGGAACGGAGGAATAGCAACGTCCCCGGGATCTCTATTCACCACGGTCGCTTCGTCGAGGGTGGAAAAGGGGTTGACGAATTCGAGGGTATCCGGGTGATTCTGTTTTACATGCTATACTGGTCGAGAGTTTGGGATCCGGGTGGCTTGTCTGAGAAATCAAGCTTGCGATGAGTTCTCTATTTCCGTGGGCGGACCTATCAGCTAAAGATCCTATACGATTTCTAGCGATTTCATTCGGCAATATGCTTGAACAAATTATTCTATAGGTACACTATCCCCTTCCACTAAAGAACGTTGAAAACTTTTGGAATATCTAACCATTCCTTAATCATCAGTCCCACCGTGACTTTGCGGCCACGTTGAAAATATCTCGCGGAAGGAGGCCGCGAGGTCTAGACTACAACAATTCTTAAAAATATTCTTTGTCCGCGTCCACTCGTCGCCTGGCACTCTAAATCGGCCGCGACTATTCTCTTCCGTTTCCGTTCCTACGGCCACGAGGATTACAATCCTAGGGGAGATCGTTTGCGGCCGCGACGTGAACGCGAAAACGGCGGCTGAACGAGAGTAGCACGCGCGCGACAAGAATTCGTCACGCGTCACGTAATTCCGAATGCTGGCGGGGAGGGCGGAGGTGGGGAGGGGGTGGCCGCGACAGACTCGAGGTGCATCCAGCTGGATATTAAAAATGCCGCACAATGAGCGTCTGTCGTACGCTCAAACGTCGGGACCACGGCTTTTTCGCGTAAGAGTTAACGATTCCACGACGACAATTACGATTCCTCTGTGCGCGCCCTCTCGAGGCTTCGAGCTTACGAATTATTATTACTACGCGGCAACTGTAACCGGTCCGCGTGGTTCTTGGATTTCCTCTTGGCGGGCTGAAGCATACGGTTAATTGAGCGTGATAATTTAATGGTTCCTTCGGTATCGGGCCGGGGAAAAATGTGTGCATCGACTTCGCTGGCGAGACTCGCGAGCACGAGCGCGCGCGCGCGCGCGCGCCAACCATTACGATTCCATTATGCTCGGTTAGGCGCGTGAAACGGCGAACGCAGGAATTACTGTGTCGCGCACTGTGTGTTCGGTCATTAGACCAGATGATGTTTTTTTTTCGGTGAGTTGAAGCTTTTTTCTCCCACCCCGATCTCCTGCTTTCGAGGGAGGTAGAATATTAACACTTAATCGTTGGTCGCTTCTTGCGCGTAGCCGTCGACGGTCGTGGGCAATTTCAACTAACTGCAACGAAAAGGAAGGAACTGACACCCCGCTCTTAGATGTATTGTATGACGAAAATAGTACTCACGATTATAGATGAATAATATTGTGTCAACTGTACCTTACATGTGAGTTTGTAAATACTTTAAGAGATAAATTCAGCGATTGTCAGGAATTTGTTGTCGAAATTAATTATTGTAATGGAATAAAACTTTTTTCTATTTATTAAACTAGATTTGTACAGTAAATAGAAAATACAAAAGTAATCAAGTTATTTGTTTTAAAATGCTTTTGCAAGCGGTCTTGATGACATGTTTAAAAGTTCATGCCTCGTTTGTGAAGACGATTTCAGCTGTTAGACTTATCTCAACCCCAAAATCCAAACAGATTCTTGATCAGTATGAATGTTGCTATCGTTTGGACTATAATTAGTGATTTATTTTCAAAATTAGCAAAATAGCGGGCCAAATTGCAAAAAAAATGTTTCTCGACTTTTTCTTTTCCTATTTTCGGTTTTAAAAGTAGGTTAGACTTAATGAAAATACTTGGTTGTAGTCCCTGCGAGAGTCATAAGTATGCAGAATAAGCAGTCAAATTTATAAAGCATTTGTTTCGATAAATTTTGAGATTTTATCTTCACGGTGTGAAAAAATGACGTTTCGAGAAAAACGCGTTCGAAGTTTTCATTTATGGAGGCGAAGCTTCTGCGCTCTCTACAAAATGCTTCTGTAGAAGCAAAAATAATCGGAATTTTTTCATGAAAATGTAACAGTACATTCTTGGGAATATGTGCTTCCGAAAAATGTTTATAAAAAAATCGATTTTTTCAACTCGTCTAACTGGAATGGCCCCTTAAAGAAGGATGATAGAAAATTGCCAGTTTTGCCACTACTTGGAAACGAAAAATTCATGCAGGACATTTAAGAGTACCTACACCTTAAGGCATTAAGGAATTAGGAAAGCACAATCGTTTATTCGAAATATGAAATAATATGTGATGTTGCTGCTCTGCTGTAGCAACAGTCTTATGGTGTGTATGTATGTGCATACACAGCCGTTCATAAGCCTTAGGACACCTGCTATATTTCCACAGAATGTGATACATATTTAGTGCAGATTAAATACTTTTCATACTTTTAATTTCTGGTTTTAATTTAAAATAATAAAGAAAAGATAATTTGTTAGAGTTCTTCAATAAATTTGCAATGCTTTTCACACTTATTCCACACAGAGTAGATGTCCTAATACTTATGAACGGCAGTGTAGATAGCTGCTTCGGTTTTACTTGATACCAAACTTCGACTGATTTATCCAGAGATTTTCTAGATAAGGATAAGACGTAACACTTAGGTGAGTTCGATTTCAGTCACACTTTCACGTTTGCAATAGTTTTTTGTAACTTATCCCTTTCATTTCGGATAAATACTTATGCTTTCCTGCTTCCTTAGGATGTATTGCTACGAAATTATATATTTCTTAACCGCTCCTCTTGGATTTGCTTGCCTTTCGATTAATAAGTAATCTCAGCTTCACAAATCACTTACTCTTGTTTATGTATTCTATAGTAAAGCAGTAAAGAATGAATCACTAGCTGAAACCCATGTCACTTACGCATCAATGTTTTATTCGGTAAATTTATTTCCTTGCCACTCTTAATGAGAAAGTGGAAATACTTTATGTGAGCTGAATTATACAGTAAGACTATTTAGATGGTATCCTTGAAAGCGCAACTAAAGCTTTCTTCAATCCGAAAGCGGGTCTGCACCCTTCGTCGTTTGAACCATTTCATCAAGTCTCAAATCCATTTTACACCAATCAAAATCCAATCGAAACTTCTGCATCTCATTCGTGGATACGTAGGTATTATCTCAGGGAAAGTAAAATCTTCTTTCGCAACCCGTGTATTACCATTTGAATTGAAAACGAGGAATATCCCGCGGCTCGGGAATAAGGTGTTAAGATGGGGGTTCAAGTACTCCAAGTCTTTCAATATTATTACGCAGAATGTGACAAAAAGGGGCAAGGATGCATCCTCAGCCATGGGTGGCCTTCGAAACCAGTGGCGTTTCGAAAAGACGGTGGCGATTTTTTTGTCACTGATCAAGCCGTCAGTGGAGGAAAGGCAATTCGAGGACCACACGGAGTTTCGACGTGTCACCCAGGGATGAAAGAAAATGGCCAGCGATCATTAGCGACGGTGACTCGCCATCGGTGGACGGTCCTCGTTAAACACTCCACTCTCTTTTGACGTATCCATAATCACCGATAAGAACTTGTCGGGCTCCGTTGCCCTTCTTTTTCCTTTTCTTTTTATTATCCGGTGGAGAGCAGCAGCATTCACCGCATCACCGTCGCGACGATTTTAAAATTCAGTTTACAACGAGGACTACTCGTGTCGAGAGCCTCCGACTTGTTAAATCTTGATGAGGCATTAACAAATTTAATTCCTGACACACCGCGGTTCTTCTGTTTCGTATTCCTCTCTCGATTAATCATTTCGTCCACGAGCCCAGCGCGACACGAGATTGCGGGCGACATTTTTTCGTAATTTTTATGGATGAAATTTATTGCAGGGGAAGGAGAGTGTGGCGGAATGCGATTCGGCGGGTGTTTACACGCGGATCAACGTTATTTTCCGACCAATACCGGAATCCTGTGCGGAGCGTGTGGAAACGGCGGGTAATAACATTCGAGAATGGCGTTCCCTCTCTCAATTTTGAAGGTGCACATTTACCACGCTCCAGTGCACGGAGTTATTTCCGATAGATGTTGCGCGCGGCACGAGCGCTCATTTAACTCCGGGCCAGATGCTACAAAAGTTATCTCCTCTAAACTCTGCCTTCGATAAATCTCATTACTCGCTCCCAGGGCCCCGTATCGAAGCTGTATCCACTTTTCCGCCGCGCGTCCCCCCCGTTTTTCCTGCCTTTTTCCCCTCCCGTCCCTCTGGCGTTTCGTTTTTATACTTCCGGTTCTAGCAGCGCGCCCGTCAATTTCGCGAAAAAAAAGTTCGACCGACAGGGGGACACTGTCGCTCGCGCGGAGCGCAACCGAATTAAAATCCGATCAAAGTTTACAAATTGACGCTTCAATGTATGTACGAGGTAAATGAACTCGAAGGATGTTGCTTATTTCGTTGTTTCTATGGGGCACCATTCGCGATCGCGCTGGTTTAAGTTGGAAAAGCTTGGAATGAGACGCGGCGGTCCACTAATTGACGGATACTTTGCGTGCAAAAACATCTTATTCAACAGTCAAACAATAATTATAGTAATAACACGTCTCAGGATGAAGTGGCACTTCGTAGGTACTAGCTTAAAGAATCGACAGAATAACTAATACAACGAAGTAAATAAAAATGATAGCGCTCATGGGTGTCCTGGGGGCGGGGGGTCACGTGGGAGGAGGCATCTGCCCTCCGTGGCTTGAGAAAAATTCGCTTATTTTTATAAACTAATCTTCATTAAGTTTATACTAAATAAGTGGGAATTTTAAAATTTTTAATTAAATTGACGCTACAGAATGAATTCGATGGGTTTTCTTCACAGTCACTGTTTTTCAAAATTGGTCCCCACCGCCCTGGATAAAAGTCTGCAAACGCCCATGATAGCGATAATGCAGTTCGAATATTTATCGAAAAGTTGTTCATGTTTTTGTTTACACTGTCACATAAAAATTCAGAACAATAGCTCAAGATACAATAAAACAGCCTGCCCAAGTTTTAATTAATTTGTCGTACCGTTTTTGGACAGATAATTCACAAAGAATTACCTATTTTTCGGTATAACAAAGCGCAATCCCCCTTAAAGTATCTAAGCATTTGTGCAAATTTATCGACTAGTTTTCATGACAAGATAAACTACATAAATGTATTTAATTCTTCTCTTGTGGTGGTAGAAATTGCATCAACACTCGGGTTTCAAGTATCAACGACAGCAACGCTTGAGGAACGCCGATAATGCGGCATTATCAGCTCTTAACCGGTCTTAAAACAAGAATACGCTTCTCTGTAATTAGTGGCAATTAATTAGTCCGCATCACAAGCACCACACCAGTGACTCACGTGACTATCGGCTGTAAATACCATTCAGCGACCATGGGGAATCATAAAGCCACTTTCATTTATTAATTACATTTCGCGACGTTAGTTATTAAAAACTCGTGTAATCGATAGCCCGCCGTGGAACGCGTTGCTACACTTTTGACACAATCGCAGCCACGGCACACGAACTGGACATTCACACTTTTTGCCCCGTTATACGATTTAATGTGGTAACAAAACGGCGAATCTGCATGGAAAGATAAAATACCGTAAAGTGAAAAATTTCGAGCTGTGAAAATGATATTTGTAAAACTTTACTTTTCTATTTTGACAGATACTTTTGAAGAAGAGAAGATATTTAGGAACATCGCAGCTGTTTGGCAACTTAATACGATGGCATTTTACACTAAAAATATAGATTTATAGCCGCAGGTTCATTGGAAAATTATTATACACGAAAAAAGGATACCTAGGGGATCTTGTAATGATCCACAGGTGTCTCGAACAATCCCAGCCCTCTCTGACAAATACTCACAAAACACTACATGGAGGAACCAATTTAACAACAAGAACAGAAACAAAAACAGTAGACAGTACGACGCCACGCGTAACATTTAAAGGGGACGCAACGACTTGCGAGTAAAGATTGAAGAAGGCCGAATCGAGACAGCTGGGTCAACCTTGAAGCTCCAGGCCCATCAGCATCGACCTTCCTCTCCTCCTTTCAGAGATTTCGGGCGGTTCAAGGTCTCGAGCGGGAGCGTAACGATATTCCCATGCAGGCAACCCTTTGACGGTTTGATCGGCGCACGTTGCATTGTCCAAGGGTTTTATCGGGCCACCGTGGGGTGGGAGGAGGATTGGAGGGGGGGGGGGGCACCCAACAGAGAGAACAGAGAGGAATCGAGATCCATGGAAGGGTGCACGTTTCCCGGTTGCGGAGAAAGCGGGGCCGTGGTGCACCTGCGAGTCCCGTTCAATGGGACTTCTCGTAGGAGGCTAATATTTAAATGCAGGGGAGGTGGAAAGGGACTCCAATGGCAGATCGGGCCCACGATCTGACCTCCTGCATTCAAATGGACCGATCGTTAGATAATACCAGTGATCGCGTAACCCACTGAGGCCCATTGTGAAGACGATACGCATATCCGTCTCTTCTGAACTGGAGGAACTCGGTTATCGAGCATCGCCCCAGACGCGTCTCCCTCGAAACTTTCCTCTGCAAATTCGTGCACCGAGAGAAGAAGGATATTTATTTATCCGTTACAACGGATAGGATCAGTTTAGAAACTGGACTAGCCCTTTAACCCTAGAACGACTTAAGCTGGGTTTATAACATTACTCCTCAGGTTATTTACAACTCGTCTTCAGCGTTTCATTCTACCTACGACGGAATCACAGTGATATTCTTAAGAGAATTTAGCGCAAACATTTGTGTCGTGTCCTTTCAAAGAGTAGGTAATCTATGTCAGTCAGTTTCAAATTCAAAATCAAGCAGTAGCCAAAGATAGTGTAAAGGTGGAATCACACGGCAGGTGAATCGGCGAGCTTGCTCGTCTCGTTCAAGCTCGGCAAGTCGATTTGGCGAGCACGACTCGGCGATCCATGACCGATCATCAACACGTAGGTTCGCCGATTCACGCGCAAAGATCACCGCTTCACGTGCCGTCTGATTCCACCTTAACACGCGAAGCTAAAGGTGGGATTCCCTGTCCGCGATCGGCCGCAGCAGCAGACGGCAGCCCCACTAGTGCAACGGAGAAGTATGCATCTGTGTCTCCGTCGAGCAACTGAACAGGATCCTAGATAAGTCTAAACTGTTACGACTAAATTAAATATAACGTCCAGATCAAGAACGCCGATCGCGCACGAATGGTGCGGTGTCGCCTGGCTCGCTATTCACCGTCCGCGGCGCGGCGAACGACATGAGCAGGGTGAATATTGCAAATCCGCCGGCAATTTCGCAATCTCCTCGTCTCCTTTCGTTCGAAAGCGCGCTAATTAATTAAAGCTCGAGTCGGCGGTGCGCGTCGATATCAAACGTCAGCGAGGACACCGGCTACGTGGACAGGAAACGGCAGGGGAAAAAAGGACCGAGGAGAGCAACAAGGAGGAAAATGAGAACGCGAACTCGGCGCGGTAGTAGCCGTGTTAACAGCAGCATCGAGAGCAGCAATGGCACACGGGACGGGCAACGGAAGAAATAAGCAACGCAACAGCGAAGGCAGCTCCCTGGCTGATTACGTATTAATACGTTCCTCTGGATTCCGCGCCGTCAGACCGACGGACAGACGGGGCAGATGCGGAGAGGGGGTGGGGAGGGGGGAAGGATATGACGAGCGTCCCAGTGCCCAGGGCGTCCCGTGGGACACTCGGCCGCCGGTGCTCTGATGAGAAAAATTACTAGAAATAAAAGGAGGACAGGCAGCGCGATTATACAAAACGGATATTACAACGGACCAGCGGCCTCTGTCTCTTATTAAACCCTCCACCTCGCCGGCTGCTTTTCAGTCAGGATCGTGAATTCAATGAGACACGCGGCGATACGGGGGAAATCTCTCTGCCCTAACCCTTTGTCGCGATGATGCTGATTGAATGGAGACAGCCGTCCAACTACTCTCAGATCTCTACTCAGCCGTATACTTTGGAAGATCATTGTAAATTGTTATGGATGTTTGGGAACGTTTAATGCTGTTGCTAAAAACAGAAGCTTGCATAATCTGTTGACAAGAGGGAGCATTCCCCGATCAACAGGCGGTGCATAGCGTCCTGCAGCGTTAGGACCTGGGATGTTCTATCGGTGAGGAGCAGCACGTGTAGTTTCACAGACACGCGTAAGAAGTACAGCGTAAAACAGTTGAATCAATGTATTAATACGCGCATACGGGGTGCACTGTCTTCAACAGCCACAAGACAACGACAGTAACCAATGATAAAGACATGAACACAGTGAAGGTACATACCTTCTAAGGCTACCGGCCACTTTGATGCTCGCTACCAGGCCGAATTAGGCTAAGCAATCGGAAGGACAAGCCTTGCCTATCCTACAATTGCCCAAACTCCTGCCCGAAATCCCTCGGAGGTGTATACCCCTCGCTCCCCTGACGTTTCCTCTTTCCGTCCTTCCTAAGATGAAACATTCGCAGCCCGAGACGGCGCCTTCTACGGGGCGAGGGAGCCATTGAAGGGAAAGAGACGGGAACCGCGAAGCAAAGGGGTGGGAGTGCGCGTGGTAGTTGAGGAAAGTGTACCGGGTGGCAGGGAACCGTAGAAGGTCGACGAAGACGGGTATTTGTGTAATATTCCGTTTGTCTTGCCTTCAGAGCATCCGCTAATGTACACAACACTAGCACTGTAACGAAGACACTCGGCAGAGAGTAAGAGGCAGCCACGACGATGGCAACCAGCACCGCCACTAAGATTGTTATTGTACAATTTGCTACGTCTAAGGCACATCCAACGTCGAGTGTGAGGGCAGCACCTTTGGACATCAGCCCGGGTATCGCACGGGGCGTTTGGTCGGTGTTCCTTTTGTGCTGCACGCTCCCTACTCCAGGAAATTCTATTGTCCCTGAACGTGCCACTTGTGCGCCGCTATTACATCGATTGGCAACGAGCTGGGCCGGCTCTCGTCACAGAGAACTTGAGCCAAACACCGTTCGGCTAGCTTGCCTTGGGTATCGTCCAGGGTTTAAGGAGGGACGCTGCCTCCTCAGCGTAGCCAGACGAGGATTGCGCGGACTAAAGTTTTACTGTTGATCAAGATCAAAGCGAAGGATCACTGTTCCATGGATTCGGCAAAGGAATTCAGGAATACAGATCGGATAGCTGACTCGCGTTACGGGCAACAGGCAGAAGCATATCCTCGGCACGGAATCAAAGATTCGCAAAAACCTGAGGCGCGAAACGGGATTAATAATGGGTTTGGAGCAACACGCGGGGAATGTTGGGTTATCTAAGTGGAGCTACGCGACCGGAAGTGGCTTTCTTTCAATCACGTTCTCCGATCCCAAACCTCCCCTGCCACCAGCAATTTCTCACCGTGCGAGGTACAGAATCCTTAACCATTTCGCCGGCGAATTGTAACTAACAGGATCCCCCCTGTTTGCGTACGACTAGTCTATCTACTAGGCATAGAGGCAGAGCAATAAAGTGGCTGTTCTTACACAAATAAAACAGCACTTAGTATGAGCACATCCCTCTCTTTCTTCCTCCATACCAACGTCTCACCCTCACTCCCTCTCTGTTTGCGACAACATAGACAATGGGAATGTGACATGTGCCCGGAGTCCCTACAACAGCAGGTAACGCCGCGATACGAACTCGTATGCAAATCCACTTGAGTATGCACTTCAACTGAAGCCACGGAGGCATGAGTTTCAGCAAAACTCTCCGGTTAAATCAGAGGATGCTCGTAATCACTCGATTGTACGCGTCTTACTCGCGCTCTTGGGGTATTAAACGCGGAGCCACGAGCTTGATGAGGGCTGAGGGGGTAAAATCATTGAGCCCGTACCAAATACACGAAGAAGAAACTTTTTCCATTCCATTACCGAAGAAACTTTTTGAAAAACGACTATGGAGAATGCCAAAGGCAAGAGATTCCGGTAAAAAAAGAAGGGGACTGAATATTAGTCTACTTTAATTGATCCACTACTGTCAAGTGAACTGAACGGGTTTTTTAACATAGTCGGCAGACTATGGGTTCTAGCAAGTACTGCTAGCAAAGTTAAATGGCTCCTTCAAGTGAAATTGATTTTTAAACGTGGCATAAGCTTCAGCAACGAAATTATTAGTGAAAATTACATTCTGTCATCTGTTCTCTTTATCGACTGACATGCCTGATACCCTTTTTCTTACGCCTCCATTAAGGGAGGAGGCCTACCTAGAAATTTTTGAAAAATCGATTTTTCGATTTTTATATTTTCTTGAAGTATGGCATCTTAAAAATATTCCCTGAAAGTGTCAAGTTTGACCAATCCGACCAGAATTGACAAAGTTATACACGTGAAAATAGGTATGTGGAAGTAGGTGTTCCTCGGTGTAACGCTCGGACCTAAAACTTCAAACGTGTTTTCCTCAAAATCATGTTTTCAAAGACGGTCATAACTTAAAAATTAATAAACTGATTTACTCGAGGTTTTGCAGTCTTACTTTAGGGTTAAAAATCTAAGCGCTGTCGGGAGCTTTTCCTCCCTTTTTGCCTAGATTTTTGTTTACACTCGAAAAACGATTTTTTTGACAAATATTGATGCTTCAACTTTGCACAGCCGCCATTTTGGCTCAAAATAATTTTTCCAAAACCGGTCCGGTAGCGGCTAGAAAATTCCATATATTATAAAAAAATCGAATTTTCAATCGAGTATTGCGTATAACTCATAAACCTTTCAATACATTTTACCACAAAAGTACTGAAATATCCGAAGATGTACTGTTTCCAGTAGACTGATGTGCAATAGTAAAAGTTTATCGATTTTTATAGAAAAAATTCAATACAATACATTGCAATTATTATAATCGTCATTAATAATTTTTATCGATACGTTTTGCAACACTGTAAGGTATGTTCCGACAATCTATAAGATGTTCAGGGTACGTTCGCGGATGGATAAGGGCGCAGGACGACGAAGAAGCGCCGTGGGCCGATTACTTGGGCCACCCTGAGTACAAACAGCGGATCTGCTTCGTAAATGCATGAAACACGATATGAAATGCACGAGTTCGGACGTTTTGGCATCCGGACAAGCAGACAATCAACTCATCGAGCCGTGTGGATGCATTTTTATTATATATTATAGACTGCCCGATGCTTTCCTCCATATCGTACGTCACTCACGGTGTCAGTCGCTAACGTACCGTCTCGAACGTATTTCATATACCGGGTGCTCCGTGAACAGATCGAAAAAGATCATTCTACGCGTGTGGCGATCATCGAAAACCATTGTACTTAAGTTCAATTTACGTCCCTTTTGGTATGCTTTTCTCTTTTTCTGTTTCTTTGTTTTCGTAATCTCCACGTTTCTCCCAAAATGAACCCTATTTTCTCCTACATTCCTCACTGTTCATCTTTCACCTCTGTTTTATATCCACTTCACGAATACTGTATATAAACTTTTATCCTGTTTTGTTATTTTTATATGAAAAGACAGCTACAGATTCGTGCATTGGCATTGATCCCTGGGCGAATTTTAAAGATTACTCAACACCCAGTATAGATTTCGGATATAGGTGTATCGAGCCGTATCTGCCTGTATCAGCCCGTGCACATAATTACCATCTGATAGAGTCCGTTGTCTGTCGGGGAGCTGATTTCAGACTTGTTCTTGTTGCGGACCCGTCAAACGCATCCCCGTGGCGGTAGGACGGTCGATTCCCGAGACAGAGGCCCAAAGGGCCGTATGGGCTCCTTCTGGGCCCCGTCTCGACCAATCACCGACCCCTACACTCTCCACCGTACCGGTCGAGCAATCGCAAAAGAGAAAAAACGCCACTCGATTAGCCTCTCGCTCGACGATGGATGCATCGGGCAGCTCCGAGGGCCCTGGACCGCTTCGATGGCCGATCGAAACTCGATCAGTCAGCTGGGCGACTGGGACATCTTCAAAATGGGGACTTGGGCACCCTGGCCGGCCATAATTTCGCTATATATCTTAACATTTAGCTTAGTACAGCGCTCATTTCCGAACGGATAGTAATATTTATGTCGTCTTTCTGACATGTAGCAGCCTATGGAAGTTAACAAAAATGATATGGTTTAAGGAAAAGAAATTGAGTTATACATAGAGTAAGAATATTCCGTAGAATAGGTCAGTGACATCAATTAAATATCTTTCTACATTATTCCAAGTAAAAATTTCAGCAACATTTCTGCAGGAAAGTAAAATTCCAAATAATAATAAAACCTAACTAAATATCACTTGCTCGCTACGAATTTTACTAATTAATAAAACGAACTACTTGATACTCTTTAAGGAGATCTACTATACACATTAATACACTCCATGAACATTACCAAAAATGGAAAGCCTTCACAAGAGATATTCAATAGGTAACTCGAGAAATCCAAAAAATTTGAAACTTTGCACTTCGATCTAGCCGTTTCGGCAATGAAATGGTCCTAGAGGTGAAACCATCCCATCAAAGAAAGTGCGAATATCTGCAGAACTGTAAAAAATATCGAAAGAAAGTTTAATTCTAAGTTTTATGTTTTTTTATATCCTACGACATGACGATAAAGAATTTCCAAAATAAATCATTTTCAAGATTTATCCCCACCACCACTTTTACCGAAAAACCTTTATCGCCATGTAGGAAGATATCAAAACCCATGATATCTCAGAGTTTCAAATTGTTTTGAGTCATGATTACATGCATCAGTTAGAGGTTCTCTAACTTATTGTTAGGCACAGTTTGCATTCAGAGAATAAATTCAGACATTCCAAAGAGGTGCATCGAAAGACGAATGGAGGGGAAATGAAAGAGGTTCCGGGGCCAATAAAATTAGCAAATCAATAACGAAACCTTCGTTAGGAGCAGTTTTACGAGAATGAAGCCTCATCGTTCCCACGACGGTAGACGAGACTCTGAAGGGCGTACCCTTCATTGAAGTCGTCGATGTAATGCAATCGACGCAACACCTGTTGAAAATGCAGATTTGCGGTGCAGCTGCTTCCGCCGTGGCGCGGACAAGCAATAATTCCCGGGTAGACGAGGAACTCGTCCACAATTTCGTCGCTTCTTCTATTCCCTCGGACGCCATCCTCTTCTCTAGAAGACAAGCTCTCCCGCTCCCTTCTGCGCGCTTCCTATTTAAGAAAATTATCGTTTTATTGGAGTACTCCATTTAACAGAACAACATAGTCTGTTGTTATACAGAATTTGGGAAAAATCTACTTGGATGGGGGACAGGGATTTCCAAACGCGTGAACGTCTTCACCGCGACATTCCCCTTTATTAGATTTTTTGTTCAAGGAAAGAATACCCTTTGAACTCGTGTCACCAATGGGAGCACATTCTGTATATATACCTTCAGAATCGACACCACCACCACCATCACCACCGTGAAAAGTCGGTCAAGTGAATCTAGAGTTCGAGGCATTCGACGGAGGAAGGATACTTTCCGCTCGGAGGAGTCGAAATAAATTTCGATCTCGTTCTTTTTTTCTCTTTCTTCTCCTTCATCTCGCCACCTCGTCCGGTTGATGGAAGAAGAAGAAAACAGGTTCCATGGGTGTTACGCGTGGGAGACTCGGTCCCATCGAAGCGAACACGGGCCCGTGAATGGCTCGACAAAGTCATAATAACAAAAGAACTGGTGCGTGTGACGTATCTTTGTCTCGATGGGTCTGCGGGCTTCAAGCTGGTGCTCACGTACGCGTGGCTGAGCGTCGTTGCAATGTTCCAAGGAAGAATATACATTCGATCCTATAAATAACCGGATATGTCTCTCGGTGAGTATGTTTCACAAGGGTTTATTAAAAGATTGTCATTTTGAAGGCTCAAATTTCATTTGGCTTGATGGAGCTGAAGAATACAGAGTAACAAAGAAGAGCAGACTATATGGAGCAGTAATTGAATTACATTCGTTTAATTGAAAAGGAAATATACTGTTCGAATTTGGTACTACTTGTAGAGTTAGCTCGTCGAAGACTGGACATTACGAAACGTCGTATGGAGCTACTAGAATGCAACTTTCCTTAAATTATTGAATTTCTTCGTCCTTGTCCATCTTTCTTCCTCACCGAAATACGATTAGAGCCTCTTTGCACTATGGACGGCAACAAGATGGTTTTCATTTCATTAAAGCACCCATGTTTCATTCTCCACTAAATAACTTTTGCAGTAACACTTTCGATGGATCGGGAAGGATGCGAAATACACAAATTCCTTCGTCGATTTATCACAGTGGGCTAAAACTAGAGGGTATAAATTATATAAATGTCGCTAGGACTAACAACAGGTTCATCGGGAGCAAGATGAAGTAACAATAAGTCACAAGTACGAATAAGCAGATCCTTTGGAACTGGTTCGTTCTGAATGACTCCTCCCTGGATCACCTGTCGCTCGATGACGATCAGGAGAAGGCGTAGGGCCATTGTCGAGCACGTCCGGTCCCATATGAACCCCATTGTCCGTAACTTATATTTATTCATTAACAATTACCGGGTACTCGCGATACTGGTCTGGGCATTGTGCGCCCTGATCGCTGCCGTTTGTCAGAGGGCATCGCGATCCCACTGTGAAAATTGAAATAAATTAGGCACCGAGGGCCCAACTAGAAGATTGAACGCGAGCAACACGCGTCAGCGATCGAATTATCGACTGCATTGTTTGTAACGTTCCAAGAAGCAGTGGAAGCAATGGAAGCAACGGGGAAGGTTCCCTTCGACAGGGTTGAAAGCTGAAAGCAGTGGATTTGTGCTGTTGATATGTGATTTCTTCGAATCTGAAGCTAAGCCGTCCGTGAAAGGACAGATCAAGGTGGAATCTTCCAGAAAAATAATCTCTCGAGGACTCGATCTCGGATTGATACTCCCTCGAGGGATCCCTTTGTCACTAGTTTTCTTCCTTGTCCCATTCTACCGACATGCTTTGTAGGAAACCCGTGAGAAGTCTTTCCTTGCTTTGCGACACCTCCGAAACTGTATCACTCTGGACATCTTTGGGAAACAGACTTCTATTGACTGATATCAAATCATTATATCTGTGGGAGGCAAGAAGAATTATTAACTTGACCTCGTTGTCAGTATACCAAGTATTTGGAGTCGGTTACACAATATGTATGCTGGATTAAACTTTATATTCATTTGACGATACAGTTCCCTTCCTTTCTGAGTGAGTTGGTTTCCAGTCTCAGCTCTGTACAGTGCCTCACACTGACAATGAGTGATACAACCGAGAATGAAGCGATTCAACTGTGGCTGTAAAAAGTATTCGCACACTCATTAATTTTAACTAAAACGTTATATCATTAGGTTTACTAAACATTGTTTATACAACAAACATATTGTGTATATTCTGTGGAGTCTCTAAAAAATGTCGGACAAACGAACAGAAGATACTCGCATTGTCTACATAAGTATCAACAAAAAATCATAAAATAACAGAAATAAACGCGTTAAAAAAATTAATAATAATATTTATTAGCCGGTAGGTACTACACTTTGGTACAGACATAGATAAGAATAGTATTCGTATACTTCTTCTAAATTGCAAAGAAATATACAAATATTTGAAACATTGAACATTAAAAGTATCGACAGACACCTGCGTCTGTAGAGTTCCAGACAGTCGAAACTTGGTAGGTACTTATGTAGGTACATAGTTAAGTGCAAGTGTAACAAAAAGTTCTACAAACTCACGTTTCTCGAAAACCAAGTTTCATACTAAAAACATTCTTCTACAATTTTTTTGTTTTTGCATGTATTATAAAATAACTCCATTCTCCGTTGTACAACTCATCCGTTGTACCTCAAATACACGGGCGCATAGCAGAGTTGGGTAAAATGTAATCTAATTATAAATTACAAATTTCGATTAAAATGTAATTGTGTAATTGATTATACATTATTATCTGTAATCCGTAATAGTTGGCCACAATATTGCCAATAAGCCTACCTAATTTTGAGATACATAATAAAATACGGCACCAAAATAATCACAGGTGAACGTACTTCTTTCAAAATTCACCGATCCGCTCGTCATCCTCAGTGTCCGTCATTAGCCACGTCTATCCGTCGCTAGAATTGACGGATGAACACGCGTGGGAATTCAGTTTCGGTGCAACTTGAGCCGATCCGCTCGGCAGAGCCGCCGACGGGTGCCATCAATTAACTAATGATCGCTAATTAACATTCCCCCAGGACGCTAATACCCGATAACGCGCCAGCCTTACGTTAACCATCGTTCGCGAAGCCGGAACAATCTTGGCGGAGGCCTTAGTTTGAGTTTAACCGTGGCTCAGCGCCGTGCTGAGTAATCAAACAATTACGAGAGGGGGAGGGGGCAAAAGGTGGGCACAGCTAGGCCGTTGGTGGGGGAATTCCATGGATGAGCTGGAACCTTCCTGAAATTCGGGGAGAATGGACGAAACGAAGGGCGAAATCGGAAGCTGGAGGGAGGCGGCGCGAGGTGAATTCGAAACCACGCTTGGAAGACGGCGATTTCAGCAAAATAACGCTTGCCAGTCGATATTATCGCTGTCTGCAATCCGGCAACTCGCGAAACGCCGCCTAATTGACTGTTAAATTATCGTGGCGGAGGATTCTATCGCCTTCCCTCTCCATAGTTCCACCTTTCGCTTCGGATCGACTACTTTGTTCCATTTAGAAGGGGTGAAAACGACCGAGTGTAGGTTCAGAATAGGTACACATTATTGAGAATCCTCTACGACTGTAACTGCAATGAAATTTCACACCGTGCCAATTTGCTCCCCTGTTTGAAAGAGTTTACAGATTTCTTATAATTCGCTGTCTGTCGCGAAATGTTCCAAAAAAAAAATCCCCAAAAGCATCGCCGCTCGAAGGACATTCTGAAATTCTGAAGCGTTAGCGTGCATTCAACTGAAATTCCATCACCACATATTTCCCAACATCAATATTTTCAAGTTCGGGCTGCATTTAGCTAGATTGCAAACTGACATAGATCCCTTCGTCACAAGATTTGCCAATACATATGTATATGCGCCGCACAATAAGGGAAAGGTGAAGCTAATAAGCTACGAAGTTCGCTTCACGGCTAATCCAAGGACAGAAACGGCCATCGTTCACTTTACGGCTCGTAAAACTCTTCCGAAAGAGAGGCAGGAAGGAAAGCGTCAGCATCCAAGAAAGTTCGCACGAAATTGAAAACTCGATGGCATGCATATTCATGGTGGTAGCTTTAATATATGTTTTATGGTCTCCCCGTCTAGTACTCCATTCTCTGTTTTTCTCCTCCTCTCATATGACCCCTTATGATCCTTTTTCAGAACCGGAGAATGCACGCTAACTGATACTCGCTGTTTCGATACACAGCTTCCAGTTGATCTTGTTTTGACTGGAGGATTCTGTGTACGTAGAGACTATATGTATAGCTCCGAATATCCGTCTCCGTAGAAAGTCGCAGAGAATTATGTAGATGTGACTGATTGTGAGTTCATAGACACGTACCTAAAGGTTTTTGCGATTAAATGTTGCGAACATTTGCTGCCTATAAGAAAAGTCATAAATAGACTGCGGAAGATTATTGCAAGTATGATATTTATTATGTTAATTACGACCTCGCTTTATCGTGGCCACTACTATATTCGAACTAATTTGTAAGCAAGTTCTGCAGATGATAGAAATATGCAATATATGCATAATATGCAAAATAATGAATATTTCTTTAAGAAAGAAGATTCTTATAATGAAGAAACATATTTCTATCAAAGTACCACTTGTTTAGTCCTTTCCTATAAGAATATAAATTTGCATCAACTAGCAGTCTAGTCATAAAGGACCTATTAAGGGGGAGCCTGCTATAAAACGCATAAAAAAGAGAATTTTGGGATTTTTTTTTAAAGAGGAAGCGCAACGAATGTTTTTCCGAATTTTTGGGATATGGTAGTCTACATGTTGACTAATAAACAAAATTTGTTATGTTACGAAATGGCTGCTGGTTATCGCGTAATTAGCAGATTCTGTCGTGGTCTCATCGCCGGAGCAAAATTGATAGAAAGTATAGTTGTTCAGTTTGACTTCTGCGAGGCTCAATGAAGTGATGATTATTGCACGTCAAACGAATTAATTAGTGTCGTTTCGAGGTCGCGTTTAAAGAAGTTGTTAGTCTGAAGTAAATGATTTTTGGTTCTATATTTACTGAGACCTTCAACGTCTGTTTTATTGAGTACATACTTCTAAAGTCTGACTCTAAATTTCAGCGCTGTATATAATATTTATCGAAGTCAACGTATTTCGATAAGCATACATACAAATCCCGCAATCCCGTTCTCTTCGAGATTATCGAGTGAATCGCATCGATAGAGCTGGAAAGGTAGTGAAAATGTAAGAGGGAGGGAGGGGTATCTCTCGAAAGGAGATTTTAATCGAGCGTCAAGCCGAGACAACGAATTTACGATCCGGGCATGGCTCTTTAGCGACTCGATTTAAGGCCGTTCGACGAGCCAAACGATACGGTAATTAACATAAAGTATTAATAACGATTCTATCGCTGACGGTCCTCTTTTTTATGCCAAAGCGCTTTTTCCACGGTTTATGCGCCCATTAGATTTTACGATCGAACCGAAAAATAGCCGAACGACGGCGCGTAGGGGGCCCCTTCAACTTTCATCCTTCTTTGCACCTTTTCTACCTATTCCCACTGTCGTCGTCTGTCCACTGTTCTGCACTATTTACACTTATTCGTTAATGATGTAATAGACACAATTGTAAGAGGTACATACAATCTAATTAACGTACTTTAGCACCACAAAATTGAGTCTAGGAGTAGAGTTGATCAAAGATTAAACTAGAACTGCGTTGAAACCGAAATAACAAAAATTGTAATTTCTGTTGGATTTTGATACTGAACTAATAATCAACTACAGCTGTAACTAAAGTGAGAATTAAAACTGAACTGAGCTTAAATAAGACGTTGCAGTAGGTTTTCAGGATCTTTTAAAGCAAACTGTGAGGCGCATAGAATAGTTTAAAGCTTAGGGAATTATTTTTCAGTCTATGAAAAAGAATTACACACACAGTACAGGAAATAGAAGAATGTAGGTCTTGTGGAAATATTCATATTGAGGGAAATATTGAAAACAGGGGATAGTTGTAATAAAGGAGTGGGTGCATTGCAATAATATAAACAGTTAAAAGCCTAACACGGTAGTAACACACCCCCTAAAATTGTTTTTCTTTTGGGTTAGCGTATTGCTTTTCATTTAACTTTTCACAGTAGTTCATCTCTGTGTAGTCTCACAATTTCGTAAATAAATTTCACGGGAATAGACTCGATCTATCGCCACGCGTATAAAGAAGTATTAAAAAAAAGCTCGAAGCCATCGACTGTCGCCCTGTAAGAAAGCACAAAAGCGGAAAAGGGGTGTGGTACGCGCAGAGATATTTCGGTATTTTCTACCGACGAATCCCGGGAGCTGAGTTATGGGATGAACGCTCTAGGTGGTCCCTGGTCAGATAATCGAAGCTCGAATAAATAAAACTATTCTTCCTCGTTCAGAAGCTACATTTCCCTACGCGATTCAATGTACTCTTTTTCACTCTATGACGCGACGTCGCGAAAACGACAAGCAGGGCAGTTAGTTCGCTCGGTTTAATCACCAATCACATGTACATACGATTATAAAAAATCAGTTTCGTAGATGTGTAAATAATTTATTTTTTGCTAGAAATAAAGTATCTGCCTCGTCCAAGTACGTATGTATAACTGCTAGTCAAGGTATCTGCTTCGTTGAAATCTCTTTTCTTATCCGTCAAGGTGTCTGCTTCATCAAGATAGCTAGGCTTGGTTTTAGGCAATAAAAGTAAAAAAGATGCCTGATTGCGTATTCGAGCAACTGACATATCGTCCGAATGAATATGCAGTAGATATCGATAGGTTTTCTGTAAACATTCACGTTCGATTTAATCCCATTGGAGTCTGGATGCAGTGGTATCCACGGGTCACTGGTCCAGGATTGCTGTCCACTTCGTTCTCGATTCCAAATATCAGCAGGTGGGCATACCTGGCAGCTGTGCCGCTCGACATCATGTTCACGGTATTATTAGCCGTTCAACAAAAATACGAGCAGCCGTGATCGACACGAAATTAGCTGTCCGATATTAATTATCCTTCGATCTAATTGCGACGTCGAACGGTCGAACTGTAAAGTCCAAAAGTGTATCGTCCCACGGGGCATTATTAATGGTTGCATCCGGTTGGTGTGTCATTTGTGGCCTTCCCAAATAGACGTGTACGAGAAACTGTCAGCTGTATCTCGAAATGCCGAAAGAACGAAGCCAGAAACCAAGAAGGATCAACAATGATGCGACCGTAACGTACCTGCGATTAATCTGTATCTAGCTTCTAATTTTTACAAATATTTTTCACTATCCTGACTTATCTGATTATCAGCAAACATTACATCATTCAGCCAACACTGTGTCATCTGTACTCCATGAATTCTGAATCACCCTGGCTTCAGTGTCCTCCACCAAAACTTCTCAAATCTTGTATTAAATACTTGTTGTACCATCCCTCTCCTACTTCCAAAAGTCTTAAAGAGACACTGCATTTCCTCAGTTCCAATTCATTACTATCTCAACAGCCAGGTCAGACTTGATCTAGTAAGTATTAATTCAGTTACAATTTCTGCCAGTTCGTATGCTAAGGACCTTTTCACACGAGATATTTCACACGGGAAACAAAGATAGGAAATGTATGAATCTATTCAACATTTATATATTGATTGCCAGGCGAATAAGTGTTTCGTATGAAGAGCTATTGTGCATAGGTAGGTATAACAAGGAACATCGCCCACTTGACAATTTCCAGTTTCCAATTTTGATGAAGTTGGCATATGGATAGAACATTAGTAAATATTTAGGCGCGTTTTCTTCTTTAAATAAAAAAAGAACGGTAACAAATACGGCAATAAATCTACTACCACCCATAGCCACATTCATATAGTTTAAGAATCTCTTTTCCTTTTTGTGTTTCGGATAACCCTTACAGTACTTTTCGTCAACGTCAGGGCCACCCGATTATTTTTCAACTCTCTCTCTCTCTCTCTCTCTCTCTCTCTCTCTCTCTCTCTCTGTATCTGCCCTGTTTTTTTACTGTCACACCAAAATTCAGAACAATAGTTTAAGCCACAATAAAACAGCCTGCCAAACCTCAGGTAATAAAGAAAGTAATAAAGAATTACTTCTTTTTCGGTCCAAGAAGACGCAATCCCTTCTTAACGGCTGAAATTCATGTTCAAGGGATGATAACCACCTTCAATGTTTGAAGACGGGAAATCTATTTATTGTTAGTTCTCGAAAACTATTAAAATATAACGGGGTATAATTACGTAAATGTGCTTAGGAACGTAACTCAATTCCTAATTTCCATATACAACTGTAGGAAATCCAAATATACTACTATTTTAACAAAGTTCATATTTTTCTTTGTTCCTAAGCAAGTCCGAAAATTAGGAAAATTCGAGTATTTATTAGTTTATAATGACTCTAGCTAAAACAGCAATCTGACAGGCTATGGTGACGTTCCCTATAACTCATTTCAATTTTTGTTCAGGCCATGTTATCGCTTATAAAATACCAAATCCTATTTTCCATGTTAAACATTTCTTTCCATCCCTATTAGCTTCCAACAAAATTAACTAAATAGGTTTTCCATCCCCAACTATACGGGCGATTCTCACCGGTGTAACATGAATTTCAGTCGATAAAAAACATAGCTCCTTAACTAATATTTTCTAATACTCTGCCCATGTACCAAGTTTCATGAAACTCCGAAATTATCAGGTGGGTGATGTTCCTTGTAAGTTTCATAGGTTGCCAAATCAGATCCAGTAGACTTTCAGTGCAGTACCTACTTGCCGACGCTGCGGTACTCTTATACTCGTGTTGTAATAAACGTTTGTTAAGCAAATCAGTACTTCACCCTTTTCTTGTGTCCATTACACGACCTTCCCTAGCGTGCGTCGAGCAGATAATTCGTGCCGTTTCCAAGCATTCCGTCGGCGTAATTCGGTCTGGAAACCTCTTCGAAATTTCGAGATACACATCCGCGGGCACGAGTATCGGCGTTTGCAAATCGGCAGGAACGTGCGCGCTGAATTATTCAAGGGGGACCGGCTTTGATATCGCGGGTAGAACGCAGTAGCGGTGTTCGACGTCTTCTCGGGACGCTACGGCGTAGAGAGGGGTTCAGGGGCAAGGAGGGGGGAAGGAGTGAACAGCAGGCAAGAGAGGAGAGGTCAAGATTGTCGCGAGCCTTCTGGTTCTTGCGCAACGCGACAGAGGAACGAGAAATCCACGATTTACATATTTATTCCACGAGGAAGATTCGACGGATAGACGGAAAACGTCGTGACGCATTATCGAGTCACTTTTGTGGGAGAAATTTCCGATCGACCACTCCGTGACCGAGCTGTGACGGTCTACATATCTGTCCATCGTATTGGATGGGTTTCTCCCGACAGCCCGAAGAAAGAAAGGCAATCAGACGCGATTTTGCGACAGGATACGGTGAACTTGCGGAATTGAGGAAGCATCGGTGAACAGTGAACGAAACGAGAGAAAAAGTGTATGAAATTTCACTGACACACTTAGGATTTTCTCGAAAATTAACACTGGGATGAATATATTGCATTCTATGTTCTTTATTTACTTTCGCATAACCATCGTGGTACATTTGCGTACCATCCTTTTGCCCGCGCCCTGTATAACATTCTGTGGATCGCGAAGGAATCCTTTTGATATGGGCTGTCCAGCAACTTCCGTCAAAACTAATTACTCGTTACCGCGCTCGTTTTCCATTTCAATGTTCAAATTCATGCACGCGTAGTTTGACTTGCTTATTTTATTACTAAGGACTATGATCATATGCACTCCGGAAAACTCTTCCCTCTACGTAATATTCAGAAAACAGCACGTTGGTAGCATTTTAAGTTCAGTCTGCATCCGCATACGTCTATTTCATTTTTGCAGAGTGCTCAGTCTTGAACTGCAACGTACTTGGCTACGATTCGACGACACTTGTAAATATAATTGGTTTATAAGTTTCTTCCCCGAGTTCCCAACAAAACATTCAAGTTTGACGGGAAACTACCATTGAGGCTACTTGCTGGCTACTTCTTTAACTATCATTGTACGATAGGTACTTCAATTACCAGGTTATCGTGAGTTGGAAGGAAATACAGTGATGCGCAACTTCATTCATAAAATTTATTCATTGTACCTATGTCCACTATGGGCGAATTCCACGTACAGTCAAATTGTTTGAAAATCTCCTGAAATATGAAAGAGAAATCTGTGAAAGAGACATTATCGAAAAATACAGGTTTTTAACTATAAATTATGACTCGATAACAGGAACATATAATTTACGATAGTTATTCATTTTATTACAAAATCGGGAAAATCCTGCGATCGAGGGCGCGGGCGATTTGGGTGCAAGTGGAATTCGCTCTGTGTAATATACCTAAAAAGTTTCTCAAAATATCAGAAACGTGATCTTTCAGTCACCATACGTACTCTTTTCTTAATTCCTGCGCCATTTCCCGCCTAATAGATTTAATTTCACACTTGAGAAAAATTACTACGACATGGGCGGGGGTGAAATATCCACCGAAGGAGCAGCGTGGTATCGCTTATCAGGGCAGACAGGGCTTGTCGTGTCCTGAATATATCGCGTTTCTTCGGGATCGCGCATCTCCGTGTAGCTCGTGGCGGTTTCGCGAACCTCGCTACTTAACAAACTTACCCCCTTCAGCCCCTTGCCGTCTGGAAATTCTTAACGCTGTTAAGATATGTTAATTTTGTTTACCTATAAGCTATTAAAGGGGCCCTAACGTGCTTAAACCTAAACCAGTTTAGTTTTCGCCGGATGTGTTCACCGGAATACAACGGGCGCGACCTCGAGAAAGGGCTTTTGCAAGCACGGAGAGCGTGGGGAGATGGGGACCTTCGCGACAGAATTTACCGTGACGCGGACGCGAGATCTTATCGATGCCTCGACGACGACGAAATTCGAGATCTGATCCCCCGTCGAAGAGGATTACCCCAGTTTTCCGATGTAACTTCGCTAAGGCTTTGAGCCGAATTCACGAACGGAAACGAGGAACTCTTTGGCGGGGAGACACTGTTTGTCGAATTCTACAGCTACTTGTAGATAATAGAAAAAGTGGTGGAGAGAATGATGTACAGTATAGCTGTGGTACGTAAAGAATTTGAACAAATTTTAGGGAATAAGTATCATACACGTATCTACAAACAATATACATAGGGTAGACTGCATTAATACTGCAATACTCATTGGCACTCCTGATTAAACAGTCAAATATTAAGAAGTACAAGCTTATATGTACTTTTTTACAATTTCTTATTTTTCTTTCACTACAACACTGCAAAGCCCAGTTGCCTACACATTTTATATGTGGCAGCACCACAAAGTGGGACCATTTTGGTTCCATGGCTGAATTTTAGGCGTTTTCTTGAATTTTTAATGAGGGGTAAGTAAGTATATTTTGTCGCTATAGAAGTAAGTAATAGATTGAAATACAGATTTAATAAGTATTGTAAGCGTTTAATAGTGAATGCAATAGTCCGTTTAAACACTTTAAACTTCGTTTGTAACTACATATGTTTGTCTATATAACCATACATTTTATGGTGCCAATGATTGTACTTTTACGCCTATTTTTGTTTTTCCTGGAATATTTTTAAAATAAAAGAATTAATAGATACTCAAGATGTTTTATTTAAATGAGAAATCTATAATCATTGATAATCACTGAAAACTAAGACCATATGAAAACTTCACAAAAAAATCGATTGACGCTTTGAGCCCAATGATGCTATGTAAATGTTTTTGGGAGAAAAGAATATGGTAGCTATATTTTTTTAAAAGAAAATTCAACACTTTAAATCCACTCACGCTGCTCAAATGCTCAAGCAGTTGTTATTATTAGTTTTAGTGTCACCATTACCAAACTTAAATGGCTCCAAAACTGCGCTAGTAGTATTAAAGTGATAAAATTATATTCCCATTACTTACGCTATCCGGTATAAAAAGTTATCGATGTAAATTGACCCACGAAACGAGATTCGATGGTCAAGAAAAGCCTCGCACGACTACAGCTTCGCAGCTGCGCTTATTACTAATCCACGGCGGAACAATTTAGGTGTTTGCCATTACTAATAACCCCGGCGAGCAAACGCAGCATTATTAACAGGTTCGCAAACATCTTCTGTATTAGTGATCCCGTCCCCTCCCTATAACCTACATAGTCTTTCCGTGCACCGATTTTCCACCATCACCAGCCAGCCAGCACGCCAACCCTTATTCCGATCTCTTGTACAGATATTTGCCGTGTCTACACCGTCCAAATTATCTCTGGCGATTTGAAGATAAAGGATTTTCACCGAGCCACTCAGATATACACGACACTCGTGGTAGGATGGAGCTTGAGAATCGAGGGCTGATAAGTCCGTTATCAAACCTATGAAACCCTTGCAGCATGGACTCTCAAACTAAGGGCGCCTTGATATCGTGTCGATACAATTATTGTGCAAAAAGAACAACTCTAATTTCTGTCAAATTGTGAGTTAAAGGACCTTCCATCGGTCGCCTAAACTCCAAACTGTATTATTGTTCAGTTTCCTACTGTATACTATATAGGTAGTTACTTGATCCCACAAGTAACTGAGGACACCAGTGGCACAATAATTTTAAGAAAAGAATAATTCCAGTGTCTCAAATTTGCAATAAATAAATTTTCGAGGTATGTAGGACACGATTGATGAATACATACTAAGCTCCAAACGATACGCAGTCGCAATCTAGACCTTTTTTCAAATTACTTGTGCATCGGAGCAAGGGAATCATTATAAACCGTGTTGGCAGTTTCATGTCACGTCGCAGCTCGACGTTAACTTGGTGGAGGCACATTTTACCACTAATTTCGGCGAATTTGAAACGGAAAACGGGATCGTCCCACCAGTGTTGCAGCGTTTTGGCGTCTTCGAAGTGCCCGTGAAAGTTTATCAAGCATTAAAGTAGGATCAAAGCTGTCTGACGTACGCGCGAGATTACGAAATATTCGGACGACCAAGGGGATTGGCTAAGGTTCTTTTAGCGCAACGCAGTTGGTTTCGAGTGGTCGAACAACGGGTTGCATTAATATTCCGGTAGCATCGTCGAACGGAGCTGTTATAACCCATTCCCCGTGATTCTTGATCTCGTTGCTCGGCTCGCAACAGAAGCGGCCTTCCCTTTGCCTTGCAAATCTTTCCACGAATCGTGCGAGTGTTTTTTGGGACACGCGAGCCACTCGTTCGATCGTTATTTCGCGCAAGGACAACGGAGTTCACAGGTTTATCCGAGAATTCGTTACTCCTGCCAGCCACTGGAATAGACCAGTCCGTCATCGTTTGTAAATCGAAGCTCCGTTTCAACCGGACAGTTTTAAAAGAGCGTTCGAACGGTACAATTATCATCAGAGAAATTGAGCGCGGCACTCTTTGGCGAGCATTAGGAGGCAAGGACTGGAACCAAAGGTATTCATATTCATGTTGCCTCTGTGTTTGACGTTTCATGAAAGCTTCCATGCGATGAAGATAGCGAGCGGAGTATCTGGGATTCTGTACTTGTCTATGAACCGGGATCAATAGGTTTCAAGTTTTTGTAGTGTCTGCACGCATAAACCTACACGTAAACCTGCAGGACGTTCAAGCCGAAGGAACACAAATGCGTCGCGATGAAATACTCAATGACAACGTATTCACGATGAACTGTTACGGTGGCTCTTTATACCCGCGACAAAGCATAAATATGGCTGATTCGCCTGAGGCCACCTTTGTACGGGTCTGTACAGGCCGATCCACTCGCGAGATACCCGCGTGGGACGCGGTATTTATGGACCGTATGAACCGTGATAAAATACGAACTCTCGTATGAAAATGAGGAAAAACCGTGGAAAAAGTAGATGCCAAGATATCGATGATCCTCGGATAAAGGATAAAAGATGAATGATAAAGGATGAAAGGAACACGGCAGAGGGATTCGCTACTAGCTGATGCATTTTCTATTTCGTTGGACGATTCTTATCGGGAAATACTGCGCTGCAACCAGGCAGAGTGCAGTTTATCATACTCGTGGCAACGCGTCCGTTGTCGTCGTTTCGCGGCCCAAGAAGACTACAATGCGCGACATGGTACGCAGTGTTTCCTTACCGAATACACCAATGCTCAAAGTGGAGGTGGCAGACTGAATGATCATCGAGCGTGTACGCGTATTTCGGGTTCCATGAGTCACGGAAGATGACGGTGTCGTTGAATCGTACGCCGTGCTGGGAGTCAATGCCAGAAATAATGTCGGTAGACTCTGGCTTCGTCATAGACGGGGGTGATGTCCCAACTATCATCGGTGAGCGCATTATATTTAACCAACATCTTCTTGCTCCTCCCTCTTCCCATCTTTCACGAATCTTCAGATACACTGCTAATCCTCACTGATCTTAGTGTCTGACGATAATTTTGGTTACTTTGCGCGATGATACCATAGCAGTTTTGTTCCGAAATGCGAGCCAACGGCACAGCGTGGTAACAAACTGGTAGTAGAAAAGGAAGAAGAGCGATTTTCTGTGCAAAAACGACCGGAAGACTAAGCGTGAATTTGGTCTCGTTCCTCCGCGAGGTATCGCTCCTTTTCCGGTGCTACCGCCAATTTGTCCTCCAGCCCTGTGCGCTGCGTTAAGAATTCATGTGGAATCGCGGCAAGGACTCGAACTGGACCAGATATACGTGGACTTGAAGAACTGGATATGGCGTATACGGATTTGTTATCCCCCGATCACCAGCAGACTCGAGACAAATGCGTCTCCCTCCCCCCCTTCCGACCCAGGGGGTAGGGGGCCGTACGGGGGTCGGTGATAAACAGTGTCGCTCATTCACAATGGCCGGCAAACACGCATTAAAACCGACTAATATGAAGTGTATTAATGCGAGCGGCATTGTCTAACCCACAGTGTACACGGCTACTGTCGTGGAGGCTGGCTTTATCCCGCCGTGGGGGGCCTTACGATCCTTACGTACGTATATAGGGCCCCCTCGATATACCCAGTGACTTTTTAAAAGCCGCCCTTGGAAAACATATCCCGGCTGTTCGATGCCTCGGCAACGGGTCTACCGCCTCCGGACAAACGAACAAGTTCGTCGGTTCAATGAAAGATTTTTTGGAGCCTCGAAAAGAAGTGTTGTGCTAGGTTCGAGTGACTAGAGCGTTAGGAAACGACGGAGTCTCTAATACGACATTATCACTGTAGGTACACAAGCTACTTAGTGCATAGATTCTGTCGGTAGATGAGATGATAAACAAGTGAACTGACTGTACGTATCGATGGTTGTAGGAAGTGGAAGAGTTCTGCGGAACACTATATGCTTTTTAGTGGTGCTGAGGACTCTAGCGTTGAATAGGTTTACTAATGCTGAAGGCTTGAACAGAGAATCCTAATCAAGCCCTCGTGGGATATCAATATGGCTTTGCCTTAGCCCAGAGTGATTTGCAGCGTTTAGGGTCCTCGTAGCGGGGTAACGACCGCTCGAAAAGAATCGGTGAACGGATAGGAGAGTGAAGTATGCTTGGAGAGGCGTTCAAGTACAAGGTTACGGAGGTACACCCCGTATGGGACCAATCGCAGGGTAGTGCTGCAGGCTAGTTCTGCCCACTGGTCTAAATTATGGGGTCGCTGTCCAGCGCGCCACGCATAAATGATTGCCCGTGTTATGTTAAACATCCAACAACGGAGAGCCCCGAGAGCTCACCCACACGAAACACCCGACGGAGGTGGGAGAGCGCTTGGACGAGGGAAGAGGAGGTGGAGGTGGACGAGGATGTGGAGGGGAGGAGGGGGAAGAGGAGGAAGCAAACGTTATTTATCTCGGGCAGTCGCACGAGGAAGGATTTTGAATAATTCCTGGTCGGCGGAAGAGGTCGAGTATCTTGTAGCTCCGGATTGTCCATAAATATCCCTGAAAGTCTGTTGGAACTGTTCGAACGCGTGGGACATCGCGTTCCCAGAGACCAATTTGTACTCCAACAAGTCGCCCATGACCTCTGTCATCGATTCGCCGCTTTCTTCGCGGTTAACAGTTTGCGTAGAAGTTTTCCCATCTTCCAACGCCTCGAGTCAGTGGCACTCTTCACCCCAAGCCTCAAGATCGATCCTACTCCCCACGTTTTCCCAACTTCGATGAGTCATCAACGATCAGCTGGACATCCAAGTGCACCAGGAACTATGTGATCGGCTGGGAGATGGGCCGGCCAGTGGCCAGCGCGGAAAAAGACATATTAGAGACATCATAATGCCAGGGCGAAGCTGTGTTCCAATTTATAACCGGATGATATCGCGATAGAGTCTCAGGTTCGAGGCATTGTGTTCGGTAGAGAGAGTTTCGTTCCTGACGTTACACCGGGCATCAGCTGGGTGGGGTCCTGGTGCCTTGGTGGCCTGGCTCGGGCTATCCTTTTGATATCTTGTTAACTAATGCCGGCTATTCGTTACAGGCCAACAACTCCAGAGACGTATACGTTTACCCGCGTAAAGAATACTGCCGCGTTCATGAGTGATTCGACACAGTGTAGGGTCTTGATTCGAGGCCTCCTCGGAATCTATCGGAATAACGTCTTCTCAGGCGAATATTGCTCGGCCATGGCGGAGGATAAAAGAACCCTGGCATCCGTGGAATAAAATCTCAATCTCAGAGTTATCTTCCAAGTCTATCCGAACGGGACGTCGAATGTTTCGATGCGTTTCTGGGAACCACAAAGAGTTGAAATTCCCTATATAACAGTCGAGTGACTCGCCAGTTTCAATTGCAATGCAGTAGAGTTAAGAGTAAAATATTTCCATCATGAACCGAGTTTAACTTTGTTTTCGCCTGCGCGAGTATAATCACACAAATGACCGCCTATACAAAAGGGGCAGAGAGCAAGGAAACTGCGAGAAGAACAAAGTGATACGTGCGATGCGGAGCAGGGGGCGGGTTGCTGCACAAAAGGGTAGCGCAGACGGTGAACGAAGGGAAAAATCCTGGTTATGGGGCACGGGAAAAAAGAGGACAACGGGATAAAGGCTGTGAGCTGAACTTGTGATTCTCATTCTTGAAAGTGGTCTTCGGGTGACCTCGTGGAACGCGTGCTTCACACCGAAAACGAGAAATGTATGCAGTGTCGAGAATATTATACTTGCCGTGAAAAAATCGTTCATATCATTTGGACAAAATATCGAGAGACTCGCTTTATTCAAAGAAATACAATTTTCACCGATACATATGGAACGTGAAATTTGAAACTTGATTATTTGGTTGCGATAAAAAAAGGAATATGCTTGCAGTGGCTGATTGAAGCGCGGTTTGAAGGGAAGAGTGGGGAGGGAGTGTGGACCCTAAATCTAAAATTGCAGCTTTTAGTATTTATTAGTTTCCGAAATATTAATATAAAATTGCTGTTAATTTTTTTACAAATTCTGTTTTTGAACTGTATACATGTAGCCCTAACGGGGACCCATTCTGCCCCCCCCCCCCCCCAATTTGTTCTGCGGACAGTTGGACGCGGTCCCCTTACATCCGCGTGCCCCTCAGAAGGCGCCTGAAGACACTCGTATTTAACTGAAATTTAAAGCCAATTTTCTCGAAAACGGAGCGCGATATTAAAAAATTGTATTATATACTTTCGTCTTATTTTGGCCTGTTGCCCCCCCCCCCCCCTGAGAATATTGATCATCAATAGAATAATAAGTATCCACCCTGCATAATAGGATAAATCGCATCCAAAAGACGCAAGTTTCTAATCTAAATCTCCAAACTCACATCGGTTCGTTACCATGCTTTGCGCCCCCCGCACTAATCATAGCTTCAACCAATACTAATACCCGGAGCAAGTTGGAAAGTGAAATGCGTTGTGTTTGAATAAGTCAACCGAAATACTAAAAGTTGTTTTATTAATATCTCGGAAACTAATAAATTCCCCAAGGAACAATTTTAAATTTAGGGTCCACACACCCTCCCCACCCCTCTTCTCAAACCTAGTGTCGATCGGCTACTGGATCCATTCGAAAGTACAACCAAAAAGATATGTATGTTCCCTTCTATGTAACGAATTTACATGATAAATCGTTAGTCGTATATTAGCAGTAAAAATTGTAGTAATATTAAAGGTGCCTTTCGTCGCTCCAAAACGTTCCAACTTCGATCAAAATTGAAACAAAGCTAGATACATTAACTCGAATAACTGACCTTCCATACGCATTCTATTCATTCCTTGCGTTACTCTCCAGAGATTAAATACGTGGAAGACTTATCTACAACCTTGGTTTGTAGGTATAAATCTTCAGGTTCCCCAATAACCAATCAATCTTAACGAAACAATTACACCTGCATCAACCAGTAAAGAAAACTGTATTTATTATTATTAATAACTGTATGAATTACATCGTTCGGAGAAACGCAATGTAGACCAGACCTCGGGCAAGATTTGGCGTAACGCCTCGTGTCTTCAACTTTACTAATCTCTAAAACGCTGCGTATCCTGACGACAGGTGAATCAACTAGTACGGTTAAAGGAATTAACAGTGGAACCACGAGGTGGAAGTCACTGGCGCGAAGCGGTGTCCAGGAGCAGAGGGTCGTTGGTGGGGCAGGACAAGGATGGTCAAGTCCTTTCACGTCGGGATCATTCTGGTAGGCGGTACCAACGTGGCCAGGCCTACCTCTCCTCTGACTCGAGTCTAACAATGGATCTGCAACAATGCAAGCACCTCGTTCTCGGACCTAGCCTCGGCTCTTCGTGTGTGCCCTTCCTCTGACGCGTACGTGGACACTGATACATGACGAGTAGCCCAGACGACCGAATATAGAGATTCCAACTGGTACTGTCCTTAAACATCCACGGGTTACAACCTCACGAATTGCCTGAATGTTTCGTACACACACACGCAACCAACTATAGACGCGTGATACGCTGTCAGGATAAAAAGGATTTGAATGACGTGGAACAGGGATTTCAAATATACATACATGGTTAGCTACCGCGTGGAAGACGCCTTAGGAAATCGATATAGTCCTTGGTATTGTGGGTGGGAGTGTACTATAGTTGAAAGAAAAAAAAACTGTTGTTCAAGAGCACAGAGTGAACCTACCATCAAAGAATTGAGTGTATTAACATTTATTTACGTACGTAATATAAGTATGGGACTCATATCTGGCGGTGAAGAAACTGTTCTCGCGCAGACAATTGCTTTTCGACGTAACGTAAGAATTAATAACGGTTGATTTGTTGAAATTGAAAGAATGATATCTGGTAAAGCAACAAGCGAAAATGGGAGAAATTCCTTACAGTTTGAAATCGAATTGCAAATGTGGGAAAGAACTATGAATAAGTGCGTTGCAAACGGAAGAAGTAGAAGGATACGTAATGAGTCAGCCATAAGATCGTGGCCCCTTTACTTCGTACCGTCATAGTCATCGTAGTACGTTGCAATTGCGAAATTAATTAAAGCCTAGTCTAACTGCGTCCATGTATTTCTCTCAGACGTTGAATTAAAAAGACTCGTGTTACGCGGTGTTTATAACCGAGCCACGAATATATTACGGGAATATTTGTACGGTTTTGTCCATTTACGCTTCATTAAATGAACAGCCCGGGAGTTGTAGAATTTCTCTGCCCTTCTAGCTGAGGATTAAGTTCTGCACTCGCGGTGCAGGGCGTGTTTCACGTTGAAAAATATTATAAGTAACCCAGCAGCGGATATGAACAGTCATCCGCGTATAATCACTGCGAACCTGTGGCTCCGTGGACTACGAGAGGAAGTGGAAATGGATTTGCGGCAACAATTCTTGCAAGAGACTTAAGAAAGAATTTTTAAAAGCTGTTTTTAGCTAACAACTGGTTCACTCGAGAGCTTTGCGATTGAAGATTGCGAAATCTTCAAGTAATTATTGCGACTTGGTTATCGAAGATTAAAATCTATGCTGGTTTAGGGTACCGAAGGTTCTTTAGGTTGACAGAAACACCAGTTCGTTGCAGAAATGAGTGTCCACAAGGAATGACGATCCTCACAAAATGACCCGTTGATGACGTTGACGGCCACGACGATTCTCGTTCAACTGGCTCGCTAACAAGCTTCATTGCCACTTCAGTATCGCCACCATATCGGCCGGGACTAGCCACAAATCACGCAGAGAACTGGTTATCCTGCCGCGTCATACGTTAACCTACGTTCGCGTACATCCCGTCAGCATTGCCTATGGGGAATACACTTGAACCAGTTCTCCTGCATGAAGCTCCACGTGAAATATCTTCAAGATGGCACGCAGAACGGTTAACGAGGTCCCCCTAAAAGTCTTTCTCTCAACACACGAATCACACGCGCGTCAAAGAAATCAGTCCCGAATTTGGTCACTGTCTCGATGATTTAATTGAGGCACTTAATGGAAAAAGGGCACATACGCCAAAATGCCAGTTCAAGAAAACCGATTTCAAAGTTTTCATTGCAGTATAACTTAATAAAAAGTAATGCAATTAAATCCAATTTTTTAAAGGATGTATTTACCGTGTTTTTCAAACGTTCTGAAAACAGAAATCATGATTTGAAAATGATATGTGTCTTTATTTATAAGTTTCAAGCAAGTGGTTTATGTGCCCTTTTTCGTAACAAAATTGCTTCTTTGTTTAGTTGTTTAAATATACTTTAATATAAAAAATAAAAATACAAAATGAAGCACAAAAATAAACAAAAAATGTAATGTTTTAAGTAAGTATTAGTTTCTTTTATTTTTGCCGGAAGCTGTCTTACACATAAATTTTTTCTTCCCTAAATTAGCTTCTTTCCTTGCGGGTTCGATACTCACTTTCCATATTTTCTCGCTTACACAAAATCCTCTATGAAACATAAGCCTATGTGCCCTTTCTCCATCAAATGCCTCAATCACAAAATAATAATCACAGAGTTTCATACATAACTTTTAGAAAACGAGAACACTTGCCCAAATACATCAAACATAAATATCATCATAAATATTATCAAACCGTCATTGACACAGGCGCGGAACACATTGAGCACCCACTAAAAACCCACGTAAACAACGCAATTCTGTTCCCAGCCCGCCGTTCCAATATCCCCCCAAAAAAGTCATCGAAGACGTGAAAATGTTCGTGTCGTAAACATTCCTGCGTTTTTCCAATGTTAGGCCGACCTCACGGTCGATATCCCCGAAGGCGGGCAGATCAATGCTCGACGACCGGCCCTAAATCACTCCTTATGACAAGAACAGATGTACGCGAGGCTGTCCTGTCGCGGCTAGTCAGCGCAATAAGGCGGCATGCAAGCGCGGAACACGGCATATTCCGGTAGTCTCGTTCGTTCGGCTGCCTACATATCGGATCTATGAGAGCGGCGTTATCGTATTGTGGGCTACGGAGGCGCTCCGCGCGCCTCTCTCGCCCTGTTACGCCGGGGCTCTGTGCAACCGCAGCAAGAATAACGCGACGCGTATATAAAGACGATGGTATATCTGTATCAATTGTATGCATATGTGGCTCCCTCCCTCCAGCCACTTCCTCCTATGCCCCCGTTTCCTCTCCGCCACCCTCGACTCACTCGAAGCAACGAGCCAAGGGACCACGCGGGCCCTAGAACTGCCTATGTGTATTTGTCGCGTTTAACCGTTCTATGGTTTATCGTTTATTGTTCGTCACCGACGAGCATCCCTACGCGCGCCAGGGGGGGAGGGGTACGCGCACAGGAGGGAGGAGAACGGCAGGGTAAGCCACGTTTAAAAGGGCATACCATACGCGATCTTCATTTGAATACGATTATGGATAACGCGATACGAAAGAGCTATGCCGCGGCATCAAATTTGATATTCAAATGGACGATACGCGTCTTTTGTTCCCCCGCTGGAGACCGTGAACGCGATCTGGACCGATCGGAGATTCGACGAACAACGAGATCGGTTGCGAGGGTATCGTTCCCGCTTCGGCTGGCTCGCTCGCGTAAGACGGTGAATAGAACTGGACGATTCCACGAGCTTGGTGGATTAATGCAAATGTTCCGTGCATTTCTGTGGGCTTTGGTAAAACAGTATATTCTTGGGAATCCGTATTACAGGAATGGTCAATTTTATTTACATCAGATTGAAAAGAGAAAAGTTGCAAGCAATAAAACAGGTAGTCTTCTGCGCTCCCTTAATATAACGTCCCATATATTATGTAATGTTAGAAATCTTCTATATATTTTCTCATATGTGTAGAAAGTAAAGAGCGTTCCATCAATTTTTCATCGAGCAATCCGCCAAGGAAATAAAGCACGATCGCGATCTCCTCGCTCGAGAGTAAGATACGCGATCGGTGACATTTCTATACCAAATATATCGCACAAAGCGGCGCCGCTTCTCTCTCTGTCATATTAAATATTATTTATGTTCGCTCGCATAAAGACCACGGCTGCCTGCGGCCACGGTTTCACGGACAACTTTCCGTACACGTGTACCTTGTGGACACATGCACACACACACACGCACACAAAGGAAAGGATGAAACGTTCGGTGCATACGGTGTAAGCACGTGAGCACAAAGAACAGGCCAATCGAAAAACAATATCGATCCATTGTTCTGGTCAGCCAATAAATATCATAAATATCGGTCCACTGAATTACAAGGCCCAATCTCGTGCGCAGATCGGTCGACCCGCGGCTGTTACATCGCAAACTCGATTCAACTCGCTGGGGTTTTGCTCACTGATGCAGTAGCTGCATACGCGCAGCATTCGATATAATGGAATCCGTATAGAATTCTGCTTTTGCACTGGAACTCGCGGAAATTGTATTCCCCTAGACATTGGACATCGATGAATGGAGAAACGGAGATACAGCTCGCTCGCAAGTAGTCTAAAAAGCTAACAGTACGACTCTACCCCCGTTCCAAGAATTCGCCGCGCTGTCAGCAGCGTTATTTAACGCTTCGTTATTAGCTCGCCTTTTCAATCGGCTGTCAGAGGCACGATTGCAACCTGAGACATAATCAGAATGCGTTTACGAGCATTGAAATTTCTGCATTATCACCGTGCAATTCAATGCCATTTCCTTCCGCAAATGTAAGTGATACGTATCTCCGTGATTCTAGTGCAAATGGAAGATGGATATTGTGCCGCATCGCGTATTGCGTCAATACAGCTGCACAGACGATCCCGATAGAAGGAACTTCCTGGACCGTGTGTAAAAATTTCTGTATTGTAGAGAGCCACCGCGTAGAGTAACATTATATCACGTTTGTTCTCGTCTACCGAACTGAGACACGCGTTCCTACTCACGTTTCGGCGTCTCTTTGTGCGTCACTCCCCTTCAGGAACTATGCTACGAACATCCACGGCTAAATAACAACATTCGCTTCCATTTGTTTCGTTCAAAACCATTTTTCAATGTGTGGGGAAATGAAACGGTGTTTTCCTGGAAACTTTTCCTCGGAAAAGTGTACCGTATGAGTTGGGAACAGAGATCAGTATTTCCATGTGTCACTTTAAAGATAAACTTAAAGATGTGACGTACACATAAACAAGAGAAGAATGAAATCGGGTTGTATTGAAATTGTAGGGTAAAAATGAGCGGAGCTTGAAATGGACAATAATTTTAAAAGATGGATTTAAAAATATTACAATTGATTCCTCAAATTTTGCGTTAACCCGCTGTGGGGCACACTTATTTTCGCACCTTCCGTGGGTACACAGAGTTGTTTATGTCGATGGTCGTTTTTTTTAATGCTTTTGCCTATCAAAAAATCTGACAAAATTATGGAATACTTATTCAAGCCTCTACTTTAATATACATTCGTTTTTTCAGTAAAATGTCTAAAGGATTAATTAAGAAGAATACAAATTCGGAAAGAAGTTTAAGAAAAGGGGCAATTTGCTCGAGACATAAAGACCCAGTGTGCCCACGGCGGGTTACAAATGGAGAAAAAGTCCCATTCACTAGAAGTTTACAAAATTAGTGGTTTAGGCATTATTTTACATTTATTTAGAGACACCTTATACATATATAGTCAGATAAGGAATGTTGCTAATTGTTAATTTAATTAACACAATAATTGCACTGTCTATACACATGGATATTACTGTAAATTAAACGCGATTTTTTCATTTCAAGCGAGGATTACAGTGCAACTATTGTGTATGTGTGTGTTGTGTTCGGTACGTTATAAATATTTTAAATGCAAGGAAAGATAATTCGTGTTACAAATTTCATTAAATTTGTGAAGAGATTTCCAATCCTTAGCGAGTGCATTAGCAGCACTTGGTAGTACTGCCAGCGCCATCTCTTGACGAGTATTTGTAACCACGATGGACCGCCAGTGATACCCAACTCGTAGATCCAATATTTTACAATAACATTCTGTATCTACATTATTCCTTTATATTGGCTGACATAACCTATTGCTGTCAATAGCTGAAGACTTAGTGTTCGGAAAATGTTCATTTTGAATTCATAAGTATTAGAGTACTACACAGGAAACCACTTTTTAGCATAAAATTTTCTGGAGATTTTAAAGAGTGCTGTAAAATTATGGAGAAAAAATTGTAAAGAGTAGCTTGCTGTTACATGCAGCCCCGCTCATTGTACAGTGGTGCATGATTAGGGTTGCCAACCGTAATATAATTTAAAGTATTGTATTATATTTTTGTCTACTGTACTATATGTATACTGTTAGTAAAATATATAGTACGTAAAAATACTATATTTCCGATACATCCATAAATTTCTGCAATTTTTTCTTATTTCTATACTCTACGGCAATATCAAAATTTGAATTTACGAATTTAAACTTTAACACAGATGATTTTTTCTATAATGAATATGAAGTGGCAGGAAGCGAGAAACAGAATCTGTGTATCTATCATAAAAAATGAGCTCCTCATATATGTTAATTTGGACTTTCAGTGCAATCAATCCTTGGGCATATTTATTACACACAATAAATTAGTTAATAATGCAAAATGCCGCAAAAGATACACATTTTATTTTGTACCACTTTCCTCCTTCCCAGAAAAGAAGTTGACAACCCCATGCATGATTTCCGTTGAAATCACCTCGAAGTGAGACTACATTTAATTGCAATAAGTCTTCACTCTACTTTTCCTTTATATTTTCGCATCGAAAATGTTAAAAATACACTTATAACAATTCTCAACCACAGTGACTTTGATTTGTTCTAAAATTCTGTGGAATCCTCGTGAAACGCAAAATGTGTTACCAACAGTCCTACCAATCGTTGCATCATTTTTAGGCGCCAAATTCGATCTCAAATCTGGGGACTCCCAGATTATGCGTGTCGCGAAGATTCTGAAAAGTCTGAAACGAGTTGGATATATGTAGACGGACCACTTGGATCCGCGAATTTTCCGCGAGTATCCAGCCGCGGTATAATCTCGCATCGAGTGGTTGGATAGACCCAGAGGAAAGAGAACGGCGCGGCCGCGGGAAGAGCACGGGCGTAGAAGCACACACGCTCAGGGGTAAGTAGAAAGAGGGGAGAGGGAGGGGAAGTTAAAGAGGATTGCCGATCCATCCATGAGGGACGATGCAGTCTCTGAATGCGAGATAAAACCTCGCTGATGCCCAGCAGAGCGATCTGAGTGGTGCGAGTGAGAAAGCAAATCAACAGGGTGGCGGGGGAGAAAGAAAAAAATAGAGGGTTAAAGAGAACTGGCGGGCAAAGAGAGGGAGAAAGAGAGAGAGAGAGTAAGAGTGGGAGAGGGGGGTTGGGGGCGAGGAGACCCATTGAATACGGCGGAAGGTAAAACTCGAGGCACCAGATCCGAAGAGATACTGAAGACTCTTCCCAAATCCATATAAATTGTCGTATTGTCAGAAGGCCGTACCGCATACCGATTCGAGATGACACGTAAAAAATCTCGGGAGCACTGATGTTCGCCACTGGTCTCGTTGCGATTTATTTCGAGGTCGATACAATCTGTGAAATATACCGCGAACTTTCAAATACGATTGCTCCTCTAGCGAACAGTTCGTTCTGCGGTGGATACATAGCTCTGTAAACTCTGTTGGACGATATCACCCTCTACAAATTGTTAGGGCCTCCGTGCAGATATCAGCTGAGGAACCATACGAGATAATATTGACCAATTAATAAAGATACTAGCCACGAATCCCTCGCGCCTCTTTCGTTCAATAAAGGACACCAAGGGTAACCAACATGGATTGTCCAGTTCCTGATACGAGGAAACCGAAGACCAGCGGCATTGAAGTTCTGCCCGGGGATCGAGAAAGAATCGAGGAGACGATTATCGCGGGCAAGCGTTTACTGAGACACGGGCCATGCCACTGAAAATAGCCAGGCGCGAGTGGCAAAATTAAAAAGGACCACGAGAAGCGCCTTTAATCTCCCGGTCTATAAAGACTGTTCCACGGGGAGAGGATCGGGAAGAAGGAGACGCGAGGCAGGATTTCGCGCGATTCGGCAGCAGCAGACGGTTTCGAAGGCATCGGCAGAAAGGAAATCGGCTTACCCGGGGCAAAAATATACTGATATTTATGAGGGTCGCGACATCAAGCTAATCTTCGGGAGATAATAATTTATCGGCCACCGCCGCGCCAAGGAGGTGTATTTTGACTGAAATCCCCTTTTGCCCCTTCTTTCTTGGAGCGTCTTTCCACGCCGAACCCCCCACCCTCCACTGGACGATTTCGATGCTCCCGAGCAACGACTCGTATTTCAGTCGACTTCAAAGACCTGGTTGACAGTGCAACGTGCCGAGGGCTCTCTCTCTTCGGTGGCAAAGGGAGGAAAAAAGCGCGGATGTCGACGGGGACCGATGATGCTTATTGATAGCCTTCGCGAATTCCCACTACAGGGGACAAATTTACCTAGAGAGAGAAACTTATCTGCTCGTAGAAGTGTAACGTTGTTGCAATATACCAACAAGGTTGCTAGAGAATTGAAGAATGCGTATAATGTACATATAATTTATGGTATCGGCGCACTGGTTCGGTCTCAAAACAATTATTTGTTTAATTTAACACAAAGCTATTTATAATGTACATATATATTCTGGTACGACAAGCTTCCAATGCTTGTGTAACTATGAAGTATCTTCAATAGGGTGCTTGGGTGCATTTCAACCTTTCACTCATATATCTGTTGCAATTGTTTCTGGCTAACAACCTGACTGTGAACCATAACCAAGTGTGAAGACGGAACAGATCCCTAAACGAAAGAAATCCCTGAAAGTCCCCGTAAATTGACCATCTCCTCACGCGTGGCCTTTCAAAGAATCGAGGATCACGCGAGTCTGGCGCAATGAAAAGCTACGCGTCACGGGAGTCGTGCACGCCCGCGCGCGAAGGGCCAACAGACGGTGTACCAGATCGAGACGCAGCCAGAATAATAATGGGATCCGAATTCCACGGTTGATACATCGACCGACGTTTCGTTATTTACGACAGCTCCCCTTAATCCACGCTAGAAACGGCGAATCGCATTAACGGGAATGGTGAATCCGAAAATCTGTCCCCGCACGGGAGCCGCCTCCGACGCCGCGTACGAATCCTGATCACGAATCGCGAGCGGATTACCCTTCCTCAAAAGCAAGAGAATGTTAATACGAGCAGGAATGCTTCCTCACGGTGCGAGGTTTTATCTGATCCGATCAGACCACAGTTCTGGCCCATTTCTGTGACTCGAATGCGTCTCCTTGCCACGATTATTGACTCACCAGTTCTCTGCATACCACTTGGACTAATTTGAACGAGAATAATAGTGAAAAGCCTTCTTTTCACCATTATTCTCGTTCAAATTAGTTTTTAAAAAGAAATCAGAGTTCTACGAAATCAACTAAAATTGTAAATTGTTGTTGTAAATTTTAGATTGAACTTACAAGGTTGGACATGTGATATTGATATTCAAATGTCATTGATAGTTAATTATAACTAGCCGTGAGGGATAATGTTGTCTTCGTCTGGCAAAATGTATCTCACAAATTGTTGTTCACCTCTTTCAGGAGATCCCAGGAGAATCCGAAACGCAATTTGCAAATATTTCGTTATTCATCACGCGACAATACCGACAACTCCCCCTTCGCAAGTAGATACTTTCCCTTTCCATCAGTCTTGCTCATTCATCCCCTGTTCCTTTCCACAGAAGATATTTCCACAGATTGTTTGAGGGCATGTAGTGTACACTGTAATTTAAATATTAGACAAATTTTTATATAACTTGTTTCATCGACTGATGATAGAGTTTAAGGGCAACGTAGGTGTATTTTAAGAACTAGTCTCCCTTGTCGAAAATATTTAGAAATGTCGTATACCTATATACATAGAGTATTAAACATCGATAGTTTTATAAATTACGAGATGCGTAGACAAATTTCAGCAGGTTTCCACTGAAATTTTCTATCGTAGTTCCTGTGTTTTCCGTGAACGTTCGAAACCATCCCATTACTACCCCTGTACCATTGTCGCAAATCGATTATTTGCCACAGGGAGTAACGCGAAAGATCGCGTGTCGCGGTAGATAACGGGGCCGTTTGTAAAATGGTAAAATTCGTAATGCATCGCCGCGAAAGTGGAATAAGCCAAGACATACGGGGGTGTGGGTGGAGTCTAGCGGCGAATGGTGGTGGTGGTGCGGCAGCAACGGTGGCGCAAAAGGGGGGTGGCGAAACGAGAGGGGGGGATCTCTCCTACGTGTACGTTTATGTGTCTCATTTATCAGCACAGATATTATTATGGCTCTACGCGGTCGGAGCTAGGAATTTTACATACGTACGGACATTTGTACCTTCGCGATATAATATAAGGACGTAATAATGCACGGGCATACAAACGAGCCCGGCGTACCAGCACTTTCAGCGACGTCCTGATGCCTCTGGCCCGCGTATTTCTACTTCAACGGGTTGTTCGACGAGCACAGAATTAAGCAATTCCTGTTTGCAATAATTGAATTCGAGACTGTTGATGGTTTGACTTCTTGGTAACGTAATCGAAGTTTGATCAAAATTTCACTAATGCAAAGAAATGCACTATTTTGAAACGAAAAAACGCAAATTGAAGAGTTAAAACTAAACAGTTTTTTATATACATGGGCTTTAAACTGATATTTCTTTAGCTATTTGAATAAGACAGATGCAGTGAAGTGTGTAAATCATCGAATGCTTACTAATCTTTGGAAATGTGTATAGGGTAGATGTCCCAATTACTGCCACTTTCTTTATTTTATGTAATAAAAACGTAAAGTATAAAAAAATGTACAAAATATGTTATATTTAAACGGAGATTCTGATTTACATAAAAATAAAACAAATAAAGAAATAAAAAATCATACGGACAGGACGATTTTTGAGGTGACAGTTATAGGTACACTAGGATCGCTCGGGAATTTTAATTAATTATTAATAAATTCTTCATATTTAATTCATAAAACTATTTTTTTTTAATAAAAGAGATGTTAAATAATATTATGTTTCAAACTAAGACGATTTTTAGGTTAAACAACACGTGAAATGATTAAATGAAGTTCAGTTATAATCTTAAGGTGGCAGTAATTGGGACATCTACCCTATTGGAACACGGATGGTATCTTTTGTTGTGACTGCATCATTGCAATTTAATAATTAGTAATATGAGGATGTTATTGAATGATAGAATTCGTGTTTTGATGGTGTACTCTTGTCTGAACGTCTGTTAAGAGGAGAGAGAAAAGGAAAAAGAGGAAGATGAACAGGAAGAAGAAGATTGAAACAAGAAAGAAAAGGAGGGAGAGTAGGAAAAGAAAGAAATAAAAGAAGTAGTGGTAAGGAGAAACAATAACGACATCAACTTTCAAAATGATACCAAATCATTTTTCATTTTCATTTACAACCTGCTCTATGAATTGTGGGTACTAGCATGTCTACAAAGGTGACGACAAGTTCTTCCAATAATCGCAACGAAAATCACAATCATCTCGCTTTATCAACAAAATGAACAAAGCCTTCATTGAATTCAAGAATAGTTGACTCTGAATGTCGTTCATCCATCGGAAGCACAGTACCAAAGTATATAAGGGAGAAACAGCCAGCATGGTAGATCCTCGAGGATCTTCCAAGCTCTTCCCAAAGATACATATATCCCAAACGAAGCGATCTTGCGCCTCTGTCCAGGGGAACTTCCATGCGTGCAGCACGTATGGGCAAGGCACGAGAGATATCCAGGCCACCCCCGCGCGCCCCCTCGGCCCAGAAGGATCCCTCCACGGTCGTCAAAGCTTAATACATTTACAGCTCACGAGAGCACTCGGTGCTGCCGTGAGCGGCAGTCTTGGATATTCGCCGTTGGATCTCTCTATAGAGTGTATCACGTTTGCGCATGTGAATATCACACGTATAAGTGGAAGAAAGATGGCCCGGGCCGTCCGTCCCCAGCGGCTAACCCCCTGATATATCGTTTACGTGTCTCGGCGTGCATACGTCGTTTGGGACACACGACTATCCCCTTCCCTCCTATCTCTTCGACTCCTCTGGCTTCTTTTCACCGTCTTCCTTCTCTGCACGCTGCTGCTCCGCCGAATGCCTCGAGGATACCGCGAATCCTCGTTTTACGAATTCACGGGACGACTAGAGGACGGAGGTTCGAGAACTGCGCTCGATACTCACCCCCTTCCTGCCTCCCTGCGAGCCTGGCCCGTTTCTTCGGACGAGACTCTGTCGAGCGAGGGATCGCGTGGCTCGAGTGATGGCTCGCGTCTTCGCTACGACGAGGTGGCTTGGTATTTTCGATTGACACGGTCAGCTGGAGAACGGAAGTATTCAGAAGGCAACGAGCTCTGTCTCGTGATTCGAGGAGATAATGCCAACGAAGAACGGTGGTTCCAATCATCAGAGCATTGCAAAGTGTTCTTAGTGGAAGCCTAGGTGTCAGTGACCTCTGCATGCTGAAGAATAGTATAGCTCTTCTAAATATTCCAGGGAAGGTCGCCAGATACTTTCCCTTGAAGATGAGTCTAGTGTTCGCGACGTACACGGCCAGCATCGCATCGATCCAGTGTTATCATAAAAGATCTGGACAGAGAGGGCTGTAGATGCACTTCTGATGTTGGTCTGGTTCCACCCAGTCGGGAAGAAGTATACCGCGAAGGGGAGTCTTCGGAGCCGAGCGGCCAGGACTTAGCCATAATCTGAAATATATTGGTACCCGGTGTTTGTCCACATCTCGTTGACCGGCATTATAAATCGGCGAAGCGTAGGCATTCGTTCGAGGACATTAGTCAAAGCCTGGGTAATGTCGTACGCGATAATGCGGCTGATATCGCGAATCCCTGCGCGCGAGCTGCGTATGTGTGCGCGTGTACAGCAGAGGACGACGCTTGCAGGTAACCCGAAGAATCAGAAGGTCGTCGGGAATCGGCAATGACCTCTTGGCTGAATGTTCACGATCATGGTCAACGAGACGATGATGGTCTATAAACTAAAGAGGATTCTATGAGTCGAGTGTTTGTGGAGCGAAGGCGACAAGGTCACATAGTAAACCGACAGGACCTGAGAGTGCTAAATTTTTTTAACAATTTGGTACAGGATGTTTAAGCGGAATAATGATCAGCGTAATAGCCGAATAAAGATCAAAATAAACTTAAGTCTGAGAGGCACAGTAGATATTGGTGGTGCATCCAAGTTAGCTTCCTTTTCGCAGACCAAAGGTAGGGTAAATATACCAGTAAATGGACACTACCAGTGAATGGACATTTTTTACTAAAACGAGTAAAATAAGTTACTAAACTAAGCAACTAATTAATTATAGACTTCTTCTAGTTTCTCGCTTCAAATCCAAACAATTTTTGCAACACGTGGAATCAATCGCGCTGCAAACATAATTTTATAAAAGTGTCCATTCACTAGCCTTGAGTGTTCATTTACTGGTGCGTTTACCCTATTATTTCTTCTAATCGACAATCAACAAATTTGACTATGTGAAATCTACAAAATTTCCTTTATTGAAAGCGAAATACGAGTTCTCCAGAAACATTCCAGCAGAACAAAATCACCAGCTCAGTAGGAGCGACGAATACAGCCGAAGAGGAGCCAGGGTACCATCATAAATATCGACATAAGTCACCGTGATCTACGACCCCTGGTCGCTGAGGTATCTCGAATCTCGAGCGGCAACCTGGAAGGTCCGCGGAACCGATAGAATACGAATAGAGATCGTCTTTCCTCCCCCCGCGCCCCCTTTCTCCATTCTCCCCCCTCCCACGGGGGTACGGAGTAATGCATTTATATAAATCAGGTTCAACCGCGGACCACCATAAAGCATTGCGATGTTTCGATGTCCGTAAAGCATTCCTGGGCGGGTTCGCGTTTGATTCACGCTGGTCGGTGTGTGGGGCAGGCCCTTGAAGGTCCCATCGGCGGTCCACGGTGTTCCATACCCGTCCATTGGATCCATGTACACACCATGAGAGACCGTTCCACCACCATGAAACAGGCGTGAGAGAACTTGTCGCCGGCGATAATAGTTTATTTGTCGCCAGGTTCGCCGGGGCCGAGATATGTTCCGGTTACTCGTCCCGTTCCTCCCGCGGAGGATTGTTTATTATGCGAATTGAACGAGCCGAAGGCGATAAAGATCCCGTCCGTTCCTTTTCGCCGATCCATCCGCTTTCCCCCCTCCCGCTCTTTCGCACCTACACCCCAACCCCTTTTGATATTTCTTCCCGCGTCACAGTGTCCCTTTCGCCTCGGCCCACGCCCACCTCCTTAATTGCTGATAGTATCGATCTTCGAACGATCGCTGAACCGGGGTTCCGCGTGTAATGGATGGTTCTCGCACGGAAATTACCACTGAAGAGGGATTTACCGAGTAAACTTTATTTCGTTGACACACTGAGATTGTAGAGTGCGACTGACTTCTGCTGGCAGAGTTTGACCTTGTACTGAATTCGAACTAGATTAGAGTGAGATTGAGACTGAACTGCTTTCATACACGGGATTTTAAGGGATTCTTGGATAGCAGCGAGGGTGGTAGCGTGGAACAAAGGATGAAAAGATTACATTTCTCTGGGTTATGTTGCATGTGCGTATTTTATTCTATATAGTTGCTAAAGAAAACGTGTTTAACGGAGATATCAATGACACACAGGCGTTGTTTAGACTTCAATCGTGCGGATGCGTGACTTTGGCATACGGCGACAGGCAGGAACGCTAACGAAGCAACAGGACGAATTAAGTGCAACGATATTTCTCTTCTAGCCTCATATTACTTCATCGTATCCGAGTTTCCTCATTATAGAGCGTGTCGTGGGCACCGCGTTCGACCATCAGGATAAAACACAACACGTTGCCGGTTGCCGGGCTTCTTTCCTCTTCGCCTCATGTTCTCCTTTGTCTCTCCTCTGTCCCTCGATCGCGTTGTCGTTCTCACTTTCGACTGTGCCTGCTCGAAAGTGAAATGGAGGCCTGCCGCTGGCCCCCGATGACAAACGCGACGACCTCGCGGCCAATTTTTTAATACCATTTTTGGCGACCGATCGCCACGGGGAAAATTATGGCCGTAGTTGAGGACCGTTTGTTCTGGCGCGAGGAATCTACCTGCTTGCGTTTAATCGCGGCTCGTAATTTTAAAACGACCCATGTTGGCGGTGTCTGAGACATCTGCTCACCGAACAGTTCAATTTCTTTCGAAGTTCAAGTGATAACGATGGTAACTTTGTGGCGATGCAAGTTTCATGCGATCAAGGGAGAAGATTCAATGATTAAAATTATCTTTTACTATGGTTCTGAAGAACCTCGCAAGCTATCTTGAAAGATTGTAATGTATATACACATCTGAAATTGCTACATAAATAAAATTATAGTTGAGTTGCCATTCCAACATGATTTGTGTCTAGGGTAAAGGACCCAATTACTGGCAGCCAACCCAATTACTGTCACCTTAAGCTATTTTACTTAAACGTTTATTTATTCATTTTAAGTAAAACAGCTTAAGGTGACAGTAATTGGGTTGACTGCCAGTAATTGGGTCCTTTACCCTACATATAAGTGCATGCGTTAAGAGTCTGTAAAAAGCAGACGCTTGAAACCAATTCCCTCAAAATTTGTTTAATAATACACCCTGTGTGTTTGGTACCTTATTATACACGCTATGCACGAACGTACCGAAAGATAAAAAGTACCAACATTGCATTATATAGCGCGACCACAAAAGCAGTAGATGTCGTGGATAAAAAATTCCATGGAATGCGTAGCGATTTTTGTCCTGAGGACGTTCAACGAGGCATCTGGAAAATGCTATTAGCCCCATAGATATCAGCCAATTTGTCTCCGAGGCTTGTGCACCGATCAGGCCACGGCCATGGCCAAGAGGAATGAAGGAGGAGGTCGGAACTATTCTTGGTCAAGGAAGCGACAAATCGTTTGTCAACGATCCGGTGCTAATAACCGAGACCCTCGCTTTATCGGTGGCTAAGTAATAGCTACCAATAATCGAGGTCTCGGCTGGCTTATCGAGTCCATTAAAGGGTACACTGTTCTTGGTGGTTTTGAAGCATTAGCACGACGCGCGGGTATCTCTAGCCATTCGTCATTCCTGAAATTTCTTTTCGATTCGATGACAGGTCAAAGGGGCCGATCTTGAAACCGGCTGTTCTTGGATTGTTCTTTTTTCTTGATGAACTTATGGGTTGGAAAGATGGATTTCCTACTTTTACTGCGTGTCCTCCACTCTTTTTCACTCCTTTAAGGGGGTAGTGGACTAATTCAGCTTAAGAAAATCGTTTATTTTTTTACTGATTCTGACAGTCTTATCCTTTATGATCGTCAAAAAGTTCAAATAATTGTAGAAGTTAGACCATCGAACGATACGTGATAATCGATATTTTCGATTTCAATACCTACAATTTTATTTAGTAAAACAACTTTCACTTTTGGCTACTTAAGATACAACATTTTAGCTTAGAAATTCATTTTGTTTTATATTTCGGATGAATTATTGCAGTAAGAAAGCACGCTCGAGAATAATTTTGTTTAAGTTACATGTTACATGTTTAGGTTACACTTTGATCTAATAAAAGAATACAGATACTTGTTTAAAATATTAACACAATTAACTTTCCACAGTCTCGTAAACTATTCCCACAAAATTTCAACTAAGTAAGGCGGTTGAATACGTTTCGGCATAATCACGTCCATCACCTTCAGAAACGTGGTTTTGAGAAATCAAAAGCTTTGGAATCAAAGACGATAGTTTTGGAGCACGACGTTAATATATTTTATCTTAATCGTTCATTCATGGTAAAAAATACTAAAAATGTATTGTATATACAAGAGCAAAAGAAAGTCAACCACACACAAATACAGTAAAATTCAAAATCCTCCTGGGATTGAAAAACTAACAATTGACCCGTAGAGCGAAGAATGTGGTGGGTTCAAATGCTGGTCCACTTAGAATTTCATATGTTCGTTACTTTTGTAGATTTAAATCTTATTATTAGGGGATTCATTTCACTCATGAATGTACAATATTTACTGATAAATTCTACTCATTTTTTCGTCAGGTGCCTGCACAAATTTACAAAATCGATTTTCTCAAAGACGGAAACTCATATAGAAAAATATTATTCTACATTTTCGATTTATTTTTGTCCAAGAAATTACCATACACCCGGTTGTACCACCCGTCCCAACTCATCCTGTGTAATCAACGATTTTCGGTATGATACCACGGTCTGTTCAAACAGTTTGCGGGCGGCAGAACCGCCGACATTCTGCTTTTCGCGTCATCGCGAAATAAGGACCGTCTATCAAGGGAAGTCCTGAATCCGCGTGTGGTTTTATCGTGCATTCCTGTTACGTACATCGCGCAAGTATCTTTAAAGCGAGGCTCCTTGTATTGTATTTGTTCTTCGAGGTTATCGTACCTCATCTCGCAGTACGTGACGAGGGACATAATAACGATCGTGCGTGCGTTCAGCCTTCGTAACTGGTTTTCTCGGTTTCTGTAATCCCATCGGTCCGAGTCACTTTACCATTCGTTCCTCTCGCGAAAATTGCGGACCGTGTCCATCAAGATACCATTCTGCTTAAACAATATACCAGTGTCTTAATAGCCTCTCGCATCTGAACAGCTTCGATGGTATGTAACTTGACTAGTTCCCTTTTCTCGAATCCTCAGTTACAGCTCGACGCATTTCGGTTCCCAGGAACGGAAGTATGAGCACGAAGACCCTGGAATCGACGCAAAAGACGTAAATCGCTCAGTCGCGTCGCATTAATTGATATTTATTATCGAGCCGCGGTCTAATTGCAATTAATAAGAGACTTTGTCGGCGTCTTCAGGTCCACATGTTGCGGTTACGCGCCAGCACCGACGAACAGACCTGCGGTCCTCGCGAACTGTGGCGTTCATTACTCGCCTTTCGTCGCGGCGACGCAACTGCGGCTACCTCATCTCTGCCAGCATTTCCACGACCATTGTTAACATCACGCATCGTAGGCATTCAAGAATTATTCAAAAGACCAGATTTCGAGCTGGCGCACACGAGCTGGGAATCGAGAAAGCCGTTGAAGCTTCGGGAAAGTTAGCCATTTCGATCATTCACACTTGTGCGTTTGTTTTAAAAACAGGGATCAAACTTTTGCAGATGTACTCTACTTTTCTAGGAAACGAAATTCTCCACGGGTGGATCATGTTTCTGGCAACGGCAATCTAAAAAATCTTGCGATTTAACGCAATAGTGTTAACTTGTTATTGCTCTATGTTCCTTGCTCATTAATCTTTTACATTTGTACAGCCATTGTTAATGCCAAGCATCGGTGGCATTAAAGGATTATCCAAAAAATACCCCATTCGTATGAATTCAGACTGTTTTGAAAATAAACGATGACAATAAATCTGGAGAACCATTAAACCTTCAGACAAGTTAGCTATGTGGGCAGCTAACCACTGGACTTGCTTGCTTTTGATTCTACAAGATATTTTTAAAATCAGTAAACAAATGTTGAAAAACAAATTCTATCTTGGTTACAGTTGCACATATTCTCGGCAGTATAAAGCTTTTAGACAGGGTGTAGTCTGGAAGCAGCCTTTTGTATCTTATATACTTGTATCTCAGATACCAAATCTGAATATTTTACGTAAGAGACTTTACTTATTCCTGATACTGTTGAATGACCATCTTTCTGCTAGCATTCAGTTAGTCATTGGGTACAAGTTTTGTTGAAATGTAAGAAAATGGCGCTGATTTGGAAAAAAGTTTGACAAAACATAGAAAAGTATGTATTCTCAGGTGTTCCACGACAAAAATTTTTAATTAAGCTAGGGACTATATCGACCCTCATACATATTAAGAATCTTTTGGAATTTTTTGTTTCGGATAATCCTGAGCCAGGAAATCATCTACACTGTGAATATAACTCTTTTCTTCAGGTGCCATATTGACACTGTAAAAAAAAACAATTAAAACGAATTGCAAAAATTCTTTTTATTTTTTTTTGTATAATATTAGAGAAGCTTAATAAATACCAAAAAGATTAATTTCATTAATATGTTGCATTTACTGAGAAAAAATCTTTACAAATAACTTCATTTTTCGGCCGATCAAAGTAGAATGGCCCCTTAAGACGTAGGACACAGCATTTTCACGCAACCGTGGCAAAGACTATTTTCATGCATCCATTTCTCAACTGCAGCGAGTGCAGTGTATTTTAGCTTGTACACCAATTGTTAGATAATTCACGTTACACTAGATCGATTCAGCCTATGCACTATCTATTAAGTTGCAACCGAAGTTTGTTCATAGAAAAGTTACTGAAATATATAATATTGTCCAAGTACAATCGGTCAATGACGTTTCACGCCTCGCTTTCTAACAGCCCATATTCGCTGTTGATTAATTTTTCACAACTATTACAGACAAAAAAAATAATACCACTGCGCGATAGGATAACGTAACTACTAAAGAAGCTTCTAATTGTAATCTTCGATTGGCAATTTTGGTAATCCCGTTCGTATCGAAATTCAGCTACGACGGTGCACGCATTTGGCGCGAGATCCTAGCTCGTAAATCCCTCGATAACGGTTCGCGGGCGTCGATCGATAGTCACCGTCCCGTTGTTTTTCGATTCACCCCCTCCCGCTCAGGGCCCCCTCGACATTTCTTCGCGGTGTCGTTTCTACCCACTCGCGATAACTCGGCGCCGTGTTGCGACTCAATCGCGCGGCTCTTCCGCATAAATCTTGCTGCTGGTATAAATCAACATGCCTCCAGCAGCGTGATACCCCGAAGAGAGCTCGATATATACACTGCTGAAGGACCCTTCGATCCGAGGACCGAGGAAGAAGACACACGAGCTCCCACTTGGACTGTTCCTCGCATCGTAGATCTCAGCGATGCGTCACCTGCATCTCCACTCCATGGAAAGGCATCGGGAGCGCGCTTCTTACTTGTCTCTATCGAACTCCCTTCGAGATCGCTCTTACTTCATACGCGTCAAACTGTGTACGTTCGAATGGTCAGAGATACTTATTTGACTCGAATTTTGTGGTTTTATCTCGCCAGATAATTTTGCGGCTCACAATAGGTACAATTACGGATATATTTTAAGATGACCAGCGCTGATAAGGGAAGTGCATGAGGTTTGAGTTACCGATTTCGTTCAAATTTTGTGTATAGTTAGTACACAATATTTATAATAATATATTAACCGGACAGGATATACTACACAAATTTTCCGAGAAAATCGAATTCTAAGTTTTTCCTTTTTTTGAACCCGCGGTACATGCATTCGTAGACAAACACGAAACCGGAATTACGTTGCAATGGCAACCCAACTATAATTCCAGTAGTATGTCCAGCCATATACATGTTTATTAATTTTATTAATTTACATAAACCAATCTCGTTTTTACATATAAATCCAGACACAGAATTTGAAGAAGACAGGATCTTGAACCTGAGCTTTCCTCAAAAGTTATGCAGTCACTACAACTAGAATTAATGCAGAGTAAACAATTCATAATGCATAATAAACACACAGTTTAGTGTTCGGATTGTGCTTAATGCTTGTTTATACGAGTCGTTGCTGAAACACATTAAACTAAAGTATCGGTTTACACTGGTTCTCCTGTCATTATTGAAAGACCACAACCCCTGCGAAGTGGATACATATATTGGAGATACGACTTATGAGACATGGAAGTGTCTCGTGTGAAAAAGCTCTTAGCACCTCCGTCATAACCCAATTTGGCAAATTTGTTGTGTAGGTACCTCCTTTATTACTTATCAGTAATATCACTTGATTCAGGAAATGAAGATTCACGAACATGATAAGATTGATAGCTAACACAAAAGATACTCAAATGCAATTGTCCCTGTCGATTGTGACGCAATTTACTGTGTACAAGATGCTACGCCGTTAGATTGATTAACACCATTAGATTAATTGCGGTGAGAATGTTGTCCTATACCGAATGGCGTAGCCGGAGAGCCGAAATAGTGAGAACCGAAGGATCCTGGTAGCCTATTGATCTCTTTCCTTCTTTGCTCGTTCACGAAACAGTGAGAATAGAGGTCCGGGGCTCTCGAAGTTATTTACGGCTGCTGATTTATCAGATGAAAGGAAGTGGCTCAGAGGCCTTTCGCTCAATCCTCCGCGACAATATAAGGAAGAACCCTTCATTTTACCATCCCCTTAAACCCATCTGTATCATTCCATCGGTTGTAAGAAGCTTTCCTCGATAATGAAATATAGCAAATATCATAATCATTGTCAGAAATTTGTATGCGCAGTAACTTAACATTGTGACGGTTGATGTCATGTAGTTGCAACTTCACACTTTTTACTGCTATAGGTATCATGCTTCACTCAAATTCCAACAAGTTTCTTTAGGATTAGGTTGTATGTGAATTATAATAAATGCGTTCATATTTCCTTACAATAATATTTCCGGTATACAGTAATTCGTCGTTAGTGTCCCGTTTTTACCATGCGTTATAATCCCGCTCACTATCCCCACCATTTTTTGGAATCCTTCGGTCGAGAGTGAGAGAACGAAAGAGACTACAGCAACTTCGTGTCAACTGTTTCGTTCCCTCTCGCTCGGCTCTTGGGTTTTCTCACTCGCGGCATCGGCCGCACGGAATAGTCTTAGAGCATATACTACTCTAAGGGAATAGTGTCCGCATCGCGTTAGTGTCCCGCCACCAGCCCCGTTCGTCGTGATTATAACGAGGTATTACTGTATTTGTCTGTCTTATTTTGCTCTGCAAACAACAGTCACTCCTGTTCTTCGTTTCTCCGAGTGAAACATTCAGAAACAGTTTACAGACCAACCTAATTTTAAATCTATTCAAATCCCAAATTTTATAGTGTTTTACCAGGGAAACGCAAAAAGAATCATCTCTTTGTTCGTTTTATGGGGCTCATTTCACACGGACGAACGTTTTACAAAATATATTATCACACCGAAATATTGGTAGATAATTAATGAATCTAAATAAATATGGATAACGAAAGTGATCAGTAGTAACATTTTAATGCTCGTAAAATATTAGATTTAAGAGTTTGCACCATGGAACAGTATCAAAGCTCTTACACCGAAACATGGAGCTGTCAAAACGTTGAGAAAATTCAAAGTAGTACAATCGATAAATGACCTCCCCGTTCCTATTTGCACAGAGTAAAATTCTTTTGCAAAGGGTGACAGAAAATGCGGGATGGCTCGTACCAAAGGCGGATCCATCAACGAAAAGCAACAGATTGCATAATTCAAGGCCGGGTACCTCGTGACAAGGCACGCGCGCGGCTCAGCCTTTGACGGCGGGAACATAAAAATAATTTCGAAACCGCAGCGACTGATATACGAGCGAGAGAAAAAAGAAATGGAAGAAAAGGAAAAGGCCTCGGGGAGATATGGAGAGGCGCTCGTAAAGTTTTCTGCCTGTGGCAGCCACGGCCCTTACAACCGCGAACAAACCACCCAACGCGGAGCACCGGCCCTTTTCATTCATGCCTTAAACCTTCCGCTAATGTACTCCGCGGCTGACCCTTAAGGGTTACACGCAAACTGAGTTCAACGTGGGCGACGCCTCGCGCGCGCCGCAGATAAGAGCCTTCCCTTCCGATGGGATCTTCCACATCGAAAGTGCTGGATCGCCTTTAGAATTTTGCGCGATCGCGAAATCTAACGGAGACTGGAGTTTCCGGGTGTAAACCCGTCGATTTTCTTCTGGAGGTTGAAAGTTGTATCAGTGGGTACATAGTAGACGATCACCGACTCAATGATCACGAATTAACAGTAAATATGGAAATATAAGCATACCAGAGGTCGAATTTTTTAATTAATACTGAGTGAAGGATAAAATTGTAAGAATCTAACTATAATAAGCAAAATTCCAGAATCAACCTATACTCTTTATTGTTTCTGTGTTTTAGAAAATCTTCAAAGGGAGCCAGAACTCACTGAGAATTGAGAAGGTTGGCTAAACTGCTCACGATCTTCCGTACATAGGGGAGACCAGGGTAAAGTGAGCCTAAAAAGTTTGACGTAGAAAAAAATTTTTCCCTTTCAATAAAAACGTGTGGAAATAGATTTATTATATAATTTAAACATTACTATTGATAAATGACGAATAGCAATACTTAAAATAAACTTAGAGTATATTAAAATTCAACTTGAAATAAATAATGCAAGAGGGATAATTTTACCCCATGTACGTAGCAGATTTGTCATTTTCTGAGGGTAGTTTCTGTTCTGTCAGTTTAGGATATTGCGCACATCACTTGTGCATTTGTTCTTTGTAGCTCAGTTTACCCCTGTCACTTTACCCCGAATATGAACTCAGTGGAAAATTAATTATTTAATAGTGCTGGGATTAATGTTTTCTTAAACGCGTGTATATGTATGTTTATATTGTTTTAAATAAGTAGAAAAAAATTTGAGCTAAAATAAAAGATTTATGACCCACTTATCCAAAAAGCTAAATTGAAAAGAAAACCAATCGAAAGTGTCTAAAAATAAATTTTTAACTTTTAAAATGAATTTACATTTTTCAATATCTAAATGTGCATAATTATAATTGTTATATTACATACATTTATTACGTCACCAAAATTTGTAAATATATTCTATTCTTAAAGAATAAATTAAAACAGCTTATTTTACCCCGCTCTCCCCTACTGTAATCATAAAATAAAACTGATTTCTAATCGATAAGTACCATCGTCGAGGAATCCTGTGTTGCGAGGCAAGCCTGCATCTCGTCGAGTTAAAAGCGATTCGCGATAAGATTCGAGTTCGAGACGTATTTTTCTCTCGGGTTTCGTCCCGCCTGGGATTCGTTATTTTAGCGAGCATGTGTCCCTGATAACGGTCGATGTCCCGCGAATCGCTTCGCGATAATCCGTGGAGATTAAAGCCGTGATATTGCATGGTTATCAGAGTCAGAAATTTTTGTCCCGCTTCATCAAGGAAATGAAAAACAGCTTGTTCCTCCCTTCGCTTTTATAGCGTCCGAATTCTAAAAAGGAAAGCAGAGTCAACGATACCTCTGCGGTCCGACCGGATACAATCGATTCCAATGAATTTTCTGCCGAATTATAGAAAAGATAAGTGTGGGCGGTAAATACGTAATCGGATACAATGATATGAGAGGGAGGATCGCGACTAATATCTTCCCCCGGAAGAAAAATCCTGATTTGCATAATACTATCCTCAAGTCCACTCAATTCTAGGCTATTGTTACGAAGCTAAAGACACAGCTAGCGGCGCTCGTTTCATTCTGATTAAATTAATTCCGGGAAGAGCGCCGGCACTCCTCTCCTTTTTGTCACGTATGGTTTTAGTTGATTTTATAATGGAGGAAAACTACCCTATTTCCCCTGCCGGTCGCGGTTATGAGGGTGGGGGAAGGCAAGGAGCGCGCTCCCAAATCCCTAGAAAATTCTAATTCAATTATCTTCCCTTGCATAATCACGAACCATATGATTGCCGCCTGTTTTTCGCGGCGCGGGGCTGGCCGATTTAATCGCTGGACTCTCCTTCGGCGAGGAAATCCGGCGAACGAATGTTTCAGCACGGTTGGCGGGAAAACCGCCAGCCTTGCCAGCAAAAGACAAATATAAAATTATTAAATCACGCGGGAAGGAATGGTGATTTCACTGTCGTGGCACTCCACGTTATCATATGTAATCGTGGGTTTTGGTGAATATGGAATTCGATATTCCAGTAAAATTGAGGTCAATGCTGGGATTTTTCTCGGAATACCTATGGTAAATAAGAAAATTTTTTCGCAGTAATCGAATTTTCGCATGAAGTTTTTTCAGAAAGTGTACTTTTAGATCAGAGAAATCTCTGGGAGAGGATGCCTGTTGAGAACCACTGACGGTAGCGAAACAAGCCATACAATCCGAGAACTGATTTTACCATGGCGTATTCCAGCGGTCAATTCAGGATGCCCAGTTGATAGGGTTCAGATCTGTACCTTGGAACTCTCCTCTGCCCTCCAGGCTTTCCGTCTTTCATTCTTTTTACCCCATCTTTCTTGCTTCTTCTTTCCCGTCTTTTTCCATTAGCAATGTGTCCTGCAGTGTTGTGTTCAGATCACAATGATAATAACAAATCTGTAAAAGACAAGTTCGGTTTAACATCAAGATAGTACAACGTTTCAAACAAGTTCGAAGAAAGTAACAAAGTGCTAAAGAACATACAATGAGTACTACAGTCAGTACACAAGTAAACGTCTGACTACGTTTTGAAGGAACGGATAATTTAGAAAACTCTTGCGGATGGAAAAATCGTTCTGCATAATATGAAACAAGAAAGGGATTCTTACCAAATTTATTCATTAAATAAAACAAAAGTAATTATAAAAATAATCAAGCTATTCCATTTCAAACTGGGCTACAAAAATGGAAGATATATAATAAGAGAAACAAATTAAACACATTCAATGGTATCCACCTACCACTTCTTGTATCATCGAATCATCTTTCATACATACTGACAGTGTTAAGAAGATGCACACACGTCATAATCCGCCAAAGGAACATCGACAAGCTTCAAAACGAACAGAACCATTTTCAAGAAACACAATTTTACTTGCATCTTCCCGAAAAAGGGGCGAGGAGATACACGGGTGAAAATTTTTCAAACACTTCCATACGACCCACTGTCCCGAATCAGCTCCATTTCTAGCGTCTGGAAGAGAATCGTAGGGTTGCTCGGGAGATAGTAACTCGCGATCAGGTGGCCGGATGCCTCCACACAGTTTTCCCTTATAAATCTCCGTAGCACGCGATGATCGAAAAATATTACCAGAATATATCAGACCCGTCGACACCCTCTGGTACCCTTTCCTACGCCTCCGCCGCCCCCTCCTCGCCCCTCGGTATCGTCTCCGCCCTCCAGGCCGATGTTCTCGCGCGTCAGATCGAGTGAAGTTATATGGAGGCGCGAGCTTGCGACGTCTATATCCTCAGACAATGATATGTGACCGGGGCAATATCAATAATTTTCGCATTTTTCTACCGCGCTTATTTTCACCCCCCGAGTGGCAGGCCCCAACGGAGTGTCAGGCTCCCGCGATAACCGATTTCGCGTCTCCTTACTGTCCTCCCAATTTCACCGGGGATTTTTCTTTCTCGGGAACGGCGTACCAATGTGCCCCACTTGGTACATTTTACGGTTGCAAATTGGAGCAGGAAAATTCTCTAAGTTCTCCTGTTTTAGGCTTTCATTTAATTCCACTTCCCTCACCATGAAATCTTCTCGTGGGAATCTCGGGGAAGCTTTTGATCGTTGGTGATGTTCTGATGGTCACGTTTCTCCGTCGTGCAGTTTTTTCTCTGTATGCGCATCATCATGATTTGATTTTGAATAACAAAGAGATGTCTGGTGGGGAAAAATTAGTAGAACAAGTGATATAATTAATTTAAATCTGCATTTCTTATGAAAGTCTTATGCAATGAATTTTTTAAAATAAATGGGCCATTATCGACGCATAATATTTCTTATTCTAGTAACACTATTTAGGTTCGAACATGTCTCTATTGTATATGTTTTTATATACGCGAAATGCTCTTAGTCGCGGAGTTTAATTTTCAAACGCTGCATTTTAGTGGTTCTTGCGGTTGCTTTAGCTTCGTCCAGTAGAGGAAGCATTCAAGTTTCACGTTCCTAATCAGGGGTTAGCGTCCGTAACACAAGATGACACGCCAAAAACCTTGGAAAGAGCATCAGCTGAAAATGTTCGTCGCCAGGCAGTTAGCCCTTGGCACGTAACCGTTTAATCGTCCAAATACGAAGGATGATCACGCAATACGTTTCAGCGGGGACACGCGATCTCGTAGCCGCCATTCGAAGATCGTTTCGTTTACAGGGGGGGCGGCCGTTAATGAGGGAGAATAATAGTTCGATACCAATTAGCGAGAAACTGCCCCCTGTAGCGGTGGCCCAGGACCATAAAAAGAAACTGCCGTAGGTAAGTTGGTATGCCTCTAGCATTAACTACCCCTGTTGGCCAGTGTGGTACAGCAGGACCACGTCGACCACCGTTAATTGAACGCACCGCTCGTAACAACCCTCCTCCAGGTCCTGCCACACCGACCACCCCTCCCCGCGCCTTTTGTTTCTCTACGTGGCGTCCAACCTCGCCATTTCAAATCTATACCACTTACTTTTATGGTTTCTAAGCCTAGTCGAGTGTGCACCTTGCTCCCTTTCCACCAGGGGTGGAATAAAATTCCATGGTCCCGTTAAGGGAAGGCCTACCCCGCCCAATTTAGCCGGCCCACGCATCGTCTTGCTGTTCTTAAGGGCGTCTCGTGCTCTCCTTTTTATTTCCTCCATCGTTTGGCTGTAACTGCTTTAACGGTTTCCAGCACATAGTGCCTTGCAGGTTGCGATCGATGATTGCTATTCTTCTTCTTTGGCGTCTCTTTAAAATTAAAAGCTTCAAAGGTGGGTGGGGTGCTTAAGAATACCTGTGATATGGATATACTTCAGTCATTGGTATATTTAAGTATTTGTATTCGAGGGAAATTTATGTTTGATGATTCTTGAGACTGTTGCTTGACCTTTATGGAATTTAATAGTTGTACTATCAAAAGTTAGCTGTATTCATTGCCACTGAGTCCCTAACAAGTTATAATTAGTTCTCTAAGCTCCAGACGGCTATCGGATTGGCATATGCTTCACCAAATTCTGGTAATACTTCTAATGACCAAAACTGACTGTGATGAATGCTGCAGTTACAGCTAGGTATGTAGTCCATTTGGGGAAAATTTATTTTGGTAGATAATTCAAATGTTTAGACTAGCAAAGAAGTGTTACAAGTGTAAAACAAAAATGGTAGATAAGAAAATTGAAATGCTTGGGAGAACGAAAGTTTGTTGAGGAAAGATTAGAATACTATGGAGACGAAGGTAATTACACATTTTCAGTTTTACTATCATCTATTCATATTTTTGCGCATGTGGATTCTATCCACTGTAAACGTATATTTGCAACTGATTTGCAATACACTTCCCTTGTGATTGTCAATACCTTAGCGAGGAAAGTGTAACAAATAAGTTCTGCATTTAATTTACTCGTTCTTCCATATTTATTCAACTGACTTCACTGTTCTAGTTTCACTCTATCTTTCTCGACTACTAATTTCCAATCACACATCAGCATCTTTTCGAATTTCGCAAAACCAATCATCAGAATAATTATTGCTAGTCGCATTTTATGGATTATAGACGTGAAAAGTTACTTATCGCAAGTTTTGCGTGGTGGTTAAATGTATAAATCACAGGGCACAGTTGCAAGGTAGAAGGTCCGTAGATCGTAAGAACAAACGAGCCTCCGGGTAATGGCTGACCAAACGATCGGGCTCACTGCCCTCGCGTTTAAAGGATCGTTCGATTAAGCGTGCAACATCCTGATACAACCTTTGGGACACTCTATCCTGCGGTTGAGATTGGACCAATAGAACTGCAGGGATTCTCATGCTCGTGTGCTCGGTCGATGTACCATCTTCAAGGTCGAGCAACTGACAAGTTTACACTGTGCTATTCAGAATATCTCTAATTAACACTACCCTCTTGTTCTTGGCTTCAACGATACAAGTTGCAAAACTAAATAACCAAATTTTTTATTATAATCAAGTTGTGTGTCTCATATGCCATGTATATTAATCCTGTAGATTAAGAAGAATGATGAAACATGTTTGATATCTGTTGCCAAGCTAGAGGCTTGCGACTCATAGTAATAATATGTGGCATTGTGACTTCCGTCACAATTTTGCAAAACACTATCGTCACTATTGTGGAGCTTCTACTCAAGCCTGCCGATTTCATCAACTTTGTACTTTTAGCCTATAAACCACGTTACAATAAAATGAATTCTAGTAACAGGAAGATGAACGTGCCTATTTCAGATACACCAACGTAAATTCACAGGGTCGAGCTATTGTCCGAAGATACTTCCCCTTTCCCGTGAAACGATCACAGCGACGAGGAAGCTAGCCAGCAGTTCAGTGAAGCAATATTCAAGGGTGGAGTAGTAACGTTACGATAGGAGCGAAGGTCAGTTAAACTGTTCGGAAACTCCCTTGGCTTTCCAATTAAGTAAAGATCCTGACTGGCTGGGGTCAGGCTACGCAGTTGACCGCGCGTTTAACACTACATAAATCGCGGCCCCGTCTTATTAGTCCTTGATCTAATTACCTTCCGATGTCTGACCACCTAGGCAGCTGATCTCGACCTACTTCGAGGGGTCCCGGTGATTATTTCGGGTCGTGGCACGTGACGGTGGTCGCGTGAGTTGATCCCTTTGATCTTCGGCGGCCAGCTGGGTCATCGTTTAAAATTGTCCACCGATTAGTGGGGAATTAAACGTTAATCAATTGGGTACACTCTGCCGAGAATTCTACATTCAACGGAAGGATTTACGTAGGTATCGTGGAATTTCAAAAGTACCTACGTACCGTGAAATTCAAGCGTTCCATACAGAGGCAGGGAAACAGTTTCAATGTAACCCATTACATGGAACACCAGCAACTAATTACTACGATTACATGCAGAATGGGGATGATGTGAAATTAACTTCGGCATTATTCAATAGTTTCGTTTGCGCGTGGAGCATTTGTATTCGACAGATAACAATTGTTCCGCGCTTGTTGGTTTTCAATGGGAACAAAGATCGAATAAAACGTATCGATTATAGGTGGAAGGGAGGGGCTGTATTTTAGGAGAGTGATCAGCGGATCCAGCTCAAAACACAGAAAGCTTCTCCCCGAAATCTGGTTGCCAGAATCGGCCAGCTAATGCCAGGGCATCGATAAACGTCCACCTGTCCCGACAAACACATAAACAAACATTTACATTTAATTGGTGGGCCGCGTGACTGACTGATGGCCGGTCGTCTGAGTTTCGAAGCGTTTCGATGCGGTCGTCACTCTTCCGCGGTTCATGATCCTCGCCATGGAGGAAAAATTTGCCTCCGCATTGGAATCGTGACGGATGCTCCAGCAACTCAGTCGCCGAATGATTAATCGAGCCCAAACGACCGTGAGGCGGTTTTAAATGGCGATCCAAAGCCATTTTTCTCGACGATGAGCGGCTTCAAAGCGATTCCATTCGAGGGAAACGCGTGAAATAGGAAAGTCTGCTTAGCGCTTCGAGTGGCGCAAGCTTTGCAGAGCAAGCTTCAAGCCGGCCAGGCCTTTCCGCGCGATCGCTTCTGATGTGAAAGGTTTGTCCATCTCGCCCCACGTTTTCAACACATGTCGACACTATAGAAAACTTGAACTTTTATATTGCCTATTTTTAATTATACACAGGTAATTCCTAACGCTTTTAAATTCTATGACAACTGACTTGGAATTCTAAATTTTAAGGCTTCGAATATCTCAAAACTTTTGAAATTCGAATATATCAAAACTTTTGAAATTCGAATATCTCAAAACTTTTGAAATTCGAAACTCTCAAAACTTTCGAAACTTTCGAAACTTGAAACGGTAATTCTGTTTTGTAAGAGAAATATCTTGCTATAAAAACTGAAATCAACAACATTTTTGAATAAATCTCTATTAAGCATTGTTAAACAAAATACAAACCAAAATATAACAACATACAAATTCTCGAGGCACGTTGCCAACGATTCTTTATTCATTGATTTTATACTTTTCCTTATCTGAGTTTGGAGAGTTTCAAACCATGAAATAAAGTGCAAAGGTTCCATTTCTCGAAACTTTCTTAGGTAGTTCTATGGTGGGAAAATACTTTAAACCTCGAAATTCATGAAATACTGTAGAATTGTTCGCGAAGAAAATGAACAATCTGATCTGATGAGAATGGCGGTATTAATGGATCTGAATTTGGAGATACATACGAATCACATTGGGAAATGTGAAATTCACGCCCCTGTTAATGCGCCCGCTACTTGTGGGCAGTAAAGTGTTCTATAAATCCCGATCGCAGGCGAAAATTGAGTTTATGAAACAGGTTCAATTCAGAGTTATCGGGTCCTCGCGACGAATCGTGTTAGAAGGGCGACTCTAATTGGTTTTATTGATACGTTAATTGCTTATTGCCTGGCAGCGATCGTAAAGGAACGGTTACAGCTTGAAAGAAAACGCACGATCCAATAAAACAATTCGCCCGCTGCACGATTTACGATCAACGGTTCCCTTCTGTCCTGGATCTTTTCAACTCACTCGAACTGTTATCCTTGATTAACGTGCGAACGGGTCCTTCTACTGCGAAACAATTTTATCCATCAGAACTTGTGTTGGAATGAACTTTAAGGGCAATTGGAAGTAATTACGAACGAAAGTTGTATCTGCCATAGGTGTGAATAAATTTCTGTTTTTCAGCTTCTTTAGCTTTCAAAATCCTAAACGTGTTTTAAGAAACATGGAAATGCATATATTTATTTCGTATAACCTCTCCTTTTTACAAACACCGTTCAAAAAAGTAATCCCACAAGACTGTACATTCGATATCCAAGAAGTCTGGTTTGACATACCAATAAAATAAACGTATAAAATACATTTAAGAAGGTTACTAAATATATGGTTTCATTTAAGGGGATATTCTACTTTGATCAGTTGAAAAATTAAGCTATATTTAAAGATCTTTCTCTCAGTAAATACAACATATAATAAAATAAATCTTTTTGGTATTTATTAAGCTACTCCTATATTATACAAAAAAAATTAAAAAGAATATTTTTAATTTGTTTTAATTGTTTCTTTTATAGCGTCAACATGGCACCTAAACAAAAACGGTATGTTCGTGACGCAGGTGATTTCCTGGCTCAGGCTTATCTGAAACAAAAAATTCGAAAAGATTCTTAATCGTGATAATCGTGTTTCCATCTGTTCATATTTCTTATTTCCAAATTTATTTGAAATATAAATTGTTGTAAGAGAGGATGTAATAGACACTTTTAAGTGTTGCAATATACAAAATACCTACCGCAAATTCGATAATAATTACCTATACTTAAATATTGAGAGAAATTAAATTCATAACCTCGATTAAGCATTAATTAGTAGCTGTCTTTACGTTTTCATTTTAGAATTATGATTGATCAAAGTATATATTCATCCGATTTCGGAATTAATTAATTTCTTACTGTACAAAGTCAAAATCATCTCGTGGTACTTAAAACCTAATTAAATTACCTCTAGGTAGTGTAAACTTTAACGCCACAATGTCGCAGATCTAGATCAATAGTATTCTTCAAATACAATTCAAATAGATAATCAAGCATCATAAATAAATAAATGCAGCAGACATTACATATGTACAGTTTCAAATTTGCTCGACTAAAACCATCGCGTTCAATATCTTTTTCACCCCAGGCAAACGATAAAACCCCACTGATAAAATAAACGATAATAATAGTAATGATAGTAATATGTGACCACGCTGTGCCCTAGGCAATAGTACAACGATATTTCACGTGAAGATCGCGTTCGTAGGTGGAAGAAAAATGACGGTCACCGGTAACTCCCAAGCGAAATTCATTTTGACAGATTTCATACATTGAATTGACGTTTATACGTCGCGTTTGCCAAGATAAGCCCGCTGGGAAAGTGTGTTCGGCGCGAGCCACGCCGTAGCAACGCCACGCCTCGACAAAACTTTCACCGTCCCATGGTCCACGATACGTATAATCCGTCCGAGGGATCAAATTCTTATAAAGGACCAGATCGGGGACAGAGACAGTCCTTGGAAGGGCAACTTTAAGGGGTTTTCATCCCTTCTTCGTCGAGCCGCGTGATTCCCCTACGAATATCGGTCTTCTTATAGGAGTAACCTACCCTTTGTCATACTCTATCGGTCCTCGTCAAGAAATGAAACACTTAACTCTCCTTTGATGCGGTTTAATATGTAACAGGGACATGGATGGATCGAAGATTCGCCGGAACAACGTAAAATAAGGCGGTACGGGCATTTATCAAATCTCTGACCGTGATCGGTGAACGATAAGTTAAGTAACGCTTGACGAAACCTCAGTCAACATCTATTACATGTATTAACGATATGACACCACGCAATCGAAACCGACATCCAACGATTTTTAGTCCATTATTCCCACCACTCACGACTTCTAAATCCAGCCGAGTCTTAAGAGGTGAACACGCACGGGAGCCCTAATTCATTCAGCCGTTCAATTACGATCCCCTGCGACGAAGGCAGGCCGACATTATTCAGATCAAAATATATTTTCACCGTGTTCCCGGCTCACTTTCCCAAAGTTCATTTCCGCCCGCGGCTCCGAATTAGACGCTAACGAATCTTTACGTCCCACCTTTCGTCGTGCGAGCTGTGTCAACGCTGCTGGGCAGATTTCTAGCGTTCCCAACCTCTTTCTCTCTCTTTGCCCCAACACGGCCGCGTGAAAATGAGAAGCGTTTTCGTGGCTGCCGTGAACTACCCACCCTCGCCTCCTCTCTCTCCCGCCCCCCTTTCCCTCCACCCAACCCCCATCACGCGCTACTACGAATTATTGCGTTAAACCGCGTAACTAGGGGGCGAACGTGTACGGTAACTCGGAGCGTATTAACGCGAGGCAGTTTCTTGCCGAGAACTTTGGAATCAATCAGCGCCCGGCACGGATATATGCATTCGAGAGAATTAATATCAGCGTCGTCGCGGGCGACATCCGCGTCGCGGCGTAATCCGTTTAGCGGCAGCCTGCTCCGCTCCGCTCGGGCCCGTTCGGAAAAGGAAAAGCGATGCTGGGAACGTCGCGTCGTCCGCTCGCAAGGGGAGGTCACGGCTCGGCATGGGTGTTCGGATCCCGATTTCCAAACGATTCCAACTTACTCGATATGTATTGCAAACATTCGAATTGGTTTAAATCTAGTTCTGAAGAAGAATTTCTTCGGAGTCTTGATAAATCTTGAAGTTCTTGAAAGCATTGAATGCTATGATCCAATCGTAGTGGACTCACTAATGAAAAAACCTATTTCTGTCATACTTGTCTTTGGAATATTCTTTTATTGTCAGTTTCACATGGGAGAGTAACATTTCAGGATTCAGAAGAATCTTAAAAGCTTATCAATAATTTGTACCGCAATGTTAAATAATATCACAACACCAATTTTATTAAAATCTTCATAATTTCTCCTTCCATTCCCTTGGGACATCGTTAATAAATAATAAATAAATTCTATATCGATTTCTGATACTACCATTGATTATAGCTCATTTGCCCCCACAAAATATTTCCCGGTAAGGCTAGATTGCTGTCTTTCCCTCTGTCCATGTTCGCGATGACTTTTCGTTCCACTAAACTTGAAAGAAAATTCATTTTCTAACGTTAAACGCAGTAGATTCTCCATTCGATTACACTTTATCGACCTGTCGGAAAAGGTCGAGGTAGAATTAGTGAATTTGATTTGTGAGAAAGCTTCGTTCCAAGAAAATATGGCTCATAAAAACGGCGTGAAGAAGGTAACCGCTCGTACAAACAGTAAAATATTTCACATGGCCGTTATAATAAGTGGCATATCTGTTTGTTTTCTATAAAGTCAACCTTTTTCGGATGAACCATGGCCCTCTGGTTCAATTAGCACCCACACTCTGGTCCATTCTACACTTTTGGACAAGTTTTTCGAGAAATATTAATAGAGTAAACAGGAGGTTCGCTATGAAGTGCTTTCCCAGGAATCTCCTCTATTGTGCTCGATCAAACAGACGGAAAAGTATGTGTAAAAATTTGGACAAAATATAGGTGGTAAAATATTGGAGTTCTTCCTCGAAATTCCACGCTACGAACATTCCCGATTCCAAAGGTGAATATTGCTCGAATCGCTTTGTCTCCTTTGGCAGCCGGAACTGCCATCAGCAATTCTCCATTACTGGAGCTACAAAGGGTGCAAGGGACGACGGGATGTTGAGAAATAAATGTAGCTGCTGGAGGGAATGAAAATTGACAGAATGCTAGTCAGAAAATACCAAGTGACATCGAGGGGGACGGTGAAAGTTCCTCTTTAAGCAATCAGAATTTATTTAAAATTGCATGACTGAACCATCCTCGGCGTAAAAATAAATTTGTACATTTTTGAGTAGGTACTTTTCGTATTGTCATAATCAGCGAAATTCGTCCAATGAAAGTGCACAATTGCTCTGCTTGGACAGAAAATCCTCAACGCAATGTAACGTGGATAACAGAGAGGGACAATAAAAAAAAAATAAAGAAAACCCTTAATTTATACGCGCTTTCACTTTGAATGCAATACAGCTCGGCGAGCCTGCGTGCTTACGATTTTTCCGTCGTTGGAATTATCGCGAGTCGCGCGGCGGAAAAATCGTCCCAGTGGAACATCAAAAGAAAAAGCCCACGCTGTTACATCGATGTAATGGCCGTCCAGAGAGCGCGCGACACTCACTCGACAGAAATTGTGTGTACGCCGCGTGGCAATAACTAATAATACCCGTGAAGCCAATTTCGAGGTGTCACGAGAAATGGCTTCTATATCATTCGACCGCCGCGGTGTACACTTCCAATTTCCAATTTCATTGCCACGGCACGCGCGGTTCAACGTATACCTACATACGTACTACCCTGTCGCGTGGTGCGAATTCGTGAACGCCTGCTAAATGATCGCAGCGCGTCAACGCGGCCCGATAAATATTTAATTGAGCGTCGCGGCTACGGCCGAATGAACCGTTCGCGTGTAAACCGCGCTAATTCAATCAACCACCGACAGGGCAGATTTTTCCTCGGATTCGATGAATACTAAAAAATCAATTTCTCTGCGTAGGAATAAATAATCGATACGGCATGCATGTAGAAGGTACTACGTGGTTGATCAATCAATTGTAATACTGAAACGAGGAATAAAGCAGGGGTAAACTTCCCGAGTGACTTTCAGCAGTCGATGGAATTTGTTCTGGCGTAGGACGGGTGTCCTTTGTGGGGTTCCGTGTTTATTTTGGAGGACGGTAAAAATATGTATACTGCGTTAAGTATTTCTTTCAGAAAATACGGAGAAATTATTTTACAAACCAAACGATTGAATTCCTTATTCGAGCTAGTGATGTAAGTACATAATAACTAAGAGTAGGAGGTTAATTGAACTGATTTAACTTGCGTTAATTTGCAAACGAATGACGGGGTAATTTCTGAAAACACAAGTATTTTGGGATTTTTTTTTAAGAACTTGAAGACTTTTTTTAAATAAACGTTTGTATATTTGAAAGTATATATTTTACAGTTCTTGTACTTTTTTTTGCAATGCGATATCTAAATAAATAATGGAATTATAGTAGGTGATCTCTCGACAGCGTTTTTTTTTATTTAAGCAGTTTAGGTGACCACTGTAGCTTGGACCTGGTTCATCAGAAATAAAAAATTCGACCAAATTTAGTTAGTACATTAGTTTATCTAGTCCTTAATAATCGGTGCTTTTTAATTTCCGTTGCGTAGTTTTTATTGTACAGATGAAAAATGATGAAAAATGAGAGCGATTCTATGGCGAAAATCGATACTTTTGTTATGAGAAGCCGCCATTTTGTAGCAAAGTAATTTTTCAAGATAATGAACGATCAAAGACTAGATAATCTAATATACTAACTAAATTCCAGCGAATTTTTTATTTCGGATAAACCAGATGAAAATTAGAGTGGTCACTGCAAACTACTGAAAAAATATCGCTGCCAGGATATCGCTGATATATCTTTTATTTATTTATATTTTCCATCGCAAAAATTACTACAAGTAGTTTAACATGTACACTTTCGAGTACACAAAGGTTTGATTAAAAAAGCTTTCAAGTTTTTCCTCCAAAAATTCCCGAATATGCATGTTATTTCAGACCTCTTTGAAACAAGAATCCAAAAGATCTGACCGGTTGGTCTCTACCGAAAAGTAGCTCGTATCTGTGGTATTCCAAATAGCCTTCCTCAAACGCTGTGTATTCCCCCACAAATATCCTCGCGCTGAGGGGACAAATAGTGGTTCACGCTTTAGAAAAGGGTCGCGGTCGCGCAGTCCTTCCGTAGGCGTGTTCTTTCAATGGACTCACCAGGTCAATCCGCGATTGATATAAAAGAGTTCGGTAGCCGCATCGAGGCCCTCGAAGCCCCCGGAAAACCCCGCTAAATCACCCGTGCCGAGGGTAAACCGAGCCAGAGATTTGTGCGCTTGTAAGCCGAGCTACCCCCGATGTATCACAAACGATTGGGCGGGATAAAAGGGATGCTGCACACTCGTTCTACCCCAGAGTCGATATCATTCTTCCAGTGATCGAGCCATCTCGACTTGCCGCGGGATCCTATGGCCGACTGGACTCGATTGGCGAAAGATAAAACCGACCAAGGGAGGTGGAGAATAAAGCTAGGGGTAAACAAGGAGTAGTTTCATCCTGGGCTTACTTAGAATAGGGTGCGTTTTTCTGTGTATAAAAAGTGTAAATTGAAAGGATGAGGACTTGGATCGTTAGTATTGTACCTTGAAGAGATATTGATTAACCTAACACCCACACCTCGAGTAGTGTGCGAAGCAATATTCTTGAGGGTGCAAGCCTGCAAGCGTTCCTGGACCCTAACAACAGGGCTGTTTTAGTTGATCACGTTCTTAAAAAATCCAGTATCTTAAATCACTAATCTCCAAATAGGATGTTGAAAGCGTTCCTGGGATCATGAAATGTCTATAAAATACTAAAGAGTGCTACAGACTTCGCCATTTACTGTTTCTATAACCCATCATTCTACAAGGTGTGATTTCACTCTCACTTTCAGCAATCGCCGTGTCAGTTTCCACTCGAAAAATGGTTAAGCTGTTCTTCAGCGAGGGTACATCATCTAAGATGCCCCAACGGAAAAGTGTGCTTCGTTCTTCTACATACTTTTGTACCAACCAAATGATAAAAGAAGAATTATCATAACAGAGAAAGGAAATTTGAAACAAGCAGTAATATATTATTCTAATCACTTCTTTCATCAAAAGTCTGAAGGCCGCATCTAAAAATCTAATAACCTAAATATCAATTTAACGTCGTGAATCGCTGTTACGTAGTTTCGTCTCCAAATTCGCAATCGAAGAATTTCCCCACTTCGCGAGACGAAAGACGCGAGGGAGGCGGAAGTGGATTCGCGGTTCCGCGGCCAAAGATTATCCCCTGACTGCCTCGGTCTAAAAGGCCTGGTAATCCTTCGGCGTCTGGAACGAATTTATCGGGGGCAGGGGGTATCTGTACTTCGGTCGGAGGAACGAGAAACGCCAAAGATTTGCTTTTCCGATTGAACCTGCCAGCGCTCGTCGAGCGACAGGGACAGCAGGCTGTTAAAGGGAGCGAGAGCCGGACGATCGCAAGCAAAGCTGGTAGAAGGCAAAGCGTCTTCCGTCGCCTGAACGATCAAAGTCGAAGGAGCTCGTAATCACCAAAGGATGCTCCCTTATGGATTTCTTATTCGGATTGAATTTGAAGCCAGCCGGCTGCGTGATCCGCGAAAGGGAATTGGCATTATTGCGGACAATCGGGTTTCTCGATCATCGCATGGTAATTAGAAGCTCCTTCATGCTCGGATCTCGTTGGATTCACTCTTTCCTTCGACTCGGTTCCCTGAAAGCTTTCTGCCCGCTGAAACTTCCTCCTCTGCTACATAGATTGGCGTTTGGTATGCTGGGAAAACGAGTAGTTTGCATTTACGACTCTGGTCGGTCGTAGAGGCTTTACCTCGCGGCAAATTTTGGCAAATAGCACCGTCTAAGAGGGGAAATTTTCAAACTCGACGGTCTAAAGTTCAATGTGTTGCTTCATTATTGGGGAAGTTAAAACACAGCATTAAGGTTTTCGTGACTTGTATGAAAAAGATTTCAGATCGAAATATCAACATCTGCATCAGAGTACATCCCGTCTGAATTCGGGGAACAACAGGAAACTAAGCTGATCTCTACTCGATACCTTCCGTGTCTCCATTTCTCATCAGATGCAACACAACGCAGCGACGAAGTAATCAAAGCGTTAGTACCCGAAACTCCCTCTTACCCAAACGCGGATCATCAAATTCCGCTGGAACGATGAACTATTGGATTCCTGCCTGCGTGTGTGAAAGGAGGGTGATAAAGTTTGATGCAGGCAGCCGTGAGATCAGAAAACCCCAGGAAACAGGGAACATTGTCACGCCACTCTCCTGGAGACGTTCTCGTCGAGTGGGAAGAGGACAGGCGAGTAGTCGAGATGGCCTTTCGCGAGGCAGGGTAATATCCACACCGGCGCCATATTGCTGATTAACATATGCATCCAATACTCTACGGTTCGCTCGAATGCAAACACGTCAGACGGGCGTAGCTATCTCTCCCCATAACAGTGTATAAAGCTACGATTCAAACGGGCATATTAAAGGTCGACTTAGCCGGCCGTGAACCATTCCGCGAAACTATCGTCCCCTACGGCAACCACCGCCCCGGAATCACCCCCCATAAACGATAGATAAGGTCCAGGACTTGGCCGAGTAGCACGAGCTTGAATTGATGGCGGTTATTACAATGGGAGATCTTTCGACGGGCACCCTACTGTTTCCTTCGTTTTTTCACCCCCTTTATCGAATCAGGATTTTTACTTCTTTGAGAGATGGAAGACGGATGAAGAAGTAAATTATAATTTTTTAGCTACTTTTGGTGTCAACGAATGACCGAGAGGATGGAGATTCGCAGTAACACTGGTTTGTGGTTGTTGAGGAGTGTGTATTAGGTGAGTTGTGGGTTACGTACTGTTTCCTGTTTTCAGGGGGATTTATTTCATAAGCGGGCTTTGATATTGAAGAATGGAAATAAATTGTTTCTTCGATGTAGCCATGCTCATGATTTTGTGGATGGTGGAATTATACTTGCTTGACTTTATATCACGTGATCAAAGTGACCACCCAGTATGTTAAATCAGATTTGTAGATATCTAATCTTTGTTCGTGTCGTGGACAAGAAGAAGAAGGAGAGGGGACGCTAAAGAAGAAAGAAGAAATAGGAGGGCAAGAAATATCGAAAGAGGAGGGGTCGATAAGAGGAACAAGTGCAAGAAGATGGAAAGAAAAGGCGAGGGAAGAAGTAAGGTGAATGGAAGAAATTAAGAAAGTACAGGGGAAAAGAGGAAATAGAAAGGAAAATAGAATAATCAAAATATAGGATAATCAAAAATAAAGAAAGGGTGGAAGAGGTATTTCACACTTTCGAATTTATGAAGTTCTTGACATAACCTTCCAGTCTGGAAAATTCCTTTGAATTTGTGATCAAATCCTAAAATCATAACAGAAAGAATGCCATTCTACAAGACTCCACTATATTGATTTGATGTGTCTTTCAAGAAAGTGTCTTTCGTTCAAAAGCTTGTCGATTCGATACGATGATTGACCACAATTCATTAAAATCGAACATCGTGCACGTCCCAGAACCATTGAAGTACGTAACGCAAAAATAAAGACACTTACTCCCCTACAAAATCATCAGAAGCAACAATAATTTTCATTGCATTCAGGGCGTACCAAGAACCTCTCGCGATGTATCACGGAGAACCTAGCAAAAGGAGCAAAAGTTTATGTACGATGAGATGGAACCGTATTTAGTCCTCGCACCCACTTTGAACCAACTTCGTAGCTAGCTTTGACGCCCTGCTAATCCAGGCGTCCAGCCTGCATAGAAGGCTCCCCCGGGGGTAGCTTGCTTGGTTCAACGAAAAGAGAGGCACAGAGAACGACTGAGAAAAAGGAAAGAGACGAAGGACAGAACGAGAGAACGAGAGAACGAGAGGGCGTGCGGGAGAGGGGGAGAGGGGGGAGGTAAAGAGAGAAAGAGGGAGAGAGATGGTAGGTATGGACGAAAGGCAAATGAACGAGTCGCTCCATGAAAGGAACTCGTACAGAATCCGGGAAACCCCATACGAGGTCCCCCACGACATGGGCCACCCGGCGACTAATTGGAATTCGTCTGTGGCAGCCGAAGCAAGGCTTTCTATAATTGAGACGTGGCCAGACCGGCAAAAAATCCAGAAAGGGGGAAAGGATGCGCCAGGCCGCTGTCTCGCGGAGAATCCTTTTCCTCTCTTTTCAACGGAAGTCAAAACTTTCCGGGGGATGATCCGGCCTGGACCGTGCATTCGTTACTACCTGGCCATATACGCGGTATCTCTCAATATCGCCTCGGATGGGAAACGGGGCCGGTTTCAGAGAAATTTCACCCTCGACGAATTAAATACGCAAAAACTGATCCCTGGACGAGGATTTAAAAGCTTCCTCGCGGTTTATTAGCCGATGTTAATTGGTTGCCGCATCTACCGATGGACGGAGCGGTTTCTGCCAAAGGAGAATGGGTACCTGAGATGTCCTGAAGTAGATAGACGACTTCTAAATCTGTATTCGTACTCGGGAATGAAAATTGTTGCCCCACACCCCCTGAACGTCCAGTCGCGAGGAAAAATAAACAAACGCGTTGAATATTCAGACTGTGAACGCCCACAAATACGAGGTAACAGGGAAAGCCTCTAACTCTTTCCTTCCTCGACGCCTCATCCCTCTAGCAACCCTTTCTCGCGCTGTTCTTGGTCCGTACATCGAGGAAAGACCGCGATAACAACGCGAGAGGCGAGAGAGACACAGGAGCAATTGTAAAATTAATTAAGAGACTCGGGAAAATAATTAATTTTTCTAATAATTCTTGCCGCCCCGCTGCTATTTTCCCAACGCTCTGGCCGCCCACCCCTGTCGGTGGGGGTGGGACGAAATAATTTCATAAGGGGCGGCCTGAGAACCGCACCTACATTTGCGAAAACATATCCCCCTTTCCGCCGCTTCCTCGCCTCTGACCACGTCCGACCGCAACAAAGATCCCCCGACTCCTCGTGATCCGCCCCCTGACACCCTGTATCACCCTCCTGCGCGTGGAAAATTTCTGCATCGTTTAATTCGAGGCCTACACTGCTCGCTTCATGCTAAAAAGTTTTCGTAGCGCACGGATCGCTGGGAGATAGTTGTATTACAGAAGATTTGCAAAATTATATTTGCGGAGTACAAAAATCAGTATACACAGGGAATCTACAGTGTCGCAAGATTTACTGGCGTGAAAATTAAATTGCTTCGTCCTTTCAATGACTTCAAGTTGCCCATATGCATAATTTTCATGCTCCTTTTGAATTAAGTTTATAACTCCAATATTAATGTAAGCAGTGAAATCGTAACAGATTAAAATCGCATGCTTTTCTAACAATTAATGCTGATCGACAGAGCAAGTTGTTGCGAGTAGAGAACCAAATACTGTCCGTCCAGGTGCTCTACACGTATGCAAGAGAGTGGAGCGTTTTACGAGCGGATCATCCCTCGGCCAACGACTTTGGACAGCCCCTACGGAGCATCCCTTGCTCGCATACAAATTCAATAAGCGATAATCAATGCCAGGCGGCGCGTAGTCGGGCGAGCAAAAGTCGTTCAAACAGTCAATCAAAAGGCCTCACCTCTAGCCTATTTTTTCCCTCTTCCCGCTCCACGGGGCGCTTCCTCTTTACCTCTTTTTTCGTCCCGTTCGCGCAGCCAGTTTCACGTAACCGGGGGTGTCAAAGAACGACAGAACAGTGACGCTCTCCCGATGAAAAAGGAGGAAGGCAGATCGTTCGCCTGGGCGAGGGGTGGTTCGACGCGTGAAAACGTAGAATCAGACGCGCACGGGTCGCGGGGTCGTCGTTTCCTCGTGCCTGGATCTTCTCTGCGGTGCATCCGACGTGTAAACAACAAATTCACGCGTGTGCCGCTACTTCGGATCGCGTTTAACGATTTACTTTGAGATTCGGGGTGCCCTAACAGATCCTACCCCTGCCGCAGACGCTTCTAAAGCAGATGGACTGAACGGTTCGAAATGGCCACTGACGCGTGTATCTTTCCACTCGACTTTACGGCTGTCTCCAAACACCTCTGAAGCCAGAGCAATTTACAGCAGCCGCGCAACGTTCTCCCACCCTTTCGATATCACGGTTTCGAAAAATCAGTCGAAACCGCGGCTGCGCTCCACTCCGCGTGAACGAGATTCATCCTGACGGCAAAGAACCACGACAGAGTCCAAGTGTGCGCGCGTCTGAAAACCTCGGGGGGGTCTGGTAATAAAGGGAGACATGCGGGTCGTGCGCAAATTAACCCAGGTAATGAAAACACAATGAAATTATAATAAACCAATTGCCAGGTTGATTCGCAGCCCCGGGAAGGAGGCCATTCAATAATAAAACACGTACCTACCTACGGCTCGCGTTCGCGGTCCACACCTACGCGGGCCCTCCGCGTGTGTCCAGCTGGTTACGCGCGGGTGTGTGTATGCCTACGTGTCTGCAAGAGAATTAATTTCTCGAGAGCCTTTATGCTCTCTGACTGACCAAACTACGGGCTTCTACGGTTCCGTCCACACCTGCAGCTCGTTCCCGTACATGTACGGGATAGGTACGCGTGCGTGCGCGCACGCACTCACGCACACCTTGAGGAACGCCCCCATACGACGCGGCGCGGCGCGCTGCGAAAATACGCTCTCGTCGTCGGGGTGTAGGCGGGCTCTCCTGCCCGCCGCCGGAAGATTATTACAACGAGCGAAATTTCAAAATACACTTACGGCAAGTGTGCACCAGGGGAACCGTATAACACAATGATCAAACACGCGGAGGGCTGGACACGTCCCGGTGCACTCGACCGATGCCACGGTCGAATCGCATCGAAATACGTTAATATCTCAGCCGTTTCTCTTCATTTTCCAGAGCCAGGCTCCTGGAAATTGAGTCCCTAGTTTCACGATTAAATTCCATAAGTGATTTCAGTAGAGCCGTTTAAAAAGGTGAAAATTCTTTTCATCTGGACTACTTTAATTGACTGTGCCATTATGGTCGTTTTAATAAAAAATACCACCAAGGACACGTGTTAAGGGGAGAAGAATGTATCGAACGAAAAATAGAAATAAAATTTTTTGCATAAATCGTTTCTAAAATAATTAAAAAATATATTCTCAAAGTTATGAGCCGAAATTCAACTCCGTGTCGATAGGGTACTATAGACTGGTGAGTCAGCGCGCCTCCGAGTGCCGAAGACACTTGAAACGCAGTTTAAACGCATTTTCCTCGAAACCACGTTTTCAAAATTGGCGCCGGAGATAACTAAAAAATTACTTGACCAATAAGCTTCAAATTTTGCACAGTTTTAGTTTATAATATTTCTCAAAACATGAGGCTAAATGTTTAACCAAATTATTAATTTTAACCACTTTTTTTAAGCCAATAATGTGCAGAGTTTTGCGAAACCACACTTTATTTTCACACTCAATTGTTTGAAGTGCCTCCATTTTTAAGGTATGTAATTTTTTAAACTATATTACGTTCATATTTTTACAATTGTCAAATAAATTGAAAAAAATTATTGGTCTGTTTCACATAATTACCAGAAACTCTGCAACCGGCGCCGTTTTGAATTTCGAAAAAGTATATTTAGGATACTGCACTATCTTTTTCTCTTTATTCATAATAAATTGTACTGTCATAAAATTTTTTTACTTCTTCTAATGTTAAATAAAGTACCCTTAAAGTTTCACAGGGCTGAGCGCTAAGTGTCTTTGCAAAAAACTCCTAAAAATTGATAAAAAAAATAAGCCGTTTATACAGGCTTCTCCCCTTAAGGGTCACTGATTTCATTCAAATTATATATATATATAATTTGAAATGCTTCTTAAAAAAATTGTTATAATAGGCACATTCCCTTAAAGTTTTTATAAATAACACCGGTTACAACTTAATATTAGGCTGAATCGATCTGACGAAACGCACATTATCTAACAATAAGTTCTACTGGAATATAAGATTGTATACTTTGCGGGAGAGAAATAAATCCATGAAAACGTTCTTTGGAAATATCCATAAAAATGATGTGCCCTACCAAAATCTTAAATTGCTTATCTCTTTGATAAGTTGTTTTAGGTGGAATTTATTATTACAAAGCCCTTATCCAACAGATATCTAATGACTAACAGAATGCTAGCAGAATGGTAGCAGAAAGCTAACAGAAAGCTGGTCTTTCATCACTATTACTTTCTTCATATTTAATATTTCTGTTATATCTGCGTGAGGAAAACTTTTTGGAACATACGTGCATACAACATCTATTTCTGATTTCTACTCATAGAACATACCAGTGCTGCCCCGATCGTTTAATTTGAAGACAACACAGTGGTCGAGACGGGCGTAAAGCTTTCACCTGATATTAAAATATTTTTATCCATACGATGTCGACCGTGAAGCCGTGCATCGTTCGCAGAGATGATTATTTTTTGGAACATTGAAAATGGAGGAGATATGTCGGGTGATACAGTTAGCCGGGCCGCCCTGTATATCTTCATTCGAAGGATGGATGGACATTTCGTTTCGAAACGAACCCCCTTCCGTTCGTGTTTTTTTCGCCGACGGAAAGCCCGAAAATATTTATAGAGGGAATCAATATCGTAGTTTGCGACGCGTGACGAAAAATCAAGATGGATAGGACGGCGGGAGGAATCGCTCCGCGGCCGTCACGCGCACTTTCCGCCAATTTGACCGGCAATATGCAATAATATTAAAATTAATGGCACGGGCCTTCGTAAAAACACCGGCCTCGGTCGCTGCACGCGCTTGTACAGCGATGCCACACGGCCCGGAAAGAGAGACCGCGACACCGTCAGCCCTGGCGTCGGCCAGAGAAAGAGAATCAGACGGCTGCAAGAGGGCGCGACGAGGTAGCACGGGATCGCAGAAAGAGATGGACAATCGCACAGGTGGAATCGAGAGGGTGATAGCACCGCGAGAGCCCACTCGCAATAATCTCCACTAATTTAGCTTCTGGAATACGGTAACTGTATCGTTAATATTCTGAACCCGGTTAATAATAGATGTTGATGCGCCATTTGGGCCGATGAGATTTCGGGGGCTGGAGTTCGAGGCTGAACCAGGCCCAAACCGTTGCCCTTTGGTTCCCAGCCTGGCTGATGCTGTCTCCGCGATATATATCCCGCGCGAACTCTGTCGTCTATAAATATTCCATCGACGGCTGCCCGCTGATGCTCGCCTGGTCGAACAGATCTCGGACGGTTCTTCGGGGATTCATTTCGGTCGACGTGGAAATTCACCTTCAACGCCTCTGTACCGCGAACCAAGGTAAACACATTTTCCGCCTCTCCCGCCTTACCATGTTGGCGTGAGTGTATAGTGTTTGTGTCAGTGCTGGATACCCGAATGCTTTTAACTTTTTACGTCGAACAAGCTTGCCAAGCGTCTCAGTCCGCGGATCGAATAGAGAGTTCAATCCACGACCACGCGAGTGCCTAAATCCCTAATTTTTGAGCCAGTGATTGACGTTATTCCGCGGAATTCAGTGGCTGCGAGGCTGGAGAGAGGCGTTGCCTCGCGCAGAGACCCGTTTCGAGATCCGCGCTTGATCCCTGTGCCGTTCAATAATTCAGGGATACGTCGCGAGCTGGACGAGGCATGTAAGCATAAACGCGAGAGGGTCCGCCGGTGCCTTTAGTTGAAGGAAGAGGGAGTAGGGACGGGAAAGGGGTTCGAGGAACAAGGAATGAGAGAGGAGGATAGGGGCCGCACGGGTTACCTCTTTGGTCAGGCAAAATATTTCTCTGTGCGATTGTGCCGCTGAGCCTCTCGAGGGATCAGCCTGGAGCGGCGCAATTTTCCGAAGAGTACTGTTCTGCTGAACGATGAGCAAATGGGACGTTTATTGGCACGATGATGCCCTGCTCGATTAAAGAAGAAGCATTGTTCGTTTGCTGGATGCAGGTCCATGCATCAGATTTTCTCGTCCGATAGATGGTAAACATCTCTATCATCATAGGTCATGCTCCCTTCAGTGATGACACGTTTTTATTTTCATATTGTAATAAACAGATTGAATTTTAAATATAAAAACTGAACTCATTTGGAAATTTACTATTGCAATTCCTCGTGATGTGATATGATGTATGGTTGACGATAAATATAAAGTAGCCATTGCTTAGGTGGTTCCTGTGACTGCTTTAAGATTACTTAACAAAGTGTTGTGACTAGTTGTAACTTGATGTGGCTGTAACTCAAAGTCGAAAAATTCCGGAAAAGATTCCTCCTAATTTTGAATTATAGAACACGTTTCTAAATTTTGTGGCGTGTTTTTCGAATCACCACGCGCATATATGGAACAATGCCGCCCACAAAATTTAACCAATAATGTAATTGAATCCCATTTTTACGCCAGGCGTGGTCAGGATTGACACCTTATCATCATAGAAATCACGGAGTGCCACACATTCCAACCCGGAGATTCAACCATAAATTCGGAGATGGAAAAAGCAAAAAAAGTTTTGTTCTTGGATATCCCGAAAACAAATGTTGTAATTCTTTTAAGCTCAAACAGTTCAGAATTTAAAAGTACCTATCAGTTTTTTTAATTAATAACTTTTATTATATAGTATAAAATTGATAGCACACTTTTTTATTATCTCATTTTTTTCTTCAATCCGGAGATTTTTCCAGGAAAACCGGAGCCCGGATATTTGCTTCAAAACCCGAAGTCTCCGGGCGAAAACCGAAGAGGTGGGAACCATGGGTGTGGTAAACCTCCCGAGTATTTGCACAAGTTATTGGACACACCAAAATTGGTCTTTATTAATACTAACAGTAAGTAGAATTTGAACTTCCCCGTGGTACCCTATCTTTTAATATTATTAAGAATGATTATTCGACGAAGGAGGGGTAAAATCGTTAACGGCTAAATTTTCTTAACTCTCTATCAGATTTCTGTTTCACACACTTAAAAGAAGTCCCATTGGAGCCTTCTAATCGGCGGATCCGAAATATCTACCAATATCCTCGAAACGATTTCACACAGGACCACCCCCCAAAGTATTCCCAGGCAAATCTAACAAGACGTATATTTTTCTCCCCGCGGCAGTCGGCGGCGATAGCCACCAAGTGCCTTTTTATCGAGTCAATGCGCCATCCCCCGGCCAGTTTTATTGGACCAGGGGGTTGGCGTCGCTTTTCCCGCGTCGACTTCGGCTTTTTCATACGGGGGAGGAAGTCTCTGCCGGCCGTATGGGGGATGCTAGGAAGTGGGAAAGAAGGACAGACGGTTCCAAGCCCCCGAGACCCCGGAAGACCAATTCCACGATACGAATACGAGCACGAGAAATATGGATAGTCCGCTTTAAAGGGCATAAAATGACCCGGAGATGGTGGCCTTTATAGACACGTCGGGACGCGGCACCTCTGGCGGTCCATAAATGTGATGTACGCCCGCAGATTTTGTCCTGGCATCGAGATTGGACGCCAACGAACGGGAGCTGGGCGGGGGAGGGGAGTGTACGTCCCCAAGGACAGGATGTTTCAGTCGAAAAAACAAGAAGATGAGGTACAAAGGCCCGTCGCTTCTATGCGACAAATTGGGTCTCCTAGACCAGCCCTGGACAACAAGCAGCTTGCAGTCTTTGATGCTTCCAAGTGACAACCTCGCGGAAGTGTAATAAATTTTCTGAGTTATGTACCTGAAGACGCACTGATACGGGATACGCATAGGAATTTTTGATCGGCTAGTCAATTGTATCCTCTCCTTTTATATTTTCTCAATAATCAGCTCACCTTAAGCGTCTAGTTATCAATGACACTTAGTCGTCAAGGGATGTTTTTCATTTCTGGCAAGCGGACAGTCGCCAACCCTTGATTTTTAACGTCCCGCTGCGAGACCAAGAGAGAAAGCGAGTTGAGATTTATTCCCCGTGGTTGCCTCTGGAGGCCCTCCGCCTCGCTCAGACTTCTTCACCCCCGTCGACGACTGCTTCTCCTCCTACGTCGGGGGCTTTATTGACCCTTTATACATCTATTTGTTATGCCGTGGCCCTTTGTGCGACGGTAGACACGAATGGAGGCAGCAGCCCCCCCGGCGCACTCGCTCAGAGCCCTCTCCTCTCCCCTGGCTATATTTGACCAGTATTATAAAAATCAACCGACCGATTTCCTACGTAAAATATTACCCCCGTGCGTCCCTGAATATTTTATCGCTGTCCACCCGGGCGATCCCTCGACTGGATGCTTCCTTCCACCCCGTTCTCGCGGGGACAAAAGGGGGAGCCGGAAGGAGGAGGCTGGAGGGGGCGACACGCGATTCGCTTTTGCTTCATCGCGCGCCCCTTCGAAACGTTCCGGAGGGTGGGATTCCTTGCGGTTGACGTGGAATTTTCGTACCATTCTTACAACTCGGATGCAACTAATAGGATAATAGAAAACGCCTATTTCCAACTATTTCCTTGGAACTTATATTTTCCCGAATTACCAATTCCCCTTAACTGTCCTAATTCTCACGACAAAGTCTGAAAAACTGAGTGCGGGAGGTTTCCTCTTTCCACCCGAAGGAACCGCTGGTGGTTCGGGTAATCGCGCATCGAGATTCCAATCTACGGCGTGTGCTTGCCCGTTTCAGGGAGAACAACGACGCGGACTCTCGCGCGGAGGAGCAGTATTCCTGCAGGACACCGAGGCTACTAATCTAACAGAATTATAGACGGTGACGGTGGCTAATTGTCTATCTATATCTGGCCTGACGTAGGTGTGTCTCAATGTTCCCTCTCTCGTATATGGGTACACATTGTATTGTGGCGGAGGCCGAGCGCGGCTAGGACCGTCCGTCAGCTCTCTCGGAGCTACTCCCTCGCTGGCATAATGGCCGGCCCGCGTACGTGCATTCCTAATAATGAAGACAACGATAAATCAACGCGGAGAATACGGCCGCGGATGTGCGCCGAATATCCTATGCATAATATCGCGTCATTATCTGCGGCCAGTGTGCTCCCTGTACCACGCGTCCTCCTCTGCTCTCACTTCGCCCGCGCTCCTGACAATCGGATTACGCGGCAGCACCATCGAGCCGCGATATACATATGTAAGTACCAGCGACGCGCTTCCTTCGAGAACGTGCCATCGTCCACGATTAACCTTCGACTCTTACTCATTTTCAAAGAAACTTTTCATTATCGTATCGTTTGATTTTAGAAGGATTAACTGTGCGATGTTATTATCGGGTAATGAAATTGGTATTTGAAGACTGGGGTGTGGACGAAGGTGCTGTAAGAGGAGTTGCATGGGACGTAACGAAAGGGAGAAGAGGGGGAGGAAGAAAGAGAAGCGCACGAAGTGAGGGATGAATGATGAGTTCACTATTCACTTAAAACTAACTGCGTATATGTAGGTACTAGGGAATACAATCCCGATCATTATTACTATCCCGGGTTTGCGGGATTTTTTAAAGTCTATCTGGGGATTCCGGGACTAATCCCGGGATTGGGAAATAGAAGATTTTAGTAATGAAAATGATTTATTTAAAGTAAACAAACTTTCTTTTCTATCATTAGTCTGAAATAGAAGCTAAAATCATTTTTAACAATAAAAACAGTGGTACAATGAAGAATAATTAAGTCTTAATAAGTAGATAATATTAGTACCTAAATCATTATGAAGATTTTTGGAAATGCGAACGAAGAAACAGCAAAGTACCTATAGTACCTACATATCTACAATGTTTCGACTTTACGTGTTCAGACCAGTTGCGAAATAGCGGAAAGTGAGAATATCATTGTAAAAATAAATATAGTTTAGTTAGTTATATGAGACTTAATATTATTATTTTAACAAATCATTATTATTATTATTGTCCTTATTATTATGAAATGACTAAATTTATTTATTCTGTCTATTTTTATATTTTTCAGGTGTTCATAAAGTAATTCACATTTTTAAAAATCTCGCAATTCTCGGGATTATTTATATCCAATCACGGGATTTTTGGATTCCAAAAAACAGCCGGGATACCGTATGAATAAAGGTTTATCGCTTCAGACCGATTAGTTTTCTCCAACTGCTGCCCAACTGTCCATTTTGACGTAGAACCGGTTGTATAATAATTATTTGGGAGAAAGCATTTGACCAGGCATTAATTCCAGCGGTGGCCAGTGACACAGAGCATCGATCGACGAAACCTTGGAATAGGCCATCCGTGATGCCAATAATGATCTGTCATCCTGCCGGTGTAACGACACAGATCGATCTTGGTTGATTGACGGACGGTAGGGTTCGCCGAAAAGACCTACCACTTAGAGGCGAAATGCAGTGCAGACCAGCACACAACGGTAATTCTAACCGCTCCTCGATTGTGTTACTTATGAAAAAGGAAAAATCGATGCATTCATACCAAAAGGATGGAAGAACAGATTCAAGTTCTCAAACAGAATTCCCTTTCAATTTACTCCCTATGTCACACTGAAAGCCTTACATATAAAAGCTCTTATCAGTGCTTAATATGGGAATTAATAACATTTTCAGAACAAAAAACCACACTACCTACTTGAACCATCAAACTCTTTACACTTGTAAAAATGATGAAATGGATGCATGAGATTCATAGAATGAGATAGACTCAACTTTCCTTCCAACATTCCCTCTCAAGCCCTCCTCTGCCAAATTCCCAAAAAATAGTTACAAAAATCTGTCATCCATGCTCACCTATAAGAAGAATCCAAAGAATGTATTTAAAATGAAGAAATCAAATTATTTGACCCATCGAACCGAGTCTTCCAAACGGAGGTACCAAGCAGAGTTCAAGCCTCGTTCAGTGAAGCGTCTGCAGGGTCCTCTTTCTTCAACCGCGAAAGTCAATCATCCGTTTACAATACGTAGCTCGAGCAACCGCACATCCGATATTCACAATTAATATCGGGAGCACAGGATGTGGGATCCGCAAGGCGAAATCCGGTAGGTGGAATAAGAATTCGCGATGCAACGAAGGGAGCGATAGGAAGAGAGGGAAGAACAGACGCGACTAGCAATCCGTGATTCCGTGCTCGCCAGATTGACCTGTGAGACGCGTACGCAGGTGGATATCGGTTACCAACGATCTCCTGTTTACGCACTTCCCCTGGTAGAGGCGTCCGTTCCTCTCTTTCTGCTCATTTATCCTTCCTTCGCCCGTAGCAAAGACACGTTCACTGTCACGCGGGATTGTTTTACTCTTAACCGAGTATGCAGATGAAGAGCCATGGATACTCTGGGCAAGAAACGAGTCTCGTCTTTCGTCCATTCTAACGCGAAACGAAGTGGTCGAGTGGCCTGGCACCTTCCTTTGACAGTGAACGGGGGCTTCCGGTGGCTTCTCGAATTCCTCGTCAACTCGTCGATCGATATTTCTGACGTTCTGTTTAAAAATCTGGAAGCCTACAAATTTACATACGCACTTTTTTCCTTCCCATGAGTACTAATAAAATTATTAATTTTATTAACATTTTTTAATAATACTTTAATATCATTATTCTTACAAGTCAGGTAGGAGTTTTCATTCAAGTCTGTCGAAACTGTGATATAAGAAAAATGATGTGAAAGTGGGCTATATCCTGTGTTACCCTAAACAAAAGAATTCTACAAACTTGACAGAAACGTCCAGCAGTATGTGGAAGGTACATATGTTAACGTTCCATGTCATCGAGGATGTTGCAATAACTTTACCAAATGACGTGCAGACTAAAGGGGCATGCATCACGATCCAATACTAATGCACGTCCAGCGTGGGACGCTGCTACCTCCTACTGTTATCATCAATGCGATCAATCCCACTCAATTAGCCTGATCATTGATTATTGCCATGTACAATGTCACGGACTGATCCTCGAGGCCGTTTGCCAAAACAGAAAGCCAGATCTTCTAAATTGGGATACATACTGACGCTAGAAAGAAAGTTTAAATGACGAACAATAACAACCATATCACAGTTTCTTAATAACGACGTATATCGCTGCATAACTACATACACGCACGTATCGTGTAAACTTAAGGGCTTCGTACACGTTGAAATCTGTATCAATACATGTCGCATGTATCAGTATCGGGCCATTCCACGCGAAATCCGACACTTTTCGGAGTAACATTTCGGATTTTTGTGAAACGTGGATATGTTGTAGACTTTAGTGGTAAATAAACGTATCTCAAAGGATTTTTTAAAATAATTATATTTCAGTTATTAATATATTTTTTAATATAGCGTTGACCTTTTTTCAGTAAATTATAAGTGTTGAACTCGGAATCTGAAAAATGAGCTTTTGGTTGTTTACAGTGGAGGCATAAGAGTACCAAAAAAAATGATTTCAATTTAAAAAACAAATTTTGCAACACGAGTGCAATCGGAGTAATATATAAAATTAAGAGTGACGTGCTGATGTAGAGTTGCGGTTAGTTTCCTTGATAATATGTTTCATTTCTAATGTTATTAATTGCATACGATTGAAGTGTGGGCAGTATTTTTTATTAAATACTAAGTGTATCGATGAGAACTGAACTGACGTTTCATGAATCTGCCTCAATTCTGTGCAATGTACATATGTGTTGTTTAATACTTAACAGAAATCTTACTAATCTCAGACACAGATACATATATGGATACAGATCTTAACGTGTATGGGGCTCTTGAGGGAATTCCTCAAATGGCTACTAACATGCGCGTCCGGAGAGGGGTGCAAAAGGGGCAGCCCCCTGGCTTTTGGAAAAGATCGCTTATTTTTAAAAACTGACCTTTATTAAGTGTATACTAAAAAAGTGAATATTTCTAAATTTCAGATTTAAATTTTTAATTAAATTGGCACTACGAAGTGAGTTCAAAAAATAAGCGGGCTGGTCATTTTTTCATTACTATATTTTTCTTCATCGTTACCTCAGAGGTGCCCCCTCCTGATAAAAGTCTGCTGACACCATTGGCTACTAAAGAATACATAGCAACGCAACAAGTAAGGCCTAGATTAGTGTTTGTTTAGAACTATTATTTGAGAATCACTAGTGATTCGATCACGTTCTTTCCCAATCACGGTGATTTTTCACAGTGATTCGTGATTTTTCATGATCACTCCTGATTGGTAGAGAGCATAACTGTTCTTTTCACGCGTCACATAACCCCAATTTCTAACTTCTCTCAAAACATTTTATATTTTTAAACAATTTCTAAACATATAATTCAATCAAGATCAAGAAGTACGATTACAGTAAGCAAGTTTGCTCGAGTTAAAAAAATCACGATCACGGTCGTGAGTAAAATTAAATCACAACCGTGATCGTGATTCTGCGATCACTGTTAGTGATTTTGCATTCCATCCCTACCTATTTAGAATGATGATTTTTCCATTTTCTTTTAACCATAACTTTATAATTGGGCACAATACCCGTTCAAATATGACGAGAATCCAGAGAATAGAAGAAAGGAAAGGAAGCAGTAACTTCTGAATGAAATTTAAGCCGATAGTTCTCTATGTGTGACCAGACCCCTCGCTTTAAACAACGGCACACGGGAATCTGGTGTTGTAACACAGTTCACGCGACAGAACGAGGGGTTGGACACGAAGTTAAATAAAATCAGACTCGAAAGTGAACCGTACGCCGGCGGGAAGCTCGCAGGCGCGTTGAAAAAAGGAATCCAAGGCCGACTCGTTCGATACATGGAGGAGGAGGGTGAGATCGAAGCAGAAACAGGATTGACCACCGGGGGCCAGGATAGCTTTTAATAAAAAAAAGGCCGTGGCCGCAAGTGGAAAATTCGATAGAGGCGAAGTGCGTGCAAATATTTTCTCTCGCTCTCGTATCGAGCGACCTCGTATCGTAGCAACGTCAACACATCAAATCGAGTGTGTATCGGTGGTGGCAGCGCGCTGGTAATATCCTTTGATAACCAATTTGTGCATCCTGCGAGCTTCGCCACGTTCTATCTGCCGACGCGATCACACGTGCACAGTCGCTCTCGTTATTCGACGTCAACGATCGTTTTCATATAATTTCGGATTATTTCGCTTGGGATGTTTCGGCCCGGCCTGCCGACGACTGTTTGGATCAACGCGAACCGCGTTAGGGTAGATTTTAACGAGTGTATAACGTGTAAAGTTACCGCGATGATAGGCGATCCCCTGTTAAATTTTATTCACTCTTTTGCAATTCCCGTCACGTCTACCGCTCGCTGCAGTTAATTGTTTAGTGGTGGCACTTCCTCGTTAAAAATGTGAAGCACGAGTTCCACGGCTAAGGAGATTAAAAGAAACGTGTTGCACTATTGCCAAGTCATCAGAATTTGAAAATGAAAGATCGCAATAATACTGGTAACAATTTGTCCCGTAAAACGTTACACTCGGCATAGTTTTATTTATTGCAGCCTGTGTGCGCTACGCATGATCTCTCAGGTGCATACAAATGTGTGTGTATACATATACCTATATATAATAGAAATACGGCTCGCGATCTCCACCCTCTCCACTTCCACCCCTCTCACTGATTCACTCCCGTTACGTTGAATCGTATTACTCAGATAAATTGCAAACAGTCGGATTTTCACGGATCTCTGTGCGTCGAGAGCGATGGAATTGTCTCCTACGGTACACGATAATTTCCTAAATGCGAGCTGGTCAACCCTCGCAGGCGGAAAGGACTTTTCATCGAGGGATTGGGTTTATAATATAAGGATCCCACGCTTTTAAAGCCGATTTTCCGGCTGTCCGTCGATCGTTTCCTCTTTGTCTCCTCCTGTCGTCATTATTTTTCCATTGGCATAATGATAATATTCAACCTGCGAGTCGCTGATATCCCCATGAGCCAATTCACTCATTCGTGGAGACATGATGGAATATTTCCTGCGTCGGCTCGGAGTTTGGAAGCTAATTTGGCGTTATGATGGAAGTCTAGTACAAGTACTTGGAGTCTTTGGATATTGAGAATAAAGAGAAACGAAAGCGGGGCTCGCGTCGCGGATGATTTGCCAGACAAAGATGAACCCCAACAGCCAGACAGAGCATCGGTAGGGTCCCGTCTCGGCTGACGGGACATTCGCTGGCACTCATACTCGCTACTCGACTTGCCAACACCCAGAAACGCGACGGAAGAGCCGTCAATCGGATCCACTAACAGGGATATCACTTACATGCAAATTTAGAGCTAAAATCCTGCCGGTTTCGATGAGCGTGCAAGTGGTATTGCGCGGCGGGATGAGTGGCAGGACAGCAGGGCAAAACGGGGGTAACTGGAGGAGGGAGAGCGAGAGGCGCGATGTATTAATTACCAGTATTGATGTCCATTTGCAGTGAATTGATGTGTGGTCAGTGTTGCATCACGCGCAGGGGTCGACCGGCCGAAACGCACACCGCGCGCAAGCCGTGCTCGCAGAGGGATGAGCCCGCATTGAAGCGGGGGTGAATCGCGATGGCCAGATGCATTCACGGTTGCGAATTTAACCGACGTCGATCACGCGTGTCGATATACAGAGTGGGGGCAAATTCTTGGTACAATTGAGAAAAAAGGGTAATTTTTTGTGCAAAAATGGGCTAGCCGGGGGGAAGACTTCAGACCACCAGGAGTTTGGAAGTGTAGAGACTCAGAAATTGATAAACATAGGTAAGAAAATTACACGATTTCAAAGCCCTAAGACCTCGGGACACCAGCGGCCTAGGATTCTACGCTTTTAGCACTCTAGAATCTAGAACACCAGAACTTTAAAAGCCCAGAACACTGGGACTTAGAATTAGTAACCATGAAATCTTAGGACTTGAAAACTTTAGAGCTTCAGAATTTCAGAATCCTACGACCCCAGAACCCTAGAGTTCCACGATCTTAGATCCATGCAACTCTAGAATCATCGAACCCTAAGTTCAGGATCCTAGGACTGCATTATTCTAAAACCTTAGACACCCAGAATCTCAGAATTGTACATAAAAGCCCTATTAGTAACAAACAACTGATGTAATTGCCTTCAGATACTAGATTTCTTCCCGAAGATACACAAAGGCGACCGCCGGCCGCGTTTCACAACCGGCAGAATCGGTCTTTGAGATTTATGGTCAGCCTAGGCATGGTCTCCGGTCTTTAGCCGCTTATTAGCATGCGGTATATCACGGCGACTGGCCCAGCCAGGGTCCGCGACAATAATTAGATAGATACGGGACATAGACGTAGCGGGAATGGGACGTAGGTGACGCTGCCTAGGTAGCTAGGTATCTACGATCCCAGAGAGTGAGAGCGCAGGGGGGAGAGAGAGCAGAGGCAGCTAGCCAGAGTACGAAACTGCGGGGTCGCAGAGAAGTGGGTGGTCGGGTGGCGTACTGGGAACAGCCAGAACGGGTGCGTCGTATGCAAATGATGACGTCATACAATACCACCCTCCGGTACAAGGGGCTATAGACAATGCATCTGCACAGATAGGTCTCGTTCTACAACCTCGCGGTGCACTTCGTGCTCCCTGCCATGGCCGATTCTAACTGTGATGTGGGATTCGGCACTGTTTGGGGAGACCGTGCGGAGGAATTCGAAAGTATAGTGGCTGCAGAACACGTGACAAAGGGTATCAAGAAGAATGAACGTAAGTGGACTGCATATCGTCGGATGAATCCTTGTAGATATTTTCTTAAAGTAAAAAAAAGACAACTTCGTACTCTAAGGGCACTGTACGAGTTCATTTGGAAATCAGAAGCTTGCATATTTAACACGACATGGTGACAAAGTTGGCATTACTGAGAAATAGAGAGCAATGTTTATTACAAGGTCAGATTACTGTTGTTGGTAGCATTTATATCACTCCTATTAGCCAGCGTGACTTCAGGGTTGCCCGAATCCTCTGCGGTCACGGTAAATTCCAGGGAATTTCGATGAAGCGCCTGGACAGAAAATCAGGCGCAATCGAGGGGGAGGGATAGGTGGAGGAGATCTTACCGCAATGACGTGCGGTCGAATCGGCCCCGAATGAAATGACGGATCCTGCGAGTGACATTCGATATCACGGATAGCGGCGGCTACCCGGGGAAACGGCGAATACGAGCTACTAGACTGTTCAAGCTTTCCGTCTATCCCCCGGACGCTGAAATCCGGATTAATCGTGGCTAGCGTACGTGCATATCACCCTCGATCTGCGGGCTGCGCTGCGTAAAGGCGACCCTGCAACTGTCTTGTCGATTCCCTTCACCTTACTTTACTCTACTGGCCCAGTTCACTATGTTCACACTAGAACTGGCCTGGGACTGAAGAGAGAGTCAACTTGAAACAAATCCCGCCAAGGAAAGCTCCCCTCCCATTCGATTCCCTTGGATGACGCCTTGGATGCACCTTATAAAAACAGAAAACCTCAGAGACTTTCGGCGAATCTACGTTTAGTGTAACTTCCTAATACTTTTTGACGAAGTTCTATTAATCAATCAAGTTTATATTTAAAGCTTCCAAAAGTGACCCTCTAATTTCTCTAGCAAATCAGAAAGGTTATCATGAAAACATGTCGGTCAAGGGAACGTTCTCTCGACCGTCGAATCTTTCCTGAGGACGCGTGTGACGCCGCGATCGCACAGTCGAATCATTAATTGATTCGATCGATAGTATCAAGCCACGTTGACGGTTGCACATGTTGAATAGGGAGCCGTATCGCTGGTCCTGCTGCGGTATGTCCGAGAGGATTCGTCCGTATCCGACCGACCACACCATCGTGCCACCCCTAAGCTGACCGTGTGGCACTCGCGCGCGTACACGCGCGCCTCGCCGTGCTCGTACAAAGCGGGCTTCGAGGTGAGGGCAAGCACGGGCACACGTGTACGCCGAATGTCATTTGTCATCGCGGCTAATTTGCCACGTTCTGAGATACGGTGACGCCTCTGACGCGGTCATTATTAAGATGCGAATTAGTAACAATTTGCGCCGGATTTAGTCTGGACTTGATCTGTTTATGGCCCGCACGGATTAGGCTCCCGGACCTCGCGCGTAAATCAATATTAACCGGCACGTGAGTCCGTCGAGTAGCGTCGTTATCAAACGCACGAGATCACCAAGGTCCTCTGATAAGGGCACCGAACGACTGGACGTCCCGTCGTACGTGTCCCTGCTGAACGACGCACGGTGCCAGGAGTCACTTCTGGATAAAACTTCTTACTTCTTACATGTCAAAGGCGCGGACCACTTGGCTCGGGGTACGAGCGTCGGTTCCTCGTTCTTCAGATTTTTACACTCCATCCATCTCTTTTTAATTGAGTTTAATTTGCAGGATTAAAGTCATGAAAACTCTTGGACAATGCACAATGACCTGGAGTTCCTCTATTCGTACTACTTAATAGCGATTCGCCTAACGTATCGGGGTAACATGTTGGATTTTATTCCTGTGACTATGCAAACCATCGTTAGGTCATTTTTAATAGATACGTAACTGCCAACGAGAAGTTTATTATGGTGGCACAAGATGGACAAGTATGCTTGCGAATTGGGACTGATTTAAAATGAGACTTGAGACTGAGCTATTACCGAAGACATGCAGGGAGTTTTAAGGAATTTTGGAGTAGTAGCGAGGATGACAGTCCCGGGCTACCGTTTGGGGAAGTTGACTTTCATTAGGTGAACGTGGTTCGGTGACGCGAAGACTACGATGACACAGAGCGAGGATGATGCGATGGTGGGACGAGGCAGAGGCTAAGTTAATGTGTAGTGTTTGCGCGTCATAGTGAACATCTCGTGTTTGACGAGATACACTAGCTTCGAGAGAAAATATTTCGGCAACAACGTGTCGTTAAAGAGTCGCTATAGACTATAGAGCATGATGGGACATGCAGGCAGTATTGGTGTTACAGTTAAAACATCCTACACCGTTCTTTAATCGTTTCCCTGCCCAGATAGGATATCTAAAAATACAGTTAAAAAGAATATAAAGAAGAACAGGAAGTCCCATAAAAAGCGAAAGAGCGGAGAGGGGTGGCGATGCCGCGGGGGGGATAGATCTAGGAACAGCGCGACAGGAGGTGTGAGGCGAGCTCGCGTACCGTCGGTTCCAAGGGTGGCATTATATTGCGGGTTGTCTCGCTTCAGAAACTTTGCACTGTGGTCGCAACGAGGAACTGGACTGGCGAGCGAAGGGAGAGGGAGCAAGCGTGAGCGGGGCTAACTGGGAAGGGTGGAACAGAAGTGGTGGCGGACTTTGAATACGACCATTCTTTACGACCGCCCCATGCAAAGATCGCCCGCACGCCGTCGGTATTTACCCAGCGACACCGACTCGCGGGACCGTTTCGTGAATCGAAGCGAAACAGACGAAAGGAGAAAGGGGAAGATGGACACCGTCCTGGACACGGGAAAGGGTGGGGGGGGCGTGCAGAGGTCGCGACGGAGGGGCCAGGAGAGTCGTCGAGAAGTCCAAGAGGGCGAAACGGGGCTGGTCGGGGCGAAATAGAGAACGTTTAGGCCGCGAGGGAGAGGGAAGGAGGGTGAAATGGGGTGCCCTGGAAAAGGAAAGACGAGATACGAGGGAACGGGGTCGAGGGAGAACGGTTCGAGTTGGCGTTTCTCGTCCGTCGACCGGCACCACCCCGCCTAACGTTGCACAATACGCTCTACCTACCCTCGCCAGCGTCCATAGACTGGACGCTGCATTGTCTCCGCTGAATGGGGTCTTGCAAGATTTATTTCGTATATTTCACTTGCCATTTCAATAGCGCGATAGCGACTCGCGCTGCAGCTCGAGAGTGTCGCCTTCGAGGCCCGCCCCTCCACCCACCCCCCCCTTTCCATCTCCTTCCCTCGTTATTAGCTTTCTCTTTATCGACCACCTCCATCCGCTTCGCTCCTCCTAGCTGTGTGCACCCCCTAAGAAGCAACATTGTTGCACGTCCGAACGACCTGACGCTTTGTTGGAGGGCGGCGGAGGCACTCTCGTGCCCTTCCCATCAGAGGAGAATTAAAGCTTCAAAATCGATATCATGATTTACTTGTATATAATTATAAATAAATCTCGCAGTCTATGCGATATAGACTGTGAGATACAGCTGTTTCTCGTGAGGCTACGATATTTTATTTTACAATTCGCGGTGTAAATTCTCTTTTGATTACCATCGTAAGTGGAGTTTTACATTTTCGTAATAAAATAGTAATAGCGATCTGTATTGGAATAATTGCGCATTTCACTTACCTGATGCGGTAATAATGTATAAGCACGTCCTCCTACGTAAGAGGGCCCCGTGAATTTCGCCGCGGGACACTGAAAAAGAAAGGGAATGAAACTGCCGTTTCGCACTACCTATGAGAAATGGTCCGTTTAAATATTTATAGTGCTTAAAAAAAATTAATGGGGATCCACGTCCTGTCGTGGAGTGTATTGTCGAGGGGTGTCGCTGTCTAGGCTGCCAAAGGGCTCTTCCGTTATATTAGCTATGCCACCGAGAAGGGCTCCGTATTCCGTAGTCCAGCCATCGCTCTCCCTCCTCGAATTCTCTTTTTCTCATTTCGAGGATCATCCCCCTCCCTTTCCACAACTGCGCGGCCTTCCTACTGAACAATTCATGTTAGGTATATTCAGTTTAGAGATCGACGAAATCGGATTAGCCGCTGGAAACGTGTGACAAATTAGAAAAGCCTTTAAACTTCTATTTCTTTGTGTCTAAAGTACGACACTGGTCCTAGAATTCATCTACGATTCCTTATGAAGCGATAGCTTCTCGAAAGCGATAAAGGTGAAAATTGAATTATCACCAATTATCATCAGTGCTCGGCAGGAAAAATTCGTTAACGAGTTCAGCTTCGTTCGAGGCCTAGCGTTTAAGATAAGACGTGCACCCTCGTTAGCGGTTGCATAACGGAGCATTCGCGGAGCACGGGGTGCAAGGTGGCGTGGAATTTCGAGAAGAAAATCGGCCGTTCACCGGGGAAAGTATCGAAAATAATGAGATGAGCGGGAGGCACGAGGATCAATTTCCGCAGCCGGTTTTTATCGCCCCTCCTGCATCGACGTTCGTACAGTGGGTGGAGGTGGAACAATAACAGCCTTATCGCGGTCACAAATTAAAAATAATTATTTTTTAAGGCTGCTTCTTAATCGAGAAAGGGGTGGATACACGCAGAGGCTGTTCTCCTCGAGAAAACGGCCAGCCATTATCCCTCCGATGAGATTCTTGTCAATGAGTTATAGGCGTTTTTTACAGATGTAAGAGGCTTCCCTTTATTGCGCATCAACCCCTTTCCCCTAAAGCTCCCGCTTTGTCAAACTGCTTTTATTTTTCGGGGGGATAATGCCTCTCGAGCGAGTCCTGATACCGAAAGCCTTGAGTTTATCTTAAAAAGAATCCTCTGCGTTAAGTTTACAGTCTGCGATCTTTGCTTTCTCCGCTAATAAATAATAACAAGCGGCAGACATTTTCGAAAAGGAAATTCATGGAAATTTTGATGAAAAATTCAGACTATATCCTATCGAGTTTTACAATTCTCGTATTGATGCATTTACAGAAAGAATTAATAAGTAAAAGCCTCCATTGGTTTTTCCTTTCCCCTGGGCGGCCATTTCCGTAGCATTAGCCTCCTTATTTATGGGCTTTCATTAAGATAAAGAAAAGTTAAAGGGAAGGGTTGCGATCGCCAAACACCATGTAATTATTTCCACGACGGGCTGGCTGTCTTCCTCGATTCTTTTCGAGAGGGTCTCCGAAAAGGGAACCGATGCAAATAACCCCGTCAAATAAATTTCGATATCGATCTTCCCTGGCCCTCTACCGAGGGAGGGGTGTTCGCAACCCTTCTCCTCGAGTTTATCAACTCCCATGTCCCTCGAAGAGACTTTCGAGATCCAGGATTGTTCCGTGAAATTTATTCCTCAAGATAACCGTATTACGCCTCTGTTTCGAAGCTGTTATTGAATTTCTGAAGGAAGACATCATCCGTAAGGCATATTCCCGCGATTTTGACGGTTACAAAAGAACCCTACAATGAGAGCAGTGATGTTGCATGGATACACGTCTCACTCGCATAATACATACAAGCTTCATGTAGGTACAGCAATCGAGTAACAGCTGATTCTGCTGCGTTTTTACGTTTCCAACGTTTCCAAGAGCGTTCCGTAGCGTTCGAAGCAAGTGTTCGAACCCTCCCATAGCAAGTTTTCATTTGTCCCAAGTTACGAACAGGTTCAGCGATTGTTCTCAGGCCGGGTCAGGACGTAGGTGGCGAAATTGAATGCGTGAGGCGGGGGTAGGGTTGTGGGAAAACGTTGAAACGGAGGTGACGTGAAGGCTGGCAACGCTACCGGACCCGTCAACCGTATCTTCGGACGAACATTGGTCAGCACTAGGTGTACACGCGACACATAGACGCGCTTGCCTTTCCCTCTCGTGGCCGTCTATCTACCATCAGCCAGCGAGAGAGAAATGACCAAGGGGATATACGTGCGTCCATTGTCCCGTGAACTTTGGAGCAACTTTCGGCGAAAGAGCCCCGCCATCGGAATGCAAGGACCGTGACCGGCCTGTCGTTGGAGGAGCTCGGCTTTCAAGCAGAGTTTAACTGAAAAAATTCGACGAATTGTTTGGAATGATTCTTCATGGGCAGTGATAACGTTTCACTACCGATGTAAAGTTATTCGTTCGTCTATTTTCTTTCTGACACCTACATCAGCTCTGTGTTTATTCTCCATCTCATTTTTTAATCAAATCTGTTTGATTTGGGATTCTCGATTCGTAGGGTAGATGCATCTACTGAACGTCTTGAGTGTCGTAGGTATACGTATATGGATTTACATTTACATGTACACTTATATTCGTATGTTTAATTTAGAAAGCGTAGATATTGGAAGGGGTGGTAATATGGCCCCTATTTGAATTGTTTTAAATTTTTGCTTAAAATCTAGGTAAACAAAAGCAAAAGAAAAACAATTTAATTGAGTTTAACTTTTATTATGAAAAAATGTCATTCTCGGCGCTCATACAAAAGTGAGGGTAACATGACACCCTAACAAAAATCATAAAAAATAATTCTTTGGCAAAATCAGAGATAAAAAAAATAAGTGAATGCAGAGTATTTTATTATTTATACACAAAATTCGCACACATATTCTACTTTTTCGCACGATGTGCACTAGCTATGAGCCCATAATTCCGCATATGATGCAATTAATCCATATTTCGCCACATTGATCCAAGGCATAACGTCCGCCAAAAAACATGCAGATTGCATCGGTGTTATCAGAAGCTTCGTGAGGAATTTCGATGTTTGAAATATCAGGGGATGGGTTTTGAGACTCATTACCCTTCATGAGCCATATTACGCATAGTTTTGGTAACTTTAAGCTTATATTTGAAAATATCAAAGATTAAGCGACCTTACTTATAAATATCACACCACTTTAACTTCCTTAACCTGCAAGAAATACTTCTTCTTGAGGACGACGAGAAACTTTCTTTTTGCAGGTTATGTTATTTAGGTTTATTACAGCGACGACTATGCTCCATCTAGTGTCATATGTTTTTGTCTGTGTATATATCTAGTAGGTGCAGTGGATAAGGCTATTAGCCGCCAGAAACTTGTGTTTATAATATGAAAATAACGAGGGGGCCGAATTACCAGCAGAGAACCATAATACCACCTTTTCCTTCCACTTAATATCGTGCAATTGTTCTAACAAAAAAGTTAGAAATGTTTGGGTGAAAAAGAAATGTCATGGAATTGATTAAATTGTGTGCGTCAGCCTACATTTAAACTGAAATGCCTGCTGTCGGAATTTTATTTTATGTAGTAGATTGCCGCGTTGTTTTCGTAGTATTACCTGGTTATTTATATGTAAAAGAATGTTGTAACTAGAGACTTACATGTGAGGGAATGCCTTTAAGGATCTCGTAGGTGAAGTGTATTTCCAGTTCTGTAGTTCGATACAGTCGAACGAGATGGCAGCACTACACAGCGTGCATAGAATTCGTTACTACCGCATTTTACCTTCATTAAGAAACTGTTGTTCTAATATGAATTTTCATGAACAGTTTTATCGAATTTGTAAAAATAATTCGTGTATCAATCAGTAAAAAAATTAATGACGCCTTTACCATTGATCTCCATATTCCTTATTTTCATATTCTTCGAGAAAACCATACGCTACTTAATTCGTTACATCAGATTCCTTTCGTACATTTAATTTTGTTATTATTCCATAATGTGTGAGTGACATAATTATATGTATTTCATAGATACCCTACATTATACGTTACAAAAAACACATTATGTCTTAGACCGTTAATGCAGCTCAGTCAAGCCATCTGACCTCTTGAATGTGTCAAAAAAAAATCTGCACCGTCCAATTTTTGTAACATTTGCAAAACTTGCAGAATTTTTCATAGATCCACGTGTCACTCCTCACTATACAGATTCGTCTAATTACAGTGCGCACTGAAGCTGTAAATAAAATACTCGTACCATGATTGCCATACAGGCTTCGCACGGTTCCTGAAAGAAGAAGAAACACTTTCAGCCTGATGTGAATATACACGATCCTATATGAGACATCGTGTATTCGTGGTCCCCACTTGTGCATAAATGTTCGCTATAAATGTCATTCAATTACGCTCGCCGTCATTTTGAACCGGCATGAAAGCCAGCCCGATAAAAGGGCTACGTTATAATTTCGAAAGAATTATTCTACGGGGCTGGTTTACTTGCTGTCCCCATCATCCTACTTGAAAACGTTTTTATTCCTCAGCGGTATAGAAAGCTTTATTTTTCAAGAAAATGTCTCGTTTGATGCACTCAGGGGTCTGGTAAGCTCCTTGACGTGCAACTCCATACAATATTGATCCGCAGCAATTTTCAATGAAATCGACAGTCACGGAGTTGCTCGGGTCGTTCTCGTTACGTCGAATACGTTGCGATCGCATTATGACGAAGATCGCCGTATTTCTGACGTAAGAGGCCCATAAAATGGATAGGCAGATCGACGGCGTCACGGAGTGCTGATAAGTCATTTCGAAATAATAGTGGTAGGCGGGTGTTAGGCGAGTTTAAGGTCTCGGCCGGTCCTTGCACGAGGGCGAAGGTGGCGAACGACAGTTTAGGGGTGTAAGACGGGCTGACCTCGGGTCGTGACCCCCATTTATACTCTATTACCACTACATTAGTCTCCACCGCGGGGATTTATGATCCTTGTTCGAGTTCCAGGTTGACCGAAACTTTGAATCGATCGCGAAAGCGCGTCTGGTTTAAGTGAACTTTCAAGACTCAAACGCTAGACAGTCCCTTCTTCTTTAATGAAACATTAGGATGCCGGCATAACAGCCAGACTATTTTACCGATGATGTTTAACGACGCAGGAGAATATTTTAGGGATTTGAATAATGTAAATGTGCAAGGTGTTGTTTGGAGAATTGGTAAGTTTCCAGAGAAATGGCTTGTAATGCTTTGCGAACGTAGCCTGCCCTCCGATCTTTATCGCAGAAAGGGATAATGTTTATCGGGAACTGAATTTTCAATAACTACTTAAGGAAAATGAAGTGGAATTCCAAAGTCAATTAAAAAGAAGTTGTAGAGGTCAGAATCAAGATTCAATTTTGGGATATGTAGGTCAGAGGATTATCGATTAAATGGTTCGCGTTAAAACGTAGTTTAAGTCAGTGTAGCAGTGGTAAATAGTTATAACGAGCACAATAAATTATTCTCATTTCTCCGTTCAATACATGTATTGTTGAGCTAAACATTTCTCCATGTATAAAATCCCGTTCCACAAAATATCCGAGACAGGCAGTAATACACAAAAGAAAATGGAAATCGGGTTTCAAGGTGTTAAGCACTTATTTCATCAGAAGACATAGAAGACGAGTAAATAGGTATCTTTCTTTGCAAATTGTATTTTGCTCACCCCGATCGGAGAAGGAAAGATCACACTACGAGATCATGCACGGCACGAAATTGTGGCGTGAAGGAACGTTGAATTACGAGTGTTCGCGTTAACCTCGCAGCATCCTCCAAGGCACGGGGAGGGGTAGATTGCTTTTCGATAAGGAATAATTAAAAATTTTCTCGTTTAAAGTAGCTAATTCCATTTCTGCGTTGTCCCAGGGCGGTCTGGGGGCGGACGGAAGTGGCGGGAACCGGAAAAAATAACCGCTAAAATACTCAGGCAGATAAAGAAGATAGAGTCTCGGGCTTGCTGGCGGTAATTTACATCGGCGTGTGATTCCGGAGTGAGTAGCCGGGCAGAAATATTTCAGGGTGGCGCGCCACCCTCTCAGATAACGGTAATTAAAAATTACAGAGTGGGGCGATGCGGGGAGACCTGCAAAATAAGGATAGATCGATTTCCAACTGTGAATCATCAGCGCAAGTTTCTCTAATGTACATAAACTCGCCGTTCTGGTGAATTATACGGGGTGTTAAAATAGTATCTACAACTTTAGGAACTTATAATATATACTCAGGAAGAGTAAAAAGTATTTAATCAACTTATGTTCTAAAATCCTTTCGGTGTAAAATACAAGAGTTTGATTTTACATTCATAAGAGGGAACAGAAGACGGGATAATGTTGTTGGGAATTTCAGCTTATCGAGTTTTCGAGTAAGAGAGATTCAAAAAACGAAAATTCGATTTATAGACGCTTTGTAAGACTGTTAATTTTTGTTACTTGTGAAGCTGTGAAACAAGACAAATTCCAACGTTAAGTCTATTGTTTATTGTATATAAAAGTAATTATAAGACACAGTTTATGCTCGAAATGTTACTCTATATTATATATTAAAAAATTGTAATTTTGTTTTGTGCTAGTCTTGCAGTCAATATTTTGATATCTTTCTACGAAATTTCGTAATACATATGTAGAAGTAAACTTGGCCTTATAGACATCGGAGTTCTTCTAAATTCGATCTGTAGAGGTGAAATACATAATTTAACATGCAAAATATAGTTCAAGTCAAGGATGTTTTATTTCGAGTTGTAAAGGTGTTTGCAGCGGAGCGAAAGGGAATAAAAGAAATTTTCGACTTGTAGAGTTTTTCAAGGTACCGAGGTTACTTGGGAGGAGAGAATGTAGCTTTCCTTCAAGGATGCCAATGCAATAAACGTTTTCCGGTCCAAAGCTTGTTCGTTATGAGAGATCATTAAGCGGCCCCGACGCGAGTATTGAAGAAACAGCAGAAGCAGCAAAAAAGAGCAGTGTTCGAGAGGTTTCCTCCGTGAGAAGTGTCGAGTATTAAAATCAACGTGGGCGACGAAGACGCGGCCGCCTTAATAATTCAGCACGTTTGATGGAACGCGAAGAGACAAGGGGACTTATTAGTTCGAGAGAGCGATAAAAAGGAACTTATTACTTATCCAGCCCTTCCAGCGTCATTCTCCTCTGCCGAAGAATATTCATCGGGGTGCTTACGTACGGAGGAGGAGGAGGAGGGAAGGAGAGACGCGTAGAGAGAAAGTCACGACGTACCACGAAGGGGGAGATTGTCAATTTTCGAATACCCGTATTGAAAGGCGCTGATAGGTCGGCATCAAATATTCACCACGTTCTGGGCCCCTTACAGGGTTATTCCGCCAAGTCGTTTGTGTATTATCAAATAATGGAACAAGTCGATATGCCGAAGGAGAGACTCAATTCATGTTCCTCTGTCGTTGCCTCCTTTTATTGATTCTGACGCCCGGGATTTGTCGAATTCTACATTTGAAATCAGCCGAATGCCAACACCCAATTCTGTTGCTTATCGACGATACCGCAGGAACTACCGGTGCATGAATTGGACTACGATATGTATAATCCGTCTCAAATCCAAAACGTAACACAGGAAGACATTTGCAAAGCACTATGAAACGTGACAGCAACAAAGACAGTCCGTGTGACAAACTATTTACAGTTCGCTAGGACAATTCCTCAACAACCCCAGGAAGAATAGTTGAACGGAATTCCCATTGCACATCCGATGGGGCCCTTAAATAATGAAACACATCGCCGAAAAGGAAGGAGACGGTGGGGCTGGAGGGTGATAGGGGACGGAGGGACACGTAACTCCGCTGGCAATCCATAGCCATTTAGAAGTTTTAATAACATTACGATATATAGTATGCATATAACGGCGGCTCCCCGGAGTAAGGAGGTAAAAAATCGACAAGAGGATGGAGGAGAGCTCGTTCCGTTCCTAAGTCGTTCCACTTGTCCCTGTCCCTCTCCGTTTCCACGTCGTCACGGCTCTCCTGAGCGATTCCTCGGGAACCGGCGGGGCCAGAACGAAGAAGAGGAAAGTTTATAAAATATTTAAAAGTACGGAAACGTCTCCTATCGCCCGGGGCGATAAATTTCCACTTACATTTTATTTTCGTTTCGTTCGCAACGCTCGACAACGGAGAGTTACGCGCAGGGGTAACGGGGGACTGCGATGGGGGAGGGGGGTTGCCGGTGGGCGGCAGAGGGCGGAAGAAGAAGAGGCGAGACGGTGACGCCGTAGGGAAAAGTGGCGGGAGCGAGCTTTTCTTTCCACGAGCACCGGGTAAGAAACAGCCGTGTATATTTAGGGAGCATCGCGACGTCTGGATTTAATTATGGGACTATGGAAATCACGGAAATATTGGCAATGTTCACTGAAGAGTTTTGAAGAATTCGTTTGTAAATTTTGTATCTTCGAATGCTTGTGTTCAACTTGTATTTAATTAGCCTGAGGCTTTTTGTAATACAGCTAGAGACCTCTAGCCTTGTAATGAAAACATTCGAAAACAAGAAATCGGTATTAAAGTACTAGGGTAAATCCGGGTGACACGGTAGACCTAATATAAAATGGCGATTAAAACTAATATAGATATTACTTATTTTATCAGAACAAACCTATATGTTCAGAATTTTATGCTGATCAAGACAAATTTGTCGACATTTGCTTTAAGACAATATTTACTGTAAATCGGGTTGAAAATTGAAGTCATGACATCTGACCACCTCTCCCGAGGTGCCAGGAGAAACGGTTTTATTTATATGATTTATTTATATGATTCAATATCAAGACACTTTCATCTCTACTTGACAATTTCGTGTTCCTCAATTCTTTTTTTTTACCTTACCGTTATAAACCTCTCCTGGCCCGAGTCTGGGGTATCCGTCTTCGAGGTCTCGATGGATTCGCATCGATTTCCTTCGCGAGATGAACAACAACATTTTTCCCGCATGAGAACGAGCTGGAGACTGGCTATATGTACATTTTCCGGTTGACGATGCGAGACCTATTTAACGGACGCGAGTTCGGGTAATGGGATTCGAACTCGTTGCCCCTGGGAGCCATTCAGATCCGTTCGCTTCATCTTCTTTCACCGCGTGCCAGCGGGAACGCGGGAAATTTCGATGCCAAAGCATCAATCACACGGACTGTACGTTCGGAATTCAAAATTTTGCGAATTTATTCGACCTGTGTCGTTTAAGTGCTTACATCGTCTTTTAAGCACTGTTCACTCGGAAGGAGAGTGCACGAGGTTCGAGTCCCCGATTTAATTCAAATATCGCATATAAATAATGCACAACATGTAATAATGTATTAAACGCTTAGGTAGGGCGTTTTATTACAAAATATCTGAGAAAATCGAGTTCAAAATTTTGCCTTTATTAGGCTTATGATGTAGGTACCTACATGCATTCATATGTAAACATGAAGCTGTAATAAAGTCGCAGTGTTAGCTCGACTGCAATCGATTAATACTAATTCCAGGCATTTTATCTATATCCATTGTTACTAATTTTTCATTTTTCTGACGATTACTTATTTAAATTGCTCTCATTCTTAGGTAAAGATATCTGAGCGTCACACGGTTTAAGACTTGTTGCGATTTATATAAAATAATTTTACTTCGCGAGCAGCGATTTCGGGCCTAAAGAAGCGGTCAGCTCGTTGGAATCGCGCGGCTTCCAAAAGTGCCAATTCCTACGGGCCAGTAAGATTCGAGTTTGGTATCGGAGCTGTAAATGCCATTGTGTGTAAAAATGTGAGAAGTGAGGAAAGGTCGTGTGTACAATTCGTACTGCAGTACACGCTGGATGCTCTGCACAGATAAACTAAACATAAAACAACTGTCTTTGGTTCATTTATTGGTCACAATCAGCGTGCGGACTAATTATGCTCAAGAATGGAGGGGGAAAAACACCGACAGGGGGTAGTGGTAATGTGTGCGTGGACTGAACGCTGACTTCAGTTCACGCACCATTACTACTACCCCCTGTCGGTGTTTTTCCCCCTCCATTGTTGAGCATAATTGGTCCGCACGCTGGTCACAATCCCGTTATAATCCAAACAAGGGAAATACAATTTGGAAATGTCAAAACTTCAAACTTAGTTTCCAAACAAAATTTGGAGTAGTTCGCTGTATCTATTTGTCACGTTACTAGACACAGTATGGAGTAACTATATGGATGATTTTAACCAAATCGATGACCCGAATGACATACACTTCCCTTGTGAGTTTTACGGGTAGTAACAACCGCCCAAACTCTAAATATTCTTATCTCAGCGCCTTGTAATATATTAAATCGAATTCGATATTTTCCTATCTGCGACGAGAACTACAATTTTTCTTCTATTTTTCACCCAACAAAGGTTTTCCAATTTTCCTAGAAAGGCATGATGTTTCACAATACGATAAAGACCGTTAATCGCAGAAAACGTAGATGCGGGATTTAGCGGTAGAGACGCAAAGCAATGTCCACAGTGGTTTTCAGAGGCAAACTAATTCCAGATTCGCGGTTCCTTGAGACGCACAAAACAATAGGCAGGTTTCAAACGTTCAACGACGATCTCGAGCGGTTTTGGTCACCGCTTGGTTTGCGGTTCATTTGTCTGGGATCTGTCTTTTAGTATCAGTGGCCATTTAAATCGGGTTGAGAACATTGAATCCATTCTGCTGCACTAGAAGTTAAGCTTTCCGATTTAATTGCATTTCATTTACAAGAAAATTGCACTCTGGTTCAATCTTTCATAAGGAGCATTGTCTTTTTTCTATGTAATGTAAAATTCATTTTATTTTGATATTTACAGAATAATATTCTATGTGTCTTCCTTCAATACCCACAAATACTACACATGTACACATTACAGAACAGTGAACTCTTTAAAAAGTTTCTAGTCTGTACTTGATAGGTATCTTCTACTTAGCGAAAGGAACCTTGCACCATGGTATTAAAAACATCCTGCGATGACGTACACATTTGCTCCCGTAAATATTGCGTTAACTTGCTAATAAGGAGAAGTAAGATATTCCAGTGAAGGGGAGAACGGTTGAAACCGTAGAGGCAATAAGGTAGCAGAGTGAGGCTCAGCTCCCTTTCCTCGCAACCGGCACTTCCTTTCGGCGATAATTCAGCGGTCAGCGAAGATTTAACGGCAAATTAACTAATAATTACCGGGGAGCCGGACGTTACCTTAACTGGAATGCGATTGTATTCCTCGAGTTCGATAATGGGAATGCAAGAGCGGCGGCCAGAGGTCGCCCCGCCCTCCATTATCGAAATAGCAATTAGGATAAATCAAAAGTGCGGCAACTCGTGCAATCGGGCCACCAATTTGCAGGGAATTAGAGAGAGACTTGTTTCCGATGCGACAGACAGATTAATAAACGCTTCACGCACGTCAGCCACGGGGAAACTGAAATACTCTGAAATTTTCTCAATCAGTGAAGATAAAAGAAGATACGATAGCCTTCAAGAAGAGACCTTCCAAAAGATTTCCTCTTATTCTGATAAGAACAGTATAATAGAGACATCTCTAATATTGGTGATCAAAACGGACCTTTTGTTTCTTCGCTTTAACGATAAGATACTTATTTTGCAGCAATATTACGCCGCGCTCAGTTGTCACATGCTCACTAGATCCGACCACGAGATTCAGCGGGACAACCCCCCCTCGATTATCCTAATTGAAGCGTCGTCAAGTTCGCGATCACTTATTCAACGCGTTGTCGCTTCAATGTGGCGTGCCACGGGCAAATATGGGACATCGAAGGGCTCTCCAGAGCGGTGTCCCGTTTCCCGAAATGCACTACGAACACGATCCACGGGGCTATCCAGCCGGTGTGCTCCAAAGTCGTTTCATCTTTCGTGAGAACGACGCTGTGACGCAGAAACGCTACGGTTCGCGTGACGCTCTCGCGTCATCAGGGTGAAGATGGCCACGTCCTTCGGCATCCCATGGGCGACATACTAGAAGTCGAAGGATATTGGGTCAAGCTGAAGGCAATTTGCCCGTGAACATGGTCACTGGAGAGAAAAAGATCGAACTAAAGCAGAGGGCCAGGAGAGACAAGAAGGGGTGAGGTTAAGAGGGTAAGCGGAGGAAGACGAGAGCATTGTTACATTGTTACAGGGATGTCCCCATCGGCGCTGACCGAAGATCGCGGTAATTGGATAGAGGAGATCGAGCACCCCTCCGCGACGCTAACGTCCCCTATGTGCTCGTGAAAGCTACTGTGGATCTATGGATACCTGCAGCCTCTTCAGGGTGACTTTTCCCCTCAGATCCTTGCAATTTCAGGTTTCCGGAAGCTGTTGGGTGGAGACTCTAGCCAGTTTTCCTGTAGTCTTGACTAATTAAAATTTAAATTCATTGCTTTTGCACCTGGTGGTGGACGACATAATTTGTTTTGACTTATTGGACATCCAGAAAAATATATTTTAATGCTTCTTGAATTCGGTTTACCTGCTTGTGGCATTCTTAAGAGGCTAGACTACTGTGACGCCCCGAAAAAAGGTAATCTTCTGATGCAAATTGTAGACAAACTAATCAGCCGATTAAATTGCGGTGTAGTATTTGATTTTAGCATATTGTAAATCATAAAAACTATTATACAAATTAAACGGTGTACCTCCTAATTCAAATTTGGATTGTCTATATCAAAAAGAGAAAAGTTGTTTACTAAGTATACTGGTATGCCTAAGCATTAACCCACTTTTTAATATTTTGAAGATTCGCTGAATAACAGGGTGTTGAAAAAAAAGAATGCGGATTTTCGCGGCGCTTAGTTTGTAACTTCCGTAAAAAAGGAATTTTCAGAAAATGTTCCGTTAATACTTGGAGAATGTAGCAATAAAGATGTTTGCAAAATTTGATCAAACATGCATAAATACCGATTGAGAAATCATGTACACCGTTTCGAAAAGTATCACGGACTTACCTCAGTTTACCTATAACTACGGTATATCCAGAATTACAATGAATCCACCAGAAAGAAGTAGTTTCGATGCATTTACAGGAATCGTTGAAAATGAGAAGAAGGATCAGGCTGTGTCAATTTTATCAGCGTCCCCTTTTGATTGCTAGACAGAAGTGCACTTGTGACAGGTGGGGAAGGACAGAGCAGAGGGTGAAGACCGGAAACCAGGTCGAACAGTGAGAGCCACTGACTGGACTCCAGTGGCCGGCCACAAGAATTTACCCGGTCAAGAGGGACGGGGGCGGTTGGTTTATCAGTCCACCCTTTACTGAACGAACGCTAGCGGCCACCGCTGGTCGGCTCAAACTACGCCAAACCCTCAACGTTGGCGGTTTTGCTGGTGCCGAGAGGGTTAAAGGCTGTCGCGCCAACGAGTTGGGTAAACGACGTTTAATAGAGGACGTTCATGTCATCTGCGCGATTTGAAAACAATTCGATGCCCTTTCGTCCCGATCTCGCAAGTTCGGGTCACTAGTTTGACTTAAATTTCTCATATAGTTAGTCTATAAGATATACAAAATGTTTTAAAAAAGAGTGTGACTTTAGGGATTTGCCATACACACCGGGTGGAGTAGAAAGATTTTAATCAGCATGAAATGTCATGTAATGCCAGTAAACCTCTTTGCCACATGATAAATATATGCAAACGGAAGATTCGGTCAGAAGAATTTTAGAAGACCGACTCCTAGGTCCAATTATTCCATCTAACAGTATGATGGGTGCAAGTGCAAGTTATTATCGGGAGAGGTTATGCATGTAGTTTTATAACCATGGGGCTCCTACGTATTCTTCAATTAATGCCAGGCGACATTTAAGGATCGATACGCTCCGATCAACACGCTAAAAAAATACGTTATACAATATCCTAAAAAATGGTTTTGGCATTTATTGATACACTCGTTAGGGCGCACAAAAAAATTTGTTTCACGTTTTCCGTCTTGAACGATAACCATGAAATTTACTCAGGGACGACCAATGAAAAAAATAGTATTTTTGACAAATTTATAAAGTACAGTATAAATAAGATTTTTATACTATTTTTTACAAATACAGTATAAATATTTCTTGCATATATAAACTCAAATTTCACGAAAAATTGACATAGAATATTTGCATAAAATGTATAACAATACAATAGAACAGAGCAGGAATACTTGAAAATCGTGCGTCGATTTTTTTTTGTTATTTTGTGTACTGAATCCACCCCTGCAGTGTTTCCCACATTCTACAAAATACTCTGTATGTTTCCAAGGTTGAGCAGAAGAGATCGAGATTCGAAGCTTAATAATTTCCTCAGTGATTTGAATTAAAAGTCAACTTTATTAATAGTAGTCCAGGAAAGCAATTCCATGGATCTGAGCCTGAAGAACGGAATCCAAGCGAGAAGCCCTTCAACACCTGATTACTTCGACTACAGGCTCGCCAGGGACATTGTGATTGCACTTAATTCATTCGACTACAAAAGGGGGTGCTGGCGGTCCGACTGGAGGAATCGTTGCTCAGGTGGTGGCACCGGTGGCACGATGTCGGATGTCTTTTTCTATGTACATATATATTGTCCGTCGGTGAATAACGAGACCACTCAGTCATTCCCTCCAATTTAAGTGTAACGAGCCACACCGATACATTCCTTTCTCATTCTTTTCCTTCGCGCCACTTTCCCTCGCTTCCCTCCGCCGATGTAATCCCGCACAATCCGGACATTTTTCACCATTACACGGCCGGCCATGGCGATGCTGGGGCAAATAATTAATTTCTCACGAAACTAACGAGCGTCGCTTTTCTTTTTCGAGACCCGTGTCTCGCGCCGTGGCCGATTCAACGAAGGGGAGGAAGAGAAAAGAATATCGCCGTGGATCGGGATCGAGCTTTCATGGAAGACTTTGGACGTTTAATCACTGGCGTTGGCGTTCACGCCGTCGACGATTCTTGGAGCATTCAATGTTCGAAATAATGCAACGTGATGAATGTAGAAAATATGACTCAACTGATGAGTTCGATATTGCAGTCCGGCGAGTTGAGGTGTCCAGAGATCCAGGAATATAGGAAATTGAGAAAACACTATGTTGACAATGATTTAACAATTTAATATATTATAATAAATGTTCTAAACATAGCAAACAGGCTGAGTGTAGCTTATTCGGATGTTATGATTACTTTAAACTGACAGGTTCACCTGCTAATCTGGGTATGTATCGCTATCTTATCTACTTAAGGGGGGATTCTCGTCTAATAACCCCAAAAGTAACTGACATTTCAAATTTCTTTTTAAAAAACTGTTGGTTGTATTGGATTAAAATCTTTTGGGATATAAGGAAGCATCTTTAAACTTGTAGAAAATATTATGTTTATGTCGATCCTCCTTATTATTTATTAATTATTGTGGAATCTTATCCACCTCTTCGACGATGTAACTTCTGTTGGTGGGATGTATATCACTCATCGCAGTCATTTGATTGCAAAAATAATCAAAGTTTCGTAAAGTTAGATAGTTTACGCTGGGATTAGTCCACTTTAAAGAAAAAAATGAAAAATTGAAAGAGTTATATTACTAACTAAATTTGGTCGAATTTTTTATTTCAGATGAACCATGTCGAATCTACACTGGTCACCACAAGGTGCTTAAAAACAGTGCTGCTGTGAGATCGCCCATTATTCCTTTACTTATTTATATAATGCAAGTACAAAAAATACTACAAGAACTTTAAAATATACTTTCGAATACATAATCGTTTATTTAAAAAAGTCTGCAAGTTTTTAAAACAAAATCCCGAACATGCATGTGTCCTCATAGCTCACAAGTAGGCATGACCTCTTAAGGGGGTATAACCGGTTGAAAGTGTCAAAAATCGGATTTTTTCGTTTTACATATTTTCATAGATTGATGTTTAAGGAATATTATAAATCAAGTCCGATGTAAAAATTCGGAAGGCTGACAAAGTTACAGGCATTTGAGTGGAAGCACCCAGGTAGCACCGGACAGCGATGCACAGCAACTCGACCGATCGCAGCGGAACTACATTTTTCATTACAGTGGCCTGTTTTACATATTTTCATAGATTGATGTTTTAGAAATAGTATAAAACAGGTCTGATGTAAAAATTCGGAAAATTGACGAAGTTATAGGCATTTGAGTGAAACATCCCAGGCAGCAGGGAGCGGCGCGACGCGGCGGCTCGACCGATCGCAGCGAAACTATATTTTTCATTACGGTGGCCCTAAAAACTCGCGCTACGTTCAACCAATTCACTTCCAATTTTGCATGCAGAATCATAATAAGATTCCACATCGTCCAACGAAGGCTTTTTTTATTCCGATTCCCCGTTTATTATTTATAAAGAAAAAAGGTGAATTTTTCTCTTAGATAAATCTAACTTTACCTTTGATCTCTCACCATTTCTTTATTTTTCAAAATTTTCCAAAATTTAATGTTTTTGATTTCAGACACGACATACAGTTGTTTTCAGGGCCACCGTTTAGCCGTCTAAAATCGAAAGACTTTCGTATGTGTATGCATATCTTCCCAAAAACAATATATTTTTAACTGAAACTTTTTTTTTGAATAGTTCATAATACTATGTAAAGATAGTAAAAAAACGGGAAATCTGCATCAAACCGTTGACTTGTAAAAAAATCCACAAAATGTACACATTTTCCAAGGGTTCAAACGGGTATACCCCCTTAAGACTTATTTGAATCATTAGTAAGACGTTTGGACAATCAGATATTAAGACGCTAATTATACACGGTTGTTCCTTCTGTAATTATAAAGATGAAGATTATGGTAATTTTAGGAGATATTTATTAAAGTGTTCTTGTTTGGTAGGCATTGTTTACGTGTTAGCACTTCAATCTGAAATCTACGTTTAGGAGAACATCGAACATTTTAGCATACAAGAAGAAAGTAGTTGGCTCGCCAAGAGAAAACGAAGGGAGTAGGCAGAGTACCCGAACGGTCACTTGGATTTGTGTGGTGTAAACGCAAGACGGACCAGTAAATCCACCCTTTCATGGTCTCTTAGCAAACTCTGGCTCATAGATCGTCCAAACTATCGTGAAACAGCTCCCACCCCGACCCGACACCCCAAAACTACCCTTCGGTGCCTTGGCAGCCTCCTAAGGAAGTCAGAATCTACTTAGTCCACCCTCAAAGATGCTTCGATTATACGCATTCGTAGACCCGCTGGTGAAACAAGAGACACACGCTGACGCGACAAAACGACAGGTTTATTTTATTGTAAAATACTGTTTACAATAAAAAAAATAGTGAAATACTCACAAGCAGGGTTCGAAAGAGTTTTGGAACTTTTCAATAGGTTCTATTTGAAATATGGACCGCGGAACTTTTAAAAAAATGTTCTCACATTATAAGTTCCCATGATAACTGATAAAGTAAAAGTTCTTGAAAATACAAGTTCTAGTTGGAATGTAACTTATAAAATATAAAAATAAAAATTTCACTATAACAGGAACAGATATTTTGTTGATCAATATTAAAAAAGTTTTCAATCGTTGTAAAAAATACTGGATACTATTCAATGAATAGTACCTACTACAACAATAATAAATAATTATTACAGTTAAATTGATATTCTGAATGTGTTATTTATTTGTAATATTTACCTACCTAGATAATTTCTAGTAGAAATTTTCTACACAGATATTATACCATTTTCGTGTGTTTTGGTTCATGTAAGTTATAAAAAAATGTTATTAAGGTATTATTCTTGTCAAGTTCTCTTTTCTGTTCAATGAAACTATTAATTGCTTATCTTCCGATGTTCATAACTTTTATTAAATAAACACGAAGAATATGATTCTATATTGCTCAATAAAACTAGTACCGAATAGTTTCGTACTTTTCTTTATCTTATGGAACCTTTTTTAAATAAATGTTCTAATATAACTGTTTCCATGGAGCTTTTATTATATATGTTCTAAAATATTTGTTCCATGAGGACACTTTCTAAAGAAGTTCCTAAGGGTAACATTTCTTTAAATAAAAATTCCACAGGATCAGATATTTTCTTAAACAAAACTTATAAGTCCTAACAGAATTTTGTTAAGAATAAGAGTACTAAAACTTTTTCGATCCCTGCTTACAAGTCAGTAGTGGCGAGCAGTATGATGGGAACATAGAACAAGTGATTTAAGGTCTTGACTCTTGAGTAACTGATTAGAATATCCAAACCTCTTTATCGAAGGTTTCACTATTCAAAGTCAGTGTTTCCAGGCTGAAAATTACTGTTGATATTTACCTATTGCAGGTGAAATAAATTTAAACAATGGAAACGCATTTCTCGCGTACAGAATCACTTTTATCAATGACAATTGATATCTTCAGTTCCAGGTACTGCAAGGTAGAAAGCGGTCATTTTGAATTTAATACTATACACATATACATATAATTCGCCTCTAGCTTGCTCATAAACCTAACTTAGCTCGTGTCAGAATCAAGGCCCAAGGAAATACAGTCTACGTCGACAAGCTTGAATCCTTGACAAAGACCAACGTCTGACGGAACTGAACTGTTCAGGCATCCCTATGGTCCCAGCCAACCTCCCCAGGACGAATTTCCCGGCAAGACGAATTAAGCCCGGAAAAATAAGCCAGCCACGTACGAACAAAGTTGCAGCAACGTTCAGGGAATAAAAGTTACAATCCGTCTGGTCCGTGTGACACGGCTGGAAGAGCTGTTTCTGAGACCCCGTAACTCCCAGAATCCCCGATTCAAAGTGTGCACTTCCAGCTCGTAAAAGCTGGCATAAAATCGTCATCTAGCGACGCGGCCCGTTGCTCGGCTAAAAGACCAAGTTATGAATACGTTCGATGCGACTACAATACTTCCGGTTGGAAAATACGGGGATGGGGACGACAGAAAAGGGACAGGGAACGGGCTCGCTCCTTCACTTCGCGAATTAGCATAACTTGAAGCACCGTGCAAGCATAAAAGCGACTCCTTCCGTTGGCAGATACGCGAAAGAATCAAGCTTTATGGCCTGGGAGCCGGAAATAACCGGGCCCGCTGGAATTAGCGACGTTCAGGGGGCTGAAGCGGCACGTGAATCTTTATTGGAATGCTATTTAACATTCTGAATGGTGCAAGGTTTCACCAAGTACCATTTCAAGTCAATCAGGCTGTATAATGACGAAAATGAAAGTTGCTAAAATTACTAATGAAAATGTAAATTTCTGTAGTTTTTATTAGTCCTTCATGTAGGCTTTACCAATGAATGGACGAGATTTTTCTAATAAAAACAAATCTAGGTGTAATCTTATTCGGACCATTTTGAATTATACATAATTCGATTCGCTTCTGAACTCCGTAGATTAATAAATAATTACATATGCGTATGTATCTATAAAAGTAGTTAGAGTGAGATCAAGTTTAGATTTATTTTCATGAAAAGAATAATACTTCATGATTTATGTCATACTTTATGATGACCTAATAGAAAATGCACACATTAAATTTTTCATTAGCTGACTCTTTTAAATGAAGAGTCGCTGAGAAGGCGATGTACTAAAGAGAACCTCGAATTTGGTGTGTTTACAAAATATTCAGGACAATTCTTTCCATGCTTTCTAGAAAATATCGACGAGAAAACACGCCAAAGCTGTGTGAAGAATGTTAACTTTGAAAAGTGTTAACATAGCTGGAATGGGTACTAATAGTTCCTCGCATTTTCGAAAGTCGATGCTAATATAGTTGAACTCTTCAGACTCTAAATTCGACCCTGTGAGATCATATTCTGGATATACCGGGTGTATCATCTAAAACAACTCACCTAATTATCTTTTCCAGTGGCGACCGTGCGAGTAATGTTTCATACGTATAATATTTCGAATGGTTCCACAGCGCGGATGCGCTGCAAGAAAATGTTTTTTTAATGGAAATACATACGCGTGTTTCTACCTTGGACTCCAAAATTTAAATTCAAATATAAAACTTATCAAATTATCATATGAATGTCTTTTCGTTTGACTTAAAAATGTCACTGACTTTAATTTCGTCAACCATGATTTTTAATTGCGTGATCAATACGCTCATCAAATTGTGGGTTCGATAAACTGGTTTGCTCAAATTTTTTAAAACCTTCTTTATCGCGACTTTTTCATTATCGATATGTATAAGGGACCAGACTGAGTCTTCAAAGATCGTCATCAAAGCCTCGATTTTTCATCGCCGCTACGTTTCCTCCGCGCGATCCGCGTCGTTCCGCGTGCTTCCGCCTTCGAGACGCTAATGGGTGCGTACAGATATTTCATTCCCAGCCGCGAAAATACGAACACGGGAAAACCACGTCGGTTGAGGGGATGGTGGCAGACCGAGGGGATATTTAATGACGCGTGGCGATATTAAAATGGCATAAAAATGAGCTGTAATTTGTATCTGGCTTCAAAGCCTACCCTTCCCCTCGCTACAACCGACTTATACTCCTTCCATCCCCCTTGGTACGCCGTATACTATTATTGTTATTAATCTCAAAGGTCGCGAGTGCACTTAATACCCTGAGAAATAGCTATATTCCTGTATCAGCAACCCCACCCTTGGCTGAAACTTGGGTTCCTCTTCGGAGGAAATTTCGAAGTCACCTCTTTGGGAAATTCTTTCAACCCTCTGGAACGCAAGCTCTTTGATACATGCCCCCCAAACCCTCCTAAGCGTGTTATTTCTGATGACACGCGAAGTGTGGAATCCCGGGATTTGATTGAGTATAGAATGTTCGTAATGTTATAGATAGTAGGTAAATCATCCAACATTAGAATTATAAATGTCTCTGATTATTTTTATTTGCAATAGCAATCTCTCAGGGTATATACAAAATTAAGATATATTACCTTATTACTAATTTCTATGACATTGTAGTAAAATAAAAATGTAGTCAAGTATTTTTTTATATTTGTCCACCCGACCAAAACTCAGATCTCAGATTCCTCTTTACAATTCTTGTAAGTCTTCAATGATGTTAAAATGTGAAAGAAAAACTGACTTCACTGTTTTGTTGTATAAAATATTAGTTAACTCGAAAGTTAAATAAATTTTGAATTTTAAGGGTGGCTTTATTATCGTTGTAATGGATAGCTGGTAATTGCTTATATATCATAAAACGAGAATAATTGTACAAAATTTGAACTCGGGAGGATAAGCGTCTAAAATGAAACAATATTAGCAGCACTCGAATGACAGCCTTTCCTCTCCATCTAACGTTTCCCTGTGAGATGCTTCCGCTCGAAAGGAGCCGCGGATAAAACTACCATTTGAATATTTGGCGTACATCCTCAAGCATCATTTATAACGCGTGACAATAAAGTCTCCGGCTGGTAGTAATCTTTATAGAGCGATACGAAAGCCGTGTACAGGGTACAGCGTTCTTCCCTTTCCCGCGAAGGTTATGGAACGCTTTTACGATATGCTAAGCGTCGCCCTCCCGAAGAAATTCGAATCTTTATCGCCCCTGCTTGAACATTTTCCGGCCCCTTGGACATTGGATTAACGATCTGTGCTAACGAATAAACTACTTATGTGGCACAGTGTTGCTGATTTCTCTGTCAATGAAAAAAGCGAACTGCCAAGTCGTCAAGAAACAGTCAATAGATTTACAGATAAAACGTTAGTAGATGAATGAAATGTTAGTAATAAACACTAATTCTCAATTTTTCATCATTGAAAAAATATTAAGGAGTTAAGGAGGCATAGTACGTACTTTCTTGGTTCAAACATTAAGCATTATTTATGATTTTTTTCTGTACAAAAATGAAAAGCTAGAGAGATGGGATTTATTGTTGTTGTTGTTGTTTGAAAGTATTAAACGAATTTTTATTTAAAAAGAAAGCGGCTGGAGCGGAGCAGGCGCGAAGCTAGAGCAAGTATTTTGGTGTCGGAGCAGAGCAAGAGCGGAGCAAATAAAAAATTGGTCTGTTCCAATCCCCTGGTTTCAAACCAATAATCTGAGTTTTCGCTTTCTTTGTACCTTATTTCTAACTAATTCATCAGCCAAAAAGACTGTAGTTAAAACAAGATCAATTACCTATTTAACGTTACTGAAAAGCTATCCTCTTTTCACACTTTTTAACGCTGTCCCTCAGACTTTCATAAAAATCTGCAGAGTCACGATCTTTGCCCCTCGAATCAGAAATAAGCTTCAATAACGTAGACTGCCGTTTGCAAGTATTAGGATACCTACTCTGTCTGGAATAATCGTGAAAAACGTTGTAAATCTATTAAAAATTTACTCTATTTGGTATTTTAATTTTAAAACAGTGAAAAGTATTCAACCTACAGGAAAATCACATTTTTGCAAATACAGTAGGTGTATTTACAAATACGAGATGTGATTCACAATGCCAGAAGGTGCGTTGAGGGGCCAGTTGATTTTGCCCCGATTATAGATACTGCAGCCTCGATATTAGCGAAGGATCGTCCGTTATCCGAATCTCTCGGGTTTGTTTATGGCGCGGTGACGTTAGGAAAGCGAAGGAAGGGGCCTCCGTTACTCAGACCCTGTGAATTGGCTTTCATTAATCCGCTAACCCTATCTGCCTCCGACTCTACTCCGAAGCAACACAAGCAGAGGGGCGTGTGTTCACGCACAGACACTGTAAATCGTGACACAGGCCAGCGGAGATTCTGAACGCGGCGGTCGAGTCAGAACTTAAATATTTCAGCACGGACTCGCATTAAAGCTACCCTCCTTACGCCGCCTATTAACCTCAACACCCATTCTAGCCGGCGAATCCGCCGCCATCTGCGGGCCAGCATCCACCGAACCACGAATCAACTGACTTTCGACCGTCCATCACCTGTACACGCGTCTCCCTGCCTGTAATTGTGCGACTGAAACGTGCAGACCGCGTTCCCTGGACCAGCAAGTCAGCATAATGACGTCCCCTGATACGCAACCGACGCGACGGTTAACAAGCGTACCATCTCTTTTCCCGTTGAACGGTGACCTTTTGTTTGAAAGGCCGTTACTGGTTGTGATGTTATTTAATACCAGGCACGCGACGGATTGAACAGTCTTTCGCCAAAGGATTCGATGCTCCCGTGAACATTTTGGAGAGCGAAACAGGATCATCGGTTGGTGGATTAAATCGTAAGAGAGAAACTTTTATCGATAGGAATCAAAAGTAACAGTGAAATGTGGATGAGTTGAGGTAGACATGTTCTATGTGTCTGTGCGAATGAAGGTAAACCCTAGATATCTGAGTGAATTCACCCCCTTTCCGCGTATCACTAGCTCATCACCCAAGGCCATCAGTTACACAAGCACCCAGAAAGCCTTCCTGGAAGTCTTCCCGCGTAGGGTTTTGCGTTTGCCGATCGCCGTTACGAATTAACGACCCTGCGCGAGGGGTAGAGCATTTTGCACGGTGGGTGATGCTCGAGAAATATCATCGAATAATGAATATTCATGTTGATGAGTCGCAAGACCATTGCCAGAGATGGAAGGGAACGAAGCTGCGTTATAAAGTTGCTCCGTGGAGGATCGTATCGACTGCCATATATTTCGTACGCGTCACCCTTCGGGCTGATCTGCACCCTGCGGCTCAACCCTTCGGATTCACTCCTACCAACCATGTACATCCGTTATTCTTTGCGATTTCGCAGAAATAACCAATTTATTTGACGATTCAATTACCTAGCTAAATTTTGAATAGCTTTCCTCCGTGGTGAACTACCACGGAAGCGTTCACTCGCGTAATGTCGCCCGATTGCACGAGGTCATCACGCGAATTATTCATTATTGAACTAATTAGACCGTTACGCAAGCGCCATTGTGCAATATAGTGGTATTATCATCGCGTCGCGGCATACTAATTGCGCCGGGGAATATTTGTCAGCCTCAGAAGTGTCTGGCTCGTGGAAAAGAATATTCTTTTTCCCTTCTGCTGAGCACATCCCTACTGCTCCGTGGTAAAACTCGAGATTTTATGGGCTAATGCTGGACGAACCGTCGTGGATCGTGATTTTATATAGAAATATGTTTTATGCATGTACTGCGTCCAGGGGGTGGACTCCCCTGACACGAAAGGGTTTTAGATTTTATTCCCGCGACTTGGACGCTGCGTAGGTGGCAGAAAAAACCTCTATGAATATTCGCGCGACTTGAAATTTGAATTTCGCGCGCCACCGTAGAAGCACCAATACCCCAATAAGATATTTAACCGTGGATCTTCGATACAGTTCGTTAAGAATTTATTAGGAATATTTACTACAATTAACAAGTACATATAATAAGACATGCTTCCACTAAACCATGACTTTCAAATAACAAACACTTTCCCATCGTCACATACTACTCCCTCTCGTCAACCAAAAACTACACACTAGCAAGTATCCATTATGGTCACATCGAGGCTCCCTGGTTACGCCTTCACCCCTCGCCAATATGAACTTAATCATTTTGAGAACAAAAAGAGATCTTCCAAAGGGGCTAAAAATATCAAAGAGTCCAGCGTGGCGCGGACCAAACCGAGTCGACGAATCAAAGCAAACTCCCATGCCCGTGCTGTCGCGCGTGCTTCATTCGATCCGTCCACGAGGGCCCCAGTACCAGAGATTGAGGAGAGCTCGTCACCCCTCCCGCGCAGGGGGCAGCGCGTAACACGAGGACTCGCGTTTCACCGTTGAAGGCAAAGGCAAGGCAAAGGGTTGGCGCAAGGAGGACGCGGGGGAGGCGTGGGGGGTGGGGATGAGAATGCGCGGATGGCGCCATTATCCGGCGAGAATTTCAGAAAATATTCCAAGGCAAAAAGTATAGAGCGAGGCGTTTTAATTATCATTAACAAGGCCGGCGTATAACTCAGAATTACGCGTTTATACGTAATAATACGTAGCCGGGGCGGCGCGGTGTAGGTACGCGCTGCTCGACGCGTATATATACGTCCGTATCCCGGACGGAAATGGCGCAAGGGCCTCTGCGTACGTGTACACACGTGCGTGTGGGTGCATACCTACGGACGGTCCGACGGAACGGACAGACGGACAGACAGACAGCAAGAGATCTGCAACGCGCTGACTCCAGTACGAAATGAGATGCGCCGCGGAGGGTTGGCGCGCGCGAGGGTGGCGCCGCGCACCCGAACGAGGGTTGCACGGGGTTTGGGGCGGCCGCGGCAGCCGGGGCGAATTCCCACCTTACCAATCCTATTATTAACAATTAGCTCTAAACTACTCTTTGCATATAAAATCATCCCACGCACCTCGTAACGCCGGAATGGAAATATACATACTGCATGGTCGTCCGTCGGCCATGCCGTGGAAAATATGTCGCGGACCGGCCGCTGGACGCGACAGGCTCGAGATCGAGGGCTCAGCTCGCCGTGGGACCGCGAGCGGTGGGCTTTTTCAATATTTCAGACGGTTGGGAGGGAGCTGCTTAGTATCAGTCGAATGGTTATTGATAGTGATTAGGGAAACGCGGGGGGTGCTGACAGAATCCGATGACGGGCGTTCTGAATTGTTTAATATAACTTGCAATCAGACCTTCGAGATAGCTGTCTTGTAATTGGTATCCTTGAAGAGCTTTAAGGGCTTAAACAGGTCTGAAGGCCTTGCTAAGACAGTGTAGCAGTAAGGTGAGATTTTGAAGACTTTTGAACACTATTTGTGTTTATATGTTATGGTTCTGTGATCACGCAATAATACTGGAATGATGGTGGAATTGTTTTTATAAGTATTTTTCATTATTGGGTCAATAGATGCTGGCATTTGGGTCGCGATGTTTCTTAAGTTTCTTTCCATTGTATGGTGTAGAATGCCATCTACTTAGTATTATGTTTACTGTTCTTCTGTTGCAACATACGAGTGTAGACTTTGTATTTCTTATGTATTGTAATAGTTTTATGTCAAAGAAGATATCCGCGTACATATTATTTATGTCCCTCACAGATGTAACGAGAGTGTAACATATGTAGCATACTGTTCAGAGTGGTGAATTGAAGTTAGGACTTCTAACCGTGGACTTGTTTCGTTTGTATTTTCAATAACACAGAGATTAAGTCGTTCTTCGTGTTTAGTTCTGTTTCAAGCCTGCCCGTTAGTATAAGATGGCTCCTTACGCTCAGTTCTGTTTGCAAACATTTTATAACACGGTAACACAAAACATCAGTCATGCTACAATAAATATACCTAACAGAAAACTGAATATTTCGAAAACTTAACTATATTCATATAAACATCTTTCTGAAATGCTGTTCTTCTGAAATTCTAAGACGATGACATGTGGCGTTCTGATCGCTCAGAGAGAAAGGCATAAAGTAAGGAACGCAGAGGCCGCAGGTGTAAAAAAAGCGAATGGACGTGGAATGGCGATATAAAACATTGCCAATAACAATTAGTGGAGCTGCACGTTGTGATTAGCTGTTTTTCGTAACAAAAGTATATACCTCCCAAGGAAGAAACGTCCATCGACAAATCACGTGCGCAAGGGAAACCAGTACTCCGTCCAACGGGAATTTTAAACTAGACTCCGGGCATTGTCGTCAAGCAGCGAACATAAAAGGGCAATTCAGGGAGGGCCAAGGAACTCCGTGGCGAAGCCGCGAGGGGTTGAAGCCAGGGGTGGGACAAAAGTAATGCAATGCCGGAATATGTCACGAATTAAGCGGGGAGAAAGCGGGAGTGCTCTTCGCCGTCGTCTCGGTAGTCGTCGCTTTTATTAGAATTATCTTTGTCACTTTCCCAAGTTTATATTTACTCCTCCTGCGAACCTCTTAAAGCCGTACCCACCCACCCCAGTCATCCACCTTTCTACCCCCCCCCCTCCCTCCCACTATCACTTGTACGATCCATCCCTCCCCCCCGAGTCGCCCCTCTCTACGTCGAAGAGGAGTAGCTAGAACGCGAGGAACGAAGCAGCCCACTCGCTTATTATCTTTACGACCGAGAAGATGGAATTAAACTGAGTGTGCAGCCGAAATGTAATAATATTCATTACTATGCTAATGTCCGCGCGGATCGCGAAGCTCAGGCTTACAGCCTCCGAAAACTTGCCTCGTATTTTTGTTATCTGCCGGTGAGCAGGGAGGAGGCCCGGCTTCAGCAATCATCCGCAATCGACGCTGATAAGTGACCGAAACGAGGCCTAGGAACCGCTTGGATTGACGAGGGTGGTCGTTGGATGGTCTTTGGTCGAATACGGTAGAAGAATTCTGATTCGCTATACTTTTAACTGGTAGGTTGTAGGTATTTGCGAGCTTGGGGCAACATTATGTTCAACCTTAACATTTACAAATATAACTGTTTAATTAAGTAAGTAGAGTGCGTTGCAAGTGAAGCTACCGATTAAAAATTCCCTTAAGAGGTCATTTTACTTTGATCAGCCAAAAATAAAGCTATTTTTAAGATTTTTCCCCAATAAATACAACATATAATGAAATAATTTTTTTGGAATTTATTAAGCTACTCTTATATTATAAAAAAATTAAAAAGTTTTTTTTAACTTGTTTCTAATTTTTTTTATAGCATCAATTTGACACCTACAAAAAGATTTCCCAGCTCTGGGTTAACTGAAACAAGAAATTTGACAAGATTCTTAATCTCTATGAGCACAATTAACAATTTTTGTCGAAAAATAACCGAGATTTTTCTCGGGGAACATTCGAGAAAACACATTTATGGGGAACTTTTTTTCAAACCGGCGCCATTTTGTTATTCCTCACCAAAAATTTTTAATTCAGCTATGAGCGATAGCCACACTCATACAGATTAAGAATCTTGTCGAATTTTTTATTTCAGGTAATCCTGTGCCGAGAAATCACCTACGCCACGGTGTCACATTGATACCATAAAAAAACATGTGAAACAAATTAAAAAAAATCTTTTTATTTTTTTTTTGTATAATATAAGAGTAGTTTAATAATTTCCAAAAAGATTTATTTCATTATCTGTTGTATTTATTAAGAAAAAATCTTTAAATTTAGCTTATTTTTCGGCCGATCAAAGTAGAATGAGCCCTTAAATCCCATATAAAACACCTTAACGTCAAGTTGGACGTAAAGTAGTTGTTTAGTGGATTAGAGTAGTTAGTGAAGGATATAATAGGTGAAGGATTGAAGGATGCTCATAGAAGAAAGTTGTAACTGACAAAAAGTTGTGTAAAATTTTTAGTTCTGCCGTCGAGATTAAACTTTTTAGAGAGTTCTTTCCACTTACTTCGTAAGGATCTTCTGAGGCATATAGTGGCAAAATGGATGGATATTTCAAACAAAGAGACACATTTCAAGTTTTAATTCACTAATCGAAGATATTTGGTCACTGCTGCGAGTTTAAAATCTCAAGGTTAAATGAAAATAAATTTCAATGTGGCAGTTTTCAATGTTTGCAACCTTTTCTTGCCGGAGGATTTCACGAGTTTCCAACTGGGACATCAAGCAGTGACGAAATATGTATACCAGGTGCATCCCACCGTATTACTTTGGCTTATCTTGTCGTCAAAATTATAAGCTTTCGCGTTGGAACGGAGGAAACAGTGAATTCATTGTTGCTATCAGAGAAGTATCGTGTTTGCAGGAAAAGCAACTTTTCCCTCAAGGAACAACAACAACAACAACAACAACAACAACGTATGTAATTATGATTGCTTTGAAAAAATACTTGTAACGAAAGTTAATCTTCTTAAAGAAATATGTTCTCTAATGTGTTGATTTCCTTTTGACTTGAAACCTTTTCACTTGATTCCTTTTAATAAAACCAGCCTTTTCTCGTGTTACTCATTAGCAGTGGGTCTTCAATGCTTCGCAGCTAAAAGCCTTTCAATATGAAAGAGAAACTAAATTATCTTTTAATCATCACAACTACATAAGGAATAACAACAGTACAATTTAAGTAACCCATGCATATTAACATTCAGAACACGCTACTTTCCTAGCAGTATCGCTCCTCAAAGTGTGAAACGTTCCCCTTAAGTCTCTGAAACGGTCAAAGCTCCATAGCGTGTAGTTCCCAGTTGCAGAATTTAATGATCGTAAATCAGAAATGTCGCGCACAAATATGGCCGGACCAAGAGGCGACGAAATGGAGAGGACCGTTACCATTGGCCACGCGAGCTTTTTCGTTTGAAACGTTGTTTCGCGATCAAAAGGAAACACGTGAAAACGCGGGAAGCATTGTTTTCGAAAAAGGTCAGGATATTCTAAAGGCGCTAGAAAGAATTCCATCAAGGAAGAAAGACGCGTTCCGCGTTCACGTTTCAGGAGCAAAATATTGTTTCTTGGTTCTGCTTCGGCGGGACGATGATTGTGTTGCCCCGTGAGAAAAAATGAATTTCACGAAAGTTCAGACGTTAATTAAGGAGGGTCCCTGTTCTCGCGTTTTACACGAGCAACTTTATAACGCCTCCGATATTTCTCCGCGGGCGTCATGTACGACGAAAGTAAAGCCGACGGAAGAAGTATTTAATCAAGCGATCACCTCTGCCTGGTCTAAATAAACCAACCCCGTGAACGATGGGGTCGGAGATTACGCCGCTAGAAGGGAGGTGATAAGACGACACGGTGGGGGCCTGACTGGAGAAGGGAGCCCGTGAAGACAAGACGACTCTAAGAAGGGTTAAATTACTCGGCTCCTCGTTATAACTACAACGCGTTTCAACCCCCTTGCCTCTGCCGCTTCCTCGCCCCGTCGTAAACTTCCATGCAATCGCCGACGATCTTCGAGTGCAACCTATCTGGTTGACCTGCATCTTGGAAGACGAAAGAATTTCCAAGGGTAGAGTTTAAAGAATTCCAAGAACACGGTATGATTCTAAAATTTCCTTGAAAGAAACTCTGAGGGGTGCATGAATATTCTATGGAATAGTGAACACGTTTCAAACGTTTCAACGTTTCACGACCACTTGTGGACTACAGAAGGTCCAGAAAGAATTTTACGTGGAAGTAGTTATCACATCGATGGATCTCAGTCTGATTGTGCTGTTTCTTTGACGAGACAGGAGGCAATTGCAAATGAATAAATGGTCTAATAACCAACGGAAAATCAGTAAGTAAATATAAGTCTCTATATATCTACAGAGTTTCTTCCTTCAGATTACATCCAACCAGATCATTATGGGAATAAATTACCCGATCTGGATGAGGACTGGGCTAGATCTGAGTTAGGTGTAGGCTAGGTTGGCATTTCGCACGAATCACTACGATTTTGATTCCACCCTAGCTGTACATAAGCCCAAACGTCAAGAAAGTACTCGAAAGCACTCGTTTGTGCGTGTGCCAGAAGATGCTAACGCACGAAGGTTGCCTGGAGATGGGGGACTTTCCCGTGTACACCCGACTCCACCTTATTACAATTAGCTTCCTTATATATCTAATTAGCGAGATTCTTGGCGCGCAGGGTTTCACTGCGGAGTGAAAGACGGCAGTTGCCACCGGAGCTCTTCGCTCCTATCTAATATAACTCCGCCTCGCTACTACGCTCGCGTCCCCAAGACGTAATATGCTCCATGGATGTTATATGTTTGCGCGTTCTACTTCTCCTCTTGGTGTCCTTGCGCCAGCAAGTTCGGAGCATCGCGATGCATCGTATCGATGGCCGAAAAAGTCGAGGAACGAGTAGCGAAGAAGAAACTAATGGAGAACGGTGCTACTTAGGCGCTTTACATTGCTTGACGTTTCGTTGGAAATAGAAGACTTGATAGACTTGATGTGTGTAGAATTTTATTATGAGTGATCGAGCCGTTAAGAAATCATAGTCGAATTATTTAACTGTCAGTAAGGCAGGATAATGATAGTTTGAATATTCAGGAAATTATATAACTCGGTGTACCTACTTAGTTTTGGTGTTTGAGCTGAGGGGTTATACCTAGTTAGGTGGCCGAAAACGGTGAATGTTTGTGAATTTTTTTTTTTAAGAATGGAAGCATATATTTTTACAGAACTTTTGCCACTTAAAAGAGTAACATTCGAAGAACATTTGGTAATGTTTTGGTAGAAAAATATTTCAAGCGATTATTTAAAGTTGATGTCCTGTTTTTTCGTACAAGAATCACGCGAAAAAATCAGGACTTCAACTATAAATAGCCACCATTTTGTTTTAAATTAATATTTTGGAAATGCCCTCCATTAATCAGAGAGTACATTAATATACTAACGTAACGATATCTTTTTTGTTTTTTATTTGAGATAATATGCTTCCGAATGACAGTGCTCAGCGCAAAAACCAAATTTTTAGAAAGGCTTCTTGGATGAGTTGTTACTTTATTATAAATGTAAGTCTTTTCCTACGAAGAAATTACCAAATGTTCTATAAATGTTGCTCTTTTAAGTGCAAAAAGTTCTGTAAAAATATATGTTTCCGCTTTTTCAAAATAAATTCACAAATATTCGCCTTTTTTCGTCCACCTGACTAGGTATAACACCTTAAACTTAAGCCAATCTAAAGTTTCATATCCAAACGATTGGTGTACTGTGTAAAGGCTGTTGTGTACCTATAACAAATATATTCATACAGAAACCTCGGTATTAAAACACCGTAAGTTTAGAATGACAGATGACTTGCCCTCCAAGTGCCCCGATTCGGATCTCTGCCTTCATCCATAACACAAACTCACCTCATCTCTCCGTACTGCCTCTACACTAAACAATTCATCGAGCGTGGCGTTCATGAAAAAGTGGCGAAGGACACGCAAGCTTGCGTTAGAGGTCATTTTTGAAGCTGCTCTGGGCCGAGAGTGTAGCTTGGAGGAAATCTAAATGAACGGACGGCCACCAGTTGGCTTCAGCTTACTTAATTATTGCGCAAAGAAAGGACGGCTCGCGAAAATGTAAAATAAAGACCGTGCCGTGTTTTCAGCCCCTCTCCAACCCGCTCCAGCTTCCCGCCACCCGACTCGTCAGTCTCAAAGGACAAGCGGAACCTCCTCGCGCAAGGAGAAAAGGGTACACGAAAGGGGCGAGAGGGAGAAGAAACGCGGTTGAAGGAAAGGGTTAACTTTCCGCGATTAATAGTGACTAACGTTCATTAAAAACTAATTTCTTTATTTATGATTCCCTTCTCGATCTTTCTTCGGGCCACCCTTTTCTCTGGGGGGGGAGGGGGGAGAGGGCACCACGCCCTTTATTTGCTCTCCCCCGAGCAACAACTTGTTACGGGACGAAAGTTGCCGGTTTTTTCCTCCCCCTCCCTCCCCTGTAGTGGCCCGCCACGAATGACGGATTAAAATTGGAAAAGTTTTTGCTACCGGGCCATATTTTTCTGCGGCCTGGGCCCTCGTTAAAAGTAATTACGCGCTGGTAGTATCTTTGTCCTACCTTGTTCATCCGTTGATCCACGATCCGTAGCTTTGGATCTCGAGGATAAGTTGAGTCGGACACAGCTATCCTCTTCGACGAGACTGTTCGGCTCTACGTGCGTGTATATGATATCACCTAGATTGGAAAAATGGGCCCGTATTGAATAGTTAGAATATTTCCAGGGGGGGTCTCCGGGAAACAGTGGTTAATTGAAAGAAATGTTTCGAAGCAGGGGAAGTATGGGGACACTAAGGAAAGGAATTGTCTCCAATGGTAACTTCATAGGCAGATCGACGTACTAAGTAGGAAAAGTAGACATTCGTTCGTTGATCGCTATTTTCGTGTAAAAAACACGACTCATATCCAAGCCGGTATCTCCTTTAGTTAATAATAATATCTCACGAAAATGTAGAATAATTTAGTTAAAAGATGTATCTTTTAGTAGAAAAATATTGTATATGATATTCACTTATACTTTTCCCCAAAAAAATTCCTGAACTTGTATGCTTTTTCCGGACCTCTAGGTGGATGTAACCCCTTAAGAGGACCAAGCAGTCGATTTCCGTGAAAGAAACACTTTCTTTTTAACGTATTTGTAAAAAAATGAAAGGAAATTTAGATGTATCCTTTCACCCAGTGTTTATTATTATCATAGAGACTGAAAAAGTTGGTATAAAATATACATGTGCTTTAAAAATGACGGTGCTGACTGGTAAACATTAAAATGTTAAAACGTTATTTTGTAGTTATTAAGGTAATATTGGTATTAACAAGTGACGTAATCCAATTTCAATGTATGATTCTAATTTATTACATCTGTAGTTTCTCACGCAACCAATTAAAACAGAATTATTAAATTGGTGGCCGTAAAACGGTGATTATTTCAAGAAAAATTCGGTTGTGTTTGTGGGGTATTAAAAATCCGCGATTTTTTAATTTGTTCGCGAAAATCTCGAATTTTTACGAACCATATCATAGGTTGCGGGGGAAATGGCACATATTTTATACATCCTACACTTTTTTCAAGTCGATCTGAACCTCCGTCCAAGAGACAAAAAGATTCTAGAATACCGCGTTTAAAGTTTCTGGGCAAAGGTGACGCTGTAAGTTGCCGCGTGACCTTTTTAGCTGCCAAATCAACAATTTTGCGAATTTAAATATAAACCAAGCGGCATTTTATTCAGAAAATATAGCAGTTTCGGAAAATGCCCAAAAACGATTTTTCGACTGCCTAGTCCCCTTAACAGATCCTTCTTTCCGGACACCCAATATTCCAAGTAGCTGTCGTTTTTTTCTTCATTAAATTGGGCAGCACCACAGTTATCTGCACGTAACAGTCAGATGTACTCAATAGCTGCCTCTAGCCTGAAATTATTCGGTTTCAACGTTTTCTGCGGTCATGGGTAACCTTGTCCGCGAAGCCCCACGAAGCAGACGCGATGGAGAAAGAAACAGTGACCAATTAAGCCGCGATAAAACAACGCGGGTTTCTAATTTCACGATACACCAGTTGGTCCGCCAGAACGGGAGAAGAGAATATTCCTTCTCCCGTGGAGAAGAATAATTATTCGCGTATCCATGAGCACGCAAAAGACACTCCTCTGAGTCGAGAACCAGAGAAGGATCGATGTGGACGTGGAGGCGAGGCCGAACGAACGCGTCCACGTTGCCGGCGGGTCTGCACATTTTTAATTGTAGCTAAAATAATTACACTTTGAGGAGAACCCGGTCGCTTTGACACCGCGGACGGGGCAAAGGTAGCGACGGAATAAAAAGTACGCTCCACGCGCACGTCTCCGCGCGGCCGTTGCGAGGAATATGTAATTCCCCGCTCGGAAGGGACACACTGCACGCCTAAATAATAATAAGTACGTCCACTCCTGTCCTTTCGTTCCTTTTTTCCCTGGTTTACAGGAAAATTCCGTCGTTTCTCGTCGCCCAACATCAACCGAGGTGTCCACCTAGATGGTGGTACCGATTAATCTCTAGAAGTCTCTTAATAGAAGATGTTTGGGCGCTTTCTGTAAGTACACCATGAAGAAAATTCAGATTATTGGACTTTTCGAGTTTGCCTGATCTTCATTTAGTTTTCTTTAAACCTTCTTATAAACGATTTTTACATATCTTCTTGGATTCGCCTTCGTAAGAATTGCGTCCTGTGTATTGCAGAATATGTTTAACTATTTTCAGCAAGGTTCTGTTACTCAGGGTTCTGTGTCGTCAAGATTTTATCCCTCGTGCAGCGTTCGGTTCTTCGACTTTGAGGTACTCAGGCCAGGTTCAGCTTCATTTATCATGTGCATACAGGAGGGAACGATGAAACGAAAAAGTCTCCGCGGCTGGGCTATGTAATCAGGTGCCTTTGAAAAAATATTTTCGAGGTTGGACTTTTCCAGAATCACGCTAAGCAGATTCGTCCCAAATTCGTCTACCGGATGAGTTGTTCTGGAGTGGGCAGTATTTCGTTTGTATTTTATTTTAAAGCTCAATGATTCACGAAATCTTGTGTACATACATTTAACTCGAGCGTAACATAATCCAACGGACGACGCAATGTTCCCTGGAATTTTCGTAACGACCACTTAAAAAGCACCGGCCTGGGCTACTCGATCTTTGCTCGGTGTTTTTCATGTGGACGGCGCGACGAAGTCGTGAGAGAAAAAAATCCAAGAAACTCTTAAGCTTACTGCTTGGCTAAAATTTGTCTTTGAGAAGCAAGTTTCGAATTGTAGCCAGAGGATATTCAAACGGGCGTGAAAGGACGGCTATAGGCGATACAGAATAAAGTAGTCGCTTAATGACACTTAACACACTCGCTTAGAGTTTGATATAAGATTAGCTGAAATAAGGTTGGCAGCACACTCCAGATAACACAGAGTTTGTATAGTACCTAATAGTGAAATGAATAAGTAAAATTCAAACAAATCCTGAAATATTTTTATTCGTATGATAAGGAGTCAGAGGTGTGTTACAACAGCCTCTATTGGTCCCTAGGAGATAATTCGATCTGATTAAATGAAGATTAAGGAAACGTGCAACCAACTGAGCATCTACTTCACTTTATTCTCACTATAACTCCACGTTTACCCGCGTTTTTATACGTGTAACATGAATATTTTTGATAACTAATTGCATTCCTCCTTTTAAAAGCTAGTCCATAGAATCAACTTACTTAGCATGAATGAAGAGAACAAAATCTAAGATTATTAAAGTACAGGAGAACTGTCTTCAATCTAAGATGAAAAACTTGAGAAATATCACATTGCGATTAGGAAATGTAATAAAATTAATGGAATTAAAATTCGAAATTCCATTTGATCCTTCACGAAGTTATCTTGAAGGTTCACGAAGGTATCTTGAATATTTCTGTTTCAACTGAAGTTAGAAATGCAATATTGTATTAGTAAAAACATTGGTTGGATAACAGAAGTTAGATAATGGAGTTCGTGAAATTCCACCGCGTTGACTCTGGTCCGCGGTAGTAGATGATGATTTCGATGATCATCTTTCTCCCATCACGGCTGCTGCAGCGACCCGTGCATTCGTTGCCATAAAATTACTTCAGTCGCAGCCAAGAAAAATTGCATTACACCGCGGATGAAACTCGGGTTTTCATCCCTCGAAAAGTCTGTGCAAACGATCCCCAGCCTCTGGTCACCCGGTAGACGAAAGACCGAGGGCTTAATTAAGATATGTATTTATTTTAATTCCTCTCGTAGTGTGGAGATGGCCGACTGCCGGGCTGGGCTGGCTGGTTGGCTGGCTGCGCCAGGATAACACGATTTGCTTACAGCCGCCGGTCCTCATGCATCTCTCGCGGAAAGATTTTCAATTCAGGCGTAAGGAGAGGACCGCGGCGAGCATAACATAATAAATATGGGGGATGGCGCGGACCCAGGGGCTGGATCTTCCGTTTTGTTTCGCAAGAGGGTGCCACTCGCGCGCCGGCGCTTTTTTCAAAGACCCAACGCTCGGAAGAAAAAGTGCTCTCCTCGGAATAAAATTAGGAAACTGTATCCTTTAACCCTTTGAGAAGACGCGTTTATATTCTCCTTTTCGTTGTTTTCCCGGTTCCATCTCGTTAACCCCTTTATTTCCGTGGGAGTCGGGCGAACGGATTCTGAAGGATTTCTCTCTCATTCTTTTTTTTTACCTCCTCCCCTTTGTGCTTTTCGCTCGTGCCGACTGCACTCGTGGGCCCTCTGTCAACGATCGTCAGCCTGCGCCACCCTGGCTCCACGGTTTACGTCTGCCTGCTCGCGATTCTAACAAGTAGTTCCTCGCGATTAATTTGCGTTACATCGAGTCACCGCGATAATGAACCCCCTTTTAATTAAGTTTCCATCCGCGCGCCGCCTTCCAAGGCGTTCGAGCGATGAATACGACGGCTGCTCAAAGGAAAATTTGAAATTGTTATATTTATATAGAGCGATCGCGAAACGAAAGACTGAACTTTATATTTTCATGTACAGCAGTGACTATATGGAATTAATGCCCCCTTGTATATATATACCACTTTTTATGTACGATGTTGGCATCATTGGCCTATTCCTACAACAAAAAATCACCACATCCGATCAAATACATACTGTGAAGTATAGTTTCTTCTTGTTAAATTCTGATATTTCCCCTACTATCCCCAATTTATATTCCCTTTAACAATGATTGCGTGTGCTCAAGTTACTTGAAACCAGACTTCGCGCGCGACGTTGGTACGGCTGGTACACTCTGGGGGATCCCATTGCTGTACGGTTTACAGGCAGTAGGATACAGTTCTTTCTCGTTAAACTACAGTATTTTTATCGTACACACTTTAAACTTTCTTCCGACCGCCGCTGTAAACCAGCAGAGCCAACAGCGCGCAGGGTCGCGCTCTGGCTCAGGGTCGAGGCTGACCACCCTTTTAATTAAAACCGCGGTGGAAATGAAATCAGCGGAAGAACAGTCGATGAGAGGAGCGTCGAAGAAGTTTCACTAAGCGAGTGCCGGTCGCGGCTCCTTAATCCCGCTGCGTGAAGGAACGATAATTGATACGAATGGCCGGGAGACGCGGGCGAGAGGAAGCTTCCATTTAAACGTGTTCCCTGGCCTATAAATTAATAAAGTATTCTAAACTTTATTACGACTTTAATGAAAATAATTATTAAATATTATGGCCCGGCAATGTCAACGCGGGCCGCGTCGCGACGCCGTTAGAAACAGCGAGCGGCGAGGGCTCGCAGGAGACGCGAAGAAGAAAGGGGTGGCCCGCGGGCCACACCACCGAGCCAGCCAGCCACCAGTCAGGGGAGGGGGGTGGTTCTGTCCGCGGAATTAAAATACGAGCTGGCCGTACGTTCTCATTCCGCGACAACCGTGACAACGAGACTGACGAAACGGCCTTATATACTCGCCTCGACGTTTCTGCCTCTTCTCTGTTGCTTCTCTACCCGACCGACCCACCTCCCCCTACGGCCCGCTAGTCGCGTCCTCCCTCCCGCCTCGTTTTTGCCGCGAAATCGTCTCGCTAGTCTCCAGGATCGTCAGCGAGCGTGCGTTCCACATAACACTGTACGCCAGCGTGTCCTGGCGCGCGCAAAAAAGAAACCCGCGACTCTTTTGCGTTAACAGGCCGTGTTGTTTGTCGTGGCAAAGTAGCCGTTGTAACGACCAACGTCGTTGTTTCCCCCGACACCGGCGGCTATATATCGATACACGTGTTCCCGAGTTTTTCGTCACGCAGAATTACACGAACTGCTTGAAAGATGGGAGTATGTACTCTGGAACTTCTTGTCCCGAGGCAAATTTACGGCGCGAGATGTTACGCGGAAGCACATTGCTAGAGTGTACGTTCGCGAGGCTACTGATGGGACAGGTGGGATTATTGTGTGTACAAAGGACCCTCTTACAGGCAAATGTATTTGAAATCGATAATAATAAGATTAGCGCTTTCAGTGATGCAAGATTTCGCGATATGCAGATACTTATACCGGTTTAAGGGATAGGTAACCCTTCAAATTTTCGAAAATATGATTTTGGGATTTTTGTATATTGCTTAGCTGCGTCTTTCCTACGTATTTTATAAGCAACCGGGCCCCGAAATTCAAAAAATTGAAGAAATTACAGCCAAAAATTTACGAACCTGCACATAAGATTGCATAACGACAAAACAGCATGTCCAACTTTAGACGTGATTTCCTAGAAACTACGTTTTCCAAAACGGTAAACATAAAATCTCGAAAACCGCTCCAACGATTTTAATGAAAATTTACAGGGAGGTGTAGAAAACGATGTGTCGGGAGCACATTTTCAAAATAAATTCTTAAAAAAATGATAAAAAATATTTTTCCCACAGAAAAGGATAAAATCATATACATCAACATAAAAATTGTATTAATTTGTTTATCAAAAGTTTGCTTCCGACCCAAGATGGGGACTGTCTTACAGATTATAAAAATACCTCTACTTTGTGTTTTAGGTAATTCACCTCTCCGGAATCGTGTTCACCATCAGGCGGTGCATTCTACACATGCTCTCACATAAATATTTAAAACTTTTTTCCTGTAAATATATTTAAAAAAAAATTTGTGCATTAAATTCAACGAAATGACGACTCAAATCTAAAACAAAAATTAACTCTATATTCATTTATTACTTCAGAATATGCGTTTGAAAAAGGGCCTGATTTTGGACTGTTGAGGGTTACCTACCCCCTTAAGGCGGTGAGGGGACCAATCCCCACGAAAACATTATTCCGTTCGTTTGCGTTTTGAATTTATGCCGACACTAATGGAAATTTTATATTTCTATAATTTGCATTAGTGCTTCCCTACAGTATAATGAATGAACGGAAACTTTTCGATAAAAATGAGTGTAAGCTCGAACTTACGTGAGCAATTTTTAATTATAGTATATAATTCGAATCATTTCTGAATTCCGTAGACCAAGTTTACATTGGGTATGATTAAAAATATCCTGGGTCATCTCGAGTTTAGACTTATATTAATCAGGAAAACCTTGACAAATCATTAACAATACTCTCACGAAGATTTACTAGAAAATGTAGAAATAAAAGTTTTCTGTAACAGACAACTCATCGTATTTAGGCTCTCCAAGCGGACGAGTAGGTTCGCTGAGGAAGTGAAGCACAAAGCGAACTTTGATTTGGTTTGAACTTTGATTTGTTTTCAAAGCAAACGTTCAATGTTACTCGGACTGTACATACTTTCAATAATTTCGAGAAACTATTGACAAGAAAACACGCCAAATCCATGTACAATACCTACGTACAGAATGAAAATTCCTCCGCGTGAAAACGCCGACGCCACGCAACGTGTTAACATTTAGTTTCTAAACTACTTCATTTCAATCACCTTACAAAGATCTTGGTTGAACAAGATCATCCGAAAGGCATGTCCAACTGTTCATCCCTAAGTCTCCATTTCAGCGTTCACGAGGAGGAATCAGCCATCTCTTCCATTGTACCGGTAAGACGTAGAATAAACTACCTACCGAAGTCACAAACCCACTCTCCTTTCACTCACCCAATCAAGATCTTCCAATTAGTTGCCATTATACAGGAATACGTATGCAACCCCTGCCCTTAAGTCGTCTTCCCAGACTCGCGATAGGTACCTGAAGCGCGACAAAAGATCGCTGGAGCCATCGTTCGGAGGCCAAGAAAGTTAACTCGATCGGGTTGGGAGAATTAGCGTCGCGGAATGAGCGGGCCCCAGCATTTGCAGAGTGAGCGCGGCTACCCCCGGCGGGTTTCGAGTAGCTAGACGGAGGACGCGGAAAGGCGTCATCGTCCGTTGAGGTATAATTTACAAGGCAACCCTCCCCACGACCCCTCCGCTGAAGAGGAGTACCTGCTGGTACCTAGTCGGTATCGCGTACGTAGCTCCGCCGGGTACGACGTCTACTAACGCGCACTCGGGGCCGTAGAAAATTTCATTCCCGCGGTTGGTTTCGTCCCGTGAACGAGTGCACGGGTGCCGCGTGCATGTACGCGTGGAAATAATGCACGAGTGTGCCGCGAAACGAGTACGACTGCGAGTTACCGGTATCCCGGGTACCCAGAGCCTCTCCGCGTATATACGTGCTCCGCGGCTCTAACACACGTTCTTCTGCCAGGCCCCCCTACCGTCTCCCTCCCCCCCCCCCCAGCCGCGATCCACTCGCCCTCACACCCTTATTCTCGTCAGGAGCGCATCAAGGCATTTAGAGACCTTTCCCCCGCCTCGCCTCATCAGCTTTGTGCTTTTGCCGCGGCAGCGGAGCGCGGCATGCGCCAACGAGTAATAACCGGAGCTTTTGCGCGCCTCAAAAACATGAATTTTCACTTCAACTTCCCGTTAACTGTGCCCCGGCGAACACCTAAGTAGAAAGTTAATTTTTTAATTATCCCCGCGGTATCACTGGAGGATACGGCCGCGGTGCCGCGGCGCCACGGCTCGATGCGACCCTGCCGACCAATCGGGAACTTGTGAATCCCGCCAAGGAACGCGCCGAGTTTTTGGGGTCTGCGATACCCTGGTTACGACGATCATTCCCTGCCTAACTTCAACGGCTAATGCCACGTAATAAATGCAGCCGTGTTAGTCTTTACGCGCGGCGATGCGTACGCGGTTAAAAGGGAAGTTCTTCGACGACGCGGATTCCAATCGAGGAATCCCACAGTAGATATCCTCTGGCGTTGCTTCGTTTCAGTTGGGATGCTTACGCACAGTGACTTATCGAGACGGTTTCCTTCTTATTTTAGCATTCTCTATGAAACGAGAGAATCGTCATTATCGCGGTGAAGGAGTGGAGGACGTTCCATTCGACCCAGACCACGTGTAACCGAAGATCCGAGTGTTTCAACGGATGGATGGCAAGAAAAATTCTCGAGTAAAAATAATGAAAATGGTTGGCAGCCTTTCTTGTCGCGCTACCGAGATGTCTCCCGGTCCGAGACACCCCTCAATTTCAACTTCAGGAACGAGACTTCGCCGCGGCGCTCCCGTCTTTGTTAGTTTTATCGTTGTTCTCGTAATGGGATCATTTGGATTCTAATACGACGCCACGGCGTTGGTACAGTTGCCAACGTCATCTCGACGTCGTTCGTAACCGAGCCCCTTCATACCCCCAACACCTAACAGTCCTCGATGCGCAAAAATTAAGCGAACATACATTAAAATTGAAGGATGAGGGAAGAATTGAGAGCCTCTCGTTCCTTAGGCAGACAGGCGTCGATGAAGTTGTAAGAATGATAAAAAAACTCTACGGCAAACCGAAAACAGAGCCACGAGACGGATTTAATGCTCAAGCTCTGTCGCAGGTCGCTAACAAAGCGCAAGCAGAGAGTGGATGTCAAAGCTAACGCCTCCACTCTGTACTCTTTCGAGCAGTAACGAAGAATAGTGTCTCAGAGGTTGCGCGAAGGAGACATCGGCCTGCCCCTGACGTCCCTTGATGCTCAGTTGACGTTTGTACGGGAACGTCACGCACCACTGATAGTCCAAAGTGGTCGTAGGCGAGGCGAGCGTAGGCCTCGCGATACGCGCGTTTTCACGACTCGAGGGGCGTCGAAAAAAGGAAGAGGGGGCGGGAGGGGTGGGGGGGGGGGGATAATACTGAATGCCTAGCATTTAACGTTTAACATTCAAGGTTCAGACGGGGTCCAGCACGCGGTTACACGAGCCGCTCGTTTTCCAACGGGCATTGAAAGCGGCCCGCGCGATACACGTCGCATTACCCCTAAATGCATTTTGTGCTCCAGCTCTTCGAGCCTCCGCGTTCGAAAGAGAATGAACCCCGTTGAAGAGGAGACCGGGAGGACTGTGGGGGAACTCTCGCGCGTTCTATCTTTCAGGTGATTATGACGTAAATCGTGAAAGAAGCCCGCGGCAGCGGTACGCTCGAGAAGGTCACAGAAGGAGGGACCAGAGTCTGCGTGGTCCCGTAATTAAGTGCTAAACGGTGGCTTGCGTTGTTCAGTCTTGACGGTAAATAGTCCAAAATCCTTTTTTTCAACCAACTTTCGCCGCGCAATGTTGGAGAAGGAATTTCGAATGCAGTGGAACATTCATTTTCCGCGCTAATAGGGAAGCACGACTGGTTGGATAGAATTCTCGAATAATAAAACAAACTTCCCGCCGTTGATAATACAATTTCTCAGCGAAAATCACGTATCGCATATCCCATGCGGTTATCGTACCATTCACTCATCGAACTTCTTAACAATAGAGCTTTCGAGAAATGGGGCACCGACTATAATTCAACCGGGAAATTCTAAAATTATCCCGAAATATTGTGTTCAATGGTGAAAAAATGAATTCAACTCGTCTACTTTTCAGAATACGTACGAAATGTTCTCCCGTCAGATGTAATGCACTTTTACATACATAAGCGAAAGGGGCTCGTAAAGTACTGTAGGGATAATCGGCCTGTGCTGCAGTTGCAGAAACTCGATACATATCTGTGGCACATTAAAACATAGAAGAGCGATAATGGAATCAGAGCTAATTAATTCAATATTTCTTTCGTTGCGTTATCGTTCTCGTTTAGAGGAGCATGGGGAAAGGGGATTGGTGGATCCCTAATCTACACCGAGATTCTACACTTCGAAGTTTTGTGGTCGCGCGATACAACGACGTTAGTTCGCGTATAATAAGGTGTCGTCTTATCTAATGGGGTCGGCAACGCGGGCCCTGGAAGAGTGTATCGCCGTGTATAATGGTAATTACGCGTTATTAACAAGCCTCCGGGGGTGTCGAGGGGTGGCGATGGTTGCCTCTTGTCTAATTAACTGAGTTTACCGCGACACCTGCCCCCGTATCACGGCATCTTCCACAGCTCAACCAGTAACTCAAGATTCGCGCTAGTTTGGGGGGGCATGTTCAACGCCGTCACCGCTTTCGCGACGGACCAATCGATGAGAGTCGACGTTTAACCGGAAAACACCTATATCCATCGACGAAGACGATACGTCATCTCTGAACACGCGAGAGGCGAGGCTGCGGGACAACCATCTTCCCCGAAGCCTTGGATTCGGCCGAAAACAATAATTAGGAGGAAGAATACGCACCGCGATGCCTATGCATCCGGCTGGTGATTTACAAAGTGCAATAAGGAAGAAAGGTATAATTCAAGGCTCGCGACACGTGTCTGCCACCCCGCAAGAAGCGAATGCGCGGCTTCGTTACCGCGACGGTTCGAAGAATGCCGATAAATCAGGCACTGTTACAACGCCGCAGAAAGGGGGAAAAAAGAAAGGCGGAGGAACAGAGACAGAGACATCAAAGTAAGGTTAGGAGCGTCCCCGGGGTGCCAGACCCCTCCAGCTGGGTGCAAAAGGGGGTTGATCCGCAACCCTGGTTGCGGACCAACTCTCCCCGACTCATTAAGTACGATGCCCTTATCCTTCGGAAAAAAGGAACGGGGGAGGAGGGGAGGGGGCAGAGGGGGTGGATAAAAGGAAGGAGGGGTCGATGGCTACGTATATGCAGATATGTATTTTAAAGCATTGATATCACCTATACGCCGACGCTTCGTTACGCGTGGGGTGTATATTGCGTTACTTTCGATTCACAATGGCTTCTGCCACCCTAGTTGATACTCAGGGGAGGGGGACCAATGAATCACCGAAACATTGCGCGGAATCGATAACAACGCTTGGCGTCATCTTCGATTATTGCGCACTCCTTGCCGCCCGTTTCTTCGACTGCGGCAATAGAGACGAGGCAAAGGGAAATATGACAATCTAATTGATTCTCTTCGTTGAAGTGAACGTACCACGTGCTTATACTTGGCAACATATAGAAACCAATGAACGGGCTCTTCATTATATATGCCTGTAACTCTGTAATAAAAAAATATTCCAAATACGAAACTCGTAATGAGCCAGGAATTATAGTTGCAACCTAACCCGTTTCTCGGTATAACCTTCGACCAGACGGTCTATTGGTTACTATAGAATTTCTATTGGCCTCCCAATCACATAATTCTCGCACACTTCCTCGCTGTCCACTCTAGGCACACTCCAAGCAAGTAATCAAGCTTTTTAAATTCAAAATTCACCGCCACAATAACGGATTCGACGTTGAAGCACTGCTCGAAATTAGTATCCAGCGGTGCACAAAGCCGTCGCCCTTTCAACCGTCATTTCCAACTAAGAGGCAGCGCCGCGTCGCGCTTCGGCATCCCCCAAAGTCTCGCGTCAAACATATTCAAATACGCAATAACGTATTATGATTTATTTACCGATACTTTATACGAGCCCGCGAGTGTGCGACGCCGTGCTTCATGGCTCGTATGAATATTAACGAGCGAGCGATACACGCCTGTACACGCGTCCACATACACGGCTCCCACCCCTCTCTCCGCGTCTGTACGCGCGTCGAAGCAACCCTCCTTGGACAAAGTGCGTGCGTGCATGCAAATATACGTCGAGTTAAGTGTATTGCAGCCCCGTGGAAATCCGCAGGCCGTGTATCTTCTCGCTCTCCATTCGCTGGGAATCCGTAGGCAAACCGCAGCCAATATTCGAAGTATCTAATATGCTTTTGTAGTCCCTTCGCATTCGCTTGATGCTTCGGAGGGAGGGGGGGATCGCCAAACGTGTCCCATCCAAACGACGAGACGGAATATTACACTCGTATGGGAGGATTCAGCCCGAACGTGGGGAACCGATGCTTCTAGGTTTTCCAATTTGGGCTGCCGGTCATCGGTGTTGACCGAAAGATGTTTGAAATATGGAAGTATGGACAATCTCTGGAGAATCGGACAGGGTCGAAATCATGTGGCGAACAAAAGTCGGGAAACTGTCTGTTAGATGTTAAGGGGGAATCCTATTCTTTGGACTACAAATATAGCAAAATTTGGAATTTTTTTTAAGAAACCAGCGATTCGATTCGTCTGAAATTTGGACCATGTTTTGATGCATCTCTGAGGAAGCTGCAGTTTTTTTTTATTAATTTTTAACCATAAATATAGTAGTTATAATTGATCGACAATCATGCCGCGCAAAATTCGCCGGCAATTGGTGTGCATAATATTAGCTCCATATCAAAATTACACAGTACGATATTACACATACAATTAATGCACTTGAAAGCGCATTTGAAATCCTGAATTTTTCCTGTAAAATTCATGCGAAAAAATGAGCACTTCAACTTTAAATAACCAACATTTGGTATTAAATTAATATTTCGGAAATTCCCTCCGTTAATCACGGGATACATTAATATACTAACGAAATCTTTCTTGTTTTTTTTTATTTTAGATGAGCTGTTTCCGAATGACAGTGCTCACCGCAAACCCAAATTTTTAAAAAGGCTTCCTGGATATCGGTTGTTACTTTATTATAAACGTAAATATTTTTCTACGAAAAAATTACTAAAGGTCCTTTAAATGTCGCTCTTTTAAGTGCAAGAAGTTCTGTAAAAATATATGCTTCCACTTTTTCAAAAAAAATTCGCTAACATTCGCCCATTTTCGACTGCCTTACAACGTCGTCCACTAGGAGCTGAAACATTGCTCCCTTTGGAGGCCCAAGCACTATCCTCCTTACGATCAAATTTTGTCCAAGACCCACCCAGGATTCCCCTCCTCCGTTTTCCATGACGCTTCGCGGATCGATCAATTGATAACTTGTTAAATCATCGAATTCTATGATAATGTAAATATTTGTAATGAACACGGTACGGTAATAAAAATTCAGGTTGGTCAGCTGGCACCTGGACCTGGACCGATGAGTCTGTCCAGAAACCTTCGATTTCCAGTCCTGGAACAAAATCGCCGAAATTTGGTCTCTAAACACAAGACGCGGTGTCTCTCAGAGTCTGGACCGTCACGACAGCTCCTCCATCCACTGGAGGGATTCTCCGTTAGATAAGAAAGGGTTGATCGGTCGACGGGACCATCGGAATTCGCCGCGACGCGGCGCGACGCAACGGCACGTCGCTTTTCCGTGCAATTGCCTCCTAATTATCGCCGTCAACTAATAACTCGCATTAATTTCGGGCGATTTAGTGGCGGTGGCGCGTGCGCGTTACCAATCCACCCCCTCCGCACCGATCCTGCAAGCAGCCTCCCCCGCGAGCGAGTCGAAGTTTAAATTGAATTGGGTTGGCATGGCGCGGCGCTAGTTCGCAAAACTATACCATCCAGCCCCCTAACCCCCCACCCCGTGCCCACCGGTCTGCAGATATACACGTAGCACGTGTAGAGCTGTGTTTCTGGGGGGCACAGGCGCCATCGTATCCGAAGACCATCGACTGAGAGAATAGTGCTCCCTGCTTACGGGACAAGTAACGCTATGGAGATACAGTTGAACTGGCAACGAGCGCCACGGAACGTGCAACCGGCTAATACACCCTTCCGAACGCTTTCCACCCGCGACACCCTCTTCTTCGACACCGGTTTCTCCACCTGTCGCCGACTTCACGGGTTGTCTGGGCCCTCTGGTTGCCTGTGTGTACGTGGACGGGAACGACCACGGGTATCCGAGTGGACCAAAGAGGGGTTTCAAGCTCATCCCCGAGCGAAAGGGTGGCCGAGGAGGGGAAGTCGGCGGATGAGACAAAGAGGGACGGAGAGAGTATCGAGCAGCCAGCGAGAAGGTATCGGGGAATGCTTCTTGCGCGTAGGGCTGTCGCTTATCGGGATTGTATAGTGTGTTGGTCAGGTCGTTAGCAAGTTGTCGAGATTAAATGCCTTCCAGCGTATTAGAAGCTGCACTAGCTTGATTAGCACCCACCCCCCCCCCCCCCCCCCCCCCTCTGTCCTCCCAAAACCCGCGATTCTCGTGGGAGGGGGTGGGGCGAGGGGTGGCATCGATCTCCCCGCCGAGGACGTTGCTGGCGCCCACCTCCTCGACTGCGACACACTCGATATCTGGACGGAAGTGTATTATCTGTTCGCCGTTTAAGCGGTAACCGATAATCAGGATGGTTACGGGCGCTTTGGTTGCGGGGTAGCTGGGCGTGGAGGGCTTTAAAGGCGTGACGACAGGTACATGCAGATGGGACGTTTGACTTGGTGCAAAGTTCATTGCCACTTTGAATGTGGGTGAAAACATATTCCGCAGGACTAATACACTGTACAGGCGGGGCAAACTTAACTATCTGCCTGAGACCACTTCTTCTTCTTCTTCTTCTACTATAAATCACAATTGATAAGATCCCCATTTTCACTTCATGCTATAGTTCGCATCTGTCCAAGGGAAAGAGCAAGGATTCTCAGGTTTGTTTTGGATGACCGCAATGGATGATGTAAAAAAATAGTACGTGTCACGTACTATTGATGACATAGACGTGAGAGGCCAATTGATCTTGACCTGACTGCAAACTAAACAAGTTGCAGAAGAAGCTTCAGAGATATCATACTCACAGCGGTGAAGACGAGTTTGCTAAATGCACTAGTGCTGATTGCTTACCTTCTGACCAGATTTTGGATCTTCTCGCCTTTTTAAAGAATTGTATACATTTCTTTCCAGATTTCGTTCACGAATCCTTGAATTGAGAAACGAGTATTCAGAAAAAGTTCAAATAATTTCTGAATACGCTGTTGACTATTCTGCGTACAATATAATGAAATAATAATCAACTTAAATTCTTATACCCGATGAATATCCATCGAAACTATCCAGATCTAGTAAACAGTGAACGATTCTGGATGATTTTAATAATACAATACCCCTTTCAAAGTCAATCAGCTGGTAAGTACATACAGTCGTTATATCCCGTAAAAAAAGAAGAGATGTCACGATCTATTAATCAAGACTTCCTGTTGAAAATCGATGTATGTATAACCGTCACAAACGATGCCCCCACCTGCCCGCGACTTCGTTCCTTTCGCATGAGATTTCTTCCATACCTTTCGTATAGGCTTGTTACTGCCTAAATGAGTAAACCAGCTAAAACCACGTCGATGCGGGCAAGAAAGCACCCTCCGGACGGTTGCTTAGCAACGTATACGAGCCTTCGTATACATGATATCAGTGGGACGAGAAAAGCTCCTCGTACGAATGGTTTGATCTCGCCAAACGATCTGATCTCGACGCGTGGATCCAATAATATGCAGATTCCTCCGCTTCCTGGCGACATCTACAGACGCTTCCCCAGCGCAACATCTCGGGAGCTGCACGCGACTCTTAGGGATAATAAACAATCTCGTTGATGTTGTCGATGACAACCAGCTGCAGGTATCAGTAAAAAATAATCATCTCTGGAGTCTGGGGAAGTTTCAGTGTCCAGTGCTTATCATTTCTTGGAACTGGTTATTAATATAATATAGAGGATTAAGTAGTTATTCTATCGGATAATAAAGAAGTGATGGATTGGACGGGCAGTGTTACAGAATTTTCTGAAACGAATTGAGTTTTCGTGGAAAATTTCTATCTGGAATTCCGATGAAACATCAGCGAATGCCGACCCACTGTTAGAAATTTATATGTATGTATGTATATACTCTGCGTGTTCGATGTTTGGGAAATTCAGTGGGAATCTTGGCATTCCCGTGAAAAGTTCTTCCCCTCCTACGATCGTTCCTGACGCTTTGTGTATTGAAAATTTGAGAGAAAGAATAAAGGCGATCGCGTATGCGAGGAGGGAGGACACGTGGCGCGGTTTGGTACGTTCGAAGGGGTAGTAAACAAGCGATATAGCTCCAGCACGCTATCCAATATTGAGATTGCTGTCTTTTTGGAATATGCTAATACGATAATACATACAAATGTTCCCATAAACTATAGAATTTTCATAAAGGACATGCAAATGCTCGTGGTATCGAGTGGCGTCGCGCAACGGCCGCCAGTTGGGGTTGTCGGCCCTTGAAAAAGATTGATACATCAGGATCAAACGTCCCGCGGTCCGATTCGCAGACCATATAAAGAAAAAGAAAGGCAGACTCCTATCGTTGCTTGCTACGATAGCGGAAGGCATTGAATACAATTACCTGAAAGTCCCATAGATGCCTGGAGAAATATAAATGCAAATGCTATAGCGGCTAAAATAATCGTAATTCTTTGAAAACGCTCGAAGCAAGCGAACTTGAGGCAACCAGTGTAGCTTGTAACTTTTCACAGAACACTGTAAAAATTGCTAGGAAATGGTGAACCGGCGGAAACCTCGAATATATCGATGGTCCCTGGAGGCGTTTGGACCTTATTAGGGGAACGAACGGTCCGTACTGGGATTCTGGGGGAAAAAAAAGGGCACCGATTCCGATATAGTATAAAGCGAAAAAAATCCTTCCGTAATAGAATTACCGGGCCCTGAGCGGTCGTAAACGTATTCCCAGGGCCGATAGCCATTTTTCTCGGTCAACAGGCGAATTGGCTAAACCGCACGCGTTTACCCGAAGACAGATAGTGGAAAACAGCAACACCCCTTGCTACTCGATCCTTCGTTGTGTCCAGTTTACTGTCTCCCGTCCTAAACACATAATTCCAGATAAAATTCAACATATTCATTATTCTCGTCGACTTCGTCGATCTTCGGCCAGCCAGGATCTGGAAGTCCAATTCAATTCGCGATGAAACGGAAGAGTTTGTCGCGCAGATCTCATCTAATTGCAAGGGAAGATCTTGTTGCTTCTCGTTTCATTTCAAAGGGGTTCGAGTTTCGGAAGGAATTTCAATACTCCAGTGTGATGGCGATGCTTGGGCGCATCGGTGGGGCAGGTAAGAGCGATATATTTTCGAAGATTGTTTTCTCTCGTCAGGTAGCCACATACGTCACGCGGAATCCCTGGAGGAAGGCTAGAAGGGCAGCAGGAATATACAGGGTATAGATCACAACTCGCGAAGCGCCGGCCAAGTCCCACGGCGGAACGTGGCGAATCAACTTCCGTCATTGCCCGCCGTCCCAATCCTAATGCCTGGCATTTCTCTTCGGTCTCCGAACAACCCACGGACTACACTTGCTGGCCGGTGTGAGTAAAACGCGGGTGTATACGTCCGTGTACACGATGGATCAACGATGTTTGGATAATCAAACTTGGGAGCCAAGAATTGCGCCGATCGGAAGTTTCCTGGCCGAACAATGCAATTTTCAAGAATCCCCAAACGTAGAAGTTTAAGAACATATTTAAGAATAAATGACATATTTAAGAATAAAAGTGTACACTTACATAGACTTGTTGGGAAAAATATAGTCCTGTATATATATTCGTAGGTACAATTAATGTATTGACTATACTGTCTATAGTAGTCAACTTTTTTATTCATGTCCCACCTACAAGATTAGTTGCCCCCTTTTCGTCGTATTAAAGTGCGCAAGTAAAGTAGGGTTGTTCCCTTTTCGTCGTATAGGTTTAGATATAAGCGTGTTTTTTTTTAGAATTCGCAGGACTCTGGAACTTATTTAATGAAATTATATAGACGATGATTCATGATACACGGTGAATATCGCTCGGGAAAGAGAGGACAGCATCGTATATGTATAACCCGATAGCGTATCGTTTTAATTCAACGCGGCATAAATCGAATCACGGCAAATTGACCTTAATCGCGTCGCTTTAAAACCTACCGCTTCGCACTTCATCATGTTCATTCGCTTCGAATGGCGCGCATCATCTCTCTTTCAGGCTAGGCGTTATGTACGCGCTTCGAACGCGGCTGCGAATTGAAGTGGCGCTTTCCGGGGCAAATGGTACGTAGGATAATTTATCGGAGTATCGGGAAACGACAGAGAGCGGATCCATATTCCAATTAAAGCTCATCCTGCCGGAACGTTGCGCTGGATATTACTTCTCCGACTGCTGCTAGCGTTTCTCTGTCCCACTCTCCTCCTCTCTCTCTCTCTCTCTCTCTGTCTCTCTCCATCCTCCTTCCTACCCTCTCTCCAGGTCCATGCTTTCCGTTCCACCCACATTCACCCCTCCAATTTCTCCGTCTCTTACTCCCGCGAAGGCTCTTTTTCTCCGTCACTCTTAATTCCTCTCTTTCTCCCTTTCACACCCACGATTCTCCATCCGTCCCTCCCGTCCCACTCTCCAGTCTCTTTTTCCCTCTTTCGAACGGCGGGGCCTCGCTCATCCTTCCGCCATTGCTTCCATGCCGTGCCTCCTCGTTGCTCTCCTTTTTTGCGCATTTTGCTTTCCAGTCCATTTCGCGTTGTAAACTCGAACTTTATGGCCGCGAAAGTTGGATGCGCCGCGAGAGAGTTCATATACGTGACTGCGTCGCGCGTCCGCGCTGCTTCGCGCAGGATCGTTGGTTCCCGTCGCTGGCAATTGATGATTCGAACCCAATTACACGTGATCGGGCGCTACTGATGCTGAATTGAGGGGACATGACAACTTGAGCTTCCATTCTGCGGAAGCTAATAACACTTTCGCCAACGGAACACTACGGAAGGGTACTTTTGTATGTACGCCTGGGCCAGGCTAATGAAGGACTTAAGTAGATAATTATGATAACTTCGTTAATAGAGGTACAATTCTGGAATTATTTAGGCTTGGAATGTTTGTATATTCTTCCTGGTATCATTGATATTGATATTGAGAGGAAATAGAGACTTGAATTTTTATTTTGTGGGAGGTAATGCCTGACGGAATACTGTAGAAGATGTTCTTGTATTCTTGGACTAGGTGGCCGAGCGGTTTAAATTTAAATAGACGATGACCACTGGACCCATACAAACACAGTGACTGACATGTTTAAACTTATAATATTCTTAGATGCTACTCCCTAAAAACTTGCTCTTAGCTAAATAGCTCAGTACTCTTTCCCGCTCTGAACGATTATGTTCCCAAAACTCTTTCAAGTTGCCTGAACTTTACTCTCATGACGCACTGACCGCCCTTAACGACACTCGCCCCCACCACAATCGCACGAACACACGCATTTGCAATTCTCGCTCAGCCTTCTGATACACACGATCTTCAGGCCTTTTTTCTCCCTTGCTCGTAAAAGTTTCTCACGCATACAATAGTGAACTCGCAGTTCAAAACCGCAAAGTGTGGAAAGGGTTCGCCACTTATGCTAAAATTCTGTTTTTATTATGAAAATCAATATCTATTTTTTTATCAATATGTTCGACATTCGTTAATTACATCTATCTGTGCTCATTATAGTATAATATCGCATTACTGGCTTTTCGAAAAGCAACCAGTCAAAAGAGAACTAAAAATCGTTATATCGAGATGGTTCCTCAAGGAAACAAATATGTTCAAAATATTAAACAGGAGCGATAGAAGTGTATCATGTGAGAAGGCTTTGACCCTCAAGCCATTAATCGTTCGATCAGTTCATCCTGTATAGTCTGGTATCGGAGATTCGGCGTCGCTCCAGCTTCGCGAAATCGCGATTGTCGATCTGTGATTTTCGGGCAGCGGTAACGGTGGCTGGAAAAGACAACGCCACACCAGGCAACGCAGTTGATTTAGGATTCGTACATAACCGCGATCGAACAAGGCCGAGCGCCGCGTCGTATGGAATACTAATCAAAGATACACAAATTCCGCCGGCTAATACTTCAAATCCCCTTTAGCCGGGATCCTGAAATTAAATTATTGGATTAGACGCAGGCGACGGCAACCCTTCCTACTCCGTGTTCGCCGCGGAATATCCACTCCCTAACGGAGTAGTCGCGGAAAGCTGTTCGGATTTATTTACCGACCGCCCTTTGATCTCGACTTCTTGGCTCAGATCGTCCTGAATCGAAGAACGGGCTAAACGTCGGATAAAAATCAGTCTCCACGGGACTCCGAAAAGCTGAGATCTTCGGATAGAAAATGTAGACATACACACAATGACAGACTAATTTATTCTGCAAAAATAGGCGGAAATGTTAAAATAAATTGTTTTCGTGCGATGCTTCGTTATTGAGAAAAGCAAGTCTGAAAGTTCATTCAGTGCGAGTGTGCTCACAGTACATCACAGAGATATGGTGATGTCACAAAAGTAGCAGAGGGTACAGTCGGCGGGACCCTTGAGTGTCTTACTAACAGGCTGAGAACGCGGCACACTTCTACTCATGCCTTTATAGAGAGTATTTTTAAAAATAGGGATTTAGGGTTTATGTGGAAGATAGGAGACACTGGCCTGAGTGAAAGTTAATGAATATAAGTTGATAAATCAATCCTTTGAGAGTCAGAAGCGATTTTAGATGTTAATAATGCGAGAGGGATTGCGTGCTTGTATTTATTGCATACGAATTAAAAACGAGGATTATTTTGCCATATCCTTACTTTGGTGTTTAGAAAACATGTTGTATTTGTCTCCCTTCCATTTCCATAGATAATTTACACCTACGTCACAAAATGTTGTGTACCTTTGACATTGACTGTTACCCCTTAAAGAATTCTAGTCTGCACTAGACAGGCATTTTCTACTTATCGAAGGGAAACTAATAGTAATAGATCTTATAATATTACACGCTTATAATACAACACTAATTCTTAGTTTTACCTGCAATAAGTATTAACATTTAATATTCATTCAACACGTGATGAATAGAAGCAGGCAAATCACTTGTGTTATCAGACATCTAAAATTGCTTCTAACTTTGACAGAATTAACGAGTCGACCCATAGTTAATTAAGCATAATTTACTGAATTTAGTGAATCTGTAGAATCTACTCTTCAAGTCCTGCAGACTTTTTTATAAACATACTGTAGAATGTACATATTCAAATATTACAAAGTAATAAATTGAAGTTGGTTAAGAAAATTAAACAAGTTCTTGAGTGTTTTATATTTTTATTTTAATGAGTAAGAAATTGTTCGAAATGTTTATTCTATCACTGAATAATCAGGCTGTACTATTCAAATTTATCAATTTACACTAATATACTTTCAGATTTCAATTGTTCAAATACAGCTATAATTATCTCTAATTGGACAAAGTTTAGGCTATTTGTAGTATAAAGTAGAAACTACGTGCGCAAGTAGAAGTCTATTTATCTATAGCCACAACATGGTGCACCGAAGTAAGGGCATGTGTACTTCACGAAACTTCAAAGTACATACATATATACTTCTTCTTGAAAACGAGGCCTTGCCAGAGAAAAACTTTATTTTAAAACTTGGTCATATTTTTGCACTACAAATTTTATCACACCTTATACATGCGTTTAGAACCGATTCTTGTAGAGAAACATACCTTGGTGATTATACTAGGAGCATGGGGGAATACCCAGAACCTAATAAATGACTCGAGAGACTGAAACCTCCCCCGAAAGTTCATTCTGCAAAACAGTATTTCTATAACTAACCTCGAACGGTTTGTCGAATCTAAAAATAATTTAACTGTATCGTAGTCAATCTTCTTGCATATAGAATCATTTCGGTTTTAAGAATTTTCGAAATGATCCCGCTGCTCTCCTTGTTTTATCAAAATGGAAAAATTATAAGTATTAAGCGGAGATTAAATCAGTTTCAATTAATCCTTCCGTACTATAAATGAATATCAATATTACTACCTATTTATTTCAGATAAATATAATGTTAAATTAATATTCATTATCTCAATGTCTATTCTTAAAAGTATAGTTACTTTATTTACTGTGAATAATAGTTCATAAAAATTACGTTCGGTGTGAAAATGATTGAAACGTTCTTTTTATTGGGGCCTTCTTTGAGGTATTCACTTTTATACAAAGCATGCTCAAACATATGTATGTATTATCGGCCCTAGATAGTCAAAATTAGTTCTGTTCGTTTTAAAGGGGTGTTCCAAACATGAAAGCAGTTTAATTGCGAATCGGAAAAACACAAGCCCAATATCTGTATAACGACCAATAAATTTATGCTAATTTGGAATTAAAAAAGAAATTTGTTTTTAAGGTGTTTCCTCCTTATCCAAATGCACGAAGACTCGGTGAATTTTTGAAACCAATTTTCACTAAAACGAAGAAATGTTACTCCACCATTTGGATTTATTATTCTACGAGGAACCCACCCATTGGCGGTTCTAATATTGTTATCGCCCGTAAATACGTAATTCTGCGAACAAAGGAATCAGGATCGATTTTACTTTGCCAGATCAGAGAAGAACGTCGACATTAAAAGAAAAAGGCAAGTTTCACTCCGGAAATCGTGCCTGGGAGCAACGAAACGGCGGCCCTAGCTACGTCTTCCCGGTCTCCCGCTAATGGCGTCGTTATTTTAAAATACCACGATCATATTTCCCCGCGGCCCACCAAGAATATGCCACGGCGAATCGAACTTAATCTACGCGAAGCGTTTTGTCTCTCCCTACCCTCGCCCCCTTTCTCAGCTAGAAACCATCGAATCTCTTGGCCGTTCGTCCCCGAAACGGCCCCCTGGAATCTAAATCATGCAAGGATTACGGGTGGCACGGGCTCAGGGGGGCGGAAGACGATCCACGCCCGGCCAACTCGCATTTTGGAAACATTTAAATTCTTATACGCGAATAAATAGCAAGAATTTTACGCGCGATAAAATATAGATTTCCTAGAGGGGGCTTTCGGCCGCGGAAGGGTGGATGGACTCGGTCATAAAATCATTGATATGAAAATATAGCCTTTTCATCTCGCGTCCCTGCTTCCTTCGTGACGAAACCGTCCAACTGAGAGACTCGGGCAAGGGAAAACAAGGCAAGGTAAAATTATCCACGGATTGTTCTTACTTTTCAACGCTAAAATTATTCTAACTAATAATTTAATAAAAGAGGCATGACACAACTTCCACATATATAGATGGGAAAGTGTCATAAATAATGGATAATATATAGTATGAAGTAAGTATAAGCTGTTTTCAAAAATCGAATTTATTAGAAACACTACTCGCTACTAGAACTTAGGCATCGCCCAAAAGAAAAAAAAAGAGAGAGGGAGATGGGGACTCGAGTTAGATAGAAAAAGGAGGAAGGGAATGATTTTCGTGAACATGTGACAGAATAGGAAGAATTTTTAGCAGCTTTTGAAAATTACAAATACGTTAGAAATGTAAGGAATTTTACAGTTTCGGAAAGTCATCCCCATCCAGACTGTATCAGCAAAAACAGACCACTCTGTATAAATAGGTTGAAAACAGCCAGGGAACGTTCCCAATCTGGCCGATAGAGTTGCTTCTCACAAATCGCCGTGTCTCACTGCGAAATATCGAACAAAGATTGAACCGTGCGAGCGGGCGAAAGAGAGACAGAGAGATAGTGGTTTCATCCCCGCGATCCGCTAACGCCCGGGGCAGGAATTATATCGGTGAGTCGGGTTCCTTGTATAAATCATACATATTCAAGCACCGACAACATTTCCTCGAGTAGCTACCAGTGATCCGTCTAATTTATAGTTTAACTTATCTAAATGCGCGCAGCGGCTGGCTGAAGAGGGGCTTCGGGGCGGTCGCCTAGACGGTTTGGCTGCTGTCGGTGTGCACTTGAACGAACCGGCGCTGCGGCGACACGAACGCCGTTCAACCCTTTGGCTGTTTAGCATTCCATCTTCGATTCGGCCGTGGTTCCCACAGAGAGGGGAAACGCCGGGGTGCGGTGGAATTTTTACGCGGGAAAACCCGGTTGGAGGGAAGCCGCGTCGATAGGATTACGCGGCTGGCGATCCCAGAGTCGATAAATCATCGACGCCGGGCGTCGAGCAGCGTGTAGAAGGGACGGAAGAATTCCGATAATCGGGTGAACGTGACCAGTAGCACTTGTTGAGCTGACCGGTATAAATTAAACGATCACGGTGGCAAACAATTGTTTCGGCGTTCGCGCCCGCTTGCTCTTCTACTTGGGCCATGGAACCAGATAACTGCGATAACATGCTTGCTCTAGTCGAATTTTTTCGGGACATAACTTTGATTGAAAGATACGTTAAGCAAGGATTGTTGGAGCTTACTCTAGTTAAGAATTATTAAATGTGAAATGGTCTATAAATGATGTCAGAAAATCGCGGTGACACGATTTGGACGAATGAATGTTGGATCTCGTGGACAAAGCGAATCATGCTACGATATAAGTGTTTCGTAGTTAGTGGAAAGTATTGCAGGGGTGGTTCCAGGACTTAAGGGGTCATTCTACTTTGATCGGCCGAAAAATGAAGCTACATTTACAGATTTTTTACTCAATGAATACAATATATAAGGAAATAAATAGTTTTGGAATTTATTAAGCTACTCTTATATTATACAAAAAGAAATTAAAAAGATTTTTATAAGTTGTTTCATATATGTTTTTATAGTATCAATGTGACACCTACAAAAAAAGAGGTATGTTCGTGGCGTAGGTGGTTTCCCGGCTCAGGCTTATCGGAAATAAAAAATTCGAAAAGATTCTTAATCTGTAAAAGTGTGGCTATCGCCCGTTACTCAATTAACAATTTTTGTTGAGAAACAACAAAAAGGCGACGGTTTGAAAGAAAAATTTCCCCAAAAGAGTGTTTTCTCGAATGTTCCCCGAGAAAAATCTCGGTTACTTTTCGACAAAAATTGTTAATTGAGCTACGGGCGGTAGACACACTCACACAGATTAAGAACCTTTTCAAATTTTTTGTTTCAGATTAGTCTGAGCCGGGAAATCACATACGCTACGAACATACTTCTTTTTTGCAGGTGTCCCATTGACGCTATAAAAAATGATATGAAACAAATTAAAAAAATCTTTTTAAATTTATTTTGTATAATATAAATGTCGCTTAATAAAATCTAAAAAGATTTATTTTATCATATGTTGTATTTATTGAGAAAAAAATCTTTCAAAATAGCTTCATTTTTCGGCTGATAAAAGTAGAATGACTTCTTAAATATAACAAAAAAATCATATAAACCTTTGTCCGATATGGCCTCGTTTCCGAGTTACAGCCTGTTTATTATTACTCATGGGGACAATTAAAATCTGCTGTCTATACAACACCAATTGACAGTGCTGAAATACTTCGTCAGAGTGCCGAACAAAGTTGCCTGCAAATCCGTGCAACACTCAGCGTTGTCGAACGAATGAGAGAATTCATGGTGAGTAGGCGTAGGTATTTGCGCCTGAATTCAAGCTAGAGGTGGTCACTTCCAACAATGTCTGTGAAGACAAGTAGTAGAACACGAAAACAGTAATAACTGGAAAACAAAGTCACATCGGACATACGTTTATAGGAACATTTTTATTATTTCTGTGTCCTGAATCCATCCGCACACTACTTAACACATATGTATTTACTAAGGAGCTTCCGCTCGTCATTGCAATTATTAAACTTTTTCTGCGATTTTGAAGAATTTGATTAAATGTATTGTTAACCCATATCATAGAAATCCAAAGCAACCAAAAATGCAGTCATAATGCATAACCCTCCGTGTTAAAACTGTCAAATGTCGCATTAGGTCCTAACAGATGCTAATTACATAATCCACCTGAAATTTATACAAAGTGTGCAATAAAGAAGTAGGTACAATGTCACTCGAACACAATTTCCTTTATAGATACGTACCTATTCGAAATATTGAGGACCTCTACCCTCACCGTCTACCTAATTCAAAGTTGTAATGCTCAAATACAAAAAGAAGTTCGGAAATCAAACATTCTACCATGATTGCATCGAAACCTAAGGCTATTTGCAGAAACATTGACGAACACTCGATAAATCTTACTGGATACGTCTGGATACTTCATACACTTCCGCTTTCGTGTCGATGATGCAGTGGTTAGGGTTAGAGACTCGGCGGAGGGACGCCGCGTAAAACCAGTGGCCTGTTTTACAAGGAACGGGGATGACGAATCGTTTCATGGGGGATCGGGGGAGGACTTCATCCCTTGATATATCGACGCGAAGCGGTGAGCGATTCCCACGTAGGATACCGCGAGCCAATCTTTCGGAAACCAGCCCCCGAGATCCAAAGGAGCGTGATATTTATAGGGCGGATTTAAAGTATAAAGTTGTAGCTCTAGAGGGGGGTGGGTGGGGTGGGGTGGGGGGTGTAGTAGGAAAGACTGTGGTCTCGTTCCTATTTTCTGGAAGATCGCGGCCACGACTCGGTATTCCAATCGTGTGCTGGGTTCGTGTCTCGAAACCCAACGTCCGCGAGGAAGGAATGTCGCCTGTACTCGAAACCGGAGGAGACAGTAATGCGAGCTGAAGGCAGCCAGCAACTTTCTCCCTTCCTTCTTGCCCGATGACATTTGTCTCGGCGTCCCTCGATCGGAATGGATTTCTTTCTTCGGCGAACGAGGCGACGGCGGGCCTTCGTTTTTATCGCGTCTTATCGAGAATTTTTGTAAACAACACTCGCCATTCCGGATTTACTTTCCCGAGAAGCGTCGCCCTTTATCGCGGCGAAACAAATGCGACAACTTTTCATTCGTTCCGCCGCCCCCGCCCTCTCTATCTTTTCTCCCCTTCGCAATAAACACCCATTTTATCACATACACGCGTCTCTCTTTCTCGCTGGCCCGTTCTTCTGCGTGTTCGCCGCTTTTGAAATCGTCGTTCCTTTTACAGCCCTCGTCATCGCCCCCCTCGCCCATCCCTCCCCCGCACCCAACGTCGTTCGTCGCGGGGGTTGGAGTTCCTGGGGACAGGTAAGTGGTATCGGCAGATCGCGGAAATGGAGAAGCTATAAGTAAAAGCAAAGTTCAAATAAATCGCACGTGACGGGCCTGCGATATTCCGCCGGCGACGTGTCGCGACGGGAAGGTGGACTTTGAAACGAAGTAGCACAGGAGAGAAGCCAATGAGATTTGTACCTCTACTTCAACGCACTACGGGACCTTTTACGAGCAAACTTCTTCAATTGCTTTTGTTGTTATTTGGCCGTGAATGGCGAAAGCATAGAACATCGCGGTTTAGAAGTGTTTGGAAATGTATGAGTGGATGATTTTGTAAGTTATTCAAAGCCAAATATGACGACAGACCTGAACCATGTTACGAGATTGAAAAAAAATGTGGGTGACTTTTTAGTAATAGCGTTAAAAAAGGAAAAGATTAATAGTTCTGAATTAGGATTGAGTTTAGTCTCAGGTAAACCTTAGTTAGTCGAAAATTAGGTTCGAGTTGTGCCTAAGTCAAGCTTGGCTGAGGATGAACGTTTCAATTAAACAACTCCCTTCAATTTAATTTTGAACGGTTCAGTCGTTTTTGAAAGACTTTAGATTCGAGAATAACCAAAAGACAGAAGGAGCCGGTTTCGGGAGATTCCTTGAACTTTTAAATCCTGTATAAGTATCCACAGATACGAGCAGCTCGTCAATACATTAGGACAGTTCCCACCGCAGAGCTTGAAATGAAAGAGTGGGACAACCGGCTGAAGAGGGGAACTGTGCTCCCAAACGGGGTGAAAATCCCATTACAAACTATCCTCGCTTCGGTCGACGTCGTCTCCTTCTGCTGGATCCTCCACCGCGAGATCTTTGCATGAATATGTAAATCCTTATTTTCGGATCGAGTGCACTCGAAACCGAAAACCGACCTGGAGAGAAACGTTTCGCGCCGCCGTCCTCTTTCGCTTGTGGAATTGATTTATTAGCTCTCTCGACTTATCCCTGGGAGCGATGGCTCCTTCCATCGTGGAAAGATACTTCGGAAAGATGTATCGAGTATTCTCGATGAAGGCTCCTGACTCTGAGATTAAAAGGCGTCTTCAGGCCTGGAAAGATTCGCGATAATGGAAACAAAAACTCTGTCCTATATACGCATTATCGTAAAGAATTACGATAATTATTACTTCCCCTTCTATTAGATTGTTAAATATTTATGCACCAAGGCGAACTATCGAATCAGCGAGTTCAATTTCGGAGCCTAGGAATGGTTTCCTTATTAAACACCTACTGATGTATAAACGTTTATGTATCGAGTATGTGCAGTTCAAAATCGTATCATGGATTATTTCGTTTGGATGTTACTTTGTAGCAATGAAGGGGTCAATTATTGTGAGCCGTACAGAACCACCATAAGCAGAATATTTTTATCGATTATTGGTAGGCATATTCTTTCTGGAATACTATGCTACTTAGTTGGAATTGAAGACCTTGCAGCAAGAGGGGTGTAACTCCACTTTTGACATTTTTTGAGTTATGACGTGTAATATTCGTAAAAAAGATCTACATCATTTGGCACTAGTGTGATGCAAATCCTATAGCAAATGAGCGATTTATTGCAATTTTTGAACCTACACCCATTACTGTTTTGTGCAATACGAACGCGCAACTACGTCCCGCCTTTTCAAAAGGTTCCCAAATGTGTGTCAACTGCGGATGACGATATTTCCACAGATAACGATGACGATTTCTTTTATATGTCATTAATAAAGCAACAATAAATCAATAAAATGTATTCCTTATTGTGCATAGATTTTTGCACTCTTTGGTGCAAGACAGGTGCAGCTCCAGACTTGAAAAATTCGCCAAAAATAGAAATAAAAACTTATCAACTTAATAACTGCTACTTATTGTGTGAAAAGGTATATTTTTCATTTAGTGTTCTCCTTTTAATGTTATCCCATAGTAATAATTTTATATACAGTTTTTCCAGTTAACTCGAAACTGGTCAAGATGGAGTTGCACCCCTCTTGCTGCAAAGTCATCAATTATATCTAGAATTTGATGCCCATAGGTATGTGGAACGATCATTATCAATACCAACAATTGTCACCCAACAAAATCTTCATACTTGAAATCTGAAAATGCATTTTCCTAAAAAATGAAAAGTATTTTTTGTTAAAAAAATAAACAGTAGGACTGCATAGAATTCCCAGAAATCGTCAATAAGTTTACATTGAAAAGGGTCAAGTTTAACAGCATCCAGGTACAGATAACGCATTAATCTTTAGAATTAGCGAACCACCTAGAATTTTACAATTCTAAGAACTACTTAGAAGATTGAATGAAGTAATGAATTCGGAATGCAAGGAAAATGCGTCCAGCTGAATACAGAAGTCGTCGGAGCGTTCAAAGACTTCGCTGAAGGAGGAATCAAGAAGCTGGCGGAACAAAAGACACGCGTAACGCCGGACATCGATGGCAGAAAATTCAAGAGGGGGGTTGGTGGACGAAGGACGCCCGCGGGCGTCTCGTCCTCTAAAGTTTTAATACCAGAGCGAGGGGCTGGCAGACAACAGGAAGACAGAGAGAGAAAGGGAATATTTCGGATGATTGGTATTGTCGTGGAGCTCCGCGAGATGCGAACAGCCTGTGGGGTGGATTCGACTGTATTCAAATGGGGTGGCCATTAGAGTTATGTTAGAATATATTGATTATTGGGGGGATCAAAGGGTAGGGGACGACGGAATGACGCCAGTCGAGAGAAAGACGAAGGGTTGAAACAACTGATCCTCTTCTCTGTTGCTCCCTCCGCCGTTGCGACACCCTTTCGCTATTTTTCACCCCTCTTCGAATTCTCGTAACTGCCGATTCTGACCGACTCTTCACCTGTCGGCCTACAAAACTCGGTGACTGGGAAAGTAAACATTTACGGAGATTTCGACCGAACATATTGGGCGGGTCAAAAAGTCTTCTTGTATTTTTTTTCACTGTAGCATTTCGATTGCAATACGTGAGTACGTTTCTTTTTAACTTTGTGCTCCCAAATAAATTTGGGGTACTGGATACATCACTTAATACACTTAAGATACGAAACTCCGATTAAATATCAAAATTTTCGGTTTTAAAACTTGTTTTTGTATTTGATGTAACCGATTCAATAGAATTTTCGTAGTTATCCACGCCATGGAAGAAATACAAATAAATGGTTACCGAGAAATACTATTTTTATTCGTTTTGAGTGAGAAGGAAGAACATTGGTGGTTCTTAAGATTTTACTTAGAACGTGAACACAGTTTTAGCTGAAGAATTTTGTAGGTAAAATATATTACTGTTACATTGAGAGTTTAAAGTAGGTTAATGAATGTTTAATGCCTATTTCATGAATAAAGTCTCAGATATACCTTGAATTATTAACACTATTCCTACCACGAACCGGTCAAAAAGACCGTTTTTAAAATATCGATTAAAATTTCCTATATACAACGTAACTGAATCGCCTTTAAATTTCGCGACTTTGCCTCAAATATACGTATAATACATTTTTGAATATTCACTTTTTATTTTATTGTTTATTTTCTGAGGAAAAATTGTAGTCTGTCTTACCCAACGCGACCGGTCAAATGACCTGAAATGTGTCGGTAGGAATAGTGTTAATGTAATTATTTTTCTTAAACATACCGACTGGAAATTAAATGACTATTAGGACTACCTGCTTTCTACATTAATCTCTCAACAGAATTGTTAAACACTTGCATTTGTTCTACTGATCCACACCCGAGTCTACATAACGAAGAGCGTAAAAAATTTCTATGGTGATAAGACTTGCAGATACAAAGTACCTACATCTAATAGGAAATATCAAAACGGAATCAAATGCCTGGACACTCTTTAATGTGCTGAGCCAGGTTAAATTACCCATAATTATCAGACACAGAAAACTGCGACGCTGAAATGAGAAATAAAACTCCACTTGGAAGCTCAGAAGCTTCCAAACAATTCCACGGATTAGTGCTCAAGAAGTCGTTTAGTGTTCAAACAAAGAAGCCAAAAGGACAAACAGTACCTACCTACGCGGGATTAGGCGAAGCAAGACTCCATTGAAAAATTCATGCGATATTGCGTACCAACCTCAACGCAAAGGTCTTCGGAGATCACTAACGTCGGTTCCAGCTTCGCAGCAGGGCGGGAAATCACAAAGACGGGAATATAGTAAACGAGCGAATAATTTCACCGGTTCTAATTAGTTCAACGCGAATAAATGGACAGTGTGGGAGAGCAGCGTCGTTATTTATGCAGGAGCATCGCCGTGGTCGGCGTCGTGAACAGGCAGGGACCGCTGGAAAATATTATTCGCGGATACACGTCGGTTTCCCTTGCCCCCTCCCCCACCACTTCCATCGCCGCCCGACCTCGTCCCTCCCCCCGCGCACCACCCCTCGGGAAGAACAAAGGCATGAAAGGAAAACGCGCGGCAGAGAAAGGGTCGGGCGCGTGCATTTCAAAGATACGCGAAAAGAGCGGCGAGTTCGAGTAGGAGGCGGCGATTCGTCACGACACTGGAAAGTCGAGAAAATATTCGCGCGAACAAACGCGCCGGGAATTATCGAGCATTAGTCGATGGCTGCTTTTGCCGCGCTCTCTGAGCACCCCGTGGAAGGGGTGTACGTCGAAGCACGGTCAGGGGGCGGGTGGGGAGGGAGGGAGGGAGGACACGAGGCGAAGGGATAAAAGGGAGCCAGAGAAGTACAATCGATGAAAGGGTTGGACGTCAAACCCCTTCGTGTCGCGATCTTCTCCACCCTCGGTCGGTCTGCCACCGCCACCGTGCCGCGACTCACCCACCCCCTCCCCCTCCCGCCGCCCCCGGTGAGCCTCGTCCCTTCCACCTAACCGCCTTCCACCACCATCCGCCGCCACCCACCCACCCCACCTTGCCGTCATAGCTGTAACTCACCGCCACACGGTAGCGCCCTTGCCGCGTACACATTTACATAAATTATTGATCCCTAAAACACACCGCCGCCAATGCCATTGCCACTGCGGAGAGAGCAGCCCTTAAGGAGAACCGCCGTGCCACTGTCTCTCCTTTCACTGAATCGACTTGGGATCCCGGCCTGATCGTTATCCTCCTCCTTTTCGCGCGATTTCGTCCCCAGCTCAGCCGCTCCTTAAGATGGCCGTGGTTCCAAGATGTTTGCTGGCTTTTAATTCAGGATTATAAATAATCCTAAAAGCAATTCTCAGTTTCTGATAAATTGCCAATGCTTCTCAATAATTTCTACGCAGTTTTTTGCAGAGGGATGGTGGATGTAGGATGTTTAACGTTTGTTCGTGTCCTGATATTTCCGCGTTTGTAGAACATTTCAGTCGCTTCCAATGATATGTGATCAGATTCAGCGTGTGTATAGAACTACTCCGGTCCCATCGCGACTTCGAGGCCCGATGTATCTAAATGCGATCGTCAGCAAGATTGCCCAATACCAAAAATAATTAGTAGTAACAAGATTGATACATCCTACCACGAATCGGGCCGATTTGAAACGTCAAGACGGACAAGGATCGCGCCCGAGCCGATTTCTTGGGGCCTAAAATTTTAATTATAATATTTTCCCCGGCGAGACAGGGGTGCAACGGCATTCAGGACACTTCTGGGGGTGAGAGGGAGCGAGATGCGCGGCGAATACGGGTGCTGCTACGTCATTAAGCTACGCATTGTTCGCAGAGGGCTGATTGTCTTGGCCGCTCGTTTTAGCCGTAGCTAGAGAGACAATTGTTCAATATTCCCATTGATCTGTGAGACGCCCCGGAGGCTGCTTCATCTACCGTCAAATATATATATATATATATATATACGTATATATATATATATACATATATATGTATACATATATATGAGTATATAGCCTTCAAGTCTTTTGTCAATATCTCTATTTTAATGATATGAGGCGCCCCTCCCCTCTTTTGCGGCGCTCTCAATGGACCAAAAGCAACAGAGAGAGGGACGTGGAGGGGGAGAAACAGGGATAGAGGAAGAGAGAGGGAGAGCGAGAAATGCCAGAGAGCAGATAGACGGTTGTGACGTTCACGCGGCTTTATCTTTCACGGTTGTGCCATCGTTCGCGTAGAGCGACACGCATGCAGCGACGCGTTTCGTTTCGACGACGATTAGTGAGAAGGAGCCTCGTTATTTCTCCCTTTTCCTCTTCCTTCTTTTTTCCTCCTTTTTCGGGGAAAAAAGGAAGCGCGCGCGGAAAGAGCTGAAACGGGATCACAGCGGCTGGCGAGAGTCGCGCTCAGTTCCAGGATCGAGGGACGACAATGCGCGCTGGCGGACCGCGCGATTCTTCATGCTCGATGCGAGACTATTATGTCCTCTGTTGGGACACCAGCGGAACGGCTCCTGGCGCTGCAGGAGCTTTTGTTCCGGTTCCTGTTGTCTAACGTGCCTGACACGCTCGCGAGGTGCAAAAAGAGCCTTACGAATAAACGATGTTTCGCTGGCTGCACGCGAGTCATTGTATCGCGGCAATGATTGAAGGGATGAGGGATGCCGAGGCTCCCGGGGCCGTTCAAGCGGTCCGTTGGATTCGGCGATTGCCGAACGCTGAGACGGACGGATGTCTGTTACGCGAGGATGGATAGAGTAATCTACATCAGATGAGTGGAGTCACTAGAATAACTGATTGCGATATCCACTGTTGTTTTGTTTCCCTACTTGCTCTCCTTACTTCACTGTCGTCTACGGGTCCTGGTTTTGATACAAAAAATACTCTACACATATAATCTAGGTAACCAACCGTGACGGTCTGTCCTGAGATAGGTATTTTGTGAGTCACTGTATCTGGAAATTGCACCGTTCGCAAATATTATGCTTCAGATGAATGGCAAATGTGATTTTTACCCGAAAAAAATCAGGATTTCAACTTTAAATAACCCATTTTGTATTAAATTAATATTTCGGAACTTCCCTCCGTTAATCACAGGATATATTAATACACTAACCAAATCTTTCAGTGCCCACCGCAAAACCAAATTTTTAAAAAGGCTTCTTGGATGTCGATTGTTAGTTTATTATAAACGTAAATATTTTCCAACGAAAAAATTACCAAATGTTCTTTAAATGTTGCTCTCTTAAGTGCAAAAAGTTCTGTAAAAATATATGCTCCTGCTTTTTCAAAAAAAACTCAAAAATTCGTCTCTCTTCGCTGTCTGACTAACCCCTTAAGAATTCGAAGGAGACGTCGAACACAACGTTCACTTCAGAATGATTGGATTCTAACCTGATCTGATAAAAACCTGCGAAGAAATGGCGAAGAATCACGAACGAATCGTTGCGAGGGCAACGTCTTTGCTCTCGAAGTGCAATCCGTGGTTTCGAAATCGCGATTACGCGCACGGTCGAATACTGGACGCGAGACCGCACGGTCATAATTAACGGTCATAAATTATCAATCCGAACATCGGTTAGCGGCACGGCTTGGCGGCCGTGTGCAACGCGCGACAACGACAAAGACAGGGGGGGGGGGGAGGGTTAGGGCGCAGAGAAAGAGCAACAGAGAGGGGCGGGAGATGTGGATTAGGATGGATGCGGGGGTGGCCGGCGCGCCGTGCAGAAACGGTAGGGGCGAACGAAGGGCGATAGTCGAAGGGCTGCTACGGGATAGCCAGTGGCCAAGTGATTGATATAGAGCTGGCCAACTGCTAGTGCTGACTCCGTGACGCGCGAATCTGCGAGCTCTGCGAGCCGTCACTCTGTTGTCTCCCGCGAAAGAAACGAATGCCTCTGCGGCTCGCTGTGCACCGAGATCTTGGATCTGGTGACCAATTTCGGCGAAGATTTAAGGGATCAGAACGACCGTTTATTCTTCAATTAAGGCTATTCGGTCGCGCGCTATCGTCCGGCGAGGCAGACGGCGGCAATTGTAGAATCATTTTTGCCGGCAGTCCCAGGCACGAGGCAGAGCCGGAAGTGGCTGAGCCGATAGCGGGGTATCTGCAGAACAGCTCAGATCCTCCGACAGGAATACGAGAAGGGATAAACGGAGATTCAGGGAGGTAGACGGACGGACAGGCACAGCTCAGAGATCCGCGCCATGGTTATACGCTTTAATTCCTTCGACGGCTTTAATTCTCATATTCGTATTCCGCCTCCCCCAAGTACCACCCCCCTTCCACCACCACCCCCTCCTGACCCCTATGCCACGGTCCATCCACCCTCCTTTTCCCCTTAGCCGTCTCTGTTCGAGCCTGAACCCTTTCGGCGCCTCTTGCCCACTGCTTCGACGACACACGCATTTCCAGACCCGCAAACTTGCTGCCGAGCAATCGGCTGTCGAATCTCGAATGTCGCGATCGCCCGTCCCTCACGGAGTGCTAAACATTGCTCTCTGCGTGCTCTCAGACACCTGCTCTCATTGTGGCACCAGCTTTTGGGTAGTTTACTATGTGTATAACACATGAACTGCTTATTGAAGATTTAAGTTGATATAACCGCAACTTGTAACACTGTTAGCTGCAGTGGAAGCTGAATACAATTGTCGATGAGAAATATTCACAGTGCACTCTCAGACAGTAGCCTTTCAGTAGTCTAGGCTCTTTTGACATTCTGCTGAGTTCTAAGCTGTAGATTTGTTATGAACTGAGTATTCTTACAGGGTATTGCAATTTGGTCTACTGTTGTATCTATAAACAATTATAAATAAAAGGTACGAATTCCCTATATAATAAGAGAAATAATGGAAGATGTCTATATCCCGAAAGTATTTTAAATAGTTTGGTCGTTTTTACGGACCTTCGCCATGAATTTTCCCAATAGAATTTATCGATAAATCAATCGATAAATCAATGTAATTAAAAGGATGATAGATGAGCGTGGAAAATATAAAAGAACGGCAGAGGGCTCCTACGATCAATGGAATTTATTCCGGAAATACGTCCTCAGCGCGCGCGGAGGGATAAAGATATTCTGGTTTTTGCATGGATTAGTAATGGAAGCTCTCCCCCGGGGATGGAAGCTCTTTCAGAAGGGAGTCGTTCGGCGCCGCGGTAACGGATGGCCAGTGTTCCGTTTGCAAAAGCCTTCTTCTCCCTTTTCGTATGTATCTGAGAAATTATTGCGGTGCCTTCAATCGGCGCATGAAACCCACAAGTTGCGTCGACGTTCGGGGGGGGGGAAAGAAACGATCCCAGTGTGAACGGTAAACCGTGAACACTTTATCGGTCTCGAGGATGAAAGATCTACAGGTGTACAGAGTTGCCGAAGTCCCACGATGACCGGACGAATTCGTAAAATCGGCAAGGAGCAGGAACGTTGGAGCACGTAACGAAGCAGGAAAAATCGTTGGCGAAGATGGATTTGTTTTTTTTATTCGAAATCTACTAAATCCCCGCTCGGAGGTACTCTGGCCGTGGAACTGGGTGTGGCCGTGTGGAGAAGGGTTGATGTAAGCTTATACGCATGCAGAAAGAGATGCCCACGGGCGGAGGCGCGGGAGACGCGAGGATGGCGTGGAAGAAGGGTCGAAAGGATAACGAATATGACGTCAATTTTAAGGCAGGCTTGGGGGAGAAGCAATCACCGTCGGCTGGGATCGACCATCCCCCCCGCCCCCCACCCCCCCCCCCCCCCCCCCGTTTCCACCCCTACCCGCGACTCTCGCACCACACGCACACGTGCACGTAGACGTGTGCACACATCCGCGGACTTTGAACTTTGACTTTATCAGAGGTACAAGAGAGCGCCTTCAGCCAGGTGGAAACGCGTGTATTATGTTACACGAGCCCAGCATCCTTTGACTGGGGCCTCGATTCTTGCTGCTCCGCGCGGAATTCGACGGGAAAGCGGGCAAAAAATCGGGGGATTCATCGCATTAAGCAGACAACGCTAATTAGCGGATACTAATTATCGGGGATGAAAGTTGCCCGCGTAAGTATTCCCAATACCTGTGCCCGTTTAAACCACACAATCAGGCTTCCACCCCCTTTCGCCAGCCGAATCGTGCAATTGGTTTTCAATGACGGGGATTCGATGTTCGAGCGTTAAAAGGCACTCGCGTGTCAGCCAAACTCGCGATTTAATAAACCAGCCGCGAAGAAGGGAGAACGGATGGCTCGGCGGGCGAGAGTGCCCTATTATGCCTCGATGCGATAACGAGAGGCGACGAGAGAACGCGTAACGATGTAATGACGCGGGGACGATGGAAAAGTTCACTTCCTTATAACAATTACGTCATTAATAATGATCGCAATGCTAACGGCTCGTCTCTTCTATCTCTCTGCCTCTACCTCTCTTTCTCTCTCCTTCTCTCTTTCTCTCTCCTTCTCTCTTTCTCTCTCCTTCTCTCTCTCTCTCTCTCTCTCTCTCTCTGTCCCTCTTCCTCTATCTCGTCGGAGGCAGAGGCTGTCGCGATAAAAGCTCGGAAGTACGTATAGGCGCCCGAAGCCACGGATATAGAAACGCTTAAGTGGTGCATTGGAATCCCCCAACCCCGTCGAGCTGTTGCCACCATCATCCCTCCAACCCCCGCGGCCCCTCTCAGCCCCATCAGTCCCATCGGGCGGCCGACGACAGCCTATTGTTTCAACGTATTAGTCATTCGACGTATCGTAAAGTGTGCTGGCGAGGTACTCGCGGTTCTCCACCTCCTCACGAATCCAGCCTCCACCATCATCACCAACACACGGGTATGCTTGTTTTGATACATACCCACGCACACCCTTCGACCTCCAACGATAACGCTGATTGCGAAGCCCGCCGCGGTGTGTCGCCATCGGATGGATGCCGAAAGCTTCCCTGCTATGAAGGATTTGGGATCTTTGAAATTTTTCAGAGATTCGACTTTACTCGGTTCTAGTACGTTCACAATGTGGCGTGAAGGGAGGCGAGTAATAGAGCTTAAGTATCGAATTCGTTTTGCAATTTTCCAAGGATTGAACAGTTTTACAGTGTTTTACATATGAAATTTTCGTATTTTATCGATGTCTCGAATCGGTAGGAAATAAAATTTTGTGGTTTCTTTCTCGATTCATTTTGAGCACTGCTTCAATTGCAAGGGTAACTTGCACCAATTTATACGGTGGAGTATTCGCGAATGAATTTATAAAATATTTTCAACACTAATGCTGTTTATTTAATTTAAGGGGTCATTCTACTATCAACCATTCTACTTTGATACCTCTTTTTTTAGGTACCATATTGACTCTGTAAAAAACCAATTAAAACAAATTGGAAAAATTATTTTTAAATTATTTGTGTATAATATAAGAGTAGCTTAATAAGTACCAAACACATTTATTTAATTATATGCCGTATTTACTGATTGTGAGAAAAAATCATTACAAATAGCTTAATTTTTCGGTCGATCAATGTAAAATGACCTCTTAATCATTGTTTTTTTTAAAATTAAAAGAAAAGCAGAAGCCCTTGTAACATTAATTTTAAAGCCATTCTCCTTTCCTGTTCGCTTTCCCTTCTCCTGTTCCTATTATATATGTGACGATTATTTTTGTTAGTAATAAACAAGCCATTTTTTAATCGGAGGTTCAAGAATTTAACAGATAGTGATCGTGGAAATAGTACAGATCCCGAATTTCTAGTAAAATTATAATGAAGCAATCAAAAAGTAAACATGCTCAATCTGTACTATGGAACTGGAACTTAATACAATACAAATGTGGCAATGGGACTAATTCATTGAGACTCTGTCAGATAAAGACAATGAGAGAAGAAAACAAAGAGCAGAACTCTCTTTGAACCCCTTCAGTTAATTGTCCCTTTATTTCGGTAATACGGACTATACGTCTACGTTATACAAAAGGAAGGACAGAAATTGTTTTCGATAAATAATTCACGAGAAAAATTTCCAATAGATTTACGTTAACGTGGAAATTGCCCCAGCCTGTTCCACAATACGCTTTATCGCGATCGCGATACCAGGATTTATTGAAAAAAACCTGTACCACCCTTTCAGGAAGCAATCTTTTGTTACACGTCGCTTTGTAACCTATCATTTACAATGCAACATTTTCCATATCGGCCAGCGTATCCCGTACGCTCGTTACGTTACACGCACACTAAAAATATGAATGCACTCTGACGCAGGGGCAGATTACTCCAAAACAGGAACCACGCGCAAAGTGTAAAGTTCACGTCGATAACCGGTGTATCGTGTCACGCCATCGCGATACCTTCGCCGGTTGTGAATTTTTCGAGGCAGCATAATTATCGAACGGGATATAAGCGGCCTGTGGTGAGCCCATTTCTAGAACGTGAAACGAGACTTCTATGAGGGGGAGCACGCAAAATCCTTTCTGTGTCCAAAGCAACTCCAATTCAATATTTTTCTAACTTCCAAATACCACAGCGCTAAAACATCCTCTTCAATATTCCTAGAAGACACGGAATTAATACTTTCCACGACGAAAAATCGGTTTTCTTTCTCCTGGCGATTCCTTTGCAATGAATTCAAACGGCGATATGTGCACGCAGGCATCGGAACATAGATACTAACGATGTTTACAAGGATGTTTCGTGTCTACCCCAGGTGATCGACTAATCGAACGTGTAAACGCCTGATGAAAAATGCGTAGAATGCTGGGTGACGGGGAGCAGACAGCGCGGAGAAAGTTTTGCACGTAACGAGCATTTCCGTGGATTCGGTTTCTTAGACGGCGAGCCGCGTTCCAGGCTACCATCGATCGGTTGATCGCCGCATATCGTGACCCGCCGATCGTACTTTAATCCAACGATGCAATCGAGCACCGCATTGCGCCCCTTGTCGTGCGACTGCGACACTAGAAACAGTTGCACACGATTGCCTCGCGGATTTCACCACTGATATTGATTGGACGAGGCTTGGGCTGCATGCACGACAATGTAATCGTGATCTTTCTAATGAGACAGTGGAACCTTATTACGACTCATCAGAAAGGAAGAAAACAGAGCCAACGATCCACCAGTATCGGAATGTGCAATAAACTACAAACTTATTGACATAGACAGAGCTTTTGAACTCTTCTTTAGTTTCGGAGAAATCAGGCGGCTGTGTTATAGAGTTTGTCTCGTTGCTTTGAGTTAGGGGTATAACAGCTGTTTAAAGTTACTTTAACTTATGTTGTGTAATATTCCGGCGCAGTAAGAACGTGTTCTTTTCCTGTTATTAGTTACTGTTTCGATTGTGGATATCCTAGAAATCTGTAAAATTTCGTAGCAAAGTACAGATTATTTTCAAATCGAAAATGCAAAAAGGCATCAATGCAATTTACAACATCTATAAAGTAACATTTTTCATCAGTTTCTTCTCTTTATAAAATACACCGACGCACTTCCATGGAAACAGTTGCGTTAAACCGTATTTTTATATTCTCGAGATCCGTTCAGAACGTGTAATATATATTATGTATATCGTAAATTTGGTGTTTAAATCTCTTTTCGCGTATCTAGACTTCGTGGAACATCGAAGCCAGGTTTTCGGCGCAGTAGACACGGTGCCAATGAGAAATTAAAGTCGACGATCGGCCATGGGGGTGGAAACCTCCCCCCAGTGGCAAAGTTGGACTACGTACGGCGAAAGGAATATGGCTTATTCGCGTGCCGCCAAAAAGTTTCTACCAGCAGGACGGCGTTGCATGCCTCTGGCATTAATAATTACTTTACAACTGATTCGTCCTTTCTTTTTGTGGATTTTATTTCATTTTTCAGCGGGGCTGGAGTCACCGCGCACGTGCGTACGCGATCACCTTTTACCTTCCCATTAATACCATCCGTGTTTGTTGGTTGTTGGTTGTTCGGGCTCCGATAAAGATCACATCGTCTTTCGTTTTGCTTGGCGAGCAGGAAAAGCTCGTCGTAATTTTAACGGCGTGGTTGCACGCACTAACGAAGTAACCGTGTAATTATTTATGCAATATCGTTGCGAGCTTTTGGAGGGAATCGCGGACGCTTAGGCCACATTCTCGCGTGAGCGACGAAACACGTTCGAAGTACTCAACAAGAATCAGTTATATAGCAAGGGCATAGAAAACTGTAAAAATATTAACGAAATTGATTATTATTTCTTTTCAATTTACATTCTGTTTAAAATTCCCTGAAACCTTGCATTTCACAATAAAAGTAAAGTTAATAGAGAGAGCATATCAAATATTAAGGTTACGAGAATATTCGGTGCATTCTGATTTTAACCAGAATGCCGAGAATAGAAAAATTAAACAGTTCAAATAAACATTTTTCATCTATTTCACCTGGTCCTTAGAAAGTAATATAAGTAATCGTCTATCTAATCTAATTTATAATCTAATTTGGTGTTCAGCGACTCTTTTCGCTATACGATTTCTCACAATGCTCCCAGAAATGTGCACCAATGAAATACACATATGACTGCTAAGGGAACATGTATTGAAGAACATTGCACAGCTGTGCAATCAGCCTCGTTACATACTTTCCACGTCAATTCTGCATCGAAGGAATTGGTATTTGAAGAGACACGAGGAGCGAGAAATAAAGTCGCGGTAGAAGGAGGGCGAGAAGCAAGGGATCGGTGCGAAAACCAAAATACTCGAGGTACCGCGAGAAGTAGGTGGTAGATTTATCCACGGACTGTGATTTCCTCAGATTTTCCGCTTGTATTATTTGTTCGACATCGGGTCGGCGGAAGAAAGCGACCGGGGGTAGAGGGAGTTCCGTCCGTTTCTTTACACTGCGAAGAATATCAATTGTTAGAAATACAAAGGGTAAGAGACCGGAGGGAGAAGCAGTGGCGTGATAGAGCGACGAGGATGGGCAGGAAAAAAAACGAGTGCGGGGGAGAGAAAGAGAGAGAGGAGGAGAGGCCCGCCGCGTGGTTTGGGGTAAGAAAGAGGCACCGTTGCGTTCTAGAGAGAGAGAGAGAGACAGGGAGAGTGACGTGGGGTAGCGAAAGGAGGGTGCCGGCTGTGGCACACCGCCCCTGTACAAACTAAATTCTTAAGAGAATTTAACCGTTTGAATAGCTCGCAAATCCATTGCAAATGTTTACACGGGATTTGCACGGCCTCCCCTCCTCTCGTCCACGAGCTACCTGACTCTTCAGCTTCGCTCTGCTCCAAGAGACCTCGAAGGATCCGATCGTTCTTCCCAACATTATATGCGACATTTTTACATCCCTGTCATGCATACGTCAAATTCCAACCTTAGATCGTGACGGAGAGATGGCGCAAAAGTCCCATTATCCATACTTGATCGGTATTCCTCGAGCGAGAGCTCAAGAAGCCCAGTGGAGGGACTACAGCAAAGATTCCATCGCAGGGGGAATCGATTTACAGGCGCGCATCAAGCTAGGAGAAGGTAGCTCCCCAAGGCGGTCGCGATGCAGGAACTTTGCTAGGAAACTTCTATCAAGAACAGAGCCGAGACCGCAACGATCAGTAGTCCTTCCCGGTAGCAGTTCGTCTCCGGTTTACGGACGTATGTAAAGCACCGACCGAAACAGCCCCCAAGACCTCCGCGCGACCGCTCCCTTACCTGCTCCTCAAGACAAACAGTGGCGGTGTCTTAACAAGTGGACCAAGCTGCGCCCAAGACAAAGGGTAATTGAGGGCAGGGATTAATACCCCTATACACCCAGAAATCCAGCCTGTCTGCCGTAGCTCCGAGTTCCTCAGACTGTATCTCTCCTCTCTCTGGAAGCAGGACACATTCTCTGCGGGTCTCCCTTGCTCGCTCGCTCTCTGTTTGCCGCCGACTCTGTCCCCCAATCCGCGCGCATCTCCTTCTGGTTCTTCGATTTCCTCGTACCCATGTCTCGGTGTATACACCCGCCCCGAGTTCGCCAAGTCCAAGTCCAGGTCCTTCGAGGCAGCTCGGTCATCTTGCTAATTAAACAATCAAATACGGGCAGCCACCGGTTTCCCATCTCCTTGACCAGTTCTCACGAGTCTTTCGCGATCGATGGGGTTCGTTGGAGGGTCGATTGACTCCCGTGGGAACGGACATGTTCTTGGCGAACGTAGAGCAGGATGTATCCAGCGCAAGCATGATGGTGCGTATAAATCGATCAATCGCTTATCTTTGGCAAAATATGAATCGCGTTACGAAGAATGTCATTGGATTTTAATATTCTTAATCGGGTGTTCGAGATTTACAATGTGTATAGTTATTTAACGTTTTTATCGTGTCCGGTTACCGTACGAGCCGCAGCGCATATTAGAAAAACGTGTCTCGAAATCCCCAAAATTCCTTACGTCGAAAACTTGGCACAATCTTAACAACCCCTTCGAGAGTATCAGATAGAGGTAGAGGCACGAAGAGGGAAGGGGCCAAGGGGGGAAAGAGAGCGAAACGAGGGAACGAAAGGGTGGTAGGTGAGAGAAAGCGAAGACGAGACTTTACCCTAGCGGAATTATAATACAAAATGTCATAACTATCTTCCTAATCACACTTTATTCTAACTGGTCCCTCCGTAACGAGGTGGCGTAGTCCTTTGTGCCGACTGCAAAGCACGCGGACAAGCGGATCGTAAAGTAGAAACACCCCAGCGGGGGACTCAGGGGGGATGTTCAACGTTCTTAGAAGCACGGAACTCGAAAGGACGCATTTGGAAGGCGTACGAATATTACGATTACCCTCCTAAGCGCAGTTCATTATCATCATTTGCACAGGGAGGCACAGATAGAGCCGAGAAGTTCGTGTCGCGCGATACCGCTGTTCGTTCGCCGTGCGATAACGATAACGACGTTTCGAGGAGTATCGTAAGTATTTAGTCATTATCTTTCGGATGTGTAGAGGGGCATAGTTGGAAGTTACTGATGCATCAGAACCCATAGCGAACTTTCCACCACTGGTGAACGGAACAGAGCCGTTATTCGATCGCGAGCGCCATTCGAACTTGCCGTGGTTTGTGCATTCTAACGGGGAAAAGAGCGCTTAGTAACTTGTGAAGTTAAGGACGGGTTAACTTTTCTCTGATCAGTTTTAACGATAGATTTTCAAATACTCCGAGGATCTTTCTGATCGAGAAATGGCCCCATTTATAAACTAAATGAAAAACACTCCTTCGGATAATGTACAGAGCGTTGCGATCAGAGTTGGGCGTTATTGGAATAAATAAAATTTATTCAAATAAATTTTTTCGAATAAATTCTGCTCCGAATAATATTCGAATAAAAGTTACGAATAAAATGAAGTTATTCGACAATAACGGATCAAAGTGCATTAGAATAAATTTGGCTCGAATAACGCTACAGATTTATTCGTTGCTAACGAATAATTTGTCGTCGAATAAAATCGTTATTCGTTATTCACGAATAAAATCGTTATTCGTTATTCACGAATAAAATCGTTATTCGTTATTCACGAATAAAATCGTTATTCGTTATTCACGAATAAAATCGTTATTCGTTATTCACGAATAAATCTTGAGGATTTATTCGTTATTCGAAATAAAACTTGCCCAACTATGGTTGCGATCTGTATAAAAGCTCTAGTTTATCGGACTTTAGAATTTTATTTATTGTTAGTCCTCCTCATTTTACAGTCTATATTGTAATCGACATACAGTGCACAATACATAAGAGTAAATTCGAAGAAATTGCACATAACTTAAAATTTGATAAGATATTCACTTATCAAACAACTTTCCAAAGCTGTAGGGCACTTCTACTGGCTATTCAGCGTACTGATCGCCCCGACAAACTGCCGCCAATGTATTAATTATTGAACCGTAGGGGGCAGTCACCTATAAAACGGCAGTAGAAGGGATGAAAGGAAGTTAGATCTGACGTACACCTCGGCCAGATACACGACACGAGATAATTGCCCCGTTAAATTTTACATTTCATTGCCGATCGACCGTAGGCGATAGGGATTATTGCGTGCGTTCGATTGTAATACGTTATCCTTCGCTACCTAACTATGAATCGTGCGGCTCGCGTTCTATCGTTCGATCAGACCGTGCAATGAACGACAGCTGCGGCCTACAGGCGTGCGCGCGTTTATTATGCCGAGAGAAACACTCTTCATGATGATTTTCAGCGATAGACCAGGCCACTTGCGGAGAAACAGTTAGCCGCGCCATTATTGATATACGAAGGGCTTGGCGGTCGATAAACGTTATTAATTCACGGTGCCGAGAAGCTTCGGGCCCAGATCGGATGTATGTCCTTCTCTCCGATCGGTACCCACCCAAAAATACACCGTTCCTTGAATGCCCGGCGAGGAAAGTTCAAAGGACACGCAGGCACCCAACCCGTTCATTCGAACAGCGCACTGTTAACCTTACGATAATTTACGAAGTAGTTAACCGCGCAACCTTTGACCTACGAGCGTCTTGCATGCAGTCGTTGGGTGGTTGTGGGCGGCTGAAAGGCAAGACTACCCGCCGATGCAACTTGCACCGGGGGTGGGGACTGGCAAGGCGGGCACGGGTGTAAAGGTCTTTTCGAGACCGTACTTATGTACATGTACCTGGCTGCGTACCTGGCAATGCCACTATCGATTATTAGTTGTTATCTTGGTGAAGTATTGTAACCCCGCCGACCAAGTAACGACCACCAACGCGACGGGCCAACACCAGCAAGCCCGGTCAACGGGTGAACAGTGGCTCCGCTCCCTTCTATCGTGGCGCTGGCCTCGGCCACTTGCATACATCACTCGACACCGAGATAAGACTCGGATGGATCGTTATACTGCCCGGTCTATGATTAATAATTACTCGCGAGCCTTTATCAGATGCCAGACGACGGTAGAGTTACCCCGATAACGAGTAATCAAACCCCGACAGTGGCGGGCCCCGCGTTCAACCAATGAGTCCTGTGGGCGACGTTGACGGTCTCTGGAAGACGGTCTGTTCGTACTTCGCACGGCTGATAATATGAGTCGTCGGGTTGAATAAAGAGATTTGAAGGCGTCTTGTTTGTCTTCGAATGACTTGGCCGTCAAGAACCAACTAATATATCATAGCTATTTACGACTTAAAAATTTCAAATTCTGTTTCCAGCCTCACACTGTAAAAGAATTTAACTAATCCTCAGTCTGAGACGCATTTCGAAGGTGATGCGAGTCCAGTCCTCGAGACATCAGTATCCTCCTGTCTCAACACTCTCAGCATTCGACACTGTGCACAGATGACTCCTGGTGAATCGAGGGTAAAGGAATTTCGGGTGGAATGTTTAATACAACACTAATTTATGGAGCAGCCGAGCCCGCGGAACTGTCGGTTATGGATTGGCTACTGTAATCACGGAAATCCTACTTAAACGTGCCGACGCGGTCTTTCGTCCCGCGTGCCGTGCCGCGACACTTTCTCGCCCTTGTAAATGCAAATTTTATTAATAACGAGGCGGTTGTATTTCAAATTGGCCCGAGTTTCGCGCCAGCCCGGTAATCGCATACCCTGGGTCACGCACTCGCCCTCGCCACTACCGTTGTTCCACAATAAAGAAAAGAACGCTTGACACGTGTTAGCGCAAACTCAGCGAAACACCCCGCACAGAGTCTCATCGAGGGAATTTCGCCGGAGCGTCCGTGATCCAATAAGATTACTCTCGATGATCGGCTTCCAAGCATTCGACAACCAGTTCCTTCGTTCGGGCGCGGAATGTGCGCCAACCAGTACAAAGGGTCCCTCGTGCATTTGCAGACCAATTGGCCGGCGAGGCGCATTGAATTAACCGCAATAATAATAGAAATCCTTCGCTGGTTCGGCGCGGTGCGGCGCTCGATAAATCCACCGCGTACGTATAATTTCTAAAACACATACGTTTGATAAAAGGCTGTTGCGCAGAGTCAACGGGGGTCGCGTTCTGTGTCTCGTTTCCTCGGGGGCGAGTGAGCGTACATTAATCGCGATCTACCCTACCATGTCCTCGTTCGAAATGTGAACACTCGACCAATCCGGGCGAGCGTTCGAGTGGCAACGTCCAATGGTGGCTGGCCACCGGTCACGTGGTCCCGGCATGTATAGTGTACTCGATTTACCGCTAACCACAGCTACCAGGACGTGTACGTTCCGTGCGCTATCGTCAGCCGCGATCGGATATCAATAGAATTTGCATAAAAATCTATATACGCCTCCCCTGGTGAGCCGTATTGCACGTCGAGAACGATGAGGCGCTGTGAATTTTACTGAATCAACGCAGTTTTGCGTGGAAACTCGTCCTGGGTTCAGGGATGGCAGGGGAGGGACGTTCTATTTGAGATTTCTTGGGTCTCTAATATTTAGAATGTGTGTGAAGTCTGAAATGATGTTATCAACGAAGATTTCTTATAACTAGAATCGAATACTACTTAGGTTGTTGTTGGTAAACTTTCGCAGAATACATATATAATTACTGTATCTACAAGAGGAAGAAGATGTTCCACTTAAGATTTCCTAGATCTCTCATTACATAGAAAGTATGTGAGGTCTACAGTAATGTCAATAAGGAAGATTTCTCGTACCAAGACTGAATATTCTTGTTTGCAGGTTGTTGGAGCTTACTCTAGGTACAAGAACTGGAAGCTTTTTTCTAACCGGAGTTGGCTACTTGTATTTCAACGTTGCTAAAGTTAGACCCCTCTTACAAGGGAAGATTCCGAACCCGGAAATTCAAAAAATTCTGAAACTTTGTGAATATGTAGGGGATTTCCTCCTGATTATAACGCAATTTTTGTTTGCTGCCCAAATTCACTCTCAGGGGGTGTAATTGATCCCTGAAAATCCTGCTATTTTCCGATTTTGTGTTATAACTCGTGAACTGTAAAATAATTTTTTTACCAAACGATAGATCTAATTATACCCGCTTTATAGAATATAAAAAAACATAAAACTTTGAATTTAACATCTTTTTGATATCTTTTACAGTTTCGTAGACACTCACGATAATCTGAAAACTCATCATTTTTCGAGAGAGTGTTTTCACCCAAGGACAGTTTTAATGCCGAATCAAATAATAGTTACGTTATTAGCACCGCTTGAGCTAAATTTCTGAAAGAAGTTTCAGTTTCTTCTTTAATTTTCGAGAACTTTGCAGTTCTGGTTCTATAAAATCTTTCCTAACTCTTTATGCCCTGGTCGAACGTGTCTATTCCAATACTTTGTCCGCGTTATTATTTTACGCATTCCTTTCAATGAAAATACCAACGTGGAAGAGGGAAAATAATACACGAACAAGGCTTACAGTGTTACGCGTCACTCCCTTCGCGTACCATGCACGCGTTTCATTCGGAAGCCCCACGTCTTCCATTCCCTGTTTGTGTCGACACGCGTGTCGACACACCCGGAATCGAGGTTCCCATTCAATTTTAAAGCGCGCCGCCAAAGCGGAAGTACCACGAGGGAGGTGTTCGTAACGCGTGTAAACGGGGGGCTTAAAGACCAGCCTGTGTCGCGTTTTCCACGTTCTTCGTCTCAAAAGAGGACACCAATTTCTCAAATCCACCATCAGGATAAAACTGCACAGCACCCTAATCAACATTGGTCAATTTCTTCCAAACCTCTCATCTCCTCCTAGCAAAAAGTGTTCCCGAACCATCTGCGCGTTCTTTCAACAACCAACCAAACGTGTTCACAAAGGTTCGACCCATTGCACCCATTACGATTAGAGACACTGAATTTTCGTAACTCGTGCCTCGCCTTGTCACTCGCCCGTACAAAGAACCAGTCCCGCCAGGAACCGTGCCTCGCCTATCCCGGTAATTAATCCCAGTATTCGAATGAATGAAAAAAATGAAAACGAACTCGTATTTACGTCGAATGCAGAGAAGCAAGGAAACGAAACCTCGATCAAACGGGCGGCAATGAAAAAGAAAAAAAAACGGCGCTTTCGATTCGTTACGTTACTGAAGTGAGCGCAAACACGGCGACTGGTGGGTGAGGAAACGGTGAGGGGGGGGGGGGGCACACGAGGGCCCCATGAAAACGTAAAATCGTTCGGAACGAGTAGTCTGCGGAGCGATGCGGGAAAAGAAAAAGATCCAAGAGAGTACCGCGCCACGGCCTTTTTCTCTACCAGGCCAGCAGCTTGCGAGGGGTTCGGTTTAAAGGCCGTTTTCGGCGGAAAAAAACACTGGCCGCCTCGGCGGTGCACGCGCCGCGGCTGATTTCGATTGAATAATTTATGTTTCATTACGGCTGCCCGTGGCTTATAGACGCCTTGCAAACGGCCGCCGTTCCGTACAGGCACAGAAAGGCCCTGAGCCAACACTGGACCGTCTGAATCAGACGGCCTTTCACCATATTTCCTATAGGCATTCAGGGCATACGGTGAAAAGAATTTTGTATCGAGGTTATTGAAGGGGCGGCCGATACCCGCGCGATGCCCTCGCGTCGTTGGTCCCTTCTATCAATATAAGAAGCCCTCTTTCTCTGGGTATCCCGCGTCCAAGGGAAATTACTTTTCATCGACAATTCGGCTAATTATTGGCTTGTTGCATGATGAATGCCGTCGTTGGAATGGGGACTTTGAATGGTCCAGAGACAGGCTGAAACGGAGACTTTTAATCGAATTAAAAATCATTATAGATGGACACTTATAAGTTGCTGCTCTGCAGATTGTTTCAATGGTCGGTGTATATTTGTTGCGTATTTATATATACACTGCAAGAACGGGTGTTAAATTTCTAATCACATTGGCGTCTACATAGTGTGTGGTATTGCTATTTTTTAATAGAATGTTATAATAAATTTCAGTAAAAGATCTGCAAAAAGAACAGAAATTCGCGATTGTCTCATTTTATTCACTGCTCTTCCAGCTTGAGAAATGAAACAACTAACAATTGTTATTATTCATTTGTTGATAAGTCACTTTACATAGAATGCGTTCCACTTACGCTCAAATTACTTCCACATCTGCGGTATTCAAGTATGAAAATATTCGCGAAGATTTATTCCAAGCAGAAAGTTGAAAGAAATTACTTAATTACAGCGAAGTACTGTTTACTGAATCGTTTTTTTTTTTCATTTTACTAACAACAAGATTTAAGAATATTTTCTGTTAGGCGGTAGCAATGTCACAGTTTAGATTTCGAAGAAATAAATGATGATAGCCTGTATCGTATACGAATCGAGGAGGAAGAAACAGAAATCGAAGGGTGCCTCGACGGGCACGTTCGCATGAAAACTGGAATGAAAAACATTCCAGGAAAACTTGAAAATCGTCTGCTGTATTATTAAAGCACGCCCTTCCATCTACCTCGCCGTAGAGTTTTGCGTCACCTAAAATATCCACGGTGAACGAAGTATGCATGTCAATATTTTATAATACGACAAGACACATAAGGGTTCCCGCCCCCAAGCCACTCGATATCTTCCCGTTTGCCAGGCATTGTTCGAGGGTGGAAATTGATAGGGTGCCGCTGATATAATCTGCAATACACGCGAGCGCAACGACGGTTCCCGTTTTTCTTTTTTAATTTCAACCGAATCAATAATTCAGCGATTCGATTCGTTTCAAGCCATCGAGACGAACGATTTACAAAAGCCCCAGAAGGGGTGGAAATTTCACGTGAATAAAAGTATGGAGAAAAGAGGGTCATTAGCAGAAGTACAATCACGCAAGGGTCTATCTCGATTTAGGGAAAGATCCTAATGTTGGGCAAACAAAATCCTGTTTTCACGTTCGATTTGCAGTAATGCCAGATCCTGTCGCCCCCTCTCGAACCTCAGACGAATAAGGCAGCAATGATTTACCGGGTGAAATTTGAGTATCGCGAAGCACGCGAAATGCGTATCGCGAATCCAATATACGGTTGGTAGGGTCTCCCTCTATTGGATGGCCATAACTCACGTCGGCATTCCATAACAAAAGAAGATACGCGTGTGTATGCGTTCATCTTCGAGAAAAAGAAACCGATTCGAGGATCACAAACCAGTCCAAGTGAGATCGACGCCAAGCACCTGACAAAGTACTGTACGAGTTCTCGAAAAAGATAGGTACACTGTCTGTACTAATAGGTGCAGGTCATTGCAGATGATGGAAATGAAAACGAGAGATTGAATCAGTTCCCACTTTCTCAAATAAAACTGAAATGTCATCTATGCAAATCATACTTTTCAACGGACGACGAATTTCTTGGTGAACAATGGTCACGCTAAACTGCGATCTTGCACGAACAGCTCAGCGGCGAAATACTTGCGATCTTTTTAGCATTGACGAATGTGAAATGAGGCACAGCAACTGTTTCAAAGTGTTTAGAAGATTTCACTTCTGATTGGAAGAATATTTCGACGATTCGACAGCACTGTACTTAGCTTTATCAATTGCCTAATACAGGTGTAATCTATACGAGATATCTATACTCATGTCAGGAATCATTTATAGCCGGCCACAGATGTTTTGCATAATAAGTTGATCAATTGAAAAAATAGAAAGAGGACGTTCTGGGTGGCATTCAAACTATAGCTAGTGTCTCCGTTAATGTTTCCAGGGTGCATCATGAGTTTTAATTAATTTTCTGTACTTTGTGAGGAAATATTCCTGTGCTTTAACTAATGCCCATTTTATCAAATAATACCTACTGTAGAAGTTAAACCCAGACCGTGAAATTATAGTTCTCAACAACATTCATAATACATCCAACATCTTTTGATCGGACTGTAATATTCGTCTATCTCGAAAAATAAAATTTAACTTTTTTAATCATACATTGGAAGATTTCCTTAAGGGGGGGTTCTCATCTAACAGCCCCAAAAGTAACTGATATTTAAGATTTTTTTTAAAGAACTGTTGGTCATATTGGATTACACTCTTTTAGGATATAAGGAGGCATCTTTAAGCTTGCAGAAACTATTTTTTTATGTCGATTCTTCCTATTATTTATTAATTATTGTGAAATCTTGTCCATCTCTTCGACGATGAAACTCCTGTTGGTAGACTATGTAGCACTTATCACAGTCATCTCATTCTAAATTAAATAGAAGTTTCTTAAAGTTAAATAGTTTACACTGGGATTGGTCCAATTTAAAGAAAAAAAATGAAACATTGAAACAGTTATAGCGTTAAGAAAATGTAAGTTTTTTCCTTAGACAATTTTTTCATATTATTCTTTATATCGACGAGCAAAGTATTCTAAATAAAAACTAAAATTAAAATTTTAGGTCCCATCCCAGCGTAAATTATTTAACTTAAGAAATTCTCTTCTTCTTCAATCAGATGACTGTTACAGGTGCTACACCTAACGCCAACATCGTCGAAGAGCTTAACACGATTCCACAATAATTAATAAATAATAAAAGTACGATCGATATAAAGAAAATCTGCAAGTTTAAAGATGCCTCCTTATATCCCAAAAGAGTTTAATGCAATATTAACAATAGTTTTTTAAAAAAATTCATAAATTTCTAGTTTCTTCAAAAATTCTTCAACTTTTTCGTATGTAGCCTCTTAATCGCTCCCCTCTGTATTTCATTTAAAAACGACCATATCGCAAGGAAAGTACCGTGATACACAATTACTACCAATTACAAGATTTTGATGTCGAAGAATCGCATGGCATCCATTACATTAGCAACTGTAGTTGCCTTGTAAATGACAGAAGGAGGATCCCTCGACGAGGGTGAAACGCTTCGCAAGGACCCGACGTCAGTTTGCAGCTACCCCTTTCTATCGGGGATTCAGGGAGCCGTTTTGCGTGGTGCTTCCCGTCGATAAGAAGACCGTCGGCTAGCAACCCCTTAACCTTCCATCGGCGATATCTACCGTACCGACTCAAGCACAGGCTAGTTCTTCGTTCGACGGGAGCAAAAGCGATAATATTATGCAACAACGATGATATTGTGTATTGCAGAGATACAATGACTAACCTAATCAAGTGGTGTGTAAAGCAATATTTTTGAGGACACAAGCGGCCAAATATGTTCTTGGCCTTATATGTTCATTACAAGGCTGCATTTATTTAGTAGCATTTCTATAAATCAAAGTCCCATAGGAGCTTAAAAGCGTTAATGTCCAAAAAAAATATATATATTGAAAACCCCACCGACTTCAACCCACGCTATAATACTTTTACAATATCGCTATGTCTGCATAAGCCACAATGATTCTTTTAACACACTCGTTGGTTGACAAGTAGTGCATATGATAATGTCCTAACTTAAGTAATCCTGAGGACACTGTTCAGATATTTATGCCTCGGTGAAGAAAGTCACATTTCATCGTTTTTTATTTTAAGCTATCATTTAATCTAGAAAACAGTTGACACAATTGTCAATGTCTTGACTGTTGTACAAAAAAGTCATGGATGGGATCACAACCATTGATTATCACTTGATGTCTCTATGCTCATCCAGAAGGGAGTAGATATATATGTATTTCTGGTTGACTGAAGGTTGACTGCGATTTCCTAGAGTTCCTACCATATTGGCAGTTATCGTATAAACTGCGTTACGAATTATGGGCTGGCAAGGTACTAGTGCTTGCGAACATTATGTAAATACCGTGCAACGCAATCAGTTGCGTCCCTAGACCGCCACCGTTCCGCCCTTTCGCGGTGGATGTCATTTTTCCTTCGACGCGAGTGTTATTCAAAGTGCACGGGAAATGAGGTATCTCGTTAAGATTCAATCGGCGAGGGGTTTTTAAAACACACCGTCGAACGGCTACATTGTTGGGCGTTGAATAAAGTGGTGAGAATGATGGTTGTTTGGCGAAGAAAACGATATTGTGCAAAGTAATATTTCCAAGTGAATTGTCAGAGATGTTTCATGATTCCGTTTAGTGTTTAAAGGGGTCTACACACGCTGAAACATGTTGCGATACATGCATCGACTCTCAGGTTTCATGACACATGTTACTACAGTGTATATGGATCAGTATCCGGTATTAAAAATTACAAATTTTCAAAAATTTAAAAATGTTAGAGGTTTCTCCACTACACAGAAGCATATTCTTCAAAATAAAAAAAGTAACTCAAAAATAAAATAACTTTTTCAGATATTGGTTCCCCCAATTTTAAGAACGTTGTTTTGAGAAAAACACGTTTAAAGTTTTACGTGAATACCGGGTGGCTGGATATTACATGTATTTGCTGCTACTAAATGCCTATAACTTCGGGAATTTTACGAATTTCAAAACATTATTTTAAACAGGTATTCCTAAAAAATTGAACTTTCGAAAAATTAAATAAAAAAAACGATATTTAGACCGGAACCTCCTCTTAGCGTCAAATATTATGTTCTTCCGTTTGATTTATAATAGAAAATGTTGAAATAAGTACAAGAAAGTAACCGTAGAAGGCAACTTTAGATCAGTTGCGAAAATGTTTGCTAATGTTTCTTAAGAATCAACTTATACATTCTGTGATGAATCATATCGTAACTACGTAATGCTTTGAAATCATAGATTTTTGTCCTTGAAGTACAGAGTACACAGATCAAGAGCTCTGTAGCTTGACCAAGAGCGAACAGTCAGTAGTACGCATACGCATTGAAATTAGTCTGTAGGGCATAGTGGACCGAGTCTGAATCCCCTGATGATATGCTCTAAAATTTAAACTCTCAATCTATGAAAATGGGTGAACTGAATCTTAAGTTGTGGTGATCTGAACGTCCTGTGCTAAGAAAACAACCCCAGACTTTGATCAGTGGATGTAAAAAACATTGAACTTTATACGAATTACGATTCTGAATAATATATTTGAAACCCAGCTGTGGGAAAGAAGTCGTCAGTTGAACACTTCAGTGACTAGGTAACAAGAAAAGATCGGCGAGTGGCACACATCGATTTTAATGTAACTTTGCTCGATTATTTGTTGGTCTATCCTAAGAACTTTGCCGTATTCTGTTGGTGCTATTTCTGCACTTGAAGGCAGAAACCACCCGTTTTACTTATGCGCTTATAACTCGTAAATTACAAACGATATCGAAAAAACTATTAAATAAATATTGTGCCGTTTCTGAAGGTCTATATATCTATCAGAAAGAATTTTTCTAATAAAAGAATTATTTTTTGGAAAATCCTTTCCGGCAGATATATAAACCTTCAGACACGGTATAACATTTATTTAAATGTTTCTTCGATATCTTTTGCAATTTACGAGTTATAAATGCACAAGTAAAAAGGCCGACACGGATAAAAGGGATGGATTCTCCCTTAGAGTGCAAAAGTAGCACCAACGGAATACGTCACAGTTCTTAGGTCTTTCCCACAAACGATCGAATAAAGTTGCATCAAAATCGGCGAGTATCACTCAATGATCTTCTGAGAGAAAACTGGCCATACGAACGTGACTAAGCTTGTAATTAAAAATAGCGTATCAAGGAGTCTTCTCCGACTTGGCTCGCGTAGTTGATAAAATAATTCCCAATAAGTATGTTCCTATTCAATCATTCACATGTCCCACAAAAGGCTGACGAAAAAAAAAACAGAAAAAACCTGTTAAGCACTTCAGATCATTCATCAACCCCGAAAATCAATTACAAAAATACTTTCCGCGGGGATGTCCGAAGCGTACATCTGACAAGTTCCTCCCAATAATGCCCGGGATGCGTGTCTTTCGTGCGTCCAACGGTGACAGAATCGTTCTCCTCGGAAATAAATCGACAGACAGCCGCGGGCCATTCGTCTCCGCTGGCGAAAATGCATCTGTCCATTAATGTTCCGTATTCCCCATAAGATAGACGTCCCGGGGACGCGATTCATTTATATTGCTCGCTGCGTGCCAATAGTCGATCGACCCTCCTCGGATCGTTTGTCATACGTACGCGTGCGTTAAGTATATCCGTTCAGTGTGCACGCCATTCCTGCATTCGTCATAGAATCGCACGACAACGGTTCGCGATCGGCGTAATTACCAGCGAATGTAATTACTTCTGACAAAGAAGAGTGAGGCACAGTCATTTGGAAAATTACTATGTCAAGCATTGCAGAATTTCAGCGAACTTGAGATAGATTTCCGAGGTATTTCCTTTCGGAGTTAGAATTCTTCAAACTTGTATGTAGTCTATAAGAACTCTTTCGCTTATAGCTTGATTAGCAATACCGATCTTGATCTGCAATTTCTTTGCTTCATGATGTTTCATTCTATTACTTATGTAAAAACAGTTCAAATCTATTAGGCAACTACATCTGTATCAGTTCGTGAAAAATCATTACACAGGTCAAGACACTTCAAAAATACGTTTGAGGAAACAATTTAGCTACAATTAGGTGTAGAGCTTGCATCGTTGTTCAAGGTGTGTGTCCATTTCTATACATTCGCTACCAATACGCAGTTGGGAACATCCCACCGCAGTTCACACTATATACATCTTAAGTTATGTTATTCCATAGAGTCCACATTTCTAATTAATTTCTCTAACGACCCGTCGACTATCTGATTTTACCATTTCAGAAAGGTAAGCAACGTTTTCTGTGTGAGAAATTTATATGTCACAAATCCACGCATATGTATGTATGTATGCATGGTAACAGACGTGTTGAGACTTTAGTTGATAATCTGGAATCGAATTTGTACGAAATCTTAATTATACTTTGTGTAATGCGCCAGATTCGTGTACCAGTAACTGAATTACTGTTCACTATAATTGCATTAGCGCAGCTCCAGCAACGACTGTTACGAAATCTCGAGAAACAGTTTGGGGGAGATAAACTCGCGGTCGTAAAAGGCGAGTAAAGACGAGCCTCGAGGGCCAAGGGACCAACAACGCAGCGGTAACGTATGCACAATATTTTTAATTGTTGACATTAAAATGTGTCCCCGTGCTTTTTTTTGCTCTGGTTAACGTGACATGCCTACGGTCGAGGGTCAGAAACTCTGTCACATTTTCCCTGGAACCCCTCCGAGTTATTTATTTCACGCTTAAAGAATCACCTAGCGTCCATACGCCGCTGTTATCCACCATTGTATGCGGACGACTTTGGGCGAACTGTCTTCTGCAAGCACGAGGCTGACAGAATGAGATTATGAATCGCGCAAACACGAGTTTTCGGAGGTTCCAGAAATATTATCTAGTAATCGAGCCATTTATAAAATAAACTTAAAACATCAATGATCTTGAAAATTTGCATCTTAAAACTTGAAATTTGTAATCCATTTTAATAATTCATGAAGCTGAAGCTACGACATTTCGTTAACAGTTACGATGATTCATTAATCAGTGTAACTGTTAACCATCTTTCTTCTTGGAAAACAAAACATGAAGGAGTATAAAAATTGTATTAATCTACGTTTTATATTATGGAAATCATTATTTTTCCCTAACGGATGTTGAAATCATCGAAAAAGCAAACCGGCAAAAAATGTGTCCTAGTTATCGCGCGAAACGAGTTCAAAAGAAACGGAATTCAGGAAACGTCATGTCAGAAGGAGTTCGTTCTGATTTTTATACATACAATTTACATGCGACTCGTGCACAATACGGTCCATCGGAAGTCGTCGTCTACCGCTTCCGCTATCTGGCTGCAGCACGTCTGTCTGACGATATTCCCCTTCGTGTTTCGTCTCGACCAAATTTATATTCGACCCTATGGAAACGTACAGCAACCTTTTTCTGCGAGAAAATGTCGCATGAGAAAGACGAGTTCCATTTGCATGGTAAAAGGGAACTAATAATCTGCCTTACACTCGAATTGGATTAAAAAGGTTGGCTGTTGTGGCTCCGTTTAACGCTTTTAGGTCTGGAGGTTTGGGGCTCGCAGCGTCACGTGAAAGATCAAACTTTAATTTGCAATACGATCACGCAATCGTGCATATTATGGAAAAATATGCCTCTATGGGTTTGATATAAAAGCCTATATGGATTGAGAGTTTGAGACAGCTTTATTTTAATTAAATCTCGTTGACTTGTCTTCGTCTATCATTATTTTTTATTCTTCGACGGTAACAACTTTACTCAGCCTAACTCACTAAGAAAATAATAATTGAAATCTTTCGAATATAATCTCTGATGGTCGTAATAACTTTTCTTTACGAATTTTAATCGTTCAATGTTGTAAAATATTGAATATGTAAGAGTTACTTTCCTAGAAACGGAGGTAGCTCTTATCTGCCTCTTCGTTGATCCGATTCGAGTTATTGAAATAACAGGTGAAATGATCGCGTGACATGTCGCTTTGTTCTTAGCGAAAAGGCAGGAATAAACAAAAAAAGGCAGGGGGCAAAGATTCCGACGAAATGAATCGATCCTTCATATTCAAAATAAAGAATGCATCGCACGGTCATTAAGTAGAAATAAAACCGCGGGAATAACCAGACCCCGGCATTTGTCTTGTGCTTATCTGCGACATTTCATTAAGCACGAGTGCTTTCGCTGAATCACCAATAGGAATCAACAGAATCAATTATAGCCGACACCTAACAAACTTCAACCTAATTACTTTATTACGAATATATCATTGCTGACAGGATGTGAATATACACGAACACGTAAGATATTAGCACTTATAGGCTATGCTCACCATTAATTTCTCTAATAATCCACATCTTAATTATCCGAAATTTCTTTTTCTTCTCTGCTGTATGCGTATAAAATAATGTCCGCCTGTCTGTCCGTTACCTTATAACTCAGGAACTACTTAATATATACATCAATTTCGATGTGGTTTTTTTAACATTACAGCACAATTCTCAAGGGAGATTTTAGGCCATTTAGCTTTCTCGCTTTACCAGCGGCGGTGCTTCTAGGACCAAAAACAAGAATCGAAGATAATCCTCGACTGTGTGTATACATATGTAGTTGTTAATTGATTCATGGACGTCTGCAGGGAGGGGAGGGGGATTATAGGGGCAGTTGCTCCCTCTGTCTTTTAAGAAAAAATCGCTTATTTTTCAAAACTGATCTTTATACTGAATCTTTACTTATACTTGATCTTTATTAAGTTTATACTAAAAAAGGGAATATTTTTAAATTTTTGTTTTAAATTGTTAATTAAATTGGCACTATAAAATGGGTTAAAAAGCAAGAGGGGTATATTTTTCTTTACTATCATCCCAAAGTTGCCTTCCCCCTGGAAAAAAGTCGCCGAACGCACCTGAATTGGTTTATTTCTACAATAAGGGCTGTAGTTGTCATTGCTTTATATATCAAAAATTTCGAAAAAAATCCGATATATTATAAACTATCTTTATGTACGAACTAAAAGATTCGTAACATAAAATTACCCTTGCGAAAGCGGATACATCAGCTACTTCCATATAGATATAACGATAGAATTGCGAAATCTGGCAGTGGCTAAACCTACATACTAGGTATATAATGTTTTACAAATAGAATAATCATCTCCCTTGTATAGAGTGAGGGAGTTTTCCAAAATATATCACTAGTACCAGCATGAGAACTGAAATCTATCTATATATGAGGCACGGAGAGTAACAACGGACCAACCCACATTAAAAATAAAATTTTCCCATTTCATATGATTAGTAGAGCCTATTGGAATACGTTATTGCTACTAACTCAATTTCGAAAAAAAATGTGAGTTAGTCCGTTGTTGCTCTCACTGCCTCATATATAAAAGAAGAAGTCCTGACTGACTGATTGACTCATAAACGCCCAGCTCGAACCGTTTAACCTAGGAACGTAAAATGTGGAAGATACTTGTTTTTATGACGTGGGCACCCACTAAGAAAGGATTTTCGGAAACTCCATCCCCAAGGGGGTGAAAAGGGGTAAACTGTGTTTACACGGACTTCTCAATAGGTATATCTTAGGCCTAATTATATATCAACGCTATTTTTACATACAAAGTTTTCCCACACAAATCCCTAAGCATCAATTGCAGGATTTTGCCCTAATCAACCCCTATGGGTGCGGTGAAAGGCGGTGTTTTCATGGAGTCCTTAATACCGCTTAGGTCTGAAGTGAAGCACGGATATATTTTGCTAATCTACTATAAAGATGTCAATTTTAAACTTTCGTTTGGCCACTATGTTATGTCACATAAATATTGCATAAGCTTTCATTCAAATAGTCGTGTAATCAGATAGCAAGGAACGTGTTAATCCTACCCTGACGCGGGAATACTTCCAGAGGGCAGGAAAAGACGAGATGGCGTGGCTTTGACGTATGGAAGACGTCCAACGCGGTTTCGTACGTCAGTGTCGTCGATTCGTCTTCCCTTGCCTTTCACCATCGCCGAATCCTTTTCGTTCTACAATTCTCTGGCACATTGTATAAATGGTGCACGTCCGCTGCCCAGGATACATCGTTCCTACACGGCAGATTGCTCTGCCCTCTTCGATTTATCAATTGGCTCCTTCAGGCTCCTCTTCCTTTTATCGCCACACTGAACATTCGATCTTCTGTCGGCCAGAATTCTGCACACCTGAACCCGAATGAAAGAAAATCTTTGCTAGAGAGTGTGCTCTTTGTGCCGGATTGAGTAATCGATTTGAATTTCCAAAGAGGTAGGTTAACTAAACAGTTTTAAAAAATGGAACAATTGCCTGGCTTTCTGCAATTAGATGACAGAACTTTAGCTCATTTCTCTGGGTATTATCGAAATTATCCCAATGACAAGTATTGAAATGTTCTCGTTGAAATGATAATGGGATCCTCTCACGAAACTTGGCCTCCTGGATTTCTTTATTTAGGGACACCTCAAACAACTAACCCATATAGCATAAATTAGTTACCAAAATATTAGAATCTCAGTTATCAACCTAAGGAGCAGTACTATGGGACATCTACATCTGACCAAGAAAGCTATCTCGAACACATTTTGGAATACTTTCGAAGCATCTAAAACACGGTACGACGTTTAATGTTCAGGACTATGGTTGCATGAGAAGGGGCCGATTTTTCAATCGCGAATGTTGATCCAGTTGCTCAGGACGGTGTTATTAACACAGATTACATCTTTTGGAGGAAATCGTTTCAGCGAGCCCTGATTGCCACCGCATGCGGGTGCGTTTAAAGTCGTACTAATTAACACGGCAGCGATTCAAGATGTCGGCACCTTACGGCGGAATGGGTCGAGAACGGTGGAAGTCTTAAGGCGGCGTGTTCTCTCCGGGGAGCCAAGTGTTAGGAGAATTAACAGCAACCCCTGATCTTGGCCCTCTATGCTATCTCCCTAATAATAAACTGGTAATTCCCAATGCCCCTATAAGTTACTCCCTTTCAACGCCACGATAACCTACGAGTGTTAAGACGTATTGTCTAACGGGTGTGCGCAGTTCGCCCTGCCACATGCACGGGCTCTGACAATCGTTAATTGATAAATGGGGGAGGAGGAGTTAACTCTGGTGTAAGATTCAAAGATTCTCAACCTAAATCTTCAGTGGAGAACTGAGTGAGTTCAGAAGTTAGCTGAAAATAAGAAGTCTTTTAGAAGCTATAGCTGGCCTGACAAGTATATGAATATAAGTTCTACTTGAATATTTATCTTTATAGTGTTTGACGCTCCTGCGTATCTTAATCCCTGAAAATAGATTTACCGTTGTGTCTGACTGAGGTCTGAGAATAACGAAGTAGAAACACGCAGAAAAGTAAGTGGTTTGGTATACACATTCTACATTTCAAAACAGTAACTCTAGGGAAAGTTCATAGTGTAAACTGACTTGGTTCGCGTGTATACTTGTCACTTTCATTATATGGTCCACATTGTGGATCCAAATCGACTCAATCACCAAAATCAGTGAAGTGAATGAACTATTTCCCTAAAGCTAAAGCCTACGATTTAGGTTAAGGATCTAGATCGAGCCAAACTTACATTCAGTGAGTTTGGTACGGTCTATATAGACATCTATGTATTCAGAAATGTACTTGCGCAGTTCGAGCAATAAGCTTTTGATCCGCCTCGTACTTTTTAGTATAAGATTGCCCCTACAGCACATTTTGTTGCAAGAACGTTGCAGAAACATTGCAATGTTTCCACAATGCAGTAATATTGCAATGCAACCTGCAACCAAACGGCAACATTGCAATGTACTGCTACGGTTGTGCAACGTTCCTGCAACGAAGTGTGCTGTAGGAGTGCTGACTGCACTCTTGTAGAAATGTAATTCACCTTTGATCACTGATTTCAAATTAGCGCATGGTGTGCTCGCCCTCAAAGGTCTGTTGGGCGAGGTACAACTTATTGCATCTTTACACAGAAGACCATCGTAGGCCGATGACGTGCATCTGTTCATGACGACTTTGATTTTCTGGTTATCGAGCACAATGCCAACCTTCGTTCCATTTCTGCCCGCTTTGTGGTCTCAGGTGGCTCGTTCAGGTCACGACGTGCGCGGGCTGTGTAAAGTCGTGATATGGAGCACCACATGTAGAATGAAATTTCGGTGCATCGAAGGCAAATGTTCACGTCGCGTCGTACGATCGCGTAGTCTCGTTTGCATCTCAATCGGGAGGTTCTTAGCTTTTGCATGCCGCTCGAAAGTCACGCAAGTGCGACTTTGCAATATGTAGATTGTGTCACTAGGGCCGTTTATTGTATGTGAGTGTGATAGGCTAGATTTAAGGATAGAGGAACGCTTGCTTGTGGAGAGTGACAACTTTTGCTTTCGCTTCGCGTCTCATCTTTTCCTCTCTAGTATAGTTACTTTTAGAGACTTGTCATAGATACTTCTCTATTCTCTGTTCCCTATTCTCCAGTGTGAATTCTCTTTTCTTTTTTTCCCCTCAATATAATTCCCCGAGAGCGAGAGAGAGAGAGAGAGAGTAATCTTGAATTAGGGCATGGTGCACTCGTTCATGCAAATTATCGGCTTTGTGATGGGCGCGCGTGTTGCAGATATATGTGCTCTTATATTACGTATGTAAGTCAGCCGCTGAGAGTCTGGCCCCTCCAGGAGCGCCTCCGAGCGGTGAGCTCTCGTAAATGAGGAAGGATTGGATGATCGCTTGAAGTATTTTGTGTGTACAGCTGCAGTGCGTGACTTTGTGGCCATGAGATACTTAGAGTTTTGTCATGTGGAAACAATGCAGGTGTACCTCTCGAATGTCGAAAGAAATTGTAATGACATAGGGATTAAGAACATGTATAGGAAAATCGAAAAAGTTACTTCTCCTCTATCTCTCTCGCGTGTGTATGATAACACTTTGTACTTTAAAGAAAAGATTTTTAAAAGAATACCAGAAGTATTTTACCTTATATTGCAATTAGAGTTCAAACGATTAATATACCCAAACACAACCTGTTATGCTTCCGCTGCGGTCACTAAATGGAGATTGATGTAAGGAGTGCGTGTGAGGGGGTGGGCTACCCTCGGGGTAACTTTTTTAAGTCCGCCTTAGTTAAAGTAAGTAGTTAAACTGGAAGGCAGGGCTTAATTATAAACGCATCATGCGCGGATGCGTTAGTTTAGCTTCTGTTAGGTACGCTTGCACATTTTAAAGACATTATAAGTATACATCTATGTATGTATCCATGAAAATCGCCCGCCTATCTCTCTTTCGCGTTCGCGGTTGTCATGAATAGTAGAGTGGCAAGGAATGATGGAAACGATGCATTGATTGCAATGGAGGAGGAATAGGATTAGGTGATATTTTTTCGCGATGGGTCACTTCCGTCGGTACCTCCGTGTTGGTGTGCCCAGTTTCTTGGTAACGTAACATTTTCCAAACATTGCGACTCGTAAAAATCTAGATTATGGTTTCCAAATTGAATTATAATTATCCTAAGCAACTTTGCTTCGGTTTAGACGGTTTTTATTTTCAAGAAAAGTACTTGCTATGTTCTAAATACAAGCACAACTTTGAGAGCCTGTGGATACCGTTTCCACACCATTCCCACACATTCCCTACGATATCCTACATCGCTTCCATATGGTTCACACCCTTCTCTTACAGCAATCCTCCGCAAGTATTTTATCATTTCCACACGACTTATACATATACCATTTCCACTTCAATTCAAAACGCTTTCCACTTCTATACAGCTGTAACAGAAGTCGAAATTCCATTTGCAACTTTTTTGCGCCTGTAAGTGATATTACAACTCGGTCAACAGCTTCGGTACAATTGCGAGAGATAAGTACAACCGAAAACCCTGTTTGCACTTTTATGGCATACTCGACACAAAGCGAGGATTAGATTTTATACTCGCCGCATTTGCGCGTGTAGCCATAAATCAATTTGCAACATCGGGCACTGCGGTCGTAAAAAAATGATGACAGAACTTGAATGGATAATGTGATCCAGATCGATTCAGGTTTGAGTTGTTTTGTTTGAATTTTCATCACATTTAGTTTCAATTCTAATCGCTACTACGATTGCGATCGAAGTCCAAACTAAATCGATAATGTTGCCCTAAGAGTCTAAATAGAGCCCCCAAACTGTGTGACAAAAATTTGCATAACATGTAAGGTTTATTCTATACCTCGTCTGTGATAGCACGAACAGCAAGGATATAACACAGTGGCAAAACACACGTCAAAATAACGAAGAAGCGGGGCAACGCGCGGCTAACGAACCGGAATTGTTGATTAATCGACGGTTCCTAATTTATCCGGTGAAGTAGGCAAACATGGAAAGTGAGGGGAAGTGTGTGTGGGGGGGGGGGGAGGGGGGCAAGACAGAATTTCCAGATTTCTGAGCCGGGTTTACCGCGATGGAATATTGATGATCAAGCGTTTTGCATATGTACCCTCTCTTCCGGACATTTAGCGAAACTCCGTCGACCGGAAGGTAATTCGCAGTTCGAATGAATTCGTCATGATTTCATGAGCAACGTTCACCCGTTTCATCGTTACAGGCCCGTGCTTTCACCTTCATCATAGACATTCGCCATAGCTTGTAAAGTACATACCCTGTTTTCGAGACGAAAACGACAGAAAGAGCGAGACAGAGGGCTGTAGGTAGTGTATCCGAGGGAACGGGGGAGAACGTGGAGCTGTAAACTTTCGGGGAGGAACGCTCGAGCTCTCAACGGGAACCGCTTAGATTTATGGGCGTAAATTTCTATCCAATAAGGAGCAAGATCTGTGTAGTTCCTGAACATGGTAATACAAGGCCATTTTATTCAACATAAAACATGTTAAAGTTTGTAATGCCCATGTCTCAGCTAAAATTTTCTAATTATTGTCATTTCCATGGGGTAATGATAGCTTCCAATTTAGCAGTGACCTGCTACAAGCTGACAGCAAGTTGCAAGATCAGAATTTACTGCGTAAAACTGTTTTCAACGAGTCGAAGTGAATATTTATGCAGTTAGTTTTTAGTAGAAAGTTCGTCAGGTAAGTTGATTTAGTGCAGAAAGATTACTTCAAGTTCTCCACAACGCTAACTGAGGTTTTGGGACATTAGTTTCTGTTGAGTCTAGTCAGAATAGGGGAATAGGTACTGAAAAGGAACGAGAAGCGTCTTATTGCGAGCGAAGGAGTTGTGCAGCCGTGTTTAGGTACGAGTATCTGCTTCGGAGATTAGGAACGAAGGGGTTACCGACGGTGACCGATAAATTTCGCCGCGACTGTCTCTTACTTGTAATTAAACGCACAATTTAAACGGGCTGTTAACGTCAGCACGGCCAAACCGAAGTGTCTTCTCTTGGGTACGTGTTCTTAGAATTCTGGCCTAACGCTGGGATCAATTGAACCACGTTACGTAACACGTAAATGAGTAAAGAAACCACAGTTTAGGAAACTTTGATTTCCAATGTCATTTCTCCCGTTTTGTGGGACAAAAATACTATATAGAATTGATAAAGTATCCTTCTTCAGAATGTAAAATCAAGAATTTCTCCAAACGCACTCAAAAAATGTCGTACGCTATTTCAGACTTGAATTTATCAGAACTCAAGTTGACCAACGAAATAGTACCTACGACATATTACGTACCCAGACGATCCAGAAAATGGTATAAAAAATCACAATATTTTTTGTACACTTCAGTCATTGATCACTAATAATTTTAACCACCTATTTAACAATTCTTTTGTATCTAATATTCTCTAGCAAATCGTTGAAAACAACTGGCAACATAGTTATAGATCCATCTGTGAAAGATTTCATGCGAGATGCGTGGCAATAATATGTATTATCGTCGATCCATCATAGAAGAAAAGTGAAGGGCAGCCGATTTCATTATGCATGCACATAAACGAAACGCGCCCCTAATTACAGCATTGTGGTGACCCATACCAAGTACCAGTCGAACATCTGCGATCCATCGTGACGGATAAATCACCTTGGGACCACCCTCCAATCGCGTCTCGGCCATCGCCTTGCATATAGACAGTTACTAATGAGCCAACCCCATTTAATTAACCGTATATAGCTTCGACACAACTGCCAGACTATTTCCCTGTTAGCGCGCCACACGCGTTATCGTTCTCTTCGAATGGCCGCCCTTCTTTCAGAGTCTGATATCACATTGGCAGAGAACTTTTACATCAGGACATCTGTTCTAGTCATATTTTTCGGTAATTTATTGAGGACGTCAATGCGAACAATGGTTGGAGCAACTGATGACAAAAAGAAAAATTTAAAGATATTTTAACTTCGAATCCACTAACGTAAGTTAATTATTACTTGTGTTCGCTGTAAATAATAAAACATGCTTCCTTCGCGAACAGGCAGTCTTCCACAAGCTTCGGCTCAAGACACATATACAAACATCGTCGAAATATATTTTTATTAAAGTTAACCCGTTTCCTTCACTGTTTCGATTCTTACAAGTATTTTATTAGAAGATTATATAAAACTGATCATGGGGATAATGTAACAATACATATAGTCACAATACTTAGTAATACACGATAGTCATATGTAATAATAGTCTCTTTGTTAATGAGACACCACGTTTACCTACGTATGTACGCAAGCTGAATACGTTAAATTATAACAAATATTATTACATATGATAAAAAGTAAATCGTAGTCTGAAGTTAACAGAACCGGTTAGAAATTATTGTCACTATTTTTTAATCTCTTGTCAAGAAGAACAATCAGTGGCGGATTTAAGAAAATAGGCCCAGATGGCAAACGTTCTGAGAGGCCCATTTAGGGGGGGAAATGGAGGGGTAGTTTATTCAAATCGGGCTAAGTGTAGTAGTACAGAAAAAATATAGTGTTTTGATATTTATACCTAATCATAACTTTTTTTGGTCATGGGGCCCTGCGGGAGCCTTCTGTGGAGGGACCTAGGTTGCAACTGCTCCTCAGCCGCCCCGTTAAATCCGCCACTGACAAGGGAACACAGCGGACCCGCACTCACCGATTGGAACGCAACTTTGTGGGTTTATAGAGTGACTCAAGACAAGAACAACGGTGTGTTTCATTCGGGCCTTATCGCCCTTTAAGGGCGTGAAAACTAACCTCAAAGTCAAATAGGCACTTCCACTATTTCGCGTATAACTCCTAAAGTACAACAGACAGAAAAAAATGTTTCAAACAACAGTTTAATGGTGCAATAAGCACTACAAACTTGCGTTAACAAAATTCTTAAAAGAGTTTTAAAAAATACCTGAACGAAAAAGGAGTTTTTTCAAAATTTTTTTAACGCAAGTTTGCTAGAGCTTAATGTACGATTAAACTTCTGTTTGAAACATTTTTTCTGTCTCTTGTACTTTAGCAGTTATACGCGAAAAAATGGAAGTGCCTATTTGATTTTGAGGTTAGTTTTCACTCCATTAACCCCTCAACGACCACCTCAGTATCTGGTACGGACCCCAAGTTTTCCATTGGTCGCCCACCTTCGTATCTCGTACGGACCTTCCGTTTTCCACTGGTCGCCCGCCTCCGTATCTCGTACGGACCCTAAAGCCGTATTTCCTGTACCCCCCGGGCGTACAGTGGAGGTTTTCGTTCCGAGGGCCCGGGCCGCACGGTCAGTTTTTCGTTTAAGGGGTCGGTCGTTGAGGGGTTAAAGGGCGATAGGGACAGAATGAAACACACCGTTGTTCTTGTCTTGAGTCACTATATAAACTCACAAAGTTCCGTCCTAATCGGTGAGTGTGGGTTCGCGGTGTTCCCTTGTGAGAACAATATATTGTTCTGAGCGTACTGCAAACGGATGGGTTTTTTTATAAACTTATTCCATATAACATACTTTCGTTATTACAAGTAACAAAATACGTTCCTGAAGATAAGCTACACGTTCTAGAAATAAGCAGTATGTCTATTTTTTAATTTTAAATAATTCCTGTAGATTGCATAGTAGAGATAAGATATGAAGAGAACATGTGATGCGATAAAAAATTGCTGATTGTGCTACCACATGATGAAGCGTGATGGAAGCAATATGCCTCCGTGGCGCAATGGTTAGCGCGTTCGGCTGTTAACCGAAAGGTTGGTGGTTCGAGCCCACCCGGGGGCGGGAATTTCTTTTGCTTGACATTACCATTCTCTCGAAAATTATTATTAAAACATGGAGGAAGCATGCAATAGGCAAAAATGTAGACGGCGATAGAAAGAGAAAGATATACAGGAGGACACCCCCTCTCTTTCTAACATAAAAAAAAAAACGCCGGCGCTAGAAAGAGAGGGGGTGTCCCTCCTGTATATCTTTCTCTTTCTATCGCTGTCTACATTTTTGCCTATTGCATGCTTCCTCCATGTATATATACTCTAAGCACTGAGGTGGTACGTGGTAAGATAAAGTACAACTCCGTCTAATACAACACTCAATTTTTTTAATATATACAACAAATGCGGAGATTTAACAAAAGACTCGTGTGAGGTCATCAACAAGTGAACATAGGAACTGTTTGATACCGACTGCCTGTCTCTTCACCATCTGTATTCTTAACACAGGGTTGCGAGGCGGTTCAGTACGCCGTACTGGCATATATGACGTCACTTGGCTTGGATTGGCTTAGCATTGGTATGTCGTCACGGCGTCACGAACCAAATATAAGTGTTCCCCTTCTCCAACGCCGTACAACCAAAGAGAAGATAGGTACGACGTCATATCGGTCAGCACACCGCCATTTACTCAGTACGCCTGGCAACCCTGCCTTAACAAGAGGTGGAAGAAGTGAAGGACAGCAATAGAAAAAGGGCGAAACAGAAAACTGAAGAAACGTTGAGATAAAGGTAAAAGATAAAGCTACGCGAGAAGCAACCCCGCTTGGGCTTGCGCGGGTCTGGTCGCCACATGTTCCTGACGAACGCTAGACACCGCTCTCGAGAAACGAACTGTAGAAGAATAGGCAGGAAGTTGTAAACAGTAAGAGAATTTAGAAAAGTTAATGTCAGGAACGTAGGGAGAGAAAAATATCAAAGAAAAAGTACGTGGTGGCAGAGACATAAGTGCCACACCACTTACACCAATCCAATTGTCTTGAAACTTTGCACGCGTGCGTAGTTTAAATGACAATACAAAATTATGAAAAAAAAAATATAAACCATAACCGCAAATCCAAATGACTTGAAATAAGCCAAGCCAATCGCGTTAATTACGAAAATGTGATTTGAAATTAAACAAACACTAAAAACTAGAAAATAAACAAAATATATAAAATATTATGTTATACGATTTTATTAAAAATGCACTAACAACTAAAAAATAATTATTTTCGTGTACTACAATTTAAATGGTGTTTTTCACTTTAAATACAATTGTAGAGCAGGATATCTCACAACAAACTCATTTCAAGGCTTGATGCTATATTAAATTGATTCATATTCTGTATGAAATATCCTGCTCCACGATTTTATTTAAAGTGAAAAAGCACCATCGAAATTGTAGTACAAGAAAATAATTATATATTAGTGTTTAGTGCATTTTGAATAAAATCGTTTTTCTTTATTAGATACTGATTCGTCTTTTTTGTTAATCGTGATGAGATTATTCACTCAACAGCCATTATATGTAAATGGTTCGGTAAAAAATATCACGTAATATTCGAATTTCCCTCACTTGCTGAATGGGGAATGGACATCTCTTTGGGGAATAAGCATTCCATTATCATAATTTCTTGTTTTACCTTGGCAACAGAAGCTTATGCTTAGGCAAAGAGTGGGGACATTCCGTGGTTTGTTCCAGTGCAGAGTGGACATTACCTGTTTTTAACCAATATACCAAAACATTATCGTTATCTTATGGGGGCATTTGAACTTTATAACCCTTTGTGATTCGATAGTTCTGTATTCCCAGTTGCCACCAACAAAATACACTATAAATCGCAAAATCACGACAAATGGACATTCCTCATTTTACCCCCTTTCCCCTCATGTATGAAAACATATTTCAATATATTTAGTAATGATTTGAAAATATTACAATATTCGTAATTGAAGGAAATAGCAACATATATATTGGCTAATGGCTCATGAAAAGTATAAACAAAGGAAATATCTTCATAATTATAACAAGTGTCAATGTAAAAATTAGAGACTGCACATAAAGAGACGCAAATAAAAAAATTTTACTTAACGGCGCCGTGGCTTAGTTGGTTAAAGCGCCTGTCTAGTAAACAGGAGATCGAGGGTTCGAATCCCTCCGGGGCCTTGAAGCAATCTCAAATTTCTAAATTGATGCTTTCCTTTTGTTTTTTTCTACTATAAATGCAAACCATTATTGCTAAATCTGATTAATATGATATAAATATTATTACATGACATCTTAATATTATTTTATACTATATAATTTCACATTATTTAACAATTCAGTGTATTTTCTCCGACGCATAATTTTTTGAATGATATTTTAAACGTATTAGTATTAAATAAATACATCCTACACTCTCCGTTTATATGTTTAATTATCCTATTATCCATACATGCTAGACTTGTATGTATGAAACACAGTTACGATAAGATAATTATTAAATTCCATCAACATTTCAACGGAGAAAAACACGCGATTCTTTGTGCAGCGCCATTGTTTCCATCAACCAAGGTAATGAATAAAATATTTTCTACAAAATTATTACCCAACCAAGGACGTCCATAGACTTTTTTACAGGGAGGGGGGGGGGGCAACTGCCACATTTGCCCCCCTCCCCCCTTCCTCGCCCTTCGGACGCCCATATACCCAACGCATGAGTACAAAACATTAACAACTAAGCTTATTTAAACAATTGTAAGCTACCGAACGGGTGCATTGACCTATAAGAATACCTTATAACTCAATGAACCAGTGTGATAGTATCGATATTTTAGATTTATCAACGTAAACTTCACACGAATTTTGCATGAAAGAAACAGTTCGCATCGGGCATCATTAACAAACATAACCGCGAACAATATCCAGAAAAATAATTACGTGCCAAGTAAACATAACACTAAGCTACAACTTTATACAAAACTTACCAAAATGTGATGCGTCGGGATAAGTAATTTCCTTTTTTTACCGGACACTTTATATCGATCGGCGATGAAGACCGCGAAATTCGAGAAAGGCACGAACATACGGCGAGTATACTACTGCGACAGTGTCGCCACCCGCCTTCAGTATTATGATGGTGGCTGCCTTGCTGCGTCTCCTAACCGAGTCGCGGAACTTCGTTGTTGTCATTGTGTTTGAAGTAAACTGTGTATAACCTTGTTTTCCTGAAAAATGAATTCGTATACCGACCCGTTGCATTTGAATGAAATGAGTCTGTTTCGGGAACTGCAGGACAATTTGTCGAAGAACATCAAGGATACACGGAACATTCTGGAAATACGTGACAACGTGTTATACGTGTGGAACGCGAAGGATTTTTGCGTAGTGACCTTGAACATTGCGGCAACGCGCGGGGAAATTGGAGAAGATGTTCCTTATCAGGTAAGAAATTGATTGCTAATTGATCAAACGATTGAATTACTTATCAGTAAACGAAATGAAGATGACAATACAGCATGGTTCTGTGTACAATATTTCGTTGCATGGGAACCTAACCTCAACAGTATGTTGTGAAAGGGGCGCACGCGTCCCCTTTTACTGCTGCGTGTATTGACATGTGTAAGGAAGAGTAGGCAATTGCTGCGGTTTATTTAATAAACCATGTTTCTCTGTGTTTTTTTTAAATATAGGGGATTAAGTATATCCTTCTAATATTATTCTATGTATTCCTCTATACAGTAATTATTCTAAGTGATATTGTGTTTCATATGATTTTTGGTTAAGCTTGAAATCATAAAATGTAAATTCTTTGGCAATATCTGATTTACAGTCTTTATGGTTTTATATACTTTGTCGACATGTTTTAGGCAGTGTTACTCTAATATTTGAGAGGGGTGGATGTTAACAAACGTGTAATAAGAGTAAGATGAATGGCACTAAAGTATTGCTGTATAATTCCTCGTGTTGACCATTTATCGAACTCACTTAGTTTGCGCCTTCACATTCACATTTATACAAATGAATTTAACGAGATGTATAACATAATTTTTACTTTTATCTCTCAACATACAGTAGACACATTCTGTGCAACGTACAAGTACTTTATCAGTTCTATGACCTCATTTTATAAGATTGGATCTTATAAATATAAGAATATAATCATGATAATTGGTATAAAGTGTAACGTATTATATAGAAGTTAAAAGTTGTAATTTTATATATTTATTGCCAACTAATTGTTGCTATGATTTGGAGACAAAGTACAATGAATGATGTTCCTATTCAAGTATTAGGATTCTACTCTAAATATTTTGTACCGTTAGCAGTATTTGAGATATTATATCACTTTATTAGATTGTATATGTATACATGTTTCATGCATTTCTCTATCACTTTTTAATTACAGATGTAAATAGCCATTCTGTTATCTATCCTGGAGTCAATAACTTGTGTATATGTACCTAAATGAAGTATTTTAGCTTATTTTACTTATAATTCTAAATAATTGTTTCCAAGTCCTGTTATTGATACTCTATTTGATGTAAATGGGAACAAATAATTGTCAACTAAAAGTTTTAGGAAGTTAAAGCTGTTGTTTACATTTACACATATTTCTTATGTATTTTCTTACAAAAATACTCTATACACACATCATACCCCACGTATTTCATGCTCCCAAGCTTTTGGGCTATATGAATTTGAAATACATGTAAATACTTGCTGCAACTCTCAAACCGGAGTTGGGAAAAATGTAATCTAATTACGAATTACAAATTACGATTGAAATGTAATTGTGTAATTGATTACACATTATTTTCTGTAATCGTTAATTTGGGTAGTTGACCACAATTTTCTGGAGCTAAATTTTTGAGTAATCAATTAAAATAGAAGTTAATTTCAACAAAATTTACGAATAAATGAAGCCCCTGAAAATTCTCTGCTCCATCATTCCCCGGAGCTCACAATTTTGTCAACTACCTAAATTAACAATTACAGAGAAAAAATGTGTAATCAATTACACAATTACATTTTAATCGTAATTCGTAATTTGTAATTAGATTACATTTTGCCCGATTATGTCTCAAACCCAACTGCATGGTGCCGAGTATTTTGCAAGTACATAAAACAAAAAGTTGATGTTCATAAGTACCTACTTACTAGATTCTAAAGCAATGAATCTTACATATTGAAGTGACTGATACTAATGAGCGCGTATTGGACTTGATACCGCCAAGTGTAACTGTTACCTTACAAGTTTTAAATGACCTGCACTTTAGAACAGTTAAAAAAATTACTTTCAATTTTCCCTTGGAAGGATGACGCGAAAAGTCACTTATCATACGAGCTGTTAATAGTCACAGTAAAAACAATGGAATTCCGACCTCCGTCAAGTAGAAGTTGCTCGATAACCGGGACCATTACCTCGAAACGGCGCGTTCGCTTAACGACGATTACCGCGAAAGCGTTTTCTCCGGCGAACTTTTGATTCGAGGCGATTAAGCTTCGGTTAAATTATGGTCCACGATACCGATATACACGGTCGCAGAAATGCACGGGTGTACCGCGTCCCGCGGGTCCGTCGGTGTCCGTCTACACAGATACATGTGCACTAGTGGAAAATGATTACGTGGTAAATGAAAGGGAAGCGGCATGGTGAGGTCGCGCGCGCACACGCCACGAGAATGGGCAGAACGTTTCGTTCTCCTGCCTGTGCTTTTATTTCATTTCAATGGCACCGTGGGATCAGCGGGTACATTAATGCCTGGCCGTGTGAGCGCGCGAGCGCGGCCACCGGAGACCAAAAGACCGGTGAGGGGATAATTTATAGGAAATGGGTTGTTCGACGCTCCGGAGTAATTTAATTAAAATAAATGTCCGTGCCGCGGAGGAACGTTACCCACGGACCCGCGGTCCACAACTGCGAATAAAATGCAAATTCAGACCCTTCACCGGGTTACGTATGGGTATTCGTAGCTAGGCAGATAAAGAGTCCGCGACCAGGGGGAGCAGAGTCTCCGGTTCCTCTCTCCCTTTGGGGACCGATCATCGTTCGCTCACCCGTTGATTTGATAAGGGAAAATCCTGAGAAGTCCCTCGTCTCTCCCGTTCACCACTTTTTCTCCGCTTTTATGGCCTGTCTGCGCTAGCTCGCCGGACTGTACATGTGTATGCGACATTCAAAGAATTTGGGGCGGTAGGAGGTACGATCTTATTGAACATACTGTTCGAGGCTGTAGAGTGTAAACCGTGTTTTTTTAGAAAGACTGTTCCAAGTACGTCTTATGTCCTGTCTCATGTACCTTAAGTTACCTACTCAGGATCTCGCAATTTTATCGATTTGTATTTGCTGTTGAAGGTAAACATTTAACTGCTTTTGATTTGCATAATGAAGACAAGTTACATATACGTATATTCACTTCCTCTTTCTCCATCCTGTCGGTCGTCCCTGTGCATGGGAAAGAAAGGCTGGGACTATGTTTTGCTCCTTATTGTCAAATTCGTTTCTATCCTATTTATCTGCAAGAAAGCATTGCGCGCTAAGGGATATTTGTGTCTTATAACAAAGCCCCTCGAGGGTAGTCGCAGATCTTGCGAAAGTCGAATAACATTTGGGTGTCTGCTGTTGCGCCATCTTCAAGCACATACTTAGTCAACGCCAATATATGTACTTAGAATTTGATACAACTCTAGCAGAACACCTTCCTCGGATCCTTCTCGAAGTAGCGTAGCAATATCATAGATCAGCCCCAGCAGTCTGTCCCTTGCTGGCAACATTGCATTGAAAGAAACATCGAAGGATGTCCCCTATTTTCTCGAGCTCCGCGAAAGGGAGGCAGAGAGTAGTCAATTGAATGTTCAGAATCGCCGTGGCTCCCAAGGGCCACTTTTACGGCCGCTACGTGCGCGGGCGCGCGCGCGCCCGTTGCCCGACTGAAATATCGGTCGTAAATAATAAAAGTTAGCGAGGTTCCTCCCTGGCGCGCACGCCGGGACTTTAAACCGGAAGATAGGTGTCGCAGGATACGGACGAGGCATGAAGTAGAGGAGGGGGAGGTGGGCGATGAGGAGGGCGAAAGAGGCAACGGGGGTAGCGTTCGGGGGTGTGGGGCGGAGACAAAGACGCGCTATTGTCAACCGCTCCGCCATCGGAACCACCATCCGCCGCGGGAAACTTTGAATCATTTTTATTGCATAGAGTTATCTTTGTTACCAGCGGAACGAACGTCTAAACGCGTCCTCTCTGTCCCTTTTCTCCTCCCCTCGTCTTCCTTCCCCCGTTCGTACAGGTTATTCCCTCCCCGTGGCTCGTCCTGGCCTTTCTGCCAACCACCCCCACCCACCCCCCCGGGCCCCCCATCCCAACCCACCACCTGCGCACCCTTTTTGTTCTTCTCGCTCGACGCGAGATAATACGAACGAGGAAGCGTTCACACCCCTTTGGCTGCCCAAATGGAATAAGTTCTTTAATTCGCGAATTTACCGCCCCGCTTTAACGAATCGCCAGCCCCGTCGCAAAGATAACGGCGGCTACTTCTGTCTAGGCTGTCGACTCGCAGTCTCTGATCCTTTTCTGGGATCCTGGAAAGGCGATCCTCGACGATGATTTAGAGAAAAAATTGGGTTTTTTAGGCGACCCTTGTGATACCAGCCAAATCCTGTGTTCTGTTTGAAAGACTAAGTCTCTTCTATAAAAGTTGTGGCTTTATATGTTCCTGTTCAACTTTTAGATCGATGAGGGCTGGGGTAACCCTCGCGGAGGGGCGATATATCTTTTGTCTTTGTAAAAGCGTCGCAGATCCTTTCAACTTATGCTAGAGTGGTAATTCGGTGAGTCTACGTGAGCTTTTCTACATGCCGTCCAGTGTGAAGGGACCGTCTTATCTAAATTAAACGCACAGGGCGCAGGCCGGTGTCCGAAGGTCAGAACAAAAAGGGAAATCCCGTCCCAGGCGGCTGAAAGAATGGAATATCGCGTAATAAGCAAAATCCTCCCGACGATAATTAAAAAGCAATTTTACGGTGACATTTGTACGTACAACGTCGCTATCCTTGCCAGAGGTAAATACTCCTCCACGTGGCCCCCGTGTTTCTCTGTGTGTTTGAACAGACACGGTGCGAAAAACTTGTCGCGCGGTTTCGTTAGACTATTCTCTGCATCTAGACTTGTATTTCCTCAAAAAGTTTTGAAAGAACCCCGGAAATATAGGTACAATTATTTGTTTCTCGATAGATGCTCCAAATAAGTACCTCCTTTGAAACTAAAGAAATCAAATTTTGAAATACAAGCTCCAATCATTATATCGCTTGGTAATCTCAACTGAATAAAAACTGTCGTACTCTTTTTGCTCCGTCTGCTGCGGCCAGTATCATATAAGTAACTTGTGCGGCGGGTCAGGGGGAGGGTGGCCTCGTCATTTCCTGGGTCCAGGTTAGGCAGTCCTGCGCGTGGAAGAGCAATAAAATTCACGGGAAGTGTTTTACATCGGTAGCACGGGGGTTTCTGTGCTGTGGACAAGGGTGCCAGGGTGAGAGGAAGCCTCGACGAATTCAGTAAGTGGCGGACAATGGCTTTTGTGGTAGACATGGGCCGGCTCGTACCCTTTTCCTCTCTTTCTCGCTTCTGGCACGCGTGTTTCGTTCCACTGCTGGGTATAGGGATACATTTTCCCTCGTGTCGTGCTTTCTTCCTCTCTTCATTGGGAGCACTACAGTGTCACGTGTCCAGAAATGTACACGAAAGGGGGATGCAGACGTGAAAGAACGAGATGAGACAAAAATATGAGGTTTTCTCTGTGTAGTAACAAATAGTTATGCTAGACTACCAATGAAAGGGATTAGTCGGAGATGTTTGACATTTTTCTATATGCGAATAAAGCTGTTGTTTCTGTACAGAGAATAGTGGAAGTTGTGCTGTTTTGTGCAACAGAACTACATACTCGAATTAATTTTAATTGGTGAAGAACAGAATATATTATGATTATCGAGAATGAGAGGAAAGGAATGTCGCAGCGTGATTTACAAGCTGTGAGAACCTGTAAACGTAGTTCTCGCCTAAGGACCAGTGTCTTTATCTCCCTCTGGAAGTCGTATAGTCGAGAACAACTTGGTCCATTGTTAAACCAGCCCGTTAAAATACGAAACGCCCTTCGTCTTAGAAGAAACTAGGCGTACACACAGCATCCCTTCCCCGCGATATTCTCTATTATCTAGCTTGTATAGTCTATGAGCAACGAAAGGGCTGCCACACCCACAGTGACGATAATTCCGCCGCTAATAACCCCTTGAGGAGATTTCTTGGAGCCTCTGGCCCACCCTTTACGCGTTATCATCACACTTCTGTAACTGAATATCCTTGTTCAGTTTCGTTTGGGAATTTCTCTGGACTGTATCGAAAATTTTCATTTGCGGCGACTGAGATTGATATAAATCTTGGATTCTTCTGGGTATAAAGTACCTAGTTTGACGAAAAATTTAAAATTTAACAAATACGCTGTAAATAGTGCCTAGAACAGCAAGCTAGTACCTACTTCAATCTTTTTTATTTCTCTTTTGCCTGACCAGTATTCAGACTTTATAATTGAATTACAAGTTGCTGATTTTTAAGTTTTTACATTTCGTTCTTACAAAGACTCTACATGACTCAAATATAGGTAAACTGTGATTTGAGCTTTTGTTGATTTACGATAGTACTGTTGAGAGTTCTCATTGAGAACAGTGTGAATACAATTCCAGTACAATACTGAACATGACTCTAGAGTAAGATACCTACGCCAGAGTTTCTATCCATAGGTAGGCCCGGTTTACAAAACCTCAGATCACACTAACTTCCATTGAAACCTAAGACGTAGATAGTGATAAGGTCCAAAGCTAGCTATACGTATATCTGCCTCTTTTGTTCCATTTGTTTCCCCAAAATTGGACGAATGTACCAGAGACTGGAAAATATCTTTCTTTCTTCAAATTCTTGATCACCACGAGAATCGGATGATCTCTTCCTTGAGGGGGCCGAAGTGGCTCACGTTCCGTTGCTCGCGCAAGGGGTGGGGCTTTGTCAGCCCCTGGAATACCTTGCCAGGCTAATGCATTTCCTTTACAGTTTTAATGGGCATTCATAACTAAGTTTAATAATGCCGGTAGGAGGCCGGCCGTCGCGGTTGCATATCTAATAATTCCACGGCGCTGGCTCGCGCAGGAAGTGGCACACAACGCGGATTTTAGTGGTAGTTGCTCGAGTTCATCCCCCTGCTACTCTCTTCCCGGCTCGAAGCCTCGCGTCCAACCTCTTTCTCGCTTTCTCGCCCTCTTTTCCACTCCTTCCGACCCTCGTATTCGTTGCAACTTCCATGAAGCTAAGATTTCATACATTTTCAAACAGCATCGAACTGATACCGATACCTTTACTTTGCCCTTTTCGAAACTTTGTGATAGATCCACGCTAACGAATTCTCTCAGCATAATCCATTCTGCCGTCCATTTCGTTGCTCTTTTTAACGGACCAATCGCAATCAATTTTCAAGGTCTTAAGTGGAAAAGTTTGGATTCCGTTGAGCGACTTAATCACGGCGAATCAAGCACAAGGATGGCTCGCTAAAATGGGAGATCCTCGCTGGGAGAACAGGGTTCCGGGCCCAGCCAGGATATAATGGCGTTTTGGTCGTGGACCGAGATATAAATCCCGGCACCGTTGCGTGGCATACAGCACCATCTTAGCTTGGTCTTCAGCGGCGCCGTCTCCTAATAAATAACCTCGAGACAATGGACACTGTCCAAAACACGGTGGATCTTACGCCTTTAACTTGCCCCGACCAAGTCTTAACCCTTGCCCATTCCCACCAAAAGCGACCGCCTCTCTGCTTTTCTTCGCTCTCCGCCACCTCCACGGACAGCCCCTTCCTCCTCAGCCAAAGAGCCGCGGCTCCCACCTTCGCCTCCTGGAATTATAATGTTTGTTTCTAACAAATTACCATGATAATGCCTGGCGTCGCGCGGCGAAACCGTGTCTTCGGTGGCACACTTAAATTACGCGGGACTAGGAGGCTAGCAGCTACCAAGAACGCGACCGGAACATCAGCAATGCTGCCTCGACAGAGGGAGATTCCTAGCGGGTAGTTGTAATGTTAATTAGCCACTTACCTTAACCGTGCACCCGTAGACAATCGGACGCCTTCGCCGATGTATTTCAAAGTTTCCCGTCTTTGAGACGCGAGGTTTCTTGGCGGATGGAAAGGGAAGGTTTGATGACATAGTTGGATGTACTGATATCCATAAGTCCGTGGGCATCGAATAGATTTAGACGAATAGTGAGTTAGTAATGAATATTGATATTTACTGTGGGTTACGGTAGCATTAAGTTGCGGTATGTATTGGAAACCTTAGCAATAAGTGAATGGAAGAATTGAATCGCTTATTTACGGATATACGATGTTCGCCACTAAAACAGAATGAAGGAAAACTCATGTAAGAATGTGAAAAATGATTGAAAGCCAATAGCCCATAAAATATCGTTATGCTTTGATTTTCTGTTGTCTACAATTTCAATTTGTTGTTTTAAAATATTCTTAGTCACTTGGTGTGATCTTCGCGATGAAACTGAAGTGAAATACGACTATAATTGAATTATTTTTTAGCTAATTATTTATATGTATAGATACAGTATTTCACACGTTCCATGATTCGCGCCTTGCATTGTCACACATGCGTTCCGGACGTCTAAATTACTGTTTAGAAAATTCCTTCAGTTTTGCTTGCAGCTTATTTGATCACTAATTTGATATCTCGGCCCCAATGTCATAAACTGCCGTCGGCATTAATGATCTAATATTTCGGCGATCGACCCAAGGATCGGATGGTTATGACCGTTTTTAAATCCTCCGGACGTTCTAATTCGAGAGTCCTAATTCATGTCCTGTACTGTTCATACTCTGGAAATGAAAAAACCGCAGCGAAAAGTTCGTTTACGAAACAAGACTCTGTTGAAACACAGTGCACACCTCTGAACCCCGGGGGGAGGGGACCTTTCGAATGACACATCGTCCTAAAGAGTCGTAGATTTTCATCCCCCGGAAACGCGGCTCCCATCATCGTATTCGCGGACACGTTAAGCTGGCGCGGCTCCATAAAAATTACGCCGAAAATCTACGAGCAACGACGTAATACTTTTCACATTTTCGAGCACGACAAGCCATTATGCGGAGTACTGGGAGGGCATGCGAAGGCGATAAACTTTATTTTCCAAAATCGTCGAGTACCGGCCGCGCACACGTGTCGTTACGATCGCGATAACGCGCGTCCGTAGAAACGTACGAGGGATACCAGAGGATTCCGAAAAAATACACACACCAAAAAAAAGGATTGTCGAGCACATATTTTTATCCTTTTTTTCCCCCGCCTCCCGCTGCGTACGCGGGGTCGCAGCTTTCGACGCTCTTCGTAAAAAGCGTGCTTGCGAGCCGCGGCAATGGAACGCATAATGACGGGACATAATTCACGCATTCGACGAGCGCCCATTCACAGTAGCGGAAATTTGAATACGTGCTGTAGCCGGTTTGGTAATAAATTGAGTATCCTGTTGAACGACGTGTCGTTATAATGTTTATGAATAAAATTGTCCCGGGATTGTTCGCCGCGGTCTTCCTCGAATACGCTTCGTAAAGGTGTCCGTACTTTTCAGGGCTTTGGTGTGCTGATGCGTGTACGGAATTTATGAAGCCTACAGTAGTAGAGGATGTTGGATAAGTGGCGTGAATTTTAGTGAATTATACTAAATTTTCAATGGACGTATCGACGCATTTAATTCCATAAAGTTTACCGTAGGGAATTAGTGTTACACCCAGGTTTCGTTCACATTCATCTCACGCCCGTGGAGCTTCGACAGTAAATTCTTTAAAGAATAGCGTCGTTTAACCCGTAACGCTTTTATATCGTACACTTTTACAGTCGTAAAAGTCAGGTTAAACTCGAGCGGCCTGTGTAACTGCCGTAACTGCAAGAAAGTCGGCCCAAGTTGGTTACTTTATCGGTACCGTTTTATTGAGAAGGCAATGCCGTGGCATGCTGGTCGCTTTTATTAGAAATCCACCGCGTTACGGGGAACTTTTTCAATACCAGCCTTCATCGAGCTTGCAGAGAGCTGTATACTAATCTGGGAAGATCAAAAAAATCGCGTTCAGATGTTGGTTAAGAAGTTTCGTTCAATCTTTAATCGTTCCAAAACAATGAGTACTAAAAGTAGAGACCACTAGAGTCTATATAAATTTAATTCTGGACATTTTTCAGAATTGTGATTGCAAGTATTGAAAATTTTCAGGAAAACTGATGATCGAATTTTGGAGTGTTTTACACAGGGTGTATAAATAATTGTGGTATAAATTGTGAGAGGTGAACCGTTACAGACAAAGAAATTAAAAAGGCTGTGTAGACAGCCTTCTGAAAATGAAGAATTTTTAAGATATTACAGAATAGCATAGACTTGAATAATTCAATACGTACGTGAAAGAGCCGACATTTTTCCTTTGGAAAGCATCAACAGAAGTGGTAAGTCTCATTTCGTTTTCAATACAGAAGCGAAATAGTTTGGCAAAACGCGCGGATCCGATAGAGGTATAGTCGTGTTCAGATTTATTGGCCGGTGAGTTCGGTTTCTCGAGCAGCGCGCGAGGAGAAATCAGCCTCTACCACCTGACGATCGTGGATTGGCAGTCGAAGTTGCCGGACCCCCGAAGGGTATGGTGGGGTAAAGGGAACGGTGCTCGACTCCGCCTGAACGATGCCGTGTGGCTGTTGTTTATTCATAGCGTAATAGTAGTGTGCGTTACGAATCGTATTGGCTACGCGTAGCGTGGTGGGAGAATACCCCTCACGAAACTCACCGGCCAATAAAGCTAAACACGACTATAGTCACTTGTATTAAACGATTGTGTTACGCTGAGCGGCAGTGGCTCCTGCGCCGCCGTTGACTACCACTGTCGGCTCCGCGCGTTTTGCCAAACTATTTCGCTTCTGTATTGAAAACGAAATGAGACTTACCACTTCTGTCGATGCTTTCCAAAGGAAAAATGTCTGCTGCATCGCGTGGGATGGTCAAATTTCGTCTCAGACCCTTAGTTTTGGAAATAAATTGAAAGATATCCGTAAAAATTGGTGCATTTCGGGTGTCCTTTTCCCTTTTATCGTTGTTTAATCATATTTAAATGTTCATAATGCAATAATAACTTATATCGTTGTATTCGGGAGGGTTCATAGAATAATTTGACGCAACGAACAATCGAATAACTATTACCGTTTCGATACAAAAAATGTTCAAAGTTGAAGATTTGCAGTTTTTTTCAACATCGATTTTCTCTAAAAGTGAGGGTGATGGCGACCAACGAGTTGCGGATTCGTTTTCAGGGCACGAAAACCTATAAGAAACTGCTATTGAATGTTACAAGTACGAAAAAAAGTCAAAATTTGTTGTACTGTGTTATTAGCATCAGAGCTATAGTCGTGTTCTGCTTTATTGGCCGGTGAGTTTCGTGAGGGGTATTCTCCCACCACACCGCTTGCCTGCCTCGGTGCTCCTTTTCTCTACGTTCTCGCTCTCTCTCGGGCTACGCCTGGCCGTCCCACGGTTGCCTGAGCACTGGAAAACCGGTTTGCAAAGCGTTCCATCTCGCTCCCCCCTTCGGCCAGAAAGAAGCGAGAAACTCATACTCGGAATTAAGGCTTGGCCAGCGGCTAACGGGATTCTGCCGTAGCTTCGTCTCGTATTGGCTATGCGTAGCCAATACGATTCGTAACGCACACTACTATTACGCTATGAATAAACAACAGCCACACGGCATCGTTGAGGCGGAGTCGAGCACCGTTCCCCTTACTCCACCATACCTTTCAGGGGCCCTGCATCTTCGACTGCCAATCCACGATCGTCAGGTGGTAGTGGCTGATTTCTCCTTGCGCGCTGCTCGAGAAACCGAACTCACCGGCCAATAAATCAGAACACGACTATAGGTATATTTCTGCAAAGTTTTTATATTTATTTTATTTTTCGCGTTTGCCGAACATTCACGAAACAATTTATTGAAATAAAGCAACAAAATATACAATAAGGTACAAAAAATCAAACATTAAAATCTGTCTGACCAGGAATAGCTATGATCAGCTAAAACTGCCTTCACTTTGGGTGAAATGAGTGAATTAATCGCGGAAATTTCATAATCGCACTCCTGCGCAGAACAAAATATTTTAATAAATCGTGTGCAGCATATGCTATGATTAAAATGAGTTAATTCGCGTTTAATCCGTTCCCAATCTTTAGTTTAAAATACACAAGAAACATTTCTGACCGAAAAACGGCTTCGTTAACAGAAATTAAATGAAGAAGACCTAGTTCTGGTAGGGTTGAATATTCGATTTCCCAAAATGTTTTGCTCAAACCGTTGAGAATGTAAAAAATTACAATACCTAGAAAGAAGAAACAGGAAACGTGCAGATATATATGACTGGCCAGTAATAATAATCACCTTTCTACCACACGAAATAAATATTAACAGAAGAAGTCTGTTCTGTCAGCATCCGATATGCAATTTCATATCAGTTTTTCTGCCAAGCATTAATAATATCAAAAATGACAATCAGGATAAAGAATTATGTATTGAAAGCAATATGTATTGAAATATGTATGTATATGTGACTCACGATTTTAAAATGTGTCCATTCTACTGTACCACACAGCCATTATGTACATGGAAAAACCTTAGATCTCTTAGCTATCGATTCGATTTACAGTCACATCTTTGAGTTTGCTTTGATTGCGACAGAACTATTCGCTAAATTATAAGAGACGGTGAAAACTAGAATAGCAAATAAAAATCCAGTATACCTATCTAACCAATAACAGTGCTAAATCACCATTCCACTGATCTAAATATCTTTTAACAGTAGTTGACGTTCTAATTCCTAAGAGTTTTCCCTCTACTCCTAAAGAACGTCGAAAGTTTCAGTAAAACTGAAACATCAGCCACATGTCTGACTAATCAACGACCGATACTACTGATTTGAACGCTCGACCTTGTATGAAGCCAATTTACTGCTTGACTTCCGAGAGATTTCTCCCTGAAATGTGTCAGGAACGTCGAATTCGTCGAGAACAGGTATTTTAGAAAGATGGTAGAAGAAGAAGATAAAATTGTAAGTGGCCGAAGGGAAAACGACACGAGGAAGGAAGGAACGAAGGAACGAGCTGGTGAGCAACGTCTGGCTCGGCCATGAAGCAGTAAATCCAGAAACGGTGTTACCCCCGGGAGATAATGCGCAATCATTTCGGAATGGAAATTAAAATCAGATGATGAATCCTAACGATGCCGTTTATTATTTTAATTTTCCGCGAGGACCGCCGTGCGGCAACGCGCTCGCTCCTGCAGACGTCTACGCTGGTAACTCGAGTTCGAGACACTAAATTACCTTCCTATTAGCCGTATAATTACAAGATGGCCCCGGTAATTTCCGTTTATTCCGACTTCGTCTGCGCCGAACGGGGCTTTATATTACGCCGCTATGAGCTACGGGTTTTCCTTATCGCCTCCTGCGTCGTTAAGCGCGATTTTCTCGCCAAGAATTAGCGGCAGACATCGATGTTACGAAGTATCGAGTATAAGTACTTTGTGCCGCTTACAGGGACTTTAAAATCGTCTCAAATAATGTAAAATTACATTGCTCAGAACAGTTATGTACACGCTCGGTCCAGTATGGGTACCGTTAAGCTGAACCAACATGTAATAAAGTGGATCGTTTAAATGAAGCGGTAGGAGTAACGTGATAACGAGGTACGTACAGGAAGAAAGAATAATACGGGAAAATAATATATCATAATATTGTACAATATTAGATAACAAATATATCATGAATAAATATGTATCAATAACGAAGCAGAATTGTGAGGAGACCCATAGATATGTATTCGACATGTCATAGAAATAGTGCAAAATGTCAGTTACTTATTTAAAGGAATCACGAGTAATAAGAAGTCAGATCGACTCATGCAACCCCCAGCTGGTACTTTTTATCGTAAAACAAAACGTTCCCGTCGAACGGTTCCCCAAGGATCAGAGAGACCACAACTTTCGCGAGGTTTTCACCCTGACGCGTTACGAGCCCTTAAACGAGCCAATAATCAGGACTTTCCCCTTTACATCGCGATAAATCGTTGACTTCTGCCGCCTTTTTGCACGCTTCAAGGGAATTTACATCCGCCCTGATGCGTATAAACAGGGAGCTCGGTCGTTTTCGATGTTCAGTCTCGTTCGTTTCGCCGCGGCACGGTTTCCCGCAGCTTATTATAATGTAACTATAACCTTTTACGATGCTCGTAACGTCGATACAACTCGACATCGTATCCGCGAAACCGTAGCCATCGGTTTCAACGTCGTTCGATGCATCTGGTGTTCTCGAAGGGATCCGGGCAGAGCTGTGTAAAAGATGTTTCTACGATCTCTTTACGCGATCGTCAAGCCGAATTGGCGGTGCCTGGTTATCCCTTAAGTGGTTGTCGTCTTGTAGTCCTATATTTCGCGTAAAATTCACGATTCATACCGTTACTTTAAATAGATAAATGTGTGGAGTTTTTTACACACTATTTTTAATAACATTATTTCACGGGAAGATCGTGGAATTCGTAGATTGAGTAATTCATGATCAACCGAAGACAGGTCATTGAAGATTCGAAATAGATTTTAGCTTAAGTGCGACAAAAACCTTCGATTTTTTAACATCGGATTTTTAACTTTACGTTTATTGCCTGATCGCGTACAAATCTCTGCCGTCTTTAAGGTTTCACTCGTTCTTCTCAGAGGCGAGCTAAGAGACAGATGATTGTCGGGCTATTGAGATGTCGACGATCGACGCGTTTCAGCCAAACGCCAAACCGAGAAACTCATTACCACGCTGTACAATAACCCGGGTTTGTAAGCATCACGGGTCATTTTCCTTTCCACGCGGCCCGTCCCCTTCGAGGTCAGAAAATCCACGTTCCAAGCTCGCAAGGGAGCGCGGCATTATAACGAATCCTCGCGGAAATTAAAGGAAGGACCTTTATGTATTCTCTCGGGAATTCATACGTAGCCGGTTAATTACGAAATTCAAATTAACACAAAAAATGGGTGGTAGATCTGGAGGAGAGTTGGGGGGAGGGGTGAGAGGAGGTTGGGGGTGGCGGACGTTTTTTAAGGATCTCCCTTTTTAAGGCTCGCCTACTTATTACGTTTCTCGGTAGTTCTCCGCTGGCGGTCTGGCAGTCGGTTATTTACCTACTCGAGGTTTTAATTACCTACCCCCTAGCTCGACGGGCCGGACAGAAAAGTAATCTTGGAAGTATGTGAAAGCGAGCACGGAATTTACGTAACGGACGTTAGGAACAAAGTGGGTATATATTGGCCTTAGCCAAGCACTTTTCTTCGTTACCGTGAAATAACGTCTGCGAGAATAATAATAACAATTCCAGCCCCACCCGGTGTTACACCGTTGCGAAGTAACCCTTGAGCCTTTTTTAGACGAACGCGATTCCGTGTGGTTTTTAAGCTCGAGCTACCTTTTCTTAGGTACCGTCGCCGGTCCGTCCAATTCAGCAACTACTGGCAAGAGGAGGTCGCAATCTGAACGAGAATTACTCGGATAAAATCGAGGTTAAAATCTACAAGCTTTGCCCTTTTGGAAGTTTCTCGTAATTATCTTTGAAGCCAATAGACGATGATTTTTCTATTCAGAATGAGATGTTCCAATTGCATTAAATCTCCGCGAGATTACCGCGCGCCAGCGCTGAAAAATAGATCGCTCTTTGCCCTGCTCTTAACGGGCCGGGGACTTTAAAAAGAAATCGAAATCTCTGTCTCCGAGAAGTAATCGAGACGACGGTGATTGGGGGTGGTGCGAGGGTAAAGGGGGCTTGCCGTAATTACCGAGTATTTTTCTCGCCCGTTTCTCCCCCGAAGCTGATTGATATTTTGTATTCAGGAGCTACTACCACCATCCAGAACTCGAGGGGGTGAATGCTGTAGATAGACCACGCGGTGGGGGAGGGATGAATTCGAGTCATCCGAATAGAATTAAGCGTTGGTATCCGCGGCATTCATAAATGTTGATGATGATCAACGAATTCGCCGGCAATTTGAATAATTTCGTTTGCTCTTGGAATCAGGAATTTGAGGAAACTTTCTTCCATTGAGGTAGTCGGCCAATTAGGAAACAATTAGAGTAGATTACTAAAAAAATTATTAAAGTTTCGACAGATAACAATTTAAAATAAAATGCTTTTCATAATGTGCCAATAACACAAAAAAAGAACGGCATTCTTAACAAGATTGGAACGAGGGTGCAACAGCGTGCAATTAAATGCTCGTTGTAGAATCGATGGGGGAAAAACAACTTCATACAATTACCGAAGCGATTATTTCAAGCATCCCCGAGTCCAGAAGCACGACAGTCAATCGTGCACACGCGATTCCTGCTATCCCGCTTAAATTGAAACCGAGATTGATACAGCGTCCCCTTAAATCGAGTGCGCGCCTCTTCCCCGATACTTAAATCGTCCTTCGTCTGTATCGTCGCTTCCTTAATTCGATTTCCACCAGAGACGAGAAACAACGGCCACTGCAATCTCCCTTCTGTGACTTTCACTCCTCCTCTTACTTCTCGATCGTGTATCCGATTCGTTCGAATATTGAATTCCGGACTCTGCATTCTCTTTCCTTCTCTACCTTACGCACGAATGGCCCGCTAGGGTGGCGTTACGACGAAATATGCTCCCCCCCCTTCTGTGCAAATGCGATCTGCAGTCTCTATTCTGAGCCCTCGGGACTGGGCTGTTAATCAAATTGTTCGCAAACAAAGTGCAAACATTCAGACTTAGGCTTCTCAGGAGAGGATTCGCTAATTGAGAAAAAAAAATGTGTTTCTAATCAATGGATCTGCTGCTAATCAGGACTTTTCGTGCTCCTTTCGTCTTCAAAAATTACAGGGCGCTAGGAAATCACTTTTTAAGCGCAGAAGGCAAGCTTAAAGACCGCCAGACGACATTTGCACTTCGTAACTTTCATGGCTGCGAATGTCAGGGCTTCTCCGCGTCCAGGATGAACAGGAAAGCGGCGCGAGGGTGGAAGGACCTGACAGAAGGCTGACAGTCAGATTTGTACGTTTTAAGTAGCGAGCCCTCTCCCTTCAGCCCCTCGTTTCGCGCGATAAATAAGGTTGTAACTTCGCCGCGGGAGTGATAATTAAATCGAGACGCTTCGGACAGGCTTTTTGCTCCACGAACGAAATCCAACTGCCTTGAAGTCCCTGCAGAAGTACCTTGAGCGATTCTCGAGTTTTTAGGGGCACAAATTACATTGCTGAATGGTCATTGACATATTCAAATAAATTAACGACGCGTACCAAAGTTTTCAAAGTCAATTCCTATTAAGGAAATTTTGAGCCTGTTATTGGGCTTCACGTCTAACATATGCTGACCCTTGATACTACCACCTTCTAGGATTCAATAGATACATTCTAAAACTATCCTTAGAGATACTTACTGCATGCGGATTCTCTACAGAATTTTTAGAAATATTTCCCTAACGTTTCACTAGCTTCCTAATAAATGTATATCAGTCAAAAGTTAACACCCCTTCAGCTATATTTACATAGTACACAGCACCTGGAAAATATGAAATAACTTTTTTAATTAAACAGTTAATTGTAGATTAATTCCTATTCTAAATCGCAATTGCATACCTATATTTTACCTACATTTAATTACATCATCAATCTCTCAACAGTGTGTCACTACGCATTAACGCCCAATTTCAATTAAACCGCCACTGCGTTCGTGCTCGCTGCAATTCCTGAAGGAAACGTACCGTCGTTTCCTACAAATACAATAAGTCGTACCCGGAATCGTCGCCGTGAATGTAGCCGGCAGTATTCTTCGTTCCCAGCGCTCGTGTCGGAGGATCACGTTCGCGTCCGTTAGGGGTGGGCGGATGGGAGGTGGGGCTTGTAAAAATAAAGAAAATTTATTCGCGTAATTTGAGTAGGCACCTGACCTGCCTCGAACGCGGGCCAGTGCCGATGTGCTAGACCCGCGCGGGTTTGCGCCCGCGGACGATATAGCCTCCCTAATGGGGCTTAAAAGAAATTTTAAAAAGACGATATTAAGAATGTGACTACGCCGGAAAAGGAGCTATGAGAGAGAGAGCGAGAGAGAGAGAGAAGGGACTCGAGGTGGAGAGGCTGGCTACAGAGGTGGACGAGGAGAAGGAAAAGTACATGCCAGAGGGTGAGACCACGTCCCGTGGAAGGGGCGGGGAGGGGGATGAGTAGGTCGAGAGAGGTACTCCTGGGGGGTAGTACGAGCTTGGTTAATCGCCGTAAGACAACCGGAGAAATGAGCGAACAGTAACGCGGCGTTAGACGGAGGGGGGGGGGGGTGAGTAGGTTCCTTCTTTTCCTTGGTCGAGGGGTGAGATGGGGGTGGTGGGGGGATACGGGGGAATTTAAAGGAGTGTCGAGTGTCGAGACGCAGGACGGGGTGGAAAAACGCGAAGAAATTAAAGATGAACCTTCAGCGAAATGGGGCGTGAGTTCCTAAGGACCCTCCGTTTTCGAGACACCCATGTCGCTTCCTTTGCGAGCGCTTTATGGCGCGGCTCGATCGGCGCAACTTGAAAATTAAACGCGTTTATACCTATTGTAGCATAGCATCGGAGTGCGATGACACCAGAGAATTTAGCTTCGAGTGGCCAACGAGACGGAAGTAGGATGTCAAGTTGAAAGGATTACATTATTCGCTGTTATTTCATTATCACTTGATGTTATAAAAATTTGAATGAGGCTTAATGTTGTGTTCTTGTAAACAAGGGGGTGTTGTACAATCGCTTTATTCGTGATCAGGACGTCAGCTTCTTGGTGTATTCTAGACTTGTATGCAATTTAGAATTTTTCAAAACATTTGTAATAGGTTTTTAGGGGCAGGTTCTTGAAACGTTACAACTAAGCATATAATATTTATGAGGAGATTAAGATCTAGATGTTTCAGAAGTACTTTAGGAACGTAACTTTAGGATGACGTAATTACAGAATATGCGAGGACGTAATCATTTAAAAGCAAATATTCTTTATTGATTTCTGAGAAAATATTGGGATTTGAATTATTGCAAACATTGGACTTATTAGCTTTCAAATTGTATTCACATTTAAATGATACATGGATTTTTCTCAGTAGATTTTATTGCAAAGTATATTCAATCTTTTCTTTTCCCTTGCAAATGCCTACCACCGGTTATCATACGTTCTTGTTAATTAATTTATTAATTATATCTTTTTCTACTAATCGTGGTATACCAATTATGCTGTAGATAAATCCCTATTGTTAAATGCTACATTACTAGGAATACTGTATTTTGTAAGACATCGAATAATTAATAAATTAATAATAAAACTATACTATAATATCAATTCTTAGCCCGTTTTTCTTGATACATTCACTAATTTGTCGCTACTAATATTAAGCTAAAAGCAACTGTCAATAAGGAAGACATTTGTGTAGAGTTAATAAACTGCGAAATAAACGTGACGGAAAAAATCAATAGAAGTCTTAATGTCCGCAACGGAGGCTATCCGCAATTAGACTTTTTAATTTTTATTAGCGACACCCGGCGTCCGCCTAAGCGTATGCATAATGCCATGAATATTTTCGTCGTAACTCTGCCAACTTGTCTCCTAAGGAATTAACCCTTAAATTAGCAGTTAGCTTCACTCTCGGACGCAAAGTCCCTACGCCCTGGTAAATTGGAGCCTCTCTTAGGCTCTCTCTTCTTTTTCTTGCCCATCTTTTCCGCCGTTTCTCTTCCTCCCTCGCAGCGTACTGAAACTTTCAGCCGCCCTCGCGACATCGAATCAACCCTAGGCCACGCTTACTGGTCACGCAGGTCCCTTAAAATCGGGGGCTTTTCTGAAAAATTAATTTTTCCAGCCTAAATTATAACGTAACCCTTACGTTAATTCAAATTATTTGAGTTCCGCGCTACGTGAAAGGAATCTCGAATATTTCCATTAATAGACGACAGCGGTTCCAGTGTTTTCACGGTAATTTAATTCACAGAATATTAAACGAGACCTTCGTGAACCTTCCTTTCCCCAGACAATATTGATCTCCTTCGTTCATCATCCTCAAGACAAATCTTCATGTGAATATCAGTAAAAACAGACAAATGTGGAGTCGACTTAAAATTCGCGACCGTCTAAGACTCCAGACGCATTGATCGAACTCTTCGGGAGAAGAAGAGGAAATCAGTGAGACAGATCGGAGACTTCAATGCCAGAATCGAAAGCCAATGGGGAGGGATCGCTCGCGATGCAGTGGCTCTTCGAACGGCATACCCTGAGAATTGATAACCAAACAACTTGACATTATAATATCGATTCGATTGGTGTACTGGAATACGGAAAATCGCCAGTACGCGAATGGCCTAACGTTTCCACAGAAATACGACGCCCAGTCGGCGTGCACTCCTCGAGCAGCGGAACTTATTAGACTTCGTGCTCTCGGAGCTTCCTGGAGGTCCCAGGGCTTATTTAAGCCGGCTTCCTAAGCGCGCATACTAAATATGATAATATTGCAACGGCAAAAAACGTCAGCGGTATTTAGCCGCCTAATTAGGGGATCGTGACTCGTTTGCGAACGTTTCATTTCCGTTGGTTTTTGGCCTTTTTCCTCGCCTCCCACACTGATACCTCTTGGCCCTTTATTGCGCTTCCTTTCGTTTCCTTTTCCCGTCTGACAATAAGTCGTGTAACAAATGGACGACGTGACACTGAGAACTCGCGAAATTACGGACAGTTTGCTTCACGCGCTTCGTTGCGTCGCCCGTCTGCACTTTTGCTACGAAAGTAATTAGATGTCTGGAGTAGTTTCGGGGAAGCGTGTCTGAAATTCTGCGAACAGTTTGCAGCAGGCCAGTTTTGTACATAATTCATGTCGACGGCGATAAGGAGCGATTGAAACGTGGAGAAGATAACAACTCTTCGTTCGACTCGCTACTACTTCTCGCGACTTAGAATTGACGTGGACCGCCACAGCGTTTGGTCAGAAACTGAACTGAAACTGAATTGATTAGAAAAGTATACAGGGATTTGAGGTTCTTCGGATAGAAGGGAAGCTGATAAATCAGTGCGAAGTTTTAGAAAACTGTTGTTCGATGGGTGGGTCTAGGATGATGTAGTATTTGAACAACGCACGAACTTTAGTGTTTAATAGGGAGCATTTGCCTCAGAGGCGAATATTTAGTTACCACGGACGGGTACATTGCATCGCAGTAATCTCTGCAACGGTGGTGGGGGGCACCAAGACTCGCGTAACAGCGATATATCATTTCCATACAAACAGCATGCAACAAAGAAAGCCTTAAGTAGCCGCAATGCTGACCAGCCCCCGAGCAGGCTCAGCGGCCCCAAGTCGGTGCGCATGGGTATCCCCGATTCCTTAACGAATCCACGGGAGCTACTCGATGACTGGCCGATCCCGCACCGTAGGAGGATGACGTCGAAGGGTGGAGGGAGGATTTCGCCTGGGTTATAGCTGGTATGAGAAAATAGGAAAAGCTCGTCGCGGGGCGGCCGGACCGGCGCGATGGACTTTGTGGGTGGAACCAGTTCGAATCCCGCGATGCCTCGGTAGGTTCGCATGCCCAACGCCCCCGTTCCTCCGCCGCGGGGAGGTGTGCAGAACTAGCTTCCACCCTCTGAGAGTGCCTCCACCACCAACGGTGTCCTCCGTTCCCCTTCGATCCTCACCGCGGTGGAGACACTCGTTTCGAGGTGCTGGTCCGACGTTTTGTACGACTCGCTGAATCCACTTGCTCCGACAGCCGGATGAGTGTGGGACATGCATTGCCGTGGAGGGGAGACCTTTTCTGTTTGGTAGCTTTCTGGCTGCTCGAGCGATTTCTGTTTCAAAAGGGCTAGCCTTTTTTTCTGGATTCGTTAGTATACGCTGTCGGTTGGCAGAGCGGTGTTGTTTCAGAGTTCATAAGTGGGTTCGAATGGGATAGATTTTAATCGGATGTCGATGAATTGGATGATAAATTGATAGGATACAAGTTCAGTGTCTATGAAAGCCAGTTCAGCAGTTGCTTTTCAATTCTTTTCTTTTTGATGTTTATGAACAATTTCGTATTATAATGCACATGAATAGGGTGGTGACTTTGGGAAGAAGGTGAGCTGAATGGATTTGAAAGTGATGTTGGACTGGAGCTAGAGTTAGACTGGTTTAGGATTTGTCTCGAAATGAGCTTGCACTAATAATAAGTTTGAATCTTGTGCTGAGATTAGCACTGGTCCAAAACTGATCTTCCTGGGATCGTGAAATACATTTAGAATCGAAGTTGGATAGGGTGTTGATGATTTCTAAAGTAGGTGTATATAAAAATTATAACGCACGGCACAGAATTAAAATATTACATGGGTAAGGTTCGACAATACGATAAATAACGTAGAATTCAGTCAACTTAATACTCGTATGATGAAAGGTTGACCTGAATGCATTAAGATAGAATTCAATAATTTGCATTAAGGAAAACTAGTTAACTAAACTGTATTACCGAAACTTTTAATTAATCCAGGCCACTTGGTTCCTTCTAAAAAGAGCAACGGAAGGAGACACTCCCTAGCCTCCAACTACGTTCATCTCGTGTCACGCATGAAATTAGGCTTCCCATTTGAACGCGTGCACATTCTGCAGCTACAGAGCAATATTCTGCCCTCAACGACGTGCTCGAAAACGAGCACGCAGTAATATACACATTCAGGTTGACCGCCTTCTGAAGGAATAAAAGAACTCGTATCAAAGTAAGCGAACGAGTGCACAAAATGCACGAGGTCCTGAGCTCGATGAATACAATCTTTGTCGTCGTACACGATCGCGTAAGTACGTATTTACCGTGAATGGAAAAACCGAGGTTAGAGGTACGCGGAGGACATCGACAAGTCACCCCCTACTGCCCTTCTCCCTCTCCAGCTATTCTACTCGCTCACCTACGGCCGTGGGGAGCGGCAAGGTGGTGTATAGGAACACGAAGAGAAAGAGGGAGGAAGAGGGGAAGAGAGAAAGAATGAAAGAAATAAAGAAAGAAAGATAGAGAGAGAAGACAAGATAGAGACAGATGATAAAAGGGGATGAGCGTAGAAGGGATGGGGTTGGAAGCCGCCCCGAGTCGACACAGCCGTAATGATTTTGTTTTAAGGGCGTGTTTAATTATGAATCCGCATCCGGTTGAGGCTCCACCCCCCTTTGCACGGCACCACCAGCTCTGCAAGAGGTTCGGGGGTGGGGAGGGAAGCAGCAGCGGTACCGGTGCGGACGGAGGGTGGGTAGGGTTGCTTTTGCGGCAGCTAGGTGGCCCTCTTTCGGCCTTAATTGCAGCGTATATTATCCATGCGGTATTTCTAATTACTTATTTTTGCTCGACCGGCCACTCGCTCGGATGACTCTAATATCTTTGGCAGCCAGGCTGCATACATTTAATTGGTGCGTAACGAGCCGGCAGCGGCTCTCTTCACTCCACACGCGCGCGTACTTACTCATCTACTACAAGCTACAATGCCACGGGGATTCTACTTTGAGAGTTTCACGCGAATGCCGAGGTGATTTCGTTGGGGTGGAGCGTGGATTGGCGTTACGGTATCTGGGGAAGGTAAACAGGGTGTCCAAATCCTGAAGGGAAGAATGACAGCGCAATTTTCGACTGTTCGAATCGATTGCAAGCTTTCCAATTTATCGATGAAATCTTTCTTTATTCTTTTCTTTCGTATAATTAGAAATGGTATAATGAAAATGACATTAATATTAATATTAATAATAATCGACACGGTTATCACACTCTACATACGTAAGGACTCTAGAGTCTATGTGAGATGAACTGAATCTCCTTCTCCACCACTTTACTTTTAATTCGTAGCTATGTGGCATGTATTTACCAATCTGAGGCACATGACAGCGCCAACTGACGGGTTTAACCAAACAAAATCTTCGATTTGCTAATTTAATTATATTTTATGTTGACACAAATCATGGTACATTTGGGTTCCCACTCTTGGTATACTGTTCTAATTAACTTCACTGGGTTCTCAAGCATACTAGAGTATCAAATCCAAAACTTGTCCCTCTCTTGATACCGAACTAGGTATACCTAGAACAATCGTAAGTTGCGTATCTGTCAATGTCAAGTATAATCATACGTAAAATTTTTGATTTCCAACTACGCTCTCAGGAACCGATATCGATACAACATCAAGATCGTCGCGTAATAATAGCAAAATTGTCCTTAGTTGGTAATATTTTTTTTCTACATCATCGCCCAATCGTGGCTCACTACTCTCCTTGATACTCAAGCTATCATACCCAATAAATTAAATCCTGTTGTCAAACCAACTACACCTGGACCAACGATCAACGCTGCTCTCTTAAAAGCAAGAATATTTAAACCCCAGCATTTCCCAATTAGCGTGGTGCAGTAATGGTAAAACTGAAGAGGCCTGGTAGCCTAGCGGAACGATTGCTGCAGCGATTACGAGCTCATCCCGCGAAAGACGCACGCCCATTATGTTCACGGGCACGCGACAACGGGAGCCTAAGAACCAGACTGATGTCTCCTTTCGTGGTTGTCCCCGCAGAAAGATCCTCTCGCGTCGGGAATCACGCTCTTCTTTCGACCCGAAGAAGCCACTGAATGCCAGCCCCGGCTGCTGCATACCGGCATAATTCCAGCTGGCTTCATCCTCTCTCTCTCTCTCTCCTCCGTGCGGCGCGGCGCGACACACAAGGAGAAGGGCAGCGCCTCGTTGATCTCGCCAGAAGACGAAGAAACGTCGAGGAACGATGCGCGTCGCGACGATCCTGACGGGAGCGAGGTCTGGTGAATGAAACGCGCCCCGTTGTGAAACACGGGCCACCGTTTGCGGTAGCTTTTGACGAGGTTAACCGAGGCCCTCGGTCGGATTAATCCCAACCATGGCTCGGGCGTTCGTAACAGCCGTCTGAGCGATAAACCTTTCGCGCATCGCTCAACTCGGTCTATGGGAGCCTGCCACCGAGGCGGACGTCTCCTGTTCACGCTTCTTTCGCGTCCAGGTTGCTCTTTTCAGGTGCCGTTGTCTCGTTTCCTGCAGGGAAACGCTACTTGCGAAACGAGACTCGCGAGGGCGCTTTGAGCCTGGCCGTTTGCTCGCGCTAATTTGTCTGCCCGGTTTGAAGTGTTATTGACGGAACTCAAACAAGTTTTGTTAACAGCGAAACGATTTTTGCGGCTAGAGCTTGATCATTTACTTCTTCTTCGGATACTTTGATGCGTAAAGTAGGTAACCAAACTCGTTCAAATGCAGGGGAATGGTTTCGTTTTCCACATTCCGAACCGCTATGGTTCGACAATATTAATACCCGCATTTTAGTTCTGTTGCAGTCCCAGTCAAGCCTAAACTCCATAACCATTCCAAATGCGCTTATACTTCTCGAACTCTGTGTGTAAGAAAAATAAAATTCATCTCAAACGTCCATTCACTGCATTAATTTCCATGGGACGTCCGCTCATTACAAAGTATCAGATTCACCGAATACATCAACATTCGACAACTCGCTGATCGAGGACCAAAATCCTTCAAATCTCAGCCAGGGTGTCACACACAGTGCAAGGCGTCTAAAATCCTCTTTCTACCGTGCCAGGAAGATTGCATCAGCCTCTTTCATTGTCCATTTCCTCCCTTGATGCAATCCACCCCCCTAGTCGTCAGTAATTCTCGCGAGCAAAGCATAGTAACGCGGCCACATACTCGAGGTTTTCGAGCTGCGGACTGGTCATCCTACGGGAGGACGACACAATTAAAATAGCTATGCTTACCAGAGCCACCAGCATGACCAGGCGACGGGAGTAGAGGCGAGGGAGTAAGAGGAAGTAGATGCAGGGCGTAGGAAGAAAGAGGAAGAGGGTAGCACCCCGGGGGCACCCGCGAGAGGGTGCCGGGTAAGTTCTTTCCGCTCGGCTGCAAGCAGAAAGGGAATTATTTTAATTGCGGACAGCCTCGGTCGACCAACCCTCCACCCCTTGTCTGATTCCCGCTCTTTCTTTGGCCCATGCATGGTGACTCTCGACCATCTCCCTCTTGGCTCACTCTCTTTCCCTCTTACGCTCGTTCCACAGAGCAAATTCCACCCCCCCCCCCCCCCCACCCTCCACGTGTGCTCCCAGAGTTCTACACGCATTTACGAACGGGCTTAAGCTTACGCCCTCCCGGCTAGGTGGCGGGATCTGCTTGGACACGGGACTGCCGGGAAAAAGTTCGCTCTCCTTTGTTCGTGAATCGACGTCGATGATCGATGCCACCGACGACGATCCTCTTCTACATTGTGCTCTTCGTCCAACTTCCCCTTGTAGGAGGCCAGAGTAAGCAGAGCCAGAGCTTTCTTGTACAATCTGTATTCACAATCACAGATACAGAAGGATCAATTCCACAATGAAACTCACAGATTAGATAATGTAGAGTGTATTTAAACTCAGAGAACACACGACGAAAGTCTTGTTCGAACTGTCCGTTGCTCCCCGTTGTCTATTTCTTGCGAACACTCGAAAAGAGTATTGAAATTCAAGAAGATTCAGCAAGATCATCTGAACGTTTGAATACCTCGGTTCGATAAAAATGATTTCATTTCAGTAATCAGTCATGTGTTTTCTAACCGATCCTAATCGTTCTGAAGATTCCAACGCATCCACCAGGTAAACGTAACTCCGACAAATGTAGAGGGAAAGCTAGTATTCACATAATTTACCCCGTATGATGCCCCAAGTACTCTTAAAGTCGTCCTCTGTGGTCCCTTTATGGCAACGCCGGACTGAGTCCAGCAATTCACCAAAGGATGTTCCTAGGCTATGGTACCCGCTTCAATCGCAAATAACGCGGCATCCCCCTCTCGCCCGACGCCCTCGCCCTACGTGTTCGCTCCCTTGGAAGCCATGTCCCACCGAAGTTAACGAAAGTACCGTCACGGTGAGCACCTGTCAGCTGAATGATCCTGCGGACGATTAGTGTCTGACCAATGTTGGCCTCTGCGGTGCCTTAACCGTGTGCAGCAGTGGTCACTTCTCGCAATCAGATCGATTCGTCCAGGCGATGCTCTTAACTGATGGAACTCCACTTCACCGAAGCGGACTCGCTCTGTCCCAATTATACAAGAAACTTGGGCTCAACAGGTCTATTCGGTAAACAGGAGCGGAACTATTGGTGAGATTGAGTGTGCTCGAGCAACGAGCCACTGACGATCCCCGAACGAGATTTCACGGCAAGGTGGGCGGTTAACGGACACAGAGGCCTGAAATAAGATGAAAAACGAGGGTTCGAGCGGAGAGTGCAGGCGTTGAAAGAATCTAAGCGGAAGCGCGCGGCGTAGGGAGCGCGCAGGTCGGCGCGGGTCGCAGTTTTCAAGCGTCCGCTTCCGGCCAGGCCTGAAAAGGACGCGGTTGGCTTCATTGTTAAACGGCGAAGCCGACGTCGTTGCTAGTTACCAGCCGTCGAGGGGGGAGGCCAGCGGCGATGACGCAATTACCCGCCGCGGGAAAATAATTAATAACAATTAATCTCTCGTGTATGGCAGCGGCTGCTCCGGTGGTCCTCTCCGCTGATGGTAGGTAGACGATGATGATGGTGTGTGGTGGTAGGAACGCGGAGGAGGCGCTATACTGCCCGCCCAGTAATTATGCTCGGATTATAAAGGTCGAGAGCCACGGCGAGCACTGAAGGGCTGTTCACTCGAACTGTTCACTTGGCATTTACACTTGCGGAACACCCTGAATCGCTCGAGGCCCCTTCCGCGTTTCACCCTCTCGCTCCCCCCCCCCCCTTTTTTAACCCGCCCTACTACCTACCCTGACTGCCTGCCAGCCAGCGCTTGTTGGCTTCCTACGCCAGAGCCAGGACTGTTAGCTGTTAGCCCACCTTTTACACCGCGGAAACAATGAGGCTTGCCCCCCTTTTCTGTTCTCCCGGCCCCTTTTCCATCGAGGGCCTTCCGGTCTTCGGGAGCGAACTTTTTGAGAATCGAGCACCGTACTTTTTGTCCCCCGTCCACGTTGCGGCCTGGAGAAATATCGCTTGGTCGCGGCACCTGCCGTTTGATCCTTTCACGTTTTCCCCGCTCCATGGCCATTTTCGCGATAAAAGGAAGATTCATGGGACCCAGACAGGGATCGATGAATCTTTCAGGATGACGCTGTTATTCGAAGGGTTGGTTCGCTTAAAGTGTGCACAATTTACTGAACGATTTAAACCAGAATGTGGGTCCAAGGTATGTAATATTTGCTCCAAGGTCTCTGAATGGATCATTCTTTTTCACGAACTGGTATATTGCAGCCTAATAAATTTGAAAGTCGTTACCACGAGTGTGAAATTAATTACAGACTGCATTACCATGTTAACGGGCAACATTGCTGCCGTGGGGCATATCGAGCTGATCGTAAACAGCGTCAACATTTCGCGGTTGCGTTAATTCTTGGCAAATATGCAAGCACGTTCTCTCTCTCTCTCACACACACACACACTCACTCTCTCTTTCTCTTGCTCTTTAGATATTGTCGTAACCTCCGTATGGCCTGTACATACGCTGCTTGTGGCTCGTAATGATCATCGTGCCTGTGTAACTCATGTCCGTCGCCCTCGTCCTTACCCCCGTTCTCGGATATTGCTACGTGGTGCCTGTGCAAGCGTTACTTCCGCGCCAGAACAAAAATTTATGCTTGTAGGAACACACAAACCGGTGGAATCTTGTAATCAACACTTTACACCAAGCAGTTTTGGACAACTACCTTTCATTAGCTGTGCAGTAGTTGAACTTTCATTATTTGAAGATGAAAGTGCGCATAAAGGAAAACGGAGTAATATTATTGGGGAATTTACTCATCTGATATCATTGTTTATAGGAAGTGTTAAAAAAACAAAGCACTCATGACCTGAAAAATAGTTATTGTTCACCTAAATGTGTAAGCAATATCACCAGCCACACCTTAGCATCTGGAACTAATTGTAAGGTTCAGGATCTGACTCATGAACAACTGACAAGAGATGTTCGGCATCTCGAAAATTAAAATAAATTGTAACTTTGCAGAAATGGAATTCAGAGGATTAACGTAACCATTTTTTGCTTCGATAATTAAATTGGCCTGGTTCTAAGGGTGTAAACATCCCCTCAAAGAAATTGAGTTTTCATATTATTGCAAATATTTGTGAAACCGCAAAACATATTAAAAAAAAGTTTAATTAAAATTTTCTATGGTTTTTGATATCCTACAATATGATGATAAAGAATTTTCGACAAAAAAGTAGCAAAGATAAATTAAAATTTTTTTTCCGAAAAATCTTTATCATCACATTCTAGGATATTCAAACCCTTAAAATTTTGAATTAAACTTTTTCTATTTCTTTTACGGTTTCAGAGATATTTACGATAATATGAAAACTCAATTTCTTTGCGGGGGGATTCTCACCCCCTAGGATATTTCTCAAGTTTAATTTTTTTAATTTTCTTGTTGCCGAACATCCCTTGCAAGTAAAAAATGTTTTTTCGCTTATATATTAGCCCTTGTATCGTACGATATTAACGGTGAACTAATTTCTTTAGTACAAATTCGAACAACAAATAAATCTTGCCATGATAAAGCATAAGATAAAAGTGAAACATAGCTTGAGCTGGAATAAATTTCTTTCAACAAGGCTAGTTATTACTCTAATCAAGTGTCTGTACAATGGCATACAATTTTAATAAACATCAACGATTATTAATCGAAACAGAACTGTCTGAAATCAGACGATAACGTATTCCAACAGTAATTCGATTAGCAAACACACCACAGTTTACATTCGAGCTACGTACACCTCTCACCCCCAATTCCCCTTCAATTTTCAGTTCCATTGAACCCAGAATGCCCACAGTGTCCTTACAGTTACGCGATGTTCCAATACCTCTCAACGTTAGATCATTAATCCTAATAATTCATCGATAAGTCTCCGCCAGAATCCAATGCCGATAATGGAGGACCACGGCGAGCTGGAAAGATGGGGCTGACTTATTTATCTAGATAAATAATAGGAAATAAAAACGGACCGGGGTGCCTCGGGACAGGATGAACCTGGTGGAGTCGAGCCTCGGTAACAAATGTCCGCCACTCGATCTAAATTGAGTTACCTACGTATGGAAGAGAGCTAGCCCCCCTCGTCGTTCCTCCGGCCAACCCCTCGCTGCCTCCTTGGACCCTGGGGCAGCCATCCCTCTCGCGAAGGCAGGATATCGCGAGAGATCCGTGCCAGGACAACGGCCATATTGCTGGCTTTCTTTTTTCCAAGCTTCACGTTGAGCAGGGGCCAGGGGAAGAGGGGTCGGATAGATTTTTCTTAGCGGACTTAATCTAAGCCTCGAGTATAAAGCGACGATTGGGGAGGCTCGCTTGCTCGAATTTTTTCCTCCGGATGCCTTCGTTGACGTATTTCGTGAGATTGCCGGGAACGAATAACGTTCCCAGGCGCTTTCGAGGTATTCCCAAGTAATTTCTTGTATAATCTGACGGTTTCAGAGAAATTGAAAGATTCGAGCACAGTTCTACAAGGAACATTATTCCAAGCTGAAACCTGTACTTGTCTCGGTGCTCTCCACCTAGTACGTCTGATGTAAAAAGAAACTGTGCAACGTTTACCTCGAGATGCAACGGGACAAATCCCCGCGGTGTGTTAATAAATTTTTCGATTTACAGTTGCTTGCGAAACGCGGTGGTAGATTAGAGTTTGTCGGTTACCTCGCGGCACACCCTGTATTTAGAGGCACGGATGTTTGATAAGAAACTGCATTGTGATTCCAGTCGCCTGCCAGCTGCTAACGATCCTCCAAAGCAGCGTCGAGCGAACAGACCCTGCTCCCTCTCGTTCTCTTCCACCCCGTTCGGCCGTGATGCTCTCTTTCTCTGAAACCCTCATTCCCATTTCTCTCGACTTCTTAGCCAATAGGCCACAATTAGCTTATCCTGTTAAACTCCGACCTCCCTTGCCTCGTTGAATTCGTTAAAATTAACCTTCCCGGCAGACACCAGGTTCGACGTAAACCGCAACGACGCTCCTGCCTCTTATTTCGTCCTCTCTCGCGCCCGGAAAGAGTGCTAACGACGAGTGCCGCTAAGTGAAAAGGGTTGTCCAACGGATGACCCGACCTGTAAGATCACTTTTTTCCATTTTCTGCCCAACGTGCCGGGCGAGGCCAGTCGAACTCCCCATAAAAGTCTCCAATGAGCCCTAGGAATGAGAGATGCCCGAAGAAATGCCACCGCGAACGAGTCATTTTTCTTCCTCCCCAATCCGAGAATCGATGATTCAAAGGTGCAGAGGCACAAGCATCGTTACAGGTCCCGTCGATTCGTGCGCGCACACATACACGCGTGAATGTTCCACGGTTTTCTATGGATCGCCAAATCCCCATAGAGCTTCGCCAAGCTACGTTGGCTTCCATGTGGGAGGCCATTATCAAAATGGGCTCATTTCTTTCACGGCCCTGTCTCCACCCTCTTATTGGAATTTCTTTCCTGTCCGCAGTTATTCTCCGTTCGTTCCTACCGCCCTCGAATCTCCGAAGAATTAGGTTGATCAATCGACCTATTAATATCGCGGGAAAGGGAAAGCTTCTTTGGCGATTGCAAGCGATAATGGACGTCGGTGAATTTCGTTTTTCCGTGGGATATGGATTGCTTCGCGAAACGATGAACCTTCGGAATGCTGGAGGAAGTATTCGGTATAGGTATAGGGGGGAAGGAAATACACAGCAGAAATGCACTGTGAAAACGTGAAATGCAAAACAAGTTTGTTTAAAGCATTATTGGTTTCATCTTTAGCTAACTCTTTAACCAATGTATTAAGGAAACATACACCTCCATTTAGATTAATACTAATGCCTTTTAAAACACAGATACAATGGTATAAGATGAATGATCTATTTACTGTTACATTTTATTCTTCAAACTGTACATTGTACAATGAAAATGTTTAGGTGCACACTTCCAAATACACTCCCAACTCAGCGAAAACAGAGATGATCGCATTACGAAAATGTACGCAAACCTGATAGATTAATTCTATTGATATTTCCAATTTGTTCGTTAATTTGGTGACACCGTACTCGAATAGAACACGTGTAATTATTCGACTGGTAGTCATCGCGGTTCGATGTTCCGTCGCATCGAAACTCTCTCTGCCTACCATTTCTCCTCTTTTTCCCCCAAATAGGAACGGGAGGAACGCTAATGGTTTAATTGAATTCCGATTATCCAAAGAGACGGTTTCCCCATTCCCCTGTGCCGGCTTCAGGCATCCTGTTGTGCTATGAATCAAAAGCAGGACGCGTCTGCGAGTGACGTAATTATTGAGATCTCGATTTCGCGGGGATATCTCGGCTCTCTTTTCCCGCTCCGCGGCCGTATTAAAATATTAATGACTCCTCGTATCGGAAACAGACTTCGGAAAGAGCGACCCCCAGACACGGCGTGCATAAATCATCCCCAGAAGCTCGATCTCCTTCCTCCTTTCGTTTTCTAATCGCCAGGGAAAAGGGACCTTTTGACGTCTCGTATCAAATTATTCTTATTCCCGAACGAAGTTTTATTAGCAGAAGGTCGTTCAGCATTTCCATAGGAGGGGGTTTATCGCTTCCATCTGTAATTCGAACGCGTCCTTGGTTCTGTCCCTGGGCCAGGGCTGCCTGCAAAGGGTTGTGCTCTTGACGTAGACCGATGACTGCGCCGATCGGGAGCAGTTAAGATCGTGCAAGGGTGGAAAAGGAACGATAAAAATAATTGCAATTTTAGATATCAAGAGAGACAATCCTTATCTAAAGACTATACTAGGATAATAATAATGATAGTCCCTTTGGAAATGAAGTTTTACGGCCTGATTTCAACATGCTCGTTCAAACGCATGTAAAAGTAAGTGAATTAAAAATAAGAAATGAGCTTCATTCGCAGAATTTATCGAGAAAGATCTAATTTCAGGGACGAGGAAACTGGTTATTCTTTCATGACAATGCAAGATTCGGCAGTATCACAAATTGTAAACCAGAAGATTCCAGAATTAAAGATCTCTATGATCTCTTGATTTATCACCATCAGACTTTTTGTTATTTTCTCAAACCAGATTGATGTAGAACATTCATTGATTCTGCCTCTTTATTCTACGAACAAAGACTCATTAAGCATGTAGTGGCGTTCAAGAAATGCACGAGGTGACCGGATCGTTTGACATTTACAGGGAACATGCACGCTGCAGCGTGTGACTATAACCACGCTGCAAATATCTACCTTTAGTTAGACAATATTGTGACCTATTCAATTCTTTGCTATTTCAGCGACGCGTAACTCGTTCCGAAGCAGAAAACCAGCCCCTTCTCGCGTATGAAAAGTGAATTATTCACGCGAATCGGGGAAACGAAGGGGTTGCGAATTGGGTGAGAGCTATCGAGTAGACGCGATGCAACACGGCATATGGGGCCGATATCGAGAAAGGATCACCTGTTGCATCAGGAACGATGGGGTTGGGGGCCACGAGGGTTACGGTTCGAAGGCTATTCAGGAGTTCAGGGGGTGGAAACGACCCTCGATCGGTCGTGTAGTGGCCAGCGAGTGGCTATATCTCCTCGAACGTCCCGTAATCGGGCTACCTTCGCTTTCGTGCCTTCTGTCAAGACACCGCAATCGTTTTAAAGGGGAACTCCTTTCAGTTCTAGAAGCCGTGACCCTATCCCCCTCATATCTCGAATTTCCCTCGCCCCTGATGGGAAAACGAAATCTAGGAGGGAGAAAAGGGGCGCCAGGATGTTTGCAAAACGATTTAACAATTGTCCTGATCAATGGTGTTTCGTACTTTTTTGACTTGATATCTGGTAGATAGACTGCAGTAAGGCTTCTTAAATATGGTTGCATAAGGTTTTACAAGAGTAATTTTACCAGAAAGTTTTTTCATACTGTGTCTTCTAATCTAAATTTTTCAGCTGATAGAATCTCAGGATCTTTTTTAACAGCTTTTGTATAGCTTTTACAAATTCAGATCTCCTTAAGGTATTTTGTTGTAGGCTAGTTAGACTTCACTTACAACTTGAAGTATTCGTATTGAAGTGTCCGTCATTGACGTTATCTTCTCTGGAAACACTGAAGCGATGAAAATTAAGGGAAGAAGTCACATTCTTGAACAAATGAAATCAAACTAACTGAAAGTTACGATTACTCGTGGCTTACAGTATTCTGGAGACTTGAGTCGATTCTCTCCAGGAACTGAAGACTTTATCCGACCTTAAAGGCTTGATTGAATTCAATTATTACTGGCAAAATTATATTAGATCTGTTGAGAAACATTTCCACTCATTTTTCAACAATACGATCTCAATCAGTTAAATTTGTCTTCTTAAAATTAGTGTAGTTTAATTACTGGTATTGTGCCGTTATTACCAGAAGACAGGTTTACCTAATGCCCTTCAACTATGCGAGACGCAATTTTATGCACGAGAGGCTTAATCGTACGGTTTTTCGAGCGGTCAAAGTAGAGGAAAACGCCGCCGGAGAAAAAGGATACAGGCGAAATGGAGCATTCGAGGCCCGTCCATCCCTATCCAGGCCTTTTGTCGACACAGGGGCCACCAGCCACTGAGGGTAGCTGGGGGTGGATTCCTGTGGGATCGTCGGAACGATGCTGGAATGCTTTATGAGGGAGTGACCGGCGCCTTACGGCCTGGCCAATGATCCATTATTCCGCAAACTGAATTACCACGTTGCGTCAAATGATTCCCTTTCTTCGCCTTCGGCGATTCTTCCTCTATCGCGATTCTTCGATGCGAATGATACACCGTACACACATTTATTCTTGTCTAATTCATCGATTCTGTTAAATATTTCACGTGAAAGGTGACAGAACAAAACAGAATCTCTTTGCAAAATTAGTCAAAGAGCCCTTTATCGAAATGTGAAATGAAACGCGATTAATTCGGTATGGAATTACTTAACAAAATATTAATTATTCCGAATTGTGTGAAATAGTTTGAGTTAACAGTGACATGTTGAAGTGGTGTTTCCCGAGTACCTACTCCACAGATCTGATTTAATTTAACTGAACTAAAAGGCGACGTCTGATTACAAGGGGTCTCAACTTCTCCCTTTCTCTATGCCTCTATTTTATCTCACGGCAATCTAACTAACGCCAAATATTCTTGAAACCATTTTATAAGTCGATGAATATCGCTTTCGTACGATATTTAATCACCAAAATGCAAAATTCTTGGCATCCTCCAAAGTCTTCCTAGCATGGCGTGTAACTTAGTTAATTGAAAGTTTTGATTGTAAACTGCTTAATCATGGTTTGCCCAGTAATAAGTTGTCGAATTAAACACTGAAGCTTTAGTTTTGCCTCAGTGTAGATACTTCAGGGCATTCTAGGGTCCAGTGGAATTAATTTCAAACAGTATTTAGTAGGGAAGAAGAGATCAAGTGGAAGTGGATTGCCTATAGTCAGACATGCTCGTGGGCCGACGTGACTGAAACTATATCCCTTCGTAGCTTCTCACGCGCACGTTACTCCACATATTCTGGCAACTAAGTAACATTCAAACGAACAAAAAACTATGAGAACACGTGTGAATTTAGTAAGAATTTCATTAAGAATTCTTTATGCTTTTCGAAAAACTATGCAACTATATTTTCTACGTAATGGGACGTGCCTCTTTAGACCCTTTTCTTTAATAAATGCTTAATAAAATCTAATTATACCATTATTATTAATACAACATTCCCGACGAACATTTTGCAACAGAATAAGTGATGTACCCTGTATATTAACAATAACGCGTTTATTGCACACATACGTATAACATTCAAAAAAACTATCGACAAAAAACGGACAAAATGCGGATGGTGTAAACGCCGTTTGTTTAATTGTTTTATACCTAACTTTATTTAGGTGTCAAGTATCGTCCAAATCTTAAATTTTGCATGAAGTTGGTTCGAGGTGAAACCACAACATGAGCCTGTCAGCCTCCCTCCACTACCATTCCACTGTCATCGATTGCTCCCGGAATCTCAGACTAAGCTTCAGCGTCTCGATTCCTTCGATTCATCAGACGATGTCCAGTGAGCCGACGGAATGCCTCGAAATGGAAGAAGTTGAGGGACCCCGGCTTAAGTCAGCTTCAGGAACATTTTTCTGCGGCGGCCCGCGCGCGCGCACATGTGTTTATACATGTCTCCGTACAGCCAGGGGAGCCCACGTTTTGGCAAGCATCAATATACGGAGCACGAAATTCCGGGGAGGAAAGAGGACGACCGGGCAAACGGAACGAGACGGACAGCGAAAGCTGATACAGGGAAAGACAAAGAAAGGGCGGTAGAAGGGTGGGGAGTAGGAGGGAAAGACATTCTCGCGAGGGTGTATCTTGCCAACCGCCATACATCATGCCTGATGTCGGATCCGATTCTCATATTGTATCTTCCTACGTGGATAGATAGATTTCTGTCTCCTCTGACGGGACGTAGGAAGCATTCATGCATTCAGCACAGGTCTCCCTGGACGGTGTAATAGATTGGCAGGACGCAAATCGAACCTGCTTTTTGCTATCATTTCGCTCGAACGAAGAAACTTGTTTACCGATCCGGCCAAAATATTCCTGATCCATGTCTGATTTGTCAATGGAGGAAGATGCCTCGTGATAGGGTGTCTGCGATTATTTCTGTCTCCTCCAACAGCCTCGACGAGAAGACACTCTGTCTACTTTAAGTTGAGTTACTCCCGTCGAAGTGTAGCGTGGCCTGATTTGAATTTTACGACGCGTACGAAAACGGCTACGAAATTGGGATATCGAAGCTGTGAGGGGTTGCAATTTAAATTATACCGCCTATCTGTAGATAATTTATATCCTTGTTTTCTTGGCGCGCACCGCGGAAAATCCGCGCCCCGCTGGAACGAGCGTCTCAATTTAAATTATCCTGAATAATTCTCGCAATATCCGATCTTTATGGCTCGGAAAATGCGGCCTATAACGACGCGATTTCCGTCGCGGCGTAATGCTCTCTCCAGTGCTATTCTCAGAATCGCGAATCGACATTTGAATTGAGTTATCTTGCTATTTAAAACCACCAGCTGTCATATTTTGCGAGTTAAATTTTTGTCGAGTACGGGAAATGCTAATTTGGAATGAAATCTGTTGAGACCAACAAATCCCCAAACAGTCCCACGTTTTGCATTGAGTAAAGGTTTCGAAATACCTGTAGGTGCACTGGATACCAGCGTTATTGGCACATATTGATTTTTTAACTATGAATGTGTATCTCTTCAAAAGTCTCGCAATACCTATCATGAATAATATTCTTTTAACTTTTCATTTCATACTTAAAGAAGTATAAAGATCAAGTTTCTGCTCCTCCAAATAGTTTTTTCTTAAAAAGTCATTCATTACACAATAACTTTACAGTTCTCAACTCAAGAAATAAGAATCAATCACATTTCTCAAACACGAGATAAAAACGCGGCTGCGTCTGACCCGTTTCTGGACTATATCACTTCTAACGTGTCGCCAGAAATTTCTCTTCAGAACTCGGCCAACAAAGAATCCCGAAACGGCGATTGGTAGCTTGGAATTTACAGAAACAGCGAATAAATTCATCGACAGTGATGAAAGTCGTGAGAAGTATCGCTCAGCCGAGTAAACCCATTGCGAATCGATGCGTGTTTACTCGTAGATAAAAAAGGACGGCGTACGATCGCCGACAAGAAGACAGGGCAGGGGTGGTAAAGTCCACCACAGGGGAGTAGTTTGCGAACCCCCGTTGGTACGGCCCAGGCAGGCCGAAGTTAGGATGTGTCTTTGATTAACGACCGCGACACTGGATATATAGAAAGAGGGGCGAGAGGGGGAGACGGAGAAAGTACGTACCGATCAAAGCCCTCAGACGCACTCGGTAGCGCCCCGCTAACAATAAGAAATATCGCGACGGGGTAATTTATTATCGATAGCAAAAAGCGTCAGTGGCGCATCCGCCGGGACGCAGGGCGCCGCTGTCTGCAGCCGAACGGTTTCACCGGCCACAGTATGTATTACGAATGGCTCCTATTTATTAAGACCATGACGATCTCTTGGCTCGTTGTCTGTCTCCGTTCGCTGTCCGAGTGTCGAGCAACCAGCAGTCGCTTGAAAATTCCGACGATTCGCATTAAATTATTGTCACTTCGGGCATTCAGCTATTCGTCAAGCTCCTGCTTTGGCGATTGAAGAAATGAAAGAGGATTTGAACTTTTTCGTAAGCGTGACACGTATTTATTATTATTCTGACCTACTTGTCAGTTTTCTTTTCCTATAACCAGTTCGTTTCTTGAATTTTGAACTGGTTGGATAGATTCTTGTGTCAACAGGATCTGTGGTATACCATACAGGATTTAGATGCTACTAATATCTAGGTTTACTAATGGAAATCTCGCAGGTCTATTGTAGTTTAAGCTCTGTACTTTTTTATTGAAGTAGATCGTAAGGTGATCCAGGACTTGCAGAGTCATCGGCAATAATTTAGATCCATTGCTTCCACAGAGATAAATTCTCCAATCTCGTCTATTAATATTACTGTCTTGGGCGGGTGCTTATCTGCAGGTATCTCTAATCCGAAGGCACTAAATATGCAACCCACTTGAAATTCGTTCAGCGTGCTTGACTAAACTGAGATACTTTCCAATTAAAAGTCACGAATCATTATGAAGCTTGCAAGTTCTAAATTGTTTTCATAAATACTGAACTGTTCTGATTCTTTTCTTTCTGCTGCTCCTATGCACGACAAACTGTCGTTTCAGAAGCTGGAGACGACGCTCGAATTCGCCTCGAATTTAAATAAATCCAGTGTGCGGCATTCGGTCGCCCGATAAGGTTCCATCCGTCAACGGATATTACGTTTCCCGGTAAACCAATGATATATCAGGTTCCCCTGGCACGGCGAGCCCCGAGAAAAGGCACCCTTGCCACGGTAAACGCGGCTTCCTCTGGAATCCCCGAAGAAAACGACCCTGCACGAGATTACATATCGTCGAGAATTTATATTTTAAATCGAGTCGCATTAGGAGGACCGCGTTCAGACCGTTTCCAAGCGGAAGAGAATGCTCGCGCGCGCGCGACCCTGCTTGGTCTCCGCGTGCCCGCATCAAACGTGTGTAATAACGTAATAAATAGACACTTTAAGCGACGACCACCGCTGGGACATTCTTGTCGAGGGGGCATTATGCTTAATGTTTGACGTCGCTTCCCTTTAACACCCCCCGACACATCCCCATACACGCTCGTGCGCGTTCAACTCTTGCCTTTCCTCCTCTGTGCTACCCCTTTGTGTTTGGATTTCGGATTATGAGAGCAAAGGACGAGACGTTGCCTGGTGAATCGTTTAATCGCGTTGGCTCCGATGGGATCGCGGTTTAAGCGCAAATTTTGTGTTATGCTTGGAGTATACAAAACTGTTTAGGAAGCATAGATCTAATTTCAACTGGTCAGTGGGACTGACTAAAAGTAAGGAAGAGATTGAAAGGTGGGATAAGCCTGAGAAGGGGCTACGAGCTAATCGTGGTTTTGATTCGTAAGTCATAGGACATATGTAATTATAAAATCCTTTGTCGTTGGTTAGTCTCTTTCTGTTATCACGTGTTACACGTTAAATGTTTCAATCGACTCTTATTGAAACTGACTAAATACTCCGTTTAAAGCACTCATATGACTTGTCGCGAAAACCTTGAATTTCCTACAGCGTTTTTAAGGGACATAATTACTTAAACGCGTGAACAATTTTAATCATTGCCCAAAGGTTATCCCGCTACAGCTAATGACTAAACAAAATAAATTTTATATTAGTATGATTGATCGGAATTGAATCCCAGATTCCAGAAGCGATACTTCTGATCAGGTAAGTCGCTCATTTGTTGATGACGCAAAACTGCAGTTGCAAATTAACTACCAAACGCAGACAACCAACGGGGGTTAACTGCGTTACCTCGCCCCACCTAATTGACCAGGCCCGGAGTTTTCCTATGTAAATGTTTGCAAAACTTGTTCTCGAGCAGCTTATACCGGTGACAACTTTTAATCAGTTCCGGTAACGAATTCCACTGTGCTGTGGCCGCGGTAAAACTCTTATAACCGTGGCAAAAAAAAACAAGGAAGAAGCTAAAGTTACGGGGCGCGGAATGTATCGAGGAAGCCAAGGCAAAGAAAAACCTACGGGACGCATTCGAAGCTAGAAGTTACTGGAAGGAAGCCATCATAAATGTTTCATAACAGCCAAGAAACGGAGGAAAAGATTCTTGCCTGAAATCTCCGCGTGAAACTTGCCATCGGAGGAGAGACATAAATCGTTGATCACTTTCAACCGACAGAATACATCGCCCATCCGCGTGCTGCAAATAAATGCAAATGCGTGCTGCAAATAAGTTTAAGGGTCGTACATAGTAAGATACGAAGAAGTGGATGGCTTCGATCGGCAAATAACAATAAGCACGTAGTTTTTCGGCCACAAAAGCCGCACGGTCCGCTTGTAAAAGCCATGAAGCACGGTGGGGTGACAAGTACAATGTCTCGTCGTCGGGAACCTCGCCGAATTTTTATTTCGACCATCAGAACTCACCCTCTTCGCATCGTCTGGCACATCCCCTGTGCCTTCCCCCTTTTCCCTCGCCTCCATTCAATTTGCTGGGTTATTTTTCAGCGTAGGCTGTACTTAACAGGGCCATGCGTTCTCGTGGACAACGATTTTTCAATGGTGCAATGCCTGCATCGTGTGCATCAGCGTTGGTCGAGCGTGGAACACGGGGAAAGTTGTCGAAGTTGATCCTTCGGGCAAAATTCAGAACACTTAACAGTGGCTGCAGTCGTGGTAGAATTGAACATGCACCGGGATTTAGAGATCGTTTGTAGTTTTTTACAAGGTTTTAGGGAATGTTATAATATAATGTTATATTTTCGATAGTTCTCATTTCAACGATTTTGTAACGTCACGCATAAAGTATGAGATGGTCATTCCTCTGGGTGTATTGTTTTATCCAAACGACTGTACATTATTATAGATTCCATTTGGTAGACGCTCTTCTTTGAACAAGTTTGTTTTACGTTTCTGAAAGCACGATGCGAAGAAACATGACTTTTGGACAGTCTTCCTTCTCGTGAAATATTCTGAAACATGTACAAAATGTTGCTAACGTATCGAGGAAATGTTAATTATACGATAACAGATAACGATCAGTGGTTTAATCTGTAATATTACAGATCTGCTCCAAATCACTTGCAAATGTTAAAACCCCGTCATAATACAGTTATGGTCACTGTATAATGGAATTCGTTAAGCGTGCTTTCAGGTGTCCTACCCTGTATGAAAATAGACAAATGTAAGCTTAAACGTTTCTGCGTACGTTTCCAATTTTTGTATGTTTAGATTTGAAGTTGAATTCGACTGTCTCAAAGCTCAGATGTTTCAGAGAAATGTTTCGGGCGTGTATTGGATGATGTTTGATTGAGTATATAAAAAATTACTCACAGTTACGTGCTGGAGAGGGGAAAACGAAGTGGCGAAGTGTTTACAGAACTATTTATCAATTCTTCTGACCAATTTGTCTTTCTGCCTCTTTCGATTTGATGTGCTAGAAATATATATTTAGTCCGTATTCCTAAATGCTGTGTCCTCAGATTATGTAGTGATTTTCGAACACTGCACTCCACCATACTGCATTAGCTCTCTAAAGTGTGAAATGTAATTGCCAACTGTCTTGCAAGCTAAATTTTTCGGTTGTCAGAGCCCTATGACTTTTTACACAGTTTTCTATAAACTTTAATAGTTTAGCTGGCCTTAGGCTATTTTTTTTGTATTATTCATTGCTTCACATAGAATATGCTTCCCTGCTGTGTTATATTGATTATCTTCTTTGAAAATATTGAAAAGCGTGACGAAAGATGACATTTTTGCCCAAACAAAAACAAACCGACTTAAAAAATACGATTATACGGCTTATATTGATTTATAGAACCTAGTACACTCCCTCTAGTGACCATTTAAACTTCTCAAGACTTATTTTACTTCATAGCCATCAATGCACAACCCGTTTTCAGTCGAAACAGTTTTATACCTCATCGATCATCTCAGCGTGAACTTGAATGCATGAGTTTGTGCGTTTAACACTTAGGTACTTACATGGTTAACCCTGTACATATACATTTGACATAATATCAACGAACAAAAAACACACATATTACTAACAACTTTCTTATATTTTCCTCTGATTTAGAAGAATCACCAAAGAAACAAAAACATAGTCGGGTCAAGAAAGACCCAAGTGACACAATAGAGTGAAGTGTTGAATTTTTGTAGCCCAGCTTGACTGGATTCAAACTTTAGGTGTCTCGTAGGAGAGTTTTGGATTTGCATTGAATAATGCTTGAACGAGTACGCAGCAAATTACTCGCGTTTACATTTAAACGGCCCAGCAGCCGCCTGTATAGCCCCTGTTTCGCGAACGCTCCCAAATGCGAAGCGTTTCGGTATCACCATCGCGGACAACGCACGGAAACTCCACTTTTCAGCTTCTCTTTGGCTAAGCTGTCACCGGCATAGCTCACGGGAAACTTGCCCCGAAATTAACGCTGGTGTAGCGTTAAGGATACGCGCCGCGTGTCCGCCAGCGTGTGCACACGCCCGCGCCCGGAACTCGCGAGATATTTTACAATTACCGCGAAATCCATTAAGGCAAACCGAAACACTGCGTGTACGTGCGAGAACGCGCGGAAATTCAGAACGCGACGAGAAGTTCTCGCGAAGTTATACGAGGCTTCCTCTTCGTCCTGGTGCAAGCCAAGTCCCGCCTCGGGCTGCTCGGGGAAAACACGCCCCGTCCGTTATTTATTTATTTATTTCGAGCCACCACGGACGCCCCTGCAGATCCCATTTTCTGCCAGCTGCTCTCTGCCCTTATCCGTTTTCCTTGGATCACGTTTTTGGCGTGATTGCCAAAATACCATACCTTTGCGTCTTCTCGAATGGATTAGTAAATTCACGGGCAATAAGAAAAAACGCAGGGAATCGGTGGTGTAATCATTGTCGATGGTTTTCAGACAATCTTCTGTTTCTTAGTAATGGTGGCTTAACGTATAAACCAGAGAGATTGCTCAACAAACCATTCAAGAAAAATAGTCTAAAATTTATGACTAATTACACTTTTCCCACAAGATCGATGTTGGGCCGAGTTTCGGCTTAAGTGTTACATGCGGGTGAAGTCACGGATATCACGAGCAACGCGTTAAAGCAGACACAAATTTTAATAATCCCTGCACACCAAACGTAGCTTATATTTTTGCTACATTTATGAGTATAGTCTCCAAGAAAGAATACACAATCAGCTGATACAGTTGTCTTTGGATCACAGGGGAGACTTTCTACGCAGACTTTTTAATCCAATTATAAGAAAGGTGTGATAGGTGTGGCAGGTAATAATAAGGGTGTCTTAATCGTGTTTACTGTTTCTACGATTAAGGATAAGGTCGAGTAATCATTGAGTCTAACTGTTCCAACTAGTTTTCACAAATATTGGCACACTTGCTTACGACGAGACATCTCGCCTTGCACTTTTGCCAAAAAAAAGACGACGCATTGCCCAAAAATGTTATAATCATCGCAATTCTTTTATTTTTAAAAACAAATAATGGACACGCAATAAAACTAGCTCTCTATGCGATAGATGACGGATGAAGAACACTTATTCAGCGCTATACATTTAGTCAAGGAATCTTTCAAGCTGCCCCTAATCGTCGAAATACGAGTGGCCTAGGAGACAACAGGAGGAGGTCGAAGGAGATCGCGGAAAGTTCGAAGGTGGAGGGAAAAGGGGATAAAGAAGAAGGAGTAGGGGCTCCTTTCTCTCACGATATAAGCCGTATCAGTTATAATTTACAATGTTATGGCGATTTTATGTATATCTCGGCGCAGAGCCGTGGTTCCCCCCGCGCCGAGAAGTATTATTTAAATTAAACGGGGCTAAACTAAGCGAACCGGCGGCGGCATCGAAGTGGCGGAGAGGTGCCGCGGCGGTATGCAAATTATTATCGCGGGGCGATAATTTAAATGCATATTTCGCCTCCTATATCATTTTATTATTGCCAGCCAAGTTAAGTCGGTCGGTGGGCGAGCGTTTACGAGAACGCTTCGCCCTCTAACCGCCACACCGCTATCCAGCTTGTATTAGAAACGCTATCGAAGCGTTTTCCCCATATAATCCTCATTGTTACTGCCTGCGGGACCATAATATCCTGTCGGGTAACGGCTACCGGGCAGGATTAATACCCAACGACTAATTGTATAGCGGCAGGAACTGCCAGCTCATCCACCTTTGCCTCTGTCTTCGATACATCCTCATGGTCTGCCTACGCTGTGTCACTTTGCGCTTAATGACTCCCTCGATTAATGATATTTGCTGTCGTACACGTGCTGGATGGTGATGCATCGAACAGGATTAATTGCCTATACCTATACTATCGGAGGGTCATTCTTCAGCGTGTTGAACGGACGCCACGATTTACTTCCACTCACAGCAGACTCACTTATGCTGTAATCAACGAATTGAGTTTATTTCGAGGTAAATCGAAGACGTAAAGTGTCGCAGAGATCTGTTTAATTTCAATTCCATGCTGATTGGGATTGAAGAAAAATGTAATTTACGGATTTAAATGGAACAGTTGTATATTACAGGTTAAAATTGACACAAAGCGTATTAAGATTCTTGAGATTTTTAAAGCTCAAGTTCTTAAAAGTAATACTCTCCGAGGTCTTCAAACTTGAAGTGTGTTCTTTCGAAACAGAAACTTCGCTTCATTGACATTTCTACCCGTTACAAGCTGATGTTTTCGAATCTCTATGAGATGGGTACTTACTTTTCGATCATCGTCCAGTGTTTCACCTTACGAAAGCGAAGCGTCATTATGAGATCCTCCTACTTGCTTCGCCACCTACAAAAACACTACAATTACTGTGCCTCGCGGCGTATTCAGCTAGATTTACATTCCGAGGAATAACCAACCCCCTCGGTTTCAAGAAACGAGATCAGGCAGCTACGCGGGGAGTTACGCCGCGTCCATACGCGTATCTCGAACCATGAAGAAGAAGGGTTAAAACCTAGGCCGGGTAGTATTTTAATTCGTGACCGTTATCGCTCCGGTGGCCAGGGTCAGTAGCGAAAGATACATGTAAGTTGACCCCGCCCTCGAGACCTCTCTGGACGCTTATGAATATTAATTTCGCCCCGTTACCCCCGCCACCGTGGTCACCCCCAACCGAAAACAGACCCGACAGGAACAAATTAGATCTTTCCTTCCCATACATTTATTCCTGCGGCTTCCCTTGGACCTCGAATGGCCCCTCTGCTTTCTTCCTCGTTCCGAGCTGCGCGTTTCTGACGCGACGTGGCTCGATTATTCGAATGACCATCGTTGATCAATGCGGTCCTGAGAATTTACAATGACGAGTTAGCATTTATCAGGATATTAATCCCGCCTTTGAATAGCTTCTATTCTGCGGGGAAACGCCGAATCGTGGGATTAAACCAACACGTTAAATGTCATTTCAGTGGTAAAAATACGTTCGCGACGTTCCTCGTAAATACCTACTCTAGCATACCCCACCATGGATAAAAGATAATTCATAGATTTGAAAGCTAGAATTCCAGAACTGCACTAGCTTCTCAGCTGCGTTTTACTCTGAACCCTCAACTAACATTCTCTCCCGAATATATGGGAACCGAGTATAACATGGGGATCTCGTCAACGTCTGGTCAACCCTGATCTAAGCGAATCTGTGGTGGCGATGTAGCCTCTCGCACAGCAATCATCGCATCTCTTGGAAAGAGAAAAAAGTACCCCGCCAGGCAAAGTAGAGAATCCACCAAAATTGAAAATTTCTACGACCATCGCCGAAATTTCATCGCCAGTTGCTGGGAGCACAGGAGTGAAGTGTACGCTATCTGGCTAACGCACCATTCATCCGCGAGTACACGCGAGCACCGGCAGAGACGTAGTCAGACACACATTTCGTAGCCCGTGCCCCTCCCTCTCCCCCTCCTCCTCCTCCTCCCACACGCAACGAGTTTATCTCTGTACCTTTCGGATGTTAGACGACCCTCGGTATTTCCTGCAGTTTAGTTTCCCAGGGCGCGACTCCGTGTGATTTCGAAGGGCGCGCGGTGTTCCAAGCCCGCCGTCCCGTGTATTCCTGTGTAGTACTAGTAATACAGGCTCAGGTAGGCACAAGTACGCGCGAGCATTCTCTTCAGCAGCGTGTACACGTACACGGGGGTAGGATAGAATTCCCTTGAATCTGGCAATCTCATAACCGGGAGTTAAAACCACAGCACGAGTGTCGTATCTTAGGCTGCCTCCAGACCCCATCTCCAAGAGACTTTCTCTCGCTTTCCAGCCACGCTGGATATTATTATCAGCGCCCAAGTTTCATTTCTGGGGATAGGAGAGCGCGGTAGCCTCCTCAACTGTAGTCGTTGGAGCGCTGGTTCTCTGAAACATCATACACTACTTCGTGATCCAAGCGAATGCATAAATATTTCGATTGTAGGTCGTAAAACTGATTTTGGGTGTGAATTGTCATCAGCCACGACTGATATTCGAATGTTGCTGAGATGGATGATTCCTAGGAAAGTGCAATTAGAGGATGCATGTCTCTTCGGTGTAAGCTTTTCGCTGCCTCGACTTGAACCTTTCGATTTCAGGGGGTCAACCTTAGGATACAGAATGTGGTTGTAAAATATCCATGTCATTATTTAAACCCCTCGCTTTTGTTCGTCACAGACAGTATTTGCCTTTTGTTTTACGCATATACTTCTTCATCACATCGGTATTTGATACGATAAACATGCTTAGACTGGTTTAACGTTGAAGGCCGAAGTGTGATTAAAGCATTTTTATTTTTAGAATATTGTTATTGTGAAACTACATGTTTTCCTGATGGTACAGTAGATTTAAATGTTTTTGGTTTAGAAAATCTAATATTCTCTTCAAAAATTTATTGTGGATTATTATAAACAATCCCTTTCAAAATAACACGATGAAACATATACCTATATTAGTCTCGCGATTCTGAATTAACTTTTTAAGGGGTTACGCCTTCATCTAAGGTCTGAAAACACAAGTATTATCGGGATTTTTTTTAAATTTGATGACTTTTTTAAATGAACGCTTGTATATTTGAATGTATACATTTTATAATTATTGCATTTTTTTTGCAATGCGATATCTAAATAAATAATGGAATTATAGGCCCTCTCCCTGCAACGTTTTTTTATTTAAGCACTTTACGATGACCACTGTAAATTTGACCTAGCTCATCAGAAATAAAAAATTCCACCACATTTAGTTAGTACATCATATTATCTAAGTAGTCCTTAATCGTGGCATTTTCATTTCCGTTGCATAGTTTTTATTTTACAGATGAAAAATCGTGAAAAATGAGAGCGACTCTGTGGCGAAAATCGATACGTTTGCTACTAGAAGCCGCTATTTTTTAGCACATTAATTTTTCAAGATAATGAACAATTAAGGACTAGATAATCTAATATACCTACTAACTAAATTCCCGTGAATAATTTATTTCAAATGAAGCAGTTCAAAATTAGAGTGGCCACCGCAAACTACTGCAAAAACTAAATCGCTGCCCGGAGATCGCTGATATTTCTTTTATGTACTTATATTTTATAAGTAGTTTAACATGTACACTTTCAAATCAGAAAGGGTTGACAAAAAACCCTTCTCGTTTTTCCTCCCAAAATTCCCGAATATACATATTTTTTTTCAGACCCCACAGGTGGGTATAACCCCCTAAAAGTCTGGGATTTACAGCGTTAACAGTATTTAGCACAGGTCTCAGGTCCATGCCCTCCGGATGTCGAAGCAGAAGTCTTCTCGACACAAGCGCGTTCCTCTGAAAAGACTCCCATAGTTACACCCCAGTCCAAGTACCAGAGCCCTTGGCGCCAATGTCCGCGTGCATGGACACGGGACGGCCGTAAACGAGAATGTCCACGTCCGGCGAATGGTCACACACATCGCGAGGAGTATAAAAGTCGGTAGACATGAAACCAATAAAACCATTTGAACCCAGTGCTGCTATCCGCAAAAGAGAAAAAAAGAGTGCCACTCAATGATCCCAAAGACACCCTAACAACCTGGTCAGTGTTCATTGCTCGCTGCATCCCAACTAACATTCTTTGCAATGAAGAAGGGAACGCGATTTCAGAGTTACTATTCGGTCCGCAGGAATGGAACAGGATCAAGCAGCCCGTGATGGGGTCGTCACAGTTATACGAACTCCGGTTCTCGGTCTTTTCTCCGGTGCCTGCTAACTGCATTTTCAAAAGTGGACGAGTGCTCATGGTTTATGCCTGCAGGCGCCAATGTCCGCGCACATAAACACGAGCGAACGCTCGCACGTTGCGTGCAATGTAAAGATCGGTAGGTGGGAAGGTCCTGGACGATGAGAGGAGCGAAAGTGCGGGCTGGTGGCGGAAGGAGAGACGGGAATGATATCATCGGCGGTGGCCGGCTGCCGGCTGGGGGGTGATATAGAATTTTAATATAGTGGTTTACGAGCGTGATTGTCCGCCCATTTTACGGGCGGCTATAGGGCGGCCATTTGAATTCTTAGATCTGCATACTTTGCGGAATTGCGTGGGTCCGGCTGGCACGAGGATGGCCGGCCAGCTCCATCAACGATCGCGCACTTCCTCGCGCTGTTTCCGCCGTTTGTTGCAGCTTCCACGCCCCAAACATCTCGCTGCTCGCTCTATATTACGGCTTAATAAAGCAATAATAACGCGAGGCCTTCGAGACACGTCGCGGGTGCACGTTTCGCCCCGTGCACGCGTGAAGCCGGATAGAATATTGGTGACAGCGAGGGCGAGCAAGAGGGAGAATTTCCATCACGCTCCACGGAGAGACCTTCCACAGTCCCATTTGATTACCATAGAATTCGAGTTTCTGCCAGCCGATGGAGGATTATTAATTTTTCCGCGACACGTTCCTCGAGTTTTCAGCCGGGCCCACGTAATCGGTCCGAACGCGGAAAAATGACTTACGCTCGACCATTATCCTCGCGAGATAAATGCCCTCGTGAGCGCGGCAAAGTGACAGATGTGCTCGTTTTATTGATACCGGATACATGGGATTTTATCGCGTCGTTGCCAACAGAATTATGTTCAAATTTAAATTCGGCACTCCCTTCGGGTCCCTTCTTATTAGAATCATCACCATAGACTTATTGCTTTGCTGATGGTATTTTATTGCGTCACTTAGAGATAGAGTTTTTTGTCAGCAGAATATGCTCTATTTCACTTAACATATTAATTCACCCGCTTCTTCGCGCAACCATGCTTCTTCTGTGCTTAATAACGATTAAAAACGCATCAACTCATTTTATCCGCCGCAAATGTTATGTTTATGCTTTCGTATGAGTGTAATTATTGAACTTTTGCAACAACTTAACTCCTCATATTTAATATGTGTATGGAGTAGTTTTTACGTAATTAGTAGAATTACTAGATTACTATATTAATTGATTTGCTTGAAATTTAAATTATTTGTGCCAAAAGCCTACCCCCTCGGGCTCTTTGAAATTCAAATTTTACTCTAAAAACTTACACGGTACATTGCACTTAACACTTATGAAATGCATACGAAAAATTGAAATGGCAAGAAGGGGAGATACAAATATATATAAAAGCCAGTGTAATTGACTGAAAGGTAAGGGGAAACGATTAAAGGGTCATATACGTTTCTCAGCATTAAAACGTGGTTAATGTTTGGGAGTGATTCAGGGATAAACTATTAGTCCGATTGGTTTAATTGTTTTTGCCTTGTATAGGTACGTATTTATAGATTACAAAACAGGTCTGAGCGGTTCGTACGAGCGGTCTGAATAAAAAATCTCCTACTTTTTAACAATCTTTGGGATCGTAGTTATCCGGTGACTTCGCCATTCTTTCGAAAAAAAATGCGGCAATGGTAACACTTTTAAGAAAGGGGTCGCGATTTTCGCTATAAAAATCGTACGTTTTTACTTGGTATTAAAAAATGGTTCTGTTTAATTGAAGAAGTTCACCGTCACTGGATAACGAATCTTATGTAGAATATAAATAATGATAATAAATGTGTAAATAATGATAATCGGATGAACGGCGAGGCAGTTATCATACCCACCGTCTTGGAAAATTATGTTTCGAGAGAAACCCACATTTTTAAAAAATTTCCAATTCTCATACCTGCGGTACAGTAAGGTGTTAAAGTGAACACACTCTTTTTAAAACAGAATAACTTTTTTAAAATGGATCCAAACAGCTTGAGGTTTTTTGAGAAGTTAGAAGGATTAGCTTACTACGTGACGTGTTTCGTCATTGAAAAAAAGAGAGAGAATCGGAATATCAAAAAAAAATAGTGGAGGTCGCTTTTTTCAACTTTTGTATCTGAGCCTGTAATGAAAATTCAATAAACCCGTTTGTAGATTGAAGTAAATTTTATACATGCCTAAAATTTTATCAAAATCGGTTCACCTTGCTCTGAGCTACAACGCGATTTTTCAGCGTTTGTTGCTTAGAGCAACGTTAACCGAAATACATAACCAACATACATGGCCCCGTAATATTAATCTGTAACTGTATACCCCAAACGATTCACAAGAATAGCTTCAAAAATCATTATCACTGTACCAGTAGTGTACCATACTTACAATATTTAATCAATGGCAGTTGTTTGCAGTTAATAAACACTAAAGAAACAATCCACAGCAAACATGTCGATCACTTAAGCTACATCAAGCAACTTCGTCTCAACCGTTCGCTTAATTACCAGCGAATGGTAGGAAAAACGATTACGACACCGTGTACGATCAGGAAGGGGGTGCTGTCATGAGCGTTTAATTAGAAAACAGCCGAACCGCCTACGCCCAAATGATTCGTCGAAAAGAGCGCGCAACGCGACAGGTGGTTAAACAGAGAGGGAGGGATGTAACCAGATAGAGAGACCGTGATGGCTGTTGCGTTAGCGTATCGCTGATTCGTGTCTCACGTACACGGGGATGACGGGAATACGCAATAAGTTAATCATGTTAGCGGCTCGCTTGATTAAACGAACGATCAAGCTGATGGTGGCTGTCGTACAAGCCGCGCTGGGACCATGGGCGCGGCATGCTCTGGACATTAATACAAAACTCGATTGTCATTCGTCGCTTCACCCCCACACCCCTGATTACCGTCGATTCATTAACCGGTAGCCACCCCAAAACGAACCGCTGTTTCACCGGAAACCCTGTTAGCCCTCGTACGATGTCGCATCGAGTCGATTCTGCGTCACATTGTTTGCACGTCCCCGTTTTCTTAAGTAAGTATACCGAACGTCGTCCAGTTGTTATTTAACGGTAATGTTATCGACGATACATGATAGTAAGTATATTTTTGGTAGTTTAACCTGGATACGTAGGACTAAAATTTGCAATTCAAGTTAATCCTCAAATTACGGATTTGAAAATATGAAATGAACGTTAAGTGGAGTTGTATAGGTAGAATTTTATTACGTACATTAAGAATTAGTGTTTGAAAAATTGCGCAGTATTGGAATTTTCCTCGACGAAAATATGGAATCGAGGTAATTTTGTCTCCTTCTCAATGATATTTCTATTTTTAAATTCAGTTCAGTTCGATAAGACGATAACAATTGCAAAAAGAATCATATCGCAAAGGTACCGGTTTCTTGCAAACGATCATTAAAGATCCTACTAATTAAATTGCACAGAGTTGCTATTATGGGTGGAGCACTGCTCACACTGCCTGTTGTGACGCACGCGCGAAGGAGGACGAAGCCGCGAAAGGAGCTCGACTTTTAAAAAGCACTGGTTATTGGTGAAAATTGTAAAAATTTCCCACGAAAAAATGTTATAGGCATTATATACAAATAGAAGATGAAAATTGACCAAGAGATTCATGGTCGAAATGACTTTTCCCTACCGATCCTTGTCTTCATACGTTTCATTTAGTCTATAGAACGCTAAATCAATTATTTCACATCGCTTGACTGGTGAGATATCGTCGTCAGAACTGTTGACATCTTCTATTACAGTACTTACATTCTAAACCGATCTGTGTCAAGAAGAGACTGAAAACATCGCTGAGTGGCGCTTTTGGAGCGTGCCTGGTCGTCGAGAAACGTGCCAAAATTTCCGCGGGATAGGGGGGATGAGAGAGTGAGTAGATAGGGACGATAAAGGGGTGTCGGAGGACGACGCGGGATGTAGGAGGGTGGGAAAGCGAGCGCGAGGAGCGAAAAGAGGGGCGGGGACACGGGATTCCCTGGTACCGATGCCGACAGCGGCAGCAGGCTGTAATGCGTTATTAATGAACACCAAGAATTTCATTAAAGATTGTTTGTATATCAAACTGTCCACTAAATTATGCCCTATAACCCCCGTGGCGCCTTCCCGTGCCTGGAAACTATTGGCTGCGGCCGCGGTAGGCGCCGCCTTTTCCACCTACTATCTGCACGCGATTCTTGAACCGTTACGGTATCGAACTATTCCGCCGCGTATCGACAGAAAACCCCTTTAAATCAATCGCAACGGTGACTAAAACGGCGAGGCACTGTTTCGTGGTCGAACAGATAGATCAATCGTTCAGCGAGTCGCGGGGCAAAGTCAGTTATTTCACGGCCATTGGGGCCGGTGTTATCGGAAGGGACGGTATAGGTAAGTGCGACGAGGAAAAAGAAGAATGCACGAAAGAGAGGACGGGGGTGGCAGGAAGGGGCGAAAGGGATAGAACGAAGAGGCATGACGCGTCGAATGAACGGCCAGGGGGGGAAAGACAGGAAGAGACTGGGTAAACGCGGTGGGTGGAGAGATACAGTTAATCGTTGGGAAGCTATTAACTTCGGACTGGAATGCCCCATAGCGCCTCATTTCGTTCAATGCAAATTTACGCCCGACGTCGGCCACCTAACGGGTCCTGCCTCCACCTCTTTCTCCCTGAAAACGTCCCGTATACCGGGTGTATCCTGCCCTCCTCCGGTATCGACTCCGTTTTCGTCTAAATAGAGTACATCGATCAAGAGCTTTCTGAGAATAGCTACCGAATTGATGTGGAAGTCTCTGAATATTCGTGGAGGTGCTCTGAGTGAGTCGTTCTCAACACTTCATACTTCGGTTTAACCGGCGAGTAACTGATCTCTATGCGGTCCACTAGGATCCATTTCAATCGATAATTTCATTTATACACATTACAGAATAAGCTTCTGTATTGATTTAGGATCTTCTGGCTGTTTGGACATTCTTCTTTTCTCAGGAAAGTGATGCTAACAAATAATAAGTAACATAAATTTGCTAAACCTAGGGTAGGCCTAAGATCATAAGGTCTAAACTCTGTATCTATTATACTAGGTGAACAATTCTGTCTTCTTTTGTTATCCTTAAAGATAAATGATTAAAAAAATCATTTAAAAATTCAGATGTAGTCGTATCAAAGCTCCTGTTAAAGATACTGGATTCAGGATTCATGAATTGGAGAATCATATCTAATTGAAATTCCCGGAAGGTAATGGTGCAAGTAGTCGGCGAAGAAGCTGCTCGAACTTATCCAATTTGGTTGTCTCTAGTAGGACGTAGACGATCAACGTCGTAATCGAGTGACCCGTTTCGTCGCTGTAGAAGGGAACTTGGACCCTACCATGGCTGTTGTCTTATGAGTTTAGAACTTAGGCTTAATATAAAGTTGCGTGCGTCGCCCGCGATGGAGGCCTGTCTCATAGACGATGACGAGTAGGAATTTCCCTTATTGGACAAACGTGCAACAATTATCCTCATGGAACTTAAACTACTTAAGCGGCAGCAATCGACGAAACGCGTACTTTTGTATTTCCGAGGTTGTTGATGGGACTTTTAGAGAGAGGTGGTAGAAAAGATTCTTTATTGCTGGAAGTGTGTTTTGGAAGTGGATGTTGCAAGTTATAGGAAAGGGAAACGTTCAGAACGTCGCTCTTGAATTGACTGTCGCTTACAGAAAGTTGGATTCTGAAGTTTCAGGAGTGACCATTCAAATTTCAGATTTATGACGAGGTGTTATATGTATAGTTCAGGCTAGCCTTGTTTCTAAGATTTTAAAAGAGTCCCAGGTTTCCAGGCAAAGACTGACAGACCAAGAGTCTGCCAGATGAGATATACAAAACACAGGACACCCTTACAGGTCCTCGAATTCTCTGAGGAGACTTTCTCTCCTCGACAAAGGTATGTAAGTACATATATAATGAATTTAGAGACGATGTGGCAGAGATAGGTGAAACGTTAGGAACGAAGCTATGCATCTTGAGGCGGTATAGAGGAGTTTGCTGACAAATGTGCACATAACGGGTGCTCAAGATACACATAGTTAACGCAGGAATGCGGACTAACGACAAATGATGGCCTCGCTATGTAATTTCAAAAGCACATACGCGGGTGTACGCGCGAAACGAATGTACAGACGGGCTGCTAAACATCTTAATGTGGACAAATGCTGGACTATATCTCAAATGACGTTTACTTTGCATTATTCGGCTAACATCCTCGTTTGCCATCTTTGCTCTGCCCCTAGTTGTAGCGTACGAGGATTGCTGTGCTTCTCTTTTTCACACCACTGAAATCTGACAGCTCCTTGTTGAAACAAAGTTTGCGCTTTCGGTATCAAGCATTTGTATGTTCACGTGCAAGTATAGGTATTTCTTGAAATTTCAAAGTCCAGTGATGGGAACTTCAAATTGATAGCTTAGTTCTATCTATGCATTAGAATAGTGACACATTAATCTCTCGTTTACCCGTAACAAACTTGAATCACTACAAACCTTCGCAAGACACACTGTCCACCGTGCCATCTTCCATCACCTCGCGCTCCATCTTGGCTGCGGATTCTCAGGCAATCATGCCTCAGAGCTTTCGTTAAACGCGCAAAGCAACGGGACAGGGAGGAGTAAGTGTGCACGTCAGGTTGTAAGAAACCGTGACGAGACTTGGGACGTCCAGCTGACTGACGTTTAGCAAAAGCGTCGCGAAACGGTGGAGTTAATGGTGCCGAGTCGGCAACGACAATAACAGAAAGAGGGCCCAGAAAGATAGGAGGGGGTGGCAGTAGAATAAAGAGGGTCGCGGAATGGATGTGTTCACATTATACCCTCTGTTCTTTTAATTTCTTCAAAGGGCCTCTCTCCGCGACACCTTCCACCTTCTATCCTCGGCTACCGGATTAATAAGGCGTCGACGATGTGACGTCTTTTTTCTTTCACCCCCCGGACGGGATAGCAGACAGCCGGCAAAGTGAATGAGAGAACTCTCGGCGAGAGGATAACAGAGGGAGAGAGCACTCTCTTACTGGTACTTAACGGCGGGATGAGATGAGCTGCCGTTAATAAATGTGTTTCTAACTGTGGAAGAGGGGGGCAGGGAGGAGCGTTGCTTGGTGTCGAGGTCCCAGGAGAATGAGACTTAATGAGAAGAAAACTTTTAAACGCGCCCAGTCCTTCGTTTCTTCCTTTCGTCATGCTGAGGCAAGCTTAGCTTCGCACTTTTTTCCAGCAAATCGAATGCAATCAGACAGGGGGGTGCTGACGGAGCCGATTGGATCGAAGAACGATTTTATTAATGGAACCTTGGGTGTATTTAATTGTATGAACTATTGAGAATATAGATAAACGGATATTAAACCTATCACGGTTTAAACCTGTGCGAACTGCTGCCCTTCAATAGCTTAGATTTTTTGTAATACATCTTTCATTGTTCTGTAATACGTATCTTTCAAATTTCCGGCATCTGTGAAATTCGTCAGTTTCATCCGCATGTAGTTTTTGTCGCTTCAATTTGACAAAATTGTACAGATTTAGGATCAAAACATTTTTGTAAGATTTTCCAATATTTTAAACGTCACTCTGCGATCAGGCACGATTTTCAACTGACATCGCGAGACAAAGAAGTACATTCGATACCACCCGTCCCCAAATACCTCGCCTTGCTGGAAAAACTACCCTCAGGGGGTAGAAAAATAATTGCCCGTTGATACGCGCCGATACCATCCCACCTGTCGGGGGATGCCGGGCCGTAATGATGTTCGCGTTCGCGAACTTAGTTCGAAATTAAATATCGAGGCGAAAGAGGGTAGCCCAGGGACCCGTGGCAAGGGAATGTTAAAGAGGAATCCCTCTACAGGGAAGGAGGAAGGGGAAAGGAAGCTCGTGGTGCACCTGCCTTTTTCCCGGGACCACCACCGTGATAAAAATCAAACTGGAAAACAAACGAGGAGCAGGATCGTATTATAAAGTTTATTAATCGATAGACGATGCGCGGCGAGGGTGAAAGTGGAAGTCGAGGGGCTGGGAATATCTTGTTACGGGGCTGGAAAATTAAAAGTGCAATGCTGGGGAAACGAACGATAAAACTTTTGCTTTAATCCTATTTGCCTGTTTAGAAAGTTAATTAATGCATTTCTTTCTCTCTTATTTTTGGTTTCCAAATGCGATGTAGGTATTTGCAGTAACTTTATTAGTATATTTGATTTTCTTGTTCTTTTGTTCCCCACTTATCGATTTTTATGTCTGTGCCAATTTTGTATTTTCTTTTACTCACTTTCTGCTTATTAGACTATTTGTATGCACGGTTGTTTATTCAAGATTAGCTGACAACACAGGAGTAAATCTTTTATCTCTTTATCTTGTTACCTTATCAACGGCTCTCTCACGCCTTTATATCATTATTATTATACATATAAATAATAATCGGCCTTCGACTAGGATTACATATGTAGTTTGTTCAGTTTCTATACCTATACCTATTTAAGTAATACATATGTAACAGGTCTGCTTGATACCTATTCAGAATATAATTAATTATTCGATTATATGGAAAGAAACAACTAATTTCATGACATCAACGCGCAGAGTACTTAATTTATTAATTTTAATTATCTACTTGATTAATTTCCAAGCCCGACCGACTACACATTTGGGTTTCTGAATTCACTCTCACGGCTCAACACAACTAACTATAGCTGTCACATTTTACTTTCCAGAAACTTCGGCCCACTGATCCCCCGATTTTCGAAATCAAAAATTTGCTTATCAACGAGACTGGCACGCAGCTGGCACTGTGGGGCAACATGGGGTTAGTTCTGATGGAGCTTCCCAAGCGTTGGGGCAAGGAGGGCATGTTCCAAGGTGGAAAAGAAGAAATCCTTTGCGTGTAAGTAGAATCCACCCTTCTATACTTGTCAACAGCGGCCGGTCCCCCGAACGACCAGCAAACACTTTCGCGCGACGCGTGCGAAATCAATCCCCAGGATGTGGGGCAACGAGTTTACGGGCCATTACAAGAAATCCCGCTGCTAAAAAGCGAGATAAGGCAGACCGCGGATAATAAATCGCGCTATCTGGCTTGCAGCACCTCCGCGGCTCCTGCGGCCACGTCCTAATATCCTGTAATTAAGAGGGTGTTACGATGACGCCCGAACCCCTTCGGCCTCCCTCTCTTATGGAATTAAGGTGGCTTTACTCCGGTTAGTTTTCAAAAGTTCCCGAGGGCCTGGGAAGCACCGCTGAATACTAACCGCCTCATCAACGACACATGCCACCGAGGACTCGCGTAACATTATCCTTCGCGGCTCCGTCACGGCGCCTCCTTCTTCCCGCGTCTAATCTTTCGGGGTGATTAGAAGCTGGCGAAATTAGCCTCGCGATTGAAGGGATCATTGCTCGATGCCACTGGAGCTTTTTCCCACGAACACCTTTGCAGCTCCTCGCCACTAAAAACACCGCTGCTTTGTCTACATGCAAGGACATTGCTGCGGCGCAAATTCGATGGTTGGAAGGCTGCGGAGGTCTTACAGTTATATTGCTTCTATCGACTTTGCGAGCAGTATTTTTTAGACAGCTATAAAACGTTATTATTATGAATGAAAGTAATATAACGAGGTGTTTGAGCATACTCTAACGAGATGCAAACCTATCTTCTTGGGGGAAGAGGTGATAAGTATTAAGAGTTGCAATTTTGAGTCGAAATAAGGACTGCACCTGGTCTAGAATCTGACTGTTACTGGACCAGTATTATACAGAGTTGAAAACCTTGAGGTGAAACGTTATAACCGATTATATGATACTTTGATAATAAGTAGTATTATTTTTCGCGTATCGAGGCGAAAGTAAAATATTTATTATAAACATATTGGTTTTCGCATAAAAAAATCGTGTGCTACATTTTAGATACTTTATCTATGAACACTAAAGTCATGGTCTCTACAATAGTTATACAATATATTCATTAATACATACCCTAAACATAAGAAGTATAGAAATAATATTTCAACCTCATAGTATTATAAAAAAAAAATCGTGAAATTTGGTGGTGGTTTGAGTGTCTCAGGGTAGCGTAACCCCTCAATAGTAGGCTGAGTCAATCCGAGGTAACATTGAGAACTCTGCAGTGGAAAAATGAATATACCTATGGGGATATTCTTTGGAAAATTTACTTGATAATGTAGAATGGGGATACTGTACCCTAGGCCTTAAACAGATTGTTTTCGTAGGGGAGAGGATGACCAGAGCCCTTAGTAATTGGATGAATAATTTATACTGTGTATAGATTTGAAACGAGAAATGGAAAATGTGGCGACGAGTAAATTGTTTCGAATAGAACTTCTGCAGAGCCCTTATCATGTAGACTCTTACCTGATACATAACAGTATACTAGAGAAAAACTAGTGAACCAACGTTAAACTGAACTGGCTTGGCAACTGAGTCAGCTAAGAAAGTTTACAGAATTGCAATGGTTATTTTAATAGAAGAATTATAGGTGAAGACAATGATTTTAAATGCCAATGTGGTTAGGGTTCTTGTAACGAAAGGAAAGTTTTGCATTTGATTGGCAATATTTGCTTCAGAAAAAGATACTTAGTTTTCAGGGATGGATACAGTGTGAGATCACCAGTCGATCAACTGTTTTCAGTTGCTTAAATAGTTTTAACTATTTATTCAGGTGGTCGAGTGAAGCCTCAGATCATTCGCGACCTCAAAATCAGACACTTCCCCAATCCTTGATTACCAATGATCGCTGCGTCTCTAATAGCAGAGTGCTATCATCTTTCGACGTATGACCGGAAGCGAAGTGGATATTCTAATTAATTTGATTATCACGATGAACGAGGAGATACCCCTTAATTCTCTACGGTAAAAGGGTACACCCGTTCACTCCGACTTGTGTCCTTCGCATTATAATTTCATAAATAAGTCGAGCCCGACTTCCTGCCTACTTCCCGCTAATTCATAATTCCGCAAGTTTTTCCGGAAACGAACGAAACGTTTAGCCGCGGCGAGCGCGAAGACCCGAACAAACTGGTCAAATTAAGAGCGGCAGTTTACCGCTAAAGTTTTTTCGTTATTTCACTTAAGCAATTTCAGCTCGCTTCCGGCCGCTGCCGCGGCTAGGAATCGAGGGAATTTATAAGAACGTGCGTACACCGGCGCGCGTTAAATGCTCGGATGTAAAAGACCTTGGAACAGTTTCTGAGGGAGACCATTAGAACGAATCTCGTGGATTCGGTGTCTTCTTCCTTCCGACTTAAACAACGTTAAATAGAGTTTATGCGTTATTGTGCGCGAAAGTTTCTGCAACCCAGCAGATCCGTGCAGGTGAAGAACTGGAATTTCCAGACAACTCGTCGATTCGATTCCCGAAACAGAGCAATGCCCTGGCGTGACTGAAACGGTGTCTCGGTGGGAACACTATGCAAACAGCTTCGATACAGTACCCAGCCTCCCCCATCGGCCAGCGGAACCAGAGCCCCGAAGCGTGGAAACGCGAGCGGCCGAGCTTCGGATTAAGCAAATGGCGGCAATAATAGTGATTATTCGGATTATGATATCAGAGCGCGAAGTGGGTTCGCCTGGACTTACCAGCACAGCCACTAACTGCTGCGCCACCAAATCCCGACTTCAAGACACCGGATTAAAACTATTACCACTTCGCGCCACCCAGCCTCCAGCCCTTCTACGTACCCGAAAACCTGCCTCTTTCTCTCGCCCTCGTAAGAAACTCCATTCGACCTCCTCTGAAAACTTGGTTATTTTAAATGCCAGTGGGAATCTGAGATTTTCCTGGTTTCCACCATTTCCAGACCCTGGTACGAACGATATCACTGTAATTTATAAGCAAGCTGTTTTTCAAGGGATATATGTTTTAATACTAGTTCAGCTAATGACCCCTCGTTTCTTTCTACCATGCATACACTTACGTGAAGAAGAGACAAGAAGGGATGTGTACAACTGGCGAGGAATCGAGTTTCCAGACCAAAAAACCACCGATCATTTGACTTTCTTAAAATTGTCTTCACTCGTTACCCGATAACTTAATAACTTTAATAACCGATAAGTTTCTGCGAACTGCATATCTTTCATAACACGACGACATCCGTAGCATCATCCACTCGTATTGAAGTCTCCTTGCAGTAAACGCATTAGCAAGCTGATCCATAAACTCCTCAGATCGATACGTTTTATTGTTAGCGTGAAAAGCAGATGTCGAATAACATCGATGCTTCTTTCCTAAATCGCAGTTAGTGGCAAGGATTCCGTGGACATTCGCCATAACAGTTCGCAGCTCCTTCGAGCTAGCATTCCGTCGGATAATCGTTATAGGAAGAAGGTGCAACTTCGGGGTAATAACTTGGATCGGAGTGTCGGGCGAGTCGTGGCATTAATTCGGTAACGGACCACGAAACCGGCGTTATTTCGTCGCGCCACCGGAAGATCGTCGCCTCTTGGTTGGCTCTCGTGGCTAATTATTGTTTTAAGGATTACCGTTATGTGTTTATTATGCGACCTGGGAGGACCTTTCCTACCTTAATATTCGGTAGATTTCAGCTTCGGTCTCTGTACGTGGCGCGCCACCAGAGAGACCCCCTCACACACCTCTGCCCCCTCCTTCGTTCTCCTCATCCCTCACGTCGCAAGCCGGCCTACGTTTATGAATAATTTTCGCCACTCGCGCTACCCCTAGTTACCCCGCGCCGTTCCACTCCCAGCAAACGTTCCTACGAATCGTCCCTGGAGTATTCACCTCGTAAACCTGTGTAATGCTGAGTCCTCGTTCTGGAATTTGGGGAGGGGAGGCTTCAATTCTTGGTACACTTGTCGTTTAAAAGAAAAGAAAGGTATAGATATTTATAGCGCGGACATTCCAACTCCTTTGATTATTTCGTCGGTAATATGACGATAGATAACGAGAGATGACCTTAAAATAATCTGAAGGGTAATCCTGAACAGGAAGAACTTCCACCGCCACAGTTTATCACGTCGAACCTTGCAATTGAGCTGGATAGGCGTAACGTATACACTTGTCTCAACTAAACTTAACGAGTGAAACGGTGAACCGGCAGATAGCATCGACATTTTTAATTCAGGAGCATTCACGCAAATGGAGAATATCTAGTCTTCCGGAGCCGTCCTGACCAGATTCGACAGCGTACGATAGTACTCGATGGAACGGCACGAGAGTGGCCGAAAATAGCTGTATAGCAGAAGCACACCACCGGCCGGGGAGAGAGAAAAGTGAACAGAGAAGGGAGAGATGCAGAGAGGTAAATGGGAAAAGGAAGGAAAATGTAAGGTCCGTGGCGGGCAGTCCGTGGCCTGGTACACGTACCGCTGTAATTAAAAGAACCGACAGATGTCCCTCTTTTGCCTCTCGGGTTTTATTTCGTTACGACACGACAACGACGATGTCCAGGACAATGACGGCGCGGACGAGCAGAATGCGTCTCGCGTATTTAAATTCTCTTCCTCCGCCAGCCGCTGCCGGAATTCTTTGATTAGAAGAACCGCTGCAGGTGCCTATGGGCGCTGCGCGATTACCCAAGTGCACGGTTTTCTACGTAGACGCTGCACCAAGCCACCCTGTCTCTGGCCTTGCTGGCTGGTGCACGTTTGTGCACGTAAAATGCCACCTCCCTCGCGCGTCGCCGGACGAGAAAGGACACCAGCTCGGCAGAAAAGACCTGGCAAGGCATTCGTGCTCTGTATTATTCACGCTGGCGATCTTCGAGGCTGCGCGCTTCCGGCCCACGTAGACGCTCCCCTCGGCGCGTTCTAACGAACGGGACGAATGAAATATTAGGTGGTTGCGTAAGTTATATCCGTTTCAATATTTTCCACGTTGGTGTAAATTGTTAGTGATATCTTTTCGGCACGAATAAGCACTGGGTGCTTATGAGCTTACTTAGTTCATTGTGGAAGTGTGATGAACTAAAATGAGAAAATTACCACTTTTCCAGTTACCTAACAGACTGCTTTTTTCTTGTGACTTGGGAAACCTGTTTCGTGGCCACCCAAGGCAGAATCCAGCTTGCACTAATCGAGGCGCGATGTCTCCAGAGAATTGTACACCTAGCTAGACGACATTCCACCTCGTCAGAATTATTCACCGATCCTCCAATTTCACTCTTCATCTTTCATAAACTGGTTCCGTTGTTAACCGCTGATTCGACGAGAAATATCGTTCAGCCGGCAATAAAGTTTCTCTTGAAGCTGATAAAGCGCGGTACGCGTAGCCAGGCCAGCTAGTCGCGGCTTCTATATTTTCCTCCTGGCCGCGGCGACATTTTTCAAAAGGCGCGGATATCATCGGGGACCATCTAAATCATCCGGCGCGCGCTCGAGCACAACGCACCCTATGCTCCTCCGTTCGCAAACACACCCCCTCTCGCCGAGCACCCTCCTCCGAACTCGCCAGGGTGAGGTTGGTGATTTTCGTTAGCGCTTGCTCATCGAAAAAAAGTTGGTAAAAGGAAGGGCGGCGGGGAGGAGGGGGAGGGGGAGGGAGGGAGGTTTGGACAGGTCCAGCCAGGAAAGTGAACCGCGCAGAGGGAGGAGGGTGGCAGCCGTGTGTGGAGACACTAGGTATGGGTAGGCGCGTATGTGGATTACTGGACCGAGAGCGGCTGCGAGAGTGCCGCGTGTGGTTTCCCGAGATTAGCCTCGGGTTTATATCGGGATTACATATGTAAAACCATTAGGTTAAATCATTTTTTAAATAAACGCATCCTATCCCCTTTCGCTGCGGCCCGGGACAGATAGGAGAGCGGCTGCAACCAGCCCTTCCTGGGCCAAGGGCTGAAATCGGCCGCTGATGCGTGGCAGTAAAATATTTCGCGACACGTACGGCACGTGCTTCCGGTTCTCCAGCGATCTCTCGTTGGACATCCTTAACCCTTCTGGCGCCGCGAATCCGTGTATAACTTGAATTTCATCGACGTAAATACTTGTAGCCATGTATGTGCCAACATGCACCAAAAGAATTACTATGCAAATACCAGCTTGCACGTTTCTTATTATATATGTGTTTCGCTTATATATGTGTTCATAAAATCATCGTGAATTATATGTAGGTATGTGTAACATCATTTTCCACGTGAGTCGTAAACAAAACACACTCTCACAAAAGATTGTTGAAAGAAAGCTTATGCCACAATGGGGGGAGGGGCGCGTCCTCAGAAGAAACTCTGTAGAAGATAATTAATTGGTAGAATCTTCAACCAAAGAATAGTTTTTTTTTTTCAAATATTCGTCCTCCTGTCAAATAGAATATAGGTACATGGAAGTAGAAAGATAATTTGTTTTTTAGGGTCGAGGTTCTACTAACGAAGATCATGACCGTAACATTGTTGATACCTCGCACAAAGTATTTCTTGTATACTTAAACAGGAAAACCCAAGATGACCAAGTTTTAAAGAACTATCAAATGAATTAATTATTTCCCCTCCTGTTGCGTCAAAGCTTCAGCATTTCTCAATCGTCGATGGCTTACGGGCCAGCAGAACCTTTTAGGATTTGAATGGAGAATATTTACGATTCAAGTGCGACTGCCTAGTCTAATCGTGAGACGCGCCCTGCCGCTTAAGGAAGATCGAGAGCCAAGACACGCAGGACACGGAGCTGCAAAGTAGCAGCAAGGAGCGCTCCTTGGAAACCGATGGCCGCGATGAAAGCGCGACGCAACCTCGAGAATTAACGGGCTTAGTTGCCGACGCAGGTGTCGTCGGGAAGGCGAACGTAAGCGAGAGCCGGATGAATTACGGCAGGAGCGTCAGCCAGCCCAGAGGAACGTTGCTCGTTATATTTTGCGTAACATCCCGATTTTATGGGCCCCAGGCCTCACACCATCGGTCGCGTTCTCCTTGCTCGTGGCCCATCCACCAGTCTTAAACAGAGATGCCAACTATCGTTACGCGGAAATCACACTTTCATCAACCTAAATACCATCCAAATTCGATCGATCGAAGTCACTTGATCATTGACAAATAATGCTCGCGATCACGAAATGTTGGAAGCCTGTAAACATTTTCTGCTACTATTGTACAGAATTTCTTACAATGGCTGAATGGAGTCATTAACGATTCCTTCCGATTTTCAAACGCGTTGGGCACTTAATTAATTCATCAAATGATACAACGGAATTATCGAGCACTTCGACAACTACAAAGTACAGATTATATTTCTTCTTTATATTAACAACTTAACAACTAAAAATTTCTCTCATTGAACACTCGAAATATGCGTTCTGAACCAATCGTCATGTAAGACTTCTTGCAACAGAGAGTCAGCTAGTGAACTTCTTGTCAAACAGAGGCATCCTTGATCCCGTGATACATCGTCTTTCATCGTGGACCTCGAGTACAGCCGGTTTAACGAGTTATGTCTAATCTATGCATCCGCTTATCATAATGGCTCTCGTTATATCGTGAGCATAGCTTCCTAAGGCCGAAGAACCACCCCCTCGACTACTGGTGTCGCCTAGCCACCCTCCTCCTTCGCGTACCATGCTGCCGCAGCAAAGTAATAAAAATACTCCGAGTTACTGAACGATATTACGTCGTTACGGGGTCACCGAGCGGAATTAAGTGCAGCGGCTTCTTTCTGAATATTTACACCGATTAAGTGCCCGTTGTGTATAGATTTATGCCCGAAATTTTTGCGTGAAATCTTCAATTCGAGTCCCATCAATTTTAATCACCAACATATCCTTCTTCTTTTTATCTGGGGAAGATAATGAGAAAGGTCATAGGCTAACGGGCGAAGAGATCTTGGGATTCAAGAATTCGAGATGGAAATACTCGGTGGGTGATTATCCTAGACATCACGGCCCATTTACCCCAGCAAATCATATTTCTAATTACTCTCCGCCCCGGAGTTTTATTATCCTTCTCAACAACCATTCTGAATTATTCTTCGTTTCGCATTGCCTATATCTTCTCCGTTTCAACCATCCTTGAACAGTTTCGATCTACGTTCTTTCCGTTATTAACATAAATAATGCTCGCACGATTTGGGCGCTTTTGTATGCAGCTTGAGTTCTACAAAAAGCGAGCAAATAATAGTTGTGATTATTTCGAATCAGTACACTGGATTGTGCAATCAAACAGTTTAGATCAGCACCCGGAGCTGTGGAATTAGACAGCCGGCTCAACTGCACCGACAATCGCTCGACAATCTAAATTAAATGTAATCAAAGTTTTACCATGGGTAGCCTATCGATCCTACTCTGGACTCGGCTAACCGGAAGAGAGATCCTGTCGCGCGGATGAGCATTAATGGCTTTATAATCTAATGAATTTTTAGGTTAAGCGGCGAAAAAACCAGTGTGAGATCCGGATAGGTTTTTTCCCCGGGATTTATTGCCGAGAAGGAGAAGGTGAAACCGAGAGAAGGCCGCTTATCTGCCGTTCGCCGCTACCTTCAAAACCGATGTATTCCACTGGGGTGGACGCTAATTTTATTTCCCCCAAAAAATGAGAATTTCCGTAGATACCTCTTGCTTGTATAGAAGATCACGCTCCACCCTACAAGTAAAAGCATAATTCTTTCCTTTGGCAACTGTCTCGTTGCATGAACAGCTATATCTTCTCTTCCACGGTGTCTTATATCTTCAGCTGCTGCACCTACCAAAATTTGAGAGATTACTTCGTACTCCCATTAATTTTCTCCCACCACCTTTCAGTGTTGCCACCACTCTGCCTAAGAAATTTCATTCTTGATGAAATATATTCTACTTATCCTTGCTTTCGGGTTGACTTACTGTGAGCATATAAATCGCCAAATGAAGCATTAATTAATATTGTCCTGCAAGAAACATGTGAAAAATCGGTTATCAACCATTTGGTACTAAGGTTTGAGTTCTTAGTACCTACTTGTGTTTATACAACAACCGTTACCATTCATCGCATGTTTCCTATTGGCTTCACGTTTGGCAAGGACTGAACAATTCCTTGGGACTACTCCTTGGAAGAGAACAACGCGCTTTCCTTCTCCGTCAGACAGATTGGAAGACAATTTCATTCACAGGACGTTGAAGAAAAGCTAGGAAATGGATAAACAAGCTGTGCAATGTTATCAGGGAAGGCGAAGGGTTAGGGACTGGTGAATAGCTACGACGGAAGCGTGGGTAACGTTAAGCAGAACCGGAAGGGAAATTCGCGACGGGGACGGCCTTTCCAGAGCAAAATGATACGACACCGCGTAAGATCCGCTTTGAAGTCAGCCTCTGCGCGCCATTCTTTGTACAAATTGGAAGAAAAGCGCCGCGTAAAAAGCTCCCGTGCTCCGTACACTTCGCCCGGGGGTTAATACGTTTACGTAGGAAAAATTATTTTTAATTTTTTCTAGACTGCTTCCGACGAGAGGGGGAGGCGGGGCTGTACGAGGGTGTGGCAGAATGCGCAGCACCGCCGTGTAAGAATTTCTTAATTAGATTCGAGCAGCCGGCTGCGGCTCTCTTTCTTTCGTTTCGCCAAGAAATTTGCCGCGGTGTGGTCCGAGTCAAAAAATTCGAGCATTATTAGAGATTTTTTCTCCTTTGAGACAATGCTAGCTGCCGGTTTCAGAATTTATGGCGTAGAGCCGCGTGCGTGGGAATGTAACCTCAGATTTTACACTTTTGGAGCTTTCATGCGCCGTAGACGGGAAATATCTTAAGGGGGGATATTTATGAATTCTTTTTGAAAAAAAACTATTGTTAATATTAGATTAAACTCTTTTGGGGTATAATGAGGCATCTTTACTCAATGAGGCACCTTATCTGAATACCTGAGAGTCGAACAGGGATCCTAACATAATCGGTGGAACATGTTATTAGTTATTGAAGATACTTGCACTAATATATGAGCATATCAAAGTGATATTATAAATCCCTTATATTCACTGTATGTGGTGCATAAAGTTACACAATTCCCCCCGAATAGGTCAAGTATACCAACATGAATCTCTAGTATTATACTCACTTATATAAAAATATCTTTTGTAGAGTTTAGTTTGACCACCACAACACATAAAAAATCTCTCATTAAAAAAGGACTATTACACGAATGGCCCCGACAAACAATTGTCATTCACAATTAAAAGGGAAAGTTACCTTCTCCCCACATATTAGTTTCTAATCTTAGCCAACCGCTTTACTACTTAGCTCCTGATCTAACAAATTTACCCACCACCTCCGTTCGCCTCCGAAAAAAACCTAGACAGCTGCGATAAAATTCAGTATTCAGAAACTCGTGAACCAGTTACTTGTTGGCAGGGACACAGAACGCACGTATGGTCTACCGTTGCGCGCAGGGGTGGCCATAAATTTTGATAATTCCGAAATTGTGACAGAACGAAGAAAAATCCCCGCGAGGCTGTGGTGCAAAGTGCGAATAAATCGTTGCGTGTGCCTTTGTCAACGAAGCATGAAAGGTTGGACCGCACAAAGGAAAAAAGAGAGGGACTCAACCACCCGCAGAAAGTGCGAGAGAGAGAGGGACAGAGAGAGAGTGGGAGGAAGGGGCGGGGGGGGGGGGGGGGGTCAGAGGCGCTGGGGGTTGACCACGTCGTCTGGCTTGCGACCGACTCCCTCTACTGGTGCGTGCATGCGTACATTTTTATCAATTATTAAGAACTCGTGGCGTGCTTTTGCAGCGAGGCTGCTGGCGATGGTGAAGTTGCTTTCGTCCTCGTGTAACGGTGTAACCAGTCGTTGCCGACGATACCCTATGCCCACCGACCGTTTTTTTTTTGTACCTCCTCCGACCCTTCTTCCCTCTCTCGCTCTCCCTATTTTGCGTCGGGGACGTTCTCGCTCACTTTTTCCTCTCTCCCTCTCTGTCTGTCTGCCTGTCTGTCTCTCTCCTTCGTGGCCCTCGCCCCCTCCTCTTTCCACGGTGCCGCGGACATTAATAACGGCCACGGGCTAACCACCGTCAACCCCCTTTTGCCAGCGTTACCGTGTCCAGCCGCGGAAAGTGTGAGAGTAATAATAAAATATACGAAATGTAGGCGACCATCGTTGGCCGGCAGGCTAGCCTCGTCCCGCTGAAAAACAAACACCGCGACACGCTTCAGTGTGTTCCTTCGTTATTCGTAGGGTCGGTACGATCGTGAAAGATTACGGTAATTCGCGTTAAATAACGACACGTCGCGTGGAGTAAGTATGTAGCATGGGGGACGAGGAGCATGGACGATGTTTTCTACACTTTGCTGTTGGAATTACTAGGGTGATCAGTGATGATCTGCAGAAAATTGTGAGCAACCCACGACTTATCCTGTCAGTGTTCAAAGGTGAGATTTACGTCTTCAGTATTGTGATTTCAGACGATGCCAGAACGTGCAACAGTTTTTTACTCGTCCTAGTTGCGTAGCCTATGATTTTTCTAAACACTTACACAGGCGCTCTTTGAGAACCGGAAATATACTGTAAAACAGAAGTGGGCTAAATTTTTATCTAATGGTCTGTCCACGCCACATTTTGTTCCAAAGGGAATATGCCGCAGTCATTGTGAAATTATGGGGGTTTAACTCATCATTTTGCTGATTTCGAATTTGTATATAAAATACAACGCATTGAATTTTGCGACTTTGCGTATTTTCGTGAAAATGGGTTCTACCTACTTATGAATTTTTAGTTCGGAAACTATTTATCGTACCTAGCTGATTCTTGTTTTATTTTAATCGAGAAGAATCTACCTTTTCGAATAATTTTTTGTTTAGGTTGAATAATCATTTTTCCAACATTGAGAATGATAAACAAATTCTTCTCTTGCAAATTTAAAGAAATACTACCATATTCGCTAAAGTGTTTTCTATAAAATAAGCCTATCTCGAGACGGTGCAGCGCATATTAAACGTCGCAATAAACTGTTAAAAACAGCGGTGCGCCTGTACATAAGTGAACCGCGCGAGCCGCTAAGTATTCTGGTCGGCTGACCGTACCGCTACCACCCTATATTGTTTCAATGAAGTCTACAAAGAAAGTCGACAGGTGTCATAGCCGCCCCAATGGTGTCATTTATACCCACAGAAGAATTTCAGTAATCCAATCTGGGCCAATGACACTTTCTTAACAAAAATTAGATTTGTATTTACGATCTTGTTTGTTCGTTGATTATTTATTGAAAAAGTGTCATTACTCGATGGAAAACATGAGATGTGTTTGGCCCGGTGGTGGACTCATTCCATCGAGAGAGGATAAGGATGGGTCACGAAGGATGGCACGGGCAAAATCATTTCAAATAACGGGGTTAAGGGTTGCAAGGTAGAAAACGAACGAAACTATTGTATTGTACTGAAAACGGTGTCAGCCACATCAGACGAACAAGTTTTGCATAAAATTTCTTTCCCTGCTATTGGCGTAAAGCAATGGAAGCTTCTAGTGCATCTCTAACAAATTTTACGTTTGATTATGTAAATCAGAATGAAAAGTGAGAACGTGCTGCTGGCTTAAGAGCCAACTTTGCAGCAGCATTGCCTGTTACTGGCACTAAAAGTTAGTAGTGGTAGGCCCCTTGTCTCAACATAAAATTGTTGCGCAATTTTTAACTATTTTTTTGTGACCTAACAGTTCGTTTGCGATGTATGGTTTCTTCTACATTTTTCCTCTTCTCAACACACAGATTACATAATGTAAAAACAGTTGAACATTAATTTTCAGTGTTATAAACAATTTTTACGGGCGGTTTTTTAACAAATATTCTGAAAGCCACGACAAATAATTTCTTTATACTCTGTACATATGTTGTGATTGAGCTCATTATCATTGGGGAACATCCCCAAGCGTTTAGTCTATATCAGTTGAGCTTCGAATAACAAATAAAGTTACAGCATATTTTATTCGGTTCATTCTTTAAATAAAATTGTATTTAGATAATGGCCAACTGTGCTATAAACTGATAATAATAATCGTTTAGGATAGATGTAATCATACTATTGAAACAAGCTTAAGGTCTTTAAGGTAATTAAGGTGTACTTTTTATTTTCATTGATTTTCATATTGAATTCCTACCCTTTTTTACCTTCCAGAGTCTACAAGTTCGATCACTTCAACTCAACGGTGGAGATTCGGAAAGTGAGGTGGCATCCTGGTTCCACGAATGACTCCCACCTTCTAGTACTCACGTCGGAAAATACGTTTCGGTAATTCATATTGGCATAACTCTCTATGCTTCGAGGAAAATTATACCGTCATTGTCGATTATAAAACTAACAATCAAATAATGACCTTAAGAAACTGAGTAAACTAAAGAAAACTATTTAACCATCTAAATTACGTTTTTCACTGTTTACCTACTGTAACTAAAGACTTGTAAATTGAATGTTTCAAGAAGTCACGCCGAAGTAGTTACAAGTACATGGTTACAATGATTCCAAAGAAATTACAAAATTTACACTGAACTATGTTTTACTTTCATCCAGTTTGTATGAGTGCGAACTTGGTAACACACCAAGGTTGATTAAGTCCTGGAGAGTCGGTCGTATGACATATGGTTCACCATCAAAAATACCAAACTTCTCTTCCCTTGGTGACACTGCCGTGGACTTCGACTTCGCCACTCCCACGCTTCGCAAACCGGAAATGTTCACTGGCAGAGACATCAACAAGGTATCACAGTGAAGTCGCTGAAAGTTCGACCTCACAACGAGCCATGAAATTATATTATTTTCTAGCATGCATTATTTCCAGAACAACGTGGTCGATTGGAACCAAATTGAATGGCCCATTCTAGTTCTTCGAGGCAACGGAGAGGTGTTGACTGTTCATGGCAATCTTTTGCTCGATAAGTATGTGAAAAAAGAGTTTTGTGGAAAATTTAGACCAAATTAATCGTAGCTCCAGTTAAATTCAAGTTCCAAGGAAAGAGTTCTGGTTACAAAGCGAAATATTTTGAAATAATTTTAATAGCTATTGTGTTCACTTCGCGACCAGAATTTGTCTAATTTTTTCCATTTCAATTGGATTTCATAAAGACGGTAAAGAAAATATCGAATATGTAATATGAAACTCTAAATATTTACTCTCAAACTACTATCTTCACAAATGTTTAAACTATACAAAATTAAACTACTTAACAATACTTAATTAAAATTAAGAAACAAAGCAACGAATACTTCGAATTTGAACATTTATTATAATTAATCATTCTTTTATGCACTGCGCAGTTTTTTATTGCCGTATAATATTCGTATGAAATATAATTACAAATTTGATATCTATTTTTACTTTGGCCGCAATAATTCATCATTTTTCACGTGTGCCTGTTAATCTTGTGAAGTCACGAGAGCCCGATGGTATCAGCATCTCTCACAATGTATCCTCCAGCCGACGACAATTACGGAATAGACTCCTGTTCCATCATGTGCTTACAAACTACCCCTCCTATCGTGGTTATCGCCATGTGCAGTGGAAAGATATATCACGCAATATTGTTGAGAGAAGAGTTAAATGACGGCGGCGGCGACGACGACGCGGACAGAAGAGTAAGTGTCCTGCTACCATTCCAACGACACGAGAAACGTGGAAATCTTCCAAAAAATAGTTACGGGTTTTAATTACAGTCTGACTCCCACTCTGAGTCGCAAGTAAAGCGGTGGGGATAGGCGTTCGATAGTTTGAACGACCATTTGGCTTTGTTTCGACTAGAGTAGACGATACTATTTTAAAACATCTTATTGATCTTAAAAATCAATGAATGACACGAAGATTTACGGCAGAAATTATTTGTTCGGTTATCTTTTAGTTATATAATCCCTAATAATTTATTAATCTACGCAACTAAAGTTTCGGTGCTTCTCACAATTTTAACAGGCATGTTGGAACTAATTGATTTTTCTGTGCTTCTCGAATGCCTATGAATTTTAGATATGGTCACAGTACGGTTCCACTTACAGTCTCTACACACCGGACGAGGCGCTTTATGTTTACGAGTGTGTGGAAATAGAGCTGGGTCTCTTCTTCGCGGATACCGACGAAAAGTACAGTTGCCCTATACACCTTCGTTATGATAAAGGGAACAAGTCTAGGTAAATTTTCAGAATCATTCCAGGATGAAAATCCATTATGATTGGGTCCATAATTTCCTTTTCAGGTATTTCTGCTCTCACAACGCTGGAATTCATATGGTCAGTTTACCAATGGTCTCTCAATTGGATGAATATATCAACACATCAGAAGGTAGGGAAGATGGATATCCTTTATATCCGTGTACTTAGGCAATCTTAAACTTGTGAAGTACATAACAAATTAAGAAAAATTCCGTAGCTGTGGTAAATGTGTGTAGGTAGTTGAAAATTAACCCTTAGCATCATGATATTTTTATGTTGCCCAGAAAAATTTTATCAGTGCATTTTTGTCCACACTTCATTTTAAAAATTAGCAAAAAATTGCTAGTGTAACAATTTTTTATATAAATGAAAAAATATAACACCAGTATTGAGCCAATACTCGGTTTTGCAGAATGTTACACTAGTGTTACATACATTAATATGTTCGAGAAGAAATTTATTCAAAAAGGAAACCCGAAATAATTGAGAGAAACAATTATCATTTACCTGGTACTTACAGTGGCCCTGGCGAAATTAAGAGTTGTAATCAACAATACGTGATAGTGTATCACAGTAGAATTTCTACGGATGTATTTCTGCCCTAAGGAATAGGCACTTGTTACATATGGTAATAGTAAAGTAACGCTTTAGAGTTCATGAGAAAATTGCGCGCACGACTTTTTCAATTCGAGTAACACGGGTGTTACATTATGATACTAAGGGTTGATCTTTCTGGTTTAAAACACATCTCACAAATGTATTTGCTTCCGAAAGAAACGATCCATTTTCAAAGATTCAATCTATTTTACTGAAAACTTCGTCCACGAGCTCGGAGCTTTTTCTGAGAATACAATCTTGCAGAAAATGAAGATGCCCGATTACCATCGCTGTTGAACCAGTCCAGCTCACAATACTTAATTTGTCGGAGGACTAAACATACGCAAACGAACGAAGCCACACCAATTTTAGGATTCGGACTTCTTCAGGAGCCGTGTGTCCTGGTAGCTCTGTTGCACACCGGTGATGTTGTCGCCCGATCTGTTATTGATCTTCACTATTTTCCAAAAATTGAACCTCCAGAACCCATAATTAACATAGAAAAGAAAGTAAGTAGTCTTCTTGGAATCAGTTGGCTTGTTCATCATTTAAACTCTTTGACTGCCAGGGAGAAACCGGAAGTCAGTCTCAGGGCTGGGCAGGTTTTTGAATTTGTTCTAGTTCCTAACATTAGACATTGTACTAACACAATTTTCATGTCTTCCATTTAATTCATTTCTACAAATTCGTCTACATCTACCGTAACGAAATCTATACTGTTGTTAATGGTCCCCAGTGTCTCTAGATTAAATGTATTCGTCAATAATGATAGTAAATGCCAGAGAACGGACAGAGGTCTTCTATGTCAAAAGTCATCACTGCCAGTCAAAGAGTTTTTTCTATTTATCTAAATAAATAGCAAGACAATTTAGACTCTAGTACATTAGTAGTAACATCATCCCAGTTGAAATTAGATGTTCAAACGATTAAGTAGAACTGTTTGTATACCTCCAAATTAAGAATTCCTGATTATAAGTAAGAAGAATTGAGAGCCAGGGATAGACAATTCGAATAATTGACATGCATTAAATCACACATGTATGTATATTTAAGGTTCACAAGGAAGCGTTTGACGTGTACATAAAAAGATTGCTGAAGCGCGAGACTTCACAACCGATCATGAAGATTGGATCAAAGTCGATGTCTCTTCGAGAATGCTTGCAGGTATTCAATTGTTCAAATATACAGTACTGGCCAAAAGAAGATTTGAATTTGATACCTTTGTAAGTCTAATACCACATTTCACGTATCATGTTGGTATCACTGGTCTATTCTGGGGAAACCCCTCGCGTTATACTGTATAAATTGTGGTATACAGCTCCATCTATGTAGTTGAACTATGGTTTATATTTTAAACTTTCTTTTTGCCACAACTATGAATTCGAAAGGAGATGATCAAAGTACTTTTATAATTAGCTTTTATACCACTCAACCGACATATTTCGCAAAGAACACTTCGTCAGACACGATAAGGTGAGAGAGGAAATCGGTAAAAAGGTACATGCATTAAAAGTAATGAAGACGCATCTACTGAAAGAGTTGGACACTTTAACGGAGGCAAAAAAAGAACTGAAACAAACTGCTGAACGTTTGGCTGAACGTTACGAAGATATCAAGGATGAACAGGAGAAATTAGCCCAACGGTAAAGAGAATCCCAAAATACATTTGCAACATTCAAAAAGTTTTTTGATATACCTCTATTGATGTAGTTGTAAAATTGTTTAAAGTTTTAACCACTGAATTGGAAACAGCAGCAGAATGTAGATGCGAATCATTTTTTAATGTACAATAAATCCACTGTATTACAGTTATGGTTTATTATCAAATCATTCATTTGTAGAGCGAAAGAAGTATTACGATTAGTCAATTACAAGGAACCTTCTATGACTCCCATGGAAAGAGCAGAAGCCGAGGAATTAAGGAAAATGGAAGTGAAAATAGAGGAATTGAAAATTAGGCTGTTAGAACTTAAAAAGAAATCAACACAACAGGCTAAACAGGCAGAGAACAATGAATGCAACGACAGGAGGAAAGAAATTGTTTTCAGAGGCGATCAAGAGAATACAATTAGAAATAATCTTGGACATATGTACGTATTATTATCACTATTTTATAAAAATGCACTTATGCAATAACGTTTTCATGCTGGTCGGTCTTTTTCACAGAACAAGGGATATAAAAACGTTAATTACAGAGGTGAAAAAGTTGGAGGAGGAAGTGAGTATTTAGGTCAAATAATTAATAAAGTATTACTATTGTTACTTCTAACCAATTGTAAATTTTTATTACATCAAAACATAGGAGTAGCGTACAATAAAAAATGTTTTCATTTGCAAAATAATTTATTACACTAGCTGTACATATATTCTATGTTCTGCCGCTTTGCTCGTTCAAAGAATATATACAACAGTTTCCCTCTTACACGTCTCTTTTAAATGTTGGTACAAACAGTCTACAAAACTTACGTATTTCAATTACAGTGAAAATTATATTTGTGCAGAAGTTGTCGAATTATGGTAATGATATTTTTTCTAATTGCTCCAAATTGAAAATAAATTTATAGGACTTTTATAAAAACGAAAAAAGTGTCGTGGTAAGTGACAAATTGTTACGAAATACCTTGTAAAATAATATCGAGTACTTATAAATAAACAGCTTGATTTGAAATACTTTTATCATTAGACGGTATAAAAGAATGAAATTATGGTTTTTGAGCATGATTTTCGCCAAAGGAAAAAAACGCCGGCGATTCATCCGCACGGTATTTTTGTTACGCGATCAGAAAGTTCGTTTGCTACATCACGTTGCTCAAGGCACAAAAATATAATGAGAAACGTCGTTAGAATCCTCCATAACTTTCGACTGTAGCAATTTTATTTCGAGCCTTAGCTTCTCCTTTTCCATTTCTTGTTTTCGTATTTCATTCGAGTAACAGTTTATCTGTAACTTCAACTTGTCCTTCTTAAGTTTCAACATCTCAGTCTCATGATACAGTTTCCCTTTTTCCGCGCGCAGTACTGCCAACTGTTCTTGGAGTAACTGATGACTGGCTTCATCTGATAACATCACTTCAGGCGCGTCGATATCTGCTCTTCCGGTGGTTGCTGATTTCGAAACATTGGCCTCACTTTCCGGCCCACTGTCGGCTTCGATCTCTGCATTCGTAGCTTCTTTCATAATCCAAATTCGGGAATCTGCAGTTTCGTGGAAAGCGCTCGGTGATTTATCAGGTTGCTGCGACTGTGGCGTGAGGGACCTGGTCGGTTGTTTAGGGGAAGTAGACGGTCCTTCTATCTTTTCCATGTCAGTAGTAGGCGCGATCGTTTCGATATCTAAAACTGATGTTAAAATAAATTACAAATAATATTCTATTTGTATAATTCAGGGTTAATTAACTGGTGGCTCGCGAGCCACCGGGGGCACCTCCGCGTTGCTGCTACGCAGAACTCTTCGACTGCGATCGTCCGAGTTTGGTAGGTATGGAGGAGGCCGTTCTGCGTTGCAGCAAAGCGGAGGTGTCCCTGGAGGCTTACGAGCCACTAGTTAGTCAACCCTGGTACAATAGAAATAAGAATCTGCTGTTATAACTGAATAGCAATTACCTCTAGCATTAGGAGATTGACTACCATCTACCGCATGCGACAAATGATTATTACAATAATTATTAAATTCCCTTTCATCTACGAAAACAGAACCATCAGCATTTACAATTGATTCAACAATCACAGAGGGATCTCCATCTTGCATTACTAACTCCCCTACAATTTCGCCGTTAGCTGATATTATGTCCCCATCGTTATTTGCTCTCAGCAGTTCGCCTTCTGTTGTGTCAATCTCATCTACCACTTCTTCCTGTGTTAATTGACCGCTGTAAGAGTCTTCGCCATCATTCCCTTCGCTTACTTCTAACTCTGCTGGCAATCTCTGACAAAAGAATAATTACTTTAATTAAATGTACTGTGAGATTATGCAATGCGAAATAGGATATCTTACATCTTGACCCCACGGAGACTCCTGCTCTTTCTTCATCCTCTTTATTGTTTGTGCAATTTCATCTTCAGACTCCGAATACGTTTTTTTATCATCTCTGCCTTGCATTTTCTCAATATCATGAATTTTTTTAAATAAATGATACGCCCTTTCGGGCGTTATATTTCTCTTTTGTTTATTCGCCGCTGCTATATTAAATAAATCTTTGGACCTAAGTACCTTGTTTGTTCTTAATCGTACGTATTCTTTCAATCGCTTGCGGTCAATATGTAACTGCATGAGATCCTGTACTTCTTGCTTAATTTCACCGCATAATTTTCGTTCTTGCGGAAGATTTTTAAATAACTCCTAACAGGATAAGTAGAATCAAGTGAATCATGTTGTAAGTTCAGTCCAACGTTACACAGTTATTATTATTTACCTCTGATATTTCATGATTATGTTCATTATTAACGCTAGTTACTTCTAACTTTGTACCATCTTTCGATGCTCTTAGCATAATATGAGCAGGACAATTTGTCCTTATCGATCTAAGTAGAAAGTAACACGTATAAAATATCGTATTCGAAGGTAAGTTTGATTATATTCATTTATTTCGAATTAATTAATGTAACAGTCTATTATTAACAATATGTAATCTTATGAACTAACTGAGACTGTCTTCTGCCAGCTCCCCGTGGTAGAAACTTTTGACCGCCATAGATACAAGCATACTTCACGGAATAATATTTTAAACGCTCGCTAATTGGACGAGCGGTTTTCATATGAGCTCCACTGACTGTTCTGCTATCTCTTCTCCAATAATGAACTAGACTACGCTTTGAAAATTTCTCCAGTTTATGTTCCAGTTCTTCGTAACTGCCAAACATTTCCCCCAAATGGAAGGATACATCTTCATCTTCCACCGTACTTACATCCATTATAAAAGTAAAGACTAACAATCTATTTCATAAGCAAATATTCGTCATATATTAATTAAAGAATGCATAAAAAATTAGCGACCAATTGTGATGTTCATGGAATGATTTCTACGTTATCCTATGTGCCATGAACATCGCAAAAGGGAAGGTACAGATGACAAAGAAACAGTAAGTCGAGAATGTCTATATATTTTATTACAATTTCCGCAACACTGTGTAATTTCCATTAAGACTTATATAAATTCCCAGATCATTTCGCTCGAAAGTAAGCGCTGTTTATTTATTGACTTCTGAATTACAATTGCACAGTGTTCAAAATATTCCAGAAATGTGAACAGATGTTCTGGATTTACTGTAAGTGAGACGTTAAAGGTAATAATAGCGATGTTTACAATTTAGTATGTGCGTGTAAAAGTTTGGAAAAGAAAAGGAGGTTATGTCAGGGCAAATTAAGTAATATCTTTAAATTTATTGGTGGCATCTTTGTTTAATTCTCTGTCTAATTTCTACTAGCTGCGAAAATCCTTCAGCAGCGATCGAATTTAAAAGAGAGACAACGCTCTCGTTGGTCGATATTTTGAGGTTAGATTTCGATTTGATTGGCGTGGTAGAAGCCAAAGGTGAAGAAACCGTGAACACAGCCAGATTGAATTACTCAAGAGCCGGGACAAGTAGGGCGGGATTTTCTGTTCTCTATTAATTTCCAATGTTTACAGCGGTAACTTACGGCCTGTCACATTTTTCGTAGCATCCCTTCTTTCCATCGGCGTCTTATAATATTCGATTGTCACGAAAACACGTACCGTGATTTTGCGCCATTTCTAAAGGACAAGTGACTGAACAACGGCGCAACTGTTGTGATTTGTCTTGCAGTCAAAAGTTTTTATATTTTCTGTGCTTATATTTCAACCAAAACAAACCAACTCTATTTCACAATTTATAAAGTTGTCATTTCGGATGCTGGAAGAGCATAATTTATTTTTCTAAATAATGTCAAATGCGCAAGTAGAACGCAATAACCTCATATTGGTTTTCGCGGCATGGGAAACGTGAAAATAATAAGTCGACGATGTAAGTAAAATAATATTTATTCATATGGAAGCTTATTATTAGCTTTCTACAAAATTCTTTTACACATGGATACAAACATTCTCGCGAGGAAGAGAATTCACATGAAAAATCAGAGGGTATTAAACATTTTTTGGTTCCTGGATGAGCCGTCAATTGTCATTTGTATTGTAAAATATAACTATAAACTGTAGCGTATAATCATTAATGTAACCAATCGCTGTTGTCTTCAGTATCCATCGGAGGAATGGGTGGTGGTTCGTCTTGCAGTAATACTGGTGATATCTGTGAACAAATAGGATTTAAGAACGCAATATCTAAAATGCGACGCGCAAAATAAAACATGGGAAATAAAGATTACATTGACATTTTCTAAAACTTCAGTCTGTTTCGGTAACTGGATTGTAGAATTACTTGATTCAGATTTTTCTAATTCTGTGTCGGCAGTTTTTGATGTATCAGTTTCTATAATTTTATCAGACACTGGTTTTGTTTCCTTATTGCTTTCTTTGCTAACGTTATAGAGAATTTGTAATGTAACATTCTAGAAGTAAAAAGATTTCTATTAAAAAAAATATAAACACACTATTTTTGAATTCTTACCTTTATCGTACTTGCTATTGTCGATTTTATATAAACGGTGGGGTAGGATTCATCCACAAATTTATCTAACAGAGAATGATAAATTTGGTTCATTACGTGTTTGATTTCTTTGTTTTTACTGTCATTCTAAAAATAACAATCATCAATAACCAGCTGTATAAGAAATCAATAATTACATTTCTTTAAGAAAAAAGAAATAGGTAGAAAACCTTACTTCTTTTGTACTCGTAACACTTGCAGATGTTAGAGTATTGCATTGCTCGAGAAGATTGGAGATTTTATTCTCTAATATCACTTTTTCTTCTCTGTATGTGCTGTTAAGTTCATTAGCTTCGTCTACATCCTTTCTAGTCTTCGCGAGTACGTTATTTACATCTTTTAAAGATGTTTCTAATTCCTCAACACGTTTACACAAATTTTCGTTAGTCTGTGCTAGAGACTTGTTTTGAGCCTCGAGGTTTTTGATATACTCCGCATTAACGCTTAATGTTTCTACAAATTATTATGTGAATGAACGTATTGTTATACACAATTAGTACATCGTATATGAAAGCTTGTGTTACCTTTTGACTCTTGCAATTCTTTCTCTAAAGCACCTATTCTGTTTTTCATTGTACTGATCTTTAAGGAATTATCAGTAACTCTAGCATCAGTACTTTTCTGAGACTGACTATCATTCTCTTCACTCTGAGATGCACTCATGGTTAAGAGCATTTTTAAAGTAGCATCCAAAGCTGTTTTATCTTTTATAGGAGACGTTGCATTTTGAAGTTCAAGAACATGAAACTGTATACGATACATAATATACAGGTGCACGGCATCTTTCTAAACAACATATGATTTCTTCAGTATGTAACTACCTTATCGAGCAACTTCTGCACATTGTCAGCTATCTTAGACATTCCCATTCTGAGCTCCGTGTTTGTCATTCTAGTTTCAGATAATAACATGTTTAACCCTGGATCAATCATTGACGATGATATTGTTGGAGTTACATTTTGTGGCTGTAACAGATACACTTGGCCATCCGAAGTAACAAAATTTGGCTGCAATCAGTGCAAATTCCTAATAAAATAACGATAAGTTTCAGACAGTTAAGTTAATTACCTGCATATGTGTGGGAGACCACTGTGGAGTAAACGTGGCTGTAGGAAGGAAGGGTTTACAAGTAGTATTTGTTACAGGCACGTCACTTTTCGGTTTTAATAGTTTCTGCATGTTTTTCGGTGTTTCGTCCACTGTTTCTTGCGACGAATATTCCTTTTGAGATCCTCCCTCTAATGGTTCCGCCTTAGACACGCAACATAACTACGTTATAGCTTTTATCCTCGTCAGATTCGTTTGAAGTTGTAGATAATTTAAGTGCTTACTCACCTTTTTATGATGGGGTAACTTCTGCGGCGTATCATCCTGCGATAATATACAGTTCATTATTTATTATATCAATGAATGCGAGTAACGGAGTGATGAAAAATTCTAAATACCTCAGTATCTTCCGAGTCGGTGGTAGTAGACGTAGGAATTCTTGGTAACATAGACTGACCCATTTTCGCCATTCGCGATATGATAGAAGCTTTACCGGATGTAGCTTTATTTGTGTAACTAGTTTCCTCAGGTGTTTGTATATCTATTATTTCTATTTCCATCACAACATCTTTCTCTTTGGGAAACCCCGGACCTAGACTAATCTACAGAACAATTATATTTATGATTTTTCTATCGATTTGGTGTACTCAAGTTCGTTAAGACTGCGTAAAATATTTTACTAAAACCTGTTCAGTTGGAGGTAGGAATAAAATTCTTTTCAATCCTTTACTGCTTCCTGTAAGTGTCTTCTCCCAAGTATCATCCATAGATATTTGAACCGTCATTGTTTGCATTGCTGTAGTATTGCTTTTAAGAGGCTGCGTTATTTCCGAGGAAATAAAATATCTGATAGATAGATTGTCTCCCTCTTTCGCTACTACATCCTTATTAATTGGTGACAAATCTTGATGAAGCACGTTTTCTATCTTTCCAACTTTCGAAAGATATCGAGCTAATCCTATTTCTCTTGCAAATTCTACGCATACATCGTTGTCTTCGAATAAAATCGACCAATTATCCTTATTGTTATCGTAATAACTTGAATAATTATTTGGTTGCATTATATATAAAAAATCATGAGTTACAGTAACGGTAGATATATATTCGTGCTTGTTTTTGTATAAAATAATCTCATATAGTTTCGTCCCGTTATTCCCCGTAAGTGCCATACCGACTTTGCCAATAGGTACGTAAACTCCATTTTGTCTATAAATAACATTAATTACTATATATTAAAGCAGAAAATTAAAACAGTAATGGTTTCAAATACTAAGACTCACAGTTTGAATGCATGGACTGCTTTAGCTATTATGACTTCTGTTTTGCTTAAAACCGCCTGTGTGACGTTACGAGGGCTGTTTGGTTTCTTCAAAGTTTGTTGCTTCGATGAAGAGTGACTATCCGTTGGTTTAACTTGTAACCCAAAAATAGCAGCCAAATTCGATCTAGAAAAAATTCACATAGATATAACAGTTTTAATTAAAATTAAGGCGAAATGTACTTACAGGCTCGCAAAATGAAACCGGTAATTTTAATATTTAAATTAAAAGCACAAATTTTAACAGTATAACCCCTATATTATTTCGATCTGTATGTTTAAAAATTATTCGCGTAAATCTACAAGACTCTAGTATAATCTTTTGTTGCTATTGAAAGATTTTTTAAAAGACAGGCATTGCAAAAATTGAAAATTGTTATTTAAAAAAATATCGTACCCTCCTGACGGTATAAAATCTGGTTCGTCGTCATCACGGAATATCTTGTCGAGATTGGGTAATTGGTTTCCTGAAGTCATGTTCATGGATCGAATATCTTGAATAAAAGCAGTTTTCTAGCACGATTAAGCCGACGAAAATAACTTAAATCACTTGCGGCTAGCAAGGAACGTTCTGTCACTTGTAACCAGAATATACATTATCTAGATAAAAAAAAATATCTAAGTAATATATCGAACAAAAGTTAATTCTCGAATTCTCAAAACGAATTCTCATTCGTTATTCGAAATGCTTGTTGTAAATATGTTTCTTTTTAATGACATCTAAGGAAAGAATTTATAATAAATTTATAATGCAGTAAAAAGTAAAAAAATTATTTTTCATTTTAAATAAAATCGTGGCGCAGGATATGTCATAACAGAATATGAATCAATTTAACACAGAATGAAATGTCGAAATGAATTTGTTGTGACATATCCTGCATCACGATTTTATTTAAAGTGAAAAAATACCATCGAAATTATAGTACAAGAAGAGAATTATCTTTTACTTTGTAGTGTATTTTTAATAAAAACATTTAACTTGAATTTTTTTATATATATTTTTTTGACATCTAAGGAAAGAGTTTATAATATAAAGCCATAATCAAGGATTTCTTCTAACTAATCGCCATAATTACAGTTTTTGAGTATGCAATACTAAATCTAATATATGCTATAACCATTTAAAGATAATAATTAAGGAGACGTTTTTTTGCGATAACACCCTTAATTTGCTTTCTATATTAAAGGGATATATTCATTAATTGATCCGAAATACAGGTCTACAATAAAAATGGGATTTGTGCAATTAATTGTACATATATGACAGAGTTTGCATAATTTATTATACCTATTTGTAGCTATACATTTTTTATTATTATACATTTATTTTATTGGGTCAAAAGTGTAATGCACTCCTTTCCCTGGATACTGTTTCTCTGCCTAAAATAATATATTAATATTTCAATTGTTGGGCTTAACATTTTCAAAATATCAAACAGAAAGTGAATACTTGCCTGCAATGGTCTAGTATTTCCAAACAGCATAATGATATAATAACAAGAAGCGAAGAAGACTACAAAAAATATGGAACATTTATAAGGATCCATAAATTGTCGGACACCGTAGGAATAACGATCTGGTCCCAATAAGTCAAATTGTTGATGCAACTGTAACATTAAAAAATACTCTGTAAGGATCTACTTGGATGTATAATAGAACTGTAGACCTACCGGTTCTTCATAGTTTCTCCTCATAGCAGGAAAATCCCATGGGTAATAGGGATCTCGAGCTTCAACATTTTCCCATGGCAAGTCTGGATAATCTCCAGCACCGGTCTCATCATTTGGAAGCGGCTTATACTCATTTGGATGCATACCATACTTTTCTGCAGCCTTAAGTCTCTCTTCTTCTGTTTCTGGGTAAATGCCTGGCATCATATCCCTCAATCCCATAGCTGAAGGAAACAGAAAGATGCACAATTAATTTATGCGAGACAATGTTTTGAGTAATTGTAAACACTCTTTGAACAATTCTTATATAATAAAGTTTAATTTATTGGAGCACAGTGGAAAACAGTGCTGGATAATTTTCTTCTCTGAAACACGATACTCACGTTTAATTGTCTGCAAATATTTCTCGAACTCTGTCGCGTAGTGTCTGTTAATGCAGAACAGAGACCCATTTTTTGCCAATAATCTACTCGACAGCTCTCCGAATTTCTTCAAGACAGCCATCTTCACTACTCAACTCATATCTGTTCCACGGTTCCCAATCGTTGCATGTGTAACCCGTTTTTCATTCGATTCCGTTCACACAACTACAAATGCACAGCGGAGAACCGCGGAGAACATACCCCCTCCTAGGCGCGTTTCTGCTTCATGCGGTGGGGATGGTCACGAACGTACTCACCATGGACGTAGGAATATAAGGCCGGTACTCATAGTCGCTACTTATTCTTAAGCAAATGCTTAAGCATGCGTCATCCTCTATTAACCTAGTAGCTAGTAAAGGATGCCGAATGCTTAAGCATTTGCTTAAGAATAAGTAGCGACTATGAATACCAGCCATAGAGACGGAGGAATCGGTGCGGGGGAGATCTAGGGATAAATCAATACCGCCAAGGTATCGATACTTTTATTCATTACTTGTATCGAATGAAAGTATCGGTACCTTAGAGTATATAAACATGGAGGAAGCATGCAATAGGCAAAAATGTAGACGGCGATAGAAGTAGAAAGATATACAGGAGGGACACCCCCTCTCTTTCTAACATAAAAAAAGCCGGCGCTAGAAAGAGAGGGGGTGTCCCTTCTGTATATCTTTCTCTTTCTATCGCCGTCTACATTTTTGCCTAATGCATGCTTCCTCCATGTTTATATGCTCTAAGGTACACTCAGCTCAAACGATTGTGGCCGATCGAGATTCGATTGCATTCGAGCTTACCAGGGTCAGCTTTTTCTCATCGCTAACATTCTACAGTATTTCATGAACATGGTGTGGGCATTGCCAAGCCACAGGCAAAGAGGAGATATAATAAGAGGCGTCACTCGACAAGGACAGAAATAACCTAGGGAAATCACTATACATCCAATTTAAATGCCCATTCGGCAATGATCGTTAAGCTTCGGCAATGATCGGTCAACTTCGGCAATAATCAGCCAATTGTGGTAAGTACATTTAGTCGATTTGAATATCCCGCTCGAAATATACAACCAATTTAAATGCCAAGGTCAAGTAAGGACTTCAAAGGTTCCGCCCGCAGTGACGCCTCTTATTATGGGCGCGTTCCGATTCACGCATAATGCGCGTGAAGTGCATAGGGTACGTGATATATCCTATGCATTTTATGCGCAGTATGCGTGAATCGGAACGCACCCTATACCTACTCTTTGCCACAGGTTCCCGTCTAGAACACTTTTAATTCATGTTGAATGTTGCGAGTTGCGATCCTCGCTCTAGCGGTGTTTAACGTAAGCTCTTAAAGCGCGAAGTTTAAACAGAGTTAAGAATGAACTCCACCGCATTATGAAGCTCTGAAAGTCTTCCACCTCGCTCCCCCCTTCGACCAGAAAGAAGCGAGAAACTCAGACTCGGAATTAGGGCCCCGTTCACGGTACGGGCTCAACGCCGGTCCAGAGCGAGTGGCTAACGCATTGAGCTATAAGAATACAAAATATATGTAAAATCCTACCTAGAGGAATTTTATAGAAGGTAAATGTGTACTTTGAGGGATTCATGTGTACCCAACGAGCGCTTCTACTTTCGCCACCAGATGTCATGATGCCGGATGTCACTTCCCAATAAAGGCTCAGACACGTGTCGGCTTATTTCCGATATAGATCCATCATGTCGAAGCGTGGAAAAATCGGTGTCCACCACGCTGTGCCTTGTAAGTTAACACTAATTTATTTGAGGGTAGTAAAGAAAAATCAGGATAAACTTATGGTGCTACTAAGAATTAGCCAATAATAAAAATGTGGGAAATAGTTTTTCTCGATTTGAGAGAATATGAAATAAGGGTCGAAAAATTATGAAGTAGGAAGTTAACAGGAGTTCTACACAGAGTACTTATGATCAATCTCAAAATAGTTCTTCAGCTAATTAAAAATTGTTTCAATTATTGAACTTTTTCTCAGCAAAATCTTCTCATTTAAAGGCTTTAATGCGTTTCTCATACTTTTTTTACGTTGATAACAAACTTTAGATTTCAATCTACTAATTTTAGAAATAGATGTTTTTTAATATAACGTTTATCACCAAATAATAAACATGCTAAGTAGATTTTTAGTCAGATCTGAATTGGCTTCCTATCATCAGTATTATCCTTTGTCAAAGTTACTCCTTGAATTTCACCCATTTCATTGTTTACCTTATGTAATTTGAAAGAGAAAAACCAAGCATAAGTGCCCTTGCTCAATTTTGCAATGTCAGCGGAAACCTTATTTTTGAAAAATCTTTGTACATGGCATACTGCAATAAAAGTTGAATCAATATTGGAATACTATAAAATCCATGGTTTCAAGGGAATAAACCTGTTATATGAAAATTTTCGTATCTAGAATGCTGATGTCATAGAATCATTATTATACCGTTGCAATATGTTATTTCTGGGACTCTTGTGGATTTTCTGCCATCTATGAAATAGAACAATCCTGTTATATTCTTATTCATTCGGTACTTTCTACTTATTGCTTGATAAAATACTGGCGGTTTACCTGCTTTCTTAATATTTTTCATATCTTATTTAGCATTTATAGCAAAAATATTATTAAAAATCTTTTTGATAAACATAGTCTTTGGCTGAAATTGCTAAAAAAAAAAATAAATCAAATGATGGGATAAAAATTTGTAGTTTAAAAACTATGAAACAAATTTATAATTCTTAACATGATAACAGGCTATTAATATCATTGAATTATTGGGCTATACTGACTGATGATTTGTTGTTATTACAATAGAGCGTCGATTATTCAAACCACTTGGGATTGAGATTGTTCGGAAAATTGAATTGTTCGGAGAATAAAACATGTACTTACCCAATTTATACCTACAGGAAAAAAGTGGCGGGGATACCGATGCTTCGAATAATCAACGGTTCGGATAATCAACGCTATAGTGTATTGCAATCTCTTGACTACCATGTAATAAATAGACAATAATAATGAAAACTATGGGTAATTTTTGTGCTAGGCAAAGAATCTTTGAAAGCAATGCGAGGTCGCATGACCACTCGATCCGGACAACGTAGTCTCTCAAGTAGTTCAACTATGGAAAATCTTGAAACTGGTTCTAGCTCTAGGAAACGGAGACATTCTGTTACAGACACAAAGGATGTACTATCAAAGACACTGCGCAAAGATTCAGAATTGCCTACTGGTTCACAAGATAAATCTAGGCAGGATTTGCTTGGCGAAGTGTTTAATCCTTGTCAAACCGATCAATCCAGGAGTAATCTCCCTCGTGCTTTGATTAGACTTATGTACCAATTAGACTTGTCAGTACTCTGCTCACTTAGAAAGTTGAAATATGAACATATATATCGTTCATTGTCATTATTATTTGAAGATTCTGAAATTGATAAATTTAGTAATATTGTTCTTCGCTGTAAAGAGGGGTCCATTCGTGTACACATTGAATATGCAGACAACTATCACAAGGATAAAAATATTAGTTACGCTAAATTATTTACTAAAAAAAGAAAAAATTTTTCTTTTATTAGTAATTACTTCAATAGTTTTGTTACACATTTAATTTCTGTGTCACGTAATTTATTAAATGATATTAAATATCTTATTATCTATACTAATTCAGGATTAGATCTTACAGCAGAAGAAAAATTAAGAAAACAACAATTCAGAGATTTTTATGCTTTTAAATTTGATAGAATAAATATAGAAAACTGTGACATTTTACAAAATTTTTTGTTTACCGGTGATAGTGTACAAGGGTGTGGTTTTTATCAATTTTTGCAGGATGAAACAACGAGAAGAGAACTGCTACAGCGATTAGAATTTTCAACTGCTGTACGGAAAGTAATGGAAGGAAAAAAACTTTCTCAAGAATTTAAAACAGAAATGAAAGAAGCATTTTTAGATAGATTAGTATTTGCAGTGAATCAGCCTAGTAGAGAGAAAATGAGCAGCATTGTTAGAAGTGAAATAGAGGAAAACAGTGAAGTTCAAGATGATCATATAGCACTACAAGAAAAAGTATTACGTGACTTAACAGTTCTAGAAAAGCATAAAGAACTTGGCGGTTATATATTGGGAATGGCATATCAATTCAATTTATTAATGTGCTTCTTGCATTCCATGTTCTTGCATGAAAACATATCTTCTGTAAATTTTGAAGGAAAAGGCGATGGTATATCTAATGACATTACTATCAATTACAGAGGTATAATCACTTATGTAAAGGCTCATACTACAAATAGTACTATTGGTTATAATCAGTTATTTCCTTTCAAAGGACAGGGGAAGAGAAATCCGTTATCTATTAATGAGCACTTTACTCTTTTTCTTGAAAAACTAAAAGATGGTATAACATATTTTATTATCTACACCGATGCAGACATAGATCTTACAGAAAAAGAGGTATCAAAAAAAGGGCATTCTAAAGATATCTGTCCTTTAAAATTGAATAGCATCGATATTCGAAAGGAAACGTACAATAGTCTAAGAAACTGTTCTTGTATAAATGAAAATAACCTTTATCAATTCGCGCGGGAAGAAACAATAAGAGAGAAACTGTTGAGTCTATTAAAGCTTCCCTCTTTTTTGCAAAAAGAAAAAGAAGTGGGGAGACTTTCTGGTGAGAATGAGAAACAAATGAAAGAGACGTTTTTAGATAAGCTAATACTAGCAGTCAACCAACCTACTACAGAAAATTTGAACACTGTTATAAGAGATGAGATAGATAAGTTTAATGTTCCATATAATTACGAAAAATTACATGAAATAGCGTTACGTTGGTTAGAATCCCGAGAATTTGGCCTTATTACAAAAGGAATAATGGAAAAGCTTTTGGAAGATATACAAAATAATAGATCTAGTTACCACGAAATTCAAAACAAAAACACTGACGAAGAAATTAGATTTGTTGAAAGTGTAGTTCGTAGAACAGTGGCAACATCTGCACATGATCAGTTCTTAGATTTTTTAATTGTAGGAGAAGGAAAAAAATATCTAGAAGTCCTGAAAATAAAAGGAATCAGTCTAACTAGTACGAGCAGTATTTTGCGTGGAACAGCTAATGCTGCAAAAGCTTTTAAAGACTTATATCATCTTTGGTTTGATGAAGAAGGCAATAAAACACATTATTTAAACACTCTAGAAAAAGAAGGAATGAAACTGACTAGTATGACCGGTATTTTGCGTGGAGCAGGAACTAATGCTGCAAAAGCTTTTAAAGACTTACATGATCTCTGGTTTGATGTAAAAGGAAACAAAACACAATATTTAATTACTATAGAAGAAGAAGGAATAACTTTGCCTAATATGACCACTATTTTGTATGGAGCAGGAACTAAAGCTTCAAAAGCTTTCAAAGATATGTATGATCTTTGGTTTGATGAAGAAGGCAATAAAACACATTATTTAAAAACTCCAGAAAAAGAAGGAATAAAGTTAGCTAGTATGTCCGGTATTTTGAATGGAGCAGGAATTAGTGCTGCAAAAGCTTTTAAAGACTTATGTGATCTTTGGTTTGATGAAGAAGGCAATAAAACACAATATTTAATTACTCTAGAAGAAGAAGGAATAAATCTACTTAATTTGTCCACTATTATAAGTGGAACACGGGCTAATGCTCCTGAAGTTTTTACAGCCTTATACGATCTATGGTTTGATGAAGAAGGTAACAAAACACATTATTTAAAAACTCTAGAAAAAGAAGGAATAAAGTTAGCTTTTATGTCCGGTATTTTGCATGGAGCAGGAATTAATGCTGCAACAGCTTTTAAAGACTTATATGATGTTTGGTTTGACGAAGAAGGCAATAAAACGCAACATTTAAAAGCTCTAGAAGACAACGGAATAAAGCTATCTAACGTGTCCAGTATTTTGCAAGGAGCAGGAGCTAATTCTGCAAAAACTTTTAAAAACTTACATGATCTCTGGTTTGATGTAAAAGGAAACAAAACACAATATTTAATTACTCTAGAAGCAGAAGGAATAAATCTAACTAATTTGTCCAGTATTATAAGTAGAGCACGCGCTAATGCTCCTGAAGCTTTTAAAGCCTTATACAATCTTTGGTTTGATGAAAAAGGCAATAAAACACATTATTTAAAAGCTCTAGTAAAAGAAGAAATAAAGTTTTCTAGTATTACCGGTATTTTGCATGCAGCAGGAACTAATGCTGCAAAAGCTTTTAAAGACTTATGTGATCTTTGGTTTGATGAAGATGGCAATAAAACACAACATTTAAAAAATCTAGAAGAAAACGGAATAAAGCTATCTAACATGTCCAGTATTTTACATGGGGCAGGAATTAATGCTGCAAAAACTTTTAAAAACTTACATGATCTCTGGTTTGATGTAAAAGGAAACAAAACACAATATTTAATTACTCTAGAAGAAGAAGGAATAAATCTACCTAATTTGACCACTATTATAAGTGGAGCACGCGCTAATGCTCCTGAAGCTTTTAAAGCCTTATACGATCTTTGGTTTGATGAAGAAGGCAATAAAACACATTATTTAAAAACTCTAGGTAAAGAAGGAATAAAGTTAGCTTTTATGTTCGGTATTTTGCGGGGAGCAGGAACTAATGCTGCAAAAGCTTTTAAAGACTTATATCATCTTTGGTTTGATGAAAAAGGCAATAAAACACATTATTTAAAAACTCTAGAAAAAGAAGGAATAAAATTAACCACTATGTCCAGTATTTTGCATGGAGCAGGAACTAATGCTGCAAAAGCTTTTAAAAACATACATGATGTCTGGTTTGATGTAAAAGGAAACAAAACACAATATTTAATTACTTTAGAAGAAGAAGGAATAAATCTACCTAATTTGTCCAGTATTATAAGTGGAGCACACGCTAATGCTCCTGAAGCTTTTAAAGCCTTATACGATGTTTGGTTTGATGAAGAAGGCAATAAAACACATTATTTAAAAACTCTAGGAAAAGAAGGAATAAAGTTAGATTTTTTGTCCGGTATTTTGCATGGAGTAGGAACTAAGTGTGCACAAGCTTTTAAAGACTTATGTGATCTTTGGTTTGATGAAGAAGGCAATAAAACACAACTTTTAAAAAATCTAGAAGAAAACGGAATAAAGCTATCTAACATGTCCAGTATTTTGCATGGAGCAGGAATTAATGCTGCAAAAACTTTTAAAAACTTACATGATCTCTGGTTTGATGTAAAAGGAAACAAAACACAATATTTAATTACTCTAGAAGAAGGAATAAATCTACCTCATTTGTCCAGTATTATAAGTGGAGCACGCGCTAATGCTCCTGAAGCTTTTAAAGCCTTATACGATCTTTGGTTTGATGAAGAAGGCAATAAAACACAATATTTAAAAACTCTAGGAAAAGAAGGAATAAAATTAGCTAGTATGTCCGGTATTTTGCACGGAGCAGGAACTAATGGTGCAAAAGCTTTTAAAGCCTTATACAATCTTTGGTTTGATGAAGAAGGCAATAAAACACATTATTTAAAAACTCTAGAAAAAGAAGAAATAAAGTTTTTTAGTATGTCGGGTATTTTGCATGCAACAGGAACTAATGCTGCAAAAGCTTTTAAAGATTTATGTGATTTTTGGTTTGATGAAGAAGGCAATAAAACGCATTATTTAAAAACTCTAGAAAAAGAAGGAATAAAGTTAGCTAGTATATCCGGTATTGTGCATGGAGCAGGAATTAATGCTACAAAAGCTTTTAAAGATTTATATGATCTCTGGTTTGATGAAGAAGGCAATAAAACACGGTATTTAAAAACTCTCGACGAAAACGGAATAAAGCTATCTAACGTGTCCAGTATTTTGCATGGAGCAGGAGCTAATTCTGCAAAAACTTTTAAAAACTTACATGATCTCTGGTTTGATGTAAAAGGAAACAAAACACAATATTTAATTACTCTAGTAGAAGAAGGAATAGATCTATCTAATTTGTCCGGTATTGCAAGTGGAGCAGGCGCTAATGCTCCTGAAGCTTATAAAGCGTTATACGATCTTTGGTTTGATGAAGATGGCAATAAAACACAATATTTAAAAACTCTAGAAGAAGAGAGAATAAAGCTATCTAACGTGTCCAATATTTTACATGGAGCAGGAGCTAATGCTGCAAAAGATTTTAAAGACTTACATGATCTCTGGTTTGATGTAAAAGGAAACAAAACACGCTATTTAAAAACTCTAGAAGAAGAAGGAATATATCTGCCTAATTTGTCTCGTATTTTGCACGGAGTAGGAACTAATGCTGCAAAAGCTTTTAAAAACTTATATGATCTTTGGTTCGATGAAAAAGGAAAAAAAACACGGTATTTAAAAACTCTTGAAGAAAAAGGAGTGAAGCTATCTAACGTGTCCAGTATTTTAAATGGAGCAGGAGCTAATTCTGTAAAAACATTTAAAGACTTGCATGCTCTCTGGTTTGATGTAAAAGGAAACGAAACAGGGTATTTAAAAACTCTAGAAGAAGAAGGAATAAATCTGCCTCATATGTCCATTATTTTGCAAGGTGCAGGAACTAATGCTGCAAAAGCTTTTAAAGACTTATATGATCTTTGGTTCGATGAAGATGGAAAGAAAACACGGTATTTAAAAACTCTGGAAGAAAAAGGAATGAAGATAGCTGACGTGTCCAGAATTTTACATGGAGCAGGAGCTAATGCTGCAAAAGATTTTAAAGACTTACAGGATCGTTGGTTTGGTGAAGGAGGCATTATTGAAAAAGTCCAGAAGAAAAAGGAATAAAGCTATCTAACGTGTCCAGTATTTTAAGTGGAGCAGGAATTAATTCTGCAAAAGCTTTTAAACACTTACATGATCTCGGGTTTGATGTAAAAGGAAAGAAATAATATTTTAATACTTTCGAACAGGGTTGACTAACTGGCGACTCACGAGCCGCCGGGGGCCCCTCCGCCTTGCTGTCACGCTGAACGGTCCGCCTCCATACCGACCATGAAGTAAGAGTACTTCATGCGCTGCATGCACTATGCGGCGGTGCCGCATCCAATGTTATATGTCTATCAGTGGCTTCTGCCCATTCTCGGTGAATAGGTGGGGCGCAGGTACGGCAAGCTTACCTTCCGCCTGACACAGATGATCACCGGCATTGGATACTTCAGTGACTTGTGTCGCATAGGATGGGAGGAGATGCCGTGGTGCTACAGCTGCGACGTTGATTCGGCGGATCACTCCCTGGCCATTTGACGGGAGTGGCACGACAATTGCCGGGTCTTTGAGGAACAGCTGTTCTCTGATCTCTTGCTGTCGAAGGCGTCGGATCGCGGGGGACAGAGGGTGTTGAGAGGCCGTCTCCTTCTCGACGCAAATTATGCTTGAGAATCGAGAAGGAGGAGGCAGAGCGGGCCTGGCCATGCCAATTATTTGATTTCCAGGACGCGAACATCTAGACAAATGTCTAGATCTTACATTTGATCTTCACATTATTAAAATGACCGCGATATGGGTAATGGAATGTATGAACACAGCATTTTAGCCATGTATATGTAGTTGTCATCTTAAGCGCAGGTGGATAGCATCTTTATGTACTTGCAGCTCATTTTGATTTCACATGTTTTTTTATTTTGTAATTATTATTATCTTCTGTTTTTTTTTGTGATTTATTTGATTTCCTGTACTTGGCGTAATTTTTTTATTTTTTTGACGTTTCCCTTTTTTAGTATAAACTTAATAAAGATCAGGGTTGTACTTCCAAAAGGGACCGGTGGTCGTTTGAGATGAGGTTTGAAAGAGGGGGTGTGAACCCCTAAATCTAAAATTGTAGCTTCGGGTATTTATTAGTTTCCGAAATATTAATAAAAAATTGTTGATTTTGTGGAAATATTTGTTGATCGTTGGTGCAGGCCTCCCTGCTCGGGAGCCCTTCCGTCCCCCCATTTTCCACTTTTGAAATTTTGTAACCACGGTCTCGTTTTTTGGCATCGCCGGACTCACATTAGCATGCTGCCGTGAAATTAATGGTTTGCCAATGGTTGAAAACAAATTACAAGGTATGAGCATTGCTGACATTCTGAACCAGGGATATAAACGTGAAGTAGTATTTTGTCTACCAAAGCTTAAGATCGAAAAGAAGATAGGCCTAAAAAATATCCTGGAAAAGGTATAGCGTATAATATTACAGTTGCATAAAAACTATACTCTTCTTATACTTTTGATTTTCGTGCTACTTAGATGGGTTTAACTGATATGTTCACCGCACGTGCAAACTTTTCTGGCATTGCTGACAATGACTTGTCCGTCAGCAAAGTTGTACAGAAGGCATTTATTGAAGTGAACGAAGAAGGTAGCGAAGCTGCTGCTGCCACGTGTAAGTAAATCAATTTTTCCTTTTGTCGAAGTTGTATTGAAATCAAGCAAAGGATTATTTTAAAAGTTGAAGATTGAAAATACATGGTTTGATTTAGTAGAAATTTTGATTATATAGATTTCATCTTTGAAACACAGACAACTATATTTATATAATTTATAAATGAATTTTAGAGTTCCTCTAAAGAAAACAGAAATAATACACAAAATTCGAAAAAAAAATAACACTCCCTAGTTTGGTTGTTATAGATTAGATTTAGTTTCATAAAAAGAAAATAAATGCTATGTGTAGAGTATACATAATAATCTAGAATTTATGATTATCAATATTTATTGACACCTTGGAATCACGACTCTTCTAAAAAAGAATGTGCTTAGGTGTGTTAAATATTTTCGAATATTTTGAAAAATGGTATATTCGTTGAAATTATTTAGGGGTCATTCTGGTAATCACGTCGCAACATTCGGGTTTTGTTTTCTCAGTGAGTACAATGAATATCAATGTCAAGCTTTTTCTCATATCAATGTGAACAATTTTTTAAATACACTGTTAAGCGTGTTTTTTTAATGCTATCTGGAGTTAAAAATCGCGCCTTGAAATCATTATGAGATTCAAACTTCGAGTAAAAATGGAAAATTTCGAGACTTGAAGTTTGAATGCGCGCAATTTTGTTAAATTTTGACATACGTGGCTAATTCTGGCACCTGCCATAGCGATACTCATAATGATCAATAATCAGTTTAGTTTTTTGTCTCTCGCCGTCTCTTTAAAGGCGCGATTTTTAACTCCAGATTACATTAAAAAAACACGATTAAAAGTGTATTTAATAAATAAATAAAAAAAAAAATTGATGAAAAAACCTGAATGCTGCCGAATTTTGCGGCGTGATTACGACTATGATCCCTTAAATGGACCTAATGAAGAGTTTTATTAACGTGTAGCAAATCTTAATGGTCCTTAAGGTAGTTGACCCAGTCGTCGATCATTTGAAGTAATATTGAGATTTTATAAGGTTTTTGAACAACATCCCTTATAACCACCCTGCCTGCAGTCTGTCAGCAGATGGACAGCAGGGTCTGACAAGGCAGGGTCTGCCGGCAGATGGACGGCAGATCCGCAGCAGACCCTGCCTTCAGATGGCGCTATTGGATGTGTCGGACGGGCAGCAGGATCTGCTGCGGATCTGCCGGCAGATGAACGGCAGATCCGCAGCAGATTCTGCCTTGTCAGGGTCTGCCGGCAGATCCGTAGTTGAATGCGGACATAAACTGCGCCGGATCTGCCGGCAGACCTGGTTATCAGGGATTGTGTATAGGACAAAATTGCAAGTTAATATTTAAGAGTCTTTACCTACATATATCATCACAATATTGTTCAAAAACCTTATAAAATCTCAATATTTAAGTGATCGACGACTAGGCCTAAACCGATCGGCAACTGGGTCAACTACCTTACATCTGTGTTCAATAATTACTTCTACCCATCATGAAAATGATTTATTCAATGGAATGCCATTCAAAATAAGATTTTGCTTAATTTCGTTTTATTTAATGTTTGAGAGTATATGTAATGTGATGTATGAATTTCAGTTCCGGAAGACAGATTCATGGGACTGGGTAGATGCCCGTACAGCGCAGAACCACTCTGCTCGGAGTTGCGCGTTCGTGTTTAAATAAATTGAATTTTAGTTGTACAAATATTCGATATTCTTATAATCTTAACTATTTTATTATAATTCTCAATAACTTAAAGATGGAAATATGAATTGTAACTATTGTAACCGAGCTGAGAAATAAACGTGTTATCGCTAGTACAGACAGGATTGGTCTTATGACGATCTTTTAGAGTCGTTATTTTGCGTTTCTACGGTGAAAAAAGAACAAAAGCTAATACATCGAGCGGCTTCCATACATGCTATGCAAAAGTCGAATTTAAACTCTGGTTAATTATCATGGCAGACAACCTCTTAGCAGAAGCCCCCAAGTCTTTCCTATAGTCGAAAACACATTGTTACCAACTCGAGGTTGCGCGGTACGCAACAACACTGCTTGACAGTGACACTGCTCGTCGCCCGTTGTCGCTTGTCTCGCAATGGCTTCCCCCCTCGCAGTGGTCATCAGTGGTAGCTAATTAGTTATTAGCTATCCCTTTCAGTTGACTAATGACTTGGTTTTTCTCCTTTTAATATGTTTCTTAATAACATGTTTCGTTTCTCTGTAACATGCTACATTCATGGCAAAACTAATCGCGAAAAGATAACATTCAATAAACGTTGAAGAATGTCAATGAGCGTATATAACGATTGCCTACATATATTGTCAACGTTTAATTTGGCACACGTATTTTTAAATACCCTTCGGGATACCAACACTATGCAAATATACTTTTCTGTTGTGCTAGGATAGAACTATTCACCTTGTAAAGATGGGAATGCAGATTTACAAAAAATATATATACTATGTAAAATCAACGGGAATTTGTATTGTTGTGATGGGGTTAGTTCTTTGTAAATAATTCTTCCAAACCTTTCGTTCGACTCGACATGATGATGTTTGCTTTTTACACAGTGGCTGTTGGTTTTTGTACCAGCTGCGTCAAGCATCACAAATTTTACGATCCACTGTGCCAACCAATGTCTTGAATCTCGAGCAGATGCATGCACAATACATTTATATCGATGATCCCCGATACAAAGGTATTTCTCAAACGCAGATATTTTTCGTAAGCGTTATTGACTTCCAATCGTTCGTTAAAATGGATTAAATTCGCGTTTGTCAAATCTAATTCTATCGATTGAAATTTCAGATGTATTTATGTTCCGCAAGAATGAAAATTTACAATCATTTCTGCCGGAACAATCGCCTTCGTTCAGCGATATCGTAATGAAATGGTGGAAATCGTTGAATCGTAATGTGGCGTATAAATTATTGCATATGGCGCAGCATGGCGATAGAACGGAGAGATTGAAGGCTGTGTATACTCTAAATTCCTTAAAATATTTAAAAGGTATTCTTTCACTTACCGCATGATTGCTTTCCGTGCGAACATATCTGGAATCTGTATTTAAAAATTGCAGATTGGCATTATCACCATATCGCGCAAATGCTAGACGCTAGAACAGCGGTGTCTCTTGCGAGGATGCCAAACGTCGACTCAAGATTTTTTTTAAAGCCACCATACTACCACGTACAGCATAAACTATACGTATGTACGATGGAATTGTGCAACACAATTGTAACGGTTTATCAGAATAATACACAATTGAAAATTATATTCTTTTCAGGATGTAATAGAAAAAGTACATGCCTTGCTTCTCTATTTGAATACAGTATGCAACAATACGCACCCATGTCTTACTCAGTTTCTTAATAAAAAATTCAGAGATTCGCATCGTGTAAGTACATGCTATTTAAAACTTTTGAGAGCCCCGACATATCGATTATTTTATGCAGACCTTAATCATCTATAAAGTATAAAACAAACAGGATGGTCTGATACTCGATCATGATTTAACAAGCTTAGGACTGGCCGCCGCGCCGGCCATAATATGGGACCAAGAATTACTGCAGAGTTGCGTTCAAGCATTGTGTCACCACTCTTGCCTCGAGAAATATAGCAAAAGTAAAGTAACAGCGTACGAGATCTACTCTCGGTTTCAAACATCTTTACGTAATTCGTCTTCCCACTTTCAGATATCGTGGATGCTGGTGGACTTTCGGTGTTGATGATAATCAAGAAAGTTTTCAGCAATAACGTTGACATGTGTATATTACTAGCGAAAATAATTTCTAACATTTCCCTTCATTCGGACTATTTAGAAAACATTTTCCAAGCAGGTAAATAGATTCTAGTATTTTAATACCTGATATGTTGTGCGCTATAATAGCATTATTTTTCACCGTCAGGATGGATCGGCACGTTGGTAGAGTGGTCTCGTAGTTCTGATATACGGCTGTCAGCGCCGGCGAGTCGGGCATTGGCAAATTTAGATATGGATGAAAATGAGCACGTCAAGTATCCGAGACGCATTTACCTTCTCCACCCGCTACATAAAACCAAAACGAACGCGAAGCTGGACGTCGTCTTTCTACACGGACTCCTCGGCGGTGTGTTTGTAACATGGAGGCAAAGGGATTCAGATACGTCTGCATTTGGGGTTGTAGGTTTGTTAGTATTACAATTAATAAACAGTTTGTTCGTTACTAGGTGAATTTGATTAACTGATTTCTAATGCTTTAGTCTAATAAGTTTGAGATGCGATATGCGTTTACTAACGCATCTTAATATTGCCCGTTAATGTCTTAACTACATTTAACAGCAGCCTGAGCAATGACATTCATTATAGATTCCTACGTGATGGAGAATGGAACTGACACTCTTGCGAGCGTGATAGGCGAACAGTCGCAGGAGTTTCTGAAAGATTTAGCTTACGACTTGAGGAAACGCGAGTGGGATAGGCTAGGAGAAGATTTTGAAATAATTCTAGACGATTGCCCCCAAAGTACTAACCGCAAAGCGTGTGGACCGTATTTCTGTAGCGGGTAGAGCGCCTTTTTTTTCTTCAAATTGTCCGTTTTATTAAAAGTATTTGTGTATGTAGGAACTCCACGTTACAGGGACGATATTTGCATAAAAAAATGTGACCGCGACAGGAAACGTAGGACACAGTGTTGGCCGAAAGACTGGTTACCCGAGGATGTTCCGTCGCTTCGAGTTATTGGAGTAAATTACGATACGAATTTGTCCATGTGGACTCCCTCGTGCCCGATAGAAGGCGCAAAGTGAGCAGTTAATTGCAATGACGGTTATTAAAAATGTATGGATTTAACGGTAATTTATAATCCTTCGTTGTTTAGGACCACTATGGGCGAGAGAAGTGGAGAATATATCGAAAAACTGTTAACCGCAGGTATCGGAAAACGACCAACGATATGGGTATGTCATTCAATGGGTGGTTTGCTAGTAAAAAAGATGCTTGTTGATGGTTGGTTAATTTCACTCTCTTACAATACGATTAAACGTTGTTCTCGCTTTACGAATCCATCCGTTCGCAACGCGATGAAATTTAACGCGTAATCGAATATCCTTTCAGAATGGAAAAATGGTGATAAAAATAATATATGCAAAAATACTCGGGGTATAATATTTTATAGTACTCCCCATAGAGGCTCCCGCGTGGCGGTCTTAACGCAAACCACACAAATGTTGGTGTGGCCGTCTGTTGAAGTGCAAGAACTTCGCGAAGGTATTCGAAACTTTGTATAGTACGACATTTAAATCCGTTCTAACTGTGCTTTAAGAAACGCTTATTTTCTGTTTAGAGTCGCCGCAGTTACTACAGTTACACGAAGATTTTCTGAATATGTTGAAAGAATATCCCACAGAAATTGTCAGTTTCAGCGAAACGAAATCTACGCTTGTGACTGCATTGAAAGTCCCGTTTCAATTTGTTACTGCCAATTCAGCAGGTATGATTTTTAAAGAGATTTTCAGTAGGAATAAAATTACTCGAAGCTGTACGATTTTAAGCGTAATATTGTGTTTAGATCCCGGAGTAGGTGAATTCTTCGAAATCGCGCAAGATCATTTATCAATATGTAAACCAGCCAGCAGGTAATGATTTATACAATTTTTATACTTATTTGAAAGCTTGAGACTTTAAACAGTATCTTCGCTTTTGTTGCAGACATTCCTTTCTATATCAAAAGCTGTTAAACATACTAAAACGCCACGTAACTCCCCACGAGAAAACAAACCTTTCTCCGATAGCAGAACTGTTATCATTACCAAGTAAATTATTTTGATCCTGTACATATTTGTATATTTTTTACACGGCAGTGAATAGATGCGCGGTGCCTATACATATTCGTTATTAAAGAGGCTATTTTTCTACTCAACTCGACAGTTCGTTACGCTTCAAAAGAAGTAAATAAATTAGCGCAACAAATTTCTTTTCGTTTTTAATGAAGATAACGATAATTAGTCCGTAGTAAATAAATTAGCGCAACAAATTCTTTTTCATTTTTAATGAAGATAACGATAATTCCAATTCTGAGTGAATACGCTTATATTACAAAGTCATTGTTTTTAAATATTTATTTTACGCCACTGGTCGTTTCTTTTCTTTGACTAGAGTAGACAATAAAATTTCTCACGATGAAATCAGTAAAAATGACCAAAATCGGCCAGTAACAATTTCGTGGGGTAAAAATACAAGATACTGTTCGCTCGGTATAACAATTACACAGAATATTATACATAAGTGTAATAAATTTAAAACGTTTAAGTAAAGTAATACACGGTACGCGATTGTTTTATAACGCGATACTTTTAAGTTGTTGTAAGCAATATCTATATCATATTCACTTAAGGCACTGAATAAATTAGATAGAATCGAAGTTGATAGAAACTTTATTTTATTACCGTCAGCTTTAAAAATTCGTGTCATAATCGGGATGATGGCGGCTAGATAAATTTGTTGTACTATCGTAGCCGCCATATTTACTACTAGCGTGGGATCCTCCATTACTATAATAACCATTCCATTCCGATCGCCAACTATCGTACATATTGTATTTCTTGTTGTCTTGAAATGACTTTTCGACAAGCACCTTTTGAATAAAAGAAGATGTCACACAATGTACACAGCTGCAAATAAGCTTGCTATGTCCAGGAAAATTTTCAGATCTTACCTTGTTAGAGGTCGATTCAAAAGACTTATCGTTCCAAGAAACGTCCGGATCAGTCCAAATCGTATGTACTGGTTTCGAATAGTCACTGGACCTGTGACTCGCCATATTCTTCGCCACTTCCTCCTCGTAAATCGCAGATACAGATGGTTTTAATTTCGAGGCGTTGTGGCGGTTTATTAGCTGGAAAATAAAAGTCACCACAGTGACCATCAGCCTCAACATTTCGACTTGTAACAGCGTAATACTCACAACTGAAACGCCAAATATAATGATAAAGACTAATCCACCGACGCCGATCACGATCACAGCAATGGCCCATTGTGGGATCAATCTATCGTCCTTCTCGATGTATTGAGGCGTAGTTACTTTAGGTATCACTAAAACAGAATCATTTCTCACGTTGGATATCGCTGTAGAAATTTTACGAAACAAGCATTCCTGGATTGAGTAACATACCCACAAAGTCCGTGTATTTCGGGTCAATTGCGAATGAGCCCAGCTTTATCGAGCTCTTAGTATTCGTATCGTTCCATCTATTTGTGTTGTATGTGCGCAACGCGTCGTGGAAGATCACTTTCAATTCTTGAGTATTCACATTTTGTTCCAGGTTATCCAGCTCCACGAAATAGTCCACTAGTATACTGCCCTCGCTGTAATTCGTAAGTTTACAAATCACTCGGCTATTCTTTGCAATGATTATGTTAAAAATCAGTTATCCTCAATTGTTACCTGAACGAATCTATTCTGATCTTCTTGTACCACTTTGCTAGGACGGAAGATTTCGAGAATATGAAGTTCATCTATAAAGAAGTGAATGGATGAGACTTTGCGTAAGCTGAAGAAGCAAAATTTATTACAGATTCCTCAGGGTAATACCTCCTGTTCGATTTCATTAGCAAGATTCTGCCATTCTTGAGTATTTCGGTCGAGCAACTCTGGTACCCAAGTTGCGTTGCCGATTATTCTTATGGTTCCAGCAACCTCGCATTCTTGCTCGCAGATTCCTGGCGTGGTAGGTCTAGGCGTGGTCGTCGTGGTTGTCGTTGTTGTGGTGCTGGATGTTAGGGTTATTGGGATAAGTGATGCGTTCATCGAGGAGATCGTCGCTGTTCGGGCTGCTTCCAGTAATTTTTCTATCGAAATTGGTGTTGTCGACGGAGTGGGCCATCCCGTAAATTCTGTAGTGGCTCTGGAATTTGCATTTCAATTCAATTCGAACCACGAGTTTAAAATTCATAGAGCAGCTTAAAGGGAAATTCTATTTTTTAAAACATAGCAAAATTTTGAATTTTTTTTGTAAGAAACTACTTATGATTCGATTTTTCTGTGAAGAAGTTGCAGATATTTTTATTTCTTTTTAATAACAAATATAGAAGTTATGCACGATCGACTATCATACCGCGAAAAATTTCGTCGTCCGCTGGTGTGCATGATATTTATCTTCCAGGTAATCGGAAACAGAAAAATGAAAGAGCGTTTTACTTTATACACATGTAGCTTCAGTTTGACAAACCAGAATGCGGATAAGTTATATGTGTTTTTGTTTGCATAAGAAAATTTATACGAAATTGGATAGCAAAAATTAAAGGTTTAGACCTTTCAATTCTAAACCTCACCACCTTCCTCAGTAAATTTTGTATTTTTATTCTCGTTCACCAAACTGAAGCTACATATGTATAAAGTGAAACGCCGTTTCATTTTTCGCTTTCAGATTACCTGCAAGATAAATATCAAGCACACGCGGCGTGTTGGTGTATCATGCATAACTCCCACGTTTACTATTAAAAATTAATAAAAATAAAACTGCATCTGCTTCAAAAATGCATAAAAACATGGTCCAAATTTCAGACGAGTCGAATCGCTAGTTTCTTAAACAAAATCCCCAATTTTCCTATTTTTTCAAGACCAAAAAATAGGAGTCCCTCTTTAACAAATCTACCTGGTCGGCCATCCCCTCTGTATTTTCGGCGTAACTGAGATAGCCGCGTCGCCCCGCGGGCTTGGTGGCGTGGTAATCTTATGAATAGGCTTCCTTCCACCTGGTCTGCTGGGAAACACAATTTTCAAACCCCCAGGTTTCGGTGTCGCCGAAGGAGCAGACTCTGTGGTTACAGGAGCGTTAGATTCAGTCGAATTCTTAATCTCCACTGCAACTTCCTTGGCCTCCGTACTGATGTTTACATTCTTCTGCTTGTAGTTGTCTGGCAACAAGGCGGAAATATTGAACTTGGATTTCGCGAACAAATCCTGAATCGTTTTCTCGGCCAGTATCTTCTCCGTCGTGAGTGCAATAGTTTTTTCCGTCGTCGTTGCAGTCGACACACTCTTCACGATAGGGTTCCCCTCGCTCTTTTTCTTGTTATAATCGGGTGGCAGCAGCGACGAGATATCCACCTGGGACTTTGCAAGGATATCGCTTAACACAGAGCTCTCCGTAGTCGCCGTGTCTTCTTTCCTCAATTTGTATCCGGGAGGTAAGAAGGCGCGGATGTCTGGAACAAGCACGGTGCTCTTAGTCTTCTTTGTGGTAGAAGCCGGGGTAGTAGTCGTGAGTTGGATTGTCGTTGCCTCTGACGTTGTGCTCTTTGTAGGCCATCTAAACAGAATCAATAACTTTGTTACACATTTATTAAAATCATTCTTCTATTTCTTCCTCTTTGCTTCGATAACAATGATAAGTTACAGGGATCAAGGAAAGAAAGTGAAGAATGCTTTCTTCGCAGACATCGCGCTCTAACATAACACCTCGTTTGAACATAATAGCAATAAGAAGCAAAACAGACTGAAGCGATACAGACCTGAAACCAGTCTTCGAGGGCGCAGACGTCCCGGTGCCAGAGGTCTTGCTGAGGTAATCTTGCGGCAGAAACCCTTCCAGGCTATCCAGCGTAGTCTCTATCCGCGGTCTGGGTGTAGCATGATCATTCCTCTTATCGTTATAACGACGCGGCACGAATTTGCTAATCACCGGTGTCTTAGCGGTAGTTGTGAACTTTCGTCTATTATTACCCCGATCGCCTAACACATCCAACTGGGGAGCATTGCCAGCGGTTCTGAAGCCACCAACGAGGAAGCCACTGGACAACTCCGACTGTACCCTGTCCAGCTTGTCGATGATGCTCTCCGTGGACTCCGGCGGCGGTGACGTCTTCTTCTCGCCGTTAGGGTTGATCGGCTCTACGCGATCTATCACGGGGAACGGCAAGAACCGCGCGCCGGATATGCTGCGGCTGGTTTGAACCGACGCCAGTATCCTGGACGTGTCCTCAGTCGTCACCGCTGCCATGGGCTGCTCCGTGGTTACCACGTACGCCGAAGACGGCGGCGCGGCTACCTGTTCGGTGGTGGTCGGCGAGGGCGTCGTCGGGACGGAAATCGTGCCGTTGACGACGCTCTTCGTGGTCACCACGGACACCACCGCCTCGCCGATTAAGATCGAAGCGTTCATGGAAGAGTTGGCTTTCGGTGGCCCGACGAAGGCGAAGGTTTTGTCGCTGCCCTCCATCGAGGAGCCCTCGTCGCCGTTCGTAACCGAGATTTCGGTGTCCAGGTCCGTCTCCTCGACGAGATCCGATGGGGTACTGCTAGCGTTTGCGACGGGAAGCGAGTCTGTGATCTTTTCTATATCCTCAGAGGAATTATCATCGCTTTCCTCTGCCTTTTTTACCAGGCTAGCTTTTTCTTTCTCCTTTTCCCTGTCCTCCTCAGCTTCCCTCTCCTCCTCCTCTGCGTCCGGGTAGTCGAGGGTGTCGGCGCTCGCTGTGGGAGTTGTTTCAAGAATTACTTTTTTATAATGACGTTTAAATGGTGACTATGTTAAAGTGGCGTTGGATCGTCGCGTGTCTTTCTCTACGCACAACTGTTTCCGCAACGGGGGTGATGAAATCAGCTTACCTAATGGGGAGCTTATAAAGATTGTAATTATTTGACACTGTCGTGTTACGTCATGAGAAAAAGTGGGCTATGCGTGGCTCGCGCCTGTGGAGCTGTCTTTGATGTCGTGTTGTCGTTTGAATTAATCGGTCTCTGTGATCGAAGATCCCTATGCCTGATCGATATCGGTAGTTTAGCTGTCAGCGTGCAATGCGAGCTAAGATTGATTAACTATGATCATACTTGTTAGTCTATATTTGATTTTGCTGAACATATCGTGTGTAGCTATAGTATAGTGTGAATTAATTATTCTCATGCAAGGTAAGCCTGTCCCCATTAACGACCACACTCGGAGGGCCACGATAATTAATGGGGACCATAAGATAATCGATACTTAAAGCGAAGCTAGATTGACAAAGAGAACAAACGACTTCAACTTAAGGAGAGGTTCCGGTCCAGGGAATTTCATGCCCTTTAATAATCTGGCATTTTTTTTTAATTGATATCAGTGGCTTAGGTAAATATTACACGTCCCACAGTTTTGGATGAATTTTTGGACACCTCGATTTTCATGACTCCCCACTGCCATTTGCAATGATTAATTACAAATAGAAAAATATATTCCTATAGTTCAAGACAACCTTAATACAACGCAAAAAGTCGCATTAACTTAACCGTGGTAATTTTTCTTTAATTAATTCCTAAAGCTCATCTATTTTGGTGGGCTCTAGACAGGAACATCCTCTTAATTCTGTGGTAAAAATTCACGTAATGCTCAAAGCTTAATGCAATTTCAACAAAAACACCAATATTCCACGCAATATATATTTCACTTTAATCTTGCTTATATATTAATAAAAAATATTAATGGATCTTACCTACGGCTTTGTACCGCGAGCGATTATTATTCTCATAATCGTCGTAGTAATAATAATAGTAATACGTGTCGTGTGGATTCGTCGAGGAGTCTTCGACGTAATCCTCTTCCCTGGACGTGTCTTCCATCTTGGAATTTACGGGAGACGAAGGGATTTCGCGTCTACCCGTGTCATCGGTGATTTTAGAGAACTCCGAATCATTCGATTTCACTTTTGGATCCGATTCAGTCTCGTATTCGTCTTCGTAAACTTCTTCGTCCCCCGCCTCCTCGTGCTCACTATTTTTCTCATTAGTCTTGGACGTCTCCATGACATTATTCTCGTCCAAGGAGCGCGAGAACGTCTCTCCTGGATTATTAGCCGAGGGAGAGGCATTCTTGTCTTGTTGCTCGTACACTGAATTCGTTGGTATTAGCCGTGAGAATTTGTCCCAGGACTCGGGCGTTTCTGGAAGTAAAAGAAACAAACAATTTATTTTAGGCAGAACACTCTGTAAACTGTAAGGGATAGATTCTTCTGGAATTAAAGATGGTATCTTTCAGTAACGTCAATCGGGGATGTAGGGGCGGATTTGTCGATACATATATGCTGCAGCCTAGGGTGGGAAATTTCGGGACGGCAAATTCTGGGCGAAAGAAATTGAAAAAGGTAGCAAAATGTTTCTGCCTGTTACTTTTTATTTCTTCCGCGACGATAATAGCTTAGATTTCCGTTCTAAAATAAAATTTCTTTCTATTTTTCCTGACGCCGAAAGTGATGGGTGATCTTCAAACGTAGGGGCTCGAAACCACTTTAAAAACGAATTCTCTTCTTTCATGTAGCAATCCACTTAAATCAGCAATAACTCATATGTGAGTTGTGATATTGAATAAATTTTAGGGAATTTTAAATTACAATATTTTATGATATTTCATCTATAAGATAAACTTATTTCTTGTTGATGCCATAGTGTGATTTCAGCGGGTGAAATCACCCCTTGAAAAAAAATATAGAATTTACTTATTCGTGGAATATCTCGAGAACGGTGAGAAATATCGAAAAGAAGTTCAAACAAAAATGGCACCTTTTTTATATCTACAAAACTGCCTAAAAATAATTATCGAAATAAGGATTGGTAGTGGGGGTAACTTGAAAAGTATAAATTTTTCGATAATTTTTTTTACGCAGCTTTGTAGATATAAAAGAGAAATGCAACTTTTGTTGAAACTTCTTTTCGACATCTCTCACCGTTCTCCAGATATTCCACCAAAAAGAAAATTCCTTGGGGGATGATTTCACCCCCTAAAAACGCAGTATGGCACAAACAAAAAATAGGTTTGTCTTACGGATGAACACAAAGCTGCTTGCACACAAAGTTGCATAATTTTCTGAATTCTCGGGTTGCCTAACTTCCCTCGTGAGTAACTAAACGCCAGGACAGTGGAAATCGACGATAAGGCTGCTCGATATACGCGAACCACGCGTACAATTGCCCCTTCGTGGACTTAAGTAGCGCGTTCCGTGAGAAACTGTCCGAGGCAGTTTCTGAAAGAAAGCGAAGACGCTTTCCAGCATTGTTCGCCCGTGTTTTGTAACGCCGGTTTGTTCGAGGAAGAGTCCGATTTTCCTTCTACCGGCTCCGTGGAAAACCTCGGGTGTAAACAAAGCCTTGAGCACGCACATCGTCTAGCTCTCCTCTGCGACGCGCGCTGTTAAATAATAATCGTTCAATTTTCAGGCTCGTTAACTTATTCCGAGTTAACGCGACGCTGAACGGTGATTCGATAAAGTGCCCTGGCGTGTACCGGCGGTAATTAATTACGAGGAAACGGCAGGACAACCGTGGCAAGCAATAGCTTCTTTCGCGTTATTGGTGAACATACTCGCCATGTTGTCCGGCTTCTCCTAGCTTTCGGCCAGGGAAGAGCACGCTCTACTTTCGCACCTACGCGTGCAACACTGGCGATGAAAACTTTCTTACCGAAAACGAAGATATAAATTACATAGTCCTTTTGACAGTTGTTGTCGACACTTAAATAGATCTTTCAAGATTCATGGTGGTCTTACCTCGCCTTATCTCAAAATTTAGGATGAAGGGCTAAAGTTCAGAGATAAAGGGGATTTAACAGTACATTCTCGTTTAATTCCCTCAAAATTCAGGTTTTTTTTTAAAGAAAACTGTAATACATAGGGTGAAATGTCTTTTTGGTATTGATTTATAGATATTTTAAGATGGTAACTTTTTTATTGTTTTTTCTTTCATATAATCTTGAATAAATAGCTATAACTCTGAGGTTGATAAAAAAAACAGTGTAGGTACATGATATTTCAAGATAGGCTCATCTAAAATAAAAATCGAAAGTTTTTCTTAAAATATATGAGTATGGTTATTGTATTATCAATAGTTACTGCAGAATAATGAAAATCCGATGAATGGTACATGTTTTAATAAAAGGGCACCGAAGCTGGTACCTAATTTGTTGCTAAAAAATGCTAAATAAAATCAAACTCAGTGGACCAAAACTTATGAAAGTTGGTAATACGACAGCGGGTTCATTTAAGGAAAAGAATCCCAAAAGAATTTTTGAAATCAGTCAATTAGTTCTTTTATTTTTATGCCCACCGTTTTTTAACACCGTCAGATTTGTAACTATTTATTCAAGCTCACATCGGATAAAAAAACAATGAAAATTTATTCTTATCTTTACAGTTTTCTTTAAAAAAATCCTAAATTTTGAAGGGATTACACGAGAATGTTCCCTGAAGCTTAGATTTAATTACCGATCCAGTATTCTTTTGCAAAGCTCTTAATAGGTCTCGTAATCACCCCGCTTTTTATTGTACCAGGAATTGCGCTTTGTCCTGTATAGGAGCCCAGTTCAAGACAAGGTTATTCAGCAGAGAAGAATGTTAGAAGCTTTCAAGCTGAGGCAATGTAAGATACATATTGTTGAAAAGGCTCGTATCGCTGGTGGGTTTCGTAACTGGAATAGTTCCGTGGGCGTGTCTGCGCGATGGAATCGACAAGGCTCGAGGGCTTCGAAATCCGAGCGCGAATATAAATTAAGGCGAGGTTACGCTGCCCGAATGCGTTAATCGCGGCGAGGTTCCTACAGAACCGCTTTTCCCCTAGCGGCTACCCGATTTCTTGCTGCTGAATCCGGCATATGCGTCAGCTTAATCGCAGCTTGCTAAAGTTCACTTGCACTCTTCAAAGTGCAAGTTCCCAAGCCGGTTCTCTGCATTTCATTTAATAAAGGAGAGGCCGAGGTGGCTTATTGTGATCCATATTTCCACCGTCCTCTTATCTACAACATCTCCATTCCATATGACCATTTATTAATATTCACCATATGCTATAAACTTATTAAAATATGCATGAATTGAAACGACTGAATTGTTTTGCGAAATATCTTTGTGAATTCCACCGACTCAATTATTCGATATGGAGTTCAATACTTTCAAACGCTTCAAATACTGTAAGTTAAACTTTCGATTATAGCTGAAGTTCCCAGATTCCGTTGACCCAATAATTGTTTGAAGCATAAACTATTAAGGTATATAATGCACAGTTAAAACAAAACCTTAAATCCATATTTTAACACAGAGAAAAGAGATAAAGAAGATTAATGAAGTCACGACTGAAGTAATTCAAGAGCTTTGTAAAAGAAAAGAAAACTTGGATTTTCTTCTTCAAATAAATTTGTATAATCACCCAATGAATTTTATTGAATTTGCTTTCAAAATACTTTCATCCGTTCAACTCCGCTCCCCTCAAGATTAAATCCTGAGTGCTCCACTGATTCTACTGATTTCATCCCTGATACATAACTGTTTCATTATTCAACGCTCAGTTTCCTCAACTATCATTCAAGCAACGTATTTGCTTGTTTTCGAACGAACATAATATTCCTGCCCCGGTACCGAGCGATACGGTTCAATGATCGCGATTTATTTCTCACGTCAGAAGAGATTGCGTTATCATAAGCGCAGCGCGCGGATACCTGCGAAAATTTCCGCGCGATCGGCTGCCGACGGAAATGCAAGTTGTCCTGCAACCGCGTATCTCGTTTCGCGTTTATGCAATTTCGTTTATGTCACGAATGGAAATATGCTTCTTGACTACCTTCCTCTAACAATTCAAGAGCCTTGTAGAAAACACTATAAGTGCCAAAAATCATATTTTAAACTATAGTATTACACGTAGAAAAGTTCCAATAATTGTTTTTTTAATTTCGCACTTGCAGTATTTTCTACAAAACCTCGTCAATTGTTTTTGCAAAAAGTCAGTTACACTAAGTAAATACGACAGCAAATCGGAATTTGCAGTTCCATAATAAGGAAACGTAAACACGGATGTAGCTCATATTTTCAGTGGAACTTGTTCGATATATACTTTCACGATCGGGCCAGCAGGAAGTGTCCGTTACTGAATTCTAACGGGTGTACGTGCACGAATGGAGCGAGAAGTCGCGCGTGCTAGGCTTAGGCAACGAAGTTGTATAAATAATGGGCCGAGTGCAGCCGTTCTCCTTTCGATCGTCCTTCGACTTGATCGCCCGTGCTCTCGTCACATACACGTCCGCACGAATTCTTCGACTCGCGTTTCTCTCGGCGAAGTACCGATCACAGCTTTTCCACCACCCTCTTTAAATATGAGAATCCGTTTCTTTCTCATCACAGTAAAATGATGCATGCAGATCCACCATCGTCACTTATTCATTCTTTAAATTAAAAAGGCCCAGGCTCGGGCCTTTTTATGTCCTAGGCGAAGTTGCTAAATTACGCCATTTATTTATAAACATTTAGTTGAGATTTTTGACGACCTTACACTGAATGCTTATTCATAGTATAAAACATTTATAGTGCCACTTATAATATTTCATTTAAAACCTTATTATAAAAATGACAATAAAGAAAGGACCATTTTGCGCTCCTGGTCAACTTTGCGCCCGAGGCAGCTGCCTAATTTTGCTTTTAGGCACCACCCGCGTCTGCCTACATTCTGCACCTTCTTGAAGCGTATCCCCGATCTGAATTTCAGCGCAAGTTGCCTTAACCGCCATATCGCGTTGCAACTTTGTTCCGTTGCGCCTACGAGACCATGAAATTAACTGTGTACTTTCATCGCTAACTCTGCGCGTACGTATAATCAGTCGTTTAATAACAATTCATCGCCTCAATTAAAAAGAAAGAAATACTTTTTCCCTGTTTCAGGCCGAGGAACACGTTAATATTAATGCGTTCTTTATCCCCCGTCTCGTGATTCAATGTAGTTAAGTAGATGCATATGTATACGAGTATCAGCTGAGAAGATTGAACAATATGAGTAGTTGAAATGGGAAACGACGTTAGTGCCACAGAAATGAAAAATAATTTCTTAGTGGTAAAGGATGAAGTCCATGCGGAATACGGTGGTGAAAGTTACAAATATTACAATAATTTATTTTAATTGTTAGTTATCGCAAGATAGAGCTAAAATCGTAAGTGCCGAGTTCGATGTGGTGAAAAACGATGAAAGTGCCAGCAATTTTCACGGCCGTAATTGTTTTGTTTCCCAATAAATCTGTAAAGCCTCGTTCACATTACTCAAGTTACTTGACCTCAAGTCGCTTGAATTCCAGTAACTTAAAACTATATTACTTGAAATATCGTTTCAGGTTTCTTCCAAGTTTCAAGCGAAGTAGAGATTCTTTCTTCAAATTGACTAATGTGAACGAGGCTTAAAGGTGGTATACGCTGAAATCCCATAGTGTTTAAGTGTAAAAAACGATGCAAGTGCCAAAAATGAACAGATCTGTGTTTTTCATTTCTACTGAAATTTTTTAGTGGCACTTGCATCGTTTACCATTTCAACTTGTCAATTAATAACAGCCAATGCAAACACGTTCATACTTCTTTCATCGTGTCTTGCAAATGCATACCATCGCTACGGTTCGCCGAGCCTCTTTTATCCACTCCCGCTTTAAATAAACGCATAAACGACTGGCATGACCTCGTGTGAATTCAAATCGATTAAAATCGCTCGCGCCCACTTCCCCCCTTCTCTTCGGCGATATATCACGCATGCATAGAGTCTATAAAGGGACTCGGGTCTGCCTGTTTACGTTGTGACGATATTTTGAAACGCAACTCGTTCCGCGATTATTGTACCGTGACTTTCCTTATTCCGCGTGCATGTAAAAGGCGCGCGAGCCGCGCAGCACGCAACGAAAATGGCTGCGCTATTTTCTGGCCTGTAACACCGGTGAAAACGAAGCCTAAATAGGATTCGCGGCTCGTCAAAAATTCCACTCTCGAAATCCGCTGCCCCATAACCGAACGCGCCGTTATTTTAGTTGCACGCGATTAATACTGATATTTGAATTCGCGCGAGAGCAGCGGGCGCCATGAGTGACGCACTTCCTGTGGCGTTTGAAGTCACTAAATCTTCCGGGGTTAATTATGCGCGGTAAAATTTGAAGCGCCTGACGAGAGATAATATTTGAAGTAGAATCTAGGTGGAAGAAACTGCGCTGTCGATATTGCGGCACATATTGACAGGAACTTTCTCTGGAGGAGTTTCTTTTTCAAGGTTAATAACTCAGCTGAGAAAAAAGCTACATCATTCGCCTTACTAATCCCGTAACACTATTTATAGCGTTCGTGGAATTTTACACGTGTATCTTACATGTGAAGCGTTCGTCTCCTTTAGTGTTATTCTTTGTACGAGTCATCATCATCGTGGGAAACGAGATTTCACATGGAATCCCGTACCTTGGATTTTCTTCGCTCGATGATTAAGCCAGTGATGAATCTGGTCGCGGGATTCCACTGCGAGCCTCATCAGCTGTTACGACATTCGCAGGGCAAATACTTTTTTTTTTAAATGATTTTACTTAGCTTCGATCTTCAATCCTCTGTATGTTTGGTGTATGATTTAAATCTGGCATTTGCGGTATCAAAAATATCTCAGAGATGACTGAATCGAGTTGAATAAAATTTTGCACGAATATTCTAAGGACGGTATTCATAAACGTGTCTTAAGATTAAGCAAATGCTTAAGCATGCGGCATCCTCTACTAACCTAGTAGCATAGTAAAGGATGCCGAATGCTTAAGCATTTGCTTAATCTTAAGACACGTTTATGAATACCGCCCTTAAGACTTATTTAGTATTTATCGGCACCGATTTTGAAAAATTTTATTTTTTCAAAAATGGCAGCTACTCAAAGTTAACCACGTGATTTTGAACTTAAGTTTTCATCTCCTTTGGTTAATAAAAAACAAAACAAGACAGTAATCGAAAAATTATTCTACTATTCAACATTAGCCCCTTTCAAATCTCTATACCCGGTTTATTGGGCAATGCCATGCTCCCGATTCGGTAAAAGTTCTCGTCCTGGTTTGTAAAATACTACTCGGGAGGTTTTCAAATGACCCTCGAATTTAGCAAAATGATATTGCGTTATTCATCCCACAATATCCAAAATTTTGATTAATATTTCTCTCTATAAATAACACCAAAATGCGTCACGAATACATCACACGTATTTATGTTTCTGCCTCTGCAGCGCTGGTCACTGTTCCCTGCGGTATGCATCTCGATTCGGTGCAAAAACGAACACGCGAAAGAAAAAAAGCGCACTCGCCGGGATTGCATTCTACAGGTAACCCGAAGCATTATTTTTGGATATCGCGGGGATTGAATAACAAATCGGCATCGTGTCTTTCACTTTCCACAGAAAGAATTCTATGGTCGGTCAGAAACAAGTGAAAGAATTTCTACGATTCGACTCGCAATGGAATTTCACGGAACTTAAAGCAATTTCACTATCATTAACGTCCGCAATTTACATTGCAGATCGAGCTCTTACTTTTTACTCTGATTACTTCGATCCGCGGTTCTGGTCATACAATTGCTCGACTTGCGTGCAACGAGTGAAACGGAATTTAATTCCACTAAATAATAGAAAACCGTACTTATATCCCCGTGAAATTAGTTTTCAAGAATCTTCAAAATAATCTAGAATCTACGCGGTTAAGAATCGATAAATCTGTTTGTTTACATGGATCCCGGACTAAGAATCGTTAGTTACCTGCCATTCCGGTTGCACCGTGTATAGCAATAGAATAATAAGCGTGAAATCGCGGCAATTTTATCTCCTTTTGTGCCGGCCACAATGTCGAATTAGATGTATCCGTTTTAGGGATACCACGATAGCCGCTAGTCCCTCGTTATTACGACCAACAATGGAGATCCAATTGCGTTATCGCGGTACACGTAACACTCGTATGGAATTGCGGTTCTATTGTATTGCGTATCGCGTACCGGGTCACGAATTCAAACTATCCAGTGTTGCGCGACGATCATCCACCGTTTGTCTTCTTTACATACAGATCTGAGATTCGATTGCACGAAACATTTTGCTGGCCCCAATTACGGCCCAAGAAAATTTGCTCGTACCTTTCGTAAAACCGTTCCTAACCACAATCCGTTTCACTACGCTCTATGCGTCGAATAAGTCTGTCTTACAAAATTATCTCGATCTATAGTCATTGCAAATGTCTGTACTAAAACTTCCAAACCAACGCTGGAATATTTATAATATTATTAAAACACTTCAAACCTCTGTCGAAGAATAAACATGTTACAAACGCCTGGCGAGTAAAGAGAAAATGAAGAAAAATAGAGAATACGACTCACGCCTGAAAGGCAGCGACCAGTGAATCGTGACAGTCATACACCGCCAGCTCGCCGGATTACATAAATACCGCCCACCCGATCTACCTACCCGTATTACGTTGTCAAAATCGAACGGGACCTTTCAACGGGTCTAACGGTTCAACGAACTCCTCGAGACGAAATTGGCGACTATAAATCGCGGGGAGGTGAACAATGTACTGGAAGGCATTCGAAGAAGCCTCTCGGGGCGCTGAAAATTCAAGCGGGCGACCTGGAATCTCATAAATCTCACGCGACACGCCACACGTCCGGGAGAATGAACGTTCGCGTTCGCTCTGTGCTCTGTGAAAGGACCGCGCGGTCGTTGGGCGCCAGAGCGCCCTAGCGGTCGGCACGCGAAACCGAATCGTACACTTCGAATTCGCAGTCGTAGGCAAGAGGATACAGCGGGTGTTTTTTTTCTCTTTTTAAGGAACCCACCCTGTTGACAGTCGGTCGCGAGGAAGCAGCAGGCGAGGAGCAGGCACGTCGGGATCCCGTTCACCAACCAGGTACCGTTCCTCCTGCGTCTCGACATGGTCCTTTAGCACTGTTCGCCGCACAGCACTTGGTATCGACACTTTATGCACAACTTTCGAGGCACGTCCCGTCCGATCGTCAGGCTAACACTGTCATCGCAAGGATGCCGGGGCTCGGCGGGTTTCTCGTCGTCGACGTGGTGGCCCGGTATCGTCGGTTATCGACAGACGTGGGGCAGACGCATCCTGGCAGACAGAAATAAGACGTTCGCGAGAGGACGGCGCGCTTGTCACTGGCCGCGGGTAGAAAGCAAAATCCCACTTTCACTTGGTGGCCGCGCGCCTCGCGAGGCGGAGCTGGCACGCCGAGGCCATCGAGATCTTTCCCTCTCCCTTTCGCCCCGCCACCTATCTGCGCCACTCTCCGTCCACGTCTTTGTGGCGATCAAACGAAAGGGGCCCGGCACTTAGAAAAAGCCCGGGGACGGGTTTTAGCAAAAATTTGAGAACGTCCGGGGAACGACCTTACTTGTACCTTCGCGAAGGACGGCCATCAAGGATCGCGACGATTTCAAAAGCCTGGAAGCGAGGCTTTTCTCTGCCGCGAGGACTCGCGAGGATCCGCGTTTGCTTTTTCGATTTTTTCACCAGGAACGGCTAACCAGTGGTAACCTTTTAAAAGACTATTAACAAAAATTCGGGTACCTACTCTAGTTTACATAATTATGCTTATTTCGTAAGGTAAACTTTCTAATATCTCTGACGATGAAAATAAAAAATGATTAACACCGCAAAGTGAATGAACATTTTGCTATCCATACTAAGATATAAAAGTGAAACGTTGTTTGTCCTTTCACGCCTGAACGGCTGAACGGATTTCATTGAAATTTTGAACATACATTACAGACGTCCTAGATTATAGACTATTTTTTAAGCAATTTTATTTTGGAAACATAAATAATTCCCGGGTGTATGCCTGCTATAAAAATTAACTTTATATTTGTTTTAAAAATAATATCGTAACATTGCATCTTTTGTGAAAAAATGCATAAAATGTTTCTCCTTTTCCAATGTTCCCCTAGTTTACAATATAGGTACTGTATAACTAGTTTGAAATTCAAAATCAGACAGGTGTCGGGGAAGACTCAGCAGTTTCTTTAACGCTGCTTGGAAATCGTATCCATAGTTCCGGCATCAACTGTTCTAAACATAAAATTTTTTGTACCTAGTTGACCGACCAGTTTGAAGAATATAAAGTTCAGGTTTATAGTCCAAGTTTCGCATATTTATCAGCGTCTCGTATTTTTCGTGGCCCAAAAGAATGCAGCCGGAGAATGTCATAACAGGAGCGCGTCCTTCGCCAGGACCTTCGTAAACATTTTTGCGAGGGTCGATTTTATCCTGCTGCCGCACGTTCGTTAACCTTTGTCGGTCGCGGGCGACCTTTACGAATCGATGTGCCGGTCGATTTCGAACTGATTCACATCCGGCCAGGAGCCGGGCAGCCGCGAGAAGAAAAAGACGAGCAAGGTCGGGACGAGCTGGGGAAAGTAATTTCGTGACGCAACAAAGTTGACGATCATCTAATAGCTTCCATGACTGTTACTGCTAGAGTATCATCGGCTGGGATTAGTAATTTCGTGGTTTGAAATTTGAGCGTTTCTTCGCGTCATGGTCGGTCGGTTGAAAGTTGTTCATTAATTTTTTATTACCTTTCAGCCCGCTGCGATCCGACCTTGCCGTGCAGGGCCCGACTTAACTCTTCCGCCGTTCCGGCCAAAAATGATTTTTGTCGCCCTTTGTTATATTTAATTTTAAATAATTATTTTAAAATATAATTTTTGATAGTGAGGGAAATTTTGTGTAGATTCTTGTTGAATAAACAAAACCAAAGTACTCTAACCAGTGGCGCACTCAGGAGTTATTCTGAAGGAGTTATGTTGAACGGATAAAAATATTTTTAAAGTAAATTCAATAAAATTCTCTAGGTGATTATAAAAATTTATTTAAAGAATAACATCGAGTTTTGTTTTTACAAAGTCTCTTTCTGAGGGGATACCAGCCCCCCCCCCCCCCCCAATCAGGGAGCGCCGCTGAGTATTCTGTCCTCTTTATTTAAAATATCCTATGTAACATTTCGTAAAATCCCAGAAAACTTAAGTTTCATCATTTCCTTTGTGCCGTCCTTGTAAAACAATAAATAAATTAGACTGTTTCTATATCTCTACCAGGCACGTAGGGTTTTCTACCTTGACTTAAATGGTAAAACACGTGCGGAACTTGAAATATTTCAACATTTCTTGAAAAATGGAAAATGCTAGATAGGACATTTTAACTAAGGAGGGTAGTATAATAGTCATTATACGGGTGATTTAAAAACAATTTATAAGGTTGATACTAAATTCAAACATGTATTACCTACCATTTTTATTGTTTTTTTCAAAAAGTTTTATTTTTCATTGGTTTTTATTGATTTTAATTTTATGCTTCCACCAACTTGCCGCTCTAAGTAGTTGCCCTGTTTGTGCTCTCCTAGATCGGATCCTGTTGCCGTGCCCCTAACAGAAAAAATGAAACAAAAAATAGTTGCTCGATGAAAGTGGCGTGTTTGCTGATATGGGGATATGTATGTCTCTTAATATCTTAGTCATTTCTGTGAAATATAATTTTGTTTCTGTATAAGATTGTCGTTTATCTCCGGCTTACGTAAAATTCTGGAAGTAAGATTCGGTTACGAGCCAGTCGCCGCGTCGAGTTGCCAATTTGTATTCTCAGCGGGCAAGCAGGAAGTGCAACGTGCCGGACCCGATTCTAACGGTAACGACAAAGATATACAATACAGATTCGTGTACGGTATTTTGTTTCGTGACAACGCTACGAACACGCGGAATAATGTTCCCACATCTTGGAGATATCTTAGCCACCCACGTGTTCGTGTAATCCGATGGCAATTATGCAACGTAGGTAGGTACAGCAGTATCAGGTTTGGGCAAATAGAATCGGAGATGTGCAATCTTTTTGTCAATTTGCACATTTTTTTTGGTGCATGTATAAGCACTTTACGCTAAAAAAGAAAATGAACGATCATAGGGTAAACGCACCAATAAATGAACACCTAAGGCTAATGAATGAACACTATTGTAAAATTATATTTGCAGCGCGATTGATTCCAAGTGCTGCAAAAATTGTTTGGATACGAAGCAAGAAATTAAAAGAAGTCTCTAATTTATTAGTTGCTTATTTTAATAACTTATTTTACTGATTTTAATAAAAAATGGCCATTCACTTGTACGTGTTCATTTACTGGTACATCCACCCTAATATACTAACATTAATACTCGGCTTCGCTCGAAATTTAGATTATGATTTTATAAAAAAAAAAAGATTTTTGTGAAAATAGTCACATTCATCTGGATTAGCTAGGCATAAGCTGAGACACATTTCGTGACCCCCGAGTTTACCGTTCCAAAGTTTTTAGGCGACAGACAAACATAAACACACTTTCTGCTTTATATATTAAAGTTTAATACGAATTTTCTGCAAAGAAAAATTGAGATATTTTTAAAATTTTTAATTATTTTTGTCGAATTGAAATTAGGTAAATTGTGTTTTCTATAATTGAAATATTTATTTTGACGAATAAAACGAGTTACCTACGTGGCATGCGTGTTCATACCACCACAGACGAGGTATGGAATAGACCTATCACCTTATGGGACTTCGTGTCACCGTACAAACTGTGTTACCGACCCCTAATTTGAGGACTGAATTTAGCGACCTCTGTTCATGAACAGCGTCCAACTCAAGAACTACTCTGAAATGTGTTGAAATACTGAGTCATGTTACAATATTTCAAGTTATTATATTTTATTCTTACATTCTATTAACATTGCAAGTTAAAGAAATTCTTATATCTAATTAGAATATTTGACAATCGCAACTATCGGCTCGGTTCTCACCGATTACCAGGTCTCACCACGAGGAGGTTGCTGCGTTTCGAGACCCGTAGAGAGATAGATGGAATCAAAGTTCCACCGATCTCCCTGTACATGAAACCCTTAGCCTACTCAACCAAAGAGATGGATGGAAACAAAGTTCCATCGATCCCTTCGGTTTAGGTATCGAACCTACCTCCTCATCGGAGATAGGAGGTAGGTTCGATACTTACTTAAATCTAAACGCACGAATCCCTCGGCGACTCCCAAATGATTCCTAGAATATCTCGCAAAAATATATTAACCCTTTGAGCTTTACTTGCAATATTAAAGGGAAAAGGCTACTTTCAAAAGATTTTAATTTAAAGTCCAAAGGGTTAATATGCGTATATACGCCGCGGGGTATATAGGGGTGGCTCTAATTCGAAAAAGGAGTAGCAACTTTTGGCCCTCTTATATTTTAAACGCGCCGTTTCAATTATTTCACATTCCTTGCTCTCGGAATGAACACGTTGGGCAAAGTCTTTTTGATTGCATTTTGTAGGTTGCATATCCTACCAAACTGCACTGCGTGCAATTAAGTAGGATGCTTACCCTTGCAAAATACACGCACAAAGATTACTACCCAGGAATACAAGGTACTCGTGTCTACATAACAAGTCGCATGCAAGTACAGAATATTATTCACCGGTCGGCGAATATGGTCCGTCCTGTCATCCTCGCTAGCTTCCAAGCTTTGGGCCCTCTCTAGGGCCTACGCTAGGCCCTCTGTAGGGTCTCCCTTTGGGCCCTCTCTAGGGCCTACGCGCTAGGCCCTGTATAGGGTCCATTTGTTGGGCCTTCACCAGGGTCCACGAACTAGGCCCTTTTTAGGGCCTAGAATTTCCTTGGGAAGTCTAAGCTGAAAATTGAAGCTAAGCGAAAATTTGACTCTACTTCCGCGATAAAAAAGCAATTAGAACACCGGTGCTCTGGACGAACTTTTTATGCGCAAAAAATTGGCTCTACTTTCGCGAAGAAAATTCAATTGGAACTTCGGTGCTCTGGACAAGTCTTACAAAAAGCAAAAATTTGACTCCAAATTCGCGGTAATACTACTCTACTACATAAGAGCCGCGGTGCTCTGCAAAATACGTAGATGAACGCGAAAAAAAAACGGGGACACTACGATCGCATTACGCGCGATCACGAAGGATCTTGCTAGACTGCAAGATTACTAGGGAGACTGGGATTCCACTTGGAACCTTTCCAAATTTTTCGCGGTGACTCTACTCGACACGATCGATTCCATTATTTTAGGAATTATTAATCGGAATTGCAAAAATCGCGAGCAAATGTTGTATTGATTTAATTTTCTGGCCCCCTCCAGGGTCCACGAGCTAGGCCCTTTTTAGGGCCTAGAATTTCCTTGGCAAGTCTAAGCTGAAAATTGAAGCTAAGCGAAAATTTGACTCTACCTCCGCGATGAAAAAGCAATTAGAACACCGGTGCTCTAGACGAACTTTTTATGCGCAAAAAATTGGCTCTACTTTCACGAAGCAAATTCAACTGAAGCTACGGTGCTCTGGACAAGTCTTAGATACGCAAAAATTTGACTCCAAATTCGCGGTAATACTACTCTACTAAATAAGAGCCGCGGTGCTCTGCAAAATACGTAGATGAACGCGAAAAAAAAACGGGGACACTACGATCGCATTACGCGCGATCACGAAGGATCTTGCTAGACTGCAAGATTACTAGGGAGACTGGGATTCCACTTGGAACCTTTCCAAATTTTTCGCGGTGACTCTACTCGACACGATCGATTCCATTATTTTAGGAATTATTAATCGGAATTGCAAAAATCGCGAGCAAATGTTGTATCGATTTAATTTTTTGATTTTAAGACAGACACATGCATGTCACAATCTACGAGTACCTTGTATGGTCGGCTCATAGGATTCTGCTCTTTCCAACAAATATGCGCAGCGGTTAGTGGCCCACTTCATATAACTGGCATTCGTTTTAGGAACATTTCTGCGATATTTCGTGAATATGGCTTAGAAAAGAACCACATCATGAGGCTACTGCCTAGACGCCCTAGACCATATTCGCGAAATATTGCTTAAGTGTGCCTGAAATGAATACCGACCATGTGAAATGGGCCCCTGCATGTCGCGCATTTGTGTTGGAATGTCCAGAATCGAAGGAGCTAATAGCTACGCTACATTTTCTACCGAAACCATTTTATTCTATTGCGTGCACCCACATTCAAAGAATTATAAAGTGACTTGCCGTTCGCTGTCATCAAGAGTACTGCATCTCTGCAAACTCGAACCCCTCACCAGCAACCCTGAGAACAGCACCCCTCTGACCAGCAGCCCTGAGACCAGCACCCCTTGGACCAGCACCCCTCGGACCAGCACCCCTCAGTTCAGCATCCCTCAGCTCGGCACCCCTCAGATCAGCAACCCTTTAGCCCTCAGCCCAGCACCTCCAGTTGGACTCGTGCATGACTCTACTTTCGCGGTGAAAAGACTAATAGAGCACCGGAGCTCTCGACTAGTTTTACTTGCGCAAAAACACTGACTCTACGATCGCATTACGGGCGATCACAAACACTATTACTGAAACAGACAATTTGTATTTAAACAAGTTTCAAAAAATTTCCTTTAAATTCCAGGCAGCCGCATGGAGCGCCACGCAATTCGGACATTCAGAAAAATTTCGAGCAGCCACATTGAGCGCTTAATGATTTTTAAGATTCATAGAAATAAGGAGTGGCCCGTTTGGGCGCCTAAAACTTTTCAATTTTAATGAGAAAAGAAACGGCAGCCTCTATGGGCGCTCAACGATTCTCAAGACTGATAGAAAAAAGGAGTGGCAACTTTGGGCGTCTCATACTTTTCAATTTTAATGAGAAAAGAAACGGCAGCCTCTATGGGCGCTCAACGATTCTCAAGACTGATAGAAAAAAGGAGTGGCAACTTTGGGCGTCTCATACTTTTCAATTTTAATGAGAAAAGAAACGGCAGCCTCTATGGGCGCTCAACGATTCTCAAGACTGATAGAAAAAAGGAGTGGCAACTTTGGGCGTCTCATACTTTTCAATTTTAATGAAAAAAGAAACAGCGGCTTCTATGGGCGCATAACGATGCCGAATCACAAGCCGGAAGAACAGCAGCCTCTTTGGGCGCATAATACTTCCGAATTGTAGTGTGAAAAAAGCAGCCTCGTCAGGCGCTAATAATAAAAATTTTCTAATTCTACTCTATAATGTTAATAAACCTTAACCCAGATCTAATTCCACCCCGAGCCTGCCAACGAAATTCTAAGTGAATCTCTTGAAGAATTCACCAGAGAACCCTTCGGCGAATCCCTCGGCGAATCCCTCGAAGAATTCCTCGATGCAACGCTTAAAACTAGACTTGCCTACCCAACTATTCTAAGTTTCGCAGCACGCACACACACACACCACTCAGAGGAAGCATAGCAGACTATGCTTCGGTATATTAACCCTTCGGACTGTGATAACAATATATGGTAAATGGCAACAACAAATTTTTCAAAAGATTTTACTTTAAAGTACAAAGGGTTAACATACACGCGTGAGAGAAATAGACCAGAGGATCTCGTCGATTTCTCTGCATACATACGATTACAATTTCTTTCGCATATTTTAGAGGTACGCTTGCATTGTTTTCAAGTGTCAAACAGATTCTAAGTATCTCATTGCAGAGATAGAAAAGAATTGACACACGGACACGGATTCGCCGTCGCGAGAGATCTCGAGCTGCTCGATACACTCACGCATTGCAGTTGCACAGATAAAACGCTACTACACGACCACTACTCATCTAGGCCCCTCAGTAACGGGAGTTCCCCTTTAGGGCCGCGCCTGAAAAGGATCGGAATCATAGCGGAAGGGCTCACAATTCAATCACATGCAGCTGCAATACGCGCATCCCACCACAAAGCCGACAATTTGCACAGGCGAGTGCATCGTGCCCGAGCATCTTGTGCTGATTCAAGATCTCACCCGAGAGCGAATTATATTACCCGAAAGAAAGAGAAAGGAATTGAAAGTAGGGAATAGAAAAGTCACTATGACAAGTGTTTAAAAGTATGCTAAATGAGAAACGACACGGTCCACGGTCAAGCTAATATTGTAAAAGAAAGCAAAAGCAAAAGCAAATTGTGTCACTCTCAACAAGCAAGCGCACCTCTACCCTTAAATTTAGCCTACCGCACTCTTTACAATGGGCCCTAGTGGCATAATCTATCGCAAATATGCACTTGCGTAACTTTCGGGGGATAGGCGGAAGCTAAGAATCTCCCGATTGAGATTGCAAAGAAGACTAAACGATTAAAGGACCGAAAGACGCGACGCGACGCGACATTCACCCTCGATGCACCGAATTTTCGTTTCTACATGGCGTGCTCCATACTACGACTTTACACTGCCATGGCGTGTGTGGCCGAGAACGAGCAATCGAAGACATCAGAGCCGGCTCGAGGTGGACCGAAGCCCGGTATCGGCGGGATGACAAGAAAATCCGAGAGTCATGAACTGGCGCACAACATCGTCTAACAATGGTCCTCCGTGTAAAGCCGTAATAAGTTGTACCCAGCAAAGCCGGCCTAATGCGGGCGAGCAAACCATGCGCGAATTCGAAATCAGTGATCGAAGGCGAATTGTATCTCTAGAAGAGCGCGTTCGGCACTCTTATATTTAAAAAGAACGAGACGGAATAGAAGCTTATCGCTCGAAATACGCAAGTGCATTTTTGAATAGATGTCCAGACGGAACCAAAAATTCACCGAATGTGAGTTTGGCTCGATCTGGACACTTAAACTAGATCGTAGGCTTTAGCTTGATTCCGTTTCGCAAGTCGCAATGCTTGGGAAACGTTACCAAAGGCCAGGCCACACCAGCGGGGAGGTACCTACGAAAGTGACCCATTTCTACGGAATAATTCTGGTCCATATTTGACCAATGCTTTGCGCATTTTTGAAAATTTTGAAAAAGTCTTACGACTAATGTTCTTAAACTAAGACTTATTGATAGGCTGACTTAAATATTGTAAGGAGAGAGAAAAGTTGAAGAAGCAAGCACACTGACCAAGTAGTACCAATATCAACTCTCATTCTCGCATATTAATATTTGTATGAGAAAGAACTTCAACTTATATAATTGAAAATCCTTAATAAATTAATGCTTTACATTCTCGTTTTATTAAGAGAATCTAATGGCTCGAATGTAATTAAACTTGAGATGTGCAATTCGTATTCAAAGAATCAAGCTTAGATTATACAATTCAAGAAAAATAATTCGGAATATTTAAAACGCGTTATTAGAACTTTGACCTCGAAGTTCAAATTTATTCATTGCTTTTGTCTGTATTAAACATTTTGAAGCACGCGCGTTAATGTTACTGTTCACGAGTACAAAGTATGTATTCTTGGTCACTGTGCTTGCTACAGCAATCATTTATTCAGTAGCATTCAGAAAAATTGAAAAAATTAAAATGTACCACTCACCGATCGTTGAATGCAGTCTCACCGCTATCCATGCAGTCAGGCAGCCACATTAGCAGGTTCACAAACCAACGTCAGTAGTACCAAACAGAATGTATCACACACACACAAATATGTCACTTTAATTTCGCGATCAAAAAGTAATTTGAGCACCGGTGCTTAGTCTTAAATAGTTCAAGATGCGTAAAATCACTGACTCTACACTCGCGTTGACACTACTAACACGCACAACCATTTCATGATTTTAAACACAAAGCACTGCACATTTTTAAATGTCCCTAAGCAGTGGGGACCTTTGATAGGACCCGAGAAATGTGTTGCCCAAGAAGTCTTCTAGATACTGGGTGAATTGTAGTAGAATCTTGTTAAGCGACTTCCCATATGGCCCAATAATCGATGAAATTAATCCAGGAAGCGAGATATCGCGAAATAATATGCTCACGCGTTCACTGAGGTCCGTTCACTGTCGCAGGCAAAGTTCAACTGCCAAGTACATTGTTCGGCGTTGGTTCGACTTTGCTAGAGGTTGTCGACGTTCCGTCTCGCTCCAACGACTCCCAACTCCTCGAGAAAAGTATTGCTTGCGAAGTCTTCTAGATACTTGGTGAATTGTTGTTGAATCTTGTTAAGCGACCTCCCACATGGTCCAGTAATCTATCTACATATAATCTATATATAATCGACTCTTTAGTCGAATATACATTTTGCAAGTTGCTGAATCTTGCAGATATTGCACGAATATGTTGACGCCAGGCCTGAACGATAGCCTTGAGAAATTTCTGCGCGAGATTACAAGATTACAGAAAAGATTCCACGAGAGAAATCCAAATAAATCGAAGTTCAAACGTCGTTATTATTCGGGACTGAAGGAAGTTCGCAAGCATATCGAATTGAAGATGATTAAATTTGTGATTATTGCTCCTGATGTTGAAAAGGTCGACTTCGAAGGTGAATAATAATTTTCTCCTTGGATATTTAAGTCATTGAATTTAAACGAGTCTTACCTGATTGCAAATGGGTTGAACGACCAGGTGGAAAAGCTGCTAGATACAGTGGACGCTCGATAATGTGCCGCAGTCGGGGCTCTAGAGGCGGTGTTTTCTCAGAAGCGGCATATTAACGAGAGCCAATGTAACGCGCGCTCTCCCCATAACTCTCCTGTTTTCGTTTCCGTGATGGCTGCCCCCCGCCAGAATACTCTTAAGGTGCGTCACACTGATGTTCGCGTAATTCACAAACAGTGTAGGTACAAATCGTACTTCTTTCACTAAAGCTCTTGCGAACATTTTTTAAATTTTATACAGATCCCTGTCCACGAAGTGTTTACCGATGAAGACACACGTTTTTAACGCACACATTTTAACATTGTAATACATAAATCTGTAACTTCGGTACACCTTCTACCTGTCGTATATTTTTACAGTTTATCTTTCCCTTACCCATTTACATAACTATTTATGCCCAATATGAAATAAATGTGCCTAATACAAAATGTAACTGATTATAATTCAAAATATTTAAAAAAACATTTGAATAAAACGATATTATACGTACTTATACTTCTGTCATTAAAAAATGTATGAGTTAAGATGTGTCTTCATAGGCAAACAGTTCGCGAGAAAGTGTCTATGTGTATAAGACAAAAATATGTTTGCAAGAGTTTTATTATTAGTGAGAAAAAGAAAAAACACATTCACGTATATGTATTGCTTGCGAATTGCTTGTGAACTCCAGTGTGGAGGCGCCATTAAGGGTTAGCATTCATTGGCTCGCTGAGCGTGAGAGAAAGGGAGGTGCACACACGCCTGCGAGTAATGCGTGTGAGCTGGGGCGTTCCTAACGGCACTTTAAACAGCGGCATATTATCGAACGTCCACTGTATGTGCAAGAGGCAAAACATCGTCTTCTGTTTCGGTTTGCGAAGGCGAAAGTTGGGATACTTTAATCATGGAAGAGGACTTGTGACCTGTATTGGCGTGGCGAATTACAACGGCACCGAAGTAAACGAATCACAGCGTTACTCGAGGAACAACGCGGAAAATGGAAATTCGCATTAGTGAAAATTATTTGTATTCGCTTTTCAGGAACTTTACAAGAATGTTTTAACGGAACTGGTGCACGCGCGGAACGAGTTCAAAGTACGAACTGAAGCAACCGCTGCGACTATCGATATATCGAAACTGGTCTCGGAAGATCATCTGCTGTCGGAGAATATCAACGTCCTTTTGCAAATTTTATCCCCGATTAGCATAAATATTTAAAATCAAATTCATTCTATATCGACGGGTAACGTACTGAAATTGGTCGATAACAATCGATCTGTTTATATCCGGCGATTGTCTAATTTATACGTTTTTGTACGCTTCGTTTTACAGTTGAATAAATCATGAAATATTTAACAACGCATCGATCAAAATTGTGAGTAACGATATAGTAAGAAAGTATGTGAACTTCACGGGTGGCAACGTTTTAGATTTTAAACGATTTCGATCACATTTCAGTTTAATTCCTACCACTCGTAGCACAGACGAGGTATGGAATAGACCTATCACCTTATGGGACTTCGTGTCACCGTACAAACTGTGTTACCAACCCATAATTTGAGGACTGAATTTAGCGACCTCTGTTCATGAACAGCGTCCAACTCAAGAACTACTCTGAAATGTGTTGAAATACTGAGTTCATGTTACAATATTTCAAGTTATTATATTTTATTCTTACATTCTATTAACATTGCAAGTTAAAGAAATTCTTATATCTAATTAGAATATTTGACAATCGCAACTATCGGCTCGGTTCTCACCGATTACCAGGTCTCACCACGAGGAGGTTGCTGCGTTTCGAGACCCGTAGAGAGATAGATGGAATCAAAGTTCCACCGATCTCCCTGTACATGAAACCCTTAGCCTACTCAACCAAAGAGATGGATGGAAACAAAGTTCCATCGATCCCTTCGGTTTAGGTATCGAACCTACCTCCTCATCGGAGATAGGAGGTAGGTTCGATACTTACTTAAATCTAAACGCACGAATCCCTCGGCGACTCCCAAATGATTCCTAGAATATCTCGCAAAAATATATTAACCCTTTGAGCTTTACTTGCAATATTAAAGGGAAAAGGCTACTTTCAAAAGATTTTAATTTAAAGTCCAAAGGGTTAATATGCGTATACACGCCGCGGAGTATATAGGGGTGGCTCTAATTCGACAAAAGGAGCAGCAACTTTTGGCCCTCTTGTATTTTAAACGCGCCATTTCAATTATTTCACATTCCTTGCTCTCGGAATGAACTCGTTGGGCAAAGTCTTTTTGATTGCATTTTGTAGGATGCATATCCTACCAAACTGCACTGCGTGCAATTACGTAGGATGCTTACCCTTGCAAAATACACGCACAAAGATTACTACCCAGGAATACAAGGTACTCGTGTCTACATAACAAGTCGCATGCAAGTACAGAATATTATTCACCGGTCGGCGAATATGGTCCGACCTGTCATCCTCGCCAGCTTCCAAGCTTTGGGCCCTCTCTAGGGCCTATGCTAGGCCCTCTGTAGGGTCTCCCTTTGGGCCCTCTCTAGGGCCTACGCGCTAGGCCCTGTATAGGGTCCATTTGTTGGGCCTTCAGCAGGGTCCACGAGCTAGGCCCTTTTTAGGGCCTAGAATTTCCTTGGCAAGTCTAAGCTGAAAATTGAAGCTAAGCGAAAATTTGACTCTACTTCCGCGATAAAAAAGCAATTAGAACACCGGTGCTCTGGACGAACTTTTTATGCGCAAAAAATTGGCTCTACTTTCGCGAAGAAAATTCAACTGGAGCTTCGGTGCTCTGGACAAGTCCTACAAAAAGCAAAAATTTGACTCCAAATTCGCGGTAATACTACTCTACTAAATAAGAGCCGCGGTGCTCTGCAAAATACGTAGATGAACGCGAAAAAACGGGGACACTACGATCGCATTACGCGCGATCACGAAGGATCTTGCTAGACTGCAAGATTACTAGGGAGACTGGGATTCCACTTGGAACCTTTCCAAATTTTTCGCGGTGACTCTACTCGACACGATCGATTCCATTATTTTAGGAATTATTAATCGGAATTGCAAAAATCGCGAGCAAATGTTGTATTGATTTAATTTTCTGGCCCCCTCCAGGGTCCACGAGCTAGGCCCTTTTTAGGGCCTAGAATTTCCTTGGCAAGTCTAAGCTGAAAATTGAAGCTAAGCGAAAATTTGACTCTACCTCCGCGATGAAAAAGCAATTAGAACACCGGTGCTCTAGACGAACTTTTTATGCGCAAAAAATTGGCTCTACTTTCACGAAGCAAATTCAACTGAAGCTACGGTGCTCTGGACAAGTCTTAGATACGCAAAAATTTGACTCCAAATTCGCGGTAATACTACTCTACTAAATAAGAGCTGCGGTGCTCTGCAAAATACGTAGATGAACGCGAAAAAAAAACGGGGACACTACGATCGCATTACGCGCGATCACGAAGGATCTTGCTAGACTGCAAGATTACTAGGGAGACTGGGATTCCACTTGGAACCTTTCCAAATTTTTCGCGGTGACTCTACTCGACACGATCGATTCCATTATTTTAGGAATTATTAATCGGAATTGCAAAAATCGCGAGCAAATGTTGTATCGATTTAATTTTTTGATTTTAAGACAGACACATGCATGTCACAATCTACGAGTACCTTGTATGGTCGGCTCATAGGATTCTGCTCTTTCCAACAAATATGCGCAGCGGTTAGTGGCCCACTTCATATAACTGGCATTCGTTTTAGGAACATTTCTGCGATATTTCGTGAATATGGCTTAGAAAAGAACCACATCATGAGGCTACTGCCTAGACGCCCTAGACCATATTCGCGAAATATTGCTTAAGTGTTCCTGAAATGAATACCGACCATGTGAAATGGGCCCCTGCATGTCGCGCATTTGTGTTGGAATGTCCAGAATCGAAGGAGCTAATAGCTACGCTACATTTTCTACCGAAACCATTTTATTCTATTGCGTGCACCCACATTCAAAGAATTATAAAGTGACTTGCCGTTCGCTGTCATCAAGAGTACTGCATCTCTGCAAACTCGAACCCCTCACCAGCAACCCTGAGAACAGCACCCCTTGGACCAGCACCCCTCGGACCAGCACCCCTCAGTTCAGCATCCCTCAGCTCGGCACCCCTCAGATCAGCAACCCTTTAGCCCTCAGCCCAGCACCTCCAGTTGGACTCGTGCATGACTCTACTTTCGCGGTGAAAAGACTAATAGAGCACCGGAGCTCTCGACTAGTTTTACTTGCGCAAAAACACTGACTCTACGATCGCATTACGGGCGATCACAAACACTATTACTGAAACAGACAATTTGTATTTAAACAAGTTTCAAAAAATTTCCTTTAAATTCCAGGCAGCCGCATGGAGCGCCACGCAATTCGGACATTCAGAAAAATTTCGAGCAGCCACATTGAGCGCTTAATGATTTTTAAGATTCATAGAAATAAGGAGTGGCCCGTTTGGGCGCTTAAAACTTTTCAATTTTAATGAGAAAAGAAACGGCAGCCTCTATGGGCGCTCAACGATTCTCAAGACTGATAGAAAAAAGGAGTGGCAACTTTGGGCGTCTCATACTTTTCAATTTTAATGAAAAAAGAAACAGCGGCCTCTATGGGCGCATAACGATGCCGAATCACAAGCCGGAAGAACAGCAGCCTCTTTGGGCGCATAATACTTCCGAATTGTAGTGTGAAAAAAGCAGCCTCGTCAGGCGCTAATAATGAAAATTTTCTAATTCTACTCTATAATGTTAATAAACCTTAACCCAGATCTAATTCCACCCCGAGCCTGCCAACGAAATTCTAAGTGAATTGAAAAATCTCTTGAAGAATTCACCACAGAACCCTTCGGCGAATCCCTCGGCGAATCCCTCGAAGAATTCCTCGATGCAACGCTTAAAACTAGACTTGCCTGCCCAACTATTCTAAGTTTCGTAGCACGCACACACACAGACACCACTCAGAAGAAGCATAACAGACTATGCTTCGGTATATTAACCCTTCGGACTGTGATAGCAATATACGGTAAATGGCAACAAAAAATTTTTCAAAAGATTTTACTTTAAAGTACAAAGGGTTAACATACGCGCGTGAGAGAAATAGACCAGAGGGTCTCGTCGATTTCTCTGCATACATACGATTACAATTTCTTTCGCATATTTTAGAGGTACGCTTGCATTGTTTTCAAGTGTCAAACAGATTCTAAGTATCTCATTGCAGAGATAGAAAAGAATTGACACACGGACACGGATTCGCCGTCGCGAGAGATCTCGAGCTGCTCGATACACTCACGCATTGCAGTTGCACAGATAAAACGCTACTACACGACCACTACTCATCTAGGCCCCTCAGTAACGGGAGTTCCCCTTTAGGGCCGCGCCTGAAAAGGATCGGAATCATAGCGGAAGGGCTCACAATTCAATCACATGCAGCTGCAATACGCGCATCCCACCACAAAGCCGACAATTTGCACAGGCGAGTGCATCGTGCCCGAGCATCTTGTGCTGATTCAAGATCTCACCCGAGAGCGAATTATATTACCCGAAAGAAAGAGAAAGGAATTGAAAGTAAGGAATAGAAAAGTCACTGTGACAAGTGTTTAAAAGTATGCTAAATGAGAAACGACACGGTCCACGGTCAAGCTAATATTGTAAAAGAAAGCAAAAGCAAAAGCAAATTGTGTCACTCTCAACAAGCAAGCGCACCTCTACCCTTAAATTTAGCCTACCGCACTCTTTACAATGGGCCCTAGTGGCATAATCTATCGCAAATATGCACTTGCGTAACTTTCGGGGGATAGGCGGAAGCTAAGAATCTCCCGATTGAGATTGCAAAGAAGACTAAACGATTAAAGGACCGAAAGACGCGACGCGACGCGACATTCACCCTCGATGCACCGAATTTTCGTTTCTACATGGCGTGCTCCATACTACGACTTTACACTGCCATGGCGTGTGTGGCCGAGAACGAGCAATCGAAGACATCAGAGCCGGCTCGAGGTGGACCGAAGCCCGGTATCGGCGGGATGACAAGAAAATCCGAGAGTCATGAACTGGCGCACAACATCGTCTAACAATGGTCCTCCGTGTAAAGCCGTAATAAGTTGTACCCAGCAAAGCCGGCCTAATGCGGGCGAGCAAACCATGCGCGAATTCGAAATCAGTGATCGAAGGCGAATTGTATCTCTAGAAGAGCGCGTTCGGCACTCTTATATTTAAAAAGAACGAGACGGAATAGAAGCTTATCGCTCGAAATACGCAAGTGCATTTTTGAATAGATGTCCAGACGGAACCAAAAATTCACCGAATGTGAGTTTGGCTCGATCTGGACACTTAAACTAGATCGTAGGCTTTAGCTTGATTCCGTTTCGCAAGTCGCAATGCTTGGGAAACGTTACCAAAGGCCAGGCCACACCAGCGGGGAGGTACCTACGAAAGTGACCCATTTCTACGGAATAATTCTGGTCCATATTTGACCAATGCTTTGCGCATTTTTGAAAATTTTGAAAAAGTCTTACGACTAATGTTCTTAAACTAAGACTTATTGATAGGCTGACTTAAATATTGTAAGGAGAGAGAAAAGTTGAAGAAGCAAGCACACTGACCAAGTAGTACCAATATCAACTCTCATTCTCGCATATTAATATTTGTATGAGAAAGAACTTCAACTTATATAATTGAAAATCCTTAATAAATTAATGCTTTACATTCTCGTTTTATTAAGAGAATCTAATGGCTCGAATGTAATTAAACTTGAGATGTGCAATTCGTATTCAAAGAATCAAGCTTAGATTATACAATTCAAGAAAAATAATTCGGAATATTTAAAACGCGTTATTAGAACTTTGACCTCGAAGTTCAAATTTATTCATTGCTTTTGTCTGTATTAAACATTTTGAAGCACGCGCGTTAATGTTACTGTTCACGAGTACAAAGTATGTATTCTTGGTCACTGTGCTTGCTACAGCAATCATTTATTCAGTAGCATTCAGAAAAATTGAAAAAATTAAAATGTACCACTCACCGATCGTTGAATGCAGTCTCACCGCTATCCATGCAGTCAGGCAGCCACATTAGCAGGTTCACAAACCAACGTCAGTAGTACCAAACAGAATGTATCACACACACACAAATATGTCACTTTAATTTCGCGATCAAAAAGTAATTTGAGCACCGGTGCTTAGTCTTAAATAGTTCAAGATGCGTAAAATCACTGACTCTACACTCGCGTTGACACTACTAACACGCACAACCATTTCATGATTTTAAACACAAAGCACTGCACATTTTTAAATGTCCCTAAGCAGTGGGGACCTTTGATAGGACCCGAGAAATGTGTTGCCCAAGAAGTCTTCTAGATACTGGGTGAATTGTAGTAGAATCTTGTTAAGCGACTTCCCATATGGCCCAATAATCGATGAAATTAATCCAGGAAGCGAGATATCGCGAAATAATATGCTCACGCGTTCACTGAGGTCCGTTCACTGTCGCAGGCAAAGTTCAACTGCCAAGTACATTGTTCGGCGTTGGTTCGACTTTGCTAGAGGTTGTCGACGTTCCGTCTCGCTCCAACGACTCCCAACTCCTCGAGAAAAGTATTGCTTGCGAAGTCTTCTAGATACTTGGTGAATTGTTGTAGAATCTTGTTAAGCGACCTCCCACATGGTCTAGTAATCGATGAAATCAATCCAGGAATCAAGATATCGCGAAATAATATGCTCACGCGTTCACTGAAGTCCGTTCACTCTCGCAGGCAAAGTTCAAATGCCAAGTACATTGTTCGGTGATGGTGCGACTTTGCTAGAGGTTGTCGACGTTCCGTCTCGCTCCAACGACTCCCAACTCCTCGAGAAAAGTATTGCTTGCGAAGTCTTCTAGATACTTGGTGAATTGTTGTAGAATCTTGTTAAGCGACCTCCCACATGGTCCAGTAATCGATGAAATTAATCCAGGAATCAAGATATCGCGAAATAATATGCTCACGCGTTCACTGAAGTCCGTTCACTCTCGCAGGCAAAGTTCAAATGCCAAGTACATTGTTCGGTGATGGTGCGACTTTGCTAGAGGTTGTCGACGTTCCGTCTCGCTCCAACGACTCCCAACTCCTCGAGAAAAGTATTGCTTGCGAAGTCTTCTAGATACTTGGTGAATTGTTGTAGAATCTTGTTAAGCGACCTCCCACATGGTCTAGTAATCGATGAAATCAATCCAGGAATCAAGATATCGCGAAATAATATGCTCACGCGTTCACTGAAGTCCGTTCACTCTCGCAGGCAAAGTTCAAATGCCAAGTACATTGTTCGGTGATGGTGCGACTTTGCTAGAGGTTGTCGACGTTCCGTCTCGCTCCAACGACTCCCAACTCCTCGAGAAAAGTATTGCTTGCGAAGTCTTCTAGATACTTGGTGAATTGTTGTAGAATCTTGTTAAGCGACCTCCCACATGGTCTAGTAATCGATGAAATCAATCCAGGAATCAAGATATCGCGAAATAATATGCTCACGCGTTCACTGAAGTCCGTTCACTCTCGCAGGCAAAGTTCAAATGCCAAGTACATTGTTCGGTGATGGTGCGACTTTGCTAGAGGTTGTCGACGTTCCGTCTCGCTCCAACGACTCCCAACTCCTCGAGAAAAGTATTGCTTGCGAAGTCTTCTAGATACTTGGTGAATTGTTGTAGAATCTTGTTAAGCGACCTCCCACATGGTCCAGTAATCGATGAAATTAATCCAGGAATCAAGATATCGCGAAATAATATGCTCACGCGTTCACTGAAGTCCGTTCACTCTCGCAGGCAAAGTTCAAATGCCAAGTACATTGTTCGGTGATGGTGCGACTTTGCTAGAGGTTGTCGACGTTCCGTCTCGCTCCAACGACTCCCAACTCCTCGAGAAAAGTATTGCTTGCGAAGTCTTCTAGATACTTGGTGAATTGTTGTAGAATCTTGTTAAGCGACCTCCCACATGGTCTAGTAATCGATGAAATCAATCCAGGAATCAAGATATCGCGAAATAATATGCTCACGCGTTCACTGAAGTCCGTTCACTCTCGCAGGCAAAGTTCAAATGCCAAGTACATTGTTCGGTGATGGTGCGACTTTGCTAGAGGTTGTCGACGTTCCGTCTCGCTCCAACGACTCCCAACTCCTCGAGAAAAGTATTGCTTGCGAAGTCTTCTAGATACTTGGTGAATTGTTGTAGAATCTTGTTAAGCGACCTCCCACATGGTCTAGTAATCGATGAAATCAATCCAGGAATCAAGATATCGCGAAATAATATGCTCACGCGTTCACTGAAGTCCGTTCACTCTCGCAGGCAAAGTTCAAATGCCAAGTACATTGTTCGGTGATGGTGCGACTTTGCTAGAGGTTGTCGACGTTCCGTCTCGCTCCAACGACTCCCAACTCCTCGAGAAAAGTATTGCTTGCGAAGTCTTCTAGATACTTGGTGAATTGTTGTAGAATCTTGTTAAGCGACCTCCCACATGGTCCAGTAATCGATGAAATTAATCCAGGAATCAAGATATCGCGAAATAATATGCTCACGCGTTCACTGAAGTCCGTTCACTCTCGCAGGCAAAGTTCAAATGCCAAGTACATTGTTCGGTGATGGTGCGACTTTGCTAGAGGTTGTCGACGTTCCGTCTCGCTCCAACGACTCCCAACTCCTCGAGAAAAGTATTGCTTGCGAAGTCTTCTAGATACTTGGTGAATTGTTGTAGAATCTTGTTAAGCGACCTCCCACATGGTCTAGTAATCGATGAAATCAATCCAGGAATCAAGATATCGCGAAATAATATGCTCACGCGTTCACTGAAGTCCGTTCACTCTCGCAGGCAAAGTTCAAATGCCAAGTACATTGTTCGGTGATGGTGCGACTTTGCTAGAGGTTGTCGACGTTCCGTCTCGCTCCAACGACTCCCAACTCCTCGAGAAAAGTATTGCTTGCGAAGTCTTCTAGATACTTGGTGAATTGTTGTAGAATCTTGTTAAGCGACCTCCCACATGGTCCAGTAATCGATGAAATTAATCCAGGAATCAAGATATCGCGAAATAATATGCTCACGCGTTCACTGAAGTCCGTTCACTCTCGCAGGCAAAGTTCAAATGCCAAGTACATTGTTCGGTGATGGTGCGACTTTGCTAGAGGTTGTCGACGTTCCGTCTCGCTCCAACGACTCCCAACTCCTCGAGAAAAGTATTGCTTGCGAAGTCTTCTAGATACTTGGTGAATTGTTGTAGAATCTTGTTAAGCGACCTCCCACATGGTCTAGTAATCGATGAAATCAATCCAGGAATCAAGATATCGCGAAATAATATGCTCACGCGTTCACTGAAGTCCGTTCACTCTCGCAGGCAAAGTTCAAATGCCAAGTACATTGTTCGGTGATGGTGCGACTTTGCTAGAGGTTGTCGACGTTCCGTCTCGCTCCAACGACTCCCAACTCCTCGAGAAAAGTATTGCTTGCGAAGTCTTCTAGATACTTGGTGAATTGTTGTAGAATCTTGTTAAGCGACCTCCCACATGGTCCAGTAATCGATGAAATTAATCCAGGAATCAAGATATCGCGAAATAATATGCTCACGCGTTCACTGAAGTCCGTTCACTCTCGCAGGCAAAGTTCAAATGCCAAGTACATTGTTCGGTGATGGTGCGACTTTGCTAGAGGTTGTCGACGTTCCGTCTCGCTCCAACGACTCCCAACTCCTCGAGAAAAGTATTGCTTGCGAAGTCTTCTAGATACTTGGTGAATTGTTGTAGAATCTTGTTAAGCGACCTCCCACATGGTCTAGTAATCGATGAAATTAATCCAGGAATCAAGATATCGCGAAATAATATGCTCACGCGTTCACTGAAGTCCGTTCACTCTCGCAGGCAAAGTTCAAATGCCAAGTACATTGTTCGGTGATGGTGCGACTTTGCTAGAGGTTGTCGACGTTCCGTCTCGCTCCAACGACTCCCAACTCCTCGAGAAAAGTATTGCTTGCGAAGTCTTCTAGATACTTGGTGAATTGTTGTAGAATCTTGTTAAGCGACCTCCCACATGGTCTAGTAATCGATGAAATCAATCCAGGAATCAAGATATCGCGAAATAATATGCTCACGCGTTCACTGAAGTCCGTTCACTCTCGCAGGCAAAGTTCAAATGCCAAGTACATTGTTCGGTGATGGTGCGACTTTGCTAGAGGTTGTCGACGTTCCGTCTCGCTCCAACGACTCCCAACTCCTCGAGAAAAGTATTGCTTGCGAAGTCTTCTAGATACTTGGTGAATTGTTGTAGAATCTTGTTAAGCGACCTCCCACATGGTCCAGTAATCGATGAAATTAATCCAGGAATCAAGATATCGCGAAATAATATGCTCACGCGTTCACTGAAGTCCGTTCACTCTCGCAGGCAAAGTTCAAATGCCAAGTACATTGTTCGGTGATGGTGCGACTTTGCTAGAGGTTGTCGACGTTCCGTCTCGCTCCAACGACTCCCAACTCCTCGAGAAAAGTATTGCTTGCGAAGTCTTCTAGATACTTGGTGAATTGTTGTAGAATCTTGTTAAGCGACCTCCCACATGGTCCAGTAATCGATGAAATTAATCCAGGAATCAAGATATCGCGAAATAATATGCTCACGCGTTCACTGAAGTCCGTTCACTCTCGCAGGCAAAGTTCAAATGCCAAGTACATTGTTCGGTGATGGTGCGACTTTGCTAGAGGTTGTCGACGTTCCGTCTCGCTCCAACGACTCCCAACTCCTCGAGAAAAGTATTGCTTGCGAAGTCTTCTAGATACTTGGTGAATTGTTGTAGAATCTTGTTAACGACCTCCCACATGGTCTAGTAATCGATGAAATCAATCCAGGAATCAAGATATCGCGAAATAATATGCTCACGCGTTCACTGAAGTCCGTTCACTCTCGCAGGCAAAGTTCAAATGCCAAGTACATTGTTCGGTGATGGTGCGACTTTGCTAGAGGTTGTCGACGTTCCGTCTCGCTCCAACGACTCCCAACTCCTCGAGAAAAGTATTGCTTGCGAAGTCTTCTAGATACTTGGTGAATTGTTGTAGAATCTTGTTAAGCGACCTCCCACATGGTCTAGTAATCGATGAAATCAATCCAGGAATCAAGATATCGCGAAATAATATGCTCACGCGTTCACTGAAGTCCGTTCACTCTCGCAGGCAAAGTTCAAATGCCAAGTACATTGTTCGGTGATGGTGCGACTTTGCTAGAGGTTGTCGACGTTCCGTCTCGCTCCAACGACTCCCAACTCCTCGAGAAAAGTATTGCTTGCGAAGTCTTCTAGATACTTGGTGAATTGTTGTAGAATCTTGTTAAGCGACCTCCCACATGGTCCAGTAATCGATGAAATTAATCCAGGAATCAAGATATCGCGAAATAATATGCTCACGCGTTCACTGAAGTCCGTTCACTCTCGCAGGCAAAGTTCAAATGCCAAGTACATTGTTCGGTGATGGTGCGACTTTGCTAGAGGTTGTCGACGTTCCGTCTCGCTCCAACGACTCCCAACTCCTCGAGAAAAGTATTGCTTGCGAAGTCTTCTAGATACTTGGTGAATTGTTGTAGAATCTTGTTAAGCGACCTCCCACATGGTCTAGTAATCGATGAAATTAATCCAGGAATCAAGATATCGCGAAATAATATGCTCACGCGTTCACTGAAGTCCGTTCACTCTCGCAGGCAAAGTTCAAATGCCAAGTACATTGTTCGGTGATGGTGCGACTTTGCTAGAGGTTGTCGACGTTCCGTCTCGCTCCAACGACTCCCAACTCCTCGAGAAAAGTATTGCTTGCGAAGTCTTCTAGATACTTGGTGAATTGTTGTAGAATCTTGTTAAGCGACCTCCCACATGGTCTAGTAATCGATGAAATCAATCCAGGAATCAAGATATCGCGAAATAATATGCTCACGCGTTCACTGAAGTCCGTTCACTCTCGCAGGCAAAGTTCAAATGCCAAGTACATTGTTCGGTGATGGTGCGACTTTGCTAGAGGTTGTCGACGTTCCGTCTCGCTCCAACGACTCCCAACTCCTCGAGAAAAGTATTGCTTGCGAAGTCTTCTAGATACTTGGTGAATTGTTGTAGAATCTTGTTAAGCGACCTCCCACATGGTCCAGTAATCGATGAAATTAATCCAGGAATCAAGATATCGCGAAATAATATGCTCACGCGTTCACTGAAGTCCGTTCACTCTCGCAGGCAAAGTTCAAATGCCAAGTACATTGTTCGGTGATGGTGCGACTTTGCTAGAGGTTGTCGACGTTCCGTCTCGCTCCAACGACTCCCAACTCCTCGAGAAAAGTATTGCTTGCGAAGTCTTCTAGATACTTGGTGAATTGTTGTAGAATCTTGTTAAGCGACCTCCCACATGGTCTAGTAATCGATGAAATCAATCCAGGAATCAAGATATCGCGAAATAATATGCTCACGCGTTCACTGAAGTCCGTTCACTCTCGCAGGCAAAGTTCAAATGCCAAGTACATTGTTCGGTGATGGTGCGACTTTGCTAGAGGTTGTCGACGTTCCGTCTCGCTCCAACGACTCCCAACTCCTCGAGAAAAGTATTGCTTGCGAAGTCTTCTAGATACTTGGTGAATTGTTGTAGAATCTTGTTAAGCGACCTCCCACATGGTCTAGTAATCGATGAAATCAATCCAGGAATCAAGATATCGCGAAATAATATGCTCACGCGTTCACTGAAGTCCGTTCACTCTCGCAGGCAAAGTTCAAATGCCAAGTACATTGTTCGGTGATGGTGCGACTTTGCTAGAGGTTGTCGACGTTCCGTCTCGCTCCAACGACTCCCAACTCCTCGAGAAAAGTATTGCTTGCGAAGTCTTCTAGATACTTGGTGAATTGTTGTAGAATCTTGTTAAGCGACCTCCCACATGGTCCAGTAATCGATGAAATTAATCCAGGAATCAAGATATCGCGAAATAATATGCTCACGCGTTCACTGAAGTCCGTTCACTCTCGCAGGCAAAGTTCAAATGCCAAGTACATTGTTCGGTGATGGTGCGACTTTGCTAGAGGTTGTCGACGTTCCGTCTCGCTCCAACGACTCCCAACTCCTCGAGAAAAGTATTGCTTGCGAAGTCTTCTAGATACTTGGTGAATTGTTGTAGAATCTTGTTAAGCGACCTCCCACATGGTCTAGTAATCGATGAAATCAATCCAGGAATCAAGATATCGCGAAATAATATGCTCACGCGTTCACTGAAGTCCGTTCACTCTCGCAGGCAAAGTTCAAATGCCAAGTACATTGTTCGGTGATGGTGCGACTTTGCTAGAGGTTGTCGACGTTCCGTCTCGCTCCAACGACTCCCAACTCCTCGAGAAAAGTATTGCTTGCGAAGTCTTCTAGATACTTGGTGAATTGTTGTAGAATCTTGTTAAGCGACCTCCCACATGGTCCAGTAATCGATGAAATTAATCCAGGAATCAAGATATCGCGAAATAATATGCTCACGCGTTCACTGAAGTCCGTTCACTCTCGCAGGCAAAGTTCAAATGCCAAGTACATTGTTCGGTGATGGTGCGACTTTGCTAGAGGTTGTCGACGTTCCGTCTCGCTCCAACGACTCCCAACTCCTCGAGAAAAGTATTGCTTGCGAAGTCTTCTAGATACTTGGTGAATTGTTGTAGAATCTTGTTAAGCGACCTCCCACATGGTCCAGTAATCGATGAAATCAATCCAGGAATCAAGATATCGCGAAATAATATGCTCACGCGTTCACTGAAGTCCGTTCACTCTCGCAGGCAAAGTTCAAATGCCAAGTACATTGTTCGGTGATGGTGCGACTTTGCTAGAGGTTGTCGACGTTCCGTCTCGCTCCAACGACTCCCAACTCCTCGAGAAAAGTATTGCTTGCGAAGTCTTCTAGATACTTGGTGAATTGTTGTAGAATCTTGTTAAGCGACCTCCCACATGGTCCAGTAATCGATGAAATTAATCCAGGAATCAAGATATCGCGAAATAATATGCTCACGCGTTCACTGAAGTCCGTTCACTCTCGCAGGCAAAGTTCAAATGCCAAGTACATTGTTCGGTGATGGTGCGACTTTGCTAGAGGTTGTCGACGTTCCGTCTCGCTCCAACGACTCCCAACTCCTCGAGAAAAGTATTGCTTGCGAAGTCTTCTAGATACTTGGTGAATTGTTGTAGAATCTTGTTAAGCGACCTCCCACATGGTCCAGTAATCGATGAAATTAATCCAGGAATCAAGATATCGCGAAATAATATGCTCACGCGTTCACTGAAGTCCGTTCACTCTCGCAGGCAAAGTTCAAATGCCAAGTACATTGTTCGGTGATGGTGCGACTTTGCTAGAGGTTGTCGACGTTCCGTCTCGCTCCAACGACTCCCAACTCCTCGAGAAAAGTATTGCTTGCGAAGTCTTCTAGATACTTGGTGAATTGTTGTAGAATCTTGTTAAGCGACCTCCCACATGGTCTAGTAATCGATGAAATCAATCCAGGAATCAAGATATCGCGAAATAATATGCTCACGCGTTCACTGAAGTCCGTTCACTCTCGCAGGCAAAGTTCAAATGCCAAGTACATTGTTCGGTGATGGTGCGACTTTGCTAGAGGTTGTCGACGTTCCGTCTCGCTCCAACGACTCCCAACTCCTCGAGAAAAGTATTGCTTGCGAAGTTTTCTAGATACTTGGTGAATTGTTGTAGAATCTTGTTAAGCGACCTCCCACATGGTCCAGTAATCGATGAAATTAATCCAGGAATCAAGATATCGCGAAATAATATGCTCACGCGTTCACTGAAGTCCGTTCACTCTCGCAGGCAAAGTTCAAATGCCAAGTACATTGTTCGGTGATGGTGCGACTTTGCTAGAGGTTGTCGACGTTCCGTCTCGCTCCAACGACTCCCAACTCCTCGAGAAAAGTATTGCTTGCGAAGTCTTCTAGATACTTGGTGAATTGTTGTAGAATCTTGTTAAGCGACCTCCCACATGGTCCAGTAATCGATGAAATTAATCCAGGAATCAAGATATCGCGAAATAATATGCTCACGCGTTCACTGAAGTCCGTTCACTCTCGCAGGCAAAGTTCAAATGCCAAGTACATTGTTCGGTGATGGTGCGACTTTGCTAGAGGTTGTCGACGTTCCGTCTCGCTCCAACGACTCCCAACTCCTCGAGAAAAGTATTGCTTGCGAAGTCTTCTAGATACTTGGTGAATTGTTGTAGAATCTTGTTAAGCGACCTCCCACATGGTCTAGTAATCGATGAAATCAATCCAGGAATCAAGATATCGCGAAATAATATGCTCACGCGTTCACTGAAGTCCGTTCACTCTCGCAGGCAAAGTTCAAATGCCAAGTACATTGTTCGGTGATGGTGCGACTTTGCTAGAGGTTGTCGACGTTCCGTCTCGCTCCAACGACTCCCAACTCCTCGAGAAAAGTATTGCTTGCGAAGTCTTCTAGATACTTGGTGAATTGTTGTAGAATCTTGTTAAGCGACCTCCCACATGGTCCAGTAATCGATGAAATTAATCCAGGAATCAAGATATCGCGAAATAATATGCTCACGCGTTCACTGAAGTCCGTTCACTCTCGCAGGCAAAGTTCAAATGCCAAGTACATTGTTCGGTGATGGTGCGACTTTGCTAGAGGTTGTCGACGTTCCGTCTCGCTCCAACGACTCCCAACTCCTCGAGAAAAGTATTGCTTGCGAAGTCTTCTAGATACTTGGTGAATTGTTGTAGAATCTTGTTAAGCGACCTCCCACATGGTCTAGTAATCGATGAAATCAATCCAGGAATCAAGATATCGCGAAATAATATGCTCACGCGTTCACTGAAGTCCGTTCACTCTCGCAGGCAAAGTTCAAATGCCAAGTACATTGTTCGGTGATGGTGCGACTTTGCTAGAGGTTGTCGACGTTCCGTCTCGCTCCAACGACTCCCAACTCCTCGAGAAAAGTATTGCTTGCGAAGTCTTCTAGATACTTGGTGAATTGTTGTAGAATCTTGTTAAGCGACCTCCCACATGGTCCAGTAATCGATGAAATTAATCCAGGAATCAAGATATCGCGAAATAATATGCTCACGCGTTCACTGAAGTCCGTTCACTCTCGCAGGCAAAGTTCAAATGCCAAGTACATTGTTCGGTGATGGTGCGACTTTGCTAGAGGTTGTCGACGTTCCGTCTCGCTCCAACGACTCCCAACTCCTCGAGAAAAGTATTGCTTGCGAAGTCTTCTAGATACTTGGTGAATTGTTGTAGAATCTTGTTAAGCGACCTCCCACATGGTCTAGTAATCGATGAAATTAATCCAGGAATCAAGATATCGCGAAATAATATGCTCACGCGTTCACTGAAGTCCGTTCACTCTCGCAGGCAAAGTTCAAATGCCAAGTACATTGTTCGGTGATGGTGCGACTTTGCTAGAGGTTGTCGACGTTCCGTCTCGCTCCAACGACTCCCAACTCCTCGAGAAAAGTATTGCTTGCGAAGTCTTCTAGATACTTGGTGAATTGTTGTAGAATCTTGTTAAGCGACCTCCCACATGGTCTAGTAATCGATGAAATCAATCCAGGAATCAAGATATCGCGAAATAATATGCTCACGCGTTCACTGAAGTCCGTTCACTCTCGCAGGCAAAGTTCAAATGCCAAGTACATTGTTCGGTGATGGTGCGACTTTGCTAGAGGTTGTCGACGTTCCGTCTCGCTCCAACGACTCCCAACTCCTCGAGAAAAGTATTGCTTGCGAAGTCTTCTAGATACTTGGTGAATTGTTGTAGAATCTTGTTAAGCGACCTCCCACATGGTCCAGTAATCGATGAAATTAATCCAGGAATCAAGATATCGCGAAATAATATGCTCACGCGTTCACTGAAGTCCGTTCACTCTCGCAGGCAAAGTTCAAATGCCAAGTACATTGTTCGGTGATGGTGCGACTTTGCTAGAGGTTGTCGACGTTCCGTCTCGCTCCAACGACTCCCAACTCCTCGAGAAAAGTATTGCTTGCGAAGTCTTCTAGATACTTGGTGAATTGTTGTAGAATCTTGTTAAGCGACCTCCCACATGGTCTAGTAATCGATGAAATCAATCCAGGAATCAAGATATCGCGAAATAATATGCTCACGCGTTCACTGAAGTCCGTTCACTCTCGCAGGCAAAGTTCAAATGCCAAGTACATTGTTCGGTGATGGTGCGACTTTGCTAGAGGTTGTCGACGTTCCGTCTCGCTCCAACGACTCCCAACTCCTCGAGAAAAGTATTGCTTGCGAAGTCTTCTAGATACTTGGTGAATTGTTGTAGAATCTTGTTAAGCGACCTCCCACATGGTCCAGTAATCGATGAAATTAATCCAGGAATCAAGATATCGCGAAATAATATGCTCACGCGTTCACTGAAGTCCGTTCACTCTCGCAGGCAAAGTTCAAATGCCAAGTACATTGTTCGGTGATGGTGCGACTTTGCTAGAGGTTGTCGACGTTCCGTCTCGCTCCAACGACTCCCAACTCCTCGAGAAAAGTATTGCTTGCGAAGTCTTCTAGATACTTGGTGAATTGTTGTAGAATCTTGTTAAGCGACCTCCCACATGGTCTAGTAATCGATGAAATCAATCCAGGAATCAAGATATCGCGAAATAATATGCTCACGCGTTCACTGAAGTCCGTTCACTCTCGCAGGCAAAGTTCAAATGCCAAGTACATTGTTCGGTGATGGTGCGACTTTGCTAGAGGTTGTCGACGTTCCGTCTCGCTCCAACGACTCCCAACTCCTCGAGAAAAGTATTGCTTGCGAAGTCTTCTAGATACTTGGTGAATTGTTGTAGAATCTTGTTAAGCGACCTCCCACATGGTCCAGTAATCGATGAAATTAATCCAGGAATCAAGATATCGCGAAATAATATGCTCACGCGTTCACTGAAGTCCGTTCACTCTCGCAGGCAAAGTTCAAATGCCAAGTACATTGTTCGGTGATGGTGCGACTTTGCTAGAGGTTGTCGACGTTCCGTCTCGCTCCAACGACTCCCAACTCCTCGAGAAAAGTATTGCTTGCGAAGTCTTCTAGATACTTGGTGAATTGTTGTAGAATCTTGTTAAGCGACCTCCCACATGGTCCAGTAATCGATGAAATTAATCCAGGAATCAAGATATCGCGAAATAATATGCTCACGCGTTCACTGAAGTCCGTTCACTCTCGCAGGCAAAGTTCAAATGCCAAGTACATTGTTCGGTGATGGTGCGACTTTGCTAGAGGTTGTCGACGTTCCGTCTCGCTCCAACGACTCCCAACTCCTCGAGAAAAGTATTGCTTGCGAAGTCTTCTAGATACTTGGTGAATTGTTGTAGAATCTTGTTAAGCGACCTCCCACATGGTCTAGTAATCGATGAAATCAATCCAGGAATCAAGATATCGCGAAATAATATGCTCACGCGTTCACTGAAGTCCGTTCACTCTCGCAGGCAAAGTTCAAATGCCAAGTACATTGTTCGGTGATGGTGCGACTTTGCTAGAGGTTGTCGACGTTCCGTCTCGCTCCAACGACTCCCAACTCCTCGAGAAAAGTATTGCTTGCGAAGTCTTCTAGATACTTGGTGAATTGTTGTAGAATCTTGTTAAGCGACCTCCCACATGGTCCAGTAATCGATGAAATTAATCCAGGAATCAAGATATCGCGAAATAATATGCTCACGCGTTCACTGAAGTCCGTTCACTCTCGCAGGCAAAGTTCAAATGCCAAGTACATTGTTCGGTGATGGTGCGACTTTGCTAGAGGTTGTCGACGTTCCGTCTCGCTCCAACGACTCCCAACTCCTCGAGAAAAGTATTGCTTGCGAAGTCTTCTAGATACTTGGTGAATTGTTGTAGAATCTTGTTAAGCGACCTCCCACATGGTCTAGTAATCGATGAAATCAATCCAGGAATCAAGATATCGCGAAATAATATGCTCACGCGTTCACTGAAGTCCGTTCACTCTCGCAGGCAAAGTTCAAATGCCAAGTACATTGTTCGGTGATGGTGCGACTTTGCTAGAGGTTGTCGACGTTCCGTCTCGCTCCAACGACTCCCAACTCCTCGAGAAAAGTATTGCTTGCGAAGTCTTCTAGATACTTGGTGAATTGTTGTAGAATCTTGTTAAGCGACCTCCCACATGGTCCAGTAATCGATGAAATTAATCCAGGAATCAAGATATCGCGAAATAATATGCTCACGCGTTCACTGAAGTCCGTTCACTCTCGCAGGCAAAGTTCAAATGCCAAGTACATTGTTCGGTGATGGTGCGACTTTGCTAGAGGTTGTCGACGTTCCGTCTCGCTCCAACGACTCCCAACTCCTCGAGAAAAGTATTGCTTGCGAAGTCTTCTAGATACTTGGTGAATTGTTGTAGAATCTTGTTAAGCGACCTCCCACATGGTCCAGTAATCGATGAAATTAATCCAGGAATCAAGATATCGCGAAATAATATGCTCACGCGTTCACTGAAGTCCGTTCACTCTCGCAGGCAAAGTTCAAATGCCAAGTACATTGTTCGGTGATGGTGCGACTTTGCTAGAGGTTGTCGACGTTCCGTCTCGCTCCAACGACTCCCAACTCCTCGAGAAAAGTATTGCTTGCGAAGTCTTCTAGATACTTGGTGAATTGTTGTAGAATCTTGTTAAGCGACCTCCCACATGGTCCAGTAATCGATGAAATTAATCCAGGAATCAAGATATCGCGAAATAATATGCTCACGCGTTCACTGAAGTCCGTTCACTCTCGCAGGCAAAGTTCAAATGCCAAGTACATTGTTCGGTGATGGTGCGACTTTGCTAGAGGTTGTCGACGTTCCGTCTCGCTCCAACGACTCCCAACTCCTCGAGAAAAGTATTGCTTGCGAAGTCTTCTAGATACTTGGTGAATTGTTGTAGAATCTTGTTAAGCGACCTCCCACATGGTCCAGTAATCGATGAAATTAATCCAGGAATCAAGATATCGCGAAATAATATGCTCACGCGTTCACTGAAGTCCGTTCACTCTCGCAGGCAAAGTTCAAATGCCAAGTACATTGTTCGGTGATGGTGCGACTTTGCTAGAGGTTGTCGACGTTCCGTCTCGCTCCAACGACTCCCAACTCCTCGAGAAAAGTATTGCTTGCGAAGTCTTCTAGATACTTGGTGAATTGTTGTAGAATCTTGTTAAGCGACCTCCCACATGGTCCAGTAATCGATGAAATTAATCCAGGAATCAAGATATCGCGAAATAATATGCTCACGCGTTCACTGAAGTCCGTTCACTCTCGCAGGCAAAGTTCAAATGCCAAGTACATTGTTCGGTGATGGTGCGACTTTGCTAGAGGTTGTCGACGTTCCGTCTCGCTCCAACGACTCCCAACTCCTCGAGAAAAGTATTGCTTGCGAAGTCTTCTAGATACTTGGTGAATTGTTGTAGAATCTTGTTAAGCGACCTCCCACATGGTCTAGTAATCGATGAAATCAATCCAGGAATCAAGATATCGCGAAATAATATGCTCACGCGTTCACTGAAGTCCGTTCACTCTCGCAGGCAAAGTTCAAATGCCAAGTACATTGTTCGGTGATGGTGCGACTTTGCTAGAGGTTGTCGACGTTCCGTCTCGCTCCAACGACTCCCAACTCCTCGAGAAAAGTATTGCTTGCGAAGTCTTCTAGATACTTGGTGAATTGTTGTAGAATCTTGTTAAGCGACCTCCCACATGGTCCAGTAATCGATGAAATTAATCCAGGAATCAAGATATCGCGAAATAATATGCTCACGCGTTCACTGAAGTCCGTTCACTCTCGCAGGCAAAGTTCAAATGCCAAGTACATTGTTCGGTGATGGTGCGACTTTGCTAGAGGTTGTCGACGTTCCGTCTCGCTCCAACGACTCCCAACTCCTCGAGAAAAGTATTGCTTGCGAAGTCTTCTAGATACTTGGTGAATTGTTGTAGAATCTTGTTAAGCGACCTCCCACATGGTCCAGTAATCGATGAAATTAATCCAGGAATCAAGATATCGCGAAATAATATGCTCACGCGTTCACTGAAGTCCGTTCACTCTCGCAGGCAAAGTTCAAATGCCAAGTACATTGTTCGGTGATGGTGCGACTTTGCTAGAGGTTGTCGACGTTCCGTCTCGCTCCAACGACTCCCAACTCCTCGAGAAAAGTATTGCTTGCGAAGTCTTCTAGATACTTGGTGAATTGTTGTAGAATCTTGTTAAGCGACCTCCCACATGGTCTAGTAATCGATGAAATCAATCCAGGAATCAAGATATCGCGAAATAATATGCTCACGCGTTCACTGAAGTCCGTTCACTCTCGCAGGCAAAGTTCAAATGCCAAGTACATTGTTCGGTGATGGTGCGACTTTGCTAGAGGTTGTCGACGTTCCGTCTCGCTCCAACGACTCCCAACTCCTCGAGAAAAGTATTGCTTGCGAAGTTTTCTAGATACTTGGTGAATTGTTGTAGAATCTTGTTAAGCGACCTCCCACATGGTCCAGTAATCGATGAAATTAATCCAGGAATCAAGATATCGCGAAATAATATGCTCACGCGTTCACTGAAGTCCGTTCACTCTCGCAGGCAAAGTTCAAATGCCAAGTACATTGTTCGGTGATGGTGCGACTTTGCTAGAGGTTGTCGACGTTCCGTCTCGCTCCAACGACTCCCAACTCCTCGAGAAAAGTATTGCTTGCGAAGTCTTCTAGATACTTGGTGAATTGTTGTAGAATCTTGTTAAGCGACCTCCCACATGGTCCAGTAATCGATGAAATTAATCCAGGAATCAAGATATCGCGAAATAATATGCTCACGCGTTCACTGAAGTCCGTTCACTCTCGCAGGCAAAGTTCAAATGCCAAGTACATTGTTCGGTGATGGTGCGACTTTGCTAGAGGTTGTCGACGTTCCGTCTCGCTCCAACGACTCCCAACTCCTCGAGAAAAGTATTGCTTGCGAAGTCTTCTAGATACTTGGTGAATTGTTGTAGAATCTTGTTAAGCGACCTCCCACATGGTCTAGTAATCGATGAAATCAATCCAGGAATCAAGATATCGCGAAATAATATGCTCACGCGTTCACTGAAGTCCGTTCACTCTCGCAGGCAAAGTTCAAATGCCAAGTACATTGTTCGGTGATGGTGCGACTTTGCTAGAGGTTGTCGACGTTCCGTCTCGCTCCAACGACTCCCAACTCCTCGAGAAAAGTATTGCTTGCGAAGTCTTCTAGATACTTGGTGAATTGTTGTAGAATCTTGTTAAGCGACCTCCCACATGGTCCAGTAATCGATGAAATTAATCCAGGAATCAAGATATCGCGAAATAATATGCTCACGCGTTCACTGAAGTCCGTTCACTCTCGCAGGCAAAGTTCAAATGCCAAGTACATGGTTCGGTGATGGTGCGACTTTGCTAGAGGTTGTCGACGTTCCGTCTCGCTCCAACGACTCCCAACTCCTCGAGAAAAGTATTGCTTGCGAAGTCTTCTAGATACTTGGTGAATTGTTGTAGAATCTTGTTAAGCGACCTCCCACATGGTCTAGTAATCGATGAAATCAATCCAGGAATCAAGATATCGCGAAATAATATGCTCACGCGTTCACTGAAGTCCGTTCACTCTCGCAGGCAAAGTTCAAATGCCAAGTACATTGTTCGGTGATGGTGCGACTTTGCTAGAGGTTGTCGACGTTCCGTCTCGCTCCAACGACTCCCAACTCCTCGAGAAAAGTATTGCTTGCGAAGTCTTCTAGATACTTGGTGAATTGTTGTAGAATCTTGTTAAGCGACCTCCCACATGGTCCAGTAATCGATGAAATTAATCCAGGAATCAAGATATCGCGAAATAATATGCTCACGCGTTCACTGAAGTCCGTTCACTCTCGCAGGCAAAGTTCAAATGCCAAGTACATTGTTCGGTGATGGTGCGACTTTGCTAGAGGTTGTCGACGTTCCGTCTCGCTCCAACGACTCCCAACTCCTCGAGAAAAGTATTGCTTGCGAAGTCTTCTAGATACTTGGTGAATTGTTGTAGAATCTTGTTAAGCGACCTCCCACATGGTCTAGTAATCGATGAAATTAATCCAGGAATCAAGATATCGCGAAATAATATGCTCACGCGTTCACTGAAGTCCGTTCACTCTCGCAGGCAAAGTTCAAATGCCAAGTACATTGTTCGGTGATGGTGCGACTTTGCTAGAGGTTGTCGACGTTCCGTCTCGCTCCAACGACTCCCAACTCCTCGAGAAAAGTATTGCTTGCGAAGTCTTCTAGATACTTGGTGAATTGTTGTAGAATCTTGTTAAGCGACCTCCCACATGGTCTAGTAATCGATGAAATCAATCCAGGAATCAAGATATCGCGAAATAATATGCTCACGCGTTCACTGAAGTCCGTTCACTCTCGCAGGCAAAGTTCAAATGCCAAGTACATTGTTCGGTGATGGTGCGACTTTGCTAGAGGTTGTCGACGTTCCGTCTCGCTCCAACGACTCCCAACTCCTCGAGAAAAGTATTGCTTGCGAAGTTTTCTAGATACTTGGTGAATTGTTGTAGAATCTTGTTAAGCGACCTCCCACATGGTCTAGTAATCGATGAAATTAATCCAGGAATCAAGATATCGCGAAATAATATGCTCACGCGTTCACTGAAGTCCGTTCACTCTCGCAGGCAAAGTTCAAATGCCAAGTACATTGTTCGGTGATGGTGCGACTTTGCTAGAGGTTGTCGACGTTCCGTCTCGCTCCAACGACTCCCAACTCCTCGAGAAAAGTATTGCTTGCGAAGTCTTCTAGATACTTGGTGAATTGTTGTAGAATCTTGTTAAGCGACCTCCCACATGGTCTAGTAATCGATGAAATCAATCCAGGAATCAAGATATCGCGAAATAATATGCTCACGCGTTCACTGAAGTCCGTTCACTCTCGCAGGCAAAGTTCAAATGCCAAGTACATTGTTCGGTGATGGTGCGACTTTGCTAGAGGTTGTCGACGTTCCGTCTCGCTCCAACGACTCCCAACTCCTCGAGAAAAGTATTGCTTGCGAAGTTTTCTAGATACTTGGTGAATTGTTGTAGAATCTTGTTAAGCGACCTCCCACATGGTCCAGTAATCGATGAAATTAATCCAGGAATCAAGATATCGCGAAATAATATGCTCACGCGTTCACTGAAGTCCGTTCACTCTCGCAGGCAAAGTTCAAATGCCAAGTACATTGTTCGGTGATGGTGCGACTTTGCTAGAGGTTGTCGACGTTCCGTCTCGCTCCAACGACTCCCAACTCCTCGAGAAAAGTATTGCTTGCGAAGTCTTCTAGATACTTGGTGAATTGTTGTAGAATCTTGTTAAGCGACCTCCCACATGGTCTAGTAATCGATGAAATTAATCCAGGAATCAAGATATCGCGAAATAATATGCTCACGCGTTCACTGAAGTCCGTTCACTCTCGCAGGCAAAGTTCAAATGCCAAGTACATTGTTCGGTGATGGTGCGACTTTGCTAGAGGTTGTCGACGTTCCGTCTCGCTCCAACGACTCCCAACTCCTCGAGAAAAGTATTGCTTGCGAAGTCTTCTAGATACTTGGTGAATTGTTGTAGAATCTTGTTAAGCGACCTCCCACATGGTCTAGTAATCGATGAAATCAATCCAGGAATCAAGATATCGCGAAATAATATGCTCACGCGTTCACTGAAGTCCGTTCACTCTCGCAGGCAAAGTTCAAATGCCAAGTACATTGTTCGGTGATGGTGCGACTTTGCTAGAGGTTGTCGACGTTCCGTCTCGCTCCAACGACTCCCAACTCCTCGAGAAAAGTATTGCTTGCGAAGTTTTCTAGATACTTGGTGAATTGTTGTAGAATCTTGTTAAGCGACCTCCCACATGGTCCAGTAATCGATGAAATTAATCCAGGAATCAAGATATCGCGAAATAATATGCTCACGCGTTCACTGAAGTCCGTTCACTAACGCAGACAAAGCTGAACTGGCAGGCCATTGTTCGGCGACGGTACGACTTTGGTAGAGGTTGTTGACGTTCTGTCTCTCTCCAACGACTTCCAGCTCGAGCGTCGGCTAAACACGAGTGCTGGGTTATCGCAAACGCGATGTTACGGCGTTTTAATACATAAACACGGTGTTCCCTCCCATCTAGCTAATAGTTTAGGTCGTATCCGACGCCGGGCAGAAAGTAATAAATACAGAACGCTTATGTTATTCAAGAATAACAGAATTTATTATTTTCATCATGTCTGGACTAATATTTTGTCCATTTCAATTGCATGTAATTATTATTGAATTAGTGATACAATTATTCTTTTTTAAGTTGAAATAAATCACTTTTTTACCAACATTTTGTGACCAAGGCGTTGCTTGAATTATGATTCCAAGCTCTGAAATAAATTCCTTTTTATTTTTGGATGTCGTGGGACAATGACGAACAACTCGGTTGGGTAATCTCGAACCTTCGAGATTAGCAACGATAATCGATTTCGATGAAATTTTCAGTATGTACTAAACTTACTTAAATCTACAAAAGGGATTTTTGAATTTTCATTACAGGCTCAGACAAAAAAGTTTAGAAAACGAACTTTACTATTTTTTCTGAGGGGTTTGAAAAGTAACTCGATTTGCAGTCACATTAATGCACCCCACGACTAGTGTTCCTTCTCGTGAATTTCTCGAGAAATTTTATAATTTCTAATTTATTTTGCGTTAACTAAACCGGAATAGGACAGCAAGGTTAAATGGCGAATGTGATATCGTTTTATTTTCATCCTCCTTTCTCTATCGTTGAACGGAATATGTTCATACGACGATTTTCAAATTGTTACTCTAACAATAAGAGAAACATTTGTAAATCGCGGGCTTCGACTTTAAAAAAATAACCTAGTTTTACCCGTGCTGAATTCTAATTCCTACCACGCATAGCGTTACAATCTGCTTTGAGACTTCACCGGTAACGTTACATGTGATACTAAAGTGGCAGGGGGGTACTAGGACCCCCCAAAACGGTGACAGAACAATACATTGGTTGATAGGTCTATTCCATACCTCGCCTGTGATACCACAGTCCAGGTATATACCTGGTCTGTGGTCCTAGGACCCCCTTGCCATTTTAGTGTCGCATGCAACGTTACCGGTGAGGTCTCGAAACAGCTTGTAACACTACGCGTGATAGGAATTAGAATTCAGCACGGGTAAAACTAGGTTACTTTTGACAGTCGAAGCCCGCGATTTAGAAATGTTTCTCTTAGACTCATAGGTTAAGGTTTTCATGTATAGGGAGATCGATGGAACTTTGATTCCATCTATGTATCTCTCTACGGGTCTCGAAATGCAGCAACCTCCTCGAGGTGAGACTGGTAATCGGTGAGAACCGAGCCGATAGCTGCGATTGAAATATATTCCTTGGCGAAGTATTCCACGTTACATCATGAAAGCATGTCTTCCACAAATAATATTGTTTATATAAATCTTTATGTTCAATAAATTTGTTTTGCTTTAAATAAACTGGAATAGAACAGCAAGGTTAAAAGGTGTATGCGATCTTGTTTTGTTGTGATCCTTCTTTCCCTGTCGTTGCACGGAATACGTTTATAAAAATATCTTTAAATTGTTACTCAAACAGAATCATTTGTAAATTGCGGGTTTCAAATGAACTAAGCACAGACGAGGTATGGAATATTCCATACCTCGTCTGTGCTGACAGTGAGACATGCTCTATGCAAAGGTTTAAGTCTCCGCTGGCTCTGGCGTTGAAATCACCGCGCGACACGACTGGCGTTGAAGTTACTTATATACAGCTTTACAGAGGTGAGTTACTTGAATCAATGTTTATGAATATCCAGATTAGGTAAATTAATGTGGATAAAAAGATTTTGATAGCATGGGCGTCCGAAGGGAGGTGCAAAAGGAGCAGTTGCCCCCCCCCCCCCCCTGGATTTTGAGGAAAAAATCGTTTTTTTTTCAAAACTAAATTAATATTTTTAAATTTCGGTTTTGAATTTTTAATTAAATTGGCACTACGAAATGGGTTAAAAAAAACAAGAGGGTATATTTTTCTTAACCATCATCCCAAAATCCCCCCACCCTCTTTGGAATAGTTGCCAGACACCCTTGTTTGATAGATCCATTTGTAAATAATCTAAATAATATAGTAAATAGATATAAGTGAAAATCAGGAGTTGGGGCGGGGAAGTACAAATTATAAGATCAAATTTCAACAGCCTAAAAAACAATATGAAAATAAAAAATGGTAAAATGCTTTCCAAATTCGGGAATGTGGAATTCCATACGCAGCAAAGTTTCAAGTGTGGAATATACTTCACAGCGTACCGCAATAAACAGCGAATAAATTTTCAAATTTTATTTAACTCTGCAGGCCGTATTATCTTAAGTATACATAGCATATATCTGCTTCAAACAAGATTATGTTGTGATTGATTTCTTCCTTGTTTCGAGTAAATTCAATTTCTTCATAATGTTACAATGTGCTCAGACTTTATTACATTTGTTATGTACATTATACATATGTATATTGTAATTCGGGTGAAAATAATCGCATCAAATGAAAGCCTTAATAATTATTGTTATGAAATAAAATATACAAATTACTATGTTACTTATGCAATCTCCAATCATTCTTATTTTTTATACGAGATCACGTCTACCAAGATTCAATTCTTGATTGTTTAGCATGAAAATCTTTTCTGCAATGAAATAGTATAAAGTATTAGAAATAAAATGTACCTAATTAGAGATTGTTGGGAATTATATGTGAATGTCGCAATTTTCAATAATGATTTATTGGATAAAATAGATTTTCCTATTGCACTCATTTGCATCAGATTAGAAGTTCCGTACCGTAAAAATGCCACGTACATAAATTTTAAGTAATTTACCGCAACTGACATATGGATCTGTTCTACACATACAGACTCTTTCTAACACTTACGAAAATGTATATTTCAAATAAGAATATTTTGTAAGATACTTACGTTTCATTGTCCAATAGAGCTGCACGAGGGAGCAATTTTAAAATTCTAAACACAACTTCCGGTCTGAATACTCCGTAAAAAGTATCGTGCATGATTGTCGTACATTATGCTTTTCTCTTTTTTTTTGTTTTAGATACAAGAATTAAGTTTTCAAAACATTCGATTTAACGTCGATTTATAGAAATTCAATGCACATGCTTTTAAACTATTTCGAGAGCGTAACTCATTGTCACAATTTTCGTGTAATTTTTATACAAAATATTCGTATGATGGGGTGCTTATGTAACAAACCTGGATAAAATATGTATAAAATACGTAGTTTATGCTATCGCTATATAATATTGCTAGTAACTCGTTTTTTGTAAGTAGTGTATCTATTTAACGTAATCGAACAAATTAATGATATGCTTACACTATGGCATCTTTACAGTATGACACACACACTTTTAGCTGTGTGGAATTGGCGTTAGTTTTATTGAATCCTATAATTACAGGCGATAATCATCTCGTGTGTAAAGTACTTCAATTCAACTACAGCTATAAATTCAATCACTGATTTGTTATTTGGACACCATATGTATACCATGTTTTGATGATGGGCCTCGTTAGCTAAAACAAGAAATAGATTCCGTAAGTTCAAACGCGTACTGACATCGTCCTCCGTTGGTTGGAGGCAATAATTACTTTGTGGTTGGTCTTCTTGACGGCTCTGAGGCAGTAGGCGGCGGTGGTGGGCCCCTACGCGCCAATTCTTCCAAATATCCCATCAACAAACGAGTTCGTTCAGCGGCTGCTGCTTCCAGCACAAGAAATCTTCGATCCTTCCTCAAAATTTCTTCGATCTCTGGTAAATGTGCACTGTTCTCTTGCACTTTTTTATACGTTTTATCGGTAATGAGTTTCGTCTCCTGAAATCAATATCGAACCAGACATTTAGAAGCGGCCACACCTCTGACACGTGGAATGCAAATGGAGAGTCCTAATATATTTTGAACGTACTTGCAGAAGTTCTCTAAAGTCAGCTTTAGCCGCAACAAGTTTGTCTTTAATGTACTCTTTGAATTCCTTCTCACATTTCTGTGGAGCAAGAAAGATAAATATAGTGTCTTGTTAAAAAATTGTTTATCCTCAGTTTTACCGGTTATACGTGTGATTAAAATGCTACGCACCCGATCGCTGGAGGAGAACTTGAGATATCTAGGATCGTCTTTCAATAATTTTTTTATATCTCTCCACGATGCAGTGAGTTCAGTGGATGCTCCCACCTCGTCGAGGAGTTCTCGAAATTTGTCACGTTTTTTACGACTCAGCTGCTCTATGTGTTCGTTAAATAGCCTTTCCTTTTCCTCGCGATCTAAACTCTCTGCTAATTCCCATCTGTGATCTTTTCTCAACTGTCGTTTTGCTTCTCGCCATGCTAAGTCACCGTTCCTTACCTACACACGTGAGTTAGGTTAATTAAACGAACTATGTTTAAAATTCCTACCATCCGCGATGAATCGTATACAGGAGATACATACTAAGTCGGCAAGAAGAGCGCTGAAATGCTGCACTGCCTCTGTGTGACGATGATGCTGTCTTTCCTTATCTCTATCGCGAAGATGTGTAGCGAGAGTTCTTTGGACTTCTCTCTCTCGTTCACGAAGGCTCGCTTCCGCTCTTCGTTCACGTTCACGTTTCTGTTTCTCACGATCTTCTTCTGAATCGGACTGATCTTCCGCATCCTCCTTCTTGGTGAAGAAACGTTATGTGAATCGGAGAATTTTCCAGGAAATTAATGTTAATTAACCGAATAATGGGAATACTTACGTCATTCTCTTTCTTAATTGGCTTATCATCGTTATCCTCGATTTCACCACTCTCTTTCTCTACCGTCGACTCTTTCTTATCTTTGCCATTTTCTTCCGCCGGCGCGTCACTTCTTCGCTGTTTCTTGTCCTTCGAGCTATCCTTGTCAACCCGATCCTTCGACGATTTTTCCTTGTACTTATCAACATCCTTCCTGTCCCTATCCTTCTTCTCCGACTTGTGATGATCCTTCTCCCTGTGCCGGTGGTCTTTGTCTTTTTCCTTCTCCTTCTTCCTCTCCTCCTTTAGCATACGAATGTAATCCCTAAACCAATCTTCGCGCGTGCTTGCGGACTCTACCACTCTGTACCTCCAATCTGATTCCAATTTTTTCTTACAATCGCTCCAATGCGAATGTCTGTCGATGTCTTTGTGCTCACGTAGCATCGCTATGAATTCCTTTTTCACCTGAAACGCATTTATCATAAGAGTTTTCATTGTTGAAAGACAATTAGCTTTTGCTTACACTCTATTTGTACAATTTCTGCCTTAAAATCGAATCTTTTCTTTATCTTTATCTTTTGCTTGTCTCAGTTTTAATCATGCACGCTTAATATTTCCAACCAATGATTACACGGCCAACCACATTACAATCACTTTGACAATAATGTATATATCGTATATGTATATATACATATATGTATAGGTATATAAACGTATAAAATTAATGACTTGTAATGTGGATCAAACTATTTCAACTTGCAAACCTTTTTATTGGTTTTCAAACTACATTTCGTTAGAGGTAGAAGAAATAGTCTTTCGTGTCATTCGTTCGTGTCAGGAGGTATCACAACGTTAAGGGCTCTACTTGTTGGAATTTTTAATGAAATAAGCTGGTCAGTTTTGCTGAAAAAAATTATACTCATTATAGCTGCAAAAAATGATTATTGCCAGCCGAGTCATCATTAAACATTTAGCATATCGGAGGACACAAGAGTCAGCGAATAGCAAATATATAATAGAAGAGATAGAAAAGAATACGAGCCATTATTTAATGATGAGACGGTGTATAAAACGGATAAATTATTATCTGCTGCCCTTGCTGAAAAGAAAACAGTCGTTAGTACATCGTGACGAGATTTTGAAAATATCAAAAAGATTTCAGCCGTTCAAATTACGAAACGAGGTTTAACTTTTCTTAACTATCTTTTGTATAGTACCTTTCCAATAGATTACAAATCTATGCTTTCAGCATTGCTATAAAGTATACTACGATGATTATGTGTAATGTGAATGTGGTACAACAAAACTTGTAAGAAATAAAAACCGGAGAATCTTAAAATTAAACTTTAGTGGAATCTTTAGAAGTTTCTATTAATAGAATCCCAAACTGTTTCAATCAACGTATTAGATTACACTATAGAACGGACTTCAGCTTACAGTTACACATTTCTTTGATCTCTTAATGTTCTCTGTGCTTCTGGTTCCTTTATTCTATGTTATTGAAATAGCAACTAATAGCAGATTATACTCAATATATCTTTAAATTCCCATCACGTAATTTCTGAACGACCTACAGTCTGAACGTAGTAATGACAATTTGTTGTAGACTTGATACATCTTCATTTCGCAATGAAAAGACGATTCGAGTTCAGAGTTGCTGGCACATTTTGGTCTTGAATTTGCCATTAGTTATTACTCGGATCCTGATCCTATATAGTTTTGAGGTACTAAGAAACTTGTGCCACCTTTTGATTTTCATCCAAACGCAATCATTGCAAAGTCCACTTCTATTACTCTTAAGACAAAAGCAGTCAAGGTTCTCTGAAGGATACAAACCAAATTTCATAAAAGCACACTCATTCTACTATTTCAACATACTCATCTTGTTGCTTCAAATATATTCTTTTCTCTTTGCTAAAGGCTTCTTTAGAGTTCGATCCTTTATTATGTCTCATGCCAAGTAAAGATATTTATATTTTGATAATGATAATGCAAAAAAGAAAAAAATAGTAAAAATAAAATATCTATACACCAATTGAAATGCACTTTATCAATTTTATACATAAATAGGAATGTCGAATTTTTATTGAAATTTCGATGTGCCATGTATTGACATAAGAACAATTGCTAAAATGGAATCATTCTTTGTCACGAAAAGCAAAAGAGCACCACATTCGAACTTTTTCCTGTTACCGGCCAGTGAACTTATTACTCAAGCATTCGAAATTATCGTAGATATGTAGATATATAGGTAGTTATAAAATTGATAGAGCTATATTCGATACAAAAGAATACATAAGAAGAATTAATTTGTTCTTATGTTGATACATTGATCATTAAATGAATGGGTAGCTTTTTTTCTCTCTCAAAGCTAATAACGGTTCTTTATCTCCAAGGAACAGAATAAGATCTGCAAATCTGTTTGGAATTGATGCTACCACTGAGGGTTCCTTCGCCCCACTGTTTACTGATCACAGAATGTAATCAATTCCTTTGAAATTGGTTTTGATCTTGGGGAAAAGTTAATCTTTTGAAGTAACGAGGATTACGAGTAATATACAAATACCGAGTTCGTTCATTCTCATGACTCTGCTTTGGAGTAAAGAATGCGGCGCGCGAGGGTGTGCCAACTGTGCCACGCAGTGTAGGTGGGGATGGTAGATGACATCATCCATGCCACCAACCAGCTTCAGAACCAAGCCACTCCACATACGGAACCTGTCCTGCCTGCCTCCTGACTGAAGTGGAGAGTTCAGAACACATAAGTACATAAGGAACCGTCACATACTAAGATTTTATTCTCTACATCTCCCATCTTACAGCTACAAAACTTTTGTCTATCGAGAAAATCTACTGGAGTAGAGAATTATTAGAGAAACTTCTCCTGGTATGTGTTCTTCAGCCGTTAATTTTAGGAATTCATATAAGATAAATCTTTACAAGTGGAACAAAATAGTTAACATACCTATAGAACCTGAAAGAATCTTTAATTATCGCTGAAAATGTAAATTCATTAAATGTTATCCTGTCTTATTTAACATTAGAGCGTTCTTTTGCGTACTTATTACTCGTTTCTTATATCATCGCACATTGTAAAAATATCACTCAACCATAGCATATATAAATTATCTCTATCGGAAGAGAGTACAAAATTATAAATTTTGCTCACATACAAGTGGGCGCTGAACAAAGGTTCATTCACCTTTCACGTAACTTATCCCGAATGCAGTATATGCTATGTCTATATTTTCAGTTGATATATATTCTTAGTAATGTACTATATGATCTCTTCGAACAGAATGAAGGATGCGTGTATGAGAACCTTAATGAGGTCCGGTGTGGAAAAGGGATAGGCTTGATGGTTGTATCCGAAAAGAACTTCCGTTTTATGATATTTTAATACACGGGGAGAATCGAGGTACCAAATAATCAGCGGAACATCCGTGATGAAGTAGCAGACAGAGCGGCATAAACGTACAAATTCATTTTAAACAGATAATTTGCATTTCTGAATTATTGTAATCAATTTGAAAATACGTATAATAATATTCTACAGTTTGAGATTGATTATAAAAGTTAATGAAAAAAGGGTACCTTAATTCTCGAATATCTCTAAAAAATTTGGTATACTTTTTATCGCGCGAATAAGGTAACATATTTTTAGGATCTTTTCTTACTTATGGTATTGAATATCTAAAGTATTCATAAATCTTTCAATTCTTATAGTATAACACGAATTCCTGAAAAGTAATGTCAGCATTGCAACGAAATCAACAGTGTTAATAAAATAAAAATACCTGTTCTCGTTTTGCTGTTTTTTCCTCTTTTTCCTTTTTTCGCACTTCCAGCAGATATTCGTTGAAAAGGCTCTCCCGTTCGCGCATCTTTTCTACATTCTTAAACCGTTCATCACGCCCATGTTTTTGAGCAAAATCACTAAACGATGATCTGCGTGAAAAAAACATCAATTCGTGATAAAGTAAATTAAATAATGAAGGTTCTTTTGGAAAGTTCAACGTAGGCTTCATAAATTTCTACATACTTTCCATGAAGACCAGCTTCCTCTAACAGTTTCTGGAATTGTTCCTTTCGTTCCTTCATTTTGTTCCTCTTTTCCCTCCTCTCCTCTTCGGCCCTCTCCTTCACGTACTTCTCGAAGACTTGTTTCCTCTCCTTGGACGTCAAGAGTAGGTAACGGGGATCGAACACTATCTTATGAAGCTCCTTCTCCCAAGTACTAAACGCGGATACCTAGAAAAATCGCAAAAAAAAAAAAAACATTATCCAGTGTTACGTTAGTTACATATATTAAATTATATTGAAATCATTAGGAGTCTTTACATCTTTCTCTGCAAGCATGTCCCTAAACGATTTAATCCGTGTCTCCAGTGGAACGATTGCCCTCTCCCTAGCTGCCCGCACTTCCGCCTCTATCGCAGCTTCTTTACCGATGTCGATGGTTTTCTTGTTTTCCTTCTCTTCTTCTTCTTTTGGCGCCGCACCTAAGACAGACGCATTAATTTAAATTTCTCAACACGACGCATAAATATTAAAACCCGAACGGTATTTACTTTTTATGTCTTCCTGTTTCATTTTCTTCGCTGGTGTTGGCTGATCATCGTCACTGCTTTCGCTCGTATCCGACTGACGGGTGGTTTTGGTAGCTACTACCGCGTCCGGCGGAGTGGACACCATCTTGTCGACATCCTGACGGCCAATGAGATCGTCCGGTCTCTCCCAGACCGAAATGCGCGAGGAGGGATTATAGAAGAATACACGTCCATCACCCGTCCAAACGACACACCTAATAAGAAGTCCGAATTTACGTTTCGCGCAAGTGATGCGAGTGCAGAAGATTAATGTTAAAAGGTATACCAGGGAGTTCCAGGTACCGGTGTGCTCGAGATTGGCCTAGACTTATCTTGAGGTTTAGCAGCTTCCTTAGGTACCGCTTCTTCTTTCTTCAGCTTATTAGTGTCCGCCTCCTTTACGCTATCTTTGGTTTCGAGATTACTTTCCTGCGGTTTTTCCTGTTTTACGGGTTCGGTGATAACAGCGTTATTAGGTACAGCCGTATTAACTGCAGCAGCGTTTGCAGAATTGGCAGCTGCTTCTTCGGCCTTTTGTCGCAACGCTAATTTTGCATCTAGTAAGTCATTCAATTATGAGAAAATGGTCTTGCATTAAATAACCTGCTTAGAAATCTGCGATATAATAAATAACATACTTTCAAAATCTTTTAAAGCCTGTGGCTTCTCCCAGACAGATTCCCCAGCTTTGCTGTTGTAATAGTACAACCGACCGTCCGGGGCGCGATGCTCCGTCCACACCATAGCGGATGCTACTAGCTCCTGATCAAGTTGTGCTAATACGGTAGGATCCTCTGTTGGAGCTTGTGGTGTCATTACTCCATGTGGCATTTGTGGCATACCTAGCGCGAGATATATTTTTAAATAATGGAATCAGGTTATTAATTAAAGATCTACGTTCTACATAGCTCAGATATGTCATATTACCCCAATTTCCCTGCGGCGGTCCGTAGCCTGCAAACGGTTGAAAACCTGGTGGTGGCATACCGAAAGGTGCTGCCCCGAATTGTGTTGCAATTGGACCACCGAATTGATTTGGCATCCTATGTTGCATAGGTATCATATTAGGAGGTGGTTGCATCATGTTTGTATTTACCGTCGGCGTATTCATAGTTGGAGTGCTAGTAACAGTCACCGGTGCTGTACCTAAATGCCAATTATAATATTAAACGGCTTTTCACAGTTCGATTTTCAGACGAATATTAAGGTGGTTTTTTTAATACCGTTTGGTTGTGTCGTGTCGGGTGGTTGCGTGCTAATGTCTGGCACTTCCCCAAGTGTGGGAGGTGGACCTGTACCAGGAGGAGCAGTGCTTAGCTGGTTCATAGCATCTGCATTATTAGTAGGAGGCTGCTCGCCCCCTTGAGAAACTCTATTTTCATTAATTTGGGTGGGTGCAGTAGTCGTAGCTGCGGGGTTGCTGGATGGGGCTGCTTGTTTAGACGCCCCGTGTACCAATTGTTCTAACTGTAAAACAATTAGAATTCTCAATAGAATTAAGTGTACAGAGTATGTCTGGGTAGTAGATTATAAAAGAATTTGACACACCTGGTCCTGCACCATGACCTTCACATTTGGTCCCTCTGGTTTCGTCCATGTAGTTTCTCTCGTACGTATATTATAGTAATACGACTTGCCGTCCGGAGTTTTGGTTTCTACCCATACCTCTCCGTTGAGATCTAAGCCTGGAATGTTTGCTTGCTGTTGCGCCTGTTGCTGTGGGGGCTGTTGCTGACCTGGAATCTATAACAACATTCCCCATTTTTATATCTCGATACCTATAAAGTTGACTAGCTTTCTGTAAATCGAAATTTACGTTATTCATATTTGGTGGTCCCATTCCAGGAGGTGGTCCGTACGGTCCCGGACCTGTCCCAATGGGGCCATTCATCATGTGTGGCGGTGGCTGATTGCATATAAAGTTAGATTATGCTTAATCAACTTTATCGGAACAAACTCGAGGGGGCAGATTTAAACGCAAAGAGCAATTACCATTCCTGGAGGTCCCATCAGGTTCGGCGGTCCCATCAGATTCGGTGGCCCCATAGGTCCCCAGCTAGGATCGAACGGCGGGGGTCCCCTAAAGCGAGGCCCGGCTGGACCCGGCGGACAGTTTGGCCTGGGAGGTCCCTCGAACGGAAATCCATTATTCGCCCCTCGAAACATCGGTCCTCTAGGTCCAAATCCTCTTCCCCTAAATCTCGGAGGCCCACCTCTCATAGGAAAATCAAACCCACCTCTGCCACGACCATTTCAATTATTATTGCACGTCGTAATTCTGTACTTTACGAACTATACGTCTGAATCATTTACCCAAGTGTACACGCATCGTCTTCTTTCTGACTCTAAGTTCGCATTTAAATGAAAAACGTATGCACGAGTGCATCAATTATTGTATGAGAAATCAACCGTCACTTTCAAGAAACACAATGAACATTGCCACAGTGTTATTGACCTTTCTGTGCGCAGTGTTTCGAAATTTACAGAACAATTTACACTGGCAAACGGAAAAGTGTTACCACGAAGATAGTTCATGAAAAAAACCAACGAGACACTGTATTGGATACTTGTGGGCAAATCATTTCATCGTATAGGAGCGTAAGTGTAAACAATAGTCGCGTTTCCATAGAGTATATATTATGATGCGTGGAGTTGGTGGGAATAGGATGTTTGATCGTTCTCGCCGAGCGTATTATGTGCTCGGACGCGAGTATCATGAGGGGGCGACCTAACCTTACTTTTCGGGCCTGTTATTCCCGACGACGCGTAATACATACCGCCGAAGTACGGGGTGTTAAGAGAAACAATAACGCACCTAAAGCCTCCTCGTCCCCGAGGCACGAAATGCCTATAATCCTCTCCATCGAAACTGTAATCCTCAGTTTCCTCCATGCCCTCCTCATTGTGTTCCTGTTCATTATTAGCAGCGGTTTCGGTGGCCACGGGTGCTTGCTCCGTGCTCGCTTCCATTTTACGATAATATAGAAATTAAAAGCTTCTTTCCCACACGCCCATTTATTTCTTTCCTCAGGCTTGCACAAAAACGCCGCAAACAAATCACTATTTTATTCAATGTAAGCCGTAAACATATTATTACCAACGGGAAAATCGAATTCTCCTAGGTTCGGTAACAGTGGGGCAAACATAACGGGCCTGTAGTTATGGTGCTCGCGTCAGTGGTCGCTGCTACTCCGGTATTGGTTTCCGAATTATTTCTAGTAAATGTGCTGCGTTTATTAATTCGTTTTCATTGTATACCGCCTTTATTTAACCAGTAAAGCGCCGGCTGTAATCCTGTGACGTACAGTTTACGGATGTTTTACGCGAAAAATCGGCATTCAAAGTTGTCACGCTTCGCGCTCTTTATCTCGTTGTTTGATTGATACGAAACATGTTGCCACGTCGCTAAGGGATGAAATTCTTGTGTTACAACAATTAGAACAGAGGAACGTCATTCGGATCAGGTAAAATACTGATGTTATACAATATTCTTTCGTTGTTTTGAAATATGTTCCTCGTAAATTTTTTTAATTGCGGTTCCTCGCGTACGAGTGTCCTTGTGTATTAAATTGTCATTTTCTTCGCCATGTTATGTTCTCTGACGACTGTGAACAAACTGAATTGCGTTTGTTGGAGCGACACGAACACTTTTCGAAAGGAGCCCATAATTTCCGTGTAAATAAAATGCTATGGTCAACGATAGTAAATAAATAGACAAGGGCCTCCGTAGAATTTTTCCCAGGAGGGGGCTACTTTGGGGTGACGGTGAAGAAAAATATAGTAGTGATAAATCGAGTATCCCGCTGGCTTTTTTGAACTCATTTTGTAGTACCAATGTAATTAATCATTTAAATCCGAAATTGAGAAATATTTACTTTTTTAGTATAAACCAGGGACCATAACTGTTATAACCTAAATCTTAAAAGTTATGGTATAAGAATTAATATTTTTGTTTAAATGATTTTGGTTATGAATAACCATTACTGTCATCGGAAATATTTTTTGGTCACTAATAACCATTTTTGTCACGAATAACCGGTATCGATGACCACAATTTTTTTTTGGTTACGAATAACCATTATCGTTGACGAGAAATTATTATGGTTACGGCGTAACCAATACATATTTCGGGATTTTTTTTTGGTTACGGTATTACCAATATATATTGCGGGATTTTTTTTCGGTTACGGTACCTATAACTATTGAACTATAGAATATCTGGAATACGAACTGTGGGTATTTGGAGCCGCGGCGTGCTGTTGAAAAGAGATAGTGCACAGCGTGGGATGCTGTTTCACTCTTACACACACGTCTATACCTGCCTATACTCAAATTTTCTTTTACGCCGCGGCTCCGAATACCCACAGTTCGTATTCCGGATAATGGTTATTCGTAACCAAAAAAAATTCTGGTCATCGATAATAGTTATTCGTAACCAAAAAAATTCTGGTCATCGATAATGGTTATTCGTGACCAAAAAATATTTCCGTCGTCAATAAAGATTATTAGTGACCAAAAAATATTTCGGTTGTCAATAATGGTTATTCGTAACCAAAAGAGATAAATCTTAATATTTTTAATCACTTGATTTTTCGAAAAATTTATACAGTATTTAATAAAGACTGACTTCCATTTAAATAAAAATTAACTTTTTCTCAATGTTTTTTTTCGAAAAAATTGAAAAAATAACTGTTATTTCGGGTCCCTGGTATAAACATAATAAAGATCATTTTTTTCAAAATAAGCGATTTTTTCTCGAAAGCCGAGGGGGTTGGAAGCAACTGCCCCTTTTGCACCCCCTCCGGACGCCCATCTTAAAATAGATAAATGCAAAAGAAAAAAGTTTATCATTCTTCGTAGTTATATCCGATTAAGCTCGTGATTTAACATAAAATCGTTGGAAAAACAATATTTTCTAAAATTTCACTTCCACTAAGCACAATTACCAATATTTCATCGCAATCTAAATTCTTATATTCATTTCAATTATACTAAAAACCCAGAGAAAGTGTACAGTTACAATGAAAATTACCATTCTTTTACTTCTCTTTGTACTCAACAATGTTTACACAACTTTTCGTCAACGATTCATACAAATCGATGTTCCCATACTATGGGAAGCCTATACGGACGAAGTAACAGTGCTGGATTTACCCTATAGGCTAACAAGGCTGAAGCCTAGGGCCCCGTTTAGCTGGGGGCCCCTTATTCTAAATATTTTCTTCGAAAAATTAGCATTTTTTTATATTATTTTTATTAACTTGTATCTTTAATGTTTATTTATGTTAATGTTATGTTTAGTTTTGATATTCAATGTTAATTTTGAAATTAAATTCTTATTTAGATTATACGAGTATTATGATAAAAAAAATCAAATCAGCGTCGTTTTATATTTTACATTTAACCGAAGGCCCACCAAATATTCAGCCTAGGGCCTCTTGAAAGGTAAATCCGGCTCTGCGAAGTAACTAAATTATAGTAACAATTCTGGACCAGAAAGAACTTTAATTTTTCCTGTGGAGAAGCAGGATCCTGAACTCGGAGTCAATTAATTTAAAAATACCCAATCATAGAGATATGGGACCAGAACACGAAGCGACATCGAGCACTGGTTTTCGTCCGATTCAAACAAATTTTAGGGATGTCTCCAGGAGCTTGTCTCGCGCCATATCTCTTCGAAGTGGTGCAAATTACTCGACAAATTTGCCATTCGCTGCTGCGTTTACCATCTGATTACATTACATCAGTGCTGGCGCACGGTTGGTTTGCTGGCACACCTGTCCGTGTATTAACTCTGCCTCTGATCACATAGTGCGCCGTTGTGTGCGCACCTAAGACTGTTTGCATAATATAACCGATATCTATAGTGACATGTCACTTAGCCGTCAAAGGCCCGCGATAATAGTTTCGATAATGCTCCTGGAATTAGATTTGTCTGGCGTCTTTGTGAACGTCAGTCATCCTCCTCAAAAGGCTTCTATTTATCTGTAGGAAAGATGTAACGCGAACGAATGGAGGGAACAGTATTCGTCGCTACCGAGAAATGATCAGATTAAGAGATTTACTCATTAAGTTAATGAGGTTCACAATTTTTTAACGCGGCGGAGTATGATTTTAGGTATAGGTACTTACGTGAGATTGGCGTTAATATTTTTGAAGATAGTTAAATAGATGTTTGATTTCAACGAAATCGGAGCTTACAAATATATCTTGCAGTTGGATGGCACCATTCTTTATAAAGAACTGATTCTGAGTAACTGAGAAGGAAAGGTTTTTAGGTGTTTGCCTCAAATTGCTTTGGTTTTGGATATGTTTTAAAGGACCGGAAAAGGACGAATACGTGTTTTTTATATTGGTCTGTTTGCATATTTAGGGAGTGAAACCACCCCTCAAAGTTCATAAGAAGAGATACAAAAGTCACTGACGACAAGAACATTACCCATGCAGCAAGTTATTATCACGAAATTTAAATTTATATAAAGTTTTATGCAACGCGATGTTATGTTTTTTAAATTAACAATAGGAACCATGTTGTACCCTTTCTTATGAACTTTGAGGTGTGGTTTCTCTAAATATGCAAATGGGACAAAAATAAAAAAAAACATGTATTTGTTATTTTTTGGGCCTCTAAAACATATCCCAAAAACCAAAATAATCAGAGGTGCATATCTAAAAATGTCTCTTTGCGAGTAAAAAGAAATAAATTAATAATGAGCGAAGAAATGGCAATTTAGAAATGTAAATAGGAATAACCTTGTTGTGCAGGAATTTATGCAAATTATTCAGCGCTGAAATTAAATTAAAACTAGTTATTGGTGGCTCCATTCGCTACTTTCTAATATACAAACTGACGTAACGGTAACGATGGATGACTAACGCGTTTCATTGAGCGTTTCGCACGCAGTTAGTGGTAATAGCGTTCCTTAGGCATTAATCGATTATTAGCAACGCAGATGAGAGACTAGAGGTATATATTAATTGACACGTGTGAATTAACCATTCTCAAACACGATCTACGATATTCCTGGACGAACTTTACTATAATAAAAGAAACGAAATATACTAACTTTTTTTTCAACTTCAATGCTTCTTTTATTATTTTTCCATGCTTGTCCAGCACCTGAGATTACTTATATAAACAAACATTATTCAAACAAATCTACAAGTAACCCTTATCATTCCTCATAAAAAATACTAATCATCAATTCAAGAAATTTCTCATAGATTTAAAAGTCCATCGATTTCATTGAAACAATTATTTTCCCAATGCACTTCTTTAATATTTCAAAAGCGTCACGCTATTGGAGCGGAACATGGAAAATCTACGTCCACAAATTATTCATCAGTCGCTCACGTTTGGCTCGCGGAGTCGTTTTGTTGTAAATGTAGTAACGCCCATCCGTGCGTTATTTAACCGATTATCGGCGGGGGTGTCGATCGGTGAGAGAGTAAATTAATATTCGTCCGATTGCACGATGTAATTCGGACACGGCATTCGCAATTAGCACCATCTAATTTCGTGGGGAGCCGCGATCGGGTCGCGTTACGTGCATTGAGTCGTCGCGCGTATTGAAACTACCCCTCTGACCTGGCTGAGAGATTATTGGGTACTGAATAACGCACCGCATGCCTGTGATTCTCCGTGGCCGTGTAAAGTCTCGTTCGATGTGATATTAAATTTTCAACCCTGTCTCGATGCGTTTCCATTCCAGCACGGAGCACAATGGATCGCATTTGCCTCTGCAAAATTTTATTTCGTTCATTTTGACGCTGCGACTTCGTTCCCTATTCACTTCGTTTTCATATTTTAATATACAACGCTCTTCGCGAAGCGGCGACTTTAAGCACACTATATCCCGCGGGTCTCCTTCGACCCGATCATCTTCTCATTTCCCTAACACCACTACGTTCGTTTTTCGGGTCTTTTTTTACCCAATCATTATTTCATTTTTTTGGAGACTTTTTTTAACTTTAAGCGAAGTAGGTATACGGAAGTTGCTACTAGTGTATATTTCTCGTTTTTTTTTTTATATTAGGTACGTTAAATGTGTACTTAGTCTATTTGAAGATCGTACTAATAAGGGAAGGTCCTCAAGCCGTGAATTAAAAAAATTATGAAACTTTGGGGCTATGTAGAGCATATATGGATATGTCTTACGCAATTTTTTTCGCTACCCCAAGCTCAGTCTAAGAGGGTGAAATTCACCTCTGAAACTGCGGTTATTTTCCGATTTTGTGTGATAACTCGCGAACTGTAAGAGATAGAAAAAAATTCAGACAAAAGTTACTTCTTTTAATTAGGACCATCACTTGGTAACTTACAGTCCTTACATTTCGCGAATTATAATACAAAATCGGAAAATAGCCGAATATTTAGGAATCAATTTCACCTCATTAGAATGTATTTGAGCAGCAAAAAGAAATTGCGTAATAGAGTAATTCGTCGTAATAGTACCGACGACCGGGGCTGGCGGCGGGCGTACAACGCGATACGGACACTAGGGTAGATGTCCCAATTACCGTGCCCTGTACCTATTACGTGCCTTTATACTTAAAGAAGCTGTACAAAAAAACTCGCACACATAACTAAGGAAATAATTTTTTTTAATTAAGTTATACTATTAATGTATGTGTTACAAACGAGTAGGTTGCATTTTTAAAAAATTAAAGCTTCTTTAAATATAAAGGCACGGTAATAGGTACAGGGCCCGGTAATTGGGACATCTACTCTATTTCGTGCGGCCGATGCCGCGAGTGAAAATTCGGAAGAGCGAGCAGGAGGGAACGAAACAGTTGACACGAAGTTGCCGTCAACACTTTCGTTCTCTCACTCTCGACCAAAGGATTCCAAGAAATGGTGGGGATAGTCACCGGGCTTACTACGCAATACGCATGGTAAAAACGGGACAATAATGACGAATTACTGTACATATCTATATGAGGCAGTCAGAGCAACGACGGGCTAACCCACATTTTTGTTCGAAATTGAATTAGTAGTAATAACGTATTCCAATAGGATCTACTAACCATATAAAATAGGAAATTTATTTTTTTAATTTGCGTTGGTCCGTTGTTGCTCTGACTACCTCATATATCCTCTACATATCTCTAAAGTTTCATAACTTTTTGAATTCCCGGCTGGGGGATCTTCCCTTGTAAGTAGGGTTAAATATGACGATTTAGGTTCGATTTAATTTGTCTCTATCCAATGCACATTCCCAATTTGTATAAGCATTTTTGACAGCGCTGAAAGAAGCGACGCAGTAGCGATTAAAAAATTGCGGTTAAAAGGGGAGTCGGTGACAAGTGGATAGCTCGTGGCAGGTTTTCTCAATTTATTTTTAGCGTGCGTACATTGAGCTGTGAGGTATGACTCATTAAAACATTAAACGTTTCTTCAGGGAATTTGCTGCCGCATAAATGTCTGCTGGTAAGACACACTTGAGGTACTATACGATATTGTACGTGTACTGTATGGTACTAGAGGAGAAATATACCCACAGTGGCTGTTAGGAGTTTGTGTAAACTTTTCTGACAGGTAGCACACCAAAGATGGTTTTCTAAATATCGACCTTGGCATACGACCACCTTAGAACCCGTTAAATCTCTTGGTGATGGTTGATTATTCAACAGAAACCTTGACTATTTTCCCCAAACTGAAAATTGTGGCATAAAAGGAAATTTAGTAACAGCATTAACTCAGTTTCTTTCTGAAGAATCTTCATCCGAGCAAAAGGATCAACCTGTTAAATCTTGAAGCAACGTTGGAAAATCTTCTCCAACACCCTCTTTACCTCTTTTTATTTCAAAATTTTTAATTAATCCTTGGTTTAAACTCTTAAATTCGAAGATTTCATTAAGCTTCTTATCTGAATTTAGTAATCGCGTTCGCGTCGCTCCTTTCGTCGTTCCTTCACAAAGAACCTTCGCCCTGCTGAAAGACGTGCCAGCACAACGGCCTCTAACAAGGTCAGAAGCACGCAAATGCACCAGGGAGTTAAAGAATGAATCAACGTTTTCCCTTGCAAGCAAATTACGCAGAACGTCAGTTCTGCGCCCTCGGGATTCAACGCCCTACGCGCGGAACGCCGATCCATTCTCCCCTGCCTCTTTGTTCCCTCGCGTCTCGCGGATTTATTTTCGCAGCATCGAATTAGTCGTAGGGTCAACAGCTGCGAAGATAGTAGTTAGCGAGGGATCGTCACCAGGCCGCGGTGTCCTGCGAACGCTTTTAAGCACGAGAAGAAAAATATTTTCCGCGGACGGGAAAGGAAAACGAGCAAGAAAGCGACAAAGAGGAGGACGGGTGGCAAGGAACGGAGGATGAAGTCGAAGGAGTTGACGTTTCGTTACTGAAATAGCCTTAAACCACCACAAGTCAAAAATACTCGGTTGGTTCCGCTTAATGCCTCCCTCTGAGCGTAGGGCGAAGTGGAGAAAGCGCCAGCAGCTAGAAAACGACGCCATTCCCACCTCGGCGTGCTTCTTTCATTGATACGTGAAACGCCATGGAACATTCTGTCTAGCGCTCCACATTTATTCCTTTCGCCTCGAGAGAGAGAGCTCTATTATTTCCAATGTACCGATGAAGGGTAAGGGGAAAAACTAGGAATGTCCATTTTTAGTGATTTTAGCTTTACTACTCGGCTTCACTCAAAATTTAGATTTTGATTTTATAAAAAATTGTATTTTTTATTTTTGTGAAAACACTTTCTGCTTTATATATTAAGATTTCGCAACTCAAACTACAGAACTGTCGAATCACAAAGGGTTATAAAGTTCAAATACGATATTTAAGAAGAAAATTATATGTATAAGAAAATTGAATTCATTGTTCCTTGTTTCTTTACTGGTGGTCTAAAGTATTAAAACTTAATTTTTTCAATACAGCAGTTTTGTGACATTCCCTGTTTTTCCCCTTACCCTTCATACCTATTAGGTAGTCTCATAAGTAATGCGGTTTTTGTCGATACCTGCGTTGTAAGTTTTTGCAAAGCTTTGCAAAGCTGAGGAGTACGTTAGTTACTTGTCTATGCTCGTACAATAAAAGATGCAACATTCGTAGACGAAATTTGTCTGGAATTTTAATTTGTTAGCTAAGTAGTATGAGATCCCGGGAGCAAACTGAGTTATTACAGATTCTGGAATTAATTGTACCGAAGGTACTAGCTTACTTATGGAAGAAGTGAGTTTCAAGTGAAGTGAGTCGTGTGACGCGATGGAAGCAGATTGATATGTTACGGGCTTGATAATTCATTCGAGGAAACCATGACTGTCTCTATGTGCTATTTAATGGAAATAATGATATTGTTGTATGCATGTGTTGAGTATTAACCCAGTTAGCAATTCGCGTGCAAAGGGTTGGCTCGCGTATCCGCTGTCTTTCTTTTAATTCCGTGCATGACGATCGTACTTTTACGGAGAATGTCGTGTTTCCTACAAAGGTACAGCATGCACGTTGTCTTTAATTTGTTTTTCCCGTTAGCGTGGCAGTTTTTGATGGAAAACCAAGAAAATAACTGGAACGTGAGCAGGGTAAATACACACAGGGCTCGCTTTGTTGTTGGTTCTGGCATTTGTTTCTTACATTTTCTGAACACATGGTGTTTGTAACACATTTGTAAATCGAGATTCGAGACGCATTCTCCTATGAGATCTAAGTCTCCCTTGAAAAGGAACTGCACGTTTCTTCGAGAGAAATTTTTATAGAAACTTCCAAGAGAAATAGAAAAGATTGCAATGATACTACTATATGAGGCATTGAGAACAAAAATGGCCTAACCATTTAGTTAGTAGCAATGATGCTTTCCATTAGGCTGTACTAATCATATAAAATAAGAAATTTTATTTTTTTTTGAATGTGCGTTAGTCCGTTTTTGCTCTCAATGTCTCATATAACGATAGTTGATTATTTTGCTAGAGAATTAAATAAAAATATCCTTACTGCTCAAAGAGAATCCCTTAAGGCTGAAGCAACTATAATTATGTAGATCACCGAAAATCAGTAAAGTGACTGCTATATTTTGGTCAATTATTGGGAAGAACATGTCTGTGAGTCTATATCTGTTTCTATTGAACCAGCCGAAGTATCGTGTTCATTATTTTCCTTCGCGACTACACCAACGACACTTGTATTTCCTAAGAAACACCTTATTTCAGTAGAAACTAGCTTGCTAGCTGTATACCTCTGAATACGAACGTGGAATCTGGAAGAAATGCCACTTTCCTGGAATCCCCATATCCTAGATATTTATAGAGACTAGGTATCGGTGTACTCTTTACGAAACACTGAACGACGAATTTCTTTGTAATGTACGCACTCACGTATTATTATCGCCATTTATTAACCATGTTTGCTATAGGTATAACGAGATGACCCAGTAATCAATATTCTACATTTTCCATAGACTTAATATTTTTTCCAAACCACGTTTTTCCCATTTCTCGCTTTATCATGACGGTACACATGTAGAGATTTTCGTCCAACAAAAGAATTGAATTAAGAGCGAGTTTAACTGCGACCGCAAGGTCTTCTCAGGAACTTTTGCATCACTACCAGCAACGTGATTAATTGTAAAGAAAGAGTAACCTTCGGCTTCGGGGAAATCATTTGAAATGTGAGAGCTAAATTCTCATAATAGTTTTCTGGCGAAGCCGCGTAAGCAACGTCTCGGCCTTTCCACCTTCTCCTTTGAATCTCGTTCATCGAAAGTTGTTCTGGCTTCTGGAAATTCTCCTCCATTACATCGATCAAATACACATGTTCCTAGTATACTTCTTTTTCGATCGTGTACATCTCTTTATCACGCAGTTGAATAGGAAGCCAATGCTTTAACAGAAAACCTGTATTGGTCTTAAAACGAGCTTGTTATCTTGCAAACAAAATAATGAAACTGCTCCATCTTCATAAGAGTCGCTTGCAACGAAATCCAACTAGCTATCAATAATCCAACTGTTTCATATAATGGAGCATTTGCATACTAAAATCGCGCCTTAAATCAAGAAAATCCATACTGCCCTGAATCTAAAGCAGAAATCTTAATGAGCAGCGAACATGAAATACCGCGAACAAAGACACTCGCGAACACGTCTAATCCTCTTCGAAGCTTAGGGCCAAGTACAATACAAACACGTGTAATGTAATACTCAATGTAAGCGATCCCCAGTTCTGAACTTGTTCCATGCAACGCTTAGTTTGCGACAATCTATCGCGAGTCGATTTTCATTGCGGACACAAAGGCTCTTCCAGTACGGGTTTGAACGCGTGGCATGTCAATTCGCTTCGTATAGGCTTCGTTGAAATTGTCGATTTTAACTCTTGGATGGTGGACATAGGGTCCATTTTGACTTCTAAATATCAAATCATTACTTTCTGTAAAAGATAATATTAAATCATAATAAAATTGAAGTCTAATACGAGAGCGTGTTTAAGATGAGAATGCATGGAACCACGGGTCAAAATGGATTTCGCCGAGCCGGATCATTTGAAATCAAAAAGTGAAGAAGATTCTGTTAATATATGAGTTTATCTGGTTCGTGAACGAACGATTGCACAAAAAAAATGATTTTCGACAAAGTGACGGCCGTTTAACGCAAAATCATGATTTTTCGATGTCTGATTTGTTCGTTTTTTGTGAATTAAAAATAGTGTTTTCATCAAAAACAAAAATCGTTCGTTCATGCACCAGATAAACTCATATACTAACAGAATTTTCTTCAGTTTTCAATTTTAGACGATCCCGCTCGGAGAAATCGTGCTCTCTGCTAAGAAAATAGCTCCGCGAGACTGTCTACTATTCGTTCACTTTTTAATATTTTTCTATAACAAAATCATCGAGAGTTGCTGAATATATGTCCTCTTAAAATAAGCAAATAGTTGAAAACAATATTTATTAGATTTTCCACAAAATATTCCCGAAAATTAAGTTCCTTTTCGCTTGCCAACTAGGCATGACCCCTTAAACCACCATTATCTGTACCAACTAAATTACAGTAGTGCCTCGTTAATATAGAAGGGAATATACTCGTTAATGTGGGAAAATTACTCCCACCACTTTAGCCTGGGTCAGCGTCGAGCTCAGCGTGAAGAAAAAATCATGAGCCTCGCGCGAGGCCAGAGACAATATCACCTCCGCTGATGAAAATTGAAATTTCTATAATTTTCATTTTTCTTAATGAGAAGAATTGCAATGGATAGCCGAGACCTTCCTGATAAAAATGGATCCAAACACGCACTGAATTGAGCTTAGAGTATTTTATATACATAACAATGCATTCTGCATCGACAGAGTGTTTCATTACGATACTTGTAAATTTTACGAGAACTATAAAGGAAAGATGGATTTTTATTAGAAACCATCAGTGCTATTACCTTTACAAGAGGAAGATCTTATTCGGAAACTCGGGATGTTATTATTGTTTAGTGGTTGTAGGTTTGTAATCGCAGTGGAAAACAATAGTCATGTTCAGTAGATTTCGCCTTAAGCGTTCCTCGGTTATAAAACTTGGTGGCTCTGAAAGGAGCTGATTTTCTTTTCCGCTTATGATTTAACAATTCTCTGACTATTTTTGATCGTAATAATTTTCCAGGCAATGAACCTGAAATATCAGACGTTGAATCATAGAATCGTGGGCATTACTGTTCACCCAATATACTAATCCACACTCATCCAAAAAAGTGTCCTCAACGAGCAGCCCCCAACGCTGTCTAGACTTGCAGCTCAGCATCGAACCGCTTAGAGCTCAGACGTGGGTCGTAAATAATCCCGCAGCGAGACCGTTTTCCCGCGAAATCGCCGTGAGCCACGGTTCCGCCGATTCCGTTCGCGGTTTCGAAACGGACGGCTCGGCGAAAAGCTGCAGAATTGGACGGGGGCCAGCGGTCCCCGCACGAGGTGCGGCGAGCGTCGCCGCGAGGCGTGCCGAGCTGCCACGACGCCAGGCGTCGCGACGTCGCTGCCCAGCGGGCTCAGTGCGCCGCGTATCGTCGGACGTGGTCGTCGCGACGCCGTTCACTTGCCGCGCGCCCATCGCGTTTCCTCGCCGCGTGCGATCGAGACATGTGACGGGAGACGGAGCAGAAAATGACGAGCAGAATCGCCACGGTCCTCGACCACCGCAAGTGGTAGACACTGCCCGGTTGCAGCCCGCGGTAATTAATTAGTCGCGGCTCGTTGATTTTGGAGGCGTCTCGGCGTCGTGGAAATTCCACTCGATTTTCTGGTTGGAATGACGAGATCGAGGCGGAAGGATGTGGAGATGATGAGGAGATTTGGCTGCAGCTGTGTGGCGGAAGGGTTGTGTAGATGATGAGGAGATTTCGGGGCAGTTGTGGGGCGGAAGGATGAGATGATGAGGATAATTCGGAGGACCGAGGCTTCGTGCTCGGTGCTTTGGTTTCGTTGAGACAAGGTGGTGTGTGGATTTTATGGGAGACTGGGGAGGGAGTATAGTAGAAGCGTCGAGATGGTACTTCAGAGGCTGTTGAAGCAACGGGCGGATTGTGTTATTTTATTCGTTCGAGTGGATAGCGGAGGCTGTGGGATTTGTGGAAGTTTTGAAGAGGGTATTGAGTAGGGAGGATGTGTGAATATTGTTGGGCGGCTATTCTTTGTTTCTTAGAGCTGGTGGGAGGGTTAGAGTGATGCATCAGCATTTGTTTTTGAGGGAGGGGGTCATTTATCTTCGTCCTTTGAGTTGATAGAGCCTAATTTTTCACTGAAAATATTGAGAATATTTACCCTTTATTTTTTTCGAATTTAAAGTAGAGAACCATAGAGGGTTCTTAGTTTTTTATTTTCTGCAACGAGGACGTTCTATTGTTAAAGTTCTCGTATTCTTTGAAAGTGGATTAGCTATAAATTAATATTCAACAATAACTCCAGTACATATTGGATTGAAATGATTTGCATTGAAGGAGGAAATGGAGTTTCAGTCACACATCAGTTCAGAGTGTCTAGCGTCAATGCGGTGTGTAATAGGGTTGCAAGATATTTGATATATCGGGGAATGAATTACGCGAGTTCAGCGCTTGATAAGGTTAGAAAGATCGCGGGGGTGTCTGTCAGGGCTAATTTTATCCTCTTCAATGACGAAAGCTACAACTACTTCTTGGGAAAAGAAAAAGAAGCTCGTTCCCTCCAGTCCCCAATTAACGAGACGAATAAGAAGAGCGTGAAGTGCTAAACTAGATCCTGGATACCGGAAACTTCTCGAATTTCTCCAACGATTGACGGACCTAAATCCACTCTCTCGCACAAAATATAATTTCAGAAGACAATTCTGGGGAGCTTTTACAGGCTACGAGCTCACGAAGCGCTTTAAAAATACGGAATCACTTAATCCCAAAGCGGTGATTTCGAAATTCGTAAAATTCGTTATCAGCGTCAAGCGCGTAAGCACCACGGGCTACGTAAACGTTGATCTCTTCCACTTAACGGCGCACTTGAAGCACAATAAACGCGTCATTCTCTCCGGATAAAAACGGATCGATGGATAGATTTTTTTCCACCAATAAAGGGTTTTCAAAGCATCATTGGGAACACATGGTGCCCATCACATGATCAACAATAACAGCAGCAATTTAATAAAGTCTCATCGTCCCAGTCTAATTTTTATATCGACACCTCCATTTGTTCCGTTTCTATACACACCTTCAAGGTTTAATACATTTAAAATTCTTCCTGCCTTCGATTCAGTTTTCCATTGACACATTTCTGTGCAAATATCTGTCTTCGTCCTACTAGGACCTCAATTCCCACGTTACACAAATTAGAAAACAGTACACTTGCACCTTTACATTGGATAGCGAGGTATGCCACGTGGTATTATGTAGTTTTATTCACGCAGCCTTCTGGACAGAGATGGATTCTCTTTCCAAGTATCTCCTCGGCTCACATTATATTTATATTCAATGTACCTTCACGTCCTGCTTCCTGGATATGCAACGACTTTGGCAGTCCGCTCGTCTTTACAGTACAGAGCACCTCGATGGAAATCCTCTCAGACGAGCGCAACAAATCGCTGCCACATTGTCTCACGGGCGATAAAGTTCGCCCGTGTCTTGCAGAAAAGATCGCGCTCGTGGTCTAAACGGAGTGCTGCGCCTGATAGCTCTGCCAAACGAAATAGAACGACCCCGACGGGCCACCATCCTTACGTAAATAAATTAATTGGCGAGCTCGCGCACACCGGAACGGGAAAATTTATAACGGCGAAGCAATGGCGAAGCCTCGGGACTGGAAAAAAGTAATTAGGTCCTCGTTAATTGATGAGGGGCGGTGAATTGATGGTCTGAAGCATCCTTCCACCTAGGAAACGAATTACCTTGAACCTTTACCACGATACTTTCCACCGAATCCAGTACACAAAATGAAAATGATGAATTACCAATTTCCACTCAAGAACATTCTAGGACTCTTATTCTAAAGCGTTAGTTTTAGGCTACGAAATTACTTGCAATATATTCCAACTAGCATCGAGTAGAAATTTCCCACGACGAAATTGGGATGGACTCGAGTAAGGAGTTAGAATCTCAGCGAGGCGAGCAGTGACGTTTCATTCCTCCACAATTAACGTCCGCGACACCACGTGTTGCTTCAGAATTCCAGCCTCTCGAGCGAGCTACGCCAGTGTATTCTCGTGGACTCGAGGCGACAAACTCGGGACCGTATCGAACTGTCGATCGTGGATCGAATCTGTGCGCCGGACGTGAAAAGTTTACGGGAGCGTCCCGTCTCGCGTGTGAATCTATCCGCCGAGGATACTACCCTGCGAGGGTTATCTATTTCAAGAATAATCAAACTCGCTGGAAGACTGGCCGGTTTTCTACGGGGGAAGATCGCTCTACTGGGAGCACGTAAATTCGACCTGGGTAATTCCCGTGCACACCGCGAGCATCTTGATTATTCCAAAGGGCAAAGTGCTCCCGGTCAAAGAGCGCCACTCGCCATTCGACCAACAGGCGAGCGGTTACAAATACTCGAAATCGAATAAACAATTCAGAGACCAATAAGGGACGCAGGCAAAAGAGGAAATCGGCTTTGGAGCGCCGATAGAGCGCGCGGTGAACACACCTATCTGTATTATACATAAGACACTTGGATATTCAACGAGATATTCCGTCGAGATCCTATCTCGAGGATAGTTTCGTGAATCCCGGATCGGTTCTCGGAACGGTCGTCGCGGGCAACGTTGGGAGACCGATACAAGATGGCCGAGCACTCGCTTCGCAGGAAGACCAGGTCGGCCTCGATCTGCGCCCCCGGGTTCTCCAGCATGGAGCAAATGTTGGAGGCGATGCCTCCCTCGGGCGCTAGAGAGAGGGATAAAATCGACAGGGAAAAGGATAGCGGCAGTGGAACCCCGGATAGCAGCACGCCGACCAGAAGGCGCAGACCCGCCACCAGGTCCCAGAGTGCTCGTGTTTCCGGCGCGAATAAGAGTATCCGGCGTCGAGCGGCAGCTCAAGGTAACGAGATGATAAGGGCGGTGATTTTTGTATTGCCGGGAAGCCTGCGATTGACTCGCGGGGAATAGAATGCTTCTTCGTGGTTTCGTGTTCGGGACGTTTTGAAGAGTTCAGATATAGGGTGGTTCGATCTGAACTAATCTTGACTATAAACCTAAGTTCCTTTCTAGAAATGTCATATGTTTATAGATACTCCATGGGTCCATAGGTAATTTATCAATTAATTCGTGCTCTCTACTCATACCGCCTGCTCGAAAAGTTATCGTAGAGTTTCTACCCGATAAGCGTCGGGTCTGAAAGGCGTGCCATCAGGTGGCAGAAATTATGCGTGGTGGCATTTTAAGCTATTAGCTGCAGAAGGTGCAAGGCGTCCTATGTCGCAACACCTTTCGACGCCCACGTCTCGCGACATGGATGACGTGGAAGTGACGTTACTAGTTCGTCATTTCACCCTTCGTCGAGTTAATTTGAAAATGGACGGCCGAGGGTCAGAAGCATCGGACCGTGGGGGGAAGCGTTATCTACCTGCTCTTTCACGTGCCATCGATACGCTGATATGGCCCACACGATGGGAGCCGATCACGCGATAATCCTAACGCGTTCAAAGACCCCGTAATGAAGATTAATTCTCAAAGGACTATGGGCCTTTTCATCAGGCGATTTTATTTCAAACCGATAGTTGAGTGAACCAGTGTTCGGGGAATTAGATTTTGAAATTTGAAGAGGCGGGGTTAGGGAGACCGCGGTGGCTAATTACTGATGAATTATTCATTACACACACTAATTCGCCGCGTTTTGCAAGGGCAGGCAGAGCTAGGCAAATAGTCAAGAGGTCGAGTGTACCTATTAAACGTGCAACTTGTACTTTGAATGCTGCTACCGGGTGTTGATCGTCTAATTGAAATGCTTTTTGACGGTGAAACGAGAGTGAAACATAAAGTTCTATGTATTCAAATTATTGTTGAAAGGTTTAATAAAACAGACTACTTTTTGAGTAGGTATTTGGAATTCTCTTTTGTTTATATTTTTATAATCTACGGTTTTATAATACAAAGTCTATTGCACGTTTCGATATCACAGTTCGTCTCTTTGGGCTTTTACCAGAAGTGTCCTTTTTGGTAGCAAGTACACGATCTTCGAGAAAAATCGAAATACAGGTAGCGTTCTTATGGCAAAACCCGGAGAGTCAATTGCTGAGTGAGAAAAGCTCCAGGGCTATTTTTCTCTCCACAATTATGTAATACTATTTGTGCTTAAAATTGCAGCGTAACAATCATTTAAAAACTAACGATAAACGAGTAGAATACCAATAATCACAGTATCAACAATCCTCTTAATCATCGATGACACTTCATCGACACCTCGATTCCTACTTTATGAGAGACGGAGGAGAAAAGCAAACACTGTATCAAAATATTTCATTGTTATCAGTTTTTTCGATTTCAATACAAGGACCACCAGACAATCCAATGACTAAACGATAAATAATACTGCATGGAACACCAAAATTGACAAAAATCACTGTTGTTCCTCTTCCAAAGGGTCATCTCTCTTCAATCATCCGCCACACCACCCCATCGCTCACTAATTTAACGAAAGCGCAAGGGGGGACGTGGCAGGGCGTGTCTTTAAATAAGCTTCATTTAGCCGGCCGAAACCCTTCGCGGGATCGTACTTTTGAGTTAAATGGATTCGACGAGAGCGGCACAGTGTCTGAGCTAAGGTGCACTGGCACCGCGGACGCCCGTTTAGTCTGTCAGTGACCTACTACCCAAACGAATGCTGCCAGAATAGAAACCGGCGTGATTTCGAGCATCCTACGAACCGTGAAACATTGTCCACGCGATGTACAGGGTGTTCTGGAATCGTTTCGACGAGCTTCGCCAGTATTCTACATTGATCTATTCGTACAGGAATGCAATTCAAGTCATGGGTCCATCAGGATTTCCTACTTAATTTGCAGATAAGAAAATTGTGGATTAAAAATATTATAAAAATAAACTGTTATATTTGGTGACATAGACCCTGTAGAGCTCATTTCCTTGTTCATTTTGAACAGGCTTCATGGACCTCTTTATATAAGATACAGAGGCCCCCTAACAATAAAAATTAGCAAAATGACAGCATTCTGAGAACATTCTGACAGAATTCTGTTCGATTTTTGCTAAAAATTTTGCTGTTTTCCTTCTGTAAAATTAATTTTTTACAAAATAGAAACTGGTTTAAAGTCTATTCTCAAAGGTATTATGAAATCTTGGTTTTTCCATTTTGTATGAGTATAACAGTCCTCACACTACCGCCCGTCGGAAAAGAATTTTTTTTAAGGAACTTGTGCCAGCGACTATATTTATGTATATGTGCGATAAAAAAGCTAACAAAATTCTGGGTACTAATTTAAACACACCTTAATATGCGGGCGAAACGCTAGACAGTATAAACTTGTAGTTTTTGTTAAATAAATTCCCGAAGATGGCGTTGAAAAATGGGCAGTTACACTAGAATACCCTTTTAAGAAAATATTAGATGCTTGGTGAATATGCAGATTTTTACACTTGATTATACCATATCTGTTATCTATGCGGAGCGCGCTGTTGCGTCGCGTAAATGAGCCTCAGTAATGTGTCCCTTACGCACTATAAGTTCGAAGATAGTCTGGAGATGCGAGCTTATAGCGAATAAGTAGTGCATTTACTTGGCAGAGCCAGAATTGATTTAAGAAAACTATAAAATAGTCATAACTAGGCGAGTGTACAGGTAACCCTCTTATAACGCGGATATTCCGTTTCATAAAAGTGCCGCGTCATATAAATCGCGATATTGCGAGTACCTACGCTCTGTCTAAACTCTCTACGAGAGTTTACTGTATTCGAATGGTCTTTCAATGGGAATTTTATTACAACTGTCGTTTTGAATCCACCGCATAAACAAGGGCGTCCGCAGACTTTTCTCCAGTGTGGGGGTGGGGAGGGGCAACTTTGGTGGCCTGCTTGAAAAATTTTAAAATTGAAATTTAAATATTTTCATATTTTTAGTATAAACTCAATAAAGATTAGTTTTAAAAACTAAACGATTTTGTCTCAAGCCAGGGGGGGAGCTGCCCCCCTTGCGCATAAAGCAGTTTGTCACTATTGACTCGGGAGACGTCGTGCATATAATGTAGTTTAGAAAATATATAAAGTGAAAAGAAAAAAAATTAAAAATCTAAAAATTTCAAGACCGCGTTGTTTAAGATTGTTACCGTGTCATATGAGGGTCATCCTTAATATCAGTTACCAGCTACAAAAGTGTCTCAAGCGAAAATGTCTCAACCTGCAATCTCGAAAAGCTACGATTCTTAAGTTCGAAGTTCGATAGTTTCTTTTATCAATATGAATAGGAGAATAAGCTGGTAAAGCGTGATCCCACAATTCAGGAACACCCTGTATCTAAACGTTTTCCCAACATCTTCCTTCTAAACACGCTTTCACACGTATTGCTTCACACCACGATGGCATAGGGCTCGCGTTGGGTCGCCGACGCTATCATCGAAATCGAGTTCGAGAAGATATTTATTTACGGCTTAAAAAACACGGTTCAGGAAACGAAAAAATTCGATCTGCTCGATCGACGCTGGTTTCCTTCGGCGAAGAATCAAGCTCGGCGAAGGGCGAATTCGTTTTCGAGTTTATTCGAGACGGGCGTCTGAATGAAACGCTTCGAGCGTGAAATAAAGATGTGGTAGCTTGTCGGTGCACGGGAGATGGGATCGAGGGATTTTTCAGGATGAAATCTTTTGCTCAGCTCACTTACGATTGAACGATTCAGACTTGGAAACTGTCGGGAGTTTGGTTCGGTAGATAGTGATGTGTAACTTGAATAAATAATTGGAAAAATTAGCTTTCTTTTTGGATTAGAGATGAGTGCTGATATTGTTTGGACGACTACTATTTTTCTCTCTTAAGAAATTGTGTTAATACTATTTGTATGATTTAATTAGAACACCTTTAATTGAATTTGTTTCGTTAGTTCTGTAACGTAATCTGCGAAAGCTTTAAATGACGAGGAAGTACAAGTTCCGTAACTTCTAGTTAGAAAGAATAGCTTTACTAGGAACGAGTATACTAATTGCTAACGATATATTTATAGAAAAGAATCAATTATTTAATATTGTGGAGCAAGCCTGATACACGAGTCGTCATCAATCACTATGTTTCAATTCCTGAAATACAGGTACAATTAAAAAGAGAAATAGAAAAGAGTGATGTACCACATTTCTGATTTATAGCGTTCAAATCAAATTCCCAGCGGCCCTGAAATATATCGTGGACATTTGACGTCCCAGCAAACTGTTATTGCTCGAATCGCTGAGTTTGTGATTGGCGTTCCATTTTCACCGCGTTACTCGTAGCATTTTCCTTCGATTATTCTTTGGAGCCCTTGAAAGGTGGTTAATGGGATCGTAAAGAATGAAGTAATTATCAAATCACCAACATTTAAGATAATGGAATGTTGGAACACGAAGATGTTATTCCACTTTATAATTAGAAAGTAAGCCCTGGAGAAAGGACGCCTCTTCGCTTTGAAAGTGTTACGAGTGTAATTTGATCACTTAAAAGAATCTTCTTCTATTTTCACGCCAAAGAATAAGTACTTATAACGAGTCTAATTCTGTCCCCCATCATTGAAACCTCGAAACAAGTAATTAAGAAGAAGCCATGCGGATTTTTCTAAATTTACCTCAAATTTCCCACAATTTGAACCACAGTCTAGCATCTAATTATACATTCCTGTTTTGATTTCTGATTTCAGCCGCGCACAACCAGCACCATCATCACGAGGGAACGGTGAAGTCTGCCCATTGCAGTAGCGAGCCCAGATTGACTGACAATGACATCAGCCCTGGCCTCAGAAGGAGGGGAAGTCGAAGGGGGCAAAGTATGCACCACAGTCATCATAGAAAGAGCAATGCATTTCTGGACGTTCCTGACACCTCGTCGCAGCTCCCTCCGAGGGAAGATGGCGAGGACGAAGACAGTTATAGGCTTAGAAGCTTCAGTCTCACCAGCAAAGGTAAGATTTCCTCATGAGATGCTATCAATTATTTCATTTAAAAAAAAAATGTCACACGCACGAGACACTTGTGTAATGACACATAAAGATCTGTTTAATCTAGTTTCTGGTTAAGAATATAGTACCTGAATAAAATAAGGAACTCGAAAATTGGTGATCACCCGTACAATGGTGATCAAAAGAATACTTCAAACTTATATTTTTATAGCAAATATTCGATTAATTTGCGCCTCAACACAAACTCTACAAATAATACAACCTTCCAACCTGAAGCTTCATTGAAAAGCTCGGCGCTACCTCTCCCCCTATCAAACAATTTCCCTTCAGAACGTCTAAACCCGAAAACGAAGGTATAACGAAACCATCCCTCGCAGAGTAGAAAGTCACGAGCCAGCGAGAATGGTAGGAAAAGGAGGAAGCCTGGCCCCCTGTAATCGAAAGAGACATCGAACCTCGGATTGAACGGCCCATATCCATCGTAACCTTTTCCCGACGGGCAAGATTGCTGAATCCTGTCTCGCTCCACTGGACAATCTCTCGCCCAGATGGCTATTGTTTCCCCCCTCGATCACGGGAATCGTTTTCCTCGCGAGCACTCTGTAGATGATCCTCGAGTGATTCCTATCAGCTTTATCGGGATCCGTGGTCGCGGGGGTTGGCTGGTTCCGGCTCGTATTCATCGTTCCGCGGCTCTGGCCTGCGCTCGGCCGCGAACAGGCCGGGCCAGAAATACACGTTTTTCGCGGCAGAGGGAAAGAGAAAGGCAGGGAGGAGGGGAGAGGCCGAGTAGAGGCGAGATAAGCGAAAATAGAGTATCTATAGTTGTGACGTCGTACGACTTCCTCGAAGCGGCGGTTCGCCACGCGAGCGAGCCTCGAGAGCCAACGAACGCACGCCCGCTAGTCGTTTACTCGTTTAATCTCCTCGGTGGTCCCGATTCCAACGCGATTTTCAGCTTCCTGTAATTGCACACCGCGATTCGAGGAAAGCCGCTGGTACACGTGTGCCGTGGAAGCTGGATAAATGGAGGTGAAAGAGTGGCAAACGGCAACTGGCGCGAACAGAAACGAGAAATGTAAAATGCAGGATTATTTTTAAATGTGCCCTGTAGTTAGTTTCCTTGAGGATGCTGTTTTGAATATTTTCTGCGGGGGACGAGTGTGCGGTTGGCTTAAGGGCTAATGCCACTGTAGCGGCTCAAAAACGTAGTGTACCTTTGACAATTGTTTGTGGGTAAACAAAGAAATAAGGCGAAAATCTGTAGAAACACTTTTATTATACATATCTTAAGCGGATTCAAGCTATTTTTTTCTTTTCTTTTCTTTTCAAAATGGCACTTTAAACGCGGTTTTGTAGGAAACACGTTTTTCAAATTGGCTTGCAGCATAACATAAATAAATTTTATTTGATTTACTTGAAAATTTTGCAGTAGCTTCTAAACTATGTATAATGTACATTCTCCATAAAAATACGTACCGATATTGTAAAATATTGTTTTCCTTAGAAGTAGTGAGCATTTGAATAAGTTCACTCCATTCACCACCATTTTCAGCTCAAAAATAGTTCATTACATTAAAAGTTTTCACTGCTATTGCATTGTACTACTGTACAAATTTCAAGGAGTAAAATTTGTTTAATAATAAATAAAGGTGTTTAAACAGATTTTCGACTTATTTTTTTGGTTACCCACACACAATTGTCAAAGGTACACTATGTTTCTCTTCATTGTAAGTGTAGCTGTTCACTCCATTCACCCTTAGTGAAAGGCTCCTTTTAGTTTATTCTATGAGTGATGGAAACGGACAGTAGAACGCGGGCAGTAGAATACGTAGGTCTTTGGCCAGACATTAAAATTGTGGCTCTACGATTTCGCTTTGAAGCTATGTATTTGGTTAAGTGCATACGAATTATGATTTTTAATTTAATTATTGTGCACTTTTGTTTATCTTTTTTTAATATATTTGGTAGACATGTATGAATATTTATTGGCCAATGAAGATAATAATTTGATGTCGACATGGTCAACGTTTCGGTTGTTGTGTATTATTTTAAGAAGGAAGGAGAAATCACATTTTTAAAATCTGAAACTGACTCCTCCGTTTATTTGTCAGGTATTATTAATCTTACACTTAATTTTCATCTTGCTAATCTTTAATACCTCAATTTCCATTGTTTTATGAATCTCCTTCTATCGTATTATAATCCTTTTTTATTCCTCTGAAGATGCATGCTTTTTCACACATTTTCCTTCGACACGTTTTGTGTACCTCCGATTTTGCTGCTTCAAATCTGTTTACGAGTTGCACCTAGCAAGCTGCTGGTGCATCTTTTCCAAATGCAATTTCGTGATGCCTCGAGCCATCAAGTGGAATCGCTAACACCAATACAAGAGGAAAGTGTTTTCGTTGGTGGTTCCTCGAGACGCCTGATTCATCTTCGGACTGATATTTGCCATTCCTATTTTACCTCTCGGCTAGCGGAGATTTCTATGAAAACATTCGATCCAAATGCTCGCCGATATATATTTTCCCTTTTGCCTTCTACTTCGCGCCTTTCGCTCTGGTATTACTCGCTGAGATTGATTGTTTTATAAATTGGATTTCTCTCAGGTACCAGGTTATTTCAATTGTATCTGCTTGAAATCTTTTTACAATCTCTGCTCTGTGAGGATGCAGTAGTCTTCGTACATTATAAATTGAACGTGGGGACTCAAGATTCTCTGGAAATTGTTTTTTTACTAAAGTTGCCTTTGATTTTCACGTTTGACAAAGGCAAATCTACTAGTTTTGCATAATAACATACCGTACCGTAGAGTATTAATCTTTCAAAATTAATTAATTTAATCTTCTCAAAATTAAAATACCGAGCTGAGTGAAACGAGTTAATTTATGCTCAAAGTTTAATGAAATTCCTCGGAAACTTGCTTTGAAGGAAACTAAGTAGATGCCATGCCCGAGTATGATAAAGTGCAACAAGAACTTCTTGTCCTAAAAGGTCCCCTTAAGGGGGGAAGCCACTGTGAAATTTTTTTTCTTTCGATTTTTCCTTTTGCATTTTCATAATATTTGGGCTCTCAAAAATATACCTGCACAATTTCAAAGTGGAACTCGAAAAATTCTGGGAGCTAGGGAAGGTTTTGTGTAGGTAGCGCAACGTTCAGAATCGAGTGCACGCATAGGTAACTTGGTGTTAATCGCCCGAACAGTTTATGTCCAAAAATCCAAATGTATCTAAGAAGAGGGATTATGAGTTTATATATTGTTTAAAACTACGTAGAAAATCAGTGCCAACGACGAGACCGTATACAATTGCGATCTTTGAGTTGCAGAAAATAACTTCTATTGAAACTTTAAACGCGAGTATCTCGATACGGCATTTTTCAAAACGGGCGCATTAATAACTCAGTCAATTTTTATCGAATTCACTTGAAATTTGCAGGGAATATTCGTCATACAATTATCTTCAGTTAAGCGTACCAGTTTTTTGGTCACATTATTCATTTAATACTAACATTGAAAAAACATGGTGATTTTTTATACTTTTTGGTCAAGATTTCTTCTTAAGTCTGCCATTTCTTCAAAAATGAATATTTTTTAAATCCGTACGTGCAACTGAAGCTATTGAAATATACTTTAAGAAACCGTTCAAATTTTTTAATTCAGAGCAAATGTTGGAAAGTTATACGAGTGCCCGTTTTGTAATTTTTTTTCCAGAGCCTAACGTTATCGTATGCTATGGCCATACTGCAGAATATTTTTTCAATCTGGCAGCATAAAATATTAGTTAAATATATGTAATTTCAGATGTTAATAAAAAAAATTCGTAGAAAGTTACATTCTATTATAAAAGTATGCCTTGAAAATAGCCTTTATTTTCGACCGTCACAGTAGCTTCCCCCTTAAATAATTCCTCAACAATTATCATCTCCAGTAAGGATTAACGATGCAACATGGGCATCGTATTTCCCAGCCATTTTCGCGTTAAAGATCCATGGCTAATGGTTCTTAGATGGGCGTTCTGGTGATCTCGTGCAAAATTGAGTCCTCTGTCTTTAATCTGATCGCGTTTCATGATGTCTCGTTAAACAATTTCCGTGGCCTGATCGTTTAAGGGGGGCATTTGCCTCGGAGGCGTGCGCCGCTTTAGATTGGGGTATATCGTCGGTGAAATCGCTATAGCAGGCTGCTAAGTTTATCGGGTATACAGCCACGCGAAATTCATACGATATTTCTCGTGGCTGCTCCGCTTAGCCAGTAGCATCCAACTTGGTGGATCCTCTCGCCCAGAGAAGGCCATTTTGCCACCGTTAAACTTACGAGTTTCGTTGGCCCTGGTGCGGCCATCACTATATTACATGCGTGCAACCATAATTTTCTTGAATTGATAATTTCGAAAAGGGCATAAAGCTGGGGATCCACATGGAAGCTAAGCTAGCAATAAACTGTGCTATTCTATACTATACTATGGTAAGTTAAGTCATGCTATGCTATACTGTCTGGTTATGCTGTAAAACATATATAGCACATCTTAGCTTAGCCTTTGGAAATGGTTCCATAGAGATGTATTGAAGATAATTTTTTAAAACTTAGAATAGCTTAGTGTCCAGGTGCATTCCCGGCTTAAGTCCAATTTTCGGCGAAATTCACTTTTTTGCATTTCCACCTCTTTCGCGGCTTGGCTCGACGTTTCTCAAGAATATGTAGAAAATACTGTAATTGCCAAAAATCTAATTCTACACCATAGTATTACCATTAGCACGTAGATCATTTTCCGATAATTTTTTTTTTTAATTATGGTACATACAGTATTTTTTTACAAGGACTCTTCAATTATCGATTCAATTATAATCTTCGCATTATGGCGCGATTACGGTAGCTCCAAAACGAATCTCAAGTTTTATTTCAACTGTATATACAGGCAGTTTTTTTTATAAAATAATTAGCGTTGGAGTGTACAGTATTTGGCAAATTCTAGTACAACTAATTCCATGCAGCTGCTTCGTAATATTTTTGTAGCCAGGTTAATTTCAGTGAGAATATGGTCGTTATAATTGACCTGATTTCTCACCTCTAGATTTACCCCTCGGGGGCTAACGAAATCTTTGGAAAGGTTAGCCTGAAACAATCGAAACTCCGAAGGTTGCGGTATGCAAGCTCGGTGTCCCAATTTCGGGCGAAAAAGTGAATTAAATTAAATTTCTTTTGCAATTTATTTCACAAAGTGGTAGCTCTAATAAGGTAGGGTGAATCGAATTAAATTTCGTTTGCTTCGTTTGTCATCTGATGTGCAGACGTGCATGTTAATCGCTCCTAATGATAATTCATTAGTAAATAACCATCTTTGTAGGTAACTCATTAATGTACATGTGTACAACTGTATCAGTTAGAGAACTCATTACTACATAACCGCAGAAGAACTTTCCTAACACACCGTAAAAGTTTCTAAGAATTTTTAGGAGTTTCATTAAACGAGGCAAAGGCCGGGTGAAAATTCGAGCGTAAAAATTTAAAAAGACCCCAGTTTACCTCACGTTGTGTCTCTTTCTGTTTGAAAATTCAGCCGCAAATGCAGGACTCAGCCACTCAGTTACGAATCCATTAATTGAAGCACATATTTCTCAAGTGACTCCGCATCCACGAGTTAAAACCCCGATATTTTTCATTTCTCTATCTCGTTTGCGAAATATTCACTTCGAACATAGTCTGACATGTTTACGCGGCGCTGGATGTCACGTGGCCTGAATTGAGGACCGTGCAGCAAGAGGCGTGCAGCTCCATTTTTGACAGTTTTTGAGTTATAACGTGTAATATATCTAAAAAAAATTCTCCATCGTTTGGTGCACGTTTGATGCAAAACCGATAACAAACGAGCGATTTATCCACTTTTGAAAAATTCGCCAAAAATATAAATAAAAACTTATCAACTCAGTAACTACTACTTATTACATATGTGAAAAAATATATTTTTCAATAATTAGTGTTCTCTTTTTAATTTTAAGTCAAAGCAATAATTTTATAAACAGTTTTTTCTAATTTACTTGATGTTGGTAGAGATGGAGCTGCACTCCTCTTGCAAGCTCCTAAATTCGTCGCAAAGGGAGGGAAAATTAACGCAGAAACAACCAGAATACTGTTCGAAGCAGATACAGTCACATCTCTGCGTAATTTAAATATTCCTCATTGGAAGCAGGTAGTACGAAATTTGAAATAAAACGGAAGAGAATAAAAATACTTTCAGTAAGAACGAATTGTTGTTTCGAGGGGCTAGATTGGAAGGACGATGCCATGATAGTTCGAATATATTCTTTCTGCGCGGGCAAATTAATTTGCCAGAACACGTTGGATGGCTGGCGGTTGTTTCTCGTTAACGTAAACAAGAACTTGCACATTGTACGACGATAGACGGGGTCGGCGTATTTCTCGTTAATCAAGTTGGCACAGTTGCCAGATGGACCATGTAATATTACGTGTTACGTCGGGCAATAGCATCGGCCAAATCCTCTTACAATTAGTGTCAGTGGGATTACCTCTAAAACGTGGCTGAATCATTTGATGATCAAAACCGAAAAGTCAATTGTAATATCTATCGGCTGAAACGCAATGCGCCGAGCTCTTCGCCCCTGCCAAATTAGCGGCTTAAGGTGACGTACAAGCTGGACAAATTAATAGATCCGAATTACCAAACTAATCGTAGGAAATGGTGTTTCATCGGCGATTAACGTTCCCACGAAATCATGAGAGTCGAGCGTGAACTGTAATTTACAGACCACAGAAGAAACAGGATAGGCACTGTAAAGAAAATTAGGATTTCTATAATTATATAATAACGGTAGAAGCAGTGGAACACGATTTTCAATTAGATTAACGTTTCTGTTTCTTCTGAAAAGTAGCGGATATTGAATTGAACAAATACATTTATCAGAAAAAAATATCTCATTCTGCGGAGGAGGATGCTCTTTGATTCAATGATGAAACGAAGCATTAGAGAAAGGAGATGAAAGTATGAAGAAATTAGGGCAATTCTTAGCTTCGCGTAATAAAAAATTGTCCTCTTTTTTATCAGATTTTTATCAGAATTTTTACGGAAAATCTAAAACTGTGACTGGCCCTGGAGACTTTAAGTAGTTTTCTTGACCGTTCTTTGGTTCCCGATGGGAAGACACATGTTCATTAACAACGTCATAAATCAGTGACCGAAAGTTGCGTTTTACGTTAAAGGCCCTCTAGCGTTTCCTGTTCGAAGAATTGGAGATCATTTGTCAAAAATTGGCCGTTTAACAGACTGGATCGGAGTTGAACCCCGAAATAAGATTCGAAGACGTAGCTTCGTCTAAATCTGTACGCATGTACGAAAATAAAACGAGTGAACGAGACAATTTAGTTTTTCGCAAGCGCGAAAGGTATCCCCCTAATTCGACAGTGGAAGCGCTTCATTTCAAATGAACGTGTCTGTCGTGTGAAAATTAAATTCCAACACCTGTTACGTTAGGGTAAATCTTAGTTTTGATTTCTTGCCAGTTCTTTTTGTTTATAGTACGGTCGCTGCCGCGAGACCTCATTATTGGTTTCGTTCGTTCTGCCATTGGGATTATTTATAAGTTGTTTGTGCAATTAAAATTGCCTGCTATTAATGAAGTTGGGTGCAGTGATAGGTACACCTGTTCAAGGAACGATTTTGATAATCGGAGTATTTAAGAAATTTGAAATTGTAGGCAATATAAAGTTGGGAGATTTATTTTTAGGAGAATTACTTCTTTACTAATAGAGAACGTAATTCTATAGAATTTTTAATTTTCTGTCTTGAAACATACATGCATTTTTGGAAATAACCATTTGCAGTGCAATTCTTTCAGTAAAAATTCTGTAAATATTAGCTTAGCAGTTTGAGAACGAAACATTCTTATAAGTTGGAGCAGAGGCTGTGATTAAAGTGAAATCTGTGTTCAAATGTTAAAAATCGATAGGTTACATATTTCTGTGTACGGTCTGAAATATTCCTCTTCATCACATCAATTTAATATCTTGATATCAAATGGTGACCACTAAAATCTCATTAATTTCTCATTACTATTCTTCCAATGCCATTAATTTCTGATCGATATTTCTCATTAAATTTTAATCTCAATCTCAAATGAATTTTTCTCGAGTTTCGAACACAGATATCTGAGCTTATTTGGTTATTCGCTGTTGCTTTTGCCATAAATGACAGAAATTTGAGAATATTAGATATGCAAGCCATATTTACAGCCGAACACGATGCTAGTAAGAAACAGTTTGAAAATACCTCTCTACTGCATTTTCTTCTGTCGACTAGCTCACCTTAAGCACAAATATCAGCTGAAACTGTCTACGCCGCTCTTCTCCTCCGAGATTCAATTTGTACAGTTTGTACAAAATATTAAAAAAACCGAGAAAACACGATAATTTCAAGGGCTGATTGCACCCCTTCAGAGTGAATTTCTTCAGAAAAAAATTGCTCCTAGCATACTCCAATATTCTCTACATTCACACACAGTTTCATTAAAACCAGAATTTTCGGAATGGGAACGCTTTCTTCTTACACTTAATCAAATGATTGTCTCCTTCCACATCTCCACTATCTTCGAACCCCACAAACACCTTAAAATGCACTTTATCCTTTCGCTATTCGGACTCAAGGATCGATTGCCACAGAGGCTACTGAAAGTACCTGCGGTTACTACCAGCCTCCAAATCGAGCTCGATGAAGACCTCGCGCGTTTTTAATGAAACCGCGTACGTTATTAAAGCCCCCTTCAGTGGCGAAATGAATATGTGAGTAAACGTACGTATATATCTCGTCCAGCGGCGTCGTGGCGTAGTATCGAGCGTCGTGCCTAACTCCAGCCTAACTACGGGCCTGCCAGGATATTCGAGGGGTCAATGGACAGAAAGGGAGTTGCAGAGTCGCTTTGGGTAAACAATACGTGGTCGCTAACGTGTTTCGTTACCATAGAACAGTAAATAATATTGATTCCCGCCGCCTCGCATCGGATGCACGCCACACGCCCCCTTCTTGCTCAATTATTTTCGTCTGCTAGATTACTCGAGCAAAATATTCCGATATTCGGCCACCAGCATTTAAAGGTTAACGATAAAACCCTGGGAACGCGTTAAACATGACTGCCGATCTAGCTGTATCCTTGATACTGCATTTTTTCCGATTAAAATTCGATGTTTAATCCTTGACTATCGAAAATTTATATCGCGTAAGCATACATGTGAGGAGGAAGGCAATTACTTTCGATATATGAAAGTTAATTAGAATCTAAATATTTCTATTTATCGCGTGAGACACCAAGTTCGAGTAGTTATTTATAATATTTTCAGGATTTCATGATGTAATGACTTTTGATATATGAAAATTAATTAGAATTTAAATATTTCTATTTGTCGCGTGAGACAGCAAGTTCGAGTAGTTATTTATAATATTCTCAGGATTTCATGGGTAGTGATGGTTTATGGAGACAGTTAACTTGGCTGAGTGAATCAGACTTTTTTAGTAGGTGCTCCGAAGGGGTAGTGATTTTCCTTCCCTTTTGTGGACGAGTAAATTATACGCGGAAGTCTGTTGGGGGCGTCGTATTATGAGATCGAAGCTGGACCGATGAAGATTTCACGACGCTGACGGTTGGCGTCCATTAAAGCGGAATAGATGGTCATCAGCAACAAGTTACCCTCTGGCTTCTATTTATTGCCATCCGCCTCGTTTTATTTCTGCTTCCAGTCGTATTACCGTGGACGTTCATCCCTCCGTGCCACCCCCTGCCCGTCGAACCACCCGCCGTAAAGCGAACGACGCACAGCCATAAAGTCATGAAACATCGTCGATCGATGCCGCGCAAAGTATTTGTATTCGTACCTCGTCCGAATGTCATTTTCCCTCGGCCTTCGTTTATTTTACCCCAATCTTTTCAACGAATTTCCGCTCCAACATTTCCAGCCACGTCCGGGGGCCATTCTTACTCCACCAGCCTCCGACGAAATCTACTCTCCTTCCATTCCCCTTCTCGAGGCAGCGAAAATAGTAAGAGCTTCTTTCACAAAACGTCACGCGAGCACCACGATTTCTACTAATCCCGCCTTAACACTTTCCTGGTTGTACAGAACAGCCTTGTAAACTCGGATTTTGAAATAAAGGGGTTGGTCGCACAGGCTAGTGACAGAAATTCGAAATTGCAAAAAATAGGATCTCTTTGAACGGAAATCATAATTACACTCTTTTTGAGAATCTTTATATAAAAGTTACTAATAGAAAATTATTATGCAGAAGCTTGCAGCTTTGCGAAAACAGAATAATGAAGAATCAAATCATATCGTACAGTTTTTCACTTTCGAAATTGTACTGTTGGTTGCAAAATGGCCTCAGTGGGAAAAGTTAGTTTCGAGAAAAGTATCTGTAAACATTACGAAGTCAGATATTTTTTTATACAGAGTGGAGTTGTTGTAAAACTATCTATAATATTTCAAACTTTAATACATCTCCTTTGTAGTTGCATCATTACAATGGGAATTATATAATAAAATAATCAGTGAAGTTAGTTTGATTGTAATGAGAAATATAGAAAAATATGTTTTTTAACTAATCTAATTATGCTTTTTATGCAAAAAGGATCTGAGTGCCCTGAGGCCGTTTCTGCATCCAACAGTACTTACAATTACAGTTGAAGAGAAGTTGAAAAAGGAACATAGTTCTAAGCCAAAGGCTACCAGTTCCAAACTATGAAAAGATGTGACATATTTCATTAGTCACTAAAATATCAATTCCTCCCCGATTCTTTTTCACCTTTCCCCCTCACAATACGTTTGCTACGTTGAATCCTGTTTTAAAGAATAGACTAGTGCTTCCTGTTTACCATCCCTCTAACGTTCCCTGTTCTGATGGTTTAGAGACGCTGCATTCCAAAAGGCTGCAACGTTTCACTCGTGCATGAAATTCACTGTTCTCGCCTGATCGCGTACTCCAGACGGTCCCGACACCTCGTAAATTTGAGGTGAAGCGCAGGGGATCTTCTGTCGTGGGGTGATTTTACTGGAATTTAAAAGTTACGTCCGCCATTAAAACTGTCGTAAACTGCACAGCCGGGTGACTGCGTGTTGAACCTGCTGTCTGATGTAACAACGGACGTGCACGGCGTGCAAGTCAAATGTCGAGTGGCACTTGCCGTTCAGAAGGGGTCAAGTCTATTTTCATTCTTTATTCACCGCTCCCGTTGAATGTTTCCCTGTCTTCGGATCGCTGCACTTGGCGCATGCATGCTAATAACATCATGTCGCTAATGTTCCACGAGTGTCGAACCATTTGATATTCTCAGCGACACGTGTGACGTCTATGTATATAGCGAATGGATATACATTCATATGTTCGTTTTTAGAATATACCTAAGTTAGTTTCAAAGAGTCGAATGAGTTGGATGCTAATGGGGGTTGAATATTTCTTCCGGAAGCTACTTTAACTTCCTTGCTTCTTTCTTTAAAAATATTTTGAGGTGGGAAGGGTAGAAGGTGTAAGTGTTGAAGGTAGGGCTGCAAAGGAAAAGAGGAAGGCAGGAAGTATGCGTTCCGTTCTGGGTCTGCTAGTGGACTCATCAGTAAGGCTTAAGTACCTAGCACACCCTGCTTTAGAGAAGGAGACGTTAGGGGGTAGGACGAAGCAGGAATTACATGTATTATACTAGCTTAAAGTACCCGGCGTCGCCCGGGTAAAACTTTCATTATCACAGAGTGTCAAGAGAGTGAAGTAAGAGGGAAGGGGAGGGGGATGTCCAGATTTCATGGTAACCTATATGTTTCGCAGGGTTTAGAGAGTTATTAGTAAATTTGGTGCAGAGTGGTTAAAAAAATCAGGATAGAAACTTTCCTACATGTTATTCCTGGTCCTAGACTACCTACCTATGTGTATACGAAAGTTCAGAAAGATCCGTTGCGTTATTGCGACGCGATTGAGTAACAAACATCCAAACACACTTTCGCATTTATTGTATTAGCAGGGTTAGTAGGATAGGAATCAGTAGTTGAGGGAGAGCTTGCGGGAGAAAAATGCTCTGCTATGGCGAGTGCGGAGGTATCGCTACAATTTCAAGGGGGATTAAGACTTCAGATAATCAATATTAAACCTTCATATACCTCATAAAATTTGCAAATGTTCTATTGACCGTGGGAACTAGTTGAAAATTGGCGGTGATGGAATCGTTCAACTGGAAACTGTTTCACCGTGGTGATTACATTTCCAGATCACCCAATTTCGTGTTATAGATTGATACCACAGCTTTTAATTGACCTACAGATACTATTATTTCACGATGAAATTACCGTTGGGACATTTAATTAAAATTAAACGGGAACACGCGGGGTGTATGGTTAATCTCCTCCGGCAGCCATCACTGATGGATAGCAACGTGATACAACGATTTTTTGACATTGCCACGGGGCAGAAAATCTATCACGTATGCAGGTGTATTTCCTGCCGTAAACATTCTGATGAAATTGTAGCCCTGTGATTTATTTATAAGCGCGATATGTGTTGAGCAGCTATGAATAGCCACCCCAATTTTTCAACGTTTACGCTAGAAAATGATATTTGGCTCTATATTGTTTTTATCCCTGTGGACACAGTGTGATTGACTATCTATGCCAAATATTTGTAGTAACATACTGTGTGTAGATACAACACAATCGATTGCTGCCCTGCTCCATGCACGATACTTTCTAGCGAAAGCATTCTTATCTTCTATTTATTTTTGCCCTTCGTCCAGCATATTTTTTAAATAAACCACATTTTCCGCACTAAATGTTTCTTAACTGCTTTGGAAGATTTTTTATTAAGCTCCCTTAAGGCGACTCTCCGGTTAAAATTTTTCAAAAAATCTTTCTTTTTTCTTCTATATTTTCGTACTATAAATTAGCTATAGATTCTATGAGCCGAAAACATTTTGAACACGTTTTTCTCGAAACACGATGTTTTGAAACGGTGACCACGATCTCAGAAGATCTATTTTGAACCGATTTAGAAGAGCCTTGAACATGTCACACTTATCCACAAACATGAGATCAAATGTGCACCAATCGTAGTAGGCGATATTAATATAAATTTTAAGAAACTTTTTCGAGTTTTGTTTTCAAACGATCCTGTGAGTAAATTTCATGGCTACCGTTTAGGCATCCCTTTTTGGCAATGCTGCACTAACAAGAAACGCTACCTAGAAAATGTATCAAGACCGAAAACATGAAACAATTTTTTTGTTTCCTAACGAGTGTATTAATAAAAATCAAAAACTTTTTTAGGGCGTGTTATAATCTCTTCTTTTTACAAATTCATAAAAATCACCTCTTTTTGGACTGTTTTGACCGGAGGGTCTGCTTAAACATTTTTAAACAATCCTACATATATTAATCACATCCAGACCCTTTAACCCTTTAGCGTTGGCACCTAGATCCCTTTAAAGGAAAACTATTCCGTTTCTTTTATCGTTAAAAATGGTCTGAATTTTAATATTTTTATATTTTTTATTTTTCTTTTATTTTTTTCAGCGGTTAAAATGCATAAAACAAATGAAATCAAGGTTCAGGAAGATCCATCTTTCTTCAATGAATACATTTACTTTCTTTAAACATGTACTAATCTGGTGCAAACAGCGAATTGCGAGTGCAAACTGCGAAACAGCAAAGAAAGGGAATGTATCATATATGATACGTTCTATTGTAAAGGATTAAAAGCAGAAATCTCATTTCGAAAAGATCCCAAGCCAAAAGTTCCATTTTTACCTACTTCATCTAGCCACTCTCGCCATTATTAGAGAAAAATCAAAGGTTGGCACGTGTGCGCCGGATTAATTGTTTCCAATTCAACCTTCGCGCAGAATTACGGTTCAAGGTTTGCTCTTGAACAAGAGAGGATATCGCGACCTGGCAAATCGTCGAGTGAGGCGGGTAATGGGAGTTAATGAAAGGGGCCCAGAGTCACCGTCTCAAATAGAACCGTCGTTAAAAATAAATGCTGGACCCTGGTGTCCGTCGTTTCATGGAAGATCCGTGTGTTTACGAGCAACAACGAAGGGCTGGCCGCACGGAAAATGATTAATTACAAGCTTGGCTAGCCGAGTGAAATAAAATGAAAATTTCTTTCAGGGTTCAGCGAGCATTCTCTCGAACGGGCGGCCTCTCGCGATCGAGCACCGTTCGTACACTGGTGGCTTGTATTGTGTGAGTTCGTTTAAGCAGCGGGATGTGTATCCGTGTAATGTTATAAACTGCTCTAAAAATAAGCCTCGAAACGATGACGACATTCAACCCTTTCGTCGAGCCGCGATTTTGTTATTCGACTCAGTGGCGCTGCACGAGGATGGGTCCGTGGATGAGAATTTAAGGGGCTCTACGTTTAATCGTGTAAACACATTTTCGTTGTCAATCGTAGGGTATTATTATTCCTTTATTTCACGGGTGAATCATGAGACGATATATCAATGCGCAGGAGAATGAGAACACACAAAGTTTGTACGTTATGATTAACCCCCCGTGGCCACACCTTCTTATAATCACAAATTGGTCACATGGGGTTCATTGCAACCCAGCGCCATTTTTTAGTTACCATTTTCGTATAGGTATTTGAATCTGTTAGCTTTTGAGTGATAATTGTACATTTGTAATACGAATAAAATCATGCTCTAATAGTCTGTTTCTAGAAATGTAAATTTAGATATGTTGAAATTTGTATTTGAAAAAATAGTTGTGGATAAAAGCGATTTTTTGCGTTGAAATTTAAGAATTTTTAAATTTTATTATTGAGGTCTAAAAATAAGCGGAAATATTGGCAAAAACGAACGAGTGACCACGATGATTTAAACGGCGCGCTGTTTATACGATAGAAGGAACGATTATATGGAGACTTTTCACACATGCCATCGCCGCATAGACGGAAAACTTCTATATGATCGTCACATTTTTTGCCGTGAACACGGTGCCGTGCCGTGAGTGTGTGAAACGGGGCTAAGATACAAACAAAAAGAGTACATTCACCCCTAACTATTTGTGAGACGCCTGAACAACAATGTGTTAAAAGATTTCAGGGATCCAGAGAAAGGGTCGAGAAAGTGAGATTTGCCATCTGGGCTGTTCAAACAATTACAAATGCAAGTAATTGGTTTTATGCAATCTTGTATTAAATAGGGGATTCATCCTTAAAGCTCTGTCCGAGACACAAAAACTGTTTTTTTTTTAGAAGCCGTGGATATCGTCATTTCAGTTTTTTTCTTTAAAAATACCTGTTACTTTGATACGAATTAAAGCTTCAGGTTTTAAGGTGACTTACAAACTTTTTTATTAGAAACTTTTGAATTACATTCTAAGTTTTCTGATTATATCACGAAGTGACGAGATAGCGTGTTATTTTGTACGAAGAAGGGTGGGCGTAATTATTTCGTACTAGCAAGTGGAATGAAAACTAACATTTCGTAAAGTAAACTCTTGTTTCTGGACTACTTCGCGATTGCAGCTTCAGGCTTTTATAGTCGATATCGAATTGATACAGATGGTGTTCGAGTAGATAGTATAGTAAGGAGGATTCGCACCAAAATTTCAACTTGGAAATTCAAATTTGAATTTTGCGGTACGAGGGAAATCCAAATTTCAGTTTTGAGGAGGGGAAATTTAAAATTCATTTAGGAAAACCCAAATTTGAGTTGGAAATTGAACATCTATCGAACGTCTATCGAACCACTCTGAATGTCTACAAAACCACCCCATCACATGCATCTACTGTACTCTAGATTAACACGATAGTAGCAATTAATTATTATGTAAAAAAGTGATTTGATAATCGATAGACGTTCAGAGTGGTTCCATAGACGTTCGATAGATGTTCAATTTCCAAACTCAAAATGGAATTTCCCCCTCCCTTAAAACACAAACCTGAATTTCCGAACTCAATTTTGGTTTCGAATCCCCCTTACTATACTACTGACAAGGAAACATATCGAACCCGAAAATTCTGATTTTAATGAAACTCCGTACGATTGTAGAGCATGTCGGAGTATGTAAGAAACGATTTTTTTTTCTGCCGAAAAACACTCTGAGGGGGTGAAATTAACCCCTGAAAATCCGGTTATTAACCCGATTTTGTGTTATAATTCGTGAGCCGTAAAATAATTTTTTTACCAAATGATAGATTTAATTAAAAGTAGTAACTTTTGTCTCGAAACTTTTTTTCTATCTCTTACAATTCGCGAGTTATAACACAAAATCGGGTTAATAACCGGATTTTCAGGGGTTAATTTCACCCCCTCAGAGTGTTTTTCCGCAGAAAAAAATCGTTTCTTACATACTCCGACATGCTCTACAATCGTACGGAGTTTCATTAAAATCAAAATTTTCGGGTTCGATATGTTTCCTTGCGAGTAACATCAACCATACATATGTACCTTTCCACGTTCCCCTTGCAAGATAAGTTTCCAATGACAGTCTCTACAACTCTCCTCCCATACAAAGGGCACGCACATAAACAACAGTGGATAAAAATAGAGTATCCCCTCATTAAAAGCTAGATTTACCCACGTCGCTATCCCCGCCATATAAAGTACTCACGTACTCCGACCAAGCGACCTGTTGTCTGCCCGAAAACAAAGGTAAAGGTCACCAATGCCGCGAGCGCCAGTGGTGACAACTATCGTTTCCCCGTTTCGGAACGGAGTTTGCACTTCTCCGCGTCAGTTCCTGACATCGAAACAAACAGACTACGCTGGTATAGGCCTTAAGAGAAACTCAGCCATAGAAACGTGTCTCCTACTCTCTGTATACTCGCTCCGAGCAACCAGTCGCGAGCATGTCGCGAATAAACGCAACATAAACACTTCGCAGCGTTCAAAGCAGCGTCGCCCGGGGCGAGCACTTCGCTCGGCCAATTTCCAATTAGCTTCCTCGCGAAGCAAGAAATCAAACGTACCCAATTAATCAGAACCATCAGAAGATTTCCACGGCCCTATCGACTTCCGATTAAACTAACTTTACCCGTCACGCAATTTCGGCCGTGTTGATCCTCGAATCTATTTGCCGTTGACAGCGAACCATATGTCTTTTAGAGTACACAAAGGGGCGACGCGAAATTGCGGGTCGTGTTCTTTGCCGTGTCGCGGCAACTGCCGCCAAGGCGACAAACAGCTGGGCACGTTTGCTTGTCCCAAGTAATCAGAGCCTGCCACGGAAATCTGACCCCGTCGACGTAAACCTCCTTCCCTCGGGGGGGGGGGGGGGAGGGGTGAACGTCCTGGAGGAACCCAACGAATCGTCGCTTTTTCCACCCCCTCAGGCGACGCCACGTGTATCCCGCAAACAATGCATCCTGGATGATAAGGTATTACTCTGTTCGATCTGGTGAACAAAAGGGACGGACAGCGATACGTATTTCAATGGATATCGGACGCTTTTGATAGATACTGCGCCCCAAGGGCAATGAAAAGGCCTGTGTGGAGGCGGCAGAGGGCTGATCCGTGGAAATTCGACGCGTGGAAATTCGATAAGCACTAAAACGGTAAGCACTGCTTGGATGAATAATAAAATCGTTCTGTCACGTGGAAAGATGAACGTTCGACGATGAAACGCAAGAAATTTCTTTTGCATTGGGTGCTGTATGTAGTTTTACATAATTTATAGGAACAGTGCCTGGAGTAATTATAATTTGTATGCACTTTATGGTGTTTTCTCCATCGCAAAGCACGAGCTTTATGAAGCTCGTAGGAGAATCGGCAAAGAGACTTTAAATTCAGCAATGCGTATTGGGATTGATAAAGAACGATTGAAAGGATCATTGGAGCGAGAAGCGGACTGGGTCAGAATCGCGGGAAGATAGGAATTATCGTGGAAATTGGGAATTGAAGCGAAATAACGAGAAACAGTAAATGAATAAGGAAAAGGATTGAAAAGAATGGAAATTTCTATAATAATTGTATAATTCCTTTTAAATAAAGTGTGAGCCTATTGGAATGAGTGCTTGAAACAGGAATTTATATTCATAAATAGAAAATCCTCTATGGATTTCATCGGAAAATAATTTCAGTTCGATTCTTCTCTTTTATGCAAACCATTCCAATCAATCTCGTCGATGGAAGTTTTGTCCGTTTCAATAACTCGTTTGCTCACGATCATCTGACGTTGAAATTGAACCGTAGGGACATCGAGGGGAAGCGATCGCAAAAAATTCGATTAAAAATTCAGGGATAATTATTGTACAGCGTAGACAGCAGCTACAGTCTCTCGCATCATTTCTCCGGTCGTAACGTCCTGTTTCGTCGTCCCCCGAGGTTTCTTAAAAAATTCAACGTTTTCTGCAGCGTTCCACCTAATCCTCGGGAGAAAAAACAACCAAAACAAGATCCTTCTCGCAGAAGAGCTTAAAACATTTAATGCCCAATTTGAAACTTGGCATGTTTGGGCCATGGGCAAAGTTAAGGGGACATAGATTATTTCCACCTACGTAAATCTCACTTTAAGAGGAAAGAGCTACCTCTAAAAATTTCATCTCATCGAGACGAATTCAGAAACTTTTTAAAGAAAAAGAAACCGTAAGATAAAAAGATGAAGGGGAGCAGCAGAAGGTTAAAAGATTCACGTTTCTTTTAACCTTCCTGTCGAAACTGCTGGAAGGGAGACATTTTGTAATATAACCCGTAATTCCGTTTTTATAGTAACGTGTTACTGAAGAAACATCACGCGAAACGAAACGGATGGTCAAAGGCAATAACACTAGGGCGTCGACAGGAAGGAGTCCTGTGTAATTGGATCCGATATTGATGTATCAGGAACATGTGAATCGATAGCGAATGCTTCCGATTCGTGAAATCTGACACACATGCTTACGGGACGTGTGATTTGACGGGGATGATTCTCGAATTCTCTCATGAAAGTCAATATAAACGGTTTCCAATTCGTGGTATCCAGTGCAGATGATCAGTGGGTCTTGGTAATTGTGAACGATAAATCGTGACTGGTGCAAGTTGTCAATGACTGTCAGAAATATCGCTAAAGACAATAATGAATGAATTCATGGAAGACAGATGATTTACTGGTCGAGGCAGTTGATATCGACTCTTGCCTAATAGAAGTGTGACTAGGCAATCATTACTACTGATGATTTGCAGTGATTACTATAGACTTTGATTTAAGATGGATAGGGGATGTCATTGGATTCTGAGTTCCACCATGCTGAGTCTTTGATATCTATTTTAATTATACCCTGATTCGTTAATATCAAGTCCCATTGGACTCTGGATCGATTGAATTCGATTTTGAATGCTTTGTATCGAGTATTAGCAGACTGTAAATTATTGAAATCGAGTTCTGACTTGTCGAGTCATTGATATTGAATGATTAGGATTAGGTCTCACCGATCTTGAGATCATTGGAGTCGAATTCTATATCTCAATATATTGTTCGATATCGTTGGTACCAAGCAGAATGTCTTTTTCATTTATCTCTTGAAAACGTTCCCATTAAAAGAAAAACACATGAAATGTGTTTGTAAATTCAGAGTCTGGAAAAGAATGATATCTTTCTCCTATCAGGAAATAAGTCAAGCATCGTTTTCTCTTGGGAATGTGATTTGCTTGTATCATTGTTCCCTGCATCTCGCTCTGTGATCGCACGTCTGGCTTCATATTCATTCTTGCAGTGGACATGTTCGAACTTTTAGTGAATGCCAGCAGGAATACAATGCGCCTGTCTACCCATGCGTAAACGCGTATCACTTGACAGCAAACTCCTGGCTCTAGTCATCGAAAAGCTTGGCGAACGTCAAACTCGCTGGCGATCGACAACTTTTAATGATTGCCAACAAATCTCATTCTCATCTATTTCGTCGTATTTCACGTGTCTGCGAAAAACATCTTGCTATTCAAGATGATTCTCTGTTTTCGAGTTAATCACAGTTAGCAGGGGTAGAGTGCCTCCATAAAAATATTACAAGATATTTTCTGTACACAGAACTGAGTCTTTTGAACGTGAACACATGTGCCGTGACTTCTGGAGGCTTTGACACTAAGTAGACATCTTTTAATAACGCGATAGAGGAACTATTTTAAGCGCTTGATAGTGGTTATTCATAGTGCCACGCTAGTTCCACGAGGGGTATTCATAGAGAACATTTTTATTTTAAGACAACGGGACGAGTTGGAGACAGATGCGCGAGATGTTAATAAAAATGAGATTTTTAGAAAAGTGTACTACTCAATACTCCTAGGCGAATCTTATAATTGGGAATACTATTATTTTTAAACACACTCTGGGAAATGCATTTGCAATTAAAATACAGTCTCCCGTTTATGTTCAATTCCCCAAAATCCAGAATTTGTTACATATTATTGCACATTCCGAGCTCCACTTCACATTAAACTCATAGTCACACTTTTCAGTAACACAGAAAATGCAAACAGAGATATGAATACTTATCTACGATGTTTCAAGTGGCCTGCAATCTTCCATGAAAATCCGCTGGTTATGATTCCCTTTGAATTATATGCCAAAATCTTGCCGCTGTAAAGCATGGGTAATCGATTTTGCTTTTCAGATTGTAAAAAAGGATTGAGTAGCACGTGTCAAATTTACGCCGCGGCTCGTAACCGTTCCACGATTTCTCGCAATCTCGTTTCATTGAAACGGAACGAGACCATCGTTTTCCATAAATTCGTTTCGTTTCGCATAAATAAATGTCTCACCTTGTGGTCCAACACACCACGTCCTGACTTTCTTTTCAGCAGTAAGAAACAGCGCAGTCGGAGGCCAGTTCTTTCATCTTCGATCTTTCATTATTCTTTAAATCCGATCCCCATTGTTCACTTCTTCTGTTAGTTCATAAGCTTAAAACTTTGCAAGAAGCTTAGAATATTTACTTCTAGAGGGAACTGGAAAAGCGGCATATTTTTATGCTATCGCGTACACGTAAATTAATCGTCTGTGTGTGACATTGATTAGTCGTCCTTGATATCGAGGATAATTTTATACAAGCAAGGTTAGATTTTCTAAATTGTACAGTATGTGTGAAAAGTTCACGGACTTTGAGCTTAATAATTTATTGTGGTGGAATGAAAGACAGTAAAAAGGAAAGGGTGCTACCTACCTTAGTATATCCGAGAATAGATCTTTCACAGTAGATGCTGGAAGTGTCCACCGTTTGCTTGAAGGCAGAAGTTCAACCGTCAAACCACAATGAATTATGAAACTCTAAGTTCGGGAAGTTTTGATACATAATGTATTACTCTCTGCCAGGTACAATTAAGCTGAATAATGAAGACGTTGTAATACTAACAATAATAGTGGTGCTAGTGAATATTGTAGGGATAGAAATGGAAAGTTAAGACAAGTGTTGAATTTGATAAATAAATAATAGGACTGTGAATAGCAGTTAGTGAGTGTTGCGATATAACTTAAGGGTTACTTTTGTGGTAGGCAATATTACTTTAAAACTATTTCTATATTACACTCACTAGAGTCTTAATTCAACTTTACTGAATGTAAAATGTGTCTTCTGTCATCATCACTCATAATTCCTTATGCAATTTTACTTCATTTTGCGAAGTTTCCTGCGAGGAAAATCCTATGGAATTCCTTGGCCAAGAAAAGAGTATACGTCAGTCAAGATATTTAAACCCAGGGTGGCCTATTTTAGTTTATATACAGATCTATTTTGGAAGTTAAATGAATCTGAACGAAATCTAAAAGAAATTTCCACTCGAGGTATTTCAATAACAGAAAGAAATATAAGGTGGATTCCTAGAAACGGAACACCTGAAAATCACCTCAACACAACTTTAAAATCCCAAAATAAAATCCATAGAAAGTATAAAGTGAATTAAAATGGTTCGAGATTCTTTTCTCACATTATTGTACAAGGTTAAACCCCACTTAATGTCAGATACGACATCCATGAGATAATATCACGCAATTCCCTTAAAAATAGAAGAAACTGTTACTAACTTTGATATCTCGGGAAGGACTGACCTCGAAGGAAAAAAGATCGTGTTCTTCCATGTTCGTTCTATGAGACCATTAAAACTATGTTCTACACGTTTGTTTGCTCTTTCAGATCCTTCAGCGATATTCAAATGTCCTGTTTCTGATGACTCACCACGTATTTATCGTGGCAAATTAGCATCGCGAAGTGGCGATATCGTAGCGAAAAGAAACTGCAAGGTAAAAGTATCTTGCGCGTAATATTCTTGGCTGGGAGTCTACCACGGCAGATTATTGCCGGCATGCTTCGCCTCTTTCATTGAGAGAGGGCTATTGTGCCGTTCCGAGGCCCCAACCCTTAATTCTCGCCCCGCGAAGGGTGTATATATGTATACGATGTTCATAAACGCCAGGGACAGTTTTATAGGGCGCGGTGAACATGGCCAGCGAATAAAACACGTTCACACGAACATGCTTATGAAATGTACGCCAAACAGGGGCAGGGATGGGCAGCCGTGTTCGCGTAAATTAGATTCAATATATATATGTAGTAAGGGCCTTGTAGCGGAGCACGGTTTATTGCCTACAGCAATTGAGCTTGCAACAATTGAGGATTTAGATGACATTCCCCTAAAATCGCAAAAAATAGGTGATTTTTACGATTTTTTTTGGAAAAAGTCCTATACAACTTACAGTAAAAAAGTTTATTGTCTTTATTTATTCGTTCTTCAAGGATATGAAAACTTTTTTTCATTTTCCTGTAATGGTTCGAATTTTACGTGGCGCTCAATGCACTGTTGCAACAAAAGAGGCATAAACGGTTGATAGTAGAACTCGACCTAAGATTGTCTGAAATAAAAAACCGAAGATATTCATATGTGTTATATCAATCGCTATCGTACCAGCCTTTAAGAAGACAAATGAAGCAAAATGCTTCGTGCAGGTTTGAATACAAACATGCGAAGAAAAGTAATTTTACGCCTAAAAAACTAATAACGAAAAACTATGACCTCTAAAATTTATGATCGAAGACTGATAAGGTATTGAATTCAATTGCAAAGAAATTGCTATCATGTTTTTTGACATCGGTTTATAATTTTTTTGTTATGCTGTCTATCGTTCGGAAAAATCGTATTTCGAGATGAACGCGTTTAAAGCTTTGCTTTAATGTTGCGGCAGTTCGGTGGTCGAGTCGCTTCTATCATTGTAGAATCTATAGTCGTTATAAATTTCGTTTTTTAACTATTACTGAGTATTCTTCAATTACTATTCTATTTATAGATACATACAAAAAATCGATCTTCTGAAAATTTTTAAGTCCCCTTAAGCCTGAAAACTTTCCTTCAGTTCGGCAAGTTATTTGCCGGATGTTTTCTAAATTACCTTATAGAATATAGCGTCTGAGAGACCAAATGTCTCCAGTCATAAACCTGCAGTAAATCGTGGCCCGTGAACAATGCGTTTAGGTTAACGGGTAAGATAGCATGGAGATGGTCTCATCATGGGACTTAAGTCCGAGGAAAATGGCTGAAGTTCCTTATAATTTTTTTATGGTAATTTTGTCGCGACTAATAATATTTACTCTATCGTACGAAACGCCACCTCGAAAAGATATCTACACCCCTTTAGGAAATCTTATGAAACTACAGAATAAGCCAGGGGACAAATATTGAATTATCTGTACGTTTACGACTGAATTAAATAGTCGTTAATAGCAACCCTTCAGTGTTAAATCATATTTAAATCAAATTATCCTTTTTCTCGTTATTTAGGTTTCCGTTATCATTTCTTCCAGCCTACCCGATTTCCACTGTTCAATTTTAGAGAGAGGTTCATTAAATCTGGCGCAATTTAGCTAGGAAATGAAACTAAAGCGGGCTCATAAAAGCGATTAAACGAAGCAGCGGTGACGTCCTCTCTCCTTTGATTCATTTTCTATTTCCCCTTTCAGAGATAACTTCATTCACCCACATAGGATAAACACGCACATGTTAATCGTGTTTTATAGCGTCTATATGGACTAATAATCAGCTGCCATGTAAAAACGGTCGATCAATACGGATGCTGCGGGCTCCAGATCAGGGAGATTTGCTTGGGAATTAAACCGTCCGTCAAAAGTCACGCATATGAATATCGTGTGAATGACTAAACAGGAATAACGATATTTCCAACCACTGACAGTCATTTGAATCGAGTCTCACGATTATTAATCCACGCAGGTTTTTATGTTTTAACCATTGATGCATGAATCACCATAATTGATTGGGAAATCCTGCGTGGGTTATCTGAATTTCAACGAATGCAACTTCGGTATATTATATTTTAGAACAACTTGAACCAAAAGACACGTAGAATTTTAAACACGCGCCATGTGAGTGTGATCATACAGTGAAAATTTTCATCAAAATCTGTGAAAGTCGTGACTGTCATTAAAGTAGCAATACAAGAATGTTATTGTTTCTTCATTTATTGATTAACATCTGGCAATTTTGTGAGTAATTTTCCAACATGTAAATCTCATTTGTTTTTAAAATGGCGGGGATACAATTGTTACAAATAAGACAGAACTAATATAGAATATCATCAGAGTATGGCATAACACTCGAAAATTGCAGGAAATAGTCGCAGCATGCATTGAAAGGATGCCACGGTCGAATCCAAGCCAATATAAAAGCTAAAGCCGGAATCACCAAATATTGAATATTTGTATTCTTAAAGTATTAAAAAATAGTATTATAATATTAAAAACGAGACACCTATATTATTCCATCACTTAAACTTGCAAAATCTCAAACCTTTTGTTTGGGTATAATAATTTGGCCACCCACTCTACGAGTTTCATCGCTTCGTTGATTCCATTGCTTACGTTCTCAACCGGCTGGCTAATGAAAAGCGTGGCAATGTAGTAGAATGGAACTTGCAACGATTGAAAATTTAATTCACGTCTCTCTTCCTCTCTCTTCTCTGTCTCTCACTCGCGCTGTTGACCCGTCGGAGTGTTCTTTTTATTACGGGTCAATAGTTATTTCACGCGCGTTCACCATGTCGAAAGCACTTCCAATCGAGAGATCGATAAAGTAATTTGCTAAATCCGCGCGACTCTCCGCGGGACACGTGTCGAGGATGGAGGCAGGGTTCGCCAAGAGAACTAATAGCTAACCGCGTTGTTGGCCCGATTTACATTGGACGACGGTGCATTGTAAATATCGGCACACATGGCGAGAATCGAAATCGCCGTCACGGCGACGGTTCAAAGTGTCGCGGCTGACCTTTCACGCGACTCGTTTAAAAGTTCGAAATCCATCGACCCGCGGATGAATTCATATCTCGCATGTGGACGCCCGAGTCGCTCGTTCCCCGTGCACCAAGCGGTAATTTCCTCGGGTCGATATTTCATTGAGAAAGAACAGAGGGTTCCTAGAATTCTCAGTGAGTAGGGGAAATCGATATTGTCACGTTTCCAGAGAAATTGGATTAGAGACAGCAATTGCGCGATAACTATTGCTAATGATGATTACGAATGTGTAATAATGGGGACTTAGAAAGTTTAAGTATTTCTCGCGCAATGCTTTCAAGTATTTTAAAAATATTGGCAGGAATAATCTTGCTGAAGAATACCCCAGGGATTACAATATTTATTCGCTATAAGTTCCCTTCAGAGGTGGCAAATCGAGCATATATCGAGGGAATTCTGCAATTGAAACTTACTTGATGTGAATATAAATTAATTGTGGAGAAAAATTTAAGTTTAACGGTATCGCTTTTATTAATATTTTCTTTTATCTATTCAAACACTTCACCTAGGTCTCCTGATATAATACCTACTTCGATTTATCTTCTACTCGAGACATTTTCCTAAGGTTGCGGGCTAATTGATGAGGAAGGAACCGGGACAGCTGATATTTATCTGAGACGGAAATTAGTATCCAGCGTTTACGCTGAGCAAGTTCTTCTTTTTAAGTGTCAACGTCATTAAGGCCAATAGGGCACGTTATGAGCTTTACTGCTTCCCACAGAGAAATTAAATTCCGTCGGTCGGTGTCCGTATTAATCGTGCTACTGCTCTGGACCCGGGTCTTTGCGCACCGACTATGCATTCGATCTACATAGTCCTGAGGACGGGCATATTTACGTCGTTATATAATATATTTGCGGTTACATACGCATATAGACCCGATATGTGCATTGGAAGACTGTGTTCAATGTTCGTGGAACAAATGGGAGAGGCCTCGCCTCTCAAAGCACAATGACGTTTAATGAAGTGCAACGAAGACCAGGCTGCAATTGAATATTACTGGTGAATTTTCAAGGCACGCTTTAAGCTTCCTTCTGCAATACCATGCACATAAATGTGATAGCGTGTCGTTCGTCATCGTTTCACATTCTTGTTCGTGCACACGTACAATGGTACTTTAGAAACTGTATTGCTGTTTAAGTATCAACTATGTGAGTTGGAAGAATCATTTCAATGATTATTATCCCAGTTATACAAAATGAAAATTACAGTAAAGTACATAAATGAATAAATGTGGTTATCGGGATGCCTGTTAAACTAAACAGAAATTAAAAGGTAAATGTCACCGAGCATGGCCGTGATGGTAGATTTAAATTTTTAATATGATCATTTGAAAGGAAAATGTAGTGGAAAAGCTGTCCTACGTTTCGTGACCATTCTCTTCGCCTGACCTTTAAAATGCTTGAATTTATAATACATGAACGCAAAATTTATCAAAATAGAAATTTACCATGTGTAATTAAAATTTTGCCGAGTGTCATTAACTTAGCGCCAGTTCCAGCCACTACTCCATGTGCGAAGCATTTTAATATTTTGCATAAATACTCGTTCATAAACAGGGGACGTAAATTTATTTGTGATTCATGCTTCTGTTTTGTATTTACAAATGAAATTATTTATGAACAGGTGATACCGATTTTTTCCTATCAAGCATTTGCATTATTTTAATTAAAGCCCCATTATCACAGAATTATCATCGATGTGAGAGCATACAGGTGTGCACGTATTGGCACGTTCTGCCAGCGTGACACACGATGCAGTGTGTCACAGTGCACTTGACAGTATTAAATTTATAACATTATCTGATGCTTCCTATACGCTGTCTCCTTTCATATTTAATAGACAGTTCGCGATGCGGTTATTCTAACGAGTGAATGACCAGAGAAAGGCGTACAGTCGCTTCAGATTTGTTGCAAATTTCGAAACGGAGTTATTATTGCACACTTTACTCACATAATTTTCGAAACTGGGAGCCATGCACCATGTCGATCATATCGTTTCGTAGAATAATGAAATATTCGTGACGAATTGAGAACCTCTTCCTTTTGAACTCGGTGAAAAATGAACAAAATCTGCACGTTTCTATTCCTAAGGGTATTCCGAAAAATGTTTCATAGTATCAAGTTTTTCAATTTTAATGACTCTCCCTGCTAAAGTATACAGTATTTTTTCGTGTTCCAATCTTTTCAAATACGGTTATTATTTAGACAGAATGTACTTTCTGCGCAACGTTTTAGCGGGTAGAGAGCTTTGGACATTCTGGAAAGCTTTCAAGCTCCCTGGAAAACGTCGAAAGATGAAATATGTTCAGGCGCGCGGCGCTGGCAATTAAATAAAATGACAGGGTGATTCAATTCCCCTGGCATATGGTGCGTCGTAATATTGTTTCCTTCAAAAATGCTCACTTAAAAAAAATTAAATTACATGGAAAATCTCGATCTTCTTCCACAAGATTACTAAAAATTATTTACATCTCAAATAATCAAGAAAACCATCAGCACCAGATCCGCTCCGCACCCCTATCGTCCATGTTTACTCAGACACAGCAAGAGCATTTATCCCTGCTGGCGGCGTCCGCCATTTTTCCTGCTAAAAAATGGGGCGCGCTATCAGAAGGGATGCACGAGGCTCCGGAAAAAAGGTGTAAAAAGGGAAAACGCCGCTCGATATCGAGCATTCTGCGCGGTATAAAGGGCACGAAACGCTGGACGCCACTTGTTTCGCGTACAAACCCCCTCCTGGTTCCAACCCTTTGTCTTCCGTCGGCGTGTCGCGTTTGCAGGGCGGCATCTTTACTTTCAGATCCAGCTGCGGAAATCCTATCGAGGCTTTCGCTCGAGAAAACGAACCCCTCGCCTCTCTGCTCAAGGATGCAACGGGAAACGCCGGTCGCTCCTCGAAGCGCGAAACCCCGCCGCCATCCTGATTATTAATTTACATATCTCCCGTTTCCACCCCTCGTCACGACACGGTGACGTCATCCGTTTAACGGGTTATCGGCACGGGGAAGACGATGCACTGTTTTGCAGCAAGTCGAGCGCGCGGAACCTTCGTACAAAAGGGGCGCACTTGAAAAACAAGATGCAATTAAACAGTTCACGAGTATAACTAGGGTGGTTAGGATAGTTGAGGGCGGTGTTGCCCACGTGGACGAGGCATGTGTAGGAAACACCGTAATGAAATCGATACTCTATCAGGATTGGGTAAATAACGGGGATCTTTCTCTCGCTGGTCGGGGAATAGGGTGTTCGAGATTTATAGGAAAGCCGATTACAGTGATTACTGTTGGAGGAATGGCGAGGGTGCTGGACAGGGCAACTATATTCTGCAGGTGTATTGTGATTGCAGAATTGTTTTATAGGTGCTTTCTTTAAAAGTAATTCACTGTTTCAATTGGGGATCTTGGAGTAAGAGGGGTGCAACTCTATTTTTGACAGTTATGATGTGTAATATAATAAAAAAAGATTCTACGTCGTTGGTGCACGTTTAGTGCAAATGCGATAATAAATGAGCGCTTTATGGCAAATTTTGAACTTGCACGCATTATCTGGTCAAAAGGTGGTTCTGAGGTAGACAGCTTTTAGAATTTTGTGTTACACCCTCGGTATTTTATGTAAATTATATTAGGTTAAATATTAAATCTGGATAAAAAGGTATTTAAATATTTCTGACAAACCCGCAAAATATTTCATAAACTCCAAACGAGACTTTGGTAGATACATCCAAAATCAGGCATCGAATTCACATACGTCCGAAGTATTAACTGTTATACGTTCAGTTTCAACGCAAATGCGGCTTTCTTGTTTAATATGCATATAGATAAACTATTTTTGTGCTAATGGCAGCAATCACTCAATTTAAGTGAAAGTTGCAGCTACGCCCTTTCGGATTAACACGACAGAACACGAATGCACAACTACGACTCACCGTATAAATAGCCTTTTTATTGGGCTCTCACATCTGCGTTGGGGATGAGGATATTTCCACAGACAATGATGACGAGCAGGCTCAAGAATAATGTCATTTTTTCATGTCTACAAAAAATGTCAACATATTTTTTCCATATTTTATTAATAAAGCAACCATAAATCAATAACTTGTATTCTTCATTGTGCACAGTTAACCAAAAGCAACAGGTTTTTGTAAGAACACCTTGGTGCGAGTCAGGCGCAGTTCCAAATTTGAAAAATTCGGCAAAAATAGAAATACGACTTATTAATTCAATAACTAGGTACTACTTATTCTGTGAAAATAGATATTTCTCAATTAGTGTTTTCCTTTTAATGTTAAGTCAAAGCAATACTTTTATAAACATTTTTTCCTCATTTACTCGAAGTTGGTAAAGACGGAGCTGCAACTCTTCTGCTGCTGGGTCGGCAATTATAATTTTTGGGTATTTCTTATATTATGTTGTACAATCAGGTTTAATTGCAGTTTTGCCGATACTGCAACGATCTCCAGGATGTTTAGGGTATAATCGAAAGCAAACAGAAATTAATTAAACTGTAAGAGAGAAACTTGAAGGCTTGACGAAATCGATACCCGTGGAATGATATTCAATTCTTCACGATGCTTCAAAGCGTAATAGTTCGTAAATGGAGGTTATCATGTTCGGCATCAGAAACAGCAACACTTTTAGCAAAATTAATTTCACAAGCTCCAATTACAAGAGACACGCTCCATCAAAGCCGCTGATCCTTTTCACTGAACGCTACCAAAAGCGAATTTAATTACGTTAAAAACGCTCCCTCGTCCGCATATAATTTAATTATCATTCCTGCTAATATAAATAAAACGCGTATACCTAATACGAAACAAGCTCGTCACGCATCAAAGAATGAATCTGCCGCCATATTTCAGTCGCTCATCGATCATTTCTCGGTTGAAAAATTCGGTGCAACGAGCGTGCTTTGTCAAGCGTTCAGATTGCAAAAGTGAAAAAAGACAATATAAAAAAAGGTCTGCTTCAGAGAAAAAAAAAGATAGTCAAATAACCGTGAACGTGTGCCCTTGTGAAAAGTTAATCCTCGCGAAAATGACCGGCGTGTCCTTTTCGCGACGGACGTCGAGCGCGAAGAAACCGATTTTCGGTACGCGTTGTGTCGCGTGAGAGCGCTTAGAGTATTAGAGCAATTTGGCAGGCGTCGCAAACTTTTATTAATAGACGCCGCCTCGCCTATTCGTTGGCCAAATCCGTGCACCTGTACAGTGTTTATGGAGCCGGCCTTTTCCACGTGCGAATTCGATCACGCGGCTCGATTAGATTCCCGGAGAAACTCGTTTCCTGATGAAAACCAATTCAGTGTGACCCGATTCCCGACGATTCATCGAGAAAGTATTTTCTTTTCGCTTTTTCCCCTACGCATTTTTTCGCCCGTTTGTTTAAGTAAAGTTCCGAAGCGTACAGCAGCGTTAGCGGTTTCTAATACCGCAGGCAGAACTTTTTGATCCCGTGCGCGTTATTTACCTCGAAGATCAATCAAGCGCTCGCCACTAGCTGGAGTCTGTGAATTTTCGCAATTAAACTGGACCAATTAGCGGCAGTCGGATGTCGGTGGAAATTTGCGACATGGAAACTTCAGTTTAGCGTAGCGAGAGACCCAGCGATATTTGTCCGCGTTTTAGCCGCGTAAAGGACTTTTGTTTTTGCTTTTCCCGCGCCGGGGAATCGAGGGACGTTGGAGTAACGCTCATCGAACGAGAAAACGTAGCCCCGTGGAAATGGCGGTCCCCTTTGTTTTACACTTTTTTTGTTCTCAATTAAAAGTTCCGCGGCAGCACTAGGGTGGTAAAAAGTTTGCCCCGCTTAGCGGTCTTATTTCAGAGTAGATCGGAGACTAGGGGAGGCGGAATTAAACGCGGATATAAGTAAGGAAATTGGTGCTTAAATTATTCGCGTTTCTTTGACGTGTCTTGAAATAGCTATTTTCTTCGATCCCTCAGATTTTCTATAAATTAGAGAAACCTAATTTTACCCCTTGGTCAGGCAATGAGAAACAGTTCATTTCTGGGCGAATGCAAACGCAACCAGAATAATTTAGGACCATACAGTAAGAGGAGTGCAACTCCATCTTTAACAATTTTGAGTAAATTAGATAAAACTGTTTATAAAATTATTGCTTTGAATTAATACACTAAGAGAACGCTAAGTGAAAAATATATATTTTCACACGATAAGTAGTACCTAGTCATTGAATTGATAAGTTTTTATTTCTATTTTTAGCGAATTTTTCAAATCTGGAGCTGTCCAAAACAGAAATATTGAAAAGTTATACAGAAAGGTACCAACCCTCAGTGATCTGAAAATGAGTAAAATTTTAATTTTAATTGTTAAAATTTTAATTGTTAAACTATCTACAATATATCAATGATTTCATCGCATCAAAGTCACCAAGCTTCTACCGCACTGGAATCCGCATGCTGCCCAAAACATAGAGGACAGTAATCGATTACGAAGGAGAATATTTTAGTGATTGAACTCGTCTCCATTTTTTTAAAAATATCTAAACACCGAAATTTGCTGTAAAGATCACAGAACTGTTTCCTACACCAAATGTCAGCCATTTTTCTTATTTCCCACGCGGAAGCTCCGTCCTCCTGTAAAACCGTTCCATTTCACGTAATAAAATTGCATTTACAGAGTGTGCAGTTGCTGAAACCCTTACAATTAGACCAGCCCTTGAACACTTTCATAACAACGTTCAGTCGCATTTCTTCCACCTTGTGTACCAATGCACCATCATCGCCACCTGTCATCGGACTCTGGCGAAGACCAGGCCGGAAACTAGATTGTCCTGGAGTCGAGCAACGCTCTGTCGAGTTGTCTTCGTGGGATCGATCCCGCTGGACCGACAACTAGCGCAAGTAGCGCACGTCCGCTTGAGTTTTGCGCGAACGGAGCCAGCAGGACAAAGCCGACGAGCAGCTGGACAGACGGACGGATATCGGTGTTTTCAGCCGTTAAACAGACGGCTCGTTGTCGGAAAACGTGTCGCGGATACCAACACCGCCAGTGCCAGGCTAAATATGTGTACACCGGCTACATCATTCTCGTATTAATGAAGCACACACCCTCGCAGCCCCAAACTCGTCCCATAATTGGTTACCCGCAAGAGCGACGCGCTGCTCAAGACAAACCCGGCGCTAGTAAGAAGTTGCTCTTGGCTTGCACAAAAGTTTCGTTATTGATTGCAGTGCACACAACTCCGTTAACGTGTAAGCTTTGCTAGTCGTTATGGAAGTGAAAGACGCGACCAGTTGCGAAGTGATTATCTTGGTGGCTGAAGCACGTCTCGTTTACTCGAACTTTAAAGTGCAACTCACTTGAGTGAACGTTGAAGTGCGAGCGACTGCGAAATGTATTTAAATGGACCCGACGACTGATTATTTTGCAAACGTTCCCTATTTCGGGAGGATCGAGGTTGTCGGATATGATTTGTTAAGAATATTTGGTCCAAGTGGGGCGGGGCATCGCAAGTGCGAAGGACAGGTACTTCAGAAGGATGCCATTATGCGGGCAATAGAAGTTATTTGCAAGGGTGACTATAAAATATTCGGAAATTTTAATAAATTAATTTAACCGCGCTGAACATTGATATTTGAAATGACATTTTCAAGCATCGATGACTGTGCTCCAATAATTGGTTTTTACTCTAATTGGGTACTTGAGTTCAAAAGCAATTAACAGAGAATTCAACAGGGTCGCGTAGAAGCATGCAAAAGGTAATGCAAGTTCCTTTAACTTATGAAGCTTGCGTTGGAATACTATTTCCGTCTACCTGCAATTGCTTGCATCAGGGGATGGTTATTTTCAAAAGCAAAGTGAGATTCGTTCCAATCGGAAATTGCAATGGAAGTATGTTAGCCTGCTTTTCATGTTAAGATTAAACAGAAATAAAAAAGACCATGTGGAGAACTTATTACGTATCATGTTTCATTTCGTTTATTGATAGATACCTATCTTACGAGACTCATTTCGTGTTTCTCGGTCGATATTTACCAAACGAATAACTTTGCGCGTGCATTCTTTCAAGCTCGATCTGGAATACCGTGGAATCATCTATTAACAGCTGGATAAAATTCGAGTTCGTTATAAATTGGAATCGGCATTTCAATTGACGTTCTACATGTCCCATGTAAATTGTAAAACGAGAGTACAGTACTATATGCAGCGACCTTCAGACCAGCATCCCCAGGCAATGGCCCAATTAATTTATCTGGAATTCATCTCCGGCAATGAAAATTTGTCCGCACTGCTTCCTGGTATAATTAAAATACGAATTCCTACATTATGCATTTCTCCGTTACGAAGAGTGATTCTGTTTCAAATTCTGCTCCATTTCACGCCGAATCTGTTTTCGTGGCATGGCGTCCAAAATAAGTGACATGAATAATACTCTCAACGCTGATTCACATTAAAAATCAAAAGAACAGATTACACCCACAGTTGCGTCCCCAAAATCATTCGACCTAAGTATTACTAAAAGAAGTATATAATAAATAGATTACTTTAAACAATAAATAATTAAATTCAGGTTGAACGCTTAACACCAATGGAAGCACGATTCTCACCTAAACACTTTACCTTATTCTTAATTCATGGATACTTCATAGACACCACTTACATCGATATATTAACGTATTTCGCGTTAGGAAGTTTGAATGAGAATACTTTCTGCTCTTTAATTATTTTATTTATTATCCTTTTAAAATTTTTGTGATGTTTCACAAGTTGAAAGCCCAGTGGAAAACAAGTTGAAAGAAAAATTGTTTTTTAGGAGATGCGATAGATACGAAATTGTAATTATTTTTAACGGTACTTGAATTAGACTGTAAATGACAGCTATTGTCAAATTTTAGCTGAAAAATTAATTTTATTAGGTCACGTATCCCCAAGGAATTAATTTAATGTGATTCTATCCAGTGAAACGTACATGTTATTACATATATTAGGATGTGGTGGAATTATACTAGATTATAGGGACGTATTAATGGTACAAAGAACCAAAAATGGTATGCATATGTGGCACTATAGACTGGGGAAACATTGACAGTATGGGGTAATATTAGCAGTTACTTAACATGTATTAAAGCAGAAAAAGGATAAAAATTTTATACATTTTCAAGCTTGTCGTGCAATCACAAAAGATGCAATGTTATAATAGAATATTTAAAGCCAATGTAAAAATGTAAATTTACATAGTAAAATGTTCGAAAAACATGCCAAAACTCCCCCAGTTTACGGCATCTGTCTGTTTTCCACTGGACACCTCAATTGTTATTGTATGCCCAACATAAACAAAGGAATTGTTGCGCTGTCCGCGACTCGGCAATTTCATATGCACCAACCGAATGCAGCCATTACACTCGATTCTCGTCACGTTTCGATCACACACGCCTCAGATTTCCGAGTAGAATTTCCCTCGCCTCAAGAAGCTCGTGAGTTTAAGAGGAAGGTTACGACCGTTCCCCTTAGTTCTACAGGCGCACGCTTCCAAGCGAGTTCGTAGGAAAGCGCAATTCCAAATGCAATGTAAACGCATTAGCGAGAGTCAACTAGCGATCGACGCGTTTACTTCCCGGCTTTTCTGGCCCAGTTATTTCCGCTGTCGATTTCGTTCCCCCGCTTGGATTCGTCCCGCGGATTGCACACCGATGGCATCGGTTTCGAGAATCCATTAACGCTTCGCCCGGTTGCCATTTAGAAGATGATTCCTTTGCAAACATTCCTCGAAGTGTCGAGTGTCTTTGTGCACAGGAAACGTAAGGAGGCTGCGTTAAGGTTGCCCGCGTTTAAGTGGAGCGCAAGTCAAGCTCGTTAGTCGGGGATTAGCTGGTAGCACGGCTGACTTCGAGTCGAAATTTAATCCTACATTGATATCAAAAGTCTAAATAGGCGCCGGGCCAACGCTTCATCTGGCATGACATTACGCAACGTGCCGCTGCTGAAGTTGTTCGTGGCGGAGCTGTTTCTATGCGGGAGTTTTGGGGATTGAATCTGGCTTGCAGCGAAGGGGAGTAGGATTTTGATAGAAGTAGAAATTTGGTGCTAGGGACTAGGCAGTCAAATCGCTCGACAATCAAGTATTTTTGTGGAATTAATTACAAGGAGATGAAAGCAAGCACAGACTTTTCCTTTTACACAGTGTTTATTACTATGACACAGAGTACAAAAATATTTTTCTTGTCTACATATCTATTTTACGAATGGCGCCACGCGAGATTGATTAGACAGTGTTTTAGAAAAAGTGTCTGGTTTTGTATCGATACTGAGCTTAAAAATAAAGATGCAACGGTTTCCTTGGAATATGTTTCTCCCAGAACCTGTAATTTTGGAGGGAACCTGTGAAAAAAGAATTGAACCAAAATTATTAAAATTGCGACTAGGAGAAGGCGAGTTTTGCGATAAATATCGATTTTTAGGGGGGCACAGATGACTGTTTTTTATCTCGGAAACTAGAACTTTGATACTTTACGCTGAGGTACACGACAGAAAGGAATATGTTTTGAACATGCTGTAAAAAATTCAAGTCGATTCGAACCTTGGTTTTTTCGCAATCAGGGCAAAACCACAAAAAACGTTTACATATCACTGGATTGTAATCGTATTTTTAATGACTCCCTGCTATGAATACGCAGTTTTGTGAATATTAGAGATATTCAGTAGTGAACTGTTATCATGACGATACGCCGAGTTATGGAACCTATTTAATAATGACGATCACTGGGTTGTAGAATTTTGTATGGACGATCTTAAAGTTGTGGAATTCGATAGTGACGGGCTTAAACTTGTAGACTTCGATACTGATGACCCTAAACATGTGGAATTCGATATTGATGATCCTAAAGTTGTGGAATTCGATATAGATGACTCTAAAGTTGTAGAATTCGATAGTGACGACCCTAAACTTGTGGACTTCGATACTGCTGACCCTAAATACGTGGACTTTGGTATTGCTGACCCTAAAGTTATGGAATTCGATAGTAACGACCCTAAAATGTGGACTTCGACATTGATGAGCCTATTTGTTGGTTTCGATATTGATGACCCTATTTGTTGACTTCGATACTGACCAGCCCCAAGTTGTCAATTTTGATGCTGACGACTTTAACATTACGAAATAAATTTTCATAACGTTTCTTGTTCCATACATAATACTTCTGCTGAAACAGTAATTGTATAATAATACTTTAAAACTAATCCAAATTCCAAAATAATAAGGACTTTAGCAAACGCAAATCTGCAACATGCTGGGATTAGGATAATACGTTCACTGTGGATATTGCATTGCAGTAACTAAAATTAATTTTAACTGGATAATTGTACGTTAACCAGCAGAATTGTTTAAGTTCACGAGTATGGTTATTGTTCGTGGAGTGTCGAAAATTACCAGCAGCTTCTCATTAACAAGCAGACGGGGTGCACTAAGGCCACTGTGGACGGTATTACGGATCTACCTCATCGAATGAAGTGGATCTAAACTCTCCGTTTGCGATTGTTTGCAACTGTTTGATTAATGACTGCCATAAACTCTAGTTTCGCGGACTTTGAGAAGCCAATACAAAATTCTAATTCTGGTGATCCTTAAAAATTTTAATATAGAGCAGATCTAATAAATATTTAAAGGTAAACCGATATTTCTAACGTGCTTTTATTTGAAATTTTAAGAAAGATTTTATAAGAAGCAGTGCTTTCTATTCATAATATTCGTCCCGAATAATATTAACACTGTTATATAAACTGGTACACCCGTTGTCGTTCGATTTTCATATTCAGATTTTCATTGAAAACAAAGCACTGTAACCGCAGCTCTTTTTCAAAACCACACTCATACAACTAGTTTTATTATCCAGATATGCACATATTTAGTACGTCAGAAACTTGTTTCAAACAGTATTGTTCTCGAAAACTGGACTTAAGTCAACTTCGGAAGGATATTAAGATAATCACAAATAACATTAGGAATGAAGATTCAGTTGATATATATTTAGGTACTACTCACAATATTCAGAAATAATTCTCAACATATCAGCACCAGCAGTACAATAATTAAACCTTTAAGAGGATCCACCAAACTGGCAATTCTGTCAAATGTTTTCTTCTTCAGAAATAATAATCCTCTATGTCTACAATAATATCAGTGTATTCTTAAACTCTCCATAAACCAAATCTCCATATACCTTCTGTAAGCTTCAAAAGGAACCACTAAACTTGTAAAATAAAATATTCCCAATATAGGGAAATTCAAAGTATACCTCTGAGCACATAAAGAACATCAGAATTATTGTTCCCATGCTCTGTGCATTATAGAAGGAATTCTTTTTTAGCCATACAAACCTCACACATGCCTACCTGCTGAAAAAATGAGGTCAGCCAATATATAACAGATGCAACACAAAAAATTCAGTTGAACACACTATCGCATCTTGCCCGTAACATCAACGTGAAAGAAGGTTATACCAACTCAACATAAATCCTACAGAGGCGACTGAAACTGTAAATTCGTACACAAGTGTATTGATATTCTTGAAACATGTTAAAATTGTTTATTTAATTTAATTTAAATTTAACGCAATCTAATATCAATATCTATTTTCATTTTTATGTAAATTAATGTGATTGCTACTGACCCAAGTGGGTTGATGCAACTTTAAGAATAAAATAAAAAATGGGAATCCTTTTCTCCCCATTTACTCACCCCATCGCAACTTCTGATAGAATTACGAGAGCGAACAAGTGTTACTTCGTTAACCAATATTATACAGCTGTTATAGAAACAACACTGCTCCTGTTCGCCACGTGACCACGTCATCTCTAATTCATTTATCAACAGAATCGTCTTCAATCGCAGAAGTAATTCCCCTGGCTCTATTCGCCTGGTCAATTTCCTCGGCAATCTCAGACGCGTGTTAACGCCGCGCGAACTATTCAATGGGATTGTAATATTACTAGGTGAACACGCGAATTCCTGGCGTGTCGATGGATCGTTTCTACGCCGAGATTCTAATTACACGAATCCCGACGTTTCGCAAATGTACGTACAGACCTGGCGACAATCCTTCGAATACAAAATGTCGACGTTGTTTAACACTGTTGGCCACTTGTATCCGATGAACAGTAGACGGTGACAGAGCAACATCGCCCCAGGGCCTAGCGGCATGACATGAAAGGATGTGCTTGTATTCAGGATTCCCGTTTCAGATGGAAATGTGTTGCTGAAAAACGATTTGTAAAACATACATACGGGTCGCATCTATAACCTCCTCTTTTTTGAAGTCGGTTAAAAAGATCGTTTGATGCAAGCCGCGATTCCGCGACAAAACGTACGTTTGCTTGTGGGTTCTCTGTGAGTGTCACTGGATACACGTATCCAGCGATTATTGCCCGGTCTGTCCTTAATGGGGGATATCCACTTAGAGAGGCCTAGGTACTGACGTTCTTTTAGATTTTTTTTTAACTAAGTATTACCATTAACACACTCGTATTTTTTTTAATATTTAAATCACATCTTTGGTTATAATATTTAATTTTTATATTGAAAAATATTAGTCGTATAATACAGTTATGGGGGCTAGTTCCAAATCTGTCATTAGCTGTAGTGATTTGCGGTACCCAATCCTAATTAAACACATTTTACATGAAAGCAAAAAGCAAATTAGTTTCTTAAAACATATTAATAAATGCCAGCGCATTGAATGAAATGTTCAATTTTCGGACACGAAATCTTGCCTCTTTATGCAATAAAAAAGAAACTATAATTCAAATAAAAAATCCGCTCATCAAAAACTTCGCAATAGTGTATCATATAGCCATGAAAAATTTGGAAGTCATTCGGTTGAATAATTTTTTAGTAATCGTAGGTACAGTTTTTGAAAAGTTGGTTTCGAGAGAAATGCATTTGAATTTCTTCCAATTTCAATCTCAAATTTGGTGAAAACATTCTTGACGTGTCAAACACTGAAAATATGTAAGAAAAATCGATCATTTTTGCATATATAGGTGTATGTCCCCCTTTAACACTCGACAGGGAAATAACGATTGACTTTTACCGGGGATGCTCTTTCGCGACGAGAGCCTTCATTGAATTACTACGAAGTCATTCCCTTTGTCGTTCGGCTGTCAGTCTCTGCTTTCAACAGGTACCACTCGTAATCCTCGAGCAATTTGGTAAATGGGATTCGTGACTGCGGCGTTTCTTGGGCTTCGTTCAAGTCTGTCGAACGCCGAGTTTTCGCGCTTCACGGCGTGATTGACGTGTACTTTTTCGCTTGGATGAGACTGCTAATAACGTTTCGATCCAGTGGTTTCGTTTTAAACACTTTTTCCATTGAAATAGGGAACTGAAAAATACGTGGAGGGAACTGATAAATAATTAAGTAGAGTATCTTCCAGTATCTGAGTTAGAGAGGAGATATAACCGCTCGGTTGAGACCTTAGGGAATTCATGAATAATGGAACACTCACTTTCATAATGGCGATTATTCTATGTTTGGAAAAGGATACTAAATCGTTCAAATCTTTGAACAGGCTGAGCTGTGTTGAATTTTATTCTGTTCTCTCTTTTCTAGTGGCATGTATACTATGGAGTAAGCATGTATACTTTCGCTGTCACATTCGTCGGATTCTTCTGCAATCTCTGCATAAGAATTTGAAATACTGTTAAGGGGAAGATACACCTAGGAGGCGAATAGGTAGGATGGATTTGAAGATTTTTTTTCGATGGAGATATGTTTTTATCAAAGAAACGTTATATACATTAGAAAAGTCATCCTTTTGTTTATAAAATATGAAATTGCCATTAAAAAATTCGGAGCAGAAGCTGCGTGGTAGCGGCTTACATACAACGGTTTTTTTTTTAGAAAAGGCGCCTATGATAACCATCATATCCTCGTTGCTCTTCATTTGAAACAAAAAAGGAATAATTATTCTTAAAATAGACAAAAAAGCTAGTACTTGTGGGAGTCGATTTTCGTTTTATCAATTTTTCACTAAAGGGCGGGCATTTCAACATAGAAGTCGATTTTATAACTTTCCACATTTACAGTCATAAAGTCGACTTCTATGTTCAAATGCCCGCCTGAAAAAAAACTGTTATGCGGAAGCAGCTATCACGCAGCTTCTTCTCCGATTGTTTTAATGAAAATTTCACATTTTGTAGACAAAAGTGTGACCTTTCTAAACATATAATGTTTCTTCGATAAAAACATTTCTTTTCCAAAAAAAAAATTCTTTAAAACCATCCTACTTTTTCGCCTCCTAGGTGTATGTTTCTCCTTAATAAAATTCCAGACGGTTAAAGTCGAAGCGTTTTCGACGAATTAAATCTACTTCATTACGTATTAGGTTCTAATATGACATGTATTTCTCCAGCAGACTTGCAACGAGCACTTCTTTCTCCTCGCTGAAAGTTGTCCGCAGATTTTCTGGAACTGGGTCCGGAGCATCGTGCAGTACGCACTCGAGCGTCCGTGACCCAAAAATTTGCGTCTGAAACTATGTATTTTTATCATTTTATTTATTTATAATTAAACGGAAGACCGAACTTCCTTTCGCTCGGGGAACCATGTACAACTCCATGTATAATTGATGGCATTTCCCATTCTGAATGTAAACGAGAAGCTTACCATTTATTTCGCCCCGACACGTAGACATATACCTATGCGTACCATTTTCCGTTTCTTTTTCCTTTGCACAGCAGCGAAACTACTCGCGCTCCACCTTCGATAGCGCAGTCGCAATGGATAATATTATTAATAATTCTCGTTCACCACGTTTTATTGTTCACTTTCTCTTTACTGTTGGCTGATAAAAAACTCGGACGTGGAGTATTGCATCGCGTTCGTGAAACGGTCGAACGTCACGTCCTATTCAAAGATTTCACACAGAAAGCGAGAATGCACAAGTGAGCGATATTTATATTTGCTCCGCGCGGCACTGAATTCCTTATTTGACGCAAAAGCGCGCTGGGATTCCTCAAACTACACCTTCGATTTGAAATGCAAACAATATCTGGCGAACCGAAGACGCCACTCAATGAATAATACATCGTTTCTTGCGTTCACAAGCAATACTGATGCATATTTAGCGTTTCATCAACGAAAAGCAAGGGAACGAATCATGTTCAGCTGTTCAGACAATTTTAATTTGCGAATGCGCATATCAATTCTCTATTACTTTTCATTCCAGGCATTTTCTCTCCCCCTTGTTGTTAAGAAACGCGCTGCATGGACAATGAAAAACCCGTTAGCCGAATCAACCCTGTTTTATACGCTTTTGCCCCTCGAAATATGAGGAGAGGGATGGAGTAGTACTCGAAAGCTGTTCGTACTTTCCCGATTCACGGGAGTCCTCGTTAATTCATTTTACATTTTTATCTGTTTTGTGGAATCTAATTTTTGCTTCGCAGAAAGACTCTTTTCCTCGAACTCTAGAGAATCTCTGCTCGCAGGAACCTTTTCAGTCTCTGAATGGTTCACTATTTTTTCATTTTTCTCGGTAGAAAATGTTCGGATTTTATGAAAGAGATGTATGTGTAAGTGAGGAGTGATTTTTTAGTACACATGTCCACACAGAAAAAAATTTAATAACCGGAAAAAATTGTGGATAAAGACAGCAGTAGTTGACCATGTATCAGTAGTTGACACTACAGATCATCACTTCTAAAAACCTTATTTTTCATGTTTTTCTGAACAAATGTCAACTACTGATACATGGTCAACTACTGGTGCCTTTACTTACGTTTATTAAAAAAAAGTCTTTTTTTTTATTAGTTCACGTACACTTTATTCTTCCACTTGATAGTGGCAATGTTTATTTCAGCGACTTTCTTTTAATAGTTATTTAAGAACAACTTTTGGGAATAAACCCCTTTGATGAAAACTGTAAGAAATAAGCCATTTTCGAAATGGAATATAATGTTTATGGTTACTTTGTTTTGCCACATTTAATTGTAAAGATATCATGGCAGTGGGTACATTTTTAAACTAATTTTGTATATGTTTGTGAGTCTATGGAATTAAATAGCTTTTGTATTCATTACAATTTTCTGTGATCAGACGTCATCGCACTAACTTGGAAATAAGACGTTTTGTATAAAACATGTATTTTGACTTCAATTCTTCAGAAAGGAATTAAACCTATATTGTAGTATTTTGTATCACTGGGGTGTGAAATTTAACATTATTACGGCGATGCCATCAAAATTTACTTTAAGATAAAAAATGGAAATATGCCCTTTTAAAATATCATTTCTCAAGTATCTTCAATATAACGTGGGATTCGTGCAATATTTCATTGCAGATAAGTGGGTAAATATTTATAAAGCTTATTAATTTCTCAATTCCATGTGCCTTTGCTTTTCTGTTACAGGTATCATCAATAGAGGCGACTCGTTCAGAAGAAGAAGATCAAGGTCGAACTCGTTGGCACCTGCCGATTCGGAAACCGAAGAGAAGAATCCTCCACCGCCGAAAGAAGTTGCCTCGTACACGGTCGCCATGTTGGGTACAAGAGGCGTTGGAAAAACTGCCCTAATCAGCCAGTTCATGACCAGCGAGTGCATAAATGCGTACGACAGACAGAGAGGTGAGTACACGTCCACTTTAATGAACCGCAATGCAACAGTGAAAAGTGTGTTCAACATGCGAAAATAAAAGCAGTGACAAATGTAACGAAAAACCTGCTGTCGAAGGCCTGCTACGACTGCCACTACAAAATATTATAAATTCACAGACATCATAACTGTTATAAGACATATTTTAAAAGTTGTGGATTTAAATAGCCGAAAAATAAATTTAATTTAATTTTTTACAAAAAATACCGGTCGTTTGTATTGGTAAACAAAATTAAATTTGCGTCATCGACAATGGTTACTGGTAGTAAAAAAATGTTTAATCATTCATAATGGTTAGCCGTAATCAGAACAATTAAAAATTAAGATTTTTTAATCATGTCATATTTTGAGAAATTTCTTTGAGATTTATGATAACTGGTTTTAAAAAATTCAAAATAACTGTTATTTTAGATTTCCGTAAATTCGTGCTTAAGAAAACAGATCAGCAGGTTCCAACGTTTGGTGTCTGCAATCTGGAATGAAAATAAACTCTCTTAGGTCGATAGCCTACCTCATTTTCTACTTCAAAGTTCGAATTTTCTACCACTAGAAAGCAATGGAAAACATTTCAAAATCCCTGCCACGGCTGCGATCTCGATTCATACACTTCCTCTACTTTATTCATGGTTCTTCGCGTCATTAACGATCGCAACTGCTGCTCGACCCCCCGCTTCATCATAAACAGAGTATCAATATAGCGAAGCCTTTAAATGCCTCCGATTTCTCAAGGTGCCTCGACTTTTCTTTCCCCGGGGCTATTACCATCGAGCTTTCATTCTCCGATTACTGGTACCGTCTAATTGCTGCTCGTCGGTAACCAGGGACTAGTAAATGGGCCACGAACGCTTGTCTCCCCCGCGAGAACGATTTTGTTGCAGAGTAATGAAGGGACGATAATGGAAAAGTGGAGGATACCGGTCGGATCTTCGTTAATAATTCTCGCAGGACAAAACGCTGGTTGAACGAAGAGGGGCCACTTTATTGGAGACATATTACTCGTTTGGAAATGGCGACGTGTCGAGGCAGCGGCAGCCTAGATTTCCGAGTAGCGCGTCGGGAATGAAATACGTCGGTTAATAAAGTTAAAGGTCGCGCATAAATCGCCTACACCTCGACCCGAGAACTCAATCTTGCGGGAATTAAAGGGGCAAAACCGCGCGAGCTTCCTGCCCTCCGAGCGAATTGTGTCTCGTTCTTGGCGAGCAGCACGACCTTTTTCCCCAGTTTCTCTGAATGCTGTTGCAAGAATCGCGGGAGAGACACGGCATGGAATGGTTGTTGGCTTTTAGAGAGGTCGGCTTGTGGTTTCATTTCGGCGCTGAAACGGCGTGGAGGATAAAATGAACGAGGAATTGAAAAGCACCACCAATTGGTAGAACCGGCTCATTCGTTAATGTAAATCCTTGAAGCTGAATGCACTCCGCCGCGTGGCTCCGTAACCGCCGTTGTTATCAGCCATGGGGGATCTTATTGAAGATCTTTCTTGGGGGGAGATGTGTGTGGGAAGAATGAATCGCAGGAATATTTGGCCTTACTTATTACGAGATCAGGAACAATAACTTCTACGCTTCTCCTTCTGGCTGGTCGCCAACGGAAAATTATGAATATTTGAAAGTTACAGCGTTTAGCTATGATACGCTTGGCTTCTTCTTTGTTTTCGAATAGTATACGTGCATTTTGGTGGATGTTTCATGTATCAGGATTGCTATGTGTACAGCTGCCTTTTATTTAGTCATGGGGTGTTTGAAGGATTTCTAAAACGATAATTTGAGTAGGTTGTCGAGTTAAGAGGAATGCACACAGTGGAGTTGTAAATATTACATTGTTGCGTGATATTATTGTTTAATGCCAGGAATACCTTTTCAGACAGTTTCACGTGTATATGATGGCACAAGAGACGTGAGAATAGCTGAAAGCTGCTGCGAATGTAGATCCAATTTTGAAGCAAAGAGATACATACGAACCAGTATCCTACGTGTAGTATTCAGAGAGTGTTTAGAATCCTCTTAGGAATTTATCGCTGTTTAGTCTCCCATTCGTAGCAGAACCTTTTACAAATCACTTTTTGTCACACAATTCCGATACATATTACAACTTATGTTAGTCAAACATCGTTAATACTCTAGTAATACGTGTTATTCGAATCAGTTCCTTTGTCACTTGCATCATTATGAATCCAAACATATTCTAGTTGATCGATCAGTCGATTATACCCATGGTTCTTTGGTAACAACCATATTTAAATATTTAAGGGGTATTTTATGGGATTTTAAAGAAATTCATGATCTTTATTAAAAATATAACATAAGGTTCTTATGATATGTATAAAGAAGAACAAAAACATTTTTTGCAAATTTTATTAACTAAAAAGGCAGCGCAATAGGTGCACAGCCGATACGTATTTTCCATTTAAGTCATTCCGCGGTGAAATTTTTCACGTCTACACCGTTGGACCTAGAACAAAAAGTCCACAAGTTTTGTATTCTATACACTAAATACTAGAGAAGTACACAAGATTTCGAAAAATAATAATTTTTAAAGAAATGGCCTTAAATCTAACGTGGTCCAACTTCCTTGGCACGTGAATACACAAAAACAATTCAATTCACCTATTTACATTACACTATATCAAAAGATATTCGTCACATTGATATTATACTATATATTCGAATGCAAACGTAGCAAAAGATCAGAAGAAATAGCTCTCCATCTGCTTCATGGGCTCTTAAACTACCCCTGCGAACTACCCTTCCAGTACATTAACGCTCCGCCATTCTGCTAGAGTTTCTTTTTGAATGTCATCGTTCGTTGCGAGAATAAAGTACTCCTTTCAAAGAAGTTTAAATATCGCGAGCTTCAAGCTCGTTATCGAATGCAGATGGAGCATAAACAAAAGGAAGGGGTGAAAAACCCGGAAGGAAATACACACATTGACGGTGTCCCATGGCAGCTGTGCCCTGTCACGGCCAATCACGCCTTGTTTTTCGAAAGCTGCGCGTGGCCAGCCGAAAAACGCGTCATCGAGCCGACGAGCGTCGGATATTCGGTGAATCATCGAATTTATTTTGCGTGAGAGTGTTGTTGGCAACGATGTCGATGGGTCTGACCGGCGCGTCACGATGGACACTCTCTCCTGCTCTATTTCACAGCCGTGCACCAGCCCGCCACTCCACGTGAATAATTCTTACCACGGAAATATCCGCGTGTCGCAACGGAAGCTCTGCAATCACACCCGCGCGTCGAAAATAGGGATCACGAATTCTCAGACCGATCACCGTGCGATCCATTGCACGAGCGATTGCTGATTTCCACCTAGGTATTACACTGCCAGCAATGAAGTTTTATTTAAAACAAAAGTCTTAGGCACGTAGGTGGTTTCCCAGGAGGGATAAACGTGGCAGAGGCCTTGGGAACAGTGATTTGATAAATTCTTAACTCTGTTCCTGAAGCGTGATTGGTTATTTAAAAGAGGAAATCCAGATAGAAATAATTTGAAATGGGAGTAATAAATTGAGCGGTTTATAATATAGCTTCCCAAGTGTGATTTCCAATTTGAGAAGGAACATTTATATTCTCTAAGAGTGCTACGAGGAGGAACGTAGCAAAAGCCTTTAACTAAATTGAAGTAGAAGTAAAAGAGGATAGTAATTAAGAAAATTTATCACTTCTTTCCCCGACAAAGATTTCCAAATTGTGATAAAAAAATGGAACCTGCAACGTTTCGCAAAGGTACACATCGGGTCTTGAATTAGAATTGCACTAGCTTGGCGCGAGACTGATAATAATAGAAATTAGAAAAACTGGTAACGCTGCTTTCGAAGCAGTCTCGGCGGAAATAGGCGAGACGGTTTATGGATTTTGGCAGTTGTTTGATTAGCGCGTGATAAAGAGCCATCGGCCAACGCGCAGATTGTCTTCGTACCGTGAGAAAAGCTACGTGACTGCGAATGCGTGCGCGGATTCGAGCCGAGCGTAGGGTGGAAATTGGCCGGACAGGCCGATCGATTCTTTTACAAATAATCTGAGAACGCTTGCGACGGTTTACGCGTCACGGGTTACGGGCCGTTAAATCTCTAGTTTACGCGAGCTTTTAGCGTGTATTTCGATTCCTCGGCTAGGAAAGACGTGGGTTTCTCTGGTCTAGAAACACTCGCCACCTCAATATCCAGTAACGATAATAGAAACAGCAATCGTGCACGTGACTATACAATAATACAGGCGCAATCACAATAAAGTCACCAATTACGTACGGAATCCAAGTCTGTTTCTGAAGGTTCTCAAGTTCCCATCTGATTTCGAGGATAAAAATGGCACCGGTCGATTTGTCTTGCCAAGGGATTTGTAACGTTGAATTACCGTGTAGATTTAACGTTGTTTTGTACAAAGATCAAGTTTCCCGTCAACAGTTGCCGCGTTAGATATCGTATTTTTGTCTGCTTCCCAGAGGAGAAGGAAAATTTTCGTCCTTGTTCTTTTGAGAGTGCCCATATGACGAAAATCTTCCTGACGCGTTGCTTCGAGTAATGTAGGACCTGCAGGGGTATCTGGGTCGAGGGTCCCTTTCTGTCTGGACGTAAAATATAGTCGCAGCACTGTCAATCGGCCTGCTTCGGTGCTTTTCACCTGCTGGAACAGGCTTAGGCTTCCGTTACAATCGCGCGAGAAGCCCGAGAACTATTTAACCGGAACGACGTTATCGCTAAATTGCCTCACATTCTCTACGTATTCACGCTGGAAATTTATAGCAGACGAACGATTCCTGGGGGCTTTTCAAAGGATGTAGGTCGGGAACTGTTCTGAATCGTGCACATGCAGCGAGCCAGTTCTTTATTCCGACCACGTGCTATCGTGTTAATTGTTTTCCTTGCACAGTTCGGAATGCTAGAGACTCCGATGGAGGGACTCGCAGGACGAGCATTTTATGTTTTCGATCGAGGGCTGTATTTTTCTATTTCCGGAAAATATCTGGAGATACAAATGTGTCCAGTGTGCTTTTTAATGTTTGTATGCCTTTTAAAGGTCTTATCATAAATCGCTCTTATTTTGTAATTTACAGTAAGAGCACTTCTTTTTCAACCGGTGTGCAATTTTAAGCTCCGGCAACTCGAGAGGCTCGAGTCTAGATTGCCGCTAAAAATTGCATCTGCTTTCGCGCGTTCTCCTTTTACCTTCGTTTCTATTTAGTTTTCAAACACGGGGACGTAATATTTGTTGGATGAAATGTAGGCGGAGATGCGCTTGGTTCGTTTACTCGTATCCATGACGATTTATCTGTTTGGGAAGTTTGCCTTGCAAGAATTTTTAAAGTTTCAAACTTTCGAGGATTACCTTTCGTTTATCTGTGATTTATTTTGTGAAATTGCACTGTATTTGCTTCTGATGTTGGAAGTGACTGCAGATATTATTTATTTAATGAAAAACCATATCTTCGCCGCGTACATACGTGTGTGTATATTAATCCGTGTGTTCCGCATCGACGACGCTACTGAATTACGGTTTAAATCTAATCGACTAATGCAACGCTTTGCTCGACTTAGAAACCACGAATTTCTGCCAGCAAACACCATTAGCATAACGACTCCTTTCCGTTTATGCAACGGTACGTTTAACTAAATAGCAACCGCCCTCGCGAGACATCTTTGAATATTTCGTACATTCACGTACCGAAACATGCAGAGATCTGCCAAGTTTCGTTACAGGAAGTTATCATTTCATTCCACCGAATCTCTAATTACTGTAATCAGGAAGTAAAAGAGAAATATTTGGCGTGTGTTCATCTATCCACACGTGGATATGTTTCTGATACAGGGATGATAGAAACTTATTATTTGCAAGATTCAGACGTTCGTTTCATTAATTTGAGTCGCGGGGCACGTATGGTTTTCGTGGAACTATGGAGTTACGTAATCAGAAGTCGATGGTGTAACAGCCCCAAAAGTAACTGATATTTATAATTTTTTTGCAAAAAACTATTATTAATATCGGATTAAACTCTTTTGGTGTATATGAAGGTCATTTTGAACTTGCTGAATTTTTTTACGTGGATGCTTCTTATTATTAATTATAGTAGAATCGCGGAATTGTGGGAAAGAAGAAAAATTTCTTAACCCTTCGTTGTATAACTGCTTCGATTTTGAAAAAGATGCTTTTGTGGACTCCTAAAGTGATAAGAACAAGGGAGAAGAATAAAAAAACATTATTTTCGGAATTATTTTTCGCGGAATTAGAACGTTTAGCGCAATCTATGTAAATGTTTAGAAACTAGAATATAAGATAAGAGAGTTACATCGCACTACATGTTCGTTGTAAGAAACAAAATTAAAAAGAAAAAATATGTTACATATTCGCAACAGAATGCAATGAAGGGTTAAAGTTGGATGGTTTACGTTGGGACCGAACATAACATTTTAATTTTAGTTTTTGTTTCTAATACTTTTTTCGTCAATATAAAGTACTTAAATTTATCTAAGGAAGAAATATACGTTTTCTCTCAAGTGCTATAAATTTTTCAATTTCTCATTTAGTTCTTTAAATTAGGATTAATCCCAACGCAAACTATTTAACTTTAAGAAATTTTTCTTGTATTTGCAATCAGATGACTGTGATAGGTGCTACACGGCATGCCAACCTCGTCGAAGAGGTCAATACGATTCCACAATAATTAATAATAAGATGAATCCACATAAAAAAAAATTTCGCATTTAAAGATGCTTCCATATATCCCAACAGGGTTTAATCCACTATTAACAGCAGTTTTTTCAACAAAAATTCATAAATATCAGTTACTTTTGGAGCTCTTATACGAGAATCACCCCTTAAAGGATCGACCCAGGATGTGCATCGAAAACGGAGGGTAGTTTCTTTGCCAAGTAACAAAGAGACGTGGAATGGATCTAGGTTGCGTGAGCGTTCCAGATATGGGAAACAGCAATGATTTTGGCTACTTGCTTCTGGAATTCTGGCGTCTGTTTGTCGGAGGAACATCCTGAATGGTGATGCAGTCGGAAGTACATTTAATACGGAAATAAAGCGCGCAAATACATATGCTATAAAATCGGCTGACCCAGATACAGGTACAATCGAAATGTTTCATGGTGAAATAGAGTTAACACGCATCGAGTTGCCTTCCTCTAATCACACTTTCAAAACGTTTTTGTTTCATTCGTGTTCAGCAAACATGTTTCGTATTATCACCAGAAATAAGCATTCCTCAGAGTAAAGGTAAAATATTTCTTATTTCTTCAAAGAAAAATTAGAACGAAACAATCCTGTGCATACATAAATATTTTTGTCCAATAGAAATGAAATATTTCCTTTGTTCATCCACGTAATCGAACTTCATTTCTGCACAAATTAAAACGTAAAACTGGATGCAATCGACAGGAACAATTGGCTTGATTCGATGGGACTAATGTATTAGAGCGATTTCGATTCGATTCAATTCACCGAATCATGGTCAATTGTTTAGTGTTTAGTTTAATGACAGGTTATTCTATTATCTGAATATCGGGGCGGTATTTGGCGGCGCAAGTGGATCAGGATTCTGCTCACGGCCCTGTTCGTAAAAACTTAACTAGGAGGACATTAATTGGATCCTCTCATGTTTCGAGATAGCTTGCGGGGTCGTCGCGCTATTATGTGTCCATTATCCACCTGGACTTTAGCGTAATCCGCGATCACGCACGATTTGTTGCGCCAGCCACGAGATTAAAGCGAAACCACGAGCCTCGTTGTCGCTGTCAGAATCCGTATCCACGATTAATTTGTTTGGAAACGTGTGTGATGGACGCTTCGAGATTACGCGGGGTATAAAGATAATAAAGAATGCTACCAGCTGGTACATATCTCTAAATTAAAAGTGGTGTAAAATTTGTGTCTCACTTGTGATTGTTTGGTCTGCACTTCAATTGTTCCTTAGTAAATGCATAGAAATCGTGCTAAGGATTTTCTCTAATTTTTAAATGGCAATATTTGTTTTCAAGTAAGGTGGTTGACCCAGTTGTCGATCGGTTTAGACGTAGTCGTCGATCACTTAAATATTGAGATTTTATAAGGTTTTTGAACAATATTGTGATGATATATGTAGGTAAAGACTCTTAAATATTAATTTGCAATTTTGTCCTATACACAATATTGTCGAAAAACCTTATAAAATCTCAATATTAATTCAAATGATCGACGACTGGGTACCGATCGACGACTGGGTCAACTACCTTACCTACCTACCTACGTTTTTAACCCATTCGTTGACGAATAAACTGAGCATACATAATCGAAGTTATATCAGAATCATAAGGACGAAATAGTAGGTAAGGAGCGAGAAGATCTTTTTTCCCGTTTGCAAACAGGAACAGGATTCTAATTATTGTCCGTAGCGACGGAGAAGTAGAAGTAGAAATGCCCAGTATTGGTCAGACATACATATATGAATAGTTCTCGCTATGGAGGTGACTTAGGCACTTTAAATTCGGTTACAAGTATATATTATAATCTTACGCAGAGTATTATTAATTATTACAAAAGTTCTTTTCAGGACAGAAATTGAATGTGTAATGCTTTTGAAAACGTATATTATCATTAAAAAAAGGTCAAAACATTTTTCCAATGGTCTACATGTCTCCAAAGAACAAAAATATGTCACGCTTCGTTTCCAATATCTTATTGGTCCGTTTGCATCTCACATGTATAAATCACAGTAATAAACATTATTAAGATTACGCCTAGTTTTCTGCTATTACATTAACGAAGTATTGTGGAGTAACAAAATTGCTTTTTAACGAGGCTAGGCATGGTCGGGGGTGGTTCTGAGATAAATGGTCGAGCTTAATGGCTCACTTGATTTGCTCAAGAATAAACTAAGGTCGTTTACGTCCTTATCTGTATGAAATCACCTACAGCATGTCAGTCTCCAATTATCACTAAAAACTATTCAACGAATATTCTATATAAAGGGTAAGGGGAAAATAGGATTGTCGCAAAACAGTTTTATTGAGAAAATCAAGTTTTTATACTTAACTGAGTTGTTTATGAAATGAAAAATGTATACTCTAATTGGGCACCAGAAGAGAACTGAGCAAAAAGATAATTGTTTTACAGTGTTTTAATATTTTTCAAGTGGAACATTGCAGAATAGTGTAACAAATTAAATGTCCACTTCTATTATTACAGTGACGAGGGCTCATTTCTTGTTTTGTTCCAGTGGAGGGTGGACATTCCTTGTTTTTAACCAGTACACCAAATCTTTAACGTCGTCGAATGTGGACATTTCTACTTTATTAGCATTTGTGATTCGACAGTCCTGGTGCCCCAATTGCCACCAACAAAATACGTTATACGTTGTAGAATCACTAAAAATGGACATTCCCTGTTTTTCCCCTTACCCTTCAAATATCCTATCGCCCATTTCTTTGATTTTCATGATTCATTACTCATCACAAATCCTACCTAAACCAAAATCAAAGTTGACGTCTTTCTTAGAAAAGGTGCAAGCGTTAAATCGCTTCGATTCTCTGTTTGAGGTCCTCATTCCACGCCCAGTAGACTTAATTAAACCACCAATGAAACCTTCTACGGATAGACAACTTGTCGAATACTGAGTCACTTCGAGGTCCGCGGGGTTTCCTCGACTTTCATTAAAATTTTGTGCTATCGCCGTGTCTCGGTACGTTTGAAAGTACGGGAGAGCGCTGTTTCCTATCGACTGGAACGTAAATACGTTCCTTCACCGGAAATACCGAAGTTTCCGGTTGCTTAACAAAGTTCCATCAAGTTTTCCAGCGAACTTGCCACTCGTCTGTGTTGTCGGCTACGTGGCTGGCTCTGTTTCCCGCTGAAAAGCTAGTTTCGTCAAGGATGTTCGACGGATCTGTTGCCGGAGACGTTTCTGTAATTACTCCCGATAGAAACGTCGCGACCACTCCTCGCCCCACGGACCTCGCAGAAAAGTTAGCGAGACGACGTTTCCGTGTCCCAACGACTCCAATCTCGAAGAAAATCGAACGGTTAGCTTCGAACTGGAATGCAAATCGTTTTGGAGAACCGCATCAGGGAGGGAGCGGGAGTGTAATGAAAGTGTGAAGGTTTAATTGGGATTGGATAATTGGAACTTTTAATTTCGGGGAAACTGAGACTCTTTGCAGCTGCAGATTTAATTGTCTTTAATGTACTGTGTTACTTGTGAGTAACTTTTGTGTCTTCTGAAATGAGTATCTAATTTTGGTAAAGTATCATAGCGCACATATATAAGTACTGATAGGATGTAAAGAACACTTAACACTTACACACTGATGGTTACGGTAAACATATTTAATAAATATGCGATTCACGGTTTCAATATACTGTAAATTTTATTGTAAAAGTTGCTCTAATCGCTTCGTTAATTTATTTGTAGCGGACTGTTGGCCTGGGGATAGTTTTCTTTATTTCCCAGGGTTACACTGTTCGTTACACGAGTGCCTACTGCGTACGACTGAGCTTGGGGCTGGGGCAATAAAGATGACATTTGCCAAAGCTTTGGGTCGAATGATAAGGACAGCGTGAGAGATACGCGTTTTATGGAAGGTAGTTTTTCCAAGTCCTTGAAGCGGTAGGAAATTATTTTCTCCCATCCTTTGGTTTTTCGGATGTTCCGCATGCGTCCACGAAGGGAGCAGAATATCTCGAACCATCGTATCGCACACTTCGTTCTCCGCTGTCTATCTTTAAACAATTTTTATAACTGCTTGTTATAGTGTTGTTATTTGTTGGTTGTTGAATATATCTTATTATCGTTGAATTATTATAGTACACTAATTAACTAATCACCTACCAGTACCTATACAAATATTATTGAACAATTTATAAATAATCTCATACACAGTAGCCACGGAATTCGTGCTATTTATAACTGACCACGTTTTGTAAACAAGTGGATAAATGGCAGATCATTAATGCAGTACCACATATGGTATAATCGATTTTTCTTGTAATTATGTTATAACTGTTAGAGTATGGCTAATAACTAATAATGATCTGTCAACCAAAATCTGATTATCGATGTAAACCTGGGTATTTAGCAACATAAATAGATTTACCTTGTCACAATAACAACGTCGAACCTCGCTTGAATTATTTTAGATTATGCTCCATTTTATACACTTTATTTTCGATTCCAAATTTGTACTTACACAACCTTGTGAAATTCAGTAAAAGCTTATCCAAAGTTGGATATTATTTAACGTCGATTTTCAAGATCCTTTATTTAACAAAATAAAAATTTTTCTTTTCCCAAGCAGAGAATTTGTAATTCGTATAAAGATGAATCACTATGCCTGGATTTTCAATCATCGAAGTTTATTCACGCACCCTTGAAACTTTCATCGAAGTTCGATACTTCATTTCTGTTATACCTGTATAGTTGACTTTATCAGCGATATTATTCGCGATAGGGAAGACCTGGGTTTAGGGGTGACGTTCCATCTTCTCGTTGGTAAATTCAATAATGATATCCCAGAACGTTTGCCGAGGATAACTGGGAGGCGCCTCCTTTATTGAGAATCCTCGGCCCTGTTACGTTCAATTTACGTTCGCCAGGAATTGATCTCTCCACAAACAAAGGGCTATTCTTTTTTTTAACGATAATCAATATGACGTGCACGTCGATTTTTTCATCCCCGATTACTAGTACCACGAGCCAATACATTATGATGTCATAAATCCTTTACGTTCCGCTAAATATTTACGTGTACTCGTTCAGCTTTGAAAACCTTATACAGTCACGTATAATAATTTCAACCTAACAGTTTAATGAAATTAATAATATTCATTTTCAAAGAATTTAATATAGATATATTGAACGTTTAGACTGAAATATTTGTAAGACGTATCGTATAGAGGCGTATCAAACAGGAGATGGTATATTATTATCAGGAATAATAAATCAAACAGAAATCAAAGGATAGTTGTTTTATTTAAATATGTACAACACTTTCCTTGGAATACATTTTCCCCGATGTTTCACAGCACGTTGTTAGTTCTCAGTTCAAACGTAAAATACCCACGTCGCAGTGGAAGAAGCTCCTCGTTCCCAGCGATAATAACACAAATTTCAAGAAAATTTAGGCTTCTTCAAACCTCCTATACACTCCAAAAAAACTTCTGTACAACTTACCGTGGAGCGTTCACAGAATAATTATTCCCGTCGTTTAATATATGAAGATGTCTTCGGTTTAATTTTTGACTCGCGCCACTCAATGCCTACATTCGTGTACGCACACGTGACGTACACACGCCAGGCAGTGAGTAGCATGAAATCACGCCCGAATCTCTGGCGAGGTTCTCGACGGAATCATTAATACGGCGCTTTAAATACGACGCTTTTAATAAGACCGGCTAGTGTCATTAACCTTCGCGATCCACTTAGCGGCTAAACCGTGCTCGACTCCTTCGCCGTGACGACTGGCCTGTTTTTGAAATTCCTTGGTGCTTCCTAGCCGAGTTTATGCTTTCCAGGGTCCCGACCTCGGCCATTGTACTCACACCATGAGATTGTTTTTATTCGCGTGCCTTGCCTATCCAGATGCTTCCAATATGGGCGTGCTTCCTTGCAGGGGCGACAAGCACGAGTTCCGAAACAAAATTCGAGGTCATCCATAGGTATTGCATTGCCACAAATGAAGATTGCATAGAAATTTTAGCAGTTCATTTACCGAATTATTAATAGAATTTCTAGTAATGAAGAAGAAGGTATAGTACAACGACTGTATATGAGTATGGTTTACAAATGTATTATCGGAACTCTATGTAAACTTGAAGCATCAGTGGTAATTAGGCGTTTATGATATTAAAAAGCTATATAAAAAATATCAAAATATTAGGCACGTAAATTGAAAGTTTAAAGGTGCAAATCCACAATGAGACAAAAATATCTGGCATGAGACTTTAATCTCACGAGAGAAGATTCATAATATAGGTATTTTCAAACAACTCATCTCTCGCGACTATTTCCATTATTTACCTACATTTAATTCTTGCTCAAATTTTTGTCTCGCGATAGAAAAGTCTCGTGTAGAATTTCATCGTGGATTCGCAACTTTAGAATATTCTATCCTTTACTAATATTTCCTTTGTAGCAGATTCTGTGCACATGGTCGTATACTCCAATGTGCTTTTAAATTTGAAACTTTTTTCCTAAATTTTGCAGCAGAACAAGATTTCCATGCCCGTGTCCCCTAGTTTGCCCATACGCTTACCTACGCCACTTGCGGCGAATCGTCCGCGTCTCGCGCGAACACAACGGGGCAATATCGTTGCGGGAAATATTATCATCCCGCTGCCAATACGTGTTGCACAAGTTTGAATTCGATTTACATACGGTTACGTGACTTGAGCCGCGCATATTGTACGTTATTGTGCAATACACGCCGCGAGTCGAGGACAAAATGTCGCAGATAGGCGCCATGTTCTCGTCCAACGTTCTATCCTGCGCGATACAACGTACCAGCAAACTCCATTATGGTTTTTGCGTTCGCCCGTGTGCCACCATAATCAACCCAGTTCCGTGGCAAATTTTTCACCATTCGCTACCTACCTTCGCATATTCTATTTTTCCTTCCAAAAAATAAACTCGCGCGAGATGTAATGCGGTAAAAGCAGCCTCGAGACGCTGATCTCGCTTAAAAGGTTCCCCTGCATCTTGCACCGAAATCCCACGCTTAAATTGCCGTCGTGTTGACGTTTTATTGCAGCATAAGTACCTAATGAAGCTAACTCGCGATTAATTATAACGAGGCTTACAAGGAAACATATCGAACCCGAAAATTCTGATTTTAATGAAACTCCGTACGATTGTAGAGCATGTCGGAGTATGTAAGAAACGATTTTTTTTCTGCGGAAAAACACTCTGAGGGGGTAAAATTAACCGCTGAAAATCCGGTTATTAACCCGATTTTGTGTTATAACTCGCGAATTGTAAGAGATAGAAAAAAAGTTTCAAGACAAAAGTTACTTCTTTTAATTAAATCTATCATTTGGTAAAAAAATTATTTTACAGTTCACGAATTATAACACAAAGTCGGGTTAATAACCGGATTTTCAGGGGTTGATTTCACCCCCTCAGAGTGTTTTTCCGCAGAAAAAAAATCGTTTCGTACATACTCCGACATGCTCTACAATCGTACGGAGTTTCATTAAAATCAGAATTTTCGGGTTCGATATGTTTCCTTGTTAGCGTTGAACCGCGATTCCTCTGAACCAGAAATTCGATTTCTTCTGATTTCTGAGGTAACTTTGTCGTGAATATGCAAATCCGATGCTTGTACGCTGCTCCAATATCTTTCTGGATAGTTTAGGCGAAACTATCAGTAAATTCCGCCTTGTCAGCAGTGTTTTATAATGGAATCATGATATTTAACTAAACTCCAGGCAAGAATTTTTTTTTTCTTTATCAATATTTCTAGTATATTTTAGATTCTAATATTAGATCCTTAATATTAGAATCTAAAAATTTGGTGAATTTTAAAAAAAATCGCTTTTATCCACAATTATTTTTTCAAATACAAATTTTGCAGAAAGGCTATTGGAGCATGGTTGTATGGGTATTACGAATGTACAATTATCACTGAAAAGTTAAAAGATTCAAAAATACTGACGATGGAAATAAGATGGTAGGGTGCAATGAACCCCATGTGACCAACTTGTGATTATTATAAGGCGTAACCCCGAAGGGTTAATCGAGAGCCAAGAGAATCAGCAATTTTGGGAACTAAGGTACTGGAAGTTAGAATGGTTAGAAAAGATTGCAAGGAAAGAAGCATTTGTTTCAAGGGGATAAATAATGTTCCATCATTTCAGTGGTATTGGAGCTCCCCCAATTCAGACGCAGAGAATAATGAGACGTGACCTCCCATTTACATTCAAATTATCTTGAAACTTTCTACACTTTCGATTACGGTATTTAAGAACTCAAACTCGTTTTACATATTAATCTTTTGCGCATTAAAGTTAAGCAAGGAGGACAGCAATTAAGCTCCTCTTTTCTTTACTACCTTTGGTTATTATAACAGAAATGCTTTTTACGGAAAAATTCGATAATGCTGTTGCTCACGACTATCGTAAAGTCCTAGAAAGAACACTTTTTTATCATTGCCCACTCGTGAGCAACGTGACCGCGCTAAGTAACTTTTAAATTGCATTACTTTGCAAGGAACTTGGCGGTGCACTCGCTTCTACGCTCCACAGCTCTATTCGGAACTTTTCATTTTATTACGTTTCAGTCTCAAAACCGAGACAAGAGGATCTATGGATCTACGCGCATCAATACCTCCAGCTTTAGGGACGAATGTTTCCTCATTTTCAACTATATTGGAGAAACTCTTCATAGCTTCTTAAAGGCGTTATCGGTCTTCTTATCTATCTTCTTACCATGCTTCTATTATCCACCAAAGAAAAAGATAAAATCTCGTCAGAAATTTTAGGACCTCAGGGAATAATGAGAAAATCTTTAAATACAGCACTCTCTATGTTTCGAATAACTGAAGAAAAGGTGATGAATGGAAATCTTATAGTTGCATCCCATACAATAGGTTATAATACTATCTCCGATCGCGAGATATGCTTTACTTAGAAATCAGAAGAATCCCGTCAAAAGAGAAGAAAATTGTCTCAAGAATATTGATACCGATCTAAAGTTTATTAAGGGCACTTCAAATATACAATGCAAGGGTCTGAAAGTTTTGGCATTTTATTCGGCCACAAATATAGAGTATAAAATGAAATTTCATTTTTGCTCACTTCTGACGCTGATATGCACCGAATGCTGAATCGTTGTAAAAAGAAAAGGCCTGGACTATTGCCATGATAATTCCAGACTAGTTCATCTAAAATAAGAAAAAACAACGAAATTCTTTAATGACACATGTGTGGTTATCGAGCTACGCTATCTCATTGTTAAGAAACAATTACACTATGATTACCTATGTTTAAACGATAGGATCCCGAGGAAAGTCTTCTTTTGCACAAAAGTTTCCGTAAAAAATATTGAGTGTTTGAAGCGAGTGTAATTGCGAATAGACTCCCGTTTGATTTTTTGATCCAGAATTGCATTTTTTACAGTGGCGATAGTGGGCGAAAAATTATTTCGAGAAAAACGTATCTACTTAAGATTTAACACAGAGTGAGCGCCGTATTTTCCCTGTGTAAATAAACATTCGATCAAAACAACAATTGATTCTTTTTCAGTTGCATAAATGTATTATTAATTAAAAGAAAAATCACATTTCTATCTATTATACCCGCGCCACAATCCAGCTTTGAAACACACCTATTCTTAATATTTGGGATGAAAATATACAAAATTATTTTTATATTTTGTCCAGGAAGTGCCCTTAACTTCACATTGTATCGTCCCTAGAAAGAAGACAATGTTCTTAAATCGAAAGCAACTAAGTAATCCAATTTCAATCATTTTTCACGTTCAAACTTCTACTCACAGTAAGGAAGACAAATAGAAGATCCAGAAGACCCGATTAACCTCCGCATCATTGATTCCGATAACAAAGTGTCCGTCGATATTCCGATGATTTACTGCCCGGGGAAAAGAGGCGCCTCCCATTATCCAGCGTAACATAAAATCTCGCGAACGAAAGTCGGGGTCGACGTCGCGTTCCGTCCCATAATTTTGCCGCGAAATCGGGATCGAGGCCAGGGACCGGTAAGGGGGGGCAACGGCTGGTACCAGGGCAAAGAAAACAAAAGAAGAAGCGGGGTGGGTGTGAGGAGTAATTACGTTGCAGAAGCTTCCCAGACACGAGCAGCGAAGGAGAATCGCGGGGTGAACGCATGGAGGCTGCGCGAGGAGCAAGCGAAACGAGCGCGCCGCTTTCCAGGAAGGTGTTAAAAAAGAAAAGTGCAGGAACAGCCGGGGCAGAAATAGCGCTGGTTAATTTTGCGTCGGTCCGCGCTATAAACGTACATCATACAGCCTCCGTGTCTGTTCATCGTCTGCCCTCCTCTTCTTTTTCGCAGCGCCTTCTTTCTCTCCCCCCCCCCCCCTCCAGCCTTCTGCTACTCAACCTGCTTCACCCGCCCACCGCTCCTGTTAACGTTTCTGTGCCGCGAAACTTCGCTCGTCCTCCTCGTTTACCCCTTTTTCTGAAACGACTTCAAAAAGCTACATTAATTATGACAGATTAGGAACTTGGAGTTTAAGGAGGAGAAGATAGGGATTTGTAAGAAGAAGGAGATAGAGGAGTTAGGTGTGTTGGATTGTAAATGAACGTGGGAATTGGGGATGCAGATGGGGGTGAAAGCAAGTTCAATGTTTACTTGAAGGATTGGCCAATTCAATAGCATAGGATACTAAATTCAATACTAGGTGTGTGGGCTTGGTGACGTCACTAGATATAGGGTTATATTTGGATTATTAAGAAGGAGGAGGCTTGAGTGATTGAACTGCTCGATAATGATTAGTGAGTAAAGAATTTCAACGCCTTTTAGGGAAAATTCGATCATTCGATTGTTGTGGTTATTCGTTTTGGAGTAATACATTTTATGGAACGTGGGGGTGGATGTAAAAACAGTGATGTGGAAATGTAAAACCGTGGAACACCTGTCGACACGTTTTGCTGGTTTCGAGGGTGGCGAAAGAAGATGCATCCTCTCTGTATTGTATTTTTAAATGTATTATTCTGCACTCGGACTCGCTGAAAAAATTAGTGGAGCAGGAAGAATAAAGAGGGAGGAAATACAAGGGTAAAGGGAAACTGTCTTCTTTGTATTAACTACATAATCTCACATGGAAGGCTCTCATTTTCTTTAATGAGTGCACTGATTACTACCCAGTGTAGTATCTTGAAACTCCTACTTGCAAATTTTGGGATTGAGAATCCCTTTAATCCTTAATTCTTTGCAGTTTATTATACTTCTTCTCATTAATTGAAAGAGAAAGAGTATTTACTGATGGAGCTGTGGGCATTCGTTTTCTATGTATATTTACCTACTTCCTCTGAGAAGAGTACCTTTCTCCAACTTTTTATCTCGCGAATAAAAATGGAATTTAAATGACCATGAACAGGGTAACGTATGAAGTACACGTATTTGGCTGTACGTGATACTGCAAAGTGTTAAAAAATTTCTGTGTGTACACAGTAAATGATGATTTAAAATTCTTTGTTCATGTTCCTTTAATGCTGTATCGTGCTTGAAATTCTCTTATGTCAAGCATGTAGCTTTAATACTCTTTCTCTTTCGAAGCCCCTTCTTCTTTTGGCATAGAAAGTTCGGATGCCAGGACACATGGACCGAATTCATTTAGACTTCATATCTTTCGCGATTTGGATGTCGACCCTTCTGTTGCCACCGTCAATCTTCTGCCTTTGGAGATCGCAATCGTCTTAGATTACAAATACAAAAAGTTTTCCATACGAAAAGAACGAGTTGGCACTTCTTCTGCGTGCCATTCGCGAAGAAATGAAGTTTGGTGCCCGGCGAGGCTGAGGTTTTTTCAATTTTCTAATCAGAACAGGTTTTATATCGTTGCTGCTTTCTGACAGGAATAAAGTAGTATTAAAATCTATGCCAATATGAAATTTCGATAATTTACAGTTTGCAATTGTTGGAGAGGACGAATGGTTAAGACAGAAAATCGACTTGGAATTAACATTTTGATGGCAAATGCAAATGATCTAACTGGTATGGTAAATCGTCTAATCAAAGCTTCTGTCGGATTGTCAAGTTCGTCATATAGTGACTGATGTCTGTTCATGTACATCCTGATCCACTTACCCAGCTTATGCATAGCAAATACTTTTTGCAGCAATATTACACCGCTTTTGTAATAGCTAACCCACGATTTAGGATGGATTTCAGCCTAAACTACCTCTTATGCAGCAAAATTTTAATTCTATGGTGGCTTGAGCAACCTCGCAAAAGTATTTACAAAATAGCAGCACAAAAGCGTATTTTTGCATTGATCATTTTGTTGATTTACGTCGCGCAATACAAATTCTCCAATATTCATACATTTACAGTTATATACTAATAATACACATCTTAGCAATTATATTTTTAAAAAATAATACGTATGTACCTAAAAATAAACACTAAAGCAACGACTTTAGCGTTAATATAATTTCATTAGCCGCAATCTCAAAACAAAAGTTTTGGGTTTACGCCACTATTGCGCTGATAGCATCATTTTTCGACGGTGCAAAATAAGTGTATACTCGAACTAGCTGCGCTTTTGGAAATCCTCAGATAAGGTTGTAAACATGCAGGTAAATTCTAGAGATAGAACTTTCCAGTCTACCTACTATCCTCGAATGCCAGAAACTAGGCCAGAGTTGCAATAACAGCTCTCCCAATTATGTAGAATACAAGAGGTAAAAAGACTGTTTACCGTTTGCAGGGAAGAAACCTTGCAGGGTATTGCATTACATCTAAGAATAACAACTTATACAGTATGTAACTTGATTCTAGATCCGTTTCCCTTCCATTCCACATTTGCCCACGAACAGTTACCCACTTCAGTCTCTATGCCCACCCAGCAGTAACCCAGTATTCCCAAGGATCGACGCTGAAGAACGTTCCACCAATGTCCGCGTCGACTACCCGTTCCAAGCAATCCTGAAAGATGCAAAAAATGGGATTTAGAAGGGTCGCCGATTGCGCAGGGGAGCTAGCGATAGCAGCGAGCCTGACATCATCGAATTACGTATCGACATGGGCCGAAGAATCCCCGTTGACGTTTCAGGGTGGTCGCTGACGGGCGAACGTCGACGTGGACGCATTTAGACGCGCGCAGGATTACGCCGCTCTCGACGGAGACGTCACGTTGGCCGTCGGTGTAACGGGGCAACGAATTCCTTTTCCGCTCGACCCTCTAGGATTTATTTGTAGCGCGCGCGATTTGATTATTTTCCTTTAAGCCGAGTTTCCTTCCTTCGACGTCCACGGCTGGTTGTCCTTCGATGGACGTGCCACCGCGAGGGGGGCTCGTGGAAAAATAAATGAGGCAGCAAATCAAAGGAGGCTGTTGCTACGTCCCCCTTGCCTGTTCCTCATCCTCTGGCAACCCTACCCCCCGCACACACTTTCAGCGCCACCGCGCTTTCAGCAGCTTTGTCAAGTGCCCCGACATCGCTCAACGTCTTCTTCCCTTGTTTGTTGCAGACGTGCCCAGCGAGCAATCTGTTTTCGTGATGCTGAACGGCGAAGAGAGCGAGCTGAGATTTCTCAACATCGTGAACCCGAAGGTGAGCAACCGTTGTCGCGGTGGTGGGAAACGGTTTCGTCGAGGGAGAACCCTTGGAGGGTTGGTCAACCCCCTGCTGGATAGATTCAGTTGCTTATATCTGTAGTGTCTCGCGGTTAACTGCTTGTATTATTTGCACAGTGTGGCACAAGCGGTTTTGTGTGACTGTAATTATTCTTGGTATAAACTGCTAGCTAGTGTCGTTGAAGGAATTTGTTTCAAGGAAGGTGGGACATTGGGTACTTTGGTTCAGGACCGGCCTTCTCTATAAAAGGGCCCTTATGTAAGAAATATTTTGGGGGCTCAAACAATTTCTCAACGGTAAAAGAGCATAACGTCTTTTCAAGAAAAGGGATAATAATAAGCAGAAAGAAAATAAAAGAAATAAGTAAAATAAGCATTCAAATATTTAAATATATGGCATTTTTATTGTCATATAATTAATAATACTAGATTTTTATGTTATTATATTAGACATTGTATTCTAATTTCATTTTTGACAGTGGTTGTATACCATGATATGGTTATCGCAACTACAATTGCGGTATGTCCATAGTATTGTATTATAGTAAATTCGAGTCGGTTTATAAAATTAATTTAACTTTAATCAAATAAAATTTTTGTTCTCATTTTTTTCTTTTCGTCCTTGTTTTCTGAGGGTTTTCAATGTTTTTGCAATTTGTGGGATAGTGGAATTCATTCGTTTCTGTGGATAAGATGAAGTTGATTATTGTAATTTAATGGTAGACTTATTGAATATATTATAAACTCTATATTATAAATTATAAATCCATAAACATTTTGGATTATGTTGAATGTTATATCGATTTAGAGATTTTCTTATTTGACTCAATACCTACTCCTTATTTTTGTTTTTAAAAGACGGAATTGGAGAACATATACCCGGACGCCTTCGTTGTCATGTACTCTGTGATCGATAAGGCGTCCTTCCAAAGGGCCGAGGAGATCCTCGAACGTCTGCACGATCAGGACCTCCTGCGAGGGAAGCCAGCTATATTAGTTGGCAACAAAGTGGATCTGGTTCGATCTAGGGTGGTCTCTTCCCAAGGTTAGTGCATATAAAAAGAAACTCTCTTCTTATTCCTCAACCCTTTCTCCTCGAATCAACATTAATGAAATTAATACCCCGCGATCTATAAATACGCTTCAACCCAGGAGGCGTAATAAATAAACTGCCATACAAAATATCAATATTCATTGATTTATAGATAAATCATTTTAAACTTCACTTGCTAGTATGTACATTTATACACACTCTAAAAGTTTAAAGAGGAAATATATTCCAATTGAACCCCTCGAGAACAAATATAAATTAAACGCCAATTGCATTAAACATTCCTCACCTCCTTCAGTACAATTCTAATCAATCAAAACCCTACAAGTACTACAAAACAAATATTCATTTAACCGCAATTGCATTAAACCTCCCTCGCCTACTTCAGTAGGTACAATTCTAATCAATCAAAGCCCTAAAAGTACTAGAAAACAAGTATACATTTAACGCCAATTGCATTAAACATTCCCCACCTATTTCAATACAATTCTAATCAATCAAAACCCTAAAAGTACTAGAACCCCTCCAGAACAAATCTCTAGTGGGGCGGGCAAACGATTAGAATATTAACAAAGTGCTGTATAAGATCAGGTGTTAAATTTTGGACGTGAAGGTGGATAACATGTGTTAAAAGATTCACAAAAAAAAAACAACAAAGAACCTGTGTAAGCTTGCGGCAAAATCTACCTTATACTCGCTTGCCCGCCCACCAGAGAAATATCCACCCACCTCCAATTGCATCAAACATTGCTCGCCTATCTGAAACAACCACCCTCCCAGGGTAAAGTTACCAATGGTCCCGTGCTATTTCCAAACGCCTAGCGTATGTCCTTGCCGGCGACCGGGGTTAAATATACACCCGCCCCTTTTCTGATCCATGTCCACGTGGTCGACGCAGATGGCAAGTGCATGGCCTGCACCTATCGGGTGAAGTTCATCGAGGTCTCGGTCGGCATAAACCACAACGTGGACGATCTGCTGGTCGGGATTCTGAATCAGATTCGACTGAAGACCGTCCAGGGGAGTGCGGAGAATCGGGCGGCGAACGGCGGCACCGAGGGTGGAGGGCACTGGTACAAATCCAGAGGCGTGGTGCGTGCCAGCATGAAAGCCAGGCAAATGTTGACCTGGCTGTTCGGCAAGGAGGACAGCAAGTTCAAGAACTGCGAGAACCTTCACGTGCTTTAAACAAGGGGGTAGGGGGGGGGGTGGATCTCTCGGCCGTACCTGAGGCTAGATGATGGGGCAGTGTTGTTCTTTCCACGCAGCTCGCATCACTGGGAAGTCGTGAAATTTTCTGGACGACAATGCTCTGATGCAGAAAGCACTGGGATAATTAGTGTCTGCCGATATACACTATGGGACACTGGACAGTGTACGTCTGACAAGTATATTGATACCTCCATTGCTCTTTAACTTGTGATGATGGAAGGATGTGGTTGTCAATGTTGTTTTCGGGGTTTCAAGACCGTCAGTGGCTTTGAAAATGGAGCCACTGGTTTCTTAATTATGCACAAGGGAAGTTCGGCAAATGGGATATTCAAAAAAATCGGAAACTTTGGGGAAATGTAGCTCAAGTGTTGAGAAAATATCTACGAAACTGTAAAAGATATGAAAAAGAAGTTGAATTGATAGTTCTGAAGTTCTTTATGTCCTATAAAGCGGCGATGCAGGATGTGCGAAAAATATTATTCTTTTAAAAAATGTATCCCTATCACTCTTTTGTTTTTACAATTCTTTAGAATATTGTAGTATATCGGAAGCTGTAAAACTTTGAATAGAACTTTTTTCGATATTTTTTACAGTTATAATATGAAAACTCGCAATTTCTTTGAGGTTTCCACCCTTAGGACCGTTTTTTTGCCGAATTATCACTTGAGCTACGTTTCTCCAAACTATCAAATCTTTTTGAATTTTCAAGTTGTCGAACATCCCTTGTCAATTTAATTAGATATGAAATATTTCAAAGAGATACAAGTAGAATGTTTGGAAAATATATTGATACGAAGCAAAGTACGGGAACACAAGAATAAACTATATACATTAGGTGAATTATCTTCCCTTTCGTCTGAGCATACAGAAAATATGTTCCCTTTTTAAAAAAAGTATGGAAAACTTCGATGAAAATGGAAAAATCTTTGAAATCGAGCATCTTTAATTTCCATTACGTTTTTAAAAGTTCAAAAGCAATGAAGGTTTACTTATACGTGTTCCACATTGTATATATGATACACACTCTGGTGACAGTGTTTCGTTTGGGAGTTCTCGCGAGGGTGGCCAATTCGATTCAGTGAACTGTTCAACTTTGGTATGCATGTTTCTCTTATTTTTAAAAAAATCCTCGTGCTTCCCATCTCTTTCTTCTCAATAATATAAGAACATTAAAGGTGCAGATGACTGTGGATGCTTGCAACAATCGCAGAGATCCTTCGCGCTTCCTTCAGCTCCGTAATACCGTATATCCCCTAATACATTCACAATCCACTTACCAATATACAGACCGCGGCTGTCGTGATTCCGAAATCCGTTGCATACACAGAGAATATCGCTTCAAAGATTGATAAGATTATTTCTCTGTTGCTAAAGAATTCAAAAATCATGCACAGCGTTGAAAGATTAAGGTAGAATATTTATTTGTTGCGAAAAACCTATCAACTTTGCATTCAGAGAATATATAACTTTCGTTAAATATTTTTTGTAACAAACGAAACTTCTGTTTTCCAAAGACGGTTCAAGTTGAAACTTTGAACTTGGCGCGTGATGTATCTAAAAATCCTTAGGAAACTAATTGTACGGATCGTGGAACGAAATTGGCCACCCTCTTCGCGAGAATTGGAAAGAATGGGGATGTCCAGCATTGAGGTGCGATCAAAGTGCCAATTAATCCAAACGAACGTGACCCATTGCTTCTCCATGAACGATTAACACTGAGTAGAACGTACGGACATTCATCGAGGATCTACTCGACGACTAATTTTAGTATTAATTCGCCAAGAGCATCGTCAATGTTAAATGATTCTGCGTCCACTCGACATCACACTCAAGAGGTTCAGGACAGAATTTATACGCGAGGTTTGATTAATCCTTTGACCCTTCAGTTCTCTTCGATCGTTTTTAAAAAGAGATATTACATTCATCTACCTTAAAAAATTTCATTCTTTTATGCAATAATTGGATTTCACTCCCTGATACTTTCAAAACCTTCTGTCAGAGACATTAAAAAGACGAAATGAAAAATACATAAACGTAGTCTTTGTTTTCACGAAATGCACATGCGAGATTTCGTTACAAAGATATATTAAATTAATAAATATCTGATTTAAAAAATGAATTCTAACGACGTGGAAAATGATCGACCTCCGGTTTAAATTTTATTCTCCTTTTTCTTTTAAAATATTCGAATTTCATCGATAAAGACTGTCACCGGTGCAACGATTGCTAGCACATCGTGTGACAGTATTGTTTGAAGGGAAAAGGTCAGCGCAGGTCAAAGGGTTAGTCGGGGAGGAGAAAGAAGCCCGATACCAGACAGTTCAAAAATCGACTCCAGGACGGGTACGAAGGAATTTAATCGGACCATGGCACGAACTAGTGGCCATTATACTTTACGACGTTACTTGTACAATAAGACCAATTTAATCTTTTTATCCGAGCTGTATATACTGGTAAGTTTAACGATACGGATCTGTGTACCTATTATGTCAAAAGCGAGATACGTGTGTTGTTATAAATTATAAATTACCCCCAGGCGAGTGTACATCGTCGTATGTATATTCCGATGGTATACTATATCTATGGATCAAAAGCAGTTAGTTTGTGTAGATGTATGTTAAAACGATTGACGTGTTACTGTATTGCGTGTTTTCCTCAAATGAACGGGTACTAAACGATATAGACGTCGATTGTAATGTCTACCGAGATGAATATTCTTTTTGAAATTTTGAGAGCGAATTACGAAAGAAGAAAAAGAATATATATATATACACATACACACATACACATATACTGTCCACTGTCTATTTTCTGCGATCTCTACGCCTGTATACCCGAATTATGTATACACATATAGTACATACATATGTATATGCGTATATTTAATCGAGCAGCCCTGTGGCGGGGGTGGTTTCCGCGGCGCATCTGTTTCAGGGGCCAAATCGAAGGGGCGTCGAGTGAAAAGAGTTGTCGAGAGTTACGTTAGGATGTGAACGATATTCGATCGAAGGGAATGCTATTTTGAAAGGAGTAAGAATTAGAAAGGGATGAGCGGAGTGAAAGCTGGAGGGGGCGTAACGAATTTAAATAGAATTCTTAGTTAAAACGAGGCATTAGATGGGCGAGAACAACAGTTCCCGAGGATTGTAAATTGCTGGCAGGGTGGAACGGGTGGAAGGTATATAATGAATTAGAATGCTAAATTAAGTCAGGTCATTTGGTTCGGGAAGACACGATTTCAAAAGGATTGCGCGGGGATGGCGAAGTGAAAAGGGTGGAAGCTCAAAGACAGTAGCGAGCTAAAGTAATTCCTACGTGAGGGCATAGTGGCATTAAGCTGGGAGGGATTTAAATTGCAGAGTGTACTGCAGCGTAGGAGGTATCAATTTTAAACAGTTTTCGATATAAAGATACTTCATGCACCGAGCAGGTACAACTCCGTGAGTCTTGGACCAAGCTGATTGTGAGTAGTTTATAGGGCAGAGAATTGCGTAAAAAATATACTCTCGGAAGAAATTGGGAGTTTAAATAAATGCCCGAGATGATATTAAACTTACAATTCGATCGAGCAACTTATCACAGTTTAACCCTTCGTGGTCACACTTCTGTGAAGTTTCGCGGTGGCCACACAGGGTCCAATAAACCCGTCCGATATTTAAACAGTTACCGTACGAACTGTATCAGTCCAATCAAATTCCAAAAATTATAGTGCACACTTTGAACATTGCAAAATATGAAGCAGTCACGTTTTGTAAGAAATGAAATGACAACATGTAAAAAATCAGAAATGTCCTGAGAGATTAGTTTTTTTTTTAATAAAACAATCATAACTTCTTCAATTTTCAATTAATTTTCGTACAGATTGTGGCTGATACTAATAAGATATAGTCCAAATATAAAGTTTCATAGTGCGCGTTTCAAAAAAGGTATTTATTTTGAGATCTGAATGTTTTTGTACCGGCTGCCACACACCAACGGACTTTTTGATTAAAAAAAACTGACAGTCTCTACCGGAAGAGGGAACCTCAAATTTCCAAAGTTAAAAGACGGGCCTATTGGACCCATAGTGACCATGAAGGATTGAAAAAGTAAACATATTGCACGAGGTGAGATAACAAATCGGACAAACTGTTGAACTATAAGTAAATACCAATGTGAAAAGAGAAAGTGATTTAATAGAGACAGATTAATTTTCAATCTTTTATATCACCACCACGCCTTCCTTCGATTCAACGTGAACCGTGGGACAAACCTCGTCGCAGTGCTGCCACTCGAAATCAAGGATCCGAATAAAAATACTAAGACGTAAGATTTGAACCATCAATCCTGTGTACTTGAGTGGGAATGGTTCCCTCGATGGCAAGCCGTTTTGCCCACCGTACGAAACGTCGATTCACGACGATCGCCGTCGACCAAGTTCGTTCTAGTTCGTATCAGTTGCGGATTACATACCAGAGTTAACCGTTTTTCGTGTGTTGTATCGGTTTTTGCGTCGTCGTCGTTGTTGTTAATTGTTGCATTGAAAGGAATAATGGTGCGAGCAAGATTCTGTTAGAGCGGCGTCACTCCGACGCGAGGACCTTAAACGGAGATTCTTATCAAGTGCCTTTGTGTATTTTTGTAATTTACGCTAACTCGATGTAAGTCTTAAAAAGAAAAGAAGAAATACGATCAGTGTAAACATTCGAACGTATGCCGATGGACGAAGCAACGTAACGCTCTTCTTCATTTCCCGACGATTTCGTTTCGTAGGTGATTCTCTGCACGCTTTAACGACGCCTGGACTTTCCATCATTCTTTCCTTAATTTCTTTCCATAGTTTCAGCACCGCCGGTTGCTTCCTTCACATCGCAGTGAATGCCGCGAGTGCTCGCGGGCTGCAGGGTCATTACAGGCCTGACACCGAATTCGGAACGATCGGCAGAGACAACGCGTCGCGTTGCTGTCCTGTGAACATCTTAGCCCTTTGCGGTTGGACGTTGCACAGTGGAGAATTTGCTGGAAATCATGGGCGAAAGTAAATGTTTTTTATTTAAAAAATCTGTGAATTGTGCTTCATTTATGAAATATCACACCATGTTTTTCCACTAGAATCAATTTTTAACCTGTGATTCTCTAAGAGATATGCAAGTTCAAAATTAATAGCGTTAGAAAATGGATTTTTCAGGTAAGAGTGGAAATTATGTTACGATTTATTGTCGATGTAAGAAGATAATTTGTCAGTGCTGGTATTATCGAATATGATCGAAATTTTTATTTACTTTAATTGTATTATTTTTGCAATATTTGTACAGCTGTGGTAGATAAAAATACGACAGCTATACTTGTTTCTTTCTTTGAGCGAATAGTCGTGTATCGAACGAGATTAAACTTCGATTTTTTTTTAAATTGAGGTTTATAGGTCACAGAAAAAGTTCTGATTGAATTTAGCTGCGACAATCTTGTTATCGTCATTTGTAAATATTAATTTTGTCCACAATTTTTAATTCTATAAGTAAAAAGGAATTAGTATGTTATTGTATATATTCAATATTGTATTATAACAGTTATTATTTGCGATTAAATATCACGTAGAATGCGTTTTATGCACATTATAAAACTATACACGTATAATTGAATGTTTTAAATATATTAAAATAGTATAATTAAAAATTTTTCATTAAAAAAGTACACGAGTATTTTTCTAGAGTCATATTATTGTAATTTATTTCAACAATTTAACTTCCATTTGGAGATATTAATTTTGTCTACGATTTCGGGCAAATTCGCCACTGTGCGTTGCGCCAGGGGTGACACGAGTTCGTTGGTGATCAAAATGTCGCGTCTGAAATGAGACGAGATCGGGAAAGGAACACTTTAGGCCTATCCTAGACGAAACAATCTCAGTGGCGCGGTGACAAATGCTATTTTATGCTGCTGAAAATATGGGATACTTCATTCCTTCGTCGTATCAGTGAATGAAGAAGTATAACGAGGAGCAGATTAAATTACAGTCTGCAGTAGAAGAGGTATAGCAAACTCGCACAATGAGACAGGCGTAAGGAAACGTGGGGACAAGTAGTTCGAAATAAATATAGGGAGACAAGGACTGGAGCCTCGAAACAGTACCAGGTACTGTATAGTATGAAATATCGCAACTATAATTAAATTCCCATTAATCCCATTGTAGGTTGCACGAAACCCTAAAATCCTATAATGGGATACCTTATATGACGCTGGGTCTGTCTACCTTAATTGCTGCCACCATTTAACTGCCCAACTTTCGACTTTGCTGTGCCTCTGCTATTGACTGTACGATTTATACCATAAACACACGACGAATCAGCTACTACCAGTTAATTGGTGGAGGTTCTCGTAAGATGTCTGACCACAAAGGGTTAGGGAAAACTTTACGTCAACAAATTGACCAGCTTTTCCACGGTACGCCCACTCTATGTCCTCTTACGAATCTAGCTGTTAATCCGGACGATTATCGATGTATCCTCAGTGCTGTAACGCACTCGTGTCTGTTCGGTGTAACGTGTGACGTGACAATACTGCCATCCCTTTGGTCGAAAGAGATACGCGGAAGGATCCGATCGGGGAGCGACTGTGCCCGTCGCGACGGTTTTGACGCAGCGACAGAAGAACGACGATTAGCGCGGACGTGCGTCCTTTAACGGAATATTTTCGATGTAAGATAACCTGTCATCCAAGGAAGTCTGACGAATGGCTCTAATCCCGTGGGATTATTGTACATCGGTAATAATAAAGAAGTGACATCCCAAATAATTTTTCGTTGTCTTTATCCGTGTAGCTTCTAGTATTATCATCGTTTGGCTCCCAGCTTTCAGAAAGACACTTGATATTAGTATACTTGCTATACATAATCGCTGAATTTTCTTTAAATTGCAGTTTTGAATATGAATACTAAGAAAATTAATTGAAACGTAGAAAAATTTAGATATCTATTTAAATGTCTGTTCTGAGAAATTTTAAACTCTCAACTCTTTGTGGTTACACGAAGTGTATCGCACCCCAGGTATTTCCATTTTTCTTTGCAATTACCTATTTCTGTAATTTTTTAGACCTTAAGATTAAAATTTAAGAATTGGGCGAATTTTAATAAGAAAACATCGCGGTTTTCCATAACTATTTTCTCAACTACAACTTTCGTCATATCAAAATTTAGATTTCTAAAAAAAGACTATTACAAATGTACAGTCAGCACTCAAAAGTTAAAAGATTCGACAATACGAAAATGCGCTGAGGCGCAGTGAGCCTCGTATGACCAATTTGTGATTATCAGAAGATTTGACCACGTTAAAGTGTTAATACAACAAAGAATCAGATATTCTTACGTTTCATTTTAAGAAGCAGAAACTTGCGAATCCTTCTGAAGAAGGTAGATTTCTTTCAATTATACCTTACAATTGTAATTTTTTCATTTTGATTTTGTATATTATATTCAACGTTTCATCGCGAGTTGGAAATTTAAAATCGCCTCTGAAACCATCCACGAGTACAAAAACCAGGTTTTTCGATCGCCAATACGAGGAAGATGGTGAACTTTCTGACGCCGACATGATGCACACGGTCCCACCATCGAAAACCTGTACTTTTTCAATGTTAATATCGTATCGTAAATCTTATCGCGACGCTTAGTTGATAAATAACACCGCGCCAGACGCATGCGTCCTGTGCATCGATTATTTTGATTGGTGCCAGATATTACCAGCCTCCAGTCGTGGCAGCTTGCCACGGCGGAAAACGAATGTCGATTTCTTGTAACCTCGAACCGGTACGATAAACGATAATAAACAACACTGCAATAAATAAAAAAGGAATTATATCGTAAATGAAGGAAAGCACAGGAAAATGCGAGGGAGCGACGCCTGGATGACGGATCAACGGAATTCCTTATCGAGAAAGGTAAATAAATTGGAATTACATGTTCCTTAAATTATTACAAGTGAAATGGGATTTAATTAGCCTCCGATATAAATTATACGTTGCTTATTCTTTTTATTTTACCTATATGTACGTCGAAGCTTTTAAATATTTAAGCTGAGTTTAGTACTGGTTTTCTTGCAGAACCCCTTTGACATCAGAGAATTTTAATCTCTGAAGGGTTTCGAGGGATTTGATAATGGTTGATAAACAGCATGGCCTCTGTCAAGCCAACCACTTGCAAAGAGGCAATCCGTCGATGGGAAGAGGAAAACGAGCAGGAAGCTTCCACCGCGAAAGAAGTTCTGCTGAACTTTCAATGGCCCCCTATAGAGAAGATGGACAATGCTTTGGCGACTTTGGTCAAGTGCGAGAAACTTTCCTTGTCGACGAACATGATCGAGAAAATCGCAGGTGGATACCACTGACAGCTTTCTTCTTCTACTATTACTGTTTTCCTGAATTTTCTTCACACTTTCATAAAATTTCTTCATTTCTACATTTCGAAGCTTCACTTCCTTTCGCTAGAAAATAAATCCGCGTCGATAGGGAATATAAATCCGTGATCCGCCAAACGTGTGGCAATTCGCGCGCAATGAAGCGAAACAGACAAGAATAATGAACGGGGAATGTTCGACAGGGCAAATAATTCGATGTGAACGGAATTACATTAGAGGTGACGAGGAATGGACCGCAGGTGCCAGTCGACCCCCTTAATTGACGCGTAATTTCCTCGCCATTAATGCAATCTGATGAAAAACTGATTATTCTGTGGAACATCCACCTCCTTCCACAAAATTTTCTACCTCTCGAATAAATTATCAATTATTTGAAATGATTAAAAATCAATTCCACTCGGGTTTCAAAATTTCCAGAATTTCACACAACACTTCCACGAGAAAGCCCAAAGATTCGAGCGAAAAGAATTGACGTATAGACTACTTAAGCATCTTCTATTCTCATCTAAACACTTTCGCGCACATTCCTAACGCGAGCAAGGCTTTGCGAACCAGATATAACTAATCCACTTAAGTCGCTTATTACAAAGTGAATTGCCATTAAATGGAGCATAAAACTGAAGATTTACTAAAGGTACTCTCGTCTGGCGCAGGGATCGGGACGTTGAAGAACCTAAAGATCCTCGCGTTAGGTCGCAACTTAATTAAAGGATTCTCTGGGCTCGAGGCTTTGGGAGACACGCTCCAGGAGCTGTGGATTTCGTACAACCTTATCGAGAAGATGAAGGGGATCAATGTGCTGAGGAACCTCCGCGTACTTTACATGTCGAACAATTTGGTGAGGGAGTGGAACGAATTCAACAGGCTCCAGGAACTCGCCATGCTTCAGGATCTCGTTTTTGTTGGGAATCCAATTTGCGAGAATCTCGAGGTACTCTTAATCGTTCCTTAATCTTAGATCTCGCTTTACAGCCAATCCACGTAGCCATTTATATTTTACAATTAGATTTCTCGATACGAAGATACTTACATGTTTCATTTTCTAATCAGTGTGCAATTAAAGGACGTGTAGTTTTAAATCTAGAGTCGTCACAGCCTTCAGTAAGTTAAATTCAAGAAGTTGAGATAAGAGAGCGATCAACTAGAAGAAATGCTGTGAAATTTAACAGCTTACTGTGTTTTAGATTTACAATTCATCAGGTTTCCAAGTAGCAATAACACAGTTTATTTTAGCTGTTTTGATGTTTCAATGTACAGGTTAACTGCAAGATCTCCTTATGATGCTGAACACAGATTTTTAGCGCTGAATGTATCAATGACGGTATATGTGACATTTTTAGGGGGATCAGTGGAGGTCAGAGGTCGCCAGACGCCTACCAACATTGGAAAAACTGGACGGTGAACCGATTATTCGATCAGAGGAATGTTCATGTGTAAACCAACCGCAGACACTCGACAGTTCTTCGCAGTCCCAGAAGTCGGTCGAGCAAACTACTGGACAATAATGTTACAGCATATTTCTACACACCTTTTTCTTATTCTACATATTCAGCCTTTGCTTCCTCCTTTTTATCAAACATTTTTATAACAAGCCTTTTACGTCATTGCTACTTTTTGAATTTATTCCACGTTTTATATAAAGTGTAAGAACAGCTGAACTTTGTATAATTTTATGCTAGTGAGCAATATTAACAGAAAATAGCGAAACATATACATATTTTGAAATATTAAATCACCTACAACCTGCATTTCCCTGTTTCTTTTCACGTGGACTCAAACTTCCTTCTCTCTATCTACAATTTCTTTTTAAAAATCCTTTCTACTGAAAGTAACGCCTCTATTATTAATTAGTGGGTTAAATAAATACACAGAACTTGATCTTTTTCTCCAAACGCAGAGCTTCGTTCCCCAACAAACACCGTCCCATGAAAATCGAAAAGAAAATTGTGAAGAGTGAGGTGCAGAAAGCAAACGACAACAGTCCCGTACATTTATATTAATTTATTCGTCTCACGATACAAGACAGATCGTACATACGTTTCTGGTGATTGTAAAAGGTTGAAAAAAGCAAATAGAGTTCGATCGGATTCGATGCACGAGAATATATCGAGGATCGGGCAGGCGACATTTCGAGAGATCATCGTTTCTTCTCTTCTTCTTCTTCTCCTGTTTCTCATTATTATTTTTTTTTTGTTGGTTCGTTTTCGCGTGTCTACTTTTGTTTCTATTTTTCGTCGACGCCGCGTGAGATACAAAGGTGTGTTCTCGAATGTTCGTTACTTCCTCAATGAACGTGTGTGTACGTATAATAATATGCAGACGCAAATAAGACGCGCGCGTGCGATAGAAAAATTGACGAGTGTGCGTTTTGTCATCCGTTCCCGTTTCTATTATCCGCTCTAATACGATTTAATTCAGGTATTTTGGTCGCCAATTTCGATCCCGTCGTTTCCATATGGCTCGTGCCGTGTCGATCGAGCGACAGCCCTTCTAGATACGAGGGCCGAACGTTCGCAGAAGCAATACGTTCTCCAAACGATTCCCTCGGCGATCCTTCGTCTGGTACTCGTCCAATTACGCCGAACCGATTGGCCGCGCGATTCGCCGGCGAGACTCCCGAGCGAAGAAGCCTCGACGCCGCGCCGATAGATCGGGAGAAGCTCTAGAAAGATTCAGATTGTACGAGCAAATCAAACACGAATCCCTGCAGTAGAGACACAAGGGGACACTTCACTGATATTTATTATAACTCTTTTTTTTTCCATTTTTTCCTTTTTACTCTTTTATTCTCTCACGCTGTTCGGCGTGAATCATCGTTCGCCTCTTTCCTTCTTTAGCCCAACTTTCGCTTGGTTCCGGCTTTTAAACGTCGATTGAAATCCGTCGTGCAGATTGCGATAGGGTCGCGTGCGCGCGATTAGGAGAAGACCGGTCGAAGAAGTGGGGGGAAACGGCGGTGGAAAGATAGAAAGAGACATTAGCCAATGACGAGTAAGAAAAATATCGTTATATCGACTCTCTGGGACTGATCTGTATCGTCGAAGCGATGCGAAGCGGCGATGAACGCCTCGCGGCCTTTCCTTGTCCTCCTTTCTTCGTCCCTTGTGAACGCAGTCGATGGACGTATGCCGCAGCATCAAGCTTGAAGACTCATTCTGGGAAGGTATCCTCGGCGAGCAACGATGCTCACGGCCGTTTGGCATTACTTCGAAGTTCCGACGGTCTCGACGAATAGCTTTTGTTAGACATTTATCCTTAGACACATCACACAAGACAGGTTTAAACATTTCTTTCCTCCGTTAATCTCTTCTCTTCGTTTCTTTAATCCTGGCTGGCTTTGTTCCCGACACAAAAATAGTTCTGAATATATGCTTTCTTCTACCCCCTTTGATTTCGTTAATCTTACTGTTCCCCTTTAAATAATACTCCATCAGCTTCTCTTCCTGTTATTAGTTTCGTTAGTTTACCAACACCGATTATATTCAACACGATTTACACCGAGAAAGGTCTGGCGGATATCAGGACGAACGGGGAAGAGAGTCGACGAGCCGTCCGCGGGGATGGATTTTCCGTTCTCTGCTCCTTTATGCCTCTGTCTCTCCCCGTTTGTAGACGGGGACGCTCGATGGCTCTCGCGTCATCGCGACGGAAGCGGCCCACCGTAGACGGGCCCGTTTTACGCCACGGCGAATCGTTGTTTCTGTTTCTTCACGAAGTCGAGGGCCACTTTGTCGCCGACTCTTGTCTCCAGGATCTGGAGGATCGGGTGATCTGGGAACAGAAATGCGATTGTTATTGCTGAACACGAGAGGGAGCCACTGGTTACTTCCGAAGAGGAGAATGGCGATACCCTTTAAATTGATATTCATCAAGCACTTTTCACTTATGAAATTTAACACGTACAGTATTTATTCGCTTCAGGCTTGTAATCTTGCACATGGTGGGGGTGCTAACGAGCTTATAGCATTGAAAGCAAATCAAAGCTTGTAACGAGAGGATACTGTTGGTACCATTTACCAGAGATGGGCATTTAAATAATTTTTATTTAAATAAAAATTTTGAATGACGTATAAAGTAAAACGGTGTTAACTTTATTAAGTTTTAAATAAAATTACGGATAAATTTTTTAACTTTAATTTTAAGGGGTCACTCTACTTTGATCGGCCGAAAAATGAAGCGATATTAAAGATTTCTTCATAAATTCAACGTATAATGAAATAAAACTTTTTGGCATTTATTACGTTACTCTTATATTTGTCTGAATTGTTAATTGAGTTACGGGCGATAGCGACACTCATACAGATTAATCTTTTCGAAGTTTCTGTTTCAGATAAGCCTGAGACGCTATAAAAAGAAAAAAATCTTTTTAATTTTTTTTGTATAATATAAGAGTAGCTTAATAAATTACAAAAAGGTTTATTTCGTTATATGTTGCACTTATTGAGAAAAAATCTTTTAAAAATAGCTTCATTTTTCGGCCGATCAAAGTAGAACGACCCCTTAAGTGTAACTTTACCTTTGACTTTATTTGGCGTTGAATAAATTCAGGGCGAATAAAAGAATTAACTTTATTCGTGGAATAATCTAAAGCTATCTTTTATTCGATCTGTTATTTAAATAATTTTTTATTTATTTGATGCCCAACTCTGCTATCTACCCCATGAGTGCTGAACCCATTTTTCTGACAATCTCTATTCCATATAGCACACTTTACGATGATGCTATATGTATTTCAGTTAACTCGCTTTACACCCGGATGCAGACGAGTTCCTTGGGGAATGAAACGTCCGATCGCCCACCGAAGCAGAAGTATATTTTTATGGACTCACTTCGATTCTTCTGATGCATCAGGGGTAGCTCAGTATGCTTGAGGCCGTGAAAATTGTCTATGCTGGCGTTCGTGTCAGCTACACCTGGTATCGTGCTCAGCCCCAAGAATGCTTCGCCCGCGAAGTCATTCGCCGTGAGGACGTCGTGGTCCATCACCGTGAAGAGCACCATGGCGTCTGGACTTCGACATTGTTCCACGCTCACAGAGCTACGGAAAGGAGCATCGTGTCGGTCATTTTATTATATTCGCGGAGTGTGCATACTTTCTGTATACATACAGAATAGAACTATTGGTAGCAAACATTTTCATGACATTTTCAATATAGAAGAAATATTTCAGGTGATAGATTTAGGTGGAACAGACTATATAGACTAGGGGCATTTGTGTGTGACCCCTTGAAAAAACGATTTTATTTCATTTTTCAAAAATATACATATTTGAGAAGGTACTGTTAATTTTTGATAGAGGAATATCAAGTATTGGGATTTGCACAACCATTTATCTATAGAGCCCTTTAAACTCGTTTTCTCGAAACGTACTTTTTCAGCTGGTGTACATAAAATCTCGAAAGATACGTCCCTGATTGCTCAGAAATTTTTATAGGATAGTCCAGACACTAGTAGCCCTCGTCAGAAGCCAAAATATATTTTTATATTGAGTTTATCATACTTTTTTTATTGAGAGATGATCGAAAAAGATGTTTGGACTTTTTTGAAATTTCTTTCGCTCTCGACGATAGCGACAAGCATACTAATTAAGAATCTCCTTAATTTTTTTGGTCTAGTCCACCCTAAGAGCTCAAATCATCTACGTCAGCGAGACATGATTCTTAAACATGCGTTTATTGCGAGCGAAATAAACACAACAAACAATTAATTTAAAACCGAATAAAAAACATGTATGTATGACGAAAAAGTAGTTAAATAAACTGTAAAGAGAATCATAACGATAGACGTACGAATCGCTGCAAAAGAAAATCATAAAAATTCATCAATTTCGCAGCGTTCACAGAGGAATAGCCCTTTAAAGCTGTTAGAAAAGAGTGGATCTTCTGAATGTACATCGCGTTGGCTACTCACAATTCGAAACACTCGTCGAACATGGGATTCAGTGTTTTCTTCTTGACGTTGGTGTGTTGCTCGGCGCAATGCTCGAAGGCTCTTCGCGGCAGCAATTCGATGATGACAAAGGGGTCGCTGTAACCGTTCGGATCTAGGGGTATCACATCCCTGGCGTTCAAGACCTCGACGCACAGAGAGTCGTGGTTCAAGTACGCCCTCACTGTTAGAACACCGTATTCCGAGGAGACGGTGTTCAATTGGTCCTGGAAAGTTATTGTATCAGTTTCTAATCCAGTTCAACTAGCACCATCAAAAAAAGGGCCATGAACAGAATTTTGCGACGAGAGAAACAGAAACTGCTGTATCTAATAACAGTATAGTATAAATCAAATGTAATTATAACATAGGAACAAAATTCGAAAAGTACCTGAAGTCGTTGTCTATAATATCGGTCGATCAAGAAAGTTGTGTCCATTTTGTGGTACTGCAGGCGTTCTTCCACGTTCAAGAAACTCTGACAGTGAAGCATTTCGTACGGCAATCCTTTCTCATCCGCGTGGAAGAACTTCACCAGCAAGTCGAGGGCCTCGTGGAGCCTTTCGTAAAACATCGCGGGCTTGTCCTGCCAAAGAACAATATATGTATTAAAGTGGGACACTTTAGCTCATTCTTCCTGATACTCTAGTGTACAATAAGTTTAGCGGGCATCGATCAATTCCTACTTACACTTGCATTCCCGTCCATCTGATTACTCAGTTCCCCCAACACCACCTCCCAGATGTCCTGGAGAACCCGATTAAAGTTCACGGTGAGCAAAGCCGCGTTGAGTGCCACCAGATGGACGTCCAAATACTCCAGTAACGGCGCAATGGCTTCTGAAGTGGGCAGACTATCCGGCGACCAGGCCAGATGGAACATCGCCTTCTTTAGGGGTGGTCTCATCTGCGATTCGAACAAACAATGCCTCAGTCTTCATTCTCGGACCAGTTGGATTAAAGCATTCCAGTTATCCATCACTCGAGATGGTCACCGTATGGAACTTCTTTGTGATCGTGATTTATCATTCGTTTCACTGTGACTTACGAGAAGAGGAGAACGTTGCAAAATAAATGAATCTAATTCGCAGCTGCGGCAGACGAAGGGAAGACTCTCGAATGTTGTGATTCAGTGACGCGGGCGATATTTTTAGTAATTTTTAGACAAATATACAGAGAAACTATCTTATCAAAACTTTTGGTTGTAGAGGAATTTAAAAGAAGAAAATTAGATATAATAAAGTTTGTAAATGATTCATCACTATCCTCAAAGAATTCTAACTGCAGACCTCGCTACTGTTCGCTATGCACACACAATTGTACTTGTTGGAAATCTCCTCTTAGTTATTTTAACGCAAATAAATGTCACATGGAAGCTTCTTTTCTGAATGATTAAGGAGTTCATACCTGTGACAAGTCAGAAAATAGGGTCACATTTACGATTTTTTTTCACCTAATGGAACGTCAGATTTAAAAATCAAGATATACATATTGTTGTGTATACATTAAGCTGTATTCTCTTCCAAAAGAAATTTGATATCTCAAGAAATTATGCGATAGCAGTTCCTTCTGTGAAGGCCTTCATAGTTATGTTCATAGCATTTGTGGTACTGAAAATAAATTTTGCACGAATATTCTTCAGACTATAATCAGAGACGATTTTTCGATTAGTGTCTTGTTTTTTTGCAATAAAAGAAGATGCAACTTTAGGTCGAAAATCACATGCCTGACTTTGAGTAGCTGCCATTTTTCAAAACATAATTTTTTTTCTAAATCGGTAGCCGCAAATACTAGATTATAGTTTCAAGAATATTCTTGCAAAATTTTATTTAAATCGGTCCAAATGCTATAACTATGCAGCTGCTATACCATCCGTTGTTAAAAAAACTCTCGCTTAACGCACCTCCTACCTCCCTGCCACGTTAATTCATCTCTTTCCATTTCTGTTGAGAGTGCTTACCTTCGTGCCGATCCTTGAGACGATCTGATTTATGAAGAGCAACATTTGTCCCGGTGTCTGTTCCAGTGGTGACGTCAAAGCGTGCCTCCACTGCACCCGAGCAGAATCGCCCGCCTGACACTCCAGAGCAGTCAAAACCTTCTCCACGTGGAGCTCCTCGCCTAAATCCAGAAGCCACCTTCGAACGTACTCGAGGCCATTGATGGCCACGCACATCTGCAGAACGGAATTACGATATCATCCGATGGAACGAGGCGACACAGCTTCATGTGCATTCCAAGTGTTCATAAAAAAGCAACTCTTACACAATTGCTCCCTTCACAGAGCAGCTAGTCAGAAAATTTCTAGAAAAAAGGAAACTAAGGTGTTTGACGAGATCCTTCAAACAGGTTACTTCCGTTAGAAATATCTTGCTTCGAAAATCGAGGGGTAGTCGGTTCATAGATATTAATACTTAACACCCTTGCTCCTTCAGTTTACAAAGATGAGCAGGTAGTTGAGATGTGTTTGACGGGGATAGAAAAATCGATAGTAAGAGAATTGGTTTCATTATTTTTGTATGCGCACCACTGGAGTCTAAAGCCTTCCCTGGTGCCGTTTCATGACCGCAAGTTGTTATAGATCATTCGCTTGCGTCATTCCAAACTTAGGCGCATCTACGCTCTATGTTTTGCCAGGCTCAGTGCAAGTGTACTAGAGGAAGAACCATCACCCGTTCCCGTTGCAAAGTGTTCTCGACGCAGCTACAGCTATTTCGCGAAGCAGTGTCGTGTCATACTAATGCGAAGCGGTCTCTACCTGAGCGATTACCTCGTCTGTAGTTTTGTAGGGAGTCGACTCATCGTAATACCCGCTGTCGGCCAACTTCTGGTGAGTGAGCTCCGCGTAGTACGCCGCTGAACTGCATATCGCCTGTGGCATAAATAAACAGCTCGGAGAAATTGCGAACACTACATTAGAAATGAGTCTGGGGGATACGTCTGAGGAAAGAACATCAGTCGACAGATAGCACTGAGAATATTGGAGAACTTCTACGGGGAGATGTCTATCAATGCCCCGTAGATCAGCAGAACTTGAGTTACTACATTTTTCAACTTTCACCAGGTCAAGAAATATCGCGTCTTTGGGAATTTATTTCTGAGCAACGAAAACAGTTTTTTCCATTAAAATTATTCAATGAAGATAGAGACATTTTTTAATAATATATACAATTTTTTTCAAGTTGTCTTTGAAGACAAATATGGCAGGCGAGAGTTTACCATGGCGTGTACAGTTGGACGGTTTACGTTATTTCTGATTAACAGTAGAATGTTAAATAAAACTAAGTTGTCTATCGGTCGATGTTCAATTTTTTCTATATTTTAATTTTTACCTAACATACGCGTAATTAAAGGTTCATTTTCTTACACACGATGCTAAGCTTTTTGCTTCAAAGTGTGCTATTTTGTTGTTTTTCAACAAATCGAAAAAAATTAACGTCGGCCGATAGGTAACTTAGTTTTATTTAATTTCGATTGTTAAAATTTTGTTCCAGCAGTCCGCTCACAGAAATAACGTACACCGTCCAACCTTACACATCATGGTATACTCTCGAGTCTCAACTGCCATATTTGTTTTCAAAGGAAACATGAAAAAATTGTATTGTTTATTTAAAGATGTCTCTATCTTTATCGAAAAATATTTCGAAAAAATATATATAAAAATTTTAATCGACATAAGTATTTTTGTTACTTAAAAATAAATTCCCAAAGATGCGGTATTTCTTGACCTGTATTTCTGACAAAGGTGGTCTAACCCCTTAATTATATTCACGAGAATCATTTCTCAATGATCTTGGAGATTTACGTGAAATTCTGTCAATATTACAGTTGGACAAATTATAAACCTCCATTTTTCGAGCTGATGTAATATTAAATAATTATGAAATGGGGAGAAAGTGTTTATCGATCACTCACGTCGACAACTTTCAGGACCAAGTTGTAAGATCCGGGAAGGTCCGGCCACGTCAACTTTTTCCAAAACTCTTTGATCTGCGAACATTTATTACAGCCCCCCAATACTTGATATATTCATGGACCATATTGTGCGAACTTACATTGCCCCCTTTCCGCGACGTACCTGATAGAAGCACGCGGTAACATCTATGGCAGACGTGCAGTGCTTCACTATGTATTCACCAGTGCAGATACGATCAAGCTCGGCCGATTTCCTTACACGCTGGATCGCTTTCAATTTAGCCAGATCCAGCCATTTGTCGACAGCTGGTCTGAACCACTCGTAATACTTGCAAATTGCCAAAGTTTTATGGTCGGACTGCGGCAGGTTCTCCTTCATGCTGAAAGTAATGCTTTTCCTTCAGTCGTGATTACTTTCGACAAGGGGAACAAGTGAACGTAAGGAAGTGAAATTGAAAGGGAACGTAAAATGAGAAAAATTGTAGTAATTTTTATCGGAAAGCTGGAGGGATGCTCAGAGTTGAAGATATAATAGCGTGTTTAATTTGTAATCTCTTGGGGCAATAAAATATTTAACTTCTCAAGTTTTTCTGCGAGATACATATTGAATTCTAGAGATCCCTCGTTTCAAGGTACCTACTTATTTCCTCGATTATATTGAAACATGAATACTGTGGAACTAGAATGTTTCCCGATGCCTGAAGAATGGCAACCAGAATGCCTCGGCGTAGCAATGCCACCGGTAATAAATACCGACGCGGCGCCTGTCGATACTCTTTCAATCTACATCGCGTGTCGTTAAGATCATCTTACAGGCGTTCCTTGTCGCGGCCGCGAGAATACCAAATGCAACAACAACTCGAAGTATCAGAAGCCAGTGTAAGTTAGTATATAGTATTTAATATAGGATAAGTGATATTGTAGTAATTAATGTAGGAAAAATGTATATAATAATGAGTTACAGCGTTAATGATACTAGGCAGTCGTTTTGGTCGAAAATGAAGCTGACTTGTTCTTTGACACAAAGTTTATTAACATAAAAAACATGTTTGTTTAGGCAAAGATATGCAGATTTCTGCATTGTTTTGCAGTGAGAACTTAAAAACGGAGAAAATGTGTAGTTTCGGCGTGAACCTAAATTGAAGTTAATAAAAACTCTTATTCTTTATGAAAAGACACTAAAACCTCATCTTTGTCTAACGAAAAACGCACTTTGTTTAAAATCCCCATTTCATAACTATCATTTTCATAATTTAGCTTCTTTTATAATTTCAGTGCAGACTCAAGGGTATTCTGAAGAAAAATTTACAAGCAGGTCTGTCTTTCGTTTCGTTTCGTCAAAATCGCTGCAAAACAAAAGAAGGATTTTAAAAAGCCTCTTTAATGATCCACCTATAATGTCATCTATGTATAATTCAATATTTTGTGCGAAACAAACGTGTTTTTTTAAAGTTTATGATATGAATAAACATTGTGCCAAAGAACAAGTCTCAGCTTCAATTTTTTTCGTTCTAATTAATTGAAATATAAATGCTTCATTTTCGACAGAAACGAGTGCCTAGTACCCTTAAGAGAAATGACCATAGTAGAAATTATTTATCAAAGACCCTCTCCTTACAATACTGTGCGCGAAAAGTGATAATTTAATTGATATGTACGTTATAAAATCCTGCAAAGCGAGGTACAACTCGAACATCGGCGTCCCTATTTCCGCCCCCGGTGGTAGCACGTACTCTTCATCCGCGTTCTGACCAGGAAGTTGAAGACAGGCGATGGTGACCCTTGCTCCCAGCTCGTTTTGCATCTATGGAACGCATTTCTCGCAATTACATCCAAAGCAGAAATGTTCCAGTGAATCATTCTACCAATGCTCCATCATTTACATTACCGCCACTTTCTCACTTTCCGCAAGTTTTTTTACTACGCCAATTCTAAGTGTCGAGACCCCCGCATGCGCTACAATTATCGATACCGTGTAATTTTTCAATTTGTACTAAATATCGGAAGGATTAAAGTTTCAGATCGAAGTGAAACTTTATGGATATTATTATAGAGCGTTTTGAAATATTTGCCAACGTCTTGTGTATTTCCTGTTTAAATCTTCGTTCTTTGAATGTACGACCGTTGGCCATGTTCTGACGAATAAAATGGTTTAGCGTAATTAAGATCACATGAAAATCTAGTGGTTAAAAGGCGAGGGAAACTTTCTGTTTTAAGCTTTAAACCCATCGCGCCAACTGTTTCCTCGCCGCGTGAGACGTACAAGTAGAAACGCCCCATTAGTGGTCAGACATGCGAGAATAGCTATGTACGTTTTTGTTACACTTAACATTCGGTTAAAAATCTACTCCGAGTAAATAAAGTAATACCAACACTAATAAAGTAGGCACATTTACACCATTTTTCAAAACCAGATTTGTCTCCGACAGACTTGGGTGTTAACAAAATAAAAAATTATTTAAATAACAGATCAAATAAAAGATACTTTAGCTTTAGATTCTTTGACGAATAAAGTTAATTTTTTTATTTGACGAACAAAGTTAACACGTGTTAACCTTATTTGACACATGACGAATAATTTTAACGTTTATTAGTTATTCGAAATTTTTGGTAATTACTTACAAAAGGATAGTCCTTAGCGATTTCGATTACCTTGAAATATGTTTTGTAAATAATTACTAAATTTTTATTTAGATAAAAGTTTGCCCCGTTTCTGGTTTCTGGCAATCGAACCCAAGATAATTCGTAACCCACAAAAGTGTCTCTTCTGAAGAGTGCCACCAAAGATGCATCCTTAAAGAGAAACAAATTCCTCGACCCCTGCAAGGCAAACGCGAATTCGGAACAAAACTCCATGCGCGTGTCTCGCGGATGATGGACGAACGTTGGGAACAGGTGCGCGGGGCCACGAAACTTGTCGAATCGGGGGCTTCGTCGCGCATCACCCGAGAAAACTACCAGATCGAAAATGTAAACCGTTAAACGAGGAATACACTGGACAGCTGGCAACTTTCAAAACTCGGCTCGTTTCCACGGTAACTCGTTTACGAAGCGATACTCCAGCGTCCTGTTGCGTCGTTGCCGACGAGTGTACGAGGAAATATGTTGCTTTTACTCGCAGCGATTAAGGTTGGCTAGTGGACGGGGGTCGCGAGAGTCACGACCTTCGCGATTGTTTCGAGAGTGGCTGGGTGCTGATAGAGAAACTTGCGCGAAAGTGGTGGACTACTGCCTATCGAGAAAAAGTTAATCGGAGGTCGAGGGAAGCAGTTTCACCTGCTAACTGGGCAACACTGGTCGACTCTTCGTTTGAAAAGCGGCTTTCAAAAGTATCTAGAAAGAGGGGTTGCTTTGCACGGCGTTTAAAATAAACGGAATGGTGGAGCGTTCTTAAAGGCACACTTCTTGAGACTCGGGGGCTGTTTCTGGATTATAAGTGACCCAGTTAACAGGTTGTGCGGGAAGTACATTGCCGGAAGTGCGAGAGGAGATCAACTCGGTGTGCTTGATATCTACTGACGACTTCGCTTGACATGCTCAGGAACAAGGAAACCGAATTTCTCCTTCCGCCTTTACGTTTTTCTATGGATTCTACTTAAGGTAATTGAATTACACAGAATACGCTTTGTTAGGGATTCAAAGTCCCTGGAACATTTAATTAATAATACCTAAATAGCAGCATTTAACTCTGAATTTCATTCTACTTCCACTTCTCTAGGTCCCTTTACAGTGTTCTTATTCATGAAACAAGAAGTCAAATCTTCCTGAAATCCAATTCACATTTCTTCCCCTTACTCAAATTTTAGAAACTAAAATCGGGTAGCTGAGCTCGCCAGGGTCAAAGAGATCAAACACGACGAGGTTGCTTAGAATTCCTGTGTCTCAAGGTGGTCTAACTATTTTTAAGAGACGATGCACAGCAAACAGCGACTGTTGCGTTACTTTGCTGAACTGCCGAGCGCATGCATGGGCTTCGATGTACATATATTTGGTGCAGCATTCGCCAAATTACGCGGAAGATCCATGCAGTGTGTGTGTGGTGTGTCGCGGGATACACGTCGCCCTGCGAGAAACGTGCACCAGCTGGAAAGAAGGGGCTGTCAATAAATGGCAACGTCATACTCCGGCATGGCCCTTAACGTGTCCAGCGTCCCGTGAAAGATTCGGTGAAGAATTACGTGTTTCGCGTCAGCACGTTTACGTGGGAAGTAGGATCGATTGAGGGGGACATCTTCATTCGAATGTCACGGATCAATTTTCCTGTGGGGAATTCAAGAGAATCGCGACGCTGTATAAATGGGGACGAGTTGAAACTATAAATACACAACTTCTACTTTTATTCCGCGAAATTGGGACACCCTTATGCCGAAGAGTTTGGTTGCGTATGTTATAAGAAATAAATGCACGAATGTCGTTATGGGATAAAAGGGGCGAAAGCGGAAAGATTAGTAGAAAATTTGTTAGAAATTGACCTGTTAGTGTTCATTCTTCTTCTCATAATAATATCTCCAATTTATCGAATTAAACATCCAACTTAAAGCAAAGTGTTCATCCATTAAATAATGTTTCGTTATACCAGAATCTTTCAGCGTGTTCCTTTCACTTCATGCAACGAAATTGACACACCGAGGATATGCAAATGCCTACTTACACTGTTGCCCAATCTCTAATGAATGTAATCGTAAAAAGCTACACGACAATCCCCTAAAATTCAAGCATTACCGACACCAAAGCTAAAACATTCTACCATGTGGAAGCAGTTGTGTGCTGTCGAGATAAAGTTTCGTCTGTTTCGTTGAGATTACCCCTCAAACCTCTACAATGTCAGAAAGTTCTAAACTTCAGTAATCCAAAGCTCGAGAAGAGCTGATAGTGTGGAACACTTTCAAGAAGCTACCAGCTAAATTAATCGCCCTCCGTTTTATTCGCGTACTCCTGGAAAATACAACTTCGAATCTCATCTTCATTTACGTTAGCCGTTCTCACAGATACCCCTCGGTTCTGGTTTCTTGGAATTCTTCACCCCTCCCCCCTTTTAGCGTACGCAAATAAAAGCAGGGCGTCTCGATGCGAAAAATTCAATTATCACATATACATGGAGATCGAAGAAGAAAGATAGAGAGAAAAAGGGGATGGGGTCTTAACATTTCGTGGTGGTGCTGAAAAAGTACCTCGGAAGTGTTCTCCATGTGTGTCGCCACGTGTTCCGCCAGCTATGGACAAACATCTCGTGTACAGTAAGATCGCGATGACCTGACGGACATTAGAAACACGTCGTCCAATCTTCATTCGGAACCTGGCCTTCAGGTCACTGCGATTTGTTTATTTATAGGGTGTCCCCGCTGTAAATCGTTCGATTAACTTTCCACATGCTAGTATACATATACACGTTTAACTTCAGTCACTGAAATACTTGAAACACTCAGCTGAATGACAGGTTCTCTGTATTTTATTAGAAATCCTTAAGCAACGATTTTTATTTGAAACTAAATTTATCTTCGAAACGTACGTTTACTTGGAACACCCTATAAATAAAGAGTATCATGTTCTGTAGTCATTTCGGTGCAAGGACGTCGACCGAATTCGCAAATGATGAGAGGAGTTAATTATTAGAGTACGTGACGGGATAATTAATTGTAATTTTGCTATGTCGCTATCAGATCTGATTTTCACCGATTTTCTAATTTATATTCTTTGAATACCAACGACGAATGAGTTGTTTGTTTATCAGAGATCGGAAGGAACATACAATTTTTGTTTTAACGAATTTGTTTTTCGCATTTGTCAGAGAGGAACGTTTCGAAAAAAAACACGATCGACGTCTTCCATAAAGCATACAAGCCAAACATAGCACATACAGCTTCGCGAAACAGTGAATAAAATATATAGTCATGTGTTATATGAGATTGTGTGCTTTGATTCTGCATCATCGCGAACTGTCAAGTGAATATTTTATATATCTCCCGTTTATCCTTCACTTGTCTGAGGGGATTACTTTTACCACTCGGGTTGCTTACCAGCTTGTCCAATTGTTTATACACCGCTGAGAAATACGGCACGCCGTTCGTGCTGGAACACAACATTTCATCTATCGTTTGTAAACAGACGCAACATGTTCTTTTTTTTTTTGGTTCGCGAAAAAGCAAACGGCATTCGCGCAAATAGAGTCGGTCAGTTTTTGAAATATACAACTGTTAGTTTTAGCCGTAAATAATTGCTCCATTTCTGGAAGAGGAATTAATCGAGTTCTTCAATAAAAACTGTAAAAAAGGAAGAACTATTCGTTTCTTCGCACTTGTCGAAAAGGAAATTCTGTTCTAATTTCTCTTTTCCATTTTTAGTTGCAAGAGTTATATGATTACGAAAAGAGAACGTATAGAAATTCTTGAATACACATCTCCACATTTTAACGCCTAAGTAACGAAATGAAATTGTGGAAAGTCTATTATCACGCGCTATTATGCGCTTAGAACTGCAGCTTTTCAAGTTTAAAGGCACCTACTTTTCAAAGAGACTGTTATAATACGTCAGCCCCTGCTCCAAGTCTACCAGTAATGCAGTTACCAAGTTTGTGAAGTCCTGCAGGACTTTATCTGCATCCTGATCGGGCTCCTTATCGTAACACATTGTGTGCTGCCTCGTGTCTTCGTACCTATGGGGAAAGGAATATTTGATTAAAAGATTAGATCGCCCTCTATCATCTTTGATAGAGCTTTGACAACGAAACGCTCCGTCTCTCGTACTTTTCAAACGAGAATACACGAATTAAAAGATGTACAACTGCATGTCACACTAACCAATCCAGTGTTCCTTTTCTTAAGGCAGTTATAATTTCTCCTCGAATTTCCTTGTTGAAAGGACAACACGTGCGGAAGGCTCTCATGTTCGACAAAAGTCCCAAACATCTGCAAAAGACACAAAAAAATATACATGCAAGTTTTATTTCAGATTGACTTAATGTAAGTGAAAATTAAAAACTCTTGAAAATTTAAAACGTTAACATTTTGACTTGAAATCGCCTCGGACATAAACATATTGTAGTAGGTAACAGTTTATAGTAAAACTAGTTTTTATGAGTTCATATTTTCGGAAGAAAAATACTAAATGAAATAAAGATTTATAATTTATATTTTATACGGATTTTAATTATTTAAATTTTTTCATTTGATTTTGTTTGCAGAGTATTTTATTGTGTTACATTTTTGTAGATCCATAAGTATTAAATGGAGTCATAAAATTATACGGATTATAGTTATTTTAATCTTTTTTATTTACTTGGTTTTGTGTAGATAATGTATATTTTATTTTGTGCTGTAAAATTCATAATGGGAAAATCGATTGAGTTTCTACAATCAGCCACCCAAATATATCACACAAATCTATCTGAAATTTTCTCCAAACAACTGTCTTGATATAAAGCACTGTTATTTCCACAGACAAATATGTATATTAATATTCCATTAAGCTCCAATGCAATTTTTAATCTGACGTAATTTTTCTTGCCCAGACGGCTAACTTCCCGGACCATTTTCGAAGAAGAATCTAAGAAATACGAGAAATACGCACCGAAGGTAGTAATCGAGCTTCGTGATCGACGGCCGATGCAACGGGGAAAAGAGCACTCGATGCTGTCGGACTCTCTTCAACGTGACTTCGAGGAACTCGTTGAAAGAATCGGCGAGACATTGCTCCTCGTCTCGGGACAGCGTGTCCGTGTGCCATAAATTGTCCAGCTCCTGCAAAGCCAACAGCGATCGAAACGCCTCAAGAAAATTGCGTGATAGCGAGGTGTTGGGTGTGAAAAGGAACGAGGGGTATGCGCTATTTCGATGGCTAGAGCAAGATTCGTTAAAAACCTGAAGTAGACGGTGAAGGATCCTCGGGTCGCAGGTCGGCTGTCGGGCCGTTGCCACCCATTTCACTAATGCTTGCTGCAGTTGCGTGACATCACCTTGGACGGCGTGCTGATGAAGAATCGTTAGTGCCGTTTGTGGCAACTCCCCCGTGAAATCTTCCTAAACAGAGTAAAATGAACCAGGCACGTCAGACGGAAATTGATACGTGTGAAATTTCCCTTCTGATTAATACATTTCTGTTTCTTGTAATATTTTTGTCTTTTTTTCCTAAAAATTTAATAGAATTTCTAGTTTTTATGCTATTGAAGTGTATGCTTTCGAAACAAGTGGTTTTTTATCAGAGTTGGGCATTAAGTAAATAAAAAATTATTTAAATAAGGGTCAAATAAAAGCTATTTTAACTTAAGATTATATCACAAATAAAGTTAATTTGTTTATTCGATGAGAATTTATTCGACGAGCACAGTTAATTTTTTTATTCGACGAACACAGTTAATTTTTTTATTCGACGAATAAAGTTACATTTTTTATTCGTCGAGAGTTTCAACTTTTGCGTGGCACAAATTTTTTCACTTTAATTGTAACTGTAACTTTAACTTTATTCGACGGTGTATTCGACGTCGAATAAATTTCTGGCATGAACAGGTTTTCCACAAATGTAGAGCACTAATTGCTAATATAAAAAAAGTAACTTTATTCGTCCAATAAATTCTCGTCGAATAAAGTTAACCCGAGTTAACATGACGAATCATTTTGAACTTTTATTCGTTATTTGAAATTTGATTTAATACAAATTTTGCCCATCTCTGTTCGTTATGCTCGAGTGAGGGTTGATACGATTACGTGAATTCACTGAGGAATAAAAATTTGTTGTTTGCCAGGAGCAACACATACCCCTTGTTTATTCATCTCATGGTTCAGAAAGACTGTGTAAAGTCTCTCCTGTTGCCTCAGTTCCCCCCAGTTGTCCTCCTCGGACGTCCCCCTGTCTGCCCTCGTCGATAACCACAGCTTTAATCTAATTCTACCCTGAATAGTGCTTCGTTGCGTTCTGGCCTCTAGTTTGTACCATCGCAGCAGCCCGGTGCTCGGAATGTCCTGGTAACAAACGACCAATTCTTTGCTCTACGATGCTATACACAGCACAATGTCTATTCGGAATTATTGATTCCGAACTGACAGGAATAATAATAACATATCCTTATGAGGTCATGAAATAACCTGTCTTCAAGTTCCATGATTAACAACAAGCTACTTATTACTCTGTTTTCAATACTTCTGATTGTTTTCAATGAAATGAAAATTATTCATGAAGCTCTAAACCCAAGGAATTTTCAATGAATAATCGCTGAAGTGACTGACATAATTATTATGAGAAACATTTAAAGTAAGATGTCCTCGTTGTTGATAAATACTGTCCAAAATTAATGGTGCTGAAGTATTAAAAAACAAAAGTGATAGGTATGGGGAAAATGAATTGTTTTGGTTACAGTTTAAATAGACTTACGAGGAAATATTAACAAAACGTAACGTGAGAAATCGTGTACCTGAAGAGGGATATTCACGCAGCCCAGAAAGTCATCTTGACCGCCAGATCTCGCGCTCTGCGCGATCTGCTTGAAGAATCGGCCTAGACCCTTCACGCCCCGCACCTCGTTCAGCTTGCTAACTGCGTCGAGTACCGAGGATTCGTCGTCGTGGTCCCTGAAACTATGTCTGTCAGAGCAACGCAAACATGTTCCGAGTGGAAAATACACGTACATACATTGAAAGCAGAATTAAAGCTTTCAAGCAGAAGCATTGAAGATTCGAGCTATCATAGGCATATACGAAGCAGCCAGCAGCCACGAATGCCCATGACGCGAGCAAATAAGTGCGTAGCTAATGGGAAAGTGGTGCTGCACAATAGAAAAGAAAAAGCTAATAGAAAAGTGACCATAGCTGCGAAGTGTATCGGTCAACGACAGAGGCGGCATATTCTTCTCGCAATTACCTATTTTATACATTATCCATTCTGTATCAGTCATCATCTAGCTATACAATTTCCACTATTTCAATCCAGAAAATAAATATCGATTCGATCTCCGCATCTTCCCCTATAAGTCTCGATAATACACAAAGCACAATAATTGACAACCGCGCTCAATCGATTATTTATTTCCTGGATTCACCCGGTAGCTCGCCTCCAAAAACGAAATATTCTCAACTGCACGACTCACCATATATCCAGGTGCAGGATGTCCGCGTTGATGTCGTCGATGTCGCTGCAAAGGAGAAGACGGAATCGTTAGCAGTCGTCGCCTATCCGTTTTAATTCCACGTAACGCGCGACGTATAATGAGTTTCCGATTGCACATCGATTAGAAGGCAGACAAGCCCCCTCCCCCCCCCCCCTTGGAGCAGTTGGAACACTTTGGTGGTGCTTACAAACGAAACTTCTCGTTCCATCGTGGGCTCAGGGTGTGCGGCTTCACCGTGGTCGCGCGTATAAACTTCGCTGGAACCGCGCCGCTTAAGGACTCTCGATGCTCGCGTCTGCTCGTGTGATCCTTGCGCTTGAACGACAACCTGAAACTGATTTCGAACGGGTCCAATAACTTCTCTCTGTCATTTGTCGCTGTGTCCTCTTCCTTCGAAACGTGAGAATGAAATTCAACGGTACTTTTAACAACCTCCGGGGAAACACTTTAGCTGAATCTTTTTACGATCATCGTTGCAGTGTATTACTATCTAAGAACTATGAGCAACCGTTTCAATTTTTAGTTAACATATTCTGTACTGACAGTGGCTAATTTTAATACTAATATGATGAAGGATATTGTAGGAATTAGTTTTGTAATAAATATGAGTTCAGGAGCCACGGAAAAAAGACCTCGGGTCGATGGGACTCAAACCCACGATCTTTTGGTTCTTTGAGTACTGCTTAGTGCTTAGTCGCCTAACCAATTCCACCAAAGTCAACTCTCCGAGGTCTCTTATTCCGGACTCTCTCTTATGAGACTTCCCGATTCCACAATACTGTCAAGTATCTGCATACAGCCTACTGGAAAAATTTCTGAATATAAACTACTTTATCCACGAAATTACGGATACGCTCTCCACGGATACCATTCGAATTAACTATCTCCACATGACGAATTTCCCTCTGGTCACTCCATATTCACCAAACAACGGTTGAAGCTGCACCGAATACTAAATCCAATTTATCATTGCGCCGAACATTTATCAACCCCTCTAGCCCGCTACAATTTCACCCATCACTCGATCCAACTTATCAGAGACACCCTGGGAGACCAGTGTACCGCGAGCCGAATTATTAATCATGATCTACTCCTAATGCGACGCTGTCTCCATGGGTATCGTTCTCACAGGGTCTCCAGGTGCTTGAGAGCCAGCTTCTCCACGTTCGGCATGGTTGTCTCGCTGCAATCGGAGTGGAACGACGATAACGTGGCGCTGTCAGATGGCACGCGGTCAAACGCGAAACGCCTGGCGATTTCGTTTGGCGCGTCGCCGCGGCGCGACTGAGTTAACCGCTGCGGCCAGCTTCGATGCCTACGAAAAGACAATGGTCGCGAGATAGAACCGCGGGACGCGTGCTTTTGAATGCACCACGGCCTTATTCTGCCTGGGACCGTTGCAAACGGAACTGGCCGCATCCGGCAAGCGCTCATTGTTATCGCGGCGCATTGTGAAAGTGTCAGTCGAGTAGGCGACTGGAGAACGGGCCACCCCCTCTGTTCCGCGCGGCGTGCCAGCTTCTTCGGGTGATCGATCAAGCACCTCGTAACAGGATTAATCGATCACGCATCGTACCTTTCCTTCGGTGATAATTACCGCGGCTGGAGGTAACTCGCTCGAATTCAGGCGGTAAACGAACTTACAGGTGGGACACTGATGGATTCCTTCGTACCGAGAATTGTTTCGGTGTGAATATGGGATTAATTGGGGGACGAACGCTGTTCCCAGCCCTAATGGAGTGTAATTCGTTTAAGATGTTCGTGAAGCTCCAATAGCCTGACGGTAACTTTATCATTTCTGCTACAGAGTGGGGCTGTTAGGGGTTGGCGAACATGTAACTGTCGCGATGTCAGAGATTTGTGGTTCAGACAGCAATTCCTTTTGGATAGCAATGAAAGTTTGACTAGTTAGAATTGATTGCTGGAATTTGTAATCAGTTTTTTGTTCACGCTGATTCCGTTTTCTGATGTCATTTGGAGATCGTAATGGCTTTTCTGTGTACTTGACTCTTGTTTGTTATATTAAGCGGACCCTCCGGTCAAAACACTCGAAAAACAGGTGATTTTTATGAATTTTTTAAACGACGTTATAACGTATTGTAAAAAAATGTTTATGACTGTTATTAATACACTTGTTAGGGTATAAGAAGAATTTTTTGATTCGTGTTTTTGGTCTTGATGCATTTTGTAGGTGGCGTTTACTGCAGCGCTGTCAAAAAGAGATGCGTAAACGGTAACCATGAAATTTACTCACAGGATCGACAAAAATCAAAAATCGAGAAAATTTCGTAAAATTTATATCAACGGCTATCGCATTATCCTCTGTCGCGGTAAAAAAAAAACACCAAACCTATGATAATTGCTGCACATTTGAACGAAATAGTGCAAAAAAGGTACTTTTACGCATAAAAAAGAAACTTGTGTTTCAAAAAATGATGTTAGAGGTTCATATGACAGCGAGACAAATTAGGAATCGAATGCCTCAAGGTTTTTTTAAATCGGTTCATTAGATCTTTTGCAATCGCGGTTACCGTTTAGGCATTTTTTTGGCAGCACTGCATTAACAATAAGCGCCACCTAAAAAATGCATCACGACCGAATACATGAAACAAATTTTTTTGTATCCTAACGAGTGTGTTAACAAAAGCTAAAAACATTTTTAGGATATGTTATAACCTCTCCTTATAAAAATTTCATAAAAATTTTTCCAGCGTTTTGACCGGAGAGTCTTCTGATGTGAGACGTGAGTTAACATTCTGTAACGTATATTAACGTGAATGGTCCAGTATGATATTGATTTATGACTTAATATTATTTATGCATAGATAATTTATTTGTAACGATCTCTGCAGCAGCCCAGAGAAAGATGAACATTCGAACTTCTCGTGGGGAACAGGTTTTTATTCAATTACATGTCACGATATACAGCTAAAGCGGAGTCACAGGGATTAAGTTACTAACTTCTACTCAACTGCCGCCCAATTTAGTTGTGCAACATGTATGTATATATTTGAACGCTTAAAGGCAAGTGCCAAGCTTTCAATCTAATATTTTCTGTTTCAAACAGCTACACGAATTAAATTCCATAAAATTCTAATTGCAAACCGCGCATGGTCTTGATCCAAGTACCAATGAAGTTACTACTTCCACAACTACGTATTGCAGAACAAAATTTCACTTTAAATCTACATCTGTTCTACGTGAAAGTTTGAAGATTAGAAACATTTAATAGAGCACGCGCAATCGATGACCGAATTATCCAAACAGGAGCCCCGTTTCCTCGACTTACCTATGGTGCTTCCGCAGTTTCTCGTGGTGCGAATTCTCGGTTTCAGCCCCATCAGAAAGGGCCCGTGTTGCTTGTCGCGGCCACGCTGGGGGTGAATGGGGCGAGTGCGCCGTTAAATTCGTCTGCGGACTCAGAGGTGCACCTGTATTACCCGGCTGGATTCCCAGCATGCAATAGGGATCGCTGAATCCTGCAGAAAATATAGATACTCACATTCGGGACAATTCCAGCTGGAGCTACACTACATTGCCTGGCACAACAATATTATCAGAGGTACGAGGAATAACAAGTGCAATGTATTCAATGTCATCTGAGGGTGGAGCTTTAACAAGTTTTTTTTAGAATAAAGAATTCCCTCAACAAATTAAGTATCAAGGTTAATATTAATTAAATACACTTGTTTGGCATCGATATCTCTGAGGCAGAGATCGTTGCCAGAATTAAGATTCGCCATCGCAGGGCTTGCATAAGACCTGAAGACTGAAAGTATTGAAAAGATGCACGCAAGTTGGTAGATACACCCCTTCATCGGTGCTCGCGTCAAAGTTTATGACATCGGTGAATCTGACGGGATTACACTTGCGATTGTGTAGGAAATTCATCTATGCATCTGTCAGCTCCATAAACCTACATCGACGGTTCGTGGGAACCTGCATGGCTCTGGGAGAAATGTGTTAAACAAATTCTCACCGTTCGCGTCTTTGGCTTCCAGTCCTTCCGCTTCGACCACCTCCACGCTCAGGACAACAATGGGAGGCTGAAACATCCAGCAGTTGTTTAAAAAAGAGCCATATTGACCGATGTAAAAAAATAAAAGGAAACTTTTCGAACCTCCAATTTAGTTATGCTTACTCAGATGAGTAGAATTTGTAGAGAAAATTCCACCTACATATTGCTTTCCATAAGGACTTAAGACGAAGAGAATACAAAAAGGACAATGTTTAAGGCCATTTTTTTATGAAACGACTTGCATTAAATTGAACTTGAGATGTATAGTACGTCTTGTTATGGGCTCGTATCAACTATGCGTTAAGCGCTCGTCGCTGTCCCCACCACTTCTTGGAATCATTCGGTCGAGAGGGAGAGAAACCCAGGGCGAGCGAGAGGGGACGAAAGATTTGACGCAAAGTTGCTGTCTGCCAGAGTTGGGCATTAACTAAATAAAAAATTACTTAAATAACGAACCGAATAAAAGTTACTTAAACTTTAGATTATTCGATGAATAATGGTAGTTTTCTTATTCCACACCAAATAAAGTTAAAGTTAAAGTTGAGAAATTTATCCGATACTGAAATTGAAACGGTCGACTAATAAATAAAATTAATTTTATTTTTCGAATAAAAAAATTAATTTTATTCTTCAAATATAACAATTAATTTTATTCTTAGAATAAAGCAATTTACTCTATTCTTCAAAAGTTAACTTTATTCGACATATGACGCATTGTTTTTTAACTTTTATTCGTGAATCGAAATTTGTATTTAAAAAAAAATTTTGCCCATCTCTGCCATCTGCTACGAAAGAGAGAAAGTATGATACTCTGTCTGGTTTCATCTTTCACGTGCTTCTCTGTCTTTTTTTCGCGTCCTTCTGGCGGCTCGGAATCGTCGACGGAATTCTTTAAGCGCTCGCAGCCAGCCCGAAGCGAGAGTCAAAAGCGAGAGTTTACTGTACACCTTTCGAAGTCACCACCAAGTGAAAATACATTTGAACGTAATCTTCGCAATTCGGTAAAAATATTTGTAATTTCGTGACCTGCGGATACACGGAAGCTTAAGCATTGTCCTTTCTCAGCGTCGCTGGTAATGGCAACGTTTAGAGGCAAGTACCTTCTCCTCGGAAGCGATATTCAGATAACGGCGATGTTGATCCTGCGGAACGCCGAATGCCTCTTGCGCGTACCTATAAAGATCCTCTTTGTAGTGCGCGTATTGTCCTGTGCTGGCGCCCACCGTGTTGGCGATCGTGTAAAGGACTTCTATGTACAACTGCTCCAGCTGAAACAAGGTTTTCAACTTACATCGTACCAGGACAGTTTCCAAATGATCTGATGTCTCGTTGCAAGTTCTACAACATTCCAGTTATCAATTTAACACTGTAGTTTACACAGAGGCTTGATTTTACGCTCGCGTCCCGTAAACGGGGGTTCGAAACGGATTCTCTCCGCGCTTGAAATGTCGAGGGAAATTCAGAAACATGAGGATTCTCCGGCAGATGCTGGGAATATAAACGCACAAGCAGAATTATGATTCTTGCTTTCGTTTTTAACACAGTGCTTCCACCCTGTTTCGTTCTGTTTACGAGTTTTTTTGTTTACGAGATTTTTGTTTATTTGCAGAACTATAGCCGCGTATTATTTAAAGGAAAGGGGAGGACGGGTAAAACGGATACGTAATGGTGAGAGTTGAGAAATGAGAATTTGACATGCCTCTCACTGATTGTACAAGTTTGAACTCTGTATGTATTTCAGGTACGGTACTGGAAATATAATCCTACCGTGGAAATTAATTCTCTCATTACTGTCATCATTGCTGCGTTTGATGTATTAAAATATCAGAAAGATAATGTGAAGCCTAGTAATAGGATTACACAGAGGAATCTAATTATATCTCCCTTTCGTTGATAACAAAGGTGTCTTAACACATTTATCATTATTATCGCAGCCATTATCGATCATCACGAGTTCCACCTACAAAGATAGATCAAATAATCCCGATAAATTCAATAAATTCGAATAAATCTGATATCCTAAGTACCCATTTAATTTTCTTTGATTAATAAAATTTTTTTATGTATATATACCCACAATTATCTATTTATTTTCTTTAATTAGCTGGTTAGAAACGCTTCACTAGATTCTAAAATCCAGCTCGTATGCACAAAGTGCTGGCAAACAGTCTCCTTTATTCCTCACTGACTTCCTTCATCCCCGCGTTGAATTTTTCGTATCTGGGATTAGTGGGAAACGTTAACGATGAAAGCTTCCGAAAGAGAAAAAGGGGAAGGTGGCGAGATTAACAGTTATAGTTGAAGTTAATGTGCCACTGGCGGAGCGATAAAGAGGAGAAAAATATTTGAACCTGTAACGAAGTAGAATTGCGCGTAACAGCTCAAACCGCCCGACTATGCGCGGAAGATTCCACTGAAATTTGACCTCTGAAAGGTTTCCAGCTTAAACCGTGAAATTGCATATTGGAGTTGATGAATTTTACATGCAATGCACTCATGATTTTACTAATTTCATGTTATAATATCCTTCAAAAGGAAAAGCGTAATATTCCCTTGTATTACATTCCCCCTTCTGTTTCTAACGATAGTCATGAAAAAACTCCTGTTTATCAGTAAAGAGAATCACCACGCGTTAAAGAGGTACATTATGTAAAAAAACACCACTGACGAACTAAAAGATTCAACGATGAAAAGTCGCTATCTTCAATCATCTTCTGGAATAACAGCCCCAGCGCAAGAAAGCGACGTGTGAGATATAAATCAAATGGTTATAAAGTTGTCCAGCAAGGGACGATGTGACGCGCGCACAGAGAGACGCAAATACACGGAGCAGAAATCAAACACGAGCCGATATTAATGGAATCAGCTAGCCTGTACCGTCATTGGTGGTCGCAAATATTTGCCCCCTGTAGGCATGCATCTCCATCGCGTTTTATTTCCCTCCAGCAAAACGTTCGCCATTCGTGGACGTTGAAAACTGTTCCCTAATAAACACATCTCCTGAACTTCTGAAAAATCTCACGAGGCTTTCAAAGTAAGCGTACAACACAAATATTGGAAGCGGGAAGCGAAGTAGACGGCGCAAGTTGAATGGGAAATAACGAAGTCGTTGATTTTCTAAAAATACACGTGTTCCTTTAACGAACGACGTATCAAAGATCATTCCTCGCGTATCAAAGGCACGGGGATCTCGGGGATACGACAAATAGCTATAATTGGACTGTTCGCTTCGTACGAACTTTTCGTTTTCTCCCCTTCACATAATTTCCCACGTCTCTCCACGGTGTCACCAATTCAAGAACGCGCGGAAGAGAAGCTGTAACAAGTTTCAGTTGGAATAATGAGTGGAAAACGATCGCGTCTCCGTTCCCTAACGAAGTGGAAGAAGCAGAATCCGCTTCGTGTCTCCTTGGGGAAGAGAAGCTGGGACGAGTGCTGCACGATTTTCTTAACGATTCGACAGGATGCCTCGTGCGGCGAACCGGGACCACCATTATTCCTGCCTCGCCATGGGACGCTTTTTGTGCCACGTTTTCTTGGAGACAATACGGCGATCGGTTGCATTACGGAACACTATCCTACGAACATGGAAAGCTGGAGGATAAAGGCAAATGGGGACATAGCTACTGTAAGGCAAATTCTTTTAGTATATTTGTTTAGAGTAAATGGAGATTTAGATAACTTAGAGTAAATTGTGGAATTTTGAGCGATCGACAGTGAGTTGCTACATTGAACGAAAGTATTCAAGAACGTTAAAAAGTGCAAGATCAGGAATCCCCATAAGAGGGAACCCGGAATAAGAAGCCGCGGAGGGTCGACTTTGGCGACATTGGTAAGGCGGCTGGCTAGTAGCGCTGTGGACCCGAAGATCGTGGGTTCGAGTCCCATCGCGAGGCCCCGTTTTTTCGTGGCTCCCGAACATGTAGGAATTACGAAGTTTATTCCTACAAAAACTTAATGATAGTATAATTTAAACTGAAATTTACTGATGGAAAATATCAATCAATTTCTCGAAATCTCAAGGATTATTAAATGTTCTTATTCAAGGCAACTCAGTGTCAAAAGGTCCTGACCCCGAAACCTGGATGGAAAAATGCTCGAACCTTGCGAGAGGGCAAACAGCTGTAATATCGAAAGGTCGTGCAAAAAAAAAGAGCTACGATCCCGGGGAAAAAAGTCTGACCCCGATAGCTTTATAAGAAAAAAGCTTTGATCTCGAAATTGCAGTGAGTGAGAAGTTGTAACTCCCAAAGCTAAATGAGGAGAAACCTCTGACCTTAAAAGCTTAAAGTGCTCGAATGTTCAACACATGCCAGGTTTGTTTAAGAGTGGAAACTTCTTCCAATTAGGTATCCTTCGCCAGCTTTACGAACGTTACGAGTTTCATGGGATTCCTTTTTCAACTGTTCTGTAGCTCTATTAAGCACTCTATCATCGTCCAGCTTTACGTTATCGGGCGAACCTGAATTCCAGGTTGACTTTGATGCACTATGTAATCCAGGGGATGTCGACTTAGAATCCAATAATCTACTTATACACCAGGGATGGCCGACGAAAGGTAGGATCATCCTGGCTGCCACAATACGCGATACATGCGTTGGGCAGAGAAGAGGTTTTTGAAGCAGAATATATAGTCATTGCACGGTTTTACTAAAAACTAACACCGTACAGGAATTGTGTGTATATAATTCGAGAATTCTAGAGAAAATATTAGAGAATTATGCAAAAACCGTTTGGGAAGAACGTAAAATAAATATAAGTAAAATTGTCACGTGCACAGTTGCTGAATCAATTTCTGTACCCAAGTTTTCTTCAAGTTATGTAAATTTTATAATCTGATTACTGATTAATTTATTGTCTGTATATAATAATACAGGCACGGAATTATTAAATATATACATTGTTTATGTATGTATTTTTAAATATGTTACTAAATGCTACATGCGAAATATATTATTAAAATGCTACAGTATAAAGGAACCAGTGAATAAAGCCAATGAAGTGATGTTAACTTAGAATTTGATGCTTTCGTTATTTTAGAGAACATCAAAGTTCCTTCAAAGCATAATCGAGAAACCGCGTATCAGTGTTAGCCGATTGACGAACGTTGAACTGGCAGTATCATTAGAACGGCTGTCTTCCGTTTTGATCGAAGCATGCGCCAGTTAAACTGACCAAGCGTGCATAATATTTCAAGCAAAATGCAACTACCAGGCCGCGTGCAATCTACGTTATTGGTATGCCGTATGTGTTGTAATAGATGACAAAATGTGGTGTTGCATGGACAAAGGAATGTACTGGTGAACAATTTGACGTTGATATTAATGAACGTTCTCGCGTCACGTAAAATGGAGACATAAGGTTTCCTTCTCTAGAGATGCAGGAGAAGTTAACTCGAAAGCTCTTTAAATAAAACACTGTAAGTTGTACAAGATGCAAGAAACAGTTTTTGACATACAAACTGGTGGCATTTCACACAAAACCATACAGTGTAAAATAAGTTAGGAGCAGGCAACAAGTAACTCAGAAAATCACCTTCGACCGAATTAATTATAAAATTCTTGAAACATAATTACGTTAGAAGTCAACTTTGCCAAAGAGCTACTATTTAATTGATTAAAGTGGATAACTAGTTTTTTCTGGTACATACAACACTGCGGCAGGGAAGTGAATTGTTCAAAGTGCGCGTGCAATTAAATTCGATGAGCCGCGAGCTCTGTTACGCCAACTGAACGTGTTTAACAACTGTACCGCGTTTTAAATGATAGTAGATTGGTACAAGCTTTTGCGTTTAGTAGGGCGAGCGTGCAACGCGCCGCGCGAGCAGTAAAAACCGGAAGCTTACACCAGTTGCGTTTCGTGTTGCGAACTTTCGGAATTACTAGGACGTGAAGGTAGAGTGGTTTAAACACGAGATAGGATTAGTCTTCTAATGCTTTTAGGTCTGCGTTTTAAACTCGACTTTTCCAGCCTTGCACGATACTGGAAGATTATTTCCATTCGGGAACAGTTTCTACCTCCGTGGCTATGGAATCGAGATTGAAAATCTTTTCTATTAAGTAATGAAATTTCTTTCATCGTTCCTGTGATTGTTAAACTGTTATTACAGAATTCTTGACACAAGACTTCATATTCGTTTTCACTTAGGGGTCGTTCATAAATTACGTAGGGCTTCTTGTTGGGGAGGAGTTCATGAATTTCTTAAGTGTTCTTACAAAGAGAAATTAATTAATCCTAATTTTCAATATTACGAAAATGAATTATATAAACCTTTGGAAGAATTTTAATAACTGAAAAATTGCAATGTAAAACATATAACGATAGGAAGGAGTGAAGGGGTTGGAATATAAAATTTTACGAATTTTTATACTGGGAGAGGAAGGGGGTAAGTAATCGCCAAAATCACCCTTACGTAGTTTAAGGATGGCCTCTGACTTTACAGGTTCCTGTATCTTTGTCCCAGTGTCTCATGTTTTTTAATTTACGAATTGCTGGTTTTTCTAGTGTTCGACAATGTCTTACCTCCTTTTTGGTGAAACGGTACTGTGAGGACGTCAAACTGCTGTCTCTGGACGGGGGTGGTGGTTCCTTCGCTCTGACCTCCACTTCCTGAAGAACCACGAGCCTTCTATTTTGCTGCTTCCAGGATAACGCGGTGAAACTTTCGAAGAAGGAGCCATCCGTCTCTTGAACCCTGAAAGATCAATTACATTTCAGCCTCGTCACTTGTTGCTCATCCATTATCGTGTTGTGCTAAGCATAGTGTGATCCGTTAAAAACTGCCATGGGAAATGACTCCTCGCACGTTCAATGTACAGAAAAGAAGCTTGCGAATTAATCCGGGCCTGACTCGAGTTAACCAAACCGAACCACAATGGACCACCCCGAATCAGACTCGGGGCAGTGTTTTCCCTCATAACTTAAGAACCAGACATCGTATTAACACGAGCCAAACTGGAAATTAAAGCTAAAGAACTATACTTTTGAGTAACATTAACCAGAAAAAAGACATTTTTTGCAAAGTTGCGTTCATGTAAATATTGTAAAAAAGCTACAAAGAATGCAAAAACAGTCACTAAGTAGTTACGTCGATTAAAATTAAAAGTCATATTTTAGGAGTTCTCGAGGGTGCTGATGTCAAAATCGTGACCGTTGTTTGCAGGAGTGAAACTCAATTTCTGTTTTACAACAATGACCACAAATTTATAATCAACATCCTCAAAATCTATCATATAACCTGGAAGTAAATGTTTTCCTCCGCAGGAAAAATTATTCCGTTTCGATATCGAATTCTGCCACCATATAGGTCCACAAGCCGGTTAAAGCAATCTATTCAATATCAAGATTTTATTTTGTTTATTACTGTATAACATTTAACAAGCACCGTTTCATTTTAGCACCTTTTTTAGGTGACAGGGGAAAGGTGTTTAATAACATGTCACAATGCCATTTTAGAGTGATCTTAATTTTCAAATCGTAGATAAAATTTCATACGACAGACAGTATCCTGTGGTGTACAATGACGCATTGAATGACGCTTGTCTAGAATGCATTATAGATCATGATGTTCCACTTGTCAATATTATCTGTCTGTCCAGTTTGGGTCACTTAAAGCACACGTATATTACTATCTATCACAATATTCAACTGTTTGTCACGTTTAAAAAAAATATGTACATTGTTCTATTCAGAAATTTTATGGTTTTATCGGAATGTAGGTGTCTGATTATGATTTATGATTGGATCAATTTGAGAGGCCGAGTGGATAGTACAAAATCAGAGTTTCACGCGCTCTATGTCCATAGGTTTGGAACAAACAGCAAAGAAATGAGATCGCGAACAATCGAGGATAATTATCGCAATTATAGAAAGTCACTGGCGCGTATGCACAATTATCACGAACGTACGTTTCCCGTGCCTTTTCCAGATTCGCGTGTGCGCTATATTTCGCGACGCTGCAGTATATCGATCAGTCGACGAGTTCTTTGCTTTTCCATATGTTTTTCCCTCCATTTTATAATTAATATACTGCACCACGCATAGAAGGGCGACATAACGAAGCACGCCACGCTCGACTGCAGTTTGGAAATTACCTTTTAAAGCTGTCTAGATTTTCGAGGGAATTTTTCGCTGGTTATTTGAGCTCGCTGAGAGAAAGCTCAGCGGAAGTACTCGCTGCGCGCTTGGAAATTCTAAGTGCATTCATTTAATAAATCGTCGAACTCTTTTACCATTCTTCCGTAGAAATATCAACTAATATATCACGTTCAAATGGATATTTCTCTTAGCTCTGGTTCGTTAAAACAGAAGATGGATGCTTATGCGTATCTCATGATCACGCACACCGTAGAAATATTTAACTGATTATATAAATCAACTAAGGTACACGAGGAAAGTGTACAAACTTTTTAAACACACATCACCTTTCAGTTAAAATGTAGACAAATTCGTTCAGATTACAGAGGGTTGGAGGTGGAACGCAGGGAGCGTCACAAGCGGCTGTACCGTAATAATCCAATTACTCCGCGGGAAATATTGTCGAAAATACATTGTCCAACAAAGTACCTGCGCCGTGGGTTCATTCAACTTCCCAAAAATAAAGGCAGTGTTTCATTGCAATAAAATTGAGGACCTTGCAACAAGAAGGGTACAGCTCCATTTTTTTAGTTTTTTTTTACTTTGTTTGATACACGTTTTATGCAACTCCGATAATAAACGAGCAATTTATTGCAAATATTGAAGCTGTGCCCATTACTGTTTTTCGCAATACGAATGCTCCAGATTTGAAGAATTTGCCAAAAATACAAATAAAGACTTATCAACTCAATAACTACTTTTTAATGTTAAGTCAAAGCAATAATTTCACGAACAGTTTTTTCTAATTTACTTGAAGTTGGTAAAGATGGTGGAGCTCCACTCCTATCGCTGCAAAATTCTCAATTGAAAACACCATTGTTCTCAATAAATGGGCGTCAGACACTTGAAAATTTCCTTAGCATCTAACAATCAGCTCCTTGCGCTTAAATTACTCGAGGCCATCAAATGTAACATTACATTCCTCTAAAAAACGTTTCCATGCTACAGAATCAATACACGTATAGTCAGCAAAACGCGCTTTGCGTTTGTCAGAAAATCCCTTACACCCCTAATCTCGACCATCAGCCAAAGACCATCTTTAACTAAGGTGACTTTCACGTCGGCGGAAAATCGAAGGTTCCCAAGGATGATCCGATTTATACTCGTAAGCTCTAATATCAGATCACATTGTTCCCCAAATCTAACGAATTCTTCTCCATAAACTACCCTTTTTGTGTCAAAATCGTAGAACTTTTGATAGATATTAGATAGAGGGATGAATCTTTTTCGAAGTTAAAGCTAAGGTATTGGAAAATAAGGGAAAAATGTTGAAAAAGTATGACAAACAAGTTTCGACATTGAAGATCTGTCAAACTTTCGAAGAAAATTGCCGTTTTTCGTTAAACTGTGTGATTGAATCTTTTCCTCGACTTGTTATACACATCATTTCCTATAAATTTTGACTCGTTGAATTCAATTTTGACAAGTTGAATTCTTTTGACAGATTTTCAGAGTCAAAACTTTGTTTGCCATAATTTTTCAATATTTTTCCCTTACTCTGCAACATCTTAGCTTTAACCTCGCAAAGGATTTATCTTATTTCGATCAAAAGCTCTACGATTTTGGCACAAAAAAGTGCAAATTGTCCCAGTGTGCGGCGTGGAGCGCAATAATTCTTGCTTGGGGCGGGCCAACGTGCTAAAAGAATAGCCTGCTCGAATGAAGCCAGTCGAAGGGACCCCACCCACCTTCCCCCGACAAGGAGCACGGTAGGGGTGACAAGGAAAGTTGCAAAATGAAAAATATGCAGATAGAAAAGCGCTGTAAGAGGGCGTGTCTTTGAAGGATCCTTGGACGGCGGGGTCTAATTTAAATCTAAAAGAATCGACGTCACACTCAAGTCCCGACGGTATACACTGGAACCTGGCCGATACGAAAATGAAGGCGTTCTGCCGGAGCGAAGCCGATCACCGTTGCGCGGAACGTTCGATTAATCGAAATGGAGGAGTCGTTGGAACAGATTTTTCCTCGCCGTCCCTGGGAATACCATTCTGTTTACGTGCGCGGCTCGGAGTCTCGTTCCTCGGGGAGAAGGATCGTTTCCACTGAATCGGCTTCATTCTGGTGGATTGGAATAAACCAGGGTGTGGTTAGAAACGTCTGAGATACTTGCAGGGAAAATTGCGGAGTTTCTTGGTAATAGAAGCATGTAGGGTGGTTCGTTCGTGCGTCTGGGGAGTTTTCTGTGGATGTGAGTCTGTGTAGGGCTGGGTTGTGAATTGTTAGAATGTGGCTGGGCGAGAGATTAGTGTGTACTACGCGCTTGTTAATTCTTATATATTTATCTGCTGTTGGAAGTGATAAACTTTATGGTAAGCTACATTCAAAATGAAATGTAATGTGGTACTATGCTAATTATAATAATTATAACTGTGATAATTATGAATCTGTCATGGGAATATTGATGCTTAAAGGGTTAGACCACCTTGGCCAGGTGAATTTATTCCTAAGAAATAAAAACACATTATTCGATCATATTTTTTTAATACACTTAGAATTCTTTTTGTTAAGTTTTTTATAAAAATAAATATGGCGATCGAGAGTATCATGGAGTATACGTGAATGTAAATGTACGTGTACGTAAATGTTCTGATGGACAGGTTTCTGAAGCAAAATTTTAATAATAGAATATTATATAAAACTAGATTGTTCAATTTTATCGATTGGTTGAAAAATAACAAAATCGCTAAACTTCGAAGCAAGGAGCTCGGCTTCGTGTGTATGAAAATCAGTAATAAAAAGTCAGATAAAAATTAAAATATTAAATAAATTGAACTTCGACCGATGGAAAACGTAGTTTTATTTAATATTCTGTTATTAAAATTTTGTTTCAAGAACATACACCGCTCAACCGTGCACTCCATGGTATACTCTCGACCACCACATGTGCTTTTAAAGAAAACTTGAAAAAAAATGATTTATATTATACAAAGATGTTTCTTTCTTTATTGACAAATTTTAATCAAAAGAAGTGTGTTTGTCACTTATAAAAAAAATCCCAAAGATGCGATATTTCTTGATCTGCGCAAAGTGGTCTAACCCCTGAATGATCTTGAGCATGGAGGATATACCTCAGATCTCCATAAACTTCTATTTTCATAATTTAATGAAGGTACAGTTATAATATTGGCAGCAGCACATATAGCAAATCTAATTTTCAAGTAAAAAGGGATCAGTTTATTCGATACCGTGAAGGTAACGAACGGCCACCGTATAGAAACTAAACGATGCCTTGGATGCCATAGCTTGCTCGTTACTTCAATTAATTGCGAATAGTGCTAATGGACCCACATCAAAGGTGCGGTGCTTGACGTCGGTGTTCTTCTTCGACGCGTGAACCGGCCACGAAATGAGCAGGAGCCGTTGCTGGAAAAGGGAAGACGGAAAAGAGCAGTTACGTGCCATGTTTCGCGAGAAGCCACGTGAAAGAGCTTAAAATATTCCGCAAGGGGAGAAGGGACTTTTCGGAGCCTCTAGAGACGCTTGGATCTGAATGTAAGCCCGTTAGAGTTCTTTTGTTATCGTCGCGACGTTCCTCTCCATCCCTCAGACATTTCTACCTCTGGAGGCGATACTCTCGGAATGGTCTTAAAGAATTGTCAGGCTGGTACGACTAAAGTGGGTTAATTTCGTGGGCGCGGGGAAATTGTTCGAGACGATAGCTAACGATCCGAGTGAATGGACCGAAGGAACAAATCGAGGCTGAAAAGAATACTTCAAAAAACGAAGTAAAATATCGGCGGACTCCTTTTATCCTTCCTTTTTTCCGGGAGACCCGAAGACGTTGGGAGAGTCTTTTAAATGTAAAGAAGGAGCAAGAGGACCAACACGCGTAAATTTGATGCATAATAGAATCCTGAGATTTATGACAACAATAAGCTTTCAAGACGGACGGTTCAGAAATTGTCGTCTGATTAACGTTTAAGGTTCAACACGTTAGTAGAGAGGAGACACGGTTGGATAGGAAACAGCAGTTCCATAGATCGTAAATATGTCCTCAATATCTTACTTATCGACTTGACGATGTGTTACACACCCTACTGTGCGTTGACAATGTTCCACGTGGTAATACGTTATTCAAGAAGCACACACTGTTACGCGTCGGCGTAGTGGTAGTTGAGGGGGATTTATTGTCCCTCAGTCTGGATTTATTATACCGCGATTTGGATTTATGGCGTTTTAAGTCACCCCTTTAACGATAAATCGTCACATTAAGCGATTTATATGAGACATATTACAATCGAAGTGTTTCTCACGCCGTTACTAATGTTTGCAAAATATTTCCATGTAATTGGGTGAATTTCACAGTGGCAGCAAAATGATCCTGAAGGAAAAACGAAATTAATTATAGAAACTATAATTTGCAAATTTGATGAAACCATAGATTCTCGATTATTTTCTTTCAAAGACAGATTGCCGAGACAGAGTGTACCATAGGCGCTTAATCTTACAGTGCAAGCGTGGACGTTGATAGACCCAAATGAACAGTTAAGTGAATATACGAAAAGAACCGTTTAAATAAATTGTACCATAGCTTCTGTAAATTTGTAAACCTGTTTTCGTGATATTGAGAAAGATTCAGATGGCGATGACGCGTAGTGTTAAAGAGATATTTGTTCAGTATTTCATTTTGCTATAAATATTTTTCTTAATAAGATTACAAGTATTCAAAAATATTTTTTCTCAAAATATCTGTTCATTCCTAGATTTGGAAATATGGACCTGTGAGGACCAACGTGGTGTAATTTTAATTTACGTGTGCACTGCAGGGTTAAATATCAAGAGGTAATTACTAAGAGGAATATACAGTTGTGAAAAATGAAGGACAGAGTTTAAATCCGTCGCAATTCCCCCCATTTCAGCCAGAAGATTAATCTCTGCGAGGAGAATCAAACACGCGCTTGACTTGGCGACTACGTCGCCAAGAGGAACGTCACATTTTTTTACAAAGAAGCAACACCATAAAGGTAGGTACCTCGCTACACTTTAACAATGAGACAGAGACGCATAACAAATGAAAGGAGAGATAGAAAGCAGCATCTGACAATTTCTCACGTTACAGAATCGATTTTCATGGTCAGACAAAAGAGCAAAGTTTATGCACAATAGGTAAACAGAAAATACTATTGAAAGCACTGTTGCAAAAAGATAAAAATGTTTGGTGTGTCGAGCTTTAGCGGATTCCGACTGAACTCTGTTTAACGAAACAAAATATTTTCAAACTTGAACCGAGGGCTCTGCCAACTCAGAATAACCTGCATTATGTAAATGTAAACAGAGGTGGTATTTAATGCATTAATTAAAGCTTACTTTCTACGGCGAAATTGATACCAATTTATACACAATAAAGTGGAGGCTAACAATAAGTAGTATTTCCACGAATCCTGTTTGCCGACAACAAAGTGTCGAAGTCTGCTGCAAGCAGATCCTTTTCCAACACAACAAAGCACGAGAAGTTCAGCTCCTCCCTCGAAACTTCATTGAAGCTGAAGAAAAGGTAGCTGGCATTGTCTCCCGCGTTGTAGCGCGAATCGGTTAATTGAAACTTAAGAAGAACCAGGGCGAATTGGAAGAACAAACAACAAAATACGTTAAGGCTAAGTAGAAGGGGACGGGGGAGAGGGGTGGAAACCCAAAAAGGAAGCAATTGAGAGGTCGGGTTTCGAGACAAACCGGGGGAGCAAGAAGAACGAGGGATCGAATAAACCGCGCTCAAGGGACGGGAAGGAAGAAAAAGAAACGTGTCCTCGTTAAGCAGGCCGGGCCCTCGATATCGTACTTCTGGAATACGCCACGTTCACCTTGTTAAGCACGGCCTGCTGCGCTAATTTGTACAAAGCAACGAAGCCGTATATTCCGTCGGATACGGTATTAATAAACGGCCATGGTAGATCGCGGGGAAATCCGACGATTTCTCCTCCTTTGAAGCTCCATTTCCATGTGCGCCGTCTAACATTGCACGCTCGTTAAACCTGAGCAGAATACCTTCGAAATAAGACGCCGCTGTCACGATGTAGGGATACACTCGTGTTTTAACTAATCGGCAAACTTTATTTTAAATATGAGATGGGTCCTCGAGTAACAGAATTATGATGCAGTGACGCGGAAAATCGGAATCTACGTAAGTGTCCTGCTCAGTGACAGATTTAACGGGCGGCTGATGAACAGTTGCCGACTGGGCTCCTGTACAGAAGACCCCCCAGGGCCTATTATGATTTTATCCAAACACTATAATTTTTTTCTGTGCCACTACACTTAACCTGTTTTTAGTAAACTACATCTTTTTTCGAGAAAATGGCCCCCTTAGAACATTTGCCACCTGGGCCTTTTCCTTTAAGGGTACTAGGCAGTCGTTTTTGTCGAAAATGAAGCATTTCTTTCACAATTAATTACAAAGACATAAGTTGAAACTGAGACTTATGTTAATAAACTTTGTGTCAAAGAAAAAGTTGCAGTTTCAATTGATTTCTTTGTAATGAAATTGAAAATAAATTTTCGATGAAAACGACTGCTTAAGTAGTACCTTTAAATCCATCACTGGTTATAGGCATCCTGCCTATGGGCAGTGGTGTGTTTTCTAACACCGTTCCTCCTCTAATTTCTACTTATGTGTAATTAACGAAACCAATTGTGAAAATATATAAAAATACATCGTCGGCTATAACAGCAGAATTTCGTGAACGATACGCGACTTCGAGCAAAGGAAAGTATTTTTAAAGAAGTAAAAGAAGAAAGGCTCGCTCCTCAAAAGCTCGTTCTAATTACGAACAAGCGGTAACTTTACCGGATACTACAACCTCGGTAAAAGGGCGGTTGCAATTTAATTCCCGGTGAAATACACTTTTGCAGCGAGCTCGTGTCATCGAGCGTAATGTAGGCCATACCTATATTCTGTTAGTTGGACGCTCGACGTACGAGTTTAAATCTGACATTGCCTTCATCCTGTTCTTCGTTTATTTAATTTTTTCCCGCGGAGAGAGAGCACAAAGAGCCTTCCCCCCATTCGAAAATGGAATTTCAATGCGGGAAACGCTTACCCGGGACTTAGAGGCCGCCATTTTCCCTTTCCTTGCTCATACCCTACCCTACTTTCACGTCTTTCTTTGACGTTCTCTAACATCTGTTCCACGGAGCCAGCGAAACGGGGACGCTTCGAGGTAAGACGTAGGTATCGATAAAGTTCAAAGGGGAACGTCGTACCGTCGAGATACAAATGATACGTGACTTAGAAGTAACGCAGCCTCTTCCAGAGGCACGATACCCACCGTACCAACTACTTTTAACGTTCACACCTCCATCCACGCGACGAGACGTATCCATTCGTTCTGAACATTGGCGCTGCATTCCTCAGATATTATTTAATAAGCTTTCCTCCAAGTTCCTACGTCACGTCGACGCCTTCGGAAACACTTTCCTGCCGTCTACTACGTGCCCCGCATTCCCCGCTATCTTAATTTCCTTCACATCGAAAGTTTTTAAAACATCATTTCTTGCAAGTAAACTTGTACAGAAGTTGTAGCTTTCCTACATGGGCTCCGCGCTGTACTTTTCATTTCTCACTTTTCTCTGTGTCCAAGAAACTTGTTTCGCGGATGTCAACGGTTGGCTCGCTCAAATTTTCTGAATATTCCGTATCTTTCTATCCCAGAAATTTGTTGGTGATGTGGGATAAAGGCAAGGGTAAATAAATTTTCATCAAATTTTACGACGGAAAAGGGGATCCGTGTCGGTTGACGCGTGTACTCTCGTAAAGGTGGCTGGATTCAGGTTCCTTGGAAGTTGTATCAAGAAGGCACCCTTGAAATTTGAATATTTCGAGCGTCGCGATATAGGAATTTACGATGACAGCAATTTTTACGGACGTTTATATTTCGGGTTACCGTGATCGTAAAGCCAGCGATGGTGTTATCGTCTCTTTGTTCGAGGGTTTTTAACTTCAGGAAGAGAACGAGTTGTTATCTCCTCGCGATCGTATATCGCCTCTTATCCGTTTCCATCCCTCTGATAAGATTTGCTCCAAAGCGGTGGACAAAACAAAGCTAGCTTTCGTCCCTCTCAGCTGTGGTTTGACGACAGACGTGGATATATTGATTTTGGAAATAAAGTTTTCCAGTGAGAGACGATGCAAGGAACATTTTGTATGAGTAGTCCCACGATTTCGCTTTGTCGAGGTACCAGACAGTTGGAAGTTATTCTCCAAAATGTAACAATTGGAATCCCTCATTGTATGAAGCAAAAGAATTTCCCAAGCACACCGGTGAGAAAAATCTAACGAGTAAAGACTAGCATTTAAATAAATGAAAGGTAAGGGGTAAAACAGAGGATGTCACAAAACAGCTTTATCGAGAAAATTAAGTTTTAATAGGGTGGATGCACCATTTGTGGCCACTTTAAGGTATTGTACCATTTTTGGCCACTTCTTAAAAAATATAATATTTTTCCGTGTAAGCAATAAATGTAACCTTATATTTCTAGCGGTATACTAAACAAAATATTTATGATATGAAATTCTCCACATAATAATGATCTGCAAGCAATTTAAAATTAAGATAATTATGCACATGCACATACTTTAGTTCGTCAGTAAAGAAACGAGGTTCGATGAATTTAATTTTCTTCTTAAATAATTTCTTGTTTAACCTTGACAACAGAAGCTTGTACTTAGGGAAAGAGTGGAGACATTCCGTATTTTGTTCCAGTGCAGAGTGAACATTTTCTGTTTTTAACCAGTATACCAAATCTTTAACGTTATCTTACGGGGGTATTTGAACTTTATAACCCTTTGTGATTCGACAGTTCTGTCCCTAGTTATCACCAACAAAATACAGCTACGTATAAATAAAAAAATCACGAAAAATAGAAATTCACGATTTTTCCCTTTACTCTTCCAATGCCAACATACGCACAGGTATATCAAATATTAAAATAATTATACAATTTCCTGCTCCGAAATTTCAATGCCCACCAGTTGGATAATTCGAACAGATGTAAGGGTAAATTGTAATTTGCGGGGCCGTGCGAGCAATATGAAATTTTTATAGGATACGACGGAAGGCTTTCTAGGAATAAGGCCGCGAATTTCTGCTGGCGGTTAAGGGGGTTAAGATTAAGGCGGCGGGTTCGCGAACGCGGCCACCCTGTTGCTTCCCCATCTGCTCACGATATTACGCTTCATCCCTTTATATGCGCGACTAAACGCGAGGGAGGTAATGGGCCGTAAGGCGAGCCGATGAAATGTAGTACTCTGGAGTCCTTCTGTTAACCAATTACTGGCCCGTGGAAATTGAATGATTCCCCTGTAAATTGGACACCGTTTATCCCACACCTCACTCCCTCCCGCACCCCCGTGTTGACATGAATTTCCGAGCTCTGCTACCTTCCATTGTCTACCATTGTTAGCTCCCGAAGGTTGTCCAATAATAACACGCGTGAATAATGGAATCATTTGGTAGCTTCTATAATACATACTACAGTAACTTAAAAATCGTTTTCTAAACTTCTAAGTTTAAGATCTAAACTTAGCTTTAAAGATTTAATTTTATTAAATTTGAAAGATCAAAAGATTCTGGCTTGCAAGGCAAAGTCTTGCTGGCTTTAGAAGACATTAAACGCGGCATTCATCTTATTCGTCGCTAATCACTCTGGTTAATTACGGCAACGAGATATAGAAACGTCCCTTGCGAGTCCTCGACTTACCCTTCTCCCGAGTTTTCATCCCGAATGTAACGAAAACACCAACAAGTGTCACGTTTGCTTCACGTGGTGCTATGCGATATTTGAAAGAAAGAAACGGTGGGAAAAAGCGCCACGGGTATTTTGTTGCTTTTCCGTTTTCGTATAATAGCGGCGAAATGTTGAAAAATTCGCGTTGAAAGGGAGGATGGAATAAACCGCTCCCTTTGATTGTTTTATTAAAACGAAACGAAAATACTTTCGACTTGTGTCTGATTATATTTGCCGCTCGATTTGTAATCGGGAGAACAAAGCGCCAGGGAATAACCGAGAAAACCATGATAACGATATTCAGCCTTTTCCTCCCCAATGATCGGATTTCGATAGCATGTATCCGCAACGCCAAAAAGGAGAGAAAACGGATTCGGTATTCAGCGATCGGGGGCACGAATCTCACAATTGCTCAGGTATTACGCGATGAATCGACAGTGTTAATTACTATCGGTTTAGTTGGAAGATCTGAAAGAATGAACGCTGAGTATTTGCAAATAGTTAGATTGTACTTGTTATCTGCCATCGCTGATAAAGCTTCATAGAAAGTAAACACATTATGAAAATTGAAAGATTAATTCTTTTTGAATATTTAATATATAAAGAGTAAGGGGAAAAACGACAAAAGTCCATTTTTCCTGATTTTGCGATTTATAGCATACTTTTTTGGGCTCAACTGGGACTACAAAATTGTCGAATCAAAAAGGGTTATAAAATTCAAGTATTATAACACCGTAAAATATCGTTAAAGATTTGGTATACTGGTTAAAAGCAAGAAATGTCCACTCTGCACTGGAATAAAATACGGAATGTCTCCGCTCTTTTCTAAGTATAAGCTTCTGTTGTCAAGGTCAAACAAGAAATTATTTAACAAGAACATTAAATTCATTAAACCTTATTTCTCTACTGGTGGATTAAAGTAATAAAACTGAATTTTCTCGATAAAGCTGTATTGTGGCATTCTCTGTTTTTCCCCTTACCGTTCATATGCGTCATTGGGTATACGTTGGTTCTACATATACTGTTCGATATTACATTTCGCCGAATATATGATTATGTGTACTTTAATTGAAAGTAAATACCTAAGAAAATGCATATACATTCCTCTTAAAAATTATATAAAAGGTAAATAAGACAGAGAAAACAATTTGAATATACATTATATTATATTTTGCCGAATATATGATTATGTGTACTTTAATTGAAAGTAAATACCTAAGAAAATGCATATACAATCCTCTTAAAAATCATATCAAAGGTAAATAAGACAGAGAAAACAATTTGAATATACAAAGTTTACTTACAAATTTTATCAAACTTACGACCAGAACTAATTTATTGCGACACATTTAATTGAGATAAAATTTGTCGCTTTGTGTCGCCATTTTCTTCTAATTAATAATTGATAATTTAAATGAATGTCATCTATGTATCAGACGATACGGTATTTACTTTGCATGAATTTCGCTTATCTTTTCGCGTGACCGATCGGCAAAGAATAGTGTCCAGCAGTACATCACTGCTTTTGGACGTAAACGAGCAGTGGCACGCCGCGGGATGTTTCTGTAGTACATCAGAAACGTACGGAAAAAACCCGTCGCCACGCAATGAATAAAGCTTCCTCCTTGCTGAAAGGGAGATAGCCGGCGGGTCCAATGACCCGACACCCAAGGAAGAAGCACGACGACGGGGCGAGGAACACAATGGACTCTGTTTGCCGCGTATGCACAGCTTGATCGATGTTCGCCACTTTCAGGAGAATGGAAACAAGACTGTGGCCGACTTAATGGGAGTAATGGCGCAAGGGTAAGGGCCCTGAAAGAAATACCTAGTGCTGCTCGTCCATGGCGAGATAAAAGGATACATACGGGAGATGGACGTCCCTTCGCGACCACGACCTTTCGACCCCTCGACCTTGTACCTACGCGAGCCCTCTTAGTATTTTTAGGAGCGGACCTTTATGCCTCCCTCGAACGACGCGGGGAATCAGTCGATGATCGTTAGAGCACCGTTCCCAGGGAATGTGAAATCATTTTATGCATCATCTCCCGCTGTTATTCATGTATTCGTTATTGCATTCGAGGGGGCGGCTCCGTATGTTAAGAACCCATGAGAATAAAGGCGATGCGAGTCGATAATACACGATACATGTAGAATGAGATTGGTCCCTGAAGAAATAAGAGACACTCGTACACATTTTTTATGACGTGTATAAGGGTTCTATTTTTAAGAATATATGGAATGGTTTTTAAGATCATGACACTTTGTTCTATTCTATTTTTAAATATTTTTGAGTAACATTATTAATTATTTAGACCTTGAAATCTAATATATAACTGAGTACTTTTTTATTCTTGTGAATTATTAATCATTATGATAATATTTAAGATGCAAGGATGGAATTCCTTTCAGTCTTCGTTCCAAATTGATATGTTATTGCTATTTGATAGTCAGCTTTCGTGATATCGTTTGTAGAGTTTGTCTTTTGTAACTGGTCATAAATCTGGGTAATTTAATATGGTTGATACTTTTCCTCTATAATTCTCTCCGTCGAGCCGGAAAATTTCTACTGTCTAAGAATGAACACATTTTACCCGGGCCATTTCGGGAAAGAAGGTTCAACCCTCGGCAAAGGAGAGTAACTTTTCCCTCGGAGTACCTACGTGAGCAGTTTTCTCTTTGCTCCTTGGAAGTTTCTATTAGTTTCGAGAAGTGCGAAAAATTCTCTACACAATCTCAAACCAATTAATATGCACCTCTCTCCCGGCGTTTGCGAACACTTTTATTAATATATATTTATGATATTATATTTAATTTACTGAGCCGCAAGAAATCTCCTCGAGAACTTTTTCTTTACCGATTATGCATTGTGGAGAAAATTGTGCAGTACCCTGTTACTGTGAATAATTTAAAGAGCAAAACTGGTACACGCAAACTCGTTCCCATGGCATCTCCCGGCGAAGCTGGTAATAATAATGAACAAACGAAACGCTGGAAAATGCAGCTTTTAATCAGTGCAATTTAATTACGAAAGTGCAATACGAAGCCTTTAAACCACGCGAGCATTCAGTTACCGAGAAAGGTACCTGTTTCAAAGACACTGCGGCATAAAGGGAATAGGATTGTTCTCCGATCAGACGAAACACAAGGAAATTCACTCGAGTTTAAGGAGACCAAGATTAATTTTGAATCTATTTGATCACTTAAGCAGCAACTGGGTTTCTGTAATCGTTTGTGATAAGAAAAATTTAAAATGTTCTAAATTCTCGTTGCGAGTCGGTGAATTTGGAGTTCCCGAATCACTTTGTACTGGTACAAAATAAAAAGTAGAAAGAAATTTCAGAATCTCCAACCTGCAAACAGAATTTGGAATATTTGAAATTTTTCATTATCCGTTAGTTTGATCTTTTTTAAGTTTCTTATAGCTTTTTGAAGGTGTTGTACGCGGCTTAATTAGCGTTTACTCGAGACAGTAACGCATTGTAATGGCTGCTGGTGTTCCGAAGAGCTCTTCAGACTCGTGGACAGCCGCTAGCTCGTCTATGTACGTGGTTTTCCGCACTAATCACTGGCGACGGTGTCAACAACTGTACGAAGAGCCTTTCAACGTCAAACTTCGACCCCTCGAATGTCTCGAGACCGTGGAAACACTTTCAGTTTGCAAGAGCGGCCGACGAGAGACCCTTTATGTTCCCCAGGATTTAAAGACCTATTTCCGCTTCTGACAAGTCCTTTAGTTCACCGAAAACCAAAGAACTGCTGGAGAATAGAGTGAACTTGGCAGACCTTTGCGCTTTGAGTATAGCAAACGATTGTTGAATTAATATTCGAGCACGTGAACCGTGAATATGGGTATTAATGGAAATAAATGGAATGAAGGTGGATTCATTGGACCGTAAGCAATTATTAGACTCCGCAAATATAGATTTCATCGGAAACTGTTACGAATATAAAAGTAATAAAATTCCACGTGTATGATATATTAGTCAAGATTCTTCTTTTATTATTTTTTAGTAAACTCAGAGGCCAATGCTTAAAAATTTTATGAAAAATATGATGTCATTTAAAAATGACACAAACAAGCACAAATTGGGTCAAGTTATGCGGAAACCTACCAACCCTCAAAATGATAAAAAATTAGTTAAACGCAGTACGAATTCCATAATTTGGTGGTCATTATTTTGCATTAATTACCAACCCATAGAACAACTCCCACGTTATACAATTATTAAAACTACCAAGCCATAGTTCCATATTAGGCTTAAAAAACAAAAACTATAGAAAATTTAAAATAATATTAGTTATGCTAATAATTATTAAATAACCCATTAAAAACATTCTATAACAATAATAAAAATAAAATATACCCAATAGAAACAAAGCTAGTTTTCTTTAACAATTAAAATCTTCAAAGTAAACTTACTCAATTTCAGATCGTTGAAGGTTCGTAGGTTTCTGCATAACTTGGCCCAATTATATGTAAAGATTTTATGTAATTCTCAATAATGTACTACATAAAGTACTTAAAAAATTAGCTTATAGGGGGTACCTTTTATTCGATATTATTTATAGCTTTACTTGATCCGTTTTTTACGCCAGTAGTTTTTACATCAGCTACAATGGTTGCTCTTACGAGTGAAGCTCAACCAGTGATGTGCTACATTTCTTTTCCTCTACCACTTTAATCATCCCCCCGCTAATCCCCATTTTAATATTTTTATGCATGAAGCGCTGGAAAAATTCTATATTCACCCAGGTATTCTCGGATTTCGCGCTGGAACTTTGAGAGTTCTTGCGAGATTCTTTTTCACCGCGGCCGTTCTGCAACCACCATGGAATTAATTTAATCTCGGCACATTCGGTAGAAACTCGGTTTCAGATTACTGGCTGCGATGCTATATTACATCCGATTTCTCCCTACAAATATTCGCGTGGAGGAGCGTGTATTCTGAGATTCGATGAAACAAATCGGGGAACTCAGTTTTACTCGTGAATGGATTTTATAAATGCAGAAGCAAAGTACACTTTGAACAGCAAAAATGTGAAATATTGATATACAAAGATTCTTTCGTAACGATAAATCTTTATTCACTTTGAAATGAGTGTGAGATTCAAAGGAAACAATTTCACATTCAGTTTTCAGCAATTGATTTTCTGTTTATCCCCATCGTGATTATTCGTGACACACGCTTCGATATCGAAATTAGGATTAGAATTTCTGGACCCTGTGTATCTGCATTCTGGATCAACCTGGCTTAAGCTGTCATGGATGTATGCATAATCACGTGATGGCTGACGTAATAATATCAGGAACTCAGCGAACTCTATATGAAATTCGCTATGAATCTATAATTTATTCCGGCGGAATGTTACACGATTACAATAGCCTGTCAGCTCAACGTACATGGATATCATGAAATAAATAGTGAATTGCGATGAAATATAGAACGTTAATAAAAGTGTAGGATATTTCATCGGGATCGATTTTTCACATTGCACAGTGGTCTGCAGAGTGGCTAAAATTAAATTTCTCAATTTCAACTTCACGATGTAATTTTTTTGGATGAATTGACAACCCTCCAGCGTTTCAAAATCCGCATACTTTCCTTTTTCAGATGATTGTTTGATTAGATATAATATTACGAGGATAAACTCATAACATTTTCTCAAAAAGTAATTGTTGTAATTACTTATCATTGAACATCAAAATTCGGGTTTCTATTATACTGTTATATGGGCGTCATAAGCATTTTTTAATCCACATACAAAGACTGTCAAGTTAAATCAAGTTAAACTTTGAGAAGGCTTAAAAATATCTAAAAGTGTTAGACGTCGGACTCTTCTTACAGGAAAGCTTACACAACCGTATACAAGAGATGCGTCAGTTCCAAAAAGTGAGTGGAACACATTATTTCGGGATGATAAAGAAGAAACGGGCGCAACATGAAAATTGAAATTAATATAGCCAAAATTCCAAAGCATGAAATCCAAAGCACATTAAATTCCCTCTAAACTATTACTTCGAAACTCATTCCACTTTTAATAGAAACTTAATCCCAATGAGCATCGAAATGTTGTTGTTTATCGAAATTCCATCCTCCTGAAACAATTTTAAGGTCCAATTCAGTACCAAACGGTTTTCTTCCTCGAAAGATTATTTCAGAACCGGCAGTAATTTAGAGTTGGTGATTTTGTGGGGGCGTGATTAGAATGCAAATAGCTCTGCAAAATATACTGTGAAGAATCGCAGTTCCGGTGGGCCACGTTCGACTAACATTCGTCTTCATTTTCTGTAGCTCGTGGCGATCTACGGTCCTCGCTTCCTGTAATTGGTAGAGGGCATTTTCTTCCGCCGGAAGGCAGCATCGATGAGGTAATCTCGTGCTCGATCATAAATTTTTATCAACCAACCAATTTCGTTTTCTTGTCTCGGGACACAGAATCCCTCGAAGCACCCAAAATTGTTTGGAAAGCTTCCACTGTACAAATCTGTCGCGATAAACTATATAATTATAAAAGGGAGTGCCTGAGTTTTAACCATCGCAAGACTTTTGTAACTTTAGTCACTCCATTCATTTCTATACTAAATACTCATAGCCTATTATCATACAAGTATAACTCTTGATTGTTCTGTTAAATACACGCAAAAATATGCAAACAATAGACAAATATATACCTATATGAATTTCATATAAAGGTAATTTCTAATCTAAACCTAAAGCATCTTGGTGATTCGACAAAGATGAAGAGATCAAGCTAGATAGTAGGACTGGTGAAAAGTCAATTTTTAACCGACTTCAAAAAAAGGAGGAGGTTATGTATTCGACCCGTGTGTATATTTTTTTTTCATGTTTGTCCCCTCATAACTCCCCAGCATATAGACCGATTTTGATGATCTTTTTTTTATTCGAAAGAGGATGGTGCCCCGTTGGTCCCATACTACGCGGAATCAATATTGACCCAATATTTTACCAGTTATAGTTAATAATAATTTATATGTTTGTCCCCTTGTAACTCCTCAGCATATGGACCGATTTTGATGATCTTTTTTTTATTCGAAAGAGGATGGTGCCCCGGTGGTCCCATACTACGCGGAATCAATCTTGGCCCAATATTTTACCAGTTATAGTTAATAATAGTAAATTTATATGTTTGTCCCCGCATAACATCTCCGGATATGGACCGATTTTGATGATCTTTGTTTTATTATTTATATTTATACCAGTTATAGTTAAAAACTAAAAAGTTTAAAATAAAAAAATTTAAAAAAATTAAAACCGACTTCAAAAAAATAAAATTGCACTAAAAAGTAAAAAATAATTTTTTCCCTTATTTAATCTACTACTCTCATATTTTTTAAGTCGGTGCCAGATTTACACAGTGCAAATGATGAGACACCGACTTAAAAAATATGAGAGTAGTAGATTAAATAAGGGAAAAAATTATTTTTTACTTTTTAGTGCAATTTTATATTTTTGAAGTCAGTTTTAATTTTTACTACTGACAGGTCACATGTCTGACTTATTCCAGCCTTCACTTAAATTGCTTCCTCTTTGATTATACCTACTACAAATTACACCTCGACTCTGTACAGCGGCCTTTCTTTGTGATACCCTCCCGAATTGAGGATGCAGTTTGTCAGTGCATTTGGCAATGCATAGTTTCGTCTTTATTAAAGCAAATACATTCCACTGGTATATTCGCTGGTTTTTGCAAGGATCCACCATCAAGCTCGGCTCGCTATCACTCTATCTTCGCAGCGGGGGGATTGGCGAGTAGCCAAGGCAATATCGGTTCCCTGCTAATTTGCAATTAAGGCCACGACGTGTTGCGAATCCTGCCGCGATATACGACCACCGATTCGGCGCCGTCTATTCGGCTCTCTTCCGGACAGTAATACCTGTGTCGTAATGCTATTATATCATTTGTGCGAAAAAAGTTTAGAGAGAAAGACGGCATAGCCATTCGGTAGGGACGTTTATCCCGTGCGACTTTCGCCCTGGCCATTTAGAATCACAGCAAGTTTGTACTGAAGCCATTTATACAGGTTTTTTCCTTACTTCTTCTTGCAAGTTTGTTTACCGGTTAATTTAAATTCACCTAAAACACGGATGGCAAGTGGCAACAGTGCTGGTGACGTCACGGGTGGGAAGAAATTGGCGTCAGCTTCCTCATTCTTAATTATTGATGCTTAACAATGAAACTCACTCAGAATGATCAGAGTTCAAATACGGGATAACATACGATGCCTCACAGATCGCTACTACAAATTAGTGCCATGACACCACTTGACGTCGGGCCATCCGGCGTAAATGAAAAACATGGGGTTAAAATTGTCCTTCACCCTGACTGATTGACCACTAATCAGAAGCGACAGATCGCACCCACTTCACGCCAACCAATCGATACGGAAACGACACATAGAAAAGAGAAAAGACTGGGAAAATGCTTGTCGAATTGACGATCAAGATTTCCAATATCGCTGTCCACCTACAACTGTAAATTGCGAACGAGATTCAGAATAATTCTATCTGGGTGATGCAGTTCCCACGGAACTGGAGCTATTTCTATGAATTGTCAGTATAGGCAGGCTGACAAGAGCGACGTGTCAGTTTGAGGTCGGAAATCGAATTTCTTATGACACCCCCTAATTACCTCATGTCAAGTGTCAAAGGGCAGGTGCCCCCCTCCCTCCTTTGATCGACTCACCACCCTTGCTGTCGCGTTGGTCGATTGCAGCCACGTGTATATTGCAAACGATGTGGAAGCGGAACATTAGCACCAATTTTCGCAGATCTCTGGATGTTAATTGGTCACGGATAACAGTAAACAGGACATCATCGAGGGATACTTACACAACGATTAATAAAGTACCTTGATTCCAACTCGTTAACGGTGCATCCAATATTCATGGAGCCAGTCATCCGGGAGAATGATCTGCGATTACGAAGTGTTGTTGTTTCGTTCTAATGTGATGCCTCGTTTAGAAACTTGGTAATTAAGTCTTTTAACGTTTCCCTAGGGAACACTTCACCTCCTACATATTTGAAAAGTTCAGCTGTAAAGTTATAAAAAACTATCTGATATCACTAATAGTGGTATAATTTAACTTTTGTCTGAAGGATATTTTTAGTATTCATTAAGGTTATAGAAGTTTAACATATTGAATTAACTTAAGTCTCTTTTTAGCTTACAATTGCTTAATATTTATTAAACAATTATACTTACAAAAGATTAAAGAATTGTTTACTGAATAAAATTAATGTTATACATACTGACGATATCTCGCGGATTAATAAATATTTACAACTTCAATTAAACTAGAGAAAAGTACAATAAAAATTCCAATAAAATAAGACGATCAGTTTGACACCTACAATCTACACAACGCTATTAATATAAAATTCCATTTTTAATTAACCCCACCAAGAGCCTTTAAATTCAGAACGTGACTTCATTATCGTTTCGTTAAGGCCTCGGTTGAAATTATCGAGCTTGCGTGCTAAATTTAATTAACGTCTGAAAAAATGTCATTTCCAGAGTACGTCCAAGTATCACGCGTTTTCGGTTGATTAAAATATTTGAATTATCCGTCAATATCTCATTTCATTTATGAAAATTTACTGACAATTTCGAAACGCAGAATTCCCATATTCGCTTAAACCCTGTATAATTCAGAATCACGGAATCGCTTTTCACCCCCGAACGCTTACAACCTTATCATTTCCTCTGGAAGCTTATTATCGAAATGCGACGTCCTTGTACCGAATACTCCTTGCACACGGTACACAAGGACTTCACCTGGAGCATTGCGTTCCTGTTCGATATATATATATAGGGCACATTATGTAGGGCGGCCAGGTGACCTGCATTTTGTCTTCGATAATTTCCGTGTCCTATATTCCACCGTAATTAGATAGCTAATAAATGCCAGTAACGTTCAAGAACGTTATTAACGTTAGGAATGTTCAAGAACCTTCGTTTAGGTAGGAAAAACTCACAGAAGAAAGGGAAAATTCCCAAGTATTTCTGGTCCACTAATCCATCATTAGTTTCGGATCTGATAACTTGGAAATGAGTTTCCAATTCACACAGACTACACGTGGAGACGAAATTTGAAAGGAAAAGCATCCACCTGATTAAAAGAATTAAATCGCTTTGACAGGTCGAAAAATAGGGATATTTTTATGATTTTTTTTCGTATAAAGAAACGTGATATTTAAAATTCAAGATGTACACCTTGTTGGGTAAAAATTAAGCTGTATTCTCTTCAAAAAGAAATTTGATATCTTAAGTAATGGTGCCATAGGAGCCCTTTCTACCAAGGCCTTTTCATACTAACAGCATTTGCGGTACCAAAAATATCTCAGAGATTACTGGACCGATTTGAATAAAATTTTGCACGAATATTCTTAAAACTTTAAAGAAAATCATAATGATGACCCAATTTTCCGACCTGTCATGGGTATGCAACTCCTTAATTCACAAACAACTTTCAGTGCTTAAACTTTGTTTCCCTCGCAATTTGTGTGTAAATTAACGTGAATTATCTACCCGCGAAAGTACGAGTAGACAGTTTCATGAGACTGGTATAATGTTTCTGTGCATAGTAATAAAAATGTTCAAGAAGGGTTACACAGGTATATCGTCGTAACAATTAAAGCGTCGCGTGTGCAAACACGTCGCATAAAGGAAAGCAACTCTACGAAGAGTGTACTTCAAGGAGTAACGTTACGGGCTCTTTAAACTACACAGTGAAAGTTCATTCGTAACTTTGCCCCTCTCTCTCCCTCTCTGTTAGATGCGAACATCCATAAAAGAATTTCCCTCTGGCGCTCCATTCCTCTTTCGTCTCGAAACCAAGTCATGCGGACAGCCAAGGGCGCTGTATTGTCGTCGCGAATTTCTCTACACTGAAAGGACGGAGTATCTCGTCCTGCCAAGGACGACGAAATGCGTCGAAACATTGTTACAACCCGGACAAATTCAATCTTTATTCCAGGGTCATGTTATCTGTTGCTCACCCAGCTGCACGTAATTTTACGAGCTTCGACACGGAAACCTCTAAATGCTTTTGAAATATCTTTGGAGTGGGTATTCAAACTACCCTTGAATACGTTCAAAGCACTTTTCGGATGGAGGCTGAATTTTAATGAGTGAGTTTCAGAAAACTCTAAAGAAATGAAGAAATTTTGTTCGCGATGCAACGAAATTCTGTGGGAATTTGAAAGGAAATGTTTGGTTAACATTTAGAGACGAAAATAGGGAGGCTACGAAATCTTTCGAGAAACTTTTATTTAATACACCTATTCGTGACTTTTTGCCGTTAGAGGAACTATGCTAAAAGTTAAACGTAAAGGGACATCCCATTCGCGATGTTGAAAGCATTTACATGAAGCCATAATTTATGTTAATCCGTACCATAAACCTTGTCGATTAAATTTTAACAACCGACACCAGAAACTTGAATGAACTACTGCTATTAAATCGTGGATTTGCAATTCGCGAGGATGAAAGTACTCAAACGGTTACTATCCAGCCGTGGGTTTATAAAGTGAAACCGCCCTGAACATTTTAATGCTACTTAACAGCGTCTTCCACCCACTGTCTCGTTTTACTTCCCCTTAAAAACTCTGGAAATATTTCCTCACGAATTTCAATGCTTCCCGCTACAGAATTGCATTAATTAAATTTCCTTTCGACGCTCGGCAAACACCGAGCTGGCAACTTTTAATTTGTGAACTTTAAAATATAAAACACGCTCAGAATATTTCTAACCTTTAATCCTCTCCTCAAACGCTAATCCGTCTCTGTTTTCAAAGTCTGCGATATCAATGGGTCATTCTACAAAAAAAAAGTTTTTAAACAATTTTAAAAAAAATCTTAATTGTTTTTGTATAATATAAGAGTACATAGCTTAATAAATTCCAAAAAGATTTTTTGCATTGTATGTTGTATTTATTCAGCAAAAAATCTTTATAAGTGGCTTAATTTTTCGGCCGATCAAGGTAGAACGATCCCTTAAGACTCTAAAGCACCTCGATATCTAACGCCATTCTCTCCAAGCGGAAACTTCACTACCCCAGAGGGGACAGTTCCTCCAAAATTGCCGAAAAAGTTGCCGGCGAACTACCCCAGGTCTTCACACCTCCAGAAAATCATTTGCCTCTTGAGAGTGGCGTCCTTTGGCAGTCATCAACCCCGAACTTCTTATCGTTTCTGGACCGACCGCAGTTTACCCGAGCTATTCGTCTCCTTCAAGATCGGACAGTGTCTCTTCCCTCCGTGGCGAACAATCTCCAGGCAGATTTCGCGGTTGGAATTTAATGGCTCCGGTTACATTCGCAATTTACCCAAGGGAAACGGCCGACGGCTTTCCTTTGGACCACCAGACCGAATTGTATCCCCCAACAGGGATGTGCTCCGCGATATATTTTCGGCGGTGAAAGCAGCTGCGCGTGACAAAGGCGAAAGTCTGTCGCAATGGCGAATTTATAGATCTGTTGCTCCACCTTCGAGCGGCCAGCTGTCCGTCAACACTCGTGAAGCCAGCCTCCCTCCTCGTCAGGACGGACCTCTGCCAGGTCGGACAGGCCGACTGAAGACACAGCTCGTCGTACGAACGTGAAATTACGTCGCGACGCCATTTGCCTTTACGCCGGCAATCCGCCCGAGTTCTTTCGTTTTTCTTCCCATCCCTCCTGTGTTTTCCTACCCCGAGGCAGTGTCACTTTACGTACCGTCGTTGCGACCGTAACGCGACCTTTATTACGGATTTATTGCGATGCCAGCATGCTACTCTCCTCCCTGTGTCAGGGGCCCCGTCTTCTCTTGCTTTTCATTCATCTGTCCCTCTCTTTCTCGCCGACGTGCTTCGGTGTGCTCCCTTTCGTCCTCGGGCTGGCCCCGCGTCAGTTTCACGGATAATCCGCGCGAAGTCATGCGAGGGAACATTCTTTCCCGTCACGATCTTCTCGACACGCTCTCTGGCCGAGACACGCAACGTTATCACCCGAGATAAGTTGCTCCCCCGTTGGCGATCCAGCTGCGTAACTTTCCCTCCAGCGCGGTTTAAAGTGAAAAGGATTCAACGATGGGTAGTAAAGACCCCGCTGGATGGTAAATCAGCGTGCGTCTGGCTGTGCAGTGGTTGCAGTGTCGAGAGTTCTTGTGGTGGAGATGTGTACACCTAAATGATACGTGCAAATTGTCTGTTGTAATGAATTATGATTTAATGATCTAGGTGTTGCTGGACTGTGGAAGTTGGTGGAAGTGTTTTTACTGAACTATTTTATGTATCACCTCGCAGTGACTATTATATATCAATGCGTTTCACTGAGAAAGACCACAAGAAGATGGTAAATTACTATATAACCAAGAACATCTACAAGTATGATCGAATGCACTTTGCCTGAGCCTTCAACTTTTAAGGGACATGTAACAAAAGACATGCTGTAGTAAAAAAAGTCTTGAAAGTTCGCCTTATGGAAAGACATAGTAGCTCGTGGTCATAGCTTATAAAAAGTCATGGCACTACGTTGACGGTTTCTAACTTTTACAAACTGAAAGACGTAGCACCGCGTCACCCGTGGTGAAAGCGTTAATGCATCACTATAATGTTATACGATAGTGTTGTACAATCTAGGTTGCAGCAGTGCCTGCGATATATCTCTCTCCTCATGCAGCTGCTGGTGGAGAAGGATTCTGAGAAAAGCAGCGTTCAGGGTATTTCTTACAATAACAGCAATACATCTGTCGTGTATGCTACGTACAGAAATATACTAGAATTTATTTTTTAAAATAACAGCATTACTTCACAAAATATTCCTCATTTTTTCGTTTAAATATCGCTTCACTGTGGATTGTTTGGTTGGTAGATTGACCATTTCTGTTTGTCACACGAGTGAGCAGTGTTTCACGTTCACCCTGTACATTTCGAGCTCACTTTTCTTTCGAACTGGAAGCTAAAAATATCGCCCCTAATGGCAGACTGTATACGTCATCGATTATTACACCCAGAGCCCCGCTGATCGTCGTCAAGTTTTATTAGACTGCACCTGCTGCGCTTAATTTTATTTCCGTGGTCGGAGTGGATTGCGTCGCGAGTAGTCTTTTACGATCTCCCTGGCGATACTTCCGCCGCTGCTGAGATGCTCTCCATCAAGTATAAGCAACGGGACAAATCCCCGTGTCCAATCTCCATGCACGAACAGGATTTTACAGCGCGCCCACGATACGCCACTAATTCACGGGGATAAAGTAAATCCGTTACACTCGCGATTTAACGTTGCCGGATACGGCGACGTCGTCTCGGGATCTCCAGCGAAATTCCTTCGATTAATCAAAACGACAATTTCAATATTTCTTACGGTGCAATGAGTGCTGCAGTCCTGAGTAAAAGGGGACGAATATTCTTGCGGATATCATTTCTGAAGTAAGATTTCAACACACCATTTTGTTGAATCTCGCTCATTACAGAAAAAAATAACAACTGTCTATGTATCAATCTAACTCAATCTGTTGGTCTAATATGGACGTATTTTTATTATTATTATTATTATTATTATTATTATTATTATTAAGGAGCGGTTCCGGTCTATAAATGTCGAAAAATCTATTTTTTTCGAATGTTCAACCCCTTAAGCATACGTGTTTAAAAGGATTTTTTGAAATTCAAAAAATTACTGAAGTTATAGGCATTTCAGTATCGGCGAATACGTGGATAAGTAAAACCCGGCCACTTGGCACTCACGCAAAATTTTAAACGCGTTTTTCTCGGAACAGTGTTTTCCAAATCGGCGGAACAAATATCTCGAAAAGTTATTACCCGATTCGAGTAAAACTTTTTTATTTTTAGAATATACTCCTATGCAATGGAGAATCCTCTAACATTGTAAAGACTTTGAAAATTTGTATTCTTTTAACCCGTTGAGAAGATGAAAAATGTAGGAAAAAAGTGACTTCAACTTTCAAGTGTCATTATTTTATCAAAAAATGTCTCGTCATTTTTAAAGCTATGTCCACTAGGGACTTCCATGCCCCTTTACCAACCTGGCATTGTTTCTTATTTCAGACCGTTTCATCGTTTTGCATGAATTTGTTTACTTCCTCTCTTCAACGAATGCCCCGTGTCATTTGTAATGATTAATTACAAAACAAAAATATATTACTATAGTTTCAACCATTCTTAATATAATGCAAAAAGTCCCATCAAATTATCTTTGGTAGTATTTCTTTGATTAATTCCTAAAGATCACCCACTTTTATGGGGTTTAGACCGGAACATCCTCTTAACGCTGAGTATTTTACGAAGAAATAAATATGTTGCTCGATAAGCCTAGAGTTATCCTCCCCCTTGCGATCTTCGTTATTTCTTAATTCGTTTTAGATGAAACGAAAACGAAAAAGAAATTTCCATTTGATTCCACTTTCTTACACCCATAATTCCCTCTAAATGGGGGTACTCTGTGAAGAAGAAATAAGGTAGTGATCAATTTAAAAGTTTGACAATTATAAGCACCAGTGAGAAGGAACCTTCAAATTATTCTTCTTCCGTCGCGATTTCCTGTGATCCCCTTTATATCTTAATCAAGTTAGAGAGAGGTGCAAGTATGGCTGAAGGAAAAACGAAGCGACAATCATCGAGACCGATAAGAGAGGACATCTTTACCAGCGTCTACTTGAAACCCTCCCCTAAAGCATGCCCCATCAATCCCGCCCCTTTTGCTGGGAACTTCAGTTTCTCATTAGTTATAGTTCCTTCCCTGGTATTTATGAAAAGTCCCTCCACTTCCGGCGCCGTCTCGGCGACGTTTGATTTATCACCGTGCAACGTGTTATTCGCGATTTCATCGGCGCAACGGTCGCGTCATCGGGCAAAGGCTTCCAGTAAACTTAGAAAGAAACATCGGATCCCCGCTCACGATTCCAATTTATTTTGCCGATAGAGACTTCGTTCCTGCCTGTCGGAGGGTATAAAATGGGGCTTCTTTCAGCCGAGCAACCGTAAATACCAGTTATGTACTCTCTTACAATGCGAATTTTCTTCTCGACAAGGAGCAGGGGGTGATGGGAGTGGTGCGTCTAAGTTGGGACTCCGATCACCCGCGCAACGTTGCAGAAAATTATCTCGTCAATGTTAATCCCGAATCATGAGGAATAACAATGTAAGTATATTTGTTAAGCTCTTCCGGGTATCTCGGCGTTATAAAATTTACATAGGCACTCAACGGTATCAATAAAGGAATGTGCAATTGCACGTGCTTCATTGAGTTTTTTGTCTGACTAACCTCTGCATATTCCATGCATTATTGTATTCTGCTTTTCATGATAAGTGGAAGAAGCTACACGATAGCTCAAGTAACACGTAATTAAAAAAGAAATATTTTCTAATGTTAACTAAAAGAATTCTCATTTCCCTCAATTCTCCATGCTTTCAGCTTCTCTTGTTTAATTTCCTGATTTGGGAAACCGAATTTGCTGAGTTTAATGAAGTCCCTCGGTAATAGTAGTTTCGTTGATCGATGGAAATTTCGTTGTGCATGAAAACGTGTGTGTACCACGTTCTGTAACAGATTCTTTGTCGAGCGAATTGCCGGAAAGTTCTACGAAATAGTTGTTGCTAGTTTAAAGTTAGCTACGTGTTGCGAATTCGTGCGGGAAAGGTAGGTGCGCACTAGGTAGGTACAATATACATATGTAGTCTGATTAGATCCTCTCGAAAGACCAAGCCCAATTCGAAGCATCGGATCCCGTCCCTCCGATTTGGTAAGAAGGATGGCCGCGGGGTTCTATGACGTCTCTTGGGATATTTCCCAGGATTGCTCGTGTACGAATGCTCTCGCAGAATGTCAGTAACGACTGCGCAAAAATAATAAGTATTCTCGACAGGTATCTTCTTTTAATCCCGTGGTAACATCCAAACAAACTGAAAGCCTTTTCTTGCTACATTTTCTAAAAAGAAGGGATTTTAATTAATATAAAAACTTGGGAAAAGGTAGAAACTAACAAGTGAAGACAGAGGTATGGCAGGGATATTGAATTAATTTGCAAATAATTAAGTAATTAGTTATACGATAAAGGGGTTCAGTAATCAAAGTTTGAAGTTTAAACTGTTGCCATATTTCATTTCGTTTCCAAAGCGTAGGTTTGCATGGCTGGTGAGTCAAGGTAAATTTCGAGGTTTTCCACGCTGGAAATTTGGAAAAGAATCGAGCATGTTCGTTGCGCGCTGTCATGCAATCGAAATACGTCGAGATACCGCAACAACGACCCGCGAACTCGGAACGACACTTTGCTCAGGAAAGTTCCTAGCCCCCGTTGCATAAAATATTTCCGTGGCGAGACACGATCGTGTTAGGGAACACGCGGTGCACTCTCGTCCATTCGATGTTCGAAGTGCATCAAGAAAGGCGAGACCGACGGAATCCACGTCGGATGGATATAAATTCGCGACGTCTGTTGCGAACTGCGGGGACAGCTGACGTGTCCGTGGACAAAAGTTGAAATTGCTATATGAATTTTGATAAAACGAAAGTTTCGCGGCTGACGCGTCCTGACGGATACGAAAGTTGGGTAAAGAACGATGGGGGAATATGGACTTTGTTGAGAGTGAGTAGCAGATTCATTGCTTTCCACGGGATTTGGAAGCAATTACTAAATTACGGCACTTCAAGTTGAAATTAAAAATGCTTCGTCTTCTCAAATGAAGTAACTTTATGAAAATTGAGTCGGGGTAAGAAAGACGCGCAAAAAGTTGATGTAGAACTTGTTAAAGAAAAAATACTAGTGGAAACTGATAATGAGAAGTGACTCGTGAATTTGACTGATCATGAGAGGGGTTGATTAAGGAGTCATATATGTTTCTCAGCGTTACAACGTGTGCGAGTGATTCAGGGATAAACTATTAATCCGATTGGTTTAATTATTTTTGCGTTTTATAGGTATATACCTATGGTTATATATCTCAGGTATGAGAATTGGAAAATTTAAAAAAAAAAATTTCGAAAAAAATGGCGACGTCACACGATAACTATGATCCCACAGATTATTAAAAAATCGGTCATTTTTATTTCAGACTACTCGTACGGGCTAAATCATGCCCACCGTTTTGGGCCGTGCCAGAAAACATGTTCTACATGTTTATATTTAATCTACATGTTTATATTTAAAAATTATGGAATTCTCATACCTGTTTTATAATCTATAAACGTACACCTATAAAACACAAAAAGAATTAAACCAATCGGACTAATAGTTTATCCCTGAATTACTCCGAAACATTGACCACGTTTTAGCGCCGAGAAACGTATATGACCCCTTAAGATAGATTGGAGTTAACTCGCAGTGACCTAAGATATTTACTTAGAATTTATAAGTGGATGTATAAAAATGATTTTTCTCAATTTATTTATACGTACCAGTTTGGCTTAAGTCTTTAAGCCACCCTTCTGAGACCTGTTGATCAGAATACTACTGAAAGAGTCCTAATGGATATATAAATATGGGCAGTCAGGTATTTCGTGACAAATGAAATACTGCTTGCAAGAGAAAGTGTGAAAAATATAACTGAAGATAAGCTTTCTTTGCAAACGTTTGAAAAATATTCGGAAGTAGTTATTACATTGGGCAGAGTGATATTATGTATGAATAAAAAAGAATACTAAAATTTGGGACAATCTTATGCTAGCGAGGAAGTCAAATGTAGCGATACAGATCTGGAATTTATTCTGCATTTCGCCCTTTCATCGCGTGAGCCAAAGTCGTATGTTGCGCTGTCTTTTCCTTCGCGTATGTATATTTGCGGAATGATTAAAGTTTTCTTTATCAAAACGGTTTAATTAATCATTATTATGCAACTCCCTTCGGGGCAACTTAGAAGTCTACCAAGCTGCAAATAACTTAATTTATTCTTGACTTTGAAAACGAAAAGTAGAATAAGAGTCTTTCATTTTGTGACAATAATTTCGTAAAATAACTGGTAGTGAGATACCGTCCTAGTAAAAAAAAAAGGAAACTCTGTTAAAAATGATTTTAAAAATGGAAATTTCAAAACGTAATCGATAGCTGATATTTGCGATTGGCATTGAATTTTGGATGACAGATTTAGTGATAATATTTGGAAAGCAGCTATTATGAGATACCAATTTTCACATATCGGTGGCGTATCGATTTACGTTCAATTGTAACGAGCACCTGAAAGCTTTAAACGCTTGGATACATGTACATAGATATGTATAGCGATTCCGAGTAGAACTAGGTATATCTAGCGATGCCAAGTTTCGGCTACTCGAAACTAATCTAGTTATCTAAAACCGTTCTGTAATCTCTTGAAACGTATCGAGCAGATTGTTTAAATAGATCAATAGATCTGTTTATGTACTTAGGAAGTTATCGATGCGTATATCATATATTCAAAGGATTAGGTAAAAAATGTAATTGTGTATTCTGGAAATGATTTATCATTTCTAGGGTAAATGTATCCCTATTATTATTACTATATTTATTTTACTTAATAAAATCGCAACGTATAAAGAATAGTGTAAAATAAAATAATTATAAAATTAATAGTGTAAAATAAAATAATAATAAGAGTCCAAATTTATTATTAATAATAAATTATTATTTAATAATAAATTTGTTTTGTACACTATTCTTTTTCCGTTACTTATTTATTAAATAAAATGAATAAAGTGGCAGTAATAGCGACTCTAGCAATAATTGCGACAGTGACCCTATTTAAGATGTATTATTGTTTATCTATTATAACAGTTTTATAATTTAGATTGGTCGCATAATTCATAAATCATCGTTGGACAGACAAACTGTTGGAAATCTGAAGTCGAGGAGCGTTTAAAATAGATAATTTCCTACCAATTCGTACTATTACGATGCGATAGCCGTTTGAAAACTCGATTTCGTCGACGTTCCAAGAATCCTGGTATCTCGAAGATGTTGTAGCTCCTTCCCCGGAACTCATTAAAATTTTCCGGGCACATTGTCCACTTATCATAGGAATTGATAATTGGACTCTGCAGCTTTCCTTTCCATCACGCTTTCTCACATCGACCGTGTCGATTAATTTGTGCTTCATAATTATTGAGTTGACGGTATTAATAATCTCGACGATGAAAACGACGATATTTCTGATTTATATGGTGTCATTAATTTCACTACCCTATTACCAGGAATTTATTCTGACAGTATTAATAATAATGATAATATCTATCTGTGAAAAATCTTGCTAATATTTATGGGAAATAAGGCTTGATGTGCCATTTGGCAAAATCAGATGGAAAGTTATAAAGTGATATAGGTACGTAGTTTCTGTTATAGTGGCTTAGAATTTCTCTAACTATGGTCGATTAGTTTCCCTCTTCCTCCTAGATCTACTTATACCTCGCAGTCCAGTAGTACAGATCAATCATTTCTGCGCCCTTACGCTACATATCCTACGTGCTCCGAAAAGTTCAATCTTAAACACATATTAAATAGAAGTATCTGCATTAGTAAAGAGCCATCGCTAAATTCCATTTAAAATCCTCAACTATATTATATTTTTGTCGAAATAGAATTCTAAAAAGCAGGGAAAGCAATCATTTAATCTCGTTATCAATAGCACGATATTCAGTTAATCCAAAGAGATATCCCTGTTATGATTTGTCGCACGTTGCAATCGAAATATTTGCTATCATATTTTGAGACCCGACGCTGCTGCACCCGTTGCTGAACTGTTTCATTTTATATGCAAATATATTATAGTTGTACATTTACTAAAAAAACAAGAAGGAGACTTATCAGACAGCGCGTATCGATCGTGCTATTCAAAATTCCTGTTGCTAAAGATTTCGAAAAAAATGTATTTAAGGCATGAATGAATCCAATAATAGGACGGCGGCGCGTGAATCTGAATATGCAAATGAAGTATTCATGAGGGTTTCGCTATGCAAAGCACCCGATAAAAATGCACTTATTATCCGATATGTAAACAGTATAAGAGTTTATACAAAACACTCGTGGTACATGCACGTGCCTTCATTAAAAGTTCAACGACCCTCGAATCTTAACGTTCACATTTTGTCCATCTGGATAATTACGACACTAAAATATTAAAGGTTCTTTCGGTAAATGTTATTCGTCAGCTTTGAACTCGGATGCCAGTGCAGTCTGTTCAGAGTACTGCAGAGTTGGTTCGAGTTAATTAAAGTGACCTTAGGCAAACGGGATTAGTATGGTTAATTGGAAAGCTTAGCGAAACTTGGGACAAACAGATTAAACTATCAATGTGTAGTTTGGCGGAGGAAGACTGCCACTCTCCGGCGAGCGTTATCTCAGATTAATTGAGGCAAACCGAGAGTAAATGAATTTCTCCGTCGCGCAAGTTGTTCTTATTCCATTAAACGAGATAATAACTATTTAGCTTCCACAAATTTTATGTTTTGTACCTCTCCTCTATTCAATAGGTTTCGAAAGTTTCTGATACCAGTTAGCCCAATTTATCATTCTCCAACACTTTACCACGGCGTCCCCAGTGCCTCAGATTATTTCAGATATTAGACAAGCAAATTGAGAAACACAATTAACAAGCATACACCCTGAGAAAATAAATAATACTGACACACGACGTGAAACTTAAATATCCCCGAGTCGCTTAATATTTGTCCGAAGCTCGCCAGAAATCGTCTCACCGCCGTTCGCACTTGAAATTTTCCACCCTTCAACCCCAACGGACTCTCGTCGAAAAATATTTGTCCGCCTGAAAAGCGAGAACTGTTCCCTTTTCAACAGCTTTCCTTGCTCGAGACTCGTTTCAAGCAGGAATCTCAGCCGCACGCCGAGTGACACACGCCGCAGACGCGCGCGAGAGAAAGTTCTGCTCACCCAGAAGTGGCCTGTATGTCGACTTCCGGCCAAGAGGGTCTCCTCCTGCAGAACATCAAGGGCGGTCTATCGCTGGAGCCGGTGTTCCTTCGAAAAGAGCCGACCCTGCGTGGCGACGTGCTGCCCGACGTAGCTCCTGCCGCAGGGTGCACCGTCAGTCCCGGGGCGGAAGTGCACTCTAGGGTTCGTCTACGCGTCGACAAAGAGCGCGCATGGGAGGATGTGACCGTGCCCGGCGGTGGCACCACCTAGAAACAGTAAACAGACGCGTCGAGATTAGGGCAATTATGCGTCGCGAAGTTCCATCCATAAGGGATTAACGCGGACTCTTTCTAGGGTAATTCCGGGAGACGCGGCCGGGCTGGAGAGTTGGTCGAAACAGTTGATTTCTAGAGAATTAATTGTTCTGAACCTTAACACAATTTTACATATACACAGATGTAGAGTCTGAATTTAGCAACTCGATCAACTCTCCAGCCCGGCCGCGTCTCCCGGAATTACCCTATAAAGCTGAAGTCTCCCGCTGCAAAGATTTTTTAGATACTGCACCCCCAGGCGGAAGTAACACGGACGAATGTTTGTGCGTGCAACGAATCACCAGGGCATTCGATTCTCTGTGACTTTTTCTGTGTCATCCGCGCAAGAGGGTCGTGACAGTCGTCGCGGAAGGATCTGTATTTTATTGGCTGTTGAGGAACTGTACTAAGTGTGGCTGGCAGTGATCGTGCCACTAACGTTTGGGAGAGTTCATGAGTGGTTGCGGGTTTATTTTCGAATTTTTAAGGAAGGCTTCGTTTTCCGCTGCTTCTGTTTTGAAGAAGCTGTAACTCTGGTCAGATGATGTTCCTCTTTCGATTTATAAATTAAACTTTGTAGCCGTATATAACGATAGTTAGTGCATTCTACAAGAAATTTCATGTTATCTAGTACGAGCAAACTGAAATTTTTTAGATTTTGCAATAAAAGACAGAAGACCGAGAATTCTCCTAAATTTAGGTAATTGATGCTTCTCATCCAGGAATCCAAGTTTCATCAGCAACCATATTATCATGTCGCCACGAACTATTAATAACAGAGACTGAAACGCCTGCGTTGCATCGAGAGGAGGCTCTGATCTCACCTTGGGGTAGCCATGGGGGGTCGATTGCTCCGTGGAGTTCGTGTTGGTCGTTCCGGTGACGCTTCCGGTGGAGCCGCTTCTTCCGGTGGTGCTGGCTGTCGAGTCCTCTCGACTGAACGAGAACCTCTTCGGGCTGAGGCTGAGGCTCGCGACGCTGTCGCTCACGTACTGTTGCAGCGAATTGAAGAAGCTCATTGTCGATCCGTTTGTCACCTGGTATGCAGTTGGTCTCCTCGACCTAAACGAAATGCCGATGCGCTAGAGCGATAGCAATTCTCATCGTTTTCCCTGCCGTTCGTCGCTGTCCCCCAGGAGCTTCGAGGCTTATACTTCGCGCGAACTTTACACGCATCGATCCCGAAGCGACGCGGTGGATTGGCTCGATGATACGGGGAGGAAAGCACCTCGACCTCGAGAACTTTCACGGTTCTTTACGTCACGGTATCGATTCTGCCCCAGAGCCATTTGCAATTTTGTTACTTTCTTCCTTCGCGATTGCTGCGGTCCCCCGTGCAACTTAAGTCATCGTCCGTCGCCCGACGCCTTAAGCCGCCTGCTTCACAGAGGGGTGGAAATCGGTTCCACGTTGTATCGCCATCATCTGTAAGGAAGAGAACTCTGTCAGTGAAAAATGAAGGATCATTCTAACTCATAATTTTAAAGTTTCTTCTTAGATAACTGTTATGGATGTGAACATTGAGTATAGCGACAGGGAGGACTTAAGTTTAAGTGGAGATACAGTTTCTGTATAGTGATATATTATAACAATCTTTAAACGATGTTCCCCATAACTTGGTAGTTTATAGATTAACAGATATTAGTCTATATTGTTAGCAATATGTTTAAGGTGCAGGAGGAGATTTATAAAATGAGAGAAATCGGCAGAAGTACTTTTGTGAAGGAATAAATCTTTGTTGAGTAGATAATGAGCTTCAGTAAACACTTTCGATTCACAGGTGCACCAAGCTCGATAGTTTTCCAGATATAGGATCGGATGTTGATGAATCTTGAATTGTGCAGCCCAATTTTGATGATCCCCAATTTGCGAGTTTCCAATTTAACGATCCCCAATTTACGTGACCCGAACTGGATGGCCCTCAAGTTGTTAGATTTTAACGATATTTTAATTGTAAACCTTGCTCCCAATAACGCCTGAATTAAATTTAATTAATGACTCTGTGCACTTTGAAACCTGTACCTGATGCTTGGGTATAAGTCGAATGGCATGTCTCACCTCAAGTGTCATAAGGATAAGGTTTCAGTAATTATGAACATCGGAATTCAAAATTGGAGAATTATTAGTATCGAGTCCCATAACGCGGAAGGCATTAGCTTAGATTTCACGACTCTGGAATAGGATCTCAAGACTCAGTAATCATCGATGTATCAAACAGACTCAGTGACTATTAGTATTGGTGGTCGTATGGCCCGAGGGTGATCTGGGTTAGCTTCGAGGATCATCTGGATCAAGTTCCACTGCTCGAGGGTCACCAGCATCAGAGCTCACAACGATCAAATTCCAGTCATAGGTCACTCTATTCAAAGTCCTTGATATCAAAAGGTCGTACAAGATTCATCGAACACATACTCTTGTCATCCTTTACACACTTCCCTTGATTCCCTTTTGCTGCTAAATATTTCTTTAAGTTTTCCAATATCTGCCTAAATACATCCCTTGGAACCATCGATGAATTTTTTACTATTCTTCTAAAGTGACCACTCTATGCTCTATTTCTATTAAATCCTGTTTTGACTGCTTAGACGACTATCGATTTCACGAAGCATGGTCTTACATAAGACAGCGTGGGTTTTAGGTTTACCAATTCCTATTCGTCAAACATTCCTGGCGTCACTCGCATGAACAACTCAGAAGGTGCCGCGATTGAGGAAAAGGACCAACTTTGTCAGGGACAGATGTAGGGGCTTCGAATCGAGTGGTCCAAGATTGGTTAAGGGACGCTTTTGGAAGCTTCCATGAATGGCGGCTACCCGTTACGTCGCAACCTTTAACCGAATTGACAGTAAAACCCTCAAGGTATTTTCGCTTTTGGAAAGCTTGCGGATAGTCGGTTGGGTCGCAACATGGTTTCGGAGGTTTGGGAAAATGATACTGCGCCCTGTTACAGTTCTAGTGCGGTTTGGACAAACATTTCGGCACGATAAAGGCCGATTGGATGGGCATCGATCGAAATCAGCAGGGGAATTCATTACTCGCATTAACATTTTCAATGACGTAGCTGTACCCTAAATGTGTGACGTAGAAATCGTTTTGAACGTGCGGTCCGCTACTATATTCTTGTCCACTTTCCTTAACTTTCTTTCACTTCTCGTTCGCTTGTCCTTCATTCGTCTATTCATCGTTTAGCTTTAAGTTTACTGTTATGTATAGGATTATACTTTAAAGGGTCGAAAAATTAAGCTATATTTAAACATTTTTTCATAGAAAATACAACGTATAATGAAATAAATATTTTTGCAATATCTTAATAACCGACTCTCATATTATAAAAAAAATGATTTTTTAAAGTTTCCAATATTTTTTTATACCGTCAATAAGGCACAGCAAAAAGTAGGTATGTCCGAAGCGCAGGTGATGTCACTCTGGCTTATCTGAAATAAAAAATTCGAAAAGATTCTTAATCTGTATGAGTGTCGCTTCCGCCCGTAGCTCAATTAAGAATTTTTGTTGAAAAATAACAAAATGACGCCGGTTTGAAAAAAACATTGACAAACGCCATTTTTCGTTTATTTTTCGATAAAAATTGTTAATTGAAGTACGAGTGATAGCGACACTCGTACAGATTAAGAATCGTTTCGAATTTTTTGTTTCAAATAAGCCTGAGTTGGAAAACCATATGCACCACGAACATACCTACCTCTTTTTTTAGGTGCCATATTGACGCTATACAAAATTTAAAACAAATAAAAAATTATTTTTCATTTCATTTTGTATAATATAAGAGTAGCTTAGTAAATACAAAAAAGATTTATTTCATTATATGTTGTATTTACTGAGAAAAGAATCGAAAAAGTAGAAGAACCCCTTAAAACCGCAGTAATGCTGAACCTCGCCCATTCATCACTCAATTAATTGTAATTGGTGATATAATAAAGACATTATTATTAAATCCAAAGTCTCGAAAGTTAATCATATCTTCTTCTGACGAGTTAGTTGTATTTCTAAAAGTTACTTGCGTTTGGAAATGAGTGAGGCGTTAAGAAATTTCAAGAAGTAGGACAGTTTGCAGCTTAAGTTTTATGAAAAATTCGAGCACTCGTTAAAAATTTAATTGTTCAAAAGTTTTGAAGCCATTCTTGTTGATAACTTTTGAGAATAATTGAAGCCAACAGATTTGAATCCCTATTGCGTTTTGCTTGAAAAACGAACAACGGAGAATTGCGTAGAAAGATAAAAGCAAAATAAAAAAGTATTTTTTCCCGTTCCTCGATTTCCGTCCAATATTGTTGAGAGTTATATATACCAATCGTCTCCCCTCCCCAAATTAAGTATTGGCCCGATTACGTTCCGATGAGAAATGAGTTCGGAACGTCGACAATTCCATCATGAAACCACAAATTTCATGTTTGACTCATTGGAGAATATGACTGTTGAAGTACATACTACCTATATATTGACCAACATTCGGATCAATAAATTCTTGCAATTATTGCGAAGCAGCAGCTCCCCATCGCGCGGCTGATTAAATGCATTTCATTTCGAACGAACTGAAACTTAACGTACTCTAAATAACGCGAATTTGCATACTTTTTCCTAAGGATTATAAAAACTGACTTTTGAAAAAAATATTTACACTTTTTTCAAAGTTTTCAGTTTATTTAATACCTGTGGTTAAATATACTCTATCTACACGTTATATTTTTCCAGTATATTTTTTCCAGAAATATGAACTCATACAAATTAGTTTTACAGTAAACTTTTACTCTAATATGCTTGGACCCGAGGGGATTTCACGCGAAAATGTTGACGGTATTAATTAATTAATTTTTCCATATTAATTAGTATCTAAAACCGCTTTTTTAATTTCATGTAGGTACGTTAAATTTAAAAACTGGTGTCCGAAATTTACAAATTTATAAAATAAACTGTTTTTAAAAACAGACAATTTCTCCGCTTTCATCGATCTACTACAATTAGCATTATCTTTAAAAGTGATCTCGTTATGGAAAGAAAAGTCGAAAGATTACGATTATATTCCCTCTTCTTCCTATTCCTTTGTGTTCCTAAGTCCTTGGAACAAAGCCTGACCCACTCTTCCACGTCTCATTCACAAAACCCTTTTACTCGATGAAACACGTAAAATTAAATTCCTTCTGTCATTTTTAAAATACGATAGACTCCCCCCTTCGTAATCATCCGCGCTCTCAACACCCGCAGATTACTAAACAGCTCGCAATAATTAATCGACGTTTCAACCCCCAATCTTTCACCGATCGATAGAACAAAGTTTCACGGGAACTCCAAGACGGTTGGCTGGCATCGCGATTTTGATGTAACCAGCATAATTAGTATCCGGTGTTTGCTGGGTCTGCATTCTTTGCTTACCCTCAAGCCCATTCACCCCCATCTTTCAACAAACCGCCCTTTCTCCAGGACCCCGTTACCAGCCGTAAATCCGCCACAGCCTCGCTGACAGTTTTGTAAACAAGCTCGCCGCGAAACTCGAGCAACAATTTCGCAACTTCGCCGCTGCGAAATCCAACAGCCTGCCACGACGTGTCCTCGTGGTACGTCGCAACCCTGATGACGCCCCACCACCGCGATTAATTAACCGTTTAATCGATATTGCGTCGAGATCGTCGACACTGTTGCTGCTTCTCAGTAATATTGCTTCCCTTGGTGTTTTTCAAGCCCGACACGCGAAGCCTCGTTGATCATCGTTCGCGTTGGGAACAAAAATCCACGGAACATTGATGGACTTCTTTATACTGTATACCCTAACAGTCTGATAATCAATTGCCAGATTGTTGCAATTTTGCTAAGTGAAGTCTATGGCTGAGCAATGTGGAGTGGAAGAAAGGTTACCATAAATTGCTCAGGAACCACACCCCCCTCTGTCAACGAAAAATACTTCACTTCAGAAGCGGACACTAGTCGCTGGTAGGTATATACACATTCCCAGCAGAAATGAACGCTTGTCAGCAGCCGCGGAACAAAGTTTAACGAGTTCCGTTGCAACCTGTAAAATATGGTAATGAAGAGCGGGGAAAAAACGTACTGCTTCGGTTTTCATTAACGGGAACAGGAATAGTATTCCCCGGGGACGGGGTAACTTCGAACCAGCCACACCGAATTGAACGGCGAAATGTAATTTGTTTATCATCGACTTCGGAATACTTGAATCCCTGTCCGAGGCTGTAATGGTACAAACTTCATTAAAACTTTCGCCGATGACTTCCGTGGATTCTTAAGTCCGGTTAACAAATAGTCATGTAGAATTTGGATGTGGATCGCTGAAAGGAGAAGAAATGTGAACGGGACGAACGGAGTTTCTGGTCGATAGTGATCGTGCGAGGAACAGGGAGGGAAGCAAATATGATAAAACTTAAAACGCCCTCCCGGGTCGCACAAAGATAATAAGATTCCGGCGGAATATCTGCTTTCGAGAGAGTTTCAGAAACCTATCGATGAAAGTAGCATTTTACCGGTGGCCATCCCTTTCGATCCCCGTCGCTTCTTCCTCCTCACGATATCCTACAGCAATAATTGCCCCGAGAGCTCGTTTCCTGCGGACCGTATCCTGCCGTGAGTTTTACAAATTTATCACACAACAGGGAACGCTAAACAAAAGTGGGGAGGAACGATTTCAGGGGTAGATCGAAAGCTTTCTTCTGGAAATCCAATTTTACCCTCGCCCCCTACTATTGCGATAACCAGGTGAAATATGTGATAGAGTTGGTGATTTGGTTGACTTGGTTGGATCCACTTTTTTGTTTCAATTTGTTATTAGGCACTGAACTTGTGGGAAGTATTCAAAATCAAATGTGGAGTTATAAATGTGAAAGTAGTTGTACTTTATGTAACCATTTATTTAAATTATTCAGTGTATCTCATTGTAATTTTCTCACATTGGTTTATTAGTGCTTTTCACATGTTTAATATGAATGGAAATTTCTGGCTAAGTAGGTTTAATATATGAATTTAAAGAATACGCATTGTTAAATCTTGTTCACACTCAAATTTGTTGAATCAGCCACCCAGAACACGAATTAACGATTCATTACACACGAAAATGCGAGTTAATTTGAATAAATGGAATAAAGAGATCGTGACTCGGGAGTTAATATCACAGTAATCCTATTTTACCTAATTCTTCGTGTAAATCCTGGGTCCAGATGGAAATCCTGGGATTTCCCAATATCTATCGTTGGTTAATGGATCGTGTAATACGATCAATGACTCATCTATTTTCTACACCAGTTCGCGTAGGTATACGTCATTAATTCTTCATTTCGAAACAATTTGTCACCCTTAATCTCCATGATCTTGCGTCAAACATGATTGACAGTATTAGACGAAAAGCTGCCAACATACTTCCAAATACCCTCTCCAAAATTTGGAATTTCTGGAACCATTTATCAATTGTTTCCGTAATTGTCATTTGTCATAATTCACGTTTATTTTTCCCGCAGGTAACTATTTTCTTAAACGGAAGCTATCGTTTAAACTTCAACAAAACGTTTCCGCATAAAATCTTAATCAAATTAATTTATCTCGCTCAATAAATCCTGCGATGTCTCTTTAATATTTCGTTAACGATCTCACTCATTATATCCTTAATGATGCCATTGAAAATAGATCATCTTCCCAGATCGAAGCACTCTGCCGTCAGAGGAAAACGGCATTAATTAACGGTGCCACTCCGAAATTCGATTATATTTATCCAAACAACGGGTCCCTCTTAATAACATCTTCATTAACAAAATTAGATCCGACCATGGGAGGACGGTTTGTTCTTCGTCATCGAGCGATAATTATTCACAATATTAAAGCTCGGAAGCAAAACACTTTTGTCAGCGAAACATTTACTCTCTTCACCTAAATATCCATTTCGATGCAGGATCTGGGTGAGCGTTGCTAAAATCTCAAGTTGTACTTGTCGGTATCGTGTACTTCAAGTATTTTTCACTGTTCGTTTCATTTATTTGCACGTCTGTCCCCACGAGTAACTCACCGATTTATCGATTCTCGGTTTTTGTAAACCGTTTTTGTCACCGAAATTGTAAATGGTCGAGTAACGTGGTCCCACACACAGTCACCTTTAACTGAATTGAAGAGTCCTTTGTAAAAAGCACTGTAAGTGCCAAAATTTAAAAAAAAAATATGGTGAGCCGGCTGTTCCGCTGATCTAAAATAAGAATAAAACTAAAATGATCCTTAATCCCTAAGAGTGTGGCTATGGCCCCTAGCAGATTTATAAAAAAAAATGGCGAGGCTTTGAATTTAAACTCATTTTTGGCGTCTCTTTTTCGACTTTAAACTGCATTAAACATGTGAAAGAAAAACTCTTTCGACTCAATTCTGCTATCGGCTAGAATTATATGTTTTCTGACGGTGTACAAAAAAGATAGACGAAATTAGTCCACTAGAAGTTGAGATATCGTGCGCACCGTCATGAAAAACACCGTTTTCAAAAATTCCGTTAATTATTATTATATGTGGCTGAATTTTTTTTCAACTTATTAATATTTTAATAAACACGCATGGATAATGTTCATGGGTAAAAGCTGCGTAGTTTTTGTCGTGTGGCATCCAAAATTTCACCGACATCGACATGTTCTTCGTATCCCTTGTCACTAGCTTAGATGCGTTTAGTTTTAAGTACTCCTAGTTATATTTATTATATTCTTTGTATTTTTTGTATTCTAAAGGGTTTCCCGTTAACAATAATAATAATAAAGAGGTTAGAGGATCTCGGCCCTGTAGACGAGAATACCCCCTTAAGAAGACTTTGTAGTTACCACTTTCTCCTTTCAAAGTTATAAAGACACAACATTGGACATTCGTAAGATTCCTTGCAATCAACACGTATTACAACGTTCACCCCTACCCCACATCTTGAATAGCAATTAAACCCTCCATTCGGGGCCACCACTTACAGAAACTTCGGAATACCGTTCTCGATCCCTTAACAAGCCCCAAAATACAAGTTAATTTCCCCAATACGCGAAACTTGATCCCAAAGTTCACGAAACTGCGTACCCTTCGTTCGATCTTCCATCCCTCGTACTCGAGAGGATTGATCGACAGGCGAAAGTGATGGCATGACAGGTGGCTGATTTCGTCCGACCTCTCGCCAAGAATTTCCCCTCGTAAAAATGTCGTGGATATAACCCGAGGGTGGAGGAGAGCCAAGGAGCGGCCGTGATGTTTGCGAAACAATTCAAAGGAACGCTTCTGAAGCACGACAGCCCGAGATTCCTTCAACTGCGGAACAAGCTGAACAGCGTGGATATGTACAGCGGGACAGGAGAGCCTAGATTTTTCTTCGACGTTGCGCCAACCAATTTCATTAGGCGTGCCAACTTTCCTTGCTTTCATTCCTTTCATCGCTCCGCCTATCATAGCTTAGCGCTCCGAGCAATTTCGACTCTTCCTTTTTCCTCGTGTCTTACCCTCGAGACCATTTCCCCCAACTTCCGATATTTAATGCGCGAGATCAATCGGGCCGCGTAAATAGCGAATCGCCAGATTCAAAGGGCGTTCAATTAGGGCTGTCAACGGGGAGTGATGATAATTCACACTTTGGAATTCTCAGTTAAGTGGGTTACTTGGTGAAACGTGATGTACGGCACTTTTATTAGACGAATAAAGTGTATACAAATTTAGTGAAGCAGTGTTTGACTTTGCTGGAACGCGAGAGTTGCCAGAGTATCTTGATACTCTGTGGTGTGTGTAAACGAATAATTATTTTCTCAATAGGGGTGGTTTATGGTTTCATCTAGAAACAATAGAACCTGGGATAATGGCCAAGTCAGAATCTATGGAGAATATATTATAATGTTTTTCGGTGCCTTGTAAAGTAACGAACCGTTTTGTAAAATATTTAATACACCCATGTGGAGCGATTAATTACAAACTCCAAGTTAGGTGGAAAAGTTGATAATATCCGGGAAACGCCGTTATGCGATTTTCCATTAAAATTTGCTAGTTGAAATACGTGCTTATATTCAATGCTGCCCGTTTTGATCAATTTTCCAATAACCGTCTGTTGAAAATGCGCACAAATAACTGATATCCAGCAAACGATTGAATGGAAATTAAAAAGGATTCGATAGCGGGTCGAATATTGGAATACGAGTGCCATGAACAACGTTATTATTTTTAAATAGGTCATTGCATTCGAATGTACTGAGATAAAAGCTAGAATTTCGATATTTAAAATCTTTTACACTTCAAAATATTTCGGCGACACGTTGCGAAAATCAGTTTAAGGATTTATTTTTCCACCGTGGAAAAAGTCCTGATCGAAACTGTCGCTTGAATATAAATGGAAATAACGCGAAAAGGTGGCCACCGGCTGTATCACCTCTTTTCAATTAACCACTTTTTTCAGCAGTTTAAATTTACGTGCTCTTAACAGAAATCGTATAAATTCAATACAACAGAAAACGTTACATTAATTTCGACAAACTAATTCAATATTGAATGGAAATGGTTTATGCGGAGCTAAAAATTATCGTTTATCCGATGGAAGGCTTTCGCAGCATAATGCGTAATTAACTCGCAGTCAATTACAGATTTAATTAACGTGTTCGCAGCGTGCCAACGTTTTCACGTCGTGAACATCGGCCTAAATCGGCGAATTTTACAGGAGAACTTGCGCGTGTAAGATAAGTTTCCGAGCGAGATAACTGCCTTCCGTCACAATCGCCTCGAAACTTGTTAATTAACATTCGCTTTTCAAACAGTGCGATCGTAACTTGGAGTCCTCGGCGAACGACGTCGAGTTTTCAGCGTTAAAACGACATTAACGAGATCCGCGAAATTTTAACAAGTTCTGGAAGGCTGAGGCTCGAGAGGAGTTCGTGTTGTTTAAGAAACTTACGCGAAACGCTAATTATTGAAAACGAACACATATTTGCCGATGTGTCATGGGGAATTTATTCACAGGATTATGATAAAAGAAGGTGGAAATTAAATCTTGACGTTTTGTATGGTACAGTGGCACACCCAGAGGAGGAAAATAAAACAAATAAAAAGGAAAAAGGAGATGAACAGAATAAATTTATTATTGTAACTACAAACACTTGGAATGAGTGTGAAATAAATTCCACACAATTCTAGCTCCAATATTTGTCTACTGAAATCATTTGTAAAATATGTACCGAAATTTAAAATCAATTCGAGGTACACGGTTGGAATGACAAATCTTTTACATTAGGTATGTACCAGATGCATTATTTTAAGACTAAATTGTGAGTATATTACCTTAAAATTTATCATTTTGTAACGCTACTATTTCAAAAGGTTCCTGTGAATATTTCTGACGTTTTCATTAAACATTCTGCTGGATTTATGATCAAGTAAATGCACACGACGGAAATAAGAATTTTGCAGCGAAATACGAGTTCATTTTACGAAAAATGTTATCGTAATCCAGAGACGACTGTGAGCGTTTATAAGCCACAATAACGCCGTGAAAATGGCAGCAGAGTGTGAACGAAAATCTCGAAGGGCTTGAAAGCGCACACATTTCCAATAAAGGGTGCAAGTATAAAACGGTTAATTCGGTATAACCGTAAAATCCCAGAAGGAAACTGGAATTCCTGCAAAGGAATGCAATACGTTTCGTTCAGAAGCTTTTAGGGGTTGTCAGAGTGGACCAACGTCCTCGTGGATGAAAATACGAGGCTCAACTAACGATGTTTTTTTGATTGTTCCATTTGACGATATCAAATAAAACTTTTATTTACATCGCTGGAGAAATGTCTATTTGCGAGGTTGAAGTAAAGCCTGGAATGAAAATTTATTTGTGTAAATATTCCTAAGCAAGGTTCACCAGATAAAACATTGCACTTCTAAGCTTATCGGTTTTTTCATTTACATAAAAAACTGGATGATCTGTGAATGATCTTGTTCCTACTCTTAGAGCAATGCAACATTAATTTGTTATGATACTACAAACTATAAAGTCACTATGAGGTTTTATTCAAATAATGTCATTTCGCAGAATATTCCTTTAAGCACTATTCAAAAACTATGAGGTACATAGTCACACAAATTTTATTCAAGCAGAGAAGCTGTTCAGGAAACCGAGCATTATTCCGAGGTAGTCGAATCGAAGCTCATGTAAATACCCCGCGATTCCAGTCATCGCATACCAGATTCAACTCGTGCCAATAAAACTCAACGCGCATAGAGGATTCCGAGCCTGATGTATGAATTCTAATGATGTGATCTGAAAAATGCTCATCGAATTGAAAGTGCTTTTGCGTTACAGGTAGAATCACGGTGTCTAGTAGTATGTGGCACCTAACAATGAAACTATATAATACCCATTGAGATTAATAAGACCAAAGGAACGCCACAGTGCTATATCGTGGATCTGATATATTCTTGATAAAATAAAACTTTTGACTGTCGACGCACGAAAGAAATAAAAGTCGAGGGTGAAACTGCAACTTGCAGCCAGTTCCAGTCATATCACGATCGAAGTCGATATTTTTTACGCTGCAAACTTTTAACTGCGAACACCGTTTAAGCCGGTCGTTCTTCTTGTACTTTATATCCAACTCTTTTTCCCTGAGGCTTGTGAAAGGAACTCAATTCCATTAGTGGCCACCACCTCCGCAGAACTACGGCCAGTTGGTTCGTTATCTTTACGACACACGAAATAATCTCTACGTGCCAGGAGCACGATTTCGAAAACTTTATATATCAAACTGCTACGAGAGGATTAATGGTCTAGCGAGGAAACAATGTCGCGTCGCTAGGAATAATCGCCGCTTTTTATAGGCAGGTCCCCGCTCCAGGATGAAGTCGAGGTTAATTAAGCAACGATGAGGGTACACGTTTATATAGTCAAGAGTCACTGGCAAAACACGGCTTGTTTGAATATTCTGTACAAACCTCAGCTTAAACACACCTCATCGTGATCCACAACTTCGGGCACACCGAGAGGATGTAGGTAAGTCAACTTGCCTAATTCGTACGTCCGCCTAAATCGTACCCCCGCTTTTTCTTTTAACCTACGATAGTCACAATCGTCCCTAGCGGTAGAAAAAAATATATTTATATTTATATATTCCACAAAAAAAATTTAAAGCAGGCTAGTTTTTCGGGTACTTTTCACTAAAATTTTACCATGATTCTTAAGGATTTTGTACAATTACTATTTGTGAGAATCAGTGAAACAAATTTCTTTGTGAAACTACGTCTATTTTCAAGTATATTTCTTGTTTTGACATCAACGAACAGTGCCCTTATTTTAACGCCATAGATTTGAATTCAAATTGACCTATGTGACTATTTCGTACCACCGTGTTATAAAACTGTTTATTCTATTAATAAAGAGTTGATTACCATTAACTTTGTTTCATTTTCCCTGTTATTTTTCATGTAATAAGCATTTGTTCTTAAGGGGTACGGTTTAGGCAAGTTTACCCTATTTGTATCCAGTGGTGGTAGAAGGATGAAATTTTCCTCGAAATGGATTCTGAACAAATTGTTCAGACTTGAGATACACTTTCCTTCAGCTGGAAACAATATCAAAAATACAGGTCGGATACCGTAAACCTACTTTCGGAATTCTCACTATCTGCAGTACCTCTGTAAATCGCAATACATGCATAGTACTTTAGAAAAGAAAGACGAGAGATACGTATCAATGCAGGGTAACATGCTTTTCGGTTATCTTTCTTCGGAATAATACTCTGAAGAGCCAGCGCATTGCTTGCAGAAATTTTCAACCTCAATGGAACGTATTAATGAACTTTTCATCCGATGTGTTCGTATTTTTAAACAATTTTCCACGCTCTCCAATTGTGATGCAGAAGTTGCACGAGTTTTCGAAACCCGGCATAATTTCGTCAGTTGAATGACGCTTGTCGTCGCGCGAGCGTTGCCTAAGCAGTATTTGCTGAAAAATTTCAGTTTCAATGCGTGACGCGAGATGCAGCGGCCGGATTCGAAGCATCGTTAATGATTGGCTTTATTCAGGCAGGAAATTACATTTGCTGAGAGAATCTCGTTGCGCCCCTGCGCCGGCCGTGTCAACGCGACACACGTACGAGGGTGGCTGCACAAACGAGTTGTTTCACTCGGTTACCAGAGCAGTGGAGTGTTGCTACCTACATTCACAACGAAACTCTGTTTCTATCACCCAATTTTACTCACTGGCTACCTGGTATCTGGTCAAATGAATTTATAGTTCCCACCAGATGTAGGAAACTTCCAAAATTCGGGCGCAGCGACGTGAAGCTTTTCCAAGAATAGCCAGAATTTTCCCAGAGAAAAAGAACGTGAGAGCAGTATCGTATGCCGATGGACTTCAAAAGGTTTGAAGCTATTCTGAACGTTTGACGCCAGCATCGAGTCGTTTAAAATAGCACTCAACTAAAAAAGAATTTCAAAGTCCCAGTCTGTTTTGAAAGTCTCCATGAAGCATTCGGGGGTAAATAAAATTGATTGCTTATACGTAGTATTGGATGAATCCCGTGTTTTCCAAAATATACGGTATTTTCGAGCTCGATAAGAGGGATTATACACGGAAATAGGTTAATAAACAATCTTGTTAGAGTGTGTTCGCAACGTCAAACCAGCGGAGCGTTGTTAATTGATACGAATCTGTCGGTTCAGTTTGCGAGTATCGTTCGCGCATCGGATTTGTTACATATCCAGGCATTACTATGTAGAATCCAGGGGATTGGAGATCAATTTTTTATTTTCCCCGCTCCTGCTCCGCTCCGACATCAAAATACTTGCCACAGCTCCGCTTCTGCTCCGCTACAGCTGTTTTTTTCTAAATAAACATTCTTTTAATCTTTTCAAACAGTGATCTTTCATTTGTAACAAACTCCATCTTTCTAGCTTTTCATTTTCATACAGAAAAAAATTCATAAATAATGCTTAATTTTCGGACAAAGAAACGACCTAATACTATATATAATCCTAATACTATATAATATTTTTTCAATAATGAAAAATTGTGAATTGGTATTTATTAAAAACATTCCATTGATCTGCTCTTATAGAATGAAAGAAAATTCAAATAATAAAAAAAAGATTTGGAGCAGTGGAGCCGTAAAAATTTTACGTGCTCCGGCTCCAGCTCCAAGCTCCGCTCCAACGCTCTTGTAGATTCTGATAGATACCGTGTAAGCTGATGCCAATTCCGTCACATTTCAACGCTCTTTTTTAATTATCTCCACAACATACACGCGCTATGCTTGATAATATCTATCTCGTTTCGATGTTATCGATGAAACTAGTTGAATTATTCAGAGCAATGTAATATTACACAGCTAGGTGCTTTCACCCGATTGTTTAAATCCGTTTAATTGTTACTCTGCGATATTAATTATTAGGTACATCTAATCAGAATGCAGCAGAGCTACACTAATTAGTCGATATTGTAGAAATTAGTTACGTAGTATGTGTGTCTTGTGCCAAGCGTACCCATTTCGCTTTGTACGTATGTATCTAACACAGAAAGTGGAAATCCCCCATTCCCGAGAATCGTTTAATGTAAAATGCGTTCGATATATGGCCGATACTACGTTAATAAGGTAACGCAGCACAGTAATAAGGTAGGCGCGATCAAAGTATCATTAACGAGTACTATCGAGTTGTACGCTGTGGAAAATTACGTTCTGCACGAACACTTTGTTTCACCGACACGCCTATAGGCGACACGACCCAGAAATTGTTTCGTTCGTGATACATGGCGACGGAATGATTGTGTAGCAGGTACATATGTAGCCCTGTACACGGAGCACGATTCCCCGCTTCTGCAAGCACGTGTTGCTCTGAATTCATCTGTAAAGTGGGATATTTGAAAGAAATTCTGTTTCTATTCTTGAAAGATATCTATTGTTGGTACCTGGTACGTTCTACGCTTGTGGCATTCATTATTGCATATCCTTTATTAAAATTACTTACAATAATAAAATTGGAAATACTACACTTACTATAAAGAAAAATTGATTACAAATACGGCACACTACTTCGTCATACGTTCAAACCCTACTAAATCAATTTGCAATTAGACCCTGGTGAGTCTTAAGAGACTTCGCCAGACCTGGCACAGCCTTCTCGTGTTCATCCTTTCATAACCAATGAGATTTCGCTAAGCTTGGCAGAATTTAGTCAAACATGACAAAATCTGCCTGAGTAATATGAAATCTGTTTAAGTCCAATAGTGCCCAGCGGGATTCTATTAAACCCAGAGGTAAGTGACTGTATTCGGGGGGTTCTGATGTTCTTAGAGATTCTAGCCCATGTGTCGTCGAGTTTAACAAAATCCCACGGGGCCAACTTAGGTATCAGATCCAACGAGGCTTGACTTCAATAATATCTGGTTTATCCATTACTAGTATTCTGTCCAGTGTAACCGTTTCCCTCGTCTATTGGAGTTCTACCATATCGAGCAGTGTTCCGCTTTACGCACAATCCTATTCGGCTCGAGGGGTTCCTACTGTGTCAATTGATATTCAACAGATCTAACACAGTTAGGTAGAGTTCTACCCTGTCTGCAAGCCCTGTGCCATGTCTACTAGTGCCTGACCAAACTCAGTGTTGTTCCCCTGTTCTGTCTCAGCGAACGCCCTCTTATTATTTCAAAGGAGATCCTATTGTAACCGACGGATAGAACTCTATGCCAGGTTTACAAAGCTCGATTTGCTTCACTAATTTCAATGTCTCATTGAACCCGACAGCGATGCTCGATATTGAACCCGTTTTTACATCAGTGATTTTCAATTACTGTAATGTGGTTACTAAAAATATCAAATTTTATTCGTTCCACCTATTTCACAGGTGAGGATTGACATCACGTGGGGTTAAATAGTAAACATTGAATCTTTATACTGCGATCAAACTAAAATAACTACAGTAAAATTTGATGTTAAGAGGTAATGACACTTGTAATTTTTTTATGCGAGTATAGTGAATGGGATACAAAATCTGTTTGAAGGGCTTTATTGTACATACCTTGAAGTATGATCACAATTTTTTTAATTTTTTTAGTGCAAAATGGCCGCGCCATAGCTCAACAAAAGAAGCTTCTTCTGAAAAACAGTTTCTTGTACGAATGGCGTGTGATTGCACGAAAGGATTCAACAATTTCGAGGTTGTGGCTGTTCCGTGTTTTGTTCAATCACGCACCATTCTTACAGAAATCTGTATTTTTTAATTTCTTCGCGTACTTCCCGAGATAATTTTATATATAACTTAAAAATTTTCGGTTTCCTGTTCTGGGTCAAAAACTGAAGGATAAATCTTTCCGCCCGCCATTTTGTATTAAAAAAATTGAAAAAATTGTGATCATACTTCAAAATATGTATAATAAAGCCCTCCAAACAGACTTTATATTCTATTCACTACACTCGCATAAAAAATCTCAAAATCAGGTGGCCTTTCCGGGGTTTACAGTGTCATTACCCCACCCCACAGATTGGTAATTCCAGCTTAACCTATCATTTGATTAATTAATAAGTGAATCTTTTCTGCCATTTTATCCGACGTTCGTGACGTCCTAATGTACACGCCATCATCACCCTCCACGTGTTGCAACGGTCACATCAAGGTTACATATACACCTATTAGCACCAACAATTTCCTCCCAGCTGCTCATCCCCTTCTCCACGCATTCCAACAGAGCCTGTATACCAGCCGAATAAATTCTCCCCCCACCACAACCCCATCCTCTATTTATCCTGTTTATCCCTCGCAATCTCCGTGCTCGTATGCTCATTGCTCCCGCTTCCCTTCCCCAAACCTCGCGAAGTACACATGCTTGTTTACCACTGGAAAATACACTGCTAGCAAACTATATTTCGCTGACAATAGATATACATACTCGTATAATGAGATCTATACGAACGCTCAGTTCCCGGGGGAAGACGAGGTGGGACCACTGCAATTGCTCTATTATCCGAATAAATTTGCGACGACACCGAATCAAGATCCTGGATGGAGCACACGTTCCTCCCAAATGTTCATTCGAGTTATTGCCCGACGTTTCCCTCTATTCCTGCGTCTCGTACGACGTGGTTCCCTTTTCCGCGCGGTCACAGAAAAGGAAAAAGTTCTCGCGTCTCGGGGATTCCACCGTCTCCGTGTCAGCTAGCATTGGAGGGTGGCTCGTGAGAGAACGTGGCGGGCATAATATTTTTAACAAGATTTTCTAGTTATCCTTATTTCGTTATTTGTGCTTCGAATGTCACGTGTTCTACGAGAGCTTTCGTTTTCTATTTTCTGTTGCGTTAAAATGTGACGCGCCTCGTTCCTATGTTTCTCCGCAGCGTGCGCGATGACGTTAAAAAATTCAAACGTAACGCGATATTCCAGGGTGGCCTGGTTATATTTCACAGTGGCCTAAAGCACTGCAGCGTTTCTGCGACGGCTGAAGTACTTTCGTACGAAATAATTAATATTTTCTTTTGCGTTTAGCGTTTTTAGGGATCCGTGGAAAATTTCATGCCCCGAGAATCGCCCTTATTCCGAGTCTAACGACTCTCCACGAGGGACACTTCAAGATCGTGGATAAAAGTCGTGTGAAAGCTCGTCGACCGTGCCCCCCTCCTCCTTCTCACGAATATCGAGCGAAATTAATGCAAACGTCGCCTGATAAACGCGAGCCTCGCTGTTTGAATCCTAAGCCAAGTCCTCTTACCAGGAAGTTTCGTGTGATGCTATCTCTTTCAACTGGGTCTGATCTACTTAGATAAGAAATTCGGGCTCTGATGGGAGTTGCGTTTCGTAAAATTTTCAACGTCACGAACTGTTCTACACTCTTTTTTTCACGCGTTCTTTTTTACATTAGCGTGCGTTAAACATTTCAGAAATTAAGCTGCCAAAGGCAACAGTGGCACAAATATTACATTCAGCTCATTAAAATTGCAGCAGAAGCGTAAAGAACGTGGCCTGCTTTGTAACTGGAAACACCGGGAACTCGTTATGTGGAACAACTTGTTTGTTACTGTAACTACTGTGTTTTGACTTTCAGAAGAATTTCTTAGAGAGTATCTACATATGTATATATAATACAATTTGAGTAATCCCCATTTCTACCCGAAATTTTACAATTTGTCCACCCTCTAGAAAACAAATTTTTAGCATTTCAATAAATTCAAAATTTTTAATGTTATTAATAATTTCTCATCACACAATGAGAAATTGGAGTATTAATTTAATTATATGCTCGTTCAAAAGAATTTTAAAGAACAGAAGAATCATTAGCAGAAACCTGCAGTGCTAAAAGAATTCACCGTTGAATGAACGTACCTATTCTTGATTAATTATGAGATTTGGATTTTCCTATGTGTTCTAAAATGGTACTTTCTAAAATCTCTTAATCGACAAAAGCAGTCTGTTTGGGGAAATCGCGTGTACGACAGGAAAAAGTAGTAGCACGAGACACACAGCTGTCAGAAGTATGATAAATATGGCAATATTTCATGCTCGAGTGCCATTATATTCCAAAAAGATAACATCCCGTCAGAGAATCGATGTCGATTCTTTCCACGTCAACAATACATTGTACATACATTGGATATTAGCTTTTTCTACAGTGAAACATGGTAGAATTAAATCTGATACTTCAAGAATTCCAACGTTTCGACGTGAACTTTTTTCCTAAATTCGAGAATCCGAAAAGACAAGTAAAAGAAGGGAATTACGTAGTCACCAAGAATTCTGGTTCCTACTGTGAACTTTGTCGCGCACTTCAAAGTTAACTGATCCAAACAAACTAACAAGTAGATACCGAGAAAAAGAGAGAACATTCCCAGCGAAGTACTAACTAAACTTAAATGTCATGACCGACCTCCGGCCCTTCCCAATTAAAAGAAAAAGAAACAGAAATAAAAGTCGAGCAATATTTCACCCTCTTAAAGTAAACTTCATGAACGATCAAGAGCAGCCAATCTTGTTTCTTATAACATTGCAATATTATTTCTCTATTTTCCTCCATTTACTCTTCGGTCACTCATCCTATGATCAAACACTCATTTCACGAGGCAATCATAATGTGCGCGTGCCTGATCGTCTATCAGAGTCGCTATTTTCGTGAAACCTATGAGTTGATGAAGCTTGACAAGAGATTTAGGGGGAAAAGCAGGGGTGCTCGTACGACTGAGAACATTAGGAAAGTTCGATGCGGTGGTTAAGCTGGCTGTAGAAGATTATCGGTGAGTCAGCCTTGGTAAATCACGACACAGAACGCGCATATGTACTAATGCATGAATGCACGAAAGGGGAGGCGTGCGAGGGGCCCTAAAACCCAAAGTTCGATTTTATCTAGCGTCTCGACTTGGCGTGCGTGACACCCACCACGCAGCGGCATGGTTTTCCGAGTGCACGTGGGGTTGCATTGTACATCGCGCAAGCATCGATTTCTGAGAGCCAATGTGTGTCGAAGCCACGGTTGTAACTCGACGGTCTGACGCTTTTTAGGCGGACTATCTGCTAGCCACTTTTATCACACTTGGTGTTCCCGTTTCCCTGTCGTGGCTCTGTAAATTGCCACTGTCACGTTCGAAAGATGTCAGAGAATTGAGAACGAAGGAATTACTGCGACGTGGTTGCACACTTTCCAAACTGTATTTTTACAGCTTCGTTATTCCATCTGTCTTCTCTGCTACCCTCTCCTTAAATCACTCCAGAAATAGGTCATTTTTAGGATTTTATTTACAAAAATGTAAACGTCGTAGGGTCAAAATACTTTTTGGGCGGTATTTTTACATCTTTAAGAGAATAAAAAAAATGTACATTTTGTCTAACACCACTAACTGGTGGTAGCTGTGATAAACCACGCAAATTCTTCAAGTTATAAGATTATTCGTGGAATCATCTAGAAAAATATTGTAATCTCATGGAAACAACGGGTAAAAATTTACGCACGAAAATTTTTCATATGAATCATATACGATTCCTCGGGGAATTTAGTAATGAACAAAATTCCCCCAGAATTTTTTAAATCGATTGGTTATTTTTTTCGTTAGAACATCGCAGTTTTAAGAAAAACACATTTAAAGTTTTATACCTGTAGACTCTACATCGCCTCGAATATTGACGCCAAATTTCGCGGGCATTCTTCAGATTATTTACCTACTACAAAAAAATATATATAAAAAAGATTTTTTTTGGAACATTTTTATGAGGGGTACCTTTAACGATAGAAGATATCGACACCGTTCAATGCCGAAATGATTTCAAAATTACACGAAAATGATTACATATATTACATACCACTCCTTTGATCTTCTATTTAAAACAACCAAGCTCTCTTTAGTTCAATATAACTTAATTTTATATTTTCTATTTTCCGCCCCTTTCTCACCCTCTGTTTGCTATCGTACTGCTTCAACGTACCCTTAAACGCAGACAAAAATACACTACCCTTTCGATGTAACACTAAGAAACCGCACGATCCCTTTCCCTTTCACCGTATACATTTCAAAGTCCACTAAACGCAATGATCGAGTGCCGTGGAGCTTGGACAAAACTTTCCAGCAAATCGACTAGCTCGCACGTTTCATCAGCTTCCCGTCCCCGCGAGACAAAAGGGGAATCCTACTGAAGCCGAGGCGGACGGACGGCAACCCGCTTTAAACTCGAACGAATAACAAACCGCCTCGATCGTTCGCCCGTAGATCCTGCTAATTAATTCCCCTGTTCCCCCGTTTCGCCGGCGACGAAAGCGTTCGTCGCGATTCCAATTGCCCCGGAAACCCGGCTAATTATAACCCAATCGCGATCGATCGCCCCCGTCCAAGACTGTCATCGGTCCTGTCGCGTTTAATCGCGCGTTAACTACGCACACAGCGAGCCCCGCGCGTCGCTCGATTCGAACGAGGGGCGGGCAATATCGGTTGGCGGTTTTCTTCACGATCGAGCTGCCACGCGTTGTACACCGCGCGTCCAAAGGATTTCCTGGGTGGCGTCGTTTCAATTTCCACCGCCCCCCAGTGAAGCCCCCGTGGCACGATTCAATAGCCTGGCCTAGCAGCGCGAACCCCGCGATGGGGGGAGAGCAAATCGGCGTGCACCCATTGTACACACTTCTTTATCGATTTCATGAGGTAACGGCGTTGCAGTTTTGTCGCTTTTTATTTCTTCACTTTGAACGAGCCCGACTTATTGTGCGGACGCTCTTTGTCGGCCCTCTACGCGCGACGAGACGCTCGGTGCACAGGCGAGCGCGAAATTGGCTTTATTCGTGGAGAGGGCGGTAGTCGGCGAAACGGTCGTCACGTGTTGTCGCGTAACGGGATCGGCAAAGCGTTAGAATCAATACCTACGTGTATCGAAAGTGGTTCTTCCGTTCGAGCAAAGCGGCTCGATGCTGATCGCGAGCTTCCGAGGAGAATTCCGCTCTGTGTCGATCGTTGTGGAAGACCTGGGTCTTTCCGAGCGCATTGGATTGCTGTTGGGCAACGGTCCAACGATAACAAGCTAGTTTAATATTTGTTGGAATTGGCTAGGTTGAGTTATGCTGCGGCAGTTAGATAATTAATACGCTCGTACGGCCGGAGTAAACCCAGCTTTGCAGCTTGAATGCAGCAGTCGCTGCGAGTAAAATGGGTACAGTCGATTAGTCGGTGGAGATGGTCCATCTACCAAACGTGATTCGGGACTGCGTAGGGAAAACTCCTCGCGTCAGCAAAGTAGGATAAAGTATATTGAAGCGCCGTATTTTGATCGTGAGTTCGAGAGGCTGTTTCCGTTTTCCATCACGCCTGCAATGGTGGATTCTTTCGAGAGGTTTCAATTCTATGGAAGTACCTTATTTCCAGAGGGGAATAAATATGGAGGGAACATTTAATCGCGAAAGAGGATAGATTCGGAGGGCGCGAGCTACGGAGGGAAGAAAAGGTAGCCGTAGGTGAGCTAAGCATTCAGTAGAACGAAGGAAGATTTAAAGGGGCAAGTTCTGAAAGAACGTTGATACTCGAGGAGGAACGGCAAAGAAAGGGAGGAGAGGAGATACGAGCAGTGAAATACAAGAGAGTGAAATTAAGAGAAAAAGGAGCCAAGGCTAGGTACCATCCGTTTCTTTTGCAGAGACGACCATCTTTATCCTCGGCACTTGAAAGCTCTTCATACTCCATGCGCTTCAAGCACTTAAAGCACAAGAATTCTTTGGCATGCTGTAAGAGCGGAAAGATTACCATGATTGAGAAGCTCTATCGTTTATGTGTCTTTACTGTCAATTGCGCTCGTTCTGCGTAAGTGGATGGTACCGCGATTGTTACATTCAGAAATAATTATGACACATCGAAATTATTTCGTTGCGAAGACTCGTAAAGTGGACGTAACGTGCACAAATGATAATAAATGTTGCACTCAACTTCTGAGTGATTGCACATTTTTAAATTTTTTTTTATTGATAGATTAGAGGTAGGGGAAAGTGGAGTATAGCCAGCTATACTTCATACTACATACAAATTTAAAAATGTGCAATCACTCAGAAGTTGAGTGCAACATTTGTTATCATTTTTGCACGTTACGTCCACTTTACGAGTCTTGTTGAGTTATACCGTGTACCCGTGTACCTGGGTACACGGATCAGAACGAGTGTTCATTGTTTTTCTAAGAGAAGAGCTGCGATATGCAGTCAAGTGTAGTGTTACATTCGGGTAGACCTCGTGACAGTATAAAATCAATCGCAGAGCAAAGACCGTCGTAGTTTTCCATCCACAGAAGTTTAAAAATTTAGAGTTGAAAAGTCACGAAGTTTTGATTTTTGTTTAGTAGATAAATTAAAATAAATTTATGTACAAGTTAATATTTGTTAAAATAACTTTCTCTGTGATTTCTGAAATAATAGTTCTAAAAGTTTTATAATTGTATTATATTTTAATATATAAATTTTTTTTAAAAGGTACCCCGTATTACCCACATCTACAGTGAGTAAAAAAAGTATTGGCACACTTTTTAAAATCGCATAACTTTTTTAGAATTGATCCTGCCTTTTTTAGAAGGCAGAAGGTTTAGCTGTGTGACGTATTTCGCAGTTTTGAAAAAAATTCAATTTGTCGGAATAGCAAAAAAAAATAGTAAAGGCCGTTTTTTCAACTTTTTTTCTGAGCCTGTAACGAAAATTAAAAAAAAACCGTTTGTAGATTTAAGTAAGCTGTATACATGCTGAAAATTTCATCAAAATCGGTGCTCTGAGTTACAAATGTTTAATGATCGCACAATAAGGTCGAAAATCGCGAAATTCCCGAAATCAAGCGATTTTCTTCTATCCATGTTCTTTCAACGGATTGAATAACTATATTCAATTTTTTCCAACCACTATGCAGCCAAATAAATAATACCGCAATACAACAGGTAAATGAGGAAGTATTTACTTCAGCTGCAATAACGAAGCCAGAGCAATGTACAGCTGTATACCATCATGAATTTAACCTTCAGCAAAATAACGCTTGAAATATATGACATTAATATCGGTTCTGCAAATATTACCCCGCTTCGCAGTACGATTTATTTCATCCATGTGTACAGCTGCGTACTGGCGACAACGAATGTTTCCTTTAAAAATGGTGAATACTCCGCGCAAGACAACTGGTTACAACTCGCAAACAGGGCCAAACAAGACGTATGTTTCTGTGAACTTTGTCCTTCGTTCTCTACCTGAATTGGGTCAAAATCGTTACCACTTGAGCCAGCAATGAGTCATCACCCACATGTTACCACACATCCCGCGCAGATGAATTATTTTCCAGCCCTTCGTTTGCGATGAAGCGAAGAAGCGCTCGCAATATCCCAGAAGCACCCTCGTTTTCCAGAAAAACGAGTTATCAGTATAGCGATGGCGTTCGTCTGTGCGGAGATTCTCGATGATCCGTGTAAAGCTTCCCTTTCAGGGTAGGTACCCTGTTATATATGTACACGATCGTCGCGATTCACTCATGCGAACGTGGAAATATTTTTGTACCAACGATTCGTAAGAACTTTCCCAAACGCTTTACGAACAGTTCAAACGATATTTACGATCAGTTTTTTTAACAGGACCATTGGATTTTCCAATCCTTTGCGACCGAAATCGCAAATGTAACAAGTTCCAGCATCCACGAAAATGCATTCGAGTGATTTCGAAGAGTGTCGGGAGAAATGTCATGCTGATTTTGAAAATTGAGCGACTTAAATGATAATTATTATGAACCTTGTATTTCAGGTGATATTAGTGTAGCAGAAATTTAATGAATATTTTTATCCATCAAAATGCAAGGGTTTAATTTGTATTTTAAAAATTCGCTTTTTTGAAGAAGCTCCAATTTCCCAGGTGCATTAAATGTCACGGAACATACGGTATATTTGAACAAAATATTTCTCTTTTTATTAAACAAAAGCAGTCTCCGTGAGAATAGGTGCAACACGTTGTATATGAGAACACGTGAGTGTGCATGGCATAAATATCGCTGGACACAACAGCTTGGATTTCCAACGCCCGAGCGTTGGGTGCGCTTCAAATTGTATTCAGGAAGAATTTCACCAATGAATGCGTAAAAAGTGGTCGCAATCGACTGTGTTGATTGGTTCTGTGTAAAAAAATTTGTATGAATTAATAGACGTGAACATTGTTTATCAGATGCAATTGACACTAAAATTCATTGATTTTCTGGTAATGGATACTTTAACGAGGAAATTCTATTTTATGGGCTGAAAACAGTAAAATTTGAGATTTTTAATGATGCTTGTATGCATCTTCGAAGAGGTGGCAGTTTTTTTAATTCATTTTTAATAACAAATATAGCAGTCATGCATGAAATTTACCTTCCACGTTATCTGGAGTAGAAAAATAAAATGGCGTTTCACTTTATACATAGTTATGTAGCTTCAGTTTAATGAACCAGAATATCGATAAGTTATAGACATACTTCTTTAATTACATAAGAAAATTAGCGGAAAACTGGAAGCGAAAATTAAAGGTTCAGACCCTTCAGTTTGAAAACTCACCATCGTCCTCAATTAAATTTTTGGTTTTATTCCAGTTCACCAAACTGAAGCTACACATGTATGAAGCAAAACGCCGTTTCATTTTTCTGTTTCGGATTACCTAACAAATAAATATCACGTTTCCAAAGGGCGACAAATTTTTCACTACATGTTGGTAGATCATGCATAACTCCTATATTTGTTATTGAAACTTAATAAAAAAAAATACTACAACTTCTGCAAAGGTGGATAAAAACATGGTCTAAATTTCAGATTAATCGAAGCGTTAGTCTTTTAAAAAAAAAATCTGAATTTTACTATATTTTTAGCCCCAAAATAGAATTCCCTTTAAGTGTCGATATCCTCGATATGTTTCAAATTTTCGAGGAGTATGCCAGGTTATACTTCCGCCGGGGAAAAATCGACAGGCCGAACGGCTGGGACTGGGATTCGAGCTCGAATCTCTCGTTCGCCAGATGACTGCTCCAATTAATTGAGCTATCTAGCCTGTCGTCGAGTCTTTTCTCTCTAAAAAGTCTGATATTCGAAATGGCTGGCCGAGCTGTACGCGGCTGCGTAGAAAGCTCAGTCTACGGAATAGGCAAACATAAAGGCACGCCGGCGAATTCTTTGCAGCTGACGATGGATTCGTAAGTGAATGCAAGCGACAAGTAAAAGTAGATCAATCGTAATAGATGTGGTTGCTGCTCTGTGAACACGTGGCTCAACTACAGACTATACCTGCCGGCTTATAACGAATTAAACTCGACTAGTTTAATTCACGCTGTTATGTGTTTGCGCCAGTTTCCCACGGAAAGTCGTACAACACACTTATTACTTTCTTCATAGCCAAGGAAATGTTAACTTCTAGTAACGAAACGCTTCGACGATTCATTAAATTGAAAACCACTTGAAAAGACGAGCATACGCTACGGAATAGAAGCCAGTGGCTGGAACGATGCACTTGTTAATTAAAACGAAATTCACGACAGAATGAATATATGCACACCCACTTATAAAACTTTTACATTTGCATATACATGGAATATTTGCTGAGCTTATTCAAGCATACATATGCTTCACGTTAGTCTCGTACAAACGTAACAAGAATACGATACACGCAATTACCGAGGAAACTTATAACACACTTGAAACCTGAATTCCTCTGGCATCCTTAGACTCGAGCAGCTCACCTCGCAACGAAATTAAAGCGAAATATTTTCCCCCACATGATAAATGCAAATGGTAATGTTACACATTCGCCCGCGCGATATACGAATAATTCCCACATTATTTTTCTCATTTACCCGCTGTAAATGTTTTCGTTCTTCCGCACTACGAACTTTTCCACCCTTAACGTTTTCCCCGACAAATTGGCACGTCAATTAACATACAAATAGTGCACGCCGTCTTCCTACCCGCTAAAAACGTTTGCTTCGCGACGACGCGAAAGAATTCTCCTTCGGAAAATGCAGCAGCCGCGCGGCAGGAATTCTAACGAATTCCGAGTTGCAAATTTCCATCTGACGTTGCTGGTGTTGGCGAGCTTTGAACGCTCTCGAATCAGCCGCCCCCTGCGATCATGTCGCTTTATTTTCAACCGGGTTCCGGCATTTTAATTGCATTTTTAACGCGATTCCAGGTGCTGGGCGCGTCTGCGCCGCTCGAGAAAAGTTTGAAGAGCGCTAACACTGATAGAGCGAGCGATCGCTCCTTATCGATCTAACCCGAGAACTTAAACGCGTCTCTCTTCACAATTCACTGCTTCATGTATTTTCACCTCGCCTTTCATTTACGCAGGGTCTTGGAAGCGTAGCGATGGCCAATCAGAAAATTAATTTCCATAATATTGGAAACGCGTTTCTCCTCGAGTTCCGAATGGATGGCGGCTCTTGCTGTTTAGAAAAGCGAAATGAGCTCCTGCAATATTGGGGGTTTTCAATATGCTTCGAATCACTTTGAATATTATTAGAATGCTACAAATATTAATTTGAGGCGGGACTTCAAAGCTTCGGTAGCTCTTAGAAGACTCTACGGCTTGTGTGCGAATTTTTCGCTGACACATATACGGAATACTGACGGGAAATTAAGTCGCCATGCGACGCGCAAACTATTGCAGTCCACGCAACATGCGACATCGCGACCATCGATCATTTCCCTCTGCCGAGGTATCAATTGACAGTATCACTCGCGCACGTTCAATGAACGTCGAACCAAAATGTTTCCTAGCCACTCTTTTTTTTTACTTTACGCGCACCGCCAGCTTCCAATATAAGAGAACCCAACGGCTTCATAAATAATGTATGTATGTATATTCGTGGGTCGTGGACACGATATATGGAAACCAACGCCGACGAATATCCATCGATAGTGCATCCGCTCGATACCGTGCCGCCAGTAGCGCGCTGTTGGTTAGCCAGCTTTGCGTTAGCCCAGAGTCGCTGAAGTGTCTGTCTGACATAAGTGCCGGCTAGAAGCTACTTCCGCAGCATATTACTCATCACCGTTTCGGCTTTCCGTTCCGAGGTCTACGAATACAAATTCGTATGCGCGAGTTTCACTTACTCGTCCATTAACTGAAGCCACCCTCTCGTTGCTAATTAATCACCGTTACTGGACATTGTGCACCGACCCCGTGCAAAAGCAGAAAAAACGCGTACAAAGCTCACAGAAGACCAGTCGTTAGTCAAGCACACTTGAGACTCAATCCAAGTACGTTAGCTCGATTTACCTTAATTACAGCAGTCGTAACTCATGATTCATCAAGAAGCAGTCACAGAAATATGTCTCATTGGTAAACTATAATGGATCTGCAAGTTCGTATCTCAGGGTACCAGTGATTCGTCTTTCGCGTCGATTTTAATAAAGAAGTCTCACGCGTCGACATAAGACTACTCGAGAATGGGCCATTAATTACCCTCGTGTTTCTTATTTTCTATTTTCGACCCCTTTCTCCCGACCTCGAATCGGGTGATTGACACAGAAGCAATTTCACGGATCACGGCCTCTTGTTCTCTCCCTCTCCCTCTATCTCTTTCCCGCGTGCACAGGCACGTAATCATCGGAAGCACCTCCCCGTCGAGTACCTTTTTTCGAGGACGGGAGTAATGCTCTTGCAAGGTCCGACCCCTGCTTCTTACGCCAAGAGAATAGGAGAATGACGTTTAAGGCTTATTCGAGACGCGTTTGACTCCCTGGCACGATAGTGCCCGATGCACGAGGCACGTGATTGTTTTCAATGGATATAGCTGATGAAACTACATACGTTGTGATGATAACGATAATTCGCGATAATCAGTAGGTACGCGGTTTTAGGACGAAGTGGGGGATGGAAACGGTGAAGTACGTGGGATGTAGCAACGGAAATTTCGACCATTTCTGATTGGAAATATGTACATGCAGTTATAATGTCGTGCGTAGATTTCTCGATGGAATTTGCTCATTTCAATTCGAAGTACCTAATAGAGGAAGTATTTCAAGCATTTCACCCGTACCTACATATGTAGCTTCAGCTGCGCCTATTAATTGCCTACGTTCCTCTGCACCTTTGCCTTAGGGTCTTAGAGTAGGGTAACTGTACCTAATATCGCCAGGCAAAAATTAAATCGCTGCCGATTGAATAATAATTGATATTTTTGCATGCAGTTTGTTTCAAAGTAAAGAGAAATTATTCATCTTTCATGTAGCATAAGTTAGAATCGTTGAAACCTACAAAATTTTAATTAGGACTCAAGAAACGTAAGACATGCAAAAATCGGGTCCTGAAAAAAGTGTACCTAATATCGCCAACTCAAGAAATATGGATTAATTCATGTATATATGAGTTTTTAAGTCATTTTCACAGGTGATTTTATTATTTCTTGCACTATAAATGTATTTTTATCCATCTTTGATTTTATTTATATTAGAAAAACAGAAATTTACAAATATAGATTTTTAAAATATTTTATTTTCCACATTCCGATGTACATATTGGACAAATAAAGTTTATTTCGGTTGCTCGGCACATTTCGCAACCCCACCTGGAACAAACATTATATCGAAACCATTGTTCTCCGGTAGGCGGTATTCGGAACACCCATACTGCTAAAAGAAAAACAGTATTTTCATCACGGAACATATTTGAATCGATTTCATACCTTAAGTACATTATTAATCAGGTATTTCTAGTAGATAGTCTTATATTCATGGAATAATTAGACTTTTCTCCTTCGAATAGGATTTAAAATTGTGGCAGTCCAATAAATTTTTCCACTATCAAGATTCTCCAAAATCCTTCCCCTTTTGTAATCGTTGATCACATGACGCTGCAATTACAGCATGTCTTCCTACATATGGTTAGGCACTAATTTAGTGCATAACCGATAAATTTTACTGCTTACTTTGCAAGATACAGGGGATGGCGATATTAGGAACAGTGGCGATATTAGGTACAGTTACCCTATTTAACTGCAACTATGTTTCCATGAACGCACGCAGCTGTACGAGGGAAATTCATTTGTACGAGCAGCTATGGGATTGAGTAATATCGCTCTGTCGCATAAACGCAGAATTTTCGACCCGTTCGTTGATACGCGAATCGAATCAATTTGATTGCAGCGATAATTCGGAAATTTTCTCTCAACCAATTCATGGCTGTTTAAATCACGCGAATAACACCAATTGAATGTTTACGAAGCGTTTGGCAAAGTATATTTTTATTCGTATTTAACGACCTAAATTAATCGTTTTGATATTTTTATGCGCACCATGCAAGTAATTTAAACACTTTTGTATGCAATTGTAGAAAAACGTCTGCTTCGTTATGAAGTGATTTTAAACAATGAGTTGTAAAATAAATTAACTGGGAGGAAATTTCGTGATAAAGCTGACTGCAGTCGCGGTAATTCGCCACGTACGTATGCAATGCGAGCTCTCGTTACGGTAGCAATTTTTGCGCGTTGCAGATATTCACGCCAACCCGTGGATATCCGTTCCCATTTCGCGCGGTTCAAAGCGACTGCGGCATAATGAACGTTAGTCAGAAGGTGTAGCTTAATTAATCCCAGCGTTTGGCATTAACAACATTGCAGTTATGCGTGCTGGTACAATGGGAACCGCGGATCCCATGTTGTTCAGTTAATCTTCCTAGCATTAATCACTTAGTCCAGAATTTTTAAAACGATTCTCGTTTGCTAAGTGCATTGAACCAGTTCCTTCTAGAGAAATATGTGACACGGAAATAGAAAGTGGACAAAGATGAATATACCGCGTAACTGCAATTAAAATTCTGTGAATAACGTTCAACAGTGCTCGAGGTACTCGGTAAGACCCTTTGTTTTCTATCTAGCGACATTGTACTTCGTCAACGCTACCTATTCCTGTAATTACTGTTCCCAGATTATGTTACGACTACCTCAAGGATCGTTAATTGCAGTTAAGAGGAAGTTGCTCCTCAGTTCTCGTGCTCTACCTGTTTCAAGTGCAAAAATTCTCATCGGCGTTAAATAATTCATTGGAAGAGAGGGTAGGGATCCGAAGTCCTTCCGAACTTTCGTGTTTCCTTCGAGTTCTTCACAAATGCAAAGAACGCCGATCGGATCGAGGCGAGCAGGGGAAAAGCGCTGCGCGGGTAGTCGTTTTAACATTCTGATCGCGCTGAGATGGCAGATAAATCGGATTAAGGTTATGTTCCAGGGACCTTATAGGGAGCACACCCTTAAACCACACCGGCTTCGACCTGCGATCGATATAGGTAGTGCCACATGACAACTCACCTGCAAGACGGCACGGACGTTCTCCCTTTAAACCACTATTTTCGAGGGGTGAAAGAAACGAGAAGTTGGCGCGACGAGTATGTGAGCGCAATTTTCGAAAACCTGCAGCATTTCTCTTGCTTGTCACGTGAACACCATGTCTGAGACACACGTCACGATCCCTTTTTTGTAATCGTTACAGTGGGTGTCTGAAATCACTTCATTCGAAGCGTTGAAAGAAGAAGTTTAGAAAGTCCTTCTGCATTTAAATATTTTTGGAACCTTATCATTTAAATAATCGATTATTCTACCTATCGTAACAAAATCTACGGAATATAAGTCTCATCTATAATATTCAAAGAAGAGAAAAATGGTAGAAGAACAACGCAGTTTTTTCACAAGCCTTTTTATTATTAGATGAAATAATTTCAGGTCGAACAGACTTGAACAGCAACGGCAAGGTGCAACTTTAACTACCGATAATTTAAGCAATGACGCGACATGCCATTTACTGCTTGTTTCTTTGTGCGGGGAGGGTTTTATATCGTTGAAAGTTGCCATCTAAAAGCGTCAGGCGCCACTTTAACGGCTCTGTAAATTTCACGTGAGCCTGCACGCGAGCGCAGAGTGCCATCTTGAGGGCTCCTTTGAGGAAAGCTATTAAATAATTGCTCGCACAGTTTAAAAGGGGTTATCGCGGAGATTCGCGACGTCACAATCTACAGCCTGGAGCTCAGCTCGCCAGCAAGTGTCGTCAAAGTGACGGCAGTCATCGCGTTTCTCGTTATAACTTGGTAAATTCAACGTTTACCGGTTTCAAAAGTTACGGGGGTGGTATCGTGACGTCGAGGAACGAGTTGGATGATCGGCTTCCTGCACAGAAACGGAAATTCGCGATTGTCGAGCGTTAAGCTTGAAACTCCAGGCTCTAAAGTCCCTCGTAAATATCGCGATTCGTCGAATACACTTGCTAAACATTCGAGTCGATTAAATTAGGTGCAACATTCATCGATGAATAAAGTGAAATATTTCGTAATTACGCAGGAGGAAAATGATCTCAAGGATTTTAATTTAATTGTAAGAAGACTCATTCCGTTCTTTGTATTCTGATAACTTCTTTCACGTCAAAGCTAACATTGCCAAGAGGGAGGAACATCGAGTGTTGATCAAAGAGGGGATCGTTTCATGCCTCGCTCCTAGCGACATAATTTCACCCTCGGACCTTTTGTAAATACTGTGTTCAATAGAGTTATTAATTTTGACGTTTGTTTGCGCGTTACACACGTGCAGAGGTGATGTCGATTAAATATACCTACACTTCCATTGTGTGCACGTATTAATAACAATTCGCAGTGAAATGTTAAAAGGCAAAAGCTGCGAGTGAATATAAAGTAATGGTATTCGATGTTGCGTCCCTTAAATTTCTGTAATTTTTACATAAAAAGGGCAAAGAAATAAAACGAATTGTATTAAACGTGGTTTTAATACGAGCCATTTAAATTAAGTACTTAATTACAAAACCATGGTCGAACTAAACTCCGCTGTCCTTAATTTCCAAACAATGTGAAAATATGCACGAATGATCTCGAATAGCCAAGGTCATTTGCTTCAAGCAATCCACCTTGCTAAAGATTCACCGTAAATCTGGTCAATTAATTAATCTTCTCCGCTCAATGATTAAACGCGGTGTGCAGCGCGGAATAACGAGCCCGTGGGCTTCGTAATCTCGACGTCTCGTGCTCGTGGAATGAATTAAGAGCGAATAAAGGGAGTTTCTTTCGCAGTCACGTTTAGCCTCAATTACCTTGTGTACTCGTGATGAGACTGTAGTTCGAACGAGAGAAATGTAGCGATAGATACGTTTGGCGACCACGTTTGACGCATCCAGTTACCGAGATTTTAATCGCAAAGGAAGAGGCACGCTCTGGTGCTAATGCTTTACCGTAAACGATGCTTAACAATCGCGCCTTCGCGACACTCCAACGCCAACTCTTTATCGCTGGTAAGAAAGGGAGGGATGGATATCTCGTGCAGAGTGAGCTCGCATCGGGGTGCAGCACGCGATATTAAAAAGTTACGAAGGAACTTTTCGTTCAACGTTCGAATTACCCAAGTTACTGTTCCTTTTTTTCTTCGCGTTGCTCGTCTCTTGTTTCAATTTAGGTCACGTCGACGTTTTAAAATCGAACTTGCGAAGGAAATGTTAAAAATTCTAAAAGTGTACGGATTCAATCGGTTCGACAGGTTCCACCAAATTTTTCCAGCATACATATAAATGAACTTTAAAATAGCTCTCAGCGACGGGATAGTTTTCATGACAAACATTGATAAATCGAGAAACGTTCGGTGGATTGAAATACTGGGATTGTTTGTGCACCGTAACTCAATATTTTAAAGAAGAAAATATAGAGAGCCTGCTAGTTCGAAATAATAAAAAATATTTACTATTATAAGAGGAACAACGTCAAAACCTTGGGACGTAAAACTCTAAAACATTTTCCTTTTCATAAAACACCGTGATAGATTTAAAAATTAATCCTCAACAGTTCCACGATGCAAACCCGCGAAGCGTATGTCACACAGGGAAAAGAACAATCGACGATAAAAGAGGGACGATTATAATTCGCGATTTCCTTTCACGGTAGAACGGGACACGCCCGATAAAGCGTCGACTCGTATCACTAGCTTGGCCGCTCGGCCGCGTTCCCATCGCGATTTCCTTGACGTTTGCTCTTGCCCTCGCCACGACAGCACGCTCTGACGCGGACATGGCAAACGTAGAACAGGAAAAAGGAACTCACTGTGGCGGCGGCAAATGGAAAATGTTTATTCGCGGACCACGAGGGCATGGCATGCGTCGGACATCGGCATCTCCGTTACGTTAAATTAATTTCCACGTCGGCTATTTTTGCAGAGCTCCATTGCGCGAGTCGTTTCGCCGCGACCGCTTTAACAGTGACCGGGGTAGCAATTACTATCGCCTTCCATCTACCCTCTCGCGATGAAATTACTGAGATCTTTTGGCCATGATATATAGCGCACCGCTACCATTGCCGTTCTCCTCATTCAGAATATTTCATCCTGCCTCGTGCAAAAGCGCCTCTGAAAAATGTATCCTCTGTCGGATTTGAGGACGAATGGCACCTCGGAAATCGTCCAATGTCTTTGGTTTAGTTTCACATTCGAGTCTCGCGAGTAGTTAGATGTCGCGATATATTCCTTGAATTAAGTGATAAAAAGAGACATTCGAGAGCCTGATTACGATAATTTCTGAATTTAACAGTTGGAGGATTTTCGATCTACAGAGTGCTTAGGTACATAAAAAGGAAACGGAAAGGTAAAAACATGGGAGAGTGGAAAGTGTGCCGTTTCTAGAAAATATGATTGACAAATATGGGAACCTCTTAACAACTTTTCAAACTCATACAGCATTTAACCTACCCGATCACGAAATTCACGAGTTCTGACAGAGGGGAATTTTCCGCTCGATGTTCCTGATAGCGTTTAGTACCAGATTTCCACGAAAAATACCGAAGAATGTTGAAAAGGGTCCCAAGGGTAAGTAACAGCTTTCCTCTATTCTTTCCCGCGGGGTCAAGAAGAGATTACAGCAGCATCGGGATCGAAAGTCGAGCAATGCCGCGGAAGTCGAAGATCGATCGATATACTACAGCCACGTACCTTTTTTTGCGGTGCTCTTGTGCGTTCCGAGCGAACACTTGATAAATTATTCGTCGTAATTGCTTCATAGCGAGGCTGGCTTAAAAGCAAGTTTTACCATGATATAGACGTTAACGCGATCCAGCTGCGATCTGGACGCAACGGATAATTCACTTAACTTCGTTCGTGAGTGCTTAAATATTGATTGTTTTAACAAACGACGTTTCGCGTTGTCGTCATTACTGGTTTCGAATAAACACAGCTGCTCCGATGAGCACTGTGACGTCCATCGGGGTGGCTTAGTTTGTAATAATTAACGTTGATTATTGTTGAATTTTACCCATTCGTCGCATTAGCATCCCCAGCTATTACATTTGTGCCGTGACAATACGCGCGAATTAATTCACCGTAAATTAAGCAACAAATTTCTATTTATCTCACTGTATCCTTACAGGGTTGCACGGTCCACTTCATGGCTCCCGAAATGTTCAGTGTTAATTCGGAAGAAACTTCGCGTATTTGTAGTGTCAGTAGAGTTAAAGGATACATATTGCTTTTAACCACGGAGACACCAGTTTAAGGAATGAAACTTTGGAGGGTGATAATTAACCCCAGGAACTCTCTGACGTTACATTTTCATTCGTGCCTTGAATATTCCTTGCGAAGTAATTTATCGTAATATTCAGTCTGCGAGGTGTGAATGACGTTATGAATTAAGTTACAGAATATAACATGACACGTGGACATCACTTCGGGCTTGAAATCAACACACAGAAACACAATAATAACAGGAGTTCATATATTCTGGCATGACCCCATTCTTCCATTACTGTCCTTTCTGCATTGTTTCCAGGCATTTTCAATTCATAATGTCTTTATCGAGGGGACAGCTTGAAATTATTCATAGATAACTGCAAAAACGTTTAATGAATAGTCGCCACGATATACAACATACGATGTGTCGAATGCAAACACGAAAACGATTGAAACACGGAAAACAATAGTATTCGGAAACAGGGTCAGATACAATAAATGTTTGCAATTGCATAAGCTTCTTTAAATCTTTACTGCTTTATACGCTAAACCCATTTTCGATTTTATATCCACATAAATTCAACATCGGAATTTTGAATGTACCTGAACTTCGTAAATTTGATTAAATTAAATTGTACTCGTTAATAAATCTGTGCTTTTTATAGATTACCAAGCAGTCGAGAGCCGAAATTCCTCGCGGAATAATTTATTTTTACTAAAAGGAGTGGAGCAGCCGCGGTGATTACGCGCTTCCTCGTTTCAGCACCGATTTCGCTATGTGCCTTTCCATTGTTCGCCGTATTTTCCCCAATAAACGGTTCATTAGCATCGATTTCGATGGCTGTAAGGAAGATATTGGAAAGTGCATAGCGTCGTGGTTTTGATATTAAGCTGGCCGTGGTTATCCAGAAAAATTGGGGATGACCGACCTATTCGTGGAGATTTTTATCGCGGCAAAGGTTGTCTGCTTTACTTTCCTTTTATCGCGCGCCACTTCTTTCTCTTCATTTTTCTCCCATATCTTCCCCGGATCTTTATAGAATACGAAATACCTGGCACCTGCCGGTTAACACTTTACGGAGCCACCAATGGTACACAATGAAATATTCAGGAACAGACGAGGAATTTTTAAGCGCTTTTACACGTTTCCCATTTTCACGCGCGCACGCTATAAATCACGAATCGATTACTGTGGTAACTCGAGGGGCTCGAGCTTTTAAAATCGTCGTACGTGACGTTGTGAATTGTTCATGCGTTATGCGTAACTCTGACGTGTCGATGAACGATGGGACCTTTCCATCTTCTCCCGCGTTCCCCAGACACGTATTTTTTTTTCGCCTTCGTTTACGATTCCGTGCGTAACAATCGTGCTTTTGTCACGTACGATATTACAGAAGACAATGGGGGTTGCCATCAGCTAAATAATTTCGTTTGTACATTCGGCAAATGTCGAACTTGGAATTGAGACTAATTTTCGGAAAAGGTAATTAGAAACAAATAAAGTTTTACATCGAATGTCATGGTGAATGCTAATCGATGTCGACAGTGAATGCAGTTTGCATGAAACAGTGGTATGATCATTGTAGCTGTACCTAGTTATTGCATAATAAAAGCCTCTTGATCGGATGTTCATTAGTAACTCGTTGCAATTGCAAAACAGAGGCGAGCATCCAATAGATTTTTTAATTAGATTAATTAATTAACGTTATCGTATTTCACGTCGACATGGGATTGAATAAAAACGAAGAAGATCTCGTTAGTCATTCCTCGTCGTGTCCATCGCGAAGTGAGCAAAATTGAAAGCGACTTATGTAATTAGATACGATTGAAAATGAACATAATTGAGGCAAACGAAAATACAATGTAGTTGATTTCAATTGTCCGGCAAATAACTCGCAGCACTGCAACTCGAGGGGAACTGTGCGTCAGAGAATTGTGACAACATGGAATAATAAGACGAGAAACAATATGGAATATTACTTTGCCAATGATGTAACGATGAGAAAGCACCAAGAACGATTAGTCTAGTAGACTCGACGAATTCCTTCTTAATTCAACGCCTTCTTCAACCCCTTTTACGTTTCATTTTCCTTCTGACATTCCCCTATCTCATTTCTAAGTTTTTATTATTATTATTCTTTATTGTTTGCTACGGGACAAGCCCATTTTTTACAATAATGAATACAGTAGCGTACGTACGAGAAGAACAAGACATTTAACAGTAAAAAATTAAAAATTGAAAGTTAGTATGGATCCACAAGAAAAATGAATGTGATCTGCATATAAATTGGAAACGCTGACGATGCGATTTATGAGATCACGAGTAGGTACCAAACTTAGATTTAATATTTAAACAGTACAAAGTTTTTAATCGCGATACAGAAATGAAGAAATTTTAAGGAAAGAATTGTTGTAAATTATAGCAGATGGACTCTATTACTTGTATATGTTGAATATTACGTGAAATTATGGTCTTGTCCCATAGTGCAAGCTTTAGAATACAAGCAAGGTATGAGGCACGTTAAAAGATTGAGAATATCTGCAGAAGAAGTTGCGAATATCATCTCCATTATTATCAATTCTAGTAAAATATTCTTTCCCGCCGTAAACCCGATACCCAGTGTTGGAAATAATCATGGAATTAAGAATTCCCAGGCACCCTTTGTACAGAATTTACCGTAATTGCGGATGGTGCTTTAACTAAACCTGGTATTCAGCATCACGAAGTCAGGAAAGGGGAAACGGGCGAACAAATAAATTAAGGTTAAATCACTGTTGTTATGCCACTGACGACCACCATGGGAATTACGAGCCCAAAGGATGGCTTGAACCATGAAATAACTTCGAGATAACCAAAAACCCTTCAATTAGCATTTTCGTTTAGCGGTTACAGATGGATGACAGAGTTTCGTACAACCTCAAACACGTAATATAGTGCTTGCACATTCATAATGCATCATACCGCTTACTAACGAAGTAAAATTAATTCCAGCATAACGTCACAAATCGGGTTTATCAAAATAATGGACAGAGATAATATCATTCAATAAACAATATCACCATATATTTTACTATAGCTACTTTAATTTCCCATTTCGTCCACAATATTTCCTATAACTTCCACATCTACGAATTCGAAGTATTATTTTGAATTTCTAATCATCTAGAAAATATAAAACATTCGATAGCTTCCTGTTTCTGTTACTGACAGAGAAAATAGTAAGTATGCGCTTTAAAAATTAAAACATCAAATTTTTAATATCGTTTTCTTGTTACCGTCACGATGCTATTGTCATTATATAAAATGAATTTCAATTTATATCCCGATATTCGAGCAGCACTCTATTCAGATTAAAATTACCGGGATATCGTAAATTACAAACGGGAAACCACACCTAAATATTAAAGATATCGATACTTCTCGAGCGGAATGCAATATGTTTCGTTATCAAGACTACTTAGAATCTTATTTCTGATTCGGAAGTCTGCCAAAATTAAAGTAGATTCTTGCGTCCGTTGGAAAAATAAATATCGTTCTCGAAGTATGGAGCCGGCCTGAAAGATTCGTAACGAATCGAGAATCCTGGGGAAAGGCGTTGCACGCATCGATACAGAAGTCCCGGAGGAACTGTTCGCTCCCGCGATAAATCAAAGTCCGACAGTTAAATTTATTCGCTTTGTTCAACAATAAGTCTTTATCGATGGTTACCTTCCTCGTAGCTCCGCCGTCTATTAATATCCACTTCTGTTTATGTTCGAAAGTTTGATGAATCGACGGCTTCAATCCCCGAGGATTTATGCCCTCCTCGTTAAGATTCTTGCGTTCCGCGCGATCAGACTACCACGTTCTTAACTTTAAGGCGAGAGCACGAAAGTGTTCGAAACTCTTATACATATACAATCACAAATATTGTATATCGCCGCCGTTAAAGTTAACACCTTGGTATTTTAATTAAACGTAACGTATATGTCGCGGAAGAAATTGCGAGGATTAATAGTATCTATTGGAAACACTGGTGGATTTCGCTGCTGCGCACAAAACAACGCTAGAATATTTGAAATAATCGAGGGAAGACCTGAACGGTATTCAATCTACCTGGATCCAGTTATTTTAAAAACGCCCAGGCGCGCTCTAAAATTACGACATTCGGCCTTCAAAATCGGGGCTCGTCAATAAAAACTTTTTCATCGACCAACAACGAACAATTTCACGCACGCGATTACCTTCGATACCCTTTTGCTTGATTACCCCGTTTTTACTCGAGAAAACGCAATCCCGTGGCCTATAGCTTCTCTCGCCCTCCCTCGCCCTTCTATGTGAAATGGAAAAAAGTACGATACGAAGGCGTAACGGTGTACAGTGTAAATGTTCACAGCGAAGAAGGGCTCGTAAGAAATGGGGACGTGCAAATATAATAACAGCAGACAATGATTCGCTTGATTAAACGTGACGTAGGCTCGTTCGTCGTTCCGAAATGGAGTTATCTGTATGATCTCTAATCGAGCGTCTACGAACATTGATCATCGCGACAGAGAACGACAGGACCTTGAAACGTCGAGTCTTACGACTTACGACACACTTTATTCGATGCACACTGGACTATCAAAATGAACCACTAGCATATCGAGTTAGAATGAACACAGTAGCACTTCAATTCCTCTAATAAATTTTTGAAAACCGATACTAATATGGGACATAATAGAGAATCCAGGTCAGCGACCAATATTTTTCAACCCCATTATCAACGCCTAATAAAAACTCAACGCACACTCAATCAGGTCCACGATATCACAGATTCCTTTTCAGAGACATTCACTGAAATCGCTTTAAGGTAGAAAAATTCATACCCAATCACCGAATACCCCAAACCCTCGACTAACGATTACAAAACGCGCTGGCATCGTTGAAACTACACCGCGACTTTGGTTCCAAACAACGGACCGTGTCGAATGGCAATTGAAAAAGGTAAGTGTGGCCTGCTTCGTCCAAGATAGAAGTCTCGATGGGATGCTGTCTGAAGTGCGCTGACCCTGGGTACTCACCGTTCCCGTCGCTAGTGGTACGTGTCCTGTCTGATGGGAGGACCCCAGGGAGATCCTCGGCGAGTTCCGCGTAGCTGATGAAATCCGGTTGTCAGTGGGCCGCGATGCCGGGTTGCACGAAAAACCTCACGGCGATGCGCGACCGAATGAAAGAAAAAGGGTCGCGAATAGAACGAGCGGGACTTGGGAGTCGCGATGGAATAGCCACTTGTAGAGCCGGCGGATGACCGGGCGCGTAAACTAGACTGGCGGGTTGGCAAACAGGTGAGATGCCGTCGCGTGCCCGTCTTTCTCTGTCTCCCTCCCTCGGTCTCTTTCCATCCCACCCCGCCACCCTACTCCAATAACCCGGCTGGTCGGTTTTCCGTCTCCCTCGGTCCCGCTCCAGCTTTCCACGCATCCCCTCTGGCTACACGCTCCTCCCTACTCCGGCGCTTCAGACTCACCATCCCTCCTAACCTGGCGCGAATCAACCCCCAGATTCTGTGCTCTTAGCTTCGCCCCTGCCGGTCGCATTTACTGCGTATGTTTCTTTCTCTTCCGAGGCATCTTCCGGAATTCTGGGGGTGCTCCTACCACTGATGGATCAACAATCTGGTCCTCGCGTATCTATCACGGTCACGTCGATTTTTTACGCAACGTTGGTCGCCTTTATTCAGCGAGATGCTGTTTTCCAGCTCCACTGGAGAAACACTTTTGCCGCCACTTTCGTCTCGTTTATTACTCCCCTTTGGCTTCCTCTCGGTCGTTTCGCTTCTTACGATCACCGCCGCGTTCCGCTCTGTTTCTGTTCCCATCCCCGTCCGACTCACGCCCCGCGCTTGTTGTCCCCCGTCTCTTTCCCGCGTGGAAACCACCCTGCCTTCCCCTAATTCTGCTTTTCACTCTTCTCCCCTTTGCCGTTCCCTCTTTCGCCCCCGTACAGTTTCTCTCTTTCTCCGTTCCGCCGCACCTCCCTCTGTTCTCCTGCCCCCTCGCTCTCTGATAACCCTACCTAGGAGCATGGCGCTCTCCCTACCCCCTGCAGGGGTTACAACCGGAGGTACTTGCGTGCGCAGCCCGTCCATCGATCTATTTCAGCTCACCTACGCTCCTGGCAAGCCTGGCCTGTACCTGCCGCTGCCCTGCCTACGCATTCATACCGGGCTAAGGTGTGGACGAAGGGGCAGAGATGTTTTATTGTGAGCCAGAACGTGATCCCCACCCTCCGGGGACAATGTTAACTGCGTACCAGTGCCCGTAATAATAAGGAGGGATTTCGGTGGATCGAGCAGGGGGGGACATCGATCAAAACCGTTCCCAATAGGATACTCCTTTCTCTTTCGATCCGAATGACGCAATCGTGACGTGGATTCGATTCCTCTTGTATATGGGAGCCATGGCATTGCGGGGCTTTCGTTATCTGACGCAATGGGGAAACACGAATAAGGTTTCGATGAGGAGCTTTTTGGAAACTACAGGGAACAGGGATAATGGCGGCACGGCGGGTAATGGGGTGATTTCGCGTGGAAGAGAAAATGAAATAGTCGAAGCTGGCTCAGGAACTAATTCTGGAGTACCTACTGCACCGCGTGTACTTGGTTTAGAAGGCAAATTGTAATTTACTCAGCGGAATCGCGAAATTAGAAGGTGGACAGCAAGGGGGAATTGGAAGAATCGGGGAGATTTCATACGTATCTGGACATCTAAGAGGTTCCGGAATGAGATTCACTCAATACATACTGGACTTCGGAGTCAAAGCGGAACGAGAGCAGGGGAGGAAAAGAGGGAGACCGAAAGTTGGATAATGTGTATTTGGTGGAGCTGTTAGGGTACATCGTTTACGTGCTACTCCATCCGTGGCTGAAGCAGATGCTGGCAGTTTGCTCGGCGATCACTATCGAGGCTATGAGAGGCGTTCGAAGGAATTCCCTCTTCCTTGGCAACTTTTGTTCCGGTCCAGAGAGATTCCGTGCAATAGAAGGGCACTTATTGTTAGCTGGATGTTCAAGGATTATGGGGGTCTTTAGAAATGCTGGCTATGTTTTGCACAATTTTGGTGGAGAGAAAAATATTTGGTAGCAGGACACAGCTAACGGTATTAAGTATTCTATTGGGTCTTTTTATTGTATGCAAAATATAGATGTGTGAAAAGTCGAAGCGATTGTTAGAAAATGACAGAGAATTATAACTATTACAAAGTTAATATCTTAAGAGGAAACAGAAAACCTATTTACAATTCCCACACTTGCTGATGAAGTGGAATCTAACTTCGATCTTAGCACGTATTTTAAAATGTATTACAAGTCTGGAATAGAGCTGGAATTATTAGAATATTCGAATAATTCGAGTAATTTCGAATACGAATAATTTCTTCGGATATTCGAATGTTGGAATAATCAGGAGTATTTGAATAATTAAGAGTGTTTGAATATTCGAATATTCGAATAATCAGGAGTATTCAAATAAATAAGAGTATTCGAATATTCGAATAATAACTTTAGAGAAATAACGATAGAGTAACGGGGGAAGAAAGAAAAATATTATAGTTCCTTAAAATCGTTTATGGGCTTTTAGCTTCCTACAAAAAGTCTGCTTATGCTGTTTGTCACCGCTTATGGCGGAATACGGGTAAGCCTAGAGGAGGGGACCCTTGGCCTACTCAGTTGGGGTTGTCCACTCATTATTATTAGACTCATAATACTACTAACTGATGGTTGTTTCCGTTTCAAAATGTATAAATTTATCGAAGATTATTAAAGTTCCGAATTTAGGTATAGTTTGAAAAGCAAATAATTATTGTAAAGGCCAATATGAAAAGGATTTCATGATACAGTGTGAAAAAAATATTTCATGTTTAGATTCCTACTCGTTACAATCCGAAATTCGATCACTTCGAATATTCGAATACTCGAATTCTCTGCTATTCGAATACTCCTGATTATTCGATTATTTGAATATTCGAATTTCAAATTCGAATTCTTTGGTATTCGAATACTCCTGATTATTTGATTACTTGAATATTCGAATCTCAAATTCGAATTCTGGGGTATTCGAGTACTTAGATTATTGGAATATTCGTTACAGCCCTAGTCTTGAACGTAACAAAGGAAAAATTACAAAAAACTAAAGACTTACGAAAGAGGGGAGTATTAAGTTGTGTTGGCTTTACACTATCTATTCAAACGAGATGTCGAATGTAATATATCTATATTAAATTCTGAATGTTACCACAGTAGGTATGCTCACAGAGACGCACCTAAATAGTACAGTTTGCTGACTTCGAAGCTTACGAGATGGGGGCGCAATCGTTTATTAAACTGCCGCGGGCCAATCGGCGTATAAAATTCCAGCTAAGCTCCAAGCAAAACCTGATGTAATTAGGGTTGCATTCAGCTCTGCGACAGATATAGGACCACAACGGGCTACGTGAAAACGTGGACCGTAGTCGACCAATTTTCAATCGTGGAAACGTCGAACTCCGTAGCGATAAATCGCCTGCATCCTTCGCGATATTATATCGTATTCATTTCACTTCTATTCAATGCTTTATTCGGTGTACAATGAAATTCGCAATCACATCGTTCGTTCGAGCGTACCACTTGTTCATGGATTAAATTTTTGATGACTACATCCAAGCCCTTATCTTACTTGAAAGGCACTGGTATAGTTTCAGTAAAACAGAACATATGAAATAGGGAAGAACGACAAGAAATCAAATTAATATTTAAGGAAATTGTACACCGTGCGTCGAGGTCTGAAACTCCGGGGTTTTAGTCCCTCCGTATCGCATTGTATGTTCCTGAAATCGATTTGTGCGTTTAATGGGGACGCGGTAAGACTACGATGCGTTAATGAAACCGAAATATCGATTTCGGTGCAAATGATTTCACGATTACAGATAGCGGGAGTCGAACATGCGGGCGCCACAGAGGACAATGGAAATCTTTATTTAACGATCGTTTAACTTCCAATAGAAAGCTCTTCTATTGTTTCCACGGTTGGATGTTCCCCGTGTTGTTCTCGTTGTTAGTTCACTTGCTCAATCGAAAACTCCATAGTCATCTTTTGTTTAAACGGTAAACACCGTGGATAAAACATGAAAAATTCCGTGCTTTTTCGCAATCGAGTTCACCGTATCGACCCATTCGTATAGAAACCGCTTCTGAATGCTAGCAGAGAAAATACAAAGTATTGAAATTCATCTTCCTGACCTCTTTTGGCTGATAAAGGATTGCGAAACTTAATTCTAAAGTTTAATGGAAATAACTTTGAATAATACATAGTAGCTTGTAATTATTCCCCCAACTATTGTCACTGTTATTATTATTTCTTTATATTGTTCATACTGCTCGAATTTTCTCACTTTGCTCATCTCATTCCCTTCTGTCCATGTAATTTTCAAATGCAATTTGCCTAGAAAATGTCGCCCAACAGAGACAGCGTAACGTGTATGATCTATTACAGGCGACAGTAATAGTTTCACGTTTCGTGAACATTTCAAATGTGATCTCGCCCGACCCATATAACATTTCCCGCATAAAACGTGATACGCAAGATGAATAAACGGAAAGAATCAATCGGCGTATCCTACGCTCCGTTATATAAATATCATAAATGTTTAGTAATGACAATTTCAATTTCGAACTAGCTAAAAACGTTGTGTTCCCGATATTTCTAATATTTAAACGAGAGTTTTCAGTCGTTCTCATACTTTCAAATCTTATTCGTTCGAACCGCCAGTTTTCGCAGTAAAACGGTATTACTGAAGATTTAAAGGGGTGCTGCTCGCTTTCGTACCCGTGGAATTTTTAAACGAGCGTTTCGTACCGACTGTGTGATCACGATGCAGTAATAACACCTGCAGAAGATTCATGGAAACGAAACTTCTGAACGCATAACCCGTTACTCTCGAGAGGCGAGCAACTTTCATACTTTTTAACGAGATTCTGTTGCGGCGACGAAATCTTGAAGTTCGAGATCTGAAGAAAGTTGTCAATGGTGTTCCCTCTTCGTCGGAGAATGTTGAATGTACAGTCATACCTTTCCATTTTTATTGGCATTTTATGCGATTCGGAAGAGGTTGGTACAAGTTGGAACAAGTTAACAGATCTAAGATCATCTCGAGCAAACTGAAATTGGTCTACCCGAGTTACAGTGAGTTTAAATAGATTCTTTAAAATTGTAGGACTGTAATTCCCTTTAATGTCATCGGTGTTCTATGAAAGACGCTCCTCTCCACGGGTTCCAAGCGTGTTTCGCAAGAACGTGACATTGCAGCATCGCGAACGCAACCTTTGATGATCAAAGTGTCAAATCACGAGGGGAGATTTATTTTTCAGACGCCAAAGTTTCCAGAGGACGCGGCAAATTCAAACCGTCAACGCGGTTTGAATTTACTTTAAACCATTTAAATCGCTTCGTCGTTTGGCTCAAAGGGAACGAAGGGCTGCGATAGAACGACGGAACGTAAATTTATATTCTCTTCCAAGCGAACACGTCGCAACCCCGAAGGCGGGCGAACTGAATTTTAAGAGGAGCAACGTACAAGAGGTGGTAGTCGTCCAGGGTAGTGCAAGAATTCTGATCGTTAATATCATTGAACGATTAAAGTCGCTTAACGTTCTCCCTTGTCCTCTTTAGCTCTTTTTTTTCCTTGTCGTCTCCTGTCCGCTTATCGTCTTTCCTCCCTTCGCGCCGTTTTCCACGGTAGAAGAATTTTTGTTCTACATATTATCTCGTCGGTTTCAGCCACGAGTTTCCAGGTCGAGAGATGCCCAACCATTAACGACGATTGTAGATCCGTGACGTTGGACAAAAGTGTAGCAGTCACTCGTCGACAATCGGATGAAATCCGCGCAGCCTTCCCCGTCGACGATCCATTTCGCCTTAGCTCATTGATCTTGATACCCGCAACAGGAAACGTGGCCATAAGATCCATACATTACGATTAGATTCGGAGAGAGATTAACAGTCCAATGATAACCTGCGGTGTAGATCGATGTGCGTTTCTGTAACCTTTAAATATGGCTCGTCAAATTTTCGACTGCTAAAGTAATTTCGATGAGACTTCGACCACCCTTCGTTAATTATAATGCGACGACGTTGAGCTAGCTTTTAATATTGAATAAAATAAAACATATTGTATATTTCCTGAAATCTAAGTAGATATCGAAATCAGACGATTTTGCCCATTTTTGGAATTGCCAACGCTTTATCAAATCTATTCGTTTTAAGATGGCAGACGCTTCGATACGGCAGTTAATCAAACTTAGAAGCGAAAGAAGGTGGTCACTTTGAAAGTAACTGGAACTTTTCACGAATATACGATCGTGCTTGGAATGTTTGAGAATCGATAACTGTAACTTATATTGCAACTCGTTGCAACTTCTACTGTTTGTCTGTGTTAAGCAATAACGATAACACGTAGTAAGAAGGAATTACGAGGATCATATTCGAAGTCGTAGTGAATGAAGTTTGAAAAACTGCACACCTAACAATACGAATTTATGAAATATGTCCTATTTTTCTATGCCTCGATAAATTCTGATAACAGCAACTTTAGTAGCAAGACTAAATATCTGACAGTAAGAAATTAGAGATAGTGGAATCTGTGAATTTTAAAAGAAACGACTTTAATCTTAAAAAAAGTCATTTCCCTGGTACGACAAAGTAATCTTTGTAAATCCTTTCCCTTCTCGAGAGAAAATCTAATTTCAAATTTCTTTTACGCGCGCCGAAAGCAGCGTAAAACCCGTCGTACAGTTCACCGAATCCTATTATACTATTTTGTCATGCTTTCTCCTCCGTCTTCATTCACCGTTTCAATGGTTCCAGTCTTGCGTTCTTCAAGACCACCAAACCGCTCGCGGAAATTTATTTTTCCCCCGTCTATCCCTGTCAGGTTGTCTACGCTTCGAACCAGCGCCGAATTCCGTGTACAACAGAAGAGGGAAACGCGTCTTAAAAGGCAGTCGTTCTTCCAGTTTACGCGCGAGGGTGGAAGTATGGAACGACATCGACATTGTGGGACAAAATTGTCTGGTCTAAAATAAAGATAAATACCTCTGGTCTAGTTTAAAAATTGTTGAACTTAATTTTGATGTAACTAATATCTTAAATTGATAGTGTATTAAAATGTAACTCGCATAAATAAATAACGAAACGAAAAATAGTTAAGTTACGGAAAATCAGTTATCAAGAAAACGAAGGGTCGAGTTTCCCTCATGGGTAGGTAGTTGTTCGGTCAACTTCATTTTAATACGCAAACTACGCGTCGTCATTCACGCAGAAATTGATCTGAGATTAGATCGGAACTTAACAATGGTGTATTGTTGATTCAGCGACACAGATTGATCTCAACGAAACTTAAATTGGATTAAATTTCTAACGAACTCCCTTATCTAGCTACCTCGCATCAGGAATTGAAGTGAAGCGGTGTGGAGCGTTGCAATTAATATAACAATGTTTACGGTCCACCTTTTTCCGACTAATTACACCCAATTAATACTTTCACGATTTCTCTATTGTCGTACATTTGGACCTCGTGAAAGGAAGCCCTTTGGGCTTGAAAGTTAATTAGCTTTACTTGCATGATCAAATACACTATCACTCGTTTCAAACAGAAAAATGTTATTCAAAATGTATACAATATTTCTGGGATATATGATTTTGAAAAAATATTAATGTTACAATCAACGATTTGGGAATCAATTATACACTGAACATATCTCTTCATCCCGGTTCGTTTAAGTTTCATCTTTCTGTTTGCACGGTATTAAAGATTAATTAACTAGATACTGGTCGTTGGAATCGATCAAAGCGACACGCCCACGAGTTATTAACACAATTCATGAATCTAAATCAAGAAACAAAGTCTAGGAAATCATTATTATAACCACCGCATTCTATCAAATTAAATACTTATAATCACATCTTGCATGGGAAAACAATTTAACAGAAAAAATATTAAGGAAGAATAGAATTCTTAGCAAAATGTTTGAAGCTCAGCGTACAAAGACTTTAAAGTTCTTTTAAGGAACGGCCAATACTTGGGGAAACTGTAAACAGAGTCACATGGAGAAAGGATATGCGGTCCTGCGGACATAAGGATAAACACGGATCGCAAACTTATTCAGAGCACGTACTTGCAAAAAATTTGCATAACCAGAGCACCATAGACCCCGCAACTGTATGGATCTACTAAAGAAAACACATATAGGTAGATAGTGGCAGAATTACCTTCAGTTTGAGTATTCCCAATATCTTGTCGATCCTCAAGATATGAATCTATAGCTGAAGACGATAATTAAGAACACCACTAAATACATTTTTACGTACCAATAAAGTATACTAAATACTCTCACTCCTACTTTATATATCACTCCCTTAAATCACTTGTCCGTAGACCCTAATAGCTCACGAGTACCTTAAACTCCTCAACTTAGGCGAATCACTCTGTGTAAGGGTGAATGTCGAGCCAAGAAGAGGTTCCATGGATGATTAGCGCAGAGTTTGAATACGCAGAAGGGTTACTTTGCCAGGGAAGAACAGCGTAATCCCTTCGACCGACATTTCCACGTACTCGACTTTCAGTCATCGACAAGAGATTCTGGGATCTATTGGGGGGAACATCCTCGCGATTTAATCGCGACACCCGGGAGCCTCGTTTCATCCCCTCGCACGACCGTTCAACCCTAGACACGAGCGACCCTTTCCGCCGCAAAAAACCGCACGGCCATTTCGATCGGACCACGGACCCTTTCAGAATAAATTCTTATCAGGCGCAGCTTTGAAATTTTGAGATAACCGCGGAGCGGAGATAAAATCCGTGAAATAATTCGTCGTAAGCGTCAATGGCTACTCACGGAATTGGACGAACGGCTCGACGATGTTATATTCCCGATACGGTCAATCTTCTTCTGTGGAAAGTGCTGGCTGATCTGGTTGATCCAGCATTGATAGGCTCCGCTGGATTTCTGTCAGAGTAGTTATATTCCTGGACGGGAAGGATAGTCGATATAAATTGAATGTACAGTGATGTTTAATAAATAATTAACAAATGGTTCTTCATTAACGTCCGAATTGTATTGGCAGTCGGTAGATTAGGAAGGAATGAAAGAGTGTAAATTAACTTTGGTTGCATGCTTCTCAAAGTGCAAGTGTCTAGAAATACTGGCAGTGCAGATTTAACAAACTTTGAGGTAACAGAATGCAATACGTGGTAGTGTGCAACGTGCTGTGAATACCGAAGCAACTGGAAATTATTAACTCCATGTCCTTGTATTCCCCACTGGAGTTCTCAGTTAATCGATAAGTAGCGCCGTGTCATCCTTAACGCAATATTTACGCCACTGTCTGTTCTAATTATGGAAATGAACAGCTATAATTAGTGCGACCGGTGTAAGTGTCCATACGCACTCACCATGTGTCAATGTGTGTACGTATAAATTCTAGCTGCTTCTTCCATCTAATACTGAATATCTTTTTATAATTGGAAATGATAATAAATGATCCATAAAAATTGGTTAAGAAATTCATATGTGTGTTTTAAAATCTGTACCTAAATATGCATCTTAGAATAAAAGATACAATAAGATAAAAATGAAATGGAAGTCGAATAAAGTAACACTTCCCAAATTGAAATTTTATACTACCCTCTCAAATTAATGGTAAATTTCCAGAGTAAATATTAAAATAGAATGCTGACGAAATTTTGTAGAATGTAAAAGTAAAATCGACATAAAAGAAACTTAGTGTATATAAGAAAGTTGCACTGCTGTTATAAAAATATGAGGCACTCGCTCCGAGTAGGTATGTTATTTTAGCAAAGAAATTCGTTGACGTCAAACAGTTATTATATTCGATTGAACGGTCGAACAGTTTATAAAAATAATATTACTGAGGGCAGAAATAATTTCCTATTTTTGTATTTCCTCGCTATCCTATCCATGAACAATTCTTTATTTTAACCCTTCGGCCTCTTCATTTGCTGCAGAATTTCACTTTCAACGTGAATAATATGAACAAAAATTTCGCTAGCGATGAGGAAATACGCAGAATTTGACCACGAATTTCCAGCAGTCCGGCTATTGAAATTCTGCTCGACCTTCGAGTTCGCTGGCCGGAAGAAGCACTTCGATGTCTTTTTTCCTTATCTTCTGCACGGATGGAAATCTGACGTTCAAGAGGCAACAGAGGAAAAATGGTAAAAATATTTCGTAGCAGGAACGGATTTCTGTTCGCGGCTACTTCCTTGCGGATTTCCCCTTTTCCCGCCACGTACTATTTGCCATTCGAAAATCTTGCATTTTCTAATTGACTCGATATTATAAATTCGATTGTAGAAACTCTTCTTTGACAATTGTGCTGCACGAGCGTACCACATGCCCGCTTCAACCGTTCTTATTTCGTTAATGTTTAACGGCGTGATATTCTTTGGGGGAAACAGTACCTTCTAACCGCACGGAAAATATTTTGAAAAGCTCTGCTGTTCAGCATAGCCTCCGGCCTGGTTTCCTAATAAACTCGAAAAGATATTGCATGAAGCTCAAACACATTTCAGTGCACACACTGACTAGCCAGCAGCTTTTTCCAAATATATAAATAAAATCTACGGAAAATCCTAACCGTGACTTTTAGTATGCTAATAAAAGAATCACAGCGACACAGAATTCCATTAAATTGATTCAAAATAATATTATCATATATATACATTCCTGTTTCAAAAAATTTCAGCAGCTACGAATTAATGAAAACTTAAATGACAGTCAAGCGTACAATTAGTAATTACTTTAATAATTGTGTACGGACACAAAATTGTAAGAAGTGAAAGCATCGCGCCTTTTTTGCTTTCGGTACACTGCGGTTTGCATGCCAGAACGTTCGATGCGGTTTTTTCCGGGTATCAGGAACGTTGATGAAATTCGTTCCCCGTGCTTTCAGTAATGACTTACGCATTAGTTAGCCTTAAGAGCACGAGTCGCCGAGGCTGGCGGACTTTTTAATGGCTGAAAAGCTTTCAGCGGGGGAAAGCGACAAATAAGTGAAACTCTAAAAAGGAAGAAAAAAAATGAAAGAACGAAGGAGCTGGCCAATAAATTTTTCGTCCACGAGGGAACCTCCAGGAACAGAATTCTCTTAACAATTTGATTGGATGAAATTAAATAGCCCTTTTTGACGGAACCGAGGGAGATAAAACGCGTGAGATTCTAGGGGGTGAAAATGAAATTCCGTGATATAAGCACCGACGATACCTTTCTCGCAAATGCAATTTCTTTTCCTCGGGAAAGTATGGTTATTCTTGCATGACAATACACCCTTTCCTTTGCCACGGCAGGGAATGCCGGGCCGTCGAAAAGACAATCTAAGGGAAAAATGTCCCTTTGTGAAACCATAAGCTTTATAAATACCTACTCTTACCCCGAACAATGGAACCGAGGATTATTAAAATTTCTATTTAATATCACGGAATCAAAGTGAAAAAATTCGATAGCTTGAAAACACGAAGGTGGTACACACCGTTTCTGATTATATTTCATGGTCCCTGTATGACCATACGCAGAGATAAATGTTGCCAATTTTGGTACTGGTGATGAGAACAATGATGCATAGTTCTACTTTTTCTTGGCATCTGTGTTTAGAGCGTGAAACAAGAGGAACATGCTGGAGAAAGGGAAAGGAGTAGGACGAACAAAGCGGAACAAGGTTGAAGAGAGTACAAAAGGGGGATAGTGAAAAAAGAAGAGATAGAGAGAAACAAATCGAAAAGATGCGAGGGTAGAACACGTATCGGGTACATATGTATTATGTATCGGAAATCAATGTTCGCACGCCTGTTGCCACAATACATACCTACACATTTGTTTGATTTCATGAAACGACGAATGTATTGCAAACGCATGCGTGTGCAACATTCGAGTCAGTTGACATTTATTTCTACAGGACTTAGTGGTCGTTCTACGAATTACCCAATGTAATTCGATTTTGAAATTTAACTACGCAGAAATTCATATCGCTGAACACACATCCCATTTGCGAATGTATATATGTACCTGTATTTATAGAAAACTCAATGTTGCTATACTGTGTATTCTACACTGTATATTCAGTATTTAATTCTGTATTAATTCTAGTATATTATATTACATCTATAACTGCATCCATGTATGAGTACTGTTACACAATAGTGGATTAATCCACTCTGTAACTAATTTCCTATACCGTGACCACAATTCCGAAACCACGCATAAGCAAATCCCGCTAAATTACGGAGGACTGCTGTAAATTGACGTAGATGCCCAGAGACTAGTAGATATAAGAATGTTTTGTGGAGTAAACAGTTCTAGAGAGATTAGGGAACGTTCATTTCCTCTCCTCGAAAAACGGTGTGCATCGTTTATGAAATCTCTCAGTAATTTGTAGGATCTATCTAGAATTCTATAGAGACTGCGATATTAGACTGACGCTTCTGCAAGTATTTCCATAAACCTTCAAGTACCGTCTACCCAATGTTCGTAACAACGTTATTGCTTTCGCAGGTAGGTATTTGTCGCAATTTCGTGACGATCGCTGACGTATCGACGTGTGAAATGTCAATAATTCCGCATGAACATTTCATGCTACATTACATCGAGTTTGGCCACACGTAACCGACCAAATCAAGCGAAGGTAATCCCACGGTGGTAATCCACGATAAATTATTTCGGGCAAAAGGAACCGCAAACCGCTATCAACTACCACGAATTTATTGTAACGAACAGTTCACTATGAACTACAATGCAATCCTATCGTATAAAGTACTGATATTCAACGTTCAAGAGGCAAACATTCTGTAAAGTAAATTACACGTTAAATTGTATTACATACTTCGTTGTTATGTCACGGTGAGGTCTGTAATAGGGCAGCGAACTGTGTGCACACAGCATTGCGATAAATTGCATCGATATTCTAAATTAAACATTTATTACGTCCATTAACCTTCTTAATTGTACTCAATCACGTTGAATAGTTAATGAACTGTATTACCTCTAACTACCCTTTCGTATATCGATATTACGAAGGAATAAGACATTCGTGATGATGATCTGTGTGTGATTAATTTATCTAATATCATAGAGATAGGTACTTAGGTAACTAACTCTTAGGAATGAATATTTGAAGAAGAATTCGTTTATCAAAAGGCATTATGTAGTTTCTTCCTATATTTCATTTGATAATCCAATCAAATTGTCTAAATTTGTGATACATCGTGCACCATAAAATTATTCTCCACGGATGAAGTTCCGTGGAACTAATAGAATGCCTAATGGAACTTCCAGTGTAATGAGATGATATTAAACCGCCTGATTATTAGCATATTACGACGATAATATCACAAATTGTTGCATCAACCAAGATCCCAATTTCAGGGGTCAAAGTATCTTTCACGTTTAAGTAACTATTGAAAATCGGCATACCGTATAAATAGAAATATTGGGCTAAAATAACGCAGGTAGACGAAAATGCACCAGCGGCTTTGTTGACGTTCTGCTTCGTTTGATTTCATTAAACGCCACGGAACAGCGTAGTTTGCACTTTATTGATATAATCGATTTTCAAATGCCCGGAAATGAGCCTGTTCACGTGCGCGCATCAGTTATGGCCTATTTGGGTCAATTGCCTCTTGTACATACTCTTACACAATAACATTTGGCCAATGGCAGTTGAACCTGTTGGGATCACTGTCTTCGAGGATTACGGGGGTTTACGAGTGATGCGGCTTTTCCTGCCAATCCTATGCCAGGCCGTCCCTACGGTACGCCTTCTAACCACCTTGGTTTACTGAACAACGTCCACTCACCATTTATGCACATGGAGAGCAAACATTCACTGCTAGCGATAAGACGGCTCTTTAGAGTCCATCGAATACAATTTTCGTTTTGTTCGGGACTAGTCATACCTCTGACCGCATTATTACTATTCAGATGTAGTTCAGAATCGAAACTTTCCTCATCTCGTATTTTCAATTAGAAACCATTGTCAAATGGAGGAGATCGTGGTATATGTTTCCCACCTGTCTGGCGTAACTAGAGATATTCAACGGTATCATATGCAATGTGAATGTTGAAGGAATATCACATGTTTGTAGCATATTCATATCTGTCATCGCAAAACGTGGGGGAGAAGCTGAATATTTTAATTTGTCAAATTTGTGTTAGATGTTTTAACTGACTACAGCATATAATTGTTCGCGTATACGATTATTTAAAGACAGTTAAGGGAGGAAGTATTCCCAACAAAGATGTCTAGCACTTTTCCGGTTGAAAGAACTGAACTAACTACCACTGTGTCTCATAAACATTGACTTCATTTAAGGTTATCGTGATACAGTCATGAGACCTAGTTTTTCTTCCCGGCGTACGCAATTAGCTCGCATCAGTGCTTCGATTAATTGGCTGGCTTTCATGTCGGATGTGACAGCATGAAACAGATTGAACAGTCCCGATGAAGAGACAGTTTCTACGCAGTAGCTTTAACTAAACCCATCTGACACCGATAATGAATTTCGAGGAACAATGCCAAGAAGCTTCTACCCTACACAAGGGTGTTCGGGGCAATTAGTTTTCAACACATAATTGGAAGAACCAACAACGTTTTCAATGGCACAAGCAAGCTTTCCTTTGTTACTCAGAAATGAACAGAAAGCCACAAAAGTTCAAAGCGTAATATCACGCTTCGTTGTTGAAATATAGTTCCTTATATTTGAAAGAGTCATTAAACTGAAAAAGTCAACTAATTTCGTCTATTGGGCGTAATAATTGTATTTCGAGAAATCGAGTCATCCAAGGTATGTAAACAGGCCGTTCCTGGCGTTGCAAAAGCTTTATTATATGTAAAATTTTGTCTAATGAGAATAATAATAAAAACTTTTATGGTGATTATTAATGATATCATTCCTTTTCTCATTTAAATTTTAATTAAATTAACAATCATTATATTATCCAACTCTGGTTTTCGAAATAAAAATTCATAAGTACAACCCATTTTCACGAAAATAAGCAAAATGCGAAAAATTCAAGGCCCTATCTTTTTTAAATAAATTTGAAATCGGCAAAATAATGACTCAAACCCCGTCTAATTTCATCGGGAGTATAACATATTCCATTTTTAACAAAATCTGTTTCTTCAATCTATGTATTTTGCACGATAACTTTTTAAAACTATGTATGTATATATATAAAAGCAAGCACTGCATATCAAATTCTTAATTATTAAAGAATCTTAAATTAATAAGGGCGGCATTATTGTTACTGTAAATCTGTTTTACTACACTTATAAACTTCACCAGTTACAGTCTCGTTGTTGGCCGCGCAGGAAAGTTGAAAGAATATTTCTATTGAGTTTTTCCAACACTGTTAACGAATCCACACTCCCGCGATTCGTTCACTTATCCGTTCAATCATTATTTCAGCAGAAATGTTGGAGCATAACTTTCTGTCGATGTTAACAGTACTGTAACATTAATCAAGCCGACATATCTGATCGCTGTCATCTAGGACAAGGGCCGCATAGTTTCGCTATCTCCTGCTGCGCGATCACAAAGGGTGACAGCGACCCTTTTGAAATGGCGCTGAACGTCAGAATTGCAGAAATAGACCAGTAGGCATGTGGTTAACTGAAAGTGAAACGCGCTATATACTAACTGAAGTCGTGGCGATGGTGCCAGCGATATATGGATATATCGAGGCCACGTTATAGTATTGTCAAATATAACCCGACACGCTATCGTATAATTTAACGAGTAATGCCAGAGATAAGAGCGTCACGAGCGTTTTAGATAAATGCCTGAAATGCTTTAAGGGCTATTCGCGTTTTGCCAGGCATTCACTCAAAATAGAGTTTAGCGACAGAAGACTTCGGGTCTCCGTTTGCACTCTAGATTTATTCACTTCATTTAACCTGTTTTTAAACACAATGAGACCCTAGATTTGCAATAGCCTATAATAGAAGGATTTGTTAGAGATCTGAACAACTTTTCATTCAAACTTCGCATAGCTTAGAACAGACTGTTTGATAGATTATATATTTGAAACTTTCATTTATGCAAGAATTTCTGGTTTGCAATCCAGAACTATTTATTAGTACTCTGCGTATTTGTCATCATAATTTAAAATTGCATAGTCTGTTAATGCTAAGTTGCTGAACCTTTATATCAAATGATTTAAGGTCAACTAAAGCTGCGAGAAATATTAGGTTGACGTGGTTCAAAACTTTCTTGTAAATGAATACCTGCAAGTTCTACTTTACATGTTTCTCGTATTCGTAATAGTAATTTTGGTTTAAATACTTTATTAATCACACCATTGGCCTTGACGAGGGGGTAGAATGTGAATGGTCAAGAGAAAGCATCGACGGCCGTGACATCTTTTTTAAAAATTGGCCCCAATGAACTGTCGTGATACTATATTTATCCTTCGAACTGTGCAACCCTGTCCTCGATTAATTGTCGTGCCTTTTAAAGGGGCAGTCACATTTACATATTCTCTCTTAGATACCTCGCCGTGCGTTTATACAAAACTAGCAAACTACCCCCGCGCTTCATTTCGGGCCCAACAGATATGAAGGGATTAGGTCACCTTGGACGGAGCAAAATTGCAGTCATTTTCGGCATTTTTTTTTTTAGGAAGATAATGAAGTAAACAGGAAGTTTAATATGAAGCCTGTTATTATACAACTCTCGCCAGAAATATCGTATTTTTTTTTCTTACAAAATGGCGGCGGTAGAGCCGTGATACGCAAAATCTTGAGGAGCGACGTTTTCCACGGTATTCAATCGCACGGCTATACCGTTTGACTTCGAACAAAAACCAAAAAGATTTATTTTCTGCATGCCTAAAACTAGAGAAGTACGTACCGGTTTTGCGATATCTTGAACATATTCTGTGCAATTGACACTTTCATAAAAAAATGCACTTTTTCTTCCCATGTTCACCATTTCCTGACAAATTAATGTTTCTGAATTTCCCTGAAGAGATTTGAAGAAATCCGTGGAAACACATTTCACCCCTTTTCACTCCCTTAGGGGTTGATTAGGGCAAAATACTGTATCCGTTTTTTTGGCATTTGTGTGGGTAACCTTTTTAAGTAAGAACCAAGTTTATATCTAATCGGGCCTAAGAGATTTGATGAAATCCGTGGAAACACATTTTACCCCTCTTCACTCCCTTAGGAGTTGAGTAGGGGGAAATGTTGAATCTGGTTTTTAGGCATTTGTGTGGATAACCTTTGTAAGTAAAAACCATGTTGATATCTAATCGGGCCTAAGAAATAATAAGGAGTCCGATAAACCATATTTCACCCCTTTTTACCCCTTCGGATTGGAATTTAAAAAAATCCCTTCTTATCGAGAATTTACGTCGTAAAAGGTGTATACCCTTCGAATTTTATGTTTCTAGGGTCATCGGTTTGGGCTGGACGGTGATGAATCAGCTTATATGAAACAATTATATAAGTATAAATAGAAGATATAATATTGAGAGTAGATTATTATTGAGAGGATATATTGAAAGGAAATTATTGAATCATGACTCAAATTGTATTTTCAGAAATTATTTATGAAATGCTCTATTAGGGGCTAAATTGGTGGCTCATTTTAAAAAAAATGTTCTAAACATTAAAATTGAAGGGGTCTCACATCAAACAAATTATTTCTACGGACTTATAATTCTCAATAGAGAAATTAAAATGAATATTTAAGATTGAAAAAAAATATCTCCCTCTTCCGTTAGAAGGGATTGTTTTAACATTTTCTTCTATCAGAAAAAAAAGAGAAAATCGAATTTGCAATATTGCAGATCTCTCCTTACGCAGCGCACGTATTATATGCATTTCCATATAGATGGCGCTGTTTAAATTGCGTAACTTTTCAAAATTTTAATTTCAAAAGTTTCGAACCACGGTGTCATTAACTACAGATTTTATCACCGGGTCGACATTCTCGTGACTTGAAAATTACAAACGTCCGTTACGACCACCGAGCATTTCCATTATCAATGGCTGCATCTTCACGATAAATGACACATGAAAGCCCATTTCCCCGAGAACGTGCAATTTTGTTACAATTTGATCGCGTGCTTCGGAAGCTAATGTTGCGTTCGCGTTTGTCGACTTTTTATTTTTTCCAAACTGCATGCGTGTAATTATATTATTATAGAACTCAATAAATTATGCTTCCAATACTTAAATAAGAAATAATGAGCACTCGTATTTGCGTAATACATGACACCATAATGGAATATTTCCATTGTCAAATGACAAAATTTTATAAACTTATTTAAATACGTACGGAAAGAATGCTCGCCTAAAAAACTGGAGTCTTCTGAAGAAGAACCTTCAGCGTTCGAAAATAAACACGCTCCTTAACTTGACAGTAACTTTTTAATCACTACATTCTACAAATTACGACGCTCGCAATTCACGATGCGCGATTAAAACACGCGGCTTACAGATGCTCACGAAGACTGACGCGTACCTGCCATCTCGCGGCTAAATTCCTCAACGAACGAGTGCGTCCACTGACTGTACTGAATTGTCGCCACTGACATTCTGCGTTACCATCCGAGCTTTACATTCAAGCGAGATCATTGTTGACAGTTCTTCTCGGAGAAAGCTTGCCGCAGCTGTTGCGAGAAACAAACGCTCTCTCTTGTCATATAGTTCCGCGACTTTGTTTTCCCCGATACGTTGGTTCGTCCGCTGGCGTGAGAAGTGATCATAAAATTCAACCGCAAAGCTGCAATCGCGACAGCTCGTAGCTGCTGAAGGAGTTGGACGGAGAGCAAGAGAAAATGAGGTATTTAGCGATGAAAGTTGCCTGCTTCGTTCCCGCGTCTCTACGTTCAATCGTTTCGCTCTAATTTTCGTTCGTACGAGATTCGGTCCTGCACTTTCGGCGATCTCGTGCTTATATCTGGCGGACAGCCAATTCGTTCCGTTGCCGTGAGAATTACAGAAGCAACAGCATTACACGGATAGAGGGAGAAACGAGCGGGAATGAGAAAAGCATTGGTATTAACTGTCATGCAAAAACCGCCATCTTTTCCACGACGTTCTCTCTTCGAAAGTAGGCTTCGCGTTATTAATTATTTCCCGTTCTTTCTGACACGTACAGCGTTTAATTAAACCCTTGCAGATTTCCTTTCCCCCGTAACAATCGTCCGATACTTTGCTTCTCGGAATTTTTGAGAGAGAACGTTCCTGGGAAGATGTGTCAGATACGAATTCTGGGTACATGTATATGTACGTGGATTCTGACAAGACCGACAGATACCCTTGAGTGGCGCGATCTAATTAACTATCAATTAACCCCACTTCATGCAATTTCTTTTCGTAATCTGTAACCTTCTTACAGATGCGTAAACATTTTCTTATGTTAGTCTGTATGCATCGAATTGAAATGAAAGGTTATATTTTCTGTTGCGTTTCGATAAAATGGCGTCCCATTCTCTTTCACTATTTACGCTCTACAAAGGCATTATTCTAATATACTGTCAATGGATTCTAATGAATGTCTTTGTTTTGCATTTAGTGCTTGACTTTCGTCCACGTGTATTGCACGTGTACCATGCCTTTTTTTATCTAGTTAAACATCGTCATATACATATATATATATATATATATATATATATATATATATATATATATATCTGTCGTTGCGCGTCACATAATTACGGTTCCTTTGATTGCCGTAATATCGTTTAATACTAAAATAGATTCAAGCAGACTATATTTAGGCAGCTTCGTTAAAAGTCGAGGATGTTAAGAGTGAATATATTTTGCATTTTTGTAGTGGCAGATCACAAATGACGGCGATGAATGGGAAGAGACCATCATCGATTCCGGCACGACATCAATCTGAAACTATAGCTCAACATTTCGACTTAATTAAATATATCTATGACTGTGAGTATAGTGTATTGATCCGTGATGATTCCTGACGATTCGTTTATGATTTCTAAGGATTCGTTGTGTTACATCGATATTTTGTTGTTGCAGCATGGAATACAGTGTCTAGAGAGCTAGATATGTGCCACAATCAACCTCATAGCAATTCCTCCAATTACAGGAATGGCGCGTCTGTCACATATTACCAAGAGCGAGAACCGAACCCACAGTTGAAAGGTACAAAGCAATTGTACTGTACAACATTTGTTGGAATGTATTTAACTTCCAAGTTACCGATACTACTGGCAATTTTTCAGATTTCGAACCTTTCAACCTCGAAGCTTGGTGGGGACAGCGCGTCGTTCAAAGTATCACTAGGAATGCAAATTCCTAGTGTCAGGCCCAGCATGTTGACTACAATCGAACATTCTCAAACAGACATAAGAAACAGAAAAGATAAATCTAGAGCTGCCGAAGAGAAATTTTTTCCTTTTCTAGAAACAATTTATTGTATACTCGGAAGCAAGAGAGGTGAGGAGGATAGATTAGGTATATATAAGTATCTAGCAATCAGTTTTCAATCTTTTTGATAACAAAGGTAGGATATTAGTGAAGAAACGGACGTGAGACCGAAGAGAGACAGAGAAAGGGAAAGAGCAGGGTTACGGAAGCATACGAGCTAGTATGCGATAACATTCCTCCAATCTTTTATCGTATTTTAATGTAATATCGCCTTTACTTGGATCGTTTTAAACATCATGCTCTTAAAAGTATTTTACACAGGAATCGAATCTTAAACCTTCGCCTGTTTCTAGTATTGTCTTTCTAAGATTTGAGAATCAACCACGTAAATAATTAAGGAATATAGTGCATGCTACAGCTATTTATTTTATTTCTCGAAAACAGAGCAAGCGTAAATGTAAGAGATAGTTTATTACGAATCAGATTTTCATTGTTACTTAAAAGAAAAAAACGTAGATCAATAATTGTTCGTCTTTTTTATCACTTTGTAATTGAAGCTTGGATACAGAACGTTGGATCGAGAATACGCGAGGAACACAAATTTTATGTGCCTCGATCGTACGAACTATACGAAAGACGGACTGTGAAGATTAAAACCTATTAAAGGTTTACACATACATGTATTTTTCCACGAATTGCATTTCACATTTTTAATAAATTTTTCCACTTACATGTCTGATAACGAAATCGCACTTCAATTTAAAGGGACAAGTATGTATCGAGATCGTTTGAAATGAAAGTTTACTCAAGGACGAGAATATACAAGTAGGATGCACCTTCATCTTTGACGAAGAAAAAAGATTGTTACTCAGAATAGTGTGATAATTACTACGATTTTAAATACGATTATATACACATTATTATTATTATTATCATTATTATTATTATTATTATTATATAAAAATACGTAAATAATGTACATCTATGCGTGTATAGCTATCTTGTAAGATTCGTCTGATAACATTTTTAACAAGTAACAAATAACGACTAATCTCTTTCTAAACACGTGGTTATCTTTACCAATTTCTCCTAGCGGTATTTTTTTATGTACAATCAAACATCGAGAGTATTACTACAATTAGATACAGCAAGTGTATCTAATTCGACACTGTTACGCGCTACGAACATCGTTGTAATAGATATTCGTGAACCTTGGAGTGCGATAGGCATCCGGTCCACCGAATTATTCACTCAATACCCTAATGCAGTCGAAGAGTTCATCATTCCCATGGAACTGTGAATCTTTACCGATCATGGTTCGAGCTTGAGCTAACGCATTGAATTTTAGACTCCTGACGGTTCGTTCCAAGTTACAGAGACTCCTCTCTATCGCACGTTTCTCGCTATTAAGCATCTATATTTGATTGGAACAATCAAAGTTTACATTTTATATCAATACTCCTAAACAAATCGATGTACGTTTTTCAATGATTACGAAATACAGGTATACAAAAAACTTTCCATCTTGCATGGTTAATGATTTCATGATGTGATATTTAAACTTGGTGGTTTGAAGTGATGCCAGCTACAAAGAAATACTAAATTCATCGATCTAGTATCGATTAAAAAGAAATACAATTTCTTCCCTCAAACAAGTATTAGAAACGACAACAGTTACAATTTACAATTACTTTTCAATAATTCATAAATTCTCGCGAAACTTTGTATATCAATCCGTTACCTACCAATGATTCAGTTTTTCCATTTCTAGCTTGTATATTAAAGAATCAAAAAAAAGTGTTTACTCACCGTAACGCCAGCGTTCAAACGGGAAAACGATTTCATTCCAGTGATCGAGGTTTGGGCGAAATTATTGGAAGTTTTAATATTTGCCGTTTGCGTGCCGCAGGGAACTCCAGTTTGTTTTACGTTCACAGATACATATATATTTTTGAAGAACATCAGGATCCCGTCCAACGGCGCTCTCTCGTACTCGCTCTCATTATCGACGAACAGCATTTTAACCGCTCCCTCGTTATTGTTCAAAGAAACGGGATATTTCACTCTTATTTCTCGGTCGATGGACAATTTGAAGATGTACTCCTCGTAGAACAGTCCGTTAGAGTGCGTTTCAATGCAGAGTACCCTTTCGCGCCTGTCGATCAGTTTACTCTCGATATCGAATTCGTTCTTTCGATTCTCGACGGCGTACCCGCTGGCTGCCTCGGTCGGTGCGGTGTCGTTCTGCTTTTCGCGGTCTTTTGTGTCGTAATTGCCGTGATGTCCCAGTGTTAAAGTGCCACTGGAGTCGCTGGGATTTGGATTCAGGTTTTCGATAAGCGTCGACCCGATCGGTAAGTCGTCATTAAAATTCGTTGAATTCGTTTGAACTTCCCGAGAAGTTGAATAGTTTAGTTGTCCGCTTTCCCTCTCTGGGATCTCGTTATGCTGCCGCTGCGGTACCTGTAACTTTTTAACGAGTTTTTTCTCGGAATAATAGCGGAAATACGCGATAAGAATGCGAAATATAGCTACTGCCGACATCGAATCGGGAAACGTTGTAGAAATAATTTGCGATCGTAAAAACGTGATCACGATTTCCAAATTCGATTGAGGTTAAATTACGCAGGGAGGGGGGGGGGGGGGGGGATGGAACTCGAAAGGAAAAGCTTTTATTGGTATATTATTTACTAGTTGAATATTTACGTTAAATTGGTAAAAAAAGGCGGTAGTTACTCGTAGATATCGTCGAGCACGTACTTGGTATCAATTTCGGCGGAAGTGTAATCTCATTGCTTTTTCCTCGCGGCGAACTCGCACATTTACGATTATGCATCTTCGAATTGGAATAATGTAGAATTTATGCGTTAGAGGTAACTTTAGTATAGGCAAACGGAGGGAGGCATAATTCTTCGAGTGTAGAGTTTTATAACTCGTATTTCGGATGTCAGTGTGGAAAAGAATATTTATACGCTTTTTGACATATACGAAATATTTGCAAATTTATTTTCATTAAATATTTGCTTTTTCATTCAGTTTTTCTGTGCCTCTCACATTAATCGTTAATAATTAATTGCATTTCACGCTGCGAGGAATGTGTTAAATCATCATATATATAAATCATCATAATTCCCATTCATTATAAGCTTTTCTGTATAAGTAGCAATACCCATACGCAGTTCCAATGACAATACCATTTTTTCTCTAAAAAGCATAAAATAATTTATCGTATAAATTCTTTTTAAAAAACAAGCTTTTATAGAATTTAATGTATGTGATAAAGACAGAAATTCTCGAAGACTAACAAGCATAAAATAATTTATAGTAAACTTTTTTTTTAAAACGAGTTTTTTATTAAAATCTAAAATGGGAAAAATAATTTAAAAATAAGAATTCTCGAAGACTAACAAGCATAAAATAATTTATAGTAAACTTTTTTTTTAAAACGAGTTTTTATTAAAATCTAAAAAGGGAAAAATAATTTTGGTACCGGTCTAAATGACTGCCTTAGAAGAATCCCCTCATATGTATAAAAGTAAAAGCGTGGGGCGTAAATATTAAATATTAAAAGTTATGCACAATAAAATTGCCGAACGATGATTTGTCTGACTTTTAATCTGGTTAGATCTGACGGCGACTCTGAATTGAGGAATTAGACTGTTCACAATCAAGTGGAAAAAACTCGTGCAACAACGATGCTCTAGGAGAATGCGAAAACTAATGTATCAAAATACTTAGAGCATTAGAAATATTTCTATAAAAAGTACATTTCAGTATTTACGTCCCACGCTTTTATTTTTAGTCACATGAGGGAATTCTTCTAACGCCAGGTTCTAATTAGATTAGGACGCACAGCGACATTTAATTAATTCGTGATGTAAGGCAGTCATTCAGACTGGTATCAAAATTGTTTTTTTCCTTTCTGGTATATTTTAATAAAGAATTTTACTATATTTTATATGGTTTCTCGTATATTCCTACAATAGTTTTTCATTTCCTTTTAAAATTTGTGTCATGAATTTTGCCGCATCTTCAACAGCATGTTGGATAATTACATAAGATACTTTGTTTCCCATAGTAGATTCTCCGTTTTATGACTTGCATGGAGTTTCTCGTCTTTTTCATGCGTTGCACGTGAAACCCTGCGGTGAACTATGCACAAGCATAAAATAGTCTACAAACTTTACTCAAGTGGAACTGCTGTCGTCGTTTTCCAGTAGAAAGAGTTGATGCAGGAAACATTGGTTACGATAAAATTTTAAACAAGTCGTACGTGTACAGCCGTGTAACATGTTCTCTATAGGGGTCTGTATTGACATTCACGGAATATCGAAAAAGTTTTGTTGGACCAAGTTTTTGCAGTACATTGGCGAAATTATCTTGCGACGAATTATACAGGACGAATAATACAAACGGGCGAGAGATGAATCCTCTTCCGTGGTGCGCTTTGTAGTACGCGCGAGCGATAAAAGAAAGAAAGAATATTTCATAGAGAAAATACAGAAATATCGAAAAATATTAATTCGTATATTACGCTGGGGCCAATATCCGAGAGGCTACACTAGCTGGTGGTAAATGAAAAAGTTTTTATGTGGAACTAATGTGAGGCAATGTTGCATCGGTTTCACGTTTCGGTTCTTTTTAATTAATTATCGGTATAACTATATCCGCACGCAATATATGGGAATAACTTTTCTTATTAAAATGATTTATTACTGAAATACAGATTTTAGGAGCTGTCATTGGTTTCGCGATTATATCTGTGGCTTTGAATTATTTAAGATTTACTTTTCGTGTCTCTAGGAAATATTTAACTCCTGATATTTCTATGGTTGTGTACTAATTCGTTTTATAGTATATATTTATCAACAACAAGTGAATTTTAGATAAAGACCAAAGACACTAACCTTTTTCTTAAGATTCTTCACGACTTCCCTTAAAACGGAATTCTGTTTCCTCAATAAAGTCAGTTCCGGTTCGTCTACCCTGTGTTCTGTGGTCCAAGCGAGATGCCTCAGATTCTTCATTCCTTCCTCGAATAAGTTTCCCCGCTCGGTCAAGTTCTTCAAAGCTGATTCAAACGGATAGATACATCCGACTGGCAGGAAGGAATGTCGAAGCGACGGATAATACTTACCTTCTGCCACAAGTTGACAGACGGAACCGACATCCAAATCGAAACGCTTTAAAGTTTCAAGCAGGTTGGCCAGCTCAAAAGTTCGATTTTCCCTCTCGCGCACAATGGTCTCGTTCGTTTCTATCCGTTCCTCTAGTCGGATTATCTATTAAAGGAATACTTCAACCATTCTGAATTACGCTTTTATTAAATTTTAAATTTTAATATTCCAATTTGAATTATTCATTCCAGTGATATCTTTTAGCCACACGCGTATGAAATCCTGACAAATCTGATGAGGGAGTTATTTCAACCAGCGAATCGCTGAGAAAATAACAGTTACAGTAGTGCTATCGCAAGCGACCGCGACCCCTACAGGCAGTCTTACTTCCTCTCCCATTATATTCCCCCAGCGGTATTTCAATTTCCCCTCAAAATGTTGCAACGAATTTCAGAAATCACACGTGACAATTAATTTCATCGTGAACATATCATAATTTCATATGGCTGTAATTTCAGCGACAGTTTTATTCCGAACGCGAGCAGAGCGCGACATCGTTCGTCAAATTTTCACCGGATAGATTGTTAGAGCCGCCGCGTCTGCCTGCGGCGCGGTAACGACGTTGAAAATCTCGCCGGAAAAATTGCGTGCGTTCTTTTTCTCGACACGTTGCCAACCACAAAATTTCGGAGCGAAACAGAACGTTTCCTCGTTATATTCCCCGCCATCAAATTAAACTTATCCTTTCTCTAGCGAAATATACTAACGAGCCGAGTGCTCCGCGTACGGGGATGCGTATTCTTGTTTCGCAAATGGGCGGCTTTACAGCCTGGCGGTCTTCAATGATGAACCATCAACGCTTTAACAGCCTCCATCTCGCCACCCCTCCGTTTCCTTGATTCGTGGCTTGCATCTGTCTAAGAGTAACACCGCGTCGCTACGTCCGGATGTCCAGCCACAGGCAGATCTGTGCCCCTTTACGCGGACGATCGTAAAACTTTCGCGTTAAATTCGTTTTACCCGGGTTGATGACCGTTCTTTGGTACGCCGCTAGAAAATTGCCAGGAGCACGAGCTGGCGACATCGCGGTAAGAACAAAAACAGGGTCGATGGAAGAGAGGGTAGAAGCTAGAGGAAGAAGTTCGCGGACCAGCGAGAGTTTCTCGTTATTAATCACGTTGAATAAGGATTCATTCACGTTATGTTTGTTTGGGGAGAATGCCCACATTGCTTTGCGCGAGGCGCAATGCAAATTTAATTTGCTACGGCAAGGCAATATTATTTTGGTTTTAGTGGAGGATGAGTGATGAAAAATGAATGCTTAATGTGTAAGTATCTGGCGCTGGATTATGAAGCAATAGGAAAATATGTAGGGTAATATTTTGGTAGCTTCAAGTCAGCTGACGATAAACTAATAGGGAAATTGTTATACACAGATAAATTCGTTGATACTAATGGAATTGTAAAAAAGGTGATGCAAAAGTTTATTAGTAGAAAGACTGTAATCGTAGAAGAGTATAATCATGTAGAATTTTATTAAACATTTTATAAGTGGTTCCCTTCGAGAAAAGCTATTTTCAAGATTGTCAATAAATATTGATGATCAAAAGCAGTCTCCTCCCTCTCTCTCTCTCTCTCTCTCTCTTTGCCTCCCTTCGCTTCCTCCCTTCACCTCTCTTCGCCACTGTCAGGAATAACGGTTACTGTATCTGACATATTTGCACCAGAAATTACGAAAGACGTTTAACTGATGTATTTTCGACTACAAAGAAAATTCGGTCTGAAATTTCCCGAAATTCTTGTCAGAAGAGACTTCCTCTCCTAGCAGGGAAATTCTATGTAACGGCAATTTAGGAACTTTCAGGATAAACTCGAATTAAGTGATGAACGTCACATCTTAACACGTTGCGTCCGGCACCAAAAATAGTTGACTTTCACCTAAATACAAGAAACAGTTGTACCATGGTGAAAAAAATTGCAAATTTGTAACGACATGCACACACCGATGAACATTCGGTACCTGAAAAATTCTTCTTCATCTTCCACATTTATTGGGACCGGGCCCAAGAGTCCCATGACGTGACCGTACACGTCACCCGGACGCAACGTGTTAAACAAAGCTAAATATAATATTTCAGATAGTGCAAACATTCTTGAAAAATTCTGACATTCATTCGACTTGAAATAATTGAAACTCTACTGAAGTATAGTCTATTTCACGCAATGGAAGTGGTTTTCTTGAAATAAATTTAGCGTTAAGGAAATTGAACTATACGTTTCATAGAATTGTTAACGGAGTTAAAAATCGCGGTTTTGGAACATAGAAGGGTGCATCCGCTTCGCTTGCAGCCCAAAGTCTACATGGCCGCTGAATATTCAAAAGGCGACGAAGAGGGGACAACTTCGATTTCGAGTATCAAAAAGGCGACGTTTCAAAGGGCGGACTGTCCTGACGCGTTGTCTGTATAAAGAACGTGGCTACGTGAGAGTGAATGCATATCAATTAAAAAACCGCTTTGATGTTGGTTTACCATGCATGTAGCGCTTTTATTGCGTTTGAAACTTTTTGAACTACTGTCCATGCAACCAAGAGAAATTCGAATATCCCTTGTACCCCGATTTTTCGATTCATAAAGGAACAAAGTTTTAATGCTACAGATCTTGGCTAAAAGAAGAAGCTTTTATCCTACGGGGGATAATTATTGAATCATAAAACAAAGGTACTTTGAGCTAACGACTTTCTTTGTATTTTCTTCTTGAAGATTCTATATGCACCGATAAATGCATTGTTTTCTTACTGCCACATTTGCTACACCCACAATTGAAGTAAAAATTTTAATCAAGATTTTCAAGTACCTTCTCTCTAGCTCCGTTATACAGCTCGATTAGTTCCTGAAATTGTTTTTCCGCAGTTTCTCGAGTCATCTTCAAAATGTCTTCACATTCTCGTTTCACCAGACCCACCGCGTCGTCGCATTCAATTTTCTTTCTGGAAATGAATTAACCAATTTGTGACAAATCGTTTTAAGTGCCGCGGCAGAAGATGAGAACGATTTTGGCTTCTACTCAATCAATAGTTCAAAATTTATATTCTTCTCTTAATAAAGTCGACAAGAATTGTTTATATCTTTTCAAGGATTGTAGGGTTTCAAAAAGTGTGCCATCCACTATTTGCACGAAAAACTGCATGACTTGTTTTCGATTACTCCGTTCTTTGCAGCGTAAATTATTTTAATAAATACGATGGATACAAAAGAACAAATTGCAGAGAAAGTGATCCGTGAGGATTGTTCGATAGCCTCTTGGAGATTTCGCAATATCCGATCAAGTTATTGAATCTACTCCCCCTTCAAATTTCTTGTTTTCCGCATCGCTGGGATGTCTCTCTTGTCTGTCGACGCGTAATAGAATCTTCAGAGTCGCGTTTCGGACTTCATTTGCCATTCGATTTATTGTGTAACTCCTCTATACTTCTATCAGCATTTCCTCTTTGCGAATTATATTGAAACGACCATATTTCAAACGAATAACACAAAGGCAGGGACGTCAATAATTAAACAAGGCACAAAATGCTGAACATGTTCGATGAAAATTCAGCGAATGAATCAAACTTTCCAGTTATAAAACTATATTGTTGGAAAATTATTTTCATGTTTCGCCAAAGTTCCAGCTACTCCATTGAAGGTTTAATGATCCATTGATATTGAGTTAAAATTTTCGCCTTATGAATATAAGTAACTCTTTCCATTCATTCAGTTTGGAATAGATGAGAACTGCGTTAGTGAAAAGGAACCTTCGCTTCCAAATTCTGAAGAAAACGCGAAGTTTGTGAAAGAGTAGGTGTTAAAATCGCGCTTGACAAGTTGGAAATAATGTTTTCAATTTTACGACAGTCCGCACACTTTCATGTCGACATGGGTTTTATTCAGTGTGTTTGAAACTTTAAAACCTCTCTCAACTTTCTAATTTTAGAACTGTTTACACCATTTGCCAATATTTTTCTCGATGGAGAAGAAAAGTCGATTATACAGTTGAAAGCGCCGCCACGCTCGAGGATCTGTAAGATTACAACGATACTTTCCAGATGGATATACTGTCAGAAGCAACTTCTTCGTGAAAAATTAATCTCCCAAAACCTTTCAACATCGATCTTTCGCCTAACGTATGCATCGATACAGTTACAGTACTAAATGGAGTGATTTTCGTGTCCATTAATCTTTCGCTGTCATACTCGTTCAATTATTAATTTCATTCAACGCTGCAGCTATTAATCCATGCTGATGACATGTAAAATTTCTCGGGTGCAGTCACTTATGGTAGTTTGCTTAATCGAACATTTGTAATGATTTACTTGGCAATTTGCATCCCGTTAGCTCGTTTAATTTTCAATTCCGTTTGGTGAGCCTAATACGTTCGATCAGACGCTTATTATTCTGGTATTTAGCATTTTGCGTATTCACGTGCGTTACATATTACGTTACAATGCATTATCGATTACTCATTACGTTGTTAAATACAGGATCTATACGTAATAGAACAGTTCATACTATTCTGCCATATTTTCTGCAATGTTTCCAAGATTTTTTCACTCTATGGTATTTAGGAGGTTGAAGATTTATTTTGGTCCCTAGTTGGATGTTTCCTGCGAAGCATACCAGCTTTAATTGCTGTCAGGCCATTTGTTGATACTCCTTACGAGCTTGCCTGTTCTATCAAACAAACATGACCTGCACTGATGGTAGCACAAGATGCAAATTTTGTGTGGCCCTGTGTACGTACATGTGACAGTGTGGTAACGTTGGGAGGCTGTAACTTCCCCACGCAACAACTATTTTCACATTTAACCATGACAGTACTCATCGAACACCATGATCGAGTTACATTTTGCCCTCCGTAGCTCCACTCACAGGAAACTTTCATGGGACGACAAATTCAACCAGGAGTGGATTTTAGTGGCGATGACGCATTTCTTCGCGATGTTTTCGAGTTCCCATGTTTCTCCCTCGTAAACGGAACAAATTTCGGAATCTTGAACTGAAATGAAAATGTGTCTTTGATGTTACGAGGAACCTGGTGAAAGCGTAATTTAATCAGGGGTAGTTTATAAAATCTTAAACTCGTTTGTGTCAATCTTTCACGTTGCTGAATTATCATAAAATGTAGTTATTGTGGCAATTGCGTTAACTTCAAAGTGGCAATAGGAAAGTTGTATTTCAACTTCTACATTAAATTTTAAAATACAATGTGGTGTGAGGAAGGAAACAAACATTTTTCAAATTTGTTAATATCAATTCATTTTCGTAACAAATAATGACAAGAAAAAGTAAATTGTTTGCTGTCTAAAACAAATGATTCGTTGAGAGCATTAAATAGTTTCAAGCTTCTCTGTTCCTTCATTCACAGCTGTTTTATCAAACAGCGAAGCCATAAGGAAGACCTCACCAGCGCCAATATTACTGCCTGAAAAATAAACTCGTCGTGCGTCGCATTTAATATCGAAGACGATGAAGCTTTGCTCCATCTGCTTCAAAACCGCGACAGAGGTTGAATCAGAAATTTCCAATGGAGATGAGATCCCTCTCGATGATTTTATCGAGCTCCTAAGACTCCGCATTTCCTCCCCCGATTACGATCAGAAAAGGGTTTGCGAGGCATGGAAAGTGGGATGAATGGTCCATTAGGTTTTCAATAATTTTGAATTGAATAGATCACGTTTTCCATCGATGTTCCATACAGCACTTGTCTGAGTACTTTTTTGTCCTTTTCAAAAGAGACTTTGCCGATCAATCCGCATGGTGCGTGATTCCAAATAACGAGTCGACGTTCTCGTCAAGCTGGCAATTCGATTTTATTCATAATTTGGAAATCAATACCAGAGCCGTGTTCATCAGCGCGATTGTCTCAGCGCAGCGTGCAATAAAACAAGGTTAACGGCAGGCATCCGCATAACTCAGCAAATACCGACTTCATGCAGAATTGTTGGAAACAGAAAGCACGCAATGAACTATTCAAATTCTTTTTTCAGTCCATGCTGTTTCCAACGTCACAAAGGCTTGCTGAATGTTTTTGCGCATTTAACGCAACTCGTTTTTCATTCGCGCAGGATGCAATACGGATGATGTGGAAACGCCTTGTCCACGATTACTGACCCGTCTTTTAGTCTCTTCATTTACATCTAATTTTACGCGTTTATTGGATTAAAGAGAAGTGGTGTTTTCCAACATTTTATGCATCACGTACTACCTGGAAATGTGTATATAACTGGCGTATCCTTTGTACCCTACTATCCTACTAATATAATAAATGCGAAAGTGTGTTTGGATGTTTGTTACTCAATTACATTGCAACTACACAGCGGATCTTTCTGAAATTATGTATATATGTAGTCTGGGACCAGAAATAACATACAGGATAGTTTTTATCCCGATTTTTTTAACCGATCTGAATCAAATTTCACATAATTACTCTCTAGAAGTCTACAAAAAATATAGGCTACTTCCCAAACGTGCGATTTAAATCACTTAAGTGAGCATTAAATAAACTATTAAATAAACAATTTTCAAACTTCTTTTATAAAAATTGTGTTAAAAAATTGAAAAAGAAAAATTAAATAAATAGAAAATATATTAACTTATACATCATTAGAAAGGAATACGTTTTTCCTGTTTTTGGGGCGTAAATTTTATTCCGATATCTTTTATAGTTTAAAAGTTGTCCACAACTTCCGCAATCCGGACCACTGTGCAACGTACCCGTAAAAGTTTTACCGACTACTCCACGTTGGGAAACATTGGCGTATACTATTTAAATTCTGTTTGCTTGTAAGCACTCTAATATTCACATTTGTTATTATTAACTTCTGTACGTTCACCAAAGTAAATCTGAAGATATTTGGCTACTTGGGATAGCAAGGAAACATCGTGATTTTATTCTATCATTTAAATAAAGGGTACGTGTCCCGCTTTAACACGAAATGTGCTTTCAACGCAAGATACATGTCCCAACATCCAATTTTACGCTGCAAATTTCACCCCATTTTCTTCTCCACTGGTTTGTTTGTTCCACGTCGCGACCGGATAACGATCATTGAAATTGTTACATCAATCCAGCTCTCCTGCTAATCACGCAGTTTATTCAGGATCGGAAATTCCCACGACCACTCGACAACGTGCCCCGCATCCGCGTAAACGTTGTGAATCCCCTTTTGTGCATTTTGTTACACGCGATTGTCAGTTTATTTATACTGAAAAATCGGGGAGAACCAACGCTGTGACAGAAATCTACGGTCAAATAATATTACCTGAAACGAGAACTGAAATCCGTTTTCGACACTATCCAACAATAAAATAATCAATAATTAAACCGTTTGCAGTCGTACAGATTGATAGCTTTGTCCCGGGTTGGAACAAATCTGAGACTATGTTGATTTAAAAATGCAGGTATATAATTGATTCTTATGGACACTTTACTCTCGTACTTTTAAAGCTTTGTATGTCTTACAGTATTCCACAGTATCAATATTTTCTGTGTACTTGTAAATGAAAGAATAAATGATAAGTCCTCATCAAATTCTTATAAAGAACTAGCTAAATACTCGTGCTTCGTTATGGTATTGATTAGTACTGCAGTTAATTTTTTATCTTTCCATTTATTACAGTGTTTCCTTATGTTTTCTTTTTCTGGTTCAAGATAGAAGACAGTTTTTTTTATTTTTATTGTTACACTTTTACTTTGAAATAAATAGAACAAATGAAAAGCAATGTTAAAATGTTTTTGGGAATGGTTACAAATAATGAGTTATTTTTGAAAGAAGCAAATTCAAAGTTTGAAAACCGCATCGAAATTAGACTTCCCGTTCTCATTTAATTTAACATTTAATTATGAAAGTAAGTGTAGCGCTTTGCGAATTTTGGAACTACATATTCTATAGCCTATAGCAGTCCCATTAAAACAAAGATTCTTCTAGAACCTATATTGTTCATCGAAATCGTTTCAGTAGTTTTTGAGTTTTGCGCTTTCAAACATACATCCCTATATGGCACGAACATTTTTCCATATGTGTGTTGGTATACAAGATGAATTCATTGTTGTTTTAATGAACAGGATCTGTCACGATTTATCGGTGTTATCAGATCCTGTGTATTTGGGAACGGAACAATTGCTGCATTGTCATTTTTGGTATCAATAAGCATCGAATATCATACGAGGGCTCTCGTTTATCGAGAAATATCGTTCCAATTGTCACACTGTCAGCAGAAAAACCGGATGATTTACCAGCGATCGGTGACGATCAGTGAACACGACCGTGAGGGCGGTGCACCCTGGTCCAAGTAAACGTCCGGTTCCGGTGACAGTGAATTTATCGTTACACGAGCCGCGTAACATATTGTGCCGACGGTCTCTATGTCCTTTACTTGACGCGTGTCGATTTTTCCTTTAATTGATAAACTTCCGCGGATCACGTGATCTGCCAAACAGTTACCACAGTCCGAGTTGTGTTCACCAACGCTGGCCGCCTCTCTCTCTCCTTTATTCCGGTTATCTAAATTTCTGTTTTGACCATCGGAACATGCAGTATTCTATTTCCGTGCTTTTCAACGCGCAAAATACCATTTCCAACTGCTTTTCAAAGTGGAAAATACCTGAATAAAAGTGAAAAGCGTGCACAGTCTGTTGCATTCGATGTTTTTTTTCAGATTCCCAACGGGGTTTTCTCATTAGACGGTGGTGATATTTTCAGTAAACACAGACCTGTGGCACGGTATTTTGTGAAATATCGTTAGCAGACAATACACAGTCGACGATCAATTTAACAAACTCTGTTTGCGTTCGCTGCTGCAATCGGATCAGCTTGTCGTGTTCGACCACGGTTACGCTGTCTTGATTTTCACTAGAAAAACCACATTGTAAAGACAGTAGGTATAAGACGTTTAGTCAATGCCCTAGTTAATTATACGATCACGTGCTTTGCGAATCGGTACAATGCCGTTCAGTTAATTATTCCAATGAAACGAACTGCAGTTAGAACCGACAGGGAACCGCTGGTGGTCAGATACTGATTGGTACTGAGTTTTCTGCAGTAGAAATACCAGTGAAAGGTCAGACCAACGGTCCAAGAAATTCTGTTTCAATAATTCAATTAAGTTCCTCGATTCAGTAGGTATTGGAAAATCTTTGCTTGTAACGGTCAGGAATCGTTGATTAAATTATTACCACAGTAAGGAAGAATACTTAAATATCCCAGGAGCGATAGTTCCAAATAATTTCGAATTCGATAAGGCAGGATGCACGTTGGAGAATCTAGAAGGACACATTCTTGCGTTCTTTTGTGTACGACGGATACCTGCTGGCTGGTATTATCGAACAGTTGTCCTCTTATCCTCGTGCAACAGCGAAGCTGGGGACAAATTGCATGAAACCGTCGACCTGTTCCTTTCGTAAAGGAGCCGAGAAACAAATGGCGGAGGTCTACGTGCCCGGAGCCGTCGAATTTTCAGGAAGATGCTGGCCATTTGTCTCTCGGCCCCGTCTTATTCAACCTTACCAGTCGACTGATTCGTACCCTTTGAACAAAAGCAATCAGAACTTCCGCCTGAAATATCGGAAGCAGCAAGAATTTTCCACGGGCCAGACGTTGCGACATGAAGCGCGACGAATTATTCTTCTCTGCGCGCGGGGCCGTGCCTTAACTCGAAACGGAATTTTTGTCGTCATCTGCCAGACGCGACCAGTGCTTTCCATCGGGTCGTAACAAAACCGTAACAATGGTCGAGTGGAAACAATAAAATACGTTTTCGCGTGGTCATATCTAGAAACGATAAATCGCAGATCCTGGCCGACTCGATGTTTTACACCAAAACCGGGTCACCATTTGGATTTCGTGTTTCGATATCGTTTCGACGTCACGGAATTAATAATAGTTCTGGTGGATCAAGTTTTGAGGTGAAGACAAAATATCGTTACACTATTTCAGAAAAAATGTACTTTGGATCTTGTTTAATCGGGGATTCTAACTTATGAGGCCGAAATATAGGCGAGTCGTTGTGAATTTTTTGTACAAAAACTGTTCAACACATTCATTTGGAGGTTGGCAGGTTATATGGTAGTATCTTGAACTATTCTGCTGAATGTTTGTGTAACGGGTAAAACTACATGGCAGATGCAAAATGCTGACTGAAAGCGTTGAAAAAAAATCGGATGGTCCTGGCGTTAATGGAAAGTAGGGGAAATATGGACAAAACCAGGTATCTGGGTAAAACCGGGACGTGCTATTATTTTTAAAACGGCCTTAAATTTTCCCGCGTCGTTACAGCCACATATTGTCACGATGTGCATTGTTCCATCAACAAAAGATGATTGTGTTACAAGCGTCCTTACTAAAATTATACCGAATTGTGTTTTTGAAGGCTCTGATCTAATTTTCGATAGTTAAGAAACTTCGACACTTTTGACAGTGTTCAGGTAAGTACTTTTTTGTGCGAATTATGCTAATTGTTGCATATTATAGTGTAAATAACTAAGACAGTTTATTTGTACTTCGCCCTGGTATTGTTGATAATTCGTAATATTTACAAAATTGTATGCCGAAAAAGAGGAAGTTACCAACATTAAACTAAATCTTAATAAAGGACTACAACTAAAGAGAGAGAAAACCTCAAAATTAAACAAAATACGGAAGGATAATGATAACATTGGTGATGAAGACGGTGAAGACATTTGCATTTACGTCCAAGAATCCTATGCTTCACCCGAATTGAATGAGGGTTGGGTGTAGTGTACAGCTTGTTATAAGCGAGCCCACGAAGGCTGCACTGGTTGAGGGACTGAAGAATTGGACGAATTCCGTTGTTATAGGTGCTAGGGTCAGTTTTTAGTATGGTATCCGGTTTTATCCACGCCATGGGGTAAAATCGTATAAACGAACCATATTTTAAATCGTATTTTTTTTGTATTTGTTATTGTATTAAAAAAATGGGTATATACTATTATTTAATAAAAAGTTTATTCTAATGCATCCTAATTTAAATTTCTATTTTTCATTAATAATGTCAAAGTTATGAGCTTTTATCCTTAGCGTCCCGGTTTTACCCATATTTCCCCTACCCTACGGATTATTTGAAACACAAAAAGGAAAGAGATTCTTAATCTACGTGAATGTGGTTATTTGTAAATGGCCAGCTTTTGAAAAAGATGAATCGAATTTCGTTAAAAAATCCGGAAAACCTACTTTAATTAAACAGAGAACGGTAACAGATACGGCAACAAATCCACTACCACAGTGTAGTTACATTCATACAGATTAAAAATCTCTTTTCCTTTTTGTGATTCAGGTAATCCTTAGAGTACTTTCCATCAACGCCAGGATCGCCCGGTTTTTCCAACGCTCTCAGTCGGGACTCTGTAACTGCTTTTTTTAACCGTCCACATAAAAATTCAAAACATTAAGTAATTCAGGATACTATCAAACAGTCTGTCAATCTTCAAATTAATTTGTCGAATAGTTTTTGTACAAATAATTCACAAAGACACTATTTTTCGATCTCACAAGGTAGAATCCTCACTTAAACCGTTGGATGCTTTAGGGAGGATATATCTAAGTTCCGTAAAGAGGAAGTTATGATTTATATCGACACTGCCAGGAGTTGAATATTTGAATATTTGATTTTTACATAATCCCGGTGTACTCGAGATTCTAGCACCACGAAAATAGCGTATGAATATTAATGGAAAAATATTGAGCTGGATAAGATTGGAATATTAAATTAGGAATTTGATAATAGATGGTTTTAATAATGGCGCCGGCGTCACGGGCTGCTGAGTCGAAGGCAATTAATCCGCCGACAGTTTCATTGGAAACAGAGATTATCATTTTCGATCCGGCGGGGGTCCGTGTCATTATTAAAATCTCGCGAGCCACAAGTCCGGATATAAATTCATTTATCTCGGGCCTGTATTAGCATAAGAGGGAGGCGAAAGTGCCGCGAAAATGGTAAAATTCGCCCAGGAAGTTGGAAGATTTATGGAATCGACGGAACTTTTAAAAGCAACTCTGTAACCTGACCCCGCTTCTGCCACTGTTCGCGGCACCTTCGACTTTGCTCAGGAGCTGAATTTCGGAAACTTTGCCCCTGTATCTTCCTCGGCCCTTTCGTTTCGTTCTCGCAAGACCATTTTCCCCCTTGTTCCTCCGTTACGTGCGATATCGATAAACGTGGCCCGACTATAAATATAACAGTCCAAAAAAATTTATCAGCTTTATCATTGGAACTGCTGCAATTAGTACGTATATTAATGTCCAGAGATGAATTTTACTAACAGTTTACTTTTAGAACAAAGTATCGCGTTGCCACGAGTTATTTAGGTATCGTGTTAATTCAGATTAAATTATTCGTCAGAATTTATTGAACGATAAACATTGCAACTTCCCGCGTTTTACTCCCCTGTTTCCCCAGCATTGTGAAAACGTTTTCGTCGATTAATCGTACCGAGAACCAATCAATCGTATAACACCCCGTCTTTTTCCGATAATTGACAGCAATTTGCAGCAGGAGCACGTGAAGAATAATACTATATTTTCGGTTCAGGTTCGAGAAATGAGCGTAAATCGACGAGGGGAAGAGGGCCGAGGAGGAAAATGGACGATGGAGGTGGAAGAACGGTTTATCGATAGCATCTGCTTCTCTTCACCGTTTTCCTCGGAAAACAACGTTGTAAATTCGCGATACGTGGTCCACGCTGAGATGTAATTTGCAACACCGGCGACGTTCCTTTAGAACGAAAACGCGGGAATCGGGGGCGTTCGGGGCGGAACCTTTAAAATTAATTCGCTCGTTAATTAAGAAGCTTTGAACGGGTTTGTTTCGGCAAAAACGGATCGCGTAAACTGGAAAGTAAGGGCGTATTTAATTATACGCTTTCATAATTACTGGATTCGCGAGATAACTGGAACTCAGGTGCGGGGAAACAACTCTGGGGGAAAGGATAAACGATTCTTAAGGTGCGGAGCAGCACTCTCATAATTAGGGAAAATATACTTCGTAGAGGAATGGCAGGGGGAAGACAATTCACATAGAATTATTTAGGAACGAGAGGAACTTGGAGGGGATGAAGAAAGCAGGAAGAATAAGATGGTCGCTCGGTGAGTAGGGGAGACAGGGGCCAGTTGGCTAACGAGGTTAGTTGACTAATTCCATTTAATTGTTGTATTATGGAATAAATTATGCTGCGATTTGCGATATTGAAGCATATGAATGACCAACTTGCCATTTAATGTGTCACCGTGACAAAAACTTGCGTGTTCTGTCAGTGAGAATGGAAAATCTAAAAAGGTCGGCGGGAAGTAAATATTTTTGTTTCGACTATTTATGAATTTTTGTCCACTAAGTACTTCTAGATGTTTTTTCATGAATATTTTGTGGAAACGTGATACATTGACTATAATTTATGGTATTTTATTTTACCCAGTGTGTGGAAGTTTTGTACGTACGGCCCTTAACATGTTAACAATGTCGGACGGGGTGACTTGACTAAACATAGGAATACCACTAAAAATTGCATTTTTTATCCTCAAGATACAGTCGAGGCAGAGAGTTTAGCTGCTCAAGTCCACTTCCCCCACCACAAATCCTTCGAAACTCACCCCTACCAGTTTTACATCCTATCCTTCCTTCAAACTTTCAGGCCTTCCAACTAGACCATAACAAACAAGTACAAAATAATTACAGTATCTAACACCATGATAATTAATAAAATAAATAACACTGTGAAGGAGTGAAAACGATAATAAAAAAAAATTATTGGTTATAGTATACATATGTACGCGTTTCGTATAGTATATTGATGGAACTGTGACAGCGTATATATACGCCTTTCGCAGGCAAAGGGTTTAAACTGAAAAGTAAATGTCAAGTCAACTAACCCCAACATATTTGTCAACTAACCCTACAGCCGTGGTTTATTGACTTATTCGTCTTACTACTCTAAATACAATAAAAACTAAAACCATACTCAATTAAAACGATTTTCAAAATTAAGCCTGTATACCTAATGAAATTTGTAAACTTTTGGTATGCAGCATGTCAACAAAATAACAATGGTCTATTTAGAAAAATTAGAAATGTAACAAATTTGGCAACTAGCCCCATTCTCCCCTACCTGTTTCTGTTTTCAAACTTGCTACATCGAAGTACTTAGCTTTGTGCTTTTGATTTTACTAATCAAGAACTTTAGAGTTTGATGGATACGATATATCGTGCAACTGACACATAGGAATAATTGGAACTATTGCGCATGCAATATTTCCAATTTCCGTTTGGATTTGTACATCCGCGTGTAGGATATACGTCAGCGCACCTCTAAATATTCCATTTCGTTGGCCCCCCGCTCGGGGTATAATAACCTGTCCGGAGCGAATCAAACGTTGCCGTCAATATGCCATTAAATTTCCATAACTGAGCCAATAGTTAGTTTCCTATTCACCCGTAATATGTTTCACATTGCGTTAATTACCAAACGACCCAGAAAAGTATATGCACTACAAATCCCATTGCTACTCGGTTCAAATACTGCAAATGAATAAAATATCACAACGTATCAGTGTCCTCGATTGAAAAATCGATATTTCGATTATTTAGTCTTTCTGTGGCATCTTTCATAACGATATTCACTTTCAATTTGCCCCAGAAGCTTCATATGAAGGGTAGGGGAACAACCGGGAATGTCCATTTTTCGGGATTTTGGGATTTATAGCTTTTGCTGGTGGCAACTGGAAGTACAGAACTGTCGAATCACAAAGAGTTATAAAGATCAAATATCCTTGTAAAACGTTAATGGTTTGGTATACCTATCTACTAGATAAAACAGAGAATGTCCACTTTGTCATCAAGGTAAAACAAGAAATTATTTAAGAAGAAAATTATATAAGAAAATTTCATTGAACCTTCTTTTTTTACTAATGGATTGAAGTATTGTTTTGTGACTTTTCTATTTTTCCCCTTACCCGTCATATGATGTACGAGAGAAAGAAGTTTCTTTTCTTCATCGTGCTGCGGTATCAATAAAAGAAGGGAATTGTCGTTGAACTAGGTTCGAAAATTGTCCAGATTTCGGTACAATAGGAAGAACATAACGATCCAAATTCTAGAAGGAAAACGGACTAAGGACGAAGAGTGAACGTCGCTTCGAACATTTTTCAAGATATCCGACGTATTCCCGTCGATGTTCCTTGATCCACCATTGGATTTCTCGTGAATTCTCCACGAATCGGATCGTATGTTCGTTGGTTCTCGTCGCCGTCGTCGGATCGTCCCTTTTTCTACGATTTCGATAGGAGATATTCGCTTGATTCATTGGCTAATCGAGATTAATGGGAAACGAGCTCACTGACTGCGCTGTACCTGAGGAATCTACATAAACGTATGCACCGAATGTTAATTAATCTGCTTCCCTAAAGCTGGAATACAATGGCAGTTCGCGGGATTGAAACGCTGACTCAACAGATTGAGAGAAATTTAAAAGACCGATTCTGTTTCTTGAACGGTGAAAGAGGGATTCTGACCCTTTGTTCTCTGATAAAAGGTGATTAGATAAAAGCTCCTTACATAATTACAGTTGAACAAATGTGCTTATGGCCAGTGGAAGATAGAATTTCACAAGTCTTCTGATGTAAAATTGGAATCACCATCACGACTAACTTAGGAATATTATTCATCACATTAAAGAAGTGGTTTCAAAGCGGAAACTTGTTTCGCAATATGAAATTTTCATCTCACGATACTGTCACAAACTTCTTTGAAGATTTATGCGCTGCTTTTGATTCTGCCCTACGTAAAGTATTGCAAAAAAGTTAAGGAATAATCAAGCAATAAACTCGTTAAAAAATGCAGTGGTAGGCGAGAATAGTGCCACAGGGAAGTTGTCATTATATCATTCAACCTAGACGTGCTCTAAAAAAAGATCATAATCATCATTCTGAAAATATTCTACTATCTCCTTGTATAATACCCAAAAAACTTGCATAAACAAAGAACGACGCGATTTCATAGTAATTATTTTTAATTTACCTTTTAATAAATTCCCTTTGCTGAAGAAACGCGATCTTCCAGTGATCCTTCTCAGTTATTGCATTCGTTAACCTCGTGCTGAGTTCTGTTCTCGTTTGCAGAGTCTCGCCGTGAAGCTCTCGGAGCTCTAGAAAAATCAGCGCCTGTTACTTCCCACGGACTTTCTTCTGTCGCTAGTCGTATTATTATCCAACTCGACGGTATTATACATTCTCCTTCGTGTAAATATTTATTCAACGCGTAAACTTCGACACAAATCACGCCTCGAGAAGAAAAGTTTCGGGGATGCTTCCCGATCGAACTTCCAACCGCGACCCTGCCCGCCGACGAGGCTTCTGTTCTTTTAAATCGCACCAAGAAAAATGCCACCCAGTGTTCCGCGCGCGAGGATTACTCGAAAACTCGGGTTCCCTTCGAGATTCCAACTGCAACGCCTGCGGGCAACACTGAAATTTTCGTTTCGAGTTAACGGTAACTAGGAGCTGGCCGATGGAAAAGGAGATATCCTCGAGGAATCGCGCATGGTGGGACACGTTAAGAATTTATACGACGTACGGGAGAATTAACGTGTTCCGTGCATTCTCGGTGGAGAAAACTGCGTTTCTTCGTGCATGGAATAAACAGAACCCTTATCGATATTCCGAGTAATTCGACCGAGATAATCCGGAGACGCTTCGCCCAAGCGACTACCTACTTTGCGTTAACAAGTAGAACGGAATTCAAAGCTGTTTCCGTTAGAGAAATGTGATTTGATGGGAAGTCCCTCGAGTGGACTATTATTTACCTTATCCTAACGAGGGGAAGGAGTAAGGAGATCGGGTGAATGATATTTGCTCCTGCCGAAGATGCCGGGAAATCGTATTTCTCTGTAAACGCGAGCAACAGTTCGTTGCAGGTCGTTATTCCTGTTGTACATTTATACTTGTGTACGTTATGCTTCCAAGGAAATGGGAAAAATCAGTCATCCTACGAATGCAAGGGTAACTGATAGTGTAATGCGAGGTTTCAATTGGCGAGTCTCAATTTGGAGGAGATCAAAGTGAAATACGATTCACCTTGGTCATATTAGAAATAGATCTCGTAGCTCAGCACGTACATGTTACGATCGAATCCCCTATCACAAGTTCTTGCAGTCCAATTCCTCGATTTCCCGTATTATCGATATCGTGTTCTATGATCCTAGTGTCCTCAGAGCCAACATCCCAATGTAATCGAATCTTACGACATGATCGCCGTGGTTATGTTCAATAATTCTGATATCATTATAACGTATTGTTGAAGACAGATAATATTGGCATTGTCTTTTCTGTTCTGACTAGGTCACAGCTGACTTCGGTTATGTTTAAATTGTTAACCAGTTAATATCGATTGCAGGTCTCATTATTAATTTAATAATGTAAATTTGTCTAATGTTACCCACCTAATACGTTCCCATCGTTATTGTTAACGCCCTACACTTCTCGAGAGGTTCCCATGCCTGGAAACGAACTACAAAATGCATCTGGAGCGCGATTTACCTCGACTTCCCTGTTTCATGCGATTAAACTCAACTTCTCTTCTGGTCTGCAGCTGCAAGTTGATTTCGAAGGCTCGCTCTAGCTGGAAAAACTTTGTCCTCAGTTCGTCCAGATTTCCACGCAATTCCGAAACTTCTGATTCCCTTCTTCGCAATTGCTCCTCGAGATACCATTGCTGCGGGTCCATCCTCCCTGTAATTACTTTAATTAAGTCACCGACGCCGACTCAGGCAACGGAGTCCGTCTATTAACCCGAGAAAACGATGTTTGCCGTTTTAAAAAGAAAATTTCTCCTATTTCCTTCACCGGAAACTGAATGATATCGACGCGTTATATCCTGCTGGGAAGTGGAATTTATAGATGGAACAGTATTAAGGTCCCTTCACAATTGGGGAGAAGAAATGGTAAACGATGTCAGTTCCAAAAAAGAAAAAAATATTGATCTATTGGAAAAGGATGTAAATTCCATGATGAACACTGTGTTAAACACTATAAGTGCTAGAATAATTTATTTCAGTTTGTAGAACGTCGTCAGACAGAACTGAGATCACAAATACCAAATACATCATTTACGATTTCAACTCCTCAATTAACTGTGAAAATATGATTTCTTGAAAGGGGCCATACTTATTGTTAGACCCTGATACTTTTAATTGATCACTTTCATTAATCCACTGATATAAAGACATTCTCACCAAGCAACTTACGCCTTGGCGTGATGTTAATGACGATTGTATTTCCTGGCGAAATTTGTGGTTCGCAAATTAAAACTTTGGGCATTCTTGGACGGTGAAGAACTAACGCGGTTAATTAACCGCATACACATACGATAGTTTTCGTTTCACCGAAGTCGAACATGTATCACGCAGGACTCGAGTGGGCGTTTCATCGTTACCACAGATAACCAACATGGTTAATCTAATAAACGTCTAACTCGATTATTTCGTCCGCTATCGTCCGATAATTTCAGTAATATTGTGTTACAATGATAGGGAACCGCGGAATGTTTCAAGACATTTAACGAGAAATAGCTCAGCGGAAGACGCTCATTCCATGCACATATACTGTTGTCATTATACAACATACCAGGCATACACGTATCCTGGCTCGGCCCCTGCGTGCAGACGGGAAGGGCAGGAATGACAAATGTTTGGCGTAATTGTTGCTCGAACGATTCAGTGACTCTTGCTCTTCCAATCGAATTATCGTCGCGAGCCGTAGCTTCGGTTATAAACGCTGATATAAATAGCCTTGGATTCATCTCGAAGTTGGGCAAAAGCGCTCGAGCTGGCCAATCGACGCAGGTAATCGATTAGAAAGAAGCAGACACAAGTTCAATGGTCAGATCGGCTAGAAACGGTCCCTCCTTCATCTATATAGCATTTATAATTTCACGCTAATTACACGTCTTATTTGCTTCAGTGCAAACGAGTCTCCGTTTCTTCTTTTGTTGCGATATGAATCGTGGAAGCAGAAATTAATACCCTATATTCGTTCGATAATTAATAAGCAGTTGATGCTCGAATTCTTTTCTGCCTGCAAGCAAGCAGCTTTCCACTCGTTATTATTGTCTTAGTATTACTTATTAGGTCGAACGGAAATTCTATAGTATCGGTGCATCAGATAGGTTGTTATATAAATACGATTATTTTACAGAACAAAGATTTTCCTAGTGGCAGGGGATTATTTTTTTTTCTTTTGCCAGGTGGATTGTTCGTGATAGTTTTATGAGATAAGAACTGGAAAGGCGGGGAAGCAAAAGTATATTTAAGAGAAGGAAGCGTGTGCTTTTAAAAAGGAAAGGTGCGCCATGGCGTTACTAACTTTCTGTTTAATCACTTCACAAGTGACTTCGAGATACCTTGAAGGATTTTATGAAAATGAGATTGTCGAAGGTTGTGGGAAATAATAACCGAAGTGGGAAATGGTCATTGATGGAAACCGTGTTCTAAATAAAATAAGTTTTATGCAATCCATGGGGGTTTCTCATAATCAATCAATTTGCCTTTATGATTACGAAATTTATGAAGTTCTCTTTCGTTCATATTGATATCAAAGTATCTAAGAAAAGGTCAGTGGCTAGCAGGGCGCACACGAACGCTCATTAAGATATTCAATGCGAACAGGACGCTGTGCACCCGGAAATGATCTTCTCTGTTTCACGCTAATGACTCTTCCATTCTCATTTTTCTGCGTCAGAACGACGCTGCCGTTCCCAACCTTGTTTCGTTATGAAATATGCGGCAACGTTATGAGCAAACTGTAACCGCAAAAAGACCAGAAACTCGATACAATGTCGACCCGCGTAAAATGTTAATCCCTTCCGTGGATTTTGCAGTCCGTTTCGAAACATCGAGCACTTTTTCCATGGCTTTTGTATGCACCTATGCATAATATGCAGCAGAAATTTCATTTTGGTTTACCAAAATTTCAATGGTTTCCTGCTCTGTGTTTGAGAGTATTGTAATGTTAATGGCGATTGTATTTTCTGGCGAAATTTTTGGCCCGTAAATTAAAATTGGGGCATTCTTGAACGGTGAAAAATGATTGTTTATCGTTGGAACGCACAAAATTTTGGCGTGTACACAGGGTCAACCACTATAACTTTTCTACAGGCGTTTCTGGTCCGTGCTTGAAGAAATACGAGACAATTTATAACTAAAGAATTAACTGTTAACTGTTATCAGATGTATATGTACACGAACTGCTTTGATTTAATTTCTATATTCTCGTTTGAATGCGTAATAAAATCTATATAATAATAATTATTTTGTTGCGTAGCTACAAGTGATCCAGAAAATATGTCCTACATTTTTATCAGCACCCTGTATGTATCGATATACCGCAATAACAGCAGAAGCAAGTAGCTTGTCACCTCTCACTGCAATAGCGCAAAGAAATATTTGCCCAATTATCCTTGTCGTTTCTCCCAAGAAAACTACTTGCCCAATTCACGCGCATTCGTGATAAACGGACACAGCTGACGTCGCAATAACAGATAGTAAAGTACTCGCGGAACATCCCATGAATGTATTGATCTTGTATCGAGATTATTGCACATGAGAAATTTATGTACAGAGGGAAGCATCTGCCGATGCAGAAGAAGCAGCGTGTGCGTACGTAAAGGTTTTATTAAGGGCAAGAAAACGGCTGGTTTTCAATTTTCCAGCGTTCTCGCATTTACTGCAAGTTTCCTCACTATCGCGCGCGCAATAGCCTGAAAACAGGGCTTTAATGAAACACAGGGCAACAGTCGATTCTGCAACGGTGAATAAAAAGTGTTAAACTCGTGTAAGAAGAACCCCTGAAGCGAGCAGAACTCTGATAGAACTTTTAATTGCTTCTAAATGTCTTAATAAATATTTCTGAGCGTGTAATTTAAAAGACGTTATTACGAGCAGGTCTCCATTCTGTTTTGAAGATATAGAGGAAGTATGAAATTCCACAATGGCACCAACAGTGCTTTTAATATACTAGTGGAAAATAAAGGAGTGCTTCAAAATGCACGAAACTCAGAAAGTTATTTCCGTTTTACTGCTTCGTTTCTAACCCTCTCAGTCGTAGCCCTTAATATACCATTACCTCGACAGAGTCAATTCCTTTTAATTTTAAGTTGCATAACAAAAATTCCCAGAAATTCTATTCACGCCATTGGTGCATCGCGAAGGGGGGACCGAAGGATGCATTTGAATAATGCCTTTGTGTCGGCGCCAGTAAGCTTTGCTCAAAGGGAGAACTATTTCGTTACGACGTGCCAGGCGGGATTCTTTGCTTCGCTTCAATTTAATAGTCCATCTTTGACGGAGAGAAAGTGCCTCGTCGACTGGTCTTCCCAGCCGGAGCCCACCACTTCCCTTTATTTAAACGTTTGTCTCAATTTTTGTATCTTTGGGCGAGGAGATTGGGTCAATTTTAACGCTGTTACTTTTATTAACTTGCATTTGAAAAGCACTTAGAGAATTCTGAACCAGCTTCGAATGCAATTAAGTGCTTCATAGATTTTATAATTCCAAATGCATACACTTTACAATGGAAAAGCCTGAAAGAAGCGACGCTCTTCACTTTCTGTCTTCGTCGTTTCACTCCAACCTGCTGCATTTTGCGATTTCTTTATTTATATAATTTTCCACCCATTTTCAGCCATTCGTTCTGTTCTACGTTATGTCTCCCTTGGGAGAGCTGCAATTGTTTTGTTGTTTCGTAGCTGCGGTCGTTCTTCTGATATTTTTATTAGTATAGATCCACCGAGGATATTTCATCAAGAATTCAACGCTGCTTGTCCCCGTTTCGGAGCACGTTGCCACAGTTCGCTAATTTTAATAATTGAATAACCACGGTTTCATTTTCGCCCCTAACGAAAATGGCTTCACCTTATTTCATTCGTTCGTAATCGGTGATGAATAATTCGTCACCGTTCGCGCAAAAAATCGACATATTGATTGGTCCTTTTTGATACCATCAAGAGCAATTAATTGGTGTCAAGAAGACCCCTCTTTTTCGCGCTCGTGGTCGGCAATGCTCATCTGAACGCGGATCGATAGAACGTTTCTAACCAATCGCCGGTCTCGGCAATTACTGTCGTACGCTTAATGAAAATTACCGACAGGAGCCAATTATTGCGGACGAGACACTCTGGATCGTTTCCATGGCGAATGCTCGGCACGATCGCGGCTCGTAATCGCGATCCTGTCCGTCGATATATTTTGACCATCCCAGGCGGCAATTTACTCAGCTTCCAACGATTCCTTCATTAGCATTGAGTAACGAGGGATGAATGTTTCGGGACAGGTGATGTAAATGTCTCCATTTAGGTTATCGATCAGTCGCTGCCATTCGGTACACTTGAATTTAAGCAAGACTTTCTTCTGATTTCGTCTCACGAGGAAATTGCAGTTGCTACATTTCATCCAGGACATTCTCCCAAGAAAGATTCTTTCCAGTAGATATTACAAATCAAAGATGAGAAGTTTATATTGTAGTAATGGACTGTATTGTAACGTTGAATTGAATGATAAAATCGAGTCAGTATCGTGGTTTTGTGGCTTATAAAAGAAATCTATAGCTCGGTGAAACCTCGTATAGGGGAAGGAATTGGGGTCTAAGCCATTGAGCTCGAAGGAAATCGCGAGACGCGGAATAATACGAGTTTCAAAGATATAAAGCCAGTAAAATTAGTTTTACGAGCAACCATGGTCGCCTTTATCGCGCACTTTCAATTTTTATTTTCCATTTTACTGCCACTGTTCACACTTAATTTCGTAATTACGAATCTTCGTAAATTACGGGGAGCAAATGTCTCGTATTCAATTCGTATGCTTTCCAGTATTATGCTCTGTTAAATCTTTATATGCTTCCCTGCCCTTTCATCGGTGCTCTTGTGTCTAGCTTGCACTCAACAATCGTTTCTCCCTGCATCTGACTGAAATTCAATAAAGACAGTGCCTCGAACTCCACTCGAGGATTCTTGATTAGAACAGTTCATTGCGTAAGTTCTGTTCCTCTTTGACCAATTACCTTACATTTACATAGGTAATTGTTTGAAGTTTGATACCCCTGTGACGTATGGCGTGGTATAAATTACATCCGATACCTTGAGATCTGTTCCAGCAATTGCTACATGCTTATTCAACTATAGAACTTGAGGTTCGATTACAATTCCCACTAAAACCCTCATTCTATGCTTGAAATGTTTATGTTCAGAATTTGATGCAATTATCACTGGAAGTTATCCTTGCCATTTATCAAGTCTCGTGCATTTTATTAGCATAATTAGCGATAATTGTGAACTTGGCTTGCAAATTGCCAGTTTGCATACAGAAGGCAGGTTACATGCTGATTCTATTCCTCAAGGGGCAATATCTCACTTCTCCGTCTCTAGAATCCCAATAAAGGATATTTTACCATACTGTAATGTTATAACAGGTTTCCTTCTCTTCAAGATCAAAAAGTGTTTGCAAAATAAGCCTACGGAGGGAGGATTTTTCTGTAACGCTTGTAACTTCGGCTAATTTGAATTCGTTCGAAAAGTTTCTCTTTGATCATTAAGTACCCGGAATTTCATTTCAACTTTACATTCAGATTGGAGAGCTGAGTCCTAATATTAAAGCTTGTCACTACATTCTTGCCTTCCTAAACAAATGTAATTTGCGCATCTAGAATGAATAATGATTTAATCTTATTGTATACTTCTGTATGTACATACTGACTTCTTTCTTTTTGTTAATTCTTTTCTAAAATACTATGTATTACCTGTAATAATGTTTTAATAAATCTCTTATGAGATTTAAAAAAATAAAAAAAAAAAAAGATTGGAGAGCTGTAGTGGCTAGTTTGAGTGCCCCACAACAGTTTGTCAGCCTAAGGATATCAACGACCGATAAAGACGGATCGCGTGGGATTATCAAGTGCAACCGTGATATTCGATGATTCGTCCGTTTTCCTAGCATATCCTTAATTAGATCACAACTTGTAATCCGTTCTCGACACGGGGATTCACGGGGTGGAGGCGTATTTGTGCATTGCAACGGCTTATACAGTCAAGCCCCGCTATTAGTAGTCTTGTCGTGGCTCCGAGGGAAAACAAGGAAACGACAGGCTTCGTAGGAAAGAAATGAATAGATTGCAGGGTTCACTTAGACTGGAACTCTGACTCGAAACATTTCTTTCGTCAGTCATCTGCTCTAACTCGTCTGTCGTCATCTATAACTCGTCAGCAGGCAGTGTCCAAAATTTAAAATCGAAAATCTCAACCGTTTTTTTTTATAGACACAAGAGGATTAGGTATAGGCCGACGTCACGTTTGGTTTTGTCGAAACTTGCACTCGACCAAACGTCGAATATTGCATACGGGTGTCGTTTTAAAATTGAATGTATCTAGATTTACAGAAGTCAATCTACATTTGCTTGATAATATCACAAATCAGTGGTGAATAAATTTGCGCTCGATTTGAATAGGCAATTGATTTCTTTCGCAAATATTTGAGGAATATTACCCACGAAATCATATTTAAACTAAAAGACTATTATGAAATGTTTTCCGATAATATTGATTCAGACATTTATTTCAATCCACTAGGGAGATATTTCATAGCGGCAGGCGATAATTTAAATATTTATTTTCCCTCAATTTACAAGTTACTGAGCAATTTACGATCTGGCTGTTAATTTTTCCCCGCTGCTGTAGAATCTGGAACTTATTAAAAGTTTCCCCGCAAGAAGTTATGCATACAGTCTCCCTTATTACGCTGCAGGCTATCGCGTACTTTGGGAAGAATATTTCCAGTTCGTTGAGCCTACTTTTCTTGCTTGCCTTTCAGGCGTTTCCTGTTGTTCTACTACGAGAAATCTCGCTTGCCCAACTTTCGGCAAAAGTGTCCTGGAAACTTGTGACTTTCGGTCAATTATCTGTTTCTTATCGTCTCCAACGTGTTTAGAGTGGAAAACGCAAACATAGAAGAAGAAAGACAGTGAGGAACACAATTGTACAAGGCGAGGAAGAAATAAACCGACGAATTAAGCTCGGATTGCATACTGTTTCCAAAACCCTTGCCAGAGAAGTACAACAGCTAGAGAAAATTGTAAAGAGTACAGAGCTTCAAGCATCGAATTCTTGATCGAAGAGAAAGGAACAGAGGAAAAGAGAAAACTACTTCAGATTTATTCTCACCAAGTAACTTACAGCTTGTGCTTAATTTATCGTGAAATTTGCTTGCTTCAACATCCTCTTCGTTTCCTTAAAGTTTGCGAATTCTTCCACCGGCTCTTCACTTCCTTTTTATACGGCTTTGATGGAGACCCTGTTGGAATCCCCGATTTTACATTCTTCTACTTGAAAGGTTACGATTCCTCGCATTTCTCTGTTTTCCAATTAGAAATCGTGTACCTACCACGCGGTATGGTTTGAATTAGCACGCAGTCTACAAGGGTTGGCCAGTTTCCCAATATCACTGCGCAATTTATATCCGAGTCATCGAACGAGGACAATCAATCTCGTCAGTCAATTTCAGTCGAACGTCGAATAACAACCCGTGCCAGCCTGTCGATCCACAAGCTGCGAAGATGGAAACGTCCTTGTCATGCTCGATGCAATTATTGACGGCGATTGCCAACATCATCCAGCGCTGTTCCAGTATTCCTGATATAATTGACGCTTTTGATCCCCCTAGAGTGATGCTCCCTGTTCATAAATTCCCTGGAACGTAGTATCCTAGCTATCACCACGTCACTTCTGTAAATCGTCTGCTTTTCACGGCCGCGAGGGAGTTGAACTGAACTGGTTTTTAATGGTTAAATTACTACGCCACCACGAGCAGTGGCTATTCCATCAATGGAATTTTAAGTTCAGCACGCTTCGTTACTTAAAGCCACTTCAGCAAAGCGGCAAAGGATCTTTTTAAGAACGTGGAGAAATTCACTTGCCTTCTGACGAAGAAGTGATTCTTTCCCACTTTTACCGTTTGCGATTGAAAATTTGGAAAATATTCAATGTTATACGTATTATGCTATTTCAATAAAGTATTTTATTTAACTCAATTTTGATAGTACTATATTCTATTTATTTTAAGATTGTAATAAAATATTGCAAGCCCCATCTGAGGTAATAGCCTTACATAAATAGTTCGAGTCTTATCTATCATAGCCTTATACTGTGAAAATATTCCAAGACTTATCGGTCACCACGTTTGAATGAAACGTCGGGTTTTGTCTATTTTAACACGGTATAAAAGTATTTCAAGTCCCATCTATTTAAGCAGGCTTGGGAAATATTCCAAATCTTGAATAAAGCTATGTAATTGAGAATATTGCAGCAAAAAGATTGTGACAGATAAAACTCAGAAAATTTTCGAAGTTCCACCAATCCGTCTATCTTATTGAAGTATTCCAAGTCCCATCTGATCTTACATTGGAGCAAAAATTTTCAAAGTCCCACTAATACTAATATTTTAAAGTAAGACTCTTAGATAAAACTTCATATACTTCAACAAGGAATTTCCATCGGTTTCGGTTATCATCAACTTCCAGGTCTCACCACGAGGAGGTTGCTGCGAGTGGAGACCCGTAGAGACATAGATAGAATCAAAGTTCCATCGATCTCCCTTTACAGAAAGCCTTATACTACTAAAACGAAGAGATGGATGGAATCAAAGTTCCATCGATCTCTTCGTTTAGACTTAGAAGTTAGGGAGCTGCCAAGAATTCACTATGTTACATGAAATTCAGCAAGAAGGAAACACGAGCGTACAGTGAAAACTGTATTCGATGGTGCAACTCCTACCACCCAGGTGTCCCAGTCGAAGAAGCAGAGTTTTCATCGCCTCCGAAGCGATTCCTGTTGCTCCGAAGGACTTCGTCAGGAGCACACTAGGTGTGACCTGACTCAAGCCGGATAACGCGGAGATTGGGTAATCGGTATGGCTTTCGCAGGCGGTATACCTTTCCGTGCACCCCCTACGCCCGAAACTTTTCTCCTTGGACCAGTAACCTGACGACAGGGCTGATTCATCGGTAACGATTCTAAAGCCGGCCACTTGTTTCTAGAATAGAAACAGAAGTGACCTCCTCATCACAGATGAGGAGCTAACAGCGAACAACGTAAGCTAAAATTCAGTGATTGCTTGGCAGCTTTACACCTTTTCTTACGACTAAGTGTTGAGTCCCTCGATGACGGGGATGTCCTTGGTTCGCGATTTCTTCCAATGTCATTGTTGAATCTCTTCTTCCAAAGTCACCTTTGAATATTGTCTTCTAATATTTGTATCTCTTCTTTTAATATTGAATCTCTTCTTCCAATATTGAATCTCTTCTTCCAATGTGAAGTAACTGTTGTTAGTAATGAGTCGAAAGGGGTGGACGTTTAAAGAATGAGCTCAGATCTCTTCGATTTCAAAACTGCAGATACCTACAGCCAAAGAAATTCTTTGAAATTCCTTTGAATAAAGGTTTGACCCTGTTCGGAGAATCAGAGAGATCAGAAAGACCATTTGCACCAATTAGAGCAATTAAACCAGCAATACTAGACTGATCAGACAGATCAGGGAAACCGGATAGACCAGAAAGACCAGAAAGACCAAAAAGCCTAGAAAGACGAGGAAGATCAGAAACGCCAGAAAGGCCAGAAAGACTATAGTGACCAAATAGATCAGCAGATTAAGTAGTAGACCATTTAGACTAGTTAGACCAATAGATTAGACTGATCAGACAGATCAGGGAAACCGGAGAGACGAGTGGCGCCAGAAAAACAAAAAAATTAGACTCACTAGAGACCGGAGTATCTAAAAAGACCAGATTGACTAGACTGATGAAAGTCCAGGAATCCCAGAGAGTCCAAGCAGACAAGGGAGAGCCGGGAGGTCCAGGGAGCCTGGAGGCCCTCGCGGTCCAGCGGGTCGCCGCGAAGCGAGGATCGTTGGCTCTCCGAATTTGGACGTAGACTCGGGTAAACATTACCACCTCCATGTGGACAATGTCGTCGGTTAATCAAAACAGTCAACTCGAACCACCGAACATGAATTTCGCGGAAAATGGACAATACTGATGATTGTGACAATTACACGATCTTAACAGCATCCCTCTTTTTAGTCAGTTCAAATTTGTACTAATTATGTTTAACCGAAATTCATCATTCTTTTGTCATAATTATTCGGGATTTTTTAGTAATTACGCGTAAGACTCGATTGGCTGCTTTCTATAAAATGTTTTGCATTAACAAAATTTATGGACAGTTTCAGAGACTAGATTTTAACAAATTTTCTATGATGAATTAAAATTGCGTATAAAGGTAAATAGAATTCTAATATCATTAAGATTGTTTAAGCTTTCAACGTATTTTCTGTGTGGCGTGAAAAGTCAATTAGCGGGGTGAGCAGAAATTGAATAACATTCGAAAAATTATTATACGTTTGCATCTCATGTAAACAAGTTGTTTAGAAATATCGCAGCTGCAAGACTACAAGTATTTAATATACATTAAAATCGAATGTGTCGTTTTTTCTTTTAAGAGACCTATGTTTTCATAAAAGCAGCTCGTTGTCACTCGAGATTTATAATCTTATTAAGATTAACGCTTTCCAGCAAAGTACCTGGAGCGACAAGCATGCCTCTTTAAACGTATATTAAATTTAATTTCACTTTCCAAGCTTTTTTCTGATTATTATTCTACGAAATATTGTATTTCGGAGTCTGGTCACTCTTCGAGTATCGTACAAGCTTGACACTTTTCGATTATTCTCTAAATATTAAAATTAAATACTTGCATATGACATTTAAACAAATTGTTCGACGAAATTTATAATACACACATACAGTTAATTACTTAATACTTTTGCTTATATTAACGATATTTTATTCTAGTTTCTGATACCATTATCAAACAGTGAGAAACTAATTTATGCTCTCCTATAATTTCAATTCCGTTGAATTTATATTTGTAAACAAGAATGAGCGAGGATTAATGGTTTGCTGGAAATTGTTCTAACTTTTGAAGAGATCGATTAGTCAAAATCTCTCCTGCACGGTGCAACGTAACTTTGTTCTCATCCCTTACTTGGTTATTAGTTGGAACATCTTCGTATCTCAGTTACGTTTCACTTGTCTAAATCGAATTAGTTCGAAATTAACCAACAACTCAGGCAATCAGTTACTGGAAATTCAGAGGTGAATTCTGTACTACAATTAGCCTCAGGTTGAAAGCAATCCTTAACGGAACACGCCGAGATTATGCATAATAAAAGCGATTGAATTGTCTTCCTCTGCCTCCTGGAACGTTAAATTTTCACACGAAGTCACACGTCTCCAATTTCTACGCCAGTGGAGACCGCGGGCACATAAAGGGCGGTAAGCGATAAAGCGGTAAGTGGTAAGCGGTAAAGCGGTAAGCGGTAAGCGGTAAGCGCCAACATTCAAACAAATCAAATACGAATACAAATCTACACTAAATAAACCATGGTATAGATTTGTATTTGTATTTGATTTGTTTGAATGTTGGCGCTTGCCGCTTACCGCCCTTTATGTGCCCGCCTCTCAAACAGGATCCCGTTGCTAAAGTGAATATTCAAATTTTATTATTCGTCACAATATTTAGCTGCTCAGTAATTTCTGTTTATCTCCTGACTGTCGATGAAATATGAAACGCACCAGTTAAGAAGCTTAATATTTTTACAATAGGGCATTCAATCCACTTGTCAAATTCCAAAACCAATTGTTTTACTCAACGTTTCTGCACCAAATAATAAACGAATTCATAGAAATGATTTCTTCCATTTTTATTTAATTATTGAGTTCGTGCTCGTGATAGACGACGACATCGTAATACTCATATGATGGTTTTATCGAGAAAATTAAGTGTTTTGTTCCAGTGCAGAGTGAACATTGCCTGTTTTTAACCAGTATACCAAAGCTTTAACGTTATCTTACGAGGGCATTTGAGGTTTATAACTCTTTGTGATTCGACAGTTATGTGGTCCCAGTTACTACCAAAAAAATATGCTATAAATTCCAAAATCAAGAAAAATGGGCATTCCTCCTTTTTTCTCCTTACCCTTCATTTGATGATCTAAATTTGCTCGAAGATTGCTGTACGAATCGCAAGATACTCGCTCAACATCCTCAGAATATTAACCTTCTCGTACCTTCTAGCGGTCCCCTTACGTTATGAGCATGTGTCGTCTAAATATGTTTGCGTCCGCTTTCCCTTCGTACGTACTACCCCCGAAGAGAGGAAGCGGAATCGCGAATCTGGGCGTAACGGGCAACTTACGTCCGCACGATTTACGGAAATGGGAAGTAAAGGCTGCAACTCTTTCGTGCTTTCCAATCTGGCGACGTCAAATATTAATGAAGCAGCAGCAATTCGGTCACGTAGGATTTACGACTGCTCACGTCTGCCCTACGAGCAGGCCCTGCCTCTGACGTTTCCTTTGGAACGCTCGGATGCGGAAATATCCACGGTTTTGGCAAATCTAGTTTCTTCACGGGTCGAAGGGAATTATTTTTCATCCTGCAGAAGGTTCGTTGGAAGCGTTAGGTGTGATACGAACATTCCTGAATGGAAAAGGTGCTGGGAGTCATATTTTCTGCTCAGAGAACATGAAATAACGTCACGGTTTCATATCATTTCGATCTGATATTGTGAATTTCGCGTCCTTTGCGATTTGGGGTTTTACAGATAATAGGTATTGTTCGAAGCTCTCTTGATAGTTTAAGTGTCCTTGTAAAAACACTGTAAGTGCCAAAATTAAACAAAAACTCCTTTTATTTGAAACTGTTCTACTTGGCAATGATAATCCTACAGCATACAATTTGATTTTTGGCACTTATAGTGTTTTCTACAAGGGCTCTTCAATTATTGTGTGTTTTTGGATGCGTGTACATTTGTTTTGTCGACTTTGTTTTTGATGCGTCAATGCATCATTACATGTTTTTTTTTTTAAATTTGCTACAATATTTGTAAAAGGACAGAGCTTGTTTGCAAAAAGACATAAAGTACACATGCATATTCCAAACAGTATCAACTGTTGGTTCAGATATTGATTTATGGTGGGGACGGTAAAGTTTTAATTTATTAGTCGACTGTATTGTGTACGTGAGCTAAAGACAGATACTCGTGGGTGTTATTAATCCAAGTATTTATTCACGTGTTGTCGTACGTGGATGACTAACAAGGAATTATTATACAAATAGAAGATTCTCTGACAAATTGGCAGGATTTCCTGTAGCACAGAGTACGCATATACAGGATGACTAGACTTTTCAGATATAATCGGTCGTGTACCTACGTGGACATGTTTTCGTAGTGAACACGGTGATAGGTACCGACGACGCGGGAAAAATACGCGTGTCATCGCCCCCTGTTGTAATTTATAGCATAGCTACAATTTCGACCGTTACATTTCTACGAAAACGCACCACGTAGTTACGGGTTGCAAAAATCCCAGGGTTTTTTCGAAGACTTGATTAATCGCTTCGAAGTCAGCGAAATTGAAATTTTTTTGGAGAGTAACTGGAACTCGTATTATTTAAGGCGTGTGATCGAAACATGTTATAAAAATCGATGAAGGTTCTACCCAGCTCTTACTTACTGTTACACGCCGATTTTGATGAGGTTAACGTAGATTATAGTTCTCGAAAAAATATTTGACACATATTTTCTTTGATTGGCAATCTTCCATATCTAGAGGTGAAATTAGGCTTCAAAGTAGGGGAGTGAATAACATGTTTACCCCAATAGGTATCTCGGAAAGTATGCACTATAGAGAAACATTCTTAGACGAAAATGATGTATTTGTTTTATAACAAATTCAGGTACGCAATTAGATTCGTAATACCTCAATTTGTTTAAAGAATATATTACAAAATAGTCATTTTTTCACTCGTTTCTCTTATAGATTGTTCATGCATATTGTTGTAAAAAACCTTATCAAAATCAGCGTGCTACAGTTGGGAACCGTCCTTTATTAGCAACGTGGCGTAAACATTTAATAAAGTACACTGCTAGAAGAATCGCGAAATTTTAAACAGCACTTCGCTGTATTATTTCCTGCCCTGATTAACGACGACCATCAAGTTACGTGTAGCACGTCCTACATCTACTATCATCTATCTCGTGTCGTAAAAAAGTTGTGCCGTTGCGAAGTGCGATCACGCGTGGAAAGATGACACGTCCGCCACACAATGGACCCGAGCTGTGATGAGGAAATATGTCGGTGGGTTTTTCTGAGGATACATTTCCACTGCTGAAAGCTGTGTGCTCATAAAAGTGAACTCTTTTCCGGGAAAAGTTCAACAAACTTTAAAATATTGCGAAATTCTTAAACTTTTGCGCGTACATTTCAAACGTCTAGCATTAGAATGTGTAAAAATCGTGATCGTTAGTTCATCTATCAAACCAACCGTTGCACGCGCACATATTTGGCGGAATGTGCAAAAACGAGGTAATTCGTCTAGCCGGGAAGCCTGAAGCTTGTATGAACAGCGGTTGATGAAGAAGACCTTGACAAATGCAACAGGTACCTACGTGTGTCGAGAAGCCGCGGAACTTCTGAATGGTCAGCAGGGTTGAAAGTTCATGAAAGGCCTTGTCTACCGAAGTTGGAGTGGTTTGAGTGCTCATTCAGCGTACAGAAACGCATAACGTTTTAACAATAAACGTTGCGTATTTGCGAACTATCTAACCAAAACGTTTCCAGTTATAGTACCAATTTTATTATCAACAAAATAAATATACGAACGTTATATAAAAATGATTTACTCGTACGAAATATTTGCACAGCTTTTTTAACCGAATAAATGCGACACTGACAGAAGTTCACTCCGCGATACAGAAAAATATATATGTTTAAAAGTTTGAAGAAGCTTCTGATGTCATGGAAGGAGTAATCGTTTATAGACTCCAAGCAATACTCGTTTTATTTCAGTATCATCTTCACCAGAAAACTGTGTGCTGAGTCCACAAGTAGTGCGGATAGAACAGACACCAGTACAGTCGTAAAATAACAAGCGACAGAATTGTTAGACCATCGAGAAGACGTCTGCTGAAAGGGAACATAGGCGACTGGTGACAAACGCTTACGATGGGCGGTGCTCGGTTATTTACACCTACTTTGAACCATATTTTCCTGATAGGGTGTCCTCCGTGAGCGGAATAGAGGCGCACGAGGCAACTTTTATCTTTGCATTGGTTTCCGTGCACGCTGCAAGCACACGTGAGTGTCGCCAACGGGTACCGGCAACCGTGGAAAGCTTCTGCGTGCCGGGAATCGATCTATGAATTGCGTAACGAGAGGATCCCCTCGGTCTACGGCAACCCTATTTCATTCTTTTAGGGTCCCCCGGCGGAGATTTTCCAACTCACGGATGGATGTAACACGATTTTTATACAGCGACGTGAAAAGACTTCGCGAGCCAGCGAGCTCATAGAACTTTTTGCGCACTTCGGAGGTGCCATTCAAGCACTAAAGCCGATTTGTGGCGGGCTGCACTCGCAATAGGGTGGAACTTAAAAGTTAAAAAAAGAAATGAATATTTTTTATGTCTTACGGCCCTGATTTGTCCCTTTAGATATACAAACATTATATAGAAACTTTGGGCAATACATTCTTATGTTTAGGGGTAGCTCGAGTGAGTCAAAGATTGTAGAAATTATGAAAATTCGATATATTTTAATTTATACATTTACATCACATTTACATGTATATGTACTTAATAAATTGTTAAATTTATTGTTCACAAAGGCTCAGACATCAGACTGAGTCTATTTCCGGCTGTAAGGGTACGATCTATAAATTGTTTTACTTACAGTCTTATTTCAACCGACTGGCGTGTCACACGTAGTGCCAGAGTACTGTGACTCAATTTTAATAGCAAAATCAGTATTTTATATTTGTTCTAAACTTTCCTGAAGATGATCTAAACCAAGATCGTAACGTCGGAAGCTTATATAATTATAATGGCAAAATAGCTTGTTTTTATTATTTTAAATTGACCGAACCAGTGCACCGAAAACATATATATTGTTTTACTTAATTAAACCTCAAATGGGGAACAGTGAGACCTTTTCTTAGTTTCTATTTTTCTTAATGAACAAATAAATGCATTTGAAAAAAGATTTAATGTTCTATGCCCTTCCATATAATTATCATGTACATCGGAAATTTCACAATCATTGGCTACCCCTAAATATAGATCAATTGTGCTCATATTCTACATGCTTTTATTTTTTTAATAAAAGGAACAAATTTATATGCTATATATTTTCATAGTTGAAAAATAAGCTCCACCCTAATGCGCAATGACCAGAATCTCTTTCGTGATACTCGATCATTTTCCTATTTTGCCAGTTATTTAGTTTCCTCTTCAAAGGTAGTTGCACCTACTAGTGCATATTATTTTATATTGTATAAAATAAAGATCAAACTAATGTGATCTTTGTAGGCTACAAAATCGATCTTTATTTCATCTTTCAAATCTACTTGCAGTTTTTAAATAATCCATAGTAACGCGGATATTTTAAATAATCCATAATAAATCCACAGTCTTGCGACAAGATAACCCATTTATTCCTCGAAGTAGAATATCTTTGAAACTTTATACTTCGGCATTCGACTATTCACGCGATCTCCGCGTTCTATTCCCCGCTGGATTGTACTCGCAACCGTCTGCCTGTCCATTCTGGCGAGCGGGCATAAAAGCTGTGAAAAGACCACGAAAGGCTCGAAGAAACAATACTTGCGCGTTTCATTGCCGAAAATAATCCGCCCGCTGTTGCATCGCGAATAATAATGAAGCGTCTGCGCCTGCACTCGAGAGGGAATATTTTCGTTTTCTTCCTCTTTCTTTCACCTCCCCTTTTGGTAAGCTAGAAATGCACAGTGACGTCAATGGTATCCGGGTCAATTGTACACGTACATTGGGCCCGAAACACACGGAATAATTACGACGTCGCTTCGAGTGTCGGTTCGTCTCCGTGGGATTCGTCCCGCAGGGCTTGAAGCCAGTGATTAGGAAGACAGATTCGATAAATCAGACGATATTGTATCATCACGCGGGTATTGCGTTCACGGGGCAACAGTAGAGGGTTCGGTCAGAATATGGCGCCTTTGAGCTGCAAGCTAGAGTATACGTGAGCATAAATTGAACGTAAATTGTGACCGGGCAACGCTGAAAATATAAAATAATTAAAGGTTACCTTGTACATACTTGCATTGGTGGTTTTCCGATAGTCGTTAGTAGGCATTGTATTCCGAAAGCGTATTACAAATTTGTTGGGTACCTTTGGAATTAATTTGTAATAATCAATATCGTTATTCTACATTATTTCTCTGTATGGAGATGTGCGTGAAAGAGCAGATGCCCATGGCAAAATTGTTATAGTATTCTGGCTTGTACGGGGAACTAATTAAATGGGAATTCTGATATTTCCTTCGTTCAATCAAATTGACAGATATGTTTCGCGAAAACAAGGTAATTGTATTCTCCAGTACGCAAAAATAGATACCACGTTTAATGAAGCAATTAAAACGAACACGGAAATGCAATTAAAATTGTAAGGGAAGAGCGACAATCTGCTTACTACGAATTCGATATCATTCAATTAAAAAATTGATACGAAATAATTCGGAGGGGGAATAATTTTTCCCTCGTATTTGTATTCGTCCGATAACGCCAAGGATTCTACGGCATCAATCATTGAATTGCTGGAATTTCCATACGAAATGTAACGAATACAAAATGTTCAATATTTTACATGCAAGCATCGGCAATATTTCGCGCAACTGTTGTAGCTCTTTGTTAATTAGGGTAGGGTGGGGCTGAATGTCCTGTTTTTCATATAAACCTATGTAAAATATAGTAATAATAATCTAGAGATATACGGTGTTATTTTGTATAAACTACAACTATTATGCTTTACTTTTACAAAGTTGTTGGTTAATGGTGTTATTTATTGTTGAGTTATATCACAAAATGTGTGTAAATTCAAAATTTTGTCCCAGGCAGGGGACAAAAAGTTCATTGCTTGGTGTAAAAAGTCCTTAATATCTTCTAAACAGCTTTTCGTGTAACATAAAACAAAATTAGTAAAAAAACTCTTTTGAAATCAACAAATTTCTCGGGGACACCTGGGAACCTTTTGTTAAACAAAAGGATGAAAATAAACGACACAGATCGAGCTTGAACAAAAAAATGAACAATAATCTTGGCTCAACATAAAGATATACATAACTCTCTTTTAAGCCCTTTGGCCTTATTTCTTAAACTCAAATTATTTTAATATAAAAAAAAAACAGGAAAAAAGATAGATAATTTATGACTTTTCTAATTGGTTTGCTTCAACAAAACCAACCACTCTGTTTAGTATTTTAACACCAACATAGTTATGCAGCAATATTCAATCGATTCTTTACGAATGGAGAATAAGTAAATAAGAATAAGAAAATACTTGATACGTAAACATCTATAAATATTGCGAACACCGGGTATAAGCCCGTGCATAGCCTGCTGGTGCTGGTAGCTGAAAACAGAAGAGGGTCAACCTCCTTCGAGAACAACGGCGAGAAGAGAGTCTGGTACCGAACGCCGTAAACGTTCGGACGCGCGGGTTGTACCGTTGTGTACTAATTGTCCTGTACCAAATATAGTTGTGCCGTGCACCCGTGTCTATCATTCTATCTACTCCTTTGTGTCGACGTGGCCGGCGATGAAAACACCCCGCGCAACAATATCAATAATACTTATGTTGTGATATACGAAAATGAAATAAAAAAAGAGTCACCAGCCAAAAGTTTTTAAAGCTCTCTTTCTTCTGGCGTTACTACACCCCCCGCCTCAGTTTTCGTTAAGTTTCAGCTTCTCCGAAGCACAACTTTTGTTCAGCCAACCTTAAATCCAAAATTCCTCATTGCGTATCGTTGATTCAACTTTTCGGTATATAAGGGGCTTTCATTCCTTCCAAAACGGATAAGAGTGTCACCAGAACTTTCAGCGCTGTTTGTCGGTACTTTCTTCCTCTTTTAGTTCTACAACTCAAGACAAAGAGTAGATCAAACTTGGCTTCCGTTCAGCGCGTACAGATGTAGGTCAGCTCATCTCTGTACTTGGGCGCTTCCACATCGATTGGCCTGTATCAACTGCCGCAGCCCGCCAGCCCTTGCTGGAACACAATTACGATATCTGCTACCGGTTGGAACACGATGTTTATCGTGCCTCTTACGACGCCCTTCGACCCACTCGCTGCCCTTACTGTGGGAGCTGGGACAAGCGGAGGAAAGAAGTGAAAAGGCAGAAACGATGGCAGCCACCTGACTGAGTCCGTTTAAGGGAATGACCCTCGCTACAAGTAGAAAACGAGCCACTTCTGCGTGACAAATGTTGATAACGAACAACGAGGACAGCGATGCCTCTTCTCTAAGGACTGGCTCGATATCAGGACAATTATCAAGAGACTTCTTCGTCCTCGTGGGCGAACGAGTTACCTCGGATTCGTATATTTCGCTGAATGTGGACTTTCCTACGTGCAATGACAGAAAAAATATGTCACTGCGGCAGAGTTCGGCATTAACTAAATGAAAAATTATTTCAATAATCGATCAAATAATAGTTGCTTTATCTTTAGATTATTTGACGAATAAAGTTAATTTTTTTATTCGTCAAGCGTTTCAATTTCAGCGATTGAATAAATTTTTCAACTTTAACTATAACTAACTTTCACTTTCACTTTCACTTTAACTATAACTAACTTTTACTAAAACTTTATTCGTCAAATAAAGTTAATCCTTGTCAACTTTATTCGCCACATGACGAATAATTTTTTCCCTTTTATTCGTTACTCGAAATTTTATTTAATTAAATTTTTTTCTACCTGTGCCCTGTGGCCTAAATTTTCGGTTACCTAGATCTTCCGCATGGTTGAGATGCGATTAATCAGTCCTGAATGGGCTGTGTAGTATGATAAACATAGAATGCCATGGTGCAACTGTGCCATTCAAATTCGAAGACATTATTTTTACAAATGAAAAACAGAGGATATCGAAGAATGGTTTCGATGCTCATCGACTGTTTTCGATATTTCCGTTGCGATTTATAGACTCGCTGGTTATATGCAGTTATAATAAAGTCTGGAGGGAAACGTCACGATAGATTTGTCTTCTTACGTGTCTTTCTCCGTTGACATTTGCAAGCATGCAGTTGTGTCATAAAATTTCTACTTGTTAGTTTTAACTGCTTTTTCTTCGGCATTAGTCGCGTCACTCTATCAAAATTGTTTATAATTCATCGATTTCCTTCACTTGTAATATTTCTTATAGTAAATGGGAAATTCGACGAAGGCTTTGCTTACTGGTATTCACGTCGAAGGAGAAGTTTCTAGGATAGGAATGATACATGCAGTAAAAGTGCGTGAAATATCTTTTCCTTGGAGCTTAGGCAACACACGTCGTACCATATAGGAAGGCACAAAAGTCTCAGCGCGGTGAAATATCCGCATAAAATGCAAGCGGCCCGCAGGGAAATTAATGTTCGTCGTAGGGAAAGGTGTTTTTGCAGGATCGACAACGCGTAAATAAAAGATCGCGCGTATCAGGTTTGTTGTCCTTCTGCGAGATTAATTCCTGTTTGGAGAACGCGGCGCGACGATCGATTCGGGTGAACGACTGAACGAGCCATTAAGGTATTTCCCCTCACTTCTATCGAGACCAAGCTCCAACCACTTTTGTAACGTAAATGTGTTACGTTAGTGATACAGAGGTCGTTACACCTAACGCTTCCACGGATATGTTTACATGTTTCAAAGTATTAACTGTTTTTATTTCGTTAAGCATATATATCCAGAGAATCAGGATAGAGAAGTAAAGAATTGAAGCTTTTACCTAAATTTAATATTCAGAATGAGAAAATAATCAGAAAATATTTTTTAGACATAATACGAATGCAATGGTAGATGTAAAAGAGAATTATAAAAATTTTTAATTCGTTATATTTATATTAGTCTCATCTAATCATCGGTGTATCGATCATAAGTCGATTTCAGAGATTGGAAGATCATTTCCTAACTATCCTCATTACCGCCTAGACAAGTTGGTTTTGCAAGTTTCAAAATTGTTCTCCACACGTGGAAAGAATTAATCGGTCTCGGAGGGTTAAAATATCTATCGCTGTTACGTGTTAGAATTCCAGGTCGCCTGGGTGAACGCGATACGTTCGTGTTTCGATTCGTTCGCGATCTCAAACGAAGCATGTTGGTTTCGGGCAAATGTTAGGACAATAATTTGCAACTGTCCAATTCGTTTCAGCACGTTGAACGTTTTTTGCTTTGTCGCCTTAAATCGTTTTCAAAGCCCTTTCGAATTTTTCTAGCTGCACACGTTCAGCCGTGAACTTACTATCTTTGTATTGTTAGAACAGTAGAATCCCAATTATACGAACGTTGCTTAACTCTTATTACTTAATTAGCAACTTGATTAAATACAAAAATAGAAATTCAATGCATAAACCATCGTAATCTTCTAGTTACCTGCGTAATTGAGAATATCCATGCACTCTCCATTTATTATTTAGGTATTCCATTCCACATCAAATCGATCATATTTTATACAGGATATCAGGAATATTGATATAATGATAAAATTGATATAAATGGTTGAATTGCACGTGAAATTAGGTGGAGTTTGCCATCAGTTTGCTCGTAACAAATTTGTTTAAAACATACAGGGCATCGAAATTTGCAATTTCTGTATACTTTCGTGCCATTTCAATAATTTAGTGCGCTAATAGACGGAAGACAACATTGTGCTTCGTTTCTCGTCGCGCAGTGACACACACCACTCACTCCGACACGATTGCTAATTAAAGTTGTACCCTCGAGAATTAGTTCTGAAATTTCATTAAAGGCTCTGGCTGCGTCTTATTGGGACAGCAAGGAATATCATCGCGGTTCCTTGAAGAAACTATCCCACACGCTGCGTGGCCATCTGAAGCTCAAGTCTCTATCTGCGCCGCGATAAATCTCGATTTCTCTACTGACGACATTCGTCGTTCGATTGCGTTCTGATTTATCACGCTCTTATCGTTGGTCGTGCTTTCACCCAGATAATTGACGCGGTAATGCGCGAGGCGAAAGGTTTTGTAATTTTATCCGTGGAGCAGAAAAATGCGGTCTTCCGGTGCCTCGAACGTGTTTTGTGTTCCTTTGTAAAGAAATTTTAGAAGCTTTTATTTAGCTTCATTTGTGAGTTCGTTAGTTTGTCAGGGTGAAATCTCGTAAGCCAATTTTGACCCACTTCCGCATATCCGATCGACGTGAAACTTTGCACACAGACGTAGTTCCGGTGACAATAAAATATTTTCACTAAAAAGCATAAAATAATTTATAGTAAAGCGTTTTTTTTCTACTATAAACACGCTTATTAAAACCTCGCTTTTATTTTTAGTCACACGAGGGAATTCTTCTAAGGCAGTCATTTAGGCTGGTATCAAAATAATTGTTTTCCTTTTCAGTACATTTTAATAAAAGCTTGTTCTTATTTATTCCTTTAATAAAGTATCTCTTGTGGTAAGCAGTAAATTATTGTGAAAATATCCTTCTTAATATCTATAGGTGCATAGTTTGATCCACAGATTTGAATGTAATTCCACGTTTGTACTTTGAAACTTGAACACCTCGGAGTGAAAAACTACTTTTTTGCATCTAACGCTACACCTCCGCGGAGAAAATTATGGGATTTCTCAAGAGCGGAAAAATATGATAAAAGCGTCCATACGGTAAGAATAAGAAATATAACTTTGCACACCAAGGGCTCTATGAATAAGAACTACCTTACATACTAAGGTGACACTGCGAGAAAAATACTTCTTGTTCTCCTCTCTGTACTTTCTGCAGGCTTCTTCGCACCCCCGCTCCAGAGAAGCATATTGCGTGCTGAGTTTACCAAAATATTTCACGCGACGCGCCTTAAGAGGCTTATAATTTTCTTGTATCCTCAAGAAACGTGCTATCTCTTTTTCTACGTTTCTACATCGCGTTTAGTATTCAAATTAACATCTTTTATGAATATTGCTTCATCCGCTTCAGTCTACACAATTCCTCGTTACTTTCAATTATTGCCTCACTTAATTCAGTTTCAATTCAAATTCATTCCCCACCATATAATTAAACTTCCATCAATTCAACACCAGCTAGTTTCTTAAAAAAGAAAGCCTTCCGAATCACGTATCCGCTTTCAGCAACTCATTGTCAATGAAAACCATATCTTTGCTACTAACGCGTTCCTTTCATAGGTAATAACTTCCACGCTCGCAGCACGCTTTTCGTTCGATGAATGCAGCAATACGCTGGTCGTTTGTTAGATACGCGCTTAAGATATTTTCTACTTTAGGGGGATGATGAAAAGCCATTCCCCGCAAGATGCTATCGTGCAGCGCGATCCTCTGCGCCATGGACAACATCGCGGTTTAATCGCGAAACGTTCGCAGAAGCGATGCATTTCCTCATCCCGAATTTCCATTACCATAATCACGTCGGATCTTATCGCGACACCGATGCAACATTCAGACCGGCTATTATCGAAACACGATGGACCGGAAGCCACGTTCGGTACATTCGTTTGTAATGTCACATTCGATTTCTATAGCGGTCTTATACTCGAGAGCTTCCATGTGCGCGTGTACATGAACGGGCTGGACATCGTGTGCGCGGATTCAATAACGACATGAATGAGATGAAACGGAAGAGTCTGTGCAGACCGCCATCAAAAGCAGAACGTTTAACTGTACCTACTCCTATGGGAGGGAATTTTGGTTAACGACCACTGAAATCGAGACTCCTTCAGCACCTTTTGAAGTGGATTTATCCCGTAATGTACAGCCGTATGAATCGCTGTACCAAATTACTTAATTTTTATACTTAACATGATTAGGTTGGGCCTGCGGGAACAGATAGCTTCTATTCAATGACATTTCTGTGGATCCTGATTGTGCAGGCTAATTCTTTTTATAAAAGGCTTTTAAAATACCGCTGTCTGAGATTGCAGGGAGAATTGGAATGTCTAACACAATTCTCTCAAATTCCAGGGACTCGACGCGAAGCGAGCAACGAACATCGATCTACGAAATAGATAAGAACCGAGATTCCGAGACGATAGGAGAATCTAGGATCTACCAAGACGCGGTGAGCTAAAGAAATATTTTGCATCACTATCCTTGCTTTAAAGTATTTCCATTAAGGGGTTACTCGTAGTTAGGAGGTAGAAATAGAACGATTCTTTGCGAGTTTATTTCAGAAAGTACATGCATGTTTTTATGCAAGGGTTTTTGTATTCAGATAAGGGACATTTTAACAGGTTATTATATTATATTTTGGTGTACAAATTTTTAGTTATTGCAAAATTACTACTGATTTCCCGGAAGCTGCTTTTAGAAATAGGTTTCGCGGTGACCAATATTATTCGGAACTGGGTTATCTGCAATCAAAAAACGAGAATGGTTTAGTTATTACAATGGTTCATCCAGTATTTAATCGTTTTGTTTTATAAAATATCAATCTAGGCCAAAATTGGCGAATGTTAAAGTAGAATGACTGATTTTCGTAGAAAAAAACAGTCATTTTTCATCCTTTAAATAAAAACTATGCATTGGAAAAACAAATGCTTCGATTAAAGACTAGATTTGAATGTCTAGAAGAAACCTACAAAGTTTCAGAAAGATTGGTTTTTGAGAAATCGTGGTCACCGCAATGAGAAAACCCATTTCGGGAAATCAGTTGTAATTTTGCAATAAATAAATAATTTTACACCAAAACATAATTTAATAACCTGTTAAAGTGTCTCCCACCAGAATACAAAAACCTTTGCATGAAAATAAATTCCCAAAAAATCGTTCTTCTTCTACCTCCTGGCTGCGAATAATCCCATAAGAACATTTGGTTAAACGCTGTTTCAAAATCAAATCAATAATTTAAACGTGATTTTGTGTAATAAATTTGACCAAGTTCAGGTAAACATTTGCACCCTATCATAACATTCAACGGAACAGTGGAATGCACAGGTAACAAAGCCATGTGTATATGTTGTTCAATCACACCACATATTCATCAACAAAAATGGTTATTCTGACCACGGCGGTCTGAAGTTTACAAACGATCGATTGCAAGATTGATGTACCTTTGTTTACGTTATAAAGTCAAACATCTGTTGTATCCACGTTTAAAAAAATATTTTCCAATTTCGACGGACGATGGAATTCGTTTTACAATTCCGTGCATATTTATTCTTGGCGCTTTCAGTACAGATAATAGAAGCATGTGCTGTGATTCTTCTTTTAATTTGATCTACGTATAACATACAAGTGTCTACTTTAAACATTACTTTTATAAAATTTTTGCATGTGGAGATATATAATTAAATTACATTAATGCAATAAGCTCCTAATACTAACACCTCTTTCCTTTCTTTTTCTCTTGTGAGAAGTGGAGGAAGTGGTGTAAATATAGGCTAGGGTCTAAATATGGGCTAGTGTTTCACTTTATCAAAAAAGGTGTAGAAGTGCGACTGAGAAAGAAAAGAAGCCGTGGGAAACAGATAATAGCTTGCATTTGTTTGGTTAACGTGCTGTGTTGCAAAACGTCTTAAAACAATGAACGAACGAATGTTAAAAAATTTTACAAGTATGTTTGTTTTATTTTTTTTAACAATAATCTGGTCAGCTAAAAGTTAATTTGCTATGAACACTATATTATTGACATGCTAAGCTTGTTTTAGCATAACTTTTGTAATGACTTTCACCACTCTAAGCGCCCATGAAATGGTAACTAAATACGGGCTACAGAACTGAAGACAATTTCAGCGATGTTGAAATTCTTCAGAGCGGGCGCCCAGATGACGAGGAAGCGAGTTGCATGTTTTACGAAGGCGTTTTCTCTGAAGACACAGAGGGAGAACTTTTGGTAAAGTGTGTACACAATCCCTTTACAGGTGTTGAAAAGACACATACATCTGTGACTCCTATAAACAAACCATCAGCATCTATATTTATTTTTATTATCATTTAGGACATGTTTTAAAAAATTTAATCTGAAAATATGCAGTTTTCACTGTTCGTTTAGATTATTTAAATAATATCCCATGTTTAGACCACACTTTCAAAAATGAAGATTCCTACTATTATTTTAAATATAGAATTTGAAACAAACATCACTTTTGCTCAGCATATTTCAATCAAGTAAACATATTTAACATATAGATTCAAGTGTCGCAACATAAAAATCTTCAACAGGTGTAGCAAATATCCTGAAATAAAAGTGCTAGTTCATTTTTAGTCCACTTTCTCTATCATTAAAATATACAGATCATTTTGCAGAAACTTCTTCTGTTGAAAGAAAATTTATAATATTTGGAAATTGTTACATAACCCACGTTTTATTGAATACTGCGTATTCATGTCAAATTAACCCTTTATACGTTGTTTCGCAACTTAAAATATTTTTTGTAGCATCTAAGTCGTTGGGGTTTAACAGCCTCAGAAATATTGTCGCCCTGCCGCTATTTCCTCTTCCACCGTTGAGCTTGGCATGTTTTATACGCCGCTCGTTATGTCTTTACACTTTGACGCTTTCCCTTCATCCCTCTCTCTGTGTGCTCTGTGCAGAGACCAGCCAGGTTTTTCGCTCTGTCGCACATCATTTTACATCATTCATACTTCATGGACTGACGTTCCCCGAAAATACTGTTTGTAGAAGCAATGACAGCGTCTAGCTGCTGCAGCCACGCTCCCGCTGCGCGTCAAAAGATATTCCGAATAATTTCGCGACCGTGAGATTGCATTTAAACGTTTTCGTAGGCAACTCGATGACGCAGGGTATCGTTTCACGCATGATCAAATGAACGATTCGAAAGTCCATTGAAGGGTATCGATGCACGATGAAGAGTTCCGAACGAAACTCGAAACGTATATGTAAGTAGGTACATGCCGATACATGTTACTTGGGCACCGCGTAGCACTGCGGCCAATGACGTAAACTCCAGGTAGGTATCTACTCCGCCTCGAGATCCGTTCGCGAAGTATTACCTTCTTGGAGCACATCTGCGAAGTTTCCCCTTGAAATTAGCGAATTCCTGAAACTTGCCCCGAAAGAGCCGTTTCGGAAAATCAAATTTGCAATCAAATTGAACTGCAAATGTCAGTGGAATGAATTCAGCCCTTTCGTGGCATGTGCTTCCACCGCAGGATAAAATAATTTATCGCGTACTAATTGCTCCTGTGGCAGTACTCTTCCCTGTCGAATAATTAAACAACTCGTCGCCAAACAATGATGTTAATACCATAGCTGTTCCATTACCTTACCCTCTCTTTAAAAGATTAGGCCACCTTGGAGTCCCGAAAATCATATGTAGCAAGTTTTTCAAAGGCTTTATTCTATATGTCTTATGGTATGTAAAAAAGTAGTAACTATTTTTTTTTTAAACGAAATGACGTTGCTGGTACTCTTCTATTCTTGCAGTTTTTGAAAAGACAGTCTCCACGGCTAGCAGTAAAAGTCGTGTATACTTTGACGTAGAATAAAAAACGAAAATTTTCATTATCTACGCGACATTTACTACAGAAGTACGCAGCGATTTGGCAAAATGTTGATAATTGTGAAAATCGTGGACATTTGAAGAAAATATCAGTTTTAGCCGAATAAATTGTGTTGAAAACTGCCTGTAGCAAAAATATTTGTAATGAATCGAAAAATCCGTATGTACTTCTGTAGATAATCTATAATAAAAGACACTATTAAAATTGCAAGTGAATGGAATAAAAATTGTCAAAGTTATGCTGCTAGCCATTTTGAAAAAACTGATTCCAAGGAACTTCGCGGGACAACACATAACTCAGCCATTTTTTAATATTTCTGTGCAATATTTATACAATAAATTCATCAATACATGCCCTAAAGATAAGAACTACAGGCATAATTTTCTACCTCACAGTATCATAAAAAAAATCATCTAATTTGGTGTTGTGTTAAGCGTCTCTGGGTGCCGTAACCCCTTAAATCAAGCAACATTCGTTGTCTCTCCTTAGTACGTGCAATGAATGTGCAATTGAAATGAACTTTGATTCCTTCAACTTGTATTATTCATCAAACCTCCAGTCACTATTTTAAAACCTACTCTACAGTCACATTTAAGTGCAAACCATCCTGGATCTTCAGAAGATGGAATGAAAGCAATCGCTTAACATCTTCCGCAAATAAGCGAACCTTTCCCCCGCAGTTTCACCACCAGACTTTCTCCTTGGTGCTGTCAAAAAATTTAAAAATCTCAAGTGCTGACCGAGGATAGTGGCCCAAAGAAGACTGGAGCAACCCCGTAGCCGAGTTCTGGAGCGAAACGCGTGCGCGGGTGGTTTTAATCGGGGGAGGAGGGGGACGGCGGGGGCGCGGTCGCGGGTATAGAAACATCGCACTTCAGTTGGGTTTGGTTCGCGTTTCGCGACTGGCCTCTCTCGCCTAGGAGGTGTCGCTCTCCCTCCGTTCGTGTCTGCTTCGACGCTCGCCCGTTCGTTTCGTGGTTCGCGTCGCGCGACATTGAAATTCCAGTGCAATTTCGTGGTGTTCCCCAGCTGTCCTAGGACGACATCCAGCTGTTTCTCAGGATCTTCGACGGGACTTCGGATGGAACGTACGTGTCTTAAAGTTTCTCAGTGACAACCCCTTAGCGACTTCGTTTGGCGATAGTTTCCGCTAGTAACCCTCCTCAAAATTTCCCGAGGCGCCGTCACATTTTTTTCTTCGATTCTTCGACAATGAAATCACCGCGTGTCGATTGTCGCTTGGTCCCGACAGATCACGGTCTCTTTGAATACCATTCCCGAACTCCTTTGAACCGATCTTCCGATTGTGAGTTTCGTGCAGGGAAGACGAACGTTGAAACCTGTTCGGCGATGCTCGGGTGCAAACGACGAAACAGTTTCCCTCCCCTGGCTCCAGGCGATGCAAACTTCCTTGCCTGTCATCGAGATTCACGACTCGGTGAATTATGATTTGTGGCGGATGTTCCCCCGTTTCTTCCGTGTCTGCGGAACTTCTTGCCTCGGTCTTGCGGCCTGCCAAGTGGTCGAATCGCAGTTGCATGGCGACAGGAGTCGCGTTCGAGGGGTTTCGCGTTGCAGGGGTGTCGTGTGGCCGTGCTTCTGATGCCGAAAGGGTGGCACGCAAGTGGAGGAAAGGTTTCAGACGTTACAGCGGCGCGCTGCTATCGTTGATGTATCGTAGACTCACCTGCATCTGCCAGCTCTCTGGCGTCCGTGTATCGATGGAGGGAACGCGCGAATACGCGCCGCATCGCGCCGCATAAGAGACAAAGGTCAGCTCGAATCGTGGAAAAAGCGAGAGTGCTCGATCGACTCCGGAGCTCTGACAAAAACCGGAGCGGAAACGATCTCGCCAGTGTCCAACTTGGCTCGAGCTCGCCCCCTAATGGAATTTTTGCTTCCCGTCCTGACTGAAACTTTCACGATTTTCCGTGATCATTAATTTAAATCCGGATTTATTGTCCGCTCACGATGGGTTTTCTTCGCTCGAGTCGTTTCTACTGTTTCAATGGGGGACGCGGTTCAAACGTAGCCGCTCACAGAAGAAAGTTCGCCTCGTTTAACTATTAATTGCTATCGTTACTAAACGCTCTGGAGATTAGTTTAATTCGCGCACACGCATTCCGGCGTTGTTTATATAATGCTAATGGGACGTTCAGTTGCTGTTTAGAATCCAACGTTTAGTGCCATTTCATAGTCAATCGCGCCACATGTTTATGCGCGACTGGCCATTAAACGTCAGGCTGTTGATTTTATTTTGTTGGCCTCCAGACGCCAATTGGGGTTTAGTTGGCGTCGTAAGTGGGATTGAGGGTAAAGGGGTGAGTTTTGTGGCTGATGGAGCTGTGTTGATTCAAGACCTTCGTTTTAGTATGATTGGAGTTCGCGTTAATTGACTTCGAGGAATATGTGTGGAAGGTACCTTAGTTATCCGTTACATTATGGTAAACAAACTTTAAGTGCTGTTTTCACATAATTTAGTTGATTTAGACGCTTTGATCGCATTATGGGAAGAAGCGCGTATGAACGGCTTATTTTTGTATCAATTTTCAGGATTTTTTTGCGAAGATATCAATGCGCTAATCCTTTCGTAACTTTGAAGGTACTTTCTATAGCATTATAAGAAGTAAAACAAAATTATAAGAGTAAAATTACAATAAATACAAAAGGTAGTTATGTGAAACAGTTGTCTCCGGTAGTTACATGAAACATACCAATAATTTCTTTCCACTTTATGTGCAAATTTTAAGAATATGATTCACGAATGGTGTAAAGAAAAATTTACAAAATAGTGGAACTTCAAACATTTTCGCCAAAAATTCGCGTTTTATTTGTTTAAAAACAGTAGTTAAAATTAATAATTTGGTTAAACATTATGGTTCATATTCTGCGGAATATTATAAACGAAAAGTGTGCAAAATTTGATGTTGATTGATGGAATAGTTTTTGAGTTATCCACGGCGCCAATTTTGAAAACGTGGTTTCGAGAAAAACGCGTTTCAAATGAGTTTTTGGTATGCTCGGCGCTCGGAGGCGCGCTAACTCACCAGGGTATAATATCAATACGAATTTGAATTTCAGCCTATAACTTTGAGAATATATTTTTGAAATGTTTTAGAAGCGATTTATGGAACAAATTTTGTTTCTATTTTTCGTTCGATTCATACAGTCTTCTCCCCTTAAAAGGAAATTAAGTATTACGTTACCCTTGTACGTATATAGTTCCATTGTAACAGATTTGAATTTCCCTTCTGTCACGCGTAGAAAGGAGCTTATGTACATACTACGACGAGGGAGCTCATGATCCCGATGCAAGTTCAGGAAGTGTTTCACGATTAACCCCTCTCACTGGAGTGTCAAATGTAATGTAACTGAGAGCTTCATTGTGAGTTCAGTTCATTCCTGCAGTAGCGTATGTAGCATCGTTGCATCTACAAAGTATCTTTTCCCTCTAGATATCAATTCTTTGACAACACTCCCTTCTGTATACCTCAGACGTGACGGTTTGATCGAAAATTAGTTCAAAAGCTCCAGCTAAGCCCTTCTCTCTTGAAACTAAGTCAAAGGGATTGAATCTCAAGGCTGACGATTCGAGGAGGGTTGCACCCTGCCAAAGTTGAATTTCACTTTGTCTCTGGTTCTACTAATCTGTCGAGGAGAAGAACACTGCTCGACGTTGGGAATTTGAGTTGGCGTTCGAAGAACTGAGGACTATTAGCGGAAGTATGCGAGAAATTTTGGAGTGTTTTGAAATAAGAGTTCTGGCTAGAAAATGTGTGTGCTCGTATGTATGTATGTTGAGTATTTATATTTGAAGAAGTAGAAAGAGATAGTTCTTATTAGGGTGTAGTAGACTGTATACTAAGTTTGAAGGGAATAGTTGTTGTGTTTATACTGTAGAAGTGTAGCTTTAGTGAGCTCAGAGGGGAATAGCCGTGTTGATACCAATAGTTCACTATTTTTCAAAGGAGCAAATTGTGCACGAGAAAATCCAATTTATCTTTAAACGATCCAAATAAAATGTTTCCAGTCGCGAGTACTTTTTCCGATAACTTTTGCTTGTTACAAATGTAGCAAAGTTTGAATGAAAGCTCCCTCGACGTGGGATAGAACAGAAAATTAAAGAAACATTTGAACTGCGTGAGATTTAACGAGCATGTTTCGGTAGCAAATAATTGCATTTTCAATTAAAACGGTTAAAGTGTCATTAGAGGAGCACGGTTCGTCTGAATTTTGTAAAATGTGGCCGACTGTTACCATCAATGTGACCGCTAGGGCGACAGTGGCAGTTTCGAGCTAGTGAATTAACGTCGTCGATGGTGGTACAAAATAACTGATCGACCACTACGGCTTCTATAATCGCCTCGAAGCCATTCGATGGCGAAACAATCGGTTATCGATTCCTTCTTCGTATGACACGGTGCCTGCTTGTGTACCTTCGCTCAAAGCCGTCCGGAAGACAGAATTACGTGGCCAAAACAGGGTCTCTCAAAGCTCCACTCGCGATTACTAATTATTGGATTAGGGGCTGACTAAAGTCAGGGAGAAAACATGGACCATTAAAATATGTATGCTAAATTCAGCTTTGTTCTCAGCGAATTAGCTGTGCTTTCACTTGATCAATTATTGGTTTTGATAACAGTCTTGACGCTTCAAAAATCAAACATGGAAATAAGGATAAGTGGTGAAATGTTTAATTCAGCGTCGTTTATTAATACTTTATTCAGTAGGGCAGTTGGTTGACGTTGCGCTTTTTAAATGAATTTTTCAATAATCGTTGATATTCCATTGAAGTATGAAATCCGGTTACCATAATTTTGAAATATTCATCTCCCATTTATTAATATTTAGCTACCAGTTTCATTTCAGTTAATTACGAGCGTTCTGAATACTTTGTTGTTATTTGTTCACTATTAATAAAATTTGTAAATATCAACGCGCTCGTAACCACGTGAAATGAATACTTGTTGAATAAGTTTGCATCGTATCAATACGGTAGAGTTGTTAGTGAATTCATAACAAACAATCGATCAACGTAATACAGTTCAAGCAATACAAAACGAGTAACACAGTATCGCATGACGTATTTATTATATAAAATTTCACTAAAGTTTCGTTTAACTTCGCTTTGAAATTAACTATGCCAGAATTTGTGTGTCAACTGCAACATTAATTTTCATCTTGAATATTCACTTCGATGAGAAAGCAATTTCAACGTACATACGCGGAGTTCAATTTCAATTTAACTATATTCCGAATTCAATTTGAATTTGCTTTGACACGTAATCGGTATTCAAGTTTTGAGAAATTAGGTTTAGCTCACGTTTAAGAAGACGTACTTGACCTTGGCTCCACCTTAAACTTTAGTTACTGCGCATCAACTTTCGAGGAAACTCCATCTGTCCTCACAAAGTATGATAATCTACACAATAACTAAGTTTCAAAAACCCTAGACTGATGTGAAAATTAAGTAACTTGATAGCGCGCAGAATATTAAAAATTAAGATAAATATACGCATCTGCACTTGACGGGAAAAGGATCTGACGCCGACTAGTTTACGCTGCTAGCGTCCTGTACGCTTAACGGAGAGGCTCAGTTAATTAACATTACAGCTTCGCAACCATACACTCCATTCTTGTCGGGTAATTAGGTTTTTCCGAAGAGAAGATGAAGGATTCTCTTAATACCGAAAGACCCAGCGTTCCTTTTCCAGAAACTGAACCCCCGTTGCTTTTCCTCGGCCATGGACTGCCAATCTTTCTATACAAACTAATACGTTTTAATAACATAAAGAAACTCTTTAGGGCCCGGTTTAATAACCACGAACACTCTGGTCGCTTCGACGATACAGCTCGACCCAATTCTGTAAGACGATCAGTACAGTGCCCAAGTCGCTCAGTATCAATTCAGTCTTCCCTCGTACTTTGTCCCCAGGATTCCCTTATTTCATTTAAAGCAGAATTGTCACGCGGGGAGACAAATGGAAATAATGCAAAGGCGAGGCAAAGACAAACGCGGCTCGCATTAATTATTCGCACAAAAGCAGAACGGGAAATCTGGCTTCCTTGACCCGATTCATTCACTTTTCTCTGCTCTTAAATTAAAACTGATTTACACCGACTTGCTATTCGCTTGCACATAAAAACTCAACTCCACGAGAGTCACGACGTGCAATGAACTTTCTTAGCACATTGGAGATGCACGAAGAAGGCCAGGCACACAGTTTCTCGGAGTTCGAATTCAGTTCCGTCCATTCTCCACCCCTGATTCGTGTCCTTTCAAACCTGCGCGCTTAAATATCATTTCGCCGTTATTCAGAAGCTTCTTGCCGCAGATGATTCTCTCTTTTCCTCACAGCTGTCTCGCGTGTACCGAGCAGGAGGCATTGCTTGTTAATTACACCCTAATCATTTGTGAAAACGGGTCACGCGCAAAGGGCTGCGTTAAAGTCTCTTTATCGCGAGATTAATTGCGTTGCTCATCTTTTGGGTGGCCAGTGATCGTGAAAGCGTACTTTTCATTCGATTCACGGTTGTTTCCGTGCAGCTACGAGAATACGTATGAATCAGCTCTGGTTACTGTCTCCAGAACCAAGCCTCGAGGTAGAAAGTTTCAAGCGGGTGCTTTCATCGCGACGGTAAAAATCGTCAGTCAAACCCCCTCGAGCCGACCAACGACGACAACGAGGAGGTACACAAAGGGGTGAAACGAATAAGGCTCGCGGGGTGAATTGCGCTGCTCGCTTGAGAGTTCGTGTTTTTATGGCCGCTCAAATGGCTGTGTAAAGTCCTTTTTTAACGTGCTGCCAGCTAGCCCGCTATAATCCGCGATAAATAACTTATAAGAGTTAACCGGACGAGCTTAAAAACTATACACGGTATCGTAGCGAATGCTTAACGCGTTTCTGCGCCTGTGCTTCGACGCTGTTCTATATGTTTCTCTGTAAGCGAACGAAATGCTGGGCGCACGTGTTCGTTTCAGCTCTTGATTCAATGCATCTGATGAAGTAGTTATCTGGATTTAAACGGCAGCGGCTTTAAGCTGATTCATTTAATAACATATCTGGAGCAATTTGTGGAAGATTCGGTGGAGAATGAGATTCTTTGCTGACTTGATGCTACTTTTATATTTGCCAATCGAAGCGTGCTGCAGACTTCCTTCTAATGGATTTTTATCTAGCGCATTCATCTTTGTAAATGGCGACAATTATTTGTGCCGGTAAGTATGAAAGTGGTGTAAGTGAAAAGACCAAGAATTGTTGCAAAATAGCCGTCTAGTAAACAATGGCATGATAGTGTTACTTCCATAATGAGCCACGACAGTTTCGCGTTCATTTCGATAGTCATTTGTTCTCTCTAGGTAATTTGTGAGAAAGGAAATGATTTCATATTTTTTTATTATGTATTAAACTATTAACCTTAAATGTGGAGTAACAAAATACAAAACGAAATAAAACGCGAAATGTACCTACTTAATTATATTGAAAATATGAGAAAAATTGGGAGAAATAGTGGTAAATAATACATTACAAAAATGGTAAAGTTGTTAGTGGAAATGTAGATAGAATCCTACTTAGTAGTATTTCACAAGCGCGCTTAACATTATTAAATGCAAAATTAGAAGTGGAAGGTAACAAAATTTTGCCGTATGATATTATGCTGACTGGATATACGAATTTATATTAATATTATCGTCTTGCTGTACAACATTACTCGGGGATTACTCCGTCATTTTTATCGCAACCGTTTGCGGAATCACTTTTTTTCGTTCGCTTTCACTACACTAACGTAATTGGAAGTCCAAGCCCAATCACCGCCGCTCTAACGATTTTTATTGACCATTGCTGGCACGTTGACTTGTCTGTTTTATTGCTGTTCAGCCGTCTGGAGAAAGATTGTTAATTGCACACACTTGTACGGTCGTTAGAACGTTTCGCATCGTACAAAGGAGTAGGGCAAGCGTAGGTGGTGGCGATAAAGTTCGCCCGTTTCTCATTATTCAGAAATTATCAATTAATGTATGCTAACGTTCGAAGGTGTTCGACCGTGTACATACTAAGAAAAACACCAGCACAACTTCCTTCTTAATTATCCAGTTACTAACATCGTTTTAAATTAACACACACTGCTTTTCTTCTGTACAGGAACAAGCAAAACACTTCTGTTACCGAAACAGAAAGATTTACAATTTTCTATCTGCATATGTATTCACTCATTTTTACTCATTGCCAGTTTAATGAGAACCATACACCTTTAAACTGTGTAAGCTTTTTAATATCCTGTATAGAGTGTGGAACCGGGAAAATTAAATACTTGAGTCTCGTAGCGAGTGTCTCGAAATATTGCAGTTTTAATCTACAGGCCCCTGAATTTGCATTTCGCAATTACCTGCTTCGTCAACTCTGTATTACAAAAAATTACGATTACGATGCCATAACGAGGTTACAGGATGTAATTACTGCAGAGCACCGTGTTCGTTGCGCGGAAAAATCCAGTGTTCCCGTATTCCCCCGCCATTCATATCTCTCCATTATTTCATTTCACGTATCGTAATTCCACTGTTAACCACCGTCCACTGCAGCTTGTAAATCAATTAACTATCAGTAGGAACGGGAGACTTTCCTCAGGCTGAGATAATTCGGTTTACTTTTGAAATTACTGTTATGCGAGATTCGGATAAAGCTCGTGTTCTGCTTGCCTGAATCCGTTCCGCAACAAGGATTGAACGCGAACAGTAATTTTTAACTGACCAACCGAGTTAAGCAACGGCCCCGTTAATTAAAGTTCCTCCTCGTTAATATTCGATACTGAGGGCAGAGGGGGCGAGGTTGCTGGTTCGACGATCGAGAAATAGGGCAGAGGCGGAGGCAGAGGTATGACGAAGACCGAGGAATTTCTTTCGTCGTCGCGCTTTTCATTACATAGGTACGTCATTTCTGTCCGGTCCATATCCGCCGCATGTTCTTCTCGCAGCTTTCGTTATGGCCTCGTCCGTAGGTACTGTTTGCACATATCCAGTATGCAGATGACGTTCGATATGCGAAGTTCCTTTGGGCCGCGCGTGGAACCGCTTTCGAACGTTTTGGTAGAAAATTCGACGACGACGTTTGGGGAATGGAACAATTGTCCGCGGGTAAGCGTTGGCGTTCTTCGATGTTTACGAATACTCGAACTGGCAGTTCTGTAAATTGGAAGCTGCTGGTGCTTGGGATTTCATGAAACTGGCTCTCGAATCTTAAGAATTTTACTTGATTTAATGTTAATTTATGGGGATGAACAGGGGAAAGGAATTGGGCTAATGTAATTGTCAACATTAAATACGGGTATTGTTTAATTCAACTGGTTCATTGCATAAATCATTATTTTAGTTCGTTCTAATTCTGAATTCCGAGGGAATAGACGGAGATGTTGGGGTGAAAAATTTGAGGCGAAAACTGATGCAGTAGGGTGACACATTTTCTTGAGTGACCCAAGTGGTTATGATAGCGATATCTTATGGAAATAAATTAATGCAAGGTACCCTTTATCGTAAAGGGTTTAAGTCACGACAGAGAGTCTCCTTAGTTGCCTGAGGGACTGTGTGTGCACTTATGTTAAGGAAGTCGGGATAAGCATTTACGAAAAATGAAAATTTAATGCCAGTCACGGGAGAGAAAAGTAGAGAAGATTGATCTGTGAGATGAAGTCACGTAAACCGTGAAACTGAGAGACTTTAAAGAATACTTTTCAGCGATACACACCATAGTATTTTTATTTTGAATCACTCATAAAATGACTACTTGTTACCACATTTGGAATATTACCTTATCCAATAACTTTCATCCGAATTACGTATTTCATGAAAAACGTGCCCAATTATGGACCAAATTAACAAGGCACCAGTGCAGATATGAAACAGATTAATAATTACATCAGCTCAATATTTGTCACGATCTATTATTGATGTTGCGTTTCACGCTGAGAATGTATCAAACAATGCAATATTTGCAAATTGCATACGAACAAACTTCCACAATGGACGAAAGGCAATCATAAAAAGTTGAAATATGTATTTTCTGTCCTTACGATTATACCCACAGAGAACGTAGGTACACATTGCAATCCCGCAAGCGTCGTTTCTTGTATTCAGAATTTCGTTAGCGTTCACAACACCGAGAGTCCAATGGTAATTGCGAATCTATTGTTAACAATGTTAACACACCTAGCAGCTGGTTGTATTTATTCGTCCAACGCGCAGAATAAAAGTTTTGCGATTTAAAATTATGTCGAATCACGCGGAGCTTATTTCTGCCGGTGCGGTGGTGGGAACTTGGATAATAATTAAATCCGAATTACCATTAAAGCGAACACGTGCCGCTCTCAGCTGTGAAAAGAGCGGCGAGAAATGAGAGGGTTCGAGAGGTAGCGATTTCAACTCGTTGAGCATTAAACGTATTACGTTTATCTTGTTCAACAGAGGACTTCGAGAAATTTTACATTACATTAGTACCTTTTATATTTATATCATGTTAAGGGGGCATTCTGGTCCAGAAAGCCAATTTTTTGTCTTTCTTTAGCAACGACGCACAAATAAATTACACAGTTTTTACCGATAAACGTTATCTATACGCATTTATTAACAATCAGTACGTTGTAAAAAAAGATTCAGTCATATGTAATAATAATTAATGGAGGTATGGGGCACATCGTAAAAAAGCGTGTGCAAGAAAAAGTTGCCTCATGGTGCGCACGTTTTCGACTATTCCGCTGATCAAAAACAAAAAAACCAAAAGGATTCTTAATCAGTGAGGGTGCGCCTATAACAACGAGCAGATTTATAAAAACAAAATCACAACATGGGGAGACTTTGAATTTAAACTCATTTTTGGTGTCTTTTTTCGCCTTTAAACGGTCTTAAACATGTGAAAAGAAAATTCTTTCCACTCGATTCTGCTATCGGATAGAATTATACCGTAAACTGGGGTGACTTTGCCCGCCGGGGTAACATTGCCCACTTTTTTACTTTGACTGAAAAATTACCATATGATTGAATTCGTTATTGTTTTTTTCGTTTGACCTTGGAGAAATTATTGTTATCGATTACAAAACACCATATGTCTAATTACTTTACAATAAAATAAAATAAAGCTCTTCCGAAAAGTGGGCAATGTTACCCCGGACGGGCAAAGTCACCCCAGTTTACGGTATGTTTCCTGTAAGTATACGAAAAATATGGACCAGATTGGCCCACTAGAAGTTGAGACATCGTGCGCATGAAAAACACCGTTTTGAGAAAAACTCATATTTCCATTATTATTATATAGGGTGGAGCCACCAGTAGTCAACCATGTATCAGTAGTCGACCGCTTTCAGAAAAACATGAAAAATAAGGTTTTATAAGTAACGATCTTTTGAACAAAGTGCAGTTCTCTAACTGCACTCTATCTACATTCTGTTCAAAAGATTGTCACTTCTAAAAACCTTACTTTTCATGTTTTCCTGAAAGTGGTCGACTATTGGTGGCTTCACCCTACTAGCAAAATACAACCGCGCTTCGCTTCAGGCCTAAGAGATATTAAGGAGTCCATGAAAACACATTTCACTCCTCTTCACTACCCCCTTAAGGGGTTGGTTAGGAAAAATCCTAAAATTGTTTTTTTAGGCATTTATATGGGCAACCATTCGAAGTGAAAACCAAGGTTTTATCTAATCGGGCCTAAGAGGTTTTGAGGAATCCGTGAAAATACAATTTACCCCTTCTCACCCCCTTGGAGATGGAATTTTCAAAAATCCATCCTTAGTGGGTGCCTACGTCATGAAAACAATGTACCTTCCAAATTTCACGTTCCTAGGTTAAACGGTTTGAGCTGCGCGTTGATGAGTCAGTTAGCCAGTCAGTCAGGGCTTCTCCTTTTACCTATATATATATATATATATAGTTAGATAGATAGATAGATAGATAGATAGATAGATAGGTAGATAAATAGATAGCTGAAATTTGTTTGCAACTTACTGAAATGCGAGTTAATACGTATGGATAATGCTCATCAGTAAAAACTGTGTACTGTTTTTGGTCGTCGTCCCTAAAAAGGAGAGAGGATCTCGTCCCTCTAAACGAGAATACCCCCTTAATGCTATACTACTGCCATTGTGAATTTCCTCCATTTCAATGAGTAAATTAGCTCCTCGAGACTGGGAAGCTTATTACAATAGCTAATCTTGCGGGTACCCAACGATTCCTTAGTTTGACGTTACAATTTCAAATTCGTGATAACCTCTGAAGATTCTACATCGATTTTCACTCTTAGCTTCAAGTGTATAGTTACACTCTGTTATTCAGTATTTCAGATTCTCTGTGAAAAGTTATTACAAAAACAGTTTAGAATGTTAGATTGCAACTTTCTATTTAAAGGGGGTGGTAGTTGAGTTACCCACAGAGAGCGTTAGTAAAAGTGTGGGAAATTTCTCTCAGTACTTTGTAACAGTGTTTCCTAGGTTCCCTTTTTCACCCCGCTTTCTAGAGAATAACTAAGGCAAATTTTACATAAAGTTGGATTAAAGTGTAGGAGGAAAAGGTACAGATGTAATTAAGACACAATAGGTAGAAGTTCTAAGTATTATTTCGTACAGTTACCTTCATATTAATTATTATTATTACACGGAGTTCCCCACGTTCCACAGTTTATTATACCTTAACTGGTTCAATACGAATAAGCAATCGTGGCTGATCCGCAATTCTTTGGACGAAATAAGGAGGACCACGGGGTGACTCGTTGTTAATCAACGGAAATGGGTCAGCACGTGCTTCGAATGCGAAGTCCTCACCGAAACCATTTTTTCTCCTGGTATAAAAGGGATAAAAAAATGGTGCTCGCCTGTGTTCCCTCAAATAGAATCCATCTAGGCGGATGCCAGATCTCGCTGGACTCTGACTATGACGTCGCACGAACACGTTATTACGGTAAATTGCTAGATCAATGTGATCAATAGAATTTTGTTAGCTGAACTTTCCACGAATTTTTGCATATGTATGTTTATATTTACATACATACGTATTCTGTTCTCTCGCCCGGCTCGCTCCTATTGGCAAAATTAAGCAGCTGCCTAGAGCGTAAAGTTGACAAGGGACGCAAAATGTTTTTTTTTGTTGGCATCTATTGAAATAATGTTTTAAATGAAATATAAGTTGTACCAGAAATGTTTTCAACTACGAATACAAATTCAGAGTAAGGTCATCGAAAAGCTCAAATAAATTTATTATAAATAAAGGGCGCAATTTGGCAAGTTCGCCTAGGGTTTCTATGAATAAATATTCTTAACAGCATATAATATTCGACTGATTCTCAAAGTCGTTAGGTACATAAAAAAAAGCTCCGTACTGAATTCCACTGTTTCGAATTGTTTTCCTAGGAATTCTGAATTTTATTGTTTCGCAAGCTCCGTTCAGTTTGTAATTACTACCTCTCCCCCTTCTGGGTTCCCCAAGAAAAATGTGGCAATTTTTTCACTCTGCAACGCAAAATATAAAAGAACGGGAAAGGTATTAAGGTACCATGACTCCACACCGTCCAGCTGCGCGATCGCAATTAATATTGTTTCCAGCAAACAATAGTCGAAATCGGTTTACGTAAACTACAGTATTACGCATTAATTACCTATGAAAGCAGAATCGAATTACAGCAATGTTTCGCGTAATGCTGATAAATAGCTGAGCACGTTTTATCGTAGATTAAATTCAGTTTATTGAACGCGATGAAACAGAGGTGTTTAAAAATAGTCGATGTTATTTTCCGTGAAAATAGCCTCGAAACGTGGAATACATACACGTTGTCAGCTTTCTAGAGTCCCGTGAATAATTTCTGTAAACTAGATTCTTTTCGTCCCAGCGAGCAATTTTATTTCTGCTTTTTTTTCCGTTGACAAATGAAGAAAACACTCTATTTCCATTAAGCTCCCTTTATCTCCGTGTATGCACAAACAGTTGGTGGCGTGTATCATATGTTTAATATACGGTTATCGGTGCTGTAATAAATCAATGTCGGGAATACAAACGATTCGTATCACATGATAATAACTTCAGGGAACTAGAGGTTATCCCGTGAATACTAATTTCGCTGGGAGCTTGAATTAAACACACCGCCCGGGGGCTGTTTCAAATATCTGCAAGGCATTAGAGAATATTCAGTTTTTACTTGGTGCGGCTGGGATTTCGCTTTGCGCTGCTCGCTTTCCGCGAATCAGCGAAACAATTTCATGAACGGTAATTTATTGTTGTATTTTCGATGTGCAATGTAGGGCAATTATCGATACGATTACGAGCATGAAACACACAGCTGTAGGTAGGTAAAAAAAGACTTGAGGACATTGAGACTTACAAAATTAATGCAAAAGGCAGATAAAATGCAGTGATTCAATTTCTTACAATTAATCAAACACCATGCTTGAATTACGATAACACTACTCTCCTAGCTAAGGGTTCTAATGTAATACTTCTCATATGCTCCCCCTCGTTCTAATAGGTAGCTTCATCTATTGTGCTCAAATGGAGGGTTGAGAATCATTGTGGTGTAAGTGCAAAATTGGATAATTTCAGTTACCTACAGTTTTTAAGCCTTAAAGCTCCATCTGTTTAGTTTTATAGTGAATTAAGGTATAATTTCATTCTTGACTGAAACAAGAACATTTCTTTTTGGTACTTAACTAACAAGAGCAGAGCGTTGCGAAATGTACTGGTATATAATTTCGACTAACAAGGAGGGGTTTTTAGGTATTTGCCGCCGATTGCTTTGGTTTTTTTATATATTTTAGGGGACCGTAAAATAGTAAATACGTGTCTTTTTGTTTTGGCCAGATTGGGGAGTGAAACCAACCCTCAATCTTCATAATAATAGGTACAAAAGTTCCTATTGCGAGTTTAAAGAATATTATAACAATGTGTTGAATAAAACTCAATATACATTTCATTTGCGTCACAGCGTGCTTTTTCTCAGAAAAGGTTCCATATATAATAAAATAAATCTTTTTGGTATTTATTAAGCTCTTTTTATATTATACAAAAAAAAATTAAAAAGAATCTTTACAATTTGTTTTAATTGTTTCTTTACAGTGTCAATATATTAACTCAATTAACAATTTTTGTTGGAAAGTAAGAAAATGGCTTCGGTTTGGAAAAGAAAGTTTGATAAAACAGCCAAAGGATGAATTCTCGGGTGTTACGTAAGAAAAATCTCGGTTATTTCTTGACAAAAATTGTTAATTCATACAGATTAAGAATCTTTTGGAATTTTTTGTTTCGGATAAGAATGAGCCGGGAAATTATCTACGCCGTGAACATACCTTTTTTGGTGGCATATTAACACTGTAAAAAAACAATTAAAACAATTTGCAAAAATTCTTTTTAATTTTTTTTTGTATAATATAAGAGTAGTTTAATAAATACCGAAAAGATTTATTTCATTATATGTTACATTTACTCAGAAAAATATCTTTAAAAATATCTTCATTTTTCGGCCGATCAAAGTAGAATGACCCCCTCAGTATATGTGCATAAATGACTTACACCACTATGAATCTCGGTGCTCCAAATACGAATGATTTAATAAATGCCAGTCCATTAGCAGTTACGGGTGAGAGAAGTCCATGTCGTTCCTTCATTCAGCAACGTCAACTTCCGGTATCGTGGTCGAAACGTTTGCGCGACTCCGTTCAGCGAGCCGCAATGAACGGAAGCTCTTGGTCCATTAATCTCTTCGGTCGAGCAGGATCGATCAATTAACGTCGATAACGCGTGCACGATAATTCCAAGGTACTGTTATCTCGTCGTTACCAAGGAACCCCGCAGTTTTTGCTTTCATCCGCCGTTTTCTTCCTCCCTTGGAGAACGAAAGGCTCGTGTTTGCCTTATGGTGTACCGGAGAACAGAGGGAACTCCATGGGGAGCTCGGTTTCTTCTCTATCACGGCGTTCCCACCTTCCGTTCGTCCCGCCTCGCCCCTATTTCTCTCTTAACGAAAGTGGAAAAATCCACGTCCAGCATTTATCTCGTGAAAACCCCGTTTCTCGCGGAGAAGTCGTTTTATTTTTTTCGCCGTTCGATCGTCGTCTTGTCCGCGAAATGTCGCGCGCTGTGGACGCTCTGCCCATTAACTCCGAAACACGTTGAGCATTTAATGGAAACGATTTAGTTACACGGGATATCTTCCGTCGGCTGTGTTAATTCACCAGATACGATTTTTGCTATCCTCTCTCGCAGCGGTTTTCATTTGCACTTCAGGCGGCATCAACATCGACGCGAACGCGAATTCTTTGTATTAGTTTTATACGAGCTGCTGTGTTCGAGTGGAGGCACTCTGTGGCGCGCAGAATTGAAGTGGGCAAGCTATAGTAATGTATTTTTCATTTAATAAATGCGTTGCACGATTTCAAGATAGTAACTAAAAAATGGAAGCATTAATGTGTTTGTATTATTACTCTCCTTTTTTTCAATAATCCTGCGCGCCTGGTATTTAACCAAATAGTGGAAGTTAACAGTTAAACGTTTGTGTAATGTAACATAATCATTAATCATATCCCGTCACGCAGCGTTATGAAATTCTCTACGGTAGTTGCTGATCGATTAATCGCTCCGGCAATTAATTCCATTGCGATTATCTATGATATTCGACTCACTGGTTTGTAATTAGGACACTGCAAAGAGTAAGTATAAGCGTAATGAGCTATTAAATATTTGATTCCACACGGTGAACATATCACCGTGTACATTCTTCGCAAATTTCTTCGACTTTCTGTAGATCAAGAGTGCTTTTAATAATTCATAATTTCAGCATACAATGTGAATTAAGATGAAACTAATCGTTTTAAATAGAGATCCAAAATAACAGTTATTTCCAAAATTCTTTGGCAACAAGTCATTAAGCTGGATTCTTATTATTTAAATGTAATCCCGTTATCATTAAATCTCAAAGAAATTTTTGATAAAATGAAATGATTAAATATTATTAATTTTTGTTCTGATTACGTCTACCCATTATTAAAAATTAAAATTTGTTTGGTCACCAATAACCATTATCGATGGCGGAAATTTAATTTTAGTCACTAGTAACTAATGCAAACGACCGAAATTGTTTTTGTTTACCAGTAACGATTATCGATGACCCGAATTTTATTTTGGTTACCATTATCGACTACGAAAAATTGTTTTGGTTACCGCTAACCAATATACAGGTGGAAATTTTTTTCTGGTCACATTCGATGACTATCAATTATTATTAACATTAATGATAATTAGTATTCATTGACAACATGAAAAACTATTAACTATAAAACTTATATATTTTATTATGGAAAAACGGTAAATTGTACTACAATATCTTTTATCCCATTCTTTGATTCAAATATATTTTCATACCGTTTTTTCCTTAATAAAATATATAAGTTTTATAATACTTATTTCATAATATCAGCTTTATTTCATTATCAGTAATGCTAATTATAATAATTATTGAGAATGATCGAATGTAAGCAGAAAACAATTTTGCCGTCGATATTGGTTATCCGTAACCAAAATAAAATTCCCATCATCGATAATGATTACCGGTAATCAAAAAAATATGAATCATTTTTAATAGTTATTCACTACCACAATCATTTAATTAAACATATCAACTCTTATACCATAACTTTTAAAATTTATCTTATAACAGTCATGATGTCTGGTTTAAACGCAGTTTCCCATAAGGGGTTTCGAAGGGTGTATCGAAGTCTAACATAGGCCGTGTTCACCAGTTGGGCTGAAGTGCTTGTTCAGTACAAATATGCACAGCGAGCCTGCCTCAACGTGTTGTCAGAAACCCTAAAATGGGGCAAGGTTATCGTACCAAGCTTTGTATACATGTAGAGGCAAATAAGGGGTTGTTGTGCCGAACATCTCCCATATTCCAGCGATCCACCTTCCTGGACTCCTTCTTTCCCCAAAAACTTGGACTGAAAGGAAAACAGCTTTTCCATTCTGTATCTGATATTTAGTAAAAGCTAGCGCGAGAATATATTTAGCAGCTATCGAGTAGGTATTTGTATCTCGATTGCAAGCAGAGTATCGAGTCCTCGAAGGATCACTTTGGAAGAAGTAGAAGATTTTCTACGTGTATCCCGCTCGCGATTCTTTTCCTCCTTGCCGCACCGCGCGCAATATTAACGATGGGCGAAATTTATTACCTCCCTCGGCACTTCCGTCGTCAAATGTTCAAAGTTTCAGCGATTTCGTGCAACACGTGTGGTTCTCTGGATTTTCGATAAACGCGTGAAAAATGGCGACCGTATCTCTGACAACTTGCTACCACGCGATGAAAACGGGACGTTTGTCGCGCGCGGCCGCAGGTAGTAATATCAATTTGTATCGGCAAGATTTCGAGCGTGAGCTGTAAAAGTGTCGTAAAACCATCGTAACATCGATTCTGAACAGGCATGAAAATACTCTGACGGGGTGAATCAAGGATTCGTACCACCACTTCATGTTCACTAACAAAACCCCAGCGGGTCATGGGGAAAATATTAAGAGGAGAATGATAAGGAAGGAGGGAGGAGATGAGAATCAAAAGGGAAATCTGCTAATCGATGGAAGGGATCAATACTTTTTTGATAATAAATTAAAGTCCAACTTTATTTTTATCTGTCCAATGCAAAATGTAAATAAATATGAATTTATAAAGATACAAGCATTCTGTGCTCTGCTACAAGGAAACTCGCTCTCCTTATCAGAAATTCAGTCTCAGGTTTTCCTCGAGAAGATTTCGGCCACTCCCAAAGGGACACTGCCCCCAAGTTTGAATCATTCCTCGGTCAGTCGTGTCTCGATTACCTACACCGACCTATATTAGCTTCGACGATAAACCTTTTCTTCCTCCCCTTTCGTATTTTTTTGCGGCGATACTGTGCTCGCACCCTCGGTATAAAAATTTCTTTTAATCTCCCTCTTTCGTGCACGCGCTTTGAATGTGAATAAACTCGTAAATGGAACTTGAACTGTGTTTTTCCAAAATCGAACAACCCTGTTGACCCTTGAAATCGAATAACCCTCGAAGCACTCTGTCGATCTCGACCACAAATCACAGATGGGCAAAATTTGTATTTAAATAAAATTTCGAATAACGAATAACAGTTAAAAAAATTATACATCATGTGTCGAATAAAGTTTATTTTTTTATTCGTCGAAAGTTTCAACTCCAGCGTCGAATAAATTTTTCAACTTTAATTGTAACTTTAACTTTGTGGTCTTAATACGACGTCGAATAATTTTCTGGCGCACGTCCGAGCCGCTGAAGACCAGAGATCGCGGCCTGGCGCGCGCGTTACAATAAAATATAGCTCAATGACGATCCTCGGCATCTCGAACGCGCGCCAGAAAATTATTTGAAGTGGAATAAAATTAAAATTAAAGTTAAAGTTATAATTGAGAAATTTATTCGACGCAGAAATTAAAACGCTCGACAAATAAAAAAGTTAACCTTATTCGTCAAATAATCTAATGTTAAAGTAACTTTTATTTGATCCGTTAGTTAAATTCTGTCACAAACAGCCCTTCTTCAAAGAATATTTCTATCACCTCTTCGCTCCTGTATCGAACAAAAAACCAAAGTTTGAGTGCCGTGATAATGAAGTTCAGTTTTGGTTGTGCGTTAATTGAACATACGAAACTAATTATTATCACGCCGTTGCGAGAGTAACGAACAGGAAGCGTTTGATGCACGCTATCTAGGAAGAATGAAATCCATACCGGTATTTTTCATTAAAGCTCGTTTTCCCGTGTGGCGAAGCCGCCACGAAAAATTCGTCGATAGTTGGACGCCAGTCTCTACGCGGCGGCGTCCCACGAAAATTTCGATAACGTTTTCATAGCATAAATTCTAAGCCCGAACTGTGGTATCGTTACCACGAGGTTCGCGTGATTCGGATACGCTGCCTGGTCCCCTCGATATCTCCAGGTCGTTGGTGGACGAAAATCCATCAACGGGTTCGTAAAATCCGTACCTACCTTCACCGAAGAGGATTTATAGCTTCTTTTACGTGACTGCAAACGTGTCGTTAGTTTCGACTTAGCCCTCTGCGATATACGTTTCCTCTGCGTACAAAATCTTCGACAGAAAGAGAGAGCTTTCTAGAGCAACGTATTAAATTGGGACGGGATTGTTGTATATATTTCGGGTGGATAAATTCACTTCCTCTCAGCTTTTATTGGAATTCATGGCTGTTTTCTTTGGACACTCAAGTATTTCTTTACGTCAATAGTTACAATTTCTTCATTATTTAATTACCAATTTTTCATATCTAGATTTCAAATTACGATGTGGTTTATGATGAATGTGTTCTAAGTACCCTCCATTACTGCTGTAGAATGTCCCCATACACTCTCTAACCACGTTTTAACGGCAATTTGTGTATGCCACTTTCCACCTGTCCCATTTCTAGCATAAGATTGTGAATAGACGTGTCGAAATGATGAAGAAACTAGAGGCAACAAAGTTTTGACGAAGATCCCCTTGGGTTCAATGAATTGCTTTAATCTACGAGAGAATACACGAATATGTTGGGTAGCACGACCCCGCGTTTGTTGTCAAAGTTTCTCCAATATTTTAGGATAATGCAGCAAACTTTCCTGTCCCTGTTCCAGTCACGGCGCTATTGCAAATGCGACCTTCCGTTTAACTTTGTTCCACGCTTGTTTCTGATTTCTGTAATAGGAAGCCGATGATACATATTTTTTAAACCACAGTAACGCGGATGCTACCAAACAAACCAGTCGACAAAGAGTTAGTTTAATTTCATGACTAGACATTACTAATACTACAATGATTATCAGAAAAACAAATAATAAACATTCTCTGCATCAAAAGAATTATAATTTGACTCGAACAACCACGTGCAATGATTTAGGTGTAGTACAATCAGAGATGGGCAAAAAATTATTCGAAATATAGATTTGTGTACGAAATTTTTATTTCAAATAATTTTTTGCCCATGTCTGAGTACAATACGGTAAATTTATTAGAAAATTTCAAAGCTTTTGAATGAATTGTATAAAGTTACATATAAATAATATTATAATACATGTAAGAATCTATATTTTTATAAATAAGGTATTCATTATTCTCGTATAATACTGGAATGAAAATATGTTAGAAATTCACATATGAAATCGATAGAATTTAAAAATTCAATCAAATGCGACACGGGTTTTCAATGTTTAATCAATTAGAAATTTTGTAGAAATCATTTTCTTATCAAGTGTCGTATTATTAAGGGCTGGAACAAAAAAATTCGACAAAAAATTTCGATTCCTGTAGCTAAGGACCACCCTACTATGCAACACTAACCTTAGTGTTCCCAATTTTTCACTAAAGTAGGTACGAATTGTTTCTTTAATACGAAAAACGTAAAAAAACGGTCCCTGAATTGTAATAAATCTAACACCTGTCATGCAATACTACGGCATTCGGGCATATCGAACGAAGGAAAGTATTCATTTTTACCCTACTTTATAATACATTATAATACCCTACTGCATCTTCCATAGTAAAAAACCTCAAAAGAAGCAACTTATATGGAAAAATTCAGGTCGAAGGAGAGTAAACATTATTACATACTCCGGGACGAAACTGGGGAGGGCATCGAGTGCATCTATCCCGGGCGCCTATTTGCGAGGGGTACCAAACGAGAAATCTTCTTAGAGAAAAGACATCATTTCCGAAAAATCACAGTTATGACTTTATTCAAATTTCTATATATATTAAGTTATTTCATTAAGAATAAAGGAGGTACACATTATATGGAAAAGTAGTTAAAATTGATCTATTTAAAATTTATTTATCTGTTACCAAAGAGCAAACAAATTAGGGCACCTGCAGTACGTTCGAAATCACTTAATAAACACGTTTATTGTAAGTCTTTTTTATATAATGTGTCAACCCAAATCTCCTAAGCTGGGCAATATAAGGGGGTAAAATATTGGGGGGAGGCTCACCCCTGCGCGAAGCAACCTAGTTTCCTCTTCTCCACTTCCACTCTTTGTCACCGTCCACCAAACAGAACTTACGACGCGTCCCAATTGTGCCCCATTCTGGACGTCATTCAAGAAGGATCGGATTCATTGCATCAGTATCATGACAGTAATATGAATGGCTGGCCACGTGACCACACAGCCCGAATTTTATCGTTGCGTCGATCGCATTTATGGCCTGTCGGGCGCGAGGTATAGCCCAAAGCGGTCTCTGCACAGCCACTCACCGATAAATAATTACTGATATTGTTACACGGCTGGCGATGAATCATTATTGACGCGGACCAGTTTATAGGCAGTTAAAACTAACGTGTAGCGATCTGTGCACGGGGAACGATTTCCGCCGACGCTTTGAGCGTCTCCCCTCCTCTCCAGGCGTGCCATAAAATTTTCTCTGAAACGCCGGAGGGGTGGTTGGCTACCTCATCCTCGTTGAAAGTCAAATTTGATTCCATGGAACGTTAAAGCAGCCTCTTCTCGCCGGGAGATATTAAAAGTCGGCAGGCTGTCATTCTTTTCAGGCGAAACTTTTCAGAATTCCGAGAAAGCGCATTGCACCGTGATACATTTTATTACGCAGAGATTCGTTATCCCCGTCAGGGAAAATTGCAGTTACGTCGACGAAGATGAAGCAATTTGCGGGAAAAGAATAGACTTTCGCGCAGCTGGTGTAAAAAAGTTAATGCGGTAAATCGAATTTCGTGCAGGCTCTCGTTGATTCCCCAATGATTCTTCGGAATGAGGTAAAGTGGTCTCGCGTTGCTCTCATTCCCAGAACCGTAATCGCGCGTATCGTGTACCAAGCTGCATTCCGCTATACATGAAAATGGTTGATGTCGGCTGTAATATCGACACCGTTTCATCTTCAAATCCCTTTTCACAGACTCCATTCGTGGGCAAATGTAGGTGAAACAGTATATTTGAGTGTCACGGAAGTCGCGCCACTCGTTTCCGCGTTGCAGAACTCCTATAGCTCTGTCGAACGTCGGCTGATCTCAAATTCTATCGGCATACACAGTTTTCTCCGGCGAGAGTCGATTTAATCGACTCCGCCGCTCAGTGATGCCGTAACCACTTTACGCTTTCAGGCACTTTAACGCACTCGTGAGGCAAAACGGCCAATAATCAATAACGTCTAGTCGCGCGAAAACAAGGACAATATCAATCGTATTTAGTGCGCCGCCTGGTATAAATGGCGAGCGGAGCCTGGTTCAAAGGGGTGTCGCGATGTTTAGACCGCAAGCAAGTGGCAGGAAGTCCGGCACTGCAGACTTGGGGGAAATCTCGTCAAGTGTTATAATTAGTCCGTCGGCGTCGGAAGTAATTAATATTTCCTCACCTAATTTAGATTTTGTTTCAGTTGGGAATTTCTAACTTGGGTACGCTAGAGAAATTTATTGTAGAGGGTAAAGTGTTATACGAGGTGTTCCGTTTATTTCGAGTAGCCAATATGTTCATTACTATTGCCGATACGAAAAAATATACCGGGGGCAACTTTGTTTAGAACAACGAATTTTGTGATTCATGATGTTTTCGCTCGTGGTAATTTTTTTCCCTTCAACTATCGTGAGTTTTTCAGTCTAGGCTGGGCCATTTGAAGGCCAACGTATCGTACATGTCTGATACGATACTTGATACGATGTCTGATCATTCTTTATCAGCGACAATAAAATATGTAATTACTATTAAAAAACTGTCGATGACCGTGAAAACTGGAAAAATAAAATTCAATCTATTTTATTCGATATACATATTATATCATTCAATACATATTAACTTTCTTTCTTATTCCTATTTTTGTATTGCGCAATACAGACGCTTAATAATAATAATAACATGCTTTTTTCTTACAAAAGTTACTCACACACATGCTTAATAACCAACATAAATAATGACTTAAAGAACAGATATAAAACTAATTCCGTTTAATTATTCTACCGTAGCGGAGCACGGGTATTTTGCTAATCTATATAGATACCTAATGTGTAAAATATTCACTAAACAAGAATGTATTTACACTAGTACCTACATCAGTATGTAATGAATTTGTCCTATTTACAATGGAATCAGTCCCTGGAACAAGTACAAAGCATCGAATACGAAACGCCGACAACTGATTCATTTTGGTCGTTTAAAAATGTCCAGTTGGAGGATCGCCGTCGCGCTCCACTTTACCAAGCGGCCTTTGGCCTTTGCCAATCGGTCTCATTAATTAGTCGGATTTGCGACGCCGAGAATCGGCGCGTGAAGTTGGCAGGAGCATTAATAAGTGGCGGGGGTTCCGTGTTCCAAAGTACCATTGAGCCGTGACGCCCAGCATCCGGCGGCGTTCCGCGTCGAAAACGATCATCGACTTTCGTCGGCGTCGAATCGAAGCACGTCGACTGGTAAAATGGAAAAACGTGACTGGCGTCCCGACGCCGGAATCTAATTACTGTGCGGCGGGAAACAGAAAATCGAGCCTCCTCGTTGTTCGCGACGCCTTCGATATTATTCAAATTTAATTATCAGCCGATTTCTCCTGCGTTTGCTCGACTTTGTTCAACGGTCCCAATTCATCGGTGCCACCGTGCCGTTAGCATTTGTAATTTTGCCAACGAACAGCTCCGGCGAATCCATGGGGAACGCCTCGGGTTTTCTCTCTGTTAACTCATCCTGCTGAACAAAGTGAAAAAATGTTCGGTTTCAATAATAATGTGGCCATATATATATATATTTTTATATTTCGTAAACGCTTAAGAAATAGGTAGGGTAAACTCGGGTAAATTGGTGATAATTTTAGAATTTCTCTAATAACTGCTAATATTGGGATATTCTGAAAGTGAGTCTAGGATATGATGATAGGCCAGACATCAGAGAAACAAATGATAGGTTAACAGAAATTTACTAATTATATTTAATTGAAAATATACAAAATTACGTTGTTATGACATACTCTGGTTATTCGGTGATAGTACTCTGGTAATTCGGTGATAGTTCTCGCTAGCCCGTGATATGGCCATCAAATACTTTTTGTATTTTATTTTATATAATTTTACATTGGTTTACATTATTTTAAATTATTTTAAATTATTTTACATTATTTCACACTATTTTATATTATTTTATATTATTTCACATTATTTTATATTATTGTTATTTTGTGTATAATCAATCGTTTCATGATCGTTAGACGTGTGATACGTAAGGACACATGGTTTCTGGTAATTGCCATCAGAATTTCTCGAACATCACAATCAGAAACGCAAGTTCGGGAACACGAAAAATAAAAATTTAGTCACTTTTCGTACGCAAAAATAACACTGATGCCTTATTGTATGATAATTTCCAGAGTAAGACTTGTTAAAGTGTTCTTTTACCAGCACTTACATGTAGTTTGAACTTTCCATTTATCTTCTAATCCCCGATCTTCACCTCCGATTAAAGTCCCGGTCAGTGAACGACCAATTAGATGCTATCATGTGGCACCCGTTGGCCAGTTGGATGCTATCATTTGGCAGTTATATGGAACATAACTTTAACTGTAAAGCACACATAATACATAAACAAGCGATCGTCTGGAACTAGCGCGAAAAATTTCACGAATAATGCGCTGCTGGAACAAAATGCTCTCTCACTCTATCACACTAACTTCAATTGACTAATTATTCTACCAAAACATAAATTAAAAGATCAAGGCTATTTGTTAGCCTTTGTTCCATCTAAATTGAGTCAAACAATTCCAAGTTACAGATGAATGAGAAAGTATCACCGAATATCCTGTATCACCAATTTACCCGAGTTTACCCTATTCATATTTTACATGTTCCATTCATGCAGCTGCATCAATTTTGAGCGTCGGAATTCGACAATCTGCGAACAACGTGGATTATGAGGCGTTACTAATCGATAGGACATTCTCATTTAACTGCTATTAGATCGCGCAGCCGCGTCCGTTTCACGTCTCTTTGGCCTAATTAACCAGGTGAAAACGAGATTACGCGGAATCTCGCTAAATATCGCAGCTTCGCTGTTGTTTGTCACAGTTTCAGCAAGCGCCTCCGCCGTTCTAATCCGAGCCTGTATTACTCCATGTCTCCGACTAATCGCTCCGCGCCACTAGATCCTCGGTGCGGTGTCGTGCACGTAAAACTGTTATAATTATTCACACGTAGGTGTCACTTTAATAATATAATTTCACGGAACCTAACGAGCAAACATTTTACACTTTTTCTCTGAAGTGAAATTCACTTTAGAGATCTCCCGTAGAGAACACTGAAATGCGCTTTTTCCCGGAAGCTTTTGTAAAAATGTTAAGACTTGAAAATACTTCATTTAATTTAACAATTCAACGAATTTCCTATGAGTATTCCAATAATTCTCTGTGTTCGAACACAACGATGACTTACTGCACAAATATTGTTCGTCCATCTTTCGTGAAATTTTGAAATGGTGTATTTCTTTAATCATAAAGTACCCCTCCATTTATAAAACTATTTTTCCGAAAACGCTAGAATTGAACATACAATATCAACAAATCATTTCAACTATCACCAAACGTTCCCAGCTAACACCGCGGTGCCGCGTGACCGTGTGGTTTTAGCTTTGACGTGAAAAATATTAATACTCTTTGTTTCCGCTAAAAAAAACTGCCTAGAAGCTGTGGACGACAGCTAAAATTGGTCGATTACCCCCGACCCGAGGAGTAAAAATGCAGGCATAAAAGAGCAACCGCCCTTCATCTAAAGTTTCAACACCATCCCCTATCCATCTTGACCAAAAGCAGAGAATTGCTATTAATTTCACGGCCCCCCATCGCGGCATTTAATTCCTGACATTCGACCGGAGCGCGAGCCCAAACAAATTAACGAACGCGAAAAGTGTTAAGCCAGGGTTGGATTGGTCGAAGCTGCGGCGCGGCCAGCGGTAGATTATGAATATCGCGAAAATTGCAGGTTGATTTCGTCGTTGAAGTAGGGATCGAATCGTACCGAGCACGCGGCACCGTTCCAATTAACTTGGCGGAAACGAGATTACCGGGAATTTAGCGCCCCTATCAGCCGGAATATCGTTTGTCAGTACACCAGCGCCCCTCTAATTGTACACGGGCCGCTTAAAACCGTTAGATTCCGAGGTGACGAGGCTTTGATGAGCAAAATCGAAACGCACCGTAGACTGAATGGCAGGAAATTGGGACGGCTATGCGCTGCCCCTCTTTTTACCCTTCATTACGCGCCTCTCGTGTCACTGGGAAACACGCGCGAGCAGAAAAGAGCTGAAATTTCACGGAGACCGACGGTTGAACAGATTCTCCATTTTCCTTAATTCGATTAAAGAAGCTTGCATTACAGCAATGCTTAAAGAAATTGCGAGATTTCGCTCGAATTAAACGGGTTGCGTTCAACAGAGAACAGAAGGCTGTCTATTAGCTTCTTCGAAGTGAATTTCACCACGTCGCTGCGTTCTCGGAATTTGAATAGCCGTCTGGATGCTCTAAGTCGACTGAGCAGTAAAAAATCACCCGTTCTACAGATGTTCATCGCGGAGGAATTTGCAAGTGAACGCTGGCTGGCGATTTTTAGCCATTTTTACGCGAAGCTTAAAGCAACTTCCATTGGCCCGACTCGCGTTTCCTCCGTCGTCCAATTTCCGTCTGGTCCTGAAATGGAAATCTTGTTCCCAAAACCTTTGACATCCAGGCGTAGCGGGTGTATTACAAGGATGTCTGCCGCGTACAGCCGCGATTCGCTGTAGCGGTTTTTTGTCGCCAGTCAAAGTGCATCCACCTGACGAGCGGGGGAAGCAATTTTATACTCTGACTTTGAACTTCGTACTCATTACCGGCGCTTTCCTTCCGTCTCCAATATTTTACCCAGAGCTCTTCATTTCATTGTTTATTTTCCTCGTTCCGCAGAAGCTAATCGCGTGCCCGGCAATCGTATCTTTGAGGAGCAGTTTGTCGGTCGTGTCCAAGTAACGAGGTAATTTGATCCGCACACAACTCGTTTACCGGTGCAATCACAGCAACGATATCCATGCAGCGTCCCTATTGTGCAATGTTGGCAGGCAAATGAAACCTCTGTGTTTTCATTTGCCCATTCAGCTTGCGGCTTCAAATGGATATTTATGGTAAATTGCCACCGTTTCGATGATAATGCAACTAGCGAACGGAATGTATGAGTCAGTTTGGGGGAGATAGCTGTCAGTTAGTTTCTCTTCACATTCGCAAACCGATGATTAAAGCGTGCACTTTCTATGAAAACCGTATCTGCTGCGGGAAAGTTAAAATGAAGCGGATATTAACTTTCCTATGTGACGTTTAGTGTTCTTTGAAGCGATTATTGCAAAAAATCGCCGTAAAATATTATCCCCACGCATCGTTGCTTCTAGAAATATTTAATCCTGCTTCATCCTGTCTGGTCAATCGTAATTTTTCACGAGCATGTACACTGTTCCCCTTGAATTGTGGATTCGATAAAAACGCGAACTTTTAAAGGCACGATCGCGAGGCTGCGTATCGTAAATAACGTAGGAGGCCGCGCCGCTTAAATGACAACGCATTAATCACGCACGAGGGAAATACGTAAAAATGTTGAGCGTTCAGTGAACGGTGAAATGCAGGCAGGAAGAAAAAGGGATTCACATTTTTGTTGGCCTTCGTGCATACATGCGCGTCCCCTTATTTAGGTTACGCAGAGAAGCTTTCGTGCCAGTAATTCTCAAACCACCGAAGCACAGGGAATCCCTTTGGAGAAACAAATTACAATGAAATTGGAAGAAAAGTGTGGGAACCCGTATTTCTCTGAACGACTGGTTGATCGAATATTTCTCAGAAAGGTTTTCACCTGGAATCGTCTCACGATACCTACAGTCAGCGAACACAGGAAATAAATAACACCAAGGCACAGAGGTGGAAACATCTCACCCACTCTTGACACATTATTGAAACTCAGATATTAAAAGCAACACGTGCACTGTTTTTGGAATATTTAAAAAAAAAGTCACTCTGTTCTAAAGTGAACTATATCCTCGCGAGAATTAACTGTTCAACTATTTTAGTATCATTTATATGATAGTACCATTACGTGACATTAATCTACAACCCCCAGATTACGATGCCTGGCGTTTTACAGTTGAGAAACACTGGGACGGCCATTGTAATCCGACAAAACATTTCCCTCCCGTTGCATCACGTTCGATGTAAATACCAGAGTCCCCTTTATTTGAATTTTTCGCGCCTGCAAGAGCAGAATTCCGTCGTCGCGCGATGGCTAGAGGAGAGTGCGACAGCGTCGTTCGTCAGTCAGAAACAATAAACCGCCTTTCGACGAACGTGATCGGTTTAATCGGTTTTGCGGCGCAGGAACGACAGAACGAGCGTATTACTCCGTGAACGAAATTTTCCATCAAATATCGCCGCTGCTAGCAAAGATTTCGTTGATAACCCGTCAAACTGTTTCGTTCTCCCTTTTTTTTCTGTTTCTCTGGTGTGGCAATCAGTGTTCTAGGTCAGTCTGTTATTACGACGAACAAGGATTGCGGTTACGTTCGTGATATCGTTTCTCCACGAAGCATGTCAGTTTTCCAGGAAAAGCGAATGTCAGACTGAATCGAGGGGATTTTGATTGGACGCTGATGGTCGGGAGAATGAAATTTGAACGGCGTAAAATTGATTTTCAATTGAAATGTCAAAAGGATACTGGGTTAAATTTGTATCGATCTCTTAGAAGATTAAAAGAGAAAGGTGTGGAGAAGAGAATTATGAGAGTAATAAACGCGTAATCAATTTGTGTAGATTAGAGTGGAGCTTAAAAGTTAAAAGAAAAATTAAATATTTTTTTATATGTCTTATCACCCCGATTTGTTCCTTTAGATATACAAACACTATATAAACACTTTGGACAATACATTTTTATGTACATATCTAATACGTAATATGTTTTAATACGTGTTCATATTCTGTTCAATTTTATTTTTTATAAAAGGGAACAAATTGAGATGGTAAGAAGATCATATTTTCATAGTTGAAAAATAAGCTCCACGAATTAAGAATTAGGAGCGTCAGAGGTAGAAGCGACTTTTTGTTTCTATCGTAAAACCGATCTCCTTTCTTCTGCTCATTACATGCAGCATGATGCATAATGGAACTTTCAATCGATGCACAGTTGGTACACTGTTCTACAAGCAAGGTGTGAGTGATTAATGACTTTTTAATTGAATCTCTTGTAATTTCCTTCAAGCATGACGTGGCTAATTAAATGCTGAACACCTTGTAATATTCATTTTCTTTCTGTGTTATGAATCATATTTTTTGCTATTTTAAAGGTAGTATGCACTTTAATTTAAAATGTCGATATTATAGGAATTGTTTTGCTTAAATCTAGTCAGTGTTTTCTGTTTCCTGTGTCGATGCAGTAAAGTAAATGAGTGTGAAGACTTTTCGTTTTATGTGTCTAGTTCAGGGTTGAGCATACAAGAGAATCTAATTTTTGTTCATAATCATGAAACAAAGCATTCTGTGTGCCCAGGCGTGGTCTTCTGCCTGTGAGAGGCAAAGAAACGGTGAAATGATTAACAGGAGTTGTGGAAACGACGGAAATGTGACTTCCGAGTAAATTGAATTTAAGTTGCAATTGAATTTCCGTTACACCTTTCTCGCATTCAAAACTCTAAACTATTCCCTCAATTAGTTCAATACATATATCTACGTTTAAGTTTCATTACGTTCAATCTCCGTTGTCAATATTTACCTACCTCCTTTGAAACTGCTTATACTGTATCTATATTTGCACTTATTGCAACTGTTTTATTAATTGAACGAGATACAAAGTTAATTATAAATAATATCAAACTGTGGTAGCTAAATCGAGGAATGAGAAAGTAATAGAAGGGTTTCAAGAAGCGTTTGAAATTTCTAGCCATCAGAGAAGGGAAATATTAACGAGCAGAGTTTATATTAAACGCGTTGCAGGGTTTGTCGAGCAACGAGAAGTTTATTATTTCAATCGCGAGAATGGTGGCTTCCTGAGTTTTAATTAAATGAAACTTTTCTTTTCCTTCGGAGGATTTTCCTTCTCGGTCATTCATGTCGTAGTATCATCGTGGCATTCGTTCTCACATTGTCATTGCGAAAATGCTTTTTCATCCCTGAGCTTCCACGGTTCTGTGACAGCTTTCTATTTGGACATGCTTTCAAGAAGAAATTCTGCTTCATCATTTTGGAGTATTTTGTGTAGGAATGAAGAGGGTTACATAGGTTCTTAAAGATGCACGTGTCATCGTGTATCACAAATTTCGGAATATTAAAAAACTACTAGACGAAGGATAAGGTAGTTGACCCAGTCGTCGATCGGTACCCAGTCGTCGATCATTTGAATTAATATTGAGATTTTATAAGGTTTTTGAACAATATTGTGGATAGGACAAAATTGCAAATTAATATTTAAGAGTCTTTACCTACATATATCATCACAATATTGTTCAAAAACCTTATAAAATCTCAATATTTAAGTGATCGACGACTACGTCTAAACCGATCGACAACTGGGTCAACCACCTTATTAGTCACAAGTTCCCTTCAATTATCAGTACAGATCTTTTGTTTATTCAATCTTCAGTGATTGTAACAAAATGTCCACAGCTAGTATATACTTTGTAAAGTTTTATCATATTGGCTTGTCCATTGTGACGTGGAGCTTATTTTGCGCAAATGTTGTGGTTTCTAAAATAATATGAATATGGATGTTACGGGTTGACCAATAACTAATATGTAGTATTAAGACTATTAAGGCCAGGTTGGTCCACAGGGAATTAATACAACCATAATCCTATGAAATACTTCGGAAGAAACTTTCGAAATCCGATTGTCCCAATCCGAAGTACTGAGTCGGATTACAGAATGTTACATTCTAGCCACTAGAACGGTATTCATGATAACGATGAACGTTGTGAAATTTTATACAAATTTGGTATTAAATTCTTTTTAGAATGAAGTATAGTTTGCACGTTGAATATAATGGTTATGCATACTTGCAAAGTACTATTAAGATACTAGCCAAATACCCGTGCTTCGCTACGGTATTGACGACGACCGTGGCGCGAACCGCTCTCCGCTCTCTAAGCCGCGAGGCAGTGCGGCGACCTGACGTTGCTTCTTCACACATTTTCTCATTAAATCCCTTAAAGAAACTTATAATCTGATGATTACTAAGCTTTGTTAATAAAGTCATTAATTCCTTTAAAGAAGCGTCGTAATAAAGGTGGGTGTCTTGCGGGTTATCTATCTTTTTTCAGTAAAGGAGTGGGATTTTTTTTAAAAGATTTTTCAGAGGGCACCTAGATGCTAAGAGGAACCTACATACCGAATTCCATGGTCATAGGATCGGTGGCTCCAAAGAAATCGTGATTGCCAGTCAGTGGTATTTGATTTGAATTTTATATTTATAGATTTTACGTTTCACTTTAAACGAGCGATATTCAGCTTTTTCGTTCACTTTTCGGTACTGTAAGAACAAAGATCTATTTAGGCGTTGCTTGGTCCAACTTACGACTAAATTTAGTTAGAATTCGGTCATGTGTCAACTAGGTATTTGTGCTCTAACTTCGAAGCCGAACTCTGTATTTACTTTGTAAAATCATTGGATTGGCAACTTGCACATGACCACGATAACTTAAAACAAGATTTGTTCGCTGCCTTCCTCTATAATTGTAAGCAACATATCTTGATAAATAAAGCTTTTCTCTTGAAGATTAAGTAGAACTTGGCATTAGAAGGAACTATACCCACTATTTGAAATTGTACATTAATCTTGTAAGAAAAAAAAGTAAGATTGTAGTTTAAGAGCTTGAGTTTAAAAGTGATCTTCTAAATAGCTACGTTTCCATTAAAGGCTTGCATTCTTTATCTAGTACTTACATTTTTCACAATTCTACAGATTCAAAGTGCCCTTCAGCCTTTCCTACAGGTCCTATCTGTTATCAGATTCTATTGCGTACCCATTTTGAGATTGCAATTAAGTAAAACTCGGCCATTAGGAAGATTACTCGGTTAGTATTCCGCGTTTCTCTACTCAACTCGAACGTGTAATTGCTGGCTACTTTCATTAAGGATTACCAGCGATCTCGAATCCTTGGGTGAAATGACCCTCCTACCACACAGCGCGATTCCATACCTTTGGCAACTTTTCGAAGCTGAGCTTCGGAACCCACTGTGCGCTTTCCGACTTACATGCTCAATTGAACTTACGTCGGATTTTGAGGGTTAACTCTGGTCGGTCGTGGTACATTGAGCCGAGAGTAATATTTGGATGGTCGTAAGTGCCTTTGTCGAATATCGTTTTCGAGATGCCTTGGAATTTCAGTACGGTGATAACAAACTTTGGATAGTTATTGCGAACTTAACGCCGAGATAAATTCTTGCTGCGAAGGGATACATTGATTCGTCGACAGCTTTGATTAATTTCAATTCTAGCAGTCGTAGCAGAAGCGGTGAATAAATGTTTGGAAAACAAATTCTGGCATTATTCTAAAGCAATACCTTTCTGTTATAACGATTGTTGCAATCGGTGATCAATAATAAACGTATTTAATCGTTTAAAGCTGAGAGGTGATCCGATGGGATTATTACATAACAATGTAGTTTCAATGACAATCCATTGTAGTTAACTTGATATTTTCAAGTGATCGGATTTGTGTATGCAATTAGAAGCCGTTCACACTGGCCATATTGTGTGATTTTCGTTGCAGCGGTCGAAAATTTCATCAGTCTCGTAAAGCAAATCACTTTTAATAACTATGTGAGCTTTAATTGTACTGTACTCACATTTTCGGGTTATACTTCACCTATACATATTGTAAATAATAATTCACTAATCAGATACTACACTAAGTACATATGAGGCAGTCAGAGCAACAACGGGGTAATTCACATTTTTTTCGAAATTGAGTTAGTAGTAATAATGTATTCTAAGAGGATCCACTAACCATATAAACTAGGAAATTTTTTTTTCAATGTAGGTTAGTCCGTTGTTGCTCTTACTGCCTCATATATGTTTACCTCCTCCAAAGTAGAATGTGTCTGCACGTAACCAGACTCCCGTAAGTAGAACGTATCGACCAATGGTCAGGCAACCTTCAGTAGAAAACTGCATATGAGCATTCTGACCAATAAATTGTGTTCTTCTTATTGTAATTTGCAAATCCCCGCTACCTCCCATGAAAAATGATTCTGAATTTGAAATTCACAGTTCTCTAAACCAACGATCAATATTTAACGAGGAAAACGCTTTCATTGAAAATCGACAGGTCTGTTGGATCAGCAGTTTCTGGCGCTGGTTGCATGAATCAGAACCTACTGGAAACTTGTGATTAAGCAGATGCAAATTTCTTCTTGCGCCCAGTCTGAATTGCGGCTGGATAAACGTTTTCTCGCAAGATCCGTCTGCCCTCGAATGCGAATCGCCCGAAGCACTCGCCCATCTTCGCCAACTCGTTTGTAGATCCCTCACCTAACCGCAACGGACTTTGGAGGAGTGTGTATTCGCATTTTACGCGAACGATTTTAAATTTATTCATAGCGCTTTGCATACATATAAATGCGAGATTACATCGCTGCAGCATTTTCAGGGGCTAGATACTAAATATGTGCGAAATAATTCCGTGATCTAACTTCACCGAGGTGTTCCCTTTAAGTTCTAGAAGTCGTAATCTAGAAATTTGTGGCTCCTCATGAATTTCATCAACGACAACCATAACCTCACGAAAGTTGATATTACACGAAAGATTTCTCATCGACAGCTTGTCGCTTGATTTCTCGCAGTGAAACTACGTGGAAGTTTCCCTCGGTCGCTTGTTACACTTTTCCTCGTTTCCTGGCGGATTTTTCCATTCAAGTCACCGAAACAACTGCGAGCACACATACAATGCTCACATAAAATTTGACACTGTTTCTGGAACGCGATATTTACCCTTCCTTTAAAGAACAAAGCACAATGGACAGTGGGCAGGGTACATAACGAGCTTTTCCTTTTTGCGGAAGAGCTGATACTCTACTTCGTAAAGGGAAAGGTATGCAGGAACTTCTCAAACGGATGACATATAGTCCTTTGTTTGTGCTTTCTTTTCGAATCAATTTGTGTTGCGCGAGGGATTTGTCTTGACAGAGAATACATTTCGAAACATCCCTTTCAGTAGAACTTTGCGCGTGTGTAACGTGAGACCTCTATAGTTTCGGACTAAACTTTTATATTTGTAGCTAAAAAATTTCGTTCTCCTTTTTATCGTGATTTCATATGAGAAAAACGGACATTGGTCAATATTGGAGCAATGATATATCGATAGAAATTCAATCACAGATTATTTTTAAACTGAAGTTATTCCCATTTCCACATTTAACTTCTTCGTTTCATCACCAATCAGCGATTAATCATTCAAAACTCGTCACTGATTCAAAATTAAATAATTAAATCCAAGCCGTCTGTTTTTACATAGGTATTTTATAACCAACGAACACGTAGCAATGACCGCAATCAATAATATCAAACATATAGTTGCAATTAAATCCAGTGAGTAATGTGCAGCAGTCGCGTTCTGAATGGCGCAATTAAAGTAGCTTCGTTACGAAACACGAGTTTATCCGCGAATCGATATCAAGAGGAAAAGAAAGGTCGATGGAACGAAATATTCTCGTCCTCGTACGTTGATGCATCGTGCTCTCAGCGCGATTCGTAAAACTGTTCCCGCCGGTATAGATCATTTTTACGGGAATCCATTAGCCTCGGCCATCGAAGCGAATCCTCCGTGATGGCTTTCGGAAACTTTTCCACTGGAAATGTAACCGGTCTTCCCTTGTAATCCGTTACGGGACGGCATCTGATTCATTTTGACCCAGCCAGGTTGAAACCCTTGCTAGCTCCTTCTTGCTAACCAACGGTTCTCCACTGAGAACCGCCGACTAGCCAGATAAACACGAGGGCTCGTGCAGACTGTTGCATCGCGACGCATCCTGTGCGCTCTGGAAAACGATGCACGGCGCAGCGAATAAATTCAGGCCGAGAAACCAACTGAGTGCATCGTTCCACTGCGACTTTCAGTACACTTTCGAAGCTGGGGATAATGTTTTGCCGGGATCGTTAAGAATATTCTGGAATGTGGGACGCAGGTAAATGCGCATCTCTGTTGGAACAAGGAGTGCAGTCGATGTAGGTCAATCTCAAAAGAGAAAGAAAAGTTGCGGTAATCTTACTTTGAATTACGTGTGCCTGTGAATTCCTTTACACTTTTTGTAGGATACTTATTGATGTGTTTATTATAGGAAATTTTATTGTTAATGTGAGATTCTGTAATCTGTACCACATAATTTATATTAAATTGATGGGTAGATTGTTTTAAGTACTTATATTTTTTAAATAAGATTTGGGTTTAACACTTAAGGTCATGAGCGACTTTACAAATTAACAGTCGTTGCATTGTGCATTGAGATTATGTAAGATTTTCTGTAGAGTAGGTACCTACATATTACACAGTATACGGTTTATACACACAAACAAACTTAAATAGTTTGCAAATTTACAATTTAACGTAGGCATATTTTAATCGCTTTTAAGAATGTAATTATGTTTCTAATATTATCTCGTGAGTTCACTATTTCGCTTATGTTATTTTTAACTCGGTACCTTTTCATGCTTTTAGCGAGATAACTGCATTCAAAAAGAATGTGACTTACATTGAGATTTTCGTTACATAATTTCGGATTTAGGTATAGTTTCTTTTACTATCAAGTGCGTATGTGTCAGTCTGGTATTTAATCCACTCAGACCTGGTTTAAAGCCTCCTGTTTTTTTATTATTATTATTATTATTAATTTTACGGGGAAACCCCATGGTTTTCACAACAAAACAGTTTCATAATAACAGAGTCTGAATACATAAATGTTTTAGCCGAATAAAGTGCACAGGTAGGTTAATTGAACAAACGTAATCGCCAGCACCGTGTTAGGTGCTTCCGTGAGAATTGGTAACAATTTTATAAAGTGATGACCTTATTGAAGTCAGGGATCCTTGAAAAAGATCAAGGCAATTGAAGTCTCGATTCATTAAGCTCATCGCCCTGTTAATAGGATCGATCGCATAATACCGATATTTCGGAAGGGTCACAACGAAGAGAGGCCTAGACCGTGTATTTCTCACCGGAGCATTTAACGAGACTAAGGCTAGCAAGTCTGGACAACTTATGTGGTCATTAATAACTTTATATAGAAAAATCGCGTCTGCGACTTGCCTACGCCTCTCTAAGGTGACCAACTTAAACGAAGCGAGTGCCGGACCATAATCGTGATCGGTTCTGTCCATGGGATTGCCCAGGATCCGAGTTTTGTTTACTGGAAGTTTTGTCGAAACTAGAGGTGTCAGTTTTTGGGCCCAGTTACCCCTTAATCTTGTTTTTATTTCTCTTTTGAAGTCCTGAAATGGGATAATTTCAGGTGGGTCTCGTATAGTGTGTAGTATCGCTACTTTGGCTGCATGATCTGCTTTATCATTTCTCATTTTTCCCACGCGAGAAGGTGTCCATATTAATTTAATATTTTCTTCTTCTTTAATGGGTCTTGAATATAACGCTTGAATATATTGGATTAATTCATCTGGCATCCGGGGGTCTTAAACCGCCTGCGATGCACTTTTGGAATCAGAACAAATAACGAACTTCCTATATGCTGATTTTTTAATGAGCGTACTTCTTTTATTTTATGGAGTATTGACTAACTTGGGAAGGATCAAGACACGGAAGATCACTCCAAGTCACTCAACTCGGGCAACAATCTCACAGCAGCACGGAAGTGAACATGGAATTCGAAGTATAGAGTTGCTTCCTCGCTGAAATGTTTAACCTGTCCAGCCGTTCAACGGTTTGCCCAGTTTTATCTTACAGTCTTTTTAGTATCATCATCTTGGTCATATTTCTAAGTGCCTACCACTCTTCCTTACATCGCCGAATGTCACCTTTCCTACCTAAATATTTTAGGACTGCCAATACTTCTATCCTTCTGCACTCTCGTTTTATTATTCATACGAGCTCCTTAGTTTCTACCATAAAATTCCAATGGTTTTCGATAAAAGCGCAATTCTAGTAACCGTTGGATATATGTGAAGAACGACTTTCCCAAGGAAAATATCCATTCTTTTTGTAACGAAATTTTCGCTAACCCGTCGTTTCCAATTCCGCGGGCGATTCGCGCATTCTATTTCCCCTTTTCGCAGATCTCATGCTTCTCGAGTAACTATTCCCACGAGACATATTCGTGTCAGAAATTCTACAATCTGAAACTGTCATCCTGCCAAGTAATATGCTCAGTTGAAATCGATGTTCTAAAATTTTTCTGTCGTCTTCAGGAAAATATTTAGTGCACTTTCTGCAGTCATAATTTATTTTTGTAACTTACTGCATTTATGTTCTCCTCCTATTATTATTGGACTTTGTCATTAGTCTTCGAGTTAGACTTAAAAACAGCAAATTGCTCAGTCTCGCCCATTACTTCTCTTCGTGTTTTCGGGAATGTAATATGGACGTATTATTATTATTATATATGCTCATTCATTGAGCTTTCCTTGAATATAAATTGCGTTAAATATGAAGTACATAGAAGCATAAACAAGGAAATGGCATTAATAGAAACATAAGAAAAATAAACTAATTAATATTTGTAACAGTGTACCTACTAAAGAATGCTTTTAGGCAAATTTGAAGAGTCCTGGTAGAAAACACTGTAAGTGCCAAAATTATAAAAAAATGATTTATCGGAAAATATACTAAGTACCAATGATAATACTGTAGCATAGAATTTTAATGCAATTTCTTTTTGTACATAAGTTACCAATACTGCTAAAAGATGGTACCGCTAATACGTTCAACGCCATTTAATCTGTAGAAAACAATGTAAAAGCAAATTAGCTGGGGACAAACAGAATTGGCATTTGCAGTGCTTTAAAAAATTATTGGCATAGTCAGTTTCCCCCACAACTAAGAGGTGGCACAGGATTTTCTACAAATACAATTCTTTTTTCATGAATTTGGACTATATTAATGCAAAAAAATAGAAAGTTTTGTAATACATTTTGCTTATTGTATACTTAATTAAATTTAGCAATCGAAACAAATTAAGTTTCGTAAATAATTTAAAGTCAGGGAAACATCTTCTCTCTCCTGAAAATTCTCTCTCTTGAAAATTTCTCTCTCTGAAAAGAACCCTTAAAGTTTCATTCATAATGGTAGAAGAAAATTGTTGTTAGGTTCGTTTCGAAGTGGCTCAACAATGCCTGACCAAGTAAATACAATAGTATTATTTACAACCAGACTGGTTGAATGGCACAGAGGCGTAAGTGCAAGTGGAATAGTCACAATGTATGGTCTGAGAAGTAGAATAGGACAATATTGGAGATAAGCTCTGATAAATGTAGTTACCCTGTACGGATTCGGAAATGAATCCAAGTTCTGCCTTACTATTAAAACTATCGCAATCTACCTTATTTATAAGTGACTGAATAAATATTGAGGAGTATACCAAACACTTCATGTACAAAATTTGAATCGAGTACCTACAGTTTATTAATATTTCCCTGACAAGTTTTCAAAACTGAGTGGCAAACATCAGACCATAAAATATCCTCCTTACTTTTACGTTACCTTAAACATAGTCAATTTAAGATATTTCATACCACATCCCTTCTTTTTATCAAACAATAAACTCCGCGAATTCAACTCGAAAGATATCCATATAATTCTCATATCCCCCACGAAGTGATCAGTCACAGCTAATTCCTTCAACCCCGTACGCACGCAATTAAGCAACGAACCTAAATTTTAATGGAGATCCTCGACCTATCCACGGTGACACAGCCAACCATCAGGTCCTGCTGTTTCAGTGCAATATATTAAAAGCTCCATGGGTGTGCTGCAAAGGGGTGGACAGTTCGAGCAAGTTAGACACATGCATGCCTTCACCGAAGCAACATGAAGTCCCAGCAATCTGAATGGAAAGCAGAGAACTTCGTACATAACGTTCTCCTCATCAACTGGCCGAGTTGATCGTTTAAAGCACAGTATGCATAAGCGTGCACAAGGCATCGTGTAATTAACCCGGGATATAGTCCTTCCTCAGTTTCCACCCTCACGTGGAAACATTCGCGGCCTCTAACGCGTATTTCGAGCCCCGTGCATCCGCTTGACGCGAACCTTATCCAAACGCGCATTTACCAATTATCCCGTTGCCCTCTGTCTACTAATTACATCTACATCACAGCCGTACAGTTGATTCTCGGAGCAGGACGCATTGCGGTTGTGCCCATAATAAGTCAGAATGAAAAGAACTTGAAAGACTGTTGGACAACGTCGGACAATCATTTCGTGAGCTCCTAATGAAAAATTGCGGGAAAGATTAGAAAATACTGGGAGGAACATTTGTGGGGTGATATAAAGTGGCGTTACCGAGTCTGCAGGCTGAGGTAAATAGCTTTCTTTCTTGCTGGCCATGCAGTACTTTCCTGGAATTCTGAAGAAGCTACGTCACTCTTTATTCTCATATTTGAACTGAATTACTGGGTGAAAGGTTTCATCCCTTTTGTATAAAGCATGGAGGAAGTACCCTTATGACAATTGTCGTTTCCCCCACGCTTGGCTGCGTTCTGTGGCCAAGAAAGAATCGTCCTACTGGCTTATCTGAAAGGAGTTTCATCCGACAACACAATTCTACTCCCTTCAAGGTGATATTAATTCCACAAAACTGTAATCGAGTGTTACATTCAGCCAAGTGCATTCTTAAGTTTGGTAGTTGAGATAATCGAGTCGCTAAGATGACTAGGATAAATGAACTGAAGGAAATTAAATATATTTAATCCTACCTACACGACTAATTATTCCAAAACATTCAACTTCCATTACTAGAAAACGTCAACGAATTCTTTTTCGCACTCGGTACTCCGAAGGATTACAGTTTCGACGATTTCGTTTAATTTGGGAAGGAGAGGAACATTCTAACGGAGTAGCAGCTTCGAGCATTCTTTCCCCTTGTTCGCTTCAGCCGCGTTAACCCTGAAAGCCCTGAAAATTAAATTCGCGCGAAAACTCTACGATCAGGAAAATTCGACTTCACCCAGGCGATTTCCCGTCGAGTCGCGCGAGCTACGCCTCCAGGTAAATAAGCCGCGAAATTGAAATCGAGATGTTGAATGGGTGATCGGAGCACGGTGTTTACACGGGTGAACGTTATTCCGTTGAGGAATAAGGAATCGTTTAATCGACGACGGTCTATTACAAAAGAAAACGAGTGGAACCTCGCTTCTCCAGAACCATTTCCTCGACGCCATCGATTTGTCCGCTGAAAATCAGGTTTCTTTCAACCCATTGGGCAAACGAAATTTTCTTGCCGCACGGGTTAGCGTTGTCCTTTAATGATAATACTTCCATATGCATATTTTAATTTCGACACTTCCCTCCGTTGGCATTCTTCCCGTATTTTGCGCTAAAAAATTTATGCAGGTCAGCAAAGCCGTGATCGCCAAGCTTCCGCTGGGATTGAAAATCCCCGATGCCGAAAATAAATAATAAAACCCCCGCATTTTCGGGGAAAACCACGCGGTTAACATCACCTCTTCCGCGCTTTTGTTCGCGGAGTCGTGTTCCCGTTGCATCTCGTGCAGGGGTATCTCCTTCTTTCGTCGTTATTTTTCCACTAGCGAAATCCATTGTGAAAGTCTGAGCATTAAACGAACCCGCCTGGCCCCACTGCCTCCTCCTTTTATTCTTATGTGTTTTCCACGTTTCGATTTTGTTCTTTCGAGCATCACCCGGCCGTGTCTTCACGGTATCGTTATCGTTATCGGCCGTATGCATTCAAACGACCTGCTTCCGCACGATTCACTTTTGCGACTACCAGCTCCTTTTTTCCTCTTGTTGTCGCTAGCTTAATGCAGTTACCGCCAACTTCTTCTCAAGCCTGCATCTCTTTCTTCCAAGTTCTTTACTTTCGAGTCATTTCAAAGTGGATCTGGGAAATTTGTACTGTAAACGTTACTAGAGAAAACAAACGGAGCGTAATTCCGAGCACACAGACAGATCTTCGTTTTTCATGGCACGCCTGAATTAAACTGAATGTAAATGAAATTAATTTGAATTTAGTATATGGAGATGAATGTTCCTACGCGACTTTAAAACAGAGTCTAAGAATCCTCGTGTCTACTTAATTTAATTTTAAATTACAACATGCGCGTAGTTTCTCTTCATATGCCATTCGAATTGAACGAGCGTGGCAGGAGAGGGAATAAGACTCGAAATCGAAGTGAGAACTTAACGAATTACGTGTCAAGAGCGCGATGACGCGGAGGACGAAGATTCCCACGTGCGGGTCAGGGTATGAAATCGAATGATGGAGCTCGTTGATCCTATAATTCATTCCAGACGATATTCCAGCTCGAAATCAAACATGTTCGATCGCTTTCGTTCCGAAGGGGTGAGAATTTTAATTAAACGATCGACAGCTCGGGTGCCGGATAAAGAGTAAACAGTGTCTAGGGACGGCTAGGTCCACGATACTCTCGTTCGGAAATTTAATTCAGTTACGTTGGCGTTGCACGAAAAGCAAACAGAAATCGAATATTGCTCTGACCCAGTCTTGAGCCGGGTCTCTGTTCGTAACCAGTTATATTTATTCGTCCCATATTCGCGGTGGCGTCGCTTATGACATTCGATTATCCCTTATGAAACGTTTTTCATAAAGTTGTCGAGATACTCTGCGGAACCGCGAACGTAATGCACGTGCACCGCCCGTAAACCCGGCTTCATATGTAGTTTCGAGAGCTTTCTTCGCTGCGGTGATTCGTGGAAATAATTTCTGTCGTGGCACTGTACCTTGGAAAACGGAGCTTTTCTTTGAGGAGCAACGGACTCGAGCGCTTTAACCGTCGGTGTAATATACGATTCAGAAATTCATTTTTAGAATTTACTTGGTTCCTGTAAAAAATGATACGCTTTCCGAGTTTGTAGTTCGGTAATATCAGAAAAAGCTGTTGTGGAAATCGGCGATCCGGCGGGACTTGAAGTTTCAATTTCGTGAAGTTTCACATTGTCGTGCGCACGCACACACGTGCACAGAATATTGCGCGTTAAGCATGTTACGCACGGCAACTTCGTTCATTGACGTCGACGTGAGGCGAAAGAACAAAAGCCGCGTCGACCAAAACGGTAAGCCTCTTAGAAATGCAAACGAGTGTCATAGAGATCGGTTGCGCCAGCTCAAATAAAACTAAAACAGAGGATTACACGTTCCGTCCTCCGATCGTTGTCAGTGAGGATTTCTAAAGAAGCATATACCTTTGTAGGGGAAATGGAGAACGGTGTACCTCACGATCTAGATACGGTTACGTTCGGAAAAATAGAGTTGTCTGATGGGAGAAATAAATAACGAAGATAAGCACTGAATTAATAATTTGCAGGAATTTATATCCAGGATATAATTGCGAGAAATTTCCACAGCCCGGAACGCGTGAAATAATACGAGTTCATTTTAATAATACTCCGAAATGAAATAATGTCAGAGGCTAACTGACGCGAAATCTATTTTCCAATTTCGCCACTATTTTATACTTGTAATATCAAATTTCTGCATTAGGGAGTACTGCGGCGATAGTTGACAATAGTTTAAATTTAACGTAGGTCTGAGCGTTTCCTTCCATTTAATTTAAAATGAATTTTAAAACTCGGACAATTATATCCGTACATTGTCGTTTAGCAAGGCTGAAATATAAAAGAGTTTAAAAAAAGAACGCAGGGTTCCTGTTGAAATTGGTTTTGCTTTTTATGAAATAATCTGCGAATGATGTTCAAATAACGAATAGAATATAAACTGTGGTAAATGTTGCTGACATATATTTGAAAGTTTTTTATCTCTTGTTCGAGTGCTTTATGTCCTATCAGTAAGAGGAAATATATTGTTTGTATTTGCTTCCCACCTGGCTTTTAATAACAATACATATTTCATTCTTATACGCGCAACTTGTTACGTTTGCATACGTGGTAGTAAATTAAATGAAAAATTATATTTTTTAATAATTACATTTCTAATTGTTTTAGTAAGCAGTTTTTTGGTATTTCGATTACATTCCACTTGCCAAACCATAAACACTTTTATTCTTCTTGTCCAACCAAGCACGGTTCTGTTCTACTTGGCTGACCACGCGTGGCATTATACTACTTACATCTGATCAAGTACATTTTATCGTGTAAACCCGTCTACCTATCTTTTTATTTTGGTATTTGATCAAACAACGTTCTGCTCTGCGCACCCCTCCAGTGGCGCTTTTATCCTATCCAATCGATCAAACACAGTTTCATTGTACTTGTCTGTCCAGCCACGTTTTTCCTGAATTTATGTCTCCACGCAGGATTTTATTCTACATACAAATTTATCTATCACTAAACTTCTACAATATCAGACTGATTTATTAGGCGAAGTTTGACTATCGTAAGCCTCCAACTGTGATCTTCACAAACTTTAGCGTTCAGGAAGCTCAAAGTGTATCTTTTCACGTAAATAAACTGGAAAACGCTTTGTTCCAGATAATCACCAAAGTACACTTTAAGGATTGAGCCCTGTAGTTCGAATCCTTTTCACTAGACATAAACGTACAGCGATTCTAAACACGGTGGGAAGTGATTTTACTAGAGAATCTATAGAAAAGACTTTTTGGTCGCTTTTACGCCAATTTCTTTCGCAGCTGATTGAAAGGACGCAGCAGTTCCGCCGCGACGATCATTGAGAATTAGCAATTCAAAGCCGCCGTGCTCGATGGAACGAATCTGACGGAATGAGCGAACGACTCGGAAAAGTCATGGGGAAGTACGTGATTCAGTGTTGATTCTGGAGGATTCCGGATGCACTTTGTCTGGGATAAAAACCTAAATCGGAAACTGGGAGTCGCGAGGGAACATCTGCAAGGGAAAGGAGCGACCATCGTTGTTGGACGACACTCTCCAGTCACGGGCGTATTTGTACGGGTAGCCAACCAAATAAATGCCTAGGGGATACCAAACGGACCGGTGTGTCCGAGTTTCTTCCAGCTCAGGCGGGAAGTTTGTTCATCAAGTCTCCTTTAGCCGTCAATCAGGCTTCAACGAACCGATTCTAAAGGTCTCCGGTTCTATCAACGAAATCAGCACTTCTCCGCTCGACGTCCAGGAGTTTTGAATCCAAAAGAGAGACTGCTGCCTTGATTCTTCCTCTTGAAATTCTTTTGGACCCGTTTTTCTGCCAGATCTTTCTTGCGGACATCGTCGACATACATTTCGCGAAACTTAAGGGAGGAATCCTATTTTATGATCTAAAATCATAGCTCAATTTGGCACTTCTTTTAAGTACCTCCAGTTTGATGATCCAGAATACCGATAAGTTATACACATACTTTTTTTGTTACATACGAAAATCGGCTCAAAACTGGATAGCGAAAATTAAAGGTTCAGACCTTTCAGTTTGAAAACTCACCACTTTCATTAATAATTTTTTTTACTTTATTCTGGTTCGCCAAATTGAAGCTACATATTTATAAAGTAAAGCACCGTTTCATTTTTCTATTTCGGATTACTTGGAAGATAAATACCATGCACACTAGCGGGCAACGAATTTTGCGCAGCGTCTTGGTGGATTATGCATAACTCATATATTTATTTTTTAAACTTAGGTAATAAAAAACTACAACTTCTTTAAAGATGTATAAAAGCATGGTCCAAATGTCAAATGAATCGAATTGCCAGTATCATAAAAAAATTCAAATTTTGCTATGTTTTTATCCCCAAAAACAGGATTTCCCTCTTAACGATTTCTGTTCAAATAGAATTACTGGAACGAAATGGTCACCAGGGCATAGCGTGCATAGTGAGCATAGATTATCGTCCACGGTTCTCAGGAAACGGGAATGCCAAGTTTCTTCGTTCAGTTACACGCAAAAGTTACTTGCACGAACTTCTTGCTTCTCCGCGATCGTTCCTGTAAACTAAGTCCAGATGCTTTCGCAGAATTGCCAACCTTTTCAATTTTAGTTATGCACAATTGCATCAATGGATGATTGAAAAATTCCTCCTAAATGTTGGGATATCTGTTGGTCAAGGGAAACACTGAAAATTTATATTAAACAGAAGTAATATGTGAAGAGTAAAACAGACTTTTGTCTAGAGAACCTCAATTTCTACCTTTTTCATTCCACTTTACTTTCTTCGTCTTCTGGTATTCTCTACACACGGCTCAATGATCGAAGCCTGTGTTTTCAGACTTTCATATACACGATAAATTATATTTCGGCCACGTTCAACAGCAACTTCCGCAACTTTTATACTTTCAAAGTTACGAATATTTTCTTGTCGGTGGACTCGAAGTTCTGAAGCGAAGGAGAACAGGAATCTAGGTTCGTACAATTCTTTGCTCACTTTTCACGTTCAACAAACTCGTGACTCCTACGATATGATGCTCACCCTGAAAAAGTGTCCTCTCCTCATAACTACACCTATAACTTAAAAATAAGGAAAGACTATGCTCTGCTTGCAAAAGCAGTGCTTCCATTCTACTTGCTTCATTAATCTTGCCCGTCGTTAACGAACTTCGAATGCTTCAGCACTGTAGACGAAACAACCGTATGAATCCTTACGGAGTTTGAGATAGTTTCGAAGTCAGCAAAAGCGAAGAGTATACTCTTCATGCCCAAGAAGATTCTCAAGATGAAGAGCGTAACCTTGTTTACGAGCCACGATTTCCCCACATTCGTTTCAAATAGCACTTTCCGCTAAGAGGAACGCGAAAGCATCGTGGCAGCTTCGCGACTGACGATTCTTGCTCCCAATCGAGCAAAGAGTGTCTCTGGGCTTCCCTTTTCTTTTTACACGGGAAGACGGAGCGACGATCTAGGACAAGATCCTCGAGGTCAGCAGTCCTTCCGCGCACGCACCCCGCCGTCCGTGCCAAAAGAAAAGGAAATCGAACTGTCGTCGAAGAGCCGCCAGTGATCGTATTTTTGCGTATCCAAGAGAAATCGCTCCGATATTGCTATTCTGGGTCGATTCTCCTACTCGCTTTCGCACAGGACAGTCTCTTTCTTTCATATAAAGAGATTCGCAACGTCGCAAACTAGCATTTTCCACTGAAGAACTCGCTTCTTCTGACCCAGACTGCATCGCGAAGTCAAAAATTTCAAACCGCATACTAATATCGGTTCACAAATATTTTCTATTCTAAAGGTATTGTAGTAAGTCACTGTCACTGGCTCGAAGAGCACGGTACTTTTATCTTCTTAATATTAAAAAATTGCGTTACTCGTGGAGCTTGTACATTAACAAAGAAAATTAGTTTCACCATAGGAGCTCTAAGAGTAATTTTGGCGATCTCTTACCCCCTCTCTCTCTAATTATAAGAACTCGTATGAGTTAATATCACAACCCCCTCCCCTACATTGCATTTTTTCAGTTATTAAAATTATTTAAAATTCTTTGAAAGATTTATATAATTCATTTAATTCGACTTCGTGTATATGCGATGAAACATCATTTTTTGGGCTACCCATGTTGAAAATTAGGTTAAAAAAATATTACGTAAGACACTACCTGACTCGCCCGTAAGAAAACGTAAGAAATTCGCGACCCCACTCCTGAAACCTTACGTGATTTAAGGACGACCTTAAAGACGTTATTACGGTGTATAATTGCATCAGCAGCGTCTGACAAATAGTAACTCCAGCTTTATGCTCAGAAATTAATTGACTGGAACAAATATGCTTGTCAACCGCCCATTTAGTGAATAGAATAAGCCCACAATAAATCAGCTGTGACAAGTCGTGCGATCTTGTCGGTGATCAGGCTCAAGTCTAGTGGAATGAATCTGTTTATAGATTAATGGCAGGTGAGCAGAATAGGTACTCAACGAATAAGGGACAGCAAGTAGTATAATGTCAGTCATAGTCCGCCGCTAGTCATGTGGAATAGATCTATTATTGGACCATCATCCTATTAGTAGAAATGGATCTATTATATTTTAGAAACCTTCGAGTTCAGTATTGGAAATTAAAGTAGTAAAAACCGAAATTACAATCCCTGAAAACCAGAGTTGGGCACTAACTAAATAAAAAGTTACTTAAATACCAGATCAAATAAAACTTACTTTAACTTTAGATTATTCGACGAATAATGTTAATTTTTTTATTCGTCGAGCATGTCAAGTTCAGCGTCGAATAAAGTTTTCAACTTTAACTTTAACATTATTCGACGTGAAATAATTTTCTTGCGCGCATTCGTTAATCTGGGTTAACTTTATTCGACACATAACGAATAATTTTTTTTAACTTTTATTCGTTATTCGAAATTCTGCTTAGGGTAATTCCGGGAGACGCGGCCGGGCTGGAGAGTTGGTCGAGTTGCTATATTCAGGCTCTACATCTGTGTATATGTAAAAATGTGTTAAGGTTCCGAACAATTAATTCTCAAGAAATCAACTGTTTCGACCAACTCTCCAGCCCGGCCGCGTCTCTCGGAATTACCCTACATAAAAATTTCTCCATATCTGCTGGAAATCCTTCTTATGTTCTAAAGGATAAATTTGTTGCCTTTGTGGATCCGCAACGAAGTAAAATCCTATTGTCGTGTTACAAATCCTGATCCCGAACGTTGACACTATCGGTTTTCAGTCGAAGAGCACGGTCCTTGCCGCGTCTTCAAAACTGATAGTATCACGTGCAAACAGAGTCTGCTTTTTGTTTACATCCGGTTTGCACCGATACAAGGTAATCAAACCCGCGGTGGACGGTGATTGGAACAAAAGACAAATGTTTGAAGTTTCAAATTGTTGTTACGAAATCAGGCTGCAGGAAAATATCATGCAACGTGCGCGGCTAGCATAAATATTTTCAGTGGAGCAAAAGTTCGCTTTGCGTTCGAGTGAGCAGCTGCGTTCTTTAAACTCCGCGTCACTTCGTTCACAGTTTATCCCATTTCATATAATCGCCCTTTCTGACGTAAGAGAGCCTCGTTTTGTCTGTCAGGGCTCCCCTTTTCAATCACAAGCTCCAGTTCCCAAACAAACGTCGAAACGCGACCTTTAGAGAAGAAAGGGGAGAAAATAAAAGACAACGGAGGTAGCCTTGAGTTATTGGAAACCAAGGAAATTATTGATTTCGTGGAGCGATCCTTACTGCGTTCCAACGGGAATACCGAAGCGTCTCCGCGAAGGAAGAGATTCCTGAAATCCGAGGCACTTTGATATTTGTACTGAAATTCTTCACGAACGATGCTCCCCACGATTCTTCGACACTTTTGTGGCGACGATAGTTTCGAAAAAGGAATTCCGCATGAAATTTGTAAAATGCTTGATGCAGACGATATCTGTTATTAAATTTTATTAAAAACTGTCTGACCTGCGTGACGACTCATTCAAGTGACGCAGAATGATTTGTTATTGCTTCCGAGCATAAAATTTAAAACTTCGGCTGGTTGCCATAACTCCGAAGGACTATCGAATTGCAATAAATTTCCAGTGACGTTAAAGTTCTCGAAGCGAGTAAAAATAAAGAGCGTAACGAACAGTCTGGGCTCCGGGTACTGGACAAACAGAGAAGATTGATGAACCTAAAATGGACGAAGGAAGCGATTGTCGAATTGTACAAGACGCGGAATGGGAAGCGAATGGATAGCATGGTGAATCAATCTTTTAAGAGCATTAATGCTTCTCGTTATCCCTGGATAATGAGTGTTAAACGAGCGCTCCAACTCCTTTATAATCGACAATGACACGATGCTTCATTCTTAAGTAAGACTTACGGGCGATCTCACAAACGTGTGTTTCAAGCACACAGCAGTCTGCCTCGAGAGATATAAACGCTAATTCGCATAAATCTCGGTGTACGCAATTCTGCAGGAAACTGCTTCTCGCGGGCGGATAAAAATCTCGGATCTCTGTCGTTTTTCAACATTAAAAGCGTTGGATTTTCCTTGGAATTCCCGTGGCCTCCTCGTGCAACCAGTGTACACAGATTCCTGTATTTTATAGAACAGTAACAGCATGATAGAATCTCTTTAAATCTTGTGTAGGATCTCTTCTTCAAATCAACTGAGAATGAGAACAATTGAACTCTCAATAAATATCAGTTATTAATCCAATAGAATTGCAAGTAGTATAGCCTAATTTAGGGCCAGGCAAAGTTAGAATAGAAGACAGTAGCTAAGGATTAATAATTCGCTTCCCTCTGAAATCCGCGCGCTTCCATCTCTCTCTTCTTTCAGATGTTCTTGTAAATCTTTTTTCCTACTTCACCCTTTATAATGCTACAAACCTTGCTTAACGGTCTTGACAGCATATCTCTTCTTCTCCTCTTTTAATTAATTATTTTCTTATTATAATTTAGGTCTAGGTTAAGTTTTTGTTTTGTTTTGTTTTAGGTTAAATTGAAAAGCAGTCTTTGATTGAACTTCGCCTTTGCGTGTCCTTGTTCTCTTCTTTCTTTCTTTTGTTGTTATCTGTTATGTTGCAATAAATACGTTTAATAATAATAATAATAATTAAAGAATCTTCATGAATTTGAAGTAGCATGTGACGAAATTTATAAGAAGTATTCTAGAATGTTCATTAACATTCATTCCTATACAATAATCAGATATAACTAACGTTGCTGGAAGCTGAATGCTGGGAAAACATGAAAGAAGCGTCAAAACTCCTCGAATTTATTTCATGGAAATCATTTCCACGGCGCAGCTCGAACCCGCCGAACCTTAGACAGATCGAGAAATCAGTATCTCATAAAAATGCAAACGCCACGGATCCTCGAAATTTGATTTTCCCTTCACGTTCCATCTATTTCGGGACCTGGAGCGTCAAAGGTGCTCCGCCGCGAACGAATTCGCCTCGGAATCCTTCGAATCTGAGAGTCGCCTGACTCGACGAAAAGCTTCTTCCCGCTGAATCCTAATTTTCCCACGAAAACACAGCGACTTGGCTGTTCGGCGAGAAGAACGCCGCTGAGGAATGTCGCAAGCGGGTGGCGCAGGGCACGAGGGCACAATTATTCGAAGGACGGGCAAAAGTCGTGGGAGGACAATGGGAACGGTGCCGGAAGGTACCTGCTGTACGGTTGTAATTATGTGAAGCTCCGTGCCCCTTGCGAAGCTGGAGAACGAGGACAACGCGGTGCAAATGGAGTCGGTCCTGTCTCGAGTTGCAAAATGGGTTGGGACAGTAGGGGTGGAAGGGAATTGTCTGATTACTTGAGTATCATCTGGGTTTTTATTAGCGTTGAAGATAAACGCAGAGAGCTAATGTTAATCAAGAGCACCAGAATAAACAGCAAGAAACATATAATTCATCCGAACAAGGTAATTCCAAGAAAGTTTCAAAATTTAAAGTCTGAAATTACTGCAGCATTCGAGAAATAAAAAGATCGGTAAGAAACTCAACGATTTTGACGATAAATTTCAGTAGAAACGGGTTTATCGTTTGGTACTAGGTACACAGGATTGAGGCAGCTCGTTCGTTTATACGCAGTTTCGAGATGTACTTCCCAGAGAGATATCAAACAGTTGTCAAGATCAGTTCCCGACCCTCTGACAGACGTATCCTCGCGCGAAGCGACGCGGGAAGCACTAGTAAGTCGCGGCGATCTGTCGATTTTTATATTCTCTTCCCGACGTCATCTTTCCTTCTACGTGCCGACGTTTCCCCATCGGCGATCTTCCGTTGTGCTGCATTTTTCATGGAACAACAGATCCCGTGAAAATCTAGTCGAAGCGTGACAGGAGTTTCCTGGCCGACTGGACGTGAACTAGAAATATCTCGTCACGGATATTCAACGACGCAGGCCCGCGAGATCGACGGCGTCGTCCGCTGTGTTTATTTTTCCAAGCGGGGGAAGGGACGTGCAAGAAAAATAGAGAGTGTAATACCAGTAACGAGAATTCTTTGATGGATGTGAATGGAGATGTTTAAAGGGTAGTGGGAAGCGTGGAATTTCAACGGCGAACGAGAAGATGTCACAGAGATACGTAATGGTGCTCCGTGGATGCTCAATTTTATGTGGCTTCATATGAAGTAAAAGGGCATGGAATGGGAAGCGGCGAAAGTCACTTTACTCTTGATTCGATGTCAACTTCTCTCTGGAATTCCCCTCAGTGAAGATTGCAGTGGCAATTTTTTCAGGGATAGAAGGAGAATCTGCGATAGTGTTATGTGTAGTTGCTAAAAATAACTATTTTTTTGTAGTTGAGATTGTGAGATAGGAAATTTATTGTTAAAACTAGTCTTGGACATGTTGCGAGGGTTCTTGCATGGAAGAGAAGCTAGTCACTTACTCGTAACTAACCGCGAAATTCCATGCTTCACGCTAAGGAGAAATAGAGGGAAAATGGAGGTCGGAGGGAAACTTTCACTGGGACATAAAATAACTGGATCAGAACGCATCTCTAACTATATAACTTTGCTTTCATCTCGGCTCTTTGACTCCGCAGAGTTGGCAGAATCATGTTAACTGCGGGACTTTCATCATTTTCTGATACAATTACCGAAAGTTAATTCCTTGAATGCGATCGACGTGAAATATTCAAGCTGAAGAATAGAACTTTTATGAATTGGGCGAGCTTTTGTACGCTGGAAATGTGTAAATGTCATTGAATTTAAAAATAAAGCGCGATGCAATGGCTGGGACTGAAGCCAAATGGAAAATGGAAAATACAGACCGAAGAGTATGGAATACGTGGATAAATGCAGAAACAAAACATATGCATAATATAATATCTGTGGAAAGCATAATATTGGGGAAATATTGAGTCAACACTACACAAAATGGAGCTTATTTATAACGATTATATAAATAAATTTTATAATATGATTTCTCAGTCGGAAATATCGCGTCCCAAAACGTTGTAGAAGCTTTATTACTGGTACTTTCATTATTCAAAATCACGACGTATAAATGCACAAATTCATGCACGAGTGTACTAGAAAGTGCTAAATACTCCACTCGAATTGACTGTACCGTAAAATACATATTTGATCTAGCATTTAGTCATCACAGAAAATTTAAGCAACGATTTACCTCGTTTTGCCCAATTAACAGATTAAACCCTTTGAAGTACCTTAACTTCCTATAACGCCCAAGTATCCCCATTAAATCCGCGAGTCCCTTGAGCGTGGATAGCGTCAGGTGCCTGCATCTAAAGATAATTCGAGTCTCCTCTCATTATCACCTCGGGCGAAATTCTTGCGGCCAGAAATTCAAAGATCGAGTCAGCTCGGGCATTCGTGTGCCTTGAGGAACCAGATACGTAGCATCGTTTCACGTCCTGCCGGTCCACTGACACACGGAATCTTTCACTGCTCGCGAACCACAAGCTCCAACTTGCCTCCCGTCTTTTGTTTCCACAGTGACAAATCGTCGGATTACCGCAGCTCTCGACCAATTTTCCCCTCTCGCGGAGGGAGCATAGGTAACCGCGTCTCCTCCAGCGCCGCGAGCTTCTCGCCTGTCCTTCGCTTCCAGATGCTCGTTCATGGAAATTTCGGGCACTTGCACCGTGTCTGCGATCCCTGCGGTGCGCGCATCCACGGAATAAAACACCGGCAACGAGGCAACGTGCGCGGTTCCATTAGCATTTCGTGGCGCGTACACTCAGGCGCGGATGTGCGTGCACGTAACGCAGTTACGTCTGATACGCATCTGTTGGCGTGGCCACGCGTGGACGAACTCATTGATCGCGCACGTGGATTCCGTAAATTCTCGTCTGTGCACCGCGCAGCCCTTGACTCGCAAACATAACGCGTGCACGGGTGGTGGCGTACTTTAGGCGAAGAACTTTTGACCAGCATGGCAACTGCTCAGCTGCGACGGGGGATTCGTATTAATACGCCGGTTGCGTTAAGCACACAGGGATTATCGTACACCTGCGTGAACCGATTCTCCGATGACTTGCCGTGCACCACGGTCGATCGAAGCCTCTTTGCTGCGACGACGACAGTTTCGTAATGGCTTTAGGGCTGAAGAGCTTTCGTCGATTTACAAGGCGAAGTGTTAGGAGATGTCGATGTTGGTATAATGAGAGCTGCGGAGGGATTTCAGCAAAGACGGAATGTCGAGAACTATTGTTGTTTACGGAATTGTCGGGGGGTGGTCGGTATTCAGCGATCTTGAAGTCGTAGGTACGTTTCGTAGATGTCACGGCGCGACGTTGCTATTCGACCGTTTCGATCATTCTTGTCGAGTAGAGAAAGTTTCTTTAGAACTTTCGACAGTTTGGAATTGTAGGACTTTTGGGATGTAATCTCGGAAAGCATCACTTACAAAGTGGCTTAATACCTTACCGCCTTCGTAGCTACTATCTATAATCACATCGAGGTGGTACGGTGTGAGATTAATATACAACATGTAGCAATGCGCAATTTATTATTAAAAAGCAATGCCAGTAGAGATTAACAATAGTGATAGCGAGCGTGCGCGTTACGGCTAGGCCGCGTGGTGGTTCGGGACCAAGCTCCGTCAATATTCGACGGTTAAAAAGGAAAAAGTGGGAAGAGATAGAGATAGCGAACAATGAGGATAGCGACAGCTCGAAAACGAAGATAGAAATGGAAAAACAGAGAAGAGCATAGAGAGGGTGAATAGAAAGTGTGGGAAAAGAAAACTATCCGCTGACTCGCAAAGGTCTGGTAGCTAAATGCCTGTGCGAACCAGAGATAGGCAAAATTATTAACTATTTACCCGAGTTAACTTTATTCGACACATGACAAATAATTTTTTAACTTTTATTCGAAAAGTTCATTTTTTTATTCAGCGATTATTGTTAATTTTTTTATTCATCGTCAGTTTCAACTTTAACTGTAACTGTAACTTTAACTTTATTCGATAGTGTATTCAGCGTCAAATAATTTTCTGGCAAAAAATTAACTTTCTTCGTCGCATAATCTAAAGTTAAAGTACCTTTTATTTGATTCTTATTTAAATAGTTTTTTATTCAGTTAATGCCCAACTTTGGTGCGAACCCTTGGAACTCGATGGTAGAAGAAACGACAGAAGGTAACAAAAAGGTACATATGAAGAATAGAAAAGTGGAAGTTAGAAATACTCCTAGAAAAGGAAAAATAAATAACAGTCAAGTAAAAGACTACAGTAATGGCCTAGTGGCCATAGGCCTAGTTGTACCGCCACAACACGATTGAGAAATTTAAACCAAAATGTCTTATAATTTAAGACTTTAACCACTATTGTTGGTAGTTACCTGTCTGATCAGATACTTTGATATCACAATGGCCCAACTAAACACAATGCTATTCTACTTGCACCACAGACAGCCATTATTCTTCGGTCAGGGCCCGTCTGGCCGATGACGGTCCTATTCTACTCGCCCGGCCAGCGACACCTATTGCACTTGTCAGACACAATATTTCCTACACCACTTGCCGCTAGTAATACGATCCTCGTTCTCTGACCTGTTTCGTTCGAAATAGAATGTCTAAATTGCGCATCCGGGGTAAGTTGTGACCTACGATTTCGACGTGTGTTTTCGGCTGTGTCCCAGTTGCATCGATAGGACTTCCGTGCAACTGCACTCGCGGGCGGTAGATTTCACGCAGGGGACGTTAAGCGAGTCCTAAGCTCCGTAAAGCCAACGGGATTTAGTCGATATTTCTAGGTGAAATACAGAGAAGAGGCGGAAGGCTAGATGGCATCGAGCCTTTAAGATCGTTGGCGTTCGCTGCCTTATTTTAGCAGCATTTCACTGCGATCTATTACACGCCGCGCTGCTCGCTTAGAGACGCCGAGCTGTCGCGTAAAATTTAAAAGATTTTCGCGATAGGACACGAACAACGTATCTCCTTTTTTTCATTGGAATGCCAGAGGCTGGCGAGGGCAAACGATTTTTACCTGGGCGGAATGTAATCTCGACAGTTTGGCATGAGAAATATGGGAAGCGGGTAGATACGAAAAATGGAGGCAGCGGTATAATAAAAATGGCATGCGTGTCCTGACTCATTTAAAAAAATTCATGAGCAGATGAGAATACTTCGTTGCTGTTTTTCTATTCTCATCCCCTTTCAAATACCGCGGCCGGATTTTATGGGAACCACGTTTTTTATCGGATGTGAATTAATACCGACTATACAGACCTTTACTGCTGCCGTTATTCAAAAATTCTCATTCATACCAGCTTCTATTATTTATTAGTCGTGTGTTAATGGAATTCAACGTAGCGTAAATTGTACAATGATGGGTACTCTAAGCGGAAATCTCAATTGGAATGTCTATATTTTCTGTAAAGTTTTTATATGGTCTTAATTTTCAGCTTTATCGATGATTATGGATTTCTCATTAAAATAAAATATCTTCAGTATTTATTAAATCTTTTATTCTAAAAATATTCAATGATAACCAAAAATAGGCATAAAACTACATCACTGGCACCCGGATTTGAGGTTATATAGAAAAAAATAGTTAAAAACCAAGTTTAAACAGTTAAACACTTAGTAAATCTGTATTTCAATTCATTACTTAATTATAAAGTGACAAAATATACTTAATCCTTACCAAAATTTAAAAAAAAAAACGTTTCAAACTCTGCCCTTTGTCCCACCGCTACCTTTAAGACTTTTTGTGATCTTGCCAGATGTAAAATATGTGGTTCAACTACTGGAATTTGCAGTGAATGTTTGTAGTGAAAGAAAAATTAGAAATTGTAAAAACTACTTTCTAAGCTTGTACTTCTTAATATTTGGCGTTTTAATCAGGAATGCTAAAAATTAGTGCAGTTTACCCTAAAAATACACAGTCCTAGTAATTAAAACATATGATTCCCTCTAAAAGTAAAGAGTAACACTTTTTACATTTTCGTGAGTTCAATCTCGTAACTATGAACGGTTTTAGCGAATATATTCTCCTTTCTTGATTGCTATTGGATATCTGTTAAAAAGCGAACAATAAATCTCCCTGAAAAATTGAGATACTGCATCGCGTTCAGGCAAAAGTTTTTTCAAATCCTTTGATAGTAGATATCATGGCGTAGGAAAACTCGTCCCGGTCCAGATCGAAGAGTCAATTGGTTGTTCTTCAACGCGCGAAAGCCGAGCGTAATATAAATCTCATGCGTCTGGTCAAACACAAACGCGCAAAAGGGAAGGTGAAGCGGAACACAGGCAGTTGACGGAAATCGGAACTCGCAACGAATCAGAAAACAAGCACACGCTTCGCTTCCCTTCAGGCAAAAACGCGGTCTGCCCAATGAGCGCGTTGCTCTTTTCACAATGGAAAGGATGAGAGAGAGGTCGATGGAGAAAGCTGCTCATAAGACTGACAGGAAATGGTATCAAAAGGGTGTTGACTCGTAATGTCACGAAGCGGTTTGAAAGAAGAGGAATATCAGCAATGTTTTCTGAAAAGATGTACAATAGGGGACAAAGGTTCGGAACCGCTTGGTGATCTTTATCAGAATCACATTGTACAAGAAATGACGAGATCTGAGAAATGAAAAATAAACACTTGCATTTCCGCTCTGCTTTCATTCTTAGAAAATAATATGGCAACGATATTCTATATATCATATTTATTATATGTATAATAATTATAGAATATTGTCAGAAATAAACTCCTATTAAATTAAGCGCCACACTTCTGTAGAAACTTTTACCCGACTTCTCGGTCCATTTATAACTGTGTTAATAAACTATCGAGATTTTTTACTCAACTCGAAGTCGATCAATTCCTGGTGGTCTTCATTAACGAACTTTCTTCTTTGCTCGTCGTTGTTCCATTTGTCTTAACTCGAAAGAGGCCACCAAGTTATCGTCACCCTGGAGCTCGTTCAACTGCATCTATTTTCGAACTCTATACACCGTTCCTCTGTATGGAAAAGAAGCCTAAAACCGACGAAAGTCCTTAAGGAGGGTAAAAATTGCCTTGTAACCCAGTAACTCGATGCACATCATTGGCAATTCGCCAAATTCCATGACTATGCGATCTCCTAGTCCTATTTCCATCGCCAAGGGAGCACCTTTTTTCTCATCGCTCGTGCGACATTATATCGTCATGACCATTTTGGCTTTGTCCGCGGCAACTAAGTTTCTGTTGATAATGCTATGAGAGCTGTTACAAAAGGATGAATGCGTGCTGCTGCAACGTCGTTTTCTAGTTCCCTTTATACGTCGCGTAATGAAATTCGGGATGAAATAGTCAATAAAGAACTCCAACATACGCGAAATATAGAAGTTTTGAAACAGTCGCTATTTTCATGGCTTTCATTATTTGTTATTTACGTATTGCGAAATGTAAAATCGAGGCTGCGTATATTGACTTATGCGAAGATTAAAGAAAGTCGAGGAGCAATTTTCTGATATTGGATTTTTCAGGAACATTGCGATCGAGGTACATGTATTGATGCTAAATCGTATGTGTCACGGTAAATATGTTGAATGAAAGAGGGCGAAGGTACGAGAATTCAACATGTTCGGGGTTATTGGAAATTCACGGAGCAGTTCGATGAGTAGGCATGCACTGAAACTTCTTCCTAGGGAGACTTGAATTTTTTAACACATAGTTTACATATATGCCTTTTTAACCATAGACACAAATTCTATAATCAGACGAGCTTAACTGTGCTGTCTGTTATGTATTATGTTTCTTGAGAATTAGAATATTATGTAATATACTTAAACGAATTTAAGTGATCATAAAAAGATTCCTTAAGGGTGTTTTGGGATTATTTAAAATTATTATACTGTAAAATGCGCTTTGTCTTACAAATTTTTTTTTATTTTTTTATGAAGCTTCTATACAACCTGTTTCGTCAAAATTTTATTCATACATTTATCCATGTTTCAGTAACGTTTGCTATCGTTTTTAGAGAGAAAGAATTAAAATTTGTGGCAGTGCAAACATTTGAACACACCCGTTAAAAAAAAGTTTTCCCATGCTGTCCGTGATTCCGGTTATTCTGCCCGTCTGAAATAAAAACACCAAAATGATTCTTGATTCAGACGAATTTGGTTATAGCCGATACCAGAATGAATTCAAAATCAAATAATTTCCTCACTTTTTGAGTTCGCGAAAGGTACAGAAAACATGAAAAAAATCGAAAATTAAAGTTCAAAGTGCCGCTATTTTTTTCTCTCATTCTGCCACAAATTTTAATTATTTTGCTATTAAAAAAATTGTAAAATTGTCTTACAGTCGAATGCTCCCTTAATACCATCGCAAACAAAAGATTATTCAACTCTAGCTTACAAGCTAGATACATCCGACGTACAATTTTATCAGTGTGTCGAAACTCTGTGTCAATTTGACGTTACAAATAAATCAGAAAGTGTGAAAAGTGAGTTAATAATCAAATATGGCTAAACATTTCTGCCTTGTTGTCTATACGTGGTCCTGAACACTAGGTGAGGTCTAGAGAGAGTAGTAGAAAGTTTCTATGCGGTCGTAAACTTTCCCTGGAGTTCCTGGTACATTAATGGCTCCCGAGCTGCGAGATGCATTGCTCCGGTCGTCTGTCATCTACCTATGCTAAATTCACTTTGTCCCTATTCCAGTTTTTCGCCTGTCTTCACACATTTCTACAAAGTGCCCTGAACCAATCAGCTAAATCGTTACAGAATCACACAAATTCAAAATAAACGACCTCTACAGGCATACAAAATAACTCGTAACTAAAAAGCTAAATATCATCTAAAACATTTATACGAACTGTTTTCATTATTTTCCTGCAAAGAATTCATCCAAAGGAAAGTGATCCACATTTTTATTATCACCCCGTGTACCTGATGGTATTTTCCCCTATGAAGTTCGAGTTAAATGAAGCGAAACGGCGAGATCTGGAAAAATCGATCTCCAGGAAATTCCTGGTGGCGTTGTCGCACTCGAAGGTGAAATTCGCCTTTATCTGGCCCGAAGATACGGCATCTGGTACTGAAGGATTATCTGAAGGAAAATCGCGCAGAAGGGTGCTAGAGGAGACTTTTAATCAGACCAGACCAGGACTTAGCCGGAGAAGTGTCGCTGACATCATCGACCGGCTTACCTGTCAACGATTTCAAACTTCGCGATGTCGACTCTCGTGAACTTTTGTGGGGGCTTATCCCAACAGCATCGGACTTTTTCCACCCTTATTTCCAGCGATAAGGATTCTGGGAATTTCGTTATTCCCATCGAGCCTGCAACTCCTGTTCGCCGGCTCTGTTCCCGTTTGCCCTTGTTAAAACATTTGCGCGGGGCGAATGGCGGCAGGGAAGTTCGACGATGAGACGATAACGAGGATCCTTATGCGAAGATTTCAGACGGTCGTTGTTTGCACGAATATCGCAGGATATTTTGTCGATCAAAAAGGGCGAGTGTATTCACACTGGAAGCTTTATTAAACCGAAATCCTAGCTTCGACGCTTTCACTCCCGTAATATTTCACTTGCTGAACGTTGTTGTTTGATTCCCAGTCTCCCTAGCACTGGCTCGTTGATTCTTACTTTCCGATGCTCTGAATTTGACTCTCTGATCCTTACGCTCTGATGCTTTAGCTCTGATTGCGCTCTTTGACCTGTTTTCCACCTCTCGTTACCTCCCGTGCACTTTGTGCTCAAAATCCCAGCGAAAATTCACTAGCTTTCTCAGGGAAATCAGCTCCCGCGTTAATTTCCCCGAACAGCCACCTCCTGTGTTTTGTATTATCTTCTTTGCCAGAAATTTTTCGCGTGCATGAAGCGTTACTTGATAAGAGACTTTAAATATGACACCTGGTTCCCCACGAAATGAGTACATTTGCGAAAGGGAACAGTCTACTCCTTGTATTACTGTCTAGTAAACACTGCTAGAGAGTGTTGGATGCAAATGGCGCTCGGAAATTTCGTCACCCTTTGGAAACAAAAGAGGCTCCTCGAGATGTCAGACCTAAGACCTTTTCAGAAGTTTTCTTCGACGAAACTTTCGACTCTAACGATGCTGTCGTCCTTCCTCCTGAAGACAATAATCTACAACGGCTGTACAATTAGCTGTCTTCCAGGGGACCAAGAATTTTAACTTCGAGTTTTATGTTTCCTAGAACTCGAAATAATTCCTTGAAGTCCCATCGCCATGAAAATGGCAGGGACTGTATTTCCCAGGCTTCATTTATTCATAATATAGGCAATATTTTTCAGAAAATTAATAAGAAACATCATTTGAGTTAGACTACATATCTGTCGGAAAGAATTTTCGAAGAAATATTTCGTTTAATATTCGCTTATTAAATAATTATGCATTTCAGATTACTTAAGACCTATAAAAAATATCCTGTAAAAAAAGTTTCGTTGCCAGCCAGGTCCAAAATTAACAAATTTCTATCATTCTCCTTTCTATCAATCAGAGAGTCCAAAGTGATACACATGCATTCCATGATTCGCCACGCACACACGTGTAACACAATTTACACTATAGCCACTTGTATTATGCAGGAGATCGGCAGTAGAGCATGCAACAACATACACAGACTTTATTGGCCCATTTTCCACTGGACTGAAGCGGTATTAAGCGTGTCAATCGGCAGCCAAACAATTTTAATCCGTCGTTTATGCGACAATGTGAACCGATAAAATCGTATTCGATCGATGCTTGGAGCATCCAGAAGAATTCGTGTCGCCCCGGTCACTCGATCCAGTTACTGGCCCGAGTTGTACATTTCACTGTAACGTTTGCATGTATATCGACAGATGCGACAGGACGCGCATCGGTGCGGCAGTTATCTCATCGTCGAATCCAGCCAAGAGGCCAAGGTTAGCTTTATTTCGAACAAGAGCACGCTGGCTCCTGGTACCGTGCCCGCACCAATCGCCGACTCTCGTTTCCGCTAGCGTCGAGTTGCCTCCTCGATCAGTGGAAAAAAATGCAAAGCCAGACGCAGCACGATGGCTATTAACCCCTTAACCGTCGAGCACCGACTTAGATTCCACATCTTTTTAATCTCGGTTCGTTCAACTCAGTCCTGACCCAATCTTGACCCAGTCCTTACCTCGTCGTACTTATTTAAATTTCAAATTTGTAGAATACCAGTGAATATGGATGCTAGTTTTTAATATTCGCGCATTTTATATTTAAAATGTTATTTGTAATAATTCCATCGTACTACTATGTCGTGCTCAAGCCATGGGATGCCCAGACACGGCTAAAAATGTCTTGGCCAGGAATTTCATTTTAAGCACGAAATGGCAGAGAAGCTATTTACAAAACTTTTGAAATATCCAGCTCGTAATATTCACGGGAAACCTCGAATATATTTCAGCCTGGCGAGACCTACAAAAGTACTTTGCGATTCTTTTTTTAAGTATCCACTGATGCGCAAGCCGCTCTGAGTAATAAATGTTGCACAAACTCGAAAAGTTAATCTACGAGAATTTTAAAGGTAGGTAAATATTTCTATGCGTTTCACTGCTTTCTGTTATGAAGTTCGTGGCGAATTCATAAGAAAAAAACAAGGGAAAGACTTCCCCCGTCTCTCCCCTTATTTTAACATCATTGCTGGGCTAAAGGAGCGTGGTTTTGATATGCTGGTATTTACGCGCTTCAAATAGTTCCCCCGGGGTGCAGAGCGGGATAAAATTTCGTGTTAGTAGTTATTCTCGTTAAATCGAAGGTGTTTGAAAATGTGGATCGACTGCAGCAGTTTATCCTCCCCTATCTGTAAGTTCCTTAAACAAATCAACAACTTCTTTGTTTCAGTAGGTATTTCAAAGAATACATTACAAACGGACGAAATTAGATATTCTGTTGTGTCGTTTATAAGTTTCGACACGTTCCTCAAAAGTTTCGATTGCTGTTGAGGATCTACCGTAATTACAGCGTCGTTTAACGGTCCGTTTAACTTTCACCGAATTAACGACAAAATTGTAGCGGCGTCTCGATGGAACGAGACTACTCGGGGACCAAGTTAACCGTGGTAAATCAAATTCGAGGTTAAACAAACATCTAAAACTACCGCAGTACATAGGTATGCTCCATAGGGTTCCCTGACGCGAGTTACGAACGTGTCCCAGCAGTTCGCGGAACATTACGCGTTAACTATTCAGGCAAAGCTCGTTAAGGGGTTACGTACCCCTAATAGGTCGGAAAATAGGGCCATTTTTGTGATTTTTTTTTATATAGAAATGCGATATTGAAAAATCAAGGTATACACCTTGTTGTGTATAAATTAAGCTGTATTATGTTCAAAAAGAAATTCATGCTGGATTTTATTCAAACCAGTTTACTAATCTCTGAAATATTTTCGGTACTGCAAATGCTATAACTGTGAAGAGACATTGGGAGAAGATGCTGTTATGGCACCATTGATTTTTAATATGAAGTTTCTTTATATAAAAAAATCATAAAATTAATTAACAAATGTGTCAACTGCTTCATTTTTTACATTCTCATTCAACTAAATATCATTGGCATTCTATCTTTGATGTTTGCAATGTTAAATTAACGATCAACTTCATTTCCAACCTACTTACAATTAGTATATTTCGTTCTCACTTCCTACTCTTTCGACTGTTTCTTCCTCTCCCTTCTTTTTATTTCTAAATCCCCCCTGACATCCCTTTCAATTCCTTAAATCTGGGGATTCTGGCCCAGTCGAAAGATATACAATTGGGAATTCTGTTCACGTCCCATGACCCCATAGAACGTCGTACGATAAACGTAAGCTCAGGAATTGTTTCATTTTATCAAGATATAAATAGCTTCGCAGGTTAATTCGTTAAGGGATATATACGAAACCCTGAGAAAATATGAAACTTCTAGATTGCTACGTGCTGTATGGCTTACCTGGAACTTTTCCAATGAAATGAGCACTTGTATGTATACCTTTTAATGAGACTATGGTTGTCCAGAATGTTTCGAGAGAAATTTCGTGTAAAACGAACATCTTAATTCTTCAAAATATCTATCCAATTTAAAAGTCTACATCTGGTGCGGGTCAAAAATTTCTTCGCTCCCAAAAGTGATTATATAATTACATAATATACTTCTAAGAAACTGTTTCATTGCTGCATCAGCAATAATTGTCAACGTATCGACAGAATTCCTCGGCGTGTGTCCCAGTTTCAAACTTTTAATAGTTTCCTGCTCGTACTAAGCGGGGAATGCAGCTCATTCACGGGCCATTGTTGTTTAATTAAACGCTGCATGGGCAACAACGAAGGACGAAAGCTGGGACAGAATTGCTCGTAACTCAATCGACCCTATCACAAGCTCGCAGGACACGTTAGTCAAAAACTCCGAAACAAACGATCATTAAGAAGTGTCTATTCACTCGAAGAACTTTGAAAATCGTATAACTGATAGACAGTAAAACACTGAAATGATTAGAATTCAATATTTGTCATAAAGCTTTAATTGCTAACAGGAATAACGTCGAACATCGCCGAGAGCACTGTCGTTCGTATTTTCAGGTTTTAATAAAGACCGCGGGGAAAGGAGAAAAGCTTATTGTTCCATGGTTGCCAGGGGGCAAAGTTGGGGCTTCAGTCATCGTTCTTTACCCCTGTTCCACTCGGTGCTCCATTCACGTGATCCTCCCCCTAAAAGCGTCTTCAGGCTCAGGACATAAATAGGATCGCAATTTTTCTCGTAATAAAACACACGGCAGCATCCCAGCCCGCGCTCCACCATTCGTTTGAGGCGAAGATACATTGTTCCAGAAACCTCTTACATTCTACATATTTACAAGAGGTTTCCACTGAACGTATCTTCCGAAATGCATCCCCGAGCTTGCGTGTGTCGGTGCATCACTTTACAAAGGTTATTTTAAAAGCACCATTCCTTGTTATTCGATAAACACTGTTCTACATATTCCTGAAAACGAAACGCGGTGAATGTAATTTCGTTCTTGTATTGATTGTATTCGTAATCGTTTAACGCAGGCATTAATTTTGTTTTATAATTGCGTTCGTTCGTGTATCATATTGCCAAACCTTCAGCGAGATATACCTAGCTTTTCCGTGGCCTTGTTAGTTTTATGCTGGCACACTTTGCATGAGATCCTTTCAGAGGATGATAACCCGAGGCAGGTAAACGCACACTCTTAATAACGTTTGAAGCCCTCGGGCATCGTATTGTTATAATATATGAACATCTAAACATTTTCACGTTTTTTCTTTATCACCTTTGAGAAGAGGTTGTAATATACGTGGTTTGCTTGCCGGTGCACTTACTTCGGTCTCTTAAGGGGAAATCTAAATCGAAATTCAGAAATTTAAAAATTCTTTCCCACATTGTGTTTTACGTTGGAAGATATTAACCCTTCGTGATCACACCTTCTTATAATAACAAATTGGTCACATGGAGTTCACTGCACTCCAACGTTATTTTTGAATCTTTTAAATTTTGAGTGATAATTGTATATTCATAATGCTAATAAAATCATGCTATAATACTCTTTTTCTGAAAATGGAAATATTGATATGATATTTGTAATTAAAGAAATAGTTGTGAAAAAAGCGATATTTTTATTAACATTCACTAAATTTTTAAATTTTAATAGTAAGGTCTAAACATTTACAGAAATATTGGCAAAGACATATAATTCTGGAAGAAAATTGCCAGGGGTGCGATACACCCCGTATGACCACGAAGGGATAAAATCGAGGCAAAATTCATTTCTATATTTCAAGATTCGATGATGATTTTGTAAAAAGTATAGCAAAGTGTTTTCACGAAAAACCACCGCCTCTACCCGCAATAACATCAGTATCGTGAGGATTTTGTGATTCCACGTTGAAATGTATAACGGAAGTATGAATCATTTAGAAACTTTGAAATATTTTCACTTTGCAAGTTGGCCGTTGCATGTTCCCCCATAGACACACTCGTTAAATTGATCGACGAGCAGCCTACAATGATTGTATGGCCTGCGAGCAAGGCGCACCACCCTTTTTCAAGATGGATCCATGAACTTGAGTCGTTCGTCATGGCCATTAATTCGAACAACTGCTCGTTCGAAAAGCGGGCTCACGGTTAAAAGGGGCAGCACGATCTCGTACTTTGACTCCGGATATTTCGCGAATGATTTATCCGATTCGTGCTCTAATTTAGGTCGTTGGGCGCAGGGTAGACTATTCCATAACTTTGGGAGCACAAAGTTGTGGTTTTACTGTGAAAATAAGAAAATTCAAAGAGAGGACGCAAGAATTCAGTAAAAATATTAGAACCATGAGGAAAAACGAATGTCCACATTCTCGCAGATCTTTATTTATTCTTTCCTCCCGCCAGAATCCTCTAGATATTGGTATCTTTATTTTGGTGTTCAAACTATTATTTTGTTAGAAGACCGGATATTTGAAATGAAACTGAATCGGTGCCAAATGTAACAAATAATTAATACGTGTAGCCTAGTTTCCATTACATGAAAACAATAAAGAATTATGTGCCCCAGAATTTTTTCTTTTAAAAAACTTCAAGAAAATGTGAAAATATTTTCAAATTTTATATGACCAACGTACGTGGCTATATCTTTACGATAACATAAATTTAAAGCCATTTCACAGGAGCAGAGTAATTCTGGTTCTATCTTGCCTCGAGCTCCGATCGATTAGCTTTACGATTCGTGGTCGTGTATTTTTGTTCGCATGAAAATGGAACGCGAACAAAACCTTCCTTTTTCTTCGAAAGTTCACTTCAGCCCCATTGTTTCTTCTTTGTCCTTGGCTCCTTCATCCATTCCCTCGTTCTTCTTTTTTTCAACTGCCTGCTTCTTGTTTCACTATATTTTCGTATCCTATTGTTTACCTGACACTATGAATTCTATGTGCTTTTGCAGAACTTTTAATTAGCGAGTGTCATTCAGATTCCATTAATTTCGCGCAGAAGACGAAACGAAATTACAAAAATATCAGTGCCTGAGCCAGGTGATCTTTTTATTCTTGCTATCAACCTAATTATCACATTTTCTGGTAAAAATCGTTATAGAACGTAAGGGAAGATTTTCCAATGATCCTGAAATATGTAAATTGCAGACCATCCACTCACGGCGTATTAAAATCCGCGCCAAAGGTTTCTCTGTACGGAACAACGACAACGTCAATTTCGCCCTCGTAATTGTACGCTAAACTTTCGCAAGCGGGTCTGAAAGGCGGAACTTTCGCCGAAGCCTTCCCCTTCTAGTTACGTTACTGCACCCTTCACGGCTGCAGCACATAATCGATACCCGGAACTATATAGATCCTGTTACAGAGGCTTTTGTTTAGTGCGAGCGAAATGTGTCCTCGGCGCGGCGTCGGGAGAACCATTTCATGCGTTATAAATGTACCGCGAGGGAAAGTTGCAGGATATGAAATGTATGTCACGCAAAAATGCCACAAGGGTTTCCTTCCGCCGAAATCTGACTGCATTCTCAGTTGAACTCGAACCAAGTAATTGTGACGATCATTCTGTGTGATAAAGTCACGCTAGATCGCGAATAACATTAGATTAAAATACCGTTAAGGAACTACTTCTTGATCAGGCACTAATTTTTGATCAGTTCATGAAATAAATCGTTCTTTTCAGTTTATGTCCTTAAATAATTGTTTGAAATAATTACTAACATAAAAAAGGATAATTCAAACTAGTTCCTGACCTGATAAAAAATTAGTTCCCATGTATTTTCAGATGATCAAAAACTAGTTCCTAGTCACTTTATTATTCCCCAACCTTATAAATAATTAAATTATACTTATTTTCAACTTTTTTAAATTTTTCCTTAAAGTGTAAACATTAATTCATCTTTTAGTATAAAAAAAGTATATGGTTGAAAGTTTTATTAGCTTAAAAATAAATATTAAAGCGGGAAACTCTCTAAACTGATCAAAAACTAGTTCCTTAACGGTATTTACGAAATACTGGAACACTGCTCTTGGGACACAAAACGCGATAGCTATCGAAGACTAACATATTGGAACTATGGACTGAAGAAGTTAGTACACAGGTCGGAAGAAGGAACTAAATATTAGAAATGAATGGATATTCCTCATATAGCATTGCTACTTAATTTATAAAATCACGGAGCTTGCGAGCAGTTGTTTCTGTAAATATTCCAAGCTTGCTAATAAAACGTTCCACTCGCCTGTATCCACCGCGTCCGCGAATCGTTCTCCGTTCGCCAGTGCCGAAAGGAAATAAAATCTCGTGAAAGCGAGAAACATCAGCGGCGCGGCGTCGTTTTTCAAGCACCCTCCTGTCGATGCTGCTCCCGTGCTCTGCAGCTGTAGGGCTACTTGAATTTTTTCCGCCATTTCGAGAGTGATAACACGGGGAACGGGGATGTGTAACATGACGTGGCGTTACGGGGCCGTTCCCTGCCACGATTCGCATAATAAGCCGGCGACGAACGCTTCGTCTTCATTCCCTCGAAGCGGGAATCTCGGATAAAGTCGACGATAAAGTGGCGGGTATAAAACAACAATGTAAAAGGGGCAAAGAAAGAAAATGGGAGAGAGGGAAGAGTGGGTGGAAAGGATAAAGCGTATAGGAAAGTGGAGAAAATTGGGAAAATGGGAAGCCCCGGCAAAAGGGTGAATAAACGAAGCATTCCAGCTGGCAGAAGAGGCTGGCGATCGACCGAACAGGCCAGTGCTTTCGTGATTTCCCAACTGTAAGGAGATCGGGAAGTGCGGTGGGAAGTCTGTAGCTGGCTTTGGCGAAAAGTTAAGCAACGAATCGGTCGAACGGTGATGGAGGAATCGCGGGTAAAAGCAGATCTGTTCAAACGGCACTCGCAAACGTTAAATGGAACCGTGATCCTCGGATTTCGGAGGCCTCTGATGGAAAATGACCCAACTACCGGATCATCGGGAACATTATTCGCTGAGGGCACCAGGAGCCGCGAGTAATTGCATTTTTAATTCGATCGGAGGGTCGGCGTATAATTTAGTCAGCCTCTCCTTCTTTTTCTACGCCCTCCACTTTTTCTCGTCCGCACCGATTCTGTACCAGTTTTTCGCGGCGACCGAGATTCGATTTCGAATTTTTGCTGCGCCGCGCGACGCGTCCGATCATAAAGTGCTTATACTACTGGCGCGGTGTTTTATGAACAGCGCCGGGTAGATGGACGGTATGTACCTCGTTCCTCCGTTCACGCGGCGGATTTAATCTTCTGTACTTTATATTTTCGAAATTAATTCTGCCGCGGGTGTAGGCGGAATAGTAGATGAAGGATAATAGGATAGGATCAGGGAGTGGAAATGCGGGCGAATTATTGCCCGAGTTGGCAATTTTAACGAATTGGTTATTGAAACGGAGATATCTTCCAGACACAATCTCGATTCAGATTTTAATAAAATGGCTGTAAAACTTCTTTCTCTTTCTAATAAAGGGAGTAGGTCTTTCCTACCGTCTTTCAAACATGAATTTCTATAATGGAGATGAGGATCCTCCGTGTTTCCCGCATCGACCCGGCGCGCTGTAATTTTGCTCCAAATTTTTCCGCTGGCACGTTGTCGAAGGAGGTCGAGGAGCTGCCAGGCACTCTTACCTGTCTGAATTTCGTAGGTGTTTCGTAATCGATCGGCACTTTAGCCAGGAAATCCGATCGTCATGGAAATCTGAACGTTTTACTTGTGTAATGCGATAGCATTCCTCGCGAGTGAATAGCATAAACCGATCTTCGCGAGCTCATAAAACACGTACGAGCGTCTTAAACGGAATTTCCGTTTTCAGTCTCAGGGAAGACGTATTCCGCGTATTCGCTTTTACAACCTCTCCCTTGCCTCTTTCTCCCTCTGTCGAACTCGTCTTCTCTGCGGCACGAATTTCATGCGGCCTGTCGCGAAACGGAATCTCGTCGCAATTGGCTCGAGTTATGCGCGGAATTCGATTATCTCGACGTGAAAGTCGAGGAAAGAAGCGAACAGAGGAGGGTCCCTGTCGCCCAGCGGTTGGGTAAGCTCGGGGAAAGGAATTATGACTGCTGGAGAAAGAATCGATGATCGTCGGAAGGCACTTGAGCTTGATCGACGATCAGCGCGCACGCTGATTGCCTCGTAACCGTTGCAATACTGTAATTAGGGAGGATAATTACACTTTACCGGCGTGCTGCGTTGATTAAAAAATATTGATTTAAGAGCTTGATGATTGTCCTCTAATTAAGGGGCAATCAGAGTAATTAGAGGGCTGATTAATATGAGAAGTTTCAAGCGGGGGGGATTCAAATTGCAAATGACGGAAATCGACGATGTAACTGGAAGCAGTCTGGGGTTCAAGTGTAATGGTTGGAAGTGGAATGTTTAACGCACGCTGCGACGGAAATCGGTGCCTACAGATATACCTACAGATTTTAAATAAAAATCTTGTATGTACGTATCAAATTCCTGCACAGAAGAATTACTTATCTCAAAGACCCTCTGGTTTAAAATACAAGAATAATTAAATTTAAACATCTACAAATTGAGAATTCACTAAAGTAAATGTGGGTAATAAAGCTCACCTGAGGATTCATCATTTTTTTCGAGAAAGGTGTTTCGTAATCGATCCATAATTTTTTTTTTATAAAAAGATACATATTTTTGGGTACTTTTTATTTTATATAAAAACCTATGAACATTAAACTATAAACTGTGATATTTTGAATAATATATGAAAACAACAAATACGAAAACTTTTAGGTTTTTGAAAACTTTGGAAATGGCCCGTGTTTTGTGTATACCAGGTAATTAAGCCCATCCATTTAGGGTGTACAATTCGGACAAAGGAAAATATCCTCGTCCTCAGGTGTGAGCCCAACGCAATCCTCATGCATCCAGGCGAAACACATGACACACTGACGGATATCATTTTGGAATTCAGTTCAGTATAGTTTGCAAAACCTTCTTTCTTCGGATTTGGCGTCCACGTTTTCTCAGGAGGCAGATGTAATGGGCACTTGTTCATAGACTTTTATTTTTTTTTTCCGTGAAGTGACACGTGCTTTGGAGCTCTTCTTAATATCATTCCCACTTAATCTTTCGGTGGGCCCTATTATCTGTCTTGTCATTCTTGAGAGAATATATTAAACGTGCACTTTACAAAATCATCAATTTTCTGGGAATACGTTGCCAACATATATACTTATACATACCTGCAGTTTTATAGTAATTGGATGAATAGTTCTCCCAACACAAATCCAAGAAAACAACGTAGGTAATTGTAATATAAGCAACGAAAGTTCAAAGGGAAACAGCTGTTAAATTCACAACCAGTAAATATTACATCAACGACGTGGAAACTCTTCGCATGACATTTCGTATGTAATAAAATCAATACACTGATAAAAAAAAATGGCGCCTGGGCCTTATTACCCGAATTTATCTTAATGGTTACCAGTGAAAAGACAGAAAATCTACATCGAACGATAGTTTCCCTTGTCCACGTTAAATATTGTTCCACTTATAGAACGACAACATTTCGAAACCAACGGAATTGTCTCACGGTCACTGTTTCGCCGCAGAAAATCGCTCGACACGCGAGTACCGCGCTCAAAATTCCTAGAAACAGCTGTACTACGGAGGATCGCGGGCCGTAGCGGTTCCCACTACAAAACCGTAATGGTGTAAACGTAACGCCTGTGCAAGTACAGAGGCACAGGCGCGTTATTACCAAACGCGGTACCAACGGTCCAACGACGATTAAACGGGATGCCAGGAACGCCAGCGCGTCGTTATCGTACGTTGGAAACTGTCGTTCATCCTCAAGGACCAGCACTTCGGGCGGGCAGAAGAAGGAGACAGAAACGTTTGCACTCTACAAAATGTCGGCAGGAGGAACGGTGCCTTTTTCTCGCGATGGCACTTCACCGTGGTTTGCATTTTGTAGATGCGGACAAATCCGTGCCGTGTGTTGACGAGGTTGGAATGTGAATTGCATTGGCTGCTGTAACGCTGTGTATTTCCACTGGTGCTTGTGTAGTTTTGACGCTTACGCTCATTTCGCCAGCACTTATTCTACTTTGACTGTACGAGTATTTTTGGGATTCTTTAAAAGGTGTACTTTGTGTTTTTGCAGATGGTAGAAAAATGTTGATTGCTAGTTAGTGGGGAATGTTTTTAGCAGGAAATAGGTTGTAGGGATCGGAAATGGTTTGAAAATCCATTAATCAAAATAGATAAAATCTTTATATATCATTGCAGTATTGATATGTTTCCATAAAAAAATTGGTCTAAAACGGAGGCCCCTTAAAATAACAATTGTCAGAATCACAGCATTTTTAAAATATGTTCGATTTTTTGTGAAAGATTTAGTTGTAGGTATCCGTTCTGTAAAATTTATTTTCACAACATAGAAACTCGTTCGTGGTTCCATCAATTGTTTTTTTCATTTTAGATTGCTATAACAGCCGCCACACCATGGCCCGGCGCAAAACAATTTTTTGAAGAAACTTGCGCCACCATGTATCTATGTATATATGTGATAAAAAAGCTAAACAATTTCCGAGTATTGCTTCAAACATGCCTTGATATGCAGGCAACACTCCAGACAGTATAAACTTACAGTTTTTGTTAAATAAATTCTCGAAGATGGCGTTGAAAACGTGCAGTTACCCTAGACTAGAATACCCCATTAAGAAACTGAAACTCAGAATAGATGTTTATTACCAACAAATTAGGATAAAGCGTATTTATAGTGACATTAAGAGAAGCAAGAACATATATCGTGGTGCATGCAACAACTATGCAACTAAGTAAGCCGACAGCTGCAATAAAATATTCCCCAAGAAACAGCCTGAAAGAAACATAAATCTCTGGCACAGAATAGGTACATATTTGTTCGAGTTCCGTGCAATACTGCGACGTTCAGGCGATTTAGATTGCTCGACGACTGTCTCGTTGGATGCATCGCATACAAGTATGTAAAGCCGAACTTTGCTACCATGGGAATACCAGCGTGAAAGGGTCACTTGATGAATACCTCGCGTGGTTCAAATTGTTGAACATATGATTCGACCGAAACTGTTACTAAAAGTGCCATCGTATTCATTGATCTTGAAAGACGAAGTAATACGAAGAAGATATATCCTCTCTTGAGAGACCAACCTTACGCCAAAGTATTATTCTTACTCTTCTCGAATATACTGACATCACTTTAAACTTCTTAATCGTGGCAACCAACTTTCTTCGATACGATTCTGTATTCGAACAGAAGAGTAAATTCAACGATGTGTTATTCTGAATAAATGAAGTTACCTTAAATCACAGAATGTGGAAAAATTGATGCAACAGCTGCTCTCATCATTGTCACTTGAACAATTTTTTAAACACTAGGCATAGAAGGAATTGGACTTTGTTGCTTTCTTTAAGGGGACTGGGCAGTGGTTTTCCGTGAAAGAAACACTTTCTTTTTAATGTATTTGTAAAAAAAATGAATGCAAATCCAGATGTATCCTTTTACCCAATGTTTATTATTATCATAGAGATTGAAGGAAAGTTGGTATGAAATATACATGTGCTGTAAAAATGACGGTGCTGTGGTTTTGCGGTAATATTGGTTTTAAAAAGTGATGTAATCCAATTTGAAGATGTGATTCTTGTTGGTTATATCCGTAGTTTCCCGCGCAACCAATTAAATCTAAAATTAAAGCAGAATTATTAAATTGGTAGCTAAAAAACGGCGATGATTTCAAGAAAAATTCGTTTGTGTTTATGGGTTACTAAAAATCCGCCACTTCTTAATTTTTTGATGCAAATCTCTCAATTTTACGGGCCATATCATAGGTTGCGCGGAAAATGGCCCATGTTTTTTACATCCTGTAACTTTTTCAACTCGATCTGAACCCCCGTTCATTCGCAACTAGGGGAAAGCTAAGAGAAAAAAAATATCGAGAAACTCTGTAGGTTGCCGCTTGACCTTTTTAGCTGCCAAATCAACAATTTTGCGAATTTTAATGTAAACCAAGCGGCATCTTATTCAGAAAAGATAGTGCTTTCGGAACATGTAATAAAAAAATCAATTTTGCGATTGTCTAGTCCCCTTAAAGAAGCACTAGTATTGCAATACTTGAAGATATCAGACATACCCGCGCATCAATGCTAATAGCTAATCCCGAGCGGGCGGAGAGGTAGTAGGTACTCCCTTCGGTTATCAAGTTTCAGAAACTGTCATCGGAATTCCCAATGTAATTCACACTTGTCACTATTCCCGACATGCAATCATTCGGATTGACAGTCGTCCGACACTCGACAAATGTAAAACGTAGTGGAGCAGATAATTAGAATTCCTTGACCATGCCTTCACGAAGTCAATAATCCCGAATAGCGACTGCACCTTGCACATCGCACAGCCATCACAGGAAATAGCAACCAGCTAATATTTCTTCGTAAAAACTCATCTAAAATTCTATTCGCGGGGTGTGTTTGCAGACAGCATATCAGTTTAACATACTAAACTACCTTTCACAATAATTTATACGGACTACTTACTAACACCACAGGAGGATAAAATAAAATATCAAGGAACTTACAATTCCGGCGCTTTCTTCTACAAGTTATCTATCCATGACTCGCGCATACGTAATCTAATATTGTTCAGCTCCTACTTTCTCCGCAAACATGCATCATATAAACTACTCAAACACTACGTAATTGTAAAATGTATCCCGTCATCCCTTCTTTTATTTTCCGAAACCCTTAAAAACCCACTACATTTCCTCACTCACGTCTATTACTACTCCGAAAGCCACCGTCTCGGTCACAGAGTTCAGATCAAAACAGTCGAAGATTGAATAACTCTTAATTTACTTTAATAAATATATTATATAAAACCGGTAGTTCAGTTTATCCTTGTGTCCAGTGTACTAAATACAATCAAAAAACTTACAAAAACTTACCTATATATAATCATTTCTGAGCAGATTTTACTTTCATCGACACAACTACGACTACCAATCTCGAACAGAGCACTCGTACACCAATATCTATTATCACAACAGTACTACACGCGAAGCTGCACATAAATCTCCGATCGCTTCGGTTTCATGGCCCACTTGGAAACGCGGAATTTCAATTGTTCATTCAAATTCGAACCGAGAACTTTTCACCAGCGATCGCCGGCTAAAAAGCCCCTGAAACTTCCCGTTCGACCGCTGCCTGGTGCCAATAAAATGTAAATGTAATTACTTTTTTCGACGGACAAAGAGAGAGAGAGAGTCGAGGTCGATTTGACGATGTGTGAGCCGCGTAAATCGTGCCGTAGACGCCGCTGCATGCAAAGTTCTACTATACGCGCGTCTGCCGCCAACGAGATAATGGAATGGAATTACGATTGTGCCAATGAAAACAATACACGGTGTTCTCTGGGATATGTCGCCGCAGACGCGTCCTCGGGCCCCTTCAAACCACGACGCCTCTCCTATTAGCGCTACACAATCCTCTAACGATAATGAAATTCATCGATCCGCGAAAAATAAGTAGCTCGTGCAATCCATTGTGATTTTTAAAATGGGTCGTTCAAAATTAATCAAACACTCGAGTAAAAGGAGTTTCTCGTGTCAGTGAACGTGTTTCTGAAATGATGTAATTTTTAAGCATCTCCGAGGATATTTTATTTCTCGAGGATCTTGTTCGATGCAGTGGGGCATATTTTCTTCCATATTTCACGCTTCGTACTTCTGTTGTCGAGGCGGGCTTGAATAAGCAGACGGAGGATCCTGGAGTTTCGATAATTGAAATTTGAACTGCTCGAAGAACGTTAATAATAATAATAATAATAATTTTATTAATGGAGGCCCTTTGATACATAAGTGAGAAAAAGAATAAAATAAAATAATGTGCGCACAACGAAGCGAAGATGAGTAATATTGTATGAGAAGACGCAAATACTGAAGAGAGACATGGATGAAATTCCAAAGTGGATTTGAAGTTACAGAATCACAACATTAGTCAGCTATTAACGATGTTAAAGATAGATTATGAATTAAACGAGCAGTCAAAAAGGTCTATCTGAATGTGCGGATAACACTAGGGGTGTGCGAGTACTCGGAATTTTCGAGCTGAGCTGAAATCGGTTCGAGAATCGAGCCTTTGAATTTTCCGAACTGCTTGAAATCGACGAACTGTTTGAAAAAAATCGAGCTACTTGAAAAACTCAAATGGTTCGAATATTCGAGCCTTGGTAAGATTTCGAATTACTTATATTTTCGAATTACTCGAATATATTCGAAGAGATCACCGACTTTTGAGTCACTCGTAAATATTCGAATTACTCGAATTACTCGAATATTGATGTATTTAATATCAAATACTAGCCTAACTGTATAAGACGCAAGTTACTCGGAGTAATTCTAGTAATTTGAATATTTTCCAGTTGAAAATTTATCTCCAAGTAACTCGAAGTCGTCGTAAGTTTTTTTCCAGAGAAGTTTAAAAATTTCGAGTTGAAAAGTTCCAGTGTCCTGTTGCAACAAGACCTTTATTTGAGATTTTTATTTACTAGATAAATTAAAATAATTTTGTGTTCAAAGTTAATATTAATTAGAGAAACTTGCTTTATGATTTCTGAAATAATAGTAATAAAGGTTTTATAATTATATTATATTTCACGCATATTTTAGTAGGTACCTGACATTATTCAAATCTTGCTTTCCTATTGCCAAATAGGAGCCAAATTGTTTTTTTCTCAAAAAAGGACCCTTACTGTCTGATTCCATAAGGTTCAATTCCTCGCGGTGTCCAAAATTTATTTCACCACCTGACCTTTGCTAACAGGAAAAAATACATTAGACACCCGATTTTTTCCCCGCTTTCCCCAACTCGCACACTCCTAGATAAAACTAACTACATACTTGAAAACATGCGTCGTCCTTTCAGTTATGATCAAAATTACACTGTCCTGCTTGCTCTCGAAGAACTGGCATATTTCATCCCGCGAAAAGATCGACGACGTAAATTACTAAACGTCCCATTAAGGTAATCCATTTTTCCCCGAAGAAGAAATATTGTTCGTATTGCCGGCGAAACGAGCTGCAATTTCTTCTTCATAACCATGCGGCGAGCACGGGAGCGGCCGAACAAAAAACCTGCCGTCAGTCTCATAAACGTGTAGGCCAAGATCTATTGCCCTCCGCGACGGCTTATAGCTTCCCGCGATTTGCAAAAATCGTCCATAAACTAGGCTGTCGCGCGCCAGTGTCATCAGTCAGCGAAAAAATAGGGCGCTGTATTGCCTCGCTGATATGCGCGCCCCTGGAGTAACAGTTGCCACCGTGCATTTTATCTCGCGCTTTACCGTGGAGCCTATCTCGATTAACGTCACCGATAACATACCGTTTCGAGTGAATTTAATAACTTAATTCCTTCCGGTGGGGTACACGTCGCGGAGGCATCAGTAAAAAAAAATATGGTCGTCGTCTATGGTCACGTAAACGCCGGTGAAAAATATTCCGTCGATAATTTATTCATCATGTAGATACACGATGAAACGTCGTGTAATGGATGGCTGACAAAAAGCTGTTCGCGACGGGAGTTGATAAGCTGGAGAAGGAAAACTACAAAGAGGGAAGGATAAAAGGCAGAGGGCACAGAAGGTGGGGAAAGGGAGGGAAAAGACTGATGGAAGTAAGAAACTGGGAAAGGAGGCGTGTGAAAGGGTAAAAGTGTTGGTGCTTGTGACAAAGTCCCGAGTCATCTGCTGTAATACTTTCGTGGTGAGGATCTTCATTTTAAAATCGCCATTCGCCTCACGGAAGTGGAGGACATCCTGCCGGAAGAAATTGAGGTTTACTGCTCACAGGTTAGAAGTTTCGCTTCCCCCTGCCTTCACTAGCAGGCGGACGTGTCATCCGCCACGAGCTTTCGAACAGTGAACAACTAGCTGCGAAAGTTTTTGGTATCAGAGCGCCTAAAATAGAATTTTGAGAAGTTTCTCTGGGGAGGGCTTTAACAATGCCTATTCAAGACACGATTGCCTCGGCGTCGGTAATTGCTATTTCGAATTCGCGGAAGCGATCAGTCTAGCAATTAGTCTTTATGCGATCTTAAGTGAATCGTTAGTTATAATCGGCAGCAGCTGAGTTTCAAGAAATCAATTGAGGGAGTTCTTATACTTTCGATGAAACCTTGTGACAGATGAAAATTTGAGTGTTTTTTAAATACCTAGTCATATTTAGTAACTGTTAGTGTCATCCCATCATTAGATCGAAATAGAGATCATTCGATCCATCTTGGTTCAATCCAACGCGGAAAATTGCAAATCAACCGTGCGAAACGAAGAATGCGTGACGAAGATTAAGAAACTGAAAGGTAACTGCGAGCGACTCAGGAAGAATTGGTGGAAATCGAAGAAGTAGGAGAAGGCAATAAAATATCCAATGGAAACAGGAGAAAAGAAGCTCGTGGAAAGGAAAATGGTGGCGAGATATAGTGACAAATACTATAAGAGGCAAAACGTGGACAAGCATGAAGGGGAAACCACCCCTCCTCTGCGAGGAGGGTCGAAGAATTATTCGCGGGGGAGTATGCAGTTTCAAAAAATTCCATATTTCCACGTTGCTTTTAAGGGAAGTACGTAGGAAGTTGGGTTGCTACGTCTCGAATTTAGCAGTCGCTCTAAAGAGTAAACTTCTGTGCCCGAGTTCGGCGGGAGGGATCAGCGGGCTTGGAATTCCGTAGCCGGAAAATCGGATCTAGTTCGTAGAGGGATCACGTACACGAAGTTATTCGCCGCGTGACCCAAACGGAGGACTGTATTTATGGAAGACATGCGCGTCATGCGAAATGCGTCATCGCCCTATTAAATCATGCCTTCGTGGCCCTGTGAACATCCTTCTGGAATTATCGAGCGGTGATTGAAAGGGGACAATGCTCCCGCACCCACGATTATCTGCTAACTGGGTGTTAAATTCACGTGGATGTAGGTGCCATTTCTACACACGTGAATTCACATCTTATCCACAGATCGATCTTGACACGGTTCAAGTACAAGTCGTGCAACGTATTCATAAACGAAGGAAATCCATGTGTGTAGGTATATTTCGAATGATGCTATTCTCCACTAAAAGCCAAAATATAAACGTCATAATCCACTCTCTGCTTTTAAACGTAGGTACAATTCTGACTACGATACAGAAGCTTTCGTGTAAGCACATTTTCCACGTTTCAGGCTGCGTTTTCCAATCTCGCTTACTTGAAGTTTCCACTCCGAACCAAGCGCACGGACGCATCCAGCCACCTTACACACGGGATCGTGAAAGGTGCCTCCGTCGGAGCGATACCCGTTATTTCTATGAACCTTTCAGCCATGCAAACGCGAGAGGAACAGCGCCGGACAATTGTAAAGATTCTCCTTCCGTGAGTTTCGCCGTTATCGCGCGGCATCGGGAATAAATTCAGACTTGGAGCGAAAGGGTTTCGTAGCTCAGATAAATTTAACGATCTTCTAGTTGGGAGTGGAAGGTGGCTCGCCGACGTGAAACGTACACAATGCGTTTCCCCCGGGATATATGACAGAGCCGAGAAGGGTGTACATGGATTTCGCGTTTCGAAAAGTGGCTGTGACCATGAATCCGGATTTAGCTGGACCGCGACAGTAACGAGCTTACTGAGAACTTATAGAAACAGAGGGGCACCAATCTTTTAGCTCTTCGGACAAGACACTTCGGTGGACCGGATATTTACACCGTGGAGCAGCGATGTTCCTAGCACCAAACAGATACATTCTTCAGTTTGATCTTTATGCCAAAACAGAATATGTATAATCTAAATTCTAAAAAATGTTACGCCATTTAAGAGAGTTCTTTTGGGAATTTTTTGTAAGGAAATTACACATGCAATCTTTTTAAATCTTTCAGGCTAAGGTGGTTGACCCAGTTGTTGATCGGTTTAGACGTAGTCGTCGATCACTTAAATATTGAGATTTTATAAGGTTTTTGAACAATATTGCGATGATATATGTAGGTAAAGACTCTTAAATATTAATTTGCAATTTTGTCCTATACACAATATTGTTCAAAAACCTTATAAAATCTCAATATTAATTCAAATGATCGACGACTGGGTACCGATCGACGACTGGGTCAACTACCTTAATTCCAAATGGCGCAAGTGTTTCGGAACGGCCTCACTGTGGAAATTGTTTAACTGCATGCAGTTTAAGGTCCGTTGTTTTGGCCTGAAGTAAAAAAAGTAAATAGTTTTGTGTTTTCAATAAAATTACACTATGGATGGGCCTCGAGCCGCATTCAAGAATGAAAAATTATGATAATGGTGAGCGTTTGCTAAAATAGTTGTGTTTATCGCTAAAAATTTTCACGTTAATTGTGGGATAAAGCTTATTAAATTTAATAATATTATTAATTGGGGTTTATCCATAGCGTAATTTTATTAGAAACAGAAAACTATTTGGTTTTTGGTTTCGCGCCAATACAACGGACCCTAGACTGCACGCAGTTGAACAACCTCCACAGCGAGGTCGTTCCGAAACACTTTCGCCATTTGGAATTACCGCATTATTTCTATATAAAAAAATTTTTATTCACTTCTTGAAATACAAGTACATAATAATAATATAGACCAAGAGTTTTAAAAAGATTACATGTATAGTTTATAGTTTCCTTGCAAAAAATTCCGCAAAAGGAACCTCGATTTCTGCCAATTACACCAGATTCCCCCTTAAATCATCCACGATTTTTTCTTATCGCCTGACTTGCAAGAATCAAACGTGCCGATATGTTCTGAACAGTAGTCGCGAGCTACCAAAGTGTCTCACCTAAAAAAGCCTTTACTTCTTCACCTCGGTCAGTTCCATCTTCAAAAAAGATTTTCCCCTCCCCGAACAAACTGATCGCAAAACCCATTCAGCGTCCCCTTGTTTTTAGCACAGATTTCCTAGAAGGCTGCTCTCGAAATTCCACAATCATAACTGTGTTATATGGCATGTACCGAGCGTGCGTAGGAGGAATCTCAGACGAGAATGGAATTTACGTACGTGTACGGTAGTGTTCCCGATACCGAGGGAAATGAAATTCCTTCGTGCTGTGAATTAATGCCAGGGGAGGCGTGTATTCTTTTGTTCAGCGGAATTTGACGAGATACCAATTGCTCGTTAATGCGACGATTAACACGCGATATGAAAAGGGGTGCAACAGAGGTCTTCACATGGAAATGTAATCGAGCTACTAGGGAAGTCGATTGGAAGTTACTTTGTCGCATAATAAGACCAACAGCACTCCGTAGAACGTGATTCCCAACAAATTTGACAGCCTTACAGATAAAACGAATTGGAACTGTTTAATTTCAATGACACTGAAACTCTGATCCGCTTATTATTACAATAACATCCAGTTTGCCTTTCTTTTTTAATCCATCATAGAAGAACAATTACACGATAAATAGAAACAACCTACCTTCCTAAAACTACTCCTACATCCACATTAAATAAACTATAGAAATACGTCAATGAAGTGAAACAAACAAGTCCTTCTCAAACAAGCATTCGCACCCCTAAAATATCTAAATTCACATCAGCTTCCTGGTACCATTCAATTTATCTTCATTCCCGCGGGCCTCTGCTGCCATTTGTTCGCAGCATGCATTCCACCTGGAAGTCGAGTTCTTCGATCTTCCCGCCGTTCAATACGGAGCGACAGGCAACGTTCCATGAATTGCGTAGGATGCATCACGACAAAGGGATGCGCTGGGGTCGCTGTGACACCTAGCAGCGCGTGCCAGGAGGGATGTTTTCCTCGTTGCATGACTTCGAATTGGTACACGGCCCCGAGGGTGCATAATAGGCGCGTAGGTGGTCCGTAAAACCACGCTCGCCCACGTCCAGGATTACTCGCTTTGTCTTATTTACGCAAAGGCAGAGCAACAGTCCCGGAGAAGGTCAACGTCCTTGGGCTACTGGGTACCCAAGAAAGGCCCGTGCGCTCGTTACATCCCGCCCCATCGAGGGTCGCTTTTGTCTTATTGAATTTATCGTCTCGGCGGGTCTAACTTTGTCGAGACTCTCGCAACAAAATGGCGATGGCACTTCATCCGTGTTACTCGGTGCCCGAAGGGATGCTGCGCTGCGAATTAAGGAGATCCATGACGACGGGGGAAGGCCGAACGAGTTCGTTGAACGTTAACCGAGGGCCTCCGTGCTTTGAAATTAGTTTTTTTTCACATGTACGCGGGGACGGGGATGAATGGCACGAGCTAAGGGAGAAAAATGGGGGGTCGCTACAAGGGTTGAGTCTTACGCGATTAGCGCGAAAACTGGGGTGGTTAGGCGGAGTCTGTTGTGGTTTGATAGTTACGTGCTCCTTATAAATCTTCCTTTTTTAAAACAATGTAATTAGCGAAGGGTCATTGAAGAGGAAGTAGAAGCTTTATCATGTTGACACTTTCGAAGCAGTGTACATGCAAGAGCTGATGTACCAGAAAATGACAGTTTTTTCTTATTCTGTACTGTTGGTGATAAGTTAGAACTGTAGTTTTTAAAATAGTTCCTTTAAAGATTGAATTAATTAGCTTCAGCTGCACTTCACTGACAGAAACAGACTGAGTGGTAATAATTTAGAAAAGCGAAACACCGTTGCGTGTTTACTATAGTACGAATTTCCTGTGTCTGTCCGTGACAGTCCTCAATTTCGAAGCTCTCTCATACTGTATCCGCTTGACGTTTCCGAGTGCACCACTTTCCAAGATTGACCGGTTACAGAATTATCAATTACGTATAAACATTGACAGCGATCTAGTTTCTTGGATAGTCAATCAATCAACTGGTCATGTTCGTTTAGGTGTTACAAGTTTTCCTACGCATTCCGTGTGCATTAGTAATTTAATTCGTACAGCTTAAATGCTAAATTAGCCTCAAGTTATGTATACACGTTAAGTTCAGTTTGCAAGTGGCTGCGATAACTGGCAAACTTTCGCCTTAATTTGAAACTTCGCCTGCTGGATTTATCTTACCACGAAGACACAAAATCTGATACACCGAGTGACTTGGAAAAATGATATTTATAAACAATTTGCGGTGATTTTTGTTTACTTTAAACACTTTTATATCCTCTACAATCTGATTGGTAAAAATAGAGTAAATGAGTTAGGACTTTTAACATTTATTAAACTCCTTTTCTCTCTTTTTTCAAGTACAGGCAATTTTTCAACTTCGTTTTTAGGTCGTCGTCTGTATATGTATACGTATAAGCATCGAAGTAACTATTGTAACTTAATTTTAAGATTGATTAAAATTAAACAAAAGTGATTGGATCGTGGTTTGTTGAGCCAAATTCAAGCATGAAGTAGATTCAGCTCGGCTTCAATCAGATTGCTGTTTGCTTTAAAAATGTGAGTGAGGGCAAGTTGGACGTGAGAAATTCTTATTCAATTTGGATGTAGGATGAAACTATAATTGATAGGTACAGATGAATCAATGACTGGGTATGAAATGGGGGCTGAGTTTCGTCGATTGATGAGAAAGTATGTAATCAGAATTATGGCAAAGTTTGTGTACATTTGAAATATAAACAGTAAATAATCCACATTATAATTGCATCTGAATGGATTTCCAGATGCATCGGACATTTCAAAGTACATACCTACTTCATCGCTTAACGTTATTACAAAATTACTGTATTTTTGTGAATGAAAGAAAATATTGCTCGTTTATGCCCAAACTTTTGTGCAGATGTAAAACGTATAAATATCGAGTCTGTATTACAAGCATAATTTACCTCGAATACCCGCTTTGGTGGATATAATCGATAAGGTCGCATACAATTTGTATTTCATTTACAGCCATATTAAGTAAAAGCTGCTTGAAATCCTATTTCCGCGTACTTCATTTTGTACATTTTATAGTAATATTGTCGAATGAGGCTAGCGTTTTGTATCAACCCACATCATTTTAAAACATGCTCTTAAATTGAATGGAAATACCGAGATGAACGATTTTCAACGAATTCGGAGAGTTTTCACACTTCGAGGGAATTAACATTTAGTAATTCAGCTTTATTACGCAATAATAATATTCACATAAAATGATTTATGTAAATGCTCTTACATTATTGCAGGTTTCAAATTTTAAACTCATGAATATTTAATATATTTAATTCTGAAACAGTTTTCACCATGTTGCTGTTTAACAATTTCTTTTTCAGAAACTTCTATGCGTGCAAATTTCGCGGTACTTCGCACCATTATTTGGAAAACTGTATGGTAGAAAAATGCATGCAGGGAGATCAAAGTCAGAAAATAAAAGAGAAAATAAAAATCGACGGTTGGGCAATATTCTGGAGGAAATGTGTCTGAAGTATCTCTTTGTAAAACACAGAAGTGCATTTCCATGAAGCTTTTGTATTCGTATTATTATTTGTAAAATCTTGCAAATATATATATATCCAATTGTTAATTCAGTTTATCGATGAAACTAACAATAACTCTGTACGTACAAAGTTTAAAAAAAAAAGTTGAATATGCACTGTTTTTATAAATGTATATTTTTGCCACGCAGCACGGTCGTCGAAGTATAAATTTTGAAAAGATGAGACTCCATGGAAATTGTGACAGGAAATTCGAAAACATATTCAAGACGGTTTTCATGAGAATCTGTGATAAGTTTCAGCCGCAACGTCGAACACGATGTAACGTAAAAGTTAAATGAAGATGTCAAGTGCTCTTGAAAATTTCAATGTTGTCAGGATTCTGCTAACTCCCTCGTTGAAATACGTCGCAGTGAATAAATCGAGTTGTTTCCTCGAGCAAAGTGTATAAAGAAATGTATAACAGCCAAACCCTACAATTTGAATAATTAAAAACACGTGAATAGTAGAATCCTCGAAAACGGAAATCTACAGTCTTGAAAATCTGATTGCTAAAATATCACACAATACTCACTTGATTTGCTGCGTACTACGTGAGATGTACTTACAAGGAATTTTGAATTGACTTTGATAATGATGTAAATACATCTAATTAGTATGACTATTTGGCATTACTTACTGATAACCCGTGCCTGTATTATAGGGTATTAGTATCAAAAGAAACGGACAAACAAAGACAAAGCAGGATAATTATAAAAAAGGGGAGATGTGGGAATGATAAAATCCTGAAAAAGGTCTTTTGATCAGATCCCCGCGCTCATCAACATCACAGAGATTACTTTGCAAAGGAACAGCTTCCAATCAACTCAAATGAACGTGACAAAATTGCTTTCGATATCAGACGGCCAAATAGGCTACTTCATCGCTTTCCATCTTCGCGCATTTTATCGCCCATACGAATTCGTTTCGACGAAATGAATGACAAGGGAAATGAGATACGCTCAGTATCCTTGGTTCGTGACAAACCAGCCTAAAAAGCGGATTTGTTTTTAGAAATAGATCCTAAGCCGTCAAGAGTAGACATGTTCCATGAAATGAAGATTAATGAGAGAGAACGTTGACAAACCACAGCGATTGCAATTTGGCCAGTTATAAATAAACGGATAAACAGGACGCAGTTGTTCGATCGACACCACTTTGTTTCAATGAATTTGAAACGTCCTCAGAGGACTGGTGATCGGTTTAACGAATTAACCGAATAGCAACAATTGAACCAAATAGGTACGATAGATTTAATCGCGTAGCGTGTTGCGGAAATATTTCCCAACGTGATTTTCAATCTAAAAATGCTGCGAAAAATAGAGAACGAATTCCCTAACGCTAGATTAATTCTCCTCTTTTTTTCTCGAAGCAGCAAACAGCAGTTATTCGGAGAGTAAAACCGTGCGGCAAAGTGTTAAGTATAATTAATAATTGCTTCACTGAGAATTAATGGAAATCTATAGGAATCATTGAGCGTGAATTTCTCACGGTGATCAGCATTAATTGACAGTCATTACCCAGGTACTTACAGTTTTAGACAGACTCCGAATCCTTGATATTTCTATGGCATGTGTTCTTTTTCGTCTGGGGAATGGACAGTTCCACTTGCAAGTTTGCTTTTCCTATTTTCCAAACAGAAGAGTAGAGCAGTGCGAGGGGACGAGGCATATTTACCATTCGCGCCATGTACCATTTCATAGTCACTTTAAAGTTAAAGCACTATTCTCGGGACCGTTCGAGAAGTGTGCCTTTGCTTATAATAAATTCGAGACGCTTGGAATTACAGGATATACAAGGATAAAAGTGGCGGAAAATGCGCCGCACGCGATGCCAGGGGGCGATTATTAGGGGGTGGCGTGCGTGTATCCGCATCGCGTTACCATGCATTGGAGATTACGTAAGCATACGCTTCTGGAAACCAAATTGTATGCATCAGTATGCCACGGTGACGCACTTCCTGCAGATTTCGTGATACCACCGTAGCGATGTTCTGTGCAAACGGTCGAGGTGTCCTGTTATCAACCAAAATTTCACACCACTCGCGAACAACGTTTATTCGCCTACAAGCAGTGTCTCTAATATCAGTAATTAATAATATCGCTGACTCGAATAAATTTTAGGGGGAACGTGGTACCCCATTAAATATTTAGAACAGAATTAAATGGAAGTCATTACGAAACGAAAAATGGTATAATCTTTTTTATTATTCATGATTTCTAATAGTTGGCAAAGGTTGCCTTTTATGGTGGTATTTCAGCCGTCAAAATCTGAACTTGATCGACAACATTTATGAGGTGAAAAAAATATTATTTTGATTGATTTTAGGAGTTTTTTTAGTGCCGCAAGTCACTCAAAAAAATATCATTTTTATTGATTTTAGGAGTTTCTTTAGGTGTCACAAGCCAGTCAAAAATATACTATTTTTATTGATTTTAGGAGTTTCTCGGAATTTTTTCAATAATTTACAATAATTTATTTTTTCTTTTCGCCAGATAATTGTGCTCACTATATAACAATAATGATGCCTTCTCCCTCTTTTTTAAGTACTTTTAATAAAACTTTAACAGATTCAAAATATTGAGAATATGTTCAAGAAGATTGAAAATTTAAACTTGAAGGCCCCTGTGGCACCCCAATGTTTTTTCACAGAAAGTAACTTTTTCAGGCTTTATCTAGAACACTAAAGGCAAGTTTTTTTCCCCTATTAGAAATCAATTACACAGTTTCGATTTTTTGCTCCATTCTGGTACACATACCAACCGTTGATTGGTATTGCCTATTCCTGAATTTTTTAGATCCGCCAATTGGGATCGGTGACCTATATGCACACATGTAAGCGAGCCTCTAGAGAGACCCGATTCAGAGTTAACGACGAGTTGAGCGATTCACGGGCAACACACAAGCGAGTTATTTAATTGAATGACTACTAGTTACAAGGCTTTTGGTTTATTCACTAAAATCACATTGGGATACGGATTACTGGCTAATTCGCTAATGCCACAGTTGTTCACATCATTGAATTAATGCATTTAACGATCTGTGATAGTGATCAAGACACTAATAAACAAGTGCCCAATTGGATTTCGGGTGCTACCTTTTATTCCGCTAAATAACAGAGGGTGAAAACATTTCAGATTCTCGCAATTTTGATCTGAAATTAATACCATTTAAATGAAATACGTTTTCATAACTAACTGCGTAACTAAGGGTGCACCGCGGAAAACCGGGCGATAAACGAAACACAATACGTGGACGTCTGATTTTCCAGAATAAGCGGTCTGTAAAGTCTGTTAACCCAGTTTCCACCGAAAATCCCCTTAGCAGTTTTAGTTCCGTTGTTACAGAAAGCCTTATCGTTGTGTTTATGTCGCCATGAAACCGGCGTTAGTTTGGAGTTAGAGTGCAAACGGAAAATCAATCACTCAACGCTGCACTTCCGTTTTCTAAGGATTCAGCAGTGAGCTGGAAAAGGTATATAGTTTTTTGCTGAATAGTAGTCGTGGACGAACGTACTTCGTCCAAGAAAGAGGATTTAAAGGAAAAAGCTAGTACTAAATTAAGTTAGAAACACTTTCACGGCTAATCACTATTGCGAGGAGGAAACATTACAAATGACGTTTGCGAAGAAATCATTCTGGGATTTTAATTAATCAAGTGAAAATACATTTTTAATATTGCAAAGATATGTTGTATTCGACTTGAGAATGCTTCTGTACACAAAGAAGAAGTTTACTTACCAACGTCCAATGCCGAACGACCATTATTCCCATCGAAGGAAGCCAGGCAATCCAATTACTTCTTTTTAATGTACTTTCACTGCTTACTCATAAATAATATTCATTCTATTCATTCTGTGACAGCTCCAGACGTTCATATTTCAGTAAATACCTATTAATCACATTTCATTTCCGACTTCTTAGACCGCAAGCTGTAGACAGCAGAAATGCAGCCATCCAGCTCGGAATTCTTTTGTTAAATCTTCAAGCTTCTTGGATTGTCCCCCGATCTTATCCTAGTTGAAAGTCTCTGCACACTTTTTGCCTTCTTTCTCAAGCTTCATTTAATGTATACGCGACAGGTCTATGATAACAGTGAGTTCTTAATTAAATTCCCAGCCCTGAAAGAGCTTCAGCTATTTGTAAAGCCAGTTCTGTGAATTTTCAGAAGACTTCCGAGATGTCAGATCTCCGAGGAAACCGAATCATTTTCAAAGACGTAGAAAAGTCAAGAAGATCAGGAAGATCTGAGTTCTGAATAAAATATTGTCCGTTCTGACGTTTCAGTGCTTCACGTTCTCTACATATCTATTAGAACTTTTCAAATACCTTCACGTATGCTCGTGGCAGCTATCTCCAAAGTTACCGTAAGTCCTACACACGTGTTCGATAGTGAATAACGCATAGAAACATCGATGAAGTATTTTATCACTGAATGTACAGGCTGTATAAAACGTGATGAACACCGCTTTCAGGGGTGAATCTACCCCTCTGGATCGGTGGACATTTGTAAAAGAAACTTGCCGCAAACAAACCATTTTGACGGAAAAAATTGTTAAAGTTTATCTACACAAAACTTAGAGTGTGTAGAGCCACTTAACAACCAGTGGCTCCCATTTCCTCTCACTCACACACATACTTTTCTATTCACCCTTAAAAAATCAAAGGCGAAATATACACCCTATACATAAATGTGAATCGAAGGCGAAAGAAGAATTCTTAAAAGATATCTTTCCCAGTTGCTAATACATATATCTCACCTCTAGGTACATTGCAGGACATCTAAAATCTCATCGATCGATCGCAAATATCGACAACTCGTATTGAACATTTCCTCATTCACCAAGCATTTCGTTAAACTGACTTTAACCTGAATACCTATAATTCACACGAGTTGATTTCACATTCTTGGAGGATCCAGAAGCGAATATGACCATCTGAAATCGTTCACAGTGCTTCACATCGCAGTCTCCCATATCAATAATTCTCCACCCGAAATCGTGCTCTCGAATGGAATTTCTCCCGAATGCTTCAACCACCGCATCAATGTTCGGAAAAAAATGTGGACACGATCAATCACCTGGTCGTGGTACACATTCCACCGTTGGGGAGTGGTAAACGCATTCATGCTCGCGGCCATCCGTGAAAGCAATTTCTTGCATTTTTCCTTCGCCCCCTGCAAACCCACGCGTTTCGCCCCCCTGCCGCGCTAGTAATGGGAATGATGAATCGCCGCGATTTCTTTCCCCACCCACGGTCTCAGCGTGACTGTAATCAAGTACTCGGACAAAACGGGTCCGAGCGAAAGTTTAATTCGAGAGCGATCTGCCTGTGTAGGGATATCGCGAGATCTGGGGTAATTCCGTTTGATGCAAGTGTCTACCGACCTCTCTGATCGAATATCGAATTGCGGCTTGATGAAAAAGGGATTGAAATCAACGACGATCACCTTGGCCGTGGGAGATCCACGCGAAAATAGCTGGACGATCGTGGTTTAACGAACATCGAAAGGCTTTAGCTGGAACAAGAATGGGATAGGGGCTGATAAGTTTTGGAGGAAGCAAATTTACATTCATTCCCATCTCGATTCAGAACGGACTCTCCATTTGATTGGAAAAACAGAGGGTTGTATGTATGTGGATTCTGAATTAGACCCACTTTGCTTGGAGGTCTGGTTGTGTGTAATGTAAATTCCTCAGGTTTATTTTTATTATTCAAGTGAAGGATCTGGAATTCCGTTTTTGATGAAAGAAAGGACATTGGAAGATATTGGAAGGATTAACATAAAACAAATATAGGGAAGGGGAAGAGTTGCAATTTGAATAGTTTCTGAAGTTTTTTGAAAAAAGCGCCATACTTCACACTCTAACTTCTGCGAAACTTTAATTGCCCCACTTTCATAAGTCTAAGGAGTTCGATTTCGAACTTTCCAGACGTCGACCTATTTGTTTCTAAGATGTTTCGAAATTCTCAAAGGCTTATTTGCACGGAGTAAAATCAATCGGTTTGCCATTGTCTTAACGACAGCTTGTGTCAGCTAGCACAAGCTCTCTTATACTCGTTTCTTCAATTCCCAGGTACAGTTCCTCCAATGAACGCTATTTTCACTCGGAAGTTCTTATACACTCGAACACGTTTGTTACGAAGAGGAAAATTAAAGTCTCTGCCAGGTAATACCCCGATAAAAACCGTTCCCAGAATGGCCCGATAAATCGATAACAGAACGTAATATCTGAGCCGATATCGGATTCGATTGGTCTTTAAACGGTCTCTACAGCACATTGAGCGTTTGTTTGACGATTAACACCTTGTTCACGTTAATTGAAGTTATGAAATTTCCGGCGAATGTGATTACCTCCACGATAAAGCAAGGGAGAACTTAATATTCAGAAATTGTTCGGAAAATGAGGGCTCACCCTCCGCAATTTTCTTCAAACTATGTTAAAATATGCCAGTGTATATTATCGGTGAACCTCCATGCTCATTATATTAAAATAATTAATTCTGTTTGCGGTATTAAATTACGCAAAGGAAATGGCAAAGTTTAATAATCTCTTTACTGAAAATGTACAACTAATTTTATCGGTAACTTAATTTGCCCTGCGACTTTTAATATGTTGATACTAAATATCGGGACATTTAATCATGAATATATCAAATACTTCAATATTATTACATTGATCTGCTACGATTGATACTTCTCAGTCAAGGGTTTGTATCCATGTTGGACTGTGACAGTCATCTTCTGTCTGCATCAACAGCAACTATTTAATTACTTTGGTAATTCAATTAGCAGGCACTTCAATTAAGTAAATGTATTTCAATATACGATCATTCACGCGTTCTTAATTGTCTGCCTATTTAGCCAGTTAGTTGTTTCGGATGAAGGTAACCTCTGAGCTAAGCGAGCAATTAATACTGCCTGCTATGTTTGCTATTAGTCAGAGCGATTCACCATTATATATCACGGTATCAAGGTTTAGTTTTGCTGAAAGTATTCTCTCATTTTCGGTCACTTTTGTGTTGATCTATGACATCAATTCAAATTATCACACGCTCCGTTAATTGATCGAATTTACAGCGAAGTTCATCTACTGAAATCTACTTAATAATAATGACATGCAAAAGAGAAACCGAGTGATGGAGATCAACGATTCACGAAGAAGTAGAGCGCAGTAAATCCAGGGAAAAATTTAATTGGCCGTCTGCTCGAATGAGAAAAATACGGAATATCCATAACAGCGGAAGTACGCACGCGTAAACGGAGCACGCTCCTTCCGGTACGTTCGTTCGTTCATCCTTGTCCGGCATTGCTCCTTTACTGGCAAGCATTCTAGGTATTTCATTCCTGAAATACCCCTGCATTCTGCACACCGTATCCACTGCTTCCTTATCTATCCGGAGCGTTCTGGCAAACTGCATAGATAAATATCCTGATTCGCGGCGATCGAATGCATCAACAAAGGAGGAGTATCCAGCAATCCTCGTTGATAATACCCCGTGATCTCATGTTAATGATGAATTAAAATATTCAAAATGTACGAAATCTACTGTAATCTTTATAAATGAAAACAGACATTTACATTCGACGCTGTGTAGGGTACGATAGCAATAAGAAATAGGAATTATTTGATGAACTTATTGTTTTCTTTTTATAATTTCTTTTATTATATGTATCTATTTACAAGACTATTTGCAGATAGTTATACAATAATTAATAACGTTTCAGTTTCGATTGTTTAAAAGGCAAATATTATAGATAGCACTAATGCCAAAAGCTTAAGGCTTAAAGGCTTTATGCTTTTAGAAAGTCTATTGAGTGTTTACGTCTTAATCTCCTGAATATTTAAGCATAACTGTTTATAGCTACCGGATTTATGTGAAAATCAATTCTGGCTTTCTGCTTGTTCGTGAGTCGTATAATATCTTCCTGTATGGAGGGATTGTTTAATGATTAAATTTACGAATGTGGTAATTTCTAACACACCAAGGTGCATCTATTATTGTGCAAAGAATTTTTGCTTGTAAACTTTCTATTTTTTTTTTGATATGTGATTTGGCTGCCATTCCCCTAAGTTGGATTCCATAAGTTCATATTGGTTTTATTGCAGATTTATGTATGACATTTTGTTGTTCTTATTGAGTTTGCTCCTTCGAGGCATTATGTCTGACTTATCATCGACATATTCTCCTGCGTCAGACTTCATCGGTTTCTGACGCTCTTCTTCAATAGTTAACAATGTATGCCATTAGAAATTCGATTGCCGGGCTCTTAATAATAATTACTATTAGTCCCTCGTTCGTTCTTTTTCCTTCAATATTATTTTTTTCTTTCATAACAATCCGAATATTAATTGAATTGTGTTGCACATGGAATTCCTCGATACTACTTCATCATTGTTTCGTTACAACGAAATGAAGAGGAACGAGGACATCTCGTTGTGATAACAAAAACGTCCAACGGCAGAGAACGCGAAGGCGCTCGGTTTTTTCTCTCGATTGAGGAGTGTACGGTGTCTGAAATTATTATAGCAATGGGATTTACGACGCTTATTTATCGTCGGAAGAAACTAGTGGTTGTAGCCATTAATCGCGGTTGGCAGTAACAAGGTTAATTAACGTCTTCGCTGTGCGAGCAGTTTAATCAAGGTGGATGCTGTAATCGGATAACGCGTTCACTCTGAATCGAAGAGGCCCCTTATAAATATTCTCGTAACAAGTCAGCCTGGCTTGCTACTTCTCGTCCACGTAAATTTTGTTATTCCAGTCTGTACATTGTTAGCAGATCTGTTGCCTGAGGTAACGAAGCGGCTCCATCAGAGAAAATAATGAAACATTTCTTCATGGTTTATCCGATAATGAACATTCTGTTGAATATATAGGAGACTGTTCTACAATGGAGATCAGAGACATTTTTATGCATTACAGTTTGGTTGCATGTTCAATCAAGCATCCTGTTTATCCTAGTCTAGTTTTTTAGCCTGTCTTCGCCAGGCATTACTATCCTATATAATAGGCTGGGCCGAAAACGGATAAAAATAATTTTTTTTAAATGTGACTTGACATAGTGAAAAAAGAGGGTGAGGTGTGTCAAAAAGCTTGCTGATTTTTTATAATTTTAAAACTATAGTGATCGACGCTATCGGCCATATAATACCTGCACATTTCTTCTTGCTATCGGGGGTGCAGTGAAACTTTTGGTCACTTACTAGCTTGATAAAAACAATTGCGCCCTATGATCTACAGAAACTATTAATTTGAAAAACGACCGCTTTGATACGCCTGGGGCGCGGCTACATACAGTTTTAAAATTATAAGTAAAATGAGCGAGCTTTTTGACACATATCACAAAAACACATATCAAAAATTGACAGATATAAAAAAAAATTACTACCCTTTAGGATCCAAGAGGCGCGGCTAATCCTGTTTTTTTTAATGAAAAAATCCAACTATTTTTTGTGCAAAGCTACAACTTTTTTTTTACTATGACGAGGAAAGAATCCATTTTTTTTGCGGTCCAGCTTACTATATAATAAGACACCTAAGGTAAGCACAATTTTTGTTGGAAACCCCTAGAAATAATTTTCCCTGCGAAATACAAAATTGTACAACTTTTGGGTGTCAGATGGGTACCTATCCAACTGATCACCGGAAGGGCATTTCAAGGGGTTCGAGTCAAATACGTACCTGACGGCATTTGAAAGCCCCTCTAAAAATGAAATACCGATTGTACAACTTTCAGGTACTTTTCTGGCACCTACAGTAGGTACCCGTCTCGTATTTGGGTCATGTCATGTTATTTGCGAAGAAAGGAAGTGAAACTTATCAAATCTTAGTACTTAGTACTGCTTAAAACCCTTAAGGTCCATAAAATAAACATAATACCTGTTCATGTACTACCCATTTTTGAATATCCCAGTTTTCAAGTGGAGCACATCAAGCATATTGGATAGCAGTTAACTGACCGCACATCTGTGTGTTACAAAAGTACAAGAGGTCGAGCTCCGAATTTAAACCCTGCGATTAAAAGGAAGAAGCTTCATCTAAAATGCATTAGTATCCAAAAAATAGTTCCACTTTAGTCCCCCTTTTCTCTCATTTAAAACGAAAGTTTTCTCATTAATATAATGCTCGTCGTGCCACAGACAGTTGGAAGTTTGGTCTCTGCTCTTCAATCTGTTAGCGTATCATACGGCGCACATCGTAGTCGTTCATTAGCGCCGGCCGCGTGCTGGAGGCTGCTTCCCCGTAGATATATTGAGTGGTCAGCTCCTTAATAGAGGCTTCAGTGCTTCTGAGATCGCGTTGAACCGCAGGAATTCGCGATAGGGGACGCTCGGTCAACCGCGACCGTCCACGGGGATTCGCGGTTCACTCTCGCGGAATCCGACACACGAGTGGATCAACGAAATACGAGCCGGCCGGCGCTGGGGCGGGGAAGAAACATGGGGCGTGCCGGCGCATCGATCTTTCTCAATTCTTCTTAATGGTGCAAATAGAGCTTTAACTTTCTGCAAACTCCTTCGCCATCGTCCCTGGTGAATGGTGGTGAAAACAGTTTAACGAACCCACTTCGTCTCCTTTTTTTCGATCAACCCTTATTTGGCTCAACTACTTAAGAATATATGGGGCAGGCTACACAGCTCTAGTCAATATATTCCCTGAATCCGGAGGGAAATAACAAATAAGCATTTAATACAAGGTTTAATTTAATCGATCAGCGGTATTTAACGGTGGAAAGATTGGCAGAGCGAGGGAAGAACACTGAGTGTGTCTGTATTATGTAAATGTTATTTAAATGAATTTAAATTCACGTGTATTACACGTTGTGCACTCGAATCTAGTAGCTTAACCTGGGATTCTTAGCTGCGGTGTATGGAACTTGCGTAAAGTGGTTTCGCTGTTATAAATTCAAGCAAATTATCCTAACCTCGACACCTATTAAGATTAGCATTGCCTAATATACATATTGGGAAGTTCGTGTATCATAATTTTCAAGCAAACAAATGAAATATTCAAATGAAGGAGGGGCAAGGGCCCATGAGATTCCATGCATAATCGTCTTATGGTAAGGAGCTGGAGGTAAATATTTAAATTCCAGGGTGAATTTTCCGCGACGAGGGTGAAAAGATGGAAGCGGCGAGAAATGTTGAAGATGAAGTGCTCTAATAAAACAGACCGTCAACTGACAAAGAAATTCACAGATTACGTTTAAGCGATTAATAACATCTGCAGATGAGTTTTTAAATCTCCAAACAAAAGCTCGATACCCATCTGCCCGATCATACTTTCCAAGCTATTTTACGAATCTGTCAATTTGTATTTTATTCGTCGAAGTACTTGTAAAATATACGTAGCCGGTTAAAATTAACTTCGCTCATTGCATTTCAATTAAGTCTGGCCAATGGAAATGCTGTAACCGTGGCAAAGAGATTAATGTTCAGCCCGCGAGTTCGCAGACAAAAGGGTGCATTATATTCCGCGATAGAGTTCGATAAAACAGTGAAACAAGTTATTGACGTGGGTGCAATAAATGTCCTCTCCAATCGCTACGATAAAGAGCGATCTGATCTATGCGACGATCGCGAGCATTGCCGTCCTCGATAAAGCCCTGAACGATGTTTCTTTGCGATATCGCTCGTGGGACAGTGCAGGTAATACGTACATGGACTCTTTGTCGTATTATCGGAGAAAACTTTTTGTCCATATCTTTGCTAAGCGAGATTCTCCAGTGTAGATCGCGATTTATAATGACCTCGTTTAATTTGCATTTATCACCTCCCCGTTCGATAGAAATTTAATATCGTCGATTATGCTTACCCTTGGCCAATCGAATTAATCGCCGTTACACACCATCTGGCCGATATCGAATATTGCCAATCGATATCGCGCTTAATTATTGCCCAATGTTCCCTAAAGCTGTCGAAAGTAGGGCTATGAATCCGTAGCCAGGCTTCAAACATTGTTGATCATGTGCGGGGATTGATACCATGTGTTCCTGATATTAATCATTTTATGATTCAAATACTGAGAAATACGGGGACGCAAGCTGTTAGGCAACACACTGTGCCATTGATGTATGCGACGGAACAGGCGAACAAGGTTTGAAGCCTGATCTGATAATTATATTTATATGTAAGTATGATTTTTTTTTGTAAATAGCTATTGTTAATTACACTCTTTTGGGATATTAGGAGGCATTTTTAAACTCGTAGAAAGGTTTTTTATGGTGATCGTTCTTATTATTTATTAATAATTGGAGAATCTTGTTTACCTCCTCGATGATGTAACTCCTGTTAGTGTGACGCGTAGCACCTATCACTGGCATCTGACCACAAAGAGAAGAATTTTTTTTAAAATTACATTATTTACGCTGCGACTGAAAATAAAATCTTAATTTTAGTTTTTATTTATAATACTTTCTTCATCGATAGGAAGAAAATTTTGTCGAAGGAAAAAGGGTACTTTTTCTTTCAGACGTCATAGATTTTGGGATTTTTCATTTTTTCTCTTTAAATTATGGTCAATTCCAGCGTAAATTACCTTAACTTTAAGAAATTTGTATCGTTTTTGCGATCAGATAACAAGTATTATACGCCACGTCAACAGGATTTAAATCGTCGAAGAAGTTAACAAGATTACACAATAATTCATAAATAATAAAAAGGATCGACATAAAAAATATCTGCAAGTTTCAAGATGCCTCTTTGTACCTCAATAGTGTTTAATCGAATATAACTACTACTTATTAAAAAAAAAATCATAAATATCAGTTTCTTTTGAGGGTATTTCACGAGAAACCCCCCTTAACAACCAAATGCTACGACAAATAAATAATTACGATAAAATCTACAGCATCCTAACACCATGAAATCTGATTAATTTGTATCTCACTGGAATCTTTGTACCCAACTTCACAACTACAATTCCCTACACTATTCCTTGTAAAATATGTATGCGCTATTTCTGCCGTGCTCCTTGCATACACGATTTATTTGTCTCTGTGACGAGTGAGAGAGTAAAAAAATGGGGAGAACAAAGGGAAAAGAGCGGGAAGTTCGGGACATTTCATCCGACGCGGCTGTTCAACACCGGAAGGTGTGTTCTAAGCCGCGAAACGAGAAAGTACTACATACCCCCTTGATCCAGATAAAATTGAATAAACAAACGAGAAAAAAAGGACAAGGGATCCAAGAGCTTGCTGGGCGATATTTTTATGCGGTATATGCTTAGGGGAAGGACTAATAATTCCGCGGGAAACTCTCTGCAATTTTCCTCGTCGCCAGAGGTTCTAGTCGGTGCTCTGAAGGATGCTCGAGCACAAGGTAATTATAATACTTTATCGTATGGAGTTATCGTGCACTTCGCGACCACGTGGCGTTAAAGCATCGGCACATTTTTCCTCAGTCGATTCACGTATCGCAGGTTGGGTGACAATTGAACTATTCGGGGAACTTTGGTAATTAAGTTTCATCACGCTTCGAGGGGACACGCCCGTGGAGAACGCGCGTTATACGGCTTTAAGAAAGTTTATTAATCGGGTTTGATAAGACACACAATTACACCGGCAAGTCTGGAAAGCTGGGGGATTAGCGAGCTACTTCTTCGATGGCCTTCGTTGGCAGCGACAATTGAAAAGTTTAGGTTGAATGCTTCTGCTAAGTAGTAACGCTGAAGAAATGCTACAGTTGCGATTGATGGTAATAAAATGATAATGTTTCCTTCGTAATTTAGCGAATTTCATCCGCGATGTTATAATATTCTAGCACTTCAGGTCATTAGACTTGTACTTTTAAATTAATGTAATTAAATTTACTTTAAACCACTTTGTACCTTTAAGATAACCTAATTAATGACGTTATTAAACAACAACTTCTTTAAGTAAAAATCCAAGAATATTCATTAAAACATCCAGTATTCAGTAATAAATGAAACACTATTTCCTTCAACGGAAATGGCGTCTTTGAAATTCTACATTTAATTCCCATTTAAAAACAAATTCCGTTCTCTAACGTCGACTTTCAGTTTCGCCCAACGCGGGCTCTAAATTCGCCTTGGCAGCTAGAGAAACTTCCCTGTAGCAATTATCGACGAAAGGAAGCATCGTTCCTCGGTTGCCAGAAGGGGCTTACGCAAGATTCGTTTCGTGCAAGTTGCCAGGCTTTTGTTCGTTATGTAAAACCGGCGGAAGATACGTTGCCTGGGAACGGGAATTATTCATGTAAGCCTCGTGACGACGAAAGCTGAAACAATCTCGGGAACGGAGTCGCGGTAAATCTTAAGGCAGTGAAACTCGTGCACGCAACACGATTCGCAAGAAAGCTGCGACACGAGCGTCCTGTGCGCGCACCTGTCGCGAGCGCGTTTTTAATTTAATCTTCCTACACGCCGGGTCTCATAAAGAAGCTTTCACATCCGGAAATGTTCTCGTGTTAAGGATTATTGTGAATAAAATATTGTACATTGCTATGGGAGGAGGGATTCGCCGTTAACCTGTTTTAATAATTTTACGACTTACAAGCTGCACAGCTGGGGTACTGTAATTTCAGTTATTCTTGAGTCCTGCGTCCTGTTAAGGTATCTACTAGTATTTTTTTGTAAATTGTTCTCAGTTCGCGTAAATAACGCTTGGAGAAGAAAGTTCCTCATATTTTAGAAATACGAGCATGATACGTGCATGCTCTTGAGAGAAACATGAAACGCAATTTCTCAAACTTCTTACCTCGGGACGAGTGTATCAATTTAATCAGCTGTAATATTTTTCTAAGGGTTGGAACTGTTTTTTGGAATTTCGAAACCTGTAACTTGAAAGATGAAAATTTTAGAAACTTTTATGAGCTTTATTATTGAACCCTATTGTGATACACCGTCAGAAAGAGAGGTGCAACTTCAGCTTTATCAACTTCGACTAAATTAGAAAGAACTGTTTATAAAATTATTACATTGACTTAACATTAAAAAGAGAACATTAATTGAAAAATATATATTTTCACGGAATAAATAGTAGTTATTGAGATGGTAAGTTTTTATTTCTATTTTTGACGAAGAAATATTCTATAATAAAAATATTTATATTAATATTAATATTAATATTTTTATTTATTTGCAATAAATCGCTTATTTCTTATCGGATTTGCACTATACATTGTAGAAACTTTTTACGTATATTACACGTTATAATTAAAAAATTGTCCAAAATAGAGCTACAAGATCGTCAATTACTATCAATAAAATAATTCCAATTCGCATTACCAGCAATGATTTAAAGACTGTGTAAGCTATTCTATCTGTGAGATTCTATTCCTCGGATCTTAAAGTTGTGATAAGTGATCAACAATAAGTATCACGTTTCCAATTTTCTATTCAAACTACACCTTCTCAGGCGACTTAAATTGACTCACTGGAGGTACTCTCCTGAATTTCTCATTAAGAGCATATGGTTCGTTTAGTTTCCACGAGATTCCGTGCGTTTTGCGCGATATTATGGTGAATTCCATTCATCTTGAATAATTCAATGGAGTATCCACTTTGCATTAAACGCTGCTAATACACGTAAATGAACGAGAACGCCTTGCGAGCGAAGTAGCTGCCGCTTTTAAGGTCGGAACTTCGCCGTTTCGGGGCACAATGAAAATTCCACGTGTCTGCTTGTCGTGCCTGGAATATCAACGACAAGACTTCGACCATGAATCGGCTGCAACCACCCCGGGTACGGCATTTTCTGAATATGACCCCCATTCTCCCATTTTCTTCCTTCCTGTGTAACCGTTGCTTCCATACACAACGTTATATCGCAGGAAACAATTTCAGATAATTCTGTGATGTAATCTGATACAGTGCGAGAATAACTTTCATCCCCTAAGTTAGATTTCAATGAAACGGGCATTTTGTCCATATCTGCACGAGTCCTTTCTTGGCCGAGGTAGTTGCAAGAAAGGTACGAACTATTTTTGGAGGACACGTAACTGGAGCAAGTCAAATTTGCATATCGAACCATTGGATATCGGGTCCTCGTGAAAAACTTCCGTTACTTTGATCGCTTTTCCCCCAATATTCTCTAATTAGCTCTCTCTAGGAAACACACTAGGTATTCTTAGACGGGAAAGTTACTTGAATTTTTGCAAATGGGGAAATGTAGTGCAACACTTGAGGCATTGAGAACCAAAACGGACTATCCCACATTTTTTGTGAAATTGAGTTAGTAACAGTAATAAATTCCAATAGGCTGTACTAATCATATAAAATTGGGAAGATTTTTTCAATGTGGGTTAGTTCATTTTTGTTCTCAATGTCTCATTTGAAGCCTTAGGTGGAAGATGGAACAACAATCGTTAAAGCATTTGGGGAAAAACGAAAATTGAGGGGGACAAGTTATTTTATGTTAGATCGATACTAAACTATTTTCATTAAACTGTGCGACAGAAATGTTGCGATACTAATCAAAGGGAATTCCTGTGTTATCAGAACAAAGAGTGATAGAGGTGGAATTGCGTTTAAACATCGTATGCACACGCAGTATTATATCATAGCACTATCATGCATAACAGATCCTAATTACTGTGTTAACATAATTATTATTAACGGGAGTAACATTAACTCTCCAGTGGTCGTGTGCCATTTAGTCAGAATTAATCGCCGGCATCATTTATTTAAGTCTTTGCTTGCGCTTAGAAAATACTTTCCCTGAATGTATACAAAAATGATTTTCAGCTTAAAAATTCTTGACAATGAAGGTTTGTGAATATTATGTAGAAACGAAAAACAGATGAAAATTATCTGATTACAAGGAACCGGGTATGTACTTTCACGAATGGAATACGAATACAGATATGACTATTGCAAATAGAATTTTTTAAAGAAGTATGGTACTTGTAGAAAATGTCTTCTGATGTGCGCTGTCAATATGACGATTATTATCTTCATTTCGTTCGTCGTTCTTAAGCCTCCGCTACTAATTTCTCAGTAATTCTATCCTCGAACCTATACAGCGCAGATAACTGTAATAACACTGAAATGATAACGCGACCCGAGTAATTAACTGTCTTTAAACGGACCCTCTCGTATCCCCTACTACTCAAATTAGAACCGTTTTATAGCCCACCATCAAATTGCAGTAATGTCGTACTTAAAGCCACACCTTCTAACAAAAAGGTGGAGGATCAGTTGCGACTCCTGCACATCCAATTTGGTGTTCATTAAAAATGCTTATGAACTGCTTAACGCAGATGTAGATTAAATGTATACTTTGATGCACAGAACGCATAATTAAAAGTTAACTACACTTTTCTGCTTAAAGTTTCTAAAGTCGTCTTTAAAAAGCATCTGTTACTATATAAACTATCCAGAAGGGAATGTACATAACTATTCACGTTCTGGAAGTTGTGTTTTTCGTGGACAAATACCTGTTATAGCAATACTAAAGGAATTTAGAGAACAATAGTTGTTTGGGCAAAGCTTTTGTGATTTCGATTAATGCAGAATTTTTAATTATAGTACAAGAATAATATTTCCACTGGAGTTGTATGTTATATTGTTAAGGCAACGTTAAAGCAACGGCGTCATGGACAAGTTTTATAGAATGCAGTATTATAAGGAAAATTCTGTTAAATTATGCGAAACGATAACTTTGAACTCTCGTAGTCGATTTACATATGCATGGCTTTTGCGTACATTACGGTGCAATACATGTTTAAAGAAGCTCCTATTTCTCGGCGTTAAAAAATTTACTGAATCGATGTGCCACGCCTTTCCATGGACATTTGTCTTGGGAAACATAAAACATTATTCGAAGAATACAGTTTCCCTTACATTCACAGTGTTGCTCTCTCCTGTATTCTCTATTTCTACCTTTAACAAATAATTTTATTTGAGTTGCTCATTTCCTTCCATTCATTTCTGCAAACATTCTGGACTATTGTTTTCCAACGCAGCTCGAATTTATCCAATTTCGAACAATCCAGATTCATAGAATTATATACAATATTATTATTACATGTTTTTCATTAAATCAGCTCAGGGCTAATAACACCACAATTTTATTTAAAATTACGCATTACATTAATTAATTTTCCACCTCTCCCACATTAAATCTATAATATTCATGGTATAAATACTATACAATTTGCACAGTAATTTCCGGCTACTGTTAGTCTTTTGCACAATTGATATTCCATATAACAAATTATAAATTAAAATGACCGGTGAAATTTTAATATCGGGGTTTACATGAATATGTTTATCTCGACCAATGAAATTAATTTTGCTATGCACATAAAAGATACAGTATTATCTTGGTGGATCACTCCTTTTCTCATGAACACTTTCATGTTACCTGTAGGTATCATTTCCATGACTTTAAACATCACGTTAATCATACTCAATTCCTACTCTCTAATTTTGCAGCAATAATTTAGATATAACTTGTATATCCACCGTCCATTCAATTATACGTTCATACTGGTGCTCACTTCAAAGCGTATTGCTAAATTGTTCCAAGTAGTTCTCTGCAACTGTACATCGTGAATAAGCTCTAAGCAGTCTAAGCTTCTCTAAACAATCCACGTACTTCCTCCATTTCATATCAAAGTGGATGATCATTCTGCATCAAATGCACAACACAATAACCAACTAAACTCAAAGTTATCCATTACAATTTAGGTATTAATCGCAATTACTGCTGAATCTTCCTCATTCACTATTGTCCATGGTTCCTTTTTTCTTATATTAAAGGTCATCAGTCGTACAACCGATATTAGTATGCCCATGATGGAAGAAAGTCGACATCATTTTATTAACCACGACACCTACCAAAACTACAATCGCCTTTAACTTTTTCGATCCGACTTTTTTCTATTTGGATTTTGATATATTTACTTGCACAAATCGATTGTACAGTGAAGTCTCGTTAGCCGCTCGCTGGTCGGGACCGACGTTGAGCCCGTATCGTGAACGGAGCTCTAATTCCAAATGTGAGTTTCTCGCTTCGAAGGTGGGAGCGAGATGGAGCGCTTTCCGTGCGCACGCCAATTGTACACGCAAAGGACGGAGCGTCAGGCGTCTGAAAGACGGAGCGAGACAAAATATCAACGCGTAGTTTATCTCGTACTGTCCTCGCTCCCTTTCAGTGCCTTCGCTCACTCTCGTTCCATCTCGCTCTCGCCTTCGCCGGACAGGAGTGAGACAGAAGTGGTGGGGATAACGAAAAGTCCGTATCGTGTACACCAAACCGAGCCCGTAACGAGACTTTACTGTACTTGGCTACGAATAGGTACAGATCAAATTTGAAAGTTTTACGTCAATTGTAAAAACTGGGACATAGGTGTGTGTCCCGGAAAAGTTATACAGGGTTAAAAACTTAAAAGAATAAAGCAACGCACATATGTGGCACGTATTGCTCCACAGATAATCACAAAAATTCACTAGGACATGAATCCCAACAGGGTCGAGAGGATTAGGTGGAGCGACATATTCGTCACCTCGACATTAACCCACTGTTCTCTTTTTTTAATAGTGTAAAATACCGGACAGCCGACTAAAGTCGGCGGTAGGATCGATAAGCAAAATACTATGCTATAAACAAAAGATCAAACGCCAAAGATTTTACAACGTTGCTTTTACTCCCCGATTACACCTTCCGACCTGCCACTTGAAACCCAAAGCCCGAGACGCATCGGACCTGCCACTCCAGCGTTGCCGAAATTTCGGCGTGCGCTCGTCCGTGAAACGCGTCTGACGATGATAAATTTCTGTTGCAGGAGCGCGGGCACGCGATGGGGGATCGTCAGAGCGCAGGAAATGCCCGCTCGGACGGGAGAGCGTGAACGCGACGCGACTGAGCTTTCAATCCGGCTGAATGGAAGCTCCCGCTTCGAAGCGTCGGGCCAACTGCGTGGCAAGCGGACCAGAGACGCGCGGAACGGGTGGCTGGAAGCTCTAACAAGCGTTCCGGAGGAAGCGTCCCAGGGAGAAGTAGCGAAAAAATGAGGAGCTCGTGGAGCCTGTACACGCTGATGCCGCTTTTGCTGGCAGCGGACAGTCTTCAGACAGGCGGCCTGACTAGAGGCAGCAGCGGCGTTCAGATCGGCACCAGCGACAGGGGGACGATCACGAGGAACAGGGGGCTCGGGCGAGGGGAGGGGGTGAGGCTAGGCGAGGGCAGATTTCCGAATTCGACGAGGCAGAGAACGTTCACTACGACTACCACGCCATCGCCACCACCGCCGCAGCTGGTCACTCACATGCCGCACTCATCCGAGGGCAAGAATAATTACGACATCTCTGATCTCACCGTTCGTACGAAATTTTCAACGCCCGGCCATTGGTCTTTCACTTATTCAACTGTGTACACGAAGTGCAAGTGATTCTGGGAGACCAGCCGCACTCGAACAGTGAAAGGGCCAGTCAAAGTGCATCGTGTAAATTCGCCTTCACCCGCTACCTATGTCTTCCTTGAGCAACGCGCGAAGCAGGACGGACCTTTTACTTTGTGAATGGTGGCCGAGAATCACTTGCACTCCGTGTATTGGCGGAGCCTTCTTTCGAGACAGGGTGTCTTTTTGGCTTGCCTTTATTGCCTTATTGCGTAGAATCAGGAAGAGACTACGAATGAGCGTAGTCTACCTTATTCACCGCGATAAGAACAGGAGAAGTAGGGGGATAGCGCTCACCTTAGTTTGAGACAATTCTATACCTACGCTGTGTTTAAATTCAGTTACATGTTAATTATATGGAGTACAGATTAATAGGTCAGTTGCTCTTATCAGTTGGATTGATTTAAATCGCGAATAGAATAGAAATGTAAACTTTTATTGAGATGTCTATCTGTGAGGTCTGAGAACACATGTACTATCGGGATTTTTTTCAAAAACTTGACGACTTTTGTAGATAAACGGTTGTGTATTCTTAAATATCTTTTCACGTCTAAATCTGGGGAATCCATGGCTGTCACTATTGTGCCTTTCTATGCCTCAAGCAGGAGACGTATAAGAAAGCTTTCAGATTTGGATTTTAGGTTTTACGATTTATCAATATCCGGAGTGAGCTAGAATCGCTGGTTGCGGTAATGTTAAGCACTAAGGCGGTACAGATCCATTAGTGAATTATTAATTAGCTCATTGCAGGAGGTACAGAGGCTGGCGATGATTCGTATCGAACAACACAAATGCAACATAATCCATAGAGTTAAGAATATACATATATATCTTGTCCATTGTGCGTTTGCGGTCGATCAGCACGAATCATCGTTTACCTCTTCACTGTGCGCACTATAAGAAACCTCTGTCATCCCAGGTCATTGGTACTAATGCATAGGCATTAAACGTGATTCCTAAATAAAATTGGCAAGTAGGTAGCATTTAAAGATGATCATACCTAGTCTCTCGTATCTTCAGCGATCTCATTCTTCCCTTTCAGCAGTTCAAAGGACATTAATCGCAGCGACATTTTACTTCTAGAATTCCGATTAGCTAGCAATGTCAAAGCATTCCTCAGCTAAAAGCAGATCCCTTTTCTTGATACGTTTCCACCGTGTTTCCAAACGACTTTAGTCTCCGTTTCAAGAAAGAACGATAAAAAATTCAAGAACCTCGGATCCCAGGGAAATGAGCTTGCGAATATCTCAGGATATGGCTTCTTCTTTTTCAAGGAAAGCCCGCCTTCTTCCCTAAATAATAACTTCTGTTGCGATAGTGCTTAACAAGATTTCTTTCCAGTGGCGGGTGATAGCATTTTTGTTGAACTTCTCGCAGATAATCGTTCACTCTCTGCCGCAAATTACATCCTACCCCTAATTGTATGCCGGACAGAGAATTTTTTAAATCCACTTTTACACCGTTGAAATATTACCCTTGCAGTAGTCACGAACTTCTTCCTCCAGGCATAACGCGCTGGGTTAACCGCGGCAAACGCGCCTGAGGAATGTCTGTCCAATTCCCGGGAGTAATTATCCCTTTCCTGCTCACGGTCACCATTATTCTCAATTTTCTACGCGCCAGCAATCGCTTTCGATCAGATTTCCACGTGACATTTAATCATCTTAATGCACGTCCGCGGTACGCGTCGGGGATTAGACGAGGATCGGCGTTGCGGCGAAGCGTGTCGCTGGTGCTTCTCTTTCAGTTCTTCCTTTATTTTACGACTGACAGCCAGTACATCAGCATGGAAACTTTGAGGGTGTGTCGGATAGGAAATTCGAATTCGACTTAAATTGCGCCAAGTACAAGGGAGAGACGAGAAAAATAGCGAAGATAAGGGAAAGTTTGAGGAGGGTGAGAAGACGCGGAGACAGATAAAAGAGGGAAGTTTATTAGAAGACAGACTTGCACATTTTCTGCTTTATTCTTCTAAGTAATTGATTTTCAAATACTTTCAGCGCAAATGAACAGAAGTTGAATGGAGGGTAAATTTGTTCACTGCTCGTGTCAGTTGGATTGAATTAAATCGTGAATGGAATAGAAATAGAACGTTAAATTCAGAATACATAGACAGAAAATTTGTCAGGAAAGAAATTAAGAGGGAAAGAAAGACGCGAGGAAGGAAAATATGTACGGATCAGGGGTAAATGGGGGTATTAAAGAGACGTAGCATAGAATTGAAAAGTCTGAAATGCAGATGTCTGAAAGGAAACGGGAAATTTATGATAAACAGAGCAAAAACAGTCTTAGGGGAGAAGGGAGTTGAAAAAATGAATGAGAAGCGAATACAAGAATGCAGGCAGGGAGAAAGGCGAGCGAGAAACAATTACAAATAAGAGAAACGAGGGCGGGGGGAGAAGAACGAGGAGGGAAAGAAAGACACGCACAGGATAGAAGATGTACGAGGTTGGGGCGCAAGGAATGATAAAGGAGGACGGAAGAAGACGAAAAGGAGTATGCAATTTTTAAGGCATTAAGGCATTAAGTTAAACTGCCGCTAAAACGCTGGCAATTACGGTGGCACGTTCCAATGGGAACTGGGTCGTAGCTTCTAATTGTGAAACCAGCATGATTTACATTTCTAATTAACGATATACTCCAGCAACCGCGAGTGAAAAAGAATGGAATGTTTCTTCCCGACTGGCCGGCAACTTCCAGGAAAGTTCCCAGTGAAATATGATCCCGCTGCAGCTTCTGATGGTATAATTATTTGACGATCTCTAGCGTGCCTCGTGACCGGAGACGCGTTCCAACCGGGGGAAGTTTGCAACCCCTCGTAGGCTCAGAAATGTAACTTGCTGTCCGTTCTCTGTCTGTGGCCCATTCATTCGCCACAATCGATTTGTGCAACAGGTGCTCGCTGATCCATTCTAGTGGTAATAAAGCGGACACTCTCGATGCACTTTTTCGTGCCTTTGAATACGTAATGCCTACTGATCGCTCTGTTCGTCTTGATCATTAGGAAGGTTTCCTGTGGGCAATATCGTAATTGTTGTTACGCGATCGCTGAATACAACTTCGATGACTGTTCAACTGACTGCCATTGCACAATGCACAGCGTTTCTGTTCAATTCTTCAGATATAGTCGATTCATGAATGAATAGATAGATAAAATATTTGATGGCCTTACTTTTTTACTTAGAATCTCCATTGAAGAATAAACGTACAAGCGTCAATTGAAATAAAGTTACATATGGTATGATCGTGAGAGGGCTTTGGAAACATAACTTTGCCGCAGGCTTTCACCATACAGAAAGAAAATCGCAGGCAATTCTAAGTGGCAGTTACTTAAGCAGTAAATCAAAAGGTAACCGAGATAGAACTCATGCTGCAAGTCGGTGCACGTAGGTGGAGATATGGAAATGTCCTTGGTATCAAAAACAGAGGTAGTCTGCGATAAAACCTCCAGGAAAGGAAATTAGTTAGTGTTCTCTGTTACACGTTATCATAAATATAAATTTTTAAGAATTAGTGTGACAAAATTGCTTAGCGAGAATGCTTTGGATGATGTCAGCTTACCTTGGAACGGCTGAAGGGTCATTAGACCTTTTGATTTCAAGGGTGTTAATGGATAGCACATGTTTGTATTTATTTCTGCTAGGATAGTTTAACGGGGCAGGCCTACCTAGAAATTTTCGAAAAATCGATTTTTTTATTTTCTTGAAGTACAACATCTTGAAAATATTCCCTGAAAGTGTCAAATTAATTTGACCAAAATTGACAAAGTTATACGTGTGTAAGTACGTAGGTGTTCCTGGGTGTAGCTCTCAGACCCAAAACGGGAAATCGCTGATTAAAATTTTTTAGAAAATCGATTTTTTTATATATATACATTTCCGCAGTATAACATCTGGAGAATACTCTTGTGAAAGTTTCGCGCCAAAATTCGTAACGATATAGATTGTAAAGTCAAATAATCAATTCACACGTTTTTCTCAAAACACGATACCCACATATTTCGAAACGGTAACCACGATTTCAGAAGATCTAATGAACCGATTCAAAACAACCTTATCATAGTTTTGCTTTTTTTTGTTGCAACAACAGATACTGTGATAGGCATTGATATAAATTTGAAGGAATTTTGGGGATTTTAATTTTGGACGATCCTGTGGGTAAATTTCATGGTTACCGTTTGGGCATCTCTTTTTGGCAGCGCCGCTTAGAAAATTGATCAAGACGACAAACATAAAACAATCAAATTTTTTTGTACCCCACTATCAATAAATGACAAAAACATTTTTTAGGATAAGTTATAACATCTCCTTGTAAAAAATTCATAAAGATGACCTATTTTTCGAGCGTTTTGACCGAAGGGTTCCCTTAATACGAAATAATATATGACTCTTCGAAATTGTAGTATCGATTTCAACGTTTTATGAATGGTTGGTATTTTTGTGTCAGGTGGGCATACTGGTGCCACACAAGTCCTTTGGCACGAGGGAGTACTCGAGGGCGGCGACCACGACCATACACATGCTTCAGAAGAGCACCAGGGGTCCAAAATTAAAGCTTTTCGAGCGTTACGACATTCACCTGAAGATAACCATGAAGGAACTGACGCCAAGTCCCACCGGTGAGTCTAGAAACCCTATTTTCCTCAAATAAATTCATTCCATGGGAAAGAAGAAATCAAGTGGCACACTCGTCGAAGAATGAACTTTCAGCTCGGAATATTAATTCTTGCGAAGCTGACCCGAAGTTCAGTTTGAAATTCAAGTTACCAGCATTCTTGTGGAAAATAAAGGAGCGATAGCATATAAAAATAATTCGTAGGATAAGTGTACTACTACGCGTTAGCGCCTCGCAGTTATCACCGAAAAATCGAACTCTAACGGTCTTCCGAAGCTCGCAAGTAATCCTCGGTCTCGCCAAGTTTCAACGTGAATCCGTGGAAAAAGATTCTGCCTCCTTGTGATTAGCGACTCGACATTAAAGCAATCTCTGCCCGATGAACGAAGTACTCGTAATGAGATTCCAACTTTCGGCAATTTAACAGCTCGTTAGCACGCGACGTGACCATTTTCGATATGTAATCAAAGCCTTTTCTTTTAAACTCCATCGATTCCAGCCCTCTTACCCGTCATTCTCATTGTCTCTTCAATACACCGGCTAACGAGCACGAAACAAACCGACAACGGTTTAAGAATGGACGACGGGATTCGGTACTTTTGCCCATTAAATTGGATTGCGATGGATGGATTCTAACAGGCGACGGAAAAAAGGATTCCTTGAATTGGAATGGACAAAAGCATTATTTAAATATTGTCTTACCTTAGGTTTCGACTTTCTTCATTTTCTCCACTCTCTAAAGGATTCGTAATTTTAATTATCAGTTCAAAATTGATGGTTACCATTCTGATATCCGAATTACATACGCGACATTACCATTGCCAGTGGAATAACAGATTCGAGTGGAGGTCTCCAATGTCGTAAATCGTGGTAAATTCATTTCATTGCTTATCGTTCGTGAGAGATTGTCAAGAATCCAATGGACATGAATCTCGTTGCCGTTTAAAAAAATTTAGAATTGAATAGTTACACGTGGACAGTTCCTTCGCGACCACTGGAATAGATGCCAGGGAAGTCAATCTTCCGGGTGACGTCATCCGGGAAAGGGGAAAGTTAATAACAGGGGTGTTCCGTGGGGAAGCGTGCGCGACTTGTTTACGAGGCAACCGTAACGTCCAACGTGGCCACTTTTCCGCCCAAACTCCCTGAACACCTGTGAACCATTCCGTTTTTGATCGAAACCTCCACCTCAGGGGTGAAATAAAACGAACGGAGTAAAAACTGTAGTCCACCGCAGCCCCAATCGATGAGTTTTCTCGGATGTAATTAGGGTCGCGAGAAGGAAATAAGAAGTAGAGGAACGGAGTAAATTTCGATGAGCATTGACCTTTTTCTCTTTCTTTCAGTCGTTCTTTCTTCGCTTGAACACTATTAAGGTCACTACACCTTTGAGGTTTCAAATTAGCCCAACTAATTGTGTCACGAAGTAGAGTGACGTTTAAGGAGACTCTAGTTTGAAAGATGAGTCTTATCTTATTGAATTTTAATGGGACACGTACAGGAAGAGAAGAAGCAGCGTCAGAAATACTCCGAAATGTTTTAAGTTTAAGGTAACTTTCAGTGTATGTAAGGACATTTGAAATAGTTTCACTTACACTTTCTGTTTATTACCCCTGAACCTACAAGGAGAATATAGTTCCTTATTTTAGGCTATCTCGTGAATATTATTTTACATTTTTTTCTTTAACTCGATTTATGTTACGCGAATTTATGTTTCCACTTATGCCCCTTTAGTAGCTCTCATGTATCTCAAATAACATTCCAGCTGTTGGTCGTATAATTAAATATGCCTCGGGCATAACAGTGAGTGTGTATCGTTGTTCCACTCAGTCATTTAGAGCGGGAAAATTTCCAAAATATACAAGCTTCTACTTATCTTTCATGCCTCCAATTAGGGCTGCAATTTCGACTAAGCGAAACGTTAAAAATTCAAGTTACACCGGTGCCTGAGTAGGGTGTTGGAACCGAAAGGACCGCCGCGTATTTCTGCTTTAAGCTGATGTAAATTCCTAGCTGACTTCCAGCTTCATCCGCCTTAAAGGACAGCTACCGAACACCCTGAAAACTTCTGTCGTGACTGTTCCAAGTGAGCCAAACTCACCGCAGGCTAAATCCGTTAGAATGAATGCTGCTGGTGCCACGACATGACTTGACCCTAAAGGTTAAAAGACAAATCGTGTACCTTTTGAAAATTGTGAATACATTTACAAGTATCACTTAGAGTTTATCAAACTCGAATATTCTTCTGTATCAGCGAAACTATAAGGGAGAAGGCATGTAGTTTCGAGAAGCTCTTTCCTGTATTTATTTTTGTTATACAGTATTTATTTCGTGTTTAAATACCTTGATCATATGGCAAGGGGAACAATTTGACTTGGTCACCTTGATAAAAAACATACTTTTGTATAAAAATCTAGGAAGCGATGGGGAATTAAGAAAAGGGACGATTACGAGGTCTATGGGGAAGTTAGTTTCTATAGAGCTGGTTTTTGTCCCAGATCACGCCAAGCGAGGAATATACAGGCCGTAAATCTCAGAAAGATCTTTACTAAGCGTGCAAACGTCAGGCAAAAAAGGGAGAAAAGTCCCATAGATCGGTTCAAGGCTATTTCGCGGAACATTGGCGTCTTTTATAAGGGTGCTGGCTTTGGCCTCTATCGCAGAAATGCCCGAAGCCATTTTTGGTCATAGGCAGGACGGTGGGGTGTTTCGCTCGTTTTCTCCTGTTATTCGTCAATACAAATCAGCAATAAAAATGTTCATATTCCTTTCACCAAGCCAGCGAACCGATGTTGCAGACCTTATCGTTTGTGAACGTAGTTCTAGAAAGGAATATTATCACGAAAATGAAATTCTATATTTGTTGTCAGGGAATTTCTTTACTTTTTCTTTCTTCGCAATGGCAGTAAACATATCTACTACTTAACTGATACGATGGAAATTAATTTGAATTTGGAAATGATTTATCTTTGTATTTAAGAAAGTAACGCTTCTGTTCAATTATTTAAAATTCGTTCATTAGGATAAGCACAAGAAACTGTGCAGACGAATGTATTCACAAAATCCCCCCTACTTCTCTGCCTCTTAAACAGATTTACTCTTCAAAGATCTCTCTTCCCTAAAAAGCTTTCAAACCTAGCCAAGTATCGACTGATTTATGAAACCCACCCATGTGTATGCTTCCTCTATCCTATCCTGAGGAAAACTGAACCAAGATAAGCTTCATCTGCGCCCTGACGTAGGGGTTTAGGGGATGAAATAGGATACCACGAACGAAAGGTCAATACACAATTCCTCTTATACCAAGGATCATCCAAGGCCTTCGATTTTTTCTTTCCCTAAAGAACGAATCCTTCTCCATTTATCCAGATGCTAGGAAAATTCTAAATTTGAGTTGCAAGTAGCATAGCCTCTCGAGTATTCGAATTTCTCAAACCTTCAGATAACCATTTTTCTGTTTTACGCTATCAATGTTTACCTTATTCATCTACTTCTTACCTGTTCAAACACATCGATTCTTACATAGTTACAAAAACGTATTACGTGTTCTTTAGTACTAAAAAGGCAACAAACGACTCGCGCCTGAAGAAAGGTAAAAGAGTTTCTCAAGAAAAATCTCAAAGAAAAAAGGAACAGATTTTGTCGTCCCTTTAATAAGAATTTAAAGCCGACCCATTAATTAACGTCTCGTTCATCACACCAAAATATACCGAGCCTGTTTATTTGGTCCTTAAAATGGAGCTCTGAAAACTGGGGGATCGCCGTGCTCTCAGACGCAATTTAATTGCCGCTAACGAAGCACCCTCGCGAACACGGCTCACCCTCACGCGCGGAGCGACTAGATAATTTTCGGTCCACATAAAAGGCGGCATTATAAATTTGCTGGCTGAAAAGATTCGATAGCTGAACCGCGATAACGGTTTATCAGGGCTTTGCAACAAACCCTGGCACGTTGCTTACACCCTTTTGTAAATCACGCCTGTTTTGTGGCAGCTGTAGCCGCAACGGGACATTTACGTGATGAAAGCGACGGGAACGCGCGCGTTATTCGTGAAAATTTATGGTCCTCGAATTTGTATGAACGGTCATGTTAAACGTGATATGATTGAGTTCGTTTACCCCTGGTGCTTCGGGGTCTCTTTAATTCCTGGAATAGATACAATTCATTAACGACAGCCGCTTCTGGTCGTAATGCCCATCCATGGAAATTCAGTTTTCCCCGTTCAACACATCTGAATGGACGTTTAAAGTGAAAAGGTCCCTCAGTAAGTAAGAATAAAACCTCGAGTCTTAACAGGTTAATGAAGAATAATGGCGCTTCCCAGTTATTTATAATTATGGAATGGTTCAGCGGAGATTATTACGGGACGCACTTTACGATACTAAGAACTTTCTTTTTCTCCCTAAGTTTTCATCGTAATATCACTCGAGAGTTGTTTAAATAATGCCCAGTGGGTGTGAAAAGAATTTCCCGTTAGTAAAATCGTTTTCAATTCTCTTGTTAGTTTCAGGTGTAATTAGTAAGTTAATAAAGAATGATATTGTCCAATTATTTCTCAGCGGGGAGCAATTATTGCGGTAGACAAGCAGCAGGAAACAATGCCCTTCATTGCCCTCGTGTTTTCGCATTAATTTCGTTCGGCCGCGAACCGACATTTTTCATCCAACGCTTCCGCAATATCCGTAGTATTATTTGATAGGAGGTTTAAGAATTTATAGTGTTTGCGATCACCATAAATCACGACCACGTTATTATGAATTAAACTAGAGGCGTTTTTCGCCTCATCAGGGCTGCCATTCTTTTCAATAATAATACCCACCCTTCGCTTGCACGTGGAGAGCACAATTTTCACACGCCACGTACGTTTCAAGGGAATCTAATTCGATTGAAGAACACTTACCCTGGATTACGTTTTAAGGAAGTAACGAAAGGGGCGCAGTTACTTTATGCAAATCATATTAGACTAACTTGGGAGGCAGCCAGGCGCCATTACAACGGCGACATGCATATTCCCCTCGCATGCACGGGGTGTTGAAAAAAATAGAGTTTGCAAGTTTAAGGGTGTATATCACTTTCCAGAATAAGTAGGAAAAGACCTTAAAAGCCATTTCCTGTTTCGGTGACGTTCGAACTTTCGACTCAAAGTTTTTAGATCGGGTCACGACGTCCATAAAACAGAAAATTACATTGCAGGGGTTGGTGACAGAAGCGTACAATCGTGTTCGTACTGCGAGCTTGGAAAAATTCAGTCTCGTGTGTTCATTTGCGAATTTATATCAGCGTTATTTATGTAAGCCGCTTAAACGAATAAAGTATAAGATCACATAGAAGAGAAGTACAGCAACGCAGGTACAAAGAATTTACGCTGGAAAAGAAAGGATTATACCACCATCTGTTTCACAAACCGTTTACATATTTTTGGATATTCTTCAGTAGTAAAGTTTACTTTCATACGGTTGGTTACATTATCTGCTTCCCTCTATTTACTTTAAGTAATGCACCAACGAGTACCACCAGTTTTACAAACTTCCTCCATTCTCTTCCTCGTGTTTATCTCTGCACAAGGTGCACTGTTATTCCCTTTGAAACGAGGGAAGCAAGTTTTGTGCATTCCTGAAACAAAACCTCTCTTAACGTTGCCCCGCTCACCGATACAATGTGCTGTGCTCCTCCTTCGTACACAGTACGATAGCTTTATTACGTACATTGATCCCACTCGTTTTAATGCTTCTTTTTTAACACCCCGTATACTCGTACACACTTTGCCCCTAAAGTGGCCGTGCTGATGGCCTGCAGCTCGAGCAATGCATCTTACTCGCGTCGCCGTTGCGTCGTCTTTCGGTCCATTAAGCTGCGGTGCTTTATGAAAATCGTAGGCGTCAGTTTCCGTGGGCTTAATAGGACCAGCTTGGAGGAAAGCAGAGAAGCGGTCGTCAACTTTTTTATATGTTAATTTGTCGCGACCTTTTCGCGGAAGGAAACTCGGCAGCAAAATCTCATTCCTTCGCGACTGTATACATCGTCTGAAAGGAAGAACATTTTTTAAGACGGCAGCACTTCCTACTCACCTTCAAACAGATCTTTTCAAACACATACGTTGCTTCGTTCTATCAAATCTGCATTGCAGATTATATTACTCGCGTTAGGTTGAAATTTGTATTACGTATATATAATGGCAGGTTTTAGTGTCATCGATTTTACGGTCGGAGGGATTTGGATCGTTAGTGATATTGTTGACGCGAGATTGGTTATTCGGTAGTAACCAGTTATTCCGTGAGCTTATTACGGAGAATGTTAACGAGATTTTCCCCTATCCACCTGGGAGAGGGATGTTTAATTCTAATGTATGTAGATGAAATTCAGCCCTGAATCTTTCTTTTGGACTGTCACTAATCACTTGCATTATTCAAGTGGCACGGAGCTTTTTGCCGGCACACTTGTTAGATCAGCGACGCCTTCACGAATTCCTTTATCTTCTAATTTGTCGCGCTGCACCTGACGGGCTCTCAACTTTCTAAATTACTCGCGAAAAACGTCCCCGGATCCCCTCCTCCTCGCGTTATATGTATATGCAAGAAGCTAATTTACAAATCCTAAAAGCCCGAACATATATAATTTTAGGAAAATGAAGGAAAAGTTCGGAAAATGTTGGGCTTTATAACGAAGCCCTTACTGAAAACGTTTTAAAATTTTATTGATTGTGTTCAGTTGAAAGTAAAGGGTAAGGTAATATTAAAAAAAGTAAGATGAACTTAAGGTGAGTTCTGGAAGGTTTAACGTGGACCGTAAAAATTTTAAATTACAGCCTCAGATCAAGGCAGTGATTCCCGATCTGTGGATCGTAAAGTATTTTCAGAGTGCTTTTTTTAAATATTATTAAGTTAGAATTATATTCTGAAACATCTATTTTTAATTTATTTTCTTTGCCTTATTAAATTTACCTTATCTTATACAAAGGAACGGGGGATCGCAGGTTATTTGAATATTATAAAAGGGACTCGCGACTCAAAAAGGATTGGGAGGCATTAGGGTGGAGCTTATTTTACAACTATGAAAATATGATCTTCTTACCATCTAAATTTGTTTTATAAAAAATGAAATCGTGCAGAATATTAGCTTAGTTGATCTATATTTAAGGATAGCTCAATAATGGGAAAATTTCCAATGTATGGGACACTACAAATTGTTTCAAATGCATTCATTTATTCATTAAGAAAAATAGACACTGAGAAAAGCTGTCATTGTACCCCAGTTGACGTATAATTTAGTAAAACAATTAGCAGATTGTACCCTGACACCAGGAAACAGACACTGTCCGATATCTAAACAATAAATTGAACAAATTCTCAAATATAAATATAAATATAATGTAGGTAATGTAAATGTAAATGTCTAAATTAAAATATGGTCATTATATGTTGTATTTTCATAATTCCTATAATCTTTAACTCGCTTGAGCTACCCCTAAACATAAAAATATATTATTCAAAGTTTGTATATAGTGTTTGTATATCTAAAGAAACAAATCAGGGTGGTAAGACTTATAAAAAAATATTTAATTCCTTTTTTCAACTTTTAAGCTTCACCTTAGGAAACATTGGATTAATGTCTTTAAAGACAAACCTACTTACACGCACATATCACTTACGCCATATTAGTTTGTGTGCCACGATTAATGACATCATCTTCGCATTAGTAAAACACAATAGGTAACTTCGTATGTAAAACACATAATAGCCAACTGATCAGCTTATACAGTGCCACGAATTGCCACTCAGGGTCTTCATCTTCAAGAGAACGTATCTTCACACCATGCGAACATGATGAACGAGGTGTTATCACAGTAACTCCAGAGGGAGCACAGCGCGAATCTCGATAATCCAAACTTCGTGTAATCTGAGTTTCGCTTGGACCCAAGCACGGGAAACTTGATACCCAGAAACTCAGAGGCGAGAACCATGACAAAGACAAGGGTAATAATTGCGAAGATAGAAGTTATTATTGAAGCCTACCACACCATAAAAATATCAATGAAAATCGCGGTAAACCTACGCGCAGCTCTGAAACCATCCACCAGCGACATCTACAAAAATTGGGACACCGTTTCACGTAATCCCAGGTCGAAGCAATTCGAAGTAAGATTACCGTGACCCAGCTTAACCCGGATTGTGATCAAGACGTGGCTACCCGCGTAAAAATGCTGGGGGACCCAAATTCGAGACCTTTATCTGAAATAACTCCTCGATGTCCAGCTATTAATCGCGGGAAATGAGGAAACAGGGGACGGCACATTGTCCGTATCCTCCCTAGAACAGGAAATGGCTTGGCCGCAGAGCAAATTGAACATCGCGGTTAAACGCGCAGCCCGCAACAACTGACAGGCGACAATCCGAATCGACGTGACCAATTCGGGGTGGATGCGGGGTGGATGCAGGGTGGATCGCAAGGAGGGTAATTTTGTATGGCAACAGTAAGTTCTGCGCCTGGATATGCATCAGGAACAGATAACGCTCGGCTGGCTCGCATCTCAGACAGAAACTTGTTCCTGGAAAGATACAGTCGTTGGTTCTGACATATCTCCATGGATTTCGGCCTGACCCGTCCGTTTCAGCCCCGAGAAGGTGTAATTTCGCGTGCGGCGTAAAAATAGGCGACCCGATCGACTGGAGGGTTGCTAAGAATAATGTGCCCACCCTAATTTTCAGCACACTCTTTCGGGTGAACGCAACCGTAAGGCGATCGATTAATTCCATTTGCTCCCGGGCTTTCTCGCTCCACCGGGATCTTTTGGGATCTTTTCTGTGGCCGTGACAGCTCTGTGTAATGGAAACCGTTGGTAGGATATGAATCGTTGATTGGGTGGAATTCGACAGGTCTGAACTTTATTCCTCGAGCTCTGTATTTTGGTAAATGTACCGTTCCTGTTTTGGATGTATGGTTGAGGCTTGAGACGAAATTGACAATTTAAAAGGTAGCATAGTGTCTGTCTTCGTTATGGATGACTGCTGAAGGGATACCTGTACGTCCGTTCTACCTATTCCTATCGTTGTAAAAAATTCAGCGCGAGTTTCTTTCTTAGACATGTCACTGACTTACAAAGTGTCCAAATATTGTATGTCCACTTTTAGTGTTTTCGCGAAAAACAGGTTTCAACATGCAATGGTACATAAGATTCAGGGACATACAATGAACAAAAATATTATTTTGGACAAATTTATGAAATAGATATAAATGTGATTTTTATAATGTAGAGAAACAGTCAGATTGGATATAAAAACTAAAATTTCACAAATAGCGAACATTAAATTTTTGTGCATTAAGCCATCGATGTGTCCTCCAAATTATATTCCTACGAGTACTTTCGCTCTTTCCTAGCTGCAAAAGGAAGTATCTATCCCTACCGTGTTTTCCCTTAAATAAATCTCCACAATGTGCTCTTTAAAATACAAATTATCTTATATCGTAAGCCCATTATTCTCACAGATGACCACCCTAATATTAACTGATTACTTTCATCATCTCCGTTAAATTCTAACTAATTCTCCTTAATACCCTTATAACCATGTACAAAGTACAGTATCGTCAGTAAAGGTGCTCAGCATCCCTGCACCGTTAACATCCCCATACTAGCAAGAAAAATCTCTCATTATCATAATCACATTTCCAAGGCGTCGTTATCATATTCTTATTCTCAGTAGTCACATTTTTTCACGACGTTACCCGCAAAGATAACCATCGTGACAATCAGTCGTCAGTTTTACACCATTGTGTATAACGTTACCACCCTTTCGATCCCTTTACCGGGAGGGGTAAAAAAGTTCAATGAGAGCAACCCCTTCTTGATCGACCAAAGCCACTTATACAATTGCCCTTGTCAGTGTATAATGAGACGGTGTATGTCGTTGTTTCGTCATGTCCTAAGATTTATTGATTATTCAAAATCAAGATAATCGTTGCGCGGGTTAGCGATAAGGGTAGTTACCCCCAGTGGCGAGGTTCTTGCAAGCTGCCGCCACCTAGCGAAAAGTCGGCGAACATTTTTAAACGGACTCGCACAGCCGCGGGATTTTAAAGAATACACTCGGGGGTAGTTTACCCTCTAACCAGAACAGAACCAATCGATTTCTACTTTACAAGAAAAGTTTATCGAATGATGTTTACAATTTAATCAGATCAACAATATGTTTGAGCTTTTCGTGGACAATTTATCTCGAATACATTGTTTCTTCCATTTTTGTAATACAGTTTTCTAAAATTCTTTAAGCCTTCGTTGATAACTACTACAGAACTTATCGATTCTGTTTCGAATCGTTCAATGAAGCGTTTAAACGTGTCAATCAGTCGCTTCTTCGTAGTCCACGTTAAATTAAAATAGAATAAATGGAACTTCATGTTCCTAGGAAATATTAAAACACGTATATGTACATTTGGGAAAAGAATATTAAACTTAGTGGAGAATATTATGAAAAGAAATACGATTCTCACAAAGTTCACCCAAGGAACACTCATGTTGTTGGCTTTAGAAGCGCACGAGATGTTTTTCCCAGAAGATCCTCCGCTGATCTATTCTGCTCCAAGGGAACTTTGATCTCGATGCAACGTTTTCAGAAGCCGCGGTACAAAAAAGAATACAGAACATATCGTATTTTTAGCATTATCGGTCTCATATATCCGCGAGGAACGGATAAGCGAAATGAAAAATTTAAGCTGATGTCAGGGCGTTTCCCCTTAGAATCTATGTACTACTTAAAGTGTCGCTGTCGTTTTCTAGAAAATTAAAGCACTGCTCGGGCTGTATAGTGTTTACTAAGGGCTAGTCCCGTTTAAATAAATAAATATTCTCCGTTTAGGCACAGGCCTGCATCTTGCCTGGTCGAAAGAAAGGGCTCTAGAAGGTGGCACGTTTCAATCAACCTCCATCGTCGTCCTTTCCTTTGAGCGAACATGACGTAATTAAAGGCGCACTTCGACGACGTCGTTGCCTGCACTGATGGCCAATTAATCGTAGAGCTGACAGAACGTTCGAAGTTTTCAGGAACTTCTTATGCTTGAAACGAAATTACATGTAAGCCGAGCTTTGACTATTTCCAAGGTCTGGCGGTCCTTTGAAGGTAACGTTAAATTCACCGCGAAATTATTTCTCCCTCCTTGATGCAAAAGTTCTTAGCACCGTGGTAAGAATTCTTCTTGGTATTACCAAGTCTTCTTTAAGAAATTGTTGAAGGGTAAGAAGCCAAGTTCCCTTTCAGAAGTATTCGTGTAATACCTTGACACGTTATATATTTAAGCCTCCAAAGTGGTTTTCTAAAAGTGTGCTGGTGTTACGTGTGTCAGAATGTAACCGTGCCACCTCTCTTCCATTCGTCATCCTACTCGAGTTCTTCTCGGTCTTATTTTTAGCCAGATGTGCCCCAAAAATTTCATTCTCATTGGGAAGAATGTTTCAGGATATTAAAAGTTTATTACCGTGTTAGAGGAGAAGATTAGCATTCAGCTGGAAATTAATTCAGACCAGACGAGGAATAGGAACCCTGTCTTATAATTCTACTTCATTTCGTAATTCTCCAGGCATCACCATAACTGCAGATAGAAATTTCTTTACAGATGACTATGGCATTCTTCTTCTTTTCTGTCTCTTCCATAACAAAGCGTTAATATACTAAACTACGTACGCTCGTTGGAAATAACATTCACCATAAGTTACATAAAAATTATCTAAATCCCTTTGTATATCGTGCCCTTAATCTCATTCCTCCGTCGAGTGTAAATCGAGGCCACCGTACCCAAGCTTAGGTGTGGATATAAGCCGCAAAATTTCCCGCAAACTTCTTATCGATGCCGGTTTCCCTGGCGAGATGGAGACCCAAGATACATTCCAGAAGTTAGGGAGAATGTGGGAGAACGCAGCCGAGCTACACTCCGGGTTCTTCTCAGCTACTTCCATTACATTCTACCTTACACCTTCGGTCGTTGTTTCAGTCGGCGACACTCTGATTTATACGCCCCTCGCGACAGTTTCGTCCTGGTCACGATTAATTTTGATTTAAGTTTCGTGGTGTCCCTTCGCAAGTCACTTGCCCACACGGAGTCAACGACAAATTACCAATGAAGCTACCGAAGAACCAAAAAGTATCTCTTCCATCCTGCCTCTGTTTCTTTCACTATTTTCTTCTATAGGTCATGCGAATTTAATTCACGCAGATAGATCGAATGTAGCAGAATTTAAACAGATCGAAATAATTCGTGGACACGATGAGTAATAGATCTGTAAGATAGAGATCGCATAGAAGTTTAAATAACATAATTTTCACCGACCTCTGCTTGAATTTGAATCATACAGGCGTCATTGGAGAGAGTCATAATCAGAAATGCATGGAACGCGTTTGCGTCGTGGGCAATTATGGTCAGACTCTGTACCCAAAGTTCCCTGGTAATCAATCCAAGTCCAATCTAATCTCCACGATGTCACTTGTCCGCGCGTACTGCCCCCCGGAACAAAGACGAAGATAAAGTACGTCAACTATCCACAATTCGAGAGAGGGGAATTGGGCAGCGAAGAGTTCTGATGTCGAAAGTTGCCGACATTCTTGATGTCATGGTAGCAGATCGAGTTCGAAGTTCAAAATTGAAATTAAAGTTTTCTAATTAATGCCCATCGCGCTACCATATCGAAATTATAAAAGGGTTGGGGCTTAAATTGCGCAACATTCTTTTGATGTAATTAAAAACACGATTACTAAAGAAAAACCTTCTATTGTGATGATTACTCGTCTCAAATATTCTACTTTTTCTATTCTGAAAACCACTGATAAATAATTTTACTTTTCCAATTCTATAAATTAGAACACCCTGGAATCGATTCCCGATGAGAGATAATGAAGGAAATAAGAAAGAAACGGGAAGCTGTACAATTGACTTTTATTAAACGTCTCGTTACCTTCGCTGGATGCTTTATCGAGTGAAAGGGAAGCCAAAAATCGAGCTGTCATTGACGAGGAATTTGTAAACCGTTTTCGTGGATTCGCCCTCCCAGTGCTTATCTAACTCGATCGCTGGGTATTGTGCGCGATCGATCGGCGACAGAGTATTCTGGAGGAGGATATTCTGATTGAGCAAAGCTGTTTCATCGCGCTTTTCCTGCTGGATAAATTTCATTCTGCTCCCGTGAATGTCCCGTGGCCGATAGATTCCGCCCTTGCGCGGGCGTTCGACCGGAGGTCTTGTTCGCCTTTAGAAAAGTTCGCCCATTCATGGAAAATCTGCTCTTATCTACGGTCATTCAGTGGCGACACTTTCGACGGAATCGAGACACCTTTCACCGTTTGCTCATGCACAGTTGGCTTTCGCGCAAGTTTCCTTTGGCGAGCGAAAAAAATAGGGGCGAAAGGAGAAGAAGGAAGGAGAAATAAAGGGACTCGAACAAAAAGAACCACAGAGGCGGAAGCTGTAAGGGAAAGAGATGAGACGGACGAAGAAAAATGCGACACAGGGGTGAGGTTAGAGAACAAGAAAGCTAAAAGAAGATAGGTTTGAAGAAGGAAAGTTCCACCGAGTCAGATAAAGTCGTTGCATTTCCTAGGGGCGTTGACTAATCTCTAAATCACTACCCTCGAGGAGCCAAGTGGTATTCTCCACGTGACATTGAACTTTCGACCTGAAATCCGCGAGAAGGGCGGAGATTTCGTTAAAATGTTTCAATTTTTCCTGGCACCAGTAGCGCGTCTGCTTTACTTTCTTCTCCAGCGCGTGAAACTACGTCGTTAACGGTTATTCCTGTTCCAATTACGGGACCTCGTATGCCTCGTCAAATACCTAGTAATGAAAAGCAAACCGAAGGGTTCGATACGTTTCCTATAAACGGTCGATAACGTTTACTCTGAAAGGTGTGATGTTTGACGTCACGAGGCAAGTTGAATAGAAACAGAAAAGCGATTTCCCGCCTTCTAAAATTCACCTGAACACCTTTAATACAACTCTGTGACATAATTTACCTTCAAGCTTCTCAATCCCAAAATCCTCAAAATCCACCACGATTTCTGCCGATCTATTTAACCCCCAAAATTTCCGCCTTACTTTCCGCATTAGTCAACGAACGAACTCCATCTACCACCCTACCACTCGAACTTTCCCCATTAAGCTCCCGCTGGGCGCGAAAAAGCGCGGGAATGATGGCCCGGTGATAAAAATCAACCACCGTAACCAGTTTCCAATAAAGCAGATTCATGCCCGCGCGAAGCTGCGTGCAGCGATTATTTCAGCTTAAAAAGAGACCTCTGATTAATTTCTCGCGCGTCTCGCTTTAATCCGAACGGGAGGCCGGGGGTATCGATCAAGCACGTCGATTCAAGGGGTAGTTTCGAACGTCAGAGCGATCCTAGAGGAAGAGGGGAAGTCCCTTCCGTTTTCCCACAATGGAGTTAATGGAGGATGGGCCTGAAGCAATATATCGCTGGCTATCGATGTTTTCGTGACTCTTCAAATCGTGGGATACAGGTGGACCTCGATCAATCTTGTCCGATGGTCATTGTACGGAGGAAAAGTTACTCACGCGTCACCGGTTGTGTGAGGCCCCCGACGGTCGTTCGTTGTCGCTCAATAAAAGAGAGGAAAATCAGGCCGTGACGTTAATGGTGCTTTTCAACTGGGGGTGTCCCACCACCCCCTCCACACCCCCGTTTCACCCACCGCCGCCCCTTGTATCAGTGTAGCTCTACTTCCGCGTCACGATTTCTGATAATCGATTTCCGACGGGCTAAAAATCGCCGGGCGTCCTCGAGCTAGTTTTTTTCCCTCCCACATCATAAAGTGCATTGATCCCGATGTTTTTATCCTTATAGGATCGGTCGGGTCGTGATATCGGAGTTTTCGTTTAGCGGAGACACCGTAAAAGCGACGTGGTGCCGCGTCGTTGGGTAAATGAACTCGGGAATGTTTGGCGACACGTGAAAAATATCGCGACAGGGCGGGTCGTTTTTCAGCCGCCCCCCATTTCACTTCGACAGTGTCGACCCTCTGAGACACAGTAGCATTAATCTGAAATTAGTTTCGTGGGATCGTGGAACATCGTTGGAAGTTGTTCGGGCGTAAAGATTCCAAAGGGTCCTGTCTGTCTACGTCTGTCTTTATCTACTTCATCTCATTTTGTCCATTTTGGGTATATACTAAGTGTACTGGAATACATGTGCACTATTAGCTGTATTAAGAGGAGCCGGCATATGTACATAATACGTCCAATGCAAGTACACGCAATAACGTATAGGGTAATTCCGGGACACGCGGCCAGGCTGGAGAGTTGGTCAAAACAGTTGATTTCTAGAGAATTAATTGTTCCGGACCTTAACACATTCTTACATATACACAGATGTAGAGTCTGAATATAGCAACTCGACCAACTCTCCAGCCCGGCCGCGTCTCCCGGAATTACCCTACGCAATTTGAGGGGTGCCGAAGTACGCAGCATTCGCGATAAGAAAAGCGCGCAAGAACGCGTTCCGACGCATGCGTCGTGGTCGCGCAGTAATTCCTTCTCCTTCTGCAAAAAGTGATTGACCTACTATTGTTGCCGTCGCAGTTATCAAGGTGTCTTTGAAGCCGTATTACTCAATCTCTACAACGTATAAGTATGATCAATGGCATGTAAGAACGATCCCCGCACGCGTACCGAGATTACGCGGCAGCGACACGCTCCCAAGTACTTTAACCACCCAACAAGTGGTGCTAATACGACGATCCTAGGAAATTTGCGCGCAACAGTTGGCACCCACTAACTCCCTCCAACACGAAATGACGTACAGTGACATCTACACTTACCCCCACCACTGCAAAAAAATGACGTACAGCGCCATCTACAATTATCCCCACCACCAACTCATGCGCACACAGCGCCATCTAGGACGCTCCCTTCCACTACACCCCCCTCTCCTGCGAACTCGATAGCCCCCTGCTTCCCCAGCGCGGGAACCCCCTCTCCGGCAAATTCGATACACCCCCTCCCCTTCCGCCCTGGCCTAGAACTCTCATAATATACATACTTACTTATAATCATTTCCAGTAACTATATACTTTCTTCAAAATCGTTTTCGCCCAAAGTATATATTATATCCACGTTTAAATGTTCAACTCACGATTTTCCGTGAAACCGTGGTACACCTAAGTATGTCACAGCTTCCAACGATTATTGGAGTGAAATAAACGGCTACATACATAGACCCGTGCGCGCGTGTACGCAGATTTGACCGGCGAGATACGAATTTAATAGCATACACCAGCGAGACTTTAATGCGACGCATAAATCCGTTTTTACCCCCGCCGTAATTTCTGGACCATCGACGTAATTCTGGCCGATCGATGGCGGTGCCGATAAATTGTTCACCCTCTCGTTCGTACGTGCCGCGCGTTCGATGTCCCCCTTTGTTGCTTGCCAACACAACGGGGTCATAAAGAGTTAATTAATTTGCGAAGCTAGTTGGTCAATTGCGAACAGTAATTAACGAAAAACGCGCGGAAGGAAAGGAGACGGTTGGCAGCGAGAAAATTGAAGCGATTCCTTCTGCTCTCCAGGGTGCAAGACGCGAGGGGTTGTAGAGTTGTCACGCGGAGGATGTACTACAATTTATAATCGGTTCCTCACGGATCTGGTCTGGAAAACGTGGAAAATTAGTTGTTACAATTGAAGTATCTACCATGCAATTCGTTGATGATGATTATTATTATCCTTTTCTTTACCTTGCTTCGAATGCAAGCGGAATTGTAATTAATTTCAGGATGACTTTATAGAATATAATTACTAACCACTGGAAGATATTACTTTCTATAAATGTTTCATTTGCAAAACTGTCGTATCCAGGAACAAACGGAAACTCATGTCATATGAGCGCTTCATTTAGAGTCCTTCAACAACGATGTCTCCATCTATTAATATCCAACGTTTCTATTTACAAAGGAACCATTTTCTTGTCGAATAAAAATAGAAACAAGATCTCTGTTTAATTTCTCAGCATCTTTTGTCTACTCCACTGCACGAACCCTGCAGTTTCATTAACAGGGAGTGATCAAACATAGGCTGAAGTTAAATTACACAGAGAATACAATAGGTATTATAGCTGTTTGATAGTTCAAATAAACCTGTTTCCAATGCCTCGAGTGCAGATGTGTCTGATTACGTATCCGCATAATCCACCCTCCGGAAATCAACGTTCCAGCAAGCAACGTTCTGCCGCGCGCTCGGAGCGTCGCTCGAGAGGCAGCCATTCGTCCGAGACTGAAACAGGGAGCATGAAATCGGAATGACCTGGATGTCAGTACGTTCACGAATTCATCCAAGAACAAAATGGGTCCGAAGGGAAGACGCGCCTGCACTATCGATTCGCGAGACGAAAGCAAAGCGGAGACGTATCTTTCTCTCTGATGGCTTATGACACTCGCGGAGTAGACGTGCTCGTCGGGAAACGGGCGACATGCAGCAGCCAGGGCAAAGTAACGCAATAAATCGTCGATGCACGTTACGCGGGTATGCAAAGGACAACTGGAAAAATACGAAAGTGGGACGCGGCTGACCTGGCATCAAAAAACTGCAGCGATAAAAGTGAATTTACATGGAATCTCGTAAGCCCGATTCCGATTCGAGCGTGCGCAGCGAATCGTAGCGGCTTGTCGAGCAAACGAAAGGAAGGCAAGTTTCTCGCATTATTATGAATATTTCGTGACCGAACTGTCGCGATTACACGCTGCTTTCGCGTGCAAGCGTCGTGTCCCGTGAATTATTTTGCTTATGACAGAGGACCATCTGGGTCAACTGTTTCGCCACGAGAATGGGAGGAAAAATCTTTCCGGAGTGCTTAACTAAAGGACGCTTTAAAAATACGATTAAAATATTTCGCTCCAGTTTCGGCAGTTACAATTCATAATATTAATTAGACGTACTAAATGAAATGATCGAGTGATGCTGAATTATTATACCTACTCTGTTATGTCGTCATATTCTGTATTACTTTTGAAGTTTAATCTTCATATCAGAAAAATGCATAAAAGCCATTTCTCCTTCCAATTACACACAACAGTTTTTATTTTAAACATCAAATTCAGTATTCAAATTCATATCCTTTCCATAGATGGTTCACTAGTTCTGCTCATAAATTTTTTTTAAAGCTTTTGGTCCTACATTTCAGTCACTACACACCAATAGCAGAATATTTCATCAAGCTTCATATCTCGTCGATATCCCGCGATTTGTCATTTTCAAACGGAGCTTCCCCTCGCTTTTGACAGTGTGAGCAACCGTTGGACGGTCCACATTCATTAAACACACCGCTTTCAATATCGACCGCGGCTTTAGAACTCCGACGCGTTTGATGGTTCAAATTACGCGCGACTGCTTTTCGCGCGGTATTATGCGCATTTCAAACCCATGATGCAAACGTAATTGTGGCGCGACGCTGGAGAAGGTATTGCAATTTTTGCAGAAGCTGAGGTCACATTCTTGTAAAGTCACAGCCACGCGTATTTCCTGGAGTTACCTGAGCTCGCCTTAGAATTTAATAAAATTATGCGTGCTCTACTGTTAGCTTCTAGTGGAGAATCAAGGAAACAGAGGATGATCATAACACAGTATTATCTTTCTCTTTCTTCAGCTGAAAAATACGGTTGTGGTACATTTTATGAAACGCTCGTAGGGAAATACTTAAAACCAAGTGTTTAACGTCAAAAACATATCTCAACGCGATGTGGACTGCGAGTAGAGTAAACTTGAAAATAGGGAAAGGAGAACGCAGGGGATCTTGCTAATTATACATAGACTGCATACAAGGACATTTTTCAAAGAAATTGCAACTTATTTGAAGACTCTAGTTTATTTTCCTTGCTGTTTATACAAACATGTATGAAGTTCACGCTTATTTTAATTTTAGGGTCGTGCAGTTTATGAGCTTTTCCAAAAGTCCGGACGATGTGGACACCGAAATAACTGCGACGTTAATTAAAACTAAACGTAAACGCTCGCAATCGATATTAATTAAACACGGATGGCAGAGACTCGTTCGTAAATAACATCGAACCGCCAGGTGAAGCACAGTGAGGGATTAAATATTTTACCCAGGGCATTACATTTTCCATGAAATACAGAGTTTTACTGCATTATTCGTCGCAGAAGCAAGCGCTCTACCTGTTGATACGAAGCGATTTGCCTCGTCGGAAAATCTCCGATTATTATTAGTGGCTTGAAAATTCCACGCAGATATGTACGTGGAACGTGACCCACCTTCTCGAACTGATAACGAAACACTAACTCTTTCTTATTTTCTACCAACGGCGCAAAACCGCTTAAGAGATTAACAGAATTCATTTGCGAACAGAAGATTAGCATGGAATACTCATATAGAAACTCTTACTTCCTCGAGCGTCTTTTTCAGCGCGCTGTGCTATCAATACTTCTATATTGAAGGAGTGAAACCGTAGCATCACATTTGTGCCTTGACAAAGGAACCATTTCCATTGTATGACGTTCCTCCGGATAGCATATAGCCTTTGCCAGTGCCATCCGCCTATGTCTGCTGAAATAACAGGGATATCTTAGGCGGATGGGAGCCATTGCCCCGGCCCTCTGTACCAGAGAACAGATTTCGTAGGACGTCCGGGAGAATTCTTCTCCGCGTCATCGAGTTCCCTCGAAGAGCTTCGGGTTCTCGTTGGCGACGGCGGGGTGGCAAACACGCTACAGCTACCAAAAGTCCAAAGCTGCTTTTGGCCCTGGCGAAATTTCCTCGAGGGATAAAGGGACGCACGAAGACCGTCCCCCGACTTACGGAGCTACAAAAATCGAGAGCACGTTTACCGGAATTTACATTTTTATAGAGCCGTGCCTTCGAAAGCGACGCTTATTTCCTTCTCCCTCGGTGGCTTCTAAGGTCGAATGACTGCTATGCTGCGTATACATGCGTATAAAAAATTTAAATGCAAAGTCACTCTGTTTCAGGCTACAGTCGAATCGGGACGAAAATTTCACGGGAATCGGTGCCTATTCAACGCGGCGCAGCGGAATTTTTTTAAGCTTCTGGCATATTTATACCCGCTCGTGAAAATTGACCTTTTATCCTCATTGTTTCTATTGTCTGCGTCTTCGTTCTCGTTGGTCCCGTGTCGGTGAAAGCCTCCCCATTCATTGTTAATTAATGGAAGCTTCAAAAGGGCACATTCATCGGGCGATGTTTTATGAATTCGGAGAGCGCGAGGAAGCCAGCCTACGCAGCGAAAAATATTTATGGTATAAGTGAACGTGGAGGAGAAACGAAATTCACGAGCTAAACATTTCAACGGGAACGGAACGAGGCAAGGAGTGTGATAAATATAGGCTATTGGGAATATTTATTGCAACACTCGGATAAACACGTATATTATAAGATACTTACACCTCGATCTTATAATAATAGTTACTTAGTAGTAGCTTACTAACCTGGTTAGAAGAAGTTGGATATAAATCATTTTACTAGTTTATAATTTGAAAGTGATGCAATAAATATAGATAAACCATGCGCGGAATAACTATTCTGCTTCAACTTAAGCATAAAGGTTTCTATCTACAAAGGAATCTTCAGGAGCAAACTCTAACTAAGGAAGAGGAATATTAAGAAACAATTAGTTTCCTCTTAAGAAAAGGGAGCCTAAGAAATGGAAACTTTCGAGGAATGATTTCTAAAGTTCAGAAACTTCTACAAAAGAAGGGAACTAAGGAATAATGATTTTAATATACCTGCACGAAGAGGGAGGGAACAGGAAATCTCGTTTCAACCTTATATCAACCACGATACTTCGATCTTCGACCATAAAGTCGGCCCTTTACTATGACCATGAATTCTCCCAGAAATAGCTTTCGAATAAAGGCACTATATACGTTTTGCTCCGTAGAATAGGCCCCATAAGTACGTGTCGTGATCGTCGAGTGGTTCATACCAGCTGAGGGTACAAAGAGCAAAGCATAAAGCCATCGATCGGTTACTTTCGTTTAGAGTTAGAGGAACTCCTAAAGCGATAGGACTGGCTTCTAACAGGATGACGTTGAATACCTTCCTAATCTTCGAGGCTTGATGAAATGGTCAGCATGATGTCAGGTTCCGTTCCGCTTGATTGTCATCTTGGGCTGCATTGATTTGAAACAAACGTCTTAGAACGCCGGGACATTCCGTAGTGGTTAATTATACAACCGTTGCAGCATGCTGGTACAATCGAACGAGGTCATCGAAGACTGATTAGCTTCTGTGCTATGCGGGTTTCGAGTAACAAGGCTGCTTGTCGGAAAGGGATCCTTCGAGAGAAAACGACGAGGCGTGCGACGATTCTCTTCAGGATTTATTACAAACAGTATCTAATTCTCGTAGAACGCTTTGGAACCTTTTAAAGTCTTTAATAGTCTCTGTGTCTTCGTGTCAATTGTCCCTCAGAAGATTATGCAGTTATAATCTCAGAGAAAGAATTATAATCTCATTGCGAAACCTCCTGCTTTATCAAGAACTGTCGCAATTAATAATTGCAGAACGAAATGTCAGTGTTATGCAAGGGTCGCCACTTACCCTTTCCAGAAAGAAGAAATGCCTCTTTATATATCCCCTGAATCAAGTTTACTCGCTGTTATAACATTTCTTGCGCATGTTGGCCTCAGTTCTGGGAATTGAATTGCCAAGCTGCGTGTTTCCGTTCCGTGGCGCTACATTGACTGAGATTGTTGAAATACTGCAAAATATAGAGTCGTTAGAAACTTTTAATGAGGTTCCGTGAAAGTTTACTAAGAATAAAATGTTAAGCAATTTCGAAACGATGATTCAAGTGCAACGTTACCATTACATAGTAATACAGACCCGACATCCTCTTAACAAATTTAAAAATGACACGCGTTAATAACCTACCTTCGAACTGCGCAGTTTCTTGTGACTTCGGATTACAGTTTACTTTTCTTGGTGCTAGGGTTTGTCGGTTTTTAAAAAGGGGGTTAAAAAACAATTTTTTTGAATGAATTTGTTAAATTCGAAAACCGATTTTTATATAAAAAACTGGTTTTATATACTAGAATTAATATGTAAAAATTAATTAATTATTTAATTAAAAACGTTAACATTTTGACCTGAAATCGCCTCGGACACAAGCGTATTGTAGTAACTGTTTACTGTAAAACTAATCTTCATGAAGTCATATTTTCTGAAGAAAAATACTAAATAAAATAGAGATTTGTAATTTATATTTGTTACGGATTTGAGTTATTTTAGCCATTTTTCATTTGGTTTTGTATGCAGTGTATTTTATTGCGTTATACTTTTCAGATCCATAAATATTAAATGAACTCAAATATTGTACGGATTTTTTTTGTTTATTTCGTTTTGTACAGAGAGAGAGAGTATGTTTTATTTTATAACATTTTTGTATTTCCATAAATATTAAAAACACCGAAAAATTTTAAAAGAAGTACAAATATGTATTTACTATTTTAATTACATTTTTTGTGAAAATTCGAAAACCGGTTCAACCTTTTTTTTCAAAAGTCCGTTTTTATATAAACCCTGCTTGGTGTGGCCACCTGCCTTAGAGAGTTCCAGCGACCTCACCTGTTTTTTATATCGTTCACTATCATATGATATTGTAAAACACAATAAAATTAAAAATGTTCTTCAAAGTCATAACAACAACTACCTACTCCAATTGCAATCAGCAATTTCTCCATAAAACTTCATTTTATTCCAGGATAATATATTATTGCGCCGGGATGTTTCCTCGGTGGTCACCCCGGCGCAAAGGATAAAATAATAAACGGGCGTACACACTGCACAACTATATCTCGGAACACAGCTATAGGTTTACAATCATACAAGCTTAACCCGTACGTCCGAACGCTACGGCACAAGACAGTCCCTGATCGGAATCCTGACCTTCTTTTTGAAGGGGACCGACCTTCTTCTCTCTTCAGCTGCGAGTACCAGCAGGCCATGCACGGGCCTATACCCGATGCTCGCAACAATATAAAAAATTTATTCCAATAATGCCCCACTCTGCTGTTACAATCCCTTAACAACGGCAATATCCTCCACGTACGCGGGAAATCGACAGGCGACTGCGCGATCGAAGCACGAGACACCTAATTTACCGGAGAACATTGTCGATATCGAAAGTTGCTCGTGCAAAGTAAGTTTTCTCGTAGCCCGTAGGACCGTCTCGGCAGGGCGTGCTGCCTGATTCTTCAGAAAGTTTGCGAGTCGTGGCAACCTTTTCTGCCCCTGTTCTCGCGCATCGGTGACGTTTTATTTTCCACGTGGTCAGGCGTCCATCGGCGAAAGAAATTTCTATGACTTCGTTCCGCCCAGTGATTCCGCTTTTTATTTCCCTCTTGTCCGGTCCTTTGTAAATACTCAGCTACACGTGTGCACACCGAGCGCCGTATCGGTGTACACAATAGTTTCGCGGTACCACCGACGAATCTTCCGTGCTATCGATTGGATTACGCGAGTGGCGCTCTTTTGTGCAGCGTAGCCTTAATAGCCCAGCAGCAGTTAAGCAGAGGTGGATTTTCAGCCGAAACACGGGGCAGCCGTGTTTACAATGAAAGCCAATCCTGCCGTGCTTAAGGAAAAATCCGTCGAAAGTGTTTCACCCCTTTCGTTGGATCTCGGTGCTTTTTCGAAGCTACCCTTTCGCCTGAAATTCCACTTCGGCTATTTAGTTGATAGCTCCCTAGCTGTTTTTCCAAGTGGATGTTGGATAAGTATCTCATCTTTACAGTATTAACGATCAGAAGACTTCAACTGTACTAGTATCTTACATATATGTAGCTAAAGTTTTGTATAGATTTGAGTCATCTTACTATTATCCAAATCCAATGTTTCATCAACAATAGACTCTTCATCTTTCACAAAGCCTGCTCAAAATAAATGTCGAGAATGCAGGGGATGAGCGTGCTGGACGAATCGTCTTTCGCTGGCAAGAGATTGAGTTTCAGTAGAGGAGAGGCTGGATAAACCAGCATTCTCCCTTTCCGTTTCTTTATAAAAGCATCGATACCGGCTGAAAGTACGCCCCTATTTTCTTACGCTACCATGAAAGTCCCTTGTGAGCCGTTCCAGGCCCTCTAGCAGCCCGAGGGGGCGAGATTCGGAACGTGAGAATACAATCGACTCTCGGATGGGATCCTAGAATACTTACAAGGTAAATTTTGTCGTCAGATGGAATTCCTTGCGGCCCGCGATTGCCTGCCTCGAGCATTGTCCCTTCCACGATCTCCGCTTCCTCGCGACCGAATTAAATTCAATCAATTTCGACACGTGAGTTCTGCTAGGAAATGAAATTCTGCTGTCCCATCCCTTCGCCTTGGAAGAGAAAATTTCGAATCTCAATAAGGGCGTCGATACATTACGTAGAGGATTCTGCCGAGTTCGTACTTCTGCTCAGGGACCTTGCATTTTCTTTCCCAATTTTAAAGTGGAAACTTAGAATCGAGGATCTTGTAGAGTAACCTCCGGTAGATATGTTTGCCGATATTGGACGCTTATTGAGTTTGGTATTTAACGTCGAAGAGAAGGATTTATCGTTATCAGTTTTCTGAAAGAGACCAGTCTGCCGGTGAGAGGAGCTTTCATCGCATTAACATAAAAATGGTCCTCGCCTAAAAATTGGATATCGAACAGGGATCAGTTTTTTCTTTTAGCGCTGTCAAAAACGAGACTTTGACAATGAAGTTTAATTCATGTTTCTTTCTTCTCAAACTTCCCTCCATACCAATTGCAATATCGCTTTTTTTAAAACTTATTACTGTGTAAAAATAATCCAACGAAATGTAGAATTACTATTGTTTTGTCTGGTAAAAAATTTATTGTGGCCTGTCACATATGTAACTTCACCAACAGCAGCGTCACGCGTATCGCACAATGCTCACCAGTTGCAAATATTTCACGGAAAACATCGCGCGCAAAAACATTCCAAAAATGACACTGTCGAAAAAGGCCGCGATACTGTCGATCACCCCGCACTCGCTTGTCATCGTTAATTAGTACTGACTACTGACTTGTTCGCGTTCTCTGTCTGCGTTTCTTTTACAAGTTGATGCATGACCGGCGCGTGTATACCCCGTGGGCGAAAAATCACGCTTCTGCGAGACTCTCCCAACCCCTTGAACCGACAAAAAGCCATTGTCGCTCGCGATTCTTCCAAAGGTCGCAAAAAGTTGTTGAAACTAGGCGTTCCGGCGGTTCCACTGCGTCGACCGTCCCGCGAATTAACGAAGTTAAGCGGCAATTTAGCTGAAGTTGAACGATATTTTACCTCGAATGCACTCGTGGGATCATCTCAGTTTGCTTCTGCAACGAAATCATTGAATTAGTCGGCAACTCTGGTGGAAATACTTCAATTGCGAAACTTTCATTCGGTTTTACTTTGCAGAGGGTGTCCTTTTTAACGTAGAGACAGTTTTACTCTGGGATTAGTTACTATATAGAGTATACGGGGGTATGATTTAGGTGACCTTGTTTCCAAGTTGCAGAAATTTTTATGTACGACCGACTTGCGTCCCCTTATCTTTGCATCGAGTGGTCGGGATGGCATCCTTGCATTTCAAGTCAAGCCCGTATAACGAGCAAACGAATGAGAAAAAGAGTTAAAAGGAGAATAAGGCAGAATACCCTGTTTATTCTGCTGGAGAGGAAATTATGGCGGGATGTACCAAGCTTCGACTTGTAGCGCTCTTATCAAAATAGCTGACTGAAATGACTCGAAGAAAAATATACGTAGTACAGTGTTTACGAAATAGTGAACAAGGTCTTACGTGGAATACGAATCTGCGAGCAGTTCCATGGAATTCGTTATAGCTTGTCGAAAGTAATACTGCAGGACAAATATGGCTATAACTCAGAAACATGGTCGAATAGGTAACATGATAACAGAAACTTTTTTATTATTTCTGTCCCTGTTGAAAACAATGCTAGAGTGGAGCTCGCCAATGAAAAACACACACAGTATATTTCGTGACGAAGAAGCGACGCAGAAGCGAGAAATTACGCGATTTATATTTCACGAGGGTGCCATTTTTTTTTTCGTCTGAAATCGAAGCTGGAGGATCACGTTTTGGACAAGGCTGGTTCCTTGGAAATTCTCCCTAGAGGATAAGCAAAGTACGCGACTCGAATAGCAGAGCTTCGTTTTTGCGTCTCTAAAGCTAGCTGTCGCTTGCGCGTCACTTCACCACTGACTGCCTCCGTGTTTTATCGAGCAACGTGAATTTTTTGGTAGATTGGATCACGCCCGCGACGGTGAAATGGTTTTTACAATATTGCTTTCTGATTATCGCGCGATAATTTCTAGCACGGTGTACCAAGGATTTCAGCCGCTATTGCATACAACTGTACCACCCCAAACATTTGCATCGTGTTTACCCATATCAGGTTTCAGCTTCCATGGAGCGATAGTCGGTAATAAATTCAGAACTTGAGTTTCATTCAGCATTCTGCATCACGTTGAAAGATTAGACTAGTGCATGCTGATGATAATAAAGTGATTGATGTGGTCGCTTCCGAAGTTTGAAGACGAAACTGCTCGCGTAGAATGGTATAGCACGGACCGTTGCACTTGTCTTTAAAGAGAAAACTTGCATCCCGCCCGCATGGAATACAAGACACTGTATTCTACTTGCAAGGAAATACAGTCTCGTTTAATGTACCTCGACGTTTTCATATTTCTCGAAATTTTATAAACGACCACTACATCGGCTACTTTACGAGTATTATCCTGTATATAAAGCATTGAGAAGAAAGCAGCGAATGAGAGGGAAGGGAAAGAAGCAAAATAATATGAGGCAGAAATATCGCTTGAATTGTCCCCGTGCATTTGCCTTCGCGCCAGCAAATCACCCAGGGCCCCCGTGTAATAAAGACTAGGCGGGAGCTCTTGATCCCAGCCCACCCCGGAGATCAACCGCACACTGCATCAACATGAAAACGTTTCTGCACTTACGTGGCGGAGGGAGCGAGAGTGAGAGGGCCAGAGGGTGAGCCACAGCGTTGAGGGTTGCTGTCACCCGCATGGGTCACCCTCGTTACGGCTAGCGATGGGAACGACACGATGCATAAGTAATTCCACCAAGCATCCAGGCATCTCCGCTATTTGCTTAAGCGAGCCCCACGGATCCTCGAGTTACTGGATGCCGCGTGATTAACTCTCTCAATGTCAGTGCCTTACGAGCTTGATTGAGTGTTTGACATGAATTCGTTATTGATAAGAGATGCCACAACTGGTAGTAAACCCTCTCAACTACAACTCTCCAAGCACTCAACAGGAGAGGCTCGCAATAAGAGATTCCATAATAGAGGCGTTCAATATTTCGATAGTACGTCGACATTGTGAAGGTTGACGATAGCACGCGCCAAGTTTTGCGAGGGCAACAGATGTAAAACAGATTGCCTGCTTCGGTACCCTCTGCTGAATTTCTACCTCTGCCAACGTAATAGCCTTGGACGAGGCCGTAGAGGTAGCTATCTAAAACATCTACATCCAACGACCGCAGTAACCAGCTACTCGACCTCAAATTCCCAGAGCAACCTTAAAATTTCATCGTGAAAGCTACAAACGAATTGCATCCCCCTTGGCTCGATAAGGGGACCCCTCTTCCACCATTTTAGCCTTGGATTCCTGAGTCATCGAATGCCGAAGAGCTCTCGAACCTGTCCCGGAGAGGACATAACCGGTGGACTACCCCCTGGAGGACTAGCACGCGAGGGTGTTGGTCCCATCCGTAGAAAGGAGCGCATACCAGGGGCGGCGCGGGCGGTGCGAAACTTTTACAAGGGGTAGTATCAAGGAGCACCACCAGGGCGACAGTTGGCGCGCTTGGGCGCGGTAACCAAGGTTACCGTGCGCATGGGCATTGCCGGGATTCGGGGCATCGGTTGTGGAGCACACCGCGGGGCTGGTTTTTCGCGTCGGCACACCCGGGCGGCTAGCTGGGCGGTGTCTGCAGCCTTCACTTTCCTCCTGAAAATCGAAGGCTACGGGGGTGGTGGCCGTCCTTTTTTTCTCTCTACCGCTGTCTCTTCCTCCCCCTCTGTCATTCTCTCCCTGTTCGCCCTTCGCTCCACAATCCTCCTGGCGGTCACTTGGCCGTCCCCCTTTCTCTCCGTTTCCCTCTCTTTCCCCACCCCCTTTTTCCGTTTCACCAGCGCGGTGACACGTGTCACACGGGGACCGCGGAAGGGAACGACACCCCCGTGGGTGCACGTGTAAGCCCCGCGGTACACGCGCCAAAACAGTAAAAAAGTGAGAGTGCTTCGAATCCCCGCGACGCGTGTTAGCCAGCACAGAACGCTGGGGAACCTGGCGTGATCGCGTGTCGGTCCGCTCGCGTCCCGGGGGCTGTTCGTTCCCGCTGCCACGGGGCCGCGGCGGGGGCTCGCGACACGGGCCTTGGGACGATCGAACGGGGCCCTAGGAGGCCGGAAAGTGGATCAGAGGAGGAAGTCCTTCGGTTCCGCTGCGCCAGTGAAACTTCCCGGTCACGTGATCGTGAGGGGTTGCGGAAGAAGGGGAGAGCGGAGTGTACCGTAGTCAGCGATACTCCGGGTTGACGAGGGGAGTCTCGTTCCTCGTGGAACAGCCTGGCAACGCCGACTATTGCTACGCTTTCTTTCCTCTTGGCCCCGATCGGAGGATCTAACGACTGTCAAGGTTCTCGGGTCGCCCAGCAGGATCATGCTAAATCCGCGTGCTCAGTTCTAACCGCGAAGGGGACTCGGGCGCGATGCTTGTTTACCAAGTGCGCAGGAATTGGTCGTTACCAACGAAGGAGGCCAACAGTGTGGCTGAGGAGGAGCATCTCCCGTGGACACTTTAGTGCTAACTGAATGGTAGTGCAAGATGATCGTGAACATCCTCCGCGGAGCGAGCTCGTCCAGCTTCAAAGGGAGACTAACGTCGACGGGATTCGCCAACTCGATGGACCCTATCGGTTGTCGCCTTGCGCGCGAATGGTGTTTCTGATCGTTTGATCCGCGATTGTCCGCTATGACGGCCGAGTGTGACCAGTGTTTATGTAGACTCGACCGATGATCAGCCAGCGTGGACGTTTCGATCCCGCGAATCGGGATGACCTGATTTCATCCAGCAGGAGATGATCGATCCTGAAGCCGTGTAACTCTGCCACGCGCCAGGCGAGTGTTTCCAGAAGGGGATCCCTCGAGGACGCGCCGAAAGGCCGCGTCACTTCGCAATACCACTGCCAAAATAATCAGTGCTTCGATTATGCTGTACGATCTCCATTAACCGTGCTTCGAGGTAAACCTACTTTCGGCCAGAGCCGCAGGTCGCAGGTGGAACGTGCTCAGCGAATTTGCAACAAGTTTCGCAGCCAGTGATCGTAGGTCGATCGTTCGACGTACAGGTGCGGTATGGTTTAATGTTTGCTGGTGCGTCGGCGGTGGGAGCCTCGAATAGCGTCGTTAAGCAGGGAATTTCACCCCTCCTGCGAGAAATGTCTTTCATTCTCGCCGGCAACCCCATGAGAGGTTCATACAATATTAATGCTGCCAGCATAATGGAAACGGTATTAAATTATCCCGCAAAAGATTATTCCATTTTTGCCCCTCACTTTAAGCCGTCGATGCGATTACGCGCTCCACGCGTGAATTCCACTCAAACAGAAAGGACTTCTTGCAGTTTAAACCCTCCCCACACCACCGTGCCCACGTCGCAGCTTCACGGCTGTACATTTCCAGCAATTTTAGCTCGAAACCACCACTAGAAGCATAATTACAGAAAACACTCTGGGGGTTGAAAGTTTCAGTGTCAGGCGGTACCCGTTTCAAGCTTCCCACCCGCTGCTCTGTACACAGATATTTAAAGCGACGACGCAGAGAATTTCGGCAAAAAAACCCGCCGAAGCTTAGGGAGCTTACACGAACGCCGCGTAAAAAGCAACTGCGTTGTGAATTTTTTGCTCCGGCCACGAAAGTGAATTGCTTTCGATGAAAATTGTTAGGCGAATCGGGGAAACGCCGCGACAGCGACCAATAGAGGGTAACGAAGATAACGAAGCGTTGCTCGCGCATGGAGTCGAATCAAACTCAGCGTAATCGCGAAGCGCGTAAGTAATGGGGCTGCGAGCGAAATTGCTGGGTCGTCAAATTGTACCGCGTCGCCCCTGTATATCGCACTCGAACGAACGGAAGTAGTTACACGCCCAGTTAAAAGCACTTGACCCTTAACCGTTCCGCGTAGCATACACCGCGGCTATGAATCACTTTGAAGAGAGGCTTTAGGCATCTTAGCCACGCTCCAAAAACCGTTGTCAAATTTACATTAAGGGCGGCGTTCGAATTCAGGATCGCAATTGCAGAACCGGCCGGAGTAACGAATTGCGGGCCGCGTATGAATCCTTCAGCCCTTGTACTCTGCAGGAAATTATTGGGGCCGACCTTGCAAAGTGTTTTTCATTTGTATGCAGGATGACTCTGGAAACTGGGGCAGGCTGTAGATCTTTCCCAAGTGAAGGTGGACAGAAAAATGTGGACCAAATTGCTGCGTGTTATTTAATAGAGATACTTATCATTCCCTGAAAACATTTTCCCGGGGGTGCAATGGTTCAGAATTCTTTTTGTACAGATCGCTCGAGGGGACTGTATAAACAGTAAAATTGCTCGAAAGTGAAGTACTTTTGTGAATTAATTATAAGGATATGAAGGCAAGCACAGACTTAGGGTAAACAAATATTTCTTTGTCTACGTATTTCTTTTACAAATGGCGCCACACGAGGTTGTTTACACAGGGTAATAAAAACTTTTTTTTTACAATTTATAGTATTAATAAATATTACCCGTATGTACTAGGTACTTAGTCGCAATTTGTATTCATCTCCTTGTAATTAATTCGCAAAAATACTTAGTCTTCGAGCGGCTTGACTGCCTAGTCCCCTTAGATAGGTTAAAGAAACGACATCAAAGAATTCTTTGTAAAACGTGGACGGTATCCCTTATGTCTGAAGGCAGCTTTGCGGCATTCAACATTTACATACTTAATAGAAGCTGTTGAAATCGTGGTATCGTGCTTTAGGTTTACTATAATCCCAAGGAACACTGTTTATATGATCTCATTGAATTATGCAACATCCTTCTTTTCGAATCTTCTCCATCATCGCTTGATCTATCCACTTCCTAGGACCATCCTGACTGCTAAATCTTGACGAATTATTCCCGTGGAACACCGAGAAGCCGGCGTAGTAGAATTACAGAGACGAAGATGCAGGAATCAGGTTGAAGTCTATCTGAAATACGAAACTTGAATCGCTGAAAAGGGAATCCCAGCGAGGAACGTAATATCGCATTCCAGCGAACCGAACCATTTCATTTGACTACCCCTCTGTAATATTCACGCATAACATTGTCAACCCAAATGCTTCCACGTCATCCATCCCGGCATCTCCATTATCCAGGATCGTTATATAAAAGTGCTGTAGAAATGTTCGAGAATTATTACCTCCATTGTTCCCGACGATTTCAACGACGCCGCGTCACATTCAGCGCGTCATATTGTTTGAGCAGCAATTTACTGCGCGCAGTCAGAGTCGAGCCGACATTAAAACCGAGTGGGATCTTTAAAAATTTCGTTGCCGTTCTCGCGGCTGGGCGAACGCTAAGCCCGAGAGCCATCTCATAAAATCGCTAGGAAATTTGCCGTGGCATGAAAAAAAAAGGCGACAGCGCGTCGAGGTTGAGCGGCCGACCGGACCAGCTGAACAAACCTTTAAAATTCCTCGGTTCCGTCAGTGTCGGATCCAGAGTTAACGAGGGGCTAATTAAAAGGTGCATTGATTAAGTGGGGCCCGGTGTAGTAGTTGGTAAACATCCTTAATGGATCGTACCTTGTTCCTGATTCATTTCCATCCCTCCTCATCCGGGCGTCATTATTTCTCCAGTGTCTTCCGCGCGAGTGGTGTCAGCATTCTTTGTTCATGGATGAAAAGTCGGTCATGTGGGCCGCGCTCCCGCGAATCTCCCTTCACCTGTGCACTAGACAGTTAATTAAGGGAATTTGTTCTCGCAATAGAACTCCGTTACGCGAACTAACAGCCGGAAACACATCGCTGTTCTGGTAAAAGAATTTTCGGGTAACTGTCTCTATTTTATTGTCGAACAACATTTACTGGCAGCAGTAAAATAATACAAAGATGGGATCCTTCTCAGAATCATCGTTCCCAAAAATTCAAAAACACTGTCGTCGTTCTAATTGATTGGACCAGGAGATGTTAGATATGGAACGGAGGAAAGCCACTATCCACGGCAACGGCTCCGTATATTACACGGTAGGGCAGTCGGATAAAGGAGATTCGGATAATATAAGTCCGACTGTACTTATAGAACGGGGTGGTGTTCGAAAGCAATCCCGTTTTCCCTCCCGCAAAAACGCGCTCTCATAAGATATTCCTGGTCAGCGAATATTCCCTGGCTAAAGTTTTCCTCGAAATTTCGCTCGAACGAAGCGGTCTCCGCGTCGAACTTTCCGATTACGCGGGAATCGATACGTCTGTGCGCAACACTTTTCATTTATATTCAATTAGAGGCGGCTCCACTGTTCGCGAACAGCGGGGTATTAGCATGCAAATAGACGATATTGTAATTCGCTTTCTCGTGGTTCATTAGAAGTTTCCCGGTGAACCGGGTCTGGCCTCGATCGAGGGGGGAAAAAAACTCGAGGAAGCCAGCAATTTCGAATCGGAACCGTCACAGGGAGCGTTTTTAATTCACCCGTTTCCTCTACCCGTCGACCCCTTTGCGAGGTCGCGCTGCGCGGCGTCCCGTTCTCATTGTCCGTCGAAAACAACCTTGATTTACCGTGCGTCGCTGTGCATCCCGTGTCCCATATCGCCCGAGAAAGGACTCCCGATCCCTTTGACTCGTGAAAATTAAGATCCCCTCGCAGTTGGGGGAACAGTGTGTCGCCTTCGAGGACGCGCGTCTGCCATTGATTAATCTTCCGATGCGAGAGCGCGAACCAACTCGCACGCACGCGTCGCTCTTTGTTCTTTGCTCTTTGATCCCGTTTCATTCGCTGCTTTTCTCCTCTCTATTCTTTCTTCCCGTGACTCTCGACGCCTTTGTGTCACTGAAAAACCAGCTCCTCCCGGTCACGGAGGAAAAGCTGATACTTTTTACTGCCGTTGCCACGTGATTTACAAATTAATTCTTATTATGTCGTATAAAATGAATTCGATGGAAAGCAATTTCGTGGTCGGTGCCGCCGATGTTAACTTATGTTGCAGCAGGTGGGAAAAACGATCCGTTGGAATTGCGACCCTCGGCAAGGGGTTAATTGTAGCCCACCTCGATCCGCTAATCGTTAAACGTGCTCGGTGTCTGCGTGTCTCGCGTCCTTGGAGATTAACTGGCGCCGTGTGATAAGAAAGCTAATATTCCACTCGTCTACCCAGACGGCGTTAAGCCAGCGGGAACGATGGTCCGTGGAAAATTGCTACGTCACAAGGAAAGTCCCGAGATCGTTGATTGTTTCCACGATACGGACTGTTTCGTGGAACGGCTCGAAAATAATTGTTTACACGCACAGGGGAAACGTGCTGTTGTGTTTCCATTCAAATATTTGCTGCTACAGGTACATGACCGATGCCTGATTGTTTGAGAATCTTGCTATTTACTTTCATCTTCGTTCCGTTGAATTTGTTTGCACGCCGTCCGCTCGAGGAGGCTTTGATTCGTAATTACGCGAGAAACTGACTTGATAATCCTTTAAAATGCTCTCGAGAGCATTTGCACGCTGTTAATGCTCCGTAACCCCCTTGTTTATGTTTTCTACACTGCCATCAAGTGTGTATGTTCCCGTGTCTTTGCGCAGTAAGTCCCTTTGTGAAAGCTTCGTTTCCTCGCTCCCTTGCAGGCTTTGTTACTGTTGTTTCAACGAAACTACATGAGTTTTCCTGTTTCCCTGTACAACGATGGCAAAAAAACAGGAGCCTTGTGTTCTCTTTTTAACATAAAAGAATGATGGAGAATGAAATTATTATTACTTCAATGCTTTTACTTTAGAGCAGTCGGGGTGGTTAATATTTTGTCAAGTGAAATGAATTATGAAAAGAATATCTGGCTCCATATATGATCAATGGTTTTTTAAAGCTAAGTGAATAATCCATGCGTGTAGCTTCCTTTGAAAAAGTATTCGTAGCTATTTTCTGCACGGTTTTTGGGGTAGAAAGACAGTAGAAATTGAGATCGAAAGCTCCATTCTAGTCGATTGGCTGAAAGCTATTCGTTCGCGAGTGGAATTCCAATATGGTGGAAGGCCGAAATGAGAGGCCAGCTTTTTGGCAAATATTTCGACATCTCGTTAATGGCGCTGACAGTTATTAACGAATGGGAGGAGGTAGAGGAATCATTCGACGTGGTAGAATTTGAGCCCCACTAGGGTAGATGTCCCTATTACTGTCAGTGTCCCTATTACTGCCAGTTTATTTATTTTAATTTGTAAAAATGTAACGTGTAAAGAATAGTGTACAACAATAATATTAATAATAATCAGAACAGTCCCAATTTAATAATAATATTATTATTGTGCATTATTCTTTATACGTTACATTTTTACAAATTAAAATAAATGAAGTGGCAGTAATAGGGACACTGACAGTAATAGGGACATCTACCCTACTAACTAGCATTCCATGAGCGTTTTAAAAACCAAAATTCACACCAAAGAAATATGCTTCCCCACATTGCACCGCTGCTGGAATAATTTCCAATCGAATGAAATTTTTTCATTTACGATCATGAAACTGAAAGTTGAAATGTTGAAACCTGCACCACAATTAATAAAGTGGCGATTCAATCAAATAATGTAATGTGATTAAAGATTGCAATAATGGTCGCGTTTCACAATAAAATATAACGTTTTCAAGGCGCGACTATTAAATGGAGCGGTATGATTTCGGCTTTGTTGGTTCAATCTCTCGTTCTTTCGCTGGCTTATATCTTAATAACACTCTGGCGTAAACAACGAAACGAGAATGAAATTAAAAGGAGCGTCGCGGTCGGCTCGTTAAAGCAAGAAGAGTCGGTGGATTTAATATTTCGGTGCTCCAACGTCGACTGTTCAGCGACACTTGATTCTTAATGTTTCACCGCCATTTGCCCTCCGGGGGTGATGAGATTTTTAATTGTTCCCCGTCCGTGTCCTGATGAATGTCGCGTCTCCGTCCCTCGCCGAGGGACACGTCCAGTAGACTCGAGCTTTCACGGCGTGTCCCCTGAACGCAGGACAAAGGAATTTATTTTAAACGAAGGAAAAAATTTCCTCTGGGTATTAATTTCACTGTCCCGACAGACATTCAATTACTTTTAATCCTTCGCACTTAAATTTAATCACCATCATCCAGAAATTGATATCTTTCTAGAGTTAATGTCCAGGTTCCAGAATTCTATAAATTTATTTCATGGATGTTATCAAAGACGCTTCTCCTCAATCGCTCACTATTCTATATTCTAAAAATAACCATTTAGATTCTTCTGTATCGGACAGGGAGAATGACTTATGAATTCCCATAACTTTCCTGCTTTCGTTTCCATCTGGCTGACAATAAATTCACGCGGAAGAAACGTCGGGAACGATGCCTGTCTACCTGAATTACAGATGAGTCCGCGAAATAATTCGAATCCACTGAAATACGCGAGACGCGGAATGAATGAGATACTAGATTTACGCCGCGAAAGCTGACACGCCTGGAAACGCGATCAGATAATCACTTTTTCCGCGTGCCCGTGTTACCCGCGCCACGGGCGGCTGCCGTCAAGTCATCGTTCCGACTTCTATCTGTAATTACATCGGCATTATTTCTCACGCGTCCGTCGCCATTTCCGCGGAAACGATGTTCCCGCTTTAAACGCGTCATCGCCCACAGCTAAGCTCTGCTATTTCGTGGAACATGAAACCCCAGGCACGTCCGTGCCGCGCTGGGATCTCCCCAACTTTTTAAGCAGAATAAAGGCACGGAAGGTAACGTAAAAAGTGGGAAAATGTTAGCTCAGTGGAGTATCGTTTCTCGTGGACATCTCGAGGAAAGAAAAGTAAATTAAGTAGTGCAAATTAAAACGAGGCGAGAAGGTAGTAGAAGGAACTGAAATGAGGAGTACATAGGTATAAATTGTAGCTGGTGCGCTTACACGTAGATGGGCCATAAAGGTCTTGCTACCTCCGAACATTTTACTATCGCAGAATCTCATAAACTGGGATCCTTGGACAAACACCATGTTTGTGCTGGGTCTTGCCAAGGGCCCCTAATCCCTTAATAGGGGCGGGATGGAAAGTCCTAGAAAGGGAAATCGTATTTGCGAAATATATCTGTCAGATATAAACAACGACCACGACATATATATGTCATAATACGATAGAACATAGACGACGCAGAGATATTAGGGGGGTGGTTAATAAGGAAGTGAAAAGCGTAGGCAAAACAAGTGGGGGCTCCGCGAATCAATAATTTTCGTGATTTAATAAAATTCAGTGTATATTGCCCAAAATTTATATTCCTGGAAAGGTTCCAAATCTCGTATTCCAGGATAATGACAGGAACGGCACAAGCATTCATCTTTCCAATGCTGGTTTAGAGGCATTGAGTTTTGAATTGTAAAGCCGCAGCTCGAAAGGGAAATAGGTGTCGCTGGTAACGAGGATACGGAGAGACGGTTAGTGAAGTGTCGTTAAAATGGCTGCAGATATTTTGAAATGACTGCTTTGGAAATCTTAATGCTCAAACTCGGCAGGGCTGAGGCCTTTAACAAGAAATTCAGGTCGCGCGAAGCATTTTGATATTCAATAACATTACAAACCAAGAACGAGTGAGAAATAATTACACATGTAATTACTGAAAGATGTTTATTTTCACTTACATAGGAACTGTACATATTCAACCATACCTATAAGAAATCTTGATTAAAGTTTTTAGTGTCTTCAATAAAGATGGAATTAGATATTCCCAGCTTTGACGGGGTCATGGCGCAATTAAAAGAATGGATAAATGAAAGAAAGGGGCAAATTAAAGCTTGAACGAGGGAAACGTGAATCGTCGCATCATGACAAAGAGAAATTAAAAATTAAGAGACGATAAAACAAAGAACGGAAACACTCTCGTTATGGGCGGATTTAACGAATGCAAAACCGAATAGGGTTTGAAGACGAAATTACCGTAAGTCAAAAGGGAGTCGACTAAACATGATGCAACTGATAATTTCCTGTTTCACAGCGCATTTAAAAGCGAATACATTACAAATATAGCTTCATAAGCCGCATTTTGTCAATACATGTACCATTTAATGGCCTCTTTCTCGTCATTGAGCAAATTAATAATTTTAGTAATAACGAGCAATCTTCGTAATGCCAGTACAAAATGAAATGGATTCTGTGATTATACGAAGTATCAGATAATATGGATTTTCAATATTCATAATAACCAATGAGGTAAGCAAAATCTACCGTTTTAGTCATAATCTACAGAACCCCCTACGCAATCGAGCGTAATTTACAGAACGTTGCACAGTATTTGTCACGTAGATATTTGATTCGTAAAATTCACAGTTAATGGTTTCACGCTCAGGCGTCCATCATACTGTTTAGGGTTACTATATGGTATCCAAAGGGAGGACATATCCTTCGTTTTTTTACTAAAATGCAGTGTCCTCCTACCACCTAAAAGTGTCCTCCTTTTTTGTTTTAGCCACAACTCGAGCGATCAACTCGCCTCGGCTTCACTCAGCAAAATTTCATCACTATTTACTTAGCAGAAGCAAAAATGAAAAGATGGTCAATCTAGTCTGAAATCGTTTGAGAAAGGAAGGCGTTGAAAATAAAACCAAATTTTAGATGTCAACTTTTATTATGTAGAAAAATATTAATGTTTACTTACATAATAAAAGTTGATATCTAAAATTTGGTTTAATTTTACAACATCCTCCTTTTTCATTGTTCGATCTGGTAACCCAAATCGCACTATTTCCCCATCAGGATCTCGCATCCCTTCACCGCGTTCATCGAGAGTTCGATTATACTTCCTTGAATGTAGTTAATGGAAGTTCTGACTCGTCTTTCGAGCGATTCCGATTTTAGATACTCGCTGTCAGGCGTCGATGCTACTCGCGATACTCGTAATCGCTTCACGCTTCCGTCCAATTATACCCACTCATATTTCCACCACCAGAATTCCACGTCGTTGCGCGACGCCTCTCGTGTCACCGGGAAAGTTTCGCTGGCTGGCTGCGCAAACAACTTAAAGTGGAAGCACCCTTATCAGAACATCAGTCGGCTGCACTGCGCGAAATTGATTTCTCTCTGGTTAAACAGCATTACCGTGGCTCGTCAGCGTCCTGGCCGAGTCAGCGTTTCCAGGCGAATTGCTCGGCAGTATCGCTAACTCCCATCTAACTCCGCCTGTTAGCCTGTTTCAATCTTTTCTTCGGCCGAACCTCGTTCCAGGCGACGTTCGTTCGCCTCCAGCCAGCAGAGATCAGCGCGAAACGCAATCCCGGTAATTAGCGCGTTTCTGAACGAAATTCCCGCGAACGTTAATTACTAATTTGCATCTGTCGCTTGGGACGCGGGGACAAAAGTTCAACGTAAACGCTAACGCAAAAGCGTTGGACGGTAGCATACCATCCAACAGGATACTCTAACTTTATCATTTAATATATTTCCTCTAGGCAGGGGGTTAAATCGCTTTATTCTAACTTTTCTTATTATGCTCCCTCGCACTTTACGCGCCTCGTCGTACCTCGAGTCTAGTAACCATTTCCTTCAGCTTTCTCTGGGGTACTGTGGCCCGTGCTTCGTCCCACGCTGCGATTACATGGTCTTCGCTTGAGAAACGACGTCAATGAGGTAGAATCTTTCGATGGGGATGTTTCTTCCTTTAGATCGAGCACGCAGATATTACGAGTGGCGATATTAGAGGCGCTTACGTTTAAGTGTAGGGTAAACTGCATTAATGCTGGCACTGCACTAAATAATCATTGGCACTCCTGATTAAAAAGTCAAATATTAAGAGGTACGAGCTCAGAAAGTAATTTTTTACAGTTTCTTATTTTTCTTTCACTATACACTGCAAATTCCAGCAGTTGAAGTACAAGAAAAACACAAAAAAGTCTTAAAGGTAACAGTGGCTTTTAAGCGTTTTCTTAACAATTTGATAAGGAGTAAGTACTGACAACTGCAATAGAAGAGAAACATTCCGCAACGAGGAAGAGTTGTTTTCTTTCTTAAGGGGACTAGGCAGTCGTTTTTCGTGAGAAAGAGGCTCTTGTCCTTTATTTATTTGTAAAAAATGAAAGGACATCCAGATGTATCCTTTTACACCATTTTTATTAGTACCATACATTGAAAAAAAATGGTAAGAAATATATATGTGCTTTAAAAGTGGCGCTGCAGACCGGTAAACATTTTAAGTAAACATTAAAAATGTGATGTAATTCAATTTCAAAGGTGAGATTCTTGTTTGTTGGATTCATAGTTTCCGCGCAAACCTATAGAAACAAAAATTAGATCAAAATTATGCGATTGGTGGCTGAAAAACGGCGATATTTCCAAGAAAAATTCGTTCTTGTTTTTGCGTTACCAAAATCCGGTGACTTCTTAATTTTTTTATGAAAATCTCGAATTTTTACGGATCATATCAGAAGTTTGCGGCGAAATGGCACATGTTTTACACATCCTGTAATTTTGTCAAGTCGATCTGCACCTCCGTTCGTTCGCAATCAGGAAAAAACCAAGAGAAAAAAAATATTCGAGAAAAACGCGTTTAAAGTTTCTGGGCAAAGGCGGCGCTATAGGTTGCCGCTTGACGTTTTTAGTTGCCAAATCTACAATTTTGTGAATTTTACTATAAACCAAGCGGGCATTTTATTAAAAAAAAAATAGTACTTTTGGAAAATACAATAAAAAATATCAATTTTTCGACTGCCTAGTCGAAAACTAACTACTTAGATCGTAATTTGCTTTTATTGTTAGTTATTACTGAACATTGAATTATTAGAAAGTCAACTGTTTATTTTTTATTCTTTGGGTGCATATAATTGATACACGCTGTGACAATAAATAAATGTAAATATACCTATTCTTGTTTCTCTTTGAATATTTCTAAAAGACTTGATAGTTTCCCAAGATGTTTTATTATAATGAGCAATCTACAATCATCGATAATAACTGAAAATTAAGGCAGTATACATACGTTACCAAAAAATGTAGACACGCCAATTGAGATTTCCACTTAGGATGCCAATCGTTGTACAGTTTACCCTACGTACTTCTGTATTTATATCAATACGCAATGTTCCATAGTTACTTGCGAACAGACTATTTTCATTGTTCCCTCTGGTCCGACTGAAATTGCCCGCCACGCAACCACTCCATCTCGGACGCAAGCAGCACAATGGTGCGCAGAAAACGAGCCGAGTCACACCCGAGAACCGCCATAAGCCCCGAATGACCCCACCCGTGATTTATCCCCTTTCCTCGCCAGCTACACCCCTGGCCGCGACTAATCTCGACGCTATCGAAGAATTCCTCGCGCTCTGTCGGGAAAGAGGTGAAGGAACGGTTAGGCCCGATCAGGAGGAGGGTGGGAGTCGGGGAAACGGCGTTTTTCGAAGGGGAGCAGGTCGCTTCCCTCGCCTGACTCGACGTTTCTACTCCCGGCAGAATTTCCAGCCCGAAAACGGAGAAGAAGAATTGACGATCCGCCTTCCCCGATAATTGAACCCTTCGAATTGACCCGCGATCGTTATCCTTTGGCAGCGTGATCCTAGCACAACCACGACCAGGATAACGAGGGGGTGGCCGCCCACCCTTCCCCTTCGCTTCCCCGAGACAGACCGATGGAGAAAAAAACAGTCGGGCATCAGGACGGCGGTATATTAAAGGGGATTATCGCGGGCTACGCGGAGTCTGGAATAACGCAATATTGCGAATGCTCCGGCGAGCAATTTGGAGATTTAGGGTGGCTTCAATTGAGATCTATTGTGACCAATAAAGCACACGAAACCGTTCCGGCTGTGTGTTCTTAGTGAAAGGAACTGTGTGCCCGCGACACGAAATAGCGGCCAGTAAAGCTCCTTTGGCGCTCGGGTGCACTGAATATATTCTTTTCCTGGGAGAAAGTTGAATCTAGGGCTTTAGTGTTACTTAGCGTTTGTTGGGTGGCGTTAACTTACCAGTTACAGTTTGTTGGGAATCACTTATAGTTTATAACACACAATTCGTCTAGTCACTGTCTTCCAGAGGTCCAAGTGATTTTTATAAAAATGACAGATGTGTTCGCTAAACAGAATACACATATTTTCTCTGAAATAACTTTTCGTGTTATGGGGAATAGGGGGGTTGCTTTAGGTGGTAAGCTGCTGTGGATTTATTTGAGAAGTAGCTTGAGATTAAAGTCTCGCTATCGTAGAACCGCATAAAGGATAATCTGCTGTTATGGAACGAGACGTTAAATCCGCCACATACGAATGAACCCACACATAGCTATCAGTACAGCACGCCAGAAAAGTTCGAAACCAGAACATTTTTCTTCGAAAATGGCTCGGCTCGTGCTTCTGAATGGCCATAGGTCATACGTATCGGTGTACCCACCTGTCCGTGAACTATCGATTCGTGATGTTTAATTTCTCGCGAACGCGACACATTGGCACACCCTATTTCCAATTATCGGTACAAACTTATCGCATTTCGGCCAAGTAAGTGCCACTCGGATTGGAAAAGTCCTGATGGCTGGGAAAATTGAATTCACACGGTACTACGTCTGACACATCTCTCACTGACTTTTTAATAACACTGTATAACTCACTGTTTACATCCATCATGAATTTATTTAAGAATCATATAAGATTATAGAGCAGTTTGCGTCAATGACGAGGAGATTCGTTTTTGCTCTCGCAATAAAATCATACGAGCGTGGACAGCTTAAAATTAGTTGCAAACTGTCTCCTTCAATTTCCACAATTTCGATATTCTCCGATCCCGCGGACCCTTTAAATTATTCCAAATTGTTTACCGTGTTTTGTATTTAAACACTAAGAATTTAATCGTGTTGGTACATCCATTATTCCTGACGTATCGACTCCTCGATTTATGTATCATATTTTCATGCACGTGTCTCTCATAATCCTTGTAATTCTATTGTCGATAGCGTGTAGCTCGGCTACTATCAATAATCCTGCCACGAACGAGAGATTGAACGACCCAACGTTGTCAAGGTACACGCGTGCACACAAGAGTAATAGTATGCACGCTCAAAATGCTGTCTCAGGCAACATTATCGAACAACGTTATTATAAAGAAACACGTCAAAGACAACATTGCAAACACTTCGACGACGAAAAGAAATTACAGGATACCATTATCCCGATCATTCCTTATTCCTAGAATTTATATATTTTCATTTCATTATCCCGTGCATTCATCGCGATACACGTAGCACTTCCCGAAACAGAATCTCTCATAAAACTCTACAAGGCTGCAAAAAGTGTGAAACGATCATTCCCGTGCATTCGTCCTATTTTACCCGTATCGCAGTTGCGCTTTTCAGTGAGAGCGGCTCGATAAGTGTAGTCATAAAGTCGGCCCGTGAATGCCGCTCGAAAAGCCCAGCGCGCCCCCACTGACAAAAGTTTGACCTCCCTTTTATCAGCGCCTGCATAATTTACTTCGTTCCGTGGGCCACGGTGTAAATAAAACGAGACCTCCCGCCTTTCGAGGACGCCCCCTAGTCGGCAGAGGGCTGCGTTTTATCCGATAATCCGGTGACGGAAAGTCGAAACGTCGAACGGCAGCCGGCCGTCGGCGAGACCCTCTCGCCACGGTATCAACGACACCGGGATATTCCCACCGATCGTGTTATCGGCACTTTGCCTGAACGCAGATAGATCCAATCTGATCTATCGTAGGGAAATTGCGTTTCACGGGCTGGCCCCGGGGGGATTTCATTTTGCGGACGCTGGAACATGAGGCTTTGATGAGCCACGCGCGATGAAGGAACGGTATGTATAGGAATTGGTGGTTAGACTCGTTAGACGCTAAGGCGGTTACTGTATTGTCTGACGTATCGCGGGGCGTTCTACTTGCGCGGCGAGCAGCAAGCTTTCGGGCCACGCGACGTATAGTACGCCGGATTTAAAATTTGTTACCTCTTGAGTCTTTTTTAAAATATCGGAATAACATTTGCGCAAAATAATAGGAAAAATTATTCCTTTCTAATGATGTATAATTTTAATATTTTTACATTTATTTATTTTTCAATTTTCTTAACTTATTTGTGATAAAAAATTTAATACTGTTTATTTGGTATCTTATTTAATGCCTGTTACAGTAATTGAAGTAAAATGTTTGGGAAACTTTTCGTTTTCAAGTTATGAGAAAAAGTCTAGTAGAGGAAAATAGAAACAAATCGGTTTGTTTAAATTAAAGCCCAGGCTTTTGCGATAAATATCTTCTTTTGTTAGTAACTAATATAAATAATCGGTTGAAATTTTGAAAAGTAACTTTATATGCAGAAACAAAAACAACATTTTTCAAATTTGACAAGGAATATTTTGCAAGCGACAAAAAGTTCCACTTTCGGACGAATCGCAATATTTTCAGCACACCCTCCTCTAAATAATCACACAAGAATCATTCCCCCCTCATCCCATCATTCAAATTACTAGTGTTTAACGTTATCAAAGTTTGGTGCAAGCGTGGGGGAGATGATTATTCTTGAAAGAAGCAAGTAAAGAATATAAGATAACTATTTATTATATCGAAGGTTTTGTGTATTATGTATCTGAGAATTCAATGGTCCTAAAAAAATTCCTCAGTTAACCCGGTTTCACACGGTGATACATGTATCGCGATACGTGTATGATGGATACCGATGTTACACTGATCATTATGGAACCGTTCACACGACGATTCTCGAGAACACGATAAAAATTGCTATCCATCATACACGTATCACATACTTTTATCCATGGTGCAATAGACAGGTATACCGGCTCCTTTGGAGAATGCGTGATTACATATTTCGACTTAGTTGCACTGACGACGGCTAATTTAACGCTCAAGGAGAAAAGCCATTGGTACATATAAGGCTGACTTATTACGCATAATACCACTAAAGTCTCTACTACTTAAATAGTACCTACAATCTCATTGACGCATACATACATAATTTTCTTACCACGACGCACATCGCGACGGCCAGAGGATCCACACAGAAATCGTCACAAAAAGCTGCTGAGGTAAAGGTGCTAAGTCGGAACACCTGTCTATCACACCGCACATTTATCTCTGCGTAAAACTGTGGTTAGCAATTCCAAGGCTTGTGTAACTATATTCGAGGGTTATCTAAATAACACGCTTGTCGAGTGTAACAACAACAAAGAAATGGAAGACTGTTCGTTCAGGTCCCAGGCGCTTCCATTTAGAGACATTGTTTTCACCGTAGCGTAGTTAATGCAACTAAGTTGGAAGCCCTCGAAACAGAAACTAATTGCAAGCGTCGATGGCAATTCGCACGTTCACGTTATTGGGTCTCTCCAAACTCTAACGAGACGCCATCAACCTGTACTTCGCAGGTCGTACCACGAACGCTACCCTTGCGACTCAACTTCCTCTCCGACACCTGCCCTCCCCCCCCAGCAATCATTATTCGCCTGCACGAAACGAATTAACCTTGCTGGCGGTAAAAGTTTTCCCTCGTCACTCAGCAGCGTGATACCGCGCCTGCAGTAAATCCGACTGGATCGCCAGGAAATTAGGTTTCGCAGTTTCGTTTCCCCCTTCTCCTTTCTTTCGTTCAACGAACACGAGTCGCCGTGAAATTCAGCCGATTCATTCGACTTAACGAAATCAACGGGACGAACTTCTGACCTGCTTGTTGAAAACTTAAATCTTCCCTTAATTCTACTGACCATATCGAGTACAAGTTTCCACCGACTGATCCCAGGCCAGTTGAATTCGGATTCTTAACAAGCTCCGCGTCGCTATCTTTCTCGGCTCGACTTGAGCCGAGGCTTTACCATTGGCAATTCCGCGAGTACGTCCCTAGGAAGCTTGTCTTGAGTTTCGAGCAAACAGACTCGGGATATCCACGCGATACCAAGCTCCGCCGTGTTAACGCTAGTTCCCCAGCTGTAAACCTGGACGAGCTTCGGTACAAGGTATACAATTTTCGTTCCCAGTATTTCTCTCATTCGGGTCTCACCGTCGGTTCGTCTGTGGCATGCTCCTCCTCGCCGGGAAACACGTCTAGTCTCGAGTTCCTTAATTATTTCGGTCCTCGGGACAAGTGTAGCCTTTTGCAGTGGAGTTTTGGTTCACTTAGGAACTACAGTTACGAAACTCCTCCTACCTGCGCAAGCAGCGTTCGTTCTTCTCTAATTGCAAGTTATTTCATCTGGATTTTATTTTAATAAAGTACCTTCACACCGAGCAAAGTAACTTAATTCGCCGGTAATCAATTTTAAATATACAGAGGAGAGATTCGGGGAATAAAATAGCCAAGTAAAATAGGCTAACACTCTAATTTGTAGTGGAAAGAGATGGTGAATTTCAAACGAAGTTACTCACGCCATCGGATAGTAGGAAATTACAGCACATCGATAATGAGTCACGCTGCACCGTGGCGGTGCCTTTTCGCGAACAACGTTCAATTGAATTTACCGAAACACAGGTTGGCTCGGAATGAAATACACCTAAGTAACGCTGCAGATCCCCCTTTCCATGGGAATTTCGAAAATAAATTGAACCCTACTCGTAAACAAGTTAGGGGCGTCTCGTAGAGGCTGGCTCGGAGCACACGCTGATGGCATATGTAAATTTTCCACGTGACTTAACGGTGATTTAACGGCTGCCCCGTTAGCAGGTGTCGTGACGCCTATACCGAAAGATTTCCATCGGTAATTTCACGGAGCGACATAACCTTTCCCACGTACGGTGAAGAATGGCGATAATAAAATCGTTTCATATAAAAAGACGTGTAACGACGATCAGTGTCGGAGGGCGGGTGGAATGGAATTATTGCGGAGCAAGTTTGTCGTTTCAAGGGCTACTGGAACTTCGAAATTACTTGGGGCCATTGATTTTACGAGTATTGATTCTTGAACAACCGAACCCACGAGTAATTGTTGGTTTCCTGTATCTGGTGAATTTTTACAGCCAATGTCTGAGCACATGGGCGTAGTATAAGTGAAACAGGAAAGGAAACAAGTGATAAATTAGTCGTTTGTCCAAAACGAAATTAATCAATTACGAAATAAAAATAAATTAAATTGTGATGTAATACCGCATTATACGACCTCGGTTATATTAATTCCTAACCACGTACATAAATGCCAAATTCGATTTCACTATTTGTTGCCCCTCCCTGAATGAAATCCTAGCTACGCCCCTATCTGAGAACCCAAGATAAATACACGCGGGGAAAAGTTAAGTGTACATTCTCATGTAATCCCTTAAAAGATCTGGAATTTTTTTAAAGAAAGGGAAGGTAGAAACTCTTTTTGATATTGATTTATACATATTTTAAGATAATAACTTTTTTTTATAGTTTTTTTCTGATGTAATCTTAAATAAATAGCTATGACTCTGACAGTGATAAAAACACGGTGTACAGAATATTTTACGATAGGCTCGTCTGGAATCAAAAATAGAAAATGTTTCGTAAAATATATGAGTATGGTTATCGTATTACCAATCATTACTGCAGAACAATGAAAATTCAGTGATTGGTACATGTTTCAGTAAAGGTGCCCTAAAACCGGTAATTTTTCATGCTGAATAAAATCAAATTAGGTAGACCAAAACTCATGAAAGTTGTTAATACGATAGCGAGTTCATTTACGACAAGAATCCCGAAAGAATTTTTTAAATGCGTCAATTAGTTATTTTGTTTTTCTGTACACCATTTTTTTATCACCGTCGGAGTTAAAGCTACTTATTCGAAATTACATCGGAGAAAAAACAATAAAAACAATTTTTGATCATCCTAAAATATGTATGAATCAATACCGAAAAGACTTTTCACCGTATATGTTAAAGTTTTCTTTAAAAAAAATCCTAAATTTCGATGGGGTGACTCGAGAATGTAGGTACCCTTTATAAGCTTTCACGTTCAACTCATCTATTTGAAAATTACCAATAGAAGCTCACACCACTTCAAGTCAACACAAGGTTTCTGCAGCAACTGCAATTAAGTTTCACGGTGGCGACCCAACTCTGTAGTATGTACCCCTACGACGTTAAGTTGAAGCGTGAGGCGTGTAGAAACAGTTCTTGGACAGTGTTTGTGTCGAGTAATCCATGCAGGAGAGATTGAGCGGTGACAATAACGAACTAGATTTGGAGTGTGTAAAAAGGATGAAAAGAAGGGGCGGTCTAAAATGCCCCACCGCTTGATAGGTTTCCGTAATTACCAATTAATGCGGGATTACACGGCGTGGCGCGGCCCTGTCAGCCAGCCTGACGAAAATCTCAATAATTAGCTTCGTTGTGATTCTGACGCTCCAGATCCTCGCACGAAATTATCGGGCGTCGGCTTAATTGAGGGCCCCGTAATTACTTCCAGCCAATCTTATCGGCGTTCCGCGGGCAGGCACGGTCGATTGTGCCGGCGCAACTTTCGGGGCGACCGCTCATAATGAGTCTCCCTCGATTCCGAATCGAGTTTTCCGTTGTTGACGGGAAACACGTCGACTGGGCTTCCTTCCTAATCGATTTCCCCAACGAGCCGATTTATCTCTGAAAATATGAGACGCCTCTTTGGAACGCTCGTAGTTGACCAACCAGATAGTTGACCGTACCGTTTGAAATCAGGTGACCGGAGAAATAAGCGAAATAAACATGGAATTTTTTAGGTTTGGTTCAGAGGTGTGGCAATAAGTAAATAATCTTAATATGTAAAGCAGAAAGTTTGTGTGTTTATGTGTTTGTCGCCTAAAAACTTTCGAACATTTCGGGTCACGAAATGTGTGTCAGCTCGTTATGCCTGGCTAATCTAGATGAATGTAACTATTTTCACAAAAAATAAATAACAAATTTTTTTAATAAATCGAAATTTAAATTCCAAGCAACGCCGAGTAGTAAAGCTAATATTCAATAAGGAGGGTTATTGGAATTTTTGTTATTACTCCGAAAAGATAGGGTGGGCACGATGAGTTCGTAACTTATTTCGTAATCTAACGTCAGGAAAGACGCACGTGCGCGAATTTTTTGCGATACACCCATTACAATCCTATTTCATTTCCCCAAGTGCACTCAACCAAGTATTCGAGGCTCCACCAACGACGCAGAAGAAGCTTCCAATTAATAGAGCTACTATAACAGAAAATGTAATCTTTTTTTGCAGTGTCTTCCGAAAAATTAGTTACTTCGCGCACGAACCAAGGGTGCGGGCAAAACCCCCTTTCATCGAGCCCCGGTTTCTCCCCGTATCTCCAGCAATTAATTACCGTGCCACCAGAAAATCAAATTTCGTCTTCCTCCATCGAAACATAGAGATCGTTATTTAGCCGCGAACAAGCACACGCACGTACGCGCCGAAAGAGAATTCTCGACAAAAGTAAGTGTCTTATCGTCTTCTGCAATAGATTCTTGTAATCACATAAACGAGAAACCTCGACAATCTTGGAACTGTGAGTGTTCAAAGGATGACGCACAAGGAGCACCAATCAAATCCAGCTGTTCCAAAGAAACTGACGCAATAGAAACTTTGATAGTAACCCTCCTAGGAATATAAGGATTAAACGGCATCGCGACAAATTTTGCCTGAAAACCTTCGTTATCAATCGCGTAGAACAATGGCCACGGTGCGAAAAAAATCGCGAGCTGGTGCAGTGACTCGAGCGATTCTGCTAGATTGATCGATTGCTCTGGATTTAGCGTTAGATCGTTAGAAGAATTCGCGGAGAAGCTTGTCGGTAGTTTTCTCAACGGGAAGAGAGAAGATCTGTAAGACTTTTAACGAGCTCCAAGGGTGGCCTCGTCGAAGATACTCGACGAGTTCAATACTCTATTTAATCATCGATTCGATTCTCAAGATTCGACTTCATCAACGATTCCTCGAGTGCGCGATTAATTGAACGCCCGCCTCAAGGTATTTTCCTCTGTTCGCGGCTGCAATTTCCAAGGCACGGACCCTCGTCGGAAATGGTTTCTTCGTTACTTGGACCGTGAACAGAGGTAATCGTGGAACGGGCGGATGCTACAACGCTGAGTGACGAAGAAGAGGAGGAAAGATGCGTGTCGAGCTCCTCCTGATCCTCGGCACGCTCGTGATCTCCACCAATTGCGGGTGGAGGACGGCGGTAGGGGAGGTTGGGGCTCACGAGTCGTCGAGAAATCACAATGGCTCTCTGCCGATGCTGAAAATCGGCTTAATAGTGCCGCACACCAGCTTCGGCGTGCGTGAGTACACGAGAGCCATAACCCGCGCCGTCTCCAACCTCCACAGAGGCCGCGCGAGGCCCAAGGGCCAGACCCGGTTCACCTTCCTGGATAAATACAGGTTCACGCAGGAGGACGTCAAGGTGTCCAAGATGAAGCTGACGCCGAGTCCAACAGGTATATAAAATCAAATTAACTTAGGTACTGTAACGTAAGGTAAGCCACTGGAAATTGGTGTCTTACAATTTATAGTTCTCGACTGAAAGGGTGAGTGTAATAAAGGGAATCGAAAAGGGGCACAGTCGATTTTATTTTATTTGTGCAAATAAATTGTACGCCAGCTGCGATAGAATAGCATTCATGTTTCTGTGTATAGGTTTCTAAATTGTTTCGCTTCTTTTAGTATACGGAATCTTAAAACCGCGAATTGAGATGCTTCTATCGGTGTTATTTCTTTCAATATCGCTGAATCAGCAAATTCTGCCACGATTGTTTCACGAACTCCGAAGATTCCGGAAACGAATGTCCCATAGAATTTGTCTCTACCCTCGAGCACGACCGAATCGCAGTACATATGTATATCTATGTACATATATGGCGCAGTGATCCCGAAAACAGAAGAATATTGCCACTTTTCTCCCGTGTCCCTTGACGACGCACACCCACGTACCATCCATAGAAACGGTACTTTTTCTTCGTTTCCCTGGACGTCGAAATTAACGTTCTGGGGGCACGTTCCTCCGAAAAGTCTCCCAACTGGTCAATATGTGTGGCTTAACGTTCTACTCACATGAGCTGACGATGACCTTGCCAGATACGTATGTGTGTGTGTGTTAGCTTAAGAAGGGTGAACGTGACTTGGAAACGTGGAGCATCGGGTGACGAATATTTTTCTTCAATCCTGCTTGCTCGCGGTGTTGACTTTACTTTCGGCGTCCCAGAACGATTCTGCCCTCGCAGGTATCGTGGAAATGATCTTCCTCGGCTGGCATTGTGGGTGCAGCCATGTTTGCAACGTAGGCGTTCAATTTGAGGGAATCCTGTGAGGATTCCTTAAGATCTTTCTAAGAACCCTGCACTACTTCAAAAGAAATTGATGGTGTTAAATAAACGTTAGACCACCGAGGTGTTTCTCTTTGGTGCATCAAACACCAATTATTTGGACACATACCAGAGCCGGGTACTGACAATTAAACATTGACAGCGCATCGCATAACACCGTTACATATCGTGTTACCAAGGCTACCTAGAATCGCTTTAATAATTGCGAGAATTACGAAACCCTATACCTGTTAAACGTTGATGCAACCTATGCACTGGAACTGGCAGGTCCTACTGCGTTTCGAACAAAGGAATGTTGGAACTGTAGAATGCTAAGTCCAATCGAGTTCCATTCGACTTCCATACACAGGTGACTTCCAAGATTACATTGCTTTCTACTATATTAATATTTGTATTGTGTACTTTAGAAAATTATTTAACTCGATATTAATTTTTATCATATTGTTCAACCACAAATTCCTGTATTTGAACAAAATCGACGAGAAATAAGGAAATCATTGGCCAGTTTTCTAAATTATAATAATTTAATCGAGGCATTTATACATCACTCATGAGAGTAGATGTTATTGCTGTTTTAATGGGCTGCGTATCAGCTTCGCCAGCTTGGAACAGAGCTACAGGTGGACAAACTGAGACAAAACGCCTACGGATCTTCAAGTACGAGACGCTGAACTGTTTTGAAGGTACTTCTCCTTTTTAGAGCGTGTTTACGCTCGCGGCACTAGCTTTCTATGACGCTAGTTCCACGCGAAAGCCAGTTTCCCAGCTTGTTAAACGAATGCGAAAAGACACTTGGTCAGACGAAACTTCACAAATTACGAATGTCGCTTTGTTCTTTCCGAGTTTCTTGATTTTGTATCCCTTCTATCTACTGAAATTGAGTCGAGCACAATGAACTGTTCTCCTTTAGCAACTGCTCAAATTCAAATATTCTAAATGTAATATTTCATTTATACCGTCTCAAAGAGTTGCACGCAATAAAGGGATCTTCAAAAGAATATTTTGTTCCATTTTAATTCTAAAACACAGGGATCAGGCAAACTGTGTTCTACAGGAACCATATTGAAAGCAAGTTGTGTGCATCGTGTCTCACTTCTATGCGGTTTCCGTTGTCTGAGTTTCGGGACTCGAGGTTAACTGCACAGTGTTTCGGGACCATGGCATTTTCGATACCAAGTCCTACGACGCAATAGTTGCCCCTGTGTGCGTTTATGGTCGATGGATCCTTTGAAGGTATCATAAGTACGTGTACGCTTTCAGCACTTTGCTAATGTCTCCTCGTACGTCAGGTCAGATTTGCGGTTACGACACTTTTGAGACTTAATGGTCACTACTTTCTTCGTACCGTTGGGTCGTCGTCTCCTAGCAGTCGAATTCGATGCTTCGTTAAAAAATAGAACACGGTAGAAGCTGTCAAAAGAAATTGGCTGAAGTTCCGCTGGGTTATTCTGGAAAATAACGTTGCGCGATATTAACAGGTCAGTTCCTGAATGAAATGACGAAGCAATTTAGCAACGGGACAATTCCCTTCTGCTTGATTCCATTAATAATCCAATCTCCCTTCGTCGACGTCCCTTTCATCGTAGCAGTGCGTTGATGCATCCATGGGAACCCAGAGTTCATTACCCTAATTAATTTCTCTGTGATTAAATTGTCGATATACAGGTACGTCGATTAGGAAGCCTCGAAACGCCACTTTGGAGGACTGGGTTGCTTTCGTAAATTAGGTAGTCGAAAGTGCACGCTACACCATTCGCACCCTTCGCTTACCTTCCTCTTATCCACTTATTCCGCATCTCTTTTTATTCTTGTCAATTTCCGTACACCTAACACTCCGATACGAGAATGGTAATTACGCTACAATTTGATAGCGAATTCTATTCGGAACACGTTTCCCATTTATCCACAGCTCGATTCCGTGAGCGAAATACATTTCGCGATGCAGTTGTTGACCAGACAGCTGATTGCTTTACACGCAACTATTATAAACAATACAACTGTCAATGTTCAAACAACGAACGGGCAGGTTGTGGCTTAGGTCCACATTGCATGGTATCGGTGCAGTTTCGTTATCGTGCATTGTAATGCATCCATCGGTGCAAATTGTGTATTCCTCGTAATGTCAATTAATCGATGTACACTTTGCCCTGCAATTTCAGTCTTTAAGCTTCTCTCCATCGAAGCCATTTCCTGTGGTCGACGTACTTCATTCGATTATCTAATACCATATTTTTCAAACACTTCCAACGAAGTTTATGACTCTGCTAGGCTGTAATCGAAGACTAGCCTATCAGGTCGAACCACTTCGTTCGCGTTAATTAGTCGAGAGTTTAATATCCGCCCTAGTCACGTTTCATGACCAAATCGCTCCGCTATATTTACTCAGGGCTCGTGTGTTCTGCATGCAGACAGCACGCCATAGATGCCCGCCACCTTGGACCAAATGAGTTCCCGAACTTGTGGAACAAAGACGAGGCTCCGTTTTAACTAGCGAGGATATTGAATCGAATTTGACACGTGCAAAATATGGGAGCAATGTAGTGGTACTTTATCAGTCGCTCGTCCTCTCCGTCGCTTTTATAATTAAATTATTGAGCCCTTTCCTGGCTGGGCGAGATTTATACAGGCCGGATTATATCGGATCAGCGTGCCCGTCGATCTACACATTCAATATCATCGCCCCATTAATATAGATTTTGGGTTACCGCTGATTGAAATGACGGTTAACCCTAAAGGGGCTATTAAAACATTGCTACACTCACTCTCCAATGTAAGTAAATATGTACAGCCGGCAGTTGGACAACTCGCGATAATATTGTGCAATTGTTTATTCAAGTAATGCTTGATTTTCTGCTCATTAGGTTAGGGATCAACAGTATATCGATCGCTTAGTGCACAAATAATGTATGTCCACATTTTGTGAGATTTGCGTTTTTAAAAGTCACATTTATGTCTAGTATACAAATCTGTGAAAAAAAAATATTTTTCTTCAATGTATGTCCCTGAATCTTATGTACCATTGCATGATTATACCTATTTTTCTCAAAAAGGCTAAAAGTGGACGTACAATATTTGTGCACTAAGCCATCGATATAAGTTTAAACGGTCGCAAGTCCAGATAGGAAAGTGGATTTTTTAAGATGGCATTCATCAAATCACTCAAGAAATAGACGATCTTTAGGATTTTGTTTGAAAAAAGTATACAACTTGCAGTAAAAGAACTTTATGGCGTTTATTAATTCGTTCTTCAAGAATATGAAAATATTTGTTTTCATTCTCCTGTAATGGTTTGAATTTTACGAGAATCTCAGTGCATTGCTGCAACAAAAGAGACGTAAGACAGTAAAACTCAACGTAGTATTGTGCCAAATCATAAAACCGAAGATATTCTCATATGTTATATCAATCGCTACCGTGTCAGCCTTTAAAAAGGCAAACAAAGTAAAATTGTGATATTTGGTGTTCGTTTGAACACAAACATGCGAAAAAAGGATCATTTTACTTGTGCAAACCTTAATAACGAAAAACTATGACCTGTAAAATTTATGATCGTTTAAAGCTTTGCTTGAATGTTGCGGGTGTTCGGAGGTTGAATCGCTTCTACCGTTGTAGAATCTATACCTTTACGAATTTCGTCTTATAACTTTTGCTGAGTATTCTTCAAATACTATACTGTAGATATATGCAAAGAAGGAATCGATTTTCAGAAGAATTTTAATAAGAGTGTCCCCTTGAAGCTATTTTGTAGACGAGTTAAAGAAGTTTGAGTTGCTAAAGTGAATTAGAAGAGCAAATTTTCTTTACTAAATACATTTCCATAAACCTGTGATAAGTACTTGTACTTTATAATCCTGTCCAAAGCGACTACTTGTGGATACGTCTTAGAAACACTGATTGGACGAAGGTAAACGCCTCGGATCAAAGACTGAATTACCCCTCGACTGCGGTTGACCACGTCTCCGATCATGCGTTTCCAATCCGAAGGCAGGAACGCTTGCTGTTTGAAGTACAGTCTCACGTTCGTAGATAGAAGCAATTCCCGTGGGCAGAGCTTGCTTCAGTGGCAGACGTTAGATAAAGTCAATGTAAAGTGACAAACGAAAGTTGTTGAATGAAAAGATTCATGAAAAGCTTATAACTTACAATCACAAACATACTTACATGGTCAATATAATGTTTAAATATATTCCATGTCACAGAGAATCAAGCTTCAATTCACAAAATCGCGAGTTTCATCAAACATTTTCCCTTCCAAATATTCAATTGGTAAACAAAATCCATGTAATGATAATCAGATAAAGAAGTTAATTAAATGTGCCTCGTTGAGACTCATTCTGTTATCGTTAACATCCATACCATTCAAAACGAAACGTAATTCTGTATAATTAATCATTATAACGTTATTCCCGCTAACACTGGCTTGTCTGTTCGGCCACGCAGGACCGCGCGAATAATAGGTATTGTTCGAAGATTTCGAATGCTCTTCAGTTTGTCCGATTCGAGCCGACCACTGGTGAATGCGCTGATCACTGCAAGTGAATCTTTCGCGAGAACGTGCATGCACCCATTCAGGATAACATATTGTAATCAGTAACATCGGTGCGCGTTAATTTCCCCGCGTTAAACATGCAGAAATTATTAACAATTCACTGGCTTACGAGCGTGGTCCATGAAACGACGGTTAGGCGCAAACGAGCGTACCAAAACTGAACAAATTAGTGTCTCGGTACAAAGAGCGACGCGAAGGGAGTTCATGTTCGGGATTCAATAGAAAATTCTGCGATGTGGGTCACGTTCGCGTCTGACCGTTCCATAAAATCACTTCGAAAGGATTGGTGGAATGGGCGCCGTTATAGTAACGGTGATATAATAGAGACGATAGAAGATAAGGGAAATTTTATTTCTCCTATATGAGATCGCGGTACGTATGTCCGAGCTTGGGAGGAGCCAGGGGAATTTCTCCGTCATAAATGCGCCGCAGGAATGTGCGACACGTACGGCCAGGCATACCACTGCGCGATCAATCACTGTCGCAAAACAAAAACTAGACAAATTCCATCGAATTATGTGAGTTGAACTATGGTGGGTCAGAGATATAATAAATCCAGTAATAATACGAGACGACGTTAACGTATAAATCAAGACAATTGAATTACTTTTGGAAGGATCTTTCGACAGGTGGTGTTCCCAACTCTCCAGTTGTATTGGTCCGCAAGTAATTCTCATTGAAAATTTATCGCAAAGCTGGAAACTAATAGAATAGAGAAAATTCAGGGAGTGGAAGTGATTGATCGTGTCGTCCAGTGGAATAACAACGATCGAAGAATTAAAAATGAGAACAGAATATATATGCAAACTTGCGGATGTCTTGAAAGATTCATTAGAGTTTGAAATAGATTACATCCTTGACAAGCTTACAGCGGTGCGTAGCGTTCCACTTACATACGAATCGTGGACTTATTTCTTTATTAAAATTTCTTCTGCTCAATAAGATCCTGCCACGGGGAATAGCCGTCGTAAATAAGACGTGAAATTAAGAAACCGCCGCAAAGAATAACGCATCAGGGAAGGGAACAAGGACATGGCGAAATGAGGTCACGCGGACATCGGGGTGTAAGCACCCCGTTTTGTGGAACAAGTCAGGAGACGTCCATGGCTGGGAATAACGATCGCAATTTTATGTTTTCACTTCCCGTTTACAGGAATGGTAATTCTCAAAAAGGGAAACCAAATCGATTGACCTGGACTATTCGCGCAGGCAAATGGCTTCAAACGTTGGTTGAAAAAAGGATGCATGGCGCGTCTCTCTCACTGTGAATTTCCAACATATTTTCATTTCTAACGTCAGAAAGAATTTAGGACAAAGAATTGTCCCCTTTAATTAACTTATTAAAGTTTCCATCCCGAAGGGTTTAAAGTTACGATCGTAACACTCCCCTCTTGAAAGTAAACAAGTTTTTCTTTTCATACTCTTTCTTGTCACCAACAATGTTGCTCGCGATAAGAGGAACGCCCTGTAATCAAAAATGTTTAAGATAGAAGAAAGCACGAGGAAATGTAGAATTTTTAGCTGGTGACATTATATAAGAAAAATTGAAGTGAAGAATATCAACCTATAACTTGGATGCACCTTGCTTCACAAAAATGGTCTCGCGATTTTTATTATTTATGAAGTGCAACCCGAATCAGAGAACGAGTCCTGAAATCTTCACCGCGGGAGATGCACTCCCGAAACATAACAAATAAGGCAATCTCCCTTCGTTCCCTTTCCATCTTCATTTTTCTTGGTTGATTGCTTTGCTTCGAATGTGTCAAATCCGCCCACACGCAGTTTCATTGTGCTGTAAAATTGATCGCAGCTGATCAACCGAGGCAGCTTGGCGAGCTGACGCGGGTTCAATTTATTTCTTTCCAATCGTAATGTTTATCGTGGCTGTATATACGTAGAGAGGCACATGAAGCACGGAACACCTCGCGAGCAACCATTTACTTTTCGCGTCGTTAAAGAACAGCGACAAATCGCATTGGTAGACCCGATACTTTATATCGCGCCCATAACAAGATTTCTCTACACTTCGAATTAATAGCATTTGATTTTGATGAAGCTTCCACGGAAGCGAATGACTCGATACAATTTCTGTGGCGTTACGACGAACCGCGCGAGATGGCGAGAACGACTGATGATGAGGATCGACGTACACTTGTGTTCCAGCGATCCTGGACTCGCTATGCAAGGATTTCCTGCCGGTGAACGTCTCAGCCATCTTGTACCTGATGAACTACGAACAATACGGCCGCAGTACTGCCAGTGCTCAATACTTTCTGCAGTTGGCTGGCTATCTAGGAATTCCGGTGATTGCCTGGAATGCTGATAACTCTGGATTAGAACGGGTGAGTTGGTGCACGCGAATCAGCAGTTTTCCCTTTCCACCTTGTTACACGCGTGTTCACTGTACGCGCTGGATCGAATGAAGCTTGCTCACTCTTCTGCAAGCTTCTTATCTCGCTTTGCAGTCAATTAGAATATCATTTCTATTATTCCACGGAAGCAACGATATATTCCAAATTGAACAATACTTACAATTAAATCAATGCGAGATGTAAAAGATCTAAAAGATTTCGATTTACATTCGTCAGTAAAATTGCCCGAACAACGTGCACTCTATCAACTAGTCCCGGCAAGCTTCTAACCGTGTAGATGGGGCGAAGATTGTACCCCAGAAATTTGTTAGCTGCTTGCTGTGTGGGGTGAAGTCGAACGGAATAGTTGGTGTAATTGTGTTACCGACATCCGGACAACTTGCATGAAGGGCCGCGGGTTTATGATGCTTTCAGAGGGCCTCGCAGAGCAACCTGCAGCTGCAGCTGGCGCCTTCGTTGGAACACCAAACGGCTGCGATGCTGAGCATCCTGGAGAGGTACAAATGGCACCAATTCAGCGTGGTAACGTCGCAGATAGCTGGACACGACGACTTCGTGCAGGCAGTCAGAGAGAGAATCTCGGACATGCAGGACACCTTCAAGTTCACGATACTGAGCGCCATATTGGTCACCGAAGATCGCGACCTACTGGAGCTGGTTAACAGCGAGTCCCGGGTGATGCTCCTCTACTCGACGAGGGAGGAAGCCACTCACATCCTCACCGCAGCCCACGATTACAAGATCACCGGGGAGAATTACGTGTGGGTGGTCACGCAGAGCGTCATCGAGAACTTGCAGACGCCCAGCGAATTTCCGATCGGGATGCTTGGTGAGTGACACTGCTTGCTCTCCTGCTCCACAGCGAGCTTTTCTAATGAGGGAGGGTGGACTGTATAAGAGACTTTTTTGGTAATGGAGCACTCGATCCTTTAACGTTGACATTTTCGCTTTTAAGATATATTAACACAGATGTGAACAGTAGAAAGCACGGTGCTCCGCTAGGACATCCTTTCTTAGAATGACAGAGCTTTCGATTCGAAAGAGTTCAGATAATAAAGGCCCCACCGTGCTTTTGCGTATTTCACTAGTTGACAGATAGGGATTGGGGAATCTCGCGTGAGAAATGCAGAGCAGCTCGCTGGAATTTCATAGGGCATTCGTAGCCGTCGAAAAATCAATCAGACTATTCTTCAACCGCAGTACGCTTATACAGTAAAATCCATCGGGCTGTCATTTCTCAACTCCGACCGTCTCAAGGGGCGAAATGGAGTCGAGAAAACGTACAACGTCCGGCGTAGTCGCGCTGGACCGAAATTCCATGAATTTATTCCTCCACGAGGCGGGTATAGCCGCGGCGAATCTCGAGGAAGGCATCAATTTCCGATTTCCGTGATTCTCGCCCAGACCCTGAATGTCCTTTTCAGCGGCCGGCCACTCGAAATATCGAGCGGCGCTCGTCCGCGAGGGAGACTGATAGAACTCCCTCTTCCACGATTAAATTTAAATAGACGGAGTAAACGTCGACCACCGCGGCTTGGAAAATCGAAATTATAGGTATGCACCTATAGAAGGGTGCTTAGTACGGAAACCCATTTCATCGAATTTGAATCACGGCAACGCTACGTTCCGCGGATGCCTGCGAAACAAAACGACCTTCTCTTGGGAATCGTTCTTGCAACTACGAATTAATATTTCCCGACGGAATTATTGTAATATTTAAAAGGATCTCCTCGTGACTCCGTTGAAATTTTCCGCCTCGTCTCACGAAAGTAGCGTATAATATTTCCATCTAATTTTGCAATTGAGAATCCTCATCATTTCCGACTTCCATGAGCTTCTACGTTTAAACGTGTTGGATTACATAGCGTCGGATAACTGGCGACAAAAAAACACCTCTGTTCATTATATTCGACGAAAAAACATTCTGTAACGACATCGTTGCTGGTCCAATTCGCGAGGGAACGCCACCGAAAATTGATGGAAAAAATTGATTCCCAGGGAGGCGAGCGGATGATATTGAAAATAAAACATTTTCAGCTATCCCTGGCGGGAATGGTGACATCCAGAAGCTGGTTCTATTTGTATACATGTAGCGGCTCATCGATTTTCAAAGCCGTCTACCCTCGAACTTGTCATCGGTGTATCATATATCTCTCGTTTGGAGACCGAAAAAGTGGAAAGGATTGGGTGCGGGAACAAATGGTGCGACTTTAGATGCGCGAGCATAGGCGTTGAATTTCATTCAACGATATCTGGTGGGCTCTGCCGCATCGATAGGTAATGTCATAAACTAGTGTTTCTGCTTGGAAGCTTCCAAGGGAACGCCGCGAAATCGTATTCACCGATTGGAACGCAACTATGCGGATTTATAGAGTGAGTGGAGACAAGATCAACGGTATGTTTCATTCTTGTTCAATCGCCCTTTAAGGGGAGGTTCTGGTCTAGAGCCCCCAAAAATAGGTGATTTTTAGGAATTAATTAAAGGAAAACTACTGTGTATAATTTAATGGGACTTGTTGCATTGTATTAAGGATGTCTTAAATTATAGAAATATATATTTTGTTTTATAATTAATCAGTGCAGACAGCCCTGGGGAGTCGTTAAAGTTAAAACGTCAAAAAATTGATCCAAAACGGTGGGGGCTGTATCTTCAAAAGTTATTATCCGATTCAACTGAAACTTTTTTTACTTTGAAGATTATTTTTTTTCTAGGGGGGGAACTAAAAAAAAAATTACAAAAATTACATTTTTTTTAGAAAATAACGACACTTCACGTTTGAAATCACTTTTCCCTGTATTTTTCGTCCTTTCATCGCCTTTGAAAATTATAAATTTTCAACTTTTTGTAATTTTTTTTAGTTCCCCCCTAGAAAAAAGAATAATCTTCAAAATAAAAAAAGTTTCAGTCGAATCGGATAATAACTTTTGAAGATACAGCCCCCACCGTTTTGAGAACACTGTTTCGAGAAAAACGCGTTTAAAGTTTTACGTGAGCGCCGAGTGGCCGGTTGTCACCCATGCATTTGCCGCTACTCAAATGCCTATAATTTGGGGAATTTTGCGAATTTCAATAAATCCTTTTAAACACGTTTTCCTAAAAGGTTGAACATTCGAAAAATTAAATAAAAAAAAAATCGACATTTAGACCAGAACCTCCCCTTAAGGGGGTAGTGGACTATTGGATACGTAAAATCTTTAGTTTCTTTGACACTAAATTACTTTGATACGAAATAATCGTTATAGTCGTGCTTTTGACAATCTATTGTGGACACATTTGCGAGTATTTACAAACAAAAAAATCGTCGAAATGTATAAAATTGTCGAAGTTATTAATCGTTGAAGAGAGCCCTGTATAGCGCGCCGCTGCAGGCGGTGTACATCGATTCAGATGAGCCAATCATGTGAAAGGCAATTGCTTTGGGGTGAGTACTTTATACTCTAAAATCTACAAAGTGAAACTGTACCGACGAATTTAAACAAAAATTGTGGAAGTTATACACGAATCAATTTTTCCCCACATTTTTACCGAAAAAAATCGTCTTTACTCAGTTATGAAATCTTTTGCAAACATCCAATGTTGATGCGGGAATTCCACTCTGTGGAGAAAGGAATTCTACACGTCCAGTAAAAATTTCAAGTGGAAATATTCATTGGACCGGGTCTGAAAATGGTGATTCGATGAAAACAGCTTCAAAGTTAAGTCTCCTATGCCAATACCGCTCTACGAGATTATTACTCGACGGTGCACTTAATTATATTCGCTGTTATAACTTCTACATTTATTTGAATTTCTTCATGAAATTTTGTTTGAAATATTCATAAAGGATTAAACTTTCAGAATCAGTAAAAAATCGATTTTTGAAGCTGAGAGGCACCACTTGTTCGCGTATAACTTCTAAAATACAAGAGACAGAAATGAAAGTTTCAAACAAAAGTTTAATGGTACCATAAGCATTATTAAATAGCGTTAACAAAATTTTAAAAAGACTTTACAGAATAAATACCTAACGAAAAAAAACTTTTTTCAAAATTTTGTTAACGCAAGTTTGCAGCGCTTATTGCATCATTAATCTTCTGTTGAAAACATTTTCCTCTGTCTCTTATACTTTAGAAGTTACACGCGAAAAAGTGGGAGGGCCTATTTGACTTTGAAGATAGTTTTCACACCCTTAAAGGGCGATAAGCCACGAATGAAAAATAACGTTGTTCTTGTCTTGGGCCACTGAATAAACCCACAAAGTTGCGTTCGAATCGGTAAGTGCGAGTTCACAGTGTGCCGTTATATGTCAGTGCGTGATGCGCAAGGGACTTTTTAAATTGACGTTCTAGAACTTACAAACAACACAGTGTAAAATTTGAGAACTACAGGAAATATTCATCAGGTTATTCAGGAGTTATTAGGATAAGCCCTGTCTGTCAACTAGGGTAGGTACCCTTGTGTACCTGTTTCGAGATTGACCTCCGCAATCGAATGCAAAACGTATTGGTTTCGTTTACGATGCAAACATGTGTTCCTGTTTTCATTGTTTCCAGGGGTGCATTTCGACACGAGCACCGAGAGCCTGGTAAGCGAGATCACGACCGCGGTCAAGGTTTTCGCGTATGGCGTCGAGGATTTCCTGAACGATAAGAAAAACGAGCATCTCAGCCTGAACACTCAGCTCAGCTGCGAGGGAAGCTTCGGAGAGTCTCGCTGGAACACTGGAGATCTGTTTTTCAAGTAATTACTTTTCTTTCGACGCGCAGTGCTGCTTGACCCGAGAGAACAATCCTAGGGTATTTTTCTTTTAAGCGAAAACAATTAAAGTGGGATACAAAAGAAACGTAATAGACGGGGCGAGAAATCATTCTTCACCGTCACAACGAAAGTAGGTTGCAGATAGTAAAGAGTATTGAAAATATAAATACTGTAGATCATTGCAAGGTGAGACGCGTAACAAAGTGGCATACATTGGGATGTGTACTAAAAGTATATATTGCAAAAAGATGCATTATAACTTGTTTGAGATATTAATTTATAGGTTACTGACACATTCGAATCTTCTTCGTGTTCTAAAGCGTTCGATTCATGGTGTGTGATAGATATCCACGTCTGTTTGTTCAGGATTGGAAAAGAAATTCGAATCACGTTATGTGGCAGCTTCTAATGTGAACCCCCGTTTCGTTTCTGTGATCAGATATTTGAAGAACGTGTCTATCGAGGGCGACCAAGGGAAACCGAACGTGAATTTCACACCGGACGGCGTTTTGAAAGCAGCGCAGCTGAAAATCATGAATCTCCGTCCCGGAGTGAGCAAACAACACGTTTGGGAAGAGGTGAGTGCTGAAGTTGCATGCGTTTCCCACGCCCATTCGGAACCACGTCCTCGCGCTGCAGGAGTTGCCGTTTTACGTATGCAGAGGAATTCTGTAATGTCAGCGTCAAAAATCACCCGCTTCTCGCGGGCGGAACCGTTGAATATATTGCACGCCTGCGAAGATCAGCGGAAAATATAGTAGATACTAGAATACATATTGTACGCGTCGAAAGTACTGGAAGGAAATCACGGACCGAAAGTGGGCTAATAGGGGATCGGAGGGGGAAAATCAGATTTGTTCGCTTGTATGATTGAACTGGGAAATGTGACAAGGAAAATCTGGGATATGGGATACACGAAGGAAGACGTTATTGTTTAACGAACTTGGTACACAGACATTCGCGTTGCTTCTCTGTTGCGCATTTTATATTTGTGAGATTAGGGAGACGAAAATGTCAGAATGACCACTACTTACAATTAGGAAGTGTTTAAATGTACATGAGAATTCGTAGTAGTCGCTATATGATTAGTCGTTATATTTCAGACTCTATACGTAAAACCGCGTTAAAGTACAAACCAATTGCTAGTAGAGGTATTAAGGGGCAATGCAGCGAAAGTATGTAGCCGTATTAACCTTTGCTTTTAAAGATAACGAGAGAGCCATCGCTCCTTGCAAAAAGGAGAGATGGCGTAGTTATTCACTATATGGAGAAAAAAATATAGTAATGAAAAAACGAATAGTCCGCTTGCTTTATTTAACTCATTTTTAGGGCGTGTTTAATTAAAATTTTAAACCCGTAATAGGGGTTAAAATTTAAACCCGTAATGAATATTAGAAATATTCATTTTTTTAGTATAAACTTAATAAAGATCAGTTTGTAAAAATAAGCGATATTTTCTCAAATGCCTAGGAGGGGCGACTCCCCCTTTTGCACCTCCCTCTAGACGCCCATGATTCTGTGCGTCGTCTTTCCTAAAGACGCGAACCATCCCTCTTAACGAGAGTCAACTCTCCTAGTCAGATGTCATGACTTCAGTTTTGAACCCAATTTTCAGCCAACATTGTCTTAATGCAAATATCTACCAGTTTGTCTGATTCAACATAAAGTTCGGAAAATATTAGCTTTATTCTGATAAAATAAATAATATCAGTATTTATTTTAATAGCCATTTTATATAGCTGGGCTGACTGTCCTCAACTTACCCTGGAACTGTACAACTGTAGATAGAAACAGAAAGATTTTCGGAATTAAATAAATTACTCCTTCGCGGCCAGCCAGAACGACTTTCAATATTCAAGACCGAAGGGCCACTATAAAGCAAACGAACGCCATAGGCTGGCGAACATTTGGCCTCGCGTTTGCACGCGGATTTACGACGCTTAACCGCAAAATTGCGGCGAAATTCAACCAGCACTGGGGAGTTGTTGGGGAAATTCCCTTCAGAGTGGCGTGACAACCGCGAGCGTTCGCGAGCAAGCCGTGAATAAACGTTCGAACGCAGGAAAATTAATGCGACCGCGTCGTTATAATTCCCAGCGTTTGTAAGTTCCTTCGCAACCAGTTAGTTAACCGACGGTGATAACTATGATAAGTTGCGCGCGAAGTGGTCGATTCATGGATGCAGTCGAAAATTGGCATGATTTGAACCGCATTCGCAGAATTCCTGTGATCGATGAACCAAATGCACAGTGTTAGCTAAATGTAAAATACACCCCACTGTGTAATATCGAAATTTGAAAAATCGATTCAAGGTTAAGTCATGCATCATGAAAATAGTCAACTACGTATGCATTCTGTTAGTCACACTAACATTTCAAAGTAGTGGTTTATTAATCACGTGAATTTATTATTCACGTTATTAATGCATTCTAACAATGCCGTTTAACAATCCCTTCTCACTATGTCCGCTTAAGGGTACATTTTTAGTGCAATCCCTTAAAAAATTTCAGATTTTTTCAAGGAAACTGTAACAGTTAAAGTAAAATATCTTTTTAGTACTGATTTATACTTATTTTAAACTAATAAATTTTTTTGTTTCTTTTCTTTGATGAAATCTTGAATAAATGGTTATAATATTTCAAGATAGGCTAATCTGAAATCAAAAATCGAAAGTTTCATTTCAAAGAACTGGAAATTCTAGTAATCTTTTACTAAATAATGCAGAATAAAATCAAATTTCGTGAACCAACAGGTGAAAGTTGGTAATATGATAGCGAGTTGATTCACGAAAAGAATTCCGAAAGAATTTTTTAAATCCGTCAATTAGTTCTTTTGTTTTTATGTACGCCGTCATTTTATCACGGTCAGAGTTATGGTTATTCAAGATTACATCGGAAAAAACAATAAAAAATTTGTATAATCTTAAAATATGTATAAATCAATACCAAAAAGACTTTTTAACCTACATGTTAGAGTTTCTATAAAAAAATTCTAAATGTTTGAAGTGCTTACATACTAATGTGCCCTTAAGCGAGCACCAATAAAGTTTAAACATTACTTCAATTCTGATCCTCATTGCGAATTAACTTACTTACTGCAAATGTTTAAAAATTTGCAACATTTAAATCATTTCGTGTGTATTATTTCGTGCTGCAATGTTTTCGTTACAGAAACTTCATTAAACGACTAATTCAATCGAAATTTTTTACAACGACCGTTTTATTAAACCCGCCGCTCCTCGCAGTTACCGACAAATTCTCTCTTTATGTAGCACGCTAACTTTCCTCAATCACAATGATCCAGCGTTCACGTTTCCTAGATTTTTGCCACCCGTCCAGAACTTTACCATAAGTTTTGACGAGAATATTAAGTTACTCAACTTTGATGGGGATTCCTTAAATGATGTTCAGCAATAGTTTGTCCTTCGCCTTTCATTCTGTGCCAACGGATCGTCATACGGAAGACTTCACCTGCCACCTATCGTGGCCTTTGGCTCCGTTTAATTACCCCTCGATATAAAACTTGTAAATAAGACAAGCGGAAAAACTTTTTCCTTCTTCTTCCGTTTTAATATTATACGTTGTCGAAACTTGTTCCATCGCAAGTGCTAGACAGCAGAACTTAATGCTAGGTCTCATTTTCATTGTCCTCGCTTCTTCGGTCCAATCTTCTTTCCGTAATTGAATCGGACCATTAGTACAGGAATCTCTTTTCATTCCTTTAAATCAGATATGCTGAATTCTCTCCTCAAATTACGTATAAAACGAGAAAGAACCAGATTAGTTCCAGATACACCATTTTCTCGAAACAATGTCGCTCCTAAGTCAACAGTCACAATTCTAATTACACTTCCATTAATTCCTGCTTACGCTGATTTATTTGCTTCGGCTCTGATTTACGCCCGAGCGGCAGGTGCAAAGGATCCTTTAATTATATCACCGTCCGTCGATCGTCACCATAGCGTCGCGTTACGAAAGGAATTTCTTCCGCGTCGTCGAGCATGCATTTCCGCCCCGTTGAAAGAAATAATTAAACGGCTCGGAGGTACACTTTTGACTCGATTGCGTTCAAACCGGATGGGAAATGATAAATAGAATTGCAAAGAACCGGGGTCGAAGTCATTTGATCGCTGTCAACAAGCTCCACTGGGCTAATTTCCAGGGAACTTCAACTAATAGACAATCTGTAGTATTTTGTAAAGTAGGTACATACCTACTCTCTAAATATTATATACACTCTACTCTCTCAAATTTAGCGCTAAGCATTCATCCCCACAATAAACAGCTAATCTGAAACGAAAAGAAACCATAGGGTTCGATTTGAACGCCCGAAGGTAACCACTTCATCATTTGCAAAACGTGTGCAAACTGTTGGAAGCGCAGAAAACCTGCATAGATCCTCCAGCAGCGAAGATAATGAAGCCGATCCAATTACGTGGTTCACCCCGTATATTGCCCCATTAAATGAAAAATGTTATACGCCCCTTAATTTCGAAGATATTACCCTGTGCCATCCCCGGCTTTACACCCCACAACTGTTTATTACCCCGCACAACGTACAGCGCCGCCCTCCACTGTCAATAATCGGCGAACCCAACCCCCGATCGCACTAATTAATAGCGCCATTTGCGTCTCCAAGCCCTCGTATCGAGGCCCGGTTATTCGCGTTCAGTGGATATTCACCGGGCAGCTTTCGACTTCCAATTTCATCGTCCGTCGATTTCCAATCAACGGCGACCCGTCCAGGAATCGACATTTTATTCCGCCGCCCAGCTGGACGCGAACGCGCCCTTAGCATGGAGCGGCGAAAATCCACGGGATCCGAGCGGCATTTTCAGCGACGCAACGTCGCGCGTAGGACGCGACTAATTAAATCTCGAATGGGATTTCCTGCCGTTCAATCAGCAAGCTATTTATGGGCTGCCGATAACCGCGCGGAATTGTAGCCGGTGCTCAGCAGTTGAGGCTACTTCTATGGCCGCTGCACGGATGTGTTCCCCGTGTAATCGTTTTTGCGGTTTCGCAAAGGGGTGGTGACCGCGAAACAGCTGCCCCATTTCGAGTACCGTCCCGGAGGCTGCCGCGGCCGAGTCGCGATAGCGGGGCTGTAACGAATCTCGACGTCGACGAAGATTGGCTCTGCATGACGTCAGCGGGATCAGGCAAGGGTCCGTGGCAAAGGGGGAAAATTGTTTTTCAAAGGGAAGCTTCGATTGTACGGGCCCGTTCGTCGGTCCGATCCGTTTACGGAAATTGTTCGACGGAGACGCTTTTGTTCTAGAGCAGTGATTCCCAACCTGAGGGTTGCCAGGGTTATTTTTAGTTGACGAATTTTAACACTTATTTAGTTTAATATGATCACATTGCCGTATTCTATCAATGACGTAACACTGATTTTTCGTAAATGAAAGGAAATAAATATTTATGTTACTTTATACAGGCGGGGGGAGGGTCTTGCAATTTATTTGAATATTATAAAAGGAGATCGCGACTCAAAGAAAGTTGGGGAACACTGTTTTAGGTATAGGAACGATCGATTTATCGATCTTCTCGCTCTTTGTGTTGTCACAACTGCGGTTTCCCGTTTTTTGATTCCCGTTTGGCGAGGCGATTGGGCTGGGTCGAGATTCAATATTTTTCGATCACGCGATGGAATATGGATTTGTTGCTTTGCTTCTCGTTGCTGTTTTGACTGGATCGTTTGAGCTTCGTGAATTTTGTTTGTGTACTATTTGGGCTAGTGTTATCATTTATCCGACACGGGTTTAGTAGCTGCCGGAAGGACCGTTGGCGTCCGCGCGGATGCGAGGCAAAGGCAAGCGACGAGATTTTGTGTCCGAAATCTGGTTTCCAATGGAAAAATCTAGATGACAGTGGCACGTGATTTTGAAAAACACAATCACCGTATAACCCGGTTTGTCGCGCGGGAAACAAAACGTATCGGGCTAAATGAAATTCCGCGTTTCAAGATTGGATAAACAGAGTCTGATTGGCCTCGATTCATGACTCATTTTGCTGAAGTTTTGCAAACATGACGTCAATCCTGCGTTTATCCATATTTAAGGTCCGTTCAGACACGGCCAGTACTTTAGTCGAGTAGTCATTTTTCGTGTGTGGACACTAAAATTTAGTGGAGTAGCTTAGTAAAACAATGGTAAATTACTAAATTACTCGCTACTCGAGCAAATTACTCGACGTGTCTGCACCGGCTTTTACAGATTTTTATGCTAATTTCGTGCTGTAAACTTAATATCACTTCAGTCATTGAAGGAATCAGCACATGCTTAATCAAAATATCTGAAATTCCCAAAAATTAAAGATTGTATGATAATATTTTTACTGTACCAATACGCTTATTTGGTATTGCATTCAAATGCCCATCGCAAAGCTTTCTAATACTACTCTTATTTTTAATAAGATATCAATATCATAGTTATACCAGATTCGTATTTCTTTTCATCATTTTATTTTAACTTGAAAAAGTGCAAACATTAATGCCCAAATTGTTTCACATTGCATCTGCTGCAAATTCCCAGCGACTGCAGTCTCGCCATCGTGGTTGCAACGACGCTTTTGACCATGAAACGCGCATTAAGCACTGCATTATTATTATCTGGAAATTTTTCATTGCTGGCTGGGTTCGTCGGTGCTTCACGACAGTTTCAACTTTGCTAAATCGAGTTTTTAATTTTCCACGTTACGCCCCACTCTCGGTTTCGAGATTCGACTGTGAATGTGACTGTCCGCCACAACTTTGTTCCGGAAACTCCCCAGCGAGTTGGAATTTCGCGAGCGTGCTTAAAGTGATTAGCTGTGGTCGGCGCGTTCTCGACCAAAGACCTTCCCGACCTGCGTGGCAGCAACGTGTACGCCAGAGGAGGAACAATTTCACGAGTTAAGAAATGGTTTTAAAAAAATAATACCATCACTCTCCAAATATTTGAAAAATAATCCTGTGGACTCTACGATCAACTGTTTGTTTTAAAACTTATCAACACTATCGAACATAATCGGACACATTAGCACGTGGCTCGTCGATTACTCGTCATTAAAATCATTAAAAAAATTCTTGTAAACATGCATATCGTATCGTCTGCGTTATAACCGGCAATGCGTCGATTGAATTGCATGAATGCTCGAAGAGAATCGTCGCGGTGAGGAAATCCAATTAAAACTCAGACAGCGAGTGCATCCGCGAACTTGCAGTTTACAAGTTGGCGAGACAAAGCATCGTAAACAACTGCCAATAGGAAGAGGAATATTAATTAGGATCGTAGAGCGACTGTTTGAAGGTGTAGGTACAACTGGGTATCGGATGTAAACAAGCTGTACCCTGCAACGACCTGTACTCTACAAATTTATTCAACGGTATTTGACGACTACTCTAGCTATGTACAATTTACTTAATTTTACAAGTTAATCACGGAGAAATCCAATGTTTAATGCCTTTTTAAGGTGTTTACAGTCTCTGTTGTTTCAAACGATTCAGCAAATTACAACATGTACTGTGCAATTTGCGCAGCAGCTTTAATCTTTCCTTTGATCATCGATGTATAAAGAGAAAACAATTGATTGTTGTTTAAGGGGAAAACCCGAATTAGGACGCTGAAAAAAGAGATTTTCGCGAATTTTTTAACACAGATGAATAGGATTTTATAGAAATTTAGGGGTATTTTAATATATATTTACACAATACAAAAAATTTTAATTAAAAAATTTAAAGTTCATCATACAGGAATTGATTAATCATTGATGCTCCTCGTCATTGGAACTGTGAAATTGCGAGAAAAGTGGAACCTTTAATTTTTTTTCAATATAAGCAAACGGCAGTTTTTCTTTGTTTTCATGAACTTACATTGAGGATGAATTAAAAAAAATTAGAAGAAGTCTAAAATTAACAAAATTGTGGGACTTTAAAGGAAAAGTTACGATTGAGGACAACATTTCACTGTTTTTATGCAAAAATATGGAAAAAATAAATTTTATTATAAAATAAATTATTTAACTAAAAAGCCCGGGGAAATGTTAATCTAAATAGTTTATTGCTATCAATGCCGTCCACTTGAAAAGTTTTGTTTCGAGGAAAAGCATTTTAAAATTATACGATACTTCCGAAATACTTAGAATTTCACTCGGAAACTTTAGGAATATATCCATAGCTTAGTGCACAAATATTATAGGTCCATTTTCAGTAAAATTTCAGTTTTATATACGACAAATAGTTCTTCACTGTTTTCTTTACACTAGTCACATTTATTTCTACTTCATAAATTTGTAAAAAATAGTAATTTTTTTCATTGTGTACCCCTGAATCTTACATAGGTACCATAGCATACTTAAACCTGTTTTCCTAAAAAAAAAACGCTAAAATGAACCATCGATATTCTCAAAGAGTATCGGTTAAAGCAAAAAATGAAATCGAAAATTTCGACCCTCTAAACCAGGTTCTCCCCATATCTGTGTCCAAGTTGTCGCTATTGACTCGGACCTCGTAGCTTATCACAGACAGCAAGTAGCCTCTTCGATCGGCCGGACACCGGGTCAATTCGAGGGAACGATGGAGTGTGAGCAAACTACTAATCCTCTTTTGGTTAGCTGACAATTAATCAGTCGTTGCAAACGTATCGAGCTAGCTGGGTGGTGCCGATATTAACGGTTCGGCCTGGCATTCTCGTGGGCACGTGAAGGACCTCGATTCCAGTCGCGCTATGCGCCTGTATTAGAGATCGGTGCCCGCACACGTGCACTCGAATACAGTCCAGCTGGGACGCAGTCGCGTAATTCCAAGTGCGTGGGCGACGTACACATTCGTCGCCAGCTAATTAAGGAGATTGTTCGCATTGCGTTGGCACTAACAGATGTTGCCACTTGACGGTTAGACTTCGACGCCCGCGGAACAGTTCGCCCGGTCCAAAATGAATTTCCGTCCTGCCGGGCTGCTGGCGCTGTTTTCATTACAGCGCACCGAGTGCTTCGTTTTAATTAATACGCTGAAATGTCGTTTATATTATTGACGATTAGGTACTGCGAATATTGCGAATATGGGTTGAAGGTTTGCTAGAGTCTCTTCCTAGGTGTATGTAACTGGGAGGTTTGGAAGCTACTATTATTATTTTCACGGAAAGTGCCGTTGTAGGTTTTCAGATGTAAAGGAAGTCGAGTGTATTAATAACAAATATTCAAATTGAAATTAAATTAGAGTTCAGGAGTTGATAATGAAGTTCTCCAAATTTCTTGGAAAGGTCGAGAAATCCTGCAAGATTTCATTTCCTCGTTCAGTTGAACCACGTGTAGTGTAACAATCAGAGAAAGTAAATGATCGAGTTAAACGCCAAGGGGACCAGTTTATCGACACGCTCGGGCCGTCCTCCGAAGTAACCATCCGAACAGTTTGTATTGAAACGAAAATCACAGTGGAAACGGTAAACACTCCAGACGATTATAGTTATCGCAGTTTCAGCGATAATCGAATCGTCCAACGGCCCTGGTATGCAAAGGCGAGGCAGAGATTACGGTGGCACTCGCGTCGTTAAGTATTTAGCCGAGCACTTCCTGCAGCCGCCGATGCAACTTGCGACGTTTGGCCGCGTTCCAATCGCGGCAGACCTCCCTCATAATCGTTATAGAGAAGCCCGAGGGAAGTGCATTGTCTCTAATCTGCAAAACTTCCGCGGAGCAAACTTGCTGATCGCGAAGACTGACTTGCCACGACGGATCTAGTCCCCCAGCGAGGCTTTACGGCTCTCGGTTCATCCGACGTCTGTAGTTTATGAACGAGACCGCGAGGCAACGAAGAAGCAAAGCGAAACCGAGCTTTCATCTGTAATTTATGCTACAGAGTTCGATGAAAGCAACCACTTTCGGTGTTCGACGAGTGGGGGTTAAGAACAGGATCGTGCTCGGTAAAAGAGTGATAAAATGCAGAAAGAAGTTGCGACGCGTGGAGCTCGGAGTTTAGAGTCCTTGGTAAACTCAGCAAATGGGATTTCAATATTTCAAACCCCATCGGAGCTGTTCGATGGTGAAAAAACGAAGTCCCACGAGCGCGTTATACGTGCAAACAACTCCGACACCGTTATCGAACGATTGTACCAGACGCCTGCGGAGAAGAGTAACGAGAGCACTCCGTCGGAACTCGGCTGATTGGCAATTCGTATTTATTTCTCTTGGCGGTGTACGAGCGCACAGCTTGAAAGGTGCACCATTCCGGCAAGATCATCGGCACCAGCCTGTTACGTTACAGGTGCAGTCGATTAGATTCGTTTCAGTAGGTGTGCCGAAGAAATCTCGCCTCTGAAGCGAATAAACGTGATAGCTGCAACTGAACGATAAATAATCGAAGTGAGAGAGAAAAGGAGCACACTGAATTTTCACATCAGTTTATACTAACGGAATTATTATCGACCAAATGTGAGAAATTTATTGGTGGCCAGCTTTCTCCAACCACAATGGACAAAACGCCACGGCAGATCCCAACAGAAGAGAAACAATCGGCAAGGCCTTCCTTCTCCAGAGGTTGAAAGTTGCCTCGTTATCGACCGCATTCAACCTGTCACGCGTAATTGAGCCATCGAACAGCTCGAACTGTCTGCAGGGGCCGGAAGAAGAAGTTTCTTACCTCCAGCGTGCTGTAGAGCACGCCATAATGTCTAGCCAAGTAATAAACTATCTAACAAGCTATAACACCGCCCGCTAAAATGTATGACTGCTAATGGATCATGATTAATGGTGGCGTACCTAACGAGATCGCGCGGTACATGGGAGTTTCCAAGTTCCACGCAGCACATAAATGAACATATTACTGTTGGCAGGCGTGATCATGCTGGGAGAGTAGGAAAAAGGTGGGAGCATACTACTTGCGATCTACAGTGTTTTCGCGATGCAACTTAAGTAACTTTGCCAAGGACTATAAAATACATACTTTGCATTAATGCGTGCTAGATTATTGTGGCCGTACTTTCAGATAGTTTCATCGTGTACATATCTCCAGACGATCGTTGATTTAAATTATTTGATTATATTTTTAAACGTATATAGGTACGTCGTACATTTCGTTCACAGTGGAAGTTTGTAATCAGAATGATCTATAGAATACGAGCACTTTTTTGCTTCAAACTTTAGCGACGATCCATCGTTCCATTTATGTTTATAGGAGATGATGTGTACCTAGGTACCTACCTCGCTCCTTCAACTTTTTCGTCCGCGGAATAACGAAAAGCTTATTTCGTTTAAGACGAGCAAACCATCGAACTTGCAGAAAATTTTCTCGTTTATCTTAAAGTATCTCTTTTCATCTTATAGAAGACGGTTCCTTGCTACGCGATCGTATCCCCACTCTTTCCTGCCCATGATATCCACCCTTAATGGACCCTGAAAATTGATCGGGGTCGTTATTCACGCTCGTGGATTTCAGGAGTGCCTGCCGCGAGTTGTGATAGTGGGATGAGGCAGATCGTATTTACCACGAAACACGATTGGTTAACGCCGCCGCCGCGATAATGAAGATCATGATTAAGCAGCAGATCATTAATTCTTCTTTCATTTAGATCGTGTTACGCAAGCGAAATTCACGGGCGAGCGGGTAATCCGAGCTGTGGGAGGACGGAGTGTTCAAAATTATTTAATATTTTAATAGGTAGAACCTACCTACTACTGCGCTGAGTAATTAATGGAGAAAGTTGAGATTGAAAAATTACTTTTTTATGTATGCAGGTATTTCGACAATTCTGTTACAAAGGCTTTCTTCAAAATATAACAATATTTGTATGAAACTTCGTCGAACGAAGAGGCCTCTTGTATTGAAAACGCAAAACACACGATAATTATCTCTTTAATTTGAAAAGTCCTCGAGTTTTCTTTGATAGAATAAACACGTAAATTAGGAATTTTTAATAAATTGCAAACGAATTCTTGCACGATTCTAAAGTCCTCCCATGTTTGGATAGCCGTTCCTGGAGAGAGTCTCTGGGTATTGGTTTGCAAGGCACGTCCGACCACGTACGGTCCTCCTTCCCTTGCAGCGTTATACATAAGTACTCTACTTCGCGTCCTCCTCCACTCTACATACAGTCTATCCAGTATCCAATCATCTGCCTGCGTGTACGTGTACTTTAATAACACGATACAATATCCAAAATCATTCTACAAATTTGGTCCAAGTCGCATACCTTTACTGCACTTTAAAACCAATTCACCACATAATGCCTCACGCATTCTGTAACAAACTTGCGTTCATCATAGATTTTCATGTTCGGTACCTAAGAACAAATCCTGATTGGTTATATTTATTTATATCTAACATATATATTTAACTTATAGCCCTTTCTGGTTTCTTACATTCTACTATTTTACATGACACATACGACATGCTTTTTAGACTCTCTCTCTCTTACATTCCGTGTCGGAAGGAACAATTTGTTCATTTCACTTCCCATTCGATCATTACCATCGGTACTAACCTGACATTAGTGTCTTTAACATTAATGTAAAAGTTAGCAGATTAACCTTCAAGATTAAACTACAAAATCTTTAACTATTTATCAATTGGACATAAAGAGTGATCCAAGAAATAGCCCCAAAGGCCCACGATTTTGGAACTGAATTTTGTGCCAAATGATAGCTTATGATAAGACATCAATCACGACAAATTTTCAAGTTGAGGTGACAATTAGTTTCTGTGATATGCGAGGTGAAAGAAGTGAAAATTCATTAACGCATCAGCCCATACGCTTCGATGTATGAACTTTTATGTCAGTCCGATAATTTAAAGAATTGTTCCCACTGATTTTGCTGACTGCTAACATCGAATTTGAACCTAGATTTTCAAAATTCACGAAAAAAAAATCAAATGGCCGATTCAACATTGTGGACGATATTTATATTAAAAAAGCACCTACTACGCAGACATTTATATTTCTTCGCTTTTATTTTTTTTCGTGAATTTTGAAAATGTAAGTTCAAATTCGTTGTTAACAGTCAGCAAAACTCCTGGAAATAATTGTTTAAATTATCGGAATGACATAAAAGTCTATACCTCGAAGCGTATGGGCTGACGCGGTAATGAATTTTCACTTCTTTCACCTCCCATACCTCAGAAACTAATTGTCACCTCAACTTGAAAATTTCGTGTGACTGATGTCTCATCATAAGGTATCGTTTCGCATGAAATTCAGTTCCAAAATCGTGGGCCCAAAGAGGGGCTAAAAAAGGCCTCATTTTTGGGTCACTCTTTCCAATTCCATTACATACATAGGATTGCAATCTACCGATCATACAATTTGAGATCACAATCGCGTGGTGTTAATACAGCAGCAGCAAACGCAAAGTCCCGTATTAAAGTGGCCATAATAATGGTCCCGCGTATTTCCGGCGATCATACTCGAAGAAACAACTGGCCATGGAGTTTTCCAAGTTACAGCTGATGCTAGAGGCGTTATAGTGGAACTCGTAAAGACGGGCCACGGCATTAATCATCGGCCAACGACGCGTATGACTCTCTTGTGCACCGACATGTCCCGGCATTTCCCCGGTAGCTCAGTAAGCCACTTGACAGGAAACATTACTTGCGAGTATCGCGTGCTTCTCTGTGGCCGCCGCCATCGTGGTTCCGCGCCGCATTATTTCCATTAATCTCGTCGGGTTCCGGCCGTGGCCACCTTTACCCGTAAATCTGAAACGGCACGTCGCCTTCGCCGCGCCGTTCCGTAATCTCAATTTCAGCCCCGTGGAACTTTCAACGACGTCATTTCGCACACTTACAACGCCCTTCGTAATTATTCAAACCCCTCCGCGCGCTGAGGGAAACGAGTATTCTATATTTTCAATATGAAATGGATTTAGGGGTTCTACTCCCTCGGGATCGCTTGTTTTGTACTCTAAACTATAGCTGATGATAATCCAGTTAGTAATAACTCATGTCAAACGGTGAAAAGCATGAAGGTTCTTTTGTTATTAAAAAATTCTCGAAAATAATGAGTGATTCTAATTTCATTGGGTGTTCATTCTCACGTAGTAGTTAATTATTGTAAGTGTGAATGCGCTCCCACAGATATATGTATGGGGGGGGGGATACTGTACAGTACAGGGCCGGCGTTAGGGTGCTTGTCGCCCTTATACAAGAATTTCTATGGCGCCCTAGAATCAGTGCTTCTCAAAAATCTCATTCAATAAAAGTTAAAAATAATTCTCCTCCTGCGCCCGATGACAGGGGTGCCTCGCACTAAAGAACACAGAACACCACTAGACACGTGATGCTTATAAACAATATACCTCGGCTTCTTGAAAGAACCACTCAACGAAAATTACAAAATTCTCCTTTTGCGTGCATGGAACCCCTGTCATTGACACAGACTACTTAGTGCGTTTCACCGTCCTTGCTGTAACATGTAGAGTGAGTAGAAGGTATAATAGAACGGGATACGAATATAGTTCGCATAATTGCGTACTGAACGTGTGAGCACACGAGGGCCAAGCAAATCTCCAATAGTCCTCTATACAACAAGGACCATTGAACTCTCCCAATAAATCGGTCTATCGAGTCGGTGCTTTTAATAACAGTGAACCGCGTGTCTCCGATCAGGGTATCGGCGGACGCCTGTCAGACTTAATCAAACCCCGACGCGAAAAATTGCTGTCGCTCCTTCCCCTGCCTCTTTTGTTTCCTTCCTGTCAGAGGAGAATGAAAAATTGCGATCTGCCTTCAGACGGCGACGGCGACAGCGCGAGGCACGGGGATAGAAGGTGGAGCGTGTCGGGGCCGCGCGCAAATGAATTTTCATCGCAACACATTCGACCTGTATCTGTATCGGATTCCAATATTCGAATGTCGGCCGATCGTACAAAGGAGACGCCCTCTTTCTCATCCTGTTACATATTCGGAACAGCAAACTTCCACTGGCCCGCGCCCTTTTTCGCCCCTGAACGCTCGCAATATTTTCTACTTTGTCCACGGGCGCGAACAGCCTCGTTGGAAAATTCCACCGCTTTATCCAGCCCATTTTGATCGATATATACGGTATTAAAAAAAAGTGGGACAACCCATCAGGGTCGATTCCACGCATCCCGAACACATTATTCTACTGACAGCTTGTACCGAAGTACTTGATGCGAGGGCTTTCAGTGATTCATATTTATTTCACTGAAGCGAAACGCGAAACCCTCTTTGGAATTTATACGGCACTGGGAATATTTATTATATCGCTCAAATATTCAACACGTTATCAGTTATGCCTGTATCTACCTCTCTTATTACTAGAACAAGGAGAATATTAAGCACTGTTAAATATTTATTGCAAAAGGGTGTAACTCACTATGTTGGATTACGAATCATTGTATCAATCACATTGCTATGGAAATTGTGCGTGCTACGTGAATTCGAGAGCGATGCAATAAATATTTCCAGTAGGTACCTAATGTATGAATAAAACGAGTATAAGTTATCGTAGAATGTAAGGTACAGTGACATCCGTTTTTCCATTTCTGTCAATAGATCGGTGTGTGGAAGTCCTGGGAGAAGGAGGGTCTGGATATCAAGGACATCGTCTGGCCGGGGAACACCCATACGCCTCCTCAAGGAGTCCCAGAGAAGTTTTATTTGAAAATAACCTTCTTGGAAGAGCCTCCCTACATCAATCTCGCGCCCCCGGACCCTGTGAGCGGAAAATGTCTGGTAGATCGTGGTGTTCACTGTCGAGTAGCCAAGGAGTCCGACATGGTCGAGTAAGTCTAAAAGAATTGTCTACCCTTTCGCTCATGGAATCTTTCTTCTTCGATGGAGCCCAAAGGGCAATTCGAAACACTAATATTTCGCATCGATATTCCGCTATTTGTAACATGTGAAGAGGGAAATATCGAATAGATACAGAATATTATTCCAAGACAACATGGTCTTTTGTATCATATTTTTCAATTTTAATAAGCTTAGTGGATGACACTGCCCAAAGGTGTTGCAATGCTTGGAAGTCCGAGTAGGTGATATTTAAATAAATGCGAATGTGACATGCGAATGCGGGATTCACCCCCACGCCAAAAATGTATGATACAAAATTAAGGCGCGAGTTCGTGGACGTACCTACACCGCGCAAACGTAAAAGGCTCGAATTTACGTGTAACGGCTAACGAGGCTAAACTCGTAGCAAACGAGCCCATTGGGAAGCATTTTCCGAACTAACGGTTTCCATTTGGGGAAAACCGCTTTTAGCTCGCGACAAATTGACGTTTATTCCCCCGGAAGAGACCTCCGTAAATTATAATTCTGTTAATTCTCGCGCATTACAAATCACAGTGGGACAAGCTAATTGTCTGTGGATAGAAAATCATTCCCAAAGTACACTTACGAAATTCTAATTAACGCAGGGTTATAGCAAGTGGTCGCAATATATTATCACCCAGATCAGAGTTGGACAATGACTAAATAAAAAATTATTTAAATAATGGATGAAATAAAAGTTACTTCAACTTTAGATTATTTGACGAATAAAGTGTTTTATTTTTTATTAGGCAATTGTTTCAACTTCAGTGTCGAAAAAATTTTTCCACTTTACCGTTAACTTTAACTATAACTGCAACTGCAACTGTAACTTTATTCGACGTCGAATAATTTTCTGGTATATATTTACAAAAGAGGACCCAATCACGTTGACCTTGACATATGTGGTGGGGGGCATAAGTCGTGGCAATTTTTTCCTGTACACGTTATCGTTGCTCGGTTTTTGTTTTCAAGAGATTTGCAAAAAACTGTGATCAGCAGTTGGTTCGAGTTAGAGGGTTTCGCGACCCCAAGGGAGCCTCCAAGTTTTGAGAGATTTACACATTTCTTTATCTTAAATCTCCCAAAAGTTGTCAGCCCCTTGTCGGAGGGCCGCTAAACCATCTAACCCAAACCAACTACCGATCACAGTTTTTCCGCATATCTCGCAAACTAAGGCCGTGCGAAGGATACATGTATCGGGAAAAGTTGTTCAGACTGTTCACCTTGGCAACATATGTCAATGTCAACGTCACGCGCCTGGATCCCCTTATGCCAATATTTACAATTTTTTTAAACTTCTACTCATTATTCTAAATTTTATTTAAATAAAAATTTTGTCCATCTCTGACCCAGATCACAGCTACGAAAAAACGTTTTACCGGAATTATTGTAGCACTCCATGAAACACCAAAGTGGATCACAGTGTCTTGATCCTGTTGCCTCAATTATGTACCATGGTAGTGTGGTTTAAATCGTTTCCAAGTTAGCTTGTAGCCCAAAGTTACGCAACACGAAACATCCACCAGATGCTCTGCCACGGCCACATTGTCCTCGGACGTAAATGTGATCTGCTGAGTCGTTACTACTAATCAGAGATTTCCGGGTTGACCGTAGGCGACAATGAAGCCGAGACATGCAAATGGAAGCAGAAAGCAGGGACCAGCCCCCGGGAGCATAATTTCCAAGGTGCAACTTCATAGCTACCGTCGCGAAATTCCACGAGGAAAATTCAATTTCGGCTGGCAGCCGTGCGAGCCCCATTATCCATTATTCTTTTTGCCCCGTTCCATCGGGCCGACCTCTCCTCGCTGCCAACTGTACCGTTGTTTCTTTCCCTGACGACATTACCAGGCACGTCTCGAGCGTGCCTAGAGCTCTCGCCCCTTCGTTCAATAGACCCGTTCACGATCGCAGCTCGCAATGCAATTTGCATCGTTCGTTCTTAACCAAGTTGGTTAAATGCCCGTCGAAGGTAACACGATCAGCGTGCAACCGAAAAAAGGAATTACTCGTCATGCAGCCTGACACGCGAACCGCGAGGATTCTGTGTTCGTATAATGGGGTGCAAGTGAGAAAATGTGGGAGATCTGTAGAGGGGAGAATACGATAATGTAGTCTTTGAAATTTGAGGGGTTCGTCCTTTCTTGTTAGACAGCAACAAATGTTCTTCTTCTATTCTCAAACAGTGACAATGCAAGTATGTCTACCTTCGACAACCGAGTTCTAAATAATTTATACTGCTACCGCTGTTAATCCCTCGCAGGAATTAGCTCCGCGTTCCTGTACACGAGGAAAATCTTCGTAATTCCATTTCCTCTCCACTGGGACGCGCCCGCCCGCCCTGGCAGTAACACACCGCGAACACAAACGAAACTATGTAGTTTCACGAATTCAGTCGGTGAACACGATCGCCGGCGAGTCGACAAATTACACCGACGTCGCAAACACGGTGAGTAGGGAGGAATTCGATTTGTAACGTCGTCGACGTAACGAATCGGTTTCGGCGAACGTTCAGCGGTGGAAGAATTAGGAGATCGAAGGACCGTGAACGCCCTCGACAACTCAGGAGACGACACCTAGCCGACTCTCTGACTAACTACCCGACAACGGGCAGGCTTTCAGAAATTGAAATTCCTTTGGGGAGGAATTCGATTCGGGTGCGTGGGACCGAAACGAAATTCATGAACGAGGATTAAGGGCGAATCAATTTTCCGCCCGAGTCGGTTGACGAGCGCTGCGAAGCGACGATGTGTTCTACGTGTAAGAACTCTTCAATCACCTCGAAGTTGACCAACGCGTTCCAATCATCGCTGACGAGCGTCTTTCCCTCTCTGAGTTTGCGATTAATTTCCACCGAAACGTGACGAGCCTTCATTAAAATCTCGAAGAATTATTCACCCAGTTTTCTCTCGTGTACGAGGTTCTTGCTAAATTATACTACAGTAAACGAGAAGGAGATTCTGCATAATACAGAAGTAAAATCTTTTTATATTCTACTTTATCTCGCCTACGTGAAATTCTACGTCTTCAAATCTTCAAAGAGGACAGGTAACTGAGGACTGCTGGAGGGAATGAGGAAATTCGTAGCCCGGAGGAGATCGCTTCAGGCATGGTTTAATTAAAAATTCCAGTTTTCAGGATGGTCCGTCCTGTGCAAGGTCGTGGCCGAGATAGAAGAAAGCGGTTTCGTTGCACCGCGGATTTGTTCGAACGCGTATCGCGTGGTTGCCCGTTGCGCGAGTAAGCCATGGACTCCTGCATGGGAGCTGTAATTGAAAAAGCCACAATGGAAGCAACGGGAAGCTTGGAAATTGCTCCGTGGTTATGACCGCCTCGGTTTACGTAGATTTACTTGGACTTTATGACGTTCGTCATCCAGGGCTTGGACTGCTGAAAATATGTTTTTATTTCTTCTCAGAATCAATTTGATTCGATGAATCTTCGATAAATGTTCTCGACGATTACAATTTATTTCTATTAATATGATTGACCTTCAAACACGTATTCTTCTTACATTTAAGGATGACCTTCCCATTAAAATTTCCAACAAATTTATTTTTCATATATATTTTTTTGATAGTAGGTACATGATCTGAAGAATGCCCAATTAAAATTTCTCTTCTTTCGTAACTGCAGCAGTATAAACTTTAAACGTACCATCTAAATAATCAGCAGTATCAAATAAAATTTCAAAAAACGAAATTTTATTGTCTTTAAAGATGTGCAAATACAGACCAAAAAGTTTTTTGACCCTTCGACGTTTACTTTTTTTAAATAAAATTCTGAAAATGACCTGTTTCTAGAGTTATTTGATGGTAGGGTACCCTTAAGCTAATTGACGATAATGCTTCCTCTTTCGCTCTGTTATTTTTCACCGGGGCGAACCCGTTTGTGTCCGGGCACTGTGAAAACAGCACCTGTGGTTTTCCACGAAACACTTTCCATTACGATCGCCCGAGAAGCCCATTTCCAAGATGAACGACGTTGAATTAACATCGTCTTAGGCGCTGAGAACAGAAAGACTGTTCTTCCATTAACCTGATCCCTTCCTTAGATCTGTTTTCCTGTATCTTTATCTATCCTCGTGTGGATGCACAGACACATACAGCCTTGTACACGAGGATTTTCTAAAACGTTCCAATTCAAGGCACTGCAAAGGGAGAAGTGGCGGAATCGATTTTCCTTTTACAGCACGGTTGCGTATCGCGATGATCTAACAAGGGGTGAGCTTCGCGATTGCCTCAAAAGAACTTCGTCGAAATCCAAAGCTCTGCCCGTGGAAAATGACAATCCGCCGATAAACTGTTTTCTCCTTTCTGCTTATCTCATTGCGATGGGACCTTCTACTAGTAGACCTCGGCATTATTCCATCCAACCTTCATTTTTCTTATCCTTCATACTAACGCAGCGTTTCAGTTAAAATGACTGGTTATTTATAAAATACGTTATGCAAGGGAAATAAACTTTTATTCATAATTTTTTAATTTTTATGTTGTTAAAAAATATATAAGTAATATTATACATATCTATACTACGTGGAAGTACACTTTTTATATACTTAAAAATGGAAAATTTATTATTCGTGAAGACAGTTCTTGCAAATGGTGGTAGAGACATTTTTGCATGCACATTTCCCGCAAACATATTTCTTACCTCTATCGTTTACGTTTATTCAAATTTTGGGTCGTATTTGCCGAGATTCTATCTAACCAAGACAAAAAATGTCTAAATGAATGGTTGCGGTACATCAAGGTATAGTGTATGTAGGTATATGTAACTTTGAAAATGGTTGGGAAGAGGAAAGTCAAATCGATAAATTTAATTCTTTAGATAACACAATAAAAATCATTGAAAAAAATTCTGAAAAGCAGTCATTTTTAGTAATTTTCAAATGAAAAATAGGAAATTAAAAAACCAGTCATTTCGATTGTTTTGGTAGCTCTAGTGTTAAAACAGAATTTTAGTTGGAGTAGAATTGTTAATTTGGTGCGAATCCGCGTTTTAGAAAATAACGGAATAATATTCAATTTATTTGAAGGTCATTTCGCAAACGGAACGATAGAATCTGATTCCCATTATGCGCTGTATAAAGCCCAGTTATTTCCTGCTCTTATTCAAAAGGCTGTATAATATGAAAACATTCAACTGCAGTCCCCTTCGCGCTTTCGACAGATGCGTCACACGCGTCACCGCGACCACTGATGGATTCTGAAACGAAATTGAGTGGAAGAAAAATATGCAGTCCGGCACTCCGTAGACTTCGATAAAAATAGAAAGCCAGTGGGATGCAAAATCACCGACGGTTCTGTTAAAACGATTGAATATTTTAAGCTTGCCACGTTACAAGGTTACAACGTTTCACTTTCTATTGTTTTTCCGGACAAACACTCTCATTACTATTTATTCCAATTATCACACAATGCTTTATAGACAAAAGATTTACATTCCGCGTAATACGAACTCTGAATTCTATGGTAGAATGAAAATTTGGAAAGTTCGAATTGACTTCGGCTTTTAGATCTTCTGAATATCGCCACTCCTGTGGAAGGAGTTTCCAAGATCTCGCAAACGACAAGGTTTCTCGATGAAATTTCCACGGTATTCTCCCCCGAAACAACCGCGGGGAGCGGTTGTGCCGCTTCAAAAGAACCACGTTACGCGGGCGGCTATTAAATTTCCGGCAAGCGCGATTCGTCGAACGCCTCGTTTCACCGTCTCGCATGTGCGCACCCTCAAGAACCACGAATTTCTGAATATTGAACGAGAAGAAATGAAAGTAGGACTTTATTAATCATACCATCTGGAATGTGGGCAATGGACGTTTCCATTGCCCACATTCCAGATGGTATGATTAATAAAGTCCTACTTTCATTTCTAATGGGAAAGTTACGTAATGCAAAGCTATCACAAAATGAATCTGCGAATTTCCAGAATACATATATTCATTTCAAGAATAGAGGAATCTGAAGTCATGTTACATATTCTGGTTCTATTTGGAATTTTGTTTGTTAATCTTCTGGGAGCTGTTTCTATCCGTTGATAGAAACAGCTCCCAGAAGATTAACAAACAAAATTCCAAATAGAACCAGAATATGTAACATGACTTCAGATTCCTCTATTCTTGAAATGAATATATGTATTCTGGAAATTCGCAGATTCATTTTGTGATAGCTTTGCATTACGTAACTTTCCCATTTCAAAATTAACCTGAATTATACAATTGCAATTCAAACCCCTTCTCCCAATACCTCAGGAAACAAAATTCCGTCGTACCGCAGATGCGTCTGTGGTTTAAAATGCGATTCTAGCTAAGCGAAATTATTGTTGACACTATTTTTTCCTGTACATTTTTATACTTTCAAAGTATTTACTCATTTATTATTTTTAATATTATTTCTACTTATTTATCATTATTTTTCGCTTGTTCTTGCGTGTAAATAAAAATACAGGTGTTCTCGATAAAACTTAATATACTTTTAAAGTATATATACGTGTAGGAAAAAATAATAACAAAAATAATTTCGCTTAGTTAGAATCGCATTTTAAACCACAGTGAGACGTCGATCTAACAAATTACGTGTCTGATATTGGAAGCAACAGTACGAAGTCAAATCCTCTTACAATTTCGTCCAGCACTCTACATAAAATGTAGCATATTTAGCAATCAACGCATTAGAGCCCTTCAGATACTCAAAAAGCTCACGAAACCCATCTCCTAATTATAAGACTGAAAAACGGGGACAGGCGGGCAGGGAAAGATCGTTCGCTACGAAAGAGGGACGAGTGATCGTCTGATAAAGGGAAAAAGCGGTGGGGTGTCGTACAGGGGTGCAGATCGCCTACGTGCTCGTCCTTAGATCCTGCCATTCGTTCCCTCGACACGTTTCCCGTAGTCCTTCCATCTCGCGGATTAGCATGAGCCAGAAATTGCAGCGGGCCATCGAACGGAGCCGCGGAATCCAGCTTCAATTCTGTGTAAACGATGTACGATCCTCTCAACGTCGCTTCCGCGAATCGAGTTCGCGGATTATCCAGACGAGAACACCCCAGCAAGGATTAAAACCTTAGCGGACCACTCGACGCTATGGAAATGAACGTAATGCCCGGCGATGATATCGGTGCTCGCCCCTTGGCCTGTCCGAGCTTTTTGACGGCTGAATATACTTAAACAGCCGCGGAATGAAACGCGACCGCGGATTAATGGTTGCAGGATATTCCGACGGATTTAGAGGAAGTTTGAAGCGTTGGTAGCGCGTGCAATGCCTCGGAATAATAACAAGACTGAATTGCATAAACGTAAAGGTGCAAATCCACGATGAGACAAAAATATCATGTCTCACATGAGACAATTATTACATTATTTTATTAGTTTATAAACATGTTCTCATTAGTTTCATGAAATTAGACTCTCACGAAACAAACTCTATGATATATTTTCGAAAGTCTCATGTCTCGTGATATTTCCATTATTTACATTTAGTTGTTGCTGAGATTTTTGTCTCATGTAAAGTCTCGTCGTGCATTCACACCTTAACCAATGTGAACAGAATTCTACGAGAAACCATGAACATCGTGTTAGAATTTTTCTATCTTTTCGAATTTTCAAAATTATCGAGCGTGCTTGATTTGTTCAGGCTTCGCGAGTTTCTAAGGTCCTTCTTGTGTATATTGTCATTAGGGATGGGATCAAATTCATTATGTACTCACGAAACCAAGTCGAATCCAATACAAGATTTCAGTTTATGGGATTCGATTACTACTCATAGAAGATCAGGTTGAATTGTACGTACTTGTAAAGTACTCAGATTATATAAGCTGGTGTTGAAGCCTGAAACGAGTACCCGTAGGATTCGAATATGTACTTATAACTACTTTGACATTTGAAAGAATTGAATCTCATAAAAGTAGTAGTCGAGCTCTGAAAGTCAGCGATTTAACAAACAAAATAAAAACAAATCATACAATTGCACGGAATAGAAAAGTCCTGGGTGAAATACTCATAAAAGTTACGAATCGATTTGGTCGTGGTTCGATTATACTTGAAAGTACCACTACCGTTTCTCAAAGTACTTAGGTATAGAGAGTTCGAACTTACTTCGTCCAGGTTCGAGTCTACTTAAAAGTATTATTTTTCTTTCTCGAAGCAGGCACTCTCGAACTGTTCGTAACTATCCAGTCAGATTGGAACCTACCTCCAATATACTTCATCCCATCACTAATTGTCATGCTTGCCAAAGCGAGGTTCGAGTACTAGATGGTTTACAGATAATCAGAACATTCAGCAGGTATTTGCTTCGTTTGAATACACCCACAAGTATATAATTAGTGACAGCTGAAATTAATCAAACTCCAGGAAATTTTGTAATTATTATTATCTTCTATTTTTTTGTGATTTTCATATACTTGGCGTATTTTTTTTACCTTCTTGAAGTTTTTTATGGTATAATTAGTGACAGCTGAAATGAATCAAACTCCAGGATGAAGATACATTACGTATTATGCAAGCCAGGAGAGCTATCGTTTAGAAGAAAGAGCGATAAGTCACGGTTGAAAAGAAGCCCTTCGGCTTAAAATACTCTTTTAATCTTATTTTCTTCTTCGCGCTGTTACCTCTCTCAGTCCTAATGGCAATATCGCTCTCTTTGAAGTTGGTAAAGTCAGGAAAATATCAAGGGGTGAAAATCCACGAGGCATTTAATGACGTTTCTACATTTCAAACGATTCAGCTGTAAGTTGACTTTTCCTTAATGGACATCCAGCCTGATTGTAATTACAATTACAGTATTAACAGGAAACAAATTACATATAGCTGTTTCAAGGTGCAGGCTTCAAAGCGTTACTTCGCACCAATATCCATCAATATATTCCAACATTTATCTTTAATTAAATTTCCAACGATTACCGAGAAACTATCTTATACCTCGCAGGTACACCCGCGGCTGACTACTTTGATAAGTAATCATTGCTGCTTGGATAAATCGATAACCACCAATCACTCCTCGTTCGAATTTCCAGGAACAGGAATATATAACTTTACACGTGAGAAATAGGAAGTACTGAATTCAAATTTGTACAGATATGGTGCTGTAAATGTTCAGAAGACCTAGAATGAATAATGATCACACAGTTTGGTGAATTTAATCGTTAATACGATAGGACAGTCGTGAACTGGCAGAATATTCAAGGCAAATACTGAAGGAGGATCGGAAACTATGGCAAACGTACAAAAGCAGCTCGAAATTGAAGGAAGCCACAGGCAGTGTCGCTTCAAATCCCTTTCAAAGAAGAAAATAGCTTCCGAAAGAGAAGCAATTAATGGCTCGCGATTTTCTTCCGCCCTGATTGCATCGCGATGCACCACAAACCGCAGTAGAGGCAGCAAGTGACCAAAGTAGTTTACGATGACGGCCGTAAGAAAGTGGTGACAGCGCGGCCCCAGCTGCTGGAAATTGAAGTTTAAGAGATGAAACTTCGTCCCTATTTCGACACCGTTGTCCAACGCGATTTAAGGTGACGCGACGTTGCTTCTTGTGCAGAAAGCAATCGAAAAGACGCGTGGAAACTGAGCGTACACTCCCGTGAAATTTGACAGCGATATCTTCTGGGTTTTTAAAACTTTCGCTCCACTCTCTCTCGTTGAACATAGTCGAAGTTCGACACTGATATAAGAGTAGCTTAATAAATATCAACAAGATTTATTTCATTATATGTTGTATTTACTGAGAAAGAAATCTTTAAAAATGACTTCATTTTTCGATCGTTCAAAGTGGAATACCCCCTTAAAGACACGATGTATATTATTTCTACCACTATCTAAGTCTTTCTTGAAGGAGTGAATAGTGTTCCACTAAAGTTCAAGATGAATGTACGTCGCGCAATTTAAACCCTCGTGTAAGGGTTAGCTAAAGATTTAGATGTGCGGTAGGAAAGGCGATTATGCTCCTTGACGAGATGATGTCTGTGGAGAACTGCGCAGCAATTACACCGGAATTGCTGCATCAGAAGCTATTCTCGTTGTTAAACCACTCGAATTTTCTGACTGCCTAAAATGATTGTTAGAAGGATATCGAATATTTTAAGGGGTGTTTGCCTTCGGGGGCAACTCTGGGAAAGGAGGACTTCCTGAGTGGGGCAGGACGAACAAAGAAAGGAGGAATAAACGAGGAACGATAACTTTCAAGCTTTCTTTATGCTAATCGAAGTTCATACCACTCGAGTGTGCATACTCCAACTAATTCACTATATCCTTCCAGACAACTATTCTCCATAGGTCAACAAAGTTTCCTTAGCTATGTTGTACTTGGAATTACTTCGGAACCGAGGCACGTAGCGATTAAAGTGGATAAGAATTTATAAGTGTAGAAATTACCGCGACACGTTACACGTTGAATATCAATCGTTCAATGCAAACAGAGTGCACGTGCAGAGAACGGCGCGGGTGTACACTCGCGCGTACGTGGAATCGTAATTAGAGAACTGAAGTTGGCATGCAGAATCCGAGTTGGCAAACATCATTAACGCCGAATGACGGCGCAAACACGGTGAAGATTGAAAGGCTGCCGATGTTTGCCCTCTTTTAATTGTTCCCGGTTTACGTCTGCAGGAAAGTACTCATTATTCCTGCTTATACGGTGGCATCGTTGCTCCTTTTTGTAATTGTCGAGCGAGTTGATCACTCGGACAAACCACTTCTTTTCAAATAATTGTGCTTCTCGCTTGGGAAATAAAAGTTCAAGGCGAAACGCAAACAAGAAGAATAGAAGATAAGCTTTTTATTTATCCATTGTGATTCATTTGTATAAATCAGACAACTAACTACACTCACGACTCTACTGGAATAATCGTTCTACGCGCAAATCTGATCAATTGAAGAGGTCATGGAATTTCCTTCAAATTCCTGGGATATGCTCTGGAATGAAAATTGGCCTCCACGCGAGCGATGCTGTACATGTACAGAAGTATGTAAAACGACACAGAAACTGCAGGAGGAAATAACTCGCTGCTTACGTATCCCTATACTCCGTACACGTGGAATCGCGGTCGATGACGTGGAACGCGAGGGCAGGAAAACCTCTAGGAAACCATAAAGGACCTTTTAAGCGTGTCAAATGGAAAAGGGATATCGAAGAGAGGCTTTTTCGGTCGAAAAAGTATCGGAATATCGAAAATGCATTTAGCATACACGGTTTCTCAGTTTAATCTTACCGTGAGCGCATTGTGGGAATTACTGATTAGCAATTCGATAAAATCAAGTTCAAGGGGGGAAATAGAACAACGGTCTCAAAAGTAAGGGTATTTTCGGGATTTTTCTTCAACCAAACAACGCAAGTAAATCAATGTAAAGCTTAGTATAATTAATATGTACATTTTGAAGAGTAAACAAAATTTCAAGCAAATTCATAAATCCGTTTCCAGGATATTCTTCGTCAAAATGTGCGCTGCGGCAAAATCGTTCCTCCGGCGTTGACAATGCTTTAGCCATACGATTAATCAGAATTCAAAAAGAGAAAAATATTTAGAAACTGGAAGTCTACGTCTATTATAGGGTGCACAGAAAAGTCAATATCGTAAATGATAAGAAAATGGTGAGCCACTGAAAAAAATCATATTTTAGAGGAAAATTTTGATAAAAAAGATAGAAGGGGTTCGTTTATTAAAAAAGAAACTGAACGTCATGTAATAGACACGGGTTTTTTGTAAGATAAATGGCCTTACTCGTGTCCATTGGATGTATAGTTTCCGTTATACACCTACTGTCAACGCGGTTGAAAAATGTCATTCTGATAAAAACGTGTTCAAAGTGCCGGTCGGTCTGGCACTTGGCACCGCTTCACGGAAAATATTACATCCCGTCAACTTTACGAATTTCTTCATAAAATTTGGAGAGAGCATTTTTGGACGTCTTTCAGAAAATGTAAAAAGATCAATTTTCCAAATTTCTTACAGTGTTTCCTCCCTAAGTGTTTCAATTACACTTCTACTAAGGTATGGAATGAAATTGCATTGAATTTCATGGAAAGCTGACAAATTGTTTCTGACAGCGCCAATATTAGTGACATGTGCAGGAATATCTGTGCCCAGTATGACGTTCACGTCTCCAGTATGAATCTAAACTTTTCTCTATTCCTTCGGTACGTGAGATCCACGCTAGATACGTTGAAAAGTGGTTACTCTCGAGAACGCATACGAAACGAAGACCTTTCTTCTACGAGCATGTGCCTTTTGCTTATTCCAGTGCCATTTTTCTCGGTTCTTCTTGATCTTTGTCCTTCGCTTCATTCTTCACCAGATGTCTTATTCGTAAAGCTACTTGGAATATTATATTCAACGAGATTCACAAGATCATTTAATAAAATGAAATCGTAATAGAGATTTAAAAGTGGTAAGGAAATGTAAGAACCACGCTGACTTAAAACAATACATTCAGCGACATTTTTTTCTGTAAAATTGAAATTTTCAAGGAGCAACACCAGGTAAAAGTAAAATTTGTTGTATTACACTACGAATTATGTATATCTTAACAATATAAAAATTCATAGATATTGTTACGAATTTGGTGAAGTGAGTGGATTTTGGTAGCGTCGTTTTGGTAACGAGGATATCAGAATAACGGTTTTCGACCGTCGGATTCGAAGGCGAGAGAACGTAAAAGATAAGCTCCTCCTCTTTGAATAAATTAGTTTCCTTTTATTAAGCTTTGGTTTTATTTGAAACGATGCCGCGTCCGTGGAACAATATTTAGCCTAACATGCAAATATTAAATTTTCACAAAGCCTTTCATACAAGTCTAATAGTTCACCAAACAATAAAGGCGTAGGAAAATTCTCATATCCTTCCAAAAGGATTATAGTCACTATTAATTTACCTAAACACTGATGAAAATCCAGTGACAACAATGAATCCTTAATAAACTTGTACGTTATGACGAAACAGGAATCTGCAAAATTTCTACCACAGAGTCCTTTGCCAAAAATAATATTTTGCTTTTAGCGTAGCCACAGACAAGTACAACAGACGAACTTTTGACAGCCACTTCGCGAGCGTTCGCCACCTGCTGCCCTTTCAGAAACATTCCTCGTTCGATGAGCACGCTAACAGAACATCTTATCTGCCAGCGAGTTGAAAACTTCAACGCGTCTTCTTCGATTTTGGTGACGAAGCTTCCATCGCGATACGGGTATGCCGTGAAACTTTCTAGCGCCCTTCGCACTTTCATCAACGAAACCGCGGCGGTAAACGCGGAGTAAAAGGATTTCAAGGACTCGCCTTCGAAGAGTCGCGCTTCGGAAAACGTTGACAACCGGCAATCGATTTTACTGGCCGGGGTTGATGGCGCGATTCAGGTGGACTTTCATGCGGCATTTTAAAGTTTTCGCCCTTAATGCGTGACACTTTGCTGCGCCACTCGTTTACAGCGTCTGCTTTTGAGTCCGAGTTAACACTTCTCGCCCGTCCAAAGGAGTCTCCGTCGAAGACGTTTACAACGCTATTTTACGGGAATCTCTATAGAAGTGCGCCGTAAAGGTTGACCCAGAAACGAGTATCTTTGAGAAAAAGAGTTTCTCAAGGTATTCACGCGCAGTGATAAAATTACCTAATTTACAGCTTGAAATGTCTTTAGCTTGCTTTTAGAAGAAAATGTAACTTTCCGGTAAGAAGTCCTTTTATGCGAAACCGGGTGTAAGGGAACAAAGCAAATTGTCACTGAAAGCACAATGTTATTTAGAGGGAAAGGTGTTGGAAGCTTCAATGTAACTCGCGAGAAATAGAATTCTAGGATTATGTGTAAAAAGAAGTCAAAGGACTATGGCTGTTAAGTAATTCTGTTTAAAAAAGAATGCACTTGGACGTGACATACCAAAATGGCAGATTTCTTGTATCTCATAGCTTGTACAAATGTTACTATAGGGTAATTCCGGGAGACGCGGTCGGGCTGGAGAGTTGGTCGAGTTGCTATATTCAGACTCTACATCTGTGTATATGTAAAAATGTGTTAAGGTTCAGAACAATTAATTCTCTAGAAATCAACTGTTTCGACCAACTCTCCAGCCCGGCCGCGTCTCCCGGAATTACCCTATCACATCAGAGTTCGTTAAATCTATAGTGACATCGCGTGATCGCGCAGAACGTCATCAAACATTTTGAAGTCGCGTAACTAGTACGTGGCACAGAGATGGGCAAAGTTTTTATTTAAATAAAAATTTCGAATAACGAATAAAAGTTAAAAAATTATTCGGCATGTGTCGAATAAAGGTACACCGAGTTAACTTTATTTGTCAACTACATTCTCATCAATTAAAAAAAAAATTAACTTTATTCGTCGAATAATCTAAAGTTAAAGCTACTTTTATTAGACTCGTTACTTAAATCATTTTTTATTTAATTAATACCCAACTCCGACACGACCTAAGTGAACATTGCTAAACTAGATGGACTACTGAACGTCTCCATACCTCGTGCATCCTATCGAAACTCTCCAGACCTCGGAAGGTGTCACTGAAGATCTACAAACTACTGTAGATCTCAACTAACTACTCCGAACTTCCCGAATCCTGTCGAATTCATTCACAACCGAATTTCACCAGACTAGTCACATAGTGTGACATAGGACGCAGCAATTAACAATAGGAACAGAAGTGAAAACACGAAGGATTAAAATACCGTTTGTGCGAAGCAGAATGTTGATTATCTTCTGTAAAAAGTATTTTTGATCGCGGTACCTTGGCTATTCAACCTCTAAGAGTCGAGTACTCTTTCCAAAGCATAATCTCTCGAATTTATGAGTCTTTCCAGAACAATGTAGATGGAAGGGCTTAACGGGAGAAACAGTTCTCTGGGAATAAAGCGTGCAGTGATGATAGAATCTCTTTGTTCTTCAAGTGGCAACGGTATGGCAGAATGCCAACAGAGAAGAAAGGTAATTGCTTCTCCTGTTCTGCGGTGAAAATGAAAGGTGGGCCTTTCCCACAGAAAAAGTAATCGACTATAAAAAGCTGCAAGAAGGGACGACTTTCAAAGGATAATATCATTATGAGTCACTTTTTATGTTTTCGCTTTTGAAAGGAGGCTTACGAGACTCTGCAAGCATTTCGTATAATCAAGTGAAACATAAAGTGGGCTATATTTATTTAATTCCAAGTAAGAATATTATTTTGAAAAATTGCAGATAAATCTTTGTCAGAGGTAAAAGATTGCATTAGTATCCTGACGTGATTCATAAATCATGAGTACATCCACGTGAGGATAGTAGTTCTAGGAATTAAACTTGCAAGTGCAGCTAGGTGTCGGCAAAGCTTTTTTCGTGTTTCCTTCTACTCATCAAGGCAGAAAGTTTGATGAAACTCTCACAAGGAACACGGTAGATCTGAATCACATTTCTGGGATTCTCGTCGAGCGAAGTTTCAATTTGGGAAGTAGTTTAGTACACACTCGCCTGGAGTCGCTCTAGATGAGAAGAATTTACGAGTTATAAGGCTTTTATATTAAAACTTCTACGCGCTGCTCCCTCCTCGACATATCTTCAGAGAAACGTAGCGTATCCAGTTTACCAGCACGTAAAAATGTAACTTTGCCCGACGTTTCATATAAATCTAGCCATAAGCATAAAGGTACGCAGAAGAAGAATTGTAACCAAATATACTCTACAGTTGCCGAATAATAAGTTTCACTGAGACGCTAAAAGAAACTTCGTCGCTGAGAGGAATTCGATGGAAAGTAAGCGCTGTGCTTTTGAAGAGTAGTTTTTCTTTAATGAAAAAGCAGGATGTACGTGAATGGAATGATAAGAAAACTTGCTGATTAACCTGAGACACGAAAGTGTACTTTGTTAAAGTTCATCCTGGCAATTGGCTAGCATTTTTCGGAGATAACGCCAATTCACCGTAAACGGAGGAACGTGCTCGATGAAAGTTTAACAGCCTCCTGGAAATGCTATAAAGTTTGATAGCGCGAACAAGACCGCGCGTCCAGTGGACGAAGGAATTTTACGTGTATGTAGCGTACACACTTCCTCCTAGGGCCGTTACTTCCTGTCACTACATGCAACATGCATAGACTCATATGTACATATATCTTTGTTACATAAGATTTTACGAGCAACTGCCTGAGAAAGTCACGAACTGTGCACGAGGGTGGTTGAATATTTCTGAGTTCGCTGCAGAACCAGTTCGATACTTGAATGTATATCACTGTTTGCAGTTAATGCAGGATGATTTATAGAATAATCAATCTCCGGTTTTCAGAAGAAAATATGTATTTCATGGTAATTACTGCATCCATCTCTGGATCCTGGTAAATGATAAATGAAGTAACTTGCAGTGCCCACAGATATAAACGAACTCAACGGAGGCAGCAGGGTAAGAGTTTGCAAAAACTCGACATTTTTCTTGCATTTTCTGAAAGATACGTATTTCGAAGATGATGTCTAAATATTTTAGAGAGAACTTCGTAAAATTGGCGGAGTTACAGCCTTTCCGGTGCAGCGGTTCTAAGCGCTCGACTCGAGGCTCTAAAACTTTAAACACGTTTTTCTCGAAACGACGTGTTTTAACGCGGTTGACAGCGTTACATAAAATCTATTCATCCAATTCCTATAAAATCCGCCTCTATGGCATGACGCGAGAATTTTATAATTGGTCGTTTCCTTCTATTTCTTTTTAAACGACAGAGGTTCATTTTCTAACAAACTTTCATCATTTTTTCAGAGGCAAATTTTCAAAATTCAACCTGTCGTGCCATAGCCACCCACATATAGTTTCTAAAACTTTCTGGTTTTTGAATTATCGATGAAGCATTTCGTCAGAAAACTGTCAGGGGAATTTTTTGCAGCGCTAAGTTACTGGTCCTGAACAGTCTACAAACCCGCTTTAAATAAATTTTAAAAAAATATTCAAATAACTTAAATATGCAATAAAAAGTCCCGAAAGTTTCAAAAAGAATCATTAACTAATATACTTATAATAAATTTCCATCGATACCTTTAAATTTCGGGCCAATACTCTGTTGTCTCACCTTAAACGGCATGTATGCCCTGATTTTCTAATTATAACTATATGACATTTTTGTAACTGAAATTGCGTCCATATTTGTCGATCTAATAGTAGGGAAGCATAGGCCTTGCATTAAAGCAAACACATCGTGACAGGTGTAATTGTTTAGCAATGGAAATCCAGTCGAACGCAGGAGCGTAATCCATATTATCTCGATGTTTGCATCTCCTGCGTTCGTGGCGTTACTTGTTTATGCATCTGGCAAAACACGAGTCACGAATCCGTACGTCATCAGTTGACATAGAACTAACCCGCATCCAATGCCTGTTGTTCCAATGTCCAGCAAGCAGGGGATCTTGTCAGTGGCTGGATCCTAGCATAATAGCGTCGGAAGCACGCGCTGTTTCTTCGTTTATCTAACGGCGCGCGTCGTTAAGGTCCATTTCCCTGTAAATTTAGTCGCCAATTACGTCTATTGTGCTTGATTAATTAGGATGCAAGCCCATTCAACAGACGTCTTACGATTGACGGTCATTGAAGCTTGTCTGCTGCTTATAATTCCCATCGAAGCATAAATTTAGGAATTCACAAAATTACAAAACGTATTCACCAATGAGTAGGGGAAACGGGGGAAAAATCGGGAAGTTAAGGATAAAATCTCATAACTTTGACATTATTAATGTAAAAAAGAAATTGCAATTGGGATTCATTAGGATAAACTATTTATTAAATGATAATACATATTCAATTTTCTAATAGAGATATACAAAAAAAATAATGATTTAAAGTAGGAATCTGTTTTTACAATTTTGCCCCATGGCCTGTGTAAAACCGAGTACCTTACTGGGTACTGGTCATTGCAGCTATAACAATGGAAATCATCCAATTCTTCAGTCCCTCAACCAGTGCAGATTTCGCAAGCCCACTAAAAAACAGCTGTACACTGCACTCAACCTTCATTTAATTTGGATGAACCATGGGATTCTTGGCAATAAATTCAAGTGTCTTCAACGTTTTCATCACCACTGCTATCATTATCCTTCGATATTTTGTTTAAAATTGGGGTTTTCTTTCTTTTTAGTTGTAGTCCTTTATTAAGATTTAGTTTTAATTTTGACAGCTTCCTCTTTTTCGTTTCTTTGTTACACACATTTTGTCCAAAACCAGGTACCCGGTTTTGCCTCAGCATACAATTTTGTAAATATTACGAATTATCAATAATACCATGGCGAAGTAAAAACAAACCTTTAAATTATTTACACTTTAATATGGAGGATTACAATTAACATAATGCACACCAAAAAATACCTACCTGAACACTATCAAAAGTGTTAAAGTTTCTTAATTATCGAAAATTAGATCAGAAACTTGAAAAACACACAAGACGATATAACCTTAGCAAGCTCGATTATAACACGATCATCTCTTGTTGATGAAATAAAGCACATCGCGATAACATGTCGCTGCAACGACGCGGGAATATTTAAGACAGTTTTGAAAATAATAGCACGTCCCGGTTTTGTCCGAGTTGCCTTACGAATGCTCGATGTGAACTGTATCATTCGAGAGGGTGTTGGTGGCCCCGTAATAATTGTGTTGACGTTGTTGGCCGTTGTTCATCAGCTGCAATTACAGAACATGTCACGACGGTCATCAGAGTTGTCCCATACAGGTGTGAGCAATGTTATCGTTCTCACGTTCTGTCGGATTGCTAGACTCCAAGGGAAGCATGTTGCACGGTTAATTGGCTACCTGCCGCAGCGATATAAATGTATGCCAAGTGAATTCCGAGGCGTGTTACGGTCTTCTAAACCTCTGCTTTACTATTCATGAACGTCCAGCCTTATTTGCTAGAGATGAGAAAACTTTCCCGCGCAAGTTCTCCTCCCCTTGCAAGCGCGGTATTATCTGGAAACGACAGTTACAAGAAAACGATTATGAGACCATTCCAGCTATTAGCAGCAATAGCCAGTATCCTGAAATGAGCATCCTCTCCCGGTGATTCCCAGAAGAATTTTTCCCGAGGGATGATTGAGAAACAATCGTAGCGTTTCGGGGCAGCGCAATGAAACGTAGAAACACAGTGAAGCTGCAGCGCCTGCTGTTTTTCAGGATGGATATTCAATCGGCGCAGAAGAACGGGAGCTTCTACCAGTGTTGCAGCGGATTCTGCATCGATCTGCTCCAGAAGTTCTCCGAAGAAATCGGGTTCACTTACGAGCTCGTTAGGGTGGAAGACGGCAAGTGGGGCACGCTGGAGGTAAGCTTCAGCGAATTTTCACTGCAGTAAATAATAATTATCGAACGCCTGCTGGCAAACAAGATTCTATCAGTGTGTTTTCCCCACCTGGATGTTACTTCCAACGGTCAATAATTTATTCCCCTTCGCGAACAGAATATCACGAATGTCCCTGACACATTTCTCTTCCCCTAGAAAACGTTTCATCGCTGCTCCCCATTTTAATCGCTCATAGGTTCAAGGTATTTAGAGCCGAATTGCTGGGAATCGTGTCTCGGACTCGTCTTACCTAAATATAAGGGGGGACAGATACTGAAAGGATAGATCTATTCTCTTTACTTAAGAGGATTAAGAAATTGGATAAGCGTTAATAGGTCATACGATCATCCCCCATAGAACTAATTTGAAAATCTTGATCCCCTGACTGGAGAGATTAGTTTCAATAATCGCGAAAGTGGCCTGGGAACGTCTTGAAAGTTCCAACACCTATACAGGTCGCTGTCGATCCCGTTTAATCCGAGCTTTCAGGCTTTAATGCTGCAAAGCGGTATCGATGGAACCTGCAATATAGATTAATTTCACGTGTAATTGCGTCCGCGGCCATTAACGACGTCCTAGAATTTGCATCGAGAATGGACTTCCGTAGTGCGCGCCAGTAGAGTGTCATTTCAACGCCGATAAGTGTGAATATTTACGCGCCTATGCATTAGCATCGTTTGGGTCGCGAGGTGTAACTTCGAAAACGACGCGTCTAAATTTATTATGATCGTTACGCGAGAGGATCGGTCGATCGCTATGGCACTTCGTAATACACATGGCTTGGGGTATGGGTTGAACATGCTCGCGAATGGGAAGCTTTATCGTGTATTGTTTGCTCATAGAATGGAAAGTGGAATGGTCTGATCGCGGACCTCGTGAATCGGAAGACCGACATGGTGATGACGTCTCTGATGATTAACTCTGAAAGGGAAGCTGTAATTGACTTTACGGTGCCGTACATGGAAACCGGCATCGCCATTGTGGTAGCGAAAAGGACTGGCATAATATCTCCTACTGCCTTCCTCGGTGAGACTTCACGTTTTGTCTGAGCGTTAATAACATCACTCGTTAATGGTGACAAAGCCCAAACATCGTACCTAGAGAAGTAACTCTGTGACTGTAATTAAATACCACGAAGCCCTTGTTGTCGTTATCAGCTCTGATTTTTATCCTCCCGGACAAAAATCAATTCTTGCACGACCCACCAGATGGTTGTGCGAGAGGTAGCGTGTTAAAATATATCCTCTATAAATAATTTACAAGAGGATCGCTATGTTATCGCTTTCAGAACCATTCGACACCGCATCCTGGATGCTAGTTGGCATCGTCGCTATACACGCCGCCACCATAATGATACTGTTCTTCGAATGGTTGTCACCATCCGGTTTCAACATGAAGGTAAACCCTTCAGGCGCTGCGCAGAGACTGGTATTATTAATTTCGCTTCGTATTACTTATGGATGGTTTTTCGTCTCCCGAGCACCAACTCCTGATTGAACAAATTATTATACTACCTGGACAATATCGTTAATCTTAATGACACTTCGCCCTGCGACGCTGCAGTAAAAAGGAGATTAATTACGGGGGGACTTGGCATCGTGTTCCATGATATTATATACATGCATATAGCGTTGCCTGTATTCCTTCATCATTTATGTAGGAAAGAAAAGAGAATTTTCCCTTTTTTTTTGTCGATGTTAGAAATCTACTGCACGGAGAGGAACGTTCAATTTTGTGGCGGAATTTATGGTTTCGTTTGGCATTTACAGAGTATAGTAGATTTAATGTGTAGATTCCTTGTAGCCGAATGTATACGCAATATTGCATGCGATGTCATGTTTTTATTATTATGAAATTCCTGTTTTGGGCGTAATGTGGGTTCAAAGAAAAGAACTTGAAGAGCTTTGTTATAATAGGTTCCTTCTTTCGTCTCGAGTCCTTCATTTCTTTCCTCTACTTATTAGTTTCAAGATGAAAGAAATCAATTGTGCCGGTGATTATGAAAGTGGTGCAAATCATGTATTTTTGTTTCGAGATATTTAGTCATTTTTTACGTTTAGGCGTAGGTATTAAAAAATATTTTTCTATTATTGAACAAAATGTTTCACAACATATATGATCTTCTAATGTCAAACTTATTTATCATTGTAAAATTTTATGAGTAATTTGTTTTTAAACCTGTGAATGTCTGTCAGATTCCAAAACCGCTTAAACGTAGTTTTTCGATTATCATAACTTAATAAATTCAAACATTTTTTCGAACAAAAGTAATTTTTATTTTCAAATACACACTTTGCCACTCACAACTTTACCATTTTTGGTAATGCATTCTTTATCACTATTTCTCCTAATTTTTCAGCATAATTACATATAATTCGCGTTCTCTTTTTTTTTTCTTTTCTTGACCCACATCCATATATTTCATTTCTCACAAATTACTTACAGAGAAAAAATGACTCACATCACTATCGAAATGAACTTTCGCGGCTCATTATGAAAGTGACGCAATCATATCAATACTTATTTGACGGCTATTTTGCAAGAATTCTTTCATAATATTGAAATATAAATCAATTAAACATAAAATAAGAGGAATCTCAATTTTTGGGGATTCCTTGACTTAAACTACTTTCATAATCACCGGCACCATTCATTGATAGAAATCCCATACCATCAAATCTATAAAAATAAATGTCATTTGAAGTGACTCTACATCTCGCTATTCCTCACTTTCCTCTGAACGTATACACACGAAATTATTTCCCTTCTTCAAACATATTTCCTAATTTCTGCTTCTGTGTACTTCCCAAGCCCGATAGAAAGTAGAACGTTTCACCATCGTTGCATCGTTGTTGCTAAGCCCCGCCGCAATAATGGCATCAAGGTGATGAAACCGAGACACTTCTGTTGCTTGCAGAAGAATCCATCCCCCAATCATCGGTTCTCATTCTGCCGCACGTACTGGTTGGTCTGGGCCGTGCTATTTCAGGCAGCCGTCCACATCGATTCTCCCAGAGGATTCACAGCCAGGTCGGTAAAACAATTTCTATCGGAATTAAAATCTATCCCGTAAATCATAGCCGCCACCAAGCAAGAATAGAAAAAATGCTCGAAGGTATTTAATGTTTGCCTCTCCGTCGCGGAAGATCAACAGAGTTCAGGGGATAACTGGGAACTTAGCAAATGCGCTTGTCAACGTAAAGCCCGTATTTATGTACGTGCTTTATGACTCGATTCTGCTGTTTTATGTCTCAAAGATAGAGCAACAAAAGTTTTTATCGACTTCTTAGTCGTGTCTACAGAACAGTTTCCTCCTAACTACCTTCGTACAGCAATGCAGTGAGATACTTATTAATCTTTACTCCCTCGCGAGAATGATATTTTATTGCATTCTCAAGTACATCAATAATTGTATTAGCTTGATTTAATACGACTGGACGAGCAGTAACTCCCCCAGTTGGCAAGCGCAACAACGCCGAATAATTTACCGCAGAAGTATAAGGAAGTCGTTTAAATCAAACCGTAATATCTTAGATTATAGTGCGGATCCGCAGAACGAAATATATTCCCAGCGGCGGAATACTTTCGCCTGTGTGCCAAGAAACCATATCTACCCGCAACATTATCCTCGAAAAATGCACATTTCATTTCTCGGATGACGTAGCGGGAATTCAAGCGTGCTCGTTCCGCGCTCCCCCTAATCTATGCAAACCCGGTGAATTACTCTTACTTCGAGAACAGTAGCTATACCAAAATTCATACGTCAGACTATGCCGTTTACTTTTTCCCGCCAATTACTGCGTCGACTAACGAGAAACGCGTTAAAAAGTGATCGATCATTCCCGTTCGCAGTATCGATGTTTCCACGCGAGCGCCGTAATTCGAAACAATATTAGCAGCTTCTAAAACCACGATTAATGGAACGCCTGATGTATGGGTGACGTGCGAGAAAACGCAGCCGAGTGATTTAGCGCGGCGAAATACAATCCGCGATATTGATCGATGAATTTTGCACGATTCCGCGGCACAGCGGTGGCCAGCAGCAGTTCCTCGCGTATTGCCTCTCCGCTCGACGTTATCCGTCACATCGGGCTGGGTATTGCCCTGATCAGCGTTAAAGTTGCACGGGACCGGTGGCGCGAACGGACGTTTGCAAGCTTGGCATATGAGCCATCGCCTGTAATTGTACAGATTCATGACGAACGTATGGGCGTTATTCGCCGTGGTGTTCCTCGCCATTTACACTGCCAATCTGGCCGCCTTCATGATCACGAGGGAAGAGTTCCACGAGTTCACCGGGGTGGACGATTACCGGCTGGCGAAACCGTGGTCCCACAAACCGATGTTCAAATTCGGCACCATACCGTGGAGCCACACGGACAGCACGCTGGCGAAATACTTCAAGGAGATGCATGCGTACATGAAGGCCTTCAACAAGAGCTGCGTGTCCGAGGGGATCGAGGCGGTTATCAGTGGGTAAGCGACAAAACCCGCTATCTCGAGGCCTGATAATAGACCCGGCAATTGCCGAAATTAGCTGGCTGTTGTTGTTACACTTGGACACGCGTCCTCTAACCGTTCTCTCACGCTAAATGGTATATACCTTGTTATCGAAGTTTGTGAAACGTCGTCGCTACACCGTCCATGCTAATCTCCAAATAAGTTCGCGCGGTTTTCGTCGTGACGATTCATACGGGACTGCGATTGGTAGTTGACTACATAGCAAACGATGTTAGATGTATCGCGACATAGCTGACAGGAGATTAGTGTCTCCTGAGGGAGTAAGTAGGGAATGTCGATTAGATGGAGATAGTTTGCTATTGATGAGATAGGTTCCCTGCTGTAACTTTGGAGTTACAGAGACAGGTTTATTTGCTACAATTTGGCGTACTTGTGTTCAGAATTTTAGTCGTTTTACTTCGAGGATCATAAATAAGTGATTAACTGGATTCACTAGGGTGGCTCTCACCTCCTAGTATGGTTCCACTTCATAAAAGAATAAACCCTGAAAAAAGCAATTGTAATCGGCGAACAGTAAAGGGTGCCGACCCAGCCTTAAAGTTTAGAATTTATCAATGGTTTGGGTTTAAAAATTCCTCAAAAATGGTATGTCGTAATGAAATTTTTTAAAATAATATTGAAAGAGCATTCACTTTTCTACAATCACTGTACATATTATTTTTCGTGTTTTCAACCATTTTTCAGATAATAGCGTTTGAATATAGAAAGGTCGGCACTACGCGCGTAATAGACAATATGCCACCCCGTACAGGTGGTACGCGCGTAGTGCGGACCTCCCCATATTCAAACGCTATTATCTAAAAAATGGTTGGAATTAGTTGTAATTGTAGAAAATTGAATGCTCTTTCAATAATATTTGAACAAAATTTCAATAGGACGTACCATTTGTGAGGAATTTTTAAACCCATTCTAAACTTTAAGCCCGGGTCGGCACCCTGTCCTGTTGTCCGATTGCAATAAGCTTTTTCAGAGTTACTCTTCTATAAAGTAGAATCATATTAGAAGGTGAGAGCAAAGAAACACAACAAAAACCAAGACGTATAAAGTAATCCGGTTGAGTCGAGCAAAGTTTTCGTTAATTTTGACAGAAGGCGGGAGAAGCTTCGATAAACGCAACCAAGGTTAGAATGAATTTTTGCCTGTCCGTTTAAGCAAAACAAGCAGGGCGGAGCGACGCGAGTTCAGCGCGTTCCCCGGAACCGGCCCTGAGCTTTAAATGGCCCCGCAGTCTATGAAAAGCTCATCGTAAATTTTGCGGGACCCTGTGCATAAATATTTATTATTATAAAATTTCTGTAAAAAGTCCACGCGGTTCGCGAAAAGCTCATCGTAAATTTTACTGAGCCCTATGCATAGATATTTATTATTATAAAATTTAGAAGTACATAGAAATGCGTATTGTTTGGCCCCGCACCATTTTAGAACCCGGCCCCGCAAAAGTTCACGCCGGCCCTCAAAACAAGTTCCGCACGATCAGCAGTATGATTCGTACGATTCATTGCTCCCTTTTGAAGTCCCATTTACCTCCGACAGTATCTTGATCAGTGCCGTTTCCTTTGCAACAGAGATATGGACGCATTTATCTACGATGGAACGGTTTTGGACTATTTGGTGGCGCAGGACGAAGACTGCCGATTGCTGACCGTAGGATCGTGGTACGCCATGACAGGATACGGTCTCGCGTTCTCCAGGAACTCCAAGTACTTGCAAATGTTCAACAAACGTCTACTGGACTACAGAGACAATGGTACCAATATCCATCATAATTAATTGTAATGAAAGAAAAGGTTCCTTAAACAGAATTTATTACACCCTGAGTTCATCATTTATGAACAGACCATAGGCCAACGCGTGTATAAAGATCTTTATAACCGTCATAAAATTATGTTAAGTTAGTAATTAAATTGCTTTCCCGCGTTCTCTCTCGCCACTTTCATTATCGCTGGCAAAGATTCTTCAGCACAGTTTTGCAAACGCGAGGGAATGTACGCGCCGAAAAGTTGCACTCCAACCTGTGGAATGGGATAGTGTTTATTAAAGCGAGAGCCTTTAAAATTTCAGGGGATTTGGAACGCCTGAGGAGGTACTGGATGACGGGCACCTGTAAGCCGGGGAAAGAGGTTCAAAAGAGCAGCGATCCCTTGGCACTGGAGCAGTTCTTGTCCGCGTTCCTCTTACTGATGATGGGAATTCTCTTGGCCGCAGCCTTTCTACTTCTCGAACATTTGTATTTCAAGTATGTCAGGCAGCATCTGGCACGGAGCGACGGCGGTGGCTGTTGCGCACTTTTCAGCTTGGTAAGCTGTTTCTTGCTCGCGTAACCTATATCGACCCCCGAAATATCGATCACCTACCGTTTACGTATTTCCACTGAGATCGACAAGGGGCCATTTCTTGCACGCGACAGTGAAATTATGCGAAGTAGGGGAAGGTGGGGCAAGACGGGGTGGGGGGCAAGACGGGGTACCCGCCATATCTCAGGATTCAAACACGCGGACCAACTTTGCGCATGCGCGTTAGACGTGTTGTTACCAGCGCAGTTACTGTACTGACAGCCAATGAAACACCGTGACGCGTAACAAAATTACAAAACTATTTGTAATTTCATGGAATTTCTTCCGTATTTCCTTCTTTGTTGCACCCGTGACAGTGCCACGATACTGTAAACGATCATCGGTGTATTTATATGTGTATGAAGCACAATTTAACTGGCTACAAGGTACGTATGTTGTTTTATACTTTTATGAATAATGTTTCGGGCAGTGTTCATATGAATGTAGTAAAACGAGAAGGGGCATGATGGGGTACTGATAATGAGAGGTACCCCATCATGCCCAAATGACAAACTCTTCATCAGGGTCAGAAGAAAACACCAAGGAAGACGAAAATCCTCCATGTTTATATTGTGATGGGCTCTATTTAGAATCTGTAGAAGGGTGGATAAGATGCCAAGTATGTATTCCTATATATGGTCCCATTGGGATAACGATATAGCAAATGGTCCCATTTCTCCTGCGCTGGTGTAGACGATGAAGACGATGATGATATACATACGTGCTTCTTCTGTCAGCGTATTAAATAAATACTATATATATATATATAGTATTTATTTAATACGCTGACAGAAGAAGCACGTATATATAGTATTTATTAAATAATAAATATAATAATTTATATATATATATTTACATTATTTATATCGTTTTTAATTGGTACCCCATCTTGCCCCAGGGGGTACCCCATCTTACCCCACCCGTGGGGCAAGATGGGGTGAAAGGACTTTTTCTGAATTTTTTTAATTATTCTATTAAAACCATTAAATAATCGGTTGATTGATAGTCAAACTGAAAGACTTATTATCAAAGAATAGTTCAGGCACAAAATTGATTAGTTGATTAAGAAAACCTGTGTTTTATTCATCATCAAACCTTAACTACCCCGTCTTGCCTCACCTTCCCCTAGTCGTCGAACGAGGAAACTAGTTTTTGCAGTCAGTTTGTGTGCATCGATCGAACAATTGTGTTAAAGAGCATGGGAAAATCTCTGACGTTCCGTGGAGCGGTTTTCGAGGCCCAGGACATCCTTAGGTACCACAGATGCAGGGATCCCATCTGCGATACGCACTTGTGGAAGGTGAAGCACGAGCTGGACATGGCCAGGATCAGGATACGGCAGCTGGAAAAGGACCTCGAGGCTCACGGGATAAAACCCAGCCAGACTAAGTACGCTGTAACTCTATATTATTCAATTTAAAGTCGTTCTACAATCAAAAGTGCATACACGACTCTGTACGGTAATTGAGATTCTTGGCGCTGGTCCATCCGAGGGGACCTCGAAGGATGTCCCTTTAAATACGACAAGACCCTTTGCAAGAATTTTCTACGTATTTAAATTTCTACAAGCAATAAACGCATAATCACGCGTATGCGGTCGGATCAAAGTTCCTTTCAGTTTCCAAACTTCGAGATTCGCTCAGTATGCAAAGGGGGAAAATAGGGGATCGGAAATAACAGAAGGGTGAAGTTTTCGGGAATTGAGGGCTTCGGAAGTAACAAAACGGAACTGAAATTCGCGACGGATCGACCACTTCCACCTCGCTATTCGATATACCTCTGTACTGCTTTATCCCAAGTACGAACAGCTTCCGTAACGAAATATCCCGCAGAAGCGCTGCAGCTTGCCTCTCACCAAGTTCCCAACTGAACCACCGTTCTAGAAAACCTCCCCCTAACGTCAACCACTATCCACCACCCCTCGAGCCCCCCCCCCCCCCCGAATTACGGCGATGGTCATAAAGCGAAAGTGTATCCGTAGAGGAGAGATCTACGCATGATTACTGCATATAGTTACTTCACTTGTCTTCCACGTAAAATTTTCAAGGATTTAATCTCGTGCCGCGCGAACGTCGAAAGGAAGACAATTCGGCTGGCAGGAAACGCTGGACGAGCTCCTCCCCGCGATTTTCTGCCGCGTTTCTTTGCTGGGCAGTTAACGCTCGATTAATTAACGCCAGAGCTGCCGTAATTTCAAGGCGATAGAACGTGCGAATCGAGCTTAAATCCTGACCTACTTTCCGACGTCACTTGGAGCCTGGCTCTCGCACAGCATGCACCTATCTACTTGTGTATATACATTTACACATACAGACAGGAAATGTATATATAATATTCACGTGTATAACTATATATGTAGGTACGTTCATATCGTGATATCGGCACAAGCATATCGTTTCCTTCTAGTTTTTCTTATCTATCTTTGCGACGTTTTCTGTGCAGCGTTGATCGTAAGTTTGAGACCACCTTTTGGTAAATCGAGGAAAGATTGTGCCATGGAGAGTTAATAGTACACATGAAAAGTTTCGTATAGCATTTGAATATTGTAATATATTTTTGTCGAAGGAAGATTACGTTACTTGGTTAATCGTACAATCAGTGATGCCTGTGTCTCATTCTACTTGAAGTAACCTAATCGTTAACCCCTACTGTACCACAGTTTTTATCACATTCACAATTTTATGTAGATACTTCTTGGTATGTTGCATATTGTCTTTCTTTCGCCATTTAGTGCATGAGGCTTTGATATATATATTTCTTACTTGACGAGGAGATATAGGTACAAATTTAATTTGATAGTGGGAAATTTTCTTTGAAGCTTAAGTCTATACTGAATTAAATTTAATTTAGCGCGAAGAGTGACTTCAGAAGAGAAATTCGGGAAAACTGATTCGCGAGTTTCATTGGCCCGTTAAGTTTGTACCTACAGTACGAAAACACGCTGTGTATTGAGCGAACGTTACGAGGAGATACAGGAGATGGTAATTAGAACTGCTGACAATAAAAGGATGGCAGTGCGGTTGGTGGTCTTAAGCTTATGATGGACGGTGTATTTTTATTGCATCACGTAAGAGACTGTTCACCACAGTGAATTTGCTTCCAATTTCATATATTTCTGTATTAAAATGTTATGCTGAGAAAACGGGAAGAGAAGGGAACAAAGGGGAAAGGGGGAAAAAGAATGTCAGCTGGTTCTATAGAGAAGCAGAACTTCTCAACGACACGAGATCTCGACGAACTTCTCCAGCTCAGCAAGCGAGAAAAGTTTCTTTTGGAAACTTCACCGAGATCAGCTCGAAGGTGTTTGCTGAGTATCCGGGTATATTGTTTCGACCAATGGCGAACGGTGTATAATCGAACCTTTGAGAAAAGCTAGGTGAGATTTCGCGATATCTCGCGTGTGTAAAAATAACAAACTTCGGAATCTTCGTTCCATACCTTCTTCGTCAATAAACGGTTAAATTGAATTTAGAGGATTATAGGATTTGAAACTAGGTCATCGTGATCTGGATGTTCAAATTCTTTCAATCTATATGGCAAAACATTCCAATAAATCCTGCATATATACACTTTCAAGTGAAACATTAATTTTTTAGTTACTAAGACTTCAAATTTTATCAAATAACTCAGCTTCTTAAATACCTCTCGAATATCGAAATGTATTTAATATTTGCTACCGTGTCTTAACTTCCATAATGACCTCTGAAACTTAGTTAGTCGAGTATACGAGTAAAAAACTTCAAAGCATCGTGACCAGAGAAACAATGAGGAAAAAAGAGGTCTCGTGTCGTGAGAGGCTGCTGGTCCATATTAAGAAATGGTTTAGCGGCGAGACGATGATGGAAGAGAAGCCTGGCACATATCCACGTCGGATTTTTTAAAGGAGGAAAACCGGAAGTCTCGGCTGGTGGCGAGGATGCTTTCAAAGCTCGGACCGCCATACACAACCGGAGCCATTGGCGGTGGATGTTCCGCAGCCGCTACCGCCATACTTCGATTCGTAAGTCCGCAATGCCCACAGCACGTAAGAATGTGAAAGTGACGCAGGAACCGAAGGAAATATTTTCTGCTACGATTCAAACGAACGGGGTTAACTTTCAGACGATGTTTCGGTACCGTCGACATCTTCGACTCGAGAAAAGCGTCTCGCAAGTGCAATCACGATTTTTATCATTTCGTAATTTGCATAGGTAGGGTAAAAATTGGCACCCTAAGCGGAAATCCTAATTTGAATGTCTATATTTTTTGCGAAGTTTCTTTATGGTCTTAATTTTCAGTTATTATCGATAATTATCGATTTAGTTTATTAAGTCTTTTATTTTAGAAATATTCAACGAAAAAACAGGCATAAAAGTATAATCATTGGCATACTTAGTATATTTATTGTCACAGTGTATCAATTACTGGCACTCAGACACTAAAAATAAATTGTCGACCTTTTAATAATTCATTCTTCTGATAGATGATACGAAAGAGATGATACGAAAGAAAATATAAATGCTTAAGAAAGCTATCAACTCATCCTCGTTGCGCAATGTTCCTTTTCTATTGTGGGTGTCCTTATCAACATTTTAAGAAACTGCTTAAAACTCAGCCCTTTGTCCCACTGCTATCTTTAAACTTTTTGTGGTGTTATCAGATGTAGTGTGTAGTTCAACTACTGGAATTTGCAGTGCTGTAGTGAAAGAAAAATAAGAAATTGTAAAAAAAAGTAGGTACTTTCTAAACTCATACTTCTTAATATTTTACTTTTTAATCAGGAGTACCAATGATTAGTGCAGTGCCAGCATCAGTGAAGCCAGCCTATATTGAAGACTTATACGTTTCATTATTTTGTTAACCATTTTGCTATTTTGAAATATATAAGCCGAGCAAGTAGAAACGCTCAGTATGTGGTCAGACCTGTATCAGTGATTCCCATCGCGAATACGTGCAGCGTTCCACTTCAAATTAGAGTGAGCATACATGATCAGTAAGCAGATTATTGAAATATCGAACATATTGGTCGAAGTTCGTTGCTTCCCTTGCGCAATAATTGAAACTATGAAGATACGAATGTGTATTCGAAAATCAGGAGGAAGTCTGCAGTTCTGTGGTAGCTGCAAGTAACAATAATTATTTCACGTACTTTACAAGAGATTTAAATCAATCTTTGTACACAAGAGAATCCGTGGCTGCTTCGAGAATTTACTACCCCTCAGTGACATTATTAACGAAAACCATGGATACCTTTGACAATTCGTTAGCTACCACAAATGCCCTTTCCAAACGAAATCTATCTCTTGGCAAAATTATCTTCATCTAGGTCATTCAATACGAACAGGAGGGTATGCTTGAACCAGTCGAATCGAGATTCTTTTTTTCTCCGAGTCCATAATAACGAGTAGCTTCCCTAAGCAGTTTTCTTGCGACGTGATTGTGCTCGCGAGATGTGTTTACTGGGTCACGGATACAGGAACTTGGCACGGGGACAGCGGTACACCGAACCAGCTGCCAAATGTCCGAAAAATTCACGCTGCTTGTTCGCCAGCTGGTGTCGGTTTGAGGCGGGCGTCGTTCGCCGCTTAAAATGGACTGGAAACCAAAGTGTCACGTAACATGTGGTACAACCATGACACCTGGCACGCCTGCTTAACAGGACGCGATATTGTCCTCGGCCCGAACTGATTTGAAATTCTAAATCATTCCAATGCCCAGCAGAAAAACATTTCCAGACACCACCGGATTCTGGGGCACTGCGAAATTTGCCGATTTATTATATTCGAGCGTGGCAGCGAAGTTCCTGCGTCACTTTGGAACCAGTTCGAGGGTGCACGCAGAAAGCGACGTGTCGATACTTTCGTCCCCGGTCGTTTCGCAAAGTAGGCGGTAAAGTTGCAGCCGCGGCGAAACGAGGAGAATCGAAAGAGTCATTCGAACGTCTATAAATCCGTGCGCCGTCGAGCGAGAATGAAATCGATTTCGTGTGGCTCAATGAAGTATATACGGTCTTCTACAATCTACGATTCCTTGGTGTCCCCTGGTTCAAGTGACATCAATAGTTAGCAAGAAAAAAATCAAGGCGAACGACTGTTTGAGCGTCACGAAGATCGATGATAACGATTCTAGAAGATGGAACGATAAAGGGTAGATGTAGATTAGCCGCTTCGCTTGGTAGCCGAGAGAGTCTGCATACACGCACTCGAGGATTCTTCTTTTATTTGACATTTTCGTTTTGAGATCGTATATTTTGGTATAGTATCGATCTGCCCAATTTTCATCTGCTCGATAGCATGGCATGCGAGTTCAGCGACGAATTCTCGATCGACTCGGGGAGAGATGTATCGGGAGCGCATAGCAGGCACATAAATTGTCTGCGACTGCGACAGGCCGACGAAGCAGGAGAACGATTTATTCTAGTCGGGGGAATTTGCTGAAAATTAGAGGGAAACCAGGGATAGAGAATACTATGGACGCGAGTCATTTGTATAGTGCGCGCCGTATAATGTTGGAATCTAAACTATTTCCTCTGTTTTTGGTGGCGCGAGGGAACACTTGCAGGGAGAAATATATGTATATGTTTTAAACCAGTAGCGTAAACTGGAGAGATGTTAGTAGTACAAGGTAATTCACAGTTACTTAACATGTATTAAAGAAGGAAAAGGACAAAATTTGTATGCATTTTCACACCTGTAGTACAATCACAAACGATGCGATATTATAATATAGGATGTAAAAATGTGAATGGAAACAAAATGAAATAAAAATATAAATGAGTATGCTTTGAACGTAAAAAGAAACAAATTTGAGTGTCAATGTAAGTTCAGAGTGGTACAACTTTAATTGTAAAGGTGCAAATCCACGATGAGACAAAAATATCGTGTCTCTCACGAGACAATTATTTAATTATTTTTAAATTATTTTGTCATTAGTTTCATGAAATTAGACTCTCGTATTTACATTATTTACATTTACTTGTTGCTGAGATTTTTGCCTTATGATAGAAAAGTCCCATCATGGATTTGCACCTTTAGTGCTATTTATATGATGTATTAAAGAAGTTAGTACATTCACAAAAAATGAAATGTTATGATAGGATACTTAAAGCAATCAGAAATATTAATATTTATATTATATAGTAAAATGTCCCAAAAACATGCCAATGTTCTCCCAGTTTACGGTACAGAATATAATAATAATAAAATGATCAAATCAGGCCCAGCATGCTCGATTACCACATTGCCCACAACATATACAACAGCATATACTGATTAACTTATACTGCTATTGCTCTGTTGAATGTTGGTGATCCTTGTGCCACCAAGAGTACCAATAATACTTTAGGTTCTAGCATTAACTCGCTCACTCTGTGTACGCATATCTGTCTGTATATTTCTAGGCAGCACACGACATTCTCTTCCATGAAATCGTTACATGGGAATTCTGTTCAACCTAGATTCATCGACGTCATCGATGCCACCAGGCCTAGGGACATGACCAGGAATCATGTTGTCAGCACGGAGTACGCGGACAAATTTCTACCACCAGAGATCTATAGGTAGGCGAAATACGAAATTGATTTTTCAAGAAACTTTTCTAATGGTCCAGAAATTCTTGACAAAAATATTCGACTTGTAGAGTCACGTAAAATGAATTACGATTCTTCTTCGCCTCAATGGTCTTGAACGAAAGAATCTCTTTACCCTTTGAAGCCACCTGAAGTTTATCCCACACATTTCTTTACACCCCTTCCTCGCTTCCTCCCAATCTACCTCGTACAAATCGAGTAATCCTGTTAAAATCGAACGATTGCGATTGTTATCGCGTTAGAACCTTCCACCTGTATCAATGTCCCACAGAAACTATTTCCCGGATAAAATTCCCCGCGTTCTGGAGCATCGGTTAGAAATACGAAATTCGCTCGCCCGCTATCCGAAACTGTTTCTATTGTCCCTTCCGAGTGTCCCATTGCAATTGGGAAAGATTGTGCGAGATTTGCACAGAGATATCCAAGCTCTGCCGACTTACCGCGATGGTTTTCTAATGTAACGAGAGAAATCGAATTCTGGATGCAGGATCCCGGACGACGCCGCCGCCAGAACAGAAATCGCCGAGATGGAGACAGTTCTGTGATCGTAGAGAGCCGGCTCCAATTGCCTAGCCCCGTCAGCGGAAAGGGAAGCGCGACTGTAAGAGTCCTTCGGGAGCAGATCGGATCGCCTCCCCATTTTCGACAACGAGTTTCCTGCCTCGGTAGCCTCTGCGAGGCTTCCCTCGAAACGACCCACCCGAAACAGAGGTATTCGGGTGCCGACTGAAACTTCCAGGCGAGCTGGAGAGATCGAGGATGACTTCGAAGTTTCTTCGTACACGAAGGGGGACACGGGAGAGCGTTCAGTGCCTATTGAAGAAAGCTGAGAAAGACCGAGATTCGATCGTTTTCCTATTGCCAGCGCGTGCTCTTTTTCATCGGAAAGGTTCGAGCAGACCCGCCTGCACCTGAACGTCGCATTGTTCCTTCGCGGAGAACGGCAAGTTGTGGCAAATATTTGCATTGTGATCGCGTCGGGACGTTGAGACGCCTTGGAGACACCTTGTAGAGTCTGCGGTGTTTGTCGTACTGTCCAACGAGACGCTCGAAGATGATGCATCGATCATCTAGCGTAGCTACACTACGGGGTACGTTTATATTCTACACGGGATGCAAGAGAATTGGAATCCGTGCGGCCGCGCTATGATTTTACTGTACACGAGCAAAGGAACGGATATACGTAAACTGTGTTTATAGTTTTGGAACGAATCATTTGTATCGGATGCTCTGTTTCGATTGGACTCTTCTTGTGTTTCAATCGCGTCTCGTTTAGTATCTAGAAATTATCGGGAAGGCACGGGCCGATGTTTCGAGCTGAGAATTGTGGGTCGAACGACTTCGTGGTGTTAGAAGAAGAAGTTGAATGGAGATGACAGGAGAGAGTACAGCAGCTGGCACCAAGGTAAACCGAGGAATGAAAACGAAAAGAGAACGCAAGTTTATTCAGGCAGCAACAATGCAATAGATAGTTATTGAAATTCCTAAATCTTTTGAGAACTCATAAAACTTTGTACGAAAGCTTGTGGCCCGTTTTAAAAAAACAGGGCGAGCCTCCAGCCAACGATCGTTCGTTAAAGCGAACACCATGGCGAATAAATTGTGAAACCAATCGCGGTATCTTGATGGAGAATGTCAATGTGTATCATACGAGGTAAACCATGACGTTTAGCTATGTCATATATACATATACATATATATATTTAATACGTAATGTACACACGAGATACTATTACACGTTAAGTATGTATATTGTGGTAAACAATGAAATATTCTAAAAGAAACCTACTTCCAAGATGTAATATGCTCAACAAACGTACACGTATAAATAAATTCACCGGGTGTAATAAATCGAATAAATAATACGTACATCAAGGAGTGTCAGGTGTCGCGCGATATTTCAAATTTCATGAGAGAAAGTAAACGGGATGGTCCTGTGATGATTACCACCTTGACTGTTTTTGAAACTATAGGATGAAAAATTTGTTCTTTGTACATGATGTTCTTTCCTTATAAACAGTGGCGGATTTAATGAGCGGCCGATGAGCAATTGCCGCCCGGGCCACTAACTTTAGAAGGCCCCCCAGGGCCCTATATTTTTTTCTGTACTACTACACTTAGCCCGGTTTTAGTAAACTACCTATTGATTTTCCCGAAAAATGGGGCCCCTCGGAATGTTTGCCACCCGGGCTTGTTTCCTTAAATCCGTCACTGCTCACAAAACTAAGAACCTCTACCTACAAAGAAACTATTATAGTCATAAAATGACTTCTGACTCCTATTGCTTTCAAACATGCTCGAAGGGAAGATTGTTATTGGGTCGTCCTGTATTTGGAGCTTATTTAAACGAAACAGAGTAATCGGAAGAATGTAGACAAATTGGTACGAAATATTTTAAAATACGCGAACTTATGCCCGAGGCGGTGAGTTTCAGCGCGCGACTCGTGAAGTGATATTTTTTTGGTAAACGATGAATCGATTTCGTTTGCAGAATCGTGAAGGCAAACGATCACGCTGACTCGACGTCCTGGCACTCTGCGAATGTTTCAAGAGACACCTATCCTCGTAAAGAATAGTTGAAGGAGGGAGCCGTTTTCGAGCCCGAAAATAAAACCAAGAAATTTTGTGTGTGTAGGAATCGACAGAGATAGGATTAATGTTCTAAAACTACGTCCGCTGTACATATAACGCATTGTACCGTATAAGCCACAAAGTAAGCCACGGAAGAACATTGTTTTTTGTACCGTTTTACTTGGGCGTTAAGAAAAATTTGCTGTAAAAATGCCCCTCGGTCCTGGCGGTCCTTGAGACTCGAGGATTGGTTAAAGAAGCACTTCCTTTTCCCGTCAGATTCAATTGGGATTTCATTGAAACTTTGAAGATTGCCAAACGATTGTTTCCCAGAGCTCTACTATTGTGACTTACACCGCGCGCCGAGAATTCCGCTAGAAAGCACTTGTCTCGACTCCTTGTGCGTCGGACAAGTGAACCGAACCATTTGCGAAACCGTTCGAGCCGTTCTCTCAGGAAAAATTTCAAACCGAAGACATCCTCGCGCGAGTAAAGATAAATCAAAGCTCTTCGGCCCGATTTTTAACGATTTTTATTGGCAGACACTTGCGGGTACCTAAAGTTAACGACTACTGCGAGGACGAGACACAAGTGCTGTGCGCAACACGATTTCTAATAATATTGCGTCGCTAACGGAGAACATGTTGTTACTGTTGTTGTTAAAGATAATGGAAGTGTTACATTGTTAAGTCGCGAGGGAGGAAGGCGGAGGGGAACTGTAGAAAGGGAATGAGAGAGGACGAGAGAATGAGATTATGTATTAGTTATTTAAATCAGAAGATACAGGAACTCGGTTCCAGACGTATCGACTGCGTCGCAACTAACGTCTCTATCTACTACTGTTAAGTATGTAAAACACATAAGCTTTACTCATTCTTCGATCAACAGAGGTGGACGCTGTTTCCATCCGACCCAAGACGATTTCTTTCGAACGGTGTGCGCACTCGCGGCTCATGAATCATTACCCTTAAGACTAACGATAGAAACTTCGAATGTTTGGACGTAAAACTCGATGGTGTTTCGGGACAATAGATCTCATTCCACGGATATGAATTTTTATCGGAGAATTCGCAGCGATACAACGAATACGATTTATTTAATGTAATTGGACTATTCCCCTCGACGCCGCAACAATCAGTTTCTGACCGTTTCTTCACGCAGGCAACAATGGTGCAAGCGATTTCGTGAGAATACTATGCACTGGGCGAGGTAGTAAGTTTGTTTGAGTGTTTTAGCTTGGCCGCGTCTGATGGATATTACATCAATATAAATATTAATAATTAACGATACACCATTCCATTTTTCATTGATTTTTGGGCTGCTCAAAGTGCTTGAAAGTTTAACTTCGAAGAGTAACTTGATGAGTCAAACGTTTGCGAGTTTCATAAAAATTAATCCTTGAAGCAAGGTTTTAAACTAATCGTTCTTGGAGTGCTTGCAATATAAACTTATTACTCAGTCCAATATTTTAACTCTATCAGAAAATATCCATCAATGAACCCGTATTCTAAATGTGATGTTAAAGCAATCAAGCAGGTAATCAACAAAGCACTGCCCAACAGCAGGTTCATGAAGCGATTAAATCCAATTTCAATCCAACGAGGTCCTCATGGTTTCGATTTTGAAAGGAAGGACTTTAAGGCCGGTATTCATAGTCGCTACTTATTCTCAAGCAAATGCTTAAGCATGCGGCATCCTCTACTAACCTAGTAGCTAGCAAAGGATGCCGAATGCTTAAGCATTTGCTTAAGAATAAGTAGCGACTATGAATACCGGCCTAAGATTCAGTTTCCCCTGTCATGCACGAATCTGTACTTTGGATTAACCCGTAATCGAAGAAACGTGCGTATTTTTTTAGTAGATTGTGATAAAACGATCGTGCCAGAGTTTCTGATCGATACGACGAGAACCGTAGTCGGATGTATGTAACGTAAAAATCGTGCGCACACGCGAAATAGCGGCCTTAATGATTTTTCAGCGTCGTACTCGTGATCTCCGGACATTCTCGTAGCCGTAATTGTAGATTAGTCGTTGCGACATTATCCACTGGCTTTCCTTTCACCACATTTCATCCGGACACTCATGATCTTCACGCTCTTATCCGACGCCGGGGCTCTTTCGATTGGAAAGCTCCGTCAATTCACTTGTCTCGAATATGATGTGCCAAATAATTCTTATGCGTGGAACAAATGCGGATTAAAATAGAGCTCAGAAATCAGCTGAATACAAGCATATCAATGACATTGCCAAATAATTAATTTCCTATTCTGGTGAATGGAACTTTCGTGTGGGAAATCAATGGAGAACGTATATAATTGAGGAACTTGTAGCAAGAGGGGTGAAGCTCCATTTTTTACAGTTCTTGAGTTATGCCGTGTAATACACGTAAAAAATAATTCTACATCCTTTGGTGGTCACGTATTATAGAGTATTTTTTCGCCAAAAATAGAAATAAAAACTTATTAACGCAATAACTACTACTTATTGTGTGAAAATATATATTTTCCAATCAGTGTTCTCTTTTTAATGTTAAGTGAAAGCAATAATTTTATAAACAGTTTTTTCTAATTTACTCGAAGCTGATAAAGATAGAGCTGCATCAATCTTGCTGCAAGCAAGGGGTAGGGGTAGGTTTCAAATTCAATTGTAAGAAGATTGTATGCGCATTACAAGTTTTGGAAGTTCTAGCATCGTTCAAATGGAAAGATTAACGGAAGAAGAAGAGCAGGGGTACCATTAATAACAATCGACTAATTTCTGTTGTGAAGTTCAAACCAATCCACAGTCACCAAATTGAACAAGAAATCGAAAGAGCCCGAGGCTTCATTTGTAACAAGTCTAAAACCGCATTCATAAGTGGACCCTTAGCTAGATCAGTAAATACGGGAGGAAGCAACTGAACGTCGCTAATGTAGGCGTCGAATTTTTATCCGCCAGAAGAAGAAAAATTAAGATTGCTGTGACATCACGATCATAGGTATAATTATGAATGCGTGTACCATCGGTATAACGAATTCGTGCATGTATACCCGCGCGTGTACTTGTCTATGTACATAAGGAAAAAAATGAGATAAGGCAGAGCGGTGAGATTTTCGTGAGTCTTCGTTCATGCTTTTCGTCGCCACCATCGAGGATAATTAGCGACAAGGAGACCCTAGGAATAGCGTAGACCAGTGAATAAGTTTAGCGACGAAACCTCGCTGATCTTGGAATCTTTTTCGAGAGCCTCGTGGCCGGGAGGCGTTGTATTTGTGTCGGCGTACATTTTTAACGGGGGAAGAAGAAGAAAATTATACTAACGATAAATCATAACATTGATAAGAAAAAAAAACCGTAAGCAGCGAAGATAACGAAGTTCGCGAGTTCCGCGGAGGGCACGGGGGAAGTTCGATGAGCGATGTAAACGAGAAGCCATTGCAAACATTTGTACGTTAAATGATCGTCGACGAAATAGTTTCGCGGAACGTGCGAACCGATGGCTTTTAAGGAACATATGTGGTACGTGATTGTATGTTGTTTCAAATAAAACATTGTTGTTTTGTATACTATATCGCCAGCGTGTGTTGGACGATATTTTATTGCTGTAGCCGAGATAGAAAACAGTGGCTGTTCATTGGTCAGTTTTTGATCTACACCCCCTTAGTTTCTGCTTTCCAAACGGGATAATAAAGATAGGGAGTAATGACATGTCGGGGATATCGAACCAGTGCCTTTGAATAGCCAAAATTTTCTGTTTCCAGTGTAATAACCACCTATCATTTTTTTTTTATATTTTCTATATATTCCTTATAATACAATAGATTTATTGAGACGTTTTTACTTTTTATTATAACGGTATTGTATATTTATTAGACGGTAAACCAAGACGGTAAAAAAAGAGTGGAATTTCAAATCCTTCCTATTCATAGCCTTCAATTTTGAGAGAATAGAATAATGAGGAAGAAGAAATATTAAACTAATCGAAGAGGGTGTTGAGGCCCGGTTGAGGGGTGATAACAGAAACTTATACTATATTTCAGATACGCCATTCGCGATCTCAAATACGACGAAGTTGGAACTAACAAGGAAACACCCGGGACTCGGAAATTCAAAAAAAAATCTGTAACATTGTAAATATGTAGGGAATTTCCTGTTGATTACAACGCAATTTTTGCTTGTTGCCCAAATTCACTCTAAGGGGTGTAATTAACCCCTGAACATCCGGTTATTTTCCGATTTTGTGTTATACAGTCAACCCTCCTATAACGCGATTAATTCGTACCGCGTTATATGGAAACCGTGTTATAAGAAACTTAGAATTACATAGCACAAATCATATTAATTCGTACCGCGTTATATAGAGACTGTGTACCGTGTTATATGGAAACCGCGTTTTAAGAAATTCATAATTAGTAGAAACCAGATTAATTCGTACCGCGTTATATGGAAACCGCGTTTTGAGAAAACCGCATTATAGGAGGGTTTACTCTACAAAAGGCAATAAATATATGGTTACATATTTCAAAACTAAAGGTGCGTCTACACGACGACACTTTTATGTCTAGATCAAGTATATACGACAATCAAAAAAAGTTCCGGAAGATTGGAAACTGCTTAGAGTCCGCGACACTGAATTTGACCTGTCGTTGCGGGAGTTGCAGCTAGAGCTAGACTGATAACACTGCAATAACTAGCCCTAGCTAAACACAAAAGACACTTGATCTAGACACAAAAGTGTCGTCGTGTAGACGCACCTTTAGTTTTGATAAAAAATAGCAATGCTGCATCATTTCGGCAATGGCAGGGGAATTCCCTGGCAAATGAAATTGAAAAATGTTGATGTACATGCATAAAATCAGGGGAATTGCCTATTAATTTCAACCGTAAAAGTGAATTAGAAAAATTCATGCTATAGGGAGACTGCTTAAGCTAATTAAGTTGTATTACTATAAAGAAACCGTGTTATAAGAGTACCGCGTTATATGGAAACCGCGTTATGAGAGTACCGCGTTATAGGAGGACTGTCGCAATTTTTGCTCCGCGTTATATGGAAACCGCGTTATGAAAGTACCGCGTTATAGGAGGGTTGACTGTAACTCGTGATCGGTACAATAATTTTTTTACCAAATGATAGATTTAACTAAAAGAAGTAACTTTTGTCTTGAAACTTTCTTAAAAACTAATAATCGAGGACCAGATAATCGGAATGACAAACATTGCGAATATAAAAATATTTTATTTCTTACATGTTCGTCATATACATTCGAAATACTATTTTATTTACACACATTTTGACGTCCACTGTTTAAGGTAATATTGTAAATATTGCTATTTCTAATTCAACCTGGCCTCACCTGTATACGCCATCGCCTTCTTGTATATACACGCAGTGTTTTGTTTATGTGGGGTGCGTATATACGAATGTGCTAACGTCCATGTACCCTTTTTCCTAAATTTTATTCATATCTGGGGTGAAAAAATGTTATAACCATTTAGATGTTTCAAAAAATTCCATTCCCTCAGCTTTTAAACGATTAAGTACAGGACGATAAATGTCTGCTGTAAATGGAAGAACTACGCCTCTTTGTTGAATTTCACCTGAAATAAATGTAGTTTAATCAAAGATTCTATATTACCAAACACATTTGTCAGGAAACTGGAAGTGTTATACCATCAAGAATCATTTTAACAGCTATAGCTGTGGGATATCCGACTGTACGTGCCATAGCAGAGTGCCCATCAATCTCCCCATACATTACTAAATTAATTCCTTTGATTTCTCGTCTATTATCAGGCCAAAGTATACCGATGTCGTGCCTTAAAATTACAAGATCCCGTTCATTCCGCTCATAGCACAATTTCTTTGCTAAGTAATGAGTAAGCGTGTCCAGGGGCGTGTTTAATTTCAAAACTAAATCTTCTTTCAGAAGTCCTAAATCTTCGATCGCTTGTACGGACACTTCTGAATTTAACATTTCTCCTAATTTTCTCTTCAGATTCTCATAGAAGATATTATCGTTTGCCAAGCCGAGTAAATTACAGATCAGTACTCTCTGAAAAAAAAATAAGAATGGTTTAGTACTCCTCGTTCTGTATATTCGTGAAGTATTCGATAATATAATTGCGTTTATACCCATGTAATATCTGGTCCATTTGGGTGTAAACACGGATGTGGATTAGGATCGATTAGTCCAAGGCAGTGTAAAGCTTGTACAGTGTTGCAGAAACCCTTGAATCTTAATGTGCCACGCATCATTGTATTGACAGTATTAAGACCATACAGATCTTTATAAATTGTACTGTCTCGATTGGGGAAGCCCTCCAAAGCGAAGCCCGGTAAAAAGTCCAAATCCTGAACAGCAGACATAAGCTCTCCTCCTGCTGGGATTTCCACTACCTGCGAAATGGCATTAGAGCATAACTACGCGTAACTTAATGTTTAGATAAAGATAGCAACATCTTCCTGTTTCTTGGTTCTTGCGATCCACTCTGGCCATTTATAAGGCAAATAGAATAACACTGCCAGATCCCCTCAAGGTGGCAAGGAGATACTCCTAGACTCTTTAGACAGAAACATGTACAAGATGTTTATGGGATGTTTAGATATTCAATGCATTTCCATATAAAAATATCCCTCAATGCTTACAAGATTTCAGGGTCAATTTTATTCCTTTAAATAGGACCATTTGTTTCTACCTACCTGGGCGTAAATCTTGTAAAAAGGCGAGTTGAATGACCTATAAGATCTGCATCAGACAAAGTAGAGATTGTTGCGATTACGCAAAGACCCCTCAGCACAGGGATGTAGATTTATTAACAGAGGCAGTATTTCGTTAGCACCAATGTATTCACAATAACTCCTCTATATACGTCACAATACAATACACAGAGTAAAAGCTATAAATTGAGGGAATTCAATATATTCGCTCATTATGACGTTCAGAACGAGATTGACAGTCAGTCGATAAGAAGCCGCCGTTGGTAAGGACCAGCAGGCTATGATCGACCTATACCCGGTGCTCGCAACAATATTTTAGAATTTAGATCTTTTATGATGATCGTTTTCGAGGAATTTCACGGTCGTTTAATTAGTATTGCTTGGGAATCGTATCACTGCGTTCCCGTTTTCTTACGATGGCAGATTACAGGTCTAACAAGATTGGTAATATTGATTTTGGGAGAATAGAAGGAACATTTTAGAGAAATTGTAGCTAGCATTCCGGTCATTTCACAATGTCTGAAACTTGATAGCGCTGAATAGCCTTGAGTAACCTCGGACGGCTTATATGTTATAGGTCATTGAACTCGTTTTTAACCTTTATTGTAAATTTGAAGTACATAAAATTTACAATTTCAATGAAAAAATTCCAGCCCTCTAAAGGTTAAAACTGTACGCCTACGTAAACAGAAATATATGGTTCGATTTCAAAGAAACACTTTAGAGTGTCCCCCGCGATACAGATCAACTTCCATTTCAAAAATGTTTTCCAGCACCTACTTTTGTAGATATTCGCATGGAGAAATTAAAATGGGATACCCTGTATAAGTTCGTGTATTTTCGAAGCAGCAACTGGGTCGCAATATGAATGAAGAATTACCCAAATGGGAAATAACACATACTGAGCTACTGTATTTATACAACGATTCGTTTTACGAGGGTTGATTTATTAGCCATCCCTAAGGACTCCCCAAGTAAAACGAACCATCATTAAGCATTTTTAAGCTTCGGAGTAAGACGAAACGATTATTCAGTTTTCAGCAAAAGTCTTTCAAAAGTTGAAATTAATTTTTTCGTAAAATTGAAATCTCAAAGTGGAATTCGTAAAATACTTCAACTTACCCGCTTGTCCTGGCAGTACCTCGCTGGCGCCAAAGTATTTAGTAGTACTCCTCGCGGTGACCAGTTGAATTTGTAGCGCAAAGGGTTGGATGAACATTCTGGGGCGGGTAAGCCACCACACCAAGATACAAAAGATTCTATTTTACCACCAGCTTGCTTTACGTTATCGAAACACTCTAGAGCCAGTAAATGATCGATACCAGGATCCAATCCTATTTCGTTAAGTATAGTCACTTCCGCTGCTACGGCCCTATTAATAATAAAGTTGTTATATAATAGCTGTGGCCTATTATGTATCCAAGAAAAGCCTATTTAGACTAGAAATGTATAATATATAACAAGTAGAGAAAACATTAATGCTCACTCGTCGTGTAAAGCTTTGACATTCTCGTTCGTATAACTCGCTGTTACCAGGTGTGTTTTAGCAGCAATACATGCTTTACCGATAACGTGGTGTAGCGAGTAAGGTAGCAATGAAACCACCACATCCGCGGAACTGACGATGTCGTTTAAAGTATCAGGGCGTTCTAACACGTTCAGGAACACTGCTTCCACGCCAGGAAATTTACTTGCTAATACATCGGCCTCTTCCTTTAATTGAGACGCAACGATTAAGCGTATGTTACTGGCCCTATGTAAATATTCCACTAACGGAGCGGAAACGTATCCTGCGCCCAAGACGACAACCTATTTGTAGAATGAAACGTAAATTAAAGTAAGTCAATACACTGTGTATTCACTATAAGCTCGCAGCTCGAGAGCAGTGGCGAGCTTACAGCGCGAAATATATGTCTCTGAGGCGAGTTTCTACTCATTTTCATTTTTGGCAAAACAATAGCTTGCTCATGTTCATAATTGCCAGAAATGGTGGGGATAACGATGATGGTGAGTAAGGGCATTTATTAGATGTGCTCGGCAAAGTTGGGCATTATACGAATCAATTTTTATGCGAATTACGTCGAATAAAAATTCCGCATAAAACGAAGGTATTCGAAAATAACGAATAATTCCGAATAAGATTTGCGAATAAAATTAATTTATTCGGGAATAACTTCATTTTATTCGAAATTTGTATTCTAAGATTATTCGAATAAATATTTATTATAATTTTTATATAAAAATTTATTAGAATAATGGTGCTCGGCTTAAATGGAAAGTTCAGCGTGGACCACCGGTGGAATTGTGGGAATTTATTTGGGGTACATAACTTTTCCATACCGTTTTATTCTGTTCCTCTCTATTATCGGCCTTATGCTTACTTCGCTGATTTAGCAATCTCAGTTCTTGAATATATTCAAAATTGGGAGTTAGTCGTCCGTTAGACGCAATTATTGCATCTTGCACGGCTGGGCTGAAATTATGTTCTTCCAGTGGTAACTTTGCATCCGATTGAATAATGTCCAACACGTATGGGTACAAAAGGTTCCCATAGAAATCGGTAGATTCTTTTGGAAGCTGAGTTGGCATATTGTCAATAGAACACACTAACACTCCTGGTCCCTTGAAGGACTTTGTGTCCTTGTTACGATCGGCATCGTATAAACAGAACGGCGTGTCTATCGTTGTACATTCGTTCATAAATCTATAAATATTTTAAAAATTATGCACAAAAGTGCTATTAATATCTGTGTAAAACAAAGTTTCTTCTATTGCGTCAATGATCATCAAAATAATGTACTTTGTAATAAATGAAATTACAAATCCCCAAAAATAACAATCATATACCAATTATGTACATTTTCGACGGAAATTTTTCTTGCTTTTAGCTTCCACTTTGCTAAATCTTTCAAAGATTTCCTAAAATTTTCGTGTTAATTCTAAGATACCCCTTTATACAGTATTACGTAAAACTATATGTGCTTTAAAATTAACAAATACATTATTCTCCAGACATCGTTTTCGGCTTCGATATTTAAAATGCAAATAATACTTTGTGTTTACAGTCATTTCAAAACTGAAAGAACGCTCTTTCACAACATGTAAATGAATTTAATAAACACATAATGTTCGAAATTATATCTTCAATGTGTTATTTCACGGTTTTCCTTGCTCTAAACTCCATTCGAAAGTAATATTTACGGTAACATCGTATTATGTTAATCTTACTCGATACTGCCTCCAGGATCTGCCGATATATCACAAATAGCTAACATTCTGTGAGGCAAAGCAGGAGCACCGACGCTTATAGGTAGCCAAGGAGTGTAAGCTGGCCTTAGTAAATATTTAGCATCGGGCACAGTCAATAATTTTGGAGAATCAACTGCCCAATATATACCGTTAATTATCACGGACGCGTATGGAGCAATCTTTTTGCTGAAAGTGGAAATATATTTCTCAGGGTGCTTGTCATATTCTCTGGAATCAAAACCACCTCCTTCTTTCCGTTCTAGATGATGTCTCCGTCTTACCTCGCACCCATATATCTTCGTTGTATCTAAAATTGATGAATTTTCATTTGTCATTACACGAAGCTTCCTCCTCGAGAGAAACAACTTCGAAAATTACTCGACAAAATACGCAGATATCATCATATACTATAACAATCTTCTTGCATATAATTAGACGAGTATAAACGTAGTTTCTTGTGATCACGAGAATTTTTATATGTAGATGTTCTTTTGAAAATTTTACCCGTGAGAGTGAAAACTTGAAATAGGAACGTAGACTAATTTTGTACAACGTGTTTATATTCGCTAATTCGTACAATTTGAACTACGTTACGTTTGAAAAATACTAAACCGCTCGAATTTTAAAAGAAAGCGAAGATTTCATTTATTTTGAACATTAATTGGAACTTACCGCCATGTTCGGCGACTTTTTTCAACATTTCTGGAGGTACATATTCATGCGGAAGTTCTTGGAAAACCTCCTGACCTCCTTGGCTGACATTACCACTACCAGTGAAAATGAAGGTCAACGGCCCAATAGACTTCGGCATGGCACCCAGTGCTATTTCATATCCCGCATCTCGAATTGCTTGTCGCGCCATCGCAGAGTCTCTGTAATTATGGGCTGGTCCAATATGCTAACAAAAATATCGATATTTGTATGTTTTCTATTATCAATAATCACCTTCATACTAAAAATATTGGCGGGAAGATTTTGTAATGAACCATACTAAATAAAATAATATAAAAATGACGTTACGAAAACAAAAAGTGTATAATTTCAGTGTGCACAGTATGATTAAGAAGAATGTAAAGTTGCTTTGGAATCTTTGCAACAGTATATCGCGTGACCATTCAGTTGGTCATGAAACTAAGATGAAGTTTATTTGAAACTAGCTGACCCATTATGCATGATGTTTCTAAAATAAAAAAGCCTAAAAAAATAGTGTATAATCTAATCTAGGACATATGTAATGTATATTCAAAATTTCATTTAAAATCCGTTCAGCCGTTTAGGCGTGAAAGAAGGACAAACAAACAAACAAATAACGTTTTACTTTTATATGTCAGTAAAGTAATAATTAGTACGGGTAACAATTTAGAAATGCACCTTTTAAATTACAGTGATTGATAAGTAAGATACTCCAATAAAGTACAATATATTTAACACACATATATAAAATTTAGTATTTGATATTCGATATTCTAACAAGAGTCGCGCTAAAAAAATCGTGAAGTAACGAATAAATCGATTATTTCGTACAAATCCCTCTAATGTTACTTTTAGAGTAATTTATATAATAAAATCGCTAGGATAAAAAAGTCGACGTCACCTGCGATCAGTCCGAATCAAGGATTGTAGACATTAAAGCACTCTCGCGATATTCTTAAATTATATTCAGCTTTTGTTTAGAAAAACTATTGATTCTCATAATAACTATTTTAAATTTAATCCACACTTAATTTACTTTACCATAAATGGTGTATGATGTCCAAGAGCCAACAATCTCAATCCAAGCCCGTGCAATATGTTCACCATGCCAGCAACACCAGCATATTTTCCAAAAGCAACCACCCTTTGTCCTTTATCGTCTGTCAGCTTCTCATAATCTAACAAGCGTATATTCTTCTCAAGAATGGCATCCAGAAGAGGCATATTACTCTCCTGCGCCTTTATAGTGTGCGAAAAAAAGCAGTAAGTTTTGTTAGACAGAAGCTGATCCACAGGAACTTGCTTCACTCCGAAGATAACAGAGGCAGGGCTAATATCCTCTTGCAGTAAAGCACCTGCAGCTTGGTAAGATTGTGCAGGGTAAGCCCTTCTGTTACTGGGTTGAACAAGGACCTTCACTCCTGCCCTAATTAATCGACGAACGTTTGCAGGTGCTAAAGGAGCTCTTCTTTCCCATACCGACTGGTCTTCTCTCCTAATTGCGATTACCTTACCTTCCAAGGTCTGCAAAAGATACTCTCAATTAGTTAAAACATCTTATTTCGATTTCCTTTAATACATATGCTTGTCTTTATGTCTCCAATCACACATTAATTGTCGTTTATTAGAATATATTATATAATCTATGTACGCATACATATCTATCTTACATTGATGCAACGTGTCGCCGGCGTAACTGTAGGTATTGTCAATAAAAAGCGTTTATTAAATTCGCACTTTGGTAATCGCAAAATCCACATAGTATCTTCACGCAATCAAATAATGTGTGTGAAGAGGTTTCTGAAAAATACTATATTTAATATTTCGATACGTTTGTTGAATACACAATAATAAAGGAGCAAGAAGCTACCGAGCACGACAATACAATACGCTCACTTCACTTTGGAATTAAAGATGCTGTATTGCTGTGTTGATATTGCATAGGTCAGGAGGGTCAATGCGAAAGTCAGGATATATTACTACATCACTGATAAGCTGGAAGCCATACTCATATCAAAATAATTCAACTCTTTTCAACCACACTATCCTCGTCACTATAAATAGCCTACCTTAAAGAAATTTCCGGTAGTTTCGATCTGGGTTTTCCTGGGGTCAATAAATTATTACTTATTAAATCAATTCTTGTACTACTTATTCATTCCATTTCTAAGCATTATCGTATAACACGATAACATGGCTGAATGTAACAAAACACAAAGAAAGAGTAGTAGGGATTAATAAATTTATTACTATACAAATTATTGTTTATATATTTCACAGACTAAGGTACTTATACAATTGTCCTATGCCGTAAAAATATTGACGAATATCAGTTAGACTGTGTTTTAATGGACAAGTACATTTTGTTCTTTATTGTCTGTTTCGTTGGATTAATCTTTTTCAGTATTTGAGTCATGACGTTAACTAACTGTTCAGAAGTGAGACCAGTTTTCTTTGATTTGAACTTTTGTAAAAGTTCTGTTGTTGTCATTGGCTTGCGCATAAGATAACGCCTGACTGCATCTTCCGTGATTCCAGATTCACTGTAACATAACAAAGCCATTCAAAGTTGATATGTAACACAGACTGTTTCTAAACATTACAGGTTCTCTTGTAATGATTCATATAAGTATAAACTGAGGTCACGGCTCTTTGCGGTGAATCTGGTAAACAGTGTAAGTAAACAAGCGTATCAGTGCCTTCGTGCCAATATACTCTATTTACGTAGATATTTCACGCCAAAGTTTCGATAAATACGAGTCAGCGTAATCCAGCGCCCAAAGAAATACAAACAGTTCCATTCGCCTTATATTCATTCATATACCAAAAGTAAACAAAGAACATACCTGGCTCCTGGGATGTAAGAAGTCACTGGCACCAAATTAAAATTATCCAATTTCAATTTTTTCGACTGTGATAAATCTGGAGAACTACATTGCTTTCTCTTCAAGGGATCAGATATTCCGGCAGAACCAGGGGTAGGTGTTGCAGACCTTGAGCTATGCGCACTATTAGATTTCTTATTATCTTTGTCTTTCGCTGTATCGGATTCTGACGCTGAATCACTAGAGAAGTCACTAGAAGAATCCTTCCCAGTGGAGAGTTTTTTCAAATCTTTCTTCTTAAATAATTTCTTCTTCTTCTTCTTATCTTTCTTCTTGTCAGCATCTTTAGCAGGTTTATCTTTATCCTGCAAAATTATATTGTAGTAGCGAATGCAATACTGTGCAAATTACGCGTTTGTTTTCTTACCTTGTCTTCCTTTTCTTTATTCTCATCATCCTCATCTTTATCTTCATCGCCATCTTTTTTGTCAGTTTGCTCTTCATCGCCTTCTTCTTCATCGGACGCAAGTAATTTCCTTAATGCGTCTTCCTCTGCAACAGACTTTATCTCTTTCTGTTGCTCCAATTCTGATTCAGAATCTGAGGAATCAGAAATGTAATCACATTCTCGGCCTTCTTCATCCCCATCATCGCTCTCCTCAAATGCCTCGTCGTCCGATGCGTTCTTCTTCTTTTTCTTTTTCTGAGAATCAACTAATATAAATACTTATGTTGTATTATATAACCCAATTAAACAATAGAAACTAAATAATCCTTTTATCAATACGACATGCAAATGCACGAGACAGTAATCGGTTACTATTACTAAGAGCATAAAATATATAACGCCCACCTTTGCCTTTCTTTTTCTTCTTAGTATCTTCTTCCTCGTCGGAATTTTTCTTATTATCCTCGCCTTCACTAAGCGAATCATCGTCATCGCTGTCCATCCATTCATCCATTTCAGATATCTTTAACTCTTTCTCTTTCTTCCCCGGCTTCTTACCCTTTCCGCCATCAATCATTTCCTCGTCGTCCGCACCCTCGTCGTCGTTCCTAAGTCTTTTGCGTAACATCAACGAGAAATAGTTCATCACTTTATTTCTGCGACTAAATTCTTGCTCCGCCTCTTCTGCGCTCAATGCTTTATACCTCTGAATAGGTTGAAAGTTATACCTAAACATGGAAATTTTACGTACTGAAGTATTTAGTTGATAATGGCCGAAAAGCGAACTATCTTACCATTCATGCAATGGAAAAGCTTCTATGGCTCCATCCGCTGCATGGGTGAAAACATAGTAAGCAGCGTTTTCACTTACACCCCCTTCTCTTATGCCTTTAAATTTTTTCCCAGTTTTGCCACCAGATTTTAAAATCCACGGTTGATCATCAGGCTTATACTTTCTACTAGTAATGCCAAACTTTTTCCTTCTAGCTTCTTCTCGCGCATCCCGACCAAATTCAGACCCAGCTCCAAATTTTGGAACCTCCTCCTCTATCCCTTTATACTCCTTCATATTGTTTTCACGTTCCATCTTCACTTGCGACCATTTTGAAAAGTCAACGTTCAAGGTTGCATTAAACCGCATCACATTATGCTTCTTTTTGTTATTCCTGAAACATTGGAATATTTTATTCACTAGATACATAAGCTTCGATACTACTAATTAAGTATGCATGATTATTGTCAACTTGTATTCAAGACAATGTATATAAAAAAATTTTACATACTTTGGAACTCGAATGCTGAATTCTTGTACAGATGGTGCGACGGAAACCTGTAAAAATTATTAACCTGATGAAAGATGCAATTTGCATGCCTTGCGAAATTTCAGAAACCAAGTCTTGCATGAGCAAAAATTCATTCTGAATCTTTACATAAGGGATTACTTTATTTTAATAAAGCAACATAACCTATATTAAAAATACATTGTACTGGTTATAGAAATGTCATTTTTTTAATACCTTTGATACTCCACATGACGACATCTTGACAAATGTATAATGTCGTTCAGTAAAGTATACGGAACACGGTTAAAATTATAAGCAAGTAGTTTTTATACTATGAAATACACATGACGACTTCCAGTACAACCAATGTTTATATACATGACATATGCATTCGTGAACGTAGCTAGAGAATCATATACACTCGGCTCAAACGATTGTGGCCGATCGAGATTCGATTGCATTCGAGCTTACTGAGGCTGACTTTTTTGCATCGCTAACATTCTACAGTATTTCATGAATAATGGTGAGAGCACTGCCAAGCTACAGGTTCCCGTCTCACCATATTCATGAAATACTGTAGAATGTTAGCGATACAAAAAAGTCAGCCCTAGTAAGCTCGAATGCAATCGAAACTCGATCGGCCACAATCGTTTGAGCCGAGTGTACAATCAGGGTGGCCAGGAAACTGCTACGCCTGGTAACACGGCCGTCTGTGGTTGTGTTCCAATTCACGCATACTGCGCATAAAATTGATGGCATCTTATTGGTGGCATCGTACGATTCCCTAGAATTTCTCTCACTTGCCACCAATACGATGCCACTTCCGGTGCAGCGAGCGGTGCAGTGACTGCTTCTCCTCCGATTTTCTGCGATTGCTGCACGTGTTGCACGTGAAACATTAGAAAAAAAAACAAACACAAAGGCATATGTTTAAATGTTTCTGATCGAATTGTGACGAAGTCACGTCACGCGGACCGCGCGAGCGCGCGAAACAAAAACAAAGGGCGAGGTGCAGTAGGGGAGAGGTGCTATAAAAGGGACACTTTTGTTTAGCGTCCATTTCTGACAATATCGTTATAGGTATTTAAAAAACAACTACACCACAAGAAAGCGCGTTTATTTCCCTTCAATAAAAGTATATTGCAAACTCATCAATTGTAATAGAAATTAACAAAATCTTCGATTTACAAAAAAGTGGGAAATGTCCCTTTTACGACTAGGTGTTTTTAAAAGGGACAGTATCAGTCATGAAAAGGACACGTTAATAAAAATAAACTTATTAAGTATTACAATTATAATTCTAAATCTTAATGATACAAAACAACGAAATCTACGAAAAAATTAATTCTTTGTAGAATAAATCATCAATATTTTATTATTAGTGACACATGGAACAGAAAAAATTGATTGTGCCTTTTATTCCGCATGACTCATTTACCGCAAATTTTGCATTGGAACCAATTTTCCTTACTAGTAATATAATTCTCTTCACAAACGCAGCACTGATTGTTTTTTGAATAATTTGTCAATAGGCGCGCTCGTTTTCGTAAGCCCATGTCCCTCGAGCCAGAACAAGAATCCAGGTCAGGAATTGATATCTGACTGCTACTGGAAGATTCCTTGCACTTTCTCTTTTGCTTTGTATCACTGATTGTACCATGTGTTTACATTGGTAAAAGTGTAAAAAGTGTAAAAATTGTAAAAAGTGTATAATGTGTAAAATGTGTAAAAAGTGTAAATAGTGGAAAAAGTGTAAAAAGTGTAAAAAGTGTAGAGTGTAAAAAGTGTAAGAAGTGTAAAAAGTGTAAAAATTATAAAAAGTGTAAAAAGTGTAACAAAGAACACTAATAATACATATAGTGTCCAGCAGTACATGTGTATGAGAGGGACAGCCATGAAACGGTTGTCCCATTTAAGACTTGTTATGCTGTCCCCTTTACGAATTTACGTGAGTTTAATATAAAATAACCGCAAAACAAAGAATACAATTAATTAAGCTGTCCTGTTAAGCGATTTCGTTTCAGTTGAATACAGGCTATTTTAATGATATAACACTTTAACACTTTGTATATACCTTGATCTCAGAAAACGACACAGAAAACCAATGAAAATTTTACTTTTACTGCCAAAAAACATCAACCGTGGATTACTACTCTGTTGCAAGCGAGACCGTAGTGAAATTTACGTCAAACGACTAGGCACTAGTGTTGCAATAAACAGGAAAATAACTTGCATGTGTAATGCGTTTAGAATTTTGGAAATTCGATTTGTCCCTTTTAAAACCTGTCCCCTTTATGGCACCTATCCCCTACGCACCCATGCCGCTAAGTGGCCACTGGGCCCGCGTATTGCCTCGCTTGCGAAGATGCACGGCTCCTGCATATAAAGGCCGCGGCGAGCGGAATCAGGAGCTCTTGTGCGTGTCGCTTATGCGCTTCACGCGGTACGACAAGATGCTCATTTTTAGCTCCCACGAGGTGCGTCAGTGGTCGACCATCGTCACCACTGTACCATAACCAGCCTCTTCCGAAATAGGCCGAGAGAAATCTTGCGCCCTGCCTACGTCAGAGAGGTGTCTCCGCGCCCATTAGGCCAGAACCCTACTGCACTCTGATACGCGATTATACGACTCTCAACGGACGTGCCCCATAAGGCCATCCTGAGCAGAACGTTCAATAAATCCGCATCCCACTTTCCTAACCGCTCGCCAACAAGTCGACGCCGCCGTGCACCGACGCGCCGCTACGAGAAACCGCTCGAGCGCCGCGCTACCGAAACGTATTCGCCGGACGTACCGACGCCGCCGCTAAGAGATACCGCTCAAGCCCGCGCTGCCGAAACGTACGCACCGGACAAACCGACGCGCCGCTAAGAGATACCGTTCAAGCGCCGCGCTACCGAAACGTATTCGCCGGACAAACCCGTACGAATCGAGAACGACTACGGAATTCACCGCACGGGACATATGTAAACCATACAGCCCCCAAACAGACTTTTACCAATAAACACTGTTATTGTTAATAACGCATTTTACTCATTCGCCGAACCCGGACACACCGACTGAGTCGGCATCGCAATCCCTTCTCCGTCCCACCGATAATCGTCTCGCAACCGGAGACCATTACAGAATGTTTGTAAACCGGTTTTATACAGTTTTTATATTGTTTTCATACAGTTTTTATACAGCTTTCATTAACGTTTCTGTATATTTGTTTCAGTATTTACGATCAAAGGTATGTAGTTCCAGGTTAGGGTTTGAATAATTTTTAAATTTTAGGTTAACAAATTGGCAAATTTTGATGGTTCCAATCATTATAATTTTGTGAAACGGGCGCTAACGTCGATGATGAGCAATGGATGTTGCATTACTATTTAATTGGCCTTGGCAGAAAAGGGAAAAAAGATTTCCATAAATTAAAGGTAGCAACGGTTTTAATATGTAACTATGGCCGGTATTCATAGATGCTACTTATTCTTAAGCAAATGCTTAAGCATTCGGCATCCTTTACTAGCTACTAGGTTAGTAGAGGATGACGCATGCTTAAGCATTTGCTTAAGAATAAGTAGCGACTATGAGTACCGGCCTATCACCCTTATTTTACTGTTCCTAATATTGATAACTGTAAAATTCAATGTAATGTTTCCTCAAAATTCTTTTTTAAGGTGCAGCAGAACACAGGGAAATGGCAGAGAATAGAAAAAATACAGCGACATCTGTTTAAGTGCACATCCATATCTATTTTAAGTGTATATCCTGCATAGTTTGTATATTCTGTATATTGGACCTCGTACTAACATGTTTTTGTATCTATTGTAAGTGCATATATTCTGTATTATTTCTGAATTAAATAAATGAAATAAATTGTTTTCCAGTTTGATCTTCTTTTGAAAACGAATTACTTCCTTAAATTTTTATTAAATCGAACCAGTACCGTCGAACGTCCCAAAAATGCCTGTTTCGGACCTAAGCAGGACGTTTTAAAAACGTTTTTGAAACGATCTGAAAATGTTTCAAAAACGTTCTGAAAACGTTTCAAAAACGTTTTACAAATGTCCTACAAAACGTCTGGTTTGTGAAAATGGACATTTTTAGAACTTTTTCTGGACCTTTTCTGGACGTTTTCAAAACGTGCTGAACGTCTGACCTGGACGTTTTAAAAACGTTTTGAAAACGTTTTTGTGCTATCTGGGATATTTCAGCCATCTGGTACCAGCCAAATAGTGCTGTCATCTATGTTCTCTTGTTTCAAACTTTTCGCTCAAGTCTTAGTTTTACATCCTTCCACAATGAAAACTGGCATTTTTACGATTGGATTTATAAATAATTACACAAGAACAGACGCCACAAACAACTATTGTATACGTCTATAAGTAAACTCCTCGCCTACAGAGTGCGCCACAATAAGACCAGATCAAGATGGCTGAAACAGGCGATTCCCCTTCTGTATTTTGTTTCAACCCGCCGTAACTATACCCCGTCCTCTAGGTCCATGCAGGAAACAATGGTATTTCAGAACGTGAAATATAAAAGTCAATAAGTCTTAGGTCTATTTTATACCTGATCGGAGGATGAATATATATAAGTTTTTTGCAAAACTCCTCATAGCCCGGCTAGCTCAGTCGGTAGAGCATGAGACTGGGAGGTCCGGTAGAGCTGTGGACTGAACCAGACGTGTCTACGATAGCTCTTAAGTATTTCCTAATATTTGTGATATACCATCAGTACAAAGTTCAAAAGTTTAAGTATTAACACCAGCAATACTATTAGTGACCTAATCAAAGTGCAATTTGGCCCCGATAATGTGTTGGGAGCCCCCAAGGCGTCGTCGAGAATCATGTCATCCCAACCAGCATATGGCACGAAACGTAACCTCTCGCCGGACGCCTATAAAGAAAATATAACGCCTGATAATACACGCATCCTCAATCAAACAAAAACATCTAAGTTACATTCACTCAATCTAGACAAAATGTACAAGAAAGCTTTGAAAGAAAACAACATAGGTGTACAAAGCCATATAAGACCTAACCTCAATGTTATCGGCAAGTTTGGTCCAAAGAGGCAATCTACCATAATGTCGCAAGATGATGTAACAGACCTCCCCAGTACCTCGGCAGAATCAAAGTGGGAATCACCAAAAAAAACCAGCAGAATTGGTTCCTCTGAATCACTGATAGACATTCCAGACCGCAATAAATTCCAAGCGCTCGCTGATTTGACCAACATGGATACAGAAGACAACGACACAACATCCGTACCTTCAGGTATTGCAAAACAAAAGGCCTCTAAACAGCCGCCCATCTACACTGTTAATACTAACATTAATGGGTTAATCCGAATAATGGTCACTGCCAATATACCAAAAGCAGCCTTCTCAATCAAAGAAGTAGATAAGGCTAACCATATAATATATACCAATTGTGCTGATCAATATAAAGCTGTAACCGACCTACTTATCAAAAATGCATTACAGTTTTTTACATATACACCTAAAGACCAAAAACCTATTTCAATTATATTGAAGGGTGTACGAGGCGATTTCAGTATCGATGATGTTAAACAAGACATACTTGACCTCAAACTCAATGACGTAGAGATCCTTAACATCTCCAAATTCATCGCCAACAAGGCACAACCAGAAAACTTTCATCACCTGATTCAACTTTCGCACAACAGCAAAACCAAAGATCTTTTTAAAGTTAAAAATATAGTATACCAAAAAGTTAGATGGGAGCATCTTAGAAAACCCACTATTTTCCAATGCAGAAAATGCCAATGGCTTGGACACGCAAGTAAAAACTGCCACCTGCAATACAGGTGTGTTAAATGTGCTGGAACCCACGAACCGGGCAATTGCACCATAACCAATGAGGGAGAGAGAACCCTTCTTAAATGTGCAAACTGTGGCCAAGAGGGACACCCAGCTTCATATAAAGGATGCCCTTACATCAAGTTTGCCATGGACCACAAAAAGAATACTAAAGCAATAAAAACGCAGACAACGATGAAGAGAATCGCCAAAATACCCAGTAAACAAACTGACTGCAGTCTGACGTCAGATTGATGTCAGATTCGAGTATATTCTGACGTCAGATTCGGGTCCTACTATGTCCGCATTTGACTATGGTTTTGTGGTCAGAGCCTGACATCAGGATCTGATCGCAGATTGATGTCAGATTTCGATCAGATCTTGCTGCCGTGGCTGACCGCAGATTGAGAGCAGAAATCGAGCAGATCCTGCGCAGCGCGATCTGACGGCAGATTGGTGTCAGATACAGAGCAGATTCTGACGTCAGATTCGGTGCCTATTATGTCCGCATTTGTCTATAGTTCTGCGGTCAGAGCCTGACATCAGGATCTGACCGCAGATTGATGTCAGATTTCGATCAGATCTTGCTGACAAAAACCGCCCGCAAATTGGCGGCAGAAATCAAGCAGATCCTGATGTCGGCCATAGTAGGCAATTTTATATAATAGTATAGATTTAAAAACAGTGCGAAAGTCTTTAGCGTAAATAATATGTAGAACACGTTTATAAGACCGACTTGAAAGATCTGATTCCTACCATATTTTATGGAAGAAAGAAAAGTTGGTAAACCATGTATTTAAACGGGTATTATAACATTTTTAATGTTTTACTTAGCAAGTTGTTAGTGAATTGAATGCCAGGTCGGCTCAAAATAATGATTTAAACTTTGAAAGACAGTTCTTCCAAATAAAAAAGAATTAATGGTAACTACTATTTATTCAGTCGTCTTAGGGCGGTATTATCATCAATAGTTTTTTAGTTTTTAGCATGCGGCATCTTCTACTAGTCTAGTAGATTAATAAAGGATGCCGGATGCTTAAGACGATCTTCGTCTTCAGCAACGACTGATAATACCGCCCTTACAGACGGGTATACCAAATATATACTCCGCAGTGGAATGCCGGCAAATACGAGTCGTACTCGAGAGCCCTGAATGATCAAGCCCTCGGCCACTTATTCCCGCGACGGTGCTATTTCGCAAGCGAAATGTCGTGTCGTGAACTATGTCAGCAGAATCTGCTGTATTTCTGCTGCCTATCTGACGTCAGATCGCGGAGCGCAAGATCTGCTCGATTCCTGCCATCAAATTGTATCAGCAGACTTTCCTTACTTTCTGCCGCCAAACTGCTCGCAGGCTATGTAAGCAGAATCTGTTGTATTTCTGCTGCCTATCTGACGTCAGATCGCGGAGCGCAGGGTCTGCTCGATTTCTGCCATTAAATTGTACCAGCAGATTCTCGGCAGTGTCTGCCGCCAAACTGCTCGCAGACTGTGTAAGCAGAATCTGCTGTATTTCTGCTGCCTATCTGACGTCAGATCGCGGAGCGCAGGGTCTACTCGATTTCTGCAATTAAATTGTATCAGCAGATCCTGCCGCCAATCTGCTCGCAGGTTAAGGCAGCACAATCTGTCGGCTTTCTGCTGTCAGTCTGCTTTCATCATCGAATATAACAAATCCTGTATCAAATCTGTAGTCTTTCTGCCACAAACATTTGTACTCAGGCGTTGAGCAAAATCTGCAAATACGGATGTGGCTGACTGGGTAGGTACTTCATATGCACAATGGAATCGAGGTGGTGCATGGTAGAATAATGACTGTCTCCTTCTAACACAACACTGAATTTATTTTAACGAAAACAATTAACACTGTACCGAGAGACTCGCGTGAAGTGAACGGCACATATTCGTAAGAACTGCCCGATACCGACTAACTAACCAGGGTTGCCAGGAAAGTTCGTACCGTGTGGAGAGAGACCAACCTTAGCGTCGATTGGTTTGATGTCACGGCGTCATCACGCACACACATACCGCACTGCTGTAGGTGTTCTCTCTCCGCTGTAGAAGGATTTTTTCGGCAACCCTGTAACCGATGTTGCTACGTGAAATCGTTAGGTACACGGCGCAGCATATGACGTTACTTAGCTTATTGTTAGACTGGCTTGGCGTTTTCGCGGTTGGCATGGTGTCACAGCGTCACCAACACAAGTATACCGATATTGTTGTTAATGTTCCTTTTCTTCCACTTCGTGACGTCATATGCCTCGCCACACTAAGTGGCTACGCTGCCTGTGACTGAATCGTCTCTCCACATTCTGTACTCTTAACACGGGGTGGAAGAATTAAAGGAAAGCAATAGAAGAAGAGAAAGATAGAAAATTCAAGAAACGTAAAGAAGAGGGTTAAAGAGAAAGCTAAGGGAGAAGCTACTGAGGTTCGGCTAGCGTGGGCCTGTTCGCCACATGTATCTGACGGTCACCAAGCCCAAGCGAAACCTCGAGAAACAAACTGCAGAAGAATAGGCGGGAAGTTGTAAACTGCACGTGGACGTGAAGTTCCTTGGAAAATCGCAATTAATCCATTATACAAGTGATTCTTGATATTAGTAATTATTAGTTAAGTGTAAGAGTGTTTGTTGCCTATATCGGAGGACCTCAAATAGGTGGCAAATGGGCTCAGTGAGTTAATATCCGTTGCAATGGCAATGCCCCTGGGACAGGGAGCAAAGCGTCGCACTTCGCAAGACATGGAGGGCAATGAGAATAATACACCGGAACCCCTCTTGACTCCTCGACAACGAAAAACGCCCAAATTGCAATCGCTGCAAATAGATAGGATGTACAAACAATTTATGAAGGATTATAGTCACAATCCAAAATCTCAGATTAGACCTAACCTAAAAGAGGTACGAAAACTCGGACCAGGAAATCCAACGCCAGCGCCCCAGCCTACGGCGAGTTCGTCACGTAGCAATACAACAAATCCAGATGGATGGGAATTTCCCAAAAAAACCTACAAAGCTACTGGAAAATCAACTGAGTTAATACTAAATGATCCAAATGAAAACAGATTCCACGCACTTTCGGAAGACGATCAAATGGAGACCGAAGAGAATTCACAGACTAGAGTGATTCCTAACAAGGATAGCAAAAAAACTGCCAAGCAGCCGCCCATCTATATGGTAAATGAAGCACAATATTCCTAAGTCAACCTTTTACATAAAACAAGTTGATATGGATAACCATGTAATACAGACCAACTGTGCAGAACACTATGTAACAATTGAGAATATGCTTCGAGAAAATAAGACGCAGTTCTTCACATACACACCGAAAGAACAAAAGCCAAAATCAATTATTATAAAAGGAATCAGAGGCAACTTTAACGTAGAATATATCAAACAAGAAATCGCAGAGCTGAACCTTCCTGAGGTGGAAATTATTAATATAACTAAGTTCATATTTGATAAATCAAACCCGGAACGATTCCATCACCTCCTGCAATTAACACACAATAGCAAAACAGCTGATCTCTTTAAGGTAAAGTCATTAGCTTACCAAAAAGTCAGATGGGAACATCTCAAAAAGCCTAGCATTTTTCAATGCAAGAAATGCCAGCGCCTTGGTCATGCGAGCAAAAATTGTCAGCTTCAATTCAGATGTGTGAAATGTGCGAAGTCTCATATACCCGGGGAGTGCACTATTAAGAAGGAAGATGGAAAGCCTCAATTAAAATGCGCCAACTGTGACCAGATAGGACACCCAGCATCGTACAAGGGATGCCCTTATATTAAATTTGCTCTAGAGCAAAAAAAGAGAACAGTCACAATGAAGAGACAGAATACTCTACGCAACATCAATAATATATCAGCTTCAATTAGAGAACACACCTCCTTCGCTCAAGCAGTCGCAGGTCCTATTGTGAGAAATAACTACCTTATAAGTAGCAGCCAACCAACAACTTCATCAGCACGAGAAGAAACAACACCAGTGGGTCCAAGAAATCATCAACTGGACTGGGAGCAGCAAAATTCAGCAAAACCACCTTCATAGGTAGCTGAGTTGAAAAATGAAATTGCAGCATTAATTACCTCACAATTTAGACCATTAGCAGCACAGGTAGCAGAGAATACACAAAAAATTGATTATATTCTTAATATTATCCCTAAGCAGTAACAATGGCTTCAAACGTAGGGACAATTAAACACATAAGCATAGCAGCTATCAATGTTAATTCATTGATTGCTAATCACCGCAGACTAGAATTATTACATTTCTTAAACACATATACCCACGACATAATTTTGCTATCAGAAACAAAACTAAACAATACTCATATAGTTTCATTTAAAGATTATAACATCATTAGAAGAGACCGACCCAATTCTGTACAGGGAGGCGGGACAGCAATCTTAATCAAAAAAGTATTTCATATGAGGAGGTAGAATTTCCAACCTCAGCTGTAAATGAAATATTAGAATACTCTATAATCAAAATAGTATCACGAGCCAATAGGAAATTATATATAGTTAGTATTTATGCGCACCATGACAATAGAAGACTTTTCATAGACGAATTAAACAATCTATTTTTGAAATTAAAGCTAGACAATAACAATAGTTATTATATAATAGCGGGTGACATAAATGCCAGACGCATAGCATGGGGGGATCATGCTGATAATCAACGTGGCAGATATATGAGGCAATGGGAAGCGGAGCAAAATGTAGAATTTAAGTTAAAAATAATTACACCGGCCTTTCCCACATATAAGCCGGCTCAGACATTTCTTGACATCTGTCTTGCTGACTCTAGACTATGCTGGCTTAACGATTTAAATAACAAAGCAAAAACATTACCTTATGACAATGATCACACAGCGATATCATTAACTTTTGAAGTACAAAATGATTTATTCTACCTAGTCAACCCAGCCTCGCAAAAACATAAATATAATTTTAAGGCCACAAAATGGGATAAATTCACACAAAAGCTATCAGAATTATACACTAACAATATACCATATGACTACAATCTATCTATAATGGAAATTGACACTCACTTAAAAATAATTACTGATACAATCTCACAATGCATTCATAACACTGTGCCTTTATATAAGCACAATAATAGTGTCAATAAATATTTAAATCATAGAATAATAAAACTGCAAAGAGAAAAAAGTTATATAGTAGCGCAATTGCATAAATTACATATCTTAGATCCGTCCTCGCGTCTGCTAATAACTAGAAGAGCCAAAGACACACTCAAAAAGATAACCAAGGCCCTACAGCACGAATTTAAGACCTCAATTGAAAAACACTGGACCAATATCATTAAAAGAATAGACTTTAGAAAATCAGATAGCTTCTTCCCAAAAATAAACACTATATTCAGACCCAAACAATTTTGCGGAATCAAAGATATCCACATTGCAGTAAATAACAATAGCATTCTCAATAGAAGTGGATGCAACCTAGCTAACATTCCTACAATGGATGACAAATACATTTTTGCAGAAAATGTTAATAAGCTTAATGTCATTGGGGCACATTATGAATTAATAAGTTCACGTCAACACCTTAATAGTGATTCCCGATTAAAAGAATTAATAGATATAGCAGCAAACGATTTAAAACGGGAATTTAACACTGGGAGAGAGCAAAATATAACATTAACCCAATTTGATATAGAAAACCAAGCCATATGGCCTAATGTAGATGATAATGTTACATACCCTTTCTGTAGCCCGAATTCAACCAACTATGTACTCAAAAATCTTCCGAACAAAACTTCAAGTGGCATTGATGGTATTCCACCCATAATATTAAAACATCTACCGGCTAAAATAATAGTAGACTTGACGATATTATTTAATAATGCAATCAATCGTTCCTATTTCCCCAAAGCATGGAAATGTGCGCAGGTCCTCCCCATTCTAAAAAAGGGCAAAAATCCCAACGAACCGGCCAGTTATCGTCCCATTAGTTTAACCCCAAGCTTAAGTAAAATATATGAGGCAATCATAAATGAGAAAATTACAGATCACTGCGAAGCAAACAATATAATCCCTGATACCCAGTTTGGATTCAAGCACCACCACACTACTACACACGCTATACATAAACTATTATCAGATATTAACACATTAGTAGATAAAAGCCAGCTGGTGGGAGCGGCACTCCTAGATGTTGAGAAAGCGTTTGACTCGGTGTGGATCAATGGCTTACTTTATAAACTACAAAAAAAAGGATTCCCACAATGGATTACCTTTTTAATATGGGATATGATCTGCAATAAGTCCTTCGTTACATGTGATGGGGCTAATATATCAACAACAGAATTTAAAATAGAGGAAGGTTTGCAACAGGGTACTGTTAACTCTCCAATCTTATTCAATATTTTTGTAAGCGATCTACCTAAGCTATTTAATTTTAATAAAGAAGGACATCCAACACTACTTATGTTCGCAGATGACATAATTGTATACTTAACGAGCAACAGAGTAATAACAGTAAGAGAAAGGCTTGAAGAAACAATAGACAAAATCTCTAATTACTTAGCGGCTTGGAACTTACGAGTTAACCCTGATAAATGTGAAACTATACAATTTCGGAAACCAGTTGATATGTTAACTTCCAAAACTAAAACAGGTGCCAAAGATTTTAAAGTCACTACGCTGATACCTGGCACAACTGCGCGAACACAAATCCCACATAAAAAGATAGTTAGATACCTTGGGGTAAATATAGATTACCTACTAAGAGGTAATAACCACATAGACACGCAACTCAATAAAGCAAAGCGTGCTTTCGCAGCCAATAGCAGACTATTCCGCAACAAATATCTGTCGTCTAGGGCCAAAGTCATCTTATATATGCTATTAATCAGACCGATTATCACTTACGCGGCGCCCATTTGGTGGAATTTCAACCATACAGTTGCTGAAAAGTTAAGAGCCCTAGAACGTAAATGCTTGAGAGCCTGTTTGGGTATGTATAGGACAAGAGATTCCGAGTGGCAGCATTATGTCAAAAATCAAGCATTGTACGACAAGGCAGAAATCCCGCTAATTGACATATTCGTACTAGAGTTAACGCGAGAATACTATAGTAATCTGCCTTTGATCGATAACGACGTCATCAAAGATGTCAGTAAATGCGACGATTTTATTGCTGCCAGACAGCTGATTACAGGTTATATTTCACCACAAACAATTACTTATTGCGATAAATTAGGTTTAATCCAAGATAGCAATAATATACCTATAATTTATCATTGGAGGCGAAATAAAGCCAACAAACGTATTGCGCTGGGTCAGAACGATACTATTTATGATAGAAATAAATTCAAATATTCATACTCTCTTTCAAAGAAAGATCTAAACAACTTCAACAGACTAAATTTCAGCAAATATTGGTGGTTAGACGACACTGCTATCCACATGGCAGAGCTCTTGGCACGACGAACAATTTGGCTAGCAATACACGAACAATTTGGCTAACAATTAGCTCTAATATATATACTGCAGCTCACTTAAGAAGTAACTTATTTCGCGCATGTTGAATGAACTATTCGACTGTCGCCAGCTCTCTGTTCCCCCACTTTACCACCCAGGCTTCCCTCTCTCCTTGCACCATTCCGATTCTCTTTCACATACCGGGTAACCAAATAAAATGTGTATTCTACTAAATTCGTGCCATATTAAAGAAAGAATTTATTTATTAGTCATATTATACTGAAATGTTTACGGTATTAATGTTATGAAAATTTTTTTCGCACGAAACATTATGTTAGCCATTTTTTCTATATATGTCATTTGCAGTAAAAAGTGACAATTAAATCTGACATAAAATCGAAACACGCGGTATATACGAAAGTGGCGCCACGCCAATGTTTTCGGCGCAGAACTGATGCGCAGCCGAAAGACCATTGGTGGTGGCATAGCCAATGAGCGCCAACATGCGCAGAACCGATCTAAACTCGTCGGTCGGCAAGTTACTTCTTACATGAGCTGCAGTCAGGGTTTGGAGGACCCCGGCCATGCACCACACCTACAGGAGCGGTGGTAATGTGTGCGTGAATTGATGCTGGCGCCAAGCCAGCCACGCGGCGACATCGCGCAACGAATGTGACGTCACAAATCTACCGACGCCAACGCCAAGCCCAGCCAAATGCGTGACGGGCGCGTACAGGAACTACTACTCGATTGGAGACGAACCGACGCCAGCGCCAAGCGAGTGACACCGCGGCCAATCAGCGTTTTTCAGACAGGAATTTAATAGTGAATTCGGTACTTCGCACTGTTCCTGCACTAGTGCCAGAAAATGACTTGGATTGGTTGTTTCTGATAGAAAAGAAGATAACTCTATAAGAATCAACCAATCCAAGTCATTTTGTGGCACCAGTGCAGAATCAATGCGACTTACCGAATTCACTATAACGCTTGTCCCCATTACTGTGCCCCTAGACAACTCACTGGCTCCCTCTAAAACTGCTAAACCTAACCTTACTTTTGTTTCCCAGAACGGATGAACAGAAATTTATATTTCCCGATCAGTGAAGGACCAATTAGATGTTATCATGCGACATTCATCGACTAGTTGGATACCATCATTTGACAGTTATGTGGAACATAACTCTAACTGTATGAAAAAGGGTCAGCACCGTTCCCAACGATGCTCAGTACCGTAAAAACCGATTCTGGGGCCCATTCACGGCGCTGTTCAGCACCGAAAAACACAGTTGGGAATGGGCAAAAATATCGATGCTGAGCCCATTCACAACGGTGTTTTTGGTCCTGACAGCGCCGTGAATGTGCCCAGCATCATTTTTTACGGTGCTGCCCTTTTTCAGTGTACACTTATTTCGCACTACCGAGCGGCCTTGCTGATTGGCAAATGCCGACGCAATGAGGACACGGCCTAAGGCGTGCAACTATGCACCTAACCTAAAGGACGGTACATAAAGAGTCTGTTCAGATTCGCGCGCATTTAGCGTATGAAATTGGTGCCATCGTATATTTTATGCGCTCAATGCGCGAATCGAAACAGACCCAAAGTAGACTGGAAACCCCTCGGGGGGTGTTTCAATGTTTCAGCCATCTGGTACCAGCCAAATAGTGCTGTCATCTATGTTCTCTTGTTTCAAACTTTTCGCTCAAGTCTTAGTTTTACATCCTTCCACAATGAAAACTGGCATTTTACGATTGGATTTATAAATAATTACACAAGAACAGACACCACAAACAACTATTGTATACGCCTATAAGTAAACTCCTCGCCTACAGAGTGCGCCACAATAAGACCAGCTCAAGATGGCTGAAACAGGCGATTCCCCTTCTGTATTTTGTTTCAACCCGCCGTAACTATACCCCGTCCTCTATATAGGTCCATGCAGGAAACAATGGTATTTCAGAACGTGAAATATAAAAGTCAATAAGTCTTAGGTCTATTTTATACCTGATCGGAGGATGAATATATATAAGTTTTTTGCAAAACTCCTCATAGCCCGGCTAGCTCAGTCGGTAGAGCATGAGACTTTCCGGTGGAGCAGTAGACGCCGAAACACACGTGAACGTGTGGCTCCTTGGAAAATCGCAAAAAATCGCAATAAATCCATAATACAAGTGATTCTTGATAGTAGTAATTACTAGTTAAGTGTAAGAGTGTTTGTTGCCTATATCGGAGGACTTCAATAGGTGACAAATGGGCTCAGTGAATTAATATCCGTTGCAATGGCATTGCCCCTGGGACAGGGAGCAAAGCGTCGCACTTCGCAAGACATGGAGGGCAATGAGAACAATACACCGGAATCCCTCCTGACTCCACGACAACGAAAAACGCCCAAATTGCAATCGCTGCAAATAGATAAGATGTATAAACAATTCATGAAGGATTATAGTCACAATCCAAAATCTCAAGTTAGACCTAACCTAAAAGAGGTACGAAAACTCGGACCAAGAAACCCAACGCCAGCAACTCAGCCTACGGCGAGTTCGTCACGTAGCAATATAACAAACACAGAAGAATGGGAATTTCCCAAAAAAACCTACAAAGCTACTGGAAAATCAACTGAGATAACGCTAAATGATTCAAATGAAAACAGATTCCACGCACTTTCGGAAGACGATCAAATGGAGACCGAAGAGAAATCTCAGGCTAGAGAGATTACTAACAAGGACAGCAAAAAAATGGCCAAGCAGCCGCCCATCTATACGGTAAATACCAATATAAATTGCTTAATTGAGGATATTTTGAAGCACAATATTCCTAAATCAACATTTTACATAAAACAAGTTGATATAGACAACCATGTAATACAGACCAACTATGCAGAACACTATGCAACAATTGAGAATATGCTACGTGAAAATAAGACACAGTTCTTCACATACACACCGAAAGAACAAAAGCCAAAATCAATTATTATAAAAGGAATCAGAGGCAATTTTAACGTAGAATATATAAAACAAGAAATCGCAGAGCTGAACCTCCCTGAGATGGAAATTATTAATATAACAAAGTTCATATTTGATAAATCAAACCCGGAACGATTCCATCACCTCCTGCAATTAACGCACAATAGCAAAACAGCTGATCTCTTTAAGGTAAAGTCATTAGCTTACCAAAAAGTCAGATGGGAACATCTTAAAAAACCTAGCATTTTTCAATGCAAGAAATGCCAGCGTCTTGGTCATGCGAGCAAAAATTGTCAGCTTCAATTCAGATGTGTTAAGTGTGCGAAGTCTCATATACCTGGGGAGTGCACTATTAAGAAGGAAGATGGAAAGCATCAATTAAAATGCGCCAACTGTGATCAGATAGGACACCCAGCATCGTACAAGGGATGCCCTTATATTAAATTTGCGCTAGAGCAAAAAAAGAGAACAGTCACAATGAAGAGACAGAATACTCTACACAATATTAATAATATATCAGCTTCGATCAGAGAACACACCTCCTTCGCTCAAGCAGTCGCAGGTCCTAGTGTGAGAAATAACTACCTCATAAGTAGCAGCCAACCACCAACTTCATCATCACGTGAAGAATCAACACCAATGGGTCCAAGAAACCATCAACTGGTCGGGGAGCAGCAAAATTCAGAAAAACCACCTTCATGGGTATCTGAGTTAAAAAATGAAATTGCAGCATTAATTAACTCACAATTTAGACCATTAGCAGCGCAGGTAGCAGAGAATACGCAAAAAATTGATTATATTCTTAATATTATTCCTAAACAATAATCAATGGCTTCTAACGTAGGGTCAATTAAACATATAAGCATAGCAGCTATCAATGTTAATTCATTGATTGCTAATCACCGCAGACTTGAATTATTACATTTCTTAAATACATATACCCACGACATAATTTTGATATCAGAAACAAAACTAAACAATACTCATATAGTTTCATTTAAAGATTATAACATTATTAGAAGAGATCGACCAAATTCTGTACAGGGAGGCGGGACAGCAATTTTAATCAAAAAAAGTATTTCATATGAGGAGGTAGAATTTCCATCCTCAGCCGTAAATGAAATATTAGAATACTCTATAATCAAAATAGTATCACGAGCCAATAGGAAATTATATATAGTTAGTATTTATGCGCACCATGACAATAGAAGACTTTTTATAGACGAATTAAATAATCTATTTTTGAAATTAAAGCTAGATAATAACAATAGTTACTATATTATAGCGGGTGATATAAATGCCAGGCGAATAGCATGGGGAGATCATGCTGATAATCAGCGTGGCAGATATATGAGGCAATGGGAAGCGGAGCAAAATGTAGAATTTAAGTTAAAAATAATCACACCGGCCTTTCCCACATATAAGCCGGCCCAGACGTTTCTTGACATCTGTCTTGCTGACTCTAGACTATGCTGGCTTAACGACTTAAATAACAAAGCAAAAACATTACCTTATGATAGTGATCACACAGCGATATCATTAACTTTTGAAGTACAAAATGATTTATTCAACCTAGTTAACCCAGCCTTGCAAAAACATAAATATAATTTTAAGGCCACAAAATGGGATAAATTCACACAAAAGCTATCAGAATTATACACTAACAATATACCATATGATTACAATCTATCTATAATGGAAATTGACACTCACTTAAAAATAATTACTGATACAATCTCACAATGCATTCATAACAATGTGCCTTTATATAAACACAATAATAGCGTCAACAAATATTTAAATCATAGAATAATTAAACTACAAAGAGAAAAAAGTTATATAGTAGCGCAATTGCATAAATTGCATATCTTAGATCCGTCCTCGCGACTGCTAATAACTAGAAGAGCCAAAGACACACTGAAAAAGATAACAAAGGCCCTACAGCACGAATTTAAGACCTCAATTGAAAAACACTGGACCAATATCATTAAAAGAATAGACTTTAGAAAATCAGATAGCTTCTTCCCAAAAATAAACACTATATTCAGACCCAAACAATTTTGCGGAATCAAAGATATCCACATTGCAGTAAATAACAATAGCATTCTCAATAGAAGTGGATGCAATCTAGCTAACATTCCTACAATAGATGACAAATATATTTTTGCAGAAAATATTAATAAGCTTAATGTCATTGGGGCACATTATGAATTAATAAGTTCACGTCAACACCTTAATAGTGATTCCCGATTAAAAGAAATAATAGATATAGCAGCAAATGATTTAAAACAGAATTTTAACACTGGGAGAGAGCAAAATATAACATTAACCCAATTTGATATAGAAAACCAAGCCATATGGCCTAATGTAGATGATAATGTTATATACCCTTTCTGTAGCCCGAATTCAACCAGCTATGTACTCAGAAATCTTCCGAACAAAACTTCTAGTGGCAATGATGGTATTCCACCCATAATATTAAAACACCTACCGGCTAAAATAATAGTAGATTTGACGATATTATTTAATAATGCAATTAATCGTTCCTATTTCCCCAAAGCATGGAAATGTGCACAGGTCCTCCCCATTCTAAAAAAGGACAAAAATCCCAACGAACCGGCCAGTTATCGTCCCATTAGTTTAACCCCAAGCTTAAGTAAAATATATGAGGCAATCATAAATGAGAAGATCACTGATTACTGTGAAGCAAATAATATAATCCCTGATACCCAATTTGGATTCAAACACCAACACACTACTACACACGCTATACATAAACTATTATCAGATGTTAACACATTAGTAGATAAAAGCCAGCTGGTGGGAGCAGCACTCCTAGATGTTGAGAAAGCGTTTGACTCGGTGTGGATCAATGGCTTACTATATAAATTACAAAAAAAAGGATTCCCACAGTGGATTACCTTTTTAATATGGGACATGATCTGCAATAAGTCCTTCGTTACATGTGATGGGGCTAATATTTCAACAACAGTATTTAAAATAGAGGAAGGTTTGCAACAGGGTACGGTTAACTCTCCAATATTATTCAATATTTTTGTAAGCGATCTACCTAAGCTATTTAATTTTAATAAGGAAGGACATCCAACGCTTCTTATGTTCGCAGATGACATAATTGTATACTTAACGAGCAACAGAGTAATAACAGTAAGAGAAAGGCTAGAAAAAACAATAGACAAAATCTCTAATTACTTAGCGGCTTGGAACTTACGAGTTAACCCGGATAAATGTGAAACTATTCTTTTTAAGAAACCAGTTGATATGTTAACTTCCAAAACTAAAGCAGGTGCCAAAGATTTTAAAGTCTCTACGTTGATACCTGGAAAAACAGTGCGAACACAAATCCCACATAAAAAAATAGTTAGATACCTTGGGGTAAATATAGATTACCTACTAAGAGGCAATAACCACATAGAAACGCAACTTAATAAAGCAAAACGTGCTTTCGCAGCCAATAGCAGACTATTTCGAAACAAATATCTGTCGTCTAAGGCCAAAGTCATATTATATATGTTATTAATCAGACCGATTATCACTTATGCGGCGCCCATTTGGTGGAATTTCAATCATACAGTTGCTGAAAAGTTAAGAGTCCTAGAACGTAAATGCTTGAGAGCCTGTTTGGGTATGTATAGGACAAGAGATTCCGAGTGGCAGCATTATGTCAAAAATCAAGTATTGTACGACAAGGCAGAAATCCCGCGAATTGACATATTCGTACTAGGATTAACGCGAGAATACTATAGTAAATTGCCTTTGATCGAGAACGACGTCATCAAAGATGTCAGTAAATGCGACGATATTATTGCTGCCAGACAGCTAACTACAGGTTATATTTCACCACAAACATTTACCTATTGCGACAAATTAGGTTTAATCCAAGATAGCAATAATATACCTATAATTTATCATTGGAAGCGAAATAAAGCCAACAAACGTATTGCGCTAGGTCAAAACGATACTATTTATGATAGAAATAAATTCAAATATTCTTACTCTCTCTCAAAGAAAGATATAAACAATTACAACAGATTAAATTTCAACAAATATTGGTGGTTGAACGAAACTGCTATCTACATGGCAGAGATATTGGCACGACGAACAATTTGGATAGCAAGGCATGAACAATTAGGCTAACAATTTAGGTCTAATATATAGAAACATCGATGACTAGTCCCTATAAGGAATGTGATGTACATAGTTTATAGTCATAAGTCTAGACATAAGTGTTAGAGATAAGCTCCTTTCCTCCCCCACCACCTTTCCCGCAAAATCCTCCCCCCCCCCCCCCCTCCTTTTTATCTTCCTGCATAGAGCGATACAGGGGTTTTTATTTTGGACTTTTCCCCTTTATTAACTACCCACCCAGAAGTTAATAGCTATATAAGGCTTCTTAATATCGCATAATGTTCCTTAACTTTACATATGACATATCACTGTCAAAGACTGAGTTATTATAAGTTCCGAAAACACTCGTACAAATAATAAGACTACATATTAAGGTATTTTTTTCATGTTTATTTTTACCAAAGATTTTTGTATAAGAGTTTATATATTTCTTTATGTCCAACAAATAAACACTTTTAAAAAAAAAAAAAAAAAAGTAGAGCATGAGACTCTTAATCTCAGGGTCGTGGGTTCGAGCCCCACGTTGGGCGATTTACTTTTTGCCCTTTCACTAGTTCCTCAGCCTGCTTTTGACCACGCATTATTACCCAGATAGCACACGTCGTCTATAAGCCGTCTTTAAGACGTGTTGACGTGTGCTATCTGGGATACTTACTATGTGTATATATATAATAAGCTGCCTAAGGTAAGCACAGTTTTTGTTGGAGACCCCCTAGCAGGAATCGTCCCTGCCAGATACTGATTTTCCAAGTTTCAGGTACTTATTTAGTACCAACAGCAAGTGCCTGTCTCGTCTTGGGACACACCATGTTATCTGCGAAGAAGGAAAATAAATTTATTAAAACTTAATGTTAGTGTTCAGCAGTGCTTAAAACCCGGAGGATCCATAAGATAAGCATAATACCTGTTTTAGGCCACGGGTAGCATCCATTTTCGAATTTTCCAGGTTTTGACATTGTAATGGCATCTTTGGGTGCCCAGGAAACGGCTTGCTGAATTTGAATCCTTTAGGTCATCAGGAAGTCCGGAAAAAGCCTCTGGACAAATTTTGGTAAATAACAAACAGATACATTAAGCGTCTTGTAATATAGGGTTTCTAATTGTTCATTATTGATAGCTAGACTATTAGAAAACAATATAACTAATCATATGCATTATATTGATAAGATACTATTTTTCATTACCACGTGATAGCACAGATAACTTTTTTCTATTGTAAAAACAGTTTTCAGGAAAAGTTTGCAAATTCTTTTAAAATATGAATAATACTATAAAATCAACAATTTATACATTTGTCATCGTTGAAAGTATTTCATACAATATTCGGTATTTATAACATACAATAGAACTATGCATTTACTTTACTCTGTTTTTTTCCAAATTAATATGTAAATGAAACAAAGGAAATGCAAATAGCAGCCTATTTCTTACGACACCCAATGACATCGTAAAGGTAAAAGGCTGTCTATGATTAAAAAATGAATTTCTTTCTAGCCATGATTGCCCCAAGAACAATGCATTTGTATGCAAGATAAATGATTTTAATTGTGCGTCGTTTAGAAGGACGCTGCTGCAAGAAGCAACACAGTTCTAGACCAATTTGTTTGGTCCTTGTAACGGTGTCAGTTCGTGCGCCGATTATCACGATAATTAGTGGAGCGTTGACTTTGCACTGAAAAGTGCGTGGTCGAAATGCGTCGGTTACGAAGAAAGTAGTACGCGTGAACCGTGAAAAACGATCGTAGGCCTGATGAATCACATCGTTTATCGTTGTTCCTGATTCTACACTGGATATCGCCGATGACATGTGTACAAGTGATAAACAACGGGCCATAACGGAAAGAATTACGCTACACTCCAATTTCTTCGACAAAAGCAACTCAATCGTATGAAAAATTGTTCGTTCCCTTTGGTATTCTACAGCTAGACACTTCAACGCGGAGCGTAGAAATGGAAAGCCTGTGCGAAACATAAAGAAATAATTGATTAAAAGTAAATAAGTGGTACACGTTGCTTAGCATAAACTGTGAGACAAAGAAGCACTTGTGTGCTGTTATCTATTTCTACTTTATGGATAGCAAAATGTACGAAAGTGAAGAAATGTTGGAAAATATACAATTCGGTATCCTAGTATTTTCAGGTAAATGAATATTCAAGTTTATAAGAAAGTAATATAGTCTTTAAATAATAGAGATTCATTAAAGTATATATAAAAATAATTTCGTGCCTTCTAATTATTCGTGTCTGCGAAGTATTATGTTACATTAAAGGAAATGGCTGTGACCTAAATAAGCGATAAAATATACGCAGAGAGTTTACGATAATGATCATACTGGATGCTTTGCTATTAACAAAAGTCTGCTACAGGAAACCCTTTATCACCGAATACAAGTCGACTCGTGTTGCAAAACGGCAGGATTTTAAATTGCAAAGCTCGTGTTACATAATATATAAGATTTACTATTGGGCGCTCGCGGTGGATAACAGTGAGATCGAAACTGATGAGTTCGCGTTATACATTCTTCGAATTTAAAATTAAGGAGCTGAGTGGAAAACAGCCGCATGCTACAGTTTTATGATTTTAGAGGAAAACGAGTTGAAGGAAAAATTGTTTTTATAGGAAATACGGTACGAAATTGTAGATATTATTAGAGTTACGCCATCCTGAGACGCTCGACACTAGACGAATTTTTTTACAGATACTATGAAGTTGAAAATTATTTCTTTACTCCTTATGTGTAGAGCATGTATTAGTGCGCCTATTGTATAAATATTGTACAAAAATATTAAAAAATGGCCGAGTTATTTGTTATCCCGCGAAGGTCCTCCGCGTGAGCGGTGTATCAAATGATGATGGCCAGATTTATCTGAAAGAAAAACATGATGATTTTAGTGTTCCTTAATAAAATACCTACAATGTAGCATATGGATTTGAGAAAAAAATTTATTACACAAATGAAGGCAAGGTGAAGAAAATTATTCGTTTTTCACCTGAGAACACGAACTTGAAATATTTATTATATACGAATGGGGTATCGCATCAAAAAATTATTGCTACATTGTAGATAATACCATTAACAATGTGTGTACTAAGTTTGAAATCAATCGTACAAATAATTTTGGAGATATTTGATACACGCTCACACGGAGGAGCTTCGCGGTACAACAAATAACTCGGCCATTTTTTATTATTTTTGTATAGTATTTATACAATATATGCACAAATACATACGCTACACATAAGAAGTAAAGAAATAATTTTCAACTTTATAGTATTTGCAAAAAATCGTCTAGTTTCGACTTCTCAGGGTGACGTAACCCCTTAAACGTACTTGAATTAGATCAGTGGTGAGCAACCTTTTGTTCGATGTGGGCCACAAGTAGAAATACTACTCTAAGCGGGCCGCCTGAACATTGGCATATATCTTTTGAACTGTAAAAGATATATACATATACAAAAGGTATATGGCAATGTTCAGGTGGGCCACAGGTCACCGTGAATTAGATGGTACAAATTACAACTACAATGCTGTCGGATTCTCTATACGCGCGAAGGTATCCCCACTACCTCGGTTGTAGTCGCCGCGCCGGGGCATCGGGTATCGGATGTCAAAGAAAAAGCCGAAGAAAGGTTCATAAACATTCTCGATAGTGACACACCTTACACTCTGACCGCATGAAATCAAAGGAAGCCGAATAGACTACTCGTCTCTGAAATTGCGTGCGCCAAGTCCCGACACACGCGGCTATAGAGAGACAGAACTGTATTGTCAAATTTTATTGAAAAATTATTTTCATTGGAAATGCGGTTCGAAATTTTTACATTTGGCCTAGATGCCAATTGCCTCTTACAGATATAAAAACGAAAATTATGCCTTAAGATAGTGTGTTTCTTGGTCTATCATTTGACCATAAATTTTCCGCGGTGACTGTCATTGATTACTTTTGTCCTGCAGGAGTAGAACGAAAGTAACATACCATGGGGACGAAAGTAACACTAATTATTTTGAGTAGAATTAAGTAAAAACACTTCTTCCAAAGCAAAATAAGATTTCTTATTATCAGAAACAATAGAAACAAACATTTAAATAAAAATATTTTTGAAGTAGGTACCGATAAAAAAGCAGCTTCAAACACTTCTTTGATACTGTGTATTTGATTTAATATGAAATCTCGTGTAACGGCCCCAAAAGTAACTAATATTTATGATTTTTTTTTTTAAAAAACTATTGCTAATATTGGATTTAACTCTTTTGGAATGTAGGGAGGCATCTTTAAACTTATAGAAACTTTCGTCCACTACGGAGTGACGTGTTACTTTTGTACTTTTGTTTACTTTTGATTTTGTCCCCAAATCAAATTACAGGAACTTAAGTTTAACTATGAATATTAACAAAAAACCAACAGCACTTACCTGAATGATCGAAATAACGAAATCAGCGGTATACGAATCGTTTTATTGCCTAGCGTTATTCCGTGAATAAAAAAAAAACTAAACACGCGTAACTATGTAAAGCAAACGTTTTGGAAACTTTTGTGGAAGGCAGGAGAAGGCGTGTTACTTTCATGACGCCCTTACATTTGTTCACGCTCTCCCCTACTTGAATTAGATGGTAAATTACAACTAGAATATTGTCTCGTTAGCGGCTCGCTGGTCGGGACAGAAGTGGTAAGGATAGCGAAAAGCCCACGTCCTATACAGCAAACCGAATCGCTAATGAGACAATACTGTATTCTCAAATTGTATTTGAAAAATTATTTTTATAGGAAATGCGGTTCGAAATTGTATTATTTTAAACGATACTTGACTTAGATGGTAAATGACAACTATTGTCAAATTTTAGCTGAAAAATTAATTCTATTAAGCCACGTGTCCCCAAGGAGTCGTGTGGCATGGACCTCTTCCCTTTTCTACTACGCATTTGTTTTTTCTCAGCACGAAGAAAATTTAATCTGGGGTCTCCACCAAGGCAAACACGAACAAAACCATTGTTCGCGACCGTTTTCGTCTGTTTTTGTCGTGTCCACAACGCCGCAAACAGAACAAAACATTCACATACGATTCGTACGCTGAATTTTGTTCATGAAACATGGTGGAATCGAGGGATTAGATCACCTTGGACGAAATACAAATATAGTCATTTTCGGCAAATTTTTAGGGAGATAATGAAATAAATGGAAAATACAATAAGAATCTGTTAGTCGTATTCTTTTTCGTACAAAATCTCGGCTGTAGTGCCGTGATACGTGAATCTTACCGAACAACGTTTTTCGCTGTGTTTAACCTCACAACTATACCGTTTGACATAGAACAAAAAACCAACAAGTTTTATTTTCTACATGCGTGAAACTAAAGAAGTACACATAGGATAGATATCCATGAACATTCACTTGTGCCGAAATAGTGAATAGTGAACATGCGGAGAAAAAGTACATTTTTGTTTTTATAAAAGTGTCAATTGCAAAGAATATGTTCAAGATATCGCAAAATCGGTATGTACTTCTTTAGTTTTAGGCATGTAGACAATAAAACGTTTTGGTTTTTGTTCTAGGACAAACGGTATAGTCGTACGGTTAAACGCCACCATTTTGTGCGAAAGAAAAAGTAAGACTTTTTTCGTCGAGAGTTGCCGAATAACACGTTCGTATTAAATTTTCCATTTATTTCATTATCTCCCTCAAAAAATTGCCGAAAATGACTATAACTTTGCTTCGTCCAAGGTGACCTAACCCCTTAATGGTACAAAGAAACGAAAATTTATCCATATGTGGCACGTGCCTATTTTCCAGTGGGCACCTTAATTACAGAAACGATTCCTTTTATACAGCTAAATGCTGTTTTACATTTCTTACACAGATTGTGATACCTACTTAACACAATTTGCAATTATGGAAAACGATTCGTATTAACTTTTAAATAAATTTACTTACTTTTATAAAATATTGCGCTTGCAGTCACAGTTACAAGATACGCACGTATACATTTGGGGCTTGTGTCTACTCCTTGGAAATTTCGAAACCAATAGACGACACTAGGTACTTCATATGCACAATGGAATCGAGGTGGTGCATGGTAGAATAATGACTGTCTCCTTCTAACACAACACTGAATTTATTTTAACGAAAACAATTAACACTGTACCGAGAGACTCGCGTGAAGTGAACGGCACATATTCGTAAGAACTGCCCGATACCGACTAACTAACCAGGGTTGCCAGGAAAGTTCGTACCGTGTGGAGAGAGACCAACCTTAGCGTCGATTGGTTTGATGTCACGGCGTCATCACGCACACACATACCGCACTGCTGTAGGTGTTCTCTCTCCGCTGCAGAAGGATTTTTTCGGCAACCCTGTAACCGATGTTGCTACGTGAAATCGTTAGGTACACGGCGCAGCATATGACGTTACTTAGCTTATTGTTAGACTCGCTTGGCGTTTTCGCGGTTGGCATGGTGTCACAGCGTCACCAACACAAGTATACCGATATTGTTGTTAATGTTCCTTTTCTTCCACTTCGTGACGTCATATGCCTCGCCACACTAAGTGGCTACGCTGCCTGTGACTGAATCGTCTCTCCACATTCTGTACTCTTAACACGGGGTGGAAGAATTAAAGGAAAGCAATAGAAGAAGAGAAAGATAGAAAATTCAAGAAACGTAAAGAAGAGGATTAAAGAGAAAGCTAAGGGAGAAGCTACTGCGGTTCGGCTAGCGTGGGCCTGTTCGCCACATGTATCTGATGGTCACCAAGCCCAAGCGAAACCTCGAGAAACAAACTGCAGAAGAATAGGCGGGAAGTTGTAAACTGCACGTGGTTCGGCGAGCCTGAAAGTCGGCTCGGCTCGCGCGAAGGCTTGACTCGGCTCGGCTCGGCCCGAGCGTCAAACAAAGAACTTTGTCGTCTTGCTGACTCGCGCTCGCCAAGCAGACTCGCCGAGCCACGCGCCGTCTGAATTTAGAAATATGAAAGTTGGGAATGTAGGGAGAAGAAAGAACAGAGAAAAAAGCAGGGCCCAAAACTGGTAGGAAAAGAAAATTAAAATCAATAAAAACGAATGAAAAAGTCAAACTTTTTGAAAAAGCGGTAAAAAGTAGGTAAGGCTTTTGTTATTCAACAAATACATAAAGCAAATTTAACTTACTGTCAAAAATTGTTTGAAAATAATTATTTCTAATTAAACATACCTAAAGGGCGGCAAAAATCAAATTCGCCCAGAGCGACGGAAGAGCTAGGCCCTGAGAAAAAGAACGTGGTGGCAGAGACGTAGCTGCCACAGAATAAAATATTGATTTTATGTGAATATTATTCGATTCCAGTGAAATATAAATCTTAGATATTGAACTTCTCAACATTCGTCAGGAAATGTTGAATCTGACCTCATCGACCTGCTTCACAGTGGTTTAAAATGCGATTCTAGCTAAGCAAAATTTATTTTTATTATTTTTTCCTGTATCTATATATATTTTAAAATGATGTAATCATATATTATTTTTAATATTATTTCTACTTATTTATGATTATTTTTTTCTAATTTTTGTGTGTAAGTAAAGCTACAGGCGTTCTCGATAAAAGTTAATATTTCCAGATTATAATCAATTAGTTTAGTGTAAATTTACAAATAAACAGATAACTGTAAATACTTTTACAGTACATATTTATACGCACAGGAAAAAATAATGACAAAACACTTTTGCTTACAATTAGCTAGAATCGCATTTTAAACCACTGTGTGCTTCCCCGACAGGATATCTGCCATATGGCGTAACTACTAACTACATACTCCGTAAAATAAATCTATTATTTCGATTTTTCAATTTCATTTCGAATCTCGTATTAAGGTCAAAGATCCAGGGGAGATCTGGTGACCTATTTTCGGCCTCCGCTTAGAGAACGAGTGCCATCGACCCTAGACAACTTCGAAACCTGGGGTCTCGTAACTTGACCTAATTTCGCTAGGTCGTATTCGACCGCGTGTCCTTGAAGCATATATGAAACACATATATATGTTTCAGATTTTTCTACGATTTTATATCACACAGTATCATCAGAAAATTCCTTATCCTTTTGAATTATTCGATTCTCCAGATTTGCTACCTTGTTTCATCAATTATATTTTAAAAATCATTGCGAAGCAATCTTGTCTCTGTACGCCGATCTCAAGATCCACGAGTTCCTAATTCTATGTTTCTTAGGTGCACAATTATTTTATGGGCCGAAATAATAACACGTGCGTAACTACATGCACGTGTCCTGAAATGTGTCACTATGGTAACGCGTAAGGTAGGGGTTGTTATTGAATGGAGGGTTAGTTTGGGCACCCCTGGGTGATACTATTTCCCTTACCATCAAAGACTTATCATGGTTTGCTTCTTTAATATGTGGGCCAACAAGAAGCACAATACTCACAGTTAACACACCGTAAATTATTTTCAAGCATTGAAACATCTAAAAGCGTTTCCTAATTATCGGACGTATCAATTCCTTCCCACTTATTCTATTCCCATTGATTAATATGCTATCATACAGTTATAATCCAAAATGCCACTTTTCTAGCTCCATAAAATTATTCAAATTGTTTCACGTTAACGATCCCTACTTCCCTCCTTAGAAGGGACACTGTAATCATCTTGCAATTTGGTTGCACCATTCTTTATATCCAAACGCATCGTTTAAAAAATAGAGATTGCTTGCAAGAAATTCAAAGCAGAGTCGAGGGTGAATTATTCAGTTCTCTGAACACGCACAGGATGAATCATGACGAGATTCGAGTGGTTCGACGCCTTTATCAGTTCCTTCACACGCGGCTGTTCCTCTACCTCCCCTTTCACATTCTTATTTCCTGTCTTACTCACACCTATCACTGTAGCTACATTCTTCTACTAACATCTGTGTTGCTACCAGATAAAGGCACCAAACGAATAAACGTTTCCCTCCACCCTCTACAATTTCACCATTGCAGCTTCCCTTATCATTGAATTCGCAAATTGTTACACCCCCAAACCATCGAGAAATACCAATTTCTGTAGTGAAAAGTTTTAGCAACGCTCGGTACAAGTGGATATCGACGCCCAGTCCCTTTCACGATGACCGTTTCATTGACAAAGGTGCGTTGACTCGTAATCGTAAGTTTCGCGCATTGGCGCAAGGCTGAAGGCTGGCAGCACGCGAGCCAATTCAACGCAAATTTCTCTGCCATTTTTGGCAGAACAATCGATCTCTACCGGTGAATCTAATCGCCGACTGTTCGTTCAGCCAATGGAATTCGAGACACCTTCCAGGCGCAATCGAACACTTCTCCCCTGCCGTTTAAAGAGCATTAGGCAGGTCAGTCAAAAGCCAACGCTGAGAACTCTATTCTTCATGGCCTGCGGTGTCTTCGCGAAGCGAGTGGCATTCAAACTGGGCCATTGACACGTCGAAAAAAGAACAGAATTTCCTTTGCCCTTGACTCTATAAATTACTTACAGCGTTCTCTGGCAATTTTCAGCTACTCTAAACAACAATCCATCAGTATTATCGTATGAACTAACGCCGGGTGAAATATTCTTGAACCAGTCCCCACTGGGGGTTGTTAGGCAGCTTTCCATTAGTTTGAGAAACTAACTCCAAAAATCTACTTTTTGATAAAAAACAGCATAGGGGTCTCGAAAAACCGGAGTCCCCAACTTCGTTCCAATTTATCGAATAAAATAAATAAAGAAACCCAAGGTGATCATTAACTATCAACTACAAGCATCCTCGACTGCTCATCGCTGCCTTTCTTTTCAACAAATACGAAGGACCACCCCTTCACAATTCCTCCATCCGAAAATTAACAGAAGCAAAGACCCTGAAATTGTTTATCAGACTGTAGCAAAAGGGCCGAGTAGATGCCCGGCGTCTGCGCGTCGCGACGCGTGCTATGTATAGCCAATGATACGGCCTGGTGTTCAAGGCATCGGTTCCTCCGTGCGAATTATATGTTCATTGCAGGCCTGAGCATCGGCCAAGCAGCACGGTGTTATGTTTGCACCTCGAAGGGCCGCGTTCCGCCATAAAACGACACCCCCGGAACCTGAAAATCCTAAGTGAACCGACTCCTCCTCGATGTCCCTCGCCTCGCCCGAACATCCCTCCAACAGTCTGCCCCTCGCGAACGCGCGCAGCGAGTGCTACGGCTCGGCCAGTCAATACGCTCGACGATATTAAAAACAGTGGGTAAACAGAACGACATATCGTTAACGCGAACGATGCGTTCGAAAGTATCGTGTAGAATCAGTGACACGTAGCGAGATATCGGGAGATTCGAGGGGAAGAATTCGAGGTTCATGCCTCCCGTCAGTGCCTGCAAGGAGCGTTCCCTCGACCGGAGTTCACGCCGAGGAGGCTCTGTGCACACCGGATTTGCTGTTTGTACAAAAAGGTAATTAGTGATGGAACGTGTTGTCCTTTTACACGGCGGAATGACTTGCTCGACCACCCTCTGCTCTCAAAGCTCAGCTCGCGAAAAGCCGATCCCCATAAAAAACTTCAAAAAAGTAAAAAATACGCCAAGTACATGAAAACATGAAAATCACAAAAAATAGAAGATAATAATCATTACAAAATTAAAAAAAGATGTGAAATCAAAATGAGCTGCTAGTACATAAAGATGCTTTCCAACTGCGCTTTAGATGACACAACTACATATGCACAGCTAAAATTCCATTACTCATAATGGCTATTTATACAAAGAAAAAATGTATTAAATAATAGTATGCAGATATATTTTTATACAAATAAATATTTTAATACGAATAAATATTTGATTCAAAATACTTGGCGCTGCGCCCCGAATTGGTGTTGCTAACCTCAATAAATATGTATAAATTGCATTAATCCTCTTCTTTCTTTCTTGTACGTGCATGCGTGTGCATATGCTACGTATGGCATTAGAATTAAATATATGTAGAATAAATCGGACTGTGTTTCTAGTATGTGTATGTATATGTTTTTTATATTGTAATGGAGTTGTAAATTATTAATACTAAGGCAAATAACATTTTTTCGGTTGCGCAGCGCCAAGTATTTTGAATCAAATATTTATTCGTATTAAAATATTTATTTGTATAAAAATATATCTGCATACTATTATTTAATACATTTTTTCTTTGTATAAATAGCCATTATGAGTAATGGAATTTTAGCTGTGCATATGTAGTTGTGTCATCTAAAGCGCAGTTGGAAAGCATCTTTATGTACTAGCAGCTCATTTTGATTTCACATCTTTTTTTAATTTTGTAATGATTATTATCTTCTATTTTTTGTGATTTTCATGTTTTCATGTACTTGGCGTATTTTTTACTTTTTTGAAGTTTTTTATGGGGATCTCACTTCTTTTTACAAAGATATTATTATCTTCTATTTTTTGTGATTATTATTACTTTCTATATTTTGTGATTTATTTGTATCATGTACTTGACGTAATTTGTTTACTTTTTTTATACAATTACAGCATAATAATTATCAGCTGTTGAAATTTACATATCGATGAATCTGAAAGCACGTACAATTCCTTGAATCTGAAAGCACGTACAATTCCATGAAACTGAAAGCACGCACAATTTCATGAATTGTTTTATCAAATCGAGAAATGTTTTTCGTGGTTAAAAAATTAAAATTTCCATTCATAACGTCATTTTCTGAGTATATTTCATGGAATAGTATTTTTTAAATTAATTTGTTTATGTTTGCTAAATTCATGCGTTTTATTAGACTCTAATTGATTTTAGTATCAATTTTCATTTTCATGTTTACAGATTTCTGTGCTTAAAGGGGTTATCGCTAGATTTAGCACGAATTTTCGTGTTTTCAGATTCATGGAATTGTACGTGTTTCCAGGTTCATGGAATTGTATGTGAGACTGCATTTTGATTCCAATTCAATGGTACAACGATAATATATATTTGTAAAAACACGTGGCATCTCAAATTTTGTATATAACCTGACTGTAAGCTGTCAAAATTTGGAATAGATTGCACATATTGAAGATAGGAATTGATGAACGAAATTTGCCTAGTGAAGATAGGAATTGATGAACGAAACATGTATTAGTTCGTTTTGGCTGAAGGTGTGCGTATAATAACGCGTATACGTATTATGTTGACGAAAAATTCCTTGACGAAAAATTCCTTGACGAAGAAGAAGAAGAATCTTACCATTTCCGACTAATCCATGAGACGATATTACGATATCTCTGTCATGCGTGGACCGATTTTATTGAAATTGGTCTTATTCGAAAGCCGATATGCGGTTTACATGAGAAAAATGCCTTTAAATTTAGAAAATATTGCAGGCGTGATGAGATATAATGTAATAAATGTCAGAATTAGGTTGGAATGCCTCCGCGACGAGTAAAGGTACACGGCAGCGACAGTTCGACATATATATATATAGGGTGTTTTTCATGTACTTGGCGTCGAGACGCTACCGCGTCTCTAGATTTCAGGAACGAAGTGCGCGTTTATCGTGACCATCAAGTGCACTGTGTCATATACATAGTACCTTGTTAAGTGGTGTTTCAAACGGGCACGTGACGCACGGATAAAAATTTCGATAAGCCTGCGGATCGAGTTTATTTTGCACGAAAGCTTTTCTGGCAAAAGCGCGCGCCCTTCGCGGAACATCGTTGCAACGCGTTCGCGGAAATTACGATCTAAAAATCCAAGATAGTCGCCACTGATAACGAATCTGGACGTGAATATCGAGCAGATAAATGGGGATCGCGCGTTTTTCAATGGTCACTTTTGATATTCGATGAAAATCGTTAGTGTGCATTATTTTTTTTTTTTTTTTTTTCTTCTTTCCTTGTTTCTCTCGCTATTCTGTTTTATATAGCTAATTTTAGTTCTAATATTTCTTGCTTTGGGGTTAGGTTGCAAAACAGCAGGTATGCTGAACCTCGCCTTTTATCCCTTAATTCATGTGAATTTGTGATGAATAAAGACGAATTATTATTATTATTATTATTATTATTATTATTGGATGGAAGTACTTGTTTCCAGTGGAAGTGAGGATTTAATGTGGCTGGCTTAGAATCTTTAAATGAAGCAAGAACGAGTTAAGAAGATTCGAATTCAATTTTGCTGCCGCGAGCTGTTTGTGCAGAATTCAGCATAAACTACAGCAATGCTTGTTCTAAACAATAACAGATGTAATGTGCAAGCAATGATTTCTTAACTCTCTTCCACTGTGTTGCCACGTCGACGAAGCAAGTGCAATAGGAAAAAAATGAATATTTCTTTTCGAAGACGCATGCTCCGATCGTAAATTGTGGTCCCCGCGAAACGTTAACGCCGGGACTAAAAGGAGCCGGTAGCGAGAGTCAACATTTGATTTCCGCGCAATTATCTTGGGTCTACCAGCCGTGGAAGCACCGATTGTTTAATCATTGATAATTACCCCCTCGGTCGTCTTAATCGCGTCAACTGCGTTTCCTTTTCTACTTTACGTCGTGCCTGGAGATTAGAATACTTAATCGTTGCTTTCTTACGTTTAATATGTGCACTTCGAGCGAATGTTTGCTGGTCAAACAGCTTCTTTGTCAGGCGACTCGTTGTTGGTTATTACGTACGAAAGTCCATTAGGCAACAGAAGTTGACCGCTAGGGTCACTTTTCATTAATGAATACCTATTATGGATTTTGCAGATTAAGTCATGAATTCGTAATGCTCGCGGCGCGAAAGACACGCGAGATATCGGATGCGAATGCCTGGAATGGCGGGAATAATCGATACGTGTTTTCAAATACTGAGGAAATTGTACGGATGTATCGTTGCCCTTTGTGTCTAAAATTCCATTCGTGGAATCATGGTGTAAAGGAACTCTTTGCATCCTAACAAATCTTGAAACACGTGACGTTTCCTTAATATCATATAATAATATTTTCTGTACCTGTCATTATTTACCACTGTAATTTAAAGTTCACGTTTTTATAAATTGGAGACTATTTTCTGCCATTTCATAGACAAAAATCCCCATCTTGAATGGTGAAGTTTGTAGGAAATGGTATTATAATTTCTTAGAATCTTGCGATTTTTCTATTTCTCAATTTCGCCGCGTATGTTTAATCAAGGTATCATAAAAATGATAAATTCTTTGATAGTAGATTTCTTTTCGTAAAAGATTCTCATACGTAGTATTTCATAGTTGAGGAACAAAAAGTATATTGGATTTCAAGTGCAACATTGTGATTTACCATCACGGATTCTTCTAAGAAGTCTAAGACGATAACAAGATTACGCGCTGCAATTTTTGCGGGTTCCCGTCTGATCGTCGTACGCCTATACTACTTGAAGTAATCAATGCTTTTGTGCGGGCGAGAGAAAGTAGTATTAAATAGATATACATAAAATGATGAATTTCTCTATCGAGGCTACGATAAAACAATGTTTTACTTGAAGATACAATTTACAAAATGTAAATCATGTTACTAAATATAATCTGTACAATGGATTCGTTAAGTTTCGCGTCCAGGTTTATGCTTCATATTATGAATATTATATGAAATTTATTTAATTAAATGATGGTTCATATTCCCACTCAATCTGTGCGTTGACAAATCTAATCCCCTGATTTGGCGTACAGTTAGTGTGTGATTGCCAAGCTAGAAGATTATTCTTTGACAAAATCGAATCAAGGTGACATGACTTTTTTTACAAAAGTTATTCGCGAGAAAAATCGTGCTTTTGTCAACCGACTGCCTCGAATGAGGAGCACGTACATCGAGAATCTATTTTTATCAGTGACGCGGAAACCCGTCTTTTCGGGAAAAACGATAAAGAAAACACATTGATAGCGATAAAATCGTTACTGTTCAATGGCGACAGTGGAGCGTGGATTTTGCGCAACGGGGCACACACCCTCTTTTCCTCCTCAAGGTGAGGGTGAGGGACTGGCAGGGAATGTAGATCTCTGCGGCAAACTGTACACCAAGCAGAGAGTATTGATCACACGATGATAGCAACGGTGAACTTTAGAGGGGTTACTGATTCGAAATGAAAATTGAACTTCCTTCCCCAATTTTGATCTGCAAAATTTTCCCGTAAACCACAATGTGTATTGTTTAAATAAGTTAATGATTTCGAAATTGTTTGCTTGAACATATGTGGATTTTTACGGATTCAAAATTTTAAATTCTTCACTGTAGAGTGCGTAGATTTTGTCGACTAATTTAAAATTGAGGAATTTTAACGAAGCATGTGCGAATTCCAATTCCTCCCAAATTTTACAGTTTATACTACAATTTACCTAAATTTCTACTTATTCAAAATTTAGTAAATTTTCTAAACAATCACATTATTGATCCCCACGTGGGATATTTAACAACTTTACGACATTCATTGCCTATTCGTGCCTTCGATCTGCACAAACTTAAATTGACAGTCAAATCACAAAATTCTCTATTATTTTCTTCAAAGCAAAATATCGAAACAAAATATTTTCCAAATAGAATCTTCAAATTTTTTTTGAAATCCCATTGGCGATCTATTAAATGTAATCATTCATTTCCAGTCCATCGATGTCCCATATCAAGCTCGTAACCAATCGTGTGTAAAATAATAAAAGTAAGCCGATATTCCCGTCACACTCGAATTCCATCGATGAACGGCGCTTGTTCGCGAGGCGCGCTTTCCTCGAAGCAAAACAATTTCCGTTGCCATCGCTGTTGGCTGTGATTCGACAGGTGTTGCGGGAATAACGAAACGATCGTGTTCTAAAGGCAGTTTTCCGGTATCGGCGTGAAATTACCGATACCCGCGAAAATGCGAAACGTCCGACGCCTCACCTGGAGGAGCTTTGAGTAAGCCGACACGCGCGTTTACAAACGGGTAGTATTTTCCCAGCGCATCACGCACGATCTCATCTTATGACTCAGATTGCGAAAATGTGGCCAACGAGTCAGCTAACGTCCAAACAAACTGTATTAGATGCGATTAGATCGATCGATTTAAATACATCTTCGCTATATGCTTCTTCCACCTGCTTCTTCGATCTAACATTACCTGGATGCTTGCTAGCTTTACTGTTTTGTTATGAGTCTTGAAAGGCTACCAAAACTATGTCGCCTCGAATCAGGGGCGTCCGCAGACTTGTTTCCATTTAACCCATTTTATAGTGCCAAATTAATTGAAAATTTAAAACCGAGATTTAAAATATTCCCTTTTTCAGTATAAACTTAATAAAGATCAGTTTTGAAAAATAAGCGATTTTTCTCAAAAGGGGGGGGGCAACTACCCCCTTTTGCCCCCCCCCCCCCTCCGGACGGCCATGCCTCGAATGATTCTAAGTGTTAACGTGATGGGTGTGTGAAATTGGGAAGAATACGAGAAAAGGGAGAAGCAATTCGAATTGAAAAAGTAATGGAACAGTTCCTCTGATTTCTCAAATTTCAAACAGTTGAAGAAGAGTTCCTCTCATGTTTCAAACATTCGGGGAATCTTTATATTATTTTATAGATATTTAATCCAGTCGAGTAATAATGCTTTGCAAAAATATATCGATGAAATCCACTTAGCCACAATAAATCCCTAAGCTATATTTGTCACTGTGATACTTGCTCCTAAACTAAAGAAATTCTAGGAAATTCGAGAAAAGTTGATCCGCCAATTGCCAAAAGAATCCTTTGATCTCTACCTGTCCAATTTCTAATCGATCCTCCATCGCGGAAGTTCTCTGCTCGCCGTAAGCCTTCGCAATGGCGAAATAGGATATTTTAAACGAATTGCATATTAGTAACAAGGTCGTTTTAAATGTCTCGCCGTCGTCGGAACGGTCGTGTAATTCTATTCCTTGCCATCTTGCTCGAAACACGGTTTTATCCGATATCGAGCAAGGATAAGGCTGATACTCGCCTGTCTGAGTTCGTGCTCCGATGCGACGATTCCCTCCACGAGTTCATTGCCACGTAATATTTTCAGCAATGTTGAGTAACTCGTTGCCGTTGTATATTTCCCACCAGCACGTTTGCCAGAATACATATATACTCACACCATCAGAATTTAATAGTAATTTAAACTGACGACATCGACGTTGAAACAATGGTGGTCATTCAATACTGTATTAATTAGATAACGTTACAAAATTTGCTTCCACTTAGTACCAAAGATAGAGGGTCAACCAACGTTGAGCGATGATAGTCGTTTTGAAATTATATCAAATAGATAACACTACAGTGCTTGGAAGAAGTTTGAGAATTAAAGAAGCGTGAGCTAGTCTAATAACGTCTAATAAATTAATTATCTAAAAATAATTACGTCTTCCACGATTTTGTTGGGAAATATTAATTCATTGGGAGTTGGGAAGAATTCTCTTACATTTCTATGAATCGAAGTAAAAAGCTAGCTGTTAGTGTCCGAAATTGGTATCCAATCGTTACATGATTGGATTAATTGTAAATTTCAAGTCCTATAACTGTGGCTGTTTATATGTAGATTGGCATCAAACTTTCTAGGTCATTGAATGTTTCAAAGAGACTTCAGAGCGCACGCAGGTAACTAGAGCACTCTGACAATCAAACGCACAGTGAATTGCAGCTGTCGTTTGACACCTTATGCACGTGAACAGCAATATTTATTGCGCTTCGGTGGAAGGATAACTACTCGAGACCTCATCGAATCGAAATACTATTCTGAATGAATTCTCGCAATGCATTCGAAGCATTTCATTTCTAATGGACAGCGATACTTATAACAGAAGGGCCATTAAGATTTTCTAAATTTCAAGTGCCCCTCATTTTCAAACTCCACTGTGACGTTTTTCTGAGGTCCAGAGCAGTGCATTTCAGAAAGTATTATACTTTAGTAGTAAGTTTCACCAATTACGTGAAATGTAGAGAAATTCCCAACAGATGCCTCAAAAAACACAATATGCCCTCCAAAATTTGAATACCTCTCGCTTTCGATCCCCGTCACGATGTCTTTCGAAGATACGAGACATGCATTTAAGAAACTTTAGTAATAAATTTGGTGAAATACATAACAATTCCTAAAAGTCATTTCCAAAAAACACATCTTCCTTCAAACTTGTGTTTCTTCCAATCTTAATCCTCCTCAAATCCCCAGAAACTTAGAATTCCATTTTTTTTCATTTGTTTCTATAATACCTTTATTCATTTAGGACAATAAACATTCAGTAACCTGCACAATTATAGTACACTTGTACGTATGCTTCGTAAATTTCTCTACAATAAAATTGTACAGCCGACGTGGAAAAGAAAATTTGTATATCCAATTTACATTTAACCTAATGGCCCAAATTTGTCACAACATTTCCTTTCGGTTCTGGGTTTATTCCATTTTCCACCTCTCTCGCGTCGCCTCTGCGCTCTTCGCGCTTCTCGCTAGGTGGCATAACATTTTCCAGGATTCTCGCTGGCGCGTATCGTCTTTCGATGTTTGGAAGAGCAGGAAAGGAAAAAAAAAAGGAGAAGTCGATCCGCGAGCGAGGTTTATTCCATTCTAGCTTTGTTCCACCAGTCTGTAGTACAGACTCTGTACGCGAGCGTGTACGCGAGCGTGTACGCGACTACACCCATGTCTCTCTACGGCCGTGCGGGAACACGTGGCCCTGTGTGTGTGTGCGGCTACAAAAGATTTAATCACGTGACTCCTTGTAGACAGGATGCTGGCGGTCGCTTTTGAAACCACAAAAGCGCATCGACTTACTGCTGGTCGGTTCATTCTTCGAGTATCTGTTGTGCGACACGTGGTTTGGCGAGAACAGCGCGATAGAGTATCAGTTGGTGTGAACATCATCTCTTGATTAATAACGCATTTAAACGGTCCTAGACTCCTTTCGAAGTGAAAGAAATCAGTGGGTCCCGATCTTTCTAATTGCTCCTCGACTTTTCGGCACCACCCTTCAGCTGTGTAACGAAATTCTCATTATTATTTAGAGAAGTAAGGGACGATTTAAGATCATCGAGTGGTCAATGATAGTACTGTGTTCAATCAACCATTATTCTAATGTTTAATTGCTAGTTAGACGTCGGTTTCGCGTAATTCGCTGTAAAGATGAAGTGTGACAAGTGTTTTATAGTGAAGCCAGAGAAAACTTTGTCTTGGTAGTAGTATGAAATTGTATACAGGAAAATTAGATGAATTAAATGGCCATTTGATAGGAGCTGCAATTAGCAATTGGGCGTAATGATTCATGGATTAAATTCAGAAGGGGCATTTTCACTTATTTCACTTGCGCAGAAATAAGTTTCTTGGTTACTTACAATTAGAAAGAGCATTCACTTTGCTATAGCTGGAGGACTGATCGAAGACAACATTCATTTAATTCATTGTTTAGCTAAGGGGTTCCCATGAGTCGAGGTTCGTCGACTCGCGACGCGCTCCCTCGTTGGGCATGAAATTCAAATACGCGTTGTGAATTAACGATATCCAAACTGTTTTCGTGTCGCGCGGCTTGATGACATCGGAACTCCTTGACTGTTTCGCGTGCGGAGTGTTGTGGATCGCGAGCAAGTGGATCGTTTCCCTCGTGTTCGTGCTCTACAGGAATCGCAAGGGCAAGATCGACCATGACTTCGTAAACATGCGACTGCTCGCGTTTCAGAATAAACGCTCGGAGGAAGTGGCTGGAGCGCGAGGTGAGAGCGAATATTCAGAAAATATGTATGTACCATATATGAGATTTCAGTGAATTCGAGTTTGGAGCATCTTCTTTCCTCGATGATCACTTTCGTCAACTTTGCCTCTCTAAGAGACAAACTATAACTCAGATATCAGTGATCTTCTTTCGTGAATTTTCAATTATAAGAAACAAACCGCGAATCATTTCGACCTTGTATTTTTGAAATTTTAGTTCATAATTTTCATATATTTTAGTTCATCTAAAGTTCCATATTCTCAAATAGCAATTTCGCTTATACTTCCATTCTAATAACAAGTGTCCTCTAAAACATTTGAAAATATTTATCAGAGAAAAATAAACGCCAAAAAAATAGACATTTGACAAATTATCATGAACCGTGAGTAAACGATCGTAGATTCATGTTAAAACTTCTTCAGAAAGTCATGGGAAAAGAAACTAAACAAACATCTAAGTTCCTTCGAAAAGTATATAATTATTCGCCGACTTAACGAGCAAATATTCCACACTTCAGCGAGCAAAAGGACGTCGTTTCCCTCTTAGGCGGAACACATCCTGGTTCATTTCATTCAACGAGCATCGGGGGCCTTGAAAAAAAGCACGGTCGTCTCAAGGTCCCATCGATACACCGCAATTCTGTTAACAACTAATTTTCGCACATTTACCCATTGTCAGGCAACAGCCGCGCCACGTGGGGCGTCGATTCAATTCGCACATTTTTCCTTTGTTGCTTCCGAGTGCGCGGCGTTTATAGTTTTCTGGATGTGGCCTCTCATATTGTTACCAAAGCATGCTAGTTACCGTGGTTGAGACGCGTTTTTTCACGACGGTTATTAAAAACCATCTGTGGTCGAGCAGCGTGTAATCGGGCGTAAAATCGAATTTTATACATGGATCTTTAATTTATGCAGCAGTTTAGATTTATAGCCGGAGATCGGGATTCTCGTGGCTCGTAATGGTTTTCAAGATACTTCGAGCCGTATTTAATTTTGTGCTCTGCGATACTTAGAACGTTTCCAGCTGCGCGAGTTTCTTCTGCTATTGGTATCTGCTTTTTGTCAAGATTCGTCTTGAAAGCTTCGTCAATACTTGACCCATTGTCAGCTAGGTAAACGTGTAGCAGATTGTCACCCGCTGCTTTTCCCTCCGTCATAAACACCCCCATTGTACGTTGCAACGGTCGAAGGGTTCCAAAGTGGGCCCCATAAACTGTGTCCTTTTGAAATCTGTAGCTTTCACGGCTTGCACGTGTTAATTTCGAAGGTTTATTAAAATATCCACGACTCTCATCTTGCCCTTCATTTGCAATAAGGAAGCAAGGACGCAGTTTGTAATATTATCGTATGTTAATTAAAATGAGAACAAAAACAATATGGTAATAGTAAATCTACCATTATTTACGGGAAACGTCAAACGGGAGAAATTCTTACGAACGTGAATGATTTTTACGAAATAACAGTGACACTATCTCAAGTATGTAAATTATCGTAGATCAATCAAATTTTACTGTAACCCGAAATCACACAGGGCAGCTTTTGTTCGTGAAAGGAGGTCCTATTTAAAAACTTCCCGTTTCCCCTAATAAAAGACGCGACACCTTTTACCCAGCAGTGTTCGATTGTTAACGTAAAGTAATTGTGCATACGAGACGTTCATTGTGGTTTCAAGGCTTCTTGCTGAACACTCTCGCACGCTCCTATTTCGATTCGCCGGTTTTTCTGTCACCCTTTTCTTCGCTTCTTGCGGTACGTTTTTCGCTCTCAGCGGTAGACTGTCATTGCGCTCGGCTTTTACTGTCAACTCTAGTAGAGCATGACGAATTGGCTGGAACAAAAAGAGGATTCCGAAAGCTGCCAGACGTACCAATATTATCCAACATAATCTTTTATGCCTTTCCACTTTTTCCCATCGGGTCACGTTAAAACGTCTGGAACTAATGAACTACTTGGACTTTTTATTATTTCACGCAGACCCCTCTGTGCTGAAATTATTCGGTTGCCATGAACTTTAAGCGGCGTTTATGTAATAATGCATCACTTTAAAAGCGACGATGAACGCAAGGAACGTTGGGATGAAAATTTGGATAGACACTTTCATTGTGGAAATTTGAGATTTAAAGACAGTGGAATGGAGATTTAATAATTGCGGGAAAAACGAATTCATTTAGGAATAATTAGTTATGGATCAAATTTTACGCCATTTCTGTACTATGTAATATTTTGTATTTTACTCATAAAATGATGTTTTTTTACCACGGTAATATGATAGTAGAAGCGATAAATAGAGTTGCAATGCTTCTTATACTGAACGATTAAAATCCAACGTACTTAAAGAAATTAGAATACTATCACGACAGCTAATCGTTTTCAATTGAGGATTGCTATTCGAATAATAGATTGCCTTAAACACAAAAGAAAGGAATTATATGCGGGCGACAGTAAATTAAATGGAAGCCCTTCGGCTGCTTTCGATTCGATTGATTTAATCGAGGGTAGCGAACTCGAGATGTGCTCATCTTGAAAAAGATATACATCAAAGACTTCCCGCATACGATTTTATTATGGAATAAGTCGATTTTATTAATGGAAGTATGTTCTCACAATATACAAAACAAAAAAAATGGAAATTATTATATATAGTTATTAATTTGACACTCAAACATACAGTTTGTTACAATGTTATAGTTGGTAAATCCAATTTATTTCCCTCTGTTTCTCGTTACGATGAATTTGAAAATGATATCGCAGATAAAATTCCTATTGCACCGCAGCAGAATGTTACATAAGTAAATGGACTATTACTCAAACTACTTGTCGTTGGACTCGACGTTCGTTGTTTCTAAGTTTCTACGCAAATTTATCGAGACATGACATGGATAGGTATAATAATACATTTCTGCATTAATTTAGTATAAAATTCAAATTAAATTTCTTTAGCTTGGTATCATTCCTTAAGAAAGGGTTTTACGAAATAAAATATGTTGTTATATACCTGCTTTACACTTGGATCACAATGCAAAGTCTTCGAAGTTTGTAGTTTAACAACAAAAGCTTAATAAAATTAATAAAATACATCTGCAATGATATTCATAATTCACGATGTACAGCTTTTAGGTAGTTTGGTGAAAAAGGCTCAATAATAAAAATACTACACAGAGTTCGTTGGCCGAAGTGGTTGTTTTGATTAAAAACCAAGTAGAGGACGAAAGAAACGCCAGAAACGTGGCAACTGTAGTGTCATAAATATTACGAAAAGCGTCTGGTTTTTTTCTACCGCTGAATGGTCATTGACAGAACGACAGATGGAAGAGTAAACAGACCACCACACAGGCCTGAAGCGAGCCGAGGGAAAAGTCCAGTTTCCTTCGTCACTACCTCCATTCACTAAATCCACACTGGCAATGAGTGAAAAGATAGGCGTTTCTTAAGAGACGAATAGCAGAATTGAAGATATCGGGTTCTAAAACTTTAAAACCATAACAAACTCAAGAGCTTGTATAAATGAGGTAGAATTTTAAAAAGAAGCAATAATACAATAATAATAATACAATTGCAATTATACAACACTCATTCAGACCAAAATTTAATTTCAACAGTAGAAATTTGGTACAAAATGATTCCTATTTCTATAATAATAATAAATAGTAATAAATAAATTTGAATAATAATAAATTTGAAAATTTGAAACTTAAGATTAATAGATGCGTCCTTATTAAACTTAAGAATTATAATAATAATATAATAATTATAATAATAATTCCTAAGTCTAATTATTATAATTCCTAAGTCTAATAAGGACCCATCTACTAATCTTAAGTTTCAAATTTTCAAATTTTTATATACTCAGCTGAAGAAAGGCACAGAAAGAGCCACGTCATACTAAAATTAACTAAATTTTCTACGATGAAGTTCCTCCTGAAACTTAATGTCCCTCGCGGTGATTCCATTTCCAAAATCATCACCAGGTGCCCCTTTCTTGTAAAGATAGTTTTGTTCAATCCGTACGTTTCACTTCACTCTATTCATCGCTCGCCTAATTATTCTATTCGCTTCTTAAATTTTTTCTTTCGCTCCGTTCGTCGTGCAACGTGTTGTAACGCGCCTTTTTATCATACAAATTCACGCACCACTTTTTTACTGAAATCGGCCGCTCGACGAGATCGCGTGGCACGCAATAACGAGAGGACAATATGTTGTACGTACTGCCACAGGCTTCGAGGCCACGTTCATTGCATACGCCCACGAAGAAAAATGTCGAAATATGTGTTCCGTGTGAGAAACGCGCGGTACTATTCGGACCACTTTTTCTCACTCAAGTCGAAAACTGATATTAATATAATACTCGTTCCACCGTCGCTCATTTCACCCTACCCGTTTGCCATAAAGAAGTGTACAATTAAAAGAGAACAACTAACTTTTCATGTCTCAAGAACGAGAAGTACAGTTGAAATTAATCGTATGCAATATGGTCCAAATAATAATCATGATACTTAGAGGAATTGCAGCATATTTGGAATACTGTTGGTAATTTGGAATACCGAAGTATATAATAAACTACTAACGTTATCTAATTTGTAACAACGTAGATAATAGGAGCCAATGATCTGTTAACAAATGACATTTGTGGATGAACCGGTATTTTGACATTTTCGACTTAATCTGCAGAGTAAGGAAGCGTCAATCTGCAAAACTTTTTCAGCAATTATGCAATCGTTCCACTTATGGTTAAAATATGTTATAATTTTAAGTGTTTAACTCTAATGTTAAAACTTTAGAGTTAAACACTTAATCTACTCATTTGTGCGTTCCTTCTATTGTTCCGTATCAGTTTTGCGATAATTTCAAGTATAGAAAGTGCGATATTAAATTGTAGGTTTCACTGCCAGGTTGCTAATTCGGAATACCGAAGGTGAAGGTAATTTGGAATATTCCAAAATTTAGCGATAGTTTTGTTTCACGCGTAACGACTACCGCCGCGCGTCGGTTTGGACCAGCGCTATCCATTTATATTTACCTAAGATTCTTCCTATACTGTGATTTTTCAAGCTGATTGGATCATAAAAGAAATAATTTTATTATCTACATGTTTTTTTTAACTGTATAAAGTGAAGGTAAATTTGAATACCGGGATTCCAAATTACCTGCACCTTAACGAAACCCATACTTCCCGTCATTTTTCATTTAGACAAAACTTTCAGTTACTTTTAGTTTTTTATTATTACTGAGAGTTTGAAATATAAAAGTTTATTAGTTTCCCTACAATATTATGCAGTTTTATTTGTTCGTATCCTCTGCCGTAATTTTTTATTCGTCTTAAACAAACTGGTATTCGAAATATACTGCACTTCCTCTATTAAAATTGCATTCTCCCAGAATGAATTTCTTTCCTTCCCTTTTGCTATAACTATAGCGAATGGAGACAGATACTATCGCGTAATGTGTGCTCGCATAGTATTACAGATAATTACACTGTCGACCCGTCAACATCAATAAACGTGAGAATCGATAGTTGTAGAAGGTGATACGATCAGTCTGTGCAAAAATGAATCATGCCTTAAGAAGAACAGGCGGCAGACATTGTTATTTTCCTACCGTACACTTTTACTAACTGCATGCATAAAGCAAATGCAATCACGAGGGATTGATACATCTGTTTAATTAAAATTACAACACGTTCCGTTCAAAAACATTGCGCCGTAAACGTAGAAGCTTTGAATCCGTCAGAAAGCCCACAAAAGACTCCTGCGTTCCTTGTGAATCACGCTTTCGCTAAAATTAGAGCCACCAGAGTCGGGAGACTAGAGCTGCGTTTGCCACAGGGTCTAAATAATTTTGGCAAAAAATTTCTCTCATCCCGAAAATATCGTTTACAAGAGGGCGCGTGTAGCCTTGGATTTCTGGGCACCAATGAACCTTCAACTCGCCCTAGCTAATTTTAATCCAGGGACGTTCGTGCTCGTGAAAAGAAACCGAGCAAACGGCAAGCTCTTGAATGTTACAGGTCGATACATCGTGGGGTGAATGTACAGTATAAAAAAAGAAATGGAATGTTATATGCACTTACACTGCACAGGTGTTGTTTTCCGACGTGTAAAGGAAGAAAGAGGGGTGCAAGTTATAATACATACCACCCTGAATTTGAGTTACCGATTCCACGATTCTTCTTTAAATTTAAATGAAGTTGGGTCCTTAACATTCTGCAATTGATTTCTGCTATTCTTTTAGCTTCTGCTCCGTGTATAGTCTCTTTAGTTGGAAAATAAATGAATTAATTTAATACAACTTCGAAAATATAAACTTTCTCAAAACTTTTCCCTTGGTTTGTCTTCTACACTCATCTTGTAATATATAGGAATGCAAACAGGAATACTTTATGAATAAAAATTGTGATATTTTTTATAAAACGCGACCAATTCAACGTACGTGCACGAGGCCAGTTCGTTTAATCAAAATTCTCACAACGACGGTGTACTGTCGTTAACACGATGTGCGACTGTACACGAATAATTAAGTTAAACGTGCCCTCGCGCGACCTTTTAATTCAATTGAAAATAATTCCTTCGTTCCGAGCGCGCCCGCATTTCTGCAAGATGCGTTGAACGCAGCAGAAATAGTTTAAAAAAAAGAAAAAACAATGGAGTCAATATCTTAATTCAAGTATTTTCATTTAAATATCTCATTTCAACAATCACTTAATATACATATCGACAAATGGCACACACTGGCAGTAGGAATATTCATAAAATAACTGCCGTTTCTTGATATCTCTTGCTAAAGAACATACCTCATATTTTTGTATTTTTACCTGCAGAAAAATTTAAATGTAACCTTGGCTGTGGCTTCTGAAACGGACTCATTCTCGCGCCTCTCGGGAATTGCAATTGATTAACACTTGCTAATTATTCGCTCGAAATACGAAATGACGTTAACATCGTTTAACGAATCCTGTCGATCATATCTGCGTTCTCTATGCTGCAAACTCGGAAAGAAATACACAGTGTTTTCGAGCGAGCGAAAGGAAGAGAGATGAATAAATGTTTTCGAATGAAACAATTGAAGTTGAACAATGGAAGGCTTGTATTTATTTTCCACGGGAGGGTAAACTTTTTTATTTTAAAAAAAAGTGAAGAGAACTCGGTAAACATGTATTCGTACAAAATAGCAAATGTGTGACGTCAAGTAGAGGCCAGCATTTTATCAGAGCGCTTGGAGACTGCTAGTTCAAGCATCTTTCAATGCTTTGAAGTATCGATAACCTCTCTACCTCTCTACGATAATGCAAATGCATTCCACAATGCTTTCTCACGAGATATGCTCTATTAATTTGTAGCAAATTACCGCGAATACTATCTTAATACAGAAGATTCGAACTTCGCTAGCTCGAATTGATGGACGTGGAGGGAAATTTGTTGGAATTCATTCGGATGTCGAATTGGAATCCTTATTAACCCGAAGTAACTACTTAATTAGGAAGGAAGACAGCAAAGCTTCTGAGATCTTTAAACTCCATCATATAACAACACAAAGACAACAAGAATTCTGAAGATTTTCCTTCCCTTTGTATCAAAATTGCGATACAAGTTGCACCGTTTTGAAATTTCCAGATGTAAGCGAATTTTAACCTTTCGTTACACGCGCCCTATTTTATAACATGGTTACTCCCACGTCACACTTTTTACATCACGATTTTATCGTGTATTTTTGAAATTTTTACCTGTTCCTTGTTTCATTTTGTAGGGTATTCTGATTTTTTTAAAGCAGGAATATGACTTTCCTTTAAAAATAATTCCACATTATAAAGCGAATGTAGGTAGTTGTCTTTAAAAAAAGACGGATTAGAGTAAAGGACTACTATTATAAATAAATATTGTTTTATGCACTTCCATTGCTCTGGTGACACATTTTACACAATAGTTCCACTTTGGAATATACTTTTCCAATGAACTTTTACACGTGCGTTGCACTTTCTACGAAATGACAACATTTTCGCTTAAACGCGTGTACATCCAGACTGAAAAAACTGGCATAAAAGAGCGGAAGATTTTTCATAAACTGCAGAAGGCATACATAGTGGATTATAAAAGGGTTCAAAACCGATTAATCGCTCTCAGGCAGAAAAAGAAATTCACAACTGTTGTACTTTTTACAACAGCGCGAGTAACGAAAGGTTAACCAAAATAAAATGTAAAAGGAAAATCTAGTATCAGGCTCCGAAACAGCGAATAATTTCAACGTTTCTTAATTAATACGGCACACTTGCAATGAAACCCGAGAAGAAGGGATTAACATTATTAATGCCCAAGCGTCTGAGGAAAATATTAATTATGAATGAAAGAGGCTGGTTTAAAGTTAAATTACTATTCGGTCGAACACCTGAACCGATACTAATCCCAGGTCGAGCTGCATTCCCGCAACATATGACGCATTCCTCGTGTCGCGCGCACAGACGAACGCAAAACAAACTCCCTCCTTTCCTCATCCTGTCGTTCCAGAGCGCCCTGAGACGGTTCGAGGTATCGATAAAACCCTCTCACTCTCATAGACCTGAGGCATTCCACGGTGCCTTGGCCCGGGACCTTTACTCGTTGTTTATAAATAATTGTCGTCGCAGTCGATAAAACGTGAGCGCATACATTTACATTAAAACGAATCCCACGGAGCCTGACTCATTCACTGCAGTCGCACGAGGCCCCATCGATCTGTCAGTCGAGCGAGGTTGCTCGTTCCGGAAGGGTTGCTGGTTGCCGCGCTCCTTCGATTCTCAATCGACTCGTTCAGAAACTTTAGAGTCTTTGGCTTTACTCGATTATTTCGCCGAGATGAACTACTCGCGAAGAAGAAACTGATTGGCGCAATGCCTTCGAGTGAGAAAAGTGACAAGCAGGGATAATTTTGGGGACAAACGACTATTCGTTCACGGAGAATCCTTATTATCATTAATCAATTCGATTTAACTAGTGATATGTGACGGTGAAATGGGTTTCATAAAACACGACATTTGAAGCCCATTCAAGTGGGGACGGTGAAAGACGAAAATTTTGCGACGGACTTAATTTTTGGAGGATATATGTCTGGACGTAGCTTTTGGAGCTTTTTACTTTTTTATATTAAGATATATTTGTTTTCTTTGCTGTCCAAGTGTACGTCGGATATTTTGGACAAAGTGGAATCATTAATTGTGAACTGATGGGAAAGTGGCTAATTGTTGAGTGAAAAATATGTTTAGTTGACGTGATATTCGGACAGATTGATACCTACTGATGTTTTGTGAACAATATTAGCTGTTCCTGTTATTGGGGAATTTTTTTTTAGAAACTTTGAGTATTTAGAGTTAGACTTGGTTTACTGTCAACGTTAATTTCGTACGTTGGGAATGAGAAAGTAGACAGAATTTGCAGAGTATTCGATAAAAATGTCTTTAAAATTTTTACTGCCATCCACTCACCAAACTAGTCTCGTGGAAAGTGAGAAGATTGTCAAGTGCTTCGTCAAAATGACGGTTGCTTACAACGATGGTAAGTTATATATCTGTAAATTGCAAGTGAATTTTTAAATTATTTACTATGCTTCTATTACCACATTCGTTGTACCCATGAACTGATACCAGTGATTATCCCTAAGCAACGCTTCTACTCGTTAAAAAGCAAGTTCGAACATCGAAATTGCGATCGATAGAAAACAGTATTTCTTAAAACACATGATATTCTTACAGTAACATTTTCAATAAAAAAACAAACTTACATCGATGATTTTGTGTAATGTTCCTAAAAAGTTTTGTTTTAGAAGGGATTTCAATTCAGTTTAAAGTTTTGATACTTGTTTTCAAAAATTCGTTTATTATGATTGTTTCATAATAAATTCGTTTATTATGATTGTTTCATAATAAATTCGTTTATTATGATTGTTTCATAATAAATTCGTTTATTATGATTGTTTCATAATAAATTCGTTTATTATAATTGTTGTATTCACAATTGTTTATTATGAACGACCAACTCCTCCATGTTACTTCCTCTGACTTGGAAACGAAAATATCATCCGTTAAAAATAACATAAGAATATATTACTGATTTATACATTCATTTGGTACTGTGATACTATTAAAAGACCACAGTACTTTTCCTGTTCAGAAACAAAATCTCCCAGCCATAAAAATGATGTCGCGGAATATAGCCAAGACTAATCTAATGTGTCTTTACCTTGATACGTTAGTTAAAGGTACACACGAGCTCAAACGATTGCTCGTTTATTTATTTGTGTCTTCCATTATAAATACGTTGATTTATTTACTTTGCACATTATTTTAAATTGATGAGTGATTCTTATTAACGAGAAGCATAAAATTACTATAATTTTTCTTGAAATTCAGTGCAATAAAAATTATTTTACATTTATTCTTGACATCATTTGCGCTACTGCATCAAACAGAGCAGACCGTAAAGATTCATAATACAATTATGCTAATGCAGATGTCGTCACAGCGATGTTTTCCTCGCGAAATAGAAGTGTTCTAGTTGGGAATCGGTGACTTTACAGTGTCCTAAACCATGCTCATGAAATAGAGTAGAACCACTATGGTAAGCTATCCCACAATTGAATCTGGATCGGCCACAATCGTTTGAGCCATGTGTACCTACTAGGCAGTTGTCTTTGTCGAAAATGAAGTATTTCTTTTTCAATTAATTACAAAAAAATAAATTGAAGCTGAGACTTGTCCTTTGACCTAATGTTTATTAACATCATAAGCTTTAAAGGAACATGCTTGTTTCGCCAAAAATATGCATTATAGATGACGCTACAGATGAATCATTAAAAAGGCTTTTTAAAAAAGTTTCCTTTCTTTTGCAGTGATAACTCAAAAATGGAGGTTCGAATCGTTTTAAATCGAATACTTTTGGCGAAACAAACATGTTTTATACAAGCTTATGGTGTTAATAAACATTGCGTCAAAGAACAAGTCTTAGTTTCAATTTATGTCTTTGTAATTAATTGAAAAAGAAATGCTTCATGACTGCCTAAGTAGTACCCTTAATTCTCCCTCGACAAAATCCCATACTTTACAGACATTTACATATTGCCATTTCTCATAAATTCTGCTATTAACACTATCCGTTTTAATTGCGAAATAATTAGCGCCTCATTAATGAGTCGATAACAGGAGCAAAGGCTATATCTTTCATTATACGTACCACTATCGTCCTTATAATGACAGGAAATCAATAAGTAATCATAACGCGGGATGCTATCTCCAGTAAACATTGCCGAACCCATGTATGGTTTAGATATTGCATTTCTTCTAATGTTTACGCAGCGCGTCACGTCGAGCTCCTCGATAAAACTGCGAAAAAATAAAAATCGAGGTCCCATTCAGTCCTGTCTTTCACTGCGAAGTTATAGTTTGAAGAAGTGATTCATAGATACAATAAAAGCGCGCGGAGTTACTATTCCTCTGTTAAACGTGACATAAATCGATTACGTGCCATTCCACCGATTCTGGGAAATCATCGGGAATACGTTAACTTTGTCGAATTATTACTCCTTTCGTATTCATTTCCAATTTCCGAAATTATAAAATTAATAATATTCCTAATTTTCGTAATTTTGTAGTAAAAAAATACAATTCAGAAACTGTATAGAATATTGAAGAAACAATACACCTTGCTCCGTTACAAGGGGTATATGCGAAAAAATAAAATATTACACAATACCTGTCTACATTAAAAGACACCTAAAAACTGACTCGCCGCAAATATCTATGACTTAACAAGCACGTATTCTTGCGAATTATACAATCTATAAACTGTCTAGGAACCAAGGAAATAGGTATTTGAAAGAATCATATAAAGCGACACAGGAAGTATCAAGCTTCTTTTACGTTTGTTACAGGCGACAGCACACGATGCGTTTGCGCCGAGCCTGAAAGGTCTCGGCAGAGGATTCGGGAGGGTGTGCGGAACCGAATATACTCCAGGACCGTGATAATCCCTGTGATCGCGCGGCACCCTTCCAAGGAAACCGCGGTATTCAAAAGTTCGCCAGAAGACATGTCTCAAGTACCCCTAATCGCGGCTGAGGAGACCTCCCTGCAGACAACGGAGACCTCTGCCAGCAGCATGGTGATACTCGAGGTAGGGAAAAAAACAATAGCTATCACAAAAGTAGCATATCTTTCCCTGTATCTCTAAATAAATCTAAAAAAACGTGTCACCAAGTTTTCGAAATCGAAAATAAGATGTTCTTCGTGCGAATTCTCCTTTTTCTTCTTCATTCACTACCCCTTCAGTTTTGCTCGTTAGAACTATAATTCTCTATTAAGATTTTAGTGTGCCTCTTCCCTTTTGAGCGAGACGATGCGCAAGAAATGCCCAGATATCGGATATACATTTTGAAAGGGAAGCTTTTCCAAAGAAAGTTTTGTCGGTGGGTTTTTGCCGAAGAATATCATTGGGCATCGCTTCTCGTTCCGATGCGCGACGTTCTGAGATATAAATGAGAAAACGTTTCTTTAACTGTGAATAAATGCAGGCCGGCCTACCTGGTGACACATGGAGATACTGCGTAGAAAGGGAACGACTTGCCGAGAGGTCGGAGTGGTTCCGTGCGATGCTCGTCGGTCCGCTTGCACCAGCACCGAGGGATCCTCCGCCTCTGCTTAAACTGCAATACGTGGAAAAGCGTGCTTTCGATTATGTGCTCAGGTAAATCGCCATTTACCAATTTCTATCGACACCACGCAGCCACGTGTCTATCAAACTGACAGAATGTTCGTAGAACTGCGAATTAACGGAATTATCGTAGACAAATTTTCAATTATTCCGTGCGATACGCGAAGAAATATATATTTGCGTATAGGTACACCTGTGTACAAGCTGTATTCTATGATTGTTTATTAAGTAATTTTATTCTTCAACCAATTTCGCTTCAATTTCAATATCGTTCATTTCTATATATTTGCCAATGTATCGCGGAATATTGTGAAAAGGGAAGTTATAGCTGGATGAGAAGTTCAGATCGCTCGTGGATCTCGAACCCCTCAGGGCAGAGAAACGGTAATAGGGGGAGAAATTGAAGTCGCAATATGGGAGTAACCGTACCCCATTGTGAGAGCAAGGTCTCGAGGAGGATACCTCATTGATGAAAGGAGTAACACAGGTTTGCGTAGTACAGTGGGGACCAAAAGCTATGGAAGCAAAACAGCAAACACCGTTTCTAACAAACGAGACATTATCGAAGACTTTTGGTTTCCCGTATTGTTTTCGCGTCTAGTAAAGCTAATAGTTTCACGCGCGTCGGTTAATCAGTCCGCAGAAGCAATTAATCGCTGTTAGAAGTGTTTAAAGGAACCGACGCGATGACTACGATGTCTCTGTACACGCTCACAGTTATGGGAACGGTAGCATATTTCTGGATCATCTGTCTAATCACGATCCCATTGATAATTTCATGCAAACGAAAGCTAGCTAGACCACAGTACAGCGAAAAGAAGTGTTGCCGATGCGGGACACGCAAGAACGTCTGTTAAGAATTGTGGAATCCAAAACCGATCGCTGCAGTGACTATAAAAATCCGGTTGACTTAAAAGCGCGTAAATATCAGCCGAATCGAAACATAAATAATTAAATTTACGTTGAATCTATGAAATTCATTAAACCTGTTCGGTTTGATTGGAATATTCCCCCGTGCCGGCGTGCGATTTCTCTCGAACGGAGCCTTATCGAGGGAAAAGGACGTTCCGTCAGAAAAGTATGGTTAAAAGTTCAAGTTCGATGATAGGCGACTGTCTTCCCTCGCGTCAACTTGAAGGCTCTCGTTTTCTGCGCAGATATCTTCTCGGCGAGCCGATAAACTTTCAATCCGTGTCGACGGCTCGAGCCACCCTCGACGCAGCTCATCAGTATCTCTGCCCAGAATTGGCTCGACTAGCCAGTGAATATCTCGAAAGGAACCTGAACTCGACCACCGTGCTCGAGATCTATCAAGGCCTCAGTCTCTACGCGAGTCCTGTAACCTCTAGCCTCTCTGGATCGCCCAGTACGCCGACGGCACCACCAGCCCCTGGAGACGACGCCGGTGAAATAGGTATTAACGTCACTCACGCAATATGTATCCTTCATTCGATACACTTTAACTGAAATTCCACAGGGCGAAAGAAATATTTTTCGACGAATAAAGTCACTCCAGTATTAACCAGAGTCAATGAATTACCTAAAGACTTGGAAGACTCAGAGTCTTTAACTAAACCCACAACATGGACACTTAACTAATTTTTCGTAAAGAGAATCTCCCTCAAAGTCTACTTCAGATCGATAAATTTTAAAACTCGAGTACGACGTGGATTCTTCCTACCAGAACACAGCGTGTATTAAACACACTGCTTTTCCTGTCCCAGGACTAAAATGAATCTTTAAAACTGCTTCCTTAGCCGAAGTCTGCACGCGACTTTACCTCAGCTGTTTGGACGTGATCGACTCGGACCCAGAAACCGTTTTCGGCCAGGAGCGTTTCGAGGAGTTGAGCACGTCCGAGGTGGAAAAGCTGTCGTCTCGGGACACCCTGAGGTTGACCAACGAGTCTATCCTCTTCTACGCCCTGGATAGGTGGGCTGCATCCGAGTGCAGAAGGCACGGGATCGAAACATCGGCTGGCAACAAGAGGACCGTCCTACCCGAGGAGGTTTGGTACAACGTTCGTTACCCTCTTATGACGGATAGAGAGTTCATCGAAGGTCCTATGGCAAGCGGCATCCTCTCCAGCGAGGAGTCCGCTTTCATCGTCGCCCGGATCCTCGGGCACACACAGAACCAGCATGGAGACGAGGTACACGCGTTTTTATCGATCATTTTAAATTTGCCCCGTGGGGGTCACTGCAGCTCAGAGTTATTTTTTAATTACCTTTTTCGTATCTTTGATTCATTTAACTTTTCAGTGATAATTGTACCCTCGTAACAGGTACTCATAAATTCATGCTCGAATAGTCTTTTTCTAGAAATGTAGATTTGGATATATTGAAATTAGTATTTAAAAAAATAATTGTGGATAAAACGATTTTTTGGTTAAAATGAACCAAATTTTTTAATTTTATTATTAAGGTGTACAAATTTACAGAAATAGTGGTGATGACATATCCGGGGGTGTAATTCACCCAGTGTGACCATGGAGGGTTAATCGAGAGCGTATGAATCATTGGTGTAGTGGCTTTTGTGTAATATGTTTCACTTTTCATGACAAATTGTCGGAGAAGTTTGAGATTTGGGTCTGAATTTAGACGGGCAACGAAACGAAAGAAATCTGTTTCTTATCGCAATTCTAGTTCCGTTTATCGATTCTGTAACAGTAACGAAAATGGAGGGTATCTTCACTGTTTTTGTTTACAATTTTTTCAATTATTTTTAACTTCCTTCCCCCCGTTCCTCTGGGAATAAGCGATGCTTATCAGGATTATTATACAAGAGAGGTGCATGACTGAACTCGTTTAACGCATAAAGTGTACTACACGTTCTTATCGAAGGTTAGTACTTATCTGATGACTGGAAACAATGTCCGTGACAATTATCAGTCACTGCTCTTTTATCAGTCCCTTGGTTTATTGATTTAACTCTGTGTCCAAATACCACTTTTCCCAAATCTATTTATCGAAGTATCCAATCTCAGTCTTCGACTGTCTGTCGCGCGGTGCACCGAAGTTTCGCGTGAACGGTATGCCCTCTATTTCACGAAACACCCTAAAAGCCTCTCGCGCCGAGTCTGGTGAACATTTCACACGAATAAAGCGTCACAGCGTGCATAATGACAAGTAAGACGTACGGTTTGAGTAACGCTTTGGAAAATTGCGAGGCTGGTGCGCGATCGAGCAGACGCAGACGAATGGTACTGTCAGTGATCGCTTGTGTGACAAATCCATGTTTTGTGGTAATCCTTTTATCAACATTGATTAACCGTAAAATTTATGACCTTGCTGCAAGAGTGGTGCAACTCCATTATTGACAGTTTTTGAGTTACGACGTGTAATATCCATAAAAAATATTTCCACATTGTTTGGTGCACGTTTGGTGCAGATCCGATAACAAATGAGCGATTTATTGCAAATAAAATAGAAATATTAATATTTTTATTATAGAATATTCTTTTTCCAAAAATAGAAATAAAAACTAATCAACACAACAACTGCTACTTATTGTGTAAGAGTATATATCTTTCAATTAGTGTTCTCTTTTTAATGTTAAGTCAAAGCAATAAATTTATAAACATTGTTTTCTAATTTACTCCAAGTTGGTAGAGATGGAGCTGCATCCCTCTCGCTGTGGGGTCCTCAATTGAAGCACGCGAAGGATGTTACTTTCTTACACGAAACTCTAATATTTCGTTCTTCCGTATAAGACCCGCTATTTATTCATCATCTCAATAAAAATACTACGCAAATAGATGCAAGTGTTAAAGAAGATTCACCTTTTTGTTTATAGCTTCGGACAACCGTCACTGGCCCACTGTCCAGGCTCTCTAGCGCGCCGAGGATCGGTATGAGGGCGTACGAGGAGCAAAACTGCAGGCTGGCGAAACCTGGTAAAAAGGAACGCCAGGATAACAGGAAGAACAGAAGAAAGGAGTGCGCGAATCAGGGCCACAGAACTTGCGCGAGGATCGGCAATTGCCTCGTGCGGGTTCTCGCCTGCGTCTTCGATTGAACGATCCTGAAGAGGGGCCAAGAGAAAGGGAATCGAGGGAATCGAGGATTCTTGAATCTCCCACCGAGAATCAATTCTTTTTCTACCGTTTTCTAGCAATCTTTGTGACAATTTTATCCCCCCCTCCGCGAAATTATACGATGATGTGTGATAAGCACACGTGTTTTGCGTTGAGTCGACATTAATATTGGTATATTATTGTCCAGATATCGTTGAGAGCTTGTCTCACAAGGTTCCTTCTATTCTCGTGTCGTATTTCATTTTTACGAACAATCGACACTCTGTGTGGAAAAAAGCTGCAAGAGGCTGACACGTTTAATTATACATTTTGTAACCCCTTTTTTTCCAGACACGACGTTCCTCCTTGCGTCACTTAGGGGAGAGAAAGATTTTTAGATCACTGAAAAGTCCGCGCGGGAGTTTCCAGTTATTATTTTGACGACAGTTTTTCTACGAAGGCTATTTTACCGTTTACAAGGCTTTGTTACCAGAGATATTTATTTATTGCGAGGAGCTAGGCTCCGGCCTTAAGAGAATACCGCAGCGAGTTTTCTGCTCGACGATCATCATTTTGCCCCTTCTGAATAGTATCCGCTTGTTCCTATAGAATAGTATCGTTGTTATCGATTCTTTCAATTGCTACGACATAATTGACGCCACTTGGATGTTTCGCGACGATGACAGAGAAGAAATTCGATTAGGACTCTTGAACACGATCGAAAACAGTATTTTTTCATGTATTTGTCAGACCGATTCCATTTCTCGAGGATCGTGAGTGCTATATTTATTTTAAAAAAGAATTGAATAATCCAGACATTTTTTATTCCGTATGTTTTAATCTACCTGTGTTCTTTCGCGAGTCCGACATTTCAAACGGTCTTTGACGTATTAAGTTCCTCGAGAAACGCTTAAAGTATTTATATTTCTTTATGATACTGGAAGACTGAAGATCCATAGGGGCGGAGGTAACATTTTTACGATAATTTGGCTCTTGAAACTAACCAGAATAAAACTGCTGGTGAAAATGTCGTTTAAGCCATTTGGAGTTTCCAGTGTTTCGTTGCCACTATTCGGTATGTGTCCTGTTACACGTTAACTGCGGTATATTCGCTACGTTCGTTGTGTTCATAATTGCTGTTCAGAGTATATAAGCGTTTAAATTATAAGTTTTAGCGTGGAGCCATGGCTGGTCCGTGTGAATGTGCGACGTTCAACCATACAGAGATCATTTTTACAGAATTTTCCTGTTTTAAAATTTTTTTTGAAAGCTTAAACTGTTGTGATACAGCCATACACGAACATATTTAACATTGCGAATCTCTCGTCAGTATTATTTCGGAGATATCCTATATTTTTGCAAGTTGAACGTCCACGTGAACCATCAAGCGACTGCAAGTTAAGAGCGCGTCCTTCGAATGGTCCCTTTGTTAACGAAAAATATTAGACGAGTTCAAATAGGAATGTCGATTTGAAGTTGATAGGTGTGTTACGTTCGATCGAATTGATGGTGTACACTTGATTCAGCTTCTTAGAATAGTAGTGGTGGAAATGGAGAGGGCATTTGTAGATGAAGAGAAATCAATTTTCCCACTTTTTTTATCACTCCAATTATTCCTATTCCACGAGGCTTGCTTATTTCTTGTACGATCGAAGATAAAAGGAAGTTGTTTGCGTAAAAGTGATTGAATTTGAAGAAGCAAATAGAATAGTGCGACTGAATTTATTTCTCAAAATCAATTTAAACGAATAAAATTACAGCTTCTAGTAGTCTTTTAATTTTAACGATTTGTTTTAAAATGACCGCAAGATCTCGGCTGTCAAATGACCCTAAAATGAAAGTTCAATCTCGCCATTAGATTTCCCTTACGAGCTCAAACGATTTCCTTCGATCGTCGATGAACAATGTAAGAAATAAAAAAATGTATAAATCGAACGCCGTGTACATTGTTACCATCGAATTAGAACTAGCAGATCTGTTGTGTGTCACCGATGCAACAGACGCGGGATCGAAAAATTCGTGGCGGCTACACCACGATTAATCTCGCGCTGATTACGCTCGCATGAACTTTCATAGTCTTTATTCTACGCCTCTGCGCGAATGACATTAGCGTAGGCGTGTTCTGTCGTTACCATAATACGTTAGTAATTAATCGCGTGTTGCTATTTGATCGGTTAAATTTTATTCGTTGCGACGTTGCTCTCGAATTACGTTAAGATCGAATGTTAACTTTGATAAGTATCGCCGAGTCTATTATGTGTTAACGATTATTTATATTATACATTTACTCGATCATTGTGACTTTCGATTTATCATCGATATTGCCTATGGAAGATCGAGTGGAAGCGAGAGATTCGTTTGGTGCATCTCCTTTACGCCAAGAGTGTGAACTTAATAAAAATACGTATAGTACATTTCATCATTCGCTATGTGCATTTTATCGTATCTATTTGTGCGAGCCGAAAATTATTGAAAAATGAAGATAACGCTTGAAGATGTAATGAAAGATTATAATGCAAATAAACTATGTATACAGAATCTCAATATTGTTGTACATTGTTACTTTATCCTTGAGTAGTTATGATTTTTGTGATAATATATAACTCCTTATTACATATTCACTTTTATATAGGTATTAACGAAATTATAGCAATAAAGAGAAAAATGCTTAAAAAATTATTTCCCGCTTCCGGTGTAATCAATTAGTTCGTAAAAACGAACGATTGCCAAATATACCACGTATAACAAAAACAATTTTCAAATAAAAAAGACAGTAGTTCAATAACAATAATATTTTAAGAACAGCAGCTCAATATCAACTAATAAAGATTTGTACTGATAGGTACACATGAATATACACTTATTAATTTTGTTTGAATAGTGAAAATTGAAAATGGCATAAAAGAAGGTGACAAGTATTAGTATTAGTTTGATATTAAGCATCACGAGTACAATAGATCAGAAATACTTTCAAGAATTGTATTATGCAGAAGTTTAAAGACATACCAATTCTAACCCAGACCAGAGATGAAAAATTTATAAGCAGAACTTGCGGGCAAGCGCTAAAAACATGGCGAACCTGTAGGAGTTACAGAACCCGCGAAATCCCGTGACTTCCGGAACCATCATGTTCATAATATATCTTCTCAAATCGTCAACATGGGATCTAACGATACTTGATACTTCATTTCTCCCGCGCGATTCTTTGTATTCGTAGTTTTTTGTCACATGCTTTCACAAAATATACATAACATAATATATATATTATTCCCGCGCGTAAAATCAAATCCAACATTTAGCTGCCTATTTCGCACTTCTCACTTTAACAGCAGACTAACATGGAACGCAAATAACACTTTGTAACTACTTAATAATCTGAACAAAGTTAGACAGATTGTATTTGTAAGTATTATGTAGCACAACGCACTCGCCGTGGAAAATGCGCCTGGCTACATCGTAGCGTGAACCAATTTTCACTTTGTTGGATCACTTGAATCTAATGCGCATGCGCCAGGGTGACCGATATCAGGTGATAATTTTAGGTTGGTACAACATAGCTGTCAATGCTGTCATTTCTGTCGGTAGGCGTTCTGATAGATAATTTGTGAGAAATTAAAACGTGACATCGGAAAATGATGTCTGAGAGAGATTATGCGCCGCTCAGTACTGCCTGTGTACGTTCACTTAACGATAAAATTTACGAGAAACGGAAAGCAGCTGCTTTGGAAATCGAAAAGTGAGGTTATATATTTTGTTTACTTGCTCGTCTATTCACCTTTAATTGCAACTATTACTTCGCTTACTATCGTGTGCCGTTTGTAAACTGTTCCAGAATGGTTAAGGAATTCGCTGCACACAATAACACGGTTCAAATAAAAAGGCTGCTAAAAGTGCTAGGTGAAGATTTAGCCACTTCGCAGAATCCACACACGCGAAAAGGCGGCCTGATAGGCCTGGCAGCGATGGCAGTAGGCCTGGGAAAAGACACTGGTCAATACATAGAAGGCTTGATCCATCCTATCCTGGCCTGTTTCTGTGATTCCGATTTACGTGTAAGATATTACGCTTGCGAAAGTTTGTATAACGTGGTGAAGGTTGCGAGGGGCGCAGTATTGCCGCAATTTACAGATATTTTCGCAGCGCTTAGTAAATTAGCGTGCGATTCAGAACAAAGCGTAAAGAACGCTACCGAGATACTCGACAGGCTGATGAAGGTAATTAAATTTCTTAGACGATAAGGAATGAAACGATGGCAGTATCTCTTCTAAGTATAATTTCAGGATATCGTAACGGAGAGCGGTCTGTTCGATTTAGTTGGATTTATGCCGTTATTGCGAGAACGCATTTATACCAAAAATCCGTTTGGTAGACAGTTTGTTATAGCATGGGTGTCTGTCTTAGACGCTGTTCCCAACATGGACTTTATCATATTTTTACCTGAAATTCTCGACGGGTTGTTTAAAATATTAGAGGACCCAACGCCAGAAATTAAGAAAGTTACAGATACTGTTCTTGGGGAATTTTTGCGTAATATAAAGTCTAATCCTAGCAGCGTGGATTTCCCTGGAATGATAAATATTTTAATTACGCACGCTCAAAGCACAGATGAATTATTGCAATTAACGGCAATTACGTGGATCAAGGAGTTTGTACACTTATCGGGTCCTCTTATGCTTCCTTATATGTCTGGCATTCTTCTAGCAGTTTTACCTTGCTTAGCTTACGACGGAGATACAAGGAAATGTATCAAAGAAACTGCAACGCAAGTAAACGCAAGCTTAATGGGATTAATAACTACGGAGAATACGCCACTCGTCCAGGTTCAAGGTAAATATTTTAAATAGTTGTCGCTTGTTTAAAATGCAATGATAATGATGATAAACTGATATTTCTTCTAGGTGCTAGTCAGAATTGTTTCTTAGGGGAAAGTTTAGATTTATCTAGTGTCGTTGAAGTGCTAACTAAGCATTTAATGTACATGTCGGTTCAAACGAAAGTGGCCGTTCTAAAATGGATTCATCACTTGTTCACAAACATTCCGCACGAAATGTTTAATCATATCGAAAATTTGTTCCCAATTCTAATGAAGTCTTTGAGCGATAATTCCGACGAAGTAGTGCAGCAAACGTTAGTCGTGATGGCTGAAATAATTAGTTCGAAGTCTCCCGAAGCAGCTACTATCGATTCAAGCGGAGATATGCAAAACAAATATTTCACGAAGTTCATTGTAAACTTATTAAGACTTTTCTCAACCGATAGACATCTACTGGAGGAAAGAGGGGCATTTATTATTAGAGAATTATGTGTGCTGTTGAGTGCTGAAGACATTTACAAAACTCTAGCGAAAATATTGTTGGAAGAAGCAAATTTAGGGTTTGCGTGTACAATGATACAAACTTTAAATGTCATATTGTTAACAAGTTCGGAGCTATTCGACTTACGAAACAAACTTAAAGACTTGGATTCTTTGGTGAGTATTTTTATATCCTTCTTTACTTCTATGTTCTAATCGCGCTTATCTTTGCAGGAAAGTTGTGAATTATTCAAATGTTTATATATATCCTGGTGCCACAATCCTGTCGCGACTGTGGCATTATGCCTTTTGTCGCAGCACTACGGTCATGCTTGTAATATTATTAGATCATTGTATCCTTTATTATGTATGATTTCCCATTCTATGTATTTTAACATCAATTTGATATATTTTTAACATAACTTAACTAAAAATGAATGTAGCGAAAATATAGAAGTGACTGTAGAATTTCTCACAGAGATAGACAAATTGGTGCAATTGATCGAATCTCCGATATTTACTTGTAAGTATAGAATACTATTTCTCCTACCCGAGTAGTCTATGTAAAATTAAATCCTTTCAGACTTGAGATTGCAGCTGCTAGAAAGAGGAGAGAATGATGCCTTGGTCTATGCGCTTTACGGCTTACTAATGATTCTTCCCCAAAGCGAGGCATACGCGACATTGCAAAGACGTTTAGCAGCAATTCCACCGACAACGAAGTCGATACCAGACAGAAGATCAAGTACCCCAAAATCTTATAAAGACACATTTGACTTTCCTCAGTTATTGAAACACTTTCACACTGTCCAAGAACAGCATAAAGAGCAAAAGCGTAAACAACGATTGATAAGCTTGATAGAGAAAAATGCAACTCATACAGATATGTAAATAACAGTTCTATCATTTTAAACTTCAAATGATTATAAATAATAATTTATGTAAAAGTAAGCTGATGTATTTATAGATGTATACTTTTTTACTGTATGGAACATACTTATACAAAAGTATCGCGCATCACCTTTTTTATTCCAAAATTATTACACGCTAAAGATTAAAAGTAAAGAGTAAAATTGATTCCCAAACTTTGTACATAAAATAATATACTTCTCCATTATTTTAAGCAAGTTGTGAATATCGTCGAATATTAAGTATCTTAAATAACTCCTTTCTTTTATTCTTACCTATGTATATACATTAAAATGGGATAGGATACATACATACATCAGATACACTACGTATTCGCAATACGGTTTATGCATAATAAAAGAATGTGACTTTTTACATTGTACGACCTATTTAGTAAAATCGCATCGCTTGAAAAGAACATCATACTAGAATTCCTGACAAATCTTCTAAAAATGATCTTTTCTTCAAGCAAACTAATTTATCTAAGGACACTGTACACTATTCGTGTCTTTCATACCATTAATTATTCTAAGCTTTCTGTACATGTCAGTCTTACTCTCATAAATGTAAAAGAAATAGGAAAAATTAAAAGATAAATTGCTAAAGCGACGTGTATTCAGAATCGTCCGTATCTTCTAGGCTGTTAAGTGTTGACAAACGATCGAGCTGATCCACGAGCCGACCATTTTTATACAGAATCATTGCAATTCGCTCTTGCATAATACCAATATTCTTCCATTTCTTTGTACTTTCTTGAGCGGGTAAATTAGTTTTCTCCTCGGTTATCAATTTTCCTGGAAGCCTGTCTATTAAGTGTAAAAAGCTCTCGTAACGCTCCTTACTATCCTGGGATAAACGATACGAATATGCCTCTAATACGTGTTCATAATTATTTACGTCCTTATATAAAATTTGAGTTTGCAGGAAGACTGTCTGTGCCATTTTGTACCAATCAGCAACACACTCGGCTCGACTTACCATCGAGACCGTACAGTATGTTTCCAGGAGATTCTGTAATCTCTGACCAGTTTCTGTAACCTAAAGAGAAACCAGGCAAAATTAAGAATAAATATTCGTAATTATATTATAGCATTCTCTTACGAGCATATTGTTTTACACGGCGAATACCTTTATTCGTTCTAGAACATGAAATTGCTCGTCGTTGTATGTGAGGCTACGCGTAGCCCTGTCTCTTAATAAATGTTGCCAGCCATCTCGCAATCGATTGACCAAAGTTGCTGCTTTCTGGCTCGCTTTATTGGCCCACGGACACCATAATCCACGAATAATGTTATCCCACTCACCGCGTAAACTACCTTCCTTGACGTACCTGTATTTGAAACGATATACAAATTCTCTTTGCAAAGAATTGAAACAGATAGTAAGCGTGTGGGTATACAATATAAATTTATCACCTTTGATGAAGTTGCACTACCGCAGGAGCCAGTTCAGTTAGAAGCTCCTTACTCTTCGAATCCAATTCTTTTTTCCAATTTTGTGTTTCTAAACTATTTTGACTTCCCAGTTTCCTGGAAATTTGTCTTGCCAGAGTTTCGCTTCTTTCTACAGCCACCGCTGTATCTTCTACAGCTTTTGTGAATTCTTTCGAATGCTGACACTTTTCTAATAATCTGGTAAGTTCCGTTGCAACGAGTCCACTGAAAGCCTCTATTGCATCTTGCGACAGCTTGCTACACAATACTAGTTTAACAATCCTCCTCTTACAAACATATCCAACCGAGCAAGCTATTTTCGCTTGACTCGCATCATTTTCCACGGACACTAAATTCGCGAATACTGGGAATTTCGGTAATTCCGAATCTACTGGCAAAATGACATTGTTATTTTCTTTGGAGAACAACATCAACGGTTTGTCCTCGGATGTATTGGGGTAACCTTTCCCCGGTGTAGACTCTTCGACGATGCTTGTTAAAAACGCGTCTCTAAAAAGAAGTATTTGAGAATTTGGTGCAATATCGGTCTGATCCTGAATATGCACCTGCAGTGCTGTCAATTTCTCTTCAGGATGCAAGAATACTTTTATCAAACTGCCTTTATGTATATTAAATATGTGCACACGCTTCCTGCAAAGTGTGTCGGTAACTTCTGTGAAGAATCGTTCGAAGCTCCATATTTTCTGGGCATCGACTTCTAGTAAGCCAGCTAATAACGGGGTCACGATCTTTTTCAAGCCTACGCTCAATTGACAGTCTTGCGGCAGCTCCCTGCTCCAATCGATCGGGCCGTTATCAGAAGTTTGTACGCCTGATATCACACCAGAGGCTTTCTTCGTGGTAATATAAAACATTGTTTCCTTATTTCTACGACCTCCGAACGGTCTGAACGGTAAGTTCCCTGTGGCTACGTGATATAAGGTCACGCCTATGGACCACAAATCTACGGTCGCTCCAAATGTCTTTCCAACGGGTTTGCGTAAAACTGCTCGTTCATATATATCTGGATGAAGGTACTCTTCGGTACCATACAGAGACACAAATTGCTGATCCTCTTGTAATTCTCTGGCAGCTCCGAAGTCGGTAAGCTTGTAGATTATGCTACCGTCGTCAGCAATGAACTTCATTATGTTACCTGTACAGACAGAAGCAACGTATCGCTTTACAACAAGTTACATGTGAAATATACGATTCCCAGAGATTATCTGTAGACATTTCTAAATTATCATATCGTCGTACCTGGCTTTAAATCTCTGTGTACTAAATTATTGTCACGTAAGTGTTTCATCCCCGCAGTCAAATGTTCCAGGACTAACAGGAACTCGCTTTCCGCTAGCCCGTAGGTGTTTTCGGGATCATCTAGGATATTGAAAAGACTGCCACCGGTGCACAGCTCCATAACAATAACGGTGCCGCGACCATCTTGCTCTTCTTCAATGGCCAACAACTGAACAATGTTCTCGTGATTTACTTTCTTAAGGACCTCGAACTCTCGCATTTGCACATCGTGTGGTCGCATATGACTCAGCTGATTGAAAGTCTTAACCGCCACGGGTTCTCCATTGCTTTTGTTTACCCCTTGAAAGACTGCGCCAGTTGCGCCTTTGCCAAGAACACTTGTCGTGCACCAGACAAAGTTCGCGGACCCACGTAGGAAAGACATGTTCCCAACAGACCACGCAAGGCTCGTGATTTCGGGCGTTTGACAAGTGGTTTGACCGATTCCGCTTAGCTGACAAATTTCAAAGATACTGCGCCCACGGGAGTTCGCATGCGTTGCACATTTTTTAACTTTCTACTATTCGGAATTAATCGGAATCATTTCGTAACGCGTTACATGAAAATTTATGCGAGCAACTAATACACTGTTCTCTGCATCATTATTATCCGCAACGCACGCCACGCACTGTTGTCAGTGTTGGTATACTTAACTTTCGAATGAAGTATACATACAGTTTATAATACATTTTACACAGGGGCGTAACGATGCTTTTGCGTACCTGCACGTAACCGACTTGTTTACTTGCTATGCAATTATTATGGATTTCGTTGGAATTAAGTAGCAATGCGTATAGATACTAACAATTAGTAATAGTATTATGAATGCATAAACAGTAGCAATTAAGATACGAATCTTTAAACTATTATTGCACTTTATCTCTGTAGTACTGCGAAATTAGAGATACGTTGTACGGAAGAAAGGAACATCATAACCAACTGCAAATATATCTTACATTTAAATTCGAATATACTGTTGTTTCACTAATTTTTACTTTGCCAATTGTAAATATGGTTAAATTGTGAAGAAATACAGATGGCAAAGATAAACAAAGGTACGCCGGGTCTTGACCCGGTTTACCGGAAGTGGCGCGCTTCTACAGAAACTTCAAATTCCTAACCGCGGTTTTTGGCGCGTCTTTCAAATTACGCGCACCTGGTTTCTTGATGCCACAAATTTTCATGGTACAAATTGGGTTCGTCTATTTTTACGAGTGCGAGGCGGTATGCAAATTACATTTTCTAGAAACATGTCACCGCAAATAACGTCTGCATATCTCGAAAACGAACACGCATAAAAATTATATTTATATTATCCGCACAGACACGGAATTTATCCGTTCAGCACCGACCAGACAGCTATTCTTTAATGCATTTGAAGAATACTTTGTAGGAAACGGAACATGTCCGAAAGTGTCGACGGTAACAGCATGCATGCATATGTTCGATTCAGTTCAAACACAACCGTGACAGCGAAATGACAATAATTGAAGAGTCCTTGTAGAAAACACTGTAAGTGTAAAAATTAAAAAATCAATTTTATCGGAAAATATTCTACCTCTCAATGGTAATACTATAGTATAGAATTTTAATGCAATTTCCCTTTGTCACTTCTGTGGTAAACAATCTAAGAGCCAATTAAGTGATAGGCAAACAGAATTGGCACTCAAGATGCTTGCAAATTTAAGTGAATTCAGTTTTAATAGAAGTAAGAGGTGGCACACACAGGATTTTCTACAAATACAATACTTTTTCACGAATTTGGGCTATATTAATACAAAAAATAGAGAATTTTGTGATGCATTTGGGTTACTGTACACACTTAAGCATATTTAGCAATCAAAACAAATCAAATTTCGTAAATAATTTAAATCCAGAGAAGTTTTTACTTTCTCCTGAAAAAATTCGATTTTTGGCACTTACAGTGTTTTTTCCAAGGACTCTTTATTCATGATGGATCGCGAGACCAACAAGCTAAAAAAACTCTAAATATAATATTCTATTCTATATATTTTTTGACAACATTCTAAAATATTGAAAAAACTTTTTGTGAGTCAGTTTCTTGTAGAGTGTCCAATATTTTCCTCCAACTTTTCTTCTTCTCAAGTACTTTTCCACACAACTTCGTCGGCAACTAAATTCTAGCATACTTAAATGAGAAAACATTTTTTCTCGCTATTACGCGCGTTTACGAATCGCTTTCTTTTGACTGACTGATCGAATACCACCGTCCGCCGAACGGTTCCGTATCGGCACCGGACCCGGCTGATTTAAGCCCATCTGAATTTGTTTTCTGCAAATATTTTTGATAAATGCAGCGCCGATAGTTCGTCATTCGAGAAACCATCAGCGTTACGCATTACGTAAAATTATCGAGGCTTTCCCCATGGTTAGCATAACTCGTAAATATATTACCGATTAGATTTCAATTACACGGAATTTCGTACCGGTTTTTCCTCTAAGAACGGCTAATCAGTTCCTCCAACGCGTACGCTTGAACGTTCGATTAAACGAGACGGCAGAAATATCTCGGAGAGTACGCATCGTGTTCTCTAATCTCTGTCAGCGAAACGCGTAACCCTTCTCCTTACAGATTCCGGGGGTTAATAAGAGGGACCCAATGAATATCGTGCTTTCAGTCTGCGCGCAGCGTAGTTACGCGTATCGGCGCGTTCTCCGTCGTTTTTCGCGTCTTTATTGCACAGGAAACTATATTCAGCGTCCAACCGGCAGTTCGGGCTGGGGTTCGAACCGTTTGTCAAGCATGTTCGCGGGCGAAGTTTTTCGAAAATGAGCATCGGGAACAGTGCGAGCATGCGGGGACTATATGCAATGGATAGATTGGTGTTTTTGGTGCTGCTTGTTTGTTCAGTGGCGTTCTTTCAGTCGTGCGGAAGCACGAAACCACCTACGGCTGTTAATCGGTAATCGGCATTCAATAGTTACATTGTCCAGCATGAGAACTTTAGCCGGGAGTCCGCTTGAAAGCTAAGCTAAGTCATGTTACTCTTAGTTTTAAAAAAATAGCTTCAATACATCTTTATGGAACCGCTTCTACCAAAAGCTAAATTAAGCTGTGTTATGTTTTTTTTATGTTTTATAGCATAGCTTAGCTTTTAGTGGATCCCCGGCTTTAGGTGAAGTATCTTTAGGTATTCCCACATATAGTATTTAAAGTGTAATCGTAACCAATGAATAATTGAGCAAAGATTCTATTAGATTTTGTCTTATTCTTGAAAGATGAAGAAGAAGAATTCTTAGAAATTCACATAGCTAGATGTAAAATTGAATGATTAAGAAACACTTGGGATGTACAGCAATGAAAACAGTTCAACGTACGCGAATGCTATTGTTTGTATGCGGCTGAGAGTTAGATATTTAAATGAAAATGAAATAAAAAAGTTCAATTGTTGCGTAGTTAATGAGAATTACACCTTGAATACCCCTTTCCTTCAATTTACTCGCTAAGATGGTAGATTAAAGGCTTTGAATATTGACTTATAAAAAGACATATTATATCAATCTCTCACAATCTTTATAATACGAAAGAGAGTACTTGTCAGTCGTTCTTAGCTTATTAAAACTCATAATTATATCTTAGAAGAAAGCAGTGGTATGTCAATACATGTATATAAAAATTAGAAACGTAGAGAAGGGAAGATCCCGATCCCGAAAATTCAAAAAAAATTCTGAAACTTTGTGAATATGTAGGGGATTTCCTCCTGATTACAATGTAATTTTTGTTTCCTGCCCAAATTCACTCGAAGGGGGTGAAATTAACCCCTGTAAATTCAAGTATTTTCCTATTTTATGTTATAACTCGCGAACTATAAAATATAGAAAAAAAGTTTCAAGATAAAAGTTACTTCTTTTAATTAGATCTATCATTTGGTAAAAAAATATTATTTTACAGTTCACGAGTATTAACACAAAATCGGAAAATAACCGGGTTTTCAAGGGTCAATTACACCCCCTTCGAGTGAATTTGGGCAGGAAACAAAATTTGCGTTGTAATCAGGAGGAAATCTCCTACATATTCAAAAAGTTTCAGAATTTTTTAAATTTTTGGCTTCGGGATCTTCCATTGCAAATTAGAAGACCCCAGTTTATTATTATCATTAATAACCCAATTTAAAATTGTATGTATTCCAAAATCCTAGTACATAAATTACGTAGCAGTACATCTATCAGTGTTCCAACTCTGATAATAAGCTGAAAGATGTAAAGTACTAGGTGATTGATCACAAAAGTGTTCAGCAAAATTGATTATTTCTATACTTTAATTATTTTCCTTTTAGGGGATACGTGTTCACGGCCCCGAATAAGTTTTTAGCCGGCGAGACCGAACGTGGATGCCTGTCTTTGCACAACCTACAACCACCGGCTCATGTCCTCCTGGAGTTATTGCCTCCGACGTCGGCGAAGAATGAACAACCACTGGCTAGCACTAGCGCGGTAATGGACACAGGTAAACGTTTCCTTAAGCACACATTTCCCAAGAGATTGTTTACGAGAAGAGGATGTCGCAGAGGCGGTCAGAAAAGACTCGCGAAATTGAGTTATTACCTCGTTAGTCTCAATTGCTAGACGTAAGGTTGTTTATTGGAAATTACACTTCAAAGGCTTTGAATCGACGAGAAAGTATCACTGACATATGTGACATGCTGGAAAGTATACTTCATTAAACGTTTAAACGCTGTAATCGCGTCGTAATGACGAAGTTCGAATGTTACAACAGAACCGAATCAAATGTTTGGCTATCCTTCGCGATTGAATCTGAACCTTTGACCTCTTATTATGTGGTTGTATGTATAATACACCGCAGACACGTGTTCTTTTCGTCACGTCTCTTTGGTATCACTTTGATAAGAAGTCTCCACAAATAATACGCGCATGGTTTCCAATCGGAAGGCATCTATTAATTCGTGCTGCTTTGTGTGCTGCCTCAAACGCGTGATCAATGTTGCTCTGTTTCTGCTAAGGTGCAAATCCACGGTGAGACAAAAATATCGTATCTCACATGAGGTTTTAATCTCACGAGACAATTATTTCATTATTTTATTAATTTTTAATTATTTTGTCATAAGTTTCATGAAATTAAAGTGCCATGATAAATTTCATCTCTGGCGAATATTTTTATTATTTACATTTAATTGCTGCTGAGATTTTTGTCTCGTGATGGAAAAGTCTCGTGTAAAATCACATCGTGGATTCGCAGCTTTATATATAAGTGAGCGACTTGTAAATGAAAGAAAGGAAATTCTAGGAAGGGAGAATTTCTTTTAAATAGCAGACCACGTACTGGAGTGAAATGCACTTTCGAATAATACGTTTAATTGACTTGTAATTGCTTAACGCGTTGGACACTTCGGAGATATTAATTCCGAGTTAAACCTTCGCGTGAAATGACAGAGATCCTGTTTTCCCTGACTTCTTTGTTTTTTTGTATCCTTTCATCTGACGCATCGGCCTTGTCGTCTCGTGTCGGGCTCTTTAAACAAATCGTAAATTGAAATTGTCGTCGCTTCCTGCGGGGGAACTGAATTGGCCGACTCCCTCTCCGAAGGGGAAATAAGCAATCGCTGGAATACATGGGAAACCCTATTACATTGTTATGCGCAGGGTGAACAACGAACATTGGCCGTTTAACTCGATCAAGGTCCTCGACTTCGGTGAACAAACATATCTGATACGTCGCTAGTGTATCTCAAGATGATACGAGCAATAATATTTAATAACGAAACTTTTCTAACAAAGCACCAGAGGCTCGGAACTATTCTAACAGTTTTTCTTAATTTTTGCCGCTCAACGTTACGCGACACGCCATCTGAACTACAAACGAATGTTTATTAAATATTGGTCTAACAAAAAAGATGGGGAAAGTGCATTGGAGGTAGTTTTCAAGATCTTCGTTGATTTCCGAGCGATTTTGGAAAGTATAATGGAACTTATAGAAGTCCTCCAATTGAGGACTTTGCAGCAAGTATAGTGGCTCTAGCAGCAAGAAGGGTGCAGCTCCATCTTTAATAAATTCGAGTAAATTAAAAAACTGTTTATAATATTTTGACTTATTAACATTAAAAAGAGAAAACTTATTAAAAAATATATATATTTTCACATGATATGTAGTAGTATTAACTCAATAGAGTTGATAAGGTTTTACTTCTATTTTTGGTGAACAAGTATTTTATTGGTAATAATAATAACGGTAATAGTAATAGTAATAGTAATAGTAATAGTAATAGTAATAGTGGTAGTGACAGTGATAGTGATAGTGATAATGATAGTGATAGTGATAGTGATAGTGATAGTAATTTACAAATATTAATATTAAAATTTCTATTTTTATTTATTTGCAATAAATAAAGCTGTCAAAAATGGAGCTACACCCCTCTTTCTGCAAGGTCCTCAATTGCAATATCCTATTTTCTCTCTTTCCCGAAATACCATCATTCTGCTTTCTAAAGTACACTTGGCAACACCATAATCTTCTCGCTCACCTAACGCGTACACAATTGCGGGGATAGCAATTAGCTAAATCGACGTATAGTTAGATAGCGTTCTTGGTAGCAATTTATCGATTAAGGACATCCTTTTGTGTGAATGCAGTTATGTCAACACAATGTAAAGGGAAGATTGCTATTTCGATGTCAAGTACTAATAGGAAGGTATGGGTGCGGTTAAAATGTATTTTAATAGATGCAAATGAGACAATAACTTGCGATAATTCTACCATACTCTAAACAGTCTTGCTATTTTATTGAGTCACTTCTTTTATGGCGTACCTACGCTGACAGAAATGTTCTTCGACAGGTATAGAAACATGTTTGGAATTAATGGTGCCAACGACGAAATACAGGAAGGCGAGGCTTCGGCTGAAGATAAGATTCGACAACCATCCTGACTACGTGGTTGAATCTGTGGACGAAGTTGTTATCGAACAGGATTCTTTGATCACGTTCGTGGAAACGGATAAGCCGGTTTATAAACCAGGCCAAGATGTTAATATCAGAATCCTTACGTTGAAACACGATTTGAAGCCATGGCTGAAAGCAGTAAGTCGATCTGTCAATTGTGAAATTTAACGTTGCCTCGAAATGCATTCGATTTAATGGAGCAGTCGTGAAATGTTCAATCGGCGTAATATTTTCAACGCAGATCCCAAAAGTGTGGATCGAAAATCCATCAGAGATAAGGGTGGCGCAGTGGACGAACGTGAGCACGGAAAATGGGATGGCGCAGTTGCTGTTTCCTCTGTCCCCCGAACCACGCTCGGTAAAGTGTTTAAACTGTATTTATCGTGAAGCGCGTACCTATCGTAGAAAATACATGTTAGGAACATTGTATGGGGCCATTCTCAAATTACGTAAGGATAATTTTGGCAATTTCTTATATCCTCCCTCTCCCACTATAAGAACTCGTAAAAATTTATATTCCAATCCCCTGCCCCTTTCCTTACGTAATACTCTGTACATTACATTTTTTTAGTTATTAAAATTCTGTTAAAGGTTTATATAATTCATTTAACTTGGTTTCGTGTGTGCGACGAAACATCGTTTATTACTCTACTCACATTGAAAATTAAATTTACATAATATAACTAATTCTAATATTATAAATTCGCGCCCCCCTCCACCCCAAAAAGCCTCACGTAATTTCAGAGCGATCCCCATATCAAGCAGAGCTGTTCAATAAACCGATATTATCGCCGGGGATAAAGGGAAGTGGATCAGGGGTTGCAGTGGCGGACTGGATATAAAAATGTTGGTTGCCAGGAGATAAAGGGTGCTCACCCATAACTATAAGGCTACAATTTAATTTTCATAAGGTTTTAAATAAGCAGAATTATTTTTTCAGAGTTATTTATTACATTCTTAAATATAAAGTATCCTCGAAAAATGGTTAAATAGTAATACGACGATAATTATAATTACATACAGTTATAATATGGAAACTTCTGTTATATTTACAAGCTACTAAAAGGTGATTAACATTCTTAACACATTGCTCGATGTTTAAGAGGGCCCACTGGCCGTCGGACAAGCTGGCACCCTGGCCAGTCCGCCACTGAAGGGTTGCTATATTCGAATGGCAAAATACTCAGTGCGCGCATCAAGCAAATACAAAACCGTGCTTGTTTATGCTTGGCAGGGAACTTGGATGATACACGTGGAAAAGGAGGAATTATACCCTCAACTAGTTCAGACGACCACGTTTGAAGTGAAAAAATACGTACTACCGAGATTTCAATTAACGATAAATTCACCAGGATACATTCTGGCGGACACAGAAAACGTGACGTGGAACATTTGCGCCAAGTATCGTCACATTTCTATTAAATTCTTTCAGCATTGCAGAACTTCCGTACCCGTATAGATGAACTTTTCAAATTCAGTTTCGACAACTTCAGGCACTTACTAAGAAATATTATTGATAACAATAAAGAGGAGGATCGATGAATTCTTGAATATCCAGAATCATTTGTCTTCGAACGTATATTCAAATGAGTGGAGTTCTGCTATGCTTTTAAACATCACTGCGCCGTGCAATATTTTATTAGAAATTAATAAACGAACGAAACGACAGGTACAGTTACGGGAGACCCGTTAAAGGTACCCTACTACTGAAGTCCACCCCAGAAACGGCAAGTTGGAGAAGCAAATACAATTTTCCAGAAATAAATTATGAGACGGAAGTATGTGATCTGCCTTTTTAATCTCCCATATCTGACTCAATTATTACAATAAAAACTTGATGAGATTGCTTAAGAAATGCACAATAATTTTCAGTTAAACTCAGCGGATGGATGCACCGAATTTGTACTTTCTGGCGTGGTTCTTAGTCTAGCGAATTGGAAGGTGGTCCCTAGCAATATCGTCCTCCTTGCGAATTTCACAGAGGCTGGGACCGGCGTGGTAGAAACCGCGATTAGCTGGACGATGGTGATGCATCAGGCATTGAAGTTGGAATTCGAGCAGTACACGCCGAAATATTTCAAGCCAGGCTTGCCTTATCACGGAAAGGTAAATCCTGCGAGGTATTCAATCGACTCGATCGGATCCTGAAGACACTTTTTAAACAGAATTTCCAGCAATCGTACCTAATGTCCTCGTTGTCTCCTACATCCTTACTTTTACCTAACAGTTGCGAGTTTTACGGCAAGACAATACCCCGGCACCTAACGAGAAGATTCAGGTCTGCCTGAAAGAAGACAGGAAAGACATGATATCGTTGGTCTTGATGGAATGCCGCAACTTTAGGTCGTCTGCCGATGGCTTGATCGATTTCATAGTTCCACCGTCGCATAAGAATGTCAGCCTACTGAGATTCCTGGCCACGGGCGTCGACTATCCAACAAAGTACTATTCCCCTGACATTCGCTGGAGGGTAAGCGTTCCACGTAACTATAAAGGTCTAAACCAGAGTTGGGCAAAGATAATATCTGAATGATATTCAGATAAAAGGTACTTACGGTTATTCATTATTCAAAACTTGAATATGAATGATCATTCAAGGGCCTTATTCATGAATTGTGAATGACCGGCGGTTCAATACCATTCTATTCTTATTCTAGAAGGTCGACTAACCGTCGAAAGCCCTTGCGACCTGACCCGCGCGCGGTCACCTACCTATCAGTCTTTCAGTCTTTGTTGGGGGCCCCAGTAGACCGCTCGTTGACACCCGAGGGCAATAAAACCAACGGGCCACATCAAATTTCCATGTTTTTGATAAGTGTTGATAAAAGTATTACCAATCGATTCCTCGTGTCTTCCCGATGAAAATGGCCTCAAAAATGATATAATTCGGACCATAATTAAGGATATTACGTGAGAAATCTTTTTGCAGAGTTCAAAGCCCGTTTCGTTAAAAATAGTCTGATTTAAATTATTTTCTGTCCAATTAATCGGGAGAACGCCAGGAATCCATTGGTGTCACTTTCATATTGATACGATGAAAAATAAACAAATTCAGATTCTGTAGAATCTGACGGGTAGGCGACCACGCGCGGGTCTGGCCTTCCTAGAATAACAATTGAATGAATCCCCTTGAATAACCACATTCATCCATGGCGCCTTGAATAAGGATAAGTCGCGTGACTTTTTAGTCGACGAAGGAATGGATGAAGTATCCTTATTCAAAACGTTATTTCAATCACTTTTTATTCGAATAATGCCCAACTTTGGTCTAAACCCACTTATCAGTTCTATGAGAGCTCAGTAGCTTCTTAGCATTGGCACTGTTCTGTCACGGAACTGACAAGTGTGTTTAGACCTGTAGATTTAACGATGCTTCCGGCACAAACGGGCTAAATAGACTTAATTTCCCTGAACTGCGTTAGGTGTTGATGGACCAACCTTCAGCGTTGTACGACGTGAAACCTTGGTTCTCGCCATCCGACAGCTACTTGGCGGTGGCTCGTGGCTACCAGCCCATTGTTTGTGGCGAAAAGTACTCTTTCAACGTGATGTACACGATTCCTCCAAAAAGCAACGTCAACGAGGCCATTTCCTTCCATTACTCTATCAACTCCAAAGGAGATCTGCTGATCTACGGGCACGTGAAGCACAAGCCTAGCCGAGACACGACACTGAATTACTCGGAGTTCCGTAATCTGCTAGGCGTCGTTGAGTCTCCGCCGAACAATACCGATCACGACTCCGTTGTACATAGGTTCGTATTGTAAATCACATTCGCTTCATTCCGTTCCTCTGCTATTATCTGTGAGATATAGGCGCACCTAGATATAACGTGTGTTCCCCGTCTGTGTCGAAGTGCATGTTAATCATCCATCCTGACCTTAGGTTCCCGTTGAGCGTTAAGATTACACCAAGCATGGCTCCAGTTTCGGAGCTGCTGCTTTATTACGTGCGGTCCGACGGCGAGGTGGTCGCAACCACGTACACGATCGAGGTTGGCCACTGCTTCGAGAACAAGGTGAAGAGTGCGTGGCACACGGACGTCCAAACGCCAGGGTCAGCTACTCAGTATCACGTGGAGGCAGCGCCCTGGTCCCTCTGCGGTGTCTCGGCCGTCGACAAGTCCACGCTCTTCGTGGCTGGATCGAAATCCAACCTTGTCGATGCCGACCGAACGTTCCGGCAACTGAAACGGTTCCATCCTACACCGAAAACACGCTCCACGCAGTCCTGGGTACATTGCGAACGTACGTTCTCGACTGTCGATGTGACTATCAAACGTGGAAGTGTGACGTTAATTAAACATTGTGGTTCGATCGTGTAACAGCGCTGCCGCCGAATAGCGCGGGCGAGGAGATGGATCATCTGCCGAATCCATTCTGGAATCCCTTCTTGAACTTGCGGAGACGAAGGAGGCACATGGTATACAACGGAGGTGTTAAAGCTTCCACTTATGTCGATGCTGTACAAGCTTTTGATGTAAGTATCCTTCGCGTGGATATTAGTTTTTTGCTTTTTGACAAGCTCATTGGTGCTATTGCGTGGATTTGAAAAGTCCTTGGGGTTCACGGAAGCTTCTAACGATACGATGGCATTGCCATGATTTAAGGGGACTAGGCAGTCAAATCTTGGACATTTATCTTAGATAAAGTATTTGCAGATAAAGTATTTGATCATTTTTAGAGATGTGCTAGTCAATTAAGTCAAAGCATTTTCATCGAGTGTTATACGTTTAATAATCTTCCTATCTCGTAGGATTTTGGAGTGATCGTAATGAGCGATTTGGTGTTAGAAACACGACCCTGTCCGATTGCGACCGTGGTACGGTTTAAGATGAGAGAAATTTCGCGTATGCAGGCCGCGGGTGAAGGTGAGTATTTAATAATTTATTTTATAGCCGGCGAGTTTCAAATATTATCCACCATTATTTGTTATTATACTGAAGCGAATGCGACCTTAATGAACGTGTAAAACGTGCAATGAATAATTTGTTTAATATTAAAGTATATTATTAACTGGTCGTATGTTCCCAAAATAACATAATATAGAATATAATATTGAAAGTGTAACGTGAAATGCATCCACTGCGCGAGGTGTGGCCCCAGCGTCTGACTCTATACTGAGCGTTTCTACTTTCCCATCTTATCCGACAAGGAAGCAGAGAACCGGAAAAGAAATTACTTTCTCCCCCTTTGCCCATTGTTTCCTTATTACGATCCTGGTATCACCTCAACTCTGTACGATCATTTGTAGGCACTTGAAAGCGTATTACACCACTCGCAAAAGTTAAGATGAAACACAGAAAATATCAAACCTTACTTTGGTTTTAAAGATAGAGCAGACAGTATTTCGTTTCGCTCTGAAATACAACCTCTGGCTTTCCCATTGACAAACTTCGCGAGCGCGCAACCCGCGATGGCATTGGAAGCGGGATACGTTGACGAGCTACCTGATCAGACAGCCGCCATTCGCTCCTACTTCCCTGAAACATGGCTGTGGGAATTAGTGCCTACCGGGTGAGTTCTTCCAAATAATACAATTTCATCGCGATCCTTCCGATCTAGAACCCATAAAAGTAGGTGATCTTTAGGAATTAATTAAAGGAAAACTACCACAGATAGTTTAATGGGACTTTGTGAATTGTATTAAAAATGTCTTAAACTATAGAAATGTATTTTTTCATCTGTAATTAATCATTGCAAATGGCACAAGTTGAAGTGAAGGCGTCAAAAATTTCTAAACCATTAGTCTAAAATTAGAAACAATGCCAGATTATTAAAGGACATGAAATTCCCTAGTGGGCATACCTTTAAAAATGACAAAAAATTACATTTTTGGAGAAACTAACGACACTTGAAATTTGACATAACTTTTTCCCTATGCGTTTCGTCCTTTTAACGCCTTTGAAAAATACAAATTTTCAAGATTTCCCTGCCCACCAGTAGGTGCCATTAAAAGTCACTTCATATGCGTGTCGAGTAATTGCATACTGAACTGTCTCTCACAGGAAAGAAGGGAAAGTGACGATAAAACGTACGCTTCCGCACACCATCACCGATTGGGTTGGCTACACAACGTGCATTTCACCGATCCACGGCCTCGGAATGGCTCCGCCGACCACCATAACAGCGTTCCAACCGTTCTTCCTCGACTACAGCCTGCCGTACAGCGTGAAACGCGGGGAGATGTTGAGGATGAAGGTCTCCCTCTTCAATTACATGCAACACAGCTTGCCTGTAAGACGCCTAAGTTAACTGTAACCGTATAAATCGGCAAACTAGCACAGGAAAGGATCGATATCCTATACCATAAATCTCATTGATGCGCAGGTAAAGATCAAGTTAGTCGACGCGCCAGGATTCGATTTACATCTATCGCACCCTTCAGCTTCGTTCTGCGTGGAACCAAGGGCAAGCGTCGTTCACGAATACATCCTCAGGCCGCGAGTTATCGGGGAAGTGAATATAACAGTGTCCGCTTCCATAGATCCCGATTACGCTGGCTTCTGTGGCCCGGACACCCTGATATTTACACGGTAATTGGGGCTAATTCGCTTCGAATGATCCTCTCATATTTCATTACGCCAGACATAGCGCCCGATCAATCCCTGTGCCGAGAGCTTGAAAGACTGCTTGCAAGATCGTTAAATCTCTGCTCGACCGTCAGCTAATAACTGTCCATAATGCTCGTTAGGTGACCGCCAACAATTACAGATTGTCGATGTTCACTTTTAAGGGACGTTATCGTGAAACCGATTCTCGTTCTACCAGAAGGATTCCCGGTGGAGGTAACGAAGTCGGCGTTCATTTGCCCGAAGGACTTCAGCGACGATTCGGCGATCGTGTGGGATTTAATATTGCCCGAGAACGTGGTGCCGGACAGCGGCAGGGCGTACGTGAATTTGGTAGGGGACATTTTAGGCCCGGCCCACGAAAATTTGGACAAGCTCGTGCAGCTACCTGTAGGCTGCGGTGAACAGAACATGGTGCTGCTTGTCCCGAACATCCACGTGATACGGTACTTGGACGCCGTTGGGATCGAGAACCTTGCGCTTAAGGCAAGGGCGATCAAGAACATAGAGAAAGGTATGTCCCTAGTCGGCAATCTACTACCTCCAAAGGTATCGTGAAATCAAACCACTGGTAACATTGGACAGCTTTTGTTATCTTATCACTTGTTAATGTTGAACAAAGGGTATCAGAGGGAGCTGAATTACAGGCACCCGGATGGCTCCTATTCAGCGTTCGGAACCAATGATTCGGAAGATGAAAGCTCTATATGGTTGACTGCCTTTGTATTGAAATCGTTTGCCCAAGCTCAAAGCCTGATTCATATCGACGAGCGTGATCTTATAATGTCCGCTGAATGGATCGTGAAGAAACAGCTGAAGAATGGCTGCTTCCCTGTGGTTGGCAGAGTTTTCCACAAGAACATGAAGGTTTGTCTGATTAACACTACTTAGAACTACTGACGATTCACGTGTACCTACTTCCTACGGACGAGCCACAATGACTTGTTTTTTAAAAGACTAAGTCATTTAAGAAAAGACCTGTATGTTTATATATTTTTCTGTTGTATTCAACTCGCATACTTTTCCTCTTCTTCATTATGTAAACAATAAAATCTTTCTTCTTCACTGTTAGTATCTAATGATTCACTTTTGCTTCCGCTATCTGACTGTGGATATTCTTTTTCACAAACTAATGAATCACTTTCATCACAGCCGGTGTTCGAACAATTTTCGTCTAAATTATTTATTTTTTACAGTAATTTCACACTTCGCGAATGTCTTTCCATAATTCCTAGGTAATTTTGTGGGTAAGTTTTTCTTAAAGATCACGATAGGAAGTAGATCCCAGAATTTCTATTTTTCCGATTTTTTTTATGAACAAGGGAAAGACATGAAAGAAGTAAAAGAAGAATGTAATAATTGGGCAAACATAACACACGAGTATTGTTTGGCATTTTTTTGTACAACGCGTGTGTACTGAAATGTATTTAGTTGGAGTAAAATTATTTGAAGTATACGGAAATATTATGAGAAACTTCTGAAATCAAATGTTTACCTGCGTTCCGTGGGGGTTAAAATAGCCCATCTCGGTACAGTAAATTCTCGTAATAAGTTCGTTTCTACCACGCGTTTAAATCCCGGCGACCATCCCCACCATCTCTTGGAACCTTCGAACGAGAGTGGGGGAACCCGGGAACGAGCGAGAGGCTCTTTCGTTTCCTCTCGTTCGTTCTTGTGTTTTCTCACTCGCGGCATTGGCCGCACGGAACAGTGTCCACAACGCGCTACGAGCCCGCCGCCAGCCCCGTTCGTCGGGCTTATAACGAGGATTTACTGTATATAAAGTTACACTACATATAAATGCTATAGAGAACAACAAGCAAAGAAGAAAACTATATTACAGAATTAATCATTAATATGTTTCAGTACCAGTAAAATAATTAGAAAAAATGACATAACGTTTGTGACTTTTTGACCCCCTTGGTAGATCTAGTGTTAAATAGATTTCCCAGACTTTTGAATAGAAATGATGCCAAGATAATAATTAGATGGCTATTTGCGTTGCAGGGAGGGCTCCAAGAAGACGACAGTTCATCGGCATTAACAGCGTACATTCTCATCTCTCTGATCGAATCGAAGGTCCCTTTGCCGTCGTCTCTCGTGAAAAATGCTTCCCAGTGTCTGGAGAACGGAATGTCTAGCAACGACGATGGCTCCTACACCCTGGCCCTCTTCACGTATGCATTAGCCCTGTTGGAGCACCCGAACGCCAATTCCAGCATGAAATCGCTCATTGAGCTTGCCACGCATCAGAATGTACGAAGGAATAAGCCACGTTTTAAAACATTCATAAATATACAAAGTAGAGGCGGAGGAATCCAGGCGATCGAATTTCTTCAGTCTATTCGTTACATCTTTCCCCCTAAGCTTAGTACTCGAAAATGGTGACGGTTGGTAAAAGTTTCAGAAAACTCGATCTTTCTTCGACCTGAGAAGCCTGATCAGCTCCTTCGACGATACGAACAATTCTTGCTTCTATGACGCGAGGGTTCCATTACTCACGCACGATTTACATCTTAGGATCTACTTTGGTGGGAGGACAAAGCTAAGCCCTCGTTGAGTTTGAGCATCGAAATTACAGCGTACGCTATTCTAACGCTAGTGAAGCTAGGAGGCGGCGGGAACATGGTCCAAGCTCTGAAGGCCGTTCGCTGGCTGTCGAAGCAAAGGAACGCCGAAGGTGGATTCATATCCACCCAGGATACGGTTCTTGGCCTGGAGGCCCTCACCAAGTACGCCGCCGCCATGAACGGCAACAATGCCGATTTATCTGTCCTCGTAGTCTCCGTGGAGGTGGACCATGCCTTCAGGATGCACAATGACAATCGTATGGTCCTCACGCAGATCCGCTTACCCGTTCTACCGACCATGGTCGAAATTTTCGCCGAGGGCGAGGGCTGCGTCATGGTGCAGGTAAGCTTGTTACCTCTGCCATTTGTGATACAGAGTATTAGTCCACAGTGGATAGGTGTAAAACAGAATAATTCGATGGCTTAGTCAGCTTAGTGCTGAAATAATAATAATAAGACTAATTGTATGTCCACTTTTAGCGTTTTCGAAAAAAAACAGGTTTTGAGCATGCAATGGTACATAACATTTAAATATTATTTTTAGCAAATTTATGAAGTAGATATAATAAAGATAGCATAAAGAAATAGTAGACAACTATTTGTTGTATATGAAAACTCAAATTTCACAAAAAGTCGACATACAATATTTGTGCACCAACAAGGGAAGATCGCCAACACTGAAATTCAAAAACTTATGAAACATGAGCTGCCCAAATTTACTTGAAGGGAGTGAAATTAACCCCTGAAAATTCGGCTATTTTCCGCTTTTGTGTTATATCTCGCGAACCGTAAGAGATCGAAAAAGATTGCAAGACAAAAGTTACTTCTTTTAATTAGATCTATCATTGAGTAAACAAATTATTTTATAGTTCACGAGTTATAACACAAAATTGAAAAATAACCGGATTTTCAGGGGTCAATTCCACCACCTAGAGTGAATTTAGGCAGCAAACAAAAATTGCGTTGTAATCATGAGGGAATCCCCTACATATTCGTAAAGTTTCAGAATTTTTTGAATTTCGGGATCTTTCCTTGTAAGCGATAGAAATGATGCTTAAACATTCATGATTCAAAATGGTGTTGCTTTCGAAATTTAGACTAACATGAAGTACAACGTGGCGTATGTTACTGGCTCAGATGCATTCAATTTCGCGGTGCACGCGAAATCGCTACCCTTCGCAAATGAATGCTCGATGCAGGAAATTACAATTTGTGCCCGATATAAGATGGCAGACGAAGAAAGTAATATGGCTTTACTCGAAGTAGGAATGATAAGCGGCTACGTGCCAGACAGAGCAAGCCTGCACGCGTTGTTGAGAAAACCGTCGACAAGTAAATTCACTGATCTTCTGCACACTATGACGATCCTTCGCGGTTGGAATTCCCACACGCAGTGGCGCACTCAGGATTAAATCTTGGGGGGGAGCCGAGTTGCACGGATGAAAATATTTTTAATACAAATCCACTAAAATTCATTAATGATCATAAAAATTTATTTAAAGAATAAAATTCAGTTTTCTTATCTTCTTACAACGTCCCTTCTTTGAGGGTGCCAGTCCCCTCCCCCGCTGGGTCCGCCACATGCTACTTTTATCTTATACACTTTGGGACCGGATATACAACCGCAAAGGAACGAGATTCGAAATTCAACGTAGCAATAACCGTAATTAACGTGAACACTTGAATCATAGGAGTGAAACGTTTCGAGGAGGACCACGATGTCGTTACTATTTATTTCGACAAGCTGACAAACGAAGTAACATGCATCTCGTTCACTGTGGTGCGAAAGAACGTGGTCGATCGCCTCGAGCCGGCGAACGTGAAGCTTTACGATTACTATCAGCAAGAACTCACGATATCTAAGGTAAATCGGAGCGATCTGATTAGAAAGCACAGGTACAGAGGACATATAGTGACAATTCTAACGATTGGAAAACTTTCAGAGCTACAATTTCGCCCCAACTTGTAGTAGCGCAGATCCCACCGAGGAACAACCGCCCCCGCAGTTATTACCAGAAGTGAAGATAAATAATATGGTTTCGAAAAGCCTGCCGAGCGACGAGTTATCTGTTCTAGAAGTGAAGTCGGATAACAACCGACCGATGGAGAAATCGGCCAAAGACATGGTGAATGAAAGTGGAAGCGTCAACGAGAAATTGAAGAATCAGATCGATGAGGAGAATGGGAAATCTACGGCCTTAAAGGGGCCGAGTTCAGTGAATAAATTTGCGGACAACGTGGCTAACAAAAGGGAGAAGCAAATGGATATAATTGAAGAGGCATCTATCGCTGGAGTGCAGCCTAAAGTTGATAATGTACCTTTCGTGGACAACTCGAACCCGAAGATTAACGAAGACGATTCAGGTTCCATAACTACGACTAATGGCAACGGCATTGCCCCTGATAATTCTAACAGTGAGTAAGAAATGATTATTAATTACACAATGGTATTGGAATTTTATAAACGATCTCACGATCCGTTTGAAGAATTGAGATTCCATTGCTCCAAGTAATTGAACAGTCCTTGTAGAAAACACAGTAAGTGCCAAAAATCAAATTCTATAAATCTATACTATAGTATTATCATTGGCACGTAGAACATTTTCCGATAATTTTTTTTAATTTTGGCGCTGACAGTGTTTTCTACAGGAACTGTTCAATTAGAGGATCATCGCTACTCGAGTGACTTTATTGCCCAATAAAACGACCCTTTAAACTGTGATGGGTTGTAAATCTCTTCTGAGCAAACGCAGAAAATTTGTTAGACTTTAGAGGAAAACGTTGCACCATTCAACAATGAGCTATTTTCCCCTTTTCTTCATCCTAGTTTCTAGAATCAACCTGATGACTCGACAATCAAGAATACTAGTTGTTTCGAGTAGAGTATTTCGTTTCGCCTTTGATATTTAATCAATTCTTTTGAATCGTAAGAATCTAGTGATCGTCTAATTGTTTAGAGCAATGAATTAGTGTATTTTCACAGTTCTCGTGTGTGTATTTAAATGTGACAAGTTTTATTAGCCCCGCAGGTAGAATCTGGGAGCGGTCTGACGCCCGATGAGCCAGACTTGTGTCGCAAATCTCACTTAGATAACTCCGATTCCGACGTGGGTACGTCAGGCAACGCAGACAATCCGTCTACGGTCTTAACAAATGAAACAGAGGACGCAGAGTTTCCACCGAACCCCTCGTTCGTAGTTATCAATCACGAAATGGAAACACCAGAAGGAATCGAAGGACCCACGCTGGTTTATGTAAATCCCCCTGCGTTTGATTACAAAACGGAAGCTACTGTAGGTACCAATGGTCTTTCGGATCTGGCGCCAACGCCTGGGATGGAAAATGAAAATATTTCACAGGTACCTGTAGCGTATACCATTTATCATGCGCACCTTCGACGTATTCCAGTATTTTCGTTGCGTTTGAAAATATAGAATAATATCGAAGTTCATATCGCAGTACCTACTCATCCTCAATTGTGTCGACGACGTTCCTAGCTCCAAAGTATCGTGATCTACTATTGCAATGGTGACAGTACAGTAAACTCTCGCTATGAGCTCGTCTCAACTATGCGTTAAGCGTTCGCCGCCAGTCCCGAGCGCGAGCCTATAGCGAGAGTTTACAGTAGTAGTAATAATATAACTAAACTTGTAACATACAAAGTGTCTGAAATTATACAGCAAGCTAAGTCATGCAAACTCGTCATCCCAGAGCAGAAAGCTCAAAAGTACTTTATCATTTTGCGATTAAGTGATGCTCTTACTCTTCAGTTGAACTAATAATTACAAATCAAACGAATTAGAACTCAAAGCGTTCGCGAGCTTATCGAAACCGTACTGCTTCTAGGAGGAGTCTGCTGACCGAATAAAGAGCGACGCGGACGAATCGCACGTACCGTGTAAGTGAATGTATTTTACAATCTACACAACAGTTACACGTTACAATCAGTATGTTCACAATTACATTTTTTTTTGTTTCGTTTTAATTTAGCGCCAACGAGAGTGAAACAGTTCTGCCCTATATGCGTCGACGAGCTGCCGTCGGATATCAGCAATGTTTATTGCTCGGCGAGGAGCGCGGTCAAAGTGGCGATCAGACGGCTGCGTAAAGCGCGACTGTTGCTGGATCTGCATCCATCACGTGATGTCCGACGCCTTCGTGCCACGAAGTTCGAGTTCACCTTGAATCCGAATTGCTTCTGTACCCCGCTAGATTCTCGTACGTACTTATACCCGTACAGTATGTTACGACACTACATCGATAATAAACCATCCATCATACCGATACAAATAACACGTACACCGTTTTACAATATTCCGATTCCATTCTCTCTCTCTCTCTCTCTCTTTCTCTTATAAAAAAATATCCTCTTGCAGCTGGAAGTTTAGCGTTGATACTAAACAAGGACGACGACTTCCTAGCATCCGGGGATCACAAGCAGACGCTCAACGAGTCGTTTTACATATACGGATTGCCATCGATCAGCGGCGAGCCATTCAAAGTGACGGATGCACGGCCCCTGTGCTCAAATCAACAGAAGAATCAGTCCGATTACGTGGACCCGCCGGCTGGCGGTTGAACGTACCGAATCCCTTTAAACATTCAGCACGCGAAAAAACATTCGAAACGATGGAACACCGATCGAGCTCACGGAAATTCCGGTGTAGCGAGCGATCCAGATAATTAATCCCACTTCCGGAAGCTGCATTGGAAAATTGGCCTCGCTCCTGTGTAAACCTCAATCATAAAGATACGCTATTCGTAAACTTCGCGCAGGGTATATACATAATTTTCATTGTTTCTTCTTTTTATCTACAAGTATGTCTATCAATTATATAATTAATAGTAAGGGTATGCTATCGCGCGGCACGCACATGAGAACGTAAACAAAGAAGAAGTTGTCACCCTCGTCGCAAATATAAATTGTTGCCAGGGAATGATCTGCTCTCTATCTATTTCCTCTATATTCTGTTTTCTTTTTTTTTACTAAAATTGTAAATAAAGAATTATCTGTCTTCGACTCAACAAATCGGCCAGTTCACTTTCATCTATAGTTCTATCGACAAAGTGAACAACGATACGCAAGAAAGCGGATATATATTGTTTCTTTTTTGTCGCACTTTTATTTATTATCTTCGTGTCTGACCGCTACTGAAATAATTATTACAAATTAACAATCACCTTTTTTTTTTGTCGAACTGTACTACCATTAAATATTATTTTATTACAGTGGATTTATGGTTATTCATTTACTATTACGGTTGCTTCCTTCGTCAATTATTGTTACACACTAAGTGTTTGCCATTTAATGCTGATCTAAATTTCGATATCGTCTTTGTGACTCTAGGCGGAGCGGTGTTGGATAATGTTCGTGATTAATTTTTTGATTACTCTTGCTATCTACTACGAACACCAACGTGTGTCCTCAGCATTAAATACCAAACCGTATCGTCGTCGTCGTCGCCATACATCGTCTTCGGAAATATTACTATATTTAATCACGTTGTAAACAGGTAAAATGCTCGCTCGAAATAAATAATGAACTATTCGTTATTGTTCGTTAGAAGCTACTCGTTACGACGCTCTGCTAAAGTAAACGCGAGACCTAGTTGCATCGGGAATGAAAAGAGGAACGTACGAACGTTTACGAATTGGCAGTAGCATTTTTCAGTTTAGTCGACGCCGCTCGAGATACTTCAGGTATAATAGTAACAGGTATTTTCTCTCTGCTTAAAGATACTCGATCATAAAGTTGCAATGCATCATCCGCACGAATAAATAATACGGGGTATACATAGATATAGTGGAATTCTATCGGAATTCGATTAAACTTAAAGAGAAACGGGGGAGCGAATACGATTACTAATACTTTGTTACGTTAGGATTCGTTAGTCGCCTAGATTCGTTTAATATGCGATCAAGTGTATTCACTGGAGTTATCGTATCGTAACGTACTACCAATTTTTCGCCGATCCGAGACCACACACACACACACACACGATGGTTAACATTTACCGAATATTGGAACAGCGTGGCCCAGGCAGAACAGAAAGTACTGTCACTTATTGGGGCAACATGTTGGCCCAATATCGTCAGAGCAATGGTCGTACAGTGATTGGCAGTAGATGCTTGAGAAGTAGTAAATGCACACGTTTCAAGATACCGTAACAATATACCTAACGTTTCGGGTGGGATAAATATAATGAACTTTCTTTAGATGCACTCAAGTGGTATGCAAATCGCCATACGTGTTTCTCACCATTCGTTGTAGAGTCTTTAATGCGCTATAGTTGGGATAGAAATGACTGGCCACCCAAGGGAATTGAACAAAACTATCACCCACCGTTCTTCCCCATCTTTTTATCAAATCTTGTTAGTATAAACTCTTCGGAAATATATCGTAAAAACAAGTAACTATAGTAGGTCAAATATGAACCAGATGAAATAGTACAAAAACTTTCCAGAATGCATCCTTATGAGTTCATCACATTTCTTCTACCCAGTATAATAATATTACAAAACAACATCGCACGTAGTACTATACTAATATAAAAAACAAAAGGCTGCGATACAAGTATTCTGATATGTAGTATCAATATGTTCGCAAGTTAAACCTTGGACCACAAAATATTCTAAATGCAAGTCCATGGTATTAATAACCACAGATGTGTTTCTAGTTTCAGACGTAAAATTAATCTATAAAACATTATACTGGTCCAATGCGAAACATTCAATATAATAAAATCAACTCGTAAATCGTTATTGAGAAAACAAAAGAAATATTAATAAAACCATGATACTGTAATAATTAATACAGCATCACATTGACATTAGTTAAACTTTGAAGCCACGCAGCAATACGAATGGAATTAGTCGGACCAATATAAAAACTAATTCTAAAATTACTCGTTCTACCTGGGCAATAATACTCAGATTATTCGTGTTTAATTTTGTCGCATCAAGTATAAATAGCATCATTTGTCAGACAAATACGAAACTAGGAGAAAGCGTTCCCGAGGGACACGCGATATCAGTAGATGATAAGAACCTAGGGCTGTACGAAATAAAGGACAGTTCTGCTTGTGCGCTTCATAAGAAAATGAAAGACAGGTAACACAGGAAAAATTAATGACTATAAGTAAAGCAACGATATATTAAGACATGAGCTCTATATTAAATTATACGCGGATTTTGTATCTTTTTTTAAATTATTATCATTAAAATATAAAGTATTAAATTGTTTACTAAAGTAGTAATTAAATCAGTCAGTTTCCCCGCAATACTGGCAAGCATCGGGCATTAGTAGTATCCAACATCAACTCGAACCAAGTAGAGTCGAGAAATAATATATATATTAATATATGCTACTTTATTACATCTTTACAAATATATATATTACTTGAATCTTATTAATATGTTTTATTATCAAATACTACAATGTAATAAGACCAGACTCTAGTCGAATAATAATCAAGATAAGTCGTTTTTTATCTTCGCTGCAATTTAATTTATATTTATATAATAATACATACTAAAGTATATCGTGTAGATATATATAAATATATCAAGGATGGATTTAATATAGAGCTTGCCTTTTCTACGCAATTTTAATGAAATTAATAACGGTATTCAACGGATCCGTGTAAAACAATTCGCTTTGCTCTTTTATTTCGACGTTAATGCACTTCAGTGTAAAGAAGTCAGTCTATACCGATTTCAAGATTATCACCGAATTTACGCTGATAAATGCACATGTACAGCCACTGCGTGACAAGCGTCACGTTTTATTTGGCGACGTTAAACACGCCCATTGGACTCGGCAGCGAGCGCTGCGATTTTCGTAACAGTCGTTAATACAATGCAAATGCATCAGAGATAATAGGAGGAACTTACGTGAACATTAGTATTACAGTACTCAATAGATTTTAGGTGCCGAACGATCGTTAATGGATCCAGTGGTTTTCCTTAAAGAGGTACCTCTCCGTATCTGATCCATGAGAGAGTCCCTGACCTGCACAGGATCGATAATGGGCACACGGTTGCCCATAATACGCCTCACGCTCGCCGATTTACTTGACACATTATTCCCCTGCAGATTCTGTTGCTGTTGAGCCAGCTTAGCATTCAATGTTTCGAGAAAGCCGGACGACGATTTGGAATTATTTATCTGCTGTTCAGCGGAGTGCTTTCTTGCGGGTTTCGGACTGCTACTGGCGTTACCGCTCGCGGCGCTGTTACCTGTACTGCTAATTAGCTTAGCACTCAAAACCGCCATAAAGCTTTGACCCACCCCCCCTGGACCTTGACCCTGTATATTTACATTCGTGTTGATCGTGGTCATTTGCGCGGTGGCCGATCCACATTCTTGGGAAACCGAACGGATCGCTGCGCACGAACGTTCGACGGACGATCGAGTTACTTGCAACACGGCATTATGCTGTAACGTACCAGACGAGCTGTTATGCGACTGCGTCTGTCCCGTAGCCTTCCGCAAGAGGGAAGGGCTAGCAGGGGTGTGACGTAATTCTGTAAGGGTCCTTACTGTTTCTGACACGGAGACAGATCTGCAATACGAAATATATATATTGCATTAAGCAAATGGGTCTACGTGTCATTTGAGGGGGATATTTCGTTTCAGGAGGAGTAAAAAGAATTATCCCCTACCGCTGAGGAGTAGGGCTGGCTGTGGGCGAAGAGCCTTCTAACAAAAACGCCGGCGGCGGAGGAAGGTTCTCGGCCTCGTCGCAAGTATTATCGGTACGCTCGTCGTTAGAGCCAGGCGACGGATTACTGAACGTGGCAGTTATGATAGTAGACGTGCGCCTTGCTGGTGGATGTGGCTTGCTCGCTTGTTGCATCGATCCTCTGCGAACGGTTAACGTAGACGCAGCACCAGGTACATTCCAGGCATTCTCATTTTGATTCTGAAGCGAATGAGAATGCGGTATAGTAGTTTGACTCCCGTAGCCGCTGCTAGACTCCACGCTAGACTCTGACGTTTGGCTACCGCCATCTTTTTCTGCACCTTCGATCTACGATCACACATCAACGTAAGTAAATATCCGTGGCTGTGAAATTTAATACGACGTATGTGTTTCGATTGCATACCTTCTCAGTCCCTGGCGCGGCTAATGACGCGGGAGGCGGAGGTAACGGTAACTGCATCTCTTGAGCACGGCTCGCAGCTAGATTTGCTAATTCATGCATGTTCACGTACATGGGCTGCTGAAGCTGATGAGTTGCTAATTCTGTATCATACAATAACAATTGTACATACTACGCTTTAAACGGCAAAATAATTAATAGAAAGAGAGATTAATAGATACCTTTTGCTAGATGCGCTGGAAGCGGTAATTTGGGCTTGCCTCGCGGGCTCCCAGGTGGTTCGTTCTTCACTGGAACTGACGGTCGCTCTAAACTAGAACATCTGTTCGGTATAGGGGGACGATTACTACCATTATTTCTACGCAATTGTACTCTGGATGCTTGATTCGAGGAAGAACATGAAGAGGAGGAAGAAACTGGAGAAGCCGGTTGACTGTGGCAACAGCCGCTATTATCCGGAGCTTGGAATGTGTAGACGCTGAGTGCTGGCCTCTGATGGCCTTTCTCGTACGCTACAACAGTGATCGGTAATGCGATGTTAAAGAGAATTAATTATAACATCCTTGGATATAGATATGAAACAGTAATCCCCTTACCAGAAGAGATCGTGTGCGGCCGTTCACTGATCGTATTCTGATTTTGCCTATCGTACTGAACTGATGTTTCCTGTAAGTCAGGCCAAGTAGCAGTGGTTACAGGTCTTGTTGTAGTACTACCAGTATTTTGATTAGTGTTAGAAGACACATTTGTTACCTACGACAACACAATTCAACTTCAGCAACATAACAGAGACATTCGTATGGGAGGGTATGTAAAACTTCTATTTAGCGTCGAAAGTGAAAAAAAAAAGGAAGACGTGAAATGCTATAGCAGGCAACTAATGTCTAGCACAACCTTACCTGATGCTCGGAAATCGGTTGCGTATACAATGTATCCTGAGAAGTGAAGCCAGAATCACGGGAGCTACCGTTCGCCAAGTGGCGTAGCGTCATCATACCGCTGATGCTGGAGGGCCTGACACCGGCGGACTACAACGAGTACAACATCGACTACCACATACTCTAAGCTGACGCCAAACGGCGTTCATGCTGTAATCTACGGGCAACTACTTTGCATGGTATACAGCTGGTGCGTAAACAGTGAAACTATTATGTGCCATGCATCATAAAGGCTTAACATTCTTAGTACATCGACTAGGCAAAGAGAAAGGAACTTTAATATCGTCTTTGTGCATTTGCAGAATTTTCACCTGAGAAAGCGATCTGTGCCAGGGATGTCCAGACGGGCTTGGATGACTTTTGCAGGAACTACTGCTGCTGCTAGTTAATGAACTGATCGAACACATTGAACTCTTCCTCGATCCAAGAGACAAGGAAGGACTGGAAGGAGGCGTAGCGAGCGACCATTGCGTAACGTCGCAGCCTTTTATATCCGTGATCACTTGCTCCGACGCAGGTGGTAAATGATGCGGCGAGGCTGCATGTCGTTGTAACTGATCGGAAACTTCTTGGAGGTGTGTCAGCTCCATTAGCATCGCGATCTCTTCGTCCTACGTTTATTTGCGCGCATGGTTAAATCTATTATTAAGGAATCAAGTTGTTACAAGCCTAGTAGTTACAATCGAATTTACTAACAAGCACTGGCTTCAAAAATCTGGCAAGAAGACAAAATCTGCCCCTTTCTTCGAGCAGGGCTGCACGCACGGCTCTTCTTTCTGTATCTTCTAAACTTAGACGTTTCTCTTGAACAACAGCAGCGGAAGATTGTAGCATACGGTTTAATTCAACATCTCCGGATAATGTTCCAAGAGCCTGCGATTGCCCTTGACCGTGTAAATGCTGACCTTTGCGTGCCTTCTTCTTTTGTAATCGTAATGTATCGGTCGATCGTTTTTTCAATTCTGCCCGGGCTTTTTTATATTCTAAAATTAATACAATTTCAGGCTTATTAAGTGTATTTAAACCGATTTCGTTTCAATGCTTTATTCATAATATTGCTTGGATACAAAATCTTCTACTGACCTTTGGCATGTTCCTTGTCTAAATTTATTAAAGACTTTTTCCAATCCTCTAATTTCTCTTGAAGAGGCAACACCAAGCAATCCATAATAGCGCTAAAAGAAAAATGTTTATTCAGAAATGTAATTAATAAAACAGAAATGTAATTAGTAACGCCAATAATAATTACCTGGTAAAAGATTTCATACGAGTTTCTACTGCTTTGTGCCTTAGACATATCCGAGTCAAAGCAGTCCCAATTTCTTTTGTTGCACCTTAATTACAAGCATTCTTTAATATTACATGTATTTCTATAGAATACTAAAAGCGAGAAATATTTCACTTCTTTATAACATATTCGTTAATACTAAATTACTGAAATTTAATCCGAAGTAAAGTTTAACATTAATTTACCTCTCGCGTTGGTTGCAGCGTCAGCAATTTTTTGAAAAGTTTCAAGATACGCAGAAATAGCTAAAATAGCAGCCCTAAAAGGAACGAAAATACAATTATTTAAATTCTAGTTTTAGTACTTCTTTTAGAACAGTGGATACTACTGTCTGTAATTCATCAAGAGAAATAAACATGAATACTCTAGAACTCTGAAATACGATTGAAAGAATTATTACCTTAAGCATGAATGTAATTTGGTGGCTTTCGATATTAAATCTTCCCATAATGGTGCACCAGTCTAAAAAGAAAAATATCTTTATCCACTGTTGTTTAAAACTACTTGGATACGGTTTATTTCCTTTCAAACTGTGAGTTACATCGTATCGCGGAAATAAAACAGTGCATATTGAATTCAGATAATACAATCATATACGCCTACCTATTTTTTACGATTAGATGCTCGTACGATTTAATTATGAAATTAGATCAACGACTGTCAATAATTCCTACCAATCTTAATAATAAATTATCTTATAGATTTACCGCATTTGTAAACCTTCTTCTACTTGTACTCAGCTTTATTAGCAGAAAGAGGAGTTTATTAAGAAAAGTGAAATTTTCTTTTAGAACGTATGAATAAACATTGCAACTGATAATAGAGAATATTTCGCGACCCATGATTGAGGTGTTAAATAGTAGATGTCGAAGCAAAAACGAATCACATAACATATATTTCTAAAGTACTAATACATAAATTGTTTTACTTCCAAAAATGTTTAGAACACTCTGTGATAGATTAACATAAACTGTGCAAATATTTTATAGACCATAAACTTAAAAAAATTTGTCCTGCATCTCTTACATTGTGATATTACGATACAAAATCAGAGTCAGGTCTATAAACCCCAAGAAAGTATAAGAAACTATGGATCTGTTTTCAGATCGTATATATTTAAGACCCGCATAAATATAAACACAATGCCTGGAACAAGAAACCTATAATCAAATGTAAACAAGAACTCAGGGGACCTTTACTTAATCATCCAATCCTTAAAATACTTCAAGATTAAAAAAAAACTATAATATTCAGTACTTCGCAGCTGCAATCCAAAATAAAATACATACTCTTTCATTCTTCAACTACTGAAATCAAGCCTGTTAAAATATACATGTTACATCTTGAGTGTTATATTCTTCCATTCACTTTGACACCTACCACATAAAATGACAAATATTTCGAACATTTCTGTCTTCTGTTTCACCCAACTGTGGCTGTCATGCAAGAATGAGAAAAGTATACAAACATTCTAATAACATGGACAAATTAGCTCTCGTCCTCGTTCTGTCGCATTAAAGTATCTCAATGGTTTCAGAGAACAGTTCTCAGAATGAGGCCATCGTTAACGAAGTTTACAGAACGCCATAAGAAAAGGAACGATAAAAGAAGGAGAGAGAGAGAGAGAGAGAGAAAGAGAGAGAGAGAAAGAAAAAAGAAGGACGATAACGCACTATTTTGTAGAACGTGCGTAACGTAAAAAAAGGGGCACTACATCGACAACGCGCCTTCGCCTGCATCGTAAATTGTGCAACGGTATAAAAGCGTACAAGAAACAATGAACAGGAAAAACGCGGTCGAATATCAGAATGAAGATATCAAGTCTGAACGACGCCGATATTACTTATGTACCTTCATGTCAGTGATAATCTGTTGAAAGAGGCCACCCAGAGCACCGCACTCTCTCTCAATTGTTGCATCCATCTTTGACTATCCGAAATTGTTTTGTCACTTGGCCCCGATAAAGTTCTTCCGCATCAGATGATCGTGGAGACGTTCACTTCTTGTCATCCGTATGGACGCGTACAGAATTCCCGTGCGAGTGTCGGCGATCCGTGTAACTCGCCATTTTCGTGGCCAGCAGGAGATATGTGGTTTGAAGTAACACACGGAAAGGCAAACACGACCGAGTGTACCCTACGTGAACTGTAGCCCCGTGTACAGACCGCGATAGCCAGCGGACGAGTCGACAAGACGTTTCGGCGATTGATATCGAGGTTTCACGAATGCTCGGGACGATTTCAAATCATAACATCGAACAACACTCCCGTAAAAAGATTGTAAACACTAGGGACGGGTTCTCTGAAGCAACGCGCTCATCGCGACGATCAAGTATGGCTCGCGTCTGCGTCGATTCTGTTTTCGTGTTGTAATATCTGAATATCCGTGGGTGCCCCCTACGGCGACCCCGTTCCAGAACTTCAAATTGAGGATTCGGGGTATATCTAATCGTTACTCAGGCTAAGGGCCTCTCTCTCTCTCTTTCCCTCTCTCTCTCTCACTCTCTTTTTCTCTCTCTCCCTCTCCCTCCCCCTCTCTCTCTTGTTCTCTTTCTCTACCCCCTTGGACGATCACTTCCGGAGTGTCGACTATTGAAAGAGGACATCCTGCATCGTTGCTCCCTTATTCTGATTGGTTATTCAACACACGGCTATAGGGGAAATATGTTTGCCACATGCATATTCCTATCTGCTATTACTGTTCCTAGATCGAGATTTCATTCTTGAATGTGTTCTTGCCGCGGACATACTTTTCTTCACTTTTATTAAGAGACATCGAAAGTTAAAGAAGCAATTATTCGAAAGTCGATAGAAGGAATAGATATGAGTCTTGTGATAAAGCAGAAAGAATCGTTTTACGATGTTCTATTAAGATATTTCGGGAAACTGACCGAAATAACGCCGAGCATTTTTGAATTCTTCGCTGCCGTTGGATTCATCGCCATTGTTACTTATATGTTCTACCGCGTTTATGGTAGATTTGAAATTTCGAATCTCTTTTAATAGAAACTTTACGCTTATCAGATTTTTATCGATTAATTAACACGTTCGCTCCCATTGCTCAGCTTGCCATGGCAGCGAGATTAAAGAAACGCTATCTTATACGGTTCGTTACGCTGCAATTAACGGAGACCGATTTGTATATAGCAGCGGACGCGTTAATCCATAATTTTACGATAACGTTTAGAATGCATTATAGAATATTCCCGAGTAGATTTATATATTCTAAATTTTCTATACCTTCGATTGAATTACAGAATGCTATTATAAGAAACCAACGTGCAAAAAACTGGAGATAGGATTACAGGAAATAAGAAATTATAATCGCTCGGTTATTCGAGATAAAAGCATAATTAGCCATAAAGAAATGTATCGTAACTTGGAATACGCGATTGATGTAAATGACCCTTCTAATTACAGAATAACACTTTACAGTACAAATTATACGAAAAATTCGATATAGAGGACTTCATTTTTTAACATTATTTATTATAAAAATTCCATGTGACAATATTTAACTGTATAACAATGTGTTCAGAGGACCTTTATACAATATTTTCAGAAATGCTACGACAGACTTTATGCATTAAAATGCATCGATATAGTAGTTTTCTGTCCACAATTGTTGAACATAAAATCTCCACTCGACGGACTGACACCCTTTCATCGTGTTTGTTTACATGGCCATACGTATTTAATAGCGTTTATGTTAGCCAAGGGTTTGCATTCTACAAAATAATAATTTAAATATATATCGTAATATAATTGAACATTAATTTATAATTTATATCGATTCGTTTATGTTTGGTAAATGTAGGTGGAGATCCTTTCATTGCCACAGTGGCAGGAGAAAATGCTCTGTGTATGGCCATTTATAATTGTCTTAACAATCCCAAGCAACATGACTTTTCGTGTCTCGAAATACTACAAAGAACAGGTGGGCGATCTTAAATTCAGAGTTTCGTACTTATAATCTTAAGAAAGTTCCCATTTCAAATATACTCGTTTTCTTGATAGGATGCGGGTTTGGTTTGAAGAATACATGGTACAATGTTCTATTAAAACTGGCATTTAATGAAAATCACATAAAACTAGTAGAATGGTTACTTTTACATCATAAATCCACATTAAACAAACCCTTCCGAGCCTCGTCTGTACCACTACTATAGAAAAATTATAAACTTAACTAGTATTTTAAACATATATACATGTTTTCTCTATTTCTATTATTTTATCTGTAAATGAATTCATTTTATAAGTGTTTATTATATAAAATAAGAAATAAACGTATTATTTAAGATTACAAAATAATTGTTATCATTGTTCAGCTTTTATTTTTATGAATACTAATTCATTAAAGTAATACATAATTACGTGGTTCTTTATAGCTTTACAGAATTTAAACTATTTAAAGCAAAGAAACTATTTATACAATATAGTATTTGACGTTTCCTTATGTCATTGCGCGATGCGTATGTTGAAGCGCGTTATCAAATGTTGAGCGAAAGCGTTGAATGCGTGGAAAGCTGCCGGCACTGATAAGAGTTAATATTCGCTCGTCGAATATCAATTATTATATAATGCGGCGCGTAACCGATTTGCGAAAACGCCGTTGCAAGTATAATGCATAATGCGAGTAGCTTGACGAAAGTATCGTTGAAAGGAGAGGTTAAACGTTAAAAGTTCTATTTGTAAAATGGCAAACACCGGTTTATTAGTTTTGACAAATCCGGCGAAGGTGATCAAATTATTACCGATTATCAAGAAGCACGTATTAAAAACATTGTACATTCAATATTTCCCGGAGAAGAATATTTTTATATCCGGAAATTACACGGTTTCGAGTTCTCAACGCGGAGTAACGCGTTATGCTCAAACCATTTCTAATATTTACACCGATACCTGCGCGATATCCGCGCGACTCGATATCCGAGTTTTGCTTACAAATATAAAGAATCCTAATCTGTCGATAATAAATACAAAGAAGCCCGTAGAGGTAGTGATTTTCGATCAAATCTATAGTAAAAAGGAGGCCGATACATTCATACAGGATTATCTAGCTAATACTTCTATGGGCTGTAGCTTCGTTACCTTCAACGACGATCAGAGAGGAGAAAAGGCGAACAACGCGATCTCTCGTGTCGAGGAGGAAAAGACTTACAAAAGCGTAGTACTAGGTGGCACGTTCGATCGTATACATAATGCACATAAAATATTTTTAAGCGAAGCTATGTTACGTTGCACGAGCAAAGTTACAGTTGGAGTTACAGATACAAATATGTTATGTGGTAAGATTTTTATATGCAATGACGCTACGAAAAATGTAGTTTGTATACGAGCTATTAATGATTCGTTTACCTAAACTAATCAATTAAATTTATAGGAAAATTATTATGGGAACTGATAGAACCCTGCAATAAAAGGATTCTGAATATTAAAGACTTTTTAGAAGACGTAGATTCAACGTTAATGTACGATGTCGTCGCGATAAACGACATGTACGGTCCAACTAAGGATGATCCAACGTTTGAAATGATAGTAGTCAGCGAGGAAACGAAACGGGGTGGTGACAAAGTAAACGAAATGCGTGCACGGAACGGTCTAAATAAATTGGATGTTCATGTTGTAAAGCTAGTAAGGGACGAGGATTGCAGAGAACACGAAGAAAATAAAATCAGTTCTAGTAATAATAGAATACGTCTGTTGGGAACACGACTTCAAGCACCTGTACGCACGAACCATGTAGATCTAATCTAAATATGTATTGCATAAAACAGTTTCAATTCTTTTTGTTCAGAGGATAGGAAACAAACCTTTGAAACCTTATATTATTGGTTTGACCGGAGGTATAGCGAGTGGGAAATCATCAGTAGCTGACAAATTGGAGAAATTGGGCGCTGGTCTCGTAAATTGTGATAAAATAGCCCATGATTTGTATCTTCCCCATAACAGTTGTTACGACGTGATACTTAATCATTTTGGACCCACTATCCTGAGATCAGATGGATTTATTGATAGAAAAGCACTTGGGAATATTGTATTCAATGATACAGTAAGCTAATGTAGTTTTGTACTGTTTATATTTGTGCCTCGGTATAGTTCATTAATCATTCGAGAACAAACTTCCTTCTAGGAGCAGTTAGAAAAATTAAATAAACTTGTTTGGCCTATAATATTAAAAGAGGCGACGAAGCAGATAAATGACTATCACACAAAAGGATTTGATATAATTGTGATGGAGGCAGCTGTCTTAATTCAAGCCAAATGGCAAGATGTGTGCCATGAAATTTGGACCTGCATTATACCGCAAGAAGAGGTGAGCCTTCCTTTCATTAACCGAAACTGTAATACTCTATGAGGAAACACTTTTTTCCGGTCCAACATAACATTCACTTCAGCATAGTATGATATGCAATTATCTTTGTATAATTTCTAGGCCATAAAGAGAGTGGTAGAGAGAAACGGATTAACCGAAGCTGATGCAAAATTAAGAATTCAAGTTCAACCGAGCAATGTGGAGCAGATTAACGAAGCTAATGTTGTTATATGTAGTTTCTGGAGTCACCATATTACTCAGGAACAAGTACAAAGAGCGTGGGACGAATTAATGGCATTCTTGTGCGAACAAGCAAAAAGCCAACATACATAGCGTTAATGTCGATCACAATTTTTATCAGGGATTTACTAAAACTTTATAATGAATATTGAGTTTTATTAAGAAGGTAACATTGTACAATCACGCAGTGTAATCAGCAGCATTTAAGCGAAACATGATTTTAATGACATTTTTTAAATATCATTTTAATCTATTAATATAAATTATTCGTTTATGCTTTCCGTTAAGTATAAATTTTAACAAGTAATTCCTGTGTAGTAAAAAATGTTACACTGTGTATAAGGAAACTGTAAACAGAATTACTAGGTTGTATAAATAGCTATTAAACCGTCTATTGTGTACATATAAGTTTGTTACATATATGAAATAAAAAGTATTTGTAAAAAGCAGCGATTGATTATTTTCAATGAAATGTATATTTTTCCAAATTCGACCACCTTGCAACATCACTTGACGAATAATATGTTGTCGTTCAAATTTTTTTTCTCATCGTGATCTGTGTAATTATACATTTTAGTAACTATTGTGCTTATAAACGACGCAAAATCAGCTTTAAGTTTATTTCCACCGCTTTCTATGTTACACCTTACATGAGATACTTTCACAAATGTCGACGCTATATTTATAAAAGTATAAGCACGTATTATTTATAATACGAAAGTTAAATAATATTCAGAATCTTCGATATACTATGTACTAAATACTTACAAATTATTTTTGAAATTTCAGGATGCTTTTTATCAGGGTCATAACAAAATATTACACATCTATCTGGGCCTAACTTTGTTTGACTGATGAAATAATCATAGGACTGTTGGATTTCTTTTAAACAGTCGTTTGACTTTTCACTGTACACAAGAATGACGCCTTGCAAATCCTTTCTTATAGCTGGCCAACAATTTTCAAATCTAAAACATTCGCGTGTTATTCACTACACATACGCGTATATGTACTTGCTTTTGTTTTTAAACGAATCAAGTATTGGTATATATACTTATGATCCCCACTACAGTCCCATAATTCAATGTCTTTCGTCACTCGTTTGTCATTTACATCTATATTTTGTACCTCAAATTCTAATATTCGAACACCTTGAGTCGGGCGATAGTCGTAAGGTGTTTCCGTAGCATCGGCAAGAAAATTTGATATCATAGTTTTACCACTCTAAAAAATGGTTCTTTATAACACCGTTTATATTTTATGCGATTAGTAATAAATAGTACAAGCTAGTATTTATTTCTAGAGTTTTACATGTAACGAAGAAAATAACGATATACAATTTATATATTTAAAGAATATTGTGTAAACCAATAAAATTTCAAATTTTGAAACGTTACCCTAACAGGCCCTACGACTATTATCTTTAACGGTTGCATGTTCTCACAGTACTTCAGCTTTATACGAATGTTTTACTCCGAACTTGAATGTTTGGAAAATTGTCACCATAACAACCAGTTATACCCACTTCTATCTGCTTTGTAAATAGAGTAAAATCGTTAAAATGCGAACACTGTATTAAAGTGTATGGACTACTAAAATATCATTAACATTTTAATAATTGCAACTAATTATTTATGAATTAACTGGATGTATAGATATACCTTTAACAAAGGCAATAGTACACAATATAGGGTAAAGGACCCAGTTACTGACACCTGACCAATTACTGTCACCTTAAGCTATTTTAGTTAAAATAACGAATAAACAAACTATAGAATATAATCTACAGTATAGATTATAAGTTGAAATACATAATTCTTTTTGTGCATCACTTTACAACGTTTATTTATTCGTTACTTTAAGTAAAATAGCTTAAGGTGACAGTAATTGGTCAGGTGTCAGTAACTGGGTCCTTTACCCTGTTTTCTAAAAACAGATCATTCTATTTATGTCCAATATTGAAGTACGATATTTTTTCTGGATTATTTAATCTATTTACAATAGCTTACTATAAATGTATCTCCGGATAGGATCTACTTAGAACTACGCAGAAAGAGTAGTGATAATTAATGATGAAGAAATAATTTCACAATAGATCCGAAGTACGATGATCAATTCTAAGGTGTTCATTTATTGTAAATACAAATTAAATACATATATAAAAACATACACAATCTATGCGATAAAAGAAATACAGCGACCATTCTGATACAATCTGGCATTGTATTCACGAGGACGTCTCTACTTGATTTATAACATCGAATTGATAAGAAAGAATACGTTTGTAAATTTTTTCACATTGAATATTATACAAGATCATGTATGTTTACATGATTTCTATACAGTTATGCATATAAGTTGAAAAATTCTTATATCGTTAATATTATTGCAGGCTGCTTAATTTGTAGAATTTTTTTGCAACACTTAAATGATCAATCGAATGGTTAAGTGATAAACTAAACTGATCAAATTGAAATGAATAATGATGTTATAATGTTGTAATTCACGGATTACAAACATTAATGACATTCATAGTTTAATACTTTTTAAGCCATTGGTTGATCCTGGACCGCTGCTGTAGGTTCATCTGGATAAGTCAAACCATAGAGGGCTAGAAGTGCACATTTGGCTGCTATTTTCTTAGCATCCTTTTTATTTTTGGCTGTAACAGATACACATATTTTGTTTTTCGTCGATATATAATATATCGTTTTTGCGATATTTTCTGAATGATGAAAAGTTTATAAATAATTGATTGTTATGGAGTCAGTGCACACTAGACTGAAGCGCAACGACAATTATTTAATTATTATTAATTTCTTCAACGACCTTAATTAGGAATCAGTTTACATAGAAGAAATGTATGGTGCATTACCTGTCCCTGTATATTTAATCCCATCGATGACTGCAGCAAGAGTAAACATAGTGTTAGGTGGATTACCCACACGATTCAGTTCTGCGTATGTCAAGCCTGGTCTCATTTGATTCAATAACATTACGGGATGTATGTTTGTAGCATTTGGAGGAAGTTCCTTTTGGACTGGAGCTTTCGGAACTAGAGTTACCTCCCTTTTAATTCCTTTAACTGGCGATGGTAGTCCTGGTCTTGGGACTGGAACTGATGTTCCTTGATTGTGCCATTCAAGGAATAGTTTATACAATGCAAAGCTGGCCAGGGAACTCCATGGAATTTCGTCAGTTTCGTCAGTAGTAGTATCCATCGGTGTTCCACCTTCTTCGTTACTCTCATCCTTCGATACGTTTGCCGACTCTACGGATTGATTTATCGCTTGTCCATCTGTTTCAGCATCAATACGTGCTTTCATAGATGCTGTTGTCATTTTCTCAAGTAATAAAGCCTTCAATGCATTCTCAGCAGCATTTTGACGAGCAAGCGGCTTGGACAATCCTTGTCCAACGAAGGTTTTACCGTCGAGCTGTTTTTATTTACAATATATAAATAATTTAGTAATAATTACATTTAATCTAAATAATATCAAAGATTTTCAAACATTAGTAATACTTTTACTTTTGGTACACAAAGGAATACATTATTTTAAATACCTCTGCATGAACGAGGTAAAGAGAGTTCTGTATTCCTTGAGTCTCAGGAAATGTGAATTGTACTCCAGCTTTCATTTCGTTTAATACCATGATCGCATTCTTTGGTTGCAATGTCTTCCTCAAACGTTGATTCAAGCGAAGTCGCTTTAGTCTCTTATTTACCTTGACTAAACCAATAAATTTTGTTGAATTTACAGTATTACAGAGTAATTTATTAATGATGTTTTATATTAATATCAGTAGGTATATTTTCACAATTATTAAAAGTGCCACAGCTCAACAGCAAGTTACTGGAGCACATGGAGTTATTTTAATCTTCAAATTTGCGCAGTGAATTATCATCATTCTCATATTAATCATTAATCAGTTTTTCTAAGTCCAATGTAATATGTACAATATAAAATAATTGTAATTTTCAATAATTATGTTAAACATATACAACGTTCTTCAAGTAGAAGTAATGCAATGTGAAAATAAATGGGTGTTCGTTTCAAGAGAATCTTTAATCTTATTAGTTTTCAGGAAATGTAAGATTATATCAGGGTTGACAAACTGGCGACTCACGAGCCGCCGGGGGACCCTCCGTCTTGCTGCCACGCTGAACGTCCCCCCTTCATACCGACCAAACTCTAACGACTGCAGTCAAAAAGAGAAGGAAAGAAACAGAAATCGACTGCTGGATCAGCGTGTCCGTGAGCTCGGCGCTTCAGAGTCCAACTCACGGACACGCTGCTCCGGCGTAGTGTGCGCGAGGTGGGGGAAATTCTCGAGGGAACCCGTCCCCGATCTGGTATCACTGGGCGGAGGGGGACCTCCGGCGACTCGTGAGTCGCCAGTTAGTTATCCCTGGATTATATAATCAACAATAAATTATTGGAAGTACTTACATCCAGGTACTTTGCGTCTCCACTTTGGTTGCTGTTCTTGCATTTCAGAATCAGCTTTCTCAGGCATTTCAGAGTCATTCATTTCGTCGTCGATTACATCGACGGCGTTATTAGGTACTGCAGGTGTAGGATTAGAATTAATTATCAGAGGAGGCGCCGGAGTAGGAGCTGGTGTTGGAGGCGGAACAGGGTTGCTTTGCACAGCCATTGCAGATTGTTGTTGCTGTGGCTGTTGCTGAGCATGAGAAGTTTGTTTCAGAATTGGTTTCAATCGTTGGGGTTGAGGCTGAAGCTGAGACTGAGATTGCGGTTGTGGCTGTGATGGAGGCTGAGATTGCGGCTGAGAAACAGGTTGCGGTTGAGATGGTGGCTGAGATTGAATCTGGGGAGAGTTTGTCATAGGTTGTTGTGCTTGCTTAATTTGTGGTTGCTGTTGCTGCTGCTGCTGTGGTTGTTGTTGCTGCTGCTGCTGTTGTTGTTGCTGCTGCTGCTGTTGTTGTTGCTGTGGAGGCTTGCCTTGCTGCATGTTTCTTGGTGCAACTTGTTGCATTTGTGGTGACTGTTGCGGTTGTTGCTTGAATGATTGCGAATTCTGTGCATTTCCTTGTTTGTAATTGCCTAGTTGATTAGATGGCGGTTGAGAACCTTGGAAGCCTCCTTGCTGGTTGTACTGTAAAAACAGGGTGGGTCGCCGCTACACAAGGAACCTCTACGGTTGTGCTATCCCACCAAGGTCTAGCATCGTATTATGCACTCAGAAGCAATCTAATGCTACCCCCATAACTGATACCTGTCAAACTATATTCGTGGCCGATATTTTTTTTATATATAACTGAACCGAGTTTACACGTAAGTAGCAAGAAAATTTATTAATTAGAAATCGGAGTTTCAAATCTATTTACGTTATAATCAATATTAATTTCAATATTGTACTATATACGCAAATAATTTTTACATATTTGCAAAGATAAAAAAGTTTCAACCAAAGTTATACAAAAAGATAATGGAGTAATATAATGAAAACTACTTTGTATTTCATAATCATTGAATGTCAAGGCGAAACTTGAAACAATTCAAGTGCATTTGTTTCTCTCCTGTTCTGCGAACAGCGAAGCGTGGATAGTTGGTATTCCAAACATTATAATAATGTACTCTATTTAAACATCAGGTCAGTATGTTTTCAAAAATATGGCCTGTGGCAGGCTATGCTATGTGGGTAACTGACGAACTAGTCCCTGGCTGAATAGACCTCCTCGGTATTGTTGTATAGCTACTAGTTCCTGCATTGCAGGGGAAGGGAAAGTAGGGACCACTAATTAGTACATGCAAATGGATGAAAAATTGGAAACAACAAATGGAACAACTACACAGGTTGATCATGAGAAATACAGAATATTGTAAATAATGTTTCCCTTTCACGAACATTAATTTAATAAAGTCGTCAAGACAACCTTAATATGCTTATAATTCTTAGCTATACTTATCACTTGCAATGAAGTCCCATTATGTTGTTATCAAGGAGAAACGTTCGAAAATATTCATAACTATTCTCATAACTATAGAAAGTATTTACAAAGATGTTGAATTACAGTAATTAGGGTTGAGGTCAGATAATTTATAACTCTTTCAAAGGAGGGGCTCTTTTATAGATGCTTTTACAAGTTGATCGCTTTTCAAAGAAATATACTTTTCCCCTCGTGTGTTCTGCTATTCATTGTTCACCATTAACTTTACATATCTTTTTGAAGTTATTCTTGAAATTTCCAAAAACTGTACAATAATATGTAAAAAGTCTTTAAACGATACAATATATCTTTAGAATATTTCATTTACAAAAGTCAAATGATAATAAAACAAATGTCTTATTAATAAAACTTGAGAATATCAAAAATATTAGAGTACAGTAAAATAGTTGAGCATCATATTGTTTTGACAACTCTCTATGCATTTATTTTATATACGAAAAGTAAAAATATAATAATAATAAATGATTACTAACACCTTGTTGACATATATGTATGTATATACATATGCTTATGTGTACGAAACACTTTGTAATAGATTTCTGGTATACATACCAAACGATATTGTAGTATAAGAATAAGACCTTAATGTACATACTTTGGTATACGTACGAGAATATTATCAAAAAATGCTTCCACTATCTGCACTTGTATACTGGAATTCTTTTCTATATAGGTACATTCATAGAACATATATTCTATGGAAAAAAGGATTAATTACACAAGTATTGTCTTAAAACTATCGGTATAAGAAATATTTGCAAAGTATTTTTATATTTTCAAAAGATATTTATGAACTCGACACTTCGCATTACGAGATCTTGCCATCTCGTGCATAGAAGTAGAAGTAAGTTCATAACTTGGGTCTACTATTGTGCGCAAGTCCAGGGACTTAATCCTTTTTCCTACTTGTCTGGTAAAACATATAATTAAAGTAATTGGATCCTATTCATATGATACGGCTGTACTAGTCTTCAAAAATCAATGAATAGTATAGACATTCCAAATGAAATGTCTTTTTCAGATCAGTGTTAGGCACACATTAGAAAAAGATATTTGATTATTCAATGGTACAGTGGCGGACGAAAATTTACAACTTTTAAAATCGCATAACTTTTTTAGAATTAGTCCAAATGACATGAGTTTCTTTTTTTGAGAATCTAGAAGGAATAGTTTGCTAAGTGATGTGTTTCTTCGTTTTAAAAAAAAAATTGGTTGGAATAGCAAAAAAAATAGTAAATGTTTTTTAAACTTTTTTTAGTCTGTAATGAAAATTCAAAAAACCTGTTTGTAGATTTAAGTAAATTGTATACATGCTCAAAATTTCATTAAAATCGGTTAATGTTGTTCTGAGCTATAAACGCTTAAAAATCGCAGAATAAGGTCGATAATCGCGGAAATTCCCGAAATAGGCGATTTTCGACCTTATTCTGCAATCTTTAAGCGTTTATAGCTCAGAACAACGTTAACCGATTTTAATGAAATTTTCAGCATGTATACAACTTACTCCAAACTAAAAACGTTTTTTTTTTTAATTTTCATTACAAGCTCAAAAAAAAGTTTAAAAACAACCATTACTATTTTTTTTTTGCTATTACGATCAATTGCATTTTTTTGTTCAAAATGACGAAACACGTCACTTAGCAAACTAATTCTTCTAGATTCTCAAAGAAAACTCATGTCGTTTGGACTAATTCTAAAAAAGTTGTGATTTGAAAAGTTCTAAATTTTCTTTGGTCCGCCATTGTATATTCATAAACCTTACTAGTGATAAATAATAACAAATTTATCATTTAATAAATAAATTTTATAAGCACACGCTCTTGGTATGAAAATTTTCTATGTTAGATATTGTAGCCGCACAAAATGATTTTTTAAATTGTAAAATAAGAACTACTGAGAATACTTGAGCGTTTTATATCTATATATAGCTGCGATAATTACTCTTATAAAGCTACAATTATGTTTTCAAATTTTTTTAGATTTTCTCATATGAAATATTATTGCATTAAAATAATTGTTAGGGCAGATAAAAACTTACAGTGTTTTGCCCCTGGTATCCTGCATTCGGATTATTTTGGTTTCTCACTGTAAATATAATTTAAATAATCGTTAATGGCATTTTACGTAAAAATAATATTTTAAAAGGCATCATGGCGGGCATAAAAATTATTTATATTTGTAATGAAAAGGAAGCATAAGTATATATGGAGTATATAAGTATATAAGGAAAAAACGTAATTATAAAATTATTCTAAACTACGCTGTTCACAACGTTTCGCAAAATTGTGTCCTTTTCGACTGGTATTTAAAACAACGCAACGGAAAATTGTGTCAAAATAAACTGCATTCGAGGACGCCATTCTCTACAAACCGGTAAGGCTGATTCAGATACGTCGAGTAATTTAGTCGAGTAGCGAGTAATTTAGTAATTTTTCGTGTGTGGACACTAAAATTTAGTCAAGTAGTTTAGTAAAACAATAGTAAATTACTAAATTACTCGCTACTCGACTAAATTACTCGACGTGTCTGTTCCAGCCTGTATATATGATATTGATTTTTTTTCTATCGGAACTATTTTTGTATCAGTAACTATTAAATCATTAATATGTGTATATTGTTTGTGAAATAAGATATTACAATACGATATGGGTACATCGTAGCGTAGCGTCCCCATAAAAGAATATGGAGTAACTCACCGTTGGAATAGCCCTGACTCTGCCTGCTTCTCGTATACATGTTGGCCGTTAACACTTCGTTAGATCAACGATGATACAATTAACTGCAGAATACTAAGGTACATAAACTACCTTTTTATATTACGCTCAATTTCGGAATACAGAGCGTGGCTAACGTATGCGAAATGCGGATGCAAGGGAGGTACACGGCGCTCACTGCGAGGAACGGGAACGGCTCACTTTCTCATTACAGAGAAGAAGGAAATGACGTTGTTTACCGTTGTCGGAAGTGGAGAGTCCACCATATTGGTCATCAAGCGCATGCTTTAATCTTTAATGATTATACGAGAATTTAAAAGTTTTGACGTGAAAACTCTTCGAATCGCGATTATTCTTATTTAATTTCCGTTAGAAAAGCAAATAAACAAATAAAATTTTTTACGTTATTCTGCTTATAGATTGTAATAAAAAATCATATCCCGTAGTTTATTTAAATAAAATAGAATGATTTTAGGATTATACAATTATAAACGAAACTATTATTATTTTGGTGATAACAAAATTACAGGAACATTTTTAATAAAAAATAAATACAACTACAGATAATTAATGAATTAACACGGGAAATAAATGCACAAAATGTAGGATTAATGAAAATGTCAATTCTTGTAGAATAGTTATTACGAGTATACAGTATAATATTTGAAAGAAAGTTACTTTAAGCAATAACCTGTGTCACTATTATGACAAAAATTTAACGCGTAAACAACTTTTGATGGTGAATAGTGAAAGTTAATTGTTAATAAGTACAATATTAATATCTACAATAAACGTAGAATGTAACAACTTGTAGCTTCTTATTTTTATAAAAATACAGTTTATATAAGTCTATATATAAATAAAAGTATATAAAGTTCGAGCTGTGGGATCTTGAATGAAGGAGTTTTAAGTTATTTGATCATAGCAATAATTGTAGTAGCATATTTTACAGGTTTTAATTATTCTCTATCTTAATAAAATTGTGTTACAATATGTAATCAATTTAAAGCAACCCTTCCATCTCCTGCATGAACTGCATGTACGCATCATCTTTAGTTTTAGGTTGAGTTGTTCGTAACGGTTGTGCCTCTGGTATTCTTTCCGCAAGCCTGGACAGAGTGCTCGGCTTCTTCTTGTCGTCTCTCTTCACGCGAAGAGAGGTGGGTAAGAATCTTGTAACATCGGCAGCCAGATTTCTAATTTGCGGTTTCGCTTCGATAGTCGTGGTGCTTTTTCCATCTTTATCTTTCCTATTAATTAATTGCGGGGCAGCGGAGAGAACATTAGGTGTTTTAGGCTGCGATCCTGCCCCAGGCTGTGCCTGCATTTGCGGATTTCCTATATTTGTCATATTCGATAGATTTGGCATTTGCATTTGCGGAGGAGGCATTCTAGGCATACTCGGTGGTCCAGGTCTTAACATTCTTGGCATCCCTGGTGGTGGACCTAAACAAATATTAAAATTTCTTCTAATACCATGTTAAGCGTTCTTCGTGAAACTTATTTTTTTTTCTCACAGTAACTAAGAAGATCGATAATTTTTTTCGATGGAACTATATGCTGCCAGTTAAACATAGAATTTTAGGTATTGAAATATCCTTACCAGGAGGCAATCGAAGCCCGATACGAGGCGGAGGTGGTGGAGGCATTCTTAAGTGTAACGGTGGTGGTGGTGGTCTGTACATTAAAGGATGAGGTGGCATCCCCATAGGAGGCATTGCATGAGGTTGTGTATGTTGAGAATGAGAATGCGAAGATGCATGTTGATTGTGATTTGATGAGTGGTCTGATGCCCCTGGGGGTTCGAGTTCCTCCTCTTCTGTTCTATTGTTATTAGATTTATTATTTGATTTTGAATTAGATTCATTCTCTGCCTCGAGCAACGATAATCGATTATTTAAGTCTTGGGCTCGTTCGGTTTCGCGTTTCTTATGGACGACTTCCATCTCACGCATAAACTGATCAATATCTTGTCCCGCCATAGCCAACATTTTCTGCTGCAGAGTAGTTGGCTTTACTTTCGACATGTCTCTTTCCTTCTCCTTCTCCTTATCCGTGTCTTTCTCTTTACTGTCTGATTCCTGCTTGTCTTCCTTATCATCTGCAAATCGGATTGTCCTCGATTTCGGCAGTGATTCTTTAATCTACATTCAAAGCATAGGATTACTCAGTAACGTACATTTAAAGATTTATTGGATGCTGCGCGTCGTGAAATGAACATATAATAAGAACGATTATAGGCAATTACGCACCTTGTCAGACACATCTTCGTCGTCGCTTGATAAATCTGGAGGTGGGTAAGGTGGTACACCAGGCGGTTCTTTATTAGGCGCTAGTGTAGGTACAGAGGCAGAGTTTGCATATGCACTTGTTTTTTTCAAGATACTCGGTGGTATGGGTATGTTCATAAGTGGATGGTGTTGCGGTATGTAGTGTGGGTGAGAGGGATACATGTGCGACGGTGGTTGCGGCATATCGGGTAGTGGTATTTGTGACGTTAAGGAACCTGAAAAAGCATTTCTTTACGTGAGGCAAACAAAACACTTAGTCGTAACTAACGATATTAAACATCCAAATCTACCTGAATACATTCGCGATATGTCGTTACCAGCCGAAGGTAAAGGAATTTCATCGACTTGCACTTGCTGCGCATGTCTGACAGCTTCGAAATAGGAAACTAGGTCTATCCTTCTGCGTTCGTATTGTATGAGCTGTTCTTTCAACTCGGACCATTTTTCTTGATCGTCTTTCGCCTATCGATAGGAAAAGAGCAAAAACTGACAAATATATAATAACTTATGCGATATTCATCTACAACTCCAATTTGTTAATCTTACCGATAACTTTCGAGGGGAAATTTACATTCAATACGTTCGAAATACTTACATACATTTTTAATACACGATCTAGGGTTTCCTTAAGCTTCTTCCTTTTATCTTTTAATACTTTCTCGTTAAGAGGTGGTGGCTGCATGACGTTATACTCTAAAAATTAAACATGTATTACATAATGCTAATCGTACGGATAGCGAGCAATAAATTTCGTGCAAACCCATTTGATCTATTTTCTCCATCTCTTCGATAATTTGAGCAGGATCTTTCCCTTTCAAAACAGCTGCACGTACTAATTGCCTCTGCTTTTTATTTTTCTTTAATTCTTTCTTCCGCGCCTCTTTACCTGTAATAAATATGTCAGTGATAAATGTTTGAAAGACACAGAGACTATTTGGTTATGTTATTTACTAACGTGCTTGATCAGTGGGATTCATGTATTTCCCACTTTTCGTGGTATTTATCGAACGGCGACCCATCTTTTCGTTCTTAAATTGACGTTACGCTACGTAAAATGTATTTTTACACTGTATTTTCAGAAATATTCTGTCATAGCAATCATTATTTACATTCGTCGCGATTATAGATTCGCCATTAATGCGCGGTATCTAGTACAGCATGCTACATCGAAATATGTGCCATCATATCATATCTTTCTTTACAGTTACAGGTTTATCTTGGACAGTTGTCCAGTTAAAGTGAATCGATTGGACAATGGATTAAATTGAGCGACGAATAAGAAACTGCAAATATACGATGTATGGTTCGTAAAAATTGAAAAAACAAACAGCCGGCTTGTGAAAAACTCGTATATAATTTGCGGATATATCAAGTACATAAATGAATATATTCTCTCGTTAATTACGTGAGTAACTTTTCCTTGATTAATTTCGAACTGTTAAATAGTGAAAAAGGTCAATGCGAAGTTTTACACTTATATCTGTTCTGTATTGTTATGAATACATACAGTAACAATAATAAACAACGTTTGTACCTCATAGAATAATTTCAGTAATATTAATAATTGCGTTTTATTAATACTGCTTACGTTCACAGTGGAATTGAATTTCAAGTAATGTTTCCGAATCTCTGTTACAGGAATATAAAATTATTTTTAACGGATAATGTCGCATATTACTGCGCACGATATACACAAGAAACCACGCACAAAGGATATTAAAATACAAGAAGATGTCACATTCTTTCAAATGGGTTTTTCTCAAAAGATATTGGACGGATTATCTGTTTGCGCGTTTCAAAGACCTTCGCCAATACAGTTAAAGGCTATTCCATTGGGACGATGTGGATTTGGTATATAAAATTATAATTTTATATTTATATTTAACAAACCCAGTAGCTTCGGCTTCTAAGCTTGTGCATTGATTACAGATCTGATTATGCGCGCCAAGTCAGGGACTGGTAAAACTTTAGTATTTTCTATAATAGCGCTTGAAATGATCGATATACAAGTATCGTCTACTCAAGTGTTAATATTAGCGCCTACTAGAGAGATCGCTGTACAAATTTCACAAGTTTGCGCAGCGGTGGGTTGCGAAATGAAAGGTGAATTTCTCCTACACATCTGATAAGGATTTCTCCTAAACATGTTTTAAAAATGGTCACAATCGTGTTATAAATAAAATAATTCTATTCTTGTAGGTTTGAAAGTCGAAGTATTTATAGGAGGAATGGCCTTAGACAGTGACAAAAAGAAGGTAAATGGTTGCCACGTAGCTGTCGGTGCTCCAGGTAGAATTAAGCATTTAATTGACAAAGGATTTTTAAAAGTTGAAAATGTCAGGCTATTTGTACTCGACGAAGCAGACAAATTAATGGAAACTAGCTTCCAGAAAGATATTAAGTTGGTATAAAAATGTTATTATATTATTATATTCAGATTGTGATAGATATAAAGTATCAATCGTGACGCCTTAAAATTTTCAGTTATATCTTCTCCAAGTTGCCATACAATAAACAAGTTATAGCATCGAGTGCAACATATCCAGGTGATTTGGAAACATTTTTACAAACGTATATGTGTTCTCCAGTTTTGACGTCACCGGATGATGATGGGCCAGTTCTTATTGGACTCCGACAGTTCGTTACGGTAGTCCCTTCTCATCCAAATGCCATGAGACAGGTTCGGCTGAATGTTCGCGTATCACTCAACGCGTTTATGCATACAATTTTTTTATAGCACTCTTTGATATATGTCTTTCATTTCAGGTCCAAATAAAAGTAGACGAACTAATAAAAATATTGAACGAAATTCCATTCAAACAAAGCCTGGTCTTTTCAAATTATCAGACAAGGTAAATGTATCTACAGTTGCTAGCGTATAATATTTGCATCGAAGGTAAACATGTTTCTTCGAAATTACAGGGCGCAGTCTGTATGCAACAAAATCAATTCGAAGGGTTTGATAGCTGTCTATATCACTGGAAATCAAGACATGGTAAAAAGATTGGAAGCAATCGATAAATTAAAAAGTTTCAAATGTAGAATAATGCTGACGACTGATTTAACTGCAAGAGGAATAGATGCAGACAACGTGAATTTAGTTGTGAATCTTGATGTACCTACAGATGCAGCAACGTATTTACATAGAATTGGAAGAGCTGGACGTTATGGCTCTTATGGTCTCTCTATAACAATAATTGCAGAAAACGAGATTGAAATGTTCAAACAATTATTAGCATCTGTTGGTGGCTCAAATTTTTATGTATTGAAACTTCCTTCGAATTATCCTAAAGATATTTGGGCTACTCCCACTACACAATTTGAGAAAATTTATGCGAAGTTGGATGACACAAATGGAAGCCAGCTTGAAGTGGACACAGTTATTAGAGCTGAAAACGATTCTCTCGTAACAGTTGCTGATACAGAATTAAAAAATGTAAATTCAGGATGTGATGAGGCATTAGATAGAGTGAACGAGCAAGTTACAAATATCACCCAGCTATCTAATGTAGAAGAAGCAAAAAGCAGTATAATTAAAAATGTTGAAAATATACGCAAGGCTCCTTCCAGTTTAAGAAAACCATTCAATTTAGGTAACAGAATCAAAGTGAATTCTTTATTTATGCAAAGCACTGACGCGATAGATGAATCTCAATATACCAAAGAAAAGAAGCAATCGACAGTTACAAACTCTTACAATCTGTCCAAACCAAAAGTTATACATCAATTTAAATTAGATTGTTTATCAAACAATGCGTCCAATTGGGAAAAGGCTAACGCAAATGTAGAGTTCACGGTCGATTTATCAGATATCCAGTACGATGACGTATCTAACTCTACTATTGAAAATATCATTGAACATTTGAAATATAACTGGCATAACAGCAATGCAGAAGAAACTGCAATGCGTCATAATTGCGCAAATGTTGCTTCAGAATCTGACAATACAGTTTCTGAGACCACTGTACTCGACGAAATAGGAAAATTAACAATGTCAGAGCAGAAAACTAATTGTGTAGATGATAGTACTGATGCAACTAGTACTGTCACAATTTCAGATGACACGCATGATTGCACAGATGCTTCTATAATAAAAGAATTGCATTGTCTCTCAGCGTGGGCAACAGATTGTAATAAACATGACGATAATGTTCTTGCAAACGACGAGGAAATATTATTAAAAGAAGCATATGCTTGGAAGGAGAAGCTTCAGTTTGAAATTAGATTATTAGATAATTTAATGGAAGCCATGAAAACGTCCGTTCAAAAAATGATATATGAAGAACATATCAAGATGCTAAGAATATTCTACAAAATACAAAAGCAAGCTGTTATGTGTATTTTTCCAGAAATTCGGAATGACGATGAAGTAAATGACACCTACTTACATTTTGGATGTACTTTACACAGGAATTTAGTAGACATGTATAAAGAAATAGAAGATTTTAAACTTTTCCACCGAAGACCTGGACAAAAGTTTGACGCGTACTTCCCGTATCCTGTTGAAGAAGATTCGTACATGCCAAGCCTTATGATATCGGAGGCAGACATAGAAAGTTATCGCGACGCATTGCGATATTTGAGCTCGAATCCTTATCCTAGAAAGAAGTTGTTGCAAATAATAAATTTCGTTGCATTTATGAGCGAAGAAAGCAAATCTGATTTAGTAAAGAAGTTAGAAGATCAAAGTGATAAGTCATTTGACGAATTATTGTCAGTGATGCAACATGAACTGGTAGACAATGGATCGGATGATAATAAATATATGGAGCATGAAATTGATTCATCAAGTTCAAACGACACTCAAGTTCAGTACATTACTAATCCGAGTGATCAGGATTTGCATAAAGAGCTTTCAGGCGTTCAAAACATAGACGATACTGCTGAAAAAGGAAACGTAACTGTAGATGATGATCAATTGGTGGAATCAAGTAACAGTACTTCTAACGATTCTAGTAGTTCAACATCAACAGAATCTATCAAAGATGATTCGCCTAACATTCGAGAATACGAAACTTATGACGTACAAAACAATACATCAAGTAGTTTTCCAAGTGAGAGTGATGACATTAAGGAACAGATATCTACCGAGGAAATACAGACGAAAAGTAAATGTCATAGGCGGAAAATGACTCAGAGACAAAGACACAACACCTATACTAAAGAAACAGGAAAAACTTATTGTAAATTTAGAACGGTTCGCACAAATAACATTGCATATAATCAACCTACTGCATTACCTAATGATACTAACGTATTTGAGCAGCAGTCTAAGTCAGAAATTCAACAATATTCAAAGTCTCAAACAAGTAACTATGTTAACTCGTCGTTGTCAAAAAGAAAGATAAATTCATGTACAAATAATAGAGAACATGTATATGATTCTCAAAAGTCATACATGAATAACGAATCTGAAAGTTCTGACACTCTTTCCGAATCTCGCGAACATGAAAGCTACGTTTCACACGGATCTAGTATTGCAGCGGCAAGGTCTAACGCATCACAAAGGCATCTACATAATAAAATCGCAACAAAATCAACTAACTCTTTTAATACTGATTGCTTACGACAGCATAGAGAAAGAAAGCAGTCTGCACACGCGCAATATCATAACGCCCCTTACATTCCTCAAATGGAAAACTGTGCGTATTTTCCGAATTACTCCTTAAATTCCAACATATCCAAAGATAAGATCAATATCGACTATTCATCGAATAGAAATGTAAATGAACGTGAAACGGAAATTGAACAGTTTCTATCGTCATTGAGAGCCGAAACTGATCGCTTACATTTAGAATTATATAATTCGCAAATGCTTCATGGCTGGATAAGTAATGATTAAAGTAGATACCATTGGTTTACGTTTGAAAATAAAAGTTTATAATGTAGTAGATTGCATGAGTTTTCGAGCTCCTGAATTAAATTTGTCGACGATAAACTTATAATCGATCGACGGCGTATTTTGAATGAAGAATAATCAGTAATAAAACATCGGTAGTATGTATTTTTAAAAATGCTGCGATGAAATATAACCGATGTTTCGTAATCAATTAAATTTGTGCATACATTAATAATAGGATATGTTTAATTTCAATAAAAATTGTGATAGCTTGTACAGAAATTGTTAATTACCTGTAAAAATAATACAATTAAAACGAGCCTGTTTCGTAAGATCTATAGATAGTATACTCGATACGCGATATATCGTTACTGTATTTTATAATAAAAATTCATACGGAACATGTTATATTGGATGATTTTTAGGTTCCGTATAAAATATCCAACAAACATCTTCGAATTTATGCCAGTATACTTTATTATAAGCATACCGAACATGTGTCGAATAATATTTTTAAAATGTATCGTAATTAATTAATAGTAGTAATGATGTGCAATTTTCTTCGTAATTTAAAGCAAAAGGACAATATCACGCATAAGTACTCGATTACTCCAACATAAGCATTGGATACAAAGTAAAATCATTCTTTCATTGTGTTGAATAAATTACGAAAAATTGTCATTCCGTGAACATAACATTACGGCGGGTCGAAAGCCGATTAACATTCATGTCGCGTATAAGTACATACATGGTAAATGATTTTATTTATTTGCACGTCATACGCCGGCTGTGAGTTAGGGGGATCAGGTTTCTAAGGCGTTTCTTTGAGGGGAGCGAGACGAAAAAAAAACACCTTACGAAACTCGTCTCGTGAGAATTTGGGGTACGCGCTTGTTGTGTCCGTCCTTTATTCGCAAAATAATCGTTTGAGCAGCCCGCCTAGTATACTTCAGTCGGTGTCCACGTGCTTTCGCGTGAAGGAGTCTCTTAATCGCGTTCGCGAGTATCGTATCGTGTTAATTAGTGTACCTATCGATTTTTTTTACGCCGCGGATTACGGTCGTTCCTGATTGTACGTTCTGGGTAGCGGTAGAAAAGTATGTCGCTCTCCAGAAAATATTTTAAGAGGGTCCCGATTTACGTGGTAGAGGGGCACGACGAGGTGAGCATTTCGAATGGTCGGCGTCCTCCTACTTTGTTTACATCCTAACTTGCTCCGTTTGGCGTTTCCGTCTCTGCACGCTAGGAGCGCCGCAAGCGCTCCGACTACCGATGACGTAGAGTGTCACGTGACCAAAAGCGTTAAAAATTACAATCGAACGTCGATTGAGTTGCCGCGCATTATAATTACGTTTTTTTTATAAAATTCGGGTTGTTTCGTTAGGTTCTGCCGTTCATTTATCGCTGCGTCGGGTCCAAGCATCTTCCATTCGAAGGGAATACATTTGTACATTTGGATTCTCATCCTGACATGCTTATACCGAAAGGGATGCCGGCGGACACTGTGTGGGACAAAAATCAGTTGTTCAGGTAATTGCGATTTCATTAAACACATGGGACAACTTATGTAATTCTATTCAGAATTGTTTGTTACATGTGTTATCACACATGATAGGTGGCATCTACAAATGAGGTAGTCAGAGCAACAACGGACTAACCCACATTTTTTTTTAAACTGAGTTAGTAGTAATGTATAGTAATAGTAATGTATTCCAATAGGCTCTACTAATCATATAAACTAGGAAAATTTTTTTTTCAATATGGGTTAGTCCGTTGTTGCTCTGACTGCCTCTAATATATACATGTGTAAGTAGCTATGAGATCGATGCTACTTGAGGTTAATATCAACTGGTGGTACCCGGCAGTCCACCATTTTGATATCATTAAAAAAAGGTGGGAGTGATGTCACTGACAACCGATCGCAGTGAACGCATGCGTATTATATAATATATAATATGCAGGTCGAATATGCATCGGTGATCTGGAGTCCTAGGCATAAGCAATTTATCCGCTCAATAGAATCGGTCCAACATAAGTTTCTACGACTTGCCATGAGAGTGTCGGGTAGCCCTATGCGGATCGATGATCATGACTATGGTCCGGCCTTAGAGGTAACGCGTCTATCTACTCTGAGTGACCGCCGGGTTATCGCCGATCTACTCTTCATTTATAAAGTTTTCCACGGACAGATTAACTGCCATGAACTTGTAGCGCAAATAAGTTTTCAAGCTCCACAACGGTCGTTGCGAACGAGACCCCTTTTTGCACCTCGAGTCCCTAAGTTTCGGTATTATAGTAACGATCCTATAAATCGCGCTATGGAGGAGATAAACCAATGTCCTGTAGACATTGATTTATCTCTATCCTCCCTTGCATCCTTTCGTGCCCTGGTGCTTAGGTGTCTGTCACCTCCTTAACTCCTTAACTTAACTTACAATACATATTACAATACTTATCATTATGGTGTAAAATTGATGTGTGTAAGACTGTTTTTGCTTTTGTTGTTATTTTATTCAGATTATTTTATGCTTTATCTATTATTTATGTTTATGTCGATATTTTTCTCTATACGATTTGTATGACTCTGTTAATCATCTTGTTCTCTAAAGGGTTCTCCCGTTAATAAATAATAATAATAATAATAATAATAATAATAATAATCATTACGATCGATGGTACGATAATAGTTTATTATTATCGTATCATTATAATGAGTAATTAATTAGAATATTATTTTATTATTAGATAACAATAAACTCATTTGCAAATAATACTAATACAATGGGATGGTAAAAGAAATGCCCTTTTCTTTTTTGCTCTCACTTGTGTAGAAATAAGAAATACTTAATCTCGAAAATTTCTATTCTATATATAAATTTGAAATTCATATTTTTTTATGGTAATCTCACTTTTAGGATGTTAATTTTCATGTTTTCGTTATAGTGAAATTAGCATAGAGAATTGGATTTTACCTGCTGCGTACGCCGGACACTTTAAACACTTGATCTGGGTGAAACCACCGTGGGCAAATCAGATGACCGATGGCGTGACAACCTTCTCCATTGGCAAGCATAAGGACAACGGATCAATAAGGTAAGTCCGCGACGCATTATTTTATTTTCATCGCGTGTCGAATTGACCACGTAATTATAGCTGTAGCATTGAAATACCCTCGAAGTAATAGGGGTTATTAATAGCCATCACATTTGCAGTTGTGAGTAGGTACATACGTGTTGACAATATGCAATAATCAATTACAGAGAACTTGTTGTTCTCTATGATGAGAAATCCGTTTTTATAGTAGTTTGAAATAATTTTTTGTGCTATGAAAGTTTAAAATAATGGAAATGTCAGTATAATTTCTTTAAATGAACAGAAAACTGAGACCACTGTATCATTTAGCACAATTTTTATTTTACAAGCTGGAACGTAAAAACGATTGAAAATGATATTTTGCAATTAGTCTTATTATTGGTATAAAAATTCACTAGCTCTGATTATTGTTTCTTATTGATTCTGTTGGTCGGGAAATGCCAATTATTAGATAACATATTACTGTTTAATGTGGAAAGAATCACAATCCACAATTCACCATTATGTAACAATTAATGAGAAATGCTTATAACAAAATAAATGTTAGAGTGATGATAGTGCGTTGATAGAAGGGAATTAGAGAAGCATACAAATTTTGGTTCTTCAGGTTTCAGCCCTATTATGTTTCTTCCAAGACAATTTACTAATTCAACAATTTTTCTAACAGAGTCCTCTTTCGAAACATAAAACATTAGTATCAATTCCTGCTTAGAAAATATTTAAAGCCAAACATATTAAATTTCTAAAGCGTACAATAATTAAGAGATCAAGCTCCCTTGCAAAGGAAGGAAAAATAGCATAACGAATACTCAACAATTAATCGCTATTTCCCCTAATTGCTTCGCTATCATCGCTCTAATAATTAGTAAGGAAAGCAGGAACGCCGAAGTATCCATGACGAACCGTAAATTGTGTCATTGAAAGTGAGCCCGCATTATCTCCAATAATTATAACGTGCAGTCTGCGCGTGTAGAATACGTGGTTGGCTATTCGTACGTTGCACGAAGATAAAGGTAACGGATAAACCATGCGTTTGGCGAGAGAGTGGGGGGAGAGAATTATTTTTCACTCGCGAAAAGAGCAGCGCAGTTAAGTCTCTACTCCCGCGGCGATTAGCATACACGAACACGCCACTTCGTGTACATTTAGGATAGCCGTGGCATAATGTTACATGTGTCCTCTGGTACCGAGACAAGCATCAGAAAATTGTCGACAGGTGGTACCAGCTTCGGTGGTACCAGGGGCCGTGCATCTTACCTTAGCCGTTGCGTGATCTCAATTTACGCGACAACTTTCACCAGGAACAAAACAATACGATTAATTGAAACATCAGCATTAATCGCGCATTAATATGCCGGGCGAGCTGTCGTTAAACCTTCAACCGTAAAGTAACTCCGTCAGTTTTGATTACTGGGGGACATTGCCTCGTCCAGGGTCTTGTTGGAGAAGAAACCACAATATCCACGTTGAAGTTCATCAAACGCATTTTACCAGAGACTTTTATATGTAATTCTATGCCGTCGATATCCTCCATTTGTAAAGCTCTCCCAGATGTTATTATCTAACAATTCTTCTGTTGCATCGCTGGCTATTGTTATCTGTCACGTTGACGTTACCATTAGCTGCGACAAGAGTAGTGAAATCGAACCTTATTTTAACGATAAGAATCGCGCAGGACCATTACGCCCGACACATTAAGACCGTGTAATACAACGACAGGGTATTGAAAGTCATAACACCGCATCGCGGGGCCATAATATACATAAAGCGCCACTAGGTTCCAACATGATTCATGAAGTGCGCCGGTTTTATTGTTCTGTCATGGTTCTTTGTGCGTCATTCAGCGGTACGAATGATTGCGGCTCTTCTATTATGGACGGAAAATACGGTGGAGATATCTAAACTCGACGTATTGAATTGCATCGATAAAGACGTAGCATCGTACATTATAACTCGATCGCGATATGATTGCGTCCGGGCCGCAGCGCGATACATTCGATTACCAAGGTAATTTAGTTTTGAATTACCACGAATAATATAGGGATGTAAATCAGTGGTTTTGCTAGGGTTGCTATCCGTACTTTAAAAAAAGTATCTCCCGTTATTATACGTAAATGTACTCTGTAGTTTTGAATAATAATGAAGTATGCGAAAATAATTTATTTTGTGATTAATGATAAATATCACGTGGAACGTAACGCAGTATTGTTGTATGTAATTTCTAAACGTATACAAACTATGACCATCTCCGTTCCAAACGACAGCGCACCTTTCTTAATTGAATAAAGAACGAATTATTTATATATGAATATTGAGTGCAATAACGCCATTGAGTTATTTAAAAATTGTAAAAAGTTGCTTGGAAAAATATGTTTGGAAGAAATGAAAAGTTCATAATAAGATTAAAATGTAGGTATTTTTAGTTTTTTCGAGCGTACGTTTTTTTATATTTCACAAAAGCAAATTGATGTTATTTTCTCGTAAAAAAGGTGGCAACCCTAGTTGCTGGCTTCGATCTGACACATTTCGATTTGAATATTCCAGTCAATTCTGAATTATCTTGAATTATTTGAAATTTAGAACATTCTGACTAGTTCACCTGTAGAAAGCAGTCGTTTAGAAATATGAATGTTAGGGCGAGGGGAATCTATCATCGGGTTCCAGGTTCGAAAAATGGCGCAGAAAAATCTGATCGGCCCCACTCCTTTTGTCCCCTCGAAATATCGACAGTCACATGTTTCCTCGTGCTTCTATGAACTCGTTGCTGAAACGAGTATAGACATTCGGCTCTTCTACTGGCCACCGCGGATGTCCTAGATATCAGCTTACACGGCTGGAAGGTGGTACACGCGCGCAGCGATGAAAACTTGTCACAGTCGGTTAATCCGCGTGGAAGGGGTTGGAGTTGGTGGACAAGATGAGGGTGCGCGCGAGGGCCGGGGTGGCGGAGCAAAGAAGGTTAAAAGGAAAAAGGCAGGTAAAGTAGCAAAGGGAAGCCGACACGGTGCGCCGCGGCGATATCTGCCAGCAAACTGGTGGCCGTGATGTAGCGCTCCGCCGGGACTTGAGTTATGTTTCTCGAATTACCGTGGATATATGTCCGTGCACCGTGAGTGAAGCACGCGAATTATGCCGTTGTCGAGACTCCACTGTGCATCTCGTGCACCACCTCCCCTTCTCCTCGCTAATCCCTTATCCGGCGAATCTTTCGATTGTATCAATTGCTCGGAGCTCTGGTCGCGATCCAAAACGAGGGAAACCGCGCAGCTTGAAGGGTTACGAGCCTGAAATTAGTACTCAACAGCGTAGAAATATTTAACGAGTGTTTTGCAGCGCATTCGTGCTCACGGTCCTGTGACCCATGTGCTACGGGTCAGGACAAATTTCACTTACGCGCTCCTCGATCTCTGTACAGGGCGATTTAAAAGAGAGCAAGTTCCAAGCTTCATTTCCGCCCGATATTTCGCTCCACTGCAAATCGACACTCGCCCAGCTCGGCATAATGGTACAGGCCGGTGCATAGTATTTAGAAAGGTGGACACTTTCTCCCTTCCGCCGGTTCGCCCCGAACCGTGAACGTGTCGAGTGGAAGTTTTCGTCCCCATAAGGACGAGAAAGATTGTCGTCCCGCGGCGGTCCCCTTAATCGTACAAAACGCTCGCCAGAATCCCGGGGCATTAGTTATGCGTAACCCATTAAAGTGAATTACGACAGGGGACAAAAATTTGCCAATTACTAATAATTGGCCGCCGGTACGATCGGCCTGGTGGTGGGACGGGGAGGTGGGGGCCCACGGGTAGAATATCGTTCGCGATAAGATCTAAAATATGACGCCATCGACCGCTTTTCGTCGAAGTTATACATACGTAATCGCGTGTACCCACGCGCAGGTGCCGATCGGGGAGCGATCGATTTGCATCGGCCGGGCGCAGGATGCACACGGGACTTTCGTTGCTCCTTGGCTTTTTTGCATGCTACGCGCGTCTTCTTTTTAATGGCTTTACGCTACCGAGCGCTCACAACCGCTCGTCCTTTGCCGCGGTGAACCGCCGCAAAAGAAAGCAAAGGCCCGATACCATTAAAGCCCTAGGATGAATATGTTTTTATTGAACCATACACACAGGGGACCGAAGCGCCCGGGCCCATTCCCTTTTGCAGTCAATACGTGGATTCCGACGAGACCGCTAACTGCGACTTGGCATTAAACGGTGCTGACGCGGGGCGGTGTAATTATCGGATTTATGTAGTATTAACTTCTGGCCGTGTATCAGGTATAACGCTCTGTCGCACCTCGTTCCTGACACTTTTTGTGGGTTAAAATTTGAATAAATTATAATATTTAATTCATGTTTTAATCGCAGGCAAATAGGTTTAGATTGATTTATGTAGGTATTCCCAATTTTTTGTTACCATTAACGATTATTCCCTAGATTAAATAGTTGACTGATTGTCTCTCATTCTTACAATTCAGTTACTTCATATTCGAAGGGAAATTAGAGGATTGTCGAATCGGAGATTTATAATGTTGAATTTTTGTGTCTGTATGAAGAGTTTGTTTCGATTTCTCGTTGCCTTCATACACGACCGGCGACTCTCTTTTTCATCGTCGTCAAGGAAAGATCCAGAAGAAGCTCAGTTGTGGGGGTTCGCGACAATGGACAATGGCGCAATAATCTACAATAGAGATCCGCTTGGAGATTCCATGCCGTATGAATAGGGCCCCTAGGACAATCATCTCGTAAACTCGGCTTCCTTACACGCCCCTCCTTTCGTCCTGCGGCTTGCTCTCCTGTTCCGTACTTCACGTTTCGTGGTTCCGCGGACGCATGAATCTGAATCACCTACTTATGCGAAAGTGTCGAGTAAGGAAGTCCCCTCTGTGCTCCGCAGAATAGCTTGACCTTCTCTATTCTGTAACTCGCCACGGTTACCCGATCAGCGTGTGTCCGTTTCACTTAACATTCGTGGCGAAGCGCGTAAAAAGTGTCTAGGTACATCATGGCATGAAAGATATCTAGACAGCGCTGGACAGAAATACAACCACGAAACATTCCGCTTTGACAGCTTGCAAATATTCCTTGGCATTTCTCGTCACACATCAAGCCCACGTTATAAAAATTTCGCCCGAACCGGCTTCCCCAAAGCGGAGCTAAGAAGGTGGCGTTCGCATGCCACTGCATCCGCCGATCGCGCGGCTCGAGCGACATCCATGTTCCACGGACCAAAGGGAAAGTTCGATCGATTGCATTTAGTCGCCAGCACGCGTGATCCTTCCCGATACTTTTCCCAACGATTGCGGTCACAAGCTTTCCATTGAAAAACTATTCGCGTAGAGAGATTCTTGCGCGCGCGCGAGGCGGGCCGATACTTTTCGGTATGCCTGGAACGCGATCCGCGCGAAAGCGCTTACGCAACGGGCCCTCTCCGTTCTTACGCTCGGGCACCGTGGGTCCGCGGACCCTGGGCATTCCACGAATTTCTGGAAAAACAGTCTCTCGATGTCACGAAATACGCGATCGACGTAACGACCCCCGCTTTCCTCGTATCGGGTAGTAAATGCCAGCCGCGTCCCGGTTCTTTGAATACCGGTATGGTAGCGGCACGTCCAGATTTTCACCGGGTGTCTTAATCGCATAACTTGTTCCTGGTAACGCGAGCGCGGCTTATATTTCCTGCTTTTTTTCCCCCCGGAACGTTTATCACTGCATCAAGAACGCCCGGTGGAAAGTTCACGGGTTGTAGAGCACAAATTGCTGCGCGCCGTGCCGTTTTCAGCTGGCGTCTGTGTCGCGCCCCGCAACGCGTCTACATTGTTCGCGGTTTGCATGTATTTTAACGCAGATAATTGTCCGGCGGAAACGATCAAATTGACACGGGAAATTAATTTTAATTAGATTTCCGCGGGCGCTTGGGGTGAGTACGCTTTCTTGGCCTGCAAAACGCACAATACCTACAATTAAGTCAGCTCTTCCCTGAAGCATTTAACAATACAAGCGACTTGTCTCGGCTATGTAAATACTCCTTTTTTACGACTTCGATTAGAATCAACCGGCTGCGAGCGACAGGGATATCTTCATGCTCAACTTGGATTATTATCGTCGAATCTTTTGTTATTATTCGTTCTGTCTTCTCAGACTTTCCAAATTCACGTTTAAAGATGTACGCAGCTAATTCAAAAATAAAAGGACCAGGGTCCTCGATAATTTACATTTCTCACAAATATTCCTGTAAGTAAAACGGGGAAGTACCTATATTTATTGTTAAACGATCGCATGTTCACAAATTCAGTTGTTAGGGTAAATATACCAGTAAATGGACACTACCAGTGGATGGACATTTTTTACTAAAACGAGTAAAATAAGTTACTAAAATAAGCAACTAATTAATTATAGACTTCTTCTAGTTTCTCGCTTCATATCCAAACAATTTTCGCACCACGTGGAATTAATCGCGCTGAAAACATAATTGTATAAAAGTGTCCATTCACTAGCCTTAAGTGTCCATTTACTGGTGCGTCTACCCTACTTCGAAATCCACTTTGCTGACTATGCCGAGTTTATCCGATTCCTATGACGCCGGATGCGAGCGATCGGTATTTTTACGGGTGAGCCGAAAGCGCAGGTTTCAGTAAAGATCACACGCAATTAACATGAGCGCTCCGTGCAAAGCGAAGGCGTGACGTCGCAGATCCCAAGCCGATAATGCGTCGCGGCTGCATCGGTCTGCATCTGCACGTGCATCACGTGTGCCGCGCGTTGAATTCGTTTCGCGAGGTCGCGGGATTCCTAGGTGAACGTTAGAGGCTGTCGTCCAATTGGTAGCCTTGATTTCCGTGGCATCCAATGGTCGGCGATGGTACACTTTCCAGGAAGAGGTGGCCCAACTGCGCGGTGGTATCGAGGTAGGAGGATAGGCCGATTATAGTGGGAGAAATTGCAGTGGATGGTGAATGCAATCGTCAGCCATCAAGAGTTCTTCTTTCGATTGCCATTACAAGCTTTGGCTATCGCCATTGACTATGGAGGTGGGACTAGTCCCGCGGGAAATTCCAATTCATACGGTCACACTTCTATTGTCTTTCGCGTGTGGGTTTACGCAGATCCCTCAGCGCGATAAAGTTGGCGATATTTGAACTGAGGATAGTACCAGACGAGCCGCGTAGATATAATTGGCTCGCACCTTCAGCTGTTGCTAGCTGCTACGAGCATTAACCGTGATAGGATAATTACTCTCTTACCGCTCTATAAAATATCTGTCACTTTTAACTCCTGCCGGTATTTCGGATCCACGATAAGACACTCCGTATACTTACCTACCACCTGTTCGTCCCGATATTAACTTCCCTCATATCGAACGCGGCGGGGCTCCCCTTCCACGATCGGAGACAATCAATCTTCGCGTTGCTAAAGATTCTATTTTTTCCCCGCCGCTATTCATAATACACCTTACACGTTGTCAGCGTTTAAAGGAAATTGCCGCTTCCCTACCGCAGAAACGGGCCCCGGCTCGGATTCAATAAGTTCACGATCGCCGTATACCTTATACCCCGGTCTCCTATCGCGTTCCAATTATTTCCCGCAGCAGTTGGTATCCGACTCCATCGGCCAGACCATTCATCATCATTAACGCTCCCGTGCGAGAGCGTACGAGTATATTTTGAGAAATGGAAGGGCGATAGGTCGAGGAATGGTAACACCTATCCACGAGCAGGGGCGGTGTAATCAGCGCGGTGGAATAAAAGGGTGTAGCTTTAAAGAGCGTTGGAGGTGATGGCAGGTCAGGGACGGGGAAGGTGGCACAAGAACACGTCTCTCGAGCTTGAGGAGCGTGGGCGCCAGTTGGCATATCACGATCGTCGTCAGGTTGCTCCGCACATATCGGCGGTTCTTAGCGAAAAGAACAAAAGGGGCCGCCACCGCGGTGGACCAATCGCGAGCGTAGTCGAGGCACGACTCGACCCCGAAGAATTAGCATCGACCCCGCGGGGATCGGGTCCCCGATCGCGATCCTCCTACCCCCTTCTCTCGCCCTACGACTCTCGTTCCTCCGCCGATTGATTCGTCGTGGCCGGCTCCTAATTGATTGTTAGCCACGTAACACCGACGCGAATCTCCCGGCCGAGGAACCTTCTCTCGATCGCCTCGCATCGGCTCAAAGACACGGAGGCTTGGTCGACATGATCCTCGCAACATGGCGTTCCACTATCGCGTGCGAACTCGTTTAATCGCGATCGCGGGCCACGATCGTCTTCTGGGCAAATTTTATCGCAGCACGCATTCGATGCTGGTCGATTTAACTGGCAATTCCTTTGGCAGGGTGCTGTAGAAATGAGTGGTGAAACTTTTTTTTATACTTTTACATGCCGGTTGATCCAGAAATGACTAACTGTTCAGTGGCTCAGGGTGCAAGGTGCGACGTTCGCGGGATTGTAATTGATTCCACGGAGCGATAAATTTATATAGTCGCGCGATGTAGGATAATTAAACTTGAAGCTCTAAGATCGTTTGTCAGTCGCACTTCTCCGCCTCGTTCCTTCGGAATTCAGCAAGCACGCGCGCGCTTGACTGTCTCGTTGCGAGATTACAGCTGAAAAACTCGACTGGAAAAAGTTCAGCGCGGCAGCTTGAATGACAATTAGAGCAGGATTGGGTGGAATTTAGGCCGACGGGTCCGATCGGGCACGCACGCTTAGCCGGAAGCCTATTAAGCTGGAATTTCATAATGGGGGAGTGCCTGTTGACTACAGTTTCGACGTGTTACGCAACTTTCGCTCGTTACGACGAACAATCGGGCCCGTCTCGGACACGTACCCGAATTAATTACTCATCTATGCCGATTAATACTCTGGAAGACATCCCTTTCATCTACCTGTAAACGAAGCCAGGCGAAGAGCGAACGCAGCATTCGGAAGCACAATAAATTAAATGGCCCTATTATAACTATTCAAAGCCAAGGAAACCTTTGTGGAAATTATAATTCGTATAGTACTTGCGAATCATGTTTCATTTATACTTCGATCCTCTCCCCTTTATCTCACCATCGAATGCGTTCAATAAAACGAGCGAATATTACACGCGAACCCTATATCTTGTTAACTACACGAAATATCTTGAAATGGAGGTGGCTTCTTCAAGGAGTGACATAATTCTTTACCATATCTGGCGAAGCGTAGAATAAGGGGACACAAAGGATCTCACGTGCCCAATTATTCCTCCCGAAAAATGCGCAGGAAGCGCAGACGTCTGCGTTTCCGAGTGCGAGAAATAATTATGCGTAATTGACGTTGGCGGATATGCACGCGCGAGGAGGCGCTTCTTGATCCTCCCGAAGCCCAAGCAGATGTTAGTTAAGTAGGGTCGTGTTATGCGCTACACGAAACTTTCGTAAACGTGAGTCGAAGGAATTACGGATACGTTTAATGGGAAACAATAATGCATAAGTCCACGTTTGCCAGGAGCATTGCGCGAGTGGCCCCACGATTCCTCCCCCAATTAGGTACATTCGATTCTCGGTATTACGTACGCTCGCAAGAGTGGTTTTTAGATTCTTGGACAGAGATACGCGTACTGCCGGGAGGTCTGATCTGGATGATGATGATGATGATGATGATGACGACGATGACCACGTTGATGATGATGATGATGATGGTGATTGCGTGACGGATTGTAAATATATACATACGTATGTGCATCTGTCCCTGAATTCTGCCCAACAGAATTAAGTTGTGTTTACGCTGCGAATGATATCTTCACGAACACCGGGTATCGCTGCGCGAACAAGAAAATGCTGGAACAAGCAGGCATTGTAATTACAGTTTGCGGAGAGGGTATCATTGCGGGGAACGTTGTGTATAGCATGTTTCATTATCAACGGTGTATCTCATCCAGGCTATTCTTGGAACTTCAGAGCTCCTGGACGATGGAAAATTCATTAGAATCGTTGTGGAAAGCAAATGCAATTCACCTCGAACGCTTTCATCGGGTTAATCAGACTTTGATGAATTTTGGGAAGCTTTGGTACACTCAGAATTGAAACTACTTAAGTAGAATATACTGGCACTCTACAGACACTTTCTTGTGAAGCATCTTGAGCATAGATTGAATTGCGATTCGTTTTAAAATTGTATCACATATCGCAACTAGAATCGCGGGAATGAATTTTAGTTGACTGTGATAAGTAGAGGGAAAAGGGAAAATTTGCGAGGACGTGGAATCGTAAAACTGTGTTCATTGATATAAACAACGATTTTGAAAGGGCTCGAGTATGCATTAACGTTGGGTTTTATAATCGCGCTGCTTTGCGTGGACGGCGGTTCTCGTTTTTTATACTATGTGACGGCAATTTTCGAATTACGTTGACCATATCTAGAGACCCGGCATTTTTGTTGCTTATCCCGGCTTACTCGTGCGTAACACGCGAGTGCTGCAAGACATACCACATGGTGAGATACTGCACCGGGTGGTACAAAGCAAACGAATCGTATTAACCATCCACGTGCATGTTTTTCACGCGCTGTTGCCGCTAGTAGAACAATCCGCGTAACAAGCAGACATCTTGTCTCTCCGTTTCGCCAGCTGTAACTCGTAAGATCGCCTAGTTTAAGGCATTTGTCAATTCCGGCGACCGTTCCACCCGTCCATTTACGTTCATCATACAGAAAACGGCGGTATAAATAACAATCGTTGGATCGTTTACCGTCCGATAGCTCGATACCTCGATTGGCTCCAGGTATCGGCAGTTGAAATACGAAGACAGCCGAATGAACTTTCTGATTTTTCCGCGGCTGTTAATATCAATAGACCGCGCTGGTAATGCCGGTATTGCCGTAGATCGGAATCAAAGGGGGGTATATTCATATATCCTTCGCCGCGTGTACGAGGCCTTTGAATGATGGCGCGTAATGCTCGGCTGGCGGCTCTATACCCGGTCCCGGGGAAAAATGGGGGCGAAATGTCCCCCACGTGCTCGGCTCCGGCACGATTCGTTGAATGCGCGTTGAAGAATGTCGCGTTACAACGGGTTTACAATCCGACTTGGAGCGAGGTCGCTTTGTCACTAGCAGCCTTGCAAGGCTGATACCGCGTCAATATGCCCACGCGGAGAACGGTTATTTTCGCTCGGTGCGTGTGAAAAATCGTTTCCCACCGGGCGGGGCAGAAGAGAAAATGCCCGGCATCCTATCTGGCCTGTGCAGCCGTAATGGGGGCTGGACAATCCCGTTTTCGCGTTTCCTCGCGACAGTTCGCTTCGCGCGGTGCCCTCTATTCACCCGATCGGTCCCAGATTTTTAAATACCAGCCAACCGTATTCGGCCGTCGCTCCATTATTTCATCAACCAGATGCGTAATAAAATTCGCCGTCGCGCAACAGCTTGGAGCTGAAAGCCCGCGGGTTTGCGCAACATCGCCGCTCGTTCAGGGAGCATCGTAAATCTGAAACTCGACCAACTGTTCCGCTGCTCTAGCCTGCCATGGGAAACGGTGGCCGCGGTCCCGAACCGTCTAGTTCATATTTTCCTCGCGTCCGCAGCATTTTACACAGGGGGATCGATGTTTCCACCGTTCTAAAGGGGCTCTCAGATGCGACCGGTGTTCCCTCGGCGACGACGAAATTATACGGCGGATTATCTGCTGCGCCTCGTTGTCGGCGAAGCCGCTGAAAGCGAACGCACCGCGGTTTTTGATCTCACCGCGACGATTTGTACCCGCGATCCAACGTAAGAAGAACGTGCCCCGCTCTCTTCAGGGCCTGACGAAGGGAAGAGGCCACTATTCTCTCCCTATCTCTCTTTCCGCTGCTTTTTCTTTCGTCCCGCGACGAAGGAGGGGCGGAGAAGGTGGGGGAGAGGAGCAAAGAGCGAAAGAGCGAAAGAGAGAGAGAGAGAGAGAGAGAGAGGGTGAGAGGGAGGGAGAAGGGGGGAGAATCCGTGGGTAAGATCTGCTGCCGTCTCTCAGCCGTTGACAAATAGTCGTCGTGGTCTTTTCCACGTATACATATAGAGAGTCAGCGCCGAGGCTTCTGGCGCGGTTTGTACTCTCGCTCCCGCCATGGGCTTTAGCGATTTCTTTTTCACCCTCCTCTGGCGCGTTTCACCATGCGCATAATTGCCGGTGGGTGTCTCGCGTGAAATGCAGCTGCGCGCATGCACATTCAGACGTCCGTCAAGACGGAGACGTTCGTTCGTTCGTGCGTAGGCAGCCGATGGGACGACGACGGGGATAAGATCGGCCCTCGGGCCCGGTGATCGTACTTTTTTTTCCCGATCTCCGATCGGATCGCAGGAAGAAAGATACCGGCCGAATTGTAAATTCATAATTTCCTGGCCGTGTATCGCGTTTCTCGTTAACTACCACCCGTAATCAGTCCGGCAGTCTGAGTTCCGTAAGTAAGCGTGTCGCTTCAAATTATTCCCGCCTCGTGAATCGGGGGCTGCGCCGTATCGTGCTCGGATACCTTCTTCTTCCTCCCCGTTTCTCTCTCTTTTTTTTTCTCTCCCCTTTTCCTCCTTTCTGGACAGCCTTCTGGAAATTAAAATCAATTTCTCCGGCGAAATTGCGCGTTTCTCGTAATTTCATTAAGCGCGCGCAGGCAGGCCCGATGTTCCGATGCTATCAGCCGTTTGGTCACCAGGAAACGCGTGATGCACCTACCCCTGTGCGGCTACTCGCTTTTGCTCCCGGGACGGACGTTCCAAAAGCCTTCTCTCTTTGGATCCCACCGGCATTCTAGTCTTCTGAACTTGTATCTTGAAATACTATTTTTTTAGCCATTTTACGTCCCATCACTTTCTTCGCTGCGATTATGATTCCAACGACTCACTTCTCTAATCGACGTAACAATTTTCTTCTGAATTTTCTCCAGAAGCTTCACGAAGCACCTTTTACAAACCATTAAGTCACAAATCCACGATGAGTTTAATCTCACGAGACAATTACTTCGATATTTTATTATTTTTCAATTATTTTGTTATTAGTTTCATGAAATTAAGCTCGCGAGACAAGTTTCACGACACATTTGCAACAACCTCATCTCTCGCGACTACTTCCATTATTTACATTAACTTATTGCTCAGATTTTTTTCTCACGATAGAAAAGTTTGATGTAAAATTTCATCGTGGATTCGCACCTTTACGAGCATCGACTCTGGACTCGGCGAATCCCGCCGCCGCGGCAACCCTTCTTCCATGCCGCTTTCGAAAGTCGCCACATTCTAAACGGCCCTTGTCCATTAACGTGTCTCGCGTGCGGGACGCACGAAAAGCGAGAGAGCATCGTTGATAGAGTCGACTAGCCATAAATTCACCGGGTCGTGTACAGGGCGTTCGGGTTTGGCGGAAGGCACGCGTATAGCCGGGCGATGGTGGTGGTCGAGCGGCGGTGTGCCCCGCTAACTCCGCCGTATAATAAATTCCGCGCGGCTTTGGATGATATACGATCGTCCTCTCGTTGCGAGTGTATTAGTCCGCGCTGTAAATCTCGAGTTCTTTCTGGCCGCGGCTCGTTGCGTCGTTGCGCCGTTGCACTGTGAAACGGGGGGAAAAACCGCGACGCGCAAGAAGAGAAAACGGTGTTGGGAACGTGTGGCGTGCACGAGAAAGCACGGGGACGGAGAGAGATAGAGATCGGCAGTGCTGGAAGGAGAGAGAGAGAGAGAGAGAGGGGGGCACGTTTTCTCCACCGTAAAATTCTTCGCGGAAATTCCGGTTGAACAGGGCCAGAGAGGTGATGATGGATCGCCGGCTTATTCGGTGCTCTTCATTCTACAACAATCTCGTAATTTCAAGGGCCGCGGGCGTAATTTTCCGCGACATTACGAGCGGCGTGCTCGCGGCCTCGAGGATGCGAGATTCATGACGGCCACCGTCCGGGGCGGACACCCCTTTTCCACGGAGCGCGCGGCCTGCCCGCTTTGAGGCGCGCTTCCCCGAAATCTTCCAGCAGAACTTTCGAGCGAATCCATTAGCAGGTGACAGCACGCGAAATTAAGCGCGGCGAGCGAGGGTAAAGCTATTAGGGGGCCACGGGAAGATTTATATTTTTCAGGCCGGACTGGTTCTCGCGGACCTGCTCGTGGAAGATGATCGCTTGATTTATTGGGGACGATGAATATTGTAACAGTGTCATCTACATACTAAACGTGCTGCTAACGATAACATTGTTAGTAAATAATACGCGTCAGCGATGTTTATTGCTAACTTCGCTTGACGGACGTTAGACACATGTAGATTGTATAATCTGTTTTTGTTTTAAGCACAATTTCAGATAGGGTAGATGCACCATTTGTGGCCACTTTAAGATATTGTACCAGTTTTGGCCACTTCTTAAAAAATATAATATTTTTCCGTGTAAGCAATAAATGTAACCTTATATTTCGGGTGGTATACTAAACGAAATATTTATGATGTGATATTCTCCACAGAATAATGATCTGCAAGTAATTTAAAAGTAAGGTAATTATGCACATGGCCAAAAACAGTGCAATGGCTACAAACGGTACATCCACCCTACCTATGGTTCGTATTAAACACTTTAATCTGTCGTTTATTTGAGCTGAAGAGAAAAGTTTGTTAAAGGTCGATAGGTGACAGTAAATAATCTCCATGATTTTCTTTGTCTTCGCTGAAAAAAGAATTCCAGTTCCGCGAATAATCCCCTGTATTTAATTGATATGTAAGTGTAATTTATTCGGTTTTTAGGGTGAATTGCATTGTAGGGCAAAACATAAAGCCACAAATCCCTCGAGCGCGATCCAGTCCGCCGATTAGTATTATTAGAACTCTATTTCCAGCGTCGGCGAGTGGACTGAGAATTATCGCGCGAACCAGTCCTGAATCGCTGCGAAACGATTGCGTCGCGATTACTTCAAACCACTGATATCTGCCGCGACTAATTAAGAAGATATTGCTCGCATCGTCGAACTGTTTATTAATTTGTCGATAATTTATACGCTTCGGTCCAGTATCCCCTGTTAAATCCTAGAAATATACTTGAAACGACCGGACGATAACTCTTCATCAAGTATGAACGAAATTATCCGGATCCTGTTTCATCCGTGCAGATTTGGATGCTAATATTTCCCAGATGTCAAGCCACTCATACATCGTTTCCTGGAAACGAGACTCGCGGCAGCAACATTCTTGGACTCTCACGCAGCGAAAGGTTGCTCCCTGAGTTATTGCTGGCGCATCGATCCGAGTTTTCACTTTAACTTCGCCTAGGGACACTCGTAGTGACGGCCACTCGCGGATCTCTGGTTTAAAAATTCTTGAACAATTCGACGCTTCAAAACATCAAATCGCTCTGGATTTTCTTCTCCCAGCCTTTGAAAAGAATTTCTTTAAAGTCTTCGATATCCGAAATATTTTCCTTTAAAGGTATTTAAATATCTAATAAAATCCTAGATCCTTGATAGTAAGATTAAGAATAATACTAAAGTTACTTTTTATGTCTCTGTTAAAAGTAAACTTTTAGAAATTCCGGCTGGACCATCGTTTCCTCTATTGCGCTACAAATTTGCAAGTTGTATAAATTAAGAGATAATTTGATTTTGACCGTAAAGATTATTTATCAAACTATTTAGCACCTACTATTTAGCACTTGTAACGACTTCAAGGCGTCCGAGATTTTCAAGAACCTCTAATTTCGACTAACATTGCAGACGATTTAAAATTTACTTCGCGCGTTCGATTCGATGTGCCTCGAAGCCATCACTACCCGCGCCATTCCGCGTTGCTTGCTCGCGATCGCCGTGCAGGTTGTTTATTATGCGTTTGTCTTACTTACGCACCGCCTGTTATTTACGACTACGGTAGACCGAAGTTTTCCCGTGAACTACCCCCCGAAGACCTCTCGCTCGTAAACGCTGACGAGCACGGCGCGCTTTTAGATCTGAGAACGTATTTGGAATCATGTTGCACCGCAAGAAAGGAAAATTGCTCATTGTTCCAGATTTTATCCTTTCTTGCTACTTTTAAGTTACTGCCTGGTAGTTCCGCCGCCTAATGCGTCTGGCTCTTTTATAGACGTATGAGTTAGAATTATAATCGTGGAAAAGGGTTCTTGCCACCGCCGCCATTCCTTTATGCAGAGCATCCAGTTCGACGCTGTTCCCTGAGCTAAATAACTTCGTAACGGTGCGAGATACAACAAAACTTTAAATACAAAAATGGTTCAGTTTTTTATACTGCATCACGCTACCGAAAGAAAAAAGAAGTCATAAGTATAAAAACAACGAAAAAATGGCATAACTTTGGGGGTTGATTTCACCCTTCCAGAGTGAATTTTCTCAGAAAAAAGAAATTGCCCCTTGTATACTTCAATGTGCTTTACATTCACACGACGTTTGATTAGAATCAGAATTTTCGGATTGCGAAAGTTTCCTAAGTAGTTAGCAAAACGTCTTTACACTTTGCACTCTCCACATTTCGCACCTGTTCTATTCTGCTACCACCGAGCTTTACATCACACATAGAGCATATCATTGGAGCAGTGAACGAAGCTTAAAGGTGGGAAAATTGTGAAATGGTCCACGGAGTTCGCCTGAGAAAATTGGCATTTCCGCGAACGGGTCTTGATATCTTTTCAATTTAAAATCCATCGAAAGTCCCGTAATTAATCATCGGACCGAGAGATTAAGCATGCACCCCATTATAGGCCGAAATAAAGGGAGGAGAATATGTGTGTTCGATTTGTAACCGGTATCAGATTAAACCGGCATCGGTTCCAATTAAATTTTAATTTTTCTGGCGGATCCGGTTGAACGGCGTCAATTATCCGCCCGTATGATCTAACTCGATCATGGCCGTTCCACGAAGCGGCGCAAGGTGGTTTAATCGATGTACTTGCCATTACCATCGGCAGGGAGCGAACGGAAACCGCGATCCTCGCGCTCCGCTATGCCCGCTTCCTCGGATCAATCTCATCGACTAACCCCTGCGTTACCCCGGTGCCGTATCGTAATTAACGACTAATTACCGCCCCGGCCCGCTTATTTAATAGAGTTGGAGCCTTTTCTCCCGTATCGGGCTCATGCTGGATCAACTCGCGGATTCTAAAGCGGTCTGGTTAAAGCGTTAATTAGTCGCGCTCCGCTCGACCTTCGGTGTACCCTTGTTAATTATCGTCTAAACGATCTTCCGGATCTATTCAGCCTTCCCGGGTTGTTGAAAGGCGGCGGCGGCGAGACAGGATCGTTGGACCGACGACGACGGCAAACACGCGGAGGGAGGGTGGGCGGAAGAGGAGGGGGGACATATTTATTTCATCGGTGCCGGTTGGATTCTTTTCTCCCACGGTAACGCATCCACCGAGATCGCTCGGTTTCTATTTTCGCGGCAGCCACCGCGCGGTGCCGTTCGAGGGGCCGCGGCCGGTGTTAATCGACAGTGCTGGCAATTAACTGCTGACGTATCGTTTCTCCTGGTGAATGCGAGAATCGATCAGCGCTGTAACGAGTCCCTCGGTAAAGAGGTCCGCGGTTGCGTGAGAGGCGGTCGACGAGCAACACCGCTATTGTCGCTTGCAGTTTGCACGTTTGTCCGTCGAGGCTTGCGCAATACTTGGGCAACAATTATGCGGCCACGGGTGGAGCTGCTGCCGTGTATTTATTCAAAATATCTGCATAAATTCCTCCGAGAGTCCTTCTTTTAGCTCCTCTCTGCATAGCCAGGAATTCGGTCTGTCAGACATTTTAGAACCGCGGCGATAAGATGCAGAGTTTGCACAGCTAGGTTCATCGAATGGCGTAATATTTTTTATACCGGCTGCCTGCGTTGGATAATATGCGTGCGTAATATAGGAATGGAAATTACAGCTGCTATGAACAGGTTGAGATGCAGCCTGATATCCAGCATTTAAATATCTTCTCTATCGGCCAGCAAATGTTTGGGATGTTCGTTAGGGGCAGCTAAAGTATCGCGCGGGTCTAATAATATTTAATCGATGGACCTGCGTAAACTGCAGCTGGACTTTCGTTTCCCGCGTGTGCCAACCACGCAACTGTCTTCCAGACAAGCTCGAGCACATCCGGCTGCATAGAGGCACTTGGTTTATTATTCTTCCTTGTTCGAAGAGTCGCGGGGCCGCGTGGAGAGAAAATCTAAGCCGTAAGAGCTTTCCTAGCGGCGCTGCGAGTACGTGGGCGAGTGTATGTATACAGAAGATGGCCCGCGGGAGCGAATCGCCTGGGCAAACAATTCAACTTATCCCGTGAATCAACGTTCATCCTTGGGAGCGAGTAGACGGTAGCCAGGATATTCGGGGAAAAAATGGACGTTACTTGGGAAAGTAAACGGCCACGTGGTTAGCGAGAGGACGCTATGTCCGACCAAGCAAGTCCGCGACACGGGTATTCGATTAACCCCGCCGAACTCTGTCTAGCGGTAGAAAAACGGACAAATATCTTCTTCGTATTTGGACTCTGTCGCCTGCTGTGCCATTATTCCTGTGCTCGTGATTGTATTATAGTAACGGAGAGAAATTTGTCGCCGCTGTGAGACAATCGGTTAGCGCGCACAGGCACCGGTCTTTCTATTTATCCGCGCTTAATCCGCGCCGTTTCCTGGATCTCTATTCGCTCCTGATACCGTCACGGAGCGGAACGTCGAACAGGATCCGCGTGTTTTCGCAAGCCCCGCCAGGCGTTCGTGTAAAAACAGAAGGCAACTCCTTTTAGACGTAACGCAGTCGGTTTAGTAACGAATGTAGTCCCTCTATAACGTCCGCTCTTCTTGTCATTAGTGTGTTTTTAATGAAAATTAGAAGCGACTCAATCTGTATTCCGATCCGCCTGTAAAGGGCAGTCGGCACTACTTTAAATGAAGCGACAAGAAAAAAAGGCTCGCCATCTGTCGCAGCGCCGCGGCAAAAAGGAATAGACCGTTGCTGTTTGACTGTCATCGGGTTTTTCTGTTCGCGAAACAGTGCCTGTTTTTCCCTGTCGGGCCCTACTGTACGCTGTCGCGCCATATTCGACACGCGAACGAGTTCGTCTCGTTTCTTTTTACCACATTAGCCTTTTCCGCGGTCCCGAGCCGCGGTTTTTCCGTAGCCGTGGAATCGCTCGAACCTGCCAGCTGATTATACAAACGAGCATAGTCCTCTGTCTGCCTCTTCGTGCTCCCGGCCGTTCGAATCGAATCGGACGTTGACGAATCGACTCTCGCCTTTTGCAGAACATCTGGTATTTATCGCCGTGCCTCCGAGCACGCGACAACTCCGCGGGCAATTAATTAAACGAAAAATCACGTTAATTGATGGTCGTACGGCTACGCGTTCGCGTTGCTTTCTCTAATCTGATCGATTCGACCCCATTATACGCGAAATGAATGCGGCTATTAATGCCCTCGAACGTGCGAGCAACTCCGGCGAGAGATAACAGTGATAATCCTGCATTCTTCCACTTTGCTTTTCCACGTGCTGCTGAAACATCTGCAACCTTTGCGTGGGCGGTAATTCAGCATTCTCTTGGGGGACTTATCAGGACTTCAAATTTACTCACAACCTTTTTTATACAAATTTAATTATTTCCATAATAATAATTGTAAGTACATACCTATTCAACAACGTAGTTTCGTTGACGTGAAGCAACTTGTATTATAATATCCTAAAGTCATAGTGTTTCTAAGTAAATAATTTATTAAAAACGGCACTTATCACATCTTTCGTTCTTATAAAAGATCAAAGTGACCATTTGGAACTTCCCATAAGCACTGAATACTTCCTTCAACTTTAGCCACTTTATCAATTCCTCGAATCACCGAGACAGTATATTTCACCCCACCACAAACTCGTGTCATTTCTCGTACGAAAGTGTATATTCTGTTGCAGCTTTTACATCGCACATTCCTACGCTTTTTCCTCGCCATTGTTTCAAAGAGTAAGGGATCCTGTGGTTGTTTTTTTTTTTATCAACGCAGCTCTCGAACAGCGGTCGGATAATTGGTATTCGTTCGCGGCGCGAGCCTCCTCGAGGGCTTCGGGAACAAAAGGTGCGACGAAAAAAATATCATAACGGCGATCGGTCCTTCTTTTTCGCGTCTGGAGACCGATAGTTGCCACCTGTCGGGGGTTTTCGCCGTTCTACACCAGACACGAACAGGCAGAAAACACCGCGATAAAAGCGCCGCGCCAAATACGGCCGAGTCGTCCGGGACATAAAGCTTGTTTTGAGGAATCATTAGAGGTGAAATAAAATGCGGTACGCCTGCCTGTGCTGCTACCGTGTCCGGTTCGACAGGCACGTATATAGCCTTATGGCATCGGTACCTTCCACGGCTGCCGAGAGACAAACGTGTCCCTTGCCGGCGCAGGCACGACGTAAATACCGCATCCGGCCCATAACATTTTACAATTTCATCCATTGTGCTTGAAATTAATTATGGATTCTCGGTGCAAGCATAAAGTTGCGGGTAATGCTCCGAATCCTAACGAATAGTGGCGTTGATGCGCTGCAGATAGCACGTATTCTTTCCGCATCAGATTTTGTGCTGGATAACTTTTACATTTCACGATCTTTGTTAATGATTCTTGTACGGTTCGCATAGTAATAGCATAAAGCTTCTGATTTTTATAGAATTCTGTAGGCTATGTGGGTACTGAATCGTAACTACAGCAGTGGTTCTGGCTCAGAAGTTCTGAGCAGTAAAATTTATTTCCCCAATGAATGTGTAAATAAAACTGTAAAAGTATAGGAGTCGTTAATTACAGAACTTTGAGATCGTATAGTATTCAGTAAATAAAATAAATGTTTACTCAACATAGATCGAGAAAATGAACCCTGTCTTGATAACTCAAGTGGTTTGCTGTTTTTTGTTGTCATATACAGTGTATAATTAAGCGTTTATTTTATTACTGATATTTTTTATATGAAATCTGGAAAAGGTATTTGAAACGTTCTTCTACCTCCACATACCTACGCACGTTCCCACGTCTTCGCATCACAGAATTGTCTACTTTCTTCAGAACTCCTGGTCTGCAGATGGCAGACATTTTCTACTTGCCGAAATAAGAAAGTCTCGCTTGTTCCGGTCGATACGCTTGTGCTTATTATTCCTCCCAGCAACAAAGTTCAGTATCAGCGACATATTAATTGCTTCATAATGACACAATATTCGTCCCGGTATGTTGCGTCCGATAGCGATTAAAAATTGTAACAAACTGAAAGGTATAATTGTACTGTTGGACGCAGGAAGGGCCTCAGTGCCAAAAGTGAGTTTCGAGGAAAGTATCTGTAAAAGCTGTTGTAAAACTGTCTCTAATATTTAAAAATTTGATATATCTCCTTTGTAGCTGCATTATTACAATCGGAATTATGTAATAAATTAATCAGTGAAATTAATTTTAATTGTTGCACTCTCAGGCCCTTTTTGCATAAAATGTAGAAATATAAAAACAGTGTTGTTTTTTAACATTACTTTTTATTGTTTATTTAATATTTGCAAAATATTTGAAAAAAAATATAGAATATAGAAAAGATATAGTCGTAAAAATAGTCACAGATCGTGTCATGTTCAGGTTGATGTATGTTTGGCTTAGATGGTGGTCAACAACGATTTTAAAAATTTACCTCTGTCAATTTTAAAGATACGCCAATGAAATTTACATGGCATATGTAAAAAAGAATAATATAGAATCTTTTTGTGCGTTTTATGCAAAAAGGGCTTAAATATCCTGAGGCCGTTCTTGCATTTGACAGTACAATTTCAAAATGACGAATTGAATACTGTAACACATACGCGTCCAATTGGAATAGATATAAAGTTAAAGCTAACTGAACGGACGTGATTCTGATGATATACAAGTTTTTAATTTGGCTCCTCGTTGAGATTCGAGTGATAGACGTGTCACCAGGTCCACACTCCAAAGAAAAATCTACATTAATCAGTGAAATTAATCTACATTAATTGTAGGTTTACGTGTTGCCTGCGCTGGTACACAGCAAACGACAGTTGACAAAACTTGCTCGTTTGAACCGTTCACGATCTCGAGGACGATCGGCAATGTTACGCACGCGTGACCCGTTTCCAGCCCACGATATCGCGATCGATAACGATCGTGACAACAGTTACGCGCTCTCGAATTCGAACGGTTTGTCGTTTGCCCGTAGGTAGGTACCGATGCCCTTGCTATCTAATTATGTCTAATTAGTGTCACCTGCCACATGGATACGCAGATAGCAAATACCAAAGGGCCAGCGATCAAAATTTCTATCGCTCTCTGCTGGCGAATTCAATTTCGCTCCGTCGAATTCCGATCACAACACGTCTGCGTTTCATCATTGCAATCTGCCGCCGCAGAATTGCAGCTGGGTTACTTAATCGTCACACGAATTCCAAGAAAATTTTACGATAATTGAAGAGTTCTTGTACAAAACACTGTACGTGCCAAAAATCAAATTGTATATTATAGTATTTATTACAATTAGCACGTAGAACAGTTTCCGATAATTTTTTTTTAATTTTAGCATTTACAGTGATTTCTACAAGGACTCTTCACTTAATTATCTTAGAATACAGGAGCACGTGCTGTCTGACCAGAATCCTAATTCCTCGAGCAAAGTATTTTATTCTAAATGCAGAAACTTTGACCACGTATTTCGGGATCCTTTTATTCAATGCTTCTGTTTGCATAAAACGACAAGTGTATCGATAAAGGACGATGCGAATCACAGTCCCGAAATGGGCCTATCTAAAAAGTAGATTGAGCAAGCCATCGACAGCCCACGTGGCGACGAGCGCGTTCTCCAAACGCGCGCACGAGAGGCTCGCCGTTTCGCAGTTTCTCGTTCGAGGCAGCGAAAAATCATCGGATCGTGCCATAAAATCACGCTGGCATTTATTGCCCGCGCGTCTTGCTCTGGCCGTGCGCAGTCCATTTGTAAAACAAATGCGAACTCGTTCCTGGGCTCGTTGCCGCCTAAGGTTGCCGCTCGTTGCTCGTACGTCCCTTTCACAATCGGCAGTCAGCAAAAATCGCGCCGATATACATATACGGTTTTACGATCATCTACGTATCGTCCGGCTGGTGGAAAAAGTCCTCCCCCCATCGCTGCCACTTCGGGGGTCGGGACTGTTTTGCATATATGAAGACGTCGAGTCGTCTCAATAGAGTCCCGCGAGACAATTTTCTTTCTCGCAGGCAGCGCGTGACACTTAATCGAGACACTTCAGTTTGGACGGGAGTTTCAGATTGTCACTCTCAGACGTGACAACTCTTGTTTACGCTTTCACGTACGTATCCACGTGTCCAGCGAACCTTCTTCTCAGGGCACCACGTCGTAAGGAAGTCTGAGGAGATCGAGATTTTATGAAGTAGGAGAAAAGGGATTCAAGCTACAGATTTATTTTAAAAAATAAAGGAGTCTACTTGGCAACTGCTGTATTTATTCTGCTTTAAACGAAGAAGGGTATTCAGCTGTTGATGAAGATTATATTTTAAGGATCGATTTGCCAATAGTTGCATTCACCAGATAGTTGGATTAACAGAGAAATCGTCATGCAAATGACCGAGCACCCTTTCTAACTTAATTGAATCGTCATGTTAGAGGAGCGTTTCACATGGATTTTCAGCCGGGGCAACAAAAGTTCAGGCGAACGTGTTGATTTACCGGTGGCCGCGCGTTAACACGGATTTTCACGATCCTACATTATTCAAAATCACTAGCGGGCCCTTTTTTCCTTCATTTAGCGCGAGGCACCGACTCACTCGGGATACTAGTTCCCAGCACGAGACGGCCATTTATTATCGGAGACAAAGGTTACGCTCGCGGGCCGACAATGGTTGTAAGTGCGCGCTTCCAATGGCCGTCGAAGACAATGCCTGAAGTCGACTTAATGTCAGAAGGGCGAGCGATGCATAATTTATTAAGCCGGCTCTCGTTTCGCACCGCGAACGCTTCTACGTCGTCCGAGAGCCGTTTGTATCTTCGCCAGACTCGGCAGATCAGCGGGCAAGATTGACAGTGTCTCTTTCAAGTCCCTTCTGTGTACATAACTCGCAATACGAATGTACTACCTTCGGAACCAGACAAGGCTTTTTTGTGCCTCGGCAAACTGCCGGCCTGTCGCGTGGTTAGAAGTAAGGGGCTTTAAGTTGCTTAAATAATAGACTGAATTTTATCATTGACTTATGTAAAATTAGAGATAATACCTTGATGATAGATTTTGAGTAATAAAGTCATTAGCGTTGGTGATCCATTAATTGTTTTGAATAAAGAAGAAACCGATGATCGATACGGCGACGAATATATTGACCAAGATCACTGATGTTTTGTGTGCGAATGGCCGAAATGAAGCAGGAAGCATCAGAACATTATAGAGTGCGTATAATAATTGTTATTGTCGGGAGGCATAAAAGGGACTGTATAGAATTCTGGAACACGCCAGATCCTCATAAAACTCCAATGAAAAGGAGTTAATGGGTCGACTTGTCAAGCCAGGCAAAAGGATAATAATCGTCATTGCTTAATGTTACGAGAGGGGCTGGAGCGAATTCTAGTATACACACAGGGCCCTCGCGGTGAACTTCTCCTCTGGAAATGAGTTAATGGCACGAGTTGTTAAGCCGAACGAAAGAATACCGAAACGGACGAGGCAGCCGCAAAACTCGCGACAGGCCGCGGGCCCGCAAATTAATTAAGGTGGTCACAATTAACAGTAATGAAAGGGAATGTTTCAACTACCTGGTTTTTAAGAATCCGGCTTCTGCCCGGGCACGTTCCTTAATCGCAATTAACCGACTGCGAAAGTAATTAAGACCGAGGACCGTCGCCAGCGAGTGTAGAAATGAAGAAAAGGTTCGGTCGTGACAGAAAAGCGAAGAAAAAGGGACGGAGCTGGGGAGGGAGAAGAAGTGAATAAGACGGCCGTCCGCAGGAACCCTGTAATTAAGGTGTCTTAATTGGACGCTTTCGCCTGCCAATTATCCGCGAGATTCCCCCGAGGAATAGCGTGCCTGTTAACCCTATCAGTGGAAGTGGGTCATCCCGTTCGATGAATAACCAATGAATGATCCGATATTATGCAGATGATGATCGATATGCGCCAACTTCGCGCAGGTACCCTTCCTCTTTGTTCGACTCATCGTTCGCCGCGGCGCTGGTGTCCCTCTCAATTAAATCAGACTTGAAGCGTAGGCAAAATTATGCATTTCTTCCTTGTTAATTCGTATGATAATACAGCTCCCCGTTACTGAACTCTTGGAGTCCTTATTAATAGTGTAGGTGGAATTCTATATTTGAAGAGTAAGGAGGAAAAACAGTGAATGTCCATTTTTCGTGATTGTGCGATTTATAGTATATTTTGTTGGTGGCAACTGGGACTTCAGATCTGTCGAATCGCAAAGGGTTATAAAGTTTAAATACCCCCGTAAGATAACGTTAAAGATTTGGTACAGGTACTGCTTAAAAACAGGAAATGTCCACTTTGCAATGGAACTCTTTGCCCAAGCAGAAGCTCCAGTCGTCAAGGTGAAGCAAGAAATTATTTAAGAAGAAAATTATATAAGAATATTAAATGAACCTTGTTTCTTTACTGATGGACTAAAGTATTCAATCTTAATTTTCTCGATAAAGCTGGTTTGTGACATTCCCTGTCTTTCCCCTTACCCTTCATTTCTTCCTTGTTATTTCGAATTATAATACAGATTTTGGTTACTACACCCATGGAGTTTTCTACTTTTCGTTATTGTAATACAGATTTTTGTTATCGAAGCCTCGTAGCTCTCCGCAAAGTTCCATCTCCGTTCTACGAACAGTTTTCTCCAGCGGCCAGTTTTACGGGGATAACTCGGAGGTTGGCATGTCGAGTTAATGTCAGCACACCGAATGCGCTCGGTAAGTGTTTCAGATAGGTTGAAAGGACAACTTACATCGTGATAGAGGCCCTGTGACATTTTACGTGCATACGGTAGACGGTTGAGCCGACAATAAAATGTGGGTGGTTCGGCTCGCGATATTTACTCGGCCCGTTATAACTATCAGATAAATTTGTCGTGCCTGCAATTACATCACCGACGAAACACGGCTCGACCATCCCCGCACTCGTAAAACACGCCTGCTAATCGTTATATTCGCTCTTTTCGAGATCGAGTTCCGCCTTAATTGCAAGGGGTCGAGGTTAATTTACCGTATGTTGCGCGGAAGCAGCTGAATCTTTCGCACTTCATCGCTAAAACACTTTCGTGTTTCTATCTACGCGTGGTACTTTCGATACTCCAACATGCAAATGCTTTTCTGCGAGTGTGCGTCTTCTACGAAGTTTTCTATAGACACGTTTTTCACCGGTAATTAGAAAACAGAGAATATTTCTTTAGTCTGTCAATTTTTAATAAAAAAAGGTGATTCTTCCATCAGACAATGTTTAACACCATTTTATCTTCAACGCACTAATTATCATCCTTTATTCTAATTCTTTAATATCCTATTTATTAAACGATATTTAACGAAAAATCAATTCACACGCGAATCGTGCAGCCCCGCATTCAGTGGCAATAGCAACGTTGCAAACGAGTCCTCCTCCGCCAAATTTTTACGAACCGGATAGCGGTTATCAGCAAAACGTATCTCATCCTGGGAGGATCCTCTTCTCCCGGTCCTATCACCTGCATCTGTTTCTCCTTGGGACTGAATAAAAAGAGGGCGGAGGTCGCGAGGAAGTGATATTTTCGGCTTGCCCACGGTACGTCATCGCGATCACCGAAACAGGAGAAGATAAACCGCGCGGCGCGAGTTTCGGCAAAGCGAAGGACAAGCATCCGCCCGCCTAAACGCTCTTGGCCCCCTAATTAAACGATAAACGATGGCAGTGGCCGACCGGAAGCGCCGTGGATCCGGTGTAGGAGGCAGCGTCCAGATAAATCCTCCGCCAGCCGAGATTTGCATTCTTTTATTGCCCCTCGCCGGACACGCCAAACAAAGCATAAACGTCGTATCGACTGGCGGACTTCGTTACACGTCAGAGTTATGGCTTCCTTCCTTAAAATCTTCTCGCCTCGTCCTCCTCTTCTCCGGTGCCCTCCTTTTTTTCGCTCTCCCCCTATTTTTTTTTTTAGTCAACGATGCTATCGTCCTAGTCGTATCTCATTTGCCTCGGTAATTTAAACCCCGATCGCTTGTATCGCTTGTTTTACACCGCGACAATTAGCATACAGGGAGGCGTCCGTGCGAGTTTTCTTCTTGTTTTTCCAGCTGGAAATTTCGTTACGCCCGTGTCGCGGGCTTTTCACGACCGACACTCGCGTCCTTAATTGCGTCCCCTCTGTCTCCCACCGCCCGCGGAACGAATCTGGAAGGTCCTCGAGGCGCGATGGCTATCTGGATTCATTACCTCGTACAAAATACGAGATTAATTGCCGCGATACTTTTTTTCTCGCGCCCGAGACACCGGACAGCCCTCTTTTCTCCTGCTCTATTCATTGTCTACGCGGGCCGTGGCGATATCGAATCGGTCGAATGCGACGTTGTACCTACAGGCTGTTCCAGCTCGGCGACGGCGCTATCCTCATCCGACGATCCACAGGAAAGATGTCCTTCGGGAGGCGCACCTGCCTCTTTAGGATCTTATTCCGCGATATCAGATCGCCTTTCCGCAACGCCAATAATTAGCTACTAATACACGAATAGTGCCGTCGCGTATACATGACCGGAGGAAATTGCGGATACTTCAACCGGCTTTACCGATACGATCTTTAACGGATAAACGCTGACACACATTTCGCGACACTTCCTTCGGCTTTAAAGCGTCTAGTTTATAGCGTTCACCTCGCAGGCATATTTTATCCAAGGAATTGATAGCCGTCGATGTAAATAACGTGGAAACGTAGTGGGAGCATCGCGACCGAGGAATGCCGTAAGATGTCGAATTTAGTGTATCTGCTAAGATCGAACGTCGCGAATGGAAGTTGAGCAGCGAGTGAAGAGTCCTATTTATTTTATTCGCGACGAATCTTGAACGTATTTTTACTCATTTGTAATTTCTGTTTTAAGATTCAACGTGCTGCGAGTGAGACGTCTTGAAATCGTTTTAATTAGCTTGACAGAATTCGTGGGGCAAGTAAGCGTGAGTGAGATCGGTTTTGAATCGGTGCATAGTAGCGTACGTCACTTTTGCGCGTGTTTAAATACGGCACTCCGTATTCAAGTGGTCACTACCCGTAATCGCGTGTCAGTGCTTGACAAGGTACATAATACAGCAGGAAGCAAAGGGAAATAGTATATGAACATAGGATTAATTATTTCCCATTCATGCTTTACGTTTTACCTTCTTAATGTCATGCTGGATTTAGCCTGCTTATCTCGCTCCGACTACGTATCCGTGCAATTTAATCGTTGCTCTTTATATTCTGTAGCTCGTCATCGTTATCATCATGCCTTCATGGATTAGACTTTCTTAACAGCCTGCTCTGGCGTTTGCCGTTTCCCGAGTCTTCCCACGTCCTAACGTTCTTTTGTTCCGTATTCCATTGCTTGTTTTGGAGTTCTCTAGTTAAGAGACCTGTATAGATACACGGTGTAGGTGATCCCATCAACCTTGGCTGTAGGATTCTATGCTTCCAATTAGAGATTTGTTACAGTATACTCTGCATCGTTGGTGTATAGGCTGTTCAATTCTAATTTGTAGAGGGGGACAGCCTGATGGAAGAGTTTCAAGCGTTTGATGGCCACCAGCAGTGGCCGATGAGCAGTTGGGCCCCTACCCAGAAGAACCCCCAGGGCCTCATCCTTGAATAAAAATTCTGATTTTATCCAGACTATATTTTTCTTCTGTATTAGTACACTTAGCCCGGTTTTAGTACACTACCTCTTAATTTTCCCGAAAAATGGGCCCCTTAGAACGTTTGCCACTTGGGCCTTTTTTTCTTAAATCCGCTGCTGGCTACCACTATTCCTTCAGATCAAATTGACGCGATATTGCAGTTTCAGGAATGACAGAAGTAACGATCTGTTTTATTCGAAGCTATACGAGATCATTAACTACTTAGGAAGCGCGATGTTTCGTGCAATGCAGATATCTCTGGAATCTTAGTCAAACATTTTAGTGATATCACTGATAATTTCAACTATTCTCTCACCGATTAAAACCAAGCACCACTTATAAATTTCTACCCTGTTCCACTCCAAGCAGCATAGTCGTATCCTTTGAAAATGAACGATAAGACGTTCCACGATAAGAAATTAGGACTGTAGGGTGAGAGTATCGAAGATTGGAGAAGAAAATACGAAGCTCACGGGAGGGCAAGATTGTACGGTCGGCGAGCGGGTGTGGGGAAGTATCGATCTTCATAGATCGAAGTAAAGAAGATGATAAGAAGGGCGCCCAAGGAAACGGTAATTTATCGAGGGGGGCTGGTGGCTCTAATATCCCTTAATAGATATCCTATCGGCTGATTGGGGTGCTTCACGGTTGCTAGCGCAGCCCTAAATGCCGTGGTGCGCAGCTCGGGCCCTCGGAACCTGGGTCGGCGGACGCGCGCTATTAGAGGCCCGGCGCATCCTTTTACTGCGCAGTAAATGCAGGTATAAGGCGCGACTTTTAAATTCACTTAGACCGCGCGCTTCGCCGCGGAATTAAAACACGAACTTTATTGCACCGGACCGGTTCCCTGTCTCGCTTTGCATCCCCAGTCGTTACCCTCGGGGCGCAAGCGCGGGGTCGTTCGCATGGTAGCAAAGGTGGAAAACGACGAGTGCGGCTTCTGTTCTTCTTCGCAGAATGATTTATCTCAGGAAACACGCAAGGAAGCATCTTTTCGAATTGGACAATTGGGAACTAACATATTTAATGGCCCCCAGATCCATGTGGATTATGAGTTCAGAACGTTGAATATTGATCACCAAGGATACGCCACAGTTTGGTCCTGCTCAGGATGATAAGCGGTAGTGTCTAGAATTTGAAAGCTTAGCATACTTACTTGTGAACGTGGAAGTATGGGTACATTCGTCTCCACTGTTAGTGATGGTGACCGTCTTCAGTTTCATCGCTTTCGCGCGCAGTCCTCCGTGGAACTTCGTTATTTATGGGACAACCCGGCAACAGTCCCACAATATCAAGCTGGCGTACAAAGAGGAAGAAACGATAGCCCCTTACCATTGCGCGGAGAGCACATTTAATTAGAGAAATGTCTTTCGTGCGAAAGGCTAACGCGGTCCCGCGTTGCCAATCATTAATCAACGGCCAGCGCTGAAGGGAGCTCGGTAATAAAGCGCTATTCAGTACAACACGCGAGAACCGCGAAGAAACGGTAACAGCTTATTTAAATACGCTTTATTCCGCAGCTATTGATCGTAAATTTCCGAGATCCCTTATTCTTCCGGTTTCATAAGCGGCGCGAGATGAATTTATGAATACGCGTGGGCAATACGTTACGGGCACGTCCAATAAATATCAAGCCTCTTCATTTACCTGTCCGGGCGATATACTTACACGCCGCGAGCTACGGGCCGAGCGACGATCGGTCTAGAACAATGGCGCGAACGTCGGGGCCAGCGCGCGTTACGCAAAACGCGGCACGAATTTCGCAATTTGCATTACGGGCGGTCGTGGCCGCGGATTTGTGGGTGGAGTTTTGAGCCGTTGCTCGGCTAGTGATGTGTGCACGGTACACGGTTCATGAGAAAATGGCAGATCCGTATCGCGGTGGAAGGCAGCCGGGGGGACCGGCGCGGCGTGCACCGCGGTAGTTTCGTGGGTTACTTACGAGACACGGTTTTACACAGGTCGTAGAAACGTCGAGCCTCGTACGAAATAACACGACGCCGCTCCTGGCTTCTTCGCCCACGAGACATATTTTTCAGTGTTAACATCAATCTGCCGTTCGCCTGGCAATGCCGGCTACGTGGGCGATACCATTCACGCTGCCATAGGCGCCGGAATGCCCAGCGAACCTCTCTTCATCCTCTCGTTATTACACCGAAACGCTATGGGGATGGACCCTTTACACGGGAGCTGCCGCGTAACAGTTGTTTCGGTGCTTGACGACGTTGTTTCGCCAGATATCGCCTCGAGATGGACGACGGATCGTGCGTCTGCTGCGGAGAGGTTGGGTAGGCTTTATCAGAGTTGTAATCATGTAGCTTCATCATCGAAGTATTATATCTGTTACCTAACATGTTTCGTTCCGCGTGGATGGGTCCTCCGCGTCGATACAGAGAAAATTCAGAAATCCGCATAACTGAATGTTGTCGATCTTCGAGGTTATTCTCGTAAGTAGATCATAAAAGCATCTTCCACGAATAGAAAGGCTTTTCCTACCGTGGTTGGTCGTCTCCTTGGAGAGCCTCTAGAGATACCACATTGCATTCCAAAAGCCCTCTCCTCCGGTTTATTCGTCTCTTCTCGAAAGGAACTGGGCACGGTGAGGTAACACGTGGACATAGTGAAATCGGCATAAACTCGAACAGGATCATTTTTCATAAACGTAATATATCCTAAGCGTTTCATCCGCGGGGCTACCCGTTCAGCTATCAAGATCCTTCCTCGTAACTTAGGTCGCGTAACGGCAATGACTGGCTCAGGGAGAGACGGTAAACGATCGTCCGCGCCGTGCCGTTCGGGTTCCAGGATCCCAGGGGCCGTAATGGTGGGCGCTGCATCTTCCTCGGCTTTGTTTTTAATCGCTCAGCGTTTCACGCCGGGCGCTCCGAGTGCCCGGGCTCGTCGGTGTCTGTGTTGCTCGTGGAAATCAATTAAACGTTATGAGTCTACCAGCGGAGGGAATCGCCTCGCGATGGTATCGGGTTTTAATCCGGTTCCATTTGTCGGTAGACGGAGATCTTCATTGACGATGGAGGATTGGAGTTCGGATGATATTCGCGCGGTAAGGAAGGATGCAACAAGAACGTAACGACAGCGGAAACAACAGGAAGTCGTATAAAGCAACGTTCTCTGAATGCTGGCCATAAGCCCGCGAAATTCTCGGCGTAGGCAGATAAACGTTATGCTTATTTTACTATCGAGATAACTCGGTGCACGAGCAACGCAAGTGTGCTTAGTGCGAGAAGCTTTATTACGCGTGTTACGATTTTTCTCCACCGCCAGCTGGAACAGATGATGGCGCTCAATTATCAGAATAGCTGCACGTGTAGGTCCGGCGAATACTTGCATGGCAGAGGATTCGATATTCGAAAGGCGTCACAGCGAGGAGGAAAAACCAGTTTAGGGTGGAAGGATTCCAATGATGATAACGGCGATGCGTGTCCAATTGAAATTTTTCCTTTTGTTTTTCTGCAGGGTGTCCCAAATTAATGGGACAATCCGAAACATGCAAATTCTTTATGCAACAATACATAGAAAAGTCCTTCACTGTTTTGGGATCCGGGGCTCTGTTCTTCAGATACTTATAATTGAATATTGGTGGTGGAACTTCCGGGCCGCACAGTTTAAAGCCGAAACAGCTGAGCGCGGTCCATGGAAGGTCCAGCATGGCCATGGACGGTGCTGAACCATTTTAACGGTTTGCACCAGCGCAGTTGAGTCTACTGGCAGTGTGGGTCTATATCTACGCCCGCGCACGCCAGGGGTCACTGTCCGCGCTCAGCTGTTTCGGCTTTAAACTGCGCGGCCCCGGACAATCCACTGCCAATTTTCAACCGTTAATATCTCGAGAACGAAGCCTCGGATTCCAAAACGGTAAAGGACTTTTCGATGTCTCGTTGCATGAAGAATTTGTATTTGTAGGATTGTCCCAATATTTTGAGACATTCTGTATATACTATACGTAAACCTAATACAAGATATTATCGCCTGTAATTACTACGTAGATTTACGTTAATGATAAAAGTTGTATGAGCTGGATGGAGATATTTCCTGAAGTGACACTTATGAGAGCAAACTCGAAAAGATTTTGATTCAATTCATTTTATAATACATTCTTTTGTAAAGTCAGCGACTTCTATCCACCCCACCATTCTTTAGACGCAACAATACTGATCAATTTCATATAATTGCCCAAATGAAGTACCATTTATGTAAACAGCCTAATTTTATGGAACAGACTTTCAAAAATCATTCTAGACTCTCGCACGTACAATTATCTAGCACGATCGTTTTGGTCATCCAACCTGCCGCCATTCAAATTCAGGCCGCGCCGGCGTCGCGTCAAAGCGGGGATAAACGCGTTTTGAGACGTAATTACCGGCATGTCCGCGCTGTAATACGGACCTTAGTTCATTACACTGCACTGCGAGGCATGCTTACGCTGAGTTTAGTAGCTAATTTCAAGTTTCGCCGGGTACGGGCGAAAACCACAGCGTCGTAGATTATGGCTTCATTAAGTAAAAGGCAGAAGCGAAATAAGTTCCCGATTACACGCCGGGGCCGATGAATTTTTTATGAAAGCGCGCCTCCCAGCTCTTTCGCGATCGTGTAATCATCCCCGATACATAATCAATAACCAATACCAGCGGAAAATCGTTCCGCCTCTCGGATCCAGCGAACGATCGATAAACCGCCCACGCAGTGGAACAGCCCCGGTGCTTCCGTGATTCCGCTGACGCGACGTGCGCTTTCCATGCGAAAGTTTCTCATTGTGCCGCTGCACGATGCTGGGCTAACCTGTGAATGCATCACCATATCCACCAGGATGCTTGCTATCGGTCGCTCGTCACGTTTTATTGCAGACCGCCAGATAGGTACCAATTGTAAAACGTTCGTTTGCAAACTGGACTCGGTATGAAGTATGGGCACGCCTATAGCTTCGGCTGTATAGTTGAAATGGCATTCAATGGTAGTTGGTTTAATTGTGCTTCGTACTTTAATGGCACCGTATGCTCGTTTGGAGCACATGGTGTGCTGATGTTAGACACTTTGAGGATGAGAGGTGTCTTTTCTTCGATGCCTTTGCTAAACTATATTTTTCTTCCCGAAGGGTAAATTTGGAACTGAAAGTTGGAGTAGACCTCGACATCTCGAACGCCTCAAAAATACGTTTCTCTCTGTGTTTTTACTGAAAGGTTGAGTTTTGTGGGCAGCGGGTGTGTTAGCTTGAAATCCATTGCCATAAAGGAATTCTTAATATTATTTTGCATAGCGAAGGTCCTGAAATACGATAAGTTTCATCTTCGTCTATTTGGAATATTGTAAATTAAGTTGCAAATCGTTTGAGGGATAGTTTGATAGTAACAAAATGGCACCTGAAATTTCTCCCACGTTACCATTGCCCAGCGATGTGAAACGTTGATCTTCGTCGATTTTTTCGCGAATATAAAACCGATACGAATTTCTCGATGTCGAAACGGTCTCCTATGAATTCTACTTGTGTGGCAAGGCGAGATCGTGCGCACACAGAGTACGAATTAGCTATTTGCTACGGTATCGCGTTCCTTCGGCACTTTAACCTCCTCATTCTTTTGCCTGCCAGGCATACACAAGTTCTTGCCCCAGAAATCACAGTACTTTAGTCCTGCCAGGTTTATATTATCGAAATTGCTAGTGAATGTTTTTACTGTGCAGTTAGATACTGGCAATCTACTACCTCGCAACGATGTACGCGACAACAACGTAGATTAACCACCGATGAACCAAGATTTCTCAATAACGTCGCAAACAGAATAGAAAACATAAGACACGAGATTCCCTTCTTTTACTCACAATTGTATTCAGCATTGAAATATTAAATTGGAGCAAGGAATAAGGTGTAGGATTTACAAGATTTCGGAGCAGAAACCAAATATCCCTAACGGAACTTCATATACAATTCTCAGTTTCCGCAAACAAGTTTCTAAGCTTCTAAATAGCCCACTGATTCCGTGGGATGAAATTCGTGAAGCAACGCCCTGCCCTCATCCCGTCAAGCAGTGCACGCTGTTCTTTAAGAATCCCAACTATTTTCCCCAGTGATTGTTCTACACCAAGGTCGATCGCAGAAAGCTTACCGCGCCAGAACCTGAAACAGGTGATGCCCGAGATCTCGCTGAAAGAGTCTCGTGCAGGTCCATCGGCGCGCAAGACTCCTACGCGCAGCGAACTCTATCCTGGCACTCTTTCTCAGCGCTGACGAAGAATAGGCAGCGCGAAGAATACGAAGTGGACGTGGCGGGGCCAGGGAATAAAGGAGGAAGTGTAGAGGGTAGCGCGAGCAAAAGGAAGTTGGCACGGGAACAAAGAACAAAAGTGGGCGAATTCCCGGTCTCTCGAGATAAAGAGGAGGACCTGGAAGGCGGGCCGAGGGAATAAGGAGAAGCAGAAGCAGCAGAAGCAACAACAGCGGCAGCGGGAGGAGAAGAAGAAGAAGAAGAAGAAGAAGAAAGCCAGTGCTCGCCTTGGTCCGGCAGATATTCGCCGACTAATTGAATTTACGAGCTCGCCGAGCAACCGACGTGGGTCGTGCCTGGTCTTTGGACCAGATTCAGTGTCGGTACACCGCCATTAGTGGCCGCTCCTCCTGATTCCTCCAGTATTCCACGACGATAATCGTAAGTTCCGCGATCATACGGCAAACAGCCGAAAACTTCGTCGCGTATACGTGACCGTGATATTTGATACGATACCAGGTGTTCGCCTTTGGTGCCATTATGCCCCACCGTTGTATTCCTGTGCTTCTGCCGGCCGATCTTAGCCGCCATACCGATCTACCATTACGGCGGGAACGACGTGGATCGTACATATATGCGAAAGATTTTGCTAGAACGGGCCGAGCTGCTACGGATACGCATCTGACGAGGTCACGATGCCTTTCACGGTGGTTTCGCCTTTTCATCGTCAATTATTTTGTGATCGCGATGTCGTAAAGTGGAGGACGTACTTTTCAAACTGGTATCTTTCTCTTCGTTCGCGGAGAGTCGTTTTATGGTTCAGTGTTGATGTGTCGAGTACAATGAAGTTTCTGCAAGGGATTCCTTCGAAGATGAATTATTGATTGAATTATAATTTCACTTTCACCGGGGGTGCGAATCGAGGTTTGATAGAGCTTCAAGGATCTCGTTTATATTTTAAATCGGGCACCGTTTCGTGGATAGCGCGAGTTGACTGGAATATTTTATTCCCATTGCGCATTGACGGGTTTCCTCCGAATTTTTTCTCGAGTCTGTACCTTTTTGCGACACGTAAGTTGGTCGGTCCCCCGTTCGCCGGGCAGATCGGTTCAATGGAAAGGAACCGGTCCCCGTTTGTTCGTGAACTCGAACCGACAACCGGTATAACTAACCTCCCTTAACGGCCGACGTGTGAGAGCGCAAAGTCGAAGAAAAAAGATGCTATAGGCCACTAGCACTCGCCTCCGCATGTCAACGTTCCTAATCTATTTCCACGGAAATCTTTGTTCCCTTCGATCAGACGATTCTAACGTGAAGCTGGTATTATATTTATTTCCTACTTAAGCTGCATAGAATTGAGGATCTTGCAGCAAGAGAGGCGTAGCTCCATTTTTGACAGTTTCTGAGTTAGGTATGACGTGTGATACACGTCAATTTTTTTTACATAGTTTCGTGCATGTTTGATACAAATCCAATACAAAATGAGTGATTTATTGCAAATAAATAACAATAGAAATATTAATATTTTTATTGTAGAAATGTTAATATTAATATTTTTATTGTAGAAATATTAATATTTTTATTGTAGAAATGTTAATATTAATATTTTTATTGTAGAAATATTAATATTAATATTCTTTCGCCAAAAGTAGAAATAAAAACTTATCAACTCGATAACTGCCACTTATTCTGTGAAAATATATATTTTCCATTTAGTGTTTTTTTTTTCAATATTAAATCAAAGCAACTATTTTATTTTTCATTTTATTTTATTTCTTCTAATTTTCTCAAAGTTGCTAAATATGGTGCTATATCCTTCTTGCTGCAAGGTCTTCAATTTTATTCTTAATAATTCTTTTAAAATTCAGCACTTATCCTTCTTCTTTCTTAGCATTCAAATTAAGCGAAGACTTTTAAGAAGGCAAACATCGTGCCCTGCCAGATCGAACCTAAATTTAATTTTTTTCCAGACTGTGTTAAATCAGAATCCTCTAAAGACAGAATTAAGTATAACTCCTTTTTCGCTAACCCACGCACGATCCTCAGCAATTCCACAAAAGCCCAGCAGGTGGCTGTTCTCATCCACCATTTCAAAACGCATCGTTTTATCCCCCCTCGACCAGAATATGTTGAAACGTCTTTCTCTCAAAAAATGCCCAGATTGCGTCCGCCTCGTTGTTAACGGCCGTGTACAAACAAAATTGCTGTCCCGTTAATGGCCACGGTACCTCTGCGGTTTCATCGCGGCGAGATTTCGAGGATGGTCGTGCGCGGTGCACGCGACTGTAAAAGGTAAAGGAAGAAGAAAGCGGTGAAAGCTCGCGCTGCGCGGAGGCGTTTGTCGAAAAAAATGCCGTCGCTTTTAGCACTTTTCTCGTAGCGAATCAAAGCCTGCCCTTCCTCTCTCTCTATTCCACCATCTTCTCCTCCCCTTCCGCCGGTCCCTATTCTTTATTCTTTTTCGTTTGCACTATACAAAACTCTTGAAATCGCGACGTGACTCGTTTCGAGGACGGTTTCATACAACGCCGTTTTCTCTTCCCGTCGCTGTATCCTTTTCACTCCCCGCGGCTTTTGTCGAGGTTCGACGTTGGAGCCGCGGCTTGCACGTAGCGCAACGCGGGAGAAAAATGACCCAACGGTCGTTAAACACTCGCGTTAACGTTAATAATGATAATGGACTCGCGAGATTCAGAGAGCGCGCGGCGCTGCAGAGAGCCGGGGGAGAAACCGACGTGCCGCGAGGAGACGCGACGCCACGAGTCCCCTCGTGTGTTTCCACCGGTGTTGCATAATTAGAGAAAACGTCATTACGCCACCAATTACCGCAGCTTTCGGCTCGCCACGAAAATTAATTAACGCCCCGTGAATGCGAGCGTCGGCGTCGCGTTACCACGCGGCAACCAGAAAGCCTGTTACGCTCTTTGCGGCCCACGCTTGATTTTCTGAGCGGGTGCACGGCCGGAAAGACGAGGAGCACAGTGTCGCGTCACTGCATCATTTTCGTAGCAAAGTGTTCGAGCAGAACTCTCGCAAGGCCCCTCAATTAATTCTAGCTGCTATCATCGTTGTTCTATACAGAGCGCTTCTGTTCTCGTTTGTTCGGTAAGCTCTCTGTTGGAATTGTATCCTGCGGTAAAAATCATATCTTTTAGGCTTGCTTTTCTATAGAGGTCTCAAGCTTGTAAAAACGATTCGATACGATCCGCTCAAAGGATATTGCGCGAAAACAAAGGCTCTTTTTATGGCGTTCAAAGCATTGAACTTTTGCTACTCGCTTAATGGCTAACTATAAATTCATGAGCGCGCTGGTAATAGTGGTAGCCTACTCGACGGAGTTTCAAGGCGTGCGACAGATGCACTATTCAAGATTTGAAGAGACCTCGAGCACTCGGAGCTCTTTGTAAACAAGAGGTTTCAAAGGTAACGATCCCTTTTGGTGCTGAATTTTCAAAGGAGCTTTGGTCAGATATCGATGCGTGTGAAGGGGGATGAAAGATTCTTGTGTCTCCTTCGCGAAGTCCGTAGTCAAATGATCCACGTTTCATTTTGCATATCTACGAACTAGAGATGTATATAAATGCATGTATATGACTTTACATTGCTCGTGAATGTAGGAAAATAAAAAACCCAATGACGTTGAGGGCTGATTTTCGCTTAGGTTCATAAAAGGAAATGTCACTTTTTCAAGGTGATAGTCTACCCACAATGACAATGATTTTTATGCACGTTGCTTGGCACACGGTTCTGCAAAGTCAGTTGGCGCGCACGACACGTTCAAGAAGTACGAACGCGAAGTCCAGACGTGTCGAGGATCAAGATGATATCAACACGAGTTGGCGCCAACCTTCGGTCTACGACACATTGCTTCCTGTTTGCCGTGGTACATGAATCATACAGGACAGGCCGTCGTGTATCGGGCGATACTGACTCAGTACGACATCGACGAATAGTCCTAATTGCGGTTTAACGACTTTTCCATCCAGTTCGTTTCGAGAAAACGCAGCGCTTCCATAATTTTTCACGACATCTCAATGTTTCCATCGCAAAATGAGAGGGCACCCCGACACTTGAATGAAACCACCTTGCGTGACTCGCGTGACCAACATCCGTTTACCATTTTCTGCTTGCACTTCAAACAAATATGTCACAGTTATTGATTACTGGGTGCGGCAACATTTTCAATAAAATTTCGAATATTTAATTCCAAATGTATAGATCCCCGTTTCCATGATAGAGGTTCTATATTTTGATGATTGCAATTGTTTCTAGACAGAATAATTTTCCATAGACATCCAGTCTTTCAGATCAAACTGCAGAAGCAGGGGACATTCACAGCGCATAATCGTAATTCATTTATTTCTTCCTCCCGTGAGTTTTTGTCGCGCGGCAGCTCCGAATCGTCCAGCCTTCTCCGCAGTATCCTTGTAACCCGAAGAATATCCCGTCGGAACTTCGGAATAATTGGATCGGTACAATTAGGGAATGCACCCTTTCCCCCGCCGAGCCTCTTTCTACGCTTTTTCTGGACTCCGCTGGTTCTTTGTCCCGTTGGTTCAGTGAGCGTCTCGGAGTAAAGGGACACTTCTGCCCCCTACCCTAATGGAATCGGTGGCTTCTTGTTCCGAATGTGCTGGCTCAGCAATGTCAATAAAATTTAACAAGCTTCCCATTTACCATTTGCGGAATCTGCAGCGCGCGCTTCGCGTTTTCTTTTCCTCCTTTCCTTCCTCCACTCAAAGGATAATCACTTTTATTGTCCCGCCTTCGTCTCCCGCCCTTCCTCCGCGTCGCCAGCTACTTCCTGCTTCGACGTTTCTCTCCTCGTTTCTCCCTTTTTCGTGGCCGCCGTCGCGAGCGATGACACTTGTTACTCCAGGAATACTCGGATATTATCGCCGCGGTGGAGAAAAATTGCGGTTCCGCGGCTAATAAAGAGGGATGCTATTCCGGCGTTAAATGTAGCTTCCGTCAAATGCTACGGTACCGTCCATTATTCCGCGAAGAATGACCGTTCGGGATACGGACACGTCCCCCCGTCACGTTTAACATTTTTCTCTTCGGTAATTGTAATTTCGCTGGAAATTTATTATCCCCCGTATTTAATTTCCGAGCTCCTACTTCGTTACCGGGCAACAAGTATGCGCCAGCTGTACTTACCGGAGGTAATTAATCTGCCCGTTTCTTTTTTTTTAGCGAGAGACGTTGCAATTACCGTTGCGATCGTGCCTTTCGTTTCCATTTTTGTGGGAAACAGTGGCGAAGAACAGAAGAGGTTAGCCTTTAAAAACGCTTTAATTAACCAGCGAGATAAATGCAAGGCGAACCAAGCAACCTGTCCACTCCTGGTTTTTCTGATTGTTAGTGGAGGAACGTTAATCGTCCTTTATCTTGGATTATTTAATTCAGTGTTTTATAAGGCGATTGTATTGCATGCTTTATGAACTATTATGCTTTATACGCAACTGTATAATTTTTGTCGACTATCTTTTCATATGTATTACAAAAGGCTTTGTATTAAGAAACTTTCTCTAATTTCTGAGAATGAATCGATATTCACAAGTTTCCTTATAAACTAGTCCACTCGAAACTCTCCAATACTCAGCTCGATTTGGATATTCAAGTCCATTCAAGCACCAAGTGGATCTTCTTTTCTTCTGCTGTTTCGAATAGCTCCTTCGTTCTGCTGCTAGTAAAGCTCCGGCACGTTTTCATTATCTTATTAATAGAAAACTATTCCATCAACGAAGGAACCCCAAATTCTTCAGAAAAACGCTTCAGAACCCTTTTGGATCTTGTCTCTAAATAATCCTAAATCCACACCATCTCTCAAGTATACAGCACCACACACTCGATCAGATTTGAATATAAAACCCCTCTAACCCTTACCGTAAACTGGGGGAAAATCGGCATCTTTTTGAAACATTTTGCTATAGAATATAAAAATTAACATATTTCCATCTGCTTTAAGTATCCTATTATAACTTTGCATCTTTTGTGAATATTCTACAAGTATCAAAGTACTGCCAGTGTTCCCCCACTTTACGGTAGCTAACTCAAGCCTAAGAAGACATCGAACCTCTGCATCGTATTAGTCAATGACCCACTTCTGATTCCGAAGGCGTATCCATAATCAGTGAAACACTGAGTGTCTCTGGGAAGCTCGCTTGAAGTTACCATCCGAATCGCAAGAGTGTTTACTTCCCACGCGACCGCAGCGATCCTCGGTGCACGCCGCATCCCAAGAATCCGCGCCATCTGCGACGAAAGAAGGCTCGCAGTTGGTTTTGGACAGGCCGCGTGCAGGCATCGACGTGTCCAACGTGTCATGTCGTCTGCGCGTGTTTACACGCGTACCACCGACATGCTTGGTACGAGTTCGCTCCTCTCGCGGCAAAAGAAACGCGAGAAAACGCTCGCGCCCGTCGATCCGCGGATCGCTAATCGCGCGCTGCGCCGTCCGTGGAACCAGTTTCTTCGGCCCCGCTCGAGGACATCTTCTTAGGCGGATGCTACCGGTGTTCGCCACCGCGGCATCCTCTTCCACCCAATTATTGCCCCGTCAGTAGGATCACGAGAAACGGTGGATGGCAGCGACTTGCTTTCTTCAATCCTCCCGTTCGATCGATTCAACTTTTTCAACAGACGCAGGGAAATCGACGCCGACGCTCCGACGAATTCATTCGATCTGCTCCCGCTCCTGGTTGAGTCGCTTATTGGAGAGGGGTGCAAGAAGCACATCTTACATTTCGAATCCTTAGTTGGCGACTTTCTTCTTCGAGGAAATTGAGACATTCTGACCGGGACTCTTTGTAGCGTACCAGGCTTAAGGATAAACAAGAGTTCAGGTTTTCAGGCCTGAGGTGATATTAATCTTCTGTCTTACAACTGACCCATGTCGGAAGACGAAACCTCCTCCCCTAGGATTTAAGGGTATATAAACAGTAAGGGGGACAAACGAGGAATGTCCATTTTCGTGATTTTTCGATTTATAACATATTTTGTTGATGACAACTGGTATTATACCATTGTCGTAATCACAAAGGGTTATAAACTTCAAATGCCCCCTTAAGATAACGTTAAAGTTTTGTTTCACCACTTATAAACACATAATGTTCACTTTGCAGTGGAACGAAACACTTAATTTTCTCGATAAAGCTGTTTTGTGATATTTCCTGTTTTTCTTCTTACCCTTCATATAACATATATTGCTACTCTAGCGCCACTATTCCACGTTCCTCTTATATGTACTTGTATTAAAATAGATATAAGTAAGTACCTAGACCGTCTCACGTAAATGGAATCCAGTGACAGATCATTTGGTAGCAGCAGTAATTAAGAATTTTGAAAACATACGTAGCCCGATCGAATAGTATCGTTCATCGAGCTCTCCGTTAATGAAGAACAGGAGTGACGCGTTGCGTGGTTGAAAAAGAAACGTAATGCCTTAATTTGCAGGTGGCAAATGGTCGGCGGGGAAACGTAATTTTCACCTGGTATTTTGACGAGGCAGAGATACTCGTTTGCAGCGTTTCTCTCCGTGGAGCGGTGGCGTTGATCGGAATAGACGCATTAATCATTCGCGTCCCTCAAAGGAACCAATCAGCGGCGCTTGTTGCGCGTGGTTTCAATTAAACATGGTAAATTGCGGCGCGCTTCATTTACAATTAACCGTGGCTTCTTAAGGTCGGCTGTCGTTGACTGAGTTACACATACGCAATCAACGCTCATAATCGCTGCCCACGGTCCCCGGTATCCCGTTAATGAGCTTTACGTACTGTTACTTCATCAACTTCTCATCGTAATTGTAAATGGGCCCTTAATTCTCTCGTATCGTACATACTCCGCCGGCCGCCGCCGACGCCGACGTGCTCCCGCTTTGCTCCTGTGCTAACAAGCATTTTTAATGAAAACACGCGCGCCCCAGCAACGCGTTCGCTTCTTTTCCGTTGCAGTGTTTCATTTCACTTGTCTGCCCTGCTGATGCGCTGCTCTCGAAACATATCAATTCGTTAGCCGTCGATAATAAGCCTGCTCGCAACCGCTCCGACATTATTTGGCCATGGGTGCCTTTTACGGCGGGACAGGGCTCGTTGCATTTCAATTAGCACGTATTAATTCATCTTACTTGTCGACCCTCACTCCTGCAAAGGAGAATCGAAATTATTAAGTCTGATCTGCGCTGCGTGGAAGAATGGTTCTCTCGAAGGAAACTTCTCCTGATGTAGGTAAAGTTTATGAATTATATTTGTGGCACGTTTCACATAGTTGACATTCGAGTAATCTAAATGTACACGAACAAATAATATAGTAATCTAGCGTTGTGTTAAAACTAAAAATTCAAGGAAATACAGAATTGAATGAAACAATAGAAACAGAGCAATCCACAAGAAAATACCACGATCACGGATGGAGAAGGCCGACGGCGATAAAGTAGCATACCAGGGGGCAATTTTGCAAATCGACAAGGTTGGCGATGTATTCAGCTGCAGAGGCCTAACCGTACCCTAAACGCATCCAATAAAGGTGTAATTTCCTTTTTCATCCAACGGTGTGTTCCATGGAGCTTTCTTTCTTACCGCATCGATAAGGAGGCAGAGTTGCATCCGAGGTTGGATACACCGGGCACGTAAGTACTCCGGGTACTCATCGGCACGTACGTGAGCGTATGTTGGCACGTACGTGCCGTTAAGAAACTTCCTTTCCCGGATTGCTGGCCTGCTGTCACGTGCAAACCATCCTGGCCAACATTGTTACATTCTCGTTGCATTCTTTCGCCGAATCCGCGGCTCCTCGAACGCTTCGTCGAAGGATATTCCCTCGACAGGCACGGGAAAGCAAGAGAGAGCGAGAGAGAGCGAGAGGGAGAAGGGGGGGGGGGCAGAGAGAGATCGGTACGTGTTCGTGATTTTATCGTGGCCTGGACAGGAAAAAGTTCGGAGCAGAAGAATTCTGCCGTGGCAAACGACGTCCGCGGATAGAAGACCAGATGCTCGCCGCGAAATCCGCCGATCGCTTGCGCTCCGAGACCCTAAACGCCGCGAATTATTCGCTATTATCTCGATACCTAATCGCGGAAACTAGATTCGCGTAAATGCTGACCACGGGTGCTTGATAAGCCGCTATCGGGTACACCTGATACAAGCGCTTTGCTGCTTCACTTTATGGTAGATCTGGCTACTATAGAAGAGAGTGCCATTTTAAATGGGATGGTACTTTATTTCAGCGTTCTTTTATGATAGAATATATTTTATTCGTAACTTATCACTACAAACTCCACTACTATTAACTATAAGTATACCTACGTAAGTATATTCATATGATTAGACAAAGGAACGGATCTTGGGGGACACGTGCCTAGTACATACCGTCCATATAAGGCAACTGAACAGAGCGATCGCAAATTGCAACGAAAAAAAAGACCTAAATTCGCTGCGCATAATTTAGAAGAACGCGCGTATTTTTATCTCCTAGTGCTTTGATTAATAAGCAGGGTGTCTATCACTCCAAAATTTCCAAGCCTCTTTCAATTTCGGGAACAACCAGAAGTCCGATGGTACCAACTCGCGGTTGTACGAAGGCTGTGCAACAACTGTAAATTGGCTTCTCACTGTTTTCGTGATGCACAAAAAGCCTCCGTTCCGCTACCTCTCAAATGTTCCCGAGTACACAGACAATATGGTACAATTAACAAACCTTACCCCAATCTAAAAATTGATCGAGAAATGGTAGAAAATACTCCCTGCAACAAAAGTTGATCCAACACAAGGACCCTCGAGGTCCAACGGAGAACCGATAAGCCCCTCCTGTAATTACACTCTCTAATCACTTGTTGAGTAAGCTACAGAGGCAATCCACCTGCAAGCAAGCGCACACCAGCGCGGCCAGTATGTACCTACATACTCCGATAAGAAAAACTTAAAAGCTTTATTTAGTTACATTTTACACGGGAGCCTCATAAGTGGCCAATTTCGATCTACCGAGGAATTTCGCGTCGTAAAAATTCCACGAGCTCGTTACTCCCGGAATCGGTCATTATGCGTAAAAGATTGACGTAATAAATGTAATCGTAAATCAGTAATTTCGCTCGCTGGGGTCCGGTGGAGGAGAGGGGGTGTTGACCCGCCGAAGTCATTAATCTACGAGCGCTGATTAAACAAATTGCTGGAGCGCGAGGCGTCGATGACCGACTACCTAGTCGCAAGGTGTTCTGTCATGATTCCCGCGGGACGATCGATCGGTTAGTGGTCGATTAAAAAAGAGAGCTGCGTCATCGAGATAAGTGGAGCTACCTTATAATGAGAGGGCGCACTTTAGACGTGGATAGGCGCGTCGACGGCAGGCGTTATACAGTTGCGAGGCCTATCGGATGCCATTTTGAAATATGCAGATACGTCGGTGCCCAGCCAGGCGACAACGTGTAATTTAATCATACCCCGGTTCCAATTAATTGCGCTTTGTCTTTCAACGACTCTCGCTGGTTTAATAGCGTATCGCGATCTTTCGAAACTGTTCGCCGCTGTAACAGACTATCGGCGGTTCTTTCGATCTGTTCGGACGGTTGCAGATAATTGCTACTTACGAATATTTTTCTTAGGAAGGATCTAGTGTAATGGATTGGTTGAATTGATAGAGCAATTATCTATATGGGTAACGGAGGATCCGTGACGAGCTCGTAATTCAGTGATCCATTCCTTTCCTCTGTGCAACGGGATTCGTGAATGTACCAATAACATAGATAGCCCCATTAGTAGAGCGAACCCGCTATAAACGAAAAATTCCGCAACGAATGTCTCAGTTTTAGCAAAGCGTTACGTACAATATTAATCTAATTTTTATAACCACCGAGGTGCCATTTTCCACAGCATTCTCGTTAGGTACGACGGAAGTGAAGCTCGATTTGTCAAGAATGCGTTCGCTTTTAGCAAGGCAGAAAAATGTTATCGAGGGTTTCTCGCATTGGCAAAGAGTTCCTACATACCGTCGATTGAATTTCACTGTGCTGCGGACCACACACCGGCCGCGATAATAATTCCCGTATCGGATAATAGGTCGATTTAGCAAAGGACCTGCCACCGGTGCCACAATAGGGTAATAGATAAAGCGATACGAAATGATAACGCGGGACACACGGCAATAATTTAGCCTCCCCTTATTGCACCGTAACTGCGTACCGTTTATTACTATCGTCCCGTTTATCTGTGCGAACGGGAAGCCCGTGGACTTATCGTTTCTCGAAACGCTCGCCGCCGCCACGAACAGAGGAGAAAGAGATCCTATCTATCCTAACCGCGAGCCATTTTTTTCTTTTCCCGTTCTTTCCCCCGTTCCGTGGTCGCCAGCGAAACCGACTCCTTCGCGAAATCTCTTATCCAGCCCGGGCGAATTTATGCGCGATCACGTTTATTGTTGGGCTACCAGGTGGCAAGAGCGTATCTGCGGGGACTTTTACGCGGCCACGGGGGCCGGCGATAACGTATTTAAGGCTATTTGTATTTTAATCCGACGGCATTTCTATTCGCGTACTGCCGTGTTCCGCCGTGAAACACGGTAGTGGAGGCCGGCATTTAAATGGAATTCCGATGTTCCGAATCGTTTCTGCACGGGGAATGGCCACCAGCATGCTCGCCGTGAAAACGAGCGCGTCGTTCGTCAAGAACCGATGATCGCACCCAGCTGGCTGATTAGCAATTAAATTGGCGGTGTCTCGAGGCCCGGGATTATCGTCGAACACGCGTCCCTGCCGCGTTAGGTGCGAAATATTCTATTACCATTTTTTAGTCGCGCGCGCTTGGCAATATTCCCGAGGAATTCGAGAAATTTATTGGATGTCTTGGGATGTAAATCATTTGATGTTTTCTTTTGTCGTGGAGCTTGTGTGCGTGGGAGATTCAACTGGAGAATGGAGAAGTGATGTTAGGCTGTGACGATAGCGTTTGATTACAATCGTAGTACCTAAGTAATTTGTTCGCTGATGGGTTGGTGAATGTGTTCAAATCGTGCAGTAATATTTCACTGTGAATATAATTACTAGCTTCTGTTAATTAATCGTGCTCGTTAGTCGACGACGGAGCTCAGTCTCCTTTAGGCCTAAAATACTCATCCGTCGGAAGCCATTTCCGCGTAGTCCTCCAACGATTATTTATCGAGTTGTGCATAAAACCCGTTTCTAACGTCATGTTTTTAATATAGTATCGTATACTGACTTGCAAATTTCTTTGAAACTCAGTTTCTAGGAGCTAATAATTGTAATTTCACTAGCCTACCCTTTCAGCTTAAATATCCTCGCTTTTCTAGCAGTTTCCCGGTGAACTGTATTGTTAGACGCGAATGGGTAGGACAAAGGGATCGCCGAGCGCAAAAATCGCAGAGTTTTTCCCGAAGAAAATGTAACTTACCCGACTGCGAGTTAAGTGACAAGAATTACGCCCCGTATACGTCGTTGTACTCTTACACGGGAAGAGAAATGATTCGGCAGTATATCGTGTTTTATGTAATTCATGAACAATAAATAAGGGTATCCACTTGTCATTTATGGCCGTACGGCTCGACGAGATTCTCCGCGCAAGATGGCGTCCATAATGCACTCACGGGCGGAACCGAGGCATCTGCGTTTAGAGACGAAAATAACTTACTTCCTCGGTAATAGATAAACTTTATCAGTTTATTGGTAAACAAATCAAAGCCGAGTTATTCAGACGTGTATCCTTATAATTTATCGACGACACCTGCCACTTGCCATTCCTAACAATATCTTGCAACGGACACTTTTTTAACACTCATTCATCCCTTGGGACAATCTCACACACTTTCCTCGCAAAAATGATGATAGCCTGTTATATGTAGGTAAATTTATCTGAAGCTTCGTGGGGCTATATTTTTTGTCAATAGGGCTGCCTTCCGTAAAATCATTAATCTAGGACAGAGAGCAGAAAAGCCCGGACATTTCCACTTGAAACCCGGACACTTTGAACTACTTCTTATATTAGTTACGATATCCCAAGACAAAAAATTCTGTAAATTATAATCTATAACCGCAATCAAGACATAAAGATAAAATATTTATGAATTTTTGAGCGAGCAGCTTCAAAAAATCTGGATCACTACGGAAAATCCCTGCGGACGTCCCCGGACGCCCTAAAAAAGAGGATAAATCCGGGGAAACCCGGACAGATTGCAGCCCTATTTATGAACAATGTGATCATATGCTTGAATATACAGAAATTTCCATTTTTATTCTCAATAAAAAAATTTGCAAAGTCAACACTATTTATCTTTTCCTCATATTGAATTTTTTCAAGGGACAAACTAAATTGAGAAACTAAGGGACAGATGAGGATTAAAACTTATACCTACCACGTTATCATTTCAACTTACACGACGCAACATCTTTAAAAATATACCAAACTACACACAGGGTGCTTATTCCCACAACAAATCCAATATCGAAATGTGGAATAGTGGAAGGAACTTCATAGCCATCCCAATATTCAAAGCGACTCCTTCATCGAAGCGAGTTCGATTGAAATTCATCACGCTCGAGATGCAAGTGCATAGCCGAGTGGCCTCACACTGTGAATTCTCATCGCGGACAAATTCTCGGCGACAAATTAACCGCTCGATCGGATCGAAGCCACGACGTTACATTGTAGCAAGTCCTTGGACCCCCCCGCAGTGATCCGTTTTACACTGGGAGGGTGAGTGGACGATTCGTGCGTGCACGCGACTCGTCGGGCAAAGATACGCATCCTTCGGGCGGCCTTATGTTTGTTCAGGTACGTTCCTACTGACTCACCATCGGTATCATTACTCGGAGCGGTAGGTGGGCCAACGGAAAGCACGCCGTGGCTACTTCCATTTGCCGTGTAACTCGACGAGAGAGCCAATCCATCACGATGAATGCAATCAGCAGCTGTTCCATCTCGGCACCGTGCCTGTACCAGTGTACACGATGGTTTTTAGGTGCGCGGCGGCCAGCGTCGTTATCGATATCATTACAAGAGCCGTAGGTGGCCATCTAGATCTAGGAATCGAGCGACAGGGAACTCTCCTCGCCTCCTTTTCTTGCGATCGCTCTTGCAGCCTCGCGCAATCCATCATTCCGTGGATGCATGCAATCATCGGCCGGCACGGTAACGCGGCGTCCTTCTCCGTTATTTCCTCTCCTCTCTTTTCCCTGCCCCCTCCCCTACGCCACACAGATGTATCCATTTTGTTACCCGAGCATTTTCAAATCGCCTCATTTCCGTTCCGTAACGACATCAAGCGCCGCCGCACGTCTTCCTTCGCTCCGCGGTAGCAGCAGGCTCTTCTTTGCCCGCGCTACCCGGAAGCTCCCGTGATTGTGAAACCAACGGAACACGCGATTCGATAGTAAAATTATCGACCGATGCATAGTCGATCGTATTTCACGACCTCCGCTGTGGTGCACTGGATGTGTGAACTGGTACCGAAAGGGTAATAAACTGAAGCAACTGGAGGAGTACCAGTGGCGGATTTAAATGGCCACCCATTAGCTGTTGCCTCTTGGGCCTTTGCCCAGAATGCCCCCCAGGGCACCATCCTTAAAAAAAAACGCTATATTTTATTTTATTTCCTATAATTTTCATACCACACGCCCGTAAAGTTATTTACAATTCTGTTATGTATATAGGTTATCCCAGAATGTTTGCCACCTGGGTCTTTTTCCTTAAATCCGCCACTGAGGAGTACACAAGGTTCTAAGAGCTTCTGGACTGAGAACATAGGACCGTAAAATTTTCATAACACAAGAGCCTTGAGTGCCTAGAAATCTTGAAATTATATTTGCTTCCCTAAGAAGTATTCAAATATCATCCCCACCGTACCTGACGTTTCCTCTTTCAATAAACTTCGTACCTTCTCAATGCCCAGCCGATCGCAGGGCTCCAGGTCCAGGTGGATAAAGCGATAAAGTGGAAACGGCGGGGGAAATTTCAGACAAGAGCCGTGCTTATCTGGCGCGTTCCACGCGAATTTCCTCTTCCTGGCTACCAAGGAGGCTGTTGTTGTTACGGGAAATCGTAGCGGGGTGGACAGGCTCGGAAGAGGATTGCCTTGAAAGTTTTGCATGCGGGGGTACAGGAACCGGGAACCAGGAACCAGGAACCGAGCCAGAGACCGGCTTGACTGGTCCCAGGTCCCTGCTATGTAGGTGTACGTGCAGGTACGCGTAATACATCAACGGATCTGGACGCGTGTGTTTGCCTCGCCTTACATAACCCGCTGGGAGTGGCGTGTACCACCTATTTCATGTTCTCGAGGATATTATTTGAGGAGAGATCGCGGTGGTACCTGCAACTTTGTTACTTCTTCGCTTTGTCACGCTAATCGCGAGCACGGTCAGCCACGGGACGATTCAGTGATGTCTGTACTGGGTGTTTCTCGCGAGAGCTGTCGCGAAGATTCAGGCGAGAGCCTGATTATTGTTACCTTTATCTTTGTGGTAGATTTCAAGGCTCACAAGTGGTGGACATAAGTGGTGGTGGTTCACACGTGGCTAAAGTTAATCCGCCGTGAGCACACTTATTTTCGCACCTTCCGTCAGCACACTGGGTCGTTTATGTCCATGGCTGTTTCTTTACTGTTTTTGGCTTCTAAAAGTTGACAAAATTATGGGGTACTTATTCCAGTCTCTATTTTAATATACAATCACTCTTTGCGTTAAACGTTTGCAGGATTAATTAGGAAAAATATAATTCAGAAGGAAGTTTAAGAAAAGAGACAATTTGCTCAAGACATAAACGACTTAGTGTACTCACGGTGGGTTAATATCGTTTATGTTTTACATTTCCTACGAATTGCCAAAACCTTGATCCTCCTATATTACACGTACCAAATGATAAGCAAACTTCTTTCTAATATTCTAATCGTAACACAATCTTTACGAGTACAATAGAAACCCCGTGGAATTACACGCGACACCCGGTACATTCTCCCCAGCAACGAATGTTTAGATAGATTTTCCGTACTTCATGCGCAGCGCTTATGCAAATGTCTATAAAGGTCTAGCTACCTGCGCTAAACCGTCGTTGGTTATTCCCGATTTAAAATATAAGTACTTATCTGGCTGTAATGGCCGCGTTACGAGGACTTTAAAGAACACGAAGGAAGTAATTTTCAAGGAGCAGCGAAGTACCGTGCACATATTTGCACACTTACGCTCAAGTATTCGTTTTATTACGCTCGGTGCACTGTGCTGCAGATTGCTGACGCGGTGGCATTTTCTAATCTCCCTTTACGATTTTAAATTCCAAATAGCGCAGCTGAAGAGTTATTTTGTCCGACGGCTGTTTCGACATTTCTAATTTGACTAATTCATTGGTGGATCCGCGCCAAGGAACGGCCATTATCCGAGGATACCTTCGAGAGAATCTAACAGCGGGACAAGGAACCGGAATTTAATGTTCTCCGTTAATTCGTTAACGCGGGGAGATTGTTATCGGCACGTAAATTCTCGGTATACGAGCTCAGCTTGATACGGCGGATATTGATGTTGTAATAGATGACTGTTGTAATAGAACGACGACTGAAACGCTGCTTCCACGGGGATTTTAACTGCGAAACCTTGCATTCCATGTATCCCGTGAAGAATCGTTTCTATCCCTTAATCGCCGGTTCTATTAAACGCTCAGTTAATAACAGTCGTACCTACGATCCATACGTGCCTCATAATGTTTATCATATTTGACTTTATACCATTCCCGCAGACGAAGATTATACTGATCGGAGGCGAACTGTTGAGATAAATCTTTGCAACACGTTCGCGAAAATTTCATTCACGGCAGACAGGGAGACTGTATTAACATGCTAACGAATTCTCTAACTGTGAAGGTTGTTATTATTTCTGTGAAATTTAGAGATGATCCACGACTGCTTAGGGGAGATTTCGTTTTCCACCTTATTCTCCGAAATAATTATTTTTGCACACCATGTTCTTTTTAAAACCATTCGACTTGCATCTGGAATATTTCTCTGTTACTCTTTAAGACAAGGTGGACAATCACGTCTGCCCTTTATGTTGTGTATATGTCGCAGGCCAATTGTTAAGGTTAAGGCTAAGGTATTTATTAAAAAATGAATTTTTATTTACGTTCGTAATAATTGATAATAAATATTTATTCTCTCTCAGAGAACATTTGTAGCTGCGCCAAAAGATGGCATTCAAGTTGCGCAATTTATAGTCAATTAAAGGACAATTGTAGTATAATACTTTTATATTTATTTATATAATATAGGTCTAATACTTTAAGGGCTCATGCACAGTTAGGAGGCTGAAAAAGGGTGGTCTTTGGAAATTTTTTACTCGAAAGCTATAACACATTTCTCAAAAAATCTTTTCTCCATTTAAGGATTGCATCTAGTACCGTGCATTGTAATTTTTTTATTTAAAAGTATATATCAATAACTAAATTATTGTAAATCACTCGAAGGTTCTCTAAAAAAAAGGCTTCTGCGGTGACCACTGCTGTTCGAAAGTCGATCATCTTAAATGAAAAATTCAAAAGAATTTACTTATTATATTATATTATCTAGTATTTAAACGAAGGATTTTTGGAAATATTTATTTGGGAAAAAATGGCGGATGTTTAATGTAAAAGTTTCAATTTTTATCATAAATCCTGCCTGATTTTCGTCAATTAAAAGAAAACTAAGCATCGGATAAAAAAATCCTTCGTTCAATGACTAGTTTATTGTTCCTATAGTAAGCTCGTAAAATTTGAACTAAATCGGTTGAATGGTTTTTTAAATATTTTGGTCACCGATTTTGAAAATGCTGTTTCAAGAAAAACGCGTTTGAAGTTTCAAGTCAAGTTTATTCTTACATAAAATGTTAATTTTTCAACTTACACGGTGTCATCGATACCAGGCCCGTTTATAAACCTTCAGCACTAGTTGAAGCCTCTAAAAATACAAAAATTGAAAACTCGATTTTTCGAAGGTTTGTGACTGAGCATGACCCGTTAATACTTTTTGTTGCTGAATGTTTCCACTACATTAACCCTGATTTTACAATCGTCCTACGACATGCACTTACCATCCTATAGAGTCACAGTGGTGCATAGCCTTCGTCTTGGGTAATCGGTTGGTTTTCGAAACAAAAAGACCCGTTCGCGTGTCAAAAGGCAACTCCAGCGTCGTGCAGTGCAGCGAGTTTATCGTCTTCTTGCACACACCGACGTAGGTGCTGTAAAGTAGGTCATATATCTTTGCTACCGCATAGTGTGCAGGGTCCTACGATCCTCTCCACCGTCGCCCTTTTATGATTTATCGCTGTATGGAAGTACCGACACGCTAATTAACCGGCGGCTCGCTCGCGTTTTTGTCCCGACAGAGGTCACGTGAGCATAAACGCCAAAGCTTTCAGGTAAAAAGTATCAAGCTCGCGACGGGTACTAATAACTTCGGCGGGCTAAGCAGATTGCTTGTTCCCGACGTATTACGTTCTATCGCCGCGAGCTTTTCATGGAAATGATCCTTTGATGCAATACGCTGCAATTTGTCCCGCTCCGAAGAAACGTGTTCAAGATTGCGGGGGCGTACAGCGCTCCCCAAAAGGAGTGAAAAAATGCCTGGGTAAAAATTAACATGGGTACGCGAGTCACTTTTGTCGGGGGAATTGCAATTTTCTGCTCCAATATCGTTGTTAGCGACGCGATAAACGCGCGTTTACTGAATCTATTTGCTGAAACGTGTGAGCACTGACGACCAGCGTCACGGTAGCGTTTGTCACACAGTTGGTGATAATCTGTTGCTATCGTGCCATCACGCAACTATGGTAGTACATAGGTATGTAGTGAAAATGTGATGTGAAGTCATTGATCCCTTTTATCTAAGGACGATAATAATTACCCTGTTTCCAATTTCTCATCCTACATATTCCTGCAACCAGAGATGAGCAAAATTTGTATTTAAACAAAATTTCGCATAACGAATAACAGTTAAAAAATTATTCGTCATGTGTCGAATAAAGTTTGCTCAAGTTTATTCGTCGAATAATCTAAAGTTTAAGTAACTTTTATTAAATTCTTACTTAAATAATTTTTTATTTAGTTAATTTCCCAACTCTGCTCGCAACTGAATTGCTTTTCAAATACTTGCCCATCTCCCATGGATCAGATTCACAAATTACTCCCAACGCTGTATCAACGTTGTACCAAAGTTATTCTTTTTTTTTGTCACGAACAGTATGCAGATTTCCGCTGGACGATCCGGCGATCGACACTCGGGCTATCGTTTGCTCATGAATAAAACAGTAATAGTCCCGCCGGGGGGAAACGGAATACAGATGGACAGGTGAGGAGAAGTTGACCCTGCCTCTTGCTTATCTTAATTGTCAATTAAGTTTTGAGTCGTGTGTACCGACTAATGGCACGCCCACTCACCTCGATATCGCCGTCTCCGTAGATCGTCGGGTGTTTAGATCGCTGCCCGTCCCGATCACGCATTCCCGCCGTCTTAATTAGCCTGACGTGCAATTAGCCGGGCGAAACATATCTATCAGACACCGCGGCTTCGATCTGACGCACTCACGGTGCGCGCACACGCGCGCTCCTTTTGTCCTCGTCGCATCCATTCACGTAATTTGCCTTCGAAGTGGCTCACGCATCCTGACTTGTTTTTATCGTGCGCCAGAAGTCGGGGCGAATAACAATGTCGCGCGATACGCCGCGTTGCACGCTCTTTATGTTTCGAGCTTGAAGTGAGCAATTGTGAAATGGAAGTTTTTTATCCGCGACCGCATATGCATGAGCGTCATTCTCATGATAATGAGCAACTTTTTAATTACATCTGCGGCTGGATCCGCGAACAGCGCGCGACTTTTATCTCGCCGGTGTACACAGGGGCGCATTGTTTGCTAATTTATGCTAACATCGCGTTCGGCAATTAAGCGTTCAAGGTATCGCGAGGAATGGTAAGAATTTTGATTTTCCCTATGCTCAGACTCGGTATCTGCTTTTATATGTATATAGTGTATACACGTGGGGGAAAGGAAGTTTAAAACTCATAATTTTACATGTCCGCGTAAGTAACTTAATGCTAGGCTTTAAGTGTTATCTTCTCCTCGATCTAGGGGGGGGGGGAGGGGGGCAGTAAATGTAAAATATAATTGTTTCTAAAGGCACTATCTTATTCCTGTCACCGTTCGCTGTTTAAACTTCCCTTTCACCACTATCGTATTTCACAGACCCACGAGATGTTAATTATACGTTTCAGCGACACGTCAAAATGGTAATTAAACCCGTGTCAAGCGTTTCATTGTCGAAAACGAGAACGGTTTCCACGTCTCGATGTTTATTCAGGATATTTCGGGGCGGTATAAATTCCGCCTGACCGTTCCCGACGATCGTAAAAGACGGCGGGCACCGTGGAAATTTGAATTTTAAGCGTAGCGCGCGATCGCGACAAATTAAGTACCTGTGAATCGTGACATTGATGGCTGTCCACGTTTCCATTATTCAGGCCAGGGTTATTATTACGTAGACGGCTCGTTATGCTGTTCCAACGTGTGTCACCAAAGGGAACTTCTCTTTCTCCTACTCGGCGAGCGTTCCTTTTCTTCGTCCGGCCTCTTTCTTCCCTCTTTATCCGCCTCGATTCAAAGGTGTCGTGCTTAAAAGGAAGCGTCGAGTTGTCTTGGAGGATCCCCTTACAATTCCTTCTACCATTCTTCCTCCCTTTGACTCCCTTTGGTAGATTCCTGGGCGCCTTGTACCGAGAAATTCAATTCAAGAAGGAATGTTCATTAAATTTTATACGTGTGTACACGGGACGACATAAGAGTGGCGCGGTGATCTCGAATATTTCCTTCGCTGCCTTGTAAGGAAGTATTTGCATATCTTTCGCGTAATCCTCGCATACATTTCGTTCCTGAAAGAGACGCTATTCCTTTCGCGACGAGGCGCCGCGCCGCGGATAAACCTCTTTCTACTTGGGAAAACGTCTACGGAAGGTCCTGCCGGCGCGCCTTAATTGGAAAAGGGGGAGGGAAACACCCAGGTTTGCGCGAGCTTCCGTGGCAGGTAACAAACAAACGAAACAGCAAATAAAAGAAGGGGGAGAGAAAGAAAAGGAAGCGAAATAGAAAGAAAAAGGGTAGAAGGGAGGAAGAGAAAAGATGGGTAAGAAAGAAGTTTATATCCGTGCGCGGCAAGAAGTTCAGTCAAGTGTAGCCGCACGTCGATACTGTACCCTCCGCATAATCCACCTTTGCTCCCCTACACCCTCAATGCGGCGGCCTTAAAGGAGGTGCTTTTCAAGGTTATCCAGCTTTCTCCTCTCCTTTTCCCCGTGCGGAGTGTCCTCCTCTCCGGCAGAGGGTATCCAGGCGGCAGTTGCCATGCCAACCAGACCAGCTTTTCCTCCGCGTCCCTCAGCCTCTCTGTCCCTTTCGCGTTTCACCCCAGCGTGCTCCTAATGGAGGGATCGAGGGTGGCAAGTGCGCCCCCGTCGGAAGATCTTCAAAAGGAAGAAAACGCGATTTCACGAGCGCCATTCGTTCGGCCCCCGAAACACTGGGTGGGTGGAGGGTGGCAGAGGGTCCGCTGGCCGGTGTTGTGCGAGGGGGATGGAAGAACGGGGGGTGCCGGGTCGAGGGCAGGGTGGAACGGAGAATACTCGTCGAAGAATCGGAACGAGGTAGGACGGGCGTTGCCATGCCGACGAATTATCATTTTCGCCCCCGTGCACCCGAAAAAGGGAGTCGCACCCTCTCCAGCGCGTACCTGACTCCGCCCCGTCGTGCCCCGGTATGGATTTTTTCTCGGTCGGCGTCCACTTGAGAGCGGCGCGACGCCCGAATTTTTTTCCTCCCCTCGGTGCTGCACGAGGGGATCTCTCCCTCTCTTGAGCGCGCGCCCACCGACGACCTTTTGTCGCCGGGTTTTCGCCTCCCTTTTGTCATTACGGACGGTTGGCACGACGACGTCGTCACCGTCGTGGCCGCCGTTAACGCCGGCGACGGCGACGGCGACGCGACGCTTGGAGGACCCACCGTTCGTATCCGCGCCCTGGACTTCAAGGGTTCCAGCTGCTCGGCTGATCTTTCGACGGCGTTAAGATCGTGATTCAAGATGAATCTTTAAGCAGCCGCGAGCAAATACCTTTGCGTTATGAAAAGCTCGCGCTCAGTCATTGACGCGATCGACCACGGGGCGGGGGTGTCACCACGGTGGGTGGAGGTTTCAACGATCGTTCAATGCACTCAAGAGCTTTCCTTCCCAACGCGATATCGTGCGAACGTCTCCGATCAATTCATTCAGATGAATGCTACAGAAATGCTTCCAGCCTACGGATTTCTCGAAATTCTTTTAACATCCCACGGAGGTATAATTTTCTTAATTAGAATGACTGCCTGAAATCTGTTGTAGATGGCAGACGAGTGAACCAACTATGTTTGCTAGAGGTTAGATAAGAAATGTTTCTTATTATTACAGTTTTCCAGCAGTTAGGGAATAAAATACAGAGGGCGGTTTAGAAACAAGTATTAGGTATGTTAGACACTCTTTCGTTTCTCAGGCAACTCCTCTAGACTCAATTGTAAGTACTTGAAATCATCTACTCCATTCCAGCAAGATATAACGACTACACGCGATAGGAAAATACCTATGTAAAAAAAACGACTTCAGAATTAATTGCGACGCCGAGCCGACATCAGATTTCTCGAGGGCCCTCCAAAGCCGAAACTGCAGGGCCTATCGTGTTTATTATAATAAACCCGCGGTCGCGGAGGGACATTTTTATCGCAACGCCGTTCCAATTCTCGTCTGGTTTTGATCTCAATTATTCACTCTGCACGGGCGAGAGTGTACAGTCGGAATCGAAAGTGAGGTTTCCAGCTGAGTCCACAGAGATAATTAAGAGCGTTAGAGTCTCGAAACGCGCGGATTGGAAGAATGGCTGCGCAGGAGAATGACTAGGTTTCTCTCTTTTTTTTTTAATTTCTCGCAGGGGGGTGGGCGAGATCCCGACGGTACCCGGGGAATTTCTATTCCGCGTCAGTAAAACCGGCTTCGATTACGGCTAATTAATGAATGTTCTAACGAGTGGTCGTGTCTGGAACGGTGGCTCGGCGAAAGGGGCAGCCGAGTGTTCTCGAGTTAATTTCTATGGGGATTTGAACGGATCGATATGAGCTTTCCGTGCTTGTGTGCGCGCGCGTGTGCAGGCTGATTCAGCCACGGACGGACGGGGCTCGTCTGCTCTGCAGCAACGGATCGAGCCTCCGCGCTTTGCGAAACGTTCCTAAAAACGGGCATGAAAAACTGAAACGGACCGCGGAAGTTGCGTTAACGCCCGACACAAAGGATAATTATACCTCATCGCGAGTTATCGCGGCGAAAATCTCACTGTACCTGGACAAATCGCGGTTAAAGCAGCGAGCGTCTGCTTCTGGCGTGAATAATTTAGAGGCGTCTTGGGGATTTGCAGATTACGTTTCAGTGACGTTATACAACGAACAGAGTGTGTACTCTGGTAGTTTTCTCTTCATTGTTAGGCAAGGTGGATTTCAGCTGCGTAGCAGTTACGTGCAGAAGCACGGAAGGGGTATGTCGCAATGAGGACGAGGGTATTTTTTTGCCTGGAATCGGGCTTCAAATGCAGGAGCTGAGGCATTTTAATTTCTAGGATCAACTGCCAAAGCCATGTTAAAAGACATGTTCAAGCGCCACCGATTTCCACATTTTTGCACCGATTTCCTTCGAATTTAAATAATTAACAAGTAGACTAAGACTACTATGTATTGCTAAGCATTACAACCATAAAGGATCAGTATCCACATCCTGTAAGAAGTACACCCTCTCCGCCCACTGCTCCAAAAGCGATCGATACCCATCGATGCCTCCATTTCAATGCCAATTCTACCCTCTCCCCCCCAAAAAAAACGCCCGTCCAGTTCGTAATCTCCCCTTGTCAGACATGAAAGCGACCATTACGTTACTACGAACACGCTGGCGCATTCATCCGTTCGACGTCGGGCGCGCATTACGCCGAAAACCGACGTCCCACGGCAGCGAGTGAAATCGCCGGGCCCGCCACCCCGGCCACGAAGGGACCCCGTAGAATCCTGCGTGCACGCACACCCACAATGGCCCCGCGAAGTGTGCGCAGGTATATAATCGCCGACACAGTGGAAGACGAGTGGCACTCGTAGGGTCGAGGGTCCTTCCACGGGTACGCCATGCCCCATGGGGTTTTCTGGCCACTGTGGGTATTCTCGCCTCCGCCCTCGTCCCTGCGCCCCTCACCCCACCCCCTCCGTGAAAGGTGGAAACAGCCCCTAGGATCCTTGACACGGGCTCGTAGAAAATACCCAGACGGGGTGTAGTGGCGGAACGTGGACGAAGGGATGGAGAGAGGGGGGGAGGGGGGTGACGGTGAAAGGTGGTCGGCAAGGGTAGGACGAGGTCGTCGGCCATGCTGTCGGGGGTGTGCCCTGGGGGTGTAGCCAGCAGGCTGGTCTCCATGACAACGTCGTTCTACCCCGACCGACCGGAAGTGAAGTGGCACGAGGCGTAGCTCGGTTCGGCCGCCAACCGGAAGTCGAGGTAACCGGAAGCCGAGCGGCGGCGATGGGGGCCGAATGGAGAGAGGAGGAGGTCGAGCTGGGAGGGGGAGGTAGCATGGTCGAGTGGCAAAAAATGAGGAAGAGAGATGCGATCCCCTGTTGATATACCTACGGTCGTACGCACCCTACCGTGACGCCGGATGATCGATGACGATGTCGGCCACGCATGCACACCGACGCGACGGCGACGGGGATGCCGAGCTCTCGCTCGTACTGCGCGCGACCGCGCCGACGACGAGAAGTTACGGGTTGTACCGGCTGTCCGCGCGATGCTGCCTCCTTTGTTGCCGGGCGCACGACGCCCGCCGCGCCGTTCACTCTGTCGCGTCCTCCTTTCCACGGGTCGCCGTTCATTCGGCAGGCTTAATCATAGGTTTCGTATAAGTGCATTAGCGTGTATCTGCTCGGCGCAAATGCGCGTCTTTTGTCAGGGCGCCGCGCGCGAGCGCGTCTTGCCGTCGCGTCGCCAATGGTAGGTACTTTGGGCCTGTTTCAGGCTGGACACCCGGTGGCGGGTTGCGTGTCTTCAGGTTTTTAAATCAAAAGGGATGGAGAATGGGATGTCAGCGAAAGTTTGTAAAGAAGTACCCGAAATCTTCAAAATTATAAAGCCTGCTATCCACTGTGCGGTAGGAGTATCTTGAAGTTCAGTCCTATCCCAATTTCGCTATCCATCTCGCCTCACCCACCTCGCTACGTCTCTGCCATATCTGCATTCCACTGCTACTCGGAACGTTCGATCACGGGTAAATCGTCACCGATCTACTCCTCCATCGGGCAGCTCACGTTTCTCATACGCGTAACGGTACCACCCACGAAGCTGGGGCCTATTCTAGGAATCACCGATTACCGGTGTGCCCGTGTCCCACGATCGGACAACTCGCACCTAACGATGACTTACGATCGGCTTAAGTGTCAATGCCGGTCGCGTCGGTGGAAAACGCGCCTCTTCCTGTCTCCCATCGATAACTTTCGCGCGTCCCCGGGACGAGCGTCGTGCGAAACTCGTGGATCCCGCCTCTGCCGGTTCTCCCGCGCCCGGCGACACGGTACCTCCTCGCGCGACGAATGGCACGCGTAAATATCCTGGTGCACGAGGCAGACACGGGGGAACAGTATCGCGACTAACGGTACGCGGGGCCGCGTCTGCACGCAACTCTGCACGTGCACCGGCACCGGCCGCCGCATACGCGTGCACACGCCGCGCGCTAAATTATTTTACAGCTCGTAAAGTTCGAGCAACGAATACATCGACCGCTAACGAGAGAGTAGCATCTATCAAGATAGTAACGATTGCGATCTACGGTCCGGCAGCTTGCTCTCCCGTAGACTTGCTACAGGGGAATAGTTACGCTGGTGGAGCCTTTACGGATAAACGGGGATTAGTTCGTTTAAAGGTATCCTCTTTCTTCGGGATCGCTGGTGATGGCGGTCGTAGTTTCGCGGTATTACGAAAAGGCAATTCAGAGTTTGTGAGTCCCAACGCGTATTAAGTCTGTAATATGCCAATTTGCTTTTCGGTTTATGCCCTTGAATGGTGGACGAATCGAAAGTTGCATTCTTGGTGGGTCTTTAGCTTGTATTATACTATTACAGCAACGATATGGTCTATGTCCTTCGAAACCTGTTGTACTGATTTAGGGTACGATCGTTGAGGTATTCTGGAACGATTGGTAGCGCACCTCAGCTATCAGCGCGTGCTTTTCATTCTACTTTAATATTTGTCACAAGGGGTGTTTGATATTATCCTCGGAATAAACGAATTGAATAATATCAGAAGGAAATCCATTTGCATGGCGGTAGTTGAATGATCAATTAGAACTAAGTAGATTCAGATACTGAGTGTACTGACTCTGTTACTCATTATCAAACAATTTCACTTCCCACTATGGAAGTTCAATCCGTTCGCTCCACGCCTCGCGCGTGGTTACCATGATTTTCGAAAAGAAACTCGCGCTCCAAGGTGAAACACGCGAGAATGAAGGCATGTTTACACGAACCATATAACACGGGAAACTTTAATAACAGTAATTTCTGCCGGCCCGTCGTTATTGGTTATAATAACCAGCTCCTCTCGTTGGTGTAACTTATAAAATTCACGGCACCGTTGCTAAACGCGAGTCGTTCCTTTGCGCCTCTTAACAACGCGAGCGCTTTGCTGCTCCCTTGCAACGAACGGTATTTCTTCCCCTTTTTCTACGCGACGCGGTCGGCCTTTCAAGAAATATTGCCTTCCCGCCGCATAAGTCTAGAAGCCCATTGTGCATGAAAGTTGCATTCACTGCTACGTGGCGGTTCCTCGCGGCTGGTAATTAAGTCGTAAAAACCGAGAGCATATAATTATTAAATTAAGTAACACAGTCGTAGCCCCCGCGCTCTTTATTTCTCCCTTTTCTTTCGCTCCCCCCCGAGCGCCCCCTTTACCCCAGCAACCCGCCCTTCGCGCTGGTTATATACGCAGGAATGGAGAGGATCTCTATCCCTCGCAGAAAATCGGACCGAAGGGCGCAGAAAAAGGGCGCGTGATAGGGGTGGGGGGAGCAGAGCTTTTCGAGGTGGTGCTCGATCGATTGGGCACGCCCAGTCGGCCATTTTCGTAGCAATTAACGAATTCGTAATTAATTAATGCACCCTCTCTCTCTCCCTCGTCCCCTCTGCCGTCGACTGGCTGTCCACGGTTCCCTTTCAATGCGTACACACTGGCCAGCGAAGGCAGGAGGGAGGAGGGAGAGGGAAAAGAAGTTTTTACGCGTTTAGCGTTTTCATGCGTTTCACGCACATACCCGCCGACGTTGAATATATTTTTGTTGAGCGCGCACCGGCGACTCCAGACCGTCCAGCGATTTCGCTTCGTAAATTAAATTTTAATTAACGCCGGTCGCGAGTAGTAATCGAGCCGTCGAGATCAAAGCGGAACGCGGGGTATCGTGCCTGGAAGCGGAATGCGGCGGCACGCGAAGCACGTTCCTCCGTTCCTGAATTTTCGCCCCGATGTCCCTGGCATCGCCACTTTGTGGAAACGATCCGACAGGGGGAAATTAGCGATCCGGACGAGCGACTTTCGGGCGGAATCGAGTTTGACATGCCGGGACTCGTAAGGGAAGATCCCGAAGCCGAAAATTCAAAACATTCTGAAACTTTGTGAATATGTAGGGGATTTCCTCCTAATTACAACGCAATTTTTGTTTCCTGCTCAAATTCACTCTAAGGGGGTGTAATTGACTCCTGAAAATCCGGTTATTTTCCGATTTTGTGTTATAACTCGTGAAGTGTAAAATAATTGTTTTACCAAATGATAGATCTAATTAAAAGAAGTAACTTTTATCTTGAAACTTTTTTTCTATCTTTTATAGTTCGCGAGTTATAACATAAAATAGGAAAATTTTATAGGATAGGAAATAAAATAGGATTTTCAGGGGTTAATTTCACCCCCTTTGAGTGAATTTGGGCAGGAAACAAAAATATTCGCAAGGTTTCAGAATTTTTTGAATTTTCGGGTTCGGGATCATTCCTTGTCAGTGGGTATTGATCACCTACTGCTAATAGAAGCTTGGACCGGAGAGTCGGAGATGGGATCGAGTTGGAGGAGTGTAGGAAAGGCAGGAGTTGGCGGAATGGAGCTCGGAGTTTCGATGGATTAGAGTTGAATTCAGCACTAACAGAGCAAACCAACGCGTTCGTGTATTCGAAAAGAATCGCGAGTTTTATGGATTTCCTGCATTCACGTTTGTTACCGTACATTGAGCCGTTTATTGCATCGCCGAACGGAGAAAATGGCGCAAAAAGTAGCGTTGAGCAGGGAGAAACAGCGATACGAGTCGTTATTAACTTTAATGGTCGCCGCCACGTGTGAATCGCGATTAAGCTCGCAGGTATAAATTGATCGAGCCTTTCTTACCAAACTCGATTCCGCATAAACGAGATACGAAAGAGCGATCGGCGTAGACTACCTCCGAGTATGATATAATAACGTGGCATGTCTAAAAGTCGTTATACAGGAACGCGTAATCTAGTGGGACCTATTTTTCTTTTTAGGATATGGGCGACATGGCAAGGATCTGAAATTTATCACGTGAAGCTTATAAGGCACTTGATCGAGGAAATCTTAATGTCGTTTACAAGTTGACATGAATTATTAGACAGTGAATTTTTCGAAAAATTCGGGGCAAAATGGTAAAATTTCATGATCTTCTTAGGGCAGAACAAAAAACACCGTGTAAAGTCAGTACCATCCACTAAATAATATAAATAATAAGAATAATAATTAATAATAACACAATTTTACTGCAGCACCAATTTGTGAAACATTAGCGGATAGTTAATTCAATTATAGGTACCTATATATGTTTCCTTTTGTGGCGTAATGGATGAGATTTAGCAAAAAATTATTTTGAAACCTTACCCTGAAACAGATCAACTTTTAATGTGTATAAATTATTTGTATGTTTATATGATCGTGTTCCGTATGTAGGCCGCAGCGGATTATTTTAAATTTTGTTGTTAATAAAATAGTCCTAATTATCTGCGGTAATAAGTTACAATAATGTATGGCCGTATATGTGAGTGATCATGAACAGGAATGAGCTAAAGGTCATCAGAATAAATTAGACTAATTAGAGGTTCATACAGAAGAATACAGAATTAAAAAGAGAACATATTCCTGCTAAATAAATATTAATAAGCACGAGTATCAATAGATTCCAGCATTTCCTCCACAATCTGCTGAATCAACTGCATCCAACGTTAATTAAACACATCTAACAGAGGAGCGCAAAATTCTGAAACCAAGCGAGGAACGCGCGGCGCATCTGTTCCACGTTTCAATTCCGCTTGCGACTTTCCTAGAAGAGTCTATGCTACAACTGGCTCGGTTTACCGTGCTCCCTTCTACCGATTCAATAAGAGCTCGTTTCCCTAAAAAATCAATCCCTCGAGGCGTAAGCCCCGTCGGTGCATGCACGTTAATTGCAAACGACGACGATGACGACGGGGCGGGAAGGGAGGCCGAGATATGCGGCAGCGTGATCAATATCTGCGCGATGATCCTCGTGTTTCAGCGCGCGCTGAAGAATTTCCGCGCGGCCGAGTATTTCATTATCTCGTTGCACTTGCGAGCGCGGGGAGGGAGGCGAGAGGATGGACGCGGCGGGTCCGTAGGTCGTGGAACGCGTGCCCTCAGCGACACGAAAGGGAAGTCCACGTGTTCGACGAGTCCGCCTTAATTAAAGGTTCCCCGTAGGAACTTCATTTATTGGTGAGCTCTAAGCGGGCTGCTACGTTGGACGCACACGGACCGGGGCCCCGCGGAGCGGACGGAGACGGGGGCGAGGGCGGAAAATGGGGAAAGGGAAGAACGGCGGAGAGGATCGCGGATCTGTAGGCGAGCCACAGGGGTAGAGAGGCTGCGCGAGAGCTGGACGAGAGTTATAATCATTGGGGTCGAGGCCCGTCTGCCAGCCACCTTTGAACGAGCCTACGATAGGTTGGTCACTTCAGGAAGTGAGGAATCATAAGGATCGCTAGGCGGGATGATCCGTTCGCAGAACCTCTCGTTTATTTGAATTACTGCTGGCTTTTACTGTCCAGACGACCCAACTGTACGCTCCTCTGCTTTACAGAGAAACGCCATCGTTCTGATCCTCTTTGGTCGAGGCTGACGAATTCGCGCGCCATTGATACTTTCTATGGTGACATGTTGGCCGTTGGGAAGATATTATTATGGCCGGTAATAAGTTCGCTGGGATCTCTTAGAGGAAGCTTTACTCTTATTTATACCTACGGTTGTGTACAGTGTGCAATCAATGATGTATACATAGGTGTCTTTTAATTTCTCAGCACCTGTCGGGTCATTAAGTTATTCCAGTGGTGTAGAAGTCTTGTATACGGGTTCTACTACCTACTGAAAATCTTAGTCACGTAATTTTCGATGTCCACGTATTTTTCAATTACAAGTATTTATGGTTATACATAAATATCTTATGATAGTGGAAATATTTATTGCATCACTCATTCAGCCGTTATCCATTTCCATCTCATTTAATACATATTAATATTCTTATTAGTACTACTTAGTATGAGGCATACGGTGCTCGATATTTTGATTAAAATAAATTGGATACCAATTAGGTAGTTTATCAATCATGTAGTTATGAAGATTGTTTCATAGGACGTGGATTTTGGGATGATTCAATGCATTTGTGTTTTATGGAGGAACACTAATTTGGAGAACTCATAGATTCACACCGTAAACATACGACACTGGAAATATATATATTTATGTATTGTAAGTCCGTAGGGGTTCGACCACTTTTTGGAAAAGAAATTGTAGCACCGTTGTTTTTCACATTTTTGTCGTTTTATGCACATTAAAGCAAAGCCCAAGCAATTTAGGGTATACATAAATTATAGTGTGCGATAATTTCAAATATTTACTTTCATTTTCAATCAAAAATATTGGCACTGCAACTGATCGGTCTCACCCGCATGTCGGGGTTAGACCGTCCACCCACTACGAGTAATCAAAGTAGTTGTTTTTCGCGCAATTTCTTATTGATATCCGACGACGGATCAACGAGAGTCGTAAGTTCCCGTTGCGGTGCTTCCGACACTAAGAAACTCGCGATACCTTAAACGACGAGTTATCGTGGTAAGGATGAATAATTGATACTGGGTTCTAATGAACAATTAACTCTGTATATTAAATCACAAATAACGGCTGATAACAAAGATATAGGAAATGGTGACAATACAACTGTGAAACTGTACAGTTTACTGTCTATTCCGTCCTCACTCCGGAGGAGACCGTGGCTTGTTCGGATTCTTTTCCGTGTCTGCTTTTCCATCGGAGTCTTTGCTTCCTCCAAGATGAAAATCCTCCCTTCCAGGCTGATTCCGCGGTGGGCCATACAATTAGCGGACTCCGTATTGGTCGCAGTATCGCCTAAGGAACGGCCCACCCAGCCCCATAGAAAGGGAAACTCCGAAAACCGTTGGTCCTCTTGTTAATGAGATGTTGCCAAACATCCTGTCTCCAAGACATCGTCCAAAAGACGAAACAGGACGTCTGGCAAATATCACCGAACCTCAGGACCGCCGGAGTCGACTCACAGAGGGTCATTGTGTCTTCACGTCACTTGCCACCCTCCAACGGTCCCAAGTGTCAGGCGAATACCGGCGACAGACCCAATGTCTGCTAGGCAGCGTCATAAATCAAAGGATTACTTCCTTCGTGTCCCTCCTTCGGGACCTTCAGTATATGGACTTAGGCTAGTTATAATACTAATAAAACTAGCCTAAATAATATAAGAATACATGTGTACTTAATAGTTATAACGCGTAACAGTAGTGATCGACCACCTTATCAAAAAAAAATTAAAAACGAATACATACGTATTGTTGGTGTTACACTGTAGTTATATATATATTATATCTCCAATATCGGAAGAGCGTAAATAAACTTACCTGTTTTTCAAATATCGCCCTCACTGTAAGTTGGTCTAAAAACCTTTAGCCTCGCATAAAGTCTTAACTGTATCTTATAATTCAAATATGAATTTACGACAATGGTCAATGTGAGATAAACAACAAGCTTCATTTCTTTTGTGTCAATGACACACAGTGTCCTATCTTGCGTCAGTCTTAAAATATCAGCACTGGCCAGACTCTCCCGGACTTACCCTATATACATACCTATATATATTTCTAGTACTGTATACGATATGATCAGTATTTCTCTTCAATTAAATCTATGCTTCCAGGAATCTACGTGTTCTCGAAATTACCGTTCCCTCTTAAAACACAAATTTTCCAGAAAGAGAAAGATGAGAATGTCATTCGAATATCATAGTATCCAAAATACAATCCTAACGTTCGAATATTTCTACAAAATTTAAACCTGAAATTACTTCTCGTGTAGCCTCAGCCCTACCATTAAATACTCGACCCCAACATATAGGTATCTACGTGGCAGGAAACCAACTCCAATATTAAGGCGGGTACATAACTGTCGCGGGCATTCGACGTCTAATAACAAGCCGCGCGAGGAAGGCGCGTAAAAATGTCTCGATGGCCGATAAGATCGGCCGCACACCAGAGAATCGATTTGCTCGGAAAGAAAAGATCTCCCCGTTAGGAGCAACGCTATCATCGATCAAGTTGCAGCGACGTTCGACACGGGCAAAGCCACGCGTGCTCGCGCGACCGTGCGCCGTAGAAAGAAACTCTCGATTTACATTTTAATTGAACTAAACGAAGCCAAATGATTTATCCCGCGGCGAGGAGGGGCGCGTTCCTGTCGCTGGGTATCGATGATACCGAGCTCGCAGATTAAATCAAACGAAACGAGCCGACTCTGTAACGATCTACGAGCAGCAGCTCGCGACACCTCGCGACGATCTAATTGCTTTGTTAATTTACGAATTTCTCGCGGCTTATCCAACGCGGAATCGCTATCTAATCTGTGATTGGTCGCCCGACGAATCCTTGCTTTCTCGTTTCCTCGTAATTGGACACGTTGCGCTAACTCAAGGCAGAAAAGTCATCGGGCGGAAGTCGCCCGTTCCGCGACTAATTGCGGAACAAGAGTCGAACGAGAGTTACTGCGATTCGTAGAACGGCGAGGGGGATTTTTGCATACGCGGCTACAGGTTTCTGATTAAGGCCCCCCCCGGGACCATTTTGTTCGTTTTTCGTCTCCGCGCGGAAATTCGTTATCCGAGGTGCGCGTACCCCGAGAAATATTACGTTACGCGGGCTGATTAATCGTGTAGCTACCTGTCGGTAATTAATTTATCCCCGGTGATATCGGAAACAACGAGCGGACTAAGCCCTTCGAGTCCGTGGAATCGTGACCGACGATCTGCCTGACCGCGAAGTACGCCATCCGCAACGGCATTCGAGGGACAAATTGAACTCCTCGTCACTGTTACGTGCTACGCCGCAATTACGAATGCTCGCCCCGATAATGCGATCGTTTTCTTCTGTGAAGCATACCTACACTCGCGGCACGTGATCTGTTTAAATTTACATATGGGATGAATTGGAAGGCTGCAGGAGAGAATCGAAGTTAATCGAGTCTTTAAGATTTCAATTATTTATCGAACCGCAATTTGTTTCTGCAACAAAGGTATAAGATCGACTTGAACTTTACAGTGTTATGTTCGAGATGGTTCGTAGCATCTCGGAGATCGTTACTAATCTGAGATAAGCTGTAATGAGCTGGAAATATTCGAAGAAATTATTCGAATTCTCTGATACAATAATTAGGAATATTCGAAGAAATTATTCGGATTCTCTGATATTCAAATATCTGAATATTCGAATAGGTACTTAGATTATTCGAATATTCCTCACAGCCCTAATTGAGATGCAATAACAGTCGCTAACGCTGACTTACGACTGAAGAAATGTCACAAAAACACAATAGAAGAAAATCAGCACAATAATTAAAAAGGAGAAAGTATTGTCATTCAAGCTTCCAAACACCACCTTAATATTCTAAATTGCAAAGAGAACGCTCACATGTAAATCGCGGTTATGCAGCCTCGCAGGGGGAGCACTCAGATAAATACAAGCTCCATTGATAATAAAGCGGCCAAACCACCGACAATTAACCGATCGCTATTTTATCTGGATCGAATCTGGTGCACGCCGTGCAACGACACCGCGTTTGTCGGCTAAATTGGCCCGGGTATTACGTTATCCGTGTACGGGGAGACAGTATCTGTCACGTATCAATGAAATTGGTACGAGAGGCATGCGGACACGCGCGCGGTCGACCTGAATATTCGCCGCGACCGATAATCGCAGCTGGTCAATCGCCGCCGCTAGAATTCGCCTGAGTTCGCTCGACCTTGAAGAATTTTCCCTCCGCCGATCTGATTAGAGCCAGCCAGCCTCCCAGCGAATTTCTTCCCATCTTTTGTTCGCTTGAGCCGCGATAAGAGCAAAGAAGAGTCGCCGGCTGCGCGAGCATTTACGATTCTCCGCTTATCCGCGACATTCTGCGCGCTTATGGCTCGATTTATTGCGAATTACCTCGCGCGAAGTAACGCTTACCCCTGGATCGTAGAATGCCCTGATAGTTCGGGCATAAATTACCCGATACATTGCGGAAGATCTGCTCGGATCGGTACACGCCCCTTGTCGGGCATCAGGCTTCGGATCCTCTGTTGAAATAGTGGACGGTGTACGACCAAGGTAATCTTGATTGTAAATAAACCTAAGTTACCGTGCGCTGGGTCCACCAGCGGAACTATTGACAGGGGCTGGGGCTTGATAAAGAAGTCTCGCGCGTATCCGTTACGGGGAACACTGTCGATAACTTAAGTCACGTGCCTTAACGATCTGACACTTATTGAAGCTTAAAAGCAGCGATAAGTTACGCCGCGGCCCGTTACACGCGGCATTCGTAATTCGACGTTCGCGAATAAATGACGAATGGGACGCGTAAATCTCTATCGGCGGGGGGCAGGGCCAGGAGGGTGGAAGATTCTCGCGTTTAATTGCAAATTAGAATTGTTCAACGGTCGCCCATCGATGTTCCATACATCATTGGTCACAATATTTCCGCGGCGCTCACCTTTTCCCACGTTTTACGCGGCGAATTCGCGTTATCTGGCGTGCGCATTCCTCGGTAATTGGATTTTTGCTGGCGGGGCCAGAGTTCGCGCGGAATCTTATACGTTACGAGCTCGCCGGCCCCGTTGACCCCTTTATTATTAATTAGTATCGAACGACGTCTTTATTCGAGCGTTTCTTCAATTATACTTCGCCATCGGCGGCGCGATGACGAATTATCGCCGTAAATCGTGGCATTATGGCGGCGCGACCAGCGTAGAGATAATAATTAGCCATAAATTGTGCCATCGATGGTAACACCTGGCTCTCTTCCGGCTGCAGGAGGCATCGTCTAATCTCGCCGAGGAAGAAGCGCGAGGAACGGCTCGCTCGTTAGCCTAACCGCGGAATACCGCGAAAGCTGGCACTCACACGCGCGCGGGTTAACGTGGCAATGCGTGATCTATCGCTGGACGAAGCTTGTCACGCGTCGTTGCCTTTATTGTCAACGCGCAGCCTAGCTCAGGATTAATGTTTCTTGCCGCTTAGAGCGCGAGTTTGCACCTGGTCAAGAGACATTGCCGGCACAAACGAAACTGTTGTGCCTTGGTCAGGGCAATTGTTAAATGCGTGATCATAGAATAATTTACAGTACTGTACATTTCGAGGAATACTTGAAAAGGCAGTGAATCGTTTGGTCTTCGCTGTGCACCCCTTCGGGATGAAGTTCCTTTAATCGCAATTATTATTTCACGGTTAGTGTCTTACAGTTATCTGTAATATTTTACTGAAAATTCTCGTCCACCTCTATGAGTATCGCAATGATAAGACTCCTCATTTATTCCTCCAGTACGATAATCGTTAGCCGTCGTTGAAAGTCTATCCGAGAGGAACGGTTATCGCAGAGAGTTCGCGAAAGTGACTTCTAGGATTTAATTCCCTACGTATGGGAACGATACGTGGGTTTCTGCTGGGCCAACGACTGGCCGGGAGGCACGTCTCGGAAGATATTCCCTCGATCGCTGGAAACTGTCGCTCGATCACATAAATAGGCGTTCGGGTACAGTTAGGTCCTGGGAATTCCTTAAAAGCACGTGAGAGAGTTCGCTCGGTAAGCTTGATTCAATGCAAGTATTCGGACAGTGGTAGGAAGCTTCGTCCTTAGAGGGAACGTACGCAACGATGCCACGTAATGGTCGTCGGCCGGATCGCGCCTCGCGAATTATCGTAAAACGCGAAAAGGCCGCGGCTGTTTATGATATTAGTTCACATTGACTGAGAAAATTACTATTGCCTGTAAACCTGCCTCGGTTCTTACGGTTCCTTTACGATCGCGGAGCTTTATACTGTATATGTACAGTCGGGCCACGGGGGAAACTTTACACGACCGTATCGCAGATGTTGCTCCTCGGCTAACGATGGCCTAAGCTCCGCGGTAGATAAGGCAATCTTTTTGCTAAGCTACTTTTTTACGCTGAAGATCAACTGGTCGTGGAACCTATCCATTCCGCGCTACATTTCAAAGTGCGTAACGTGGGAGAGATCGATCGGTCAACCAGGAACAGCACAGATTGGCTTCCTGAGATATTGTAGGGCGTAGGAAATTCGTAGGGATCAGTTAGAGTTTCACAAACCTGTGAATATAATTGCACATGTGTCGGTAGGCATGAAACAGTAAAGAAACAGTCAAGTGTCTGGAAGGGCAGTGCTGACAGATTTAACGAGCGGCTGGTGATCAGTTGCTGGCTGGACCACTTTCAAAAGAAACAAATTATGATTATATCCAAACACTATATATTTTTTCTGTACTACTATACTTACCTCGTTTTTAGTAAACTACCTCTTCATTTTCTCGAAAAAAATAGGCCCTTTAGAACGTTTGCCACCTGGGCCTTCTCCCTTAAATCCGCCACTGAATGACACAGACGTCCATAAAATTGGCCAAGCGTTCACGTATTTTCCCAGCATCACAGCGACCATCGCCAAATTACCATTAAGCCGTGTACAGGGGAAAGAAATGTGACCACCTCTACGTGCACGTAACATCGGCCAGATACCGCGTCGCGAAAGGGTCAACGTCTTATCGAATATTAATGATATTCCGGATAGCCACCTTGGTGGCTGTAAGTGTGCCAATAAAATACACGATAACACACCGACCTACGAAATTAGTATCTACTATTTCGAATTTATGGACCGCGGCACGGTAACTTATCACCATTACCAACGCACCGATATATCACCCCGTGTACAACGCAATCTGTACCATATCCGCATTGTACGAGCGACAGAAACCGCGTTGTAAAATATCCGCGGCGCGCCGCGACCGTTCCGTATTCTCGTCGTATAATAAAGATATCAAACACGGACGTTGTTGTTTGTTCCCCGTTCCAGTTCCCGTTCCCGTCCCCGTCGTTCGACAGAGGGGCACGTCAACCAAGCGGCCAGCTCGTCCTTCGCGATATCTACGAGCCCGATATTACCGCGGCTGCAACTGTTTCGGCCGCAGGTGACCGAGTCTTGGAATTTTCTGCGTAATCACCGCTCGTAAACGTCACCGCCTGATTCAACCGCTCTCGCCGCGACGACCATCCATTTTCCCCCTAATTACGCGATAGACTCGTCTATCTTTTCACCCTTTTTCCTTTTTCACCAGCGACGTCTAACTGCGCCTACAACTCCAGCCTGTCCATTGCGCACTTTCTACTCTTCTTGGGATCTTGGGCTTAGGCTCGTCTCGATAGGCAAGTTTATGTAATCGTGTAATTGGTGCGTCGATTGGAAATGGTTCAGATAGGAAGAGCTTTAGCATTGGGTTATTTTAAAAGTGCCGGTGTAGTTTCGCTTGAACTTTAATCACGAAGAAAAACATACAACGAAGTAAGTGTAATTATTATTGCGGTTCCCTGCTTTTTCTATGACATTTCTTGCCATTGTTTTACTGACTGGTCGGTGCCTCGTTCAAAAAATTCAATAGGCTTTGAGATTTCTGTTAATTTAGTTGGACTCCATAGAATCTTTTTCGAATCAGTGAAATATTTATAAACGGAGTTTTACTGTCAATTAAAATTGCATCGTGTTCATTCAGTGCTAGTTTCTGAGAATGTTTATTTAATTAATTTAATTTGCCTCCTTTTCACGAAACACGTTGGCCAGGCAACGTTAATCATTTTAACCGAAATTTGACGAAGACGACAAGGTGAGGCTGACCACGAGGGTCACGTTCCCCGAGTGAAACGAAATTGCACGAAATAGAATGGACGTCGATCCAATGAATCAGTGGACGCGGTCTCCGTTCCACTGCATTATCATAATTAATTTCCAACTCCGAATTCGAATTCAAAAGCTGTCGACTGTCCGTCTATTCGTTAATACGTACCTATTATGCAAACGTTTCGCTCGATTCATCCTTGTAACGAGCGGCCATTGTTTGTCTATGGTTGTCCTTGCTCCAGGCCGTAGTACAATTGACTCTATACTATGAAAATTTCGGTGTCACTTCTCTAGTCCCCCTGTCCACGTATTGTCGCCATTGTAGTTTCGTCACGAACGTTCAGAGCGACCTTCGAGCTCGATCTAGTTTGCACCGCAATCTTTTTTATATTGTATTAGCTATTTTTTACGTTACACGGTCATGGCTGGCAGTGGTTGGACAGTTTTAGTTTCATTCGGCTGTTCGAACTTGGTCGCCACTCTTTTTCCTTATTCCATATATGAAGGGAATAGGATACAAGATTTTACGGAACAAATGTCACAAAATTAACAGCTGAGGTGTACGTTTAAAAGTGGCGAAGTTGTTTATGATTAAATATAATCAGTATTCATGAAATAATTGGGGAAATGTCAGCAAAGATTCGAGTAGAGAAAAATTATTTATGTAAAAGTTTACTTTTCCATATTTGAACTTCCATTTGCTCCCAAGTGTTCCCGTGGATTTCATATTTCATAACTAACTCAGAAAAACCTTATTGCACCTTCGGTGATGGTGTCGCTGAAGCGTCCATATAATGGTGTCGTAAAAACACATTTTATTACTTGGGTTACTGTAATTGTTGCCTTACAGCTGTGTTCGCAGCGTTTCACTGATAACAGCGTACGCCGTCGCGATAATTGGCTTTTTGCTTCGAAAATTTACACGTGATAAATATAGAATATCTCTTCGATTATAGTATACCTCGCAAAGTATCTTGTAAAGTATCTTTCTGGTCGTTTAACTTTCTTTTATGCAACTCTAAACACTCAAGAAATGAAGATGTAATTACAGGTGTGCATTTATGAAAGAAATACGGTTACGGATTCGTCTAAAAATTTCCGACTATTCCTGCTTTGTTAAAACGACAAATCACGAGCTACCGTCATCAAGAAGCGCTTCAACCGGGTACAATCTCTAAAGAAAAAAAAAAGATTGTGTTATTGTCCGATAAATTTGTCTGTCCGCGAAAAGTCGATAACTCGGAAGTCTCTGAATTTATATCCCGTGCCGGCGAATAAATTCCAATCGAAGGGGGTTGAGAAGCAACAAATCCGCGGCATTCACGCGACTTATAGGCTGCCGCGTTCAACTCGTCAGCAGGTACACGAGTCGAGTGAAAGGTTGAGAGTTAAAACTCTGTCCCCGCTTCCTCGGAACGGAAACCGCTTCCCCGTACAGATTTGCGAGCCTCTTCACCTTTGATAGACAAGATTGTTACGATCGATAGTCCCCGTGAATCGCGATTCCTTTTTTCCCCCGTTTGGTCGTCGGATTCGTCTGGCGCGATGTTGTTAACTGCCTTCCTGAAACAGGCGGGAAATTATCCTTGGAGCGAAGGTGGAGTGGCGTGGCGTCGTTAAAGTCTCGCAAGAAAATGCTAAATAGGTCTTTGAACCGGGCATAAACGAGCTGTAGAGATCCGATAACAGTCCTTAAGTTAGAGCCGTGAAGTGGACGCGCGGATGCGAGAAATCGTCCCGTTGGCGTGCGCTTTTTTACTTTCATCTTCGAGTGGACGATACTACGGAAGAAAAAGGTCGCACCGAGGCGGCATGCATTATAAAACGCAGTTCCGACGCTCGCTGATTTGCATCCCCGGTACTTTAATACTTTAAACGATGCAACGAGGTGCTTCTTTAACGAATTCATTGTACTTTCCTTGGTAAGGAATCTAACGTTCTGTTCATCGAGTATTCGCGATTTACCCTGTAGTTTTATTCGTCTTGGATAGTTAATTTATTGCTAATAGTAACTTGGGTCATCTTCTTCCCACTATATTACTTAATATATTAAAATAATATCAATATACAAATCTCGCATGTGAGTTCAATCCTATTATACGTGGAGAAATATCCTACGTTCCACTACCTTCCCAGTGAAAATCGCTTATTATGAATCCGTTAATGATTGGATACCGTTGAACGTTCTTTTCAAAGTTACCACGCGATAGTATATATTATTATTTATTTATTATATATACAATGTAGTTTATAAAGCATACAATTTTCAAATTACCAGCTACGAGTTTACATAATAATATTTAATTAATACAGAGAAATGGCCCCGCGAACTCGATAACTTGCAACCAACCAGCACCCGGTATTTCACTGTAAGCCAGCGTCGCCGTTCATACTTTATCTTGGTTTATTTATGCACTTTCAGTGACGTACAGGCGTCGTAAAGTCAGCAGCGGTTTAATGGGCGGCATCCGAGCCGCGATTATTTAATAACGGCCCTATAATTAGTATCCAACAGTTCAGTGACATTATATCGAGATATTTTATCTCGTTAGAGTTTATGCGTCGGATTCCAGGCCTGGGTTCGTAAAAATAACAGCTGTGGGTATTAAAAGCGGGAATAATCCCGTTGTATGCACGGGGATGCGCGTGCACGTCTCTTATCCTATATTTTCTTTCTCGCCGCTTTTACGCCGACACTTTTTTTCGCGGTTTTATCGTGCAGTAAAAGTTGTCGCTGTCCAGATAAGTCCCGATGATTCTCCATTTCTCACGACGTCCCGTTTTATCATTTTCGGCGACCGTTTACAGACATACAAACCGGGGCAAGCCGATGGGAATTATGCAGACCTCTCAAGGGAAGATGGAATATTATCGATAAACCTTTTATACGTGCTATGAAACCGTATTGACCTCGCCATCGTGATTAAAGTAGTACTCCACTTTCATAAAATCTGCATGAAAAATATTATTAGCATTCACAGAAATTATAAAGCCAAAGAGTCGCGGGAATCAAATTCTTCAAATTCTAAACTTTCGTATTATTTCTTGCTCCAAAAGAAATTTCATTGAAATTCGGTAGCTTCGCGTTTCCGAACCATCACCATAACGCCCATTTCAATTCCCAAGTGTCGTTCGCCTCTGAACCGAGCGCCTGTCACGGAGTCTCCCCAGCAAATCGACTGAAAGGTGCACTGGATCGCTGGAAATCGGATGTCCTGCGATTGAAAAAATCGATCTCAACGGCCTGTCCCTGGGAACACCGTCAGGAAATAAATTCCAGCTAACTTGTCCATGCAAGTGGGCGCTAGGGCCGGGCATCGGCACAAAACGCGGTGCGTCTCGAAGGGGAACAATGGGAACGGCTAGAAATCGCTCATTGTGCCCGCAAACCGGCAAAAATAATCACGTGAAAGACTGCGAGGACGGACGGAAGGACAGACAATGAACGGGCACGTATTGCTCGGCTGCCACTCGTGCTTCGCAAACGGTTTCCTGGACTCAAACGCTCATTCGCCTCGCTTATTTGTGCTCTTACGGCATTGCCATTCTCCCCCTCCCCCCCCCCCTTCCCACCTCTCTCCCTCTGACTCGAGTTCCTGTCGCTGTGGGCGACTTCCTTGCAGAAAAAAATTGTTTCACCGGGTTATCAGTAGGCGAACGAGGCAGATGGTAGCGAAATAAATTCAGTGGAATATGGCGACCCGACGGTCTGACTTCCACCGGCCTGGCTGAAGCTTTAAGGAGATTGTGCCGATCGTCGGGATGTCTGGTTGAGTATGCACTTCGTGTCGGCAATTGCTCCGTTGGCAAATTGATTTTTGTGATCGCTGTGGCGGAGGGTTGGATGGCACTAATGGCAGACATCCCTTCCTGTCTTTTATTTGGAAAGTTTTAGAGTGTGCAGTGAAAAGTGATGTCTTTAGAAAGTTATTATGGACGGACAGGTATTGATGGACAGACGAAGCTATTGTATAAGAGTCTTACATTCTTTGTATTTATTCTGGAGTATTTGTTTTGGTATTTATTTTCTCTGGAGCTTTCATTCTGAAATTAATTTCTGGTTTCTCTGATAAATCGCGGGGTGTATCGGTAGGTTTAAATTTAGTGATAGTGGAATTTAGATATAATATTTCAGGAATTTATTTCATTCATCACCCAGCAACGATTCAGACAACTATGAAAATATATTTAATGAATACTAGTAGAAATGTATACTCGGTGCAAGATGATCCAAGTCGATAAAAAAATGTGTATTTCCGAAATTCGAAGAAGACAACCGCAATGCTATAATTCCTGTAATCAGTGAGCGGTCTGAAGCACGCGGAGAAATCTGTGAGTCACTGTACCTCAATCAGGGGCTCAACGTTGTCCCACGTCGTTTCTCATTCGCTGGGAACCTGTAATATTAATTATCAGAGACAACCTCTCGAAATTATCGGTAATTTGCAAACCGCGCTAAGCATGCTGGCGGGATTTTTTGCCAGAATAAAATAAGGAGTCGCCGTTTCGTTCGATCATCTCGGTTAACCAATCAAAGTGCATCCCGATGCGATGGAATGATCGGTCTCGAGATCGAATCGATCCGAGGCCCGCGTATCCTCTCTAATCTTCGAGTGACGGTACTGGTACCACGCACATAATTACTTGATGGATGCAATTAGGAATGGTAATCGGGAATCTCGCTTCGATTGCAAGAGATTCGATTCCTTTTGCGTTCCCCGGCCTCCCCAACTGCTGATCATTCCTCTCGATTACAGTCGTCGTCTGAATTGGATTACGCATTTTAAACTCAGCATGAAAACTTTCTTCTCCGGATACATTGACAGATATTCCATCGATCTTCGCTCAGCCAAGGTTCTCCATCATTATTAAACTAGGTACTTGCAGCGTATGTCGTTTCTTCTGGTTTCCTGTGACTATTCATAGACCAAGCTTCTGCAGCTTCCATTAAGTCTTCACGCTCTTACATTTCTTGCAGCATATTTGACTGCATTCAGTTATGAACTGTATATCATTACTTTTAATAAACCTCTGTGGCAGAAAAATTCCCTTCACATAACTGTCGTGTTCGCGCTAATATTACTAGTGAATAAATTATTGCACCGAACACTGTATGTGTCGCAATGAAATATTTTCCTTCGCTGATTAGTCTCGCCAGAAGATGGGAACGCGAAATACAAGCGTATATAACCATAGCATTCCCAATATCCCTTATAATCTATTACGCGAGCAAGATTGGTCCAACGAAGAAGGATAACTTGTTCCCCGATCAGCCGCAGCGCAGGCCTCGTTCGTATTTCAAATTCGCGGGGGATCTACAAGAATCTGCGGTTAGAGAGTCGTGAGGCTCGATGTTCGCATGGTTTTCGATAGATCGCGGCGCTCGATAGCAGTAGAAAATCGTGAGGTTCCGCAGCCGCGAACGGTGTTTGATCCGCGTCAATGCAAAGTCCGAGGGGTTTTTCGTTGGCTCGCAGATCATCGATAGGGGCAAGCCTCGATGCATACGAGACGTTGCTGCGAAAGAGGTAGCGGCCACGTCCAAGTCACGACTTCTGTTTACCAGGGAAGCCTGATCATTAGAATCTTCCGATATTTTCATCGATCGGACAGGCCATTCGCTCTATGGTAATATCGCTACCTCGCAGAGACCCTCGTGAGTTATTGTTTTAAACCTCTCATTCTCTCCCTTGTACTCTGCTCCTTCTTCGTTACTCACGGATTTTATGTTCCGCGGGACTTCTTGCGCCGCTGATTTCTCGCGATTATGATTTAACCTAAGAACCGGGTACCGAGGCGCAGCAAAAAGGCAGGGTATGAAGCATTGAGAGTTTTAATGGCAAGGTTGCGAGACTCGTGTAATGGGCAGTAAGAATATTCCCACGATTCCGGACAAGCTACTTTAAATTGCGCGGCTTAGTTTTTTAGGCATATTCCTGTTTGTGAAAATTACAGCAATGCCTCGTTAGTATCCCGACGAACGGGGCTGGCGGCGCGATTCTAACGCGGTGCGGACACTATTTCCTTAGAGTAGTATATGCTCTAAGACTATTCCGTGCAGCCGATGCCGCGAGTGAGAAAACCCAAGAGCCGAGCGAGAGGGAACGAAACAATTGACATGAAGTTGTCGTCGTCTCTTTCGTTCTCTCACTCTCGACCGAAGGATTCCAAGGAATGGTGGGGATAGTGAGCGGGATTATAACGCATGGTAAAAACGCGACACTAACGTCGAATTACTGTATTCGGAGGATTAGAGCTCATTGACTTTTGATATCTGTACTCTCCCATATTCAGAATTTACTTCACTGTACTTAGATCGCTACGTCTTTCTTTCTACCCCTTCCTTCGTTGAATACTTTCAATTGCAAACGGAGGTATACTCACTTCTCTTGTTTTTTACTGTTTGCCCGCGTTCACAGACGAGGAAGCAGCGATTTTTCCCTGAAATCGCGGAATCCCGCGTTGAACATCTGCTCTTTAAAATCGTGGATGTCGAGGATAATGAATGACAACGAAGCGAGTGCAGAGAGCTGGTTGCAGGGTACGAGTGTTCAGGATCCGGCGTGATAAACGTATTCCTACGATCGCGGTTCATTTCAAGGGAAGATTAATCTGCTTGAGTTACTACCGACTTACGACGTTCTCGTTCCTGCTTAATTACGATCGCGATCCTCCCGATAATCGTACGTTTGCGCTTGTCTCGTGGTTATTTAGGCGCGCGTGTAAAGCTGGTCGCGTTGCGCGCAGATGCGGTAGAATCTTTATGCTTGGAAGTGATTTGTGCCCGTCGTTGAACACACGAAAATTAACGCGAAATTTATTGCCCAACGCGGAGGCAACAAGTATGCAGTGTGACGTAAAGATTGTTATTTGCGTCGATATGCAAAACAGCGTAGAAGACATTAAATCGTGTAACGGATACTTCATGAACCGTTCGACTATGCTGCCAATTAAAGAATTATCCATGTCTCAAATTTCATTTACCGACTTTCCTGTCAGATATTCCGATCAACCTGTATCCGGTTAAAGATGCACTTTTTACATAGTTAATCCTGATCTCGCATTCTGAGAAATGTCGATGATACGATGCCGAGATATCAGTTATCAAATACTTGTTACTCGCAGTGCTGACGCATTAAAAACCGGTTCCAGATTCAGCGAGTCGATGATGTAAATTGCAAAGTGTGCTTGGACACTGCGATTCAACTGAATTTCGAGGGCCTCTCGATCACCTCGGTACAATAAAAAGAAAAGGGAATCAAATAAATATTTCAGTTGCAGGTTCAAACACTTTCGTCCCCCTAAAGTTAATAAAAATATTCAAAGCACCCAGTTTAAACGGACACTTCATTTACGCCGTGGATCCAACGATTCTCTCCCACTACCATTGCCATCGAAAGTCCCGTGAAAGCGTCCAGTTCCACCGACAAGCGTGACCAACGTCCATTAAACGGGCATCAAACACGACTCCCCGAGCCACGATGAATTCACCCTCAGTTGAACCTGCCCGAGTCGATCGATTCAGGTCGATCGCGAGCAGCAACCCAAAAGAAATAAGGCGAGACCGTGGACAGGGTATGACAGAGGGGTGGGGGGAATGTGCGAAGGAGAGAAAAAAAGAGGAAAGGGGGCGGAAGATCGAGTTGCCCGGGCTGCAGGCTGAGGGTTCGGGCCTGCTGGCGCGGTGTTCTCGTTTTCACGGCGGGCCAGGTGTGGGAGTGACCGAGAGAGATGCCCGGCTGGATAAGACGATCGATCGTTGGACAATACCGCGACGGTATCGATGAAATCGTAAGCGAGCCTATCCGGCCCGATCGTTTATGCGATAGATGACCCAAATCGTTAAGGGCTTCTGTTTCCCGTGCCTGATGCATACGAACGAAATGCACGCGGCTCCGATCGAGCCGCGATTAACGCTCGCACCGGTCGCGCGGCCCCGCGTAATTTTCGCCGCGCCGCTCCGCGTACCAATTTCATTGTGACGCGATCGTCGGATTACCCCGACTCCGCGGAGAAAAAGCGAGTGTAATCGACGGTGTTACAGGTGTAGCGATACGTTGCGACACTTGTGCGTACGCAGTGCTGCCAGCGAATACACTCATCCCTCTATTTGCACGCTACTTTTTACAAGCTTTTTTAATCTTTCATTGTTCGTGATGCGTGCTTACGCTAGGGTGTCTCTTATAGTGACTTTTTTTTAAACTTAAGAATTCGGCGGAGACGCCCTTGATTTATTTCCCCTGAGGGTTGTGAATATGTGTGTGCAAAATTTCGGCTTGATCAAACGACTCTAAACCCTGCCTCAAGAGGCTCAAAGTTTCGAACGAAATTGCGCTTTTGCAAACAACTGTTTTTTAATATGCAACCCTGTATGTAAGTGTAATGTGTGATGGAAATATTTAGAGTTGAGAATGTAGATTATCGATATCTTAACGATAACTTATTGATACATAACGTTTTATCAATAATAATTATATTATTATGCATAAATATTTATGCATTCCAGCAACCTCTGTTCCAAGACAACGATTATTTTCTAAAGGTGGATGAAAGAAATAAAATAAGAAAAAGTTTACAGTATATCGTAACTTTAAGTTTCCCGAGGCAGAGTTCAGAATAATCTGATTGTTCCGAAATTTTGCATACTTAGCACACCAAGTGGAATAAAATTTTAATGGAATAAAATTTCACAATTCAATTCTAAGGGACATCCTAGCCTACGTGTGCTCAATTTGAACGATTAATAAAACTAGAAGCTCTGTCAGCTTCCTTCAATGCCCACTTTGGTTAAACACTTTGATTACATAGTAATTTACATTGTACACTTTATAAATTCCAGGGTCCATTTTCGTTGACTCTAGGCCTCGTACTATTTATCTCACTGTTTATCCGAGCCGTGGCACAAAGATGGGGCTTCGCGAAAAGAAAAAAAACTGGAGATTATCCTGTAAATAAATTTTTATAATCACCTAACGAATTTGATTGAATTTGTATTAAAAATATTTGCGTCCCTTCAACTCGGCTCCTCTCAAGATTAAATCCTGAGTGCACCACTATATATCAGAACAGTTCAATTCTCTGTTTTCTGAGGGATCTTGTAAAATCCGCTGGTCATACGCTTGGGTCCAAAAAGACCCCGACACCGACCGAGGCTGCAGAAGAGGTACCTATCTTCTTACTAAACATTTGCTCGAGCAAAGCGTTGCTGGAAAGGGCGAGAAAGACGTAGAGCTCTGCTTGTTATATATGTATTACACAGGGATACCTTGGAGGTACATAAATGGTGGTCCTCTACAAAGAAACGCAGAATGTTGTACACCGGCCACGCGATAACGATAAGGAAGGATAAATCGACCGACAGGTAGAAGCGATAGAACCCGATGGCAAGTCAGAATAATGGGGGAGGGGAGGGTGAACACCGTGGGCCCGGTGCACAATTAACGGGTTTTCGATTGGCGGCTTGCTCCTCGATAACCGCGATCGAATTGACGTTGTACGTTACAAGGGAACTTAGGAATTCCGATAACGCGCGGCACGGTATGCAGGCCGTATGCCAAATCGCTCCGAGCGAGCACGCAGCTTGCTCTGACCTGCGCAATTTATATTTTCTTCGGCCGTCGCCGTTCGACGAACACGGCCGAGCTAAGGCAATCAGCGGTAAACGGTTTCATCAATTCAGATTGCAAGCTTGTTACGCGTCCAGTATACTTTGGGGATCATTAATTATCGGGTTAATAGTCACGCGTGCGCGTTGCCCTCTGGATCCTGTGCGAATTCTTCGAGGCTTCGCGTGCCCGAGATGCTCCTCTTGCGTAACGACGAATACTTCCACGTCCGTGGAATTTGCAAGTTACTTGATGGCTGGGTCAACATTGCGATGTAAAATAAAATTAAAAGGGAAAAACAGGGAATGTCACAAAATAGCTTTATCGAGAAAATTCAGTGTTTTTTCCAGTGCAGAGTGGACACCTGTTTTTAACCAGTACACCAAAACTTTAACGTTATCTTTAGAGAGCATTTGAGCTTCACAATCCTTTGTGATTCGAAAATTCTGTTGTTTCAGTTGCTACCAACAAAATACGCTATAAATTCCAAAATCACGAAAAAATAGACATTTCTCGGTTCTCCCCTTACCCTTTAAATACGATTTGATGTAAAATATGTAAGAACAGATTTCTTGGTTTTGTATTGTCTACAATATTAATTCCTTCATCATTACCCGCGGGCTCTAGACTCGTATTTTTTAAATCTTATCTAACGCGTTGAGAAATCAAATATGTCATCTAAAGATCTCACGAAGATAAGAGTCGTTTCATGACGAGGAACATTTAAGGAATCGCTACAGCAGACCTGAAGAACTTTCATGGAACCAGATGTCCCACTGGATGATGGCTCCGTTTACTCAAGAACGCAGTTAATTCACTTAACTCGTACTTGTTCGCGGTGAGCGTGGAGGCACCTGTGAAGAGTGTGCTTTTTAAAAAATGACACGTACACGCACTTTCCCAGAGCGTGCGGTACCGTGTTCGCGATCCGTCCTCCTCTCGCCCCCGGGAGGGCTTATTGCTATAAGCACGTCCGTAGATCTAGGCCCACTTAAATCAGGCAGGTGCGTCGCGCGTAATAAATTGCGAACGTCTCTAGATGCAGAGTGTTATGTATTTCGATACCCTGTGGGACACGTTGACGGATTGAAAGTGTATCACGGCTGACTTATGCGAACAGACGGTGGAAAGGCGAGTGGAATAGCGAAGTACTCGGCGCGGAATTCGTTGTATTATTCACCGGAGCAAACGATTGCACGCGGAAGTAGCTGTTTCTGTGTCGAAAAGAGATCTTAATGGATCATGCCTAGTTGGCAGGCGTGATTTTCGGGAATTTGTTGTGGAGAATCTAATGTATATTTTTTTACAATTATTCGCTTATTTTAAAAGTACATAAATTCAGTAACTCTCAGTAATTTTGTTATAGAAATATATTGAAAAATGAACGAATAACAGCCACTCTCCCGGAAGTTATTTTTTTGCGGTGAACACGATTTCTCAGAGCCGGATCATCTGAAATCGAAAAGTGAAGAAGATTCTGTTAGTATATGTATGACTTTATCTAGTTCGTGAACGAAGGATTTTTGTTTTTGATGAAAACTCTATTTTTAATTCACGAAAAACGAAGAATTCAGACGTCGAAAAATCATGATTTTGCGTTAAATTGACGCCATTTTGTCTAAAATCATTTTTTTTTTAAATCCTTCGTTCACGAACTAGATAAATTCATATACTAACAGAACCTACTTTATTTTTCGATGTCAGATGATCCGGCTCTGAGAAATCGTGCTCACCGCAAAAAAAATGGCTCTCGGGAAAGTCGCTGTTATTCGATCATTTTTTAATATTTTTTTATAACAAAATTACTGAGAGTTGCTGAATATATGTACTTTTAAAATAAGCAAATAGTTGTAAAAAATATACATTAGAGTTTCCACAAAAATTCTCGAAAATTACGCCTGCCAACTAGGCAGGACTATTGGAGACGTAAAATCGATGGTTTCTTTTGTGTCGGATTGCACAGGTACCAAATAATCATTATACCCGTACTTTTTACACTTTATTGTGGATGCGTTTCCGAGTAATTTCCAAAAAAAAATTGTCGGAATGTTGACATTTGTTGAAATTATTAAGCGCTAAAGATCGTTCTGTGTAGAGGACAGCTGTAGTCGGTGTACGTAGTATCAGGCGAACCAATCATCCGAAAGCAAAATGCTTTGGGGTGAGTAATTTCTACACCAAAATCTACAGCACGGAACTTTACCGGCGAATTTAAAAAAAAATTATGAATGTTACACACGAATCAATTTTTTCCCCCACATTTTCACAAAAAAAAATCATTCTTAATCGTTTATAAAAGCTTTTACAAACATCCAATGTTGATGCGTAAATTTCATGCTATAGGGAAAGGAATTCTACTCTTTCAGTTAAAATTTCAAGTAAAAATATTCCTTTGTTCAAGAGTTATGATGTACACGGTGTTTAAAAATATAGTTTCAAGATAAACGGCTTGAAAGTTAAGTCCCCTACGTCGATACAGCTCTGCGAGGCCGTTACTCAGCGTGCACTCATTGTCAGTTACATTCAGCGCTATAATTTCCGTAATTATTCGAATTTCCTCATGAAACTTTGTTGTAAATGTTCACAAAGGCTGACACTTTCAGAATCAATAGTAATAAAAACATCGATTCTTCGAGATTCTCGATTTTCGAGAAGAACAGAGATTTATCGCGTGGAACAAAACAAGATTATAATTACTCACGATAACACCTTGCTACGATTTACTATTCTAAGGTCTACATTCGTTATACCGTGCTGATAGTTACAAATATCATTTCGCATTCCCGTTTGCATCGACACTCTGTTATCTCGCTAATTATGCAACAACATAGCAGCCATGTAGCAATGAACCTGTTAACCTGATAACGAGTTCGTTCACTTAGCGACACTTAGTCAGCAAGAAGTTTTCCCAGTGAATAAGATGAATTAACATCGATGGAACGACCGTTCTGTCTTTAATAAGCGGGCGGGCTTTTGATCGCTTCGCCGATCTTATCAATCACACTGGCAACAGTTGTAGCAACAGAAAGATATCTCGGCTGGTTCACCGCGGGGAAGCGTGATATTATTTTGCGCTACGGCAACATCAGATAGCGTTAGTAGTCTTAATTAGAAAAATTTACAAGCCTGCCTCTAGTTTTTCCAACGTAACAGTTGAACGCTGCGCGGTTGAAAACGCATTCGCAACATTGCCGCTGATAATACCCGATACGTGTATGTAATTACTTCTGCCTGTTATCGCAGCGAGAGCAACCCGGTGCGCAATGCGCATCGCGAGTTCCGCTGCCTGCCCACCCCGCACGGCGCAGCCTTGTTTTCTATCTTCCCTAATGGATTTAATTCCGTCATTATAAAGTGGCTCGTTAAACGTGAAATATTTACCCGGCTATCGTGATTTGTAGCAATTAAGTTGCCCTGTTTTGCTTGTCTCTTCGGCCCCCGCACGGCGAATTCGCGGAAATCAAAATGACTGCGCGCAGAGGCTTGCGTAAGAGATTATACCAGAGATGAGTAATGTAAAATACAATATAATAAAGAGTAAGTGAAATGTAACGTGCAACGAACTTTTGATGCAACCTTCTCTGCGTTTCTTTGGTTTCTCGCGATGGGGTAAAAGCATACAGTAATTGAAAAAAATATGATCTAGATTACGCAGGATGTTGAATAATTATGGAATAAGCCGAGAGTGGCATATTATTTGTGTAAAGAAATCTGTGTTGTGCACAAAGTTGACGTAGTAGCACTATTTATCTCATAATCGTAACTGCTGGAGAATATCATAAGTGATTTAACTTGTTATAATATTCTCGGTTTCTTTTATCAGTGTTTCGTGTTATATTCAATTTTTCAGTGTTTATCAGTGACATTATCGTTAACGGCAGCTCGTAGTTGAAGCGAATATTCTTGGAAGCTCGTCTGAAGACGAGCTTACAATTATATAGATCGAGGAGATACATCTCTCCTTCTCTCGGTGTTTACGAACCTCGTAAAAATTAAGAACCGCAGCATTGGCGTTATAAGCGGTGCGTGAACACGGTGAACCGCGGAGTTATCCTTTTTTGCGATCTCTGACGAACGTGTTGGTTTTAACTTGCAAACGAGGACAAGATAAGTCGCTCTGTTAACGCGGCAAATCATAAGGTGTGCTCCCTACGAAAGTAAGAGATCCGCGACGTTAATTCGCCGAAAATTGAATGTCGGCCAGTAATAAAGACGGTCGTAAAAATCTATAGGCACGCTTTATTCGCACGGCGAAATTAATGATTTGATTCCGCGACAGATAATATCGACGGAATTGCGCGTCACACTTTGAGCCGTGCTCTTTCCGTAATTAAAATGCAACGGTGCACGAGAATAATTAATTAAAAGCAAAGATTTCATGGGAGCAATTAATGTGGACAAGTGACTAATTGTAAGTAATATTAATTAAGTTTTCTGAGGAAAGCTGATGTTTCGAATTAAGATCATATTCTACGTTACTTCAGACCACCTCTTCGTTTGTAATTAAAATATCGCTGTGAATTAGTAACACGTTGTAAAACAGTTACGACCTCCAGTATAGATTTAACGAGGTCTTTCTCTGCACCGCAAAATGATTAATTAATCGAATTCAGTAAAAAACAGACGGCGCTCGATGTATTTGAAGTTTCAGTGTATGCTAAAGATTCTTCTTATTTTCCATTGTAACTTGTGTCGTAAATTTCCTGTCGGACAAATTCCTCGGTATACTACTATAAAAGAATAATGCAACAGAAGATGTAAGACCACTGAAAGAATAAATGCAGAAAATGACGTTTAAAATGCTATAGGTAAATTTATGAGAAAGCAGTTGTCGTCGACGATACACTCACGAATGCCTTCCAGCGTCGCAGTCGTCAAAGGCCTCCCTTGTTCAGGCTCCAACGCAGTCCTCGTAAAGGCTTGGTTTATAACACCCCCAAGTGCCGATCGTTTTCTTTTCCCACGTTGACGACTGCTAAAACAGGTCGACAGGTCCAAGTCTCATATTCCTTACATCAAACTTGAACAGCAGCTTGATAGTTGTTCAGCCCAACTGCCCGAGTCTGCATTCTTATATTCCATATTACATCCAATATTCAACACCAAGCAACTTTTCCTGCATCGCCCTCAATCACCGTAAACCACCCTAGGCGTTGGCAGAACGAAACAAAACCGTCGTTCTGATTAAATCGTCGAAGTGGCTGTTTGTATAATTAAACGCATCGTGACGTAACGGACCTGCATAAAATGAGCAACGATAAGCAAGCACGGCCCTGCCCGGAGACAAAGAGTTTCCCATGCGAACGGTTGGTGTTTTCAGCCGTTGGCCAGATAAACAGGAACACGTCCACTTCCTCCAGCTGACAATGGAAGGCTTTCAGCCGCGAGTGTGCCGGATAATTCATGTCTGGGCGAGCAATTAAGGCCTAAACCGCGCGTACCTTAGCATCTAATTATCCTGCTGGATGTATGCACTCCCGCGAACCCGCGGGACATCGGCCATCATCACTGCGGTTAAGGACAGAAATGGGCGACAACCGGCCGCTCGTCGACCAGATCCACGCAATGGGACCTCTAGGCTCACCCTCGTGTGTCGCGGCTTTCATTACCTGCTAATTGCTTTACTGAAAGGTGGAACGGAATAATTTTCCCGAGGGCCGCGCCTTGGCGTAACGTATCTGATAACCCCACTGGGAGAAATGAAAAGCTCGTAAATAGGTGTCTAATAAGGAACGTTGAGCACTTCATAAGCCCTACCTCCCTGTTTGGTCTAGCCACACAAGTTTTTAGTGTCGAACAGATCTGGGTATCTTGCATCTTAATTGTTGTTGTAGTATCCTTGATAGAGTCATGATTGCCCGTAATGGTGCATTGTATATGAATTTTTCATATCTCCGTGTCGCGATAGGCCGATCCTGCCACACGTGAATGCCGTTAAATTTAATTGGTCGCCATGGCATATAGGGACCGTAAGTGTGACACATTAGCAAGTATTAGATTGTTGCATATGAAATTGCCGTTTCGCGTGGGGAAGATTGGGTGAGAATATTCCTTCCTTTTTAACTATTCTATTTATTTTATTAAGTTTCTGCGATATTTCTCGAGTTGTAAGCCAGCATTAACGCAATACGAATGCTCCCGATTTGAAAAATTCGCCAAAAATAGAAATAAAAACTTATCGATTCAATAACCATTACTTATTGTGTGAAAAGTATATATTTTTCAATTAGTGTTCTCTTTTTAATGCTAAATCGAAGCAATAATTTTAGAAACAGTTTTTGATAAATATGGAGCTGTACCCCTTTTACTTGCAAGGTCCGCAATTGTCATTGTATCCCCACCATAAATAGAGGAACTTTCACGCGATCGAAAATATCATATGCATCAGCTAATATCTAACAAATATTATATATATTTATCACATAAGGTGTTAGCCATTTGCTGCAAAAATTTAACGATCTGTAGCACAAGTTCAAAAACACATTGCTTCTCAATTCTTAATATGCCTGGAATATTTTCATGGAATGCGAATCAAAGATCATAAAAAGGTGTTTGAGCACCTACGAATTTATTGCTTCTAAAGAAGATTAGATCACAGTGTCTGCAACGGCGACTAAAAACGTTCTCCGGAATAACGATCCTTCGAACGTGGAGGCCTTTGGTGGCCAGCAGCAGGCTCCCAAACGTTTAAACGAATTTATAACGCGTGAAAAGAAGCACGGACGACCACGTCGTCGCCGACTATAATGAATTATAAACATTCCGCGGCATAATTGCGTTCTTAAACAGTCGTAAAAGACGCTTCGGGGAGCGAAAAAGCCGGGGGCAAAGCGGCGAGAACCGGAATCGCTGGCCGTCCAATCTTTTACGTATGCGATTCAGGTAGGCAGGCCCTGCTTTATTGTTATTTTATTAATCGATGCCGTCTGGTTATTGAGTAGGCAGTCGTTACAAACACGCCCGCTCGTAGGTAGCGAATAAAACACCGCGTGCAATGCATGATCAGTTGCCTACGTGTACGCCTTTTGTCAGCGCGTCAGGCTAAACCAGTACTTGCAGCTGATTCCAATCTGCCTCAAGTTGATTTCAGCACAGCGAAATCTCGAGTATTCAAGCATCATTTGGTCGAGCCTTCGATTACTCAAATCTTGTTCCATTGAACGTGCAGATTAGACAATTCGCATCCTTGGAAGAAGCGAAGATATCTTTAGTTCGTAATGACGTGAACAGTCTGTTGAGAGAAACTGAATTTTAACTGAGCCTACATCTCAACTAAATATGATTCTTAACTAAATTCTCACAGAATTCCTAATCCCATATTAATTTCTACGTTATAAAGTATTTATACTTTATAATCGTAACAGTATCCCTGCAATTCTTCTCAAAACGATGATTAATTACGACGTCTCGTTGGGACACGATGGTTTGCTTCATGATCGGTATTTCTACACGTCTTACCCGTCATCGGGAACCGTTTCCCTGTCGCAATTCACTTCGTCCGCTCGCCGGACACCGCGGCCTAGGCAATAGCGGAAACATGAATTACCTGAAATCCATTTTACCTGGTTGCACGGTGTTTCCTCTGTGAAAGGCTCGTTTCCCGTTTTACGTGCATTATCGATCGCCCTCCGGTGAACGGGACGAAAAAGATCGGGGGCTTGCGAAAGCTAGAAGGTAGGAAGGGTCGAAAAACTATGACGACATTGCTAATGCGATTTCTAAGTGGCTATGAAGGATACGAAGGTGACAAAATTGTCTACCGTAAGATCTGACGAACGGCATCGATTTTGAGCATCTACAACAGTGCTCCGCAGCCATTTCTCACCTTTGACAGACCTAAGCCCTTCCCAGAATTCCACGGTACACCTCAAGCAAAAATATACGAAACATATAGAAGTTACAAATTGTATACACTAAAATTACATTTATTTACGCAAAGCTTTGTTAAAAAAATCTTGTGCTTTTTCTCCTCCTGGAAGCACTGCGTCGCGGCACACCTGGCATCGTCTCGTGACACATTGGTTGCGGAGCGCTAATCTACAGGAGCGTGTATATTTACTGATTGCTTTTCGACTCGACAAAATAGTCATGCCGTGAACAATGCTCGATCTGCGCGAACACTTTAGCGAATTGCATGTTGATAGTACGTGTTATGGTTAAATCGTATTGTTACGTCGAGCACGTTTCCATTGTATCCCGGGATCTAGATTACTCAAATTTACTGGGAAGCACGATGTTAGGAATTCCCGCTGCGTCAAATTGTACGATATTAATTTACCCGGGTGAAAAGCGACCGTTGTGTTATGAGTATTACGAAAGGAAACGTAAGCTGTAAACCGAGGAAGAAGGAAACGCGTGTAAAGCGGAGGCTGCGACCGGGATAGCCGATATAATGTTGCCAAATGGAGGATAATTTACGGCGGTTTGATGTACAGCGCCGCTTTTGCCGCGAATCTTTTCCCCGCGTTTCGCTCGCAATGTTCGCCGTTGCCATTGTGTGTCATTCTCGTTGCGGAGAATGGATTATGTAAATACGCTTTGAAGGATTGTAGGCAGCGCGGCCGGTCGATAAATCACCGGTTAAATCATAAGCGTGCGCTCTCTCGCTATATGGAAATTCGCGAAGAAAACGAATTCCTCTTTTGTCTACTTACACGTCGAGGTGAATTTCAATGGACGGCATAATGAGACCGATTCATCATAATTTTATGCGAGCCTACGTAGAGAAAGCTCTCATTGTTGGCGAGGACATGATATATCTCGGTGTCGATATCGCGTAACGAATTGGCCGATTGAAATCGGACCCTGAAAATTGCGGCTAATCGTGAATAATGGAATTTATTATGGGCCAGGAACGAGCAACGCCGTGCAAGCCTTGGAGCGTTCAGAGTAGGTACAATGATTCGGACAGCTTACCTACGACTATTGGCAAAAGTTACCATCGACGCTTGTATGATATATGGGAGAAGTGATGCCAGAGAAATACGAGTTACTTGGAGGTGCAAGGTTAGCCTGATGTGTTGTAGGAAAGATTAAAGGAGGATTATTCATTTCAGCGTCACATTTCTGAAAATAGTGAAAATCTCTGGTATTATTTAATCGTACTGTTCCATCGAGAGGAGGAGATTTTCAAAGAGGTGATGTCGTAAAATACAGCCTCCTTATAGGGAGGGTTGTCTATATTTCGTATTTGGTACTAATTTGAACGCGAATTAATATTGGAGATTCTAGCTTGATGTTTTGTGCACTATTAGATGAGTAAATTAATTTGTTATTAATCTTTTTATGGCATATTGTGAAATGTACGATTTAGGCAATCGGCCTTTTAAACCGTACCCCCCGCTTTCCAAAATGATATATATATATAACTATATAATAATGTTAGGAAAAATGATCAATTTATTTATAAAAGTCGATTTAAACTTTATGAATATAAAATGAATGTAAAATATTCTACAATAAACTCTATTCTTTTAAACGTTTAGGTATAGCACCCAGAAAATAGGGTGTAAGCTCGATAGGTTTTGTTTCTATTTCTCATTTCGAATTTACTTGATATTTTTACCATTACATGTCGTTTACATTCATTAATTATTGAGAAATTGACGAGTTACGATTTATGCCCCTCAAAGTTAGAAACGAAAATGCTAGTGGGTCAACGCAGACCCAGGTAACGCGATAGGGTTAAACACTTATCTGTATCCCATCATTCCGAATTATATAAGAAAATTTCCATAACGCACAGGATTATCGGATAAAAATTACGCCGCGCCCCTGCATATTTATCGGAATATCCACGATGTTTGCCAACGTTAGGCTGTTTCCTTCTCTCCCCGTATCCCACACACCGATAACGTTATTTATCACTTTATGATACAACTATTTCCTGAAGCGAACTATCGTGGCGATTTCCAACAATTTATCTCCGGAGCGTTCTACTTTCAATCGGCCGCCATTCCTCTGGGAAACGACCCGCGATCAAATTATTGAACGGTCGCACTCAGCGCGCGGACTTCCCTCAAAGTCAGCCACGAGCGGTGCCTTGCGCCGTCGAAACGGCGGCCATAAATCCAGCGCCGCCTCTCCCCGCTACAATTACGGAAACGTTTCCCGTCCGCGGGGAAAAAATGATCTAGTAGCGCCGTTTCAAAAGTCCTATCGCGCGCTTTAACTTAAACGCGGCAATTACGCGCCGCTGCCCGACAGTGACATAAACACAAAACGCTATCGCTCGAATCGATAAATTACCACGATGGGGGAAGGGAGAGAACTCACGGACCGAACCAATTGCTCTGCGCTCTCGAGAAATTGTGCGTGCCTAACGCGCGTTTAGAACTTTCGTCGGGCGCAGCGTCCAGGAGTATCCGAGCCTTTACAATCGTTAACTCCGATCTCCCGCGGCAGTGGTAGAAACAGTAAATAACCACGGCCGGTTGCCATTTACTCGCCGTGAATTAGAAACACTGGCTTCCAGCCGCGGTCACTCAACGAGTATTGCGGAGCTCGATACCTGGTACACGAATCGTTGCCGCTATTCCAGAGTAACGCGCGATCCCTTTGCCTGGCAGCGATTACCGCGCCGCCCGGTTTAAACCTTGAGGCTTGGGGCTGGACGCGAGCTCTTAAACGGGGCAGGCGGGGAGTTTTGTATTGGGGAGGGAGGAGGGGTGTAGAAGGAGGATCGAATGAAAAGTAATGCCTCTACCTAGTTAGGTACATGATTTTGGCTGAAGTGGATGAAACAGGAAGATGGATTTTGATATGAGCTTTGTTGCTACCTACGTGTATATACTTTATTCTGTAATTATAAAAAGTGGTCGCATTCTTAGGGTAGATAATATTTTTGAAATTATTGAGGGAGAATTGGGTGCCTTTCTCTTCCATTCCAGGTCCTGATAGTACTTGCCATGTGTTTGTTGAACTTTTCCAGAGACGCGGTACTCCGTGTATTCGCATTGCCTGGGTGAATGCTAAATGCAAATAGTCTTTTTTATTATCAAGCCCGCGAACGATCCCACTCCGCGATTATAAGCAATAGCAGTAATTTGATAGATAAGCCTCGAAGCAGCTTCTAACCTTTCAGCACGCAATAGATGCACACCATTATGAGGCCCCTGGTTCCATCGAAAACGCAATCTGGCTTTTCAATCTCTCGATCGAACGAGCGGCTCTTTAGGCTGGTGAAAAATTAATCGTCCGTGGAAATCCCTCCTCTCCTATTCCCGTGAAACACGATGATAGGTGGAACATGACAATACTTTATATTCGACTTGAAAATAGCCAGCCGAGGACGATGGAAAATCTCTGCGTTCTCGGCGTCGAGAAACCGCCAGGTCGTGCGCACACGCGAAATTCCATGGATGGTTGGTTGTTTTGCGCGGACGCAGGGAGTAATAAGACGGCCATTAACGGGACGCGATATTGCTAAATAATGAAATCGCCCGGCTGTAAAATAATTTGTTTATTGTTCGATCGCAGCGGTGGCGGCCGTTCATTCAACGCTCGCGCCTTTCTCTCGCACGCGTGGAACCACGATCCCAGCAAATTGCTCCGAGATCGAAAACGCGTTAAGAGGTTGTAAACTTTATTGCACCTGTTTAATGCTCCTGAAATCTGTGCATTTTTTTCAATGGATATTCAGTGAAAAATGTGTGGAAAGTAGGTTGGTATTTTTTAGAATGCGATTAAGGTGTTTCAAAATATTTTTATTCATTTATATATACGGGTAAAGTTATTCATGTCAAAGGTAGTGGAATGTTTACACAACATATATATGGTGGGATTTCTTTAAACACATTTATAAAATTCAATTACTCCAATTTAAATGAAATATTAAATAAATTTTCACAACCTTCATGACCACAACCACAAATTTATGAAATTCGATTAACCTTAAATACATTTATAAAATATTTTTAATGAAATTAAATATTAAATAAGTTTACACAACCCTCTTTATAAAATTCAATTAACTTTAATATTGCTAAGATGAAGATCGAAGTCATTTAATATCAGATCTTGCGACAGGCACATCAGAGCATATTGACTATAGAGTGTTTTACAATAAAGAGAGTTTAGGACATAGTTTCCCTAGTCCACAGAATGAAACAAGGAAAGGTTCAAACTACAATATGAAAGGAAGAACTGAATCAGAGGGAATCTGAAATAACTAAAACAGTCCGTTGTTGGTGCATTCATACACGCAGCATGCCAAAAGATCAGGCACCGTTGCAAAACCTGCTTCCCACACTGCTGTAGTTGCTGTAAGTCTCAAACGTGCGCAGGAATATGCATCTTAATTATATCCGAGAAATGCATGCGTGTGTATGTATATCAACAACTGAAGATAATATTTACGATGACAGCCACCTATAATATCTACATATTACGTGTAGAGGAAGAATGTTGCATAATTTTAAATGGCCATTCTAAATAAAGCGCGAAGTCGCGTTTCACAAATCTATTTTCAAAGTTACTCGCGTGGGCATTAAAAATGACTGACAGAAAGAATTTTCCACGCGAATGATGCTACTAATAAGTTACCAATGATTTACACATTGCCGCGACAAGGTGTGTAGCATAAACATTATGTTTCCTTTCCCAATAAATTTACATTCATCGACCCGGATCCTTTGAGGACTAAGCCTGCACCTGTTCCTTAAGAATAATAAAACTCGCAACTTCGAAACAGTGTCACTCTGTAAAACTATAAACTCTTCTTTAGTCTCCTAAGTCTCGTATAATCTTGATAAATGTATGTAGTTTGGTTTCAGTATGTGATCCACTATCATTTATGTATCTTCAGTAATTTTTCATGGCCAGTATATTAAAGCTGGGTTACACAATTCTGTCGATTCTGGCATTTACGGTGCATTCTGGATAAAATATCGATTTAGATACTACACCGATGAAATACCGATTTTGTTATGACCAAATCGTTTGATATAACCATACTCCAGTTATTATATAAGGCGCCCTTTAAATCAGGGTGCAACTAGGAAGAAAGTGATTCGTCATAAAAAAGAGTAAATAGAAGAATTCTTAAAAAAATTATTTTTCTCTTATTAACATTGTCCTAAAAAATAATGGTTTTAGAAGTAAAGCTATGGTAAAAAGTGTATTTTATGTATTGTACTTGTTTCCATTAGCGAGGAAATACTTGCTAACAAATTGCACCGCGATTTACCGGGCACCCTGTATTCCGTTCATTCGAAAAACTAGATTCTCATTTTACCACCCAGAGAGCACATTTTTCCCGTCACTTGTTATAACACTACGGGCACCTGTGTCTCCTGGCAATGCGTATAGAAACTAGTTTGCTACTGAAAAATCGTTGGACGAGAAACAAGCTCACGCCGGACAGTGGAATAATTGATACGTTTCCGAATACGGGAAATGCAAATCTCGGCTATTTGTCCGCGGATTATTGTCCAGTGGCGAAGAATAAATATCACTGGTAAAGTTTATCGCCCCGTGATAACGGTGTTTCGTTTGATTTAGAGATCGAATCCGCGATTTATCTTGCGGAGAAACGCGGCTACTGTTGCGTGATCAACGCGTTGCATATCTGGTCCGGACCAAATCGAGGAATGCAACAGCGACTCGAAGAAATCGCCACGATATTGTTGTGAACTGGGGATACGAGACATTTTCTTTGCGTTTAGTGCTTACAGATGCATATTTGATTTTACGACGCACACACGCAAATAGTATTAGAATACTTCACACTGTCCTGTTCGCGATAAGTATTATGTCAAACTATTACAAAAGAACATTGTCAATATTGGCATATTGCTATATATATGTTTTTGGCGCACTGGCTCGGTCAATTTAAAACAATAAAAACAAGCTATTTTGCAATTATAATGACATAAGCTTCCGACGTTTCGATCTTGGTTTAGATCATCTTCAGGAAAGTTTAGAACAAATATAAAATACTACTTTTGCTATTAAAATTGAGTCACAGTGCTCTGGCACTACGTGTGCCACGCAAGTCGGTTGGAATAAGACTCATTCTGTTTTGGCATATTGCATTGAACAAAATCAGGGCATCTCGAAGATTACATAAATATGAAATACACTGCCGTTCATTAGTATTGGGACAAGTCCTCTGTTACAATTGTGAAAATTCTTATAAATTTATTGAAGAACTTTATTTTAAATTAAAAGCAGCAAAAAGTATTGAATCTCAAATATCAGATTCTGTGCAAATACAGCGGCTAAACGTGAAACCTCTGTCCACACTGAACAGATATACCTTACCAGTGACGTACTCAGGATATCTCTCACTCAGTTAATCTTGGGGGTTGAAAGAGTCCGAGTTGAAAAGATAAAGATATTTTTAATGCAAATTTAATCAAATTCTTTAGGTGATTATAAAAATTTATTTACAGTATAAAATCCAGTTTTCTTTTCTTTTTGCAAATCCCCCTTTTGCGGGGGTGCCAGGGCCTCTTGACTCTCTCCGTGGGTGCGCCACTGCATCTTACTACTTCTATTCTGCTGTGCCATATTGGGCGTCAAAAACTTCAATTCTACCGCGTATCGATCATCCTGAATAATTTAATCTTTAATATAGTCACTTCTAAAGTATTCTATCTAAATATCTCCCTCATTCCCTGTCTTAATATACTCCCACCCCAACGTCCAATCAGTTTCCCTTGAATTAATCACGTCCACATTACTGTCAATCTTTTTTAAAATCCCCAACTATTCATTGGCTTTCATAAACCATCGAAACAGCATAATACAAGTAGGATATAACTCTCCGAATGGCATAATTCTAACGGTGACGAATGTGAAATAACGTAGGTTTCTAAGCCTCGCGAAAAGTATTATAATAGATTGAGAAAGTGGTAAATCGTGAAATCATGTACCTATACGCGACAGCGGCCATTAAAGTGTTAAGATGTTTGAATGATCTTTTACGAAAAGGGTGGCTATTTGCCAAAGAATACTGGAGGGCACCAAAGTGGAATAAATCGATCCGTTTCGTCATATATCGATTACGTAACGTTTACTGTGTCCACCGGTGCGGAGCACTTACTCGCGCCTTGCCCTCGCACGAAATCCTCGGCCGGCGATCGTAAAAACTTAACTATCGTTTAAGTATATTTTACGTTTACGAGCTGAAATTGCGCCAGTCCGCCTGTGCGCCAGGCCTGTATATTAAAACTGGTTCGACGCCGCCGCGCGCGATCATACACCATCGGAACAGTCGACCCTGCTAATGAGTTAGGAGACCCGCAATATCCCGTCGCGTTTCACGCTTCCTACGCGCCGCGGTTGAAATGCATACCATAAAGATTAGATGCGTTCCTTTCCCATTCGGCCCCTAATTATGATCGTAGTTATATTTAGAGCAATGCCCCGTTGGGAAACCGCGGCGATCTACGCAATGCCACGGTAAGGTCGTCCGGGTTGGATTTCCATCCAGGAATCGAGCGCTCCTTTATGGCTGGAAAGAATCCATCGAACAGATTGCTAGATCGGAATTTCACTCTGGATCTTTCGTGCAAAGGTTTATTACTTTGGTAAATCAACTTACTCGAAATGGCCGTTGCCTGGAATTTATTTCGCTTGGTAGGTACGGCAGTCTTTGGCATTGTCGGCGATTTAAAATTCAGAACGACACGGAAATTGTAATAGAGTAAGGACGACTGCACGGCAGGACGATCGTAAAGAAACTGTGAAATATATGGTACGTGTACCTGGGAAGTATTTCACCGGTCTATTTTTTCCTCCCTGTCAACGAGTGACAGCAGTAAACTTGTTGCAGGCTTCTAGAATAATTTAATCAAACTGGGCGATCTCGATAAGAACGGCAGGATTTCTGGTCCACGGGAAGAAAATTGCACGCGCCAATTAAACCTAGGGAAAGACAGATTATACTTGCTAATAAACGGTCACTGGTGTACGAGGAAGTAAGTTTCCAGATAATAGCGATCAACGTGGCTCATAGCCATTACTTCATACGTTATATTTGATCAAGGAACTCGATTTCACGGAAAACGTCAAGTTTTGTTACAATGTATTTCAAACCTTCCACTTTATGCTCCCCAATTAATTAAATACTATCGTATTTCATGATTATTTATGTGAACAGCAAAATCTCATATCGACCGATTGTGCAACTATGTAATGAGTAATATCAGATTTATGTTTCTCTGTTCATCCACGTAATTTTCGCCAGATTATTAATGCACTACCGATAAAACCCAACGATGATTTACTCGCGCGATGCAGGTGGACCGACTCTCGCTGCACTAACGGCCAACACACAGCCAGTTATCTGTTACTCCCTGTTAACTTATGTTGCACCGAGCCGTTGATTTTTCACCTCACGGTGTGAGACGCTTGCCAGGACTATAAAATTAATTAATTATCGCTCTCGTGATTAATCTGTGCGCGAACGCGTTGCTATCCAACGTCGCAGCGGGATATCCATTTTGGTTTGCGCAGGGGAAGAGTGCAAGTGGCGAGTAGTCCCTTAAGGGGTTCGTTAAAAGATACAAGTTGTAGAATTTTTTTAGAAGAAACTATAAGCAGAAATTAAACCAAACTCTATTCCAATAATAGACAGACTTATTGTCTAGATTTTCAAATATTTGTATTAACAAAAATTAGTAACCGAAGAAGATATCACTGCCGTTAAGCTGAGTGTCCACCAAACAAACGGGTATTCGTCCTGGACGAATCGTTCGAAAAACGTCGAAAAAAAATCGTTCCTTTTCCCAATTATCGCATGTCTTTACTGAACAGGATAAAAAATGCGTGAAATTGAGCAAAATATTTTATTTTCAATCCACGAGACTCCTAGTTGTCGTCGTAAATACTTTGAGTGCGCGAGTTACGACTGTCCGCTAGTAGAAAGTGACGGCAAATGTCAGACGTGTATTTTCACTTCGCTGGTGTTTCGAGGTGTCCAATTATTAGGCTATCTGTCACCAGTTCTTGTGAACATAAATATTATATCGGGCTAGGTACCGTCCGACGCGAAATGAAAGTCTATTGATTTATGGAGCGTCCGCGTGGAAAGCTTTCTCATGACGCTCCTTGCTTTTTTGTTTCAGGTAAGCGTAAGGTGAAACTGCACACAATGAGAAGCCGTTTCTTAGCTGAGAACGACAATCCCATGGAAGACCATTTATGGGGTTGTCCATTATTGGTAGCAGGTGACTGCCACGCGGCAACCTCAATGACTATCCATCACCCGTTGGGAAATATGTGGGTCAGTCGCGAAGTTAATCCCCGATGATGGTAACCCGTGATAAATTAAACGTAAAGTTATTGCGCCCATCTTTGACATCGTACACCATTCATTGTTCCATTAACGTTACTTGGAATTAAAGGTAGAGAGTGGTGGGACGATTCGGTTACAGTGTAGGTATTTTAAATTCAACGTCTGTCGCGCAGGTTGTAGTCCGCTCCGCGGACTATATAATTACTCGGAGACTATTTATTTTCAACTACTCGATTATTCGATTATCACATCGAGTAGGTACTTTCATTACTAACAAGGGAAGATAGGTATCTCGGAACTTCAGAAAATCATGCGACTTTGTGTGCAAGGACAGTACTGCGTCAAAGTAATTACAGTAATTCTCCGTTATGAGCCCGTTTTTGTCCCCCGTTGACAGCCCGACGACTATCCCCATCATTTCTTGGAAACCCGCGGATGAGAGTGAGAGAACCGAACAACGAGCGAGAGGAAACGAAAGAGTCAGACACGAAGTTGCTGTCGGGTACGAAAGAGAGAATCATGTCCGGAAGCCACTATGAGCCCGCTGCCAGTCCCGTTCATCGGGCTCATAACGGGGGATTTCTATAATTATTGAATTAAGGATTGGTGGTGGAGGTATCTTGAAATGTATGGATTTTTCGATAGTAATTTTAACGCAAAAAAAATGCAAATTTTATTTATATTTCTTTTTGATATCTCTCACCATTCTCGATAAAATTCTTTTTTTTTCAAAGTGTGATTTCACTCCCCAAAACTGCACTATGGCACCAACAGATAATAGCTTTGTCTTATGCATAAACTGCTCTACTTGCACAGGAACTAGAAATTTACATAATTTTATGAATTTCCGAGTTGCCTAACTTTCCTTGTAAAAGATTTAACTCCGACGATTCGATCAGTTTTGGGAAAATAGAAATTCGTTACCTTAAGTTGTTTGAGACTTTGAAATTACTATTAGATTATCGTTAGAAACGGTAATTGCTAAATCGCTGTTGGAATCGTGGGAAATAATCTGAGAAATTGACTCGGGAGTGGAGGTGTTAAGAAAATATTAGAGGGTTAGTGGAAGGGGAAATTGAAGTCGAGCCGAAAGTTTCAGCGATTGGTGATTAATAACTCGACAAGAAAAAGTGGCAATTTTATTAATGGAAACATCACGTACGTACCAAGTAATAAGCATTTACAACAGACAGAACGATTGCTGTAACATATACGCGTAAATGACAGACTCCATTCGAAGATAATTACGCACATTTTTATATGTAGCGTCGTATATTACCAACGAAGTTGAATGAAAAATTGACTCGCTCATACCCTTCGCGTTTAACTTCGTTCTTCAGCTCTGACACAATCTCCACCCGACAGCAGTATTTTATATATTTTCATAAGCTTCCTGTTTCGTTACTCATACTCAACTTTAAAAACATCCACAAATCATCATTTTACACTATAATCTGATAAAAGCAATTGCGCATTCTTGTTTAAATGCACAAGTTGGTCCTCGAATCCTGAGACTTTAAAAATTCATCAAGCTTTCTCGATAATCTTAATTCTTGCGAATTAATGGAAACCAACATAACAATTATCCAATCTATTATTGCATACACACTAGCCTAATATTCCAGAATTAATCAACTCCCATTAATCTCACAAATTCCCATAACATCACCTAAAGCTATTCATTTTCCAAAGCCCACAAACTCTCAAATGTCACTGGATTCTCTTCATAGCCTCTTTCATTTAACATTAATCAAACCCACTTCGCTAATCTCCCAATCAGAACATTAAACTACAGAATATCAAAGGCCTATCGCCAGTTATTCTCCAGATCTGCAAGCCATCACATAAACTTGAGTCATCCAAACGTTTGCATCGCACCATTCCATACCATTCAACTCCATCAGTGGTCATGTTCCCTCGATAACACCCCATCGTTGGTAATTCCCACAAAATCGTTCGATCGCGGGGGAAACGGTCGCGGTGTTCCGAACGTCTTCATCGCGCTGGCTCCCTCGAAGAAGATCAGCGAGCAGGATAAGGCGAGATCCGTATCAGAAGCTGCCGCGCATTCCAGCGGGCTGTTACAAGCGTTGGGACATCGGAAACGCCGCGTTTAACCCGGCTATGCAGTGCCTGGAATCCGTCCAGCGACGAGCGGGCCGAAAGAGGCGCGCTACGAATACGGAATCCGCCGTTTCGTCTTCCATTCTGCCGTCAAACCGTGACGGAAGCTCGTCTCTGACGGCGATGCAACTCGGCCCAGAGGCGTGCAGAGCGACGTGGATGGTCGAATTAGAAACGGGAATGCCAGTTAACGAGCACAAAAACGGCCCGTCCTCTTTGAGGCAAAGAATTCGCGACCGTGCAAAGGTACTTGGCAGACTTTCGTCTATTTAGGAACGCAGTTATTCATCTTTACTACTCGCGCTTCCACGTTCGTCGATACGTTAACATGCCTGCAGCTACAAAACTCCAGGACTCGGAGGCTTACAGGACCCCCGCCACGCACTGTCAGTGTGGTATCTGACCATGTCGTATCACCTTAAAGGACCATAGACTCCAATGCTTGAAGACCTACGTAACTCCCTTCATTTGTCCACTGTCAACGCACCATCATTTCATTAGTTTTAGTGCAGAAATCCTTGCACCTAACACCAACAGGTCAGGGACAGCTCACGTCGAACCTCTGTTGGGCAGCACTCTGGTCAGTGTTCTAATTCTGATTTTAAAGGGCGCATCGTATAATAAATTCTTGTTGCGAACTTGACTCGAGAGTCGGTGGATTGAGAAAACCTCCCTGCAGATATAATAACAACGTCAACGACTTACGCCGAGGACTTGCATCCTGTGATTGGTTTTAGCGTGGATATTTTTTTGGAAAGCATTGGATATAGCGTCCTCGAGTCCTCGAGTGTCTCCTTAGAAAGGAAACCGGGCTCGGAGTACACATTGTACGCTGCAAAACTTTCTTGGCGGATGTGATGAATTGGGAAAGCCGAGACTCAATCAAAGTTGTATCCCGTAACACTTTCGAAGGAAGTTTTTATGACCAAGTTTCTTCATTCTCAATTGCGCAATTACGTAATGGTGTGAATGGAATAGCTTCCTTCGTCAATTAAAGCGCAATATTCACGGGTAATAAAAAGTCTTGCAAATGACCTGTTCAGCTTCCATAAAGTAATTCGTTCCCGATTCACTGAGAAGCGGTTTGCAATCGCTTGCGATCGGTAACGCATTTACCAACTTGGATAAGTTGGCGCCAAATTGACGTTGCCTAGTAGTGCCAATTACGAGACTCGCATTCTAGTCTGCCAATTAAGAGTTTTATTTGATGATGCTTAGATAAAAACGTTTCGCGATAGTATTCGGTATAACACTTTGGGAAAGTGTGAACTACGAAGATTGTCCGGATACACGAACTAAAGTATTCAGACTGGAGATAGAATAATTCAAACAATCGCACGGTGTCAACAGATGATTATAATCCATAAATCGTAGAGTCAAAGAATACCTATTGGAATCGACGGAGGAAGTACAAATTAAACGATCAAATTTCAGCCTAAAAAAACAGTAGGACGCAAAGAAAAAATAAGAAATTGTAAAATGCCTTCCAAATTCCCAAATGTGGAATTCCACACACAGCCAAATCTCAAGTGTGGAATACTGCACACAACTCACGCCGGCCCTGATACCTATACACTTCTAGGTACAAGAATACATACTCAAGTGCATGATGTATGTGCCTTTTGTTCCGCAGATTGCAATACAACTACAGCTAGCAATCAGACATTTGTCGTTAGTCAATCAAGGAGGGCATGCCGGTGATCAGTCAGCGATCTGCGTCGCAGCATAGTTGTCAGGAATCCATGTCACGGTATTAGAAGGTTGCATCGCCCCGTTGTATTATCATTAATATTACTCTTAAGAGCATTCATCATTTATCCAAGAATCCCCCTCGTACCTCGAGCCATCTGTCGATCCTCGGTTCTTAAAACACTCGAGGAGAAGCTCGATCGACGTCGAGGCATTCGAGGCGTTATCGAGTTATCAATGCTTTCAGGCGCACGCGAGCGAGCGCCCTCCACCGATCGATCACTCTCCAAAACGATACGTCGTGATTTAGACGCGCGATTATTTTATTGCGAGCTCTGGAACAGATCGTTTACATTGTCGGCATTATGTGAAAGAAATGTCACGGGCGACGAGCGTGCCGTGAATGAACGCACGCAGGGTCTTTTGGAGCACGCGAGCCAGAGTGGCCCCTTTGAGAGGCCACCTTCCAGACGTTTTGAAATAGCGTTGGCGACGCGAGGATTTCATTCCCAACGAGCTCACGCTGCGACCGGATACTGCGGCCGTGCAATAAACGTCCATAATTGCTGTTGGCCTTTTAGACCGACCGGTGAACGGGCAAAATAAACGCATTAGCCAGCTTGCTCCAAGATTTACATCCCGCTCGCCGGTCCAAGAGAAGCGAGCCAACGCGAGAAACTCTGTCACCATCGCCCTTAATCCATTCGCATTTCACAGCGTTACGATGGTAGGAAAACACGAGTGTTTTAACTAATAAGGGAAAGCTATCAAACGGCCCCCTCAAAATTCTTTCCGTACCTCGGGATTTTGTAGATGGCATTGGAAATCATTTTGTAGAGAATTAAGCTACAACGCTCAGACGTTTGTTTATATGTAATACCGTTAAGGAACTAGTTTTTGATCAGTTTAGAGAGTTTCCCGCTTTAATATTTATTTTTAACCTAATAAAACTTTCAACCATAGACTTTTTTTATACGAAAAGATGCATTAATGTTTACACGTTAAGGAAAAATTTTAAAAAGTTGAAAATAAGTATAATTTAATTATTTATAAGGTTAGGGAATAATAAGGTGACTAGGAACTAGTTTTTGATCATCTAAAAATACATGGGAACTAATTTTTGATCAGGTCAGGAACTAGTTTGAATTATCCTTTTTTATGTTAGTAATTATATCAAACTATTATTTAAGGACATAAACTGAAAAGAACGATTTATTTCATGAACTGATAAAAAATTAGTGCCTGATCAAGCACTAGTTCCTTAACGGTATTAGTTTAAAACAAATTTACCAGGGAACTAACATATTTTCTGGAATATCTCGAGAATAAGTTAGATATAGAATCATTTTTTTTTATTTAAAGTGTGTGCTTTTTATTTTTCTGCAGTGCCTTGCTCCTCCTTATAAAGATATTAGCATTCTCTACCGCGACGAACTTGAAACCAATGTTATAAAGAAAATTGCAGTTGATTAAAAGTACCAGGGCCCGATTTAGGAAGGCGCAAACGAGGTAACTGCCCAGAGCGGCAAACTTGGGGGCCACAAAATTGGTGCGAAGAGAAAATTAAAATCAATAAAAACCAATAAAAAAGTCAAACTTTTTTAAAAATCAGTAAAAAGGTGGGAAAGGCTTTTGTTATTCAACAAATACCTACAAAAAATTCACTCACTACCAAAAATTAGATTTTAAAATAGTTATTTATAATTACATATATAGGGCGGTGAAAATAAATTTTTCCCAGAGCGGCGGAAGAGCTAGATCGGGCCTTGAGAGGCACTTGGGATAGGCGTTTGAGGAAAACCAGAGAGGTGGAAGAGATCTCCTCGCAGGTCGAGACGCCAAATGTGTCTTCCACGCCTCCGTTTAATGAATAGCTGGAGAATGTATAACTTCTAAAGTGTGAGAATTTCTATAGGGATACTTGAACATTATCTAGCCGTTTGGCGATGTTTAATGCATCAAGAACCATTGTCGTTAATGATTTCATGTAACTTTCTACGTTGTTATCGGTATTAAATCTGCGGCAGGTTGACCTGTCCCAGCCTTTCCCGCGCTCTTGTAGTTCGAAATTACGTCTCGTATCTAGCGCTGATTTACTACTATCTCGTGGTTTTAATGCCTTCTAAATTCTGTGGAGTGGTCGTGGAACGTGTAGCTTGCAGAGTGTGAAGAATCCTATGAAGATTCCTCTGCTTCCCACTTTACGATGTTTGTTGTGTCGATAGTTGGTGTCTTCGGTGAATTCATGGGGCAGTGAGTGTACTAAATTCTACAGGTTTTGTAATGTGGATACGTTGTCGTGAGAGATCTATCTTTTTTTAGATAAAAGGTGTTTATAGTCTTGGTATCGTCAGCTGGCGAGGTTAAACAGGAAGTGCTGCATGAGAAACAGTTTCTGTTCAACCTTAGATTTAACAGAATTTAACAAAATATTCTTTAAAATCACTTCCATTTATAATTTCGACTCCTAATGAACTAAATCATTTTTAAACACACAAGGGACGAGTCTAGCGAAGAAAGAACGGATTTGAATCACGGTAGTAAAATGTGAAAAGGTAGGAAGAAAATACTAAACTCGCGCGCCACGCGATCGATGAAAGCCCGTCCGCGTAACAACACTTGCGTCGGAAATCTATGTGCACGACACGTTTAGAATATCCGGAAAAATATCACAGCGTCGCGTAGATTGCAAGCGACAAGCGTATGAGAAACGATCAAACGGGCGAGTGAAGAAGAAGCCCTCGCGCAGATTTGCGTGGATAGGCAAGGGTATTCGAACGTGGCCGAGGATAGTGTCAAGTAACTTCTCGCTGGATAAGCTCACTTCCTCCGTATAAATAAGATTTCCAGAGGTGGGAGGGTATCTGCGAGAGTTCATACATAGTTCCACCAATATAAATATGCCTGCAGCGTGGAGTAAATAATATCTCGAGAGGAGAAATATTCGTAGCCATGGGCATGGGCAGTGAAAGATGCGACACTTAGCTCACAGGGACCAAGATCGAGGATTCCTGATGTCGGCTCACAGATCTCGGATATCTTCGACCACGGAAGTGCATAATATTTATGGGAAATACTTTGTCTACTAACAGTCAGGTGGCTCCACGTAGAAATTTAATTTACTAGATTTATTCAATGCGAATGGTTTACAACTCTGCAACTCTTGCCACCCTTATCTTCGCGTGAGTTAGGTTAGATTTGAAAATGGTTCGAAGATATAGGTCTTTCGAGTGAAGGAAACGAATAAATTAAGAAAATCTGTGCATTTCAATTCGAGCTCGTCGTCGCTGTAAAATATCCAAACGAAAGCTTGTAAATAATCGCGCGTATAACTCACTGCGCCTTGGCAGGGATATTTCTAAAGAACCTGGCATTCTTAACAGACGTCGTGAAGCTTGCGAGCAGAAAATTTATCGTCGCTAATAAAATTACGATTCAACGGTGTTGCACGATGTCTAGCGGAGACAAGGCATTCCAATCAAATGTCCGCGACTTTCGTTCGACGTCGGACATAAATTTCTCTTCGCATTCACAATTACAAACACGCTCGTGAAAATAACTTATTACTTGTCGCCTATCGGTTTACAATAGAAACCGTGCGCGTATAACATTGGTACTGTGGTTTATGTTAGCGTGGTCTCTCTTTCGAATGTCAAATAAAGTTTTCAATGAAATTAACAAAATTTAATGCAACAACGTATCTACTGTCTTAATAGCAGTACGTGTTTCTCATAGTGAAAGTTCCACTCTACTGTAGATTGACGAGATAAAGGGAATAACTTACAAGAAAACGTTCCGAACCAGATACTTCTGATTTTAATGACACTTCATGTGAACGTAGAGGGGTGCAGCTCCATTTTTCACAGTTTTTGAGTTATGATTATTAATATTTCTATTATAGAATATTTTTTCGCCAGAGAAAGAAATAAAATTACTATATACTGCTTATTGTGTAAAACTATATATATGTTTTAATTAGTGTTCTCTTTTTAATGTTAATGCAAAGTAATAATTTTATAAACAGTTTTTTCTAATTTACTCCTAGTTGGTAAAGATGAAGCTGCACTCCTCTTCCTGCAAGATCCTTAATTTCTTTTCTTTGTGAAAATTCATTCCGAAGGGGTGAAATCAGCCTTTAAGGTTATCGCATTTTCTTTGTTTCTTCAATATAACTTTGTAACGGTGCGGGATAGAACAAAACTGTAAATATACTTAAGAATTGTTCAGTTTTGGTGCTAGATTGCACTATAAAAATGTGAAGATATATTAAAAAACGAAGAAACGCGATAAGCAGAATGAATATCCGTGAAAAAATATTGCCCTCTGTAATTACCCAAGATCGTTGTCTCGAGGGTGTAGCGAACTATACAGGCCGCCCAGTTAATTAATTAAGTAGTCCACTGCACTATAAAATTATTTACATCTTGACAGTGGTCGCGTGCGAGTTGGCATCAGGTGACAATATTCTTTCGCGTTCGAGGAGAATGACCCATAAACACTTTACAGAAAGGAAACGAAGAATCGTCCGCATCTCTCTCTCAATTCATCATACAGATCTATAGCGAGATTGCTGGGGTAACGAGTTTATTTCACGCGATCTCCTGGGGCATTATCTGGTTATCACAAATGCGAATTTATTACCGTGAAACGAAGTCTGAAATCCTGGTGCAGCTCGGGTCTCATTCGAAACCGGTGCACATTAAGTTATCAAGGAATTAAAATTAAACTGTACCTTGCATTTTACGAGCTTGCCGAGAGAGAAGTGAGAGATAAGAAGGGAAATGGACGATTGGACGAGCAGATGAAAGAAGTTAAGTTCGTTTGAGCACATCTTTACCCCACCTTCCCTATACACTGGCTGTCCAAATGCTGAGAACATATCGAACTATAAAAATAAACCCCAATCGTGATAGTTACAATGAAAAAATGGCTTATTTTTCATAAAGAAACGTGTTTAAAACGTCAAATAGAATATTTGTACTCCCTAAAATCTGTATAAAGAGTGATTAAAAATTACTTCCGTTGCGAATTGGGCATGCTGACGAACTCGCATTAAACTAGTTCACTTATAGTCACCCCTTAGTTATTCGATATATGGATGGATCGCTGGAAGATCTTTATCAATAAAAATTTCTGATAAACTCGTTTAAAAAATCAGCGATGATTCTCAAATTTCCATAGGCTAATAGATACCGGTACCCAGCTGGAACAAGGTTAGGTACATAAAAAGCGCGTAGCGTCTCAAGGAATATCCATGATCCTGCGCAACGTGGCGAGGATCGGCTGGCTCTGTGTTTGCCTCACAATCAGTGGGCAGTCAATGAGACTGGCACTGTCACTATGCGTGAAATATAATCGTACGCATAGTAGCATGCAAGGCGTAATGGCCACACGCGAAACCAGGTATCACCATGGTTAGGTACGCCACTCGGTTAATTACACGTAATTATCGTTGGCGGACGAGAGAATCTTGCACGAGTGGAGGACGAAGGAACGTGAAAGACGCATTAGGGAACGCTAGGAGGAGGAAGAAACCACGAGGATCACTACCGAAATGATCTGAAGTGACGGACAGGCAGCGGCTATTAAATTATTATGCCCCTTTGCAACGCTGGACGAACGATTTAAGGACAGGGAGGAAGAGGAGCGCAAGAATTCGAGCGAGGAGATAATTAAGGGTGACGAATGGAAGGATCTGAAATGGTTGTTTAGTGTGTGCTCGAGAGTTGCTCTGGCAGGGGTGCCGCGGACAAGGGGCGATGAGAAATCGCTGCAAATTACGAGGAGCGATTGGTATTTGTTCGGTTCGCTGCCGCGGTTCTCGGAGCTCGCTCGAAGGTGTTCACTTTGAGCCGTTCCTGACGACGCGATAACGAGGGTGGCGTCGTTTCGAGTCTATCATTCTCTTCTTTACTTTCTTTGTCACGCGCGCTTTAGTCACATTTTTTAACACTTCGAGTGCGTCAAGCTTTTGAAAAATACCCCTTTGAGTCGGTCGCTTTTCGAGGAACAATTTCTGCCGGAGAAGTCTTGTGCAAAGTGAACTGCAAGCTAGGTTTGCTATCAAAGTAGACATTAAGGGACCTTTCTATGTTAATATTAGAATTTTAAGAGCACTTGTGAGAACAAATCCGACGTGTGTGTTGATGCAGAACAGTGAACATTAAGCTACATATTAAGTATACACGATAAACAGTATAAAACACAGACAAATAGGAGTTGGGGCAGCTAGGAATAGTAAATCTTAAAAGCAATCAAAGCATTCAAGATTTGTATTCAATACTGTCACAGCATTAAGGAACCTCTGCTTTCGAATGATATTCTATAGCCATGTGCAAGGTTACCCGATGCGTTTTCAACCCTCTAATTGCGGCCGGCCGCAAAAACCGATCGCGTGCAACCGGCAGTGCGCAAAGAGAAGGACGCGACCGCGGCGGCCGTTGCGGCAGGATGCTGGCTGCGGCGTACCGGCGCGGCGCACTTTAGAACGGGGCCTAATGATCGAGGCACCGCCGTTGATACGCACTGCGGCACACGTTGCGGCAGCTTTGTCTTCCGGGATTGGCTCGTTAATAAAACTTTCCGTAATAGAAGGCTGCGTCATGCTGGTCCAGCCGGCGATCGCCTGTTTTATTATTGAAAACCCCCATAAAGCTGCGCGCAGATAACATTCCGCGTGCATACTGACATCGACAGGGACAGCGGCGACGGGGGTAGGGGCGAGGAGGGACGTGAACAACGTCGGGGTCATCGGCGGGGAACGATAAGACAAAGTATGCGCCAGCGGCAACGGCGATGATGCGACGGGAATTTTTAAATTTTGTCGCACACCGACGCGCGCGAACACGCGAACCGGTCTTAAAGACGGCTAATCGATTATCCGCCAATTCGAAGATCGATCAGTGAATGGCTGAACCGGTCGCAGGAAGTTGTAGGGCCTTCGGTGGATGGTGAACGGTACGCGAGCAGGAAGACCAATGCTTTACGGCGAACGTCCGCGGACGTATTTTAAAAATCCTTACCATCGTGTACCTATGATGCAGGTCTGATGGCTGGAAACAGATGTGAATGGGAATGTCTTGGAATCGCTTGTTACTTTTGTATTCACGTAACTAGCCATCTCAACCATCTGGGTTACCAAGCCGCGTATTCATCTTAAAACCATTTCCCTGATATTTCTTCTTTTGCCTTTCATTGTCGTCACTCTTTTCTCTAACGTTTCACCAGCACCTTACGCTATTAGTGCCTCTGTCATTTCCCCGTCGAATTAGGTACTATTATGTACATGTTTAGTTTCCATCGCTAAGACAGTCTATTGTGAAGAATTTATTGAAGACAAGACGTACATACTTAGTTCGCAGCACAGCAGGCAAAGAATAACAGCACCCAGTGCAAAGCTCTCGCGTGATGACTCCGAGCAGATGATGGAACGTTTCGTTAAACGATGTCCCGTTTAGCGGTGGCGCGACCGTGGGTTCCATTGTAAATTGATTAATGACGGCCGAGCGCAAACGGAGCAGGGAATTACAGTCCGCGGTGCCGTCGGTGGAGCAGACCCAAATAAAGTTATTAACGAAGGCGAATAATTTCGGGGCGCTGCGTAATGGCGCTCGTGTACCTTGACATTTCCAACCGCTCCATATTTGTCTTGCACTTTCCATCGACAGTTAGCCGGCGACGCATTAATGGAGAAATTGCACCTGGAGGATGCAGGAGCCGCCCGTATATGTAGCACGAGGGCGAATTAGCATTCGATATTACCGGCCGATAACGGGATAACCGGGCCACAGTCGTCCCTTGGACGTTGCTTTCCGTGCTTGATTTCACTAACGCGCGAAAAAGGGCTGCTTGGCCCTACGGGGAAAAAAGTATGCCTCCTCCATACATACATATCCCCGTAAAGCCCTCTCGCAGCTGCCGGACGATCCGCATTCCATGGTTTTACACGGTAGCACGTCGTAGGTTAACCCTTAACGAGGCGTCGACCCGCCACGTGCACCCCGCGCGATCCATTCGGATCGTGGAAAAAAATGGGGCTCATGTTACCTCGGACCACGGTGTCGGTCTTGTCTCGTTACCTAAACGAGGTGTCCCGGAATTTTTATGCGGCTTTACGCAACGCCCAAGCTGCTTGGCCCTTGCACGATGTCCTTCCTTTGCAGCTCGCAGCTTATCTTATTTGGATCTTGTCATTTACGGTATTCCGGCATTTTTTACTACCTCCGAGAAAGAACGGAGCTGCAATTTCTAACATGCTGTTTATGAAGAAGGTCTGTGAAATAAAACTTGGAAGGACGCGAAGGTGATCACTGCTCGGGCGATTACGATCTGGATGAATGTCCACCTGCGGTGTAAAGCTCCTGCGGAGCCACCATCTGCGTCATCGATAGTTCACCCGATGCGCTAGGTTGGTCAGGTGATCCGAGCCGCGCGTCGTCCGGTCGCGCTAGAGTAGAAACAGTTTAATAACGGGCGATACACGGGCAATTGTTGTATCGTCCGTGTGGATCTTCGTCCACAGCCGGCGATCAAATATTTATAGAAACCTGTCCCTTTTACGGGGGCAGGCTTTTTTATCTCGGTTGGCGCGGAGACACGGAAGGTCGTTCCTCGGAGGATCGAACGATACGGATCGGTCGCCCGGCTCCCAACGTAATTAAAGCAACAAATTCTGGAATGGCCCGAGGCGCGTCGGCGCCCGATGTCCAAGCGTTCGGTATCGCGCGATCATCGGTCTTCCTGATGGATCGGTACAGGTGCGCGCCTCGATATGGAACTATGGGTGTCGCGGATCACCCGCCGGTTCAGCAGCCCTCCAGCGGTATGAGCGTCGATTAATTTACCATCTCGTCGAGCAATCCTTCGCAATTATTGGATAAACGCCAACGACCCAATTAACGCTAGGTGTCGTTTGACGGGGCAAACTCAGCGCCGTTTGCGACGCCAATCTCATTCTCCTCACAATCAGTTGGCCGAGGCGCAGCGGAAACGGGGGTCTAACGAGCCCCTCGTTCCAATCGACTCGAATCGAACAGGCGAGAGAGCCCCCCTGTGCTCGAGGACCGTTTTCAGCTCCTTTTGCTGATCGAACTTCGAGTGCAAGACGCTATACCGAACAGCAGTTTCGTAATGCCGCTAAGGTAACTGGCGGACTTGATTGGTTTAATTGGGACAATTACGAGATTCGTAGGATATTGCGATTGCATAAAAATTGTTGGAGTTCAGAGTGGAGGTTTCAGGTGTCTCTCAGGATTTGGTATCTTCTTTTGTTATATGTATACCTACCCGTTTATTTTATTCGTTAACGTTAGAGTCTACTGGATCCCAACGCTGTGGTATTAAAATGGAACGATCGTTGCATCGCTCGCTGTATAAAAAAAAAGTGGTTACACCTTGAGTGTCGCACGATTATCAATGAAAGATAGGATGCTCGTGTTCACGGGCAGTTGAGCACCGATTGTCGTCGGGTGATCACGAAGCAGGCAACCCTCGGCCGATTCTAACTCCTTTCATAGTTGTCAGCTTTCAATTGCACCCTTGTTCATCGCGATTATCATCACCTTTCCCTGGCGACTTTGAAGACTATCATTTAAGGGGTCGTCCCACGGACGAGGAGCTCTATGGCCGCCTTGGTCGATCGTTGATTAACGTAATCGCGAGGGATCGAAGGACAAAGATCGCTATCGCGATCCGAAGAAAGGCTACAACCTGGCTCCACGCTCCCCAATTTGACCCTGCCGATCAAGGGTCACGCGAACGGTCTTGATCGACGACGCAAGATCGCGGGGCCCCGGGCGACAGAAAAGTTTTATTAAAAATTCGATCGCCACGCCTGCACGGCCTGCAGATGCACGCAACGGCGTGGACGAGGCAGCGGTGACAGGGCAAGCGACACGATCGAAAATTGCCATCGAAAACTGGCCACGTTTAACGAGATCACCGCGTGGTGATTAAACTCTTCGCGTCCGTACACGTGCACGCGTGTCGGACGTCGTGACAGGAACAAACGGAAAAAACAAACTTGCAGCTCCGAACTTCGTAACAGTAATACAATCTCGTATGCTCCCGTTATCCCCGACGAGCTCCGTTAAACACTACGACCCTTGCAGAGGCTTTAAGGCGGAGCCACACATTCGACATTCAACGAAATGTTCATCAAAGTGTTTGTGTCCAGCTCTACACTATACGCTTATTCGGTAACTGATGAGCGTTTCGACTCGTGATCGAGAGCTGCGAACATTCGTACAGAAGCTCAAGCAAACATTTAATAATTTTTAATGATAATGGCGAAGCTAGCTACAAGTTTTTCCCATTCGTGACGCCACCCGCACCTGTGCCACTTGTCATCGGTGTTTTAGGTGTATTTAAATTATTTTATTTTACTTTTTACTTTCTATTTCTATAATAAGTTCATGTATCTATAATGATTATTGTTATAATTGTTATTAATTATGTAGATATAAAATATAAATTTGCATCTTTTAGGTTATTAAGACGTCAAATCTGGTAAAAAGAAGAAAGATATTAGAAGTCAAGTTTAGCATAAAGAATCTTCCAACATTTTATGATATTTTATAATTTTCTCCCTTAGTTTTCATTTTAACTTTGAAATCAACAGTCAGCAAAGGTACACGCGTCAATGGCGCCCTCCGCGCTGAGCTTTGCGCCAGCTTCCCCATTAGAATCGGTGATCCACGCATGTAAGTAGTTGCTCGCCGAATGCCGAATGTGTGGTTCCGCCTTTACATCACCCCCTTCATAAATTTGCAACTGCAATGTCGCTTGATGAAGCAGAAGATAATCAGGAAGCAATCTCCAAACGGTACGTTATTGTGGCCAGGCGAATATGCGTGCCCGTTGACGCGAAGGAGCTCATGCACAAGAAAGATGATAATGACGCCTCTGCTCGACCGAAATGCAGTCACGCTTTTCGAGAAAAAATTTAGCCGCCACCCGAAAAATGGCTCCGCGAGTGTACGCGGCGCGCTTCAGGTGCCCGAGTAATGACCGTTTCTCGCGACACACTGTAAACTTCCAGTGTCAATACGCGCTGCACCTGGCGCTCTGGCCAATCTTAACGAGATCGTTTCGACGTTTCTTTCATTTTGGTCTCCCCTGCATAAACCCTTATTATTGGTTCGATCGGTCGGGTGTTCGAGGCCGTGATGTTTATGGTGATCATTTCAAAAGCAGAGAGGATTATTCCAGGACCTATCTGTAAAATTTCGTTGGGTCGTTTGCAGATATGGCGTTCGAGATTCCTTCAACGATTCCATATTTTCCAGGACAAATAAGGATTATAGGTTTAGCACGGGTTATTTATTGCCTCTTCGCTGCCCGGTGTTATGGTATTTATGGTCTGAATCAAAGTTGGACGGTGTATGTAGAGTATCAGAAATATTTATTGCATCACACTCAAATTTATCACAGCAACGTGATTGATAAAATGATTCGTATCCAATTTATTTTAGCCAAGATAGCGAGCAACATATTTTCGTAATAAATAAAGATTCCAATAATATAAATAACGTGTTTATTCGAGTGATGCAATAAATATTTCCAGTACTCTATACTGCAACGCAAACATATGCTCATAAACATTATCTACATTACAGTCTTATTGGGGCGAGAAATGTGACGTTAACTGAACATCTAGTTCCCCTAAATCCTTTGATACTTCTTGTAGACCGTCCTGTATAATTATGACCCAGCACTTTGCTTTTAAAGAAACGCTGCACGTTGCAGGGCTCGTCAGCGATTCTCTGGCAAAAGGTTACAGGCTGCCAATTAAACAGTTTAATCCTCCTTTTAAGGGTGAAAATTACGGTATCCCCAGTTTTCACAGAATATGCAATTCAACTAAATTATGCCACCCACGGTAACAGTCTTACATCATAATTCACGGGGCCCGGCGCGAGCGTCGGTGCCTTCGAACGCTGTACTTAGTTTTAATATTTCATCCGCTAGCCGCACGGACGCCTAATTGCATAATTACTCTTAATCGAGCCGGCATTTTTTCTGCGGTGGACACGGGCGTTTCATGGACCGCAGTTACTCAACCGTCGCTACTTAAGGCGTTTTAAGGAACGACGTGGCTCGAGAGGCCTCGCTAAAGGGCGTGACGGTATCCGTCATTTCCGGTGACCGAGCATTTCGCTTTATCCATTATATCTTTCTTCCCGCGCAAACGCACCGAAGTCTGTCCTCCGGAGTGATGTTTCCTTGATTATAGTTGCCGCTGGACAGCTGGGAAAGATAAATCGTTTGCAATCGAAACCGAGGCCCAGGGCGATCGTGATCATCATCTGAATGCGCACTCTCCTCTGATTGCGATTCTCATTATCCCGAGGATCCTTTGAAAAGTGCACGTTGCGCAGGGTAGTTTTTATTCCATACTTCGGCGGCACTCTGTCGCCTGATTGGTCGACGCATCGATTAGCTTCCGTTTCGCGAGATGCTTCCCTAGCTCCGCGCTCGATGCACGCGATTCAGACGAAACCTAGGCCTTAGGTTATCCATGTTGAGAAACTTTGAAATTGAAGGATGATAGTTTTAGATGGTTGATAGTGAAGAGCGTTTCGTTTTACACGGTTTCTTTCGTTTGAATAATTAAAGATAATACTGAGCAGCAATTTAATAATTAATCAAAAGACGCTTACAGTTACATTCGTAAGGATAACATCCGCGTGTGTAACAGCTTCATAGGAGGAAACAGTTAGGCGCTATATAATGATTACACGTCAACACTTCACGGGGTGCGAGTGAATATCTGATTGCGAGTTATGATTAATACTTTCGTAGTTTTATGTATGTTTGACCGCAAGATCGTCGCTGTTGATAAATCAGCGGAAATAACGTACCGTCGTGATGTTAAATATCCTTGGTGTTTCGTAGCCTCACGAGCTACGTAACCTGAGCTGTAGGCACCTAAGCCAAAGCTACCATCGTCGAATGCTCGTCGCCTTCAGGGATCTCGAGAAACTTCCTTTACAGGCTGCGAAATATTTCACTCCAACGTCAACGGTATTACTTGGAGTCCAGCAAAGTGCAAACACAAGCAATTCCAAAATTAACTTAATAATCACAGAATTGATGGAGACAAAAGATGTTTGAAACAGTGTACCGACAGAGAACCTACGAAATAACTTAGAGTACTACTTAAGAAATTCCACGCGCTCGCTTCAAGCTGCTTCATCCTTATTTCTCGCTAAAGATTCCGCGGTATCAGCCTAGCCAGCTAGACGGAGGTCGCCGGCGCGGCGCACGACGAATCGTCTCGCCAGAAGCGTTCAAGCCACTTCTCACATTGAACGGTACTTAGAGGCCTGCGACTATCGTTAACCGAGCAGGTTGCTCTCGACTCTGCACTTAGCTCGCTTATCTCGCTCCTTCTCGCGTCCAGGTGACGCGGCGAGGAACGGAGCGTGGGAGTGAAGAAAACGCGTTTCCTCCGCGTGTTCCACTTGCATATTCCCGTAAACTCGACGCGCGCGCTTTGACGCCGCTTATTAACTTGATAGGCGAGCGTGTGCCTCTAATGATCAGCGGCCGAGCGCCGAGCAAATAGGAGGCACGCTTCGGTTGCCTTTAGCACACCACTTCCCACAATTTTCCTTTGCTTTTTCAGTCGTGCGATTCTTGATCAAGCCCCTATATAGGTACCATTGGGAACTTCAATTTCGAATCACGTGGATATCTTGCGTTTACGTTGGACGCTCCATTGTGGCGTGCTTTTTCATCGACGAGATAAATGGCCCTTGAAATTACGCAGAGTTTTCCCAACGCGGTTCACAAAATTTATTTATTTATGTATACGAGAAAACCCTTTGGCACGTAGGAAATAGAGAAAACCAGTAGAGGACTAATATATAAACGTTGAAACATAAAAGTGAAAAAAATAAAGAAGAAAAGAAATAGTGTCAACAGAGAAAATAAACAGAAAATAATAACTTGACTTTCACGACTCCCCAGTGCCGTCTGCAATGATTATTTATACAACAAAAATTTATTTTTATAGTTTAACATATTCTTAATACAATGCAAAAAGTCTCATTAAATTATATGTAGTAGTTTTCCTTTAATTAATTCCTAAAGATCACCTATTTTTATAGACTCTAGACCGGAACAGCCCCTTAGTACTCTGGTCGGAACATTAAGTACAATTAAACCTAAAAGCACCAGACACTTGACATGGTGATTCATAATTTTAAAAGTAAGTATTAGATCGGATATAAGTCTCCGCCTTATGAACTACGTCTAAAGATAGATACATCTTCGTGCGCACTCTGGTCTTCGGAAGTCTCCAACGTAACCCTTGAATAACCACGATCAGCAATAGTCCTGGAAACTTGATTGCATCGCGCGTTATGGAGGAAGTATAAAAAGCTTGCTGGGCTCGCTCGATAAGTTTGATGAATCCTCGGGTTTCTTTGGTCGAACGACGAAGAAGCCGTAGTAAAGGTGAAACGAGGCATTTGTAGTCCGAGTAACGTCGATGGAAATGCCTGGTTTGGTCGAAACCGCGGTCCGCGTAATAGCGACACGGTAGTCATCCTCCTTAACTTAAATCACGTCCGCATGCACGCGACTCACCGCATCCCCGTCGTCGTTCGCAACAAGCAGCTCCTTAGCCGGGCATAATGGCGCAATAAATTACGCCACTTTGTGAACGCAGTTAAAGCCACTATTATGCGCCAGTGCCATAACTAGTCGGAAGAAATAAAAATGGCCGTGTATCACCGGGCACGTCCGATAAAAGTGCCTGCTCGATACCGACGTGTTTTCGATCGTCGCGCGATGCAGCCATGTAAAAATCGCGGCGAACGACCCCGACGAGGCTCGCGGCGAATTAATTGCATTACCGTGGAATACGATTGTATAAATATCTTTTGATTGGTTCGACACGCAGGTAGGTAGGTAGGAAATGTTATTACAGTTGCAGGTAAATCACATTTACTAATGAATATTTCTCTTGGGGTCCAGTAATGGTAATAAAATATAGATTCGTTCAAATTAAAATAGTTCAACGAATTGGATAGTGAATTATGAGCTTTTAACTGTTCTCTAAGTGCTTTGTTAGCTGTTAGCATCGCTTAGAGGTATATGTCACTCTGAAAGTTCGAAGACCGGTGAATCGTAGAATTTACATTGGACTTCCACCAACAGATGCTGCTAACTGTCAGAATTTACCAATCAGCCCTGTTGGCAAAAGCTGGATGTTCAAACATTTTATAAGATACGGTACGGTTTTTGAATTCCCACTCCCCCACACCGGCAAATGCTAAAATTCACCGGAGCCTAATTTCAACCCTTCCAGCCAGAGTTACTCCATGTAAAAAAGCACACATCCCTCACGTTTGACTGTTCTATAAATTAGCAAAGTCTCTTGAAACTCAGCGTGGTATAGGAAAGTGTCAGCGAGAGTTTCTCACCAGGTACTTACTGCAACGCGCGAGGCGATACAATGAAAAAGCGGTGTTTCAGCGATATTCGAGGAAACCACTCTAATTTCGCCCGCGATTCGCCTGCGCGCGAGTCGTTCCGGCTCTCTCGCTCGTGACTGGCAAAAAGTCACGGTCGAAAAGGTGGTCGCGGTTCGTTTAAACCGTCTCTCCGGGCTGGGGGAGCAACGAGAGGGGAGATCCTTGGATGGGTACGAATAATGGCGCGACATATTACGCCATTTTGTAAAAGGGGGCCTTGAAGAGCGCGAACTGACAATGCAACGGTGGGCCGTGGTCTCGCCTCGCCTTCTCTCGCTCTGTCTCTCTCCCTTACTCCCGTTCCCTCTGGTCTTGGCCGTGTGGGTGCGCCAGGTAATGTCTTAAATGGGTTGGAGTCGTGCTTGAGGTGCCGCCGCCGGGATAACCATCGATGCATTAGAGAAGATGACTTCATTCGCGCCCGCGCGTGGTAGCTGCGCGGCCTTTCGTCAGGCTCGTCCCGCGGTAAGTGGCCAGAAGAATGATAATGACAATGAGGATGACGACGATGATGATCACGATGATGCTGCGCGCTCGGCTCGCCGCTATTATTTTCACCGTCCAACCTGCCCCGCGCCTCGTTACGCACCGAGCACGCTGCTACGCTCATTCTTCCGGATCCTGACCGTAGATTCTTGCCTCTCTCACGGCAACGCACGGACTTCCATTTATCCCCGTTGCCTTCCCCTTTATCCTCCTTACTCGTTACGTATTAACGGAGAAATCACGCTCGTACTCGCCGAGTGCCGACTAGGGGAGAAGAATTGGAACGGAAGGGTTCCGCGATCAGCTAAGATTGCATCCCCAGAGTGTAGTTATTTCTAAGCCTTGTACAGAAGTGAAGGGGGTACTCTCCCAAGTGTTATCCATGAGCCTTACAATATTATTCAAGGATGCTAACTATTTCTAACACGTTACCTTCGAATGTCCATTAAACACGAAACTCCCACGAGCAGGCAACTCTATTCCCCGGTACCCATAGAAACCCGAGCTCCATTCGTTTGTGTTTCACAACCCGCCTAATCGTAATCTAACTAAATATCAACAGAAAAAAGCCTCTCAGCGTTCACGACGGGGGAATCCACCCTGTTCCGTCCATTCTTCCACAGCATCGTTCTCCAACTTGATTTAACCGCGGAACGCCTTTCGTCTCCGTAATTATGTCGGAACAATGGCAGCTCGAGGTCGCCGCTGGGAGCAGAGCTTCAGCGAGTAGCTGCTAGAGAAAGAAAGAGAGAGAGAGCCCGTGCCGCTGGAAAATCGGCACAAAAGCGCGCTCTTGGCGCGGCTCGCGAAACGTACGATAATTAACTATTCACCGTGCACACCGGCGCGGAAACAATAACGCGGCGAACGTCATTTACCACGGAAGCTGTCCTTACGCCAGCTTGTTACCATGGGGCGGGCGCATCGGGCCATCAGCGTCGCGCCAACCGCTCCCGAAGGTGTCTCGTCAACATTCAGCCGCGGTTGTGCGCGGGTGCAGCTGCGAGAGCCGGGGATACGCCGAGAGCCAGGCGCATTAGCGTGATTACAATTACGGCGTGCCGGGCTAAGTAGCGAGCCCCGGCGCTGCCTCTCGCCGACGCGCAACCCCCGGCGCGGCCAGACGCTCCGAGGGCGAATCGAGAGCCGAACAGCGAACATTCATATCCCGCGAGCTGCTCCACGCCGCCGCGCCGAAAGGATTACCTATTGCATTTTCCCGTGAGAGCGGCGCGGCGGGGGGACGTGGAAAAGGGGCGCGCGCACAAGGGCAGGGACACGCGAACCGGGCGAACAAGCAACGACGAGGGGCAGGGCGGTGGAGAGGTGCAATCAAGCAGCTCGCAGAGAGCAGAGAGAAACAAAGACGGTCGCTGTCGAACGTGGATGACAACGGGGGATGGGAGTGGAGGAGCGTAAAATGGGGCGATAGAGGTGACGATGAGAGGAGAGGTAATCAAGGGCGCCGAGTGCAAAAAGGAGCAGGAGAGTCGTTATTGTTTTTGGGTAAACGTTAGCCCGCGAGCAGTGACGCCCGCTGCTGGAACGTGCCACGGGAGCGTGGCCGTTGGTAGCGCGGATTTCGCCACGCAGAGCGACGGCGGGTTGGCAATTCTTATGATAATCGATGCCCGTTTGCGCGTTATGAGCTTCACGGTCGACGTGCGCGGGACAAAGCGGCGGGCATGAGAACGAAAACGACGAGCCTCTCGTGGCAGTTGTTTGATCGGGCAACGGCCGCCATTCCCGGAACCTCTGCGAAAGCATGCAAATGGCCGAGCGTTACGGCTGCGGCTCTCGCAACGATCCCGCCGGTAGGAAGATTGAGATTCTTTGGCCTGGGTGGCACTTTTCTGGCCGGCGACGAGGAGGATGATATTCTATGGAGTTTATCGAGCGGCGCGACGCGGCCCGTCAAAAGCGGGGCTAAACACTCGAATTAATTGGTCGATCCCCGCGATCGGAGCTTCTTCCTTTTCGCCGTTTGTTTACCAGCGGCGTGACGTCGCCGTAAAACCCTGTAACACGGTTTAATTGCCCAGCGCGTACGCCGGACGCCACGGCATTTTGTCTCGTTAAACCTGTTGCGATTCGCGTGACATGGTAAATCGGCCTAACCGCGTGTGCGTTTACGTACGCGACGCTGCTCGTTTAATTACCGACGCTGATAAATTCGTTCTTGTCGTGTTTTCATTGCTTTCTCAGTTCTCCGAGAGAATGATGTCCGTTCCCCATTCCCGTGCACCCCGGGGTGTAAGATTCTGCAAGCGTTTCCTTTTACTATCCTCGTCGTCTCGTATTCCTGTGCAGTGGACGTCCGTTTACTTGATTGTGCACGATGCAAGTTTATTGGCTCACATGTCTAGAAATAATATCTGAAGTCCAGTATGGGAGTTGGTGCTTAAAAATTCAAGGTCGTGCGTACTCGAGGGTCCTACATCGAGATACATGTCGCCGTAACTTTGAAACGGGATGGTAGAAGTCTACATCTGACACAGTTATACGCTAAGGTAAAGGTACCAGTACTTGACTAGCCAAGAGAAATACTTCACGTAAACGATAGTAACTACTTCCTCTGTCATTAAATAGCCAGAGTCGATGCCTAACGATACTCTCCAGGTTTTCTAAATTATGTAATGAGAATGATTTTTTAAAAAAATTATGTTATACAAATTTTTGAACTATTTTTTAAAGTTCCCTAACTGCTTCAGAAGTTGATCATCCTTGAAAATGACGTTGCATTGACCAAATATAATAACACAATGAGAGTTTAACAAATGAAGAGTTCAATCATAAAGAGTTAATAACAAAATGTGTTCTTAACAAAATCGTTAAGGAAATAACGATTAGTATAAGAACACACTACTCACCTTGATAAAAATCAACGTTCGCCAGTACTTACCATTCATAATTCACTTCACACTCGAGTGTTTTAATGTGTACTCGGTAGATGTCTTGGCACTTCAACTTTTTCAAAAGATTCCTGCTAAAACCGTATTTTTCACGTTTTTCTGAAAATTGGTCAACTACTGGTAGGTATCTTTACCTTACGTGGTTCACAAGAACTCTTAAGCATCGGTCGTTCCGTCTCCTTACAACGTGTTAGTGAAATACAATCGTGACGCAAGGAATTACTTACCACCTTGAGGATGGAAGCGAATTAAACGTGACTTGTGAAAGATTTGGAGGTAGGCACTGATTTTTAACATGGACCTTCAGAGTTACCATTCGTAAACTTCCCAAGAAGTTTATGAATTTGTGGTTCAGGGTCTGTTGAATAATTATACCTACCACATATCGTCTTCCTCGGACTCATCTGGACCAGCGATGCAGCATTGCCTCCTCGTATTTCCTCGCGCACTCTTCTACGCTCATTAATACCGCGGAACTTCAGAAATTTATGCTCGCCGTTACAATCGCGCCCGACCGTTAATCAGTTCCCCCCGCGAGGTAGCGTAACTTGGCGTAATTACCGGGACAATAGTAGTCGCTAGTGGATTTCTTTGTAACTGTTCCGACTCGTCCCGGCCGGCTCGCCGCGGATAACCCCCGTGCAATTAAGCTCGTTGTCTTGCCCGTCCATTTCCATATTTTCTTTCCCATTGCGTGCTTCTAAGAAAAGGGCGTCGCGTCGCGTCGCGCTCGATCCTGGGAGCGAGTGACGGCGCAACGGAACCGAGCGAATCTCCGCTCGCGAATCGTTTCTTGTGTAGCGCGTTTAATGAGCTATCACGATGCCGTAGGGACTCCAGGAATAAATTAGTCCGTGGTCGATGCTCCTTGGAATAGTTCGTGCCGCTTAGATTACCTTTCAGATAGCTTAACATTCCGGTAGCCACGTCCCTGTAAAACGCACACGTGATGATAGCTCACCTTTCTTTCTGATAGGCCGGGCAAGTTGCTTGATTTAATAGACACGGAGCTTCTGTGTAATTTAAGGATGCTGGAGGAATCTACATGGTACATGGTAGCGAGGAGAATGACTGAGGTAGTGCACTCTGGAGGATTGTACTCTGGCTGGAATTGAAGTTCGCGATGAGTTGATTCGTAAAGAAAGTTGTAGATTGCTGAGGATATTGGATTCATGCATCAGATACTTATATATAGAAGGAGGAATCCAACAAAGTTGGAACTCTTTCCCAGACACGAGTACCTACCAACTATGTGCCCTGATACGTTCATAAAATCATCCGTAAATGATATTAATCTTCTTAACAAAATCTCAGTCATTCATAATAAAGTTTACAGGGCAATCTTCCTAAATCAAAACACCCAATAGTATTCCTCGCCTCGACACCTTTAGACATAAGTACCTACCAATATCCATATTTCTTCTCTCTTTATTCAAGTACCTATGCAGCATAAAAATTGAATCAGATGTTTATAAATACACGTAAACTACCCCCATCGTATTCCCGATACTTCTCCGTTCGCTTTACGGTAGGTCATTTCGATGAGAACGTCGCGGGCCTCGTTAAAGCAGGATTAAGCTTATGATAGAAGAGGATTAAGAAGAAGAGGAACAGGATCGCGGGCGCTTTATACGGTGTTAAGGTCTTTCATTAAACGCATACTGGCGCGCAATTAACGTTCATTAGATGCTGGGGGCTAAGAGAATGCGAGGAATCACGTTAACCAAGAACAACCGGGGATCAGGGAAATTGTAAATAAAGTATAAGGAGCCGCGTAAATTGTCCGTCGGAACGTACCTTCGGAATGCAGAAATTTCTGCGTTCCGTGGCTTCGGTAAGGAAGCCCCTCTAACCGCATCGGATTATCGCGAGCCATGCACACCTTCTTCGATCATTCTTCCATCCGTTCCTCCGTCGAACGCTGCGTGTAGCTCCTTTAATCGCCGCTCATACATTGCCGCTTCTACCCCCGGGGATACTAGCGGAGATCTTCCACGAAGTCTCTCCTCCTGGGATGCGTAGCTGATATTCACAGAATAGGGAGAAAATAAGACATTGCTGTCTTATGTTGCTCTTTGTTGCCAGTGACGTTTGAGAAAGGTACAGTTAGAGTGTCAGTAGGTTCTTCGGCGAGAATGGGAATAGGGAAGTTCAAAGGGATAGTAAAATATCGCCGTGCAAGTTACTGGACTATCAAGTAGAGAGTGTCATTTTATTGTAGTTGGGAAAAATGGTGGAGTCGGCAGTTGAAACGTATTGCCTTGCAAAGTTATTGGGTTGGAGGAACACTAAATGAGTTCTTCGTCACTCGTGACAGGGCTACTCTTATTTGGTCACACTTTTATACGACCCAGAGCCTCAAACTACTATATAATGTCCTAAAAGTATATTGATTACTTACTTTCCTGGGCTTTTTACTCAACAAGAAGACACTACTAGAGGGACTTCAATTTAACCCCTGAAGTAGACGAAGCTCGACAAAAGGCTCACCTTCGTGCATATTTATAACCGAGGCACATATCAGTGGATATTTCACGCGGCACTTAATCGCACATTCCTGCGGCACCGCGACATACCATAAACAGCTCCGCGACAAATTGCCACGCGCGTCAGGGTGCTGCGTTAGTCGCCGCCGCGGAGCGGATAAGAGGATAAGGAGCGTGGAAGGAGGGTCCCATCAATCGCCATCACGATCAGTGATTACGAATTCCCCGTCATAATTCTCGCCGCGGCCAGCGGTAAGAAAATTACAAGCGGAAGTCGGGGGACCCGGGGGACACCTCGGTGTCCGGAAGGCGAGCCGTGAGCGGATGCCGCGGATCTACCCCCAACACCCTCTGTCGCGGCGATTAATATTTTTAACGGCGACAAGCACACGAGTAGATGGAAACGGGCAGATAGCATCCCGCTATCGCGAACACTGCTGGCGGGGATCAGATAGATCGCGCTACCGTTCGTCCTCGTTGCCGCGTACCCGTGGCAGTCGTTCCAGGCAATCTTGGCCACAGGTGGTTCCGTTGGTGGGCAAGAAGAAGAAGATGTCAACGGCTGGAGTTAAAGTTCGAGGCACAATGGGGACGCCGTAATGCACCGGTCGACAGACGCGCGGATTCCGAGGCACGGCTGCACGCCGCCAACAGAGGAATGGTGTAAACTAGGATTCCAGCGTGTACTTTATGGAGATACAAGCTAACAGCGCCGGTTCGCGGTACGCCATTAGCCTGGCATGGTAAAAAATCCTCCATCGAAAAAGAGGGAAAGATGTTGCGTGGCTGGAGTTAATTGGCATTCGAGTTGCGTGAACATAAACATGATTCCGTCGAGGGGATGCTAAGGATGACGGCTTGATTAGAGGAGCGTGATCGCAGAGGTTGGAAGTCGGCGAGGCTAGTTGGAATCAGTATTTCGAATGGAGGGAAAGTTTTACTTTCGTTACTTTCGTTTCTGCTCGACTAGTGTCTTATGGTGTTGAACTTTTGGGTGGAAGCATCTGGCGGTGTTCTGTTTCAAGCTGTTCATTGTTTCTTTCTGTATTGTTTTCCTACAACATTGATTTCGATAATCCTTCAGAATAGTGCAACAGAAAAAACTCTTAATTCGTAGCTAAAATCCTACCAATTTGAACATTCGCTGCTATCAAAACCAACCCTTATAATGATCGATTATCTATAGATACATGTATATCAAAGAAGTCCTGACTCATCAACCCCTAGCTCAAACCATTTCACCCACGAACGTGAAATGTGGCAGGTACATTGCTTTTATGACGTGGGCTAAGGGAAGATTTTTGGATATTCCGTCCCTCAGGAAGTGAAAAGGGGCAAAACGTATTTTTTCAGATTTCTTAATATCCCTTAGGCTCGACTAGATATCAACTTGGTGTTTAGTTACAAAGGTTACCCACGCAAATGCCTAGAAACCAACATATACATATGTAAGTGTTCTTTAAGCAAAGGCTGCTTTACAGAAATTACACATAAAATTGTTTCAAGAAACAGATATAAAAGTAACTCCTTTTTAGAATTCTACCGAAGCAAAGCGCGGTTTTTTTCTAGTAACTTGTAAGTGTGGGTTGAGGATAGCAGCCGCTGTGGTATTCAGGAATAGGTACTCTTTTACTTTTTTTAAACAATGTAAATTGTTATTGTGAACTATAATAATGTGCGCTGTAGCTTGTAGCATTTGGAAATTGCCTTTGCCTAACGTTTCATGACGTTCTCGGCCACGTGCACACGGTGATTCGTCCTCGAGAGATATTCTACACGCTGTTGAAAGTATTTACGCGTACTTACGCGCCAACTTTGAAGCCCGTTCACTAACAATGACTCTCGCGATTTGACTTGCTAATAGCTCCCTAGCCCGACATTGTAATGTGTTTACGCCGCGGTAAATTGACGCGCCATTACCCTGGATCATAATCGTCGAGAAAACATTTTCTAAATTGCGTGTGCGTAAGCGCATTCGCGTTTAGAGTCGTGCCCGGGGCTGTGAGTACAGGCGAGATCGTGTGTAACGCGGCTTTGTGCAAACGCGTGTTCCACTTTTTGGTACGTCTATCTTAGAATAACAAGAGAATTATAGTCCATTACCGTTTCTTTCCCTCATTAATGGACGCCGCGGTTGTCATCGTAAATCAACCTTATTATCTACCATCTTTCGATTCCAAGGGATGACGCTTGCAATTATTTCACCTGGTCTCCCAACAGTAACCTATGTAGTCTACCATGTGGTACGCATTTAGAATTTATTTACATTTCTCGACGTTTACAAGCGGAGTACACTCATTTATCAGAAGATGCCTCTGTCCCTACGTAAGTGACTATAATCATTTCCTTGCCCCCTCGTATCATGAATCACTAAATCAACATAAAAAAAGCATAAAACTATTATATCTACCAACAATTCGCCTCAACACAGTGGACTCGAAAGCAGTCACGTGTGAGGAAATAGGAGCCCCCGCATCTGGGAATTATCACGGTCTAAGGATTAATTTGAATCTACGTAACGTAAGATCTTTGAGATCAGTGGAACAGGAAAGAAACCTCTCCCAATTACCTCCACTGAAATCAATCATCGCGATCACAAAAATCACACCTCGTTCCTCGCCCCTTAATGGACGAATAATCGAGTCGTGGCCTACGTGTCTCCCAATTATCGACGAAGGAACGTTCCGCGCGATACTCGAGCGTTCGCCGTGCGCCACGAGCGATTGGCTTGAATGGAAAAGCGGTCCGTACCGTTCCAGTCACGCGTTCTCGAGCACCGTCGATCCCAGATGATTGATCAATTACGGTGGTGCCGTTTCGGAGCGGGCGTGCCGCGAGTGCACGTTTAACTATCCGCGAGCCGGGCGTGTGGGCCGTGACAAACGAGCCTCGAATTGGGAGCCCGCCTGGATTCGAGCGCGCGAATCGGCTCTGAAGCCGAATAGCAAAGGTCGCGGTTGCGTGTCAGGGATCGATTATGCGGGGTATCGACTGTAAATCCCGAGAGCCGCGAGATAAATCACCGCCGAGCGAGGTTTACGCCCGTGCGTGTAAACAGGCGCGCGCTTCCCGACGCTGCCCGGCTTCATCTTCCGACGTCGGGGAATATCCTGCCCGTAGTTAACCTTTTGCGGTCCTGGCGTGCATGCCAGCATTGCCGGCCGCAAGGATTGCCGGACGTTGTGGTCCAAGTGCGAGGCGTGTCGAGCTTCAGATCGATCATAGATTTTCTTCTGCCTGACATTTGAGTGCCGTTTCTTCCAACACCTGGTGCAGGATGTTCTGCGCAAGGCAATGGGACTTTTCGAGCATGTTGCTGTTTGGCAGGTCGTTCTGACTTGGAAAGATCGTGTACTTGCAGCTGGTTCATTTTATTCTGGCTTCTGCAACGTATGTAGATACAGTAGGACTAATTGCTGGGTTTTGTTAGGAGAAATAACTGGATGCTTCGGAATTATTCTCTGATGTTGGACTCCTCTGATTCTCCCTTCCACCACATGTTAGAATAAGCGAACTTTTGCTTTATTGAACGGATACAAGGAAACATTTATGGATGTGTATTCCTTGTACCGATACGAATTCGGATAATAAGAGTTTAGTAAACATGTTCGATAAGTCAGGTACTGGGACATAATTCGTTCGGATAAATGGGATTCTACTGTACACGGTGGCGAGTTGCGCATTTCACATGATGGGCATTCGTTTGGTGAACTTTTCTGTAATATTAATAATTTGTGAATATGGTGGTAGAGTAAAGTCACACCATAGAACTTTGCCTAGACTATATCCATTAAATCCGTTAAAAATGTTCCCGAAACGTAGGTATGTCAAGTCTTTAGCAGTTTGAGCGGCCAGGGTGTAGGTATGAGGCATTGAGAGCAACAACGGACTTGAGTTATAGTAATAATGTATTCCAATAGACTGTACTAAGCATATAAAATAGGAAATAATATTTTTTTTCAATGTAAGCAAGGCTGCTCTTGCTCTCAGTGCCTCATATGCCCGTTGACAAGAGTTTTACTATTGATAGTGGGTGCGTAACTTGTAGTATTTGCCAAAAGTATTTAATATACTTTTGTTTGTGGTATTTGCCAAAAGTATTTAATATACTTTTGTTTGTGGTATTTACCAAAAGTATTTAATATACTTTTGTTTGTGGTATTTACCAAAAGTATTTAATATACTTTTGTTTGTGGTATTTGCCAAAAGTATTTAATATACTTTTGTTTGTGGTATTTGCCAAAAGTATTTAATATACTTTTGTTTGTGGTATTTGCCAAAAGTATTTAATATACCTTTGCTCGAGTCGCCGATCACAGATCGTTTATGAATTAGTATCAGTAACCCAACAAATCCCTCATGAACAGGTGACTAATAGCAGCGATGCCAGTGAAACGACAGAATATTCTTGCAGAAGGACACAGCGTGCACCCGGAAGCCTGGAACAGTAACGAAGCCTCGGTATCGTCGGGGCTAAATTGACGTGTTCTTGTCAGTTACAACGCGGCGGCTTCTAATTACGTTCTTCCCATTGGCTTCCCTCTCGCTGGCTCACGGCGCGCCGAGGTCCGTCGCGTTTCGCTACGTTCCTCGCGCGCGGAATGCTTCACGCGCAGTAAAACCAGCCACGGGCAGCAGACTTTGTTGCCTTTACGATCCTGATTTAATCGCGGATAATTCTGCGTTTCGTTGCTGAAATTGCTCGCCACGCGTTAACCGCCGTTTCGGGGACTAGAATTATTTAATCGCGCGTGAAATCGCGGCACTGAAACGCTCCGCCGCTGGGACAGCTTCTCGCGTTAGGTAGGACTGTCAAAAATTGAACCGTGGCGAAGCACGTCGCCTTTTTGCCGGGTGGGATATAAATTGCGGGCGATTTTTATCGCCGCTAACTCCCGCGGTTCGCTTCTTCGCTTCTGCCGCGCTGTTCAACTCGGCGAATCACCTGGCGTAATGCGCTCGCTCGTAAAATCTTAAACGCGTTATTACCGCCGTAACATTTGCCCCCGGTCGACGGGGCCGTTTGAATACGCGCGATGGAAAAATGCGGCTGCACTGTGACATTCTGTGCAAGATTGAGAAAATTAGTGGTGGTAGTAAGTTTTGGCGAGATGAATGTTGACAAACGATATGTTACTGCGTGTTTTCTGGAAAAATAATGTAACTTAAATTTGTATAAGGCACAGGGGAAATGAGAGTCCATACGAGGGATACACTAAATCAGCGTTTCCCAAATTATAAGTTGGAGGATGTTGGTATTTAGATGCAGATAGGTGTTTTGTGAAAATATCGAGAAACCGAAAGAATTATAGATATTTGGATATTTGTATTCAATTTCGATTTATAATATATTACTGAGATTTGAAAAGTAGTGATATTCCGAGAAACATAATTTGAGAAGTGGCAAGCTAAGTGTTTACAAAGAACATACTAACTTATTATTATTACAATTGAAGATGATCCATATCATTTCTTTTAGTATTTCTATTAGTCAATGCATATTCTCTTCCAAATGGGACTGCATGACTCACAGTTCTCATAGCAAGCAACATAATTTCCACTTAAAATATTTGCATCATTTTGATATTATTTAAAAGCTGATATAAGAAAAAGTCGTAAAACTGTAGACAATATTTAATGTCACAGAGCTAAGAACAACTTTCTCTTTATTCCAAATGAATGTGTCTTCCCATGTAGAAAAATTCTTTTGAGTTTCTTACGGAAGCTTTTTTCAAAAACTCGTTTCTCTTAGGGTTCGTTTTAAAGGATCTTTTTCTTATCAAATTAATACGAAAGAGTGACTTCGTTTTATCCGAAAGCGTTTGGTAGGTGAACTACTGAAACTACATGTCACGTATGATAATTGCATTCTCGTCGGAACCACTGCTTATCAGGCTTATCACGGAAACTACTACCTTATCGTCAGAGGACGAGAGGGGAAGGAATTCGAGCTTTCACTGTTTCCCTCCCTTCTTGTTTGGCGCTGGGCTCGATATCCACGGCTTAGCAGGTGGTTCCCTCTGCGGCAAATCACTGTACTCATGCTCGTCCTGCTCCCCGTATCCTGGCATGTCCTTTTATCCTTCCTCCTAGCAGGAACAATCGATTTTTCAAAAATAAAAATCATAATATTCATCCTACATTCTCGTGGTAAAGTAGAACGTAAACCAAGAAGCATTGCCTTCCACCAAACCTTCAAAACCAAAAAATTGTGTTCTTTTTAATTGAAAGGTCCTTACTGGCTCTGAGGAGAACTGGACAGGAATCTTCTTGTCCATCAGGATGCGCGCTTCGATGTCATTTAACCGCGAATTTCAATTACGAATCGAAAGAATTCTCTGTAACAATTATACGGACCTTTATTCCCTATTTTGTACTCACATCACTTTTCTCACTGCACGGGCGAATGATTAAAAGAACATTATTTATGTTCCCAAATTCACAAGTAGATAGATCTAAAAGCGCAGGACTACCTAAATACTCTATAACTGATAGAACGTCTTATGCAATCATCAGTCCTTCACTTGCACGTACGTAGACAAGACCACGTCATAGATATATGTCTTCCTGTGGAATTATATTAAATCTGAATCTAAGTAAGTTTAATTAATTAACCTAAAATTAGTGAACTCAACATCGTAACCAGAAATTCAGAAACTGCCGTTGCAGCAGTGTCCAAAAGCAAAGGTGTACAAAGCACTCGGGGTGCTGACGCTTGGACGTGGAAGCAGCGCGTCGACCGATTCTTTTCACGAATCGCCAAACGGTATCCTGACAGCTTGTCTGGGGTATATACACCTAGTGCGTTTAGTGCGAATGGGAAGTTTCGGAGAGGGTAACCGTAGCGCCAACGGCTGCACTATACACGTGCCAGCCTCCTTTGTTTAATTACAATACGACCACGCACCGCGCAAGTAGACAGGGTAATTATTGGTTACAATGAATGGGATTAGGGTTGCTCGGCGCTTTTTTCTTTGTTCTAGTCGCGGGCAACATTTGGCATCCGTCGGTAGCTCGCGTACGTTCGTACACGCGACAACGGTCGCCTGCCCGCACACCGTCCGCGTATCGCTATGCGCCTGCTATTGCAGCTATTACATCGCCATTAATGGCACTTCACAATGTAATTTCCAGTCCCTCGCCCTTCCTCCCTCGCCCCTTCTCCTCGCCCCTCTCCCTGGCTACCTTCACCCTCTTCTTTCCCGCGTGATTTTCAAGCATCGCTTCCCATCACTTTCTATCGCGAGAGGAAGACAGAGATAGTCCTCCTATCGTGGATTATTAAAATTTTGACGATCTATAGACTGCCATGCCACATTTCGCTCACTCCACTTTGGGTTTAACATTGCTCGGACTGGGTTAGCGTAAAGGTAGAATTACTTGCGCCGATTAATCTCTCAAGTCAAATTTAACTGACGATGACTTCACCTGTGTAATTCGGTCTGTGAATTCATCAAATACCTCATTCGAAATATGTATCTTCGTAGGTGACGAGATGCATTTGTGCGATCCCAAGAGCGCAGATGTAACGAACTTTCATTCAGATAGAGCGTTCCGCGGAGAAAAAATGGCATGATGGGGACAGATTGTACTTGCAAATGTGAGTTTTGTCGTACACGCGTTCGCCTGTGCGGGTTCCGAGCGACCAAGCGTGTCGTTATCATTGTCTTCGCATTGCAAACTGCGGCCACGGAACCATTAACGCGCATATGCTTATCATGCGTTTCCGCTCGTGCGTGCGCGTCCACGTACGAGCCATTCCGCGTCGAGAGGAATACTAAATAACGTGCTGTCTCCTTTCGAAGCTTCGCTCGCATTCGCGGTATTTAGCGATACCTCCGCTTTATGCAAAATTTCAGCGTGTCCTCGGGAATTGTCCAGTGTCTCATTGGCGAGCTCTGATTATATTACTCGAAATAATTGCAGGATATATATTTGTATGCGATTTAAGCGGACGAAACAATTGTCAGCGTCGATGGACGTATCATCTTTGTTAAATATTCTCTGTTGACAATATTTCCGCCGCACATTCGATGCCACTTGTTTCGTCGCATCTTAGCAGCGCGTCAATCGAGGATGAAGCTTGGAGACGCTCAGTTACCGATTCTGGGTACATGTTTCCCTTTCTGAAATTGTCGGTTGGCAGCGATCCTCCGAAGAGGGACACGCGTCCGTTCAGCGACATGGAATCGCGTCTACGCCACGCTCGAAAACGGCCGATTCCAATCTGCGAAATTTATCCCTTTCGGGTTTAAGTGCGAGCTTCAACATAAACTCGCACGACACGCGAATAAAATCGCCTCGTAACCGGAGGCCACTGCGCGGAGCCGCCACTTAAGCAGATACTGAAATACTGGCCCTGGGGCCGCTTCCGGCTAACGATCGCTCTCTCCGACGGTGAATTGCCACCGTCGATTCGACGAAAAACGCGATTCTCACGGGTCCCCGCCGCCGCGCCGTTGTCAATTTATGTGATCCCCGCGCCGCGTCGCGTCGAGTAGGTATTTCTTTCTTTTTTCCGAGAACCAGGGGGATCTAGTCGCGCTGAAGGGAATCCATGTTTTAGTTTAGTTTAGAATTACCTGCGCTGGTAACACTAGTATCCTGTGCGCCGCTTCCTAACCCTGCGGGATCACGTTTCCTGTGGTTTCGAAAACATAGTTTTCTTGAGAAATATGGAGGAGGATTTTTGCATACCGATAGGGTTGCGACGAGCATTTCCGCGATACTTTTGGTACTCAATTTCAGTGCTGTTACTTCCAGTGTAGATACATTGCTATACATAGATATAAGACAAACAGTGATGGATGAGTGATGAGATTTCAAGAAGATCGAAACTCTACCGACACTCTAAAATACTTGGCAGAATAGCTAGCCTTTGCAAAACATCCAACTCCAAAAATTCCAAGTCTCATTGGACCATTATTAATTAAATGGAATGTTAATCACGGAAAGCAGTTACTCGCGAACAGCAGGGGACAGTAGAGAGGAGCGTGAATAAGGAACGTACCAATACCGACGCTGATCTAGGACCAACCGAGGCGAAGAGGGGAGTAGAGAGAAAGAGAGGATGAGAGAGCAGATGGAGAGAGAACTGTTTATCTTGCTACCGGCGGTACGTATCGGTCAATATGTGCCCAGCCTCTGAGCACACAGGCTGCATACGTAGGTACATAGGTTCCTACCTCTTCCTCCAGGCGTGATAGCGACGGGGGAGGAAGAGGGATGAGGCGGTGCACAGGTAGGGGGAGAGGGAGGCTGGTGGTGGTGGTTGCCTGTGGACTGCACATTACGTGGCGCATTATGCGCGTACACAGGGAGCCTTATCTGCACGGGCACGTCCGGGTAATTTAGTCTGGCACTCCTCACGACGATGCTTCTTCTTCTCCGGCTGCTTGTCCACCTTTTGATCTCTCGTTTCTCTCCTTCTTCCTCCGCGAAAAATTCGTCGAACCGCGGGGATGACAGCACAATCGTGTGGAAACTTCGTGATCCGGCTGCTCCTTGATCGGTACCGATTCAGCTCGCAACGAAGTTCTAGGTAATCTGGAACCAATTCCTCGCTTCCCGTAGTCGTTCCGTAGGCGATTTTGTTGGAGGTTAGAAGACCATGCTCTTGTAGTGTTTAGGGGAGACTTGGATAACAGTGCGTGATCCCCTGAGTTCTTGAAGAGTAGGGGAGAGGTGCTATAAAAGGGACACTTTTGTTTAGCGTCCATTTCTGACAATGTCTTTATAGGTATTTAAAAAACAACTACATCACAAGAAAGCGTGTTTATTTCCCTTCAATAAAAGTATATTGCACATTCATCAATTGTAGTAGAAAATAACAAAATCTTCGATTTACAAAAAAGTGGGAAATGTCCCTTTTACGACTAGGTGGTTTTAAATGGGACAGTATACGTCATGAAAGAGACACGTTAATAAAAATAAACTTATTAAGTATTACAATTATAATTCTAAATCTTAATGATACAAATTTTAATGATGTAACACTTTAACACTTTGTATATACCTTGATCTCAGAACACGACACAGAACACCACTGAAAATTTTACTTTTACTGCTGAAAAACATCAACCGTGGATTACTACTCTGTTGCAAGTGAGGCCGTAGTGAAATTTACGTCAACCGACTAGGCACTAGTGTTGCAACAAACAGGAAAATAACTTGCATGTCTAATGCGTTTAGAATTTTAGAAATTCGATTTGTCCCTTTTAAGACGTGTCCCCTTTATGGCACCTATCCCCTACATACGTCATAATCCTCAGTACCTACACAACCGCTCAGTGCAGTTATAGGTATATTCGCATATCTACTTCAAATTTAAATATACAAAAATTGAATTCCTTTCAAACTACCATGTCCCATACCCCTTCACTCTTTGTACATCCATGTTACACTTTCAGCTTTAAAATTCGTCACTCACTATCAATTATCTTACATAATAGCTACATATATTGTCTCGGTAAGTCGCAAGTTTTACGATTCCAAGTACTTCTGCAAAATGTCTCCGCCCCATTAGCTCAGAATGACAAATATCAAGGAAATTCAGACGCGAGTCCTTCACGGGGATTGCCAGCACGCCTAGCGCACGCTGCAGATGGTGGGTCCCCGATCCTCTGGAAGCGGTGCTCGCGAGCGTAACGAACACGTAGTCGGAAGGATGATATTGCGATGGCCAATTCCATCCCGCGATCCGGTCACCTTTGTCCGATTCGCTAAAGGATAATCGAGGCTCGCGATGCGAATGACTTGCAGCAAGCAACGAGCTGGACGTGTCCCGATGCATTGTGCACGGTTGCGCAACAAAGGGGGAGGGCAGGGTGGGCCGAGAGAGGAGACGCGTCGCGATCCGATTGATTTTTGGATGATACTGCAGTTGCATTGTCATCGGAGCTGTTGCGCGTTTCAATTACGCGCTGCTCGATGCTCGGAAGAGTAATTAGCCTCGTTTCCAGCCGCGTCATGACGCTGCTGCACGTCCTCCTCTTTTACAGCTTTATTAAGAGCCGTGAAAAACGCGCATGATTCTGTTGGAGATCGACACGCGTGCGGGTCTGCTTTCATTCTTCCAAGATTTTCGTATGATCAGTGCGATATGAATTATATGTAGGTAAGTCGTCAAAATTTTGTTTCCCCTTTAACAGTTTCGCTGTGGGTGTTCTGCCTCGGCAAATATTGATAGTGCGGAAATACGCCAAATGACGGCTTTCGCAGCGAAAGTGTTTTTGGGGGATATCCAATTAGGAATGATAGTTAGTTTTAGAGCGTAAGAGAACAGGATGTCTTAACAGTTTGAGGACAAATTATATTATGGACAAAATAACTGCTTTACAAATATAAAACAAAATCTTAGAAATCAATAAATCTTTACAGTAAAGGAATAACTAAATATAAAACTTTAATAACCCACTTTATTCATTTCATAAATTACATACAACATTCCAGCACAAAACCCTACATGTTAAGCTGCCTCGTCAAATACTAGGTACTATCAGCAAATTGGGAAGTTCAATGCTTAGAAGTTTTAATATACTTAAAGATATTTTACTGTAAAATTTTTACAAGTTACTACATTACTTTAAGTTTCTTTTACTCACCCCCACATACGTATATAACGAAGCATCTACGACAAGCTTCAACCGTATATACCATAACATACTAGAGTGGAATTCAAACATCGCACACCTTTCAGAAGGAAGAACCAGTAGCCACTGTGACTGCGCCCGATTGCCCACATTGATGTATCTTGATTACAACCCTATCACCCCGCGGTACTCCACGCGGTACTCCTCGTCTTCTTTTCGTAGAGTAATTACCCGGCGCAACGCGGCGCGGAGAACTCGTGCGTGTGTGCCGTGCAGGCTCCGGCACGATGCGAGTTAAAAACAGAAACAGAGGGTTGCGATTAAATAAACTTTTCTATCTGGAATGGCCGGTGTGCAGGGAGGTGGTTAGGCCCGACCGGTAGCGTCGGGCTGGTATAAGTGCAGGGATCGACCGTGGGTGATTTGCACTTTGGCTGGACGACGGAGCGTGTAAAGCGTGTACGTCTCCTCGTGTAACGAGAGGAACGAGTGGTCAGCGCGGGGTGGCACTGTAATTACGCTTCCCGATCGAGATATCGATTACGTTTACAATGGCAATTTAATCGACTCGCGCTATCTTTAGAGATGCCAGACGAGCCCTGGCCACCGCCCGTCTAGGTAATGCCAATCATTTGCATTTCGCTGGGAGACGAGCGCGACCCCGCTTATCATCGGGGGCTGGAAAATTACGCGCGTCGCTGCCCCGCGCAAGATGGCATTGTAATTAGACCGATGCCTGATTAAGATGTCGATTGTGCGTACATACGCCGCTCTGAAACGGCGCGACCGTGTAACGACGCTCTTGGGGGGCAGATCATAGCCGATCCGTGCTTTCGGCGTGCACGCAGGGAACGCCTATGGAAAATGAAAAATTGACACTGGGCAGGGGGATTGCACAGTGATATTGTAATTACGCCGATGCCTCGCCGAGATACCCCCGATGCACCGGGAATGCAAGGGAAATTGAAGGGAAAAACCGCCGTTGCAAAGTGGGAAATTAACCCTCAGACTGTATACAGATCGAGATTATTATTCTCTAAGTGATTTCCCCTGTTTCTCTGTGCTTCTTAGATAATTAATCATTTCGATCCTTCCTGTGGTTCGGTGATGATTTCGTGACTTGAAAATGTACTTGCAAATGGTTTAAATTCTGATATAAGATTGGAATCTAGTTATATGGAATTTAATTATACTTACAAGTAACTACCTTTTTGTTTTTGTTTCAGGTACTCCTATAAGCTTCAAGCATATTCTGGTAGACTGTCATTACACTTGTAAGTACTGTTTTTGTTCTTCGAGAGTCATATTGAATTCAAACGTATGCCATCAGATCGCGATAGTACTTGCGATGCTCTAAACCCTTGAGGCCCAATAAATAATCGAAGATAGGGACTTTATCGACTAGAATCTCAATTGCATTTCAGCACTCGTGACACACAGAAATAACCATGCAGTAACAAACGAGCGCGCCTGACGCGAAATCAGGTTTGGTTAATTATCGGTCTGCTGGTAAACGATCGCGTCGCATCACGACCGAGTTTAATGAATTTTCCCTGTAAAACGCGCCCCTCGGGCGACTGCAAAAGATTACACGGTAATGGAGAGTGATTATAATAACGGCACGCTCATAATGCGCGCGATTCAGGGAAACAGGCCGATAATGCGCGCGCGCGTTACGCACCCACACGCGCCGTAATTGCGTTTCTTTCCGTGCATTAATTCGCGATTCGGCTGGCTGTGCGTGGACACCGGCATGTGACTGAAATTTCGTTGAAAAAGCTCATTGCTTGCGGCGGACACGGGGTGCAGAGGGATTTATGAACGCGCTGTAACGTGTCGGTGGCAATGATCACGGGCCAGTTGCAATTAACGAGCCAATACTTTTGATACGCGCGCGTCATTTGCCAGCGTCGTTGAAAACCGAAGCAACGTGTTTTTACGTTAGCAATTCCTTTTTCTACTTTCGTGGTCTCGGCGTTTTTCATACATCCGCCACCCTACTTCTTCATTTTCTCTCTTGGCGGGGTTAATTACGTTATTTCGAACCGGGCTTTACTCGCGGCGCAATCAGTTTTGCTTGCGTGCGGTGGACGTATTAATTTTCGTGCATTCCCAATGAGGACACCTGCTCCGCGCAATAATTTCTTCGTGTGTAGGTACGGGGGAGTGCAAATGGCGTCGATTTACAGAAAGTTTCGATATTCTTGCTCTAAACACATGCAAATTCGTTCTTTTAATAGTTTAGTAAATGGTGTTTCTCTAGTAGTGGAAAATTGTCCAAGTGACCAGCAAAAGAACATTCTCGATCTGTGAATGTAAACTATAGAGCATATTGGAGTATGCAAGTAGCAATTTTGTGTTTCTGCGGAAATTCACTCTGAAGGGGTGAATTAAGTCAGCCCTTAAAGTTACTGCGCTTTTTCGATTTTTTTTTTAAATATAAGCCCATAAATGAGAAGGGGTGAAGATTGAGTATAACGCCTATGGAACGAGTGCAATGCGACTCGCGGAAATTAATTCCCCGTATCCAGATTTATGCTTGTCAATGGAACAGTGGAGTAATATTTTGCCGATTATTCCCTCGTAATTCCTCGCACTTGCCTTCGCGCATTTCCGCCGTTAATCTCGCACAGGTAGCCTCGTTTGGGCAACAATGAACGCGCACTTGAGATTTATTCCTGGCCGCGTGCTTGTACGAGGCACGCTGCGTGGCCCCGGTTTTGACCCACTATGATGCAAATTGCGACAGATCGCGGCCCGGCTACGTACGCACGGTCTCGATTTAAATCTGAAAAGTCGCCCTTACGCGCCACCGGCCGACCCGTCGAGTGGCGTTAGCATGAGAAAGGGAGACGTGCTTCTTTCGCAGGGGAAACAGGAGCTTTTTGGCGAAAGGCGCTTGAGAACCACGACCGTAGACCTGGAGATCTTTCTAATCGGGATTATGTATTGGAAATTTAGGTTCCATTGGATCCTTGTTATTGAGACCTCTGAGAGTGTAAGCACTGTAGCAGATGCCTCTTGCAAGTAGGGCTGGGACTATTCGAATAATTAAATATTCGAATATTTTACAAGTGTTCGAATGCTACGAATAAACTTCGAATATTTGAGTATTCGAATGTTATGAATAAACTTCAAATATTTGAGTATTCGAATGCTACGAATAAACTTCGAATATTTGAGTATTCGAATGCTACGAATAAACTTCGAATATTTGAGTATTCGAATGCTACGAATAAACTTCGAATATTTGAGTATTCGAATGTTATTATTCGAATATCAATGTATTTGAATGTTATTATTCGAATACCGATGTATTCGAATAGTACGGTGTGAAGTGGGTCAAAATTAGCTTACAAGATTTCACCTTGATAAATGAACCTAAAGAACTTGATTTATAATTCACACCATACTATTCGAATACACCAGTATTCGAATACTTAAATATTCGAATAGTATTCGAATACTTGGATATTCGAATTATATTCGAATACTTGGATATTCGAATTATATTCGCTAAATAATTGAGCAACTGAAGTATTTAAATATTCAAATACCGAAAAATTGGACAAATAGTCCCAGCCCTAATTGCAAGCTGTTGCTGTTCTAGAATTTATATTAAAGTTGGCTGCAGTGATAAAAAATCTTTTATGCTTAATCTTAATTCAAGTGTCTGTATAGTTATTATTCAGTTCTTGTAATGTCTTCAATCCAAATGAAGAATATAAGGTCGCATGTTGGTTTACTATGTACCCTGAAAGGTCAGTAATAGTTCAAACGCGAAGTGTGAAGTGTGAATGACAGGTGGATGCCACGACTTCATTATTCGGATGTTGCTCGCTGGACGCGTAGAGAGTATAATTATACGTAGAATCTCATTAAATCGAAGAACGTGGCTCTGAAGGATAGCGAATATATTATGTAGACTCGTACGTGTAATTTCGGTCTTAATAAGTTCTCATCGTTACGGTAATTAGAGAAATTAAACTGGAAATATGAAAACTAAAGACGCTTCTCCGACATCGACCATTCGATGGCTTAGTGCACAAATATTGCGTGTCTACTTTTAGTGTTTTCAAGAAAAACAGATTTAAATATGTAATGGTACGCAAGATTCAGGGAACTCCAATGAATAAAAGTATCATTTTTAACAAATTGATGAAATAAATAAAAATGTGACTTTTATGCAGCATGAAGAAACAGTCAATAATTATTTGTTCCATATAAAAACTCAAATTTCACAAACAGTGGATATTCAACATTTGTGCACTAAGCCACCGATATGTTTCCAATTCACCACCGTAAATACCTACTATTACAGTCTTCCGTAAAAATAAGAAACAAGAATAGGAAACTAAAAAGCTAATAGGTATACTTACCAATCTAATCACTAAGTCCTTCTGCTTGAGTCACTGCTTCCCTATTCAGGTAAACAAGCGACTCAGGTACAGGAGCTGCCATAAAACAAGTTACAAGCAGAAGATGAAAAATATCCGCAGTAAACATCGACGACTACACGCGTCGTAATCCCGATAGCAGATCGAGAACACTGCTTTCCGCGATAGCAGATGATTACGCAGATCCACGGGAATCATTACCAAGATACATCGATAAGCAAACAAGTCGCTGCTGCGGCGACTCCGGTAGATAATGGAAGGAGCAGACTGGGCAGGAATAAGTATCAATAACGAACAACGCCGATTACAAGCTTTAGAGCCGCGACGGTGGTTTCCGCGACGTCGAATGATTATAAATTTCCACTGGGCAGGGCTGTTTAGATATTTAGATAAGCAGCCGGGCCCGGGGTACGGCCGAGGGCAGGTAGAACACGGCCGCTCGGACGTGCATCCCCGCCGGCTCGTGATTAATATAAATGCAGGGAACTAACGAACCGTAACGACGCTGATGCCTGACAGGCGGAAACAGAATTTTCTGCGTATTCTAACGCTCCGCATTGTCTGTGACATTCCCGCACTTCAGGTACCGCGCGCGCGTTACCCACCTCCTGGAACATTGTCCCTAACCGTGTACCCGGCCTGTCACGCGCATAATGCCGCAACTTTAGCATTAATGTCTCACGGGCCAGGTATATGTTCTCGCATAATTAGCGCCGGTTTTTATGCGCCGCCGTGCCGAGGGAGGGAGAGAAGAAAAAAAACGGTCGCAGGGTCTCGGTCTCCATCCCTCTCTCTCTCTCTCTCTCCCTCTTCTCACGGGGGTAGCGCGATAACTATTTCTCTTCTCCCCAATGTCTCTCGTCCGCACCTTGTCCGCCAGAAGGACCCCGGAGCACCCCGAGCTTCTCACAAAACCCTTCCCTCCTCATTTGCATGCTCGGAGAGGACGAATGTATTCGTACGTATCGGCGGAACGTATGCACGGAGTGGAGCCTTGCTTGACGGGCTTTCTCAGGCTTCCTCGGGTGCGCCGAGACGAGAAAAAATATCGACGCGCCACAGACTACTCGGCGATTTGAATTTTTAAGGGCACAGAACCCCCTCTGGACGATGCACGTAACGATGCACGGGGACGAGTCGCGGGTAGCGCGAATCTGCTGAATAATTGCGAGGGACGGAGCGGAGAAACGAGTGATTGCGTGGTAAATGAAGATAGCGCATTGTGCTCGGTAACTGCGCGAGGATTATAGAACGTTCTCGTGTTTGTTTGCTGTATTAATAATCATCGCCAGGCTGCGGACCGCTATGTTCGGTTTATATGAATCTATGGCGGCCGTGTGGTTAAACGTGGCGTTGTTCGCGCGCGCCACGAAACGTGGTATATACAACTTGCAGTGGTGTTCACCGAAATGGGGAGGTACGTCGTACCGTTTGGGATGATAATCGAGGGATATTGGTGTATCGCGTGACACGCGAAAAAACAATACTCAGATCGAAAGCTGATTTCACAGGTTGCTAGGAATTCATTTTTTCCAAGCAAAGACTCACGGCAGAACGAAGTGAGCGACAATATAAACCAAGAATGGTATTATTCCCACTGATCATTCGCATTATAAACACAAGTGTTGCAGCGTTCAAATCGATTTTATGATTGTCAGACGCCTCTGACGCCCTCATACGTACCAGCGTCGACTCGACATCGAAATTCAATTTAAAGCCGCGGATCGGTTTCTAAAGACCATTGTCCCTTACATGAAAAGAAACGCCTTCGGAGCCTACTCAAAGCCCGAGAATCAAGTAACCGAAGCAAAGTGACCATTATGCATGGAATGATCCTCCCCCACCCGTCTGAAAACGGGCATAATACCCGCGATTATGTCAATAGAACCGCGCGTTCATCGGCCGTAGGAAAAGAATCTTTAAAGACATCTCGCGTGATCGCCGATTACTATCGTTACACTGTAATACCGCGCCGTCATTATACCTATTACCGCAATCGATGCCTGGGTAATCGATCATGGACCATTAGATCGCGACCAAGCCTACAGGATCCGTTGTTGAATGCACCTTATGTTGGAGGGCGTGTGCGCGGAGGCGCGTCGCTCTTCAAAGGCGAAAAGAAAAGGAAAGAAGGGAAATAGCTGTGCTCCCACAAATCGGTTCGGGCGCGTACCTGTGCATCCTGCAGGCCGCGGACTCTGATTTCGAGGAGGCGCGTCGACTTCTCGGGTCTCCCTTCGTGTTTCCTTGGCGATGCCGCGACAATGTGTTTGCTCGCGACGACAATCGAGCCTTCCAAGCAAACAGACAAGGAGCGGGGAGGCTCTTTTCAACTCGCCAATGAAATGTACCTACGATTACTTGGGCCCGTGGCGCAAAGGTCGAGTGGGGATCAATAGATCACCGATCGAGAGCATTGGGACAAGCTGAATGGCATCGGCGACACTTCGATTCTGAAAGGGGGGCCAGGCGCAGGTTCTACTGGCGAGGGCTCGTTAAACCCCCAAGGGCGGGCTCCTGCGACCCCTTCTCAGGTTGCCCAGGTGGAAGGCAAAGTCGAAGATCGTGCACTCGATCAGTTTCCCGCCGCAGTGTCACGAATCTCTTTGGCTTCGAAACGTCGCGAATCGTGCCCTTCGCGAGCTTCTGCTGGGATCCTGAAATCCTCTTACGAACCTAAAACAGCTCGAATCCTCTCGAGTGATTGTGAATTATTGATTGGTTCGATAATTTTGTGAATGGAGCTAAGTTTCTTGGTGAATTTTGTTTACTTCTGCGCCGTGCAAGAATGATACTGGAATTGTGAAATTAGTCGCGAATTGCATTTCTCACGAATCTTTCTGCTTCTTGGGTGTTAATTGCGAATTCCTTTGGCTTGGTGTCTTTTGAGCTTTGTGTCCTTTGCAATTTTAATCGTTTGGCGATCTTGGCGGCCTATGTTTACACGATTTTGGAATCGATTGGATGCTCTTTATTGTAGTTTTATACAAAAAATCTAATTTGTGCAGAATTATAAAATGTTAAAAGTAATTAAACGTATTTCGGGAAGTAGTGTTGAAAGAACTAAAAGGATAGCCTGTCAGAGAGTTTAGCAATTTACGTTCTAAAGTTGTTGCAACTATCAGCCCGAGGGACAGTGACATCGTGGAATTCCGTCAGGGGTGGAAAAATACAATTCCTATTCAATCGTTCCACGAAGGAGCGATCTCTGCTCCCGACCGCAAGAAGGTGTTCGAAGGTGTATCGCCGACACCGGTAGTTACCGTTCGATCGCTTATCGATCGGCGTAAATAGACGTGGATTAGCTCTAACGAGCTCCTAAGCAAATAAACCGACGCTGCCAGTCAGCACCAGAAAAGCCTTCCTCGGCGAGGATTGAGTTACTAACCGAAGCGCCCAGGATCAACCTAGCCTGGCACGGCTGACCTGTGAACACAGCAGAAGATCTCTCCTGAATCGATCATGCAAATAACGCGAGGTGCTCGATAAATCCTGCTGCATCAATAGGAGACGATTTTTCGTAGAAATTGAAGCACATTTCTCCCTTCATAAATTCTATTTGATCCTTATGAAAAAGGAATAATACACTTGGAATGCATTGCTTTCTTCATTCCCAACAATCTTGCAGAAATCTGCAGAGTTTACTAGCACCAAACGGTTTGAAAGATCCAAAGAAAACGAAAGAAAAAACACCGATCAAAAATAGAAGAATCATAAATCCTCATCTCTCCCAATCCCAGCACCTAAATTCCCCTTTCGCATAAACATTCCCCCGAAGCTGCTCGCTCCATCGACTATCTCGCTAGCAGAGCCACGAGGAGAGCAGAAAAGCTGGGACCAGCGACACGAAGGTGCATTAAAAGGCAGAGGAGGGAAAGAAGTAGAAGTACGTGGAAACGAGCCGCGGAGACCGAGATAACTGGTCGAAATTAAATCTCCATTAGGCGGAGCGTATGAATTATGAAGACGCAAGGACGAGACCGGCGAAGTAGAGAAAAAAGGGAAGATGGCCGAGGGTGGAGACGGTGCACAGGATTCGCGCGTACGCGTGGTTCGGGCGCGCAAGCGCGGCGGGATGCAGCCGACGTCTGCTAGAATGCAAGCAGGAACATCGAACTGACCGCGTACGCGAATGCAGTGAGTAGAACTGTTGCTCGTTGCATAATAAGCGCATGATTGATACGATCGCTCGGGTGATGCACGAAGTTGGGCCCCCGTCCGTGCCGTTGCGAAAGCAGCGTTCACCGTCGACGAGGTTCTACAACGACGCCTACCATCGGCCGCCCCCCTGGCTGCCTACGATCCCCGGCGAAATGCGCTGCACGTAGGTTAAATACGCGCTGGCACTCGGCGTACTTTGCTACTTTGTTCCTCCTCTCTGGTCTTTTGCACGGCGAAGGCAGTCGCGGCCGCTGCCGGATGAACGGCATCGATGCTGCCGGCGATACGACGTTTGCATTTATAGCGGCGCCGCTTTCAGTTATGCGACTCCCGCTGACATAAATCCGGCCAGCACGATCGCTCAGCCCCGGGAATAGGAATACTGATGATGCCTCGGCCGCTTGAAGAACTGGCCCCTTGCTCTATCGTTCAACTCTTTGCTGAGCCCTTCGATCAAGGCTTTCTTCCGTTGAGACCTGTAAGCGAGCGTTGGGAGATTGGGTGGTTGGCCGGGTTAGTCGCGATGTTTTTCGAGGGGTGTTCTAATTGAGATTCAAGGACTCGTATCTTCTCTGGGGATACCACTTGGGAGAGGAGAAATTCGCATGTGCGGTCTAAGTAATCAGTGCATGTGGACGTGTTGAAGAGTTTGTTAGAATGTAGACAGCCTAGAGATACTTTAGTTCCGTGTGTATGAGAATGCTTTCCTGGTCAGATTTAGTAAACCCTCCAAATTTTAATACAAGTGGTGGTATATACTCGGTAGACATTCCGTGGTAGTTTGTGCATTCTGTATATTGTAGCGGGATTGAAGTCAAGCTACCTTTATGCCACTCCAATTTATTAAACTGTTCGTATATCGAATTTATCTAACGTGCTCGAGAACTGGACAATGTTGCAGCATTTGCATACTGAAAGTTAGGGTATCGTTGTGTAATCCAGTGTGTCATTCAATACTGTCTGGAAGTTTTCGCGTTCCCTGGCTGAACATAGAAAAGCCCACGCACCTCGCTGAAAGCAGGAACACTTGAAAAGTGCGAATTTCGTTTTATGTCTGGGCCTCGCCGTCTGTATCGAGCAAGGCACGCGATCTACGACTTTCAATCTCGAACTGCTGCCTACGTGTGTACACGTCAACTCGGGACAACGAGCTTTCAGCCTTTTGTGTCCGCGGAGCAGCAAAGCGTGCCGCGAAATCCGCTCGTGGGCGTGCGTTTGCAATTTGATGCCGCCGCGATTTGTTATTGCATCTTCGGTGGAAGCTTCGTTCACGGAGAAATATTCATGAGCTGTGATCGGCGTACATGGAGTTAGTCGTGAATTAATTGTGCCACGCTGTAGATACCCATCACTCAGCTGAATTTCTTTGCTTTTTCATCGTAATGAGACCTCTAAGGAGACAGCATTTTGTCTTCCACGTTTATTAAACGAGGATTCTCTGTATCTACTTTGAATGGAAATTAAGGCGTCTACAATCTCCTCCTTTTAATCCTGCAATTAGCACAATTTATGTCGCGCCAACTTTTTCAATTTCTCTGCAGCATCTCCCAGTCGATTGTTTTTGTTGGCGAACACGGTGTAACGTTGATATTCTCGTTTGTTGACGCCCGAGGCGCGGCTCTTAATGATTTCGATATTAATTAGCGGGACGTACCCTCTCCGAGCGCAATCAACGCGATGTTACCTGTCCTTTTTTTTCGCGGGCGCATTGTGATCGCGTGGGCGAGCGGCGACGCGCGCGGAATGCGCTTGATCGTACACGCACGTGCGTTCGCGCGCAATTTATCACGCGAGATCGAGGGAGATGCCCCGGGGGCAGGCCTCGTCGACGAGATAACGAGGAACTCTGTTTCATGGAAATCTTAGGTATCTTTATGGTACCCTTCACTCGCCACTTCTGCTCTAAGACGGTAACAACGACGCGAGCACACATTTCGCTGCCTCGGTAGGATAGAGGCAGGCGCAGACAACGAGAAATATCATTTACTAACGTGCATTCGCTTTGCAAGCAACCGTGCTTCCTTGGCTTCCACGCTTCGACGAGCAGCTTTTCGCCAGATACAGGTTTTTCCTCCGAGTTTTGCTATCGTGCTCGCCTCCGAAACGTTGCTTCGTTACGCGCGAGTAACAGTAGTAATTTCGATTCTTCTTATACGGTGCTATTCGAGTTTCTTTCTGACGATTCTGTTTCTCTGTATTTCTTTCTTATTAAGGGGAGAACCTGGTCTACAACGTTGACAAAACGTGAATTTCGAGATTGTTTTTAACACACAATAATATATTCGGTCTTTTCAAAACCTTAGGGGTATTTCAATATATATTTATACAATTAAAAATAAAAATTTTAATTGACAAATTTCAAGTTCATCCCGCGTGTTTTGAAATACTTCGAATTTCACTTTGAAACATTAGGCATTTGCTCTCTAAGAATATTATCTACTATCGATTAAAGCAAAAAAATTGAAAATTTCGAACCTCTAAACCAGATTCTCCACTTAACTCTTCGACTGGCCTCGGCGATTCTTGACTAGGGTGAATTGACCAGTGAATGAACAGCTAAGGGTTTCTTCAGTTTCAAATAACGATAAAAGTTAAATAATGTCCTAATTTATTAATGAAACAAGAATTTGTAACAGAATAGGCTTTAAAAATGTTTAAAAAAATTGTTTGTGCTTTTTGACTTGAACAGCGTCTGAAATAAATCATAAAAATGTAATCAATGCCCAATATACTAGTGAATGAACAAAACTGAAATAAACCCAATAAATGAACACCTTGTACTCAGAGAATGAACACAATGAGTAATATTTCATTTTCCGACGAGAAAACGCTACAAAAGTAGAAAGGAAGTTTAGGTTAGGGACCTAACATAAGAATATAAAAATATAATCTATATATTATAATAATAGGAACTTGACAAATTTATTTATATCAGAAAACAGTTTACACAATATAATGGTTAACTGTCATCGTACGTGTTTTCTTACTAGGTTTCTCGCCGTGATTGGCAGCACCCGAAACCACAAAACAAAAAAATTAATAAGCGACCAAGACGTTCATAGATTAAAAAAATATTAGTACCGCTGTTATCTCAATCAATTTTCCTTCATTCTAAATATAAGATCCATGTTTTCAATGAAACATTCATTCACTGGTCAATTCACCCTATGATCTTGCGACGGGTTACTCCGTTTCTGTTTTAATTCACTAATATTTTCCAATTGTTTATTACCTCTATAAGCTGCTCGAACAGCACACTGTCTTACCTCATACACGCGCTTATGTGAGTCTAACACACCTCTGTGCAGAACCGATTAAACCCAATGATGATGCGAGGAAGTCGAGAGGCGAGTGCAGCGAGCTGCTGAGAATATAAAGGAAAGCTCGATGCCCGGGGAAAAGTGCAGAAGTACTTTGTCGAACAAGTGCTCGATGCGTTGAAGGACACGCGGCGCGCGGGTCTTTAACGAGGCGCATCAAGCACGAGGGTACTCGTTAGCATTGTGATACGTTCTCTCACGTGTCGGACGTTGCGTCCAGAGAAATGAGAGAGGGCGCGAGGGGCACGGTGCACGCGCAAGATTTGTTTTTAAGGTTCGTTAAATGGCCGCCGCTTTTTGCCCGGATCGAGAGAGATTACCGAGGATGGAGCTCGGTAACAAGGGCTCCCCTTGTATGCGCCACACGAGTCGCCGAGCTGAACGTCTCAATCGTTCGTTCACGAGGACCACGCGGAGGAATGTCCGACGATTTGATTCTAGCTACCAAAGAGAGAGAAGACGCGCCTGCAGAAGCACGTTTTAACCATAGAACGTTTCTTGCCGTTCGCCTATCGGGCATCTTTCGTAACGATACTCGTCGTTCGACAGGGGACACTGGTCCACGGAGCACTTCAAATCGCATTCTTACCGCGACGCCGTAGAATCCTGAACGTTTTGCTGTTCCTCCAGTGGTCTTTACACCTCTATTCGCCAAGAAACGTGTGCCACGCAGACGACACCGCAGTGTCTTCTGCTCGCGTGACCATCGCTCGCTTGGGGCACGCCCGAGACTACAAGCGACGTACTTTTCGGTTTGCATTGAGAGGAGGGTGCGGGATCTACTTAGAGGACTCGTAAACGATGTCGAGACGTCCTCCACGCCTCTATTTATCCACCATCCCCCCTGACGATATTCAGAGACCGCGTGCAATCAGCACGCACACGATTCTTCCGAAGCAAGCCGCGTCGCAAACCCGCTACTGTGATCATCGAACGTTTCTGACGTGGCCCATCCTCGAACCCGTTTATCCGCCCTAATTTGGCGAGGGCCGGTGGCGAAAACGGGGCCAGAAACGGCGTAAGTCGCGACACGTAATCGCCATTCACCAATCGCAATAACTGTTGCTGAATAATTCATGCCGCCTCGCGTTCCAACGTCTTCATCCCCCCCTTCAGATGAATTAATTTTTTTGTTCAATTTAATAACCAGTCGATAGTGGCTGGAAGAGTAATTTACAATGCCATTGGCAGAGAGCAATTTTGTAAGAAAACTCGACAAAGAGTATGTATCGGATGGTTCGCTAGAGAGATCGATAGGCGAGTGCACGAAGCATCCACGATCCCTTTCTCTTAGCATCTTTAGGATAGCAGTGGACGTTGGTCGTTCCATTTAAGAGAAGCTTTCTGGGAAATGTTTCTGATCTTTCGAGGAACGAGTTCGTTGACCACTGGCCATTGTTTGGGTCCCTCTTCGGGAGCCATTCTCATTTCTTGGTTGGATCGGTTGACTCTGCTTACTGGTCAATCAGTGCAATGCTACTTAGTTACAGTATTTGCTGTAATTACTCAAATGGCGCAAGTGACAATCGCATTTTTGATATCGATCTTGTTCATTCATTTTTGTTGGTTGATGTTAAGATTGTATTTTGCTGTATCCTGAGGAATAATATTGTAAATGGGAGAATAGGTAGATATGTACTCCTTGACTTATCATCAAGGAGCTGTAGGATAAATTGTTATTCTGTTAAATCACAGGGATCGTGACACTGGCTACCGTTTTAAACCGGTTGAAATTCTGTGTAGATACTTAAACGATTACATAGTTTCTAGGTGTACTCGTATCGAGGCAATCTTCCGAAGTAACTTCAGGCTCGCCCACCATGGATTAACACCACTTTACCATGGCCCAGCCGTGTCCCTTGGGTCCGTTCGCCTCCGAGAAATCCACCAACATTAACTCGATCCTCCTTCCTCGACTCGGTTATTACGGGAACACTTCTGTTAGTAAAATGACGGCTTGTCGTCGAATCCCGAACAAGCTATTCCCATTACATAATTTCTCTTCCATTTTCAAAGTACATAATTGGATAACGTTTCATCTGCGCAAATTTTCTCGATACGAGAATTTCGAGAAATGATTTCTGGAAACACGCACGTACGTTTGGTTCCACGGCTCTTTTTTTTGGTTGACGTGTGCTTCCAACTCATTGTTCTCATTCGCGAAGACAATAATTACAGACGCAGCGGTAACTGTTTCCACTGGCTGGCAGGCCTGTTGACTTACACGCGTCTATAATTTCTTACAGTCGAACGAGAAACGAAAATTATGGCGATATTACGGAGTTCCCGTATAATCACGGGAAACGGTAATTTACGTCGCATTCGTCATACGCACCGTGCCGTTTCGTCGTATTGCATTATTTGCATTATCAACGTCCCCTTCTCCATTTCGCTGCGGGGAGCTGCAGTCTCGTTTCGTCTCCCTCGGAAATTTTGGATCGTTAGGGTCACCGGTCGACCCCGTTTCGCGATATCGAGGAGCCAGAGACCAGGCAATGTTTATTCCAATTTAAGCCTTCTTTTGTACGTGCAGCTCGGCGTCGCGACGGCAAGACTGCATGGAAATTGCGAATTTCCTGTGTAATCACGTGGCACATTAAATCATTCCCAGTCCGACTCGTTACATTATTATGCTAACGATCGCGGCCAATTCTTTCGTTTGTTCCCATGTCACGTTGAGGCAGGCCTAAAATTTCCACCGCGCAATCGCACGAAGCCTGCCCTGAAAACGGTTATTTTTCATTTTGTCCCCACCGTACTATGGTAATTGAAGGGCAATTTTCCGTTTTACGCGATACCTTACACGATCCTGTTCATTTCGTGTTTCCCATCGTCGTTGTCAATCACTTTAAACAAAAACCTACTATTAAATGGAATTTGATTTCCGCTTGCAATTTTAAAAATTAAAAATTTAAACATCCACGTGCAAACCTAATGGCAAAGACCACGAATCTACGACAAAACTTGCAAAAGGGAACGTTTCGCTTTGTTTACACACTCAACTATTTCTAAAGGCGGACCCACATCGAATATTCGGTATTCGACAAAGTGTTCGCCAAAGTATTCGCATATGTCTGCCCACTATGCGCTGATTCGGCAAAGAATGCAAATTCGGGAACTGCAAACATTTGCCCACGTCGCTAGATCCACACATGCAGTTGTTCACCGAATGACGAACATTCGTTATTCGGCACTCGCCGAATTGTTAAGGAAACTGCACGTGTTCAATTTGAGGTTTATTACCAGAAAATAAATAAATGAAAATTGAAGTGTCAGTGATGCGTGACTAATTGTCAGCCAGAAACAGAATACAAAGGTGATATATAGTTACCAGTCATTAAATGCACGACAGTGCCGTGTCTAGAAGCGCAAAATAGGAGAGCTGGATTTTAGCCTTTAATCAACGTGTCTTCTTTAATCATTCCGAAAGTGTGGTCCCGCTTTAACTCCGGAACCTATACAGAGTAAACGGAAGTATCCTCTGCACAGCGAGACTAGATATTTTCACCATATGTTAATAGGGGATGCAGGTTGAAATTTACCCCCTCCTGGTGCGTCAACGAGTTGAATACCTCTCGGTACCTGATTGACCGTGCTTCTTTGGCAAGGATCCTACGCTGCCACCCTATTCATACTTGGTAAACTCGCCGGTGTGCGTGCATCCGTGTCTGTGCCTCCGCGAACGTAGCGCTGCTCCGGTTGCATTGCACGCGACACAAGCGTGATTCACGTAACCCACTCCTTTATAACCTGTTTGGTACAGGTCCCGCATCTTCGTTCGTGCTCATTGTGCCCTGGTAAACTTATCGTCGCGGCGCATAACTGCCACACACGAAGGGAGGGGGGTGCCGTTCCCATTTTTATTTCTTCCTATACCGCACACGGCCAGCCCCGTACCAATCGATTCGGAGAATAACTCCGCTTCTTCTGTTCATTTCTTTCTCGTTACATTATGGCGACGCGGCGTTATCATTCCTGGCTGCTCGCACGGCATTCTGAAACGTTCGCTGTCGGGGTGTCTTCTTGCCGAATGAAAGCTTGAGGAATGTCTTTGTTGCTTCGTCGCCCTTTTTTCTTTGGATTGCGAACGTATCGCTTTTCGGGCAATTGCACAGATTCGCAAATTAGAACATTTGTTGTGGGTTCTTTGAGTACCAAGTGGTGGGGATTATTGTTGATTGCTTCTGGCGAGTCTCGTGTGACGATGAAGCTAAAGTTCCTTAGCTTTGAATTTTCTGATACAAAGATTTAGCGGCTTCTTCATTCAAGTAAATATGATTCAGTTGAAGGTTCGTATTTATGTCATTGTTCCGTTAGATTCTCAATTAGCCTGATCACTTTTAATTTGCGATTTGTGTTGCCGTTGTAATTGCACTCCGCGATCTTCATTCTCTTTTTGGTAGCCTGGTATTGTTTGCGTTCTCCCTTCCGTCTTCTCTTTGGATTCTTGAAATATTCGAGACCCTGACGAAGCAACCCGTGCCTTGATCCTCGAGTTGAAGGGTCGAAGCCCACGGTGAATCAGTTGTTTCTTGCCTCCGTGATCGGCCGATTCTTACCAAACCGGTCCTGCAACGGGTCCTGGGCCATCGGCGAGGATGTAAAGGAGCGGGTTACGACAAGAAGAGGAAGAGGTATCTTCGAGGTTGGTTTGACGTCACGGTGGAGGTCAATATCATCGCGTGGAATCGGAGCAGGAGCGTTACGGCATCCTGCGGCACAAACAAATTCATCGCAATCACTTTACTAAGTAGTTCAAGCTTCCCAAGCATCATCGGTGTCATTTTAGAATTCAATAGAATGCCTATAGAGCTTCCATAAAATCTTAATTTACAACACCCGCCTTGGTTTTCCATTGATCTTTTCATTCCTTCCTTCAACCTTAAAACTGTTAAGATGCTTGTCAACGAACCATCTTCCGCAAAATAATTATCCACGTCATCGGAGCGCGCACCGTTCCATAATCATTGCAATCTAATGGCGATCGATACCACCGTAATGGCGGCCCTTCCGAATTATCGGATGGTTCCACGTTCTCGACAGCCCTTTGATCTGTCGACTCGTTACACCGGCAAGTTCGTTGTCCTACTTTCAACCCTCTCCTCAGGGCCGAAGGCATCGTCTCTGAGTCTCCTCTGGTCCAGCTCTTACCCTCCTGGATCCTCAACAAGAGAGAACCGCAGGGGGAACGGGATGAGGGACCAGAGGAGGAAGAGGGGGCAGGGGGTGGTGTGGGGTGAGAGGAACCACCCCCGCGATCAATACGGTAATGACGCCCCCGCGCCGTGATGTTACTATGCTAAGCGTTTCGCTGTTTTATGCTCGCGAATATGCTGCACTCCGAATCTTCGTCCTCTTTCGAACTCGATTCACCGTACACCAGCTACCCTTATCGCAATTCTCCCTCGCCTTTTTCCGCTTCCCTCGTTCGTATCCGTGGCAATGGCGTCGATACGGCCCTCGAAGCGTCGTCCTTCGACGATATTCCAATATTACAAGCAGCTCCAGAAGAGGGGGACGAACGCGCTTCGCGCGGACTCATCGTCCGTTAATTAAGCCTAAGGGTGCACAGCGATACGTGATGTAGATTCGATGCCGTGCTCATTGCCGCCACTTCCATCTGCATTATTTACGGCGGTGGCGCGAGGCGTGAGACAAGTCGCCGTTCGGGGAGATTCTAATCGCCAACTCGAGAGCGCATTGTGCATCTGGGATAGCGACGTCTTCTGAATTTAAACAGATAGAAGTGTAAAGGAATACTATCAATTTGAGCATGCGAAAGGCAGTGCCGTGGGCGATCATACTGCTAAATAGCGTGCTGTGAGACCCTTGTACTGTCTCAAATAAATTTCAAATGTTTTGCAAACTTGTCGTTTGGCCAGCAGTGATCCTGATTTTGTTTAGCTTGGAATTCAGAGCGTTTATGAGGTCAAGCTCAGTTCAATTTCCTCTCATGTTACACTTTCTGCATACAACTCCCAGATTTATCTGCATTTGCGACTTATTTCTGATTCCGCCGAGCAAAGGGCCATTTTTCTCAAAAGTAGTAATTAGAAGCTTTCAGTTTACATTCTCAAAGTTTGATAGGTTAAATAGTAAACGTTTCACTTCGACGAGACACGTTCCAGATCACACGAGCAGCAGAGCAAATTCTGGTCTCGATTTTCGTAGCTTTCGGCGAAGCGGGTGACATTTTCGCCTGGCGGAAGGCAACGCGGATGGAGCGGCAGGAGAGGGTCACGCGAGATTCATCCCCGGTAAATTGGACCGGTGAAACTGCGCTACCTGATCAACATTTACAACGAGCCGGTGTCAATGCCGTCTTCGAGCCATCGCCCCACTTGCCGGCCCATCCCCAAACTTGCTGAGTCAGAGGCTACCATTCGCTTACGTAGTCGCCATACTCTTCCGGCGTACGATGAAGCGTCTCCTTTTTACGGGCAATGAGGCGAAAAATTACTGACCTCCTCCCTTCCCCTGGCGCCAGCTCGCCGGGAGTCACCTAGGTCGGTGCACCCCTCACACGATTTTCCAATAACTCGTTTACTAGCTGGCTCCCTCCCCGTGCTGCTCTGTCCGGGCTCTTCAGCAGTCTCATCACGTCACCCTCCAATCGCTGACACGACGTCTATATACCGTCCTCGCTCCAAGTGAAATATTTTCTTGGCGCGCTTTAAACGCTACCCCTTAGCGAGGTGGGAATGAAAAATACCGCTCGTCCGCGAGAAGTTTCGCCTTCCACTTGTATCCTAAATCGTGTATATTAACGAGTTACTAATACGTGACTTGGTTCTCTGGAGATTATAATGAACTGTACTTGCTACCTCGATTCACTGTATCGTAATGATCGAGGGGCTGGCCCTTACCGCAGGGGTGTGTAAAGATTGCTGACACGAATTTTGAGACATTTAAATATAAATGATTGATAGTTGACACTGGAAAATTAGCCCCCTGCTATACACCGGTCTAATTTAATTTGCAGCCGGTGAAAATTGATAGAGTACTTTCCTCTACCTGGGAGAGACAGTTAAATAGTGGAAGTTTAATAGTCTTGCGGTTACAATGGAATCTAAGCAGAATGGCCAGCTCTCGAAGCGTTTCACCTCGGATGATTCGCGAGTCCACTTTCCGCAAACAGGTCGATCCAGCGAACGCTCCACATTTCCCTCTCCGGCTTTAATTTCCCCGGGAATCCTCGGTCCATTCTGACGGAAGGTCACGGTCGCGAGGAACAAGCCCAAAGTAGGTCTGGAGCACGGGCTGGAGGGAAAGAGACGGATCGAGGACGGGGACGAGGAAGAGGCAAGGCGAGGCTGGCAAGAGGGAAAGGGACAGGGCGGGGTGGAGTAGTTGCAGTTAATTTTCTGGTGGCTCACCTTCATCGAGCCGCGTCGCGTAGAAAGGCAGCGTAGGCAGGGGCTGCGAGAGGTCGGCGCGGGGGGTAGTTCGAGGGGGTAGAGGACGAAGGGTGATTAGCAGCGTCCGCATGCGCCGTGGCTCGGTGTTCTCGCAGTGGCAGCAGCCAGCAGCTAAGACCAGGGGCGACCCGGAGCCCCCCTTTTCGTTTGGCGGGGGGATGACCGAGGAAGGGACCGTTAAGGGGGGGAGCGGTGTCGACGGGGGTAGGAGGAGGAGGAAGCAAATTAATACGGGCGAGCAAGAGGGTCCAGCTAACGAACGAACCGACGCCAAGTCTAGTACCGACCAGCGCCGCGACGCCTTGCAATCCTCTCCCTGTGTCTTTCCTCTTCAACTCATCGTTGTCGTTTTCGTCGTCGTCGTCGTCGTCGTTCTTATCGCCATTCGTCAGGATACCGCCGTTGGCAGCTGAATATCCACCACCACGTCCCGCCTGGCACTGCTCCCATAGGTGGGACGCGTGTCTCGAACAGTGAGAGCGTTTAGTGTGTACGGGGCATAATAGATCAATCGTAGCAGAGGATGCTGGTACCCAGAAGGCATCGTTTGGCACGAGGAGCTGCCAGAGGTGAAGTGTGAACGTGCCTTAACGGGTACAGTAACGGTGATACTGGCCGTGACAGTGAAGGATGGCAGTCGGTTTTGGTTCTCCTCCTTTTTTTCTCCTCCCGTGCGCTCTACGTGCGAGTGGCTGGACGTATAATTCGGATATGGCGGAAGGGGGACTCTCGTAAGGGTGCTCGCTGAAGACGCCTCGCGCTGTGATCTCCACTGTCGCGATTGATAACGATCAACGGGGGTGAAAGGCTTGTGCTGTCCTTCCAGTATTTACTCAGTTCTTCGGTGTTCGCAGGAAACTTTGAAATTTGTTTAGTGTCTTTAGAGCGTTAGTATTCTCAGTTTCTTCTCGTATACCGTTTATGGGATCGTCAGTGTCTTATGTTAGTTGTTTGAAATTTAAGAAACTCATATTTGCGTAAGGGATGCAATTGAGGAGAGTACTCCAAACGGAGAATTTACACCGTCCATCCTTCTTATTGAGTTCAGATTCAACGACTATTAAATAGCCGAATTTTTTAAACTATCCGAAGGTACCGAAAAGTGTTTGATGGTTCGGAAACTTGGAGTAAGAGACACGACGGACATAAGGGGAGATTACTTTTAGAATTTAAGCTACCATCTCTTCTTTTCCTCTCGTTCAGTTTCTAATGCCTATCACTTCTATTTTCAACGCAGCCTCAAGGTGTCTACACGCTTCTTAGATCGCAGAAAGTTCGCGTCGCCGCAAATGGCGATGGACGCGATCGAGCGTCGCGTCGGCAGGTTCAGCGAGGCGAACGATTAACTCGGTGTTAATTAGTCGATCCCTCGCCTCGATAGCGTGATTAACACCGGTCTGCCCTTTGCAGTGGCCTGGCCCCGCCCCGAACAATGTATTTCCTTCTTCGAGCACCGCCATTTTGCCGGTTTACACCTCCCAAGATCGCAATCGGGGCTAATTTCCGCGTGGTCACACGAGAATTCCCGCCACGACCAGCAAAACGGAGGGGAGAAAAGAACGGTGATGATTGTACGATTATTTTGCCATTGCTGTTCCGTTCACCACGGTTGTTCACCGCGTAATCCAAGCAAAGGATACCGTAGTATCACTCTGCAGCTTCCAACACACGTGGAATTCAATGGGATTGACACGAATCTTATTTCTATCTACCTCCCATTCCTTTTCTTCCACAGAAACCCGCAATACCGCTCTAGCACAATTCCTGTAACTCTTCCAAGCATTAATCCCACATGTTAGCTTCAAAATCTTATTTTCACTTTTAACCACTTTCCTCCTTCTGTCTTGACTAAAATAATACCCACGTGCGATCTCCGTGGTGGCGAATAATTATTTTCCCGCTTCATTTAAATCTCTCATCGTCAACCCATACGCATACTTTGTCACTGGGACGTAGTCCCAACTCACCCAGAAACCGAATAGTATCGCGAGGAGCTGATTCTGGAGCAGCACGCCGATATCGCCGGTTTTCTACCAAGGAGAAGCACAAAACGCCTGGAGAAACGGGAGTCCTCCCAGGGTCTGAGTCTCAGGCTCCGTTTAACCGTCTCTGGCCTGTTCCCTGACAATCGAAGACGCCGCTCCGCGAGCAGCGGGCAACGTCCTGGAGGGAGAGAGAGGGCTCCGCACTCCCTACAGTCTCATTTTAATTAAACGAAATTCCGCGTGCAACAAAGGGCGGCAAGCCAGCCGGATAATTCGAAAGGGCAGATACGTGCTTCCTGGTTGGTCGGGTTTATAGAGGCGAGTGGCAGTGGCGGCCGATGGTGGTGGCGTCTGCGAAGGAGGAGGGTGCCGGAGGATGGAACCGGTTCTAGGTTTTCCCCGGGGTAACTAGGTGGTGAAGAGGGACGGGAAAAGATGACAGGGTGAGGCGAACCGAGGGAGAACGAGAGAGGGAATGATAAAGTGAGGGGGTGGGAGGGGTTGGCGGAGGAGGTGGCGGGGTGGAGAGGCCGAGGGGAGAAAAGAAAAGGAAAAAAGAGGACGAGGAAGGACGGAGGTATCGCAGAGCGAGGGAGAGGCTGGAGAGGGATCGATAAAGGGAGTGTCGGCATGAGAATGGGGCAGAAAGAACACGAGGGTGGCCCTTGCCCTAAACGAGCGCTTTAAGCGGGTCAACGTGAAATAAGAACTCCTCGTGGACGACATGGGAACAATCAACAGGAGGAACTCTGTTTCGCTCTTTTCAATTTAATTACTACCCATGGACATTGTTTTACTTTCCAACAAGAGCGATATGAGATGAGGTGAATTCGGCTGGAGGTTTCTCAAGTAATGCGGATATCATTTGTTGATTTTTGGGGCGCCTTTAATTGGTCTTAAATTGGGGAAGGATACAAATCCCTTTCTGAAAATTGACGAAGGTTAGGAAGCTTCAGTTTACAAATTATTCAACAACAACGTCACGTTTCAGTAGACTCTTCTTTCCGTCCAAAACTTCATCTCTACCGCAGCACCAGCTCCCATATTAAACGTAATAAAATACAACGAAATTCGCTTCGTATGAGAAAGCTTCGCAAATAACTTGTTCCTATTTGAACATGAAAGCGTAGGGTTGCCTCCAGGTCTATGCTTAGACTCAACGATACGTATTTCTTCGCGTAACACGGATTACGCGATCAGCTTATGCTACACGCACGATTCATGACGTCCCTCGTGTCCACCGAACGATTACGCGACCAATTGAATGAAGAAAGTCCGATTAATTTTTATCGCGCCGCGTTATTGCGACCGACGATTGAATTCTACGCTCCTCTCGATGCAACAGCTATTCCAGCCTCGTCGGGACGGCAGGTGTAATCTTCATAGTTGCTCGCTCGCGATCATCAACGCGATTACGGTTACATCATTACGGTCCACAGTCGTTGGCGCGGCGGATCCCTCGGCCATTAAGCACTCCGCTATTCATTAACGTCGCTTAAATAAATTTATTGTACTTTAAAACCGGGCGACTACTTTCCACGCATAAATCCGTTCGTTCTCGGCGCTGTTCCTTGGTCTTCCCTAGCTTTGAAGCAGCCTTTATGTAACGCTATATCTTGATGCCGCGGTTGCAGCCTCGCGTTGCGAGATACCTCGCTCGCCTTGATGTTCCCATGCACTAATTTTGCGCGTCTGCTCCGCGAAAGTCTTTGGGTAATCTTAAAACGTACTGCGACCATCGTGCGTAGAATTATGGTCCCTGGACCATAAGTGGACCATAGTGGAGGAAGTAAGCTGAAACCAACTGTCTTCGATTCATGCCACACAGGAAAAGTTCTATTGGATACCTAAATTACTACTCGCCTCACCAAATAAGGAACCGCAAATTAATGACAATTTTTCATAGCCATGTAGAGAATGACAATTTCAGATATGTGTATCACTTTTTTTACAGTATAGAGTATACTCTAAAAATGAAATGAATTTCGTCTGGGGGGATTGAATTGAATCGAAACTCTGACGCGACGAGCAAGGGTCAGGGTGTATCCGACGAGTTCTATAAAACAAGGGAAGATCGGCGAGAGGCAGGATAATCCTTGCACTCGGATTATTCGGGATTTTTCTTGGCTGCAGGGGTAAAAAGGAACGAGGCGGACGTATAGCTCGGTAGTTCCTTCGGAGGAGGCTTCGTTTTCCTGCCAACCCCCACTGATATATTGCTCGCTTGTCTCCCTTTTTACTCTTTTCCCGTTTCCGTCCTCCACTCCTTCCGTTATCCATCCACCGTGTACAATGTGCAGGCTGGAGGAGCACGCGCACTTTGCATTAACCGTTCGCACCTGTGGAAATGTTTCCCTTTGCTGAAATTAAAATATGGATGGGTTTCAAGTACTGTGGTATACGCTCTTATTTTCTGCTTCTGGTTTCTGTATTTAGGACTTTGCTTTCTTCAATGATAATTTATTTTCGAAGCTATTGGAGTATTCTTTCTTAGCCCACTTTAACTGCCTTCGATCTTTAGTACCTACTTCAAGTGAGTCGCTATATCAAGTAGTCTGTTCCTTGAAGATCATCAAATTAGAGAGATAAATGATACTACGCGCTACATTATTCCCGGCATTTAAATATTTATGATCTAAATATTCACATCCCTGCGGCAAGATCGAAGAAGAACATTCGTTGGATGGTTTTATGTGCACAGAGGCTGCATCCATTTTAATAATGCCTGTTTTTGTGCCCCCTTGACAAACGCAGCGCGCGTTTTGCTGGTTCAACGTTCCCGAACCCTATTACGAATATCGTGGCCGGAGACACAGATTCATCCGCGAGATTTTACGTACACAATGCAACGGGGGGGACCCTCTTCAGACGTATCCCCTCTCGGTTTATGATATCATACACCGACTCCGAAATAATGCTGCCAGCGTACCGTGCTCTCGGTGCCGCGAGCTCCTCCGTTCTTCTCCTCCTCATCTATCAACAGTTTTCTTTTCCCTACCCGGGCCCTTTCCCCGCGGCGCGCGCTTTTCCCAGCAAGATTTATGAAATGGTACTTTGTACAGTTCCATTTCAGCATGCGCCTCGATTTACTCGCCCGGGGGTAAGGCCGTGCCTCCGACCTCGTCTTATTTCGAAACTTTTCAGGAGAACGTATAACGCGGCGACGCTGGTACAGGGGGTGATTTGAAGTAAATGAAAATCTCTGGGATATGTGTTTCGTGGGATGGCGCGTACAGAACACATCATTACCAATCTCTTTATTTGTTTATTTATTTAATTGAATTAACTTCAACGCTTTATTTATCGATACTACTGGACAAAGAAATCGAAACACATTCATGCACATTACTCAAATACAATCGAACAGGGCCGCGTTTACTATAGGCGGACTACTTACAAGGGGACTGCACAGGTTATGTAATCAGTTCTGGAATGAGACTGGATTCACATTGTAGTACACACCTAGTGTTACAAATCCGTAAAGGGTTTTATCAAAATGGGCCTTCGTTTTCGAGAAATTTGAGTTCAAAATGTTGCGCGATACTAGTATTTCATCATTATTTTGTTCCAATAATGATGTTAATAATATATATTATTACAATAATACTGCACATAAAGTACAAATATAATACAAGTGCAGATATAATATAAATATAATAAAACCGCAAATTACAAATAATATCATCGCATTACTATCGTGCAAAACTTTAAACTCAAATTTCTCGAAAATGAGATCCCATTTTGATAATACCCTTTACGGTTTTGTGACACTAGGTGTGTACTACAATGTGAATCCAGTCTCATTCCAGAACCGATTACATAACCTTTGCAGTCCCCTTGTTAGGTGTACGCTGGGGCCTCACTTCCTATGGGGCCACATTTTAAAACCTTACTTCACGCAGACAACAATATAAAAGCAGACTATTAAGTTATAGAATAAAATATGTACTTCTTTTTAAATATTAAATTCGTAATATAAAAACTAGAAGCAGCTGAAAGATTTGTGAGTCCTCATAATGATTTTGCGCCTAGAGCCTCCAAAAATATAAATATGGCCCTACATTCGAAGTTATTGTTAGATTAAATGTTACATTTAGTCTGCAATTCGAAGATTCTATCCACGAAAGTTGCAACAAAGCATAAGTCCACGATCCAATTCCACACGCGCGCGGCATGCGTGGCACGCATGTCAGGCGAGTGGCTTCTGGGGTTGGTCGAGAGAAAAGGGAGTTCGCGTAAGACGTTTCCGTGCGTGGATACGTGGAAAGGTCGCGAACGCGGATCCACGAGGGCAAACGGTCTCCGGGAGTGATTTGAGCGCACCCTCTCGCCACACCCAGATCGACCTCCCCCTAAGAAGTCACATCCATCAAGCTGGAATCTTGATTTCCAAATCCACCCTCCCGCGGCTGGTTGCCTTTCCGCTCTCGTCCGGGCGTTTCTTCTCTTTCAAAATGCCCCGCCTCGCGTGACCTGCCGCCTAAACGGGCTCGCTTCCGTCTCGCCGGGTGTTGCAACCTGGAAGTCACGTTTCGCGTTTACTGGATGCCAGATGGAATCCGCTCGCCCGTAGACGTTCTTTCCTTAGCAATGACGCGGACGGGTTCGAAGGGCAGAGATTTTTAACGCGCCCTCGAACGGTGCTTTGCATCGTTATCGCCGGGATTACCGTCTGGGAAAGGATGCTGGCGAGGCCGGTGGTATTCTGGGCAAAACGGGCGCGCTGAAAGCTTTGGTTAACAGGAATCGAACGGTACCACTTGAAGCCTGAATACCAAATGGGAATATCGGTAAAAGCTGGACCAAAGTTTGTAATTCATCAGCTGATCAAGCGAGAGACTTGAGATTGGTGGACCATCATCTGTGGGATAAATACACGTGATTTAAATAAATGGAAAGTGTTGCGTTGCGTACATTTGAGGGGTCTTCCTAGTGTGACGGCTGATAAAATTTAATTCTTCCGAAATTAAAACAGAAACAAGTATTACGTGTATCATTTTGCACGTTTGTAGCTTTATTCCATCGCATTTTAAGACTATAAACAAAAATTGTAAGTAAAAGTATCCATTTATAGCGCAATAGGAGCACAAGAGAAAATATACCAACGTCAGTGTAGCTTCAGAACTCTCTGATAAGTAGTAGGAACTTGAGTCCCGCAGCCTTGAATACATCGACGTTTCTTTGAAACGTGAAAAAGATGTCCGTTTAACTGTGCTCGATCCCTAACGTGGTCGTTTCTGAGGTACGCGATAGGAATGAACGGGAGAGAAGAAGCATGCACCAAGGTTGGGTAACGGGTATAACCGTGGAACCACCTAGTCGCCAGGAATACTTAATCGTCGATAAATGTCACCATAAAGAATCGATAGAAAGGAACACGGGGCGTAAGGCGTTAATAAAATGCCCGTACGCATGCGATATTCTATAAAGGACGATCGTTTAACCGCGGCTAGGCGTTATTTTCGCCGGGATATCTTAAACAGCCGCGTGGACGTTATCACACAAACGGCACAGAAATTTACAGCCTGTCATTATCGATTTCACCTGAGTTATTAATTAAATCTGTCCGATAACTTCCCGCTCGTAAGCATGTTCGTCTCTTCCTCTTCCTTGACGCTCTTTTACCCCTTTTGCGAGTGAAGATCACTTTTCCTTTGACTTTGACCCTTGAAATTGCCTTTTAAGCAATGATATGAAGAACTTCAGTTACTTGAGCAAAGCTATCCATACTATTTCAACCCCAATCAGAGAGAATCACCCTTTGCTTTGATTCTATGTCGCATTTCTTGGTGCTTGAAGGCCACAACGTCAGGAAAATAACACTCGCGTTTCACACACCTATTGATAGTACAAGGGAAAAAAAATATTTGCCAGAAGCTACTGAAAAACTGAATAATTCCCAGGAGCGCATCATTCCCTGCCCCTTGTTTATTCGAAGCTCTCCATTGCTGAGCTTTCGCGGTCTCGCAGACTTCTTGGCTCGGAGTTACGTCTTCCTAAATGACTGGAGACAGGATGACAAAGCGGAGCATGGACAAGTAGAGGTGGGGCGAGCGGAAGACGAGCCTGGTGCACAGAATAAGACGCGTATTTATCATTGGCTCGCCGGTAGCTACGGGTAATTAAAGCCTCTCCCTGTGCTCTGACCCAGATATTAATTAGGCATTCGTGGACGCGTCTCGCGCCGCCCGCCTTCCTCCCTTACGCTATTAAATGCTTGGTCGTTTGTGTGCCCGCGATACGGAATGGTTGGACTGAGAAATTCGCTTGTCGTTTTGGTGGGCCGAGTTGGCACTTGCCGGCATGTTTCGCCTATTGTCTGTTGTTTCTGATTGCCGGACATTTTGGATAATTTCGGGGGTAATTGCTGTATGATTTAGTGCAATGCAGTGTCCACTAGTCCTGGCACGGTATTCAAAAACAGCTATGGGTATATTTAACATGTCAAGTGACGGGAAACAAAATTTCCATATATTTTCCACAGAATCAGAAAAATTACAGATATGAAAAAGACCAAAGGATCGTAGTAGGAATATTAACGACTTGGAGGACATAAAATAAAATAAGTTCATACACCCAAATTTCCTATTGTACACTTAAAGAAACCATCAAATCTAAACACATTGTATTCCAATTCTGATACCTTTCGTTGCAACACATTCCACCAGCGAAACTTTATTGGCGTACGCTAGCTCCGCTGCTAATTGAGCGTTGGTGCACGCGTGTGTCGTGACGCGTCGTATTCCTCATCGCAGTCTTTAAGCGCGACCGCGACGGCTTTCGCCATCAATTTGCCCGCGTGCACGCACGAAAAATACAAAACTTGCGAATAAAATATGTGCGCGTCGAAACGGGGCGCGTGCGAAGTATCGTGGCGGCGGCAGGTGCGTTCTCCACTTTATCAAACACGTTTTTCTCTAGCCGAGCGGCGGCTATCGCCAGAAAAAAAAGGAAAAGCAAACGTTCGAACGGTGGATCGGGGACGCGAGACTGGGTCGAAACATAATTTTACATAAAATTAATTAAGTCGACGGTGCTCGGGGTCGTAAATAATCGCGCCTCTTCTTCCGCTGAATTTATTCCCCGAACCTTTTTCGTGCACGAGCGACGCGCCATTCGTAAACATCCAGCAGAGCGACGAAAACTGCGGGTGAATAAGATATGAATTCGCTCGTTCGCGTCCTGATCGCATCTCGGAGCGTACCTACCTACGTACGGCCGCCGAGCGTGCCGAGAGCCGCGAAAAGGGAAAGCAGGGGCGCAGAATTATCGCGGCCGAATCGGCGAAAGGATTAAGGCGAGCTGTAATTCCTGGATTTATTGTCCTGCGAAATTTAAAATAGATCGTCGCGAGTACCCGACCGAATATAACATTTCGCCGCGGGCCCGGCTACATTTATTCTCCTCCGCGTGACTCTTGCCCCCCGAGATAAGTGTTCCTTCTTTATTCCCTTCTTCTCCGGTCGCCTTCACCTCGCGTTCCTCCTCGCCTCCACCTGTCGCGCCTCTTAGCGAAACTTCGCCGTGCTTATCTTCAGTGACATTCTTCCGGCTGGCGATAAAGCACCGTTGCGGCCCGTACGCAATTTTATCGGGCCGCGATCGCGACAAATTTGCAGGCGCGTGCGGAGAGGCCGTTCCCCCGCGCGACTCGCTCGCCTACGAATCCGGCGCGCCGCGCCGTTCAACAAAGTCCCTACGGTCACAGTTGCCGGGGATCCGTATCGCGGTAATTTATTGCTCCTGATACACGCGCGATTCGCGCTCGTCCATCTCCGCGGAGATGAAGTATCGACGGACAGGCGATTAATTGAATTTTTTAGCAGGCTTCGGCCGTTTTGCTTCTGATAGAAGAACCTGCACGCGAGCATACGCCGCGTCGACTCCGATCGCGATGAAATTCCTCCCCGGGATTAATCAAACTTGACTCTCTTTTTTTTTCCTCTCGCTGCCTCTCGCGATCGGTCGATATCGAAATTTACTGCAGCTTTTATTTACCGTCGAACGTTCACGGCTGGCTCCTCTTGCGCGCGCGAGGCGGATGGATATAGTTACGCGGGAGTTTGCGGATCCCTTTATCTCGGTTTAGGGCAGAAGGGAATGATTTACGATCATCTACAGTCCGGCCTACGGAGAAACGGGGGTAGGCGGTTTCGTAAATTCTGCAGGTGGACGAAGTGGTTCAGCACCAGGAATAGATCAAAGCGTCTTCAACGAGACGGGATCGTTGCTACCAGATGCGCGGATAATCTCCGTTCCCATTCGTCTATATTTATTACATCGCGTTAGACTCGCTGTCGCCTGCGTTTAATGACGGACAGACGAGAAACTGGGACGTTTGTCGCGACGGCCACGTCCGTGGATTTTAGAAATCGAGCCTCCGCGGTGCCGTTTGGATCATAAGTCAAGAGAAACTTCGGACGGACGGAAATAAATGTCCTATTCGCTTGATTCCATGAAACACTGTGGCCATTCCGTTTCTCCTGCCCTGTCCGTCAGTAAACAGAAACTCTACACCGTACCGATCGTAACGGAACGAATTATTAATACGGGAATCATCGAGCGATTCAATTACACGTGGGCCGTTACGCTCACGATAATCGTAATTTATAACGACCATTATAAAGCCCATTAAACTTCGTGTAATTTTGCTTGCAGTACATAAGAGGCAGCTCCAGTTTATTAATTCCTCTATCGTTCAGCCGCGTACCATTGGCACCGTAATTTTCCCGCTCGATTTCACTTGAACAGCGGCTCGCGTTAATCAACGTGACGGTCCCGATCGTAATCCCCCGAAACGGCGTAACGATAAAAGGCGTTGCGTGGCTGTCGGGGCGCGATTGCGCAACGGGAAAGCGAAGGAAAACCAGTTGCTCGGTGGTTACAGGGGCTCCTTTATCGCTCCTCTCCATCTCTTAACGAGAGACAAAAATTGTTGCGGGCACGAGCGCGTGCACAGCCATAAAGGCGGGTCCAAACGTAAACGAGCGCGGTGGTTTCGCGTCAAGGAGGCCGGAAGCGGCCTACTTCCGAAACGGCGTATAATTTTTTATGCAAAGCCAGCGATCGTTCCAGCTCGAAAACTGTAATTTGTAGCGGTCGTTGTTAGCGGTGCAACAGGGTGCAAGAATGCATCCGTGGAGGCGCGTCCACGTGCACCGATCGCAAGGTGGCCCTAGACGACGCCCGATAATTACCTCGTCAGAGGCTTCCTTTCTTCTCTCACTCTCTCCACCGCCGCGGCCGGTGTAATTTTGGCCAACGAGTCGCCTAACGACCGTGTCCCTTGTCTGGCAATCGGAATCAGGAAAGAGGATGTCGAGGATGCACATTATACGGGGTGTGCCTAGGAACTGAAACGGGTGGTCGCATGATTTCACGGCTTTAACGTGATCTACGGTAGGTAAGTTGCAAAATTCCAGCGGGTAAACTTCTTTGATTAAGGTCGTATTTCAATTTTCTACGGCTTTGTACATTGTAGCTTTAACAAGCAAATTTTAATCGTTTCTTTGAACAGATAATTTGAATAAAAGTGGTAATTGAACGGAGCACTTATAAAACTCTATAAAACGTCCCACTGTTTACATAAGAGTCATATCAATTACGCTCAAGTAATTCCCCATATATATTTTACTTAACTTATCAATTGATCTACGGAACCTGTTTTGTTGAAAAGGATTTATCTTCCAAGCTGCACCGTTGTTGCCACTCGATCGCTCTAGAACCGCCTCCGTTGCCACTTTATATTCCTCTCGCGTTTAAGGTTGCGGCCTGTTCGATGAACAATAAATTTCTGCCGGTAAAATTGTTACCCCGTGCCTAATTAGTGGCTATCAAGGCCAGTCGTTAAACCTGAAATATTACACTCAGTTTGTCCTTCCAATCTACTTTGTTATGGCTTCTTTGGCTGCGATGCGTCCGATAGATTGATGCTACTGCTTCTTATACAGCGGAGTGTATAGCGTTCAGGCGAGTGAAAGGCCTTTAAAAGATCAACTAGAAAAATAATTAATTCTTATGTAATTCGTTATATCAAACGATTAATGGCGATAAATAAGTGCAAGGTTGAAAGAAGAAGCTTCATTGCTACCCTATTGGCGATGATTTATCGATAGCCACTGATAGGCACCTTAAACGTTTAAATGTAACTGCATACAGAATATTGCCTTAGAAAACAAACCTTTCAAAGTGCTTCAAGTCTTTTTTATTATTTACATTCACGTTCGTAGTGTCTGGGAAATATCGAAAGTGTGTTCGAGTGTCCACGAAAGTTTGCTCGAAGTCAGTTAAAGGGCAATGCTACTTTTAGAGAGAAAAAACAGCAAAATATGTTTTTTTTTTAAGAAACTAGCGATTCCATTCATCTGAAATTTGGACCATGTTTTTATGCATCTTTGAAAAAGTTGCAGTTTTCTTTTAAAACCCTCTCGATCTGACCGACTTGAAGTCACTCAAAGTTTTAATACATACTAAATAGGCACTACCGTTAAAAAAGCTATCAATTTAACATCGAAGTAGATCTTGTAACCAAAATGACGGTCCCTGCTAATACCGTAGGAGGAACTAACGAATATGGGAAAGGAATCAGTGGAATCTCCACAGAGTGTGATTAAAGCACGGCATAGAAGTGCAACGCTATCGATTAAACGCAGTGAATTAAAGCGCGGATCGGCTTGATAACACAGCACACAACTATAATTTCTCCTAACTGTCCTCTCTCCAATAAGAAGCCTACCTCGCGTACGCCAATGTCGATCGTCCCAGTCCGTCCGTGGTCGTATTTACAGCCCCACATAAATCTGCAACGAAGCTTCGCCGTGCGCCGGAGCCTCTATTTCTGCATCGTGGAAACACTTTACGACTGCTGCATCAATTTGTTTTCTTCCTCCTCGGCCTCCTCTCCCGACCGGAAGGCTCGTGGAAAGAGAGTCCCTCGCGAGGTCCCGCAATATTCATTAATAGCGACGCTGCATCCTTGCCGGAACATCCGCCGCGCGCGACCTGTAATAATGATGATTCCATTCAATTAATTAGGAGCGTCGTTACCGTAAGCCCTCCGCGGCACATGCCGTCAACGTCGCCACTATTTTGCGTCTAATCGCGCACGAGGATTTACAGGCTTCGCACCAGCTCTGCTAAATCGGAGCCACAATTTGCCACTAAATCATCGCCAAGGGCGCACTAATCCGATGATTAAACATGTGTTGAATTTTCGTGAACCAACTTTCGGAGAAGTTGATTGCGTGCATTATTTCTGCCTCTTGTCACGATTCTGCACCGGGGTCGATGATATGGCAAATCCCGGGGTGTTGGTACACGTGACATGAAATAATCATTAAAACTAAGACTGATATATTTATTTTATCAGAATAAACTTAATGTGCTAAGAATTCTAGGATAATTCGGGAAAACTAGTCGATATTTGCTTTAAGACAGTATTTGCTAAAAATCGAGGTGAAAACTGAAGTCATGAGATTTGGCCATTTCTCCCAGGGTGCTGTTCAGAGAGATGGTTCGCATCTTTGGGAGAGATGGCCCACACAATTTTTCATGAAAAAATAACAATGAATGAAGGTAAATTATTTACAACTACATATTTAATGAAATTCTATTTGTTTACACTAAATGTAAAGAACAAATCACACAAAAGTGAGCTACCTACTGGCGATTAGCAAAGCAAATGAATACAAAAATGAACAAATAAAAGAAATAAAAACTTTATTTTAATGTTTGTAAAGAATCAACAGTCAAATACTCATTTTTTTATTTTTGTCGAGCATAATTACTTGCTCTTGCGGGTCACAATTATTACATCTATCACTATTTTAGCCAGTCGACATTTAAAAAAGAGGTTGAACGTAACCTCAATCTACCTTTTATAGTCTACAAATCCAGAAAAACACAGAAGGAAGCGACATGACATTCAACTGTTTGGCTTCTAGAGAAGCAATTTTTCTGCACTTTAACGCGTTTTTACCATAGACCAGCAAAATTTTTATTTAAAATAAATTTCGAATAACGAATAAAAATACCAAAAAATTATTCGTCATTCGTTCGTTTACCCGAGTTAATTTTATGCCACACACGACGAATAATTTTTTTCACTTTCATTCCTTATTCGAAATTTTATTTAAATAAAAATTTTGCCCATCTCTGGTTTTTACGTATAGAGTTTGAAATATAGCAACTGTACCAATTCCCCTACCCCACTGACATCTCCGGATTTACCTTATCCTGATTTAAACTATTGTAATATTAAAAATTGAAGTACACACGCTCCATAAGGTGATAAAAGTAGCCAGTGTCAATGTTGTTAGAATCCATCATCACGTCTGCTGTTTTCCTACGTCGCTTGAACGCCTGGAACTGCGTTCGAGTAGCACCAGCTCGACGGAAGTCCGTTAGAAAAGAGGGAAAATCACAGGTTAACGAGCCGGCCGATCAATCTACCAATGCGCGGCAGGATCGCCTCGGTAACCAATTCATTAAACGTCTCCCTGATGTGTCCGGCGTACAGCCCCGCCGTTCGCACGAGCTTCTCGCTTTCGCGCGGATAGCCCGTCAAGGTTCCCAAATGATGGATATATTACCGTCATTTGTATTATTATCGTCAGCAACAAGCGTCGCCGATAAATTACTAGTAACTGGCCGACAATGTCGTCGTTATCGTCGCCTCTAATTTAAACGTTATTAACCTTTGCGTTCGCCTCGTCCCTCGGACGACTTAACGATGACAGGTTGAGAGATACGGACAAGCGGGCCATGACAGTGATCGAGTCGGCGCAGGGAACACCTTTCGATAGGTATCGAGTGTTAACGAAGTCAATAGGGCAAAGCCTGTCCTGGGCCTGGGACAGGACAATAACCGATGTATATACGTCCGTCTGTTCGTTCGCTGACCGTCACGTCCTCCAATGGGATGCCTGCTGTCAGTGCGAGGAGCAGGTGCGACCGTGACTTGCCTTCTCCCCCTGTCCACGTACGTACGTATAATTACGCTTGCGCGTACCTACGTGTTCTACGTACTCCCGTTCTATCTATCACGCGTGTTCTAGCCTCATCTAGCACGCCCTACGCTCGCCAGCTATAGGCACATACGAGCGGCTATGTGTTACACTATAGCCACATACTGGGCCATGTACAATATCGTTCGTGATTACTCCAACGTGTCTGGGTGATGGCAACTGCCTGGATTACGTGCATTCTCGATACGTATTTAATGGTTATTTTAGCCGAGGTGGAGCGTAGAAGCTATCAAAGGGTGACGATGATTTTTAGAGGTGGTTTTCATACTATCAGAGTGTCTTCTTATTCCATATATAGAGCACAATGCTACGAAGCATTGGTAGAACACAGGGTAGCACTCTATGCGTCGGACACTTCTACGAATACGCTCGTTATCAGCAGCCAATCCTACCCTCCGCTCGTACAAACATAACGACAAAGAGCCGCATAGCTCGCAGGTATGCCCGGTATTTACGCGTGACGCAGGAATAACCAACCCCTTCGTTCTCGTCCATCCGTACCCTGCACTTACCAGTCGGCTCTCGTCCTCCCTGCCCGCGCAAACTATAGTCGTTCCGATTCGACCGTATCACGTACGAACGTGCAGCCGAGTCGCTCGATTTCTTTCTCATTTGTCCCGTAATGAACCGCGGAATAACTTACGCGGATGATTTATAGGTGGCTGGGTTCGAGCGGTTTAGACGTCCGTGTCACGCTGCGAAATTAATACCTGCTCGTCCGCCGGGGGACCGAATGATAGTTCGCAACAGAAATTATTAATTACTCCGCACGAGCGCGTACGGATACACGCGTATTGCACCCTCGGTACGAGAAGAATGACACGGGGCGGAGGGCGGAAGGGCGAGAGGGACGGATCGAACATCTTCGTTTGGGCGTTGCGGCGGCAGAGTTGTTCGCGATGGTATGCATATATCATTTATGCATGACACGCGGGTACAGTTTGTCCGTTTGTGCGCGCGATAGTGGACGCATCCATCTGCATATCCGCGGCGTGTTGGTATCGTATTATGGTCACTCCTCCGCGCGGCGAATACGTTTTTCCTTTCATTTTGCTCTCGTTCCATATATATTCCGGCGTCACTTTGCATATTAAGCGAGCGAACTACTAAATATGTTAAAACGCGGCGTTAAGTATCCCGCGCTCAGCGAACGATTGATAAGCCGCACTAACAGCGTGCGAACGACTTTACCGGGACATGATTCTGTGATTAATAAAAGCAACGATCACATCCGTTGGGCGATGGTTTTCCGAACAAAAATTTCACGACCATCGCCGGATGTCGGTCTCTTAAACATATCCACTTTGGGCCTACAACGAGCTCAGCATGCGAGGAAAATTGACTCGAGAAGCCTATAAACCGTCGCTGACCACCTGTGCTCGGGTTTGAAAGGAAGTAACAGGTAAAACTCCAAATTTCCCAGCTCCCAATACATGATTACTGCTTTCGTGGCTAGCATTCGGAAGACTTGCCAGAGATATCTTCAATCATCTTTAAAAGCAACGAAGTGGGTTATGTTTTAGCCTCAACTTCCTGTCTGGCTCGCGTATTACGTTTAATTTAAAAATTATACATCGAGACCCAAAATTAAGGGGCAGGAGAGCAAGGCTGGAGCAGGGAGGCACTATTTGCGACGGAGGGGCAGTCATGAATCTCGCCTACGACCTCATCGATTGTTTCAGGAAGGGGCCATTCGCCTGCTATGCGGCGGAGCGTCTCGGAGGGCATCGTTCCCATCGGATTTATGTATCGCACGGGCGCGGAAACACGCGTCCCTTATCTTCTTTAATTCATTAACCCGTCCGCGGGATCAGCGACTCCCGCAACGCCTCCATTAGTGCGTATATTCGCGTCAGTCTTTACACCGCATTTACAAGTCACGACAAGCCGGGGTTAACGTTATGCAACGACCCCGCCGGCTATCTCCTTGCTTATATGTCCGTGCGCGTACCGCACTAATTCTCACACTAATTCTCGCACTAATTTACCCGTGATCCGGATACGCATTCGCATGCATCAAACCGTACATCGCTGGTGTACCCAACACGGACGAGAGGGATCGTGTATCCCTTCTGGTGCCGTGAACACAATGCACCCTCGTGTGCGTGCCGCACACGCGCCCGCCACCTACACGCTCGCCATCGTGCGCGCGTAGATTGCCACGCGGATGATTTGAATCCTCTTGGACGCGATCGTGCACGCTTCTGTCTGTCTGTACTGGGTGGTCCATTTGTCACGAACGGTTTTTCGCGCCGCGCCGCTGCTTCACTCGTGTCTGATTACCCCTCCGTCGTGTGCGGGTTAATCCGCGATCGCGCCTCGCCATCGCGTGTCGCCCCGCTCGGCCAGAAAATGATAATCGATACCTTGGAATTTATGATCTTTAATAACGCCGTCCCGGAGCAAAGCTGACGGATTGTCGATATCGTCCAGTTGCTGGTGGCCAGGGTGGCGAGCTAGCGATTCGCGGAATGCTCAGATCGGAATCATTGAATCATTGATGGATTCACTTGGGTAGTGTAATCGATATTTGTTGTGCTACTTGCAGTATTCGAAATTACGATCTGTAGCGATTCTGGGATAATTTACTTCATACTCGAAATTACAATTTTACTACTTAGCATTCCTTCGGCTGGTCAAGGAATTGTACAGTACTGCGGTATATAAAATTCCACTGGAAATCTTGCACATTAGCTACGCGAGTTAATAATTTTGGCAAACCAGAGTTGGGCATTATCTAAATAAATTGTTATTTAAATAATATATCGAATAAATACACTTTATCTGTTGACGAATAAAGATAATTCAAGTTACCTTAATTCGAAGAGTATCTACCAATTAAAATGTTTATCTTTTATTCGAACTCAAATTTTTTATTTAAATAAATTTGTGCCCATCTCTGCTTTAAAGCCTCCATATTATTTGACATGGGAACACAATATTCACGAGTCTGTTCCTTAATCATCACGACCGAGGGATTCATCTCCCCTCCGCGTCACTCGAAGCGTCCAAGCAGCATCGAAATTATTCATCGAGGACCGATGGTCTCACCCTTTACATTGCGGTTCAGCGTGTCATTTTCTATGCATACGAAGGCGCGCACTTACACCCGGCCGCGTCCGTCACGTACAAGCTGACACGGTGGAGGAGCACGGACGACACGCGAACACACGCTCGCGGATTCATGCGTCCAGAGAGATACGCATCGTCCACGATATTGTTGTCTTCCGATTACATCGGACAATGGGTCCATTTCCGGAAGCGGAGCGGAAATTGTACCACCCAGCATGGGCGTGATGGTGTATGCGGGTGGACGCAAGCGCGTTGCTCGGCGTCTTCGAGGGGAACGTAATTTTGGCCACCGCGGACGTCAGCCGAGGAGGAAACCGGAAATTGAATGGATCCGTCACCTGCGGGTGCGTGTTAATGTAACGAGCCCTGTTAATTGTCCATGCCTTGAGAAGGTTCCTCTATTAAAACGTTACAATATTGCGCGTGGGTACTATAAACATGCGAGTTGAATGGGGAAGCTGACGCGTAACTCAGCGTAGAGAGACGCCACTGGCGTATGTACCTTCGCTGGCTGTTGACTTCAAAATTAAAATGACACCAGAAGGAGTAAATTATAAAATAAAAAATGTTTGAAAACTTGTTACCCTAAAGTTGACTTTTAATGTCTTTTATTTCTTTCACCAGGTTCGACGTTTTTATAACCTAAAAAATGCAAATTTATTTTTCATATCTACATAATTAATAATAATAATAATTATAAATTAGCATTTATATAGATAGCAATTATTATAGAGTTAGGAATTAAGAAGTAAAATAAGATAATTTAAATACTCCTACAACACCGATGACAAGTGGCCTGTCATGGCGTCACGGGTGGGAAAAAGTTGCAGTCAGCTTCCCATTGAAACGTGTCGTACGAGTCAACCAGCGAATGAAAGATTCGGTTGGCCTAATGCTAGATAATGCACCATAGACACCGCGGCATTGCCAAAGGAGGATGAAGGCAGTGATCACGCGGAGAGCCCAGTCCTGTTCGAGGCTTGTGTACAGTATTAGCTCGGCCAGGATGGTGACGAGCTGTTAAACAACGAGGGCCTTTAGTCCCGGTGCAAAAAGTCGCGACACACGTGGAATGCGAGTTTTTCAGCTGTAGACAAAGGACCGCCTGCCGTCGACGGCGGGCCTCCATGTTTGCATAATTTATTCTCATAAACTCGGAAGCTCGCGTTGGCCTTTAAACGAAATAAAGACATCGCCGCGGTCTTTTCTTTCGGCCTGGCGTACGTTTACGGACACGTAGCGCGCATAAAGTCTGCACGACCATCGGCCGCGTGCCATTTATTAGCAATTGTAATGAAATGCCTGTTGCAACGGGTAATTTAGCGTTTCTCTCTCGCAACATTGTGAACGGTTCGAGGCGGGCCTCGCGGTTTCTTTTCGCTCAGCGTCTCTTTACGCTTACGCTTGTTTACGGAGCGCACCGTCTAATGACAGTGCAAATAGTTTCTATTGAACCAGCGGATCCCCGGGCGGCCATCTTGCTTAGAATTTCCTGCGCGCTTTCGTGTATCCTGCGCCCGCGAAGGCGCCTCGAAAGCGCAAATTTCCTGCCCGCTTATTTGCCATCCCATTAAAGCCAATGAAGGCGCGTCCTCTTATTTTGCCATGAAACTGTCTGCCTATGCGCCCCGGCCGTGTGTGCCCGTTGACCAAAGGTGCAAAGACCTTTGCATACGCGCGTTCCGAGCTCGGCCGATTGTTTAGCGCGCTTGGACATGCGGCTGAGAAAGCGTGACTCTTGTGGCATCGATGATTAGGCTCCTGCATCTCCGCGCTCGGTGTACATTTAATCTGTTATCCCGAGCGGCGCGGATGTTTCTTTATCAAGCAGTTCTCAGCGATAGATCTCGGGTCTTGAGTAATAAAACCGGCGTTAATTATCGACCCGCCTTGCACGTCCGGAGGCTACCGTAATTTCTAAACGAAAATCACGACGCATAACGAGTTTCGTTTTATCTAGATTGATCAATTATTTCCTTACGGAGCAGGTTGACAAGAAACGTGTAGTATTAATTACTGCTTTAGCTTACAAATACCAAGTCGCTGCTAATTTATACGTTTATCTTTTCTGGTCACGATCCTGCTCCGCTCCTCAAGGTTCCCTGTACAGGCTCTCTCTAAGGAGAGTCGCTGTGCGAAAAATGCTGGGACAAAAGGAAGGAGGAGGAAAAATAGAAGCCGCAATAGGAGCCGCACATCGCGATCCATTGGACGCGGGCAATGCCGAAACCGTAAATATAATCAAAGCGAGAGAGATACACGATTACTGTACGATAAATTTATGCCTTCGACGTTAATATCGTCCATGATAATTAAACACGGAAGAAAATTGTACGGGGATGAGTTTGATTAATGCGCGTGGCTGGCACGGCTATCGATGACGATTCATTATCCTCGAGGAACACCGTGGGCATACGCGACATCAGGGTCCCGCAGAATGCGAGGGTGGGCCGTCCTCGTTTATTTTCCGTGGCAGCAAGGGGATCAGGTATAATTTGAAGCAACGCCACGCCTTCCGTTGCCCGTGCACCTCGTGACTCCGCCGTGAATCGCACGGTAGCGTTAATAACGCGGCCGCGTGAAATATAATAATTGCCGTATTATAATTTACTCGCGACGTGAGTGAACGCAGCTCCGCTACTTCCTTCCCTTCCGTGAATCGTTTCCGCGAGCTCGACCGGTTCCGCAAGCTCTCTTCGCTGAATAACGCTGCCCGTAGGTATCTCTAAAATCAGTGGCGCACCCAGAAGGGGTTGGGGCTAAGTGGCTCTGGCACCCCCAAAGAAGGAACTTTAAAAAATAAAAGACAATTGGATTGTATTCATTAAATCAATTTTTATAATTTTCTAATGAATTTTATTGAATTTGTATTAAATAAAATGGCATTAAATAAAGTTTTCTTAGAAATATTATATCCTCAGCGCGTCACTGCCTAAAATGATATACTAAAACTAGGGTCTGACTGAATTTTAATTAATTCTTGATTCGTTACAATGGTAGGCGTTGAGTAGTATAAAAACTAATCGAAAGGTAAATTAATCCTAGAACGACACTGTGGGGTCGCCAACTACCCCAGAAAATTTCAATATTCTCTACAAATGTGTCAATCGACGCTAGAATATCGAGCTTTCACTCCCAAACTTCAATTTTCTTATTGCAAACGAAAACCATATACTGTAAATATTTTTTAAAGATACTTATCTATCTAAAGAGAAACACAAAAGAATCTTAAAATATTCAAATTTCAATTCGGGCTGGCGCGTCACTTCAGAGCATCAGCTACGCTGCAAAAGTGTCGCAGTGCCGTTCTAGAGTTAACAAGTGATCAGCTCGAGTTTGGGAGTTACAACTATGAACGTGTCTGACGCGACCCGTCTGGAACCACTTTTACGACGAGGCAAGTGGAAGCTCGTAAGTAAGAGGGCCCTGCTGAATCTCACGAACTTATACCTGCCGCACGAACTTTGCTTCGCGCGTTCCAGCGTGATTAGAGGGCAGTTAGAATTTCATCGGCGATCCCTGTTCAGTGACCTTCGTGGCAGGACTTCGGATCGACGGTGAACCATGCACCCCGCATCCGGCCATTTCTTTGGTTTCCCTGCTGTCAAAGCTATCTCCCTTCTGTCTCCCGATTAGCGTACCGTGCGAGCAATAAATTGCCTCTAACACGCGGTCAGCCAGGAACCCGGGATGTACGATGCCCATGATGCAGCCAAGCATACGTTGCCATTAATACGCGTACACGCTTCTACGCGCTGGTGTGTGCGTGCACACGCTGCGTATGCGCAGCGGGCACGTAGGATTGCGTCAAATGTAAACAACCGTGGACGCTCGGTATCGTCGATAATTGGCGTAATCACCTGTAAACAGGTAGTTTATCCTGTCATTATGGATTTACCGCGGCGCAGATGGCTAATGAATAGCGCAACGCAAGCTGCAACGGAATCCGTCCGGCGCAGAACCGACGCTACATCCCCCTCGTCGGCATTTTTCCCTGGACGCGATTCATTTACGTTCACGTGAGCCCGTATCTTGTCTCAGCTCGGCTCGAAATTTATTAGCGCCGCGTTCAATTGCTATCGGAGTTGGACTCGTTCGCGAGACCCGGTGGTTACAGCGTGCAGAAGTGTTCTGGTACCTACTCGGAAGAAGCTCCAATGAAAATTTGTATTCAATCAAAGTTCCCTATAGGCGCGAATCCACGACGAGATTTTGCAGGAGGCTTTTCTATCACGAGACAAAAATTTAAACTACAATAATATTTGGTGCATTTGCAGTCTATGAAGAGAGATGCAGCAAGAATATAGTGTTTCACGTTGTAACTTCCTGCACGAACGGTAGACATATGTAGATCGGAATGACACGCTGCCACGGCGGCAGCGGGATTTCTCATCGGAAGGTTGATGTGAAACCGTAGATTTCGGAGAAGAGCCGCCCTTTTAAGATGATCGTAGAGGTAACTTCAGCTGTGGTCCACGAGGCCCTGAAGTGAGTGTGTTACATGGGAGACGGGGCGGCTGCCCTCCGGTTTCATTGCGGCGCAGCGCCTGATTCGAAACCTGCGCAAGATTAAATTTAATCGAAATTGCCGTCTTGAATTTCTTTCGCAGACCACACGGGTGTAATGTAATCTCATATTTCGGTCGAATCCTTCCTTGCTTCCTCTCCTCGACTATAAAACCTACCCATTCTTGCTCTACATTCTTTTCTCCTTTACGCTTCCTTTCATTTGCTCTTTCCCTGCCCCTTCTGCCCCGCGCGAGTACATATAATTTCTAAGCGAATTCTGATCGCGGATCTAAGCGAGCTCTAAAATTCCTGCGAACTCGATACGCGTAGCTTTCACGGGGCAGTTAATGGGGTTACATATCTAAGAAAACATAATGAAATTCATAAACGCATGATTTATGAAATATCCAAGGGAGCAAGTAATTAAATTTACATGTACACAAACCCTCCTATAATGCGATTTATTTGTACTACGTTATATGGAAACCGCGCTAAAGGAAACTTAGAATAAACATATCTATATTTCTATATTTATTATTTTATAAAACAATCGTCGTTTTACAGACACTGTTCCATAGTAAGATGGTCGCCCACTAGACCGAACGGAAGCGAACCGAAGCGCGACAGCCACGCATCGCTCATATGATAGAACAGCAGCGACCATGCATCGCCCATATGATAGAAGAGCGCCGACGAACTTCGGTTCGCTTCCGTTCGGCCTAGTGGGCGATAGCCTTTAAATGGAATAAAAAGATCATTCTATGAATACGAATGCGAGGCCACGACGGTCCCAAGGGTTCAAGTTTTAACTAAAATTGAAGGGCCACATAACTGTTAAGTAAGAGTCCTATACTTCTGTTTTGCTGGTCAATAAAATTATTCAACGTAACTTTTTGAGACAAAAGCTTTCAGGGAGAGGTCCCTAATTTTTCTAACTAAATTAATCCACTTTAAATGCAATCTTTGTCCATTCTTCCCGGTTCGAGTGATAGAAATGGAAGGGAACTCAAAACATACCGTATTCCAACTGCGAACACTGACAGGGCGCTTTCATCAGGCCGGGTACATTAATCTAGCTCTGCGTAATTATTGATTGGCATAGTGTCATACGGGGTGGTCCAATAAATATTGCTATCTCTGGCGAGCGCACATGCGCACAAGATTGCGAATGCGAATACACGAAACTGATTGCATACCGATCGCGTGCATGCATATCGTGCTTGTCTATCATTTGTACAGAGAAGACAGAATTGAAGCTGGCTGCTGTTCGGGTTTGATTGGCCGCGAAGGACCTTTGGGATGGAATATTCGTTCGATGGAACAAGCGAGGACGAAAGAAAGGGGGAGAAATCACGGGAGAAGAAAATTTATCTTTCAACGGGGGCTGGTAAACTGTTTCGCCCTTATTGAGCGGAATTAAAAAGAGATCAACTACTTTTGTAAAGGGAAACAAGGGTGGGAAACGAGTGGGGGTAAGGGGGGATGAAAGTGGAGAATCTGCAGCGAAAGTGGGGCGAAGGGGGATCGTTGAAAAGTGAAAGCAACAATTTACATCCAATTATAATTTGTACCAACAATTTCTTCCATCCCCGTAAAATCAACGTGGCTCGAGTTCTAATTATTTGTCAATCATTGATATATAATTTTGTTTTGTATCGATTTCACGTTACTGCATAGCAAATCGAGGGGAATAAACGCTCGCGTGCAATACTTCTGTTATGGTCGTTAGCACACATACGGTTCTGACATCAATCTTTTAATGAATTAAATTGACACAAATTAGCTATAGCAGAAGTTATAATCATCTGTAATCATATATGCCGTGCATACATTATAATTAGATAGCGGATGCCTGTTAGAACAAGAGTTGTTTATTCTGCAGTTTAATCACGCATTTTTAGCGTTTTAATTTTATTCCAAATTGTATCTTATCCAAGACTAACATTTAGGATTTATAATAAACAGTTTCTACAATCACGTAATAAAAAAATCAGTGATTTTGGCAAACGTATTTTAGAACAGCAACTTTGGTAGACCTTGTTACGGAATGAATGTGAGAATAATAAGATCTATAGCTGGTTGTTTTTATTCTTGTCTACTGCCCGCTTCTTGTCGATAAATGAAGAGTCCCTGAAAAAACTGTATGTGACAAAAATCAAATTCTATACTATAGTATTACTATTGAAACGTAAAACATTTTCCGATATATTTCTTTTTAATTTTGGCACTTGCAGTGTTTTCGACAAGCACTCTTCAAATATGGTTCAGTAAATGATTTCTATATTAATTTGATTTGTAATTAATATAATTGGGGTTGCACAATGTTTGATATTCTGCCTTGAAGATGTAAAACGAATATTGTTTATGCTATATGCATAAACAATGTCCTGTCAATGTTTCCTGCCAAGTATATTAAAATCCATAAAATGTGTTTGAAAAATTATTGCGTCACGTCGTTCCTGAATACTTTTTATTCCAAAAGCTTATGTGAGATATTATTACAGTCGTTTGTATTTTTCGTTCTTAAGCAATGCAATTTCGAAATTTCGGTTAGGTACTGGATAGTACCTATATTGTACCTACGAGTCTTTTTTCTCGAATGTAAATTTTGAAAAGCGAATTTATTAGCGAGTGTCTGTGTGTGTGCTGTTGGGGAACCCCGAAGCGTCTGTTGAAGGTGTGATCTGTGAGCTTCCTGGCAGCTCAAGGTAGAAAACACTTGAATATTTTACTCACAGTTCGATCTCATGTCAATTACGTTAAAAGTTGGTTTGATGCTGGCTCATGCATCACTAATATTGGCATAGGTGACCTATTTTCTAACGAGTATTCTTGCAAATTATTGCAAACTAATACAAATTATTACATAATAATTATTCGCACTCATTATACAGACATTTGGTTTCCAATATTATAAAGCGTAGTTGATTGATTATTGCAAAATTCAATTTTTCATAACAATTGTTTGAGATCGAGGATTGCATTCTTGCTCAGATTTTTAGGTGTTTTAATATTTGAGACGATATGAATTTTAGAGGCACTAAACCTCGTGGCCTATTCCACTGTCCACATTCTACCCCATCCTCCAAATTCTAACCATTTCAAGTAATGTAGACCAAATTGTAACAGAAAACAACCACGTCCCTACATCAAAATAACAAAGCCAATCGAAGCGAAAATGCGTTTAAAATCCATCGTCCCATAAAATCCCCACGTTCCCCATTGAAAGGTAAATGAACAGGGCGCGCGCTTCTGTCAGGAGCCAGAGTAGGCCCGTGCACGCGATTAAGTCGACGTCACGTTGAAGTATCAAAGTGGAACTCCGCGTTCCGACAACTGGAAATCTGATCACACCTTGCCCGCGTGCGTACGGGAAGGAAAGCACGGCGGGGAACGTGTTGCCCGCTGGACATTCTTTCCATGGTGAACGGATTCTTCAGAGACTTTGTCGGGGGCCTGACCAGCCTGATCTCGGCCTGTTGCAGCATTCTATATTAAGAACTTACGCAAGGTTGCACGGCGATGCGGGGCGATGAGGTGCGATCAACGGGTTACGCGCGTTAATGCCGCCCCCTTATATTTGCACGTCACCGCGGATCGTTTTATTCGCGGCGACAAAGTTTTCCGCGTTGCTAAACCGGTTGCGCTTCGATCGGAAGTCTCAATGGTTGGCGCATTCTTGCCCGCATCACGAGCAACTTTCACCGTTCCCTTCTGAAAAATCTGCACGCCGGCCTGTCGCGCGAACCGGGGCAACGCTGACGAAACGGAGAATTCGTCGGTACCTTCTGGTTTTGAACGCGCAGTGGGCTGGTTGAGGAGACACGGGTTTGGGGTCGTGAGGCTTGATTCGAAATGTTGGTTACTACTTAATTATTAGGGGCACTAAACGAAGTTTACTATTCATTTGTCTATTTAATGCGAATGTGTTTTGAATTTTTCACACAAATGTTGGGGGTGTATTTTACATCCTATCTCGTGATTAGGGAGAAACTCTGTATAGGCTTGAATCTATAATAGCTTCTGTTCCTTTCGTGAGATAAGCTACTTTGTTATTCCAATATTTCATAGTAGGTGTTCGATCTAGACTGCAGCCAGGTCACACCACTTTCAAACCTACATTAATCCAGTGAGATTGCTTCATTGAAGATCGTAAAATTAACGCTACTAAATTTCGTCTGCGCGGCCGCTTATCGTTGCTCGAGAAACAGTACTAAAGTCGTAACTTCTGGTGGCGTAACTGTAGTTTAAGACGCGATACAGATTACACGCGATGACTAGGTGGAAGTAACGTTGCTTTATGCAGATGAAGCGTGTACTTCATCTTCGTCACGCGTTATAGTTTTGTCGTGCAGCAGCCTTGGCGAGCCGGCAGGCTATACCTGTGTACCGATATGATCTCCGTGCGTGATTAATTTTATCTAAAATCATTAAGCCCGCATAACGCAGCCGCGTTATCGCGGATGCTGCTAGGGACGAGGAAAGTAAAAGGAACTTTAATTACGACCGCTCGAAGGTGTAAACCATAGTACTAAATCATAATATAATAGAATGTAGAAGTTGAATTGCAACTTCGTTGGGATGCGTAATTCATTGAGGATTTATGGGATAATTCGTAGTGGCTTTAAATCGAATCGATATCATACGAGTTTAAGGTTACATCGCTATCCAGGGGCTTCTAAATAACAACCTTTAACTACTGCACCTCGTATCCCATCAATTTCGCAATTAACTTTTTTCATCAAAACGCCTGTAGTTAGAGCCACAGCAAAATTGTTTCTAAGAAAACGACCCCTCCATGAGACGCCAGTCGTTTCTAACTTCGTATACTCTTATCTACTACAACGCAAAGAAATAAAAATCAATTTCAGCTTAAATCCCATGTTGAAGATTAATTTCGTATTACCTATCTGAAAAGTGACGTCTTCTCACTTCTCACAAGCCACACGATACAAACGCACCAATCACTAGCCTGCGAAAGACAGTCAGGCGTCGCAGGAGTTGCAAACTGCAAGCGGGCGGAGCCTCTGAATCGCGAATGTTTCATTGCGATGAGCAACACAACAAAAAGAAAAATGTAAATCCCTCGAGCGCCCCGTCGGAGAGTTTCGATTTAGAAGTTGGTCCAGGACGATGAATCCTCCCGAAGGCGAGGACGAAGCTCTTGAGATCCGAATGGAAGCTGCGAGCCGTGGATCTATATTGAGGATCTACAGCCGGGTTGCATAACAATGCCGGGCAATGTTACCTTCATGCATAAGTATCTATGCAAACCCAATAGCGATCCTGAAGAGGCAGGACGCGCGGTGAGATAATATTTTCATATGAATACAAATGGCCCCCGTTCCATCTTTCTCCGTCTCGCGGTTGGATGCAGGGCCGTCTCCTTTTCCTTCGCCTCTGTACGTATCCTCGCAGGGTCGCGAATGCTTTTTGTCGTAACGGCTGCCTCGACTATTTCCTCCGTCGAGAAGTTGCGGAATCGTTTTACTTTCAACCAGAGCGCGCTGAAAGGAAGTTTCTGCCGCGGGAATAATGTCTCCGTTTTAGTATTTAGCTGGGGACCGCGCGTGGCACCCTTGTCGCGCGTAAATCTCCAGACGCTATGTGTCTTTGGGATGTCCTGTTCTAGCGTTCCTGGAAAAACCGAGTTTTAGTATTTTTAGAGGCAGTCCGTGGCAAAGAATAGAAGAACAGCTATCATTGTACCTGAAATTGAAATTGAAATTTTGAATTTTATAATTACAGATAGGGATTAGTTACCAATCAACGGGGATCAATTCGATTCCACTTGCTCGATTCACAAGCTTCCATTAAATCCCTAGCCATGTAATTTTGAAAATAACCATGGTTATTTAGTGATTGCTGTTGGGTAGTATCTAAAACACTTGGGCTTAAATCAGTCCAATGACTAAGTAGGTACTTAGGTACACTCAAATACATAGTTTTCAAGCGTTCAGCAACGTTTAGCTACCTATTACCGCTTATTATGGGTTAAAATGAACGCGTTAAAAGTCACCCCTGTGAGCTTCACGTTAACTCTGGAGGTTATCGTTGTGCCCGGAAAATGTGCAGCACAGTGCTCTACCATCCAAGCTAATCTCGATAAGACACTCGTGTACCGACGTGACAACCACTTTACATTGACGCGACACCGTAAATCATATTCGCAAGCGGGACAGTTTGCATAACTGTCTCGTCTTATTTTTCCTACACTGGCGATCGACACGCGGGCGATAAGTGTGCAATAAATTCTGCTCGCCATCGCGCCGGACGCGCTTTTGTTCGTACGCATTACGGCGTACAGGAACCGTAATTATCTCACTGTCAATTATTTGCATCGGCGACGATGTGGAAATTCTAATGATCGCCAGAGACTGGCCTGTCGTTTTAGTGGCCGCGCTGGTCTGATGAAACCCGCGATGCAGGATTAATGTTTCCTTCTCGTGCTCGTTACCCACACACCCTCCGGTCCTCTGTCAGACCTCGATAATCACCGGTTACCAATTATCATGATATCGTGCCTCGTAAGTGCCTGCTTACTGCGTGGAACGCGAACGGGGACACCGGTATCCTCGCGATTCAGGCTCTTAATCTTCTCTGCCCCTTATTTAATAGAACGTGTAGGGAAATGTATTGGTTTGCGAGAGGTTTGAGGTACTACAAGGCGCGACGGTGGTCAGAGATGGGATAAACCATTTATTCCATTCTTCTTCGTCGCGCGATAATCATTCAGAATTATTTATGTATCGTTACTGAGGCCCTGCCGAAATCTGTCATCTCACGCTGCAACGCGTATAGCTGTGACAATAGCCGAAGTTGTTTTGGCGACCAAAGCCGTCGCGCATTTTGGAAGGAAAGCGAATCGAAGAAATTAATAATAATTAATTAATTGCCACGGCGCAATTCTTTATAAACATTTCTCTTTGTATCGCCGCGCTTCGCTTCGGTAAAATACGCGACGGCCGTAAGCCTACAAGTCAAAGCATAAAAATAACAGAAATTAGCTCCGATTTTATAGTCAAGGTTATTCTTGTTCATCGTTAGCGTAGACGCGTAGATTTACCCATCAAACTCCTAACCATCGTTCCCTATCCTCTACTTGCAACTATCGAGGTATTATCAAGCATGCAATTGCAGTCCGTTGTCGAAAAATTGCCCAGGCATCGGTGGGAAAAGTCACGGACGTGTAATACTTTTGTATCCTCCTGGCTGGCGGTGCCGCGTCGTTTCGCGCGAGATGCCGCCGCGGAGGTGAAAATTTCATTCGAAGTTCTGCGGTCTCCGTGGATAACTGTAATGAAGGTGGGAAGAGGGTGGCGAGCTCGAGGGAAAGGGAGAGTGGCGGTCCTCTTCTTCGGTGTCGGCCGCGTGCACGAGGGTTATACTAGCTACCAATGAGAATTTCCGAGAAACGGGCAACGAAACGGAGACAGAAACCAGCGGCGAGAGAAGGAGGGAGTAAATAAATATTCTCAGGCACGTATAACGAGATGTAAACGAAGACCGAAGTAAAGGGTACGAAGTAAATCTGGCCGGGCGAATTACAAGGCGAATATCACGGTCCGGCTACGTGTTTAGAGAGTTTCAAGTACGCGGACGGGGCTGAATAAGCGGATGTTCCGAGGCAACGAATTTCCGACCTCTTTGCCATTCTAGCGAGCCACTAATGAAATTTTGTTAACGCGGCCGCGTGGCGCGTCTCGATAACGTTTCGTCTGGTTACACTGGCTTTCAACTTGATCTCTGCACGTGCTCTGTCTCCGCTCGTAATTGCCGTTTATAATAGCTGGGTGATTGCACTAAAAATTTCAAGTCGGGTTAGCAAACACTTTCGTTGATATTACGCGACGGCTTAGCCTGTATCGAGGGGTAATTCGTCGATAGCCTTTCCTCTTCAACCTTTACAAACTGGCTTTACCTGCTTGAACTTCCAGAAATATAGAAAATAGATCGATAGCTTGGAAATTTCCTAAAACACTCGGGGGAACTTATGTACTTGAGAAGGTATAGGTATACAACAACATATTCATGTTGTCATGGTCCAACGGCAGGTACCTATAGGTAGTCTTTCGAGTAGAATTCTCTGAGGGTTTTCTGGTAAACATAGGCGTAATATTTATCAAGTATAGTTGTGAACTCTGGCATTAAATCATATTACATTTTGGATCTAATGTGATTGAATGACCCTTCATAAAACTACTAACATGAAGAGGCGACTTGAAAGCGATTTCCACGCATCAGATGGAATTTCGTGATCAATCAATCCGCAGAGAGGCTATTTCAAAAGGGGGAAGCCGATCGTGAGAATGCGTCGCGTAGAAGGAACGAAATTTTATTCCCCAAGATGCAGGCACTGACATGGCGAAAGCCATTAACGGGAGGCCCCGCGTTCTTTTCTACTTCCTCGACGTCGCTGCTCCAACCGCCGATTTCTTGCAACCGTCGGATTAACTAGAAGGCATTTAGCGCTCTGGCTAATTGCTGGCAAGTATTCCGTTCACGGTGCACCGAACGTTTAATCGATTCGGGGGAATCGCACGGACGATGTCGCGAGTCGTCTCGCTCTGTTTTTCGTCTCATCAAGTGAATCGCGTAAATTCCGTCGATCAAGTCTAATGAATCGACACGACTCTTGGCGAATCCTTCAGATAATGATTTCGATTTCCATTTCGATTGATTCCGATTTTAAAATTAAAGCTGATTTTTATGCAGCTAGTGAGCAGGTGTCTTTCAAAACTATCATTCTTCAGATTATTAGTAGTAAATACAACAGAGTACAAGTAGTTTTATAATAAAGTAGCACTGCAGAAATTCCAGTAGGAAATTGTCTGACCAATATCACGTGTATTCCCCTTGCAAAGATAATTCTTCGTTGACCCCCCGCTAAGTTATTCCAGGGAAAAAAGAAAAATAAAACATAGGGAATGCTAGTCTCGTAATTAAAAGTCCCCCATGTAGTGCTCCTCTTTTATTATCGAAAATACATTTAAATTCCTGCGCGCAAGCTTTGCTCCAATATCCGCGGCTAATATCGTTTTAATAATGTAACTTCCGGCTTTGTGAGACGAAGGACAGGGTCGAAGGGCCCGTAAACACGTTCTTCAATGCGGTACACAGCACTGTTACTAATATTGACGGATAAAGGACGGGGACGAGGGATGAAACGGGTGCTTTGTGCAGCCTCGCCTCTCTCTCCCTCTTTTTCCCACTCTTGGGAGGAGGCCCAAGAAAGCCGAAGTAATAAGAGCGGCCTAAACTCCGTGAATCCTTTTATTAATCCGCGTGGCGGGATTGGATTTAAAGCCTCCGCCAACCCTCCACAGTTTCCAGCCCTCATTCCCTTCCCTTCGAGGCGCGCCACGAGTGAGAGGATTCCTGGCAGATCCGCCGAGCTCTGGAGCGTACATGCTGAGTCACATAACTCAACAAGGTTCATGTAATTTGTTTATCTTTTTTGGTGCAAGTAGCGGAACGTGGCACGGAAAATATTCTAAGAAAGTTGGAGATTAAAAGTATGCAAGGTGTAAGATTTGGCGAAGTTCGTTTTGATAAAAGAAATGGCTTTTGTGAGCTTTCGTTCACCTGTGATTTCAATAATGCAGTTGGAAGTTGTAGATTGAAATATTAATTCTTCGCATCTCAAAAGGGATGCTTTAAATATTCATTTTCGTTATATAAGCATACATCGGTAAAATTAATTGAAATTCAATGTTGAGTAAGTATGTTGTTAATGAGAACGTTGTAACACAATATGCTCGCAGGGTGTACAAATTACTACGTATATGTGAAATTTTAATTACACTTTCTGAACAGCTGTAATTAGTCGTGTGTATTGATCAAGATTATTGTAGAGAGACAAAAGGTATTGACCAACGTGCATCGATATTAATTTTTCATATTTTGTGAGATATCAAAGGCTGCATAAACGTTCTGTAATATTTAACACGTATTTCGTTCGAACTCATGAGCTTTTTATAAAGTGGAATGAAAGGAGGTCCGACGATAATGCAAGAAATTTTTCGTTCAGAGGACGGAAGAGGTTCAAACCGATTTATCATTTCTTTGATCTCCGATGCGATGACTTAGACTGGGAAATAGACACGATCTTCGTATACTTTTTGAAAACCCACGAATCCGTCATTATTGCGATTTAAATGACAGCGTATTATTGTGAACTTACTTTGAGTTTTTACATCAAGTGCACAAGTGGCTGATGCTTTATTAGTTTTCGTACTTAATCACAAAAGCAAACATCTTTGTACTTTTGTACTCGGCATTTAATCTTAACCTTAAGGTTCTTTCGGACTATACTTCAAATGAATATTTTTCTGCAATTATTTTGTTACTAGTGATTCTACAAGAATATTCGTTTGCATTAGTTCGAGGGATATAAAAAGCCTACAAATATATGCGGGGAGCGATGAAATCGTCTCTAATAGCTACCTTAACATACACTATTTATTGGCCTGGATAAAGAAAATATCGTTATTTTAATTGAATAAGAAATTGATTTCGATAAGACGTGTTTTCGCGTGTTCCCTCGGATCGTTTTTATTACATCAAAGATATTTGGCGTTGGAAGGTTTCGCTATCTTTATAATGCATATAATTGCCACTTGCAGGTGAAATCTGATACAAGTTCCCAGTAAAAACTACGAGACAAGTGTATTTTAATGTTTCCCTGTTATTATATCATTTTTAAGAGATACTATTAAGATCTATCGAGTTAACGGTTATCTCAAGGATAATTGCGGGTTGCTTCGGGCTTTCAATCATAGAGTCCATAATTTTAATTATAGACCCACACGCATGATTTTAAATCTTGCATCCGAAAGAATGCACGCGAGCACTTGATGATCTGGAAGTATGTATCAACGAATATGGTTGCGAAAAGGTTAACGAATTTTTAATTCAACTGTAATCAGTCATATAATATATACCCGTGCATTCCCCCTTATAGCCTTTTTATAAAACTGAATTAACTGTGTCTCATTACCTATGCAAAACAGGAGGCAATATTTCTAATATACATAAATTCCTCAATACATTAATTTTTAAATAAAATAGATTCGAACTCAATGAAACTTCCCCTTCGTCTCATTGATCACCTAAATTACAATCTTAAAACAATCTTGCAATCGGCAAACGATCTTACCTCGAAAGAACTATCCTACTTTCAAAGAATCCTCACAAAAGTTCAACAACCTCTCATCAAACGTCGCTCCTATTCTGTACCTACTTGGTACCATTATTTCTACATACCCTGGCCCAAAAACAGACATCAAACCATTCACACTTCGCCGGGAGTCTACCATCTCAGCTCCACAGACAGTATGAATGATTGTCTCGCGAAGCGACCTCTTCTTCCCCGATGTTCGAAACTCGCAATGCACACCAGCGTTTTGTGTTATTTGTGTACGAGCGGCAGGAAAGAGGCATCGGGATCAGAAAGCATGAAAAGCCGCGTGCTCGGTGACCCATGGGATGTGCACGAGGACCAAGCTGCCCACGCCGCGGCGTCCATGACTCACGGCATTCTTCCCCTCGAAGAAACGATAAACGGCCGTGTCCTCGCCCTCCGCCGAACTTGCCCGGGACGAGGAAGTTTCCTGCATTCTTATTCTGCTCTCCTCCTTCCGTTTCTGCTCGCACAAAAACCATACGGTCTGGCGAGCATGTCTGGTGGGCAGCGAGTAGGCGCCAGGGTCCACCCCTTTCCGCAGCCCCCGAGACACCGGTGTTGCAGTCTTGCCCCGTTTCACCCCTTTCCCTTTCTCTCCCGTGGCCGTTAGAGCGAAAACGTTCTCCATTAACGCCTCTCCCTCCTTTTTCCCTCCTTTTGTCAGTTGGCAGACGCGGCCGCGCGCCAAAGCGATATTAAAAACTGCCGCGCGCTGCAATAAAGCTAACTGGCTCTCGCGCGAGCGTATAGGTTCCTCCCGATGTTACGGGGCGCTGATTTCCTCTATTCCAGACGACACCCTGAGACACGCTTTGCCGCTTCTTCGATTCTCAGACGCAGGGATTCAGCCTTTCTGTCGGCGTTCGGGATTCTTGGCGTTGTACAGGGACTCGAGTTTCCGTTACAGTTTGAATTTTTCGGGTGAAGAGTATGATACTTTCTGGAACCACATGTCTTCGTCGTGTTTGTGGTCTTGAAATAGAAATTGAGGAGCTTGAAGTGGAGGTTTCGTATGATTGACTTTTCTCTACGTGAATTTCAAGGATTTCAAGAAACTTTCTGCTTTCCTTTTTCATATAAAAATAGAATCGATCTTTTCTTCAGGTTTAGTGTTCCTAGTTCTCTGGAACCTCTCCATACTTTACTCTTTTATACCCATACAATTCTCGCGACACGTAATAAAATTCTCTCCACCAAGTGCCTCTCATAACGCAAGCAAAGAATCCTTTGCGCCGAATAGAATGGTATTATTAAGAACGCAGAGGAGCACGAGGACAATAGTTATCGATATCCCGCCGTAAATCTTCCGTTGAATGAAAATCATGCAAGACAGGCGCACAGCTAAATTCATTTCCACGCGAGATCGCTTTGAAAAGTAGATTCAGCCGTAGGTATCATACCTAGACACTTATACGTCGCGATTCCAGGGGTTCCGACGTCCCTCCAATATATTTGCCTGTCTCTCTGAAAGGAGTACTCCCCGTAAAAACTACTAGCGTCACAAAGGGACAGTTAGTTCTCGCGAACAATTTATTACCATCCTGCTCGTCCTTCGCCCCGGAAGCGGTGCGTGCACCCGCGCGCGCGGCGAACATTCCCCCCGGTTGTCTGTCACATAAAACGGCGGATCGAAGGCGAGGAGGAACGAACGGCGCCGCGAGAAATTGTCTTTCTCCCGTTTTCGCCGCGGCCGGCGTCTGCAGAAGGACGCGCCGAAGGAGGAAGGAAGGAAGAACGGCGGCGGAGGAAAGGGGCCGAGAGAAGGGTGGAAAAAGGTGGAGGGCGGGGGCTACTTTCAGGCGGCGGAAGAACCGCGTCGCGAGCTCTGGAGTGGCGGATATAGAGTGGCGGAAAGACGAGGGACTCTATTGCTTCGCCATAGGGAGGAAGAGGAGAAAGAGAGGCTGGAGAGCGTTCCCGTCGAGCTTTGATATCCCAGCGAGGCACAAAGAGTTGTCGCCCGGGCTCCGTGTGTAATGTAATTGCGTGGATAGGCACGTAGCTATCTGCCTAGGCACTCCATTCGCTTATTTGCACCGCGAGAAAGACACCGAGGGAGCTGATGGGCGGGGGGAGGAGGGAAGCGTCTCTTGGCTCGTACTTTTTCACCGGCCGTGCTGGAGCGTGTCTTTCGGCAGCTTCTGGGATGAAAGAAAATCCCTGGTGGCGAGAGGGATGGGAGGGGCGGGCTGGCGATGGCGAATTCGCGTTTCGCTGGTCCACGTGTCCCATTGTCCGCGGGGAATGAAACTGGCCCTGGGTGGAGAGGTGTCGTTGCCGTCGTAGGGCTTTTAATGAAAGTGCTCGCGCTTGAAAATTCTGCGCGCGGGCATCGAGAAACGTTTTAATCGGCCGCCGCTACGGGGAAAAAACGCGGGACCGTTTAAAGTGATTGTCGCTCCCGTCTTCTTTGCCGGGCGACGCGGTATGAAATGAGTTTCTTGAACGCGGTTTCTCGAATCGCGGCCGACGCTCCCGGGGAATTCTGTTCGACAGAATTTTTGCTGTAATTGAGATGGCGGTCGGTGGGGTGGGTACTCTTCTTGCGGTGTTGCGTCACCGAGATTGACGCTCCAGAAGGATGCATCCGGGTGTGAGACATCCCACGAGCATTTTTGTCTCTCTTCGGCGTATTCAGCCGGCCCCTTTCTTCGCCGGCCTCTTTTTCCTCGGCATAGGAGGCCTACTATGTACTATGTAACGTTCTTTGTCGGGGCTGTGTTGAAGCTTATGCTCGATTAAATTCTGGAAATTGAAATCGCTTGCCTGATAACGTTTTTTACCGAACACTTCCGTTTCTGAGGGAATCAGCTATAAGGATGGCTTATTAGACTTCGGGTATTCAGAAAACACTGAGTTTTAGTGACATATTGTAGCTACTTTTTCATTTACCAACTTCTGTTTGATTGTATTTATTATTTATTACTTGCAGATGGTTTAAATCACCACATAGCAGCTCCCTTAGTTCGTGGATCATAAACCTAGTGTCGCATAAGAATTCGTATGATTCATTGAAATTGTAAAAAAAGTATGATAATGAAAGTTAATTTAGAATGTTCATTCGATTAATTCGTGATAGCTCCTCCTGTGCACCTAGTTATTATTCTAGTTCATTTCTAAATTCTTTCGAAGAGAATTTCTTTCACGTTAACTTCAGCTTAATACTTCGTCTGGCCACGAAATCGCTGATCTTTAACGTTTCCTCGATATTCGCGAGAACGCGGCTGTCACGAAATAATTTCGCATCGACATCAGAGGGATTTTGTACGCGTAGCGGGGTAAAGGAAGCATTCACGGGGACGCGGTGTTCGAGACCCGTGTATTTAAATACATCGCGAGAGATGGAAATGTATTTAGACGACAGCTCTTCTGAAAGGAAAATAATTTGACATATTTTAAAAGTTGGAATGCCGCTCGAACTTCTAAAGCCGCCCTCGGCTCCGTCGCTCCCCGGGGCTCAGCTGAGGGGACGGAAAGGTGTCGAGGTCGCGGCGGGGGGTGTCACGACACGAAGAAGACGATGGTGCCAAGTAATTTTAAAGCGATTTTTTACCGAAAGAAGTTTGCATTAATTGGAGGCTTACCCAAAACCTGTTCCCTACCTATCTTTTTATACGCGTTTCGCGTCTCCGTGTGATTACACTTATTAGATCCCATTAAATATCAAATCCACGAAATTGAAAATTAAACAATACTAATTTAAAGGCGCCGGCTTAAAACAATCCGCAGAGTGCCTAACTTTAACCTACCATTTGACTACAAACATACATTAACAACCCAATGTACAGTAAACAACTCGCCCAGCCTCAGCAAGTAGTAGATTTGAAAATTCTCACCCTCCTACGCGAGGGCATATCCGATCCCCGCTGAAAATACAGTCAATTACTCTAAATACCCTTTCAAAATACCCACTTCCTGTCGACACTTTCGAACTTATCATATCAGGTCCCAGCCAGATCAAGAACAATCGGATACATCATTTGGTGCAACATTTAGCCCAGAGAAATCGTTTATCGAACCGTGCGTAAGAATTCGAGGAACCCCTGAAAGGACCAAAGCGACGACGAGGCGAAGTCGCGACCGAAGGAGAGAGAAAAACGAATCGTCTAAAAATTTCCATCGCCGGTACCCGAGCAACAGCCACGCTTAGAGGGCGAGAAAGGAGATGGTTCGCGGGAAAGGGGTGGCAGCGAGGGGGTAGGGGAGGGGGGTGGGCAGAGAGGGTGAGCGCGGTTACCGTGGCTTTATCCTCATTCCGGCAGGGGCGTAAAAATAACGAACGAACTGTCTAGGTGAGCGCTTTCGCGGGTGCGCCCCGGGGCTATGGGAATCGGTTGTGCAGCCCGACCACCTCCGACTCGACCCCCTCCCCCCCTCCTCTCCCGAAGCCGTGTACGCGGCCCGGCATGAATATTGCCAATTTACGGGTGGAGGAACGTACGGTTCTCACCTAACCTAGCTCCGTTCTCGTTCGAAGCTACGTAGAGAGAGCGTGCTCTCTCGTCCCGGTCCATCCCTCCGGCCACCCCCTCAGCCTCCATCTGCGCCCCCTTTTTCTCGTTTCGTGCGCCTCTGCCCCGCATTCTGTCTTCCTCCCGGAGAAAGGAGCCCGGAGGAGAGCGAGATGAAACGAGGCGAGGCGGAGGAAGAGAAGCGAGCGGCCGCTTGACGCGATATTGGAAAATGGCGTCGATGTGTGCGCGCGGGAGGGTGGCTGGCAGGTGGAGGGTGGCAGCTCCGTCTCTCTCGCGCGCGATCCCGCTGCCACCCTCCCCGTTCCTGCCGCGGGAGAGTGGGGAAAAATAAAATAAATTGCTCAACATATCCAATAAGGTGGCAGAGCCGTTGCCCGGGCGACGCCGACTCACTACTTTCCTCTATGCTTCCCAGAGAACCGAGAGATGTTCTTCCCTCTACTCACTCTCCCACTTTCTGGTCTTCAGCCCCTTTCTTCCCCGTTCGTCCGCCGTTCTGCCTGTCCTTTCTCTTTCTTCCACTGTTTCCCTCGCCGACCGTTCGCCTTCCACCCCCGAGCGACCTCGTCGCGCCGTAACTTTCCACGGAGTTCGACGAGGTCAGAGAAGAACGGAACTGGGAAAGGAACGAGTTCCAGCAACCCCTTGCCTTCCCTTTCTCCTTTGATTGTCCCTTTCTTCTAGTCTCCTTCCTCTTCCCGCCTCCATTCCTCCCCCGTCTTTCTCCGCCTGCGACGCTGGCCTCCGCTTCTGATCTTCTGCCTCCCCTCATCTGCTCGTTCTCTTTTTTGTTTTTGGCGCCACCGCATAATACGCGCACGATAGCTAGCTAGCGGATCGCTGGGACCTCCCTGTCGATATTACCATACATATAGGACGGGCCTGTTACAACCCTCCCTTCTTCCTGCATCGAGATTCGCCCCGAGATTTATCTGGCTTACGTGCACGTACAGGTGGCTGCCTCGCCTCCAACGATTCCTTCGAGCTTGCCCTTTGAGAATAATCGATGCGTTCCGAGGCGCCAGCGGAAGAGGTATCGGGAAATTGTTACTACGGCGATGCTCCTGGCTCGTCAGACGATTGCGTCGCGGAACCTTCGCGTTTTCGACGTTCTTCCCTTTCTTTCTCGCTTGCCGACCAGTTTCCTGTGTAATCTTGGCGTAGGATGCATTAGGAAATTTATTTTGGTATGAAATGTGATACGTCGTTTCAGTATTGCAAGTGAATCACTGTCTTCTGTTTATCCCCATAAAAAACTTCAAAAAAGTAAAAAATACGCCAAGTACATGAAAACATGAAAATCACAAAAAATAGAAGATAATAATCATTACAAAATTAAAAAAAGATGTGAAATCAAAATGAGCTGCTAGTACATAAAGATGCTTTCCAACTGCGCTTTAGATGACACAACTACATATGCACAGCTAAAATTCCATTACTCATAATGGCTATTTATACAGAGAAAAAATGTATTAAATAATAATATGCAGATATATTTTTATACAAATAAATATTTTAATACGAATAAATATTTGATTCAAAATACTTGGCGCTGCGCCCCGAATTGGTGTTGCTAACCTCAATAAATATGTATAAATTGCATTAATCCTCTTCTTTCTTTCTTGTACGTGCATGCGTGCGTGCATGCGTGTGCATATGCTACGTATGGCATTAGAATTAAATATATGTAGAATAAATCTGACTGTGTTTCTAGTATGTGTATGTATATGTTTTTTATATTGTAATGGAGTTGTAAATTATTAATACTAAGGCAAATAACATTTTTTCGATTGCGCAGCGCCAAGTATTTTGAATCAAATATTTATTCGTATTAAAATATTTATTTGTATAAAAATATATCTGCATATTATTATTTAATACATTTTTTCTCTGTATAAATAGCCATTATGAGTAATGGAATTTTAGCTGTGCATATGTAGTTGTGTCATCTAAAGCGCAGTTGGAAAGCATCTTTATGTACTAGCAGCTCATTTTGATTTCACATCTTTTTTTAATTTTGTAATGATTATTATCTTCTATTTTTTGTGATTTTCATGTTTTCATGTACTTGGCGTATTTTTTACTTTTTTGAAGTTTTTTATGGGGATCTCACTTCTTTTTACAAAGATATTATTATCTTCTATTTTTTGTGATTATTATTACTTTCTATATTTTGTGATTTATTTGTATCATGTACTTGACGTAATTTGTTTACTTTTTTTATACAATTACAGCATAATAATTATCAGCTGTTGAAATTTACAATTCGATGAATCTGAAAGCACGTACAATTCCTTGAATCTGAAAGCACGTACAATTCCATGAAACTGAAAGCACGCACAATTTCATGAATTGTTTTATCAAATCGAGAAATGTTTTTCGTGGTTAAAAAATTAAAATTTCCATTCATAACGTCATTTTCTGAGTATATTTCATGGAATAGTATTTTTTAAATTAATTTGTTTATGTTTGCTAAATTCATGCGTTTTATTAGACTCTAATTGATTTTAGTATCAATTTTCATTTTCATGTTTACAGATTTCTGTGCTTAAAGGGGTTATCGCTAGATTTAGCACGAATTTTCGTGTTTTCAGATTCATGGAATTGTACGTGTTTCCAGGTTCATGGAATTGTATGTCAGACTGCATTTTGATTCCAATTCAATGGTACAACGATAATATATATTTGTAAAAACACGTGGCATCTCAAATTTTGTATATAACCTGACTGTAAGCTGTCAAAATTTGGAATAGATTGCACATATTGAAGATAGGAATTGATGAACGAAATTTGCCTAGTGAAGATAGGAATTGATGAACGAAACATGTATTAGTTCGTTTTGGCTGAAGGTGTGCGTATAATAACGCGTATACGTATTATGTTGACGAAAAATTCCTTGACGAAAAATTCCTTGACGAAGAAGAAGAAGAATCTTACCATTTCCGACTAATCCATGAGACGATATTACGATATCTCTGTCATGCGTGGACCGATTTTATTGAAATTGGTCTTATTCGAAAGCCGATATGCGGTTTACATGAGAAAAATGCCTTTAAATTTAGAAAATATTGCAGGCGTGATGAGATATAATGTAATAAATGTCAGAATTAGGTTGGAATGCCTCCGCGACGAGTAAAGGTACACGGCAGCGACAGTTCGACATATATATATATAGGGTGTTTTTCATGTACTTGGCGTCGAGACGCTACCGCGTCTCTAGATCTTGCGTGAAGTAGATACAAGGATCTATTGTCTCAAGCATTCTAAATATTTTGTTGCGAGGATGTTGGGAAATTCAGGGCTAGGTTTTAAATCCTTGAAGACAGATCTTTATCCTAAGTTCTAAGTCTCAAACGTGATTGAAGGTGGAAGAAATACAGTAGGTACTAAACTCTGAGGAACTGAATAGTATTGATCGAGTGTGAGCACAGATTTCAATCCTTCTCAACACACTAAGAGATATAAAATCCGAAAAGACGACTCTAATTTCACGTCTATGAAGGTGTACGCATGTCTGCCTGGGATCACACTCATCCCGCGGTAATTAGAAAGGGTGAATACAAGTGCAGCAAACGGTGGAAATAATTACACCTGGCGCAGCACGAACTGAAACGGCGATGTGACCATAATTCCCGCTCGTTCGCCATCCAATACTCAGACAACTTAACGATATTGCCGTTGCCGCGGCATCCTACTATTTGTCTGGCTTGCTAGTTAATTATCAATCAAGGGGACTGTCATCGATCGTCCTCCACACGAATATTATCGCCTGCAATAATAAAGTCCCATCGTTACGAAAAATACCTTCTTCTACGCAGAATCATAACGGCAGTCAACAGAAAATTCCGATTCACATTTATTTTATTTTCAATATCCGTTTCATCCTGCAAACAGATTTTCTATTTCGGGTACCTACATAGTACCTTGGTACTTATACTTTCCCTGAAAATATGTATCTATCCTAACGCCCATGTATCCCCGCCTTGTCCGTTTGAGAATTTCATCAATTTCTTTCCAACACCGCCGGCTGAGACCGAGAGCTTTGAATTCCAGGAGGTTGGCAATATCGATGTGGCTGTTAGCCGCGGCACACATTACAGTCTATGTTCGTGGAGTTTTAATTACGAAGCGCCAAGGATCGCGATCGCGCGGCTTCATACCAAAACGCTTAAATTCCAGCGATGTTGTTAGGCGTTGAAGCACACGGGTGCACGCACATACCGCCGCCAAATTGCCGTTCCTTTTTGCCTGGCTGGAAAAATTGGCAAAGGCAGTCGGTACGGCTCCTCCTGCAATATGTAAAATAATGACGGCCGCCTGAAAGGAATGCATAATGAGAGATATCTCCCGACGTGCACCGGGACCGAGGCGCCTCCTCCGCCCTTCGACCCTCCACCCACACGTGTCTATCAGCATACGAGTATGCATTATCGTTACGCCGCGCGCACGCGCGCTACCGTCGAGAAATTTCATGGAAATTTCGAAATCGAGGACCCGCCACACACGTCTTGCGGCCACCTTCGTCGCCGCTGGAAAATGTCTCGATCAGCGCTACATTTCCATTTTTATGACAGCAATTACTTGTCGCTACTGCTTCTGCAATCTTCTATACCTTTACCCTGGATTTGCGTTTCGTGTTCATTGAGGTTGTTTGATCGTTCAGATGCGGGTTTCTTTTGGAAGATTTTGTACGTTAATGTTCGATATTAAAGTGGTGTACCGCGGTCTTTCTGGACACTTCTTCTCAAGATTTAGTACGGCTAGCTATTTCACTTTAGGGGTTTGGTACTCTTAATGATATTTTAATTTTTACTTGGCTTAGGTATTTGTACCGTGAACTGTGTGAACATTGGCATATTTTTGGAACATTTTGCTATAGATATAATGCAGAAATTAACATTTTTACATTTGCTTTAAGTATCCCATCATAACATTCCACCTTTTGTGAATATACTACAAATGTCAAAATGCATACAATTTTTATCATTTTCCTACCTTAATGCATGTTAATTAGCTAAATTTGAAAACACTAAAAAGCTAAATTTTTACCACATCTGAACTTGCATTAATACTTAAATTTGTTTTAACCGAACGCGGACATCCTACGTTAGAAGATAGACAATTTAGTTTTCTTTAATATACCATCGCTTAAATTACGTTTCGGGAATCTGCTCATTATAAGTCACCTGCACCGTTGGACCGCGCATGCCGTCACTTAGGAAAAAATGGAATAATTTCTTGTAATTTTCGAACATGCCTTCATTATAAACAAGCTCCTTTTACGAAACTGTTTCCATTGCTTCAAAATAAATTTCTAAAAAGTGTACCTTGTTAATCTGTTGAATGGGACTTAGCCCATTAAGTATAGATCATCATAAAAAAAACGTTTAATACACCCCGAATATAAACGACAAAAGTACTGTCCCGGCGTACACAATCTTGAAAAGTAAGATGGAGTAAAAAGCTCGCCTACCGACACCTTTCGGCATTATTTATTCCCAGCACCGCCGCCTGGTAGCGTCGTGCCGCGCCGTGGTACGCAAATTCGTGGCATTAGTATGGCGGTAGGTTGCCGCGGGGACGCAAAATGCAACGCCCGCGAAAAAAGAAACCGGCGAGCGTTCGAGCAAGGGTAGCCCCATCAAACCACGCCTCGTACGTGAGGCATGCGTTCAAGATACTCGGTCGGATAAAGAATGCTTGCTTCCGATTGGTCTCTGCCCACCCGCCCTCCCCTCGCGCACCCCCTCGATATACTTAGCTGACGCGTGTGGGGGTGCAGACACGCGCAACCCCCCCCCCTCCCCCCCCCCTGCGACACGTGTGTCGCAAGACTTGCACGGCTTCCTGTGCCCCGTATCCGCTGGTACACGGTAGCCTCCGCGGACGTGTGCCAATGGTCGCCGACGGATGTCACGCGAAGCACACAACTGCGTGCGCGCGCGGTGCCGTTACCCCTCGACGGGTGGTTTCTTCTTGGAGAAACCATTCCGCGAAGCCGGCGAAATGCGGAGGAGAGGCGACCTCCTTTTCTTCGCGGGATCTTCGTACGTGGCCCCAGGGAAGTCGTACGTGTGTAATCTGCGCAAGTCAGCCACCCTCGTGTGTTAGACTCCACCCTGGCAATCAATCAAGGCCCCCCTTGCTCCGCGGCACTTGGACGACCGAGCCGGCACAGCCAACCGAAGCGACGTTCTATCGGCGAAAGATAAACCTTGATAGGGGGACACGGAGTGGGTGGCACTCGACGGTGCGATGGAAGAAGGAAATTCGGATGTCGGGGCTTGATATGGTTGAACGGATCGCGACGTTTCTCCTTGGCCCGAGGTTCGTGAGAGTTTGATCTCGGTGTGGTATAGGGGTAGTTTTCTTATGAGATTGGATACTTCGTTGATAAATATTTTTGCACATACATCTCTTGGCAAGACCTCGAATTCCGTTAAATATATTCCACGATCCTCCCACGTGTTGCGAGAAAAAAAAAACGGATGAGAAGGTTAAACATTATAGGGTCGCGAGATTTCGACGGGCTCGCGAGATTCGCTTGGGCAAGCGTTCCGGTGGAGTGGCCCAATCGAAGACGCTCGTTTCCGCGAGCACAAAGTCGCCGTCTCACCTGGAGGCGAGCACTCGAGCCGGTCCGTCGACACGGGGGAGGGGGGAGAGGGAGAAGTGAAAAGGAGGAAAAAAGCGAGGGAACAAGTGGCCAGGTAGAGCCTCAGCGTTGAAGTGGTCGAGTGGAGTCGAGTGTGGAGGCAAGAGTGGCCGAAGGCACACGGCCGAGCCCTCCTCTCATCCGTCTCGAGCTGAAAATCGATAGCTGGAAAAAGGGTTAAAATCCACCCCTGGCGGCGTGGGCCGCGAAAGAACCTGACTCAGGGGTGGACTGGCTCCGGCTGGAAGGAGGAGGCGGAGAGACAGAGGGAAAAAGGAAGGAGGAAAGAGGTTGAGGGAACGCGACCTCGGTGAAACGAGATTTACATACCTACCCGGTGCGCCTACTCTTTCAGGGAGCCCCCTTGTTAGCCAAAACTTGCCTCGTCTGCGCGATCCCGTTAGCTTTTACCACGCTCAAACATCGCCCGGTCGTTAGCGGGGTAAAACTCGCTGGAAATGGAAGTTTCTGGGCCGCGAGACTGTTCAAGTCCGAGGGAACGGGATGATCCGAAATTTCAGAGGGTCCTGTTGAGTCTCAGATGCTCGCGGTGTTGCAAACTTCCAGCGGAACGGGGGAACACTTTTGGGGGTGGCGCTTGATATGCAGCACTCTGTGAAGGGTGTGGAGGAAAGTCGTATCGAGGGTGGTCTGCTCGAGTTGCTGGCTTGATTTTTTTTATGTCGATTTGCACACTGCTCGATGGTTAAGTAATGATGGATTATACGAGTTTTTCTTTTAAAGATGACAATTAAGGGATCGTACTTTTTGGAAAATTTTGGAATATAGATCTCCGGTGTTTTTTTTTCAAATAGCAAAGTGCACTCTCAACGACATCGATATGATGTGGTGATTAGAACTAATTAGTTAAAATAAAGTGTAGTTGTAGCATAAATTTCGATATACTTCGATATCATTGGATAGGAAATGCTTATTACTTTACATTACTCGTTAGTTATTCTGTTATCAATAATACAAAACCATAGTTTACTTGGAAGAAAAGTATACAAGAAACATCTTAACAGCATTGAAAATCACGTTCCAGAATTCAATTCGTTTGAGAATTTCATCACTGTGGGAACAGATTTTCTGTAGTTGTCGGACAAGAAAGCAGAGAAGGCGAAATAGAATAAAGACGTGGCGTGTGTACGAGCCGCGGCAGTTCGCGGAAAATTGGAAAATAATAAATTGCCAAACTACTTTAAAGAAATTAGCGAGGTCCGCCCGAATGTTCCCCAGCGGAATTTTTTCCCGCCGTAAACTTCCGTTCTCGTTGATATTGATTAATTTGCTTAAAAAGTTCCCGGTTGCACCGCCTCCTTCCTTCTTGCTCACTCTCCCCTTCTCTCCCTTCCCGTCTGTTCTTTCCTTCCACTTTCTCCTCGCAGTTTTGTTACTCCTTAACGCGAGCCTAGCATGCAAAGCTTCGAGGCTTTGAAACTTTTATTTTGAAATTCAAAAAATCACTAAAAGTTATTGGGAATACTGTTTCTGGATCACCATAAAATAACGCAATGCTATAATCAAATAACAATCTGAAAGGTAAATACAGTGAATATAAAATTTGAAAAAAAAATAAGACATTGGAAAACTAACATGATAATGAATAACCAAGAGTATTATTACTTTCAAAACTTAAGCCCAGTTCAAAGTACATATTACACTGTTGCTGTCAGTTATTTCTATCATCGACAATTATTTATTTCTTCTAACTAACAATTTGTATTTAATACAATTTGGATGGTATATACTTTATCCAAAACGCGATGTGTACGCTTCATAAACATTGGCGAAACCTCGGTACTAAAATGTGCAGAAAGTTCGCGCTACTATATTCCTTGATGACTGGAAAGTCGCATTAAGCGAGATGTAGGTCGGCCAGAGTTTTCCTTCATCTCCGTGCCCACGTTTCGGCTTCGCATAATAGGCAGACAGTTTCTAATCTTCCCTTTCCTCTTCCTCTTTTTCCCCGTCCCGCACCACGTGCTCCGTATTGAGAAAGACGGACACGATCGACTTATGGTAATGCACGGGCAAAAATACACCTACTAGCCATTGTTCCACGCTTGGTGGGATTTATTCGCGCGTGCTGAGTGTAATGGCTTAAACGAAGGAACAAGGAAGAGAGCGAGAGTTTCCTACGATCCTTTTGTTTCTATTATGACGAAATTGCCCGGCAGGGATTTACATTAATCAAGGTGTTACTGTTCAATGCTTCATCCATCAAACTGTACAGGCTGATCCTAGAAATTGGGCCAGGCTTCGCAAACATACACTTGTGCAATTTAGCGACAAATATCGCGTTAAAAAAATTAATCTCACTAAATGGTACTTTTTAAATATCCTACATAGCGAACCAAGTTCTCAAGTAGCTTTTATTATCGCATTCCTTTACGATACATACTTCCCTCGAATTCCCTCAGGTATTTTCGTAAAGGAGCAGAATTTTAAAAACCTCCCCTCGGCGAAGGGTTTTATCCAGCCGAGCGTGTTACCGCGCGACGTCCTTTGAAAAAAAGCCAGCATGGAGAAGAAATGAAGATTTCCATGAAGATAAATTGGGCTCCCCTGTTAATTGTTTTCTCGAGCAATTACTGCGTTCGACAGTTTGAAACGCGCGCTCGAGGTATCTTTTCCTTTCGCCTCATTAAAAAGGGAGGCCCGTGCGTCCGATGCACTCGGCGTGTGTACGCGTGCGCCCGCTACGTACGCGCGGACGTATTTTCACGCTCGCCGAGCATATGTCACGCGGATACAACGAAGGTTCCGATTCATCGAGCACCGAGTGGTTTCCTCGCGTTGATCGTTTAACCGTTTAGGGTCGGCACAAATCGTCGGAGAGGGCGAAAGGGGGGGAGGGGAGGGAAGAGGCAGGCGGGGGTTGAGGTTAAGCGATGAAGCGTGAGCATTTAAAATGCTCACAAATGAAAGGCTGGCTGGAGGAACTGTACAGTCAAACTCGTATAACGCGATATGATCGCTATTTAACGATGCAATAATTCGTGGCTTATCGTACGATGATAGGATGGGTATAGTTGCATCGTGCTGCAGAATCACACGTAAATTATATGCGCGATCTTGGGATATGTTATTTTCGACCGTCGATTAGCACTAGGGGGGATGGTGGGGTTCAGTTCTGGCGACTGAATCGCGAAGCTTGACTACTGTGACCTCTGAAAACTTGAATCTGCGAGATGTGGGGTCGGTTAGGATCATTAGGATTTGATTGGGATCATCCACAAGGTCCAGGACTTGTTCATGATGAATTACGAGTTGTGTCACCTGTTTTTCACTATACAAATATTCCTAAGGCATAGAACGCAAGTATGACTATGCACCAGGTAAGTTTTAATACCAACCGACACGCTTTAGTTGCTGTAACTATACGCACGCGTCAGGAATCCTCACTGTTGACTCTATGACTACTCAATTGCGGGCATAAACTACGTACACATTCAATCACACTCACTTCATATTATCTGCAATTAATTCCAGACCTCGTGAATATAGAATAGATTTCGATATTACACTATTGAATCGAATAGTTTATCCAATTACTGAAACGTATTTTGCCTTGGGTAAACCCACGGTATTGATTACCATCCCATCACGTTTATGCGTTACACACGAGCCCGCCACAAGCGCGGCAGCCGCCGCAATTAAATCAATAATTCATACGGATGTCAGCCCACGGTTAAATTTGCTTTTCATAATACATTCTATGCCGCGTGTGCCGACAACCGAGGCAACCTCGTTCCGTTCATTACGCTCTCACTCGGGGCCGAATTTCTTCGATCCACTCGACCTTGGCCGTGGCGAAACGAGCCTGGCAGTCGAACAATTCGCGTCCTCGCTTCGTCCAACTAACTCTCAACCACTCGAACAGTTCCGAATGGCTCGAATTGGTTAACCTGCAGCTTGGACTGCTCGTAAATGATCGGGGGTGGCGCGCTTCGAGCTGCTCGAACCCTCGAAAAGGGTGTTGCTGTCACGGCACGCGTGTGTTAAGAGTAGCAAGGAGAATAAACACTTAATGCTGTAGATTCCGTGGTAAACTCATTTGTTGGGTGTGGAATCTTCTGTTTCACAATTTGGTGGAAGAATTATAGGGAGGTATTAGGGTAAAGGGCTCAAATTTCGTCCCCCATGTGTATTTAACCCTGTAGAGGGTGTATAAAATGTTAGATTGAACTGGCACTTGGCATGATTTTTTTTTGAATATTTCTCTATGTGTCTACGAATATCAAAATGTAATTATGTCATGGCAATACGAGATAATAAATAAAATGTGAAATAGTGCAAAATGGGAGATCTGAAAAAAGTGTTCCTAATTTCGTTCCCCACGAAAATGTTTGTAGAACAGGAAATAAATTGAAAAACTAATTTTTTTATTGATACACGTGATCTTACAGTATATGTATGCAAGGAATCACGACAGATGAACGTCTTCTTTTCGCATGGACATCTTATTCCAGTGTTTTCGTTTCGGCATCTACAAAACATTAAACATTTCTACTAAAATTGCTTGAAAACTGATGAAAGATAATTCACTCCTGTAACTATTCATGTTTCAGCCTTTATTATTCCAAATAACAAGTTTTTAGAAAATCAATCTCAATTTCCTTTAGAATTTTGGGGGCGAAATTAGGACATCACCTGGGGACAAAATTTGGTATTCGCGCAGTTCCAAATTCCAATACGGTGATCGATCTAACAGGCCACGGGAGTGATAGCCTTCAAAGTTATTCCGTATAAGAAACTACAAGATATCCCTGAAAAAGTGCTACAACTTCGAATTCGAAATAATATTCACTTCTACGAGTAGCCTGCTAAAAACTCCTAACCTATTACTTGCAAGTCTGTCAGAATATTGACGTACCTATACTAATGCAACATTTACCATCAGATGACACTGAAAATGCAACCATAGGAATCGAGAAATGCAGGGGGGCGAAATTAAGCGCGGGCACGAAATTTGGGCCCTTTGCTCTATAGTGAGGCAAATCCAAGTGGTGCTCGAAATAATACCTACGACGATCAAAAACGTCAGATATATTTTTGGATGATTTCTTCACTTGTACCTAGTTTCTGAATATACCTACTAGAGTTGAGCAATTATACAAATTGCATCCACGGACTATATATTCTGGATACGCGACTTTGACGACTTTGGTATACTTGTTCTACTTATTTGGTGGTATCGTTCAAACAACTGATCCCCTCTCAAGTCTCCACGTAGTAACCCCGTTTACAAATGTAGGACTGTCGGCCGGCAGGGGTTGACTTAACAACTGCCCAGTAACCTACCTTCAAACAGTATCACCTTGGAATGAGATCGCCTTTGCTAACGCACGTGTATCCGAGCGGTTTCGCGATTCTGGGAACGTGACCGTGCAGCTCCATAGTAAACTTAACGAGGTAACTGGCAAACTTTCGTATGAATACGAAAGTGGGCCGTGCTGCGAACGTGTACGTCGAACATTCATATTTAAGGCGTCGGGCACGACGGTTATTATTCTACGGTTATGGCGTTATACATATTTTCTCTGGGGAGCACCACACTGGTTTTGATTAAAAGGCACATGTTTTTACACAAAAGTAGGGTGGCGTGATTGAACAGACCTCAGTTCCGAATATTAGAGCAGCAGAGGATTCTGCACACTGCCCTGTGCCACAGCATTCTTTGATATACAGTTCAGATCACTTGTAAATGTTCTTCACGATGATATAATTCGCTAACTCCTTACTAATTCCTCAATCTTTATTCTTCGTAATTAAATTTCACAAATTTCTTCCTCATTAATACGTAGGTATACCCCAACTCTTGAACAGTAGTGTAAGCGAAACACCTCGTAACAGAGGTTTACAAAGCAACGTGTATCTTACGACTATGGCATATTTCCCCATTTCCCAAGTAGAAAAAAGAATACCTCGCAGCTAACATTTCATCATACCTTTCCACGCTCATCGTTAGCCGCACACGCGTGTCATCGGCGCGCTTTCGCGCCACCGTGTCGCGTCTGCAATGCCTGCGCTCGACTCCTAAGCCGCGAACCTACAGAACGCGATATTAAAACCGAGTGTCGTTAATTACTATGGGGAAAACGATCGTGTTGCGCGATCGCATTAACGAGCGCGCGTCGCCGTTGATATCCATCTTAATTGCGTCTGCACGGTGTTTCCCCGCGCGCGGGAACGTTCTCCCGATCGAACCATTTAATTAGGAAATCTTCGCGAGACGGGCTGCGCGATAAGAGGAGGGACACGGTGCGTAGACGTAACGTTTAATTAATTATCATCGGCGAACACGGCGGCGCGTCGTTACAAATTTCCGCGCCGCGGTTGCGCGTCGAACGGCCAATTTATTCGTGCGGTAGAGCCGCTCGCCTTGCAGCCCCGCGTGGCTCCCTCCCCCGCCCCTGGACACGCGTATTTTCTTTTCGGTGGAAACACGTGCGCGTGCACGTACGCGGCGACGCGTGCACCTGTGTACGTGCACGTGGAGTCCAACGACCAGCCGTGTGCGCGCCTATGCGTGTGACAAAGGACAGAGAAAGGGTAGCGTGTGCAGCCCGTATTGACGCCCACGTAGGCGCATGCGCCCTCGCTGCACCCTGTGCCTCCCTTACGGGACACACACCCGTCCGCCAGCGGTACGCACACGCACGCGAGTCCGAGCACGCACCCTCTCGCACGATGCTCCCGTGTGTGCTCTCCTCGGAGTTTCCTTCGCGGCGCGGACATTCCCCGCCCACCGAGCCTTTCCCCCGTTTCCAAGTTTTTCATCTCGTTCGCTGCTTTTCATTTAGCCGTAGCAGAGCAAGCTAGACACGAAGGAGACTTCCGTCTACGCCGAATGATGCCCCCCCCCATCCCTCGATTATTTATCTCTCTCCCTCTCGGCTGATAATCGTAACGATTCTTTGGCTTTGTCGTGATTATTGGTTCCTTTCCTGCACAGATCGGAAAGAGATTCGTGGAGGCTTTTGGTTTAAATGTTTCTAGCGGTTGCAAGATCCTACGTGTTGAAGCAGCTTTATTCTTCTGCATCTTGAAACTATGTCCATCTAAGTCGCTCTTACGTGACTTGGAAATGAGGATTGTTTTTAATGACTTACTCTGTGGAAGTGTTTAGTGTCCAGTGTTCTGACACAAGACACACAAATGAATATTGATAATATTTTCAATGATGCATTGGCAAGGTATTTAGGATCACTTTTCGTAAAGAAACACTGCTCCTCTTGAAACTGGTAATGTCGACTCAAGTGGGGAGTAAGTGAGTTCCCCTGGCAAAAGGAAACGGTTGAGAAAGGTGGTGGTGAATAGTGAAACGGGAGCGTTGAGTTGGCCAGTCAACAGGATTTTTAAAGTCAGCCCGATTCAAGGAGCCCCCTTCCCTCTGGAACCGCGATAACCGCGACTTCGTTCTTATTTAGACGACGAATTAAGATAAAAGAGGAGCAAAGTCGCTGGATCCGCCGCGAAATAGTCGGGGGTAGCGAGTCGCCTGGGATGGGTAGGGGAGCTTCTGAAAGGCTGAAGGTCGAAGGTAGACGCTCCCCCTAACGAGATTAATTTGTTTTATATGCGACCGCGCCACCGCCACTCTGTAGAAACATGAAAGTAACTCCTGGCAGATTGCGAGAGGCGTTTCATCCCGGCGTTCCCTCGCCGTTCCTGGTCCTCTCGACGATGTTCATCCTTGCTGCTGGAAAGATCGGGGCGTGAGAGGTGGAACCCTGAAATTGACGCGCTTTACTGACGGCCAGACGGCTCCCCATTACGATTGTTGTAAAAGTTTTGGGTCCTTTTTAAGACCGCGGTAGATGGATCACAGAGATTGTAGAATTTTCAGCGGTCGTCCTTGATTTTCTTTCTCGTCCTCCTGTAAAGCAGGATAGACTTCGAGTCCCCCTACTTACAAGATGAAGCTATCGTTGACGGTGTTAATTATATTCATCGATAGTGATTCGAAAGGAACTCGTGGATACATAATGGTCTCCACTATCGCGAGCCAGACGAGTCGGTTTCGAGAAGTATCGTTCGAGTCAAAGGGTTCCCTGTCCTCTGACACAGCCGGGATATATGGGGCGTCGTTGCCCCGAAAAAAAATCGTTTCCCTGGAACAAATCGGGAGGAAGGCAGCTCGTTGAAATGCACGGCATTCGAAGCGTCAAAGGGAAGGCAGAGGCTGCGGAGCAATTCCGTCTCGAGTGCGTTTACGCCGATGCATCTCCTTCTCTCTCTTTCTGCTACCCTTCCGTCGCCCCTTCCGCCTTGGTACAGCCACAGCTATTATTTTTCATCGGTGTTGGTGACTGTAGGTACGACGGAACGGACGAAAGAGGGCTCGCGAAAGGGGAAAAGGTAGCTGGAAAGAGGGAAACGGTGGCTGGAAAAAGAGAGGAGGGGGGTGAAAGAGAGCGAGAGAGGGCTAGGTGGGGGCGGGGGGGGAGGGGTAGGGGAGGGCGCAGTTGGAAGGTATATAGCCCGCTGGGGTAGAGGACGAAAGGATAGGCGGGGGTGGCTCGTGGAGCCGTTCGTGTTTTATCTCCGGGTGAGTCCGCCGAAGTCGGGGTGGAAAAAAGGGGGTAAAGGGTTAGGGAACTAAAGAGCAGTAGACTCGGAAGGGTTGGGTCGGTTGGCTGGCTGGCGGGCTGGCTGGCTGGCATTGATCTGCACTGCTCCCAGCCACCCCGTGTGTCGGCTTTTCTTAGTACAGTCTCCTCCACCCCCTTCCTCCTTCACCACCGCCCTTGCTTCCACAACCTCCACCTCTTTCCCTCTTCTTTTTCCCTCTGAGCTACTACCACCAGTGTCGCGACCACCACCAGCACCACCTACACCGACCAGCCCAGCCAGCCAGTCTGCCAGCCAGCCAACAGCTTCTCTTCTACAATCTCTCATCGCTCTTTTCATCATGCCCTCTTCTCTGCGCTGGCTTCTTTCTTCTTTCACGCTTGGCCCGCGCACAGAACCTGGGATTCCTCTCAAGGGCGCCTGCCTCTGTCCCTCTCTTCCTCCGACTCGAAACTTCTCTTCCTTCCTCGATATCCTCCCTTCTTCTTGGTTTTCGATTTCTTCTCTCTGTTCTTGCCTTCGACTCCTCCTATTTCATTTGTAAAGAAATCACCGACCATTCTCCGCTTGTACATCGCGCTGCTGCACTTTACCACCAGTCTATCCTCTACTGTTCTCTCACGACAAATTAGTATCGCGAAGTTTGCTCAAGATTAAGCTGTGCCATTTTGGTGTAGTTCCAAGGTATGTCTGCATAAAATGTGTCTGAAAGCCGTACGTCTGCAGTAGACGTAGCGTAACAAGATTGCTCGTCAAGATTAATCTTCTCAGAGGTATCGAAAGTACCCCCCCTTCCCCCCCCCCCCCCCATTCGGCCACCCGCGTGACAGACTGTGGAGGGTGCACCGAACCGAGGGAAGTTCAGGGTAGTTCTCCCAAACGGTTTGATTCTCGACAGCTTTAAGTACCGAGTCAAACGGCAATTTGGAATCGACTTAACGATCCTTTATCAAGCAGTACCCATAATTTATCCAGCTCCTCTCGTTCGTTGGCCCAGACTGCGCCGTTCGTCTCGCTGAAATTGATCACTGAACTCGAAAGCCAGTGTCTGAAGATTCGCTTTGGTACTATGACGGTCTAACAGGTGTGAGTAACCCTGTCCCTTCTCGTTCCCCCTTCTTGTATCTATCCCTGGATGTACGTTACCGATGTCGGCTCGTCGGCTGGCTCGGCGAAGACGGGACTTTATAAATTACCATCCATACGCGCCCTATTCCTTGTCCCTGGACTCGTGTGGGTTTTGCGTGCGGTTAGTTGGCTCCAAGGAGTTGGAAGAGCGGCAGGGGAAGGAAGAAGAAGGATTCAGCTGTCGTAAAGTGTGATCGGGAGACCTCCCGCTGACCCTGTCGCCTGACCTACGGCACGGCGTCGCGTCAGAAGCGTCTCCTCGGCAACGTTTTCATATCGTCGACCGGCCATCGAGGCAGCTCCGTGAATTCCTCCAAGACTTTCCTCGGGTTCCTCGATTAGGCCGCGCCGATAAGGCTAACGAGCACCTAGCTGACGATAAACCGTTCAACTGGCTGCTCATTAACGTGCACTGTCTCTCGTCGTAAGTTTCGATAAGATGCCGAGAGGTCGGGCCCGAGATCCTGATAACGGCTGAAATATACGCCGTTTTCGGTGAGCTTCGATAATTCCTTGCCCATCAAAGGTGAACCTTAGCTGCGCTTCCTCTGGAGCAAAGCTGATGATTTTTCCTCAATTTGTTTCTGTTAACTTAGTTTCAATCTACTGCGTTTACGGTGATGGTTAGAAAGTGTTTGAAGGGATTGTTTCTAAACAGACAGGAGGAAGATATTATATTCATTGCATTTAGGGATGTCGTATGATAAAAATGCTTATTCCTTCACGCAAATTGTTATACTTTTTCTTCTGTCACTTAATTTTCTGTAACGCGAACTTCTGCTCTTTACGTCATTCATATTTTACTCTTTATTTACTTGGGCCTTCTCGATTCAGTGATCCCGAAGGTCCGCTCACAATTTCTGCGCTCTCAACGAGTCTCCGTAGAAAGAAGATCGCAACAATTTCAATATTCAAGGGTCAAGTGACCGGAAGAAATAGTGATTACTAAAGACTGACCTCTGAGACGCGAGCGGGCACGGGAGGGCTGGTTCAGTAATCTCTCGCTATTACATCACGGATTTATCGAACTTGAATGGAGAGAGGGTCAGGAGCAAGCTCCTTAAGGGATAATGGCTTATCGCGATACCGTCTCGAGACAAGAAAGGGGCTGAAAATTTGTTAGACTGGGATCTGGCGTCTGATTCTTCAGATAAGTCGCTGCAGTTCGTTGTATGTGCAGATTGGAATATTTTCAACGTTCGTTTCTCTTTGATTATAAGAGAACCAGTTTATACGCCCCCACCCACACTGTCATTATTAAAATTTCGCGCAACACCACACTCACGATGACACGTACATAACACTGTACATAAAGTTTTAATCGGATGGCAAATAATCCTTAAAACGACTAAAAGCTTATTCTGAACAGAAAATTTTAAATTACTTCTTTGGTCGCTGAATCTTCGCGTATTTTAAAAATCTTGCTGACGGTCCGCGAAATTGGAATATCAGGGTGCGATAAAAGCGATGGTAGGTTTTGGAACGCATTACCTATACATATACGGGACGTGTGAGCAGACAGGAGCGTGTCCCTTCGCGTCCCTGTTGCCCGCTTCGACGGTTGCTTCGAGTGCCTTCGAGTGCGTGGATTATTGGAAGCCGACCCTAAATCCCGTAATTGCCGACAATACTCGCTCGTAATGCCTTCCCGCTACTAGCGGCAATTTGTTCGCCGGCTTGAACTCTGACATGGGTGCGGCGGCCAAGCCACCGCAAACTGTGACCAGGAAACAGCCGCCTATGGGAAACTGTTCGCCGTTGGTAAGTAATCCAATGATCACGTCGTGGCATTGAATTTGCAAAACTTTGCAAACCTCGAAATACTAGCAAGGGAAGTCGTTCCAGGGAAGCACTCGTACGAGTTGTGTCAGGTGCAGGTTCGTTGTCTCTTTAGGTAGGACAATTGATAGTTGTTTTTCATTGTTCAAATTGGGGAGAAAATGTGTCATCTGTCTCGATAGTTCGCCTTCCTTTTCGTTTTGGAAGTGGAGGATTATTGAGAAGTGTTGAAAGATTTAGCAATTTTGGGACAATTATAATCTGAAAGTGTTTGAACATGTTTTAAAGCGTCTTTATAGCAGTGTGTGCGAATTGTAGAAAGATATTCTTGGTTAAGGTATTTAATGAAGTCTCATTTGAAAAGTGGTATTCCTCTGTCCTCCCTGAAAGTGACGTATAACTCACAAATTTTCTTCCACACCGAACAAAATATTTCCTAACGCACTAACTAAACGGTAGAAGTTCTTGCCTGCGAATGTCCCGACCTTTGGCCACAAAGGGTTAAGTATAATTTCCAACGCCCGACTACACGAGTGGGTTAATTCCCATTTGAACTGTATTGAGTCATCAAGTTTAATTCCCCCATATCCTGCTCGCGCCAGGCCAGATCGTATTCTGTTCTATGAAACTAATTTAATAAATGTTCTCCAAGGTCAAGGGCTGCGCAATTTGTCTTCAACGAAAATTAGGATTTCAGGCGTAATAATTTACCAGTAAAATAGGTCTTTCTAGCACAGACAATGTTAGAATTGCTGTTATAGCCAGGATCCTGTACAGCACAACATCCTGAAATAAATAGCATCTATTGGAGTCTTACTATGTACAAGGGATGAAAAATGAAATAAGAAGACACTCGATGCATTGAGAGCAAAAACGGACTGACCCACATTTTTTGCGAAATTGAGTTAGTAGGAATAATATATTCCAATAGACTGTATTAATCCTATAAAATAGGAAATACCTATTAACTTTTTTTCAATGCGAGTTAGTCTGTTTCTGCTCTTAAATCCTCAATTACAATTGTAATTCCTCTTATAGAAATCAACCAATTTCGATATAAAAGCCCGAAAATAGCTTCTATATATATGCTGATTGGTGGGTGAAGGGGCAACGAAACGATCACTGCCTCGTGCGCTTCTCAATTTTGTTTCGTGTTTGGTCTCGAGTTTTAAGTACCCGTGTAAATTTGTCCTGGACGAGGGAAGGGCTCGCATCGGACACGTGTGTACCTTGTCACATTTTCTAACGACGTTAGCTCGCGTGTAAACGGACCTTCGGCAAACACGACCGTCAAACAGTCGCAGGGCGGCACGAAGTTGTTGTCCGATGGCCGAATAGCGTATCCGTTCGTCTGCGTTTCCAGCCAAGTAGGTAGGTACCTATCAGAATTATTAACTTTCTCCAGTCCCGAGTATACTCCAAACGACGCCGGCCTCGTTTTAAATACTTTTTACAGATCATTCCCGCGGACGAGAACATTCTTCATCGTATGAAAGGAACGTAATCGGCATAGTGCAGACGGAAGTGACTGGTGAGGGAAAAACGGTCGTTTCAGATTAATCACGGGGCTGGAAGAAGCGGAACACGTGGCATGACTCGAAAATTCCAGGCGACCGTCTTCCCACGCGTATATCTTAACCCTTATCCGTATCCAAACTCTCTCCCTCAACCCTTTCGCTCCCTTTGCTGTCGGGATCCCTCGCGTCCCTCGGGCGTTCCATAAAATCTACATACGAAAAGGAGTGCTTTCCCATGTCCCTATCTCGTGGACACCAGGCAGAACCTATCCGTCCGAAGAAACCTAATCTCTTCACCCTGCCGACGGGAAATTCCGCCGGGGACGTTAGTCACGCGATATTCAAATCCTCGAAGATCTGCTTTTGAAAGTTATACGCGTCGCGTCGACGATCGAGCAGGGCTTTGCTTTACGACCGGGTGCGCTGCCACGGTTCAGCCCGTGATCTTCTGTCATCGTGGAGTTCGTGGGCTCCAACTGGGGGAAACATCACGTGCCCAAAATAATCATTCCCAGTTTATTTCCTCAAGTTATCTTTGAGGGTAGTCGTTCCTGAAGTTTCGATTCTTCTTTCGTTAACGGAACCTCTTGCCCCAGCGAGGAGCCATGACTCGATTAGACCTCGAATCACAATTAACGGCGGATAGAATGGTGTGTTGAAAAGAAAGGGAGTATAAAAAAAAATTGGAGTGGTATGGACCAGCATTCGGGTGGCAACTGGGCGCGACATCTGCATGCAGATGCATCTCGAGGGTTCTCACGTTACTCAGGTGGCGAGTGACTTTCCGAATAAATTACCGCCGCGAGAATCGAGAGTCCCTGAAACATTTATAGACACCCTGTTGTGTACACGGACACACACCGGGGATAATGGGCCTACCTGGTCCTTCAACCCCTTTTCCGCCTCTTTGCTCGCCGGCTGCACGAGCGGACCCCACTTTATGCTCGTTATGCCATTATTTCCCAAGTCAGTTTATTACCATCGACCTGTGTCATCCTTTATGCAGAATAATTTGATATCCCGTGCTTCAAAGAGTAGATATAACGCACACACGGGCACACGCGCGCGCGTACACGCCGCGCCTCTCTGTTTGCCGCGTCGCTCTTTCATTTCTGTCGCACCATCGCCGTATCTGTCGTTTCTTTGTGCTAGACGGTTTCTCGTTCGAAATTATGCATACGAGATGCGACGCGCGTGAAAATTACAGTGAACAGCTAATGGGTTATCAGGCGAGGCAGCCAATAATCATGGTTATCGATAATTGTCGTTCTTCGTGATCAGTGTCAGGTCTGATCTCTTGGCTTGAGGAGAATCGAGGCTGACGTCTTCTTGTAAATGATGCGACGCTGTGCGCATAAGGATCGCTTAAAGTAACTGTAAACCCTGATTTTCTGAACTGAACAGAGGCATCTCGACCAATTTACCTTATTTCAACTGTATTAGTTTATCTCAAATCAGGGGTAATTATCAGAAATATATTGGATTGGTGCATATCAAATTGCCGATCGTAGAAGTTACAATAATAATTGCTGATGCTGGCTTACGGCTTGAGAAATACCACAGAAATACAGAAATTCAAAATGTAAACTAAATGAAATAATTACGATGCAAAAAATATTTTCATTAGAACTTTACATAGTGAAACATCAATGTGTTACCGATGCTCATATCGAATGCCTATAAACATGCTTGTCGTCAATCGTAACCCCCTCAATAATCTCACTATACAATACTATCACATACACTTTATCAATTTTTCCTTCAACACATTCAACGCACTGAAGTCATTGACAGGAGATTCGAAGAAGCGAAACTCGCCCATTCTATCCCGAATTACCGAACGCAGCATGCGCGTTAACAGGGATCGGGCGGGAGGGTGCGAAAATGAGGAAAATTAAGGGCAATGCAACGAACAAGTCGTTGGTGAATGGCGACAGCCTCGGCCACGGGTACAAACGACTTCTTGTTGTTGAGCAAAACAGAAATTACCACGGCGCGGTGGCAAGGAAGGACAGTGGAAAGATGAGGACACGAAGATTCCATTAAGGGGTAACCGGCGGTAATGAATGGAAGACACCCCCTCGCGCCACCCCGGGACCTCCAACCCCTGGATTTCTCGTTCAGTTCCCGTTCCTCCTTCTCCCTCTGCCGCGGTGTCTCTGCACCTCTTTGTCCCTCCTAGCGGCTCCCATTCCCGGTTCGTTCTCCGTTGAAGGCACGTGGTCGCGATCGTACCGTCTTCGTTCAGTCGCTTTTACTACCACCGTAGGAGAGAGGTCAGCGTAATTTTCCCTCTCGGTAAAAAATACTCTCGTTTAACTTTTCCCCGCTCATTATTCCCTGCCGCCCTGACCTAACCCGACCTGACCCCGAAGGCGGCTTTCTTTAATAACCCAGAAAGAAAGAGAACGACCGGAGCGCGTGGTTGGCTCCTCGAGCGGCGAAGAAGGAGGGAAACGTCGAGGGAAGGAGCGAGAGACTCCCGAATGGGGAAAGAGAGAGAGGGACGAGAGCAACGCCAAGGGCAATCCTTGGATGCTAATTTGTAACTGGGCTACTTCCGGGACAGTGGTTCCCCGTCACGCGAAACTTTATCTGGGGCTATCGCTTGAAAATTACGAACGTCCTGGACCTTCTGGCTCTTCTTTACGACCTGAATCCGTTCTGACGGGAATTAGAAAAGTTCCTTCCTAGATGCGGCGATCCCCTTGCCCTGGAAACTTTCCTACTTGTCGTTTGCCGGATAATCGTCCCCGTTTTTGGGAAGGAGGGGTATGGAGGGTCGAATGACGGGTTCTTAAGATTCAGGAAAATGGCCCATTGTCGACTGAACGGTCGGACGGAGATTTTTCTAAGATTGAATAGATAAGTGATAGAATTCAATGCGAGATCTGTGATGATTACGTAAGAAGCGTTTGGGAAGGGTTGTGCGAAGAAGCAATTTATTTCTGTTTTCCAATTGTTTAAACGGCCTATATCGGCTGGGATAACGAGTAGTAATAATTAAAATTCCTCACGATATTCCTCCTATTACGCAGGACGTGAGTTGCCACTGTGAGAGGGAGGAAATGGCACTTTCCAGACCGGAACAACGGCACGAGGATCGTTAATAAGTTGGTGGTATAATCCGAAGGATGAGCACCTTGAAAGATCCTGCCGTGCCACGGAGGGGGATGGTTTTCCTTGCATCGGCAATTAGCCTCATCCCCCCCCCCTCCCCCCGCCCCCTTGAATACCCTTCGTTCTATCCTGCCGGTTATAGCAACCAACCCCATCCATGGCATTTAATTACCTTGCCAACCCCAGGCTAGCAGCCTCGGGGCCAAGGTCACGAGCCATTCAACTCTCTCCGTATTCCTCAGCCCACGGGGCACACTGACCGAATTTACCCTTAAGCCCCGCTTCCGAGTTTCGATTATTTCTCGCCGCTTTATTGCGCCGCTCCCTCGTTACGCGACCCTGTTGCTGCCTCGCTCGACCCAACTCTGCGAAGTATTCGAACTGCAAGTACGATACCTCTTCGTGAATGTGATGCGGCGAAGGTGTTAACGTTATTCGTAGGTTCACGAGTAAATTGTATTTCCATGGAATGAGCGGTGGAATTGTTAATAATTCAGAAGTTGAGGATCTTTCTTTAAAAAATCCTCTGCTATGGTTTAATCACTTACTTCGTCTGACGGTTGTCGTTTTAGTTTTGTCCTTCTTTTTGTTTCTCGATTCACGGTATTATTGCAGATCCTAAGCTCCCTGGGACGACGGTATTACTTCTGTGGAGGGATTTTCGTATCACACAGTCGTCGATCGTCGATCTCGAGTTTTATATTCGCTAAGCTAATTATTATTAAAAACAGAGATCACTGTCTCCATTTCACATAATATTCGATCTCCCCTTTATTCTACTTAGTATGATTCTCTTTCCACGCTCTTCCCAAACGATCAATCGCGTCTGTCACCAATAGGGATGAATGAACTTCTTCTCTGTGGCTGACACTATCGGTTCAGGAATCATTCCTGAAGTTAATCCGTTCGATTGCCTATTATTTTCGCGTGATGTAGGTTCTTCCTGCAACTTCTCTTTATTCGGGCCAGTAGAATCGACAACGACGACGAAAAGACGCTCGATGGCGGCCACGCCGTTCGTCTCTTTTTCGCCATTGTCCGGGTGGCTCGCGTGCACAGCCGCCATAATCTATAAATCACCGAGCGCCTCGATCCTTTTTATGGGTTATGGAAGAGCACCCCCGACGTGTCTCCCCTTCAGAGGCCGATACCGTCCAACCCCCGTGGACGTGTCTCTCGATCCCGTTTTTATTTATTCGCGGGGCAGAGCTAACGAACGAGATGCTGGCCATTGTACGGGGCCCAGGCAGCCGCCCGCCCGCCCGCCCGCCCGCGCGACATCCCTTTTACGATCGATTTGCAGAGGCGCCATTTTCGCTTATACACCGGCAACCTGCGATCCCATAAATCAGCCGCTCTCCTTCCGCCGCCCCGTTAACCCCGTCGATTCTTCGCGAACGATCCGACCAGCCTATATCGCGCCAGTTATCCCCATTCGTTCCTTTTTCCTCCTTCCCGTTTTACAGGAATAACTCTCTGTAGACGGCGATATTTCTTAGGTTCGAGAGCGCCCGAGGTGAGGGGGTGAGTTTGAAATACTGGGGTCACGGGGTGGCACAAGGAGGGTGGGAACGATGATCCGATGTGTAACAGGGGAAGGTAATTTATTCCACGGTATTGTTTTCGTCCGTGGACCTATTTAAGGCGATCCGATTTCACCGAGGACTCTTATTAAGCAGAAGGAAGGAAGGAAGGGAAGTACCTTCCTCCCGATTCTTGTAGGATCTTTTTTAAACATCGTACTTGTAGAAACGGTGGTACGAAGAGGAAGGTAATAACTGAAGTTCACGGTTGAGCTGTGCGACGCTAAGTAGGCCTTAGTAGGCAAACGATTCCGTATCACTTATTATCGAGTATTCTACTAGACGTCTACAATGTACTACTGTAACTTGTGGCAAGCTGCGCATCGATTCCGCGACAACGCGTGTTGGGATCCACATATTGTATCCTATCTCGACGGAAGGGCCAAACGTCTATTACATAAAATAACCCTTTTCACCCCTTCCTGCGATATGAACGTTTCATATTGGTGAAAGGCTAGTCCGTCGCGTGGACAGGCGAGCGCGAAGACGCCATTTTTCCGATGGCAGAAGAAGAAGAAATCCCCGCAGAAGCCTGCACGGCGACGTACGTGCTCTCGACGCACGCTGGCCGTCACCCCCCGTCGCCTACGTGGGGGAAAAGAAAGAGGAGGTCTCGCGTCGTGGATGCCGCGAGGGGGTGGAATATGTGCGTCGGGGCGCGCACACACGTAGAAGAGGGGGAGGCCCCGGTGCACCCCGGGCGCCCCCGAGCTGCGCAGAAGTTCCTTCCTTCCGCTTGATCGACATCGATTCCAAGATGGCGGCAGAGTGGCAGCGGTGTGTGCGGCCACAGCATACATATCGGCCCATTCTACGAGCAGCCACCCCGCCCTTACGAGGGGGAGTCCTCTTCGCTTTCACGGCCCACCCAGCTCCCCCTCCCCCGTTTCCGCCACCCACAGCTCGATCTGCTCGAGTCCACGAGTCGAGGGGGGTGAGTTCGTTCCAGGGATGCAGGGTGGCACGAGGGGTGGGGAAACAGGAGCTGGTAGTCGGCTCACGAGATGTCCGAGCCGATATCGGAATCGCATTAGGACGCCGCGCCACTTTCGCCCCCGGGAACACCGAACCCAACCCTCTCTCCCTCCGCTTCACTCCCTCTCTCTTTCCTCTTCCCTTTCGCCTGGTTCGTCGTTTTTTTTCCCCTCCGCATCGGTGTTCCCCGTCTTCTCTGTCCTGGCTTCCAGCCTCTTTCGTCCTCCTGCTCTTTTCTCGGCCACCACTCGGGATCCCTTCCGCGCACGGCTACAGAAATATTCGAGGAAATTTCGCGACCACGCCTGTCGATCCGACACGACGCGCCTCGGGGCCCGAGATACGCGTCGTTTTCGTTAGCCTAGCAGCAGGCATCAGTGGTATCAGCTTCTGCACGAGAAGAACGATCTGGGTGATTGCGGGGTTTCGCCTAGAGACGGTTCTGCATGAATAGTTGCCACGGCGATTCATTGTTAGTAGCGTTTGTTATAACCTTGCTCGCAGCTCCTTTCCCGAAGCCTGATGCTCTGAATGATCGTAGCTATTTGCTGGTATTTGCATCCGGGTAACTCCTCAACGACGCCATTGGGAAATAGTTGCACTTACGGATATTATATGCTCGACTCGCACCGTTGCGTTTCTTCCATCAACCAAGGAGCGATAGTTCCAGTCGCGAACAGACGAGTTGCATTTTAAGCTTCAAACGGACCAGAACTTGAGGCTAACCAAGCATGTCCTCGGCAGAGGAATAACATTCAAACCCACATTTCAAGACACGCCCGTTTAACCCGTGACAACTAGGGCGCAAGGTCCTATTCCTCAGGCGTAAAACTATTACGTTTACACGGTGGATAGCATCCGAAACGATCGAGCACGTAGTGCTCCGTAAACGTTGATAACGCTGCTACACTTTGGGTGTGGGTAGGAGGCGAATAATTACGAAATCTGCTGCTCGCGCGACGGAATAACGTCCGTTCCGCAAACAATCTTATCGACGCGGTCCACGCGGCTCGTTAAGGAGTCTCGCTGGAATTTCGTATGCTCACGCTCGGAGGAACAGCTACAGACGGGGAAGACTTGGCCGGAGGAAGCAGAGGGGCGGGTAGGTGGAAAGAAGCGAAAGAGATTGACTCTCGAAAGTAAAGCCGATTAGGATCCCGCGGCGGACTCGAAATTTCGCCTCTCCCCCGAGGCTGATCCGGGGATCCCGGGATCCCTACCCCCCTCCTCCCCTCTCGACCCCCTTTCCAGCGTTCCCTCCTTCGTGCATTTTTCCTTGCTTCCTTCCTTCCTTCCGCCCTGCCGAAGAACGATGTACGAGCCAGTGAAAAATTCCCGTGCTGCTCCGCCACACCGTTGCCAGTAGTAATCCATGAAATAATGGCACGGGCCACGCTCGATAAATCCGGAAACGTAGCCTCCACTCGCGAGCCCCCGTAGGAGGGACTTGCTCGGATATATTTTCCTCCGGCATACACGCGTGCGTATTGTGTACGTGTGCGAGGCCGCGTCTACGTGGGAGACGAAGAAGCTGGATGGCTGGAACCGAAAGGTGGAGGTGAAGCGCGACGGGGGTGGAGCTGTGCACGTACACGCGCACAGCCACGCGGAGACGGAGAAAGAACACGGGGAAAGAAGCGAAGATTGATCTGCGGGCCGCGCACCTCCCGATACGCGTCCCATTCCTTTCTCTCCTCCTATCCCTGTGTACAGCTTTTCACCCCGCGGCCTCTCGATCTCTCGAGTTTTTAGGAAAAGAGTAGTGGGCCGGGGATTTTGAGACAGTGACAGCGGGTGGTCGTGTAAACTGGCGCACCTGTGGGTTCTGAGTGGCAAACGGGTTTGTCATAATACTTTCGAGAAGGTTTTCTTGGGTCGGTATCTAGGAACCTCCTCTTCAGAGGATTTTGGGTGCCATTAATTTGACTGCTCGTAAGGTATGCGGAGCCGTGGCTCGTAGGAGTGGCATGTTCCTTTGGGAATTGATAACTGGGATGGTAATCTGGGATATAAGAATCACTTAGCCTAGTGATGTCTTTGCCCTATAGTTAAAAGTCGATAAATAAAAGTAACGAAAGAATAAGACACAAAGTCGGTAGTAAGTAAGTAAGTGCTTGATCGTTCGTTGGATTAATTTTTCATAGTTTGATCGTGGTATTAATCTTTCATTGGTAATGGTACCTACCTACTCGTAAATAAAATTCAACAACAGAGGTTCACAGGCGGTCACGAATATTTAACGTAGAATTCAATTCGCTTCTAACGATGAAGAATCGTTGCTGACGGCGACGGAGCCCGCAAGAAATCGACCCTCGAAATTATTGTACGCGGAATGGAAAGAAAAAGGTGGGGTCGCGCCGGGCGGATTTCCACGCGTCATTACGCGATGATCGAGTCATGAAAATCGCCAGTTCAAGCGGCGATTATTCAAACGAAACCTCTAACAAGATTCCCGCCAATCAGCTAGCGTAATGATCCTCGACCGTCAAAGAAGAGATCCTTTCCCTCGTGGTGCTCGCCCCGAAACGATCTACGGGGAATAAAGGGAGGGAAAAGGGTTCCTTCGCCGCCTTTTCGTTCCAGCAAAAGGAAAATCCGCTTTCCCCGAACGTTTGAATTTTAACGTTTTCCCTTCTCCTTCGCGGAGAAAAGAGTTTACCTAAAACGACGAATTTTCAACGATTAAAATCATTCTCGTCGCATAATCTAAGATTGATAAAACAACGAAGGTTAAACTGGTTTTCAGTTAGAAATTAGAGAAGCTAAAAAGGGGTAACGTCAACTTCTAGCGGGGAATTTAAATACCTTAGGGGATGGAAATTGCTTCCTCCTTGAAATGTTTGCTGCATTACAGAAGGTCTTTTCAATCTATTACTTAAACTTATTCATACAGCTTCGAAAGATTCATACGCGCCAAGTTAATTGAATTGGTTGCACACAGAGCATGCACTGTCTGCATTATTCATGAACAAATATCTTCCATGAAGGCGAAACGAATGTGTCAGAGTGAAACAGACAGAAATAAAACAAGAAGGAACTGGGGCGGGCGGGTGAAATACGACGAAGAAAGACGAGACGACGATGGATTTCGAAAATTTCATCGCAATCTGCAGGCTGCACGCTCGTCTTTCCCGACGCCTCTTCCATTTCCTCTCGCGCTCTTCTCCTTTTTTTTCTCTCCCCCGTGCGCCGCCCCCTTCCGAACGGGTATTCCTCGCGGCTCTCACCCCGTTTTACCCGGGCGATCGCAAATTTATTCCGCCGAGTAGGCGACGGCGTCGGGCGGAATCGCAGTACTTTATACTCGTCGAGAATCGATAGACAGCCGCGCGCGGATATGGAAGCACTATATTTTCCCTCGTCGCGCCTCCTGCCCGCCCTCCGAAGGCCCTCTTGTCAATAAAGCGAGCACTTTCCTGGCACGGAGTTTCATTATTTCTTTGGCCGAGCGGCCGTCCACCCCTCGCCCATATCTCGCCCATCCTTTCAACCCCCACGCCCCGACTTGACCTTTCGTGGATGATGGGGTAAGTTGGTTAATGTTTCGCTGACCCACTGGCAATGAGACGGTTCGAATCAGGGGTGAATAACGAAGGAAACGGTGCTGCACCGATAAAAGAACTGAGAAGATGCAATTTCGCGCTGGGGAACGATTACCATTCGGAAGACTTGTCGAGAGATATCGAGACGGTGTGTTTCCTTTTGAGGAGGATTGAGTGGCTCTCGAAGGAAATCTCTTTCAATGGGAAGTGAAGTTCTCTGTTAGACAGCTCCGATGTTCCTGGGTGGGAGCAATGATCTGTAAAGATGGGTTTCTTTTATTGTTCCGTGGTATTTATTGATACTTAAATTTGTGCATATAAAATTTTCTCATACTCTGGTATCTATTATAAGGTAAAATGCAAGATTTCGAAAAATTCATTCTACAGACATCGGGGCGTCAATGATAGAACGCACGAATTTTGTCGAGTATCTCTAAACCCACCCATACCTCCACACCCCTAAAGAGAAGTTGCATCGATGATACGGCGAAGGGGCACATCGTGATCCAATAAGAAAATGGAGTCTTTGGTCGCGACATGCGCCCTCGTCTGTAAACGTGGTTTAAGGGGGCGGGTTGGTCGAATCGATGGATGGGAGTGAGATTTTTCGAGACTGGTCCCAACGCGCACGGCCGCGGGGTAGATTGGCAAAGCAACTTTTGGAATCCTCTTGGCATCGTTGGGAAACGTTCTCTGAAGTGAAACGGGACTCGGCGCGTCGGTGGCGACGCTCCAACGAAGAGGGTGGAAAGATTTAGAAGGCGGTCGGGAGGGCGGCTGGGTTGGAATCAAAGGAGTCAAAAGAGCTTTTCCAGGCTTCTCCCTCGGCGGGCTAGATTGAACTTCTTTTCCGCTCAGGAGTTTTCCTATTACTCCGAATTTCCCAGCCGCGGCGAAACCGCGTGCAGACCCACCCACACGCGTGCATCCCGTGCCAAGGAAGTTGCGGCGCGGCCAAACTTCCAAATCGCGGAGGAAATTTCTTTTCATCGGTGAACGCGGCCAGACCCAGGGCGAGGTGAACCCGCACGTTCACTTTGGAAAGATTGAATGTATTGTGGATACTTCTCGCGGTTTAATTAGCGGCTGCGAGTCGTTGGAACTGTGAGAATGTTGATAGTAAGTTGTACTTGAGTGGTAATTTCCTTTGTAAAATTTCTAGTTCCACAGTTTTCTAAATATTACAAGTCTGCTTTGTTCCGTGGGTCTCTTAAAAATGTTTCGTCACTTTACCACTGACAATGAGTGCAATAACAGGTCAAGTATTACTGTAGCTTCTGAAAAATTATCGAAATTTTTTTAAGGAGTACGAACGCACAAAGTGTTACTTTAACGAATTAATGCGACGAAGAATGAACAGGTGGCGGAAATTTCAGACACGATAGCACGCGCACATTTGTTTTGCATATTTTTATATCATCGCGTGAAATGTAAATAAGCTATCCTATACATTGAAACATTTACACTTGCGACAACGCGTAGTCTTATCATTCTAAGATTAATTATGCTCGTTCAATTTAAAAAGAACAATAGAAGCAGCACTCAGCCTTCTGCACAGAGTGGACCGTAATTAGATGTTTATTTAAATGACTTCGGTATTTAGAGGATTACAGGGACGAAAATGGGTGGAAGAAAGAATTGAACGTCGCGTTAAAGGCGTCTCATTAGTACTTCCACTTTAAAGCGACGTTTCACCACCCCTCCGACCTCTCTCACCCTTGACTCGGCGGCCTAAGTAAAAATCAATAATTCCTTTATCGTACAAATTAACGTTAAGCATATTCCACCCTCGTATACGGGGTCTACGGCCGACGTTACACCGTTTCCTGCCTTCCTATCCTGCATAATATCACTAGCCGCGTTCCTGACGTCCCGTCAGCGCCTCTGCTTCCTTTGCAAGGATTCTTGGTGTCCTTCCATCGGATGTTACGATTTTAGAATTCTCAATTCTGCTCACAAATCGTGCGCATACTTAATTCAAACTATACTCTCCCAAACTCACCTGAAAATTTATTATCCTTTTACACATTACCACATTCCACTCTTTTCCCTCGATTGTGCATTTTCTGTTCCACGAAGGATGATTTCCCGTATACCAAGATGATTACAACGATACCACTGGAGGAAACGTCCCACGCGCACGTGACACGGTAAATTCCACCAAAACGTGAACAACGAACGCTCGTCGTTCACGAACTATTCAATTTCACCAGGGAATATCTTAATCTTGGTTACGCGGCCAGCACGAAAGCGTATTTCTCTGCGTTGTAAAAAATTACGGGCAGTGTTATCCGCTTGTTAATCCCGATAAGCGTTCCTCTTCTTTATCGTTCGCCATTATGGCGAACGATAGTGACCGCGTAGAGAGTGGTCGGCGGTGGTGGGTAACCAAGCACACCGGGGGTGAGAGATTAACGAAATAAATATGACATCGTCTTGAGGTGCGCGCGGCCGCCGCGTGTGCACGTTGTTTCACGCTCCGCGCGATAACAAAGCGTTTGCCATTAATTACCGCGGTCTGAAATTATTTAACGACCTTCCTGAGCCCGACGTCGGCACGCAAACCACCGCCGCCAGCGTCGCCCAGGAATTGATCGAGCTAATTTTCTACGAGGATGTATCAGTTTATGAAACTTCCGTGTGTTTTAACCGAGCTAAATGAGCGCGTCCCTGCAATCTTTTCCGAGGGAACAGATTCAGGCGTCCGCGCGCAGACGGTGATAAATTTTGTTGTACCTCGTGGACGGGTAATGGTATTATAGATTGGTCGAGGATCTTAAAACCGTGAAGTATAATCATCGGGAGGGATGGGGATTTTAATTCGAACGGGTTTCGTAAGAGCTACTTAAGCTTCTCGGGTAAAAGCTTGTCGAAGATTTAAATATATATATATATAGGCATTCGCGGTAAATTGTGGAAATTCTCCAATTTCATTCCTTCGTATATGTAAATAAATATATTAGGGCGCCAGGTATTTTTCGACTTTTGATTTTGGAAGAAGACCCCACTAGTTTTGTTATTTTTTATTTAAAATTGCGCTGCACCGGGGCGACAACACGTGGAAATTATCAAAAAATTACATTCTCAAATTTTTATTAAATGATTTATCTTATTTCAAATGTCCCAACTGTCTTCCAAATCCTACATATATTGTAATTTATCGAATTAAAAAAATTAATCACAATTCCGTAACATATCGAAGTCAAGTATACAGTTTTACTTTTTTATTACGCTGCGTTTATAACTGATTTGATACACGGTGATTTACGTAACCGTTATTGATAACAACAATTCTACGAAATAATAAAAGTAAAATGAAATAACGGGGGTACTGTTGCATTCCTTTAATTATCGTTGTTTGCGAGATTTCTTTGAAATTTTTTAAAGTTAAATAAGTTGAATTAGGGGGATCCCACTGAAATTTTTTTATTAATTAAATAAGTGACACCCTAAGAAATATATATACATATTAATACGTGTTATGATCATACATCAACCAAGAATCCCCAAATTTCTTAGTAAGACATTTATAATTCCACGAAAGAAGACTTCTGTGTACTGAGTACTATCATCCACCAAATTTTATTAAAAAAAGAATCAGTAGAAATCGTATTGCATCATAATTCGCATCCGTTGCGAATGCTAATTATCATCGCGTAAAAAACCCTGAAGTACAAGCCCAACGCTTTTCTGCCAAAACGAAGAGCACAAGTGATTCGTGTGTCTACCTACGTATCCCTTTTTCCCGATGCAAATGGTAGCCCATCCCGTAAAGCACTCGCGCCCTCCTTACCCCGTATCGCGTTTCCGTCTATCTCGGTGGGATCTGCGAGCCGGCCAAATTAATTTGTCCGCGTCGCACGTGCAATTGGATGCACCGGTATCGTAGACACGCATTCGATTCATTAAGTCGATCGTAATACCTGGCCAGCGACGCTGCTCCGGCACGGAGGGCGGATATCCACCATTATGCCAGTATTATCGAGTTTATTCCAGCGTCGGGCGAGGGACGCGCGACGCCGCGCAGAGCAGACGTGTCCAGACGTAAAATTCCACCCACTCGTCACGCCCTGACGAATAACACGAGATGCAGGACGATAAGGTTTTAACTGCCGGCTAACACACTACGCGACCGTGGATTATCGGGGCCTTATCGGCCGACATTACAGCCCTGGACGTGGAGAAAACGAATGACCCACCCTGCCATAATGCGTTCCCCTCGCGGCCGTGTGTGGGTGTACGCGCGGCTAGATTAGGATAACGAAAGCAGAGTTGTAAGGTTCCGCCGGGTCGTCGCGGGTTCTTCAACCCCCCAACGATGTGTCCGCCTCCTTTCTCCGTCACTTCTTGCTGTCGGCTCTTTGGCAGGTAACGAAGGAATTGAGGACCTTACAAGCAAGAGGGGTGCAACTCCCTTTTTTACTTTCTTGAGTTATGATGTGTAATATGTGTCAAAAATATTTTACATCGTTTGGTGCACGTTCGATGCAAACCCGATAAAAATGAGCGATTTATTGCAAATTTCGAACCTGCGCACATTATTGTTTTGGGCAATATTTTTGTTTCGGGCACCTCCAGATTGGAAAAATTCACCAAAAATAGAAATAAAGATTTATCAACTGAATCATTACTACTTATTGTGTGAAAACATATATTTTTCAATTAGTGTTCTCTGTTCAATGTTAAGTCGAAGCAATAATTTAATAAACAGTTTTTTCTAATTTACTCGAAGTGGGTAAAGATGGAGTTGTATACCCCTCTTGCTGCAAGCTCCTCAATTGTGTTATAGATTTGTGGATAGCACTGAGAGATTTTTATTCTCCTTCGATTCTTTGTGCTACCATTTGGTATTGATACTGATGAAATTTTCATCTTTCACAGTTGGAAGACTAGATTTTAATGGGAATCTCAATTTTGAAAATTCGGTCACTTAGGAGCGCGTTTAAGATTGGCATGTTCGCTCGAAGTTAACTTAATCATGCAAAAAGTTAAAGATTCTTGAAATTAAGAATCCACATGATGTTTGATATAATCAAGAATCGAATATATGTATGTATTTACTTAATCAGGAAATAACACGAAGCATAGATGACCCTCTTCTAACAAGCACCCTCAATTTTCTGTTGCAGGTAATTTCACGATTGGCTGGGACGGTGCCATTCAGCGAGTTCGCCAATTTCGCGGGTGTTCGCCAACTTCCTCGGTGGCGAGGCTCGTGACCTTGACTTGTCGGCCACCAAGGCGCTAAGAGGTTTACCTTGGTAAACCCCGGTATCTCGGGATACCACTCGGGGTCTCGGCCGAGGGATTAAGACGGGGTTGTCGGGCGGGACGACAGAGGGCTGCTGGAATCGGCGCCGAGGAGCGAGCGAGAGCGGGTAGCTGAGAGAAAGGGAGAAGGGAGCTGTAACCGTACGCCCGTATAATTGATTGAGTCTAATGAGTTAAAGGGGATGGCGCGGTATCGAGCGAGGAAATTAAAGAGTTCTGGGTCATGAAGGCGACAACCCCCCGGGACGGAGAAAGTGCGGAAACTTAGGTACTCGCTTTCCACCCCGGGCTTCCTCTCTTCCTTTCTACCCTTGCTAACGGGCCACGAGGGCGCTGATTGTAAATTAGTTGAAGGAGATGCTTCATTAGGGACAGCTGATTCCTGGGTGCTTGCTGAAGATTGCGCGGGGTGGTTTACGAATGTCAAAGGGGTGCGCTTAACCTATTGTCTACTGGCAGTAAGTATTTTCAGTACACATAGGTACGTTCTATTCTTTCCTTTATATTTTGCTTTAGAATAGAACTTTTCCCTCCGCTTATGCTAGGTAGGGGTGAATTAAATAGTCGATACCACGTTTAAGAAATTCAGCGAAGAAGAGCGGAGAAAAATTTAGGTGTCCAGTAATTGAATCGATAATGGTATTGTTAGGTAATAAGTTTCTTTGAATATTCGTAGAAGTAACTTTGTGGGTTCCACTCTCGTTTGTAGGTTCTACGACAGTTTTCCACACAGTGCACCCTGGAATTAAGTAGCCTTTTGGTTTTTATATATATCTACACATATCGCACTCCAATATACTCGATACTCGCCTCTCATTTCCCTTTCTCCATTACCACCGCAAAAACCATAATGTCGTGCGCAGTGCGCTCGATAATCACGTTGATTGCAACCGCCGTTTCGAATACCCCCCTCGCGATGGTCCCTGCTGCGACGGAGTCGGCTCCGAACGCAAGGAAGAAATTACCAAAAATGTATTCCGGACGGCGGATCCGGCGCAATCTCATTCCGTCTGCGCGATATTACTTTTCGGTCGCCGCGAAACAGTATCTCGAGGACGTCTGGGCGTCGGTGGCTTTTCAATTTGCCTGGGAAGAAGGCCGCGAAGGTGGAGAAGCGTCGCGGAGGGAAGAGGTGTGGCGGCGTCAGCAGGGGCGGGAGGGGCCGGCGAAGAATGAAAGAAAGAAAGCAGGCAGGCAAAGCGAGCGGGCACACGAGAGAGCCTCAGTGTCTTCCACATCCCCCAGGGAAATTATTGACAGTCAGCGAGGAAATGACGTCGTAAATACCACGTCGGCCCCGAAGCATCCTCCACCTTCTCGCCTCCTCGCGACCTCTTTCTCCTCTCGGCGCCACCTTCTTGCGCTTCTTTCGCGCGTAATCCCGCGCTCCTTTGTTTCCTTCCGCGCCGCGCGGCGTACAGCCACCCCCCTAGCTCTTCCTCGCTCTCAGACGACCCCGGCCAAAATTGATTCGATACGTTGCTTTTTCTGCCGAAGGGATTTTTTACTGGTGTCTAACGAGGCGAGCGTTTCTTTCGTCTTGGCTCGCTTCGGGGTACGAGGGTGAAGAGTCGGCGGCACGGGGTGGGTGAGTTCGAAGGCGTATCGCAATGTCAGGATGAGAGAATGAGAGAAATGGGATTCTTTCCGCGTTACAGCTTCCATGGAACCTTTTGTACATGATTGCTTGAGTCGTATTGTTTCTTATGCACAAGGTGCGTGTAACGGAGTCGACTCATTTCTAATCTAACAGATTCCTGATGTATCAAATCTCATTTATATTCTGATAGCGGCAGGGGCCGATCTGGGGGGTACAAGCGGGAAACAATTTTGTGAGCTGCAAAAAACTAGGTAATACACGTTTGAATTTAGTATCAAACACGTAAATTGTTTGTAAAACACCCATATTATTACTATTATACTACTTAGGGAAAGATGCATACCTATATTCAAAATTTTGGATTTCCCCGTTTTTTCTATTAAATTAAAAAATAGGTACCTACCTCGAATCTATATATTTTATTTTGTTTTGTTACTATTTTTGTGAATATTAAATTTTGTATAAGAGATAGGGCTTTAATAATTAATCGAATATCTACAAAAAATATCAGTCACTATTGAAAATTATGTTTTAATATAAATATATATAATTAAATATAAAGCGCAGCAATAATCATTTTTGCCCAGAGCGGCGGAAGAGTTAGATCAGGCCTTGTATAGCGTCGATGTAGCTTTAGAAGACTTAACGTAGGCAAAGATATTAAAGCTATTAACACGGATGTCAGACCGAGTAGGATCTGATAAGTGTACCCTAGCACCTCGTTCCTGGTAGGATGATAAACCCTTCTGAACTTGATCTATCGGATACGGTCATCCTCTCAAATACCAGAAACGCAATCCGATTAAATCGAAGGGCAATTAAATACTGGGTTAAACGCGAGTGAGTTACTCAAAGCAAGAACATCACAGTAGTACGATCGCAATTAAAAACTTAATTAAGATTAATCATAGGCTTTGCTGAACACTTTTACGACTCATACCCAGGCTTATTGACGTTCCCTCGGAGTCATCAGTGTCAGCGTTCATGAAGCTTCCCGTGCCTCTGGCCGCATCGTCTCGCGTTTTATGCGCGCGCTAGCTGTTAACCGTTTACGGGCGTTGTTGCGCGGAGGAAGAATGGAAGGGAAAACAGCGAGCGAGGGAATATTAAAAACAAACCGCGGAACGTCCGCGAACTAAGCTTCTCCTCGTCGTGAAGTTATCGTGGCTGTTTTCAACAAAGCGGCCGATTCAGTCGTCGCTGCTGTTGTCGAAAGAACAACGTTTCGTTCTACCCTTTTCGAGCTACCTTACAATTAGTGTTCGCGACTACGAACCTCGGTATTCACCTTTTTACCTTCATTCTGCATTCGTATCCCGAGCGCCTAATATAACTGCGTTCGGAAAGCCACTGAAACAAGTCCGTTTCTTCTTCGCCGACGAAACTGAAAAGTGGATAGGGAAGGTTGGTTGCCTCCTCTGTAGGAGCATCGTCATTCTCGTGGCGGGACTGTTAAGACTGCATGAGCTCTTCGCTTGAGAGCTGGCTTTGGGAAATATTTTTAGCATGAAAGGGGAATATTTTCGAAAAAGGGTAGAATGTGGGTTTTTGTATATGTGTAGATTAAAGTATTCTCTATTGAACAATATACTGTGGAAGTATTCCACTTGGAATGTATGAAGTACTGAAACGTAACGTGGACCATTACAACCTGATATATATATGTGCATAATAGAAAATATATATTCTGCATAGTAAAATACAGAGGTTTCCAGAATTCAAAAGCTCTGAACCTAAAATCTGTATTTTATTATTCAATGCTCATTTTTGTCAATTAATAGTTTTGGTTAACAGAGTAACGTATTACGAAAAGTACAAGAAAAATTAATGAATGATTAAATGGCTATAAGAACACTTTTATCGCAAAACAATTTTTGCAACCATTCATTTTGCAGTCGTAAGATAATTCCATAGAAATCATACAAATGCAGAGGGTGTTAGATCCAACTCTCCAAACTCTGCAATACTTCGTTCGAAATTCTAGCAAGACTCTTCAGGCTTGCTCTTAGAGAGAAAAGAAACGAAACGGATTCATACGTTGGAATGCATTTACCAGGTTGAGGAGCCGCGGTTTCAAAGGATCGATGTTGCCCTACTTAAATCCCTCATTATGTGGCGAAATGGGTACGCAGACATGTTTCCGGTTTCGTTTGTGTAAAGGAAACGCACGCGAGCCCAATATGGAAAGAATAATTCCTGTGTTCATGAATCATGGTATTATTGGCGAACCGGCTGAAGAATATTATTTCATTCTGGTTTTACCGGGGAAAGTGAATTAAACAAAGTATTAACCGCCCTGTGGTTCGATAAGTGAATACAGAGAAACTTTTCTTTGCGGTCGTAAAGCATCGTGAGACACTAGGGCTGAAGAGGAAGTCCGTTCGGGGTTGGATAAGAAAGTACTCTCGCTGTGACGGCGGTTGACTATGTAGTGAAATGTAGCTCGGCGTCAAACTTCCTTTTTCTCTCATTAAGTAACTCATTCATATTCTCTCATTCAGTTTTTGAGATTCGGCGCCCCTAGGCTGAAAAGTGTTAGCCGCCCTTTCCACGAAATATCATCAAATATTTTAATTTCAAAGAGTCGAGACAATTTCATAATTAATTGAATATAGCAACTCACATATGAGTTATTGCTAATTTGCTACATGAAAAAGAAGTGAATTGTTTTTAAAGTCGTCTCAAGCCTCTGCGTTAAACCTTTCCCAATTTTTTTCGTTCGGAATTTGTCGTTCCCCAAAATTTGCCACCCCCTCCAAATTTTCCGCCCTAGGCTGCAGCAGCCTACTTATCATATACACAAATCCGCCCCTGAATTTCTTATTTTCCCAAATTGCTATTATACACATTTACATTTACCACTAAATCTTTGAAAAAATATTCCACTCCACCAACCCTACTTCCTAACCTCAACAACCTGCGTCTTTCTTTTGTCAGTACTCATGACACTGAACGTATATTTTATTTTTCTAGAAAAAAACATTATTTCTGATCGAACCAAAAAGTAACTTCCATTGCTGAATGAGAATTACTGAAGAAGGGCGTGAGAATGATAAAACCTCCTCCTTAACGAAAAAAGCTCGATGTGATCTTAACGAAGGAGCGCGTTGCAAGAGTGGAGAACAGAAAGTATTTTAACAGCTGAGCCCTCGTGTTCCGTGTTTTGCAGCGCGTCGTTTAAACGAGGATCCGCCCGGAGAAACAAACAATAAAGACCTCCCCTCGTCTCCCGGTCCCTCGTAGTCGCTCATCGTTATGAGCGTTTTAACTCTTTTTACCACGTTTCGTCAGCCTTTCGACAGAACGATTTCGTGGAATTGTGTTACCGAAGTAATTAATGGGACGTACTGGCCATATAAGAAGGGACAGTAAACGAATGAAAAAGCTAAAGGATAAGTGGCGAGGTTTAATACACTTAAGCCAGAGTTGACTGTTCTGGAGCTACATAGGTACTGCTGCTGACAAGTTTGTCAATAAATAGTGACAATTCAGGTTTCCACATATTTCCTTCCAGTCACTTCACAAATTTTCATCGACATTTTAATTTTAATTCTTAATCGACTTTTATAACCCATGTTGGTAATTAGAAACAAGTCAGAGGTAGCATAAAAAATAATCAATATCGCATTAAGTATTCAGATTTCCATAACGATACGACACTGTCCCGAATCGGTAGATTCAAGGAAGTGGGTGCACCAATGCCTGGACGAAAATTGCGAAACGTGGTGGTGCGGAGTCACGCGGCGCGAGCGTAATCCGCGGAAAGAACGAGCGTCTTCGCGGAAAACACAGAGAGCCGCGGCGCCGTAAGGATAGCCGCGCGTAAAAAAGGCCGAAACTCGTTGTCGTAATGTTTTCACCGGGAATATTGCAACTGATGCCTCCCCCCCGCGTCCCGGTCGCCCCCCTCCTGTTATATCCCGAGTTTCTCCGCCGCGTGGCGGAGAACGGACGCATTATTCGCGGAAACGATCCTCCCTTTCGCCTCGCGGCCACGAAGAAAAGGGGAGTTCTCTCGGTCCGGTGGAAAAAAAGGAAGGGACGAGCCACGAAGGAGACGCGCTGGGAGGGAAACGGGGGAGAAGATTACGCCACGCGGAGGTGGAACGAAGACGGAAGTGTATCTCTCGCCGGGATGAAAGCGTGGAACGAGAGGGAGCGGATCTCGAGGAGGGCGGCGGAGGCCGGGGAGAGGCGGAGAGGGGGAAAAGGGAGCAGAGCCGCGAGATCCGTCGGCTAAGGGTAGTTATTATAATAAATTTGTCGGGGGTTTAAGAAGCGGAAACAATTCAGAACTGCGAGTGACTCTAAGGATGTGCTTATCGTTGCTTTTATTCAAATGAGAGTGGAAGGCGACGAGCTGCGCCGGATGCGACCTGCATCTCCGACGCTTTTTCTGCTTCCCTCTCTTTCCCGTCCTGACTCTGCTTTCGCTTGTTTCTGGCGGCCTCGTCGGTATATATCGAGGAAGATGGAGCAGGGCGTTTTGTGATCGAAGGAACTCCTTGTGTCCACGGGAAGAAGTTGAATGCCATGTCTCTCAGTTTGAGTAAATAACTGGGTAAGAAGGTACTTACCCGATCGTCCCCACAACAAAGGAAATTATAAATATACCCATCAACGTCCTAAAAATTTCTATACACACCAAAAACTGTACCACCGTAATCGATGCATTCTCGCTAAACACTTTGTTACAGACTGTCACTGAAATATGTCCTTTATAACTTACTGCCCATATAAACGCCACTTATCGACGCCAAATCGCAACTGCCGCTATCAATCGCGCCCGAGGGGCATGAACCATCGCGAAGCGCCAAGAGTTTAGCATCAAACGCGATACGACGTCCTCAGACTGGCCATATTTTTTATTGTCGCCTTAATGGCACCCTCTGGCGAGAATAAGAGCCAATGAAACGCGGAACGTTAAAGTTTAAGCACGCTGACACCGGGGCCAAGGAGAATGGACCGTGATCCCCGTGGACCACCCTGATCACGACCCTGTTTACGACGTTCTCCGTTCATTAACAAGCGACGGTGGAGGGGAGGCGCGGTACCGCGACGACCGCGAGGGTGGCTGTCGAGATAAAAACGGGCCGTTTCGCCTGGAAAGGAGCGGGGGAGAAAGAGCAAAAATCTTGTAACGAGGAACGGGTTCGCTGGACGGCGGAATCGGTCGGCTGGCCGACTGGTCGAAATTCAGCCCTGCCTTTTATCTTTTTCGGCGCGACTGATATAGTTTAGGGCCGCAATAAAGGTGGGGCCGGGCCACTTGGATTTACGGCTTAATTAAACGAGCCACGTCCCGGGACACCACGAAAAATCGTCGAAATGCCCCGGTGGTTTCTTAAAGTTCCTTAAATACGAGCCTCCCGTTGCCGCATCGGGATCGTTTATGGCCGTTCGCCGATCGTGCGTACCTTTTTTCGTCGGCCCCGATAAATGTCCCTCTCGCGGTTCTGGCTACACGCCGCCGCGCCACGCCGGAAGGGATTTTTCTTTCCCGTTTCCCTTCTTTTTTTTGCATCCCTCATTAGTGTGTCGGGGGACCCGGTCCCCGTCCTCGAGCATTTCGGGAACCGCGTCAGCTGTGAAATTACGCCTACATGGATCATCCTTTGGCGAACAGCGCGAGAAATTGGCTCGATCGCTCCGCGATTGGTTACCGGAATGCTCGTGTTACGAGGTAACAATGATCGGGGATTTCGTCCGACTGTTTCTCTCCGTTGCTCGTTTTCTGGGCCAGCCACGGCCGATTTTTTTACTGCCCCACGGTTTACGAGGCGAGCGTATCTCGCGAGCGGCTGTAAAATAAATTACCGATTCAGCGAAATTGCTGGGGAAATTGTTCTGCGATTAACGTGCCTCGCGCGCGAATCGTTCGAACCTCCGGTTGATTAACGACGGCTTGTAAATTAACGGGGCTACGATCGAGTTTTTGTTTCGGAATTAAGGGTACTCTTTTTCAAGAATATTTAAGGTAATATCAGTGGTGTATGAAATACTTGTTTCCTTTATTTTCAACTTCCTTGTTACCTGCGCTTTTTTACCCTTGCTTCATCGCCGACAAGGTGTGCCGGGATCTCCGTTCTTGAAAGCCTCACTCTAAGATGGCGTCTACAAATTTTTGTATTATCAAAAGAGCGCCTATAAAATATTTCTAGTATACATGTATGATTATTAAATAGAATTAGATCACCGATTAAATATATTTATACTGGGTATGTTTCCAAATAGTTTTTACTATGTTCACACACAAGTGTCTTTAACAGAGGCTTTTCGTTCCCTTATACCGAAAGATTGGATTTCCTATTTAATCTGAAGCTGGTGGTCCTTTCGTTCGAGGACACCCTGTGTACACGGACGTTTATCCACGTATACACTGGACTATATCTCGCGGTGGGTTTTTCGCATTATCCCGGGCGACATAATATGGGGGTTTATCTGGTGGAATCATGGTAGCTTAGCGGGGTGGTTTCTTCCCTCGCGCAGACATCCTCCAAGGCAAATCCTCCGTGCAGAAGACAACGTGGCAGCCCCTTGGACCTCCGGGCCACGTATATATTTTCCCGGTGTACACGTCTCCAATTTCTCGTTCCACCCTTCCTTCCTGAGACGTCGACGACGCCGTCGGATTTGGCGTGTCCTTCCAGCAACTTGACAACACCAGAAAGTCCTCGGGGTCATAGTAAAAAAATATTACCCTGAAACTGATGAAAAGTACGAAAGAATGAGTTCCCACCGCGGCTCCTCTCTCGCCGGTGACAGGGAAATGGAAAAAATGAGAGTGTATACTGTATCGTCTCTTGAGAAATGGCGAGAATGGAAGTGTGTATCGCGTCTTAAGAAATGGTAGAAGAATGATGTTCGGACTTCATCTCGCGACACTCAACTTTTTCTGCTTCGTGTTTTTTTTTTATACTAATTAAATTCCTCCTAAATCTATGCATATTTTCTAGAAGACCTAGGTTTTCATGGTTCCAATGGAAAGTTCAGTTTTCTATCTGTTTTTATAATTTTACTTTGGTAACAATATTTGCAGAAAGGGTGTGTTCAGAATAATCTTACGTGCATGATTCTACATCTTTGCCAAAAATTACTCTGAATTCCCACGAAGGACAGAGTCTGCCTATTAATCAAGCCCTTGTGCTCGAATCTGTAAAATTAGTAGGGGAGAACTTCCCCCATCTTTCTTCACGTCGACGAAAAGAAGCAAGCAGTTGAAGGATAGAAGAAAGTTTCGTTGCACGGCCAAATACGAAACACAATAGGTTTGAGTGACAGTGCTATCGCAGGAAGTCCTCGAAGGGAAATATTGGGGGTGGAAAAGCGCGTGCACGAGCTAAGAGGGATGACCCCAGGGGAGGATGGTCGGTGTTATTGATTCTAATGATATATTCGCGCCAAGGGCGATGGCAGGGTGTAATTGATATCCTATAAGACTCCAGATACATTTATGGGTCCGTTCCCACTTCATTCTTCCTTCCTCACGAATTTGCACACATCTAAACGATGTACTCGAAACTGTCTGTATTTCGCTTGAAAATAGAGTTGTCAGAACTTTGTAATACAGTTGCCATACAAATACTGATTGCATAATTTTTCCAAGTAACGTTTTTGCTTTAGATTTCACGGAATCCTCATATTTCCCCAATCCAATTCCTAAAAATCGTCAGACTATATTAATATCTTTCTCAGAAAACAGCTTTGAAAACATTTTCTTATATTCATTCAATTTCCTCAGTATCAGTGGTAACAGACTTATCTAGACAGACTAATAACGAACTGAAATTAAAATGAAACGAGCTGTCAATAGGTAGCAATTGCTATCGTCAACCAAGGTGAACCATCAGGTCAAGAGTGAACGTATAGTGATTTATTATCAGTGGAGATTCGTTTTGGCAAATCAGCGATCGCTTCTTCTAAATCGCAGAGCGGGAACGTTCTTCTGTGGCAGCGGCGTAATAACTTTCTTTGGCAGGGCAAATTGTACCCTCAGCTTCAACGTTGAAAATAGAGCCATACGTCTTCATAGGCCGTGGTAATGGGCTAATGGTATACACGCAACGAGCAACATTCCGCTCGGAAGGAAATAAAGAGCCGCGTATCCGAACAGATTATCTGCTTCTGTAAAATATTGAATTTTCACGACGCGGCCCCGGCCACGGAAAGCCCCTCGCCACTGTCCCCGGTCGATTTAATGGGCGCAATTCAATTGTCCGCCGCGGATCGAATAAACAAGCCCAACGAGCATTAAATAACCGGCCCTATTTGGCGTTGCGAATTGTCGCTGCCAAGTTAGGAACGATGCATAAGGTTCCGCCGCCTTGCGCATACGAGGAATAACGAATGTTGCTTGGCTGGGAAGGAGATCCACAATTGGCGCGTTCGAGTCCAGCTGTAGTTGTCCGACTCTACTTTCGTCGTAGCTACGACTCGCGTAAATAGCCTCGTTTCAGCAGGTCGGATAGCGGGTGTGTTACCAAATTCTGCAGAAACAGAATTCACGATCTTTTTAAACTTCTTAAGCTCGCTTTACTCACGATTGCACTGAGATGGATGGTACTGTTCAGTTGTAATGGGATATAAAGTGTCTACCGCAAATGAAGGGTAAGGAAGAAAAACAGGAAACGTCACAAAACAGCTTTATTAAGAAAATCAAGGGTTTTGTTCCAGTGCAGAATGGAAATTACTTTTTTTAATCAGTATACCAAACCTTTTAACGTTATTTTACGGGAGTATGTGAACTATATAATTCTTTGTGATTCGACAGTTCTGTTGTTTCAGTTGCTACTAACAAAATATGGTATAAATTCCAAAATTTCATGCTATAAAATCCCAAATCCCTTTACCCTTCATATATGAGACCAAAAGCCTACTACCATATGAAATATAAACATTCTATCAATTTCTACAAAAATGAAGTTATAATCATCAATCATCACAAATAACTCCATTCACAATTCTCTTATTAACTACAAAAACCCTCTCACACTAGTCTACCCTCCTGAAGCTTCCGTCTTTTTATCTCTACGTACAATAGTAGGGAAAGCCCGGGCAAAGCGGATGTGTTAAGGTTTAGTGAGAAAAATAACACAGTTACAATTAAGATGAGAAATATTTTTTATATTACTAATCATTTAAAATTAATCAGCTTTCTGATACAATAACGACAAAATTGGTAACTAAAACATTTAAAGCATTTTAAAACGAAACCCCTTTCATCAGCCAGCAGTACCGAACAAGCCGCCCGAAATCCGCGTCTCTAACACAGGAATCATTGACTCCATCCAAAGTATTGCAAGCTCGCGGTTTCGTACGCGCCCCCGCGCATTCCGCGTAAATTCAATCCCCCGGTTTCCCCCGGTGGAGCCGTTGCCCGCGATTCGATTGTCGCGCGACGTCGCCGGGGCTAGCAGATAAATCGAGGGGCCTTGTGAAATGAGGCGCCCTATTTGGCGTTGCAAATTGTCAGGGGCCGCGTAGGAACGGGATACAAGGTTCGATTACGCGGTTGTACGAGGTGCAAGGAACGGTATCTCGGCCTAAAGGAGAGGTATACAAGGGCTATTAATCCGGCCCTCGGAGCGGGTACATAAACGGCCGCCGCTATCCGGCGACGTTTCTATGGACGTATATGTACGCGGCGTGTGTCATAGTCGTCGTCGTCGTCGTCGTGGTTCTGCTGTCCGCTCTCCTCCGCCCGTACCTTTTATTTCCTCGAATCGATGTGCCCCGGCCACGTATATACGTGGCGTTGTCGCGCTGAAACACACGGCTTTTGTATGCATATGTAAACGCGGTTTACTCGTAGAAATTGCCGGGCATTGTACGCCGCGGACCAGTTGGCCGCCCATTCTTCTGGCTTAGGAAACGAGCGAGGTTAGCGGCGTGTTCGACGCACACCAGCGTATCCAGCGCCGAGCGGCTCCTCCTCTTTCCACGGCCCGGTCCGTGGAAAGCCACGCGGCGTTTAGGGAAACGCGAGCCCGATCGCTATTAATCTCGATGATGCCGCGATGTCTAATCCGAGAAAGTGGTCGGTCGCCCCTTTCGGGACAAGGGGAGCGGCTGATTGTGAGAAATCGTGGGATTAGTGAAAGCACGGCTTGGTTACGGTGGATCGTCGAATAGGCTCGCGGCGTGGCTGTCTTATTTTCCTGAGAGGGATATGGGGATGCTGAGCCAGCGATGAATGCTACTCGAGTTCCTATGGTGTATTGACTTCGAGGTCGGAGGCTGCGGCTCTCTGACATTTCTAACGTAAGTCCTGAACGGCGACCGGAGAAAGTCTCTTTAGGGTGCAGTGGATACAGTCAATTTTTAAGAAATTTAGCTTTGGACATATTTGTTGTAAATTGTTTCTTTTAGGGATGTGAATGTTGGTAAGGATTTTAACTTCCCACCTTCTAAGGAGAGTTTCGTAATTCCTTAAGGTCTCGAGTGCTTCTCCTCTGCTCTCTGGAACACGCGCGCCATATGTTAGCTGGTAACATCCTGGCTGCTTCCGTTCGACGTGAAATCGTAGAATCCCATTCGGATCGATACACCAGAGGTCGATCAAGGTGTTGAAACGGGTTATGACGAATCGACCCATTAAGGGCCGCCGGCCGTAAGAATAAGAGCCGCCAGATGACGATGATGATGACGATGGTGAAAGCTCGGGATGATAGCACCGTGGCACCACGCCGTGCCCCGCTGGATGCCGCCTCGATATCCCGTTGCGAGCAAACGGTTCGAATAACTCGTGGGCTTTTCGACGTGGTCGATTCTAAGCGAGGGCGTACCAACACCTTCTTCTTATGCTAGTCTGTCGTGGGAGGCGCTAAAAATCCTGAACATTTACGGTTTACCTTCGATATCTCCCTGTTCCCATGCTTCCCGCGCGAGTGTGCACGAAAATTGAGTTTGCAATAGTCTTCTACGGCAAGTATGGGATTAAGGACATACAAAACGGTGTGTGCTTAATGCGCCATTTCATAATTTTTTGTGAGTTCAAGAAGGGCCAATTTCAGAAGTTTTAACGTCAATTAGTCAAAAGTATGAATTTTTATGTTGATTCTTCTTGAACTCGCCCACCAAATTGCGTTTTCAGGGAATGCCTGCACGATCATTTGTAATTTTGTAAGTTTATCTTTGATTACATTGGTGGGACAGTAGTCGGGTTATTAAAAGGTTCTGGTTTTTCTTTTGAGCCTATAGTTACATCTTGTGGAGAATTAGCCGCTGAACTTTGTTTTCGAAGTTTGCAGGTTCGTTTAATATTGTGCTATTGGATTTTAGAAGAATTTAGGTGGCGATTATTAGCGTTTGGAGTAATTATTTAAATATTCTAGTACACATTGTGATGTTCCCCCTTGATGGCAGTTGTAATCTGTTTCCCTGTCATTGTAGACAGCGTAGTATTCAACCACCAGTTCAATTGCACCGAGAACGCGACTCATAGAAGGCCAATAACAATGGAGAAGGGCGACTTTAATTTTTGGTTGCACGCTATAATCTTCCCCCAACCCTTCTGTGTCTTGGCAATGCATTCCCTCGACCCCGTCGAGTTGCATCAATTTTTTTTTCCGTTAATGATATCCCTAATTGCCGATGCAGCGAGGCACCGTTGTCATCTGTTTCTTAATACCATTCTATCATCTGTCGTGCGTTATTTTTGGTACGAAGTGTTCCTTTTGTTGCTAGTTCACAGTGTAATTACAGTAATACGCTTATACAGCCGTGTCGACAACGGTTTTGTGGAAATGGTTACGTTTTCATAAAGCGTCGCTCCAAGGGGCATGGCTGATGATCGTTCACATTTCATTGTTTAACGAGTCGAACAGTTAATTGTATAACTTAGGATCAGCGTTCCCCCATCCATTCTCTTCTTTTAGAAGTTTTTGATAGTTTGAAATTTGTATACTTATATAGCACCTCGATTATTCCATAGTTGTGATATGTATACTTTAAGAAGATTGTACTGCAGTGTGTTAAATTAAAACTATTTTTTATTCAACACTCGTAACCAAATTCGTAGTTAAATTTGTGACTACAACTGTACGTGCATTAGAATAAAGCAGAAGTAAATGATTGAATTCATTGTAAATGAATATTAAACACTATACATAATCCCTGCTTCCATGTAGATTTTCGTGGTGATATAAATATATCCAATGCTTTGTACTATTATAGAAAATTTTGTCGGTTACCTGCGTGGACACCCTGTATAATATATATACACTGCTTTCTACGTTGTTGCTGACGGTGCGTCAGGTGGCTCTGTTCTCCGTTTCCCACGGGCTTCAGCCTTTATTATATCATTCGATCACAATGCACACCGAAACGTCTCCGGATCGAGCGTGGAGAAGCGGTGCACCTGCAGCCGGCTGCAGCTTCGACTTGCGCCATGCAATAACACGCCAGCGAGAGAGAACACAGCGACCGCCACACACCGTTCGGCCACTGTGTGTGTATGTGTGTGTGTGCACGGTGTGCCCGAGATGTATGTACGTGTCTCGTCGCGATTCTTCGCCGTGATAGATGCACCGCGATTCAGGTCAGTTTCTGTTTCGAAAGAAGGGAGAAAGGTGTTTTAGAGGGGCTGGAGGAGAAGCTCGGCGTTCGGGGCGGTAATAACGGTGAATCGGCGATCCTGTTTATTGACACGTGTGTTTTAGAGCTGTTCCCCGAGGCTCAGAGAGGCGTGGGTTGGCGTTCGTTCACCCCTTTCTTCTTTCAAAACTTTTGCACGAAAGAGTTTCTCCTGCATAGGTGTTACACGAAAGGTGTCGCTGGAAATAGTTTCTAAAGAAGGTTTTCATCCCGCGGGCATAATGACCTCAACACACGACTGATTTGATTACACGGAGATTAAGCCTGGTACAGAATTTGACATGCAATAGATCTACATAGTTAAAATTGGAATTGGATTACAATGGTCCTTAAAGGTTTGTTTCCGAAAATCAGAACATTGGTCGGTATTCTTCCAGTGATCAACCGTCTTCGTTATTTTGCTGGTAGGGTAAATTGCACTAATGCTGGCAGTGCATTAATCATTGGCACTCCTGATTAAAACAAAATATATATTAATAAGCACGAGCTTAGAAAACACTTTTTTAAAATTTCTTATTTTTCTTCCACTACAACACTGCGAATTCCAGTAATTAAACTACACATTTTACATCTTGCGACCCCCAAAAAAGATTCTTAAAGGTAGCAGTGAGGTGAAGAACTGAGTTTTAAGCGTTTTCTTAAAATCTTGATAACGTGTAAGTATATTTTCTTTATAATTAAATAATGGATTGAAGTTTCGTTATTAACTATTTTTTATTTACTATATAACTTTTAGGTCTTTACTTTTATTTACTATATAACCTAAATTTTTCGGGTGCCAAACATTGCGCTTTTATGTCTATTTTTGTTTTCCATTGAATATTTTTAAAATAAAACACATAATAGGTACTCAAGAAGTTTTATTTGAATCAGAAATCCATAATCATCAATAATAATTGAAAATTAAGACCATATAAAAACTGCACAGAAAAATATACACATTCCAATTTGGAATTCCGCTTAGGGTTCCAATCATTGTCGAGTTTCTCCTATATTCGAAAGAAGAAATTACCTTGCACTACCTGAACTTGCCTGAACTACCTCAGAACCTGTGCCCAGGAACGCAGTTCCTCGAATACTAGAATATACGGTAGTCGTAAACCTCAGCCGCCATCGGTCTCATAACTCATGGGACTCTTTTACCTCGTATCCACCTCGAACCATCAATTTCCGACTCGTTGGATTGACGGGGGCCGCGCTCGCGAGACATCCGCGCGTGTCCACCGCGCAAAACTCGGGCCAGCCTCGCGATAATTTCCTGCGCGACAGGCGATACCGGTTTAACCGCCGCTCCTCCGCGATCACGAAAAAACGACGCGTCATTAGGGTAAGCACGGCGGGCGAATGGCGAGCGCGCGGTTCGCGCAAATGACGATGGAGCCGGGGGGATAAATCTTTCACGGGGCTGGCCTCGGAGGACCGTTTTGTAACTGGCTAAGCGTTCACCCTTCATCGGCGATTTATCAACATCTTGGGCCGCGCGCGCGCATTAATAATGGGATTTATCGGCCGATATCGATCGATCTTCCGCGACCGGGTAAACCTACACCGCAGTGATCTGGAATCGGTCAAACCGGTTGCCTCTCGCGGCCAAGCAACGTGATCGCCGCGAATTTATCATGCGCGATCCCGATAGCGGCCATTTGTCACTAGCCCCCGGTATTCGGATAACACGCGCGAAACTGCGATACCGGCGTTATGGATCGGCTATTATCCGTATCATCGATGGGAATGATTCGTCAACGAGATGGGTCGGTCGCCTCGATCATTCCGGTCGTTGCGCTCGTTGTCGCCGGGAGAAGGGAACGATGGAAGCGATACCGATGCCCATGTAGGAAGATCGATGCGTGTCGTTATTAAAAAATTTCGGCTTGGACGTTCGTCTTGTGCTGCGCGCCAGAAATGGGTACTGAGTGATAACGTGGATGGATTAGCTTGTTAGAGCGTTTTTTCCGTGGGAACAGAATTTCTTGAGTCTATAGATGGATCGAGGTGTTTTGTTACGACGAATGTGGCGATTGGTTTCAGGACGCTTTAAACCACTTCGGGCGCGTGCTGTCAATATATGAATGATTTTAAAAGTCTTGATGGGTTACGAAGGTGTTGACGAATCTTTTGTTTCTCAGTCGGCGCGTGACGGGCTCACAATGGGAAATATTCTTTACACAGGCGTGCGCGAAACAAAAGACTCGTCGAGGCTCTCAGGACCCATTCAGAGTTTCAAGACATGTCGGGACGTTTACGATTTTTGTGATTTGAATAATATTCGAAGTGACTCGAGCTGGAAGGATAATTACGTTCATTGAAATTTATTAGTAATATGGACATGGTAGACGATACGTGTACCTTCGTCTTTGTCTTCGATCTTCTTCAGGATCGCTAATGCCTTATTAAACGCAAGTAAAGGAGAAAACGGTGGACGATTGAAAAGTCCGCGCATGTTCCATTAATCAAAACTACAAATCGTGACGACGACAAGCGCTGCTCGTCACGCGAGATCTACCGCAAGCTCTTGATCGCGGTAGCGGCTGATCGAAGTGAAATCGTCACTCGAAGATGACGTGCCGCGGGCTATTGACGAGTACTTCATCCCCGCTCTCCTTCTCGCGTGTAACCGCGCACCGGAACTAGGTCATGCCCGGTGTGACCGCGAGAAATTTAAATAATAACCGTGCGTGGTCATTTTAGGTGGCAATTTCGCGTTATGCAAACTGCCGAGAGAGCGTGTATCTCACGACACGAAGGCAGCCCGATATTTCGTGACGCTTGAAATCCGAATTACACGGCACCAAAGCGAGCTACCTCCAGTAGAAACGCCTCGAGATGACTATTATCGTGCACGCCGATACGTTATCGAACTTTGAAAATGCCACAGCGCAACAAAACACGAAACTCTTTCCATCATTATGTCAAGATCTTCGAGTTAGCCTGCGCAACTCCACCAACCAGTATTTTCGAAACAGTATACAAACAGGAGCAGGTCATAAGATAGGCTGCCACCAGGCGCCGACTTCTTTTCTGAACCTACCTGAACCTTTCAGCTTGTTTCATTTCATTTATTTCATTTATTTATAAACGGGGGAACCCTTTAGAACAAACAGATAAATAACAATATAATACAGAGAAAGTAGTATAAAAATAGAAATAAAACTATAACAGAAAAGTAACAAAGAAACATAATAGTCTTGTCTCGCTTCACATTTTTATTGACTCGTTGAGAAAATTACTGTCACCGAAAGCGGTGACATTGCATCCACGACTCGCCTCTTTTCCTCAAAATATTCTCGAGGAGAGATCCTGCGATGGGAGTCGTGCCGAGGCGATCCGTGGTTCGAGTCAAATTCTCAAACTGCATGAGAAAAACACAGAAAGAATAAAATGTGCCGAAGCGAAGTCTAGCGGTGGCCTATAGAGCGAAATAAAACAAAATCCTTATTTAACACTACCATTGAATCGCGCGCAAAGCATCCCCGCATGCAATCATCCCAGATCTTACCGCGGCGTTGCGACACCAATCGTTTCCCAAGCAGCTGAAAGAAAAACTGCTCCTCGCGACATGCATTACCGTGATTGCGCATCTTCGAATCGACTGGAGATTCGTGAGCGTTGGCGCATCCAGCTGGCTCCCATGCCACTAATCATCGCGACGTCAGCGGCAATTGAAAAACAGAATCATTTCTCCGTACGGGGCTGAACACCGGGCATTAGACGGGGGCCGTAAAACCTCCGTAGACAATTTACGAGGCAGCTCTCGTTGCATGGGGGCCCGCGTTTACCCCTGCCTTTCTCGCGTGTATATACGTCCAAGTACAGTTATTCCCATCGGTGCGTTTGCTGCTGGTGGGCGCCTCTGCAGCTTCATCTTCGAAGCCACGGCCAACGACGGGGGAAAGGCGGAACACCGCGCCGACTGGGCCGTAGTATTTTAATTGTTTACCGTGCAGACACCGCCGCACGTCGTTGCCATTCGGACCGTTTCTTCGTTCGTTCGGCCCGGCCCGTACGAATCCGCGAGGATGCATTTCGGTGCCCTAGAATTAGCCTGGCTCGGGGCCCGCGAAAGATTGCAGGGTAGGAATACCGCAGGAGACCGATGGAACGAAACGAAGAAGAAGAAGAGGAATGACCACGGGATGCTAAGTGTGGGAAAGGCGAGGCTGGCCCACATGGCGCGAGAAATGTAGTCCTCGCGAAACGCTCTCGAATAAAAGACTATCCGATGGTTTTGTCAGCGCCGATTGTTTATTGGTAGACCTGGATTGTGTCGGTTGCTTTGACTGTGGGTTGGTGGTCTTGACTGTTGCTTGCCGGCTTTCAATTTCCTTGATTAAATGGGACACGTAGAAGGGGAAGGATGCTGGGGTTGCTCCAGTGTTGGTTGTTGAGGAAATTACGAGCCTTCAGTGTGGGTAGAATTAAAACGTGCTGTACCTATGTCGTGAAAGTAGATTGATAAGCGGTATTCCCTTATCGTTGAAATACTTTTCTTCAGAACGGTTACGCGTCCGTTTGCAAGTGCAATTTCTTCCCACCTGCAGTAACATTAATTTACCCTGCAACTGTGTACCACATATCCCTTATCATACGTGTGTTATAATTCGCCAATAGAGTAATTCTTTTTATTTTTCCAATTCAAGAATACGAATATTATACATACAAGTGTAGATTTTTTATTCATTTCTAATTCATTTGCCACCACTTGGTTTCAAATGTCAAACATATTTCCTTAGCTTACAATATCCTTCTCCAAAGATCAATTTCCTGTTATAAGTATCCCTAAGTCTCTAATATATTTATTATTCACACAATTATCCATGTTTCAGGATGCATTTTAAATATCTTTTAGTAGGAGTCTTCTCTCCTCCGAAGATCCTGTCGATAAAGTCTGTAGGAACGGACCTTTCTCTCGGCTTCTTTTTCAAACTTCGCGAGAGATCGTAGAGCAGACGAGGAGAAGTTACGTTTTAGCGTATGAATCGCTTCGCCATAGACACCGTGATAGATACCCGTGACGATCCCTTGACTCCTTGCGCTCTTATCTAAAGGCACATTGATGCCTCCAGTGAAATCCATGACGCGCGATATTCACGATGATCTTTAACTCTCGTGACTCTTCTGACACTGCCGCGCGAACCTCTGTCAATTCGAAGCCAAGGTTGACTCGCGCTTGTCCCGTTCGATTACGTGTATGCCCCTCAATACGAAATTCATTGTAGCTGGAATGTATTCTCGCGGAGGATCCCGTTGCCTCGGGGGAAAATGATGTGACACGGGAAATTTATTACGCTTCTCAGTTGGGAGACGTTTCGCTGTCTCTTCAGGTGTACATCCACTCCGTTCCATGACATTTTTCATCGTGGGGTTGGAAATATCCTTGGGAACTTGTGCTGGTGCCACTTGTAATGAATAAAATATTGTTTCACGAGGATTATGTAATTTAAAATTAGTTAAAATGAACGTAATTCAAAATTAGTTAAAATGAACGTAATTTAAAATTAGTTAATGGGATGAAAGGAAATTTGTGTTATTTTTTATTAAGCATTTGGATTTTCTCAAGAAATCATTCCCTTGCCATTATAATTTTCATGCGACGCACTTCAAGCCTCAAGATTCAAGAATGTGTGTTTCTAAGTAGTTGCCTCTCTCCTTTCTGATTAACGATATATTCAGTGATCAGATTAATGACGGTTTCGATGCCACGATAAGAATTATTTTTAGCTACACTCCTACGTTGATTGGTTAAAATTAAAAGTAAACGACGGATATAACGTTAATTCGGTGATTCGAGCTTACGGCTCAATTACTTGAGGTCTCGATGGTGAAAAGGGTTCGATCAGCGTAGGATTACCGGTCGATCGACTACTGTGAGTCGGTATAAATCGTTCCACGATCTCATCGAAACCCCCATGTCTCGAATCCCTTATCTTTCACTCGGAGCTACTTCCAGCTGTACCGTCTCTTAATGATCGTCGATCAGGATCTATTCAAATGTAAATGAGGAGGCCGTCGAATGGGTAAAACAATTAAAAGAGTATTAAATCTCGTCAGGTTGCAGTGACTCGTTATACAGCTTTTTAACTGTAATTAATGAATATAAATTGAGAGAAGATCTTTTTTGTTGATACGTTCACTGTAGATCTCTTGCACATCACCGTTGACCAATAAATCTAAATCTAATACACATTATTCATCAGAAAATTTTACACAAGTTATTCGTATTAACTAAACGACGAAAAGTAATAAGACGTGCACTGTGCCATCAGATACCAAAGAAAAAATACGACAAACTTCGCCTACCCTGCGTTATCTTTTCCCAAATTCAAAACGATACCACCAAGTGACGTATTATGAGAGAGAATATTTCAGTCAACATTACTGGGGTCGTAAAAAGCATGTTACACTCGTAATAAAGGGACGGTGACCGTGGGTGCCAATGTTTTATTAACTCCCCCGACCTCTGGAGGTTCCATGTGTAACCGGAAACCGGCCGATGGTCGCCCCAGGACATCTAATTCGTTCCCTCCGTGCGTTCAGGTAAAATAATATTCGGATACACGCGCGCTGTTCGAACACGAGCCCGGCCGTGTCCTCGTGAAAATCTAGGAGCCGGGGGGTATTAGATTCCTCCGTCGACTAGACGCTGATGAGATTTCAAAAAAGTTTGTAACAACCTGCAACAACGTGGATAGCCAAGATCGTCTTCCGATCTAGAAGATCTTGTTCTAGCGGCGACAAAGGGCCCAACTAGATCCTATTACTAGGCTACGCGTAGCAGTTTGAGTTCGCCAGCCGTGTCGCCGTTTAGCAAGCTTGAAAACCGAATCCGTCCTCTTCGTCATCAACCCCCTCTGGCAAAGAAAAAATCACGAAAAAGCATCGTGTTAGTCAGCGGCTTCATGAACGATGGAATCTTAATTGCTGTTCCACAGAATGGAAAAGTGTGAGGGACGCTCGTGCATATGATCGTCGTGGAGATTCCAAGGCAAGGCGCATCAAAGGTATTCTGTCGAGTTCTCTCTGGCTTCTCTGGCCATGAATTCGATATAGGTAAGAGGCAAGCTAAAAAAATAGTCAAGAGTCTTGTCGTTCGGGGAAGAAAGGTGTCGTCGTTAAGGACTGAGCATACCACGTAATTCGCGAATGCAACGATCACGCGTAAAAGCGTCTAGTTCCCAGTAATCCTGACCCGTGGTACAAATTAACCCACTGAGAGGTTCCTTGACCTCAGGCGGCGTCACTTTGCTGTCCACATACCTAATTAGTGTCGCTCACTTTGCGAATATATTTAGGTATCCGCAGCTCCAGGAATTATAGAATTTGGTTGAAGCGGAAGTGTTTTATGAATAAAAGAATTTCGAGATTCAATTTCGCGCTATAAAGAATTCCGATTAGGAATACCATCGTTAATTAACGCTTGGGGTGGTAAGATCCTTAAGATCCCTCTTCAACTGAATGTTACACAAGGATTTCCGGCTCCAGCTGCTTCTTCGTAAATCCACTCACACCGGACATCAATTAATTCGCGTAACTCCACAGCGAGATTGTTCGCGTTTGAAATCTTCAGCTCTGTCCATCCATTTCCCATTCATATCCCACCGTATGGGGGAATAATAATTTTCAGCCGTCCGTGTACGCCGCGCAGCGCACAATATTCGACGTTCCATCGGGCGGAACGATTTCCCTCGGCCGTTGAATTAAAGTTTCAAAATTTCGAACAATTCGTGCTCGAATTTCGCCGGGTATTTCGCGATGAATGACGGTGACACAGAGCCGGCCGCGTGGCTTTCATCCTCCCTGTGTGATTGATAGCGCCCCCGAAAACTCTCACTCCCCCCGGTATTCTTCCTCTCCGTTTCTCCCTACCTCTTCCCTGTCATTGCCGTTCACCCACGCTCCTTGCTAGTAATCAACGACAATCCGACCACTCCATTGCAGATCGCACAAAGACACTGCTGGATCATTGTCCTTTGAAATGGATACGAAGGAGGAATGCCGGGGCTCCTCCTCCTTGAAGCCCCGTGGAATGCTCCTTGTCCTGGTAGACACTATCTGCTCGGGATACTCTCTTATCGGGACGATAAACGAAGAGGCGCGTAGACGCCGGGGCGCGGGGCTGGGGGGCGTTGCAGATCGACGCGAATGTTCTTCCGTAAAATCCTCGGATAGAAATATTCAAATCGTTTCCTCGAGGACACTCGAGGCGAATGGAATTTTTGTGAAACTGGAGTAGGGGCTTTGCGGGGGAAATACGCGATGGCACCGAGGCTCTGCAACGATGGGATAGTTTCGGATCTGGCGCGAGGTTTTATTATTCTGAAATAAGTTTCACTGCTTTTTAATACTACAGAGTGCTGATTTTAATCGCTGTTGCCTCTATCAGAACGTTTCGTCACTTTTCTCTGTCAATAATTTCACCGGCAAAGTTTTATCTTAATTTAAATGAGTATGCTTGCTAGGATTGCTAGAGACTCCATTTAACTGGAAGTCACTGGCTGCATCTAAACCCTCTGGTTACTCAGCGTCTCCAGGTCGATCAACAGAAACCGCGGCGGTGAACGACACCTCCGCACAGGAGTAAAACCAACTGGTAGCAACGCAGCCGGGACCCTATTCCCTGAATGACGAACAACCGCCCGTGTAACAGTTACAAAAATAGTCCCCCGCGCCTTTCAGCGTGCGTTACGTCAGCTAAAACCGTGTTCCTCCTACGTGGTCACCGGTCAATTCTCCTCTAAGCAAACATTATTCTAACCCCCCGGGCTCCTATGATATTTCAACGCGCTGTTCAGTCGCACGTGGATAAACAACGAAGCCAACCAACGGCTACCAGCGGCGTGCACGATGACAGTTCAGAAGAGCGCGTTTCCTTAAACTCCCCGGTTATACTTCCACCGTGCTACGTACGAGGGTAGATCGAAATCTTCACGGCCTAACCCAGAAAGAGTGTATTAAGAATATTTGTTCCCACATTATTTTTCAACATAGTCCCTTTTCAAATCTATACACTTGGTCCAGAGGCGTTTCACAGCCATGATCCCAGTCTGGTAAAATTTCTCGTTCCACTCTGCAAAATACTCTGTCGCCGCTGCTGCAATTTCTGCAGTCGAAGAAAATCCCTGTTCTCCCAGGTGGTTCTTGAGCTTCGGAAATAAGGGGAAGTCTGACGGAGCTAGATCCGGTGAATAGGGAGGATGGGGTAACAATTCAAAGCCGGGGTGGTGAATTTGAGCCACCGAAACTGCTGATGTGCGGGCTGGAGCATTGTCTTGATGGAAGAGCGCACCTTTCGTTAGTATTCTAGGTTGCTTTCTCTTTATTTCTTCGTGAAGTTGACGTCACAAATTAGCGTAGTACTGTCCTCTTGTGGTTTGACCCTTCACTAACCTCGCAAGAATAATCTTACTGCCCCTTCATATCAGGCCCTGAAGTTTCTCAATCCACCCTCGTACATGCATTCGATATCGTTTGCACTCGAAATCGTTCCCACTCTCCGTGTATATATGCGTGTAATTTCTCGCGCGACTCGAGACGGGGGAAACTCCTGGGGAGCCCGATTAAAAATCCCAGGGAACGGCAGATTATCTTGGCGAGAACGTCGGAGGACCTGGCCAACGGGCGAGCGGTATTAGCGCTTAAACTGTTTTATCGGGATCGCTGATCGAGATCCACCGATAGGGTATGAATATGTAAATGACGGGGGGTGGTCATCGAGCCACGACTACGAGATCGTTTCTTAAACCGTTCGCCCGATTCTGCCCTGGATCACCTCGGCGCTCGAGTCAGACGCGAACGATGCCTTCGGGGCCACCGGCTCCGCGAAATTGCGCGAAGATTATCGGCACCGAGATCCTGGCCGAGTGTCCCGCCGATCGATCTCTGTTTCTTGCTTCGTGACTTGGGATGTTGGAGGCTTGGCTGGCTTTTCAAGTTTGTCGGATCGAACGACGATATTCAGGATTGCTCTGCGCTCCGCTTGGCCCTTGAGCGAAGTGAGCGCTATCGTACCCGGGTGCATTTCAATCCCTGGTGGAAAGTAAGTTATTATATGAATGAAGAATTCTAGGCTCTCGCGGCCCTGGCTTCTAAGTACAGTTATCACTGATTAACGATAAGTTACACATGTGTAATGGAAGTTTTTCGTACTGGGGTTTGTTTCCGAATTAGTTTTAAATGGTTAAATATGAATGCGAATGACTAAAGATAAGTTCAAGGATAATCCGAAATTAATATTCATAAAATTTAATTAATATATTGTTGAGACTATGACGGCGACTGATAGTAGCTACAATGGTCCGCAAAGTGTCACCTTAAATGAGTCCACTCAGCTGGATGCGAGTTCATTCGCGGTAAAGAATAATAGCATTCGGTGCATGTTACAAATGGTCCAATTATCTTCGAATCCATCGTCGATTAACCGCTTCCCCGTTCATACATTTTGTACCCGTTCCTGGCGAGCAGTGCATCAAACGTCGTCGATGCAAATTCGCCTCGGCGATTCCGCATTCAACGGGCGGTGGAACGGAGTGAATCGCGGACAACCGTTTACCCTGTATCACCAGCCCCTCTCCTTCGATCCAGATAGAAACACACTGTCGAGATCTGACGCGCATCCATGACTCCAACACGCAGCACACCGGATCAAACGTGGAGACGTTTAACTTTAATTGACCGGCTCCCGCGCTCCATGATGCCGTCAAAGACGCAACCGTCTGACGGACAGATACGATCGCGCCCGGCCATTCACGTTATCCGCATTTGAATCTCAAATTGCTTCTGGGTAGCGTGGATCCTGGCCGCGAAACGTTGGGGACTTAAGGGGTCGCATAACTTCCACCGTCGAGAAATGATTTTATACAGCGGTGCCATCGTGTGGGATAATAGCGTGACCAATTTACAGAATAAATCGAGGGATGTTTATTGTCCGTACTTGACGTAATCTTGCGCAGAGTGGAAATCAGTGTCCCATGCACGAACAACAACGTCGTTTCAAGATTATCTTCGCGGAGACTTCAGTACAGTGCCATTTATTGTCGGAGTGGATGTAATAGTTCTTAGGTATCTGATTACACTTATTGTAGAAGCAGATGACAATTAAGGAATGTACTAAGTCGAACAGCTTACAATAAACAAGAAGAAGCACATTAAAATATTACCAATTAAAGACTCAAGCCTCTTCCAGTTTTATCAGGCCCATCAGGTGGCGCGGCAGAGGAACAATAATGTGTCGTGCACGACCCAGAGTACGTTACGAGGGGTGGTGAATTAATTGCCCCGTCTGTTGGAGAAGGAGAAGATGGCATGGTAGCCCGGGGTGTCCAATATTTCTCCTTGTTTATGATGGTGAGCCACGAGAGGACAACGCCGAACACGTCCCGTCGTACACCGTGAAAAAATACGCTGTCGTAAGGTACCAGGCGAAAGTAACCTATTTTTGGGGCTGATGGCCCGGATGGAGAGCGCCCGTAGGATGGGTCGCAGCGTGGGGTGCGCTCTTTTTGGTCGGTGATACTAGATGCCGTCTAGGGGAGGTGCTCAGCAACGACGACCGTAAAAGAAGATCGGGACCACGGGCGCAGGAAGACACAGAGGAAAAAAGGAGGATCGAGGGACGAAATAAAGAAGAGAACAACGTACTCGGTGTGGTGTTGGATTACCCCGGGTCTACGGGCGTTGTTCGTTGAAAAGTGCAATCGAGGCCCGCGAGATTCGACGGCCGCCATGCTGGATGACCAGATACCTGGTTTCCTTGAGTACCTCGAGGGTTCGACTGATAACTTCTACGTACTCATCGACTAAGTACTTTCTATTCTCCTTCACTGATTGTATTTTCCCCTGTTTTCAACATCCATCTACATATTTTCTATCGTTAATCGTCTCTTTTATTAGCTTCTTATATTATAAAGTGTTAAACGTATGGAATTAGGAGGAAGACGGTACCCTTTATTTTCAGCAAGCTCCTAGGGAGTAACAGTGCAAAAGACTCAGATCCGTCAAAGGGTTTACTAGTTAATAGGAAACATACAGACAGACATTCCACTTTATATGCCTAAATATAAATTAACAAGCACTATCGTGGATATTACATGTCGTATTTTTACTCTGTCAGTCACTCACGTTTTAAATCATCGCTACCAAACGAGTACCAAACAACAGAATGCCTCTAAACGTTAGCAATAAACGGGATCCAGCTGCATGGCGTCACGTAGCAACAGAACAGGACGCTGAAAGTAACTCGACCGCGTGGTAGCCGACACGACGGTCGGTCCGAGCGCAAAGGGTTCTTGCCGAGAAGAGGCTGGAAGGTTCGCCAGAATCCAGCGGAGATTCGCGTCGTGTCGGTGTGACGGCAGTGCGTCAAAGTAGCCGCGCAATCAAAGGCAGAGGGGCATTAAGACAATTAAAGCGTCACGCGGCCACGATGCCGCGAAATTTCAGCCCCGTGTGGAACGAAGAAGAGAGGACGGCTCGAGAGGGAATGGTGGTGAGGGGCGCGCGTACGGCTCGCGTGTGGTCCATCAATCACGCTGTTCCCGGCGACAGGTGGACACTGGGGTCGATGGAGACCCCCACATAATTGGGAGAATAGTGCCGGTTTGCTGGTCGACCGGACACACGGTCATTTATCTTGTCGCGATCGAGCGCCCATCGACGGCTCGCCCCGATTCGAGTTAACGCCCGTGAAATCGTGCGTCGCCCGTTTCGGGAAAATCCAGCTCTTGAGCCTACGCCGGCCGTAATCGATAGCGGATACTATTTCCCTCTTGTTACGCGGCTGTTTTACCACCTGTCTCGCGGCTGAAAGGCGGCCGCAACAGCCGATGAAACCGTGGGCCTACGGTCACGGTTTCCGCTTCATGGCTGATCGGCTCCCGTCACTCACAGTTTTTCGGAATATCTCGCCGGGTTTTAATAGAATTCGCTATTAACTTCCACTTCAGGTTTATTGCCACTGTTGCATGAGGAGGGAATTCCTGATTTCGAAATTTAAAGAATAAGTTGATTCTGTAGGGAAGTAAACAATTTTCAATATTAGATTAATTAAGTTAGCTTATGGAGCTTCCTTGAGTCACATATACACTTGCCATTCAGATTATAATCTCCCCCAAGGATTACGATCTACTAAATCCCACCGCGAAAAGCCACCGCCACTCATCTTTTTCCCGACTCATCGACAGGTTGCCGCACCTGTAACCGTATCGTCAGTTATCGGCACGCTTAAATGCCTCGATACAGAGGAACACGCATCCCCTTTCAAACTCGTCGCGATCCGGGACCGACGGCGACGACATTATTTCTCGGTGTCCCGTGTCCTTAGGCCGTGTTATCAGGCCCCCCGATACCGCTGCCGCGCACGAAAACGTGGCGAAACATCCGCCCGATAAACGGTGGTCCCTATTTTCTGGATAACGTCGCTTTAACGACGATTCCGCTATACAGGCACCGCTATTAGCGCTATCAACTGTGCAGTTGCAGTGTGGATAAGTAGCTACTTGATGCACTCGCCGTTTGCATCTGCGACTCCGTGCACTGTTCCGTGGTTAATTGCACGCGTATAAATAAACCTCTTTATTTACACGCCTCTGCCAGGCCTCCGGTCTCTCTGCCTTCCCCCATCGCGCCCAGCCTCCCCGTTTCTACGAACGGGAAGGGGGATAATTAGCAGAGGTTGCACCCGATACCAGCGTCGATTGAAGCGACTTGTCGTCGGCCCACGGCGCTTTACGAGCGCGTTAAGCAGTGTTTTAATTGATAAGGGACTGCCACTGCGGGGGAAGAAAACCGTGCGTGGAAATGCAAATCGTCAGCCTCGTGGCTCGATGGCGTGCACCGGTGTCTCCGTGTCTTGTACCTCGCACGGAGTATTCTGCGATTAATCGCGGTGTCGTGGAGACGTGTGACGCTGCTCGACGCATGGGAGAAGGACTGTGGTTGGTTAGGTGGAACGATGACAGAGATGTAGTTGGAGGATTTGGTTTTCATAGATAGGTACATTCCTTGAGTTTCGGTGTTTGTTGAGTTTGAATTGTAGTGAAGGGAACTTGATAGAAATCCTTTTAGGATATAAGAATCACTTTGGTTACTTGGCAGCTTAACGCTAACAAATTGTATAAGTAAGGTCGGTGTGTGAGAAGTTCTGGCTACTTGTAGTTCATTCGTTAATGTTTCGCCTGAAAAATGGTTATTTTGAAAATCAGGAAAATTTGAATATGCTTAATAACACTTCTTGATATTATAGAATACTATTTTATAGTATTGAATCGACAATGGGCTCCACAATACGTGAAATTATTTTTAATTCACTGAGTTCCTCTTCCACATAACTTACACGAGCTGAAGTTACCACGTTATATGTAATAATATTTCTATAAGATTCTCTAATAAATTTATATATTCTTATCTTCAGCAGTAACTAAAAGTCAATCAGTGAAAGAAAAACCACCCGTCATATCTGATTTTCTGTTACCGAAACCGACGTGTCATTTCTCTCTTGCAATCGAATTTAAAGAGATCAGAGCACACATGTTTCTACTAATACTATTGGAGGATCGAATCATAGCTCCGAAATCGCGTTCCATGCCAGAGGACGGCCGTTTGGACTGCGAATAAAATGCACGTGCGTATAAATTATGGCTAGATACGTAATACACGGGCCGAATTTTACGCTCGGCTGTTATTTGCGACACAAATCTATCCGTGTCGAACGTGCCCGTTCAATTAAGATGGGTACACGCAACCGACAGTTTACAGTGCCGGCGTAATTGACAAAGTTTGTTAGGGAATTCGACGGTGAACCTGTCGAAACGAAACCGGGCAGCATATCGGTGACAGATCGCACAGGAGCACACGGTTCAACGTTGTCCACCGTGATTGGAAAACCTGTATTTGCCGGCGGAAATTTTATATTCGATCAAAGGCCGCCAACCATGAGACAGGTATCCGAGGAATTCGATTAAAAGGTGATTGAATTAACGCCGGCTGTCTACCGATTAAAAATCAATCACGGACGAGTGTCTGGAAAGCTAGAGTCGAGTGTTGTTCGCATTCCACTGTGCTAATTAAAACAGTTAATCTGATTAGGATTCCCTTTTACGCGTACGATAATCGTATATTGCTGAAGTATCCACGTCTTTGAATAATAATCAATATTCGGCAGTCGAGTTACCAAAAAATGAACAACTAGAGGAAATTTATAGAATTAATAACTACGGAATTGAACTTTTAATTGCACCGTGATGAAGGTTTTGGAGCTTTAACTCCATATTAATATGCAGCTAAAGTATTCGATTCAGAGATAATTTAAGTTCGTTCAGGTAAAAGAATCCTACGAGTCGCAGCGGCAGTTTACTAACCGACGCCACCACCGGCCCCATAAATTCTCCAAACTGACGATGCACCCGGTGCCGCGACGCCGTTTGCGCGTTCATGTCGCGGCGAACCGCGAGATGCGTCCAACCTTCGCGTACACCCTCGCCCGCCCGCTGATTTATTCCAGTCGGAGGTTTTCGTTTTCCCCGTTTCCCGCCCTTTTCCTTCTCCCACCCCACCTTTATTATTTCGTTACGGCGCCATTCGCGCGAGATTAGAGACACGCGTAAGACGAGGATCACCGAGAGGCAACAAAGGAGTCGCGAGATTTCGCATGGAAATCGTATCAATCGCTGTCGAGGTATAATTCCATTGTCGAGGGTAGAAGAGGCTCGCCGTGGGGTCCCATTGATACGCCATCGATACTCGTGGAGCATCGATTCCCGTTTCGGTGCTCGTGTGTCGTTTTCAACCTCTCCTTCGGAACGGTCACCAACAGGAAGCATAGTTAGAGAAAGAGAGACATCGACGCCTGTTCAGCATTTTTCCAGTCCTACCTGAACTGCGAATTTCATAGTGCGAAGGTACTATGCAAGTCCTACTGCACCCCACCATTTATATCCTTATAGAATTATCCCTCGCTTCGATGGGACACCACGGGAAAATATAGTCAGGGAATCATTTACACCCCTTAAACCGTGTTTCCCTCTCGAAGCACGGGCACAGTCACCGATTTCTGTCATGATGGTTGCAAGGGGGGGAACGCGGCGTGTTCTCGCGGGATAAAGAGGTGTGTATTTTTCTGCGCGATCACCGGGCCACCAATCCTCCCTTTCGACGTGCATTGACGTTTATTGCATTGATATTAATCGATCAGGAAGGGTCCCGTGTATCGGGCCACTCGTCCTCCTTTCCACTCTCCCCCCTGGTTCGCCCCTGTCCCTTGCTCGCCTCTTTTCCATCGCGAATGCTACCTGCTCGACGCGCGGTGGGATGTTTGCGGGCGCTGGTCGTTGTTTGCGCGTGTTTGGCGAACGTATAAACGGGCGCGAGCTATTGTTCGATACAATGCACGGGCTTTAATAGATGTTTCTCGGCAATAGGATATCGCACCGGGGGGGTAGGAAGCGCATTTTTCAATGCGCTAGCGTTAGACACTTGTACGCGAGGCGGAACGAGCGTGTACGAAATGTAAACCCGAATGGGGGATGAAATATTCAGTTTCGGGAGGGGTGATCATTTCGAGCAGACACTCGACCACCACGACGTTTGCACAAATTAAAATAATTCCAGTGGACGGATATTTGCATATTCGCTGGCTAACGAGGCTTCTGTAACATATATTTGTTTCTTTTTTATTTGGATATCTGAATGTCACGACATTTAGTGCGAAACGTGTTGAAATATTATCCGGACACTCGAGTAGCTTAATCCGAAGTCCTTTAACGTAAGTGCTGGTAAAAGGAGATTTTAATAATAAAAATGATGGAAAGTTACGATACTGCATTCGTCACGGCGCGTCGGGATGATTTACAGCATGGAGACGTTTAGGAAACGGAAGAGCGCTTTTATCGTGAATTAATACCGGAGCGCTCGTCCGTTTGAAACGCAAGAGCTCGATATCTTTATTGTCAGCTCGAAAGCTTCTCGAACGGACGTATTAAGCGAGACTCCGCGGAACGAAGTACGATAAAAGGGGCATAAAAAGCTGAGGACATGGAAGCCTGATACATTTGAAAGGCATTAAACGTTCGACGCTGCCTTCGGTGTAATGTATTCTTGAATGTGTCCGAAAGGATAGGTTCGTGCTACGTGGATATTTAATTTTCACTGCATTACGAATTAATCTTGTTTATCCTTTTAACGAAAATAGTGAATAAAAGAGGATGTATTAAATAAATATTAAATCCAACAAGAATAACTATTTCCTTATATTTCTAAATAATTGTAATACTATAATCTATAATACTATAATATATACTTGTCGTTTAAACTGCTTTTTAAGAAAATAATTTTTACCTTCCACATTTAATCGACTGTTTAACATTGCAAACTTTCAACTTCATTCCCCTATTTCTGCTTCATATTCTGTCAAAGTGAGGTTTCTCTTATCGTTAAATTTAACATTGAAATAAGTGACGCTTCACCTGCCCGTCAATGTGCCTCTCTTCAGATATCTTATCAACGAATGTAACTGCTTCCCAAAAAGCTGTGTGTCATGCTTGTTGATGCGATAGGACGGCGTGCCAGGAGCAGGGAGAAAGTTTGCAACTTTGTCGCGACATATGCTGACAGGATGACGTGCACGTACTTTGTATACACGTGTATAAGATCTCGAGTGGTTTGTCATGTTGCAAAATTGTGGCTGCAAACTTGGGCCAACGTCGGTTTCTCTTCTGAAGTTTGTGCACGAGATTATGCTTCATCTTCATAAATTTCTATATCACTATTCAACTTTGTAATCGAAGTAGTTGCCTTCTATTTGAAGGCTGTGTAACAGCTACTTGACGTTAGATTTGGTTTTATTTTGTCAAGTAATAAGTTTTTACGGTGGTAGGTATATCATACTTTAAGAGCTTCAATATTTCTCTGAACGTCCCTTTACAATTTGCTACGAGCTATTTCGACGTTAGCTTTGACTTTACTTCGAAAGAAATTGAAAAATTTCTTCCTTTTCTCTCTAAAAGAATTCACGGCGCAGCTATTTAATATTTTGTTGGTAATGGAAAAGAAAGAAAATTATGGATCACATACTCTTTTTTCATTTGATATCCACTCATTCGATAAAGACAGTCAATATCCTCTCTATCAAGGTGAATGGAAAGTGAAAAGTGAGAGGGGAACGGCTTTTCCTGAAATTGTCAAAGAAAAAATAAAGAGGCACGCCGGGGAAGTATTCAAACCGAGTCAAGACTTAAAACGGCATCGCGTAAGAATAGTGGAGAACCATTTTTAACGTGAATGGGCTCTATTATACTATTGTGAAGGGGATTGAAAGGACCGATGAACGTGGTGCTCCGCGATGGAGTCTCGATCAGACGTCGAGAGTTTCATTTCGACACTCGAACCTCCGGCGGGGATCGATTCGAAACAATCGTTTCTCCAAACATCTTACAACCGATTTACGGAATAATACCCGCGGGCTTTGACTTCTCCGATACTTGTATCCAACCGACTGCATACTGGGTGTGCCACTGTATTCGAGCACAGCACGCGCTGAAACTCGTAAATACCTATTACAAAGCATTACAAAGCTTCCATACCTTCCAAAGCAAACATATCCATTACCACTTACAGAAAATTGAATGCAGGGTTTCTCATTACCTACGCTCATACACATATTACAAAAAATGGTATACAATTCATGAAATAGCATACCGTACCTCAGTCGACACAAAACTATCACTTCTTTTCTATTATTACATGTGTTCTAGTTTCATTAAATCTCTTCTCATTAATTATCGTGTATTTTTCTAGTGAATTACGGTGGACGGATGTGTGACTAGATATACTGTTAGAACACCCAGTATATCGGTGTGGACACGTCTAGTCTGGGAACACTCGTTGATATCAGACGAACCGGCATTGTCAGCCAGAATGGACGAAGCTTTCGAGCACCTCTTCTCTCTTCTCCCCCTGCACCCCTGGATCCTTTCTTGTAGTGGGGCCGCCTTTTCTTTTCTCTCCCTCCATCGATTTCTCTCCGGCCACCTGCACTACAGTCGGTCCTGCTAGCGGTTCACCCTTCGGTCCACATCCTGGACCCTTAATCCGCCCTATTAGACCGACTCTGACCAAATATCGGTCAGTTCTACGGGGTGGCGTTGGGGGTGGAGGGGACACAATGCGCGTCGTTTATCCGAACGCCCGATTTTCTCGACCTCTTCAAGCCACAAGTGCCCTCCCTTTCTGACTCTTCTTCTACGCTCGCCCCATTGATGTTATAAAGCTTTGAGGATTCCAATAGGCGATCCATTTTGTGTTCCTTGGTGGATATCGAGGACACGAGATCGAGAGGCAGATTAAATCAGGGGTTTGAGGGTCCACGATCCTGCACGAATGTCGCTTCATGGGGGGAGGTAATTTGTTGCTCTGAAGAGCTTCGATTGCACCTTGTGTGTACTTTTACTCGGGGAATATAGATTTTTCGTTTCCAGCAGAATATTCAAAATTCTAGGATCATTGAAGATCCACTTCGTATGGTTTATATTTAAAAGAATCAAACTAACATAGTGATACTTACACTGGATCCATCTCGAAGTCCGCCAATTTCCATTTTGTGAATATCGCAATCCATGTGAAATTACTAATTCAATAATCCATGTGAAATCAATAATTTGGAAGGACGAGTAATCTAGGATGTTCTTATAACACCCGAGTAATTTCTCTTGGGCAAACGGAAAACAGAAAAACTAACAAAATTTATATTTACAAGGCAGAATCATTCGATGTTGCGTCAGAAAAAATAATGTTCTACATCGTACCCAAGAACATTTTTCATCGTGTGTCGAGTGAAACATTGGCGCACGGAGGCGCTCATGTTCCATCGGTGCCAAAGGAATTTGTAATTCGGTACCGATGATACTCCGTTTTCTGAGAACAACAAGTTCGGGGCCCAGTTTGGCGCCGGTTTTAGTCCAGGACGGTCAGCCGGCCGGTTTTTAACCCGTTTGGCCAGTTTTCATGACATTAGTCTGTTACCGGTTTCGTAATATATGCCGCCCCTTCCCACCGAGTCCCGTATACGATGATAATGTTTAACAGATCGCAGCTGAGAGGAAAAAAGGACCAGTGCCGGAGAAGAACGGGCAACGCATTTCACGTCGGTGAAAGTACGTAATGCCACTGGATCTTCCTTCGATCTTCCACCTAACACTGGATCAACTATGGTAGAAGAAGTATGCTTTAAACGCACGAGGTCCTATAACAGTGCACTGTTTCACTAGAGTAATTCGTCTGATATACAATTTTGTATAATACGCGTGTGCATTTGCAGGAATTGGATCTTTAACATCATTCAGTCTATAGACACTTCATTTGCAGTGAATGTATTTACCGTTCCCCTGTTTGTGAGCTTTCTATTTACTGCAATCCTATTTGAGGTCGCTCTATTTACGATAGTTCCACTTGAAGCTCCTCTGTTTGCAGTGGATTCATTCGCGACTGTCCTACCTGCAATGCTACATACCACTTGTGACCGGCCAATTTCTAGCTATGTACTTCATTTATAGTGGTTTTGTTCACAGTTCTTCTGTTTGCAGACACTTTGCCGGTGATAATCCTATTTGGGGCCGCTTTATTTGCGATTTTTTCACTCGCGGCTATTCCGTTTGTAACAGTTTCGTTTAGGATTGCTCTATTTGCAGTGGTAATGGCTCATGGTGTTTCCATTTTCAGCCATTCCGTTTGCAGTGGTTTCATTTACCGTTCTTTTGTTCGTGGGCGTTTTCTTCGGAATTATACCACTTCAGGTCGATTTATTTGCGATAGCTCCACTTGAAGCTCTTCCGTCTGTAACAGATCAATTTGCGAGTGTTCTACTTACACTGCTTCAATTTGTAATCATCCAATTTTTAGTTATATCACTTACCGTGAGTTTATTTCCTTTTCAATTTTATTTCTTAATTTCCATAATTTCCGTAACTTCTTTTTTAACCGTTTAACCATCTTCTGGCGAATATAGTATTAGCGGCACTAGTATTATAAAATTAGTAATACGGCATTAGTATTACTTCGTGAAAAGGATAAACTTTTAAATTACGACAAAATTGAATTCCAATATAAAAGCTTATTTTGAAATGCATTTAATGGAATCATGGATGAAAATCAACCCAGCGTTCTGCGTGCATTAAACTGTCCGACGTGCGTCAAGGTTTAATTACTCGCAATCAAGTCATTTCTGATTATATCATTTAGCGCTGGTTCTGTTTCTACGAATGACGCAGAATCAGCGATAAAGTCTACATTAATTCTCGTCCAACTACTTTCGTTTCGGACGATAGCGGCGACTAGGCGGTTACCGGAAGTCGTATCGAATCATTCACGGCTGCAATCAGTAGCGGGGATAGCGAAGCCGCGCATCAAGCCGCGCGATAATTAAATTGATCACGTGACCGGGATTGCGGCGTGGAAGGGAGGGGCGAGGGCTTCGCTTGTTCCCTTGATCATTGCAAATCTAGTTTGATGTAATGTAACACGTTCCCTTATGTTTTCCTGTCTACGTGTTCCGCTTTAAATAGCAACGGGCGCGCACAGATTATCGATGTGCTTTATTTTCGCGAGCGGAGTCGCGATGGGAGCAGCTTAAGGTGCCTTGTAAACAGCTCGTACCGCTGGTTAAGAGGGAAACACTTTCTGGCATCGTTTTGTTACCGTCACAGCAATTTCCTTTTCCAGGGAACTTCCGTCGAATCTGTTCTTATTTTCCTGACAAAATTGAAATTTTAGATGAACGAGCTAATTATTGTCACTGAAAAAAGAGTGAAAATCTCTTTATTAGCAAGTAGCACGGTTCGTTCTATGATTACGCGAAGAAAATTCGGTGACCTTTTTCCTTCGGCACCGGCGCGTCGACATGTATCCTCGAGGTGGATACGCGGAACAGGGCAGGTTTGGGCGTGGGACCTCTTCGAGGTCCGTGGCGGGGTCGTTAATTATGGAACGCCATGGGTTACGTTTCAATGGATGATTGATGAACGCGCGGCGATCCTCATCTAACCTCCTCCCAAAGCGAGAAAGGGAGAGGGAGAGAGGCTGGAAAGAACGAACGAAACAGAGGGATGGAGAGAAAGAGGATCCAGCCGGAGGTACCACTCTGGAAACAGGTTTCTGATTGTTCAGAGAACCCAGCATCCTCGGTTTCTCCGCTCCCGGAACACGGTCGCGAATAGCTGGCTACTCTTCGGGTATTACTACTTAGTTGTTGGTCGTGTTGTTCCTTGTCGATTTGACGAAGTGTTACGGTTTAATCGATTTACGGGCGTCGTGAGAACGAGCTGGCTGAATCGTACGGCTGGAACTGCTTCCACCTCGAAACCCTTGCCAATTTTATTACACTTTCTTACACTGCAGGTGTCATTGACCTTCGCGAGGCTGCTGAAGCGGAGGAGAGAAGCTTTTTCATGTTTCATATCTATTATCATACTTTTTCTGTTATGTGCATCCTATTTCTATTGGATAGGACTTGTTGGAGGGGTTTGTTTTGAAATTCTCAACCTCGAATTTGAACGTCTAATCTTGTACCATATTCAAAATCAGTTCTTTTTAGTTATTTATTTAGTTAGATATATTAGTTTATATATTATTTTTTATTAGACATATGAGTTTTTAAAACCTTCTTTTAATTTATATCCTGCTTAAATTTTATTCCTCTCTTAAAAAGTTCGCGCGATTCTTATTAAAAATCGAATCGAATCGGAACGAGAAGTTTCTGTTTCATTATTCTAAAAATCAAAATTATCCTGTTCGATGAGATAGCAATGAAGTAGTACAAGTGGTCAGTGGGTAGGTTTTTACTTGATCACCATCGAAATTGCTCGTTCACTTTGAAATGAAATAAATGAAGAAATAAAAGTCATTTATGTAGGTTGAAGAATGCCATCGAGGTCATCGTGTTTGAAAAAGCGAAATGATTCGTTCAATAGTGACGCAATTTGCTGAGAGAAAAGAAGGCGAGCGGATATCGACACCTATATCATACGAAAGAACTCTGATAATGAACGATGATCACCGGGAATGATGATGATGATGATGATCGTAATAAGCTCGCGGTGATGTCGATGATGACGGTAATGTAGAAGATGTCGATCGCAAATAAACGTCAGGCCACTTTACCGCTTCATTCTCGCGAAACTTATTTTGATGGCCAGTTATTAGAAACGATTAAAAGTCAATTACCAGTGGCACATCGACTCCATTTCGTGGCGAATCGAATATATATGCAACAAGCATTCGCGGTTAAAGACCAACTGCGTCCTGTTAATCTGTCACAAATTACCTTCTCGCAAGCTGTAATTCGTCGATCGTTTAAGACCTACACAGAATGCAGATGCAAAATCTGTGAAAATGCAACTGAGATCTTGCATATCCACTAATGTATCACTTTCAGACTGCATGAAGAAACTTCACGTAACTTCCCCTGATTACTTTTGTAAAACTGGTCTAACGACTTAATTAAACCACAATTTAAGATAGTAGGTAATAATAATAATAACACGTGAAAGTTGCAATTCAACATAGAGAATCCTACATAAGGCAGTCAGAGCGATAACGGACTAACCCACATTTTTTTCTGAGTTTTCTGAAACTGAGTTAGTAGTAATAATGTATTCCAATAGGATCTACTAATCATTTGAACTAGGAAAAAAAATTTTCAATGTGGGTTAGTGCGTTGTTCCTCTGACTGCCTCATACATCCTTAAGATTTATAAACTTTGGACAAAACCACAACTTACATCCCTCTATTACCTTTTCCAAAACTAACAACGCCTGGCAAACCCTGTGCGCAGAATTCTAACTCCCTTTATTTATCGTGTACATCGAACTCCCATAGGCGTCCACACCGCACTAATTAATAAAACGCACACACGCTTAGGGTAGATGTCCCTATTACTGCCACTTTATTTATATTGCTTAATAAAAATGTAACGTATAAACAACAGTATACAACAATGATATTAATAATAATAAGAATAGTCCCAAATTAATAATAATATTATTGTTGTACACCATTCGTTTGCACATTTTTATCAAGCAAAATAAATAAAGTGGCAGTTATAGGGACACTGACAGTAATAGGGACACCTACCCTAGCATCCTCCAATTAAATATGGAAATTGCAGTCCCACGTTTCGCGTCCATATTCCCGCACAATCGCGAATGAAGCTAAAATGGCACCTGCTCGCCAATTCCGAGTATTGTACACCCAGCACCCTTGTTACAGCGTTAATTTTTCACTGGCAAAAAGGTAATCGCCATTTGGAGTCTGACGACTCGATTACACGCGCTGAAAATCCGCCAAAAGATCCACAGGGCAAACGGTTCGCGGATTCCGCACGCGGGACATGGCGAACCCGCGCAACCACGAAAAATGTCGTCGGCCATACGTGTCGGCACGTCCGCCTCCGATCACCTCGAAGATAACGCCGCCGCTTTTCTTGTCCATCGTGCAAAACTTGCACGTGTCCCTGTCCCGTGCGTCTTCGCCGCTGAACGAGACGGAACACGAAACGGGACAAGAAAGGAAGGGACGCGAGGAAACTTCCGAATGAATTACCATCGAATGCGCGATGTTCTTGGTGGTGGGCTGGAGTGATCATTGGTTCCTCGATTGAAGGGTGTGTTGGGAGGGTCAGGAGGAAATAGTTGATACTTTTTAGTGTCATTTCTAATAATAGTAAAGTAATGGTGAGAACGAAGGAAAAATTGTAATCGTGTAACATTAAAAAGGATTTGATGTTAGGAACTGAAATTATGCTGGTTAATTTTGAGACGAACAAAGTAGTCACTGGGTTTCGAGAGTACAAACGGGGTGACTGGAGCAAAAGTGTCTCTTTAGGAATAGTAAATACAAAATTTATTATAATAATATGAATGAGATTTCGTGCAGAATTCATGCAGAACTGGATAGAAAAATTTTCCCGATAAAACGTTTTGAGGAACAAGGTTGAACGAATTCCGATTTCGAGTTACACACTGAATTATGATTAAATTATAGTTTCCGTATAATTTCTAAGGAGTTACGAGTGCATGAATTATGCATCGTATGGCATTTGCAGGAGGGATGATTAATCGCTGAGATAACTCCATAAACGCGTCGAGCAATGGAGCGTGGCGAAAGTGGTATAAGTACACGATATTAATTCCAACAGTGTATTAATTAAACATTCGTGGCTCTATATTATAATAGTATACCAGCTCTGCGTATTTCCTTCAATACTTTCACGACGAACATTTAAAGGTCGTTTAACCCCTTCTTAAACTGGTTAAACAGCGAAAGAGTTTGGAAAATCAAATTCAATCGATAAACGCCAATCAACCGTAAATTTTACAACGTAGAAACTGATACTCGACTCTGTTTTGTGAAACCTAGCTTCCACGAGCTCGCCAAGTCATTCAATTTTGGCGTGTCCTATATACTATCATAAATACCTTCGCTCTGCGAGATCGTAAGCCAGTCTAGGCAACATTGCAGGTTTCCATCGAAAGCGAATTAACGAAACGAGCCAGCAGAGGGTCGAGTCGATTCAACTACGATACGCTGAGCTAACAATGGGAAGATTCCACGTTGAACGCGGGAGCCCATTAATTATTCGATGAAAACCGCGTGATTATTCTTCCATTAGCAAAGGCGGTCGACCGCCGTACGCAAATGAACGACGCCGCTGCGTTTCGAGCCGTTCAACTTCGAGCGAATCACGGTCGAAAATACTCGTGCGAAGTTTCGAGGAAGTTCGAAATCCGATCAGAGGCGGCTGTACGAAAAAGAAACGTGGCCTGTGGTCGATGATCAACGCTGGATCTCACCAGGACCGGGTTCGATGGAATTCGATCTCGCGGTCACCATCGGGAATTTTCATGAACAGCATCCCTCGCGTTCAAGGATCGTCGATATTCTTCCTGCATCGTCCACACCTTTTTGCACCTTTCCTGCTCCCCGTCCTTCCTCTTTCCTCGCCGGCCCTGGCGACACCTTCGACTTCGGCCCGGTTCTTCGTCTTCCTCGGCCGAATCCTCGAGCTTCCCTCGCCCTGCCCGCTCGATGCCCGAATCGACGCACCTCGTCACCTTCCCGCGCCTCCCTTTTTTTACCCCGCTCCTCCTCTGCTCGTCCGTTCTCGCGCTGTTTCTGCCAGCGACGTACCGCGACGGTGCCTCGACGAAGCGATCGTAAATACTGGCGGGAACTCGGGTAAGAAGTTCGAGCCTCGCGGTCCCAGCGGCTCGAATCATTTTTGTTGCCCTCCATCTGCTCCCCATCGCGGGGCCTCTCCTCCTCTCGGGCCTGCTGGACCTCCACAAATGCGGTCGCGTTGGTGCTTGGGCCGCGAGACTCGAAAAGAATGATCGGTCCCAACGTTCTTCTGAGGATTCTCAGGGGGATGGCGCGGTGGCGTTGACGGTGATCAGAATTCTGGTTAAATCTGTTGGAGGGAAGTGGAGGGGGGTGGAAGTGATCGAAGATGCGCATCGAGCTGAGTGAAAATTGGAATTCGATGCAGCAGTTTCCTTCAGTGTTACAAGGTTGCTTGTTTTTCTTCGTGCTTCTTTGATATAGATAAGTGCAAGGAAGAATATTAAAGGTGAGTCGAATTGGGGTTGCAAAGGATCAAAAGGAAAGTTGCTACCTTGCCATGCAAATGGAAAGGCAAATTTCAGGGCTTCACGAGGTTCTCAAGTAACTTTTGCTACAGTAGACTCCTCTTCTTTTGAACTCCTACCAACATAGCAACCTTTCTTCTATCAAGACAGCCTCGAGAACTTGGTTACTATTTATTTTGGTGTCTACAACAGGACATCATTTCATCCAGGAGCTCTGAAACCTTTTTACATATTACTGTTCTTATTATTCATCATCGTGTAAGGTAAAAGACCCAACACGTGGACACGTCCCAGTAGCTGGACACTGGTGCAAAAGAACTATTTTATTCAATTATTCAAATATTTAGTCAAATATATATATGAATATATTTTACTAAATATTTGAATAATTTAATAAAATAGTTCTTTTTTGGATAAAGCGGATATTAAATGTACTAATCAGTATTTTTGCACCAGTGTCCAGCTACTGGGACGTGTCCACATATTGGGTCTTTTACCTTACTCTGTTTTCAATACTGGAAACGTTCGCGATCGTGAACACGCATACTCCAAAGTCCAAGTGTCCATCAGCGACGCCGAAAACCACTAAAGGTACCTACCACAAAATGTCGCGGTAGGAACATACGGCGATGCTTTCGTTTTCACGCGAATCTTCTCCTTTTTCCCCTACTCAAGGTCGTCGTTTTTCCCCTCCGTTTCGGAACGGTGAACCGAACGTCGGCCCTCTACAAATGGCAGAAACGTGGGCCGTGCTAGCTCCTCTCGTCCCGTTGCTTCACGTGCAGCCTATTACTCAACGTCTCCTTCGTAATTAGCATAATAATATCTGTAACTCGCGGTTGCAGCGCTAACTAATTACCGGCATATTAATCAAGGTATTCGAGGCTGGAGCCAGGCCAATCCCGCCTATCCGAGTTGTCAATCCAATTTATCTGTGCTGCATTAGAATGTCAACCGAGAGCGGGACACACGTCCGCTGCTATAGATCTCTTCATAGATCCCGGAGAATGGACCATTTTCCACTGTCACCTGGGACAAATGAAATGCCGGGAATCGTTGACTTCGCTCGCATGAAAGAACAGAGGCTGATGAGGACAGAGAGGGCCGCTAATTGGAATATAAAGTCCCCTCCGCCAGTCTGGGATATTATTAAACGTGCGAGTATTATTTAGCAAACCCCGTTCTGTAAAACAGATGTCTGGTAAACATCGTGAGCTGTTCGGAGTCTCGTAGCGTACTCCTCCGAGACACTTTTCCGCGAATGAGTCTAGTTGCGGCCACTCTTTTGGCGTTTCCAGCGATCACGCGACGTCTAATGTCCGTTTCATAGAGCAGTCGACTAATTTGTTGCAAACCAATGTGGTGGCAATTAGGCAAGGCGCCAGAAGTTTTGAGACTCGCTATTTGCGAAGGGATGTCAGAAACTTTCTGCTGATGACGTTGAAGGGAGTAAATATAGGGTGATTTAGATTTAGAAGTAACGCAGACGAATTTCTGTGGAATGGGGAGGATGATGACTGGATTTTGTAGGAAATTTTGATTCCTTTTGAAAGTCACTATTTTCCTGTATTATTGCCTCGTGATCTCTTGGCTTTTCTTATCTAGGGATTATGTCTTTGCTACTATAAATTCAATTTCTGTGGGTATTCTGTTAAAATTATTGATCGCGGTACTTTATACTTAAGAACATTTCGTGTTATTATTGTTGGGATGCTAGTATATAATAGTAGGAAATATGACACTCAAAGCTGAAGATTGCCTTTTGATGCAAGATGAATATGTAATGGCATAGAAATTAAATTGTGCAGGTATTTATACTGTTCGTTTTAATGGTATTGGGGGTATTATTTAGTATCACAGGGGCTATCAGTGATGCCGAGTGTATCATTGGAACTCGCGTGAAACTCTTGCGCGAAACCCCATCTCTGACGAGTGATTAGCATCCCAGGTACTCGTGGACCGATCGGTATGAGGGGAATACGACTCGGGCAAGAGAAAGAAAAACGCGAGAGGCGAGAGTCACGAGGTGAACAGCCAAAGGGGATGAGAAATTACTTCGCCGTCGCTGTAAGACTAATTTTGGTAACGCCTCTTTCTGGCGAGAAAGTACCACTGGATCTGAATACCGAAACGCAGAGGAGTTGGAAACACTGTTGTGTCTTGAACTTTCAACCTTTCCGACTTCTCGCGAGGTAAGCTGGTGGATGTTGCATTTGAAACTTTACATATAACTTATCAATTAATCAACGAGCATTTTCCACATCCACCATTTTCTCCAATTACACTTCAGAACCGCGATTAATCGTTACTAGCTAACATTCTATTACGTACAACCGTTCCACAGTGGTGGTCGAAAGACAGCTTAAAACTCATGTTTTTATACCTATGGCTGTATAACTAACTTACCTTCTCTCTAATCTATGGGATATAAATTTTACGATACAATTGAAGGGGCCTTGTAGAAAAAACTGTAAATAAGTGTTAAAAATCAAAGTTTTCAGGAGACAGAAGAAACTGCCCCGACTTTAAATTATTTACGAAATTTGATTTGTTTTGATTTCTAAGTATGCTCTTTTGAGCACACTTTTATAAAATATATTTATACAATAACCCAAATGCATCACAAAAATTTGTATTTTTTGCAGTAATATAGTCAAAATTCATGAAATGAAATTGTATTTTTAGAAAATCCTGTAAGTTAACGCGTAGAACATCTTCCGATAAAATTTTCTTTTAGTTTTAGCACTTGCAGTGCTTCAATCCTTTCTAATGGAACTATCTTATTTTTCTTACCATTCAAAGTTTAAATTTTCTGTTCACCACTAGCGTACATTTTTAAAAAACACCCACCAAAACGCTCCACGCATTACGCAACTGTCACGTAAGGGGTCATTCACCGTGAAGTCGTGAAAAATTGTTATTTTTTAGGATTTATTTTTTAGTAAACGGAATGTCCAACGTAAATAACGTTTTTGTCTACTTATTAATACACTTATTGACAGTATAAAAAATCTATTTTAAATTTGTAACAGTTTTTTTAAATATATGTCGCACTGGTGTGACCACCTTGAGAAAACGATGTAGTGTTAGCGCAGGTGATTCCGGGAGAACGACGCATTTGAAACAAAAAAGTCAAAGTGTATTCTAATCATTATGAGTGTAGTTATCGCCGGAACCAGGATTATTTTCACTGATAAAAAATTAACAAAATGGCGAAGGTTTGAAGTTTAAGTATTGAAATACGCTGATTTTTTTCAATCATTTTTTTGTAAAAAACATGAAATGAGTAACCAAAAAAGGTTTCCGTGGTCCCAGCTATAGCCATTGATGTGCTGAATAACGTGTAAAAATTTCAGACTGATTGGCCAAATTGTTTTTTTGCAATCACCTGCACCAGTTGAAAAAATGTTATTTTGAGATAATCGCGTTTAAAGTTTTAAAACAAATGAAAAAATTAAAAAAATCCAAAAGATTTATTGCATTTTATGTAATAAGATGTACGGAGAAAAGAATCTTTAAAAACAGCTTAATTTTTCAAACCGTCACAGTGAACTGACCCCTTGAAGTATTCGGGACAGCCTCCCCGCGCTCGGTCAAATGGAAGGAGGAACCAACCACTTCCACGTCCGACTTCGTATCGTCTTTCACTACTTCATACGCGATATTGTACGTCATACATTATCGCGGGCGGAACGAAAAACGAGCAGAGCAGCAGCCCCTGAAAGACGGCACGCGTCAGCGGGAACAAAATGGAGAATCGGTTTCACGCGGCCGACCATCCCGAAACAAAATTAAAATAAAATCGACGTCTCTTTTACACCGTTGTCATCGGTGGCTGTCAGCTCCTCCCCGCCGCTTTGAACCCGTTAGTCTTGCTTCTCGCGCGGATACCACGCTCGATTGCAACGCGCCGATTAAATCAGAGCGCCGTTCCCCTGGTGCGTGACTATCGCGCGACGCGATTTCGATTCCACTCTGTCGAAACGGACGCAGGAGGATCGATCTTCGAGCACAGCCAACCTCCACAGATACCTGCCACTTCCTACTGCGCTCCTTCGATCCTGGTCGGTGGCTCGCAATTAGCGCCGCGAGCGCCGGCTGCCACGACAACAGACACTCCTGCCAACGATAGCAAGAAAGTACATATACCGCTGATCTCCCCATTTACCGGTGCCTTGACACGTATGTGACCTGAAAAATGGCTTCCTCGTCACCTTGCGGCTGGCGTCGATTGGTATCTCGCGAATGGCCCGTTGTTCTTTGAGAATTGAAACTAGTAGTTTGATTCCTTTCTGTGGGGATTCCGATAGAAAGGAATAACAGAGGAAGGAAAGTGGATAATGGTTTCTTCAATAAATCAAGGAACTGTCAAATTTAGTATGAACGAGCAAGGGACCAGAGAGGGGTAGAAGTTTTATTCAAATAAAATTTCGAATAGTGAATAAATATTAAAAGAAATATTTGTACATATTTAGGCAACGTTTAAAAAAAAATTAATTTAAAAAAGGGTACCTAAAACGTGTTTTTTTTCAAAACGGTGTTTTTCAAATTGGTTAGCCTGATATCTCAAAAACCAATTACCCGATTTACTTTAAACTTGGTATATATCTTCAGTAGATGTCGCATTGTCGTTGTTACTAAAACTAAGTCGGTTTTTGTTAAATTAGACATTTGCGACTTAAAAACCAGCTAATTTTTTACAGAAATCTCTGTCTGGTTTAGATGCAGCTATTTTTTTACTTTCCAGTATTTCTCATTTAATCTAGTTTAGACGATAGTCACACTCATACAGATTACACAAATTTTTAAATTTTCTATTTCAGACAACTACAACTGCTGATTTGATGCTACCACGCGATATTTGAACTCCGGATATACCCACTATTTTTGCATACAATTTTTTCATATTTTCTAAAGATTGATCAGAACATTTCTAAAGAATGCCACCTAGCTGGAAGTAAATATATTTAATGGCTTTGTTTTACAAAATTCCCAAATTTCGCATCATTTTTCGTCCGTCAAGGTAGAGAAACCCCTTAATGAACAAACGATAAATAACTTTTTTAACTTTCATTCGCTTTGCGAAATTGTATTTAAATAAAAATTTTGCCCATCTCTGCAAAATGCACTGTATTTGAAATCACGGACCAAATGAATCAACTCGCCAACTATCGGCTCACAGGAGCCACGTAAGAGCGCCGCCATTTTCCATTCGACGACAAGAATACCGCAAATTGTGCGGCGTTTTAATGGATAACGAAGTCGACGAAGAGGATTGATGTAAACGATCGTGCCAACGACCCGCGATTAGACTGCGATACGCGCAAGAACGGCGCCATTTCGCGGCGAAGTCGAATGGCAAGATGAGCAGGAAGATGAGAGGCGTCGAGGGGGATGGCCGTGTATACGTGTCCGCGCTTCGTGTGCGAAACGAGTCTGCCGTTGATCCCGCGACGTCGAACGGGTGGAGAGGGAGACGAGAGTGAAAACGAAAAACAAAAAGTCAGCCAGTAGGTACGAGACAGCGTAACGACTTCACTTGGAAGTTTTGCTTGGTATAACGGGCACGGATATCCTTCATGGGAGCGGGGATCTTCATCATACGCAGGAATGTAAACACGGCAGGAAACCGGGCAAACGAAGACTAATCACCCGGCCTTCCGCCATTTCGCTTCATTTTTCTCCCCCTGCCTGGGTCGTCGTTCCGCTGAAAACTATGATTTCATAGTAATTGAATTAATTGCCGACGACTTCCCGGAGCATATCTTTATATTAATCATCCACGTCGTTGGCTACCCTCGATGCTCCTATTTACCCTGCGTGCTTTCGAGAAACTGGAATCAGCGTCGCCGCAATTTGCACGCGGTGCTTGGTGCACACTCGGCTGGCAGAAAATTTTGCCAGATCCCAAGATGCAACGGAAGATAAGGGCAAATGAATAGGGGATCTTGATAGCATTTGATAGGACAGTCCTAATGGACTTGACCCGTAAATAAATAAATAAATAGCACTTTTAGGTGGATGCAGTAAGGCACAGACAACCCTCAAGTTTGTACCTACACACAGGAAGTAGAACTAGAAGTTAACCCAGACTTGTCGTTACTCATCGACTCCTTCATTTCAAGATCGATCCCATCCAAAGCACATGCAAAGAAGCTTTAATCTCCGCTCGTAACACCCGCAAATTCGTTCAGAAGCGTATCCAACGCAACAAAGCCGAACACTTCATTGTTTGGAGAAAGGTGGGTCAGTAGAAGTAAACAAAAGTCGCAGGTCATTTCGACGCCTTCCTTGCCCAAACGAAAACACTCGAAAGCTGTCGTCCCTAGCAGTATCCAGTTCACTGAGCTGGCTCGACGTATAGATGTCCGCGTTGAAGGGTTAAAGTTTCCCCACTGAGTTAGCGAGGAAGGCGACGCGGCCGATGCACCATGAAGACGTTCGCATCCCGAGTTCGTAACTGGCCGTGGTAACGAGACTTTGTCCAGCGGCCGAGCGTTTTGGCACGTCTCGGAGCGACTGCAAGGCGACGGCGGTTGGCCAGTTTTGTCACGGTTATATGGCAGATTAGTCACAGCTTAATGATGAAAATAAGAGGCGTCTCCGGTAGCGCGATTTGGCCGGGACGGTTCGGCTAAACGATAATCACTACCATAAAGTATCGAGATTCTTCACGCGCTATTCCATTAAGGCTATTCCTAGAGACGCATTTGCTGGAACTAGTAAGAAGCGTCCGCCGGCGATAGCCGTTCTGCAGGAGAGCCTGTGAAAAGCAGCCGCGAATGCTTTTCCCCATAATCGTAAAATTTCTGAGAAGTTATTAACGTTCGAGGGGAAAGGAGAGTTGTAAAGCCGTTCGACTCGAGAATGGTCGATTTCAGCGTTCGCCGAATTGGATTGAATCGCAAAGGGTTGGAACCAACCCTCTCCTTGAAACGCGTTCCACGAGACAATCTAGCAGCGTCAAAAAACGGGTCCTAAACTCCAAACGCGTTCCTCGGTGGCGCCCAGGAGCCAGCCAGACCGGTCAATTAATTCCGCTCGTGCAAGCAGTTCATCAAGTACCCTGTGTCGAATGTTTACACGAGCCGACGGCGGCCTAACGAAGACCGCGCCAAGGCAGAAGCTGTCCTTTTTCGAATTCCCCGGGGTGTGTCCTCTGACCCGAACTTGGCGGCACCTACGAGTCCCCGCGGGCGGAGAGACTCCTGGTATAAATAGAGCGGCCGAAAATACCGTGAGCGGCCAGGCATTCGCCGAACGAGCTCCCGCAGCCTCGTGGCAGCGTCCGAAACGAACGCCGGCCAGGAGGGCTGAAGGGCTGGAGGAACGAGACAATGCGCACCGCGGACAATTATATGCGACGAATGCGTGTCGCGGTGACATTGCGCCGACGAAGAGGACGACGAAGAAAAAGGGGAGGGTTAGCGAAAGACGGCAAAGACGAGGACCGGGGCTGCTTCGGCGACAAAAAGGGCGCACAAAACGGATGACTTGGCGCCAGTATTATCTTGGTCGCGGACGAAGCTCTGGTGGGACGTCCAAGACCCCGAGGATTGTTCGATTACAAATGAGTCGTCGCGTTGCCCCGTACGAATCGATAGGAAGTCGATCGCGGAACGATCGCCTCGGCTGTGGAATCGAGGCTCATCGCCGTCACGGTTCGAGCAACCTGATCGAATCGGACGGTTTTCAATACCTACTTCCTTCGTCGAGGAATGAAATCCCGTCGATGTTTACTGCTAAATCATGGGTAATGTCGATGTGGAAGTAGAATGGAGGAGAGAATGCTGTTTCTGTGTATCTTTAGCATATCTTTTTGGGAATACTTGGGGGGTTGGTCTTGATGGGAAAGTATGCAGATTGGGAAAGTACTTTATTTCTCGCAGATTTCGTTTATTCCAGTGTACTAGATGGTTAGGTTTTAGTTTAGGCGGTGGAAGTCACTTCAAAGATTTGGACTGACACATTTATACAACTGCAAAGAATGTAAATATTAATTCCCATCTGAAAAGGAATGGCCACAGTGCTGTCCTGAATTTTCGTCCGCAATCGTCGAAGAATCTACGACCGAGTGAGTGGCACGACGTCTTCTCCACCACGAAGACTTCCGCGTGCGTTTCGCGGCTTCAAGGTCGCATGATTCCAAGATACATACTTTCACGCGATCGGTCGTCCTTCTGGCACGTTGCTGGCACGAGCACAAGCGAACGCTGCAACGCGTGAAACGCGGATGAGATCGGCAGCGGCAGCGCTTGGAAAGGTGTACGTACGTATCCTTTATGACGGCGGATCACGCGAGGCCCCACTGATATCAAAAATTATCCAAGCTATCTGAGAGTAACGAATGCGGTATTACAGGTGTTACCGGTAATCATTAGTGGTTTCGTACTTTTCTGTCCCTCGCGTGCCGTTCTACGGTCTCGTAAAGACACAGGAAAGGACGTTGCCTTCGGTTCCTGTTGCTCGTCGACGTGAACGCGTGAAACGGGTTCCAGCAGCAGTGTTACAGCCAAGATCGGTTATACCTCACTGCGTCTTCTTTTGGTCACCTTTTCGCGTAATCTGTGAAACTGTAGCAACGGGAATTTAAAATATGGAGGCCTGATCTATGTTTTTATTCCTTGCTTGTAACTCGAAGCTTCCATTAATTAAGTTTTTACCATTTCTGTCACACTGATCATTAGAACACTTGGTCGTGATGGAAATTATTGACGAACAACTCTGTCCTACCAAAATTCTAAATTTCTCGAATCATAAATCACTTTTATGGGAATAAGAAGTGTTTCTCTAAAACGTTCCTCTAAAAATGTTGTAAGATAGTAAATACTAATATAGCCTTCGTTACATTGATAAGCGGAATTAGCTCGGTTCCAATTAGGATTGTAGCTCACCTCCACCGAAAACCTTCTCTCTTCAGCTTAGCCTCCGTCCTTCGCTGCTGCGATTGCTTATTATCTTGACGTCGATTAACAAAACTCTCGCGGCTGTCACCGCCCCGCTTTCTCCAAAGCAAAAGGTACACGTGTCTCTTGTTTGCGACACCGTACGTTTACACGTGTTTTCAATTTGCCGTTACCAAAATACGGTGGACCCGCGTGGCGAGGCTTCTCCCCGCGACTTCTTCATGATCGTTCCGCGAGAGGATCGCGCTCGGTGTGCAATTAAACTCGGAACGGTTCATCTTCCGTTCACGCCACGCGAATCGTTTGCACGGTTTCGGACGCTTTCCTCGGGAACGTGCTGGATTTGCTGAGAGATTTATCGAGTCTGATAAAACATTTGTGGCGTGTGTGCTTTTAATTGGCGGGCAAGAAACGATTTTCGCCAACGAAAATGCAGAATATCCTTTTCTAATTGATTTAAAAAAGTATCGTTGAAATTATTCGTAATGGTAAAGATCGATCCTGGTGAAGATTCTTTGCAGTGGAGGTCATACGCAAATTTTCATATATTAAGAAACACAATTGATTTGCAGTTTCAAGGTTAACAGCCACCTAAAACATTTTTTATTAACGCTACTAATTTCGATGGCCTTTTGTGTCGATCAATTAACATCAGATCGCCTGTGTACTTTTATATCCGCCCCCGCGCCCTCCATATCTCCTACTGTAAGCCTTAATTTATGCTCGAGCATAAAATTCGGCCCGCGTTTATGGATTTCGTTCGTGGATGAAATTTCAGTATTGTGCTTAATTATACATCTGTTCCTTTTATCGCGGCACTAAATTCAACCCTTGCGCATCGTAAAAGTCTCTGTTTGAGACGGAACAGCATGTTTTCTGTTCGTAACGACCCGAAATCTCATTTTTATGGGTAACGATGGGAGGATTTTGATACGAGCCCGGACACACGAATTTTTTTCCATCCAATTTCGATGGCCTTAAACCTCCAGAACCTGCGTGCTACGGATTTACTAACTAGCAAGTGACTTTACGAGAGAAAAGCCAAAAAGGGTCATTACTTCTCCACATCCCGGATGTTCGTCGCGTCTACTTAATACTGTCCTACCAGCAGAACAATCTCCCAGAGAATTACACATTCGGCCCAATGAAAAATCAACGAGATGCCGGAAGGAGGAGAAGGACGCGTACAAATGCACGTGCTTAATTCGCGTTAGATATGCTGCACGGGCGTGTCTAGCGGCACTGCTTGTCGTGAGCTTCTATTCGTGTTCCACAGCCGTTTCCTAGGTTGCTTATTAATTTCCTAATTAATAGCAATCACGACGCTTACACCGTAACATCGATCGTTTGTTTTTCACTGTACATAATATCCGTTTTATACCCTGTAGCATAAACATTCGAAGGCGAGTACCTCGGCGGAGGCACTCGACAACAGATTCCATTTACCAACCGTTCACGCTACCACAAATCATCTTCCCCTAGAGAATTCCAGTTTCTCCATCGAAATGGTCAAATCTTATCAAATATTGAACAATTATCCACAAGTAATTACAATTTACACTATTCAAATGATGATTTCCAAGGTACCACTATTAATTTTGCATACTTACAATAAAATATTCCTCCGTTAGAACCGGCGAGACACCTACACGTTTTATTCATCTCCTACACCGACGTAAGGTCCCCCCTTCGGAATACGAGCACTCGCGGCTGTTGCCAATTTTTGCATCTTTATCCCTCGCAATTTATATCGAGGCAGAAATTGACGAATAAAAGGGTTGCCGGCATTAAGGAGGATTAAATTGCCGATGCCGTTCTGAATGCGAATCGTAATCTTTGCGAAATGGTCGGGGCGAGGGGGGAGAACGCTGGACGTTATGAAGGTACAACGGGGGGGATACGGCGGGGAGGAGGGGGCCTAAAATTTCTGTTGTAACGTACTGGAAGCCGGGCAAGTGGAAAGGCCGCGTTTAACCACTGGCGCAACTCGTCCCATTGTACGCTAAATTACGGCCAATTTACAGGAATTTTTGTGCCTCGTCGTAAATGAGGGCAAATCAGACGGCGGCGGGGGCTGTTGAACCCGTCCCAATAGCGGCTACTTGGCAGCCGACCAGCTTTCGGCGAAACGAGCATTTCAAAAATGCAGATCACGCGGCCGATTGGACGTATACAAATAATCCACGGGGGCTGGGCTCGCATCGGGGACGACGGGCGTTTTAAAATTAATGCCCGCGAACGCGCGATTAATATATTATATAAACCGAGGGGGGAGAAACGGTTGCTGGCGTCGCCTCGCACAGCCGACAAATCGGCGGGGTCTCGGGGAGGGCTCGATTTTCGGTGGAGCGTTCCTCGCGAGGCCGGCCGTCGTCCGCGGCGATTCGCGCGAAATTACAGCGTTGCACGGCCCGCGATCATTTCGCAGTAAAATCTGGAACATCGTTCGCATGATAATTTTATGGACTCGCATATCACGAGGTGAAACGGGGCTGATATCGTTTTGGAGAAATCTCCACTCGTTCCGTTACCACTGCTCGGCACTGTGTTACTCGCGCACCGTTTTATGGAGTACTCGTAATTTTAATTACCCCCCTACTTTCCATCGTGGGACAAAATTATTGTTGGCTAATTAGACTCGCAACTCGAGGGATACACGGTGGAGTTTCAATGTTAAGCCGCGTTCCCACGTGCGAAACATGTGTATAATATCGAACACACTTAAAGTCGCCTTCTTACCTGCATAATTTGCGCGCGAATCCTTAGATACTTTCAGAAGCATCGTCTCAAAGACAATGTATATATCCAAAAGATGTTCCCTGAATATGTTTCGCCTAGCGCGTTGCACACGTGGACACCCGGCTTTAGGCAACCCTTTATTCTTTCTCTCTGTACCACTTACGTCAATTCCGTGGTGGCAGGGATATGAGTAGGAGACAAAGGAGACGGGAACGTTGAGCTGGCCGCGTAACTCGTCGCCAGGCGTTAATTGAGGGGAAATTACGAGGCGGCTTATTATGAGGCAACTATTCGGCGTGTTTCGACGCGAGCCATTTCGCGCGCACTGTCAGACCGAATTATTCAGTCCGCAGGATGTTCGTCGTACTTATCGTTTCTGCGCCGGCGGTGGGTATCGCGCGGCGCGATCCTAGACAGGAAATTGATGGTATCTTGAAACTGTGTGTAACGCTGGATAGCCGATCTTGATGAGCGGATAATCTTCGCCGGGGCTGTTGACCCTTATCTTAAATGAAAACCACGATCCAGCATTCCCGATCTAGTTGATTACAGATGCCACGCGATACTTGGCAATCCACTTACAAGATGGGCTGGTTCTCGTTAATGTTACACGACGTGTGTAATAGATGTAACGCTATATATCATATTACGTGTGCTTCTTGTTATATTATATCCTATCTGTGTACACTATCTCATCATTCTGTGTACACAATATCGTGACTATACAATTTGCGAGTGGGCCTCCGTGTATTCGCTGTGTCATGTCGTAGGAATCTGTAGAAATTCTTTCTGCTTGAATAAAAGTAGTGAAATCGTGGATGCTGTTTTTCCATGTTAAATCAGTTTTTAGCTAGGGGGGTTAGTAGAAAAAAATCGGGCGCGCTGAAAAATAAATCGTCCAAGATTTCCACCTCGTATTTTGCAATTCAATTAGCATCGAGTATTTTGCTGGAGACTCAAATGCACGATAAAGCCGCGCCACGGCCGAGGCATTCGACAAATCTACGACGCTCAAAGCGGCCGCCCGAGGCCTGTTAAGCTCTGATTTACAAACCAAAATTTAGTGCGTCCTAAATTAAAGCGGCAAAACGACGATATTCATCGTGTCATCATTTCCATCAATGTCAGAGGACTCTTCCCCCTACGAGTAGTTTTACTAAATCTTCGTGACAGCGGGTTGCAAGTTGTAAGGCAACCAGACAGGAGACCCAGGAGGTCTCAAAGCATTCTTTTGATACATACAGAGTTGCGAAAAAAATTATAAGGCGCCTTTGATACTTTCAATTAAAAAAATGAATGCTCCCTTCTGAACAAATTGTATTCTACACCTACGACTTATTTCTTTCGTGTAGTACCTATCAACACCATTCCACTTGTACCCCCAGTTCTGAGACACGTTGTATACTCACATTCAAGGAATTAATTTCTAAAATTGAATCCGACAAAATGTGACAGTTGGCGCGCATCCACAAAATTTACAGTAGCAGTCAAAGGAAAGTTTAAACTGTGAATGGTATCAGAAATAAAATAGTTCCGATAGAGAGAATTATGTATATTAAAATTCGCATTTTACAGATTGGGAGCTAATACTATATATTAGTTTAAGCCTACTTCGGATTAACTTTCTCATATGCTAATTGCCAGTAGGTATGTTGCAGCCTAGGACAGCAAATTTTGGGGTGCGACTTTTGAGCGAAAGAAATTGGAAGAGCTTTAAACACAGAGTTTGACACAACTTTAAAAATAATTCACCTTTGTTCATGTAACGAATTAGAAATTACTCATATGTGAGTTGTCATATTGAATTAATTTTAAAATTGTCTCGACTCTTTTGAATTAAAATATCTGATGATATTTAGCGGAAAGGGCGGCAAACTCTCGTCAACCTAGGAGCACCTAAACTCCAAATCCTTCCCGTGTAAAAATATGATTTTTAAATTTCCTTATATTTGTATATAACATGATACAACATTGTTAGACTGCAATCATAGTCCGTTACATTTTCAACGTAGATTCCATTCCCATGACAGTAGAGTGTCAAACGAAATAATAAAATTCAACAACGCTCTGATCGGAAGAGATCAGCGAACGATCAATGGCGCTGGCACAGCGTACGGATCGGTGCTGGTATAAATAATATTTCACTACGAACGGTAAATAGTGATTTATCGCGGAAGATAAACCTGGAAGTGGTATCAATGGAATTTTTTAATTGTCCGTGTAATCTGCGGATCATTAATTATTGCTTATCACGCCCGACGGATTTATAGGCCGCGTCGAGATTGTAAATTCGTTCCGGACCGTGAGCTATTTTCCGTGGGCCCGATTCGATTTCCTCCACGGTGAAGTGTAACAAGAAACGTTGGACTGGCCCTGTCAGGAGGGAGGCTGTTCACTGCCCCGAGATACTAGCAATTTCAATGCGATTACTTCGCGCAACTTTATTTCCCGTTTCTAGTCCAACTCCTATTCTGTCACGAGGTACAACGAGGTAGACAGCGGCTAGCGCTGTCTTATATATGTGGAATTAAGAGCAAAAACGGACTAACTCATATTGAAAAAGGATTTAATTTTCCTATTTTATATGAGACGTAGAGCCCATTGAAATACATTATTGCTACTAACTAGATTTCGCAAAAAGGGTAGGATAGCCCGTTTTTGTTGTCATTTGTCTTATATGGCTGGGTAGCTCAAGGCACGCATGGTGACAGGTAGAGAAAGACGAAGGCGTGTGAAGGATTTCGTTTATAGACAGCAGTGATATACCATTAAGTATAATGCAGAGGGGAAACAAACTTGCAGAAATTCAGGAAAGAAATATGTACTTTTGCTCCGCTTCTTTATTCAGAGAGTCTTATTTCCACGTTTGTGTAAATTGGTTGTTGGTTAAATTTTGAGGATCTCCACGAGTATGTTAAAAGTACTGGTTGCAATTGTATAGGTACCTACTTCTCGCTCCCCTTCGCGAAACCTCTGTTTGCTTTCGTTACTTTCCATGTACATCCACTTAGAGTCAGGAGCACGATGGTGCAGAATAAACAAAAGTCAGCGGGCTGGCATCGTGATAATATAACGCAGCCGCGAAAATTCCGTGGCGCATGGGTGTTATTCTAAATGCACTGATCGCGCAAGGAATTTTAATGGAAAGGCCGAATGGTAAACAGAAGCCAAGTCAGGTTCGCGTATGCCAACGACGTGGCTCGCGGAGCGTGCTCATTTCGAATGGTCGAGCGCCAATAAAACGGAATCGAGGAGTCGTCGCTCTTATCGAACAACATTCTACGGGTAGAAAAACGAGAAGAAAAACAGAGTACAGAAAACTCGTCTCCATATTCGAAATACTGGTTACTTTGGCTTGGTGGTTTTGCCTGGTGCATACTATCGACTTTTCCGCCGACAAAACTGTTTACACGAATCGATGAACTGTTCACGATTTCCCACCGACAAAACAGTTTAGTCCAGCAATAATCGAGCAGGCTGGGGATACCATCAACTGCGAGTCGATCGACGGCAAAGTATTGAAGAGAAAGGATCTTATTTGCGCATTAATTTACCACGAAAAGGAAGAGGGAAAAAACGAAACACTACATTTAGTCGATACCAGCCGCGCCAATAGCGTCTTTTAAATGTTTTACTCTTCTGTCAAAAAGGGGTCGAGTTAGAAATTAGAATTACTAATCGTATTATAATGTATAATATCGTACTATATTTTTGTCTAGTGTTCTACATACTGCCAGAAAAAGATATAGTACGTAAAGCTACTATATAACCGTTACATCGATAAAATTCTACAATTTTTAATTATTTTTTTATTCTTTGACCACATCAAACTAATTTGTGAATTTAAACTTTAACAGTGTTGATTTTTTTCTACAATAAGTACTAAATGGTGGGAAGAGAGAAACGGAGCCAGTCATCCCTCATAAAAAATGAGCCCCTTATATGTGTTAAGTTGGACGTTCAGCGCAATCAAATCTTTGACACAGTTGTTCAGGACAATAAATTAATTAATAATGCAAAGTGCACAAAAACATACATTTAAAAAATAAGATGTGTTTGTTTTAATATAGTTTAGTTCCATACTACTTTCCTATAAAAAAGTACCTACTAAATTTGTTTCCCAAAGTACGTAACTACTATACTTTTTATCACATTTGGCCAAGTAGTATATTTTCCCCAAAAAGCGTTAGCAATCTTAGGTCGAGTATCAATTAAATACCCCACCCCATTTCAAAAGACAAAAAGTCGATAATATACGCTCATATATTCGTCCTCTTACGCTTCTCACTTAATACCGTTGAATCGACGAATGTCAGAGCACAAAAGATGCCGATCATTGCGCAAGAAAAATGACTGAACACGTAAAAGTGGCTGCGATCGCGTTAAACGGGCATAAGGTAGTTGACCCAGTCGCCGATAGGTTAAGCAGGTGGGCCTAGTCGTCGATAATTTGAATTAATATTGAGATTTTATAAGGTTTTTGAACAATATTGTGATGATATACGTAGATAAAGACTTAAATATTAATTTGCAATTTTATTTTTTACACAATATTGTTCAAAAACCTTATAAAATCTCAATATTAATTCAAATGATCGACGACTGGGTACCTATCGGTGACTGGGTCAACTACCTTAGAGCCACGGTTCTTGGTGTTATAGAGCTGTGAGAAGATGATCGACAACGAGCAGCCGCGGTTCGTTGACAATGCACGAACGTTTCTGCTTGATCTCGACGGTGTTCCTCGCGTCGCTGCTGTCCAATCCGACGTCGCGTCCTCGTAGCTCAGCAGGCGACTATAAAGTACGGTATATTAAACGCCGGGCTTTCCTCGCGCGAAACGGGCGTTAGGGTTGCCGGAGAGAGGGGAGGGGGCACGAAAGAGGAGCCACGGCCTCGTAACTCCATCAAGAACGGCGACTTGGCAAACGTCCGTGGGATTACTTTACTGCTTCGTGCGCCTTAAGATGCGTCAACCTGTGTGACATCCAGAAATTCTCTCGCGGAGCAGCTGCGTGGCAGAGCGGCTCTTCTGAGCTTAAAGGCTCCGCTGTCGGACTTGCTCAGCCGATCGCGCGTGTGCGCGCGAACACCGCGCGGTGCTAGGGGGTCCCTCGGTACATAAAGCGCGTTTATGGGTGACGCGAGCAACCCCCAGGAAATTGGCCATTCCAAGGTAACACGGGCTATCTTTGGAGAATTAACTAATTGTAAGACGGCGATGGCGAGATAGAAGAGGAATTCGGTGAATTTGCGTTTTACTTCGATTGTGAAGATCTTGCGGACGGAGTTGGTTGATGAGAATAGTCTTAGCCGAGGTATTTAGAGGATATTTCAATTAGAGTACTGATAGATCTCTGACCTAGTTGACTACGGGCTCAAGAATTACACGTGGAACTACTTTTCAAGTCTTGGAAGATGAACTAAGAAGACTGCGGTAATATATGTTAGAACTGAGTCTGAATTCTTCAGGAACGCGAGATCCAAAGTGTTTTGAGCAACCCGCTTCCTAAAATCCAGCTATATGTTCGCTACCACGAGCGTCATATATTTGTGACGTGTTAAGAAGCACGCGCATTTTTCCTATTTGCAAATTTTGAAAAACAAGGCGTGGTTTGTCCGCCCGATTTTTTCACCCCAAAGCGAGAGTGAATGTGTTAAAGCATCCATCTACCAGTCACTGCTGAGACGCAGAAGCATCCCAGAACCCCCGAACGGTAACCAAAATCCCGCGGCGTTAAGGAGATCCAGCCCCGCCAGCAACTCCGCCAAACAAATCGACGTTTCCGCGCGATCCGTCAGGGCGGCGCGCAACTTCGTCTCATCGCTAATGCCCCGTGAAACGCGTGGCGTGCCACCGGCCCGCGAATTAAAGAGTGAAATATGTTAATGGAGTGCTCGAACGGGAGGAGGGAGGAGCAGCAGCGGCCGGATGATATCTTGATTAAGGCGTCTGCTACCAGGCGACCAGCGGCAGCAGGACCACGGAAATCTAATTTTCGTTGGGCCCGCGGCTTGAAAAAGCCGGCGGTTTGCTCGTGTTCGCGCATCCAGCGCCCTTAATCTTTCACGCCTCGCCGGGAACGGGTCGCGATATCGCGAGTGCGACACCGCGTTCATCTTCGAGCTTGCAAGCTTGGAGAGGGTGGTGGCTGTGATGAAAGTTTCTTGGATACTTAGGGGGAAACCGTTGGGAGACATTGGCGCAGTGTGTATACTGTATGTAGTAGACAAGTTGATGGATTTGTGGGATTGTAGGTGGTGTGGATTAATGGGCTCATGGTTCAGTGTTCTGGCGGGCAAGGGGATTAAGGCAATATTAGGTCGGACGTATGTAGCTCTGGACAGTTAGTTAAAGTTATTACTGATATGTAATACTGATTGAAGCTTTTGGATGTAAGCCGTGTCCACTAGGAATTTTATACCGACGTTTCGCCAGCATTGCAGTCAGCGTCTTCAGGGGTCTTTCATCCTCGCACGGTTTCCTTAACAGTTTCTTAATTCTTTCTTCCGTCTTTATTGTATTGTAGGTACGTCTCATGGAGTTAATGCCGCAGAGTCGCCATTGTAATTATAATTCGTAATTGAAATGGTGCAATAGCGACGTGTAATAATAATAATAATAATGATAATGACACATGATACATTGGTACAGTCGTGTGTCTGGTTTACCTATTGCCGTGCTCCGGTCACGAATCATTGATCACCGATCACAGCTCCTTTCAGTTAGTTGACTAAACAAGTAAAAAATTGGAACGAGTATTCCAGATGGCGTTGGCTTAATAGCCAGCACCCCTGTTGACGTTATTAGCGAAGTCGAGTGATGCATCGAAATCGTATTTCCATATCGAAATTATTAGCATGCTGCAGCTTTCTACTTTGTGAAAAATCATTTAATCGCATAACTAACTGCACGGGCATCGTTACAAAACCTCTCCCCCCCCCCCCCCCCAATAATCCTGAAACTTGTTAATTTCAGATTCTGTGATTTTCCAGAAATGTCATTAATTTAAATGGCGTCCCCGCCGACGGGTACGGTTAATTGTCCCCAGTCGTGGGAACGCGAAGCTTTTTCCCCTTCCCCCATGCAAAATCATTCGCTCGCGCTGTTCTCCGCTGTTTTTCCATCGTACCGCGCGTTATTGTGCGTATTCTCGTGTGTAGGGGGGGATATAATTTTATACGGCAGGCAGAAACCGATGGTATTTTAATTGAACCGTAAATGGCTGATGTTTCTTCGACCTATACAATTATACGCGGATGGGATATCGTGAAGCATGGAAGGCAATTTGTCCTTTCGAGCGGTGCGCTCGCTCGCTGCCTGCTAATTGGCAGCGCATTAGAGATACTCTTCGTTATCTCTCGCTAATTGAAAATACTTCGGCACGTCACCCGGTAGAGAACGAGGGGGTAGAGTGTAAGAATCGCCTGTTATTTGTTGGAAACGGTGGGCTCAACGAGGATAGATGAATTCCTGCGACCGTCGCGCGGATGCTGAAGATAAAAATCCTGCAAAGAGCATCCTGCGACAGAAGAATCTCTAGACTACTTTGCTGGTGAATCAGATTAGTCGTTAATTTGAAAGTTGTAGCCTTGAATTGGTTAGAGGAGAAGTATTGCGGCTATCCAGCCGCGGGGATTTCTATTCGCAACCCAACAATAATTTACAATACTCTGAAATCCAATATTGTCCCCTGTACCAGAGACTAGAGTATTCAATAAAGTAATAATACATAAAAGTACAATAGAATCTGTTGTATATAGATGTATAGGAGTTAGGGTGGTGCTTATTGGACCCCAAGAAATTTCTTTCGTATTTCTTCATGGGGCAACGTGTGAATGTGTTCACCCTTATGAGTAAGTAATGTGGTATTTATTTGTTGTTTTTTCAGTTACTTATTGGGAGTTACTATCAGGCATTGAATTTTGCGTTTTTAACAAAAGAATGCAATTTTCTTTTCGATGTATTATATTTTTTAAACACATTTACTTAACATTGAAATATTATTACAAAGTAAATTTATGAAACAGCAACTTTTGAATATAGCCAATTCGTATTTAAAAAAGTCTAGTAAGTAGTAGACTTAATACTTACTCGCCAAAGCTGGTAAGGTGGGTTGCCATGTACTATTCTGGAGGGGGAATTCTTCATATAATGACGCCAAGCAATTCAACTCTCAGGTATACAGAGGACCTGGTGTACGAATTCGTCTTAAGCAAAAGATACAATTTTATTTCAAATATTAATAAGCGGGAAACAACCTCCAAAACATTATGAAATGTAATACAATTGTAACCAGGCAGTACTTTCTTAGTACAGCGAACAAAATGTTAGAGTGCCCCTGCAATTTTTAAAAGTTGGATTTTAAGCACTACCCTAATAGGAGGGAATATGTGCATGAGTCGAGAATGCCCTCTACTTAGTTAATAAGTTGCGATGTTAAACCTCAAAACGTGGTGTAATAAAGAGAATTTATATAAAAAAAACTCTACTATTAAATATTGAAACAGTAAAAACTAACGGACCTAAAAGATGTGAGAAAACAGAATCTACATCCCAATTTTTTGTAATTTTTTTGTAACCTCACAAAAATATACCATGACACAAACCCTTCCTCCCCAAACACACGAATACACACTTCAAGCCTTGCACCTTAATATCACCACCCGAGAGAAACCACAGCGCAGCTCCCACATGTTTGCCGCCACCAGGCACACCACGAACCAACGAAGAGCCGAATGCCGCATGGATCTAAGTGGCGATCACCAGCCGGCACGACCAATTTATCCGTTAACGTAATTGGGAACTCGAGTCGCGATCGCGCCGTCAGATGGAAAACTGGCCGTGGAGGGAAAAATCCGGGCGAAGATCCCTCGGTAGATTACGAGGAGTGGATAAGGACGAACTGTTTTATAGCGCGAGGCCACGCTATCAAACGCTCGCGCCAACATCCTCGATCGGCAGCCAGAAGACACGCGCGATGGAATCGAGCGCTAACAGGATCCTCGTAAACGGACTACTTGGACTCATCTGCTCGCCGCGATCCACCGAGTTTTACGACTGTCCGTCTCCTCCAATGGATTTCTGGCATTCCCGCCTGTAACACGAATAGAATATTTTCGATAACTAACCGTTATCGGTGCGACGATCTTCAAACTAGGAATCTCTCGAGTTCTTTTAATCAGCGTCGCGTTGACAAATCATTGCCGGGGCACGACGCGCACCGGCAATTTAACGACCGATAAAAAGGCCGCGCCACAGCTGTCTTCGAGTTCTCGCGAGCTTCAAGGTATTCCGACCGCTGCGTCGCTCGCCTAGGGAACGTCGTAAACGCTGAAACTCTCGCGGTTACGCTCGTCCGCGTTTGCACGGCCGTAAGCTATCGATGGCAGCGATAATTATTCGAGGATACTCCCCCTGCAAAATATGGGATTCCTGTTTATGGAGATCGGTAACCGCTCTACGTGAGACGTGCCTAGGCGGTCCACAGATATGGCTTCGCAGAGAATGGTTCTTAGATGAACTTGGGAAAATGAGGGAAAGATAATTCTAGCCTGTGTAGATGGTCTGATGAGGTTTATACAGGGTGTGACAAGGGGACCACATGTGGACTTACGCATTGGTTTCGATGAAACTTCGCGGAATGGTAGAGAATTTAAAAATATTTGACCCCTGTGGAGGTGTAAGCGTAGACACGTAATAGTTTAGGTTCAGTCGCTTCGAGAACGCAGTATTTACGACGAATCAATGCGAGAGGGACTAATTACCGGCGGAGGGTCGTGATACACGCAAATTACGGCCACCGGACCTCCAGCGTTTAGCCAGAGGGCCCAGCGAACGAAGGAAAAGAAGGGAGAAGGAATCGCGCGTCGTTGGGAATGTCACAATTCCCTGGGAAGGAGGCCGACGCCAGGAGCTACGGGCAATTAAAGAGTCTGCACGCCGCGGAAAGGACGGGACGCGATGCTAACGAGCGAATTAACCCTTTGCTAAATGGACTTTCCCTTCCAAGGCAATCGTGTTTTCCCGGTGAAAGGAAAAACGTTTCATTTAAATGTCATTGTGCGGCGGGCCGCGGCTTTAACGAGCTCCGAATGCCGGAGATGCTTCGAATAAGCGGCTGACTTTATAGCTTCTAACAATAAGCGAGCGAACCTTGCGGCCGCTTGGTTATTGAAACAGAAATTCGATTAACAAAGCAACTTTCAAGTTCAATGCGTGGCCGAGAGTGGATCAGTTTTATGCTTGATCGAATAATTGTTTGCCGTTGGCAGAAAAGGCGTAATGATAAAACGTATCGTACATACAGGCGGTCAGAAAAAAATTCGCGACGATGACAGTACAATTTTCAATGGGGTCGAATTAAACTGTTAAAATATTCAATTAATTATAAAATAATTGTAATTCTATGACTATTCTCTTTACTTGTTCCGAGAACTCTGTTATAAAATGTAGTGTATTAATTGAATCTTTTACTCTATACATTTTTGTGTAAATAAGAAACTTTTATTTTCTTGAAAGTTATAAAAAAGTTCTAATTAAACTGGAAGCAGCTTTCTTGAAAATGTTGTGGAATAGATAGATCTGATTGTGAAGTTGAAAACTTAAATCGTTCTGTGAAAATAATTATACAAAAATTACAATACTCTTCTATGTTTATTACTTTTGTAATTCCTTAAATAATACTAAGGTCGGGTCAGATATATTGACCGGTGAATTTCGTGAGGGGTATACAGAAAAACCAAGTAATACAAAATTACTTTTTACCAAGCAGTACAGTATTACTTGGATCCCTAATTGCGAAATTCAACTTTGTCCCTCCAAGAATATGGCAAAGTGCTTGGCAAGATGACATTTCTTTGAACCCGTGCTACTGGGTTTCAGTAAACCGCTACACGAGCATGGAATTAAATCGGCCTCATAAATACATGTTAAACGCGGTCGCATAGCTACTTTTTCCATGTACGAGTGGTACCCAAGTTTTTCGCGGGGACTGGCGGTGATTAAAGATGCGCGCAATCTCTGAGCAAGAATGTAATAAATGAGCCTCGCGGCATCAGCTTCTGCAGCTTTGGAAGACACTAATTAACATAACTGAAACTGGAATACTTTGGTAGGGGACGGTAGGCGAAGCTCGAGGAATATTAATATTCATATGTCGCTGATTAGAGCGCGTTCTTGGTTTCCTTATTTTTCTATTCATAGATACTCGCGGAGTCATTTTTAACAGAGAATTATTCATTTTCTAACGAAGAGGAAAGTGGAAAATCTGAAATCTGACTGAAAATCAATCAGCACAAAATAAATACACTGCTTTCGGTAAAGAATTTCTGCCGATGACACATGTTAATCTCGAAACTAGTTCTGCCGTCGTTACATAACTGTAAACAGGAAATTGAAATCACAACTTTACTCACCTTTCATGATTTCATATCAATTTTACATTATTATTGAAAATTTACAAAGTGTAACCTCATTCTAGTTTTTATAAAGATATCATTTCACTCATAACCATATTTTACTCCAATATAATGGGTCCAAAAAGTATAGAACTAGGTATAGGCACATTTGCGATTTTATTAGTAAATACATATTTATTTGAATTATTAAATAGAAAAGAAGCTTTTAATATCTGGCGTGCATGCCTTCTGCATTAATTGTAGCCTGACGTCAATTCCTCCAGGTTTTTTTACCTAGTTTCCGGAGAAATTTTCATCACAAACGAGTTCATACAACATGGCGGGCCTACAGTCGCGTGCAAAATACTCTAAGTGACGTTCATTGTCTTCCTCTTAGGCAGAACACGGTTCCCCAATAAGCAATATGGAAAGTATGCAGAAGGACTGAATGTTTTAATGCAAAGATTCTTCGCGTAATAATTAAGAAGGCCCAAGGACGAGCACACTCTTTATCACCAGCAGCTCGGATATGAGGAAAGTTCTACGGGGAGGGCCAAGCGCGTGGAACTTTTAAGCTCTAGCTTGGTATCCGTCGTCCATTTAAGGACGAGATTCCGGGATTATAACTTTCGGACAACGTGGCTATTAATTCTGACGCGTAATTAATATCTGCCCGATAAAACCAGCCCGAGGGAAACTAATCGGTGAGCTTTCGGCTAGCAGCGTTGCCTGGCGATAAGCTTGTCAATGGTTATCGATGAACTTCGTAGTCGGTGGGGACAACTTTCACAGAGATTGGAAAATTAGGGGATCGTTGTTTTGAATAGATTTAGAAATCATTTGTCACGTTAAGGGTGCAGAAAGGATCTCCAAATTAAAAGAGCTCTCATCCCTCATATAAACTTGATTTTATTATTAAATCATGAAAGAACCATTTTCCTTCCCCTCAATTTTTCAAGTTATTATAAAAAGGAAATTTGTCAATTGTTAAAATCTGATTAAAATCTACTATCAGAAGGATTTTATTTTAAATAGATATCTTTAACTATTAACAAACCTCCATTGAGTGTATTCTATAGACTTATCCCCGAAAGCTATTACTTATTTGTACTCTGGAGGTGTCCGTTACGTTCACTGAATGTCCATCGAGCAAGCAGAAACGATTAGAGGAAGGCTGAGGAATTAGCGATCAAACGATTCACTCGCGCAACACGTTTGTAGCCAGAAATGGCGTGGGCGTCAACCCCCGACACGTGACCCCAAATGGTTAAACCAGCACGAGCTGTATTAGATCGTCTAATGGCAGGTGAAATCGCGACCTGTGTCGGCTGTGCCTGGACAGTCCTCGTTAATATTAATTGCTCGCGTTCCATGGACTCCGGCTAGAGGGATTTGCATTCCGCGCGGACATCAGGAAATCGTTGTCAAGACACGCAGAAATAATCGTCACGTAGCAGCGACGTATTGCTCTTCAAGTATGTCCAGGAGGCACGGCTTATGGATCGTGGCAACAGGTACGCGTGCCGGAAGTCGGCAGCCTCGACACTGAATCACGATTATTTCCCCCGACGGTTTTATTTCTCGCTACGAGTCAATGGAGGGACGTCAATCAATATCCCGGGATTCTTTTCTCGAATCAGACAGAATTGTTCAAACGTACGCGAAACCACTGGAATCGTCATACCATAAACTGTGCAAGCTTTGTACTCCCTAAAGCTCAGTGAACTGGACTTCCATTTCAAGAATTCACCAAGCTCTGACCAAATTCACAGACGGCTCGATAATAGGTACAAAGGATAACCAAAGCGATCGAGTTATACGATCCATCCTACACGAGGCTCGCGCACATGAAAGGTCAGTAGTGCTGACTTCAACTCCAGATTACATCGATATAGGGTTCATCAAACTCATACGTTCACGATCTAAGCCGCGCCACGCTCGATCACAGTGCGCATCACTGTGCACGGTGGAGGCGAGAATCGTGCGATTTGCATAACAGACTCGCCGTAAACACGAAAACCCCTATCGTCCAGGCCCACTCGAGCCGTATGCGCGAGCGGAGCATCGACTACCACAGGGCATTATGTACCTTGCCTCCCGCAAAAGTACAAAACGCTACTTAATTTATATGATTGGATCGGCGGGCGGGTTCGACGCGCGGTTCGTAACACGATCGTCCCACTAAAGTCGACGACGAACAGAGGCTGAGAATCCGGGAACAGCGCTGCCCCTGGATGAGGTCAGGGAATGGAAGATCACCGCGGAGGCTGGAGTCGCGATAGGCAATGCGCGCTCGATTACACGCATCCACGTTTGAGGCGCGATCGGGGCGAGCTGGCGGTATGGGTGTCGGGACGAATGCATTACCCACGTTCCACGTTCGTATGATGCAGTCGGCTCGAGGTGTGTTACCTTTAATGATAAAGCCGTTGTTGTACGTGCTGGCTGCTAGCGCTGCATATGTTAAACAACGATGGCATTACCATATCCGTCGGGGCTCGACTGGCGTTCTATCGCCGATGCGAACGCAGCGAGCCCGCCTTAAGGGCATGGCTGCCGGGAAGAACGAGCGGCGAACGAGTAATTGGGAATCCGACTGATCTGGAAACCGTTGTTTGGCGTACGGTATCCGCTGGGAGTACGTAGTAATGTATTATATGAGGAGTGCAACTGTTTTATGCATGATATGAGAGTCTTGCCCCGCGTTATGGTGTTGGAATTATTATGTGCTGGATGGGATGAAGAGTGGTAGAAGTTGTAAGTATAGAAGCTTGAGGAAATGTGTTTAACCCTTTCGACCCGACATTTTTCCATCTGGATTTTATTATATTTTCTTGCAGAAATCGATTGTACTAAGTGGCGGATAGGTACTGATCAAATTTGACAGTTGTATGTCAATTTTAAAAATTGAGACACATGTGTCCCAGCAGTTTTTTTCAGTGGGACATATGTGACCAGGAAAAATTAAAGGAAAAATTAAACAGGGTTAAACACTTCCAATGTTCTGTGGTAATGTTATATAATGTATTTTTATTATATATAGATATATTATATATACATATTATGCGCGTATTTATACCATTATTACATCTTACTGTTTGTGATAAAGAAACAAGAACAAAGTATAAAAATACCTAATGGGACATATGCGTCCCGGTAACGCATAGGCACTTCTCTATGCTCAATGAGATAAGTAAAAACATAATAATGTAAAAAAATTTAGCAGAACTGTTATATAAACTGAAAGACTACGTAAAAAGAAATCAGAAAATTGTTCACTTACGCGTGTGAAACACGAAATTTCTATAAATGCAACTCTGTAGCCACACACCCTGTCTAAATAAAACTTACCTAGCACGTTACTACGTTGCTTCTCCTCATGATTGCCAATCAAAGATAGTAGTATATAGTCAAATTAACTAAAAAAAAATAAAACAATGCACGTATGTGGCACGTATTGTTCCACAGATAATCAAACTGGTACATATGGGTCCCAAGAGGGCCGAAAGGGTTAAAGGATTATGGACATCTTGCTATTAATTGCTTCACAATTCAGTGAGAAGTTTGATAAGAAACATCAAAATGTATCAGCAAGGCTATTTCTTATGAATATCAGTAAATTTGTGACGTTGTATACAGTATATCGTCAATTATAATGAGTTCATCAACTCAGATATCTGTTCTGATCAAGGATCAGTTGAGACGTTAAGTTTTACAAGTACGTAACAACGTGGGCAATCTTCTGAATGACAGCGTAGATGCTGTTAACGATTGGTCACGCGATAGCAATATGTAATCGGTGAATTTCGATCTCAGTTTATCGACAATGTCGTTAAGATACCGTAATTATGAGCAGATTCCCTCGCGACGGGAATGTTAAGAGTAAGTTTTAATAAGAACGTCGATGGGAATGGGCCACAAATCGAGGCGTTAACAAGATTGTTTAACGTTAATTTCCGCGGTTATATGCGCCGTGTCCTCGTGCTCCGACTAAGACCGTCTTTATTCTCGCATGTGCTCGGCTTTATGACGCATTCAGATGCTCTTAACGAAGTGAGACACGGCCGCTGTTAATTAATAGGCCGGCCGAGCGTTGATCGAACGTTTTCAAGCTACTTGCGCTGTTTATCGAACAAACGAGCTTATTCAGCGCAAGGGAACCGCGCGGAACTCTTTCCCACATGCTGGCTGGCCTGCTTGTTAATGGCAGTGTTATAGCCATCACCACGATACATTGCGCTCGAGGAGTACGTTTCACGAAAGCAATGAGTCGTTGCTTTCATGTTCTTCGTCCGAAATCGGCCTAAATATTTTCTAATTCAATTTATCGTGCAATGCGTTGACGTTACTTCTAACATCCTACCCATTTAATTAAAAGATACTCTACTGTTGTGTCTGCCACTGAAAGGTTAACTCTTCTTAGTCTTCTTACCAACGGCTTGTGAATTTCCTGCACCAGTGTCTCCCAAACTTTTTTGAGTCGCGATCCCCTTTTATAATATTTCAATAATCTGCCACACGGAAATTTAATGAGTCAAAGAAAATAAATTTAGTAAATTTAATAAGGTAAAGAACACACATTAAAAATAGGTATTTCGGAATATAATTCTAACCTAATAATATTTAAAAAACCGTGACGATTCTCTGGAAACAGTTCGCGGCCCAGCGGTTGGGAATCATTGACCTGTACCTAAAGAACAATTATTGCGCTACATCTGAAAAGCCGCAGGTGTAAATGGCAGTAAGAAGCGAAGTAAGTGTCAGAAGAAATCGCAAGCATTCGCAGGTGGAGCGGAGGATAGAGACTATTGAAAATCCTCTCTGTGTCCAGCATCGATAAAATCATCGATACACGGTCACCGCCGTACCTCCCGCGGACTGAAGCGGATACCACGCGGAGATAACGCGTGTACATCCGAGGATTCGCGGCTCGCGTGTGGGAACGCGAGCCGCGAGGGCGTATGTACACCCTCGGTCACCCTGTCGGGAGAGTTGGGCGCGTGTACGAGGAAGATAGAAGGTGAAAAAAGTCGCTAGGCGTTCCCGCGTGGACGGGCGAGGAAGTTCGTCGAAAGAGGCGAGCCCTGCGTGTACGAGGGAAGAGAAAAAGGAAAAGAATCGTACGCGTTAGATCCTCGACGTGCGAGCTTGGAAGAAAAAGTGGACCCAATGGGACGGCTTACACGAGCTGTAAAAACAGAGAAGTCCCTGATGAAGACTAAGCTCTTAAGCTGCGGTATCGGAGATTAACGTCCAGTTCCGGATTACGGAAGGCTACTTGCGCGTGTCAAAAGAAAGTTAAGCTACTGATTGTGGGAAGTGCAAGCCAACTTAATATAATCGGAGTAGTATGATTGTAATACTATGTAGACCAGAAGTGTTTCAATTCCGCATATAAGCTCAGGGACACACATTGCTATTCAATATCCAAATGTCATTCGTCGCCTCTGCTCTTTAGGAGAGAAACAGGCACGCCACTCCCAGCCTCTCGCAGTTGACTTACAAGGGAAGCTAGGCAACCCTGAAATTCAGAAGAACACGCAAGTTTGTGCGTAAGTGGAGTAGTTCCTAAGCAAGACAAACCTATTTTTTATTGGTGCCATAGTATAGTTTTTGGGGATGAAATCACCCCTTGAAAAACACAGAATTTTCTTTTTCCTGGAATACATGTATCTCGAGAAGGGTGAGAGGTATCGAAGTGAAGAATGAACCAAAGTTGCATTTTTTATATACCTACAAAACTGCGTGAAAATCATTATCGAAAAATCTATACTTTTCAAGTATCATACTTTTATCCCCACCAGCAATCCTTAATTCGATAATTACTTTTAGGCAATTTTATAGACATAAAAAAGATGCAACTTTGGTTTAATATTCCACGCAAAACGAAATTCTACTTTTTTTCAACGGGTGATTTCACCCCACCCCCGCCACCAAAACCGCGTATGGCACCAACAAAGAATAGGTTTCTCTTACGCACGAACTCATCTATCTGCACACAAAGTTGCATAATTTTCTGAGTCTCCGGAAGGGAAATTCGTACCAGTTACCCGCCCTAGCTACATAGAAGTCAGGCCGGAGGACATGGGATGCAGGAAGAAATCGTAGATGCTCCTTCTTCCTCTGAAGGGTTTAAAGGATAGACGCGCGCGTGTACCGAGGCAGATACAGGGGAACAACGAGGGGGGAGGGTGAAGGAAAAAAAGGTCCCTGGGTGTTCCTGGCTGGGCCTAGTCTGGCGCCGTGGCGAAGGATGGGTGCGTGCTCAACGGAGATAGAAGCTGAGAAAAAGTCGTAGGTGTTTGTTCCTCTTGCAACCACCCTGCTCGGGGCAGACGGCGCGGAGAGGCGGCCGTGCGCGAGAGCAGGGCGCGGAGGTGCGGCGAGGGAGAGGAGAACAGCCGTAATCACGAGCAGGTACAAGGTACACGGCACCACGTTGCGAGGATTAATGATTCGCGTCCGCGACGTCGTTACGAAGCGAGAAAGCATTTTCCATTTTTTCCACGTCCACCCTTCGGACTCCCTTTGTTGGCCGGTGCCCTCGCCACGGACGTAAGATTACGCTCACTGTGGAAGATCGGATACCCGTTCGACTCGTTCGAGCGCATCCGCTCGCGGGAACCTGGATACACGGGGTGACGCGTTACCGACACGCACATAGCCCTGTACTCGCGTGCGAGTGAGCTTATCCGTGGCGCGATCCAGGGATCCGGTCGATCTGGATGCTGGATTCGGTGGCTGTTGTGCCGAAGAGGGCAAGCTTTCGGTATATGAAGATACTCGAGAGCGTTTCCTATCTGCAGTTTTATTCTCTTCATTTTTTGTCAATAACATAGTAACGAAAACGTTATATTACCAGGTAGCCGGGTGGATTTGTCCTTTCACAACCCGTTATTATTCTAAGCCATTACAACTTTCTAATAATAAATATAATAAACCACTTTTGCTGCCGTGGTAGTTTACATACGCACATGTTGACCAGTGATAAAAGGCACCCACCAAGCGCAGAGGCCCCGAGCGCCTGTCACAGAGGGGATTAAGCCTGCACAGTACGAGGCGAATTATCCAACTTTTTTCCCTTCATTCTTTGCTGCCTGAGCAATTCTATGACACACTTTGCTTAATACGGAAAAAAGGCCCAGATCCTATGTATCACGTAATTACGTAGTAGGCCGAGAAATTGCTGGTAATTTTATCTGTCCTCTACTATAGCCAGGCCCACGTTATAATAACGCACGTAGCGGGCAAAACCAGAAGCGCGACAACCGCATAATTTCGCCCCGATATTTACTCAGCCAAAATTGCGTAGCGAAACCGCGGCACTAGTGTATCCAGAACTCAACAAACTGTAATATTCCCTATCACGGTGTACGCAATCGTGCAATTATAACCGCAGGAAGCTTGTTACAAGTGATTGCCTGCCCCGCGTTACGCGCAACAGCGGACGTGCTCTCGATAAAGTGGTTAGAATGCCCGAAAATTAGAGGCTCTCCCGGCTGACCGACCTCCGAGGATAGTATTTTCGCACGAACAGGTGCCAGGCTCCCGCTATTCATTAATATTCATCAGCCACCGCGGAATCGCGTGTCACGTGTACCGTCCGACCTATTTCTGCGACTGTGCACTTCCGAGCTGGCTCTACTCTGTCATTAGATGGGCAGCAACAGAAAAAAAGAGGCTCCCAAACCAATCGTCGATCGCCTTGTCGATCACGCTGCTCGCTAATTCGTTCCCTGCTTTTTTTGCCCTGGCAAGTATGTTGCACACGCAAGAAACGAGGTAACTGGCGTTCGATTAGTGTTCTAATCTAACGGTTTGAATTTAGGCTGGCCACCTGTTCCCTGGCCCGTAACCGCAACAGGATGTTCTAGGGAACGGGTTTTCAAGCTGACTGCTAGTATAGATTTCGCGAAGTTCCGCTCGTTGTTGACAGATTTGACAGGCGCGTATCCTCGGTGAAATTCGATAGACGTCGCACAGTGGGTGTTGGGTAGATGCTTCAGAATCCAGGGAAAATTGTGTTTGAAATACACCCTCGATGAGGAGGAGGTTTGAAAACCCCTGGTCTATAGCAGCGGACCCAGATCCCCACCCTCCACCATCGACTTTCTACGGGAATCGAAGAGGGACCCCTTTAGGGTTGCCTATATCCTTCCTCCTAGGGTCTTCTTCTACACCACAAGCTGCTACGAGGAATGTAATTAACTCGCTGCTTTTATAGAGCACGGATTTACCAAACTATTTCTCACGGGTCTTCCATGCTGGCCCATGTGCTCTGCGGCCCGTGGCTGTCTCCTTCGGCTGGCGGGGGACAGCGTTCAGCGAAGAGCCGACGAGTCTCGATGAGATGCGATCTTCGCGAAAGAAGTACCTATTATGGGCAGGAAATGAAACGTCGGGGATATTTATCATCGTGAACACGGTGATTCTCCGTTTTTGTAAACTTTTCTTCGCCCTGGATGCGCGCGAACGCGTTTCAGGGGTTGAGTTCGGATTATCCGGTAGGGACGAGCGTCTGAACCGGATTCATCGCTGACGCGTAGAATTTTATGAACAGAATTCGAATATTCTTGGAGTCAGTCGATCTTTCTTCCTTCTTCTCATTACCAAAAATATTCCTTTCGTCTCATTGAATATGTATTAACATTCCTTGGTACTAAGATCCTCTTCCAGTTTCTTGAGCCAGTAAAATATCAACCATCATTCGTTTCACCTGAAATCACAAGCTGTCAAACTTGATTTCGTCGACCCAGATGATACAGATTTTATGGAATCTTCGCTTTAAAGCAGCTCGATCTAAATTCCTCGAGATCTGCATACGGAACGCGTCAGCAAACGATAAGTAGCGTATTTATTATAAAAATCGATCGAAGGCACGCCAGGGCTCGACTTTTTATTCGCACACACTTTATGCGGACGGGGCCCAAGTATCTTTCCAATTATTTCCAACAATCGGCACTCGTAAAGAAACGCCGTTTAATGGCCGCCGAGAATTATCGGGGTACTTTGGAGGTAGCGGGTCGATCGAGCGGGGCGAAAAACAAGGATCCGCGGGTAGAGACGAGTCGGTGGACGAAGAGGTGCGTAACAGGTGCCAGACTGAGAAGAGATTCTTATTGCCAGCCAATCGATATTAATCAATGATCCAACGAGATGCAGCTGGCCCCGGGACCATAAATGTCAGTCCGGGGAGTTGTAAAATCGTGGATTTATACCCTTTCGCCCGTCCCCGGGAAGGACTCGTCTTCCTTTTCTCGTCCCAGCTACCGAATCTTCGATATCCTTTCTCCTTCAGTCGGCTCGTTCTTTCCGTCCGTCTTATTTAGCTCGCGCGTCGCGGACGGTGGTTTTCATGGCGGATTACTTTAATACACGACAAGCGTATTAGAGGTATCGTCTCACATTACGAGACATTTTTTGCATCCCTATTATTTGCGCTCGCACCACGGAGGATCAATCTCTAATCCTATTACCTCTGAATGCAAGAAATTAGCGCGTGACGTTCCATTGCATTCTGTTTATCACTCGTAGATCGGAATTGTCTATTAAGGGAAGGGTGGCTCTTCGACGTCACTATCACGTGGGTGACGTTAAACGGCGCGAAAGGAGCGGATACGGCAGGTGGCGCGACAGCTGCGAATCCGTGAAAAAGGTGAGCGTCGGATAATCTTGATTTGATACGCCCCCGTGAAATCTTAGTGGTGGAAGGAATGCGATACAGGCTCGCTCGGTTTCCTTTTATAGCCACGACGAACGACGGAGTTCTGGCGTATCGGAACGGCACGGTCGAAATCTAGAGATATCAATTTTGAATCGGGCGTTGTACGACGGGCGCAGTAGATACGAAATTCGCTGGGGCATCTGTTTGCGAGACCGTCCAAGTTCGACGTTTCGAGACTGTTGGTTTCACTTAAATGCGTTTCGGAAGAAACGAAATGCCCAATATTAACTCTTTAACGCGTCGACGGAACGGTCTCGTAAAAGTGCAAACAGCGTTGCTCAAATATTTTTCCCGAAAGTCAACAGTCGACGCGTCAGCGTTGGTAAACGTGACCGGGTGGATGCAAACACGGAAATCGGGGGACGATATCGATTTTCGCAATGCCCGCCGCAGGAATCGTTGCCTAATCGTTGGGCGATTAAATCGGCGCGCCGGTAGATATCTAATAATTCTCTCTTGTAATCGATACGGGAAACTGTCCTCGAAGGCCGTGATATTTAATCGATCGGTTGCACACATCTCGCCAATTAACATCTGAAACGAAAATGCTGCCTATGGCGCCAGCGTGTCACGCGATCTCGATGTCACACGCTCCGATGATTTCTTATTGATTCACTTAGGAAACCCGTTTCTCGCGTATCTGATCTTTCCTGTGTGCCGTGAATAATAATGCCGCGAAGTTTTCCGCTCGCGACGCCCACGAGGAGCAATGCTATTGCCGCTCTGGAAAGCATTTGTGTCAAGGAAGATAACAGCAATGTATTATTGTAAAGGGCGAGTGTATTGCACGGATCCCAATGTGGCAATTTCATGCAAAATCTGTGTTGTCTTCCTTAAGTGGTACATGGGTATTAGACAGCTAAAATCAACGGTTGCTTCTGGGCTAGATTGTAGAGCCAGTAATAACTTAAACCATTTGCGCTTTTAACAATTATTTTTTAGGGATATAAGACGTATTTTCAAATAAGAATGGTTACAAAATATTAGAAATTAATTAATATACAAGACGTCGAAGTGAGTACTTGCGTAATGCGCGCCTCCATGTGGTGAACGCGATTCCCATTGACCGACTCATCTAAAAGCAAAATCGCTTTATATGAGTATCCACTAACTCAAAATCTATAATGCAACTCGGTCGAAAAATTTAATACAAATTCGCGGAGTTATACAGCAAATATCAACTTTGATGGATTTTACTGAAGTAATTCTGTGATAAATGTTGTATTAAATGTTGCTAAAATTATGCGATCTTAGTGAGCGAGTTCTACATTGCGGAAAAAAGTGTTTTGTAAGTTCAATTCAAATTTCAACAAAAAATATCGACCCGTTCTCGAGTTACGATGTTCACCGTCTTGAGAAACATAGTTTTTAGAAAAACGATTTTAAAACCTACCACGGCGCGGTTACCTGCATGGGCCCACTTTTTATACTGCAACTTTTCGAATTTTTCAATGAAATCTTTTTTAAAATACTTCTAAGACTTGTGGCTATCATAAACAATCGAAAGAAAATTTCGATTTGTTACCTCGAAATACCCATGTGCCCTCTTAAACAAGACACTCGTCTGTTTAATTTGGCTAACCTTATATCAAAGTCACGAATACGAGATCTAATTCCTCCGTTGATGAAACGAAGCTATTCAACGTGAAAAGTCTCAAGTGTTCCGTGTTCGAATTGAATCTCATTTATCCTAAGTTTTAAAATATCTTAATTCTGCTTCATGTTCAGAAGGAACTTGCTAGACCCCCGAATACTTTCAGCAGTCCCGAATATCCCCACTGTTATACAAACCGATATTATATTTTGACTAATGGCGATCTAGAAAACAGTATAACGATTTCGAAAAACAGATCCCCGCAGTGTAAACAGAAAAATGACATGCATCCTTCGTAACAGCATTGAGGATTACTCGAAGGACATTCGTGTAACCCCTTTTAACAAATCTTGCAGCTCATATTAGCACCTGGGGCACCCTTGTCAGTCACATGACCGTTCGTTTGGTTGCTGCAAACATCCACCTTCAATTCACCCAGGACGGGGGCCGTTATAAGATGCTAGAGCATGGCCGCTGCAGCGGCACGTAAATCGCTCATCTTCCGCTGGACGACGAAGGTGCAAGCTGGGCTGCTTGGTTGCGCCGATAGGCCCGTCACGCTGGAAAAAACCGCTGAGAGGTATCGTGCCCCCACGGCCGTGCCCTGTTCACGGCGGACAATAAATGTTCGGTCGCCCGGTATCTCGAATTATTAAGGAATAATGACGCCATTTGTAACCGGCATGGGGACCGAGCAGCGAAGAGGAGAACCGTGGGCAAGGTGGAAGCGAGAGCAACGCAAGAAGAAGGCCCAGCGGAGCCCACGGGGACGTGGTGGATACCAGGGCGGGGGAAGGTGATCGCGAGGACGACGGGGGAGGGCGGGGAAGATAGAAAGCACGGCGATATTATTACTGATTGAAATTCTTCGTGGCTGGAGTTGACTTGCCGCGCGCACCGGCAGATTGCGCGATCAGTTTACGTTCCTCTCGTGGCAGTACGCCAACCACCGGCGTCTTTTTTGCCCCGTTCCCTCTCCACCCTTTCCTCTCGTTCTCTCTGGCCGACCTGGCCTCTCCCAGCCGCTGCCATCGAGCCCTACGATTCGCGAGCCCCCGAGGTGCACCCTCGAACGCTCGGCACCTGTCCTGCGGGTTACGCCGATGATTAGTTCGGCCACTCCAACAGTTTCAATTTCTGTCGACGATAGCCCCTTGATACTGTTGCGAGCAAGCCTGATTTTGGGAATAATTAAACCTCGGGTAAGATTGAAATTTAAATTTTGAAGTGCGATTTCATTAAGAATTGAATACTTGTTTATTAGAACTATATTTCATAGTTGGGTGCGCGGGGATGCTGTGAACTATTAAGGAATCGCGTTTCTGAAGTATGCAAGCATTGCAAGCTGTAGAGATGAATGAAACGGGACGTGAAATTTGCAGGCACATAGGATCCCAGCTTATAATGCTATTCTGTAACTAATATCTAAGGTGTTGAGTGGAGTTACTACATCTTCCGAGAATTATTATACTAATGGACAACAATCGTGGAACAGTCGTCCCGCGAAAGTTGACACCTGGGGTCTTCGCTGAAGCCGGTGAAACACTTTCGTCATCGTTCCCAGCCTCCACTGCGGTTTTCCCTTTTACGCGAAAGATTGCAGGGTCTTCTATAGGGAATGAATCGCCTGTCATCGATACGTGTAGGTAATTACAGTTCGTTTGTCGGTCCTTTTGCGACACTCCTTTACGTCACCGTTTCCAACGCGACGGTGGTTTCCCGTTAATTGCATAAACGTCCACCGCTTCCGTTGCTCGCTTGGGAACTCAGCCGAGCCGTGTCTTCCTTTATTGCCTCCCTTTTTTTTCTCTTCTATCACCGATCACGGCCAAGATGGGACTCGTTTCCATTGGATTCTAAGCCAGCGATCCACGGGCTCCCCTCCTCTTCAAGCCGGTGTAGGCGCACGTCGTGCGACGCAGTTGCAGAGCGAAGGTCGCATTTTTAAGCGACCGCATCATCCTGTTGACACTCTCTCCGTTCCACGATGGCTAAGGATAACGGCGATAGTTTGAACACTGCGCCGCACGAGGAATTCTGACGGGATTGTCTCGGGTGGGTTCGATTGTCCCAGACCTATCATGCCTTTCTGGAACACGGGTGTTTTGATTGCAGTGGACGAAAACAGGCCATCAAGGCCACGATTCAATCTTTTGTTCTCTCTTTTACCTTTGGGGGGTTTTCAGACCGTTGGAGTGAAGGGATGGTTTGGGTACAGTTCTTGTTTTGTTCACAGGTGGACATTTTATGGGTTGTAGTGGTTCCTTTGGTCACTCTTTGTAGCCACACAGAATTATAATATTATAGAAAGTACTTTGCTGGATTTTCTAATACTACATATGTATAAGAGGTAGCATAGTTTATTCATCTGTCTCAGAAATGTACCTACTATTCTCTAAATTCATGTAAATATGGTACAGCGAATGGGCTTATTTTTAACCGACTTAAAAAATAAAGAGGTTCTCACACTTGTTAGTTCGATGTGTTTGTGTGGATGCATGTTGATATGTATTATGTTTGCTCGCGAATTTCTCTGTAACTACTGGACCGATTTTGGTGAAACTTATTGCATTTAGTTTAGCTTCAATTAACTTAGATCACGGCGAAAGAATTATCAAAATCGCTTAAGTAGTTTCGAAGTTACAGCAAAAATAAGAAATTTGTTTCATTGTTGTTGGAATCTTCCGTGCCCAGCAAACGGTTCTCTTTTTACGATCAGCTTCTTTTGTAGGCCTGAACATATTTTTTAATATAAATGAAGTTATACAACTTAAATAACTAAAAAGTAAAAAATAGAACATTTAAATCAAAATTTTCTTTATTTAATCTGTCTCTCAATTTTTATAAGTCAGCGCCAGATTTACACAGTGCAAAATATGAGGCGCCGACATAAAACATTGAATGCATAGACTAAATAAGGACGAAACTTATTTTTTACTTTTCAGTGAATTTTTATTTTTTTGAAGTTGAATTTAATTTTTAAAATTTTTTTATTAACCCTTTAACGCTCAGACACTTAGGCCGTTATTTAAAAATTGAAAGACTAATATATATGTTGTATCTTGATATTTTGCAATGGAAAATATCGATATTTGTTTTATTTGATTTTTATAATAGTCCAGAATAAAATTTTGAGGAAAATGTTTGATTTTCTAACCCGAAAACATTGCAATCTACTTTTCTATCAAGAAAACTACCGCTGGTTGCTAACAAATATTAAATATAAACAAGCGATAGAATTTTGCCAATTAGTACTGCCATTATCAAGCAAGTGCTTAAAATTTCTCAGCAGAAAATCGCTGAATCGTACCTGGATCATTCCCACGTCACTGTTATCGTGTAACAGAGCCGAACGTTTAATATTAAATTTGCATGCGAAGTATTCTTGTTATTGTAACCGGTCGAATACGTATACCGGTCGAACGAATGCAATGCAATTTAGAATCGATTTGTACCGTGCATGTATCGCGCTTAATCCGGACCGAGTAGCCTTTAACGTTAATTAAATAGGAGAAAAACGAAGCAGCCGGCCACACACGAGTCATAATCGCTTTCCCCTGCACGCGGTCGTTCTCTGATGAACTCAAAGATTACTGGCAGCGGCGCCACCCACTTGCTCGTCGTGACTCCTTCGAGACTTCGTATCACGATGGCAGAGACTGGAACTTAGTTGCTTTTCCGATATGGATTATTCTGGGAGCTAAAGCATTATTTCATATACCCCTTAGACAATTCTACTCTGTTTTAACTAGCTTCTATTCGTTTTAACCTGTCCCAGTCCGCTCGAACTCGCTCAAATTCGTTGCAACCAGAGTTACATCCCTCCAGCTGGTTTTAGCTTGAGTCAAGCTTTTTTCAATTAGCTCTAGCTCACGTTGAATGGCTACAACTAGATCCAACTTTTGTCATCATGTTTTAAGTTGCACATATGCCTCCCAATTTATTCCATCTGAATTTACTGTACTCAATCTTCACAGAACCTTTCCTAGTTTAATTCAAATTGATCTAACTCGTGTGTAGTTAATATAAAACAGACAGTAACCAAATCTATTTCGCCCTAACTCAATTCATTTCACTCTACATTGTTCTACCTTGAGCTAATCCCTCTTAAATCTTCTACAACTCGCTAAAATCGCGTCTACCTGGTCACAACTTCTTGCAACCTACGCCGCTCCTCTTCAATCCCCTGCAAACACTGTCCACGCACCAGCATTCTGTTTCAATTACCTTCTGCTCGCTTCCATCAGACAGAAATTGGGCAGTACATAATCGAGCAAAAAATTTTTTCCATATCCCCGTCGGTTGCTTCATTAACCATAATTACACACGTCATAAAGCATCAAATTACTACCACCGCCGTTGTTCCTTTCGTACCACACAGTCACCACCCTTTTCAGACAGAAATTACCTTCAGAATTTACAGGCATCGAACATAATCAGTTTACTCGTCATCAAACTGGTGCAACTGTCTACTATACTAACAACCATACAACCAGCCTTCCTCCTATCTTACAGATAGTAGCTCGTGAACGAGGCAAAAAAAATTCCCCCGAGACTTCTGGTATAATCCCTTTACACGATGATTCTCGACAGCAAATAGCTTGACTGCGCATTGAATCCATTCAATCCTATACGTAATTTCACTGGCACACACCTCAGAATAAGCACTTACATACTTACATCACCCTCTGATGTTGGCATGATTTAAAATCCTTATCCCCTTCTACAAGTAATACATACCGATAATAAATAACTATCTAGGGTGGGTCGAAATGGACCCGGCGCAAGCCTATCGGGGGTCAAACGCATAGGAAATTTACGAGACGTAGGAGGAAAGGTTTTCCGAAACAACGGCACGTTTATCGTCGGCCGAACGGCGACGTTGCTCGCATTATACCGTCTCTCGCTAGGCTAGGCCCGATAACGAGACAAAATCGCGATAGCAGGAAGTGGTCGGCGATTGTTGAAGCACAGCTTTTAAGCGCGCGCGGGGAAAGGTGTCCGCGGACAGCCTTGGTGGGCCCCGAAGAACGGGGGCCCCGCATTGTTGGTAGGTGTACCGCCTGTCGCTGGCCTCTGATTCATTGCCGCGCCTCGCAATTCATCATTCTACTTCTCGTGTCCCAGCGTCGTTCTGCCCTCTCTTCCTCCCCGTCTTCCTCCGTTTCTCTTTCCTCCCAGGCCCCCGTCCGTGGCGGCGCGCAGAGCCGCTGCTCGCGCCAATGATAATCACCGGCGGGGCCCTCCTTTCTCGCGCGACTCCACCGCGCGCCACCCAAATTTTTCATAGTTACCCGACTGTCAAGCTGCGCGGAGCTCGAGAACGCTGCCTAATCGCCTCTTCCTATTTCCATGGTAATTAATGCGCCCCAAGACGTGTCTGCCCGCTCTCTGGCCTAACGCTGCTGGCGGGGGAGGAAACGAAACGTTTCTGGTAATTGAAAAGCTGGACAAAGTTGCGGGGGGTGCAGCAGGGTGATTCTATAGGAAGTAGTCTATAGCATCCCCGTTTATGAAGTTGTCGAAGGACGCCATTAACGATGCGAGAAGAAGCGAGAAGAAGCCTCAGAAGAAGCTCGAATGCAATATTCTTTGGCTAATGTCACTCGACTATTACTTGTCAGTTGCACGCGTGCAAATCGGTCAGAAGAAACGCTCTCTTCATTATCCCTAGCCGTAAAGAAGGACCCAACGAGCGGCGCTCGTGAAGCTCGTTAATTACGACATACTGGCCCCGAAGAGCGAAATACCAGCGAGCTTTCTGGAGGTGAACGTACGGGGACGTTCGGAGATTCTTCATCACGATACGGAGCGACTAATAACGAGACTCGGTGGATCGTAAAGCTGGGCAACGCGGGCTTGCCCGTTCCCCGCCGTCGGCATAAACTGCTGTGACAAAAACGCGGAATTAACGAGGAGGCCGTAATACGTCTGTAAACAGCGTGCAATTAGAATGTGATTAAATGGTGGCGAGATAACGGCCGCGGAGATAACCTTAACGGTACGCGGACCAACGCGGGGACGAGCTTTTCCTTGAATCTCCCGGGATCGTCGCCCGAGATAGCGAGCCTCCAGGACACAGCTCCTTTTCGAGGATCCCGCGGCGCGCGATAAGAATCCGCGGGTCTTGCCGCTTGGTATCTTTGAAATCACCGGGGGAACGATTCGTTACGATTGCTGGACTACCGTCCGACTAAACGCTGCAATTACCTTCGTTTAATGGCCCATTCGGATAAATATACGTCTCGCGGCTCTGGTAAAGGTCATCCATATCTCATGCAACGATTAGCCGTGGCTGTAAATAAGTCTGCGCGCCGAGGGGAAAAATGCCGGCATTAGGAACGATAGAAATGCATCTTTCGGTTGCAAGTGCACGTGTGCGAGGCACTGGGGGTGTCTGTTGATCGCACTCTGCGTTAAGAGCCATTTGTTGGGCATTTGGGATCAAGTTACCTTTGAGAAAAAGAATCCCGAAGAATAAGTTGATCTCGGAGCAGTATGAAATTTATGATCGCCTGGCTTGGACGTCACATTACTCATGTTCTTCTTGGAGTCTTAATACTTTCCATGTTAATTAGTAGCCTTGCTTGCCACACACTGCGCGCAGAAACCTCGTCGCTGACTTTATTAGTTACTGATTGACTTTTAAGCGTCTACGTCTACGAGATGGCGAGGGTTATAAATAGGTGATAAGGTGGGAATACGAGTGATTTAATCGAGTTCATCCGGCGTAGGTTAGTTTTTGTAGAAGACACATGTATCTTGAAGCTTCTGTCGAAATTGATGACGTTGTGGTTTTGGAAAAATCAGCATAGGTGCTTGGTGGATCGGTTTTTGTCCTGGGGCAGTCACGTTCCAAGATCTCTGTAGCAGTCTCTTCCGGTCGCATATTCCCCCGCAGACACAAAAAGTTCGAAAGGCTTTCACAAAACCTGTTCCACGGAGCAACCGTAGCTTTCTGAGGATTAAACGGCGGAAACTTCGCGAAGAGGGATTAAAACTGCTAGAATTAATTCGCGTAATTGCAGACGAATGTAGAAGTAAAATAACGGCTTGGCTGGAGCTCTCGGTCTTGCAGAACTGAAGGGGATTTTTTGTTGGCTGCCGGCGAGCAAATTGTCTGACGTGGCAGGGTATGATTCTACTGTGCGATCGCGTTCAACGCGTGAATCAGAATGTGCATCCTTGTTACACGCATGACTGCGTTCGAATAAATAATAATAGTACGCGATGGCTTGCTTACTATATCATTAAATAACTTGTTGGAATTAATTATTATTTTACTGGAGATTCGATAGGAAATGTCAAAGCAAATTCTTGATATACTTGTGAAGCAGCTGGTAAAAATTTATATACTCAATATTTCAAATTCTATAATATAAATTATTATAATAATTGGGTGATCTTTTCGTGTTTATTTGAAATAGTTTAATTGTTTATAATAGTAGGAAAAGGTTCAAGAAGTAGTAATTATTGTATCGAGGGAAGAATTCATTTTTAATCTTTCTTATAATTTTTTATTTTCTTTCGAAAAGACAACTTTGAAAATTTCGATGAATAAAGAATTAGAAATAGTTGCATATTTTTAGTAATTGCAATTAAATCCAATGTCCACCTTCTCATTGAAGTATATTGTTTCGACAATTGCATTAAACAAATTTGTGCCGTAAACTCCACACGACGCAGCACACAGTTTAATAACCAGAATTTCAACAGATATGAAAATACCTTTCCATATAAATCACAGTTTTCAATTGTTATTCATTCTCTACCCGTCGCGCAGAACTCGGCAATACTTTAGACGGGGCGAAACAGCACCGTGTATCTGCTTTCCACTTTTTGTCCCCGTCTGACGATCCTCGAGGAGGAGTCTAGGGCTTGGGTAAACTCCTATACCATCTCTCGCATTAATTAATTAACGTTCTCTTAATTGAATCACTCCGCGAAACAACGCCGCGTTAACTCCGCCGTCCCTCGTGGATGCTTTCAAGTGAGTCGACGACATTTCATTTGCTTTTCACTCATGGTTCCTTACTGGCTGTTTCCATTCCGCGAGAGCGTTGAGTGGATTTTCATTAAACCCAGCGCCAGCACCGCGTGCAATTCTGCCTCGAAGTAAACTCACCTTAGATCCGAGACAGCGGCCAGAATTTGATAAACATTGGACGTTCCGAGCTAGATGTTGCAATTTCGGAATACTTCAATTAATCTCTCGTTATCGTTCATCCAAATATTTGGTCCACACCGACCGCCTTCGATTTCATCCACCATCTGCTTCCACTGAATCGCAAACAACCCCTCCTCTGCTTCCCTCGAGTAAACAAACTTACATTACACGGAAGTCAACGGTGTCCCTCTCCAAGTAGCGGCGACAACAACCCCCTAGAAAAACCTTGCGGCGTCTCGCAGCGATCCCTCCTCGGATCCCCCCGCAAGTCCTCGCGACATACCTACACCGACCATTCCCGACAACATTTTGCAATTTGTATCCAGGGTTCTTCAGCCGGGCGCAGCCCCTCGAAGAATCTGCGAAAGAAAGGAGGAGGGACGAGAGCAAAAGGCAGAACACGAAGGGAGCACGAGGGATAGACGTCTGGTAGCGCAGAAGCGCGAGAAACATGAATTATTCCCAGCAACGGCTGTCCAGAAACCGCGGGGATCGTGTTTCCCACGATTCATAACGCGTTATCAATAATTAATCGCCGTTAGAGGGTACAAAGGCAGCACAGCAGAGACAAGGCGGACAACCGCGGGGAACAGTAAACGTATTTCTCGTGCAAAGACACGACTAGCATCGATCGCGTGGATCCATGTATCGCGTTCTTGGCTTGCGGACCGCCAGGGTGTGGAGGCAATGGCGGTCTTATTCCTGGAAAATCGGCTTCGCGTAATAAATCTCCACCGATGACAGATCAGTATGCGATCCTTGTTATCCAGATCGCAGAAATGTCCGATGAGTGGAACTTGCTGCACCGCGCATGGCTCGGATCGTACACGATCGCGACATCGCCATTTCGTGAGAGAGAGAGAGGACCATTTCGAGGGCCATTTTCTGTCGTGCTGAAAGAGGGTTGTGGAATTTACTTATTGACACTGTTTTAAGAGAAGTTGTTTGATTAATGTTTTTTGCTCATATGAGATTCAGTAGAGATTCACGAAATTCTGCATTGTACTAATATTAATAAAATTGAGATCGTATATTTTGGAATTAGTAAATGTGTTCTAACGAGAAATTTGTTTTTGTGTTTCAGGTAAGGCTTTCCAAGGAGTCTACCATGTTCATAATATTAGGTTCCTAAGACTTAGTTGTCAAAGTAACTTGTTTGGTAAGTTTGCAATAATTGTGAGAAGCGTATCGTGGAAATATCTCATGGGATTTGCTTCAGAAAAGTTTACTTGAAATAACAGTACTGATAAAAGGGAATTTTACTCCCTAGTCCAGTTAAATGAAGTAAATTTTTAGGACCACATGATGCATTTTTAATCTGTGCACCCTTAACGGTTTAAATATTTATAAATCCTTCTACAGCCGATAATTCGCTCCGAGAATATCAATGTTTTATAGAAATATCTCCTAAAACAAACCGGTATGCGGCAACAAGCCACGCGCCAAGCACGGATCAGCCACTCCAAATCTTGACGAACGGCCGGCTTACTTTCGCTTTCTTTTTTCATAAACTCCCAAAAATTGCTAGCGAATACACACGAGAGTCAAATATTTACCCTGTGTTTTTTGCCGGCTTACTTTTGACAGCGAACGCTCTTTAAATCCCAGAACTGTGTTGATCCATAAAGAAACTTCTTACTGTAAATATGATCAACCCGAGAACCAACAATTCAGCTGCTAGATTTCTCTATAAGTACTCTGTGCATTTGATCTTTGATATATTTATCAACTCTAGATAATAATTTAATTTTGAAATATGTACATGTATTATAGAAATTACATTTTATACAAAAACAAAATTATTTCTTCTGACCTTAATCATTTAATTTTCTGTGATAATCATTCTGATTAATTAAACTACCCACTGACAAGGTATTTAAGTTCATTCAAAGTTCAGGATCAAGTGACCCCCACATAATCTACACTTCATCCAATTAATTACATAAACTTTTATAAGCAGTAATATGTTTTTTATCGACACAGGGGGAAACTATCTTACCCAATAATTTATCTTGTTTGGTATCGCGAACCTAACCGCACGATATCCCAAATGAACAGGGAACACGGCAAAGTATCCGTCCAGCGTGTATCGCGAGGCAGAGATGTAAGCGTGCAATTCGAAAAATCGCTCGTCGATTGGCCAACACGTTTTCCACGCATAAATTACCGCTCGCCACGCTCAGATAACAAATTTTCAATGCATCGTACGCGCTTGCTCCACCGGCGAATTTTTCCAAGCGCGTTTATCTCCGCGCGAGCGATCCCCTGATATATTTATGTGCCTTGGCCGATGTGTATTTATATGCGGTTCCAAGGGAGTATCTTCGAGGTTCCCAGGAACGTAGCTTCATGGAAACTTGATTGGCCGCCTGACGTTCGCGAAAATGTTTTTGAACGGTAGATTCGTAAAACAAACGGCCGCTGGGGTGCTGACGTTTCAGAAGTTTGAATTATCATTCAAAATCGTCAGGGCTGTAATCCGCAAAGGCGTTCTTCATTGAACAACAGTGTTATAATTTCTTGATTGATAAAACCACCTTCCTCTTGTCTTTGTAGATTCATACAGTTTCCAAATCTCTGTAATTCTCCGAGAATTTCAACTGGTTTCAGGTTTCAAATCTGTAAGTCCCTCTACATATGTAGATCCATACACTTCAGGACTTAACGTCTTTCGTGATTGTTTATAGGGAACGCGCGAAATTTGTGCACCTAATCCCGGAGATTTGTCACGCAGCTCTGAGAATACTCTGTTACAGGAGAGCGACATCTTGTTGCAAGCTATTTTCATTAATCAAAGACAGCGAACCATAGAGAATAGCTTTGCAAGTAACCAGGCATTCTACCCAGGCAGCGTGTCTATCTCTGAGGATCTTGAAATAGTAATAGCCTGAATAATAAGTTCCCTTGATGTTCGAAAACAGAGACCGTTCCAAGAACATAATCACGAAACGTTGTTCAGAACAGATTTCTCTGAATAGATCATTTCACTTGCATCTGATGTCAGTCACTCTTTCATCCAATTTCGAAGTAACCCAACCTCATCTTATATAATTACACCTACATTTGCACCCCTAAATCCTATAATATTAAACAGCTCTACAATAGAAATAATATAAAAAACTGTTTCCAACTCTGTAACAAATTTCTTTCAATTTCGCTATTCACCATGGCCCAGGAGCAAAATTTTGCTTTCTCTGCCCACAGGGGCCTGGATAAATAACGCTCGTCGGGACCGATGTAAATCACGTCGATCGTTAAATCGCGCACGCATAGACCAGCTTCCGAGAGGATCACTCGTAATGATCTCTGATTGCTGATATTTCATCGCGTTAAGTACGACCGGACGTTTATCGCCGGCGTCAGCTCGAGCGGATGTTCGACCAGCGGCCTGTTAATTCGCATACGAAAGTATTTAAGCGTTCCGCGTAATTGCCATCTCGCGAATGGGCCCTCGGATGGCTCCCCGGTATTGCGCGCGTGCACTCTGAGTGCGCGGCTGTTTACGCGAGTGTCTTTTGCCCGACTTGTTTGACTTGCCCGTGATTGATAGGGGATGCAGACCGTTTCGGCTGAGCTCGTTAGCAGCATCGACTCGGATAAGTGCACGTTACTTGGAAGCTTGTAATTTATGGGAGAATGGGGTCGGGGGATATGATTGTAGAGGGAAAGTGTTTTGAAGTGCCGCGTTTATTGATGTCGAGGATGTTGTATGCGAAGTGCTAAAATTTATTTTAAGACTCCTAGCATTGGCGTTCGTGGTGTAACGTTCCTCTGCAACTTTGTGAAAGTAACGAGTATCGGCGCACGGTTATTTACCACCTAGTATTCCCTCCTGTTCTCGATACAACGTGGCAGGTATTTTCATATATTTTCGCACGGCTGCAAGTGTGCTCCAAACATTGTCAGCTTATCTCACTCAACAGAATCGTTATCCCTCGTACTACGCAATTTAAAATTTAAAATACAATCAATACCACTTCTGGCAGAAAAGATCGGTCTTCCTCCATCGAGCAAGGGGGAGGAACGTACGATTCGTCTACTCTCGATCAAACAAATGCGATCGGCAGCCCTTTCATCCGAGCATAACTGCCAGTCGTCGCGTCATTTATCCATCGGATATCGCGTACACCCTGTAATTACCCCGGATAACGTAATACCAGACGTGTGTAAACAGGAACGATGGCGCGGGGAGGTTCTATGTATTCGCAATTAGGGGAATAAAATGTACGCATCGTTAATTATACCAATATTTACACGCATCCGCTGCGCAGTAGCGCAGGCGTGTGCAGAGGCGAGCAATCTGTCGGCGATTCACGTCGATCCCTGTCACCGTCTCTCGCCCGATCGTCAATTTCCCTGTGTGCCTGATATGCTTTTACCGCGCCGTGCCGCGCCGATATTAAATGTTTGCAGGCAATTTCGGCGTAATCGGCGCCCGCGATCCCGTTTTGCAGTTATTACGGCCCGCCCAGAGCTGACGTGTCTCGTGTTCCAGCATGGATATCGAGCGTTATTAAAAGCCCTCCGCCGCGCTAACGCCGAGAGAACGGAAGCTCGAGCGTGGACGCGGCGGGAATGATCGAGCAGTGCTTCTTCAAGGTGCTTCCCCGACACAGGGGGACATTGCAGGAATCGATTTTAAGGGTTATGTATACGCACACCAGGGTGCTTTGAGAAAAATTGATTTTTTACTGTAAAGTGTATAATCTTTTGAACTTGTGTTCAAAATATTTGGTTAAAATCTATTATACTTATAATTGAAAAAGCTGCACAGTCGAACATTCCTGTAGGATTTAGAATTCTAGTGTGTTCCCTGGATATAGATCTTTCTATTTCGTTAGTATGTATGCAGTGTTTTGTGAAAGATATTTGGGGAAATATTTGATTGAATTCCTTTGAAGGAAATACGGGGATTAATAGTAGTGGTAATAAGAGCAAGGTAATAGTGCATTGAAGCTAATAAAAAATTGCAATGGATACATCGAGTATGTTACGTTTGAAACAGATAGTGTCAAACCTACCTAACGTCTATTTAGAAAGATCCAGCAGAGATGCATTAGTCGTAATTGTAGGTTTGATGGCGATCGTTCCGCGTCCATTTTGATAATTGCATTGATAGATATGAACATTCGTCCTTTTTATCGCAGATTAATGCTGTGTACTATCCACTTATCCACTATACGTACATAGTATACACTATACACTTCATTCTCCCAATGGTGATTCCTTGTACAAACTAACTTCCACGGTCTCCTAATTATTCCCATAAGTCAGTGGATTAAAGTATAATTCCTATTCAGCCTCTCCTAGTCTACTAGGACGTGCGATGCATTATACACGTACATTGCACCGGAACACACGACATTTCGTGGTAATTACGTCGTTGGTAACACGGTCTGCAAGTTAACAGACCTGTTTATACGTGCATACAATCGTTAAACCTTTCATGCTTACGAGTACAACTTCCCTGACACCAACCACAAAAGATGACATTCTACAAAGAGACCTGGTACCTATGCAGTGCAAAAAATGAATTTTCTCAAAAGACACTGAGTCCACGAAAAATTGTGAATCGCATCAAATATCTTCAGACCACTCAACCCAATTCAACAAACCCGCTATGGAAATATGTAAATAGTAACTACATATGTACTAAGGATCCTAACAGTAAACGCCAAAGCAAAGCTAAACGAAAAGCAAAGTGATTGCCCAAGTTATCCAGCCAAGGACAAAATTACAATACGTGGATACTGCACACGAATCGATGCACACACGGCATACAATTACAAGGCCACAATCGCGTTGCCCCTCGGACGCGGGCGCGAGAGGGTAAACGTTAACGCACACGCATCCAGTCGGCAACCAGCTCGGTGTAATCGTCGATGATTGCCCTTTATTACAGCAACGGTCAAAGCACGGCCCGGAATCCGGTCCCCTCGGCCCGCTCTCTCGCAATGGGCGATGGATTCGTCGGTTCACGAAGATGCGCTTCACGAAAGCCCTGGCGGTCTACTCGTTACGGGCCTCGTGCGTGTGCCCACGCCGAATGCATGGTACGTTTCCTCGGAATCGAAATCGTAAGGAACACCGAGTGCTCGTTCCTTCGGGGTCCCGATCACGTGGCCGATCGTTTCGCGAAAACGACGCTACTCCTGAAGAACACGCTCGTGTTTTAACTAACGAGGACACGTTGCCAACCTGAAAAGCCGGAGTTCATTGAAACTTCGGTGTGAATGTGATCCTTGCATATGTACTCCAATATGCTCTTGTAGGTAACAAGATTTGTTTTAATATAAGACACACTTTTACACTTCGGAGAAGAGGACTCGAGCTGGGTCCGTGAGTAAGGCGGAAAGTTGGAATACAAGTGTCTTGTGGGTTTCATCGGGACCTTATTTATTAGCATAAATGGTGGTTCCTTGTGCACTAGGAATTCTTCAAAGTAATGACTCCATGTATACAGGAAGATTCTAGTAATGTTGCGTTTAGAAATTATTCTGGGTATTAGTAAGATCGTGAAAATAATTGGATATCGGTCGATATGTTGTTGAAGGTATGAACTTATTTGTCATTTTTATTGAGCAACGTGTATATCATTTATAAATCTTCCATGGTGCGTGAAATTCATCCTCGTTGATCGTTGGTGTATTGTGGTAATAAAAGTAACAGAATGCAGTGTAAAACGGCAACCCGTTATATTATAAAAGGAGCGATGAAAGTCTTTGATCTTATGTATTTTTCTTTGGAAGTTCTTCGTAGGAAATCATCAGTTATCAACGGATCGAACATCATCGATCCTCTGCACTGTTATTTCGACGAGTACAGATTGACTCGCGTCAGTATCGATTTCAATCACTTTGTAACAAGAAGTCTTTGATCGCGTAAAAACACGCAACGGAAGGATGCACGAATCGACTACCTCCTCTGAATGGCCCAAAACGAAAATTAGAGCAGCCGTAGGACCGTTTTCGTGTTTGTTAAGTGATTCTTGCACATTTCATCCCCTGCAGGCGGGTTTACATAAATCGAGGTGTTTAATTAAAGAGCAGCGTGATATTATCTATGATGGGAGCATTCTTTAACGTGCTCGTATCAGTCTGAATGAATTTTAAGCTTAAGGGCAGTATAAGAAGTAAACACACTCTTGTAAATGTGGAAACACGAGGTAATTACGCGCAAAGTTGAAACGTATGGGTATCTCGAATATACGAACAGGGGAATTTTGCAAATTATATGCTCCAATTTTTTTATAAGTGAGTGGGTAATAATTTCTGCATCTCAGTGTAAGCAGCAATTATTTTAATTCACGATTATGTTAATCGGTAGATTGAAATACAATTATCGGTGCAGAAGAGTAACAACACACTTTTAATCTGTGATTTTGTTTAATCTTCCTGAACTCGCGTGTTGGTCTCACAGACCAGTGCGAATACGAAATACGCTCATTTTTCAGAAATCATTAATACCCGGTCCCCGCACCTTGTACTTTCCTAAAATAGTTCTTAGGATGATAACAGTGGCTTTCCGCATATTATTGAAGACTGTTTCGGAAGACTACTAAAGCAAGAAATATTATGCATTGAAAAATCACGCGAGTTCGGGACGGTTAACTATCATGAACTTGGTGTGAGCTACTTTATGCAAAAAATAAAAGTCCACTGTTCTTTGGAACAAGATATATTTATTTATAATTTCGGCGATTCTGAAAGAAATTATTTTTACGTTAAATTATATTTCACATCTATTCCTAACGACGTGCTCGGTAGAACACGTTGCTTCCATACTTACGCTACTCTTAATCCCATCTCTAACACTGTGTACCCTCCTCATTGAAACGTGTACAGCAACCGCAAAACGACGAATCCTTCGCTCCTGATGCGATTAGAATACCCAGGGTTCAATCGCACGCGGCTCGACGAGGAGTTCGCGTGCATTCTGTCGATTTTGTTTCCGAGAAGGCAAAATAACGTGATACACGATCATGAGGTTCTCGTGAAATCCGTCCAAGTTTCCCCAAGGATGCTTCAATCTCTTCCGAAAGGAACAGTATCGAATGCAATTGTATGAGTTACGCTTACAAGTAAAGTTACTATGACTCTTAGAGAGTATCATTTTCAAGGTGCTCCAAAAAGGAATAATATTTCTCTTAATATTATTTTTTATGAATAAAACGAGGAACACCATAAATGGAGCGCTACAAATTTCAGAAGCGAATCAGCTAGCACTTTGAAAAGAAATTTGAACTACGATCGCTCTAATAGAAGAATTAATATTTCAGTGAAGCGTACAACATAGCCACCAGCAAAGATTGTAGAAATTGGTGTCGGAGGTGTTCCTAATAAATGTCCATCTATCAAAACTCTACATCTCGTAATAATTTGAATTATTGAATTATTGTGCCAAAAGAGCATTATCGTTTCATCTTCGCACGTTTCACGTAGCCAGAATTTTACACAGTGGCAAACACAGCTGCATTGACTCGTCAGCGGCTATATTTGTCAAACTTCTCCCTAATTATGCACACACTGTCCCCTTCGCTCTCCTGTATCGCCAATTACAGTCAGCGCTCCTCTTTATCCGTTATCATGTGCTCGGTTGAAGGACGCCAAGTACGACGACTGCTGGGCCCCCGTAACGAACACTCTAAAACGTTTGCGCGGCCATGTAAATTTAGCAGTGGAGAGCGTCGCTTCGAAACGAATCGTTCGAACTCGAAAGAAGAGCGGGACGACAGTCGTGGAGGATGGGCAGAATTATGGGAACGATATCACGGTCGTTGCACGAAAACGGCCTGGAAACTTGCCAGTCGGCCCCATCTGCGTGTACGTTGCACTTGTTGCGACGTAGACGTCGGCGTCGCGGAGCCACGCGATTCCGGGTACGGATCCCCGATTCCCTCGACGCGCTCAACTTTTGACTGGTATAACGGGGACAGGTCGCTGGAATACCGTGTCACAGGACCCCGACGACGGGTTCTACGGCTTTGAACACTGAAACAACGAGTAACTGAACTGGTGATCGGTCCTTTCGATGCTTCCAACGAATCTGGAGTGACTTGTTCTTAAAACACTTTAGCTAAATGATGAGAATTTTCCTATTTCATAGGCCAAGTAGGCTGCAGCCTTGGGCGGACAATTTTATAGCCGCAAAATTTTAGGCGAAGGAAATTGAAAAAGGTAGCAAAATATTTCTGCCCGAAACTTTTTATTTTTTCATCGACAATAATAGCATAGATTTCTGATAATAAAATGTCTATCTATGTTCCCTAACACCGAAAGTGAGGGGCGATCTTTAAACACAGAGGCTTGACAACAATTTCAAAATTAATTTACTTTCTTCGTTACATAGCGAATTAGCAATAATTCATATGCGAGTTGTCATATTGAATTAATTTGAAAATTGTCTCAACTTTGTTAAATTAAAATATTTGATAATATTTCACGGAAAGGATGGAAGACGCCACTGTACTATAAAATAAAGAACACTTCAAATTATCTGTACCTGTAATTTCAATCCTAACTTCAAAATTATCTTCGAGGCAGCTTCTTAGCCTGTGGATTCATCGATGATGCCTCCAAATTCAGTAACGATCTAACTTGCATTCGAACATCGTTTCGGTGCATTCGATGGCGGTGAGTGTAGGTGCATCGTTCTATTGATGCACCGAGGTCGTGACAAAGGATTTATCGTTACCTAAAGTTTCTTAACTGGCAATCGTCGTTAACGGAAACAGGAAGCCTCGGGATCGAAGCGAATCCCAAAATGGAAGGGCTTATCGTCATCGATATCGGGGCGGAACGGTATAATCGCGATCGCCTTATCGGTCGGACGATATTAACAAGCAACAGTCTGGCCAGCAGCTTTGGCAATGAAAGATGGGAACAGGGGTTTCTGGAGGCTGTAGAAGCAAGAAAGGAAGGGCGTAAGATGGAAAGAGGCGAGGAATGGATGGCTGAAAGCGAAGAAGAGAGCTGGGACGAGCGGAGAGGCATGCCTGGCCCGCCTTGCGCTCGCTACTCTCCAGAGCCAGGTTCAACGACACGCCTCGCCTTCTTTGTAGTAAACAACCTGGCGTAGACTCGCTCGTTGCCTTCTAGCGCGAGTATAGTGGTTCTCAGTCGGTCCTCCCTCTGCCCCGTTTAATTAGTAACAAACGATATCCAGCTTGGACAGAAAGATGCCCTCGATTTCCTTCGATTGGAGTATCCTTTTCAGGGCCCAAAACTTTTATGCCAGAAAAAACGTGAAATAGGGAACACGTTTTGTCAGCCCGTGGCAACGAAGTCGTTCAACTTTTGCAAACAGAACCAAGAAGATGCTACCACGAATTTGTGAACTCGCTACAGTTCAACGACCTCGTCATTCATTATAATACGTCCCAAGTATCATGAAATTAATACCATTAGCACGTACGACCCCCGATATCAATGAAACATCGCCACGGTACACCTCAGAATTCAATTTAGCGCGGCACAAATGAGGATGATTAATTAAAAAATCCTCCGCATTTTTCAAGCCCGGTCGGGACACGAGTCGCGGGCGTTTTAATCAACAGAACGATACATAATCCCTCACGGTGCGGCGTGGTAATTAAAAATGGCGAGGGAGAAGCATCGCCGCGCCTATACGCGCCATCGATCATTTCGCAGCCACCTAACAGGACAACTATTTTCTATGGCGTGTTTACTATAATGAGGCCAGGCGATCGTGCAACGACCCGCGGCACCGAGGGCAGCCATGCCTTCCTTTCTTATGGCCAAATTACAAGGGAGAAGGGATTAAGAAGGTCCATGGCCCGTGGGCTTCACCAGTTACATTCACGAGGCGTGTTGTTTAAATCGGCCCTCGCCCCGTGGGAATTGCGGTGTACGCGACACTTTTTCTCTTCCTCCTAACCTCTTCCACCTTCTCTCCTCCCTCTTCCCTTTTATTTTTCTCAGCATTGTGCCTCGGTCGCCGACGCAATCGCAGCGATTCTCAAGTCCGTTCCGTACGCTCTCCTCGATCTGATAATTGAAATCGACCCCGCTCGATGAGACACGCGGATCCATGACTGGCCAATCGAAGGGGGCTATTCATTAATTAACGAAGTGCAACCGGTCACGCGTTATGAGTTAATGGAAACCCCGTGGAAGGGGTAATCGGTCAGGAGAATCTATGGTCATGCAAGGCCAGCGTTTCGTTCGTTATCGCGCCGGAAACCACCCCTCCAGCGTTCATAGATAATAATTCTCCACTCTTCTTGTGTCGTGTACAGCTCTCTGTGCAGTGTCATGCTGTCTTGGGTCACCATTTTTTGCAAGTGATATTACTATTTATCCATCTTCGGGCACTATTAATACTATTATGATTCTAGAGGGCATAAGTGGGATGTGTTATGTTTTTTGTCGCAGTTCATCTGATACTGATCCATTTCCAAAACACCCTATAGTCTATCATTGTGTTCATTATACTTATTTTTGAGTGCACGAATTCAAATGACTCTTTCTAAAGCAATATTAGGTTCTACCAGTGGCGCACTCGGGATTTAATCTTGGGGGGAGCCCAGTTGAACGGATAGAAATATTTTTAATGCAAGTTCAATGAAATTCATTAGGTGATTGTAAAAATTTATTTAAAGAATAAAATCCAGTTTTCTTATCTTTTTACAAAGCCCTTCTTTGGGGGATGCCAGGGCCCCTTGGCCCCCTTCTGGGTGCGCCACTGCAGTAAACATCCCAGCACTAGTGCCACAGTCCTCACTATACTTCCTGGTCTTTCTTTCCCATGATTCATTTTTCTATCCCTTAAACAAATGACGCTTCTCCCCCTTCTAAAACTTGTAGACTGTAGACCGGAATGAAGTCTTCGACTATCTTTGACTTGTTTTTCACGACCAAGGGAAACACAGACCAAAGAACCATTGAGAAGAGCTTAATAATGGCCAAGACGTGTGCTGAAAGGTTTACGGATGGAATATGTCATTCAACGTATACACCACCAGTTGCAAATGTCACTCGTCCTATTCTGTAGCACCGCGAACAATGTCAGTAACATCTGTTACTCAAGTGTCGAGTTAATGCGGGCTTGTGTTGCAAGAATAAGGTACATTGTATTTAAGCAACACTGAAGACCGTGCTAGGCATAGTGGTAGGAACAACGAACTCCAAGAAACCACTGATGACACGTACAGACGTGGTATCTGATGGTCATAGTGAATCGCAAATAGTATCTTTGCTTTTCTGACGTGTAGAGTGCTGAAAAGTTGGTTCAGGACTTGCATGGTACCCACTCTTTGAACTGAGCAACACATATCTAATACACATTGATCGCAATGTTAAGTCTGTAAGATTAGACAGTATCAGCTAATTTTACTCTTCACCCAAAGAAACAAAGAATAAAATAGTCAAATCTATAGTAGATATACGACAATGTGATCTACATTCTACAAAGTAGAAATCGTCTGAGAATGACGAATCCCAATTAAGTCTCGTTGTCTGCCACGTTGCCACAAGTTTCCTGTAATAAGAGAGCGTGGGGTACACACGAACGCGGGGTAATCGCGAATGCGATGTTACGGCGTTTTAATAAATAAAAACGATGTTCCCTCTCCACTAGCTAATTGTTTAGATCGTATCCAACGCCGGGCAGAAAGTAATAAATACAGAACGCTTATGCTATTCAAGATAAACACAATTTATTATTTACATCATGATTCAAGTAATATTTTGTCCATTTCAATTGCATGTAATTACTGTTAAATTAATGATACAATTGTTTTTTTTTTAGTTGAAATAAAGCACTATTTTACCAACATTTTGTGACGCCAAGGCGTTGCTTGGATTATGATTCTAACCTCTGAAATAAATTCTTTTTTATTTTTTGATGTCGTGGGGCAATGACGAACAACTCGGTTGGGGTAATTCCGAACCTGCGAGATTAGCAACGATAACCGATTTTGATTAAATTTTCAGCATGTATAAAACTTACTTAAGTCTACAAAAGGGATTTTTGAATTTTCATACAGGCTCAGCCAAAAAAAGTTTAAAAAACGACCTTTACTATTTTTTTCGATATTCCAACCAATTGCAATTTTTTTCTAACGCACAAGAAAAGGAATTTCACAAATACATTAGGTAGAGGTTGTAGCAACGTTTCTTATGGGATGACCATTGAAATCGCGTTTTCGCTGCGACTTCTGCGATATTTAGCACTCTGTTCGTGATTACCCCACGGCAAGTCGGGTAATCACAAACACCAAGGGTTTTGTGTTTTCACTATAAAGTTGATTTTTATTATAATTTTTAAAAAAATCGTTACAGTACTTTATAGATGAATAGTTTAAGTACGTTTGTACATAATAAACAAATTCATTTCTCACATAATATTCCCTATGTTTGCTTTGTTGCTTAGGTGTTCCTAATTACCCCAATCTCCCCTACATCAAAAGTATGGTTTTGAGCAACTCACATATGTCACATAAAACACAGCGCGTGTAATACACATATTTATTATATTCCACGTCCCGAATCCGAGATATCATTCGCGTCTCCGAAACGCAGATCCTTATCAAACCTGATTTATATACATATACCCGTTTACAATTTAATTAAACTGCATCATCTGCGTGTCCAGTTGATTCAACTAACAAGTGTCGTCGCTTAATCATCCATCTTACCGTTCACTTCCGTTTGGTACCCGATAAATCAGCCACTATGGTAACATTAAATTCTTCCGGACGTGCACCGGCAGGGCGGCACACAAAGAGACCGTCATACACGGTTCCTGATACAGCTCATACATCCCAACTGTCGTCTATGCCTCCTCGGGAACACGCATCTGTTGCATCCGTTGCCCGAGTGTCCAGCCGTGGTTACCCCGTGATGCAAAGGGTGAAGACAACGTATAATTACACAATACCGAATTGCTCGGCGCATCGCTCGTGGCATACACCCCGAAGGCGGGTCGCGAGTGCCTGCAACATTGATATACAATCTGCAACAAGCTTGGGACTTCGTTCGTCGCATGCCCTTTCTCCTTTCATTCCTCTCATGGTTGTCTGTTAGTCGCCCGGTATGATTACACGGCACTGTGCGTGTTTTCAGCCTTCAGGTGTCACAGCCGTGTCATGGTGAAGGGTTGTTTTTACTTAACCAGGCCGCGAGCACATTGCTGTCGAAGAGAGGAGTACCCAAACCGATTGGCAAGTCGGTTTACCGTCGAAATTAAACGCCGTCCTCTTTATTAAACCGATGTAGAGGCTGATAAGGCGATCACGGATAGGAGGGGCCCGGTTAGAACCTGCATAGGTGGAAGGGAAGCTATACATCACACTGAAGGCATCGGGAACCGTAATGACTAAATTGCGAACTTCCAGTGCGCCTGCACTTTCGTGCCCGTGCCTTGATTCGGGCTGACATTTTTTGCGCGGAAGTGACACACTGTATCGGGCACAGCAATTTGCGGGCGAGCTTTCCGTAAAATGCTGTTGGGTGGTTGCAGTTGGGGTAATTGTGGGTAGTATGGAAAAAAATTAGGGGAGGATGAGTTTGAGGAGGCGATAGCGTTGAGCTTGAAAGTGTTCTTGCTTGGAGCTGGCGCGATACGACGTGTGCAATCGGGAATGCTGTTGGATCGGTAGCTTCTCTTTGAAGAGGGAGGCTAAATTTCGGATGGTATGGGATCAGTTTCTGAATATTAAGTGGGCATTATCGTAGTGTTTTAATAAAGGATGTTAAGACGAATGTAGCAAAGGGCTGGACGATATCTTCTAAAGAGTTGAAGAGGTTGGAACAAGTAGACTTGATGGGTTGCTTGATTGGTGAAGTCAGGGAACACTTGTTGGAAGATGCACCGAAGATTCGCATAAATTATTCCCCCCGTGAAATTTCCCCACGAACAAGCATCAGAAGAAAGAGGGAAGCCAATTACACTGTTCCCCAAACGAAATTACCACCCAGAATTCTTAATCCTGTCAAAGTTACTTTCTTCGCACGCAACATCTTTAAACGACGTCCATCCTCGAAGATCGTTTCGAAGTTCCCTGCACGCGAACTGTCGAGACTTCGAAGGTGGTTGAATTTACGATACGTAACTTCTTTTTTATCCGGTGGGAACAAGGGTTTAAGTCGGTCCACTTTCTCTTCCGTCGTTGCCGAAAGCACTCTGCATCCTGAGTTGGATCTGGAAGAACTGAACAGGTTCTGTTTTTGAACCACGCATGTACAATTTCTTTGTATTTTCACGATTCTTATAATTAATATTCTTCGAGCTCTTCAAGCATAAAGTGTGTGCTTTTGGAGAAATATTTTATTTTATCAAAGACGATACTCAACTCTTAGCTTCATATTGCAGTATTCATGAAAGCTTTCCGTTTCCTACAATTACATACGCTTCTTTACCGAATTCGACCCTGATACAATCTATAATCACTCTACAGTTACTACATAATATTTAATAACCCAGCTACAAATTCCTAGAATTTCCAACGATCCTTCACAAACATTTACCCCCTTGCAGATTTACTTGGACTTAAATCAAATTTCAATCTCCCCTATTAACCATCATTCACATCTTACAAAACCGGAAGGGAAAGGGAGAACGAAAGCGTGCGAAGGTTCGAAAACTGTGCGCCACGCAATTTCGCTGGCCGATCGCGCGGGCTTAATTAGAATTTATGAAGAGAATGCTAGCCGGCTAGAGCGGCGCGCCTGTATAAACACAACGATATCATTTATGCAGGAGACTCGACGGACCGCGGGGCGCAATTAATATAAATGATGGATTATTGCCCTGGCTCTCTCGACAATGCCGGATGCGTACACGCATGTCGCCGGGGAGACGATGCGCGTGTGTACACGCCTCTGTCGAATACGCCTATTTAGCCCCGGTACAATCTGGCTAAAAATTGCAAAAGCCGAGATCGCGGACGCCAGCGCGTTAAATATGCACGGGCCCCTGGTTCAGCTAATTTTTTAAAGAGATACAATCCCGCCGGGAACGCTCGTCCACAGTTTTCCCGATATTGATTGAACCCCGCTTTCGCCGTTTTCACGTCCGGCTAGCGTTAATTACTCCGTTGCGATTGAACGGCTCTGTCTGGGCGCTAGACGCTCTTCATTTTCATTAATTTCATGAATAAAACAGCAAAAATACATTACACTCGACGGCGATACTTGAGCTTCGTGCTTCACGCACAGTGCGTGAGATTGATCGTTTTCGTCGACTGCAGTTCCTTCAAACTTAGTGTTCCGTGTAACTATGTGGCAATGAGAAGAGATGCATCTGGTTCTTTGCAAATGCACAATGTATTTTTATTCCGGTAAAAAGGTGCGCGGGTTTCACACGTTTCAGTCGAATGCTTGCAGTCCGAGCGGACCACGGAGGATCCTTAGCATTAATGAACCGCGGCGCACGATCATAAACCACAGGATGCAGAAGGTATCTTCGCGTGACGCGGGTATCGCCTCCGTTCGTATCGCGCGGGCAGAGCAAACGAGTAAACAGCCGTGCAATCGACGCGGGATCGCCGCCCCGCGAAAAGAGGATCGCGTATTCGCGGTAATCTGCACTTTGCTTTCATGCCGGCTTCAGGAGAAAGTTCGGATCTTCGGGCAGCAGCAAAAGCGTGAAAAAAGGCCATGTCTGAGGCGTGAGAGGTCCCGGCACGACCACCTTCGCTTATTATCCCTTTCCCTCCCTCTCACTATCTCTCTCACTCTCTGCACCTGCAGCCAGCTACGAGACCTTTTATCGGTGATTATCCTTAATCGGAATAAAACCGCCTATGCTTTTATCTTAATGCAGCGGCAAGTGCCCGCGAAGAGGCTACCAACGCGCACGATAGTGCCCCAAGCCCCTTGCTTGGGGCCCCTTGGTCATTTTCCCGTTACTCTTTGTGAGAAACACTTGGAACGCAAGAATTACGTGGATAGTACAGGTGTATTTATTGCGAATATTCTTTGAATCTCTGCTTAAAGGAAGGGGAACCTCGAGATTATTAGAACGGAGCTATACTGAGTCCATCCTAAGAATAATCCTGTTCCACGCAGGGATGATTCTGAGGCTGGTTGGTCCGACCCCCACTCAATCGCCTACGATTTTCTCCGTCTTACCGCCTGTTACCTTTTTGTCAATCGCCTGCGTCGGGCCCGTAGGCCGTAGTAGGGGCTGCGCAGAACAGTCACAAAATGGTCTGGGCGTAGGATTATTCTTAGGATGGATTCAGTATAGTTTCGTCAACCTCCTAACTTTGATACAGTTCTTTGCTTATCATGTCACATTTACTGGCAGCTGATCCTCATCGAACTTTACATCTCCAGTCCACTTTCCCCCAAAAACGTCCCCTCTTTTTCGAGGATATATTTGCCGCGCAACAGAGTAACAGAAACCATGCACACCATGCACGAGAATTATTCCTCCAAGTCTACGTTCCCTCATCTCATGATCACGACCCTATTCTAATTCGCGGAAACCATTTCACGCGAAAGGTCCAGCTTGAAGCTTCCAATTAAATGTGCCAATCCTCGCTACTCCCTAGGCTAGCTGGCATAAAACCCTCATCGGTGGCCCCCGGATGGTCCCACGGCTGCCCGCGTCACGCCGTAATTTCCAGGGCACACTTTTAACGGCTACAATGCGATATTGGGAGGTCGCGCGAGCGCGAAAACAAAGCGACCCGCTTTAAAAATCGTCTCCGGTGCGCGTGGTTGGCCAGCTCCTTTCAGCCGCCACATGTCGGGGCAGGACAGCGGCGCTCCGCAGCCCTCGTGCGTCCCGTTTCACGAGATACAGAACAATGCCGGGGCCATTTCGACAATCCCGTCACGCGGTCGTCGCGAGATAGAATCGGGGAAAATTTTCTGCCGGGGGGTGGTGTCGCGGGGCGGAGGGCAGGAGAGAGAAAAAAATCTACCCCGCGTTGCTCGTGACGCGCGGCGAGCGGACCTCCACGCTGTCCCTTTCTTTCCTCGTCTCTCGGCTGGTCGCGAACGGAGGAGGAGGAGGCAACCCCTTTTGTACGGCGAGAAGGAGGGTGTGCGCCCCGTATACATACGCGCCCTTGATAGCCGGAGAGATTGAAAATAATAACGGTCGCAAAAAGCATGCCGCTGGAGGAGAGGGGAAAAAAAAACGCCACGCCAGCCCGCCGTACTTTTTAATCCACGGAACACTCGCGGCCGTGATATGCAGATTTCACGAGCTACCTTTTCCCCGTCTCATCCGTGGCCCCTCTAACCCCCGTTTTTTTTTGTATTTTTTTTATTTCGAAGGGCTATGGGGGGCTCTTTCCCTTGCCCCCCGTTCGACGTTTTTTTCGTACGTCCCTGCCGCAGCGATCGCTTTAGTCCCGCCACTAAATCAATCGAGCGTTATCCGGGATCCCGACAGTCAAATGGTAATATCGTTGAATAATCTTGGCTGGCGTGTGTTGACCTCACGGATGCCGCTCGGCGGTAATTTGTACGCGAGCGTGCTTGCAAATGCCTCCGAACGGCATCGACTTTCTGGCGATAATGTTGCCCGGTGATTAATGTTTGTTCGTCGGTTTTGTCGTAGCACTAACAGTCAGTAACTTCGTACAGTAAAATCTCTTTTATAGAAACTGTGTCACCTGAATATACTAACGTACAGCGAATTATGGTGTTATTAGCGGAGGCGACGTTCTTTCCATTGGATGACAGAATATTAATTTAACAGACATTTTATTATATTAATTATAACAGATATGGAATATGGCTCCGATGGACTTTCGTTGTTACTACGTCATAATTGAAGAGGCACTGTAGAAAACACTGTAAGTGCCAAAATTAAAAAAAGAATTTATCGGAAAATGCTCTATGTGTTAATGGTAATCTTATAGTATAGAATTTGATTTTTGGCACTTACAGTGTTTTCTACAAGGACTCTTCAGTTCTGTTACTCGCATTTTCTCAACCGAAGTGTAAACGCATATCTCATATTTAAAATAAAGTTTGTTATTTAATTAAGACACCAGTGTTTTCCTACATCGCAGCACTGTCTGCGAGACGAATAAACTTCTACGCCCTGGTGACGTGTATCGGTGTTTCGTTCGTCCTAAAGGACCGTAGCCGCTGTTGCAGTTAAAAACTTCGACTGACCAGAAACGACGAAAATATCGGGGAACATTTTTCGCCCGAGGTAATCTCGGGAACCGGTATTTCGTGCAAGCAACGAGAGGAGTGTCCTGCTTCGATTTAATAATGAGCCGGAGATCGTCGGTGTTAAAATATCATTTGCACTCCGGCCACTCTCCTCGTTTCTTTTTGTAATCATTGGTCCCTTCGATTACAGGCTGTATCGGTAAATTTGGCCAGGCAATATGCAGGTTGTCTCGTAATATTCGGTGCAGAGTTCCGAGGTGAATTCAGGAGCGAAAGAATGTTCATCTTAATTCGTGCCCACTGTAATCTTCTTATTGGGCTTCAACCTCTGCTGAGAGAATTCTAAAGAGAAATCTGCTTTCGACCTTCATGCATCTTTAAATATCATCCCTCTGTTGTACCCTTGCAGATCCTGATTCGAGGGAAATCAGTGGCACAAATAATGGCTGAACGTCGTTGTGTCTTGCGTCTCGATGAAAGCGAGAAAATCGATAACGAATGATAGTACCGTGTTATATTGTTTCTACGGGGGTATGGAGCCTTATTGGAATTCAAGGCGTCACGCGTCTTCGCGATAAATACGCATGGAGCGATTCATCGCTAATGCCTGAAGGCGCGCCGACGATATATCATATTTATTAATGGATCGCAGCGTAATACGCTTTTCCGAAACACTTTACGCGCTCGCGGGCTCGGCTGAATTTTAAAACACGCAGGAAGATCTACTGTCGATTGTTTTGCTGACGTTGCATCAGTTTTTTTTATTAGGACGGTGCAAATCTCGTTTGCTTTATCGCATCAAAGTCTTTATCCAGAGAAAAAATATATTGCAAGTTTAAATTTAATGAAAGTATTTTCCTTTCTGACCTTTTGCCACTTTTTGGCTAAATGTAGGTACACATTTCACATTATTACATAGAAATCTGAATCTGGATTAAATCTCCGACACGTCTGCCAGATGTAAATCATGAAACTGAATGATGATTAATCTGTTAAAAGTACCTGTCAATTCTAATGTACTAACCCTTAGCCATGACTCACGCATAACCCAATATTGTTCAGCTATGACTTCCCCGCAAATATGCAGCATACCCTTAATCGCTACGTAATTGTAAACTCTGTATCATCCCTGCTATCCATCGTCATCCTAGTTACTGCTCATCCTACCAAAGTCCTGCACTCCTGCCCTATTCCGTCATTCTTACTTTCCGAAACCCTCAAAACCCCACTACATCTCCTCATCAACAGCTATTACTTATTACAGCTATTATTATTGGATTAGGTTGCAAAACGGCATATATGTTGAACCTCGTCTATTTATCACATAAGTTTTTTTTTCTTTCTTTTTTGTTGTTTGTAAATGTGATAAATAAAGGCGAATTATTATTATTATTATTATTATTACCATTCCAAAAGCCACCAGCCTCAGACACAGAGTTCCAGTTTGAGACAGTCAAACGTTGAATACTCTTAATTTAGTATAACGAATATATTATTGATAAACGGAAGATCAGAATATTCTCTGTGTCCATTACAGAATCAACCCCATTACTGATCTTGACCTAAAAAAAATCTAAATATTAAACTCACCCACTACGAGGTATCCATCTATCGCTATTATATCCACCACCCTCACCTAAGTCATCATACACACAAATCCAATAGAACACGAAGAACCGTGTTACAATTAATCTGAACCATGTCCGTCAGGTCCAGCGACAAAATTCTTTACCTCCTTCCTCGTTCGCGCGGTGCGTTGGCAAACGAAGCTCGGACGGGCGAAAGCGTGTGGAAGTACGAGAGCCTGCTGGAAGCGTACGCGCGGCCTAAGTAAAACATCAGTTGTAACGAGCGAGCCGAGATGCCGCGGAAGGCAGGCCCTCGGTGCTGTCGCTTTCATCGCATCAGCAGACGTCGGTCCTCGTGAAAGCTGTCATTGTGCTGGCTCATCTCCGACGATGCGGGCCCTACGCGGCATCCGCGCGTTACCAGCCCGCGTGTGCATGCGAGAATGCACATGCAGCCAGCAGCTCCTTCGGGCAGCGCGTTTTTTGCTCCAGAAATACGGTCCCTGCAGTCAGTCACGGGCACGCCGTGTATATCCACGTTCACAGCTGTCCCGGCCCGTCCTTTTCATCCCGCTCAAACAATAACAACCATTGTCTGTTTGCTTATATAAACCCCCCGAACCACGGCTCGAATTAAATTCTCCTCGTGCGCCTGGCAGCCGTGAATACCATGGGCCCAGGATCGACGAAATTTAGAAAGGTGAACCTGTCTTGCTGCTCGACACCGAGGATCGCTTTAGGGGCTGCTTTCACCCCCTCAACATGGACTATTACAAAAAATACCTGTCAAATATTTGTCACTATTCTAAAAACCTGCAGAGTCTCATCAAAATCGGCGTGGGCGGATTTGATATGTTTCATTGCGAGGTACTTTGTCTGTTAGAATTTGTGCCACGAGTGGTTGGTCGGGGCTGTTCTTGGCGGGGGCGCAGAAGGTGCATCCACACCTGGGTGAGGAAACCTAGGGGCGGCCTCAGGCCGTTTATTATATGTAAAATTTTGACTAATAAGAATAATAATCGAAATTATTTTGTATGATAACTGTTTACTTTTATATCTATAGAGACATAATTTTAAACACTGCATATCAAATGCGTAATTAAAGAATATTATATTAATAAGAGCGGCAATATTGTTTTTGCACCTGGGTGGCAAAAACCCAGGAACGATTCTGTAGTTGGTTATACAAGAGGGATTAATTCTACTACGATCTCTGGGTCCTTTGCGACCCACTCGCGGTTTCATGTCTTTGGGCGTTCTTCTAACTTTGTGAAAAATATAAGAAACTTGTTCTTTGGCATTAGATGCAATAGCAGGATTAAGAAGATGTTCGGTGACAAAGAGTAACAAACTTAGTTTCACTTTACATTGAACATTTGTAAATCATGAACAAAACAGAAAACAGCGTAGTGTCTGTTTCATAAATGCCGTCGAATCTCCTTGAGAAATGGCCGAGGATGGGAGCCGGCGATTTTTGAAACGCTTTGTATGTAGATCATCAATAACCTTCCATCGTGGCTTCATAAGACACACGGGGCATACTTCGGAAAGAGGCGAAACGGATTTGGTGAAAGACAGCAGGCTCTGCTTCGCCAGTGATATGTGCACCGAGACGCTGTTTATTAAGACAAACGATTCTGGGCGTGATAAAAAAAATGAGTCGCAGGGGGTCGAAGGACAGAGGAAGGGTGCCCTGGCAATATTTCGAACGAGCCAGCGCCATCCGGTTATTAATCCACTCGCTGGAAACCCGATGTTTTCGTCGCGTTCACCAATGGGTCGTTGCTCGTTGCTTCAGTGGCTCTCATTCCTCCAGTTTCATCGAGTAATCTCACTGGTTTAATACACAAATAATAGACTCAGTATCACTGCTATTCACATCTCCATTCGTTCAGTTCAATTCCATATTTATCTTCTAATCCTACCGCAATTTCCCTAATCAAATATTCAGATTCTTCCCTTAACATCATCCTAAGAGCTCAAAATTTTATCTTACGCCAAACTCGACGCATACATACTCAATTTAAATTTACTCCCTCTAATACAAAATATAGGTACTCATCTGTTTTAAATATTCATCTATTACTTAAAGTGCTCAAAATAATCGACGGAGTTACACCAGCAGACAATCCTCCAATTACTCTGTGCATATCACAAGCTGGATGTCGAGCTTCGTAACTCATCAATACCCCCAGGCCAAGCCACAGTCCACTCGCCACTTACCGCCGTTGATGACTAATTTTTCCAAGATTCATTTCCGCGTCGCTCGCCTTCTGATTGCAACGGCCAACGGTTCCTCGCGGTACGCGTTTGTAGGCCCCGTTCAGATCGCGATCGCTTAATGGCAGTTTACGAGCGTAATGTGCATACGCGAGAATTCATGGGCGGTCGGTTTCGGAGCGAATTCGAGCACCGCGATGCACGTGGCCCGAACGTGGCCTGACGTAATTTGTCCCGCGCGCAAAAATTCGAGTTACGAGCGCGCGAGGCGAAGGCGAAGGAGGAGGGCCCCTATAACGAGTGCCCTCTAATGAATGCTGCCCCGTTTTTGTCCCGAGAAAGGTCTTGGCATGCTCGTATTCTTACGGGTCCCCCAGACACACGCGATTTCTTGAGAAATTATTTCACAGAGTCCCCTTCGCGCTGTAATTGGCGGAAGGGATAATATTCCTACGATCAAGGAAGAAGTATTTCACGTAGGGTTGTTAGCAAGTAGACTGCTTTGACATAATTCGACCCTCTGCTTTTCGAAACAGAACAGGATCTGAAACTACTATAGGTATACCTACCTGACTAATATTCAAGTAATATTACTCTTCATTATCTCTAATACACCACGCGGAGGTATCAAACAGATGTATTCACGCGTCTCGCGTTGAAATAAATTCCGTGAACAGTTCACCGATTGTTCCTGGAATCGCCTGCGTGGGGTACAAAATTCCCATTACAAACAGAACATCTCTCCCCCGACTGCGCGCCCCATTCAAAATATTCCTACGCCACTTGGCCGCGCAATAATTTCCACAGCTGCCCTTATCGGTCCATTTAAAATCTCGAAGGCGGTCTTTATCGCCCGCTGGACCTGCTCTCCATTTATTTACCGCCCGTCCGATAAATAGCGCGGCCGGGCAATATTAATTAATTAACAAGTGTAATGATCGCGGCAGAGGTCGATAAAAATATCTTCCGCGCGCGTGTGCCGGCGAGGCCGGGCTGTTGTTGCGAGGCTGTGTGCGTGGAAGATTGGATCGACGTTTTAATGACTGGAATACGCGGAGGGGCGAGGAGTGCTCGCGCGTCCCGGCTCGCCAAACAATTTGATTTGCATAAAACATTCCTATCGACCCTGCGCCCTGGCCCCGCGCTGCCGTCCGTGCTTTCCCGGGCAGTGACAATCGTAAAAATGCCGGAAATTCACTTGAACAACACGGCGGGCCGTGTAATTCGGAATCCGTGCAGCGTCCAGCTTCGAGCGGGCGATGAGGCCCGGGCACACGGGACGGTTGAATCTTTGATGTTCCCCGGAATCGATTCGCCGTATCGCCGAGCAAATTCAAAGGTCCAGGTAGATCGGCTTACCGTAATCGATCCGACTGCCTGGAATTCGATTGCGTCCGATCCACCGGTGGCGTGGCTCAAGGTGCTCAATTCCGCTGCAACTCTGTGGTAAGGAAAAGGGAAGTGTAAATGAATATTTCACAATTTGTTGAGCCGGCGTTGATGTTCAGGGTGGTAACATACCTTGGCACACGAGGTTGACACTGAAAACATTTCGAAGCTGAAGCCTGACCTCTTTGGAACGTGGTATCGTGTTTGAAGATCACAGCAATTCAGCCCCATTGTCACTGCGAATGTATTAATATACTTGACGAATGGGGTTTTCTTATACAAATTTTCAACACCAAAGTAATTTCAACGTAATAATACTACAATACCTACATTCTTTCTTCCACTTGCGATTTTATACGTGCGTACTTACAATTCGCTACATTCCTCCGTTCTCGCCGAAATCGGAATGAAAGAGAACCGCGCGGCGAAGGCTTCATAAACGGGTTACCGTTCGGTCGGTTCGGTCGATGTCGGACGACAGACGACAGGACCCCAGGCAGCAGCGGCACAGCAGCAATTCTCCTTGCTGAAGGGTTCTCGTCCACGGATCTCAGAGCCGAGCCACCCTTGAGCACGACTCGCTCCTCTCCTCGTGTAGACCCCTTGTCTCATGGCGTCTACGTTTCACGTAGGCAGCCAGGCCCCTTTAAGCATATAAATTATTAGAGCCGCTTCAAGGGCCACTTGGAATCCGCCATTGTTGCCAGTCGTATATACTTATATGCCCGTAGGAGAAACGTCCCGTGCCCCACACCTAAGACGGAGAGGACTAATTCCAGGAACCCACTCGAAAGCGCACTCGACTGGCCCTGTACCTTCGGCAAGGGCTGCATTTCGACATCTTGAGGACACCGGACCGCGACATTAGTCTCGCTGCGAATTACCCAGCCTTTGAGACGATGTTAGCTACGTCGCTATAATTCCTGAACTTCGGATAGTTCTGATGTTAGGATGTAGAACTAAAGTTCTGGATATAATTTATGTCTGGGCACTTTGACAGTGATCAGTATGATTGAACAACACTGCCCCACGCATGCAAATTTCCTCCTGCAACCTCAGTACTCTCTACATAGTACCTACATACGTAGCTCTGAAGTAGCTGCAGGCTAAAGTAAGCAGGTTATAATTACTGTCGTACTTTCAATTAAAGGGGAGACTATTTCGCAGACATAAGAGATTTATACTGCGATCATTAAGCACAAAATGCTTGTTCGTAATTTCCTCCCTTACGAGGGTAGAGATTTTTAACGGAGGTACTTTTATGATGTCTGTTACGTATTTATAATCACATTGTTACTATAGATGTGTTTTCTTATACCTAAAGTGTTCTTCTCACTTCTCTCGCAGTGTTCTTCTTCGAGTTTTTTTATTTTTAATGTTGCTGAAACATCCAATCAACGCGTTCATGATACAAACTAAATAATCGTTGCTTCGACCTTCTTTATCAAATTCCAAGAAGAATAATTACATTCTTCTGTAATTAAAATAAATAACTCTGCAACTTACGTAAAAGGACACAGATGTGGAGAAGGTATTGGTGGCAGCGCACACATAAAGAAAATTGAATTTACAAGAGTTCCTACAAAACCGACAGCTCGGATCTAAGGTAAACACTTACCAACCGGATGAGAACAATATCCTTGGGTTTCATGGTGAAATGGTAATGAGAAATCGCTGTTGGCGACGAGTAGGTACGTTCGCCGGCTACGAGGAGAGGAGCACCGGTGCGTAGGAGCCACAACGTCGACGGGATACCTCGGGGATGACCTGGCACTCGAAGCCACACGCCGCAATCATAATTAATTACAACGAAGACAGGCGTAATAATAGATTCGGTCCGCTGACAGACCCTTGACGCAGAAAATCTCCACGGAAGGAAAGCTCGCTGTTGGTGGTATCTCTCGACAGGAGGATCAGGAATTACCTGGGGATCGAAGGCAGCGAGACAGAAACACGCCTGATCCTAGCTTTAGAATCCCATCAGAATTTCTGTGCCGGCGTACGCTCCACTGTGGAACGAATGGGTATTACACAAAATGGTACCAGCGGAGAAAATTTATTAAGACCTCATCTCGTGCCCGACTCGTGGGTGGATCTTATGTACGATCTACGAACAGAGAACCTGTGCTGTTTGTGTTTTTCATTTGGCACTGAATGGGAAACTGAGATGTGAGCTTCTGTGGGATTTTGGAGTAGAACTGGAATATTGAAAATACTGACACAGGTTGCAATGATATGATTTCACTATCAATTTTCAACAATCAACTGCGATCAACAGCTCTGATCGATACCAACTTCAACTATATGCTGACTTCTATGCATTGAAAAAATTGTGTAGCTTCTTTATAGATTTAAATTCGAAAATAAAACTTCTGCAACACTAAGAATAGAATCATTTTTCACAAAAGCAAACGCCGAAGCACAAGTGCCGCGTATCAAAGCAGCGCACAGATTGATTCAACATCGGTCAAAGTAGGTGCGGCTCAATGTTACGGATCAAACTTGGTTTTGGTGAAAACAGTGTGCGACTTGAAAGCAAACCCGTAAAAGATGCTTGCCCGAAGGAATTCAGATAACGTTGTGGGAAAGATCTGTGGATATCTGCTTAATAGGGATCTTTTACTCTAACGGGGATGCATAGTACACTACAAATATTTTCTCGTAAAACATTTATGTGACAAAATATAGGGTTACTGCTCAACACTCCCAACAGACGTTGTTAAAATCGCATTAAAAGCGGCGGTGACTGTACTCATCGACCTTCGTAATTTACAACGCAATGTCGAACAGCAGTTCCGCATATCCTCAAGTTCAGCGCACCGCTACGGGCATCCTCGGCCGCCGTTGCACCCCCGACACTTCCGCGAATGTTAAAAATATATTTTACGACGCATAAAGTTCGAAGCCTTAAGGCTCGTTGCCGTATCGGTTAATTTCTGGCCAAGACTGCGAATTAATTTATGAATGTCGACGCGCCTTTCTTCTCGACTTTATGGTAAGCCGCTAAGTGGTTTAATTAGCTCGGGACGAAATGAAGGCGCCGCGGTTCTTCGTGTTTACGTCGTTGATCTACGTGCGACGTCAAAAACGAAAAACGCGGCATAGTCACTAGGAATTTGGAAATTATGAGTTGAACGAGATCTGATTGAATCACTTTCTTGGGGATATATTTGTGAGTGATACTACTGAGTACTCGGATATCGTAAATAATTGGTTTGTTTATTTATAATTAGATAAAAGTCGTAAGAACTTATTTTCACTAGGAAAGGGAGATTGAGCTTTGAACTTGGACTTTTGTTGCGCCACCCTGGCTCTTGAAGATACCTATAGAAGATTTGCTATATTTTAAGTCCGGGAGAGTTCGACCACTTTTTGGAAAAAGAAATTGGAGCTACGTTGTTTTTCACATTTTTGTCGTTTTGTGTAAATTAAAGCAAAACCCAAGCAATTTAGGGTATATATAAATTATAGTGTGCGATTATTTCAAATATTTATTTTCATTTTCAATTAAAAACATTGGCACTGCAACTGGTCGGTCTCACCCGCATATCGGGGTTAGACCGTTCACCCACTACGGGTGAGACCGACCTTGAAAAATAACAAAAAGTGTAACTTACAAAAAGTATAATACACGAAGAAGTTAATTGATATGTTATTTCTTCTTCGGTTTTCCATGTAAATCGCAAACATTCTTGTACTTGGAGCATCTAGTATCATGAATCCAACGGCTTCAGTGTACACATTTAATTCAATCGTCGCTTTTCGAGATTTCGAAACAGTTTTCTCCGCATCCCACGCATTCGTTTTCGTCCCAGTGTTTTAACAACATATCACTATCTTGTAGAATGGAATTTCCGCTCCCTGAATCTGAAGATGGGTTTACAGTAAGAAAAACACATATGGTCGGACTATCCCATAATCAAGGGAGTGATCGACCAGCTTGTCAAAATAAATTAAAAACAAATACATACGTATTGAAGTGGTGACACTGTAGTTTTATGCATATTATATCTCCCAATATCGGAATAGTGTAAATAAACTCACCTGTCTTTCAAATATCACCAGCACTGCAACTTGGTCTAAAAACTTTCAGACTCACATAAAGTCTTAAGTGTTTCCTATAATTTAAATATGGATTTGTGACAATGGTCAATGCAAGATCAACAACAAGCGCATTCATTTCTTTTCTGTCAATGACATACAGTGCCCTACCTTGCGTCAGCCTTAAAATATCAACACTTCCGGACTCTCCCGGTGGTCGAACTCTCCCGGACTTAGGACCTAGGGGTAGTCTTTCATACAAAGTACATGAGCACCACTCCCTTCGTCTATTACTTACTTTCTTCAAGTATTACTTCTTACCCAATTATCTTTATGCTTCCCCCTTTTAAGAAGCCCGATGAAATCGTCAAGCAGATACTTAACCAACGATTACTCAAGTCCAGAGTTCGCATGGCCCGCTGCAGCAGTCGCATCCCAGCTTTCATCCCGCTTGATGGAATTGTCAAGCAGACGTGTCCGTGTCGTTCGATCAGTCTACTGCATAATCCAGCAGCGTAATTACAATGAAATGGATTATGCCTTTTGGCAACATCCCCGCCCGGAGCCACCCATCGGATCTTCTCGAATCAGACGTCAAGACGTCAATGCTGCTTACAGAGAGCAATTACGAGCCACGGGCTTCGATAATTTTTAACTTATCACCGGATCACCTTAACGTCCCGTGCAATTTCTCTCCGTCCCCGTAATTAGTCGCCCCGGTACGAGGCTTCTCTTCCAACGGAACGTCGAAACTCGGGAGTCTCGGACGGCGGCGTCGGAGTCAAGCGGTCTTTTCGATTCCGTTTTTAAACGGCGTGCGTACGATCGATCGTGGCACGAGATCAGCAGCGTCTAACCTTGAGAGGAGCACGATCGCGCTCCTCCGGGCTCAATTTACATTTCGTCAACGCCGGCTGTCGTTAGGCAGATGCGAGCGCAAATTGGACGCTCGGTGTGTCCCCCCCCCTTTTTTTCCCCCTTGCGGGATCACCTGCTTCCCTGCGTGCAATTACGGCCGATTTCATCGGGCTTTGAGAAGTGTCGCGCGATCACGAATATCCATACTTACGTGTTGCGTCTCGGCCTGCTCGTGCCCGTGCGCGCGCAAGCGTCTGGATAAGGGGCGACTCCAGGCAACCCGGCGATCATCGGCGAATTACGCGGGATTCCCGGTACCACGGCCAACTCGGAACCATCATCGACGTAATTTATCAGTATTATCCTAAATTGACTGCGACACACGGGGTGAAATTGTTCTTTAATTCCCGAGCGACGCGCCAGCACGCCTTCTGCATGGCGAATTGGGGCGTTGCGGCGCGGTTCTCGATGCCCAGGACCATCGGCCATACATTATGCTACGCGGAGAGTATGCTTGCCTTTCTTGTTACCGTCTCGTTAGAAACTGGCCGTGGTTAAAACCGGCACCCATTAATTCATTCTTGTTGGCCATTATTCGTCAAATTTATAATTCCCTGGTTGGTGGCTGCCGAATTTTATACGTTTGTGTTTAATGATCGGTTTGCTGAATGTTGAGTAACGAATTTTGTTCGTAAAGTCACGAGTGCTGTTATTCTATGAGTAGTGTAGTTTGTAGAACGTTAAAGCTGCACAATATCGTCAGTGGCGGATTTAAGGAAAAAAACACAGGTGGCAAACGTTCTGAGACACCCTGTATACGTTACAGAATTGCAAATAAATTTACGCGCGTGTGGTATGAAACTTATGGGGAAGAAAAAAATATATTGCACTCTGTAAAAGACTTCAAGTTTACGGACTCCTTAAATATTAATTTCTGTAGCCTGCAAATATCTGTGCTTAAAAAGATATTGATTATGCGCCGTGATATCACTCTCAAAAATTAAATGCAGAGACGTTTATAGAATACTAACATTATGGACGTCGTCATCTTTTATCGGTTAAAAAGCGCGAGCGAAAAGAGATCCTGGGGAATGGAATATGTCCTTGTTAGCGGGGCAATCGTTCATTGAATCATTGTAATTAGAGGTCATTGAATTTCATGAGGAGGCAGTGTCGACATTTCACCGTGAACCGAGCTCGGCGTCGTTTCAGGATCTGGCAGAATTCACGATACCCGGAAACTTCGACATTACCGGTGCACCGTGCAATTTTATATTGCGTATGGATAACACGACGATTATAATAATTGCACCTAGTTTCGTGCACGATAACGCTTGGCAACCGGCAGTGGTATGTAGTTTGAAGATCCATCGACCTCTGTTTATAGTACCTACATAGTATTCATTCTATGGTCGGTTAAACATTTGCTTCGTTTCATCAGAGTAAATTTTAATCGATTAGAAAATTCTTCAGTATACAACCTACTTGCATCTATAATACGTTAATTTTCCCAATATAATTTACTTGCTTAGAATTCACCGCATCACATTATTCAAATTCTCCTCACATACCCTCATCAATGGTCGCTTGGTGCAACCAGAGATTAGATTGTGACAAATATAATTAAATATATCATGAATAATACTGATCCGTTTCTTATTAAATCAGATGAGTTACTTGTTTCAGGCGACAGTTGTCAGGTAAACTTCAAACTGTTGAACAATGCCACAGTGAATAAACAAGAACAGCTGTTCAAAGAAGTTTGTCACATTCTAACCCTTGCACAGAGTAACCCTGATGACGGTATTCCCTTAAATACAATACAACAAATTGAAACACTCTGCTTTCTAAAATCGAAATAACTTTCCTCCACAAAAGTACTCACAGAAATCCTCCCGAATCCAACAATATCTGCCACATCCACCGCCGCAGAACCCCCGACAGGTGAAAGCAACATGAAGAGCCCGGTTCACGAAAACCGTCCAATAACGGTGTGTCCAATTTTTGCCTACATCGACCATTCCCAGCGCCACAGACCGTTATGTACCACTATCGAGAGGCTGGCACCCCATCGGTGACGATATTTGGAGGACAAGCGACTAGATTAACCCGCGAAAGAAGGCCGCGTGATCGTTTGGGACCATTTAGTCGAGCGGCGAGTGAGAAGCTTTCCGCAGCCGCCACCCTGGCGATCCTTGATCCTGGGCGACGTCAATTCCGATACCTCGCTGCCTGAGTAATATCCCGCGTACTTTACGCGCCGTGTGCTCGCTTCTACCCGCGGCGCGCGCGAGCGTCGTTTATGCACGCCGCGAACCACACCCAGGGCATCTAAACGCCCCGTAAATATCCGCCGCCGCGGAGAAACTGTCCCCGGGCGGGGGCAGGGCCGAAAGGGACCGGGTGCCCCGTTTGAAAGTGTTGCTCAGGGACCGATCGGACCACCAACGCTCGCAAAAACTTAATCGTCGACGGTCTCGAACGCGGGAACGGCCGCGATACGGCGTCCCGGCGCGATAAACTTTAAGGCAAGCCGTGATTTATCGCGCGCATGCCCTTATAACGCTAACATATTTCCGATGCACTAAACGGGAATGGAGGAAGACGAGGAAAAAAAGACAGTGGAAACGATTTATGGCGGCCGCCAGATCGAGATTAGTGACAACATTGCCGGATGCTGCGCACTCCGCTACGCGCGAAACGCATTGGTTATTACGTTTATTGCTGGAAGGCTGAGGGGCGAGGGGGATAAACGAGACGTGGGAATTTATGGAACGCGTACGATGCTCTGCGGGACTTTCGACTGGGACTTTGCTTTAGATCGGCGGAGAAAGGGCGACTCGAACGGCCTTCGAGCTTTTTGCATTCCTCTCGGGCTTGATAAGAGGGATGCTGTATTTGGCGCGTGTGTTTTGTTGTGATGTGAAGTCGAAATGTGGTTGGTGGGTTGGGAGGTAGAATGTTGTGGCGGGTGTTGTGTTAATAAGTGTACGTATGTGTGTCGCGTTTATTCACTACTGAAGGAGTATTCACTGTGATGTATTTTTCTACTTATTTTCGAGGGAGGAATGTATTTTTTGTTTAGTAGTGATTATTTCAGTGATTTTTAATTATTTTTGAACTCGTATTTGTTAATGAGTTAAAAGAACTTCTTTGAACCAGAAACGGGTTTTAAAACTGTAATCAGAGAAAGTGAAGATTTTTAATTGTTTCGGCAGCAAAATTTAATATAACTTTGTTAATTCTCCGTTTTTCATAACGTGCTCCCGAAATTTGTTAGAAGTATATATCGATGTCGCTAATTGAGTTGTAAATGAAGTACAGGCATTGTTACACCTCACACGACGGTGCTGCTTTTGTACTTATGATTTACGAAGCTGCTTTCTGCAAAAGGAACCCATTCCGCATATTGCATAAGTGAAATACGAGCATCGTAAAAAGCAGAACGGTGAAGCGCTCATGATTTATGGGATGGACACTTCCCAACAAAAGGGACCATTTGCAATTACGATGTCTGAGTTACGTGTTTTCGTTAATGCATTGTAATTCAGGAAGATAATCCTCTCCTCTATAGCAGAACAATTAATCCACCTAGAAGTACTTGCAAAACCGGTACACGTTGTTTAAAATCTTTTTATTCCACCTTCAACGTAAAATACGTAGTCTCACAATTTTAATTTCAACCCCACACGTCTATCAAAAAACCAAAACGTCACGGATACTCGAATAATTTGTCAACATTTAATGGTAGAATGCCAGGAAAATAAAATAAACCTAAAAAACAAACAACAGACAAGAAAGTAACAAAGTCTAATCTTCTCACCAGTATTACAAATTATTTATAATATTCTTATTATCATTAAAAACAACTTTCTGGTACACACAAGCTCCATTCACAAACGATTCATCTACGCAACTGAAATAAAACCTATCAACGCTCGAGATGCGTGTTTACACATCTTCAATTCGGATGAATCACCCTAAATAAACAGTCGCATTGAAGAAAACTACAATCCGCTTGAGCGCTTCGATTGAATAATAATTCCCACTATTCACATTGCTTTCAATCTCGTTGAATCGAGTGTAAATTCGCCTCAGCCGAATGCGTGCAAGCTTCCGAAAGAGCGGCACCCGAGGACCACCTAAGCACCGAGCCCACGGAGCAAGGTTGCAGTGTGCAGTGGCCGAAATTCGGGCGATCGTTTCGGATCGACAGGTTCTCGCATGCACGCAACCGGGATCATCGGCCCGTGTGGAAGTCAGCCCTCGCCGCAGACGCCTCCTCCTCGGCGCTGGTCGTTCACCGTGCCGCAAAAACTGAGGCCATCCATCTCGGGTCCGGACAGCGCCCTTACGAATTCCAGGGACGTACGTGCCGTATAATTAGAACGTAAAAATTTACATTGCCCGCGAGAAACCGCGGCCGTACCCGCTTCTCCCGAACGTTCTTACCAGAAACAAGGGCAAAAGGAGAGGAGGAAACACTAGTGGAAAAAAATAATGCTCGACCCAGAGAGAAGGACGGCGAGGAGCGTGGGGCGGGGAAGGTCGAAGAGCTGGAGGGAGAGAGTATTATTTCGCGGTGTGGAGTCGCGGGAGCGTCGAAAGACGTTCTGTGGCCCGACGGAGTTCCGACAGGCCCCTTAAAAATTCCAACGAGCAGCCAGCTCCCCCCTCCCTCCCATCTAATTGAAACGTAAAAATTTAGTACGCGGCCGCGACGTCGCGACACCCATTTCAGCCGGGCGTAATGCAGATGTATTATTAAAAACACTAGCGTCAGGCCGCTCGTAAAATCGTCGAGTATGCTCGCCGTGGGATACGTCCCGGGGCTGCCTAACGACTCATAAGTCCATGTTGGTCGTTCCAGGGCCATAACACGTCCGTTTTAGGGCTAGTTTGCTGGCACCGTTTTCACGGATTCATTGTGCTGCAGTGAACGCAGCTGATAATAGAATCTGTGCCGCAGTCACAAATAATAAATCTCTGGACACAAGATCTGGGTGGTGGAAAGCGTTCATCCCGGATTGAAATGAATGTTTCCACTGAAAATCGTGTTTTTTGGTTGAGTATCTGCTCCCGTTTCTGTATTAAAAATAACGAGGGAAATGGTTAAAAATTGAGAGTCAGGATATTTTATTAATCCATTTATTCGTGATTCGATGTGTTATGAAATTCTGTGGTTGTTATAATGGACACAGCTGCGAATATAAAGGCGAAAGTTGGAAAAATGAATGCCAGGGAGATATCAATTATTTATCGTTGGGAGTGGCTGCCGTTGGTTATTGATACAAAGGGTAGCGTAATCGCGAGGTTTATTAATGGACGCAGAAAACACTTCGACTGTAATCGCAACAAGCGCCCTCGTCATGGTTTGTTGAATTTCGGGAAGCGTCCGTAAAGTGTCTGGCTTTCAACCTTAATTTAAGCCGAGGGAGCAGAAAATAGGACAGGTTAGCCTGGTTTGTAGAGTAGCGATTCTGCGGCAATACTGTGATTCTTTTTTACTCAAGGACGTATCAAATGGCTGCATTGTGAGGCTGCATGGAGATAAAAACGTGTTCGTAGCTGCTAAGTGTCCTCGAGCTGTTTAAATTTAGAACACCATTACAGTAAAGTTGCCAGTTCGCGTACTGTCTGAATCTACTTTCAGAAGTGTGATCTTAATCTACGTCTCGTTCCTCATATGTATATGTATAATTATATATACTTCCTTCTCAAATCTAAATCGTTCAGAAATGTGTAATTTCCTTTACCAATAATATCTATCTTGATCTATTTAAGGAAATACACAGTTTACCTCAAATTTTGAAACCACCCCAAGTTCTATATAAACCGTAGCAGCTTATTACACAAATATATATTTCGATGATATCTTCTGGCCTCGTTAAATCAATTAATGGTACTTTTTCACTTGTTAGACGCAATAGGGAATTATTGCCAGAAAATTTACACATTCATAGACTTCAGGCGCCTGGAGTCGTGATGTGGGACGATGGTTCCTACCAGAAACCTCTCCCATCGATCAGCAGCTTCTCGTTCCTCCGTGTGTTAAACTCAAAGTCAATCTCCCCGAAGGAAGGAGAGGGAAAGGAGCTCGAAGAATCGGTTTTACGAGCGCACGATAAATTATGATCTGTCAAAACGGGACTACCAACCACTCTGCACGTCCACCGTTTCGCCAGGTACCAGATCGGCGATGCAGGTGCAATAGAAGCTTCTTCGTGGATCGCGTTAGCGATGAACGCTCGTCTGTTGTCGATTTTTAATTTCACCTCTCACAACACGGAACGTTTTCGTGCCCAGACGTTTCGAAATCACCCTCGATCGCGGCACAATACGTCAAAACATCGAGATAACGATAACAATTAATTAGCACTGGCAAACTTTGTGACTTTGAATGAATGAACGCCCGATATGCCCTCGCAAGAACATCGTTACACTTTTACATCAATTTTTCATTGAATTTGTGAATCTGGATTATTTATCAGCGTTCGCTAAAGGAAATGTTTCCAACCCGAAAATGTTGATTTTAATGAAACTTTGGGTGAAAGGAAAAATCTGTAAAAGAAATTTCACTTTTTTGCGGAAATTCACTCTGAAGGGATGAAATCAATGTTTAAACTTTAAAGTTATTACGTTTCTTCATTTTTTTCATATACCTTTGTCACGCTGCGAGAGAGAACAAAACTTTAAGTACAAGAATTGATCATCTTATATACTCTATCATACTACCGAAAGAAAAATAAAGTTATATTAAGAAAACTAAAATCAAAATAACTGCTGATTTCCCCCTGTCGGAGTAAATTTTTGTAGTAAACGAAAATTCCTCCTTGCATTCACATTCATATAAAATTTTCACTAAAATCAGAATTGTCAGGTTGCTAACCTTTCCTTGTATATTAAATGTTTCATTTTTGGAATCACGTCTGCTCAAGGCGACTGTAGTCCTCGTGTTTGCGATACGAGGCCGGCTAAAACACGGAATCTGTCAATAATTACGGTCCATCGTGCTGTTGCATCGTAATTCATAATCGGTATTCAATTAACGTTGCTGGTTGATTATAGGCCGCGACGAGTGGTCGGTAAATCTGGGCTGGCTGTTCGCGGATGCTACGTGTCGAGAGATTCTCAAACTGATTGTGGAAGAATTTCACAGACACAGATATTATACAAAACAACGTGCCGTACATCGTACCGTGAGTGATTTACGACACTTCACTATCAATTCAGTATCAGATTTTGAAGTGTAGCAACGAGACTGCAGTGTTTGCCCCAAGCAGTGGCGCACCAAGCGTGGGTTCAAGAGGCTCTGGACCCCCAAAAGACAAAGGAAAAAGGAGATTAATGTAGCCACGACAGAAGTAATTCAAGAGCTTTGTAAAAAGAACAAAATCTGGATTTTATTCTTTAAATAAATTTTTATAACCACTTAAGGAATTTTATTAAATTTGCATTAAAAATATTTGTATCCGTTCTACTCGGCTCCCCCGAGATTAAATTCTGAGTGCTCTATTGGCCCCAAGTGACAACATTTATGAATTTTTACTAGCAATCATTCTTGTACGGTTATAAGGTGGTTGACCCAGTTGTCGATCGGTTTAGACGTAGTCGTCGATCACTTAAATATTGAGATTTTATAAGGTTTTTGAACAATATTGTGATGATATATGTAGGTAAAGACTCTTAAATATTAATTTGCAATTTTGTCCTATACACAATATTGTTCAAAAACCTTATAAAATCTCAATATTAATTCAAATGATCGACGACTGGGTACCGATCGACGACTGGGTCAACTACCTTAATAGTAATGGTACATGCCTGCTATTTTTAACGCTACCATAATAAATCATCAATTGCACTATGTACAAAACGAAAGTGCATGTACCAATGAAGAATTCTCGAACTTGATATACATCTACCTCGTTATGCGAAGTGTGCCACAATTTATTTACTAGGTCATAGTGTAGGTACCACCTTGTATGTATGTACCAGTATGCATTATTGGAGAATCTACTCTACTTTATCAAATCATCCCATGCAGCAACATCGAGCACATTCTAATTTTCCCACCCGCTATGAATAATTCCGTATCCAGCAACAGTGTGACCGATGGAAGGGCAGAAAAAGGAAAGGTGATCCGTCCTTCCGCGGTTACGCTCCGCGGCGAACACCAGCATTCGTCCCATCAACATTCTAATCACCACGCACTGATTCCCGGCTTAATTCGCGTGCGACGCGTAGTAGGCGTTACACGAGTCGCCAAGCTACCAGTTCTGCCGGCCGGCCAGGAATCCTGGTCATGGTTAATCGTTAATTAGCGCGACGTGTTTTATGGCATCGTGCGCGGTGCACGGCGCTCGCCTCGTCATTTGATTTCTGTCGAAGATTGGTCGATCGAGTGACCGCCGGATGTCGATCGACAGGATATCCTGTCGAGTAAATTAACTGGTCGGCGTAGGACAGGCCGTTGCTGCAGCCGAGGACAGAGATTACTGCGAAAATGGGAGTTAATGGTAACCCGCCGGCGTACTGTCTAATTGGTGCAGTAGTCGGACTTTTAGCGGACTCTTCAACATCGATCTAATTGTCGTGTAAAAGTCTGTCTCTTTGCGCAATTACATTTAACGATACCGCTGTATCGCTGTGCCCCTCGATTACGATTATTCGAAATCGGCGTCAGAGTGGACATGTGCGCTCTAGGGTCCTATAGAGTCGAGGCAGAAATAAGTAGACGTTGCAAAGAAGGTTGCTTCGCAGTGACGGACACTCGTGTATTTTTATTGCAGGTGTTTATTTCTATATAGGGGAGATAGATAGCAATAGCTCCCTACACAATTTTCACAATTAGTGAAACTCTTTCCAGATTCTTGCAACGAAAGTTGTACAGTTTGATTTCACTGGGTAGACGCTAGCCATCGTTGCGATGCATCACGCGACGTGGACGAGCCTCCGCGAACAACCATACTATCTTCAAGCAATAATTCTATTTCTCGTCAACATACGGGCCCGGTAGATATGTCGGGCGGGCGATAAATTTCGCCGCTGTATAAATAATAAAAACGTTAGAGGAACGGGCCGGCGTGTCTGCGTGTAGTCGCGTTGATCCACGCGGACTTTATTGACTATCGCCACGGAGCTTTTGCACGGCCATAAATTGCTGGAAAAAACGATTGTACGCCGAGAGTTATCTGCGCGAAACGCACCTAGCAAATAGCGTACTGGGCTCAAGTACGGCAGCCGGGGGAAGGGGGCAGGAGGGCCGAGGGGAAAGAAAACGGCAGAGAGAGAGAGAGAAAGCAGGGAATATCAGATAAGTCGGAATGAATTGCCCAGCGCAAAGTCACCGATTGTCAGAGATCTCATTGCCGATTGCTACGAGCTTTCAGTGCTCGAGCGCGCACATTTGATACCGCGCTGGCACGCAACGTTTTACGAGTGTGGTACATACCGTGCTCGGACGTTTCGTTTCTGAAATCAACGAACAATGAACGTCTGTCGGTGGTGATACACCGTATCGAGAGATAAGGCACGATCATTTCGCCCTCTGGCTTAGCAGACTTTGAAAAAAAAGCGCGCGCTTTTCGGGGATGTATCAACGAGGCTGGACACTATCGGTGCAATCAGTTCCATAGTAACAGTTAAGGTGTAAATCCACGATGAGATCAATATATCGGGCCTCACGCGAGACTTTAATCTGATTATTTTATTATTTTTTAATTACTTTGTCATTAGTTTCATGAATATCCCAAAAACACAAGTGATATCGGCGCATTTGTTCGGTCAATTAAAAATTAGTTTCATGAAATTAAACTCTCATGAGACAAGTTTTATGATGTATTTTCAAAGATCTCATTTCTCACGACTATTTCCAGTATTTACATTTAGTTGTTGAAAGTTTTGTCTTATGACAGAAAATTCTCATGTAAAATCTCAACGTGGATTCACACCTTTAGTGTTTTCTTTGTAAAGTTAGCGCTGAGTTATGTACTGCTGAAACAGTATCAGTCGAAATTACGAAATTAAGCCTTAAGTTTAAAAAACCACCTTTACTATTTTTTTCGATATTCCGACCAATTGCAATTTTTTCCTAACGCACAAGAAGAGGAATTTGAAAAATACATTAGGAATAGGTTGTAGCAACATTTTTTATGAGTTAACCATGGCAGCTGCGCTTTCTCTGCGACTTCTGCGATATTCAACACTCTGTTCGTGATTACCCCACGGCAGTCGAGTAATCACGAACACCAAGGGTTTTGATTTTTCACTATAAAATTGATTTTTATTATATTTTTTCAAAAAATCGTCACAGTAATTTATAGATGAACAGTTTACCTATGTTTGTAAATAATATAGAAATTCATTTCTCATACAGTTTTCGTTTTGTTTGTTTTTTTGCTTAGGTGTTCGTAATTCCCCCACTCTCCCTTAGTCTATTGTATATATTTTTTTAAAGTTTCCAACTATCCATGAATGTCGTTCTTCCACATCCAATCAGCCCTGATATCTGTCCCGATCTAAGCCTCTTCCTCCACCGTCTAATCAGCTCGCATTCCTAGAACTGGTCCGATTCGCCTGTTTCTCCTGCAGTTCACATCCGGAAGCTTCGATTATCTGTAATTGCCATCGGCACTAGTAATGACGCCGATTAACGAGTCCAAGTGTTACACCGGCCTCTAGATAGAGTTCTTCGGGGTAAATATCGCGAGCGTAGCAATTACGAGGTATCGTTATTAGTAATTACAGACTGCCAACGATCGGTACGATCACTTTTTCCGAACATTCACCACGCGGACGTGGAAAGAGAAGGTTGGCGCGCAACGGGGCATCGTGTGTGCTAGATGATATCGAGCGACTCATTATCGAGAGTCACTGGCCACGATTGTGCGAGTTTTTCGGTGCCAGGACTGACGTGCTACGCGACAGGAGTATCGCCAGGCCGGCGTGGCTCGTCGGCGAATAGCGAACAATGAAACGATCACCTCGGCAACGATGCCCGCTATCAGATAACGACCAAGAACTTTATTACTCGCCGTTATGAGCCGACCCCACCCGCTGAAAATAAACAATAGACACGCGTAGACACTCGCGGGAGATCATCGACGCTCCGGGAACACAATGCGAGACATCAGATAAGATTCGCGGTGCATAGTCACTGTGCATGATCCCTCATTATCATACATCTCGCGAAAGATTTATCATCTTCATTGAGCATCGGGATAAGGGAGTCCTTTCTTGACTTTGGTATTTGGATGATTTCGTGGTGGTCGATCTTCCACCGGGAATGTCGATAGGATGTCTGCGAAATTGAATAACGAAACGGTGGAGGGGGTTGCAGGATTTGCGGATCATCGAAGGTGGCTTCATTGCGTTAGAGTTTTGGTTGGAGCAAAATTAACTGGCTGCTCGAGCATCTGGTCAAATCTTCTTAAATCAATCAGGTGATTTTAAACATTTAAAATCAAACATTTCTTCTCTCAAGATTGTAGGGATATTCGTTTCCATTAATCTCTATGTTTTAGGGTTCTTCCATTTATTACTGTGGATGATGTCAAAATAGTTTTTGGACTCGCAAGTTCTGTATTAAAATGTAAATCGAGTCGAATTCTCAGTAACAGTTAACTGTCAATGTGCTCGCATTCGAAAAGTTATTATTGCTGTGGCAATGTGATACTAATCATCAGATAAAGTTCGCGGAATATAGGCGCCATGTGTGATCTTTGATTATCACACATCTCGTCTAAGATTCGCTATCGTTGTTAACAATCTGATTTAGAGATTTTGCTTCAGGCCTATCGCTTCACTTGTTCACTTTATTGCACAATAATCTTTCGTTGATTTCTCTCGTCCTTACGACGAATTTCTCTTGCGATTATGTTACATCGAATGGAACCCAAATTGTAGCTGTGATGGAAAGGTTGGAAGAAGTTTTCACAGTGTGAGTGCATCGTTCGATTAATTTCAAATAAAGTTATACAGCTGTTCCACTGAAAATGAATTATGAATGCATGGAGTATTCGATGCATCTTCCATCCATGAGAGATTGTTATCGTTGCAAGAATACAATAAAAGACTGTTTGATAAACCTTTATTACGTAGGCGTGGTCTATGATCTTTGATTATCGTGCATCTATCTGAAGATTTCCTCAAGATTTGCTGTGCACTTTTACGTACAAATAGCAAAACGGGTTATCGCGACCCATTTGCTTTGTGAATCCTAAATGAATTTATTGCCTAAGTAGTTAATATTATTGAAGATGCCACTAAAAATATTAGCGAAATATATAAAGTTACCACAAGTTTGTTCGAACGAAACAATTTATTAAATGGCAATAATTATAACATTTTAAGCCATGCAATGTACTCTGTAATATTTGATAATAATAATATACACGTCAGTGGCAGAGTTATCACAGTCTCTACCAAAAGAAAAAGGCATTGTACGACTGATAGTACTGCGTGCTCCTAAATTACATTTCTCTCTTCTTTTAATTTAAAAAAAGGCAACGTTGTTACATCGCGAACAATGGATTCATTACTTCGTAATTTGGTTCAATTAAAATTTCCGCACCGCTATCGAGCAGGGATCTCATTTGAAAACGAACGCGAAACGATCGACCCGCGGAACGCGCGTGCCAGTGGCGTTATTTTATTACGCCATTCTATGAAAATTATTTCACATTGTTGCATGAAAAATGCAATGGTAACAGGCGGAACCGTTTCGCACGAGCCGCTCGCGAAAGCCGTTTCATCGCGTGATTATCATTTTTTCAGCGGTACAATCGTCGCGATTTCTCTCGATTTTTGCGCAAACGAACGAATTTGTAGCGATGTTTGCCATGGGCGGAGTAGTTAACCGTGGTTAAGCTGCGTGACGATAATGACTCAAAAGCGCACGCAATGTTTTGTGTACCTAGGCGTTTCAAATAATTAAGTAAAAAAATACGATCTTGACGTGTATTTCGATAGCTGTGCACGAAAGTACGTGATAAGATTACCGCGTAATTAGTCTTCCCGAATTATTGTAGAAAGTCACTCTGCGCTGGAATCGAGGTTCCCTGGCGTTCTCGCATATACCACTTAACACGGAACCCACTCAAAACTTATCTTCCATGCATACAGATTTTTCAAAGTGAAACCACCTCGAAGCGTTTCACATGTGACGCGGTGGCTATAAGGGCACACTTACACTTACACTTACACCCCTCGTATAACGTGCAGAGTCGTTTTGCTCCCAAGCTACTCAAGCGGTCGGAGCGTTCCATTTCGACTTTATCGCGACGGTGTCGAAAGCGTGTTTTCGATAACCGTGAGATCCGGCTAGGAATGTTCCCCATCTAATTACGGTTTCTACGAACAATCGTGTGAAACGAATGCATTGGAAACACAACAGGTTTACGTCACAGTGACATTAAGAAGATATATAGGTGCCAGCCCGGGAGAGAGTCAACGCGATCGAATCGCATTATGCATTGAATCATTCAAATGTTTCTCCCCTCTCCGCCGCTAATTATATTTCTTCTGGCGGGAAGGTGCCCCCTCTGGCAGAAAATGCCGCGAGAAATCGTAACGAACCGTGACCCGCGTCCGCGCGTCTCTATAGTGATCCATCACTATCCATGATGATCACGGAGTTATGCGAAGGACGTTGGTTGGCTCACCATTAGACACCATTAGACACCATCGCGATGTGCGACATACGCTTCTATTGCTCTATCTCGTTTGACCGTCGAGATTTAACCGGATTCACGATTCCAGGAGGTGCCTTCACAATCCACTCGCGTGCTGTACAGTAGTTTACACATACTGTGAGTATGTATCATGGAATGTTGGACGTTATGAGGGGATGATGAGGAAAAGTGAGTGATTCCATGTCGTCTCGTTTATGGATCTTTTAGATAATTTTGTTGGCGAGGATATTCCTTTAGAGTCACTCAAGGTCGTGCAATGAAATGTTAAAGTGAAGCGAGTAGTTTCTGTTTCATTTGAAATGCAGATTATCCGCAACTGTCGATGGCAGAGTCATGTCTCGCGAATCTTCTATTGTACTACTAGGTAGCACCTAAATTCTTATTCTTTCAGTGAATGTGTATTTTAAGGCGATGCTAAAACGATGATGAACATTTCCTTGTAAAGAATCGTTTATATAATTATTTTCTATGAAGTATTATTATTTAACTCCGTACTTATTTATTTGTACGCTGACAGTACTGCCCCCTTTAGTTAAAATGTCCTATCTAGCATTTTGAAACAACCGAGAAAATTGAAGTTTTATCATTTACTTTGTACTGCCCTTATTTCCTTTCATTCAAACTAAAACATGTTGTCAGTAGTTGGTAACAGCCTAATATAATTTTTTGTAATAGGTATACCGGTAGGTAATGCATTATTAACGTAGCAATTAATTAATTGCTTTAGATAGGATATTTTATCCAATTGGAAAAAAGTTAGGTTAAATAGATTAGAGTGTTTATAAATCTTTACGAAGCACGTAGAGATTTCTAACTTTATATAAAAGGTAGAAGACGTGTGGAACTTCAAATATTTCAATATATCTCAAAAAATGAAAAAATGTTAGATAGGACGGTTTAACTAAGGAGGGCAGAGTATCTCGTGGAATGTACATGTAATATTAAATTTCGAGCATAAGTGAGTATAAGCTTGTTAAATAAGTCTTCATTTACTTTTCACACGGAGATAGAGAGGGATTAAAACGTACCGAGAAGATAGAACCGCTCATGGTTCACGGCCCCCCTGACATCTCGCGCCGATCTAACGTGAAACCTTTGATGAAAACCAGAGAATGTGGACGCGACCGACTGAAAAGTCAATCGCGATTGCGATAGAAGCGATTCTTCACCTTGATTCTTTGCCTCGACGTTTCCCTCGACCTTAGGAACGACCCTGTAATCTCCGCCTCCGCGATGCATTCCCACGATTATGTGCTAATTTGTCGATCAACATACCAAGCCTGATGAACAAGAAACCAACTGTGCCTCGCTTATCCGCGTCGGAGTTGCATATACATATTTTGCTGGTTGGCGAAATTAAGACGGAAATGTAATGTAAACAGGACACTGCTGAAACAACACGGAGAAATGCGCAGTTCGGCTGGGAGAAAAATAAAATTCCGACGCTACCAACTTTCCTTTCTCTTGCATACACATTTCTCTGCTTCTCTTTTCAGCTTTTTCTGCGTCTCTCTCTTGTTCCTTTTGCTTCGCTCTTTTACTGTCCCCCTCCGTCGCCCAGCAGAACTTCCCGTGATGCGCCGAAAGGTTAACACTCCGAGTGGCGTCGGCGCGTTTCCACGCCGAGGGATGCAAGAAAACATCAATCATTGCCCAAGAATCCCGGACTCTCTGCATTACAAACAAACAAAAATGAAAGCTCTAAGTAGATACTTTTTGTATAAAGCTTTCCCAACAGTAGCGATCGCTCCGAGAAGCCTGACCTATTTACAAGGGCATTTTTTAAAATCTTGCTCCATTAAAGATTCGAGGCTCCCAGTAACGATGCGCTGCCGCTCTCAGTTTCGGCGCCGGTTGTCGCGCAATTAATCCGCGATATCGGGAAAGTTTCTATCCCCGATGTTCCCAGGAGAGTAGCCAGGGAAACGGAAGAGCCTTGAGCAGAATCCTCTCGCAGCGGTGTCCCATGATACCCGTAGCGTTTGATTTATGCCGACGTATTTATGCGAGCGTTCGCGCAACGCCGAACGACAGGATAAAGGGACGAGGAAAAGGGAGACCTGCTGCCTACTCTGCCATTGTCCGATGATTTACGCCCGTCCTATTATCGTGCGAAGATTTCTGGCAACGTTGCGTCCCCGTCGCGCGGCGGCGAACGAAGACGAAGAGGAGGAAGAAGTGGAAGACGACACCGGGGGCCAGGCGGTGAAATCGCCGCTAGAAAGTGCGCGTCGGGACCGGGGGGGCCGACTTGTTGAGTGATTATGACTTTAAATGGACTCCAAAGAGGTCCTAATGGCGTAATTATACGGAGCTGGCTTTATGGAAATTACGTTTAAACGCGGCCTCCGGAACGCCTTCCAGTTTTCACTCCGTTTTCGCTCTGCTATCACACCGGACTTGCCCCCTTCCCTTCCCCCCCTCTAACTCATTCACCATTTCCGTTCGTTCAGAGGCCTCCAGGTGTCGCGTTATTTAACGGTTCGATTGAATTCGAGTAGGCCTCGGCGGCGGGTGCTTCGCCCATAATGCGTATCTGCCGTGCGTCTTATTCGGTTTAATCTACTGGAACGGGGAGCAGTCACTTGCAATTACCCGCGCGAGGAAATGAGTGCACGCGAGCCGGATCCCCTCGGCAGCCTCGTTATCGCCGGTGTCAAAGGATGAAAACGGGGGAGGAAAACAGAAACAGGGAAAGAGGATCATCATTGATAGAGCGTGTTCGAGGCGAAGCGGATTAACAGCGTGCTAATAGGAGGCTGTCGAGGGCCCAGGAGGAAAAGGGACAAAAGGGGCACAGGAGGAACGGCCGCGTTCCCTTTCATTCGGTTTTAATGGAGTAGAGGTGAAAATTAAAATCCGCGAAATGAAAATGCCCGGCGAGTGGGGAACGAAAAACGCGGCGGCCGTTACCGAATCACGGGATCAATAGATGAAAGGGGCGGATAGAAACATGAGGGCGCGCGGGAGGGTGGCGGAGGTGATGGGGAGGGGGGAGGTTGAGAGAGAAAGAGGGTGACAGAGCGGGGCTGTTCGTTAATTGGCGGCGCTAATTAGCGCTGAGGCGTCGTCTCGAAAGCCCGTGCTTGCTCCGGGGGCTGGGCGTTTATACGCTGCAACGAGCGAAATTTCCACGTTAATAATCCGCCGTGTAATACAGAGACGGCAGATATTACCGCATAAACGCGCATTCGAAAACGTTGTTCCACTCCTATGCATCCGCGGGTAATTAGTCATTCGCCCGTTTCCCGCTGCCCTCGTCTTTCGCTGCTCGTTCGCCACGCCGATCAGACCGGCGAGTAATTAGCTTTGTGCTGGTCGGATAGGAAGGAAGGAAGAAGGAAAGGATCGAAGGCGAGGGGAGGGCTGGAATAGGGGGCGAAGATCTGGCTCGCGAACGTTCCGCGACATAGGGTTTATCGTTGACCCATCGTCATCCATGATTAATTAGTATTAATTAATTAACAGGGGGCACACGCGGGGCGGCCTCGGAGCGGCTGCGTATGCAAATATCCACGTTGGGAATGGGATCTTTTGAGCGGATTTAAATTATAAACGCTGGTGACAGGAAAAGCTGGAGGACGTACGTAGGGTCGCTTTTTATTTTTGTCTACCTGCTCGCTCGTTTTTTGGGAACATTGGTTCGATTGATTAACGGGTGGATGAGAACTGGGGGTCGCTTATTTGTGATTGCTGCTCTCTTTGATGTGATACTTGCATGCGATGTCATAGATTTTAGGAGGAGGTACCTAAAAAGGACCTATTATAGGGAAAAAGATTTATTACCAAAAGTGTACCAACAGTGTGTGTGGTGGCTCTTATTTTTGACTTTTAAATTTTTCGCGGCACCCCCTAGAATAGTTCCAATTAATAAAAAACATCTGTGTATAGTTTGAACCCGATAAGGGAAAAAGCAGCCGCTGAGCCCTTTGAACATTTAAATAATTACTTAAAAGCGCACAAAGTCAATTTTATTTAATTATCCTCTAGGTTATTGATTAAATAAAAAAACGCCAAACAGATGTTGTAGATCTAGATAAGGAACATTTTTTATATTGTATTACTTTTCCACGTGTGACAAACGGTTTTCCAAAAAATCAAAAAACTGAAATCCTTTCCGGCACCCTCTTCCATTGGATTCAAAGTGCTCTAACACAAAACGTTAAAGACTTAAGAGTTTGGCACATAGAAATTCTTGTTCAGGAGACCCGAATTTGACCTCTTTTTCATTTTCGGAGTGGTAGCAGGAAAGAAGAATACGTCTATGTCCATTTCAAATGGATAAAATTAACAGGGATATCTGAGGTGATTCCAAGAATATTTGCGTTTCCAGTACCACGCTGAATACGCTTGCATACAATTATTCCTTGCAAATGATTTACGCGACGAGCCTCATTCATATACACTCTTCGCGACACAAGTCCCACTTTAAATATTGCTATTCTGAAACTTATACGCTCCCGGAACTCCATTACCAAACCTCGTGATTTGCATCAGCATAAACTCAAGCACCGATTCGCCAGATTTATAAAGAACCTACCGAGAACCGCGTTAATGAGCGTACAATGGAAACGCAGAACAAGAGCACGTGTCCGCGCGCGAAGAATTGATAACCGTGCTGACTGAAACGCGTCGCCCGATTGTTGGACAGAGCAGTGTTTTTTTAAACGGCGCACGGTCATTAGTCCATTGAAAGGGCGCGAGGCACGAGAGAGAAGTGGCGTATCAGCGCGTGCATTGGCCAATTGTTCGCGTACAGAGGACGGAGGGGGCGCGTTCGATTTAACGGAAGTCGATTTGTACCGACGAGATGAATCACGATCGGCGGGCTCCTTTCGCGGGCCAGAAAAACACGTGTTGCCTGAAAGCAAATGTATGTATGTGGCCGACCGGTGGTCGGCAGGCCCGTTTTCTTGCCGGAACAAAAAGAACATGTTCCGCTCGACAATGCCGCGAACGAACTGAGTCATCGTCGCTCACGAACTCGGCCGGGCTTGGTTAATATATTTATCACGATGTTGAGCAAAGGTCGGCACGCCGACAAAGTCTGGCGACAAGGCGATCGCGATCGTTGATGCAGCGTGCCCCGAATCCGCGTTTCACTTCTCCTCCGATCGAAGGGATGCCGATTGTGCAAGGCGAAGATGTGTGCCCCGTAACACCGTCAAGGCAACCTTCGTATGCAGCGTTGCCCGGCGGGAGCTTAAAAGGTAAACGATAACGAGAATACACCACTGTTTGGCAGCTGGGATCTACGTTCTTGTCCGTGCGGCATAGGTCATGGAATTCTTCGGAATAGGCTTGTGTCAGTATGGCGAATAAATTATTTGTATCACTTATGATTTCTGTATTACGTTTTAGTTATTAGTAGGTTCAATAGGGCAAACGTAAGCCACTTTGTAAACCGAATATTAAGATTCAAGGGAAATGGGAGGGTTTCCTATTTTGGCAGACTAGCAAACCAGTTCTTTTTCTGTGCTACTAAATGAAATGAGGCATTGAGAGCAAAAACGGATTGACCCATATTGTTTGCAAAATTCAGTTAGTAATAATAATATATTCCAATAGACTGTATTAATCGTATAAAATAGGAAAAATTATTTTTTTTTAATGCGGGTTAGTCCGTTTTTGCTCTCAATGCCTCAAATAAATGACAGCCATTCCACGTGACATCGTATTCCCAGAGGGCAGAAACTGCTTTTTTCCCTGGTAACGGAGCGCGCGAGCAGACTTGGGTGTTATTAAATATGCCGTAACGACTCGGCTGATTTATGAGGTACAAGCCGCGAATTGGAAGCGTGTGATCTATCGGCGGTAAATAAAGAGGTGTACGATTCGAAGGAGGTTGAACAGCGATATCGCGATCGATGATCTGGTGCCTATCCAGGTGCCTCGGCTAACCAGAACGACGGGCTGCGTTTCTTTTAAAATATCAGCCGCAGCTCCGCGACGGTGGTCGTAATGCGCGCTCGCGCGCTCTTGGCACTGCCCCTGGGGTTGTGTTTAGCTGCCTATTGTAACTGTATCTCTACCACCGGTAACCGGACGTTTAATGAACGCTTAAGATAACGATTGAAATAAAGATACCGTGGGAGCGAGACTACGTTGCCACGTACAACGGTCCCGATGCTGCACGTTTCCTACGATCACTTCTTTACTCGGGTACCAGGTCGCCGCTTCAAGATACAACTAGAGATTTTCGAACTAGGAATAGGAGACGCGATGATCGTTAACGAGTCACGGTTGCCTCCATTTTTTTCGGGCTCCTTGGGAATTTGGAACGTCGGAATTTAAGGACTTGCGTCGAATTCTTTGCGTAGGTACAGCTATTTAAGTTCACGTCTCATGAAACTTACTGATGAATTACAAGAACCTATTTACACTAACTAAATAATTCTCGATTCACCTTTTATATATCATCGACGAGAAATTTAATCGGGCCATCTGTAGGTCACATTTCCCCTTTCTAATCCAAAGAACCTCCCCTTCACCGACTCACGTGCAGCACACAAGGGCACGATACCCGTGGAACGACAGACGAACGACAGGAACGGGGGACGCGTGCCCGCGATCCTCGGGATGAAGACGCTCGAAACGGAGCACGCGAAGAAAATAACGCCAGCCGTTTGAATAGAGATCTTCGATTGGGAACAGAAGTCGCCAGGCGGATCGGACGGATCGCGATCGATGATCTCCTTTTCCAGGTACCACCTCGGGCCAGAACAACACGTGTTGCTCTTAACTCTCCGCCGTGGTCCGCGTGTGCGAGTGCATTTGCATATTATAACGATATCGATATGGTGGCACGTTAATACCGGTGTCGTGGCGCTCGCCGTATAAGCCCGGCACACCTGCGCTCACGTTCGCGCGGCCCTCCGGCATCCGGCGATTGTCCATTCCCTCGTCTTTCGTCGTTTCTCTCCTGGTTCGCCTCCCTTTTTCCCTCGTTTCGCGATCTCTCGCCCGTTTCCTCTGCATCTTGTCGAGGGTGGCGCGATCGTCACGCTTCTCTGACTCGTTCGCGACCATCTTTCGAGTATGGGTGCTAGAGAATGGACGATCTAGCTGGGGAAAGGAAAGATATTTCGAGGGCAGACGGATGAAATTAGCGAGCTACCAGATGCTTCGATACTAGATCGCCCGGGAAATCTCGAATCTGTATCACCGCTATCCCCAGAACTAGAGCTGTGAAGTGGAGGTGGCTCCATCTAGTTTTTCATCTATTGTTTGAGCACGCGCGTTGGATATTATTATTTATTATTATTATTAATCGTCTTTATTACTAAGGAAAAGGCGAGGTGCAGCCAATGTGCTGTTATTAAACAAACAAAATAAAGTAACAAACATGGTACTACAAAAATAAAAATCAATAACAAAGAAAAATCATTATAGCCATCTAGAATTAGATTTATCACACTATTAGTGGCATAGGGTTGAACTGGAACAGGTATTTTAGGAGAACTCATTTAGAACTCTATTCCTTATTCCCACCGAAATCTATTCAGAACTTCTGAATGCTAACAGTGGTTACACGATAGAATTTGTTTGTAAACTGGAGAATTTGAAGAAATTTCATTGTCGTCCTTGAAATAAACTCGAGTAGGTATAAAGAATAGCAGCTTGAGGTGAGAAGCCTGTGATATTAATTCTTAATTTATTGCCGATAGTCGAAACGGCGACCGTTAAGTTAAGAATAGCAGCCTGCAACCGGAAGCATAGACTATTTGTTTGGGAAATTCAGTGCAAACGTTGCGCACACATTATTACACAAACATAGCTGCACGTGTTCCGTGTCACGTTAACAACGCGCTATTACTATATTTATTTACAAAGCAGATGCAGGAGATGATCACTCTGGATATGGAGCACTCATCATAACAAACAGAGGAGTTCTACTAAACGTGGTCCTGAAAACCATTTGTGTCTAGCTAGCATAACATTTTCTATTCCATTTGTTTGTGTTAGGTTGTGCAAGGGTTTATTAAAACAACAGGACTTATATAAAAGTTCTATAATTGCCGCTGATACGTTTACCACAATACACGATCATTAATGCTGCAGAATTTTTTCAATGCCTCGGAGAAATGTCGTTCCATTAATAAACACAGTGAATATACTTTAACGCCGTGTAATGTAGTCTAGAGAATCACATCTCGCTGGTCAACAATGGCTAAGTTGAGACGTATGCAATGATAAACGACACAGGCGTTCCGGTATGTTGAAAATTTTCACTACCATGGTTTATTGTTCGTACACGTACCGGCTCTATTCCTGGCAGAGAGTTTCAAAGGCGCTGTCAACGGGGAAGCGTAGCGATATTATCGTGGTAATTACTCCAGACCGGTAATGCTGCTTGGGCGAACTAGTTACGCTGCTCTGTCATTATTCTTCTCGATGGTAGAAATAAAGGTGTTACAGTAGCGTGGTCGTTTTCTGTCTTGCAACTGTCGATGACTTCACTGAATTGTAAAATAGTAATTTACTAGCTGTTGCATAATAAAATAGAGATAAAATAACTCATGGGTACTATCCTATGAGGAGTAAAGAATTCTATTTACTAATTGCAAGTTTCTAATAATCTCTAATAATTGATTTTATTATTCATTTGCAAGTGTTCACACCAACATTGTTATTCACGTAAAGGTACAATGCTGGAAAGTTTAAAATTCATTTTTCCATGTCTGCATAACCAACTTAATACATAGTAGGCTTTGTTGGCTTGTTGGTAAAACTGACGTAGTCCATTTTTCTTAATTTTCGGTAAATGCAAATTGAAAGTTCAATCTATTATAATAAATCAGATAATAACTGAAATAATATATAAATTCTTCCCCATATGAATTTTTATTAATCTATCGTTATAAAAATCTTAGAAAGTAACTGCTTCTATTAATCCTTAAGGATTTTAGGATGGAATGATAGACTTGGTCAGTTTTACCAATAAACCAACGATATATGTAATCCTGCCTTATTTCTATTACCCTTCACAGTTCAAACTTTCTTCTCACCACAACCCACCGAACACCCTTTTCGAATAACCAGCAAGAGCATCAGAGTCAGGCCAGATAGCCCGCCGATTACACCTAAAAATCCGCTCGCTGGCAGAACATGAAAGCCCTTACGTCGAGGCGCTTCCTAAACACTCGTCGCAGCGGGTCGTCGATCGGGGTGGCTTCGCAGGAGCCTGCAAGTCTAGGGTTGGTTAACCAACCTCTTCCCTATTTGGCTGGTCGCAGCGGGCGATCCGCGTCGAGCAACAAAAGCCAAAATTGCGGAGCATTAGTCAAACATCGCCACGCCGTAAACTAAAACCCTCTACACGCCTCCGTCTCCCTTCAGCCCCCCAATATATCTGTCCGCTCTCTGTCTCTCCTCTCCGTCGTTTCTGCCACAGAGATCGTTCAACCCTCTCTCCGTTCGATTGCCGATACTCCTCCGTCCGTTAGAAACAGGCCCAGAATCTGACCACCTGGTGGCACCGTGGAGGCACTCGGATGAAGCCATCAATAACCTACGATCGACTAATGCCCGCCGCTCCTATATATACGCCCGTACATACATACACATTACGCCCATACAAACCGCATCTGGGCTTGCTAATGCGAATTATCGCCGGGTAAGGGCCCGCGGTTGGAAAAGGAGTGACGTGTGAGAAACCGGGCGAAAACGGCCAGCCGACTCCTGGGAGGGATGAATGGAGAGGACGAGGAGAAAAACGAGGTGCACGAGAGATAATAACGAAGGGAGACGCGCGTCATCTACGGAGAACGCGTGCATATTATGCCTGACCCGGGGCTGCAGCCGGGAGCCCCATAAATCTAGCGCGCGCACCAGTATGTACCCGAGTTTCGACGATTTACTCGGCCTTCGATCAGCTCCGCGCCATAAATTTCGGGTAATCCGGGTCGACTGGCGCGCGGGGCGAGTCCCTAGGTGACGGGCGATCAAAGTGGCGATTGTCATTGGAAAATCTCGTACGTGTCGACGTCATGCGCTCAACGACAAGAACGTTCGACGGATGCAGTCTGTGTTGCATTTAGAACGCGAATAGTGGCGTAGCACTGCGTTCTTCAACCTTTCTACACCATAGGAGAAATTTTTCGCGGACCGGCAGCGGCCAAGGTGACCTCTTACTGACAAGGAGAGTATTTCAGGTGTCCGCCTCCGATCATTTTGATTTTTGGATATGTTATAGAGGACTGAAAAATAAGAAATACGTGTTTTTTTTATTTTTCCCCGTTTTCATATTTGGGGGGTGAAAACTGCGTTCAAAGTTAGGGTTGAAAAATCATTTTTGTGGAATATCTCGAGAACTATTAGAGATAGGGGAATAGTGCCAGTGGACGAATTTTGTGTCTTTGAATGCGAAATATGATCTCTAATAGTTCTCGAGATATTCCACAAAAATGATTTTTCAACCCTAACTTTGAACGCAGTTTTCACCCCCCCCAAATATGAAAACGGGGAAAAATAAAAAAAACACGTATTTCTTATTTTTCGGTCCTCTATAACATACCCAAAAATCAAAATGATCGGAGGCGGACACCTGAAATACTCTCCATGTGAGTAACTTACTATACTATAGGTATAATTTAAACTAGCGCGTTCAGGGATTCAGACTCAATCCGGAAGCAGTGAAAATTCGCGGGAAGAACTCCCCAAGTGTAACTCCCACTTTTTGACATGACTTTGAGGGGTTGTACCACTCGTCAAGTCGAGTCTAATGATACCCTTGAGGTAGAAGAAATTAGAAAAGTGTCATCAAAAAGTGAGTGTTATACTTGAGAAGTTCTTGTTAGTTCGCATTGTCTCAAATTTAATAGATTCACATTTAATTCATATGTTCTAACACACTGAATGGGTGGCACCCAGTGGTGCACCTAGAGGAGTGGGGTGGACCAATAGCCCCCAAAGAAGGAGCTTTGTAAAAAGAAAAGAAATCTCGATTACGTCCTTTAAATAAATTTTTATGAACACCTAATGAATTTTATTGATTTGCATTAGAAATATTTGTATCCCTTCAACTCGGCTCCCCAGATTAAATCCGGAGTGCGCCACTGGTAACACCTATCACTCCGAGACTGCTACCTCGCATAAATTCAAATAGCACAAGGGAAACTCCCTAGAGAAGTAAATACTCGAGTCCAAGTGTTGAAATATACTATCACCGACATGGGAGGTTTAAAGGAAACCTCTGACACCTCCAGTGGGTTCGCACGAACCCCCTAACTGCCGTCAGCGCGTTTACGTTGACTCAACAACGCGCGTTTTTTTTTCACCTCCTAACTGGACACGTGCTGAGTCGCGTATATACGGCGGCCGATATTAGCCGGCCAATTTGTGCTTAACATTGTTCACGAGCGTCACGAGCGTGTAATTAACGTGTGTCCCGAGACGTGGGTCGGAATATCATTAGCGGCAACGAGTCTCTATGAATTAGAATAAATCCAGAGGTGTCAGCTGGACGGGCCGGCCGCGTTTTATCGGCGAAAGAAAAAAGATTTATTTGAATTCTTGCAACGCGGATTTCGAGATAAGGCGGCCAGCCACGGGTTGCTGCATGCAGATCTATCTTCTGGTGTCAAACATTCCGGCTTCTTTTATCGGCGGGTGTGAAACACGGTTTCTTCGCGTCCTGCCATTGTCATGCTAATTGTCGCTCGTATCGAAAGTGATAAATACATTCAAGTATAATAATCCCCCGATAAAAATCGCCGTGTAAACGAGATACCGGCTTACGCAGGAATCTGTGTCGTTTCCACTTCTTTTTCGTGAAATGTCGAACGGGATCGATAGTAAATTACGTCTAATGGAATTAGAAACGTAGAATGCTGTGGCGCTGTTGCAGTCGCCAAGCTGCCACGAGTGACGCTCTTATTGACTATTGAAGTTTGAATTCTTCGTAGATATAGAAAGTAAGCTACTAAATTTACCTAAATCTTTGAAGCATCACCGAGATCGCCGAATAATTATTACGTAGATACTTAAATATCTCTTAGCGTACTCCCGTATCTTCCATCTTTCATACTTCCCCAATAACACCTCGATAAAACATTTTCCAATCCGCACCTAAGTAAGCACCTGCTTATCTAACCATCGGAATATCCCGCGGAAATGGCCCTATAAATTCTGAAGCGCCCCATAGACAGTCGCCACAAACGCCGAGATGCCCATACTCGTCGAAGCTAATTGCTCCGGGGCTATCTAATTACACGAATCCAAACAATTTTTTCTCCCTCCGCGCGATGTGCACCGTTTATACCGGCGGCCCCCTCGGTTATTGAAAAACCGCGAAGCGCGCGCGTTCTCGCTCCCATTTACGCCCAGGTAGCGCAATTATGCAACAATTTATGAACACGGCCGCGCCACGGTGGCCAGTACCAAGTAAGTAATCATCCAATTAAGTTTTTTGGAAATTCAGACAGCCGCGGAGCGCGGGGCACCGTGGAACGGCGCAGGCTGCGCGGATGCCCAACTTGAAATCCAGACACGTATGTAGCAGCGTCGCATTACCATACTTGTCACCGACCCGTCGCATTATATTCGGCCGGTGCGCCGAGTTTTCCCAACTTGGCGACTTCCGGTGTAGCCGACCAAGTCCCTGTCCTTCCTAACAGGGCCGTCAGCGGTGCTCTGCAAATTTAATTCGTGCCGATCGTGACCCCCTGATAACGTCGCTCCACTTACGGGGCCGACTTGAGCTTGGATCGGTCGATCGTGTTCCTGAAAGAAAAAACCATCCCCCTCCCTCGATTCTGGGGGACAGTTATCTCTCCCCCGAACCGGTGGCGATGAACCCTCGATGACGGTGCACTTTGTTCGGCGCTTTTACGTGTGTGCCAGTGTTGTGTAATAGTAATGTCCGATTTCTAATCCATTTCGAGGTCGAGTTGGTTATTTGTGAGCGAAGAAATCACTGGTTGCAGGAATGAGGAGAATTGGGTTTGTTTTAAATTGTCAGGAGTGGGAAGGGGGTTTATTTGTAGATAAGTGGCGATTATAAATGAGAATCGTGTACTTATGACTGATAAATGTGCAGTTGAACTTTTCTTGTTCTTTATAATTAATTAGACGTTTAGATAAGGTGGTATTGAACGCGGGACGTTGTTAGAGATATGTAACGATCGATAGTACGTTACCGGTCAGACACACTCGCGATGTAATTCCACGAAGAACTAACGCTGTCGAACTTTCCTGCTGTGCTTCATTTCGCGCTAACGAAGCCTTTTACTCGGAACTCCGGCGGCGTACTCCAATAATCCGGTTAGCGGCTCGTTTCCGATTTTATTCTCACTCCTCTGTGTTCTTTCCATCATCGCGTTCTAGTAAACAATCCACTATCCGTTTTAATTCTCTATACACATCAAAGTGTCTTAATCCTGCGCTTAAATTGTATCAAGAAACTATTATTTCTGAACAACAGCTACTAAGTAGACTATCTAAACCAGTGATGAGCCACCCGCATTTGGTCCTCCACCCACTGACCTGCAGCTCGCAATTGTTTCAATTGCAAATCTATGTGAGAAATAACAGATTCACCCCATAAATTAAAATTCTTTGATTAGTGCCTATATTTAAGTATTTAATATTACGGGTCTCAATTGTTTCGATTATAAATCTGCGCGAGAAATAACAGATTCACACCACAAATTAAAATTCTTTGATTAGTACCTATTTTTAAGTATTTAATATTGCAGCCCGTGTAAAGTATTAGGTTTTCACTTTTCGCCCACTACGGGTCAATGGTTGCTCATCACTGATCTAAACCAGGTAAAATCCCAAACTCCCACAAATTTTCCTCCCCAACAACGCTCACATTTGCTCGTCCAAAGCCTCGTGTCAGAACCAAATTGATACGAAAAGCGAAGGCGATACAAATGCAAGAGCAAAAGAGGCAGAGGCTTTCATAATTACCTATCCCTTCGGATTTACATATATGAAGAAATCCATGAGTCACAGTCTGCGCACACTGCTGCGTCCGGTTATCGGCTCGGCTCCTGTGTTTTATCCTAATGAGAACAACAGCCGCGTCCGATACGAGTCTCCTGGGAATCGGTGGCGACGACTGATGAAGATGGAGGTAGCGGAGGCAGGAACGGAGTGGAGAAAGGGGTCATTAAACCCGTGGCGGACGAAGAAAGAGGGGAAAACCGACGGAACAGAGGAAACGAGAAGGAGGGCCGCGCACGACACCGGACAGTGGCCGATACACTAATTTAATTAGCAGGAAATGGACGCGCCGCGCCGCCCGGCCAGGATCTATGCGGCCGCGTTAGGACACGTGCGTGTGCAACGGCATTAATGCGTGGACACGTTTAACAGGAGGCTCGACGGGGCCAGAAAGGGGAGAGGCCAGAAGGCACACTCTCTGTCTTATTCTGTTTGCATAAGCCGGCGATCGCGACGCTCTTTGTGATAACATCTGCGGAATCAACGATAATGAGATACGAACGAAATTGGAATAGAATGCGTTACGGTGAAAGAGCTTCACGCCGTTGTCACCACGCCGCCGCGGTCTACTCTGTGGCGCACTGTGCGGTGGTAATGAACGATATTCTTGGTCGTCGAGGGAGGAATGGAAGATTATAAGCTTGGCTATTTTCGATTTTGACGGGGGCGTTTATATTTCTAAATGGATAAGAACGATTTTTAATGAGGACGAATTTAATGTCATTCGTTTGGTGTAAAAGGAAAGCAATGTATGGTATTTTAGAAGTTGATAGCTGAAAGTGCTTTTATTGAAGAAGAGAGATCGTCGGAGTTGTCAAGTGGTAAGAGTCGATGTTTGGTAACGAGAAATGTCTATAACGGTGAATAAATGGTTCATTAATAGTTATCTTGAACTAAAATCAGATTCCTGCTGATTTCGATGTCAACGGACAGGCAGAAAGAACGATTACTGTGACACGGAACGATTCATTCTGACGTACCTAATCGGTAGCTATCGGCTCGGTCAAAACATGGCAGTCAACCTGCCCGGTTCCTCTACGAAACGATCGTATCGTTATCTGCGATCGACAGGAAGGAATTACTCAGGAGGATGACAGTATGGTAGACGTTGAGCAGCAGGGTTCACTATTATATTTATTAAGGCTACATCGAGATCGAAGATCCGAGATAAAGGGTGAAACGCTGCATCGGACAATGATAGACGAAGAAACAAAGAGAACGTAAAGGCTGAGGCGGTGTGCCGCTCGTATATCTCGTCTTGTGATCATGGATCCTCTCCGATCACGTTTCCTCTCCTGCACGCGATCATTTCCCGATAAGATGTATCGATCGAAAGTTTTTCTGCGCTCCCAACTATACACCTGCGATCCTGCCACCCGTTTGGGCGCAACGTTGCGATCGTCTGTGGAAATTTCATGAAATTAAACACGAACACTGTTAATATCGGTGTAGATTTATTGCAAGGCGTTGACGTGACTTCTTAGTAGTCAAAAGAATTACGATATTATTTTACCAAGTTCGAACCTCCCTTGGTTAGAATGTTTCTAAGCACTTAAAAGTCACCTGAAGTTTTCCGAAGCATAGACGTAGTTGAAACCCTTAAGGGTTAACTTCAATAACATTCCAAATAAGCGAAAGCCTTTGAAAATTGGAGGAATGAATTTTTATGCTATAGTAAAACCCCTGCAGAATTTTAGAAAAATTGATTCCGTAGTTTTTAAATTATTTAACTTTCAGTTTAACATGTATTCTTATGGAGAAACCCAATATTAAGAAATATAATTACAAAATTAAGAGTGAAATAATAGGCCAAAGTTTTTGAAATTTTGTGTATAGAAAGATAAAACACTGAACAAGATACCTCATCCTTTTTAAATCAGAATGCACCTAATTTCACCTACCCAAATTCAAATTATTCTTTAGTAACAAAATGAAACAACACTGACCAACAAATTTCACGTAGCCTCTAACATGGTTCATTCACCTTGGCCACAACACCTACCTCTCCAAACAAATTCACAAAGTCGCCCTAATGGTCCACGATCCCCGTCCCGAGATACGAGTCCGGAGCGCCGCGAGATCGTATGAACATATAAGGAGCAGGCGTAAAGCGAAACGGAAGCGGCGAAGGTGTTGCGCCGCCATTAAGGGGAGCGAAGTGCTCGCGCTTCGCGGAAAAAGCATGAAGACGATATAGGCGTCGGTAATTGAACGAACAATTACCCTTGGCGGTTAAGGTGAATAAATTGGCAGGGTAATCGGGACCGTAGCAAGCCGCGACCAAAGTGAAATACACGTGTCTGTGTTCGCGAGCGCGGATAAAAGGCGCGTTCCAGGATGGAACAGGACAGACCCGCTTACCCTCGCCGCGCAACTCGGAGCGATTCGCGAAAATTCCGCGTAACAACGTTCAAAACGGTGCATACAATCACCGAAAGAAATGCTTCGAGTCGCTCGCACACTGCAGATTCGCGCGTCTCGGCCGTCTCTCCGCGTGGCCGTGAAGAAGGGAAGGCAGGGAATCCGCGTGGACCGGAAGCGGATAGCGGCCACCGATGCGGTGGGGAGCCGTGTCTATCTCGCGCGCGTCGGAAATGCGCATTGACGCAAAAACCAGGAGATCGCGTTGATTCTATCGGAGCGCCTAACGACGCGGGCCTATTTAAGGAACGGATGCGAATATTAAAACGGGACTTGTGCAAACGGGCTTGTTAGATGTTATTCGTGCACGAAGGAGCCCGATGTAGGTAGTCATTAGGGCATGGTCTCGCTGGCTGGATTTACGCTCCTTTTTTGCGGTTGACGATGAGCGTGTTTATGGGAAAAATTTCATTCCGGTCGTTCCGCGTGGAACCTGCGTTCGAGTACTCTGTGATCTAGAGACATATTTCAGCGGTAATACGTGACTCTGGTGCATGGGCTGTCGGATCGGCTTTAGTAAAAGTGTCACTCGGAGGCAGATGATTCTTGTGTGCACGGGGTGATTCAGAAGTATGAACGTAAACTTAGGTGATATCGCAAAATCCTACAATTAGTTAATTGTAGTTGAATGGTTGTGTGTGTAATAGAAATCCCCAGTTGTGATGGAGCGTTTAAAGGTGCAAATCCACGACGAGGCATAAATATTGTGTCTCTCGTGAGACTTTAATCTGCCGAGACAATTATTTTATTAGTTTCATGAAACTCGGCAGTCAACACTCATGAGGCAAGGTTCGTGTAAAATCTCATCGTAGATTCGCACCTTAATGTACCCTTCCTATGAAACGAGGAATAAGGTAGTTGACCCAGTCACCGATAGGTACCCAGTCGTCGATAATTTGAATTAATATTGAAATTTTATAAGGTTTTTGAACAATATTGTGTAAAAAATAAAATTGCAAATTAATATTTATGTCTTTATCTACATATATCATCACAATATTGTTCAAAAACCTTATAAAATCTCAATATTAATACAAATTATCGACGACTAGGCCCACCTGCTTAACCTATCGGCGACTGGGTCAACTACCTTAGGTCTCATCCAAACTTTCGACGCTCATCATAGTTGAGAAATTTTTTAGAATATCGGAATCATTCCCTCGAATCATTCCATCGTCAGTTTGGAATCCTTATTCTAATTAGTGTACAGATATTTTTAAATTCCTACACTCTAGCCCCGAAGTAGGTATGCAACATCGGAAATCCGATTCTTTCAACGACTTCCTCAAACAAGTGTCCTTAGAAGCGAATTGCGCGTAAGTAACGCGTGCAGCTCTGAATGCATCTCGGGGAAGGTGCACCGACCGAGGGCAGAAAGTGCATTCCGGTGTTTGGGGGACATGGCGGAATGTTGGCGGCGCTTTCGACGCGGATACACGTAGCGGTCGCTTCCGGTGTTTCTCGGCTCGACCCAGTCGGGAAAATAATTAAGGCGCAGCCAGATGTTGGGGATGATAGCGTTGCAGCTTTTTCGCGTGAACCCGTTCCTCCCATTTTCGTCGTCTTGTAACGTCGTTATCTTGATCCCGTGGCGAGGGATACTTTCCTCGGAGAGAATGGATTAGGGTGTAGAGAGAGAGAGAGAGAGAGAGAGAGAGACACCGAGGCTCGCGAGTCGTTGAACTGCACACGCCGTTGTGCAATCCCTCCTCGTAGAAAAGGCTCGGTTGGATTTATTGCCGGCATTTCGGCTGATTTCGAAATCTTAACACGGTTCGCGGGTGTTTCATTTTCTTTCGCAGTTTATCGCCTGCTGCAGATTCGTGATAGTTTCGTGGTAATTGAGTAATTGAACAATCGCGGTGGCTGAGTAATTAGGTAATCGTTGCGTGTTGCAATCGATGACGGAGGCTGTTACATCGGCGGAGAGGGTTTTTCTTAAATGTGTTGATCGCAACTTGTATTTAAATTCGAGTTACATTTTCGAGATTACTGTTCTCGAGGCTCCATGATAATACCCTGGCCATCAGTTCATTGATTATAGCAATCATGGCAATAATTACCTACCAGGTAATTAGATCGCTCTTACGCGCTATTACACAAATTACGTTTGCGCAACCCGGTGAAAATATCTCCTTAAAAATTCAAGCAACTTAGTAAATTAATGCTAAGTAGTCACGTAATTGCTCCGTTACGAGAATTGGATAATGGATACGTTGCACCTATTACAGGTTTGTAAAAATGTTAAAATTCATCATTTAATAGAAATATTTCATTATCTACTTTATTTTAATAATCTTACTGTATATGGTGCAGTTGCTACGTCGAGGTGTAAGGAGGATTAATTAGAAGATTGTCGGTTGTCGGAATCTTCCTACGGAAATCGAGAAATATTATGGAGGTGGAAGAATGATTCTCGAAAGGGGGAAAGAAAGGAGGAGGTCCCGAAGGTAACAGGTGAAGCCCGTGGAACCGACGTACGTTTCACACATTCCCGCGTGTAGGTATACCTGCATCATCGTGTGTAACATAGAATAAAAGGGCTGCATCCGCTGTAGGACGCATCAACCGGACAATAGGTTTCCTTGGTAGACGAAATTAATGTTATTATTGGACCAAATGTCTGGGGCCACGTCGTGGGAAGAAACGTTTCTCGGCAGCCTCCTCTTCCTTCGACTCGCGCTTACTTTTCCCTCTGCTCTCCCTTCTGCCTTCGCTATTTCTTCCATGCCCTGGCAACGTCAGGCGACTCGCCAGCTCCTCTTTCAATTCCAATTTCTGCTTTTGTAATTATCGGTTCAAGTACTGGCTGAATGAAGTGGGACGTTGAGGAACAATATAAAAATACTCTCCTATTCTTATATTTTATGCGTATAATTGAGGTATTGATGAACAAAAACGGACTGACCCACATTTTTGGCAAAATTGAGTTAGGAGTAGAAATGTATACCAATAGGCTCTACTATTCATTTAAAATAGGAAAAATTACTTGTTTGTGACGTTTGTGAGCCACACTTATTAAAAGTAAATGGAAAATTAATTCTGTATTCAATTCTAAAAAATTATAACTGCACTAGCACCAACGCCTGATAAACAAAATGCTGTTGAAACCCTATTTTTTAGATCGCTTATTTCTTTGTTTACCGTGCACGAGTAGTCCGTTGTTGTCATCAATGCCTCGATTGGGCTTACTTATGCAAAAAGCTACCAACCCTCAAAATGGTAAAAAATTAGTTAAATGTAGTATGGGTCTCATAATTTGCAAAACATTGCCAACTCATAAAACCACTTTTACATTATTCAATTATTAAAACTACCAAGTCATAGTTTCATTTCAGGCATAAAAACAACGTGTTACAGAAACACGTTGACTTAATTCAAACAGCAAAAGCAATATTTTATAATTTTTCGCAACTTTCCTGAGGAAGATCTAAATCAAGATCGAAACGTCGAAAGCTTTTATTATCTATTGCTAAATAGCTTGTGTTTTAGTGATTTAAAATTGACCGAACCTGTGCGCCGAAATCAGTTATACTAATTATTACGGTCGAAATTATATTTAAAAAAATTTTATAAAAACAAAAGTTACATAGAATTTAAAATAATATTAATTATACTACTCACTAGTAAATAACCCGTTAAAAGACATTGTAAAACGATAAGAAGAAATCAAATATGCCCAATAAAAATGAAGCTTCTTTTCTTTAACAATTCAAATCTTCAAACTAAAACTCAGTTTCAGATCATTAAGGGTTGGTAACTTTCTGCATAACTAGGCCCAATTATAATTTATAAATCGATTTCTTCGTACATTTTCGAATTATACATATTCTATGCCATCCTTTATGTATATCTTAAATTATGACGTGAAAATGGTTTAGGTATCGTTGAATTATTGACTCCTAGAAAATGAAATGTCAAAGTATGCCAACACGAGACTGATGGAATTGCGAGCGCGCGTTTGTTTAAAAGCCCCTCTCGCCGGGCGCAGACATTATTTTTGAAATCGGTGCGCAATCAAAGGAGACCGAAATTGGCGAAAATTCCGCTCGGTTACCGTTCGTAATCGCTCGGAACGGTAGCGGCGGTCAGGTTTTTCGAAATTCCGAAAAATCCCGTCGGTATTCCCGCACACGTGCAGCCGATCGACGATACGCGTGAAAGGTTCTGGCTGCATTTCAAAGCGGCGCGTAGAGGAACGGGCCAGCAGCAGGTCCGCGCCGCAAAAAGGGACAGCCGATAATAACAAAAGGGAGGAGAAAAAGAGACGGGGCGAAAAAGTGAGAGAAAACATGGCACGCAACGCGGGTAGATTGTATTCAGAGGCTCGACAGGAAGTAGGCGTTCGATGGAATTCGGCCAAGGTAGGAGCTGACCAAAGGTGGAAGTCGCCCATTACGATTACGTCCTTTCGTTTGTGAAAACAAACGTTGCCGCCACCGTTCCGCGATAATTATCAGTGGCGATTACGACGGATCGAAAATCATTCCTGGCAACAACACGGAATATTTGATAGTCGATAGGGAAACGTGTTTTCAAAAAAAGTTCCTTTCTTTTCTTCCTGTTAAACCGGCTCCGCGCATTCGGTATTCAGCAGATCCTTGCCTCTTTTCAAACTATTTGTCGAAATATTTGCCGAATGCGGACCATACAGGTTTCTATATATGTACGCTCATTCATCGAATCATTGGAAATGTGTTATTCGCTATTCGTCGAATATTTGCGGGTTTCGATCAGCAGTCGTTTACCGATAACGAAAGAGAAGTATTTAAAACAATCACCGTGACCCATTTATCTATAAACTATAAACTACCTACGCTACTAATAGGGGTGTACTGAATGACGACCATTCGTTATTGTAGATTCATTAATTTTACTGTATAGTGGCAATTTTTAGTATTTGTTTCGTGACAATAAACTCAATTACCAAACTTCAATTTAACATTTATTTATTAAATAAGGAACTGATATGCGACCATGTACAAATTGATAAAATACACTGCCTTTTTAATTAATTCTTTTTTGACAACAAATTATTATTTTATAAAAAGGGTAACGATGGTTAACACTTCATAACCTATAGTTTAAGGAAAAACTCTGTGAAGCCCTAGTAACTATTAACACTAATAACTATTAGACCCTTATTTATCAATGTGTGGGCTGTGCATCGTGTAAAAGTATATTCCCGAATGTATGGAAGAGAATATAAAACTTTTCGCAACACAGGCGCAGGGAAAATTCATGACGTTCGTCAACGAGGATTTATTTCTAATCTGCCGTCCACATTCATTCGGTAATCGTAGAATCATCCCAAGTGTCTGATCTCCAGATCCGTTCCCTCTCGTGCGAGCGTTTCGTCATCGAAAATTTCTTAACAGCCACGCACGTCCATTTGCTCGCTCGCCTCTTCGTTCCACGTTGGCTCTACGTGGCCGATAGTCTTTAAATCCCCCGAGAATGATTGATTACTCTCGCGTCACGTCCATCCACTCGGCCCTTTTGCACGTATTCACTGTGTACCTTTCCTTTTTCGCCAGCCGTCAGCCAGCCAGGGTCCTGACGGCTACGCGTATCGATTTTCTTAATAATTAACAGCTTGTCGCGTCCACTTTTGTGGACACGCGTCTTCCTTGCTTGTCGAGTGCGACGATTTGCCTGCCCTGAAAATTTATCAGTACAAGCGATCGGTTGGAGAGGCTTGACCAACTTGAAGGAGCATTTCTCAAAACCTTGCGCCACTAAAAGTGTTAAGAACGCGTGTCATACCCGCCGCGATTCCAGTAGCACATTACACTCCCCCTTTCACGTCTCTTTTCACTCTGCCACGCAGTTGCTAATGTCCTGGTGGCTATCATAAAATTGCAAACGATTTTCTTCCGTTCTTCAACCGCGTCGCGTATCATTCTCCATCCCCGTCTCTCCTTCCCCATTCGCCACTCGAACTTATTATTGTCTCATCTTACCCCCTTCTCGCACCTGTGACTTCTAATTCATTCCTTCCTCTGGCGGTCCATCCATTTCTCTGGACACAAGCAACGCGATGGAAGAGCGGTATCGCGGTGGCTGGGATAATTACCCGCGACTTATGGCCACTGCAAAGACAACCACCGAACGTATCGGAGCGATACGGGTGTATCTCGCAGCTCCACGGTCTCGCGATGCTGTATCGACCGTATCGCAATGTGTGACGGGTGTGTCGGCGATATATCAGTCCCAGCCCGACCGGCCAGTCATCGTTCACGACGAGATATTAACACAATGCACGAGAAGACGCACATGTGCGTGCACGCTGCCTGCCACGCTCTCTTTCTGGGCCGCAGCGCGGCATGGACATTACGATAGTCGATACCGCGATTAAACGGCGGGGGATAGCAATGCAAGAATATCGGGTGGGCGAGGACGAAATGAACGGCGAAATGAAACGGCTGTTGGGGAACGGAATATTTCGCTCGTGATAGTTTTTCGTTATTTTATTGAAGCCGCAGTTGGGTGGGGAATGTTCGATTGCAGGTGCTGGGCATTTATTGGTATTAGAATATTTGGATTAGGGACTGTTAAAATTCTTGTTCTCTTCTGGAGTTGACAACAAGAGCCAACGCTGTTCTTTTATTCCGCTGGTGTTTCGTTGAGTGCGTGATTCGTGGACGAGTATGAGAGAAAAAATAAATGTAAAATTCGAAAATAAAAATGATAAACCCTTTCCTGTAACAGGGAGAAAGAATTCTTTGGTGTTCTAGAGGGATCAATCAATTAGGGTTGTTTCTTGGTGAACAAAATCTAGACGAAGATTGATTTCTCAATGTAGATATATGTCTTCATTACCATTATCAAATTTTAGACTTGGAATACAGTTAATGAAACAGATTTTCTATAAACTTTGGATTCGATGAATCTTGGTGTAACATTTTGATTCAACGAATTTTCTCTCTTGTTCCAATTATTATATTAAATAACATAAAATGGGCAGTGATACAAGTACAGTGTTCTCGCCTGGCTTCAGACTGATAATGAAAACGATACTGGATAATCAGCAGGAGCAGCATTACCAGCACATCACGAAGCTCGCTGGGGTCTGTACTTATAGCAACGGATGAACGTGAAACTGACCAGAACAGCTGTCGAAACCAATGTGCTCGCACATGTGCACACTGGCGAAAACCATGTTTCTGTTAAACGAAGAGGCGTGCATGCGCACGATACCAGTTTTATAAGATACGTCGAAAGCAGTGTGACTTTAATTTCTAACTTGAACTATTCCCTCCTTTCGGAACCAATAAAATAGAACCATAGCACTTGAGTATACAAATTTAATTTTTCCCACTCTGTCCTCCAGCAAAAATCTACTAAAATTAATATAAAAAGAAAATTCCCCAAAGAATATAATTTCAAACATATCAGTAAGATTCTTTATCAATGAGGCACTTTATTTCTGGATTGACAGTCACACCTTGAATGACATTGAAACTGAGTAATTACTCTTTTTTATATCTCTTGATGATACAGCGTGACTCAGAGTCGATTAATTTTCCAATTATTATTCTCCAAACACTTAACTTTAATGCTAATAAGCATTAATGTGGTTTAATAAAACCACAATTTAATGCACAATTTATTGAGGGAAACTGAGGTGCAACTGATTGAGAATTGTCATAACCATCACCGTCGGTGTTACGTTTTGCACGCTTCGTGTCAGTTGGCAACATTTCCTCGATCACCCTGTACGTACACCGAGCGGAATACGCTCAATTCGAAAGTGATTGTGTTCCCTCACGCGGGCCGCTGTAAATAGCGACCTTGGTTCTCCATGCTGCAAACTTCAAGGCTACTGCAATCGGGTTGCACGAGTGGGTGGTTGTAGACGACGTCGCGGGAGGGGAGATAAGGGTGCATTCACATCGTCTGTCGCGGAGACACACGCGCCTCTGCTTATCTGCAATCTCTCGTATCAGCGTTTATCTGCAATCAGCTCCGGTCAACACCGCGTTCCGTGTGCCTTTTCCCTCGAGGCAGATGTGAGTGTATTTAGAACATATTTCTTTCCATGTTAGCGAAAATGGAGAAGCAGGAACACTCGCGTTTGGCAGATAAGATATTCCTATTGAATACGAATTAATTTCGTCGGGGCATCGTCAAATTAGCACTTTCTTCAAAGTTCGACAGCAATAGAAATTTATTCAAACACTGACAATTCGGACGGTAGGTAGGTACTATCCATCGAAGTGTCTTAAGGAACACAAATTTTTTATCATTACTAATATTCAAATTCAACCCTCTCTAAAAAAAATATTTAAACACGCAATTGTCCCATTAAACATTAGATTATTACTTCTCTTATTACTCCCCGTGTTTCAAATACAAAAAGAATGGAAGTAGAACGTCCACTAGAGTCCCAAAGAGTTATCCTCCGCGTGAAACGAGCAAGAATGATCATATGCGCGTCATGAAGGCGCGTTACGTCCACTGGCCTACCTCCAGAATCGTTGACCGGAAGACAGCGGTAAGGAACCACGGGGTGGCTCGTTTGCAGGTCATCGCAATTTCACTCGCCGATATCCGCGAGAGAGAGGAGAGTGCTCCTTCGGAGTCAGAGACGCGTGGAATAGCTGCGGTTCAACTACACGCACAGGGGGCTGCGATCGGTGGCGATCATTTTTGCGGTCTTGACTCACGTCAATCAGTCGGCGATCCACGCGAAACCGCACGCAATCTCCATCCGTGTAGGCCAAGCATCTGGCCGATGCACGCGGCCATAACACGTGTGGATAGCTGCACACGGAATGCAGCCGGTTGCACGTGTGCGGACACCTTCCGAGTGTGCGCGTAAACTGACGTTACGTGTCCATACGAATCCGTTCAATCGGTCCTTCCTTCTTTCCAGCGCCGTCGGCCCTCCCTCGCCCCTCGCCCAACTCCTCGGCCCTACGTCGGCATTAAGTAAGAAATTGCGAGGGGACTAGGATTATTACGCGCTGGAAACAAGCTGGTTACCGTGGGGAGCTGCTTACCGAGGCAGCGTGATTGTTCAGGTGAACCACAACGAAACGACGCGAGATTGAGTTATAGATGCGGTCGATGCGCTTGCCAATAGCTGGCGGAGATCGTGCCGGTTCGAGTGGTACTTTGGAGCGGAATGGTGTTGCGGAAGAGGACCGAGTGTAATCAGGTTTAAGGAGGGTAGCAGGGATATGGCGCGGGCGCAGGTGCGGCCCCGGCCGGCGAGAATTTGTTGCCACGGCACGCCACGCGTTTTGCAGCTATGTACCGCGTGCCTCGAGATCCTGTAATTATTATTCAGTCCCGGGGTGCGAACTATGCTGCTACGTGGCTGCGGCCACGGCCGATCCGCGGAATCCCCTCGCCGGAAGGGAGACACTTACACAGAGATGGTGACGCTGCTCCTCCTCCGACGTCCTCCTAATCTCGCAACACTCGTCCATCGTATCCCGCGCTCTAATCTCCCGTTTGCCCGCGGCTGCTCAAAAGAGCACTGCGAACAGTCGTTGAAAAACTCGCTGGAATGCAAGGCCGGTCGACGACGCCGGAAGAATGGCAGCAATGTGGAAATCGGTGATACGTAACAACCTGCACTCGAGGTAGCCACGTAGGTATCGTCAAACGGAAGCCGGCTAAACGCGGAAAACGACGACGACCACGACGATGCACTGTAATCCCGCGTCTAACCGGCAATTATCGTTTGCTCCGAACGACTAACCGTCGGTATTCATGCCGCTCAAGTATCAGTATTCGGTTAGCCTTATAATGGCCCGGCTGACGTTTTCTGGCCGTAAATCGCGGCCCGGAGTATTGGGCAAGGCGGGAACTAATCGAGCAGCCCCCTTCGCTGCTCCCCCGTTAACCCCTCCACGGAACCGCCGCCGTCCGATATTCCATTCCGTTTCGTTTCATTGCGGTTTCCTTCTATCAATTATTTCGAATCTGAAATCGTGCCTATAAATCCACGGAATCAGGATACGCCGCGTTATTATCCTATTCCGCGGCCCCTCGCCCCGCCCGTCTCTTGCCCGGCAAGCTGCGAGCGCGGAGAACGGCGGCCGCTGACTCTGGCCGAGAAATTGCGGAAAGGATGCACACCCCTTTTAACGGCGGGGGGGTCTCGATTATCGCTAAGTGGCCCGAACGATTTCCTCTGAAAAGTGTTTTCGAGCCGAGCTGATTTCGATTGTTTGGTTGGATCGCTTCACGGTTCTGTGGAACGTGTCTCTGGAGTCGTGGGAAGCGTTGCGGGCGTGGATCGGGGAACGAAAGGAAGGATAGGAGTTCACGCGAAGCGACTTTTGGAAAAAATCATTCTGCGCTATTGATTTGCGAGCATTTATATTGTACAAGATTATTGGCACAGAGATTGCGGGTGTAAAGCTTCTAAGCTACTAAAGCTACTTTCTCAATTTCTCTATATGATTTTCTGCCGTTTGTGGGCACCAGTGGCGCACCCAGAGGGAGGTCAAAGGGTCCTGGCACCCCCAAAGAAAAAGAAAAAAGGAGATTAATGTAACCACGACTGAAGTAATTTAAGAGTTTTGTAAAAAGGAAAGAAAATTGGATTTTATCCTCTAAATAAATTTTTATAATCACTTAATAAGTTTGATTGAATTTGTATTAAAAATACTTTTGTAAGCTCAACTCGGTTCCCCCCAGGATTAAATCCTGAGTGCGCTACTGGTGGATACTACCTGTATTTTCTTCCTCTATCTTTAGTAATGATGAATGTAACGGTAACCTCCAACGACTACTATACAAAGCAGTTTCACTTACTTTCATCGAGCATCCAATCTATACTAATATCTTCATGAATCCAAACCATTGGAAGATTACTACAATATCTTATTATCATATACCCAAGTGCCACGTTTTCAAGTACCCTGTAATCCTCTTTGCCAAGTTGAGAAAGACCCCTCGACCCAACAAATCGTCCCATCCATTCACTTCGTTTCAGGATGATTAGTTAACGCCGCCGGTCGGACACCGCGGCGTTAGAGACGAGCCCGTGGCATCTCGTTTGCATGCGTGTCTCGGAACGCAGCCCCGCGTACTTACATACTCTGCGTACTCCAATTATAATGGAATTAAGGTCGCGCGATGTGTCGTAATTACTCGCCTGAATAGCGTGCAACAGGATTTCGTTGCGGCCGTAACGAGCAATCGGCTTGCGCAACCGGTATTAGCTTTCCGTCGCGGCGGTTTTATTCCAGCGTGGCCTTAGAACCGGCGCAGGTCGGCCAATCTTTCGCCAGCAGAGCCTCTCCTCTAGCACTCTTATCAGAAGATAAGAGTCGCTTCCCACGAACTTTCTTCGGTTTCTCGTTCATTCGATCCCAGCGTGGTGTGTTGTTGCTCAAACTGCAGGCTGTCAGTCGATTCAAATGCACCCCGTAGCTCTCGCCTAATTCCTCCGCGGCAGCGTTACCGATGATACCTCCCGCGGTATAATAATGCATTCCTCCTTTGTCTCCGTCCTCCCGGCGTCTCTCGCCCGTCCCGCAGGACTCCAGCTCCCCTTTTTGTCTGTTGCCTCTTTGTTCTTACGCGGGACAATATAAGTCCGAGCACAATAAATTTGCTTCGCTCGACGCCTGGCTCCTTCGCCCCGCCCCGCTCTTCGCCGGCCTTCTCCGCCGCATCTCCTCCCGAGATGCACCGGTCGCTGTTGATAAGACGGCTTTTCATTTAAGCCGCTGGAAAAGCGACGTCGCGACGCGTTTCTAATAACGCCGGGCGAAAACAGGTACCTCCCAGTGGCAGGCAACGGTACACGCAATTCCTTCGACGAACTTACTCGTGGGTAGACGCTATATTTCGTTATGAATATTTCACGTCGAGCTGGGTATGAGAGTTTGGAACGATGGAGACTTTTCGGTGGTGGTTAAAGTGTTATCATTTCGACGTTGGGCTAGGATTTAAGTGATTTTGGTATACTACGCTTGAAAGATTATATTCGTATTGATGGAACACCCTGTATAAGACTGTTTTCTCCTCTCCTGTCTGGCGGTTGTCATCGGCGCGGCCTCCTGATAAGTATTATCACTGTTAGCGAAACGTAGACGTGGATAAAAAATTTGTTTCGCAGAATCGGTATGCATCACGTTTTCACGTTCCGCTGCTCTTGTGAACTCAAGTTTGAAAATAATTTGATGATCGACCGCATGTTTCATTTTTGTAAAATGTACTTGGGGGACAGGTATACGGATTATATCGAGGAAGAAATTTGATTATTAGAAAATTTCTTTGAATATTTTTCCGTGTCTATATCTATTTTTTTTTTTTATAGAAATCTAGCTCTTCTTGTCAGTCCTTTCGGTGTTATTTTTCCAATTAATGTCACAGATTCTTTGATAAAGTGGTTTTTCATTTTCTCCACTCCACCTCTCCTTTCTCTTCTTCCCATTTCCAAACGGAGACCGAGCGATGGCAGCCGAAAAACGTCATCGGATTTATTAGCATGCAGTCACGTGCGGCGAATGCGTCTATTTATCATACGGCGTTATCACCGCAGCTGCCGCGCTGCTATCACCGCAATGCCCAAATGCACACCACTCGCAGACTTTTTGGGCGTGACCTCCTGAATTCCATGAATTTCATCGCGGCGAAGTTCGTGCCTCGCCTCCGATAAACCGTGCACGTCGCCCCGCTCGTAAAACTTTTTCACCCGAGCGGTTTCGAGCGTTTAGTTAATTACCGCGCGGCCGCCTCTCGCTCCAAGGACGACATTCATCCTTGTTGCTATTTTATGGCGTGCTTCGACGTCGACGAATGTAACTTTGCATGCAAATTTGCTGGAGGGAAGATAAAAGTTGGCGTCTTTGTAACGAGACTGATAGCGGCGCAACGTATGTACGGGAAGGCACCAACCTACTCGCTGAATCGTTTTACGTTACGTCCACAATTAACCTTTCGAGCCTCGGGGCCGTCCACGTAGGTAATCTCGTAGCACCGAGCAAACACCGAGGATGATCCGCCTCTATGGCACACAATTCCCGGAGCGAGTGACCTAAAATACTGTTTTCTCGCACATATTTACAGAGATATGCATCAACTATTGACAGGGAAGGATAAACAGTAGGGCGATGCTTAAAATTCAACTCTTAAAATATTGCTGGGGCACCCTAACATTCTGTTCTCTATACTGAAAAACGGAACTCGTTAAAATTTTATTAGTTTTCACAATGTTTTAGAAGTCGCTACCCGCTTATTAATATTTTAAATAAAATTGTACTTTTCTTTAGTTAAGGAGAATTCGTATGATTATTTGATTTCGGCGCACAGGTTCGGTCAATTAAGGAGAATTCATACAACAGGATTGCCTGGCGTCATTATATCAGAATTCGCCCTTCAGAATATTTGCCTACCTCCGATTATAGCTAGTAAACATTACTACTAGACTATTATAAATACCTATAAACTGGCTTTATTTAAAAGTTAATAAAGTGGTTCTGAAATTTACTTGGTAATAATATTCCAATGTTTGCAAAAATTGCATTTTTATTCTTAAAAAGGACAAATCTCAATGCCTGGTAGCAACCCTTAATATGTAATTAAAAAAGATAAAAGTAACACCACATTACTTATTCATAAAGGCGGGCATACTGCAAGGGTGCCCCGTGAAAAAATACAAAAATAATTTTCTAGGGTCAAATAACAACCACCCTAATAAACACCATAATTGAAAAATGTTTCTCTTCTGTAAACAATCTTGTTGAAGAAGTCCGGCGCAATTTTTATGGAAGAGTGAGTGTAAATTTCATTTACATGAGCTGAAGCAAAGCAGTGACTCTTTGATAAAACTTTAAAAACAAACAATGTAGCTGTTGTCAATACCCAACCACGTAAAACTGATACGAAATATTTCTTCCCCCGTGGAAATTGATAGACAGTGTTCGTCACGTGGCCGAAGATCTCGTGGCTACCCTGTATAATCCCTGCGCTCGTCAAAAACAAGTCACGAAACGATAACGTAGGATCGCCGGAGGTACCGATTCTATTCTTGGACCCGGCCACTTTTTATTTCCCCTGCTCGAGCAGATCCCAGCGCGACTTGTTTATCTGTTCCCTGCGTCGCATATCATCTCCTTTTGCGAAACAGCCGTGAGATTTACGGATGGCCGAGCGATTCCGAGCGCGGCGATGGCGGACCTCCTCGATATTCGTACGCCTGGAATAATAATCGGGAATCGACGGCGACCCGGACGGCCTCGGTGTATATCCCAACGCCGGGGTCGTACCGTGTCCGGTGGTAGGTATTACGACTGATTGTGAGACACAATGGTGGTGTAATATCGCGTGATTTAGTGGAGGGCGCGGCTAGATAGCCAAGACTGGCGTTCCATTACGCGGCCGCGAGTGTCCTCCTCTTCTTTCCTCGGCTCTCTATCTTTCCCTCGGCCGGAGGAGAGGAAACCGCGCGGCACACACTCGCAATAAAACGGAGGTGGCTCGCGAGTACCTACCGCGTAAATACGCGATCCACAGCCGCGGATTCGCCCGAGAACGCTGCACTCTGGCCTTTGACATCGTCCACCTCCACCTTGGCTGGCCGCTCCCCGCGCTCGCAAACAGGCGAGAATCTTCGGCAAACATATTTTTCGAGTGGGACTTTTGTCGCGTGCGTGGGATGATTAATCTTCGCGTCTGGACAGGATTGTTTTTCAGCGTGAAAATTTCTTTCTCTGGACGAGGGGAGTGCAAAGTGGCGTAAAGAATATTTAATAAGGTACTGTATTAAGGGAGTTTCTTTAGCTTGGAACCTTGCTAGGGGTTGATGTAAACAATGAGATGCAGTTGTGTAGCAGTTAGATTTAAAAGTATTGTAACCTCTGGTATAGTTTATTCATTTTCTAAGTTTCTATCAACTGAATTAAGCTTCCCTTATCTAAACAATCATTTACCTGTTTCACCGAGCACCACGCGCTCTTAAATTCGTGGATATATTTCTTTGCTTAACGTGGTTGCGTGTTTACCACTCGTTACGCGTAATATCCTTGCATTCTCTTTTCGTCGCGATTGTGCGCTCGGCCGAAGAGCACAATGGCCGCGGCAATGAAACAAGCCGACGAACCAGCGGCCATTACACGACACGCGAAAACAGTTTCGCGAACTTGTTGCCGCCGATTTATCAGGCAGCCGGCGGTAGGTTTATCAGCATCAGCTACTCTCGCCTCTCTTTTTATCGTGTCGGCCAGGTGCTTCTGGGCCGCGCGTGGGTGTTCACGGAATTTTCGGTAGCACGTGCGCGCGTGCAGTCTCTGCCTTCTACAGCGGAGTAGCTACCGAACGCGACATAAATAACTTTCGATAAGCCGCCGCCGGACGGGCTTTCGCTACCAATCTTGCACGCGTTCTGCAGAAACGACGGGTATTAGCGAAATATTTCTCTGAAACTGGCCATCTGTCTCTCTTGGCGTCGAAAAATAACGCAAGCCGAGCCGTTGCGCGTTCGGTAAGCTCTGGGCGATCTGACGAGCTTTTCAGTTTTGCAATACGACGATGTTATCTCTCCGAGACGAAGTGTAGAGGATGGGTTCGCTGGTCATTTGAAAACCCATTAGTGGGTTAGATGTATGTTGTTTCTAGGTGTATGTAGAGGGCGTGAGTTATTAGAAACTTGAAGATGGAAGGTTTCTTATTATGTACTTGATTTTTCTTATAGTACAATGGAAAAGCTGTGTGACACAGAATTCATCACCGTCTGCACTTAAGGAGTTACACGTAGTCAGGAGGCCGAAAAGAAGCGAATGTTTGCGATTTTTTTTGAAAAAGCGTAAGCGTATATTTTTACAGAACTTTTTGCACTTTAAATGGTAACATTTAAAGAACATTTGGTAATTTTTTGTAGAAAAATATTTACGTTTATAATAAAAATACAACGACATCCAAAAAGCCTTTTTAAAAACGGTGACTAAGATTTCTTAACAACCACTGCACCAATCTTTCTAAAATTTTGTGGGCTTATTTTTTATATAAAAATCTGTTTTCTCATCCACCAAAAGATACATTTTTCAAGCACCTACAAAATGTAATATCTATTCATGCATCGACATCAATTCTGCTAGAAATCTCAAAGACGCTTGTTCTCGTCGCGTCGCCGATACGACAGAATTTTAATCTCGCCAGCCTTCTTTCCGCAAACATCGTGCATATCACCTGCAATTCGATCATAAATCCAACCTTCGATCGTTACCTTCGGCGTGCCTTTACACAGAAAGAATTTCTATTAACAGAGCGCAGGGTTTCCGATCCTGATCGAGCCGTCAAGTCGCTTCAATTCCGACCCCGTGGCCGCAACCGCGACTTTACTTTTGTGCTTTACGTTGCATCAAACCCGTTGTTCCGCCCACACGGCGGAGTAATTTGCACGTATGCTGGCTGCTTGCCGATACGACCTCTGAATACAAGCGATGCCCCATTTGCAAATGTCAAATTGTCCATACGCATTACGTCCGTCTCTTCTACGTGCCCAAGTGTTTGCTAGGTAGCAAGCGCGCCGAGCTTCTTTGCATGTAATTATCATCGGTCCGACATCGAGTTCCGTGTCCTATCGGGCGAAATCGTTATTGCACGAAGCTCTTGCGCCGGTGTTTGGGCAGAAATTCTACCGCTGGCTGGCAAACAGGAGCACATGCTCCCGCATAATGCGGACAACGTTGCAGATTCGGCTGGCAGTTCCCAGGCATCGCCTTTGAAAAGCGAATGTCGGAGAAACTGTTTCCAGCTGTCTCGCCCGCGTTGGAGTCACTTGCAAAATGTAAACGTAAATTCAAGCTAAACATTTCCAGATGATTATGCAGAAATGCTATTAACGCGTATTGCTCAAGACAAGGTACATTGTTAGTGGTAGCATTAATAATGCTTCCCACTTATGAATACAAAAAAGAAAACACAGAGTAGTTGTCAAGCGATGTAAATACAGCATTTAAGTAATGTTAATAACTCGAGACTTGTTCAATTTACCGAACCCTCGTTAATTTTCTATCCACGAAGAACGTGGCTCACTCGAAATTCATTTACTATTCATAACTTCGACCGCTTGCGTAATTGTGTGCCCCCAACTAGTGGACGTAACCAGAAACTGCATAAAGTCCAGCAAGCCAGTTTCTATTACCAGTTTGTGAAAGCTTTAAAATATTCCAGCTAGTTCTTCGTATCAAGCATCCGTGGGATTAGCCTCCCCATCTGTAACTCTGGTTGCTCCTTCAAATAAATCTAGTAATCGTAGTGCTTTCTAAAATCGAAAGGAATACTCGAAGCCATCGTTAAGTGCTGCGGGAGTAGCGTCCCGGCGTCGTCGTTTCTAATGCGCCATCGATGATGATATATTAATGGCTTGTTAATGCCACGTTATCGGTGTCCGATTTCTAAACGGCAGCCAGCTCGCAAATGTCAGATATCGCGCGCATTCCTCTCCTTTCTTGTTTCTTAACGAGGGCCGCTGCTTACTAACGGCTCAGATAACTCATTTCGCAGACCTCTAATGCTGTAAACGTCGTGTCCGTTGGAACGGACAGTGATTATGTGTCGTTTGTTTTAATACAGCGCCGGAGCCTGATGATTTCGTTGTTATAACGAGGCGAGCGAACGTGCCAGGCGATAACGAGTGGCTCGTTAAAGGAGAAATGTTAATCTGGCACTACTGTACTGTCGATCCCTTTGTACACCACGAAATACATTCCATCGCGCTGCTCCTTTTCTCCTACCTTAGCTATTGAATGAAACACTCGGTCATTCTTCGTCGTTTTATTAACAGCTTTTCATCATTCCGATGAATTGATTCATTTTCTAACAAGACACTGACGAATCTACGCCAGGCACTGCTCGCCTATGCTCGTTAATTAAAATTCTCACTCGTATCACCGAACATCCGTGTCTCTCATAATTTATAACGGCGCACGACAAATGTTGTTACTGCGCGGAACAAGCGAGGTTTACGGCCGCCCCCAGCATCTTCGAAATCACTTTACTACCGAATAAAGCCATAAACTGGGACTTTTAGACCGCCGTACTGTAGGTGGAAGAAATAAAGCGCGGTCTTAAAAGCAGCAGGGGGCAAAGACAGTAGCACACTTGAGTGTCGAGATCAAGAACCTAAGGGCCGTATTCTATATAGCTTTTGGTCACTATATAACGTATTAAGTGCTTGTGCAGATCAAAGGGGAAAGATATTCCGGACCTATACGATGCTGTAAGCATGACGGCTTGCGTTCGCAAGGGGTCTGCTTTCCACGCGAGCCGCACGGCCCAGTCTGACCAATAATGGCACGATCCCCTAACACCGTGGCGACTCGACTTCGCATGATCCTACTCGAATTCTTCATACAAGAAACCGAATATGTACGTACTTAATATACACGCTTCTAATCTGATACAAAATAAAGAATCACGCGCAGATCGAAATTTACATCATCTGCCGAGAAACTCGTCCCCGTACAAGTGCCACTAAACCTCGAAAGCCTGCTCGCTGCCTGACATCGCTCCGTCTTCCACTAATTGACCATATTATGGAAAACAGCAGGGTCAAGTACCCGCGTGACCTCTGATGTCATCGCTACATTGCAACGGTTTATGAAGTGGGGTTCTCCAGCGTGGCGGAGCTCGGTGAGAAGGGCATCGTCAAAGGCATTCCGCCACCAAGTTTATTGCATTTGTTTACGCAGAACCGGTGAGAAGCGTGCAGCGGCCCGCGCCCGTGATGTATAGACGATCATAAAGTTGAATTTAATACGCGGCGGATACGCAGAGGTCGCCGGGTAACGCAACAGGCCGAACTGGTCACGAGCGCCGTAAACGCGTGTATTGTCGACGCGGCGGGGGGAAAAAACGGCGCAGAAGCGTTCCGACGCGCGGGAAAACTCTTGTAATACATCATACTTCGCGCAACGGGGCTCGGCCTCGACGTGGAAATTTATTTTACGGTTTCGTGGAAACGCTAACGATCCGCGACTCTGCCAACCAGGCCGTCGGAGGTTCGCGTCCCGCGGAACGATATTGATGCAACCGCGGCGAGGGGCGAACGAAGTACAAACTTGTTCAATCAAATGTTTATTCGGATAATTTTCGGTGGCGGGGCGTGGCTGGGTGCGTTGCGAAGTAGGGTTGGTTAGGGAGTGAAATGGAATTGCGCTGAATCGATGCTGAAATGGGTACGGTACTGTGAGCTCGTACAGAGTCGCTTCTAAACCAGTAATGAATGGAATTAGGCGAATGTATTGTACAAGGTTTCTTGAGCTTCTGCCGTAGGAGTGACGATTATACGTAGAGGCTAAGGCTCAGGGAATTAACCTCCTCCAGATGAAAGGTTTTATTAATTCAAGTAATCACACTGTGAAACCAGTTTCTGCTAACCTAATGTATCTCAAATTCAATTTTTCCCCTCTTTGAAGAATCCTCCCCTCTTTCAATGAGACACCTCGTTTCCGCGCGGAGTCATAGGCGTTGGAGCAGACTCCTGAGCAATTTATCATCGTCGACGTAGGACACGCAAGGTTCCGTCGAGACGAGCTCCTTCGGTGTGAACAGAAGTTCGTAACGCTGCCAAACTTATCCTCCCCTCCCTCCGCGCGTGTGTCGTCCAACAAGCGCCGTTCTGATAAGAATGTCTGCAGAAAAGCCAACCGACTCGCGCCCCTGTGATTTATTATGATTCCGTCCGATTACGGCACAGGGGCCAGTGTTGTGCCCGTTTTACAGCGGGGTCCCAAGCTCCGGTGGAGTTCTCGAGCGGCGGCCGAGTCCTCGCGGACCGACCGGAGCATCGGCCCCGTTCGCGCGCGCTGACGCGATAAGCTTGGACCCCGCCTTAACGGGTCTCCTCATCCCCTGGCGTCCTCTTCTTTCCCCGTCATCATCATCTTCTTGCACTCGGGGGCCCGTGCACGCGGGTAGCATCGGCCATCATTCATCACCCGGCACTTTTTGGTACGGCCGACAAGTTCCGAGAATGCTGGCGCAATTATATTAAACATAAATCAGTTATAACAAGCGTACGTGGCCGCAATGAGGGGTGCACTATCGACGCGTACCTCGGTGAAACCGTCGCCCCCTCCCCCACATCCCCTCTCTCCGATCACCCGTCCCCTTTTCTCGTTTTTAAATGTGTGTCATGACGTATATCGGCTGTCAGTTACGCGCGATGCGGGCAGACGTAGCTGATTGAGAGTTTAAGCCTGTTGCCAGTGTGAACGGTTCGATGGGGGGGATATTGTATGAAACAGTCTCGTCATGTACATAAGTATTAGGACACCTACCCTGTGTGGAATAATTGTGAAGAACGTTGCAAATGTATTAGAGCACTAAAAAATTCTACTTTATTTTGTGTTTTAAAATGAGAGCACCGAAAAGTATTTAATCTCTACCAAGTAATACACTTTTTGCAAATACGTCGGGTGTCCTTTTTCTATGAATGCAAGTTCAAGTAGGTAACCTCTGATGACGTATTTAAAGAAATTCGTCAACTTTGTCCTGAATATCTTATTAAGGGGGTAGTCTGGTGTAACTAGCTGAAATCGAGGCATTATTCGGGAATTTTTTTAAAGAAAGTATTTAATCTATCTTCCTGAAACTTTCAGGATATTGTATTATCAGGTTGAGGTAGCTCGAACAATTTTCGTTTAGTTTATGAGTGTATGCACAAATCGTATAAATTCATAACTTAAAAGATGCAAAATTGAACAAATGGCGGTCTCTTGAAATAAAAGTTCCCCTTTTCCAACGAAATTTTGCCTTAAATGTGTAAAACAAAGTTATTTATTTAAACCATATCATTATATCAATAGCTACGATCTATGAAGAAAATGTTCATAAATATCCGTGTACAAGGCCAAGTCGATTGGTTGAATATTTTTGGAGTTACATTGACCGCAAATTGTAAAACTGTTCTGGTAACCTGGCGCTCCGTAGCAAAGCCGGCTAGGGTAAATATACCAGTAAGTGGACACTACCAGTGAATGGACATTTTTTACTAAAACGAGTAAAATAAGTTACTAAAATAAGCAACTAATTAATTATAGATTTCTTCTAGCTTCTCGCTTCATATCCAAACAATTTTCGCAACACGTGGAATCAATCGCGCTGCAAACATAATTTTATAAAAGTGTCCATTCACTAGCCTTAAGTGTTCATTTACTGGTGCGTTTACCCTATATCCGCTTTAATTTTTCGAATTTCATTTTGCGGCTTTGGGAACATATTATGGTGATGTTCAACTATTGATTTAAGCAACAAAAAAAAAGAAATCGATTTCTTCGACCCGCTACACCAGGCTCCCCCCTTAATGACCAAATGATATAAAACTGTCATGCAAGCTGTCTAAAGTCGAGAAGCTTCTAAATACCCAGCGAAATAAAGATCTGCTCGATCACCGCGACTTTCTAACTTCCATGTGCACATTTCCCAATGTCCAAAGTCCAGAAGTCTCGAGAATTGGTAATTATCAGCACGCTCGAGTATCTTTATCGCGTCGAAAGGTAACCCCGCAGGTAGCATCGCAGGCTCGTCCCTCCGCCTTATCCACTATCAGCGGTGGCGTGTCCCCGGAACAGTTCCCTTGCGCTCGCTCGCCGCGGTAACAAATTGAACGGCGGGGAAAAGCAGAGACCAGGTTTCGGAGAGTCTATTTCGTCTCCTAGTAAGGTCAGTCCGATTAGTGGCGGCGATAAGAAGAGCACCTTATTAGGAGAAACTCGTAGAGACGTTCGCTGAGCTCTTCTCATCCCCCTGGTGTTCCTCAGCTCCATCCTCCCCCCCCCCCCCCCCCTCTGTTGCTCCATCGCGCTTTGCCTTCCCATTCTTCCCTTCTCTCGCTCGTCCCGTTCACCGTCGCCTTCTTCTTCCTACGAGCGCTAAGACCGGATGAAAATGTATGAGGGCGATATCTACGAAGCCAAGGGGCACCCGGGGGCGAGGGGGGAGGAGCAGATGAGATACGATCCTCTCCCTTTCTCTCCAACTTCTCTCGGTGCACCACGCGTATAATGCACACGTGTAGGAAACCGCGGAGTGGCTACGTCCGAGCGAGAAAAAGGGAGACGGAGAACGGTGAAATAGGCAGGAAAGGGGAGAAAGAGGATCGCGGAGGGCCTCTAGTAGTTTTGTATCCAACGGGGCATATATACATAGCGTGTACGTATATTCGAGGGGAAGCTACCTACGCCCTATAGGACGGCGCCCGTCGTCGTTTCTGCACCTGACCGGCAAACCGACGATAAATTTCTGGACAAGAAAGAGCGCCGCCTTTAAAGGGCGCTGGCCAACCCCCGTTACGCTATTTGGTCGTTCTCCAACGGGGAGAGGAAGTGAAATGCGAAGAGGAAGTAGATAGCGGTGGCTCGAATCGGTGCAACTAGGGATTCCGATAGGGTCAAGTTAAATATGTACACTGTAAACATGGACAGTATTTTTTAGAAGAATTTCGCGAGGTAACACTGTTTTTATACAGTAGGGTGCATAGGGGGAGTTCCCTTAACGCCGGACGGCACCTAATACCGGACATTAGCTATATCTGTGACATTTCAAAGGCTATGGAGCTGTTCTTTCGCGTAAACCGTAGAGGGGATAAAACAAACGACGATCATGTGTCGTCATGGTCCCGTCGCGTGAGTCTTGCTAAAGAAATGGATTGATTGTTTGGTGTGACGGGAATCCGGTGAATCGTATAAAATTTAGCTTGTTATATATACCAATTTTCTTGGCTAAAAGACCTGTGAGTTGCGTTATTGGATCGTTTGGTAAGTATTTTTTTAATTACCTTTGTGTTCTGTGTAAACAGTGCACTAGTTTGCACAAAAAAAAATTTTTTTAATCCGTTCACTGTCCCCTGGTTCCGGACAGAACGTTGTCCCCTATTACCGGACAGTATAAATCTGAATCTTGTAAAGAGAATAAAAAAAGAGTTAAAGAACAAAAGAAAAACGTAAGAAATAAGGTTAAGAAGACCAGAACAATAAAACCGAGAGAGACAAACCAGGAGACTATTTGCGTAGTTTGTCTTGAAACGAACGAAGAAGACTGGATTCAGTGTTCAAGCTGCCAAAAATGGGCACACGAGGCTTGCGCTGATATTTCCGAATGTTCGGAGGATTATATTTGTGATCACTGCAAACTGTATTGAGACTGTGATGAGTTGCGTTAGTAATTTTTACTGTGTCCGGTACTAGGTGCCACTTAATGATTTCTCCAAATCGCATATTCAAGTTGAAAAGTAATTTAAGTTAACTATAATTATAATATTGAATGTTTTGTTGGGTAATTTTGACGTCACATATTGTTATCTTATAAATAGCGCAGAATAAAAAGATTAAAATATTATTTTTTTCTTCTTATTTAAAGAAAACCTTAAGCGTCCGGCACTAGGGGAACTCCCCCTACCTATATCTAACATTTGAAAGTAATCTCTGAAAAACTTCTACTTAATTACCCAGTTTCACTGTCTCTCAAACACCAGAGCATTATATCACCTATCGATGCTGCTCGCAATATCTTCAGCAGACCTCGATGCCCGAGCAGCCCCGCTCGATCCGCGGCAGTCGATCAGGAGTGCGTCGATCGGATCTTTACGCGCGCGGCCGGGGAAAGCACGCCGGTGTTCGTGCCGCTTAACTGAAATCGTTCCCCGCGGCGCGTTAACGGGGTGGCTGTTATTAATCGCGTAATAAGTGGTGTAATCCAAACCATTAACTGCACGGTAATTATGCGCATAAATTGCAGCGCAGTGGTAACCGAACGCGGACACAGCCGCGTCCTATGCGGTAATAGCTTCCGACGGCGTTAGCCAGTGCCGCTTCGTTATTTATTTGACATTATTCATCGTAAAGTTAATTGGCCTCGCGGAACCGCGACGGATAAGGGATACCCGGTGTCCGTCCGCCGCCCCATAAAAGTCCCGTGACGCGCACCACGCGTTATTAATTCGATAAAACGCCGATGAAATAATAAAACTCCCACAGCCGTGGGGAGCAGAGAGCGTTAAAGGGTAGGGGAGGGATAAGGAGGGACGTCGCGTAATCTTTATGGCGCCGAGGACCCCGCGTAGCGGGCAAAAGAGAATGCACCCCGGCGGCTCGGCCCGCGGAGGCGTTTTAACCGGGGCCCTCGGAAATTTATTCCACGGGTTTCGCCTATTTATTAGGCATCTTCTAATGACTCTATCGGCACCGTGGCGCCCTGAACGAGCGCCGATCAAGATAGCGGCGGCGACTTATACGCGCTTTCTGTCCCCACCGAAGATCGTATCTGGTCGACGACGACGCGACGCGCGAGATTCTGACGCGCTCGCCCGTCCATTATCGCCCTGTAATCGGCATTAAATGGGAATTCAATTTATCGGCCGGGAAAGGTTAATCGACGCATTTCCTCAAAATATTCGCGACACCGGTGCCTCATTAGACCGGGGATGGGATCCGAGCCGTGGATCGATTGCCAGCCTTTGATTATCGCGAAGATGAACGCTGGTGGACTGGAATATAAATAGACGTCCTGGCGATAGAGAGGTTAGTTGCGCGAGTTGCTTCAGCGTGGTCATGGACGCTTGTAGCGATGCTGGTCATAGGCTGTTGGATGCTCGTAGTGTATTAATGTGGATTTTTTGGCAGCGTATGATCTGTGTCTTCCTAAGCGAGAAGCGGGTAGTATTTGTTTTATTACACTCTGGTTTGCTGATATGGGTGGGTTGAGGGATGTAGAGGATTTCAAAATCCATCTTCGAGTGGGGGGTGAGAATGTCAATGCGAGAGAAAGACTTATTGGGCGGCGCAGGTAGTTCCGATTTTCGAATATGATAGAATATTTTCGTTTTCCAGGAACGTATCAAATTTAGAGGAATGAGTATATTACAGTCTGCTTGAAGCGGGGGACCACTGTAACGGTCCGAAATGTAAGGGTATTTTCGGGAATTTATTTCAACCATACAACGCAAGTAAATCAATGTATTGCTTAGTATAGTTAATAGTGCACATATCGAAGGGTAAGAAAATTTTTTTTCAATCAAATTCATAAATCCGTTTCCTGTATACTCTTCGTCAAAATTTGCGCTGCGGCAAAAACATGCTAGTCATCTTGACAGTGCCCAGGCCATATGGTTAATCCGAATTCAAAAAGACAATAATATATAGAAACTAGAAGCCTGCCTCTATTACGTGACGATTAAAAAAAGTCAAAATTGTAAAAAATTAAAAAATGGCGGACCACTGAAAAAATCATATTTTCGGGGTATAAAATTGGGGAAATGTTGATAAAAAAAAATATAAGCAGGTCGAAAATTGAAAAAACTGATCGTCACGTAATAGCGACGGGTTTTCCGTACAATAATTGTCCTTGCTCATATCAATTCTGAGGAAAACGCGTTCATTGTTCCGCGCGGCCCAGTCGCGCGTTTGACAGTGCTTCACGAAAAATACCATATCTCCGTCAATTTTGCGAATTTCTTCATAAAATTTAGAGTCAGCATTCTTGAAACGTACATCTTCCAGAAAATAAAAATAAAAAATCGACTTTTCAGATTTTGTAGTGGTCTCCCCCCTTAACTGACGCACCGTCAGTTGCACCAACTGAGGTAATATTAAACTTCAACCTAATTTCCAGTAAGGAGAATTCGGAATAACCGAGAGTCACGGGTCGTCCAGCGACGTGGTTGCAATTATCATGTCTCTTGATTTGAGCGACCGCTTTGTTCGTCTCACGATCCCATTGTTACGCGAGTTTTCCAGCGGGACGGTGTAATTATCGAGGGTGTTGGGGCAGCAGGTAAATGTCTACGGAATAACAGAAACGTGTTAGTATCGAGCGGTCCCTGGAGCAGCGGTGTGCTTTGGACAAATAATAGCACGGCTGCTCGACGAATTCCACTATCAAGGGATGGTGTTGCAATTGTTTGCAATGTTTTCTCGGCTAATAGTACCCTACCTTGTTTGCACGCCGTGCATTACATTATTGCACGCTCAGAAGGAATTGCAGCGTACGTCAATCATCCTTCGCCTGCGCTCGGTATTAATTTCTCAAGTGAACCTCATGATAGGTTAACTGCGAGCGACACATCTCGCTCGAACGTTCGTGCCCATGCTGCTTTCTCGTTATCCGTGCGACTATTGTGGGACCTTAACTACCGGCAAGCTAATCGACCAATTTCCCTCTTAGAATTCTCAGAACTGGCATCGGTCTCGTGTATATATCCCTCGTTTTACATTAATTCTAATTATGGCCCTTCTGGCTGCAAGAGAACCCCCAATACCCCGTAAAGCGTCGAGACTTCAAGCAGCAGGCATATTCGAACACTTCACTTGGAAATGGAAACTCGCCAAGGCTTTGGATCTCTTATCAAGACCCCACTAACGTCCTTTGTTCCCATATTCAACTAAAACAAAGGGAAAAAAATGATAAAAAACTTTCTACTCGACTCTTCGAAAACTTAGAATCCCAAAGCCGTTAAACATATTAATTAACGTCCACCGGACAGTGATGTCAAGGAGGCATTACGTCGCGATGATCGCGCCAATGGAACCCCAATGGGGAAGAACAGAAACAGGGACCATTTCGCTGTAAATCAGCCTGCACGGAAAGCAAACGACTGAGTAAAGAATATCGCGGAGCACCGTGTACACAGACGATCGTGTATTCTGCCCTCGACATTTTTACACAGTCTGGCGGTGGAATCCCGCGGAGGAGGAGGCTCGCGCGTGTTTACACGGCCCCTGAATACGCTCCTATATGCGGTTTTAGACACCCCGATAAGAGCGCGAACGGCGTATCGACTATCGAGGTGCGTTGCAAAACACCTGGGTGTTGCAATGCACCTCCGTCTGGCAAATGCCGTTGCCGTGGGCTCGGGACACGAGTGTTCGCCGCGTGCGCCTGTGTATGCACGCGTGTGCTCACCAGCGTTGCACTCTCCCTCTCTATGCGGGCGCGCAAACACCCAGCCGGAGATAAATAGGCAAACACACCGCCTGTTGTTCCGAGAAAGCTTCTCCCGCGTGGCACGAAAAATATTTACGAAATCGCGGCGGTGGCCGGCTGCGATACACGCCCGATAACGCGGATAACGCGCGGGCCATCGGGGAAACGCGGAAAATAGAGACACGCGCGCCGACGTCGCGAGGGTAACGCGCGAAAGGTAGGTACGCGAGCGGCGTGGGGCATCGCCGTGGCTGGCGCGCAAATACCTGCGGATATAAATGGTTTTACGATCGCCCGGGAAACGGTGCGGTTTCGCATTATTTTTAAATGTTGCACGGGTGCTGGAGGTTCCAGGAAAATCGCGAACTTGAAATTCGAACGGTGGCGCCTCTCCTTCTGGAAATTTATGGTTACTCGGAATTTACTGGCTGAGCCGCTGTTTTGCGTTTCGCATTTTTACGTTTGTCGGGGCTACGGAGCTAGTGGGAAGCTTCGCTCTGATAATGCTTGATTAATGGCACTTTTATTAGCGAGCCTTCTCGTTCGTTATGAAGCGGAATTATAATTGATGAACTGGACCGTGATTGCTGCTAAGAGGCTCCCCGATTCTTTACCCCGTAATAATTCCATCCTCGAAAAGCATGTTATTCTTGACTGAAACGTTCACGTGAAAAATTACGACATCAGCATGACGAGAGATACACCTGAGACGCGTACACGGCTTTTCGACAGCTCGTACAGACACTAATTCCCTGTAAATTACATCTTGTCAACGATCCACCGACAGACACGCAGATCTTCCAATTTTCACGCTGCAGCTCGATAGCGGGCCGCGGACCTCTCGTTTCGCTCAGCCATCATCCGGCTCGCCGCAAAACTCTCCCCCGCGTGGGGCCCGCTGGCCACGCAACGGCCATTTTTTTCATTAAACGGCTTCACCTTCGCGGGCCCGGGGAGGCAGATTATTCGTCCCGTTAGGTACCATCCGCGAGGCAAAAGCAATCAGTTATCTTCCGCTGTGAACCTTTCACCTACCGAGGTTGCAGGAAGCGTATCCAGGTTGATCGTTACGGTCGTCGTCGAGGCGCACGGGTCATCTCGATTGCGGGGATAATCGAGCCTCGGGGAGGTTGAATGAAGCTCCTTCGCCTTCCTCCTCCTCCTCGCCGTTCTCCACCAGCTCTTAGCGGGAACTGTTGTCGATCGAGGCGCCCTCAACGCTCCGGCGAGCTTGCCTTCCCGATATGGGGATTTATCGGTGCTTCATAGAGACGTAAAATCACTCCCCGCTTTAATCTTGACCGGGCCCGATCATCGATGGACCGGCCGCGCCGACGAACGCTCCTCCTGTCGATGATTATTGAATACCGCGCTCGGTTATCGTTCCCCGGGATCGTGCTTTATGACCCGCGATATAGAAATGCTGGTAGTGTCTGGTTGCCGAGAAACTTTACGGCCTCGTGAAGAGATGCAATTAGGAGACAATTATTGCATAGGTAGCCGGTGTTTAACGGGGTTCCTCGGTTAACAGGATATCGGCCCGTTCAAATTGCGTAGCGGCGTTTCAGTACCCACTGCACCACGGGTAACTATTTCATGCAAATTTTTGACACTCTGTTTCATATGCATTGATTAATGGACAATAAGTGTACCTTTTAAAGTTAAATAATGTACACCTTACAAGTACCTATACCTTCATTTTTCTGTAGCATAACCGTCATTACGCAGATTTGGTTCTGGTATATGTAGATATGAATGGATAATTTGGTAATTATAGTTGGTGGGTATCAATCTACGCTCTAGAGTAAACACGTTCCTTTCGGATTACGATTTATCACGGGCATGATGGAAGTATTTCGCGTACTTCGTCCGAGTGATGCGGAAGCTAGTATGTAAAAATTGTCGTCCACCGATGGAAGAAGTCAAACAGCACTGTTCACCTTCCACAATGATGAGCGGTAACGTACGTTAGCCAGCCGCTTATTACGTTTCCCTGCCTCTTTGCCCCGGCATTCTCCAAGAACCCATTGCTTTTCCTCGAGGACCTCTCCAACGGAGGTTCGTCTTGGCCTCCTCGACCGATGACCCGGAAGCCTTTGCCGCGCATACGTGGAAGCTCATGCGTGTCCATGTGCGAAGCTATTTTATTGCCCGCGCCACTCTATAATCTTCCTCTGGCTGTGTGCACGGCGACTTATTTCTAATGCCTATACTTACGTTTAATGTCTATATCTGTCCGCGAGAACAGTAGCGTAGTTAAGCCAGCAATGATGAACGCTGGCGACTCGGGCTCCAAATGTGATCGCCGTGGCAGGTTTCTGGAGATTTGTCAATTTCCAGAAATATGTGCTTGCAAGATGTACCATAACCTTAACTTCCATACCTCTGTAGCTTATTCATGTCTGTTCATGGAGACAATAGTTCAGAGAAAACACCCAGTGAATCATCTGGCCACATGAACTTCAATTATATTTCTCACAATTAACGAAAATAATTATAGTAATGGAATAAAACGTTTTTCTATTTATTAAACTACATTTCTATCGTAAATATAAAATATAAAAGTAATAAAATTAGTGCTTTTCAAATGCTTTTGAAAGTGGTTTTGATGACATGTTTAAAAATGTGTGCCTCGCTCGTGCAGGCGATTTCAGCTGTTAGATTTATCCGAACCCAAAAATCCAGACAGATTCTTGATCAATATGTCTGTCGCTATCGCTCGGACTATAATAAGTATTTTTATCTTCAAAATTAGCAAACTGGCGGCCAAATATGCAAGAAATATGTTTTCGCGCCTCTTTTCTTTTGCAATTTTTTATTTTAAAAGTAGGTTAAACTCAATGAAAATACTTGGTTGTAGTCCCTGCGAGAGTCACAGGTGTGCAGAATAAGCAGCAAAATTTATAAAAGAATCGGTTCGATAGATTTTGAGATTTTATCTTCACGATGTGGACAAATGACGTTTCTTTTCATCCATAGAGGGCGAGCCTCTGCGCTCCCTACAAAATGCCTCTGTAACAGCTAAAGTATCTAATCCGAATTTTTCCATGAAAATTGGTACATTCTTGAGGATATGTACTTTCGAAAAATGTTTTAACAAAAAAACGATTTTTTTCAACGCATCTAACCGGAATGACCCCTTAAGAAAATTTTGCAAATTTTCGTTTTCAACAACACTCTTAGTGTGCATCTTCCTAGCAATTCCTTTGCTCATTATCTTAATTTTCTAATACCTACACTTGCAATCAATATCCATATCTGATTGCAAAATATTTCAGAGATAACAGCAACGAAGAATTTCACGCGAATTTCAAGGACGTATTACAGAATTCCTTATTACTTCCTTAGTGGTTGCTTCACTTGACTATCTGTATCTAACTCTTTTTACATCTATCGCTCATCCTTCCCGAAAAAACAATAGCGTACCGAACACTAGAGGAATATTCTTGACCATAACTCCAGGCACGTCTCGATCACACTTCTCCTCGTAGAACTATCGAGATCAGCCGGTTCCTAAGTGTGTTTCAGAACGAGTGCACTTACGCGACCGCCTCGCAGTATTCCGCGGTTCGCTTTTGCGTCGCCTCGCTTGAAATTTATCGCATGACTGAGCACCATCGGGGCTACACTGGTTGATATTTCTTGCATTCGTATGCATTGTGCTTAACGAAGCTGACTTCGCGATACGTCCGGTGATACAGGCTGATTGAAGTGACTTACGAACTTCCAGATGACCGGTTGCACTTGGTGTATGCACGGGGCTACTATTCTTTGAATTTACGATCTGTGAATACGCGCGCTCGGATCGTTGCGACATTTGTGCTGTTGCGTATTCTAGATCCTAGATCCCTGCGGTATTGTCACGTGCAATTCGAATAACGCGTTTACGATTATAGGACCTTGTCCAGGAGAACGTTTATTAATGGTACACAAAGGGGAATTGTACGGGTTTACATTGAACTGGACCAGATGCCCTTGCTTTTTCATCGTGCGGCGTCGCGTGTTCGAACCCGACACCTTTTAAGAAAATTCAGTTCCCAAGCAGCGTGGTACATTTCTGTGCTTCAAAATTTGCCAGTATACTAACTTTGCATCTCATCTTTTTCGTTTAGATATCAATATTGCCATGGTCCTTCTGCTCGAGTTCATAAAACTCTTTCGAAGTCGTTGACTTCGTAATAAAAAGGGGTATGTTAAAAAAAACGGCTCTTATGGAAAAACTATTCTTCTACTAAAGCAAACGCCATTGGGAAACCTCTGAAGCTTCTTCGCCTAGAATAAAGCTTCGCCTTTTTGCTCTTAAAACGCTTGTCTAATTGACCAATAACTTTGGAGGCAATCGTCTGGAAGTGTTCAAACTAAACACCCTGTAGAGCCGTTTCCTTCGCGTGCTCCCGTGGATCGTACCGCTAAATTCGTGTAGGCCGATGCTTGCCGGTGTGTGAGGTCCAACCGCGGAGTTTCAAAGGTGTGGGCCACTCCACCAGGTGTGGAGAATGGCGCGCCTCGATGGCAATTACATCGGCAAATAAACCATGAGGTGAACATACTGTGAAGCTGGCTGCGGGTTGCGCCATGAATAGACCGCTGCGCGCGGATAATTCTACTCTCGGGATGAAGCCCCAAGTGACAATTAAGGGAACGGAATGACTCTCCGTTTTTGCAGCTTTTTTTTAAAGAAATATTGGATAGGAAGATAGCAACCATTTCAGATCTTGCAAATCATACATCTATGCATTGCTTTTCTTCTGAATATGTAACAGAGTCTGTCAGTAGTTTTGTTCCATCGACGAAGGAGCAACGGGAACTAATTGTATCGCACCTAAAATAAAAATAGCATCGTGAAGGTAGACTAACTTGTAAATAAAATCACTGCACCCCGGATATGGAGAATTTAACGTCAACTGAAATCTCAAATAAATCACCACATTTCATTCTGCAATCCTCTCAACTAGGTACTCCACGGAACGGAAGCCAAGAATTTCGAATTACAAAGTTTAAACACTAAAAGCAATCCGTTTACGTTCAACCATCGGATCTGATCCTACAATTTGGACGAGCAAACGTCTGTCCCTGATACTCTCACTTTCATCGACGTCCAATATTTAGACACTGTCAAGGAAGACGCGTCAAGTCGGGTCTTAAGTAAATGAGGATCATACGGGGCCAATCTTCTAACATGGTGAGTAAACAGAGTGTGTCGGCAGGGACGCGCGAGTGGAATCGCGGAGAGCAGCCTTTTGATACGTGGCCCGGCTCTCGTGTATACCTACTTCTCGTACCTCCGCCATGGGGATCCTGGATTAAAGCGCAAACACTGGTCGACTCCAGGCACGGCGACTTCCCACGGCTGTTGACATGTTTTGTGTTCATTAGTCGGCCACTCGAGAGTCCAGAACCCGTGAATAGCTCCACTGCGCAGGCACACGTACGAGTCACAGGCCCCAGCGGCGGCGTGAGAATGGCGGCCACGGAACGATTGTCGTTGATTCCCTCGAAACGTTCTCTACTATCGCGGAATTTTATGGTGCCCGAGTACAGTTCGTCAGGGAGGCAAAGAGGATACTACCGTTACGGCGAACGAGCGGGCCTCGTGCCGGGGAAGCCTCGAGTGTGTCGGGAAAGAAACGAGTTGGATTTCATGGACCTCGCAGGAAGGAATGCCAGGCACGGCACGGAATGTTGGTTACTAAACATAGAATGACTAAAATTGAACGAGGAACGCGGACGAAGGGCAGGAGGCGCGGCGCGGATGGAATTTTCGTATCGCGGGAATTAGGCTCGTTGTATAAGCCCCCCCGAGTGTAACGAAGAAAACGCTCGGCGTCGTCGCCGCTGCTACCATTCGCGGGTTGTGCAAAAATCCCTACCATTCGCGGCGAGGTTTCTTGCCTGTACTGTTTGCGATTGCCTCACTGGCAATTGTTCTGTTCGCAATCGCGCAAAAATTGGACAATTTGCAAGGAAGTTGAGAGGCCTACGGGGCAATATCATTTGCATCCGTTTGGCTTACGATTGCGCGCGAATCGGTGTCACTTGCAAAAGGGTAGGCCACGGGGCAATGCCGTTGGTAATCGCTTTATTTGTGGTCGCTGGGGAATTGCTGCCTTTTCAAACGAAGTGGCTAATACTGGCAGGCAATTCCACTTACGACTCTTTCGTCACCGATCGCGAATGAATGAAATATGATTTGTCACGGTGCTTTGTGATCTACCCTGATAGACGTACATAGTGATAACTGCATGCTGGTACATACACTCACTCTCAAAAGTATTAGGACAGATGAGGAGTGATTTTTCAAAAGGGCATATTTCTATTTCTGATCCTGAAGCGAATTTTGATGGCATCGCTTTAATAATGTTAAAATACATCTCACAGTGGCACAAAACACTACAAAATAGAGTTAATTCCTTTTTGAAAAGTCGAAGTGAAAATATATGTTTCATATAAAAGGACATCTTTTTTTACATAATTAATACACAAATAATTATTAACCTTTCGTGGGCACATTTCTGTAAAGTTACGCGGTGGTCACATTGGCACTAATTAACCCGGCCGATTTTTAAACAGTTACCGTACGGACTTCATCAGTCCAAGCGAGTCTCAAAAATTATAATACACACTTCGAACATTGTAGAATATGGAATAGTCGCGTTTTAGTAAGAAATTAAATGACACCATGTACCAAAAAACAAATCGGGACGGTGTAAAATCCTAAAAAAGAACAGTTTTTTACTCAAACAAAAATACCTTTTATATTTTGTAATTAATTTTCATACAGATTGTGGCTGATGCTAATACGATATAGTCCTTTTTGAAAATACACTGTATTATACTGTATTTATTTTGAGCTCTGAAGATGTCAATTGTGTAGTCAAAAACACGTTTAATTTAGAGAAATGACTATTTTTTATTATTATAACTTTCTGATTCAAAAACTGACGGTCTCTACCGGAAGAGGAAATCTCAAATTTCCGTAAAATGTCAGGTCAATGCCATTTCAAAGCCAGGAACCTATCGGTATCAAGCTCCAAAGCTAAAAAAACGGGTTTAGGACCCAGTGTGACCAGGAAGAATTAATATGAATATTAAATTAAAATTTCAAAAATTAATTTAATCATTTCAGTGCAAAAGAAAAGTTTTATTTAAACTAAATTTTTTTCGTTTATACAAGTTTATCCTTATTTTGAAGTTTTTCTTATGACATAGTGGAATAATTTTTTAGTCTGAAACAAAACAGATGTATTTTCTATAGTTCTTTAAGTAGGAAATTGTACTGAATAGAAAAGGAACTAAATTCCATGTATAGTAAATTAGTTTACAAATGTATCCACTGTCATGGTATCTTCACAATGAAATATGCTAAAACATTATATTTTGAAAATGACTTATTTATTATAGACCTAGTTTCCATCAAAATTGTTCATTTCCAAACTTTTCTTAAATAACTATTAAAACAATATCGCTATATTTAAAACATTGCTGCTATCAGATGAAAAAATGATTTTTTAATAAAGGTAAGTACCACAGTTTTTGCGGTTATTGAAAATTTGTTCTATATACAAATGTGCGTTTTTGAAAAATCACTCCTCAGTAATCATATTTACTCCGAATCTAATGAATTCGATGCTTTTTACGATAAAGAAAATATACAATGTTAATGGATTAAAACTCTTACTGGAAAAAGTACCAAGTCCACGCTAAACGAAGCAATAATAGCGACCCCTCCATCGAGCCACGATTTCCCAACACCGAACTGCCACAATCCACGCTTCGATCTGCTCCCATACGCTTTGCAGCAAACAAGTGCATCCAGAACAGCAAACCTTTCGTTTATCGCTCACGTTCATTCCCAATGCCCATCGACTTCGGAGTCTTTCCTCGATCCCCCCTGATCCGATAATCTCTGAACAATAAATTCGAATGAATAACCAGATTCCCAGGAAACTCTACGATGCTTCGTGAAACGCGTTTGCTCGTAGATTCGATGAGAACGGCGATCAGAGCCGTCGTAGCCGCGGAAACGAGTGAGGGCCTGATAATAGCGAGTCGCGTTGCGTCGACTGGAATCACATTACGACGATGGAGGCGATTATGAATTTTCACGAACTGTTCCCCGTGAATGGAACTCCGAAAGGAAACTGACTCCGCGGCTAAGTTACGGTCATTCGTTCGAACAGTTATTAAGATGTGCTTTCTTCTCGCGTCGAATTCAAGTGGAACGGCCACGCGTGGGCGAGAATCTCTATGGGAATTTGAATTTCAATAGCTCGGTTGTTCGCGAATATACTCCGGCGTGTCCAGCTCGCTAAAAAAAAAACTCTTGTGCAGCGTATTATTGAGACAGGAAACGTGAATAAGGATATTACCGCGTAAATATTGCTACTAACCTAGGATGGAGCGCTCGACCGTGGCGCGGCGTCGTTCCGTTTCGTAATTGCCAGGCGGGATTGAAACGCGCCTGTTCGAAAATAAATGATTTGTCAAACGGCTGATTAATCGAGGAAACAGTTGTTCCTGTAACCGACGTCTGGTCAAGATTAATCAGCCTCTGATTAATGCGCGAAGACGAGGGAGCATCGTGATTGCCGATGACCGCGATGGCCTGTCAGGTAAAAGGCGAAAGAACTGTTCATTATTTAAAAGTGGAAAATTGCAATAGCTGGATCATCGGCGATCTAAGCTCGTAGGTAATGATAGTTTGGTAATGTTGGGCAACCAGATCAGTCCGATAGCTTCATTTTGGATTGTGAAAGTGGCGGATTCGTAAGTACTAATGGATCGTTCGAAGTTGGCTGATTCGGAGTGAAGACAGGATGAAGATATCAGAGGTAACGGGTGTGGCTCGATCCATTAATTTCTTGTGTCTTCACTGCAATCTTCGGTGTAAGTCATGTGCTGTTATGAGCTTCATCCTTTACGCTTCGGTACTTCAATCGCCTTAATTTCTGGGTAGAGAGATGCAAAACGGTTTCGTAAATCGTGGACCATGCAAGTCGATTGCTACCCAGTTGTGCGAGACTTTTTCTCTGTTCTTTTAAACATGGATAATTTCGCGCGAGAGAGTCCGATGATTGTAGTATGGCTGTCACAGATTGTAATCCTCGAAGTTTTTAAAACCGTATTTAGTTTTTTGCGATTATTCTTTTAAACTGTGTAAGCAGAGTAAGTGCAGTGCTCTTCATCTCGATCAACTTCCTCACGAATACTCTAATTTTTCATATCGTTGGTATGTTTCTAGCTAAAAGAAAGCTTGGACTGTTCCACTGCCAATAAGAAAATCTAGTGCAATGAAATTGCACAGCAGTGCCCTATGGAGCATTCAGCATCCCGTCGCTTAAGCAGAATTTGCATTTAAACTGTCCCGCGCCTTATGATTGCACGTCAAACGCGATCAGGTTTACTCCACACCGCCAAGTCCTTCACATTTCACTGAGATGAGAAACGACGCAATAAATGTGTCAATTGTAAACACGAAGGCATCAGTATTTATGAACAAAGTATGAATGTCATCTCTGAAACGCGTCTGCATATGTCAAGCGATCAATCGCGCCCAAGGATCGTCCTTTCGAGCCTATCCCGCGACATCTGATTTCCTCGTTGGACAACCGCTAAAGCCTGACAATATTAAAAATTACGGTGCAAAATTTCCTAGTAACAGACCGACATACCACGGCGCGAGCCATTCTTCGGGCTCTCCAGCATCAAACCGAGTTATTGCCATGTGAAAGGCCGCAACTCAGGCCGCATTACACGCTCCTACGTTTCGCTCGATCCATCACGCCTTCGTGTCCTGCCGCAATTACGTATACACGGTGAGTCACAAAATTATTAGCACGGCCAGAAAGTCGGCAAAGAAGTTTGACTAGTTTACACACAGTTTAAACTCTAAACAGGACACCAGAATAATTCTCTTGAAACTTGGAAGCATACGTTCTATAACGTGGGAGAAGATCAGAGACTTGAAATTTACTTCTTTGAGCGACGGAGAGGAAATACATATGCTAGGGAGATAGTAGGTACTCGTACAGTGCAAGACACAGAAAATGATTTCTGATTATTCCTCACAAGAAAGCATTTAGTCCAGTAGAGATGGGCACATCAAAATTGGACCACTCTATTTATTCCATTCCACAAGCACGCACTAGCTATTCGCTATAAGCTCGCTATCGGTCTCTAACGGCGAGCTTATACCGAGTACAGGCTAAATTTCTGCGACCAATTTCCTTTCGCAATAGCTCACTCCACACAAGTACCAGAAACATTAGCAATCGCAGGTTTGCAACACAGAAGGGAAATCCAGCTTAAAGTAGAGAATACTGCGAATCCCAGGATGAATGATCGACAGCAGAAATCCTTTGAAGCCGAGGTGAAGCATTTCGCGAACGGCGGGCGCGGGATAAGCCCAGTTCGATAGGTGGTACCTGTCCGCCAGGCAGGATCGAAACCGGCCCACGTCCCCCTTTGATCGCGGGCGCTCCGCGTCCTCGCGCATGCATACGTAAAGGGCCTCTGCATGGGTAATTGGTCGCTGGTAGCCGGTGCATCTCCCCAGTGAATATATCCGCAGGTGTCCCGGTCGTGTCGACATTAATACGCGATTGGATCTTCGGCCCGCGTGTGAGTAGCTCAAAAATGCGCACGATCAGTCAGCGCGGGGTTAGCTCGCGAGCGCGCATGCGCAACGAGGCCTCATCTCCCGCGACGTCGTGATTGCATTTGTATGGATCTGATCGAGAGAGGAGCGAATGGCTAAGAGTACGAGGCCGGTGGTGATCGTGAAGTTGGGATCATCGCGATGCGCGTCCTCTCTCTTCCTCTCTCTCTCACTCTCTTCGCTCTCCCCCCTCCGCCCTTTGGAATCGCTTTCTCCCCGTTTCGAAGCACGTGGCCCCGTGTACAGATGTAAGGAAGGAACCACGCAGGGTCATTATAAATTCATCTTCAATCGCGTCCTCCCCTCTCGCCCTCCCCCCCCCCCCCCTCACCCTCCCATCTGCCGCTTCTTGGTTATCGTTGTCCAACTTGGTATTCGTTGTGCAACGGTTGGATGACTCCCTTGCGATTCGATCGGCGAACAGTTTCCAAGGATACTCTTCCTGGACCGTGTCCAGCCACGACGATCGAGGGAATTCATCCGGAATCGGACGGGATCCTCAGCGACGTTCATCTTGGCCACGGGGTCGGTTGCCGTTCGATCCTGTTGCGTTCCGCTCGCCGTCGCTTGATCTCTCATGAATTTCTGCGGAAGCGATGCCTCTTGTACCACGTCAGGTGGTCATTATAAATTCATCCGCAGTCACGCTCCCCTAAGTGCTTCTGACCCCCGCGCTCTGTTATTCTAGCTACTCTCCGATGACTTACGCGAGAGGGATACAGAGAGGGCGCGAGTATTATTCGGGGAATTTTGTCTGCGGGCGCGATGAATAAGAAGTGTTATCCTATAGTTCGTATGCATGGACGGAGGGTTGATCCATAGCCTGGGTTGGCTAGATTTCTGGGAACTGTGTCGCCGAGAAGGCGCTAGGGCACAGTAGTGGCCAGGAGAGAGTTTAAACTGCGAACAGCAACGAAAATATGATGGTTTTATTAGAAAGAATTGAGGACCTTGCAGCAAGAGGGGTGGGAGTGCATTTTTTACAGTTTTTCAGTTATTATGTCAGTTTGATGCAAACCCGATAACAAACGAGGGATTTATTGTAAATAAATAAAAATAGAAATATTAATATTAATATTAATATTTTTCTTATAGAACATTTTTCGCCAAAAATAGAAATAAGAACTCAATAACGAGGTACATACTACTTATTGTGTAAAAATATACATTTTTCAATTAGTGTTCTCTTCTTAATCTTAAATCAAAGCAATAATTTTATAAACAGTTTTTTCTATTTTACTCCAAGTTGGTAAAGATGGAGCTGCAGCTCTCTTGCCGCAAGGTCCTCAAATGTGTCTTTGTAGTGTCACTGTAATACTTAAAGCTTGATACATATTCAGTTGGCTATGTAAAAATATGAACTTCAAACTTTCTTCCGACCATTACTGAGCATTTTTCCGAGCCAACGTGCAGTCAACTATTACGACCACGACACGTCTCGATGGAGCGATTGCAAAACGCGGTCTCATCCTTCAGGAGCGTGTACCCTTCGCGCATCGCCGTCATAGAGGCGATTATGTTTCCTCTAGAAGTAATGCGTGCCCTCGATCGGATCATCCGTCCGAAGGATTCTCGTGAAAGGCGCGAGTTTCTTCCAATCGATTTCGCAAAAACTGCCCGATACCCGCTCCACGGTATGTATTACGTTTAGCGCGCGGAATTCGTGGGTGAGCGGGCAGCGGCGCCGAACACTTAGATAATAATAGTTATTAGTCATTGGTAATGAGTCGAATTAATCTCCCCGGGACGAGATCATTCGATGGACTTTCGATCTAAATGTCGTGCCGGTGGATGAGGCAAATCCGCCGTTGCGCTTAATGGCGCAAGATCGCAGCAATGATTTGCCGCGCGATAGTCTCCGATGCAAAGACGAACCGAAGCGTTCGCTACGTGGAACTCGAACTTTTATCGCGATTATGCAGATGCTATGACGCGGCCTTGTCGGGGGCCGGCGGGAAAATCCAAGTCGCATTTATCAATTTCTTGTGTACAAACTCACTTCGTCAATATTCGTCTATTACAACGTTGGCACTCTAAACTTAAGAAATACAAACTCAATCTGCACCTGCAATAATTTTACACCACCTTATCAAGCCACGATGGCATTGGGAATCATCATGAATCAAAGGAATCAAAGTACCTACACACATACCCGCAGTGTCTTCGAGAATTTTTACAAAGTGAAACTTAAATCTATCAAGATCCAACGTCAAGGCTATAATCCACGGAGCAAAGAGGCGTGATAAACGATCGCAAAAGACGTTCTCGCCTACATCCTTCCAGCGTCCGCCATTGCCGCGTCCGCTTGCCCAACACGAAACTTTGATTCCCCTCAGAAATGAAAGCAACAAGCACTAACGATGTAAATTTCCCGTCTTCTGCGTCGCACGCGACGCATTGATCACCGACGGGCCTCTTAACGCGCGCGATTACCCTCGGTGTCTATATTTCCAGGCGACCACAATGGGAGGACAGCGATGTCGTGCGACCTGTGTGTCGTCCGCTCTTTCACGGTGAAACCGTGCGTGCATAACGGAAATTGGAAGGAAGTCACTTAATCCGACTGCGACGCGATTTTTCCGCGGCTGCGGCGAGCCACTCGTAGGACAAACGATTGTGTATTCGGGATCCAGGAACGCCACGACAATGGGCGGCATTCTTGGAAAGCCGCGGGAAGTAAGCACGCGACAAAGTCTAACGACGCGTGTGCGTTCCTAGGTACGCGTGGTCGCATGAATCACGGGACATTTGTAGCTGCCAGCGCTGCGTTACGTTTCTAGAAACATGGACGCGGGCTGCTAAAGACACCGCGGGAATCTAGGAATGTAGGTCTACCGATGAGCTATAATGTGTCGCCACGAACACGACCCCTGTGCTGGATGCTCAGTCGTCCAAGACGCGCTTCTGGTCTCTTATTTCGAAACGCGGGATGGCGTTTGAGCAGTGCGCTCCGTGGAAGAAGGAATAGTGTGATGCAGGGTGAATGAAGTCTACTTAGCACGAGATGGATAGGTGTTTTAGGAAAGAGTTCGAATGGTTGTCCGGGTTGTGGATCGGTCTTGAGTGAATTAGTGTTTGAAGCCTCGAAATCAGTGTTACAGTGTGTCTAGGTATTTAGAAACTAAATCCTTTTTTAAGGGAGTATTCGTAGTTCAAAGGACCACGTGATCCACTGATAGCCAATTCATAAGAATGTTCATTACTAGAACCATGTTTCCAATATTGATGACCAACAATCGATATTAAATCACCAGATCTCCTCGAATCACCAAAGCACTTGTCACAACTACCCCCTTCATGATCCTCCCTTCTTACCAAGCTCACCTAAAGCCACAGATCCTCCATATAATGACCAAGAGAATAATCACCACCATTCAGCGTCAAGAATTAAACATAATGCCCCGAATGTTGCAAACCCCAGCGCCCAAATCGAATAAACCTTTCGCCAGAAACCCTAGGAAGTGGGAAGGAACGCGGCACCATCGAGCCGCGGCTGATCGCGTTTAGAAGCCCAAAATGTCCGCCGGGGCCGTGCGTCGTCTGGCCGTGAAATCGCGGCTGTTCCGTGCATCGACGGAAAGTAATTGGCCGTCGGCGAAAAAATGAGCCGTGATTCATGGGCCGCGCGCGCCACGCAGCGCAGACGTAGGGCCTTGCGGGGGCGGGGCGGGGGACGTATGTCGTTGGCCTGTCGTGCTTCCTTTCCCGTGAGCCCCGGGAAGTCTATTCAGAGGTTGCGCCACGGCGTCCAGCATCCACATAGGGCCCCGGAGCGTTCCACGGTGATTACCATATTGCATGTCACATTGTCGGCGCACCCCACGACGGAGAAGAGGTAGGACGGCGGCGGGGGCAGGCGAAGGACGGAGGAGGACACGGGAGGACGAGGACGCTAACCACATCGCAATATACCTGAGGGCACGGCGTCTATAAACCACCGCAATTCTATCTACGTTCCTTCTAAGCGTATATAACTCCCGCCGCCAGGATTAAGCCTTTTATAGTCCTTTGAAGCGGCGGGCCTCGGCTTTCTGCATCTCCCCCTCTTCTTTCGCTGCGAGACCCCCCTTACCTTCTCACTTTGTCTTGCTACTTCCTTTTTCGTGCGCTTGCACACTTCGTTTGTCGTAGGTGTAGGAGTATGGGATGCGTACTGGCGTGTATTTCTACCCTCTTGGTCCATCTATCGATGCACAGGGTAGACCGATATATGAGGCAGTCAGAGCAAGAACGAACCAACCCACATTAAAAATTTTTTTTTTTCCTATTTTATATGGTTAATAGAGCCTATTGGAATACGTTATTGCTACTAATTCAATTTCGAAAAAATGTGGGTTAGTCCGTTCTTGCTCTGACTGACTCATATGTACATACGTGGTGCAACTGTGGAACATTTTGGCAATGAGTCTGCAGATCGGTTGAAACGATGGAATTTTTCGTAGGAAACTTCACTTTCGAGGTACATACTTAATAATAATAATGCATTGTACAGTAGACATTGCGAAGGAAAACATATAAGAATCTAAGAAAGAGAAAAATAGTTAGAAATTATATAGTACCTACTTGTACAAATAGAAGAGTGCAAAAGGCAAGGTACAGCCGTCAGCTGATGTTAACCTAAGCACTTAAAACTACTTAATACTAACACTAACAGCGTATTACAGAAAATAGATGTGGATAGCCTAATTACGTAATAGAGGGAAGAACTAAAGTCATATTATGTGTGACGTTGAAAAATAACAAGAGTAAGAGTTAAGAGTTAATTTCTATTGTTGATTAGCAAAAAATAATATCACTGCAGGTTTGGAAGCTGAGAGGGCGATGACGCCAAAGATATTACGTCGATACGTACCAAAAAAAACCGAAGAAGGTTCTTCTAATTGGGTTCTTCTAATCTCTCACGATTTTCCTCATTCCTAATCTTACAGGTTACTTCCCGACGTTTGATACCTACGCGAAAATATTAAAATGAGCGTATAACAAGTAGAAGATGTGGATTAATACGATGTCTTACTGAGCAGTAACAATGGAGCGGGTTCCTTTAAACGACATCACCAGCTTCATATTATTTGGAGGAAAAAAGAAGCATTCTTTAAAGCTCCTCCGTTCCGGAGGATTCAGCCGGCTGACGGGCGAGCGCTGCAGCCTCGGGATTCAGTTTAATATCACGAGTTTTCTTTCACACTCGTCCAGCGAGACGTTTTCATGCGGAGAGTGAAAAACGAGTAATTCTTTTATCGCAATATCCTGGCGGAGGTATGAGAAGAGGGAACGCGGCGACGGGCCGCGGGGATGTGCCGACGGGGGAGGGTTTCGCAGCATAGAAAGATGCAGGAAAAGTCCGGGCGAAAGCTGGATACGTCGGCTGGCAAGTTCGCCAACTTTAATACCTCAAGTTTTCTCGTACGTATCTGCTCCTCGTCGGCACGTAGTCGGTTTCGTTGAATACGCGACGTGTATACCCGTACGCACACCGATGTCCATTTCTGTACCTCTCCCCGTAGTTGCTCGATGGGCAAACAACTTCTCGGCTAGCAAAATATTGGTAACAAAGTCGGGAGTTACTGGGAGTTGGAATACAAAGGGCACAAGGTGCGAGTATGAGTTTCGGTTGAAGGGGCCATAAGATTTACGACGTAAGCTTGATTTCTCTGGAAAATGGAATCTTGTAACATTGAGTGGTGCATCGTTTAAATTCCATTTCCAGCGTTACTGTGTGCGGCGGAAACTACTTGTTTCGAAGGCAGTGCTTTGAAGGCAGGTAGCTCAAAGCTGTTTCTCTTTCAACGGGTTTATGATCAGATATGGGCCTTCGCGTAAGGTATGCGGCTTAAGGTATTTCGACCTCATGGGTGGCCACCAGTGACCAGCGACGATGTGGGATGATTGCTTGGAGTGGAAGAGTTGGAAAGATGGCCAGCGGCGCATTACTTTATTGATATGAGTACGAACTTTATTCTCAAAGATTTTAACCATGAAGCAAGGGTGTCTTCTGGTAAGACGCCCTGCAGCTTGGTGTGTGAAAGATGGAGCTCAGTACAAACTTCTCTGTTCCCGTCAAGTTTGGTACCACCAGCGATGTTCTTGGTTCCGTCACAAGTACCAGATTCCAGACGCCGTATTTTCGACGGACGAACACGTATACATTTACAGCCACGAATACCGCAGAGCAGCCACTGCACGGCAGACAGTTTACCAAGCGTGTGGTATTTGAGATTCCCCGAATCGTTGCCATCGTATTCGCTGGGAAATTCGAGTCCATCTTCTCGTCGCCTCTACCCGGACGTTTATCGCCAGCTGATTAGCGTCAGATAAAAGGATCCGTTTTAAATCGGCCCCGAGGACGTTAATTACGCGGGCGCAGGAGGGGAGGGGGAGGATTAAATTACAGTGCAGCGTGATCGATAAGGCGGACTAAAAATTTTAATGTTACGTTAAAATATATTATTAAGCGGGGACGATCGGATCCGTTCGCATCGGACAGGTGGTTCCACGAGCTGATTAGTCGTGGCCGATAAAGCGGTGTAATTTACGAAACACGGTAGCGTCTGTAGTATCGGTCGCTTTCCAATTTATACTTTTAATGTCTCAATTTGCGTCGCCTTAAAAATCACCGTGTACCGACTAATGCAGATTAATCTAATACTCCGGGCGACGGGTGCGCGTGGTAATTGAGACGAGCATCGCGGCATTAATTATCTTTGGAATGTAAAAACCGTACAGCGATTTGCATGGTAATGGGTTCGTGGACGATGGTTCAGGACGTACCGGGCTGTCTTCCAGAAATTCAAATGGCCGCGCTGCTCGCGTGAGTACTTATCAGCGGCTGGAAAACTTCGGAGCGGACTTTAGATCCCGCGCGCTTGACAGCTGAAGGCGTTCAGCTGAAAGCTCCGCCGAGCAAAAGCGTCATCGTTTACTCGGAATTCTTCTTTCTAACATCACTCGGCATTTTAATAACAACTGCGTAAGTCGATTAAGAATTAAGATACGACACATGGTACCTTTCAATTCTGCTTCTTGCTCGTTCCGCGCATACGGAATCCTCAAGTTACTCCTAATGTGCAATTAGAATATCCACATATTCAGCTTCCATTAGTGAGAACGCGACACCATAAATAACCAGTGATAAGATTGCACAGAAAATTGCCACAAGGACCGAAGGTTGCAGTCCTCGAACAAGAAGCGTGCGCGGTGAGTCGCACGCAGTCTACCGCGGTAGCGAGTAAAAAGTCGAAAGCGAACCGAAGCGCGACGGGAGGATCCGTTCGATCTCTCACCTAGCCCGGTAACCGGAGGCTACCGTGCGGGGGTCCCTGGAAAACGTCATTAACAGCGTTTAAATGCACACACGGCGCTTTAGGCACGGCACGCTATCGGCTAACGAGCAGACGGAAGAGTTACGGCTGCCCCGCTGCCGATGCTCTGTTTACGTTTTACGATATCACGACATCGTTTACGGGCGAAGGAAATGTTCGCTATTAGCGCGAGATTGCCCACTCGCATGGCAGCGACATGCTAATTCCTATGATTTCTGGCCTCCCCTCGGGCCACCACCGTCCGCTTAGAACCATCGCCTACGTCTCCTGCTGCCTTTCTTCCTCGCCCCAAGGCCCAGCTTTTCTTCCCTTCACGCGCCTTTTATCGACTCCCTTTCCTGGCCCCCGACGCGTTCCTTCTCCTCTCTGCGTCGCGTTTCTTCGACTTACCGGACCGTACGCTCCCTGGCGTGATTACCGTAATTTCCTCGGTGCCGCGTCGCGCACGTTCCCTTTTCTTTTGGATTTCGGAGGAAGCTAGAATCGCTCCTAGCAAAGATGCTGGTCAGGCTGGTGACTGCTGCTATTCCGCCGCGCTTCTTCTGGATGCCCGCGAACGCCTCGGAGCGAAGGCATGCAGGCCAGGTGTAAATTGAGTTATTAAACTTGCTCGGTTTTTGTCCACGCTCGAGTATTCAGCGGGAATTATGGGGGAGATTAATCTTCTAGGAGATTGGATGGAATTGGTTCCTTGACCTTGTGTGATGTTTGGGTTTTGTTGTAGACTTGGGTGGATTTGAGGAAGCTTTGGGATGGAGGCTTTAGAGCCGCGTTTGATTTGTTTAAGGGGATATAAGGAGATAGTGCGAAAATGGGAAAGTAATCAGATTTAAGAGAATTTTTATGGCGATGAGTCTGCAGCTGATTCTTCAGTGGATGGGAACCATATGGGTCAGACAATTCCTCCGTAGCGCAGTGTCTGATCAGTTACGGTAATCATCTACTTGAAACTTTCTCTACTTCGGTCTCTTGGTTTTCTATTGGAAGTAGGTAACATTACTACTCCCAAGAGCCTATATTTTTAACGACTCAATCAATCCATAACATAATTGCACTAAATTGCATTCGGACATATGAAATCCTTACTCCACTTGCGTTTTCCTATCAAAAGCAAGTCACCAATCGAATATAATACGTATCGGTTTCTACACTTCCCCCAACGTGTACACCACATTTCAGTTTCTAACAAAAGGCTTGCATAATTTACAAACAGTCAATGAAATGTATTAAGTTTGTGCAAAACTTTGTTTGCTTTTTTTAACCAAAGTCTTTATTAAAAGTAAGAATATATATATATTGCTTTTTTATCAAAGCATTATTCCTTGGCTACCTATGACGACCTAATAATGAGCTACCGAACTTTTCCATCAACCTAATAATACCTGACGCAACTATTTATCCTCACAAACCAATTCTGTCAACCCGCGAGCATTAAATTCGTAAGGTGCGCGTTCACAACTTTACTTTCTAAAGGCGCAATATCAGAAACGACATCTCGTATCGTTAAACCTTTAGCAATAATCGTGAGTTTCTTTCGAGACGGCGTAGACGTTCAAGTAACTTTCTAAGCGGAATGGAACAGAGGAACTAAACTGTCTTCGCGACGTTCCGCCGCGTCCCTTAATTACCCGCTTTAAACGTCCATTTGCTTAAACGCAGGTCTCTCGAGCGAACTTCTGCGCAGCTTTAAACGCCGTGTCACGTGTACACCAGACTTTTCAATTATCACCCTTCCTTCCATCCTCGCCGCTCGCCCCTTCTCCCCCTCGCTCGTTGTTTTTTCCTCGCCGTTTCACATCTCCTGCGACGTACTTTCCGCATCCTCGGAGCCATTCGCCGACGACACAGACTCCACCTGAATCCGTGCACGTGCGCGTGTCATTCGCGTGATCCCGCCTGGCCGCGCGTTTTTCCGCGTAATGCCCCGTGAAACGGCCAATTACGTTCCATTACCTTAGCCATTAGACAACCGCGCAGCACTCCGATCCGCGGAACTGCTTACGTATCCCGCGAAAACGCGATACGGCGTGTCGATCGTGCTCGCCGCTGATGACGCCGGGAGGAATGTTGCGGAGGGAGAAAAACTAGCGGGCGTTATCAATGTATGCCTCTATCTACAGCGATTTCTCGTGGAAATCGGTTACTGCCCTTGTTTCTCGTCATTTCTATTCTTCCTTCATTTCAGGCCCACAACCTGCGCATTATTTTTCACGTAGTTGCTGTAAGTAGTAACACAATGCAATGGTATACTAGTATTTTATGCTACGAGACGATGGAGAGCTTCTCGTCGCAACCAAGTTTTTTCAAAATTCTTTACACGCCATCAGCATGTTTTAGCCTCGTCGCGTTTATATTTCTTCGAAAGCATTAATAGTATTGCCCAATTGGCCTCAACGGTTTTCGCAAGGCGAGTGGGGTAAGACCAGAGATAGACAGAATTTTTATTTAAGTAAAATATCTAATAGCGAATAAAGGTTTAAAAAATTATTCGTCATGTGTCGAATAAAGTTGACCCGGGTTAAAAATTTATTCGAAGTTGAAGTTGAAACGCTCGACGAATAAAAAAATTAACTTTATTCGTCGAATAAATTCTGGTCTAATAAAAAATCTAACTTCATTCTTCAAATAATCTAAACGTAAAGTAACGTTTACTTGATCCGTAATTACAATAATTAGTTATTTAGTTGATGCCCAACTCTGAGCAAGACTTTCTCAGCAGTAGCGATCGCTCGAAGAGGCCGAAGAAGGGTCATTATTGAAAATCTCGCGCCGCTCCAAGTGTTAATAAGGGCACGCACGGACACACAGACGAAACGCGAATTAGCGTTGCCCGCGTGACACCCTCGCGGGCATTATCGTCTCCTTGCCTCGTAGGCTTGTTTATGACGGTGGCCATTCCGCGTGGCTAATGGGCATCCTATTAGTCGCTGGCGAGCCTGGTCCGCGTCGCCAGCCCAGAAAAGTCCTCGAGCGGGCCCCATAATGCCCCTCCGCTCTAATAGAATAATTCCCTGCCGCATTAGTCAGTCCGCGGCTCTAATCATGATTGCAGAATGCATACGGTTGCACTGCGCCGCCGGGTGCGGCCAGGGGGGCGGCGCGGAGCAGGGGGGGGAGAGGAGAAAAAGGAGGCAGCGACAGGGGGGCGGAGAGCGTGCGCTGCTGTATGATAATAATTGAATTAAGTGAACGTCGCTTAATGACACTCGTTACATTACCGATGGCCGCAAGAAAGCACCAACGCAATCGCGATCTCACGTGTAATACGGCCACGGGGGAGATGATGCATTTTACATTAGCGATTTCGCCGCCGCGACGTTCTGATTGAATTATAATGCCGTGCGCACAGAGGACTGGATCGCGGTCAGGTGGCTCGCTGGAACTTCTTGAAGAGATTCCTGTCAAACGCGTGTGAGAGAATTGTAAATGGCGGTAGCTTGGTGGCTTCGACTCGGGGAGAGGTTGCCAGTCTGGGTAGATGGGGATTGGTTTGGATAGTTGCTTAGCTAGGTATTTGACAAGCTAGAGGGAAACTCAGGGTTTGAGTTCCGGGGAATAAAGTTATCCATCGAGTCTCTTTTTATTTTGTGTATCTATGTTTGTCACAGCATCTGAAGAAGCTTCGATAGTGATTGGAACGTGGTTTATAGTAGTGGTCAAAAGAAAGTTTGAACTCTGCATGGTAACAGAAATACGACTGGGGAGAAGATAATACTTGAAGGCACAGAAAAATATGAGTTCTAACATTTTTTTATTATTATTATTATTAGAATGTTACGCTGCACTATATCTAGATTATACACCACATACAGATAATTCTTAAGGTTTGCGTAAAAGGTTGGGTACAGCCAATAGACTGTTATTACCTATATGAGGCATTCAGAGCGAAAACGGACTAACTCACATTTTGTGTGAAATTGAGTTAGTAGCAATAATGTATTGTATTTTTGTTGTGAGCTATTGCGTCGCCTGTTTTTGGAGGTCGTAAATCTCCGACGGCGCAACGTCACTCTCTCTGTGGTGTCTTACGACCACAAGAGTTCACTGGATGAGGTGTGATTGAAGGTTGTTTTCCAATAAATTGAGGCACCGCACAATTAACAATAACAATGTGTCTGTATTTAAAATGAATATGGCAAATAACATGGTTGAATGAGTCCCTCCAAGTTACTCATGTGAGGTATACATTTGGACTGACTTTTGACTCTTTCGCTGGTGACAAGGTTCAGTTGAAGATTCCCTTTAGGGGTGGAGTTAATACAAAAAAGCAGTGGTAGGAAACGTTGTCTATTGGTGGCAGTGATTTGCTTGTAGGTGGTACAGGACTAGAGGAAAGGGAATTCGTGTTATGGCTGTCGCGAGGCCGTCTGTGTTTTGTCACGGCGATCCTGGGACCCTTGGCCCTGACTTGAACTGGTCGCCTGCGTTTCCGTAGTAAATTTATGTATTTACAATGGTCTTAGGTCTACGCGGCGCGGACTGACAGACCAAGTGTCTGCCAGATGAGGTTTGAAAAATACAAGGTGCCCTGGTGCGACCTTGGTGGCCCGGCAACGAGCTAACGCTCAACATACCGCCCCCTCTTGAACGGTCACGTTCAAAACAATGGGTATAATGTGATTCTAGAGATATTACATGTTCCTGAGAATTTAATATGATGTCACTGGGCATTGTATGGGCCGTCAATGATCATCCACATTCGGTGGTTCCAAGCGCATCCAAGAACCGTTTCGTGGTCTTGGCTCGAGATATCGAAATTACTAGGGTTGTGCTGTTCGTTTCTTAACAATCCTAAAGCGTTACATGGTTACACTAGCAAATTACAAAGAGATATAAAATACACACGAGATATAAAGGAGTATAATGAATATAAAAATGGTTTAAATATACTTCCTTACCACTAACTAGTTATAGTATCACGATATTAAGTGAGTTCAATAAGCTTAGTCACTAGTTAGCACTATACAGTTCGAAAGATTTCTATATTTTATTGAATACCGTAACATTTACGGCAATAGCTTGTACGCACGGTCAACGCTACGACCGGGTACGGCACGTCTACCTGGCTTTGAGAATTGGGTCTATCAGGTATGAGCTGTCTTTCGTTTGACAAACCTAGGATTGCCCGCTATTGTCTTTAATCCCTTCTCGACGGCAAGGTACGCTGGTTATGATTGTAACTAATATCTGGTGCACAATTACAAATATAAGTCTCGCCATTACTAATGTCGGCTCGAGAACGAAAACAGTCATAACAAGTTACTGCTAAGTGATAGGTTGAACAAAATTGACAAAGAGCGACAAGTGCAAATGAGTGTTGTGTGGGATTACAAAAGTTGAATTATGATTGAAACAATAGGAACAATGCGTCAACACATGCAAAGTTCTAGAGATGTCATGTTATGAATGGTACATGTTCTTTCCAAAATCGTACAAACATTCAACAATATGGAGTGTTCTGCATCCTCTAAGATCAATGGAAATAAAATGCAAGTGATGTAAGAGTTTAGAGTTATGATTAGCATTCACAAACTACACCGAACTGCAGGATTGATGTACTTGCATATTTCACGCGATCTGTTTCCTTTGAATGTGCTTGTGTGATATAACAAATCTGCGACTCGTACATTCGACTGCATGTGCGTGCATGCCTGCGTGCATGTATTTGGTTTACAAAATAAAACGACTAAGATTCTAACCAATATTGTGATATAATAATTTGCTTTAACTTCGACACTTACACCTAAAGGTTTATAGCTTCTTGTGCTATATAGCAAATCAGTGACCCGCGTGAGTCTGTTAACGTGTATGGCGTGGTGTGTGTTAATGTTGATGTGTGTAAACAATGCCTGTGTGTGTAAATCCATGCTCCTAAGGTGTGCATACAGTATCACTCGTAACTGTGATAATAATGGCTTCATGAATTGAGCTGGATTTCGTACACACGTATCGCGATTTCTACAAAGTTTTATGCGTTTCCTCAATCGGGGGTCGTAAATCCACGAAAGAGTGTTCGCAAGCTTTGAGGTTTTCATCAACTTGCACGTTGATGCTGAATGACACTTCATGCCGTTCTTACATGAGGATTTTCTATAAGAATCATCAGCGATAAATTCCCTACTTTTCTCGTAAAAGGTTGTTCGTCCCGATGATACGCGATCAAAAGAATCATAAAAGGATTTACGCATTGCTAGCGTCTTGTTCTCTTCTATACGACAAACCGTGCTTAGGGTAATTGTCGATACCATCGAGAGCTTTGTGCTATAAAGTAATCTACCTGACGCGGTCGCGGGTGGGACCGACGCAAGGTCACGTGCTTCCTCCGACGAAACTACCTGCTGACCATAAAGGGTCTGTTGAGGTTTACCTGAGCCACGAAAATAAACAGAGTTGTAATTGCACAGGTGAAAAGATTGCAACCGACTTTCGAGTATCGAGTATAAAAGAAGTCTGTCGCATGTAAGGTTTTCACGGTACTCGATTTCAAAGGAGTTCTGCATTGTTGCAAATCTAGCATTAGGTTTCCGCGATTGTGTATAAACTAGATCTATTGATGCACTACTTCGAATCTTCTCATCAACTATGCCAGTTTGTTGATGAGGCGTATCTACGGGTAAATATAATGACCGACACGATTGTAATAGTCTTGACTTGTAATTGTCGTCATTCTTTTGCTTCCCAAAAGGTGGTGTGTGATCAGAAAAACGCGCGATGGTTCTCCGATCTTCTGCGATATTATACGCGTCTACAGTGTTCACGATAGACTGTGATGTGCATGGTTGTGTGTTTGTGTGTGATGTCTGGTCTTCAGACTGATTGCTGTGATTCACTGTATCTTTTGGAGACATGGTGATGTTAGTATCGCAAGATTCATTTTGCAATGCATCTTCATTGTTTGATGCGTGTTTATTATCAAAACTAAGTGCAGAATTGCTATGTTCACCAAACACACTATCAGACATATCTGAACTACATACTTCTAAAAAACGTGAAACAACAGACTTCGCGTTTGATGAGACTTCCTTGAGAATGTCCTCTGCTCGTGCTCGACAGTTAAAGTATAGAAATTTGAGTGCTAATCGTTCTCGCATCAACTGTTGCGTATCATCAGCTATGTCTAAATCTAGCTGATCGTTTGCAAATTTGATATATTCGGCTTTTAACTCTTGCCAAGAAACTTCTACTTGATAAAAGGTTACTGCGTTTTGACTGTTGTAATTATCGAGTATCAATTTAAATGCTTCAAGTTCTAATTTGAATGCTGCACGATTGAGTTTTAGTGTACGAATGCGTTCTACCGTTAAGTTTGCCATTGTGAGTTTGAGAGTTATGAATGCGTAGAACAAATGAGAATGATAAAGTTTTAATAACTAAAAGAGTTCAATGAGTCCGACATTAGCAATTGGAACGGACTTACGTTTGTGTTGTTGACTCGCTATGATGTTCGATCTGCCGCTGAACTGATTTCCAAGACGGCGAAGATGCTACGTTGTCTGATCTGCCGCTGGACCCAATGTCCACGACGACGATGCTGTGGTGTTAATCTGCCGTTGAAATGATATCCACGACGGCGATGCTCTGATGTTGATCTGCCGTTGGAGCCAATGTCCCCGACGGCGATGATCCTGTGATGCTGCGAGAGGCTGCTGCGCTTTACCGGTAGCTCCTTCCTCTGCTGAATTTGAATCGGTGCTATGCAGTCCTGTCCTTGCCTTGTTGAAAGTCCAGGCCCCTGCCCACGATATGGATATGAGAGGCTGCTGCGCTTCGTCGGCAGCTTCTTCCTCTGCTCTGCTCAATGAGGTTGTAAGCCTCCAAGGTTATTGACTATGGAATGCTGCGCTTGCTTGGCAGTCAACTTCCAAATTCACTAAGGTTCTCATAACCTGCGTTTCTTCAGCAGCGATGTCCTCGACAATTGCTTTAAAACTGTGCACCGTTGATACTGTGTACCTGCAGGTGTATAGGTTCCGGAACACGTCCAGCACTGTGATATACAGACCTAACGTTCTCGACGCTAGCGAATCTGTGTAAGAGTTTTTCGGTAGACGAGTCCTCGTTGTCTTTCACTCTACCGATGTCATTTTGATAGTGTTTGCGGTAACCTCCTGTGTGATATGAACCACGCTCCTAGGCGTTGGATCCGGCTCGAAGGACCAAAATGTTGTGAGCTATTGCGTCGCCTGTTTTTGGAGGTCGTAAATCTCCGACGGCGCAACGTCACTCTCTCTGTGGTGTCTTACGACCACAAGAGTTCACTGGATGAGGTGTGATTGAAGGTTGTTTTCCAATAAATTGAGGCACCGCACAATTAACAATAACAATGTGTCTGTATTTAAAATGAATATGGCAAATAACATGGTTGAATGAGTCCCTCCAAGTTACTCATGTGAGGTATACATTTGGACTGACTTTTGACTCTTTCGCTGGTGACAAGGTTCAGTTGAAGATTCCCTTTAGGGGTGGAGTTAATACAAAAAAGCAGTGGTAGGAAACGTTGTCTATTGGTGGCAGTGATTTGCTTGTAGGTGGTACAGGACTAGAGGAAAGGGAATTCGTGTTATGGCTGTCGCGAGGCCGTCTGTGTTTTGTCACGGCGATCCTGGGACCCTTGGCCCTGACTTGAACTGGTCGCCTGCGTTTCCGTAGTAAATTTATGTATTTACAATGGTCTTAGGTCTACGCGGCGCGGACTGACAGACCAAGTGTCTGCCAGATGAGGTTTGAAAAATACAAGGTGCCCTGGTGCGACCTTGGTGGCCCGGCAACGAGCTAACGCTCAACAATTTTTTTCAATGTGGGTTACATAGTCTGTTTTTGCCCTCAATGCCTCATATTATACCTGGCCTTAACCCGGCTTTAGTAAGATGAGGTGTCACAGGCCCCAAAGATTTTAAATTGATTATAACTTTTTAACCCTTCCCTATATACATTATTTCGGTGGGCCTGTGGAATCCTCACCAGCGCCTGGTTAATTTAATTGTAGCTGTTATGTGTTATCACGTTAGATTTGAGGAGTTACTTCCTTCGCTAGAACTCCGCAAAAAAGTTTACAGATTTACACTGGTTTTCGAGACACATTATATGAATCGGTGCACTAATAGCTAACTATTAACGCGTTTAAGTAAAACGTTTACAAGATCCTGGCCCAGTGCAAGAAACTCCTGACACAATGTCAAACCTCATTACCCGCGAGAAACAGGATTTCACGGATACCGATCTACGTCGGGGCAGCCGTCCAGATGTTATCTGTAAATCGTATCTATCCGCGGTTTCATTAAGTTAAGAAGTCGACGAGAAGAATTAGAATTCTCGCCGGCGCGCATTCATCCGCCGACTCGGGGCAATTAAACCCGCGCTCCGTCGAGCCCCGCCGCGGAATGCGGCGCAACGCGAGCGCGAACCGTCAATTATTAAATAACGATAATGAACGGGCGTATAAATTCAACTCGTTAAAAGCCATGGGGCAATAGCGAGCGGGGAAAGTATCGTGCGTGTAACAATAATTCGCGCCTCGGTCCCGCCGCTATAAACCACGAACGATTTAGCTAAACGCTGGCGATCGACTTTGACATTAGCTCCGTTCGCGTTATAACGGGTGCCCGAGGCTAACGGTGACCTTTGCTCTATCCTGCTGCGGATTTCAGGAAATGTCGCTCCATTGACACAGATACTTTGATATTTTTACATACCGCTGCCCTTTCTTGATTGGAACTGCGTTAGGGAGTTCGCTGTCGTTACCGAGACGGAGTCGTGGTTAAGCTTGTCGGACCACGATAATTGAGCCCCTCAGGATGAACCCAGCATCACTGCGACTATGGTTGATTATAGCTTTGAGCGTGTGAGTTGACATTGCGCGAGTGTGCAAGGAAAAAAGGAAGGGTGTCGTTTGAGATAAAATGTTTCTGAGGTTTTAAAGATGCACCCTACAAAATTTCTGTAAATATACCGACGATTAATATACCTACAGTGTCAGAATCATCTTCCCCTCCATCATCGTGCGTAACCATTACCAATCAAATCCCTCGCAAACTCTCGCGAAACCTAATCAGACTTCAAATGGCGTAATAAACTCCCGAAGAGGTTAAAAACTCCCTCTACCTTATTATTGAACTATCAACGTTAATTCACTTTATTCCCGTTCTAAGTGATACTATTCCTTGCTAAGTAAGCAGCTTTACGATAGTCGCCAAATAGAAACGCAAGAATGCACGCACTAAAACTCGTCCACCGAAGCCGGTATCAGTGCTATTTATAAAGTTACAGCTCGAATTAACGAGCATTTTACAACAAGGAAGTGCAAGCTCATACATTGACTCGGGCAAGAAAATCATTGCCCCTAATGCGCCCGTTAATTATTACAGCGATGCGGCTGCGCGCGATTTTATCTCGGCAATAACAATATCTTCCTCGTGAAATACAGTTCCAGACGAGGACCATTAGAATTTACGCAACCGTTAAAATGTCAAAATACGTAAGGAAAGCGATATAGCAACGGGGGGCTGAGGGGGGCAGGGGGAATTATCTAAATAGCCGTTTACACCGGGAGGGATGGGGGAGGTCGATTTTTATTCGCCCCAGCGAAATTGCGCTCGGCCGTCCCGCGCGTTTACGGAAGATTGCGAAGAAGCCTGCTCGCCGACTACGTTTAATTGTTGGCGTCCAGAAAATTCCTCTCACCTCGCGATGCGGTACGATCTTTCTACCCGCGCAACGTACAATTATCCACGAGCCGATGGAAACGTGATACGATGGAAAGAAAGCGACTCGCCAGCGAATCCCTGCAATTTCAACTAACGATCCTCCAAGGACCCTCCGACGAGCATCATCCACGCGGGCGTCTACCTATCTTCGCGCGCGAACCTCGGCTAGTTCCGCGTGGTCCCCGGTGACAGCCGGCCCACGTCAATGATTAGACGCCGTTAATTGAATTAACGACACGACTTGGTTTTTGCTAAACCGTTCACGGTCCGTTTCGCGGGCGGAGCGGCCGGCTAATCGCTCGAAAATCCGTTCTGCTGCGCGAACGGGGGAGCGATAAAGTCGCCGCGAAACGTAATTTCCTACTCGCTTTGTGTTAATTGCGACCATCCAGCGAGATAGCGGCTTGTTTTTCCCCTGAATAACAAGTTTTCCGCCGGCCAGGCAGAACGTAAGGTAAATGTCCCCATTAGCGACCGTTTAAGAGTGTGACTGGTTCGAAATAGTATATTTTTTACTAATATACGACAATATTTGAGTAAAGTATGCATCATTGTATTTTTTGAAGTCTCTAGTTTCTTAATCAAATTAGTTTTACAGTGATATTTGACTATTTACACAAAAATTATGGCGAAAATTATATTGGACCTGTTGTCCCCTTTAGTGACCATCTATTTTATACCACGATTTTCTGCTACAATAATGAAAGAAAATATCCATTTTCTTTTTCTTTTATAATTCTGTATATATTTCTCGTTAATTTGAGTAAGTTACTGCATGGATCCATGTATTTTTATTGTAAAATTTGCGAGTTTAATGATATCTGGAGTATAACCTCGCGGTATTAGAATCTGTCAACTTTCATGTCAATGACCAAGTCTTAATTTACATGTGAATTTACTTAAAGATGAATGTACGGCTACATAAATAACGTATGAAACAATAACTGAAATATTTCTTTTATATTTCGCTTTCTGTGTTGCAATAAACAATAAGAAAATGAAGTGGTCACTAATGGGGACGTGGTCAGTAATGGGGCCATTTACCTTAATTATCTGGAAGTCGCCGGTTACGAGCCGACGAAAGTTACAACTTCCAGCGAAACGTTGACGCGCTGCTCCGGGCGAACGAGCGAGCGTGAGTTTTCGTAGCACTTTATCGGCCGGCGAACAATTTACAAGTTAATTGGTAACCGTTGATGGTATAGTTACTGGCCGCACAGGCCAATAAGGAATTCCTTTTCGTCCATGAAAACACGGTGATTTAGGGATTTGTATTTCACGGAGTCGGGTTCTTTGCTTGTTGATTGCTGTATATGGTGGTTCTGAACACGGAATCGATGTATCGATCTTCTCTACGAGATGATTGAGGAAGTTGGTAGAGGAAAATGTCGCCCGCACAAGGCGAACTCGCAGAGACTTCCATTTTTTAACGATAATATTCTCTTCGGAAGACATCGATACACTTGCAACCGCATTGTTCTTTAAATGGAGTCATTTATTTGTTGGAATCACTTATTGTTATTATTATTAACTTTTTCTTTGCACTAAGAGGCTCCATACACGTTGAGACCTGTATCGATACATGTATCTGAGATTTGTCTCAAACAAAAGACGTAATCATGAAACATGAAGTTATAAGTGTCGAATAATTAACAATTTGCAGATGAATATTTAGTGGCACACGTATCCAACAAATCATCGAAACGAAGTTCCTCAGAAACGAAGCTTCATACGTAAGAATTTATTTCCACATTTTCCGTTTATATATATGTATACAAAACATTACTCCCTCTTTTAAGGCATTACAAATTGTGGCACAACCTGTATACCTAGGAAATCAGCATTCCATATACGAAAATACGACGGAAAGCATAGCACAAGTTCGCACACTTAAGACGTGGAATGATTTCACATGGCAATACCAACCGACTGATCAGTTCGACGTGTTGCCAATTCACGTCAGCCTCGAAGTCGTCGATGCTAATCGCTGGACGAAAATATTCGCGCACGGCACGCCACGTCGTCCGATCCGCTCGTTAATATCCTTTTACCAATACGTATTCCTGTCGAACGTATTTCCTTAACGGTCAGTCAAGCGAACTAGCCTATTTTCAGGGCGCGAAACTCTCAGCCCCCTCGTTAAACAAACATGACGCCCGTTAAGCCGCGAATTAGCATTTTTATTGTGCCTCGCGGCCTCCCACTGACCTTTATTAATCATCGCCCGACTGCATCCTGTTATCTTTCAGTGAACCTTATTGTTTAAGAACAACAGCATAGAATAATACCTAATAATAATTACTCATTGATTTACTGATGCGTCGTAACTCGAAAATTCTGATTTTAAGGGAACTTCGCGTGGACGCCGGCATATCGGAGTGTGCAATGAGCATTATTTTCTGTGAAAATAATTAAGAGGGAAATCAGCCCTTAAACTTATCGTGTTTTCTTTCGTTTTCTAACTTCTTAGAAAACGAAAACTTCTTTCGGTATAACTATTTTCCTTTTTGTAATATAATGTAGTGTGATTAGAAACTGAACAATTCTTATATTTAAAGTTTTGTCCTATCTCGTATCGTTAGAAAGTTATATTAATAAACACAATACCCTCCTTTGCGTGCCGCAGTCGGGTAAAAAGATGAAATACCGCCATAAATTGAAAGGTTTATTTCGTCCTTCACAATGAATTCCCGCAGAAAAATACAATTCCTCCTTGCACACTCCAATATCCCTTACATTCGTATGAACTTTCATTAAAATCCGAATTTTCTGGTTGGAAATGCCCCTTTGTCAATTTCCCAGAAATCAAAGAATTTTTCCCCGATGAAGACTACATTCTAAATTCCATATTCCTGAAGAAGTATTACTCACATAGGGCTACAAAATTCAACCCCCGGTAAATGAATCCATAATTCTGTCACAAAAGTAAGAGAAACGTCGCTGCAAGTAACAAGACGCCGGTAAACACTATACATGAAAATCTTTGTAAAACCTCGCCTCGCAGGCCCGATCCGTTTTTCGTCACACAAAGACACACCCACATCTCGCGCACTTTTAATGACTCCTACCCGGCTCGTAAATAACGACCGCGAACCGGCGTTCCACGAGCGTCGGATTACCATCAATTAAATCACGTCCACGCAAGAAAGGAATCCGTTTCAGCTCGTCGCGCGGAATCGCCGGCGTCACAGCCGCCGGTCCCGTCGCGTCGTTGACGATCGATTGCATCACAAAACTATCGGCCGTGATGCAACCTAAAATGATCGATTGTCCGGGAAGATCGAGGGCTTGACATTTCGCTGTACAAGTCTGCCCCGCGGACCACCTTGTAGACACTCGAGGCGTCCGCGCCTAATACGAGCGACTTCTTGCGTGACAGGTACACGCGCGCGTGCGTTTTTGCACACAGACGAAGGCGCGCGCGCGCTGTGCATCCGCGGTTGGTCTGATCGTGGACAAGCTGTTGGAAGATTACTGCAGATGCATGAAGGTGAGATAGCTGGAGGAAAGAGAACTGGTTGCACGATCGCCCGAATCAGGACGCCCAATTCTGGCCCCATCTTTGATGGATGGCCGCTTCGGATCGAGCTAACCGGGCTAAGGGCCCGGATTCCTCCAGCTTGGTTCTAATATCGAAATTACCATCGCCCGCGACTAAGACAACGGCTGACGGTCCTTCAAGCGACTCCACTCTAGGGATTCGTAACAGACTCTCCCTCCGGTAGATCGGCTCAGATTGACGTGGAATGGAATGGACTTGTCAGACAATAAGGAACCGCGGTGAATTTATCATGGAAGTTATCTGGAAGGCTGACAGTGACGTGTTGTTTACATGTAGCGACAACTCTTGCATGGGAAGCATGGGTTATCGAGGAAATCATGTCGGAGTGCTGGCCAGGCACGCCGCGGAGGACCGCTCCTTCTGCGGCTGAAAGTGACTGGGAGGACGCGGAGTTAAAACGGCGACACATTGGTGTTTGATTGTGAAACATTTACCAAGTTACTGCCCACGGTGTCTGTATTTCACGAGCAACTGTCGCGTGCACCGATGAGGTATCTGGCATCTATTCTCTGTTCCCTCAGAGTGCCTTCCACAGCTGCTAATTAGAATCTTAACACCTCGACTGGCGCTGGCGCGCTTTCACGCCGAGCAGCTCGCGCTTTGTGTTCGTGTCGATATTTTCAAGAGAGCATCGACAATATTGTCCTACAGTCCCCGAATGTGAATGAGTTCTCTTCCGACTCTTTGTATTCTACAAAACTTTTCCAGCAAATGCGGTCGTTGGGAAAGCCTGACCGATTTAAAGGGACTGATAATAAGTAGACGGTCAAGTCGCTCGAAAACCAAGTATTTTTTGGTAAATTAATTATGATGAATGCAAACTATGACTAATTTTTTTAGGTAATGTTTATTAATACTGTAAACTGTAGAAGTTTCTTGTGACAATATATACATGTATATGACGGCGCTACAGTCGCCTGATGTGTAGGCATTTTTTCTTTGGTTATGCAATGATTGCAAAAAATCGGAGGTTCGGATCGACTTGAAATTTTTACAGCGTGTGCAAAATATATTCCTTTCTGCGCTGAAGCTCAATATTGAAATGTAAAAACTCTAGTTTTTGAGATAAAAAAGAAACTATACGTGCTATACGTGGAAAGCTATACGTGGACCCCAAAAATCGACATTTATCGTAAAAAAGCCTTCTCCTAGTCGCTATTTTAATAATTTTGGTTCAATTCTTTTTTCCGCGGTTCAGGCTGAATGTACAGATTGTAGCAGAAACATATTCCAAGAAAAACGGTGTATCTTTATTTTTAAGCTGGATATCAGTGCAAAACCAAAGACACTTTTTCTAAAATACTGTATAGATAATCAACCTCGTGTGGCGCCGTTTGTAAACTAGATATATATGAGATAAAAATATCTTTTTACTCTACGCAATAGTAATAATAACTCTGTAAAACGAAAACTCTGGGATTGCTTTCACCTCCTTGTAATTAATTCGCCAAAAATTCTTAATTTTCGACCGATTTCACAGCCCAGCCTCCATAAACATATACTTTTCAAAACCTTGCACCTCTCAAAGCGTTAACATCTTGCCAAACTCAGTCCACAAAACCCGCGAACTCGTCCATATTGTAAACCGAGTCCCTGTCACAGTGCTTAACAACGCGTTTTACGTTACCCCCGGAGCCATTCTTGCTCCCACTAGTATTGTCTCGAACATTATTGCGACACCGTGGCGCAATTTCGAGGTTCATCGTCGCGTTAATAAAATGCAGTTGGAGGAGCCGAGGGTGACGCGGGAGAGCCTATGAATCAGTCCTGACCACATAGCCGCAACGTTTCACGTGCACGCGTGGTCAGAGGAGCCAGGAACTCCACGTTCGGTTTCCTCCTCTGCACGAATCGTCGCATGCCTGAAACCAGGGTGCGGCCACGTGCCCCCCTGCCCCGTACCCCCTCTAGCTCAGCCAATTTTGCGTTTCTTCGCGCCTTTCCCTCGCACTCCGCCTCTAGTTTCGCCGTTTTCCAGCCCGCTCCTCTAACTCATCGTTCCGTCCTCCTCGTAAATTCGCCCCCTTGTCTGTGCATTTAGCAAATTGATTCCACGATGCAGCCCGTATCGTGGCGCGCTGCGGCTTCGAGGTTCGCCACTCGACGTTACTCTTCTGCTTGGCATAGACAGGATGCTACAGTATCACGTTCGAACGTAGATGCACACTGGGTAAGAAGTCCATTTCTGGGATGATGTGCAAAATATGGTGGTGGGAACTCTGAGTCGCGACTCGATTAGCATCCCGTGATAAGGTTAGTTGATGATTTCTTTGTCCAGATTTAGGAAAACTAGAAGACACGCATGCGTGTTAGGGAAGATTTGCGTTTTTGATAAATTGTTTTATGAAAAGAGCCAAAGCAATCTAACGATTTCTGAGGGAGTGTAGTTCGAAGAGAGACTCTGAGTCGCCTTTTTGTTTTTCTCGCGTGCGATCTGCTCGCGAAAAATGTGTTAAAAAGAAGATCGAGGGCGGGTCGGGTGATAAAGGGTGGAAATCGTGGATCGAAGAAAAAAGAATGGAAAGGTTGAAGGGCCGATAAAGAGGCGAACACGAAGCGATTTTGTAATTAACCGTGGGCCACGGTGATTTTGTTTCAAAGGGCCCGAGCCTCGCTTTGTGCCGCACGCGCGAACCGTTAAACCGATCGACGGGGTAATTAAGTGACGATTAACAAATTATCGGGAGCGGGCCGGTTCTACTCGACGCCAGGATCGTTCCTTCCACGGCCCCGCGGCAAGATTAATGGTAACGAGTGCGCACAGTGGGCTAAAGTTCGTTTAATCGGAGGCAAGGCGGTCGCGAGCGGTGCGTGCACGCGCGCTTCGCCCCGCTGAGTCACGTTTGCATTAATTTAATATCTGTATTTTGTAATGATCTACGATGTGATTAATTACGTTCGACGTTCACGTGCACCATCGAGATGCCTAAGTAATTTCAAAACTGACTACGTTACTGAGCAAGTAGAAATGTAACAGCGGGTTGCAAAATTAAAAGAGATTCGTTTAAATGAAATTCTTCAATCAAAAATGAGTCGTCAGTGTAAAATAATTTTTTTTATATAGATGTTTGATTTCAAGGAATCGATCTTGAAGACTTGGTGATATATAAATTTTATTTATTTTTGTTCTGTTGATTAGTATGAATATATGAAGTTGGAATTAAATCCATGTATTTACGATAGTTTCCCAATTGACGTTGCGACGTCACGGGATACTTATTCCCGTGAAATTTTTACCTCAACAAATTAGGTGATAAACACTGTTCCGCCTGTTTTTCAGCTCCCGCGAGTGAACTCGGCGCGCGAGATCGGCTCGCGTTTCTGCCGCGAACCCGAAAGAAATCCTGAACGGAACGGTTCGCTCGAGCGGAGAAAATTCTTATTTGCCACGGTCAATTAGCGAATATACAGATAACGTCGTGACTGAAAACGAGCGGCGATTATGGGGCGGAATCGCGAAACGAGTGACGGGCGGAGGAGGACGGTGAAAAAGCGATCGTAAATCGAATTCGACGTGGTCAAATAAAAGCAGGGGAATGCCGTTGTTTTTCCAAACTCCGGGCGCCGTGGACTCGTTTATATTGCATTTCGATTTCTCGCGGACACGTGGGTGAGCGCGATTTCATCATCGATGGGAAATAAAACCCCGGCCGTCCAAAGGAAAAAGTCACTGGACAAGTATTTTGTTGCTTCTTACCTCAATCTACTTCAATTAACGGACTACGCTGAAGAAACTAACGCGGCAGCGATGCATTATTTATTAATTTAATCGCGCTCCCCAGTGTATTTCTTCTCGCACCGAAGCGCATTTTTAGGCAACGAAAAAGCCTCACGTGGGATTTTCACGTGGTTTGTGAATTAAATCGAATTTCATCCTACTTCTTCCAATATGAAATTACGAAACTAAATCTCGCAGTATTAACTCTCGAACACAAACGTTATTCAATATTCTTCCAAGACAAATGGCCCCAAAATGTTGTCTCTGGTTAATACAAACATACCATGTGGCACCATTAATATCCCTATGGTACATTAAATTCACAATAAAATCTTTTGTTGCGAACAACGCAGCAAGTAGTCCCCGTGCCAAAAGTTAGGCTTAACGCCCCGAAAATTTTAAGCAAACTCTTCAGTTGTGGTTGAATTATAAATAATCATCGCATCGTTCTGCTGTTACTGTCGCTACATTAGAAACGTCGAAAATATCCATAGGAATGGGAGTGATAAAACGCTTCCACCCAAGCAGGATTTACCGGCGCTGACATTTCCATTGATTCGCCAAGCAAACATATTGATCTTCGAGTTAGCGGCGTGACGTGGTCCTCGCCTGTCGAGGGACACGTTTCGGGGCCGAAATATTTATTCCCTCCGAGAATCGACGTTCTTTATCGTACACTGGGAATCGCGTATTAGAAACGGCCACGCCGTTGTCGCCAGTCAAATTCGTATAATCATTGGGCAAACGAGGGCCCAGACAGGCCGAAAATATGTTTTGCGTGGAAGGCCTCGAGGATCCTGTAAACACGTTGCCATTCACGAGATTCACGAAATTCTACGTTCTGTCGCCGGCGAAACCAGTTCATGCATACATATGTATAGTTGATGGAGGCGCCCACATGCTCTCCTCGCGATTCCGTGTGTTAGCCGCTCGTACGTGCGAATCGGTCCCCGCCGGCTCACGCGTGGAATTTATTACAAATTACCCTGCTAGCGGTCGGAGCCGATTAGGATTTTTCTTGGGAAACGTGTCTTGGGGCTTGCTTTCTCTAGAGAAGAAGGGAACGGGACAAATGGAAAATGGTTGAAGCGGAATAAACGCGAAATTTTTCGAGCGAGCACTGCGAAAAGACCTCGTTCTCTGTTCTTTCTCCAAGTTTGAAGGAATTTAATTGTACACACACTTAGGTACTAGAATCTTTCGTTAGGAGGTTGGTTTATCCTTCGAGTACGTTTACGGTGGTATTTTAGAATAATCGGAGCCACAGGACGCTGGTTCTACGAGCTCGCGTGGGGAGCGTGTGTATTCAAGATTCTATGAGTGTGCGTTTATTCCTATGCGATCGACCGAGCACATGTAGCTGTACGTTTCGTCAGAAACGCCGCGGGACGTTAGTATGCCGTGATTTATGAATTTATTTTTAATATTTTCGACTTTACGAGCGCCGTTAGATCCAGGCATCGTTTTATTATGCGGCAGTCGCCGTCCCTGTTGCGCAATCGGAATGCGACCCGTGCTTCTGGGAACGTTATTTTGGAAATTCGCTGATGCGGTGCGCGAGAAACGAATGATCTTTCACGTTTCTCCCATTGCTTTCGATTTCTTTCCCATTATTTTCGCTGTGTATTTTCCCTGTTTTAGCGAGTGATGTATAACATTCGTATTTATTTTGTGTTGTCGTTATTATTAATATTATTGTCGTTATTATTATATTCTTGCTGTTATGAAGTGGACTTCATTCAAGTATCTAGTGGCGATTTATGTAAACACAGCGAATAAATTAATGAGCCTTCAAGGTACGATCGTTAATAACACACGCTGCGCTTTCCGCGATCGCGATGAATGGGGACAGTTTCAAAGGTCGTTTGAAAATTAATTGTGGGGTCCATAAACGTTTATACGCATCAAGGAATATCTTCTAATTTATAAATTAAACGGGATTTATTAAGCACTCGTCCTTGCACGTGACATTAATTAATGTAATATTACCATTAACGCAGCAACATCGCCGCAGTATCGGCGAAATAAACGGGAAACGTTGTCATCGATGGAAATACAATAATTTCCATAGCGTAGTGTGGAATTGGAAAATTAATTCCGAAATATGTAATCACTTGCACTTTTTGCGCCTTGCCCAATGTTCACTTAACGCCCAATTACGAAGCAACGATTGATTGGCGAGACTTGCAGCAATCGCCCCGAACTACATACGTAAAATTGGTTTTCTTCGCTTTCACAGATTTATCAAGGTAATGAAATCAATGAAATAACAGGGCAACCGAACGAATTCAATTACAAGCAACGAAATAACAGGCGTCGATGCTGTTTCGGGGAGGAATTACGTTAATGAACGAACCAGTAAAAATCCATCGAATAATTACAATTTAATCGAATACCTCCTTGTTTCCTCGTCCGTTCGAAATCTTTGCCCGAAAACCTGTTCCTCGTTACCTGCCGGTCATCATGACGTGGCACACCCGTGTTATTCGGTTCTCGAGGAGAGATATTCGTACGGCGATTCCGATTTCACCGAAAGACACGTGGGCGATTGATGGATTCGCGGACCGACGTGTCTATCCGTTACGAGGCTGTACAAGGAACGGGGGCCGGCCACGAGAAAGGCCACTCGGGAATTGCTTAGAATAAATTGTTAATTGTACGGGAAACCGTGGCGGCAAAGAGCGCGTGGGAGTTTTTCGTCGCGGGACCGGTTTCGGCGATGGTAATTAATTTTCACACTCCACTTCTAATTGACAGTAAAGATCGGGCGTTCAACGGAGAGGAAACGATCCTAACGCCGCTTGTTTGCCGATAGTGTAATTGCCAGCCTGATAATTGACGGTAGTAATCTGGTATTTTAAACAGCCACGGCGAGTTTGTATTGCGTTCTCATTACTGTGGGCCCCTTTGTTGATTTACAGTGTTAGTGGTCAATTCTAAACGACTTAACGGCTCGTCCATTGTTGTTCTGCTTGGAAATTTGCCTGAGGCCCTGGTACCATGTCGACCTACAACTAAAAGTGGCTGCAACGGCAAATCCAATATTATGTTTAGATCAGTCTCTAGAGTCTGGAGAAACACGTACACGCTGGAGAATTAATATGCAATCGTGAGATTCCTTGTGGTAGTGTAAAAACAAGAGCGAGTCACGTCGGTTTTTCGACCGGTCATATTGGATCGCAATGTGAAATTGTTTTAAGGGGGACATACACCTAGAGGGGCCTAATAACTGGCGATTATTTAGGATTTTTTTTAGGAAGTATTAACATTATTGCAGCCGTAATTTTTTTATTTATTATGTCGCTTTGTGTGTAAAAATATTAGTCGTATAATACAAGTATAGGGGATAGTTAAAAATGAGTAATTTCCGGCAGTGATTGGCGGTACTCATTCCCAATTAAACAGATTTTACTTGAAAACGAAAAGCAAACTAGGTTCTTAAAATATATTAACAGATGCTGTTCTTGACCGATGCGATTTCAAAAATGTTAATTCTTAAAGAAATGGCAATACTTTAATTGAAACGTTCAATTTTCCGACTTGAAGTCTCGCCTTTTTATGCAATACAAAAGAAGCTATGAATCAAATAAAAAATCCGCCCTCCCAAAAACAGAATATATTAATATATTTAAAGAAACTAATTTGCTTTTTTCTTTCAGGTAAAATCTGTTTAATTGGCAGTGAGTACAGCAGTTCGCAATGACGCGTTTGGATCTAGCCTCTATAACTGTATTATACGGCTAATATTTTTCATACAAAAATAAAGTATTATAGCCAAAGATGTGTCATAATTAATCAAAAATCGCAGGTGCAATAATATTAATATTTTCTTAAAACAAAATTCTAAAAGAACGTCAGTTTTTATGCTTCTCTGGGTGTATGTCCTCTCTTAAACGCAACACTGAACTCAAGCTCACCAAGTAGACCAAAAATCGAACAAGTGAAATAGAAACGTATTTATTTAATTTCCCGAAAGCAATGTGCATGACCCGATCGGATTTCCTTGCGAATACAACAAGAGTGCCAACGTGTCGGAGTGATTCCCGACACGACACTAGGATCTGGATCGTAATTCTTACGCAAGTTTCTTCCGCTGAGAGTCTGTCTTTGGCATTCTTTCTTCCCTTCCCTTTCGTTGAACGGCCAACGGTCTCACGAAGGTAGATACACGGAACCATTAATATTATTACTTCGCGAGAGCGTGTGGGTATCATTATCCCGGTGGATGAGAAAAAGGGAACAGAGAGGACGGGGCGAAAAGGAGACGCGGAGGAGGGAGGAGGCGCGGTACCCTCCTCGCCGGGGCTCGTGCACCAGGAAGCTCCTCGATTACGCGGCCATTTGAAATTTTCGAGGCCCCCGACAGCGATGGGAATCACCCTCGAAATTGATGTTGCCCGGCCACGCAATCTCACTTGAGCTGCTCGATTTTTCTCGCCTGCTTTACCCCCTTTCCGCCACTCCAAGACGCCCGGCGAACATATTTATTACGGCTGCCCGTGACCTGGCAGGGTAGTCTGTTGGCTACGAATTCGCAAACAGTATATTCCGACGGGTTTCATCTGGTCCCTTGCCCGCGCGTTGCCAGCGATCACTTCACAGGTTGATATTGACCGTTCGGTATTGTGCTGTGGCAGTGAAGCGAATTTATAACAACTTCTGAACATCGACGCGAGTAGACCAGATGCCTTATACACCGTAGCTCAAGCATATTATGCATCATACGCTTTAAGATGTTCATTTTGTGTAACAGTGCGCTGTTCTTCGAGATATTCTTTCATTCTAGTCATGCGCTCTGTAACATCTGAGCTTTGCGGTCGCCACGATATGCATACTTACCGCTCTAACCCTTCCTATTATTTCTACCAGCACGACAGCATCCTTCACATACTATCATTCATCAGAGGAAAATTTCGTAAAACCGCGCAATGCGACTCCACTCTCCCAGGAAGAGAACACGACACGACCAACACGACCGTCCTCCTGCACTCCCGTATGAACGAAGTGCACAAAGAGGAACTCGTTCGACACGAGCTTACACAACGACTAATTACGTTATCTAGTACGTTCAGGGTGTACAGAGCCAGTCTGGCGGTGTTTCATCATCGTCCCGATGGATGCAACCTCCAACACATTCCTGTTCATTATCTAATTTGTCGATCGTTCGGCCGTGTTGTAGGCTCACGTGCCCCGAGCCCTATTTCGTCAGCGAGGGCCTGTACGCGACGGCAGACGAGCTGGTGAACACGCGCGAGGTTACCCTACACGTGATGACCATCGGCGGCTTCATCGAGGATCCGGGGAAGGTAAGTCACCCGTCCACCGTTACGCAAACGTTTTCTTTTCGCGGTGCTGCGATCGGCGCCCGAGTGAAATCGCTCACTGCGAACGCTGCCTCCGCGCCGCGCGCCGCTACGCGCGCCCGTCCATTCTATTCTTTCTTTACCGTTACAAAATCGAACGCCACGCCGGGAATAACAACCGGCGCGTCACGCTGCAGAGAAATTCTAAAGTCGAGACGCCGCTTCGCGGGCTCCAGGGGCACCCCTGGCATATGGGCAACCTGCGATACTAACGACGCGGTAGTTTTAATAGGACTCTACTGTCAGCTACGCTAAGTGACGTGGCTATGCTTCTGCAGCTAGAAAACTCCTGGGACCAGTGGAATAACAAATCCTGAAGCTCATACAAATCATCTTGACTTCTGAATGTATTTAAAACCAATGGGTTAGTGTACACGGCTAATCGTCGACTTCAATGTTCACCCAACGTGTCCGATTTTTAATTAACTGATGCCCCGTCACTGAGTATCCAGTGCTGGATTTACCCTATAGGCTAACAAGGCTGAAGCCTAGAGCCCCGTTTAGCTGGGGGCCCCTTATTCTAAATATTTTCTTCGAAAAATTAGCATTTTTTTATATTATTTTTATTAACTTGTATCTTTAATGTTTATTTATGTTAATGTTATGTTTAGTTTTGATATTCAATGTTAATTTTGAAATTAAATTCTTATTTAGATTATACGAGTATTATGATAAAAAAAAATCAAATCAGCGTCGTTTTATATTTTACATTTAACCGAAGGCCCACCAAATATTCAGCCTAGGGCCTCTTGAAAGGTAAATCCGGCTCTGTGAGTATCCTCTTAGAACTCCTCGAGACCCGAGCAGCCGAGGAACAGCTAGGTATGTTCACTTTGAAAATCGAAAGGTTATCCTTGCGGGTCGAAACAGCGTTTCGAGTTTCGAAGCGACGCGTCGGAGCCCCTCGCTTCTTCTCCGTTTCCTTAGCGGCGCAATAACAGCCCGATAGCCGAATAAATAAAAACACGGCTAATTGCAAGTGCCGGTTGATCCGTCGACCCTTACGTTATCTGACGCGAGCACCGATTAAAATTACGTACGACCATGCAGAACCGTACGTCGGTCTCGCACGTTGTCAGGGCTATCTCCGAGACCCTCTCCTCGGGTCATTAATTAAATGCAACGGCTAATTAGATAACTGATAAAAGGTTATGGCGGCCCGCGAGTCGCACGATGTACATTCGGCTCCCCCTTACGGCTCCCTCGCCTAGCCACCTCTTCCCCTGCCGGCCTTCTTTCTTTCCCCTCTCCCGCCGCCTTATCCTGCTGTTGTTCTTTCTGCTTGCTTATCTTATACTTCTGCTTCTTGTTCCACTTCAGCTTTCTTATCCTGTTTCTTTTCTGGCCCCGTATCTTCTTGTTTCCCGAGCGGTAAACTTCTCTTCGTTCACACATTCTTGCCGCCCGCTTCCTCTGTTCTTGATTCTTCTTCAGTTTCTCTCTGTGATTTGGTAAGCTAATAAGCTTTCCTCGTTTTGTTCTTGCGTTAAGCTTCTGCCTCTCCCCTGCAACAGTGCTACAGCACTTCTGTTCTTTTTCCTGCTTGCACACTGGTTTGCAACTTCTGCTACTTGATTGGCCTTCGGTCTGCGTTATTTCTAGTTCTACTACTTTCTGCAGCAGGTACTTCTTCTCGTTTGGTCGTCTAAGCAGGTACTCTGCTTTTACTCCCTTTCTTTCTTGTTTTTTCTTCGTTCTCTCTTGTGTATTTTCCCTTCCATAATTTCTTGATATTATTTTTTCCCTTGTCTCTTGTTCCTAGAGCAAAACGAATCCTTTGGGAGCAAAGTGCATTTCACTTTTTACCCTTCCACTGTGCAATCTCCTTTTACTATTTCATCATGTTTCGATCTTTATTATTTTCTTCTTCTACACCTTCCACCCTTTCTATGTTTTGCATTTTGTTATTACTCATTTCTCCATACCCCCTTTTCTTCTTACTTCATTTTCACCCCTTAATTACTGTGTCTTCTCTCGGCGTTTGTATCGTGCCCTTTTTACCCCCTTTCTCGCCAACTCCTTGCGTTCATTCTGCTGAAACTCGAAACTCGGCTCGAATTCCAGCGTCGATGAGGTATCCGTGACCTTGAGTCCCCAGAGGCTTCCCTTTGGATCCAAGCGTAGGAAAGACGGCAGCGTGGAAATTTAATTAATGAGTTTTTACGTGGAACGAAGTACTACGTGGAACGCCGTTCCAAGAACTCGGGAGGTGTGCAGCACGCGGCAGCGTGGACACGTTATCGTTAATCTGATAGTATAGGTATACGACGGGAGGGTAGGGGGTTGAAGGGCCAATGATCTTCGTGTTGGCAACGTTCAGAGACACGCTCGATTAATTCGATATTCTAGATTCCAACGTAATTATTGGTTCGTAAACTAGCTTTAATAGTTGAGCAATTAAATCGACATCATTAGAGCGAGGCAGACGACGCGCGTTTCTATTTTGACTTAATAATCGACAAATAAATCAGGGGATAGACGAAAGGAACCATTATACACTTTTAGTTGTTTTTAATAACAGTAAACCATTTATTATGTGTGCCGCGTGTATTGGTAGAATAAATGTGTTCCTCGCTAGTGATTACAATTTTTGTATGTAAAAGGAGATAAATTATAAGTAATACGTGTGGAGAAATAGGGGAGATATAAATTGAATTTTCTGCCGTTCGTTTTTGATACGTAACTGGCATTTGAGTGGCCAGTAAATAACACTTGTTCATTCTCGAAGATTACGGTATGCACTTAAAGATCAGGAATCGTCGTTTATGAAGCAATAAACTTCTGAAAGCGCTGTCTATGAATAAAATATTGTCTTTAATTCACGCTCGTATAAATTAATCTGCCAGTCACCGCGACAACGGTCTCATTTAGAATCGAAAGGTTGCTTTCATAAATAATGACGCGCGTGACGTTCGATAAGAATTAATGAAACTCTCAAAACGTTAGTCACGAACAGAGAAGTAGTAATTATTATTGGCATTTTGAGACACTTAGAAGCAATATTTCCTAATTGAAACGTCGAGTTAACCGCAACTTCAAAATCACGTAGAATGTATTCTCACTTTAACAATTCGTAAAATTCGTTCTGCTAGCATTTTCCGCTAATAAATAGGCGAAAGTACACATTATCTTAGAAATTATCGATAGGTACTATTCCTCAAACTTTCCCAATCAGAATATTTGAAAAAATTTAATTGCAATAGATGAACCTTATACTCTTCAATTAATTCCTCGTCTACTTACTCCAATTGCATACACTCACCCCGTGTATAAGAAAGTACTCATTTAGATTCGCGTTACACAACACATATTGAACTTGATTCGTTTGCAACACGTTGCGTGGGATTACATTGCTCGTGGATACCTGCGTGCCTACTCGTAGCTTCGAAGTGTTTGCCCCTTGAAAAATGACGCCCTCCGATCTTCGACGGTCGCGACGACCTTTTCCCGCGAAAGTACTTTTTCTCTGTTGGCCTGTGTCGCTATTAACGACTCGAGAAACTGGTTCGCATCCCGCCTCGCACGGCTCATTACCTAGCCGAGGGGTCCCAGTATTTTATTTATGCGTCTATAGCCGGCGATAGTTATTATAATTGCTTGTCGCTTCCACGTGATTTATGAGCGCGCCGCTCTAAACGCTGCCTCTTTAACGGCTAATCCTGTTCCTGAGAGCTACCGTGGCCGTTCTGCGCGAAAACTTCGCCAGTTTCACGGTAGCAGCGACAGAGAATCGGGGGAAAATTGAACAGCTTCCTATGAACAAGCCATTTCCTGCGACTACCTCGTCATCCCCCGTTTTATTGTTCTAACGTCGCATCGAGGCGATGTGTCTGATCCACGAATAATTATGGAGTCATTTAAAATGGCAAGAATTGAGTTGAGATGGGATAAAGCGAGCTCTGTGGATTCGTTAGAAGCTGTGAGTGATGATCAATGGTTGGTGACGTGAGCATGCATAGTCTTAAATAGATTGCACTCTTATGTGCATGAATATTGGAACGTCTTTATATATCTGTAACTAGCAAAATACCCGTGCTTCGCTACGGTTTAATAATTAATTGGTATTACTTTTATAATCTTTGTATAAGTAACATTTACCTATATATGTATATCTTCACACGCACCTACTATTAAAAATTAAGACGCCCCAATTCAATGTACACTTACTTAAGTAGTACGACATATTACAAAAAGATCTGTTACCAGATTTGACTCTTTAAGGGTTGATCAGGGTGAAATTTTGAAATTGGTTTTTAGGCATTCCTGTTGTTAGGCTAAAAGCAATTATCGATATCGAATTGGGGCGAACAGATTTTGACTTTAGGGGTTGATTATTACAATACACTAAACTTAGTTTTTAGGCTTTTTGTGGGTAATCATCGTAAGTAAAAACCAAGTTGAAATCTAATGGGGTCTAAGAGATATTAAAAAATCCGAGAAAATATTTTTCCTCTTTTCACCCCCTTGGGGACGGAATTTTGAAGACTGCTTATGTCCCTCTCAAATTTCACATTCCTATTTAGGTTAAAAAATTTGAGCTGGGCTTTGACTAAACAGTCAGGACTTCTTTTATATAAATAATAATAATAAATAAATAAATATGGAAGATTAAGCAATGCTGAAATGTTGGATAACTTTTGTAGGAGAATATAGATCACACTTCAGGGTATCGTAGAGTGTCGATGATGCATAATTCTATTGCAGATAACTCTTCCAGTCCCTCGCATAGACTTTGTACTTCGAACGTCTTTCTACTACGAAGAACTGTCGCTCGAATAATTATAAGGACATTAAAACCTGAAGAATTCTCAAGATTCCCTAAAATCCTTGAAGATCTTGAAGTATCGTGTCACAACCAATGAAGCAGCGACGACTTATATAGAGTTTATCTTGACGACCACCTCATGAATTACCCAAGAAGACTGACAGTATCACAAGGAAATTATCAATCTTTTTCTTATTACCAGTTAATATGGCCGCGTACCTATGATCGGATTTTTCCTCGGCCAAGGAAGATTGCGATAGACTGCGTTAATAAACAGCCTCTGGATCCAACGTCTCCGTGCTCAGGATTCGCTTATTGGAGGAGAAGCGATCCACCGTGCGTGGAATTAACACGAGTCCGCTCCGCGGGAATCGAGAGATTGATGGGCCAAGCGCCAAGTAACGTTTCAACGCAACTCTGTAAACATCAGGCACCGCGAGACAGCCGTTCTAACGAGGCGCACTACCGATTACGGCGCTGTATCACCGCGCGTAATATTATAATTACAAGCTGATGCGGCGATAATTTACCCGATTTCGCGTTCGGAGGTAACAGAGCGTTGCCTGGTTGTCAAAATACCGGGAACCGGTTTCCAGGCTCGTCACGGGCAACCCGGCTGACCGTTTTCACCCGAGAAACGTCTGTTAGCGCTGACGACGCGGAAAACAGACGTAGCGCTGCACGCGGATTACGGCAAATTGCAAGCAGGTGTTTGCAATACTCGGTTGATTCGCGATGCCAACGAAACGCTGATGATGATGCGCGTCGCGGGTTGACGCGGGCCAGGGTAACCGAGAGCGGTTCGCCATTCGGACGGAGCAACGGAGATACGAGCGAACGATAGGAGGGAAATCATCACCTTGCATCCTCATCACGTTTCGTTGTTTAGTGGTATAGCGACGTCGCGTTAATTGAATACCATTTCCACAGCCAGCTTGACGAAGCTTCTGCAGTCATCTTGAGGGAACTTCTTTGTCCATGAGGATACACAGAAGCCTCAGCTTACGCGTGCTTTTGCGTCCTTAGACGGAACATATTGTCTGGGTTAGGTGAACAAAGATGTTTACCCCAATTTAAAAACACTTATTGTGCTCGGTTGACAAGGAGCTGCTGGGCTGAGTTGATGGGCCATAGGTCTTCGAAGTTGAATAGAGAAATGCGAAGGAATGTCGCTTTAAGGGATCAAAGGAGATTTAAGTCAGACGCTGCAGGTGATTATATTACACCGTCACGATTCCCTTGCGTTACACTTTCAACTTGACCTGCACCTTCTCCAAACGACTTCTGAATGTCAAAGGTCGGACTTCCACCGGAGTAGAGCCATCCATCGTACCGAAGCCTTCCGTCCGTCGATGTTCGTCGAAAAAAGCACCCCGGCTGATCGCGAGAGATGATTTTCGTGGTGCAGACGCATACAAATGAGGCGTTCGTGTTCCATGAAGACCAGCGTGTCGCAAGCGGAACGCCGCGGACGGCGTCCCGAACGATCATCGGCCAATTCCTAGACACGGCAGCGGGCATAAATTATTCAGGCGATGTAGCAAAAGCGATTAATTTTATTGGCCGACGTCCCGGATATGGCTCGTCTGTACCCGTCACCGTCTCTTTGTTGCAACGTTCGTATCCTATGCTCCGTGTTCCTCGATTATAACCGAGCACGGCTAACACCTTATTAACCGTCGGGTGGTTGCACGAACACCGGCCACAGGAAAATTGCGCAAAGCGGCTGGAGCGTGTGCCGGGGCTTTACGTCGTGTCTGTGGTGCCTAGGACCCGCGTAGGAAGCAGGACCCTCGGTGTCTCGTAATCGTATGAAAACAACGCGCACGTGTTGCTCGAAAAGTTTTCAACGGTTAAGCGCAGTGAGTGGAGACAGACAGAATCTGAAGCTTCAAGGGACCTTCGTCATCTGTGGGCATCCTTGGGCTATATTTCAGTGAGATGGTATAAATTAAATGAGAATAATATAGATTATTATCGACTGACGCGTGATACGTGGAAAGATCCTTGCTTTACTTTTTCCATCTAAAATCACTGAGTGTAATAGAAAGTCGAAGAACTAATATATCATCTCGGGGTTTAATCACTCAAGAGGACCAACATCCTTGAAACACATCGACAGAAGGACAACGGTTCCCTTGATCTTTCACGACGAATACCCGATGCTTCGATAAGAATACTTCGAACTGCCATCGACCACGACAAAAACAGTTGCCCTGTCCGCCGTGTATCGCATAGCTGCGGCCATACTCCTGGTAAAAGAAGCGAATTACATTAGTGTAGAACACGCGAGAGTCCACTATGTTTTCTGCGGTGGATGACGACCACTCAACTTTCCCAACCGGGGACTAAAGCGTCAATGTCTTTCCGAGCCTAAAAACCGTCCTGACGGGCACGCCATAGATAGCTCTAGCGACGTTCGCGTTTGTCTCGATGGGTTCCCAGTAACCACGAGGTCAACACTCACATCGGGACATGTTTGGACGATGTGGAGAACCGGCGCGGGGAAAAGAAACTTAATGGCGGAAGATCTTGGGTAAACGCATTTACGTTCGCCACGCACACCTGCGCATACCGCCGTTCTTTCCCCTGCAAATGAATTCCTCAACGGGGTTGCTCGGAAAAGGACGCTCGGACGCGTCCTGCCGTCCTTTTTCGCGCCGCTGCATGCAGATCCCAGGGTGGAGGCGCGCAGCCACGTTTCAATAAATTTCGTGCAATTACTGAGGCGTTATTTGCGACGAAAATATTGTGGCGCCGAGGAGCTGGTGATGGCCACCTCTTCTCTTCTCCCCGAGTCTCTGAATTTCTGTATTATTCCTCTCGCAGATTTGTATGTAGGTACTGGTTTTTGCTTCACTCCCCGACAACTCCATCTTTCACTCAAGTTAATGAAAACTCCATTCCCAACTGCCCGTCGAACTCGAAACGGACAAACACGCTGAGGATGAAATTGCGCGAGGGGAAATAGGTATCGAAGCAAGCTGCACCTGTCACCGGCCCGCGATCACGGATACACCGCGGTCGTCGGATGAAATTCAGTTTTACGAGTTACCGCGTCGCCGTCGTCGTTGCCGCTCGGATTATCATTGTAAAGTAGCGAAAATATTGCGCTGCCGCGGTGGGTTCTGAAGCTCCCGCGGCGGGACAGTAAATTAACGGTATCGATTACTGTCGGCCGGTATCTAAATTGGCACCGCGTCAAGCAGTTACGGATAAACGTAAGCTGGCCGCGAGATTAAAACGGGGCCCGCGAGTATTCGAGTCGTAACGCGTTCCGCTTTTCTTCGCCTGTACGCAATTAAGATAACCGGCGATATTCGCGAGCGAAACCGGCTCGTCTTCCATATTCCAATTTGATATTTAACTTCTCCGGCGATTTATCCTCTCCTCCTTCCTCCTATCGCTCTGTTGCTACGCCACGAATTATCTCTGCTCGCCTATTTCGCGCGCGATATCTCGTAGGGAGGAGAAAAAAAGGCAGCCAGTCGAAATGAGCGAGCGCGGCCAAATCGCCAATTAAATCAACCGAACGCTCGTTCTCGTTGGGCGCGAATATTCGAGCGACACTTAATTACGCAATAACGGCTGTAAAACAGCGTAATTAGCATCCGGGGCTCAGTAATTAGCAAGGGAACACGTGCGATACGTTCCGATTGCTCTGGTGTGCTCGCCGAGCGAAAGAGGAGAGAAAAGTGCCCCTTCGACGCGGCTGCTGCACGACCCGCAGCCTGTAATCGTGCCACAGCTGTGAAAAAAACGGATTAATCGTTGTGGATGCGCGGATTTCGAACGATCGATGCCAGTTTGTTGCATTGTGTGGCGTGTCCGGGCGAATGCTTCACATTCTGTGCAATGTGGTTGGATAAGCTTTGGATAGCTGCTGTATTCGTCTTGAGACGCTGAAGTGTTAGGGACGTTGGTTTTTTGTTTTATTGTATGTGACCAGGATTGGGTTGTGATGGGAGTATTTGTAGAATTATTTATGTGGAGGCAGACAGTTCAGACTCAGTGTTGAAGTGTTTCTTAACAGTACCTGCATGGAAATTATAATGATCACTTAGGGGAGTGGTAGAAGAGAGCTAAGTGTTGACAACTATTGAAAAACGTAGGTACTTTTCGAGACAATAGTCATGAGAGATTTCACGTTGGTTATTGGCAGCTCGCGGTATTTATCACAAATGTAAATGTCGAACAGGTAATCATACTTTTTGGTTCGATTACGCAAGTAATACAGAGGAACAGGAGCTGAACCACGAAGAATTTATATTAACGTTTATTAATTCAACGTTTAATTTAATTTAGTTTAAGATAATGTAAGGTTTCGATCAAACTTTGTGGTTCCATCGAAAATGTGATGAAACCTAAATTTTCTCTAGAATATCTTGCACAATAGTTCCTACTTTTACTGTAAGTTAGTGAATAGTGTTCAAAATGTAGCAACTTTACATTAAACTAAAAAACTGTTCAACTCTTAAACCATACCACCTTTCCTTTCAATAGATTGTAGCCCTAAAGCCTTAATGCCTTTCACATTAAAATAGAAAAAATTCAATTTGTCTGCCCTTTTTTTAGTACGTCGGGTCTGCTGTAGGTCCACCAAGGTGGATCACGCAACACCCCGAGAGCTTGGAATTAAGTGTCGGGATAATGAGCGTGAATGACCTGGTAGTTAGGTGGGTATTCGGTTTCCATGGCCTCAGGGAACGTGCACAGGTCAGCATCGTCGTCAGCGAGTTTAGGGCCAAGTCAACGTTTCGAGGATGTTGCTGAACCACGAGGGAACTCTTGATTTTTCGCTACAATCGTAACATAATTTGCTTCTTCCATTCTGGTCAGCGTTAATGCAAACTTTCGTTGCTTAATGATAGGGAAACGATTGCAGTCTACAAGTGACAATCGGAGAACAGTGGGCGATGAAGCTTATGGTGTCCCCACCATAGAATCCGAACTAGCTATAGGTATAGTAGAATATTAAGGCTGACAGGAAGGTAACTTATACTTTAACACATAGTTACCACTTCTAGAGCTCATAATTGCTAGTTAAATAAATTCTTTCCAAATTAATCACTAATAGCTTCAATGTTCCTTTTGCGCCACATAAAACTTACAATTCCATCTCATCTACACACAAATTGAAGATTAAATCTCGATGAAGAACTTCAACTATCTCCACCAGGTGTCTTCATAAGAAAATGCACAGAAATTTGTCATAAAACACTCGCGACAGACAGTTTATTGCACTTAAATTAGTCTTAAAGGCTCAAATGATTTATTGCGCGTGAAGCGTGTAATCACCGCCTTTCCCTCTCTTCAAATCGGGAACTTTCTACGCAAACACCCGGCAGTGCCTCCGAACGAAATCTCCCTCGCGACTGCAAAAGCAGCGTTTCCGTAATTCTCGCAAGGAAGCGATCTCTCCGTCGATAGCATTGGAAAGTGACGTCCCCGTGATCGAGCGCATTCGTCAGTGGCATGTCGAGCGATTTGTCAGGTCCAGAAGCAACGCGGATCCCGATCGTTGGGATTCGCTTCGGCGGCCTTCCGCGCGTGGCGAGACCGAGCAGCCGCGGGGATTTAGGCGTCTTTGAGTGGTTTGAACGGCGATAATCGGGTCGACGGCAGACGGAGAATCTTGACGGCCGACGCGGTGGCACTTAATGTTGATGGGGAATTAATCGAAATGCCATTTCGCCGGTAGACCACGTCGTAATGGATGTTTCGCTTCTCCGGCGTTTGTTTTCCGCGGGAGAAAGGAGGGCGTCGGTGATTTATGCGACGATTAACGCAATTCCGACGGAAAAAAGTACACGCACAGCTCGCGGAGAGTCTGCAACACCTGGTAAGACACGAAAGTGCTGAGTAACACGGTAGATAGAAAACTGCTCGTAACGCGATGAGTTTGTTTAACCCGCGTTTCAAATCCTAGTTGATACGGATTGCAATCGACAAGTACGTATAGCTACGTGGTGATCTTACCACGAGGCCTAGAGCTGTGAATTTATAGAAATTGTACAATATTCGGACAATCTAACTAGGTGGAACATGCTTTAGAAGCTGCAAAGAACAATTTCAAATGATTATTGACCAACATAGAATCCTTTGAAATAGTCAAGTTCCACCCGCGTCAAGCAATTTGCCACCTCAATACCCCAGTGTGATTATAATTATAATTGCTGGAAGTGTGGATTACGATTGACAATCCTTCCGAACTACAAACCGTAAATACAACCGTTCCCATCTCACCCCTCGAAGTTGCGTATTGACTCGCCACGAGGGCAGAGGCCCAGTAGACTCGTGTAGCGCGGGTAGAACGACGCCAGGCGTCGTCAGGGTACCCGTAAACTTCACGCCGCGGCGTACTATCGCGCGAGGGACACTCTCCAATTACGATATCTTGTCTTCACGTGCAGCTGAGGGCTCGCGAATAGCCGATCGTAAAACAACGCGTACACGCAGCAGAAGCGCGGGAAAGGGGGAGCAGTGGGGCGGTCATTACCGGGGCCCGTGTCCAGCTTAATTGTACGGGAGGAATGCGGCCGCGAGATCGTACAATGGGCCTCTCGATATTTACAAGGAGACAGTGCGCGATAAGTGTTAGCAAGTTGACGCGGGTACAGTGATAAAGAGCGCGCGAGCTGTTCCGGCGAGCAGAGTACCGGCCCCAGTCACTGTCCCGCGTTTCGAGCTGCTCCTTTGGCGACCAGCGTGAGAAACTAACGCGATGGTGCTGCATGCTGCACAGTGGAAAGGGGACTTCGATTGTCTTGAGTAGAAGTAGTAGAGTTGGTCTTGTTGCAACCCATTCCACGCTGGAAACACTTACAGCGGATACATTATCTTTTCTCCTTCGCATCTTCTCGCTTGCACTTTTACTTCGCGGGGTGTAAAGCTTGAAACACGAGGTGGAGTGCTTGGGATGGTGGGCGTGGAACACGGGGGAAATTTGTGATGCGAGGATGTTTAGAAATAGCGTACGCTGTGTCAATTTTATGTTCGAATTCGAGCACATAAGGTTAGGAGTACTTGCAAAGTGATTGAGAAGGGTTTAAATATGCTGGAGGTAGATTTAATGGTAAAGGGAAAAGGAGAACAAGTACGACTATAAAATGTTTCTTATTCTCTCTCCTTAATAATTCACTTTCTACTTCTCCTTCTCCAGAATACACGTTGCAATCCGTCCTGATGAAGGAAACTAATTTTCACAGTCGACCCGCATGATCGGTGACATTCTAGACGAAATTTGCAGCGCGGTTGCATACGTCATTGCTTTCACTATTCGTATGAACCGAAAACCAGTCGCTCCGAAAAAAGGCGTTATTAACATATTAGACAAATATCAATTACGTTATCCAAGCAACTTAATGTTGTCAGCTCGTGTTACAGAAGATTAAATTGTCTTGTGTCAAGTAGATAATTCACGGCCTATGCATCAAGCTTGAAATACAACCACTTTGTTAAAAATGCTACTATGTGACTGGTTTTAGAGCAAAAATACCAGTGTCTACTTGGATCGAGTAGAGAAACGCACATGACTTTCTCTTCAAAAATAAGCACGCGTCAATCCTAGCAACTGGCGGATTATTTGCAATAATAATATTAGTAATAAGATCCGAGGTAGACATTTTAAAGTTACAAACTTCCCAACGAACTACTATACTCATTCACACATTCACTGCTATCGAAAAATAAAAATCTTTACTTTTACTGACGCACTATGAATGATGAAGAATATTTAATTTAACGTTGCATATAATATCACGCAAGATCTATTGAGTTGGTGTAATAAAGTTCCTTTATTTATGTCACGGGAACTCGAGAAAATAAAATAGTTGAAAAGGGAAAAATATTTTCATTAAAAAAATAATACTGCTCAGAACTTTGGGGATCAAAAGGTTCACGTATCGTAAACGATCTAAGGAAAAATTCTGCTCGGAGTGGCGGTGGATAGTGACCTCGCACTAAGAACATTGACGAGGAATCAATGACCGAAAAGTACCGAACCCTTCCAAGGAAATATGTAGAAGTATTCCATTGCTCCAGACAATTTTGCAGGCTTCTGTGCTCATCCGTATACATGATACGAGATGTTCCAGGTGTATATTCACATATTTTTCCCGCGAAACCCACGTAGTCCGGCCGTGCGTACGGTCACGTAACGATCCCAGCATCGGACGTGGCCTGGCTGGATGCAGAAGGCGTTTCACGGTTTCGCGTTAGCCATTCGTGTTGGTCAGAGTTCAAATCGAGCCGGACGAGATAGGGACGGCGACGTCGATAAATCGTCGCGGTGAACCGCGATAAACGTCCGCTGCCTTCGTTTTTCTCTTCTTCTCCATCGTGGTATCGCGCACGTACAGACCGCAGATTTGGTAAACAAATTATATTCCCCGATGCAAAAGTCCCTGAATGGCCTCGCGAGAAACGAGTGATTACGCTTCAGCCGTCGAGGCTGCGGTTTCGCGGGATAATGATCCCGCCGAGATAATGCCCGCCGAACGACAAAACGAGCGTTGAAAATTTTAATAAGCCCGCGCTTTTGCCCGCGCCCGCAGTAGATTGCGCTTGTTGACGCCAGCCACCGTCGGATCGTAACGCTTTCCTTTTCGCCTCACCACCGCTCCATTGTCTCCAGCCGCTTCCTTCACACCTCCAACGCCACGTCGCTCTTACGAGTTTCTTCTTCTCTTCCGCTTCTACTTTCCGTGTCTTCGTTAGCGTCGACATCTATTTAAGTGGATTCATACGGTCAGGAATAATTCTAAGTGGGGCAAAACTATTCAAGGTCTAGAATCTTTCTTGAAGATCGGAAGATCGGTGAGTGACATTATCAGAAGAAAGCGAGGCATTCACTCGTCTCCGGTAGTGAAATTGATTAAAATGATAGCGCTGAGCGACAAAGAAGAAAGAATGTTATCATTCCATGCGTCGAACGTTTTTCACGTCCCTCAACCTACGCGGTGGACATTCTCCTTTAGGTTTGAAACGACGAGATGTGTGATATACAGTGCCCGCATAGAGCACAAAGATCGACGTTCTAACAACGAACCCTACGTTTCTTCCATCGCACATACCCACAGTGGTATTTCGCTTCTCTTTCAAATACGATTTATTCACCTGACTAGAGCACAGTGACACCGAAAACACTGGGGTCACAAAGAATTGAGACCCGTTTTTTTTTGCGAAATTGAGTTAGTAGCAATAATGTATTCCAATAGGCTGTACGTAGGGTAAAGGCAGGTAATATGGAACATCTGATTTCAAAAGCTTGTCAAAAGCAGGGGAATTTGTGTTTTTTAATAAAACGGACATGAGGGGACGAAGGAACTAATGCATAGTGATACTTACCTAGTCAAATGTAAAAAAATCCAATGGTTTTGCAGTTATAATAAAAAAACTGAAAAGACTGAAAATCGTCCGTTCGAAAAAATGGGTCCTAATATGGAACACCTAGGAAATTTGTAAAGAAAACTTAAAAATTTGTACCTTTTTTTACTAAAACTGAAGATTTATTAAGTAGAAGATACAAATAAATAAATATACATCATTTTTGTAATTTATTCCTGCTTTCTGTGTCTCCTACACGTTGGGCACGTGAATAATACGTCGAAAGCTCCACATTCTTCGTGTGCCCACTGAAAGCAGCGAATACATTGGGTCTACTTTTCATTGCCATTATTTTTATAATTACCATCGTAAAGTGAGCATTCCGCATCATCGTCGTCATCGTAATTATCAACTTCATCTATGTTACTCGGTATGTTCCATATTACGTACACACATGTTCCGACAAGAAATTAAGAATTATTATAAGAAGAAAGTAACTTTATTAGTAAACTATTATTGAATAATCAAGACCACGCATATTTAATGATAAATTATATCAAAATAATACTTTGTAACATACCTTCGCTACAATATTGAACCGTTTGTTGCACTTTTCAGAAACTTTTACACCCCAGAAAAAATATAAACGTTTCTCTTTCAATGATAGATGCCCGACTGGTGCTCAATTGTCAGTATCATCGTCTATTGTGTCTAGGGATCTAATATACACGATTGCCTGCAGTGTTCGTTATTTCGTTATCGAAATATTACGAAGTTCCATATTACGTGCCGTTCCATATTACCTGCCTTTACCCTACTATTCATATAAACTAGGAAAAATTAATTTTTCAATGTGGGTTTGGTCCGCTTCAATTGCCTTTCCCTTTACGAATATAATTATCAATGGACTCGTAAACAAACCTTGTTTAGTTGCCTTGACCAGCATCAACATCCCCCGTCCTAATGCTTACTAATCAGGACACCTTTCTGGTTTTAATACCAATGTTTACACAGCTCTCTGGAAAACTACTTAATATTTAACGAGTCCTACCCAATTTACCCTTCTCTCCTGTCTTCTCCCTTGTTGCACTTCCACTTCATCTACCCTCATATATTCCCCGCATTACATCCATACCCAATACAAAAATAAATAAACAAGAGAGATCCAACATTCCATTACCCCAATATAAAAACGCGACACATCCGCGTGAACAACTCTACCGGACAATTTCTCGTTCGTTCACCGCGTTTTGCGAAATTGCTGTCGCGAACCACTCGCTAAGAGCCGCTAAGCGTCCGTGATTTTTCGTGCGGCGCGGCGCGTCGCGTAACGTAAATTCACTTCAATATATATGCTGCAGACTGTTTAGTCGAGTAGTTTAGTTCTTTGGGTTTTATTGAGACCACCTCCTACAATCTTTACGTTGAAATTACACGTAATTAACGTCGGCGCAGTAGTATGCAAATTTCCGCGGCGACTAAGGCCGCGTAATGTGATGAGGCTCTCGGTAACCAGCCCGTGAACAAGTCCGTCCTCGCGGCAAACGCACGAAAGTGTTTCCAGCGAGGGTTGTCTCCGTGAAGGGGGACGAGAGGGAGGGGGGGCGATACGCGCTTTAATGAACTCGAATTCTTTCAGGGCCGTTCGTTTTGCCGTTACGCCGGCACTGGAAACGCCGTCGACCGGTTCCCGGTGTTCTTATCACCGCTGGAACCGAGAGACTTATCTTAAACGTCGTTATCGGTCCCTGTGCGCAACGGTTCGTCAAGAATTTATACGGTTCTCGCGAAAGTTAGCGACCGAGTCACGCGAGCCGCCGCTACGCCGTCGTCGAAATGGGGCGTATCGATAGATATTGGCAACGCGTAACTTCTAATTATGCACCAGGCAAGTCGGGCTTTTTTCACGGCTCGAGCCTTGAAGGTCGTATCGTGTCGTTGATTCCACTCTCGCAATTCCTGTCCCGCGCACCGGTTGATCGATCGCGACCAGTCTCCTGCTCCTCCGCCGACGAATTCATATTTTCTGGCGCCTGGTATAACCGCGCGAACACCTACGGGACTTGTAGGAGCCGTCCACGGGCTCGCGCGTTCGACAAGATCCACGGTGTTCAGCAGCCGGTGCAATGCCACCGGTTATCGTAAATATCGCTCCTAGTGGCGTGATAAGTCCAATTTCGCATTAACAGCGACGACAAGGCGAGATCGCCATCGTCGTTCGCGGAAGGAAATGATAATGCTCCTGTTGACCGAGCGGACTCGGGAGAGGACGTAGGCTGGGAGGATGTATGGTACTGGCTCCACGACACCGTTTTCTTTGCCGTTGAATGCTAGGTGATACTTGACGTAATGAGGAAGTTGGAGTGGATCTGGTAGTGAAGGTTTATTTAGGAGGTTGTGTGACATTTTTGTGGCGTTTATTCCCTTGTTGCTGATGAGGATACGCGATGTTACGGTATAACTTACGGTATTAGTATTGAAGCGTAAAGGAAACGTAACTCGAGGCTTTAATTATTACAGCTACTTTTAGTTTAAATCTGGTAGTCAGCTACTTTCTTTATTTATACGGAATTATTATGGAGATTTGAAGGTATGGGGAAAAAGTAGTTAGGGAATTGCGTAGTAAGAATGATTGATCCGTGGGTGGAGCGTTGTAGAGATCTTCAAGTTTGCTAATATATTTTTGTTATGATGGATTCTCTATCCGCTTGACAACTGAACTTTTCTTTCGAATTGCATGCTTGAAGGCAACAGTAGTTCCAGTTTCTGTTATTCGTTTCATTGAGTTTGGAGGGTTTAGAAAATTTTCCGGCGGTGATTTCAGGCACTCCCGTACGAATTCCCTCAAACGCTGAAACCTGCTCGCTCTAAAATCCGCCTCTGGACCTATTAAGCCAGTCCAGCAACATCGTATTTCGCGATTACATGCGGCCAGCTCGAGACGGTTCGATCAGCGTATATTATTACGTATTATTATTATAATTACTTTGACAGTATTAATGGCCACCTCACTAATTCCCCTTTCCTCCCGAAATAACAACGAACGACACTGCGGAGTAAACCAGTTCCCTGATCAACGAGGACTCTCGTTAAAGGTATAACCGGATACGAACACGTTTATACACAAATTAGCCTTCTGTTTAAAATTCTAAGGCGCACTTCCCGATGACCGCGCAAATGAAACTGTAGGAACTACCTAATAACAGGAGCGAAGTAGAAGTCCGAGATATGGGAATTCCTGGCGGTTGGAGCGTAAACTGAAGTTATGTCCACTGTAGAGATCCAGTTTGTTGAGTCCGTGAAAAACATGGCGTGTTTATAAATAGTTGGCCTGGCATGTAATCGAAACGGTGTTCTTAACCCCAAGGAACACCGTACAGCGAGCATGGAGGGAGAAGGATGTGCTGATTTCGCGATTAATCCGTTCATTGATTTGAAACGGAAGTGTTCGATCACCGCCCGCCATTCTGTGGACCATTTTTCAGTATTGGAATGATCGACTCGAGGTTGGAGGTTGCCTCTGAAATTTTGAAGCGTTAAATGACCCCATCAGTGTACATCGTGTTTGACACAGCATGTTGCGCAAGGTCCATTAGATGTTGGTATATATACAGAGATGAATCAAGTAGACAGATATAATGATAGAAGCTGATATAGTGTTTCATGTTTTAATAATCCTTGTTACCAATGGAAATAGGGTAACTGATGAAGCTATTGAGTCAGTAACTGATTGGACTTTTACCGAAGCCTAAAATGGTCACATTCAGCACTTTCTTTGGAGATAGATGGTGGAGAAGAAATTTAATATTATACATCATAAGCAGTGTCCAGAGAAAGGTTTCATCAACCACTTACATTAAACTATTATGCAGCAAATGTCCAGCAGACCAACGATTAGTATTCAAATTTTGGTCCGGCGATTTCCATTAGCCAAGTTTCTCCGCCGTCCATATACTATCTAAAAAACAACGTCAAATTTTGCTCTATTCAGCATCACCTGATCTCTTTATCCTCCACAAGCTGCGAGTCCGAGTGAAATTTGAATTATAGCTGCCTCTGCTATCCGCCATTACGCAACACCTGGAGGTCCACGATTTATTTACCATGACCCGGGGATATAGTTGCCATAAGGCTACTGCTGCTCGTAAATAAAAGCTGCGAGAGTAAGGCCCGCTCGTTGTGATCGAATCCTCCATTAATTCACTGACCGAGTTGGCCAGCCAGCGCAACGTGACGAATTTAACGACATTCCGTGGCCAAACAGATTTGCACATAGCTTCTTTGCCAGTGTGTAGATGCGGTGGTGTCGATAACGGTACGCACCATCGCAATCATCGATGCTGGTTGCGTCTAACCTCGTGCCGATGGTTTTTGCATTTCTGGGGGCCGCGCGATGACTGAGTGATACATGTAGCTACAGCAGAATCTTCTAAAAAATAGGTCCTAGATTAAAAGAGGAAGGCACTGAATGAAGGGCTGGTGGAGGGTCCAATTTCCTACCGGAATAATTGTGAAAAACGTCGCGAACTTATTTAAGACCTCTAACAAATTTCGCTTTATCTATTTAATATCCTAACTAGAAAATAAAAACAGTGAAAAGTATTCAATCTGTACCAAACATCGCATTTTGTCACTTTTCTGGTAAAAGTGCGAGTAGTTGTAGTAAAAAAGACATTTTACTTTTGGATGCAAAATACAACTTTTGCAGCTCACCTAATAGAACTCTTCCAGTCAAGCATTAAGAAAGAAATCCACAAACATCTTTGCACCAAATGCAACTATCTCTAAAATTAAGCCAACGCCCTCTACAATCACCGTTCCACAAAACGGAAAAGTTAGATCGTTGCAAACACTCTTGCATCGACTGGCAGGTGATCCTGCCACTTCATCAAGGTTGACACAATGGTAGAGTACTGGTCCCTGTTTATCCCATCAACTACACCAGTTCCCGGTAACAGGGTGTTTACTGTGCAGCGAATCGGAAGATTATTAAATGTTATTAAACACCGCGCGTCGACAGGGCCAGCTTTCTCTTGCTCCGTTTAAGGGTGGAAGAAGCGCGAGCCAGCGCGGAGGAGCCGAAAGGGGCTATAATTATTCGGTCGGACGGTGTATTATCCTAATTGTCTAAACCTTACGGAGTATTAATATCGACCATACCGATCTCGGGGTAGGCGTCCCACGGGCGGATTATTATTTTCGTATCGCAGGAGCTATTTCATTATATACCGATCGCGCGCGCACTTACCTTTCATTAACCTCGACGAACGGCCGCTAAAGGAAAAACGAACGAGAGGAACCGTGGTGGACCGTGGCTGGGGCCGCGCACCTATGGAAAACAGTTCTGGTAATTGAATTTTGAATTACGATGTCCCGTCGCTCCCGTACCGGTATTAAAATTTAATATCTTGCCCGTGGTGCGTTCCCGTCGACGGCGGGGAACAAGATAAGAAAAAGAGGAGATCGTAATGTTCACCTGTTAAACGAACGCACGGGCTCCAGGACCGAGTACACCTGGTTGATTTAGGGAACGTTACGGGATTGTAATTACGGCCGCGTCTGTTTGATCGAAGAGAGGTTTTGGCCGCGGCACTGACCATCACCCAGCTCGCTCTTTACCTTCAGAGGGGGGGTTGGTAACATGGGAAATGATAATATTCGTGTTTCTTTTCTCTACCTGCCACGTGTCGCCTTCGTGACGGAAAGAATAGCAGCAGCGACTTGCGGTGGCTTGTGTGCGAATGCTCGAGTTCCTGGCGCGAGTTTCTTAACCCTTGGACGACGGATAGCTAATAATCAGTTGAGACTGATTGAGGGTACACTTTAATCCAGAATTACATTGGTATATACTTTGGCTAGGCTTTTTACAAATTTTCACGTCAGTTAGGCTGAGGAATCGTAGCCTCTTTGTAAACGGCTGCAGCCTTAATATGATAGGTACTTTTGACGACTATCAGTATTAGAGAAAGGCTGATTCCTCAGCCTAATTGAGACAGAAAGGTTTTTTGGACAAAAAGGCTGTCTGCGATACAAACATATCTTAGAAAATGTTGTTACATTGTACTTCGATATTGATGTGATTAAAATACTTATACCTTTCAAAAGGTAATTTATATACATAGTTTAATATTTAGAGTCAGCCAAATTGGACCCAGCGTTCGCCTGGTGTTAACCACCTTGCTCTTCGCTGCGTACAATATTGCGTCAGAATGTTGTAATCAATGTGGTAATACTTGTCAAAATTCCACGTTCGAGATCCATAGCCTCTTTCTTCGACGAAGCGAAAACATCGAAATAGGTCATTTGCCATAAAAAAACAGCGATACACATACCTCGCGACGTATTCTCCTTTAAAGGTGATTACGTAATTAACAGGCTAAACGACTTCCCGTGGCGAAGGAATGCCCGTAGAAATATTCCGACGGCATCCAAACGTGACCATTAACAGAGTGGGCTGATACCGCTTGAAATGAAAAGTGAAACTCGTTAAAATTGGACTTGAGCCGTGGAAGTCAGGCCCGTGTTGGTCTACTCGCACCGCACAGGGGACGCTCGGAACACCTATTTCGGTTTATCGCGAACGCGAGAGCAGCGATTGCGACGTTCCTCGCAGAATGGCGAGTCTATCTCGCGCCTAATCCGCGACGCGCTCGCGGACACGGAGTTTCCATTAGCAGCTCTCAGTCGTAACTACAATAATACAAATGGCAGGTCCGCATGGTTGGCCATAAATTACCGATAAAAATGCGCACGAGGTTTTCAGCTGCGACGCGCTATCCTTCGGAAACTACTTACTCGCTAGTGCAACGCGTGAAACGGAGAAGACACTGTGGCATCCACCATCGATCCTGTAACGAACAATTTTCTTTTAGTGCAGTTCCGTGTAATGAATTTGGTAGGTGTGTTTTAAGAATTAATGTAAACGTAAGTGTGGCGATTAGAGTTTAGATTTCGTTCAGGTATTTCGTAGATGGAAAGCGTGGTCCTCATGTATTTCGATTATTCTACAACACGTCTTAAGAGGTAATGCCACTGTAGAGCGCGGAAAAGCAGCCTGATTTTGAGAATTTTTTATGCGAGTATAGTGAATGGAATACAAAATCTGTTTGAAGGCCTTTATTGTACATACTTTGAAGTATGATCACAATTTTTTAATACAAAAAGTGCGACGCCACAACTCAACACAAGGAGCATCTTCTGAAAAACAGTGTTCCGCGGCCAGAAAGATTTCTCTTTCAATTTTTGACCTAGAATAAAAAACCGAAAATTTTTTAGTTCTATATAAGATTACCTCGGGAAGCACACGAGGAAATTAAAAAGTACTGATTTTTGTAAGAATGGTGCGTGAGTGAACAAAACACGGAATTGCCACAAGCTCGAAATTCTTGAAACGTCTTGTTCAATCGCGCACCATTCGTATAAAAAACGGTCTTTTTCAATTTCCTCGTGTACTTCAGGAGGTAATCTTATATAGAACCCCAAAATGTGTGGTTTTTTATATTAGGTCAAAAAGTGAGGAAGAAATCTTTCCGGCCGCGGAACACTGCTTTTCAGAAGAAGCTTCTTTTGTTGAGCTGTAGCGGCGCCATTTTGTATTAAAAAAATTGTGATCATACTTCAAGGTATGTACAATAAAGGCCTTCCAACAGATTTTGTATTCCATTCACTATACTCGCTTAAAATATTCTCAACATCAGGCTGTTTTTCCGGACTCTACTGTGGCATTACCCCTTAAGGAGTCAGTCCACTGTGACGGTTTGAAAAATGATGCCATTTTTAAAGATTTTTCTTCGTAAATATAACATATAATGCAATAAATCTTGTTGGTATTTATTAAGCTACTCTTATATTATACACAAAAAATTTAAAAGAATTTTTTTAATTTGTTTTAAAACTTTAAACGCGATTATCTCAAAACAACATTTTTTTCAACTGGCGCAAGTGATTGCAAAGAACTATTTGACCAATCAGTCTGAAATTTTTACACGTTATTCAGCACATCAGTGGCTATGGCCGGGACTACGGAAACCTTTTTCGATTAACCACTTCATACTTTTTACAAGGCAAAATGATTGAAAAATACGCAGTATGTCGACACTTAAACTTCGAACCTCCGCCATTTTGTAAATTTTTTATCAGTAAAAATAATCCTAGTTCCGGCGATAACCACACTCATAATGAATACAACACACTTTGAATTTTTTGTTTCAAATGCGTCGTTCCTTTGGAATCACCTGCACCAGCATTACATCGCATTCTCAAGGTGCTCACATCAGTGCGATATATATTTAAAAATAAACTGTTAAAAATTTAAAATAGATTTTTTTATATTGTCAATAAGTGTATTAATAAGTAGACAAAACTTTATTTACCTCGAACATTCCGTTTACTAAAAAATAAATCCTAAAAAATGACAATTTTTCACGACTCCACAGTGGACTGACTCCTTAAAAAATTTCGAAACTCTGAAACTAAGCGGTCCAATCAGAGCTGCGGGAAGTCTCAATCAAACTATGAAACATTTACAGTGCATACTCCTTAATCTACCAAATAAATCAAATGACCCAAAAAACAGGCACCCGAAAAACCAAGTTCCACACATACGGCCTCCGACGTCCCCATCACCTTCTATACTTATCACAATCATCCACCACTCAAGAAACTTAAGTATTCCCCTGAAAAGCATCAAGCTCGTTCCGTGGCAATCCACAATCCAGATCAGGATTACCAGAAATCACCTTCGCAACCCAGTGTTGCGTTCCGAAATCGCGCTGTTCGCTTTCAGAGGAGGAGCCCGAGGCCCGGCGCTCTTAGTCCGCGAAACAAAAGGCCGAGAAGCTCCGCGGGGGTGAGTTATTATTCATGTATCGCGGAAATCGTTTCATTATCCACTCGTAAAAGCGGTAATCGCGCATTGTGTGCTAAATGCGCGTAACGTGGCCAGTACCCCCTGCGGAGAATGGCACCGCGGAGCACACCGGCAAACCACCGTCGGGCCCTCGGTCCCCGAGGCTCCTGGCCCGATCGGAGAGTTGCTCGGCAGAGCGGCGCCAACCGGTTGCCAGCAGCTGGCTTCCTTCCATCGATTTAAACACGGCACTCGAGGGTACGTGAAGGCGATCGTGCGTCTCCCGGCGACGCTGAAGAACGTCGAACATCGCTGGACGCGGCTCGATGTATCGATAAATGCGTCGCCGGCCGATGAGCTTCTCGGGAAGCCTGGACGGACAGGCAATGAACAAGCGATGTCTTCAGGATGTTTCTTGCCCCCTTTTTCTCTGCCCCTCCGCCGCCCTCCGACGGTGTTTATCTGCCTTTGCCCGTGGCAGGCGTATTAGGCTTGATTTATGCGCTACATCTAGTGGGCGGCCGACGAACGGGATCGACAAAATATCGTCGAATGAATCCTCTGTGCCGAGCTGCGCGGCACCGGGGCGGACTCTACGCTTCCGTCGGGAATATTCCGCACGGAATTTCCTGCATTCCGCTCTGGCAGATTGCCTGGAAGGCTGCTAGCTTGTGATAACTGGCGAGGTGGGAGGATGTGTTGGGGTAACCTTCGGCTCCTTTCTTGGTTAGTGGTGGATATTGTTTATTGAGCTTCTTTGGTGATCCTTCGGTACTCTTGTCAGGTTTGCGCAGTGCAGTGGCGGTTATTATTTGAGTGGGAAGTGGATCTGTTGTTTTGAAGCGTAGGGCACTACGTGAGCGCTACGAAGCGATACTAAATGTATTTATTTTAAAGTGTGACGAATATTTTACTATGACACATTCGTTCACAGTATTACTATGAAACTTTGAAAAATGATAGAAACGAATTTCAATCTTAGGAGTATCAATGGATGTCGAATTTAATCATCTAGGAAGGAACGCGCGAGGAGCGATAGAAGTCCATTAAATGTAAAATCAGCCTCTTGCATCACGTCGCTGGAGTAGGAAAAAATTCTTGTAAAACTAGTCATAGCGCTTGCATAGCCCGCAGGAACGATCGTGCGTCCGGTGTGTAGAAGATATCGATGATGCAACTGTGCGTCTCCAAGGCATTTCAACCGACTCGGGGACTCGATTACTGTAAAATTGAAAATATACCAGGTTGGTCATAAAATTCAAATGGATCCTCTCGTTCGAAAATAGTTCGGTCCCGTAATAAATGTAAGGTTTATTCCGATAAAATCGTGAAATTATCAACCGGAAGACGCTGATTACGAGCGCTAAGAACCTTGATCCGTAGCATTGAATTTATAAAAATTATTCCAGATTCTAATCGTTTATATCATTTCTCCAGCGTCGTTACAAGAACAGAACACATCGATTTAAATATAGCATCCAGCGGTAAATATTACATTGCTTACGAATATCCACTCTCATCTAAACTACATTATCTCTCACAGAAGCCTCCATTAATCCCGTTGCTAATAACAAATCGGGTGTCCAGAACTCCTTCACGCGTTTCACTTTAATTCTAAGAGTACTCCCGTTCATAATTGTTTTCCAAGTAAAAAAATCCAGATCCATTCGCCCGAGGAGCAGCGCAGAATCGGCTGCGAAGCGAGGCCAGGCGTCCCCGACACGCATGACTTCCTCCCCAATCTAAGACAACGAATGGTTAACGCGGGAGGAGCATGAAAACGGTTTCGAATTGCCCCGACGATCGCTTCATGGTCGATGAGCAAGCGGCCGGGGCATCATCTCCCTTCGACGATGAGTTATTAAACAATTATATTCGCATCAGAGGAGTAACGTTTGCGCCTCGATTCGACGCGTCGATAACCGGCATCGACGTGGCCCCTAGAGCACCGTGCACCGTGGAAGAAAAACGAACAACAGGGGAAGATGGATGAAGAAGAAGAGGAAGACCTCGCGGCTCGGCCTTGCCTGTTCCTCCGGTCGGCCCGTAAATTGCGCCAGTCGGTGAATTAATCGATTGGTAAATAGCAGTTCGATTGCACGACACGTTTGTTAATGAATTCGCATAATCCCTGCCCACCCCGCTCCCCCCTGGCCATGATCCACGACGGAACCATGCCTTCTGCGCTTTGGTCCGTCGCTTTTTCCGGAGGGAAGTGACGTACGAGCGGGCGTTTCTTCTGCCGCGGCCATCTAAACGATATCGGTGACCTGGCATTCGTTTCTTGCCCCGCGACAGGGGACAGGCCGTTCTTCGAGATTTATGGAACGACGTCGGTGCCGTTGTTTTGTCGCGGGGCAGTGAAAATAGTTGCTCTCGAGTAGCTAAAACGATTTTTGATAGTTCGGAGGATCAAAATTGTTGTTCGTGGAAACTCTCTCGTGGAAACACTTTCCGTGTAAGTGTCAAATATCTGACAGAAAATGAGCACTTTGTGGCTGTTCCCTGAGCATTCAACCTCATATCGTTATTAGAGAATTGAACTGTTTTCACGAATCGTGACTTGGCGGAAAATAATGGGCCACTAATGATTCCCCTCGTCGATGTTCGCGCCAGCGACTTGCGCTAATTGGCTTCCGCGGGACAGTGAACGAAACGTAAATGTTTTCAGTCGCCCTGCAGCTCTACTTGCAGGCCGCCGACAGAAGGTACTATTAACGGTGTTATTTTGAAAATTATGAAACCAGCACGGTGACCTTTTAGCCCGTTTTAAAAGAGAGGAACCTACTAATGGGAGCTCGCTAATGGAGGACCGGGCGACGACCTTTCGAAAACAATCGATCGCCTTGCCGGTCCCGGCTGTGAACCAGGAACGAGCCTTCCGAGTGAAAGTCCCCGTAGCATTGGTAGCATTCCGTCGTTTCTTCAGCGATATACGCCGAGCTAGGATAAAGTGGGTCAGCTGCAGGCATTGCGCCACCTTCCTTCTAGCGTATCAGTTTCCGTTTCGTCTCACGGGACCCCATGATCACAGCGATACCACAAGCTAGACAGTTCGCGTTAGAATACGCGACACGGGCAAACGCAAGTTTTGTAGAAATTTAAATTCGGAATTACACTTTTGGCTGTGGCAGTCCAGGTGCATAGAGTGCTGCCGTAAGATATGGAGCGGTGGGAAAGATTAAGTGGAATGAGGGATCCTTAGTCAGACGAGGTCAGACCAATATGTATGATGCGCCACTGCTCGAAGTTAAAATTGCGATTTTGAATTCACTGAGGCTTTCATAGCCCTCGTATGTTCATTTTGCATAGCGATAATAGTGATATTATTAACAACAATAGCATTAAGCAACGTATGCAGGAAGGTTTATCGTATGTCGTCATAAGGAAGCAGAAAAGTATTTGCTAATGTACACACACAGTGATTAATAAACACACGTTACTACATCAAGAATCTAAACAATAAATCTGCACAATAAAGCCAGTTCCAAGCGCTACAAGACAAATGTAGGTGTAACGTTGAAGGAGTTACTATTTTAATTTGCGTGAAATGCCGAGGGTGGAAGGAGATTATTTACAAAGAGTACACACGTTAGGAGCAACGTTCAAGGACGTTAACCCTGTAGAAGTGGAGTTTTAGATTTCTAACTAAAACGTTATTGGTTGCGTTGAACTCCTACTTTTTTACCAGAGAGGTGGAAACGCACCTTGAGAAGTTATACCTGCAAAGGCTTTCGCACGCGTGAGTCCAACGGGTTGACTGACTACACTAGTCAACAGAAGCTTATGTTTCAGCGAAAAGTGGGAACATTCCACATTTTGTTCCTGTGCAGAGTGGACATTTCCTGTTTTTAACCAGTATACCAGTGTTTAAACTTCATAACTCTTTGTGATTCGACAGGTCTGTATTCCCAGTTGCCACCAACAGAATATTCTATAAATCGCAAACTCACGAAAAATGGACATTCCTTGCTTTTTTCCTTGCCCTTCAATTACTACCATCTGAATCCTTCATGTTGGGTATGCTTTACCGCTACAAAGGCTTAATCGAAATTCCGTATGGAAATCAGCTCCTGAAGTGTCATCATCTTAAGGAGAATGTCTTCAGGCGTCCAAGAAAAATATATTTATGAAATATGCTGAACGATTCCATTCGAGTATCCACACCTTGTCCAAGCAAAGATCGCTACGTTTCCTTGTCCTCGTGAAAAACGTAGTCATTTTATCTCCTCGAGCGAGTATCTCTGTCCACCGTCGCGGTACCGGAAGCGAGGCTGGGGCTATCGATGCGCGAGTCGGATGACGCGAGGTCGTGGGTGATCGATGGCCTCGCCGATCGACACCGCGACCATCGATCATTCGAATCGCAAACCTCGTGTCTCTATCCGGCTGCTTCCTTCCTGTGAAACCCGCTGTCTCCTCTTTTCCTATGACTGATGTCGCTTGACTGGCGTTCGGTGGCAGGTACGTCGATTGCCAGACGTATCTCAAGTAGCTTCCTCTAACGGCACGTCGTGTTTGTAATGGTAAGTAGGAAGGAAAGTTTCACTGGGAAAGCTCCGGCTGTTTCGATGGGATTTTTGATAAACGAAACGTTCTCCCGTTGGACGTAACTGAAAAATGGCTGCCACCGAGTGACGGATTTATTGGCGTTGCTTTTCCTAGTTTATTCAAGTGCCTTCTGTACTCTTTACTTTCGTGAAGTGAGGAATTATTTAGTCACGGGTATTTTGTCGCGCAATATTTATTTCCATGCGTGAAGTGGTTGGGTCTGAGAGACCATCTACAAGGCATCCTCGCTTCGAATCTATACGTATGAAAGTAATAATGCTGTCTTGCTACCTATAACTAATTTATAAAGATTTTACCAATTTCAGATTTCCATTCCTTTATTTATATGGAACGTTGCCTGTACCAGGGTGAAGCCTTTATTAGAATAAGATCAAAGCTATAAGGACTCTTCGGAAGAGTAAGATCTCTCTTTCCAAGTTATCCCACTGTTGGCCGATTGTGCCATTTTCTCTTCCTCCTGCCAATGCTCTTCTCGAATACCACAAATCTTGCGGGGAGAAGCAATCCGCCAAATCGCCTATTAACATCGCCGTTAATTTCGCAGGAGGGAAGGAGTGCAACGCAACTTTGCGTTGTGGTGTCGAGACGGAATTAACACCGATTCCCATCCCGCTCGTCGCGCCAACCTTTTGTTTGCAAGCGAACGATTACACGGGAAACGCGGAATTTCTATCGCGGTGTTGCGGTGAATTCATTAACGAACTTTCCACTCGGCACGTCTCGAGGAATACAAGAGTGGCTGGTATTCATCTATCATAAGCAAGCATTCGTGTAACCTCTCGTTTATGCAAATACCCCTTGTCGTAGGAAAGCGCCCAGGAGGCTAACGTCGTCGTAGAAACGCGCGCGTGCTTCGTTTGGTAGCCTCGCGTCGTTGAACGCAACCACCTATGCTGGAAAGGAGCATGCATCGCGCTGCGCGATTGATAATGGTTCGTTAGAAGTGAAGGAATTCTTTTACTCTGTCTGCACACAGATGAGGTTGAGAGTTTAATGTTCTGGCGAAGGAGTTTGTCCTTTGGGGCATTGGCGAAGTTGGATGATATCTATTATACTATAGTACTGCTCGCCAAAACGGGTTATGTACTTACGTATTGACATCTAACAAGGTGCCATCAGTTTAAAACTTGGCTCACTGGAGGAGGAGTTACATCGAAAGCTAACTCATACGTAGCAATAATATTCTGAGGAATTAAATAATACAGTTACTTTAAAGTAATCGATGCTTCTACTATACTATATTTAGATACACAAGGACACTGTTAGACTGTGAGACTGCTAACCAAGAACCTCGTTGAAGAATGCACTCTTATAAAATTCTTGCAGAATTCTTATCATCCTACCACTCATCCCATGCACGACGACACCTTCACACGTCCCTAGCAACGTCCTCAGGCACCTCACACCCGCAAAAATTGTCATCACACTGCAGGAACCATCCCCCATTGCGCGCATCTCCGCATCTCCGCCTCGTAAAATCGTTGAAAACACTCTCGTCGATTTCCAGCGAGATTACTAGCGCGCATCATACCGTAAATTTCTTGCCTTAGAATGCCACATAAACGTCGTCCGTGTCTCATACGCGGGCGACCTTCCGCGATCCAGGCTCCCCGGCGAACCCCGTGATTACAATTTATTCCCCGAGGTCCAAATATAGTTTCCATCAATTCCCTGCCCGACAGGGACGTCCCGTGCCCGCGTGCACGGGTCTGGTTCATGCAAATCCTCTCGGCGAAGGGGGCCCGCGTGGCACCGTTCAAACGTATGGACTTCGTTACCGTCCGCGGACACGGTTATCTACGAGCCGTGGAACTCTTCCTGAATAAACACCGGTGGCGCGGGTCGCTCTTCGACTTCTATATTACACGAGGAACTATGCTGCGCGTTCCCCAGGGCCAGGGCGCAGGGGTCTTCCTGGACAGAAGGTGGCGGGTCATCGAACGAGAAAGACTTTCTACTTCTGTAGTACACGGCGTACCTGTGCCCTGAGTTGTTCCCTCTCCTTCCTGGACGATGTAGATTAACCGGGGAGCATCTCTCCCTACAACCGAGATACCAACCACGCGATAACGGGCTACCGCGCAACCTGCTTGATACGCCGCCGCTCTCTGCGATCTTGTACTCGTCTCAGAGATCATCTCTGCGGCACATGATTGTCCTCCGCCGAATGAGAGGTTTACTTACAATTAGTCACTCTGCATCGATGGGTCAGAATTGTCGTGGACTACTGTCTACTGACACCCTGCGTTGTTATTGATACTTGATAGGTGCAGTAATGGTTAGAAAGAATTGTATCTTGAACTTTATATACCATAAATACAGGGGTTGCCCAGAATAGGCCACTGATACCAACATAATAATTCTAGTCTACTATCAACTTCGTTATTTAGACGTGTAAAAGTATGAATTCTAAAGCTTCTTTTAACCACCACTGTGGATGCAGCTCCCATGTTCGTAACATCGCTTTCCTAGGAAACGAATCAATGCCACGTGTGTAGGTATAATAGTCACGAGATGTCTGCCAGAAAGAAATCAGTGCCGTTCGAGGATCCTTCAATTGTTCTGCACTACAGGTATCTATCACAGTTGCTCGAGCTTTGACACGTACACCTCGCACAGAAGCTGCCCATTCAGAAGCTTGAAATGGTACCGAACCGTGTCTCCGCCGAGTTCTATTAACATCGCCTGGAACAGGATCGATTATGCCCGCTCTCTCTCAATGCCTCGGTACGAGGCCACCGTATTAAACGATGATCGCTGTTTAAAAGAGCAGAGCTCGCGGCGTCTAGATCTCGAGCGGCGAGCGCGGAACAACAAGACGAGACGCATCGACGTCCCATCTGGATGGTTTGCTCGCCGTACCGGATCGCAAAGTCTGTCGGAGCCTGTCCCGAAGCGCATAAAGTCGATCGTGCTCATCCTTCGCCGTTACGTTTACCCCGAGCTTTACCCTCGTGATACATATCGCGTATTATTATTCCTCGGAGCTGTCCAATTACCTTAGACGGCACCGCAATTCGTGCTAATGGATCGAGAAGAACTGCCACGCTCGCGGCGAGCACACCGAGGGGAAATCGCCACGACGGTGTTCCTGGATTTCTTTGGCGAATTTCCAAACGCGCCGAATGAGTCGAACCCAGCATCTCCCCCGACACGGGGGAGGGGTAGTTACGTTTACCTAAGGTTTTCATTCTATTTCCGTACGGGTCGCTGACCCCTTCCTCTCTGTCCTCTGTCTCTCCCCCTTTCGCGGCTTTCCATCTATCGGTTTCACTTAAATCGTTAACTTCTGTCCGCTTACTGGTGTCAGCCTCTTCTGAACTCTGCGCGACATGCTTGCTAAATCGTTCGACTTTGGGCTTCGCGAAGAGCCTTGGTTTGCTTTGAACAGAGAGCTTCTGGGGGTTTCCTTGCGGCTTGTTTCGGTACGAATATTTTATGGAGTATTTTCGTGACAGAAATTTTAGGCTTTCACGAGATGGAGTTATAGAGTTATTATTGTTTGAGGTTTTTGAGTGATAGCTGTATCTAATGGGAATTTTATTCCAACGTTTCGCCACTATCAGCGTGTCACCTGAATCTGAATCTCGACGAAGCGAGGTGTAATATTTGTGAAAAGTTGGGATATAGTCGTTATTGGACACTTCCCTGGTGGTGTTTTATTTTGCTGCGAAGATAAGCAAGGTCGACCGATAGACTAAAGGGAATATTCTTAGTAATATTTCCTAATCAAATGGTTCTTCATACAGCAGAAATGAGCGGCGGGGTTTTCACTAAGAAACGCAACACGTTTCCCGGTAGCCGGTAGCCCATTCTCCCCCGCGTGTTTCTCATTTTCGCCGCGTACCTCCATCAGCCTGCTCCTTTTTCTTCCTGCTTCGCGTTTCTCGCTCCTCCTTCGTTTCTGCCTCCTGTCCTCCACCAACAAACCTCTCAGCGTTTCTCCTCGCACTATACACCTGTCAGACGCCTCGTAATTGTGAGACGACTTTATAGCCCGAACTGATATCCGCGAAGATAGCAGCCGGCTTCTATAAACCAACGCGCACGTTTGATCGCCGCGAACGACAGATCCTGAAAATAAATGGCGGCGATCGTAAAGTATCTTTAGAAACGGAAGTCGCGAATCCGTGTATCAGCGACCAAAGATACAGGCTGCCTGGCCGGTATCAGTCCATTACATTAAATCGAGAGATAGTGGCTTTCGAGCGGGCTGAAAAGGCTGGTCAGGCAACTATCGTATATGTGCTGAAAAATCAAGTCACCCGTAATTAGTTTAACCGTGGAATCTACCATTTCAACCTGACATAACTGATGGAAGATTAGGGGTGATAATTATTAGCATAATCTGTTCCCCAATGAAAGAACGCTTGACTAAAACCGTGTGCTAGAAACGAGTCGTTGAAAGTCAGATAACAAGTAGGTATGCAATATGAGCAATCGAACGTAGGATATAAGATACCTAAAATGAGTCAGAAATTTCTTGGCACAGATTTTCTTTTCACTCATACTATTAAATGACCAACTCATACTTACATAGATATTATATTTGCTTTCATAGAGAAATATCAGATTGTACCTGAATTCCATAGGACCTGATAAGTGTTCCTTGATAAATTCTAATTGTTCTTTTGTATTAACTTATAAGGAGGAATGTGATAAAATCACCTGTACCACTATTATCTTCAGAAACGATTTCCCCAAATTAGAGAAGTTATTAAAGAATCTAATAAAGAAATCCCACGATACGGGTACCACCAGGAGACAATAGGAATTTCTCCCAGGCTCCCAATCAATAGATACAGCTCTTGATCCTCTCACACGTGACATAACGAGGAGCAATAACGATAAAGCGAAAGGTAGCTCTGCAATGCCGGGTACGCGAAACCATCGATCTCCAGCAACGACGGAACCTGGCGTTCCTACACGACCACCGCAAGCTGGATCCGACTTTCGTCGATCTTCATTGACCAGCCGTCTCGAAAAAACAGGACGATCGAACGACCGATGTCAGCAACACGAAAAATTAATCGGCCCTTACCAGGGTGGCTGTCCCTCCGGCATTCCACCTCGTTCGCCACGTCGTACGTCCTCGTCCCCCCTCGCCGCCATCGCGATCGTTCTCCATACACACGCAAGAACCGTCGAAACGCCCGGACGATCGCCGCTTGAAGAAACAGCTAATTAATGATTAGCGGCGTCGCATCGAAAATAGCAATGCCTTTTTTGCGAGGACTGGCATCGTTGTGCGATAAAGAAATGGAGGAGGGACAGTGGTTCGGAACCCACGGATTTTATACGTCGAAAGGGCCGAGGTCCTTGATATTTGACATGGATGTTTCGAATTCTCTAGGGGAATTGATGTCTGAGGTGTAACGATGACGATGACCCGTGGGGACTGGCAATCGGCTTGCGACTCTAGGTGGGGGACATAGACTTGTGGTGTAATTTTGGAGAATTTAATTGTGTAATTTAAAGAAAGTGTCTGGTTGGGTTAAGGGGGTATACCTGTTTGGAGGCTCGGAAAATATGTAGGTACATTTTATGGATTTTTTTACTAGTCAACGACGATTTTCCGTTTTTGTATTATGTTTACATAGTATTATGAGCTACTTAAATAAAAAGTTTCAGTTAAAAAACTACTGTTTTTGAAAGTTATGGATACATGTCCGAAACTCTCGCGATTTTAGACAGCTTACGGTGGCCCTGAAACAAAAACTGTATGTCGTGTCTGAAATCATAAACAGTAAAATGTTTGTATAAAAAATGTTAATAATTATTGACATACGGCTCTGATTTTGAAAATTTTGAGAAATAAAGAAAGGATAAGATCAAGTATAAAGTTAGATTTTTCAGACCACGTTTTTTCTTTATAAATAATAAATGGGGAATCGGAATAAAAAGACGCCGTAGATCGATGTAGAGTCTTATTACGATTCTGCATGCAAAATTAGAAGTGAATTGGTTGAACGTACCTAGCGCGAGTTTTTACGGCCACCGTAATAAAAAATGTAGTTCTGCTGCGATCTACGTTGCGCCGCCCCGTGCTAGCTGGGTTGTTAATTCAAATGCCTATAACTTCATCAATATTCCGAATTTTTACATTGAACTTGATTTATAAAATTTCTAAAACATCAATCTATTAAAATATGTAAAAAAAAATCCGATTTTTGACACGTTCAAACGGTTAAACCCCCTTAAGGAATTGGAATACAGAAGATTACAATTAAATAAAAGGCAGGTGCCGAAAAGTAGCTACCTCTCATTGTCAGCTTCATCCACTACAGTCACTTTGAAGCTCTTTTCAAGGCTAATGACAGACTCTGTCCATGTTTACCTCGGACTTAAGCCCTCGAGCGGGATGCGTAAGCGTGAGAGCCGATACTCGGCTGGTAATATATTATAATTGCATTCCTCGCAAAGCATCATAGAAAAAAGGAAACCCTCTCCGTTTCCTGCACACTCGAACGTGTGCACAGTTACTCGCGCGTAGGCCACCCAGGGATTGCCGGCGACGTTTCGAGAATACCTTGGACGCGGCATTAATTATCCAGTGATCACTTCCGTGTAATTAATTGACCGATCGACCTCCTTCGTTGCGAGATATAAGAAAAATGGATGCACACGAGGACCAGCAAGGAGGGGATCGAATGCCATGAATTGACAGGAAAGCAAAAGTGGCTCGCCAACGGACTGGTCTGTTAACAGACACCAACCGAAAAAGAAGAGCACGAGGAAAATACGATAAGAGGAAATGATCTCTTGATAGAGCTATCATGGGTAAGCAGACAATCAATTGCAAAAGTCAGCCAATTTAATTAAATCTGTTGAGTCGTAGCCATTGGATTGGCGCGGTTCTCAGCGACCAAATTGCGGCGCGACATCGTCCACGCTGGCGAGCATCTTTTATTTGATCACGCTCGCTTTTCAGCAGACTGAGGAATAACACACAGAAAGTAACCTCGCAAGCAGACCTGTATATATATTTCGTACTACGTATATAATCCTTAATGTAGTAAAATAAAAAGTTCCAATAAAGTGATAAATAAGTGCACTGTAGGAGTTAAAAACCCAACAAAATCGTTTCTGGGTGGTTTGGCGTATGCAGTCAGCGTCGCGTGTTCTGGTGATGATAACACGTTGTAGGGGGAAGGCCAAGGTGGAAACGAGTTTCCACGATCGCCTTGCAAAGAAAGTATTTAGAAGGAGTATAGTGTACTTAGGGTTGAACTCTGCACAGTACTGGGTAGCTGCGTTGCATGTAACTGTATTAGGATATGATATTAGATAATTTTCTACTCTCTACCTTTGATTAGTTTCACTCGGGGCCTCCTTCCTAGACAGTACCCTCAGAAACACGTCCTCAGGATGGGAACTGAGAAGGCTGAGGTGCCTGAGCTGACTCGCCACAGCTGAGACCATGCAGGAAGTTCGACTACGAGCGTCCAATGTTCGTTTAACGTGGGTGGCAGTCATCATCTGTGGCTGGGTCATCCAAATTCACTTTAACCTGTCACGTATAGTGGCCGTGCCCTAAAACACATAAACGGCAAGTCTTCGGGTTGAAGAGGAAGTATGAAGGCGAAGGTAGGACTGCATAGGTTAAAGCGAGGAAGTATGCGTTTTGTTCTGGGCCTGCTTCGTAAGTAAGGATTTGCCTAGCAGATCCTGCCTTAAATGCGGGGATGTTAGCAGGTAGAGCGAAACAGGAATTCTATTTTATATGATTAGCGCAGACTATTGGAACACCTAAATCATTGCTACTAAGTCAATTTCGCAAAAATGTGGGGTCGCCCGTTTTTCCTCTCAATGCCTCGTATAGGAATTGGTAGTTGGGAGAGAACTTGCGAGAAATTAGGATCAGCTTTTGTGGCGAGTACTTAGGTATCTCTACAAGCTCCTTAGACATACATGCCTATAACCAAATTACTGGTCAGCACTAAATATATAGTTTCAAGGTGTGCAAATGTTCCCGAAAAATTCATACTATTTACATGAAGACAGAAACATCTAGACATCACATGAATGGCCGTAATCTTAGCTATCCTGTGGTCTATCAACGATAGCGCATGTAATCTGTGACGTTGCTCAGTTGGAAGTTCATCCGCCATAAGTTTCTAAGGAACAGTCATTACTCTCCCGCCAGGGTCTCCACGAATTCAATTGCCGTTCGAACGCGCCCCTCGTAAACGCAGCTTCGACGGGGTGCCAAAAGGCGAAGAAGCTCGGAACACACCTCGCTTCACCGTTACAGGGGGCGTCGGGAGATTAGGTTCGCGTCGGGACACCGACGGCGACCGTCCACATCGCGATAATCATCGATATTTTCTCTTCCGCATACCGATTTCGCGGCTGGACGTGACCCGGTGGGCAGAAATTGCGGCGTGCGGTCGATACTCGATACGATAATGGGCAACGACGCAGAGAAATTTCTCTCCTGGAGTCTTGGATACGTAGCCAGTCTGCTCGCCAGCTGGCCGTGCTGCTCGGTTCTCCCCGCGATCGCCGATTTCCAGATACGGATCTGCGGAAATTGGAACAAACTCCAGTCGAATGATACGTTCCCTTTGACGATGTAATTTGGGAGTTAGGCCTCCTTCGCGTTACCGTTTTTTTTTCTTTTCACTTCATACAGTGCGGTTAAGAAATCGATCTGCCGTGGCGGGGGCTTTAAAGCGCACTAACAGGAGAAAGCGATACGGGGAAAAGCTCTTTGAACGATGCTTGGCTTGATTCGTTAGGAGCCAATGAGTATGTATATACAAACTGCAGAATGGATGTAGTTGTTTGTGACGTGGTTCACTCCGAAGTCCATGTGCTATAAGTTTCCATCCTCTATTTCTACATGTATAGTCAGGCCAATGGTTTAATAAAAATAATTTTTAGTGGCAGTACCTTCTCTACAATTTAAACGGACTTCGTCTGCAATGTTATCCGTTTTGAGACCTGTTCGGGTGATTAATAATAATGTACGTTTCCTATATGTACATTGGCTTTTACTGAAGCCATTTAATTTCACTACAAACGTACACGCGAGTCTGTTCCTTTTGTTGGTTTATTTGAACGTATTTGCATGACTGCCCATTCGCTGTTTCCATATTTGTATGTACCGGATGTGAAGGGAAAAGATCGAAGTGGAGAAGTATGTGATGAAAAGAAGTAAACAGGTTTAATCAGGATCCCTACAAAAATCATCCACGTCGACCGAAGTCATGGACCGTTTTCTGGAAAGTGCTAGATAACAAAGTAGGAAACCCTATTGCACGTTTGTCTGGTATCTATCAGGTAATGGCTTATCATATATGCCGCATGCATAGCGGTTACTGCGCCGCGTGAATTGAAACAGCGAATTGAAATTTGCTGTCGGCAAATAAGGGAAAGGCCTGAAATCTTTGTACACGTGCAGGCTTCCACGAAGAAACGTGCTGGGGACCCGTCCATTTAACGAACAAGGGACCTTTTGCTCGTACGTTCTGCTCACGAAAACGTCCGATAACTTTGAGGCTGGTCGTTTCTCAATCCATATTTATCGAAGCATTCCATTCGTCTTGACGCGCGCGGCATACTCCTAGAATTTAGTACCACTCTTATCAAAATTACTTTGCAACAAGATGGGAGAAAATCTTCTCATAAAATCTACATGCGTTGATTCCCGTGGTAGTGAAGAGAATGAGGGGTAAAGCGTGTATATATAGTAGGTACTGTATCTTAATATTATGGATCGAAGTATTCCTTCTAACAAATCCACGTTGATATCATCACTTCAATCAAACAAAAATGCTTGCAAATATACGCTGGTACCAGATTAAAGTGCGCTGTTAAAGGAGTTACAAATTTGAAATTTTTCAAAAAAAAAGAATGGTCGATTATCAGTGTCTCTTCTTTGCGAACATGGCCACCAATAAATGCACGATAGATTACATTATTGATTAACCTCATCCTCTGAACATTGGGACAATAGAAATATATTCCAATTAACATGGCACTCCGAGATCCACAACTAAGCACAATCGGAATATGCATCGCAACTCATTGGGACAGGTTAACCTTACAGATTGGACTAGATCAATGCAGTGACTTTGAACCGTAAGTCAAACAATGGAGGGCAAATTGACGCAACAGGACGGGTCACAGGCGAGATCCCGTATTCTCAAAGGTGCCCTTTTGAACGCAGTTCGGGAAACACGTCGTCGCGTGTCCTGTTGTAGCACCCTCGAGGGACCTGACCCCTCGTCCTTCTCTGTTTGCCCTGCACTTTAGCCGTGCTCGTACGATCCTCCGCGCCCGTGGAACCTAGTGTCCCTTTCGCGTTCCTCCAGTCATCGATACAGCCTCGTACGCATCTGCCCCCTTTCAGCCCCTCTCTTTCCGTGGATCCGTGGCTTTCGCTAATAGCGAAGGTCCTTCTGGACTCGAGAGGACACCCGTACAAGTGCGTGTTCTCCGAGAGCAGCGCCAATATTGACGTGTCCTCGGTGCAAATCGACAAACGGGCTTCTGAAATCCGCGTCGACGGACCTTGATGACACCTGTCACGGTTCCGGCTCCAACAGAAGGATTCTGACTTTCTTCGTGCATTCGAGAAATTCTGACTCTCTTTGCCTTCGATGCGCGCTTAGTAAAGAGTGTTTTTAGAGGAAATAGCTTTAGGAGGATTCAACGGGTTTAGCTGGTGTTTAGTTGGGTTAACTTAGTCCACTAACTGATCAGCCTGTGTGAACATTGTGATGCTACTTTTTTTTACTAGAGAACGTGAAAGGAGTTGGAACAACACATTATAAGTGAAATTATTCCACTTAAGGTCAGAGAAATGTACCTATTGTCAGTTTCTATTAAAATATCGGCCGGTTCGTTGCGAACATCTTTCAAATTTGACTCCAACAAGCTTTGAAAGCCCTTCTGACCAAGTGGATCGTGTCCATTAAAGCTTCTAGTTAACCCACGATCGATCGTAAATCGCACGATCGCGGCGTCGCGTCGGTGCAGCGACGATTTCCAGGAAAGAGTGGGATCGGTGGGAGCGCGCAGACGCAGGAGAACAGGCTCGCGGGCGCGCACGCGCATTTTTACGGTTGCTCCCGGAGGGAGGCGAGAGCGCATGCGCGCCGCGACGGAACGCGCGCGGAATGGGACGCAGCGCGGTAATTAAAATGCTACGTACGAAGCGCGGTACGCTCGAGAAGCTCCCTTTCTTTCTCCGACGAATAAATTCAACAGCCGCGTCTCGTTCCTCTTCGTTCCACAGGCGGTTTCGCTGGAAACCGTCGGGGCTGCCACGACGGTGCCGCTGAAAGAAATAAAAGCGACAACCAGGGAGAGAGAGAACGAGAGGGAGTAAGAGAGAGAGAGAGAAGAATTGCAGCTCGTAACCGGCGAGAGAGCGCTTGTGGCGACAGCGATACTAATTTCACCTCTGCATTCCATCGCCCCGTTGGCCTGTTGCCTTAAGGCACGCCTCATTCACGCTCGTCTGCCTCGGGATGCGCGTGCAAAAGGACAGATTTTTCGCAATAGAACCACGAAAAGGGAATTTGTAACGACTGCCACCGGAGACGCTCCTCCTGGCGTCTCTACACGTGGTTATTTGTGCTTGGCCGTTTCGAATCGAGGCTGCTGCCAGCGACTTCCAATTGGCCATCGACAAGTTCTGGAAACCTATAGAACTGCTAATAATGGAGGTATCATGGCATATTGTGACGATAGTATATGAAATCCGATGGGGATACTGTGTAGCACTATGTAAATATTACCAAAGTGGCGATCTCGACGCGAAATTCTTCACCTCATCAAAAATCATAGCCGCTCGGCAACTAATCTATTGACCCCTTGCTGTTCGCAATCAGATCTCGTTTATTATACAGCACAGCGATGGCCCCCTGTCAAACGATGCTACGTCCGCCAGCTCTCCTACAAGGCGTCGCGTAATTACTCCGATGACCTTAAAGTCTGCTGTGCAGGCGTCGAACGGTTTTGAAAGTTATAAAAACTGCCGGCGCGTAATTTCGTCGTGGAACGTGGCTGACATTTAGAACACCCGTTACAGCGACATTCACCAGCGGCGCGAGCTATCCAGTGCGCGCGCGCGAATTCTTGCCCACGCGCGTGCTTGATCCGCGTTATTAGCTCGTCTAATTATTATAACACACAGCCGTTTGTCCGATAATTGCTGATCGATCAAAGGAACGTGCACCCCGGAAGACCAAGGGCGGTTTATCTATCGACGTGTCGCTTTTTCTCTCCACGCTTCTCGCCCCCCAGTCGACTTTAATGTCGTGAGAAACAGGCGTGCACCGGTTCGCGAGAAAAACCCCTGGGTAAAGGGAAAGCAGGATGACATAACAAGCTGCTCGGATAATTTCGGGATATCGGGAATCCAGATCGGGGCGCGAGTGCCGTGTAGCGTTAGAGACAAACTGCAGCGTTCAAAGGCTGAAAGAGGTTAAAAGGCCGAGCGGTAAATTATCTCGCGCATACCGTGCCCGAGTGAAATTAAAGCGTGTGTAAGATAATGAATCAGAGGGGGGGAGTGGATTTTGATGCGAATTTAATTGAAGCGATCCGGTGGCCGTGAGAAAGTGCCGTTTCTGGGGAAGGGAAGTAGGAAGCTTTTCGGTTGGAACAGTTTCTAACGTGGATAAAGGTGTGCTATTTTACCTATTGCCTATTTGCACTGCAGTACTGGAAAATAAAGTGTGAGAAACAGCACTGTACCCTTAAAAACAATTTTGAATTTGAGGATCAAACTAAGGGACATCAAAACACTTCCACTCAACGAATCTCCACCCATCTAACAAGGGGACTGCACAGGTTATGTAATCAGATCTGGAATGAGACTGGATTCACATTGTAGTACACACCCAGTGTTACAAACCCGTAAAAGGTTTTATCAAAATGGGCCTTCGTTTTCGAGAAATTTGAGTTGAAAGTTTTGCGCGATACTAGTATTTCATCATTATTTTGTTCCAATAATGATGTTAACAGTATATATTATTACAATAATACTGCACACAAAGTACAAATATAATACAAGTGCAGATATAATATAAATATAATAAAACCGCAAATTACAAATAATATCATCGCATTACTATCGTGCAAAACTTTGAACTCAAATTTCTCGAAAACGAAGGCCCATTTTGATAAAACCCTTTACGGGTTTGTGACACTAGGTGTGTACTACAATGTGAATCCAGACTCATTCCAGAACCGATTACATAACCTGTGCAGTCCCCTTGTAAGAATATTCATAGACTCCAGACGCCAAAAAGCAATATCAACATCAACAGTACTTACTATTCCAACGTCATCAAGACTGGATCCATCCTCACCAGCGATCGGAAACTCTCCGTTTGGCCATTCGATATGAAGTCATCGTGAACAGGATTGACCGTGAACTCGTCGAAAATGAGTCTCCACCAAAGCACCCATTAAAACGGGCAATTTCTCAACGCGTCACTTCTCTCTCCCTCTCTCTTTCTCTCTCTCTTTCTTTTGCTCTGATCTCCTTCAAACCCGATCCGACCAGGTCCCGCGCGATTCGGCTGGAAAGCATTGAATGAAGCTTGTCGCCGGGGCGTAAGAAATAAATAAAGAAACAGAGAGCAGAGAGCACGGAGAGGCCGTTGCGCGTCTCGTCTGGGGGCTTCTGGTACCGGTCGCGACGTGGTCACACGTACTTCCAAGTAAGAGCCGCGGACGAAGTTGCATGCGAATGAACCACCGCTGACCAAAACGGGCATTCAAGACGGCTGACTGGCCCGATGGCTCCCCCTTTTCTTCGGGATCTCTCGTCTTGGAATACCGTACGGTTCCTTCTTGCCCCCTGCTTCCGAGGAAGCCGCTTTCTTTGGTATCCTCTTCAGCGACTTCACACGACGGCGCTCCTCCTCGCTGCTCGCGGGGCAGACGCTTCTGGCTAAGCGTACATTCGAGGAAAATCACAGGTAACCTTACGCCTAACGGGCTCGCGAATCCCGGTTATCAGCGGGTTGACATAGAGATGATTCTCTCTATCGTTCTGTGATCGTTTAGCGCGGAAGTTGCTTTGGCAATCGCACGGCTGACTATCGTTGCGTCATTGCAAATATTACTGCAAAAGTATTATTCCAAAATATGTCAGACACGAATCATTTTATCAATCATATTGCTATGGACGAAAATTCAAGAGTGATGTAATAAATATTTCTAAGTAGTCCTATATGTGAAACTATTTAAGTAGGAAGCTTCTTGGAACTTTTAATGTAGCTGGTGAACATTGAGGAGACTACCATTTGAGAATCACTACAATATATAAACTCTCCGTCAACTCGTACAGTTCTTGCAATCCCCAGAAATCTGCCCGAAAAACATGGCAGCGAGAATCAGGTTAAGGCTCCAAATACGTGTTTCGCGGAAGTGTAACGCGATAAGAAGGTCAATGTTTCGGTAACAAGCACGGTTGCGCAAAGAAGAAGCGACGAAGGAGCACGCTCGATCTACCCTGCTCGATCGAGAGATCGCGTTACACGGCTTTCGATGGTGCGGAGCTTCCAGGAGAAGGGCGCCACGACTCTCGGGAACGGAGGAGAAGCACGGAGCTGGCGTCCAAGGTGGGAACCTTCGAGGAATCTCTAATAAACACCACCATTGTATGCTAATCCATAAATATGCCCTGACTACGGTGCAAGCTCGCGTACAAACCAGCTGCGCGGCGTACGTGCGTGCGCGCGTACGTACGCGCGTTTTCTCTCGGCCAATCGGCTTCCCGATGCATACCAACAGCGGGTATCCCGTCGTTGTACATAATAATATGATCTTGACGACGACGTTGTCTACGATCCGACATTTTTACGATCATACATCCTCCTCTTCTTCCACGCTGCACGCTGAAGACGTTATCCGTCCAGGAGCGCGGTCAGGATTATACAGGCGCTGGCAAAAAGTGTGGCAGCCGATCCTAGTGGCTATCGAAAGCCGCGAAACTTGGTGCTTGCGAAGGTTTGGTAGAGTTGAACGTATGTAAGCATTTCTACGTGTGAAAGGAAGTGTTGTTTAGGACTTCGTGAAAAATGGGATAGTGTCTTTTGGATTTTTAAACCGTTTGAGATAGCAGGGAATAGTGTGTTCTGTCATCGCGAAGTGACAGGCAGTTCTTAATTATGATAGATATTCTAGGCAGCAGGCAGCACGTTGTTCCGTTTCCCAACGCCAGTGTGTTAATGAAAACGGGTTCCGATCTCGAACAATTTGTACAACGCTGAAACGTCAACAGGTAAGAGAAGTGAAATAGTAAACCCCGCGACTCTAATTGACAAAAATGTCCTGTCACGGAACGCGCATGAGACAACGCGACAGTTGGCTGGCTGGCTGCGAGGCGATCGATCGTGGCTAATAAATTAACGAGAAACCGTTTCACAAGGCGGGCACCGAAACTGCGAGCGCTGTGTTTCCAGGCGTAATTTAAATTCCAGTCCGCGGACACGTACGAGATCTGATCGATTTGCATAATTTAATCAAGTGCGAACGCGGCACGATGTTTGACTGACCCAGTATACACCTGTTTACGTAAGTTTCAGCAACCGGGAACAATCCAGTTACCGGGGTATTAAGTTCTTGTCACAGTTTTTGCGCGCGCTGTAGGAGGAGGGCGTGCACACGCTCGATGGAGGTCGTGCGAAAATAGTTGTTTTATTAACAAAATTTCATCGTGGTAGCAGGATTGTATGAAACTTAAAGGAATTGTCAGAAGCTGGAAGTTCCTTACAGTGTACGCTCTGTTAAAACATATCGCTCCGTTTACCATAAAGGCGCGAGAGCGAGTGGACAAACTCCACGCAGATGATATTTGCTTCGCGAATACTTTTACAATATTTCGTGAATATGGTTTATGGCAGAGCCACGCCATGAGCTCTCGCTTAGAGCATTCTTTCGAAATGTTCATGATACGAATACTAAGTGTGTGGACAAACTGCACTTTTTTGTATGAAAATCGTATAACTTTTGAACTTGTTTGTCACACTTTTTCAATCTTTTTTTCTTATGCTGCAACATCTTAGCTTTAACCTCGGAAAAGATTCGTCCCTTTATCTTAGTTCTATCAAAAGTTCTACGATTTTGACATAAGAAAGTATTTAATTGTGGTGACTTTTAAGTCACTGACCACGAAACAGCCCAGTTGCATAATTTTATTTCTAATCTCGTTGGCGACTACATCACACGTCCATTGATATTTTATTACAACTTGCACAATAGAAGGAGGCGAACTTTCTTTCAGCTTTGGTTCTCGTGGAAGGTTGTTACGAGTTTAAATTTAGAAGAGATTTATATCATTTCCGACGCGACGACGCCTACGAGATTTCGAGTAATCGATGTTTAAGGGGACTAAGCCGATCATGGGAGCGGAGTGCCTTTCGTATTTACAATCACCGACGTGTTTGTCACCTACGCTCTTCCTTCTTAATTTTACACGCGGAGATATCGAACGATGGCGCGTTAATGTATTTATGCGATGTTCATATGATTTTTATGTATACGTGCAATTTTGATGAAATTTAGTGGCCTCTCCAAATTTACCTATTCAGTAAAATTTACATTTCTTCTTAAAGTCACAGTTATTCAGATAGACAAATGAATTAATAATTTATTTCCCTCAAATTTGCAATCTCAAAATAGGAAAGGAACAAGTTAGTGAATTCTAAAATAGTAATGACGCAAGTCTTCTCTATTTTCTTTTTTTTTCGCCAAGAACGCTGAACGGAACAGCGCAGTTTTGCATTAATAAGTTCCACGCTGGAAGGCTCCACGTTAGAGGCACTGCAGATCATTAGAGGCGCAGAGAGGGGCGGATGCAAGGGACCCCATTAAGTACCTCTAACCAGGACAGTGACTTACGTGCCGCCCAACGTTAAGCCGCATTTATACCAAACCGGTCGAACCGCAGCCTCCACGTAATCCTCAAAAGAGTTCGCCGATTTTTGCATCGCGTCTCGTTGTCTCAAGACGGGAACACTGGCTCCGTTCGTCTTTGCTCGTAATTCCTCCCGGATGCCAACGTATTATGAAACGTGAGAAAGATACGAGGTTTATATCAGTACACCACGCATAAACACAGTGAAAATACGAAAAAGAGAGAAGTAAAGAAATCTAGAATTTCAATTGTATTGTTTATTGGTGTGCTTCGAGGAATAGATGATGCCCCAGCTGAGACCGTGTTGCTTTCCAGAAAACAAATTTCTGTTTAAAATGCTAAGTATCAAGAAGAAACTACAACAATCCCCTGCGCAGTATGGATTTCCATTATAAGCCCGAGAACTCCTCGAAGCCCATCTACGTGAACCCGCCGAGCAACAAGTTGCAAATTCCATGCAACATATGAATACCATAGTTGCATTAATGTATAAAATTCCCCCGGCAGCCTTGCATGATTCAATTGAATATCGATCCATAGTGGAAATCAAAGACCATCGGGACGCAAACATTTGCGATTTCCAAGGGAATTTCAATATCCCATCGCTACAGTTGTGCGATCCACGGGAATTTACGGCATCGTTCTCCCCGCGTTCTTCTTCCTCGTATCGTAGTATTGCGCCATCGCGGGGGCCCCCGCGATTTTGTTGGAAATGCAACTGAAACCTTACGACCTGGGCGCAGCACCACGACCAGCATTCGTTCCTGTCGTCGAGGCTCTTTGCACCTTCAGGAAATCACGATGTGGAGCGGTTGCGAAAAACGACAGCCGCGTCGGCGTAATGGCCGCGCGCGCGCGCTGCAACCACTGCGCCAACAGCAACAACCAAAGCCAGGCGAAAGGAAATTCAAAGGAAAGGGTAGCCAGGGCGAGCTCGCGTGCGCGCGCGCGCGCGCTGTCCTATTTACTCGTGGCGCACAAAGAGCCCCGCACATAATGCGCGATTTATGTGCCACGTGTTTCTATGCTTCCACGTCCATTGTGCGTTGGTACTTTATCGACCAGCGTTTCGGTGCTGCGGCGAAGGGGAGAGAGATCGAGGATCGAAGGAGAGAGACACTCTCGATCGGATCCTCGATCGATCGGTCCCATCTTGTACGATCGCACCTCTTCGTTAACTCCGCCGCCGAGCGCCGCGATAACGATTATCCTACTATGGAATAGAAGTGAATGTGATGGACGGAAGAAAAGAACGAGCTGTCAGTTGCTTTAATGGAATGTTTATTGGGCTAATTAATGCGAGGGTCCAACGCTGCTGGTGCGCAAAATGGGTCGAGAGATGAATTGAGGCTGTGCTGAGGAAGATTTAGGAAGTTATTTTTTTATATGTATGAGTTTATTTTAAAGTAGTGGGTGTTATCGATAGATTCATTAGCGACCACTTAAGTACCTCTGCACAATAATTACATATTTGAAATTTAGAGTATATTATGTAGACTTACATAATGCTCAAGTATAAGAGGTCAAGTAAATTTATCGCTTTGAAAAATTGCATTACCTACTGGATGTTTTTAAATTCATTCAAAGTCAGTTTCAAATTTGATTTAATATTGAGACGATTTCTTTAGTGTGATAACTTGGGGAGTTTTGCAAAGTATGTATTATACTTATCAGTGTTCCACATGATTCACATTCGGGGGAGGATTGTTTCGTTATTAAACCATCGTTGCACCACTTCTTCAATTTGGGGAAAAAATACATTTTTGGACCCGTATAAGTGATAAGAAAAAGGGAAAAATAATAAAAAAATTGTTTTTTTATTATTAGAATATGTAAAATAATAAAAGAACATGAAAAATAATAAAAAAATTGTTAGAATATGAAAAATAATAAAAAAAATTGTTAGAATATGAAAAATAATAAAAAAAATAAAAAAATTATTTTTGCGCCATTGTGATTATGATTACTTAAAAGCGTGGAATTACAACGTTCAACGCGATCTATATAAATGTTTAGACACTAGGATATATATAATTTATGGTAAAGCAGTTACATCACACTACGCGCTAGTTACAACAAAAAATTAAAACGAAAAAATATGTTGCATATTTGCAACAGTATGCAACGAGGGGTTGAGTACTTGTAGGTTAGTCTCGAATGGCCAGTACGAATGCGGATACCAGCGGCTTGATTCGTATTAGGAAGTTATTGCCAGTGTACCTGTGCATCTTTCACTGTAACTATATTTCATAGGATTTTTATGCATTTTTGCTACCTGTTCTAGGGGCGCTGCAAATATTACATTTTTCAGTTTTTCAAGGTATCTACGTGACTGTCCGGTTGTATCGAGATATTGAACGTCGACAATCAACATGGTTTGTTCAACTGTGAGATATTTTCGAGCCGCTGCCAGCAGATAATGCTCGTATACATATATTTTAGCGATTCATTGGTGATAAGTTTCTGTTTCGCGAGGAAGGCGGAGATGTGTTATGGATATTTCCCCCTTGGTAGCACGTTCTGAATGCACAGCAATGCCGTGGATTTCATTCAACATTGTAAGTTGTTGAACCGGTCCGAACAGGCCCATATTGCAACACGTTTAATGGCTCAGCGAGATGCGTAACGTCTTTGTTGCAGAAGAGATACACGTTCCGCCCTGTTGAACAGCGTTAGGTGGTCGTGAATGTATTTAATCGCGCATGGTTAAATAGATTTCGCGGTATTGTTTACAGCGCATGGATATTTAATATTTCATTAATTCCGTTTTCGATCTATTCAATTATGGTAATAGGAATTTGTGGCGGTTTTAGCTACCGTGCTGAAAGATCCCATTTGCAATACAGGTTTCGCTTAGTGAAAGCTCTACAGATACACGGTGGTGTAATACAGTAGAATATGAATTTATGGGTTTTGGGCAGACAAGGTTGAATTTTATTGCTAAGATTCTTGTTGCTGAATGTATGTGCGAAAATACTGAAACGACGGAGGGTATTTTTTACTCATAAATTAATTTTTATTTTGACACCTATACTCAGAATATCACCTCTTTAATAATTAACAAAATTGCAACTACCGAACCAGTAATCTATTCCAAATCTTCAGTTATCGCAAACCACCACGCTAAATAATCAACCAAACATCCCGTTCCTCGTCAGACTCCATGCAACGATCACCACCTCCACTAACCAATTAAAAATTCCCTTCCTCCCTAAATAGCTACAACAAAATCCGAACCACGTATCTACCAAACATCCATCTTACCCCAGAAACAACACGAAATTGTTAAGATCAGCGTTCCAACCCCCAAAATCACATATCTTGCGAGATTGCAAGAACGCACCAGAATATTTATCTTATCACCAATGCAACCCTAAACTTTGGAACTCGGAGACCTACATGACCTCTGCCACATGGCGTGATATTTAACACCCTCGCAACCCTGAAACTCCAGGACTCGGAGGCCTACAAGACCTCCACCGCTCAGTTTGGTGTCTGACAATATCTTATCACCTAAAAGAACCATAGATTCCAATGCTTGAGGCCTACACGACTCCCTTCATTCCTCTCCCACTAATTCATCACCATATCGTTACTACAGAAACTCTTGCTGTTAACCCCAAGAAGTCCCTCAAAGCTTGACCACTGTTCTAATTCTAATTGTAAAAAGTTTACTTCAAAATAAAATTGTTGCGACTCCAACTCGAGAGTGATCGAATTGCAGACATCTCCTTGTAGCCACATTCAAATCCTAACAACGTTACCACGATCCAACCAGTCAGTGGCGCAAGAGACGCTGGCACCCCTCAAAGAAGAAGAAAAAGGAGATTAATGCAACCACGACTGAAGTAATTCAAGAGCTTTGTAAAAAGAAACAGAAACTGGATTTTATTCTATAAATAAATTTTATAATCACTTAATGAATCCTCATGAATTTGTATTAGAAATATTTTTATCTGCTCAACTCGGATCCCACAAGATTAAATCCTGAGTGCGCCACTGCAACCAGTAGCCAGTGAAAAATCGACTTCAACAATCCCGCTGCCCTCGCGCTGGGTGCGTTTGCCATGCAGAGGACGTGCCGGATAAAGGGCAAGAAAGGGCCCGCGATTTCGTCGGCCTCGAACGCAGCGGGGACGCGTTTCGCGGCGGCGATCCCGACAAAAGGCAGCCCTCGTGAAGTCGATTCGCGGACGGACGCGCAGGTGAAATCGCGCTGCGCGAACAACGGCCAACGACAACAACAGCGTAGCGGTGCAACGCGAGCCCGGGCAGCTTTTCTGCCGCGAGCACCGGTGGCAGGGGCACTCTTTTGAAACGCTTTAACGCAGAAGCGGCCGCCTGCGGCGCACTGGCCTTTGTCGTGGCACACCGACGACGACTGCAATGAGACATAAATTGCAATTAGCACCGGCGTATCTGCTGCGCGCGCGTTTGCTTCTTGCACGTGCATCACCCTCCACCACGCCGCCCGTCTTTTCGAGCGACACGCTTTCCATCCGAGGACCCGTGACTCCCGACGAAACACGAGGCTTTGCTGTAGTGTGCAGAGTGTTTCCTAACACAGGAATGAAGTTTAACCCTTCTCTATAAAGTTTCAAGTTTTTTGTATTTTTCTGAGAGCTCGAGGAGACCTCCAAGAAATGGAAATATGATTGGGTTCAAAATGCCCAGAGGGATGTAGATTCGTCAAATATATATGACTAAATATCATTATAATTGCAGATTAAAGAGAATTATAGTCCGTTCAACGATTCGATTTGTTTCAACATAGAAAAAGCACAAGAAAATTTTTGACGAATTTTAATATGCATAATTGATTCTATCATATGGTATTTTTATATATTATTTTTATATTAACTAAAATATAAAGTGAAATGAATATTTAGAAAATCAAATCGAAACTTCAATTTTCAATATTAATTTCTTAGCCCGAATAATATTTGTTAGAAATCAATGATATGTATAAATGTTTCTCCTATTTCTATAATAATTTTGTAAAAAATATGCACATATACAGTAATCTGCAGCTACAGTAATTAGTGATATAAAGTAAGGAAAAGTCGATACAATAATCGATTCTGGAACCGTTTCGGAACAGATATAGGTAGAACCGAAAAAATGACGATTTTGGACCTGACATGCGAACGAAATTAGGGACTATAACCGAAACAGATAATAGTTGGAAATTTCGGTTCTTCATAACAGTTATTCGAAATAAAGGTTCCTTATAACTGTTTTAATCAAAACCTTTATACAACAGTTTTAAACAGTGATTTTCGGAACTGTTTCAAGCCCTGTCATATAGGCGAAGTTCAGTTGAACATCCTATATGCTATGTGATCAATGTGTCACGAATTCTATTTAGATAGAAGCTTTCCTTTTAAATATTAGACGAACAGATCTAATAGATCCTACTGAATTATGTATATTTATATAATCGTTGTGTCACTGATTCATCACCGTCCAGCTCAAACCGCTGTCCCTAGAAACTTGAAATTCGGAGGGTAGATATATTCCTTTTGCAACGTAGGTGCTGAATAAGAAGGGATTTTTTCAAATTCCATCTTCAAGGGGGTGAAAAGGGGTAAACCGTGTTTTCACGGCTTCCTTAATATCTCTTAGGCCCGATTAGATATCAACTTAGTTTCTACTTACAAAAGTTACCCACATAAATGCCTAAAATTAAATTTCCCGAGTTTTCCCTAACCAACCCCTAAGAGGGTGAAATGTATTTTCACGGATTGCTCAACACTCTTAGGCCTGATTAAATATAAATTTGGTTTCTACTTACAAAAATTACACACAAAAATGCCAAAAAACCAGATTCAGCATTTTTTCCTAATCAACCCCTAAGGAGCGGTGACAAGGGGTGAAATGTGTTTTTATGGAATCCTTAATATATCTTAGACCCGAAGCGATGCACAGAGGCATTTTTCTAGTTACATTACATAGAACGAGTTGAAGCACCTGAATTCCATATTTCGCTCCGTGTATACTAAAATTTACATATTGAACGTATTCAGTAAAGAATTTAAGGTATACCTGTACCCGTCGACCACGTCAGGTGATCCTCCATGAGACTCCGCTATTGCTTGGTACCAACATTACCTATGGACACCTATTCACATACTACTGCCGAGTCATTCGATCTAACAGAGCATTATGCACAGGGACAGTAGCTTCGAATCTCAGAATCGTACCCAATAAGTGTTAAGGGCCTCGAGTCCAACCGATTGGTCGAAGCGCATCGGGAGTCTTCACTGGGACAGAGACAAAGAGCGAAGAGACGTAACCGTGGCCGCGTTCGAGCACAGAGAAGGAAGCATCGCATTACGGAAAAAGACAATGAAAAGAAAATGCCGCGGAGTTCTTGTTAAGCCGAGCTATTATCGTTAATTAAATAGCGCCTTCGCTATCTTGGCTCACGTCCCGTCGCCGTGCCCGTGGCATTAAGCCCCGTATGACACCGTAAAGACTTTAAGTCGCTGCTCGTTATCGGAGGAATGACGGACGCGTCCGTGCACCTAGGAAAGGACAGGGGCTCTGCGATCTCCATTCCAGGGTATGCTGCACCAACGATCGCTGAACCGTTCACGGGAAGGAAATAAAGGCTGGCAGTGTGGGTGGACGACTGCTAGGCTCCTGTCTCTTGGCTCTGTTTCGCCCGTGTATGCACGCTCGGCTGCCTACAGGGTGATATTGGAGGAAAGGATTGGAAAGTCCTGGGGACATTTAGTGCCCGCGGAGTTATAGACACGGGGGAGTGAAATGTCCAGTTAACGTAGGTGCACGGGCTGCAGTTGGCGATAGATACAAATATGGGCACGCTGAGTTTAGCCTTCTTAAAGTATTACACAGCGTCGGGATTAGATATTCGGTGTTAACTAGATAACAAGAGGATCTGGCCTAGACCTAAATCCTCTGGAGCTGCATGTACGGAGACCTTGATTTAGTATTACGAACTTGGTGATGTGTTAGCTTGGCAACGAGGAGAAGGAAAAATCCTGTTAAGGAATTCAGTTGAGTTCTTGGAAGTGGAATGTAGATACTCCTTTATCTTTCAGTGGATTTACTGAAGTCATTCGGAAGATTTAAGCGCGTCCTCACTGGGCTGTGTTTAAGTAGTTTTGTGAGACTAGGCAGTTTTAAATCCTCCACTTCCTTCTTCTTATCTCGTCTTACACCTGTATTATACGTTTCTTATTTTTCTTACTATTGAAGCAAAAAATAATTCGTCTTGGCAGAACTAGAAAACTTTCATCTTTGGCGACCGACAAGCGAATGTCAAGTTAGTGGGAGTGTTTCAGCGCCCGTTTGAAAAACATGCACGCACCTTCGTGTGCCGCTGCGTGTGACATTCAAATCGTTACTTGTCATCGATGTCGCGCACGTGTAGAGAGCCGCGGATTTCCACGGCAGATGTCTACGTTTACAAATGGGCACAATTAACGTCTAAGTAATCCGCGAACCGCGTCATGTGGAATTGCAAGTATCCATCGTCAAAGTCTATGATGAAAAACCCACCAATGTTTCATTAAAATTTTATGAGAAAATTGCAATAGTCTTCGGACGATTGATTTTATAATTTCTTTATTATAAATGGAATATTAATCACATTTCGTTTTATTAATAATGTTGAAAATAAAGCTCCATACGTGATTGTGATCCAAAAGAGAATAAGATTCTCTGAGTAAAATGCTCGAAGCAAGCTTGCCAACGACGCAGGGAAACTAAAGCACGTTGCGTACTCGATCCGAATCGTCGTCGGCTCTGAATATAATAATTCAACTCCTCGTGACGTGACGTTTTCGTAAACCCTGGGTATCTACGATCGCAGAAAGTAAAGGTTTGAAACTGGTATTCCGCGAATAACGCCGCGAGATAAAGTGGCTTCGAGAAAGGCAAACAATTTTCTCGCAACGGCGTTGCTTTAAATCCTGCTGAATTTTATTCCCCCTACTATCCCCCACGCCCCTTATCATTCTGGCGCGATGCAGATCATTCGATTAGAACCAGCGAACGTATTCTTGATTTGCCTGAACGCGATCGGAACAAACAGCAAGAATTCAGTGAACCAGGTCCTCGACGCTCGATCTAAACAATTTACGAAAAAAAGTCTCAAGCTTCTGTGTTTAAAGATCACCCTTTACTTTCGGTGTTAGGGAAAATACATAGACATTTTATTTTACAATGGAAATCTCTGCTATTATTGTCGAGGTAAAAATAAAAAGTTACAGGCAAAACAGTTTGCTTCCTCTTTCAATTTCTTTCGCTCCAAATTTGCCGTCCTAGGCTATCGCCTACTTAGCCTATATACAAATCCTCCCCTGCAAATAACGGGTTATTATAAAGCTCGTCAAGATAGGGTGGATGTACCAGTAAGTGAACAGGTACCAGTGAATGGACATTTTTTATTAAAATGAGTAAAAGAAGTTATTAAAATAAGCAACTAATTAAATAGAGACTTCTTCTAGTTTCTTGCTTCATATCCAAACAATTTTTGCAACACGTGGAATCAATTGCACTGCAAACATAATTTTATAAAAGTGTTCATTCATTAGCTTTAAGTGTTCATTTATTAGTGCGATTACCCTACTTATATCAACACTTTTCCCTTCGCCCGCACAAAAATCGCCGCGCGTTCTGATACCTGCTTAAGGGGAGGTTCTGGTCTAGAGCCCAAAAAATTAGGTGATATTTAGGAATTAATTAAAGGAAAACTACAATATATAATTTAATGGGACTTTTTGCATTGTATTAAGGATGTCTTAAATTATAGAAATACATTTTTTGTTTTATAATTAATCCTTGCAGACAGCCCTGGGGAGTCGTTAAAGTCAAGGCGTCAAAAATTTGATCCAAATCGGTGGGACCTGTATCTCCAAAAGTTATTATCCGATTCGACAGAAACCTTTTTTATTTGGAAGATTATTCTTTTGGCTAGGGGGGGGGGGGGGACTAAAAAAAATTACAAAAATGACATTTTTCTTAGAAAATAACGACACTTCAAGTTTGAAATCACTTTCCCGTGTATTTTTTGTCCTTTCATCGCCTCTGAAAATTATAAATTTTCAACTTTTTGTATTTTTTTGGTGTTCCCCCCTAGTCAGAAGTATATTCTTCAAAATAAAAAAGTTTCAGTCGAATCGGATAATAACTTTTGGAGATACAGGTCCCACCGATTTGAGAACGCTGTTTCGAGGAAAACGCGTTTGAAGTTTTACGTAAGTGCCGAGTCGCCGGGTGTTATCCATGCATTTGCCGCTACTCAAATGCCTATAACTTCGGGAATTTTACGAATTTCAACAAATACTTTTAAACACGTTTTCCTAAAAGATTGAACATTCGAAAAATGAAATAAAAAAAAATCGACTTTTAGACCAGAACCTCCCCTTAAATGTCACTTGCCGCGCAAGGGGCGTTCATAAATCGTGTTCTGAAAACTACTCATCAATGAACTTATCATTTGCGACATATCGCAAACGTTATCCTATATACAATATACTACAAACATTCTCCCCTGTTCATTGTAAAGCATTCAGTGGTAGGCTACAACCGCGGTTAAACATCTCCAAAGAGTTTTGGGTTGCATCTGTGATAAGATACGTACTTATTCCGGGGTGTTCCTAACAACGGCTCCCTAACGTGCACCAGGAGGAAAGCCGCGGTCGGTTCGTCGACGACGATCCGAGATTTCGCGGAACGAGGCCTCTCTCGCCACGGTCCACCGTTCGGGTTTATTTATCGCGAGGCATGGGCCACGATCCCGAAGCTCGCTTTCGATCCATTTTCCCGCCGGTCCCGGCTGATCCCCGCGGACTACCAGAACTGTACTAGGAAACGGAGCGCGGTGCCCACGAGCAGGCCGTCGCTGCGATTTCTGCTGGCCGGAGCCGTGCCTTCACCGCGAACTTTACGTTTATATGCGCCCGTACAAGACGTTGGCCCGATAGCGGGCCGGCCACACGTCACCGAATCGTGATCCTCGAGAGGCCCGAGACGATGTTGTGTCCTCCCCGCCTCCCCCACCTCCCGTCAAAGGCTAGAAGCACTATCCGGTTCGTGAGCCCGTGGCTGCTTCCTGCACCGACCGACCGTAAAATATGAAATAGCAGCGGGCTCGGGTATCGGGGCCCTGGGCCCTCCTTTCCTATGCGCCTCCTTTTTCTCGCGTGCAGTTTCGCCAGGATAGGAGGCGAACGCGCCACGTCCGACGACGATATGACGGGCCGGCGTGCACACGTTGCCCGCACGTGTTGCGGTGCCGCGTCCCCCGTCACGGAAAAATCCAAATGTCCTGGACACGACGGGACATCCTTTTCGACCTCCCGCGAGCCGACCGCCCCGACCACACTCTGCTACCTCGCTCTCCGCTGATAATCGGATTAGGGAGATGCCCGAGATGTACATACCTCGTGCTGCTACCCAATTCACTTCGTGGGCCTGCTACTTTTTCTGGTCACTTCGGCTGGGTCTATGCGGACGATGTTGTTTTATTTGTGTCTTCATTTCTTGCTTTTGGGTGGACATGAGTCGTTCCGGGGAAATGTGCTTGATATTCTGTTAGGTAGGTCTTTCGTTGGGAATTGGGGGATACAGTTCTGTCTCTCTAGAGTCGCGTGTGTCGGGACCGGGCGCACGCTATTTGAGAGACGAGTAGTCTATTCGGCTTCCTTTGATTTCACGCGGTCAGAGTGTAAGGTGTGTCACTATCGAGAATGTTTACGAACCTTTCTTCGGCTTTTTCTTTGACATCCGATACCCGATGCCCCGACGCGGCGACTACAACCGAAGTAGTGGGGATAGCTTCGCGCTTATAGAGAATCCGAAAACGCGTGACATTTGAGAGACAGCACTGTACATCGAATCATTTCGTGTGCGTGAGTAAAAATTTATTCGGGTGCTGATCGGCTTCAGGTGTTTCGGAAAGGGAATCTTCTGTTATGTGTTTACACGTCCCTGTTGAAGTCTCTTTCAAATAGCCCTTTGTAAATTGGAGCCTTAGGTGGTGAAGTAAGTACCGACTCGATGTTTTGGACGGTGAAAGTATGTTTTATGCCTTAGCTCGCTAAGTAGCACAAGAACACTGCGGATTGTACAAATAGGAATATAGAATACGGACTAACTATAAAATTGTACGCGAGACTTGCTCGGTTGATTTTGAACTGCGTCTGAGGCGAGGTTGTACGCTCGGTAACGATTCCCTGCCAACTGCTGCACCGAGCTTGCGGCCACGTTCGCGCGGGAACAAAGACCTTTGATTCTATGAAAATGGTTCTTCGGCCCTCTACTCATGCATCAGGGATATCCTCACATCCGTTCCCGAAAGAGTCAAAGCGCCAACATCAGTCGGACTGTTTGCAATTCATCCGTGGCCAGTTCGACAAGCGCTACATTCTTGAAGGCTGGGGTATAATCAATGAGAGAGATCATCCTCGGCAGTATGCAACGAAATCGATTACATATTTAACACCTGCCAGCCCGAACGCTGCTGCAACCAGCGCTGCAGCCATCTTTGATTAAACATGTGGGAGATTTTTGTAGGTAAGGCGAACTTCTCGACTCTCGGCAGCCTGTGACGCATATCGAAGCGTTTACGAAAGAGAAAAGAATGGAGAACGCCGCAAACTCTAGTATGACTCTCCTCACGTAGTATCCGAGTTCGATTTAGCAGTGGTTTCTGAAACAGTGCGACTTAGGTTTCGATTGAATTCATATTGTCGAAGTACACGTTAGACCTCGAACCTGTAAACTACATACCACTTTAAATCCACGCCTTGCGTGCCTACAGCCTTCCTTCAGAATTAAACCCCAGTAAATGTGCAACGTTCGTGGCATCATAAAGCGATATCTAATCGAAACTTCGATCTACCCAACTGGTCTCGCGACTCGAGCGACAGTGGTATTATTAATTGACCAACCGAACCGGCCGGAAAGTTCACTGAACATTCCTAGCTCGTTCCCGGAGCGGAGGCTCCGATTAAAGCAACAAATCGTGGTATTCGTGTAAACAAGTTCGACATCGAAAGATTAGGCATCTTTAACGGTCGGAGATAAACCAGATCCCGATTCCTCGCGCCTCACCGATCCGTGCGTCCTAATTAAACACGGCAGTAAACTCTGAGCAGCGTTTCGCGCGGCAGGATCGGAAGGCTGAATAAACGGAGGGGGCCGCGCGGCGGTGTTCGGGCCCGCGAGTCGTCGTTACGATTCCTCCCGTCACAGGTGGAAAATAAACCGGCGGCCGCCGCTGGGCGAAGATGAAACGTACCAGAAGACCGGTGCCCCCTATCCGCCTGTATCGAATCGAACGTCTTAACCGGTGGCGGCCGCGGCGCAGCCGGAACGATCGGATCTTTCGCGCGCGGCACGAAAACCGGCTGCGTTTCCAATGAGTCACCCGATAGTCGACCGGCTGGACCGGTTGCAAAGCGCCTTAGCGCCTTTTAAACCGATGGAAAACACTTGTTAACGCTCGCCCCGGCGAATAAAGTGGTGGCTGTCCGAACTAAATGTAGATACACCTCTTATGCGCGCTATCGCCCGCATCTGCAGCCCGCGTTCGAGCTTCCTTTTATATCCCTTTCCCTCTTCTTCGCGCTCCTACGCGGCGGGTGCCCCCTCGCTCTGTTCCTCGTTAAGACCGTCGCTGACCCCGTGCGCGCGTTTACCGTCTCGTCCGTTTGAACCCGTCCGTCTCGCGACGTGGAACGCGCACAGTGGTCAGTTTCTTCGGGGTAATTTAAGCGTTCAGCACGCCATCACGTTCATCTACAAACGCGGCGTCGCGTCGGCCCGATCGCCGTTCTAATTCATCGTGGTTCGCTAAATTACAACCCGCGTCCCTAGCCCGGCAACTATGTTCCAAAACTGCTATTAATTACTGCGCTCTGTATCAGTTTCGCGGTCTAAATTCGTACGCGGCTTAACTATGCGTGGGGCATCTATGGGATGGGGCGGACTCCATCTTTGCCACGTGGAATGTTCTACTAAGTGCATACGTTCCTTCGATGACTCCGAATTAAGCGCCGGTAACCGAGCTAAGTTGAGACGATTTACTATTTAGATTCTGTTGTTTGAGAACTGAACTTTGTTCACTCGTTCCGTCGTCAGTCGTTTCGCGGCGCTTCCATCGGGCTTCCGTGTCCGCGCGACGGTTGCCAGTCGAAAACAATGACAGGGGAACAAGCCGGTTGCCGTGGAAAGGTGGCTATCGCGCGTCGACGATTTCCCCGTTTGCATTACATGTAATTAGGAGCTGAACGGTACCGTCGGTACCGAGCAAACAATGGACGAGTCTTCCCGCATGCGAGTAAATACGTCAGCGGTACGGTAATTGTCTGGCAATTACCGGTCGCGCGATCGCTACGGGCCAGTACCGCGTTCATCCGGACGGGCTACTCGTCTTTTATTGATCCCCCGTTAATTGGCTGTTAGAACACATGCCGCGCTAGCCAGGTCCCTGGCAGCCGTCATCTTTCGCCGCTAGGAATGATTATTTCGGTACGATTGTTGCGACACGGGGTCCAGCGAACAAGGAACGGGATTACGTGATCTTAATAACGGGTTATGCAGTTGTTTGGCATGGCCCTCTGGTGTTCTAGGAAGTACTCGCATGTTTAAACTTGTTCCCGTTGGGAAATGTGCGATAGAAATCTGGAGCAGTTAGTTGGCATCCGAGCTTCAGCTGAATGGAATACAGCTGCGGCTGAAAGCTATGAGACGTTAGAGAATACTCGTCCCATGCAAAATTTAGGGTACATAAAAGATCGCTAGATTAAAAGAGTTTGGAATCATAGACCTCGACGCAAGACCAACAGTTTTACTTTCTTTTTCTCACCGATGCCGAGCCTTCATCGCACCCAAGCCGTACACGCATACTTAAATCTATTTACAAACTCAATTCCCTCCAAAACAAAGCTGCGAAAGGAGCCATCCCTTTTCTCGCCACACCACCAATTCGTTCCCACCCCCATATGTACTTGCAATTAACTCGACTGCCTCCACTCCATCAGCCAAGTGTCAAACAACGATTAACCAAGCTAGGACGCTCGTTTGCCAGCTTGGAACAGCGAACACGTAGATCACCTGAGGCGATGGCTGGAAGCAGGTTTACAATACGCGACGCGTCCGCGTTAGACCGTTTTAGAATAGCTTTCCCTTCTATTCCGCGGAAAATCGAGGCAAGATCGTGAGTGGTCGCCCGCTCCCGTCGGTTTATCAGGATTTTAGACATCATACAGACAAAAAACGACTATGGAACGCTCACGGAGGTGAGATCCCCCGGAAAGATATACGCGAAACGGAGAAAACACGTTGCAGATCGTCGTCGATCATCGGACCGGAAAAGGCCCCCGTGCATTTTCTTCGTTTTGCGGCACGTCACCTCGCTGCCCTTCCCCGTACCCACCCGCCCGACGGCCGTGCACCCCGCCAGGCTCATAGAAAATTCTATTATTCTATTCTTATCATCGGGATGGCGCTCGTATCGACAGCCGGATATATAATGCAACGTGAGTTTCTGTGCTTACGGCGTCTGCCGGATGCGCCCACACCGAGCTTGCATACTGAGCAGCGGCGCGTCTTCTAAGGCCTAACTAGAAAACGTGCTGGCTCGCCACGGCCGTCCATTCAGGCGATCCAGCGCGTTCCTTTCGACGATCGAGATGGGCGAAATGACGGCGCACGGCGATCCGCCCCGGCGGGGTCTTTCAGTTTTCACCGGTTGATGACTCGAATAGTGAAAGTGGAATGAATCGAATGCATTTGTCCAAGAAGGAACTACATAGGCACGTAGCTTCTTCTTGAGAGATCGTGAGGGGGACTTTCGGTGAAAAGTGGATGAATCGTTGGCTTCCTTTCTGATTGCTTAATATAGTCGGTGCTGAGGGATGAAAGTGTAGTGAACTGTTGGTACTCCTGTGTTTCAGATGTGGTTGGTAAGTGAGGTGGAGCTTATTTTTCAACTATGAAAATATGATCTTCTTACCATCTCAATTTGTTCCTTTTTATAAAAAATAAAATCGAACAGATTTGAGCACAATTGATTTATATTTAGGGGTAGCTCAATGATGGTGAAAGTTCTAATGTACATGATAATTATATGGAAGGGCATGGAACACTAGAATTTTTGCAAACGCATTCATTTGTTCTTTAAGAAAAATAGAAAATGAGAAAAGGTATCATTGTGTCCCACCTGGCGTACCTATAACTTAGTAAAACAATTAGTAGATTGTACCCTGACAACAGGAAACAGGCAGTGTCTGTCTGAGCTTCTGTGAAATTTAACAAATTATCAAATATAAATGTAAATGTAATGTAACGTAAATGTAAATGTAGATGTTAATGTAAATGTAAATGTAAATGTAAATTGTATAAATTAAAATATGGCAACTATACGTTGCATTTTCATAATTTCTATAATCTTTGACTCACTTGAGCTACCCCTAAACATGAGAATCGAAAAAGTTTTTATATAGTATTTGTATATCTGAAGGAACAAATGTGGGTGGTAAGATTTATAAAAAAATATTTAACTTTTTTGTATCTTTTAAGCTCTATCCTGTTGATAAGTTTGGAATAAATTGTGACTGAATCGTGCAAATTTGGGTTGCTGCAGGTAACATGTGAAGCAACGCTGAATTTTTCGAAGGAGTTTGAACGTTCGTTTTTTAAGAATGAGAGGATGCAGAGGCTTCAAAGCCCCGCGAGTTTAAGTAGCAATATGAAGTCGTTGGCTTTGCGCACTTCTTTTTCTTCCCCCTCTCTGCCATTCTTGTAGTACGGTTCTCGTTCATGTTAAAAAAGTTTGCTTTCCTGTTACGCCGTCTCTGTTCCCTGAAGTACAACGTTACACGGAAAAATCTACTCCTTTCGCAATATCAGATGTTTAATTCGTTTCTCGCGAGTCGACGGAACGTGTAACGCGACTCTTAATTAACATAAAATTTCCAGAGAACACGGTTACAGCGCTGTGTGTAGGACTTGTAAAATGCAAAGCAGTTTAGTTTGCATATTTTACACGGCGACGGAAGCGAAAATTACAGCGATATTATATCAAATTGCCGTCGAGAAGTTTTTTTAAAAGTTTGCCCGTAGCCAGCGTTTCAGTGCTTCAGCTAAACGTCGATGTTAAATCTGATATTAGAAACTTCACGTGTTTTTCTTCTCGTTCTATATTAATATTCGTCCCAGGCTTTTGTTAGAAGGCGATTGTAATTACGTATACAAATGAACATGCTCGGTTCTACAGTGCTTTAAAAACAGTTGCTAGTAAATGGAAGAAGTGAACTCGAGACACGATCGGTGCGAGCACTTTGCGGTCCTTTTCCATTTCCATTTCAATGTATATAATGATTTCTTTAGTGGCAGCGATGTGGGTAACATGGTAAAGTAAACTCTATTCAAATAGTTCCGCCATCACGTGAATGTTATCTTATCTCTTTTTGAATTAATAGTTTCCAGTGACGCAGTTATAAAAAATGAAAACATCACTTCTAATGGGAATAAAAAATTATCTCATAAAATACAAGAAATCGTAGAAATCGTACAGATTAGCAAAACGTGAATGTGCGAAATAAAGGGTCGCTTTAAAGAGTCGCGGACAATGCAGAAATCGGAGAGAATGCCGAGGTGTGACATGTGGGCGCGAAATTCGAATTTCTCGTGCCCTCTGGTCGCACCGGGCGTTATTGTTTTAATTAACACACCGTGAATTCTGCCCTGCCATTCATAGGACCTAATTCGCCTTGTGCCAGAACAATACATCACGGATCGACGTTGCATCTGCCACGCGATAGGTGGACAAATGCACACGCAGACGTCCCTGGAGCCTCGCACGTGGACCCCGTTGATTGCAAAAGTGGAATGACGGCTGGCTGTGCACGAAAAAGGCGAGAAATATTAAAAAGGGTTGTCGGAGCACGGTCCCGCGGCCCGAATCTGTCGACGAGTTTTAGGAACAAAACCACTCCACCCTCTGAATACAAATTGGTGAGGGGTGGTTCTGCGGGAGAGGGAGGACCTTTCACTCACTGATTTCTTTCTAACTTTATCCTGCGAACATACTATAAGATTAAATTTCTAATACGGTGGATACGTCACTTTGTGAAATTATAGTCCTTCTTGTAGTTTACGAAAGAAACAAGTTGAATATAATTTAGTAAAGAAAAATGAAGGATATAATCAGTTTTACTATACTACATCTTAAATTAATTTTGATTATCGAAATTAAGAAAATTCAAAGTGGTTTGTGTTCAACGGAATTTATTTTCTAATTTAATTTGTACGTGCCGGAATTTTCCTTATTTCAGCGAAGCAGTTGATAATGCTCCGTGAATCTGCGTCGCGTAAGTAGCAGAACGTTAAAAGTTTCGCGATGACTTCAGCAGTTTCGCGAGTCGAATACACTGTGCATCGCGAATGCAGCAATAATCATTACTTTGAAGCGCCGCGATTAATTTTTCCCTCTTTCCCTGCCCCAGTTCCGAGGCGATAAGAACACGCGTTTTGCGCAATCCTCGAATTCCACCGTGCAGATGTTCATCGGAGTTCTCTGTGATTTAAGGCGCACGAATGATCTTTGAACTAAATCGCCGGCCGGCGATCTAGATCACTCTTCGTCTTTGTCAGAGTTCTGGCATTTGTTCCTAATAAAAATTTACGGCTGCGTTATTAAATTGCCTCCGTGCAAGATGGAGGCTCTCGCTTCAATTGAGCTTAGTGCATGTCAATCTCAAGTGGGACGCAGCAGGATTATTAGTGATTCTAATTAACTATTCAAACCTGTCCAACTCGCACAATCTAAAAGAAATTCTGCCTTGTTAATTTCAAATAATATTTATTGTCATATGAAATTCGATTGAGGCACACAAGTTCTCCAAACTTGCAATTTCAAAAAACACGAAATTTTATAATATGTAACGATCCCGATGAGCTCGATCAACGTAGAAAATTTCAAGTGGATTGTTAATTTCTTCATTGTTTACTTTCTCGTTGCAATCAGCAATTATTCAACATCGGCCCCATTCATCATAATAAATTGCACATTTTAGCGGGCGACGAAGCCATTTTGGTGAACGATCCTCTATTATTTTATGCATCGATTGCTAAGAGTAGAAGCGATGCAGCGCGTGGAGCGTGCAGTCACGTGTCTATTTTAATACGTCTAAATCATTAAGCGCACGGTTGCGCAAGACTCCCAATCCCCTATCTTTGTCACGCGATTTTTAATTTGGATCGAGCCGCTGCGCTATCGCGCGGGCACGGGCGCGTGACGAGCATCGCGCGGCCCACAAAGCTTGTTCTACAAACACGTATCATTCGATTCTATAATGACTCATGGGCGAGTGAAGCAATCCTTGCCCGATGTATCATCGCGAACACAGTGTGGAACAAAGGAAAAGTGGCTTGCCGCTTGACCGCGATAGCGACCAATGATTAGGATAGGAATATCCCTGCGTCATGTAAGTATATCGTTTTCGAGTAATTTCGCAATACCGATTTTCCTTGCGCTTGCACGTGAAACCGGTGGTCTTGCGCGAGCGTAGTTGAGCATTGAGAAAGAAATATCGTGTTACTCTAAGACGGTGGAATTCTTATTAAAATTCTAAAATTTAATCTTTGAGCTCCAAATGCTTCAGAGATTAAAAACGAAAGAACCACGAAGGCACACTTTCTGCAATCATCGACCCTATAACCAAACCCGCGTATGTGCCACCACCACGAGTAGATAGTGCAAAAGAAACATCTGTTTCTTAATACGAACTGTCTTTTTTACTAATGAAATTCAATTCCGAATAAAATCCTCCGACACCTACCTGCGAATATCACTCATTCGATTATCGCTAATGTCTGCCTACCTTGGCGACTCCTTCGGCAATAAATAAATAAAGTGAATCACGTTTTGGAGATTAGTATACGCCGCAGGAACCTGATAATATGGTCAAATATTCCACTTTTCATTCGCTGTATCTGAATTATTTTTAAAATCGCCGGGTTTGTAAAAAAAAAGAATACTTGTACAGATAGTAGATCGCTTTGCGTGAGGAAAAATCTGCTGCACCATCGGGCCAGCTAATTTTACGTCGTTCGCGCTCGGAATCCAAGGCAGGGCGTTGCACCCGTTGGGTAAAGTGCAATAACGCGATAATCCGCGTCGGTTCGATTTCGGCGGATATTTTCGTCCGCGGTGCGGGAATGACTCGCGAGCGGGCGAAGCACGTGGCAGGCCAGACCGAAGGCATTTCCATGCGCATTTACCGAACAGACGGTCGTCCATCACACCACCGTCGCGGGCGCAATTAAGCCGAGCAGTGCTGCATGCAAATCGGCGCATTGTCTTGACCCGAAGTGGCGCGATGTCGCCAGACCCGTTGCGCTTTCACAAACGCCACGCGGGGCCGCGGCTCCAGCCAATTCCCAAATCCGACGTCCTCATGCATCACCTGCGCGATGCCATTGCTCTTGCATCGACGGACGCCCAAATGCTCAAGTAAATGACGCTGTCATTGATCCCGCGGAGTTCTTTAATAACAATTTAGAAAGCACCATCTACCTCTACACCTCTTAAAGACCTATCTTTCTATGTCCATAAAATGATCCAAGTCTCATCTACTTTTACGTTTTAACAGAATTTTTAATGCTTCAGGCCACAATTTATAAGTACCTTCCACTTCACAGAACAATCTTTACTTGATATATGTAGATTTGGAGATACAAATTTTCTTAGCGGACACATCCAAAAGCCTCAATCTGTAATAACTGTAAAATTTGTAAATATTTGACACGTTGAAGATCAATTTAACCGAACATGGAGATATGGGAAGATGTAGCGGTGGAATATGAATGTAAAAGAGAAGATCCAATCGGTCTGAAAGCAAGTAGAAGTAATCAAAATCGTTGGCATCTCCGTAGCAGAGGAACCGGGGAAATCGATCAGGAAATGCTCGTAGATCGGATGTTTGCCTGTCTGCGAACGTCACAGGAACGTCTGGCATACGTGCATTGGGTAAAGCTGTTGGTTTAAGCGCAACGGGGATTCCGTAAGAGCCTTTTGTCCTTCCTCGATTCCAGTCAGGATCACCCTGCCTAGCTCGGTTCGCATAAACGGGAAACGGGTTTCAGTCAGAAAGAGCTCTGGTAGTTGAGCGTAAAAGAACGATGCTTTGTCACGGGGGCAAGGAAGAAAGAGAAAAAAATGGACGCACCTCTTTCGATCGGTCTCGCTTACACCATCGGCCTCGTTCTTTCTTCTTTCTTTCGTTTTCTCCCTCTGCTGCAGCGAAAAGGAGGGCGACGAGAAAGCTGATGTTAGGCGAATGCAAATGAATACGTCCCAGGGGAACGGATATTTTGGGGAGTGGTAGGGACACTTCTAATGTTTAGTCAATGTGTGGTCACAAGGCTTTTCAAATTTTCGGCAAAAGCGCTGCATTTATTCTTTTGAGTGGAATCCTTGAAATGAAGTACGGTGGCGAATAACTTTTGTAATTCTACAGTTAAATAATTATTATAGGAATCAAATTTTTGCAATTCTGAGATTCAATTCATTGAACTCTGAGATCTGCTTTTAAATGATCATAAGGAAGATTGATTATCTTTTTTGGACCTGATGGAAAGTGACGCGGAATAGGTACTCTGCCCTTTTTAGTTAAAATGTCCTAACTAGCATTTTGAAATAACCGAGAAAAACGAGGTTTTATGATTTACTTTGTACCGTCTTTATTTCCCTTCATTCAAATTAAAATATGTTGTGATTATTTCGTAACAGCCTAATACATTTTTTTGTAATAGGTATACCGGAGGTAATGTATTATTAACGTACCAATTAATTAATTGTTCTAGATATGATATTTTAACCATTTGGAAGAAGTTAGGTTAAATGCATTAGACTGTTTATAAATCTTTACGAAGAACCTAGAGTTTTATAACTTTACGTAAAAGGTAAAAGACGTGTGGAACTTCAAATATTTCATCATGTCTCAAAAAATTAAAAAATGCTAGATAGGACGGTTTAACTAAGGAGGGCAGTAACTGTACGTCTGTACATTTTTCCGAATAATGCAATTCCATCGAACCATCCAAATTTCAATCGAGTGCTTAAAAGTACCTAATTACTGAAACTGCTTATTCCAAACATAAAATGCTTTACCGGGAGCATCGTCCCCGCGATAAGATCTGTATTCGATGGAAACCCTTTGCAGAAATCGTCCCATTCTCACCCGTGCCCTCGGCCGAAATTGCATAGGGCCATCCCAGCTCTCCGTTTCGTTCAGCCACCCCGGGAAATGGCGGAAGAGCGGGCGGGAGAGGCGGTAATTAAATTTCATTACGCGGACACTCGAGGCAGCAAATGGGGAAAAAAAACACGCCAGCCGGGGCCATCGAAGGTCGTATTAAACGTTTGAGAGCCGCTGACCATAGTGATCGTTGGCTTTGGCTTTCCTCCTGCCGACCTCCACCCTCTCGATCGACGAACTGCAACCCTCCGCGCGACCCGCTGCGAGCGCCGTTGTGTTCCATTGTTGTGAACGCATGCAAATTGCGATCCCGGTGCCGGGGCGAGTATCAATTCTAACAGGATTAATTCGAGTGCAGTCATTGTTTTTTGCGCGTCACAAAAAGCGCCCTCCCTCCCCTGCCCCCGTTGCAGCCGAACGTTTCGCCTCGTTTCGAACAATATCCAGGGAACGGGTCGCCATGCCTCAGCTAGCCTCGTTCCCGTGAAGTTTGCAAATTGCGTTCAATGAGTTGCAAAACAGGGGGTTCCCCGTGATGCCGTTCGTTGGTCGTTTTTACTGGTAATCGGCCCAAGTGTTTCTTCGCCGTTCACTGTCTCCTTCAAAGGGGTTGGTTGAAGGTGTTGAACGGAGGGGAATTTGGTTTACTTGTAATCTCTATTAATGTTGAGAAATAATTTGAAGGGTAATTGGTTTGTGGTTTTAAGGGGAGGAACATTGACTTAGGGTATTTCTGTTTTAATTGTGTTAAGATGGAGTAGTGTATGTAGCGAATGGAATAGGGAGATTCAATGTCTAGTGATCGAGTGACATTTAGTGGTAGATACAAATATGGATGATAGTGGCCAGCATTTAAGGTGTTGGATGTATCACCTCTGAAATTTTAAGGGAGATAATTTTTTCATGTTCCAGAGAGACGATTTTACCGCTATCAGCTCTGCTCTACGCCAGTATTTGCCTGAACGAGACACGCCGTACATTCTGGACGTCGATTTAGACTTCTTCAGTACCAGAAACCCTTTCAAAACACTGCACGATCAAGTAGACCTGTACGACAAACTCGCGCCCCTGTACGCTTTTCAACGCCCTGATTCAACTGATCCTGAGGTAAGTACCACAAAATTGATCTAGAGTCGCATTGCTCGCGTAGGTACAGTGACTCACAAATTTGCTCGTCACTAACCACCACATGTTCGTAGTTTTATTGTTCCTATGACGGTTAGTGAATCCAGGCGATAAATATACAGGAAAGAGAACCACACATATTCACAGATTTACACGAACAAACCTATGAGTTACCGTAACTACGGTATTTAAAATATTATACTTCCAGCATTCATCGAAATAAAATTAGCATAAAAAACTATCGCTACAACCCAACAAGAATCACAGCCCTATAGAGCACAATATTAACTTCCACTGAGTATTCCCAAGTCAGTCATTAACATGGCCCCATCAGATCCACTGCAAACTCATTAATCACGTCACCGAACTAATTCCAACCGACAGTAATTTGCACTGAACAGGAAATCCGAGAATTCTTTCACCGCGCGACACAAAAGCTCCACGATCAACAACCAAGATTCCATTAAAACCGGCACGCGATCCCCTTCGACGGCAATTAGCTTCGAATTAACCCGAGAGGAATCGAATACCTCCGCTGTACATTAAAAGATCCGCGTCCCCTGCGAACGAGCTAGAAGAAAGCAGGCTGGCAACGTGATCGAACAATCGCCGAGGCCAGAACGAGAAAACTCGACTTCGAAGGAACCCTTTCGCGAGACAATCGTTCCGCAAGCCACCCAGTTCGAACTGGGGGCTGAATTAAACGCGAACAACAACCATTCTCGGCCAAAGACGGAAATTCGCGATGTCGAGAGCCACGGCGACGGGGGTGGGCGAGGCGGGGTGGCATGGGGGGGATGTACTGGCAACGAGCGGAAGATTTGCGAATAATTAGGTGGGCCGACAATAGCCGGGGTCCCGTGGCAGACCGGATACACAATGTGGCCTGCCACCAGCCGGATAATAGACAGAGAAGAACGACTCTATGGGGTTTTAGGATTCGACGGACATAATGGCACTGGCCTATTGTCTACGTAGCTGCAGACTGCCAACATCCGTTTTCGAGGGCGGCCACGCCGGCTCATCTGCATGCCAGCCTTCAACCCTTCGAGTGTTTGGTTTCCAGCATCGAGGATGCAAATATCCTACCTATCCGCGATCCCGGCCCGGGATGTGTTCAGTCGCCATCGATCACGTGAAACGGGATACGGCAATTCGGCTGGATACTGATCAGCGCATTGTTCTTATTGGAAAATGGGGAAGTAATCTTGGGCGAGGGAGGGGGAGCGTGGATGTTTGAAAGTCTATCGATCCTCTGTGATATCGAGATCCCGTGAATTAGTATATAGATGCTTTACTTTCTAAAGCTCTGATACTTCTTTCCATAAATTACTGCGTCTTCTATACACACGAGCGAGTGTACCAGAAGCTGCCTCACATCTCGCACGGAACATACAGCTTCATCCTCATGAAATATTCTAACCTGTAATTCATGACCCAGTACCACAGAAATCGCGCCTTGGGTTGGTCTCCGCAGGCCTCTAACGGTCTTCCTCCCTGATTTCTCACGAATTTCCAGGCGCAACTGCCTTCTCCGCCACCCCACTTGCTGATCTCCAAGGCCATCCTCCCGTTCTATCCGATCCAGGAATTCACACGAACCACCGCGCGATTCCTCTTCATCGGGTAACGAATCTTAGCTCGAGATCGGCTCGATCGTATGGTAACGCGAAGGAAATCCCTCACCGTGGGATATTCGCAAGGTGCGTGGCTCTGCGGGATATATCGGTTGTCGTTTATGCAAATCGGCCGCGGTCCGGTTAAATGTGTGTCAGCTACACTGGGGGCTAGCTGGAAAAAGAGAAGAGGCTGGGCCGCTTTCGGTGGGGCGCAGGCTACTCTCAGCGGACCGCGCCTCGTGCATAAAATCACGGCCTGTCGCAGATATGCCGCATATTTATACGTATGGCGGATGGCTTCGATCTAATGTATGCGGGACTCGGTGTGCTACCTGTCTTACCCTGAGAACTCGGCGTTGCATTGTGATTGTAATCGCCGGCTGCAGGTCAGCCCGCGGCCTAACCGGGGTCAGGGTCATTCTTGAATTATTTAAATTACGCAACCCACCTTCCTTCCTCGGTTCGGGGACGCGCGAGCACAGGCGTGCGGCGCGCCTTCCTCCGCGATCTTTTGTCGCGCGAAATCCTGCCGAAGGGTTAGCAAGGGGCCGGAGCGGGCAGTGAAGATACGGGGTGGAATAGAGAAAGAGTGGAAGAGGGAGAGCCTTGGAATTCTGATAAGGGATATGCATAGTGTTTGGGAGACTGGATCCAAAGGTGTTCCTTGATGATCGTTTGATGATCGATCGAGTTCTGCAGCAAGGGTTGTGGAAATGTACCAACGTCAGTTTTGCATGGGAAAGGTGGCTGGGGCTGGACCTGTATCTGCTCTGCTGCTGTGCTCGTTTTCTAGGATAATGATGTTTCTGGGAAGATATCGAGGGCTGGAATTTCTTGGTAGGTCTTGTTAATTTTATGCGTTGCAGAGGAAGATTGTATGTTTGAAGGAAATAAAACGTGTGAGAGACGTTGGCGCAATATCTCTGTTCAACGTGTGAAAAGTGTTGCAGTGTTGTTTAGGGGTAGGTATATCTGTAGGTATTGAATTGCCATGAATATGAACAGACTTAATCCATGAAAAGGCAGGTTCATTCTAAAACCATGCATTTAGTCCTCCATACATCGAATCTATAAATAATTAAATATTCTCTATAGTATAATACATGTACAATACCGTAAATTTGTGAATTGAAAGGGTACGTATATCAAACACGATTAATATTTCGTCACATGTTTATTCAGCCATTGTACTCTTACAAACTGCACCTAATTAAATCTGTGTCTATAATTGAAGAGTCTTAGTAGAAAACACGGTAAGTGACAAAAATCAAATTCTAGACTATTAGTGTTACCAGTGGCAGGTAAAACATTTTCCAAAGAAAAGATTTCTTTTTAATTCTGTTTCTACAAGGACTCTTCAATTCTATATCACTCTGCCCAATCTCATTTAAAGCGTCTTAAAACAGGGAACAAATTTTTCAGCAAATTCTTCCATCATATTAGAGATTCGCCCGAGGGTTCGTTCGATTATATCTTCACAGTTGTTAGTCCCATGGTTCATCGAAGACGCCCTTAGATATCGATCGATTGGCACATTGAATTCCATCGTTCGTTGAATCACTTCGCTTCGAATTCCTTTTTCTCAGGGACGAAGCCGCGATGCCCCACCGAGGTCCCTGTAAAAGAAGAAATGACACGAACGGGGGGTCCAGTATGCAAAACGGGCCCGTTTTCTGGCCTCCCTGAATATTGATGTGTAGCCGGCTATGCAAATGAGCGTGAGAATGCAGCTCGTGCCGGATGGTGACGCGAATAGACGAACCGGAAGTAAGCCAGCAACCCGCCTTCTCCCTCTCGCGACGTGCCCTTTCTTTGGTTGGGGTCGAATTATAATCGTTGACTTCTCTTGCCAACCTCGAGCTCGAAACAAGAGCAACGCGATTTGTTCAAAATGTTTTTTTTTCAATTACACAATGGCAGAGCGTGAAACAATGGAGCCTATTATACTTCTTACATTAATAATGATAGCAAGAACGTCGTTATATGGAAATTGGCTATTATATTAGAGAACTCGAGAATATATCTTTCAAACTTCGTTTAAAAATTAGCCACTTCTCTCTACTAGAAAATAGTTCTAAAACATTTGAAAAACAGTATAATTGCGACATCAAATATTTTTCGCCTAAAATCTTCACCCCAACTCTCCGCAGCATTGACGCTGCAAATAACACTTCGAGTTCCCCACCAACCAATTTCACCCTTAAAACAGGTGACAATACATCCTCAGGACTAACTGTACGAAATATAACGTCACATTAGCATTGACCTATACTCGTCCACGAAACAACCCCTGCAACAACGTGTCCCAAAACCGTCACCCAGTGAGAAAGCATTCTCGCCGTGAACCCGGCCCTCGGAATTCGAAGAGCAATAACGCCGTCTCAGCGAAGTCCTCGTCGTTCTCGTTCCTCCAGCCACCCCGTCCTCTACCAGTTAACGGCGTTTACCCCGTTGAAATATCTGCTCGAGCCTCCGGCACGAGGCCACGGGACGGGACGGTGATAAACAACGACGGAATTAAATATACAATAAAGCGCACAGATCCTGGACAACGAAAGGGCGTGGTGGGGGTGGAAAGCTGTTGGCGAAACTGCTTTACCGACTGCGCCTTCTACCCCGGCATTTCAACCCCCACCAGCGGCTGCCACCCGCCGCCCGCATAAATAAATCCAATTGGCTCGAATAAAATGTACGAAACGAAGTCGCGCCAATGGCCGGGTATGTATTTTATTTTCTCTCATTTTCCTCTCCACCCCCTCCCGTGTCAGCCAGCCAGCCGGCTGTTTCCTCCCTCCCCTCCGCCCTTCCTTCGCCGTCTGTGTGGTAACGGCATAGCAGGATAATTCAATCACGACTTTTCACGGATTTCCCATCGAAGGAAACACGCCGGTTACCCGGCGGAAAGATTTCGTTTTCTCGCTTTTCCAGGCGCCGACGCCTCTTAAAATAGTGGCGGACTTTCTTTTCACGTTTATTCCACCCCCTGTCTCGCGTTCTGCCGCTTTCTGATGAGTTATAAGTGGTACATAGCTACTCGAACTGGTTGTGAACTTTTCAGCGTTATGAGCACCGACATTGCTATCAGTGCACTTTTCGTCAATCGTTTTCGTAAAACTCGCAGTTATTGTTTTCTATAGATAGATCAAAATTCATGTCACTGTTGCTTTTGGAGTGTTTGAAAGTGGCTTTCCATTTTCAAGCTTCAATTCCAAATATTCGTTTGTATATTTCAAATTTACTTTGATTGCCACACAGTCATACAAATAGGTTTCCACTCACATTTTACTGTTTTTTTTTCACTCTGTTGTATTCCAGTTAAATCAGAATGCTTTTTTTGTGTATCAAAATCCTGTCGAATTTCACTTATCGCAATCCCAGATCGTATGGAAATTATGTTACAAGTACCACATTCGCAGGCTAATCGGAAATAGATGTGAGAACGGTCGAGCCTCTTTAAAATGCAGGAATGAAAACTGGATCACGTGGTCCCGGTCACGCGGAGGGAAGATTTCCTCATTGACAAGGGGAACCTCGTTGAGGTAGGTCACTCCCGTAATTACCTTCTCTCACGGAAATCCCCGGCCGCCTCGAACTTTGGTTTCAACGTTGCGTAGGCCCTTCGCAAGGTCGCCCTTCATCCCCTACAATTAAGCCCCGCGGCAATTAAATCGATAATGCCACGGAGGCGTCCTTTAAGCCCATAACACCGCGACGTTTAATGTGTATCGCGTAACGAGCCCTTCCCTCCGCTCGATTTATAACGAACCACCGAAATTGCGGCACGTCGTTAAGATCCGTTCCCGATCTCCTTTAATAACGTTGCCCACGCTCCGCGTGTAATTTTCGAGCGATCGGCTTGATTCCTTCGGGGCTGATCAAAGGCTCCTGTAATGGTAAGAAAATCGAAACCCTTAACGCGAGCCTTGCTGCTGAAATCGGTGGAAGATCAGTTTAAAAAATGAGGCACCGCTGCAGGAAGGTCTTCAAGCATTCTGAAGAAGAAAGCACGATAAAACGCGTAAACAAGGATTCAATAATCAAGTGTGAGTAAAAATCAATTTTACTTTGTCTTAATCTGCGATTTATTGAATACGCAAGAGAGGTTGCTGTTCGCAGATCCTTAATTCGAAATAAAACTCAGAACATCTAATACCGATAGCTTGACTCTGTAAACCATTTTCAGCTAAGAGATTCTCAGAGTATTCGTCTGTGCATTTTAACAAAGAAAATGATAATGGTTCAGGGGTGCTTTGGAAAAACCGGATAAGAACCAACACCGCCATCTGTTATTGGTGATAAGAACGAGGGGTTCCTTCGCAGTTTCCGGATAAGCCGCTCAGTTCGGGGGTGACGTGACGAGCGACGCCGACGCCGACGCCATGTGCCCAAAATGGCCGCGGATCGTTAAACGGTCACGCGCAAACTCCCCGGGGGGTGGTGGGACAGGGAGGGTTGGTTTTAGGGGTGTCCCCGCTTCTTAATAGGATCGAAGAATAGTTACGACGTCAGATCCACGCAGTTACGCGAAACACTGTTCAAAGATGCGTTTCGAACGAATACGCAAATGCACGGAGGTGATTCAGAACCGTTAGAGTCCCTCGAAGCCTTTGTTCGCGCGAATATGCGCAGGACAGTTGGTAAACTTGGAATCGTATTGCGTCTGCTTCCTACGTCATTTAATTATCGATGCATAATATAGAGTATTTAACATTCCCAAATTTTTTGGAGCGGTCGGGAGAGAAATTTGGCATTACAGTTGCGTGCTGAATATTCTGTTAAAGGACTACTTAGCAACGTACGAGCAGAACTGAGATATAAGAAAGTCGAAGTGATCTGAATTATCGATTAGTTATCAGGCTTCATTTCTACATCTCAAATTGTTAATTCATTGCTTTACTTTGATAACGTAATCAATTACACTATCGGGACCAAAAGGAATTGTCAGAGTATAGTTTGGTGATTGATACCAACCTTTTTATTTGAAAAGTCCCTACCACTGAATTTCACCCCCTCTAGGACAATATGTACGCTGTTCATCCGCTACGTTATTCGAAAATTCGCTGAGCTTCGAAGTAAACGGTAATTCATTACGCGGCAGCGGGCAAATGGTGAACTTTCATTTCGATGATAATAGAATAGATATAGATCCGAATATTAATCACCCCGTGCGCAAATACCTATTAGCAAACATGCCGGATATACCGTTTATTGAAAGCCGAACAAGCTCTCTCAGCGTTTACACATTGTTTAATCGTCGAAATACAACACGAACGTTCCAATGAAACTGAAGGGAGAAGCTCCATTGTTCCCCCTCTCTTTTCCAATCGAGACCTAAAAATTTATCTTCCCTTCAAATTTAAAACATGCACCTTAACCGAATCAACATCAACTATATAAAAATTCAAACTATGAAATATGGTACAATCTCCAATTTCTTGAATAGTAGGGGAGACCGGGGCTAGTTGATTAATTTTTTCGTTTCTAATTTTTATAAATACACCATTGTTATTTTGTTGACTTGCTGCATACCAAAAGTTTACAAATTTCTTTAGGTATACAGACTTAATTTTTAAAATCGTTTTAATTGAGTCTACGTTGTAGTTTTTATGGTATTTAGAGTAGTGAGATGAATAAGTCAACAAACCCCGGCTGCGGGGTTAGTTGACAAATATGATGGGATTAGTTGACTTGACATTTACTTTTCAATTTTAAACCTAGCTTGCAAAAGGCGTATATATATACGCTGTCACAGTATATAAATATATATGAAAAGCGTATATATACGCTGCCAATTCCATCAATATACTATACGAAACGCGTACATATGTATACTACGACCAATAAATTTTTTTATTTTTTTACTCCTTCACAGTGTTATTTTTTTTATTAATTATCATAGTGTTAGATACTGTAATTATTTTGTACTTATTTGTTATGGTCTATTTGGAAGGCCTGAGAGTTTGAAGGGAGGATAGGATGTAAAACTGGTGGGAGTGAGTTTGGAAGGATTTGTGGTGGGGGAAGTGGACTTGAGCAGCTAAACTCTTTGCCTCGACTGCATCTTGACAATAAAAAATGCAATTACTAGTGATATTCCTATGCTTAGTCAAGTAACCCCGTCCGACATTGTTAATATGTTAAGGGCTGTACGTACGAAACCTCCACACACCGGATAAAGTAAAAAACCATAAATTATAGTCAAGGTATCACGTTTCCACAAAATATTCATGAAAAAACATCAAGCAGTACTTAGTGGACAAAAATTCATAAATAATCGAAACAAAAATATTTACTTCCCGCCGACCTTTTTAGATTTTTCATTCTCACTGACAGAACACGCAAGTTTTTGTCACGGCGACACATTAAATGGCAAGCTGATCATTCATATGCTTCAATATCGCGAATCGCAGAATAATTTATTCCATGATACAACAATTAAATGGAATTAGTCAACTAACCTCGTTAATCAACTAGCCCCGATCTCCCCTACCTACACTCTATATTAAAACGCAGAAACTCAATGCTCCTTACTACAAACCTCCCCCGAAGCAAACAAATCTGCAAACACACATGATTTCCTAGTCAAGTTCAATAACACGTGTACCAACCGCTAGTTCGCCTGAATGTCCCAAGGAAAAACATTCCCGGCTGCAAAGAGCTCGAGCCACGGTTAACGAAATCACCCTCCGCGTGGAAAGTTCAACGACCTGCGAGTGCTAGTCGACCCCAACAGGTCGCCATCGAAGTTTCGTTGACAAAGAACGCGAGATCAGTTGTTTAAGGCAGGAACAGTTGGTCCGACACGGCCGCGATCGAGTCGCCGCGCCGTGCAAGCAGTTACGATAGGTGTTCGGGCGCGTGTCTTGCAACGGAAGCAGCGACGTGATCCGGGCGGGTTCGTTGACCGTAAAGCTGCTGTTTCTCGTCAACCTGACATGGGTCGTTGAACTGGTCATACGCCAACCTTTCGGTCACGAAGGTGGACATTAATCTGCGAAAAAGGGTAAGCGCATCCGGCGGCGTGGCGTGTCCGCGCCTCTCGGGTGGATCCCGTCGCACTGTTCTTTCAGCGGGCGCGTGCGCTCGCATGCCAGTAATTGCAAGTGTTGCACTTGCAGTTCGCACATTTCAAATACGCTGCAGTTGGCCACGCCATCTGATGCCCCTGCGAATGTCTTACGGCCCGAAAGGGTTTCTTAAACCTGGCTTGGCATTCGGTCACGCCGCTCTAGGGGCTGGGGACTTCGCCCGACCAGCTTCTCCCCTCCCACCCCTCTGGGCTGACGCGCGAAACCGCGCGCTGCTGTGCCCCGTCACAGGGACACCCTTATGGCAGAGTGTTCTTCATCTGCCTGGTACCATTTTTGTTCGTTTCTTTTCTGGGAGAGTTTTTATATATTCTATCTTCCTGTTATTTTTTTATTTCTGTTTATTCGTGGACTTTGGTAACTAGTGGTAATAATTCATTACGTGCATTGTGTAATGGAAGTTGAATATGATTTTTAAGAGTTATTTAAGTAGGAGTTATTGTTAGTGGAAAATGCAACACAATTATTTTTTTATCTCGACACACGTTGTAACTTCTTTATGGTGTTAGTTTTTATCCCACTTTCTGGTTTGTGCGTAAACTTTTAAGTATTGTTTTCAGCGTCAGTAGTTGGAGGTACCGAATATTTTGCATTTATTGAATTTCTTCGTGGGATATAATTGAGGGAATAATTATTGAGGTATTGCAAAATTAACAGATGAAGTGTTTTATCACAAAGCTTCACATGTTGCTCTTTTACGACACTTTCACTTTGATATGTGAATATTATTGAAATATAGAATTATTGAAATATTATTTGAAATAGTATTGACATATTGATGTATTGAAATATTATTTCAATCGCAGCAGTTCCTTCTCGAATATTTAAATCGGTTACTGTATCTACACTACACTTCTATTATATATTTCTAATCGACACTACATACACGAATTAGGAATAATTAATACATATGAGAATTTCTGAAAGATCCCTCATGATCCGTGATCCATGATCCACGAGATACTCCTGGTGAAACCTCGCGCGTGCCGCCCATGATTATGTCATTAAACCAATTAGAAAGACACAGGAGGTTTGACATTTCGTTGAACGCTCGCTAATGGCTGTCGAATCACGTCACGCATTAGAATAGAAAAGATCGTTCTGTTTGTCCCCGGCTAAAAGTCTGATGACTATCTATGAAAAGGATTGATTGCGCGGCAGGCCGCTTGAATTCTTGGTTACCGCATAATGAGAATTCCTCGTTGATTACGAATAGTTATGTTTAACAATCGGTCATTATCGATGGCTAACGTTACGTTCTATAATGAATGGGACTATTGGCCAAATGTTAATTATTTCTAATGATCCAGCTGGAAAAACGTTTATCATCGATCCGTCGAGCCGAGCAGCTTCACTGGCAATTTCAACGATAAACGTTTCTCGCGTTACAGTCGAAATATCACTGTTTTCTTTAACGTTTTATTTTATCCTCCGGCATTAAACACCTTTAAGTTTGATATCAAATCTGGTCGATGATGTGAATTCTTTTAATAGACTTTTATTCGTAATTTATTAACGACGTGTTAAAAGCTTCATCGCGTGGCGCGCAGGTGCTATAAAATTGTATACCATTCACGTAAAGGCAATAAACGTTCAGTATCAAAGATTACGTATTCAGGAATTCGTTAGGAGTTATTCCTTTCTACATTAAACTTACTAATACTTCCAACCTCCACCCATACCTATATTCACGCTCCTTCTTACCGAATTATTAAATCCCTTCGAGTATCCAAAACGGGACAATCATTCCCATAAGAAATCAAAACTCTCTTTGCCGATCAATGCCAATTAATTCCATATCAACAGAATAATACACTTTGACTTCCAACCAAATATAATAATAAACATCACGGGTATATAGCACCACCATCTGAGACCTAACACCTCGCCATACCATTTAAAGCTGAGGCATTAACCCGAATGAACAATTCGTCAGTCAGATATTGAATAGAATCAAGATTCTCGAGGTGCTCTATTACCGTGCGTGCCAGATTCGTTACGATAAAAACGAATGCGTGCAGATGAGCCGATAGCTCCTTAAGACGTTGATGCGCAATAACGCATTGATCGGCGTCCAATAAAAACGAGCCGCGTACAAGCTCGTCGAGATCGCCTGGCGCGATAATTCGTTAATCATCGAAGCGCCCTTATTAATGACGTTCGGCGTTCCCGTTTCTTAATTGCACCGCCAGTACGTAATCGTATTTGAAACAATATCGCCGCTGTCGCCGCCACAGCACGCCAGGGTAATTAATTCCCCGCGTTGATTTGAGGGATCGTATCGCGAAGGGAGTTGGCGAGGAGCTGTCCAGGGATGCTCTCCTTTCCTCCGTGATTGGCCAAGTCCGCATTCGCCGCTCCTTTCCTCTCATTTCCGTAATAAACTCAAGGCCCCCGCGTCCTTCGACACGCCGAGAGGGACGTTTAAAGGACGTTCAGAGGACGTTGGTTTCCGCTGGTGATTCCAGCACGTTTCGAAAATCGCTCTACTATTGGCACTGGAGCGTGGATCTGATCATCAAATGTGCATTAACGAGGTTCAAGGGAAGCCTTGAAGGTTTTGCGCCAGCAAGAAACAGTATAATTTCGCTGTGCATTCGCCATCTTGCAGCGCAAATTAACGTCCTGAATGTATCATGCTTTGGATCTGTACTTTTTCCCTTTCGTGCAATCTGTTTCGTATTCTGGGTTTTCTGATTACTTCAAGGAAGCGTTAGCTTCTTGTACTTTTAATAGAGAACAGCAAGCTAGAATTCTATCCGGCGAAATCTATTCAAACAACCATAATTAAACCAAGTTTTGACTCCTCAAATTTCCACAGTTTAGAGCTGCCTGTCTCCTACGACGCGATGACGATGATTCGCAACGTTCACTCAATCAAGCCCTCGATACGCAAATCTATGTATATATGAAAGATGCGCATAATTGAGAACTCGTAACGATCCAAGACTGCACGATGGGCCTGACGAAAGAGTCTATTGATAGACGTCCGTGTAGGCGAACAGAATTGCTCGTTCGCGCTGCTTTCAATTGCACCAGCCCTATAAACACAATTATACGGCCGAGTACCATCGTTATATCGTTACAAATATTGTGCAAGAATTCTTCTATAAAAGAAGTCCGAACGAATCCGAACGAGAGGCGCCGGGAACGTTACTGAACAGCCTTTCACCGTGAAAGAACTCGGTAATTGATTGAACCACGTGTTTATTTATCATAGAATAACAGCAGGATTTAATAGGACACTCGTAGTTGAAGGATTCGCTGCGAGAAAGCGTCGATAATTTAATCGGCGTTCGACGTCGGAAGAGCGCATCGGTCGAGTCATTCGTATTCTTAGGCGCTCGGTTTTTCGATGATTCATGCAGTTGTCGATCGCCTTAAAGATGTGCTAAACGGGTGCAGTAATGGTCATGCTAAATAATTTATGCGCCGCATGAGGCAACGTTTATTAATAAGCGTACTTGACGGAGTACAGAGAAACTTTTAATTGTCGCGGGCGCAGTTGACGGGGCCCATTTACGTCGACCATCCGTAGTCACGGCGGTGCCCGTCGCGTGTCTCCGATATTTTGCTGAAACAACACCGCGCCGAGCCTGCATAAAGCGAGCAACAACTAGAGAAAGAATAACATGACGAACGTTTAACGTCTGCCAGCTGCTTTGCACGAGAGCTTCGACTGAAGACGCTGCCAGTACCCTTCAAACCTTACATCCGCCAATTATGGAACAGCATTTCTTCGCTTCGAACATCCTCGTTGAAATCCTTCATACCGAACAAGTATGAGATTGAAACGGGTGAGAGCGAATAATTTTCTATATAAATATGGAGCAGGAAGAGCCGCGATAAGCTCATAGAAGAATTTTGGTCTCGCGAACCAAGTTACCCAGGAAATCAGGCGAAGACGCTCCAAAAAATGCACCAGAATTTTTGAGGATTTATGTGTATGTTTCTCTCTAACAAAAGTATTTCGTAGAAATCCTTCGACTAAAGCACAAGTTCACCGCTATTTCTTTTGTCGAAAGGTAGGTACTTATCGAAATTACGAGCTTTGGTCTTACTTTCAAGCTTCTTACTAGGGTAAAGGACCCAATTACTGTCACCTTAAGGTATTTTACTTAAAATAACGAATAAAGAAACATTTAAATAAAATAGCTTAAGGTGACAGTAATTGGGTTGGCTGCCAGTAATTGGGTCCTTTACCCTACCTAATTTTCGAGACACAAGTGGTACCACTCGGTTCCCCTCGACGAAAGTTTTCCCAAGATGTGTACCTATACATATACCACGCTGCACTCCAAAATCTCCTCGCATTGTTTTCTGTCGTCATCTTTTCGACCCCCAGGAATTCCGACCAATCACCAGCCACTTGGCGACACCTAAAGATTAATTGAATGGCGTGCAAGCAAGAGACACCAAGTTCTCAATGTCACGCCTGCGACTCGGCGGACTCTCGGTCCAAAGTTGTCCACGATTCCAGCGGGATCGTTCGAGAAGCTGCGATCGGAGAGGCACAAGGTCGAGCGATTTGAAAGTGGCAGCACGCGAGCACACGTGGACGCAGAGGCGCGTACTCGCGTCAGCGGAGCCAACGCCTCGCGTATATATCGGCCCGCGAGGACGGGTTAGACACACACCCGTCGATCCAGTATGTAGATTTGTGCAGGTGTCGCAGCGTTTGCTCCGCGTAGTTTTCAATTTTAATCGGTCGACTGAGGGAAGAGAGACGGAGAGAGAGAGAGAGAGAGAACCGCCTGGCTGACAGGGCACACACGCGCGTACACGCGTACCAAACAGCCTCTCTTTGTTTCGCTCTTTGGTGCCCTGCCTTTTTCATTAAATCGTCAAGCACATGAAGCAGCGATTTAACGTTCATTAATCGTTTACAAAGACCATCGTAGGTTACGTTGATTATTGTAATCCTGGAGATTGCAAGGTGCTGATAAGGCGACGAGATGGTAATCAAAATGAAGGTTGCTGCCTTTTGCTCGTTTGCTGGTGATTTGGGTACCTACTTAAAATTAGTGATCTCTTGTTTGAATAAGTAATCGAGTTCCGAGAGTTATCGGTATCATGCAAGATGCTTGAACCGTGTTTAAAATGCACTGCACGGATAGGGTTGCCAACTTTTTTCCGGAAAAATATAGTGCTTTACGGCTAAATGTGATAAAAAATATAGCACATTCTGAAAAATATAGTAGTTTTCAAAGGAAAGCGGTAGAAAATAAAAATACACTGAAATAACCACATCTTATTTCTTAAATGTATATTGTTTTGTGCATTTTGCATTATGAATTAATATATTGTCCTTAACAAACATGTCCAAAGGCTTGATGGTACTGAAAGTTCAAATTAACTTATATGAGGAGCTCATTTTTTATGAGAGACTGGCTCTGTTTCTCTCTTCCCGCCACTTCATATTCATCATAGAAAAAATCTTGTCTGTTAAAGTATAAATTTCCAAATTAAAATTTTGGTGTTGCAATAGAATAAAAAAGTAAGTAAAACTTTAAGAATTTTGTCGATTTATCGAAAATATAGTATTTTACGTACTAAATAACTTAAACCACGCACAGCATGCACAAAGGACTCTTAAGCATTCGAGTAATAACATTGCATTATACCTACTTTCAATGAATTCAAGCACAAGTATAAATATGGCTCCCTCACGTGTCCATTACAGTTACCCATGTAACATATTAACAAAGCTTGCAATCAAGCTTCAGTTCCCCCGATTCCATTGAAGCAACGCAAACAGGGAGAAAGAGGAAGCAATATCCATCATCTGCAAAGCCCATACGAAAAATCACGGCACACTACTATTTCATCCCTCAGCCGCGCGTTATACCAGCGACCAACTAATCAGCAAGAATTATTCCATTACTCGGAAAAAGAGAGCAACCCGGTAGAATATCCGAAAACAAAGAGCTGAGAGAGAGTTAAGCGCGTTATTTTTCCGTTGCATGTATATTAACGACAGAAATACGCTGAAGCGCGACTGGCGGCTTTGTTTGAACGCCCCGAACGGCCGACTTATTATTTCCGTTCTGTTATGCACGAAAAACGCGACAAAAGGTTAAAATCATTTTAATTTATACCGCGGGGTGGCGGCGTGGGCTGGGGGCGGGGGAGGGTGGCGCGAGCGGGGGTAATTCTGTCCGTCGGGTAAACGCGTAATTAGCTATCGACCGGTGGCGGGAGGGAGGGGGGAGAAAAAAAATTCCAACAGCCCCGGCAGCGGCGCGGTTTTCTGCCGAATAATATCCAGAGACGCGTCGCGTATATAGGTATGGCTTTCCCAATTAATGACGAGCAGCAAAGTGCCGCGAGCGGCGCCAATTAACAGAAGTCACATACGGGAGGATCTCTTTCCCATTAATTGGAAGAAACCGCATAATTTTCCAATTAATCAGTGGCAAGCTTTTTTCCTCCCTTGTAATTATTTGGAAACCGGAAGAACCCCGGCTGCGTCGCTTTTTTCCATTGCAAACAATGACTGGCAACCGTGGATGGAATAGCACCGCGGTGTTCCAGAAATTCGCGAGTGGAATTTAGAATTTGACGGGTGGATTAAGCTCGATGTATGATTTAAAGGGATATCTTTTGCTTTCGGTTGAACGTTTCAAATATGTGCACGTAATTCGAGGAGATAAGTTTCTTTTGCCGCGAGGAATGGTCATCCTTTGACGTCATTGCAATTAGTGGAACGGTTTTAATTAAATTTTTCCTACCCCAAGCCTTCATTTAATTTTTCTGCAAGTGGATACTGTCGATGAAATATAATAATGTCCTTTTAAATTATCAATGCTTGTTCAATTAGAGCGCAGCGACTGTTTATGAATGTGCGTTTCGTATGCGATTTAAATTTGCGAAATATTGATAAAACGCTGGATTTTCGCGAGGACAGACGTATATTATGGACATTTTGTTTTTGTATCCTCTGCGTGCCGATGCAAACGAATATTTGTTTTCAGTTCAATGACCAGCGTTTTAATAAATTCAATAAAACGTATTCCATATCGCGGAAGCAAATTGCTATAATTGCACCTCAACTGGACGTAAATTGTTTTAATGATTGTATTCATTTTAATGCGTCGCGGCCAGGCTCGGCGTTATTATGATAATTTATACAACTGACTGGGATCATTTAGCTAAGAGTCGTGTAATTAGCGGTTCGGGATTTTAAATTGATCCTACGATTGCAATTCCCGCAATGTTATTTGTCTTGCACTTTTCAACCGTCTCAAACGTTTTAAAGTGACATTTCGGGTGGCCATTTAACAAATGAAAAATTTAAATTCATATGAAAACAATGATACGCATTTATAAAATGCTGCGCATAATCACAAAATTGAACAACTTCACGGTATTTATGAATCCAGCTATATTTTTTCTCGAGTTTAACACTTTCATCATCCTCAATCTTGGTCACTATGCTTTCTCCGCCCGTAAACGCAATTTTCTCCCGGGATTTTTCCAAATGCCGTGAACTTTTCGCTAGCGATACAGCGATTTGATCGATGCCCCTGGCTAGTCGTACGCTTCCGCCGTAATCTGTCTTTCCGTGTGGCCGATGATCATCAAACACAGATATCAAAGGGGTCGGTTCGTTCCACGGTCTATGAAGAAAGATCTCTATCTCCTAGTGGTCTTTCTCCCACGGTTATATTCTCCTTAGAGACCTGCAGACGAATCGAACTCAAAGTCAGAGATCACCGAGACTCTCACTTGCATTTTAACTATTTTTATTCGCGTGCATGAAACGTATTTGGTGGGGCATTTTGAATCCTCTTCGCGAGTCCTCTTATCAAACCATGGAAATATTCTTATAGGCAGAAGAATCTTAACTGCATCAACTTGACCTATTTTAATGTTTTATTTACAAGTGTACAAGAATTTTAAATATATTAATATCGTGTGGGCCATTTTGAGGCCTTTCGTCACTATCGCGACACTCGGTCACGAGTTTCTTCTCGCTGGAATCTCGCGATATGACGAATGATAAGCCTCGATGCCGCAAACCAAGCCGGAATGCGGCGACGTCCGCTCGAATAATCGCGAGATAATTACTTTCCTGCACACAATTCACCGAAACCGCTCAGCGGCCGGATCTGCAGCGTTCCCGCAGGAGTTGCCGCGGATTCACGAGGCGGACGGACGCGTTAAACCGCAGGAAGGAGCGCTGTTTCACTACCCCCGGATATCTAACTCGCTCGCACCTTCTACGAGGACACTCCAGTTTTCGAACTTCTGTAACCCTGCTCCTTTTGTTTCTCTTTGTTACTTTGCCCCCGTTCTCTAAGCAACTGTCGATGCTACCAAGACGTCTGTCTCGTGAAGGAAGTGCGGTTCCTTCTTTATTCCGTCTATGAAAAAAACGGAAACCAGTGTCGGGGGAGTGTTGAATGGAGTGTTTGAGGTTGCGAGACTGAATAAAGCTTCAAATTTGAGGGAAGATTGCACCGCCATCTCCACTTTAATTGAGTTGCAATCGAGCTGCCTAATTCTGTCAATCAAAGCACGACGGGTGTTCGTACATCTGTTTCATGCAATTGGAGGTGATTCTCGTCAAAGGAATGTTCATCCACGAAGAAACTGGAAGATCGTCAGAAACGATGGATTCAAGGTTTCCATCGAAATAGACGAGGGGATTTATGGAGCGTGCAAGTCAGTAGATCGAAAGCTTATCTGTCTCCTGTCTCGTCCTCTAACCTTTGCTGGATGCTTTCCTCCCTCTTCTCTTCGATAAGGAGGCCTAAACGGTGGTAACAGCGGAAAAGGACCCGCGCGCGTATGTTCGGACGCACGTAACCGAGGACAGGAATATCGGGGGTGGGATTTATGGAGCATGACGGAGATTTACAACGCTCTCCTCGCGTCCAGGGGGCTTCATGGATCGCTGGATCGAGGGGACCTTGCTCCCCTCGCTTTCAACCGGCTACGATCTTCTTTTCTGCCGATGGCCATTGCACCGCTACCTGCACCTGCACCCACGATCGCGTAATCGAGCAACGCCAGATTCTCTCGCGGACGAACTTGCTTTCGATTCCACGGACGGGAATCGCGTGGGAGAACTTGTTGGGATCAGTGTTGCCGAATTATAATCCCTTTTGTTTAATGTGGGGTAAGACGATTTCGGAGTATGACGTTTCTTTTCCAATAATGAACTTGTTGGGCTAGTGGTTTGTGAGTGTGAATTAGAATATTACTGTGTAGTATTTAAGAGTGTTCTCGTTGAAACAAATCCCTACTACTGTTTGCTCGATAAAACTACAAATATCTATCGCGTAGACAGCTTTTACTCAAAACTGGGTGACTTTTAAAACTTCTCTGGGAACTTTTACACTTAATTATTATTATTTCAACTTTATTACCCTTTAAACGTGCAGACAAAAAAAGAAAAAAGAAATGATTTACATAATAAGCGTAAATGCGAGTAAAGGCGAGGCCGCAGAATAAACTGTTAGTAAGCCTAACCATAATATAAACTAAATATTACTTAATACTACGTATACTAATACTAAACATACTTAAAACTAAATAATAATTAAATATGAATGTTAATCGTGAGCGGGACAAGAGGAACGTCACCACTAGGGATATGCTTAATCTAGAAGACCTGGCATAAACCCTATTACAGATTTCATACGGATCTAAAACCTCACTGATGATATAAAAAAAAGTAACTACAAAGTAATCACTAATACCTGCCTCAAAATCTGTTAACACTCCGTGGTCACACCATCGTATGATTGATATGTTGAAATTTGTATTTGAAGAATAGTTTCTAATAAAAGCGATTTATTGTTTCAAATTCGCCAGATTTTTAAATTTTATTATGGAGGTCTAGCAATTTATAGAAATATTTGCAAAAACATATTCTGGAGTGCGATACACCCAGTCTGACCACGAAGGGAACTTCATCCATTATACCGATCGATGAAAGGACACTTTAATATCTACAAGTTTCTTTTAAGAAGTTCCCACATCCAAATTCATCCGTTGATGCCCGCGTGGTTCTATCTTAACCCGTTCGCAATTGGAGCCTCCAGTTTCGTGGCCAGCCAGCTGGTATCGAATCTCTGGCTGCGGGAAGCAGCCAGGCCGGAGGGCGTCGACAACGATAGGTTTATCGAGCGACAAGCTGCATTATCGTGAGAATAACAACGAAAAAAGGCACGAAGAGAGAGAGAGAGAGAGAGGGAAGAGGAACGAGAAGGAGCTGGTGGAGCGCTGTACGCGAAATGGACGCGCGTACGCGGCAGATAGTGCCCGCTTCCGGAAATAAGACGCGTCGGATGACGAAACGTTTAGACGCGTCGAGTGGCGAGGCTCGTGGTATCAACGAACTGTTTGCAAAGTCAAAACAACAGGAGCCGGCGAAACATTTGCACAGACTAACTCGTGGATTCGATTAAACACAGTCGAAAACAACGGGACGGGGGAAGGGAGGGCGATATTACTTCGTCGTCTGTGTCGTTTTTCTGTTTTCGACGATGCATCGTCGATCAGCTGCATGTACGTTCTCTTCGCTCTGGCTCCTTCCTTTCGATTTTTTTGACAGAGGAAGGCCCGATCTAGAGGGGTGCAAACAGGGCCACTGCCCAGAGCGGCAAATTTGGGGGCGGCAGAATTGGTAGAAAGAGAAAATTAAAATCAATAAAAACCAATAAAAAAGTGAAGCATTTTGGAAAAGCGATAAGAAAGTTGGTAAAGCTTTTGTTATTCAACAAATACCTGCGAGAAATTTCGTTCGTTTTAAAAAATTATACTTTAAAATAATTATTTGTAGGTAAATATAAAGGGTGGCAAAAATCATTTTTGCCCAGAGCTGTGGGAGAGCCAGATCGGGCCCTGATACAGAGCTTCCAGTGAATCATGGTACAAAAGTAAGAAATATAAGTTCTGATGGAAGCAGTGTGGAGTGCTTTGAATAAACTTTGTCTGAAATTATTTTCAAATGTGTGCTACTTTGTCTCTAATAAATTATGTTTCGCTACAGAACAATGCTACCGAGTAAATGCAAGGAGTCTCGACCATCTCATGTATTTCACATTTATAGTTAGAATAAAATTACACAATAAATTCAAATACTTTATCCCACGCACTTTTACTCATTTTTTATCAATGAATAATTACTATCTTGTCGATTGCACGACCGTTTTATGGGGCACCGTGTACGTGGACAGCCCGGCTATGACGTGCGTCCATTGAATTCGCGTATGTGACAGGCGTCATGCAGTTTTGCTGTTTCCCTTTTCCCTCCTTGCCTGTTTTTTTTCTTTCCGCGGCAACGCGACAGGTAGTTGAATTTTACAGGTTATTTTATCGCGGCGATCTGCGGGGAGTTAAACGAAACGCGGCGAGTTATTTTCGCGGTATTTCGCGGTCCCTCGACGGGGCAGTACTCTGTTTTACGGCCGAATCGATATTTCCGTATTGCACGATTATAGAAGTTTATTGACGAGCGAGGAGAGAGATCGTCGTGTTATAAATTCTGACTGGTTTCGGGCGCGATCGATTATTCAGGGATGACCCGGCTGCATCTGGCCTTTCGCGGCTCGTGGCGCCTGAAAATACGGCCACGACACAAGATTCGGTTTAAAATTGCTCCTTATTTAAATATTCTAGGGACGTCTGCCACTGGTCGGGCGTATTTGCGTATTTGATGTAATAAGGAAAAACGAAGTTCAAATTTAGCATGAAGCAAGATACATAGAAGAGGAAAAAAAAGAGACGTGTTCATTTTGAAGCTTACTTTGCGCTTCGAAGGAAATGACAGAAGCAGTCTTTAGAAATGGAAATCAACAATCTCTAAAAGTAGATCAGTAAATTATATATCTCTGTGTCCTGATGACATACTCCAGTCTTGTTTGACCCAGCTGTATGATTCTATAAATTACGTCGAACCTTTTCAGAACCAAATAATCCAAAAGTATCCAGCTATTTCGAATTCAAAGCCCACGGCTATTATCGAGTTTAGGTCAGTCGCAAATCTCGTAACGCGAGGGTTGCTTGTAATTGCGCTGTAAATTAATCAGGGTGGAAGCAATATATTTGCCACAGAGCGTATATACTGAATTTTTTAACTTATTTTTAATATTTATTTTCTGTTAACATCTTAGAGATGGAATTTTTTATTGCTAGTTTAATTACCATTAATTACGATGAACTCCCTTATTTCAAATTCAAAGCGTTATCTGGTTTAAGTTTTTCATGAAACAATATTATTGTGATATTTCCAAGCAGGGCCCTAACACATTGTCAACGGACCACGGTTTATTACGAGGGTACTTTTTAGAATCATGTACCTAATATCATAATAATTTAAACAATCATCCAGCTGTTTAACTTACACAAACTGCAGGCAAGTGTTTAAGGTTAATCCTCAATTACTACAAGCTAGCTTCTTTACGTTCGGTATGCTATTACATAAACCGCATTCCGTTGCTACCTCATGAAGCTTATCCCTAAAACGGGTGCGCTTATATCACTCGGGGATCATCGATCGGTGAGTCCAGCTTCGCAGAGACAGCAGACACTCGATATCGTACCGCACGTGTCGCTGTTCAGAATCCCATTTCTCGATGCACGGACCACGGCCATTCCGCTAATTAATGTTTACGATTTCCATTAGCAAGATGCGACCACAACCGCTTTGACTTCCTGCGAGGGGAAACGCGAACGTTCTGCGCGTGTACCTACATTGTTCGGCGCGCATGAATGCGACGGGGAGCGTCGCTGTTCCGCGGTCGACGTCGAAGGAAAAAGGAACTGCTGAGGAATCCTCAGTAGTCGTCAGTTTATTTCAATATAGCGAGACCGTAGATATATGTTCACTAATCAAACGGCAAATACAGTTCTTGAATTACCTATGTTTCCAGCAGAAATAATGTGACACCGAGAACTGAAATCGAATTCGTGACGAATCTAAGTAGTTTCTATTTCCGGTTGATATGTAGAGCGTGTCGTAGTTCTTGCGGAAGTAACCGAACAGAGGACGATTCCACCAGTGAAAATCAGTCGAAAACGTGGGATAAATGTCATACGTGTCATGTTTAACTCCCGAGAAATATAGAGTTTCGAGATTCTTGGAATTGTATTATGCTGAATCCTGATATTGAATTTGTTAGTTACCGCAAACTGCAGGAACGTTTTTGGAACATTTTATTATATAATATAAAAATGGAAATTTTTACATTTACTTTAAGCATCTTATTATAACATTGCATCTTTTGTGATTGTATACTACAAGTGTCAGAATGCATACAATTTTTAAACTTCTCCTTCTTCAAAACATGTTAAGTAACTGCCATTGTTCGCCCAGTTTACGGCATAGGATCTCATAGATGTTGCTGAAATTTCACTGACGCGGTGCAGAATCTTTTTAAGCGTACCGGAAGATCATCGACCTGTTGAAGCAATTTCGAATCTGTGCACGCGACGACGGCGGACGCGACTTGATTTACTTGTGCTGGCAATTACGTCAATTGCGGCATAGGGTGTCGTAAAATCGGTAGGGGGCCAGAACGATACTCGATGGTCCTGTAGTCGGAGATTCCAGACGGGCAACGGGAATTTATGCTGTACATTAAAGCGCTGTGCAGCTTACCCTAACACTGCAACGTGTATTTAATTACAAGTAGCTGTTCTCAAACATTCAGTGACTAGTACCAGAAACGATACCGAACTTTTATGATTCAATATTAAGTATAACATATTTCCATGGAAATCTATGAAATTTACTTCCCCACATTCATTTCCATAATATTATATTGCAATCAAATAGTTTCAAGAATATTTGAAATCCCATCACTAAAGCTCCTATGCACCTTCCAAAATTAATTCATGGCACAGAGGAGTCGACGTTGATGAATTCACTGTGTTAAAAAAAAGAGACGAAAGTGTACTGGATAGAAATTCAACGAATTCCACCGGGTATCACAACACGGGACGCCATTTTGGTGCACCAGCGACGATGGTGACTCGCCTGTTCCGTCACGGTGGTCTACGTGGCTCACGGCAATTTTCTGGCCGTGTCAACTCGCAAAAAAGGAGGAAAAGGGAGACACGATGTCCGAGCGATATCTCGAGCGGCGAGACCGCGACGATAGTTACGAATCGACGTACAATGCGCGCGGGTTATCGGACTCGCGAAATTATCGCTTCGGGGACGCGAACAAATTGGCCTGGGCGATATTTATAAATTATACTTCGCGCGGGCCACGGCTTTTGTCCTTTCAGACGACCGCTGGCCCGACGATTTTGTTATTTATTAATGGGCGACAGCGCTGTAAATCTTCGCGCTTATCGCGCACCCATAAATTTCACCCCTTATTACAATCGACCGCGGATGCTTTCAAGTATATACGCGTTTAAACGTTTAAATCCTGGTGTACCGTGTAGCTTTTGACCGAAGCTTTTGATTTTTCGAATTTAAAACGATTTTTTTATGTTAAAAATAGATTAATGGAGTCCCTCTAGATTGCTTCGCTTGCTGAAAACTTTGAAAAATTGAAGCGTATAATGTTCACTAAATTTAAGGAAGAATGAAGCAGTAGGTACCTATTCCTGAATCAGAAATTTTTTCAGAAGTTAGCACAATTGTGTAAAAATTGTTATTCAGAATTAAATATTAGCAATAACACTCAAGTTACAGATTTTAAATTCCAATGCTATGTTTAAAGGAAAAGTTGTTAATGTTTTTCCTTCGAGCAAACCTATTGTCAGGTATGAGTGCCAGCGCCACACCGGAGCACAAACAACTTAAAGTGCACAAAAGGGCTGTTAAAAAATGCGTACACACGGCACGCAGACGAAAACAACAATGGAATGAGATTCGATATTTCATGTAAGGGTCAAACCGCGAACACGGCCCCGTAACCACGAACATTTCCAAGGTACGTGCGTTAAAGTGCAACGGAAATTGCGCGAATGGCCACGGGATGTAGTTTGGATTCTATGGGGTTTCGAAGTTATGCCACGGAAGTTCGACCGCTGCAAATACCTCCGCTGTTTGTATTTGCGTTCACGTGCGCGCTGGAATTGTGTGCTTTTCTGCGGTTTTTTCATCGTCATTCTGTTCGACGGGATTGCATTCTAAATATCGCAAGCATGATGGGAAATATCGCGACATTTTAACTGCTAGCTCCAAAAATTTGTCGCTTTCAGTACACAGTGACATTATATTCCATAGGTACTACATACAAACTGTTCGAAAATACACTTCTCAACATTTTCCACTTTTTTTTTACAAATATCACTTTGATCTTCTGATGTTACAAATACTTGGAGATACGAAGGAGTGTAAATCAGAATTAGGTATTAGCTTTGCAGAAAGACATTTACAATTAGAATATTTAAAGTGCTATATCAGATCAGGTGTTAAATTATGGACGTGAAAGTTGATAAAAGAAACTTTTATTTTTAACTTCGATTCACAAAGAAACAACAAAAATGAAACTGTTTAAGCTTGAGGTAAAATTTTACTACTGGTTTGCCCACCAGAGAAATAATAGTGATACGAATAATAACTAATTACAAATAATTAAATGATAAATAACTTAAATTCTACCTGCTCCCCAAAAACAATCTCTAAGCGCAGGAATTTATCTAGAAATGGGGTTTGAACAATCGGAAGGTATAAGAAGAAAAATGTATGTGGAATTTTAATGAAGATAGGCCTTCTTCCAGCGATGCAATTTCTCGAGGGAGAATCTACAATAAAACTACAGTAAATTGAGTAAATACTTCCGTCGATCTTTGTCCGTGTAATTCCAAGTTGCCTGAAAAGCTGGTCTCGTTACTTTGCCCTGCCACACTTGGCTCGCCTTATGCTCGAGCATCCGCAATTTCTGGACACGTTGTGTATGCAAATTCCCGCCACATGTCTAGCGCAGTTCAATGACCAAAGTAGCAGCGACACGCTGTTGCGTACCCGACGTCATGAACAGCACAATGCAATGCAATTTTCGTCGAACGTGCAATCGCGCCAGGTGCCCACGGTTCCAGAAAAGATCCTCGAGCATTGCACTCGCGAAGCAAATCCCCTTTCGAGACATCGCGACACGGTGGAACAACGCGACAAACCGGAAACACGTTCCGGAACGTCCCTCGGGGGTTGGAGGATTTTTTTTACGAATTTCGTGCAAGCAACTGCTTCAGAGGAGGAGCGAAAGAGAGTGTAGTATACATTAAACTAAGCTCCAAATGCTATAAAATTCTGAAAGGCACTGTAAAAATTTGATGTGAGAATTTTTAGCAAAAAATGGATATTGAATGGAAATTTTCTTTCCGTTGGTATTTGTTGCCTAGGTAATTTATCTTTTTCTCGAATTGATGATGGAGGTGAAGTTCGTGTTTGGAAATGGTCGTAATGATATTCTTGACATCCATCACCCCTTTTTGACACGCAAATCAACTATTGTAGAAACAGAAGCAGAGTATAGACGGCTTCAGTGTTTAAGCATGGAGATAATAATTAATGGCGTGAAGACACGAGGTGGATGGAATGCTTAAGGGGGTGGAAATCGTCTAAGGGAAAATGGCGCGACGTTTCGCGCATTTGGGGTGAAAAGCTTGACCCGTGCAGGAGCACTTATGTGAGGGATGGATTTTTTTTCGTTCGCCCAATCGGCACGCCATAAGAGAAAGATGGCGTTCGCCGTAATATATGCACCCCACCTTCACGTGCGTGATTTTCGTTGGGGCCGCGCACGTACGCGACGCGCGTGGAAAAATGGGCAGATGCTGTGCCGTTGAAACTTTCAAAATGTCGAACCCGTTTCAAATGCCGTACTGATTTGAAACAAGAGGGAATTGGGAATGAAAGAAAGAGCGAGAGAATCTTTGGGTCATATAACGAAGTGTGTATGTATAAGATAGTAGAAGAAAATAGTGTTAGAGAATAATAGTTGTAGTTAATTTAATTAATGAAAAATTGAATGAAAGTTTTCGTTGATTTTTGATTATATGACGCTACAATTTTAAAACTAAGTTCTTTGTGGTCGTAATAACTTTCCCGCAGAAGTGTATCGTTAACATTCCGACGTGAAAATGATTAGAAGCAGCCCACCATACGGAGCAGAATCGTTCTGGCTTCGAAGAAAAAGTAAAAAGTGCAGCTGAGGTTGATAAAACGAACCGTGGCGTGGTTACTGTTCAAGTCTGTCAGTTCTTTATCATATCTTCAAGATAAAGTAGAATTTTTCGAGGGGGCCTAGGTCAGTGGTGTTCAACCTTAACCTTACAACACGATATTTTCGTCACTTTGAGGAATGGCGTGCCACGGATCTAAAACTACTAATAAATACAATAAATACTAAATATTCTTATTTTGTGAAAGCTGCTCGTATTCATTCAAGAATAAAATAATGCCGTGTTAGGATTAGCTTTAGTAGTAACATTACAGTAAACTTCCAATACCTATTTCACAGAAAAATAATGTGCCTTATATTTAATAAAACAATCCTACGCTGTCGTATTTAAAAAAGTCCTCAACTACTTAAGTAGATTTAATTAGATTTAACATTAACTATCTTCCCAGAAGCACACGAGTGTACTAAATAAATTAAACGAATTCAGAAACACCATAAATCATGAAAAACACAAAGACCCACGGTCAAGAAGCATTCCCCCAGCAATAAACAAAGAAGAACGTACTTTCGCGTTCTGAAGGAAGCGCAACCTCTAATCCCCGTCCGAAATTCACTAAAAACCACAGTCTCATGATTACCGACACCCAAAATTCCCTCGCAAACGAAAGCAAAGCAATCACCGCGAGAGACTTCAATCGGACGACGCGCAGAGAAAGCGGCGTAACCTCCGTGAACCTCGCCCCTCATGCAAATACCCATCTGGAGCCCATGAACGAATACAATTTGTCGAGGAAACGGTACGCGCCATGAAAAATATCATCGCGACCGACACATGCTAATTCAACGACGATACCGGGATCCGCCGTGCGATGTCTTATCTCTTTACGAGGCGGTGGGGGCCCGCGCCGCGTCGGTTAAAAAAGGAGCGGCGCAGGAGCGTGGGGGTGGCGTCGACGTAGGGACGCCTAATAATCACCCTTGTACCGTGGCCCATTCCCTCTCCTCGAAGACAGTCGGGGCTCTCCATTTAATCTCGAGGTGACAAATGGCCGTGGCACTGATTCGGTGAGTCAAACATAATCCTGTCACCGCATGCAAACATCGATCGGGGACCAATATCGGTTCGAGACCCATCGACCACCCCTCGGAAGCCGACGGGAAGGGTACGAGGGACCGCCGAGGAGAGGACACGTCGCCGATTCGGCCGCCGCGATCGATGGGAACGCGTCCCCGCGGCTACGCTCGAGAACCGTTCCTTCCATCGCCGTTTCTATCTGCTCGCCGACGTTAGGACTCGGCGCGATAAGTTTACGCTCCCCGAGGGGGATCCGGGGGAGAGGGGGGCGTGGAGCAATGTCGTTTATCGTCGATCGGAGAAAAATATCGGCTTATCGCGGGCGCGAATTGTCAATACGCTTATCAGCTGGCCGCTCTCTTCACGCAGGAATATTGATTTTGTGACAATTTATTTGCGTCCCCCTGTTGTTTGGTTTAACGTTTTTCCAGCGGGGTTCGCGTCTCTTTATTCGGTGTCGCGTGTGGGCTTCGGTTCCCTTTGCTTCGAGCGTCTCTTTGGGGGAAGGAAGGCTTCTTGGATGCTATCGGGAAGTCGGAGTAACTTGAGCTGCATTCTAAACGTTTGCAGTCGCCGCCGGGTTCTAGACAATTTTTATTTCTTTGGGGGATTCGAGGTAGTCTTTTATTACTCTGTTTGGTAAGCCTGTATATGCTAGTGTGCTGAGAAGTTGTTTGCAAAGTTTGCTAATTTGATTTCTCATCATTACTCAGCAACTGCAGTCCTCCATATTCTCCTAACGTGACATTGTTTGCTCGGCTCATTTTAACGCTACTCGGACGCACTCGGTTGTTTGCATTGCTCGATAAATGCTGAAGAAATTTGCTTACGTCGCGGTGGCTCGACACGCGTGACATTCTAATTCATACCATTTCATTTTCCGTTACCATGCGCTCCTAGGTATCCGTTTTCTGTCGCTACTACCTGCTTCAGAAGAAGCTTGTGTGCTCTCCGGTAAATTCAAACTGATAGATTACCTACGATCTGCAGCAAGAGCCTTGAGATATAATTTCTTTGCAGCTTCAAGGACAAGAAAGTCACCGAGACTGTATCTCGATTGAAAGATCGCACATCGATTCGCGAGCGGGACCAGTCACTTCGATTACAAGCAGTATCAAGGCTCTTGAGGCAAACAGCGGTCGCTCCGATGCGCAAGATAACGCCGATTTCGCGTCTGCTCGCGCAAAAGTGCAGGGTCATGCGCTGCACAGCCAGGCGTCGCGTCGCGACGAATCGATAATTAATCGCTAATTATTAACCGCGACGGTCCCGTCTCTAAACAGATTTCTACCTCGCTCGCGGGCATCGACACCATTCGCACGAAAATAGTTCGCGCCTGTTCTACGTAGACCAATGAAATTAAATCGTCCTCTTCGCACATTTCCATCGACACAATTTCCCGGAACTCAAAAAGCACTCGTCTGCTCGCGGCTTACAACGAAGTTTGGAACCGTACATCCGGTTGGTAACCGAGAATCTGTGGCACACTATTTTTGGATATATTGGCGATTCCACTTGTTCCTCCCCTATCTTTTATCGCGCTCAGCTTGCCACGATTCCGAGCACTCGCGACGAGAGGATTCTAGGACAATAACACCAGTCCACTGTATTCTGTCTTTTTTTCGTACAAAATGACACATCTGAAAGTTCAGCTTCTATAACCTCCTCCGAAAGAAGAGTCCAAGTACTCCGATAATTATTCGACAAAGATTACGCAGCTTTTAGATTCAACGCGCAATAAATCATACACTTTTGTCAGATTTAATTATTGCAACACAATATCGATACCCCTTGTCACCGATACTTATCGCGACGTACATGTTAACCCAGTGCTCGACAGAATTATCAGATACTCATATATAACGCTTCTTACACGAACCTGGCGATGAAGAGTTCACTAAAAATTCACAAAAATTCGTCGTACGAAAAATACCTGAGCACGTTTAAATCTAGCGACGTTAGCGATTTTTCACCAGCGCAGCAGTGGTTTCGCACGTGGAAAGGCACGCGAACGAACGGTGTCCGCGTACGTTCAGGTTTTCTGAGACGTGACTTACTTCGGCGAAAAACGACATCCTGGCGAGTAGCAGAGCTCGCCTGGTTGGCGATCGCTGATAAATCCCGGGTGCTTATCGGTCCTCACTGGGCCGCGTCCGTCGGTACTTTTCCATCATCGATCCCGCGCATCGTTCGGGTTTCGTTAAATCTCTCACTTGAAACACCCACTGTGGTCGACGATCTTTCGGCAAGTCCAAGAGCACGGTATGAAGTTCCTACTTTCTGAACACTACGTAGGAACTCTATACCTCGCTGCTGGATCTCTACCATATATGAACAAACTCATTCGACTACTCCCATCGTGTGTCTTCTTTCTTCGTTCTTCTGCAGGCTGGCTCTTCGCACTTTCGGGTAGCGCCCACTTAGTGCTCACCACACTGTCCCCTCGTCATCGTCCAGGAAAATTGCTTACCGAGCTTCGACTTGGTTTAACGTGAGTTAAATAAAGGCGAGTGGGTGTGCACAGGAGTGTGTGGTAAATCGGAGCGTGTGGCTGCAAGGATTGTGGAGGACGCGGTCACAGTAATCGCGACAAGGTCTCGATCGTAGGCTTAACGCCAGTTGAAATAGAGTAGCTGGATTGGAGAAGTACATACGTGGCGATTTCGAAGTAGATAGTCACAAGGATTGCGTAAAAGGAGGCGGCAGCAGGAATCGCGTCAAGGTCTCGTTGCTGGATGCAGGATTAACAGGGATTAAATCGGAGGAGCTAGATTCCGAAGAAAACTCGTGGGAAAGAGAATGAAGTAATCCTAAAACTTACGCCTGTGTCCGGAATATACAGATTTCATTCAGGTCTCACCACACTTCGTCCTCCACCAATGAAGAATGATTCCTTCAGCCACGACGAAGTACGAGCGAACGCGAGTCAAATTACAGGAATTCACATCGAGGTAAAAAATCGCGTGGCGGATCGAAGAAAACAGTCACAAGGAGTATGCAGTGGTAGCTTCGAGTAGATATTTAATCGAGAATATTGAGGAGAAATAGTCGCAGCCACCATCACCACCAAACCGGCTAACAATTTCCACTGAGAAGAATAAATCGTTAAAATAAAAAAAAAAGAAACGAGGCGCGTGGATATGTGCTCGCTCGGCGTGGGTCCCTGGCAACAGCGGTGGACCCCGAAGAGACGGTTTCACCCGCGATTTCGGCTCCGTCTGGCCATAGCGGAAGCCAGGAGGAGGCGTTCGTAGCGACAACCGGCCAGGGGTGGGGAGAGGGGAGCCGGTGGACGGGAGTTTGAACGGTTTTGTGAAACCTGCTCGCACGGAGGCCCGCGAAGAACTGAAGAGTTCTCCGTGGGGCATCGGGCTCGGAAACACACATGACGAAGACACACACGAGCGGCCCTCCGACGGTTCCCCTCTCCTTCTTCCGACGTCCACCGGCGACACTGACGCCCCTGGCGGTGAAGAATGACACCGACGTCCGAGAGGAAGAAGAAGAAGACGTCGAGGAAAGGGAGACGGGACAGGAAGGAGAGGATCGCCAGGCGTGGATCTCGATCGGGATTGCGCGCGATCGAGATCACGCTTGGGCTGCTGCGAGGAGAAATCGATGAAATTTATGGTTTTTTGGCGAGGGGGCTTTTTGCCGCGGTGCAGTTGGATGTCCGTCGAGTTGAATGATACGGGCGGAAAATGATTTTGAGATGTTTTATGGGACGTGTAGTCGTTTCGAGGAGCGTCTGGGAATGTTGGAAATTCTTTGTGGTCATTTGGATCGATGCTGGGTGTTAAAGTTGGAGCAGAATAAATATGGAGAGCGACTGCGTAATTCCTTGGGGGATAGTATTGTCGTTTTTCAAGCTTCGTGCTTTTGATTGGTGAAATCTGTGACCTGCGTGGAATGAAATACGGGATCTTGGAAAAAGGTACTGCAGAGGAGAAAATTGTGTTAGTGGAATTTTGGAGGAAACTTGAATAGCAAGAAGTAATACATACGTGACACTTCATCCACAAGGATTATTCGCCGATCATGAATATTCACGGACACATAAATTGCTCTGATCTGATTGCCTTAATTACTTACGATGCCCCAGCGAGGCACATGCGATCTAGGCCTCTCTTTGTTTCGAGTCTACCTAAATATCAGTACTATGCGATTGATCCTATTAACAGAGCTATGAGTGTTGCCAACGACTACTTTAGTGGCATGGACCCTTTCCTGGGGTCTCTTAATTCGTTCAGGACGTCGTTACATAAGTATGTATATCACCTACACGGTGACAGCTACATAGTGTATCCATTAAGTTGACTTATTTAGTTTATTATTTACTTAATACTGTTTAATTTAAATGTGTTCGGACTCTGTATATTGCACTGTCTTATATATTCCACACACTATGGGTATTCCTGTATAATAATAATAATAATAATTCTAAAGAACGTTCAGATAACGTCGCTCGAAAAAATAATGGAGCACGTTGCATAAAACGCGACTGTAGCTTCAAAATAGCAAGTCACAGAAACAAATATCGAGCCACAAATTTAATATGCACTGCGTCGAATGAATTCGTTCGACCGAATACCCACGATTCTGCGCCTGACAGCCCGAAAAAAAAACAAGGAAACAGATCTGCAAACATCGAGATAATGTTATATCATCGCAACTGGTCGAGATGAATCGCGAGGTCGATCGGAGGAGACGCACCTCCGATGAAACGGAGGAAGAGGAGGCCGTACACAATAGACGATCCGACGTTCAAAAGGAAAGTCGAGTCAATTGAGCGATTCGATTACTGGACGATTAATAGCACCGACCGCTGCTTGCACACGCTTAAACGCATTAGCCCGATCAACATAACCGCCAGTGAGTCGGTGGAATGATATCACAATCGCCCGATTAGAATTTACATGAAACAGTTTCACCGCCGCGTGCTTTAGCAGCGATTTCCTTAACAATGACCATGTGTAAAATATTCTGTCTCGACGGTTTGAAGAGTGGAGAACGTAGACAGCAATTAGCCTTCGACGCAACTCCATTGAAATCGGAACCAAAGCCTTCTATCATTTTCTATTCTCCCATGGAAAGCACAGCGAGGAATTGCTTAAAATTAGGAACCCAATTCATCGCGCCGGAGGTTCTATCCCTCCCGTTGTTTCTTTGGCTGCAGAAGCCAATGGAGATATCGCCTGTGCTCGGTTAACGATTCAAAGCAGCTGGCGGCAATGACCACCCGCTGGACTAATCAAACTCAATAGAACAGGGGTAGACGGGGTATGTATCGCGCGATAAAAAATCAATGCACAAAGCGACGGTGTTGAAAGAAGTCTAGAGACTTAGACGAAGCTTTCTGCATTCCTTTTTCACGGATGGAATAGGTATAATATGTGATATGGTATTACTCCATTTACTTTCATCACCACAGATTGAAAGACGCCCAGGAAATATAACAATCTCCCCGGTTATTGTGAAATTTGCTATGCCACTGAAAATGTGGAACTAATAGGGGCGACTTGAAGAGGTAGGTGGGGTTTACCAGTCGTGCCAGAGGATTAGAGACGTCAAGCTTGTCAGGAAATGTTATTTCTCGGACGACTTATGTTCCCAGTCTGGAAAGAGGCCTGGACCAGTAGCAAAGGGCTCTGTTTCATCTTCGAAACCCTCTCCCCGAAAGGCTGCGGCTAACAAACACGTCAGACAGATGTCTAGCAGCCGCACTTGCATACCGAGCGAACACGCGTGCAGCGTGCACGCATCTCGAAACGGTGGAACCACAACGAAACGGGCCGGCCATGTGTGAATTGGCTTTAAGTTGTGTCGCAGCCACGGTACACGTGCTCCCGTATGTACGCTCCCTCTTCCGCAGTTCTCTTCGACTCGTGGGAACTTTTTTTTTCCTTCCAAGAAGAAGAAGGCTGCTGCACGCCCGCATCCAGACCACTCGACCCTGATATCGGCCCTCCCTTTTCACCGCGTTACGCTGTCAGGCTTAACACCGCGACGAAAGTTTTCTTCGGCAATGTTAGATCAACGATCCCTGCATACTGTCGGCATTGGGTTAACAAGAACCAGTGGACCTACGGAAAATGTCCCCCAAATAACATTTCACGATGTGGGTTGTAATTTTCACCCATTATCACTATGGGAATCTACTATTGTGCAGTTTGAGTATGATAGACTCCTTGTCAGAATCAGAAGAGACACTGAGGCAATAGGACTCGCTTCACACTAGGTACTCTAACCTTCCACACTAACTAGAAACAGAATCTCCCCTAACTACTCGGTAAAAGCAACCCCCAAACCTCAAGGCACCCTGCGATGCTATACCTACACAAATTAATATCTTCATCCACAGTCCTCCACCTATATCACAATATCATTCATGCAACGTTGCAAACATCTCCATCAGGATCAACAGTCATGAAATCCTGTACCGTACGTCGTGCCATTAAAGACGCATTGAGGGCGATCGACGCGGAAAAAGATCATTCGTGATCGGAAGCACGAGCCTCCTCGTTAGGAGGTCAGCCAGCAGAGACACACAGGTGGTCGAGTTTTCTTTCAGCGCGGTTCATAGAAAAATGCGGCGTTCGTGTCTCCGATAGGAGGAAGATAGCCGGAGGATACGGATAATCTGGCCCGGTAGGCGTTCCTCTCCTTTTTTTCCTTCCCCCTCTCCACGGGCAAGAAAAGCCCCAAGGTAGGGTAAACACAGGCTCTCGCCAGGCGGAGAGGATAATTAACCTGAGCGAAGGCACGGTTTAACGAGTCCCACGATTCCGCCGCGGGGATCACGACACACGGGGATCGACGGAGCGGGTAAAAAAACCGCGCGGCTCGCTCGTTTCGTCGCGCGTTTTTGCGCGCGTGTTTCGCTGTCTGGATGAAAAACCCAGGGAGAGGGAGGGGAGGGGGTAGAGAACGGAGGATCCCGTCACCGCCCGCGATATCGCGGATCGCACCTGTTCCCCGTCGCTCCACCGCTCGAAGGATAAAACACCCGGGAGTGTTTAACGACTCTTAGGTTGATCGTCGTCTAAATTACACGGGCTGGCTGCCGGTTTCCGGGATAGGCTGCGGGACCGGTTGATTTGCAGGATAATTCTGGTTTACGCGCGGCGTTTCCGACGAGCACACGCATAGGCCGTGATCTCTCTGGATAGGATCGGGGAGAGGGATGGAGCCACTGTCGTCGGATCGCCGTTCAATATGGCGGCCGGTTGCCGGTTTCTCCGAATGCCCCGGCCGCAATTTTCTGATCCCTTGATTGAATGTAAATGAGCGTAGATAACGGTGAAACCACCTCCGTGACTTTTCCACGCTGTATCTCCGCCGCGTATCCAGTTGAATTTCCATAGCGCGTTTCTGCCTGGATACGCGGAACTAACGCGAGAGCCTCCGGTATCCCGTGGGTATCTATCGGGCGGGCGTTAATGAATTCCACGGTCCGGGAGCCGCTTGGAAATACAGCGGGGGCGTTTTCTTTTTAACCTCCGGATCGTTCTACATCGCGCGATACGGCGGCGTTTGGAACGCGAGGCTGTCGGGTTGCCATAGACGAACGAAGGGGCTGCGAGAGGATGAAGACGGAGGTGGTAGATCGGACCAGGGAGGACGTCGGGGGCCTTTGGTGGGGCGGGCGGGGAGGTAGACGGAGCAAGGGGAAGAGGAGACCCCTCCGAGAGAGATCAAGGTTGCAAAGTAACTCTGATGACGCAATCGCCTGCAGCTGCATCCGGCGACATCTAATTGCTCTCGCCTTGTCATGCCAGCGGCATTATATATCGCGACCGACCGATCTCCCTCTCGCGCGGCCCTCTCCTTTTTCTCCCTCCTCCCTCGTCCGGCCGTGGACCCGGCGGACTTTTCGTGCCGGACTGCCAACGAGGAAGGAAAAAGGGGAGACACGCTCGCGCTTTAGCGTAATATACGGCGACGTTAAATGATAGCGTGGCCGGGCGCGGATCACGAGTCCAATTTGCGGCTGCACACACCGGCCGCGGACTGATGATCAAGATTCACCGGCTGGTACTTTGTCCAGCTACCGCGCGATCAATTTCACCCCTCGCAGGCGCGAAACCCAGCCGATCTGGACGCCGTCTTTCCGACGTGACCGCGCGGATCGGAGGAATCAATAGCAGCTGGGTGGAACTGTGTTTGCGATGGTCATCGTCGAGGTTTGGTTCATTAATTCTCTCCCTGCAGGAAGTGGGAGAGGCACTTTCTGCGGCGGTCTAGGTTGTAAAAGCAGTTGGGAAGTTAAGGGACCATGGCACACTCGAGTGTCGAATGTAAAGAGCTGAGGAATGTAATCCGTAGAGTTCGAGGACATGGGTATACTACATTCAGGGTTTGGGCGTATTAAGGTGATCAAACGTTTTGAGACAGGCTGACTCTTGTATAAGTAGCGAAGAACACATTTGGTTGCTTGTACGTTCAAGAGGCTCGCTTAACTACGTACTAGATGAGTGTGTCTACACTTTTTCTACATTTCCTGCTGGCCTTGGCAGCGAAATTGAGCTTCTTAGTCACCACAGGGTCTGCCAGAGACATTCAACATTAGCTTCTTTTACTGGACAATTAGTAAAGGTTTGTTTTAAGAAGCTGGTGGCTTGAATACAAATTCCTCCTTTCGTAATATCTACACCTTCTAGAGCCAGCAGCAGACCAGTTCCTTTTTGCGGAAAGGCTACGGTGGATCTGTTTCCAGCGAAACTAAACCGGGCCTTAATTAGGATCCAATTTACGATACGACGGGACATTACTCGCACCGATGCACCTACCGGGCGAAGAAGCAGCGATCGAAGCGAAGCAAGGAGCTCGCGGCTACTTGAACTTGGGCCAGGATGAACGGGCCGCTGCCGGGCAATAATGTTTTTCCCCTCTTTTTATCGCAATATCGATCCACGATCGACACACGGCCGTAACACGCTGCAATTTAGAAGATGACTCGGCAAGTAAACACGGGTACTCGCGAATCATTCTCGCATCCGCGCACGAGGTGGAACTCGTTTGCGGGTGAACGAGAGATCGGACACGAAGATTCGATTCGATCGGTGGCCCCGGCGAGAGGAAGAGGAGCATCGCTCGGACCGGTTTCAAGGTGAATAGCAAGGTGCTCTCGCCCGTCGAAATTGCTCCGTGTTACGAGCCCGCGGTGGAACGTCCCTTCGCGAGGAGGAAATATCGACGGGGACGAGAATCTCGTGGAACGGGGCGGGCGAGGCTGCGAGGACAATCTCGAGGTCCTTTCGTTACCATTCCAGGGTAGATAGAGAATGTTCGAGGGTGGTTTGCTATCGAATTTCATCGAAGCTTCAAGTTTATTCGGGGACTGCTGTCTTCCGAAATTAGGGTCCAATTAAGAGGGTTCCCTCCGCAGATTTGATAACGCGGAATAGGAATGATGAAACTGCCACATACTTGGATAAAAGGGTGGCAATCTTAATCCGCTCTTACCGACCACTTCCTTTTTATCGCAAGAAATTTCGCCACTCATCAACGAACTGATCTCCAATTTAATACTCTGACCACTCGACCGTCGAATTCCCCTACGAAAACCAACGACCTCTCTCCGTCCCTTGGAAACGCGGAAAAGGGGGAAACCTGGGAAGCAACGGAACGCCCCCTTGTTCGAATCGCTCTCCAACCGAGCTCGTTCGTCTGAACAGAGCGAACGCTGAGATCCGTCGACACTTCGCCGGTGCACCGCGGCAATCAAACTTGCCGAGGGCTGCTGAAGAAGCCGCCGAGGCACGGCAACTCCAACGAGTCTGCCTCGCTTCCCTAAAATTATGAAACTCTCCGCGAAAGTCTCGGTCATTACTCGCCTGCCAGCGAGAGGAACGCCGTGGAGGAGGGAAGAGCACACAGCCGACGGGGGTCTCCTCGACGCGTAAAACAGAACTTTAATACCCGAGTGGCGCGCTCGCGCCGTTCACTAGGACGAGATCGAGGATGCGCGCGTAAAAACGCCTACGTGGTCGTAAACGCGCGAGGGGATGAAACGTGGCGCTCCCCTCGACGGGTCCCTCGAACCTTCTCCCGCGAAAATCTCCCCCCACCCCTTCCGGCCCGCGCATCCCTTCGTCGAGTCACGAAATATGGATAAGATTTCGTTTCGAGTGGCGGACGGTATTAGAATCCACCAACACCGACGACGGAAACGAGGAGACACGGTGTAATCTGGGGGAGAGCTGGGGCTCCTGGGACAAGATATTATTCCGAGCTAATAAGGTGGATATTGAAAATTACTCGGTGGATCTCTGCTTGCCATTGGAGCGCGACCTCTGTCCTTTAAAACATTCTTTCTCATTGTTAGTCGTGCTGGGGGGCTGTTGCTTGGATGACTTGATACCCGTTTTCTGGGTAAAGAGTTGCAGAGGGGTGGGGCTCCGGGTTTATTAGAATAGCTATTGGGGTAGCGTGGAGAACTGTGGAAAAGAAAGAGAAGAACCTGTTAATGGGGTGGTGTAAAGGATTAGAAAGCATTGAAGAGTATTAGAAAACTGTGAATAATGGAATAACTGTAAAATGTTGTAGTTAATTATCTCTTATGTAGATACAATGGAAGTTAATTGTAGATTTAAGATAAAAAAAATCTTGACAACTGCAGAGAGCCGTAAAGAATTGCGAGAATTGGCAAATGATCGCGAGGCGTTGCGAAACCCTGGTTGCGAGGAACTCTTAGCCACACAATGTTGTGCGATGTTCGGGACTGAAATATCGGAGGATGTATCATTTCGTATCGTTGCACAATATCGCAGTTGCATGACGCGTCTATGGCGAAATCTAGAGCGCGACTTAAGCAAGCGTCGCGGTTTTCATTCATGGAATCGGAGGGGGCCAACCGTGTCGAGATCGAAAGGGTGAATTCGGGGGACGATGATGTCACCGAATATTTCCGGTCGGTGCATCTTTGCCAAGCCCACCGGAAGAAAAACCGACGCGAAACGTTGCGAGCGCGTTGATGTCGAGAAGCCCACGCGAAGGATTTCTCAACGGATTGGTGAATCATCTTCGCGGTTTCCGGTTGTCATGAGTCACCCTTTTCGGATTCAGAATACCCGACAGCCACGTTAATGAGCAGATGCCAACAATGAACGACATAATTAGTGAAACGGATAGATAATTATTCGGGGAACAAGGGAACCTTGAACATCGCAGATACAAGGATAAGTGGAGTCCACTCAATGTTGCAATTTTTACATTATTTCACCGAACAACTTGCTACAAACGTGGTGAATTAAGCAGTTAAGCGCATGACATAACAACAGCATGGAATTTCCTTCGTCAAAGTGACTCAATTGTTGTCGAATGTGCAGCCCGCTGTGCGATTCACTTCGAAGCCAAATGTCGGTGAAAACAGCAACAAGATGGATGCCATCGCTGAAACACGTGAAGAGTGTACGAGCGTTCGAACCCCGACCGACCTTTTCCAAAACCATGGGGGAGACACCATGGGCGAGGGGGGACGAGCCACGTTAATTCCGTGCTGCAGGGTCGTGCCCAGCGAAAGTGGGATGAAACCCCCCTCGAAATCAAATCAATTAAGCCACGTGCAACCCCACCCCCGTTGCACCGATGATTGGATCAGTGGGAAGCTTCTCTGAAAATGGAGGAAACCGGCGTCGACCCGTCGCGGGTCAACGAACTTTACCACGTTACCTAATTCGACTCGGCAAAAAAAAATAAGCTGCACTCTATCCTGACTTTGAACTTCGCCCCTCTTCACGCGAGCACACCCCGGTAGCGTCCTCGAATCGTTTGAAACCGCGTGGAGAATGATAGAACCGATGACACTGGGGATAGGAGCAGAGAAGTGATAGCGGTGCAAAAAACGAAAAACAAATGAAAAACAGAGGGGGCGATAAGGGGGAAAGTGAGCGCGGAAGGGTGAAATCGCGCGCGCGACGGGCTCGAGCGTTATATTCGCGGGGCGGGAAATCGGGGAATCGCGGAAGTGGGGCGCGGGAAATTTCCAATAAAGGGAAATCCAGCGTTCGGTGCCCAATAACAAAGCAATAACTATCGACGGCGCGCACACGGCCGTTATACGTGCCCCCGCCGGCGTCCACGTAAACGTGGCTACGTGACGGTGTGGCCCGCTGCAATTGCATCGGCCCCATCCCCCTCGTCCTGACCACCCCCGCCTACCACGCGTCGATGCGACGCATCGTTGCACGCCCTGCCTCCCTGCATATTGCAACGCGCGTTCCTTCGACGCGTTGATATTCCACGGGCAAACATTTGAGTCACAATCAGCGTGAGATAACTAAGTTAGCGTGTGACACTTGCCACCGCGGCATGAATATTGCATAACGATAGGCGAACGCCACAGATTCTTGGGGGATAACGCTGGCGGATTTTGTGATGCGAGCTAGGTTTCCCATTCGTTTACAGATGCCTCTGGATCTGAAGGAAACGTGGCATTTAAAGATGCGATGCATTCTCTTTGGGGAAATTTGATTTCTCGACCCTTTCCAGATCGGTGCACCCGTCTGCTATATTTTGTGCGAAGAGGAAGCTTTAACAATTCCACTACTATCGAATGAATCTCCCCTACCTTAATTCCTTGATAAATTAGTAACCGGAAGTCACTGGTTTAAATGTAGAAGATGAATTTATATTCAATGATTTGGATATGTATATGTTTTCGTGTCCCTAATAGTCGTTACCAGCAGTTGACATGGTGTTGGGTATTTATAAATGAATAAATTTCTGAATCAGGTACTGATTGAAGCTAGCTATTAGGATCGAGTGGTCCACGAAATCTGCCAGTACGACAGGGAATCGATATTGGTAACATAGTGGACCGTCGAAGGGAGGTCGTATGGAATCGATGCCACTGCTTTCGCGCGAAAGCACGTGCACGCGCGAGCGCGAATCACGGATGCGTGAAACGATCCGGATTTCGGGACGAGATCGCCGTGGTACACGATGGAACATCCGGTTCGGTCTGTTTATTGCGGGATCGCGATCGGACGGTTTGTCACGCTAGGAAATGGAATTGTTAGGGGCGCGTTGCACACCCTTCATCGACCAACCCCGACTTTTTTCCTCTCCCACTGGCCTTTTTTCCACCAGCTGACCACGCGACCGAGAAGTATCCCGTGTTCGATATCGAGTCACACGTTCGAGCAGCGATGAGCGGGATCGTAATCTGCCAAAGGGGTGAATTTCGGATTTGCTGCAACTGTGTGGCGAGAGATTCTGGCTTGGTGCGTTGAATAATTGAAACGATTTGTTTGTATTAAATATATAAGCCACAGAAGATGCAGGTACAGAGAATTTTCACGTGATTAATGTATCTTTGAATGTCCAAATCTTTTGCAACTATGGTTAGAGAAATGAGTTTTATAATAGCAATTACCTCCTTAAATTGCAATTACTTCGTGCAGATTACTGATGCGACGGCAATCTTGATATCCATTAAAGCATAATAAAACTGATGCTATCATTGTTAAAATGACATTTGTTTCATGTTTCTAATCATACCAACGTTTACACTTGAAATACAAAAACACAGCAACGAATAACGGACCACCGTTTCGCCACTGACAAAGAAGTAACGAATGCCCCTGGCAGAAAACGTCGAAACCCCATAACGTTCGCTCATTATAGACCCATCACGCGATCAATCGTTAGGCTTCAGGATGACGTTCGTCGTTTATTTAATTATTGATTGCACCTCCCCGCGCATCTACTGTCCGCCTTTTTCTAAAAAAAACACCCTTAAATGCAATCTTTCGAAACGTTGAACAAACCCCTTACACTCCCGCAACAACTCGATGTACCTAAACCCAATTCAACCTTGCATTGTCACCTAAGTAACACGTAGCCTTTTACTGAATTGACGCTAATTAAAAGCACGTGTTCCATCAAACCCAAACACATCTCCCATGCAGCTATTATCTATTAAGAACCCTCTAGCGTCGGTATACCTGGTCGTCATGATTTCGCACGAATATTTAAAGCGACCCTACCTTCATTGCATCGAGCAAGTCTGACAATTGAAACTCCTTCCCCGACGTCACAGAAATCGAGCGAAGCTTTCTCTCGAGCCTACAATCCTCGAGGACGTTATCTAGCCGCCTCTGGTTTGATCCAGCCTCGACAAAGGAGGTGCTCCGCGTCGACGACCACGTGAGGAGCCCACGAAACCCTCGGAAAAAGAAAAACCTTTCGATCTGTCGTCGACGTGCCCTCTGACAATCTCGAAACCATTCTCGTGCCATCCATCTATCCGACCGCCGCATAATAAGCCGTTCGAGGGTTCAAACGGAGACCTCGTGCCTCCCAATCACGTGAAGGGCGGCGGTATGGGGCGAGGGTTCCAGATGCGAGGGAGGGATGAACGGTGTTTTTCGTCAGAGTAAACTGGGGCGGTCTGTTGGGGTGGGTGCATCGCACACGCGGCATTTATGCGAGAATAAAAGAGGCCACCCTCGCGCTACGCGCCATTTTTATCGTCGCGCACCACGCCCGCGACCAAGCCCCAACCCACCCCTGCTTCTGTCGGTCAATTGTCCGACATAGACGCGATCGCGTGCAAACGATAGAAGATGCATCTGAAATTTCCTTTTATACAATCTCGGTCTATTGTTCTGATTGGGAAGTTTCTTTGGATCGAATTAAAATGCTCTGACAGAAGGATTGAGGTGGTTGGCTTTCATCCCTTTGATAGCTGCTGAGCTTGAGGAATCTGTGGAATTGATAGAGGGATGTTTTTCATTCCTTGCTCGTTTATAAAAATTAACTTAAAATTCGGTCTCAAGCACTACGCACGCTTGAATTGTATTTAGTTCAGCGAGAAAATTCGGTGATTCCGAAAATATACGTTTGGTGGCGGTAAGAATTAGAAATGTTTAAACTAACGTCGGGTCGACGTTCCATTACTCCGCGTTGTTTCACTCCGAGCTTTCGTCAACGTCAATCCTCCCGTTCGCCACCGATTCCGACCCCCGTAATTGATGTTTCCTGCAATTACACGGAGCATACCAAGCATTTCTCGTACGATGCTTCTTAAGATCCTCTACGTTGTCGCGAACACGGAGGGGAGACTAGGGGTGGGCTCTCTTAAACAGGATACGGCGATCCGTCATTACACGGGGAGGCTAGCATCCCCCTATTAGCATATTATAGTGCGTGCACAACAGGCACGGTAGGTAATAAAGTAGACAAGTAACAGTCAGCACCCGTAATCTCTTTGGCAGGGTATGATAGAACGATAATCGTCGTCCGTACTCGACACACAAATCGTTGATTTCCCTTGCAAAAGCTCCGCTCGACATTTCCCCGTGATCTACAATATGATTACCCACGTCCAGCTAAACGAAGGATCACTCGATAAACGTTGTCCCCCGCGTTAACCCAGCGAAGCCAGAAATGCCCTGACGTACCGTTCGACGTTCGCAAACGAGATCGACCTGAAACGTGTCGGCGAGAATTACGGGAAGAAATTACGGGTTCGAGGCGGGATCGTAAAAACGTTGTCGAGGAGCAAGAACCGAAACCTCAACACCGCTTTACTGTTATTGCAACATTGGAATCGCGGCGAATCAGGCCGGCAAAAAATTAATATTCGCTCCAGCGACGCTCACAATCGCCCGCGACGGTACAGCCATTCCGTTCCTTGTTTTAACCGCCCCGGAAGAAGAAAACGAAAGGCGAGCTCGGCTCCGGATTAGCGACGTGACCATCCATCGATCTCGTTTTTCATCGTGGTTCTTGCGGGGACAGGTTTTCCCAGTAAACCGATCGGTGACGAGCACGAAGGCGCCATAATAAATCGTGGCGTTTTAAAAAAATTTCTATTGCAACGACCGATAGACCCTGCGAGCCCCTCGCCTTTTTACCGCGCCCTCCTACAGCCCCTTCATCCCTGGCCGCGTCGGAACAGGTTCCTCGCGGTACGAATCAGAGGTTCGTCCAACCTCCGTGTTTTATTGGAACTATAAAGAAGAGGCCTGACTTAACGCCGGCTCTAAACACCCGTCTTTTGGTTACACTCGTTTCTCTCCTCCCCTCGCTCTTCGTTCCTCGCCAGGGTACTCTCTTTCCAGCGCGATAACGCTGCCCCACCTCTCTCCCGTTGCAGGACAATCGAGGGCAACATAAAACGCGACGTCTCTTGAATTATGGACTTCCGCGAATTCAAATTACCCGCGCTGTATAGGCGTCATGTCGCGTGACGTCGTAAAAGGGACCGTCATTAACCCCCGAACGTCTTCGTGGACTAAGTGTGCATCTTTACTTCGGGATCACTTTAATCACCCCAGATTTATTCTCTCCAACTGTAACAGGAGACGCGAATGTCCCCCAACACGTGTCTATATCAACCTCGCGTTTCGTCACGGAGAACCCGCAGGCAAAGTCCTCGCGGATCTCTTTTAATCGGCTTGCGCAGCATTCCAAGGCCCTGCGATTAACAACCTAGGCTCTTCCCCTTTCCCGCGACACCCGGTGGACCACGAGGAGGCCACAGGAATCGGGAAGAGCGCTGTACTTTCCCGCGTTATCCGCGGCGAGGAAACCGAACAGCTGCGATAACGATCACGCCGCCCACCTTAATTTTCATGGCGAATAGCGGTCGAGCGTTTGTCCATTAAACTCCGCCATTTTAGATACCGCGGCAGGGGTGTCTCGGTTCGTTTCGCAGCCTAAACGTGCACACGCCGCGCGTAGGCCCAGCGAGGGGGTGAGAGGAGGCGCATAAAGAAGCGGCGAGAGGGAAACGCGCGTAGTAAGAGACGGCGGGAGACGGCGGGGAGGGTAGAGAATATTGAGGTGGAGAGGAGGGGGAGGAATAAAAAGTAAGGCGCTATCGCAACGAGGAAGTGGACGTTTCGCGGTTGCGTGCTCTGCAGGAGCTGACGTCAGCCAAGATGGCTGCCCGGTTGCCCTCTCCATCATCGCGGAACACGCACACGCACACGCACGCGGCTCACACGCGCGTAGGCGCAATGACACCCGCGGAGGTTCCGCGGCAGATTAAGTGATTAGCAGCAAAGCAGCTTGGGGAGGGGGACTGGGAACACCATCAGGCACTGAGATGCCTCCGAGACTTTGATTGTGAGATGAGTACTTTGGAGTAGCGAGAGGCCTCTGAGTTACTACAACGATCCCTCTCTGACGCGCCAAGATGTGTCTGACACGGCGAGCAGCGACTACTTAAAGGAGCACGGTATCCCTCAGACATTGGAATGTCTTCTGTGAAGCAGTAAGACGACTCTGAGACACTGGCACCTCTCTCCGATGCACCAAGATGCGTCTAAAAGCTGAGATATCTTTCAGGCATTGAAATGTATCCAAGACACTGGGCTGCCTGTTCCAAGAGCGCTAAGATGCTTCTAGGGCATCGGGATGTCCTTTCCAGTGCACCGAGATACTCTTAGCATACTGATACGTCTGTTTATAGGGCACTAAGATCTCTTCCTTTGAGATGCTGAAGTGTATTTAAGATACCGAAGCATTTTTCTCGCTCCAATAGATTAGGGGTTCTCTGTATGATCCGTATATCGTGTGTCGCGGTAGATAGCCAAGCTATCCACGCGTCCAGCGTGATCCACGGGCATAGACTAGATAAACAGCAGCGTTCCGGGTGAGATAAGAGATAGCGGTAGGATCGTGAAGAATTAGGATCGATAGGAGCACAATGGTTCGTGCAGCTGAACACGAAACACAGGGAGAACGATGTTGAGAGATAACAAGGTGCCGTTCGTATTCAAGACTTTCAAGGTGATCTCGAAGGAATTATTGATCGATAGAGAGAGAATTGCCTCTTTAGCGAATTGTCTACTGTAACGCGAATGACAATTGTTATCTATTACTGTGTTTAATGTTGACGAAACCCTAGCTTCAAGTGTTTTGAAGTTGGAAGATCTCTTTGGTTGACGTTTGAGAGAAGTGATTGTCGAGAGTAAGCAGAAATTTAAGTGGATGCAATTACGGTGTATGAATTTAACAGATAAAGAGCAATCACGTCTAAACAAACACTGTTTTTCATGGTTTCAGAAAGATGAAATATTTAAATTGATTAACAGGATTCAGTGCTTCCCGCTATTTGTGTAGGCTTACATAGTGAAAGGGGTTAACGGTGGTGCGTTAAATCTTCTGGGTTTATCATTAGATATCACTTGGAGGTCACAGATCGAAGTAATAACGGCAAGTAGAATCAGCGTTTACAAGTTTCGAGAGAACCAGAGACGAAGTAGTATACGTCAAGGCGTGATTCATAGCCAGACTCGGTTCAAAAGTGCTCCGAACCTCTATTTTCAAACGTGACACCTCTATAACGATATTTTCACTCTATGAAGAGTTACACCTTCTTCTTAACTCACTATTATCGCATATTTAATTCGCTTCAATAAATGATGGTAGGAAGAAACGAAGATGATGGTGTACAATCTATTGCTAGAATTTGTAACGGGGAAATTCAATGCAATTGTAACTATTAAAAAAAATTAGCAATTCAATCTTTTTCAACTACATCCATATAAACCGTTTCGTACCTCAATGGCCGATTCAATTTGAGCTCTGAGAACTTGTATAATTACTATACCTCCCTTAATTTATTCGTTAAAGTTAAGAATCGCAAACAGTTCGTTACGGATTTTTACGAGCTAATGTCGACGTATTTCCAACACGTGTGGACACACACGTAATTTCTGTCTCTATTCAGGGGGATTCGCGATGCATTAAATGAATGGTTGCGAAAAAGAAGGGTGAAAGTTAGAGCAGAAGGGACAGGGAATCGCGGCCACAAAACACATGAATGATGCGTGTATGCTTCGGACGACAGTGCTTCGGCCCAGAAACGACCAACAATTTTAAGAAAAACTAACCAGCCACTTCCTGGAATGACTATCATTATTTCTGGCACTGTATAATCGTACTTGGCCAGCACTGGGAAAAATCGCGATCCGATATTCCAAGAAACGGACGCTTCGGTGAAGAAACAAACGGGCGGTGAACAAGGTAAACTAACATTACCTGTGTCGTTACGATGACCACGACAAATACTCGAGTTTCGTTTTAATATTACCTGTCGGAGAGCAATATTCCCAGTGGAGGGAAAAAGGGAATCGGTTTGCTGGACTTGGGTGGATTCAAATCCCCTGTACGTACTGTACGATTACTCTAAGTACGTGAGTGCTCCACTTCAATGATCAATAGACATATATTACAAGAGCATTGGTGTATTAAATAAACACATGAAACTACTAAAATCTCTATCATAACACGATAATTTTCAATTGCATTAAATCCTGTGTCTTCTAATTCCATCGTCTCGTCTTAATATTCTATGGATTCAATTTCTCAAGGACTTAGAACATTATCTCCGGCGAACGTTTATTTGTCGATCATGCAAGCGTCGTTTCACCATCCGATACTCATTAGTATGAAACCGTTTTTGCCCACCGACGACAGACGGATAATCTCGCTCGATAAATACGATCCCAGCTTGCGTTTCGCAATAAATGAATCAATGGCTCGCATGGAGACTCTCGTTACGCGCGACGCAAACGCTATTTGCAGCCTCGATCTGCCAGCACCGCGATACCGATCAGTAATCAGAAGTAATTGCATGCGGGACTCTTTTCAGTTTGCTCGTTTCTGGCCCGTCGTGCGCGTGATTGAATTTATAATAGCCTTTGATTCGTCCAACCATCCGCGGAGACCGTTTCGATTTCGAGTAACTCGTTAAATTCCTATCCTGCATCGGTTTTCGCCTTCTCTTGCAATTTTTAACATGCTGCTGAGTAGCTCGTTGCGATCTCGGGCCAACTGTGACGTCGAAACTGTACGATACTCGATTAGAGTTACATATCAATTATAAAAGGACTCTAAATAATTACTCGTTGAAAAGAAACTATCAATTTTATGCATCATTTTGAAGTCTTTACAATTTGAGGTTGAAATTCATTTCTGATTTACTAATATCTTTGCGCTTCACAGTGAAAAGTCTTAAAATCTATCCCCGAAGTTAAACCCGGGGTGAGATAGAGATACGTTCTCCCTCTATCCGGAACATTCCAATCGCGAAAAGTAGCAGCTCGCGGGTAATTCGACCTGATCGTAATTTTCCTGCAGCCTTGCAGGCAAGGGCGGCCAGAGGACGCCGTTAACGAAAATTTAACGGCGAGTTAACGACGCGACACGCTGAGCCAGTAACCCATAAATGCGTACGCCGAGGGTTGGAGCCTGAGCACGGAGAGGGATAGAGGGAGAAAAAGGGAGAGAGTAAGGCAGAGAGGAGCAGAGGGAAGCGAAATGAGAGAAGAGAGAATGGAGGGAGAAATCTGTGAGCGCCACCCTTTCGTATGCAAATCCTGAAACACCTGGAGGCAAAGGTCGCATGCAAATCAGCTCTGTAGCCATCTGATCGAACCCGACCGCGGCTGCCGCTGCAAACACGTGTTTTTTACAGCCTCCGAAAATCGTGTCGGTCCGCGCACCACCGCTACCTACCTTCCCCCCTTTATTGCACGAGATATTCGACTGGCAGGAAATATTTTTCCCTCGCGATTCATCCGGCAGGCCGCCGCGCGTTTTGTTTGCCGACCAGCTAGACGATTTTCGCGGTAAATATCAATCCATCGCTGACGGGAGCGCGGCTGGAAAAACGCTGCCGCGGCAGGGGCGGTTTATCAAATTTTTCCCCTCGCTTGATTCCTATTAATTCGTGTCCGCGAAAGAGAAAAAAGTCTGCGTCCCACTGGAAAAAAAAAAACAATAACAGCGAATCCAACGAGGCGCTCGCTGATCCATCATCGAAGCGATTAAATTCGCGTACTGCGTGCCAATTCGTGGTTTGTGGCATTTTTTTATAGTTGCGTGAACGTAGCAAGTGCTTTGGGATAATCGTCGTCCAGTCCCGGAGAGCGAGAAACCGACGATTTTATTCCGCGCTGTGGGAGTAACGCGAGCTCAAGGTGAGAAGAAACGGGCGAGTAAATTTCCACGATCGACGATAGCAGCGAGTCGATCCGCGTTATAATTGATTACCGATCGATCCTCGTGAACGTGTAATCGTCTCTTTAGCATGATGTATTCGCGTCGTGCCTCTCGCGCTCTACGCGAAACTAGAAGGACGGCCTGTTTATTATTCATGCGGCGATATCTTCGTTTTTTCAGCTGCCGTCGTTGGTCATTCGAAATTCATCGGTTTAAATGCAACACTTCGGCGGGTCGTGGATCGCGCCCAGCAAATCGATTCGTGATCAATTATGGAGATTAACTGCGTTGGGGGGCACGAAGTAAATTGTGCCTTGTAATCGAAGGGAAGTACAGCGTTGAAGACGAAGCAAAGAACGAAGGTAGTAACTCTTCTCTGAAAGTCGGGTACAGGGGGACAATCAACTTCCGCTGGAGGTGAAGCTACTACTGTATTCGAAATTCGGAATCATTGAAAGCGAGGAGCAAGAAACGAGACGTGGTATATAAAAGTATAAAAGGAACGCTGCAGAATTCATACAGGGTGGTCCAGCGAGAAGGAATCTATCCAATTACCCCCCTTTTAATTGCCCGTTTCGCGGGCATTCCTCGGGTCGGCTGGTGGCGCGTTCATTTCATATGCAGGCATTCCGAATGCAAATACACACGTCCGGCAGACATATTAATTCCCGGCGTCTTTCCACCACCTGAAGGGGCGAACTCGGGGCTTCTTTGCCCGTGGCCACGGCACCCAACCAGCCGAGAAAGTAAAAAGAAGCAGACGCCTCGTACGGGGAGCCGTTCCTCCGCCTCGTACGCGGCCGCGCTTTCTAATTATTCTCTTCGTTAACGACCCCCGGGGCCCCTTAATTGGCCAACGTGACGATACAAATCGTAGTTCCTTCCATACATATGTATGCGCGATGTAAATCGGAGCAAACGCCCGCGATATGAGCGAAGCCTCGCTCGGATAGAGACGTCACCCGAGGGGGTAGAAATACGCTTCGCGAGAACTGCTTAATTATGCGAGAAACTCGCGCGTGTCCATTTTTTCCCTGGGCGTCCGAGGTACCAGAGCCCCGTCGCTTTGTTTTCCAACCCTTCAACGTGAAAGATCGTTAAGGGTTTCGACTGGATTTTAATATGTATAACAGCTGACGCGTGGAATGCTTTCTGACATTCCATTTCCAACGGAGTATGATGAATTTCTATCGATCACTTTGGACGTTTATACCGCAAAAGTGAAATCTAATGGAATGTTATTCAAGTCTCTCAAGTATTTCAGTTAATTTTCCTAAATCTATGACTACAACTTTCCTCCTGTCTATTCCTCCAGACAATCGTCTCACGAGCCATCAAGCAACTCAGTTTTCCCTCGCGTAACAAACTTTTCCTTCCATCCTTTCGTGGAGGTACGAGGGGAAGACGCGGCTGATAGACACGAATTAGCCCGGAACGCAGTTTAAAGTTCGGCAAGTTTGGCCCTCCTTGGCAATTATTGATCTGATAATAGCCGCGGGGTAGGGGTGGGCAACCGGTGCACACGATCCGCCTGTTTAAGTTCGTTACGTGCACGATATGCACTTTCGAGTTTCCAGCGGCTCCAAACTTTTTTTGGTCGAACGCGCTCGCTGTCAGCCTGAATAATTAAAACGTCCGTCTGATTCCGTTACCACTACACACGCGCTTCCACTGACCTGGGAAGGAACTGAAATTCCTATTTTCAGAAAAAATGCGAGGAACTACGATACTTCGACCTGACAGCGAATCTTATACTCCCTGAATTTTTATACGAGAAACGCTTCCAACTTAGAAGAGGGAGCGGCGAGCATAGGAAAGCTCGTATCAGAAATTCTTTCTCACATCGGAGACCCAACACAAGCAATTGACCCATTAAATGACCCACCCAGATTACCTACAGCTAGCTGAACTCCAGTTTCATATGTTGTCTATTTATTTCTAACTTAAAAGATGGCTCCCACTTAGAGCAGAAACAGAGCGTAAAGAATTCTGTTTACCCGGAGCTCATAAATCGGACACGGAGGTGGTCGCAATTACGGCTATCCAGCCAATAAATCTTTTTTTTTCGCCGATGTCAGTTTTGCAGCGGTCTGCGTGAAACGTCTCGTAATATTATCATTCCTCTTCGGTTTCCCCAGCCCCATTCGCGTTTATCGCAGTTGCGTGCGCCGTGCCACATGACGCCCAGGAATTTTTTAATGGTGTCCCATTGCGCGGAGGTTCGTTAAATTTCACGGAGAAATATGGCTGGTTCTTGCGTGCGCGCCATCCCTGCCCGTAAACACGCGGTCGAGCCTTAAATTTTTCCTAATAAGGGCCCCAGCTATCGGGGCCCATTATCGTCCCCGCTCGCCATTGTCCCGTTAAGACCCGGTAATCGGGCCCCTTTCGAGATAACGCTCGTAATTAATTATCCGCGCGCGAGAAGATTATCCGCGGGGACAGTTACGAAGTGTGCTTTTAGGGACTCCTATCAATTTCTCCTCGTTTTTTAGAAGCTTGATCGCCTCTGGCTGCGCAGACCGCGGGCCAGGGGACTTTATCTCGAGGACGTGGACGTTTACATCCCAAGCGCGCGTTTGATCGAGACGATGCGCAGTAACGGCCCATTGAAAGATTTAAAATACTTTGACTATTCAGTTCTGATCCTGCGTAAATTTGGAGAAAATCGAATTCCTCGGTGCTCGACTGCTCGTCAAGTTCTGAATTCATTTGCATGCAATTTCTTTCACATTCTCATCATCTTCTGCGCTCCATTGTGGAATTGATTAGGAGAAGGTGGAAAATCTGTTGGGAATAAGTGATCGCGTCATGGGTGCGACTTAATTCTATGCGTCTTGTTCAATCACTGGTCACTTCGATACGAGGGATTCATCCTATTCTAACCCAGAGGTGGAGGAACGCCCAGAATACTTTCCCAATTCCTATTCCAAGAATCGCGCCTAGTTTCCAGCGTAAACGCATCAGTGAGAAGCAAATTACAGAAAGCGACGACACGAACATGACACCGAGGATGCCGCGCGGCCGTTCCGTTTCAATTGGGCCGCCCGTTCACTCGAAATAAACACGCGGGACGTTGGATTAACGGATTCTGCCGTTACGGCGACCAAGGGAGAATTATTCAGTGACCGTAAATCATGGCATTGAGACGCGAGGCCGCGCTCATCGAGTCATTGGCCGGCGGTTTTATGACGGCGATGCAGAACGTAAATCGTCGTCTTTATCGTGCCGTGGTTCTGTTTGCGCGACGCGTCTGCTTGCTTTTCGAAAACGTTGTCCCCGCGTGGAGGAACCTGTCGCCAGCGGTTCCTTGACCCTAGGCTCCCTCGCCAGATTTCGATCGCTCCGACGAATCGGTATCATCAAGTCGAAGGCCCCCTTTCCCTCCGTATCGCGGTACATGGCTCCATTCCTTAATTGGAATCAAAAGACGCGGAGCACTAACTTTTCTAGAAACCCCGAGAAATTTCTTTCCCCCAAGTCCCCGCTGAGTAACCACCGACCCAAACGATCCACCGATTTACAAACGATCAAGAAGCCAATTTACAGACGATTCGAGCATGAAACCGGGGCTTGTGGTTTTTTAATTAGCCGCGCCTCTAATTGGCGGTAAAAATCGTTTCACTTAGGGTTTCAAATCGGACCCAGTTAAAGAGAAAAATGATAGGGGCGAGGGGGATCGATGGAGATAGAACGTGGCCGTGTTTCGTTCTCCTTTCTCCGCTGGCTGGCCGTTTCTTTCGTTTTTAAATCGACGCCACGCATGCGAGAGGAGCGAGACGCTCTAGGCAGGCCGTCACGTCGACGGCTCGTGTGAGCGGCCAATCAACGTTCGTAATTAATGATAATTGTTCAACTAGCTTGATGGCTTTAATTAAAGGCAGTTCTGCAATACTGCGCGCTGCCAGACAGCGTACTCCCATTTTTCCATGTTTTTTCTAAGCCTCCCCTTGCCACACACGCTGCTCCCCCGCCCTTAGCATTCCACCCTTCCCGCGGAGCTATGTCGAAGATTCAAACTGAAACAGATATCGCGTGAAGAGATCTCGCGGACATAACCCGAGCCGATTTGACGAATCGAAAACAAAAGGCTACCCATTATTGCCTCCTTGCCGGCATAATGAATCAGGCCGGCCGAAGGAATTCTACGGTTCGGTGTGTAATTACCCGCGGAACGCGCGAATTAGCCCGCTAACGATTCCCTCGGAACCCTCGTTAGAAGCGTGAACGTCTCGTTAACCGAACCCCCTGTTATTTCCAGGCGCTTTTTTCCATGATGCTACTTTTGTTTTTCCCCGTCACGGAAGAGGAGCATCGATGATTCGTTAATAGGAATCCCACTCCCCATCCTGTAATCTGGTTGCCCTCAGCACGGTGTACTTAATTCCTGTGGATATCGCGATTATTGGTTGCAGAACTGTTTCAGGATTGATGGTAGCCTGCGCGATGAGCGGTTAATGAATTAACGACTTGCTGCTGATTCGATAATCGCGCACAGAACTGGGTGATAACTCTGTATCCAATTTTTTGGGGATAATGAGGGGCTGAAGTGCAATCGCCATTTTGAGCGGCCACTTCCTCTGCGGTGCTTTCCGGTTACCTCTGAATTATTATGAATCTTGGTAAAAGGTGTGTTAATTACACCACAACGAATGCTCAGATTCTTGTCCGAGATTGATCTCTAGGTGATCCAACAGTAATTCTGAAAGTTTTATGTTTCGACGATGATAATTTCGTGTTTCGTAGACTCGAAGAATAACCCTATTTCCCCACAGTCTGCTAATTGAGCCTAATGAACGAGCAGCTAAGAGTGCCGCTACTCTCATAACTGTAACCCGTTAATGAGCTGGATCCAAGTGAAGCCTGGCTGCGATTAACGCGTGAGCAGACGTCTCGCCACGTTTAATAGGAAAATATTCAAGCAAAAGTACTTTGACACTAGCCACAGGCACGAATTCCTGAAACAGGAATAACCACTACGTTTCACTTCATTTAACACTTCATCTTCAAACGTTTCATGCGATCATCGCTAACTGTATAGGAATAACTGGAATAATCAATACCTTTCACTTCATTTAACACTTCATCTTCAAACGTTTCGTGCAATCATCGCTAACTGTATAGGTACATCAGTACTTGTATCAATGTTTGCTAATTATTTTCCAGCATAGAATAGCCCTAATTATACTACAATTAACCAACATCCGATATTGCATTCCCCCGATAGTAATCAACATATTATTTCGATTATTACTCTTTCAGAAATGCAGAACAACCTAAGCACCTTAAGTAAAAATAAATACCCTACATAATAATCAAATCTAGAAACGCGAAATGTGGCAAAAGTTGAATAGCGGATCTATACTTTATAGATTGCATGAACGCTGCATGTCAGGCGTTGAATTATATTATCGTGGCGATTGAAGAAAGGGTTGCGGCTAACCGGGGCAGATATTCGAGCTGGTGGTCCCTGACGTCCTTTGAAACGTTCAAGTCGAAGTCTAACTTGTAAGTCAAAGTTATCGTCTGCCTTTTTTACCGGTGCGCAGCGCGGCCGCGGCTCCTCCATCGGATTCCTCTCCATCCAAGGGAGAACCCTTTTGCGCGGACGAGAGGGGCGCCGCTCCTCGGCCCTGCCATGTGTTTCGAATGAATTTACATGACGTCCCGGCGTGTAGCTATGTCACTTTTTGCGCGTGTGCGTGCGTACGTACGCGCACCGCGGCCAGCATGTGGGCAGAGATTCCCTGCAGCGGCAGATGTTGGACCATCTTCCCGTGTGCCCCTTTCGAGATACGAAACTCGCCATGATTATACCCTATCTACCCACCGAGGGCAGGGCCGTATCGTCTTGCTGGATTCTTCGGCGCCTCGGATCTACCTGATGACGTAACGCAACCCTCCCTACCACCCTTCCCCATTTTCGCCTTTATCCTCTGCTCTTCTTCAATCCGTTAGGTGTACGCTAATAATTTCGACGGAAGAATTGCTGGGGGGTATCGGAGACCTACCCCTTGGGTAATGGTGATATAGGGACAAAGTGCCTCTGAGTATTTTGAGGTACTTTGGTCGAATGATTTGAGGTTTATTTTTACATGAGGCTCCTGGGGGTATTTTGTGTTCTTTTGGAATACTTTTTTCGTTGTGTAGTCTAGTTTCAGGCGAAACATCGGAATAACCAAAAGGAAGCCTATGCTCAGAAGCCTGGAGTAGTGAATGAAACTTTGAAATTGGAACGTTTAGTGCTAGATTTTATGTTGCTGTTTTGTAAAATACGATATTTGACTATCAGAAAGCATGTATAATAGTTTTACTGTTCTGCTTAGTTAAAGCTCGACATGGTTGATTTCATCAGGCACTGATGAAACAACCTCGACCACTTCACTACAGGCTACCGGTTCCTCATCTGGAGAACCATAACCGCGATCGATTTCTCTCATGCACTGTATCTAGCCGACACTTACGAACGTATTTCCTTCATCCCCCGAGAATTCTTACCGGGTAACCGCCACTATGAAACATGCACACTTCCTATTCAGCTTCGACACCTGTAACACACAGAAAAAAACATCGATTACTACGATTGTCGTTGCTGTTAGGAAATAAATATTTCCGCGGTGGAGGAAATGGGGGAAAGCTTCGGTTCGGTTCCGGTGTTTTCGCGTGAAACGACATTCGAACGAGCTGGCAACGAATTTTTCGCTTTACGAGCGCGCTCGATGGCCACCCTCCAAAAAGCTGGCTAGGTTGAGGGTGGAAAAAAAAGAGGGACGATGTAAATACGCGAAAAGTTGGTCAACCGACCAGGTGAAATTGTATCACGGTTATTTCGCGTATTTTTCACCGGACTTCCCACGAATTCTTCCTCCCTTCTCTTCGCTCTCCTCTGTCCCCGTATCGGGACAGCGAGCAATAATTCGGGCCTTCGTTTCGAGACGCAGGAAATGAGTGTGCGGTTTCGCCGTGCGCTCCCGCTTAATAATAATTATTATTATTTCGAGCCGGGGTATTAATCATACGGATTTCGTGACTCGAATCACCACGAATCACGGGGACAACGATACACTACACATTGGTGTCGCGGCACGCTTTAAAACACAGTGAACGTCACCTTTGTTCGTTAATGTACATCAAGCGTTAACGAAATCCGTGGATATTATAAGCGCCCTAACTTCTTCGATTTTATTATCAAAAAATATAGATATTAACTAAATTAAACGTATCGAGTGTACCTTTATTCAACTTATATATGCAAACCGAATAACTTATCTTCAATTCTACTTAATATATTTTGTTAAACCCCCAACTCATATTGCGCAGAACACTTTGACCACATTGTATTACTTTAATATCCACCGTGAAGCATTGAAGATTCAACTGAGGGGGTCCTTCACGAGTTCTTTATAACGAAGAGTGTAAATCCACCTCAATTTAACGTAAAAAACGATAATTACTCCGAACCGTGAAACGTGATGGGGGGGCGCTCATTTTTTGGACCTCGTCTCGCGTGTCAAGCTCGAACCAGCCGACAGTAATTTTCTGTTGGTGGACGCGGCGTATACGGTGTTGCAACCCGAAATGAATTCAAATTAGCAATATTGTGAGAGCGTTCGTCCACGCGAGAGTCCGACAGGCATAATTCTATCTCTCGTATCGCGGCAACAACAGCAACGAGCTTTTTTGCTGCAAATCGATCCCGTCCGAAAATCCAATTTCATGCTCCGTTCAAGACGCGTTTCGGCTTCGCTCTTAGCGCATTACGTATTCCGGCTCGCCCCGCCTTCTCATATTATTGCTCGGGACTTTGTGCCCCTTTTGGCTTTTCTTCTTGTTTTTTTTTCATTCTCCGTTCGCCCCTTCGGTCCCAGCTTCTTCTTCGTCTTCTTCTTCGTCTTCTTCTTCTCTGGAGTTAGGTTATCGGTAAACTGAGCGTTCATTATAATCGCATCAAGACGAGGAGGTTGGTGTGGAGGGAGGGCAACTGGCCCAGGCTGGGGGGATAAGGGCACTGGCCACGGATTCTTCGGTGTAATTTTGTCCCGCGACGTGATACCAGCCGGCTAATTTCGGCTACAGTGCATGTAGATTTGTTGAATTATTGGTCAACGCTTGGAACGGGAGGCAATTAGCGTCGCTCTCTTGTCGTGACCCTTGACTTTGAGAGATCTTGGGAGGTTTGCGTCAAAGGTGTTAAATTTTAAAGGTTGCAATGCCTGAGCTACGTTCTTATCGTCTCCTGCTCATTTTTCTCTTTTTAAAATGAATTACGAAAGCTAAGCGCTGCATTAAAAATATCACGAACCCAATTCTAATCCCTACATAAATTACAAAGCAACGAGAACTGCCAGAAACTTCGTCACAAACATCCGAGAAGCCTTCGTTAAAATCTCATGAATCTTCACCCCGTATTTCCTTCGACTTAGCTCCCAAAGCGCGAATATTAAATAATGAATCCAGCAAAGGATTCAAGTCGCCCGTGCGCTCGCCCCAGACCCAGGAGGCAGTTTTCCATAAATTTCGGCCGCATCAACCCTTTACCTGTTCCCCTTAGAATAAATATTACCAGGACGGATCCACCGCGTATTATATTATAATGGCGCGGGCATACTAATGGAATCCGTGAGCACGAAGGTTCGTCAGCGGCGGGGACGGGAGACTGTAGGTACACAGATGGCCCGTCGTCGCCCTTAACCCTTCGGCGCGGAAATTTGCTCGTCCTCGTGTCGAAGACCTGTGGGTCGGGGCCTATTAATATTCCTCAGACAGCAAGAGGTTCCGTGAGAAAACTCCCTAAGGGTGTTTTTCCTTCGGCCCATTAGCATAAGGCGATGATCCGTTCGTTTCTCACGGACCCTGCCGCGTTTACGCTGCCGATAAACAAATTTAGCACACTCTGAACTTTGTTCTCTGCTCCGTTTCAGCATTCACTTTAATATTCCAGAATGCCTATCTCAAACTATCTTCTCGTTCAAAGGAGCAATTGAAGCATCTTGCATTTTGCAGCAGATGATTCAGAGACATAATTATAAATATATATTTCTGAATGTAGTTTCTCTTGACGCTAGCAGAATCAATGTTGAAAGGCAACGCTGTTCGAGCATTTTTGGACTATGAGTTTCATGAACGATAGGCAACGGTTACCGAAGGTTGCCCCGTTCTAGCTTCGCAACCCTTCCTGCTGCAAATTTTCATAAAATGCCCATAAATAAGCACTCTCGGGCCATCCTTATTTATATACAATATTTATACGCCACGCATGACCTGAAGCGGCAGCCCTCGTAGAATTTAGGCACATAGGTATCGACCTACGTCCGCGGCCCGAAAGGGGTGAGACGGAAGAATAGACGTCGCTGCCACGACACACCTGTGAACGATCGGGTCCTTCGACCTACGGTGTTCCCGTTCGACAAACGTCGGGACTTGGAAGTATCACGGAGATCGTATTCTGTTTCAAAAACGGTCGAGCTTCGCGCAGACGTCGACACTTCGCGCTTGATGACATTGATTGAAAGTGATCCCTGGATGAGGATGAACGTGTGATAAGATGCGAACTTGAAAATAGCAGTAATATAATACTATACGACGAAAACGATATGCATACTCGTTATGAACTTTGGAATCCCTATTATGGCTATGGAATGGTATAGCGGATGACTGGATAAAAGTAGAAAGAAAGAGAAGGCAAAAGAAGGATAATTCGTTGAACTTAGATTCTTCACTACATCTTCCACAAAATATACAGGAGTATCCAACAAATAATTCAGAAATAGGGTCGAAGAATTGAAATGGACATTACGCCATTAGGCCTAGCCCAACTGCGCCTCCCTCACGCCTACCGCCTCTTTATCCACTTCGTAGCGCAAAAATCACTTTTCAGCCGGCCTGCCCACGCAATAACGATCCCATTCGCCTCCCCCCAAATCGTTCTCTAGATCGCCACTAAATTATCCAATAAAGTGCAGCGCCGTTACTCTCGTCCAATACCCGTCACCGGTCATGCACGACAGCGTTTCGGTCTTTCGCCCGTTTCCAACGATTATCCCTCTTTCTCCCCGTGTCCTCTCTCGATGACCAAACTCAAATGTCCCTCTCCTTGGCGGGAACAAGGGGAGGGGGGTGAGAGCAGAGGACGGAGAGGACGGAAAGTGTGCGAGAGCGTGGAAAGTTAGCTTCGAAATCCGTCGAGATGAAAAGAACGGCGAACCGAGGGGGGCGGGATGAGAGGGAAGGGGGAGGGAAGGGGGTGATCTCAGAGGAAAAGTCACGTAGAACTTTTTTCCGGGTGGTGAATTTTTCGAAGCCCTCGATGCTTCCGTGGAGAGGGTGAGAGGCTGCTGGGTAAAGGCCCAGGGTAGAGGGAAGAAAGAGAGAGAGAGAGAGAGTGGAGGGTTCCCATCGTCGCAAAATCGACGAGCAAATACTTAAGGCGTAACCTCGTTACGCCGGCAGCCAGTGGAAAAGCGAGAAAAATCCACTCGAAGCCAGCCAGCAGCGACGTCGCTGCCGGCGGCGACGGCGCGGAAAACTCGCTTCCGGTCGTTCGACGTCCCTTCGACCGTTTGAAATACGACGGGGTGGGCCGTTGATGCGCGCCCGTGAAAAATGGGCACACGCGAATCTCGGCCACGCTCGTGCCTACGTAACTACGAAAATACGTCTCGCGGAAAATCTCGTCAGAGGTCCACCCGTTTTAGGAATATCCACCGACTTTAAAATCTACGCGATGATGAGGACTCGTCAGTTTCGAAATTATTTGAAGTAGAATTGAAGCAACGTTTAGTAACTCCGTAGCCATTTTCGTTTATGTCGTATCCTTAGACTTCATATCCTGTTGAGGATTATATATCTAGTTAAAGGAGGAACCAATGTTTCCGGTAAAGGAGGAGATGAATGATACTTATGTGGAGAGAGTCGAATGTGGTACAGACACTCTGAATGTTGTATTCACGAGCAAAACATACGCGGGGGAACGTCAAAAGCAACGTTCAGCTCGAATGAGAAGTGAGTAAAGGGAAGTGGATCCGGTAGAGAGACAAGTTTCCACAGAACCCCGGAATTATGCGCTCCGAGTCAAGCTAATTACACCAATTTCAGCTAAAATGGGCTAAAGTAAAGAGACAAATGGATAGTCCTGCGCCGGGAGTAATTACCTAATTCGGCCATGCGTAATTACCGACGATTAGAGTGTCGCTTTCGGGACATTTCTGAGGCAGCTGCAGGTGATACGGATACCTCCTCCCTTCCGTCGCAAGTGCCAGCCTCGGGTGCGCCTGCGAGACACCGTCAAGACCGTTTCTAAGGTCCATGACCGGAACTGCCGTTCTTCTTCGAATACATTAAGCGTTTTCGGGCACGCGAGGCAGTACTTACTCCAACATTTTGGCAAAATTGAAATTCACGTAAATGATTTTAGGCCTCCTTAATAAGAACTTTACTCTTTTTTATTTACACACAGCTTCTCAACTTCCTACCGAGTGCTTTAAAACTGATGAGACTACAGGCGGAACTTAGATTTCTTCGGAACTTCTTTTCTATCATTCTAAACGCTCTTTAACGTAACCAAGCGGACTACCTAGTGTTCGCCATACCAACTCGAACTTGCCCATAAGAAGCAAACTTCTGCTCTACGCGGTCGAAGAGCGCCAGAATCGCGTCAGCCGCTCCGAATCCGAAAGGGGAACGAAGCGAAATTCGGAGTACCAGCGCCGGGGGCCGTCGTAATCGAAAAGTTTCGTAAGACGATTTTTTTTATCCTCGGCGGCGGTGGTGGAGAGGCGAGGCGAGGTCCGGTGGTGCCCAGGGCCAAAGAAAGCCAGAGGTTTAGAATAAATCAAGTAGAAAGGCCGAGCGGGTCCACGACTAGAAATATTCGGCACTCGCTTTGTACGAGGCCGCTGCACGGGACGGCCCTAAAGGAAGAAGAAAAACGAGCAACACGACCGAGCGTGGAAGGACAGGGAGGCGAACCAAAGGGGAAGAAAGAGGGACAGAGAAGGGGAGAAAGGGAGAGGAAAAGAGAGAGAGAGTGAGAGGGGGAGAGAGATAGAGAGAGACGAGAGAAGGCAAAAGGAGGCGAACGAACGCAGGCAGGCCACGTTACAGCAGCAACGACTGAAGATATCAATCAACGGGCGCATTGTGCTCAGGGATAATTTGACGCGCGGCTGAAAGGGCCAGATCTCGAATTCCACGATCGGATAATGGCCCCTATAAGGCCCCGAGGAGCCAGGAACCTCTGGGGTATCCACCGAACCGCAGCTTGTACGGGTACGTGGTGCGCGCTGGCGCACACCGAGCCAGCCTCCCAGGCGATTGTCTTTCGAGGCTGAGCCTTTATTTTCGTCAAGACACATTGTCCCCCCCACGATTCCTGGAACGCATTACTCAGGGGGCAGCGTAACGAATCGATGGCGTCGATTTCATTCACGACGCTATCCGATATCTGGTGACGGTGGATTAAGTGCTTGGGCCAGGAGACTTTTAAATCGGGGGGGAGGGGCATGGACCGTGGGTCCGCGATTCCGAGTGTGTTTTCGATGAATCCGAGACGCAGAAAATTTGGAAGACGCTGGAGAAGAGAAGTACCGTTTTCTATCGTGGAGAAATTAAATTCTCTGAAGGGGCTAGAAGCTATGAGATACCCCTACTATTGGGGAATAGAGGACATAATTGTTTCGTCTTTAATACGCGTGAGTAGTTTTTGTATCACACACGTTTTCATGGAGTATGTTGTATCGTGTGTCAGCAGACTCGCGGTGGGAATTTGGAGCTTCGAATTTTCAGTCAAATCGAATAAAATTGCAATTGAAAGGAACAATGTATTTGAGTATCCTCAGAGATCGCTGAGTAGTCACGAATATCTGCATTCTGATCCATGCGAAGTTTAGTTTCAATTCACAAAAAAAAAGATTAAAATATCAAACAACTTCAAAATTCACTGTACTATAATCACCGTTTGGTCTTCGAAGAATGATCATTATGAATAAATAATCACTTCGCAAGATTCTGTGTAAAAAGAAGAAACTCTGCGGGAGTTTCATGTTTCAAATTTTAACGCGAAGCAGAGAAATATAAAGCAATTTTCACCGATCTTTTTAAACACTGAGGACCTTGGTAAAAAAAAATATAAATACTATAATCTACTTGACTGTAGAGAGTAATCGTTCATCCTCGTTGCCTTCTTACCAAATCACATACCAAAGAGGACACAGACTTGATACTCAAACTCGCAGCCTCGAAATCGATACTTCAAAGTCCACTGGGATCGCTTCCACCATTAGTTAACGACATTATTTTTCGAGCTAACGACTCGTCCGCTTTTATCGCCGCTCGCGTACCCGCGTTTTGATTAATATCCCTATCGAGCAATCGTAAATCCAGCGGCCCCGACTATCGCAGCCGAGCGCTCAGCTCGTCGAACGTCCGACGGCCAGCAGACTCTCACGATCCTTCTCGAAACGAACACGCGGAACGCGTTTATTTTACTGCCGGCAACTCCGGGCCCCCTCGGGCCTCCCGTTTCACTCGAAAATCTGTTCCCCTATTTATCGAGCAAGATTTATGCGTCACTTCCCGAGCGTGATCGAAAGGAGACGCGACGCCTCCGAAACGAGGCGCGATCGAGCGGCCGCGATATTTCGAAACCGTGCGGCGATGAATTATAGAAGCCGGCGTTTTGTCTTGGCGATAAAAAATTATGCGCGGAGGCTGTTGCGCGGGCCTGACGGGAGGAGCCTCGACGGCATAAAATATTACAGCGATATCCGTCTCTAACGACTTGATCGCGTGTGATTAATACTCTCCTTGATAGTTCCCTCAACGAGATCCACACCCGTGGCCGCCAACCTTTTTCTACGTTGTATCGCGACGAGCTTTTCGGGGGGATCGAACCATACGTCTCCCAGTTTTACACTACCGACATTAAAAATAAGTTACCACACGCTAGCCACTCTGAATCAATCACTATCACCGACGAAAATACTTCCTTCTTATATTACTAGCACCGCTTTGCAATTAATCTCGAGCATCTCCACCCGGCAACTAAAACTCTCGGCTTCGGCACTTGGCGCGGACGAGTCTTCGGGTCGCGTTTCCCAAAATCTCTGAGCAGGTAGCCGCACGAGTTCCCCTCGAAACGCCCAGACACGATTTTCCGTCATTGTGCCCTGAATAGGACACTTGACTTCCCGTTTCTGTCGAACGGTGGATTAAGAGGACGAGAGGTGCGCGTTTCAGGCTGGCTGTCGCCATTTCGACGGACACAATGCGACCCCGAGGGCGCCGTTACCTGAACGCCCGAGCACGTGCTCCTCTTTTTGTTCGATACGACGGAATTTTTTCGAGCACAGGCCCGCCACCGACACGCGAGACACCTCGGCCGCTCTACAGGTGGACTCTTCTCCTGGCTAAGCTTCGGGACGGAGATTTGTGGTCAGCTTGTTTACCTAACAGGTGGATCTAGTTCGCCAACAACGATCACTCGCGGGAGACTGTTCGCAACGGCCACTGTTCGAGGCGGCAGTAAAGTCCCTCCGCGACTTCGGAACTTGGAGGCAAAATTGGAAGAGTAGATATTATGGGATGGTAAGTTTAGAGAAATTGGATTTACTCGTGGAGTTTGATCGATTGGATTGAAAAGTCTGATACTTGGCTGGCATTGAGTTCGATGGTAAAGCAAAGGGGGTGCCAAGACTCTACAGTTTGTGAAGTTATTACAAGTCCTGTTGCATCCACTGTATAAGTGGCTGGAACACTATAAATTGGGATAGGTTCTTTTGGAAATATGATTGAAGTGAAATGTAGAAGATGGAGAAGTGGAAGATGTGCGATCAGTGAAGGCACGAGTCACTGCACAACTCCAAAGTCGCACCTCAACGATTCGATAAATTATTCATTCGAGTAATTCTAAATATTCCAAATAAATTAAGACACATTTACTTTCGAATCGTTCACCTTGTTATAAATCTAGGATATTATCATGAAAGGTGTTTGCTCCCCGATGCTTTCACTCGTTGGAAGCCATGATTTCAGAAGAGTGAAAATGGAAAAAAATATATGGACTTCCGTGTTTCCCTTTCTAGTCATTCTCTGGCTATGTTCCACCATTAGGATTCATTAATATAACTAAAAGACACCGCGGTTGAGAGGAAACTTCTTTGAAATCTAAGGGATGATCCCGAGCACAGATTCGAGCACCGTTTCGACGTTTCACGCGAGGGATGTTCCAGGTTGTTTTTCAATCGACTTTATTTTTGCAACGTCTCTTACCTCACTCGTTCCTTGGCGATTCGTCGAGATCTCGTAGAGCAAACGAGCCGTCGGCTGCTACCACAAGCGTAACATTCTCTTCGTTCGTCGGGTCTCTCGGTATCAAACGTCGTGCAGCTTTTTCCCCCCACTTTTAGCACAAATCATCGTTTCCGTTTTCCGTCGACTCTTTTTCCCAAATCGTTTATACTTCGTACACTATCCCGCACTGGCAGCGATTCGGTGCAAAAAGAAGTGTTCGCTCAGTTGGCCGAAGCGTGATCGGTTATCTTCATCGGTCGCCGTGTTACGTAACGATCGGAAACAGCACCACATACCTGACGAGCAACGAATGAATTTAGTTTCGAGCTACACCGTCTGCGTTTTAATTGCAGGTTGCGCCAAACGGTCGCCGACTCTCGCATCGTTTTTCACGTCTCTGACCGCGGCCCAGCAAAGCGAAGGGTCGAGCGAGATCGTTGACGCGATTCGGAGCACCACGTGGCTCGACACGATGTCGCACAAGCCGTCCCGACGATCTCTGCGTCTTTTCGACAGACCCGTCGCGACGTGATATCACTGGTAATGTTCGATCACCGAAGGAATCTCCTCGGGTCAGCGGATACCTGATCGGTCAATGCCGAACGATCATCTTCGGGTGTTGAGTGTGCCTCCCGACATCCAATTTTTCCCGTCGAGTTCTTTGGAACTTAAAGTGCCCTCGCGGCCATCTACCCCGGGGATTTCAGTCGCGGGCGTCCTTCGCTCCGAGAGATCTCCCCCAACATCTGTTAGCCAGAACCATGCCCGACTGGAGCGACTTGAAAGATGATTTTAGAAGCTGCCCCGTTCATCATCGGCTGCAATGAATCTCGAAGGCAAGTTCTAAGGATTGGCCGTTCGAAGTCCCTCCCTCGAAATGGACCGGAACATTTTTCAACTGCGGTGGCTGCAGCAGGTTCGCTGCGCTATCGCTCGGTTCGAGTTCTTCTGTTCGATGCTCCATAGCGGTATGTCGAGGTACCGGCGAGGACCAGGGTGGCCCGAGATCATCGAACGATCAGGCGAATCCATCTCGAATGCGATAGCCCCGGCTGTGCCAGATGCGCTGATTATTGCGTCGCTTCCAGGAAGGGACAGCAGAGAGACGAGTAGATGAAGAGACTGCCCAGGAAGGTTCACACTGCCCGGCGGTCTGATCGCTGACGACTGAACGCCGTGGTAGCGTTTCACCGCGTAGTAAGCCGGCTCTCACCCCGCCATCGGCCTCTCTTTCTCTGCCACTCCGCGAGGAGTGAGCGAGAGAGACGAGCGGATCGGGAGAAACGAAGAAAGAGTGAGAAGATAGAGTGAGAAAGAGTGAGCGAGAGGGGCACCCGTCCTTTTCGACCCACTCTGACGTTCTGCGCGTCCTGAGACCAGCGTGCCCCCGTCCTCGTACTCGCTCCGTTCTCTGCATTCACCCCCACCGGTTTCCTCTTCTCTCTGCCCCCACCATCGCCCCTTCTTCCCCCACCGACCGTTCTATTCCCCCCACCACGCGGGGTCGATGGTTCCGAAGATCGCCGCTGGGCGGCACCAGCGTCCAAACTCTCGAGCCGGAGCAGCGTTCGAGCGTGGCGGGCAACAAAGGTCCCGTCGGTTACGTGGGAGAGAACGCGCTCCACTGGTTGGTGGAAGGGGAGTGGTAACCACGGGGGTGAGTCGGCGACTTCCCCTCTCGTCGTGCTCTCACCTTCCCCTCCATCTTTATCGCTCCTCCTCCACCCCCACCGACGCGACACGTGTTCCGTTTCACTTGGACGCGTGCGGACGGGCATCGCTCCGTCCTTCTCCTCGTTCGCCGCGCGCCGCAGCTGGTGGTGGGGGTGACGCGGCGCCTTCTGGCGGGGAGGCTCGAGGAATCGTTGGGTGGTGGGGAGCAGAAGACTGTAACATTGCCAGCACGCGTCACGCGCTCTCCACGCTGCGACTATAGTAGCGTCGCGATGGAAAGCTCGGCGATTTTTGTTTTTGGCAAAATAACGGCGGGGTGGTTGTTGGCCTGGGTGGTTGCGCGGGACACGTTCGGCTCATAAGGAAACCGGCTGCGGCAAACTGGTTTTTACATTGTACGACGAACGTCGATTCACTTTGCAAGCGGAAACTTTGATAAAATGAACGACGTATGGACAACAGGTTGGAGTAGCTTGGATCGGAGGTTTTAAAATTGTTAGAATTCTGTTTATCGAGATTATCGCGGAGACCCGCGGTGTACGACACGCGGAGTCAAACTCGAGGTCCGTCGTTGGGAAACGTTCTTATCGTATCATGCTATCATTGACGCTGGATGTTTGTCGCACGGTCTATTTATAGCTAACAACGCGGTTATCACTCTTGCCTCTCAAGGTACACACAACCACTTAACGATGCGCGGGACGATAACGCGGTTAGCTTCGTTCTGATGAAAGTAAACTGTTTTCAAGGGGTCTAGGCTATTCACGCTCGTAACCGTCTCATGGATTCTCGGCCGGTCTGACCAGCGACTGGCTCTATTCCCTTTAAAGCCGTTGCCCGCGCCTCGCTGTGCAACGTCATAAACTCGGGAAGACAGGCTGAATCTAGCGCGGTATAGAACTATGGGTATCGATTCTATGTCAAAGATATCAATTGCTTTCGACGAACGTTAAGGCGTAACGTGTTCACCAGGCCTAACTCGAGCGATTGCCAGTCTGTTAGTTGGCACTACTCCCGTCACACGGCCACGTGATTCCAAATAAAGCTAACAGAGCTACCCGGTTCAGAGGCGTTCGTCCCCTACGGTATCCTTTCACGGCGCCCTGAAGGGTGCATGACAGATATAATTATACGAACCAAGGGACTATGAACGATCTTGAGCGCGACGAGCCATCCAAACGTCTCCGCGCTAACTCCTCCTCCGACATAGCTTCCCGTTGTCCGATCGCGAAACGATAATCATCATCACGATCTCGAACCCGTCTGACCAACGGACACTGACCACTTGGAACGTCACGTACACACAGGTTTCCTCTGACCGAGGGGATCGCAGGTATCACCGATACGCGAGCGTTGCCGACGAGATTCGACGTACGGAGGCGAACGGACTTTAACCGACACGAGATGGACAGTATATCTCGAGAGAGGGTTGGCACGCGTTGAACTGGCTGTTGTCGAGCTCGATCGGTCTGCCCAGAGCCGGCGAGTTTCCCCTTCGCCACTTTCCCTCCGCGCACCCCACCCCTCGCGCCGTCCACCTCGCCGAAACTCAACACACGAGCGATATATGCGTTTTCCCCTTCATCCCTTCCAGGCGGCCGCGATACTGTCACTGCTCTTCCTCCCCCGCCCGTAGTTCGTGGAATTCCGGAATTCCGCGCGTCCGTGGCTCCACCTTCCCCCTCACGAAGCGCGAAAGCCTTTTTTTAAACCCCGCCTAGCGGCGCGCCCGACAGAGACGGAGCGACGGAGAGGAAAAAGGCCGAGCAGGCGCGAGTCACTCGGCCTTTTTCCCACTTCTTCCGCGGTGCAGACTCGCTGTGCACGCCGAAACCCCGCCCTCTTCAGACGGGGGTTCCCCATCGGCGCTTTTCCGCCGCCAGAAATTTTCCGGGGGGAGTATGGCTCTCCTCGATTCTCAAGAGGCGGGAGGCAGTCACCGGGACTGCCACCAGCTAGCGCTATGAGGACATTTTGCTGACATCTGTCGGCGGGCATATCGTCGCGAAAGAAGTGTTTCAGTAGTACAATTTTTTTTAGGAGCGCCTTTGAAATAGTATCACCATGCTGAAGGAATAGCTCAGACTTAGATAGTCAGCGGTGAGAGTTGAAAGTTCAAAATAATGTCAATGTTTTTTCATCTTTATTATGTGTTTAGAGAATTGTCTAGTAAATGTGTAGAAAGCAGATGTCTAATTAGTAGCGATTACAAGAAACTAAAAAAGTCCTTCAGGGTCAGGGTGGATTTTCTAGTTTCCTGATATACCTGATGTGGATAAAGGAGCGACCCTCCCTTTCTTAGTTACCGATCGGGTCTTATGAAGTTACTAGACTGAACGTTGGCGACATCTTCCGGCAAGATTGTCGGGGGAAAAACTACCCTCTTAGGCGATTTGGATTCTGCTAACGTAAAAACACATCAAAGGGCCTTCAGGGTCGTGTAATTAGTGTAATCAATGAGGTTTAAATTCTTAATACTTAAACCTGTACTAAATAGACGCAATATAATTTTATGAAAGATAATTAAAAAATGCGGAAGATACTAATAACGATGGTACATATTTCCATTCTTATGCCGTGTGCTTGATTGCAACTTAAGATTTCCATTTGCAACAGAAACACAAACCTTCAAAACCTAGGGAACCAACCCCCAGTTCTAACAACCTTGCCGATGAGGGTTGATATTCCACGTCGGTAAAATTTGCCTGTACCCACCCTACGCCGATAAGGCAGACACCCGTCGACCGACATTTTCAATCGCTTAACTTATAAATTGGTACAAACGAGGCACCCGATGGCGCACGTGTGTATAATTTGCGCGGGTTCGTAGCGATAAAGATCCATTATCACCATATTAAAAGAGAATGGCCTAGAAACGTAGACTATAATTTAGAATCTAAATAAAAAATATTTTTTGCTACAACCCATTCCTAAATGAGCACTCTAAAATAAACACTGAAATCCCAGCATCCACTGTCTCACACATACACACTTGAAGAGTCCTTGTAGAAACACTGTAAGTGCCAAAAATCAAACTTTACACTTTATAGTATTACCATTGACACGTAGAACATTTTCCGATAAATTTTTTTGTAACTTTGACGGTTACAGCATTTTCATTTACAAATCCAACCCAACATTAACATGTCCACCCCAACAACCATCTAAGCGATCGAGAATAACCGCAACTATCCACGATCAGTTTCCAAGCCACAAAACCAGCATCCACTTTCGTCTCCCCACATTCCAATTTTCCAGCCACCTTCTGCCTCTAATTTATACATCACGAGCAGAATGTAGATTCCGTGCAGATCGCTAGTCAAAGCGACTCAACGTGACGAAAGAATGGCGGAGAGGGAGAAAGAAGCAGGCAGTCATGCGTTTCAGCGGGCAGAGAGCGCGTCAAGTAGATTAAGACGATTATGGTCAGACCGCGTCGCCACCTCGCACGTTTATCGCTGCAACCGAAAAATACCATCGGCCGATTTTTCGTTCCCTCCTCTCGACCCCCTCTCTCTCTCTCTCTCTCTTTTCGTATCGGTTCCGATCGCGACCACGCGCAGGGAGACGGGATGGCATTTTTTTTTTCACGGCAGCTTTACGAGTGGCCGTGCATCTGTCGGTGGCAGTCGGCCACGGAATTCGAGCGAAGAAATGCGCGGTATGCGCGCGGCCGTGTAACGCGTAAGTGACCACCGGCGCACGGTGATAATTATGACGCTGCTGCTGATAAGGATCTTAGGGTTTGTCGGCGATAATTATGCGTGTGGGACCGCGCCACGGCCATTACCCGGCCGCGGAAGAAAAAGGGAAAAAGGAGGGGAGCGAGCGCGGCGACGCGTTTCCGGTAAACGAGGAATGCAGCGACGACGACGATTAAACGTGCCTGCCGACAAAAGAATCGCTCGAGTGACACGGAATTTCGACTGGCCTCTTATACGCGCGAACGCCAGAACCCGTACCCCTGTGGGAATTGACGTTGAGTCGGTTGGAGTTGTCGTTGGTGCGACTTAAACTTCTCTCATTTTTGAGCTGCTCGAGTGTCAGGCTGTCGGTCGTGAAATTGGTACGGGGAACTTCTGAGAGTGGTGGTGAAACGTTGAGCGTTGATAATGTAGAATAAAAAGGCGTGCAGGGTAGCTTTAGAATGTGTGCAGTAAAGTTTGAAGGAGGTGAAAAAGACGATATGCGGTGGTTGGTACTTTTAAAGGTATCGTGAATTTTAAGCAGTCCGTTGTATTTATTTCTTCAATGATAGATTTTGGTAGACCTAAGATGGACTGTTGATTATTTAGTTGACTTGTATGAACTCTGTAGGAGACGCAAGCGTTCTTCTCTTTCGTATCTTGATCGCCATGTGTACTTTCTGTCGGCAGACCGGTAACCACGTAACGATGCCCCTTTTTCGCAACACTCCTCGCTCCCGAGCGTGAAATTAGTGGCAATTTAGCGTTTCAGAGAACTATTCGCTCTTTGCTCGTTCTCTGCCCGTATGGCGTTCCTTGTTCTTGGATCCCAAGACTGAACTTGCGAGAAAGAAACATCTATGGGTACCTCCGAGAACTGTTAGGTACTATTACATTTTTATTTATGAAAACCGATGGGGCACTGAGCAGGAATTCAAGTAGTCAATTATTTCAAAACACAGGCAACTAAAAACCCCCCACAATTCCACTTATAAATAAAACCCTCCCACGTCTTCCTTAAAATCTTCTACAACCCATATCACCCTTCTTCTATCCGCAAACTAATAAGTGCCATTCTACTGTATTCAAGTTGATTCAAGACCCAACCTCATCATTGGGTCAAACAGATCTCCCCCAAACAACCCGACTAGCTTTAATTCAATTGATCGTTGTTGAAATCGAAGCTCCCGGCGATGTACATATGTATCCAGAAGCAAATCTCTCAGTCCCGATCGAAATACAGGGACAAGTGCAACATTTATCCGTCGAATGACACTTAATGCTTCCCAGGGGAACGGCGATCGTAATATCGAACGATGACGTTGCCCGTTCATCGCACACAAGACGGATTACGGATAGCGACGGTCCACTAAAGCCCCGAAGACTAATTGGACGTAATGACATGGGCTTAAAGGTACGATCCTATAGGCCTGATTGGACGCCGACGGCGTTTCGCAATACCTGGAAGCCCATTGGACGCTGGCACCCTGTCGAGGCGACGTCGCATGGAGAAGGCTGCGTAACAACCGACGAATTACGCCGCCAGGCCTGTCGGCGGTCGTAATTGATTTCGTTTAAACGGCGCGATCCTAGACCCCTTTGGAAACGCCGTGTCGTGCGTCGCCCCGTTCTCTAAAAGTCGAATACAAAACGCGTGCCCGGCGCGTCCCTTTCTCCCGAGTCATCCTCAGCTGTGTCTTAAACCGATTACCCTGTTTGCGTTGCAAGACGAGGTAATCGGGTTAAGGTGCAACGGGGTACAGTTTTTGTGTTGTACATTAGAAGGTCGTGGAATTTTAATATTAGGACGGACACCGTCGTTACTAATTTAAATAAATATTTTTCATATTTTTATCTTTTTTTTAGTTTTATTTACTCTTTGCATACAAAGATATATTTGTCATGGAGGTCCTTGGAATTTTTGATTTTGAAATTGAATTATATTTTATTATTTAAATAGTTTAATTAAAATTTTGATTTGTGGGGTCAAAGATGCAATATTATTTATTTAAATTCCGACGGAGAGAACTTCCATATTCATAATACCTAGTATTTAGAAACTAGCATTCCCAGAGAAATATCCATTTCAATCTCCAAGGGTGAAACAACTCCGAAATGAAACGACATATCGTTGGGCACATTGTCTCGATAGTCTCCAAGTTCTCTGCAAGTGGCGCAGAACGCGTGCGAGTTTCGCGAAAAATAAGGAGAAGGTGGACATATAAACACGCGAAACGGATTGGGCGAGGAAGGGAAGAGTGACGTAGCCAAGGGGTAGCGGAATCGTTCGTACGTGACTTCTTACGGACTCGTAACTAATTTCCCCGTTAAAGGAGTTACGCGAGAGTTGCGGCGCGGTTGCGTGCACGCGTTGCATGCACGCGCTCGCGTGGGCGGCGACGCAGCCGACCAGCGATGCACGCCTGTGTATATATCGGACGTTAAACAAGGAAACGGTGTTTACGGTTGTACGAGGCCGATAAATAATCCGACGTATGATGGGCCCGCGACTATTTCCCCACCTACGGCGTCCGTCTTCTCGCGTGACCGTTCCACCCTCCGCGCGTGCTAGGCCGCGAGAAGAGGTCAGCCGCGAAACGTAAACTGCCAAGCGGGTGCACGCGTCGCGGCGATACGAGCAAAAGGATTTTACGATTCCGCCGGTGCAGTCGATTGGCGAATATTTCAGGGAGTTCGTAAACCGAGGCCGATGAAATCGAATGCTTCTGGATTTATAGACTTGATTCGAGACGAGGCTGAAGCCGCTCGCCGAGCGCTTCGACGTTGCCTAAAGGTCAACGTTATCGGGGAAATCATTTTTTAACGAGTCCGAAAGCAGCAAGCGTGCGGGAGATTGTGCGTAAGTGGGAACCGAGTATTTGAGTATGTAAATGATTCGTGGAAGTGCTGCAGTGTTTAAGAGAGAGGATGAGGAAATATTTGATGAAGGAGGGTGGGAAATGTATTGGGGCTGATTTTTTGTTGAATGTTTTATGAAATATCTGTGTGAGCACCTTCTAGAATCTAGATTATTAATTCACTCTATCATAGGAGAAAACTAAATGTGAGGGCAGTTGCAATATAAATGTGTTTTACTGAAATATACAGTAGTGGAAATATTTATTGTGTCACCCGAATAAACACGTTACGACTTATACTACTTACCACTTACGTTACTAGGAATATATTATTGAAAAAATGTGTGGCTTACTCTCTAAGCCAAAATAAGATAGATACGAATCATTATATCAATCATATTGTTATAAAAATGGGGTATGCTACGTAGATTTGAAAGTGATGCAATAAATATTCCACTAGTGTAAGAGGAAACTTGAAGAAGAAGAGTATTACTTTCACGAAAAGACTTCCATAAATAAAAGACACCAAAGACATTCGTCCAACCCAAATTCCAGTACCTAAATACTGCGCGAGAGGAAAAAAAGATACAGCTAAAGGGGGACATTTCTCCAGATAAAGATCATTGGGGGAAGATACGATGACCTTCAGATCGCTTCAGGAGTTCACTTTTTTCAGACGGTATCCCTAACCAGCCCCTAATTCCAAAGATCAACCTGCTGAAAGGGTCGGTCACGCCTCACAGCATTTTTTGTGCCACAAAAGAGAGAGATAGAGGGGGGAGGAGATCAGCTTTCTACGGGATTATGGGATTTCGAGTGCTTTTCCCCTCCATCTCCACCTTCTTCCTCCATCTAACGGCTGCACCTGTATCCCCTGTTCCAGGGGTCCCCACAAACTTTCCACGGTTCGGTTACAGAATGTGTGTTGAAGAACGTTTTCCAGATACCTGGACCCTCGAGAGCCTACCTGGGCGCACCCTGCCCCTCAGCGATTTCCATCGAGAAGTCGACTCTCACTGAACCAGCAGTTTGCTTCGAGCCTATTGTGCTTCTAACGATCCCGTTTATGGGGCAATTTCGAGGAATGGTCGGGACACTAATGCCCTGCTGCAAATACGAAAATCGATCTGGCTGGGATTAAGAGGGAGGCATTGCGAGCAGAGTTCTCGAGTATTAACTCACGAGTGCATAGGTGAATAAAATTCAGAGCATTACCATAGACCGAGATATGAAGAAGAAGGTGGATCCTTTTAGAAGAATATGTAACTGTTACATTTTTTCTTTATATACCACAAAGGTGATACTCATTTCATCTCGATAAGAAACTATTTTCCAGGGAGAAACTATTCGCAGGGAGTCTCTTGAAAGCATTAATAGGTAAGAGACGGATCACTTTGCTCGAGCTAGTCGGCGTATTGGCTTGGAAATGGACAACTGTTCCGCTCGTGGCAGTTGCAGCATCGGTGAAAAATTTGTTTATCATCGAAATCATGGCCGTACAGCGAGAGACGACGATAAATGAATAATATATTCAATTCGTCACGTCCGTCTGGGACGGAGGACGGCGAACGGAGCGCGGTAACGGTCATCCATTTGTCTCCTGCCAGCGCGTATAAGCAGGCATCCTACCTAATTACACGTTATTGGTTAATAATAGCGATGATTACCTGGCGAATATTACATCAGAGCCCGGGGAGCGTGTAGTCACGCTCTAACAGAGGCTTTAATTGTGTATCCACGCTGTGAGAGAATACACGGTGTATCTGTTCATCTCTCGCGGGCAACACTCGCGCGGATTAATCATTAGCGTTTCTCCCAGCCACTTTTATAGAGATAATACCATTAAAACGTTGAATAATAACGCCCATGCATGGCCGGCTGATCGTTATCGGCCACGGTGTATCATCCAGCACGCGAAACGCTTGTAAATTGTTTTCAGCTACGGCGCTAATCGCGTTCTTCTGCGTGCATTTTTGGATTCGTTAGCGGGGCACGGTCGTTCGCGTCCCTCCGCGATACGATCTTCGGTTTTCTCGGTGAACGCGCACCGCTAGCGGGGCTGTTGGTTGTTTTGAAATGTTAATCAGTCGCTGCCCGTATCGTTATTATCATTGCTAAACACGTAACACGATCTATTTAAAGCATTCGCCGGGCTGCGCGCGCCGGCCGGCTCGCGGACCGATTAAAATGTTAATTGTTTAATAAATCACGGCGGCGGGGGAACGCGACGCGCACTATTCGACTCTTACCGCGGTAAATAGCAGGTACGCGGGACGCGGCGCTGGAGACGCTTCCAGCGTAATCGAGTGAATACGCTCGTGTATCGTCGAACGTAAATGTAAAAACCGCGATTGGAAGTCCAATGTTTTATTCATGGAATCAAGAGTAGACCAGTTTATGTTAAAGAAATACAGACAGGTTTAAAAAACGATGCGGTTGCATTGCTGCATCTTTCGAAAGAATATAATAGTGGGAAGATAAGTCACTAAGAAGTGAAACATTTCTGTCTATCAAATAAATATTGAAAAATACTTGAGTATTTTTCAGTATTCAACTATTTTTATCTATAAAATCGCTTACTTCCTGCGGTTTTTAGGATCACTCTGTATATTTCATAGGAACAGAACTAATTATACAATACTGCAGGTTTTCACCGGTTTAAATAAAATCGTAAATAAATAATTCAAGTGTGCTTGGTGAAACTTTGTTTGAGCTAGGTTGAAAATTCGACTATTTCCGTAGCATAGGTGCTCGAATTCCCAAATCGACGCTGGATTGTTTGCACGAAGAAGGAAACTGTTTCGTACCTGAAGAATTTTCGAGGGCTCGACGATGTCCTTTTCTAGGGTCGAAGGGAGACAGCTAGATGGTTGCACCACAAGGATCACGCGTGCACTGCCACCAACAGCGTAACGCAGCTGACACGAAACTGACCTGCACCCCGTGGCCACGAGGTGCCTCGTGCTTTTTTCTCCTCTCGTTCCTTCTACGCGCACACACGGCCACACCTACACAGAGCAGGGAGAATAGTTCCCTGTAACGAAACTGGCCCTTAGAAACCGAACTTGGCCGGCCAAAGCTCCTGCAAGTCGACTTCTCGGCGCGCAGGTAATCTAATACGGTGCATTCTAGACCGACAGATAGAAGAGCTGGCTGGAGAAGGGGAGAATAGAGGAAAGGGAACTCGATAGCGTTAAATACTGTACGAAAGGCTTCGGGGTATTCCAAGTCGCAGCTGTGTACATACGCCTTCCTTTTTTATCCCCGAAGAGAGTGGAATAATTTTTTCTCCGTGGGCTCGTATCGTGGACACGAGATTGCTGGGCAAATAATGGAATTGATATTGTTTACCGTGCAATGGCTGACGGAAGAGGCTCGAGATGGAGGATATCGAGAGAAAGAGTTCAAGCGTTGGACATATGGTGCTCAGCAAAATGGGTCAATATGATTAATTGGTGGGGATGAAATTTAGAAGTCAAGGATCAACTGCTTTTCTTCTATTCGACGCAAGATTATCTATTCTTCTATAGTTTCTTTAAGTCTCTTATATACTTTAATGTAGCTTTAATTGATCTTCATTATTAACAGGGCGATGATTAACGTGAATCAGGACTTCAGCTGCGTTGATCCCTTTTTGGGTTCCCTGACCTCGGTTAGGACTTTATTATTTAAGATTGTAACCAATTCTTAGGGAGACATGTAATTCTGCGTTTTGCGTTTGTGTTTAGTTTGGAAACCTAATTGTCCAATTTTGTTGACTAAGTCAATTTTACTTTTTTCTTTTATGTTTAGACTCTGCTATTTTCTATTTCTATTGTTTTGTAAATCATGGGGATTCCCCCGATAAATAAATAAATAATAATAATAATAATAATTATTTACATACAAATTATGTTTTCTTGTTCTATTTCGACTAAGTAGCAGTATCGTTTGGAAAATTTGAGGAAGTGTGTTTCATTAAGTGTCATTAAGTGTGTTAAGCCAGAGATGAGATATTAAATTTTCGGGATATTTAGCAAGCTTGGAAATAATTTGCAGCAGAGGGTAGACAAAGCATGGCAGACATGTGAAGCATAGAGAAATCTGGCACGTTGAATTATTATGGATGAAGCGAAATATAAGAATGAAAATAATCCAGAAATAAGTCATCTTGGCGTACACTGCGACAAATCAACCTGACAAAATCCAATGACTCACAGCAACTGTGAATTATTATCCGAGTAATAGAAATCCTGCGGAAAGGCGGATGCACATGAAGGCGCACAACAGCGCGCACGAAACGCAAATTGCACGGCGAGTGGAATACCTTGAGAAGCGAAGAATAATTCAATTAAATACAGGGATACCGAGTGAACAGAAATAGTGTATCGGTAGCTCGATATCGACATTGAATCAACCGTAAAGTTCATCCTCGGTCAGCAGCCCCGACCGGCGTAATTAAATATCTTCCCTTTTTCGGATTTCAATTCTAATTAATTCCCCCCGTGGAGAGATTCCCCGCGGCCGTACGGAGACCTATACGGCTGCTCGAGGAGTCGGGAGTCGAAATTCCCGGCTATTTTACGAGGCATTAGCATGCCTCGCCTGAACTCCATGCCGGACATTCACCGTGAAATATTAATCTTTCACGGGTGGCGGCGAGGAGCGTCAGAGAATTACGAGGAAGAATCAGAGAAACGCGGCTCCGCGGTGATATCGACCTCGATGCTTCCCGATTCCACAACGAAACGTCCGTTAAACTTTCCACAACCCGCTCCAATATCGCGCAAGGCTGATATCTTTGACTCCGCCGATGCAATCGGAGTCCTCCAACAACGTTCGTCGACTAGGTACACCATAGATATTTAATCACGGCGAAAGTCTTTGCTGCCGTTGCTTCGAGAATGTATCATTACCATTACGAGCATTTCGTTAAGGGAAAAAACTCGAGGGATGCGCAAGGCGCGAGAAGATACCTCGCCGCGTGGTCAGTGTGCCATTTTCTTATTCGTCAATTGACGCGCGGCAAAGGAACGCCGCGCTATTACGGAGGAATGTTGTACGGTTGCATCTGGAGGGTGCAATTATCATACAATTAATTGGTCAAGCGCGCGCGAAGCAGCGGATGTACAGGTATAAAGTATGTACAGGTTGTGATTAAGTAACATCGCAGTTAATTGAAACTTTGAATAGGACGATTGAACGAGTTCAGAGTTTGCTAAAATTATTACCAGCCTGTTCTTCATGACTAGTACTACTTAAACTAATTAGAGGATTTGTCCATTTTATCATTTTATTTCTGTGGGAAATAAGAAAATTTATCGTGGAATTCTACTATTTTTAATTCTGTTGCAATGAACTGTCGACACGATTTATCATTCCACTTTAAATAATGCTTTGGTCAGCGTTTCGCAAAGATCGCGAGGCGTTCCGTGAAATTGATTGAAGAAGGTGGTTCCGTGGAATATCTCTGCTCCAAGTGGAACGAAAATGGCGAGGCACGCGTACCGGAAGCACGAAGGAGTCGTTACCGTATACGAGGGCCTCTATCGCGAACGGCATACAAACAACGCCACAGAAATGTCTCCTTACGCACGGATCCTTCCGTCCTTTCCTTCCCACCCCGTTTCCTCCTTCTCTCGCTCCTTCTTTCCTCTCCGCTGCACTTTTTCCAGCCCTACGAGCCACAGCCGTTCGGATCGTAAAAGTCCGGTTAACAGCGGTGCTTGGCATGCGATCGACGATTCCCAGAGTGGCGGAAGAACTCTCCAACGACCGGAAAACGATTCGAAATCTTATCGGTGCCGATCGCCCGTCGAGACACATCTTACCCCCTCGTTCTCTCAAAATTGTCATCCTAATTGGGGAATTCTGTTTCACGATCGTGAGAACGAAATATGTGCATGGGGGCCTTCCGCTTTTTTTTTCAGGCTACGATAGTAGTAGTCTTTTTTGCTCGTTAATGAGAGATTCGGTTGACGCGATACTTTACGTGGCAGTGATAGTACAAGCAGCACTGCCAGACGCATGAATATTAAATGCATATCACAAAGTATCCCCCTCCGTCTCCTCCCGCCACGAAAGCCAAAGATTTTCCGCGCTAATCAAGTGACTTACGCTGACGTTCCCCGACGCCAGAGATTCTTTATTCCTCCGGCGATTCTCGAGAAAGGAAAAAGGAACAGTCCAATCTCGATGGAGATCTTGGTAGGCAGAGATGAAGGAAGACGGTAGACCGGTAGACAGACGTGGCTCGAGATTTAAGAGGCTTAGCGGTTTGTGTGGACTCCGTGGCACGGCAGAATGCACGAAGTTCGGTTTTATGGGGGCCCCTTCTTCTTCTAGGGGCCGGGCCCCGAAATTGGAGAGTGTTCGCCCGTGTAGAGTGGGTTCTAGATTCCAGATACCAGAGGAATAGGGTTACTGGCTCGGAACTAGCAGGTGGATACCGTCCGTGCTGTTTGAATGCTCTTCATGCAACGGGTGTCGAAAATACAATATAGCCGAAACGCGCACGGCTGGGCCAAAATTTGATATCATCGGAAACAATATCGTTTACCCCCGTTGAATGACTATAATCTATTAACCCTTTCGCCCGTCAATAAAATAGCGAAGTAAAGTAAATTTAGTCGTATAAATATAATTACTAACTTCTGTTTGTGTTTGCAGAGAAATACACCTCTCAATACATTTTCCAAAAATAAATTTACTTTACGGATAGAAGATTAAAGGAATTATTGAAATAGTAGGGTGACGTAGAAAAATCTAGGTGTCTGTAGTAATTGAATACTGTACTAAGTAGTCAAGCCATCTTGACTTTAATCCAAACACGATTTCATCTTGGAAACATTTTATTTGAATCTCGAAAAGTGGCTCGAACGTTCAGTCTTCACTTTCTGACGCCGCGGCAGATAGCAAGAGTCCAGGAGATCTCATAATCTCGAAAGGAATGTCCTTATCCTTAAGGCGGCTCGTTCGCGGGGAGGACTCCTGATTCTGATAAATACACCGAGCAACTTCTCACCGTTATCTCCTTACTCAAACCGATAAAGGGGCACGCAATAGAAGCATCCGAATTCTAGAAATCCTGCTGCGCGGCCAGCCAGTTCCAAGGGGCCATAAAATCGCCCCCGTTTTATACTTAATAATTTATTTCCCCCTTCTTTTCGACGAAAAGAGGGGACCCGCCATTGACGACCGGACAACGAAACGTCTGGGACCGCCGGGAAAAAAAGAAAATGCAATAAATACGCAGCCTCATGTGCTCGGTTTTCTTGTTTATTTCCCGCCATGTGTTCCACGATTTCGAAAAGGCATGTTTCAGGGATCGAGGGTAGCAGTTTGTTTTACGCGCGAGAAGGGTTGCTGCGCGTTCGTTTGCTTTCGCTTTCGAGCTTCTTCTGTAAACACGCTGGGTGTGGTTCCGTTTGAATGCTTGGCACCCACGTGTCTCACGAATTGAAGAAGGTTTCTGTGAGACTTTAGTTCTTCGTTGTAAATGCTCATAGGGATTTATTGGCAGGTATTTAGCATATGTTTGGTGTTTATTTAGGATTGGGACTCGAGACATTAACGAATTTGTCTCTGCAATTGTGGAGTTAAGTACAAATTTTGAAAATATAAATAGCAAGCATACTGTATAAGAGAACACAAGGTAGTATTTTTCATTTTTCTTCGACCTTCGTTTAACTCTAACTTTTCTATTAGAAAGTTTATCTGTAATAAAATGCTATGTCAATAATTAATCATAAAGCTGTGATTAAACAAATTCACTCATGGTCAGTCGTAAAGAGAAAGGATTACACGCTGGCTATATAAAACAGTGAATGTTTTCCTGAGAGAACTTTCCTGAAAAATTCGTACATTTTTCAGGTGTATTCGGTCGTAAATCGTAACGATTTTCCCGGCATCGAACCACAGCGGTTACATTCACGTGGAAGTAAGGTTGCAGCGCGAAATTAAATTCCTAACGAATTCCATTACATCTCGACCAATGCACGCTGCAATAGAAATTTCGCGGCGAAGAGAAGAACGTTTTTGCTAGTTACGGCATCGTGAAATAAAAAGAATAGAGAATAGGCCGCACAATTCGTGATAGAAACTGGAGTTTCTTTGTCATAAATTAAATTATGCAATTGTTTCTTCTTTTTCCTTTGAAGTACAAGTAGACCTCGAAATGAATTAGCAAGAAACTATCTCACATTTTTTAAAAAAATACAACTTAAATCCCAAAGTCACAAAATCACTGGTATTCGAAATTGTAAGCAGTATTCTATTGCTACGCAAAGTCCACGATGGAAAAATGGTGAAAGACTTGTACGTAGAATAAAAATCTTCGCTAATAATAAACTTGCGTGTGAATAAAGGTGCCACCTGACGTAATCACAAAGACGAACGTGTACCCACGGCTGCACACGTACCGTGGCATTAATTAAACAATAAGCTTAACACAGCCACCCTCCAGAGTAAGCAACTACCTACGGTGTGGGCAACGCTAACAATATGCCATAGCATTAACGCGAGATCACGGCTGCACAATGACGGGATTTGTTGTGCTCAATACAATTCTTACTAATTAGAAGAACGATGGCGCCATCCGAGTATTACAGACATTGCACGGCGTTCTGTGTCTTTAATCCTTCGTTAATTGTGCATTTTGTGAATTCTAATCGAGCAATCAGAATTAGCGTGCAACCTTACCTATAGAATAATACAGTGGAAGAAAAGGTGAATAAACAAAAAAAGACTGTATATTCAATGGAACTGAGAAATTCCTCCTCTGCATAGAAGATGAACGCTTGTGTGCAGAAATTTTATTCTACAATTTCAACTTCCAATTAGTTCTTCGTGTAGGGACACCTATCAGATCAGTAATTACTCATCTATTAGGTGATTCTACCACCTAATTGTCATTTTGCGAAAGACATGCTTTTATGGTTTCCTTCTTCTTTCCCTTTGCAGAACATTTTCTTGAATTCTTATGTAAATGGGTCACAAGTTTAGGAACATCGATCCAACTTCATCCCAAGAGAATTCAAATTTAATAACGAGGTACACTTGGGAGCAAACTGAATATTTCACATGCCAAATAAATTCTAGTCTGTACCCTTTCCAATTTGATTAACAGCGTCGCACTGTTACGTAGCTCTGCGCGCGATTAGAAGTTACTCGACTCTCGCATCGTTGATTGCCGATACCGACGTGTAATCACAATTTTTACCCGGACAGCTCGAAGCGCAGCGACAAAAACTCAACGAGGCCCGAGCTTGATTTATCTGATTGGGTAGCTCGAGCCAAGAGAATTTCGAAGAGGAAGGAGAGAACTGGAGGAACGGTAGTCGGGGGACGACGATGAGTTTCGATGATTAATCCCGATGTCGTCGTAAATCACTTTCCGCTTCGTCCAAGAGGTCGTTTTTCTATTCGTGGCATTGCGAGCGCGACTCAATCATCACGGAAAACTATTACCACGCTACGATCGCCTAACGGTCTGCCACTCGTTAGAGGAGTAGCTTGTCGAGTAACAATGCCCCCTGAAACGTTAATGAGCAATAGAGCCATTCTTATTCGTTACTTTGTGCATCCAGCCACTTCCTCTGCGTCAATAAATTGTACAAGTATATTCCGTTCGTTAGTTAGATCTCCACGTGAATTCGTAAATCATCCACGAGTACACGCCATCTTCGGAGAATCTATTATTTACAACCTCTGAAATTTACATTAACTCCAATGAAAGTTGTAGACGAAAGAAGTGTGAGAAGTTTGCAATGAAGCATGATGATACCTATATTGGAATGTTGTGTCCTGAGGTAAATAAATCGGCGTCTTTCCTCACTTCTCTCTTAATTATCCTGCAGAGAGATCCTGCTGCAGTCTAACAGCTCTCTAATTCGCTCATTCTCATACATTCCGTTCTCCCGTAGCCCCAATCGACTCCCTCCGAAGCAATCTTGCCGACTCCGTCATAAATTGAATATTATAAATGTAAGTCTCATCATTGGACACGCTTACCGTTGATTACCCCTCGGTGCACTTGCTACGACCGTTCGCACGCTCGATGATAAACGTTCCACACCGGAAGAGCAACAGCCTGAACGGCGACGAGGAAAAAATTCAGGACGATCGCTGGGTGAATTTACGAGGCCACGAGGCATGACAGTGGAATCTCGCGGCCGATTCGTGGAGAATGACGACAAGATCGCGACGAAGGACCTTTTGTTAAATCGCGATCGAGTCGATTCTACGGCAAAATTCTTTTGGTATCAGCTGTTCACCAGCTTACGACTCTGCGAATTACAATATTGTTGAGAATTTGAGTGGCGCAAGTTTTGCCGAAATATGATTCCCACTCGGTTAAGTTTCTTAAGTTTTGCTTAAGGAGTTAGACTACTGTAAAACGGTCGAAAAATCATATTTTTTTTCACTTAAATATTAGTTTGAAATGTGTAGAATGACATGCAAAAGGTTTGAAATATAAATATAGCTGTTTTGGAGATACAGAGCCGAACGCACATATAATTATGGCGGTGACAAAAAAACGGCTATGGTAAAAAAGGACTAAATAATTCACTGTTCTGAAAAGTTCTGTCGCGGTTCTTTTCGTACCTAAGAAACATTTAGGAACACTTGGGTAAACCGTGCAGCAAGTAGAAATCTCTCGGTACGGAAACACGTCGACACCAGTCAAAGTGTTAATCTTGATTCTTTTAACATTTCTGTTTTATTTTGTGGGTTACACGACACTGACTGCCTTTCTTCTTTAATTGGTGATGTATGCGTTCAGAACCTGAAGCACTGATACTGACAGTAGATAGAGTTCGCTAGTGGTCACCCATTTGAGCAACGCATGATTGTAAGTACTATAATTTAATTTGGATGGCCAGGGTTTTATAAATATATATGTCATAGGGGGTATAAAAGGTTGTAGATTTACAGTTTTGAATGGTTATATTACTTCCTACTTACTAGTGTCTTTGATGACCAACATTGGTCGCGTTACTTGGTGAAAAAAATTCCTTGACTCAGAGGAAGTTGTGTGATGGAAATGATTGCTTTATAAGTGGAAGCATTAAGGAGATTTGAAAGTACATTTTCTTCAGTGAAATGTTACGTTTCTTCTACCCTGGAGTGACAATTGCTTTTGGAGCAAATTCCATGATCTATTATAGAAGGATTTTCAATTTGCATATGCAAATGGTGCACGGTTGAAAAATACTACGACAACGTTTTAACTAGTTGCTACCAATTATCTTATCTTAGTTTGCAAGAATCTTAAACCTCTAATAACTAATGTGACAGGAGCTTTAACCAGAGGAAATCGAGGATTGAACGAGCGCTCATTTAAAGAGAACTAGCTTTAATTATAGTAACCAATTAGTATCAACAAATTGTAGACTGGTAATCCTCAAATAATAGAGTAGAGCTAAAATGATTGATATCGATCTTTCGGAACGTTGTATTTATTAACATTTCATTACCAATTCGTTGAACTTTCGATAAAGTGTAAAAGGGCTGAATTACAAGAAACAATAAAACTAATTAAATTTTCCAAGTCCAGATACACTACTTTTACCACAAATTCAACGTCAAATATAAATTTCCTTCTTTTGCAAATATTAACTGCAATATTCCGTTATTACCTCTTAAACTCGACTCCACAAAATTTCAATTTTCAACTTGCAAGACCTAATAAATATTCTAACCCCAATACTCACTAGAGCCAAAACCTGAAACGTTTCCACTTTTATTTGCATTGAATAATCACAAATCAAGGGCGTCTAACATTAAACCTCAGAATTTCACAAGAAATGAATATTTATCCCAAGTACCATAAAACGTATGCAATCAGATAAATTACACTCTCCTCCCAATTATTTTTAATCAAGGTCGATTAACCACACCTCGCATAATTATATGAAAACAGCAATCGATTCTTTCGCAAGAAACAGGCTGCAAATTGTGAAGTTTGAATACGATTGGAATATCGTAAATGGAAAAAGCGCGCGCGTACGATGAACGGTCGCCTCCAACTATGCAACTATGGCCACGCCGCCTCCGGTCGCGTTATAATGAATTTATTAGGCGTCGCTGTTGCAACCGCTGGGAGTTTTATGAAGTATTAACCATGAGGGACACGTACAAATCGCCGATATTATTAACTTGTCCGTACGCGGCGCGGCGGCACGCGAAAAAATATTCTATCGCTTTATCGTTATGCCTTAATTTATGGGGCGCGAGCGGGCAAGTGGCTGAGACCGAGCGCAGCACGCGGCCATTCGGACAACAGGTAAACCTTTCATGAGGTCCGATCGAGTCACGCGAGTCCTCGAACTCATTAATTAATCGTTTTTCTGGGTCGCGATAATCGTTTCACCACGTCGGCGCGTACGTGTATAATTTAACGGTACTGGGAATTATATGTAAATATATTGAGGCGAAGAGTTCACATGTGACGGCTGACTTTTCCACCGTGATTTAAATGTCAGGGGAATCGTAATGGACGTGCCGCGTGGAAGGCTAACGACTGGGAAACAAGTAAACTCTTTTGTGGAAAAATAAGTCAAGGCAGTGGGAGATAGTTCGTCTCGTGGGAGGTTTTAGTTTCGAGATAAGACTCCTTTAATCTTTCCACTGCCGGAGGATTGGGAAGTGTTGCGGGAAGAGTGTTGGCGAAGTAGACCAAGAAGTTGATTAACCCTTTTGGGAATGAATATTGAAAGAATAATCGAAATAACACAAGTTCTTTTAATTAAAACTATTAAGATTATTAAGTTTTATTGTAGCCAAGGGAAAGATTTTACTCGTTACCGTCTTCTTGGTTCTTTTAATTAGGAATTTCATCTTCCCCCGGTATAAAGTATGTGTAGCATGTACAGGTAATTATATGTAATTATCTGTAATTAGACACACGTTTTATGTATCGTGTATTTTGTGCTATTCGGGACGGCGCAATTATCTTTTATCACCGTCGAGCAATAATCAGTGAACTGCATTAACTCTAATACCCCACGATAAATCTCTGGATTCCGCATTTTTCTCAGTTCATGTAGTGGAATTAACGCAGCCAGTGTCGTTTTTTTGCTCCTCGAGAACGATTTATGCTAATTTTAAAATAAGTCTCGATAATACTAATTATAGGTGCATATCGCGTACATTATACGCGTCTCGTGTCACAAGTCTTGCACTATGATTGTATTACCTTCCGCAATTATCCTAGACTGTTACGCATACGAGGCGTGTAGTTAAATTCACGTCCTAATTGATTAAAAAATTGATTCAAAATCCATCACTGAATCCTCTACAAGTGGAAGAATAATTGCGATATAATTCAATCAACTTACTGCACGCTGTTCAATTATTTATACACAAAGAACTACACAAAAGTAGAAAAATGGAAAACGAGCTGACAATGAGAAGTCGGACACAGCAGTTTAAGAATCTAATTCACCCCAAAACATTAATGGAAGGTTTTGCATTTAAAAATCAAAATTGCAGTTTTATTGTAAAATAGTGAAAATACTGTTACATCAATTCGTCTCGAAGAATTTACATCTCGGCGATATTTGTACGAGAAAAAGATGGAGGGAATGCGTTCGTGGATACGAAATTCGTTGGCGAGCTGTGCGTGGAGCAATCTCATCGAATAAAAAGGAAACCAGCGAGCATCGGGACTGTAGGGGAGGAGAGGGCGCTGAGGAGGAAGAGCAGAAGAACGAGTCGTAAAACGTAAACGCCGGATGTACGTACGCACGTTACGTCGGTTCTAACGACCGATCGTAAAGAAGTCGACAGTGTATCCAGGAGGAATTGACATTTAAATATCTCCATCTGTTCCCGCGCAAAACAGCGACCACGATTCGGGTCGATATTAATAAGCGACGGCTTTCTACGTGTAACACACTCGCAGAATTACCATCCTCGTGTTTCTTTGCCTGTACATCGATGGTCCCGTGTAGTAACGGCGACTCGGTGCACTCCGATGAAATCATTTCTCTAACTCTTATTAGATTTAGGCACACTCTTGATAAGTGAAAATACACCTACATCACTAGTTTTCTCTTTTTAATCGAAGTATCAGTTTTAAATGAAGTTGGAACTGAATTTGTTATAGTAATCATTTTTGTGGATATCCTTCAGCAACGCGTATTGCAAATTATTGTGGTTATACTCTAGTGATTCCCAACCGGTGGGTCGCGAAATGTTTTGTGGGTGATCGCCACGGGTTTTAGGGTATTTATATTATTAAATTAGAATTATATTCTGAAATACGTATACGTATTTTTAATTCGATTTTTTACTTTACCTTATATTTGAGGATGAGGGCAGTAGGTTATTTGAATATTAATGCTCCCACAGACCAACGCGAATATTCGCGGCGGCAGCGGATCCGCCGCGGTTCAGCAGTCTTTTATACGTGGCGGCTTATGGACAGCCTTATCTGATCGGCGTCGGATCCGCTCCGCGCCGCAAATATTCGCGTTGGTCTGTGGGAGCCCTTATAAAAAGGGATCGCGACTCAAAAATGTTTGGGAGACACTGTTATGGTCGATATAAAATCAACTACAGGCTAAACACCACTTCCTCCACTACCAATCACACAAACTACGACTCCTCTTCTACGAACTAATCTAAATCGTCTTGCTCCCATCGCTACTTCCACGCATGTACCACCGGTACCAGCAGTAGCGGATTTATATTATTGTACATCAGGAGTCACGGCACCACGTACCTACAACCGAGGAGGAAAAAGGTTAAAATGTTCCACGATACATATTGCTCTCGAGGGAACATTTTATAACAGACGCAAGAAGAACGATTGATCCTTTCGATCGTGCATTTTTTTGGTACCAGCATGGTGGACCAGTGACTTATTAGGACGAAAAGGCTTTCGATTACACTCGAACGCAGTCACTTCTGTTAAACAGCCAAGTAAAACGTGATGCAGAAGAGAACAAATGGTAACCTATTGCTTTCCATACCTCTCCGAACTACACATGCACCACTGATTAGGCACCATTCCTGTGAACGGATAATAAATCATGGCCCCGCTGCGAAAAACCGAGCGAACTTATTATCCGACTGACTACGTCGCGGTGAAATCGAGCATATAATCGACGCTAGATTAATTGTAAACACCAATTAATGTTCGCGCGTTTATCGATACCGGAAGCGCTCGATTATTTCCACAGCTTACGCTCCCGGTATGTGTCAGTTACTCGCGCACGTTTACACAGGAATGTTCATCCGATTCTTTTAATAACCCGTCACACATAATTGGCCTTTTCCGGTATTCGTGCAAGAGCAAACATGGACTCCCTCGTCGGCGATCTGTAGCAGCGTGTAATCATAATTATCGACACCTAACATCTTCGAATGAATTCGAAAAATTCGCTCGGCTGCCCGAGGGCATCCCGATCGGCAAACTTAATTCCACCCGTGGGATCGGGGGGAAATTATTTCACGCGGTGCGCGCGATTCAAATGTAAAGTGGGAACGATTCATCGATTCGCGAAAGTATAGCGGCAAAATGATCAATCATCGCGCGGGCCATTACGAATGACAGCATCGATCATTTGCCCAGCCTCATCGTCCACGGTTAATTGCCCCTCGCCGGCTAATGCTTGTTACCCGGTATGTAATTGAAGATGGTTGACTGATTGCACGCTTTACGTCTTCGTGAAAAGCAGCCAGCCGCTTCTTTTCTAATTAACATCCAGACTAATTGAGACGTTCGAGCCGCGGCCCCACGCTCCGCCGTTTGCCGCGGATCATCAGCTGCAATGCTGCTCGGCGTGATCCTTCGTCAATCATTATCGCGTGAACTTCGATTTGAATCGTAGACGCCTCCGTGAGATCGCGACTTCTCCTTCCCCGTTTGCAGAGTCTGTTTCTTTCGACTGTACTTACCGCGGGCTTATGTAATACACGGTAACGTCATCGCGTGGGTAATGTATGCTGAGAATATGAGTAATATAAACGAATAACATTGGAAGATTGAGTCGTGGAGGAAGATTAGGGGTTTGCTGGAAAGCTAAGCGTCACCTCGAGATCAAACGACTTTCGTTTCCCTTTTAGGACGTAAGTTAAAGGGAGAATTTGATTTTTAGGACTAAAATACAGCAAAATTTGAGATTTTTTTAAACGACTAGCGATTCGATTCATCTGAAAGTTGGACCATGTTTTTATGCATCTTTGCAGAAGTTGCAGTGTTTTTATTGTATTAAGTTTTAATAATAAATATAGGAAACACTTACGCCATTTGGAATTACCAGGTTATTTTTATATCAAAAACTGTTTGTTCACTTCTCGAAATACGTATGTAATAATATAGTCTGAAAGTTTTAAAAAGATTGCATAGTATGGTTTCCTTAGAAAAAATTCCCCAGAAAGAACCTTGATTTCAGGCGATTATCTGCGACCGGCCAGAGTCCCACTAGTCACTAGTGCAAAGAAGAAGCATGCATCTTTTCCTCCGTTGCACTACTCAACTGGGACCCTGGTCGGTCGCAGCAACCAGTCGCAGTTAGGAGATCCCGCCTTTAAGAGATTTAAATCCTCTATTGGGATCCAATTGGTAGAATATCATTCATGGGTGGATTTAAATAAGTATCAACTATTTTAAACAGAATTCGCTTACCCATAATTCTAACGTGACCTCCAACTGATAAAGCTTCTTGTGCCAATTAAACATCGCCCCAACAGTGTCCCCTTGAACGCTACTCCCAGTAGCCCTTTCGTAGTTCGGATCAACTGCTTCCACGTTGCTCTGTCGGAAGCAGCTCAATACAGTGTATTCCCCGCGCGTTTTACAATTTCGCTGCTCCAGTCTGGTCACGACTCGGCCAGTGTTCAGTTCAGCTCTACAAGTTCCCGTAATCGGTGGAGAAATCGCGTGCAAGCTCGGCCTGCTCGCTAGGGAAACCGCGTTCCCCAGATAAAATCGTCGCGTTGCAAAACGCGGCTAGACAAAGTGGCAGCTCGCGAAACAATCGAGGGGGGGGAGGACCTCTACACGTCGCTTTACTCTCCCGCGGTCGACGGCTAATGACGCGTTTAAAGTTCTCAAAGTGAATCCACCGATGGCGGAATGCTCGCGCGCGGGCGCGCGTTAAACGTCGCCCGCGGCCCTCGAAAATAATGGAAACGCGACGATTAAGTTATTATCCGCGCGCGCGTTCTCCGCGAGGACGAAGGACGCGGGACACGGGTGACCGCGGGCGTATGTGCGGATCGCAGGAAAATCAGTGATCTTTCAGGGTAATTTGAACGTGTCGTAACTCCGCCGGTGACGCGAGCTCCCCGCGCGTCATGGAGGAAAAAGAAATCGTTACAAGGATCGTTATTGGAGATACGTATTCGCGGTGGAGAACGAATAACTCGCTTAATAATATGATAATTTCGAGATGCTATCGGTGTTATTAGTCGGTTACTCTATTCGCGTCAGCAGCCGTCCGCTAAACTTGGATTTTGCGTGCCTCTGACGGTGCCGCGGCGACGGGCGAGCGTAAAGGACAGTAACTTTCCGGGGAGAACGATATTGTAGGCTTAAGGATGCAGGATTTCTTTTTCGATTAATTACAATGACATAAATTGATGCTGAGACTTGTTCTTTGAAATAAGATTTATTAACATCATCAGCTTTAAAAAAAAACATGTTTCTTTCACCTGCTTGTAAATTCTACTTCCGAATATCTTTGGTTCTGCAGTGAACCTATAAAAGAAGAAAAATTATGAAAAGGATAGGTACGAAATAGCGATTTTTCGAAAATGTGCCTTTTTTCATTGGATAATGATGAGGTTTTAGTTTATTTTCATTAGGAATAACAGGTTTTATCAACTTCAATTTAGGTTCAAGCCGAAACTACACATTTTGTAGACATGCTCGAATTTGATTGAAGTCGATTGTAACCTCCGTTGTTGAGTTATCACTGTAAAACAAAAGAAACTTTTTTTAAAAAGCCTCTTTAATGACCCGTCTGTGACGTCACATATAATGCATATTCTCACTAAACAAATATGTTTCTTTAAAGCTTAGGATGTTAATAAACTTTGTGTGAGAGAGCAAGTCTCAGCATTAATTTATTTCATTGTAATTAAATGAAAAGGATTGCTTCATTTTCGACAAAACCGACAGCCTACTTTGTCCCCTTCAATGAAGAAGGGAGACTTCCTTTACTGATAATTATGGCTTTTTGAAATTCTGGGAATGCAGAATTTTGTGGTTCGAATAATATTTTCGAGGAGTCAGAAAAGTCTGTCATAAGTGATATGAAGGAGAATCATCCCTCTCACGATGAAACTTCTGTAAACTTTGCAGCAGTGACTTGTCAGTGTTCGAGAATCTTCATTGAAGAAATTAAGCACGATAATGTATCTACTTACTCAGTCTTCACCATGCACATTATGTGTCACAGAACTTTTCCTTGATAGAAAGTAATTGTTTCCATCGGAGTTCAACGGCCACAGAGTAGCGAATTAATCCGCCTTTCACGATCGGGCGTTCAATTGCATGTTCTACGATGGAATATAATCGCGTGTAGTGCGTGCATTTTACTCGGGATTTATTGGAATTACTACGATCCTCTCACAATTCATGTAATTTAGATCTGGTTAGATGTTATCAGCGACTCCCGCGTAATTTTCTCGAGTTTCCCGGAACTTCGTGTTTCAATACGAGGTCAGTATTACGGGGGCAAAGTATGAGACTATAAATTCTGCCACGCGCATGGAAAACACCGGCCGTAGAAATTTAATACGAACACATTAGAGTCCTTATCGCGTAATGAAACAAGGTATGTCGAGAGAAAGATTGATATTGCCGTGTCGCGGCCCGCCTGCGAAATTCTAATCGGCCCGTGATTTATAAGCCCTACGAAAGCGTAATTATTCGGCGGATCACGTAACGCGTGGATCGGCTGTTCATTAATAACTCCCCCTTTCCGAACAGTTCGTTAACTTTCTTTCTGCGTTCCTTTAAAGCAGGAAAATTGATGTGCGATTCATAGGTGATGCTAATAAATCATTTAAACCCCGATGGAATTGCGTAAAATTAAGAGTAAACGCGACGTTTCTAAATTCCCATCAAAAGATCAACTTTCTACTTATAACACAGACTTGAAACAGTACATAAATTTTGCGCGAGTTCGCGATACGAGAGTGTAGAAATGCAGCGTGCAAATCTTGCGTACGTTTCGCGCGCTCGATAAAGGAGGGTGTGCCCAATTGGAAATTAATATTGCTTTATGGGGTGGCTTTCAGTGGTTAAGTGATTCTTAATTTATGTTCCTTGATAAATGATAAATGCGTGGGAAATTGTTACGATCCTAATTCTTTCCTTCGTACAGAGGTTACTTAGAATTTTATTCAGAATTCCTTCGATAACAAATTCTATCAAACACTAGCTGATTCAAAAAAAAATTCCATACTAGTTGAGGAATTTTCTGAATCATCCAGGAACGTGTTCTTATGATTTTGAACAATGTGCTTGCACTTACAATTAGTACTAATTCCTACCGACTAGTTGAATTCGCAACGGTGCATCGCAGAATTGTCCATTGTCTTTAATTTTCTCATAATATCGTGTACTGTTGCAAGTAATTACCCATTGTCGCGTGCTTTCTTGCACTGGCATATACGTACGTTCCGCGGAGGTGCAACAATGAAACTTTTCTCCCGTTTGTTCTACTCCCATGATGAAGGAAGGCGTGTCTAGGGAAAGATTAATATCGGCCAAGATACGTTCGTGTCTCTGCGACTAATCGAGCTCTGATCTACGGTTTCTGCAAACCATAGTTATGCCAGCCATTCGACACGCCTGCCTACAGTCGAAATAAAATCTACTGGCCGCCTGACCCTACCGTACGCTTCTACTACTTCGCTACTTTGCCTCCTATCCCTTCGTGCAAACTTGCGAGCTTAAGTTGCTGCTTCAAACAGATTAATAAATTAACGCGTTCAGCGTGATTACACGCGTCGTGACATGTGACTAAAAGCGCTAATTATGCTCATTAAAGATTAGCCTCAGTTGTCAAGCCATCAACTACGATTCGTTGCATAGTGGAATGATTAGCAACGGATTCCACCTTTCGAACGTAATATTTGCAAATGATTATAAGTAAAGTATTCGTCGATGTGCAAGAGGCTACCATTGGCAGCTGAATGGGTATCCTGTAGCTTTTTGCTCCTCACGCCGAGCGGACGGTAATAAGAAGCCCTTTCCTCTCACCATGGAAGCAGCGAGGTCGCTGATGGTTTATAGGAGTCGCGCTCCCACTTGTGCAACCGCCTCATAGCGAAGTGTTACACGAATGCATACACCGGACTTCTCCTTCTCCCATTTTTTCGCGCCCCTTTCTTCTATCTACCTACATCTTCCTTTTTGTCTTGATTCTTCTCTGAACCATACCCCCTCCGCCCAGCCACTACATTTTTTCATCGGCTTCAGCACTTCTCGCGTCTTGCTTGCTTCCGACATTGCGTCTAACTTATTTACTTACACCACTTAATCCGTCTTTCAGTCCTTCCTGGTATCGTTGCTTAATTTCCGTGTTAGTTCTTGGTTCGACGATTATGAGTGGAGTGTAACTCTTCCTTCGTTATCCTTAACGCTAATCCTGCTGAATACGAGACCTACGCGCTATTATTCCTACTAGGGCTGAAACAATAATACTAAAATAATCTAAGTATTCCATATTATTCGAATACCCCACCTTTGACTAAAATTCCATTGCTATAGCTTACTTCACGAGTCAATCTCGCCAATCTGCATAACATCATTACCAACCTCCTTGTCCCTCGAACGTTCCCACTACCGCGATCAATCGAAATTAAACTCTCAAGTACACCACTCCTTTTTCTTCCCTGTAGCCTGCTGTACCACTTCATTCTCACGTCGCGCTCCAGCACACCGCCTTTGACCCAGTTGCTCACGTCCCACCCCATTACGCACTTAATCCCTTCAAACAAGTCTCGACTTACCACTGATCCGAAAGCGTCAGAAACCTGTTAAGCCGTTCCCTTGCCCCACGTGTTCTCTACACCGCGTCGCCATCGTCAGCCGCGTGCGATTGTTAAAATTGCTCGCGACGCGTCGCGGCGGCGAAACGTCTCGCGGGGCGTTGCGAAACCACAACATTGTCGCGAAGCTCGGCTATCCGCTGCTTCGTTCCCCTTATCCGCCGCGATCGTTGTAGGTACCTACGCGCAGGAAATACCTCTCCGTGAGAGATAACGGCCGGCTCCAGCGCTGGCCGCGCTGTTCTAAACCTGTTCCACTACGCCTATTTAAAGGCCGGCTCGCGGATACGCGCGCGATCGCGTGAACGTAATATCTCCTCGCCACGGAATGACTGACGGCCGGCGATAACGGGGCCCCACGTATCACACGAATTTGCTCCCCGCTGATACATCGGCGAGATACCGATAATTCGTCCCGGATTGAATAATCCGCCAATTCTCTCCTTCGCGGCCACCCCACCTCTCCATCTCTACCCCCTCCTCTCCTCTCCCCCCGCCACCCCCCCCCCCCCACACATCGCATTTTATCTTTGCACGTTCGAGCGGTACACCGAGCCGATCGCATGGAATTAATTAGGTAACCACCTGTTTTCGATAGTGTCGATGCATAAATCGTCCGTGGAAAGACCGTTCGTTCACGCGAGGGACGACGGGTATGCGAGATCCGCGAGGCTCGATAACCGTCGACTCGCGTTGGCACAGGGGTGTTTCTTTGAGTTCACTATAAATTGCCTGACGGGGATCGGTGGAATTATTCGGAGCAAGTATGTGGAGCATAGATCTGTGAAAGGGCGGTGTTGAGTTTGATGGTAGTTTGAGCCAAATGAGCATGCCACGATTGGTTTAGAATTCAGATGTTTAGGAAATGTTAAGTGAAATCGAGTTACCGTTAAGGAACTAGTTTTTGATCAGTTTAGGGAGTTTCCCGCTTTAATATTTATTTTTAACCTAATAAAACTTTCAACCATAGACTTTTTTTATACTAAAAGATGAATTAATGTTTACACTTTAAGGGAAAATTTTAAAAAGTTGAAAATAAGTATAATTTAATTATTTATAAGGTTAGGGAATAATAAGGTGATTAGGAACTAGTTTTTGATCATCTGAAAATACATGGGAACTAATTTTTTATCAGGTCAGGAACTAGTTTAAATTATCCTTTTTTATGTTAGTAATTATTTCAAACAATTATTTAAGGACATAAACTGAAAAGAACGATTTATTTCATGAACTGATTAAAAATTAGTGCCTGATCAAGAACTAGTTCCTTAACGGTATGGTTGTCACTGTGTTATGATGTTGAAATAAACTATAATGATGCGTAACGAAGATACGCCGAATACTTACTCGAAACGTAACAGTGTTAATTTAAGGATTATGTATTGAATGGTTGTTCTTAAAAATGTATGTATACCGATTTTATAATTTAGGTCCGTAAGGTAAGGTGTATACGAATAATTGTGGGCCACTATTCCTCGTTAACCCTTAAGCGTTCAATATTTCAACACCACGAGTGAAGAACGTTCCAGAAGCATGGATAATCTGAGATTTCTTCTTTAATAATATATATGTATCAACCTGGTTTCCAATTTCCATTGCAAATGTATGCAATTCTTGATACCCGAGTGCAACATAGTTGCGAGTGATTAAGTGTATTTTTCGAGTTGCTCCGAAAAATTGTGCGAAACCTGTAGTTGGATATTCAGACTACAAGATGCCGTTACAGTGTTATCTAAAAAGCATCAATTATGGTGTCGCTCAGAAAATGCTGCGTAGCCTACCAACCGTGACCAAAGTTTAATTACCATCACGGAAGCGTGTCTGACGTGACTAAAGAAAATTCTTGTAGTCCCAGACTGAGGGATAGCACAGGTTTAAATGATGCTGTATAGTGAATTGCACGTATCCATATATTTAGGTACTATTTACCTATTCCGAGAAACTGTTTGCTTCTGTGTCACCAATCCGGACTCATCTCAGCTACTAAAAAAGTTCACACGAAAGAAATCTAAAGGTAGGGTTGCCTACTTATTTTAGGAATATATAGTACTTTACAGCCAACTGTGATAAAAAATATAATCCATTGTGAAAAAATAGTAATTTTCAGACGAAAGTGATACAAAATAAAACTACGTTAAAATAACGGCATCTTATTTCTTTATTGTATATTTCTTTCTGCACTTTGCGTTATTAATTAATTGTAGTTTTAACAAATATGTTAAATATTTGATTACATTGAAAGTCTAAATTAACATATATGAGGAGCTCATTTCTTATGAGAGATAAACTGGCTCTGTTTCTCTTTTCCCGCCACTTCATATTCATTATAGAAAAAATCCTCTGCGTTAAAGTTTAAATTAGCCAAATAAAGTTTTGATGTTGCCATAGAATTAAAAAATAAAAAAAACGGTAACACAAAGATAATTTTGAGTTGAAATAGAAATAGTTAACAGATAGAGATATATACATATACGTCTCTAAATTTTTTTAGACACTTCAATCTTAACAGCAAATTACTATTGCATCCTCTGAACAGTTACTTGGCAGATCCTGCTTCACCTGAAATCCCAGCAACCCAATCGTTCCTCTCCTTTCCTCCCCACAATTCGCAAAACTGCCCCACATGTTCCGCACCGCGCCTCCTGCATCGCTGGCCGCTGCATTTTACACGGCACGTTTCCACGCGCCAAAAGTTGGCCGTATAAATATTAATGAGCGATTGATCGATGGTGTTAGTCACGCAAAGACGCGCGAATGGCGAGTTTACTTTGTATAGAATGTATTGAACTCGCAATTACCCTATCACATCCGCGTCAGCTGTCCAACGAAGTCTTATCCTTTCTTCGAGAGTGCACGTTGCCGCGCAATTATGTTCGTTTTTTCTGCGCCGCGAATAAATCAATCAGGGGTCCGCGGCCAATTACCCTCGAAGGACGTGGCGCCGTTTCCTTCGGTTTTCGGGGGACGTTGCAGGCCACTGACATTGAGAAACCGTCCCGGCGACGCGACGCTGCATTGTGCCGCTACGCTCCGAAAGCAATTACGTCTTATCGTGCGACGGATCAACGTTTGGACGGGGCTGACACGGACAACGCCGCGTTTTGTCGGTATTTGTCGGCCCGTGTAATCGCGCACGCCTACAAATTAAAGTCGGGCAACGCTGAACACGGCCGATCGAAGCGCGGATATCTGCCTGCAGCGCGGGTTGCAACGACAGTGTTAACCCTAGCCGAACGAAACGAACGGATAGGTTACTGGCAGCTGGAGCAGAAGGATATGGGGACACACGACTGGCAACTGTCGACACGGTGGTTATTTTTATAAATTTTTGCGAGATACAGTCAAACATAATTGAGTCATTGAGAGCAAAGAGTAACTAACCCACTTAAAAAAAATTAATTTTTCCTATTTTACATGATTATTACAGCCTATTGGAGTACATTACTGCTGCTAACTCAATCTCGCAAAAAATGTGAGTTAGTTCGTTTTTCCTCTCGAAGCCTCAATGGATATAGGTACATTGTAATACAGTTGATTATCTAAGCAGCAAATTAGTTGCAGGTAGGGTTGCCACCCGTACTTTAAAATAAAGTATCTTACGTTATTGTAGGTAAATGTACTCTATACTTTTGAATAACAATAAAGTACGCGAAAATACTTTATTTCACAATTAATGATATTACGTGATACGTAACGCAATAATATTATCTTCTATCTGTTCCTGCCACTTCAGTATTTACTGAGAGAGTTTTCTCTATCATAAATGTGAAGTGCCGGAATGAAAGAAACAAGGCCTCTCTCAATCTAATAAAAAACGAATGATTTATATATTTCAATATGAATATTGAGTGCAATGACGCCATTGAGATGTTTCAAAATAATATAAATTTATTCTGTAATGCTAAAAGCAATAGAAAATATGTTTGGAAGAAATAAAAACTAATAAGATTAAAATGTACTTTTAATTTGTTGAGCGTACTTTTTTGTATACCCCACGAAAGCAAATATACGTTATTTTTCTGTAAAAAAGGTGGCAACCCTAGTTGCAGGCTATGTTGATCTAAAGCTGTGAAGTGGAGTAGAATGCGTTTAGCTGTTACTAATAACAAGATGAATTCTAAGTACTTCTATGTAGGTATACCAATTCGCGCTTTTTGAATGGAACTGTGGTGATGAGTAAGTTATTTTGGATGGACTTCCTGGAGGATTCTCATCAAGCAGATTAGCAGAAAGTTATCCAACACAGTTACAATACCGAAAATATTTATTGTATCACTCTGAAATTTATGTGGTACGTACAATTTCCGTAGCAATATGATTGATAAAATTATTTTCGCCAAAAATGTTTTCCTAGTACTAACAATAATAGAGGTATAAACGATTACGTGTTTATCCGCGGGATGCAATAAATATTCCCGACTCTGTATCCCACGATACATTTGTCCCCATTTTATAACAACTCGAATCAGAAATCCGCCAGTGTTTCGCGAATCACAAAGAGTCACAGTTTCCTGACAGTCATCGAGCAGGTGCATAATTCTACACGCGTATCGAGGACAGAGCGCGTCCGCCGATCATCTCGAAGCGTTCGGTGAAGATGAAAAAGATCGACGTGGCGGCTGATCGAAGGAGCGGTGGAGAACGCGGCGAGGGAAGTGGTGGGCGGCGAAGGGCAAGGCCCGGCGACTTTATCGCTTATTAATCGTGCGACTGTGCACGATTATCTCGAGTGAGAATGGCCATTTCCACACAGAGGGTAGCAATTATGCCCGGTTCGCAGGGTATTATTACACGAACAGGATATCTCGAGGGCGACCGTGGCCCGCGTAATCGCGGCGTTGTTAAAGCCGAGCCCACAAGTCGCGGGTTCGCTCGCGAACACCGCGCCCCCCGTCCTGCATTGATTTATGAAGTATTAATTGGCAGGAATATAACTCCGGCGAATTGCGCCGCGTAATGCCTCATGAGCATAATTGAAAATCGGGAAGAGCGTACCGAGAATATAACGGAGTTTACAACGGAGCGTGCGAGTTGGAGGTGATCGACTAAATCGATCGTGACTACACATTTCAAGCACCGGTTTTTCTGTGTTATTTAGGTGCTCTGCGTTTGGGAAAATAGGAAGACTTTGAAACTTTTTTATAGTCACAAATCTTGCAAGCGGAGATCCTTCGGAATTCTACATCATGTGGGATCGAAAGTAATCACGGCGCATTTCAATCTTATTACCATTTTCATCTTATTATCAAATTGAAGGTGTAGAATAACGATATTCTTCCTGCAGCGAATTAATGTGTATCATTTTAGGTGTCTTCTCGTTTTCGAAGTGATCGCTCGAGCCACTGCGTGTAATTACACATTTTCGTGATCGTCCAGTGATGTTTCGCCAGCGGCGAGGGCTGTATCGTTGCAGATAAATAATAAGCTCCCCTCCCGATGCGAACTCCTACCGCAGATGAAATCTGCAAGATGGCCAGAACAGTTTTCTGCCGGCTGGACGCCTCTAGATGGTATCTAACGCAGCCTCGGATGGCTTCGCGCTACGCGTGGCAGTCTGTAATTAAAAAGTACCCCGATAGAATCGTACTTGGAACTCGGAGCCCACTCTTTAGACAAGCCGCGCACGAAATGACACGTTGCTGTTGGTTTCAAGAATTCTTGCTCCTTTTGGAAAGTGCTTCGAAAGTCTGTCTATATGGCGCAGCAATAGTATGAAATTTTTAAGGAACAACTGCAGTGTAATTTTGTAAATGGACACTACCAGTGAATGGACATTTTTTACTAAAACGAGTAAAATACGTTACTAAAATAAGCAACTAATTAATTATAGACTTCTTCTAGTTCCTCGCTTCATATCCAAACAATTTTCGCAACACGTGGAATCAATCGCGCTGCAAACATAATTTTATAAAAGTGTCCATTCACTAGCCTTAAGTGTTCATTTACTGGTGCGTCTACCCTAGATTGTCACTTGTGCTTTTATAAATATTGTTATGCTTGGTACCCAAAAAGAGCAGTTTTTTTTCAAATTTTTCATTATTTTTATTCTTTTGGATGGAAGAACGTGTAATTCGTTGCTTCAATTACACGAGTCTGTAACATATACCCTGTTTTTAATTTAAATTGTATGTATTAGTAGCAGGTAATTTTATGAAATTGATTTCTGTCAAACGTTGTCATCACAGTTTGAAGGATTCCTCAAGCCGTAGATAAGACATAGGATATGATGGTTCAGACTGATTCTCACAATCAGGGCGAACGATATTTTTTTCCATGGTTGAGGACAGGGGGAAAAAGTGCAGAAAAAAAGTTGAACGATTTATCGAAGTTTAATTTCATGCGACCTTACTTTTTTCGCAGGTGCAACGATACACCTGCAATGTGCAATTGCTCTTTTTATAGTAGGACTATACAAGCTTTTTCCATCAATGAATCGATTCTGTTCAGTGTTTTGCGATGAGAAATATTCGAGTGGTGAGTTTTTCCTGTGGCACATTCATTCTTCTCCTCGTAACATTACGGTTCCCAGAACGATGGCCTGTTCACGGAAACACTTTTATTAATGAGAACATAGGTCGACAAAGAAACTGAATTTAATATTGCCATGAGATACTGCGCGTGAAAAAGAACATCCTTTCTTTAAATAAAGTATATCGGTCACTGAAAGAAGCGTGATAACGCGTTGCAGGTGTACCGTTTCACCTGCGGAAATTGTGAACCATAAGTCATTCAGCTTTTTCCTGTATCCTCACCTATCTTCGAATTAAAAGAAACAATTCGTTCACATGGTGAAATTATTTGCACTAGAATTTATATTCATTTACACCCAACAAACACAGGAAAATTATGTTTCTCATTTGCTCCATTTAAAAAATACGAAATTGTATTAAAAAATCGCTTAATTTCCAAAGCAATATTGTGCAAGAATTGAAACTGACAAACTGCACTCTGAAAATCAGCTAGGACAATAAGATAGATGCTAGTGAATCGATTACGAAGAAGAACGTTTAGCTTTGAAAAAAAAGTAAAGTTTGCAATTCCTAACCATAAATTTCTTACACCGTCCATAACTCAGTAACAAAAATCGAGTCAATCAGCACACGTGAGGCTCGCGAATCGAGTTATGGAAAGTGATTCTCGCGGAGTCAATCAATCTGTGCAGCTGTATAAACAGTTCCAGTTACCGATTATCCTGAGTGGAAAAAAGTTAGAATTGGTAACCGGTGTACATATCTAGCAACCTCGTCGCGAGGCATGCTCGCGGATAGACGGGCAAGCGTTTCCTGCTGCTCATGCTTCATAAATAATTGAATTTAATGCCGTGTCGCTGATAATTGGAGCAACTGGAACGATGACAGGCAGGAGCGTGCAATGCAGTACAAAGTCAGACCACCAATGACGAATACCTTTCCTTTAGCATACCACAAATATGTATCGCGAAATATCTCGTTTCCTTCCCTTCTTCCTCACCACCGACACTTCTCTACGAGTGATGGAAGATAATTTTACTGTTTCTGAATAAAATTTGCTTGTTTAAAATAAATAATACTAATTGTAAGTACAAGCCCACTTAACTTCCCATCGTCATCACTTAAAATTAACTGAACACGTTTTCTCCACATTGCAGAATGCCATTAGGTGGCCCATATCCTTCGACTCCACTTTTACCACCACCACGTGTACTCTCCTACATATTAAGAGGCGTTTCACTCCGTAGAAATAATGAAACAGACAGCTATCGTTACTCAAAAGCCTCGCATCCCTCGTAGGTACACTTTGATCTCGCCGTCCGCCATCAGCTGTGCCTAAAACGGGCTCTACGGATCGCGGGACGCTAAATAAACCCGTCACGTCTTCCCCGGCATAGTCACGTTTAATTCAAAATAAGCTTATCAGCCATCAGGATGTTCTAGCCCGCTGCAAGCCGCTGTATAAATGCACGGGAGGCTCTCGCATCGACGCGCTTAAGTGGATGGCATAATCGCGCATAAATAACGCGATCGCGCCCGTTCAGAAGCGGGGAGAGGCTCGCAGGTGCGGCGAAATTTTTGATGACTAACGATTCCATCGAGCATCGTCGGCGATCGAGGTGCTAAGAGGCGGTGGAACAAAGGGGAATTAATTAACACCTTCGCCACCTGCATTCAACGGACGGAGCCCCCTCGGGCCCCGTGTCACGCAATTCTGGCGAAAGTGAAACTCATCGCGCGCCTTTCGAATTTCTAATCCGCGGAAACGCGATCGCTAATTAAGTCTACGGGGGGGAGGGAGGGTACAATTATGATTTTCCAGCCGCCCGTCCGGTCACGATACGAAACGCCTGGCGCAAGAGCGCTGCACAGTGCATAATCTGTCGGGCCACTTTCAGTGGTAATTCACGTTCACCGGCTAGGATTCAGGTAATTGCGCGCGGAAGTATCGCGGCGAGACGAATTTCGCTTGGAATTGTTGGAAATCCAATACAGCTTGCGGTGCAATAGGAATTTTGAAACGGAATGCACTGGCTGTATGTAAGAAGCGTATTGCCTTTCACGGATGAGCACTTAAGGATAAAGGGGTTTGGAACTACATGTAGTAGTAATTTGTAGTAAGAGCTGGAAGGCTGATTACGTGTGTAGGTACATAGCTCTGTTCTGTAGAGTCAGAGGTCTTCTTACACTTTCTATGACCACAATTATATGTATGTTTCTTTTAATACAATATTCCCAGGTGATATTCTGACCCGTAAGGATGAACTTCAGTAGCATTAAAAATAAGCGAGAATCTTTGTATACTAGGGGAATGAATCTTTATGCAATAGTAAAACCACCCGCAAAATTTTAGAAAAATTGATTCAGTAGATTTTTAATTATTCAACATTCAATTTAACATGTATTCTTATAGAAAAACACAATGTTGAGAAACATAACTACAAAATTAAGAGTGAAATAATACGCCGATGTTTTTGAAATCATGTGCACAGAAAGATCAACCGCTGAACAAAATTGTCACAAAAATTTCGGACAATTGATTAAATGTTTTTTTTTTTAAATGAAAGAAAATGACACGAAATCCTGGTTTTTCCTCGATTTTCAGCTGAGTGACTATGAAAGTGTAGGCAACGGCGCAGTGAGCTATAGGTGCTGGTTTTTATTTTGGAAATCAATTAACTTTTGGCTAAGATTGCCACTGAAATTCATCCTTAACTCTGGAAACTATGGTGGTATCTAATTGTTCTGAAATCTACCTTGCTTATTTCACATACAATATGAAATACTTGAGTCGTTCATGTTCCATGGGAAAATATGGAAACCAAGGCAGAATAATGGAACTGATTGACTCGGCACACTTCAATCTTAGATGCATCGCGTACCTTTTCCTGGATGCAGTTAGTGAACAGCATGGAAATTTCGCTTTGGTCAAATCACTATGCGATCGTCCATTTCTTACGGAAGTTTCGCGATAAATTTTCCGCTCTAACGCGCGGATCTTAAACGTATCTTACGCGAGAAGTAGCGAATTTACGATAAAGTCGCCTGGAGACCGCTTTATCGGCCGTGTTACTCGATACCACGTCGATTACAAACGGAAGCACCTGAACGGATTTATGCGGCCTCTCTTCGCGCGTTGCGTTCCCTTTTAATTGCGACGCTCGTAACCGCTAACGTAAATTAGCACGGAAAGCAGTTCCGCGAATTATAAGCTGGATATTACGGCATCGCCGGGCAGTAAAAGTTTAATTGCGATAAGAAGAACATCGCCTAATAAGACTTCGCCGCTCGAGGCGCGTAGAACTGAGCTCCCTTTAAGCAATCCCTCCTTTCATTCTTTTTTTGCAAACTACAATCGCTGCGCTCTTGCAACGTCCACAATGGCATTACGAGTTCGAGCGTAAAAATCGCTGAATCTCGTTCGAAGGAAAAAATGTTTGTCTCGCGCAACGATTTGTGCGCTCAGAGAAATTTTACCCAGAAAAGGCAATATTTCGCATCCTTTCGTACTCGCAGGAGCTGCATCTAAATATTCACACTTTGAATTTCATGATTTCAACTTACTACCTTCTAACAATTTTATTTCAAATTTATCACCAACAAAACTATGCCCACCATTCAACGACTCATATCCCATTTAAAAATCACTGAACAGTTGGGGAATTGGAAAAAGAACGACAGTGAGCGTGACTTTCCACTAAAGTGTCGTTAAAATGTTAAGTTCGCTTTTAGAATATGAATAGGTAATAGGTAGCTACAGTTTTTTTTTTATTAAAATTTTAACACCCCTGTCATTTTCTATATTCCCTTTTTATGGCATTATTTCATCTGCATATTGTTCTCTGCAAACCATCCATGCTGAATATTTTTCTAGTCGAGATTCTCAATTCGATAGATGCCATAAATTCTGTGGAACTGAAACTCGATACTGCTGCACGATGTATGGCTAGCTTCCGACAGCCTCAATTAAATATTAAAATGATCGGGGGCAAGCCGTATTTTGCAGCGCTAATTACGGAGACGCGGCGGCTGTCAGCTGTGTGCCGATTCATAAATGGCATTCGCGGTGCAATTCTGCGAGCGGTTTGAGCAATGCGCATGCATTTGCCGGCTGCATTCGCTTTACATTAATCGCTCGGCCAAACGTATCGCCAAGTTGGAGAACGCGATTTCCTCCAAGGACGTACTAGCCCGTGCTAGTGCTAGTTCCATGCCATTTGTCAAACAAATTCCACGCTTCGCTGGCCTTTCAGACTGAGCATTAAATCGAGGGTGTGCGTGGATATAGCGGAATACAAGCCAATCATCCGATACATGGTTGCAGCCATACGCTGAATATTTCAGAGCGGCTCGCCCCCTCTTTCCTTTTGGTCCTTTCCACTGTTTCGTGATAAACTAGCGCTGTATCTGATTCCAATATCGATCAAGTGGCTCGAGATTCTAAGCTTACTCGCGCGTGTTTAAATATATCCTTCTGCAATCAACTAAAAGGCCATTGGTTTTCTTAAAGCAGTGTTATTATCATTTGGCATATACTCAGTGGCGCACACAGAGGGAGGAGGGCAAGGAGCCCTGGCACCCCCAAAGAAAAAGTAAATTAATGTAACTACGACTGAAGTAATTGTAGAGGTTTGTAAAAAGAAAAGAAAGATGCATTTTATTCTTCAAATAAAGTATAATCACCTAATGAATTTTATTGAATTTGAATTAAAATATTTTTATCCGTTTAACTCAAGTCTCCCCAAGATTAAATTCTGAGTGCGCCACTGCATTTACCTACCTATAGTTTGGGAAAATCTGAAAAGGAATATTACTGTTATTACAACAAAATTAGTGTCACAGACTCCTCTAATCGATTAAACCCCGACTCGCTTCCTCCGACTAATCGAACTCTCACGTCGAACACCTGCAGGCGGCAAAAAATCAACGATTCCTTGAGACATCAGAGCCTGCGTCCTGCTTCGCGGTGTACAGCGTTCGGCGGTAACACGACGGTGACGGTAATGACGCGACAATAACGCCCACGGGGGCGGAGGTAGCGCAATTATCCGTCAATGAGTCCTACGCGGCTACGAAATTAGCCGGCGGGTCGGCTCGCCGATCGAGCGCACATAAACACGTGAAGGCTCGTCACGTGCCTGGCTGCATCACGCCCGTCTATGAATTCCTAATCGAAGCAGGCTGCGTCCTTTGGACGAAGAGACAGGACAAATCGAACGTGCAGAAGGGTTCCTCGCGCGCGTCAGTTGCGAAGTCCCGGCATGAATTATGCTGAATCGCCGGCAACCAGGTGTGTCGAGGGTACAACCAAGGCATCCGCGTCCACTTCGTGTACCTTGCGCGACCGTGTCGCACGCGTGTGTGCCTGCGCGGTTGCATCATCGGATCGCATAAATATGGATCGCGCCGCGGCGATGTTCGGCAAGTAACGACAAACGGCACGGTTGCAATTAATCTGTCGTCGTTCGGTCATGCAATTAGGAGACAGCACGGCGTTTCCTCGAGGACCGCTCCTCCTAGGGGGAAAGATTAATTGACGGTAAAAACCGGGAGCAGTTGATCGAGAAAAAAGAATGGAAAAAGTGTCGCTCGTACGTACCTGGTGGTCTTGGGGGTTTAAGAGGAAATGAAGTATGGTGACGGAGGATGGAGCTGCTTGCACTTTGTACACTGAAGATCAAGGGCTAGTACGTCTACTGCATATGTAGCTTGCGTTTTGTGGAGAAATGTAAGTGAAGTATGGATAAGGATCGTGGTTCGATGGTGGTATGATGTTAGTAGATTCGGGTTGGAGATACTTTCAAATAAATTGCTAAGGTCTTGGAGTGTTTTAACACTTTGGGTGGCGCATGGTTTTGAAACATGCCTCTTTTTTAGTCGGTCAAGCGTTTCTGAGTGACTACCTCTGTTGAGAAAGTTTTGCAGAAACTACTATTGTTAGTTTGTTTTCAGAGTAAACATCCAGAAGACATAGACGTCAAACCACATCAAAGCTAGAAATGGGCAAAATTTTTATTTAAATAAAATTTCGACTGACAAATGAAAGTCATGTGTCGAATAAAGCTAAATCAGGTTAACGACCGTATCACGAATAATTCCTTTAACTTTTATTCGTTATTCGAAATTTTAATTTAAAGTTAATTGATATACGACAAGTTCCTGTAAGTTAAACGCCCCGTCTTTGATTACGTACCGTAAGTTTTCGAGCTGATTCTAAAGGGTGCTTTTTAATTTTTCTATCAGAAACGAATAGGTATAATCTGTTAATCGATGGATTTGCATTGGAATGGGTCAGAGCAAAGCAGGAAATGAATCGGCAAAAGTGATAACAAACCTGAACGCCCAAGGGGTAATTTGAAATGTAAAAGTCCAAGATGGAGCGGTGTTATCCTCCCTGAGATGTAATCGAAATCGGATTATACAGTGTTCGTTTTAATAAGGCGATCCCTCGGAATAGTTTAGTGAAATCCAGCAATGATGGATATCCAAGATGAATGAAAGAAGAATTCATTGTATCTAATACATGTGACTGTGCATATGTGTAAGACGACGCGGACTTAGAGGCTTGGCTTACGGGAAAATCCCTTCCCCTTCTACTTCATCGTCGGCCAAATGAATTTATTCAAGATTAATAACCACGTATTGTACCTTCTGTCGTATTATGTATTATGCCACGAGATACATATCATTAAACACTGTTCACTCACGATTTACTGGCGTGATTTTATAAATTAAACTGGATAACTCTGTTCCAGTTAGAAGTGTACTTTAGAGTAAGTAATTTGAATGTGGAGTAGAATTTGATAAATAGAATTATTTGCAAAGGTGCATTAATAAACTCTGCAAATAAAGTACCTAAATATTCTAGTGCTCAATTTTATTACTAATTCCACTTTAAAAATAAGTAACTCCGTGCAATCATATTTTCTATATTCCATTTGAATGAAATGAAAGACCAGACGTTTAGTATACCTAATAAATTTTACATATCCGAAAGAAATTACCAGTCACTCTAAAGTGAGCCTTTCTAATCACGAACAATGTTTCTTGTAACATCGAAATGACACGTAAGTAATGTAGAATGAGGAGAAAGACAGGGGAGAGAGAAAGCTTTTGTTGGCGCCAGAGGACAGGTCGACGCAGAGATTTCCGTGGATCCTGGTCCCCCGTCTTGACATTTATTTCACTTGTCCCTCGAATCAGCCACAGCGATCTTCACGATCTCCGCCAGAGGTCCATAAATCAGCCAGGGAATAGCGACGATCGTTCCGTCGTGTGGCGACCTTTCGGTCGGGCACCACTGCTCGTTTGCAGAATTTATTGTCTTACGTCATTCGGGGCCGTGTTTATTACGCCGAAGATCGATTTTTCCTAGCCGGGATGGGTTCGTGACGACGCTTCTACGGGGCACCAATTGTCGATCGGCGTGCCTTAATCGCACAATTAGGATGCGATCCGCCGTGGAGCACCATCCAGTTGATGCTCTATTAAAATTCCAATATTCTCGAATGGATGTTCTGTTGCCAGACGACCAGCGGAAAGGTGTGAGGTTAAACGATCAACAGACGATAAGGCTAATGAGCTATAACGATCCTTTCTCCATTTTAACGCGGCCCTCGCTCTCCACGCGGTTAACCTTTATCCGCCCGCAATTTTCAGAGCCCTTGTTTAAACCTCCACTTTCCCTGGCCGCCGTTGCCTAATTTCTAACGGCACGCTACGCTGAATCCGTGTTCCGCTCCTCTCAACGCGCGATAATTCAACGTTCAGCCGAATCTTGCGAACCTCGCGAGCTCGTCGACTTCTTTTAGCGATAAACAAATTTCAAACAATGTTGGGCATGGTGACATGTAATTGGCAGCGTTTTTTACATACGAGGGTGTAATCTAATCTTTGAGGAAGTACTGTTGAGTTTCATTGAAGTGTGCAGCGTAAGACTGACAAGGGAAGTTAGGCAACTCAAAGGTTGCTTTTTTTTTACATCTTCAAAACTACGTGAAAATAATTCTCGAAGTAAGGATTGGTGGTGTGGATAACTTGAAAAGTATGGATTTTTGGATAATTATTTTTGCGCAGTTTTGTGGACATAAATAACATTTTTGCATTTTTATTGACGAGAGATTTTAGCCCCAAAAACTGCACTATGGCATCAACAAAAAATAGGTTTGTGTTATGAATGAACTCTACTTGCACAGAAAGTTTTATAATTTTAGGAAATTTTCGGGTTGCCTACTTTCCCTTGGGAGTGTTCTTTTTAAGTTAGTTACATCCCAAAATTAGCCATGTGACTATGTAAACAGTGTTCCTACAACCGGCACACACTGCTCGCTTCTTCGCATCGAATGTCCGACTTGCAAGTGATTTTCCTCCTAACCATCCACTCTAATCACTTCTATCACATCTCTTTATACGAGATCCTACAATCTATTAACTTTCACTTATCTATAACCTACCTTAGCGAATCTCGTGTTCCACCCTACAATCCCAAAATATCGAACTCCTTTCTCAAGTTCGCCATACCCGAGTTCCCCAAGGTAAAACGGTATCGGCAAACTCCATCGAGAACAATACCGTTTTTCCCAGGGAAGAAATAAGGTAGGAGTGTCCCAAGGACGAACTCGAGTGGCCTGAATTTTTCGCGTTAAATACCGATCCAGCTTTACAGCTTTATCCAGTCGCGCTTGTCGTCGACTCGCTTTGAATACCCGTTCATGTCGGACAGTTGTACCAAGCGGTATATTACAAATTGTCCCGTAAATTATCATTCTTTTCCCGTGGCCGCGCCACAGGCGAGAAGGGGGAGGGAGAAGACATACGACGGAGGTGTCGATGCTGGTAGTAACAATAAGAGTTACGCGACATCTTTTAATGCCGACCAAGATGAATGGATCGTACCCGATAATTATTGCCGATCGCGCCGCTACTCCGTTGAATATAATTGAATGGAACCACCTTCCCTCTACCCCCTCCTCTGCCCCCCGCCCATTTCTGCTGCTGTCCCAGGACATTAGCATAATCATATTATTTCAGCGCATTCTAGGCGCGTGTAGGCCGATCGCGAGTGGGATAAACGAACGGTACACCGTCGATAGTATCGGCTCGATACGGACCGATGGAATTCCATCCTACGGCACTGGGTGAAGGAAACCCGTGGAAACACGTGGGAAATAGCAAAGGGAAACGCGGTTACCCGCCTAGATACTCGTCGACCGCTATTTATTCACTGCGACTTGTTTTCCATGTAACCAGCGCTGCGCTAATAGGTCGTGTTCGTGGCCTCTGTTTGTTATCGGGAAAGCCCGGGACTTGCGACGTGAGAAGGGGAGTAGGAGACCGTGGCCAGTTGTTCCTTTTTTCAATTTTTCGTTTCCCATCTTTTCTATGCATTCCATATTCAATGTCATTAATGTTTCCTAATTGAAGTAGATAGGTACGTTTCTCTGTCGATAGCCGATATTTCATATAGGTAATTACACCAAAAACTTGATCTTTAGAAAAATCATTTTGAAGGTGAGGCATCTTGAGCAAAGATGGAAGGGGAAGTTGGTACAGTGTTAACCCTTCATGGTCACGTGGGGTGTATCGCACCCCAGGATATGTATTTTCCAATATTTCTGTAAATTCCTGGCCGTTAATAATAAAATTTAAAGATTTAGTGGATTTTAATAACCAAATTGTTTCAGTCGCAACTATTTTTTCAAATGCAAATTTCAACATATCAATGTGATTATAAAAAGGTGTGACGACGCAGTGTTTGTGTGTTAGATGTACCTATAGAGACACTTAATGAAGACGTTAGAAATTTTTGGCACGATAAGCTGCAATTTGTGAAGCGCGGTTTATGAGGAGACAATGAACATCCTTCTGTTCTGAATTGCGAGTCCACGAATGGTGTTTACCGCGAAAACACGAGCCTGCTGGCCGTAGCAATTATTTCATGTTGGGTGTAAGCACCGACATTATGCTTCCCCGAGCCACAATTACCGCTAACTCGACGATATTTACTGCAAGATTTACCGAAACCGCTGTTTTCGTCGTGCACCGAACCGTAATGTATACTTAGTAATTACTTCCCACACAGACATCGGTAAAGTCACCATCCACTTAGGGAAAAGTCAACGCAGATAGCAGAAACAATGTCTTCTCGTCCATTTGAAACCGATAATTTTAAATAATCTATCTGCCTATGCCATTGCAAATTACACGAACGACGAAGAGGAGTGGTGTAAATACTGGACATCATCGATCAACATCCTCAATAAATTTCATTCTCGATTCATCATCGTCGATCAACACCTTCAATAAACTTTAGTCCTCATTTTCTGAGGAATAATTTGAGAGATGGGTGCTCCATTTGAGTGACACGTTCAGATTAATCTTCTCAGAGTCTTGCAGTTTTGGAGTCTTCGGTGTCAGTTTGAATTTTTTTAAGCCAAGTTTAGTTTAACCGTTGCAAAATTATTTTCATATATTGTTGAGTGTAGTGTAAATATTTATAGAATCACAACTGAATGCTATTAAATGTTATATGTGTATAGTTTTTAGAAAATATTTCGACCGTAACACATATATAAAACTGGTGTTGGCGCACTGATTCGGTTATAAATAAACAATTATTTTATTTGTAATTAAATAAAATAATTGTTTATTTATAACCGAATCAGTGCGCCAACACCTGTTTTTTATATGTTATATGTGTATGTTAGAAATTCAACGCAGTAGATGCTCATCGAATATGCTTCACCTTGATCGTAAGATTCTATTCCCCTTGATTCCTATGAATTTTTCAGTTGCATTGTGCATCACAAGCGCGCAGAAAGGTATTGCCATGCATTAGCATATGCATCATCAGGGCACTGCAATTTAAACACATAAGTATTCTCATGCAAAGTCATTAGAAACCACGATTAGAAACACAAATCTGGGTTCAGGCGTATAAATGTAGTTCTCATAGAACGATACTATGCGTGCAATACTTTAAAGTGCACATTAAACTGCACGTAAATCATTCGTTTCTTGTGTGCCGCTGTTTAACAGGAAATAATTATCTCCTGGTCAATAATAGAATTTTACACGAGGCTATTCAAACATAGAACATCCAATCGAACGATGCACAGATAATTGAATGTCCATTCAATTAAACAGAGCTCCAGTAATCGAGATTCCACTGCATCTCATTCCCAAACCAAACATCTACACTAACACCTTCGCTATCACAGTTCATTTGAAAAGTGAATTACTATGAAGCATGACTATAATCTTTAATTATACCCACGAAGAATATAATCAAAAACTTAAAGTTCAATTTAAAGTTTCTAATAATTCACCTTATTTCACTATCTGCAACCAACGATCTTGCATTTCATCGCCGCGAGCAACAAAATTCCAGAGTCCTTGTATAAAACTGTAAGTTTCAAAATTAAAAAAAAGTTTTCATCGAAAAATGTTCTACCCGCCAAAGGTAATATTATATATAATATAGAATTTGATTTTTGGCACTTACAGTATTTTCTACAAGTACTCTCCAATAATCGATATCGCGTAAGTACAGGCGACGTTGAACTGTCAGAAATGCGTAGCACGCGATAACAAACGTGTTAAGCGTGTTTAATACTTTCATCCCGACACGCACCAAGGACATAGCCTTAAGCAGAAGCCCGAGCCACAGGCATAGAGCCTGCACCCTTAATCGTATCCTGACGGTGGGACGAAACCGATCGCGTACTGGTTTACGTTAATTAATACCGCGGCCGGCCACAGTCAGCTAATTGAACACGCCTCCTGGTGCGGAGCCAGTATCAGTTCGCGGGCTGATTAACTGGCCGATACGTCTCTTATCAGCCCGTACATTTCGACTCGATAACTATCGAGTCACCTTTCGTTATCTGTACACCGTGCTCCGGTTTCGAACGGCCGGACGATAACGGGGCGCACGCACTCCTATCCAGGCTAGATTGAATTTAAATTGCAACTCGATGGCGCATCCTCGTAAGGCACAGGATACCAGGCACCAATTAAATCTTTATGTACTTTTAAAAGCCGATCGAGGAACCCGATCGGTCGAATTAATCGTTATTAATTAAACACTCTTCGCGGATGGGACATGCCTCTCGACAGGCCGTTACCGGACTGGATATTGCGATTTTATATGATCTTCATACGGGGATTAATCACACGCGTCGATCGTGAAATAAATCCGATTTGTTGGCTGCCGTGGGAATTAAATATCAGGCGCGATCATGCTCGGTCGTATCGGCATGTGGTTGAGAAAAACGCCTCTATTGATTGCCGTGCAACAATTTACGAGGAGTCGGTCGATTGCTGAAATTGAAATTGTCACCCGGCGATTGCGCGTGGCTCCGAACGGACTTCGGAGATTTACTGGAATTATTCGCTAAGGTAATCGCAGGGGTGATAAATGCCGCTATACATTGAAGAGCGTCTTTCGTAATTAAGGAGGCTTAAATATTCATGGTTTTGATTGTTTTCGTACTTACAGCACTGGCAGGCAGCCATGCCTCTCCCTGCGGCAGCTGAAACACCAGAAAGTGCACGATTAGTTAAAACTACAAAGATAGAAGGGAAAAAGAGTGCTCGTTTACCGGGAACGAAACAATGAAGTTACGTCAGGCCAGAGTTCCATAGATCAAAGTAATTAAGGCAACGGGGCCGGGGAATCTGATTTTCACGCGTAAATCATCGAAAATGATAGGTCTAAACGCGAGTCTCTCATGGTGTTCCCTGAAAACGGTGTAGGCAAGGCACCAGACTGGATAGCATTGCTGCAAGACGATAATGGCGACGTGGGAGAACTGGCGCTGAAGAATGCGTAATTGTTTTGAAAGAGATTGAGCTTCGTCGTCTTTCGTGTGGGACGTGTGAAAGGCGGCTCGGCCAGCCGCCACCGTGCATAAACGTCGAGGACAAGTTTCATTTCTTTCGTCGTCTATCTGGCCGCCATTATGGGGCCCCGTCTTTTAACGCCGCGCGCTGCCGTGCAGCAAATCGATTCTAACGTTCCGAACGCTAACGCAATCTTCGTAGATCGATCCCCGCGCTGATTGGAGATATTGTATTAATTCCCTGCCCAGCCTCTGTGACGAACGGCTCGAGGTTGCAGCTTAAGTGTCACTTTGATACGCCACGTTGCAGGGACCGAAACTGACAGCGGATCTTTTTTGTACATCGCAATGAACGCGCCTATAGAATGTTTTGGGGAGGAGTTTGATCACTGAATACTTGATCCTAGCAAATATTAACTTGAAACAATCTTATGTCACCTAAGCGGTAGGTACTTTAAATTAGTCTAAAATCTAGAGTACAGTAGAGCGTAAATTATTTATCCGAACGATTTTGAATTCATGAGGGTGGGATAATCGAACAGTTCAGAGAATGAAGCATGCATTTACTTGCCCAGTTTATAACTATAGGAATCACACCTAAATTAACTTATTAAATACAAGAGTCCGACTGGTGTAATTTGAAATGTAATGTTATATTACGCCAAACATATGAGTACAATACATAAGTAACCAACAAATTCTTTATTGAACTTTTTCTTTATCTCATATATTTAATTAATGGAATATATATATATAAAATATAGTAGAGATAGGTAGTAGGATAACGATGATGCAACACTGGTCCGGATAATCGAGGTACAGATAATTCCCGCTCTACTATATTTTAGTTCACTACCCAAATCGATAATCATGCTTATCAGTGATCCAGATGAGAATCATATCCTGCCACTGAACATCGAGTCCCCCAGTTTAAAATACCGTTCCTCCACTAATTAGTACAAGACACATTTCACTGCAGACGTCACCCATCCAGCAGTCCACTTCAAAGAAATCCCACGCTCTGCGCAGTTCCGCCTCAAAAGAAACCGTTAAGTAGCCTCATCAGATTCCCTTTGCGAAAAGTTCCATCGAAAAAGCTCGACGGCTAGGGGCGGAGGACACGCGGCGCGCTCTCGACGGCGAGGCAATTTCGAAATTTCGAAACAAGATGTATCCGATCGCGGGAGGCAGTCGAGTGGAGACACCAACAATAGGGATTATTAGCATTGGCTGAGCCGACTTCAGGTTGATATTGGTCTCTCGAGCACCGACATATTGTAATCACGCGGATATATTGTGCTCGTGCAATGCACGCTCGCCTAGCCCTCTCCACCCACCCTGTCCTCCGCATCCACCTACTCCGCCTCCACCCTTGCTGTCTCTTCACCAGCCCCCTCCCCTCGCCCCGCTCGCCAAAACCCCCTTGTCCCTCCTGCAGCCGATCAATGCCCTCTTCTCCTACCGATAACTTGATAATATTACACGCGAAAACCGCTTTCGATGTGCTCGCCCAGTCAGCGAGCCACTTGTGCGAGCAAATAAGCAGTTATCGGGAAACCGATTTTATTTTCGAGGGACGCTGCTCTCGATATTTTTTTTCCTACCGTTCCCTGCACCCCCTCCCACCCCTGTCCCTCTTCCCGTCTACTCTTCCTGTTCCGCTCTCCTTGCTTTGTTGGGCGATGTGTCTCGCTGCTTCCCAGCATTCTACTCGCGCGTGCAGTGGGATTAAGGGTGAACGCGTGAGTGGCCAGACGCGAATGTCCGAGGAAATGTAAAAAAGTCTCTGGCCACGCGAGAGGTGATCGATCTTGGGTGCCCTGGTGTATCGATCACGGACAGGGGAGCGGGCAGTTTTAATACAGGACGTGAGGATTTTATTAATTGCAATGCTGGCAGGTTTTATTTGTTTGACAGATACTGACGAGATTAATATTACGTTCTCTTTCGGAATAGAAGCTTTCTAGGGGTTACAGAAAATTTATCTCTGTAGATGAGATTTGCATGTGTATTGGACTGTGTGTGATTAGTGAAGAATGTACATTGAGACCGTGGGAAAGGACTGTTTAACACAGTATTGAAGAAGGAATAGGGAAACGTAATTAGAGGACAAAGATTGCAAATCTAGTGATCAGTGATGTAGACTTCGACAATTAATCATTGGGGATCGTGGAAAAACTCGCTGTCAGACCGTGGATCACACGTGCATCCTTGAATTTATTTCTATCGCTGACGATACACTTTTATAAAGATTTTTTGCCCTCCTCGCCCTTGTGGCTTCCGCAGAGCATGTTGCGAGAAAGATTCCTTACATCACCGTGCTGACATAACGGGAGGCAGATGTATCAGGAATATTTATGTAAATTAAGTCACATATCGTGGATGCCAGTTTTCTATAAACCAGATGTACTTATAATGTGTTGTCAGTGTACATATGGTGGCATAAGAAATACGAATATATCCAAACGCTCCCCCTTCAAAAATAACAAGTTAACTGAACACCACAGTCATTAAATTTCTTCTGTTATAAATCAAGAGATTTTATCCAACAAAACCATTACATTCTTCGCACAAACTCAAGACTTAGAAAACACCCCTTTGCTGGACAAATGCAAATCACTATTACGAACGACACTGTGCCGTTTTTACATCGTCTGTCGCTGGATTCCTTCTCGCTTGTAACAATCCCGTTCCCATTCGCTTTCGAGTACAGAATTTTAATATTCAACCCCCTATTCGGATTTCGATAAGTTCAAGCTATCATTTCCCATCGAATTAGACGGTAAACAATGTCTTTCATTTTTGCAGATCCTAAAGGAAGTAACCGGGACTAGAAACGAGCAGCTGACCGAATTGGAAGGCCTCTTCGGCTATTTGGAGGAACACCGAAGTCTGCAGGGTTACGAGGGCGAGAAATCAGCACGGTGAGTCTGCACGATCCCTACGTTTCATTATCGACCTATAGGAACGGGAGTGATTTACATCGAGAGCTCATAAATCAGTCGCGTGTCCCGTTGGACGCGGAAAATTGAAATCCGTAATCGGATTGCGCGCGTTAAACGCGTTTTATTAGCCTTCGCTGTTTGCCCAGTGTCTATCCACGCGCTCAACGGCCATTTCGCGTCGAATCACGCAAGAATGGACGTTCGCAGCTTTCGATTTCTTTTTTTGAACAAGCTGCATTCATGATTTCTTACATTTTATATCAACCGGCAGAAAATTATTTATCGCCATAGGTGTTTTAGAATACCAAAACGCATAACATTTTGAATTAAACTTTTCCCCGATATCTTTAATGTTTCGTTATTAGCACCGCTTGAACTATGTGGACACATTTCTGCAAAGTTTCAAATTTTTTGAATTCTCAAGTTTCCGAACAATCCGAACATGCTTCGTAAGATGATCCATTCGCTTGGGAGAAATAGGAAAACAAGAGAGTGACGTGTCAGTCTTCCTGTCAGCTTTGTAATGCGCGCACACTAACAAGTTTAAAAGCACAAAGAGAATAGATGCAATTTTTCATCGAACCTCGCTCGATCTGCGCGAGGGAGTCTGATCAAATTCGAATGGAAGGGAAACTCGTGACGTTGCAATCGTGCATCAAAGGGGAAGCAACAGAGTCGCGCGGATGCCAGGGGAGCAGACGCGAAAGAGAACGGATGGCACAATGACGTATCGGCGGGTATCGAGAGGCGGGCTCCCACCATCGTTTCGAAAATGAAAGAATCCCGATGGCTTTTTTCCTGCTTTTGTCCGCGCCTCGATTCCCCGAGTGTTCGTCCCTCGACAACTATTTTCCGAACCACCATTCAAACGGTCCGCCCGCTTGTTCTATCTGCGCGGCGCTAAGATCCGGTATCGAGAGAGGAGAGGAAAAAGGGAGCCGTGTTGCAGCAACGCCGAAGGAATCGGGAAGCCGAAGATCCTGGCACAAAGGGCAGACGGCAAAGGGACTGCATCGCATGCTAAATCTCAGACGTCGACGCAACCGCCTAATCAATCTTCAATCGGCGCGATTGATTCCTCCAGCTTCCGCTGGCGACTACTCCGTTTCGACGACCCTTTTCTCCACTACCTTTCACCCTGCTAAACTTCCGTCTGTGTTTTGACAGTGTACGTGTATTTACAGTACTGTTCACAATTGTTCTAAGTTCGAGGCAGAATTGAGGGCCTTGCAGCAAAAGGGGTGCAGGTCCATCTTTACCAACTTTGAATAAATTAGAAAAACTGTTTATAAAATTATTGCTTTGACTTAACATTGAAAAGAGAACACTAATTGAAAACTATTTATATTTTGACATAATAAATAGTATGTAGTTATTGAAGTGATGAGTTTATATTTCTATTTTTGAATTTTTCAAATCCGGAGCTGCATCCCTCTTGCTGCAAGGTTGAAAAATTCTATTACAACTTTAGGGGTGGTGTTTTACTATTCTTCTAAATCTAGATGGATTTAATCTTGGGAGAGCCGAGTTGAACGGATAAAAATACTTTTAATGCAAATTCAATAAAATTCAGTAGGTGATTATAAAAAATTTAAAGAATAAATCCAGTTTTCTTTTCTTTTTAAAAAGTTCTTGAATGTCATGGTTACATTAATCTCCTTTTTCAATTTTCTTTGGGGAGTGGCAGAGCCGCTTGGCCCCCGTCTACGTGCGCCACTGCTTCCGCTGTATTTGAAAAATCAGAATTCCCTTCTTCACTCCCGCAATTAAGAAGTAAACATTAGTAACACCATGTCTAATGTCTTTAATGCCACATTACGATAGAAATTCAAATAAGCATCCAACGTGCTCTTTACACCCCTCCAATTAAGAAGATATATCCAAGATTACCACGAACGATATTCGTTATCCGAGACTACAGATTCCAACGGTCATAGAATACGATAACGAATACAAAAAAAGCAACGCTCACTTCGTGTCCGCGTTCCGGCGTTTTTACGCAGGCGACTTCCAGTGGTAATTTAAATGCATAAACGTCCACGATAAACGCTTAATTCCGCAGCGATTCGGTATCATTGCGCCGTGAATAAAGCCAGTGATTATCAGCCGGGCTGGAATTATCGTCATCCCCATCTACGCATGCAACAAAGTTCATACGCGACGTGCATTTTGCAACGATCCTACGGGCACACGGGCTGCTATACGCCTCTAGCGTTATCGTCCCCGTCGTTCTCGTCGTCTACGTCGTCTGCGCCGTGGTAGTCAGCGACCTCGACGCCCGTTCTTCTCGAACGTGCGCATAAATCCCTTTATGGGCGTCGTGTCACGAATTCACGGCTTGTCGCCGATTTTATTGCCCCGGCGGATTGCTCGGTGTTGCCGTCGCTTTTACGTCGCACGGGCGAATACGAGTATCGCGACTTCCGGCACTCCGTCTGACGACGCGCGACCCCGTGAAAAAACCCAAGGTGCGGACGTTACGTCGGAGTGGACGTCTGTTGCGTCTGCGGTTTCATTTTCAGTATCACGAAAAAGCATTTTTTCATGCTTCCTGGGACTCTTTGACACTTAGGGTTCGTCCTTTAATTACGTAAAGCTTTCTGGAGGTGGTCGCGAATTTCTTATGTTTTCTTACAAGGGGGGAGAGGGAGTCAGGTAGCGTCTTACGTAATATTTGTTCCCTCAATTTTCAATATGAATAGCCTGAAAACGATATTTCATCGCTCACGCGCAAACGAGTTAAGTAAATTATATAAACCTTTAAAAGAATTTTAATGACTGAAAGAGTGCAATGTTTGTAAAACAGAAAAGCTTTGCTCACACTATCATTTTGACATCGTTTCATTAGGTGTCATTATCGTAACAATATGCACCTTAACTGTACTATACCAACCAAAGATATCAGACGCCTAATAAGAAAGAAACAAGCAGCAATATCCAAATCGGACATACAAAAATAACTCATTCGTATAGACTAGCTAACGACCCACCACCCATTTGTTCTGATTGTAAATCTGTAATTACAGTGGAACACCTACTATTATATGTACTGTGCTAAATACGGAATGTACCGTGACCCTCATAAGATTATTCCACCCCTAAAGAACAAGTTCAGTAAGGATAAGATAGCCTGCCTTATAGAATTCTTAAAGGAAGCTAAATTTCTAAATAAAATTTTATAATATGATAGAATAACTGATCTCCTCTGTAGAAAAAAAAACCGTATTGTAAGTAGCTGTCGCTAATAACCAAGCAGTTGATGCGACATTAAACTAATATTTAGAAAGAAAATATCCACCCCTACACAATCTGTCAGAAGTATGTACTTGAAGGAAAACATTTGCGATTTCAAGGAATCACATGCGTAGACTAGGAAACTCGCTGGTAATTATTCGAGTCCTCATGTTGTACTAAAACTATGATTTATCATATCTCTAGGACACTGACAAACTTTCTGTGTAGAGCCCGATGTCGCCGGCATAGACGAAAGATTTACAGACCCGCGTGATTCGAGGCACTATCTCTTCGCGTTGATAATTGTCGCGAATTAGTTCAGTAAATCAGACCGTTGCCCCTGGTAGGCTCTCTACCTTTCCTCTTTCTTCTTCCTCCTACCCGCTTACTTCTCCGTTTCGCCGCCCCTCTCCCTCGCCCCATTCGATCGTGAGAATGGCGTGATCGTTTGGCGTAAATAACAATTAAATGGAACCCATGGCGCATTAAGTCGAACTCTCGCCGCCCTCGGCCGCTATACCGTGTTACTCGTAGATTATCGTACCGAGCATAAATCCCAATTACCCGTCCACGGCGCGCATAATGATCGATAATTAGCGATGCGCGTCAGCACCTTCGTTTCGTCTCATTTCACTTTCAACCTAGCCTTCCGTGCCTATTCCTTTCTCTACGGTTCCCTTTTCTGTAAAACTTTGAGGATTTCATTCGTCGGTTTGTATATTCGTCGGTTGAATATTTATTTTCCTGTTTACAAGTGACAGAATCAGAAAAAATCAAAACAGTATAGAAAAGAAGTCGTGCTACTGAAATGAAGGAAAAGATATTCCTTCCTCGTTAAAGGTATAATTACAGCATCGTAAATTATAGTACGCATCGTGAGTATTTAAAGTTACAAAAAATATAGAAAGACGTTAAGATATCTAATATTAAACTTTGTAACTTATTACAAAATAAATACCTTCCAAACGAAAGCTGGAATCTTTCGAAATCCCCATGCGGCGCGCCTTCTTTCGCGATCGTAAATTAAAAGGAACGGGCACGCGTATTTGAATGCTAATCGAGTGGATCCCAGATAATCATAACGCCGATAGATGGCCGCTCGTACATAAGTCCCGAGAAGCGATTCGTAACAGTAACAGATGAATCCCTGATAATTGGGATACAACAATAAATTTCTTTGAAATTGGCCGATCGGCTGCAGGTGTATTACAGGTGCAATACCTGTCGCCAAGGATGACCGTGCACATGGGGCAGGTGATCCCTCCGACGAGAAATTCCTGCGTGATCTAGAATTGATCTTGATGAGCTCTTTACGGGCTAATGCATCGATAACGAACGTCGATGCGGTTTTACATTAGGATCTAGGCAGACCTTTGTTCCACTATCGAACGGTATCTCATTTTCTTTGGTACCTGTCTGACAGTGTGAGATCCATAACGATTAGCTACCAGTGAGACGCCATATTTTATTTAAGAGGTTTCATCGTTCTGCAGAGATGATCGAAACTTGTGCCACGTGATCTTAATAGCTTCTGTCTCTGGCAATAAATTGAAGTTATAATGTATATCCACCTGTGTGGATCGAGAGAATGAAATATGTGTGGAAGAGAAGTAGGTTGCTTATATTGCAAGTGCCAAATCTTTTTAACAATTCTCTCACTCATCATAATACTTTCGACTTTTTAACTAAGTAGCAATTTCAATGATTTCGAAGTAGGTAAGGGAGAGTGGGGGAATTACGAACGTGGGGTAATCGCGAATTCGAAAATTAATCATGTTAGAACAACTTGAACAACTCCTCCCTTTGCCACGAGACACTTCGTGTCGCGCGCTACGCTAGGTCATAACTGCAAAACAGTGGACACGCACGCTGCTCAAAATAAACAGTGTTGCTGATTTTCTCTCTTTTCATATAATTTTTTGACAAATTAAAGTAGGTGTAGCTTCTGTATTTATTATTATCTCAATACTAATGTTTAGGAACACAAAAAGCACAAATCAAGTATTAATTTAACACCAACGTTTTACCTATTTGATGTTCCTAACCTAACTTTTTTTTACATTTTTTGTTTTACACGTTATGGGGCATTGGCGAACGGCGTGTGTGGGTCAATCGCGAACGTTCGGCATTACCCCCTATCGTTTGTTATTAACCCGTGTTTCGAACTAAAGAAGATTATAATTATCCATTTTGATTTCATTTGTTACGATGTTTAGATGCCACGCTATTACAAGCGAAAAACACAACCGACGTATAGTTTGGAGAGTTTGCAAAAAGCTATAGGAGATGTCAGGAACAACAAATTAAGTTTTGGCAAAGCAGCAGGAGTTTATTCGGTTCCTAAAACGACAATAAAAAATCTACTAAACGGAATATTAAGAAAAAACATTCAACGATTTTAACTAGCTCTCCTATAAGAGAGGTCCTGGAAGAAAAGAAACGGAATAAAGATAAGAAGTATGAAATCCAGAAGCAAACCAAAGAAATGACCAAAAGATTGACTAGAAGTAAGGCAGTGAATATTTCTAAAGATTTTGAAGAGAAAACAAGGAGGCAGAAAGAAGAAATACCAAAAAAGAAAAGGAAACTTAACGCTGAGAACGACGACGACGAATATTACTGCATTTATTGTAAGGAAAAGTACGAGGAACCTCCAACTGAAGATTGGATCATGTGCTACAATTGTAGAAAGTGGGCACACGAAAACTGCAGTGATGGACAGAGCACGTCGAAAGGCTTTCTATGTGATTTTTGTAAAAAAAAGTCGTGTTCGTGATTCCCCCATTCTGTGTTCGTGATTACCCGCTACTAGATAGAAAATCACAAACAGGAACGGTCTTGTTTTTTTATTCAAAACTTATTTTATACTCAAATTTTATTAAAGTTGATTACAGAAATATATAAACACATAATGTGGTTTTGAATATAAACAATAAAGACATTGTTACCTTTCTAATATTTTGTTTTATTCAACTTTTCCCTTAGGTATTCGTAATTCCCCCACTCTCCCTTACATATGCGCCACCAATTCAAGCTCACACAACGCAGGATCTTCCTATTAAATTTGATGATTCTGTGGAATAGCATTCTCGCGATAAAGATAATTCTCCAACACTCGTGCTCGAAACATCGTGAATGCAGATTCAGATCGGCAACTAGTTCTCAAAGGCTGAGATACATAGCCCTTTGAGGAACACCCTCTATTCGCACGTATAAGCAATTCATTAAATCTCCTGCTAGATTACTCGTTAAGACGGTCTGTTATTAGAAGCCCACGCGGCTTTCCCTTCCACCTCTGATTAAAATACAAAGAATCGAATGCCGTTTGCTGGCTGAGCGTCACTTACAATCACGACGATTTCCGGCGCGGATAGGCATCGCGGCGTCCGCGCTTACGTATTCCGCGTTTATCGCAAATGAAAACGTTTGATATTTTCCCCGGATGAACCCGAACGGCGACCTCTCTTCGTGTTCAGTGGAATCCGTTTTAACGAGGAGCGCCGGGGATGGGATCCTTCGCGGGTTTGCGAGCAGCATTTTCCATCTGTGGCTTGTACAGAGACCCGTGGCCCCATGGAACAATTATTATTCTCCGCGGATCGTCTAGGTTATTGAGCAAGAACAGGACTTCCGCTGTGGAATCAGATAGCCCGGTTGCATGTGCAGCATGAGCGCAGCGCCGGGATCCGCACGCCAACGGAACCGGCCACGCCTGTGTGCGACTACCTGCGACTCAACCGTGCATCCATGTACGAAGCTTCTGTGCACGGATTACAAAGTGGATGTTGGCTGCAGGGGCTGCGATCTGTGTGATCTGGGCCTCGCTGTCACTGAGTCTTCACACTCGCATCAAATGTAAATGGTTGATTTTTTAGGATATTGTTGTTATAATTATTAAAGGGGATATCGTCCTGTTAGTGTACGTACAGAAGAAAAGAAATATAGACGGAGTGTCACTGTTGAGGGAGCATTCTCATGAAATCGCTCAAAAAATAAATGTTTAGAATTTTTTTAAGAAAGTATACAACTTGCAGTATAAAAAATTTTATTCGATAGTGAATTTAATTACAAAAATTCTATCTTAGAATCTATATCGTTAAGAATTTCGTCTTAAAACTTTTACTGAGTATTTTTCGGATACTATTATATAGATATATGGGGAAAAAATTGTTTTCCTGTAAAAATTTAATGAGAATGTCTCCTTAACACAGTAAGATCCTGTTATAAGAGATTAAGGTTTAGTATTCTGCTAGAAATATTTTTAGGGGTATTATTGTGGGTATGTTTAAACGCGAGGATATGGTCCACTGTGGTTGGATAGGTCCGCGATGATATTGCAGTCGATAGAGAGTCGGGTTGAATTAAATTGAAGATATAGCAAAATATAGAATATTTATCTCTTCTGACTTGTGTCGTGTAGGCTTAAAGCAGAACAGATCTCTATCTGAGGCATCCAAGTGTAATAAGTTGCATTCTTCAAGTGTAAGTTCTTAGATTCGCCATCGTGGCAGGTTAGATTTATCACGGAGCTGGTCATCTGGTCAATTAAAGGTTTGTACTTGGTGACCAATGATCCGTGATACGAGCTCTAGCACATTAAATAGATAATAATCAAAATGCATTCAGTAATATCAACTTGTTATCGCATCCCTGATGAAGCTAGTTGTAATGACGAAGCTACATTTACAGACCACACCATTTATAATCTGAAGCCCCAGGTAGATTACTTCTAAAAAATTAAATAATATTCAGATATCAATTTAGTATATGCAGTTCAAGAACTGCATATCAAATATAGGATCGGTGTGTATGAATTTGCCGATTGAGAAAAGCGTGAAAGTTCCTTTGTGTATGGCAGGGATATAATAACAATTACTAACACCAGCTCACGACTCGCGAAATGCCACAGAGCCTCAAAACAATAAAATAAATAACATAATTAAAAAGCAAAAATATTTTCATTTAAACTTCCCCAGAGCGAAACGGCAATTCCATGTGCGCCAACCTAATACCGTTCACCGAATTGGTTGCATCATTAGGCAGTGCCAGTTTAATAACGCGGAGATAAAAGTTTCCTATGACAAACGCGTATCTCCGATCGTAACTAAGATATGCAGATTTTATTATACGATTGCCGTGCTGAATCGCTAATTACTCTTAAGGGTACGTAATTTCTGTAGGCGCCACATTCATTTCTCTCGTTCGAATCGTCGATAAATTTCGAATTTTTACTGAGCATTAATCGAGCTCTAATGTTTCACCTTTTTACGCACTGCAATCCTCAAACATATTATTAATAGTATCTGTACCACATTCCATTTTCTAACTTAGAATTATCAAGTAAAAAATGTAATTTTTTACCATCCTCTTTGCTTCTCGTGCCGTAAGTTGCACTGTGCTCTGTACATAAGTACCTATTAATATCTCCGTCAAGTGTTCATTCCTTATGCTGAATGTCCATACACTCTGAACATTTTGAACTCCGCTTACGCCTCTGCAAATGCAGTGTAAAACTGAATAGAGACTCGCAACACATGCGAGACCTATGAGAACCTAGAAGACTCGCTGGATATTGGCAATTATCGCAACCCATAACTAAAGGCTGCGCAGTCTATCGAAGCATAAGGTCTGCACACGGTATCGGGGGTTATAGTGCAGGGTCATTACGCGATAATTAGAAATTAAGAATCGAAAGCATCGCTGGTATCCTCGACGCCCCTCCCTCTCTTCCTTCTTTTAATTCCCCATCTATTTCTATAGTGAGCGTTCTCTGCCCCTATTTCTTCTCTTTCTGCACGCTCCTTTACCTCCCTTCTCTCTTCCTAATGTTTCTTCGTACGTTCTGCACCACGATCGCTCCGTTGCAGTTAAGCGCATCGTCAGCTGGCCAATTGCATTTCTGCAGGGATGGCTTAACGAACCTGGCGAGTTCCTTTTCATACCAGACTTTATTTACTTCTTTTTTGACATTTCTTATGATGTCAGAAACATCGAAGAATTAGCTGGTTGAATTAGTGGCTATAGCTGACGTGAAATGTTGAGAGCCAGATGACTCTGTTTGGTGATTTACTTTTAGGTTTCACTGTAGTTTTACTGTTCATTCACAGTTGTACTACTAGAAAAGAACAGTTTTATTTCTTGGTGCATTTTTTACAGGTTTCTCTCTGCGCCTCCATAAATATTCTTTATTCATCCCGATTCCTCGGTTCCATAGGCGCACAGGGAAATTGCACCAGTTCGCAAGTTCCCGTGTGGGAACCGCATAAAATTGTCCCGCCACACTATTCATCAAAGGAGCGAGGAGCAGGTCATTATCAAAGCGTGCCTGAGGAAACGTATCCGTGGCGGTATTGTAAAAAACGATCGTAAAACGCGAATGAAATAAGCAATGATGTAAATAGTCCGGCAATTTGTATGCAATTACAAAGGGGTCGGGAGCAGCAGCTGCATTTCATCGTGGAATTTTCACACGAGAACGGGAATAGCTGTGCGCTATGAATCTTATCGAGGCAATCGTAACGATTGCTGCTCCGCCATTTCTCTTCGTATTTGAATAAGCCGTGAAATAACGCGGTGCATCCTGACGTGGCGAAAAGATTCCTAGTCGACGATTACTATGTATTCTTGACCGTTTCACTAGAATGTTAATGACTGTTCTCACCTTAGAACGTTGGGAATACTTGTTCGATACTAAACGACGTGCATACGTTGGCGAGGATAAGTTTGTGGCTTCGGATTGAAATTCAAATTGGAATTCTAATGAACATCAGGGAAATAAACGGGTTGCTATAGTAGAGGCTTTGAATGGGAAAATAATATAAGAAGAACTATATCTTCTTAGACGATAATTAGGTATTATTTTCTGTTTAAAATTCTTATCAACCACGCGTAGATTTGTTCCAATTTCATGGGTACAACTCGAATTGTAGAGGTTCTTTTGGAAAGCCTCAGATCTATAATTATCAGAAGTTTAGACTCTAAACGTCCACGAGGAAGAATTGCAGGTACTTAGAAATCTCTTCTTCTACCACTTTTATTGCTAAAATCTCGATTTTGATTTTTATTCGAAAAATAGCAAAATTATTCAAGATAATCTACAGCTTAGGCGATAATTAGGTATTATTTTCTGTTTAAAATTCTTAGCAACCACGAGTGGAATAATTCAAATTTTATTTGGTTACAACTCGGATTGTAGAGATTCTTTTGGAAAGCCTCAGATTTATAATTATCAGAAGTCTAGACTTCCATAAAGGAGCACTTAGAAATCCCTTCTTCTCCCACTTTCATTGCTAAAATCTGGCTGTTGATTTTTACTCCCCGCGGTGCTACCTTTCCTGTTATAATTACGATTTATTCTTATCATTAATCCAGAAACGAAAGACGATGCTGATCGAGGAATAATTAAAAATCGCCCGTCGAAGCACGCGCAGCGAGACAGCAGGATGAAATAAGAAAGCACACGTGCACCCGTGAATGCCCAGTGACTAATCGCGCACACCTATAAAAGGAGCTCGAGCCACAGGTATATTTATCCGCGGCGTTTCCACGTGGGAAAGAAATCGTTCTTCCTTGGTTCGAGTAACGCCCAAGGAACTGGTTTCCACGTTCGTCTCCCTCTGCCCGTTCGTTTCACTTCTCTTCGAGCATCATCCGCCTCTCCTTCTCCCTTCTACTATGACCACACCGAGCTCAAGAGTTTTACGAGTTTCTAATGAGAAGAAGGGGTTGCGCTGGCATAATCTCTCGTGTTACACGCGCGGCTACAGGGTGGTCGAGGTGTGGTCGATCTATCGATCTTTCCACAACAGATGCAAGATGGATCGTTTGCCCCTCGCTGCGCGCACAGATTATTTTCCACGGATGACGCCACATTACGCATTTACTTCGACCGTATAATCCCGGACGAAGAATTCTCATACGAAATCGCTTCTTTTCAGGTTACGCCGTAGATTATGCCCCACCCTGTATGCAAAAAAGGTTGAATCAGCAGTGGCAACGTAGGAGCGGTCGAAAGGAATATCCATGAGCATCCGGAGGGGGGTAAAAGGGGCAGGGGCTACCCTAGCTTTTGAGAAAAAGTCACTTATTTTTAAAAACTGATCTTTAATAAGTTTTCACTAAAAAAGTGAATATTTTTAAATTTTTAATTAAATTGCAATTTAATTAAATCCAATTCGTCCCCCTTGTCAAGTTTCCCCCTCTCTGGAAAAAAGTCTACGGACGCCCTTGGGCATATCCATCCTACATTTCGCGTGACATATAACGAATATTTCAGAGTGAACCGCGGAAGTTTCTCTTAACCCTACTCCCTGGATCTCACGGATGGCCGGTGCATTAGAGGCGACAGAAAGATAACGAGAATCCCCCGCTAAACGAATACAGAGAAAACACTTGCCATCGCCGGGACGGCAAACATGTTCCGCGTTGGCACACAATCGGGATGTGGCGGTGCATTGAATGCATAAAGTTCCTCAGGACTTTTTCCCTGCTTCGTCGTTTCAGGTGGAGTAACGTTTCTGCTGTTTAAATTACACGTCGCTCTGGCTGAAAATTACCCGCGACTCCTTGGCCGATGAGATATGCAAATATTGCGGAACGCCGTCTAAACAACTGCAAATTCCACCGGGGCCCCGCCATGAATTTCAATCTGTTTACAGGCTTTCGAAAAGGTGTCAATTTGAATACATTACGCAGGCTGGGCTCTCGCCGGGCGAGCCTGCTTGTTCTACGCGCAGCTCTTGCCCCCGCGGTATTTCTAAACGCCGCGGTTTCCACGGCCCGCGCCTCGATTTCGCTGGTCGAACGTTTACGGACGCCCACGTGTACGAACATCTCCATTCGTTGCGCGCCCCGTCCGCCATTCAATCTGTCTGGCTGCGAGCTTCTATTTTTGCCTCCAACGTATCCGCAGGTATGACCGGGCCTTCCACAAAAAATCGAACCCGACTCTTTTTCCCCGCGAGCGTAAAATAGAGGTTGATTCCCGCTGTCCGCGTGGCAGGCAGCCGTTCCGTGGAAGTATCCGTCAATGTGTTTCACATGCTTGATGTCCATATCGCCCGTCGCCGTTCCACCAGAAAATCCAGTGGAAAACGTTTCGACGATCGGTTCGCCTGTCGCTGGCCAGCTGGATAATGAGGATCGACTTTTAAACGTATCGTTATTACGCGTACATGTGACGAGGGTCGTTAATGACCCCCTCGGTAATGATAATTATATTCATGAGATATGCGACGGTGTTGGCGCGTACACGTGGTGTTTGCAATCTCGATGTAGCTTTCAGATAACCATTTTTATGATAACTCATAGCTTCGGTTTAATATAGTTATATAATATATGTATCTATTCTTAAAATTCCTTAGAGGAAAGTGGATGATAGCTTCGAGTTAAGTTATTTCAATAATTCATCGATGCGTTTATTTTTTTGGATAGGTAGTTACTTGGTGAAAGGTAGAGTGGCTATTTCTTTTTTCAATTAAAAGGCAGAGTAGCTATTTCTTTTTTCAATTAAAAGGCAGAGTACTATTTCTTTTTTCAATTAAAAGGCAGAGTAGCTATTCCTTTTTTCAATTAAAAGGTAGGGCTGCCACCTTTTTTTACAGGAACATAACATTTTGCTTTTGTGAAGTATAAAAGAAAGTACGTTTGAAGAAACTAAAAGTATATCTTAATCTTATTAGTATTTACATCTTCCAAACGTATTTTTGACTACTTTTAGCATTATAGAACAACTTTTTATCATTTTGTAAATAACTCAATGGCATTGTTGCACTCAATATTTATTTTGAAATATATAAATAATTCGTTCTTTATTAAATTAAAAGTTTCACGTAATATCATTCCGCGAAATAAAGTATTTTCGCATACTTTATTATTAGAGTACATTCGCGTATAATAACGTAAGATACTTTATTTTAAAGTACGGTTGACAACCCTAGTTCACCGCTATGAGTTCAACTAATCCTTGAAGTTCATATTCAAAATTTTCCAGGCAATCTTTCCGAGAAGAAACGAATGACGAATAAAATTGCCTTGGCAAAATTACATTATCTTAAAGTAGCAACTAAAGTTACAATGTAAAACTGGATGTGTAAATCGTCCGTGCAATAACACGTTAATTTGCTACCGTAATGGTGATCTTTATAAAAACATCGCCCACTATGTATTCAATGAATATTTAATGAAGTTGCAAACTATTACCGGGGCTATTTCAGGATGAATTGTATCAATAATCGGGAAGTAAGAGCGCATAAGTGGTTGCGCATCAGCGTGGTAACTAATTGTCAAGTTTAATGCTAGCAAACTGCTTGACCGAGGACGCTCATTTTGACCGATCCCAGTGGCTATTTTGTTCGGTACCTGCAAAAAGGAAGCGGCCCGCTTCGTCGGCCCGGCGACAGCTTCATCAATTTCCAATTCGTTTTATTCGACATGCACGGCGAATAGCTTCGTCCACACTGAATTAATCCACCGAACATGTACTTATTAAAAACGAACAATTACACGCGCTCGCCGTCGGGAGATTGTATCGGCTTCCAACCGCCGTGGCGTTTCGCTTTTTGATCGTGTTGCGGTGCCCAGGGGATTACACGACACCGATTAACTTAATAACACATTCGAACCAGTCGCTTCCGAGTTAAACAATTAACGTTCCGCCGATCGTAAATCCGTGGCGGCAGGTGTGGGTACGCCTACGTGGGTACGCATTCAGACGACCGTGTGTGTTTCGAAGGAGTTTGTTAGAAGACTCTCTACTTCTGTATAATTCGAAGAACAAACGGCGTGGTTACTCAGTTCCTTTAATAAGTGGGATAACTTCTTTCACGTGATGCAAATATGAGGGGAAAATTCATCGTTCAACCACCAATTTTAAACAGTTCGTAAATCCAAATCTGGCAGTTGATGGAACACGTTTAACCCCTCGATAAAATCAGACGAATCCTCTCGAGTTCCGCTGATCATCATCGATTTTTAATGTACAAGCTTCGACGAATGGTTCCAACCAGAATTCGACCACCGCTAATTCACGAAAACTGCCTAACTGCAGGTTACGCTCCAATTCGAAGGGAGCACAATGCAATTTTACCGGCCGATCATGGCCGACCCCTTATCTGGGGGCCTGCTGTGCAATCATTCGATTAAGATTACACGAAAACATCGCTACGGCTGATAGGCAGACGCGGCCGCAGAAACGAATGGAATTCGAACGCACGAACGATCCTCGGACCTGTTTGTCTTTTCGTGGAGTATCGTGTGCGCGCCGATGATGCTGTAATCATCGACCTCTGATACGATCGATACCGTGTGAAGCGATCGTTTTCGCCGGTGGCGATTTGTCGGTGATACGTAGTAGGCACGGCTCGGTTTAACTGCTTACACGCGATTATTTTCTTGGAGTAGATGGTTTGGAAAAGAAAAGTCAATAGTCTTAGATCCTTTTTTGGGGTCATTAACACATCTGAATATCTGTTATTTTTTAACTTAGAAAGTGACTAGATTGCTCTGCTTTGCGAAGGGAAAATAAGATAATTTATAGACCATTTTTGTTGAATTCATTGATGTCCTTTTTAATGAAATCATTCCTAAATATTTAAATTAAGGGATCATTCCAGTTTGATCGCCCGAAAAATTAGGCTATTTGTAAAGATTTTTTTCTCAGTAAATACGTCATATAAAGAAATAAATATTTTTGGTATTTATTAAGCTACTCTTATATTATACAAAAATATTAAAAAGAATTTTTGCAATTTGTTTTAACTATTATTTTACAGTGTCAATAGGGCACATAAAAAAGGTGATTTCCCAGCTCAGGCTTGTCCGAAACAAAAAATTCCAAAAGATTTTTAATCTGTATGAGTGTCGCTATAGCCTCTAGCTCAATTAACAATTTTTGTCGAGAAATAACCGAGATTTTTCTCATGGAACACCGGAGAATACATCTTTTTGGTTGTTTCGTCAAACTTTTCTTTCAAACCTAACTTTTCTCCGACATTGTTAATATAAAAATAGTTTCATTTTTAGACTGTTCAAAGTAGAATGACCCCTTACAGATGAAATAAAAAATATGTCGATGGCTTAATGCAGAAATATGTCCATTTTTTGTGAAATTTTAGTTTTTATACGCAACAAATAGTTCTTCACTGTTTCTTTATTCTGATTAAAAATCACATTTATATCTACTTTATAAATTTGTCAAAAATAATCTTTTTCTTCGTTGTTGAATCTTAAACCACTTTTTCTCGAAAACGGTAAAGGTGGACATATAATATTTGTGCACTAAGCCATCGATGTGTATATCGATATCGATCACAAACGCGAATTCTACGAGATTCTTCCTACGTTCCAAGGCTGTAAATGGTAACTGAAGTCATTATCCGCCGTCGTAATGGAGCCACCTGCTGGTGCATGCGAACTGTCTTCGATTTACGGGACGGCGATCCTTTATATCGATCGCACGGCACGGTGTTTTCATGCGATAAGTGACGGCGATTAAGATCGTCCATGTAGGGAGTACAATTAAAGTGGAAATTATATGGAATTAAATATTTCTCTTTAATTACGCTCCTATTTAAGATAACTACGACGGATACTAATTCGATGACCATTTTTGCACACGACACGCCGTCACGTTCGTCTTCCCTCTTCCGTTATCGTAAATACTTTGCCGCGTGTGTATTTCACTTCTACGAAGCAATTACGATGAATTTCATACGCGGCAAGAAATAACTCGAACTATTCGTGTACATCGAATCGAATACGGTGCCCGTTTCAAATAGAGTTTCTCTTTTATTTCCTCTCCTAAACGCTTTCTTCTGAAACATTCGAAAATTCCTCATTTCTAATGTTAACATTGAAGTGGCTGCTAATTATTCGCATTGCTCAGCTCGAATATAAAATTCATCAGATATCAAATAAAGCATAAGTTTTCCTTTTACTACTTCATGATAATTTCCTTCCAAGAATTTAGGAATTTCTTCCTGTCGGCGCTTCACACGAAATGTCTGGAATCCGCGTTTCTAGTGTTAATTAAATTTGATCAGTACTCCATACATTCATTTCCAGAATTCTTTACTTTTAATTCCAGCATTAAATCAAGTGTCTCTTATATTACTAAAATTAACTAAACTGCAATTCGTTGGAGGTAAAAGGAATGAATAAGATTCTCGTCGTTTGCTTCTTCCTAACAGTTCCCTTTAAAGAATTTAGGCATTCGCTGGTCCAAAAATTTATTCATTTTCAAATATTTTAAACAAACAACTTCCTTTACTTAAAACAAATCATCTATCGCGTGTACTTCCTAGCAGGACGACACTGAATAAAAAAGGAAACACAAACATGATTCTGCGTCTTCCTTTAGGCACGTTCCATTACTCCTGTACATTTAAATCATGTTAAATGCAGCTACGCCTCGTCGACAATCCACTTTCTGAATTCTTTCGCAATACATAGTATCCAATCTCACGCGCTTATCGCCGGAGACATTAAACTTCATGAAGACACCAAGCAGATCGGTTCATGTATTCAGAAGACCTCCAATTCTCGTCCACTTTATTCACTATCCCGCTTGCTTCACGCGCGAGTTAATTAAGTCCATTCCCCACGCGGCAATAAGCACGCGAAAACTTCCTGATTAGCAGTCGTGCAAGGCCAACAGTGTGCTTCATTAATCTATCTTCGTGCAATGCAGCGCGCCGTTAGTCCGCGGCGCATGTTTCTGAGAACGGCAGCGCAATCTGTCACCATTTCGCGATATCAGCCCAATAACTTAGAAGATTATTCGAACGTTCGATGCAACCGTCGCGCAACAGGATGTTGCAACTTCTGCAACATTTGTTAACGGCATCCTTGACAGTCTCCATTGAGGACTAAAAGGATTTTAACCACCCGTGTTTCATATTAGATTGCTTTACGTATCGATAAGTACTCGGCCCGTAATGATCGTATTCTTATAGTTTATCAGGGATAAAGCCATTTATACCTCATTACCGAAGAAATTCGCGAGAACCGTCCAGCCGTATTTCAGTTTTCGTGCCACACGCACGGCACACGCGTGCAGCCGGTAAATAAATAGAAAGTTGCCTTTGGAACTCTCGTTAGAGAATAACTTGCGGGTTCCTTCCACATCCTTTCGGCAGACTGCATAATTATCCGCGGTACCGGTTGCAAAATATCTACCGTTACTGCCGGTGCCATAATAAACTCAATAAAATATGACTATTCAGTAACCGCGGGATACACCCTCTTCAATTGCATCTTATCTGCGCGGGAATGTGGAATAATAATTTCCAGAGTGCTGTGTGGTTTAAAAATTCAGAGGGGAGCAAATGGTGAGCTTTCTTATAAATTTTAATCGGATTACCATTCTTTCGTTGGTCTTGTAGTCTCCGCTATTCGAAGTTACTTATCCGTGACTACATCTTATCATCCCGCGTGTATTATTTACTCTAAACTTGATTAAATCTTCGTTCATCGATTACTCGTGCGCTGGATCCTCGTTTCCTTTTGGACCGCCTCTGTTCCGGTACACTGAGCATTCCTGATCATCCTTCACTGATAAAAGTGTATTCGAATAACTTTGCTCTATTTCCATATACCGTTCCACTTATCGCGGCTAATGATACAAGCTGGAAGTTCCCTTCTTATTTACAATCGATACCGCGAGACAACCGCGATAGACCTGGATGGGAGGTTCTCAATGGCACGCGAAAAGCTTCGTGACTCGATGTAATTGATGCGCTTCGTCGCCGATTGCTTCCAACTCGCGTGTCCCCACCTGGTCGAGGAGATCGCGTTAAATCGAGAACTTAAGCAAAGGAACTTTTCTTTTTAAATTTTCAGGTTTGTAGGGGATCTTGATAGAAGCATCAGGCAATTTTGGTTTTCTGCTACTATTTGGTTCTTCAGGGTGAAAACTTCTAGTAGATTTTAATCTTGTGTTTAAAGAATTTTATTTTCTTGAACCATTAATAATAGCAGCCGAGTGATATACGAAGAACGAGTTAACTGACTTAATTACAGCAGTGCTTGTCAACGAGAAGCAAAACGACTCACCGAATTTTGAGATACAGACACAGCAGTCTGGTGGGGCGCAGGGGACGAAGGAAGATTGTCCCCGAAGTGTTTCACTGAGATTGCAAGAGGGCCGAGGAAAAGAGTAGAGCGATGGTGGAAGAAGAAAGCAGGAAGACTTGCCAGTTTGTCGGGCCGAGTTATGCGAGCGCAACGACGTAAATATGCGCCTTTGCCATGCTTCGGCTGTGAAGACCCGTGGAAGGTATCGGAGGAGAGGCGGAGAGCGAGAAAGAGGAGATAAAGAAAGCTCTCGTACGTACATAGGTACGAGCGGAGGCTTGAAGGCACAAAAGGCTAGGCGAAGGAAGAAGGTGGTTAGGAGCTAGTCGTAAACAACTGTCGAACACAATCTCCTAATGCACGCCTCTTCTTTGGCACACGGGACACCCCTCAACCCCCAGACCTACTCCCATCTAGATCGTAGAGCCCCGTTCGGTAATAGGAAGTTATATTCGCGGGATTCACGAGACCGGTGCCGTCGAACTTATCGTTCTCCCGTGGTTTTTTTGCCAGGATACACCGGGAGGGAACGGCACCGTAAACATAGCACTCATCCTCGTGAAATTTATATTGATGGAACTGAAATCGTCCTGTTAATACGATGGATCTCGTTTCCCCTCACGAAGGAGGTGGGAAATATACCTCCGTCTGCCGTGCCACTCGATGGCGACGTTTTGGCTGTCTTTACGCCTCAGCCATGGAAAATCCTAAATTGTGGGTCGCGTTGCATAAACTTGAAGCGTTTGGGGAAGAATTGAGGAGGGTGCAAATGTGTTCCAGAATTGTACTTGTATAATAATATGAGTTTCGTAGTCAGGGTTTGGGTATTATCAGCAGGCTGATGTGTAACCTATTTGAGTGTCAGATATTCTCGTGTGGTGGCTTCTGCTAAGTAGGTTTTTTTTAAGGTGGTCATCTACGCTGAGTAAGTTTTGTTCAACTCGCCTCGAGCAAAAATTCGAGGTACCTGGACAGTGTTTTCGATACTTGTGAAAGCAACCGTGCACAGGATGCATAGATTTAATTAATTTTCTATGAAATTCTAGTTCCACTCTTCTAACAAGAAGGTTTATACTAATATAAAGTATAATGGATAATTTTGAATTGAACATTAGATACTTAACACTAAAACCACCGTCAATTAATGTAGGTACACTTATTTCTACCAGACCAGTGAAAATGACTGGTTATTTTTAAAATACATTACGCAAGGAAAGTAAACCTTTATTCAAATTTTTTAAATTTGTATATTGTTAAAAATATATATAACATACACATTTATATTACTTAAAATACACTTGTTTCGTATTTAAAAATGGTAATATCTTACCAAATTAAAATCCAGTCACTTTGACTAATTATGTTTGTGGTTATGGGTGATATCATTTTATTTTGATAAACATGTATGTAATTGAAATTTTTCCGTTCAATATCGTGTTCCCCGAAATTAATGTGTCTGTGCAGCAAACAGAGCCAGGGATGAAGTGGCTGTTACAGTTTTTTCGTCAGACTACGAAAACAATAAGAATAATGGCCCCGTAAACAGAGAATTCGCCCCTCTCGCTTTCGATATTGATATTCGTAATCGCGGTGCTAATGTATCGGGCGTTATTTCTTCCACCTTCGAAAAGATTTTAATATCAGTATTGTCGAATGTAATCTACACGTTTCTCGCCGTCTTGTTCTTCGATGCCATTTCTTTCGTAAAGTACACGACAGACATTGTCGTAAAACACAGCGTTTCTTATAATCCCTTCGTCAGCCCTTTTTCTAGAAATTTAATCAACAAGAGTACTCATATTTTGCGTTACTATGTCTGGAAGATACCTAAGTGTTTCTTACTTCAAATCATCGAAGATTCGATTTTCCTTAACTCGTTTTAAGATCCCACTGCAATCTTGTGCTAATTCGATCAAGCATTCAGGAATTAAAATTTGTAACATTTCTTATCACGAACTAATGCCTCCGTGTAATTATAAACGATCACCAATAACCTTTTCTCTTCCCCAATCATTTCGCCATAAATCGTGAAAATATGTCCCGTCACAATCTATTTGCACTTAATGTCGCGAATCACTGTATTCAGCGCACGCTCCCATTTCTGGTCCAAGAAATAACGTCGATATATCATCGAAATGTCGTCTAATTTGTTTAAGTCGCGATCGCCATCGGGATTTTCTCCGAGCGTACAGAAACCCGCCTATTTCCTGCGGTCCCTTAATTGGAAACACTTGTCCGCGAAATGTATTTCCACTGGATCTATTAATAACGCGGCTATGGAACAACTTGTCTCTCTGCGTGATGCAAGAGCGTGATTTTTGCGTTACAGTTACCTTTCGATGCTGATTAGCCGGCTTCAGCAGGTACACGCGTTTACTGTTCTAAGCATCGATCATCGTTTCGAGAAGTGACTGCCTGCAACCAAGCTTCTATTAAGTCCTTGCAGCATCATTTGCAACGTTGTAGCCGTGGAGAACTGGTAAGCCAGGGTAGGAATAAAAATGATATGCTTACAGTTGTGTGCCGCTAGCGAATTAAAATGAGTATGGTACATATAACATTCTATGTACTCGGATAAATAGACACAAATGTATTTGAACATATGGGCGTGCGTGTTTGAACTACCTAAGCCTGGAGTGTCTATCACTGTGAAGCAACATTCTCATTTCTACATTCGCTTTACCACCCTTCTCCCACAGTTATCATTTTCATAGCTCTTATGTCTTTGAAGTAGACAGTAAAGCAGGGTCTGGGCCCGATCTATCTCTCCCGTCGTTCTGGGAAAAAATGATTTTGCTATCCCTTTATATTTAATTACAAATAATTATTTTAAAATATAATTAGCACCCCCTAAATGGGACTTTGCGCAGGGCAGTGAGACAATTACATTATTATTTGAGAAAACAGCGGCAGTGCAAAGTTGAAACATCGATATTTGGCATAAAATCGCTTATTTTTTAGTGTAAAAAATCTAGGCAAAAAAAAGAAAAGCTTCCGATAGCGTTTAGATTGATAACCCTAAAATAAGTCTGCAAAGCCTCGAGTAAATCGTTTCATTAATTTTTTATTTATGTGTGTCACCGACTTTGAAAACATGATTTTGAGGAAATCGCGTTTAAAATTTTGAGTCTGAGCGCTACGCCGAGGAACACCTATCTACTTACACGCGTATAACTTTGTCAATTTTGGTCGAATTAACTTGACACTGTTAGCAAATATTTTCAAGGTATTGTATTTCAAGAAAATATAAAAATCGAGAAATCTATTTTTCGAAAATTTCTAGGTAGGCCTCCGCCTTAAGGCCCCTTATAGGCCTTCATCCCTCTTTGCATGCCCTATTCTATCGACTTTGCGCGTGCGCCTAAAACGAAGAGTCTATTAACCTTTAGAGGGCCGGGCTTTGCTACTATAGTGGCGACCTAAGAATTTAGATACTTTGCCGGCCATTTTAGTGGTATATATGCATAAATTTTAAGTAAATAAAATTTACAATTTCAATGCAAAAATCCCGGCCCTCTAAAGGTTAACGTCCACACTTGGGGAAGAAACTTACATTGGACATCCCTGACCTCAGCAAGCAATTAATAATTTCGTATCAAGCATAATTGCGCGTAAAATCGTAAGTGATTGAATTGAAACTATCTACAAAATGTATAGATCCCATGCCACTCTGATATCCCGGCTCGGTGTGCTTGGTGAACTCATCGGTACCCGGACGAATTCGATTGAATCACAGGTTGTTGCATAGACAAGGTTGGAGTACGGACGCAACAAACTCGGTTAACTTCGAGTTACGTGGAATCCCGACGTCTCCTCTGTCTCTGTGCCTTCTCCGTGTGCAGCGTGCACAACGAGTACACGGAAAAGGGCGAATGAATGCCCGTAGGTCGGAGGGGATGTTAAATCGTGTGGTAAATTCGCTTGCATTTCACTCTCTGCCGAAGGAGTCTCCGAGTAATATGTCGTCGTCGTCATGGAGGGCGTAAGAGGAACTTGGAGCTATTGGAACGGGGTCGAAGTCGAAGGTCTCGAGGGTGGTACCCAGGAGGGGGGGGGCTGGAAGGTGGAACTGGAGAGAGGGTTTGAAGTCTGATCAGTTTATAAGCGCACATTGAGTTATTGGTAGCTCATCTGCCCCGTCGATATCCGGCTGGATGGCTCTCCTTCGTGCTCCTCGCTGGGCTCTTCTGCCGCGAAAAGAAACCTCTCGTGGACCGACCTCTTGGAAATAAAACTCCATCCTTTTGTTGTCTCCAGCGCGAATAAACGGCATTACACGGGGAGTGGTTGAATATTTCTGGAACGCCGGGATAAATCGACTTCCCCAACGTTTTAAATTACTGTCCTGATTTTGAGTTAGATGAGTGATAGTAGTAAGACACGATGATCGCGACGGGATGGGTATGCGAATTCTTCCCGCTTCTTTCAGGAAGTGAATTCTGTTTCAGAAGAAGTTTCTCTCAGCATATGTATTAACCCCTTGGAGAATCTTCAGTTAGTTTCAACGTACATCTTTTCTCTCTTCAAGTGCATAAAGAGATAAAGTTCTGATATTATCTGACGTGTGAATGAAAATTATTCAACCTTGACTAAGAATTTCATGAGCTGCATAATTTTAAGCCTTTTGTAAGTACAACACGAGAATAATGTATTTGCAATTTTCTAATCTTTACTTGATATTTTATTAATCAGCGATAAGGTATGCGAAGGTTACAGTGTAGTGCTGACCTTCTTTCGCACAGAGACTCGTCTGTGAAAAAAGGTTTCTGAAAGTAGAATCTTTCGCGATGCAATTGTTATGCCACGCCTGTAGTATGATTGCACCGTTGCGCCGCGCAAGATGGTAGCATCCTTTCAGGCAACAGATCTCTACACGCAAGAGTAGTTCCAGTTGCATGCTTACAGGCGCGGAAGCCAGTACCATCTGTAGGGAGAGGGACTATCGATCTCATTGGGTACATGGTCCCATCGAATCTCGTTTACCGTGGGGATTCTGTAAAGGACCAACGAGATCGAGGCAGTAAATTCAAGGATTTTGGTCCTCCTCGAGGAATAAATTTAGCTGGGAATAATTCGCAAGTTGGAGGATCTGTTCGCCGAATAAAATACTGTTTCCAGGGAAATCATGCAGCGTCAATTATAATTTGTATAACAGCATTTAGTCAACGGTAAATTAAAATACTTATTATTGGAAAACTGATGAAATAAACGAAGTATCGACATACAGTACTGGAAATATTTATTGCATCACTAACATAGTACGCATAATTTTCATCGGAATATAATTGATAAAATGATATTTAATGAAATTATTCTAGCTAAGACAGTGAACTACACATTTTTACAAAAAATAAGTTTTGCAACAATATTTTCCTAGTTCTAGTAATAAAAAAGGTATCAGTGATAACGTGTTTATTCGAGTGTTGCAATAAATGTTTCTAGTACTGTAAATTAATTCCAATACTCGTGAAAATTAATACAACAATAATTTCTTTGGAAAGATATTATAGGTTTGCTTTATTTCTTGGAAATTCAACAGTAGTTTCTCTATGATATGACGATAATAATCAGTGACTCTTATGTTTCTATTAATTTGAGCGTATCATTGCATCAATGCTGGATGCCATACCCTGTATGAAGTTTATCCAGAATACAATACACTGGCTTATTATAAGAATGTCTAATTAGCTCCATATCTCGGAAGGAATCTTCTTCGTTCTCTAATCTCTGCATCCGTTCTCTGTTTAATTATATCAGATCTATTCTGACACACTCAACGTGCATCTGAGGCCTACATACCTAATCGGCCATTTTTTAACACGTTTGACACACGTGTGTGAGTATATGCATAGTATCTGCTGTTCCTCTGACGTGTGAGAACCGAGTTATTATATGTAAATCATTTAATATGACGGCAATTTATTTCACATTGTAAGAACAAGGACAGAGTGTCATTAAAAATTCCTATGGTCCTGGTGAATTTTATTCACTTCCACACTTCATGATGAGATGCTTTCGTTAATTATGTCTAGGAGTCCTACTAAAATTATTCTACTCTAATTATATCAAGAATTATGGACGTCCCCTTTTATGGTTAATATTTTCCAAAATACTAATACAATTTCCAATATTCTTGTTTTTCTCATAATATCATAGTAACATAACTCTACCATTTGTGACTATAGTCTACATATTCCAAATATTAAGCATAATTAATTTTACATGTGACCTCCATTTTGATGGCACCACGATTTATCACACGATGCCAAAATACTTTAAAGGAGGGAATTCATTTTATTCGTGTACACCCCTTAACTCAGTGTTTCCCAATATTTTTTGAGTCGCGATCCCATTTTATAATATTCAAATAAGGTAAATTTAATAAGGTAAAGAAAACACATTAAAAATAGGTATTTCAGAATATAATTCTAACTTAATAATATTAAAAAAAATACCGTGATGACCTCCCAGAAAACACTTCGCGACTCACCGGTTGGGAATCATTGCCTTAACTACTCAGACAAAATTTCCTTCTACTGAGAATATGTTACCTATTTCATTTGTTTCCGAATAAATTCCTCGCCCGTGCATGTTATACGACCAGCATCGAAGTCACCGCGACAATGATGAAATAAATTGTTGTTCCACGGTCTTTCATCCGTAACCTTGGAACATTTCCGGGTGTGCCGGTCTCTAGGCTCTCAAGGTGCCATACGACCATTGTACAACCCCGTTAGGGCCGTCTATCACGCTTTGCCCACCGACAGATGTTCGCCTCCTAATGTATGCACGTGTCAACGTATCTGGCCGTGTTCTAGCTCTCTGCTTCCTGATAGATCGTAATGCGCGGGTGGTGGAGATAAACGGTACGTTGAGTTTGCTCGGAGAATGGTGACCGAAGAATGGGAAAGACTGTGCCGAAGGCAGTAGCTTGTATGTACACGTGTTCGCGTGTTTTGGAATTTCAGTTTATTCTTCATAAAATCTTTAAAACGTCGTTTCTGCGAGAAACTTAGAAGAATAAATCGAATACTAAGGACACAAGAAATATATTAAAAACAATAATATTCCTATAGGTTTTGATACTTTTGGCAGGAATTAATTTAGTAAATAAATTAAATCAACTTATGCAGTATAACATTATATCAAAGAAGCACTACTTAACAATATTTCCAATGGCTCGATAAAGTTCCAATTGAAACCACTAAGAATTAAATTTTATACTAGGGTGCACGAATTAAAAAATTTCTTACTCCTTTTCTGCTTTAATTTGCCAACGTAACAGTAAAAATTTTCCCTACTACGGCATTAATGCCCAGATTGCGATTAGAGGACGGTAACTAACCGAATCGGGATTAATTTACAGAAAAATTTCCCGCCAGCTAGTTACTGACATTTAACAGCGCAGGGTTAATTGGACGAAAGCGCGCATTATCTTGAACTTTCCGCGGTCGCGCACGCGGAATAGGATTGAGATAGCTATGCATAGGCTTAAGACAGACATAACGGTTATAATTGTTTCCCGAACCCATTGAATATGCAATCCCTGGACGAACAATGATATCAAGATCGCGAGATCAAGATCAGAGGAGCGTATGTGTGTCCTGCGCCTTATCCCAACGCTAATTAACATTGCGGGGATACTTCTCGGAAGTCGAACAATAGGTGAAAAGGCTCCAGTCACACGATCTTTCAGATTCATCGTGATCGTCTCGTAAGGGCAACGAATTCTACTTTTTCTACGGTAGTGAACAAGATTTTCTACAAATCGATGTAGTGAGATAGCCGCGCTATTAATAGCTTAAATAATTATAATCTCTTATCTGACGTGAAGTTTCACACTGATACACTTATCCTTTCCACAATCCACCCCCCTGATCGTTGATTATCGCTAAGTTAATGAATAAGCAACGACTATCGTCTAACAATAACTCCGAAGAATAACGAATAATTCGCACTACCTCGTAAGTGGCTGCTCATGAAGCGAATCTTACCCAGCTTTGTTGAATTAATCATGGAGCACATAAATGTATACACATACCTCCTATATTTACTTAAACATGTGTTTTTAAACCTCATTAAAGCCAAAGCACCTCGTGTCGGAGCGCTTCGGAAGCTTTACAAGCATTCTTAGATAACAAGTTGATTCGCCTTCCGTGAACAGATTTCCTGGTGGCCCCGTAAAATTCCCGATCACTCGATTCCGGCACACCGTGTACGAACGATCCGAAGCGAAGTTACGACCACAGGGGAAAGTTTCCTAAACGGGTGCTTTCCCCCAAACAGTCGTTGCGCCAAAGGAACGTCTGCGTCTCGCACGCTCTCTTTTCATCCTGTCCCTCGATTTTGTTTAAGCTGCCAGCTCCGGAGGGTCCGTAAAACGCTAGAATGGAAGAGTTCAATTCCGTATGCAAATGCGCCGCTCTCACGACGTCTCTGGCGCGAGCAGCGGAGGACCCCCGACGGCCGCCACGGGAATTTGAAAAGCCACCACCTGAGAACGTGTCAATCGGCCGACATAATTCGATTTGAATAATGAACGAACGTCCCCTATGCAAATTTTCGCCCATTATCGGGGGACCTGGCTAACGGTCCTCCGGCGACGTTATTCCACGCGGCGCGGGCTACCTTTCTTCAGGACGCAACTCTCGGATGAAGTGTTCCGGACACAATGCGTCGCGCTACGACAGTTTCGTTGCAAACACGGTGTTGCTCGAACATGGATTTCTTTATATCGTTCTTGCCTAATCGAGTGGAATTTAAGCTGCAACTTTATAAATAGGATAAGGGAGGATGCGGATAGGATCGTGAAAATTCGGATGTTTGGTATGACTTTAAAGATGACGAGAAAAGTAGATCTCGTGTACTATTAATTTCTCTTTCTTACTTCCAGTTCTGGTTTTAGTTTTTTTTTGTAGTTACGATTAGACTTTTAACAGTATTGTACTGCAGCCTCGGCTTTTACTCTGATCTGCTTTAATGTATTATTGGTTCTTTTCTTTGTATATTTAGCGAGTAATGAAAACAAATAATAATAAATAATAATACTTAATTGTAGAAAAATAATAAATGTGTTGTATTCGTCGCGATTCAACACCTAGTAATTGCAATTTGAATATTTTTTCCAAATTCGTGGATACTTCTCTTTAGGTATTTTTAGAGAAGATATTTACAGCACAGTAAGAAAATCAAAATTTAGGAATGAAAGCTTGGTATTCTAGCGTCTATTGACACGTTATCTACTGTAGAGAACTTTAAAATTATTTGGGGTCCCCGACGATCACAGTGTCATTCTAGGGTTAATTTCAGCTTCGTTTGTTCCATTTTGATTTCGACACTGAATTAAAAAACACCTTCACCCTTTCATTGCGTGATTCGCTTTAGATAAATTATCTGGGCCAACGTGTCATGGATTGTGTTAAAGATGATCGTATCTAAGTACTGCGTCTTTGCAAGACAGTTTTGACAAGCTTTGAGATGGACGTTTGACAGAAATCACTTTCCTCTCTATCTGCATAAGTTTGTGTGTGTGATACTGTTGGCTTGAAGTCCTGCAGAGATAGAGACACGCAACTGTTATTACGGTCTGCCTTGGACGGTAACTGAAACGAAAGATCCCGAGGAGTGGACGAACAGAGGCAGGTGCTCGATAAATGATACACGCAGATGCGGCCAGAGTGGCCCGATCGTAATCGACCGTCCCAAAATTGATAAAAGATACAGCGAACATTTAATTAGTACGTTCGGGCGCGTTGCGCGCGCCATCGCCTCACGAGGACGCGATCAAAATAATTACACAGTCCGCGCCCGTAGCCTTTTTCCTTGCGAAATGACTGTTCGATTTATGGCTTCCGCGTCCGATGTTAATCGGATTACGTCTCTCGAGAAATTCGATGTAATCCAATTAAGGATTAAATGTTCAATAATAACCTTGATAGCGCGGTATTCTTGTCGCGGTGTTGGAATAACTCGTAAGAAATATGGACGACAGTAATTTTGTAATTCTGCAACGCGGATAATCTGCTTCGGGAATAAGAATTTTGAACTATTCCGAGTTGTTTATTCTAGATGTAAGTGATGATTAAATAATGTATTATTTTAAATTCTTTTGGATGTTATGAAATTGAATTGCGTAGTGATCTCATATTTTAGGCACATATCAAGAGTTCTAGATATTTAATAAAATCTCTGTGACATACACTTAATTAATGTCGACTTTAATTTAATTAGATTTATCTCTACGCAATTAAATACATGGTGCCGCATGATTTTACTCAATTTTGTAGTTCTCATTCGAGTAGACTATTCTGTAACAATTTTGGAGTGCCATGAATATCTGACTTTAGTCATAGGGCAGAGATCAGTTTCCTTAAAGATCGAGAGGTGGAAGTTTCCTCGGAGCTCGGCGTTCAGAAATATTCCAGGAGCAAAGAGCGAGAGGGAGGAAAGGGAGCGATCTCATTCTTATCCAACAGTGGTGAACGCAGTTTGCGTTACTTGGCGTACGAGGCGATTTATCGCGAAGTATCGTCAACTTCGCCGCGAAAACATCGTAGATTACGCATTCAATCACGAGCGAAGGGGGGTGCCAGCCCTGTAGCGATCGTGCGTGCCACCCTACACCGTCGATGCTTTCAAGGATTCAGTGATAAGCAATAAGCGAGCCAAGTCGGAATAGCGAAATACTTTCTCGCGTGTGGCGCGAGGAGGCATCACAATCGGCTCTGATGAAGGTCCGTATACATTTACATGGGGAATGGCCTCGACGTACTTCGTCGAAGAAAGCAACGAGGTATCGCGCGCGAAATTTTTCGCCTCGAAAATTTGGAAGGCATTTAAAACGCTATTACGCTGTTATCTAAATTATTATCAAAAAATTGACAGGTTAAAATTATCATACATTTTATGTCTATTAAAACAGACATACATTCACGTTTACGTTTACATTTTCACTTAATTTAAACAGAACAGTCATTTCAGTATAATAAGGGCTACATTCAAAATAAAAAAATTAGTGTTAAATATAGGTGTAAATGATAAATTCGACTAAGTAATTCAAAGAAAGCTGTATAAACTCTACAGAATACACTGCCACCTCGAGTTTTACGAGGCACGTGTAGGTCGACTTTAATGGTGTGCCATTAAGGGAAAGTTCTGACCGGAAGTGGGTGGCGGTTTAAGTTAAGGTGGATGAAGCCGCGTGGATGACGACGGTGCCGAAAGGGGTGGCGAGAGAATAGGTCAGAGCTAGGGAACGAAATAGAGAAAGGGTAGAGAGAGAAATGCGAGGGCGGGGTATGGGGTGAAAGCGTGGGGGTAGTTTGCGCGGGGTGGAGAAAGTGGGTAATGGAATTTCGAGAGCGAGAGTCGAGGACAAAATGGCTGGCACGCTTGGTGCTTCCAGAGCGAGAGAATGAGAGGGTGGAATGGCTGCAGTCGGAGGGGTTGTAGGTTAATTAATTCCGGGACATAAACCCACCCCAAGGTTGCTCCCTCTTTCTCTCTCGAACAAACTACGAGCTGTCGTTCTGCATAGAGAACACGGCCCCGGTTCATAAACTATTATCAAGCGCAAGGTCGCGCTTAAATTGTGCCACTCTGCACAGTTTAAAGGGGCCGAGACAGAAGGATGTTTAAACGGAGATGCAATAAAACCCTGCGCAGAAACGAAAGGGGAAATTTTTCAGGATGTGTGGATCGTAAAAATTCTGCACTTTAGACATTTAATATTTACTCGACGGTGCATGCAGTGGTGGTTAAAAGAAAGTTTAAACTGTGAACGGTAACACAAATAAAATACTTGCATAATAGCATGGCACTTAAAGAGTACTTGCTTAGTATTAAATGAATTATGTAGCGCGTAAAAATAAGAGTTTTAAATTTCCTTCTCACCACCATACTTATGCACCATTTTTTAGACATAAGTAATTTCTTATATGTATATGTCTGCAAATTATCTTAATATTTTTTTTATCAATACGAATTCAATCTAATGTTTTTAAATTGTAATGCAGCGACTACACCACGCTAATATTGTAATTTAATACAAGTAGTCTGTTTTATCAGTCGATGGTGAAACACCACTCACTTAGATCGAGATCGATTCGACGAAAGTCCCCTCGAAAGTTCCTCGAGTCTCCCCAAAGTCGCAAGAGGACATAAAATCCGCGATTTTAATACGTACATAACCGCGAGCCGTCTCGCGTAAATCAACGAAGGGAAACTCACCCACGGGGTTTAAACAATATTCTCCTGGAGGGTAAGAGTGACAGAGATAAAGAGGGAAAGTGGCGACGGTAAGCATTTTCCACGTGGTGGCTAAGAGGGCTCGCTTTGGGGATGATAAGATGCGATGCGAGTTTTTATTAATACTCTGCCTCATCTGCCGGTTACTCGTTCCACCGTCGCGGCGCCCTAAAGTCTTAAAGAGATTGCGGGACGAATGGCAAAAGGCGGAAGAAAGAGAAGAGGGAGGGGGATGAGCGCAGGAATTCGCGTACCCTCGTTGGCGAGAGGGAGAGGATGCGCAGGGAAAAGGAAAAAGCGAAGACATTCGGTTAACCAAGGCTATGTCGCGCGACCTACCCCAACCTGGCCTGGCCTCTACTTAACGCCATGCTCTTTGAAATGAGAGCGGTGCCGAGGGATAACAAGCAGTGGCAATGTACATTTGAAAGGAGCGAAGAAGGGCGAAAGGTTGAACATGCCACTGAGAATATTAGAAGAGAAAGGGGACCGACGCATCTATCCCTAAATCATATGGCAAGCTGGCGTCTATGAATTCCTTTAACTAAGATAATTTGAAAAGCCACTAAGTCACGTTTTACAGTTCGCTTTTCGCGAAATGCCATAGCTTCTGCGAATGCTCCTGATGTTAACAGAAGCCTGCAACGCAGCGGCAAGCCAAACTCGCAAACAGACAGCGAGCCGAATCTGTTGGCGCTCGAGTCGAACGAGACGCGGCAGAAGGGGGTGAAGAAGCGTCGTGGCAAAAAGTGGAGCTACAGGGAAACCACGAAACATATTTATTCAACGAGTTCACTATCCGACACGATGCATCGCGGCATCCGCGTGAGTAATCTGCAAACTTTCTCGGGGAAACTCGCGCTGGAGGATCCGCAGGGTACGCGAAGGTGGAAAAGTGGGTGGGCTGAGAGAGAGGAAGAGGAGATTGTTGAACGAGGACGTCGGTTACTTTCAACCCCTCTCCGCACGCGATGCCACAATGGGAAGGGGTTGTAAGTGTTCACGAAGGTTAGTCCACGGACTATCTGGCTCTCTCCTCTCGCCAGGGATTTACCTTCTCCTCCAGACAGCCCTCCATCGCTCTCACATCTATTATCATATTTCACGAAGGAGACTCGAAAACAGCCAGATTTATGAACGGACTTCCGGCCAAATAAACACGCCACCTCGCGGCCCACGTCTTCGGCATCCATGGAATTCGCGACTGACAGAATGCGAAATGGACCGACATCGTACCCTTCCCTGGCCTTTGTCGAACCTCCGCCATCGAATCCAGGACGAGTCCTTGTCGATCGACTGAAGAATGGGCCTCCGCCCTTCAACCTTCAACGAGGCTACTGTGATTAATTCGAGAGGACCAACGTGGTCCTTTTGGAACATTGAAAGGACAAACGACTTTGTATTTTTAATCCTTGTTGCTGATGGTTGTGGTAGTCGAGAACAGCTGGTGTTAATATAGGTACAGCACTGGAAATGTTTATTGCATCGCTCTAATATTAAACACGTTATCACATATACCTCTCGTATTATTATTACAAGGAAAATATTATTGCAAAATGTATTTATTGCAAAGATGTGTAGCTCACTGTCTTATCCAAAACATGGTAGATAACTAGATACGAATCATTTCATCAATCACATTGCTATGAAATTTTCGCGTAGGACTATGTAAGTTCGACGCAATAAATATTTTCAGTATTATACCTAAACGTGTTTTGGTTTTTATAGTGTTTGATGAGGAAGATGGATCAAAGTTTCTGAGGGTGCCTACTCGTGTTGGAGGTTAGAAAAGCCGAGACCTTTTTCGTAGCTACAGCGAACGCTTCGTATCACAAACATCGGAGTTCCACTCTCGTGCGAGCAAGGAAATTACCATAAGCTCGTCGACATGTTATCCTTACTTTACTACCTTATATTTATGAAGCGTCGTGCTGATAGATATGCAAAGCAAGTTGAAATCCTATTCAGTCGTAATGACGGTGATCAATATTTCGTCACACTTTCCGAACGTGCTGCAGCTATCTCGAAAGCTTGTAGGTATTCAATCTAAAAACATGACGTAAAAATCCTTCTGATACTTCAGAAAATAGTCTCTGTGTTATATGTCACATTAATTTTCGAGATGTAGGAAGCTGAAATGTTAAACTCTCACCGGCAATTCTGAAGCATCCCCTACATTAATTTGCATCAAGGAACCAGATCAGACGTGATCTCCTCAACGACGAGCATGTGTATACGCCGCAGAGAAGGAACTGTAGACACACATGACGCGAAGAAATCCATCCACCCCAGAATCTCTAGACCACCCACACCCCCTGCCCACACTCGCTTACTCGCAGGAACGATCGAAAGGGCTCGTGAAAAGCATGTGCGCCCTTATCGAGGAAAAAAATAACGCCCAATCACGAGCGTAGAACGTGTGCAGCTCACCCCTGCCCGGGGGATGCGTGTGTCTATGGAATTCGGCGCGGTCGCCATGACAACCCCATTGCCTTTCTTCCAGAGATGTCCATAGGAGAACACCCCCTCCTCGTCCTCTCTTTCTATCGTTCGCCTAACACCGTTACGAGATTCGTATGCATTTACGACCGTCCTCCCCGTCTATTGACGACGATTTCGTGTTTAACGAGATGCTAACGAATTGGCGGAGAATAAATTTGCCATTGTGGCGCACCGTGGCGTCTGCTTTCAATCATGTCGCTAGAAAACGTGGATGGTACGATCTTGGTCCTATTCAAATTGTTTCTAACATTCAAAGGTCTAAATACTGTATATAGGACAGGATGTATCCTCCAGCTTGTATTGAATGGTATATGAAAAGCCCATGTTTCTGGATTTACATGGGAAATCTTAGTTATTTTCGTAAAATGATAGGAATTACTTGGAAGGATTTTGAATCTTCTGAAGGCAATTCCAGCGACTGTTTCTAGAATAAGACACGCTTCAAGATATTAATCATTCTACGTATGAAAAGATTTCGTCTGACGTATATACCTCTTGTCACTGTATTCGTCTCAGAAAATCATTTTCCACGCAGAAGAATATAAAGTGCCGTGTACTTGGTGGATTACGCTACATAGTATTCTATTGATCAGCCATGCTGCTCCACTGTATAAGTATTTTATATCCCGAGATACAAAAGAATGTGGAATATGCGGGAGCAATAATGTAGCAAGGCAATAATAATCAGATCCCCGACAAGAGGAATCCAAGTTCGATCCGCTAAAATCCAGCCCTGTTGACTCGTGTCCTGATTATATTTGCCAGCGCGCTGTTTTAAATGCAGCAGCATTTCCGACGATCACGTGCCTGCGCAGACGGACTCGGCAAATGGAATTATCGAGGCACCGTGCGTACTTCCGTAAATACCGCACAGCTTTACGAAATGCGAGCGGAATGGAATTAAATGGGATTTCTCTGGCCCGTGCACCGTCCCCCCGCGCCCACCCCTCGCGATGCACGTTTCGCACTTACGAAATGTGCCCGTGACGGAGTTAAGTGGAATTAGCATGTACTTCGACAGACAACGTTGCACGAGACGCGAGCGTTTTTAGGGAGAAAATCGAATACCTTATCGCGAAATTCTGGTACCAATTATAACATATTTGCAGTAATCGTTTTAAATCGGACTGCATATCGCAAATACGTGAGTTCTCGAAATTTCTTTCAAGTTGGTGATGTACATTTATATTCTACTTTGAAGGAGTTTTAATTTTTCGAGGGATCCAGCTCGACAAGTAGACGAAAGTGAAACTGATATTCAGGTTGAGTTTGTCGCTGTAATAGTTTTGATACCAATAGTTTAATAACAAAACACTTAATAGTCGAATGCCGTAGTCCAAGATAATAATTAGAGTGCACAGTTACATTTCATGAGATACAATTCCTAAAATAATAGGTATGCAACGTAGTCGATAACTAATTTCACATGTTTCCAGCCATCAAGGTACCCTATTATCGTGAATCTCGGTGGGGTATTTCTTCAAATATGAAGCAAGAAGGATTCGAAGGCAGGAGAGGATGCTTTCGAGACAAATCAACAACGTCAAAGAGTTCATGGGTGGCTGCCAACCGTTCCCGTTGAGAATTGATAGAGTCAAGAATATTGCCCCCTCTCAGAACCCCCGCGTCCTTTCTACTCGAGCCGAGTGGTACGAGTAGTATTCGTACGTATCCTGTAAGATAAGCAGGAGGGTAGGTCGTCAGAGGGACGAAAATGATGTTGCAGCCCCATGAAGGCAGAAAGAATCGATCATACGTGATGGGAGTTTCATTTTTATTGGCAAGACAGGAGGATGCGACAAGGGCTCTTGCCACCCCCTACACTCCCTCCAATCTTGTATTCCATTCTAAGCAAAAATTTGCATAATGCGAGTGGTTTGGAACATTTGCTTGTCTCGTAGTTTCTGTAATTATTAACTTTATAAGTACGATCAGATTTATTTTACCCAATGCAATATATCGACTTTGATGCATTATAAAATGCACTTATTGCTTTTTAATAATCCATCACATATTTTACTATTTCTTGCTGTATTCTTCTTCTTCTTCTTCGATAATTTGATATTCGGAGAACTTTAGCATAGTTTTCCATAGTGAAGAGAGTTCCCCGGTCGGAGCTTACAGATAAACAGGAACGTGTTGCACTCAAGTCGATCTCGTTCGAGACACACCGATGAAATTTCCCTCCGAGGGCGGCTTCGATACAGATAATCAGTCAATCTTCTTTTTACAACGCGTGCACCAAGTGTAAAACGTGTTCCAGCATTTACTACCCCCAGTCATTTCTGAAGTATTACCGAGATATCGAGTTTCGCCTCGTACTGAATCTCGAACTTCTCTTTCCCCTGTTCCATATGGACTTACGCGCGGAATTCGCACAAGGATTTCCCCGTTGCGGTTCAATTGCACTTTATGCGTGTCGCTTTTCGATACTAACAGCTGTGAAAGTTTCAAGGCAAGGTAGAATTACAGGAAAATGTGATCAAAATGTTACAGAGGGGGCTGAAAATGTTGGTAGATTCAACTCAGTGCTAAATTCAATGTAACAGCAATTTAAATATTAAAAACTTTATAAATTAATTCCCTTATATTCGAGTTGGTAATCTAGGTCAAAAGCAATGTTTATCAGTAAGTTTTAAAAATAACTTCTTACTATTATTGCAAAGGTTTTGATACTACTTTTGCAAAACTGGGTATCGACTTAATACACTTCAGAAGTAAAATATTCTACCTAGTTTCCACAAAAGCTTGCAACTGATTAACAACATTTATGCCGAGAAGCCTGTAAAATGATGACAGTGAATTCCTTAACCCATCACCGGGCAAAGCTTTCAAGATACCAATCCCACGTAATTCCCAACATTGAGACAATCAGATACCAGTCTTTTCACAAGATGGTTCTTCCCTTAACAATCGTTGCCTCCTCGGATCTGTAAAAATTGCGGCCAACAATTTGCCGCAATATTTGAGGAAAGTACATGCGCCCTAGGAGGCAAGCAGAAAGAAATTCCAATAACATTCGATACTATCGAATTTCTCGTATATGGGCACGCACGCAAAGGCGCACACGCGTGGCCCCGAGGGTTGGACCAGAGGAGGAGATGGGGGCGGCAGCCTTTATCCACCCCCGTGGAAACTCGCGTGTTTGGCCTCCCCAGGCACTGAAACACGCATGTGGGACCAGAGGCACACACTTGCCTCCACGTATTGATTCCATTCTCGTTCTAGGGACTCCTTTCCCCTTTCCTTTTTTTCCTCCTCCTCTTTCCTCTCCCTTATCACCCTTCCTCCTCTCTTTCTGTTGCTCTTCTGCTAGAACCAACCTCGTCGCTTACTTCCAACCCATCCCAGCCCCCGCTCCTCCTCCTTCACCCCTCTGCACGTACCGTGATCTGAATTCTTTCTATTTTCCGTACATCCCTCGTCGTACCGCATCCGCCTCCGCTGGCACCCTACGAACCCACCGTCGTTCCATCCCCCCTCCCACCCCCCGGCCTCACCTCTTTCCCCTATACGCGAGCTTTATTCCTTATCCGAGATTGTTACCAGCGTGCATCGCCAACCCTCGCGAGTTTTCCTCTGGCAACCGACCCCCGTCTCGATGCTGCGAGACGAGAGTGTCGCGCTCAAGGTTCCCGCTGGATCTAGAAAGGATCCACGGAGGGTAGGGCTCCTACGCAGGGTCGTCATTCAAAATGCGATCCGTCTAAGCTCGCCCCTGATTAGAGTCGATCTGGTAGCGTCTTAAACTGCGATCACTGGCGGGGGATCCCCTTGGAGGAAATTCGCGAAAATAAAGAGCAGTTTCTTCTAGTTTGGATTGTTTTCAATATTGTATGTTAATAATTATTTTAATTTGTATGTAAGTAACACTTTCTTTCTGTTTTCTTTATTTCTTATTATTGTAAACTAAAGAGCAATACACCCGTGCAATAATAAATAATAATAATAATTACTGTATTATTTAGGCTATCGGGTGTGAGGTAGGTCTGCTTTAGATCTAGCTTTTATTTTAACAATTTATCATTTCATGTAAACGTGGTGTGTCGTAGGGGCAGGACGAGTAGGCTAACGTGTGTGTTTTATCTGGTAACCTTAGCGTGGAAGGATAGCAAATTTGCTGAATTTTTTGGGAAGGGTTCATAACCAGGAACAGGGCAGAAGAAAAGTTTCCATCAAGACATTCATCGAGAATACAAATTGTGTTTAAAAGAAGGAGTATTCTGAGGAGTAGATGAATGAACACCCACACGCGCGAAATGTTCAACAGAGACGACAAAGTTTCCCTGATCAAGGACTCATCTTCACGAATACAGAGGCCCGGGGACAATGGAGCCGTTTAACAAGTGGTTGCGGGGGAACGTGGCTGGTCCAGAAGAAAGAGGAAGCCTCGGAGGTGGTAGGAAGAAGGTGAGGAAATGGCTCTCTGGCTTCTTTGTGCTCTTCCTCCACGTTCCCAGCTCGCCTTCTCTGTCTCCCTGAATCAGCTGATGTAATTTAATTCCCCGGGAAGGAAGGCAGAGCGGCGCGCGTACCATGACCTACCCTTACACATTAATTATAAGGGGGGAAGCTGGCTTCCTCGTCGCTCCGGCCTCATCTTCCTCGCTCAGCCCCACTTACTCTCGCTTCTACCCTACCTCCGACCATCCCCCTTTTCCTTTCTTTATCTCAATCTGTTTCCCCCACCCTTTTTGCGCCGCTGTACTCGCCTCTTCGTGTCTATCTCGCTCGTTCCCTCATTCACGTCTCATCGCGACCTTGACTCGGTGTGCACCCCTAAATGAGAGAGGGTGCCGGGCACGCCACGGATGTAGAGCAAACGGGACCGAGTTGACTTAAGGGATGATACGCTCCGGGCAAATGAATCCTCCTTGAGGCTCACGGAGCACCCGCAACAAATCGAATTAAATTTAAGGTCCACTCACCGAACTGCAGTTTCTCACTTTGTAACAGTACAGTCTATTCGGAAATGAACTTTCAAAATCAATTTCAAATACTCGAGTTTCGTAAATGAAATTCGTTTTGGAGCCACATTGAGTACATATACATTTGACGATTCCGCGTCAGAGAACTTTAAGTTCTTACGAGAACTGTAGACATGAAAATGATGAGTTAGTATTTCTATATGCCAAAAATGGAGAGAAAATTATAGCGCAGGGTGAAAGAAGTTTAGGTATGTCAATTTTACTTATCAACGACATTTGTTTTCGTGCGAAATCGGCGTCTATCAAGTTTCCATATTTCTAAATCTACCAAAAGGAAAACGAATTCAAGCATCGAGGCGAACCTTCTACATGTTTGACCAGAAACTAAATTCTCCCATCGCCCATTCGCGAGTGATCCTCGCAGGGGCGAGTGCTCCTCGCGAAAGATTCACTCCCCTTGCTGGCAAAAATTCTGCAATTCCCGAGGAAGCCATGCATTCGGCTTCGACGCGCACCTGTCTGTCCTTACACACCTGTACGCACACGAACGGGGCGTCGCTGGCGTACGCTCACGATTCTCGAGACGGAGCCAACGACATATCTACAATATTGGATGTACGAACGAGGGTACGCCGTAGGAGGAGTTGACGCGCGGCGGAGGAGGGTGGAAAACGACGGAGGAACGAGAGAGGAGGGCCTGGAGGAAGAGGGAACGCTGCCACGTCGACCTGGAAAGGAACCAGAGGGTGGTTCGAGAGCAGAGAAAGAGAAACACATGGATGGAGAAGGACAGGGAGGAAGCGGGCTGGGGGGGAGACAGAGAGAGAGAGCGCCGAAGGGTGGAGAGAAGAAGAGGGCCGAGGACTGCGGATGTCGGGACGTCAGTGTCGGAACTGCGGGATGCGAAGAGAGGAATAGAAGTCCCGGTGGTTCCCAGGGGGTGAGCAAAGTGGAATGAGTGAGTAGAATCGCGGAATAGGATGGAGTCTAAGGGTGCGTCGGTGACGCGAGGCTCGTACGCTCCCTCGTAGTCACCCCCTTCACCTTGCCGTCCCCGAAAACGTCTCCCATACGGCGTATCGTGGAAAACGAGAGAGCTTCCCAGCGACGAGTGTGACTGAATTGTCTAGAACTCTAGAATCTAGAAAATATGGTACCGAGCGTCGCTCGCGTGCCTTGAAATGACCGAGCACGATACGACTCTCGTTTAACGCAACTTTTTACAGACTAAACGACACCTGGTGTAATTGTAGGTGGTTACTTCAAACGTCTCACAGCGCAGCGCGCGATTTTAGTTTAAAGAAAACGACGAAAACGTAATCAATTTCTGAATGGAAAGGGAAAAAGAGGAGGAACGGCATATGATTCTTGGCGAAAGCCGATTACCGAGTACCATTCGAGCGCTGGGAAAGACGTCGAACGAGGAAAGGCGAAACGAGCTCGTATTTATCCGGGCATATATGTAGGTTACGCGCCATCCACGTCGTAAGATAGATAACCCTGGAGGATTTCGCTTTTCTGAATTCGACTTTAAACCGCTCGCAGACGAGTCGACAGGCTTCTGCCAATGACGTCGGCTCAAGTCGCCCGTCCCTCCCCCAACCCTCTCCAGTCCTTTCTATTAGGTTACCTATCCTATCCTTACTATCCGTACTATCTTTTTTTTTCAACCCTCTTTTTCTCACATCGCGGCGGAGGCATGCGTCTATCTGCCAAGTTCCTTTCCTTCGAGGTTGGCGGCTGCTGATGTGCCCTCGGGTTCAGACGGACGGACAGGCAGACATACGAAATCTCGTATCCCGCGCCTCCTTCTTAGCCCCCTCCCCCTCTCTTCCTCGCCCCCTCCCCCCTCCATGGCTGTTTTTTCCGCGTCCGTCTCTTTTCCCCGTTTCTCCACTGCACTCCACGCTTATATCGGCTGAAAGACGTCGACTCAGCTTCCAACCCCCTTTTCCATTCCACCCTCCGTCGACCCTCCCCTCCCTCCCCAATTCCAACCGCCCACGGTGCGCCTCCTTCATTCGCCTAGACCCTGCGTACGATGCGAGGAATTCGATTCTGCGCTACCACGTCTCGAAAGTGTCCTCTCGGAACACACGAGGACTTTTTACTTTCGACTCTGCCACCGTGTCAGCGGTTTATAATGGGAGGATATTAATCTGGGCGGTCGACGTCGCCTGTTGGAGGCTGCAGCTTCGTGTTGACGCAGAATTGCTGTGGATTCAACTCTGGGTCAGAGATGGGAAATTTTTTTATTTAAATAAAAATTTCGAATAACGAATAAAAGTTAAAAAAATTATTTGTCATGTGTCAAATAAAGTTAACTCGGGTTAACTTAATAATCTAAAGTTAAAGTAACTTTTATTCGATCTCTTATTTAAATAATTTTTTATTCAATTAATGCCCAACTCTACTCTGCGAATCGAAGTGAGTCGTGATTCATTAGTAAGTAGTATCTATGTTTGACATTATTTTGTGTATCGATTCTGTACCTACTATGTTGCTCCGAATGTATAGTGGATTTGCCATCCGTGGAATCAGCCTCGAAAGTTCGAAGGAACACGCGATCGAGAAATATTACTAGCGGACTACGGGCTTGGTGACGCATAAAAATGCAGTGTGTGCTCGCGGGGAAAACAGGAAGGAAACTCGCGATGGATTCGAGGGCACCGGACGTTAAATAGGAACGCAAACGTTCTAACTAAGTCTGAAATACTCCGAAATGCTGCGCCGTAGGCGGACGAGCTCTACGTGTCCTGAGAATCTTCGGCTGGTAACTGAATTTTCCTCGTGAAATATTCACCCCGCATACCTACGCCCGTACATATCACTCCGTATTCACCCGTTCTCGGCCTCTACCTTCGTCTCTTGTACGGTTTATTATTCTGTCCCCCTTCTGCCTCCCGCACTGTCCTTCTCAACGCTCGAATCGTGCGACCAGTCTCGGTGACCCGCTTCTGGCACCTTCAGCTACGATTTTGCGTTTTTTTTCTACTTATGTTTCTTTAAATACGTTTGTATCAGAGAGATGGTCTTTTAAGTAGTATTTTCTTATTTCACGATTTTCAGTGTTAAATTCTTGGAGAAAGAAAGTACTGCTCTGAGATAATTTGCTAGATATATTGAAATCGATTTGGTCCTGGAATTGGGATTAAGAAAGAGAGGTGATTACATGTCTCTGCTAAATTTCATAGTACGAGCTACAGTTGCTTATCAGCGCTTCAAAGTTCATAACTCACAATGGACATTTCAAAAAAATGCAAAAGTTGTGCAGTTTTTCCATAATTCTTCACGCCACCTTGCTCGCAATATTTAAGTATCTAATCAAACTAACTGCACATCAATACCTGACATTGCAAAAGTATCTTCAACTGCTTCTCAGTAGCGAATCAATAAAAGAGACCACATTTACCATCTCCCATTACAAAGTACTCAAACACCTATAAACTAAAACTTCCCACTAGGACCAAGCTCCTTCCAAGGTGTTCTAATATCGCGACGCTTTCCCTTCTACGCGTTACGTACCGCGCACCCACTCGACGTCCTTGTAAAAGAAAGCCACAAAGAAGAGATACAGAAGGAAGCAGACCTTGAGTTGAATTTCATCCGGTAGTTAACTCAGCCTCGGTGAAAAAGAAGACGCCGATCGCCGAGGAGAGAAAGGCAAAGCCGAGAACAAAAAGGACAAAAAGAAAGGAAGAACGGAGCATGGTGGGGCAGGGGGGGCGGGAAGGGGGAAAAGCACGAATAAGGAGAAGCCAGGGGGGTCTGGGACAAAGGGGTTTGTATCGAAAGTCGGAATGCAAATGCGAGTAACATCGACACGGCATCTCCATTCGAACGGTCCCTAAATTTGTCCCGGCATTCTTTTCATCCCTCTTCCTCCAGCCCCGCGATCCTGAATACGTACGAAGGACGAGCACGTACACACGCAGACAGCCACGCTCGTACACAAGGTTCAGCATATTCTTCCGCCGATGGAACGAAAAGACACACACGTAAGACCGGATCGCAGGGGGTGGGGGCAGGAACCCCCAATCAATAGGAAGTGCGGCGTCTCGCATGACAATCAACGATCAAATAAGAGAAACGTCAGTCAGCTTGAGCCCGCGCGCGTCTTCCTCACAATTGCCCCACGGATTCTCGTCTACCTGTACGTGTGTGACCCCACACGAATCTATGATTTACGGTGCACGGCGTGCTCCCGTTGATCGTCACGCGATCCGACGATACAATTCGGCTGTGCCGCTACGTTACCAACGGAACTCGTGTACCACTCCGGCGATGGTGACACGAGACCGTTGCGAAATGGTTGCATGAAACTCACGGTATTGCTAAATACTCGCGTATCTCGCGTTCCTGCAATGAAAATATGGGTACGTAAGAAGTGGCCTCGATTATAACCGTATTACAAAATGTGAGCGTGTCTGCAGGGTTGACTTAACGACGTAGAAGGATAAGAAGTAAGAGAAAGTAGTCTGGATAAATGGTTGTTCTGCCTAACCTTGCTTCTGAAATGTTCTGGCTATAAATTCGTTGAATTTTTTAGAATATGCTTTCAATATCTTAGCAGTCCACGTGAAGAGCTATCGGTTACGAGGCAGGAAGTCCTTTTCCAAAAATAAAACCCCGTGTGTCTAACGTTTCATTCTAAGATGAAGAATCACCCAGCAATCGTCCCCAAAGTAAAATTTCTTGCTTCATTTTATTATGGAACTAAGACCAATACGCTAAAATGGCGCGCGGTATTGCAGAGCGTTAAAAATACAGCGAGGCAAGTGGTCGTTGTCGTAGATGGAGCATCGAATCCCAAGGTGGAAGACTGATCGTGATGAAGGGATGAGACAAAAGGCGGAAGAGTAAGTGGCGAGGCGAAGGAAGGAAACGCACACGGGGTAGAGCCGAGCGATGATTGGATGGGCGGTTTACAGAGAGCGCCTTCCATATTCCCATGAGCGACTTTTTCCTGTTTTGTCGCTCGCCCGATTGTTTGTATTCGATCAAAATTCTATTATTCTTAACGTGCGTAGGGTGGAGAAACCCCCGCGATCCTCTCGATGACGTGCCGCGGAAGAGACGACCGCGATACGCCATACGTTGTCCCTATCACTTCACCCTGACTGCTCTTTTACGAAATGTATCACATGGGAAATCGTTTTGCCACTAGGTGGACAAAATCGTGGCAGAGTAGGTTTCAGTTTAGTTACAGAGATCATAGAGGTTTTGAAATTATCCCCTATCGGGATACCTAAGAGATTTAATTCCCTTTTAGAAAGAATTCTTTAAAAATATACCCCTCCATTATTTGTTGACAAATATTATGAGAAATTTCAAACAAACGAGGAAAAAGTCTATTCGTCGGGAAAATAATAACAGCCGAAGCTGAACGAGAATTTCGAAGCGACCATGCTTCAGGAGAGCCATGTTAGATGCACGCAGAGCAAAGGGCGACCTCCCGAAAATAAAATCCACCCCCTCGACCTGAGCCACCCTCCATAGCGTGGCAGTGCTGCGTCTCGGAACAGAAAAAGGGACTTCGCTTGAATTTCAGGAATGTGAACAGTGGTTAAATTACAGACACGCGAGCTGGAGAAGAGGGAAAAGGGATTGAAGCGATCGTTTCGGATGGTGGATCCTTATGAAATTACCGCGAATGCAGAAAACTCTGACACGCTAGACCGCCTTGGGGGCAGTCTGTTAGAAAATCGACGATATGAAACACTGGCTTGCGCCGAAAGGTAAAGGAAACAGCGAGGGAGTGGGAAGGGCGAGGATTTGACTTTGTCTCGGTAAAAAATATTGGACTCAGCCGAGTGGAAGATCATAACACCCTTCAGGCTGGATCGATACATGTTCTGGTAATACTTTGGATGATTAAAAAGAATTTCTTTGGAAATACATAGTTGCCCCATTTAAATGTTACTTTTTTCAAAGATGAACGATCAAGTGCCCCATACGTGAACTTGTAAGGTTGGTTATTAGAAGAGTAACATTGTTTAGTACTTATTTAAGTATCAGAAGCTGCTCATAAATTCGAACCGAGTGAAATCCCCTCAATTTTGCTGATTTCACGTGTTTCAATATTTTTCATTTCCTTATCCTTAACAATACGAGTCCTCATCTTACATACATTCCGACATTCATGGGAGACGTTGCTGTTCACAAGACGAAACGTCACGCTATCCCTGTAACTTCCATCTCGGGATTTCGCACAGTTGCACGCGTCGCTTTTTGCGTGCGTCGACAAGCCGCTTACACCAACATTTGTCAACGTGTCTCGCATGCTTACTGAAAGCGTAAGTCGCTCGAGTGTAAAAGCCCCTTAAATCCCCAATTACCTGGATCTACGAGCTGACACTTCTGTTGCATAATCGTTCGTTACGTCGGCGTTCCGAAAGATTTTCCCTTGCCTGCCTCGTGAGCGATCCTCTTATCGCTGTAACAAGTGAACTTACACGATGCTTGTCGTATCGTGACAACATTGGAACCATTCGAAACACATTTTTCTGCCTATTAGTCTAAATATCCCTCGCTAGGCTCTTCCTGACAACATAATCGTCCAATTGCATCAAATAGAGTTTGAGGATTAGAAGAATAAATAATAAAGACATCACTGAAGAGCAACAAAAATGCTTCCACCTTCGCCGATTACTCGTGGTGTATAGTGAAAACGCAGGATAAATGTAATGCATACACTTACTCTGTGATCAGAGTTATCACGAATCTTAGAAAGAGAAAGAAACAAAAGAGTTGAGTATATGACTCAGAAACTTCGCCAGTTGCGGATTTATAGAGAACGAGCGGAGACAGGCGTGAAATGAACTCAAGAGACCGATGTAAATGATCGTTTCAAAGTATATAGCAACCCCAGCCTTATTCCTTCGAATACGTAATACGACACCACGCGTCAATCTACCATAAAACTAAACAGCAATGAATGAGGTTCCTCAAAATGCCATTCCAATTCTGATGAACAGAGGCTTCCGTAACTGGAGGTCAAGAATCGATCGTCCCGATATCGGCGAACGGTGGTTGTCGCGTCTACTCGGAACGCGTCCACAAACGAATACCGTGGAGAAATAAGGTTTACCGCCATAGATCGCCGGTATCTAGAGGCTGAAGGAATGAAAGGGCGAGGATAAAGAAGGCGGATGTTTGAGAGTAGATGTACGTGTGTGCGGGGGTCTGTGGCTGAGGAGGCGAAGCAGGCATGCGAGAGGGGTGCTGGATGGTAGGTTCCAAGAGTGATAGATTGCCTGCTCGCGAGGACGAGGCAACCACTCTCCCAGCAGCAGAGGTGATCTCTCTCGAGAAAGCTCGAGCTTTCTCTCCAGGATCTGGTTTTCAGGAGGGCCAGAGGAGGGCCGGAGGAGGGACGAACGCCCGGCGATGGAACGATAGAATGTATCATCGTATGATTTATTATCGGTGGCTGTCTTCGAGCAACCATCTCGCATCCGCAGCCAGTTTCAACCCCCTGGCTGCCGCCGAGCCGCCGCAGACCTCCGTCTAACCGCGAGCGGAGCAGCTCTCTTTCTCAGCCTTATCTTCCACGGTCGCAGTGGAAAATGGGTCTGGGCGAGTCATTGAATGCTCCCAGGGACGCCAGACTGTGAAGAAGTGCCGTCCGGATCCGCTCGAAAATGAAATCGAAGGATTACGGGAGGCGGTTTCTCGAGGAGCGCCGAAATCTCAATTTCATATACGTAGAAATACGTAGGTACTATAAACCAGCGGTATATAAGACCCTACTTATTCAATCAACCCCGCGGTGTCACTATTAATTTATCTTCCATCGTTTGAGCGTTTAATGATTCGAAAGCTTGCAACGTCATGCTCTTGAAGCAGCCCCGAGTTACATACTTGAACGACTGGCCTAAACAACGTGTGCCCTGACGAAATACCGAAAGTGCACGCGCAGTGAGGAAGATTGATGGGGGGTTCAATAACTGGTCCCGATTTTATTTCATCCCGATACAACTGGAACGCCGGTGATGAATCGAGCGACTCGGCGAGTGCGCGGTAATGGATTCCCCCGTGTACGACTACACGCGTCCCGCTTTCGAATTCGACCACGAAATGGTTTTACCCCGGTACAAGGAGGCGGCGGTCGCAGGGCTGACGAGCTGCTGAAGCTCCAAGCCCAACGGGCGTGTAATCTACGGGGGTGCTTATGTGTCGGCAGAACGTTTTACACCCTCGTAGATACGGGCTCTTTAGCATGTAGACGGAATGTGTACACGCGCCTTGGAGAGATAGGAGTTTGGATATTGATAATCTTCCGTGACACGAGGAAGAGCCTCCACCACCTACCTCCCCTTCTATCACTCGACGCCCCTCGCCTGATGACGACGCTGTTGCCGATCTTGAGGCCGACCTGCCCGGCCATAGATAAGCCAGGCATGTAAAGGGCGAAAAAGGCTTGACGATGAACGTAAAGGTGTCGCGTTCGCGGCTATCTGCAGCGTTATTGTAACGTGCCACGAAAAGCGCGCGCGATCGATGCTTGATACTGTAATGAAAAAGCGGGGACGTTGAGGAATCGAGTTTTATAGTGAATAGTTTTGTAACGCGATTCTATGGATGTGTACTCTGGGACGTGGGTATGTCAACTGATTTGTTGGTACTTTTTATGATAGAGGAACGTGATAAGGTAACGCCTTGTAGGAAGTGACTATTTTTTCACATATTTTTTATGGTGAAAATTTATTACCGTGGGATACAGGGCTATATTTTGTGAAAGTTTTTCGTGGAATTAGGAATTTAAGAGACTAAAGTTTAATCAGCTCGAATATATTATATGAGGCATTGAGAGCACAAATGAACTGACTTACATTTTTTGCGAAATCGAGTTAATAGCAGTAATGTATTTTAGCAGGCTCTACTAATTATATAAAATAGGAAAAATTCATTTTTTTTCAATCTGGGTTAGTCTGTTTTTGCCCTCAATGCCTCATATATTCAGGCAAAGATGTAAATAATCCTTGGTATAATTTGAGTGCCTTTCCTGTGTTCCTGTAAGATTTGTTGTGTCTATGAATGTGAATTTCCATGAATTTCTTTTGCAAACATTATTTGTTTCGTGCATTTTGCAAGGTGCATAGAATCAACCCTTCCGCGAGCAAGGTTTAGGAGAAACTTGGATCAGGATCCTTATCGATCGGCGTGTTCGTTGATACGAGCATGTAGGCGCGATCGAAGATTGCGGAAGCCTGAAAATTCGTTTTCGCAAAGTGCCATTTCGGGAACGAAGCGGCCATGTTTCATCGAGAAACGCAGAGCACGTTGTGGATGGAGATAGGGCAGGAACAAATGGCTCGATATAGCGGAGACATTCCGTGCCAAACCCCTCGACGTCTATGGTGCCCCATAAACGTAGCTGAACATCTTTCGAAAAAGTTTTCGCTTTTTATGTTAACACAGGAAGAAATTTTCTAAAAGTTTGTAGTTCGGAGGAAGTACTACATTTGACGATCAAGTCGAATCATTATACATACTCTTCCACTTGATTCCCCTGTTACCTCATAATTACGCTACTGCGCATGTTACATAATACAAAGATGCTTTATATACGAATACTTTCATTGGACACCACAGACGTTATATAAAACTCAAGAATCCCATAGAAACAGTAAAATCCAAGCGGCGTAAGTAGTAAGGTCAATAAACGGTCAGCCACAGAGCACTACTACTTTTCTACAGCTCAAAACCACACACAACTGCCATAACAAGCGCCCCTTTGCAATTTCAAAAGTAAATAGGACATTATATATCACAAAATCACACCACAGATTCATTTACAGCTTCATTTAGTACAAATCTCCACACATCCATGGACCCGGCTAAGAGTACGTTTTAAATTCAAAGATACACCTCGATTCGATATTAATGGCGTATCGATCAATGAAACTCTCTTCCTCCCGAGAGAAAATATGCGGCCCCCGACTCGCGCTTTTTCTTATCCCCGCGCTCGTAAGGGACGTGGAAAGTTTGGCCGTTGCAGCGATTCAGAATTTTTATGGGGCCGTTACCGTTCTGGCAGTGATACCAACCTATGCGCGCACGGATCGAACGAAAGCGCCACATCCTTCGTCGAATGCCTCACGTAGGACACGTTCACCACCCGCCCATACGTGGGTGCTCCAAGTGGCGCGCGGACACTTTTACACGCGCAAGAAGACGCGGCCCCCCTCCCGCAACCCTAGCATCAGAAAACTTTTACGACACCCTCACCAGCGTTTATGTCGCGTGTAAATCTCGCTAATTCCATGGACTTTGCGGGAACGCATCCCATGACCTCTCGTCGTTCCTTCGACGTCAGCTCCAAGCTACGCGGGCCGCGGCGCGATAAAACACGCAGAACTGCAGTCGCTAACAAACAGAAGCACCCGTTCCGGTTTTACGCGACTTTGGAGGGCTGTGATCTTCGATGCAGGCTATTCTGTATAAATTTATATTAAATTTTATAATTTTGGGGGTAGGTACAGTATTGGGGTTAAAACGCAGTTTAAAGTATGAACGATGCGGAAATAATATAGTTCCATTCAAAAGAATTATATATTAAAATGCCAACTTTCCTTTTACCATCACTGCAATTGATGTTATACTGCAACGAGTAGGTGTTTGATATTTTAAATACAAGGTTTTTAAAATATTTGATATGAATAATGATTATTTTTGCAGATAGTTAAAAGGTATTTTGTTACTAGATTGTAAAATCTGTTTCCTCAATTCGAGTAGATAGAGGCGAAGATGCATGCGCCCATTGATCAGGCCGGAAGTTTTGTTTATACTTGATCGTGCCCACGCATCAACATTTCCCTGGTGAATACACTTTTTCTCTGCTTAGACGGTGCTCTATTACTGAAACGATTCGCGAGCAGACCGTGGCATTCTTTCAACTTTTCTCGAATCTGTCAAGTTCAGCCAGCGGCTCAACTGCGTTTTCTTTCTTTCGCGTTCGTGCTCCCCCGTCAGCCGGAAGCAGTTCCATACAGAGGAGAGCCGTACGTGTGCCATTGCAGCCCCGCGTATTCGCGAATTTACGTATACACGGTGTACCGCGCGCGTGTTTCCCGTCTGTGTGTAAAACGCGAGACGCCGCCTGCAGCAGCCACTGTATTTACCCATATCGCGAGTTTCTCGATAGTTGTTGTTTCCAAATAGCGTTTCGTCAACGTCAGCCGGTCTCGCGAGTCTCACCCTTACCCTCCCACGGGGGAAGCAAAAACCCTCGCAAGAAGAAGAAGAAATCCATTCTTCACGGGACGCCGTCCCTTGCGTGCCTATATGCCGTATGCCGTGCGATAAGTTATCCTCTCAAACTGTCGAATTACCGCACCCTTTATTCCCCGCGAAACAGCGAAAAATCATTCTCGACGTGAACGTGGTAAGGGCGATTAACGTTAACTCCACAGCAGAGTTGGGATTAACTAAATAAAAATTGATTTAAATAACGGATCGAATAAAAGTTACTTTCACTTTAGATTATTTGACGAATAAAGGTAATTTTTCATTCGACAATATTTTTTTAACGTTATTTTTAACAATATTTTTCGTTACTCGAAATTTTTATTTACATCTAGATGGATGTGCGTTTCTACTTTTCGTTGAATATTATTCCGGGGCTGTATAATGTTACGATAAACGTGATGTAATCATGCATTTTGTTTCGCGTTTCGTTTTTATATTATTGAAGGATATACGGGTTAACAATAAACTCTGAAAGCCATTTCTGTAAAGTATAGGGAGCGGGAGAGGCTCCATCTTTGAAGTTTACACGCGCGAGTATGGGAGCGTACCCCGACTCGCGGCCGTATTTTCTAAGCTCGTAAATAAGATATTTTATCAAAGTGCATTCTGAAGAATGCAGGGCGGCGGGATGGTAAGTAGACGAGACAGGAGAAAACAAAGAGCAAGAAGGCCATCCGAAACACGCATCTCTCATACGTCAGATAGAAAATCAATACCGTCTCAGCGTCTCTGAACCCATTTCCCGTACTGCCGCATGCAGTGCTGCCAACGTGAAACGAGACGTTCACCAAAACGAAATATGTCCTTCGTGGTGTTGAAGAAACTCGACGTGGTCTGCCTTCTCCATAGTGTTCAATGTACGTCACGAATATCTACGCGTTTAAAAAGTACAATTACCGAAGGTAACGAGGGAAACGACCTCGAAAGTCAAGAGAAATTCGTGCGACCTTCTTGGAGTAGATTCGACACGAAAGGGAATACGCTTCCTTTGGTATGGAAATCGAAGGAGGAAGAGAGAACAAAAGAACTGCACGGCGATTCGAGGGCAACGATCGACCTTAACCTTCGCGTAATCGCGGACAGGTGGTTGATTACGGTTCGCCGTGAGGGGTGCAAAAACGGGGGTGGCAGCTGTGCCAGTCGGTTATAGTGTTCAATAATTAAGTGGGACCTGTTGCGCTTCTCGCCCTCACCTCCACCCTCAACTAACCTCGGCCAGCCACCCGGCGACGTATATCTTTGTACCAGCGAACGGAGCGCGTCGAAATTCATTAGGTATTCATGCCAATTAAATCCTGCCGACCGTTGAAACGAAGGTGTACCTCGTCGCTAACATTCTTGCAAAAATTTCTAGACTGTTTGTTTTTATCTTTTTTATTCTAACGTAATATAAATTTACGTAAAGGAGGAAGAGTGATTTTAGAATCGGTTAAAAAATGAATGTATAAACAGTAAAGATGATACATTATTCGATTTCGAAATCAAATAATTCCACCCCCCGTAGTGAGCCCTTTTGATCGTCCACTCGGCCTTAAACTAACCAAGATAATTCTTGAACTTGCAACCCCCGTGTCATTCATCTTCAATAAAACGTCCCAACTTAAAAAGGACCTCGTCCATCCCTTCGCCCCTAGCAGAAGTTGACCATCCCTTTAAGGGAGGCATCGTCGTCAAATGATGAGCTCTCGACTTGCGAACCAGCGCAGGCGACACCATCACAGGCCTGCACACATACAAGCACATAGGGGTTGTATCCTCGAGGAGAAGCTTACGTTTCGCCAGCCAGTCGACGAAGGAACCATCTCGCCCAGGTTGCAGTTCGCTGTATATACAGTATATTTCCAGGCATACCTTTCTGCTCGTATATTATATTGGTCGTCGTAGACAGAGAATTTCCCTCCCCTTGCATTCCCCTGGATATACCACCTTCCCCTCTCCCACCAATGTGAGCCCACCGTTATCATCTCACCAGTCGACGACCCACTTCTAAGCGTCTTTCAAGTTTCACCATCAGTCAGCGAGGTTCAGCCCTGCCTGAAGATCCGTCCACCCACCCCCTGCGCCAAGAAGAATCCACCTTCCTTCCCCTATAGCCGACACACATGCTGTTGACGGGGATACAATACCATTCCAGTCATGCAATCATCCCTCATAGGCCACGCTCTTGCCTCACCCCTCACTCTTTCCCTTTTTCCCCCGTCTTCCCCCTCGACCGCCTTCGTTCGTTACGTATCAGTTCTGAATGCTACAGCCCCGTGTCACCGTTCCCATCCGTCCGAGTTTGGTGAGCTCCTGGTTGCTCCACTACGTCTGCTTTATTCCTCGGCGTTTCCCTTGCGCCTCCAATTCGCCGTCGCGCAAGCCAGCCCGGCGCACTCCGGCTTTCCTTATCCTCTGTTTCTTCGCCCCGGTAATGGTCCTGACGTCTGCCGGAATACGCGAAATCCTATTTCGACCCTCCACCCTGCCGCGCCCTGAATCTTGCAGGAAACGGAAAGGAGACCGAGGGAAAGCGAGGGGTGAAGGGCGGAAGAGGGTGGGCCCCGGCGCTCTCTTCGACTTGAATTTCAGAGGAACGAGCGACCCTTGAGAAAACTATACCGACGGCGGTCCTTAGTGTTCTTACATGCTCGAGGAGGCGACGTTTCGCGGGACGGTCATGTGTGTACTGAAAAAGCATTCGTAACGATGGAAACGGTCGCGGAACTCTGTAGAGCCATTAGGATCGACGTATAAAAATGTTTCCCCGGCAATCCGTGAGATGCTCGCCCCGCGATGCCTCGCGTTCCATTGTTAACGACGGGGACATAGAGGGAACTGTGAAACGTTAACAATCTTTACTCTTGCGGTAGATGTACATTCTCGGGAAAACATCGATATTTTTGTGAAAATGTTGAGACTGCTGATTTTATACTTCCTCGTCCTGTTGCTGATACATCAGGTGTTTTTATATATTTTGGGAAACGCAGTGAAACGCGAAATTTTGAATTGAACAAATTTACATCACGTAATATCTCCCATGAATTTGGAAACTAATTGCGTACATGCAAATCTGTCATCTAACGCAACAGCTGCAAAAAAACACAGTTCCAATTTTCTTGGAAGGATCCAAGACCATAAATTCCTACTCGCTCGACGTGTAGCTCATAGTTCGTCGCTGGTGTGCATGTACAACCACGAAATTTTAATGTTTCATTGACATGGATGTCTATAAAGTGCCGATAATACGCGCATAATAGCCGGCTTGATATCGAAAAAAGAGGCCGAGACAGGAGAGAGGCGAATGTGAAAAGGGATTCGCCGTGAATAATATGATATGGGCGATCGGGATGCGCCAGAAGAGAACTCGGCGATGGGGTGGCTGGGAAGGGGATGGGGTGGTATCGCGAGACGATGGCTGGAGACGTAAGGAGACTGAGAAGAAAGTAGCACACTGTATGTCGCAGTAATCTTTTACGATCTATCTCGCATCACGCTGGCGTGTGAACTCCCATTGCTCCTTCTACAGGACGTCTCAATTACGTCTACTTTCATTCGATTCTTTTCAATTTACCGTGTATTTTATCGTACTTGCTTTCAAATTTCTACACAAATTTAGCTACCCCCTAGAACTCGAGAATTCTATTATTCTCATCAAAGAGTTACCTACATTTCTCTAAATTTTATCTGTTCCTCAGTTTTTTTTTGCTTGTTAATTCTGAGGCTGCATATTATTTTCATAATTCCGCTGTATTCCGTATTGGAACGACCTGTAGACGCAGTCTCGGCTGAAAGGAGGACTCGAAAAGCTCCATCTCCAGCCCGAGCTCTCTTGGGATAAAGGATCAAGGATCCTGGATGCGATGCACACGTATATCCTTATCTTATATCCTTGCCAACCAACCCGCCATACGCCGCCTTCCTTTTCCACCTTCGTCTTCTTTCGTCCGCTCCCTTCCCGCGAGTCTGTGTTACACACAAGTTTCGCGGGGCGGAGTGTCCTGTGCCTGCCTAATATCAAGCATCATCGCTCATCCTTATATATCCAGTACCCGTTTCTTAAGTACCACAACGACGGTCCAACGTCACGTCATTCTACCGTATTACCTTGGATCGCCTTTATATATCGTGTACCGCGTCGAACGTAAAAATGAAAAGTTACTGGCGTGTAGAAGATTGGAAGATGTCACCTGGGAGTGCTTGTGTTATATGGCATTTCTACTGTACCTACCCATATCAGTGTGATTACTTTGGATCACTTGATTACTTCTGTAGACTTTGTATTCGAGTTGGAATTAATACCTGCCTACTATTGCGGTGCTATTTCTATTTAATGAATCTTTTTTTATTGAGAAATCCTATTTATTTTGTAATAATATTATAATATCGTGTGGATATTTAAAATATTCCGATTTTTATGAAATTTATTTGTTCAGTTTCTTTAGAAAAACTGTTGAATTTTTAGAGAGTTAGTATTCTATCTAATATGTTGCTGGTATTTGCAACGATTTGCTCTGTTTTATAAAGTTAGTATTGTATACCTGATTATACTCGAATATTTTTACTATACGCGAACTATTTCAGACTCCATCTTTTTCTTCGACAGATATACGCATCTGTCATGGCGCCGTGACATCACCCCCTTTTTACCCCATACGACACACGTACTCGTGCGGGGTGCGCGCCAAGCACATAAGGAGAGACATACATACGCGTGTACCATATATACGTGTACACATAAATACACATATGTGCGTATATGTACGCACGTTCGCCTGTCTTCTTCGTCCTCTCCTTGGAAACGTAAAATTACTGGAAACGCAAAATCGATAGTCGCGATACTCGGGACCTCGTGAATGTAAGTCTCGCACACGACGAACAATTTCTGGGCCAGACCGTAGAAAGCAATTTAAAACGAAAATTATACAATCGGAATCCGAAATCGTACATCTGCAGAAAAGATTTCGGGACAATCCTGAGACTATAAACGACTCGTGCCGTGAAAATATTAAAATCCTATCACACGTTTCGCGGTTTACCAAATTATTTCCTACGAATGCGCACCGTGCTGCGTCTAACAAATTTATCGTACAGCGGACGCTTCGTGCTGGCAACGCGCAAGAGAGGAAAAGTGTTCCTCGTTACTTCGACCGTTAACTCGGGGTGAGTTCATTCAGCGAGAGTGAAAGTTACTGCGAAGTACTTTGCGAAAGTTCTTAAGGTGGGTCAGGACTTTCCTCTTCGCGATGTTATTTCAGAGGGACGTTCGAGCAATGAGCGCGAGCGGATAGATGCGACGCGTCTAAGTAAACGAGGGTGGACTACCATAATTTGTCACCCTAGTTCTCAAATCGTATCACCAATAATCCTGCTATTACGACATAAAGTATTTCATGAGTATCTTGTCTATCAAAATATCAATAATTCTTCTGTAATTTAACAGATAAAAGTACAGAAAATAAATAACATAACGTAAATGTGTATACACAGTTTTGAAAAATAGAATTTACGATATTGAAATTTCATGTGGGTATAAAACTGTAAACTACCGTGCATATTTTTAATTTCGTGAAATTTCTGTCGAAACAGAGTTGTTTATAAATTGTTTCACCGAAAGTTTTTTAAGAACAATATTTCTGTAAAATTTGTCTGTAAGAAATTGTTGGAATGCCATTATTTTACCTATACAGAGGAAGATGCATGAAAGGAAGGCTGACGCAAAGTATCTCGCGATACACAAAATGACTTCCTGCAGGGTCTTCGACTCGCACAGGTTCGCGGTAAGATCCTGAAGGCGTACATATTTCGCAGCCACTATCTTGCCTATCTTTCAAGACGCCTCCCTCGGGATTCTATCCTTCTAAGACCCACCCCCCTTCCTTGCAACACGCGCGCACACGCTTATGAGGGTTAGAGAGACGAACTTCAAGTTCGATCGTGGTGGTTAAATTTCGATCAAAAACTTCAGCTGGGTTGCAAGATGGAAAAGACACAATTACAAACTTGAAGCAATGAAAATCCTGTCTGAAAAAATCCTGGTGAAACTGTAGATGCCCTTATACAGAAATCATCCCCAATAACCATTTTCTCCTTTCATAGCGTTGAAAAAATAATTTATTTAATAATAATAATTAATTATTATATAATTTTCAACGCTATGAAAGAAGAAAAGGGTAATTGGGGATGATTTCAGTATATTCATTAATAAATAAATAGATTGCTTAAACCACTGAACTAAATATTAGAGTATTAGAGTATAGACTACTTAGCTTTCCAACAAGATTTCCACTGAAAGTATTCATTAATTGCCACAAGTATGTTTGAACCATAGCAATATTCTATTTATTTCGAGCCGCGTGTGCTAACGATAAAGCTAGTATCAGAAATATTTGGAGCTGCAGAGGCGATGTCGCAGGACCTACTCGAATTGCAAGAATTATTTACCAGGTAATTGAATGTGCTCCGGGAGAGCCGTGGGCCCCGAACAGGGTAAATCAAACCATTGTTTCTCCGCGGGAGTTATTCAGACCTGAGTGGAGCTCGCGAAAATGGGTGTGCGTTGCCGTATGCGCAGGGAAATGTACCCGGAAAGAAGTGACAAAGTCCCAACGTATTTCGCCAAACAATTCCGCAGCTAGACAGTGTGTCTTGGTGCTTTAAGCTAGACCATCGCGCCCCATCCGACAGTATTCCCACCACCCTTGCACCGCGCACACCCTCCGGGTACTATGTTACACAGCATCCCCTCCCTCCCTCCCCAAACTTTCAGCCCCCCTCTTATCCCCGTTGCTCCACCCGTGGCAGTATTCTTCCTAGCCGCGGTACACACAGTGGTTCAAGTAAAATAGCGAGATTATATTATTCCTAAGGTCGAGAGGGTCGCCATATTTTCCTGGCGAAAATTCTACCACCCACGATGAACGTGCACCTTCGCCCTTCGTAATAGCAGGGAAATCATGGCAGTGACATAGAAGGGCGCGTGAAACACGATGTCACGTTTGTCTCGTTACAGTTCGACAGAGGTCTCGTTTGAGCCATGGTTAGACTTTCGAGTCTTTCCTGGATGCTTGCAACTGCATATACTAGGGACTGTGAATAACGAGACCTTTCTTGGAAAATGGAAAATCGTTGTAATATTTTGTGAGCATTGCGAGCGATTTTAGGAAGAGTTATTGGAAGAATAGTCCAACTATTTGTAAGCGTTGCAGGTGTCAGATACTGGTGTACGTCTTGTGATTGTCGTTCACTTAATCTTAGGTATTTAACCCTGCACTGCGCATTGTAGACGAGCTGATACACCACCTTTAAGTTCAAAATAAAAGAGAACCAAAGACATTTTTTCTGCTTTGACGCTTTTCAACATAGGTATTACTAGTTCCCTGTGTAGGTACTCTCTAGGTACCGTTATTTTGGGCAGTTTGGCATTCAACCAATTTCGTGATTAGTTCTAAAAGCAGTGTGATGAAACTAAGTAGGCAAAGATGCAAAGTTCCAGGATGCAAATCATTTTCATTTATAAAATGTTCAAAATGTTGCTTGCACTTGTGTGATCAAAAATGATAATAGTTTTGTAAACTTTCATAATCAATGACCACACTTTCACTTAAATTAAATGTACTCCCACTGCACGATGTAGCAAATATGATACATCTAGGTATATTAATTTCAATAAAAACATACACACGTAACCCAGAATTTTTCATTATTTCTCTCGGATTTACAGGCAAAATCTACGTTAGAAACTATTTTTTTGCACAAAATAGTGCGCAGTGTAGGGTTAAATTGATCAACTTGAACTAATCAGTATGGCTTTAGCTAAGTATTAGCTAAGATATTACGTCACATCTGAAATCATCGATACACGCGTATTGCAGAAGCTAAGGAAATGGGCACATTACCCGCGCATGGCAGGGGCGAAATCGCCGAAATAGGGATGAATATTCAAAACGTGTCAACAGTGGCGTAATAAAATCCTGTCGCGCTTACGAGCGATCCTCTGGAAGCGCATTCGAGAGGCAACCCCATCCTTTTTAAAAGCACAACGACGCCGCTGGTCTGGTCGAACTTAACGACGGGAGAAAGAACGGGGTAGGAGAAGGAAAGTGGCTGCCGCGTAAAACGAGCCATCATCCCCCGGAGCGTCGCATCCACGAGAAATCAAGTATGGAAGAGATTTGCATGCGAGTCGAATATAAGCTTGCTGAATATCCCCCGGTATAAGTATTTCATATAAGAGGCCGCTGCACCCGCGGTGTATAAGACACTCTTCTCTCGCTCGCCCTCCGGGTCCTCCCATTTCGCCGGCAGAAACGAAAAGAAAAAACCACCCCCGCCCCGCTCGGATTCCGGAAACCGCCACCCCTTTATCCCCTGCCACAACCTTCTCCTCCTCGCCCTCCGCCTCCTCCACCGTTGCCTCTCGCTGGCCTGGAACATGAGAAGAAAACCCAACGCCGCGAAATGTCTCGAGTGAATAGCGCAGTGGCGTAGCCTGGCTGCCACTCTTGAATACCGACCCGCGGGTATAGATCATGTGCTCGCATTCTGGGGATTTTTAATAAAAATATCAGTGGCTCATATCCCCCCCTCTGGCGTACCAGTGCATTCATTTGCCGATGAGAAAGGCTTTCGCGGCACGAAACTATTTTAACTGGGGTAATGCGTGGGGCTTGACATCGAGAGTTTGCGAATACCTAGAGTTTTTAATTTTCAATGAATTTATGATTCGTGTATTGTATGGACACCTTGGTAAGGGATGGTCATTTGGAATTTTGAATACGCGGTATATTAATTATTTCGAGCAGTGAAGATGATTAGATATCCTCGACATTTAGTTAATACCACGCAAGTATGTCAAGCTGGTGCCTCTGGTTGAACGAGTTTAAGCGAAACCGTGGCTTCAGTGCCGACGATAACACTATTCCGTTAATCAAGCAGTTCTCTGAACGGAACAATATTTTTTACAACCGCGGAAGAGCGCGGCGGAATAGAAGAAGTGGCACGGAAATGGAATATTTCTCTCCTGCGAGAAGGAAGCTGCGGGGCGGAAGGTCGGGCGGTTTGGAATATGAGAATGTATGCATGAGCCGCGCATTGCGATGTTTAATAATAATATAAATATGGCTCGGCCAAGGTAGCTAGGCGGCCCGTAGGCAAATATGCCTCCTGAGCTGGATACGAGGTCCTCGTTCGACTATGAAATTGACAATTCCACCCTGCCGCCTTTTCACACTTCTCACGATAGCCGCTATTCCTCGCTGCTACAGCGCTGTACGAATGTTTCTCTGGATAGGTACGTTTCCTTGTTCTGTTTTCGAGAGTGCGCGATAAGAACGGTGGAATTAAATCGCAATAGGTAGCAAGCAAAGATTGAAGAGCAATAAAGATAGCATTGCTTCAAATATAGGAAAATTTAGATATTTAAATGTATCATTGTCGCGTGGAGAATGAAAAATAAAAAGTGCTAAAAAATGGAGAATGTTGCATGAATTTACAGCAGATAGTCATTTAAATGTCATACGCGATTATATATTCGTCAACGCTATTCTTAGCACAATTTACTTATAATTTCCGTCTTGTCTTATTGTTAGTCCATGTACTTTCATTTTTTATTTTACTTTTTACTTTACTTTATTTTACTTTTTGTATTATTCTCGCGTTTAGCGTTAAGTCTTAACATTCCTTTTACTTTAATTAATTTTTAATATTTGTTATGTTTGTTTGTTGCTGTACCTAGTTTTGTTAGGCTTCCCACTGCAGCCTCCCCTTTACTCTAATAAAAGTTAATACACTATGCTAGCTGTAAATACTCAGGTTTCTTTTTTTTTTTAGTAATAATGACGGTTAATAATGGTAATAATAAATAATAACAATATTCTGAGGTAAACTGAACGAATTTGATGATGAGCAGGTACTCCAGCAAACAAAAAATGCTTCTATACAATATTCCACTGTTTATATCAGGTACACTTCATTTTCTTCCCATCGAAAATTCATCGAAAAGAAAATTTACAAGTGAAACTGTCCCCGAATGCGCGCCACGGTACTCGCGCAGGAGAAAGCTCAAACTACTCGAGATTATCTAATGTTCGGAAGAGAAGGGAAACGCTAGAAATTCAAAGGATGAAATGAAGAATTAAACGCAATGTTTCGTGTGGCACGATTGAAATGCTTACAAGATTCAGAAAGATGCACTTCCACGCGAGAGTTTCTTTCTTCGCGCGAAACGCGTGATACATGGACGCGCGCGGTTATAACTTCGGAATGGTCGACAATGTCGAAGTAAAGAAACTTGTTTGGCTGCGAAAACTTCTGTATCGTCGACGAAAGAGTCTTTCGTGTGTATTTAAAAGTACAAAGAAACTTCTGCTGCCTTACAACTGATGCACAGTTATCTGTACCACAAACACAGTTGAAAATTATATATGACACTACTATGTACCGGAATTTATCGTAAAAGGATACGTTAAACTTGTTCCAGGTCTTATGATTCAAGATACAACAAACGGCTATTATTTTTACACAGCGAATGGCGAATGTAGACGACAATTTTATTGAGATATTTTTGCACGAAGTAACTTTTGGAGAGTTCTAGGAAATAAGAAAGATATAAGAAGTTTCATTTACAAAATGAACAGTAGCGTAGACTGTTTCGATATTTTTATTTCCAACTATAATGTTACTAAATAGTAGAATAAATAGTTCTGTTTTCCATAGATCATCCTCGATAGGAACTAATTTCTATGAAACGACCCATTTCTTTCGGAAGCTCGCGATCATTCGCATGGATCCTTCCAGCAAAACATTCTTTTCTAATCAAAATCGTGACGATATTTTACGGAACGGAATCTTCGCGTCATCCTGCCGACCTCCTCATTCTCTCGTTCTCCAACGATTTTGTCTCTACCTTACGACCTTTCGCGGAAAGGTGTGCCTCCGAGAACAGTGGCATGATATGCAAAAATATGTGATAAGGGTGGCTCGAGTGTCTGCGTACACGGTGGCGGTCCGTGTGCGGGCGTGTGTGCACGTTGGTGTGCGTCGATGTATGCGGATATGGAAAAGCCAGTGGCAACCCTATCAGAATGGAGGCCCCAGGGGGGGCTCAGGGAAAAAGAGGAGAGCGACCGACCAACCAAGGCCCGAATATAGGATGTCAGGAATTTTCATATCTCGATGCCACTCTTGGAAACTCGCGAGCATTTTCGAGAAAATTCTTCTGTAGACGCGGGCTTGTATAGACGCGCGACGCATGACGTCGATTCAACGTGTACGCTGGAGCCTCGCCGAACAAGTTAACCTGGTAACTAGGCTACAGGAGCTTCCTGATTACCAAACAAGGTAATTCTGTTTCAAGAAGAATATCTAGCTATACCATTCATAGCCATACTCTCCAATCACTCGTGAATACACAGAACATCTTTTCTAACCGAGAAATGGCTCGCTAGATAGATTAAATTAACCCAAAGACTAGAAGAATACAACTACCTACTCGACGATGCCAATAAATTCACCCCATTTGCACATTCAATTCCCCCCAAGTGTTGCAAAAGATTGCACAAGGAGCAACCCCTCTACACTGGTCCTTCAAGAACATCCGCGCCACATCGTAAATTTCAAGCATGATAGAAGGGCCGCGAGGGTGTCCATTTAACGCGGTACACGTTGGAATCCGTATTTTCTAAGCGCAGAAGTAGCGTGTATTTCCTCGACACGCGTGTGTACACGGTGGATACTTAGGAACAGCCGTACGCTGCGCCGTCGGCGGGAGGCAAAGCAGCCCGGAGGATAAAGGTGTTAGGGGTGCAAGCTGCGACTGACAGCTACATTTATACGTTTCGCGGATTTTCCATATCGAGATTTGTCGAGTGCACACGAGCGGAGGGTGGTGGGAGTGAACGGCGCGGCGGCACTGCAAATAACGCCGTGGAAGATTTGTATCTGTCAGAAGTTGCGGAGCTGGTCTGTACGTGCCTGGCTGGCAGGGCGGACCGGCTTGGAAATCGGCCGACTGACGGGTTACCAGAAATTCCACGCATTCTGCCACCTCCTTCGATCGCGAACGAGAGCTTGTCACCATTCCCGCGCCCTGGCAGATTTGATTTCTCGCGCAGATAGGGAATGAGCTGTCTCGCGGCTACGCGTCACGCGGGCAGAGTCATCGGGACGCACACCCTCTTTAAAAAATGCTTCGCGGATCCTTCATGAAGTGAGTTAAATTTTATCTCGCTCGATTGCGCGGAATTCGTAGCGAAGAGGAATTTTTTTCAGCGGAGAACTTGAAAGCGGTTGATGCTATTGGAGATTGGAGATAACACTGTTTGCACGATTGAGGTTTAGAGAAAACTTAGTTAGGAAGATTTGTTGGAGATTGATATAGAAAATTGTGATCTTGACGGGCACCTAATATATTGCTAGCACTCGATCACTGTTTAAATTTTGTTTAGCGTGAAACTGGATGGTGGACACTGTGTGATGTTACGCTGCTAAGTATACGTGCCATGTATTCTACGCGATGTCCCAGAGGAAACTAACCCTTGAATCCCTCCTGTACCCTGCGACCTACAGAATCAACCCCTTCTTTCGATTTAGGATAGCGAGTACCTGCGTCCCCCGATTGGCTGCATCCGAATTTCAAATAATAGAGTTTGGGAGAAGGACCTTCGACATCCTGTGTCCCTTATGATGCAGATGCCCTTGTTACGTATAACACCGAGAGGAATTCGTACAATTCTTATCTTGTTCACACGAGCTAAATTGTAGTTAAAAGCCCAGTGGTGAAAAGTAATACAAGGTACGAGCAGGAAGTAGTGAAAGTCAATGAAAAATGCTCGACACGAATAGAATTCTGAGGGAGCCAAAGAGAGTACATCCATAAGCAGATTTGTATGGTACTTCTCAATTACAACGCGAGAAAGTGTAATAAGTAAATTGCAAAAAGCTTCTGTGCTCCTGTAATAATGCGTTTGAAAAAAGCGAAACCTCGTATAAACTATGCTATTTCTAACAGCAGAGATACCATAATTTCCTTCTTCCTCGCACACCGCATATAGTACAGGGTACAAGATTAGATTCCCTCACAGCACGTTCTCTTTCACGGAAGCAGGAGCACGACGAGAGTAGGACGAAATCATTAAATTGGCCGTGGCTCAACGAGTTCGGACGGAGTATCGAGCGTACATCGTTTGCCCTTTTAACTTTTCGGCCCTGTCGAACCGGGATAAATATATTTGCAAATATGTACGTATCCCCGACGATCTATGGGTCCCCGCTCTTCGCTCTTGCTCTCTTTCCCTCCTTCTCTCTCTCTCTCTCTCTCTCTCTCTCTCTCTCTCTCTCTCTCTCTCTCTCTCACTTTCCCACATTTTTCCCCTGCCTCTTGCTCTTTCTTTCCTCGCTGTTCGTGCGCTCGCACCCTCTTGTCATCGTTGAACCCTCCAAGTCTCGAACGAATAATCAGGTAGATGTGGAGCGAAAAAGCTCCCTTTTTCTGTCCTCCTCCCTCTCTCTCGCTCTCGCGCACCATCGACGTCTCTCTATTTCACTCCCGTCACTACTCCATAGGTATATGCAAATCACTGCGCCCAGCAGCCGTCCTCGTGCACATCGCGTACCCACGTGTGTCACGCACGTTACGAGATCCCCGTATGCGTGCACGTAATAGCGTACGTACACGGGCTAGCTGTATTTGCATGACAATATTATTCCACTCCAAGCATACGCGCGGATTGGTTACTCTTTTTTTTCGCCGGCTACAGGATGCTCCATGGAAGCAACACTCTTGCCCGCGTTTCTGTCACTTTCGCCGTTGTGGGGCAACTTCATGTTTCGTTTCGACCAACAATTTTTTAGCGAACTAAATGGGATGCGTTATTACACTCGAAAATACGTGGAATCAAGTGTCATACTATTTCTTTTTATAGTCTTCCATTATTATAGTGGCTCGATAATTAATATATTATATTTCAAGATGTATTTTAGAATTTCACCTACCTCTTTCACAAATACATTTTTCCCGCGGTAGTGACACAGAAACAGATACATTTGTCTAGGCGACGCCTGATTGGCGCAGAGGTAAAAAAGAAAAACTTTGAAAGAGCCTGTAGCGACGCGTCTCGTATGCAAATTGGCTGATATTGTCGTGCGTTACGTGGCGGCTCTGTATACACACATACACGCGCAGACGCTCGCGTATGCGCAGGTATATATCGCGAGTAAAAGGTAAAAATAAAAAAAGGGGTGGATGGGCCCGGAGGAAGAGGGAGAGAGAGAAGGCGAGTCGATTCAACGGATGCAAATTCGCCAACTAAAACGGAGTGCATAAAGCCGAAAGCTCAGCCGGCTCGAGGCGCGATTTGCATAAATGTCCTGGCAGCTGCGAGCAGTGCCACCGCGAAACACGTGCCCCGACATCCGATTAAAGGACTCGCGACCCTCTGCTTCCTGCTTCCGGGTGTTGTGCTTCCGCGCTTCGCCGCTGCTCTCACGGAACGTCGCGGATTGAGTCTTCATCGCGCGGTGATCTATTTAGCTTGCCTCTGAATCGCACTTACGAGCATTTGATACTCGTGGCGATTTAATTTTAAGGTCGATTTAACAGTTTCCAAACGATTTGGGTGTGTAAGTATACGTTCGTTTGCGCGTTCAGTTTCGTATAAAGGTGGATGGAAGATTGGGGGAATGGAGTGGAATTGTTTGTTCTTCGTGCGAAATTGGGGAATGAGGACCAAATAATTTAAATGTAGAAAATAATTGAGGAAGCTGCAGTGGAAAGTTGGTTAAACGAAAGTGTAAATAGTGGTGGATGGCAGAGACTGTAGTTTATAAAGAGGAGTTGTTTCAAATTTAATCAAGATTCAAGAATCAACAAGTAATCCTCACAAAAAGATCAGATAAATTCACCGCGAAACTTGTTATATCCTGTACAGGGCTGGGTAAAATTTGAAATAGTTTGAAACCGAATACTAAAAACTGAACTATTTCCATAAGCAAATAATGTTTGAAAATACTATTTCATTTAAGACTTAAATATAACTATTACTTTTTAAAAATACTATTCCATTAAATGCTTAAATAATGAGCGAGTACTTATACTATTTACACTCTGATTCGAATATAGGAAATAGGGGAACGAAGATAGGACATACCAAATATTTTCGAATGCAGATATGTATGTTTACACACATTTTTTGTGTTATTAGTCAGTCATTATTTGAAATACTATAATTTGAAATATGCACTAAGTATTGCTTGAAATATTATTATTATCGATAAAATACTATTTCAAAGAAAACTTCATTTATCAAATCCTGTATTACTCGAAGAATTAAAGATATTTATTTCTATTTATCTGTTTCAAAAATCTATTTCAAATTCGAATCCACCGCATAATTCGAGTGAGTGCGACCTGGTCCTGCAGCTCACGTATCAACAACCTCTCCCTGTAAACCAGTGAAACCGTCGACGCACTTCCTGCTTCTCCTCGATTACCGGCGCCCTAACAATAGTCGAGCGTTGGATAAGACGGCAGCAGGTTTGGGAAATTTTTCGATTCGATTGCAGCTGTCGCGCGACGCCGAAGACGACGACTGCTGGTTGCAGCCCAGCAGCCAGCAGCCTCCCGCCGCGGGAATAAGATATGGAAATTTTCAATTCGGGCAAAATTTAAGAATTTACCCCCGCGCGCGGCTGGCGTAGGGTGCGGGATATGTATTATGCGGGGAACGGTGTCTTGCCAGAGAGCAGAAGAAGGAAGAAGGGTGCGCGAAGGAGGACGGCGAGCGTGGAAACGGGGGAGGGAGGGAGTATGTGTGTGTGACGTGTGTGGCGGCCATTACGAAGAGCCGGGGGTGGTTGCCAGGCAACGCCTTTCAGCCCCCACATACTCACACCACCCTCGACCAACCCCAAAACCCCCTTGTGAGCTCTCACCCTCCCTCCTTCGCCTCATGGCGCACTCTTTCTTTCTCGGTTATACGGCACGACGTTTGCCAAGCATGGCTCATTGCACGACATCTTCCACGCTGATTTTAATTCCCAAGATCCTGGCGGCCACTTCCGATGCCGGCACGCGGCGCTTCAACCTTTCGCCCGGGAGAACTCGGTGTCTCTTTCAGGCGAACGTAATTCGTTTACTTAAGTCTCGCAGGAGGATTAAGTAACGAGCAAGGGGTACAAAGCGCCGCAAGTAAGCAAGTTTTTCATTTGACGGCCAGTTGCGTCGTACCCCATGCGTCTCGCTCAGCCCCGTCCGCGGAGAGATTTGGCTCAGGCGGATCAGCCTTCTGAATTTTGCGCCAGACTTTGTACTACATGCAACGGAATGCCGTAATACGGCTGTCTACTCCGGGGATTAGGTCGTTGAATGTCGTGGGCATCAAGCAGCTTAAACTTTTTTAATTACCACTTGCTTTGTTTAATAATACAGAGCACTACTCTTTCCGCGTCGCGACGAAGGATCACTTTACTTTTGCAATTATAATAACATTATAAACAAAGTCTGTTGAAAGAAGCTTCACAAATCGTATACAAATTAGATCCATCCAATATTCCCTTCCACTATCGTAACAGTCCCGTTCCATTCAGACGCTTATCCGACTTTCCCCTCGCGGAGCGACGTCCTCCCATCGAGATGTCATCGGGGCAATCGGAATCGTTGTCTCCTGACGTTCGACTGAGATCCTCGAAAGGGCAATTCTGCTCTCCCGCTTTCTAATGCGCATCAAACGTTTGCTGCATTGGCCGTCTTAAATTGGGTGTAACATTCGGCCTGTTGACTCTCCGCGCGGATTGTCCCGAGCGTGAGTGCGTGCGCCGGCACAAGAGGCATGTATCGATGATGGGTCGATAAACATCGGCGTATTGTGCAATCAGCCGCCTATTTGGTGTCATTGTGCCGACAGTTCAGTAGGTAGCTTTCTCATCCTCTTCTCTCGACTCCCAGCCACCGGCCCTCCCTTGTTCCCGTTCGATCGTGCTTGTCTAGCGCGAGGGGTTACGCAACCTTTTTTCCCAATGGGGGTAGCTCTCTCGCGGCGCTCTCTCTACCTGAGCGCACGGAATATAAAAATACCTGCGACGTTTAAAATACAGCTCGAACGCCAACGTGAATCTTCCTCTCACGTGGGTCGCCACTTTTTCCTCGGATGCCTCCCGACCGTCGCGTCCTCAGACATTGTCCCGTAGATTACGCAACGCTCGCGATCTTGTTATAATATACGAATGGGTAACTGTGAAATGGAATTGTCGGTGTCTTCTCCGCGGCGACTCGCGTGCGTCCCGAGTAACGATGAAAGGAGGTGAACTATGATTCCCTTCATTGTTAAAGGAAGCTTGTTGTTTGATGTTACAGTAACACCTGACACGTTTCGGAAAATCGCTCCTCGAGGCGAACCACCTCGATTTTCAACGAAAGTTCTCGCATGGTGAGCGAGGGAAAAAAAGGCACCCTTCTTGTGTGAACACACGTTGACCCACGACCCTGACGGCTACCTGCCGGTGCTGCGGCTACAAACATTTCTACGCTCATTTCCACGCAGCCCCTCGGCACCGTTTGCACGGCCACTGTTCTTTAATGCGGCATTATATTGGGCCGCATTATTAATGGATGCTGTTTCGAAGGCTCGACAAAGCCCCGTTGTCCGTTGAAACGATCCAGCTATCCTCTGCTGCTCTTTAATCCGTCGATTCGGTGCCTAAGCGATCTCTGCGCCTTCCCTACATTATTCCGTAATGATCCCCTGATGATACAGTCTTTGAACGTGTCAGGATGAGCGATACCCAGTGTTTAGTAATTCTTAAATGTATTATATACAGTATGTATTAAAAGTTCCCGGACTCTGAGTTTAATAATTCATTGTGGTTCGGTGGCTGAACATATGCGTTCAAGAAATCAGTGAACAGTTCCAGCATGTGTGAGGATATATATATTAAAAAGAAAGTTGAAGTTCACCCCTGAAAATAGGTCTATTTTTCGATTTTGTGTTATAACTCGCGAACTGTAAGAGATAGAAACTAAGTTTTCAGACAAGAGTTATTTCTTTTAATTAGTACTATCATTTGGTAACTTACAGTTCTTATAGTTCGCGAGTTATAACACAATATCGGGAAATAGCCGAATTTTCCGGGATCAATTTCACCCCTTAGAGTGAATTTAGGCAGCAAAAAATGCGTAATATATATCTATATATTTATATCTGTTTCATAATTTTTGGAATTTCCGGATTGGGGATCTTCCTTTGTAATCATGCTTTCCTTTGTACTGTCTTTTCATGTGGGAACTTTTGATACATGCTGTACCACCGAGTCACTGAAACCTGGGACATCAAACCTAGAAATAAATAACCACCGCAGAAGAAACATAAATTTAAAATTTAATTTTGGTTACTACTTAACCCTTTGTTGACACACCTCTTTTTTCGATCGACTTTGACATACCTATATGTCGAGAACAAACCGAAGAAAATCTACAAAAATTGTAACTTTTACAAATTTCAATATTAGAAGCTAAAAATCTACAGAGTTATTGCGCAGATATAATATTTTGACAAAAAAATAATTTGTAAGTCGTATTTGAGAAAAAATTATTTAGTTTGCATATAGAAGGTACAGAGCGTCAAAACCAGCTTATGGGTGTCTCACACCCAGAGTGTTAACGAAGGGTTAACCATCTCCAATACCTCACCGACCAGTAAAGTATTCGGAATACACGACCTAGCCATTCTGCGTAATTCACCCCAAATCCAAGATACCCTCGAGATCCAGATTCCTGGCCCGCGTTCACCAGTCCAAGCGATACCTACGTTAGCCGACCGAATACAGGGGAACCTACCTATGCAAGAGAAAGCAGATTTATCCGCGACTACCGAGTCACGGTTGGAATCGATTCCATTCGTGGTAGGGTAATTTCGAGGTTCGTTATCGTGGAACCGGGGCATTACCACGAGCCATTTGGTAACCGGTTCGGAGGGCTCGTAGGAGATCGTCGCCTGTACCATCCACGGAGGGCGGATATTTAATAACGAGCCGGTACGACCGGATACACCGTTGTCGTCCCATATATTCCGGGGCGAGTCGAAGCCGGCGCCGCGGCTATATTTCGCGAGAAGATATTTCCAATTTGCCTTCGTGCACAAAGTGGTGCGCCGTCCCTGAAGCCGACAGAAGGCGAAAGGGATGAGGCGGAGGGGAGTGGCGGTGTAGGCGGAGGGCGGCAGAAAGAGGAGAAATACGGCCGAGTAATGGTGGAAAATCCGTCGGCTGAATTGAAGCGAGACGTCGTGAAATTGAACAACGTATGTAATATATACGCTCTCGTAGAAGGCTTACGCGTGTAAGAAGACACGACGAACGGCTGGATGTATCCGGTTCCAGGGAGGCGACGCGCGAACCATCCGTGCAACTCGCAACGGGAAAATGCGCGACGGGGATCGTTAATGGATCGCGGTAACTTCTGAGCACTGCTTTTCGTCTGGTCAATGAATGTGACGAGATAATTTGCGGTAGTACTGATAACGCGTGTATGGTGAGCTCTGTGGGCATTACTTTGGGGAGTAAGATGCGTGCAATAGCTAATTTTTAAAGGAAGAATGAGTATAAAATGAGGCATTGATAGCAAAAACAGACTAACCCACGTCGAAAAAAAAAAATTAATTTTTCTTATTTTATATAATTAGTACAGCCTATTGGAATATATTCTTGAAAAGTACTACTTATGTAGTTAGTCCGTTTTGGCTCTCAATGCCTCAAATGTTCGAGGTGCTGCATGCAAATTGGAGAGAATTATAATTGAGTTCCAGCGACATAGCAGATCTCCAGGCCCGTATTCAACTTTGCTTTTCACTCAATTTTGGACCAATACTGGCAAACGACGGTCGGACCGTAGTGTCGGAATTGGAACACAAAAGAAGCGCAACGGGATACGTTGTGCTTAAAATTGACATAGTCAGCGCGCTGAAACAAACGCGAAATGTTCGCGTGCTTTATACGAACCGTAAAAGGGGGCACTCGCCGGGCGTCAAATATTTGCGCCACTCCAACAGCCAGCCAGATACACATTGACGAACGACACGCGCCGTTTTCGAGCGCAGTATCCACGCTGAAAGCGCGTCGCTGCCGCAAAAATGTGACTTTACACGGCTACGGTTCCTTTTTTTTTTCATTCCATCGGAGGGAGAACGCGGAGCCGTGCCTTTTGCCGCTTTCACGGTCCATATAACATCGGCCCGTATCTGCATATGGACGCAGTGAAATTGAATAAAAGAATCGGAACGAAGGACATCGATAATCGCGATTTATTGCCGCGTTACACGCGCGTCACGCTACTCGACCATGGCGGGAATAACGTAATATCGCGGGCGAAAAGGAGGCCCGGCTCTAAAAAGCCCGTAAAATGCATACGATTACCCCCGGGGTCCTCGAGGATAACACCCTGACCTTTGTCGAAAGGGTTAAACGCGGCAACGTCCTCCCATAAATCAGCAGCCACCCTTTTCTCCACTTTTAATCGACCGTACGATTTCGATATTCACGAAAATGGTCGGCACTTCAGGGTAAAACGGCACCGTACAATGTCATTGTTTACCGGAGTACCTATGTCTGTCGGGAAATGGTTTTGTTGAAGAGTCAGTCTCCACCTAGTTTTCTCATATTGGCTGTGGATTCTTCGGTTTTGTTTAGAATTTTCTATGGTCTTGAGTGTGCTATAATTTTAGTGAGATTCGAAGTACAAAGGGAGGCTGATTATAATCGTATATTTATCTGTGCTTGTATTTTGACGAAAGCTCGAGAAGGAATTTGCAAGCAGTTTTAATTTCGTTGGCTACACGCTAACGATTCTGTGCACGTAAATATCGCCGTCACGCATGAACGGACGCGCGTTAACAGTCGGGTTGCGTAGATCCAGGAAGCAAACGACGAAACTTATGTATGTATGCAACAGGAAAAACGCGAGGAGAGAAAGAATAAAATCTAAGGATGGCGGGATATTCAAATAGGCGTCCTCGTTATTTCGAGTCGAATATGTTCCTGTCAGAATCGTGATGTCCTCTTTTCTGCCTCCGTTCTCATTTATCCTTTTGCTCGCAGTTTTTCTTAACTTTTTCAACTCTTTGTATCAGTTCCTGTGATTAGTCAGGAAATTTTCTTAACTCGATGTCTGTTGTTTTAAATTCGAGAGGCTTTGTGTATTCATTGGAAGGTGGAGTTAAGTAATGCGACAAGTAGAAACGGAACTTTTTAATACTTGGTACAGTGAGGAAGAGTTGGTTTTCCTTCTTCTAAAGGAGATCTGCGTAGAAAGTTTCTGTTGGGGAATACCGGAATCGAGAAAGAGCAGCGCGTATAATCAACCATCATCTTTAAGGGCGGCATAAAATATCCGCACATTTAGCTGGAATGTTGCCCAATGAAAACGACGCGCTTAATAACTGTGGGTGACTGGAGACCAGAGAAAGCGAAAGAGAGAGAGAGAAAGAGGGTGAGTAGAGCAACTTGTTGCATAATAACGCAGGACGAGACGTTAGGGGTGAGCCTAGTCCTGCGCGATGGCCGCGCTTGCGCTTCTCATTTTCTGCTCGTTAATCTAACTACCACTTTGGGGTCCAAATTAGCGCGAAATTAATCGATAAATATATCATGACGAACGAAGTAACACTGTGACTTAAAAGTGTTCTAAAATGCAAAATAAGGCAAATAAGGCTAATAATTATCAATTAGGTCAATCGATGAAAATATTGATTTTTCAAGACATCGAATAGTTATTCTATTAAATATATAATAACGAATGAAGTAACACAGTGACTTTAAAGTGCTCTAAAATGTGAAGTAAGGCAAATAAATCTAATAAATATCAATTACGTCCATCGATAAAAATATCATCTTTCAAGATATCGAATAGTTATTCTACTAAAATCTACGAGTAACACAAAGTGAGAATAGTAAAGTTTTAAAATGAGTTTTAATCGTGACGTGACACGAGTTCTCACACCAAAGGAGTCAATGCCATTCAAACCGCAATATTTTCCCCGGGACACGTGACGACTAAACGCGAAAACGAATTCCCGATGTTCGAAATCCCTCGAAGAAGAGCGCGGCGCTCGGGTTTTCTTCTCTTGCGCGCGGGAGGCGTGGGCGGAGGTGTCGTTCTGTTATCCTGCGGGATAGAGAACGGAAGGCAGGAGGACGTAAAGCAGGCCAGACAGGAAGAAAAGGAAGAAGGAATAAAGAGGAAGGAGGCAGAGGTAGAGGGACGTGGCATGCGATTAGCGTTTGATACCGCGTGCCAACGTCCTGAGGGTTGGGAGTAGGAGCAGACAGCCAGACAGACGTATAATTTCGGGGATAAGATCTAAAACATTGCTCCGACCTGCCACAGACGGAGACCGAAATGCCGGCAAAAGGGGTTCGCGGCACCATGTGTGAAACGGGATACAAGCCAAAATGCTGTTTACCAAAAGAGAAAACGAAAAAGATTCCACCTTTTATCCTGCTCTGCCCCTGATGTAGGACCTCGCTATCGTTCCAACGATTCGATTTGTTAAATTGCGTGGATGATACAATATTGCACTGTTCCGGGGATAATCGATGTGGGTTATGTAACTCGAGGAGCACGAGTTACGTGTTCGATAAATTTTGAGAGACGTTGTCTATGGTACTCTGGAAAGAAGGCACACAAAGTGGGGCTTGATTCGTGATGCAATAAAAAAAGAACGGTTCTTTGTGAAAAAAGTAAGCCGAGGGTAGGGACTTTTAAGATTTGAGGCAGAAATAGACAAAATTTGTATTCAAATAAAATTTCGATTAACGAATAAAAGTTAAAAAAAATTGTTCGTCGTGTGTTGAAAAAGTTAACTCAGGGTAACGAAGGAATGACGATTTGTTTAAAACATTTATTCGTTATTCGAAATTTTATTAAAATACAAATTTTACCCATCTCTGATTTGAGGCTACTGTTAATTGAAGAGCCTATGTCCTATCTCTCTAATACCCTTCATATATAAATAATCCAATATTTCAGTCTACAAAACAAAAGAGTGTAGGTACAGTGCTGAATAAAATTACGGTTACGAACAGATATAATCTACCAAAGTAACTTGAATATTTCTGGTATCTTGATTGTAGCTTGAAACCAAATTAATTTCATTTAATTACCAAAAGAAACAAACCACCAACGGTCTAGGGAGTTTCTGTTAAGTGTAACGTGTGAAGTACACGCACCGTACATCAGTCGCCACGTTTCAGAGGAGCCTACCCGTGTTCTCAGTAACACGCATAAAACATGGCGAACAAAAGAAGGTACAGAGGATGAGAAAAAAGGAAGCGTCAGGGAAAGAGCGGCATATCAGCGGGTCATTAAACACAGATAGGGTCAACCCACTGCATATGTCGTGCCCCAGCACGTCTCCTCTGTCTGCCTGCCTGGCTGTCTGCTGGTTGGCAGGCTGGTTAGTTAGTTAGCGTGTATGCAAAGCCTGTCCAGGTAGAGGAAGAGTCGCTCTGATTATTTATGTGCCATACCTCCCCCTTTTAACCCTTTTCCAGCGTCTCTCTCCCTCCCTCTATCCCTCTCACTCTCTCCCTCGTTCTCTATGCGGCATAGGGTGAGTAGTGCGACAGAAAGCAAAGATGGAAGAGGAGAAGGGTGCACCAACCGACGGTTCTCCCGCTTGCTTTTTATAGATAGTAAAAAATATTATAATCTATGCTTCGCTGGAAGAGAAAAATATAATTCATTATTCGACCTGGTGTACAAAGGGGAACGACAACGGGGTGCCCCGCAGGGTGAATCCCGCCCGCCTTCCGGGAAGGAAAAAAGGGTTGGGCGAGTAGAGGTGAAAGGGTGCCTAACGCCGAAGAACAGTAAAACCGCCGTGATTCGGTACGAAGGAGCCACATACTTCATCTCAATCCTTTCACAAAGTCACCGTTTGGAAGACAAATGCTCCTTGAAGAGATTTCATTGAGATTCCCCGCATTAATTTTTTGATTAACCAGGCTTAAATTTCTCAGAACTTGTTCCTCGAAGAGGTTTAAGGAAGTGTACATGAAAATTGTGAACGAAATATTTTGGCGATCTTAAGTTCGATTCGGGAGGCTAGACTCCTTGAAGAACTAGGTTGCCAGCGCGTCGTAGTAGAGTAGTAGAACCCACTTCTCCGTCTTTGTTCGACCCATCGTACGGGATCGTAATTACACATGCAAAACGCACAATGGAAGGTAGAGGGGACGAAAGGGTTAAAGAGGGTAGAGAGAGAGGGGGTTTGATGAGTGCAACCGGTGTCTTCCTCCCCACCTTCTGTCCCCAACAGTCGACAAAACGGCCTCGCGGATTCCTGTCATCGGAAACGTGTCAGTTTAACACGAAATCTCGATGCAGGAGGACCGAAAGTGACATGGAAAGTGAGAAGGCAAAGGGAAAGGGAATTATTCTGCGCGATTTTTATACGTATCCACGAAGAAGGGACACCGAAAGTTCGATACAATTTTTAGCGTGTGAATAATTGTTCTATTCGTGAGTAACGATAACAATCAGCGACAAACAATTAATTACCGAATTCATTTCAACCAGACTTTTAATCACGGCAAAGTGATCCTACTCGTGTACCTAACTATTTACGATAATTATACCTCGAGCCACGTTCATTAACGTTACAGCTTACTAAATTATATTAATTTCTCAGAATCATTGCTGGAAGATTTGAAAAAAATCAAGTGACCAGTGAAGGAAATGATCCACTTTACACCGCAACTGTAAACATTCCGCAAGCATTCCCCTCGGAATATTCCAGTTTCTAAATTAAAGATTCCGTTTCCGCATCAACTCAGCCATAATGCGTTTATCAATTTCTGTGCCTCGCTCTTCGCTCCGCCCACGGAGAAAATCGTATTTATTACTCGCGCAAAAGTATAACCGTTTAGCCTTGCATCTCATAAACATCGCGAACACTCCAATACACCAGAACTACTGGAGACCAACCGCCGACATCGATTTTAACATCGTTTCTCCGCAATCCTGTTCAATTTGCGTCTCTTTAAACGTGTCTTAAAATGTTCTTTCTCGCTCCCTTCAACATCGATCGCGACGCACTCAAAGTGTCTAAATTCCTGCAAAAACTCCATTTATACCCCAGCTACCTACTTCGATCAATTCAAGCTACTTCCCCCTGGTTCATTCAAGAAAGTTTCAGCAACGCGAGAAGAGAGCACGATATATTTAAAAAAAAAATGGTCAAACACTTACCCTCTCTGGTGACCTCGTACAGCAGCGTCGATCTTCTCTCGATCATTGCGCTGAATCCTCTTCGAGGCGAACACCATGGTGACGCGAGGAAAATGTCGAGTGGTGTCCGGATTCTATCGGGCAGAAAACGAGTGGTCGCGCTTGATTTCAGAGTATGTATGCTGTCGAGTACGCGGAGGGAAATAGGTAAATAATAGCAGTGAAAGTGCGAGAGGTGCGCGGGTGGCGCGAGCGAAAGAGAAAGTGGAAATGAATGAGAAGGCGCGCAGAGGAAGGGATGGTGATTAAGAGCGCCGGGAGGGTTGGTCGCGGAGGGATGGCGGCGGTGACGTAATTAATTCGTGACGAGGGATGGTTGACGCGCCGCGAGAGGGAAACAATCAGCTGTCGGCTTCCCTCGGGGACACTTCGTGCCTCGGCCCGACGTAAATGTGGCAAAAACAAAACATCGCGTCGTAGGTACCACGATCTCTTACACTAAACTGTTATAGCACTATAATAATAATAATAATGATAATAATAGTAAAGTAATTGACAGAGAAATTAAAAATTCTAATAGCCCGTAGCTTGAAAATTCTATTTTTATTGATAATGGTAATTATGTCATGGACGATTAAAGAGATATTTCTGACTCACTGTTCTAAGAAGCTACCGAAGGAGAAGTCTTTTCAGAAGATCAAGAAGTGTCACTTCACTTGTTGTGTTTTTTTGAATGGATGGACATTTCGAGCAGTCGAGGGTTACAATGAATTTCGTGGAATTTCTTGGAAGAGTGAAGTCATTTGTACGCGGGCTCGAGTGGACACTGAATTTTATTTCGCGGATGCTTTCGTGGATAGATGTGTTCGGGCCGAGTTTGACAAGAAAAGAGGGAAGGTCGATGTGTCAGGACGAAGGCGTAGGAAGGACTGAGAGTGGATCCGGGACCGAATCCTGCCATCTCGAAGGACCGTCCGACGGGAACTGTACCGTCGAACGTCGCGACGCCGGCGTCTGCGTCCCATCTGCCTATATATACATATATCTATGTGGGTAGACGAATAGAAGCGTGCATGTACGGATTGTATAATATAATATTTACATGTGCGCACGACTATATTCGGGCGAATGTGAAGGCCTCTCCACGCGCCAATCAAATTCCAGAGAAAAGGTATCCTTGTTTTCGCGATCCCGTCATCGTCTTGTTATCGAGGCACGTAAACTCGAAACATTCCCTTCGTTACTTCTGAATTTGGTAACTGCGGTATCGTAACTTACTGGAGAGGCATTAATTCCATACTGAATGTGTCTCTGATATTTTGTAGTCCATTCAATTTGAATTTCAACCCCTTTTGATAGCACGTACATTCGCGGGCAGATTATGTAAGTATATTTGTCGATAGATGTGGGACCAAAGCTAGTGATTTAGTATGAAATTAGATATTTCATTTTGAAAATAATTTTTCTGTAATTTTTTAAGTTTGTATGAATAGAGGCGCTAATAAGAGATTTTATGTTACTATATTTTTACAGTAAAGCTAGAGACTCGGTCAAATTTGCCTATCAATTTGAACTGAACGTAAGTATCGTTGTTCATATTATAGAAAATTTGGAGAAAATTTCCAGAAATGGAGAATCGAAAATCTGCTCGAGTTCGTCGGTTTTTTCTAGTCGATCCTATTTTCGAGAAGCAGCCTGGCGGCGCAGAGCACATCCCCTTTCCACCCCCATGGCTCGACGCCCCATGAGAGCGTCGCGGCGCCTCTCCACGCAGGCGTCAAGATGGCTGCTGCTTCTCGCCTCCATCCAGGCTAGATTCTCCTTCGTTTAACTCGTACCAGTAATTAATAAAACGTCGCTAAGTGCTTTCGTGCCTCTCGCGATCTCGCGCAGACGAATCGAAAAGAAACGTTCCAAGTGTCGTTGGTTCATGATCAGTTCAAGTGAATCTCGAAACACGATTGATACGAAGGGTGAAGTGGCTTTCTTCGTTACAAAATTCTTTAATCGGAGTTCATCCGTCTTAAAGGACTTGCGGCATGATTCTCGGGAGAATTAGAATTCATTGTTCGTGATGGCAAATAGGAAATACTCGTGTCGCAGTTTTGTTCGTAAATTTGTGAATCAGATATGGTTGGTTTCGGTCGATCAATAATTTGAGGAGGTTGAATGTACGTTCTTTCTTGAAAGAATGGTGACCTAATTTCGTGACAAAACTCAGAATGTGAATCGAAGAGTGAACACTACTTTCATTTCTTTATATCACTTCGATCTGATTTTTTTTAATTTGTAATATAAGCGGTATCTATGAAAATAGTGCAAGAAACTTGAATTTTAGAAATTGAACAAATCAACGGTGACAGGATAAACGTAATACAAAGTCCCTCTTGTCAAGTAGCGAATATACTTTTGTCTGCATAGAATGTACTACAATAAAAACTCTTAGTATCATTTAACCTGTAAAACGTCACTACTTGAATTAATATCAGCTCAGAAGATTTAACAAACTAGAAACCAAATTGTATGGCAAAAATAACTGACATCTCTATTCCAACAGACTAAAATCATACTTTCAAACTTTCCCATCAAAAAGGAAGCCTAATTTTTAATACTATATAGGTAGTTACATCTCGTTTCTCTTTATTACACCGCACACCATCAGCCACCAACACGACACAACCCCAAGCTCGTGCAATTCGCAGAAGCAAAGGAGCATCCCTCGGAGCAAGCTCGCCTTTCCTTTCCACCGACCGCAAAGAGTATCTCGAGGCGCGTACGAAACAAAGCAGAAAAGTAGAAAAATAAAACTCGTTGAAACGGCACTTCATTAAAGCAGAGAGACGACTCGACTTAACCCCTCGTCGACAAAACTGACTCACATCCTGCAGCCGGCTGGCCGCGTATGCAAATCACTCGCGTGGGGTTCTTCCTCTTTCCTTCTCTTTCTCTCCTCTCTAATAAACCGTCCATCCCTCTCTCTCTCCCGCTCCCCCTCCCTTCCTCCCGACTTTCTCTTTCTATTCGCCTGGCATTCGGCGCCCCATAGCGAAAAAAAAAGAAGTTCGAAGCGGTGGGGGTGAAACGAGGAAGCTCGTTATTTTTTTCAACCCGTGATAGGGGCACTGGGCCCGAATCGTCGGCCATCATGCGTGCCCACCCCACCACCATCGGAGTCGGCCCACGATTGTTTATAAGGGTGTAGTTTACACCGATGGGCGGTTCGGTTCGGTGACCCCTGGAACGCTTTCGCAAATACCACACCGTGACCGCGTAATTTTCTGTGACTTATGGATTCCTCGGGGGCAAAGTATCGCCCTGCTCCATGTAAGGACGCAGATATTTATCTCGCCCCGTGTTGACCATCGCCGCTTTAATGTTTCGCACAGTGTGGGCTCGGGAGAAGTGAGCACGCGGTGAGAACTGGTGAAAATTGATCGTGTTTCGATTACTATGTGCGCTTTGAAGAGATTCCACTTTGGGAAGGTTCTCAGGGATTGTTCTAAGTAAAATGTAGTAATAATTATAGTGCGTATATTAGTGGAATTTGATACGATTTGGATAAAAACGTATTTTATAAGATAATAAAAATTCCTAGCTCTGTATTAGTAAGGGGACGAAGGAATTCAAAGTTATTCATTTTTATTGTGAAATGATACGAGATTACATAGGCTTACTTCCTAAGCGACGAAACAACCAAATATTCTACTTACCCCATTCTGCCCTACATTTGCGACCGCGTCGAGGATGAACGGTCTCATCACACTGTATACAAATTTGCGAGGAGGGCAGAAAATGGTCGTTTGATAAACGCGAGTCCGCGCATAGGAGAGAAATCGTTCGATAAATCAAATCAGAGAGTCATTGTAGCCGTGTAGCCTCAGGTAGGCCGGAATGGATGCGCGTAAGAGAGCGCGAGATAAGGGGCCGTGTGAGAAAAGAGAGCGAGCGAGAGCGAAGAGCGTGAGAATGAAAAGCGCGAGGAAGGATATTCAAATTTCGTACCCTCGTTAGCCCCGAAATTCTCAATGTGCAATAATTTATCATCGGGCCCCGCTGAGGTGAGCGGCCGCACAATGCCGACTACCTGCATGCATAATTTATATCGATGATTTTCAAGGAAGCAGACGGGGCCCCAAGATGGAAAGGGTTGCTCCGTCAGGACCGTAACTGTTTCCCCTCATCTCCTTCGGCTTCTGGAAAACCCACACTATGCGTAGCAATGCAATAAATTGTGAGAAACAGAATTTCACTGAAAATGGATAACTGCTTCTCTAAATATTCGTATTAATTTCATCCTGTATCAAATAAAATTTATGACTGCTAATAACTCTCTCACTTACAGGTTTTAATTTTGTATTAAATAGGAAAGTTATTGTAAGTAATTTTTTTCAATTGAATTATCTGATAATTTAAGGATTTATCGTTGGGCGATTGTTTCAAACTTTGAAGTTATGTGCATAAAGAGAAAAATGGTATGTTAATAGCTCTGTTATCGTGATCAGATTTGAGACCCGTTTCATACGGCACTGGCCTAATTCAGTTCCCTCTTCCGGATGGTCCATTGTCAGGTAATATGCATATGCTCTAGAACACGTCACCAGGCATCTACCTGCCGATCGAGGAAGGAGCCCTCAACCCTTTTTTTCCATCGACCGAAGGAGACCTCTTTTTGTGAAGGCTGAAAAAAAGAGAGAGCGTGGTCCCTCTGACTCGGATGCAAGCAACAGACCTACCCCCGTGGTCCCATCCTGCTCTTTCATGGTGAAAAGACGTCCGATGGGGGTCGATTCAATGCTCTTCTAATTATATGCAAAGATGTACGAAACTACCCGTGTACCACTCGCCTTACACGAGAAACTATGCGCTTACGTAACGTACAAATCGCTTCCGAAATGCACGAAGAATTCAACGAAAGGCGCCTCGACATTTCTAATTTTTTCTGTCATAGAAATGAGATTTTACATATTCCTAATTTTATATAGGATATTGTCATTCGTTACCTGTTACTTAAGTAGCGTGCCTCGAGTACATTAACGCAAAGATTAACGAAAGATTCAATTATCAAAAAGATCTATTCCACGTGACATACAAACTCTCCCTTAGGATAAATTCCAACTCCCGCTGAGCTATATCGGGTGCAGCCTTGTGAAAACATTGAATATTTAATTGCAGTACAGTTCAGCGTAAAAGAAGGTAAAAAGCTGGTCACATAATGTACATTAGCAAAATTACTAATATTTCTCAAGCAACCCTTGACTGAAAACTCACAAGATGAATACCACGCCACAGGGGTGTATCCGACCGACTTGAGTCGCAACACCAGGGGCCAGATTATCATCAATATTCGCGGGATCGATGCGATACAATTGAAAATCGAGCCCCTCGCAAAAATTGGCAGTGATCTTTCCTTCCACCCGCTTATTTCCTCCTCCTCCTCCCTCCACCTCCTTTCCCCAGCCGCTGTCCTCGTCCTGCCGTGGCGGCACGATACTCTCCTCTCGTTTCCGCGCTCTCGAAGGATCGCGCACCACGGCCACCAGAATCATCGTGCATCTTCTCCAACGGTTTTCTCAGCTTATATACGTACATACATAATATATTATGCGTGTACATAGGCGCAAGGGACGCGCACACGTACAGGGACGCGGCATAGGTACGCGGTGGAAAAAGAGGGGATGAGGTACTATCGATGCATGTATGAGTTATCGTCGGGGCCCAAATTGCTTGCCAACCGGTGATGTAGAGCCTCGGGCCGAAGATTTATTTCTTCGGGGGTGGGACAGGGGAGGTCCGGGAGGGGGCGTGAGGTTGGATTCTCTCGAAACCAGAATCACGATGCGCTATGGCATAGATACCCGCGCCAGGAGAAGACCTCAACTCACGGGGTACCTATAGTCGAGCTTCAGTATTATCTTCTCTCGGTGACGTCGGGGCCAATTTCACGGAAGTCTCTTTCCCCGGTGTGTGACGGAAGAACGCCTGGCACTTTTGGGTTTAAAACTCTTAAGTCGTCCTTTATTGGAAGGATCGAAATTGGCTGGGTCTAGCCCGCGGCTAGACACGGGATTGGAAGTCACCTTCGCTACCCTCGTGGATCAATTAAGATGCCTAGTTGTAAATGATGAAATCAACAGTTTGTCAAAGTATTTTAAGTAAATGTGTCACTGGGGGTGATTCTTGAGGGCATTAGTAAAATGTAGCCAGTGAGCTGTCAGTCTAGGTAGATAGACATAGGCTACTAAAAAATCAGCAGTCATATAATTTAAGGCCAGTGTTAGATCCTATGACTGAACCTCGCCTTTGCGCTATTTTTTTCCTTTCTTCCTTCCTTTATCTATCTTCTGTTCAATAAAGACGTCCAATAGTGATAATAATATTGTAAAGGACACTCCATAAGCAAACAAATAATATAGTAGCTTCCAGAATTTATAAGAATAAAGCTGTGAGTCACTCAATGGTCCAAGATAATAACACAGCTCAGTTTAGACTGATCCAAAAAGCGTTAGAAAAATGAAGCGTTCCGCATTTTTCTGGAAAACTCTGACACGTGTGGATTCTCCTGTAAATGTAATCCCAGCGAATGGCGTCCTTTGATGTCGTCCTTGAGGAATCCAGCAACGCTGACAGGGAATATCGATATTCCATGGTTGTATCGCACGAAATTTCAAGCATGGCCGAGCCGTTTGATGACAAACGCACCCTCGCACGCAGGGGGTGGAAATCGAAATGCGTCCACCCCCGTCCGTCAGAGGGGGACGAATTCGACCAATTGATGGGGTTTGGGGCTGATGCCGATCAATCGCCAAACCCGTGCGTCAAAGCCACTGGCCATTCCTATTCCACTGACCTTGTTTGTTCGTCGCTCGCTTTACCCGTCGAATCGAATTTTTTAATCCTGTGCACACTGACGCGGCGAAAACGCCGCTTTCACGGTAGGTATGGGAAACCTGCTTTGAGTACGATTACTGCGATCCTGTTTTTCATGTAACAAGCCTCTTGTGCGAGGACAACTGTGATATTATTTACCAAATACGGAATAAATATTACTAGTGCACTAACGATAATGTATAAAATATTAACATTACTATGAATACCAGTTTGTTTATATCCCGTATCAATACATTTCGAAGCATCAACATACAAAAATCTCACGTAATGTCCATTACTTTTTATCGACGGAGCTATTATTTAATATTATTTTACATTCCTGTTCAATACTACCTCATCGATCCATTTGTCTGCCACTGATAACCGCTATTTTCCAACGCTTTCGCAAATCCAACTCCAGTACGTATTACGTGCATCGATCTACCCGAAGGAATGACAATCAGCGTAAAGGATACGCACACCCCGTATCGCGTGGAATATTCTCCGCTTGAAGCAAACTCGCCGTATCGCTTAGCTGCTTAACGTACACAGATGCCAAGGTAAACAAGAAAACCGATCTCACCCCGGCACGACTTTGCGGCTCGTGGCTCGTTGTTCCCGAGAATCCTACGGCCGCGGAGTTTGCTTTTGTACGTCGAATATCCGATGAAACGGAGCGGCTACTGATTCGATCGGACAGCAGAATCGCAGGTACATATCGCGTTTGTAACCGGTTACGTGGACGCGCCCTTCGCGCGCCCATCCACGGGCAACCCTATCTGGCTTCTGTCTCGTTTTTCGAACGTTTAAAAGCTTCTACCTGACCTTACACTCTCGCTTTCTCTCTGCCCCTTCTCGCTCCCTCGCGGCAGTGCTGGAACGCGGTACACACGGCCCACAATGCGGAATCCTGGCTTTATTCGTCCTTGCGAGCATAATACGGTCGGTCCGTGTGGTTAGCCTAACCGCTGCTACCCGCTTCTTTGCTTCTCCTCTTCTTCTTTTTTTTTAAACCGAGCCATGCGTGAGTTATTAGCATATGGTATCATATTTTCGATGGATCCCGACAGATAATGTTGCCCTGCCGATTACCGAACGCTTTATCGACCCGGCCGTCGTGCCATTGTTTCTTTCCTCCATGCAGAATCTTATTGTTCGCGGAGGTAGGCCCTGGAACGCAGGGAAATGGGAGAGATTTCAGGGGTCATTTAACGATACGCCGTACGGGGTGTACAAATGTTAAGCCAGATTAATATGTTTAAAGTTTATTATGTTCAATTTAAATTTGAAAATTCTCTAAGAAGCCAGTGATTACCTCGAAACGAAAATTATAATTTTATAGCGAATATTTAATTCCTGGTGCAACGACGGAGGCTGATAAACATTACAAAAGCTGTTTTATTACTTAAAAATATGAAATACTGTTTAAACCATTTGGAGGGTGGTACCCAGTTTTTGGATCGTTTTCTGCCGCGTATTCGCTCGCGGGCTTCTCGTTAACCCCCTAGGAAGTCCTCATTACCGGAGAACAGGGGTCGTGTGGGAGTTCTGCGATGGACGTAAATACGGCATTAAATATACGAGAAAATTATTTTCGCCCGGCGAAAACCGAGTTTAGAGTACGTCAGGGTGTCGTTCGCGGACCGTAAGTCAGCTCGGTGTAATTTCATAGCGTGGCAGCGCCATCGGAGAAATAAGCGTTTGGCGCCGCGTGCAGTTGATTGTGACGTATGATACTCGTACATTATGCACCTCGCGCTTCGTCTCGGTTTCGAGTTTCGACATTTTTCTCGGTGCTTTATTACACGCTCGAGATATTTCTGCTACGCCGCGATACGCCCGTGGAGAGCGGGCCTGAAGGGGACGCGTAGGAGAAGCGCGCCTATACGCGGCTATATTTTATAATAGTCGTAAACACGAGGGCGCTGCGCGTCGCGAATAGAACAACAGTTGTCATTCCCGCGTAATTGCTTTCCCCGGAATCCTGATATTTCAGACGGCGATAGTAAAATTCAATTTTACTCTTGTCGAAGGCTTGCGGTATCACATATTGCAACTAGAAAGTGTCTTTTAATTGCAAAAATCAGAACCACGAAAATCTCACGGGTGTCAATATCTCCGTGGAGCTGTACCGCGTTTGGATAAAGATCTTATTACGTTGATACGTTTAGTAGGTTTGTCTTATGGTGCATTAGAATTCAGTCTCTAAACACCCACGAACTTCCATCAGAGAGAAAATAAAAAGAGGAGTAATTAATAATCTACTGAAAGTATGAAATTAATTACGTTGTTAGAAAGTTTAATGAATTAAGAAGTTTATATTGATCGTAAGTGAGTCGTAATTATATACGAGCAGAAGTGACGCGAGGCGCTGACGAAAGGGGTGTGTAAAAAAATACGTGGCAGGGTCGTTTCAAAATCTCTATACATCAGACCAATCTAGTGGTGGAGCTGAAAATAACACCGGTGGAGGGGAATCTAGGGGTCGATAAGGCAGCTCACCCTTTTTCAACCCTCCATCGCATCGATGCGGCAGAATTCTTTCTTCAGGGGTAACTTTTTTTCCACAGCCAGCGACTCACGCGGTGTGAACTGGTACTGCTACGAGGAAATCATCCCCTCGACCTCCGTCATTTCGACCGAGGCCAAAGTTGCCTTGAACGATAACATTAACCCTTCATAAAATGTACATTGCTCGTTCACTTTTCCCCAGTTAATCTGAAGCTCGTATTTCCTTTTACGGAGGTCTAACAAATACTGTACCCGTAGATTAAAAAAAAAAGTACAGCTTAAACTTTCTATTAAACTACTGATGTATTAAATGAGAGTATTAAGCGTTAAATTAATATTAGATTGAAAATGTAAAAGTGTTAAGGATAATTGAAGGTAGATTGCAGAACTTTACTTGCACCTAAAGTTGAGCAACCAGACATTCTCCACTGAATGGCGGGTTCGGGGATCCTGCGGAAGGGTTAACCGACCCTAATATGCATAATGCTTACTCCTGGAGGTAGGCAACCTAATAGGCAGCCGTGTCACATCCACGTCACAGTGTAATGCTATTTTATCTACCATATAAACGCCACGGTATTCGAACAATATTATTCTTGAAATTGTTAAACAATTACAAGTGTGTGTATACAAAATAAATAAAATCATCCACGAATTAACTATTTAAAAAATACTTTTATCAACAGCTATGGAGTGTCACCACCTCCCAATACGAATCCAGATATTTCATCCGAAATTAAAGGAGGGAAATATACGTTGTCCGACACGTTTGCAAAAACGCGCACGATTTCGTACCATGAAATCTGCGATTTCACACCTCCGAAGGAATCAGCCCTCCCGATCTGCAGGCGCTGCGACTACGAGTATACATTTCGAAACAAAAACTTCTGGCCTCCAACAGGGAAACGTTATTATCTACGCCATTAGGAGCAGGATCGAGATGTAGGCTCGGTAACTACGATGACATCAGGGATGGGGATCGTTTCCTGCGCACTCCGTCGCGAGGCACCCCGACGGAAAAAATATATATCTCCGCAGCGTCCACGGGACGAAAGGACAGAAAAGAGCAGACGTAATGGCACCGGCTTTTTATTTGGCCGACTGAAACCTTTCATTATGTGGAACACCTTTTGTCCATCAGGGGTGGACCTGCTGCACCTTCCCCCGAAGGCGGAGGAGGGCGGAGGGGGTCGAAGGATTCCACGCGATGGAGGGAAATCGTTGCGTTTGAGACGCCGACAAAGCCCATTCATTTTAACTTTCTTAATGACGGGATCGTTAGCCCCTGATCACCGAAAGCTTTACATTATCAAGCGATTCCGCGGCCTTTGCCGCCTCGTTAGCGCCCGAGGAAGACGCGGAAAACTGCGAGCTGTACAATTTTTTTCGGCGATTTTTGTGTAAGCAGAATTTAATTGCAAGGAGGTACAATCGAACCGGCCGTCGTCGACGATAAAAGCGAACGAACGTCTCGCTCGAGCTTAATGAAACCTGAAGGTGCGCAAGTAATTCGACGAATTGATTCTCGCCGCTCCCGAAGATATTTCTTGGACGTTTAAGTCTCCTTTGGCATTTGAAGTTCGCGTGCTGGTTTCCAGGCAAGTTGTTTGCCCACATTTATGAAGCAATATGAATCAACAGAGACAACTACGGCCGAGTGCCGTACAACCTGGCCATCGTTTCTCGTAAACAGCACACCCAATGCTAATAACTGTTAGCGTTTACGAGCGTTTATCTGTTTACTCATCGCGAGTAAAACCGAAGTGGCCACGCGAACATGCCGTGTTACGACGGGAAAATAAACCCCGTTACGTGTTCAGTGTTTAATGGTGTCGTCCATAAATCATTATACCCTCCTTTCTTTTTGCAAAACGGATTACTGTTTAAACTGCAAGCATTGCGAAACCATTGCAGCGCCATTGCACCAGATACCATCTGTAAATCGTGTCCTGCTTTGCGTGACTCACACTGTGAAACAATTTTATAAGAAATTCGCAGGTCCCCTTAAATAAACGCTGTCAGTGGCGCGAAGTTTTAAAAAATGTCCATTTAAGGTGAGCACACTTCTTTGAGGTTTTGCGCGAATTCCTTGCTTGGTTTATACGCAAAGTAAACATCCGGGTAGGTTGGGACAATATCTACTTTTAACTCTTTTCAGGAAACGGCGTGGAAACACGCCAACGCCACTCAAAGAGTGACGTTCATTCTGCAGCTCATCGAAATCACCAATAATCATTTTATTGTACTTATCTGTTTAAACTTTTGTATTCTAAAGAGTTTTCCCGTTGACAATAATAATAATAATAATAGTAATAATAATAATAATCTCTAGAGGCAAAAATCATGAACTCTAATGACTGTTACTAATATCGACCACTTTATTGATGCTTTCACTCAAGAGAATGAACGCTGTGGAAGTGAGCAGAGTTCCTCGCCCTCGCGTTATATGACGAAAGCGTCGAGTATCCACGGAATCGGTCACGGTAAAATGCGGTGTCCGCAACAACGACACAGGCCAGTGGGTTTTCCGTGCATTTCGCGGAGGGGGTTGGTGTATGGCGAAACCGCAATGGCCGACTAGCAAGATAATGAGACGTCTCGATCTGCGATTGCGGGCTTGGAGATAGGGATATCGCGATTGGTAGTAAGAGGTAGCCGGGATTTATAATTGATGAGGGCTGTAGAACGACGCCGAGGTGTCGTTATCCGCGCTGACAAGATAATACTCGCGAAAGCTGAGAGCCCTCTTCCTCCCTGCTCTCGCCCTCTCACCCTTTCTCTATTCCTCCCTGCCGGTTTTCTCGTCCTCTCTTCGGCATCTCACTTCGGCCATCCCCTCCCCTCTCGCCGCCCTCTCGTCCCGCCTTTCTCACCCCGATAGCACTCCTATTTCCCTACGCTCGAGGGCCCTCTCTCACCTGACAGCCCTTCAAGGAACGACCGACTACCACGATAACGACCAGATACTATATATGCATGCGAATACATTATGTAACCGGCGACTGTTACGCCTACTGGAAGCTCCATGTCGGCGTATCGGCGATTGGAGGAAAATGTATTCGTCCCGTTGACGAATACTTTTAACGATCACCCGATGCTAACGCCTTGCCAGGCGAGGGGGATATGTAGTGGAGATTGGGGGACTATCGTTGAGGTATATGAGTTTACTGCTTAGGTATCGTAGGCGGAGGGTATAGTTGGAAGATTTTTATGAGGTGAAGGAAAGTTATTTGAAAGGGTTGAGTTTGAGAGAAGTTTCAGTGTAGTGGAAATTGCAATATGTTAGTAATTCCTAGCGCAATAAAAATACTTGTAAATATTGGATGGAGATAGAGAAGATAATATAGTGTATTTAAAACTTGTGGAATTTTGCCTTGGAGGAACAAATATAATTTCAAAAATGATATAATGGCAGAAATATGTCAGTATGCTCTGCTGTATTGTGCGAAGCTTGGATTTACCATAAAGAACATTTTAATACGATCATCTATACCCTGCAGAGCTCGGTACAGCAGCGCAATAGGCATATCGGCATTGAGATCGGCTTTTCTTCATTTCGAGAACGAAAAGGTCCGAGATTGCCGCCATTTCCCAGTGGAGCACCTTTGATAAGGGAGCTTCGAAGATTTATGTCCTCGGTAACCCCTCCTTCTGCCTTTCTTCTGTCTCTGCCTTTTCAATCTCATACTCCTCCACCATTTTACGTGTATCAAAGACTCTCCGCTGCATCTTTGTATATTCGATCCATATTCTAGTACGTTTGATGAAACCTTTCTGCCTCTTTGTAAGCAGTGGACACCGAAAACGAAAGAGAGGCTGATAAATGTTTCGTTAACTAACAGATACGCTCCTGGCGATAATTTATCTACTCCCCAAATTTTACCTGCTTTAAGGGTGATATTTCTTCGACCGCGGCGACCCTTATATTTTCTTATCGTTTTCTCATTTCCCGCACGGACGTCGACGCGGAAAATCGCGGCGGAGGCGACCGAACGTTGAAACAACAAGAGAAAGAAAGGGAAACGAGGAAGAGGGGGCGGGAGGGCACTCGAAGAGGGGGTCGCGAGTATTTCAGGGGAATCGGTGGAGAAGGAACGAGCTCGTTACCTCTTCCTGCTCGTTGATAGAGACTCACCTTTTTCGCGCCATCGTCCCCACATCCTATACAGTGCTACAACCACCCCTCTCTCTCTCTCTCTCTCTCTTTCGCACGACCCCGCGCTTGTCCGATAAGGAATTTGATTTAAAAATTCCAACGACTCGCCCTTTTATGTAAATACACGTAGACGGTTCGACGGGCAGGAAAAATCAGCGACGAAGGCGCCACCCCCCTTTCCATCCTCCACGACACAGTGTATTATTTTGTTTTCTTCGATTTTCCGCGACCAGATGTACCCTGGAGTTGAGGCAAGAGGGGGCTTACAACAGGAATAATCGTAAGATTAATCGATAATTATATTAGCCTTTGAGACAATTAAATTACTTCCATTTCTTCCATATTCTTAGCTTTTATGCCGAATACAGCTCGCTTGGACCACGAATGACACAAAATGGGGTAATATTACCCGCCGCCGCTGTGTATTCGCTTTTTCAGAAATTTAAATACCTTTAAATAACTTTTGAAATGGAGAGGTGATATGTTTGCATGATATTTTTATTGAGATGTTTGTATTGATAGTTTACGATGATATGTTTGTATTAACGAGAGATGTCGCGCTGAATATGCATTGTCAGTGACTAGATTCAACAGGGTCGTCCCACTCCCGTCGTTAAGAAAATTGTTGGAAAGTAGGAGATCTGAAGACGGCCGGCTGGGCTACGTGGGAAATAATTCCACGGATTATTCTAGGTTAAGTTATAACGGGGACGTGGCTCGCGTAGCTTCACGAAGGCATCCATATTTATAAGGCTAGCTCGTGAATTCATCAGCAGTTCTTTCTATAACGATTAACCCGGTCGGTCGCGGCCCTCCGCCGAATTAATAAATGCCGCGTTGCTTCTTTCCTGCTTCTCCGGTTACATAATCGGCATTATGACTTTCAACGGGCCACGAGCGGCTGCAGCAGGGGGTTGGAGGAAAATTTTCTATTAAATTTCATGTCTCTTGTAAATACCGTTTTAATTAACCCGTCCCGATTGGACCAATTTTAATTGAAGTATCCATTAAACGAGCCCTCCGCCATGTACGAAGCCGTAACTTCGCTCCGTCTCGATTCAGCGGCAGACAGAAATAAAATAAAAAAAAATAAAAGGACGGAAGGAAGGAGGAAGACCGAGGAAGAAGACTGATATCTCGCCGAACGATACACTTGGAATTGGTACAATAGCCGCTAAGAATATTCAACCAAACACAGGGATTCTTCTTATCGCAAAGAGAAAAGCTCATCGGAGGGGGTGGCTGGGACGGGAAAATATTTTCCATAAGTTGGAGCTACCCGCGTGCCCCATACAAATCAACCGCAGAGTGCGACAACTTGTCTGAAAACTTCCACTTTAATGGATCGAATATTGACGAGGAAGATGAGGCACTTTCCCCGCGAAAAGTCCACGGTGGGAAGCACTTATGTCCTTTACGATGCTTCCATTACGGGAGAACATTACGTGACGGCAGAAGAAAAGGGGGGAACAGGGTGGACGGAGGGTGGGAGGGGGGGGGGGAGGGGTGCGGAAGGCAGAGATAGGGAAAGAAAGATGGGCTCGTCGCGCACGCAAATGCGAGTACATAGGTACGATGTGCCGAGCAATTAACTTAATGTCTTGGAGCCATTAGCCCGTCGTCGTTGATGCGGCGCTTCGTAAACAGTACCCGCTCGTCTTGATTGTGTACCGAACTTGTCGCGTGACAACGGAGGGGCGGGGGAGAGAAACGAGAGCCAATTCGCGCTCGTGTGGCTGCGTGCATGCTGATTAATCGAAAATCGATCGGGGCCACTCATCGGCTTGAATATTAGGTTCACCATTAGGGGTGGCTACTCTTTGTTAATTAATAATCCATTTTATTACGAATCCAATAGACTGTTTAACAAACAGCTCCCATTTTAGTAGTGATACTGATTTAATGTTAATCGATGATTGATAAAGGATATATTTGGGAACGATGGGGATGGAGGTACTTATTCTAAGAAAACGTTTCGTTTTCTCGATACACAGCAGAGGTATCGGAAAATTGTTGCACGAGGCACAAGGGTAATACCTCGTCGAGCTTAATTACCGAAGGGAAAGCAGCTCGCCTGACTTTTCGGCCGCTGTTAAGTTTGATCGACCGGTCAAAGGAATCGACGGCGCAGTCAGAGAAGCGTGGAACAGAGTCGTTAGCAGTCAGTATGCAAAGAAACGGGATAGGTGGTGAACGGGAAGCGAGGGGGGCCATAACCGAGTCTTCTGCCGTGTGATGAACCGTGAACAGAGCTCAATCTCCCGGAATCCTGAAGACCGGACACCGATCCACTTCAGGACCGGCTGGGAGAGCAAACCGTCTGGAAGATCGTCTTCCAAAAGGACCAGACACAGGGGCCGTCGCTCACCTACGCGCGTAACACACACGCGAGCGGTGCATCAAACACACGGCCGCAGACAAACTTCCGCGCACACAGCCGAAGGCCGCCGATCGAGCGTGAGAACGTCCTTTGCCAGGCCCCGATTCTTCAAGCTTAATTGGTCCGCGAGTCAATTTGAGACCCGAAAAACGAAGAGTAGGTATACACACACGAGGCATAGACGAAAGGCGTCTTCCGCTCGTGGAGATACGGAGCAATTTATCGTTAGATGATGAACGAGCCCGTTCGAGTCTGTATAATCGGGGATAATGCAGAGAAAAGTGGCACAGAAAATTCACGAAATCATTCCAACTCCGAACTATTAAAACTCCTATCAAGAATATCATCGAACAGATCCCGAAATCTAAAATTCTCTTTTTATAAAATAACAACTGCTGACGCTGGCTTACGACTCGAGAAATGTCACAGAAACTGGAAAAATTAAAATAAATAAAAGAAGTGGTTGAAAAGCAAATGAATGTGCATTCAAACTTCCCTACGCGAAGTGGAAATTTCGTATGCTCCAACTTAATATTGACCTTGATAGTAGGTATAAGGCATTTGAAAAATTTGAAGGCGAGATTGAGCTAGATAATGTCCAAGTTCGCGTATCGTCTCGAAGAAAGACTAATCGATACGTCTTTCGCACTCCAGGTAGACTCTGACAGCAATCGTTTGGCAGAAACGCGTCACTTTGTGCGGCCGTTTTTTGTCGGTTCATCTTGTCCAGAGAGGCGAGGGGAAGGGACGAAAAAAGAAGGAGAGAGGTGTAATCCAACAGACGATTGGCCGAGAACCGGGCCCGGTGTCGGTTGAACGATTTTGCCTGCGGGCGACATGTGGACAGGCAGCAGGTGATTCCAATGTAACATGCAAGCCCGCGCGTGTATGCGCCCGTGCATTTGCACGTGTGCACTGCACCCACGTGTCCTGCCTCAGACCTCGTGCACCGCGTTTCACGATGGTCGACCATTAAGTGCAACGAAACCCTCTGGACAATGTAGCGGTGTCAGGCGAGTGGCTTCGAAAGTTTGGAAGGATGTATCAAAACTCTTATACAGAGAGCTTCGTTATTAGTGAGCACGATTTTAATGGCGATTAATATACGTGGGAATAATAAATAGAATTTAAATTAATGTCTGATGTATTTGACCTTCTTTCGTTTATTTGCTTGTGGTGGGGAACGTTTCACTATTTAAACTCCAGGTTGTAAATAATTTGCACAGATTTATAGAACTGGAAAAACTACTAAATTTTCATTCGAACAATTTCTTTATATCTACTATAGTTCTCAAGATATGCAGGAAAATAGGAATTCGCAGATTCAACTTTAAGGGTTGCTTTCACCCTGAAGAATCAAAAAGTAGAAGGAAATAAAATTCCCTGGTACTTCTACTGAGGTTGTCTACAAGCCTGCAATATTTAAAAAATATCAGAATTTTTAGGTTACCAAGTTCCTTTGTGAGTAATACCTACCTATAGTTACTAGTGTATTAATTGCTTGCACTCCAAGTGATTGGCTCGTCGATCAACCGGAAAATATTATTGTAAGTGACTTGTCTAATTCTACAAATCCATTGAATTCTTCAATTTTTGCAAGGTTTCACTAAACTTTAATCTAAACCTTAATGTGCTTGGGAGTTATATATACCCGCAATGGGTTATATATAAATAGTGTTTTAAATTATAATATGGTCCCAACTCTACAAATTGCGGAACGGATACAGCAAGGGACCCTACAAAGCAGTTAGACAGAACGAGAGCAAAAGGGACGGTTGATCGTCTCGATTTAACGCAGAGACAAATGGGCACGGTCGACCTCAATTATCGACAAGAGAAGTCGTAACGGGCAGGTCTGCTAAACGCTGTCCTTCTAGAGACGCGATATAATCGCGGGGTGATATCTAAAACGACCCTCGAGCAGGGATCAGGGTAGCCTAATTAACGTCATCCCGAAGAGGGCTAGCGACTCGCCGCGAATGCAAACAGCTCGAGTCCCGGCCAATTATCGAAATGGAGCGTCGAATTAAGTTTAGGATCTAAGACGTAACCTCCCCATATAACCAGCCGACTGTAATGTATGATTAACGAGTCGTTAGTTACCTGAGAACACGTCTACCGCGGTCCTTTTTCGTAATTATATAGATATGAGACCACCCTTGAGCTCTGCAATTCGTAATTGTAGTGCTTATTACCAAAGCATCTGAAGTATGACAAACACGAGGTGATAATGAGGAAATCACAATTTTAGTCCAATTAGTGAGATATAAAATACGATATTATTTTTGTGGAGTATCTACAACTCGTAAACCTCAATACTTTACTGCAAGATCTAGGGTGCAGAAGATGAGGGGCATTGGAAATAAATTAGTAATTAAGTATTGCAGAATACTTTGAAAAACTTTGTCAGACGTAATTTTCACTTTTTAGGAATATTGATCCAAAACAGTGTAGAAATGAAGGATAAGGGGAGAAAACAGGGAATGTCACAAAACAGCGTTATCGAGAAACTTAAATTTTTTAATTTTTTTATACAATTTTCTTCTTAAATAATTTCTTGCTTTACTCTTTGATGACAGAAGCCTATGCTTAGGCAAACAGTGGGGCAATTCCGTATTTTGTTCCAGTGCAGAGTAGACATTTCCTGTTTTTAACCAGTATATCAAATCTTTAACATTATCTTACAGAGGTATTTGAATTTTATAACCCTTTTTATAATTTTATAACCAATTCTATAATCACAGTTGTCACCAACAAAATATACTATAAATCGCAAACTCACGACAAATGGATATTCCCAGTTCCCCCCCCCCCCCCCACCCTTACCTTTCAAATACGCTTTTCAATCACAAGACAGAAAGCAAATTCTTTATATTTTCATTTTATCGCGTCGTAGGTACGAGTAATTTTAATTATTACGAGCAAAATATATTGACCGTAAAAATCGACCGTGTATCCCCGTTACACGGACACAAGCCGTACAAAGAATGAAATTTTGATTTCAATCAGTGGTCGAGACGGAATCTCTTTTCGCAGAAACGCGATATTCGACGGCCGAAGGTATCAGGGAACTTTCATTAGGGAATACCGATATTGTGTGCGGCTTTCCGTCGCAACGGTAGAAACAATATCGTTTACGATCGGGGGTAAACGACCGAAATCACCGGCAATACTTTCGTGCCTTTTCTTTCCCGTTCGCGTTTTCAATCACCGTGCCCCCGCGGTAATCCCATGTTAAAACTCGTCTCGGGGAAACTCGATATTTACGAGTCGCTTCTGGTTGACGGATCGGGAAATAATTCTGTGTACACGGGAAGAAGGAGGAGGAAAAGTTTCGCCTGTCCAAACACTGGCTCCTAAGGGACAATTAGGACGGTCCATAACACGGTTGGATATCCCAGCGTACCTTGAAGCTAATGTGCTTGCGCTACTCCGATTACATTACACCGGCACTAGCGAGAAGGGAAAGGGTTGAAATCAGATCGCCGACACGCCACGTGTTACTCGCGACGAATATTCCCTTCGACCTTCGATTGCCCTCACTTTGCGTAGCTACTCTGTTCCTCGGTGAGGATGGGATGGAGCTTGTAGTAGAATTTGAAACTGAATTAGTTGTTCGGAGCGAGGGACAATTTTTTGTGCAGAAATGGGCTGACAGTGTGGAATATGTTTTTGTTAGTTTGGGATTTCTTTTGATCAAATTTGAAAATGGTATTCAGAATGCATGTACATTTTATTCGTCATCAGTTACAGATTTATTAATAAAATACTATTGTAAGTCACAGGGATAAGGATGGTACAAGGGTGAGTTAGTAATATTCAGCAACCATGAATTTGGTTAATTATGGCACATGGCTATTCGACTTTCTGCGTTTATGATGAAGCACGAGGGTCAGATCTGCGGAAAATAATTAGGTCAGAGTCAGGCATGAAAGGATGTGGTATGTTTCATGCAATAAGATTTTCTCTGTTTCGTACTGATTATGTGATTTAAGTATGCAAAATTTTCATTTTTTGAAGAAGTTCTTTTTTTATAAACTATTAAAACAGAGGGAGTAATCGAGGAATGAAGAGGAGGAAACTCAAGTAAGGACTCATGGTTGATAAAAATCATTGTGTGATCCACCTATACAGTGTTCCCAGCAAATTTCCACCGTTCAAGAGTCACTAAAAACTATCATCATCCCTGTGCCATCGAAATGAGTAAAACCAAACTTAATTCCCTTGGAACAAGTCCACTTTGTCGAAAATATAACAGCATTCAAAATATAAATTCTTATATCACTAGAAACGTTCAAAATTCTCCAAAACTGCTACCAAATCTTCCACCATAGCGGCAAGCTCTTGCTGCCTCGGAAAATTAGAATTACGAAAATTCGACGGGGTCAACGGAAAGGAATGCCCATAATCCTTACCCGCGGTTCCTCTGTGTATTCTCGCCCCGCCCTGAATGCGTGAGCGCACATACACGTGCCCCCGCCCGCCATGATCAAATATTGATGCCGCGAGGATGTGTTGGGCCACCGGCAGGAAGCCATGCTGCCACCCTCTGATTACAATGCGAGATAGCGACAGGACTATTAGGCTGTGTCTCGAGAGGAGACTGTGGAGAGGGACAAGGCGCGAAACACGTAGAGAAACGGGGGTGGCAATGAATTTCACCTTGAAAACGGAGGAGAAACACGAGCAAGGACTTCGTTAACATTTTTCTCGCTAGTCCTGCGGGATGCTCTCGCGTACCTTTGCTTTCGTAATATATCGATCGATACTTGGTCTGATTTCGCTATCAGAGTTGATGTAGATAATTATTCCTGCACTTTCCTTCTTTTTCTTAAGAGACGGTTTTTCAACAAACACAATCACTATTACAGGATAGGGCAGAACCTCGGCGCGCTTCCTTGAACTGTCTGAATCGGCCTGGACACCTTTAATTGAACCAATCAACCACGGATTATCCACATTAAGCTTCACGCTTCGTTTCGCTCCTCGAGCTGATTCTGTTCGCGTAATTTCGCGACTGCCGGATAATTCGATCTGCGGTGGATTTAAGTGGGACGATAAGGAAACTGTAATGAGGGAACAATGATTCCAGCATTTCAACTGTTACATTTATTTCTGTGACATAGGAATGATGCTTCCGAAAGAGGCTCTTAAAATTATAAATGCTTTTCGAAATCACGAGAACTCGATGGAAATATGATTCCAAGGATAATTTTATCGCTCGGCATCATGTGCAGCAATTTAAAATCTATATCGTATTTAACCCTTCGTTGACTCTCTGGGTTTAAGCCACCCATAAGCTGATTTTGACGCTCTGAACCTTCTATATGCAAAATAAATACCCTTTTTTCAAAACTGACTTACAAACTATTTTTTCACTCAAAATATTATAGCCAAACATTAACTCTGTAGATTTTTAGCTTCTAATATTGAAATTTGTAAAAGTTACAATTTTTTAAGATTTTTTTTGCTTTTTTTCTGGACATGAGGTAATCTAGAATTATTTTACAAAAGCTGTGACAAAATTTCAATCAAAAAATTATTGGAATACAGTCTAGAGACCTTGAAATTGACCCATGATTTTTTCATAATAATTGGATTCTTTGTATGAGAATGGCACTAGTTCAAAAATTGCTCTGGATGTGAGCCACCCAGGTGTGGTAAAGTTGATCCAAAAGAGAGGTGTGTCAACGAAAGGTTAAATAGAATATCCATTTCAACCCTTAAAGTCTTTCAAATTTTACTTTCCTCCGATGATCAAATATTAGCGATATTACCACTCTAACCACTTTTACGTGTTCAATTACGCGTCATATAACATAACGAGCGTCTAAATTAGGGCACGACATGTCGTTACAATGACAGCAAGTCGTAGCATGACCTGAAGGATCCGATTAGCAACATCGATGACAATAGGACCGCAAAGCAGGTCGTTGGGGTCAGCACGAACGGTTGGTAGACCTTCCAACGTTCCAGCGTACACTGGCGACCGGATGTATCGGAGAACAGGATGTCCTTCGGTCCTTGAGGATTGTCCGTGGCCAAATAACCCGAAGGCATCCCGATCCTTGTGGTCGCGGGAGCGTACTGATGAACAGAGAGGGCAAAGGGAGGGGGAGGGAGGGGAGTTACGAGGGACGGTTTCAGTTAATCACGCAATTTTCGCCGGTTCCTATCAACCACTACCCTCCTACGAGGATCCACGGGAAGCCGGCCGAAGGGGGGTGAGAAAGTGGCTGGTCGGTTAAAGAACGAAGCAATGGCGCAGAATGGCGGTGGGCAATTGCTCGTAACTCGCTAAACCGCCTCTTTCCACCTAACCTAAACCCTCTATCCAGCGACCAGCGAAACCCCGTTAAACTCACCGACGAAAGCGCCCGACAAAACCTAGCCGACCCTTTGCCACGACGACGATATTCCTTCCTTCCTTCCTTCCTTCCGTGCCGAAAGGGTTGGCCGCCCCCTCGCGCGCTAGCCCACAGCCAGCGTAGCCGGGGAAAAATTAACCCGTTTAAAATTTACAACCCTCCCCCCGAGAAACGATTAACGACCTGCTAAACGCGTTCTTAAAGAGCTGGGAGTTTTAGATTACAACGGGGACTGTGTTTGGGCTTTTAATGTGTGTATACTTCTGACGTTTCCCCTGGTCTTTATACTTATTTTGAGTGAATTTTATAATTGTGTATAACTTATCGCAGTGAAGGCCGACGATTTGGATGTTGATAACGGCGCGAGAATTACGGCGTGGCTGGTTCCTGTAATTTTAAGAATTATTTTCACAGGGGGCAACAATTTGGGAACAATATCTCTCGATTCAAGGACCCCATGTATTTTCAACGACGAGTTACAGCGCCAGAGGCGAGCAGAAGTAGAATATTCGGCGCGAATCAGACACGCCGTAATTCCCGCGTCTTTATCTACTTACAAATCGTCAGCCTTCGCTGGGGAAACTCGTCGACAACGTTGCACTCGCGTAACGGTGACAAAGAAACGAATATCAACGTCGAAAATATTGCAGAAACGTGGACGGGACTTCTGAGGGTGGCATAGAATGCTGGTAGAACGAAGGGGACGTAAGAAACGAGGGACGGATGGAGAAGTGAATATAGAGCAAGAAGAAGGGCAGAGGGGGAAAGGGAGAGGAGGAAGAAAGGAGGGAGGAGGGCTCGCCAGGGTAGTTGAGTACTCAGAAACTCACGGAGACCCCCTAACGAGCTCTTTTCTTCCCTTCCTATTTATTTCTGTTCCTTATTTAACCGACCCCCACCAGCTATAATCTATCCCTTTCCGTTCGTCGCTCTGTCCCCCCTCCCGCGGCGAAATACCAAAAATCCTCTTTCTTCGTTGCAACAGCAGCAAACCAACCCTAAGGCGCTCTTCAACGGAGACCGACCCCCAGGATCGGCCAAATAAAAGTGTTGGCGGAGCGGGAGTAGTAAACGGCCGAAAGGAGAAGGAAAGAGTAATATGTTGACGCATAATAAAATACCCGGTTCCAACTGCGTTGCTATTAACTCCTTCTTTTCTTCACATTTGAATCGCAGATGTTTTGCAATAAAATTCTCGTATAACGAGGCTGGATTAAAATAAAAAACGCTCGACGTGTACGTAGTTGCGGGTAATATGTATTCACCGGTGCAAACCGTGCATTGATATTTAATCTAAAAACGAAGGAAGCTCTTAAGGGGAACAATCTCTGCAACACCAAATTTTCTGTGAAAGTGGTGATACAGAAGAGGGTAGTTGTCACTTGCCTGTTTTTTAGTAATATTTCGGAGGAGAGGAATGAAAGACAAGTTATCATTCATAAATTTTATTCACGTACAAGGTGTATTCCTATTTATTTACCATTTCGTTTAACGATTGACTGCAGGTTCCAATAATGATCAGTTCAAAGAGTCGCTTGGTCCGTTCATATTCTTCTTCCCCAATTCTATCTTCCTTCCTTCCATACACGTCAGTGAACTTACAATCACTGATAATTGCACAGAAATCAAACGAGCCGCGCACACGGCTGGGATACAACCCCTAAATTGTAATCACAAGCGAGAGAGAGAGGCGGTTTATTAAAATTTCTTACCAATTTCCTTCAGACTCGCCGCGACGGCACGTGTCCTCTAATCCATCGAATATTTCGACTCGCTGCAATTTCCCTTTTCCCCCGATATTCGTTCGAGGATTGATCCCACCTAACAAACGAGCCCAACCCCCGCCTCCCTCGGTTCCCTACCCCTCCCCTTTGCCCCCCCCCCCACTCGATCTCTTTCTCGCTCTAATCCTCGTAGGAACCACCGCAGCTTGTTATTAATGAATCTCCATGCGACCGTTCCTCGACGTAGGTGAAATAAAAAATGGCGCTCTCACGACTTTGCCACCCCAGTGTCGTTGAGAGGGCGACTGTGGGGGAGGTGAGGCGAGATGGAAGGAAGGACAGGGGGGAGTGAAACTGCACGAATAAAAATGCCCGGTTTCTGAGCGCGGGGGGAGGAAAGGCTGGGAGAGAGGGGTAGACGAAATGGGGTGGCGTGCTCCAACGACTTGTGATCTGATCAATAAGCCGGTATAGGGGATTATTTTGCGACAGGAACTGTGTGTGACTCTTCCTCCGCGGAGTTACCAGCGCGCGGCCACGCGGCCGCGTAAGGAAAGCAAAGTGTAAGTAATCGATCTTTTCGAACGGTTGCTAATATGTATAGAGGGGCCCGACACTTTTGGAAAATAATTTTTCAACAGTTCTTTCAATTTTAAAATTTCCATTCATCTTGAAGAATTGCATAAGAAAATTTTAAATATATATATTCACGAATCCTGGAACTTTAGCAAGTAATAAAATTTTTATTAGAGGAATGTCAAGCCCAGTGGTTCCTATAAGCAATATGAGCACACAAATACGAAACGACAGGAATACAACGCTCATAACCCTGTCTCCCGTAGTCCCCATAAAATCCCGGCGAAGACAAGTCGTAAAGCGTTCGCCAGGCGTACAAGAAAAACGCGCGTGAAATATTGTAGCCCGCGTGGCGTTCTACTCCCGCGATTTCATAATTTCGCGTGCGGCTCCAGCATTCTCAAAAGGATCGCGTCCGACGATGAAATTGCCCGCTTTGTCAGCTTAAATCCTCCGCCCTTGAAATTTATATTCCTAGGGAATCTCGCGAAATGAAACGTTGCAACTGGCAGCTCTGGATACAATTCTGAAAGAGAAGAGCGTACAACAACCCGTTGCTGGTCCATACAGCCCGAGGGATGTTTTTCGACGGGGTTTCAATCGGTCAAAATGTGTTGAAGAGGAACCTCGTTTTTTGCATTATCGCGCAATCTTGGCGTAGTTTCTCGCGGGTAGGGAGAGACGATTGCAGACTGGGAGAGGATCCGGGGTTGGAACCCGTTTCCCCAAATCCCTCAGAACGCAAGCCTCTTCGAATCCCTCGGTCTAGGTTTGTTTGGACGCGCTTGCGGCCAGGCTTGCGTCCCCCTTCCGCCCCGTCCCTCTGCTTCCAGACTTGGGGCAAAAGACGCAGGGAGAATGGAACGGCGAGCATTATAGGAATTGGATTTAAAAGTGCCACACTCCGATGGCATCGCGGAAAACGAAAACATTTATCATCCGCGAACAGCGCCAGATTGTTTGCCCATCCAGCTTTCGTGCGAATTGTCTTCCACTACTCGCTGTGGAGAGGATAAAAAGAGAATATCCAAGGATGGGATAGTATAGATGTATATACATGTGTGTTTGGTTTATTCATAAGCATTTACTTCGGATATTTGATAGTAGAAAATTAGAAATAGATAGAAATATGTAATTTTGAGCAGTGTCGACTGAACGATGGTGATCATTGATGGTGGTATCATTGATCTCGCCGTGCTATCCTGCATGGAAATGAATTTCGCAATTGCTCTGAACGAAGTGAAAAATACGTCTGATGGGCACGTCGTTAAAAGATTCACACGGAATCAAGAGAGGAAGCCAGCAAGCAAAGGGATGAGAGTAATCGTGAAAAGGAGGCTGGAGGAACGGCGGGAGGCAGGAGCAGAAGCTCGGGAAAGCAACACAGAGATAATTTACCAAGAGAAAATATCGTATTGTGTTTTGTACGGGAGTATTATTATATCCGAGCCGGCATTATCCACCCAAGATGAGAACGGAAGATGAGAATGGAAAGGAACGGAGGAAGAAAAACCGTGCTTTGTGCCGTGCACAATAATCGACAGAGAACACTCCGCCGCCTGTGACTCTTCGTCCTCGTTGATCATTTCTTCTTCACGGCCAGGACATCTTCGTCCACCCAATCCTGCTCCCTTTACAGATGCAACCCAACGGAGACGCACGCCCTTCGGAGGACATCGATCCGGTTAAAAAATAAATATTCAGCAAGTCACATTATACGAAGCTTTTTATTTATTAGTTCGGTGCAAAAGTTCGTTTCACTCACCATTATACATATAGGTGATGTATAGAAACATCTTTTTTACTACCCTACTTGTACTTTTTACCAGAAACGTATAAAAAATGGCCAAGGACATCAGCTTCGTTAAAATAGAACATGTAATATATTTTTTCCTATATAGCCTTCGTAGCAATTTCGCCACAAAAGTTTGTCGCGTATGTTACTCCAAAAGAACTTGGAGAACTAACAGGAGGAATGAATAAAAAATATTACTATAGACCATCTGTTTTAAGGCGATTGAGCGCATCGATTGACAGACTGTTGCAAATTTCCCACCATCCTTCCCCTTTATTAGAAATATCCAATTGGTCTCGCTATATTCGTATTCACCGACTGAGGGATATTTCGCGATGAGTCCAAACGATAGAGTATTGGCGGCACACACTCACAGTCGTCCAAAATAGAAAATCCGAGCGATCGCCACGCGGTGAGATCGATCCTCAATGAAATCAGAAACGACGAGGACCTGTCGTGCAACGATGCACCAACACACAGGCAGTATCGCGAATGGATTATCGGGGCGAAACCTCGATATGGGGATGAACAGGGGAGATATAGCATCGGAGTAAACGTAACAGCAGACGAGGCATCGTTATGGCATCGTTATATTAAAACATAGCAATAAGTAAGGCTCCCTCAGTCTGCCCTCTCCTCTTGCCTTCGATGTTAACCCACCCCCTACCCCAACCCCACCAGTCACCCTCTTGTCCCGTGTGCTCGCAGGATTTCATTTTTTTTTTCATTTCTCGGGATGAGGACGTAGACGTCCGTAATATTCCGCGTGGAACAAAGAAGATATGAAATATTCTAAATTCCGAGGTAGGTATCTCTTGACATAGTTTCTAATTATACGGGGCAACGCTCCACCTCGAGTGTTCCCCCCGTTGATGAATTGTAATACACAGGGTGTCTGATAAAATGCGCGCACAACTTTGAAATTAATACGTGTTGTATCAGAAATACAAATAATTATATATTGTAAAATATTTCAGTGAATGTGATTTTGGTTAAATACCACTTGTCTGCGATTTAACTCGTTCCACAAAAATAAGCAAAGACCTCCAGAACCGCTTGTGTTATCCAATATAATAATTCTTCGATATTGCATCACGGACTCATTTGTTTCGCGAATTATAGGTGCGTCAGCACGCCAGATAATTATCCCAATCAACGTCTGATCTCGTTCGTTTCTATAATCGCTTTTTCCTCATAATCTCACGCGACGCACAATCACTGATACTCTTACACAGACGGAATAACGGTTCCCCTTTGACATTTCAAAACAAAAACGCGTCGCGAGGCTTAACGTTTTCCCCACTCGAAGCACGAGTGTCTCGTTAGGAAAAATCGTACGCGATTCCACAAAGAGCAGGAATTTCATTTCTCCTCTCTTTTCCCCCGTTCCTTCTTTTTTAATCGCACATGTCGTGCGCAGTTCAAATATAACGATTTTCCGCGGCCGTGTTTGCGAAAAGGAGCTCTCCAATTTGCGCGAAACTCGTTTGCCCATCCTTCCTTAGCTCATACAGTCTTTTTATCGCGATGTTAAAAATTTCCACAAAACTTTCGTGTCAGAGGGCAGGGCGAGTGGGGGAGGATGAGGCGAGGTCTGTCAGTAGCTTGTCGCATTTCTCGCTCCAATAAATATTTCTACATGAATACCGCTCGACGAGAGGGAAACAGATCGCTCAGCAATACCCGTGATTCTATTCCGCGAGGTCTCGTTGCACCGTCGCGAATAAAAATCTGCGAAAGAACAGTTTCCGTTGCATACGATCCTCGAGAATCCACTCGCGTTCTCGCGCCGAACAAACGCGAACAATTTTCCTCGCGGTAGCGTAGCTTCGGAAGGAGTATTTTAATTCGCACAAACTTTCGTTTCCTCTCATTCATTCGCTTGTTTCGCCACAGCGGATTTGCGCGCATTTTTTCCCCACGGAAAAGCACGCCAGACAGCCACCTCCATTTCAACGTTCGGGGCGACGAAATAACTTTCAAATTAGCGGTGCGTTCCGATAGACGGGTCAATTAAATACGAAACGGTTCTTTTTTAGTGTCAATTTTTACGCGGTATGCGGATTAGGTTTTGAATAATTGATTTTTGAGAATTATTAAATAAAGGCGAAATTACGCGACAGCGAGGTGTTGGTTAAAGTTAAACGTAATGGTTTGTTTAATTGGGCACGAGGATTGCGGAAAGGAAGTTTTAAAATACAAGGAGTTTTCGTTAGTCTTACAGCTGGACGCGCGAAAGGAGGGAGAGCAAAGGAAGTTGAGATTCGGTAGAAAATCAGAACGGTTGAATGGCACGGTGAAACCTGTTAACCGAGGTCAGGGACTAATTACTTGATTACGTAATTGCCTTCCCGCTCCGACAATCACCCTCCCACAGCCCGTCGCGGCCGGCAAACCCCCCGCAGATTCACCCCTAACCGCGTGATCCTCGCCCTGAACATCTTCCTGAAAGAAAGAACCCTTTTAGCTCGAATTAATTTCCTTTCCCGTGTACCGGACGCCATTCACGCTTCAAACCCTATTAATTCGCAAATCCTTCACTATCGCGTGGCAACAGTCCTCGAACAGATACTCAACAGAATCCACTGTACATACGTTCCTCTCACACTTGCACGAAGTGTACAACCCTCAAATGCGAGGAAAAACTTCTCCCATAACGTACAATCAATTCCATATACGAAGTAAATGAAGAGAATAAACCAAATGTAGGATGCGAAACGGCAGAAGACAGAGCTGGAAGCTCTTCCACTAAGAAAAACGAGTAAAAAGTGATGAAATTCGCGTTTTTGTGCGCGCTTGTAAGAATTAAGAAGAATAGGTGGTCTGAATCGACGTGTACACCACGTCCCGCTTCGTTTTCCTCCTGTTTTTTAACATCCTCGCATCCTTCGTATTGCATAGACGGTAGCGCGCGTAAGAGGGAGTATTTATACATAACCAACTTTCTACGGGGTTTGTCGTAGCGGCGGCGGCGGCAGGAAAGGAGGGGAATTCTGAGGGTGCCATGGGGGTGTGTTGCTCTATCTAACGTCGCTCATGGAGCTCGTTAGCGTTGCCCGTGGCAACACCCTTACCTCGCGGAGCCCGCACCCCCGACCACCAAACCACCCCTCGTCTTGCGAGTGGGGTACGAGGAGAAAGGAGAGAAAAAAAAGCTTCATGTCGGGCGCATGCGTGCCCGAGTCCACCATTCGCCATCGCGTCATGTGTGCGCGGGTCCTGTACGAGGGCGACGGCTAACGGGGGTGGGCACCGCACAAAGAAAAATTCGGGGGCGTCTGGAGGAGAGAAGGATTGAAAACGACCGTTACGATTGTTTAACGAGACCCTGTTTCGCCGTCTCTCTCCCCGAGACGTTCAAGCTTCGCCGGGTACTTGCGCGCGTGCCTGAAGCACACAAGTTACTAAAGTTTCTACTGGTGGAGATATGGATAGGGACTATGCAAGGAACGTTGTATAGATTAAAGTGGAGGATGATAAAGAATATAGTTATAGGTGTAATATATTTTCTAGGTCGTGACCGATGAGAATGGACATAATATTAGGAGATTAGAATGTCTTTGATATAATTGCTAAGTCCTGGATGAGAACGAAATGAAATGTAGGGTGTAAAAGGGATGAGAAAAATATGATTTGAGCTTTAGCTGCATGAAGCATCCGCACGTAGTAATTGAAATCTTCTCAGAAGTAAAGCAGAAGATCAGTGGTATCGTTCGTTCCGTCCTCGAGAAGTCGAAGGTTCGCCACGGGAAGTGTATGAAACGACGGGGAAAATTTGCTGGAAACGTCGACGGTGGAAATCGAAGAGATCAAACGAGGGACAAACCGTGCCCTTCCGCGTCGACGAGCAACCCGGGGCCCTTTCTTTTTCTCTAAATTAAATCGCGACGCCAAGGATCCCGCCCGGAAGTATCTCCTCTCCCTTTCGAGACGAGTACATCTCACCAGTTCGATGCTCACCCGAGCTACGGCAATTTCCTTCGAGCGAATGGAACTGGAGGGGCGAACGGGGGCACGTCGAACATCGGAATTAATAACAAAGTAATTCTATATTGCGCCGAAAGATAAGGCCGGTGATATTAATAATGGCATTCGTTGCTCCTGCACCGCGGTGGATTTCATTAAAAAACCAGCCACACGAGGCGGAGAGAAGAACGAGAAACAGGGAACGCGACAGGGGGTGAAATGGCGAATGGCAAGACGTGGTGGGGAGAGGAGGGTCGGAGAAAAAAGACGCAAAGAGGAGTCGGAAGAGAAAGTAGAGAAACGAGAAAGAGACGAAAGGGGCAGAGAAAGAGAGACAGAGGTGGAAAGGGAGAAATACAGAGGAAGATAAAGAGAGACAGAGTGAGTGAGAGAGAGGGAGAGAGAGAGAGAGAGAAGGCAGGGAACCGCTGCGTAAGCCCAGGCCAGATCCGCTTAGGGGATGTAATTAAAATCGGAAAAATGTGTTTAATGAATATTCATTTGTGCCTCGATCTGCTGATATTAAACGGGCTCGGCTCGGCTCGCTTCGAATATTGCCATCCGCCTCTGCGCCGACGGCACGCGGGGCGATTAAAAAATAGAGAAGAAGGAGAAGCTAAAAAAGAAAGGAAGAAAGAAGAAGAGCAAGTCCGTACAGATGGCTGCGGTGATCCAAAATCGACCAGTATTGTTTCCTTCTTTCTCTCTCTCTCTCTCTCTCTCTCTCTTTCTCTCCCTGTTTCCCCCGAATTTTATCGGCGGTTCGACGATATTTTTGCGTGCACCCAAAATCTATAGGGTGGCCAGGAAAATATGGCAGACGGCCGGACGCGCCGCGACGCGATAAAAGTTCACGAAGCTTGAAAAACGAGGCTGCGCGGCGATTCGGCGTTTATGCCCGCCGACCGAAACCGCGTTATCTCGCATTTTACGAGATTTATGGCTAGGGATATCAAAATAATTGGATACCGGGAATTTGTTGCCTATAAACAGCTTCCCAGACGCTTTTGACTTCGCCCCCTCCCGCCCACCTCACCACCGCCACCTGGTTCCCGATACGGGGATTATTTTCGTGCCGTAATTTACGTTTGCGTCAAATCGAATTAACTCTTTGATCTTGCTCCCCGTCATTGCCATTTTCAGCCTCGATGTCAATGGAACGTCCGGCTGAATAATTGTATGTTGTAGCGATGAAACAATTCGGATTCTACGGTAATGGTCGAATAAAGAAGGTACAAAGCGAATGACAAAGGGATAGACTGCGACGAATGGGATACAAACGCCGTAATTTGCGAATGCTACGTTTGTGAATGGAAATTTGGATACTAAAAATTTAATTCCACAGATTTTAATATCCCTCGGCCCCCGAAGTATACCTTGGAAACCCTTGGCGCAAGACAAAGGGATTTCGCTTCTTTGATCTTCACTACGCTGCTAGAGGAACATTCGAGCAGCACTTTGAGTCGACTTCGAGAAACCAATCGTGTCCTAGACTCAGGAAGATACTGTGTGTTTCAAAACTATAGGCAGAACTTTAAATGATTAAGGGACTTCATAAATAGAGACAAAAAAGTTGAAATACATAACAGAAAACTGAACACCTCAGGAACGATTAACACTACTAAAATCTCTCGTTCCTCTTGAATTCTGTTACCCACATAAATTTAACCCCTACACCTGAAGCACCGTATATACCACCAGATAATATCCAAGAAACTTACTCCCGAGGAACCAAACTAAAATGTAAAAAAAAATCGTCAAAACTTAATGAGCCAGTGTTGACAAATAACTTGTAACCAACCTGCTCGGTAATGACACACAAGTTATCGTGTTATCGTCAAAAAGAAACTGCCCATCTAACAGACAAGCACCCCCCTGGAGACTTTACTCCAACTTACGCAAACGTGCGAGCACCATGTCCGAAGACGCCCAGCATCCACTACCGTGATGACTTTCGATACCGAAAGACACGCGCAGTAGTATCGGCGCTGTTCGACTCGGCAAGAAGTTCCTCCTTTGATCTTCACTTACAGTAGGAAAGCGAGGCACTCGAGTGGCAAGGCTCGAGCCTCCCCAGGGGGGAACTCCGGCCATATCTCCAATTTTTCTTGGTACAAGGAGGTCGCGCGAAAACGTCTCGCGTAGATCACTCGTCCCCCACCCCCCTCCCCCCGCGCGTAAAATCGCCATTCTTCCCACCGTCCTGCCCGCCCTGCTCGGCCGCGACGTTTCATTTCCAGGGGCGATGCGATTTCGGGCGCATAAATCGCCAGCAGCCAGGAACAGAAAACACTCGCTACCACCTTCCTCCCTTCTTCGTCCTCCTCTTGTTCCTCCAGCGTCTTCCCTGGCGTGTGCCCTACCCCCGGTCTCCTTCGAGGGCCCTCCCTACCCCTTGTCCCGGTTTTCTTGCCCAGAGGGTGCTAGAGCCCAGAGGTGGGCGAAACTTTCGAACGAATTTGCATGTCGCTCTCCTAACGATTTCCTTCTTCGTGGAGAGAGAACTCGGGCCCTCCATCCCGTTCATCGATAAAAGAAATGACGTTGAATAAGGTCCCCCCACCCCCGCCGCCCCCTCACGACCCTTCGTTTCTATGCAAGATACTCGCGATAGCGCCGCGAGATTCGCCCCCAAATATATATTAGGGGGGCTCATCTTGATACGGAGATTGGTCTTCTTCGACGAGACCGAGGGAATATCGATACTCGCAGAGGCGAAAGCCTGCTCTATTTTTTTTTGCATCCATGGTGGTGAATATTCAAGAGAAACTTTGCAATACAGCTGCACCTAGGAATCATTAAGTCAACGTCTAATTCTTTCATAGTGGACGATAGACGAAAAAGACGATAAAGGAACGTACATTTACATCCCAAGTCCTTTTACTCAATCTTAACACCCCGAATGGTACGAGCTTTTGGAAAATGCCGCCTTAAGTCGGTCAAGCCTCACGAGACGTAGATAGCGAATACGAATTTCGAAATCAGTGCGACTGAAAAGAATGAGATAATAGGTCATAAGGGAAAGAAGTTACCATAATATTAGGTAGCCAAGAAACACCCTGGGACGACAGATAAAACACCGTAGCCACGGATGGCGAGCGCGGAAATCGCAAGCCACGACGGCGTCCACAACAACAACAACAGCGGGGACAATTCTTGCAGCTTGTTGACAAGAGACGGGGAATCAGCAACCATTTGCGTTTCCTCTTTCTCCTCCCCCCCCCCCCCCCCCTCCCACCGACAGCCCCTCTGGATCCCCTCTAGGTGCGTTTATCTTCCATACCCTATTGATCCGTAAGTGATGGTGCTCCGGAAGGTGGAGGGTGTCCCCTGACGGGGGTGGATCGGTTCTAGGGATGAGTAAGGGCGGTAGGTGGTTTTCACCGTGAAGGGAACGGAGGTCGGACCTCGTACGATTAGATCGAGGGAAAAGAGAGAGTGAGAGAACGGAGGAAGGAAAGCGGGGGAGGAAGAGGGAAGCGGAGTGGCTCTAAAAAACGGGCTCGCGGAATGAAATAATAATATTAAGATGGATAGAGGTGGGGCGAGGGTGCAGGATCTTCTGTAGGTGACGAGGGTGGGAGAGGGTGAAAGGGATGGGCGACAGAGGCTGACAGTGACGCAAGAAGCTTTTTCATCATTTTCAAACCGCCCTGGTCTAACCTCACCCTTGAAACGGCTCCAAGCAAATCCATACGCGGCTATGCTTTCTCTCTCATCCTCTCCTCCCCTACCTCCGCTCCCACTTTTTCCCTTCTTTCTGTCGAGACGTGCTCCCTATATCGCGGGGGATGAAAGCCCTGGCTAACCAGGTAGACTCGCTCCTCGCGCGAAACCCGCGTATTTAATATCGACGTTGTGTTTGCGCCTCACTGCGAGAACGCTTGTTATCTATGTAACAGCCAGTACATGTATTGTTAAGACAGCGAGTTAATTGTCTCTTCAATGGCTACAATCATTTCGAAGGAATTGCATTAATGAGTGCGCTGACTCCATTTCACAGATTTACGCGCTACCATCATTGTCAAATTATTAGTACACGTTGTTTTATGTATTGATAAATTTAGTGCAACCTTTCCCTGGAGTCTGTAAAAACTGTAGTATAATGTCGCGCTAATTTTGTTCTGTATTTTTCAACGAATAAACTCGAACAGAAGAATCAATTTTCCTCAGGTATACACGTAACGTAGCAGTGTGTTTATTATATAATACATTCCCTTAAACAACGTGTCAGAATTCGATTTCACTCTAAGACACAAACTTCCCCCTGGTACGACCATCTTGGAAAGCCTGACCACCCTCTGACGGACCGCGTCCCATAAACAGGGGTGCGTATCTCGAACTGCCCTAATGCTCCACATCCCCCGTAGCACGACCATCGACGTAACAGCGGCCATCTTTACGAGACACCCCCAGTAAACAACAAACACGTTGAATGCTTTCAGTTACAGCCACTGATATCGATCAAATGAAACTTTATAATACTTTCGCACTCTGTTACGCACATTCCTCAGAGATGTCTGGAGCCACTGTAATTATCAAGGGTACTATCACTTTTGTAAAAATCAGGTACTCCTCGTTTTGGCAACGGTTAGCAAGGGGCAGGTGAACCGAGCGCGGGTTGCAGATAAACTGGTTGCTCCGGGCCCAAGGTGGAACTACGATTGGGCCAGACGCGTGCAAATCTAACGAGAGGGGATAAGATCATTCCGGTTCTCGATTCTCAGGATCCCACGGATCTTGCTTCCTTTCCGGCTCGTGGCCTTGTGGATCACTATGGACCACGTGGAAGTTCCCGTGGCGTGCAAAAAGTCTTTTGTATGCGCGCAAGCTTCCTGTCACTCGGCCAAGGAACTTAAATACGAAGTACCACATGCTTGGCACGTACCTACAGTTGATTCGGTTCACGTGTGGGATCGACATTTGAATTCTTATTTCACTAATATCTTCAATGAATACTTGATATTCAGCTTGAAGCTACAGTATGTACATTCGTTTCATGCAACATGAAAATGACATTTGAGGCACCGAAAGAGCAAAATAAATATTGAATTGCATTCACGTCTTTCGTAAACGCATCAGCTGAAATTACGTTACACACCGCTATCCTAGGCACTATTTTTACAGGACGTTCCTCTCTCCAGGCTACCCCCAAGCGACATCCCTCAAAGACACCAACTTTATCTAAGACACCCAGCGTAATTTTTTACCCTGCTAATCTTGAAACTCAAAGTGCCATCGTAGCTTTTATTTCCTTTCTATACACTCCTGATTCGTCTTCTTTTCATTTCACGCCAAAAGCTGACTAACCCGCAGCAACGTCAACTGCGCCACCAGCTCCATTCGCGATTGCCCCGAGACCAGGCAAAAGGACGCGGGACGGAGCAACAAAACATCGCGTGTGTCGCGACGAACGATCGATGCTGAGGCAAATTCGTTATCGTGTGGGACGATCGCGAGGAACGTGGCGAACGGAGTGCAGAACAAAAGGGTGCACGGAGAAGCGAAGAAACGAGCGGAAACGCGAGCTCGAATACGCGCGGATGACTGAAAGTATTGGAGCAGGTTTCAAAGCACGGGGCCCCCACTGGCCCCCCCTTTCCCCTTCCTCCTCCTCCTCCTCCTTCTCCGCTGCCCGGGCCCCCGGATTCATGCCCAGTTTTTATCGCGGCCCTTTGTTCTAGTCCCACGGTGCGACCCTTCGCGCATACGTCGCATCACAATGTGTCGTTTTTTCTTGTTCCGGGGCCGGTTCGCGTAATGGGCCCTTTGCACAGCTACCTCCAGGGCTCCTTCTCTCCCAGGGGCGTAATTCGGTGGCGCATCTGCTGGATATTACCTTCGCTTCTGCACACTGTTTCACATCGACGCGAACAGCAAGACAATCCATAAAATCCAGAAAGATTCCTCGTTAATTTTTCAAAGTATTGCAGATTTCTTACTAAATCGTGCGATTTATCGTTATGGTTCCGGTGAAGCATATCTCGCGTCTGTTTCTTAGTGGTTTATCAAAATTTGCAAGTGCTCTCGCAATACTATCAAACTTAAAATGCGATTCCGCGATGAGATTTGATATGAGAGTTTTCTATCACAAGACAAAAATCTCAGCAACAACTAAATGTAAACAATAGAAATAGTCGTGAGAGATAAGATTGTTGAAAATATATCATGAAACTTGCCTCAGGAGAGTTTAATTTAATTTCAGGAAACTAATGACAAAATAATTAAAAGATAATAAAGTAAGGAAATAATTGTCTCGTGAGATTAAAGTCTCATGCGAGACAAGATATTTCTGTCTCATCGTGGATTTGCACTTTTACACTAAAATTAAAATCTCAAGTACCAAAGTTACATCGACTTTGTGCACAGTGGATCGATTATCAAGAAGCTAAAGGCACTGACGAATGACAAAATTTTTTCGAATTCTGTTAGATCTATTGGGTGCAACCGAAATTGGGGTACATCCCTGCGCCCTTGTTAATGCATTTGCATACCCGCGCACGCCCGTGCCTGAGAATCTAAGCGTAATACAATGTCGACGAAAGAAGAACGGAAGACGTGCCCCTTCCGTAGGAATTATACGAGCATCCCCCCTTACTACCTTCTCGTTATTTTTCTTTCTCTTTCTCCATCGGTGACACGGACGGATGTGCGTGTGAGCATCGTTTTTCATATGCGGGCCCGTTAATTCGTGCGAGATCACGTCGCCAGCCGGTGATCTAACGCGAGAGAGAACCAGAGTTCTATATTCGGATCAATGTCGAGGGTGGACCACTCGTGGAAATAAATGTCACGGAATATTTTTAATAATGGCAGTCGTATATCTTTCTATACTCGCATCGAGCGTGGGACGTCAGCTTCTCATCAGTCGAAACCTGAAGAATTCTCGTTCATAAAGCAACTACGTACAGGTAACTGAATACGTGATTACTCCAGCTGGACGTGTCGAGAAAATGAAGGACGGGAGAATTACTACCGCATACCTATATCATTATCTTAATCTCTGATACTTAACTTAAGAGGGAATCATTGCAACAAGAGTCGTCATCTCATGATCAGAATTTTACATTACACATTCCCAAAGTGTACACACATCCAAAGCACCAAGCAACAAACCCAAAACGAATACAGCGTATTCTGCATAACGTCGACGCTACAAAGACTTACCACGAAGGTCTCGTGCACGCAAAAGCGATCCGGGTTACGCGATTACGTTTACGTGCCGTTAACTGAATAATTGCCCGTGACGCAGCTTTCCCGTGGAAACGGGAGGAAAAAGAGGGAGAAGAAAAAGGTGGCTACTAATCGGTGGTCAGGCGTGTAGGAACTTAAATTTTTCCCCGGAGGCCGAGCGGCGGGGTATTTAGCATACTAAAGAAAGCACCCGCGGGGCGCCCGGCTCCGTGGAGCATTCGTTTTAAAAAGCGACTTGGCGGACGCAGCTTTCGAGCTGCGAGCGTACAATAAAAAAAAAACGAAGGGAAAACGAGAGAGAAGCAAGTTAATTGGGCGAGTAGAATCGATGAGATGTTAATAAGCGTTCCGGCGTCGTGGACCGAAACCAGAGGTCGTTTTCGACAGTTAAAAAACTCGTGGAACGAGCTCGAGAGACGGAGGGCCGACAATGAGTACAGGAAAGACCAAATCGTTCTCGGTCGTGTCACGAGAGCCCGGAGGATGGTGAGGGGAAGGGTCGGCGGAGGAAAGTTGGAGTCGGCCTCCAACCCCTTTCGTCCAGTCGCGGCCGCCCTCGATCAAGGATAATTGCATTAATTTATTCCCGATCCGCCGCAGAAATTCCAGATCCTTCGGGCTAATTACGTTATTAAACGAGCCCGCGCCTCCCACTTCCTCGGGATTACGTCTCTCCATAAAATTCTCCTCGAGGAGGAGAACGACCGAGCCGGCCCTCCCTCCTCCATCCCTCTGGCGAGCTTTCTTTCTTCCTTGCCACAGTTAAATTACAATTTGTACGAATCACGACCGCGGAAATGCGCGGCAGGGGACGGGGCCTGGGAGTCGAGAGTTCTTAAAAAAAATTATTACTATCAGAGCTGCCCCGCCTCCGCTGCCCGAGACGCGGCATTCTCTCGCCGATCAATGGAGGCGAGTGACAAAGGGAAAGTTCGTTAAGCAACTCCCGCGCAAATTGTCGATCGCGCTCGCAATTAAGACGCCGAGGACGGATAGAATCCTGTCCCCGCGTCGATGGTAACCGGCTGGGTTGGAGGAGCGTGGGATTGCTCCCTCGAAACTGCCGCGGGATCGATCTGTCTTGCATACCGCGCGATCGTGCCTCGGAATAGGCTAAGACAGCTGATGCCTGCTGCACAGGATATCGCATTTACATAAGGTCCTGATTTAAGGCACGCCAGGATCGCGAAGACGCGCACCCTTGCACGGATGCCGCATGAAATTTATAATTAGCAGGGGCTGGCTTTATGCAAATGCGAGCAATAATAGCGACGACGTGCAGCGCGAGCGTATCGTGTTACTCGTGCTTTTTCTTCTTAAATATTCTTGCTCGGTGGTTATGTAAATCATGGAACGACGATACTGGTGGAATCGTTGTATTGATGCTATCTCGAATTATTTATCGGCAATAGTGTGGTTATTATGGTCTTCAATAATTAAACAGGGGATGCTTCACGAGAATTGAAAAGCTCCACTGGTATCCAAGATTCATTTTTGTGTTAATCGTTGGTAGATATTCATTTTCAAGACAGAATTTTAATTTGAGAAAATCATTGTCAATTTCGAGCGATATTAATAATAGGGAATCTGTAATCAATGGTTTTCTCTGACTTATTAATGAATCTCGAGCAGCCATCGTTTCAACCCCTTAAATCAAAATTCACAGAAACGAACTGCTGTTTATGAACCATTTCGAGGATGAAACGGAACGTCACTGGAACAGTGAGACGGGAATAAATCTTTAATTCCAGAGAAACTTTCTGCATTCAATTATCGGGGTAAAGGAAATGGCGAAACGCGGCGAAGAAACGAAGGGGCGATGCAGGAGTACGGAAAGAAACAAGGAGAAATGCGCATACATCAAAACGGAACGGCCCTTTGGAATTTCTAATGAAGTGTGTGAACTTCAACCCGTTTTCTAGGCGTAACCTAATTAAGTCCCGGACGCGTATGCAAATTTTCGCTCAGCGGGACACGCAGAGGTTTAAAATCAGCCTCCCTATTCTGCACTCACCCTCTTCCATCCTCTTCCACAGAGGGAGAACGTTCGTACGACGATTTTGCACGGCACGCATTCGCAGTTGTCGCCGGATCGACCGTTAATTAATTAATTTTACGCCAAGGGGTCGCAGCGAATTCCGTTGCTGGATTGAAATGTTCAACGGGTGCCAATGGATAGAAGGGAATTTCGATTAATTAACTCTGAATTTGCGCGAAAGAAGACATCTATTGAATAAATACTAAGCTTGCCTTGGATTACTATTGCGTTCTTTATTAAAAAAAAAAAACGTTTCAGCTTCAAAGTATTTAAACGTCCAAGTAATAATTGAATAGCTAAATGTTTTTGAAATATTCGATTATTGTTAAGTGAAGAGTCCTTGTCGAAAACACTGGACCTGCCAAAATTGAAAAAAAAAAGAAATTTTTATCGGAAAATGCGTACTACTATATTGTAGAATTTAATTTTTGGTATTTACAGTGTTTTCTACAAAGACTCTTCAACTATGTATATTAATCTTCTATTTTGTAGCACTAACTACTTAGATTCTCATATCAGGTCCTTCAGTGATTGTCACGATTGTCATGATTTATGATTTCTTTCCGTTTGATGAATTGTACGGATATCTTCTAACAATCGGTGCACAGTGATCATCGATGTGGATTGTTAAAAGGAAAAAGCACAGCGATCCATAGCCGATAGGATGTATGTACCTGACTCGTGGCACGTGGCACTGAAAACACGATAATTTGCTGCATAGTCGCAGGTAGCGCGAACATATTTGGGGTTGCGGCAGGTATACGCCTATATATCGAGGCGATTCTGAGGGGTGGCTTCGTCAATCAATAGATATCAATGGATATTCATCCCCATCGAACCATCGGCACTATTGTCGATACACGATGCATTCAGCTGCACTGTGGGACACGCAGGTTGCGCTTTGATGCACCATCCTGCGAATTAAAGAGATCGTTGACAAAGCGACGGACACAGGTTCCCTTCTGTACAATTTTCAATCTCTCGACTCTTTTGACTGAAATAAACTAACAATGTAGAATGTCTGCAGAAAAAAAAACAGCTATCTATATTGTGAACCTGTGCCAAGCAAGTGGAAATTAATTAATTGGTAATGCATTTATATAAACTAATAAAGGAAGTATGGAAAGTGGGTTCAGTATTACAAGATGATCAACGGTTTTTCTGAAAGTCTCAAATATAAAAAATCACGGTTAGGTACTATGGTTTAGCTATTGTTCGAAAAAATTTTCTTTCGAACGGAAATCGAAAACGTATTTCAAAAAGCAAAAAGACAGAGTAGAGGGTTTCTATACTTATTCTGTATTAAACCGCATCTAGAATGGTGATAATTGCCTCATATTCCACGAAAATCACTGTGATTAATATAATAAGGATGATAGCAGGAGATTGTTGGGGGAGTAATCTGCTCAAGTATCTCACTTAATTTCGGAGGACTACTACAACCCGGAGATTAACTCGAAAATGATCGTGCTATTAAGAATCACGATGCTAATTCAGAGTTTAGGGAAATGTATCGTAATTCAGTTGAGGAGGCTTTCTAAATTAACACTTGTACAATTTTACAAACTCTTCACACATTTTGCAATTAGGTACATGTTGCCTATTACCGACTAAATAAAACCTCTCAATATTTCCATCATGGTTAAATATTCATAACACATATATTTTATCGCCCATTTTCCAGCAGACACTTAAACCACCTCAATTAGTTTAATTACGTTGCATTCAAAATTCTTTCACCACAATTATATTACATAGCAAAATTCGTCACACATTTCGAATTTTCATAGCTTTCCATTAGGCCCGTAAACTCTTCGCAATTTGCAAGTCTCTTCATTTCCATACGGATATTATAATTACAAAGCCGACCGTCGTGCACAACGCACACGCGTTTCAGATACCCACGACGAGCTTTTACCCCCGATCACACGCGTGATCGCGGCTAGGTCCACATCCATTAAAAACTGGTAACTCGATATCACGGTTATTGTCCTAACGTACTCGACAAGCACATCTCCCCAGAAAGTTTGCTTAGTTATGCAGCGAACGGAGCCCGAAGGAACCGATACATTTGTTATGCAGGACTTCTAAACAATGGCTCGGGGACGGGCCTTCTCGTCAGCGGTGTTTGTTCATCCGCACGATTCAGTATCGTATCGTGCTTTGAATATTTCCGCTCCGGAAGGTGAAAAAAAAACAGTAACGTATATTGGGTCTTGTGTACCTTCTCAGGCGGGTATTGTTCGCTTATGTCGCGTTCAGTGGTTGAAATTCACAAAAGAAGAATTGTTCGAATTTAACAGGGATGACAATAAAAAAGAAAAACACTGACGAATCAAAGAAATGATATAAAGAAGTCTAAGAAGCCCTTAATTCTCTGAATTAAATAATTGTGGGGAACACTTTGTACGCTCATTGAGTGCCGGTCAGACATTCCATTGCAGATGTGGCATCGCGAAAAGTAGAAATAATCGAATCTACATTGTCCGCAGATCAAATGAGGAACCAATTGTACAAACATATAAACTAGGGTACTACCTGAAAGACAATATAGTCATTATACTTTTAAGGTGAAGTCAACGATCAGGGTGGAATTATTCTCATGCATCTCGCGGTGGTAACAGTGCGCAACAACGGAAGAGCTCCATCAGCTATCGCTCCCTCTTCGTTTCATCTTTTTTTTATATATATGTATATATAGTTATCTCGAAAAGCAGATGTCACGGTAGCATCTCTCCAACGCTTTCACGCTTCCAGCTCTATCTCTATGATTCATATTTTTCGACGTGCAACCGGTTTTGTTATTTTCCCCGTCACACTTTTTTTTCCTTCCTTTAACGCGGTTCAGCCTGCAATGTCGTGTATACGTTCGGCGAAGAGGAGCAGAGGAGTAGAGAGAGCGAGAGAGGGATCGTAGGGTGAGCCGATAGGAAAGACAAAGAGGCAGGGAGAGAACGATGAAGTGGATAACGAGGAAGGAAGGGAGATACGAAGCTGGTCCACGCTGCCACGTCGAATGAGTTAACGGACAATGGCGGTCCACGTTAAAAAAATAAAGGAAAGAGGGATGGAAGGGCGAGGGGAGGGGGCCCTCATTACGAGGGGCGACCCCGGTGTATTTGTCGATAAGGGGGCCTATATGCAAATGGCCGTCCCTCGGCCGGCGACGGAAGAAAAACTTTCCCTCTCTGTTTCGCCCGTTTACTCTGTTTCCCTCGGTGCACGAATAATGCCCTCTGACGGTGCGCCAATGTAGAAAAAGGGGGGTATAATGTATCGTAATCAGATGATCAATTATTAAGAGCGCGGCAAAAAAACAACGAGGGTTGACATACGACTGACAGGACAGAAACGTGTATCCGGATACGCGAGGGGCCCTTCGTTCCTTCTCCTCTCACACTCTCTCTCTCTCTACTCACTCTCTCTTTCTCGTGGTAGAATTCCACGGGCTGCTACGAACGTAATCGATACCCTCAGCGATTTTAGAATATTCATCAAACGTGTTGCATATTTTATTTTGCCCGTGTTGAGGACGCTTGGGAGGAATTCTTGAGTAAATGTGTACTTTTCTTCAGCTTTAGGGGCGAAGGATACAGGGATAGTGTGCTTTACAGTGAAATCTGCTATTTTGTGACAGAAAAGCTTTTATGGTTACGCTAATTTACACGCTTGCTCAGTATAGAGTACCTACCTATTCTGAGGGTACTTTATCTTTCTGTGAAATCAGTAAATTTCAAACAAAAAATATAGAACGCAAGGTAAGGAACTGCTAGATCGAGACCAAAATGACTATTTAATGGATAACATTTTCCTCAATGACGAAGGGATTTTTGATCAAACCTGCAGATTCTAAAAAAAATCGGAATCCCGTGCAAGTCTATATCATGCACGGGGCACGAAAAGGGTTTAAGCAAGTCCCAAAAGATGTACTGACATTCCACCGAGGAAAACGTAGGGATATTCGACGTGGTTCTATGGATTTTTAAGGGTAGTAGGTCGTGTTAGAACTCACGGGAACTGGTTTCGTATCCTGGAGAGACCGATCGTTACCGACTTCGTTACACAACTGTTAGGATAATCTGCGGCGAGAATCATGAGCCGTGATACATGTACGAGGGTATGTATTGGTCGTGTCCGGCCCCGGGGGTGAGGGCAGGTGTACCCTCCGAGAGAATAATTAATATTCAGCGAGGAAAAAGTGGGCGAGAGCCGGCGATGGTCTTCTTCTCTTCTGAACAGTTAGCGCGTTAGCAAACGGGCCGCATCGCTTCTAGACACGCAGCTGGTCCTCCCAAGAAAGACTCCGACGCCAATTATCCTCGTCTTGTCGATCGTCCCCGTATCCGTAATTGTTTAACGTTTCGATCTGCTGACCGGCACCAGCGGCCCAAATTTCGTGGGACTGATTTTATCGCACTTCGCGGAGTCCTCTGGTATTCTCAGAACTACTCCACTTCTGGGGTACCATTGCCTTCTGGTGACCAAAAATGGATTCTGTATGGTAAGGTTCACGAAGTCGAAGCTTTCGCTATGGTATTTGAGGATGCACAAGAATGCGAAGATTAAGTACCTATTCTTGCGAGTAAGAAAATAATGTAACAGCAAACTTATAGAAACCGTAAGTTCCCTCTCATTTTCTAGTAACTACATATCCAGCTCTCGTGTGACCTTATACCGAATCCTTCAGGAGAAGGGAAATTCGATCGACACCATCTTCGAATTAAGTCCCCGAACTTATAAGGCGTGGTTATAACGGTAATCGACAAGTTTCGTGAAATTATTCAAAGCGCGACTTCGCCAGCAAATTGTAATCCGCTAACATAGATACCGTTAATCTTCGGCTAGGATCTCGGTAGCCCTGATAACGAAAGCGTACAGTCTCGCGGTGCAGGACGAATTGCAGCTGCAGAAAACGAGGAAAACTTGCGATCAGATAAGGGCGGGCAGCAGGGGCGAACGGGCGAGGTATAAAAGAGTTAGAGAAAAAGAGATAGCGGAGGAGGGAGGGGAGGGTGGTGGCGGAGTACAAATTACGACCACCCGGAACTGGTCCCGTGGCCGTGTTAACTTTCGTCGCGTGCCTTCAGGAAATGCCTCAACTTTTGCAGCCACGCGTTATCGTCCAGGCATTATAAACTTTCCATTGCTGGGCCTTTCCCTCTCCTTTCATTTTCCCTTTCCTTGTTTGCCTTCATTATTTACGACGCGTTAAAGAAATTTACGGCCCATCCTAGCGCGATGTTCTAGAATTTGCATCCTTCAAGATCCTCGGAGAATCTTACTCGTAGATTCTTTCTTTTTCATAGCTCGTATGAATATTTTATGGACACTGTGTCCATAATTTATAATGGTGGTCCGTAATATTTAATATTCAATATGTACATTTAAGGCGGTATTTATTTTGATGCGTTGATTGGCACTATAATAAGTTTCACTATGGATTATGAACGTGTTGGGTATTGTTTTCAGGTACGAGGCAGTGCAGCTGATTTATCGAGAGGTGACCAGCGTTTATAAGCAGTCGGATGTAGACTGGAAGCTTATACACGACGCGGGGTGCACCAGGGACGACACCGACTTACCGGACCATGTTACCAAACAGAACGATCTCGATCGTTTGATCACGGGCACCTTTAGATCGTTCCTAACTGCTCTACCTGCTCTGCCAACGATCGTAACGATTGCAAGGTAAGGAGGAATGATGGGAGGACGATTCTTATGCTGATAGAAAGAAAAAACCTTATTTAATTTCACTTTCATTTGAAACATAACGTGGCGCAGGAAATCGACATAGTGTCTTTTAAACGAACCGAATTCTTACGCTATCAAAGGCACTTGAATGAAAACACTTAAAATATTAATGCCTGCAAAGCAGTGATATAATATTATCGCATCCCAAAAGGTATAATAAGGGAGAGAAGTGTTGGTAAAAAATGGAGGCAGAATTTTCCAGGTCAAAGTGGAAGCTAGGTGATCGTGTCTGATACCAGAATTAGGCACGACGTCCATTTCAAGGGAAGAGCATCAGAATGGTCCACGATAAAAGTCCGACCGCGAGACGTGTTTTTTAAGGGGCGTCAAATTGAATTCCAGCTCTGCACGTCTGTATTCGAAAGTACACAACGCCGGGGTCGCAGATGGCGTGGAAGAAGATGCTGGGAGGGCTGGGAAATAGAGAAAAAGGGAGGACCGTAGGGGAGGCATGGGGTTGGGCTGGGCGAGGGGTGGGTTCGTGGACGTTCGTGGTACCATCAAGCCCCACCTTCCATGTGGGCAAGGGGTGGCCTCGTAAGGGATGCACAAAATCATACCCCGACCTTTCGCCGCTCGTTGTCAGATGTCTCTGTCTTCAATGTCCCGCGACAGATGCTAATTATTCCTTTATCACCGTTCTACGCTCTAGTTGGCCGAATGATTAAGGCGAGACACGGTAATCCGTTTCTCAGTCTCGCCAGCTTGTAATAAACATGGCTATGCGGCGGGAAATTGTAATTTATGGGTTACACATTGCTGGATACCACGACGCCCGCGATATCATGGCGACGAAACGTTTCCAATCGTATATGTACATGTATCTTTGTGGAATCATTAGGATAGATAATCTAGGTTTTGTTTATAAAATATAACATTTCTTTTCAACGCTATTCTCTAAGGTTTGCTGTCTTGTTTAGTGTTAAACTATGCCTATATCTGTATAAATTCAAGTATATCTCTACAATTGCATTCTGTATCCAAGAAGTTCTACCTATTCCTTGGAAAAATTTGCCTACTGCAATACTACATCTTGTCCCATTTATCTAAATTAGGAGAATGCTTTATTCGTACTTTTCCTCATTTTTCTTGCTGTAAAATGAAATCCGTATTATGTACCGATACTCGTTCTGCTGTGGTAAATACTATTTTACGTTATTTACCAAAGGGAGAAAAATTAAAACTGCAGAGGGACTAGGACGTTAGAGACTCCGAATCTTCTCGCAGGATTGGCTAATAATGAAATTGCGCGTCTGGACCGCGAGCGAAAATAATAACATCAGCTGTAAACGGTTGATTTGGCGCCATCTCGTGATGAGATTATGGAAACGGCACTCAGACTTCCGGCGGTGGCAGAAAAAAAATCGATTTCATCCCACTCGGCCCACTTCCAACCCCTAACCACCCGCGTTTCCATCCCCCTCCAGCCCGAGGACTCCTGACTTCCGGGGAAGACGCGAAAACGCCGCCGGATGTCGCCTCTGGACGGCATCGGGGTTCTCTTGCAGTTTGCCAGACGGCGATTAAACAGAAACAAAAAGTGAAAGCAAGAATTACGAGGGAAAAGAGGCTGCTCGCCGCAGTAGAAGTTTGATCAACCCTGGTCGGAACCTCGTAGGATTTGCTACAGACTGTTGACTTAGACTCTTGGCACGTTCTTCGTTGAATTGTAGTGCAATAATCTACTTGATATTTCGAATGCATTTCTATTACGAAGCAGCCCGGGTTGTTTTGTTAAATAGGTTGATGGATAATTCTAATAACAAGGAAAGGTTCTCATCTCTAAAATTTTGATTTTTATAAAACTTGGCGGAAATGTAGGATATGTTGGAGTATGAAAGAAGCAATTTTTTTTCTACGAAAATCCACTCTGAAGGGGTGAAATCATCCCTTAAATTTATCACATTTTTTCAAACCAAGCGACAGTTTTTTAAGACACTGAACAATTTATTTAAAGTTCTGTCGTATCTAGTACCTTTACAAAGTGATATTAAAGAAACGCGACAATTTTGAAGGCACATTTCACTCCTTCAGGGTGACTTTTAACAGGAAAAAGAAATTGCTTCTTGCGTATTCTAATACATAATCTCTACATTCACACGAAGTTTCATTAAAATCAGAATTTCCGGATTGGTAACGTTTCTTTGTAAAATTTAAGAAATTTGAGCGTGTAGGGGGGATGCACCATTTGTGGTCACTTTAAGGCATTGTACCAGTTTTGGCTACTTCTTAAAAAATATAATATTTTTCCGTGTAACCAATAAATGTAACCTTATAATTCTAGCGGTATACTAAACAAAATATTTATGATGTGAAATTCCCCGCATAATAATAATCTGCAAGCAATTTAAAATTAAGATAATTATGCACATGGCCAAAAAACAGTGCAATGGCCACCCTATAGTATTTTTGAAAACAGAAGTACAGAAACCACACTTGTTTGAGAAAAATAGCGTGTACTACTCTCAAATTCATAAAAATTTTTATTTTAACCCTGTATCTGAAAGTTACTCTTACTATTAATCAGTAAAGAGTTTCGTCCTGAGAAAGCATGAATCAGATGGATTTTCCTGTTTTTACAGATCCAGCGAGGACGAATACTGTCCCCCTGAAGACGTCGATCAGATCCAATTGGGGGTGCTAGACGAACTTCGTCAACGTCTAGGAGAAGTGGACGTCCGTTTGACGTACCAAGATGAGGAGACACATTAAACGTCACCGATTCTAAATACCCCTCATTATCCTCTTCCTAAAATGTACGAAACATTCAATGAAATACAATAAACGTTTTTATGAAAATATCCACCTTCGAAACGGTTCGTTAGTCCTCGTTCCCTTTCAACCTTTGCACGGTACTCGAACGTGAACCTCGTTTGAGCGTTTCTAAAAGCTCGCCTTCTCTCGCGAGGGCGGAATGAAATGACCCTCGAGCAGATCAATTACACTTCTTCCCAGTAATAAAGGGAAAATAAGTGGAGAAGTCCGAGTTACCGTCGGTGCATCGAGTCAGTGGAATATATCAAAGGGTCGGGGAGGAAAAACGATAGAGAAGGAGGAAGGAAACTGGCACGTCTTTGATCAGAGCGACGATTTACATAAGATCGGTGCCACTGGTCCATTATGAGAGGCGAGCACAATGCCAACCTGAAGGTTGGCGTCTTTTTTTTTTGCATCGAAATACCCCTGCACCCCTCGGTCGTTCCTCGTCCCGCCGGTCCGTCCCATTTGCATACCGTAGGCCAGTTTCCCACACGTCTTAACAGCGATCGTTCCCTCCTTTTCCTTCCCTTACATCCTCCCCCTGTTCCCATCTCCCTCCGCTTCCTTTACCTTCCAAACCCCCCTCCACACTTTTGCTCGTCTCACAACCCTTTCAGCTAGCAGCGACAAAAAAGCCAGAGACTACGAAAAAAATACGTCTTCCTTCTTCCAGGATGCTGGCGTTTCCTGGCGAAACTTTTCTACGACGTTCCTCGCGTGCATGCTATTCAGAACGCACCACCCTTTCGAGTTCGAAAGTGGTCATGAATGTGGGAGTGCGTATGGTTTTTGCTCTATTGAATTTCAGCTTGACGGTGATCCATACCTCGCGCGCAGCTTTATTCTGAGCAGTTTGATTTAAATAAATGCTATTTGATGTATGTATGCAGGGCGAGGCACCTAACTTGATGACTTCAAATTATGTATTCGTAAATTACTTGTATAAAAAAATATTTAAGGCAATAGTTCGTTTCTCGCAAACTTACATTTTTATCGATATACGAAGATCATACAGCAAGTAATAAATTTACGAGGGATTTATAGTCGTCAAATTAGACGCCTGTATAGTTTTTATAGTATGAATATTAAATAATATGAATACCTATTAATTAAAGCTTTGCGCATGTAATAACCTACATAAAAGTGTACTTCTGTGAAGTCTAACTACTGTCGAATGAAAACTCCATTTTAACGCTCGATTAGAGTTAGGTACATATTAGGAACAAGTAGTAGTGTTCGATTAAAGAAAACATAGCGAATTATTCAACCTACTACGTAAATCCCTTTCCTTTGTGATTCGCAATGTTACTTAAAGAAGCGCGCGAAATGAGTCATGAATCCGCAGTGAAGTGATCGTGGCGCGGCACGTTTCAGGGGCAACGGGCGATAACGCTCAAATAAACGTTAAATGGACAAGGTGAATGCGGAAGTGCGGTTGCAAGGAAGGGACGAATTTTAAAGAACCGCAAGGAGAGTTTACGAGCTGCCAGGCCCGCGTAATGACTGTCGTTAACCACGGCGCTCTCTTCTCAGCACGGTAGAGCCCAGACTTTTGTATGCTAATGACAGGGTGGTCCGATTTCATCCGGGCCGAGTAGGAAATCTTAGGGGTCAACAGACCCATCGTTCCGCCCGAGTTTTAAGTCTCCCTCGAGCACCATTGACCTCGAATTAAAAACGGGCACGACCTTCGACCCGCTGAAAACTTTACGACGGAACGTGCTTTTCGCAAATTCATTGACGAACGCGCGTGCACTGGCGCACAGTGGTCGACCCTCCTCACGACGGCGTTCCTTATTCGTACGGAATTAACTTTCGGTTGGGAACTAGCGCACTTCGCCGAGCGCCATGGCGAAAGCGAGTTTACGGGACCCTCGGGACGACGCTGCGCCATTCAGTAAAGTAACACGTGCATTAATATTCATTAAATTGCACTGACTGGTTTAAGGAAATAATTTTTTGGGGACGCACGACGCCGCGGCTAACTTTGGAGAGTGGCTTGCAACTCGCGTAGTAGTTTTCATTATGTTCGTTTATGTGTTAATATGACAACCCACTTTGGTAGGTGTTTCTTTTTTTTTTAAGATTTTGATGATATATTAAAGTGGGAGATTTTTCCGAGGTTAATAGGACTATCAGGAATGTTGCAAACGAAATTTACTTGAAAAATATTGTTCCGCGTGAAGGGTTCTACGTACTTTTAAACATCCCATTCTCTCCGATGGCTGTTCGGATTTCATTCACCCAGGTGACACCGTGACATTGGGTTCCAGGGGAATTATTCAATACCAGGCCTGGCTGGCAAATGTACAACCGTCCCTGGCACCGTAATCCCGCATCCGATTTGCATAAAAGAGGAATACAAAAAACGCAACAGAAGGAGAAACAAAAGTGGCAGCAGTGTGGAATGGAAGAGCAGCGGGCAACGAGCATCTCAACACTGGAAAGTGTTTGGTGTTAACTATTTTTTATGATAGTAGATTCCATATATGAATAGAATTAAATACTCGAGTAGAATACAGAAGAAAACTCTCAACTACTCCGTCACTTCCATAACAGTATTCCTCTTAGAGATCTTCGAAATTAAGAAATTTATGATAATATAATAAAATCCAGTGAATATAGTAAATTGTACACTTCAAAGTATAATTTTCAAAGAAAGTAGAAGCCTCCTCACAACCTTAAACTTTCTCAACTCCAGGCATCGCAGTAACGAGAATTAAAATTCTAATACACCAAATACGACTTTGCATCTGTAATAACGATAAAACAATAATAAAATAAAAGTCGTTTTCGCGTGCTTAGAATCACTCGACGACTTTCCACAGTTTGCACAGGCGACAAGTCAGCCGTCATCCCGAAACCCCGAGGACCCCTGCCTACCTGACGATTATGCGCGTGACGAAAGAGATCTTCAGAGAGGCGAGTATGCTAATCAGCGGGCATAATGCAATATCGATACGCCGTGGAAAGCCAATTATAGCGTGGGGACCCAATGGTACGCTCTCTCGCGCGTACGTACGTCGCTCTCTCGGGGAACGTCTCCGTGAGAGACGGCATAAAGGGTCGGCGCATCGGTGAGAAAATGAATAGCAAATAAAAAAAGAAAAGGAGGAAGAACGAGGACGGGGCCCTCATAGACAACGCCATAGGCGGAGGCCTCGCCGGCCGTTGTTCGGAAGTGCTATTTGTATTTATTCGGGCCCTTTGTTCGTGCCTCGAGATCCACGGGGAGGAGGGTGGGGCGAGCAACGAGAGGGACAGAGAGAAAAAAATTATTCAGAGACGAAGCAAAGGGTGAGGTCCACTAGTCGTTACGGGACTACACGGCGTTTCGGTCGGAAAGATAGTTTCAGTCGGGTCCCGATTTTATTTCAAACGCGTTTCGGTTCGGATGCCGTGACTTTCCCAATTTCTGTCGAAGCAACACAATCGAGCCAGCCCCGTTATAGGGTAAATATACCAGTAAATGGACATTTTTTACTAAAACGAGTAAAATAAGTTACTAAAATAAGCAACTAATTAATTATAGACTTCTTCTAGTTTCTCGCTTCATATCCAAACAATTTTCGCAACACGTGAAATTAATCGCGCTGCAAACATAATTTTATAAAAGTGTCCATTTACTAGTCTTAAGTGTTCATTTACTGGTGCGTTTACCCTAGGTGGCTCGAAATAATTGGAGGATCGCCACCTGTGGTTTTATATTTAAATAAAGAACTTGACGCTTTCATAATTACATTGCTCGTAAAAATATTATCATTTGCAATAATCGCTGATATTTGTCGCAGCCTACTGCATTGTTAAAAAAATTCTCGTCCTCTAATTATTTCACGCGGCTCAATAATCAACGAGCTTACACAAAATTTCTCCGCAATTCTGAGCCGCAGCTACACGCCGTCGCGATGTCGAAGATTGATCATTGCGCGACTTTTTTAGCGTAATTGCGAGAGAGAGAGAGAGAGAGAGAAAAAAAAACGGGCGCGCAGATGTTCGAGCGGCGAAGTTAATCCCCGAAATCGAATTACGAGCAAGCGTTCGCTCCCATCATGCAGATTCCCTCGTTCTCTCATTGGGTGCAGTATGTGACGAGATGATCGCATGTGTGTGTGAATGCATCTCGTGCAGCGGATGCAACTGCGAGTGGCCAGTAGCTCGCAAAACGACTGACCGCTCGGTGCATCCCCATCGGCGCTTTTCGAGCGACCTCGCGAGTGACGTGTCAGCGTGATCTCTTTTCTCAAACGTTCCACAAACCCTCCGCCCACGCGTGTCATTGTGCCTCGCTATCACCATCGACCTATCGATCCAGTGCGTACGGCGGGGAGAGAGGAGGCCGCGCGAATTTAATCATAGAATTAGTAAGATTAATCTGAACGTCAACGGGGGAGGGGAAGATGTGCCGGGTGACGTTTCGAGGCTGAGAAAGGAGGAACTGTCAACTGTGTAATAAGCTTTTTAATAATTCTTACATATTTCAAGTTTCTCCTATGCGGTATCCGATACGCCGCGTAAAGGAAAAAACGGACAAGTAATTTCATAATGTCGCAAAACGAAGTTGCGACAGCTTTTTACATGGCCTCCCGTTGCGGGGTTCGGAGAAGTTTCGTTATAAGTTTTAATGGTACATAAATAAACGGCGACGTTGTAATAGAGTTTCCGCGGGACGAGTTTCCACGGGGTGAGATTCGATGCAGAAAGGTAACACGGTCCTCGTTATAAATATTCAATCGTAACCGTGACGTTTTTCTCTGTCTCGTCGCCCGCGTCACGTGAGATCCGGACTAGAGATAAGCTTAATTCGCCGAGCATGTGCTAGAATTATAAATTAACCCCGCTGCGCAAAGACCCGTCGCTTTCCCTGGGATTATAGAAAATTAATGAGACGTTCTGACACTCGAATTCGTCGTTTGTTACGCGAAAGCGAGCCACGTTTTATATAGTTATATATTCCAGACTATTTAGATACTGTATTACAGCGTCTCCGTCTGAATCAGCCGCTTACTCCTTTGAACTTTGCCTCCGATCAAGCGTCTATCCGCTTTAAAACCACGCAGCCGAACTTCTCCCGTAGATTCACCTTGTGAATTTTGTAACAATCTCAAATCTAAACTCGTAGACACATTTACAATGCCCCTTGATATATTACTACTAACAGAATGATCCACTGTGATATTACAATATCCACAATTTTCCTAAAATTGAAATTCTGTGAAATCAACTATGAACTAAATAGCAAAAATCTACAAAATCTCTACTCTACACCCAAAGTGTAGTCAACCTCGACGAACACTGTCCGAAGCAGGAACACAGCAGCGAAAGAATGTTCCTTTGAGAGCCAGGTGAAAGCTGCAACTCGAGAAAGGACGGAGCGTGCCCCGGCGAGGAGTTACCGCGATCCGCGAGGCAAACAAGATTTTTCATTTTACTTCCATTTTGCTTGATATTCAATCGTGCGAGGTGAACCTGCCAGAATCCGTCGCCGATAAGAGCGGCGAACAGCGGGCGAGCGGGCAAGCGGGGTCGGTTGGTGGAGGCTAGGAGGGAGGGGATGAAAGTGGTTCGGCGGCTCTAATACACGCGGGGGTGCGTGTAATTCCGAGGCCGCGCCATATTTTAACATCGTTCCGAGTTACATTATGTTTCAGCAAAATGGTCGGCGCACACGTGGCAGTGCCGTCGTCGGGGAGGGTGGTTTATCTCGAATACACAATCCCACCCCGGGCCACCCTACCCTGCTGAACGCGACGCGGCGCGGCGCGGGAGCGGGTCTGCCGCACAGAGGGCGGTTCAAGGGATGCAGGGGTGAAGAAAGGGTGGAGGTCGACGACGACCCCTCGGCAACCAACGCCCACCACTAGCCACCCTCCCCTCCGTTCCCCAACCCCGTTAGCTTTTGCGACGTCTACGGAGCGAAAGGGCGGCGGCGAGGGGGGTTGGAGGGGCGGCTGGGGGAGAAGAGGGGGTGGGCGAGTGGGTGGCGGAAAGCAAACCGGTACGGCGCGCGAGCTAACGACGTTCTTTCGTTTTTCGCGAAGAAAAGAGAGGGCGATAGAGGGGAAGGGGTGAGCAGGGGTAGGGGGGCAGCGCCGAGGGGGTGGAAAGAGAGACGGCAGACGTAGGGAAGCACGAGGGAAGAGGGAGACAGGGTAAAGAGAGGGGAAGGAGGAGATACGAACCACCACCTTTCTCGTCCTTCTTTCTTCCTTACTCCCCCGCGCTCTGGTTCTTTGTGAACATAGACACGAACAGAGCGGGAGGGGGTGACTGTGCAGCAGGTAATGATGTACCGCGGTAAATTTCCTGCGGAAAATTACCCGCGCGGTTGGCCGCGGAGTCACGGGCCAAAAGGTGATCATTCTCTTTTTGCTGCGCGCCCGGCAAACATACGTATATACCGGCGGCGAGTGAAAGTTGCGACAATGCCGACGCGATTTATTGAATTATTAACAACAACCCGGCTGGACGGGGTAACGTTGCTCGCGCTCCACTGGCTGAACGGAATTTTTGTCTCGGGCTGTTGTTGTGCGCTCTAATTGTTCGACTGGGAAATTTTATTTCGCCGCGTTGGGACGGTTGTTCATTTTTTTTTAGCAACAAATTACCCAACTCCATTATACGAAGCTATTATCTAGTCCATCTGTAGCGGTGGGGGTTATTCAGAATTACCGTGTTTTATGGATTCAAAAGCGGTAAGCGTATAATAAAATTGCTCGAGCAGAATCCCTCCCACCTTCGTCAGCACAATACAACCATCATTCCGCAATTTTGTATCGAATAAAACTTTCCACGAGTCACACGAGTAAAAAGGAGGAAGAAATCGCTGCCGTCCCGGCCGTTCAATTAATTTGTTCTGGATAAACGAAGCACGACAGAGGAGGACGCAAACGAGGACCTTTCGAGGGGGAGGCAAGATGTCGGGGAAGAAAAAGAAATTCTTTCCTGTGCAGCGGGGAATGCACACGGAAAGCCCTCGAAGGCGTATCGTGAACGAGACAGCCGATAATTTGTTTTGGGCCTCGTCTCTCCGCTCGCAACAGAGCTACAGGAGGAAGCGAACTTTGCATTGTTACGGAATCGAGTGTCGCATTCGCTGACTGCCGACAATTTCCAAGTTTTAATTTGAGTTTGAGGATTCATTAGGGACATTATGCTCCGGCCGGCAAACTTCCAAGCAGCCACGCGAACGCCGCCCCGTCCCCCTCGGCCAAAGTCGTCCAAAACACCACCCCCATCCCCCCGCGCTGATGTTATACTACTCGAATCTCGGGGCACAGATCGAATAATTCCGTAGTCGCGGATCGTGTCCCTTTTTCCTCCATTATCCAGCGGCAAGTTTTTCTTCCACGACATCGAGGGGAAGAGGGTAGCTGCTTAACAATTCGACGCGTGATTGCTCGACACTTTGGAACACGAGTTCCTAATGTCCACGAGTTATTCGATTCGCGTGGAGATCAAATGGACATTAATTTACCATAGAAATTCGGTAGATGTATTTATATAAAAAGATATATAAAGGCGATGCCCAAGCTGGTATCCAACGCAGTTGCATTCGGACTGCATATGTTTATACACATGTACGCTATAATTGTTTATATTTTCCATGCTATGAATAAATCGTTTCCAAATTTCTAAAAGTAGTAGCTTAAATAGTATCGAAATCCTTCCTACTCCCAATCCCAACGAAAAGATCACAATACACAGACTCCAACTTACGATACAGTATCAACTATTTCAACTTAAGTACTTATCACACGAATCCTGAATTATCTCATAAAGGGAACCCTTGTTAAGGACTGACGCATAACCGTCTAATCCGTGGCGAGTCGTCGGACCTACGTACCTCGGCGTGGGTCAGAAGGACGGCCAGCTGTCGTTCACTTTCACCTATCGCGCTATCATCGCTCTTCTCCCCCGTTTTTCATGGGGGGTGGGAGTGAAGGTATCCGTTGCCGGTGCCAAGATCGCGAGTGAATCGATACGAGAGGTGGATGTGTACGGGGTCGGCCGATGGAGAAAACCGGAGGATAGAAGGGACACACGGGTAGAGGGGGGGTCAGAAAGGGGACGGGGCGGGGGTGGTTTTTGAGGGAGATGTTTCGTTCGTAGGCAGTAGGTCCCCCACCCAGCCAGAAGTCCCGCAGCATAATCTCCGTCCCTCTGGCCCGTCTCTTTCGCATCCCTCTAACCCCCTCTACGCTGAAACTCGCTCATCCTCTGTTCCACGAGCACAGCCCTCCACCCATCTCCGGTGTAAACCCCCTCCCCCCCTCCTCCCTCTGTCCCCGTTCCTTCACCCCCACGGTTGCCGTGACGTAAATGCCAGAGAAATGGGCTGGAGGGTCTGCGAGAACGTGGCGTGGGCAGTGACGCGTGTGCACGCAGGAAAACTCTTCTTATTTATATGCTCCACGCTGCCATGGCGAATCGATATTTCGCATGAGTTCACTTGGAAAGAAAAAGGAAGGAAGAGGGTCACCTCCCCCGCGCCAAACCCACCCACACGGCGGAGGCGGAGAACGATTTCCTTTTCCGCTTTTATCCGAACGATGGCTACTTTCTTGCGCATCCTGTTCCTACCCCGACGACCCACCGCCGCCGCGATCGCGAGCGACCCCCGAATTTACGACGCACGGGCTCTGCTCTCGGCCTTACGTGTCGGTGCGTTTACTCCGGGCGCGTAAACGCATCCGGACGCGCGTTGTTGCTTTTATGTTGGTTGGGAAGATGGCTTTTGAGGGTTGGAAGGGAGTGTATGAATTTAGGATGGGAGCGAATAATAATAATAACAAATGTGTCTTGCACAATATTGCCACGTCGACATAGGGAGTTGCGAAAATTCCAAACTGATGTGTGAAAGCAGTAAACCAATTTATTCTACCTATCGCAAAATTTGTTACTGCGGTAATGGAAGAATACTTCCACCCCTGAACCAGTTTTCTCATAAAGTAAAGTGTACACTCTTCTTCTTACGTATCACGTGGCCACCTTGAAGATTCTTACACATCGCGGTTGGCACGATCGGGTGAGGGGTTGGGGGTGCTCGAGACAGAGCGAAAAAGCACGAGCACTGGGGGTGGCCAGAGAGATACGAGAGGGTGGACCGCGGTAGGAAGCGGATGAAACGTAGTTGGTTCGTATCAGCATAATGTAGATATCTATTCCTTGCCTCTTCCGTTAGCTTCGAGGTTTGGAGATGGCTGGAGCGCGGGCACCAGGGGGAGGGGGATGAAATTGAAATGAAACTACCCGAAGGAGCAGACGGCCCCGCGGGTTTCCAAACCCTGGAGAAAGATTAAAACGCGGCCGAATGGATGCGAAAGAAAGTTTAGTCTGCGAACTATAGTCTGCCCAAACTAGAGCCGATCTCCCTGTACAGCTGCACAGTTCCTCCGCGAGTCCGATGCAAACACTTTCCGCAGCCGGCAACCAACAGCGAAATCTCAACTAAATTCTATATCGAATGCTTCGTGTCGCCAGCCCTTAGCGATACTTACATTAAGTGCTTTATATGTCCTCGTGCGTGGTTAAATGGCTCGCGGAATTCAATTTGTCTCTCAACGTGCCCTGATGTTAGTCAATTTTGTCGAACAATCTTCAGCAAGCAATTACGTTTATAAACTGCGTGCAAGATAATATTAGGTCGGGGCAAAAGTAAGATTTCTTTTTTACTATATCTACTTTTAATTTTACCAGAAAAGTGGCAAAGGGTCATTGATACTCAAGAGAAGTACTTCGGTTAAAAATACATGTAGTTTACTTTTAATAATTAAGTACTTTGGTTCAATAAAGCGAACGAATTTTTGCATCGACCTAATATAAGAATCTATGTAGGCACTCTGTTAATCGTTCTATTCAACAGAGCTAAATAAAGACTGCCACGAATCGTAAAAGAATTCCTTAAACGGCCGGGCACGCTATCTCTCTCGTTATCACCGGCTCTTCCTCCGTTTCTTATTCTTTCCAGCGCGCCGCGAAGAAAGTAAGCGCGTGGCGGTGTGAAATGGAATTAATTATGAGAACGTCTCAACAGGTGGGTGTAGACGTCTTTAAACTCTCTCTCGTCTCTTTCTCTCTCTCTCTCTCTCCTCTCTGTCTCTGAATCCCTCACACCCCCGGCCGGCAATTCACCCCGCCTGGCCTCCACCCCTTTTCGCCGTGTCCCGGACCGTCCTCAAGTAATTTACTAAGAAAATAAATAGAGGACGAGTCCCTGGAAAAATGGAAGGTTAAACGAGGGCGTCGGCGCGCGATCTTCAGCTTCCTTAATTGAGAGAGAGGGAAGGAGAGAACGAGGAAAACGGCGAAAAAGGAGGAAAAAGAAAAGGGGGGAGGAAAGTAAGGGAACTGGAGCTCGCCGTAAAAGAATGCATCATTAGGGATCGAAGGAATCAAAACACTATTATGGAGCGCGATGTGGAATGCCGATTTAAATTGATTTCAACCTTGTTAAGAACCCAGCCTCTTTTGTTATGAAACAATTGAAACTTTTATAGTAATTTTTTTTTAAATGAATGATCCTATAGCTTTGTATTTGACATTGTTAGTGACACCATAATAATAATTATAGCAGAATTAAATTGTTGCTCATTAGCAAGGAATTATTGATCGATATCGGCGCATGGACAAGGATAAATGATGCAGTTTTGACAAACTATAACTGCCCCCTTTGTGCCCAACCATTCGATTTCTAGCTGCACTTAGGTTTGTCAGATCGTACTCGACCTTCGACCTCTTCAGGATTGATTAATTGACTTTTAAGGTATATTTGTATCGTCACTATTGTACCGGGCTTCTATTGTAAACCGCAGAGCCGACGGTCCCAGGATATACGATCTATCAAGTCCTTTGTCGGGACACTTGGCAATACACCCGATTCTGATTTATAAGTTACGAATATCATGTTTCTTAAAACACTATTGTTAAGAAGAGCATAAAGATTAGATTGCCGTTATTGTGCAGAGGAATATAAATATCGTAAATAGAAAAGACTCAAAGAAATTAAGCTTTTTTTGTTCCCCATTGATCTAAATTCAGTTTTAACATTAAGAACTATTAATAAAGTCCTGAAATATTTAATTCACTACCCTTAATCATTCTGTAAACCTTGCATTGCATTAAAATATCCTGCTAAAATTCTATTTAAATTGCATTGTATAAACAAGACTTTACGATTGGAAAAATTTCGATGCTCAATAGCAGTAGCCCCCTAAGCGAAGCCAAATGAATGAACTTGAATCGAGTGAGTATGACATTCGATATCCACTTGCCTCACCCCCCGAGATCAACATGACTGTTATTCGAAGGCGCATGCGCCGTGCTCGAAGGGGTTTCGCGCTCTTGAAAATGGAAAATTCGAACGGCGAGTTTTTCTCGCCCTTTTCCAGCCCTCGTCCGCGAGATCCCCTCTTCCCTCGGCACCCCAGAAAGGTCCTAGAAACTTCTCCGAGGAAAACACCCTTCGCCACTGAACGCAGCGCGTCAAAGTTTTTTTTCCTTCGACGAATGCATGTATGCTGATTTATGCGATCTCTTCCTAGCGAAAGGAGAAACGAGCGGTCCTTTCCCACGTTTAATTTAAACATCCAACGTGTGTGTTCTACCTGCCCCTCGGATAGGGCAGGTGTGTAGTGACGCGGAAGAGAAAGAAGATGACACGTATCAATGGCCATTGATATTCACGAGGGATAGAATGCTAAACTGAGCACCATGTGATGCACGAATATCCACTGAAATTCCTTGAAATGGCTCTACAGATCGCTCGACTGTTAAAAAACACCTCTTTCTTTTAAGATAGGTGTTTCCTATTCTTCATTACTCGATTAATTTAATCGAGTTCTTCTAAATTCTTCTAAATATTGAGGAACTTCAACGACATTTGCGATACTACTTTCTCTTTGTTGAAACATAATTTTCTATAAGTAACCAAAAACTAATTCCAAGTTTAAGATATAGTATACAAATATTTGCCTGAGAATCAATTTTACTGAAATAAAGCGACTTCTTTTATTCCAACAACTTATATAAATTATTTTTGGTTATTACAAGTATCCAAATAAAAACACGACTTCCTTCTTTCATACATTTCCAAATTCTCAAACTATTTCTACATAAAAACCCCAAGAAAGCACGCCAAATTTTCTGTAACCTCTTTACGTCACAAAATGCCCACAGATTTTTAACGAACGTTCTAGATACGCCATAAAAATTTCGCTGTAACGCGAAATAGACGGCATCCCCAGTTGAGAGAGTGGCTGCAGAATACGCGGGGGCGGAATAGCTGGCGAAAAGATATTGATGACAACGTTAATAATGGATCGGGTTCTCCGTCGATGGATATCATTAACGATCATCCGCTATAGTAAACTATAGTGGCTTCGATCAATCATACGAAAGCCCGACGTCGTCGGCAGGCCTTCTTCTTCCCCGTTCCCTGTCCGTCTCAGCCACCTCGGGTGCCCCGTGTTGTCGTTTCTTCTTTCACACCCCCGGCGCAACGACGTCTTCGTCTTCGAATAATTCCCGCATAGGCCGGGATATCTTTTTCCTTTTTTTCTTCCCGCCTCCCCTGTCCTGGAGGTTCGCCAGGATCCATTCATCACCGACATCCGAGGGCGCGAACGGAAAGGAGGCAAAAACTCGAAGGAGAGGATGAGAAAAGAGCAACGAACAGCGTCGCCACGGCGAACCAAGATGGAGCGGCATCGTTATAGCGTCTACGGCTACCGACGCGACCGTTGCGACGATTATCAATAAATCACGGAAGTAAACACCGAAACAATATCCTCTAAGGAATAAGAAGTCAACCGGTCGGCATCGTTATGATGACCCGTTGTTTGATGCTTGTGTGAAATTTTTAAGGGTAGATGTTTGAAGAAATTCATTGGAAACAGTGTATACGAGTTCTCTGTATGTCAATAAGGAAATTACTCTTTTCGTTTGCTCTTAGAATTAGGATAAGGGGAATAAAATCACAGTAACCGCGGAAATACCGTCCGCAAAGAAATTCGAGAGCCGTGAGGGTAGTCACAAAAGCTCGAATAGGTATATCGATTGAAGATGTTCGATTAATTCGGGATTAACTTATAATATCCAAAATTAGATGAATCTATGATACCCATGCGTCATTGTACCTACGCCCGGTTACTCGTTTCGGTACGCATCGCCGAAAGTTCTGACGGACCTCCTCTCGCTAGCCTGTACCGCAGCGACCCGCTGGCGTAGACCAAAATAAAATTAAACGTCGTTTGCTTTCACGCTTGAAATGCTGTTTCCCTGAAGCGCCGTTGCACCCCAATCGGAATTCCAGGATGAAGAGCATGGAAAACCGTGCAGCGGCGCGCAGCACACGCGCTCGCGCGCGTGGAAAGCGTAAAAAAGGAGTCTGAGCGATTTCCATCTGGAGCGACCTTTCGTCGCTCGGGGAAAGCGCGAGCGTGTAAAAGCTCGAAAGCTGGAAAAAGCTTTTCGGTTCGGTGCCGGTCGGATAAAAGTTCTCCTATACCTCCTTGCGCCCCTCCCGCCCCTCTCGCCCTTTACCCCGCGCCGCCCTCGCGTACCACCTTCTTCTCGCTCCCTTTTTCGTTGCCCCTGGTTCACCCTATCTCCCTGTCCCTCCGCCGCTCGCCCGCTCCCCCCCCCCCCCCCCGCCTCCCATTCGCCTCGCGCGATGGAAGGCGAAGATTGAAGCTTACGCGAATCGTCTCTGTGTTCGCATATTCCGTCTGCTCCTCCACGCTTTCCCAGTCACGTGTGTGTTCCCTCGAACGCACACGCGTGTGCATACACACGGACGGCGCACACCCTCGCCGGCTGAACGTACGTGCCCTCCCTGCTCTGGTCGCGCGCGCCTATGCGTGTGCACGTATGTGTGTACACGTATATATGCTCTATCTCTGTTTCCGTCTCACTCGGCTGGAAACGCGCGCGCTCTCTCATTCTCTTCGGATACAATGTGTGCGCGTCAAGAATACACGCTATTGATCGCGGGTGGATGGGAGAAAGAGGCAGGAAATACGAGAAACCGGGCCCCCACACCCCCAGCCGCGGCAAACTCCTTTCCTCCCTGTGTCCTCCACGTGAGAGGAAGAGAATGTGACGTTATCCCGGCAGAATTCCTACGGTATTGCCGTATACTTGATTTATAAGGATGACTTTCGCGAATGGAAAACTGTAGCGTTTCTTACCGTTGCCGTCCCCCTTCTCTGATATTCCATTAGTATCGAATAGAGGAGGGACTGTTTGCGAGTGATCGAATCAAGGGGATGGGACCAACGTACAGCATTGGTCGTAAATTTAAATTTTAGTTCTTAGCGAAATATGAATTTTTGGGGAAGTTTGAAGGAAATCGAGTAGCTTCCGTGGTAGAGTGTTTATGTGTGAGAGATACTTGATCCTAATTGTAAGTAGTAGATGTAAATGATAGTTACCTACGCCTGCTTGATTGCTCTATTCAAGAGTGTAAAGATGCAGATCCACGGTGAGACAAAAATATCGTGTCTCACGTGAGATTTTAATCTCACAAGACAATTATTTCATTGTTTAATTATTTTTCAAAATATTTTGTCATTAGCTTCGGGAAACTAGGCTCTCACGAGACACGTTTCATGATATATTTTCAAAAATCTCGTCTCTCGCGACAATTTCCATTATTTACATTATTTGTTGCTGAGATTTTTGTCTCGTGATAGACAAGTCTCGTGTAAAATCTCATCGTGGATTCCCACCTTAAGACTAAAGAAAACGATATTAGTTTCGTAGTCTCTGGTGGTTACGAAATAAATATAATTTTTCTATTTACGTTCGAATGATTAAAATTCCTGAAAAGTTGTCAACATGCTGACGCGGGATGAGAAAATAATTGGTAGCGCTTGCTTGATCCTCGGGTCACTGTGATCTAACAAATGGAAAGTTGAGAATAATGGTCGTAAATTGAAGAAGAAATTAATTTGTACTTTGCATATCTGCGTTAAATCAATCTCGGAAAGGAAACGAGGAAGAATCACCGAGCAACCGTCGCGGTAACAATTACCACGGGTAATACCTGGGAAGTTGCGACACGCTAATAAAGTTAAGTTCTTCTTCGGGACCAGTCAGTCTGACTTTCATCCTGAATGGAGATGAGGAGGATGGAGAATAAAGTGTCATTCGAGAAACGAAGTATTCAAGATGTACACGTTCCCTTGGAATATAGCCATCGTTAAATTCGACTATTTAACTCTTTGGAGTAATAAATATTTTTCTACTTGAAAAATTTATTTTACCCACATTTCCCTGATTCTAGTATTTAAAAGTATCTTTAACTACTTTTCGAAATGAAACTAAGGAAATCTTCAATAACCATTCCTGTAGGTTCTACTCTAAAAGTATTGCTTGCAATGCTTGTCGAAGCAGAAAGTTGCAAGATTTTCGTCCAATGCAATAAACACGTGTAAACTTCGACTGGCAACGATACACGAACACAGCCCGTGTAAAATGGCGTTGGTCGAGGATTACTAAGATCTCCTACGCGTATTTGTAACTTCTTTCAATACAGACTAGGAAGAAGGGAGGTGGAGACGGTATTCGTCGGTAGGTTCGAAGGGAAACACATACCGAGGATCCAAAAAGAGAGGCAGGCGTCGCGACGCCTCGGATCGATGCGCGTCGGTGTGCGCGCTCAACCCCAGGCCAACATGGACGCGGATTTACGAGGTTGAAGTGAATGGAAAAAAGAAGACGAGAAGAAAAGGGAACGGTCGTCGTGTCTCTTGATCTTACAGTACGACCACCACTGTGCACAGATATTAAATAAAATGCAATACCAAAAATGAATTAACGATGTCGTTTCTAACTTGCACATAGCTACCGAAACAACGAGCATATGGCTATGGTAGAAATATTTGTGAAACAACAGAATCCATGGAAGAACAATTGCTAACTAAAGATGTACTGTTACATTTGCTCCTTCCAAAATAAATGTCCAGCTGGGTAAGCATAGGGAAAACGGCCCCACCACCAATTTAGTATTTAGGTGTACCAAATACTCTTTGCCAAAAAGACACTGAGAGAAATTTCAGATCTCTACCTCCTCTCGTTAGGCTGATATGGGGATAACAACCCTAAACTTTACTATTTATTTTCTCAAGAACTACTTAAAATATTTGAATGCTTCAAAATGCAAGTAGGGGGTACTTTTTAGCTCTACTACATACATTTTTTTCGAAAAAAAGAAATCTGAATGTTCTCTCAGTGTTTTCTTATGTAAAGAGCATTAATTGATAAAAGAATATTTTTTGCCTGAATGCACAAGGAGCAAAAGTTAACACTTTAAAAGTTAACGTCAATATTGATAAACGTACAGAAACTTTCCAATACAATACAACCGCGATATTTCAAACTTCCCTTAGCCTGAATTCACAATAAATTATTACAGACAAAAAGTGTACCTGCCTTCCAATATTCTTAGGTCAGAGGAATATGTATCCCCTCCTTTTTACCAAGAGAAACAATCGTAGCTTTCCTCTTTCAAAAGTGAGTCATTCGTTTGAATGTATCGGAAACGTATTCGAAATAAAATTTGCACGAGCCAGACGACTTTGTTCCGTCTTCTCGCTCCGCGCCATACAAATATATGCCATCCTTTAGACTTCCTTGGGGCTGCTTGGAAAACTGACGGAATCCAGGCTGGCGGAACTCGCCGGAGCGCGTCCCGCTTGAAATTCCGTCGCGTTTTAATATTTTAACCGTGTATCCGCGCCGCCGTACCGCATTAATACGAGCGAAAAAACAACTCTCGAAAGGGTGGCTCCGGTATACGTCTTTTGTTTTCAGTCGTGCGAGCATTTTCGATGCAATGGCGCCGAAAAGAAGAGGGCCCCGGCCGACCGAGTAATGGGGTGTCGCTGGCAGTCGCGCATTTATAATTTCTGTCCCCCACACCCCTCTTTTCGCCCCGACCACTCCACGTACTTTATTCTTTCTCTCTTGCAGGCTGCCAGGTCGAAACAATTGCTTTCCGCCCGGCAGAAAGGAACAAAACTGTCTGGGGGTGGCGAACGGGGTGCGGGGAAGGGGGGAGGGGTGCGAGTTGCAAGATGAGTTACAGCGACAGCTCGAAGATCTGATGGTATCCGATGGCTTTGTTTAACACGGGGAAAAACACTTTTCTCCCCCGTGGCGCAGCGCAAATCATTCACTTACGCAATTAAACGGAATTTTACGAAGCCGGGTGATAAACAATCTGCAGAACTATTTTCGAGATAATAAAATTTCATATTTCAGTAGCAAGGACAACATTTACAAAATTCCCTGTAGTTGAGTTCTACCTGTTTCAGATTTTCATACGTTGAAAATGTATATTAACGGCTTCGGCAAGCCTGGTGATTGTGCTTATTATTAAAAAGAGAGGAAGAATCTGCGCTGAGGCTGCAGTATCGCCGAGAGGAGCGCGCATTAATTCAATAAACTTGATGAGGAGTGATCGTGCCAATTTATAAGGATTATCGGCAACGGCGGTGTCTCTGTCTCGTTTAAGACAGACGGGAGGGGCGCGGGGGTGGGATCGAAGAATGAGAGCGTCGTAATGTCCTCGGATTCTTCAGCACCGGTGGACACGTTTCCCTCCTTTTCCCTTCGCCTCCTCCGCTTCCACCAGCCTGTCTTCCTCGGGGATTTGTGTCTTTATCAATGCTGATCATCGCGCTTAATCCTCGGCCCAAAAGTCGTTACAACTCGACACGAGCCTCATTCGCGCCGTTTAAACGCGAGGAGGGGTTGGATATAGCCATGAATCCCGATTATAATTAAATCATACAGTAATTAATTTTGGGGCGCGCGAATTTTACGACGCTAATAACTACATAGTTGTTTGAAAATTGCGGCGCATCGAGAAGTAGTCCAATACACTTTCAATATATTAACAAGTACCAAAAAATCGATTGGGAAATTGAAAGGCATCATCGCCGAACAAAAAGTTTCACTTTGAAATAAATTCTGACTAAATGTCGATGTTTTGTAGGAAGTCCAAGTAGGAGGGAGGTTATTCAAGAACCTAACGCGTTAATAAGGGTAAACTGGCGTGTCAATAGTTTCTGCTAAACGTCGCTGAAAATAGCAACGGGCGAGAAGCATTCCAGTCGAGCAGAGAGTGACGGTGTTCGACCCTTCCGGGTCTGTTGTCTCGCGGAACTCGTTTCGATTTAATTTATGCATCGTGGTCCACGTTTCCCACCCCGGTCTTAAGGCCCTTTTGTACAGTTATTAATGCCCTGGGCCACTTCATTTTCACCGTACACACACCACTGTGCGCGAACTGTGACGGCACCGCTACCTGACGTCCTTCCGGATCCTGCGATTCGTTCCCGCGTATGCAAATTTCGTCGGATCGGGAGTGCAACAGCGAGAGCCGGAGGGAGAGAGAGAGAGAAGGAGTGGCCTTTCAGTATACATCTGCCCTGCTCGAACAATCGTCGGAAAAATAATAACTGTTTTTACAGGAGAGAATACATCGCTGTTGCGAAACCGGCTCTCCTGCTCGTCGCCTTGCTCAGGACGCCTGATTCCCCGCACACTGGATCCGATTCGCACGTCCTTTCAGACAGTTAAGTCAGTTAAATTGGATTTTTGTTAGAATTTCTAGGAACTGAAAGGGAAGAATCTTGATCGAATTTGATATTTGGAAATTATGAGGGAGCAGATGTTTGGTAAAAGGAAGCATAGAGTGGAGAATTTTGAAATTTAAGAGTAGGTATGTAGTTTCTATTTAATTGGGAATTTGTTAAAATCGTTATTATGAATAAGTACATAATTATTTGAGAAGAAATATCGAAACTACAAGAATAGAGGTGTGGAAATATTGTGAAAATTATCGAATGCGCAAGGATTTTTTTCAATCCCAGACGCTTTGAAAAATTAGAATCAAGCAGCAAATAATACATATTCGTTTAAATTACGGGCACATCTCTGCGAGTTGGAATTGCGTGTTAAGAGGCATTTGAATGCACCAAACTGCTCTCGTTGGAAGATAGACGAAAGCAATTAGCCCCCGTAAGATGCTAAATTCAAATTTATACGAGCAATTTTGCCGCTTTCAGCGCGAAAGTGACTGGTTTATCGCGCGCATAAATCGTTTAGAAGCGAGGCGATTCGTCGCATCGAAATACGTGAGATACCTTCAAACGTGGAAATTAACGGGAAATGCAACTTTGAGAATCACTGGCGTGGTAAAGCAGGACTCTACACCGTTGCTTACCATCGCTGGTAAATGGAATTTCTACCTTGACGAAATGGGAGAAAAGGATCGGGTCAACCGCGCGCGCCCTCTAGCTAAGGGTGGCTGAAACATTCTAAGGGATGATTTTCCCGTCGATAATGTTACTCGAGATCGCGATGGAATCGCAACGCAGTAATCCCATGTACCCTATAACTTTTAATGTTGGAAACATGTTGATAGTGTTTCTACTTCATTCTGAGAAAGGATACACTCATTTACAAGTCATCTACAATATGATCTAGGTACTAGCAAAATACCTTCGCGCTTCGTTTCGGGCCTAAGAGATGTTAAGGACTCCATGAAAACACAATTCACACCTTTTTACCACCTCCTTAGGGGTTGATTGGGACAAAATCCTGAAATTTGTTTTTGGCATTTATGTGGGTTACCTTTGCAAGTAAAAACCAAATTGACATCTAATCAAGCCTAAGAGGTATTAAGGAGTCAGTGAAAACACACATTTACCCCTTTTCACCTTCTTGGAGAAGGAATTTAAAAAAATTCCGTCTTATCCAGCACTTATGTTGTAAAGTATATGTACACTCTGAGAACTTTATGTTTCTAGGGTCAGCGGTTTGGTCTGGACGGTGATGAATCAGTGACAAAACGATTATATAATATGATTTATATGAAGAAAACCAGTACAGAAATGTGCATGCACTGATACGAAATTAGTCCTGAATATTAATACAATAGAAATATGAAAATTTTGTAACACTTCAAATTTGGTGGATAGCATTCTTGGATGGCTTTCATCACTGATTCCACATGTAGTTTAGAAGGGTTGCAATATTTCAAAATTAATCTGATATTAATCTGACATTATTACGCTGCTACTATTTTTACTCAATCATAGCACATATCAAAAAGAATCCACGAATGCGTAATACACTTTTAACCTTCAATATTTTTCTAATTACACCCCGTAATCAAATTTTCACGTGCCACTTTGAATCAACATTTCCAATTCACTGTACACACACTATCTATCCTATATAATACCCCATTATTCGATCAATGTTTTTCTACAGTGTACAAGAATGAAAATTGTAACCTCCGCTCGAAAAAAGGTCCATGACGGCAGACGTCGTTCCAACCCTGAAAACGTGACGTTCGAAGCTACCCCTTCGAAATAGTAGATCTTGCAAGGCTACGCACTAATTGCGATCCCGCTCTCTTGTTCGAACGAAACGTAAGTCCCGGATTACCTTACACGTTAATTACACCGTAATTAACTCTCGTCCTCGTCGTCGTCGTCGACGGCGTCGTCAGAGAGGAGGAAGTCGTAGAAAGTCGACGAAGCGATTTTACACCGCTTACCTCGAAAATCCGTCGTAAACCCCGAACCAACGCTGCCGGCGCGGAATAAAACGTGACGATGGCGATTATCGACCCCCGAAAAAAAGAGCTAACAAAATAAGACGAGGGGGAAGGTCGGTAGAATCGAACGCGACGCCATTAAAACTTCATTTTACGCCCGCTTATAGCTCGTACTTTTAACAACGGGGACGAAGACGGAAAGTGTTGGAAGGTACGCCGATGTATGGACGAATTTCGCTTAATATCGAAGCAAATACCAAGGCTGAGGGGAATTTAAATTGTATTTACAGGCTGCGAATATTTTTGCTCTCACTGGTTTCCTAACTTCAATGTGAAGGGATGTACAATTATAGAGAATATATTTCTACCACTTTGGAAGATAAAGATAATTAAATAAATTTTATACTGTATGATAAATGCAGTCTTTACTACGTTTCATGAATACTTTTGAGAAAGTGATTTAGCAGAGCAGTAAGTTGCCTGTAAGTCTTGTGAGTGACTTTTATAAGCATTTCTGTAAACTTCATTACATAGTGTTGTACAGATTTATCTAGAATTGCTGATTAATAATTTCGAGCACTTTCATCTCAATAACTGCATTTGCATTTTTGTAAATCAGGAACACGAATGTAAATTCAAATAGTAATCTAACTTAAACAAATTTCTTTGAACCTAGAGGAATATATCGCCATCTGTATGTATTAGGAATAATATTTTAGCTCCATCAATCTCACTTAAAAGACTTTTTATAAAGTTAGATGAAAATGATATTGTCATCGTACATTCAAAAGAAAAATTGAACTCTAATTGGGAGTCTAACCCAAAGGAATTTCTATCAGCCTTTTCATGTCTCCAAGCTCCCCTCCAAAATGAAAACCATGCATCACGATACAACCTGCATGTTACAGAATTTTTGTGAAAAGTGCGAAGGGAGAAAACAAATGTTTGCACGAACACCCTATTCGATAGAGGGAAGCGATTGAATTGGCTGGTAGTGCATAAAAGAGAGTGCCGTGGCAGGTAACAAATCGGGCTTCCAGCAACAGGTATCAATACCTTCTATTATTTTCGCGCCATTGATTCGATACCCAATAGAATCGATATCGTACCTGTTCGCCGCGCAGCAGGTAGGTGGCACGCGACCAGGTAAAATCGACCGCAGGTTCACGTCGAATCTCGTCGAGGGGGCAACCTTTTGACTTTTCCAAAAGATCAAGAGTCACCTGACGTTCAACACGTTCCATGAAAGAAGCCTATCCGTGGAGAATAATATAAAAACGATTCTTCAATATCTTATTCGAGGATTGCGATGAATTCGTATTTAAGCATATACGAATATTTTAATATTTAGTGAAGAATATTTAGTGATGTTCAGGGGTATTTCTAATGTTTAGAATTTTAAGAAAAACTACACAAAAACGATACGTTATTTTCCGATGATTGATCCTTGTTTTTATTTATTACCCCAGTTAAATGTTTACAAATGTTATCAAATATTTACTTAAGATTTGCTCTGCTATATTGCTGTATTTTATGTTTGTTACGATGCACGCCTCGCAATTACTGGAAAATAATGTATCATTTCGATAACCATTTTCAATAGACTAGCAAAGAATTATTATGTGGTAATTATGGTGAAATTAAAGCAAAGGTATTTTTTTTATTCAATCGAAGTGTGTTTATCAGCAAGTTGCCAATTCATAATCGTGACGATCGAGGAGTTAATTAATCAGAATTAACGAGAACATTCAAGGAGCACGAAACCCAATCGGACGCCATTGCACAGAAGAGGAGTCTGAATTGTATCGTTGGCCGGGGAACCACCCCCTAACCCCCACTCTAACCACCCTCGTTTACCCTGTGACGACACGAGCTCCATATTTTAACCGTAAAACTATTAGTGTTCTAGTTATCCAATATACATTTAACGTTGACACGAATTTAAACAACTTTAAGAAAACAGTTTGCTATTCTTCCTACAACATCTCAAAATAATAAATCAGTTTCCTACAAAATGTGTATACAGAAAAAATTCACGTACCTCCAAACTCTAAACTTAAAATAAACAAGCTACCTGAGTGTTCTATACAATCTTCTAAAAGAATAAAAAAGTATATAAAGATTGTTAATAGGGACCTAGAAATTTAGAAGTTCTAACTCGGAGCAACCATTACAGTTTCCTTGCTGCGCCAAAAAATCCAGCGCCGAACGTATAAATCCAGCGAACGCGCGAAGATTAATTCCCCTTGAACCGTAACGCAAAAATTAGCACGGGCCATAATTTCTTGTTATTAATAAACGTTTTCCAGCAAACGGCCCCCGAGAGTCCAATCTATTAAATAGGTAAGCGGCATCGAGATTCCATTACCGCAACGTTTATGACGCCAGCCGCTCGATTAAAAAGATTCGGAAATTTTCCGCCGAGCTTTCGCCGCGAAGGGCAAAAGGGAACGAAGGAGGAATCGCTCGGGCGCAATAAGTCAAATCTTGTTTGCGAGTCAGTGCCTAGTTAGGACGACTGGCCGTGTCTGCGCGAGGGATTGATGAGGAAAGCCCGAAGAGCCAGTGACGGAGCGGACGCGGAAGAAGAGGAGAAAGGGGATCTGAGCAAGGGAGGAGGACGAGAGCACCTTCCTCATCGACCGTATAATTAAACCGGGCGCTGATTAAAAAAGTTACCACGGCCGTAAGATCATTACAGGGGCCTCCGACTCCGACTACCCGCGAGCCACCACCACCACCACCAACGCCAACCACCCTTCCACTCCCTGGCTCCTCTTTAGTCCTCACTTTCTCCCGCTTTGCTTTCGACCCTTGGGGGCTGCGAATTCTTTCCACTTGGTACACTCGCGGCCGAGACTGCGAATTCAGACAGCGAATTTCACAGAGGCTCGCCGTGATTTCTCCTCACAGACAGGCGAATGGCTTTCCCTTGACTTCTTGTCATTGATCTTTCGCGATGGTCTATGCGAGGCCGTTAGATGAGGCTGATGCCTCGTGTGAGGTGGTATGTAGAGAGTTCTGAAGGATCTTATACTTTTTTAGGATCAGAAGTTTTTGAGGTATTGCTTGGGATGTGGTGAAACAAAGCTGTTGGGATTTTTTGTTGAAGGTACAATGAATGGTATACCTAGTTAGGAAGAATTTAGTGCACTTGTAGGCTATATGAAGATTATAAAATCATCGAAGAGTGGAATACTGTTGTATTGATGTTTAGTTGAATCTATTGATTCAGGACTATGTATTGGATTGTTCGAAAGGTTTACAATGTTTTTGACAGATGAGGAATTGCAACCTTTACTCTATTTTTAGTGGAATTTGAAGGGGATTATTTTTTATTAGAATATTCTGGCAAACGGTGTATACGTTATTGAGTAAAATGCTAATTCTGTACAAAAACAATGCCTTTGAACAAATCAATGTAACGTTAAGAGAATGATCTGTACAGAAATTTTTGTGATTTGTGTATATAATTAAATTTTTAAATGCGAGGGGCCTTTACGAAAACCGAGAAAGAACTACATATTTTAGATTTCCGTATGAAAAGGACAAGCAATGATTCCATTAACCAAGGATGAAGAAGAATAATATAAAAAAAGTATTTCAATCCACCCAAAATAATTACATATATCTCAAAAGAAAGAGTTTCTTTCTCTGTCGTTTTTCCTATGAAATACAATAAAGGAACGTATGCACCCTTTGTTTGATTCTATGGAAATGTCTGTGGAGCAAAGCGCACAAAGTTTACAAGAGCCCTCGACAGAGAGATTGTTCCTTTTAGACAAAAGGAAGCACCGAGAAGGAGTATGAAGAGCACTGAAAATCTAGAACATTCACAATCATAAAGAGGCTTCGATAATATCACCTTAGCGAAAACAATAGCAGGTTGCGGTCGTTTGATTAAAACAATACGAAAGCAGAGATTCATCTCCCTAACTCTCCCAAAATATCTGTTGCTACTAATGTCGTTCAAAAATTCTACAACAGTTGCAATGTTTCACACCTAAACCCTAACCTACACGACGACTCCCCAACTTCAGAAATACTATAATAAAAATCAATCAACAGAGACAAGAAGGGAAACACAGCAGACGTAAAATAATAAAATCCAGGTCGTGGAATTTCAGTTGAATTCGAAAGACGCAATAGCTCATTTGGTAAGAGACACGGGCACCCCTGGAGTAGCGGAATCTTTGGGGTTGTCGAAAATCGGTAAGGATTTTTTCACGAGGAGCCACCCCCGCGGCCGCGTGTATCTTTTCCGCCGGCAGGAACTTCCTTAAAATTCAATATAAGCCCCGCGGGCACCCCTGGCGAGTCCGGGTCGCCACCTCCCCCCGTCGAACGAGTCCCTTCAGCCGATGGCGACGGGGCCTGGTTACCATGGCGATTCTTTTGCTTGACAGGTGGCTGCAGCCACCGCCAACCACCCTCTCCCAGCACCCTCCATCTCCTCCAGACTCGTTTGTTCTGCCTGCCACCGGTACGACGAACCAATCGCGCACAGCGAAAAAATATTCAATCACGCTTCAAGAACTCGAGGGCGGCGGTAGTAGTGGTGGCTGTTCGCTCGTTCCCTGCGAATCTAGCGTGGTGGTTGTGGTGGACGGAGAATCGAATCACCCTTCGAACCCCCTCGTCTTCACCCCACCCACCATCGGCTCTCTGACCAGGGACGAAGGTCGATGGCGGTGGAGATCGAAACGCCCCTGCCTACAGAGGGTCGCCACCCCACCCCACCACCCCCCCCTCCTCCCCCTCGAAGTACGATGGAATAATAAAATGCCTCAGATTACATATTCAAAATCAATGGCTCCATACCTTCGACGTACAAAGGGATGGGTGGGATCTGGCCTCCTCCACCACCACCCCAACCCACCCCACCCCCTGTAAATCGGCAGAGAAGGGGGCAGAGGGTGATAGAGGACGATTTCGCGGCCGACATTTTAAGCAACCACACCCTCATTTGCAATTGTTGCCCCTGTTTTTCGGCTCGCCTGTCGAGATTTAGCTGTTCCCTTCGAGACCCTTTCTGGAAACAGTAGCTCCTTTCTTGGCAAGAAGCAAGTTTCTTGGGTCTTCTAGCATTTTTGAATTTTGGTGGGGGTTTGAAAATTCTTTTTTTTTTAAAGTACCTATTAAATTTGAGGCTTTGGGAGCAAAAACAATTAATTTTTTCTACTTTATGGGATTAGTAGAGCCTATTGAAATACATTATTTTGGTTCTTAATGGCTTATTTGTCAATCACTAATTAAGGAACAGATATATACACCTAGATGAAATATCTTTTGATTAAGAAGCACCATCTATTAACTTCTCGTACCTAATTGAATTTCTAGAACTGCTATGCGATTTATGAGGTTTGCTTGCGCGGACCTCGAACGATTATGTCACTGTAAGAAGAATGTGTACCTCAAAACTGAGGGTCGCCCTCCGAGCCTGGCCCTAATTAGCTGTAATTAGGCGCGAACGAGAATGGGCTGCAACTTTATAGAAGTCGGGGGGAAGAAGGTCGACCTGATCATTATGAGGTCTGAATTACGCGCGATAATTTCACAGACAATCGGAGAGGAAATGGCCGAGAGGATACTCCGCGAGAGAATTGATCGGCGACTAATTGATCTTGCGGAGATTAAGGTCATCGTCTTCAAGTGCGGACGCGAAATAGTTTTTGCTAATTAAATTAATTGGCGTGACGCTGTCGACTGAATCTGACGAAGTTCAACTTTCGCACAAGTATTGGAAAATGAAATCCCGCGCGGTGAAGTACTCGGGCTTGAATTTCTCGAGTATTGTGCATTGTGCCACGGTATTTCCATTGGAAAGTTTTATCGCTGATAAGAAAAATAATAAATTCTCATCGTAGTTATTAATTGAACTTTTTAGAAAATATGCTGATAATATTTCTGTCTCGCGCGAGGAAGAAAAATGAAGATGTTTATTTATTTCTGTACTTAAAGGAAAGTAACTATAAACGGAATAAAAATAGATGGGTACTTTGATCTAAATTGCGTGATTCATTTTCCATCTACTTTCAACCGTTCCTTTATTTTACCAAAGCTTCTTGACAGTGGATATTAAAATTAAATCATTGAGTATCCTTCTTATTGGTAACAAATTTAAAAATACTCAATTTATGTTATTCCTTGACTTCTTTCCCACAGAAAATCTAAATCATATGCAACCATCAAGGAGAATTTTTTCTCTCAAAGTCTAATCGTTTATTATTAATTATTTGTACAAAATGCCGAATCTCCCTCGCAGATCACAGAACAAAAAAATTATTCACCACTAAGTTTCTCACTAAGACACTAATAAAAAGTAACCGCCTGTAAAATCCATCTTCACTTCTTAACTCTCTAATCGAGACAAGCACTTTGGAATCGCTAACCAAAACATCGGAAATCAATCGCTCTTCATTATCCAACCGACACCACTCGCAATTACTTTCCATTTCTGCGTTTACCCACGCTTTCCTCTCTCCACTTGCAACTTCCCGGGATAGAAAAACTCTGGGCTCGTTTCACTGATTCCACTTTTCCCGCGGGGATCATTCGGAGAAGTAATAACGTGGAGATATGATGGCCGGCCGTTTTCAAACTGGCCCTCTTGCATTTTGCATGAACGTAGGACTGGTTTCCAATGCCAAAGGCCACCCTTTCGTCGGCCCACGTGGTGGGGTGAGACCATGGACTTGGTCAGGTTTCACGTGACCCCTTCAAGATTCCATACGAATTCGCCCCTGTACTAATTCATTGTACGCGAACTGGACCATCGTGTGACATGCAGATTTACTTGAAACGAACGTGACGTCAGAAACTAGTCCACGTTTAGACTTTTTGACGACACTATGCTGGAGGTCAGCACAAAGTGTCGTAATCGGCCGTACTACACGCAATTTTATGAAGAGAAAAGTAAAAACTAAAATAGTTATGTACGCTAGAAATAGAGGGACACTGATTAGGTTTGAAATGTGAGAACCTTTAGAACTTCGTTTCCACAACTAAAATATAACCGAAATCAAAAGGCACGAAGAGGGTCATGGAGGTGTTTGAAACTCACGTTAACTAAAAGAATCCTTCGAACTGTTGAATATCACAAAAAATAGAGTAATGTGCAAGAAGCAGATCTCTCCAAAATCCCTACCTTTCCAAAATTTGTAAATACATATTTCAAAGAATGTTACCATTAGCATTTGCCATATCAATTACATGTTTAATTACTTAATATCTAAATAAGAATGCCACGGAAGAAAAGGCACCCCAATCCGCAAATTACTGATTCGCCAAAACGATGAAAGCCAGAAAGATAGTAAAAGGAGATGAAACTCAAAGTTGCCCACAGCAATTTCTTAGTACCAAAGTGAAATTCGTTCGAATCTTCACAAACCAGAGACCGGTAACCGAGATAGGCAACAGATTCTTCTATTATCTTACAATATAAGGTCCATGTAAGTACTTTCCACTGAACCCACTATGCCTTGTTGCTTTGCAGTGCTTTGCCTCGACAACGCCCAAGACACCGGTAGTCATCATACATGTAGTAAATTAATAATATAACACATTTTGCAAGTCCAGCAACACGCGAATGTCCCGTCGTTCGCGTCACAATGTTAATAAGCTCACCATATATTTAGGGTTAAGAGGGAAACAGAATGTCACAAACAGCTTTATCAAGAAAGTTTTAATTTTTAATATTTTTAAGTTTTAATATTTTAGTCCATCAGTAACGGAACAAGGTTCAATGAATTTAATTTTCTTACATATTTTTTTTCACTTTAAGCTTACTTAAACCGCTAAGGGGTTTATACAACTTTACATGATTTGCACGCTTGTTACATACATTTTTTTCGTTCTGAACACATAAAATTTTTATCTTAAATAATTTCTTGTTTTATCAGTATACCAATACATGAACATCGTAAACCTTTGTGATTCGACAATTCTGTAGTCCCAATTCCTACCAACAAAATATGCTATAACTCGCAAGATCACGAAAAATGGACATTCCCAGTTTCGTCCCCTTACCCTTCATATCGTAATGTGCCACCACCTCCACCACGCCCAGAGTGGTTTATGAAAGTCACTGGACACTGCAGAAACAGAAGACTCGAGATCTGAGATTCGAAAACCGAGCATACAAGCGTGCGCGATAGAACGCCTACTGATAAACAAAACTTTAATCTAGTTCATTTGGCTTGTTCAATAAGCGAATACTTGTTGAAGATCATCCGGTGGATTCGAATCCTTTAATCGCTCACGAATTCGCACGCGCCTGGTCCCGTGCACGTCCTGCGAAGCCACCGCGCAGTGCCCGACACCAGCGTAACTATCTTCGCAAATCTGTTCTTAGGGCGCCGTCACCGAGCAACGAGAATAAGCAATAGACAATAGCAACAGTGTTTTTTTTTTGGCAAGGCAGCTGTCGAGCGCAAAACCAGAGGGGGACATTACTTAATAAACGTGCGCATCCGGGGTGCGGTCCGGCCTGCATTGTTTCAGGATCGGTAAATGGGTGCTTGCCAGCGGATGCGTGCGGCCAAAGGGTTAAGGATTAAGGGTTGAGAATCCTGGCTCGGACCCACAATGGACACCTGGACGGGCCTGCAGGAGCCCATACGCAAAAAAATCCTTTTTCCAGTCGCCTCTGGACATCTGCCATTGATCGCCATTACGTCGACCGTGTCCCAAGGGGTACCGCGATGGACCACTGTCCATCAACGTGCAGGAAGGAACGTGATGTGAGTTCGAGGATACCATAGCACCCCACACAGTAGCTCAATGTCTCATTCAGAGGCCAATAGAGTGATTTAGCGAGGACCAACTTGTATAATGGAAATTTGTATTTGAGGGGTAAGGGGAAAAACGAGGAATGTCCATTTTTCGAGATTTTGCGATTTATAGTGTATTTTGTTGGTGGCAACTGGGACTACAGAACTGTCGAATCACAAGGGTTTATAAAGTTCAAATACCCCCGTAAGATAACGTTAAAGATTAGGTATACTGGTTAAAAACCGGAAATGTCTACTCTGCACTGGAACAAAATACGGAAGTCACCCACTTTTTGGCTAAGCATGAGCCTCAAGCTTTTGTCGTCAAGGTAAAACAAGAAATGATTTAAGAAGAATATTATATAAGAAAATTAAATTCATTGAACTTTGCTTCTTTACGAGTGGACTAAAGTATTAAAACTTAATTTTAATATTACTTAATTAATTTTCTTCTTAAAGCTGTTTTGTGACATTCCCTGTTTTTCGTCTTACCCTTCATTTAAGATTGCTGAAAGGAGAGTGAATATGGTTGAAAGTGGAATAGTTTTTCTTGAAATAGAAGCATTTTCGAATAATCTTATTTTCCTAAGTTAGCAGGTAGCATATGGATCACTTCTGTATTTACTTACAATAAATATTAAAATCAATATTTCCGTCCCCTTCACGATAGATAAACATAACGATGGCTTATTGTAACTGCACAAATATTGTATGTCCACTTTTTGCGAAATTTGAATTTGTATATGCAACAAATTCTTCTTCACTATTTCTTTATGCTGTATAATAATTCGGATTTATATCTATTCATAAATTTGTCAAAAATAATATTTCTCCTCATTGTATAAGGGAGAGTGAGGGAATTACGAACACCTAAATAAAAAAGCAAACAAAATGAAAACTATATGAGAAATGAATTTGTTTATTATTTACAAACATACTTAAACTATTCATCTATAAAGTACTGTGGCGATTTTTTGAAAAATTATAATAAAAATTAACTTTATAGTGAAAAATCAAAACCCTTAGTGTTCGTGATTACTCGACTGCCGTGGGGATATCGCAGAAGTCGCACAAAAAAGCGCGGCTGCAATGGTCAACTCATAAAAAATGTTGCTACATCCTATTCCTAATGTATTTCTCAAATTCCTCTTCTTGTGTGTTATAAAAAAAATGCAATTGGTCGGAATATAAAAAAAGAACAGTAAAGGTCAGTAAAGTTTTATACATGCTGAAAATTTCATCCAAATCGATTATCGTTGCTAATCTCGAGTTCGTCACTGCCCCACGACATAAAAAAATAAAAAAGAATTTATTTCAGTGGTTAAAATCATAATTCAAGCAACGCCTTGGTCACAAAATGTTAGTAAAAATGTGCTTTATTTCAAGTTAAAAAAAACAATTGTATCATTTATTTAACAATAAGTACATACATGCAATTGAAGTGTGTTTATCTTGAATAGCATAAGCGTTCTGTATTTATAATTTTCTGGCCGGCGTTGGATACTACCTAAACTATTAGCTATTGGAGGGGGAACATCATTTTTATTTATTAAAACGCCATAACATCGCAATTCGCGATTACCCCGCGTTCATATTTACCCCACGTTCCCTTATCCCTAAGTCTTACGTACCACCGCATGCTTAAACCTATTCTTCTCGAAAACACTAGAAGTAGGCACACAATATTTGTGCCCTCAGCCATCGATAAGAAAATCCACGCGTAACTCCCCCAACGTTTCCCTTGCAAGAAACGAAACCTAGTCAACCCGTTTCATATTTCTCACCGAGAGAACGATCCGCGGAAATATCTCGCGACAGAAGAGGGTAGGGGGAGGGGGCCACTTGAAGCGTACCAGCGATACAGAGTTATGATAATTATTTCGCGCAACCCTTGAGAACGAGACGCGCGAGAGAATCGCTCGAGGACTTGTTTTTCTTTTTCCCTTCACTTGAACCGGTACCACTCCCGGGGGCTCTCGTGTCTCGGTGAAAACAATAACTTGCATAATAAGCAGGAACGGATAAAGAGGAACCTGTTTCACGGCTGCTGCCGCGGACCAAGTAAGAGTGGCGGGGCGATAGAAGCGAGACAAGAGATCGCTGTCCCCCGTTGAACGGAGCGAGGTGGCGAGAGGCCGCCCCGGATGAATAAGGGAATCTCTCCTTCCTTATAAGCTGCACCGTCTCACGGAGTTATGATGATCTTTTTTTCGGCGCGGCAATACAGGTATATTGAAATCTCGAGGTGGAAGGACAAAACGACGCACTAATAACGTATGCACCGTGCAGCTGGCACCGTCGTTTTGTTCTTCTTGACGCTACAGGTTCTTGAATTTCACACACGCCGTTCGATGGGGTTGCCGCGCCCGCGGTTCCTGCACTCTTCCGATTTCCCTCTCCCTCTCCCCAATGCCGCCTCTTTCACCGAACTCTCTCCCGGGCCCGCTCGCTCCTCGCCCAGAAGAGCCCCCCTATTGTTTTACCTAGCGAGGACCAGTTTTTGTTTCACTCTGTCTCTCTCCCCGCGGCTTATTATATGCGCTTTCTGCCGTTCGCGCACGGCGATTGTTCGCGCCGGCGAGCCTCTGGGACCCGATTCGTTCGCGCGACCGCGTCGAACCGGGGACAGAGGTGAAAGTAGAGAGCGACGGGGAGGGTTCGGGCATCCGAATCCGGTCAAACGGCGAGGAGAGAACGCGATGGTTAAAATAAAAAAGCGACACAATAAAGGGGTTAAAGTTGATACAATTGAGCGAGAAAACGGCGACGTCGCACGCGTGATTTATTTTTACAGTCAGCCCTCCCCACCGCCGCCCCTCGCACACGGGGGTACGTATCGGCCCATTGTCTTTCTCGAATGGCGTCGCAAGGGAGCCACCGACGGAAGTACCTTGGCGATGACTTAAAAACTCGACCAGCGAGGCCTTCATTGTTTGGAAGTTCGTTACGACTAACGAACATTGTGACCAAGTTCTGGAGGGGGCTATTGGAAGGCGCTTAGATATAGACTGTTACCTTTTTGCTGTTTTTTTGCGAGGGTATAGAAAGATTGGGAGCTAGATTGCTGGTTGGTGGTTGGGTGTTGAATAGCAGTTCGTTGATGATAATGCTAGAAATTGGTCGGGAGAGGTAGGAAACCATGGGGAGTTCAAATTGCACGTTATTTAAATGGTGAATATTGATGACGAGTTAGCTGGTCATTTTGCACGTAATGGGACATTGGAAGAACTTGGTGACCTTGGTGGAACCTCAGTTCCAATTGTTCTGGTGTCTATTAGGATTTAAGCGGTCTTTCCACTGTGACGCCTTGATAAGGTAACGCTCTTTGGAACTTTTTTGTCACAAAAGAATGTGTTTACTAAATCAACCCGGTTTTCTATTTATTAATATGTATTTTGAGAATGCGACAAAAAATTCTAGTTTTTGTAATGCTTGCTTACGCCAAAATAAGGGGGTGTAATATATGCTGTGAAAAAAGGTGCATCGACTGCGTAGTCGATTCTGGAGGTTTGTAATGAGTATGACTGTCGGTATGGTCCGAAATAGAATCATACATTTTCGTTGTTTTTTTTTGCTCACCTTTGTGTCGCAGAAAGATTAAAAAATTCAGCTGATTTCGATAGTTCAACTTTGGACGTCGGCCATTCTGTAAATTCTTTATCAATCTAATTAATCTTAGTCCCTGCCATAGCGACAGTCATACTGATTACAAATCTTTTTGATTTTTTTTGTTTCAAACACACGGTTCCTTCGAAACCTACCACGTAGTCGAGGCGCTTTTTATTTTACAGTGCATATTACACCCACATATTTTGGCGCAAGCAAGCATTATAATAATATGAAAAAAATAATTTTGTATTCTCAAAGAAAGTATTAATAAATAGAAAAAACATCAATTTAGTAAACACATTTTTTTGTGAAGAAAAAGTTTTAAACATCGGTACTTCATCAGGGCGTCACTGTGGAAAGACCCATTAAAGAACCTTGGAATGGTGTATAAATTGGGAGGATGAGAAAATTCTGTACCGAAAAATTGATGTGTGGTATTTTCTTCTGTCCAGTGTAATAAGCTATTAGTTATTTTTGGGCGAATTTCTGATCTAAAATGAAAAGTGGATATTATATGAAGGGTAAAGAATAATAACAGGGAATGTCTTAATACTTCAGTCCACCAGTAAAGAAACAAGGTTCAATGGATTTAATTTTTTATATAGTTTATTTTTTAAATAATTTCTTGGTTTATCTTGATGATAGAAGCTTATGCTTCAGCAAAAAATCAGGACATTCCGTATTTTGGTCCAGTGCAAAGTTGACATTTCTTTTTTGTAACCAGTAGGTATGCTAAATTTTTACCATTATCTCACGGGGGTATTTAAACTTTGTAACCCATTGTGATTCGGCAGTTCTGTAGCCCTAGTTGCCACCAACAGAATATGCTAAAATTCGCAAAATCACGAAAAGTGGACATTCCCGGTATCTTCCCTTTACCCTTCATATTATAACGTTTTGCGTAGGAAACGGATAAACCCGAAATAATTCTCTGTGTCACAGACAAACTCCCATTTGTTGCCAAAATATATCCCACTAAGTCAATACCTACAGCATAACAGAGATTTTGGAAGAAAATGTAGACAATACACGATTAGAAATAAATTGTTCCATTCTATTTCCTGGAAATATTATAAAACAGAAATTATTTACGGATGAATTGAAGACGAATCAACATTCCCCTCGTGTGCTCCATATCTATATAAGGAAATAAATACGGACGCGGAGTAATCGCGAATGCGATGTTACGGCGTTTTAATAAATAAAAACAATGTTCCCTCTCCACTAGCTAATAATTTAGGAGTTTAGGTCGTATCCAACGCCGGGCAGAAAGTAATACATATAGAACGCTTATGCTATTCAAGATGAACACAATTTATTGTTTACATCATGTTTCAAACAATATTTTGTCTATTTCAATTGCATGTAATTACTGTTGAATTAATGATACAATTGTTTTTTTTTAGTTGAAATAAAACACTATTTTACCAACATTTTGTGACCAAGGCGTCGCTTGAATTATGATTCTAACCTCTGAAATAAATTCTTTTTTATTTTTTGATGTCGTGGGGCAATGACGAACAACTCGGATGGGGTAATCTCGAACCTTCGAGATTAGCAACGATAACCGATTTTAATGAAATTTTCAGCATGTATGAAGCTTACTTAAATCTACAAAACGGATTTGTGAATTTTCATTACAGGCTCAGACAGAACAAGTTTAAAAAACGACCATTACTATTTTTTTTATATTCCGACCAATTGCAATTTTTTTCTATCGCACAAGAGGAGAAATTTGAAAAATACATTAGGAACAGGTTGTAGCAACATTTTTTGTGTTGATCATTGCAGCCGCGCTTTCTGTGCGACTTCCGCGATATTTAACACTCTGTTCGTGATTACCCCACGGCAGTCGAATAATCACGAACACCAAGAATTTTAATTTTTCACTATAAAGTTGATTTTTATTATTTCGTTTTGTTTGCATTTTTGCTTAGGTGTTCGTAATTTCCCCACTCTCCGTTACTTCAGAAATGAATATATACGACTATATCAGAAATACGTGGTGCTACCAATTTTGGTCTGAAAAATGCCAAATATTATTACTGAAACTACGTATATGGCGGCAATGTCACCGTAGGTAATTAGGAGAAATGAGATGTCACTTTCTTTTATGAAATAATTGTAACCGTATGCGAGCAGGTTTGAATAAATAATTGTGTGTACGGTGCACGACAGTCGTAACTCCAAATTTAGTGGCACCATACAGGACGCAACCATTAATCATCGGACCACGTACTGACGCAACATCCCCTATACACCGCTCCGACACGAGATGCCATGTGACGCCATAAATTGCTAAATTAAAAAGCTGAAAGGATATACAAAACGGCACCGTTGCATTGTTTTTTACGTCTGCAACATGGTTCCTTTGTTCCTGTACTAACTTATATACTTATTAACAAAGTGCCCAAGGTGCTACGCTCGAGTCGTTTAAATGGGTAACAACTTCTACCTCCCATCTCTTGCGTTGTCTTTATCCCATGAATTTGAAAAATCTCCTACCACGAATTTCCCAACTTTGAGCAACCATATACTCCACATAAGCGGTGTGCTAAACTTTCCAAAGTATTTTATTCTTGCTCAAAGTAACATCCGAACAAAAGCACAAAATCTCAATCTACACAGTTACAACAAACTCATATCGACATCTCTGCAAAGTAAATTCCACATTTCAATTCTGCAATTCCACTTCGAAAAGAGAGGAGTCGAACAGCCAATGCTGCTCAGCAATGCGCGCGATGCTGGCCATATTTTCCACCCTCAATACCGGAAAGCAGAGAAACATGAACAGAAAACACGAAACCGTGAAACGGCCAGCGTATATTTCATCCATCGAAATCTCCCGTCGCGGGGGCGACGGCGACTGCGACGGCGACGTCTCGTAATCCAACGATCCCGGGGGGCCGCCACGTCTAACGAATCGGTCCGCGGGCATAAATTGAAATGCTAAAAGCGAAATTGGGTAGGAATTAGGAAAAACGCCGCGAAATGGGACGATGATTACGCGAGGAGAGTCGCAGGGGGGGTGGCGAGCGAGCGAGCGAGCAAGCGAACGGGCTTGGGGGAGGGTGGTTGGAAGGAAAGAAGGGTCGAAAGGGCGGTCGACGGAGGTGGTCCCACTGGCGAAGTCGGAATTCTCTCTACTCTCCCGTCGCGGGGGAGGGGGGGTGGAGAGAGCCGCGCTGGCCATCCAAGTCTATGGTGGAGCAACGGCTAGAACGAGGGTGAAGAAGAGGGTGAAAGGGAGGTGAAGTGGTGGGGCAGCGTGGATGCGTCTTAGCGAGCGAAAGGGGAGGAAACGCGGGGAGGATAGGGGAATGGTTACGGGGGTTGCGATGGTGGAGGGTGCTCCGAGTGCCGCGTAAATAACTTCCATCTTCAAGGGTGCAACCACCCCTGTGGGAGGGGAGGGGGTCAGCGAGGGGGTGGACCTCGAACAGAAGGAAAGAAAGAGAGAGAGAGAAAGGGAAAAAGTGGAAAAAGGAAGACCAACGGGGGCGAAGGGGGAGGATGGTGATTCCATTGGAAGAGGGAGACGTAAAATATTCTTAATGAGCAAAGACTTTCAAGTATTGACTCAAAATGGCGGCCGTCCTTTCAAGTCGGCTTGTTAAGCATTATTCTGCGCCCTGCCACCGCCACCACCCTCCCCCCCCCCCCCTCCCTCCCTCCACCTTCTTCCCCTGGCTTTGTGCGAACTCTCGTCCTCCCTTCGTCTTCTTCGTTCTTCGCGTGCACGGCTTGTTTAGCGCCCCAGTATCCTACGCGAGGACACCAATCCTCCCCCTTTGGCCGATGTGCAGTCGCAAACAAGGGTGTTCGAAGGAGGAGAAAAAAAAATCGCAAAGGAAGGACGAGAGGCCGATGCCGATCTTTTCGAGGCATTTATTAGGTCGTTGGAGGCAAGGAAACGTCTCCACTCTCATTTTCGCCCTTGTCAAAGGGAACCAGTCACAATGGAGTGGTTCATTGTAAAAGAACAATGTCTCTTACAATATTTATAAGACTCGATGTCGCGACGCTAGACACATTGATCCAGCGATAATTCTTTAAGACTTTAAGCAGTAGCTGAAATTCTTGAACGGATGTTCGACGAACCCGGAGCGTTACGTTCGTATTTAATGGGGCAAGGCATTCGCGTTCGATGAATTTCAGTTTATTGCGCACCTAATGTGAGATGCTGTAACGATCGTATTCACGAATACTGTGAGTAATCATAGAGATTGAGTAAATCATATAGATGAAGGAAAATGAGAACCTAATGTTGATACCAAACACCAGTAAAAAGAAGCGGCTGTTCTCAGTACATACTCGAAATCATTTTCTTTGAAAATGGACCAATTTTATTTTACACTTTCGACCATATAGGAACAAACTTTAACTGCCATTATTTTTCTTAATTTTGCTTATATCAACTTTTATGAAATGCGAATACTATGATGGCCCATGAAAAAGTATTTTAAAATTCGCCTGAAATGTGGACCAAAAATTTAGAAGATTCATCCAGGTTACCAGAAATGAGCCCTCGACTGAAATTTAATCCGAAGACAAAATATTACCCCATGGACCCCGGCGAAAGGAAGTCCACCGAATGTTCCAAATTCTTTGAGATCCCCACCCCCCGAAGGAGGGCGGAGGCTATCGAGGCTTTTGCAAAAAGGCTTTCGTACGAATGGACCGAGGAGTGGATTATTTAAGGGAGAGGGCCAGAAACCTTGGGCGCGCAGCTCGGGGCTTGTTAGAACTTGGCTTTCGCTTTGAGCCTTCGTGCACCCGCTCGTCCTCCTCGCTAGGGACCGGAATAAGGGTTAAAAATGTATAAGATAAGATAGAGAGAGGCCGAGGTGGAAGAAAGAGGAAAAAGGGAGCCAATAGCTCCGGGGGCGAGGGAGAGAGCGAAACGGAGGAGAACGGGAAACCGAGACAGAGCGAACTTTCATTATTGATCAAAGAAACTGAGTGTCGCTTCCCTCCCCAAAAGCTTGTTCTATTCAACCCGCCTTCGGCTTCCCATTAAAAATACCGGCGTCATCCGCTTTTTGCGACGTCGGCACGATCTCGCCATCCGATACCACGCTGTGTCCTCTCCTCTGTTCTCTCCTCTCCACGCTTATTTACTACCTCCTACAGCTTATACGGATACCTTGATTTTACTATCAATACCACCGAAAACTTCCAACCATTTAATTGCTTAAATGGTTTTAAGGAAGCTAATTAAATTCTTCCGGTTCGCCCTAACACTGCTGTGTTTGGTAACAGTGCCAAGGAGAATTCAGATGAATATCAGCGACGTGTGTTAAACTTTTTTATGCAACTAGCTTAACGAGTATGTGATATTTTAGAAGATACCTCAATGATGAACGAAGTTTTGTCCCACAACTATTAAAATGCAATGGAGGCACAGTAATTAAATGTCACTAGGCTTTTTCTGTTGATGTTTTTACTAGTACTTTCACAGAGAGAACTTAATTATCTTGGGATTCTTAAGACCGTACATTTGTTGAAAAATAACGCTTTTTATTTAGTTGCATTATTTTTTCTATGTGCAGACAACGTGTTGCGAATTGTATCGAATAGTGTTCACAATATACAGTAATGTAAATACAACGTGATTTAATGGAAAAGAATAAAGATTCTCTTCTTTGATCATCAACTTTTTTAAAAGTCTTGTGTAAGTGTAATATATATATGGATGCAATTACTTTACAGAGAAAAAGAACATAATGTATACAACAAACTTTGATGATATGATATGTTATTATTGTACAATAGTGGTTAGCTTTTAATATATTCATATGATATTCGACTTACCACTGCCTCCTGTTCTTGCAACACCCAGGTATATCTAAATTGATGGCGATCAATCGAAGACAACTATAGCCAAAGTTTTTAAGGTGAACCAAGGACGGCTATATCTGAAAACAAAAAAAAAGATTATCTATATTAGTCGTTACTATAAGTTTCTTTTATTGAATACATGTATGAAATAAAGTATAGGATCAACAGAAATAGCTATTTTAGTATGATCACATTTACTTTACAAAGTAACATCGTACTAAAATTATTAGCAAGGAAGCGCATTCTAAACAGCGCACTCTACTAAGCAATTGAGTAAGCTGCACGAAGTGCGGACATGATGTTACTTTTTACAGATCCCTATCAGTGTCGATAATGTCAATAACCAGACCTTTTTACCACAGACGTGTACCTCGTCGGTGACTTTACCGATCTACAACTTCATGTGGTAAAAACATCGACGAAGAAGTATAGGATAGACCTATCACCACAGACCACATATATGATAAACCTATTACAAATAATATTACTACAGACGAGGTATAGAATCCTACGTCCTTTCATTAAAATTAAATGTTATCTGAAACATTTAAAATCCAAAACGGTCAGAATATTACGACTAATTTAAAGAAACCTGTTCCATAGTCCTCTTTACTAATATGTAGATTTCGATCAAAACAGAATTTGTACTTATTTCGATAAATTGCGATCATAAATATATAAATACAACCGCGTGATAAACATTTGTACAGTCATATTTAATTGTATACACACGGTAAAGTTTCATTTACTTTTCTATATTATTGCAATAATTCTTAAAAGTAAATTATTAGAGTGATAAATGTCGAATAGTTCTCCAACACTTTCTTCGTCGTCACGGTTAACGTGTCCCGGAATGTCCCGGTGTGACATAGTTGAGGACATTTCATGAGTGTTTACGTCCTTTCGTGAAAGTTAAGTGAATGTAAAAAAATCCTAATGACAATGAATGTACAATATGTTTAGACTTCTAACTTTATTCTATTCAGACTAATTGAAACAGGAAAAGTAGTAATTCTTTCCCCACGTTCCCTCTTTGGCGACCTTCCTACGATAGCGATTCATAGCGAACGGTTTTTTCGTAATTAAAACTTAAAATCGAACATGTTATGCTTAAATTTCGTAATAAGTACCCCAAATATGTAATTAATTATACCTATATTACACTGTTGATCCGTTTTTCCATACTTTTCACTGAAAAAACCGAGAGCATAAGTACGCGACCGACACAAAACCGTTAGAAATAATTTTTTTCCCAAAGCGCTTGCGATAGTGCTTGCGATTCTCGTTTCTCGCGCAATACTATCGATTCGATTAAAGAGGTGGGAAATTCAAATTCCAAGTATTAGGTAGAATAAAAGCACGAAAGTCTTTTTTATAACACAAATAAAATTATAGCACGTATATTCTTTACTTTTCTATTTTTCATTAGTATAAAGAAAACACCTTCTTTCTGTCGCTAGTTTTGCCAATATATGCATTATCATTACAGCAGTCAATGCTAGCGGGCACTATTTATTATGCATATACTTCCACAAATTATTAGCACTGGATTCTTTTTCTATATTTTTATTTCAAAATTATGATGAATGAAGAGACTGTATGGCAGGAATTATCAGAAATTTCTGCAGATCCTCCAGAAGCGAGAGATAAATGCTCGCAATGCAAGTATGTAGATATTACTAGGTTATGTTTGAATAATTCTAAACGATTATCGTATTTTATACATATATAATTTCGAAGAAAACGATCGATTTTCTATATGGTCATGGTGTCAAATATATATCTATACATTTTTGTAATTAGCGTTAAAGAAATCATTATTGTGTTTTCGTAGGAGACCAGTGCCTGTATGTTGGTGTCCGGGTTTGCCGAAGCACCCTGTCTGCCCTGCGTCGAGAATAATAATTTTACAGCATCCAGCTGAAGTAAGACGCTGCTTGCGAACTGCGCCCATGCTCGCGTTAGGTCTCGAGGCTGGGAAGTGTGTTGTTTTCAGGTAAATAATGAATAATATTAAAAATCTATATCGAAAATGTAGAAGCAATCGCACCGCATGCTTTATTTCAGGGGAAAGAAATTTCCATTGCCCAAACACGAAGGTCTAGCAGAAATTTTAGATGACAAAAATACTATATTATTGTATCCTTCTCCCGATGCTATAGCGCTCAATAAGCTACCTCCTGTTGGTATTAATGAACAGAAACCATATAATCTTATTCTGTTAGATGGAACCTGGCCACAAGCGAAGGTACTATCTGTAGTATTTCAAGTGTTTAATAGCTTGAAATTCACGAAGAAAGGGTTGTTTGTTGCAGGCAATATATCATTCAAGTCCACCGCTATCTTTTTTACGGGCTTGTAAACTAGTCGGAGTTCCAACAAGCGAATACGTTATTAGGACACAACCAACCGAAGGTTGCTTATCCACGCTCGAGACTGGGGCTTTTGCACTTTCCATTTTGGAAGGAGATCCAGCATTAAAAGATAAAATGCTCGGACCCTTGCATTATCTTTGCAGGCAAGTTTGCAGTATGATAATTTTAGAAACATCATTTCCAGGGTTAATAACTGTGAAATCTTTAGGTTTCAGCTAGAAAATGGTGCTGTGACCCATCAAAGTAAAGAGTTTCTTATTAAGCAGAAAACTTATCCCAAACTTATAGGACGGCGACTAGCTAAACAATTACGTACGCTACCTGAGGACTCCACGTAACGTTTCCTGCCTAATAGCTTAAAGTGATAGACAAAATATCAATAGTTAATTGCAGATTCATTTTATAAGAAATGTTTAATTTTGATAAACGTGTGTGAGCATAGTATTTCATAAAGAAAAACAAAACAGATAAACAAGTCAAGTTTTTAATTTAAAAACACATATTTCCATAAATATTGCGTCACGTTATTTCATAATTTTTGGTAATATATGGAAATCGAACTTCATATCTCCATGTTGCGGTACAAAGTTGAATGACCAGGACAGACTGTTGTGTCGTGAAACGTTTCTTATGTTCCTAAATAAATGAACACCTTGCCTCGTAAACGGGTCCCATGATATCCGTTTGCCAGGTTCTATTTCTGCAGCGGGTCCGGACGATACCGTGATATCGCGATCCAAATGCCAATCGACCCATAACGCGATACCATTGCATGACCCGCTTCTAAATTAAAAGAAAGTACAGTGAAATAAAACATTGCTTCGTAGTAATCATTGGCAGAAAGAAGAGAAATCTTACTCTAAAATAGGAACGGTATCTGTAACATTCAGATTTTCCTGTTCGTTCACAGTCCGCGTTAAATCGAAGTCTTTGATAACGAAAGGTAAACTCAATGCTTTCGCGGGATATTCCCACAGCGGTTGAGCTTCTACTGGGCTATCGCTTTTCTCGCTTGATACCTACAAAGTACGCGAGATATTAATGGATTTTCTTATACGCTAAGCATGTTAACTTACCTGAACAAGTTTATCAAAGATGGATAAATCGAAACCTTCGCAAATACCAAGTGGTGCTCTTATCTTATGCAGATCTTTAAATTCAATGACGATGCCCATTATCGTCGCTTTAATCGGAATCCTTTGTACTTGAGACGAATACCTTGAAATAAGGTACCAGAAGTAAAGATTTTCCCATGGCACAATGGAAGTGACAAAGTACGGTTCGGCAAAGATCAAATCGATCGTGCTCTCTGGGGGCAAATCATCTATCGATTCAATAATCTCTATTTTCTCAGATAGCTCGTTTGCTTTTACAAACATTTCTGTACTCTTTCTAGACAGAAAGTTCGTTTCTAAAACATATACTTTCTTCGCGCCCAAGTTAACAGCCGCGAGGCTTAGTAAGCTACCGTCTGACAAACATAAACAAACTGTGTCTGATGTAACTTTCTTCTCCAGTGCTTTAATATATTTCTCATTTCGCTTCTGGTCATTTAATTGTCCTATACGTGTTCTGGAATACGCTACATGAATACCGCAACTGCAGACAGGTCTCTCGCAATCTGGCACTTCGTTTCTATAAATTAAAGGGTATGGTCAGAAGATTGTAGAAGAAATATTGAAATAAGGAATCCATTTAAAATATCCTACATCGACTCGTTCATCAATTGAAACCACAGAGAGTACTCATCGTGATATCCGATCAAACTAACTTCTTTATCAGCGGTAACTGAAACCTCCATAGGTAAATAATAAATAGCTTGCATCCAATGATCCCTCCAAGGTATTAGGTCAGCTATCTCTGTCAGGCTTAAGCCTTCGTCTTGTAACTTCTTCGCATCGGGATGTTCCCATACTGGCGCGCAACTTAACAGAACCTATACAAAAGCTATTTAGAAATAAGCTTACAGTATTCTTCCACATATAATAATTACCTGATTATCTATATCCATATCCAAATCCCACCACATAAAAATAGCTTGCGCCGTGCCACTTGAGGTTGCCTTTACACGCAAACAGGCCTTTTTATCATACAGCAAAGGCACTTTACCAGAAAAATCGAACCTGAAATATTAATTTGATAGTACAGAATCATTCAGGGCTGCTTTAATTTCTGAAATATATTTACCTAAATATGGGCTGTGGCGGTAATAACGGTCTAAATGCATTATGTGGAAATTGTGTTAGTTGTATATCGTGTAGCGCAGCTGCGCCATAACAAGATTTAACAGAATGCGGTGGATTTAACAAGTACTTGGTTTTATGTTGGATTGGTTGTACTGTATTCCATGCACATACAACAGAGCTCTCAACGACTTGTACCCAAACTGTGGCGCTATGTGGGACTACTATACTGTTTTCCTAATACAAAAGGAATACATGTATTGGACTATAACTATGCGAGAGTATATAAATTAAACGTGTGGTACAAATGTACTTCAAGAAGATATTCATGAGCATGACGGAATGTGGACAGGGCTCCTTCGCCAATGAGTTCGGTGTCAAACACTTCGGTAACTAAAATGTTTGCTTTCTTCGCCATATCACCATCCTTTCCGACAGTCATTTTCGTGGAACGCTTGTGGATTAATCTGATCCTATCTTCAAAACCAGTTTCTTGTATTATTTTCATAGCGCATTTAGCCATTGGGGTGAAAGCCTAAAGAATAATCTCTAAGTTTCCAACTTGTACACGTGTAATTTCTACTTAGTTACGATATTGTTCGCGAGATATACTATTCACCTCGCACGCCGTTACACTATCTGCTCCACATTTAACAGCCATCATCGACAACAGACCGGTACCAGTTCCTATATCAAGTACATTAGCCTCTTCTCCCATTTCATGCTTTCTGTTAATTGCAGTTTTAAGACCGATGTAATATTTCTGATTCTACAAATGCACAAGAGTTATTTACCTTTCTGCACAGTGAAATATCAGAAATAATTAAAAGACAATGTATAGCACTAACTCTTTCTTGATCGTGTAACATATCAGCGAATGCTGATCTAGCAACTTCTTGATGATAATCATAGTTTTCATCTTTCTCCTCCCATGTGACAGTACCGGTCAAAGGATTTAAGCATTGAGTGAAGATACTCATGTTTTGCATTACAGTCAAGCGATTGAAAGACAATCTCAGCATGTACTTTCTGCAAAGCAGTTCCTCGATTTATATTAGTATGATGCTTTTCATTGAAATAATAAACACAGTATTTGGAAATTCGCAGAAAATATTTATTTACTTAATAATTCTGTTTGTAAACAATAAATATAAATTAAACTACAGATCAGAATTAACTGGAACGCTGGAGAGAATTCTATTACAATTCGTCCGCAAAATTACGAGCGAAAGAGGATGGATTTGACAAAAGAGCAGTAATAAATGCACAAGAAAGTGTAAAACCGTGTAATGTAAACTCAAGTGAGGAAGAACTATCGATGGTACTATCGATAATTATCAAATATCACCACTATCGATAGTTTTCGATAGTTTAATTTCACTATCAATGAAAATCGATACCGATATTGAAAATCGTGGGATATTTGGAAAATTAGAGAAAAATATACATGGGGGATATCCTCACTCTTTCTAGCGCTAGGGGAGACAGCGTTTTTTTTATTGGCGCTTTCGGACGGTCGCACAGGGGCGCACTGAGTACAAATTTTAGCCAATCGGAAACGAAAAAGTTGGCTAAAATGCGCACCACTGTATATACTAAGTACAGGATACTGAACGAAGATAGGCGGCTTGTGCCGAATAGAAGCCATTTTGATCTGAGTAAGATTCTCAAGTGTGACGTCACACACCCACACACAGCGTGGCGTGGACGACAACGAGTCCCTGGCGACGCTGATTGGCTGCGACCTCACTTGGCTACAACTCCACTCGGTTTGGCTTGGCGCTGGCGTCGGTGAATTTTCCTCTTGGCATTGAACCAATCCGACGTGGGTAGTCGGCCCCACTCTCGTCCGACACCGCTGTAGTACGGGGCCTTTTCCCAAGTTCACTGTTTGATATCGCTTACTGCCGCTGGCTCTACTGGAATCTGTTGTGAGACTAGTTGGAACTTTATCAAACTTTATATTTACCTCGATTTTTAATAATACAATTTAAAATTCTAACTGCGCCTTTTACAGTGAGTATTATTTCTGTATTTTATCGCAGACCCTCATCTGCGGTTTTATAGCAATTTAAAAAGTTACCATGTGCTTTAAGCGTCTTGAAATAAATAATAAGTAAATACTCTAATATGTAAATAAGTACGTAGGTATTATTATTACAGTTTGACCTTTTTACTTATGAAATAGGAACATTTATTAGTAGTACAGTATAGGTTTGTGTAGTGTATATTCTTCTGACTGGGATGGATGGATTACATGTAGTTTTTAATACAGAAATTTTGTTTTATCTTTGTCAATACAAGTATAGGTAACTTATTTGCTTTCATATCTACGTAATATGCAACTCCATATTGTTATACTTATCGCTTGGGGGAGATAATTTTGTTTCAAACAGAATATATTATCTGTGTTAGAAAAATATTATTTTCCTCACTTGAATATTATTCTTATAAATAATATGTTATACCTAAATATGCAATTCTGACGTTCATTTATTTATAGTCCCGGTAATATGTAAATATGCATAAAAATGTAAACACTATGTTGTCGATCATTTTAATAATAAATTCATAAGCATAATATAAGTAATTAATTACTCTTTATTATTACTTTCAGAAAACATAATACCTCTTTAAAAAATTTAAGCCTATCCCACAATGCGTCAATTCTTGGTGTTATTGTTCTTTGTTAGTCTTATAAATATTAGCATAGCAAGACAAACCATTGCAAGAGGTCGAAGCAAACATGGTAACGTAGGTGACCCAATTTTATCTAAAGCTTACAAACTTCCGAAAGAACAATGGTTCACCCAGTTTCTCGATCACTTTAATCCAATTGATGCACGTGTTTGGAAGCAGGTACTTTAATAAGATATTTATGATTGTATAAGTTACAGTTAATGCTGTTACTACAATTTATTGGTACCTTCAATTGAATTTTTGCAGAGATATTTTGTAAATGAAGAATACTATAAACCAGGAGGTCCTGCGTTTCTGATGATAGGAGGGGAGGGTGCTATAACTCCTAAATGGATGGTAGAAGGTCAATGGATTGAATATGCTAAAAAATATGGAGCACTATGCTTCCAAGTGGAGCATCGTTATTATGGACAGAGTCATCCGACTTCGTATGTATATTCACAGACCCTATATCACGATTACATGCCAACGTTAACATTACTGATACCACACATTTAATATTACAGAGATCTTAGCGTGAAAAATTTGATGTACCTTACCTCGCAACAAGCACTCGCAGATTTAGCTTACTTTGTGCAAGTTATGAACGATATTAACAAACTTCCGAATACTACTAAATGGATCACATTTGGAGGATCGTACGCTGGATCCTTAGCTGCATGGTCGCGTTCTAAATATTCTCACTTAATACATGGAGCTGTTTCTGCCAGCGGTCCTTTGATGGCTGAAATTGATTTCCAAGGTAGCTATGAAAACTGAAAAGGTATTACTTTACTAGCAAAACTTTGTACATTAATACCCATTGCTCGTAGAATATTATGTTGTTGTCGAAAATTCTTTGAGAGAATATTCTCCGGTATGCGTCGATGCTTTAGCAGAAGCTAACAAGCAATTCGATATAATGTTACACCACCCCATTGGTCGACAAGGAATAACTAAAAAATTTGCGTAAGTAAAATCCCCAGTTTCTCCCTTAAATTACATATACTTTGTTATCAAAGCCTTCCTTCGTTTGTAGCTTATGCGATCCTATCGATTCCGGGCACACAAAACGCAATGATATTGCTAACTTGTACGAAACGATAGCGAGTAATTTTGCTGGTATTGTACAGTACAATAAGGATAATCGCAATAATTCTGCAATGGCTAATTTGACCATTGACGATGCATGCGATATATTAACGAATCAAAAGTTAGGTATCGCTATCGATAGGCTTGCAATCTTGACCACTAAAATACTAAACGCATCAAAAGACAAATGCTTGGATTACATGTACAATAAAATGATTCATGAACTTCGAAATGTTACCTGGACTAGCGAACAGGCGGAAGGAGGTAAATTCTTTTGCTGTTAGCATTAATACATTAACTTACTAGCTTTTAAATATATGTTTCTTTCACAGGACGTCAATGGATGTATCAAACGTGCACAGAATTCGGTTTCTTTCAAACTTCTACTGCGCGACCAAGTTTATTTAGCGAGACCTTTCCAGTGGACTTCTTCGTGCAACAGTGTACTGATGTTTTTGGGCCGAGGTTAATTTCAAATCCTCTAATAAACACTTTGATTCTATTGGCTAGGTATAATTATTACATTTCTACGTTTTAACAGGTATAATATTCATTTGTTGGAGTCAGCAATCGATCGCACAAATATTTTATACGGAGCATTAAACTTAGAAGTTACAAACGTGGTGTTTGTACAAGGATCAGTTGACCCTTGGCACGTTCTGGGAATTACAAAATCAGAGAATCCTCAAGCGCCTGCTATTTACGTTAATGGTATTTAAATATCAATTACATGGAATTTTGTATATATTTTATGGAATATTCTGTATGTATATCATTGACTTTAGATGAATACTTATAGGTACTGCTCACTGCGCGGTAATGTACCCTCCATCCAAGAAAGATTCACCTGAATTGAAAGCTGCTAAAAATCAGGTGGAAGGTTTGATCGGTCAGTGGCTGCAAAATAAAATGTGATATTTTTTATTCTAGTGATATATCAGCAGACTGCTTAATGGTAAAAAATTACTTTAGTTTATTTCTTAACGAAACAAGATATGAAAAGAATTAGGTTTATTTCAAACATGTTTCAACAATTTATGTTTGCATTTTTTTTTATATATCTATCGAATATTATGAAACAATTAGACTGTATAAATAATTTTAGTTTCGTGCATTATCGAGGCTACAGCTAGTAATACGTGCATTTAAGTATTCTGCATTGTGTTAAGCGACAAGAATGTGATTGTGATATATTAAAGAATATTGCCCATAATGGCACTATTAACAATTCTCTATGAAGAAATACACGTTTAAACTTATGAATATAAAATCTTACTTCAGTCAATGAATAACTATGTATCATTTATTAATTAGATTTTATTTTCGACGACCTTGAAAAAGAATAATTGGGTAACACAATATATATCATATTACATATAAATAATCCAGTAATGTCGCGAAGTCTGCAAATGCAGGTTCGACGTACACTTCGATACGCATAATCGTTTCATCGTCTTAAACGAGCACCATAACTAAAAAGATTTTGATTCTGAAATGGACAACATCGGCCTCTCCTTAACGATACCTCCATCGAATATCCCCGTGCACCTACAAGAAATTCTCTCGATCCCCTTAAGGCGAGGCCAAGGTGTCCATATCAGATATTAATCATGCCAAGCATGCAATACGCATAGATATCGTACAATTAAAAGTATCATCGCGACCAAAAGTTCCTACAATAGCTTACGACAAGTATTTATTAGAAATCGTTCGATCAGTAATTACATATATATTACTCTTTCATCTTTTTGGCATGTCCTCCGATCAGCTAAGTGATCCTCCTACATTCGCAAGCAACTTCTATCTCTCACTTAATACTACTGCATATACGGTATTTACATTACGTAACAAGGTAGTTGTAAATAATTTACTGTATAACAGAACAATAAATGTAGGATGATCCTGCGTCTATCTTCTGTCCATCGATTATGCTTAAGGTCTACTATACGCAATGTCTGAGTCGCTTCACCACGTCTATTTCAATCCTGTTCTCGAATTCACTGATGTGCAGTTATCATGGAAGCCAACTCGTAATCCGATCCGTGACTCTTCGCAGTATTCATCCACCGATTAATCGGATAGAAAAGATCCTAGCCAGGGTGTCCAGCGTTCAGTATCTGTGATGAGACTGCGACTGCCTCCATTCCGGTGTAGAGTTACCGTGGTGGTGGTGGTGGTGATGATGATGACGCTTCTTGTCAGAGATGCTGGCGTGCTTGCTGGATGGGTATGTGGCGACGTCGCTCACAACCAATTCCGAGCCATCCCTTTCGGTGTTGTTGCCACGGTAATTTTCTCGGTATCCTGGTTCATCCAGGGTCTCCTTGCGACGGAGGGGAGGGTGACTGGCTTTCTGGCCGGCTGTCTCGTGCAGATTTTCCCAAGCCTGACGGTAGTATCGGTTCAGGCCTCCTCGACTCTCCGAGGAACTGCTGCCGAAACTGGCCACGGTGTTGCAATCAGGGGATGCACGGTGCCGATAATGCTTGCTGCTTCTACCACGACTTCTGTGCGAACAGAAGAGATTGCTTAGTACTGTATCTCGAAATGGATTATAAGTTGATCATACTATTTGTAATTTCTAATTTGTAGTTACAGTTTATACCTGATACTCTGCTGCAGAGTAAATGTAGCAAGCGACATGTATGCATTTTCTTACATTATCGATTTGGCTTTTTAGCGAAGTGGGTCAAGACATTCATCAATATTGAAGTGTTCCTAATTGTTTACAAGCTGTAAGGGCGTTCAGATCGGAGATGGGCAATAAATTATTTGAAATAAAAATTTGTATACGAAATTTTTATTCCAAATAATTTTTTGCCCATCTCTGGTTCAGATGTTTAAGTTTTTGGAAAGGAATTAACACCAGATTCTGATGACTTTATAAGTATAGTTTCTATGAAAGTAGATGTGTATTTGAATGAGGTCTTATGAAAAGTGGATAATGGCCTTTAAAATAAAAATCAGATGATGCTTCGTGTATTAATTATTTTACCTTAAATACGAAAGCCAAATCGATTATATCGTAGAATGCGTATATGGGTCAGCATCTTAGTGGAATATAAATAAAGCAGCTGTTGATATAAGTCGTAATCCATCACCAAGCTGAAGATAAGAGGTAGTCGAAAGATTTAGATAGAAGTAGTAGGTGCAGAAAATCGTTACGGGGAACAAGGACCACTTTGCGATTTTTACAGTACATGTTTCCTTAGTCCCTTAAGCTAGGAAACTGAATACAAATCAAAACTTAACCAACTGAATTTTGTTGTTACATAAATTTTTAAACATAACAATATTCAGAGTTACTACATCATAATATTCAGAGTTACTTTTCTTAAAGAAGGATGGTAGAATGAGAAAGATATTGTTCTACAACTTCAACTTATTTTATCAGGAAGTGCCATCCTCTTTTCTGTTGCATCATCGCCTTCCCCGCTTAAGGGATTAATCACGAGTGTCTCAAACCTCCCTGCAAGTTAAAATACGTTTTCCAAGAAGAATGGTGCTGTATCCTAACCGAATGATGTGAGAATAAGTTGGTCACAATGGGAGGTCGCGACTTAGACGAGCACTTTATGGATGGAATTGACTTTAGAACATAGATATCAATGAGCATTTATAACTCCTAAAATATTGCTTGCTAATAGTTAATCGTTCAAATTACTTGAAAATCATTTTGTTAGATTTCAAGTGGCTTTACAATATCAAAGCAATCACAGGTAATGCACCTGAATCAAGATTCAAATTCTGTAACGGAGTACTTTCTTCTACTTTATCAGACATGAGAAATCCCAATTTAATAAACTCGGAGGAAAAAATCAGACTTAGAATTTGACAGAATAGCATTTACACGTGATTTGTAAAGAAGCCAGATCACCCACCCACCTGCCTAATTAAAATTCATAAAATCTCCTCAAAATAAGTTGTTTCAAAATCTTAAAAATTTCACAAAGCGGCTTGAAATCGTGAAATGGCAAAAATGGTAATTTAATTAACATTTATCTTTAAATGTTATAATGATAAATATCTATGCACAGGGCCTCGCAAAGTAACGCCGTCTTAAACCCCGTTTAAATTCCAATGAAATCTACGAAACCACTCGAGAGAACTATACCATTCCTCTGAACGGAACCACTAGCAGCCAATATTTTGAAACTTATCAATCCTCACGAATCCCTGTATTGTAAACCCTAATCCACCCAAGAAACTGCTCGTCCAGCGGTAAGAGCTACTAGGGACCTCGACTAGGGGGTGTGCATGACATCCACGAGGTGCGCCCGAGAAGCCTTGATCCGTGAGCTGGTGAACGAGCTCTATCTCTATGTGGGTGCTCATTATAAACCTTGCTCGTTTACCTTGACTAGTAATCACTCGCGGGGGTGGCGCATGGCGGTTGTAGTGGTACGTGGTGATGGTTGATGTAGTGGTGGGCGGTGGTTGCGTGGAGGGTGGGGGCGATTGTGGTGGGCTATATATATATTTATCTATATATATATGTACATGTATATTTATATGGAAGGCAACTTGTCTGTTGAGATGTAGCTACATGGTGGGGTTGGAGAAGTATCCGGCGCGATGGGCCGCCGAGAGACCGAATGAATAGGGATGATCGGTGCCGCGACGAGCCGTCAAATCGCGGCGCCCCAGGTGTTGGTCGGGGAAGGGCAGCGCCAGTAGCGTATACCAACGCGAGGGCATCCCAGTCTCACCCCTACCAAGGCCACCACTACCGCCACCCCTCAACGCACCAACCCCACCAAGCCCCCTGCCGCGCCTTCCTCTGGCGCTGCCGCTGCCGCTAGCCACCGCAACGCAAACGGGCTCAGTGTTAATTGTTATCCTTCATCGACCTAGTTTCCATCGATCAACATCCTCCTCCCCACGCTTCACTTGCTCAATCTCCTTCTTTTTACACCCCTTTCGCACTTTGAGTGGCGCCAGCTTTCGGGGGGTGACCCTTCAAGTCGGTCGGGCGGTCCCGAGCGATCGGCGAAAATGTTTCGCTTAAAATTCGGGGACTTAAAGTATGTGAATATAATATTAAACATAATTTAATAGAAAGGACCAATTTTGTATTTTGAGGTGATTTTATTACCGGGTGATCTTTAAACACAGGGGCTGGAGACAATTTTAAAAATAAGTCACTTTTTTCATGCAGAAAATTAGCAATAACTCATGTGTGAGTTTTGTATTGAATTAATTTTAGTATTGTCCCAAATCTTTGGTATTAAAATATTTGATGATATTTCGTGGAAAGGGTGGTAGGCGCTTGGTAGCCTACGACCGCCAGATCTCCAAATTCGCCCCTGATACTCGGACAATAATTTCGAAAACACGCTGACGCCAGTCAAAGTGCTAGTAACCCCTCCATTGCTCGACTTTCAGCGGATACAATTTAGGGGATGAAGTATTCTATAGACTCCGGTTTTGGAAGAGATATGAACATGTTCTGATTTTAGTATGATTATAGTTGTGCTATAATTTGAAATTTGTAATTCGATTTAATGTGGTTTAATTAAGAATGCTGATTTATGAGTAAACTGTACATAGGTTGGATTAGAAGAGCGGTTAAATGTATTTGCAGCAATGAAAGGGTTAATCAGAGTTCTCCGTGTAAAATTAGATTTAATGCTTTCGCTACTTCGTTGTAATTTAATGTTTCTCGTGGTTGAATCGTAATGAAAGCTTGCTGGAAACTTTGTCCCACATCTTCTGCCACGGTATCATCTTATATTAATCACTATTAAAATACATTTAAATGGGCAGCATGAAAGAATTGTTCTTTAGCAAATCTTCTTTTAAATGAAAAGTTCAAAATATCAGTTCCGTTTACTTTAAAATTTCACTCAAGTTTTCTATGTAACTATGTAACAAACAACACGTGAGAAAGTGCATGGAAGATGAGTAGAAATCTTTTAATCGGATCCTTCTTTACTAATACTAATCAACAACAAACAAGGTACAGAACGACAGATTAAAGTACTCGGATTCTGCCACTAGTATTCCCTTTCCTTCGACGTAGGAGCCACCAAGAAATACAATTCTATGATGAAGGAGGGTTTGGAGATTGTCAAGTTTGTACACGCTTCGCTACGCGACTACCGTCCGCGTAAATGTTTTGTTACACTACTTACAACCCTCGAAAGCTGTGGGTTACAATACTTGAAGAGGGGATGTCCCGCGCGATTAGTTAGAGAAAAGGAATGAAGATAGCAGACGATAGTGTAGAGAACAGTTTGGACGAATGTAGAGTAAGCGATATACACACTTGTAAAGGTCGAAGAGCAAACGTATTGTATGTTTTAGAAAGCTAGTTATGTATAGTCCGTCCAAGAAATAATGCCTGTTAGAAAACTTTGAGGCACCAAGATCTTCTCTAAACCCACGGAGGTACTAAATGGGGATGATAAACGCTGAGTTTCATGATATAAGTATCTTAAAATATAAACAAGAACATTGCAACCTCCACCTAGATTGCATTTAAAATATTCACAGTAGGTAATGTTGGTAACAAGAAACCAGTCTTTTAAAAACGTACACTGCTCCAAGCAATTAGAGAATCAATTGGCATCGAATAATTTGTATTACTTTAGCTGAACCTTATCAGTCTTTAGAACTCTCAAAATTGACGTAGCGAGAGCGACAACGGACCAACCCACATTAAAAAAAAATTTGTTTGACTATTTTATATGATTTGTAGAGCCTATTGGAATACATTATTGCTACTAACTCAATTTCGAGAAATATGTGGGTTAGTCCGTTGTTGCTCACTGCCTCAATTCATTTTTCCCTAGCTAAAGAAATTTCAGCGATTCCAGAAAAATAGATTATAAAATTGCCATTGAACTTTTTAGAATCCACGATTTCTCAGAAGGAATCATTTAATCCATCTTCACATTCATATTTGAATCGCATTTTTCATCAGTGAACAATTTATCTTCGACAGATAAAGAAAATCACCGACCCACGACAGCTCATCACTTCGACTTCTTCAAACTTATTCCATTAAATAACTAACTTCTAATCCCCCATCATTCGATCTTCAGTACTCAGCCAATTCTTTCGACTTAATAGTGATCCCCTAACAGTTTCGAGCAGCGTGCAAACGAACACAAAGGTAACAGCACGATGTAACACAAATACAGACGAACAAGGTATAAAATATCGTCATGCAACAATAAGTGTTCCATAAGAGTTGCGCTAGAACAGGCGTTACTTTTGGAGCAGCCTCAGCATCGTGATCACAGAAACTACATAGAGACGGGCAGGCGTTGGGCTGCCGTTTGAGCCGCGGTTCGATTGTACTTTGAATGATTTGCAGATTTACCTGCGTATGAGTATTACGACCGTCGTAATTACAGCGGCAAGGAATACGAAACCGCCGAAGACACCCAAGGCGATCACCGCGCCTAGATTTAATTTCGCTTGGTGAGTGTTGCTCGGCTGATCGGCACTGTCCACCCTGTACGGGCCGGATGGCTCCGGTACACCGGTCCCGCTGCCAGCCTGCGCGTTGTCCACGCCGCTGCCGGAGATCTCGTTGTCCTGGGGATGATCGCTACTATCATCGTTCAGGACAGTCGACTGAGGAGGTGCCGGCCTGTGCAGCCCTATGTTTGGCTTCCTCGGGACGGTTTCCCTGACGGTCGCTGGCAGTTCGGCGGTACTGGGAACCTTCCGAGGTGGAACGGCAGTGGTGGTACTCGTGGTGGTAGTGGACAAGGTCGTTGGTCTGACTTTCGGTGGCAAGAAAGTGTGCCTTGTTCTAGATGTGGTTGGTCGCACTGTTGCTCTGGAGGATGCGGTCACTGTGGTGCGAGGCTCCTCTGTAATGGAGGGATCGAAGCGTTTCGCATTAATTGGTCTTGCCTGAACTTTCATTGTTATTTGAAACTGGGAGATCTAGGCGAGTTTCAATAACCACTTTATCTGTTTAGAAGTTGAAATGGTGGTATTTAATGAGTTTAAAAATATTTGGTGATATCAAGGATGTGACTGGATCAGAGTTCGGCATTATTCGAATAAATTTTTATTCCAATGATCTTGAATAAAAATTAATAATAAGTTATAAAAATAATAAATTAAAATGATTTTCAATGGAGTTGTATTTTTCTGCAGTTCATATTGGACGGGATTCAATATATTGTATTTTTATATTCGAAATATGTGGAGATTGTTATAAAGAATATAACTATAACTGTAATTATCTGTATCACAGCAAGTGCGTTAAATTTTGAAAGTGTTGAAATATTTGGATCACGTACCTGTACAGGTGGGTGCGACATGATCGTACAATCCAGTGGGCAAACACAGAATCTGTCGGTGTCCAGTAAGCCTGTAAGCTTTCTCGCATGTATAGGTGACAATACTGCCCACGAGAAGGCTTCGGTTGACGCTCGCTTTCGCTGGCATCGTCTCAGTTTCATCGATTTCGTCAATCTGGATGTAACTGTGCGGCACCGGGGTTGGGGGATCGCACAGGATCGGCTCGCAACGTGGTGGTGGTCCATTCCAACGCTCATCAATGTCGCAAGTTAATCTTGCCCGCCCTTCAGTGTAAATAAAACATATTACCCTCGTCGTAAAATTCTTCAACTTCATTAACATCAATTATTGCAATAGTGTTTAAATAGTTATTTGATCAAATATTCAAAAACTATTCGGAACTGTTAAACATCAGAAAGTCATTGAAAAGAAAACTATATGAACTATGTAGAACTATTTACTATATGAACAATATATAAAATAAAAACTAATAAAGGCAAAGAAAAAAATAATGTATAAAATATAAAATAATAACTAAACGATAAAAATAATATCATAGTAAAAAATAAATTTAAATTAATACAAAAAACCTACTCATTTTTATTAATGATCTTTAAAATAATCCACATCACGAAAAAAACTAATATAATTAAATAATAAAAATATAAATTTACTGCACCAGGTTGGATAGCGATAAATTTTCTTACCGATCCTTTTTGAAATACTTCCGTTTGTAATGGAAAGCATCGAACACACATATTTAAACATTATCAGTAGTATCCTTCTAATACAATGTTTCCAGTTAGCTAATTTAGATCGTCGAATTCTCAAAGAAAATAAGAATAAAACAAAAACAACTATAATTTAATATTCCTTTGGTCTAAAGTGTTCTCGCAAGTTCCTACAAATTTTTTCTTTGCTAATTATTCTTAAGAATCTATTTGGATATCCGAAAACGCGTGCACGTACGCGAAGAACAGCTAAGAATTCACAAGTGGCCTGAACCAATTGAAAGTGAACTGTGAAAGAATCTGTACTCTCTTGAGAGTGCTGATCCTCAAGATACAGACATCGAATAAATTTTCCACAGTTTCACCTGCTCTGTTAAGCATTCGTTGAAACCACTTTGCCCCTCCGCGTTAACCCACGCCACACTTCGCGAATCAGCGTCGACATCCCCCCCAATGATCCTTACCAGTCATTTCGTATCCTTCCTCGCAGGAGTAAAGCACCTGGCTGAGGTAACTAACGGTATTGTTGATAAGCGTGTAACCTCCGTGTTTTATGCTCGCCGGATAACCGCACTCGATGCCTGCAACAACGAGACGGTTGAATTTTCAAGATCTAGCCGACGTATATGGTTCAGGAGCAGCAGGTTCGCTTCGAGGTCACGGCTTCTTACTTTTGCACACCGGTGGAAACTCGTTGTAGAAGCCGGTATCGAGGCAAGTGCGAGTCGATGGTCCTATAAGAAGGCTACCGGCGTTACAGGTGTAGTCTACCGTTGCACCGACGTCGTACGCGCTACCAGAATTCCTATCCGACGTTGTGGCCACCGACATCGTCGAATTCGGAGGCTGCTCTGGCCGACCACATGCTCGTGGTTCTACAGGATCACGAAAGATTCTTTTATTTACTTCTGCTCCTTATAGCTTCTTAATTCATCATTAATATATTCACGGTTGAGCATTTAAGTCATATCACTAAATGGAATCTGTTTTTTTTTTTAGTTTACTTTAGACCAATTTAATTTATGCAATCCTTAGGCTACTGAGTTAGGCTATATTGGCTGAATTTAACCTTGATGATTTATAGTGCAAATTGGGAAATTGATCGGTGTTGATTTTGGTGGTGTAGGTTCAGTACTTTTAGAGTTAAATATTTCAGGAGGAATCCTTGCAAAAATGGAATCAATTTTACAATTTTACACAGAGACTCGTTTTATCTATCAATTCTGAATTATTTTCACTCACAATCATTAATTTTCTAAAGAAAGGAGCCTAATATTAAAAAATTTTACTTTACAGGTTTCATTTATGATAACACAAGAAATTAACCCCTCTTCTATTGTCCCATCAATCCGATTACACCCTGTATATTATGTATACATATATTTATCGATATAATATTATGGTCTGATCATCTACGAAGACATGTATCTGTATTGTCACGGTGGATGGTGGCTAGCATCGTCCGGAGTAAATTTGATAGTAATGGGAGAAATAAATACGAAAGTAGGATATTTGATAGCAGACACTTACGATGCTGGCAGATGAAATTTAATCGAGCTGTGCAAGGGGTATCGGACCAGAGCCAACCTCTGCTACCATCGTATCGAGCGCAATCTTCTTCGGTGCCCTGGGGCAGGCTCCAGAAAGAAACTGAAACCTCTTCACCGCTTCCTGTCCATCTCCAAACCGAGCGATCCTTTTGATCTCTTACTGCACCCATCCAGTATTGACTCGATGTGTCGCTCCTTTGTAGAGAAAACGCATGTTATTTCGATAAGATGTCTTCATCTCAAATACCCTTCTTGAAGATATTTGATGATAATTAATTTTCCTGTTTGATTAGCTTGTTCTGAGTAATTACTTTGGTAGCAGGTTTGATGTGTGTTTAAATAATGCAACCCTTTGTGGTCACACGGGGTGTATCGCACCCTAGACAATTTTTTTCTTCCTAATATTTCTATAAATTATTAGACCTTGATATTAAAATATAAAAACTTGTTGAAGCTTTACAAAAAAAAATCGCGTTTTTTCTAAAACTATCTTTTCAACTACAAATTTCATCTTATCAAAATTTTGCATTTGTAAAAAGAGACCATTACGAATGTACAAATATCACTCAAAAGTTAAAAAAGTCCAAAGTGATGCTGAGGTTCAGTGAACCCCATATAATCAATTTGTGATTATGTATAAGTTGTGACCATGAACGGTTACTGTAACGATGTTGGCAAGAAGTATATGTATGTATTTTAAAGCTAATATTTCAGTTAAAAGAAACAAGGAAGTTTACGTTGCATAATATGTTAGTCAAGACATTTGGTTGTTGAATATAAACGATTGTAATAATTTTTATTCGAATAAATGTGGTACCTGTGCCTCCTCCACAACTCCCACGAAATAAATCCTTGCAATGCAGGGTTGCTTTCGTCCACTAAAGTGCCACCTCGTGCACGACAAAACGCCAGGGCCTCTCTGAATATCATTGGTTGACGATTGTAGAAAATGTAACATTTTCCATTATAAGTGGCCGTCGATCCAGGAGGCTGATCTCTAAATTGCGGGCACCTCTCGATTGGAAGAGCCTAGGTACGAAAATTTTGATATCTTAAACTATAGGAGGGAAAAAACATCTTAAAATATGAAAAATATTATATAACAAAATATTAGTGTTTTAATATCAAATTCTATGAAAAGGAACTGTAATGGACCCAAAAATGAAGTAATTCAAAAGCTTTATAAAAAGAAAAGAAAATTGGATTTTATTATTTAAATAAATCTTTATAATCACCCAATGAATTCTATTGAATTAAAAATATTTTTATCCGTTCAACTCGGCTCCCCCCAAAATTAAATCTTGACTTCGCCACGGAAGATTACCATATATGTAGTATGAATTAGTTTTTACATTTATTGTTTTAAGCATACTGTAAAACTGTAATAAATAATATACCTGATCGGTGTACACGAAAGCCTCGCATAACGAAAGCTGCACTGGGATGGGCGCCGGCGTGTTCGCCTCCAAGTGCACAGAAACGAAAGCACCAGGCATAGGCGGATTGCACGGAAGGAAAAGAGGTTGGCCTTCTTCGAGGGGGCCGGTGAAGCGATTGCAAATTGGATTCGTTCCCAAGTCCGGACGATTATTGCCAACGCGGACGACAATTGTTCCTGGATGGACATCACCTGTAACCATCGAACGCGCGTTGAATACAAAATTGATAGTCGCATCCTCTACAAATCGCAACGATCTACATTGCTCAGGTCGGTTTAGAGATCCTGCTTCCTGGTTAGCTCAGAAAAATAAACGAGAGAAGAAAGAAGTTTTATGATTTTAGCATACTCTTCTCTTTTTATCTGTACATTGCAGTTTATAAGTTTTAGGACACATCAAATGTGATATTTTGTACAGATTAAATACTTCTCATTACTTTTATTTTCTTACTGCTCTAAATATATTCTTTTACTGCTGCAAATTTGACCAAACAAAGTAGGTACCCTAATACTTATGAACGACAGTGTATGTACATATAATCTTTGTAAGGGGGTGAAAACTAATGGTATTGTGTAACGAAAAACTGGGAAATGGGCCTAAAATGGCCATCGTTCCCATTTTTTTAGTTGAATGTATGAACGAAATAGATAATTAGAAATGACGAATGAAGTGTAGAATGCACGGAATATTTTTCAAAAGTATTTGCATATTTTGAAAAAGCATTTTGCAATGCACAAAACGTGTCTATTCTTGCTCGTGTCAGTTTAATGTACATACGAGGCGGAGAAGTTGGTGGAAAAGAAAGAAATTTTATCCGCGATTAGATTTATTTATTTGCATTGTTCCAGTAATAAAGTTTACAGTAATAAATGCGAGAACTTTTGAGATCCCATGTTTCTACATATCTCGTATATTCAACATGTGCATGCAAGGATTCCAGAAATGATAATAGGTTATATTTTCTATTTAGGTAAGAATGAAGAAAATTGTTATTGTTAAAGAGAAATATTGCACTGTTTGTATTTTTCCACTTGTCTTCAGCTTTTATTCTTCAATTTTAGTGTCTCTACGACTAGAATGCGCAAGAAGAGCAAAGTGGAGGGAAACAAGGGAAGACAGACCGTATGTGGTCAGACGCACTTCGCGCCAGAGTTATTTCACTTTAATTAAATCGACCATATTTCGCATTTGATGCTAGGGTTTTTTACAAGATTGATATATTATATATATATAGTAAACACAAAATTAGGAGAGGTTTATGTCATCATTTTGCTGCTTTCGAATTTGTTTATAAAATACGGGACGTGGAAGTTTAAGACGTTTGCCTGTTTTTCTTATAAATGAATTTTTATCCTCGACACTATCAACTGTACCGAATTCATGTTTTTTTTTATTTCAATTAAAAAGAATTCATCTTTCTGATAGAAACAAACTAACTAGATAATCATAAATATATCACAGAAATAAAAAAGCAGAGTAATTACAAGCATACCATTTGAACGTATAAAATCATCTGAAATAATGAAGAGTTCAGCGAAGACTACATCTTTCGTCCTGGAAAGCACACGAGGTGTGACCAGATGGACAGCCGTCGCGTCGCTTCGCCCACAGCCACGCACTCCAATTACATGCTTTCCACGTTTTGTACCTTGTAATCGTCTTCGAAATTGCGACAGTCTCTCATTTAAATAGAAAAAGAAAAATCATCCTCAAGCCTGCCTACTCAAAGAAATTTCTCGAGTCCTCTAACATCACTAAAATCATTTCTAAAAATGACTCACATCTCAAAAAATTAAAAAAGAGGTGTATTTTCTTCAATTTCATACTTCCTGAATTTCAAACGTCCCTTGTATACAAACTCTTCAGTTACATCTAAACTCGCGTAACCGATGGAATTAAAATTACGAATTAAAAATCAGACTTTCTACTTCAGAACCAATTCACGTTTCTGCAGATTATCCGTGCTGGAGATATCTTCGCCCGTCAGGAAGTCGTTTGCTTTACATTCTCCGAGCAAAAGAGCGCGTGATCTTCCGCGAGTTAAGCCGCCGTTTGACGCCTCCACGTTTCTTTGCTAGCACGGCGGAAACGCGAGCGGTAGTAAACGATAGCCGATCTCGTGCGCAATTAAGACACGCTGCCAGTGCTTTCTTATCGATGAGATGCAACGTGAAAGTTATTTTTTTTCGCAGCGCATCCAAGTATCTTTAAATATTTATCGAGCAATTTAACATTGCAGATTATTCTTTTGATCCGTGGATAACGTAGAACCGTATTAGCTCCCCTTTTAAAATAGACACGCAACTTTTTAAACACATAAGGAAAGTATGATCGAACCGATAGACGATCTGGTATGTAGAAGGTTGCATGGTCGATGTTCGTTCAAGTCAAGTGTACTCGCACGAATGATTTCTGTATAATTTAAGGAAAGTCTTAGGTTCGATCGAGCCATTAAACAGGGTAATAGCGTGGATTGATTAAACTTGAAAGAAACGTAGTTGTATTTTTAAACGATTTAAATATTATTAACAACTGTAAAAAGAGGCAATGCACCAGGAATTTCCTTGTGATTGAAAACGGTGCTTATACTATTAGTGTTCCTCCTGTAACGGCAATTTAAATTTAAATAAGTTTCTTTCTCATAGTTGAACAATTATTATTTGGCACTTACAAAGGAACATCCCGAAGTGACAATCGCCAATTTCCATGTAAAAACGCAGAGAAAGGGTGTCAAATTGCGGAAGTGATTTCTACATCCTGTTTTCAAAGGGGCATTCGAGACTGGTTTTCTCATGGCCACTTTTAAACGTTTTGTATACAAGAAGAGACGAATTTATTAAGTCTGGAAAAAATTCATAAATACCCCTTATTGTTGACGAAGCGTCTTTCATACATACAACACGCAATGTTAACAATTCATGGGCCGGTGCTTTGTGAAAGGTTGCAAAATCGTTGTTCAAGGAAGAAGCAAGCGAATCATTTCCACGAATAACAGAGTAGGTACTCTCACTCTTTATTTCCGTGTAAACAGCACGCCTGGTGTTATTATCGGGCATTTCGTTTAACAGTGAAAGTTTTTCCCTTGTTTGGTCAGTCAATTAGACCGCCGTTAGATTTCAGTAAGTGAATCTACTTAGAACTGCGGAACTTGTACTAAAGATAAAATAACTGGGATCGTAAAAGTCGTGAACTAGGTGGCATAAAAGACTCCCTTAATGGTATTGTAAAATCATTTGTTTCCACGAGTTTTCAGTGTAACAAATTTTGATCGCGTGTAGATTCTTTAACAACAGTCAAGTCACTTGTGTGAACTATCCTCTCGTTCTTTTTAAGTGTAATCAAAACTCTAGTGTGATTATACTTAAGCTGTGGATTCGTTGATTGAACAATAGTTTCGTGTTTCGTTGGAATTTATAAATTAATTCAGGGTGGTACTTTATTCAACATTTCTATTTACAGAAAGCCATTTATTTACTCCAATTTCTTCTTTTTCGATTTTCGAGGAATATGAACTTTGCTTTACTAAATGGCTTCGACAAAGGAGAATGTAAACTCTGCGATATAGTTGGTTGAGTCATCTGTGCGATGTTAACAAAATGTTTATGATTATAGGACAAAAGGTTTATGATTATTTATACAACTGATAGTAAGCTACCTCTAGAATATTATAAATCGTAATGAAACGCATTAAATTATCTAAAATCAGCGAGACACGAAACGTTCTAATGGACAGAATAGTAAAGGAGGAAGATAAGCTTGTAATAAATAGTAAAATGAAAGCGCAGAACAGAAGGTAGTGAATGAAAATAACCGTGATCGTGGTATTACAATTAACTGCTTTCGGTCAGCATTAACACACACGTGTACGCGGCTCACGGACAAGAGGAACGCGTCGTTTTCTAGCAATCAAAAGTGAAAAGACTCTCACTTTCGTTCTGGAAAGTTTCTGAAACTTTTCACGCGCGAACAATGCCCGCGGACATCGATAGGGCAACGAAAAAAAGAACGGATGCATAAATTTATGACCGAATCTTATGGCTCATTAAAAAAACACGATATTGTTCCACGTCTCGATCGGAGCCATTAATCGTGGCGACACACTTTTGTCGTAGAAAGCAGTAGAACTCTTTTATATTGTGCATTTAAATGAATCGAATGATCTTGAATATAAAAATTTGTGTTAACACAGAGACCCAAAGAGGATCTTTATTAGACGATTATATTGATGATTATTGTTACGAAGAAAAGAAACGCGAAGTAAAAATACATTCAAATTGTATACAATCATTGTCACTATAAACAGTGACACTGTAGAGCTGAGTGTGTAAACATTGAGTGAACTCTGTTTGAAAAAATTACAAGCATGTTAATGTGAGTCTGCTTTAGAACAAAGAAAACTATACGATTGACAAAAGTCTGAAGTTAGAATGAATAAAAGAATAAATATATCTAAGTACTACATAACACTTCAAAACATGTATACATGTTTACAGTAATACTAGTCAATTCATGGCAATGATTAATTTGTTAATGAATTGGCATTCTTTAATTTTACTTTCATTCTTCCACATTAAGGGAGTATAACACAAGTAACAGTACTTTGTTATAAATGAATTTCGTATTTATTAGTAAGTGCTTAAGTAGGAAAGTGTAAGTCTAAAGATATGAGAAAAGTATGTGAAAATTTGAATTATTAATTTATAATTGTGTTAATATCAATTTGCACTTCATAATTAAAATGTACATTTTAAACTAATGATCGACTATTTCATTGTTACAGAATTATTTTCTTAAAGGATGCAACAGAATTTTATTTGAAAAGCGAAGTAACTGTCAAATGAAATATCGTTATGGAGGAATGGTATAAGTATGATGAAGGAAGAGGATATCTCCGAACGCAACAATATGCTATTTGCAACAGTACTGCAATAATGTTACTTCCAGCAATGCTATCTCCAAGCGGCCATCTCTGATACACTGTTGGTGTTTCAATTTCATTACCAGCAAGTATCCATCAATTCCATCCGATTCGATCACGATCGGCAACACAATGGCGTGAGAATCGTAACATAGATGCAATCCACTGTTCTCCTCGATATGGAATGAAAATGTGGATCTAGTGGCTGTGCTAACGGTGCATTCGATGCTGACTTTGATCGTTATTACGATCATGATTAAGGTCTTAACGATAGTTGACGTCGACGCCAGTTTATAGATAGAAAGCCACGAGACTGCGCCATTGAAATGAAAGTAGCGGTCGAATGTTCTATCTTATCGCAGGAATTAAATCCTAAACGACGAACCGCGTAGATCTTGAGCTCTTCTCACGGCTTCTGCCGATTTCACTGGCGGTTAACCGACATCAACACGTTTTATTCTTAAGCTGCAACTTTTCCGAGCTCCTCCATCGACGTTCATTAATTTATGAATAACTTTATCTGCCTGTCGTGAGATTAAATTCAGCACTTTGATTTGGTAAGCAGGTCAGTATGTGTGCTGTATACTGTTCGTAATATTTCTTAGAATTTTGAATATAAATATGTTTAATTTTTCTTAAATTGAAATAATAACACTGAGCAAAAAAGTAAGAGTAAAGCGAAGTGAAATAAATTTGACTCTTTTGTATATATATAGTTAATACACAGTATGTATATAAAATAATGTATTTTAATAATGCATTTTATAATAAGTTTCATCTTTACCAGAGCCATGAAACGTACTCATACGTAATAACAAATCAAATCGTAATTTCTAAATCTACTATTTTTCTTTCTTGTATTCTTATACGTATTTGTTTTTATTTTATCTTTTTGCTATTTTCGTAATGTCTACTGATGCAATAAAGATTTATTATTATAGTAATTAAGCTGCAGTGGCAGTGAGATTCAATTAACCGATAAAAAATTAACGTTTCTAGAAATCTATGAATTTTTATGACCAGTTACTTTAGATAACTTCCTTCCTATTTCTAAATCCATGTGTGGGGTCTGCAAGACGCCGACATCGGAACACCATTTTCTCTTAAAATTTGTAGTAGTGAAATCTACATGATGTGGACCAACTTTATGCAACGTTTCAGCCACATCAGTGATTCAAAATTAATGCACTTCCTTTGGTAGTCAAAGTGTTCGCTGAGCGAAATTACAACAAATAGACAAATAATGACGGGGTGGGAAATGGTATCGATGGGACTTACCACAGCATGGCTTGCCGAAATCCAGGCGAACAAGCTGCACCATGTACGGTTCAAGCAGGTTCACGTACCACCACGGCCTGTGCTCTGGCCTCGTGAGGGTGCACGTCTGGGGGGTGTAAACTTGGCCACTGCTGCCGTCGACAGCGCGCTGCGGGATTCCACCCTCCGAACTGCTCGACTGCATCGGTGCTTTGCCCCCAGCAACATTTAGAACTACAACAGAAAAAAGGAATCATGATTTAACCGTCGATTAATGTCTAAATCTCTTTCTTCTTCTTCGACTCAATCTTTTTCAATTTCTTAACGCACACACGCGTTCATAACGTATAGAGTAAGTGCACCTAATATCTAGCACCTAAAGTACCGCAAATTGGACATGTTTTTAGAACATTTTGCTATATAATATAAAAAATTGACATTTTTAAATTTCCTTAAGTATTCTATCATAACATTGCATCCTTTGTGATTGTACTACAAGTGTCAAAATGAATAAAAATTGTATCCTTTTCCTATTTTAATACATGTTCAGTAACTGCCAATGTGACTCTTAAAGTTCTCCCACTTTACGGTACTTGCTATAACTTACAAAAAATTATTCTTCAAACTACATAATTTATTTTTAATGTAATAGAATATAAATATTCATTTTTAAAGTAGTAGAAGTCAAAGAAGCAAATCTCGCGCTGCATTGAATTCGTAATAGAACATACTACATTTAAATGTACCTTTCGAGCTCGCCGTTCAGGCGATTAAAATGTGAACCACAGGACACGCGACCAGAAGCAGAGATTAGTATCTTCTCGTGCACCCCTTATGCGGTTACTCGCATTCCTAGCTATGCACTGCACTTATTGCTATGCGCTGCGCACTGCCCCGCCCGAATTGCGGTACCCGCGACACGTGCTTGCGATGTGCAAAAACTACGCCGTATTAAACTCACGCACGGTTTCTGGAAAGTACTACTGCAATCACGCGAGAACAGGTTATACCTGATCCTAATTCCACGGCGATTATCCCGCCTTTATAGCCCATTCATCCATTACGTTAAGCACATAATTAAATAGAAAGAAGGGAAAACGTGTATACTTCAAGCCAGAATCAGCTTACCTTCAATCAGCCTTCATTTACTCTGTTATAAATATTATAATCCCTTGTCAATGAAATGCATCCAATAGGGAGGAACCAAGGCAGAGTAGGAAGCTGATTAAAGCGCGTATACGAAATGAAAAACCGAAAGTATAAGTAGAAACAGAAAGAGCCTGATTGACTATAAAGAAGCATGAGATAGTAGCATGATTATCCGTTGTCCCAGTTTACTTAACGCTCTTAATTACAATGCTCCAAATGCTAACGAAGCCTCCGAACAAATTCTAATTACGCCCAACTCGTTAAGGTTTAATATCACTTTCCGCGACGAAGTTTACTCCAATAACTCTAATCAGGATGCTGATTCACCGATCAGAGGCGACATTGATGAGCGCGGCGGGCCGCGATTTTCTAATCGGGCGGCGCAGCCTAGATATTATAATCGCCTACGCGCTTGTCGAAGGACAGACGCGCTATGGGAAAATTCTAGCGGCTCATTGCCATTCCCATTAACTAAGAAAAAGAAATAGAAAAGGCAAGAAGAAGGCCGCGCACGAGGCAGGCTGCACGGGTGAATAGCCGTTTGGCACGCAGATGTGCGCTTCGGTCGCAAACTTTTGTATACAGCCAGTGCCCGCACATTCTCAAAGAAGTTGCCTGTCTTGCGGTAGTTTTACTGTACCGTAACGGTGAGAATTTTATCGGCGTTAACTGGCACTGCCTCGATGTCGGTAGTCCCCGACACACCGGGAATGAGATCGCGCCCCTTTTGCCACGCGTGATCGTGCTTAATCCCCACGGCGACCCCCATAAATCGATGTCGCTAATTCATTCGAGCGAGCTGCTGCGAGAGAGTAATCCACGGTGATGGAATACAAACGTTTGGGGAATCTTTAGACGAGATTATAAGATAATCAGTGTCAATTCGAAAAGCAGAGGGAACTTTATAATTTATTTTCGAGTTGCAGGGGCGAATTTAAAGATTTGACACTCCTAGGCTGACAATAAGTCTGCCACCCTTTCCGCGAAATATCGTCAAATTGTTTAATTTAAAAGAGTCGGGACAATTTCAAAATTAATTGAATATGGTAACTCACATATGAGTTATTGCTAAGTACCTAATTCGGTATATAAAAAAAGGGAATTGTTTTTCAAATTTTCGCAAACCTCTGCGTTTAAGCATTTCCCAATTTCTTCTACATTTTGTCGCTCCCCAAAATCTGTTGCTCCCAAAATTTTCCGCTCCCCAAAATCTTGTCGCTCTCCAAAATTTTCCGCTCCCTAAATTTTATTGCTCCCCAAAATTTAACGCTCTCCAAAATTTTCCGCTCCCCCAAATTTGTCGCTCTTCAAAATTTTCCGCTCCCCCAAATTTGTCACTCTTCAAAATTTTCTGCTCCCCAAACTTTGCCGCTCCCTAAAATTTGTCGCTCCCCAAAATTGACCACTCTCCAAATTTTGTCGCTACACAAAATTTGCCGCTCCCCAAAAATTTGCTACTCCCCAAAATTTGCCGCCCTAAGTAAGATACAGTCTACTTAGCCTATACGAAAATTCGCTCCTGTTGACTAGGGGCACCCTGCTTTCATTGCAATTTTGAACTGCACTGAAACTGTATTATATTTAATAATGCCTCGGTTCTAAGGGGCAGGCAGCCGAAGCATTCCAGTGTGATGGAAGTTTTCCAGCCACTGGACGATCGTAATTATTCAAAGTGGAAAGTCGTTGGCAAAACCGAAGAATCCGAACGTTCGACGTGTTCGCGAGCAATAAGCAAGAAGAACTCGATCGAGCAGGCTAATCGACATTCTATCTGAGCCTACGATACACTCGGAGCGCGTAATTGATGCGTTCTCGACCTAAACCTACATACCGAGTCCTGTGAGCTAGCGTATGCCGCACGCGTTCCCACATGCTCCACACACGCGGCTACGTCATAATTTACAGTTATTTCTTATACAGGCCATTACGATAGGTTTCATCCCGACCATGCTATTCGAAGCCGGTGGATCGAACAAAACGACGAGACGGTCAGCACGTGCCCGTGTTCCTGTAGAATGTAGATGGAAACCGGGTGCAACAAAGTCAGGTGTTGTCCCTATTGTTCAATTTCTGAAACGGTGTTTAAAAATCGTACGAAGCTTTTCACGGCGACAATACCCCTTAAAGTCCATTGTACTTTCTTCCTGAAAGATACTTTAAGAACGTTCAGGTGACAAATTCGTGTAATACTTTTCGAGATACACTGGGTGCCTTGGGAATAAATAATCTAGTGAAACTGGTTTTAGGAAAATCTCCAACTAATTTAGCTGAATTGCAAAACAATTTAAGGGTTGTTTTCTAAACTGCTTCCCCGATAGAATTTCGAATATCTGCAGCCTTTTACCTTTTTTTTTATAATATAGTACCTTTGATTTAGCGAAATTTCAGACAAATTAAATCTTATGAATATGAATGGTATATCAATATTTTGAATACATTTTTAAAATCTGCATTTGTTTGGTCATCAATTCCCAGAAATATATTTTGAATGTGGAAATCCTACAGTTTTTACCTACGATGGCTTGTCATATTTAAAATTTACATTTTAAAATCATTCAAAATAATTAGACGAGACACCTTGTATTTTTGTACATCCATAAATCCTCTGCTCCTGTCTCTACATCACCTTGCACATATTATAATATAATATAGATACACACATACAACACGTGTGCCAGTGTGGCATACAGAAATTATTGTTACGGTCTATAGCATCAGTACCAACGAGCAGAAGTTCGTGCACAGTACATATTGATTTACCCGCTATTCAAACATTCATACCTAACTAGTCTTGTTATAACAATTAGAATACAGGTGTGCAGAATTGATATGCAAGGAGGCGTTCAAGCGCTTAAACCATAATTGGTTCATTGTGATAGTTTAATTTTTCATTAACCACGTCGTATAACTAGTTAGCGGTCACACATATGCACCATGCTAATATATTTTCTACTTCTATCGTCCGTGGTGAGGCTGAAGGTGGAGAATATTAAATCACAAATTCTCAGGCATACTATGAAAGCATTAATAAAGCAAAAACAGTCATGATTATGATGCCACACCTTTTACGAGAACGTGGATTCTTCAAAAATTTACATACACATTATACACGTCATCGTTCAAATTATAAATTATTTATTCCCGTAATTTATGAAATTCCGCAAGCTACAACCAAGCGGCGCGTTTGTATGTTTGTATGTTTGTCTGACAAAATAGATAACATTATTAAATACGACTTTACCGTTTTAAACCGGTTTTATTATTTATTGCTTGGCGATCAAAATTACTATTTCGTGATCGTGGAGTGTATTTCGAATGGCCCACACACTAATGGTCCAAAGGAAGTTTGAAAGTCATATACATTTTTACTTGTCTGCATAAGTAATTTAATTCCACGATTTAAGTGCGTTGGTATCACTGGCCTATTCTGGCAACCTCCAAGTTATATCCCATGGAATTTAAATTCCAAGGTATAATACTTTCTAATGGAACTAGGCTCTAAATTTATTTTTGTTACCGTTCACAGTATAATCTTCTTTCTAGCCACTGCTGCAAGCATAATAATACGACTGTACGTTTCGACCGCGCAAAGGATTAAAAAAAAATGCAAGTGGAGGATGCCTGCGTTTAACCGTTGTTGCGATCCGTGCAAAGCTTTAAAGACGATGATTAGGACTTTTACGGATGGGAAAATTCAAGGAAAATCAGTGAAAGTTGGCGTAGAAATTATGGAGGTGTAACACCATCCGAAGACGCGAAAACTCCATTCTGCTTGCCGAGTAACAACGAGACTGCGCCGTAAGTTTTATACCAATACCATTTGTAGAAACGTCTGATGTAAATTCACTAAGTAAATCATTGAAAAAATAAAGAAAACTGCGGGTCGCCGCAGTTATTTTCAGTTGACGATTCTTAGCAATTATTTATTTTAATATCGTTACATTGCCATATTGAAAGAAGGAAAAGCTGGTTACCCAGGTGCAAGCACAACCATCAGACTAAACAAGATAATAAAATATTACTATTAAAAATTATTAAATGTAATTAAAGATAATTAAATATTATTAAGTTAAAATTATATTCTGAAACACCTATTTTTATTCTACCTTTTATTCACCTTATTTTTACTTTGTGGCGCGATTCAAAAAAAAGGTTGCAAAACATTGCGATACACGATGTTTTTTATTGTTAAGAGAGAGTAATGGCTCTGATTTTAAAAAACGAATACGAAAAATTGCATTCTAATAAAGTGGCGGGAATGGACTTAAGATAGCTTCGACGAGGTGGCTTACTTTTTTGTTTCTTCACAGTGAGTGAAAATTACGGTATAGGCGCGATTACGTATACACATGCTGACGAGCGGCAAAAGAAGTTTACCTTCGAAAAGTCAAGTTCACGCATAAGTGCGTAAGTGGGAATCCAGTGTTGCGGTTGGCAGAAAATTGCGAGAAACTGCAACTCGAAGGGAACTATATAACAGGGCAATTTCGCGGGGCGATCACGAATTGTTTATTTGCGAAGAAACGGGGACGCGTCAAACTAATCGTAACGTCGGTGATTTTTATAAAGGGATATAATTTACAAAATTGCATACGTGTCGTTTCAACATGACGAAATTGGCTTGTTGTATACCTATTTCCTGTCTTTTACGATTTCTGCGAAGAACCTTTCAAGTTAATCTGCATTTTGCTGGTTTTCTGTAATTGAATATTGATCTTTTAAGTGGGACTAATTGGGGCTTTAGGATGTAAATCGTGTTTTCTGGAATATTAATTTGGTGTTTAGTGTCAACAAACATGGTGGAGGCAGCTGAATTGCTGGCGAAACATTGGATTTGTATTCCGGGAAGGATACAGTTTATACGTGGAAGCCTGAGCTAAGTAGTAGTAACTAAGGAAGTCTCAGACTCCCTAAATGTAATTGTAAAGTAATCGAATGTGGTACCCAACGTTTCTATAGTAAGAGATTTAGAAATATGTATTTCAACGCGAGAACTACCGAAGCAGTAAAAATGACTGGTTGCAAGTTCTTATAAAAACTACTCAAACTTATAGCACTGCATTTTCTGACGCTTCTCGTTACTTTTACTGCAATATGTGAACTTAACATCTAGGTATATTACAAATATATGTATTTTTTGGAAAATAGAAGCAAGGGGGAAAATAAATTGATAGATCTAAAGTTCATAGCTTAACAGTAGATATCATCTACCGAAATCTAGTTTTAATGTTAAGATGCGTTGAAGAAATACACTCCAATATCAATTATTATTAATATAAAAATATTTCAAATCAGAACTGTATTTATCAAAATAATTCTGTTGAAAGAACAGCTTGATCCTCAAAGAACCACAAAGGTCTCAAAAATCCCATTCAAGAAGCTCACTGCTCAATATTAGAAAATTATATTATTCAAATTCAAATGATAATTTGAATTCGATTCCAGCGACCGTAAATTATGATTACCTGTATCGAAGGGTGTCTATGTATAAATTATCACTCTCAACTGTGTCTTCCTTGTCGATGAGAGGAACCCGTTCTTTTCTGAATGCACAGACGCAAGATTCCCCTTCTGCGTAATCAGTGGTCAGGCATAATGGCCGATGAATGGCTGTTGCTTGTTTCTAACGAGCGAGACACGCGCCTTTCGAACAATTTAATAGATTGGCACGTTTTTCCGAGACGCGCATTGCGCGGAAGAATTCAGCAACGGTAAATAGACTGATGTTCTTAACGGAACTACTTTCCGTAAGACACACTGTATATTAATATATAGTTCACCAGTTACTGCTGTCGGTTTATAGACGATTAATGCAGAGAAAACGCGTTGGAATTTAATTATTTCTTTTTATCTGTTCACCCGCATTTCAGTCGTTAGACGAGCTGTTTCGATGGAACGGATATTCTAAATACCTACACCAGCAGCTGGAATATGCAGAATGTCATATTTAAATCGATATACGTAAAAATTTAAAGCAGGAAAATATTCCAAACACAAGTTGAATTGTTATAGAGGAGGGTTTAAGTAGTCTGATGTAAATAAGTTTTCTTTTGTAGATGAAAACTTAGAGAAAATATTATTAATACATACGTTTCGAGTATAGATTAGTAGCAATAATATTATCAAATATATTATTAATATTATTGGAACTATTCTATAAATACGGTCGAAATTCTAATTATATTATTATTAATATATTAGTTATTATTAACGTTATTAATATATTATTACTAATATATAATTTTTTAATTGTAATAGATTACTCGATGTAGTTCCGCATTTATTGTAAATTAGTATTAAAATTAGTATTATTTTAGGAGATATTTTAATTTTAATAGATGTTCCGATATAGCTATTGTTCGGCGAATCTTCGTGCGTATCGATTTAAATGGGACACTCTGTGTTGTCAGTTTGAGAAATACTCTAGAGAACGTGGAGACAGTTGTTGCGACCGCCGAAGCGTATCAGCATCACGTTCTTCTAATTCGTGCCACAGAGACCTACTTCCCGGGCATTTCGAAGCGCCATTTCGGCCCCTCTGTGGGCCAGTTTTCCTATAATGAATTTAAGGTACCCTTGCAAGTTCATTAAACCATTACAATACAACACCTGCTCTTCGACCTGTTCTTTGTATTTGAAAAAAACGCGTTTCCCACCATTCGTACCTAGCTGTTTTGGTTGAATAACTCGGGAAGCCTACGACCTGTTTTTATCATTGTAATTGGAATTTCTTAACTCTTATTAATTCTGTAGCTTTTCTATCACTTAGAATACCTTAGTTCTTATTACACTTTACTTTCTACTCTTACAAAACGCAAATGCAAGTAAAAAGTATTTAATTAATTAAATCTGTGTTCTTCTCGATTCTACGTTATTTATCATTTTAATTTAGATATTTGTAGGAATTGTAGGTACTTATTTCTTTGTATTCTGCCAAAAATGAACTATTTTATCTCGAAGTATGCCTTTCCATCACATCGAAATTTAAACTAACATTAATTTTGAAATTTAAAGTAAAATGTACAACATGAAATAACAAATTAATGAAACAATATATTTTGTAGTATTCCAGAATTTTGTGTTTAATAAGTGCCGCTCTGAGCAAAACATCGACGACCAATCGACGAACGAATAAGTTAAACTGCAGGGGGGTAAATAGTAATGTTGTCTAATTTGTACAGATTATAGTAATTAACACACACACGTAGCTATACCTATGTGTATTGTGGAAGTTTGAACATCCATTGCTCATAGCTATTTATGGCAAAAAAATTCTACTAATGGCATGTGCCAAGATAACTTATTGGAAATGCTGACTCAAGGGGGAAGGAAATAAATCTGACTTGGACCAGGATGGACCAAAGTGGACAGCCAATGTCAGGAATGCGCGTGACGTTGGGAAGGCCGCGAGCGTTCATAGGAGGTAACAGGTTCAGAGTTAACGGTGTTATGCCCCCACTAACATCGGTATTTCTTCTACTGTCGTTGGTCTCCTCGGTCAAGGACACTCGAAATCAGGTCACTTGCCTCCGAAAATTTTTATACCGCATGGCACAGACAACATATTCCAAGAATCAACTCATCGTTACATTCTACTTAAAAAATTGAACGACATACAGTATTCATTTTACAAGTGCCCTCATTTTTCGAAACTTTCAAATATTCATGTCGACCTTTTCCACGAGAAGAACTGATTTATTTCCATTTAATTATTTCAAAATACCTTCTGATTTATTTCCATTTAATTATTTCAAAATACCTTCTGATTTATTTCCATTTAATTATTTAAGAATGCTACTTTGTTTAACTCTGTCTCACTTGAAATGAGTAATATTTTCGAAATTTCTAATTTTTCATAGAAATTATGATTTTTATTATTCGGATTTAATCGTCACAACTATTCAGATCTGTCGATTCAAATATTATTTGTCATCTTTTTACCAAAAATTCCTAAATATTGGAAACACTAGCTTGCACTAAAAACAGGCTTCTATTTCGCGAAAGAATGACTCACAAGTTCCTAAAACATTTCATAAAGGCGTGACCGGAAGCGCGCGCATAAGTTTCTCGAGAACGGTCGAACTTTCTCTCAAGCCCACATCCGCGAACGTATTTACCTCCTCGTTACACACGTATCTCGGCAACTCCTCCGAGAATTCTTTAGTCAAGTCACGAGCGCATTGTGGTCGATGTCTTTTACACACAATGTCCCCGCATTTTTATCTGAATCCCTGAATACCCGTTAAACTAATGTACCCCATTAAGATACAGCGAAGAAAAGAAGCTGAAACACCATGGGGATTCTTAACCGTCCGCCGAAGGTGCGTCAACTTTGACCCGGACTCCGTCTTCGTCAGTAGACGACTCACACTCTGTATTTCTATATATTGTAAACATTGGTCACAGAGATACAGAACAAGCAGTACAGTTTTATTAACTACTGTATATCCTCCTAAAGAAATAATCTTGTAAATAAAATCTGAGAAAGTTGATTCTTTGACGTCTACATAAACAAGTTTCCCTGTGGGTCAAAAATGGCCCAGTACCGAGGGTTAAACAGAATCAACAACGGCCAGTAATCCCATAAAATCAAAGAACATGCAACATTCTCATTTCTTTCAACACCTACTTAGTCAATGAATATAATTTTAAAAGTCTGATAAATCTTTTTATAATATTTACTATTTCTTGATTTAAAGTGTCATAAAGATGATTACTTTCCGTGATCCAAGAATTTAGGTACTTCATAATATTTTGAATACAAAAATGTTAATAAAAACGGAGTAAATGCTACTTAATTTAACTCTGTCTCATTTCAAAATAGTAATTTTTCACACAAATCATGACTTTCTCAATCCGCATTTCTCAGCAAAACAAAAAATACTTCAAACTTACCGCAGAATGGAACTCCTTCGGGTGTCCAGGACCCATCCGCCTGGCACTGTCTCCGCGCAGGCCCAAGTAGCTCAAAGCCTCGCTCGCAGGAGTACGTAGCCACGGTGCCCTCGCGAAACATCGTGTCCTTAAGAAGGGCGTCTTCCTCGTCTATGACGTCCTGGGCACCTGTTCCCGTGAAGCGGACGCTACTGTGCGCAGGTGCCCCGGGGTAACCGCAGCCCGCGCTGCTGCTGCCTGCAACACAAACATAGATGCCATCATTATCAAGTGAACTGCCTATGTTTATCATACCTTTATATGCTAACCATTAATTTAACGAGCCGAGGCGCTGATAATAACCACCAACAATCTCACACCGCCGTTGGCTTAATCCAACAGGCGTAAAAGAGCAGCAAGGGTGTGGGGCAGAGGAGGGAAGCATTGAAACAAACGAAAGGAGCGGATTTTTCGCACGTACCCCGCGCTGTTCATTGACTTTATTCATCTGGCATGTATGATATGCCTGGCCACGACGATAATCCCGAATGATAATGGGAGAGGTTGCGAGCAAAGGCTGCCGGCATCATTGGATTCAATTTCGTTCGCGTCTCGTCACGCAATTATCTTCACCCGCCCGGAGAGTATGCATTAACACGTTGCGTCCGGCACCAAAAATAGTTGACCTTCACCTAAATACAAGAAACAGCTGCACCATGGTGAAAAAAATTGCAAATTTGTAACGACATGCACACGCCGATGAACACATTCGTACTGAATGCGTATGCAAAAGGAAAATTCGGTACCTGAAAAATTCTTCTTCACCTTCCACATTTATTGGGACCGGGCCCAAGAATCCCATGACGTGACCGTACACGTCACCCGGACGCAACGTGTTAATGCAGGCTACGATCGCGCCTGCATCCTTCACGACTAATTACACGAATAATGCAACGTTTTGTTGCTCGCTTGGCAATCGGCGTACTGGGAGCGTGGCTGGTGGCGTCGGGGAGGAAGAAAGGAAGGAGATATGCAGCTCGCGTCATCACGCACGAAATGCATTAAAGTCATTGGCGAAGCGGGACGTTGCCTCACCGGGCGTTGGAGTCTCCGGTCGGTGATTTCAATGACCGAGGAAGGAGTCTCGTCACCTCCGTGCACGCGAGAATAGGCATTCAACTCACCGATCCAGCCGTTCCCGTTTCTTTTCGCGCCTTTGTTTCCAGGCCTGGCGTTTACGCAAGTCGAATCGACAATCGATGGACAATGGCTCCTTTGGTAAACGTAATTGTTCGAGTGATATTTTATCTTGGTTTTTGGGGGACGCTATTGTGCCTCGCATGTTCATGCAAATCACGGGTATTGTCGTCCTTTCGGTGATTTAGGGGCAAATGCTGGCTATAAGTGTCTTATATGTTTCTATGGAGAAATAATGGTAATGGGTATTGTGACACGTTTCACTATTACAACGGAAAGCACGGAAGTATCTGGCAGTGACGTACTCAGGATTTAATCGTGGGGGAGCCGAGTTGCAAGGATAAAAATATTTTTAATGTAAATCCGAGAAAATTCATTAGGTGGTTATAAAAATATATTTAATGAATAAAATCCAGTTTTCTTTTTCCAGGGCCCCTTGGCCCCACTTCTGCGCGTGCCACTGGTATTTTGATATATTGTGAAAAAGAATTATTAACGATAAGGAAAACAGGTGTATGCACAACAAGAATTTGGCAGCAACTTTATTAAATATTGTCAATAAATAACTGTTGTCTATTCGACCTCCAATATTTGACAATTTATATTCTTTCAATACTGTAACACTACGATCATAAGGTAGGTACGAACGTCAAGGTTTTTTTGGAAAAGTAAAAGTAAAGTTTCATACTTAATTCTAATTTTTGAATACGTTACCATTCTTCAACTTTTGGTAATGGTAGAATTAGGAACAGAAAAAAGGTGCATTTCTCAGGCGTGTTAATTTCTCGAAAATAGTTTTTAAGGCCGCATTTAAAAATTCATATAATTTTGGTCAGAGCTTCCTAAATATTTCTCAGAATATCAATACGTAATCTTCGAAATCAGACTACCGGGTGTAGAATCCTTTATCAGTCACGAAGCTTAGTTCACCCATTGTCTAGAACACTCCCCTGTTATTCCAGATATCATCACTCCATACCTTGACACACTAATGACAGCCTGCTACCACCCTGCGCGATTTCATTGCGAACCAACGAACAGATTCCATCGCGAGCGTGACGAGCCGTTAAATCAATAATCTTTGGTAACTACCGGGCAGCCAGGAAGGGTAGATAAGCCGCAGAAAACGCCACGAGCCCGTAACGGAAACGATAATGCAAGCAGCTCACATCCTGCAGCTATCGCGCAATCGCCTAGGAAGTCATCGGCTATGCAGTCCGTGTTTGTTAACTCGAATGATGTCCGAGGGGACGTATTTAAAAACCGACTGGCCAAGCGAAATTTCACTTGCCCGTTTTACGTAAGACGGTAATATTTCTTCTTCTTCGTCTTAGTTCCTCCTGTTTTTTATTGGATCGCCAGCTTTCCGATGGCATTCTGGTAAGTATTGACGTAGTATTTATTCCACGTGGACTTTCTAATAATTTCGTCCAAGACAAATGGATCGTCTTCGCGCTCGCTTCCCGCTTCAAAGATTGAATTATTGAGTGAGCACTTACCTACTAACTAAAGGCTACGGTCATTGTCTCATTAAAAACCTAATTAAATAAGTAAAAACTGCAATACAACTGAAACTGTTATAGAACTTAAAAAGATGTAGGAAAGAGAAATGTAATTACTGTTAATGTTCTATACGCGTAACTGTACTGTTCCTCATTTCTATTCGTTGTGCATATTAAATATAATTCTTAAATTTTTTCCTGAGCTTGTTTTTGAATCGTGTATTCAAGGTCTGCCAAGTATTTATTTACTGTATAAAAATATTGGTTGACAAGAGACAAAGGGGGCCCACCCAAAACTATGAGGCTGTCATTTAATTTTTATAATTAATAAATCAAATTCTCAAAGAATACATAAGTCACAAAAATACAATTACAATTTTTGTGAAATAAATGCACCTATATTTTTTAGTAATCACAGTGTACATTTAATATTACTGGCAATATACAGTAAATACTAAATGTAAATATAGATTGCTATAATTGAATCTTTAAATTTTTCTTCTTCAATTCTAAATATCTGGTGGATATTTTATGAAATAGTTTGCTTGTACCGAACACTTTACACATTAACAGGTAGTTTAAAAACATATTTCATGCAGTCCACTATTTAGATTAAGAACAATCGTTTGCATTCATATTAATATTTTTAACATATTGTCCGATGTTTAAGGAGGCCAATTTGCCCTCGGCCAAGCTGCCACCCCTCCAACTTAACAACTCTTGTTGAGACCCGTGGTATAGTGCAAACCCATTACGAAATTTTTTTATAGTAAATATATTCAGCCTTCGCGTTTCTCGCCGGCGATTACTGCCATTTTCCATTATCTACGACGCTGCAAGTGTTTCTGGCAATCGAAGGAGGTGCCCGTTGCTTTCTAGCGCGATTTGCATTCCGAAGACGAGGCGCGCGTGTCTCGCGTGCACGCGTATCGGCAACCGAACGATTTCTACCGCTTCTTTCCTTTTTTCACCACGTTCCAGTCGTTACACCGTATTGCCTTTTTGTGCAAGCCTCCACTTTCAAGGATTTATTACCTGATGCTCCGTGGATCCGCCGTGATTTTTCGCTTCCTGCAAGATACCCTGACACCCCACGCACGCGGAAAATAAAATGGAAGGTGTTGCACTCCGCGATCGACGCACAGAGAGCAGACGAAGAATTTCAACGCTTTCATAATTTACGAAATCGGTACAAACGTAGCCAGACTTCGATGAAAGTACCTCGTGAAACCGTAGAAATTTCCTTGGAAAACTCGGCACGTCATTCCCGTCGATACTCTTTTCTTCTTCTTTTTAAAAATGGTACCAATGGCACAGAGAGCATGTGAAATTAAGAATGATATACCGGAGACGTGTTTGTTGGAAATAAGTAATCATGACGTTCGAAAGTGGTTTGCACAGTAATGGTATTTAGGTTCGTCGCAGGATGTCGATTACCGACGCTGCAGAAGAGTGAGAAAATGCGGCGTCGAAGATTTACGGATAACGGCTTGCGGAAAGTCACAAAAGCTGGGCGTTGAGTTTCTGCGATTCATTTGGGAGACAATGGGAAATGGCACGTGCGTGGCTACTGTTTGAAAACGACTTTTGTTGGAGGAATAAATGGAAGGTTCTGGATTGGTGGAGAAATTGGGAGAAGTGTTACAGGTTGTGGTGTCTGTAACAGAGACTTGTGGACGCTATAGTTGAGGTTTGAAAAGTGATCGTAGAGTCAGCGGGTTTGATCATAATTTATTCTCCCAAAATTATCCCCCCTTATTAACTATATACCAAGCTGTCGAAACGACATTCCTTTACAGGCAACTGGCTAAACGGTTTCAAATAGGAACGACGACATGCGTAACGGTTCACACTATGCGATTAACATATTTATCAACCACTTTGCCTGCTCTTCCTCTTTGCCATGGGTGACCAAAAGAACCGAAGTTCTTGTTATGTACGTGTAAGGATTGAAGTAGTATTAGTTAGGAAAGTTAGACAACTGTTTCTGCTGTACCTATTCGTGTTCCTTATCGATGAATAAATCTAGAATGATATTGAAATGAACAGCTGTAATAAGGTAAAGAAGTTTCTAAACAGTTACGTTTTCAGGCGTGTATTGCGAGGGAACTGTTTAAATGAATATTTAGCTTTTGTACTCCAATTTATTCATTTGTGGATCCGCCAGAGATCTTGCGTTCCTCATATATAGTGATTATTAAATATATAGTTCTAGAATAAAAAAAAAGTATAAATTTTTAATTTATTTCATTCTGCGAGTGACGAATTCTTCTACTTTTGCAAGTTTTAATGATATCAGTGTGGAGTGTAAAGGGTGAAATAACGTGGAATTAATTCATATCGGTGTGGAGTGTAAAGAGGAAAAAGATTGTAGAAATAAAGTTTGTCGAGAGGGAAAAGATAAGAGTATTTTTTCTATTTATAGTTCCTTTGGAAATCTGAATACACTACATGTGACTAGTTTGTTTTCAAGATGGTTTTGTAACGAAAGTTTGATGAAACCAAAATATAAAAATAATTAATGAAATTAATTTCTACCTTTTCGAATGCATTGAACTCCAAATAGTTTTAAATAGTTTGAATAGTATTTCTGCCCATGAAGATTTGTTGACAGATTATTTGATTATTGATTATTTATCGAATAGATCTCTTAAAAAATGAATTCTTCAATCTGACAAAAAATTATCCAGCACGATGCTTCTTCATAGTTGCCCACCTACACGTTCTCCACCTGTGGAATGCCTGCGTCGACCGAGCAAACAAAGAAGACAAAGTGAAACCGCGACTGAAATTCAGGGATTAAGCATTGGTGCAATCAGCATTTGCAAACATAAGCGATATCATTGTTATAAGAATGATTACATTACAGCAGAAAGTGTATCAAAGTAGGTATAAGCTTTCTAAAGTCACCAAGGATTACATCTTCCACTATTGTTCTTTTAATTCAAACTTAAAATCAGTCCTATCAGAAGTAACTTCAAAATGAAATTAATAATAAACCTAGAACACATCCTCGATAATCCGAACTGGTCAGTCCACATTTTGGTGCAAGAAGTAGTATCTGGTATACAATATTCATACCCCTACAGCACACTTCGTTGCAAGAACGTTGCACAACCGTTGCAGTACATTGCAATGTTGCCGTTTGGTTGCAGGTTGCATTGCAATATTACTGCAACATTGTGGAAACATTGCTGTGGAATATTGCAATGGACACGTTTGTGTAATCTTCCTAGACAATGTTTAAGAAATATCTCCCGTAATGTTGCCCAAGGGCGGACATAGCAATTTACTTGTAACGTTTCGGGGACATTCCGTGCATTGTTTCTGCAACGTTCCTGCAACAAAATGTGCTGTAGGAGTATGTACATTATTAACAGAGATTTTATTATTTTACTCAGTTTCTATTCTGCTTTCGTAACAGGGTCCAATCTAAAAATGATTTTTGTCGCCTGTTATATTTAATTATAAATAATTATTTTAAAATTTAACATTTAACAGTGAGTGAAATTTTTCGTAGGTATTTGTTGAAAAACAAAAGCTTTTTGTAAATACCTTTAATATACATAGATACGCACCTTTCCCTAGTATAATAGTAATTATATGAGTGATTTAAAAACAATTTATAAGTTTGATACTAAATTCAAACATGTAAGTAAATTGCCTATCTTTTTACCGCTTTTTCAAAAAAATTTACACTTTTACTGGTGTTTATTGATTTTAATTTTCTCTTTCTACGAATGTTGCTGCCTCCAAATTTGCCGATCTGGGCAGTTGCCCTGCTTGTGCCCTCCTACTTAAATCGAGCCTTGTTTTGTAGTCTTCCTAAACCACCACCTTAACACATTTTCTTTAACATCCTGTTCCAAGGTTTATTACTTTATTTCCTATGCTTCATAACACCAAAAATGAAAATTATTTTCACCATGATATGTTTCTTCCCTGTCATCTTCATATCAACTGCTCTCATCTATACCATTTCAACGATCTCTTCGTCAATCATTTCAATAGTACTAGGTATATACCTATAGTAAAATCTGCGGATGATTCGATGCTTCGGATAATCGAGGTTCTGCTATGTGTATCTGTCTCCATTCTGCAGCTATACCTCGCCGAAGTAACATCCCTTTATTAGTCACTGGCCCCAAATATTGAATAGCAGATATTCAGAGCACGTTCGCTTAGTTTAAGCATAGATGATTAATAATTAATGAAATGCCTTGTTTGCACAGAGTACCGGATGTAAAAACCCGTTACAGCAAAAACTGTGCTGATAATTTATTCTGCTCGAACTTCTTCCAAGCGGGCTGCCACTCGCAATACCATTCGTTTTTACATCTTTTTTCTCTCTCCCTCTCTTTCTCTCTCTCTCTCTCTCTCTCCAGTGTATACATAGATGGATTATTTTTAGTGTGCTCAGCAGTGGGTAAGCGACCTCCTTCCGCTAAGGTCCGTGCATGTTCGCCGAAGATTATCGAGCACCTTGTTTTCCACAAAAGTTACTTAGTATATGTATAGCTGCGCGGACGGCTCGTTGCATCCGCCTAATGTAGGTTGCTGCCTCGCATCATCGTAATTGTTAAGCCGCAAATCGGGGCAGAACCTGAACTTACACCGAGCCGCGAGATCCAATCCTAACTAGACCACGGGTTATCTATTAAATCATTTCAGAAACGAAACGAAAAGTATTTTGCACAGTTGCGTCTCTAAAATTGTGTGAGGAAATTATTGAAAAGTAAAATAAATTTAAGTAGTTTACTAATTCAGCAAATATATGAAAGGACGAAAGAAAATTAATACTGCAAAATCGATATTATTTAAATACGTACCACTGGAAAATCTTTTGATATTTCAGGGACACAAATTTGCCCCATTATACATTCCTCTTTGGGGAATAAAATTATTAACTAAATAGAGGAATAACTACACTAATGAGATAAAGAGAAAATGCTTAGTTTCTTTGAAATAACTATGAGCAACGCTACAATGCTCAATTTTTTATTAGATTTTAGTAAAATATTATAAATTTGGAGTATCTATACACTTTAAAATAATTAGAATACTCGTCTACTCAAATAACTTTGCCTTCTATTGAAATATTCATCACTTTACGAATTCCAAATTATGCATTCAACCGAAATCCGTTATTATACATTGCCATTATTTATCACTAATAACAAATATGTTCCCCTATCAATATTTGATTCATTCTGCTAAATTATCGAAAAACGTGAGTCACCAATTCCTTCCACCAATGCATTGAAAGCGAGGAGCAACCAATACGACTAATATTTTGATTGGGACGTTATTTTAATGCCGTATTATAAATATACGCGTCTGAGTATCTGTGCTGCAGATGTGTTTTGCTTGCTAACGGTCGTTCTAAATTTCAATTGCAATTGCCACTCATATTTCACTTTTTATAAAACGCACAGCACTTCATTGGGACACTAAAGTGTTGATGTTACGTACAGTTATCGCGTTGTAACTGTAACTGAAACATAGAAAACGCGATATTTGGGGCAAGCCGCGCGGAAACGGCGAGATTAAATAAAAACGGAAATCATTTCACAAAAGCAATTTTAATTAAGGGCCGAAGATGGTAAGACCAGCCTGGCAGGAATCTCAATTACACTCATCCGCAGACGTTGCGACGGCGGCTACATGAAAGTTGGCACAATTATGCGTGGAGGATGCCTCTTACTATATTTCCAAAGTGTTACAGAAATATCTGTATAAAATATCGATGTCCGCGTAACACGGTTTCTCCATGTTTCGTTAGCTTTAATAATCGAAACTGCTCTTGTAATACATGAGGATTTTAATTACTTTCTGAAGATGGCTAGCTGTGAACCAGACAACTGTAAATGCATATCTGTTATAATTCTGCAGCAGGTTTAGGTTCCTTCGAAAGCCACAGACTTTGTAAAATTATTACTCGGATTTTAATACTAATTCGCGAAAAGAGACACGAAGTTATTGTGAATCAAGATGAGCAAACTACAGAAAAGAGAGAAGTAAATAGGAAAGCTGGCACCTTTGAAAGATGAGAAGTGTAAACAGAATAGTTTGAAATATTATAAAGTAGGAGGAAACCGCAGAAGAAAGGATCTAGCTGGGTAAGCATAGAGAAAATGAACCCAACACCAATTTTAGTATTTTATACATATATAATGCTCTTTGTTTAAAAAAAAGAACACTGAGAGAATTTTCAGATCTCTACCCTTCGTTATGTTGAATGGGGATAATAACCCTCAACTTTAGAGATTTTGTCTAAAAAAGGAATCGTGCTGGGTCTATTTTCCCTATGCTTACCCGGTTGGATCCTTTTTGTTTCGGAATAGAAGTTGTATTAACGAGAAACAAAACCCTGCGGGTATCAGAAATCAAAGTACCTACTATAGGGAAAGTTTTGAATATTTATAACGATGAATATTGATGACGAATTTACGGTATATAAATCAGTTTTTAGTTTGGTAATTCGTCAACATCGTCAGGTGTATTATCACTGTTTCATTTTAGATTCCGGAGGAATATCTTTTGATTATTCTTCGAAAAATGGCGTTTACACGAAGCCTGCTTAAGTTTCGCGTACGTGCTATGTATGTGGGTCAGTAGAGTGGACACGAGGCACAATTGCATGGAAAGGGTAAAAGTTATGCCAGTGCAAATATTAGGTCACTGCTATTCCAACCGTTATCTTTCAGCAATGATTATCATGGCGATTTTATCGAACAACGTGCCTCGGGGCAACTGCATTCCTCGGTAGCGTTTTTTGTGCAACCACGGTGCAAATCGAAAAGTGTTCCCATGATCTGTAAATCTTGTAAATTTTTTCCTAAATGCGATATCGAAGCTGTAAAAACAGCCGAGTAGAACTGACAAGAGTAAGTATTAAGAATCTAAGAAAAATTGGTAAAAAATTATTTCTTAATAATCAAAACTATGGAGCTAATCCATCATCGATTATAGTTATATTGATTATTCCTCAATCATAATTTTCTAAATAGCAATAAGAACAGAAATGGCACCGCAACATAAATGTGGAAATAGATGATGAATAGTGAAGTTATATTAAGGATAAAACAATAATGGTTCTCCTTATTTAATTCCTTATTTAATTCCAACTGAAGATTTGTGCCATTCACAATTCTTCAAAATGAATCCTTCTCCACACAGAATTCTGATTATGAAACCAAGTTTCACACTATTAAATCCTATTTTTTTTATCTTCCCAACAAAAGATCCACTAAAATGATTTTAGTAAAATCCCTGCACCAACCCAATACACATTCGCTCTTTAGTGTTCCAAGACCATACATTATTATTATTCATACGTGCAGCTACTGCCCAGTGTTCCAAATCCCGCATGAAAATTTCCCCGATACCGGAAATCTGGGGCGCCCGTCGGTTTTACAGAAAGAGAACGTGCAGGCCGGCATCGCGTCGCAGAAGTTCTACCTGGACGCGTAGCGTGACGCAGCACGTGGTTTTCGACGATTCGCCCACGTAGAATGAAAAGTGGATAAGCAGGGCAGAAGTAGGTGAGAAGAGGAAGGTCGGGCGCCGCCTTCCTCTTCCTCTTCTTCCTCGACGCTCGCCGCTGCCTCCCGTTACTTCACAGAATCGTGGGAAATTCGGAACTGAGCCAGGCTAATTAAACGCCTCGACCTTTTGTTTTCAAGGTAGAAACCGACATATCGCATGCCCCGCGGTTTCGCGCGGCCGTGCCCGAGCCGCGTACGAATGTGTAACGCCGCACGTGTCTGGTCGCTTTCGATAATTTCAGGGGCCCTACCAGTTTCCCGATCTCCTCGCGATTTCTATGGCAGTGGTCAGTAGGTCGAAGCAAAATGCGAACGGGAGCGTTGCGAAATTTTGGCCGTCGTGAGCGTATACGGGTCATATCAACAATGCTGGTACTAACTGCGATTATTTATTTGGCGATGATTATTTACGGGAAAAGAAATTCATGGAGGTGGCAGAAGGTAGTGGATTTAGAATTGAGTGATCTTGAGGATATCGTGGAAGGAATAGAGAGTTAGAATCTTTCTTTAAAAGGAACCATATTTACTGACAAGGGTCTGTTAATAATTTATAGAGTGGAAATATGGTTTGAGTTGTAAAAAGATGTAAGATAGACACAGCTACGAACGTTTTGTTCCAAATGATTTTCAATAATATCAAAACATTTTATCTAGTAGAGGAATTAATCTAACAAAAACTTTACAATATGTTTAACTTATTTGGCATTGAGAGAAATGTCAGGATATACTTGAATTTCATGTGTTAAGAAAAGGAACATATGTATCATTAAACAGTAGAGGAACTCGAGTTTCCCTCGTCAAAATCGAAAAGAACCCATTACTGATAAGATTACTTGTCAATCCAAGATATTTATCCGAGAAGATAAATAAAATGGGGCCCACTGTTGGTCAAGAGGCTCCACAAGAAGAAGACCTGCGTTGCTGGATTTTCATTGAATTGATTCTCACCGGTGCGATCGATCGTTTTATTTGGAAACGACACCGAACACTCGTCGCAACACAATAAGGGACGCGAGGAGGCATTATATTCGCGATAACAATTTAATACCTGTGTGAATCGAGCGTCCAACGACAATGATCGGATCGGCGGGCCTCGAAGGAAAACAGAATGAAAGATAGCAGATAGAGGAACGGGGGACGGATGAGATTGATATGGCTGCAGGTAAGGATCCGGACGGAAGAATGTAATTAGTTGGGAACACCGTGTTCAGGAAGTACATACTACTTGAAAACTGCGTAACAGAAAGGTGCGCGGCGCTCGATGAAACGTGGGAAATAAGGGGCAACCGTCACTTTACTATGAGAAGCGATCGCGATCGTTAAACGTAGAAAAGCCGTTTTTCGTCAGTCGCTTTTCGCGGACAATGCGTGGCGAGTCTAATCTCTGGATCTGCGGCAGCTTTTCCAATGGGCCACAACGAACATCTCGAAGAAAGGTTCGATCGTGCGACGCGAGGCTACCAAGAGTGATGTGAATTTCTCTGCTGGTACCTTTTAGAAATCGAGTCCTCGATGCTAATAAATCATGGTTTATGGATAATTTCGGTGGGCTGCATTAGCATTTGTGACTCACGAGTCTTGAGTATGCTTCCTGCATGTAAAAGGTGCCACATTCTTGGGTTCCAAAAGAAAGTTGGAGTACTTTGGAACAGATATATGTTTCCATTATAATATTAATGTCTTCGAATTTTACAATTTTATTCAACCCTTAGAAGAGTTGACTAGAGGTTGAAGGGTGGCTGGGTCAGTTTTCACCCGGAATTGATATGTCGAACTCTGAAGATCGATTTTTAATAAAAATTGAAAATGAAGACAATAACGAGATAAAGATTTGAAAGTCCTACTTGAAAGTAATCTGCGAGATCGTAGATAACTTAAAGTAATTTAACAAAAATATTGTGGTAGTGAAAGAAACGAATTTCAAATCCTTATAAAATCATAAAGATTGTCAGTGTTAAGGGTTCAGTTCCGGCCAGTTTGTTGCAAGCTAAAATACGAACGTTTCGTGTGTTGCAATTCAGCATAATGCAATAGTGGTTTCTATATACGTTCGAGGCGTCCTACATGGTTCTAGCTCTAGCAATAACTTTGGTCGCATCTTTCCACCGAAGGAGAAGTAATAGAAAGCCACTAGGATGCGGACGTACGGGGGACGAGCGCGTTTGCGCGCGTTATACCTCGAAAACAGATTTATACGCCGAGGACGCGTGCATCGAAGCCGAAGGAACGGGTTTGCTAGCGTCGAACAGGTGAAATCGACGCTGAAGAATTATTTGCCCTTCCAAGATAGATAGAAATACAGATTGCAAGACTTATGTCCGGTTTCACCAACACGAAGAATATTTCATCGAGTGAGCACGACAAATGGAAACGCTGATGACAGAGCGATAAAGCCGTTTTCTATCGCCACATGCTCGCGAGCACATATATTTTTTAAATATCGCGGCTGAATTAAAAAGAAATTTGTTTCAATATTAAAATTACACAACGATCGCAGCAAACTAAAATTGTTTTTATTTTATCCTTTTTTTTTAACTAACCGTAAGTTCAGGTTACTTCTAAATTTAAATTAATTAGAATTCCGGCGAAAGAAGGCAAAAGAGAAAGAAGAAACTGCACGTAAATGTGATATTACTTCTATAGAGCATTGTTTTGGTTAAAACACGAATCTTCGAGACAAATCTGCGTTTGTTAGTTTTACCCAACGAAAGAGTTTAACTTTAATAACACATCTCCGGCGCAATCGTACATTATGCACCGCTACGATGTATTTCATCGCGATAATAACTTCATATTGCGTTCCAAGGCGATTTTTATCTCGCACAACAGAGGCGCACGCTTTGTTTCTAAAACTCTCGTGGATTTCGTGCACCCCTAATTAGTTAATTCCGCGTTTACCCTGGAGAGCAGGCGGACGCTCTCTTTAAGATAGGTAAACCGGAGGCCTCGTAAATTCTATTTTGCAATGAACTTCAACGCCAGACAAACTTATCTTTTCATCTTGAGGCTGGGAATAGTTTCGTCACGTTATTTATACACACATAAGGGATAATGAACTGCTACCCAGTTACCCACATTCGATTCCCTTATCTTCGCTCCCTACCCCTCCAAAACACTCCATAAATATTGACTACAGACGAAATCAATTCATCCATACTTCGATATCATATTTTCTAACTATGCTCTGTACAGAAATTTTACTTAAAAACTAGTGTAGGCAGTGATCATAAGATAAATTAAGAAAATTGTGACCAAAGTAAACATAGAAATTATGCTACCACACAATTTAGATTTCATTTCAGGACAATGTTTTTTATAAAATAAGGGTGTCTAATTGCTATGTTACAATAGCTGGACGTATATAGGGTAAACTGTACTAATGCTGGCACTGTATTAATCATTGGCACTCCTGATTAAAAAGCCAAATATTAAGAAGAACAAGCTTAGAAAATACTTTTTTACAATTTCTTATTTTTCTTTTGCTACAACACTGCAAAGCCCAGTAGTTTAACTACATATTTTACATCTAGCAACACCACAAAGTGTGACAAAGAGCTGAGTTTTAAGCGTTTTCTTAAAATTTTGATAAGGGGTAGGCAAGTATATTTTGTCGCTTCGTAACTAAGTAATGGATTGAAATACAGATTTACTATGTGTTCTAGGTATTTAATAGTGGATGAAATAGTCTGTTTAAACACTCTAAACTTCGTTTTTAACTACATATGTATTTCTATATAACTTCAAAGTTTAGTGTACCAGTGATTGTACTTTTACCTATGCCTATTTTTGTATTTCATTAAATATTTTTAAAATATGAAACTTAATAGGTACTCGAGATGTTTTATTTTAATAAGAAATCCACAATCATTCATAATAACTGAAAATTAAGACCATGTAAAAACTTCACAAAAGAATATAGACATTCCAATTGGGATTTCTACTTAGGGTGCCAATCATTGTACAGTTTACCCTAAGTGCAATACAGAGTATAGATAGTACAATATCCCACCTAAAAATCACGCGACGTTAGATAGGGTTAAAGGAGCACCTGACTAACCCATACGATAAAACATTATACCAGTAACAAATCATTAAACTCTGTCCCAGTAAGAGTGGAAATTAAAATACAAATATGAACAAACCTCTAGCAGCCAAACCGACGACGACCAGCAGAAGCACAGCTGTCCTCTCCATGTCTTTCACAATCTGATGTCCTCTGCGAAACTTCAGCCCCCAGGACGATCGACCAACAACCGTTTGACCGCGGCGACGATCGACGAACAATCTTCTCTAGTAGCACACCGACTCGCGATTGTTATTAATCCAACAAAGGGGCCACTCTCCGACTGTCGATTCACCGAATGTGCCGCCAGGGTAACGTCATTTCGGTACTGTTTCCGGTGGGATCGTCTGAACACCGAGCGCGAACCGCTCGAAGAGCCCGATCGTTCCTCTAGGAAACACGAGTCGCTTTACTTGTCCTTTTTCTTTCCTAAAGACAGAAGGCTTGTATGTCGCGGCTGAATTTCGGGGATACCTGGACTCGAACGACCGATGCGAAACGATCTTTCCTGAAGACTGAGGTGCTTACTCCCTGGCAGGAAGTCGTCCAGGTGTTCTGCTCTCCCCACTTGCTGCTCTTCTCTGCCACCACTCCGCGCAGGTAACGACCGATGTGCTGGTTGCCATCGAGAACGAGGCTGACTTGTGCGACTGACTGACTGTTCGTCCTCTGTACTTACGTGCTCCTTCGGTATTCAGGCCAACTTTTGATGCGACATCGCCGAGCCACGGGATGACAGGATTCCCCTGTGGGCAGAGGCAGCACGAAATTCGGTGAAAATTCGATTCGCGTGGGACGTTTCAGTGAGGGGCAATGGGACATTTGCTGGGGGGATTGAGGGATCTTGGTTGTTTGGAGTAATAGGGAAATATGACTGTTTGAATGATACAAGGATTCTTATGATAGCATTTCTAGAAGAATAATATGAATATGTAATGTTGAGGGAGTAGGAGAGTGACTTTAATGAATGAAATCGTCACAAACTTGGAATATACTTAATTTTTATTTAATTTAAAGCCTTCATGCACAGTACAGTAAATTGGAAAGTGTTTAATAAAATTTTTTTTAAATAATAATAGCAGTGAGGTACCGTCTTAAAAAAGTTACCTAAATATACAATTGTGTCATAAAAATATTTGTTAGAACCTGCTTCATGAAAATCCACAGTAACTTGGAACACCCTCTAGCATTCAATTGGTTTTCCCATTGGAAAGTTTGAAACAGTTAGTTAAAAGGGGCTACGATATTATTAGTATAAGCTATAAAGCATTAGCCAGGGCATCGGGTTCTCGTTAACCGAGAAATATGCGATATTAATTAACCAAGATGATTTTATAATGAAAGATAATTTTCAGCAGAGGTTAGCATTTTCCTCGGGACATTTTGAATTTATTTTACGGTTTGATGTCAAATGATGAGCCTCGATTTACTTCAACCGGCAAGTGTAACCCAGCTAATAACTCTGGAATAATCTCCATTATAAATTATCAATTAAACTGCATAGACAATGTGGCACGAAGCAAAAGACACAAATTGTAGCCATTTACTAAGCATAATGGAAAATTGTACTCGAACTTTTGGAAATTTCTAATGCAACGACTTTCTTGCCGATGAATATCGATCGACGACGTGTTCGAGTTGTTTCATATAAAAAGTATCGGTCACAGCGGCGTGGCGCGAGCACGCGAAACACTTTCTCGCGGACTATTAAATTTCACGGCTACGTTAATCAACGTGTCCGAGGTGAAGGTATGGACGCATTTCATTGTTGGCACGGAGCAGAAACAACAATTAACTCGAATAAGGAAGCCTGGCCATCGGGGGTCAGACGGTCCGGTTTAGGGTGTCGCGGTTCGCTAATCATACTACTGGTTCTTCCTGCTTAGTCACGATTAAGAGCTTCTCTTTCCTTTTGTGCGATGCTTTGAGCTTAGCGCGTACAGTCGTGAGTAACGCCACACCAAATTCAAGGATAGATTCTTGTATTTTACTTATGAGAACGCAGTATTTACATGAATGAGAATGTTTATATAGTGGTGCTCCGAAGGAGTTTTGAACACTTTGAGTGACGCAAGGGGTTTGGAAAATGGACAGGGAAAGTTTTGTGGGAAATGAACTCCGAGCTTGGTTTGTTTTCAAAGTCAACATTCGGGGATGCTGGAACAACACTTTCGATGCTATCCGAAAAATATCGATGCGAAAGCGCGCCAAATCCAAGTATTGCCAAGTATTGTTTATTAAGGGGGGAATTCTACTATAACACACGTTTTTTACACGATTTTTATATTTTTTTTTATAAAGCAGCTTTACAACTTTTTCAATTCAAAACTTGGCTCATATATTTATGCATATTTCAGTAACGTTTACAAATTTTATTAGAAATAAATAATACAAATTTGTGGCAGTGCAAGTAGCGTTTGAATGCATTCGCTAAAAAAAGTCTTCCCATGGTTACCGTGATTCCGGCTCTCCTGCTCATCTGAAATCAGAAAGGCAAAATTGTTTTTACTTAGGACGAGTTTAGCTATAGCTGGTACCAGGGTGAAATACAAAAATTGAGAGTTGGAAATATGCCGGCACTTTGAAGTTTGACTATCGATTTTTTAATGTTTTTCGTAACATTCATAGACTAACAGAGTGAGAAAAAGCATGATTTTTAATTAATTCTGGTTGCACACTTCTGTGACGAAGTTGCAGTGACATTTGCGAAACACAAGAGTCAATAGTCGAAAAGTATGTAGCGCCTAGCCGCGTTCCTCGTCACATCGACGTCTTGCTTTCCTGGTGCATTCCGTGTCAGTCGTTCGCGAAGAGGTCGCCATTGGATATTCAATTAGAAACGTAATGCACAAGCATGTGAGCTGCATCTCGTATGTGAGGCCCGCGAGATAGCATTTTGATCCGTGAATGGAATGGAATCACTCGAAATTCAATCGCATTCAATTGAAAATACAAATTTTACGCAACAAATAATCTCCTTTAACAACAGTATCTCTCTGTATCAGAAATATAATCCCTAATAGTCAACTCTAAAAACAACCACATCCCCTGCAGAGTGTTCTTCTTACAAAAGATAGGACTGAAACCAAAACAATTTCGATACCCAGGGACCGTTCTTAAATTACGTAAGGGTAATTTTCACGATTTCTTACCCCCTCTCTCCCCCAGTATAAGAATTCGTAAGATTTGATACTGCAACCCCCTTCTTACGTAATATTTTTTACATTAAATTTGTCAGTTATTAAAATTCTTTTAAACATTTACATAATTCAATTAACTCAGTTTGGGGAAATTTAAACTAAAACAACATTTCTGGAACATTAATGATAGAATTTGCAGTTATTGTATTAATTTGGTTAAAAAATATTACGTAAGACGCTACCTGACTCCTCCCTCCCCCTTGTAATAAAACATAAGAAATTCGCGACCCCCTCCCACCCCAAAAAGCCTTACGTAATTTAAGGACGAGCCCCCACAGCAAAAAGCCACATTCAGTAATAACATAATAATTCCCACATCATACGTACAAATTTACTAATTCCTGAATTCCAACAAAATATATTCGACTAAATTTGGCTACTCTCAGCACCCCATGTGCCATTTTCCGATCGAAAATGCCCCCGAGGTATTAAAAATAATTTCATAATCATCGCAAGCGAATTAACTCATCTCATTATTCGCTGCCTCTGTACAAATAAAATTCAAAAATTGTGTCGAATCAACCAATCCTAACTTCGTAAATGGAATCTTCAAACACCGAGTGAACTCGCCCTCCCTAATTAATAACAGGCTAAGGGCGAGGCTATCGTTCTGAAATTCAAAGTCTAGGTCGAGCGTCCATTCGCGGAACTAGGTGACTCACTGACTCACTGTATAGTGGCGAGCGCTTTTTTTTAGGGCACTTTCAGCATCACGGGCGGCCGACGAATCGCGTAGGGCCAGATTTGGTAGAGGCGGAAATTTGGTGCGACGAAAGCTAGCGGTGTCGAGTCACTTGTTAGTAACATCGGCTTCCTGACCCACATACCACGACCGCCATACAGACGCAACGGTTCCCAACGTAGGTGTGCATTCACCAGGGAACACACGGCGCATCTGCGCATCGGCATACGCGGTCGTGGATGAGGCCCCCGTTCACGTACCCGATCACTCTGACACGGGAAAAGACGACTGTTGATGTCTCGCCATAACTGCCACTCCGACACTCTTTCGCAATTAAATGCACGATATTTTTTCGCCGGCCCTCCAGGTGTAAGTGGACGCCGAATGACTCTTGGACCGCGAGCCTCGATACAGACATCATCCACGATCGTTGAACTTTCAGTCACTCTGCGAGAAACATGGGTTCTTTCAAGAGATGTGGCTGGCGTAACGCTGGAGTCGTTGGTATATATGCAGCATGACAGGTGGAAATGGGGGATATTTTTTGGAGAATCTGTTCTACAGGTTAATTGAATGAAAATAGTTTGTATGTATTAAGGGTGGGTTCGAACCTGATTTTTAAATTCTCGTAGCTCGAATCTGAAAGTTTGTAAAAGGGCGACTCCACGGTGAGATTTTGCACGGACTTTTGTATCGAGACAAAAATTTTAGCAACTAAATGTGAATAATAGAAATAGTCGCGAGGGATGAGATTTTTGAAAATATATCATGAAACTTGTCACATGATAGTCTGGTTTCATGAAACTAATATAAGGTTCGATAAGACCCGATATTTTTTTTTATAGTGGATTTACACTTGAAGGCTTCGAAACTCGAATTTCTGGAAACTTGAAGTGCTGATTCTGTTTTGTAAGTGGAATAGCATACTTTAAGAACTGAAGTCACCAAAATTTTTATATAAACCTCTATTGACCCTATGGTCACCACTATTTAAACCAAATATAAATAAAAATATACGTATGTATGTTTTAATCATTTTTTATAAACTTTGGATGAGATTGTTTTCATTTACACCGACGGAACATTATTGTTTTATGTAATATTCATAAATATGCCCATAAGAAGCCAGCATTATGATGCAAATATTGGAAAGGAAAAGCAAAGATTTGAATTCCAAAAATTCTATTACAGAGTAGAAGAGTGACGCACCCAGAGGGGGGGGGGGGCCCTGGTGCCCCCAAAGAAGGGACTTTGTAAAAAGAAAAGAAAGCTGGATTTTATTCTTTAAATAAATTTTTATAGTCACCTAACGACTTTTATCAAATTTGCATTAAAAATATTTTTACCGTTTCAACTCGACTCCCCCCCGCCCTCCCCCTCCCAAAGATTAAATTTTAAATGCACCACTGCGGTAGAAAGGATATAACTTTATACCCTCGAAAACCTTGGAAACGAGTAGTTTTCGAACTTCGGTTCCCTGGCGATAAAAAAAGATTACATGTGTAGGCCTCATCTGTTTTAATGATATGCAGAGTTCCATCAAAATCAACGTGGGACCCTCCGTGGATATTCCAGCAGCCAGTGCGTCATCATTCACGTCTTACGAAGATCAATGAATAAGCAGTAAGAGGTTTTTCGATCGCGTAAAAGTAAGGTCGTCGACCGAATAGATAGTCTAATCTGACCGAATCAAGTTTCTCCGTTAGTCGTAGCCTTCCACCATGACTGTATATCGATGACATTGGTCTTCTCTTCCGTGCATATGAATCGATCGATGATCGACCGCGTCCTCGAATTTTCGGGTCGTTGAACGTTTACCCATTCCGTGGACGTCCTTACTTTTTCAATCCTGGCCCGCAATTAAATAATCCTTAATCACACAGGTACTGCAATCGAACGATAATCAAGAAGGAAGCATTGAATAATTTACCATTTTCCAAATTGCAACTTCGTCTGCGGGACTCTAATAAACAGTACAAAATTAAATTCCAAGCGTACAATCGTGTAATTAATGTTCTAATGAACTTTATATATTCATTAGCAATACTTTCCTCCCCTCCATCAAATCCCCCAAAATTACTTTGCTAAACTCCTCAAAATTTTTGAACTATACTTTATCAAACGGGATATTTGAAAATTGCGTTACTAATTTAATTACATTACTTGTATTTGAAAATTGTTTCAAACTTGTATTTAATGATGCACTCCTATTCTTAAATGATTTCATTTTCATACGGAGCACCTTAGAATTAGAACGTTTAATATTTCAACGATGTCAAATGTTCTTCGCTGAAATGTATAGCAAAATAAATGTACATTGTTTGCGTATATGCAACGGATTCCCATAGAATAGTTGCACAGTTGTGCTCACTCGCAGCAGCACCGTGACCTCGATTTAAGCACCTGCCGAGATTCTTCGCGGCAGCCGATGTTCATGGAAAGTCAAAGGAGTAAGGAGATCCTAGATACCGGGTATAGTTATCCATATTGTTTCCCGTTCGCATGCGCAACGTGTGTGCGTATAATTTTCTCACAATTTCTAGCCTTTCCTACCCTATTATTCGCAGTTCTTGTGTAATTCTGATTAATTAATTACCTGATTAATTAGCATTCAATTATGTCAAGTAACCGAATTTCGTAAGTGGCTACGTACTTATGAAACGCGAAATTTATTGCGCCTCGTGGCGTACGCGTGCCCCGAAGAAGAAACTGTATCGTGGGTAAGAATTTACATCTTCTTCGGACGTGGGGATGTTATCATTTCATCTTACACAAACGTGTGATATTCGAGAGATATCGTTACTTTATTTTGAATTAAAAATGAATGAGGTTGTTACACGAGAACGCTCCTTGCTGAATTTTAATAGAACAATGGAGGGAAATTTCACTTCAAATTTATATTGATGATATTTAAATGGATATAGATTAAAGTTTGAGTAAATTAAAGAGTAAATTGAGGTAAAAAGGTAAAAAGAGTAAATTGAAGAGTTTGGGGAAATTAAAAGGGCAATGTTAAGTAAGTTAGAGTGATTTGTGACTTGAAACTGTGCCATCACTTTGCTGCCAGCTTCATTTCCTCGAAAACTTGAAATCCCGAATTTTAAGGCTATTTATTTATAAAAAATGATATGACTCGATTCCATTAAAGAAACATTTCCAATGATAAACGCAAATTGCAGTACACTCGGATTAGAATTACTCTACAGACTTAACATTGTCCTTCCTTCATTCTAGGAATTTTAATTTCTAGTAATAATTTTCAAACACTTTATATTTAAATTTTAATCAAAATAGTCCCCTTTCAATATATTCTCTTATTTTTAAAAATTGAAATCTGTGTCCTTGCAGATCTACCGTACACCTAAGCTTACAGCTCAAGATTTAGTTTCAATAATTCACGACGAATCCGATAATATAGCAAGCACAATGTTGAATTAAATTAAACTATTTTGAAAGTGGTATCCATAACTAACTTCTTAGCGCGCGGCTACGTCAATAGTTTCTTGGCAACGTCCACATTCTCGCTTTCGACTTGTCACGCCAGAACAACCTGTCCCCCTTATGTCTGACTGAGGTACCATTATTTCCGCCTTCGTTCATTTCCACAACTTCGACGATCATCCGTCTCCGGCGCAACCTCACGACAAATTCGTTTTAGCAATCGCGGACCTTTCGAAATTTTTATTTTCTTCTCGCGTCCCCATGAGAATGCTGGCCACCGAAAGGTCTCTTATGGCAACTGGCAAGCCATTTCTTTTCGACTAATTGAAACTTTTATTTCACTTTCACCACGTGTGAGAGGTCAAAAAAAATGTGTCACATCTAATCGTAAATGTATCCTTTCTCTGGCGTACAGTGCTTATTATAATACGTGCTTGTAATGATAAGTTTAATTATATTGTCCTGAAGACGATCAAGTTTCTGAAAGATTCAGATGAATTAATCTAAATGGCAAAAATTATATTCAATGTTTAACTGATGCAGGATAACAAACCTAACATTACATTTTTCATTTTTACATCACATTTTTCCAATTTCTAATTAAATAACTGTATACAAGAAACACGGTAGTGAATATTGTTATGAGGAAATCAAATTCAAAGTTTGCTTTTCCAGAATCTCAATATTATATCCAATGATATAGTATCCATACGTAAAAATAAAATTCTAATTAAGTTGTGGAGAAAGCTTGATAATAATACACTTATATATGTTCAGTAATTTGTAATTATTTCTACGATTAGTAAAGCAAATTTAAGTCGGACTCGTTCTTGCATAGAGATCCAGATACAAGATCTAGAATACACAAAACTATGAACTCGATTTTCTCAAAAAATTTTGAATAATGAGTCCTATACATTTGATGCATTATTATACGTGATATGAATTAACCATATGCAAAATGTTAGCCAAATCGGTGATCAGAACATTTTTCAGCCTAGTTGAGAGTACATAACTCTAAACGTTAACTTCAGGTAAACATAGTTGATCTCTTAATGAAGTATGATGATCGAAAAGAAGCCACAAAGGGAAAGTACATGTTTCTTTTATAAAATGCAATGTACATTTATGTTTTATGAAGACACTTGAGTAGAGGAATCTTTTAATCATCTTTAATGGAATAATGCAATATCGTGCCACTTGCGTGACAAGTAAAGTGTGTATAGAATTCAATGCGACTTAAGAGTTGTCTATTATGATTGGAGAACGGGAACAGATGGGGGATAATTAATATTTAATTATAAAATGATTGTAAAGCAAGGTGACAACGATCAACGATTAAAACGGTAATTAAAGCCTATTAGCAGGGACAATTAAGCGCAATAGATATATCAACGACGACGTTAACGACTCCAATCCCTCTGTCCACTTTTACTTTTGCAAATGTAAATTAACGTGTGTTCGCCACTTGAAATGACAAAACAAGTAAAAGGTCGAGTTTCTATTATAGCATGCTTTCTCTCACAATTAGGATGCAGACCTTGTATTTACCGGAATCACTGAAAATCTTCGTTAAGCACCATCATTCCAATTTTTAACTAAAATCACACTTTCGTAACAATCACGACGAACGTCTTTCTTCGCTTCGGTCTTTCACCTTTTAATTAAAAACTTTCGCCTGTTACTTTGGACAAACTGATGAACTTAGACCGTCGATCTTTTGTCACCGCCAGTTACGCGTGCATTCATTTCTGCTGACAGAATTTCTAAATTTCTACAAGAAATTCTTGGAAATTATTAAAGTTTTTGACAAAAACATTGCGACAGAAGTCGCATCTGGAAATTAAGGAACTGTATTGACACTTTGAGTGGTAAAAACTTTGGCGAAATATCGTTTTAGGTCTGTCAGGCTTCTCTGAGAAATTTTTGCTATATTTTATCTATTTTGAAAGCTATTTTCTGTCTTCGTGTTTTTTTTTTAAAGAAACTGTTCAAAGACTCTTGGACAATATTTCCAGCGCTTTCCAGAGACTATCAACATAGAAAGACATCGACGCCAGTCGAACTGTTACTATCAGAAATAAATATTAAGGCAAACGATTAAAAATTATTTAAGTATATTGTAGGATGTGAAGAACAAGGATGTTGACAAAAATAAGATATATAGGTAGGTAGTATTTTAAACATTCACTGCTTAAAATAATCACTTACACACTTAATTCTAATAATAATCATTTAATTCCTCCATGAAATAGTCTTGCTACTTGCTTTACAGCTGTTAATATATTTCTCACTCCTGAGAGATTCTAAATTTTCGGATGCCGCAATTTATAACTCAAATTCTTCTTTTCATTCAATTTTATAGTTTTCCTAATTTTCTGCCCCAAGTTTTCTTTCCCTGCACTGATGCCATCCTCATAAAAAGTTTTCTCCTGACATTAAGTTCCAGTTTTATCTTTCTACCTACTATTTGTAATTTTAATACGCAACTTTACTTTACTTTTTAATTACGCAACGTGCATCCTACGTATAGAAATACAACTCTACTGTTATAGCATAGTTTCAATTGGTCTTTAACTTTCCTCGTGTTCCACGGCGAATAGCAGTGAGTTTAAAGTACCGTTCGTATCCCTCTGCTCTTCCCTATTATTTCCTTCAATTTTCCGTATTGATATCCCGTTTTTTCTGTCTATTAGTTTTACCAACGCCCCTCGTGATACCCATGCTCACTTCCTTTTCCTGCTCGTTTGCAGCACGATTCATAGAAGGCTACCTTAATTCTCAAGTTTTATTCTTCATTCTTCATTCTTCCATCATAATTCTGAGATCCAACTCATTTCTACTCCTTCGTCCAGGTAGTCCCCCTTCTTTGTCTATTGCAAAATCAGATGACAATTCATTGAACCTAATCAATCAACTTCACTGAGGCTTTTTACTTTCTCTCGTTATGTCCACCCCTCTGAAACTTTCTACTCTGTTCCATAACGCTTCGAATGACTTTATATTCCTTTCGTCAAGTTCCCTCCGCATCTCTTGCCTGCATTACACTTATTTATAAAACTCATGTAAAAATAAGAAGCAGAAGTACCTATTTCTGTCATATATTTCTTATCCGCATTACGATCCTCTGGGAACTGAAGTTAAGTCGTGACGGTTGTGGCTAATTAGCGAAGGAGCAAAGCTAAGTTACAACCATTGCATGCAAGCATGTACAACTGAACGCAGAATGATATCAGAAAATTCTAAAATTTATGATTCTTCAAGTAAAAAATAACTGGACCGTAGAAAAACATTTATTCATCTCTATCCCAACTTTTCGAGAAATATTACAAAATCGCAGTTATAAGAAACTATTGTCACTATTAAAAAATAAAATTGCATCACTCTGAAAATTTAAAAGCCCTTTACATTCCAGAAAACTTATGAACCAATTGAATAGTTTTACTAGAATTTCGTGTTCCGATTTATTTTCTTTGAAACGTACCAGAAGCGTGCAGAACTTGCCGAAGAAACCCAACTCCTTTCTGTAGGAAGAAGCTCGTCGCGTGATATCGAACTGAAACACGCGTCAACACAGTTTTCGCTCTCTTCGGGTGACAGATCGGACACACGGATTTCTATCGGAGCGTGAAAATCACATCTTGTCCGAAGGCGCGATAAGTCCGAGAAAACGGGGTCGAACTAGATCAACGACGAAGGTCTCGCCGCTGTTCATCCGCCAGTTTGCAGGAGAAAGCTGAGCAAATTTGCTCGGCGTGTGACTCACGTGAAATCGTTCATGTAAAATACTTAATTCCGCGTCGCTGCTATATCCGGCGTAGCGCAGCCTCAGAAAAAAAAGGAACGTTTTGTCACCTTCCCTTGACGTTTCACTTTCCAAACACGAACGCAGCTTCCCTGAAGACGCATCGGTTAGAAGGACACGTCACGAACGGCGCGGAGTATCTGGTTTGACAAGATAGAGTGATGGACTTCATCGTATTTCTCGCGTTCGTGATACGAAATGATTTATCTTAATATAGAGTTTTTTAGAAATTACTATCTTCATGAATATTTCTGGAAAATATTGCAATAGGAATGGTAAACTCACGAGTAGTTTATTATAAATTTGGAAACAGCATTTTATTGTTATATACAAACGTGTACTAAGTTGTAGTGGAATTTGTAAGAATGAAGGTTGAGAAACAAAGGAATCCGTAGAAAATCAGATTTTTGGCTGGTTTAGTAATACCCAGGCTCGGGTCGTCCCTACTTATAGGCAAAATTAGACAAATGGTATTTTCTTTGTTGACAGTTTTTAAAATAAAGCTTTACATGTACTAAGCTCCGAATAAAAATTCAGAGTAATATCATCGCAAAACTGAAATAAGTGTATTATAAATAAATTGCGCAATTTGGCAAACTCGTGCAAAAAAGACTCGAGTTAAGCCTGGTAATGCTTCGATACTAGATCGTCAGACAGACCTCGAATCTAGTACACATCTAGCCCTATTATAGAAGCCGTGCTGCATATTAAATAATGGGAAGAATCGATTTCTGCGAGAGGAAAATATGGAGCTCTACTTGTGATAAAGAAGCAACTATACTTTGCAACTGCATCTATTGATAACGAAAAATACTAAATTAGTAAATTATGCAACACTCTTCTCTGTCAATTTTCTCCGCTTTTGTTCGGAAAAACGACCTGGTCCAGTTTCTAGATTCTAGAGTAGAGTTAGATAAAGTAAACATGCGAGTTGTAGGCTTCTTTACTACTTTGTTTTACATCGAAGTTGTCGAATACTTTATGAATACCATTTAGCTGTATCTAACATACTATAATTATCACTTAGCTGCACGTAGCACAGTGTTTTAATAATCATTTTACGAAACCATTCGATTCTTCAACTACATACCATCTATATAGGTTAAGAAATAAGACAAAGTAAGAGTTAATAAACCAACAGTAACACGCAGAAAGCCCCAGATCTCGTTTAAGATACCTAATCAGCTTTTTCTCCTATACCTCTAGAACACGCTTGTTCCCTAATTAAAAAATCGGTTTCTATCACATATGCACCCGAACTACTGTAGAGCCTCGATTATCAAAACTCTGCTTAACTCAAAGCTCCATTATCCGAGCATTATTTAACCAAATATATTCGATAACTTATACTTTTTATTACATTACAAACTTACTTCTATTTCTACCAAAATCTATCAAATATTAATTCACGTTTACAATGTTGCTGAATGTTACTAAAGAAATATAAGTTAACATGGACAATTTCTTTAATGCTGCGTATATGGGAATGCCTTCAATTTCTTTCTATTGCATGCTCCGCGTCGTTAAAGTATTAGGAACGCGACCAATTCCACGTATTATCCACGGAAGTTCGAAGCCAGTTGCACTAACGGTCCTCCACCTGTTATTTCTGTGGTACAGTCCATTTCAGTTACGGTCGTCCTAAGAGCATTCTAAAATCATCAAGTTTCCCAAACTGCGATAAAAAACGTATAAATACTCCTCTATATTCAATCTTATTATTTCAAACTCCAACTGGTCCAGAATAAAAGATCCACGACAAACCATCGCTCCCTCAATTATTTAAATCACGCTAAATTACCCACTGGAGACATTCCATTTTTTTAATCACAGATATTATAGCCTACGATGATACATCGTACGCGAAAAATCGTCGGGCATATGTTACTAACGACACCGCGCCACGTTATTAGTCACGATAACGCTGCCCAAGATCATGGAGGGCTGTTAGCGTTAATGCGGCGGCCGCGAAATCGCCGATAGACCGAGTAGTTTCACCGTATTAAATTAACCAATTGCAGGTCAAATTGATCGAAACGAGATAATGTGCCGCGGAATGTAGCGCAACGTGAAAGTCCCGTAGACAGTTCGAGAAGGAAAAATATCGCATCCCCGATGTTATAAACTAGGATCGTCGCCGAGCCCTCTTATTTTCAGCGACTATTTCACAGTGGCTGCTCGGAGTGAACGATATCGATGACATTTCTTCGAACGACCGCGGGAACCACGTCCCTTGGATAATTCCCCGTTGAAGAGGAAAATCAACGGAGAGAGAAGAGATCCGGCGTCACGATTCGGTCGCGGCACTTCGGTATACGCCCCCCTTTATTCTTTCCTCGGGGCTACTTTCTGAAGCGCGCACCTTTCGATCACCGGTGTCTTTAAATACAATCATTTTATTGAAAAACGGTGTCACTGAATTTGTGGGTCTGCCTCTCAGATCGGGATTAATGGAAAAGCCCTGTAAGACGTTGGGGGCTTTCTCGACTTGGGTTCTTGGGATCGATATTGGTCGAGGTTTCTGGATGTAGGTAAACATTGTAAGCTGTGTGCTTTTGGGAGTCTCTTTCACTTGCATGGTAGCTAGGTTTATCAGAGATCTAACGATCTATGCAACACAGTCGGCTGTTGAAGGTGCCTATGCTCGTGGCACGGAAAGTTGGTCATTGATCGCAGATTTTTAATTGATCAGACTCGAAGATGGGGACGCCAGATTGGGTTGGATGTAATCAACCATAGCGAGGCGCCAAAAGATGATGCGGCACGAGGTACTAACTTCACGAAACCACAGTAATATCCAAAAGAAAGGGTTAATTTAAGGGGTGATACTACTTTGGAGCCTGGAAAATAATAGTAATGATATAAGATTTTATTTTTGTGAGAGAGAAAATGATAAAAGAAAGGAAAATCTAGAATAAAGCATTTATTGTACAATTATTTAAACACGCGAAAAAAAATTTCTTTCTTTCCTTTGAATAAAGTCGCGGCACTGGGATCGGTTCACGTAAGCTTATTTTCCGGGCGCGCCAAATTGGTGTGCAAGATAAATATCTACTTTTGAATTGGCAGCACTTTGAATGAAAGAGACGAATTGGTTTGGTAGTACATTAGTTCAAATTTGTATGGCAACAGAAGATTATCATTAATATCGAGGAAGATTACTTGGTAGGTGTAAATCTACTATATGTCTTCAGTATTATCCGTAGCACGGTTAGTGTTATTATCGCTCCGTTATGAATGTTCGCCTATTAATCTTACGTGGAAATGGCAGACACACAGTTTATGTACCGTCTTGCCAATGGGAATACTTCTACAGTCCGCCGTTTTCATACAGAAATATATCCCAGTCGTCGTATTTCGTCTGTCAATCTGCTTAAATTTCACCAACGTTTATGTGAATTTGGTTCGTTCATGTCATATCGCGGCAACTCTGGACCACCACGGTCTATTTCTACTGTTAATATCGAAGAACGTGTCTTAAGAATAACAGAGGGGAATCCAGAAATGAGGTATCGGAGAATTGCAGCGATTGTAGATATCAGTGCGTCGAACACCTCTCGTAAACGTGAAAAAAGACTTTTGTGTTTTGCATCGAAAGGATTGACTTTAGGAGCTATGTTGATTGAGTATTTTTTACTCCTCTTGGTGAGTACTACGTATAAGCCCCCAAAGTCTTAAATCAATTTTTTTGAACACCCTGTATATTGTATTTATAAACGATAGTAATATACATGGTGCAACGAGTAATCAATAAGACAGTAGTGTGAAGCGATGCAAGTCGCCAAGTGGTCGGTAAGGAGTACGTGTAAAAAAAGGGGAAATATCGTCCACAATTAGTGAGAGTGGAAAATGTAATAATACAGATACCATCAGTAACATTAGTGGAGAAAACGATTCTGATGGACTGGAACTGTCCCTGGTCGATGAAAGCTCTTAAAGTGTTATTATTATCGTTTTCCAGTTTGTAATTGCTTATAACTAAATGATTTCGTTACCATTTACTTTATTTGGATTTATTTTGTTAGCACTGAACACAAAAGGTACGATCGAAAATAATTGATTTTATTATCCAATTTATAAGCATCGTGTATGCTTCGTATTATCTGTCGATAATTTAACGAGATGTCCCGTCTGTAATTAAACATTTAGTAGGAAACAGTTGAATTTTCTTTTGTATTCCTTTTTCGTATTTTCATCATAGACGAGATAAAATATAGACCCAAGATGTGATACAAATTTCTGTCACACAATTTCGGGTTACCATTTACAATTACCATTTTCGTGTCACGCCTAACGTTACCGACTCAGCGAGGAATACGATTAGAACGCTGTTAACGGTAAGAATAACAACTGAACACAACAAAACGCCCGTTTTATACATTTGGAAGTAAAAAGAACAATGCGATCATGTCTATATTACTTTCGCTTACCAGTCACGCATGTAAGAAACTCCATATCCTCTCCGTCCCCGCGTAAAACAACAAATAACAACCAGTTCACAACCTCCGAATGACCGTTCACCGAGTTCGGGGTGGCAATTCAAAGAAACCAAGCGCCCCCCGGCAGCGGCTCGCGTTAAAAAAGTCCAGACACATTTGTTTCGTCCGCTAATCGAATATGCACGCTTGCGCGATTCCCGCGCGGCCGCGCTGCCATCTGTGCCCGAGAGTCGGAAACTGAGCGCGTTCTTTTTTCGAAAGCGATCACAAGGGGAGATAGCGGCACGCCGATTTTAAGGCAGTGAGCGCGTACGGTGTCACGTGGGCAGGCGCGACGAGCGCATATTCGAGAGAAACCTGGCGCCCTGGTGGCGGTCTTTGGGGCGGCCATATTTTCTCTCGTGGGTTTCAGTCACGAAGGTGGTGGTTCGCTGACGATTTCTGGGATGCGACGTTCCAAGTCGTCCTCGCGCGTTCTGTATTCGTAAATAAGCGACCGGCGCCACACCATGGCTAAAGGGAATAACAGTGTGACTGGAAGACGATCGTCGTCGCGTAATGCGAAGCCCTACGACGCAAACAATGTGAGTAGCCTCTCGTTGGCACGAGTCCCCCGCGACAGAAACGAGCCTGCTCCGATCCCAACGGTCCTTCGCGCCATACATCCGAAATTAGACCTCCCAACGAATATACATCGCCCAACGGACCCCCGTCGGCCAACTGCCCGTCGCGCGACCGCCCTTTTCCCAAGATGCACATCCAACGGCCCTAAACGATGTCACGGTTATGTGAGTGCACTCGATAACCTCAATCTTTCCCATACCACTCCGCTGGCCAGATACCTATCGGGGCACCTATAACTCGTAACCTTGAAACATGATTCCTTAACGAGAGGAAAATCTTTGAGAATCTATTATGCGACCTCGAATCTACGCGAGCCCGATGCCAGGTCGACGCCGAAGGGCTCTCGATGCCTGGTCATTCAAGTTTACGCGGAGTCGATATAATAAAACGAGCCGCGTGACGTTGGGATATCGCGGTTTACGCGAATACGCGCAATGTCGTGTAATCGTTCTCAAAAATCGCTTCATCGGTGACGGTAATGCCCGTTCGATTCCACTCGACTGGATCGATGCGTCATTCAACGAACCAGCCTTTCGGATCGAGCGTTTCGGCAGAATATTCGAGACCGTATTTCAGTTTTTAGTTAATCGTAATTGCTACTCTGTGCACGCTCTTATTCATATTTCTTTCGTGTAGTATTTATGGTTATAATGTTCCGCTTTGACATTTATCTGTCATTCCCGGTTTGACTATTTTCGTATCAACTATTCGCCTTTAATATTCTGTGGAATATATAAAATTTAGTTTAAAACAATATATAGGTAATGCAAGCAATGATTTCATTCGGCAAATAATAGTATCATATATACAGGGTGGGATGTAATTTGTGGTGGACTGTAGATAGGTGGTTCTTTACACAATATGAACCAGAAATATTGAATAAACATTTTTCAGGTGGAGCTTTGTTAGATAATCAATTCGAGATGTTGGATAGTACGCTTACAGTTGGTTGGGGCTTACACTAATGTCTACCATTTAGTATTTCTATTTGTGTATTATTATTTATAAATGTTAACAAATAATATAGATAGAGATTTACAAGTTATTTATCTTCTTCTTGCGTTTAAGTTTGTGTCTTGAATGACCATAGCAGTATGGTACATTTTTACCAAGATCGTCTGCGACATCTTCATAATCTTTCTTATTTGTAATGTCTCTTTGAAAATTATACCTGGAAGCCAATAATGTGGACCTATAAATCAGATGCATGCAATACTAATATATAGTACACCGACGAAAGAGTCACATATTCAGAAATTAAAACACATCGGTTTTCCAACTCGCGTCTTTCTCATTCACTGAAGAAACTCGTGTCTATCAGAGTGGGGCTAACATTTTTAATCATTTTTAGTGTTTGAAAACACTAGCACATGAGTAGAAATAAGAAACGGTAGATAGATGTTATTTAAATCGCATTCGACCTCACACGCACATAATGAATCTTAGAGATTGATTTTCTAGAAAGCGAAGCCTCGTACAGAAGAATATTATAATACATTTTTTGTTTATTCTGGAGTGATTCATCTCCCTGTTTGGTTGCACCAAAAATTCCTCCTTCTTTATTAGTGTTTTCTATCTTTTTCTTCCATTAAAATATTTGTACGCTACTGATATCTAAAGAATTATTTGACATTTCTCCAACGCTTTATTTCTTATTTCAGTCTTTTGTAAAAAAGGTAGCAACGAAAGTAACGGATCTTATACCACAAAGATCGTGGATCAGTAAGTGGTTTAACTTGTCGCAAGACAGTGAGAAGCCTCCGCCTTTAAAACGACTATGTATTCGCATGGATGTTACTCATCCACCCGGTACATTCTCCATTCAGCCAGGAGCTAAAGCTCCGCTTAACAACGTCAGTCCTTCTAAACAACAATATTCGGTTCACGATGAAATGGTAAGTATAGCAGTCGGCGGTGGTACAACAAATTGAAAGCAATTATTCCAACTGATGATCTATTGCAGTCTGAAGATTTTTCTGAACCTGCAATGGCTGGACCAAGCGGGATGAGCCATTTAATATCTTCCACGCCTGCGGTACAATCTGATATTAGGGATATAACTGCCCAGAGGTCCGGATTAAATTCATTAGTTGCTGCCACAAATAATGGAACCGCAAACGGTATGGACGATAATTCTGAATCCAGCGAGAGCACCAGTGGTTGTAGCTCTCTTATTCCGCAAACAAATAGACAAGAAGCTCCAACAAATGTCTCTTATAATTCCCCATTCTCCAATAGAAAGAGATTTAACAATGAAAAATTGAATTTCAGTAAGTAACATTTCTCTTCTATGGAACAGTATTATCGTCTTAATGACAGCAATTTCTTACGCGAATACTTATGATCCTCCTCGATGTAATGTAATATAAAAATTATCTTTCTCCTTTTTAGCTGCTCATGCACAGTCTCCGAGGTCTTTATTTTTAGATAGTAATCGAGATTCCTTAAGCAGTCGTAGGCCAAGCTTTAACGCGTCAGTCATGACAAACACGCCGGATCGTGCGTCGCCCTTGTCGTCTCCCTTTTACAGTGGAAATATTACCTTTGGCGGAGCAAATGCAGCCGGTCTTTACAAACGAGGCCGCAATTTGTTTGATAATTCAAATGAGGTATACTTTCAAAAATATCCTCACTTCGTTAACATTCACCTCTCATTTAAACTATACGAGCTTGCCTTTGATTCTAGATTCAACTTAAAGTTCCGAGAAGAACAAGCGTTGAAGTAAAACCATCTAAAACAGCAGGTGTAGATTCATCTGGCATGAGTCAAACCGCTAAGAAAATATTGGAAGCATTGGAACACTTTTCGTCGCCTATAACAGATGCCAAGAAAATTCCAGTGAAGATGATGAATAATATGTCATCGCTAGGTAAAAAGAGAATGAGAGACGACGAAACCTCGCCGCCAGCTAAAGTTGGTTTACGTCATCTAACTCGTGAATTAACTGTACCAACTGTGCCCGAAATATTAAAATTAAGAAGGCGTCAAAAACTGCAAGACACAACGGTGGCAGCTAGAAGAATTGTTTCAGCTAGGAGTGAACCACCGCCTCCACAGGAATACCATCTTAGGTGAGTACACGGTGAAGCTGTGCGTTGCGTAAAAATTAGTTTTCATAATTGCTCGTTACTTACGTACAATCTTTGCTTTCCAGAACGCAAACAAAGGAAGATTCAAAGCATCATGGAAAGCTTAAAGGTAAAGCGACAAACCTCGATCAGGAAGAAACAGTTGAACCGGTCAATTTGCCAAGTATACCTTTACCAATATCTTCTTTACCAAATTTCAATTTCGTACCGCCTGCTAATGCAAAGACAGTAGATAAAAGTTGCGCGGACAAGAATGAAACGTTTATATTTGCGAGTCCTATAAAAATAACAAATACCACGAAGAATTTAAAATCCATCAATAACTTTCAATTTAGTAGCCCAATTAGTGCTGATAAACAGTTAATCGATGACACTACAGATTCGAGTTCACCTGCAAAGAGAACTTGTACTAAATCTGGTACAACACCTAGCAGTCGTGTGCCTACTGTAACGCAAAATTTCATGTGGTCCGGCTCATCCACAGCGCCGAGGCCAAAAGAGAAAGTAAAGAACGTAGACAATGCTGTTCCTGCTGCTTCGAATGAATTAAAGTCAGGAAGCGTCATGGACATCCTGTGTTCTAAATCTAATAAAACCGTAGCTGAGAAATCGGGCGAGACAAAAGCACAATTACAGTCGAATAAAGGCTCCAATAACAAAGCAAATGCGGTTGCATTGGGTGCGAGTAAAGCTAACATTACAAAAGCTACAAGTTTAAAATCAGATGCACAGCAGGACAGTTCAAGTATGTGGGAGTGCCCCGAATGTTTGATTAAGAATGACAATTCTGAAGCGCAATGCTTTGCTTGTAAAACTGCCAAACCAAGTCATAAGGATAACAAAGCTTGCGAATCTTCATTAGCACCGAAGAATATCAAGGAATCAGAGACCAAAGCCAGCGATCCGTTTGGCTCTCAGTTTAAACTTTCGAGTAGTCAGTGGGAATGCCCATCCTGTTATGTGAGGAACAAGGAAGCCGATGCTAAATGTGTTGCGTGTAATGGCCCTAAGCCCGGCTCCAAGAACAAAACTAAGTCCACCCCAACAAAGTTAATTAATTCTGAACTAGGCGGTAAATCCTTGGAGGAATCATGGGAATGCCCTAACTGTAAGTTAAAAAATTCCGCGTGTTCCACTACGTGTTCTTCTTGTAAAACATCTAAGTCAAATTTGTTAAAAGCAAGTCCTAAGAAGGGTAAAGGTTTCGCAAGTGAAACAAATACTTTAGTTAATCAGAAGACTGGTACGTCGATGAATTCATCGTTAAATAATTCAACCCTCGCTAAAACTGAAACTATGGACAACTTCAAGCCAAGTAAGGACACATGGGAATGTCCTTGTTGCATGGTGAGAAATGTTACCACTGTCGACTCTTGCCCCTGTTGCAATACAGCTAAACCCAACAGTGGCGGTGCAGCCAAAACTGCTCCACCACTCGCAAACGGATTTGGAGACCAATTTAAGAAGCCCGAAGGTGCATGGAATTGTGACGCTTGTATGTTACAAAACAAGCCAAGCGACACCGAGTGTATCGCTTGTGGTGGTTTAAAGCCGGGATCGAAGAAGTCAGACAATTCTGCTACAAATGCTACTTCCAATTTACAGTTTAATTACGGTATACCTCCAGGTGCTGGTGGTTTTAAATTTGGAATAGATAAAGCTGATCAACAAAAGACTGATAATGTAACGCCGACGAATGGTTTCAAGTTTGGCGAGAGTCAGCCAAGTAGTCAACCTAGCCAATTCACATTTGGCATTCAGAAAGAAGAGAAGAAGAAAAACGAAACATTGAAATCAGGAAGTAGCAAACCTTCGACTGCGGCAAGTGGCTTTGGATTCCAAATTAACCCAAAGAATAGTGAAAAGACTGATGCGAAGCAAAGTACTGAGACAACAGAGAAGAAGCAAACGCCACCCATCTCGTTTGGTATACCTAAAACTGAAAGTGAGGCGGTGGAAAAGAATAAACAGCCTGCGAGTACAACATCTTCTACGATGCTTCCACCTTCCTTCACATTCGGCGTACCAAAGTCTGAAGTTAAACAACCAGAAGTAGAGAAAGGAAAACAGGGTCCTCTGCTTGGAAATACGGTTACAGAAATTCCAAAGCCAAGTACAGAGGCTACAGCATCCCCCGCTGTTACCAGTGCCAGCACTTTACCTTCAGTTACTCAAAGTAGCTTAAAAGAAGCGAAACCACCTGGCATCTTCCCGTTCGGTGCATCAAGCAGCCCAGTGGGAGCTACACGCAGCACCTCCACCAGTGCTGCAACGAGTCTTCCATCTACTCAATCTTCCTTTGCATTTCCCGAAGGCAAGCCCATGCAGGCAGCAACTGTACCAACTTTCGGTCAATTACCAGCGACAGCGTCTACTTCATCCAGTACATTCACATTTTGCGAGAGCAAGATAACGGATGGAATTTCATCATCAAAGACCTTCGGTGCGTTATCAAGCAGCTCTACTACAAGTCCAATGTTCTCGAGCCTTTCAAACGCTCCGCCACTGTTTTGCAATAGTGATGTAAAGAGCACACCTACATTCGGCGCACCGGAGAGCAAGAAACCCGCATTCGGTGCAAACGCGGGTAAACCGTCCGCCTTCGTGATGCCAGAGCCTAAAGTACCAACGTTTGGCAGCTCAGAAACAAAGTCCTCGATCTTTAGAGCGCCTGACACAAAAATCCCTGTGTTTGGGAGCACGGACAATAAGACGACGCCTTTGTTTAATCCAACCCCCCAAGCGCCAACAGCAACACCTACGCCGACCTTCAACGCGCCAACAGCAACACCTACTCCGACCTTCAACGCGCCATCAGCTACGCCAAATCTTTTTGGATCATCCGTCACCCCTGTGTTTGGCAGCAACGCTTCTTCGACGTTCACTGTTGATACCAGCAAACCCAATATATTTGCATCTACTACGAAGCAAGGCGAAACTAACACACCGAGCCCGAATTTATTCCCATTTACCGGTACCGCTGCACAACCAGTAGCACCGTCAGGAACTGGAGTCACCTTCTCTGCAAATACTAATTCCGCTGGACCAAACCATAAACCAATGTTCACCTTTGGCAGTACTGCAACTTCACCGCAGAATAATAATGTATTCGGAGGTACATTCAATGCTCCCGCGCCAAACAACCCTGGCTTTCCATTCAACGCGCCTAAACCTGACACGCCAGCGTTTAACCAACCCACTGTTACAAGCTCCATTTTTGGCGCACCACCACCTGGTGCTCAGGATCAACAGCCTGCGTCGTTTTCATCCGCTCCCCCAAATGCCGGATACAATTTTGGATCCACAGCGCCCGCTGCGTCGTCAGGAGGTTACAATTTCGGCGCTGTTGTAAGTAGACCGAGGCAAAAGTCCCCGAGTGCACAATCGAGTTTCATTAAAAGTATTTAAATTTTACCGAAATTCTCTAGACACCGAATCACAGTGTATTAAATTGCGTGCAATTCTTTCCAGGCACCAGCTGCTGCACCACCCGGAGGATACAACTTCAATCCTCCCCCTGCTGCACCACCCGGAGGATACAACTTTAATCCTCCCCCTGCTGCACCAACGTTCGATCCCAACACTCCGCCATCGTTTAATTTCACTGGTGGCAATACACCCACTGTATTCAGGTACATATAAAACACGAGGAGAAGGAGGTTTAATGTAACTGAATCGTGGAAAATTTATTTTATAAATGCGTGACATTGTTGTTTCAGTGGTACACCTCAAGCAGTGACGCAAAGAAAAATTAAGAAAGCTTTCAGAAGAATGCGGTAGAGGACAAGTAACGTATGACACTAGTTGCACATACCATTCGGATGCACTTTTACATCTATCTTATGCAACCGTTTGTGCGGAGGATATGGTTTTGAATGTATGCTAAAAAAAAAACAAGTTACAGTATAGTACAGTGAGAAAAAAAATTATAACAACCGGTCACATCAACGTGGTGGTATACCAAGCATTTTATGTAATATACATTAATCTGCCGATGGGATATGCTTGCGTACAACCACTTGTGTTCTGCAGGATCTGTAAATTATGAATTATTTAAATTATACGATAATAACGAGCGAATACTTTGATGTTGGCATGAAGCCACTTTTACGAACGAGACAGACCGTAATGCCATCGCATTACCGACAACCTTGCCCAAACGAGACATACATACTGTACTGACACAAGAAACTGATTTTGCCGAGACGGGAGTGTACCTCGATAGAGAAACCTAATCCAAGCACTAGATACGTGCAATTTGTTAAGGATGACGAGTGGGAGTGTGCCCCTCAGGTAAGTATAAGTCATTCACAACTCGTAACAATGGTTCTCGCAACTGTTAAGAAGTATTCAACGTGTGCCGAGAATATATTAGTTGGGGATCAAGTTCTTTTTCCTTTTTTTTCGTAATGAAGAGATGGCGCAGGAGGTTGCAATGAAGTTATTTTTTGTATCTGTGCGTGAAGGTAATGATTCTTATCTGACCGGTGTTAACGAGTTCAGTATACAGGATTTTATTACACGGCCAGGTACATAAAATGGGAGGAGCTTAATGAAAGCAGACGAAAATATGTTTGTCAGACTTTTTCCCTATTTGTTTGTTCTTCGAATTTTGACACGTTACGAGTTCTGTGAATCGACTAAATATCAATGGAGTCCCACTGCGTATAGACATTAATTATATTTTAATTAGGATTTCATGGGCAGTCCTACAATCTTTTGTAGCACTAGTCCACGAAAAAGTGTATCATACACGAAAATGGCATTCGGATAGTACAAACTCACGATTACTGAACGATTGCATCGAGTAGTCGAAATTGTATATTTTTTTTATATATTGAATGAATTAATCCTATAAGCAAATACTGAATGCCATTTTAATAGAATTAAATTATAGTAATGTTGCGTGTTTTATCATAGTGTGAATGGGAAAAAAAAACGATTCGAAACTGATGTTGAATGGAATTAAATTATTACGGGGCTTCTAAAGAGTTACTTTTCCTTCTTTTGTTTTTCTTTTCGTTTTTTTTAACTTCGTTACTAAATCAAGCGTATTTTTATAGCGAGATTGTAAAATCATTCTCAGCTTTCTATGTTATATCATTAACTTCTACAATATACATCATGAAAACGTATCACTCTGTACTTCAAGACTAACAATATCAGAGAATAAAATCGGCAGTAACATCGTGAGAACTTGTAAGAAATTGTCGCCGCAAGAGAAAAATTCTGAGTGGACAGGGACGATAAAATGTTTCAGTCTTTTCGACGAGAAAACGCTTTTATAGTGTCTTTATTTTTACATGAAATTTTGTTTTCTTTCAGGGGTATGCATATAATTTCTTTTATTAGAATTTTTACATTCTAACGACGGTTATAACATTGTTCGGGGAATTGCAGGTTTTTACAATGAGTGCAATTTTACTGAGAGTGATATTAGTTTCTGTAAATGTAAGTATAAATACCAAACTGTTCCCAAGGCATTATGGAACCGTAAAATAGACATTCTTTTTAGAAGTCCCTATAAAAAAGCAGAAAGTAGTTAGTCGACGTGTTGATGATTAATGGATTAATATTAAATCATGCACGTCCTATTTAAGATTAGGATAGTTATGTCTATAATGTTGGCTTAAAATTGACAGTAGCCAAGAATAACTCGGCACAAGACCCACCTTCTGCCATAATAGATATGTAGGTACAAAACAACTTTGTTACATATTGTTACTCTATATGTTGTGTAATATTTACATTGTAGATTTTAAGGCATTTTTAGTTTCTGCGTATATTACTGAAGAAATAAGGGTAATAAATGGAAGAGAAGAAAAACCTTAATTTCATATTGATAATTTACAAATTACACGCGTTTTGCAAACACCCTTCGTAACCTGTTATCCATTACGTTACAATGGTATCGCCCAGTTACATACAAACCGTACGGACATAGTTATTCTTTCGACGATTAATATTACATCCGCGGAGCATAGAATGGGACGCGCAACAGTTTGTACTAGCGTGCCTCCCAATTGTTATTCTCTTTGTAAAAACGGATCTGGTCTACGAAGGGTTCTTCCACATGTAGTTATATTGTATAACTTACAGAATTGTAACATTGTATAATAATTACCAGCTGATACACTAACCAATGGTAAAGTGAGGCTGCGCTGAGATATGTCTATGCTGCTGTCTTACACTGTGAACATTCTCTGTCGAGGCTGTGTTGTCCGTTTGTCTATCCATAGACAAATTTCCAAATTAATGAATATATCAAATACTGACCTAAACAAAGGGGCAGTATTTTTGTATTAAATCTCGTATATGGCCTTAAAAACGAAATACATAACGAGCGTGTGACGTAGATGTATTAAACAATTGTAAAGCAAATCATGTTGGAATTGTTTTGTAGCAGTTTGTACTCTCCATTGCGATATGTTTGCATAAACACTTGAAGAGCATTGCATTAAAATCGTTCAACAATAGATACGTAACATCTCATGACTCATAGAATGTTTGTCCTACTTTATAAACGATTGGTGGTACATAGACAGTAGATCACCATTACCAAATTCTACGTTAATTACTGGACCATAAAACTTGACTGCGCGTCACAGTTGCACGATTCAAGGAAATGACGAGAATACGTAATATTCGTTATGACAGCGATAAGTAATTTGTGCCCATAAAAATAGGAATTATCATCGAGCTGATAAAATACTTGCAGCATGGTTTAATACGTAATAGCCCTACGAGTTATGAGATGTCTAAGAATGAGTCAAATGTTCCGAGGCCTTATTGTAATGTTAGTCCATGAAAAATTATGTATCGTACTGAATTTACACGGATATCCTGTAACGGTTATATTGAAACTATGTATCGATCAATGATCTAATGTTCACAAATGAGAGAGTTTGTTATGAAATAAGTCCAATGACTGACTGTAATTAAAATACGATGTACATGGGAGAATGTTCACTGTATGCTTCAGGTGCTATGGGGATGTTAACGCATTCTCATGACATGGTGTAATGTTAGATAATATATTATATAAAGGGAGTAAGTATATCGGTGTTTCTCAACCGATAAACCGCTCGTAATTTGGGCAATCATTTATTCGCACAAATGGAGCACGAAAAAGTGATATACGCTTAACGACAATGCTCGAACGTTCTCTGTTACGTTAGGCATGAAAAAAAAGGCCGAGCTATCAAATTGCAAATGTTTTATTTAAGAAATGCATGGACAACCGATATTCGGGTTGCTTCACAAAAGAATTAAGAAAATAATACTGTATTTACTAATAATACCGTAATTAAATTAAAACGGGGAGGGGGGGAAATAGCTTGTAGGGTAACCGCGTGTACATTTAATTGTGACGATATGGAAAGAAATCTCGATAGCCTCATATTAATTGTATAATTTATTGAGTAAATGTGACGTTGCATCAATGCGTAACACATTTGTGATGACGAGGGCTATTTGAGCCACGCGTTGAGAAACACCGTGGATAGGATACATTCACGTTAACATTATTACCATTTATTATTATTCTTATTATCCTTATTATTATTCTTATTATTGATAACTATCCTCCTCTGTACCCATAATAATTATATTATACAATACTAGGATACACGAAAATATCAATCGAGAACGATGATTTTAAGTTCACAATTTTATTTTGTAGCTAATAAAGATAACGATTTTAGGAGGGCATTTAGATAATTGTAATGCGAACCAAAGAGCTTTGACTATAGGTAAAATGGAAAATTTCACTTTAAACTTTCGTTCGATCTTAGTACATATATATTCGCCAGGGCAGATGCAAATGAATTGCGCGCGACACTCGATTGCAAAACCCTTTGGTTCGCATTTATAGAAAGTAATTTAAAAAAAAGCAACAAAACGAATGTTAGAATTCAGTCGCAGTCCTGAACACTTAGATCAAATGTATTTGTTTTACGATTACGTTTCACATTGCCTTTTATTTCTGTAAGTACCAAGCTCACTCCTTAACAGTTCCTCAAAGAAATATACAACAATAAGAAATCCATACTATAAACTTACTGTAATGTTCGTGGTTTTCGTCAACCTGAATAATATATGTACATCGTTCTACGTACTGACATTAGAGATATTTTATTTTAAGCACACATCTTAATCCTATATACAGAACAAGCAAAGGAGACTACTTTTTTTTATATATATATATACCTTGGACAAAAATAGAGTGGGCGAAATATGTTTCTTTCATATCTCAAAAGGTATTACAAACCACAAGTAATAAAAGACAATTAAAAGCTTGTATTCCACAATAAGAAAGCCTAGCGATTATTAAATATTCCAATTCATTACCAAGTGTCACACTGTCGTATGCATTCTTCGCTTACAAAAGCTATACGATAATACAACAGAATTGATTTCCTGATGTTGCACAGCTATACGAATAATTACGCGACGAGAGAAATTATCTACGATCATAGTCACATTAAGCATTCGACTCGTTTAATTTGGCACATTTGATGTACTTTTTAAAAGTACCAGCAGTACGTGATATATATGTTAACGTCAAAGTTATGATATTCTCTAGAATTATTTACAAGTTTTATACAATTGTATAATTTCGCTCCTCGATCATTTTATATACAAGAGGCTTTTACTTCAATCTCCGTTTCTTTTTGTCTAATATTGCAACTCCGAGAAAGAAGGTTGAGTAGTTCAAAAGATTTCTATTATGTTGTTGGGCAACATCATTCTCTTTCAAACGATCTGTGGGAATTAGGTGTGACAATGGCGGTAAAGAACTGTATTAAAAAACTTCTGGCACGAATTTTATTCCGAGATTTACAACAAAAATGTTTCAACTAGTTAAAATGCCGCTTAAACTTGGGATATGAAACATTGACACGTATAACATAGGTAATACAAGAGACGATGTGGACAATTCAATAGTTTGCAATGAACTGATAGAATAGATCGTTTTCTATTTACTTAGTGTTGTGTCTGCGTGTTGGATAGGCCTCCTGTGCTCCCCAGAGAGGCGGGTTTCCTAATTAATTATAATAAGACTCGTTAGCTGATAAACCGAGCGTGCCGATCCTCTCTGGGCAGCCCATATTTATTTTTCATTACTATTTTATCACTTCTATCATGATATTATAATTTAGGTACAATCTTAATTATTCAATATTAATGAGAATATTAATAATTATGTTTTATTTTTTTTGCATGAATTAATTATAGATTGTAATTATAATTACTTTATAAAGTTTCTTACACTAAGAATCATCAGACATGAAGGAATTTTGGGATTTCAGCTCCTCCAGCGTTTGAATTTGTTGACGGAGAAATAATATCCTGAAACGTTCAAACATTTGTTTATCGTTCTGGGTCCGATGATTAGAGCACCGTTCAATTGGCTATTCTACAGAGTGATCGTCTAAAACAATAACTGCGTAACATCTGTTCGTCGAAATACCTCTGTTCCTGTAACGTTGCCTGAATTTCTGTCAGCCTCACTATCGATCGTGCCGTTTTCAATTCTGCCGACACTCTCGTACACTGCAAACTTCCCATTGTGTGTGCTTCTTCGCTAAGTTTCTGTGCCTGCGCAGCCATAATCGCCGAAACGTTTTGTATCAAGTACGGTCCAGAAAACTCTACTATTACGCGGATAAAACTATATAATGTGTACATATATACCTGTTTCTCAAGGATATCAGCAGGAAAGGCACGCACATGTTGCGTTAAATCTTCCCGATAGTGATTAGCAAGTGACGGAGTTAAAGAAGGTGTTAGGGGAGGCTGTACTCTAGACAATGCTTGTAAACCTGTATTACTTAAATTTCCAAGGGAACCTAGTGTGCTAAGACTTTGCAACGAGCTCAGACCTTGTACTCCAGGATTCGTCCCCCCAGGGCTTGTCACTGTAAAAGAACGAGAGGAGGTGAGGGCGTAGCTCTTGCACAGTTGGTTTCTGCAATAGACGATACAGATTTATCGTTCGTTTGCCAACATACATTTGCGTGCATCAATGCAATCCTGGGTCTCCGAATGTGTAGGAGTAGGTGGGCCCTCGCTAGTAACATTGCCGCTCGTGTCGACTTTTAGCGGGACCATTACATCATTTCCACTATTATTTCGGTCTCCGCTAGCCGACTGCTACACAAATAATGTAACCGAACAATTTCGACGATTATTCTCCATTACATGCATAAATAAAATCTCTGTGACTTCATAGAAATTACGAAGCTGAACAGCAATGGCCAGCGTTCGCTCAAAATTACATTAACGAACATTGGAATATTTATGTTTGCTAAGCTACCCTTATCTTGATGACAAATAATTAACAATGCCGCTGAAGCATCTGATGTTTAAAACTCAACATTTTTGTAAAACCTTTGCTTTACATGCGGACGTTCATAAAGGTGAACTATTGTTATGATACAATGCTTGTGACTTAATAATCAATAAGGTAAATTTAGTGCATAGTTATATGAATTGTTCTTAATTACATCTGAATAAAAATTGCAAGAAACTTTTGTGAAAATGTTGAATATGTATCGAGATCAGCAATTATTAATTACTGAACGAAAGTAGACCCCCATTAAGAAATATGAACCCTGAGAATATGACAAGAGTTTAATTTTTCCCAACCACTACTTTCTCATTAAAAATATAAAGCTGCATTGAGCTTATACATTTCAAAGTCGGTTCACTTTGCTTCGTAATATTCTTCGCATCTCAAACAACACATTCATTGATACAGCCAATGTGAGCTCCACAGATATTCTAGATAAAATGTATTACTTACTTGTCGAGATAACAGGATCGCGGCTGTTTGAAGTGTCTGCAACGCCTTCTGCGGTGTGATGTCAGGCTGCTCCTTGTTACCTGTGATTTGAGACAGAAGTCTCGGTAGATTAGCTAATGAAACCGGTGGTCCTGGAGCATTGCTATTTCCTTGTTGCGTTGGTGAGTTCAATTTACCGGGTGTCTGCGGTGTAGACGGTGGGTGTGATGTTAACCGAGGTAATGCTGTGAACAACGATCAGCTTGTTACCCTTCTCTCCCTTGCCTCGTCATCATCATCTTCGTCACCGCTGTGAAACTGGACGTACCAGTGGCCAGCAAAACAGGGCCTTGCGGCAGTGGATCGTGAGTACAAGATGTTAGAGGTTCGGAGGTCGGCGTAGAATCACCTGGTGAAATGTCCATGTCCTGGGCTTGACGCTCCACTCCCGCATCTTCTCTGCACGGCTCCCGATCTCTCTCTCGCTCTCGTTCCCTCTCTCGCTCCTTCTCCCTTTCCCTTTCCCTAACCGATACATCTTCTCTACTACTACCACCGCCGCTTCCACTGCATGAACTCCAATATTCTCGTTTGTCGGACTGACGCGATGATTTACCATCTCGCACACTGCTACTGCTATTTGACCGCGAGTTGGAATGTTTATCATGACCTGCGGGGCAAGAAAGTCGAAGACTAAGATCTTCTATACCGAAGTTTAGAGGATTCGGAATATGATTTTACGAATGTAATGGTGGCTTGATGATTTGATATTGCATTAAGATTAATCTAGCGATTTAATACTGTTAGACGTACTTGACCTAGAAGAATAATCATTGGACTGACGTTGTCGATTATCTGTTCGACTGATCCACTCCCGTGGCTTTTCCCACTGGGAGACTTCCGTTTTACAATTGTAATAATACTTCTTGCCCGATGAACTCATGTGTTCTGACCAATCACCGAACCTGGCCGAACGTTCCATTGCACCTCCTCGTTCATCACCGCGTTTGTCCTAAACAGAGTGTTCTAAAATTTCCGGAAACGATTGAATGGATGGAAGATATTTATAAGCGTATTCCAAAACTTGTTCGAAAAGTGGAAATTACATTTGTCCACGTTGTAGATCCTGCTCACCTATCAAATCTCAATTCTTGGATATCTCTTTAACACTTTGCGAAAGACGTTTTACATTTCTTCTACATTGCAACACCTCGACGAACTCTTTAATTCATACATTAATTAATGATACTAATTTATATGCGCATACTAATAATTCTTTTTATTATTAATTACTCATATGCTACGTATTAAATTTGAAGATCTAATTGCGTATAATGTTGCATTTCAGAAAAGATCGATTGGATTGGGACGATAGCTATTTTCTATTTCATTAATTAATCATATGTATTATTCCCCGATTTCACTAATAATCGTTGAAGCACGTTCTATACTGACCTGACAGGAATTGTGTGATGGCTTCCTCTGAGATGAAGACTCTCTCGATGAATTCGATGATAATTTTATAGGATGTAAAATCTGTAAAAGCATACCGAGAGTTTATGTAAATATTAAGTGTCGAATATAAATCTTTATATACGATACTTAAAGTTTAATGACATGCTGTCGATAAAGCACAAGATACTTGAAGAAATTTTAGGTCTGTGACCATGTGCAAATTGTTCCACAGTCCATAAATTCATGGGGAATTGTCTAAAGCGACTGTCTCAGAAAAAGTTCAGTATTCATATTTATAGCTACTTTGTACGGTTAAACTTTAACTACATCGATACGATAACTGTGTTTGCAATTTCTGTCGGATAATGAAATACGTAATATAAATGTGAAAAAGTTTAGTGTATTGAAATTATACTTGTAACAAAGTATGTACATGTGTAACGTTTATTATTACTTGCTCTAAATGGATTAAGTAACTGCTAAATAGCTTTCTTACCTCTCCACTACTCCTATCATGGTTGGTCCTGTGTTCTGAATCTCTGCTCTCACGGCTTCTCTTGTCTTTTGGGGATCGTGCACAATCTACACATATGCAAGCAAGCATGTTACAGCTGAAACTGTTAAGACACAACCCTGTTTTTATACTGAAGAAAGTAGAATTAAGACTGTAATTCTCAAAGCAAAGTTACACAGCCGATTTTGCCATAACTCAGTTTTCTACTACATTTTCTTAATGGCTAAGAAAAAGAGCATCTTCTGCCTATCGTCCTAAATGGAAGCTGCTTTAAATGAAGTAGGATAAATACATAATGATACATGTCTCTATAATGTTTAATCAATTTTCAATACTCAAAAAGTGTAAGCATTACGATGTACTTTATGGCTTTTTCAGATTTCTCTGAACTTTTTAACTGAATATGTACCATAGAAATATATTTCTAAATACATAAGTTATATTTCTAAATACATAAATTATCTATTCAAGCTTTAGTGCAATACTGACAATTATTGACCTGTAAGTAGCCTTTGAACAATGGTGTTAAAGCGATTAACATAAAATGCTAATGATTACTTTTGAACAATACTTTCTTCTATTAACAGGATTATCTGAGGAAATATATAATATTGTAGAAGTTCTGAAACATTACGTTGAAATCTAACAATGCTACCTGAACAATAATTCCTTTAATACATTAAAGGTTTATTCAGTCATATAGAATGTTTTATTTCAATAATAAAAACTTTACTTTCCCTTAATGTAATTTTTACGTACTGCATAGAAACAATATTATTGAGTTATAGCAAAGATGACTGTATCATTTCTAATCGTAATGTAACTGTATTAATTGAACTTTCTAATCAATATATAGTATTTTATGAGCTTACTACGATATTTCTTTACACGGTTCGAATGTTTTCTACTTTAAATATTAATCTAGAAATATGTCAAGCCATTATTAACTAACGGAAAAGAAACAGTATGAGTATGTCAATTACCAGAATACTTGTCCCTAGAGGAGGATAACTTATAGTCTCTATTTTCTCTCTCCTTCTTGTAAAGGGGCTTGGATGTGTAATTCCGAGGGCTGTCCCTGTCTGTTCCCATGCCCATACCCAAGCCCGCTGCTGGACTGTAAGAGTTGCCATTTGGGGAATCCCGCATACGTCCTTCGTAACGACTATCTGACGATGTCGTCGATGAGGAGTAGCCACCCTTAGAACTGCTGTACTTTGCGTTCTGAAAATAAGCGAGGAACATCACACGCGATTAAACTAAATCTTTCCACAGCCCTGAAATTCAATCTCACTTTGTAACGAAGTACCGATTTCCTTATTCGCACGAACTACTTACAAATTACATTTACCACAGACATCGAACGAACAAAATAAAGAAGCGTTAAACTACAATAAGAATTATCATCATTTCCAGCAAAACTAAGAAGTGCTTTAACAAAAGTACATGATAATAATACCGCACAATGCAGTTTCTTTTCCTGGACATAATTTGAGCCAACAAGTTCTCTACAACTTTACAGAAATGTGACTTCAATGCAGTACCACAAATAAATTGTTAACAAGTAAAATTACGACTTTTACCAGCGCATTACTAAGTATAAAATTTTTAATTAATCTACTCGTGCAACACTACCAATGTACTGTGAGCAATCTGCATAATGTAGAAGAATGAATTATTGATTTTCTGAAAGTGAGGTTATGTTTACAAGACCAAGTAAAATTTTCGTCTTCCAGAAAAAATTAAAAGATTTACAACAACCCACGTATTGGTTATGCGTTACTCAGTGCAAATTGCGAGGATTACATTGAGAAAATAAACAGAATTAATGCACGTTTCTCGTGTTACTTAACTGGATGAATAATCAAGGGCAATATTAGTTTTAATGGATTTTAAAGACATTTCAAAGATACCTAACACTTCAGTTGTTTCTATTTTAATGTTTGTTACACAATGCGGATAACAAAAGAAGCAATAAACTTTCTGTACAAAGCAAACATTCCTCACAGATGTTCAATAAACACACCATCGAACATTTGCATGCTCTCTTACAGTTATGATGTGAACTTTCGACTTCTTGTAGTGGGAAAGTAAATGACAATTAAATCAAACTGTATACTTGTAATGGAATACTTTTAATTCAAACTTTTCGTCAAATATTCGTTAAACAGAGGAATAATTTTTCACGATATTTGCGACAGGCCCGTTCTATGCAATGCAACTGCAGCTACAGAATTTTTCTAATAGTCGTTCTTGGTAAAACCCAATGCGATAGCGTGTAATCGAAGCGCAGGATATTTGAAAAAGTAGAAAAGAAAAAGTATCAAATACGCGTGTGAATTATACTGAAATGCAAGCGACGCGAAGAAATGTTTGTTTACATCAAATTAGACATTTGTTAATGATTAATCTGCGCCGATTGTAACTTCGTAACTAGAAAACTAGGCAGAAATGATGGAAAGCTGGAATCTACTATGATTAGAAATATACAATACAACTGAAATAGTAAGTATAAATACTATTTCGTTTATTTTGCTGTCAAACCGAAAGTATGATTGTTTGAAACGATTATATTCAAGTTTGGAGCTTTCCTGAATAAGATTACTCGAAATATTGCGTTAACCATCGTTAAAGTGTGAAATAAAACAAGATTTCATGTATAACGGAAATTTGTGATATAAAATACTTTTACTTGAATAGTCAAAATAAATACTAAGAATGTTTTATTTTGAACCCGATGGACCCCAATAGCGAAGCAATTCTTACTTAAATTTGTTATTGTCAAAAGCGTAAAATTTAAAGGCAATTCTGCGGCTTCAGAGAATAATGAACCGTTACTCCGACTCGTTGATATGACACAAGAAATAGATTTCTCTCAAAGTTAATCCTCTACTTCTAATTTAATTGATTGACAGCCTATTTTACTTTTATTTTCCCCATTTTGAAGGAATTCAAACATTTTAAGCACCACAAAGCCCCAAACTAAGATTCTTGATGCAGCATTTTGAAGGCACGAATCCAAAGTAAAATATTTCTATTTCATTGCTTGACCATCCAAATAAAACTATTCTGTTTCCCCAAGTATCCATGTTATGCTTGAAATACTTGTATTTATTTACATCTACCTCCCTGTACACTATTTAAAACACCAGAATGGTATTTTAAATAGGTTTATCTAAAAATTTTACCCAGCTCTGGTGCAATCATACCGTAGACGAATTACCCCCCTCCGAAACCCCCGACACCAATTGCTCGAATGATATTTACCTGATAGGGATGGGCCTGGTGCTTTTCGAAGTACCTGCAATCATACGAAACGAATCGTGAATAAGATCGCCGGACAGCAGGAGTTCCGCGATGGAAAATGGAATTTCCATCGGGGAAAATCTCCCGCGAATGGCGGTAGTAGTGATGTCGAGTGGGTCGGATGGACGGACTTTGGTGATGAGAGGTGAGGCGAGTAGAGGTTGGTTGTGTCAGGATTGGGTATTTGACGGCGGTACCCTACCCATCGCTGATCCTTTGTGGTTTCCTCGCATGCATTACCATCAATGCCGGTGTCTGTGGGAAATTCACGGCCTCGGATGTTCCCTTTTCGGTCGGTCAATGTCATAAAAACAACATTAACGCTTATTTAACAGTCAACTTTCTTTCTACCCGGACGCCATGTCACATACGTGATCGGCCGCTAGCGGTTATAATAGACGAAAAGTTCGAGCAACGTCTGCGCTTCGGTGTGCGACTTCTCTCCGCAGGAGCGTACATACTGAACTCGCCGCGACTGCACATTACATCGTCGGTCGCGCCTAATGAAACTTCCCCTTTACAAAAGCCCCCCGACTCGCACTTCTCTTAGAATCCCATCGAAATTTAAAATCGATCTTACACGGTACTCGGGTAACTAAAACAAATTAAAACAGTCCTATCCCCCGTTTAAAGATTAATTCATAAACCGTGTATAAGATCTTAACAGCAAGGAATAAGATTTTGTAGTTTGCGTAGAATAACGCGACCGTATTATACCATTTAATGTCCCTTTCTCAAGTATCTGTACACGCGTAAGAATGAGAAATGTTTGTATTACCCCCCGAGCAAATATGAATGGACTCAACCATCAGATGTGAATGGTACTTGATTTTCGAGACGACGAGCAATTACGCGATCACGGAGCGAACGAGCGAGATCTACTTTAATGAACCAAGGAAGGAGAAGTATATGAAGCCTCGATAAAGGGATTAAGTTCGACTACGAGTGACATAAGTAGATTATTTACGATGGTGCGTGAGGGTGCCTTAAAGGGTGCGGCCGTACCTGTTCCTGCAAGTCCCGCACCAACGGTCCGAAATGCTCGGCTCACGGCGGCGTTAAGTTAGCGTCGACGCGAGGCGTCGCGTTTCACTCGATTGTCGAAGAACTGTCGTAAGTTTCGAGTGCAACGACAGCAGGCGGCGCAGGTCGCGGTAAAATACATGCGATGCAGTGAACGCGAGAGACCCGGACTCGGAACGACGAGTACGCTAATACGCGGCAAAAAAAGAGTGACCATCATCGTGCCCGCTTAGTTTCATTTTGTTACGGGTACGTAGTGGTACGCGGTGGCGGCATAAAACCGGAGGGCAACGAGGGAGTGGGGACTGGCTTGGTTTCTGCGCTCTCGACGCGCTACCGAAAACAAGCTCACGCTCAGGCAAACTTGCGCACTTTCGTTGTTGACTTATTATCCCTCCAGATTTTCTGCACGACGAGCTCCGAGCATCGGCACGCGATCGCGCCTGACAATCGTCGCAATACGCGATACGCGCACCTTGTAGTATCGAATCCCATGCCCGGGACGCGTATGATTATGCCGTCGAGTAACTTCATTTTATCCTGTTTCGTTTGGTACAGTAACGCTTAATCTGCCCTGAGGAAATAGGTAATGATCCCTACAGATGCACTTGACGCGCACCGTTTGGCGACTCTATTTGCGTAATATGAAATTGCTCGTTGAAATGAAACTGATCGCTATACTATCGTGAGCACAACGATACATATTTATCTTTGTCGTAACACCGTCTGCTTTCCCAAAGGAAATATAATAGAGTAAAATTACATGCAATCTGGTGTTCGTTGTAGTATTGATATTGAAATCTTACCAATTCAGATGATTATTACTAAGCTGGAGTATTGGCGTGGGAAGTACTGATAATCTCTATCTCTTCTTGTAATAATAAAACAGTTGATCGTCGCTTAGAATGTAATTGTAAGAGTATACAGAAATTCAGGAATTAATTGCTTTATAATAGTAGCTTAAGACGAGTGTACTTGTTTTTATTCCAGGTTTTATAGAGATTACGTTTAATGACAATTATGGCTCAACCTACACAGGACATGGATATAAGCAGTTCTTTAACTCCAAATTACAACTCGTTAAATAATGATTCCTCAAGTAATGAACATTATTATTAGAATATGACGTATTAGAAATAAAAAAAAAGACGGAATTAGAAACCAACAATTTACAATTGTTCTTAAAATATTCACTTTATACACTTCGAAACAAGTATTTGTATTATATTTTCAAAGTTTCATTCCTCTCGTACGATGATAAGTAAACATAATCTTAATACTGATACTTTTCGCAGAAAAATTTTCTGCTAAAGGAATAGCAATGGGTGAGAGAAATGAAATAAATCTGGAAAGGATGCACGACGGTTTCGTCAATGTCTCGAAGAGTTATGAAAATCAAGAATTTTTGGATAGTCAGTTTATCGATGTTAAATCGTCAGAAGATACATTTCCATGGCTTGTTAAGTTTGATAAAATGATATGTTCGTCCGTGGGAAGCAAAAGTTCGCAGCTGCTCGAACGTTTGCTTATTCTTTATACACAGTAAGATCGCAGTTCCCTTTAAAGTCTGAAGTGAAAAGTATACGAATAATCTAAGAAGTTGTGCGTTTCAGAAATATTTTAACCAGTATTAATATGTATTGCGAAAAAGCACGTGATACGATGAAACTGAAAAATCATATAAATAATACTTTAACGGTTTTTCATCTTTACTGGCACGATATTAAAGAGGTACCATCAGAGACTATTAATTCGAAATGTAATTCATATGATAATGTATGAAAAACTTATGAATTACAACTTCTTTTACAGTATGTTAACAGTTATGATTCATACCTAAATGAAATGTCAGTACTATTAGGAATATATATAGACATGGAGCTTAAGACATTTAAGCACAGTAAGGATCCCTCCTCCATAGCTGCAAGACTTCTTTCAGCGTTATGGATATATTTAGGCAAGTTGGAAACAATCAGCATTAAAATTGAGATAATGTCTTTACAATCAGAAAGACGAACAGATTAATGTATAATATTAACTGCTATTTCAGATAACTCAGAAAAGCATATCTTCAGAGTGCTACTTAAACTTAAACATATTACTAAGAAATATATGAAAATATGTGATCCTATATTCAGGTACGTTAATCTATATCAATAAAAATGTAAATGTTCGTTTGTTCAAAATCTTAACACGTTCGCGGACAGTAAAAGTTTCAGCGGGGTGCAAAACTTGACAGTCATTTTATTTTTAAATTGGTTGTGATATCCGAAATTTGATTAAACACATTTATAAGGGTAGTCAGATTATCATATTTTAATCGTTATATAGTCATTACCTTGACAGGTATAATAGTTACAAAAACTTAAGGTTATATAAAATTAAATTCAAAATAATTGACTTTAAGATTTGAATGCTATAGCATTCATGTCATTCTGTATCATCATGAAAATGAATGCTATAGCATTCGCGTCCGCGAGCGTGTTAAACCTCCGAAACCACTGGACGGATTGTGATGCGGTTTGCACCGTTTTGTAGAGCATTTCTCGGTGAAGGTTTAAGTGTATGCAACATTAAGCTATGACAAATAGAAGTCGAGCAATGATGATTTTAGTGAAGCAAGATTTTCGTGAATCGCAGCGCTTATAGAACAGCTAACGATGTCACTCGCATCCCCATCACTGTACGGGCAACCGTCACGCGCATCTCTTTCGCGTAGAGCGGTGCTCGCCACGCTATGTATAATATCCACACTAGATTCTACATATTGCGCGTATGGACCTGTATCTCGCACCTACAGCTTGATCGTGCTTTAAGGAGCTTCTTACTTATTTCGGTTTTCATTAATCAGTAATCATTAAATAAACGTATGGGGTGGTGGGGGCTGGATCGCAGTCCGTTCAGTGTTTCTCGAGATTAGCGGGATCAAACATACAGACGCCTACCGGGGTCTTCATTTTATACTGTGTAGAGATAAATATGAATTAGTCCCGCTAATAACTCGGGCGAAGCCGAGACGGGGCGCGCTAGTACACAATACTCTCCACTTGTTACTCGATAAGAGGAAGAACTTAATTTTAAACACAATTTTTCTTGTATTAGGAGAAGTTTTACCAGCTTGAAAAGAGATGTAGAATCTTTAACAGATGTAGATTATGTCAGATACTTGCTTGCTTTAAAAATGTGGAAAAGAATGAAGGAAAATGTCGAAGGGAGAAAGAAAGTGAATAAGATGGCTTTAATGATACTAGGTCCATGCGCGCCAAAAATGCGCAATGAGCTTTTGAAGATTATACCATAGCCCCCTTTGAACGAAACACTTTGGCTGCTACAACCAAATGCATTTGACCTAAAGGCAGCATGCAATAATTTTTTAACGTTTGAAGAGTCTATGTCCGTTCAATTTAAAGATTCTTATTCAACAATGGTTTCCGATTTAAATCATTTCCAGAAACCACAGGTAATTTTCTCTGAACATGGATTCATTTCCTCCTCGTTTCCATCGGTTTCAATGTTTTATCTTTTACGCTTCCAGATTATTTCGTCGTGCGGTGTGAATCACATTCCAGAATGCACTACGAATTATAAATTAAACAAACATGAAACGTGCAATTCCCAAGATACATATTCGTCCGAAAATGCGATCGATTCCAGTAAGTTTGCAAATGAAATCTGCTCCGCGAAGAAGAGAAGCAAATTCAAGAAACATAAGAGAACATCGAAATTAAAACCTGGAGAGATACTATTAGTCGACTTGACCGAAGATGATGAGTCGCTGAGAGTGGTTAAGAACAAGAACTGGAAGACAAGATGTAAAAGAAAATTAGAATGGTTGAAAATGATGAAGAAAAAGTACAAAGTACAAAAGCAGGTGGGCGAAGTAAAATGCAGAAACCAAGTGGAGATCGCGGATGCCCATACCACGGAGAATTCTGAAAATTCTGTGGATAAAATCCTTGTGGAGTATCTACCAATTTCGGACAATAAAGTTAGCGAAAGTACAGAGTCCTGTGCTTTAGTGGAGGAAGAACCTCTTGGGAATAATACTCATTACGTTCACTCTCAAAGCATGCACGATTACAGTTGCAATAAACGAAGCAAACAATTAAAAGGCGCGTTTCAGCATAAGCAATGTGATAACTCTGTTTCGCCGCTGAAACAGAAAGATGTACAGCACAGCAAAGTCCCGTTGCATGTACTTAGGGAAAGCAGCGAACAGACTGTAATGTCTTCTCAGCATACTGTTTCTTGTAGAAATACAGCCGATAGAGCTAGCGAAGTAGACACTCAGGATAAGGAAGAATTATTCCCCCAGCCAAAAAGTTCCATAGAGACAATACTCTTACCGAAGGAGTGCCAAAATATTATTGTAAATACACAGTCTATAAAGCAAGAGTTACCAACAAGTACGGATTGCAATACGACAGAGGCTGATACTTGTCGTCGCAATGCATCTGTTTATGTGCAAAGCGACTGTCATTTACATGGCTTCAGATCTATGAACAGCCATAGTTCGCAAACGACTGAAGCTGCGAGGCAGAAGGCCTCGTACGACGCGCACGAATGCACCAGTTGCTGTAAGAAAACTGAAGTAAAACCATTGTTTTGTCACAATTACAGTATGCTTAATACCAAAAACGAGGATACCACTCAAAATGCAGTAGACGATAATAGTAGCGATAAGAAGCCGATTTGTGACAAAAGCGTAATCTGTATGCTCAGTGATCTCGACAAGTGCATGGATGTTTTAAATCACGTCGGTGAACACATTATGACCGTGCACGCAGAGAAACAGCGATTAGAGTGTTCGGATAAGACGGACATGTGCACAGTTTCCACTAAAGTCCTTGGGGATCAGATCGCGAAATCGTCGCATCATAAACACTGCACCTCGGTGTCGTGCAGCCTGCAAATCAACGCCACCACCCCGCTACATTCGCGGGCGAAATCCGGCAGTCCGTGCGGCAGATCGCATTGCTCGTGTTTGAACTGTACGTACGACATCGTCGCGCATTGTAGACAGTGTGTACACCCAACGACGGATACCCATGTGTCTTGTACCGAAAGTAGCCCGTATTTTTTGCCGACACACTCGTCAGTACAAAGCCCCGACACGGAAAAGCTGTACAAGGAGGACGCGGATAACAAGCTGCCTTTGAAGAAGAGGCTGAAGGCCCACGCGATGGTGTATGGGGAGCTGCCGATTAAAGCCGAGAAGGTGAATAATTATTCAGCTGTACCTATGATGTCCATGGCTACTCTGGAGGCGCTAGACGGCCAGCAGAAGAGATCCGGCCAGATCAGCAGAGCTGAGTACGAATTGTCACCTGGGAGTAAAGAGGAGCATATGCGCGACATGTGCACAGTTTCCACTAAAGTCCTTGGGGATCAGATCGTGAAATCGCCGCTACGGTGGGCGCAGAATGTTCACTCGTTAACGAACTCTGAGAAGTTCAGTAAAATTCTGGAATTATACGGAAAGAAAGAATTCATGAGTTCTTGCAGCTCTAAGGATCATCACAGATGTGGTAACAAAGAAGCTAATGCAATGCTGAATCAGGTGAAATGTGAATCAGAAAATTTAAAGAAACTAAAGGTTCCGGCATCTCAAACAAAGGAGCTACATTCTCACGGAAAAGATCATGCTAATTTGACGGAGAATAAATTGCCCGATGGTTTCATTTGTAGTCGCATAAAATTCGAGTTTGAGCAGTCTATTAAAGAGGAGGACTGTGAAAATTTGGAAGTCGTTTCAGATCAGTCGAAGAATAGAAATAAACATAAAGTCTCTATAACAAATGATCAGTCAAGTGCCACCGATTCTTTTGTATATGATTTAAATAATGAAGAGCTGTATGAAGAATCAAGTCGCGAGTCTGCATTGCAAAGTCTCTCGCAGAAAAGTGACTTAACAAAGACCCGTGCCCTAGAAAAATTTGAAAATATCGATATTTTGGATAGTATTCTAAACGGAGATATAACTATGGAAGACGAGCAAGAAATTTTTGAAGATTCACAATCTTCGTTGATGTCGCCGATCGATTATGATAACTCCAATAACCTGATAAATTGCATTTCAGAATTATTCATGCAATCGGAACATTCGTATACAAATGAAAAGGGAGGAAGATACATTACATCGGATATAGAAAATTCCTCGACGCCACTGCCGGAAGGTAGCCTTGGGGCGCATGGAATATTGAACTCTTTACTGGATTTCGAGTTAACAAATATGGATTCACCCCCGAATGATTTCATGTACTCCAACGTGCAAGCGGTTAATCCGCGATTGATTAAGAAAAGTTTCGAAGGCGAAGTATTTTCGGTGAAGAATGAATCCGAATCGAATTCCCGGCAGAAAGTCGTTGAAGCTGATAAAAATGATGCTGAAGAAATGCTTTTCCTAAAGAGAGACGAATTTTGTAATAATCCAAGCGATTCTGTTGACAATGACGTAGATTTAGTAGGATTTGGATTGAACACTAGTGGAGAAGAAACGCACGAATTTCCCACGTTGATTAGAAATCTGTCTTCTCTCTCTAGTCAGTTAACCACTTTACCCAATTCAGATGACATATCTTCCGAAACAAAGGGACCGTTTCCTAAATACAGCCTCTCTAGTCCTGTCGATAAGCTTAGTGCAGATACTGTAATAGAAAGGTCTTATATTTTTCGTAACGAAGACACAATTAATCAAGTTCAATCGTTCAGCCACGCGATAAACCGTGAATCTCCTAGCATTTGTACTTCCAATAGTCTCCTATCGAATGAATTCACGAATTATACGTTAAGTCGAAGAGATGATTCTCCTTCATCGCATAAGCATGCTCATATGGATCTAGTAACAAGTACTTTAGCAATGGAGCAACCTTCAGATTGCAATTTATTGTCTTCCACAGATCTGGTGTCGTGTAAAACTGTCACAGTTTTGCAGAGCGAACTGCCAGAATGTAAAAACTCTCCGAAGCAAAAGGACGTTCAGAAGAATATACAGAACAGTTGCGAAGAGAAGCAGGATCATGTTAGGAAATATAGAATAGAAGTTAGTGCACAGTCTAGCGTATCGAAACAGAAATCACGATGTAAGAGGAAGATCAAACAGGCGAAGGAAAAAGAAGGAGAATCACCTTCGTCTATCGTTCGACCTGCTCAAGATGAACAAATTTTACTGAATTTTCATGGAACTTCCACGACGAACACAAACATCACGGAAGACTCCAAAGTGGAGAACTCTCGGTGCATCACAGAAGATAACACCTCGGAAGATTCAAATGCGCTGCGCGAATCTGCGCAACCTCAAACTGCAGAAAAAAAGACTTGCTTCAAGTTGTCGAAACGAAACGTAAAAGTTGACGCAGATGTTGTCGAAGCGAATCTGACGACAGACAAACGTGTAACTGAAATTTCAAATAATATTCTTATGAAATCTGGCAGTAAGTGTATGCTGCAGAATATAGATGCACAGCCATCGAAGTTTATTAAAAAGCATGTCGTCGCAACTGTAGACGAAGAGACGCCTCTGAAGAAAAAGAAACTGTCGCCTAAATTCTCAACATTCGGAGCAGACGCTATTGTTTGTTCTATGAATCAGCAGGAAGTGCAAAAGAAACATTTCGCTTCTGTGAAGAAAGGTAAATTTATTCTGGTACTTCCTTTACCTCATTTCTCGCATAACTTCAGTATATCGTTACTTTGAGGAACATTGATGTGCAATATATATTTTTAAAATCAAATATCTTTATAAAGTATTTATCTTTAATATACATTTTATATTAAAATGTATTTTATATAAAATTATAGTTCTTTGAACTAGAAATTGTGATAGCGTATGTTTTAAAAAACATAATAGCAAATACTTTCTAATATCTACACGGAAGATCAACACTGGAAGATACTTTTAAGTGCCTTGCAATTTATTTTCATACTAAAAACATTTATTTTAACGAGACTGATATTTACATGCAAAGAGTATAATAATAGCTATAAGATCTAAAGAATCCAGGAAGAGATATAATTGTATTTATATTTTTTACTAATAAGAGTAACAAACATAAAATACAGAATATTGCCTTCCACAATCTTGTTATCGTTCAGAATTTCATATCAATTGGGTAAGTTTATGTCTCATTTATATACATTTTTAAACCATTTTTTAGTTACGATGAAAAAACCAATAGAATTATTATTTACTTAAAGCTATTTAATCGAAACAAAATTCGCTTGCTTGAAATGTTACGTAGTAGATGATTAATTTCAATGGTGTTTTATTTACAGGTCTCATATGTACAAATAGAAGAAAAAATATGGTAGGTAAGTAGACCTGTAACGTGTACAATGTTTCTAAAGTAAGCCTTATTTACTCACTACATAAAATACTCGTGTTATAAATAGATTTGCAAAGAAACTTCTGTTGAGCTCTGCGAACTTTATACAATGCAGACACGTTGCTACATATACATTATCTAAAACATTATCTATAGAATGTTTCTTTCGAGTAAAAAGAAATTATGATTTCCAAAGATAACAAGGATTGTTGTTACTAATGAAACAATCGTATACGCCATACACTTCAGGATTGTAATGATCAATTATTATGTGTACAAAACTAAATTATATCATTGATAATTACATATAAATGATCATGATAATAGCATTACTTGCAAATTTCATACATTTCTGCTCTAACAAGATAGATTCTTGCACAATTGGAATATTTGTTCTAATTCATAAGAGCCACACTACTTTATTAAGATTGTAGCATTAATTGAGGGAAAGCTCTACCGTATGATCATACTTTTATTAATGATATCGTGATTACGAAACTTTTCAATCTCAATGAACTTGTACTACATATTTTTTATTTAGATATAAAAACAATTTCAAGAGATAAAGCATTTGCTTAAAACTTTAACCACCTGTTTTAATGCTATATACACATTATACATGTTTTTAATTGTTTTATCTGTATATTCTGTTTGATAAAAATTATCACCTTCAAAGTTAGATCACATTTTCTTTATTACAGACATATTCAAATATAATTTCACCCTTTAAAGTTATTATGTAACTATTCTCAGTAAAAAAAATATGTGTATATCTTGTTGAATTTGAAAAAAGTGTCGTTGACTATAGTACTATAGACTATACATAAATAAGTAATTACTTCCAAAGAATTTTTAAGCAACAGGTTAATCTCTTGAAAAATTTCTATTTTTAGTACAAACAAAAAATGCATATTGTGATTATACATGCCCACACAAGAATTTCACGTTACATAGTGAAGTTCTTAAACGAGTATGTAGAATAATTATTCCTATGATTACCTGTATCTTGCTTACCTGATCATTTCAAACTTTCTGAATTTTTTCTACAATATTCGATTTACAAGTGTACATAGGTGTAAATAATATAACAAAAAATGCTTTTAAACATAAAGTTTATGTAAGAAAGCACTTCAATGATCTCTTCAGTAATTTCTAGGGTACTTCTTAAAGTTTTAGTTGTTGTTTCACTTACGTTTTCTACAATTATCGTTAGTTTCTTTTTTGTAATCGTAAAATTTATTTAGTTGCGAGCAAGAATGCGTTTAAGGTTTACATTTATTAATTCTTTGTTGAGGCTATTATTCATTATTCACTTTCATTTTAGACTGAAGTATAACACGATATTTCCTTAAAACTACAATGTCAAGAAACATACATTATCCGATATTTTTTTAAATTAATTTAGCGTTTCGTAAAGTGGAAAAACTGCCCAGTATTAAATATATAGTCTATGGTTCTAAGTTTTTGGTCGTCTTTTAAAGTAACATTAAATAATGTTATTAAAAAGCATTCAATTTTACCAAGCTTGCTAAAAAAATATTGCCTATTGCAAGAACTCAAAAATGCATAATTGGTCATGGGATTGGAGACGATTAAAGGTCGACACGCATTTTGGGTAAGCGCGGCAATATGAAGAGAAAAGTTTACAAACAATTGATGACCGAAGCGGAGTGGCATTTAATTAATTATTATTCATTTCTTCGATTCGCTTCGCCAAAATGCGCGACGGCCTTTACATAGCGTTCAAACAGTACGGAGCAATGGCCGTTTAGATAAACAAAACTGCAAACAGTATGGTATAGGTAGTATTCATAGAGTAATCATGATGTTTTACTTTATTGCCTGTGACTAATAATGAAGGAAAACATTCATTATTAGCCAATGAAACTGCAATAGTTTTTAAAAGAAAATGAAAGTTAAACAAGCAATGCAAACAATAAAAGGTAGTAATGTACTGTGTTCGTTACATTCTTTTCTACCAAATGAAACTTATTAAGTTGCTTCCTCAAAGTACAAGAGTCATTTAAATTTATCAATATACCGATTCCTTGAACTTGAATTCAGAAATCATTGCTAGCTTAATCATTAGAATGGTAATATTATTTGCGATAGAATAATCGAGTTTCAAATAGTATAGTTTCATCTCAAGAATAGAATTAATTATGTTTTGTAAAACTTTTAAAAAAGAGATGTTAAGCATCTGCACTTTATAAGTGCCATTTAATTTTTTACTGATTTATGTTCAAGCAACACGAATCTACTGTTTAACTTTTATGATATCGAACTTTAGTTAGTAAACCTTCCACTCGATTATTTTACTACAATTCTGCCCTCTTTAATTAAAATGTCCTATCTAGCATTTTGAAACAACCGAGAAAACTGAAATTTTATCATTTACTTCGTATCGTCCTTATTTCCCTTCATTCAAATTAAAACATGTTGTCATTATTTCGTAACAGCCTAATATAATTTTTTGTGATAGATATACCTGTAGGTAATGTATTATTAACGTACCAATTAATTAATTGTTTTATATAGGATATTTTAACACCATTTGAAAAGAAGTCACGTTAAATACATTAGACTGTTTATAAATCTTTAGGAACCATGTAGAGTTTTCTAACTTACTTAAAAAGTAAAAGACGTGTGAAACTTCAAATACTTCAACATATCTAAAAAAAATGACAAAATGCTAGATAGGACAGTTTAACTAAGGAGGGCAGAATTGTTTTCCCTTAAGAAATATCGCCAAGTCTTAATCGTTTCATAATTTACATTATAAGTTACCCAACGAGACTGTTACCTTTGTATTACACTTTTCAAGTAATTAGGATAGCTTGGACAGAACTGTCCTTTAAGATCCGACAATGTCCACAGGAAATAGTATTACTCGAGTTTACAAGCAGGAAATAGTTATTCGCCTAAAATTTATACAGGAACGCAATAAAAGCTATTTTATATTCCGAAAATAGTAGATAATTATACTATAGTGGCACGGAACAGCCTTTTGTAAAGAGCTGTACTTCCATTAGATTACTTAAGGGTCGGAATTAAGAAGCACTTGTATCTCTACGAAAATGACACTTATCTCACAGTATATGTTATCGAATCATTAGGCATAGAAGGTGCGTAGAATGAGACAGAAGCGTGCATATTTACTTGTGTTGCCCAAAGCGAAATTTATTTATAATCACTTAATTTAAGCATGTAAACACAGAGCTTTCATAAGTATATTTTCCGGAGGCCTGTTTTCCTCTCAACATATTTTTTTATAGTCGCTGCAAAGTTGTAACTGTAAACAATTGTATGAAAATTCATGCGCCTGTATACATATTTAATTGCACGAACATGTAACGGTACCATTTATCTTGCACGCGTTAGCCTACTAGTGCCTGGATTATTTTTCATCAATTAAACGACAAGCTGAATTCTATTTTATGGATACAATGTTTCGATTGTTGTACAAACACTTCTTTAGCTAGCAGTAACAGATATGTATAATTATCAATTAAGACTCTTTATTTGGAAAAGAAAGACAGACGTTGAAGAATGGAAAAGTGCATAACTATTGCAAAATAATTCATATAGAATCTATACTGATTTGTTACACTCCTTTCATACGTCGATTTATATTTTCCTTATTGCCTTATCCCAAGGATTAATAATACGCAAATAAAATTTCACAAGTAGCATATCTGTTCAGAAAGACTGTAGTTAATAAATAACGAAAACTACTATGCAAAGACTAGGAAAATGTGTATTTCCTTAATTAATCATTTTATCCCCGTAATACTACGTGTCGAGTATAAAACTGGTTCAAAACATGATTTTACATAAAAACAATACTTGGTACTTTCACAACTGTAATTAATCAACGACGTTCTTGATGAAAATAGTATACAGGAACGATTTTTAATTCAGAAAATTGTCATACCATGCATTTAAATGATTGAAAATGTTTTGTACTATCGAATGTTTATATAATTGTACAATCGAGTCACTGAAAAGAAATATACTTAAAAAGCCAGGGCTGATAAATCTTGAGAACATTCTACGCGACTTAAAGTAATTTTGTAGCTTTTAATTCCCAAAACATTTATGTATGTAAATATAACATTAAATCCATAATAATATGATTGATATGTATGGAAAACAAGATATGTGCCATCGTGTTTGAGTAAACAATTCTATGCGAAAGGATGAATGTAGGTACTATTATTCACGCCATTGTTTTGCAAACATCAGTGCCAGTCAGAGTTCGTAATATTATATGATTTATGCAACTTACATGAAGTATGTAATTACATTAGGTTACCAACAATGTACAATGCAGAGACTGAACAAAAGAATAAATGTCCTTTTTTTTAAGAATTCGCCGGTGTTAAAATATTCCCATTCCTTCTGTAGCACACCAACTGTTAGATATTTTTAGAACTAATATTTAAAATGGTTCATTACGATAAATTTCATATTTATATATATAATTAAATAAAGTAATGTAGACTTATATATAATATTACTCTTAGTCTTGTAGAGTTTGCTAAATACGTTCTAATAAATTAAGTTCATTCCAAATAGCGTTTCATTACACTGTTGTGAGTATGCTTACAAGGTGTTGGTAGATTATTTAAATGCGCTTAAATGTAAATATATTTACAATTATTGTATACGGAATGTTATAACTATATATATGTCCATGGTTTGGATCTAAAATAATTTGAACTTCTATGCCTCTTCCGCTTTCTTTTACAAGCCTAGTTAAAATATCTTCAGTAAGATATATATATATTTCCTGTACTTCTCGGAGTTTAAAATAGTTTCATTTTCCATGCAACTTCCACTTGAGGAATAATTACGAAACTATTATGTGTAAATAAATGTTTCTGTTCAGAGGATATTGTAGCAAGGATGAAAATATATTAACAGATATGTAAAATAAGTATATTGAAAATACATTTTATATAATATAATGAATGATACAGTCAGATATTAGCATAAATTAAATGAAAATCTCGCGGAGTAATAGTTTCACGTATTTCAACGAAAGAAATTAAATATATAAGAAGGACGATAAAAGGAATATTGGAACGATTACCCTGTTGCAAATTACTACGTCTACCCCTAACCGTAAACGTAAAAGATTTACGCTGGGGACGTAAATGTGAGGTAAATGTGTTTGTAATGTCATTTCTCTCAAAGAATCCAGTCTATGCATCACGCAATGCATATAATTTACAAATATAGGTAAATACAAGTTTATTCGTCATTGTGACAAAATGTTCTACACATACACAGTACTAAATTTTTTTTATGAACACGAATGAATGAGGCATCCGATGTAATGCTACTACGCTAAATTAATCTGTTAACCGGGTCGATTTGTTGGCCAGTGACGTTCCCTGTGTTTTTGAAAACGTACATTTATATAAAATTGTTAAAACCGAATCAACTCGTTTTGACGAACGCAAATGCTATAGTTAGTTATAATACTGTAGTTTGTCCTTTTATAAGAGTACAAGTCAACGCGTTCCCCCCAGTTAACAGGTTAACGCTTTAAGATATTAGACTTTCCTTAACAAATGCTTCACGTATGGGATAATTTTATCCATATATAACTAACCCACATCTGTTCCCATGTACGTGTACATGAGAACACGCGGCAATTTTGCAATCGCCTAATTTTTACTACATCCGATCATGAAACTAATTTCTGTTACGCTTAAAACTATCAGACTTATCTTTTTTTTGGAAATTAATAAATAAATGGTAACAATAGAAGAAAAGAAGTCAGAGGTACCCGAAAAGACATGGGTGGCTATCGTATGTTTCTCGTGAAAAATGGCTATCCGAATGTTTCGTAAATGAGATAAAATTTTATGAGTGTTATTTGTACGAAAGGAGTTTTATCGTGGAGTAGTACAATTTGATTATGATTACTTTTATGAAGAAGAACAAACTGTACGCTTGTTAATGACAGATGACAACTACGCGCTTGATCATGTCCATGATGAAGTATTCAACTAGGTACGCTCTTTTGTACAATAGAATCTGTTTAATATTAGTCAGCTAACGATCACAGACATAATACCAAATAGAGGAATATGGCACTAATGTATGCAAATGATCTCGTATTTTTAAAACACTGAACGCGATAAGTTTAAATTAGGGCAACAGTTCATTGTATACATAGAATTTAATATTACATATAAAAGAAAACAGCCTACTTAAAAAATATTTCGAAATAAAAAATTAAGTGATAAATACATTGGGGGCAAGGGTCTAAGTTTTAATTACGATTAATTCGTAGGGACTTCAAACGTTATACTACCTCTTTTCAATTAGAATTTGTACAGTGAGGCATACCTCCATCCGCATTTGGGAAAAATAAGCGAATAATTTTTAAAAATATACGACGAATTTTTGGAACGTAAGTTATATAAAGGCGCTATAAATTCGGGTGTTGTGTCGAATGACTTTTCTCGTGACGAAGCTCCATCGTTTTGATAAGTATACAAAGTCTAAAATACATAGTTTAATTCTATGTGATGCTTTCGACTTTCAACCTGAAGTTCTTGAATGCACGTTAGTTTGTTGTAGTTCATTTTTCTTTGATAAAGTAAAAGTGGTTTTACCTCGTATTTAAAAGCCGATGACTAGCTACGCTACCTGCATTCTGATATCTATACGTATATTTATAAGAACTCATGCTGTTATATGTGTCGAGACAGATTTAAAAATTTAAAGAGGTCGATGTTTCCTGTCCTACTGTTGCATGGCGGTACAATTACTTCTATGTGATTTGGCAAATTCATTGACATCACACTCTGGAGTTAAATATTTCCCTGAAGTTCATCAGTGCGAGGAAATAATTCATCTGGAATATGAAACGTTATTAGATATTTCACTTATTGGGCTATATACTCCTCGCTGCTAAGTATTTCAAGATTTCCCAAAAACTAATTCGTTACATTTGACACTGTTTCTTACACGGCAATTATTTTTAAAACTTGATGTACAAGAAACGCATCATTGATTGTGAATATGAAAGAATATCATTTTTTTTAACTCTTACTTACGTAAATCATTTTCTTAGTAAAATCTTATTTCATCATCAACCTGGATTTCTTATTTCCCTGAATTTATACATTTTTTCACTGAACTGAAAAGTTTAAAATATGGATTAGATCGTGAAGAAGGAACTCGTACCTTAAAATACTAAATAAAGTAAAATAATATCAATAATAATTTCATTAATTTTTTTTCATTATTCTGGACTGACGGGTAAAAAAATTTTAGAACACAAAAGTTGAACACTTGGTTACAAAGAAACCGTTACTCTCCTAGGTCACAACTTAGTTTGGCTTCGAACGTTGAGAAAACTTTAAACGCGATTTTCTCGAAACCACGTTTTTCGAATCGGTGACCATGATATTTCAAGATCGACTGGACCAACTCAGTCCAAGTTTTGTATATATTATCAGCACACGTATGGCTATCGTCCCTACCAGAGATATGATAAAATATTTATGTTTTTAAAATTTCACAGACCTTTTAAAGTTGAAAACATGTGCGAAAATCGAAACTTAATTTTCAAACCGGCGCCATTTGCTTAATTTTCAATATTTTTTATCATTCTGGTAGGGACGATAGCGAAAGGCATACAAATCAAGGATCTCTGTACATTTTTTGTTTCTGATTACTAGAACGAGCCCAATCATGATCACCGTGACCCCATGTTTTTTTTTCACCATTACTTTGAAGCAGTCAACTGCGTTTGATTTCATTTTTTTTTCCTACTGACAAAATTTGTACAGATAGTTCAAATATCAATAGGCATATAGCAATAAACTAAATAATAAAATTTATGGTTTTTTTTTGTAAAAAAAAATCCGAAATAACGCGACGAAAACGCCTCGTCAGACCAGAGTACACCTTTAAAAAATTATTTTTCAAATTTGAAAGTCTATGATGAATACTTATGGAATCTAACAGGTGTTATTTTCTTTCGTGTGAACGAAAATAAACTATATTATATCTTATATTAATTTTCAAATGCAAGTTGTCTTACCTTCAGTACAAGAGTAATAAGGTCAAAACTTCAGTGTGTAATATTTTAAGTTGTTACAATGTATATACATTACTATATACAAAATTAATTTTTGTATCAGGGTGGTATATAAAAGATCTAAACTGCCTTATAAAAAGTGGGACTCTTCTAAACGATCACGGACCATTTAATTGAAACGAGGGTAACTAAAACTATACCGATCGAAGTTTCACATAATTTTACACAATACTGCAATTTTACACAGAAAGTATCACGAATGCTAAAAGGAAGTCTGTCATTTTCACACAAAACCGGCTGCACGTAACAAAATACACGCGTATAATCTACGAGCTAAGTATCTTCTAAGCTGTTGCTTCAAGATTCCGCAGAATATCTTCACTTATGTCGGTCTTCGAGCGTTGTACTGTGTAGGAGTAACCAATATGCGAATCTTCCAAAGACGATTTGCCTCCGTTTGTACAATATTTACAACTTTACATTCGCCACAATTTTTACACAACAACACGCACTTCCTCCGAACCCGAGAAACGGTATCGGTCTTTTCTTCTTTTTACAATACTGAATTCTCGTAATCAAGCGGTATCGATCATCGACTAGTCTTTTTACGTTTTCGTTTCGACTCACCGGACGGATTCCATTCTGGATCAACATCGGTGTAAGAATAATTTACTTTAGGAACGTTTCGTTTTGAGCTTCTCGTTTGCCGTAGAGGTAACTGCGTTTTCTTTACCTTCTTGAACGTTCCCTCCTGTCCCATCGTCTCCGGCCCAAATCTCTTCATCGACGCCGCGTTCATCTCCTTCCGTTGCGCGGGCGTTTTGAATGCCCTTTGAAGGCAAGACTCTTGGCACACTGTATTACTAGATTGATCGTTCGCCGATCGAAATTGACGCTCGAGCTTCCTTGTACTTTCTTTCGCGACACTTTGATGCGAGCCAGATACGTGCACGTCCTTGTAATAATCTCTGCGCACCAAGTTCGAGCCGCAATGATAGACGTCGTGCGTATGCTCCTCTTTATTCCCAGGTGACAATTCGTACTCAGCTCTGCCGATCTGGCCGGATCTCTTCTGCTGGCCGTCTAGCGCCTCCAGAGCAGCTATGGACATCATAGGTACAGCTGGATAATTGTTCACCTTCTCGGCTTTAATCGGCAGCTCCCCGTACGCCATCGCGTGCGCCTTCATCCTCTTCTTCAAAGGCAGCTTGTTATCTGCATCCTCCTTGTACAGCTTCTCCGTGTCGCGTTGCGCCTCGAGCTTCTCTATAGAGTTACCCTGCAGAAGGCTCTTCTCTATTTTACACAGTAATTGATCATCGTACAGCTTACCTATGACCGCTTCGCTCTTTGCTCTGTCGTGTTCCTGGACGGCGGGGCTTTGTACTGACGAGTGTGTCGGCAAAAAATACGGGCTACTTTCGATACAAGACACATGGGTATCCGTCGTTGGGTGTATACACTGTCTACAATGCGCGACGATGTCGTACGTACAGTTCAAACACGAGCAATGCGATCTGCCGCACGGACTGCCGGATTTCGCCCGCGAATGTAGCGGGGTGGTGGCGTTGATTTGCAGGCTGCACGACACCGAGGTGCAGTGTTTATGATATGGTACGCACAAGTCCCCGTTGCCAGCGCAATTCCCGTAGATAGGCGGTAACGTTGTTGGATGCGACGCGGGAATGTGCAGGGGATGTTGACCATCAACCTCGTGTGGGTGCGAGTGAATACCATTGCAGCCTGGTATCGCGCAGCCCGACGCGGCTATATGATTGGAGATGTTGTTGAACTCCTGCTTAATGTTTTGCCTGAACGAGAGGCTCGGTTTAGAGGGCTTCCGTTTGTCCATTGACTTGCTCATTACGTTCACATCCTGGTACATTTGCGAATTCATGGACAGCATATCGGCCGAGTGCGCTACCTTCTTTGAATAGGACTTCGCCTCGGAGAAGTTGCTCTCCTCCGGCTCCACCTTGATACCTTTGCCTCGCCCCACGGAACACTTGCTCTCCTGATACGGCAATTCCGTGCTGTAAGCGGTCAGCTCTAAATTATACGATGCATGATCCAGAGAAGCGACCGCTTCGAATTGCCCGCAGACTTCTGCCGAGGATACCCAATTCTTCTCCTTCAGCCTGCTTATTTCATCGTCGTTGCTGTGATCCTTCGAGTTCTCCACCGCCTTGTTTATAATGTACAGATTACTGTTCGGAGACTTCTGCAGCAGAACCACCGTTTCCCCGTTCAGTATTACATTAGTGTTCTCCTTCACCGTTTGCATGTTGCTTTCTATGAGGGCCAAATTGTGCGTCAGCGTGTCCGCGTCGTAGTTCACGTTTGCCTCCGGATAAGACACGACTTTGCACAACTCGTTGTCTGTGTTCCCGGGCTCTGCGTCGTTAGATGTTACTTCTACGTGGAGGGCTACCTTGTCCAACGCATCCTCGGGGTAGATGCCGACGATTCTATTAATGATATCTGTAGACGGATTTTCAAGTAGCTGGGAGACGGTGTTGGACGAGTCGTTCGTGTCGGTTTCGTCGTCGGTAGTTTGATTGCAACACGCGTACCTCAAGGACGCGTAATCCTTCACCTTTATTTGATCGCACTTCACCTCAGACTCCGGCTTCAGGTGCGGCACGTGCTGGGAGACGCTGGCCAACAGCGACAGACCATCGATATTGTCTTGCAAGTCAGAATCCTGCACGATATATTTACTCCCAGCGACGCTCCGTGCCTCTTTGTTCGCACTTTTGTACAAATCGTCGCTCGACTCCCTTTTCGATGTTACTCCCGGGCCTAAATGGGACACGAGAGGGACATTTGTTTTGTCGACGCGCCCGTCGTAATTATTACCGCTCGCTACATCCTCTACGGGCTTCTTAACGTTTGTATCGATACGCGAATTTTCATTATTCTCAATATTCTCGCGTGGGCACGTTACATTAACTGTATTAGAAATATCTTTCTTATCCATAGAACAAGATCCGAAAATAGATTCTCTGATATTAGCGATCCTCGACTTATCATCCTTTATACCCTTGTTTGCTTCGTCGTAATTACAAATTTCTAATTCTGTCTGCGCGCGGAGCTCCTTATTCCTTCTGTCATCCACCATCGTATTTGTACATTTTGATGATTCCTCCTCTGTTCGCGGCTCGACCTTGTCCCTTGTTACAGAATTCTTAACGGCTGCCTGCGGTACCTGCAGCTTCTCGTCGGATCTTGATAGACCTTTGCTAGGCGAGATCCCGACGTGCTCCGCGGTTTCATTTAAGTTCGTCTCGCTCTTATCATCATTATGAGCTAAATCTAATTCTCCACGACCCGCGGCAGAATCAGCCGTCTCGCGAGAGTAGTCTGGCGTACAGGCGCTTTCATTTGAACGAGTATTATCTAACGCTTCGTATGTCGATACCCCGTGACCGTTTCGCTCGTGCTTCATAATTATTATTGACGATGTTACCCTTTCAGTTATTTTATCGTTAATTACATTAAGGTTAGAACGATTAGAATTAATAGCATTATCTTTGGAGTCGTACTGTGTACATATCGCAGTACTATTTACACTTGGGCATTCTGCTCCTAAATCACAGACTTTTTTTAAACTTTCAGCTCTTTTGCGTGCTTCAGGCTCTGAGAAAATGTCTGTTTCTATCAGTCGCTTAATCACAGTTTGTTTATTACATCTATCGTTCTCCTTTTCGTCGCTCTTTGTCCTCGGAATAGTGTCATTGCCAAAGCGCTTGCAGTCCACAGTGAAATCCTGCTTTGTCGGAGGAATGATCTCGGCCAGGTGCGATTTCATGGTCATCGTGGAGGACAGCGCAGTGTTAGACACTTTAATATTTATTTCTTTAGTGTTCACTTCCGCGCCGATCGGTTTTCTTGCGGTTTCTGTATCTAGTAACTCGTCATCGATCTCCATTTCATTCTCGTTTTGTTTATCGTCAACCGCCAGGCATATATTCGAGTTGTTTCTCGGGCTGCTACTTCCCGCGGCATTTACCATTTGGCTGTTATCTTCCACATGATGATTAACGCTTCTTGAAGTGTTCGACGAATGCGTTTGCCCGATATTCTCTTCAGCCTTATTTTTGTTCTTGCTCTTCCGTGAGGCTCTCACTATCTTCAAGTCGATTCTCTTCTTGGCTTCTTCCAACCACGGTAGCTTTCTAGATTTCCGCTTCTTTATACACTTCTCGAGTACTACGTCACCAGTTAGATCGATAATTACAATTTCATTGGACTTTTTACATTTCCTTCGCATACGGTTTTTATTTGATTTAATTGTTTTAGGGATAGCATGCTTCGTAGAAATATTATTTGGAAAAGTACCTAAACATTTAAAACTAGTTTGTTCATCCAAATTTAGAGTTTTAAAAGGTTTTAGCAAAGAAATAGATTCATTTTGCCTAATTTTATCTGATATAATTGATTTTACGTTATCATCTATACGTTCTATACTTTTATGCGCGATATCTTCCGGCTGAGGACGAATATAAGTTTGGATTAATCTTATCATCACAAAGTTGACACAAAATTATCTCAGGCGTATGCGAGTAATAAGCAAAGTTCCTGTTAGCTGTCAACCGAGAACTGGTTGGTTTATGCAAAGTTTATATGTAACACTCTGAAGTATATTTCTATCGCATACACGGGGATAATTTTGTGTAATGCTTATTAATCGCTTTGTATAAAAAGCATTACTTGATTGATTCTTTTCATCGTATCTGAAGCGATACAGCAGAATGGAATTGCGTAATGCAATAGATAAGTAAATAAATAGTAATAAATAAGTAAATACCATTTGTGAGTTAATTCTACTGGACGAATCAATGGGAGTTGCAGGTCCGTCCTTCTTCTGGCATACAGAATTTCCATCGCTTGCTTTGCAGTACTGTACAAACAGCTCGCAATGCTTTTTAACGTCGAATTTATGCTGCAGTAGAGCTTTTGTAGAATTTGGTTGACTCTTTGGCACTTTTGGCAATACATCTTCTAATATACATGATGAGAATGTAGATGGCAATGGCCCCAGAGATGCAATCGCAGCAGCCATTATTTGATTTCTCACGGCTACATCTCCATTAATTTTTCTCCATAAACGATAGATAAGAAAGTAACGAATGTACATAACACTTGATTCTGGATGCATGGGAATGTTTCTCATGATTTTCCTGAAGAAGAAAAATGATGGAATGCGGGCTATAATCAATTCAATTGGACGACAAAAGAAAATCTTCATAATATGAAACATTTATATTCTCTTTCATGCCGATCTCAAAAACATGCGATTTTTTACAGCAAGAAAACAATAGTTAATTATTATATGTCATTAAAAGTATATAAATATGTAGATCTGTTGTAAATTAAAAGATATTTAGTTATAACTGTTACACATGTTTAAACCAACTCTATATTTAAAATTCATTCCCAAATTTTCACTAGATCTAAGAATTTCGCTTGTTTTAATTTACATATTGTACTTACGTTATTATTGGATCTAAAATCTGATGATAATTGCGACACATAAGTTGTATTTTCATTAAAGTATCTAATAAATGTTCAGTAGAATGTTCTGAAAGAAATATATATAAATTCTTTTTAAAGATAACATTAGAATTTCTCGTATCGATATAGTCTATTATCCACATTTAAATTAACTGTAATAAAATTGTATATCGTCATACCTAAATAAACATAAAGACAAGAAGTGAGTCTTGCACATATTTTATCATGATCTTCTCTGCTTTTTCTAGATGCTTTTAGTTCCATGTCTATGTACAGCGCTAGTAAGTCTGACATATTATTTAAATAAATAGATTTATTGCAATCCTAAAACATGAAATTTTGTAAATTCAGTTTAATCGAAGCAGGCTTAATTACTTAGAATACAAAGCAAATTCAAATTTAGAGGACAGGTGCTTACCTCAGAAAGCTCACGACAAATATATAAGAATAACAATAAAGTCTCACTAATGAAATCCTTCAATTTTGCAGCTCTTAAAGGCCTTGTATAACATTCATTTACACTGATACTTACATTTCTGTAATAAAAATCGTATACTAAAGCATTTTATAAATTGTTTATAGAAACTTAGCAAAATAGAGTCTGAAATTCTACAAACTTTTGTTACCAGTTGAATTTATACGATAAAACTTTCTTATTATTTAAGCAAATTTATATTTCTTTACGTTCGTTTTAAGTACATAACTTTTTAATTTCATTGAAAGATATCATGAAACACACCCAATGTTTGAAACCGTTTATACAATTAATTTATTACAATTTTAAAAGCTCTACAAAATATCAATTAACCATAAAAACAAAAAATGTGTCGCGATTGAAAGTTTTTACTTCCATGCTAACGAATCAAATATTGACTTAAATTTTTTCCCCTTTAGTACGATGTTTCGTGTACAACTAATATACAGTGAACCTACTGATTCGAGTGTTGGTAAATATTAATTTTTAAAGCATACGCTTAATACGAGCACCATGAGTTTGTAAGTTTGGAAAAATGGTATATTGTCTATGCAATTAAAGTGTACGTGTTTTGATGATTTTGTCACCAGTTCCCAAAGAAATGTTACTGGTAAACCAAAGATACTGGTAAAGTTTACTTATATTTATATAATTATAGCAGCATTACCTCGCATAAAATTGCATAAGTTCTGTTAAAGATGCCATACTTTTGTCTGTATGCATACACCTGCACATTTTTCTAAATTCTATAATCCATGGGAATAATTCAGAAATTGATGACTTTGATTCGTCATTATTTAATTTGGGCCTCTCTTCGATTTTAACCATTTCCTTTTTGGTATCTGTGCATCAATAAATATACATAATAATTTTTTTGAAAAATGAAAACGAAAGCTACAGATGTATTCAAATAGCTTGAATTGGAAAAGATGAATAACTTTTTTCAAATTAAACACCATGCAAATCATGTTTCATGTAATTAGCATAGCAAATATAATTAAAATTTGTGCTAAATAACTAAGAAACAAAACATTTTTATGAATTTAAACATTATTTCAAGCATGTAGAAATTTATGTAATTTTGTAGTAGAAAAGGTATAGATTTAAAAAAAAAAAATTCAATGAAGAAAAAGCTGTAATTCCGAAATAATTAGAATTTTTAAAATACGAACATTATACATCTTCTACAAGCGGGTGTAAAAGCATTAAAATAAAGTTAATGAAGTTCAACTACATATCACCATTAACGTATTTTTTAAGATTAAATGCATTTTTAATCTGCAGAATGAAATTTTTATATTTGTTTTCAACTTATACGCGACGCGGTGATTTTTTTCTTCCTTTTTCTTTTTACGATAATACCACGCTTTTATTACAACGTTATCTCACTAACAATTGCTATCTGCGTTTAATAACAGAACTTATACAGAAGTATCAGAAGACCCGAGAAATCGTGTCGCGAGTTGTTGAACATTTAAAAACGACGCGAAGCGAGTGCAAAAATAAGTGTAACACAAATCGATGGGACGTAATATAATCACAGGCGAAGCAAACAATTTCCACGTCCTTGGAACTGTTTTATAAAAAAAAGGAAAACCCAATACCCGATAATCGTTAAATTTGAAAAAAATTCTCTAAAACTCGTGGATACAAATTTGAAAACAAGCAAACCGACGATAAAAATACTTAACACCGTATTAAAACTGATAATACAAGAATACCTGTTGAAAGCAGAAATTTTATTTAATAAAGAAAGGGGAATACGTATAAAAATGAACAAATTTAATTTGGATAATCCAATTAAAACTATGAACGGGAGAGATCGAAAAATATCAGCAGCGCCGGGTGAAAGGAACAATGAGACGGGGGTAGCTTTGCGTGAGTTCACACACGCGTTGGAACACTGAGCACAATTTTCAAATTTTCACAAAGAACCTGTGCGATGATCACCACAGAAGTGTCGCGTGTCCATTCAGAGGGCTTGCCTGCGTCGTTACGGATTCGACTGGCGATCACTGAATGGCAATATTCAAGAATATAGCGAGAAATCGATCGAACGCGCGTCGCGGTGGCTGCGTGCTGCGAGCGAACACTTAGCGTGGGTTCTTGGCACTAAATATTCGTAAACAATACAACGTTCGCAGGAACACTTAACAAACACCGATAAGGCCACGTACCTTGCACCAGAGCGTGCTCGCCCTGTATGCGGTTTATCCGTTCTTCCACCACACAATTCATTTTGTTGAATTTCCCCAATAAGTTGTTGGTATTACGTAAAAACGTTTTCCCCTTCTGAAGCGCACCTCATATTAAGGGACCGAGGAAACTATCGCGACCGCGTCTCTACACGCACTGCGCTCTCGTCAACGGCCATATTGACACTGGCGTTTGGCGCAGCCACCGCGAGAGCGCGCACTCCGCACCCCACTGTTACCAAGCTCTCGCCGAATTATATCTCATCTAATAAGGCGCAGTAAACACTGAATACTCGTTTCGCCCCTATGCTTCCGTCGTTAATGAACATCTCTCACGAAACGATATATTTATACTTCGATCAAGATTAGGTTCAACTGCGTTTTACGTGGGTGAATTCGAACGGCGAAATTTCGATACTTGGCGTTCTTTTGAGGGTTAAAAGCGGCGAGGGTTTAGAGCCGAATGGCTGATTCGTCGGTCATTCAGGTAAATCAGCCAATGGTGATCCGCCGAACGTGTAGCGCGCAAATCATGAACGGGGAACACCGTTATCCCTCCCCCGCGAAAGTGGCCAATCAGAACGCGGCAATTAAGTAATTGCGACACACGAGCTTGCAAATATACACACACGCACGTATGTTTCCGCGTTTCGCCTGAAATATCCCCCCTCCCCCCCTCTACGTATAATGCCCTCTGCAAGAATTTAATTGCGATAATAAAATGCAAGTTAACGAAGCTAAAGATCAGACGGGCTTCTGAATAAGGAAGATTCGAAATTAAACATGCATATACATATTGTTACCAACTACACGTATAGGGTGTATCGTATGGATATCTTTCAGTAATTGATTGGACCCATGTTTCGTCCCAATTTTAAGGGACGTGAAATTCGATTAAACTGGTATAATAATTTATAATCCACCATCGGAATCTTGATTGCATTCATGTAAGAATATATTAGTGTAGCAAAAGAGGCTAATAAATACGAGTTCCTTCATATTAATTTTTTTTTATGGTACGAGTGCTTATATAAATGAGTATATATTGGGAGAATATGCTAATTCTTCAAATTCCAGCACCGGAAGGGTTAAAAACTTGCTCATTTAATTGAAACGAAACAGAAGAAAACAATTTTAAAAATAAATATTTGTATAAATACCTAACAAATAAACATAATCCATCCCAACATTTGCAACAAACTGTCAACGTGTACTTTGTCTTATTAAGCCATTTACAAAGAACACTGAAATGTTCAACAAAAAATATACACGACGTCAAGTGTTGCTTGTACATTCTTCGTTGTACTACGTGCCTTAAGTCGCTATTCTAACGATATCTAAAATAGCTCCGCCACGTTCCGCTCGCCTGTTTCATATCGAGAATCAAACGGAACTCGTCGGAGCAGAAGCAATCGATCCGAAATCCAACGGAAATTTCAACTTCTAAAAATTGATTCAACGTCGACCTGCCATGGAGAGGACGCGTGCGCAGCTGTGTCTGGAAAGCTCGGCTTGCTCTCTCGGTCCTTGTCGGCCGTAGCCGCGATCCTCCGTGTTCCGGCGGTGTCGCCCACCTCGGGGGCTCAGTGAGCCGATGTGTGAGCGCCGCGACGCCCAGAGCAGTCCCGACGTCAAGCGTCGTCGTCGACGTGGGTTTGACGAGAGGCGACGTTCTTATTATTTCTCGTCCTCGTTGTTGTTGTTGTTGTCGTTGTTGGTTGTTGTTATTGCTGTTATTGTTGCTGCTGTTTGCTGTTGTCGTCGCTTTCATCATCGTCTTTTTACACCCGTCGTTCCCGATCGGCCATCGTGGCGGCGCACGCGGCTACACATCACCAATCGGTTCGGTGCGCGACGAAAGGGAGAAGAGAAAGGGAGGAAGAGAGAGAGAGAGAGAGAGAGAGAGAGAGAGAGAGAGAGAGAGAGAGAGAGAGAGAGAGAGGGAGGACACGAGTACAGTATATACACACACCTACCCCTCTCTCCCTTTCTCTCTTCCTCTGGTCCCCTCCGCCCTAATCCACCGTGTATCTCTGTCTCTCTCTCTCTCTCAACTTGCTCGCATGTCGTGTTCGCTCGACGCAACCATCGTCGTCTCTCGTTTGTCGCTGCTTTCGTCCTTCCTTCCAACGGTGGTTCACGTGTTATCCCCTGTATGCGTCGCGAATTTCGCCTCTTTCCTGCGCCCTAGATCGGGCTTCTCGTTGCTCGAAAGAGAGCCATGGCCACGGAAAGGAAAGGGGATGAGCGCGGCCGGCCGAGGAAAGGATCAGCGGCGAGCCGGCAGGAAGGAATTATGTCATAACACAGCGGCAAGGGTGGTGACGCGAACGCTCCGTTCTCTAGCTTTCTCGCGCGATTTACGCTCCGCCGCCGTGGATCCCCCCTTCCACGCCGTAAAGACCGTTGGCTCTTTCGCTCCGCTCGTCCGAGAGCTCGTGCCACTGCTTCTTTCTTTTACATTCTTTTTTCTGTTCCCAATGCCGTCGCGGTCACCGTCGCCTCGCTGGGGTATGAAACAAAGATAGTCGGGATGAGAAAGGGGATGAAGAGGAACGATGTAACGTGAATAGGAGGGAAAAGGGGAGGAATGATGGGAGAAGATAGAAAGGTAGAGACAAGCGAGCGGAGAGGGAGTGGGAGAGAATTTACTGCTAGTGAGTGCGCGTGGGTGAGCGATAGGGGTGAAAGGAGGGGCTACGGGGCGAGACTGCTGGGGGAGGGAGGGGGGTGACGAGTGGTTTGTATGGAAGGGGGAGGGTGCATGACACGGGTGAATGAAGATAGCGATACTTCGATGCGATTGCATAACTTCGCGAGGATTCTGCTGAATGACAGTTCAGGAGTGATTATAAGTTTTTAACTGCACGACTGACGATGTTTGCGCGCTGGACATGTGGAGTTAATGCGTAGTTCTTTTAACGAACTCTGCCGGTCGTACGCTTCGAAACGAATGCTCGCCCATGCACGGACAAAGAGTACGTTTGAAAAGTATTCAGCGAATCCCCCGACGCGGTGCAAGGGCTCGATCCTACCTCGATTCACCGGTGAAGAGCGATTATTTCTCCTTTTCTGCTCGCATTGTGCTTTAGATCACGTACCAGCTCGACCGGCACGATGGGAAGTCAGGATTTGATTCGAGGTCTGACCTGTTGATTCTGCAGAAAACGCTCGTCGTTATGCGAAGCATGCACGCGCTTAGTAATTTATACCCGATACTATCAATCGGGATATGCATGCTATAACTGTTGTATCCTATAAGCGATATCACGTACCGTAATAACTCTGTCACGAGACACACGGTCAACCTTGCGTCGCGCGTAAGAACAGATGTCAGGGGATTAAACGGGAGCTGTTTAAACCGTTTAGCATTGAAGAACCAAAACGGGCCCAATTTCATTCGAAATCGGGCTAAGAAGTAACGATCAAGAATAACATTTTAGTGTTTCATATTGTAATACTATTATTCAGAATTAAATTGAATAACCGATTTATGTGAAATTACAGGAATTTAAAATGAAATCATTTGATTATTTTTCAGTACAAGTAATGACGAAAGAATAATGACAGCAAACCTTTTTTTTCCAGTATTTTAAATTCACCTTTCATTTAGCGATGCATAAAGCTGGAAAATACACAGCTGAGGAAACAATATTGGTTAGAAGAGTTTACAGTTTCCGTATAAATCTCGATGAACATGTACACATATGGTATTAAAAAAAAAGATATTAACGTTTCTGGGCATTTCTCTTCTCGCATAAACATTTACACGAAACTGCAAACAGCGAGGGACTGTGCACCGTGACTGATCCAATCGTTTTCATGTTATCGGTGCGTTTTATATGCGACGTTCCATGATAAAACGAAAATATTTCGGTGTTCACGGGACCGTGAATGTCCAAATACCAAATTAAGCTCGCCAGGCGCGGTTTGCGTGCAAACAGATTTAACGCAGAATTATGTAGTTTTTTAATCCATTGCGTTTCACAGGGGGCATGTGAAGATAAGGACGCATGAAACAATTGGTGGATGGAAAGAGATATGAGAGGACGCGAGAAAAGGATTGTTTAAATGTCTCTGTTAATTACTTTCATAATTACGAATGAAAAATAAGAAAAATTATGGATAAATATACTACGTTCTCTAGTATCTTTAACTGTTTTGCAACAACGTACAGTTGCATACAGTTATTATGTATTAAGTGATTGAAATAATTTTTTAATATACTATCGAGTTATTTATATTATATATATTATTTAAATATTACTAAGTTATAAATAACTTATAATATATAAATATATAATACATATTTATATATTACTTCCAATGATGCTTGTATTTGAGCTGACTATGATAAGATCACTCTGTACATTAGTTCCTCATATGGACATAGTTTGTTGTATTGAATGCAACTAATTTTGCATAATAATTTAAATATCTAATATTCAATTTGAATATTTTATTCTAAAATATTGAGAAAAACATATGTTTGTTCCACAATAATTCAAGGTTCGAAATTTGTACTTTTGACTCTTAAACAATCGTAATTATTTAGTCGTAAGATTAATACACACTGACGTCACCATGATAAAACACAGATAACTCGAGATAATTTAATTAATGAATTATTTCTTCTCGTTGTTAACGCTATCGTAACAACGACATGAAAAATAGCGTCCTATTTACAAAACATAAAGTGACTTCGAAATCAGCTTGAACAACTTTGAAAGAGCTTTATTTTCGCACTACCAGATTCTAGGTGAAAAATGATGAAAGAAATCTTTTCTATGGTGTCTTATGTTCCGAATCATTTAGCAATTATTTCATGCGACCCTTATTTAGAGATACGCTGTATATGTAGCATGATACAATGGCTATATTGCAACATAATGCACAGCTTATGAAACAGCAAGCTCGTTTGGAGCTAACTACAAATTGGAATGAACATTGATCTGATTTACAGTGGTTTATCAAGAAAATGAGAATCAACATCTAATCGCATTTATAATTTACACAGCATATTTCTTCTATGCCGCTATTATTATCATCAAAGCTATATATACTCACTGTTATAACCCAAAATCAAATGGAACTCCTGTAGAAATGATAAACACAATAAAATACTTCTGGTTTCCTTGACGAACCATTACACACAGAATCCATATTTATTTCAATTTTTCCGCCCGAAGTGATCCCAAGAAAACGTGGTAAGCTATATGTACATACCTTGTTCCAAGACACCCCGCATAATAAAAACAATATACTTATATTATGTAAATCAATTGAATTATATGAACCTTCGAATCGCGTTATTCTTTTTCCTAAAAGTGGGAGACAGAGAAAAATGCATAGAACTGTATCAAGGATCTTAATGTTGATAGGACAAAGCGAATATGTTCGCTGATTTCTAGCACAGCTCCACAACGAAGGGAGGTCACGAATCGTTCTTTCGTTTTCTAGATTACCGAACCATTTCGTACACCTAGCTATCTGCTGTACCGAATTCCGAGGTGAGAGAGTGGGCCGCAGCTATTTAGAATGATAAGTTGCACGTGGGAGTGAAGATATGCACGGCAAAGAATGTGAATCTGTTCAATTTCTCCTCGTGATTTATTTTTGATACCGATGCAAGTGCTCACGCCAGTGAACCGGCTTGACTCCGTACCGTTTGTGATAGACATTCTCGCGAAATATACTGAAACTCACGCTTCCGTGGGAACTTCACGTGTAACTGCGAGCACGGAACGGACACTGAGAGTTTATTCGAAATTCGACTGATGCGTAGAGGCGAGTTCATTCGTGGATGACGACTGCATGGTGAGTACTATATTTCTCGGTGTTACTGTTATGTATTTAGTGTTCTAGAATGACTCTGCGACTTATTTCGATGAAGTTGCATGTAAATAATTATACGAATAATATTTTATATGTCATTAGCATCATTCGTATTATATTATTACACGAGATGCTTCGATACGAACGACGCATTTTTTTTATGAAGCAACTTGTGGGTCATTCGATTTCTTTCTGCTTCTCTAACGAAATAACAATGAAATGGTGTGTCGTTTTAGTGATAGAGGTCGGGTTAAGCTTGACATTTTTAAGAGAAAGAAGAGTTTAATTGCTACAGATTCGACGTGAAAATGGGGAAATATTTTGGGCTTTATAAATAACATTATAAAAATTAATTTACATGGTAAGTTTGGTATAATAATTTTTCAGTTTGATGTAAATAAAATTGTATTTTTCCCGGAAAAATATTGGGGCAATTTAATTTCTGTATAAAGTAGCATTTAATTAGAAAATAATGTATACATTTCATATCTCCACGCACATATTTTTGAGTGATTATTCAGATGATAAAGTTTTACGATTGAATGAATTATTGTCAGTATAAAATTTTATTTACCTACTTTTGATGAAATGCAGTGTTCATACGAATAATTAATAACACTCGTACAAGCTATTTCACGAATTGAAGTTCATTGGTCTGTCACAAAGGAGCTAATATTTATCACCTACATTCGTTATCTTTGAATTGTATTATTTGTATTTGATATGCACATTCTGCTCTTTAGTAAATATCATGCGATTATTGCGTTCGCGATATTCAGAAATTAATTAATAACATGTAATCTATTTACGTAGCATATTTCGGGCACAGCTACCGCGCGCGGAATTCATTTACCCAAAATCGAAGGCCTGCAAACATGCCTAGATAAGTAAATCTCATGAAAGAGGTGGAAGATTTTATCAACAATTCAGACGGTAATATTTCTCCGACAATTTTAAATGTACAAGGTATATCACATAATTTTAATAATTCTCTAGATTGATCTTGACGTTCCTAATATTTAATTCAGTTATACAAACAATTTCTCACATTACCTTAAACCCATTTCTGGCCCTCTCTTCACAAAATAAAAGATACTCCAGCACCAAATTTCATTATTAAAGATAAGAATGAACAGTACGGAAAGCATAATTTTTAAATTCAAAGTACAATGAATCAAGTAGATATTATTTAACATACTGAAACTTCTTTCAATATTATATAAAACTTGCGTTATTGAAAAAAGATTTATATTAATTTCCATTTATAAAACTGAGGATAACTTTAAATTTTCAAACTACAGGCGACCACAGAGTAGATACTATATATCCCTCCCTCTAACTGTGCAACATATGCGTACTCACCAATTTATGCAAGTGAGGTCAATATTTAAAGTTATCAAAGTGATTCCAGTCACGAACCGGCCTCGTGAATATACTTATATTTAAATACAAATATTCAATGGTCACGTTCCCCATCTATATATGTGTACCTATGTGTGGGTACATACCCTGTATATACAAATTTTTCGTCGGTGGAGCGAATACTGACCACGTAACGATGAACAGCCGCGCACGGTTTCGAGGGGAAACTTTTTATCGCAGTGGACTCGACCGCCGCAGAATGAAAACTATTTTCGCGGGGGGCACTCGACCCCGTCCGATCGATGACCATTTCCAAGTTGTTTTCGAGTCGGTATCGTGGTCCGATCATTTGAAATCTGTCGAGCTGGAGACTAACAGCAGCTCGATAACTCCAAGTACTATGTATCGAAAGTTTTCACTCGTGGTTGAGAAGATACTAGTGCGCCTGTTAGCGGTTTCCACGAGTTTAAAGAATAACGAATCGTTAATGAATTTTAGTACAAATCGCTGACGCTATAGATGAGCTAGCTACTAGGAACGTCTGAATATATTTGAATACATTATTCGACCGCAGGGTTTTACATCTTGCCGACGGTATCATGCATACAGGGTGCAGTCTAAATGGTGGTAGAATTGGGAAAGTGATTCCTTGTTCACAGATAGGTCAAAAGTGTGGAATAAAGTTTCTCCGCAATCGATGTCGAAAATTTGTAAGGTACGTGTGCACTTGATAAGAGCTGGCAGAAGGTAAGAGTAAGTATGACGCAATTGCGGGTAGAAATAAGTGGAATTTGTAAAATATATTCTTTTTTAATTAGGCTTTATTTTCGAGAAATTTGAGTTTGAGGATCCATATTGGTTCCACCTTGAAATCAATTCTCTGGAACACAAAGGTCCATTTGAAGAAAGTTATTCTACAACTTGTACTTACAAGGGAACATCCCGAATCCGAAAATTCAAAAAATTCTGAAACTTTGTGGATATATAGGGGATTTTCTTCTGATTACAACACAATTTTTTTTGCTGCCTAAAATCACTCTAAGGGGGTGAAATTAACCCTTGAAAATTCAGCTATTTTCCAATCTTGTGTTATAAATCGCGAATTGTAAAATATTTTTTTCATTAAATAATAGATCTAATTGAAAGAAGTAACTTTTGTATCGAAACATTTTTTCTATCTCTTACAGTTCGCGACTTATAACACAAAATCGAAAAATAGCCGAATCTTCAGGAGTTAATTTCACCCCCTTAGAGGTGAGTTTGGGCAGCAAAAAAAATTGCGTTGTAATCAGAAGGGAATCCCCTACATATCCACAAAGTTGCAGAATTTTTTGACTTTTCGGGTTCGGGATGTTCCCTTGTTAGTTGAACACGAGGATACATTTTAGTTTTATCATAGTGACTACTGATAAATGTTTTTGCTTTCTGATCGAATGCGCGCGTACTAAGGGATTTTTTAAAATCGATTGTTTCGAAAACTAAGCTCCGTGTGAAAAAATTTTATTCTGCACTTTTGACTTGCTTTTCCTCGGGGAATCACCCCATAACCAGTTGTGCTATTATTTCGGCTACACCCTGTATGCAACCGGCAGCCGTGTCTTGAATGGAAACGGGTTACTACTAGAATTTAACATCCTTCCCTCATTGAAGATAGTCGTTGTTTCGCTATTTATGGGGAATAATAAATGATTTTATTACATTTATTATGTTGCATGTTGAAAATTCTCAAAAAAAATTTCAGCCCTTTGAAGAAACTGAATCACAAGGCGGAAGAGGTGAATATATGTATCTTCTACAAAATATATGTATCTTTTGCTAGAATCACGATGGGGACGTAGCAAGTTTAGTAAAATTTGAATTAGAATGAATTAGAATAAAAAGGATTGACTATGCCTATGGAGTCGCTTACATTCCCTTGACCAAATACCAGAAAATGTGCTATGTTTTAAATTCACTGTGAAATATACTTTTGGACACGTGCCAAAAATAGCGCATTTATCTGAAATGGGTATACGTGTTCGTTCACATTCTTAATAATAAATTAGATAATGTAGTGCTCCATTTCAGTTGGATAATATTATGTCGGATATTTATTGCTCCATTTCAATGGTACTCACCGATAAAATGTATGTGCGAAATAAGTTTTCCTCCAGAACCGAGTCTACCATTATTAGCGATGTGCATGAAATAGAAGCATTAAACTAGGATGGTCAACACCAAGCTGCTTTCGAACATAATCGACTCGAAAGCCGTAATACGTGTAGCCGGAACCGAAAGTAGAGTCAATGAACTCGTATAATTCTGACATGCGAATATATCGATCTTTCGACGATACACATCTATGTGCTACGTACAATTATATTCACATGAAAAAGTTAGAAAGCGTTGGTTGTTCAAACAGAAGAAAGCAACCATGGAACCCGATAAAAAGATTAATGTAACATTCAAATCATTGAATATTATAACAATAAGACTATTAGCGTGTTATTATAACGAAAACATCGTCACCAGTGATGTCCACTTATCATCTTTTATTTATTTCTTATTGTTTCTTGTCTCCTCTGGCCTCTTGAATTTTTCGACCCTTTTCTTGGATCACCCTGTACATATGCCAGCATTGCTTGCGATGCCACTACTATTTACATACCTACATACGTGCTCCGTAATGCCCTCTTCAGTCATTTTGTTTGTATCTTCTGTTAGAAAGAAACTCGTGGGGCACGTAGTGCCTTAAATGTGACCTGCGCTTTCTGCCCCTTTTAAATATTTGCACGCGATTTCCCAGCATCTGATACACGCTGGGATAAAATGTATATACTTAGCAGACCATCTCTGTATTCCCTAGATAACGTTTCCAGCGAAACTTCTTCAAAGCCGATAAACTTTTTGCTGCATGCTCAACAAAGTATCGATAGGTAGAATTTGTGCAACTATCTCGTACACAGGGTAATCCGCAAGAAAACACAACTTATAATTATTATCCCTATCGCTGCTGATAAAAAGAGATAATATTCCAGGAGAAATGCTTTCATAAAGCGAGTTAAAGAAGAAAATAATTCGTCCAGAAGACACTTTTCACTACCGCTGCCGAGATTATAAATACTTTTTCACGTGGAACTGTATTTTCCTGTATAAAATTATGCAAATTTAAGCGAAGAAAATATTCTGTTTCTGACAGACCACCCTTTAAGAAGAAATCTCTTTTATATTTTTAATAGTTTACAGAATTCTATTGAATAGTCTCTGTTTCAGTTTTCTTACAGAAAGAATGCAATACATCATCAGTTTAGCGTATAAAGGGAAAGTGTTGTACCGTCCACTCCATTTAATTCGACGGCGAAAGAGTTAAGTAACAAACCGCGCAGGCAGGGAGCCTCTTTTTCATGCTCGCGAAACGATCTGAAAAGGCTTTACTTGTCGGGCTGCATTTCACTGCGTGTTACCTATCGATCTCTTTAATGCGTAGTGTCACGTTGCTGTAACACGTGATAGATCAAAGGGTCTGATTGTTAATACGGGCATCCAAGTAAAGGCTGCTCACGTTCCTGTGCATCGCGAGCGTGGTTTGATCCGAATGCCCGTCTGGCACGTCGAAACGAGTAAATTGCAAACTATTAAACTGAGCGCTGCTCATTTCAAGCGGAACTTATCGTTAGACCACGTTTATTAAAAGCATTCTCGTGTTCTCATAAACGTCCGATTACATTAATGAAGGTTAATGAAATTGTAGTTGCTGTAGTTATTATAGAACTATAGAGTAGTCACTAAAGTATTATATTTTAATATTGTTAAAGATCGTTTCTTAAAAACTACCGTTTAAAGGATAGAGATTGCATCTGTTAAAGTAATTCATTTTTTCTATTTTTGACATCTTCTATTACTATTCGATATTATACTGGGCTGCGTTACGCTTGGGTCAAATGAGACCCAGAGACCCCCAACCGAGGGGTGATAGTTAATTTAACATTCATGCCTCATCGCAAGACTTATTTTTAAGTTCAAGGTAACCCATGTAATTCAGAGACGTATTTAAAATTCCACACACAGTTCGTTATTACTTTTACTTTCTATCAAAAATATTTGGTACTACCACCATTGATCCTCTCGTTTTATAAAGTCTACAAATTACCAGTATCAAATTCTACGTATTTTGTTTTAATTGAAAACGAAATCGAGATTCAATCGAGAATTTAATATATGCGTTGAATGGTATACTTTATTCAACAAATTTTAAACCGGTAGGATTTCATACGGGTTCTCTGCAGATTCAGGTATAACGTTTCTGATCGCGTCGCATCCCACCAGTCCAGTTCCATTCCTTTTTGTTTTTTCAGCCGACCCGTATTCAAATATCACGCCGTGACATGAAGGGCCAGACATTCGAGCCGGTGCGTGTCAAGCATTCTAGCACGCACATTCTTCAATTTCACATCGATTTTTACTCTAGTATAAAACAACCAATCGTGCTCCACCGCTTAACGTCCCTCCTGCCGCTTCATTACCCTTCACTGCTCGACGATTGTATCAAAAATTCCCGAATATATTAACTGTATATGTTCAAGCGGAAAAGTTTCGCGTTAAAGCCAGTCACCTCGCCCTGCTAGAATTTCATACAGGTTCCCCATACGTAGCGACGACTAATTCCAATAAAACGTTTAAAAACGTAATATCAATATTCTATAGTACGATAGAATTCGTAGATAAACACGAATGAACAGTTCACCTCGATGTAGACGTGTCAATTTAACCACCTTTCGTCGATTATCTTACTTTTATTAGCAAATGCTATGGCAAAAGTAATGATAATAGTGGAGCAATGGTACTCACCGTTTTTAAAATCCGCGCCCTGCGTGACTCCTCGCACGTGGCTCGCGAACGGTTAGTCTAACCTCAAACGCGCACCTCACACACTGACACATTACACACGGTTACAAGGAAATAATCCGGCCGTGTTGATATTTTCTTCACCTCACGACGGCTTTCACCTCGAAATGTTCCCCAATGTTACTGTACGTCGTCTCACATCTACCTCGTGTTACTTCTCGCGATCCACTCGTCGCTATTCCTTCCTTCCTCTTCCATAAAATCGTCTTCCCACCGGCAGCTATTTTGGGCGTCATCTTGGCGACAATACCCTGCACACAGAGTTCCTCCGAGGTAACCGACGTTATTGGTGCAGCCACGCGAGAAAAGATTCCTTAAAGTGTTCTACGCGTTTGAAGGCCGTTCCCTGTGTAAAGGGGATATAGTCGCCGAGCGATCGTGTTCCCGCGGAGCGAATGGGAAAAGGAAGGAACTCGGCTTCCTGAACAGTCGTTGGTTTCGTTTTTTCGACGTGACCGGAATTGGCGAGCCCTCGATCGATCGAGGGGGATCGATAACGCAGTTACGAGTCGCTGCGACACGTCCCCGAATAGAGGTTAGGTCCCATTGGGTATTCGAGTTCGCGGTGGACCGTGATTCGGATGGGAAAATCGTGAAACCGCGGCGCAGGCTAGCGTCCGTAACGAAAGTTCGAGCCAGACAATGGCACCGAGTCCGTGACACTGATGAGCGTCCGAGAAAGACACTTAGGCGTATCTCACGCGGGAGACATAATTTCTTTGTCATACCATGACCACTTCGGTAGTTGACTCACGCTCGCCTCAAGCTCCGTGGTTCGCCCTGGCCCACTGATACCAACGTCTATCGTGACAGCTTGGCTCGCCGTTTTTCTCGTAATCGGGCATGTTCGGCACTTGGATGATACAGGTCGAGAATATAACGGTTCCCTTTTCACGGGCCCCTCTGGTTCACGGGTGAAACGTTCGTTCGACTGTTTCTTTGGCCATGGAGGCGAGCCACTATTAATCAGCGCTCGTTAGCCGCGATTCGCGATTCCTTCCAAAACAAACGCGACGCGTTTGATGATACGTCTCGGTCCGTACTGCGCCAGTGTTTCTCACGCTTGTGTCACGACGGCGATGAAAAGTTCGCTACACACGGGCACACATACCATTGTTATGATGCGTAAAAAAAGTGGAATGTTCTTCTGATTAATTCCCGCTTATCTGTTTAGCCGGCATACCTTTCTCTGAGCTTGTTTTCTTTTTTTTATATCGTCGACACCACTTGTTACCTACAATAGGGGAAATATTGTTTTGATATTGAGAGGTATAGGGTGTTTCAGTAATAGGTAGGCAAAGTTTAGGAGTGTAGTCTGTTAGACTCAAGGTTTACGGTCGTATGAATATGGGCTCATTGCAATCTAGTTTCTAATTTCTATGTGTCTAAGGTATGCAGTGCTACTTTATCACTCTGTATGATACTGGAATTTCCGAAATGATAAATTCAAACAGCTGATGTCGATCTGCAAACAGCACAGGAAATAAATACTTCAGTATGACGCGTGGAATTAGTGTTACTTCTAAATAAATCACCATGTACTTTTACTTCAATAAACGTACCACGTACATGATACTGTTTCAAAATATTCATATCAAAATTCTCATAATCAGAATATGAATTCATTCCACCTGTTTGATGTCTCTCAAAAGTGACTACCAAAGAGTCCAAATGAGTCTAAAGAATGAAATAATCTTTATTTCGCAAAACATTCTACTCTTTTCGAAACTCATTATGTTCGTAGCGTGTCAGATATGTGGTGCATCTGTGGTGCGTATGTCCACGCTTTGTTTGCACGCAGCAACATCTATTTTTGGTAGAGAACGTCACAAGCCAGTTTCGATTCTGGAAACACGGTTTAGCGGTCTGCTTTAAATAGTAGCCATTTGTGTCGACGCGAATATTTATGTTGTTCCAATATCAACGTTCTTCTTGTCCGCCCAAGGAAACCGAAGCTTCAGATCCGAGCGTTCGTTACCGATCGTTCGTAGCTTTTTGATGCTACCCACCCTTTTTTTTCTATTTTCACCTTCCGGCATTACGGCGAAGGAAAGCTGGGCGCAGTTACGAGAAAGGTGCAAGTGCTGCCATCGGCTATAAAGACGAGGCTCCAAAGGTTACGCTTTATTAAAAACTTTCAGCACAATCTGCGCGAGAAGGATAGCTACACCCGAGGACTTCGGGGCGCAAGATCAAGTACGCACGCGGAAAGTGTTGAAACTTTCCGCGAGGCTCTTGTGGAGATAACATTTGGAGTCGAAGGGAGGAAACAGAAAATCGTATGCGTGATAAATCATCGGAGAGGTTACAAACTGTTCCTTTCGACGGTATCGGAGATTGGGCCATTTCGCGGAAACTTTTCGATACATGCTTCATCCTGTGTACTTGGGATGATATATGAAAAGCACTGGGTGTATGTAGTACCTGTTGTCGCGGCAACTTAAAGCACTTTTTAAGCTACAGTTTATTTCTGTTAATGGAAATCTATTAACGTAGATACTTTATGTAATATTCGTTGGTAAAATTACAAAAAAAAAGAAATCTAGGTGTTTGATTATTCTCTGTGAATTTTGGCGAGACATTCTCTAAAATTTCGAAGACTTGAATACAGGATATTAGAAAGGTGGAAGAAGTAATCGAACGGAAAACGTTATAAAGCGAAAATGTGCATAATTAATCGCATAATATTTCTAAATTTTTTGTAAAATTTGTAAATGATATTTAAACGGTGGCAATGGGACACTCGCCAAGTTCGCGCAATTCAGCAAGAACTTACCGGTTTTGTACGAAGAAAAAGAGTATGACGAAATCAGCAAGGAGGTTGGAATATGGTACGCTTTACCTCAAGCGGCCACGCGGCATTAAGGCCAGAAGTCTCGCTGCAGAATTTACGGCTGTTAAACTCGCAACGTGAAACATCAGCATGCATCGAATTACTGGCTGCAGTGTTCGAGGGTTTGATTGAATTTCGCCTCCGATTCGCGGAGGTTCCGGCGTAATTCGTGCCGACGAATAATACCCGCCGTTCGCTCGTCGGTGTAATGGAATTAAGGGGCCTGCAGAAGTTGATTCGTCTCGTGTGATTCTCGGGATAATGAAATTGCGAAATTCATCCCCGGCATCGGTATTACGGTTCTTATCCATCGGCCGTTCTCCCAGGGACGCGGGATCGAAGTGGATGTCAAACAACAAAAACGAACAGGGGCAAGAAGCTTGTTGACGTCTATTTACCTAGCAATTAATTACGCGCGCGTTTCGAAACGTTCCCTCGGACGAGCATGTTTTGCGTTTACATTTAATTATGCGTATAACGCTATTACAGGCAACTCGTTACATTAGCAACTGATTCCCTTGTACGCTACTTAGCAAGATGGTTTCGTGTTACTTGGCATTATAAGTGGCTAGCGCTAAAATTACAAGGACTTTGAAATTTGTATCAACTTTTAATCAAATGGAATTCATCGCGACGAGTTACATTGTTCGCTTAGAACACGGTCGAATTGTTTGCAGTTATAGTGATTACGTCCTCCTATAGGTGGCTATGTTACGTAATAGATGTATACGTTTCTATATTTAAGTGGGAGTGTGTATATGTGTGTACGCTAAACTCTACCTGTATAGTGATTTTTACTAATTAATTGAAAGTCTACCTCGTAATCTAATAAAATATAGATAGATATGAACATCTATTCTATCTCGATTCATGTTGGTTATTTGTTGGTCATGTTTGGTTATTTTGGAATCAATGCGGCGTGTAAATATGCAAGTCTACATGTGTTACTTATTATCAGAGATGGTTAAATATTTTATTTAAATACAAATTTCGACTAACGAATAAACGCTATGAAAATGTTTCGTTATGTGTCGAGTAAAGTTAACCCGGATTCTCGTCGAAGAAAAAAATTAACTTTATTCGTAGAATAATCTAAAGTTAAAGTATCTTTTATTTGATCCCATATTTAAATAATTTTTTTTTAGTTTGTTTCTTCCGCAGATTTATCTTTGAAGTTTTAACTCTTTCGGGTGTCCGGAATGCACGTGACCCGGCGGGGTCACCGTTTCCTACAGTGGTGTGATGCAACCAAGTGTTCTCCGAAAGCCTAATATTCAATGAAGGCACTCATGCTCTTACTACTTTCTAGCCGAATTTCACCGTATAAAAAGGGCCACGAATCCATACGCGGGGGCTCATTTCAAGTTTAGTACGTTTAGACGAAAGGGTCTTGCGGGATCGAGTAACATTCTCCTTCAAGTATTAATTCAACTTAAGCCATACAGTACGCAGTGTCGCTGATAGGCGTTTTAATTATTAAACTCTTTGAGACTCCCGCATTTATCAGTGCGTCAAAACCGAGAGGTAGACTTAGGTACGCGACAACTAAACATTAAAACAATTGTAAAAGACTGAGTTTATAGAATATAATTAGTTACTTATAATTCAGAGTTCTTATATTTGAATCAATCAACATTTAACTTTCCTCTTAGTGATAAACCCAGATAGATACTGCTTTACCGCTCAAGGTGTATCACATTATGAAGTTACGAGGCTAAACTAACATTCCTAGTGGCTCCCGGGGATACCAGGCCCCGGTTCGTCCACGATTTCCACCTTCCTAGTGGCTGCCGGGGATACCAGATCCCAGTTCGTCCACGATTTCCACCTTCCTAGTGGCTCCCGGGGATACCAGACCCCGGTTCGTCCGTGAAGCTTACCCTCCTAGTGGCTCCCGGGAATACCAGACCCCGGTTCGTCCGCTACTAACAAACTCAAACAGCTGAATTCAATACTCGGCCTCGCAGCCGCCATTCTTATTGCCCTCAGCCTTGGCTCGTAACAAGTTAATGCCTAACTCTGCTTCTTGGAGAAAATAAGGATTTTCAACTAAAAGCTTATTCTGGCGGTGGGTCTGCTTTTGAGGTGTAATACGTAGGTAAGTTCGGGGTATTACTGTATTGAATGAATAGATTTTGCTTTTGCATTAACGATTAATTTTCAATTAATTGCACGATCCATTGTAGTGATAAGGGGCTTGCAAGTTTGCCGGGAATGCCAGGGGCTTACAGAAAATCGTGTTTTCAAACGGGGACCCTTTCGATCGAAAGTCGACGCAGATGGAGAGGTGCTTTAGCTTCGCGCAATTGAAAAGAGGAGAACCCTTGTATGCTCTAAACATTCCATGATACACGGGGCGATATCGCATTATTGTTAAGATATCGGGGGACATAGGTATTCCACTTATTGAAGGAAGAAAGGAGATTTAATGAACCTACGTCTGAGGACCGTCCCTTTTGGAGATATTGTTTTCTCTTCGGTGGAGAAATGAGAAACGTGAGGTGAATGAAATCACATACGTATATGACTTACAATGTAAGTTTGGCAACTTGAAAATTCAAAAAAAAAAACTGCAGAAGTGTGGTTCAAGTGATGCTAATAACGTAATTATTTTTTGATTTGACAATAAAGTGGTCCTAAGGGTGAAACACCCTTTCGAAAAAATGATAAATTTTCAGATTATTGTGAAAATTTACGAAACTGTAAAAGATATAAAAAAGAAGTTAAATTCAAAGTTCTAGTGTTTTTTATGGCGTATAAAATGATGATAAAGAATTTGCGAAAACATTATTTTCCAAATTTATCTCCACCACCTTTTTTCCTGACAATTCGTTATCATCAAATTGTAAGATATCGAACACCATCAAACTTTGAATTGAACTTCTTTTTCGATATCATTTATAATATCGCAGGTATCCACGATAATGTGAGAACTCACAATTTCTTTGAGAGGGTGCTTTCACCCTTAGGAGCATTTTATTGCCGAATCAAAAAATAGTTACGTTATTAGCACCACTTCAGCTACATTTCTGCAAAGTTTCAGATTTTTTGGGATTTTCGAGTTGCTGAACTTCCCTCGTTAGAAGAGGAAACGGGAAAAAGTAGAACGTAGGACGTTTTAGAGATTGATAGAAAATTGCTGTTTTGCCGCTGTCAATAGGTTGGACCGCAAATAATGGAAATGTCCTACAAAACGAAATAATCCGGACAATTAGCGAATCAACGTCCATATTTAGAAAAGCATAGAAGCATCCATATTTTATTTCTACTTCCTAGAAAGATTCGCACTCATTAACTCGTTTTATCAACTTGACAAGAAAAACAGATGTACTATGCCATTTTAGGAAATGGAGAAATTACGTTCTAATAATTTTCCAAGTAAACACACCAGCGCTACTCCGTCGTTTCTCTTCTTCCCAGCGACATATGCACTGTCACAAGAAGTAACTTCTTCCGAAGTAAGAAGTTTCTTGCATCTGCAGCTGTTTTCAAGATAAACGGTCTATAAACGAAACTTCGGTCCGTAGTACCACCGCTTACGCCCTAAGCCTACGTCTTTGCCCACAGAAATATTTATCCCTTAATTCCCTCCTCGACTATTTTTTGAAAAATTAAGATCTCACTTCGCGGGGCGTTGTTTAGGAGAAACAGAGTCGAATAAGCCGATATTTACTAAATTCTCCCGGTTAAGTTTTCTCAGTTGTCGTAAGTAACAGGCCAACCATTCGTCCCTTCCCTCTGTCTCTTCTATTTCTTCTGCATCTCCCGAGTTCGGTGTCGCACACCTTGTTCCAGCCATGGCAAGGAGAAGTTTCCCCTGCACCAAGCGCAGCCTGCAAGAACAGCACGGTAATAAAGACATTTGGCCGGAACCCAGAGACGCGAGGATAATTCTTCTCCGCTGTAAACAACCTAACCGCAAGACCAAGCGCATTCTACATCATGGCAGATGCTTAGTCTTCATCGATCTAAGCGAATTGAAAAATTGCCACCCTTTTCCTTTCGCGAGCTCGAAACACTTTCTCGCGAGCGAGCGCGAAAATCAATGGTGACTGTGTAAAAGTGTCAGCAGAGGGGAAACGAAGGAGATTTAATAAAGAGTTTCATAACATAAAATTGAACGACACGAGGCAAGCACGGGCGAATAACTTTGCCAGGAGGATTGCACGAGATATTAAAATTGATGTTGGTTTCCTTTTTTCCCTGGCAGAGGGAAAATACGCCTTTGGGTGTATATATGTATACTCTGGCATATAACCCCCTCGCAGTTTACACGTGGCGTGGGAACGAGAATCTCAGACCTACCCGGCTTTTTAATGGTTCCTAGACCAAACTGAATAACTAAGCGGGAGGCATTTCGAAGGATTCCTTTTATTCACTCCGACGGCTTCCTTGGGATAGTTTTCGTGGGTAGAATGGCTTCATGTATCAAGAAATGAGAACTGATTTCTTGAATTAATGCGTTCCACTTAAATTTGATTAACTGTGTTATTTTTAATTAAACTGCGACGATATTTTAGGATTAACTTCGATATATAATGGCCCTCCAGTTTTATTCACATTTTATCTCTTTGCAGGCCAATTATGCCTCGCAGGTGCATCGGGGTTTAAATTGGAATTGCATATTGCTATTATTAAATTTTGTAAAAGTGGAAGAATTCGTGATTTATATAATTACTTAAATAAATAACTTCGAAATCAGTGTGTGTATTACAGATTTCTGAATTTAATAAGTGGATATCACTTTAATAAGTTGGAGCGGGAAGGGTTAATCTAGGGTGCTCTTAATTTCTTATGCAAAATTCAATTTCGTCGAGTATTAGATTGTTTTTGTGTACATCAATTGAGGCTGCAGCGATATTTTTTTCGTCAGGGTTATAAATTCTGTAAAAATTTCGTTGCGGCTATTTCAAGATACTACAACGAATTTCCCTCTGACAGGCGTATGCATATTCAAACGCTTGATTTCCTCGGCGGATATTGCAAACATTTGCCATACATATGCCGCAGCGTTGGGCCGGTTATAGTTGATTACATCCGTGCATGTAAGCGTTGGAAAATTTGTACACAACGGCGCTACGCTTGATGAATTTCTGCTATCCTCTCTATCGTCCAAACGATATTTATGGAGTGGATTTTAGGCGCGCAGTCTGTGCCATTCACCCCATCCATTCCTATCCAAGATAATTAATTACAGTATAACTTCTATGTGCCTCCATTTCAAAAAAAGATATTTTGTGATCCACTTAGCAGAACTTTAAAATTTCCTTTTAGAAATGTAAATATCATATAAATCCTTGGATCCGTGTCCTTAATAATTTTTAATTAATAACTGTCTTGAGTATAAATATGGTTTGAATTTTATCTAAGTGATTGAGATTATAAAATGATGGTACAGAGAAGAAATTCTTTTTAAAGAAAAGTTATTTCTTTCCAGAAGTATACCTATTTTGTTTGTCAACTCTCATTATACTTTCTTGATCATCTTTGATCCATCTACAGTTCCGCTAATATTGCCAACAATCAGACATCTCATTCTTTGCCCCCTTTGTTTATCTCTGTTTTATTTTTCCTTTGCAATTTCCTTTCATATTTTTGACGATTGCACTGTCTTTCCGCACACAATACTTGGCCTATTATATTACAATTGGTATTATTACGTGCTTGTCTGCTCGTTTTTTCCTTTTCTTTATTTCTTCTTTTCTTTTCCTTCTGTCTGTATTCTCCAGTCTCCCCTTCATCATTTCTTACGATACTCAGGAGTGCGGTTATAACACCTTTCGTCAGAATTTCATTGGTACAATAAAGCGTGAATAAAAAGAGAATTTTTATTCATCAATAACGCATAAGCTAGTCTTTGAAAAAAGTGTATAGCAAAATAACGTAGATAAGTGAATTATTCGAATAACAATATAATATATAGTTGGACAGTTGCAATGCTAATACAGTCCACGACAAAATGATAGGACACCCATGGATTTTTCGTGTTTCTCCAAACCAATGATGAATACCAAGATTTTCTATATAGATCTATATCGAGTATGGTTTCCTTAGTAACATGCAGAAAACCCGCAACTGTTTAAGCTATTTTCCAGGAATTATAACCATTTACCTGAAAAACGACTGCGACAAAACGATAGGACATGTTGAAGAAAAAGGATAATTGAATTCAGTAACAAGTGTTTTATTTGAGTTATAATAGTGTGTACATTTGTTTTCTGTAGCGCTAACAGTGGCGCTGGGGTCGCGCAGTATGGGCGACCTTAACCCCAAAAACAAACGAATAATTGGCGGTAATAAAATGGGACGCGGTACACAGTTAAACGAAACCGAAATAAAAATGATTTTAAACTTAAGGCAAGAAGGCACAAGCCTTTCTAAAATATCAAAATTAGTAGGCAGAAGTCGAAATGTGATTAGAAATTTATTAAAGAATCCTAATAAGTACGGCAAGACGAAAGGAAAGGGTCGTCCACGGGCCGTAAGTGACCGCGGAGTGCGTGCAATTGTTAAAGTTGCGTCCAATTCGATGTTGACATCACGTCAAATTGCGCAGGAAGCTGGTGTATCTACACATGTACGAAACGTGCAACGTATTTTACAAAAATCGGAAAATATTCAACGAAGAAAAATTAAAAGAAAACCACCCTTATCGAAGAAACACATCGACGACCGGATGGTATTTGCTCGACAACACATAAGCTGGAGGAAAAAGTGGAAAAGAGTTATGTTTTCAGACGAAAAAAGATTTACGCTTGACGGACCTGATGGCTGGTCATACTATTTTCACGACCTTAGAAAAGATCCGCAGTTTCAAATGACACGCCAAATGAAAGGAGGAGGTATTATGGTTTGGGGAGCGATTGGGTATAAAGGAAAGAGCAATATTCGGTTTGTAAATGGAAACATGAAAAGCCCAGATTATATGAAACTTATAAACGAGGAAATAACGTTACATGCACGGCGAATAAGTGGAGAAAAATTCATATTCCAGCAGGACAATGCAGCCGTGCATACTGCCAAAATTATAAAAAATTATTTTGATACTCATGATATCAAAGTTTTAACATGGCCAGCCAGATCACCGGATTTAAATATTATCGAGAACGTATGGGGGCAATTAACTCGTTATGTATATCGAGGTGGAAAACAATTTAATTCCTTGGACGAGTTAAAAATCGCTATTGAGGAAGGCTGGAATTCCATTTCAAGGAAATTGTTAAAAAAGTTATACAAAAGTTTACCTAAGAGGCTATTGGAGGTTATAGAAAAAAGGGGAAAATGTACTCATTATTAAAATTCAAATAAACCCATTGTTTTAGACTTAAATCATTCTTTTTTTTCGACATGTCCTATCATTTTGTCGCACGCGTTTTTCAGGTAAATGGTTATAATTCTTACAAAATAGCTTAAACAGTTGCCGTGCTTTCGCATGTTACTAAGAAAGGGATACTTTATATAGACCTATATAGAAAATCTTAGTATACATCATTGGTTTTGAGAAACACGAAAAATCCAGGGGTGTCCTATCATTTTGTCGCGGACTGTAATTTATTTGAATAAATGAGGAAAAGCATTCTTGAGTAATGATTCTTTGCATGAACTTTACAATTAAAAAGAAACAAATTTTACTAAAAATTTAAACTTTCAAATTATTTAAACAACGTTCACTGTTAAACAGTGTTTAGGTCTTTGCAAGATAATTAAATATTATTTAAGTTTGTACAAATAAACTTATGTTTTTGTTATTATCATTCCTCTGTCACCCATTCTATTTATCACCATCACAATTTCAAACGTCTCTTACCTAACAAAAGTCACAAAAAACGCCTTTTGATTTATGGGCAACCTTTTCCGAGCGAGCCAGACTTCGTTCAAGGTCACAAGTCTTTCAAACGACCGTGCCTTCTTTTTTCAACGAAACTGTATATTTTTTATTGGGGGCTGATGTGGCCTGTCGCGAAGCCGAACTCAGGACCTGAAACATGTTATCTTCATGTCCAGTTCATTAATCCTTTCGATCATTCCCGAAGACCCCAGGCGCCTCCTGGCATTTATAAACTTATAATTAACTTGAAATTTCATTGGCATAAACCAACGATTATCAATAAAATTCCTTAGAAACGATTCATAGTAATTTTTAAAGAAATATCCTATGTTTAATTTTAAAACAAAAATGTTCGTAGTAATCATAATAAACGGGACACCCGTTATACCTTTGGCTTCACGCCCTGTAACGTTTATTTCGATATGCATTTCCAATTTATCATCTGCTGTCTTCTTCCATACACACATCTTCAACAATTTCCTTATCGTCGACGATGCACAAGCTGCCACGAAGAAGCTGTTATCCAATAGCACGAAGCATCACGAAATGTCGATTTTGCGTGGAAGTTCGACAATTGCTGAGCGAAAGAGCGAACCGCCGCAACGCCAGGGTCCAAAGTACACTTCGATTACTCGTTACGAACCATTTTGTCCTTTAGTTGGTCTCCGTCGAGCAGACCCCTTTTTTTCGACGCGCCTTTCTCGCACCTGGCAGTTCTTTCTCTACCTCAGAGGTCCTCAAACGATATTCCAGCGTAACAAATTTCCTCAACAAATTTTCAAAATCTTATTCCTCGGACCGTTGATTGTGGCCATAAAAGAAGATGACGTTATTTTTTAATCATCATGTAAAAATTGTTTTGGAGATAACATGAAGGTGATGGAATGTGATACACGCGAAGCCATTCGGTGCACGATTTATCCACATTGACGAAGTGGAAGACAAACAAGGGAGGTAGAGCTGACACTTCTGTCGCGTAGGTTCTTTCCTTAACACCTTTCGATTTTTCTTTCGCCCCTATGACGGTCCGATCTGTCGATTCCACGAGTGAATTTCACGACAGAATTTCTTCCACTTTTATATATAATACAGGACGTTCGATAACACAGGGGGTACGTTTCTCTGGTAGTTCGAAGGCTGCCTTATCCTTCATGAAATGGTTCAGTGACATGGTCTCTGCGACGAAAGGAATGCTTGAGAAACTCTGTTCGGGGCTACCGTGGACCGCTACGTAGCGTTGCAAGAATACCGCCTGCACGTGTCCCTCTAAATTAGCCTGACAGAAGCTAAAGGGTCTCCGAAAAAAACTTTCCCCGATAGGTACCTACCCCCGCCTTTTTCGCTAACAAAGTGGAAGGTGAATCCTGGTGAGTTAACTGACAGTGAGGCTAATTAAAGCTTTTTCCATCATTTTATTCTTGGGTAGATGGAATATTTTTGCTTCACTTAATGCACACCAATGGCAGCGACGTTTGCAATCTGTGCAGGTTCTAGAAGTTGGAAGCTAACGAGAAGACCAGGCGAAGTGTTACGCATCGATTTTAGGGAAACTTTATAAGCTATATAAGCTATATAACTTTATAAGAAATGTTCAACCTATGCTTAGCTTTTCGTGTAGATAGACCATAGTTTGCGAGATATTTAACGATAAATATCACGTTTTGCTCGTTAACCTTTAATTAGGTATGCGGGGTGGTCGCAGCACCCCCGTTGCGTTATTTGTGGGACATGTCTCATGAACATTATTTTGTAACCATGTTGCATAGGTATCTTACAAATAAATAAAATTGAAAATATTTTCTAATTTTCATTTAATATTGTGCATAAAATCATGTTGTGCTACTTTTATTCAGGGCTTTTATATGCAGGAGGTAGTATTATGCAAAAAATTTATAAAAGTTGATATGGGGTGCCGTGGACATAATATGTAGTTACGTCATTTTATACCACATGGCTAATTAAGGGTTAACAGTAGGGTCGAAGTACTTACATATTACGTAACAAACATCCTGACTGCATGTTTCATTCTATCACGCATTTCCTCCTTATATTACCCCATTCCAAGTCGCACAGAAAATTACATTTTACAATTCCTTTCGCGTTTAAATTTATTATGTCCTCGTTCCTAAGGACATCCTAATAATATTCAAGTATTTCCCTTCATACACGATGCTTACGTCATCTCCATTGTTAAATCCTTATCCTTACTAATATATAAAAGTGAAACTTTGTTTGTTTGTTTGTCCTTCTTTCACGCCTAAACGGCTGAACGAATTTCAATGAAATTTTGAACACTCACTACCTACCTCCTAGATTAGATTATAGGCTATTTATTTTTTTAGGCATTTTTATTTTGGAAACATCGTAAATAATTCCCGAGTGAAACCGGGTGACGGGTGGGCTAGTATCTCATAAACTATCGAGTGTCCCCGCGAAAAGTCAAGCGGAGGTAAAATATTTTTTGTTCGTCGATCTACGTACAAAGTTTCATTAAAACAGCTGTGTAACACACCGAGTGGCTCCATCGTAAGTGAAAGAGCTTGTGCTCGAGAATGTTGCGCGTTCACCAGCGGATCGGCGGGATTTATAGAGAGTTCGATCATAATGGGCCTCATCCCTGATAGTCGTTGAGCACCACCGTCGGAATATTTGAATTTCAAAATATGCCGTTTGTATTGGCCGCGGTTTGCCAACGGCAGAGTGTGAAAAATATGTATTCCAACGGCGAAGTTACGTATTCGGATTCACAGACGTGGAAAACACGTCGATCAAGCTCTTGAGTGCCCGGTGCACACGAGCAGCACGCGTCAGTTTGCAGTTCGTCAATATGATGCCGTGATTGTCGTGTTCTAGCACTAATAACATACATATTCCTACATATTTGGTGGGATTCATACCTGTCACGGTTTTTGGCCGCAACTTCGCGTCGTGGTTGCATTTTGTTAGAACAATAGGTTAATTAAGAGCTATTATTACTAAGCTGTAATTATTTATTATTATTATTAAGAGCTATGGTTCAAAGTTTTTGCGAAAACATAGCCTCTAATATTTTTCTAAATAGTGTGATGCATCTCCTTAGAATTTGTCAGGGCTTCTTTGTCTTGTCATCGCTTTATACAAACTTAACGACTAATTGCCAGACGACTCTTTATTATAGGAGACGTCTTATTTTTAATTATGATGGCCCCTGAATTGCTCCTAAGTAAGCGAGACTATTGAAATTATAATGGTGTATAAATGTTATTCTGCCAACGTTTGAATAAAATATTTTTCCCGTCAGAATATTAAATGAAAGTAAAGAGACTGAGGGTGCCTTAAAATCAACTTGTGCTGCTTTAATTAAAAACGAGGATAACATTTGTAATAATTCATCGAATAATAAAGTCTCCAATCATTAATTAAACCCTTCAAACTAATATACATAGTCGAAAAGTCTGTGGTTTTTCTGTTCTACCAGGGGCAACTTTTGCAAATGCATTGGGAAATAAATTATAATTTTAAATTAGTTACAGAGAGGCGGGCTGGTTAGAATCACATCCCAGTGCGTATCTACGAATTTTCAAATCTAATTTTCTAGAACGTAAAAAATTCTTGCAAAAAAAATCGCCCGCTCATATTCTGCCTTTAGTTTTCTGCTAGAAATTCTTTTTTCCCCAGTGATACGTATTACCCGTCGGTAGCTGTAATTAAAAGCTTCCATAATGCACTACACTATACTTCCTGCAGCTCAAAGGAAGAGGCATCGTGTACACAGATATATTCAAAGGCTGAGCGAAGAATTTCATCACAAAATATCGTCGATCCTTTGAACAGGACGAAGAAGCCACAATAACATATTAGAGAAAATGTTATTTGCTATTGGGAGTGACATTAGATGGCGGAAACAGTTCTATTGTGAACGAGGGGAAGCTTTTTAGCGAGATGCTCTTGCCCTCGCTGCAGTAATGCCTGTTCAGGACGAGTCAGCAAATTGGAATAGATCATCGAATGCTGCGAAAGGCCGCGTGTTAGTGATTCATGTCTTCAAGAAGGCAATCGAACGGATAATAATTTGCAGTCTTTTTAAAAATCTCATCGTACAATATAGTCGATAATTATTTCATATTTGTGATTAGCCATTGATTTTCGAGAAGAATATTAGGGTAATGGCAATTCAAAAACCTTATACATACAGGGTGAATCAGAAGGAACAGAACATTTGAATATTTCTCTAAATTTAGTCACCTCAAAATTGTTTTGAGTAACATTGATAAACTCATTCCATCGTTAGCTAAAATATGCAAGCAATAAAAATACATGGTCTCATTGAAATGAACTGATAACCTTGGTGACTCTGAAAAAATGATCTTGGGGAAAAAATTCATCCTTTCAGGGGTTATATGAGGCGAATGTTTTCGATTTTTTTTTAAAAAGCGGAAATATATATTTTTACAGAACTTTTTACACTTAGAAGAGCAACATTTAAAGAAAATTTAGTAATTATTTCGTAGAACAGTGTTTATGCCTATAATAAAGTCTGCCTATAACAATCGACATCCAAGAAGCCTTTTTAAAAATTAGGTTTTGCGGTGAGCACTGCCATACGGAAGCAGATTACCTAAAATCAAAAAAACAAAAAAGATTTCCTTAGTATATTAATGTATCCTCTGCTTAACGAAGGGAATTTCCGAAAAAGTAAGTTAAAACAATAAAAAAATGAAAGTTGAAATCCTGTTTTTTTCGTGCAAAACTACGCGAAAAAATTACTCTTAAACACGAAAAAAGACTCTTAAAACATCTAAATATCATTATTCTGCACGTCTTTGTAATTTCAGATTTAAGAAAATTATTCATGTTGTGGCGTTTCTCGAGAGCCACGCCGTACACTCGGTCCACTATAATTTCCCCGTGGACATTTCGGATATAGCTGGGCGTAAAGGCCTTCTGAACCGCGATCAAATTGCTAACGGGTAGTTTCGTTTACATGCATCGTTTATAACGAACCCCAGGCACGAATGTTTAGTTCTCCCCACTTCAGCAATTCCGGAAGTGTCGTTTACGCAAATCACATTGTAACCCGCCCCAGCAGTGTGTTTTAATACACGCGCTCCTCTTGGAGTTATATGTTACACGAGTTTGAGTAATTCCCCCCAATATCTCGGCATCCATGAAACCTTTATTGGCCAATCTAGAACCGATTCCCACACGAGTGTTGCCATTACAGCCCGTTCTACAGAGTGATGTTTTCGAAACGAGTGTTTTACGATTGTAACGTACGACGGGAAGCTATCTGGAATTATCTTTGCTCTTGGTTTTCAGGAAATTGTGTGACTTGCCCTCCCGGTGTTTGAATAAGGTCCTGGGGGGATCCAAGATGGTTGCTTGTCAAGTATTCTAATTGAAGAACGGTATTTAGAAATGTGACGTACTACTGTACAAACTTTGTAAATAACTTTTTGTTATATATAAGGTAAATGTCCCCATTAGCGACCGTTTAAGAGTGTGACTGGTTCGAAATAGTATATTTTTTACTAATATACGACAATATTTGAGTAAAGTATGGATCATTGTATTTTTTGAAGTCTCTAGTTTCTTAATCAAATTAGTTTTACAGTGATATTTGACTATTTACACAAAAATTATGGCGAAAATTATATTGGACTTGATGTCTATATGTCAATAATGAAAGAAAATGGATATTTTCTTTTTATTTTATAATTCTGTATATATTTGTCGTTAATTTGAGTAAGTTACTGCATGGATCCATGTATTTTTATTGTAAAATTTGCGAGTTTAATGATATCTGGAGTATAACCTCACGGTATTAGAATCTGTCAACTTTCATGTCAATGACCAAGTCTTTATTTACATGTGAATTTACTTAAAGATGAATGTACGGCTACATAAATAACGTATGAAACAATAACTGAAATATTTCGCTTATATTTCGCTTTCTGTGTTGCAATAAACAATAACAAAATGAAGTGGTCACTAATGGGGACGTGGTCAGTAATGGGGACATTTACCTTATATTAGAAATCCAAAAGAGCGCTGTAATTTTAAGGGCTGATTTCACTTAAAGTGAATTTTTACAGGAAAAAAAATTGCTCCTTGCATACTCCAATATACTATACATTCAGATGAAGTTTCATTGAAATCAGTATCCTTGAGTTGGGAACGTTTCCTTGTGAACCATGGCAGAGTCAGGCACTATTCAAATAAATTTTTATATATAATCTCCGAATAAAAACTTCGATGAAAATGAAGTTATTCGAGAATAACGAATAATTTTTTAATAAATTTAAAACTTATTCGCTATTCTGGAGCTACAAAAATTTCTTCGAATAATGCCCAACTCTGTTAAAATTCAACAAACAAATATCTAACCCTTTACATATCAGAAGCTTAGATGCACACATCAGTCACATTCTTAAATCAAGATCTAATAACCACCCCTTTGTTAAAAATAAGTTCTCATACCCAACGCTTCGACGAAAAAGAGATCGTTTCATAGCTCTGGATCTTTTGTTTCAAACGAGGGACACGAAGGCGCGCTACAAGCTCTCGTAGCAAGGCGTAAATATCCCCAGGATGTTTAAAGGAGACTTCCACGGAACAATGGGCATCCTCCCACGGACACTTGCTCGCATCGATGAACAGGGCAAAATCGAGTTCGGGGAGCAGAAGACGCACGGGGCGGAAATAAAGTGTCCAGGCCTTTCGTCAGGCCGTATCGTCGTGTGTTTTCAGGGGTAGGCTGCTGGTGGCCGTAATCGTCGAGTGAAACAACCGTTGCTACAGCAGTCGTCGAGCATCGCTGTTCGCCTGCGAGCCACCGGCACGGAAACGGTATTCCCGGTATTCGCCGAGACCTGTCCCTTTTGTCCCCCTTCAGTCTGCAACACGACACGCGGCTCCTCGCGCAAGAAGCCCGGAGCCTTCTTAAAAAAAAAAGGAAAAAAAGTGCCCCGCTAAGCTGCCGTCAAGTGGAAATCCATTGTTTCTTTTCGCTACGTGCTCCCGTTTTTCGATTCACAAGGGCTTCTTGGTGTTCGTTCAGTCGGCTATCTGGCGACGTCTAAAGATATCGCGAATGGGACAGGGACAGGGAAATCTTGAAAGCACTGGGAGTCAATGATAGCGTTCTCTAGCCAGGTCTGAAGGATAGTTCAGAGACAGATTCAACGCAGCTTCAGCGTATTGTACGCTGCAGAGGGAAATTAACTAGGGACCCACTCAAGTGGTGCGTAAACTGACATTCTCTGGGGCACAGGGGTGTATTTGATTTTTCGTTATATTCGTGCGAGAGCTGTAATCATTGGAAGATTGTGACTGGATCTATTTTCACTCACCCTCGCGATGGTTTTAATTTATATTGACGTCTCGAGTGGCGTTGGCGTGCCTTCTCGCCAAGGGCGTGTCTTCGCGTCGATATTTTCGGAGCGCATCGAAAGTATTGTCCCCGAATGTTTGGTTTGGACACAAATCAGGCAAGGAGTATGTTTAGGAGTACGTTTTCTACGTGTAGTGAATTTCATAAGTGAGACGCGTGCAATGGTAGGCGAACGGGAAGTGGGAAGTAGAACATCGCTATATTTATGCAAATCATAATATGGAGGGTTCAGAAGCCAATCAGTGTAAGTATTAACATTAAAACGGAGATTTATGCTGTTTGTCCTGTAAATAATTTTTGCTAGTAATTCCGTGGTCAGTGTATGTAAGTACCGCCATTTATTGCTTAGGTATTAAAGTAGCGAGTTAATTGACTTATCAACTGAAAGTTCTAAGAATAAAGAAGTTTTTAAACTACATACGTAACTCATTTTCAGGGAAAGTTGGACTTACACTGGTTGACTTCTGAGCCCTCAATATAATTAATATAATACTTAAATTTGTTGGTGTTGAAATTCACATATTGAAACAATGATACAATTAATACAATTAAGGGGAACACCAATGTGAAAGTTGAAAAAATTTCGATTCCTTTTTTTCACTTTCGTAATGGTTAACTCGTCAAAAATACTCTCTGAAAATTTCAAGTCGATATTCGAAGAATTTACGAAGATACAGTGCATTTTGTGAAACGCATCGCGCTTACAAACGCATTACAAGTCAAACTTTAAACGCGATTTTCTCGAAACGACATTTTTCTAACTGATCGAATCCATAACTCTGTCAATTTTTATCCGATCGACTTGAAATCTTGACAGGATCTTTAAAACGAGATTGTCTTCAGTTGTACGTACCGATTTTTTGATCGAAAACATATTTTTTTAAATACGCTCGAAAAACCATCCATTTTTTGCGGATTTTCGAAACTTTTTCTTCTAAAGCCACCGTTTTTACAAAAATAATTTTTTAAAAAATCGGTATGTACAACGGAAACTACATTCATATAGATTATATTAAAACAAAAAAATTTAATTTCAGAGTTGCCGTTCTAAAGATACCCTTTCTATAAGTGACCTATGTTTTTTTTTTGTGAGGGGTCTAGAAGAATAACTGTATATGAAAATCTATGCATGTTTTTCTATTCATTTTTTTATAGTCTCTTAAGATATTGTATTAAAGATAGGTAATAACAATTTTATATGAAAACTGGAAGCTATTCGTAAATAAAATCTAAAAGATGGGCTCATTTTTCAAACAGTCACAGTGGTGTTCCCCCTTAAGTAAGGTATACATAACACGTTAATATTTTTAATAATATATCTATGCCTCCCTAACACTCCAAACGTTAAAATCCCAAGTACACCATTTTGAGTGTGCAGGGTCCTGAAATGAGTGTGGAAACACACATTTCCCTGCATAGATCACTCGAGTGAGCTTCACGCGTTTCACTAAATCTATACCACCAATTTGACGTCGTCGCGTGGTGGGCAGGGTTGATGTCTACGCGTGGCCGTATATCGCGAACAATTTATAAGCCAATGAGACACATAACAGTTGCCTGGCACTGCTTCGGGGCTTCTTGGATCGGCGCCTGGCTTTTAATCGCTATATCAGTCTGCAGGGACACTTGAAACGCTCTGTGCCTATAACTTAGAGCAATAGGAAAACCATCATGTATATGGAGAACATATTTTCCGTGAGCGTTTGGTGCATCGCGGGGGAAAATTCCAGATATGTTTGAAATATAGGGCGCTGGGAAAGTTCCTTTGGAACCACAGTGAGAAATCGATAGATAGAAGTGGAGGGGACCTTTCCCACACTATTTAAAGTTCCTTAAGTGACACCTAAACATTGTTTGATTGGAAAACTTGAAAATACATTGGGTGCATTAACTATTGAACAGATTTTGGAATGTGTGCTTGATTGGACACTATTTCTCATTCATGTGCACTGTTAGTGATACATGATTTAAATTTTTTTAACAATTTTCATGTATGAGTGTACTAAATGTACTGTTGGAATTGGATGAATTCAGAAGATAAAGATCAGGAAAATTCTTGTAAGTTTTTGAACGTTTGCCACTTGATGTAACAAAAACTGATGAGTGTTTACAATCATTTCTTTTATTTTATTCAGAAATTAAGGTTGCCATGAGTTTCTTAATTGATATCTTAGGTAAATTCATATTGACATCCCCCTTAGTATTATAGGAGAGAATCCTACCAAAGCTATATGTCGCTTCTAATGTTAGTTAACTGCACCATCCATGGAGAAATAAATAAATACTATAGTCTTGTACAGCGTATTACGGTGACGTCCTTTTTTCTGCAGTCCTATTACCAAGGCGTTTAACGTTTACGCTGGTTTTCCGTACGACATTAGTTATTATTGATAGCTGATTTCTTATTTTTCAGGTAATTCAATAATTTTGTCCTATTACGTACATTATTTTTAGACTATTAGGTATATATAAATGTCCCGTTTTTTTCAATTTGCTTGGTATATTACGCATTTAATCTAAAACTTTTTTACCTGCTTGTCGTACAGTACCGGCCCAATTTTTTTAAAAAAATTTTCCTATAATTAAAGTTCTTAGATTTTCTTCTTTGTTTTTCTGCAGAAAATATCCGAAATTAAATACAAAAATGAAATATGGGCGCAGAATGATGTGAATGCGGTTTTGAAAATGCTGCTATAAAACAAAATTAGACTAACGGCCGATTTCCTCACCTTCAGTAATCTTCCGGTCAGTAAACGACCAATTGGCTTAGAGCATTTAAATGCTCTATGCCAATAGGATTCTATCATTTGGCAGTTATGTGGAACATAACTCTAACTGGAAGATTACTGAAGGTGAAGAAATCGGCCGTAAACTAAACTAAATTAAACTTAAACTAGGCCCTGATGAATAAGTCACTGAGTGCATCATTTATAAAGAATCATTAAACGAAGATCAAATGCAAAGGCGGGACTGAGCTCTTGATGACTGTACAGACCAAGAAGAAATCGATCACTTTACCTGTGATATTTGTAGACGTGCTAAATAAATGTTCTATTGTGTTTTCAAATGTTTTTACTAATATTATTAATTATTTACACCTTAAAATCTACTAAGTAATTGACCGGTACTGGGCGACAATTTTGCGTTCGCTGCGAATTACAACTTTTTATTCCAGCGAATTATTAATCTTTACGATAAAATTTGAGAAAAACGATTTGCCCCCTTTTATTAAGCACAATTTGCACTGCAAATTATTTTTTTGAAATCTGATTTTTACCTACAATAGCCCAAGTTATAGTACAAAAACTTGCAGTGACCGGTACTGCAGGACTCTCCCCTATACAATATGTTATTATAATACAAATAAAAGCGAATGCTCACACTAAGACACCCCTACTTTATCAATAAAAAATTTCTCCTCTTCCCAAAATTTCCCCTTTATAAGACGTGCCAACGACCTTTCGTCGACTAAACCTACTTAGTCAAATCAAGCACCGCCCACGTCTTGACTGTTCATCGAGATCATCCATCAAGAAACATGCACATACTCCCACATAAATCCCTGCCATTTACAAAATTAATTAAACTGCCGATCGACGATAAGTCGACAGTATCCACTAGGCCCAACCCTCCATTGTTACATCATCACTAGTCGCTAAAAAATCCGGCAAATTGCCACGTGCAACCTATGCACCAAAACAAAGCGTCCTGCACACGAGGAAGAGGATTTGTTGTAGCATCAAATGGACTGGATTTCGTAGTTTCGCGTAGCTGTACCAAGCACCTACACATGTAGAAACACTTGTTGGGTGTGTGTTTCCACATCTGTACCTACGTCCCCGTACAATTCAAATCAGTCGAGTATAGCAGACGAGTCAGCGAGTGTTTGAATGCAGACAAATTAACAGAGTGTACACTATAAAGGGATCGTTTGGAAAGTGGAACGGACGATGCGACGAATGCTGCGCGAAGCGTGAGAGAGCGCTTTTACCAAACACAGGGACAGGCAGTGAGACGGTGCAGTGCAAGAAAACGGTGCAAGCAAAGAATTGGGTTCGAGTGTAGTTGTGAGGTATTCTATAACGAGGTGCACAAAGAAAAAGGAAAAGGTGCATAACCGCGGCGAAGCATTCTGCGGACGACGATGTAAGAAAGAAGCAAGGGTTTCTTACTTCTCACTGTCACTCGTGGAATAAATCATGATACTCTTGATATAATTTATTCGTCGTTGGACAAGCAGTAGAATCTGGAAGGCATTAATCTTTCGAGTTTTGTCATTTTTGCGTGTAGGTACTGTGTGTTGGTATTTTTTAATTAAGCTTTTAATGTGGCTGATATAATAGTTATACCTACAGCTATGACTTTAATGTTCATTTAAATGTGTATCGACAGGAATGAGAATTTTGTAGGGTTTAATGACGACGTTTCTTCGTGGAAGAGCTTGTTATTTAAAGAAACAGATATTTCTGATATTTGAGAGCTTTTGTTCATTATTACCTACCTCGCAACTTTCACATGATATTTTAATATTTTAATATTCCACGTTTCATCAATATCGTACTGGGATCCTTTACTTCTTACTTTTCTGTATTGGTTCATGTAAGCTTCCCAGTGCTTTGTATTTCTTTTGATAAATTCTTTATTACTCCATTTTCTTTAGACTCCTTACCTCTTTCCCTTAGCATTTCTTTTTCTCTTCTCTTCTTCGATTGCTTCTATTCTTGCCATCATTTCTGTTCCTATTTTTCTTCTCTCCTATTCTCCTTTTCAATTCACTTTTTCTGTTTCCCCTTCCTCGCATTCGTAATGACAGTAATATAGATTGGAAGCTTGCAAGGCCAAGGGTTTATTTATTGTAAGCGTTCTAAAGAAAAATTACGAGTTTGGGCCGCTGGTCAATGGTGGCCCTCATAGTGGTCACTGTTTTAATTTAGAATAATGAAATATAGAACACATAGTTACTGTAATTTTAGATGAAACTAGTTTAAAGGTATCCAAAGTTACTTACATCACGCGTGTTTTATAAAACTGCTATCACATCCATAGCACTTCACAATTTTGAGGTCTAATAACACATGGATATAAAGTTTCGATCTCGTGACAAATTTATTACTGACGGAATCAATCCTCAATTAAAATATTTACAGCAAAACATTGCAATAAAAATTTTCCCATAAATTACCTCGCAATTCCACCTTCGAGCATAGTTTATTTGCGGGGCTGGGTTATGCCGATTGGTTTAGTATCTGCTTTGTAGAACTACCTACATATGTACATTTCGCGAGTGTGTGCTCCTGGGGATTGAAGTTTGTGTTATACCCATAGAACCACACCAGATTATACATGTATGACTTCAGCATCGACGACAGTAATGATGGCAACTTGAGTTAGTTTGAATTGTGTTTGGGTATATGTGGAAACGGAATCCCAAAACGGGCGTGATTCCACTCCGTCGCAATCAACTTACCAATTTGCCAAGTTTAATGGACGACATGATGCTGGAAGTTGAGCCTGTAGCCTTATGAAGAAGAGTAGAAAATATGTATTACAATAATATAGGTGTAAATTAAGTTAAATTTAAGTTAAATTTTGCTGTAAAAAGAATTTGGGAAAGAATACTTTTTTTATCTAGAATCACTAAATTTGGTGTCTCCCGTTATAAAAGAAGAAGACCAATTACTGCGAGAGGCAACAAGTTCCCAATAGATCATTATCTCCTTCTTTGACCACGCTAGGAACACTCTTCATCGGATTTTCAAAACTAATTTTCTCAAAAACGAAGCCCCAATGGAAAAAAGTTATTCCACAATTTCGATTTATTTTTCTACAATGAATCATTTTGTCCCCTGTTGTACCATATTTACTGACCAATTTTGCCAAGTTATTCTCGAAAGCCACACCCCAAAGCAAAAAATGTTATTCTATATTTTCGACCTATACTTTCATACCTATACAATTCAGAGTTATTCTCGAAAGTCACATCGCTAACCAAAGAATGTTATTCTATACTTCCGACCTACATTTCCATATACAATCACGCACGCTCATTCAACTTCTGGCATCAATTTGGTGACACCCTGTATGTATACAGGTTACACGCAAAGGTCTCCTTTGCGGCTACCTGCCAACTGACCACACCCGCTGGCAAGCCTACCGTAAAGCTTCTATCACACGAGAGTTGCTTTCCCTGGAAGGCACCCTTCTATCAAACCTCTGCAGTTTAGAACTTAGCTCTAGGAGCACGAGTGGTTAAGAAAGCATTTTATACGAGTGCTACTTATCTGTAGAGAAACAATCCAGCAGGAAGAGTGGCTTGGTCCTCTCTGTCATTTCCTGTGTTTCCTTGTCCTCCCTGTCCCTTCCGACCCTTCAGCCCCTTCCTGACTCGCTCTGTTTCGTTCCACCCCCCTCTGGCACTATCTGTGTCCCTTCCAACCCTCCTGTGCCTCCTAAGCATTCTACACCAGAGTCCTTGGTTCATCCTGCCTCCACCTAGCTACCTCTGCTCCTTCCAACCCTCGTGTCCTTCACTGACTCTCTCTGCGACCCTTACTGTCTGCCTTTTTAAACCTCCTCCTACAAGGCCACCTGAGAATTTCCACTATAGCGCCATCCCATTTGTCAGGAAGAGGACTACAATAGTCAGAGCTTAAATAATGTACGGAGAAACTGTTCGTAGCACTTCGCGTGGCTTACTTCTATCGTGATATTTTATTGAAGATCCCGAAGGAGGATTATAGAATTTTTAATTATTAACCCTGTGCCTTAGTAAATGAGCTAAAGCAGAGGATAGGATTGTTTAAATGTATTCTGTTACAGTGCTCTGTCACTCTGCTTTTGTTGAATTTCAAACAGTTTCACTGATTAATTTATTACATAATTCTGATTGTAATAATCCAACTACACAGAAGAAATATAAATGTTTTTAAATATTGTAGACAGTTTGAAAACAACATCAGTATGTTTACAAAATATCTAAGTTTGTAATGTTTACAGACTCTTTTCTTGAAACTGACTTTTTGCACTGAGGCCCTTGTTGCATTCAACAGTGCAATTTCAGTTTCTTTGGTTCTATTTTGATTTCCACAGTGGATTGCTTTTACTTATGAATGAAACCAGAATTGAATTCTATCGAAAATGGTTTCACTTATCATACGAAGAATCTACACGCAGGTGACACCTTCTAAGCACACTGAATGTTATCTAACGATGGCATATATTGCCAACGTGATTGCGCGTCAACCGTGACGGCGTAAAATCAAACATGTTGTGCAACCCTTCGTGCAAACCCCACCGCGGTCAAAACGCTTGTGTAAGCACGATGATTGACAAGCACGCTTGATGGTCTGTGGGCCGCTTTATTTGCTCGCGTGGAATCATCCCTTTCAGGATCGCGCAACTAATAAACTTCCTTTCACCACCACTTTTCACCATTTTACCACTAACTTCACCTTTCATCATACCTTTAGACAGCTCAAATTCAATTTCCTTAAATTCATTTTCCCCTTTTACCACGCGGATAAAAATATTAAAATATCAGTTTTAAAAGCAAATTTGGTGGAATTAATTTTTTCCATCGCACATATTCATAAAAATAATTTAAAAATATTCTTTTACTCTCACCTTAATACTGTTCAATTTAAATTCGTTCAAACTCATTCCTCTCTTTGTACACAAATGAGAATATCATTTTTATTCTTTTACCACCCTCAATACCGCTGAAGGCTCAACGTAAATTTACCTAAATTCATTTCGCCCTCCGTACACATTTTTATTCTTCCTCCATCTCTGTGCCCTTAATACCGTTCAAATTAAAATCCTTCGAATTCATTTGCCTCTCACCACAATACACCGTACTGGCTCTACTTAAATTTAAAAATCAAATCACTTATCAAGCTTATTTTATTCTCGGATTATCTACCCTGAAAGGTCGCAGCTGCGCCAACCACCTATCCACCATGAATTGGGTATTCTCTGTGACCGTCAAGTCGCATCTTTAACAGGGTAACGTCTCCTTGTATAAGCTAAAATGGATCGGGCGCAGTAAGGAGCGGGCTGCTTGTTAAAGATGAAGCGTCGCAAGTTGCCCTTTCGTTTCCAATCGATCGGGAATCCTCGTTACGCGGTGCTCTATAGGGACCTAACAATCGTTCCAAGGCCGTTTGTGATGCAAATGTGGATCGTCAACTTGCCTTCTGTTACCCTGCTCGATATGCTTCCCTGCGGCGCACTTACATGCGTGGACTTGCTGGAGATTGATTAATCGTTCGGTTACCGACGCGGCGTTATCGAGTCTGTTAATCAACCCGTCGCTGACCCTGTCACAAGAGCTGACTCCGCGAAACGAGATCCCTATCAATTTTTCGTCGCGACATCTTTTATCGCCGAGCCACGATATTTCTTTCGTCCACGGTGGACCTGTGAGTTTCAATCGACTTTTTTTAATTTCTTTCGTTAGAACTTCAAACTGGTCTGAGATATTTTCGAGTCTTTATTTCGCGTTGGACAAGTGGGGGATTTCTTTAATTTTAAGTGGTAGAGTTTTTGGGTAATATATTGTCGAATAGTGGAAGGCTGGATGGATCTTGGTATGTAGGTTTTGTGTACGTATGTATAAAATGTTGGAAACTGTTTTCTGGGATTATAGCTAGAGTTAAAGAGTAAATTGTTTTTTCATATTTCTGGAATCATCGGGATCAGGGCCGGCGGAACCCATTATGCAAGTAATGCGCCGCATAATGGCGCCAGCCGAAGGGGGCGCTAAACACAATATCGCAGACTTAATAATAAAGTAACCCGACTCCCATATAAACAAAATGTAAATGAATTTTTTTTTTAATTCTACCTCGTAAAGGCAAAACGTATTAAATAGAAAACAGGTGCAAAAATTTGAAGGCGCCAAAAATTTTCTTGCATAAGGGCGCCAAAAATTTTCTTGCATAAGGGCGCGAACCGTACTCGCGCCGGCCCTGATCGGGATTATTCATTTAGCACATGTATGCAGTACCTACTGCTGCTATGTTCTCGTTTCTTTTTTCAATTGGGGAATGTATAAAATTTGGAAGCTTTTAATATATTCGAACTAACAATAAGGACCTTGAAGCATGGTGAGTTACATGGAAAGGGACATATCACAAATTAGAATTTTTAATCGACTTCAAAAATGAGGAGGTTATAGATTCGACCCGTATGTATGTTTTTTTTTTATGTTTGTTCCCTCATAACTCCTCAGCATATGGACCGATTTTGATGATCTTTGTTTTATTCGAAAGAGGGCGATGCTCCGGTGGTCCCCTCGTACACTAAATCAACAGTGACCCAATATTTTGACAGTTATGGTTAATAATAAAGACTATTGACATCTAATTATTATTATTGTATGTACGTGCGCGCATATCTTTTATGCATGTTGTATCAATACATATAATACTAAAAAGTTGAAAATAAAAAATTTAAAAAAATTAAAACCGATTTAAAAAAAATAAAATTGCACTAAAAAGTAAAAAAATAATTTTTTCCCTTATTTAATCTACGACTCATCTTTTTTAAGTCGCTGCCTCATCATTTGCACTGTGTAAATCTGGCGCCGACTTAAAAAATATGAGAGTCGTAGATTAAATAAGGGAAAAAATTATTTTTTACTTTTTAGTGCAATTTTATTTTTTTGAAGTCGATTCTAATTTTTTTAAATGTTTTTACCTTTATGAAATGGACTATGATAGTGCGCACGTACTTATAACCATCTAACAGTTTCCATATAGGTACCGACCTAATACTTGTTTCTCACGATTTCTATTATATAACACAAAAGAATATTGAGAATAATATATAAAACAAAAATTGAACCCGCATGTGCATCAGTCACACCTCTAGGGTTTTCCTGAAGTGCCAACTCAAGTCTCAAGCTCCCTCCAGACAAATGCAATTTTGCTAAGGGTTTCTTCTCTCCGATAGTTCAAAAGCACGAACTTCAAACTTCAACGCCACTTTCCACGGTGATCAAATCCAATTTCTAAGTTAAAAATGATACCCTTCGATGCGTCTCTGCGAGATCCATCCAACGGTTTATAAAAATCTAAAAATCACACCACCCACTCCTGTCACAAACCACCCTCTAGACTTAGACTTAACATTGCCCTTCACACGATTATAAAAACATTTCCATAAATTTTGCAATACATAAAAGTGAAAAACCACTACTTATTTTTCCTTTCTGATTAGATTCTAAATTGACATCGCTCGATCCACAGTTTTAATTCCAGAAATAAGGCTCCACGCATATTGCGGTAGAACGTGACAGTATTTTGTGAACAAATTTGTGAGTGGCAGCACGTTATACTGTTAGTTCGTATCCGGTGCAGTCTGCGAGTGAAATTAAAATTTCCCTCCAAAACCATTGTTTCGTGAAACATTTTTCGAAGGGAAACGTACGCAGATTATTGGAAGGTAAATATCGATTTTATACTCTATGAATATATTTCCTCTCCTCCCACCAGACCGCGGAGATCCACGCGATGTTTGCCGTGACACGAAGTCCAATCACGACTGATTTAATTACGAACGCACATGAGCGTGCACCGAATGCTTATCATTACTGTGCACGTAACGATCCAATCCCCATCTCCTCCATTCTGTTCCCGCCTTTGAATGCTTAAACTGGTGCGTCGCGAATTAACGTTGTTAACTTCGGTCAACATTACGTGCCGCCCAACACCCCACCCCCGCGTAAAGAACCGCCGCGAAAATTGCTTCTTTGCTGCTGCGCTAATCTCCTTACGAATGCAACGAAAACAGTGTATACACGGAATTTCAACGGTATTCCGCAACGGTAATAGAAGTGTCTCGCGCGCTTTTATTCTTCTACCTGTGCTTTGCAGCTCCCGCGAAAATGAGAGGCAGGGTGGTACCTACGTGTGAAACGGGATTAAAAATTTTAATTTCGAGGCTACATTGAGGGACAGGTATGTGATTACACAGGGTGATTACACAGGGTGCAGTGTATGTACTTTTTAATATATTAGAATGGTTAGTGATTCTCCGTTTAAAAAGAAATGCAAATAGTGACTTAAATTATTATTCAAATGTGGAGTTCCTTTTAAGAAAATGGATTTTTAAAATTGGACGTGTAGGTACATGCTTTTTGTGAGATAGAATATGAAGAGTGAGGGGGAAAAGAGGGAATGTCACAAAACAGCTTTATCGAGAAAATTAAGTTTTAATATTTTAGTTTAGCTATCAAGTTAAAATTTTCGACCGGAAATATTAAATAAGGTGGTATCGGCGCACTGATTCGGTCACAATACAACGATTTTATTTTATTTATTTAAAAATAAAATAAAGTAACACAGCTATTTTGCAAATAATTATAAGCAATCCGACGTTTCGGTTCTTGATTTGAACCTTCAGCAAGTCGCTTGCTCGTTTTAACCCTGCGACAGATTTTTCATCAGCAAACGCATTATTATATTTTTAATCTCACTTTCCTTGATGAGGGTTCAAATCAAGAACCGAAACGTCGGATTGCTTATAATTATTTGCAAAATAGCTGTTTTACTTTATTTTATTTTTAAATAAATAAAATAAAATCGTTGTATTGTGACCGAATCAGTGCGCCGATACCACCTTATTTTAGTTTAGCAGTAAAGAAACAAGCTTCAATGAATTTACTTTTCTTATTGAATTTTCTTCTTAAATAATTTCTTGTTGTACTTTGACGACAGAAGCTTAAGCTTAAGCAAACAGGCTAACCCTTTGTGATTCGACAGTTCTGTAATCCCAGTTGCCACCAACAAAATATGCTATAAATTGCAAAATCACGAAAATGGGACATTCACAATTTTTCCCCTTAGTTGCCCTTTATATGGAAATGATGTTCATCCTTTTATAATCTACTTAGGATAAAACTGACGTTGAAAGTATTAAGCATTAATACTTTATATACATACAAGGTGTTCCACCTAACTTTATCACCTGAAATATTCTGTTATATTCCAAATTTCATAAAAACATTTCCCACAAAAGTCGCATAGCTTTATGAGAGCTAATGTACAGTAAAAGTAGTTTTATTCTCCTGGGAGGGTTTGATGTCTCACTGTAAAATCCATATTCCAGCTGACACCGCGGATACTCTAAGGTACTATGACATAGTCACTATGTAATCATCCAACACCCTAAATGTACATTTCCCATTCCTCTGCAAGCCTCCATTATATTAACATATAACTCTTTCCACAAGGGCAACTGTGGCACACCGAAGCTTGCGTGTTCCCCTGAATTGGGAAGCTTCCGTGGCCACTACCGTGCGATTTCGTATTATAGAGACGTGAATATCGGGGCGGCCAGACGTATCCGTGTTGCAATATCGTTAGGCATTGATTTCCATAGGAGCCCCAATCACGGTACGATTACGATTCCGAATATTATACAACGCTTCTCAAATAAACCTAACGCAAATCAACGTTCCAATCACGTTCCAGCCGGTTGAACGGCGTTTGCATGCGGCGCCACCCGTCTAAATCGAATCTAATTTCTTCCTCTTTCCGAATCACAATGCGCGCACTATGGCTGGATGTCGAGATGCGCCTAGTGGCATCGACGCTGCTGGTGCTCCGACGCACGCTATTCGCACTCGTTGGGATAACCATCGAAACACGATCTAATTAGTAGTGCCACAACTGGTCTGTACCTTTCTAGTGGGCTAGCCGAAGCCACAGTTCGCGGTCCATACCGTCCACTTGAACGAACGGGAATCATGCTGGCGATGCATAAGGATTACTAGTTAGGCATGCTGAATCATCAAATTCCAGTGCCCTCTATGTACAACCAGGAGCTGCTTTTTGACCCTGATTCAATTAAGCGACGGTGGTGTGCGATTTCGATCTATGATCGTGATAATTTAATTGACTGCTGTTGTATTGTTTCCAGAATTCGGGTCTGTAGCTTGGAGAGTGGCAGCTGGGATTTCTGCATCGCTGTTGTTGAATTTAACACGTTCTATGTAGGTCACTGGTGGGCCATGATGTTCATTGTGAATGAGACTTCTCGACTGAACGGAAAGTTTATTTTTGCAATTGGATGTTGGGTGGAATGGGGGGGAGGAGGAAAATGAAATTACGAAAATGGTGATAAGTTTGTTAGCACTTTTTAAGGTCTTATTGGAAATCTGATATCCCACGTTAATTTCAGTGGAAATATTTTGATATATATATATATATATTGTGTGTGTGTGTGTGTAAATTTGGAATTGGGAATTTTAGAATTTTTGGGGTGGATTCAATGTAGCGTTGTTTCTTTTTTCGATTAGGTACTTGGGGATTTTATTGGTAATAATTTTGTCTTCCTTTTCTCGTAATCGTGGAAACGGTGACGATCATTTTCTGAAAATTCTACCCCTGATATCGTATTCCTGGGGAGACTGTGTAACGTGACGCTATGCAAAGTAAGGTATGGTGAGAATTCCTTACAATTTGCATTCGACCTTGTTCATTTTTAACAAGGAATGTCTCCTCTTTTGTGAAGAGGCAAACGTCCCTCGATTCAAGCTGGATATCTTTGCTATTAACAAATACCTTCTCTTTGCACGGGAGAAATATAGAAATGTCCCCTATTTCAGAAGAAGATAGAACTGTACCGTTATATTTTTCAAATTATTATTACGTTAATATTACGTTAAGGGGTCTCCCTAGTGTGACGCCTGGAAAATAGGGCTATATTTGGGAATTTTTTTGAAGGAAATGTACTTGATATTGCGGTTTCTAACTTTGGGGTATTTATTCAGTTACATTTTGACAATCTACTTGAATTTTTTGAAGCATTAATGATAATTATATTTTATGTTATAAGGGTTATAATGAAAAGCTTGCAAAAAAACGCCTGCTGCTGGCGATCACGATTCCGGCTGCCATGGTTATCTGAAACAAAAAACACAGTTATTTTCTTAAACTATATGAATGTAACTAGGACTTGAACTAGAATGAAAATAGAAAATCACCAAATAAAAAAATGGCGGCACTTTAAAGAAAAGTTTTCATTTCGCGGCAAAAAAGGGTCAGTTTTTTGAGCTGCAAAATTCGAATTTTGCAAATAATGACTTCATTCTAGGTCAGATCCTAAGAGAACACGCACTCAATATATATGTTAAGTTTTAAGTCGTTTGGTTGAGTAGTTTTGGAGATATCGTGATCGCCGGGCCGAAAAATGTAGTTTCGAGTAAAACGCGTTTAAAGATTCAAGTACCATTTTTCAAATAATAAATCATACTTACGATTAGTCTCCGATGCCTGGCCCATAGAGTACACCTTCCTCTTCTTCATACAATTCTTGTAAAGCTGCATTTGCTTTCCTTCGAGCAGTTCGAGCTTCTTTTGATGCTTCCTGATGCCTTTTCTCTCCAAGGCAAACTCTGTTCACGTCTTGCGTATCGGCAAAACTTTTGGCTTCTGGGCCAATTGTTACTCCCATCGTATTTAATACTCTTAATTTAATACTCTTAATTAATAATGCTGTTAAATCATTTATTAACTTATCCGTTAATTTTCCCGGACCTTTTCCCCCTATTCCTTTATGTTTCTTTTTTTCTGCTCTCAAACGAGAACCCATCCTTTTTTTAACGTGTAAAACACACTCTAACTTTTTCACCTGCACGTCATATGAATTCAAATCCACAATGCTCTTATACGTTTTACTGTCGCCATCGCCAATGTAGCGGGTATACATGGCGCCATATCGGTCGCGCGCTACTGTTCATAGCTCACAGCGTTGCCAAAATTTCGAATTCAGCTATAATATTTTAGGAATATGTTCTTAAGATGTTGAACTTTCAGAAAAAAAAAAAAAAAAAAAATCGATTTTTTTGAACCGTCACACTAGGGAGACCCCTTAATCAAAGGGCTACCGCCAATAAACTTATTAATATTATTATTATTTTATTTCTTTCATTATAATACTTTTTTTTTTCATTATAATAATTTTCATCCTCATCTTAATAGAATCCACCAAGGAACCCAAGGAATCTTTACTTAAAAGTGGAGCTTACTTTAACTTAACTTTAACTTAAAAGAAAGAAAGATTCTTCATTAAAAAAACATAAAAATTGATCCCAACATTCTATGCTCCATTCATTACAAAAGCAAAGTAATTTTTTAGGACTCCTTGTATATAATAGTAAATTTTAAATCGAAGATGAAGCTGAAAATATTATAACGAAAGGTACATTTTCTAAGTCGATTCTCTGGCGGAAATTCCTATCTTTGCCTTACATGAAAAGCAATTATTAATCACCCAATCAGAAGAACCTCCAAATTAATCTTCCCCGCGCAACGGATTGTTCGAAAAGTCCGTGGCACTTTCGACAAACGAGGGATTGCGACTAAAGAAGGTTCTGTTCTACATTTGCTCGGATTCGAAGAGGATTGTATACTACAAACTTCTGGCAAACAGTGCACACACTATTAAACAAAGTGCTAATTCTGCACAAAAACATTTCCTTTGAAATACTCCTCCACTTCTGCCACGGGCTTTCCAAGCAACCCAAGTACGTTCATTCCCCTAAAAAACCAAAAGCAAACGAAGACCTTAAAACAATCCAAACCGCCCCACACCATTCTCCCTCTCCTTCACTCCAAAGCAATTCCACAAAAACCAAATGCATCAGTAACTAAACGCACTCAGCAGAACTACCAAGGAACCATTTTCACGCCATCAAAAATCAAAGACCTCTACTCCTGAAGTTCCTTCGGTTTACCTTTCCATCACGGCACCGATGGAATCGATTTAGGGGCAACCTCGATTGCCCGAAGAGAAACAACGGGTAGAACTGGTGTCGACAGTGCTCTGCTGTTCCTCGAAAACGTAGACGACGAAACTGCTTGGAAGTGTGACGTGACCAGTGGCAGGCTGTTGGTTCCTCCGCGGCAAGTACGCGAACGCGGTTCGATTAACTTAATTACAGGGATCACGAAATCTGTTAGATCACTCGACTGCTTCTATTCATAGCAGTTGTAGCACATCGGGCGTTTGGCGGCGAGGAAGGGGTTGTGGGGTAAGGGTCGATGGAACACGTAGTGTAAAATTCGCCAGCTTCTCCCGGCAGTCACGGAAGAGGAGGGTGCAGGGCCGACGGAAGCTGGCGGTGGTTACCCAGCAAAGCCTCCAATCGATACAGCTTCCCTTTTACGTTCTACGCCCCGTCATTTGGGTGTGGTGGTGCTGGACTACCTGTTAGACGCTCCCGGATCGTGCATCCAATATGGTGTGTATGTACACACGTTCCACGATCGCGCTCTTCTTTCGGTCGTTCGCTCTCTTTGCATAGATAGGGCGTCGAACGGACACCGCGAATTCTCCTGTGAAGTCGCTGGTGACAGAGAGGAATCGTCGAGTGTATGTATGAACGAAGAGTTTATTGGATTCTCGAGAAACGCTGTTTTTTTATGCAGATTTCCTTGGCTCGGTGGTGATGGAGGGGAGGATTTCGGGTGGGCTGTTAGCTTAGTGGAAAATGTATGTTGGGGTCTTTTAGATTTTACATGATACAGTTTTGTGGATGGTGATTAGTATTGGTGGAATTGGTGTAGCGGACTGTTTGCGGCTGTTAGTAGATGTCTTTGGAGATTGTATACAGATGCTCGTTCATGTAAATGCAAAATGAATAATTTATTGTGTAAACTGCTGCGCTGCTTCTGTGCTTGTATCGTCAACTTCAGTTGTTATATAAGGAATAAAATTATCAACATAATGTTCCAGATTATTGAGCAAGTTAAATACAATTAGGGCTGGGACTATTTGTCGAATTTTTCGGTATTCGAATATTCGAATACTTCAGTTGCTCAATTATTTGTTGAATATAATTCGAATATCCAAGTATTCGAATATTAAATTATTCGAATAGTCCCAGCCCTAAATACAATCGGTTTACTGAAGAATTTTGTTTTTGGGTAGGTGTATATTTTTTATTCTTTAGTTTTTAGTGCTTGTGCCTTGCAACTATTTTTTTTTATTATGAATTCTCCATCCATATATCCCTTTGAAAACTTTTGAAAGAAATTGGTATATCTGAACATTCATAATGTACAATTAATTTTTAACCAACAGGTTTCAAGTGGATTGGATTTTTAAATCATTAAATGTGTGCTTCGTTATTTATTCTTTTACATTTTCTTTTAGTTCGTCATTACAGAGCTCTGCAGAGTAAAAACGTTCTTGTTATACAGTGCACTCGGGGTGTTAACCCCCGCTTGGCTGATAGATGGTTAAATCCATCCTAAATAAACTACAGTCTAGGAAAAAATAATAGCATACTTAATATTCTTGTTCTTTTCTTCAAATAAGCGATAGAAAATGCAGATTTTGCACAGTCTATACATGTATTGTAAACTCCATTAACTGTAAACATACTGAAAGGCACTTCCGTGGAACATGGGTCATACAAGTTGCAGGAAAAACTGTAATCAGGCTCCGAATTTAGTGAGACAGTATGATAGCACACTGTAGAACACATGTACTTACCTGTATAACCGAAAGATAATTTATTAATACTTTGTAATATCACCACCTGTTACTTCTTATTAGTACCTACAAATTTTCTAAGAAAAGGACGACTTTACATTATGATATACTAGCTTTACTTCTCCGCTTCGCCCGAAATTTAGATTCTGATTTATAAAAAAAATATTTTTTAATTTTTGTTTGTAAAAATAGTCACATTCATCTGGATTAGTCAGACATAATGAGCTGAGATACATTTCGTGATCCCAGAGTTTATTGTTTAAAAGTTTTTAGGCGACAGACATACACACAAACGTATAGAACCTTTCTGCTTTATATAGGGTAAAACTATACAATACGCCCCATTTGACAAAACGCCCCACCATTATTTTACGCACACAAACAAGGATGCATCGACGCGATCATCATATTCAAACTTGCCTCAGTATTATTATTGCGGCAGTTGTGGGCGACTGAGGCAAGTTAGAATCTGATGATCGCGTCGATGCATTCTTGTTTGTGTGCGTAAAACAATGGTGGGGCGTTTTGTCAAATGGGGCGTATTGTATAGTTTTACCCTATTAAGATATCGAAATTTTATCGTAAAGCTTACTCCATGGCGTGTTTGAGATTATAGGGCAAAATGGCCCCTGCGTGCATTCTATTGTCAAGGTATCCGCTATCCAAGGGTTAATGGGGCAACATAACAAAGACCTTTAAAGAAATCGATCTTTTTGCCTTTCCCCATGGTACCTATATAATCATAAAAGCAAGCTTTTAAGGAATTCCATTAAAATTCGTAGAGTTCATGTACCTATTAACATTTTAATGACTGCAGAAGGCAAAGGGCCATAATTGATTAAAAAAATGACAATAAAGTAATGGTCCCTGCTCTGTTGACGTCTAATGCACAAAGTGCTATTTCGACCGCTATTGCTTTTACGAGTTCGCTATTGTCTGTTCCACCAGCAATGTGTTTCCACCTTCTCTTCACGTATACCATTGTCTTTGCTGAATGAACGTGTCGTTGACACCAGTTTCTGGTGACAAAGTGTTCCTTATGAAATGGGCCTCACAAGAAGGTCTACCTCTTGCTTTGTAACAGGTTTTTGCTCACTGATTGGGCTTGGAATACTGAAGATAATGATGCATCCTTAATGGGGCAGATGATTAATGGTTTAAGAGATATTTAATGTTAAAACTTCAAGCAGGTCTTTACCTTCGATTTTGCAAGCAAGAGTGGCAATTTAGCTTTATCCTTTGCACAGTCTCCTTTTTCGTTAATCAAACAGATAGGGAACTTTAGAGTCGTACTGATAGATTACAAAGGAAATTAAGGGTGAAGCTGGCTCGCGAAATTTAATTACCTATTAAGGTTACTAACTTGGCTAGACGTATCACCAGAGTGGGCACGAGGCACCGGATTTCCTAAATATTCGACATTCTTGTTTGAATAAAGACTTCGAATAACGAATTAAATGTAAGAGAAATCTGTGTCGCATTTATCGAATAAAAATAATTCGAGCTACCTGTATTTATACGACGGATAATGAATTAATAATTGGATTTGTTCGAAATGAATTTATGTGACAGGTAAAGATACAGTAAGAATAGTTTTTATTATTTATAGAACAAATGCAACTACGGATAATTTTGAGTGCTTGTAACTTGATCAATGAATATAATTCAGGTTACACGAACTCTACGAATAAAGGACAAAGATAAATGAGTTTTAATCTAACTCCTGATTTAGGTGACCTTTTCGTCTAGAAAGTTCTATGTCTGTATCGGTTCATTGAAAATACACGTAATATTTCAAGTCAATCTGACTCTGTATTTATAAAATAATCACCGATTTAATTCTGTCAGGGCTTGGAACGTATCATTGCCAAGTGTGTTCTGGTCTGTCCTATAATAAGTGGACACTACAATTCTCCTGTTCCTTGGATAAATTCTCAATACCTGCCCATTAGATGAAATCAAATTTCCAACTAAAGTGCACATAACAGTTTAGATAACCTCGTGCATTTTATTATATAGCTTTTTTCGAAATTTAACGATTCTAAAAAATCAACGAGGGCTATATAAGCTTCAAAGTTAATTTCAACGACTGTACATGAACGTGTAAAGAAAGCTAACGTTGAAACACATAAAGAGTACGATAACATATAAGAAGATTTGTAAATTTTATAATTTATACTTTATCAGCAGAACTGCTACACAGTGATCAACGAATACCAGTACAGAATGCACGAAATAATAAACTCCAATCGACATGGAGTAACCTTAATAGAATTTAATCGATCATAACTACACTCAAAGTCTCCCTAAATTCCCATAATCACCATTAGGTTCATTAACGCAACTACTTACTTAGGAGCACGCTCCAAACAACTAAAGCTAAAGCCGAACACGATAATACATGCTTCAGAACTGAGTGCCACTATTTCGATAGCGTATTTAAGAACCCTTAGATTTCATAATGTAATCAAGCTAATCTTGATTAAAGTCAGCTGCCCCACTTGCTTTAAAAGTCCAAGGCCGTTAAAATTACACGTGCATACGACTCCCATTGAATTTCATTCAAATTAAATAAACCCCGTCAAAAAACGGGGGTGGCCCAACTCACATACAGACCGGAAGTCTTCTATTCCCAAACCTTCAGAATTATTAGAATCCTCAGATACCTCAATGCGACACGATAATGTTTCCCTTTCTCCTCGACCCATTCCTAGGTATTCCCAACGCGGCGCAGTTCGTCGATCGCGCGCACCCTCTAAAAACGTATGTAATTCAGCGCGGGGACGATGTACTTTGCGTTGCGTCCCCGAGCGACATATTTTAGAGGACAAATGAACAAGCGCGGGCTCGTCAGCTCCGTTAATTACTCTCCGAAGAGCGGAGCCCGGCGCGCGGCGGTTTTTGGATCCCAATTTGCCGGCGCGGAATGAATTGCTATTTAATGCAACAATCGGGTGAAAGATACCGACGCACAAAGGGCTGATAAACACGGCATTTAACGATCGAGCAGGCTAGCTAACAGGGACGCGGGCTATCGGACGATACCAATGGCCGAATCGATTCGATTTACCGATGCGCCTTTCAATATCGGCGAACGCACCGCTGCACGGGGATAACGGTGGCGTGGATATCTAATTTTCTCCTTAATCGATTCGAGCCCCGTCGCCCCAAACACGCGTATTACGGTCGCGCCCTTTTCACGGGGTGGATGGAACGGCCGGGGCAGAGAAATTTGCATCCGTGAAATGAGAAACAGGGTGGTGCCCTTCCCCCCCCTCTCGAGTAACTCGTCTCAGGAGAGATGAGACTTTCAACTTCGATATTTAGCGGAAGCGAAGCAATTTTAATGCAATTAACGTGTCCGATTCGAAGGGTTGCACTAGGGGGTGCTTCTGAGTCGAGCAACTTCTGTTTCACTTATTTGGTTTTCCAGCGATTACTTCTTTTTACCAATTTCTCACCCCTCCGCGAATTGGGTCGCAGCGAGATTTTGGATGGCCTTGGGCATGCTCGTGGTCGCAGATTTCTCTGAATTTTATTATTTATTTGTGCCGTCGGGTTAATCGTATAAAATTGAAAAGTAAATGGATCGATTTGCTTTTTATACATTTTATTATAAACGGAAATATTTTACAACATAAAGACAATATACACTTTTCAAAGGGGGATTTTAAATTTTATTAGACTGCCAAAGAATTGTTGAAGTTGGGAAAATTGGAAAATGTCAGTTTCTGATTTAAATAGCTCATGAGGAAAATATGCCTCAAGAATAAAGTTTCGTTTCTAATGGAGTATAAGTGTGATTGCTATTATTCAAATGTGTGTTTAAATCAAATAAAGGGGCAATTGCGTGGATCCACTCCTCTGGCTGGTATGAACGTGTGAGATTTTGAAAAATTTGTGGATGTAATAGGAATTAAACGGTCCCCTTTTCATAGTTATGGCAGATGATTTCTTTTAGAGCCACACTTTTTAATTCGTTTTGGTTCATTGGAGCGTGGTTAAATTCGGCGGTTCGGGCGGAAAACCACCGTTGCCCCCTGAAATATTACATCTCCATAACACGTTAATGTTTGCGGAAGAGGGAGTTATCGAATATGCAGATTTCCGCTTGCTGCCTCCAAAAATGATGCATCATCGTTTTAATAACGAGAATATTTCCCGATTACCAGGCATTTCTCGCAGCGAATACAAATTCGGATGCGCTTCCCCAGTGATAAATGAATAGAGTGCTAACGGGGGTTAATAACGCTTGTTAAATTTAAAGTGCCTATTAAACACGAGATATTTCCAATTCGGTTACATAAACATCTCTGCTTGGATTTGCTACAATTCTTGAAACGTATTACGCTAAAAATGAACCAGAAAATAATGTTTACTCTTTTCAATATAGAAGGTTGATTACAGTGGATAGTAATATACTTATTTTTTTAACAGAATTATTTCTCTCAACGATGTGGCTAATTAAAAAATAGTTCCTTCATTTTAAAATCTCGTCTTTGCTTTCATTAATTTGAAAGGAACGGAAGAAATTTAATTTCGCTTCCAGTGTTTTGCGAATAAAAAATCCTTTTTGAATAAAATACACCTTGTGGCTCGAAAAATTTAATTCTTATTATTCTATACAGAGTGTGATTTCATATCAGTGTTTAGTAAATATTACACGTTTATTTACTATATTAATACTTCGTGTTTATCATCAGCTAACACGTTTCGCATCAAAAGATTAAATATTGTGATCCCACAACACGAAGCTTGTTTTTCAAACGCTTCAAGTGAAATAAAATGAAGATAGGTATAGGATATACAAGTCACCGATGGAATCCATTCAACCAAAGCTGCTTGTGTGAACAAGAGTCTTTCAAACCCCACTTGGTAACACTGATCAGCTGGAAAAAGGGTAGGGCAAATCTCATAGTGTACAATAATATGATCCCTCCGATTCCGAATAATCTACTAATACTGCTAAACAGTACAGTGGAGCCTTGGTAATGCCAGGTAGCGGGACCCAAGCCAGTTCGAATTATCGGGAAATCGGATTAAGCAAAACGAACACACTCGCATGTACTTAGCTGTTTCACTGGGATTAAGGAATCTAAAGACTGTATCCAGCTTAGCTAGCCTTTTTAAATATTCGCTACTAAGTAGCAAGGAGAGTATTATTTGGTGGATCGTTTATAACGATAGATGGTAGAACAATACTTCTGTCCCCTTGGCATGGAAACAAACCACTACCAGATAAGACACAAGCTATTAGGAGAGAATTCTGTGCTTTTGGTTTTACAGTCTATAAAATTATTTTAATCTGAGGTATCTTCCCGCTCTTTAGGTCGGTTACAGCGTTGGTATTCACTTGTTGTTATTCCCAAGCGATATCAACATTACCTGATCAATTTAAGTGATGATTTGGAGGAAAAGAGAACATTGGTAAGGGAAGCCACAAAATTATGTTGCTGGCTTGACAACGCTTGACAGGCTGGCAGCGTGTTACTCAAGCGGTGGAAGAGGTACATATGTAATCTTCAGCTCAGGCTGGGAAATACTCCCGCGCGCGGCCTACTTACCACATTTAAAGGAAACGTTTTCAGCCCGAAAATTCTGATTTTAATGAAACTTCCTGTGAATGGAGCAGAGTTTCCCAACTATTTTTGAGTCGCGATCCTCTTTTATAATAATCAAATAATCTGCGATCCCTCTGCCCATATAATGTAAATATTTATTTCCCTTTATTTATGAAAAATCACTGTTACATCCGTAATAAAATATGGCAATGTTTGTTGACCATATTAAAATAAATAAGTGCTAAAACTCGTCAACTAAAAATAACCGTGGCGACTGCCAAAAAACACTTCGCGACTCAGAGGTTGAAAATCACTGAATATAGAGCATACTGGATCATGCAAGGAGGACTTTTTTCTGCAGAAATTCAATCTGAAAGATATGAGAACACAGTTTTGTCAAAAATGACCCAAGGATTGTAGAAGCGTTAAGCGAAATTTGGTTTATCAGGCCTCAGGTAATCAGGGCTCCACTGTTGTTAGGTAAACAGATTCCAGGTGTATTGCGACGGATGTGAAGGATACTGGAATCATTTCCGATAGCTCGTGGGAGCAGTGTGCCCCATTTTTCAAGCGACACTGCACTTTAGACAAGAGCGCTGGATGACTGTTCGTGTCAGGTTGGTCACGCTATAGCTTCAGAGTGTGCCCCCGTTTGATTGACGCGACTGTCAAATGCAATGGCAATGGGAATAAAGTGATTAGCATTGTGCCGTCCAACGTGAATAATTGTGCCGCGTTGCACGTCGAATGATCAGTTAGGTTCAACGTTAATTAGTTAGCGACGCGGCGCGGTCACGCGTGCAACGTATACCGAGCGACCCACCATCGCTAATGAAATTGTTGTACTTACAATTGCGCGCGATACGCTATCTTTTTAGTGTAAATTGGAGGGACTAAAAATTTAACATTTCGGTCGATAAAGCTGGGTTTGTGGAACTGAGCATGGAATGTCCTTTGCGCAGAAATAAATTGGAAATGTAAAGAGAAATCTTTCAATATTTGTCCACGTTTTTTGAAATACCCAGTTTGAAGATCGATCGAGTTCGTAAATTATTCCACCTTCCCCTATAAAGCGAACTCTCTCAGCGGTTTGATTTATCTACCCCTGGAATTGGATGCGGGAAAAGCACACGTAACCGTGAAAGAGGTAAAAGAAGTTCCAACTTCAAATGTCACATTTATTTTAATCAAAAGCTCTTAACGCGCGAGATCGATACCTGTTCAAGAATGAGCGAGTTTTATACCGAATGGCAGTAGGTATGGGACGTTTCATCGCGATCTAATTGAAACGTGAACCACGTCGCTCAATATTGTGCATCAGTTATAGAGGTTGGCAATCAACACTCTTCTGTTGTCACTGAAGAGATTAAATATGTATTTGACGTACTCGTAAAGGCGCGACCTGTCCGAGACCTGTCGCAGCTAGGAGATCCCGCCTTAACACGTCTTCAGCTGTCATTTTTGTAACACGGATTTCTCGATCAATTACATGAAAATGACTCTCCATTTTCAAGATTAATCATTACTATTCTAGTAACCAGCGGCGGTGGCCGTAATGGAAACACCGGTTCTGGTTAGATTACTGAAGTTAAGCATCACGGGGCGGCGTTCTGGCTGCTGGGACCCTATAGGGTGGTTGTGGTACCCCACCCTATAGTATTAAAAGGATAAGGCTATGGGTCTGAAAACCCCAAGAATTGGAGAGAGGAAAGAGTGGGAGAAAAATATGAAAAAGGAAAAATTGACTATAGTTCGTTGGAGATCGTCCTTAAATTACGTAAAGTTTGTTTGGGGGGAGGGGGTCGCGAATTTCTTACGTTTTCTTACAAGGGGGAGGGAGGAGTCAGGTAGCGTCTTACGTAATATTTTTTAACCTAATTTTCAATAAATACAAATTCTATTATTAATGTTTCGGAAAAGTTGTTTTAGTTTAAATTTCCCGAAACCGATTTAAATGAATTATATAAATCTTTAAAAGAATTTTAATAACTGAGGAAATTAAATATAAAAATATTACGTAAGATGGGGGTTGCAATATCAAATCTTACGAATTCTTATACTGAAGGAGGGAGGGGGTAAGAAATCGCCAAAATTACCCTCACGTAATTTAAGGACGGCCCCTTGGGCATTATAAGCAATAAACGTGAAACGCCAACGTGTGTATCGCGAGTGTCAGTGTGCACACGAAAATAATAAAAACAAACAAACAAACTATTTCAGTAAGAATTTAAATACAAATAAGTAGGTACCCAGTATATGGTGTACATCGAAATGTAATGCTTCATTTTCTAATACAGGACAAATTATAAAATTCTATTTTAAAAAAAATAAAGCTCATTTGCAAAACAATTATTTTTACATTTGTGATTTACTTATTCTATTCGATTTCATTATTCTATTAATTCCATGATCTCTGATTCAAATAAATCTCGATGTTTTATCACTCGAAATATCTGGTTTTCTTAATTCAGGGAATGATTCCAAATTTATGCACAGCAGAGTATACTTCAAACTCGAAGGGCAAGCATTTATACGATCACACCACCGTTTTTCATCCTCAAAATGTCCAAAATAAGCCCCCAAAGTTATGGCCACTTGTTTGTGAAACACTCTGTACAAGTCACACTCCAGACGCGTTTCAATCGCGTTCTCGATCATCGCACGTTTCTCGATTAATGCGGCAATGCATCATCGACCATGTCCGATGCGTTTGAAGTGGGTTTAATGCAAAGAGAAAGGCATACACGGAAGTACTGCCTACAGTTTCAAGAAGATAACACGAACATAATATAAGGAGGCTACTATGAATTATTATTCCCCGAAGTGATACTCTTCGAATTATATCCCCTGTTGACATTTGTGACCTAGCAACCTAGTTAGTCCTGAGTCAAACGTACCGCCAGACACTGTAACATCCAATGAATATACTCCCCATCAGAGTTGGGCATTATTCGACTAAATTTTCCTCGACTAACCTTCGAATACAAATTTCGAATAAAATGAAGTTATTCGTGACTAACGAATAAATTTTTAGTCGACTAAATTTTTATTCGACTAAATTTTTACTCGTTATTCGTTCCTCGTTATTCGAAGGACCTCCGTGGCGACTAATCACGAATAAGCTGCTTCGTCTCAAGTGACTCATGAGTCATGATACATCCTCGGCCGGCCAGAGACCCAGGGCCTCTTCGGCTCCGGTTCTGATCCCCGCTTATTCGTGTCGCTTAGTCGCCACAGCGGTCCTCCGAATCACGAATAACGAGGAACGAATAACGACTAAAAATTTATTCGTTATTCTTGAATAACTTTATTCGAAATTTTTATTCGAATTCAATCGAATAAAAATTTATTCGATTTATGTTTTGCATTATTAGGTATATGCAAAATTTGAACCAGCTCTTACTGCTACGCAATAAGAGTTACGATTACATCCTATTAGCAGGTTTTTGGATCTGCAAGCTACGAAAACCAGGTTAGAATATGTGTGAATGTTTCTGTGAGGTCATTGCACAATTGGTTTCGCATTGACCTTTGATACTTGGTGGTATGTAGGTATGTACAATGTACAATGAAGAGTTTCAGAATCTCCGGGTCGTTGGACAACAAGCTTTTTAGGTTTTCGACGACAGTAATTCATTATCGACTCGGAGCCGAATAGTAGACCGAAACAGTGGGCTTGAAAGGGTTGAATATTCCTGTCCGAGGCGCATTAACTCGTTGAAGGGTGCTCAGATGTAGTAGCTGGAATGAAAGGCTCCAGTGCCCTCTGAAATGTTACATTTCTATGGAAGGTTAACGGATGTGGAAAGAAATGCCTTGGAAAATGCTCGGTTCAGCTGGTAGCTGGGTCAGAATGATGCATTACGTTTTTAATAACAGGAATATTTTTTAAATATGAGGTTGCGCGGGCTTCAGATCAACTCAAATTTGAGGATCTATGTGCTGGGTTAGGTATTCTTTAACGTACTATTATTATTGTGCGGAACTAAATATAAAAAAATTATTAAATGGTAGAGACATACACTTTGAACAGGAATGCCCGCCCGCTTTCGTTAGCGATTCGCTCCGCGGTTACATATTCGCACGCGTTTCGTGGTGGACCCTCCTCTCTCGCGTGCTATGCCGCCAAATTCGATCACACTATTATTATTATTATTATTAGTAGTAGTAGTAGTAGTAGTAGTGACAGCACGTCTTTATTACTCATAGTAAATAAATAATATAATAATACATATGTGATCAGCGAAGGTAAAAGTTATGATAATGGTATTGTAGTAATTTAAACTTTCAGTACCTACCCTATGAACTTTTCTAAACTTTATTGCACAATTATATTTGTGCGCTATCATGTTCGTACAGAGACTACTTATCCGTCTAATTAGCCACACCTCACGCACGTCTTCCTCTCTCTTTTTCCCACTCCCACACTCTCCCTCTATCTCTCCCTGCACACAACGCCTGATATTCCCATACCACAATGGTATTAGTTTCAATCCAATGTTTACTTCGAGTCCTGTCCAATTCGAGAACCGCGATTCGTCCAAGCCGAGGATATATTTACAACTCAAAACTAATACTCCAATGAATTGAAAACTGACACAACGATGTAACAATTCGTGATGCAATAATTCTATTTTCAAGTAATATAATCAAATATCACTTCTCTCTTCCTACTATCGATATTAAATAAAGTGGATTCAAAGTTATATTGAATAACACCTGAATCTATCCCACTTATTAAAACTTGTCCTTTTTTATTCTCTGCTTATTCCTACCGTGCTGCTCAATTACACCTCATTATACCTACGTTTTACGCGGGATAATGATGTATTATTATCATCAATATACAGAACGTTTAAAATTGCCTAACAGACATGCTACCGATTTAAAATTGTTCGCCGACAGTGGCCACGCCAACGAGCCCCAATCACTTAATCCCTCGAATTCCCTCAAAACTAAATAACCCCTATAAATCCCCGGGACGTTTAAATTTATTGCACGAACATTCCCTTGCAGAGTTTACTGTCGGATTACAAGGCCGTTTGCTGGTGCGGGTGTTACCCAAAGTGGCTGCTTGCTACGTCCGTAGAGGTCTAGGTATATAACTGTACCTTTATTGACGAGATGTTTATTTACGGCAACGGAATTACCAGATGAAGATCTAGCGGCGATTTCTCTCCCTCAACCATCCGCCAAAGCTACCTGTAGCTCCTGGCAATAGTGTCAATGACGTGTGGTGGCCTGTTTCACCCAACGACGCACCCGAATTTAAGAGAACTGCCGGCGGAGGAAGGCTCGCGCGATTTATGGACGCAGCCTTCGCTCACGGAATTTTAAGGGACCTGCTCTTCCCGAGCGGCACTACTGACGTATCTTTCTTGGTATTCTGGCCAGATAAGCGGGATTAATTGGCAATCGAAACGAGAGCTCGTGCGGAACGTGATTTCCTATTAGTTGCTCAGTATGCAGGCACAGTGAAATGGGGCAACTTTGACCACTTGGGTAACTTTCACCACAAAAGTAGATTTTAAAAGTATTTCCGATGATTATGAAGAAAAGGGGGCCTCATCTCCAATGACCTTGAGATGTGTTGTCAAGGACATTACGCTGAGTAACTTTTCCTTATATATTTATCGCCCGTTATTGTTTTTTTAATAAAGGAAACGTGTATTTAGTGTGGACGTAGCCCTCCCCCATCTGTCCCCAAACCTGTACCGGTAGCTCGTGACATTATACTGAAGCATTGTACGTAGAATTAAGAGTTTCTTAGCCTGTCTTCGCCAGGTATTACTATTTTATATAATATGACAATTAAGGTAACCACCATTTTTGTTGGAAACACCTTTAGAAACAATTTTCCCTGCGAAATACGAAATTTTACTACTTTTGGGTACCAGACACCTGTCTAATTGGTCACCTGAGGGCCTAAGTCACATAAGTGCCCAGCGACATTTCAAATATCTTTAGAAACGAAATACCGATTTTCCAACTTTCAAGTATTTTTCTGGTACCTACAGCAGGTACCTGTCTCGTCTTGGGTCATGTTAGTTGCGAAGAAAAAAAAATAAACTTATTAAAACTTAGTGTTTAACAGTGTTTAAAACCCTTAGGGGCCAAAGTATGAACATAATACCTGTTTTAGGTCACAGGTACTACCTATTTTCGAATTTTCCAGGTTTGTAATTTTTACGGCATGTTTGGGTGTCCAAGAAACTTGATGGTAAATTTGAACCTTTCAGGTCATCGGGAAGTATAAAAAAGCCTTTGGACAGATCTCGCTAACAAATGAATAGATATCTTAAGTTTAAATGCCTTATTATATAGGATATTGGTAACTTACAATTAGTGAGTACAGACTACAGAATCTAATGTAACAAGTATTTACCCTCTTTTTTTGTCATAACTCTTGACCTCTATTGTTCCACGTTTCGGACAAAGTTTACATTACTCAAGACCCTCCCCTCTATAACATATCTGAAATTCAAAATTGAAGTTGAGGCCCCCTTTGCTGCATAATTACCGAAATTCCTCTAGTATCTATTGTATAACAGGTATTAATCCTCGAATCGAGAAATTCGTATTTTCTAATAATAAAGATGAACATAGAATCAGTTCACAAGTGTCTCCTATAGCCGCCACAATTCATGGTCCTTTTCCCTTCTAGATTCGTGAAACGTCGTTATGTACTTCTTCATTTTAGGTATCAAGAGATTGGTCCTCAAATTTCCCAGAAACCACAGTAAAGCTACTAGACTTCCGCGTCACTGGTCAGGTCGTAGCAGTATCGCAGTCGAGTTGCGTGGAAGTTTGAACTGTTGCCAGCGCATCGGTCTACCTACGCTACCAGGGAATCGACTTTCCTCGTGTCATAGAGGAAAGTACAGAGAAATTCACGCGTCAGTAACCCGTCGTTACGAATGGGAGTTACGGGGATCCTACGGAGACGGTGTTCGCGATACTCTCGTTAACCTTATCCCCAGAGACAGTGGAAGGTAGACTGCGCTCGCGGAGGTGCTCGTTATCGAGGGCAGCCTCTACGTTTTAACAATATGTTCGCCAGACTGTTTACTTTGTCGTGAAAGGGTTTGACTTGTGCAGGAGCAGTCACGTATGCATTTTGCCTGCCTTCGAGAGCTGTCTGATGTAATTCATTGCAACAGAAGAAAGATTGCAAGTATCATCTAACTGTTAAAATTAAAATCGTGGAAAATATGTAGGTACAGTGCAACGAGTTTTCTTTATATTTTATTCTTGTATGAATGTGGGAATTTTAAGGGGTAACGCCTCGATGATAGGCCAAAAATTGTAGGATAACTTTGAAGGTGGTTTTAAAGAAATTCATGAACTTTATTAAAAATATGACTTTATTAAATGGTATTAAAATGAAAATTTTCACCGGGGAATTAATGAAATGGAAAATACGTATCGGCCGTGCGGTTATTGTGTCGCTATTTTGTATTAAAAAAACATAAAAAAAAATTTTTGTTCTTTTATATAAATACGTATTATAAGAGCCTCGTGTTACATTTTTAATAAAGTTCATAAATTTCTTTAAAATCACCTCCAAAGTTATCCTTCCATTTTTTAGCTACCATTGCGGCGTTACTTCTTAATATCTTTATTTGATATTTGTGAATAAATATCTTGTGTTATATTGTAAGATGATAATGGGATTCTGGTGAAAGAAGAAAATTAATGAAAATAGCTATGTAGATTATCGTCCAGTGCCAGTGAGAGATTTATTACATTTCCTGCTTCCAGTATTCATAAGCATACTCTGTCATTTTGTAAATGTGAAAATATATAATGCTCCCTTGAATAGTTCCACTTTTTCTTGAATCATTTAAAAAATTTCATTGATCGTACATCTTTCGATAAACCAATAATTAAATATTTCTGATAAGTAATTCTTTAAAATCTGTGGAATTTGAATCGACAAAAAGGGGAAACAGTATAATTACAAACTCGTCAATCACCAGTAGTAAAACCACTGATTAACATTACGCTAGAATAATTTGAATGACGATGCAGCAAGCGTTTTAGTAGAAGCGCGCAAGGTGATAAAATCAATTCAAGTAATTCCATTGCTACTATTTTTTCACATTACAAAGTAAACTACTTAGTAATTTTCTAGATGAGGGAAAAGCGTATCAGGCTATAGGATACACAGCAAGACTTAACGATAACCTATATTACGTACTTAGCAAGATTATAGTCTAGCCAGCAGTAGCCTCCCTAGGTAGTAATTTCAAACGTTATAATTTTCTTAAATCCAGTATTATGTTACGATCGCATCAACGTAAATGCTTTTTCCTTTCAATATGAAGGGGAACTAAAAGTGAAACTGAAGAGGCACAGTGTCAGAACCACATATCCATACACCGCGGCTCGTTGATGCGAGTCAGTAATAAATATTCCCATAAATCCCAGGCCCATCTATTCGCAGATTCTGGCTAACCTTCGCAACTGCATCCTGCGAATAGAGTACAGATCATTCAACACCACATTTCTATAAACGATGAATATGATATGATATCGAATTCTTAGGTTGAAATCCGATGATCGATCGAGATCGTGCACCCGTGTTTTCGGTATAGTGGCAAGTAAAGCGTTAACAGTCGGTTAACCGTTTTCCCAGTGGCAACGCTATCTCCGCGGCTCTCGTTTCATATCTGCGCGAATAAATTTGCATGCCTTAAGGTTTACACCGCGAACACGCGCCCTACGGTAATTAAGTTTTGCGTGAGATATGCATTTTCATGCGGTGCCGAGCGCAATTTTGCGCTTCCTCATTGGCACCCGGGGCTTGTCCGTCACTGGTTGCTATGAAATTTAATTGAAATGCCCATGGGGTATCGATGCTTGAACTGCTTCGAAGAACTTTACGGCGATCAGTAGCGCACTCAGGATTTAATCTTGGGGGCAGCCGAGTTGAACGGATAAAAATATTTTTAAAGCAAATTCAAGAAATTTCATTAGGCGATTATAAAAATTTATTTATAAAATGAAATCTAGTTTTCTTTTTTTTACGAAGCTCTTGAATTACTTCAGTCGTGGTTACATTAATCTTCTTTTTCTTTTTTCTTTGGGGGGTGCCAGGGTTCCTCCCCCCTTCTGGGTGCACTACTAACGAAAATAATGTACCACCCTATTGCATCAAATATGTTGATTTTTTACTGTGCTCCTTATAACGTGCTACAATTTGTGACACACGAATTTTTCGTGAAAATTTAGATTTGAGTAAAAGTTTGAAATTACTTGTTGATTTTTATTAGAATCACATCGTACTTTCAGTGATGATTGTAATGTTCGAGCTTCCAATATATTTTGGCTCTCTACACTTCAAGTATGCCCCTCAAGGGCACCACAGTTTAAATTCATATTACCTACTGATATCATTAAACCTTGAAAAAAATACAAGAATGCATAATTCTTTATTAGGTTTTGGAACTATACATATTTATTTCGTACACTTCATGTATTACGCCATTATCATTGGTCTATTCTGAGTAACCTTTCGATCTATTCCAAGATATAATTGAAGAGTCCTTGTAGAAAACACTGTAAGTGCTAAAAATAAAATTTTTCAAGACAGAGAAAGAAACTCCCTCCCTTTAGATTATTTACGTTTGGTTTGTTTTGATTGCTAAATATGCTTAAGTATACAAATGTATCACAAAGTTTCCATTTTTTGCATTAATATAGTTCAAATTCATGAAAAAAAGAATTGTATTTGAAGAAAAGTTGTTTCTCCCTAGCTAATTGGCTCTTACATTGTTTTCTACACAAGTGCCATTGGATTTACCAGCGGCACCATATTTTATCACTACCTATTGGTAACTTATCTACAAAGGGACATTAATTACCATTTGCACGTAGAACATTTTTCGTCAAAACTTTTTTTTCTTTAATTTTGCCACTTACACTGCTTTCCACAAGGACTCTTCATTACTATTTCTAATGGAACTATCTGAATTTTCTTACCGTTTCTCGGTTTAAAGTTTCTTTTCACCACTACTGTATATCACTGTTCTTTGCTCCCTCTGCTACCCTCTGATTACTCTGTCACATCTCCCCCACTGGATCCCGGAGCTTCTGTCTCAACAGTTTTTCCAGGCAACGAGCGACACCGGAGTAATTTAAGCTCGTGAAGCCAGGTGAACCGTAGTGTATAATTTTTTAATACGGCGTGTAATTAAATTTTCGCGTTTAATTGACCCGAGATAAGATTGCACCGACCATTCAGCCCGCCAAATGGGATCGTTGTTGGAGGCCAGACTCGGTTCACCAGAAAACGGGCAGCAGAGGGCTTAGAGATGATATGACGGTCGTTCCAGCTAGTCATTATTTTAAAGGACTTACGCTGCACTTCTTCCTTCTATCGTTACAATTACCTCGCATTTAACGACGCGTAACCTGCCGCCGAAGACCCTTTTAACTGTACACTTCACCGCGTCAGCGAATTAACGAATATGCCCCGTGGGTACCGTGCGACATTTCCTGCCCGAGATATCGTTCGGATGGATCCGCGAGATCTTTCCACCAAACGTGGAACATTAATAGCGAATTCGCTATCGCGCACTCACTCTGTGCTGGTGCCAGAAAATGACTTGGATTGGTTAATTCTCATAGAGCTATCTTCGTCTCTGTCGGATACAATCCAAGTCAATTTTCTGACACTAGCCAGAGTCACCGCGAGATATCGAATTCGCTATAAGTTTGCATTTTGTAGATGTAGGTATCTTATGTAGAATCGATAAACAGAATTTCAGTGACATTTTTTTCTATCTCTATTAGTTCCTGACAAATTTAACCAAATACGTTCCCGTCTCTAAATTTGAGGGCAGTTTTCAACCCTTCAACATAAACATCACTTCCGTGTGAGTAAAAGATTTCAAGGCCAAGGAATTTAGACAATGTCTGGCGACATAGTGTTTGGGTGAATGCAGTAGTACTTTCGAGGGTTGTAGAAAAGGTCTGCTGACATTTGTTTAATTCGAATTCTTTAATCCAATGATTGCCAACCTGTGGGGTCGCGAAGTGTTTTCTGGGGGTTCCCTATGGTTACTTTTAGGTGACGATTTTTATCACTTATTAATTTTAATATCGTTACATTCCTATATTCTATTAATTATGTAACACTGATTTTTCATAATTGAAAGGAAGGAAATATTTACCTTGCATTATATGGGGGGATCGCAGGTTATTTGAATATTATAAAAGGGGATCGAGTCTCCAGAAAGTTTGGGAAACACTGTTTTAATCCAATCAAAATGAGTGCAATTCATCCTTAAATGTGGAACTTCCTCGTGAAATAAGTTTTGTCTATTATTCGAAGAAAATGGTGCATCGTTCCACTTTCGTTAGTTTGTCCGTTATCCCCATAGGGAGCTAAAAGCGATTTTCGGTTGCGCGAAACAGCGAGAAGGGGATTAATTCTCGCACGCGAAACTTTCCAAGTGCTTCCTGCCCGACACACCGCACGCGTGTCTGAACTTTTAATTTCCCAAAGATTATTCCCTGAAGATTATTTCCGAAGAGGCGCGAGGCCATTTTGTGTGCACGTGAGCCGCATATAGGGCAATTATTTCTCCATTTCCAAGGATCTCGCGGATCGTTCGGATGATGGTTTACCGTGTTATTTAAGTTGAAGGAACGACTCGCGTGCGTGGTGGCCCCTTGGAAATCGATTCTTATTACCGTGCGGAGCGTACGTGCTGGAAGATCGTACAAATCCATAATTGGGGTTTTAACTTACTCGTTAACTTCTGAACTGTATTACTTTCGTTGGGAATGATACAGACGTGAACAGACTCGCTGCATCATAAAATATTATTATTTTCGACAAATATTATTATTTGCACATTTAAATCATTCTAAACAAACGGAGAGCGCATAGCAATCTCGTGGCAAACGTGTTAAGGGGTTAGACCACCTTGGCCAGGTCAAGAAATACTGCATTTTTTGGAATTTATTTCTAAGTGAAAAATACCTTTTTTTGATTAAAATTTTTCAATAAAGATATAGGTATCTTTGAATAACGTATACAATTTTCTCTCAAGTTTTCTTTAAAAACAGCGCATGTACGTTATTTCTGATGAGCAGGTTCCTGAAATAGAATTTTAACAATAGAATATTAAATAAAATTAAGTTGCCTATCGGCTGACGTTCAATTTTTTCCAGTGTTTGAAAAATAAAAAATAGCTACACTTTGAAGCAAAAAGCTCAATTTCGTGTGTAAAAAAATGGTCCTTTATTTACGCTGAAGTCAAGTAAAAATTAAAACGGTCTAATCGCTTATTCCAACTTGAGAGAATACGTTTCACATTCATCTTTATAAATCTACGTAGGTACACGAAAATCACTGTCTTGTGAAATAGACCCCCGCAGCGGCAAAGAACAAAATAAATCAGCGAAACTGTGTTTCATTATTTCAGCCGACGTTATCGCGAGAAATTACTTTATCTGGTGAGGGAATGCACGGATCGTTTCGGAAGGGAGTGGTATTTTGGTCACGTGCTGGAAGCTGTGCGTGGAAAACAGCATCTTAAATGGCGAAACCCGCACGCGCGATCCATTTTAATCGAGCTTGACACGCGCACAATGCTGCCCCGTCGGCTGGTGCGCCATTGCTTCTCCTCAATAGGAGAGAATTTTATGACGACTTCCACGAAAGCGGAAGGTACAAGTGTTGTTGGTTCCACGGGGCCTGGTAGTCTCTCTGTATAGGTTGTCATTGCCTCGGAACGACGTTGGCATATAAATGTGCCACTGTCTGTCAGGATCTGGGTGGTAGGAATATCTTCGATAAAAGTGTAAGTATGGACTACACACGTATCGAACGAGGAGAACGTTTATATGATTCGAACGTGTTGAACCTTTCGCTTCGTGGCCTTTCTGTAGTGAACGCAAGGGCGGATTTGTATATAGGCTAAGTAGCAGGGACGGCGGAGTAAATTTTTCTTAATTTTTTTTGTGGAGTTGAAAAGGGGGAGTACAAATTACAGGATCAAATTTCAACAGTCTATAAACCAGTAGTGCGCAAAGAAAAAATAAAAAATGGTAAAATGGCTTTTAAATTTCCGAATGTGGAATTCCACACACAGGAAAATGTCAAGTGTGGAGTACTCCAAACATTCCACACAACTCACGCCGGCACTGCTAAGTAGACAGCAATAATTCATTTGTGAGTTGTCATATTAAATTAATTTTAAAATTACTTAGATCTTTTCAAATTAAAATAATTGACGATGCTCTAGTTAGCTTATAGGGACGCCAAATCTTCAAATCCACCCCTGAGTGAACGCACGGAATACTTTACCGTGACACAAGACACTCTGCTGCAGATCTGGGCTAGAGTTTCTTCGAATGTAAAATAATAATGAGTATTATTGTTTCCGTATGAGTTACAATGGTCTTATTAGTTTTCTCCGCTTCCCACGTCTTCTTACCTTCTATCTACGGGAAAAATGATTGTGTATACTATTTTAGTATTTATATCACTCCATATTGTTTATTTTTATCTCATCAGTCCCAACGTCAGCCTTCCGAGGATTAATTATCACATTTTCAAATTTACACTCGCTTTTTATAACCTTTCCATCACATTTCAAAGAAATGATTATACTTTTTTCATTAACTGAAACGTTAGTTTGAAATGGGTTAGTTTCTAAACTAAAATTTTGGGTGGATTGACATTTCAGCCTAAATGACCTCTCACACAGAAAAGTTTTGATTCCATAGTGGTCTGAGTATAAAAACATTTTTTTGCCCTGAGCATTTTGTTGATAATTTCATTACAACCTTAATTTCGAAACGAAAGTTTTGTGTTTACGCCACTATTGCGCCGATAGCCTCAATTGAATGTTTCTTTTTCAAGTGGTATAAAAAATAGCGACATTTCAGGATTCTATGTGTCGCGAGCGGGATTTTTTCAAATTAATGCACGCATTGACAGGAGAAAATGAGTTTTCCTCGTGGTGCAAATAATTTCGCGTCTCCTAGCGAAGTCGCGGCAACTCGAAACAATATCACGCGGGAATATTGAATAAAGACCGACTCGAGCGACGGTTTATCGATCCCTGTTTAATCAGGCTTCGATGGGAGGAAAATCCCGCCGAGCTGACAGGTAATAATAACGTGACATCGTTTCAGCGACGCGAAACTTTTCATCCCCAGCTTCGCTGTGTGGTCAGTGTAATTTTCGGGGTGATATCATCCTCTTCGTCGCACTTTAACCCACGGTCCCTACGGCTTCGCATCAACTCACCCCAAACTCGATGAAGTGCTTTGTGGGTCGTGATATACAAGGGAGCTCATGGAACCTGCGTTCAACGCAGATTCATCTGCGTTGGTTTAGCAACCAACAGTGATAAACAGTTGGAAAATTCCGGCCCCAAAAGCATCCAGGTCGAACTTCAGGGAATCTTCTTTAATGGAATTTATACGAAGAGATTATGACGTCCACTCTCCCGAGGCGCAGCGGCGTACAAGAGCATTCTTCCCAAACTGACCTTTTCACTTCTACTTTGAAGAGGAAAGTGTGGTATTTTTGCAAGTAGAACGATCTTCTTTGCTTTCTACCGTGACTGATTTAATGGTATTTAAAATTTATTTTAGAAAGGGAGTTCAATAGCTTTTATAAAAAATGGATTTGAACTTTTTTTTGTCATCCTATTTTTATAATGTAGGGGGGGGGGGGGACTTTATATAGCAAATGTCAGCGCAGAAATAAACAGCATCAAGAGGATAAGAGAAATTGTTCTGATCTCGAATGTCAACTTTCATTTAGTAAGTTATTTTACAAGAATATCATTGAAATGGTAAAGCGATTATTGATAATAGCTTTACCATTTCAATGATATTCTTGTGCTATTATCAATAATCGCTTTACCATTTCAATGATATTCTTGTGGATCGACTAAAACTAAACAAAACACTCTGTACAATTCCATTTTCCTAACGAAAACAGTGTTCTCTATATTAAATTGTAACCTTCCTATCTATATTTCTGTTCAGCTCTGGAAATATATTTATTTAAACCAAATTATCGCCCAGCATTGCCCATAGCCATGATAATCTTCAATGGAAGCACCTGACTAAGTGTTGGATGTAATTAAACTCCCACCTTGGAATATTTTTACAAAGGCGTGCCTTTCGCTTCAGTTTCCTTTGCGTCGAAGACGAAAACCTTCTTTGCCTAGTAACTTCCCTCGCACAAATGAGACGTAAGTTCGAACTTAAACGGCGGTTAGGGGAAAGTAATAAAAAAACTCTTAATGACAAGTTCGCAAACAGGTCGCTTTTGAGATAAAAGAATTCCCTCGCCAGGGAGCGAAGCCTTGCACGTTCAGCCGTAATTGAGTCGCGTCTCACACTTTGACACTTTAAAATTAATGTTTTATCACAAGTTGGATTGCTCTTTGAAATTATTCATCCCTTCGTGCTATCGGTTTCATCTTGCTCCTTCGTAATACCAGGTCCTACTGTTACAAAGGTGATAAATAATTGAATTAATAATGATTACTAAAATCGTAAATACTATTCGACACGGTATCATGATATATTCAATCATACATCTACACTACCTGTCTAAAATATTTGATTACCTGTTCACATGTAAGTTTGATAACAGAGAAAATAGAATAAAAGTTAACATAGTCGATTATTGCTTGCCTTTATCAAATTGCTACTCGTTGGTCTTAGTATATGTGCAATGTTGTTATTTAAATACATAGATGAGGATATTATTGTTGTTTTTCGTGATTGAACTGTTCAGATCCTAATAAACTTATATTCAATTGTTTTGCTTCAATATTCTTTAATCACATCCGAGTATTGGTAATGTTATATTTTATGATTGATTATAAGGTAGATGACGCAGTCGTCGATAATTTGAATTAATATTCAGATTTTATAAGGTGTTTGAACAATATTGTGTAAAGGACAAAATTGCAAGTTAATATTTAAGTCTTTATCTACATATATCATCACAATATTGTTCAAAAAACTTATAAAATCTCAATATTCAAATTATCGACGACTAAGCCTAAACCTATCGGCGACTGGGTCAACTACCTTATAAGAAAAACATTTGATCCACCAAAATCTACCGTCGTGTCTCAGAATTAGGAAGATTATGGTTATCGATAATAATTATAATAATACTAAACAAATTGCAATTCGAAAATCACTTTCAAAATAACAAAATAGAATGAAACGATTCCAATGAGCTAAAAAGTATCCAAGTGGGAATACAAACATATGGCAAAATGTTTTATTTTTTTATTTTATCAGACGTAGCCATAATAATTGGTTAAACACTTTCGACAAGTTCCCCTATTTAATTAAAAAAAAAGAACTCAAGCCCTCTACTTCCCTTCCATCACTTCTCCGCTTTGAATTTGTCGAATAAGAGGGAACTATGTGCATACCGAGCCTTCAAGGCTCAAAGCGAGTGCATTTCCCATTCCGCAATTGCACGAGATTCAAAGTCAAAGTGAAACTCAAATGGCGCAACAGTCGAAGCACGCGTTCGACCACGCACTCGTCGAGGAATCAAGGAAGTATTGCCAAGTTCTCGCGAGCGTCGTTCCTTAAAGATCTGCGAACTTAATTTATACCGTTCGCGAATCGTTTCGGCGATTCACTTTGGTTTTATTCGCACGTGGGCCGTGAATTACGATCACCTCAAATAACCGGAAGAATGTAGATTTACGGTGCAACGAATCCATTCATTTCCCGGGAGCCCGGCGAGATGGAACAATAGGGCGCGACTATTGTCGAATTTAAATAATCGCGCGAGCTCTTTTCATCAGCGGCGCATCAGGCTGCCTCCGTTTCAGCCAGTTTCACAACTTTTCATCGTTCCTCGGATCCGCGAGCTCCGGCTACTCCGACTTCCCGAACTTCCGGCAACTTGGGCACCTTTGAACTTTGCACGTCACGAAACCGCCTCCTTTATTCGATATGATTCAATTTCGCGCAGACTCTGTGATTTTCGGTGGGAAGAAAATTACATTGCCGATAAATTGCGTGGAACATTGGCGGGTGAAGAAACAATTCTTTCTGCTCTGGGAATAACTAATGAATAAATGAATTATGTAATTACTAAACGGTAAAGCAGAAGATAAAAGAAATTATAGTGTCTGCGGTAACATTATAGATGTAATTTAAAGTGAGATTTAATAATGCAGACATCTCGTTGAATCTCGCCCCTTACACTTGGAAATACATGTAATTACATAAATTAGATAGGAGGAGTAAATGCAGTATTTATATCTGATATTGTAATTTCCAAGTGTAATTAAGAATACCTGGGGTGCTGTTATTATTATATTTGTATCACGCAAATTTTGCAGATGGAATGCATAGATATTCCTAATTTGTTAACTTAGGAAGTCGAGTTAGCTCGATACTTACGCGAGACTTCCTCTGCGTTGGGCAATAAATTTTAGTAATTCATTAGTCCTTGTAGAAAACTTTGTAAGCGCAAAAAATCAAATTTTTCGATAGAAAAAATCTACAAGAATTCTTCAATTATACCGTTAGGGAACTAGTTTTTGATCAGTTTAGAGGGCTTCCCGCTTTAATATTTATTTTTAACCTAATAAAACTTTCAACCATAGACTTTTTTTATACTAAAAGATGAATTAATGTTTACACTTTAAGGAAAAATTTTAAAAAGTTGAAAATTACTATAATGTAATTATTTATAAGGTTAGGGAATAATAATGTGACTATATAGGAACTAGTTTTTGATCATCTGAAAATATATGGGAACTAATTTTTGATCAGGTCAGGAACCAGTTTGAATTTTCTTTTTTTATGTTAGTAATTATTTCAAACAATTATTTAAGGACATAAACTGAAAAGAACGATTTATTTCATGAACTGATCAAAAATTAGTGCCTGATCAAGAACTAGTTCCTTAACGGTACACTCGTGTAAAAGAAGTAAATAGTATTATTCGTTGAGAAATCACGTTGATACACTTTTCGAATGTTTCCTACCGATAAGCCTCTCAGTTAACAGGCTAATCATATTCAAAATGGACACCAGCACACTAAACTTTAAATGTAGGGGAAAAGTGTCTAAAACACCCCCTTAAGGCATAATTCCTATTACAATACATAAATGCATATTACTTAAATAAAAATAAAATAGTTTTTGTAACTTAGTCTATCTACCTCATCATTGGCTTAGATCAATTTTAGCTACCTAATCAATTATATTTTTTATTCGAATTTTTGTGAAGGCATACTAAAGGATCATTTTGTACACCATTTACCCCGAGGGATCGTTTTAGACACCTTTCCCCTAGCCGATAAAGAGAACGAGACCACCTGCACAAAATTTCACTTACAACTTACTATTACCATCAATTAATATATCCATATTCATTTTACTGTACACAAGCGTCCACTGTTCAGCGTTCGTCGACCGTCGACCCAGCGAAAAATAATGCACTTCTTGAAACTTCTCGCTGGTTCTCAAGAGGAAAAAAAAGTGGCAGGCGCAAGAGCAAACCAGCCTTCTCACCCCATTATGTATGTGCCGAGGTGGATAGTAGACCAGCCACGTGGCGACAGCTGTGAAAATTACTCGCCTCGAAAATTCCACCCTTAATCACCGCCGTGGAAAGCGATTTTTAAACAGGTCAACGCCCCCCCTCCCACCAACGAATTTCCATTAGCGGATAAAGGGGCCACCTAATAAGCAAACCACCCGAAGCTTTGATTGGGTTAGACGGTTAGACGTTGCTAGAAACTTTGACTGCGCTATCCTGCGAAGCCACGAGCGAAGTCCGACCGTAACGGCTGATCAAGGAGCTACCCACCGCGTAAACGGGATAAAGCCCCTTCCTCCCTTCCATAATAGGTTGTTACACCGCGACCACCAGCCAGCCAAGTTTAATTGGACAGATAGGTTCCTAGTAGGCAGTGGTCCTAATTCTGCCACAAAGGGTTCGATCGAACTGCACGATATGAAGGGTCACGGACGAGACCTGCGATGTATTTTTCAAATTGGAGATACTGTTTCCTTCTATCGGTTTGTGCGTATCGAAATATCTGAGATTTCACTTTCGATGTACAGGTGTACAGGAGGACAAGTTTCATGGGGTGGTTAAATGATTGACAATAATATTGCCGAATGCAGTTTTGTTTATTTAAGTTTTAAGTTTTTTTAATTTTTAAGGTATTGCGTTTGTTGGGATATTGAGATGTTTGGAGAATGAGGAATTTGAGGGGTGCTTTGAAATTATTGAGGGCATTGATTGGAATAAAGCTTTACTGGCGGTGTAGCTTGCAATAAGATTCAAGATTTTTTCATAGAAGTGGGTAATTTGGAGAAAATGAATTTTTTTTTTAATGTTATTGAAGTGTGGAGTTTATATGAGTTATGGAATTTTGAACATGCTAACCACGGTATTTATCGTAAAGCTATGTAATTCAATATTTCAACAAATTTTGCACCCATGAAATACAATATTCTACTAATTTCAGAATACAGCTTTTTTGCATATCATTCATTATCGCAAAATTTATATAAATATTATCAAAGACCCATTCCTCCATTTTTATAAAATCTGAATAAAATATTTTCCCTGACAATTTCAATTTATGTCCTTCCTTTCTTTACATAATCTAACCCAGATTATTTCTAACAATCTTTCTATGAAATTTCTCTGTATCGCTTTTCCAAAGTCCATACCAAGGTACATACTTTCCTTTCAAGCACAATGAGTATCGCAAAAACCGAAAAACAAACTAATAAAAAAGTTCTGCCCGTTGGTTCTAACTAAGTTTTCCTCTATCCCTTACTCAGACTTTCTTGATTACACACTTATAAATCCTCTAATTAAGTTTTAAAATGTGAAGAAAGTGTGTTATTATTTAAACTAGTGAAAGAGTGATGCGATGTCCTCTTAAGAGATTGCTTCCCTCAAAGAAAGACGCGGATTCTGCTTTTAATAGCGCTGATTAAGCTCCAACTATGTAGTTAAGTGAGTTATAATGCGACAAGTGGACGAGTTCGTCTACTACGAGATTGCACTGCAAGCGATCGAATTTAATAGAATTAATTTGGCAAGACATGCGCGTAAACTCCGTGGAGTAGTGTGTAGTTGGAGGATATCTATCAAGGACAATTCGGAACTTGATAATCCAATAACGGGGAAGACGATAAGCATCGCGAGAATTTGATAACATAGGTACGTCAACCGTACTATTATAAAGGGCAGATGGGCATTCCTTGCCTCTTGAGACTAAACTTTAATTAACCGCCTCTCTTACGATACAGTAATAGAACGAAATATGGAACGATCCAGAAGCTGGCGCATATTTTGCTTGCACAGAAGTGTTAATGTTTTCTTTTTTATTTTTATTTAAAATAAAGAATTAGAATTTTCTCGTTGAAGTTTGCACTGAGAAACGAATATCAATGAATGAAATCTTCATATGAATGAAGAATCTATTCAAAATTTAGATTGACTAGGTTCCTTAATATTATTTTTAAGAGGAGAATTAAGTTTTTAGCTTCTTTACTTTTAAGGGATTTTTCAAAACATATGGTTTTGATTCATATAGATTTTACTACTGATATTTCGTTTTATAATCTTCTATTTTACACTAGGGTTATCTGTACCAAGTCAGTACATTCGAAAGTACCTCGTATAAAAAAGCCCTTTACCGTCTGTTTCGAGAGATCATCAAACGAAGGTTAACATGTTAACAGAAATGTTCCTCGTGTATTTTAACCTTTTGCACTCCAACTATGCCTCAAGAGATACCAAAGTTTAAACCGACGGAATACTAATTTCATGAAATTTTAAAAAATGATAGTACTTGTAATTTGTAGGATTAAATGAAGTACTGGTTTTGGAATTACCGTATTTAATAGCCACAGCGTTGAATTAGAATATCCTTGCTCCGTTAATACTCGAATAAATTGGAGTACAAAACAAATCTTTAAATATAAGAATTTCTCAGTTTTTCAAACGATAAATCTTACATTTCGAATTTACATTTCGTAAAATTATAAATTATGTATTCCTACTCGACATAATCCGAAATTCGATCACTCCGAATATTCGAAAACTTCCATGTTCGAGTATTCGAATATTCGAAGACATTATTCGTATTTAAAATTATTCGAATTATTCGAATATTCGAATATTTACAGCTCTACTTCAGAATGAATCTCCGCAGAAAAAACTTGCTACTTACATACACCTCTGTTCTCCACACTCACGCGAAGTTTTACCGAAATCAGTAGGGGAGACCGGGGCTAGTTGACTAATTTTTTACATTCCGAATTTTTATAAATATGCCATTGTTATTTTTTTGTCTTGCTGCATACCAAAAGTTTACAAATTACATTAGGTATACAGGCTTAATTTTTAAAATCGTTTTAATTGAGTCCACGTTGTAGTTTTTATGGTATTTAGAGTAGTGAGACGAATAAGTCAACAAACCCCGGCTGCGGGGTTAGTTGACAAATACGATGGGGTTAGTTGACTTGACATTTACTTTTCAGTTTTAAACCTTTGCTTGCGAATGGCGCATATATACGCTGTCACAGTACATCAATATATATGAAAAACGAATATATACGCTACCAATTCCACCAATATAATATACGAAACGCGCACATATGTATACTACGACCAATATTTTTTTAATTTTTTTTTCACTCCGTCACAGTGTTATTTTTTTATTAATTATCATGGTGTTAGATAATGTAATTATTCTGTACTTATTTATTATGCTCTATTTGGAAGGCCTGAGAATTTGAAGGGATGATAGGGTGTAAAACTGGTAGGGGAGAGTTTGGAAGAATTTTATGGTGGGGGAAGTGGACTTGAGCAGCTAAACTCTTTGCCTCGACTGCATCTTGAGGATAAAAATGCAATTACTAGTGGTATTCCTATGCTTAGTCAAGTAACCCCGTCCGACATTGTTAACATGTTAAGGGCCGTACGTACGAAACCTTCACGCACCGGATAAAATAAAATACCATAAATTATAGTCAAGGTATCACGTTTTCACAAAATATGCATGAAAAAACATCAAGCAGTACTTAGTGGACAAAAATTCATAAATAGTCGAAATAAAAATATTTACTTCCCGCCAACCTTTTTAGATTTTTCATTCTCACTGACAGAATACGCAAATTTTTGTCACGGCGACACATTAAATGGCAAGCTGGACATTCATATGCTTCAATATCGCGAATCGCCGAATAATTTATTCCATAATACAACAATTAAATGGAATTAGTCAACTAACCTCGTTAGCCAACTAGCCCCGGTCTCCCCTACTTACGGGTTGGGAACATTTCCTTGTATTTAAGTTATTTCGTTGAAGTTTCAGGTGTCTCAGCTGGTTAGCAGATTAATTACAGAATACCAGATCCTTTTACATCGAGTGCAGCGATTTCGTTTCATCGCCGATACAGAAGAATGGCGGAAACGTCTACTCGAAAACTGCCATTGGCTGAGTTGTTTTATCGATTAGCCACGAAATTCTCATGGTAGGGCCGGAAGCTGGGCATAAATTGGGTTTATATCGGCAGTAAAATTCCCCGTGGCCTTACAGACTAACGAAATGAAACCGGTACCGACGCAAAATGTCCTTGTTATCGAATCGATGTTATATCTCTCGATACCAGCGTGCCCCGCGGAGCCTGCAAATATAAAACTTTCTCCCACAGTTTTATTAGGCTGTTACTCATTAACGAGTGTATTAAACGACCAACGGTTAATTTACCTACGCTTTCGGAGTTTTCACGATCCTCCTGGACCTAACGGGCCACTTGATACTTAACGACTGAAATTTCAGATAACCACTGAAATAATTCCTACATCCCTGTTCCTTCATGGTAGTACCTTTAATGCAGCTTTGCGATAAAACGAACATTTCCGTACGGGAACAGCATTTCTTGTGTAACGGGGGCGTTAGTCGTGTAAACGACTGGGAGTTCATAAACGAGAGATAAGGAATGGGAATTATTTACCAAGTTTTAAAAATTGTTCCTATTATGAAAATTATCTAAATGGTTCGTCGTATTGAGAACTGTGAAGAAAAGGAGAAGTTTTTCAATTTCTCTTACCTTATAATTTTTCTAAACGTTGCAAGTATTACTGTTAATTACTGTTGATTAATAATATAATCTATGAATATTAAATATTTCGTTAGTACATTAATGGTTGTATAAGGATGCCTTGATTCTTCGTTTTTTATTGGATTCAACTACGTAACGACGATCGTTAAAAAATTGAAGAGTCGTATTATCATAGAGCATAGTATTACCATTCCCACACAGCACACTTCGTTGCGGCAAAGTTGCAGGATGGTTGCAGTAACCTTGCGATGTTGCATGGTTGCAGCGACGTTGCCGTGCAACATTGCACTGAGTGGACATAGAATTGTTGCTGCATAGTTGCGGCAACCTTGCGTGATTCGTTGCCATCTTGCACCGCAAGTATCCTGCAACTATGCTGCAACGAGAGTGTGCTGTATCGGTTGGCACGTAGAACATTTTCCGCTGAAATTTTTTTTTTTAATTTTGGCACTTACAGTGTTTTCTACAACGACCTTCAATAATTTTCTGAGGAAACAGTTGTGGTATTGATTTAAGGGTGGATTCTCGTGTAACAACGCCCGAAATTTACGATTTTTTTTTGGAAAAAACTATTCTTAATATTGCACTAAACTCTTTTGGGTTATAAGGTTATGATTTATAACGCGATCTTCTAAACGAATTGTTTGAAAACAAAGGGAGGAAATGCTTCCTATTTTCTGATTCTCAATGGGGTATCGAGGAACTATCATTTAGGTGACCTAAGATCAAAATTTCAGTCACCTCTCGTGGTATACGCGGGTACCGTGCAGAATATTACAATATCGGGCAATTTAGAATAAGTGGCAACTGCGCTGAGGCACAGCTGGTTATTACGTATAAACCTATCAGACACCTTACGCTTTTGGGAATTAAAGTCGTGTGACGTCAACGATGGCCATGCACTCAACCAATTTGCATAAAGAAGGCTTCCCCATTAATTGCTGACCGTATTCGCGCTCGGTTCTCTCTAAAAAATTTCGATAAAAATCCAACCCCATTTTCGATAGAAGTAACTATCCTTAAAGTTAAATTTTCCTTTTTCCATTGCGTTAATAAAATAACTAATACAAATTTTTCACATTTTATATAAAATATTACAAATTAATTTCATTTGTAACGATACCTTGTAATATTGTAAAAATAATACTTCGTAATAAACGAAATCCACCAGCACAGATATTTTATATCCATTAGTGGCATTTAACAGTGGATAATGATTATTATTTGAGAACTCAGCCGTGCCTCCTTATCAATTCGAACAGAAACCATCTCTGGAAAGAATGTCAATGAGATTTCGCTTTTAATTAATTTCAAGTAACGCTGGTCGACACTCTCACAGAACAAGCAGTTATCCCGCAAACCATTTTGTAACTCCAAAATTTTCCAAAACTTGCAGCAACGAGTTACGTAACAAGCTGAACGTGTAGGCGCGTTAGGGGGATTAAATGTAATAAAACGATCACGTAATTGTATCACGCGCTTGTACCGAGCTCCCTGTATCCAACGACAGTGTGTGGTACGAAATAATGAGAAGTCACAAATCACACCGTGCGATTGAACATGCACCACCAATCACTTGCTGAACTTGTTACCGCGCGTTCGCTATACGATTGAAAATAAAATGCCTGTTTGAACGCGCTTTTAAAAATAGAATATCTGCATTCTTCATTTTAATTAACAATTTACTGCTTTTCCTCGAAGTTAATATTCTTAACGTGCTCGTAGTTAAATATTTTCGATGCTATCAGAGAGAATTGATTTAGTTGGCCTTGCCGGCATGTGATTAATATTTCATTTAAAAAAAAGTGTGAGATGGAAACTTGGCGCGAGGTTGAAATTTGAAATCACGCAGCTAGAATGAATTCGATCATTCGAGGAATTTTCATATTCCACGTACGAGGTGGAAATATTCTCAAAAAATTTCGAATTCTGCAACACTTCGGAACTGGAAAGAATTTGCATCGATTATTCGGCAAACGCAGATAATTTTACTGAATTCTGTATATACATTTTTTCCAATTTTTTCAGAATGTACAACACAGGTTTTTCTTTAATAAAAGGTTTTCTGCAGAAAATCTTCTAAATTCTAAACACGAAAGCTCCACTAACTAAATCATCTAACAAATTCCCTCTCCTTAAACCAGAGATGAGCAAAAATTTTATTGAAATAAAATTTCGAATAACGAATGAAAGTTGAAACGGTCGACGATTATAAAAATTCACATTCGTCGAATAAATTCTCGTTGAATAAAAAAATTATCTTTATTCGCGAAATAAATTTTGGCCGAATAAAAAAATGACCTCTATTCGTCGAATACCTGATTTAAAGTTAAAGTAACATTTATTCGATCCGTTATTTAAATAATTCTTTATTTAATTAATGCCCAACTGTGCCTTCAGCCCTCACTATTATTCACTCTCAAATCCATTTTATTTCACCATTACAAAAAAAACAACATCCTCGATCTCCCCTTAATTTCCATCTTTGACTCGTCAACATATTCAATTTCAACGCCGTTCCTACGCCACTCTTTCCCATTCCTTTTTTCAGAACCAGACCGTCCCGCAATTACGATTCTTTATTCCAACGATAAAGTATTCCTTTATCTACAATCAATTTGCAGGTTGTAGGTGTACCAGTCGACGAGCGCATCGATAATCGCGGCTCAACATGGCGACGGAACTTTATACAACAACAAGGCCCGGACAAGGCAACGATTTCTTCTGGCCCCGGTTTCTGTCTGTTAATTGGTCGATTTACATACGGCGTGTTTCGATTATCGCGTGCGTCGAGGTGCACGATACCAAACTGTGTCGTGTAATGCGTGGATTATCTTTATGCATACGACCGTCATACAAGCCGAGCAAATGCAACGTACAGAAGGTCGGCAGGGGTTTCAAGCTTTTATTTGCGCGTGTGCAATTTTCCTGCTGCTTCGTGATTAACACTTGGAGAATCAGGGAAAAATGAGAATGATTGAAAAATGATGAAACTGATAGTACATAGGTAGTATTTTTATAAAGACTATACCATTCCTTTGTTGCATCGGAAAAATCAACACAGAACACGATTTTGGCGTGCTTTCATGTTGATATTTTTTGAAAAGCATTGGAAGTATTATTCGAGAGTAATCGAATGTTGACTGTGGAACAATCTACGTGCAGAATTTGCATTGTACTATTATAGTATTTTCTATTAATGAAAATTTAATGTTTTATGTTATCTAGTAGCGCAGGCAGAGAGAGGCTTTGTAAAAATAAAAGAAAATTGGATTTTATGCTTTAAATAAATTTTTATAATCGCCTACTGAATTTTATTGAATTTTTATTAAATATATTTTTATCCGTTCAACTCGTCTCCCCTTAACATTAAATCCTGAGTGTGCTGCAAATGTTACTAATGGATTGGCGAGATCCTCCTGATGAAAATGAGCCCAAACTCGACCACATTTGGGCCATTTTTAATTACACGTGAAATACACTCGGTTTTTGGAATTCGAAACAAACTTAAATTATGTAGATATAATTGAAAATAGTCAGAATAAGGTCGTGTTTAGATTCATTTTCATCGGAGAAAATTCATTATCCATTGGTAGTACCTCCATGAAGATTAAATCCACAATTATATATATATAAACATTTAAATTGTCAGTAGTATCAGCATGCTTTCAAAAGACACGCAAGCTTGAACATACTCTCTCGCTAGAAGCAATCGTTTAAGAAAATTTAGACTTGAAAGGGAATTTTCAAAAACCTTGCGCCACCCAAAATGGTAATTTTACTTAGACCCAGCGTTTCAAGGCGCCGGGGTGTCGTTGAGAATATTAAATGCTGAAATCGTCACGGTCGCGGCCAGGTGGCACGATCGTGTATCGCAGGTACTCCCTGCACGCCACTTTAGCTTCTCTAACACGGTCTGCATGTCAAAGGGTGGCAATATGGGGCCCTGGAATTCCATTGATCAATTTGTAACGTCGAAGCACGTGCACTTTGTTTAGAAACGGCGCGTTCCGCGATACCAGCGATAGATATGAACCGGCGAGTGACATGGTACCAATATCTGGAATCGTGTTCAGAGTTTGTTTCAAATATATACGAGGGCATATATCGAGTAGTTTTATTCATGGATGGAAAACAGAATTGGAAGGTCGTGTTTTTTTAGTTAAAGGGGGAGGGGGTCGGATGCAAGGGCGTCGTGCAAGAGTTTGGTTTGTTTAGATGTTCAACACTATCGCTGCGGATGCCGCTGAATGGGGCATGTGCGTTGAAACTGCTGTTGTGGCATTAGGATCGAAGTTAATGTGTGATTGAATCAGATGCTATAGTGTTATGGATCGGAGCCGGGAGAGGCATGTGATTGATAACCTACAGCGAATGTGTTAACGTGACACTGCAAATTGCTATCCAGGCATATAGGGAGGCAGAGAAGTGTGCGCAGATTTTGATGTCATCATTTGAGTAATTGGGAATTAGATACTTGTTGCGTAATTCGAACGGCATGTTGCAGTGGCATTGGAGGGTGAAGAGTGCGTTTCAAGAGACATAGAATTTTGCTATTCTATATTTGGATGGAAGATGAATTGAAAAAGTGAAACAAGTTTGGCTGGGACTCATTACTGCTTTAATAGTTAGTACATATTTAGAAAATGTTTTCTAAGTAGGTATTTAGTTTTGAATTTGAACCTCTGGTTTAAGAGTATATTAATATTAATTGTGGTCAGTTAATTCAAACAGTACCTATGTACTAATAATTATTTGATGAATATGTTAAACAAATTTAAAATACTTACATCCTCTTATTCTTCACTGAAAGCTCTATAAATTAAATTCAGTGTCTCTTTGATAATTACAGCCCTTTTTATTTCAACATTCTCGTTAATAGAGAGGCAGTACAGTGGCCCACAGCTTTATTCGTATAAAGTCAGAATAAGAATACATTGTTAAAGCAATTATTTTGCGTAGATTCGCATTATTTGTTTCTTAATTTTAATATTAAAAGTAAAACTACACGCATATTATGGTCAAGAATTTTAAGAATGACTATTATACTATGTCTTTAATGAAAGGAACTCAACAGTACAATATTGGACGAAGCGAAGGTCGAACGCATTAATGTCAGGTATAGTTCAAGAATATTCAAAGGTCTTAATCTGAGCTTCCATTTCATTCACGATGGCCACATTTTTAATTATCCACGAATCCCGGAAGGACTGTATTCATTGAATAAACGTCGTCAAGCTGTCGTCAAGTATCATTTACATTGATGACTCTGTGCAGTCGATGCGGATTTAATGAAGCTACTCTAATTGCGTCTACGCCTCACGTTGTGTGCTTTCATTTAAACGATGCCCTTCGCTCTTGTACTTACTCAAATAATTATACCAACCACTTAATTCATCCAAGAAAACGTGGGTCATTCATTGAGAAGAATTACACGGCGGGTTACGAATTATATGCACAGTATTTAATTGGATCATATTATAAAAGGGTGCGTTGAAATTTTGCTGCCGAGTGTGAAGAGTGGCTCTCAACCATGTAAAACCTTTAAATTAAAATTCCATACCGGTATTAAATTTTGTAAAGGTAAAACAACTCGTTGTTCGTAGAATTAAATGAATTACAGATTCTGAAATTAAGTTCAATCCTTGGACCACGAAGATTAAATATCAGAATAATCTTTTGTGCCAGACTTTGATTTTGTTTTTATGTAAAATTTATTTTCTTAAAATAGTGATGCTAATAGATAATGAGTAATGCAAGCATAATAGTTATGTTTTGACCTTGCATTTGCGAGGCGAGGGTTAACTGAGAAGAATAAGTGTTTATACTAGATTTTGAATTTTTTACGATCTAAAAATCTTATTCCTTCAAGCAGTGACACCAATAAATAACGAGTAATATGAGTAATGTCAATTGGGCTCAGAAGGACCCTGCATTCGCGAGGAGAGGATTAAATGAAAAGAATATTTGATTATAGCAGATTTTAAATTTTTTCCGATCTAAAATTCTTATTTCCTTCAAGCAATGACGCCAATAAATAATCCCCCGATTAAAGAGGAGCAAGAGGAGGCGTGCGTGCGTCGTGTTCCACCATTTCGAATTTATCGTCGCCTTTACACGGAAAATCGCATTTCCAAGAAAACAATTTCGCGGTGCAAAATAGAGGAAGCTGGAGACCGGGGGGTGGAATATGGGTAAAAGCCTTTCACGTTATTACGCGCGTACTCGTCAACTCACGCACCACACACTTCACGTTCATCGATCTTCGCGCGCACGAAAGGCACGGGGATAAAACGTCGCGCGCGATTAGTATGCGACTAAGGTGGTGTGAGATTTCCGTGAAATAAAACGTTTCGAGACGTGGCACACGCTCCCCGAGGAAATAACTTCCGCACCGTTCTCCGTGCTCTTTTTAGATGGGGAGGAAAGCCTTGCAGAGTGAATTCTTCGTGTCACAAAGCCCTCGACGTAATTACGATCTCACGAAATATTGTAGATGACTTGGAACGGGCGGAGCTTGACATTTATTGTTTGGTAAACGGCGGAGTTTATTCATTTACGATGGCGAAGTGGATGCAGTGGACGACTGAATAATTTGTTTTACCTAATTTGGATCTCGTCTAGACTAATGCGCTCTTAATTTCAGGACTGCGTTGGGGTGGGGTGGTTGCGATGCACTGGTTATCTACTGAAATTACTGAACATAGTTTATCTGACACCCCGTATTAACTTTTCGTGTATACACGTCAAATGTTTGTTGTCCGGATTGAACTATATTTAACTTACCCTGTAATTGTTGTATAAAGGACACTTCATACGGGGCTCCATCTGAAAATTACAAGTAGCTGAAATTAGTTTCATTGAGGCAGGGTGAATTGACCAGTGAATGAACAGCTAAGCGTTTTTTCAGTTTCAAATAACGATAAAAATTAAATAATGTTCTAATTAATTAATGAAACAAGAATTTGTAAATAGGCTTTAAAAATGTCTAAAAAAATTGTTTGTGCTTTTTGACTTTAACGACGTCTGAAATAAATCATAAAAATGTAATCAATACCCAATATACTAAGGTCGTGTTCAGATATATCGGCCGGTGAATTCGGTTTCGCGAGCAGCGCGCGAGGAGAAATCAGCCACCACCACCTGACGATCGTGGATTGGCAGTTGGAGTTGCTTGGGTTTTTGGTGAGAAGCTAGAGAAAAGGAGCACCGAGGCAAGCAGCGAGTGGTGGGAGAATACCCCTCACGAAACTCACCGGCCAATAAATCTGAACACGACCTTAGTGAATGAACAAAATACCCAATAAATAAACACCTTGTACCCAGTGAATGAACGCAAAGAATAATACTTCATTTCCCGACGAGAAAACACTGAAAACCCTACAAAAATAGAAAGGAAGTTTAGGTTAGGGACCTAACATAAGAATATTAACATATAATCTATATATTATAATAATAGGAACTTGACAAATTTATTTATATCAGAACACAGTTTACACAATACAATGGTTAACTGTCATCGTTCGTGTTTTCTTACTAGGTTTCTCGCCGTGAATGGCAGCAGCCGAAATCACAAAACAAAAAAATTAATAAGCGACCAAGACGTTCATAGATTCAAAAAATATTAGTACACCGTCATCTAAATAAATTTTCCTTCATTCTGAATATAAGATCATTGTTTTCAATAGTATTCTTGTTACACACGAAAAGAATCAATTTATTCATTCACTGTTCACTGTTCATTTACTGGTCAATTCACCCTAATTCACTTTTGACGAACGATTCACTTTATTCACAATTGTTATTCCCATTCTCCTACTTATCTATTAACAGATATCCGGTGTTATTCTTATCTAAAAAACGAGGTACCAAACTAGAAATTGTTATTCTCCACTCCCTACTTATTATTCGATGTAAAATCATCATCTTTCGATTTGTGTCATCCGTTAAACATAATGTTATTTACGTCCATTATTCTTGATTCCCTCCGGCGCGACTTGTTGTTTTCACGGAAACCACTAGCGTTTAGAAAACGGGATGTAATAGCAGGCTACCCTTCGGCAGGTTCCAAACAAACGGTGTAATCGGTGGTGATTACAAGCCGCGAGTTCCGCGAATCAAAGATTGGAATACGGACAGGACGAAATTGCGCGCGGTCACGAAAGAGTTCCACGTCGTTCAGTGTGACGGGCCCCGTGGATCGGGCGCCAGACAACCTCGGTAGAAGGACGAAACTCATTTCTATCTTTTTCCAGAGGTTGCATAAGGTTATTTGGTTTAAAAGGACAGAAAAAAAGTAGCAAGATTAAAAGGAAATGGAATTTAGTCGCAGCAGCTCGGGGAATTTAAACTGGATGCCACGTGGGTTTCGAATTTTGAATTATTCCATGTGAACCACTGTCATGTTGTCCCGTGTCCCTACTTCATACCATCAGCTTCGAAATACCTATATCTTCATAGAACTGTAATAAGGTTCACACGAATGTGATTTAAAATGACTAATTATACCTCATTTGATCTTGCGATATAATTGTATTATGGAATTATTAAAGTTGGTTACTTTTATGAGGGACACCTATAATAAAAAAAATGGACCTTGAAGTTCAAAATCGAGGTCAATTTTGCGGTACCTTTTTTTAACAGATCTCCATCGATTTTATTGTAAGTGTGTAGAATCGCTTGCGAAGTCCGCAACAAATAACCTTTTTGCACTCTATTTTTCATGGAGATTGCATTCACTGACATCCAAACTTTTATTACTCCTAAATTGTCTTCTAAGAAATATTAATCATATTTGCGAATTCTGTTGTTTGGTAAACGGATAATCAGTTACGCGAAGCGCACAATGACTGACTGCTGATCAAAGTGAGGACTGGCGAATTTCCGGGCAGCCTTGGAAATGCTAAACCTGCAATCTACAGTGCGAAATTCTGATTATAAGTCCGATTCGTGTTACGCAATCTCGTATCCTCAAGGAGCCTCGGCTCGGCTTGTTGCTACGTGGCTGAGTTTTTCCCTCTGCGCTCTCCCTAGACGAGATCTCATTAATGTTTACCTCGGTGCGCGTCTGCCTTTGTAAAAATTTAAATGTGGAACGCGTCGTCCGCCATTACTTGCGGCAAAGCTGCTCTAAAGGAACGCTGAAAGAGCGTATTACACTTCAATTAAATCCTTTGATTCCCGTGCTCGCTATATTTACTCTCTCCGCCCGTTGTCGTGGATCTGTTCCCTCTCGCCTATTAATTACTCGAATAAAAAAGGGGATAGCTTTTTTTCCTGTTACTTCTTCCATGTTTCCCTTTACCACGATCTGCCGACTTCTGGCAAGCTTTGCAGTAGAATTGAATTCTCTGTTTGCATATTGTGTCACAGGTATATATCTTTTTTTAATGACTGATGGACTTCGAATTGTATTATTGAGTCGTGCTGGTAATTTGTATTGATGTGAAATTGGAGTACTGTTAACGATAGAGTACGAAGTGGATTAAGAGCACCCTCCCTTCAAATCTCTCAAAAAATAGGTAATTTTTAAAAAACTTTTTACGCTGTATTTGTACATCATTGAAGATAATAATTTTTTTACATATTTAATCTAATACTGCTGTCCTGGTGATACAAAAAAAGTTCCGTAACCGCGGAATTTATAATGCCTTGCAGAATTTTCTGAAATTAACCAACCCGGAAAATTCTTAAAGTTTATAATATTCTTCATGGAATTATAGGAAAATATTGTAATCTCATGTTTTGGCAGACGTTTGAACTACAAACTTAAGCAAGCGGGCAATTGTACGCACGAAAATGTGTATGAAAAAAAGAAGATTGGATGAAAAGTCATGATCGTAGATGCTTCCATGGAGAATCTTATAAATTTCAAGTATTTTCTGGGTTTAGCGATTTTAGATAATTGTACAAAAACATTTTTTATTGTTACCAATGATGTACAAATACAGCCTAACATTTTTTTTAACACTATAATGTTTACTTCGTTTTAAATAAACTCCTAAAAATGAGTAATTTTTGGAGTGATTTGATAGGAGAGATTCTTTTTTTTATAGGAAATGGAAAATTGCTCAAATTCGTATTTAACTTTAATTTACTAATAGGACTGAAAAAGTTTGTGGTTCCACTTACAAAGATACTCACAACGTTAGAAACTTGAAAATTATGATGTCAAGAAAAATACACCCTCCGCCATCATAGTCATTCCTTTTCTTAATCTAACCAATTCTATTCGTGTCACTTTTTCATACATTCAGTTATCTACTTCTCGATATCCCATTCTGCATGCATTCAAATGATCACCGACGATCGATATCCTACATCCATTACTCCTTTCAACTTCCTTATAGTAGGGGAGACCGGGGCTAGTTGGCTAATTTTTTACATATCTATTTTTTATAAATAAACCATTGGCATTTTGTTGACTTATTGTATACCAAAAGTTCACAAATTTACTTGGGTATACAGGCTTAATTTTTAAATTCGATTTAATTGAGCCTAAGTTATAGTTTTTATTATATTTACAAGAGTGAGTCCAGTAAGTCAACAAACCCCGGTTGCGGGGCTAGTTGACATATATGATGGGGCTAGTTGACTTGACATTTATAATGACGTTTGTAAGAAAACATAGCGGTATTAACAGAAATTAAACATTTATTTGCTCAAAATTAGGTCAAATTAGGCCTACAAATCATCATCTGAGTCACAGTTAATGCACACATAATAGTCTATATTAGAGCTGCTGCATTTTTCGTGAGCCCATCTGCTGCAACGTGTGCACTGCACCCAGTTCTCACCACGAATGCTATCAGTATAAGGTTCATTGCATACTAAGTATTTGGCATCATCTTCTGACTCTGAAAACGATAAATTTTTCTTGAATGACGTGGATGGTGCAGGACATTCTTCTCGGAAAAGAAATTTTCGACCGTTTTTGGCTTTATTCTTTTTCCTATATTTCTTCTCAATCATTTTAGTTTTACGTGGACGTTTCTTATTTTGAATGTTTTCTTTTTCTTGCTGTAATGCTTCTTTTATAGGTGTGTCCGTTAAAATAGCTGTGTGTCGTTTTTTTCTCGCCTTTCTAGTGTTCTGTCGCGGAGCTGCTTTAGGAAATGGCCTTACCTGCTCAGGACTCAATATGTTTGCATTTTCCATGCTTTCAGGACGTGTAGGTAATTAATACGTTAATAAGAGCAAAACTGGATAAAAAAGGGAAAAAATAATTTCCGGGGTTATTTGACTAATAGTCAAATAACCCCACATATGCTTAGTCAAGTAACCCCATCCGACATTGCTAACATATTAGGTGTCGTACGTGCAAACTTCCAAGCACCGGATAAAATACAATACCGTAAATCATAGTCAACGCATCACACTTACAGAATATATTCATGAAAAAAATATCAGGCTGTACTTAGTGGACAAAAATACATAACTAGTCAAAACTGAAATATTTACTTACCGTCGATGTTTTTAGATTTTTTATTCCCACCGATACAACACGCGAGTTTTTACCACGGCGACACATGGAATGGCGAGCTAGTCATTCATATGTTTTAAAATCGCTAATCAAAGCACCATCTATTCTATAATATAATAGTTATGGGGAATTAGTCAACTAACCTCATTAGTCAACTAGCCCCGGTCTCCCCTACCACATCACACAGATACCTACTCCAACGAACCCGATATCCCACAGAAAATTATCCAATACAACCAATTGTAGCAACTAATGGTCCAAACGATTACAACTGAAATATAAACTTCTACAGAAAACAGAAAAGAAAAAGAAGCTAACCAAGAAAATATAGAAAATTCACAATATCCACGTAACGTGCAACCGCCCAACAGAATTTCCTTCTTTTATCATGCTTTACGGGAACACTTCCCCGTTTATTATCACAGAAATGTGTACGTCTCTAAAATTCGATCCATTAAAGTTCGAACACCTCGTATATTCATAATACCACATTCGAAGCGGAAAGAGCACGCAGAAGACAATGCTACCTGCGGTAACACGCCTCTAATGGTAAACTCCCCGTATCATAAACACCGCGAACGTGATTTTTACAACCCTTCGTGGCTTTCTATTATTTCGTGGAGTACCCCCGGAAAAAAAAGCAACGGGTTGTACACAGCCACCTTCCAACCGCGGCTTTACCATCGTTACGATGCGCGTGAGAACGCCGCGCGCGTTCGTGCAGCTTTTTTCGAAAACACGCCAGCTATCGATTGAGTGAACACAGGGTGTCCCGCCATTGGCAAAAAACTTGACAATATTTGCTCAAACGCAGCTTCGTTCTTGCGAAAAATGACTCTGAGTATTTGTCGAGTAGGTATCAACAAGGCTCGCTGTAGAATTTAGACTGTTTTTGTTTATATTAAATAATGAATTTTTAGTTTCGACCGTAATAATTGATAGTAAATAATGTACCCAATGTGACATTTTTTGCGAGGAAATTATCAGCGCGGTTATATCCACATGAGTCGTAAATTTTTGTTTCTATTTGGTGCCACTTGATAGGTATAGTAATCGAGGGATATGGTTTCTGTGTGATTTTCACACGGCAATATTTATGTTAATTAATTATAATTTTCCAAAAACGAGCATCTTGTTTTACTGTGTACTTTATATTACTAAATAGAAGAAAAACAGATTTTTAAGTTGCAACGAAATGTACGTGCAAGTTTCAGGTTAATTAATCGAAGTCCTCCAAACATCTCGCTTAATTGTGTACCTTTCATTACCAAGCGCGTACTAGTGGAAATATAAATAATTTATTGATAAACTGGTTCTACCGATATACAATCAAGTCTACGCACACTTGTTAAATATTCAAAAGCATTTTCCTCGATAGTAGGTACCTATGTGCCGTAACGGGACTTTATTCCACATTTTCGATTTGTTTGTTCGTACAGACATAGACTCATTGGTTTCCCATTCGTATCGGCCTGTATAATAGCGCACTAGCCTCGACGCGCCCTTAAAATTCGTGATGTTGGAATCGTTACCCTACCGTGCGACTTTTATTAGCCCCCCCATAGTAAGCTGAAATTTGCATCCGGCTTCTACCTAGCGCGTTGTCTACACTTGGGCGAAGGCCTCGAAAAATGCGTCGCTCGTAAATCGTGGGTGAAATAATGGAACATCAGAAGCCAATGTTGCGTACACGTGACGCTCCAGGCTGATGCATACTATGAAATACTGTACGCGTACAACCCTTTACATTCTAACTTGTTCGTTGGTCGATGGGCCAGAAGCACTTTAATGCTCGGTAACTTGTTAGATACAGGACCACGAAATGGGATGAGGTATAGCAAAGTGATTCAAAACTCAGTATTCACTAGATTCCACGAATTACGAACTCTTCGATTTCTGCAAAATTTAATTATATGCAACGTGTGGTATGGTAAATTTTATAAACAAATTGGGACTCTTCAGTGAGAGAGCTGGTGGAGTAATGGGATTATGTGAAAGGGGTTGTGATTAAGATAGAAGCTTTATTCGTTCAAAGGAAAGGGAATTAAGCAGAGTTTTAAGATTGATTGCTAACCTTTTGTGGTCACACGGCAGTATCGCACCCCAGGCAAAAGAATTTTGGTCTTTGTCAATATTTCTGTAAATTTTTAGACCTTGATATTTAAATTTAAAAATGTTGTAAATTTTAATAAAAAAATAGCGTTTCTTCCACAACTATTTTTTTAAGTACAAATTTCATCATAACGAAATTTACATTTTTAGAAAGAAACTATTAGAGCATGATTGTATAAGTACCTATTACGAATGTACAATTATCAATCAAAAGTTAAACGCTTCAGAAATACGAAAGTGATAATTGAAAAATGACGCTGGGGTGCAGTGAACCCTATGTGTCCAATTTGTGATTCTAAGAAGGTGTCAGTAGGGTGGGTTAATATTGCTAATACTAGAAAAAACAACGAGGCATTAAATTTCGAACAGGAGGTTTGTGTGTCTGCATCTATTGTTGCACAGACGTATTTATTTTTTAATTATTAGTATACTTTCACCTTAGTTAAGGGTTTCTTAATGCTATCCTTACTTCAACTCTATGCTATACTGATATGCTATATCATATTTGCTATCTCCTGCTTACTATTACCTTCTTTCTGTTTACTACCCTATCTTATATTTAAACCTTTCTACCTACCTCTTCTTCGCCCCTCCTATTCCTGTTTTTAATCTACCTGTTCTTCCTCATCCCTTAGCTCTACACTTGTTCCCTCCCTTCTTCTCCCCAACCCCACTATTCATCTTCCCCCAGTGCCACTGCCGTCCAATTTTTCTTTATTCTTTCCTATTGCTCTTCCGCCCCTGCATCTCCACACCTGTCCAATACATGTTCCCCTGTTTCTTCTCCCCTCTCACATAACCTGCACTTTATTTTTCCTTCATTTCATATTTTCTTCTTCCCAGTACTTATACTCCCCCATCTCGTCCTTCATAATACTAATACTAATACTACTAAAAATAGTAAGGTAGTACTAACAGTAACAGTTTCATTGCGCACCACTCAAATTACAATATGTTATGAAAAGGAAAGAATGGAATAAAAATGCTACGAGAGTTACTCTATTAAGAAAAAGTTTCTTTCGCTTCCCCAAATTTGCCGCCCCTCAAAATATGTCACTCCAAAATTTAACGTCCCCCAAAATTTTCCGCCCCACAAAATTTGTGACTCCCAAAATATTTCTCGCTTCCCAAAATTTTCCACCCTAAGCTGCAGCCTACTTAGTCTATGCCCCTGTCACCCCTGCAATCAGAAAATCTGTATTGTATTCATAAGACTCAGTTGTGATGCTCTTCAAGAATCAATAAATGGTTTGGAAATTGAAAAACCATTTACAACGAGAGTCAATTTGCCCCAACAGGTACTCTGGTTCCTCCATCCCCTATTGCTCTTCAAACCCCTCAACTTTTTCCTCTATGCCACTTTTCTAATTGCACCCAAACAAAGGTATAACTACCCCACTCGCTTAACACACCCCTATATTCAAATTCAACTTTCACCATAACGATCTCTCTTATAACCATATTTCACTGCACACGTTCAATTCATTCTCCCACTCAAAATCACCGCCCATCATTTCGCTGCCCCATTTATAGAACACCCCGTGGAGCAGCTTCTAACAATATTTGCTTCTTAGCGAAACTGACAAATAAGCTGGGTCTGCGGCTGTTTATCTTCCACCCGTGGTGTATATACCGGCCGACAGGGACGTTGCCGCGGGACGAAAAACGTCTTCCGTTTCACCAGGTCTCGGGAAAGTTTCGCGCGGTAAAGCGCGGCCAACCGTGCGCTGTTGTTTTCCATCCCCTAGCTAGGTAGACGCAGTTTCCATCCCCTCTTTTTGTTCCTACCATTTGGTCGAGTGGCGTGTTTTTTCGATGGCCCATTCCGCTAGATAGCCCGCGCTCAAACGTAATTGCGTCATCGTATCTCCGTCATAGTTGAAGCCCTGCCTGGGGGGGCGTTTTCGGCCTACCGTTGCAGAAAAATTGCGACACTGCGCAGGGATGAATAAGTTGCGCGTTGTCGCGGCGAGGGCTTAATAGTTTGCCACGTCGTCGAGGCGGCGGGGATCACCTGTTAAGACACAATGACTCGCCCCAGCGCGAATGCTTTTCTGTTTCCTACGCGAAGCTGTTCTCACAAGGGCAACCTTTCACGAGGAACGCGGATGAAGGGAACGGTCGATGAACAAAGTGACTCGCCGTAGGTGCTATTAAAAAGCTTTTCCTCTGAGCAGGCTTTTTACGCCGAGGCGTTTTAAAACAAACGATCAGCATCGCTGAATCGACAGGGGCAAATGGGTGAACGGACGATGCGGTTAGTTGGTGGAATTGGAAGTATGGTGGGGGCTGGATGTCGTTAGTAATTTATGGAAATGATAAGAAATAGTGGAATGATACATGTGTTATATTATACCGTCTTTTTGTAATTCATTTGTAGAATTAGTGAATTTGTATCTAGAGGAATTATGGGGTTAATGTTAGCACACAGTTGTAGAAATTAATTAGGAAATCGTAGAAGAGAGAGGGAATTCGGGGAATCGTGATATTTTTGTTTGTACTGTGAATATTATTATTTAACTGGATTAATGAAACTGGGAAAATCGGAAAGGTGTTAAGAACCAATGTTACTAATTAAAGCTAGTTCCTTGTAGCCTCTTCGTTAATACCAGTTTTAACCAGTGAAATCTAAAATCAACAAAGTGCAATTGGCATCACTAGTATTGCCTAAAATTCCGTTAGTAAATACTCACTCTTGCTAAGTTGAAAATAATCCCGATTCAAATTTGCGGAAAGGTGATTGTAATCCTAGTTGCGAAAGAAGTTTATTATTCAAAACGTTTGTAAACCACGTAGTTAGTTATTTAGTTAGTAAATAGTCTGACGGGAGGGGAGTCTGGCGCCTCTCCCGTGGCAGGCTAGAGGGTGAAGTTAGGGTCTAACTCAAAACTACCACAGACCCAATCCAGAAATCAACACGCTTTCAATATGTGCGGGACTAAATACACATGAAACAATTTCAACCGAGATGTTTCAGCAAGAATGAGATTTACATACCAAAAACTATAAACACATTAAGATCATGGCTTTTCTCAGTTATTCCTAGATTTTTCTAGCTCTAAACAGTTACTTCTAGATTTCTCTAATTAACACTAGCATTAACGAAAGGATTTTACGGATGGGCCCTTGCGGGGGGGGGGGGGGGGCGCATGGGGTACATCGTAAACGGGGTCAAGAAGGGGGGCCTCGGCCAAAACAAGGGAGCTGAAAAATTTCCTCGGATTTCAGAAAACATTATTATTAGGTATATAGCATAAACAAAGATGATCGAATATGCTTTCGTATCTCTGATCCTCATGTATTTTATTTAATATATTGTTTTTTATATAAGGGCATAAGGGTTAAAAGGCAGAAAATTAACAGAGCTTTACTCCACCCTTTTCTCGTCTTCTACCGCAGTGGATAAAAGCAGAATGATTAATGGAGAAAGGAACTCTGTACCCTCTGTTAAAATTCTTCTCAGGGGCTCTGCTTTATGGGACCTAAATCTGACTAGTAAAATCAGCGTGACGGATTTCAGATTTGCACTGTAATATATATAAATAATTGGTGAACAATGAAGCACTTCAAGCAATTGTTTTATTTACCTACCTTTTCACGTTAATATTGTATAATTCCTTATTTGAGAAGAATTATATCCTTAGTGGAGGGTATTAAAAATGATTAGAAAATCGTTCGACTGGAACAGTGCAGGCGCGACTAATCTTTAGACTTAAGATTTCCTTGAAAACGTAATCTAATTATATGGAAGTACGATGCGTATGTAAAGAAGCTATTCTGTAGCGGATCACAGAAACCTTATACAACGTATGTATGTAAATACGATGGTATCGTTCTACTACCTCCTCTACCCTCGATTCTTCCTCCTTCGTCGAGGAGAAATTTTCCATTGGACCCAAATTTCAACAAAATTAAAGAGGAGTTCACTGAACCCGTCATTCTCCCAAACAAGTATTACAATTATTAAACAAATATTAAAAAATTGCAACGTAAAGATCAGACAACCCGAAAGCCACGATTCACGATTTAAATCAATATAGGTACACCAGGATACATAAAGACACAAGGTAAAACCCACTTTGAAGAACTGCAGGTGGTAAATGAATTGCCTGATCAAACTGATACATGGGAATTCGAATTCAGATTCTTCGTTTGTCAGGCGGACGTTTTACTTGCTCTGCCAATTGAATGTTCTCAATCAACAGACAGACATTTCCTCTCTCTAACAAGATTATCGTCAGCTGCAATGCACAGTTTCCAACCATTGAAAATAATTAATTGCCTTCATACCTGGGAGATCAAACACAAAACGTTTGAACCTTATTGTATTCGCGATAATTGACTCATATTTGTACGAATCCCTCGTCATCCGCCTGCATCGCGTTCCCCCGGGGGCCTAATTACATATTTATCAGACGGAAATAACCGCAGACGCTGCGGTCGGGCTCGCGAATCGTTGGGGCCGCGTAGACGATCGCTGCAACGTTTACGTCCTCTCTGTCCTCGGCGAGGGTGATTGCATCGATTTCCTATGTGAAAAGGGGGATAGAGGAGCGCCGAGACGAGGCTTTTCAGATATGTATCGTGGGCGTTAAAAAGAGAGCGTTAACCAGGGGCCTAGGTGCGTCTGGTGTCAGCCACGCGATATCGAGCGTGTATTTCAAGGTTGAAGAACCTTGAGCCGCGTTCTTACTGTCAGACACTGAGAGGGGTACGCTTACGCTACTCCAACGGGACGACGCCTTTGAAGTACTTTCTGCAGACTAATTAACGGACTACCAGCCAACCTCTTTCGTGCAAGTAAAGCTTGCTTGCTTCTTTCGCTGGGCGACGAGGTAAATACGGGAAGGAAGAGGAGCGTTTTAGCCTTAGCGGCAGAGTTTCGTGGACTTTTTATCAAACAGCCCACGGCTAATTCCTTCTAGTGTCTGCGGCATTAAGGCTGGGCACAGACTGAGGCGATGCAACGTGTAATGTATCCTGGATGCGGATTCACGTGTATCGGTTCCGTCATGGTTCAGTGCTGTCAGTGTCCATGGTCCCTTTGTTTCAGTAAGGTAGTTGACCCAGTCGTCGATCGGTACCCAGTCGTCGATCGGTACCCAGTCGTCGATCATTTGAATCAATATTGAGATTTTATAAGGTTTTTGAACAATATTGTGTAAAGGACAAAATTGCAAGTTAATATTTAATAGCCTTTTCCTACATATATCATCAGAATATTGTTGAAAAACCTTATAAAATCTCCATATTTAAGGGGGAACACCACTGTGACGGCCAGAAAAATGAGCCCATTTTTAAGATTTTTTAAAGGAATAACTTACAGTTTTATTATAAAATTGTTATTACCTATCTTTAGTACAATGTCTTAAGAGATTATAAAAAAAAAGTAATAGAAACACATGCATAGATTTTCATATACAGTTAATCTCCTACACCCCTCACAAGGAAACATAGGTCGCTTATCGAAACGATATCTCTGGAACGGCAACTCTGAAATCAAATTTTTTTGTTTTAATATAATCTATATGAGTGTAGTTTCCGTTGTACGTACGGATTTTTTAAAAAAATTATTTTTGTAAAAATGGTGCGCTTTAGAAGAAAAAGTTTCGAAAATCCGCAAAAAAATGGATAGTTTTTCGAGCGTATTTCAAAAAATATGTTCTCGATCAAAAAATCGGTACGTACAACTGAAGATACTCTTGTTTTAAAGATCCTGTCCAAATTTTAAGTCGATCGGATAAAAATTGACAGAGTTATGGATTCGATCAGTTAGAAAAATGTCGTGTCGAGAAAATCGCGTTTAAAGTTTGACTTGTAATGCGTTTGTAAGCGTGATGCGTTTCACAAAATGCACGGTATCTTCGTAAATTCTTCGACTATCGACTTGCAATTTTCAGAGAGTATTTTTGACGAGTTAAACATGAAGAAAGTGAAAAAAAAAGAATCGAAATTTTTTCAACTATCACAGTGGTGTTCCCCCTTAAGTGATCGACGAGTAGGCCTAAACCGATCGGCGACTGGGTCAACTACCTTACATACAAGCAACTGACACGGACAAGTGTGAATTGTTCTATTTCAAAACAGGGAAACGATATTTTTCTGATGTGTGTGGATCCGCCTTAAGGGGTAACGCCACGATGATAGGTAAAAACTCATAGGACTTTATGAACTTATGAACTTTATTAAAAATGTGACGTAAGGTTCTTGTGATACATATATAAATAAGACTAACAAAACTATTCTTCAGATTTTTTTAATGAGAAATGTGTGTATTCTGGCAATTTTGGGAGGAGAGAGGGTTGGTTGCCTTTCTCACACATAATAGAACACGTCTTTATTGCACACAGTAGCAGAATATACTTACGATTAGTAGAGTACATACATACTTACTATAGAATGAGTGGAATAAAAGCAAATTACAGTACATTACATGTATCGCGAAGTAAAGCTTCCGGCTGCTATTAGACCCGCAAGAGCTCACAAAATTTGTAAGATTGTGGAAGTCTACCAAATAGAAGCAATCTCGAGTCCCATCACTGTTCGTGACACGTCCACAGAGTTCGTGTTCAATTACACGTTGCGTTACACCCGTCTGTGCTGAACCTAATCGCCTTCAGGGTGAGTTCACATGTATCGAGGCGCTCGAGAGACTTTCGCAATAATTATTTCTGAGAAATTACTGGCCAGGCTCTCGTGTTCCTCGCCAGCGAGAAATGGTGCCAACCGCGAGTCGAATGCGCCGCTCGCGGGTGTGATAATTGGCGGTGGTGCACGCACCTGCAATTCAGTCAAAGTATCGTCGCTAATTCAAGTACCGTCTTCTCGAAAAAGTAAACGTTTGCGAAGCATAACGAGGAGCACGATGCCGGCAGAGGAAGGCAAGAGCTTGATGCATTTCGCGGAAAGCCCGGGCAGAGAGTGGCTCGCCCGAAAATCGCTGGAAATTCAAGCTTTCAGCCCGTTAAAAGGCTGCTACGATTAAAACAGGGTGTAATTATAAAAATCTGGGTGGTTCTCTAGTCGGAGAAATGTGTTGACTGAAGGGATCAGCGGGTGCAATGGTTCTGCTCTCTTCGAAGTACATTTTGTGGATTTAATGGGGGTAGAAGGAGCGAGTGTTTCGTTTGATTTCGCGAAAATTGAGAAATTTGTGAAAGGAGGCGTGTAATTATGAACGTAAAATTGCGAATTTTCCCATCTTGTATAAAAGAAATGTAATTACTGGGAGCAAAAGCGTGCGCGGATTTGTGCGGCGAAATTCTTGCGAATCTGGGGTTACTCTTGAAGGCACAAACGTTTCGGCGGTTTAATAAGGAAGGCAAACGTGGCGGGAAATTAAGCGTTTCGTTCACTTCGGATTGAATATTTTTAATTAGTGGAAATAGAGGCGTTACACTGGAGAGTGTTTCGTCGCTACCTTACAATTTGTATTCCTTTGGGGAACGAAATTGGAGGGGAATAATTATATATATATATGAAATCACCAATTCAGTTTCCTTTGAACTGAACAAATTTCATCGGCGGGAATATTGTTTAAAATTTTAATCACGTGTTATTTTCCATTAAATTGAATGATGAAAATTAAAAAATTAAAATAAAATATAATACATTTGGTATTGTATGTAAAAATAAGATTATTTATAAACTATCCCTCCTAAATAATCTAGAAATAGAAAGTCGATTTTGCGAGCCTTATTTTCCACTTCAGATGTTACATCGACTAAGTTATTTTAATCTTCTTTACATTCAATTTAATTATGTAAAAGAGGTCCACCACTTAGAAAAATAAGTCTATGGAAAAGTAAGTATATGGAATAAAGTAGATTGAAATGTGGTTGCAAATATTCATGAAGAAGAACTGCAAGATGTGTTTGATGATAAAGTGATCAACGGACACGCTAGAGCGGTTTAACAATCATGATTCCAGTTTAGAAGATGAAAAGCAAAATGGAAGTTCAATCAAGATCGTTAATAACGATATAACCATGGTAATTTAAAATAATTTACGATGTACCACACCGGACATTAAGCCTTACTTATTAAATGATTCCCACAAACCAGTTTCCTGACGTTTAAAGAAGTTTGACATATTCAGTATGCGGTTTCTTCTTAAACCACCGCCAGAGTTGATTATTTTTGCAAACAAACAGTAATGGGCGACTAGAAAGTGAATTATTTACGAAGGGCCTTTAGGCATTCCGCGACCAGGATAGCGACCGTTAAGCAATTTGCAACCAGGATACTGAGCATTAAACATGTCAAAGGCTGCTTCGCATTTTACTAAAATGTCGCTATCTGCATGGTACAACTGAGAGGGAAATCGTTATTACGATTTCTATGACAGGACTATCAAGTCAAACGTTACTAATTTATATAGGATGTGAGAGAACATTCTTTCTAACCGCGATCATAATTTTCAAAAGTAGTTTTGGACCTTCTCATACTAACAAAACCACCCCAGTTTAAATGATCCCATGAAAAACACAAGGTATTTTACAGGAAACCATAGAATCCAGAGCTAAGCATGTACAGGTATTCCACTAACTCTGCCCATCTTAAATATCTCCATTACTTCAAGTAATAATAGTAATAATAATTTCGAACATTTTTCACAATAAAAGATGGACAAAGTCAAATATCTCGGAATAGGTGAATTTTAGGATAAATGTAATTTGACTATAAAAAATGGACATTCCATTTAACAAACCAAAACCGAGGTCCAGATTACCTCTATAACTTTTATAAGTAATGTTTTCGCTTATTACTTGATCTAGTGGAGATATTTTAAATGGTCTGAGTTGGTGGATCACCCTGTATACACTGCCGTTCATAAGTGTATATTAGGACACCTGCTGTATTTCCACATGTGATATTTGGTACAGATTTATTTTATACTTTTCACTGATTTTATTTTAAAATACCAAATAAAGTAAACTTCGAGTTGTCCAATAAATTTGCAACGTTTTTCGCAATTATTCCACAGTATAATAGTCAGTAAACCTACATTGGAAGAGGTGGCCGGCGACAGCTCCAGGCTCTCCACGGACATGGGTCCATGGCTCTTCCAAAGAAGTGCGCATAACCCACTATAGAAATCTCTACCCACTTTCGGATAGCAGATTCTTTTTTGGCCCTCGAGCAATATGAATAGTGGACCGCACTCGTGGGCATACGTGAAACCTTCGTTCGAAAATCTTTTTTTTACTCCCCCTTCCATAATCTTAACCTCCTCACATTATTTCACGATGGGTCTAACATTCTGCTGGGAGTTGGGACCACACCTCGTGGGCATTCCTTGCAGCCTCTCCCCATGTCCGTCGTGTTCATAACTGCTTCCTTATTTATTCTTTCTATCTGTTTCCTGATTTGTCTGGCAAGGAAACGTTACCAACTCGAAAATTCTGACTATAACGAAACTTCGCGGGAAAGTGCAGGGAACCATTTTTTCACGCGGGACTTCACTCTGAAGGGGTAAAACGAACCCTCGAAGTTGTCGCCATTTCTTTTTTTTTTTTTTTTTTTTTAATATAATTCCATTTTCCTTTCGGTGATATTTTAATTGAAAATAGGGACAAATTTAAAATTATATCAAATGACAATTCACATATGAGGTATTGCTAATTTGCAACCATTTGTGGTTTAAACATTTTTCAATTTCTTTCGCTCAAAATTGGCTGCCCTAAGCTACAGCCCAGTTAACCCATACACAAAACCGCCCGCGTTTAAAGTTTTGTTCTATTTCGCGCCGTTACAAAGTTATATTAAAAAATTAAAAAAAAAACGCGGTACCTCTAGGGGTTGATATTAAATCAGAATTTTCGAATTGGGAACGTTCAGTCGTGGGTAAAAATTTGATCTAGACCTACCCAGAAATTTGTCGATCAACTGTTAGCTGTTTTAAAAGATTTCCTTGTCAAAGGAACTTATAATTACACTCTCGTCATATTTACAGTGTACCTAATCAATATCCAGTGGCAGAAGGCGATTGTATCTGAGAAATTGATTCTTCGTCGGCCGTAGCGATCTTGCTGGCAATATCGTATTGCCCGAAGGGGCAGCCGGGTTCCGATTAAATTCGCGATTTGTAGGTAACAGGGAGCGAAAAGGAGCAAACACGGGGGGATTTATTGCGTCTGTTTGAGGCGTTTACTGTCCGCGTGGCTCGGCGACGAGGCAAACACACGAACCTATCCACGACACGGAACTGCGCGTACATTTCAATTGTCAGCCAGGCAGATCGTACACCTGCACGAAATCTGATTTCGACGGGTGCGTCGAGGTAAAAATTTCATATAAACGGCCATTCTCTGTTATTTACGCGGAACCGAGCGTGCCCAGCGTGCGAAAAATCGATCTCCCTGCGGGTTGTTTGTAGGCGTTGCCGAAACGGCAGAAATAGGCCGACTGCGATGCCGGTCGAGCACGCTCGGTGGTCGAAATACATTTCATTTAGCCACGAAAGGGGGAAAAAGGAAACGATAAACATTAACAGAAGGTAAAGTATCGGAACAGATACAGTGGTGGTCGGAAGAAAGTTTTAATAACAGAAATGGAATTGTATTAACCGGTTTGACTTGGTAAAATATCTTTGAGGCATCATTTGAAAATAGTATTACTGTTTAAACACGATGATACTTTAAATGTTAATTTTCAACGATTAAAATATATACTGCAATGTTTAAACTTTACCTCAGAATTTTTGCGACTTAATTTAACAGATAGTTCTTAAACAGCAGCTGATTGATAATTGGTTTGGGTCGAATTAGAAAAGAAAAAAATAGGTGTGAGATATGAGTTATATCTTACAATTTTTATCCTCATGGTTCGTGGAGGGGTTGGTAAAATAGACCAGTAATACGAATATAATACGTGAAGCCTATTATTAAGTTTGTTACGCAGCGTGTAAAAATATGGATTTCAAACTTTCGTTTGACCAGCACTGTAATTGAAGTGAAACGAGTAGAGGAAGTGGGACCAGGGGCTTTTAGTCACGAGATGCATGTTTTGTGGCGAACACTTTCCAGAGAAGGGTGGTTTGAAAAAGATAGAAGATAGACATTGTATGAATTATGAGTAGGTATATCTTACAATTAGATACGAATCGTGAAGTACAAAAGTGTCACTTGTGAAAAGGCCTTAATTGCGAGGTAAACATGTGCTGACGGCTATTATGATGACCATTAGCGACCACGTCTACCTTATTAAAAAATTGCGTTTCTTTCATCATTAGAAATGACAGATATGTAAATGCAAAGGGTAGAATAATTAAGAATTGGAATTCAGGGTATTCTGTTTGTCAATTGGTCTGTGACTTGATGCATCGTCAAATTAATTACTACTTAGTTTTAATGAATGTAGAGTGGGGAGGTTACTGATCGATGCCAGACCAGACAGACTTTAAAGCTGCACGCATTTATGACGTTGCATTTAATGTCAGACGTTTAACGGGCAATAAAGCAAATTATTAAGGTTAATGGAAATGGTGCAATTACGAAATTGATTAAACGCAGACGACGTGATACGATTGGTGGTCCATATAGACCAATCGATAATAGGAATGGAGAGGTTGAATCTACTTTTCCACTTTTATCTATGCATCTTTGCAATCCACTTGAATTCAATTTAATTTAAAAGCCAGAAACTCGACAATGCATCATGTTAACTTATCGTATCTGTAATCTTTTACTTATTCTTATGTATGTCAATAGCAATTGTACTATCACGCTTTACAGTATAGAATGCTACTGTAATCTACGCGTGTATTGATTCTAGCAATTATATAGTCAATATTAACTTGTGCTCGGGCACTGCATACTGTGCACATACACTTTACAAGTTTTAAGACGTCATTGTTGCATAAATATTGACAAATTAAATCTTGGAAACTATCGAAGAGAAGCCAGAACATTTACGTTACTTAAACTCTAAACCAGTCTATACCCTGCCTTTAATATAAATTTATTTCGCTAACAAAATCTTTAACGCACTGTCATGCTAAATTAATCCTTCGTGGTCACACGGGGTGTAGGTATTGCACCCCAGGATATGTCTTTGCCAATATTTCTGTAAATTTTTTAGACCTCAATAATAAAACTTAAAAATTTGTTGAATTTTAATAAAAAACAAAATCGCGTTTATCAACAATTATTTTTTCAAATAGAAATTTCAACATATCAAAATTTATATTTCTAGAAAAAGACTATTAGAGTATTACGAATGTACAATTATCACTGAAAAGTTAAAAGATTCAAAAATACGAAAGCAGTAACTCAAAAGTGTCGTTGGGTTGTGATTCCAGAGGATTAAACAATTAATATAGAAGAAAGTATGCAATATTACGAATCTGAGCAACCACACTGTTAAAGCAACTTATACCAGAAAATTCATTAAATGCTTTCTTTCCACAATGTGGCGTTCCTCTTACGATTCGTTCGCCCAGCTTTTAGGTATCTTTTACTTTATGTCATTAGCACGGGGATAAGTCGAGCCTGGCACCATGTTTTAAGGCCAGTGCCGGTGAAACTTCTGTTCTAAATGGAAAAGCTTTTAACGTGATTCTCTGGGTTATCGTAAATTTCGTGGTCGCCCAAGTTGGTGCCATCCAGCGAGCCTCGTAAAGATTGATATGAATGGAAATCAGGAGGTGGCGTGGACGGTCATCGTAAAGGGCGAGCGAGGAGGAAGACGGATTCGATTTACTTTTCTTGCTGAGTTTGGCGAAAATCGTGGGCGGGTTCGCGTGAATTCTTTTTTCCCTTCTATCACGGAGAAGCTGCTTTCCCCGATGGACGAGCGTAATTGATCCAATCGAAAACAATGTGGCTATAAATTAAACGCCCCACTCGCTCGAAGAGGTATAATGGCGTCCATTCTGGCGAACAAGTGGCGCAATTTTTTGGACAAAATCCAGGTTGGAACATTCTTTATAGGAGCCCGGGAGTTTTATATCGATTTTCTTTCTCTTCGTGTAATACCCCTTGCGCTTTAACAAAATTAGTTTTTTTTTTACGATATAATGAAAAAATTCACGTGGAAATGCTATTGGGAATGTCTCTATACTTCTCCTGTGAGTAAGTTATCACTGAGAAGTATTTAATTATTGTTACTTGAATGCTTTGAGTTACTTCTAATACAGGCAATATAAAAGTTGTGTTTTTGTTATTCTTATATTTGACTTAATTTTTTTATTACTTTAATCATTTTATTATAATATACGGTATTGGAAATATTTTTTGCATCATTCTCAAATTTACATAGTGCACACAATTATCATAGCTATGTAATTGATAAAATGATTCGTGTCCAAGAAGAGTGTGAGCTACACAATTTTGCAATAAATAAATTCTGGAATAATATTTTCCTAGTACTAATAATAAGGGCGGTGTAAAAGATAACGTATTTATTTAAATGGTGCAATAAATATTTCCAGTAGTGTATTAACTATGCACATATTATGTTGCAATAATTTTTAGTTATCTTTATCTTCAGTATTTAACCTTTCGTTTAGTAACATTTAAGAATATCTCTTATGTATTAATAAACAGTATTATTACTGTATTATTAAAACACTATATCAAAGTACTTCTTCCTAATATAAATAGAAAGCGATGAAACATGTTTAGCAATTAGAATTAGTGGTAATTAGACGATGCCCATCTTATATTTCTCGACCTGGACCTAAATGCCTGATGTTCAGCTAGGGATGGTAATAATATGTTGCACGCAAAATTAACAGGTATAGAAAGCGCCTCGGGTATGCAACAAGAACGCAACGGATATTGGCGAAACGTTTCAACAACAAGCGCGTCGTGGAATTCCGTGAACTGTGCAAAACACGAAATTAAAAAAAGGAACCGCAAAACGTAATGCGGGCCAGAATTACGAGAATAGTTTAAAATGCGGTATAATCATAAATAATTCGCATTCTCCGAACTCTTGTAAACTTTGCTAAATGGTACATCAGATGATTTTCATTATATCGTAAAAACTAATTACAACTATAATATATCCTTTTTCATTTGAAGGTAAATATACGTAGCTTCATAGTGTCGATACGAGCAGCGTAATTTTTTCAAGGTACCTAAATTTTCTGTATTATCGAGATGAGTGATGATTTATTTTCATGGGACTGCTTATTTTTATTAGCTACTCGCTTTGCTTCATGCAGATCGTCGAAATCGATTCTGAAATTTGGATCAAATTATTCCGACTATTCTTTGATAAGTAGTGCAAACAGTTTCGCTTGAATCCAAAAGACCCTAAATTCGCAGAGCGGGGATTAAACGAGAAGATTCCAAATCGATGGATCATACCTAACAAATTTGTATAATAGTTCACGCTTTCACTGGATTGCGGATCAATGTTTATCGTAGATTAAAAATTGCCTCGTGAAGCATAAAAAATACACAAGTATAATTTGCACAGTGATTCCCCAGAATTTACTGAAACACCATCAGGTACTCACGAATATACTATCCATAAAGGATCTAAAAGTATAAAAGTATAAAGTGTGCAGTTGAATCGAGAGAAATTAAGGTGTTTGTTATTTATCCTATACTACTCATGGAGGGAAACCGAGGTTACAGTTATTCGTACATGTGCAACACCTCCGAGGAAGAAGTTGCAGAATGCAAAAAAAATTTTTCCCATATTAGATCCTTACTTCGCAGACCATATTAAAACTTCATTTTGCGCCTATTGCACTGGTTACAAGATACCTTCGTAACTACAGCCCATAAAGCGCGCACATCCAGCGCGTATTTGCTTCATGCTTCGTAGACCATACGAAATAAATGTTGCTGAGCGCGGGTGTTTAGAAGCCAACCTCTGTACTAATATACATACGCTGTATACGATATATGTACATACCTCTGACAGTGCGTTCAGTCTTGCGTTTCCAGCAAATTTACTTTAGGACTAACTTGCAAATGGTAATTTTTTCTCACAGGGATTGCTTAAAGGAGCTAGAGTTAATTTTTTCCCATTTTCTTTCGACCCTTTCAGTGAAATACTTGCTAATAATTTTGTTGTGTATTATTTAATACAGAGGGGAGTAATGTTCTATTTTGTGTTTCAGAAATTGGAGTGCTGAAATACATGTGGCTCGAAAACGTAAGTTTTAAAGTTTTTACTTGGGATGATATCTACATATATATAATATTTATGTATCGTGGATTTCGTGTATGTATGTACAGGGTGTTAGAAAAATGATGCTCACTGCTTTTAGGGGTGAATCTGCACATTTCAATCAGTGATCGAAATTCAAGATCCGATTTTTTTATTTTAATGTGAATTGTGTTTTATTTTATATACTGGGTGGATAAAAAGTGTAAAAAGAAACCATCTGTGTCGTTCATTGTTTGAAATATTCTGTAGGACATTGTTTCTGTGACAATCCTTCTCGTCTTGGCGTGTCAACCACGTTAAAATAAAAAAAATTGATCCTGAATTTGGAGGTCTGGGTCAATTTTGTGGCATATTTTTTGACAGATCTCCACTGATCCAAGTGTGTAGAATCACCTACGAAAGCCACGACAAATAATTTGCTTATATTCTGTATACCATTATAATATGAAACTAAAGGATTATAATTTCTATAAATCTGTGACCCGATTTATGAAATAGGAAAATAGGTCTTACCTATTTACTAAAATTATGATACTGTTAGCATTTCTCTTTCGAAACGTAGAATTTTTAATATCCTCAGGTATGCATATTTGTCAATTCGATTGCATCGAATGCTGGTATTAGGAAACTTAAACATTCCAATTACATTTACTTATAAATTTACAATATTCATAACTAGGTACTGTGACTACATTTCACAAGTTCTGATATTATATATGGTTATATGTATAGTAGGTCATAAAACTGGAAAAGGCATCTGTTTACGATAAATCGCGGAGCTGTATTTTTCAACAGAAAAATATTTATCTGCATGTAACGCGATACGGCGAAAATTACAAACTGTGCTGCTCTTTTGGCAGAATTTATTGCCAAAGGAACTAATTACGCCGCAAAAAGTCCCCGACAGTGATAATTATGTTAAGTGATGGCGCGGATATCGTTACAAGGATCCACCGTGGATCTTATCGCGCCACTGGTCTTAATTCGTCATTAGCATAGTTGCTTTAATTATACGCTGTCGTGCATTTCTATATCCAGCGTTACATATGCACCTCTGGCAACTTCAAAGTCATTAAATTTGATTTCTGCGCGGCCATATTTCCCTATTTGGGATGATACATAGACGCTTCGCGTTCACACGATCCACGCGCCCGATAACGTCGTTTCTTCCACGTTCGCCAGTTTCAGACGCATAAATCGAAAAATATAACTCGCAAGTTGGACAGGGAACAGTGTAACCAGTACGGTGAATATTCCAGCGAAGCGCGCGCCTCTTCCTACCGTCACTCCAATGCGTGCACTTTGTCAATTTTTAATTAGAGAAACGGATATACCACTGAAATGTACTTTAATCTCGCGAATCTTACGACGAGTGTTTCCTCGCTTAATTCTGTTTTACGTTATCGAAGACAGTTGAGACTTATACAGTTTCGTGGGGCAACGTTGTAACGTTATAATTTGTCTCAAATTTCTTATACCATTAGTTCGCAAACAATGTAGTTAGAATTATGTATCAAATAAATAGGTTGCGTTGCTTACTATTTTGCAAGGAAATTGGGTTCAAACAGTTGTCTTTTTGAGATTTATATGTAAAAAAGGAAACTGTAATCAAATTACAAACTGACGGATTTAAATATAATCCATATGATAGTCCTAGTGTATACACACTTCTTTCTAATTTTCAAGTTTTTTCTTAATTAGTTATTAAAGTTAATCCTATTCTTATTTATGGATTTATGTACAGAATTTTTGCAAAGAATTACTGTGCTGTATACATTTAAATTTAAAACTGTGTACAATGTACATAGCCTACACTAATAATATTCCAAATTTGTGACCCAAGTGCTCTCTTTTGCACTCTCTTTTGACAGATAGAGTATACAGAAAAAAATGTTAGTGTAGATGAAATACAGACCTAAGAGAGAGGAAATAACTCTTTTATCTTAGTTGAAGGTGTTTACTTAGGGATAGAAGACATAATGTTTATGTACCTATATACAATGGTAAGTGGCTGTAAACGAAGAACAATGGAACGACCAAATAACTACTATGGCGAATGGCTATTGTGACGAACAAGATTCGGAAACGGGCAGTCCAACTATCTTGATAATTGCTACTTCATCCTCCTAGGGACGATTCAATTGCGGCTCATCGAAATTCGCCACACGTTTCAGCCGTCTGTTCAGCGGGAGACAAGCAACCCACGCTAGTAGTGATCGCGTAACCTACTCCAGAAAACTGATTTAGGTAAACAGAGGAAACCTTTTCAGGAAGTGGAGACGTAGGGTGATTTTTAAGCAGGCTTCCAAACGTTCCCAAGTGACTACCACGGATTTTGATGCGGTTTTGGTAGAAAATAGTTGCTACAAAAATATTTGATACGTATATTTTCTAGCTGCTATCAGATTAAATGGGTGAAAACAAATCTCAAATTTGGTGGTGAGAAACCTATTTGATCGAATATCTCGAAAACCATTAGAACTACTTTTAAAATTACAAAACTAGTAAAATTAGTTATGAGCTTGATCATATACCTATATTTCTTTAACTATCCCTTTGTATTTCTTAAACTGATTTTATTAAAGATTTTAAAAATGAAAAAATATGTAATTTTGGGGGTTAAATGAACTAGTGGGTTTCAAATTATTTCCCTACATTATTTTCTCTTCATAGATCTTGAATTTATTAAGTTCAGCACTGAGACAATAACTTTAGAAAACTCCAATGAAAGCATTCATAGACGTAATGTGTAATAACTACATTTTCTTTTATTATTATGAGTGATATATATTCCTCAACCTTATTCTGTTATTTTAGAAGCACCCTGAATAACGAATGATATATTTTCATTCTCTCTCAATTACGCGGCAGGTCAGACAAACACTTTTGCCCTGCTCAGCAGAGATAACGTTTCAATAGAGATCCAATAATGATTCGATATTTAATTATATCAGAGATGGCTTGCTTTTATTAACAAACCTGTTGCGCAACTGCCGTCAGCTGTGAGCAATCAATAATGAGATTTACGATATGCTTTTCAAAAACAACCAGAAGATATTACGCAGATTTGCAAATAAATTCAGAATGAATTTAAATTTATGTAGAAAGGTGGAATACAATTGTTCCAGGGGGACTGTTAACGCAGTAGCTGAGCTTTTCACGTGCAAATGCTGGTAGTTAACAATTACTGCTTCTATTTGTGTTCGAGTATTCATATTCAGTTATCACCTATACGCCCCTGTCCCAGGAAATGCTCCTGCTGCACCGCGAACTCTCTTAAAACCGTAATTATGCGCATATTTAATTCATGGCTGGAAGAGTACAAGCACGTGGAATGTTAGGTGGAATTTACACCGAGTCGTGCGAGGGGAAGAGTCAAACTTTGTTGTAAATTCACTCGGTTTTGTTGTTAATTTGCTTCACTGTACTGACGTGTAAAACAAACAAATTTCAATTTAACGAAGTAGTTACCGCACGTTTTATGGAATTTATTCAAAGAACTGGTAGAGCTGAAGTGATTTTACATGTCTGGCTGGTGCATAGTGGCACATATATGTATTCACTCTTTAACCAGAGACCCTTCGCTGTGCACTTCAATTAGATACATAATGAAATGAAGAGGCACAAATATAGTCTAACACTTTCGAAATCAATAATTCGCGTCAATTCTAATTTAACAATTTTCAATACAATTCTATGAATCACGAATTCTGCCACTTTTACAATGTTTAATGATATCAGTATTTAATATTAGTAAAAGTTGGAGTGCAAAGCAATAAAATATATCTTTGGAATATTGTTTTATATATTTTACAGAAAAGGGGCACCGTTGCTTTGCAACTTTTTCATTCGAAACGCCACTAGCGAAGAGGCAAAGAAAAATAAGAAAGTTATTTATAAAATATTGATTACCACGTCGTGCCTCGTCAACTCCGCCTGGCTTCTTAAGGATTCGATTTCCCATACTTTCCACTTTGAGCAGGAAGTGAATTTCGCACGAAGCGCGCGTAAAGTATATTTAATATCTGCTTCCCGACTGGTGGCGATGTTTCGCAGTTTCAGGTTCTTGACTTGTTTCGAATTACTTCAGAGAGAAACCATACTTAACCACAGGTTAACATGTTACGCGAGAGCCTCGGGTTTCTACGGCAAAGATTCAACGTATCCTGGTAAATTACCCACTTATTGCTATGTTATTCCTCTCTCTTGCAAGGGCCGTTCACTGTCGAACATCAGTAGCACAATCGACTAACGTTTCTATTATTATTTTATGCTGGCAGTGTTCGTGACAGAAAGGCACATTTGTCATCCTCGTTGTACAAAAAGGGGCAGATACTCGATGAGCAGACCTTCGTTGTATAAACCGAATATTCAGTAAATATCAATAGCTATTACTTCATGCAAACTTGAATGAAGTATCGATTTGGAAACATATAATAGCTCATCAGTCAAAGAACTGTCTTTTTTTTAATATTTAAGCATTTCGTAAGCTCTAGGTACTGTGACTATTAACAATTCACATTGAACTTAAAAATAAAGTTTCTTAATAATAACAACATTCTTAAATCCACAACTCTATATCCATTTATCCTGTTCGCTCATCAAGCAAGCAATTTCTGAACAATGTCTTCCATTCACTCTCCCCTAAAATTTAAGTCTAAAGGAACCCTTCCAAAGACTCCCTTACTTACCACGACCCAACTTTCTTCAACATCACATGCCGTGGCGATCAAAAGGAAGTTTAAAACCCACACATTAACATGCCTGTGTGTCAAACTTAAAACTACTTATATACTTAACGTATTACTTATGTAGATATTACTGGTTCATTCTAGGCAACCCTTAATCTAAGCAAAATAAATTGTTTAGATACAATTCTTTCCAATAGAACCATCTTATTTTTATTACCATTTACCTTTTAGACATTCTATCCACCACTACTGCGCATTCCAATATTGCAACACAAAACAGTAGTAGATAAGGGAGCGTGGGGTAATACGAACGCGGGGTGTTCCCAAATGCGATGTTACGGCGTTTTAATAAATAAAAACTATAAAGTTGATTTTTATTACAATCTTTCAAAAAATCGTCACAATACTTTATAGATGAATAGTTTAAGTATGTTTGTAAATAATAAACAAATTCATTTCTCATATAGCTTTCATTTTGTTTGCTTTTTTGCTTAGTTGTTCGTAATTCCCCCACTCTCCCTTAAATATTTCCCAAAACGCCAAAGGTACCATCGCGCTGCGAGTATCTCTTCACACCACATCTTTCTCAATCAAGCGACTGCTACTTTCTCTACAGATTTCCTTCCCTGTATATTCACAAGCGTTCTCTCTTTTCCCATGTTTTTTTAAATCGCCATCGCATGTGCCAAGTGACTATATCCGAAGTACCAGTAGCAAGTCATAGAAGTGTCCCGCGCGGGAAGGTCCTGAGACGTTCGGCAAGAACTCGGGGCAGGATTTCATACATTTCCACTCCATTCACGGGCTGCCCAGATTGGACTGGATGCGTTCGCTGTTCTATCAGTGGTATCAGTACAATGTGGCAAGTTTTTGCCCCCCCCCCCCCCCCCGACCGCCCTCCGGGTCGTCGCCACCGGGGACGACGACGACCGTCGATGTTGGCGACGCCGAAGCGACAGACGCAATTGTGTTGTCCTTCGCGCCGGACTTTTGGCGGCGGCCAAACTAACTGACAGCAGGAAGGAGCCCCAGTTCTAGTTAGGGCCATTAGTTCTTGAAACTGTGTGGATGTATCGCTTAATCCACTTGGTGGAAGGTACGACTCAAAGGGCATCGTGTGTCCCTTTAATCTCCACCGTGAACATGACGTTTACGTAAGGGAGAGGGGGGTGGTGGGAAACCTCCGGCCCCCCTCTACACGCCCCCAGGAATGAAGAGAAATCGTTACTCCGCGGCCATGGCCGTCGAGGTCTGCGAAACATCTATTTTCTTCAGCAGCACAGTCGAAAGTGACGGATAACGAACGAGAAAGTCGGACCAGCGTGGTTCGTTTCATTGTTGCATTAACTGGGTTGCGATCCTTTTTATCCTTTTTCCTTTTGGACGAGGCTTAAACGATGTCTCTCGTGTAAGAGATGGGCGTGTACCCCCGGCGTAATTAGGGCTCGGTTTGAAGTACCGGAAGGATACGGGGAAGCATGTTTTAATGTCGTTTCCACGATTTGAGTTTTAACGGGAAGGGTTTCATGGGAAAATGCGTGGCATTTTGTGCTTAAGTGATCTTTAAAAAGGGCTTCGTAAAATGTTAGGTCGGGCCATGTGTAATGTGATTTCTTGTAAGGGTAGAATAAGGGATTTTTACATATTTTATTTCCCCACATTTTCTGCTGTCTCGTCACGTCTTTATAATAAGTTTTTTATTCCCACTTTATAAAATTACTTTGATGTTTTTTAAGAAAGTCTTCAATCGCACTTTCCATTTTCTTTTTTTGTCTGAAGAAAAGCTACTTACAAAAGTGTAAACAAAATATTATCTGTTAAATAAATAAAATTTCGAGAACACTCCGTTTTCATTAAATAATTAACTTGACAATTTGAATCGTCGAAAGAACAATAGACTTAAGAAGCAAAGGGCCCACTAATTTTGAATTAGGCTTTATCGCTAATCATGGATTTATACTTCCCCTTATTCTAATACCTTATCTTCATATTACACCAAACATGAAATATTCTACGTGTTATCAACTGTAATGAAGCTGACGTTACTGCAAACATTTAATTACTAGAACGAATTGTTAAACGTCTCCATCGCTTCACGTTATCGTTCTCTAAAACTGGCTGGGATCCAACTGCGCGTACTAATTAGCGCGATAAACACTCCTGGATTTGTATCGTTATTGATAGCAATTGTCTGCACTCACAATCAGCAATTACCGTGGATCCTTGTACAAACGGCCCTCCTAAGCCCCCGCGAATCTTTAACGAGCGCATAAAAATGCAACCGCAGAATCCCTAATTATCGTCACGAGCCCTGAGTGAAGGCAGAGGGTGTAAATGGCTCCTTATCTTTCCTGTTGCTTGTAATAGGGTCTATTACATAAATCTAATCTACGAAACGTCAAGATTTGTCAAATACATGCCTCAACCAATGTACCTCTGTTGCAGATACTTCGAAATTAACCTGTCATAATTATTATGCCACTTACATAGGATTTCTGTTATCTCTGTGAAAATGCCTGAAGACAATATCATTTAATCTTAAAGGTGTTGAAATATTAACCCTACAGTGCACGCGTGGGACCTGGCGGGTGCAAGTGTGAACAGTTAATAGGAACCTTTTAAATAAATTTTAAAAGGATATAAAAAAGGAACCTTTTAAATAAATTTTAATTTTTAAATAATTTAAATAAGTAAATATGGTACAATTGTACCATATGTCAAGTAACTTTCTGTAAGCCTGTTCTTATTGAAAAAGATTCAGATAACGATAACCTGTAGTGTTAAATATATATTTGTTCAGTACTTCATTTTGTTATAAATGTTTATCTTAATAAAGAATGAGTGCAATAGATTACGTGCAATCTAAAAAAAAATTTTTCTCAAAATATCCATGCATTCCTAGATTTTGGGGATTGGGCTTGTAGGGCTCAACGTGTGCAATTGTGTAATTTTAATTTACGTGTGTATTGTAGGGTTAAAATTTATTTCTGCCATCTTTCCAAACTATTAGATTACACTTCCAAAGTAAAAGAATTTTGTTCTGCAGTAAGAACCCATCTAATTCAGATTGATTTTATAATTAAATATATGATGTCATTCCATTTTCCAATTTCTACTCGTCCACATTAATTTTCTGCACACTGACACTTTGAGCGTCAAAATAGAATTGAATTACAATATTCAGATATAGAAGAATTAATTTCACATTAAATTATTCATAGTTTCTACTCTACTTCCTCTCCATTTTTATTTCAATATCGAATCCAAAGGTATTCTTACCCTTTGATGACAATTTGATTTGTAACAGATCTGGTGGGTCACTAATGACCCGCCTGGCACATTCTTCACCATAGAATTAAAAATAAAAGACAAAATAATTATACAGTGCTAATTAAAGAGTGCTATGTGTTGTCTGACCAATGATACGTTGATTCTACTTGGCTCACGTAATACTCCTTCAAGGGTATCGAAAGGAAAGTCGTTGGGGAAGGTTATATTCCAGCATGAGTACGGTTAAAGCGTGATTCAGTACAACCACCTCTATCGATTATATCCTTGCCACGTCATTTAACTTCATGCGTTTCCATTGAGCCTAGAAGATATCTGCTGAGAGCAGACCTCGCTGTGACGACATCGATATACCTTTTCCATTGGCTTGTTGCAACGACGGCTACCACTTCGGTTAAAGTAGTATGCAAATGTTATCTTTACTTAGGATTGATTTCGATTTAAAAGGAAGGAATATTGAAAGGCTCTCGGAAATGCGACGGCGTTGAAGTTAATTTTGGATTACTCGAATAATGTCCAACTGAACTTTTAATTATTAGAAAACTGTCATCAAGTAAGAAAACTGTCATATGGGTATTCGTTTCGAGGTGTATAGTTACACATCATATTTCTACAGGTTCTAAAGTATTTATAAATTTAGTAATATGGATAGCTTTAATGTTACACGAAGGGTAAAACAAAATTTGTGATTCTATTGAAACTGAATTGTAGGGAAAAATAAATAATTAAACGGTTATGTAATTTCTAATTTATGAGTTTAATATTATTCCTTTCAACATGTATTTCTCCGATTGCTCGAAAAATCGATTATTCGAGCACGATGGCCACCATTCTGATGCATAATGGAGGCCCTCGTATGCCCCAGAAAAATAGAAGCAGTACGCTCAAGTAATGCAGCCGAAGATTTCGGAAATCCCGCAGTTACCAATAATACACCTGTCACGCGCAGTCGTGTCAATTTCATGCTGTGATAAGTTTAATGCCCCCCTCCATACTTCCAAGATATCTTAAAACGTCCACGGTGCAGGGTCGACGATTTAACGGCTGACATTCGATATTTAAAAGCAGCCGATGAACACGTACGGAAGGAGTGTAGATAGTTAACAATCTGGCAGCTACACGTAGCATAACGGACATCGCGGATAAATTAAACCGTGCCCACGGAGAATCTCGCAGTTAAGGATCGAAACGAATAACCATCTGATCGATCATTTTAATGGAACCGCTTCTCCGTCTCGACGATTACACGCACGCACAGTGATCATTGGCAATCGTGTCTTTTACACAGCATCTGCCAATGAATTTCTCAAGAAACATCAATGTCTTCGTCGCCTCGAGTCTGTCAAGCGATAAACACGCTGATTTTCTCTTCGACCATTAATCTTATACAGGCCGATGCAGAACTACAGGTCAATCGGGCAGGGGGTGGTAGGGGATGATAGAAGAAATAGGGGAGAGGTGGGATGAAAGGGACACGTATTGAAGCGTGGTCATTATCTGAAGATATGAAGAATATGGTCATTATCTCAAAGATAAAGGATCTGCCCAGGCCAAAAGTGTTTTTATTTTGTAGCCACATTCGTTCGTGTGTAATCAAGCGAAATTTCATTTTCATACCTGTCACCTTCAAAACCTTACTATTCTCCACTTGTTTCAGTGAAAATATGCCACCTAAAATTCGGGTTAGGATGCCATTAGACAATTCATTATTTATAGCTATTAAGATCATTTAGTTACATAAGCTTAACTGTTGAGTTTTTAGTTCCTATTACGAATTAAAATAGCACGTCATCTAAAATGGAAGTAATAGCACATCTTTCTCCACCTTAAATTTAAACAGTAATTAATCATTTCAGGGACAATATTCGTAAAAATATGGGAGGAGATCCTGGCGCTCAAAAGCTACATTTTCAAAAGCTTATAATTGAGAAATAAAGAGGATTCGGATATATGTGTCTTACACAAATAATATTCCTTTTATCAATTTTTCCACCCCCTGTGCGTTTAAATTGGTAATTCTGAATCACCCCGTAGACAAAGAAAATTGAGAAAAGAGACGGCACTCCGAATCGCTCTGCATTAAATATGGGAATTTTTTTATTTAAATAAAATTTTGAATAACAAATAAAAGTTGAAAAATTATTCCACATGTGTTGAATAAAATTGATCCGGGTTAACCTTATTCGACGAATAAAAAAATTAACTTTATTCGTCAAATAAAGTTCAAGTAACTTTTATTTGATCCGTTATTTTAATAATTATTCATTTAGTTATGGCTAACTCTGCATACGCGAGAAAGGCAGCGGGCACAGCTATTCGCTGCCCCAATTATCAAACGCTACTTACAATTAGTCAATTATTAATCACAGGGCCGTCTTAGTATCAGTTTGTAAAACTCGTCATACCAAAAAATAAAAAATAAATGATAACGGTGACAGCGACAGTAGTTTGGAATCAAGCACACAATCAAACGTTCAATAAAAACATATTAATCGTTTAGAACTTGCTTTGTTTATTCCGTCATTAATATTCATATTTGCAACAAATAATACACAATATCTGAGGGATACGTCCCTGTTCTCTCTGACCGCCTCCACGTGCCTTTGTTTACAGCTGGTGAGCCGACTCGTTGAACGGACTATTAGATAATACGCATTAATGAAAGAAGCATCACTTCCCCTGCTTAAGCAGAGATCCCGAGATTGCGGCTTAATGACCCATCTTGCGAGACGCAGTCAGCCACTGCCGCTCCACGCATCGTTTAACTTTTGTTTTCCCCTCTAATTTAACCACTAAGCTCTCCCACCGTGTGACAAAACCTGTTTCACTTAGCCGTCTTAAAAGGAGCTAGTGGATGCAGTTCCATGGGTGGTGCTGCCTAGAGAGGATAAAAACGTGATGGGAAAGCAGGCTGCCGACGGGGGTGAGGGACGGAACGGACCCCAGCATGAACGCTTAAATGTCCAAAGGAAACTGGTGAGACGAGAGCGATGGTCTTTGAGGAGGCCCTTACAAACCGTAGTCTGCTGGCTTGGGCTCTACGTGGGGAACAACCGGTTAAGAACCGCTGGCGGACATAATTCAATGTGAAGGATTGCGCTGGCGATACCTGAGCCGCGAAGGGGGAGATAATTAGAACGAAGAAAGGAATGGCAACCACGTGGCATTTCTATCGGAAGAAATGGTAATTGAGGGAATTATGCAAGCGTTGCGGGTATTATGAATAGTGATTCTAGTAATTGTGTAGTGCGTGCATTTAATTTGCACAATGCTGGAAATAATGAGAGGATCACTTGGTTCAAATGAATTTATTACTTGGTAATGCGTCTGGTACTGTCGGCATGAATTGGTTAAATAGGTCTGAGTTAGGTTCATAGAAACCCGTAACTGCACCTCGTCATTACGCTCATAATGTTCTGCATTACACAATATAATAATTATAATAATAATTATTCGGATGCAAATTGAATATTCAGCACTATTGATATCATCTGCTATTCGAAGCCACGTGACGTTGGACTTTATGCAACGTTTCGAGGAGATTAACCGTTTACGAACAATGAACCCATATACGCTTTCGACCACTGAATGCGGTCTGTGCGGATAACGCCGATGGGCGTTTCGTGAGCATTGTGAACTAATTAGACTGGGGGATTGCAGCACACGGCGCGCGTTCGAAGGTATTCCAATCTTCACAATCCAAGGGTTAAGGTCTCGTCTAAAAGTATCTTTATTGGAAGAGTGATATACTGAGATGTCCGATGAAATTCAATATATTCTTAACACGTAACTTCATTACTGGTAGGGGGATCCTGAAATTTGTCTTCCTTGCGTCAGGTATGGGCAGGTGACAGGAACGTTCAATCATCATAAACGATATGCAAATGTTGTGTATCAGCTGGTTCCCTCGAGTTGATAAGTGACACCACTTCATCCCTCCTTGAAAGGTTTTCCGTGTATTTTAATTCAGTGGCGTTATCCTTGCAACTATATAATTATATAATCTTTTATCGTCAAATTTGTAACGTGATTTCTCCAGTTCCTGGAGGGTAACTTTAAAATTATGATTCAGAGTTAATGGAGACGCTGCAGTTTTTCGCAACCTCGATTATTTAGAACAATCTCACCGCGTATGCACACAATATATTTTTCATTTGACGTGACGCCTCCCACTGGCGCCACGAGAGGGCTGCAGACAGTATTGATTCCTTCCACTTCTCAACTACGTACATAATACGAAATTTCTACAATAAGGGAGAATCAGCCGATTGGACTGCTGATCCAGAATTCGAGCCGGGATTTCCTGCTTGCCAGACCAGTCTTCTGACCAATTGAGCTTTCTGGAATTCTTTCAACCTAAGTCGTATAACCACCGCGCCCCTAACAGAAGATCCTTGCCACAGAATGAGCTGATAAATTTCAACGAGAGACAGTACTTCCTGACCTAGACAGGGCATCCTCCACAGCGTATTCGATCCTCCTGCTAGACTGCATTTCTTGCACGCCACTTAACCAGTTTCAAATTTCCTCTCATCGTCATCGTTCAGCTCGAAGGATGGTGGCAACGTGGGATAGGTAAACGTTTCCTATGGCAATTAGGAAAAAAGTTTTCGCGACAAAGCTTTGTGTAGCCCATCGTGCCCCTACTCCATGGCTTAAAGTTAGCTCAAAAAGAAGGGGTTCCTGTACAATTTTCCACTTCAGAGGTGTATACTAGGCTCTACTTCCAGACACCTGGAACGTGCTCTTACAGTTGACTGAACTTTAAGACAGTAAAAAATTTCTCCTCGTAATTCTATGAAACTGTACTTTCATGTACAGTACGCTTTCTATTATGGGTGACGAATTTGGAAAATGATAGTAAGAAAAATAATTGATATACCATGGAGGTGACAACTTTAACCCTACTAGAGTAAAGAACCCAATTACTGACACCTAACTAATTACTGTCACCTTAAGCTATTTTACTTAAAATAACGAATAAATAAATAAACGAATAAATAGGTTTAATTACATAATTCTTTTTGTGTATGACTTTACAACGTTTATTTATTTGTTATTTTAAGTAAAATAGCTTCAGCTGACAGTAATTGGTTAGGTGTCAGTAATTGGGTCCTTTACCCTATGTCCTCCGGCTCTTTTCCGACCAAATTATGTCCCTCGGGTCTTTTTAACCCACTCGCCTTTTCATTTCGTTAAACACACTTTTAATTTTGAGGAAAATATAAGTTGTGTAAGTTTGTGAGTGTAAGAGCATTGGCGCCCTGACACTGTATGGTAAATGGGTTCTTCTCGAATGTTGAACACTTTGAGTGGTGCAAAGTTTTGACAAATGTCCCTTCAAAACACACTGTTCAGGGGATGCAAATCTCGCAGCGTGAAAATACGCTGACGCCACTCGTGCGGGTAATTATGAAAACTGCTGCGCCGCTACTGTGCTTGTATCTGCGCCACCATAAGGAGTTAGACCATCTTGGCTACGTCAAGAAATGCAGCATGTTTGAGAATTTATTTGTGAGTGTCAGAAACACATTTTTGGATTAAAATTTTTCAGTAAAGGTAGAGACATCTCTGACGTGTATATATATATTTTTTTCTATCGGTTGACGTTCAACAAAATAGCTACACTTTGGAGCGCAGTTTCGTGTGTAAGAAAATCAGTGATCAAAAGTCAGCTTTCATTTAATAGGTATTCTATTGTTGAAATTTTGTTTCAGAAACCTGTTCATCAGAAATAACGTAGGACCACCATATTTGTTTTTAAAGAGAACTTGAAAATAAAAATTTATATACTATTCAAAGGTGTCTCCGTCTTTACTGAAAAATTTTAATCGAAAAAACTGTTTTGACACTTAGAATGAAATTCCCCAAAATGACCTGGCCAAGGAGGTCGAACCCCTTAAATTTCTAAACCAATTATCTACTTAGTTCCTCCAATTATAATATAAAGAATAAAACTATCCATACGATCTAAATGCATGAATGCAATAATCTTTTGTGAACAATGTTATGTATCTAGTTTTACATTCCAACAAGTCAATGGATGGTTAACAATTCTTTTTGGCAGCTTGCTGGGACCTTTTATCTTGTCTGACGAATAGAAGTATCCTGTCCCAATTTTTTAGGAAACCATTTAGATGGATTACCAGATGAAGTTCTTGCAAGTACCCGAGGTCGTGTGCGATTCATGCAGGACTGTATCCTGCTACATTTTAAGCAAGAGGCTAGACGCTATTTGGATGATTGCTGCTCTGGTAGATGGACATGGACAGGTCGTGCAGATCTTCTTGTCTAGCCAAGCGATTATTTTTTTACTAGAAAGTCGAGACCCAGTGTCGAAAGTCAACCACCTGGACCTGCTCTACCGCACGCATGATTAATAATTCGTGACTAGCAAAGATGGTAACGGAGTCACGTGCGCATAATTCATAGGCAAGAGTTTTTAAGTTATTGACCTTCGTGCTTTGTCCAGCGGTGTCGAGCCACTCAGTCTGAATTCGTAACATAAGCGGCTCGTACTACTGAGAAAATATTAGAGTACCTACTCATTTATAAGAATTTAACAGCACGGTAAACGTTTTCCTGCAAATAATTTTATGGTAGATCCTTCTGAAGGATATTTTCTCTACGAAATTCTATTAAACTCTGCAATAAATAATCGTGAAGAATCAAATTTCTCCTATTTGTGTTCCTTTTATTCTATCATTTTCTCTCTTGCTTTGTACATTCGCGAAACGCAGTACATGAAACGAAAGTAATCGTAATCGTAGCGAGAAGTTCGCCAGCATCGGCAAGAAAATCCACTAGGCACTTCCCACATATCAGGAAATTTTCTGCAACTTGTGGAGTAGAACTCCGATGATCCATTCATTTCTAGGGACAAGATTTAGAATATTTAGATAAATGAAATGTATGGATATAAAGAGCTCAGTGATTCAATCTTCTACTAATGATTTTTAATTTGAATAATAAAGCTCACATTTTGATATCGAAAATCGAACATATTCATGAATTTTGCTTAAATTGATATTCTAAGGATTATAAATAGATGAAGGCAATTTTAAGGATGATAATCTGCTCCTACTTCCTGAAGTACTGATATAGTTATTTCAAAATTAAATGGGACTCCACATATATTCCATAATGTGTAATAAATGACACACTGCAATTATTTCTGTTTCAACCACAACTTCAAGTGTACACCACTGGAAATTATTACTCCATCATTCACAAATAATGTGCACAATTATCATAACTACACGACAAAAATAAAGTGGTCGGCATCGAATTTATTTAAATCAAGATATCAAGAACCGAATACCTAATCAGAAATGTTCAACAATATTACATTCACAATTTTGTACTATAAATCCGCACGAACTAACATTTACAAACCCACGAACCATGAAACAGAACGAAGCAAGAAGGCACAGTAAATGAATAGCAATGATCCTAAATGTACAGTTCGATGGGTCAAGATTGCAGGTGATTTTTCTTCGCCCTGTCCAAATAGTTCACAATGTTTCGAAAACTTCCCCTCGAACTTCGTCGAAGCATCTGATTAACTAAAACTTTCGGCTAAAGGAGAGCTCGGGGCACTTAAGGATTCTGGAGGAGCGTGAAATTTATTTAAACTTCCGTGAACTGTGTTTTTTCACAACCTGGAATCGACTGCTTCGCCCTGCCCAGCGCGAGCAGCGTTTAGCCCGCTGAGAAAGTGGCTTTCATTACCAGGAGTGGCGGTTTCGTTGATGAAGCGGCTGAAATAATTATTGCACGGTTGCTCCTCCTCCTCCTCTGCCCCCCGAAAACGACTCGTGTCGCAATGCAGCAAGTTGTTCGACGTGTAAACATCGAATAAACGAGTTTCAGGGTGTGCGGGTCGAAAAGGGGACATGGAGTCGTTCGTGACATGTTCAGAAGAAGAGTGATTACTTAGAAAGAGATGCAATTCACTTCTTCCATTGTAACACGGCTTTGTAACTTTTTTCCGGCTCTTTAAATATCCCAAGAGTCTCGAAACTTCGCGAAAGTCCCGCCGAATCGAGACTTGGGCGTAAGTGAAGTTTCTGAGGGGCCCCGAGACGTAATTCATTTTAAATTACGGGGATAAGACGAAGAAACTCATAAAAAATGCTGACACGTCGAATGAGATATTATAATTTCATCCTGTTCCTTTCACTTTTAAACGTCTTGCATGACTTCGACCTCTCCGTTTTCACGTGTTTTGCGTTTTACAGAACGAAAACGGGGCATTTAATGATACTGTCTTCTTTTGAGGTAAGTTCCTTGGAAGTATTTTAGCGCTTCGTGCCAACAGGGGCTCGCGATATTTATCGCGAGGGAAGCTTTCATCGACGGAAGAAGTAAATTTTCCTTCGATTCAGCTTTCTCTAGTCCTCTAGTCTGCCGGTTGCCATTTATCAAGATCACTTTATGACATTTATTTCCTCTAAAATACACGTAATTTATTGAATACTTGGCGTGTATAATGGCAGAACACTTCATTCGGGAAATGCCGATTTTGAAACTCCGAAGGGCTGTTGCACTTCTTAAAATTGAGATTGAGCAAAAATAAATAAATACGTGTCGCTTAAATTTGTTGTGCTTAGCAACGTATTTCAAGGAAAAAGAATCGGCGCCAGACACCACGGCAGTGTTCCCTGTAAAGTAATCCATTAATTATGAACGGAAAAGTCGGAACTACAGTTCCAAGATATTATTCCAAATGAAGAAGTCGGACGAATTATTCAGAGTCTATGAACAAAGCTCCCCATTTCGAAAAGGAGCTTTCAGTATTCTACCAAGTACTAAATTGTTCTACTAACAGCATTAAGGGTTTAAATAAAAGATGTATATAAACCTAAATGTACTGTCTCAAGGTAAAAGTTAATATTTCAAAAAACGTTTGTTACGTGACGCCGACAGCAATTCTATTAACACAACTCATGAAGAATGTTCCACATGACAGATTCCTACTACTTTATTCTCGCTTTGTCAATTTTCAAGCTAAATACCAGTCCAGCAGCCACTACCCTCTTCAGTGAATGCCATTCCTTTCGAAAACGGGACAACAATACAAAAGTATCACAATAGAGCTCGTGAGTCTCGTTCCACGGACTAAAGACTAAAACGTACGATTCTACGGTGGAACCACTTCGTTAGCCCATTCTCCGATTATCAGCCACCGTAAATAAGAAAATACAGCTGACTGGGCGCGCTGCAACATCCTGGCAACTTCATTCTCTGCAGCGAACGTTTTTCACGCGACTTCCACGAATATGAGAATGATTAACCTACCGAATCAGCCCTCCCTCGTCCAGGCTTTGAATCACGACTTCCGGTAATCGCTTTCATCGGAGATTTATCGTTGCGCGGGAACAGGAGTGCGAGCTTGCCCTCCATCATGCCCCGAAGTTTAGACTTTTGATGGGGATTTACTCTCCATCATTCCTTGGACGTTCTCCAGGTCGTTCAAACTTTTTTCGCCCGACAATACGCTTGATTTCCACGTACACATTTTTAACAACGAGGGCCCCGCGGCTAGACACCGTGTCAATTTTCTGCTACTGCGATGAAACGGAACAACGTAAATTGCACTACGTACAGTCAGACAGAAAAGTGTACGTACACTGTCGTTCATAAGATTGGACCACAGTTGGGCATTAATTGAATAAAAAATTATTTAAATAACGGATCAAATGAAAGTTAATTTAACTTTAGATTATTCGACACATGACGAATAATTTTTGTAACTTTTATACGTTATTCGAATTTTTATTCAAATAAAGGTTTGCATGAACTGCAAATAAAAATAAAAATGCATAAAAGTTTGTACATGCAGGAATGATTAATTACAAAGAAACCAACCAAGAGTTCCAGTGATAAACAAGCTGATCCATGAGGGAACATTTTTGCGAGCTGTTCGGCGGAAAGTCGTTCGCGGAAATCTTTCGCGCAACATTTAACAGCTCCTTCCGATCGTGGAACTTACGAGATCGGGGCACATAAATAATGGATGAAAGGCTGCGTTCGGAAATAGAGGAAATAGTTGTGACAGACTCTCTGCGAGATTTTTCTGTCTCTGCTTTCGCGATCCTTCCAGAGAAAATATACTCTGCGTCACCTGCGTGTCCCTTGAAAACAGATTTTTCAGATCCGCTGCTACTTAGGCTGCTTGTTTCCCGCAAGGAGCTGGATTTATTCGATGTATGTAGACGTAAGGCTATTGTGTGGGTTCCATAGCTTCCGGGGTCGAAGTTTATTTGAAAAAGTTTTTGGTTACGTTGTTATTGGAGAAAAACTGTGCTTGTTACTTGTGCTGTTAGCGTTACTTGTTTGACTTTGTTACACATTTTTGAGAGGTGGATAACTTGACCGTAGTTCAGATGCAGACTACATTTTACTCAATAGCTTTTATATTAAAATAACGTATTTATTTGCTTCAAAAGTAATGGTAAGAATAAGTGATTCATGCAGTTTGATATGTAGGATTGATCTGAATTGACTCCATGTGAAGGGTAAGGGGAAAAAATGAGTTATGTCCATTTTTCGTGATTTTGAAATTTATAGCATACTAGCCCATCCGTTACCCGGTTTCACCCGGGAATTATTTATGACGAAATAAAAAAGCCTAAAAGAAAAAATAAATAGCCTATCATCTAATCTAGAACGTATATAATATATATTCAAAATTTCATTGAAATCCGTTCAGCCGTTTAGACGTGAAAGAAGGACAAACAAACTGATAACGATTCACTTTTATATATTAGTAGGGACTAGCTTTACTACTCGGCTGTACCCAAATTATAGATTCTGATTTTATAAAAAAAAATTATTTACATTTTATTGTGAAAATAGTCACATTCATAATGAATTGGAACATATTTCGTGACCCCAGAGTTTACCGTTCAAAAGTTTTTAGGCGACAGACAAACACACAAACACTTTCTGCTTTATATATTAAGCTTTTGTTGGTGGAAACTGGAACTACAGAACTGTCGAAAAGCAAAGGGTTATACAGTTAAAATGCCCCTGTAAGATAACGTTAAAGTTCTGCTATGCTGGTTAAAAACAGATAATGTTCACTCTGCACTGGAACAAAACACTTAATTTTCTCGATAAAGCTGTTTTGTAACATTCCCTGTTTTTCACCTTATCATTGAATGTCTTGCTGAATGTAAAATAATTTAAGCAAGAGTAACATGCAATAACTTCTCATTCAATACAAGAGTAACTTCTAGTAACATGCATAGCTTTAAAGTTTCTTTAAATAAAATAGGGTCATTTATAGCAGCGAATACTTTAAAGAAAACGAAGAAACATAAATATAATACCACTGCTACAGATGTCTTAGTATTTTATTTTTGCGATCGGTAACCCCACACAGAATAATATAGTGTTATTAATAACATTAATGTTAAAATAGCCAACGATACTACATAGTAATATATCTACGAAATTTTAGTTTTCAATATATCGACTTCCAATTATTATTAAACTTCATCCAAAATTCCTTTTAAAATAGGAGACGAAGGGTTTCGTGCACGAATTTGAAAAAACTTCAAATAAGACGTGGCGAAAGTTTCCAAGAATTTTCAGTCTCTTCTTAGCGTTGCACCACATTGCTGCCAAGCCAGCGCCTTCCAGAGGCAATATTAATATACAATTTGAATATTTCATGCATAACAATCCATTCATGTTAATCGATACTGCTTCGTAAGGCCCAATGAATATTTATGGTCACGCTGCTAACGTTTTTCAACAATCTGTAAGTACCATTATGCGCGATAATATATACTACGTCACTAGTACATTTATAATTTTGTCTTCAATATTTATGGAGTCTGCAGGAATTTCGAGGTTGCCAAATGGATTCAAATTAAAGCAAAGGGCGATTGCATGGTGAAAAAAATGAAAGACAGGAGTTTGTAGCGTCGTGGAAAACGAGAAGAATATTTTTAACTTTTAATGTTGCATTAAACTTTAAATACTACGCAGTGCGCAAATCCAGATGGAACTCCATGGATGAGTTCGATGGAAGTTATATAGTAGAAAAGCGACCGCGGAGAATTTAAATTACTCCTTTACTTCGCGTTATTTCGACAAGTAACGCCAATGATATACATTTTTTATCAGGCAGGATGGCTACTAGGGAGCTGCACAGACTGATTCACTTTACAATTTCTGGCGCAATGCGTGATTTACGGCGGCTGCCACGTAATGAATATGCAACGCGCGTAATTATCGCTCCCATTCTTCGTTGAGTGCACCTGAAAATTTTCGCACAGCGACGCATTCTGAGACTGTGTTGGAAAGAAATAATTTTTCCACGGTCTGTTGGGAATTGAAAGATTGGACTAGTTGAGTTAATTGTTTTAGCTGCTTTAAAAATAGATTTAGAGGATGTTCCTTGAAATATGTATCGTTTCAGGAACTAATAAACGGGTTGTTAAAAGAATTTAATTTAATTTTGACTTAATACTATAAAATTTTTCTTTAACATATTCTTCTAATAATAACATGTTTCTTTAATTAGGACCGTGACCTAATGAATTACCATTACTGAGTTTCAGTTTGTTTTGTTGATTAAGTTCATAGTATTGAGTCAAATTAAAACTATATTTACTTAAAAAAAACTCATGTTGTCTTTAAATAGTTTAAATGCTGTTAAAAAACAGGAAGATGCCTCTTTCGAAATAGAGTAATTTTTAATATAATCACGTGTATACAAAAAGATATATTACAATAAACGGAATAAGTTGACTAAATTTGGTAGCTTTTTATACAATTCATTTGTGTTAAAAATTGAGGCCACGTCGAACTCGTCTGACAGAAGTAGTAAATGATATTTCACGGTACGCAATATAATTCTCCGGTATTGGTCAGTTCTATACATATATCATTTTATGATAGTCACCCATATTTTTCGGTTGGCCACTGCGGTAGCTCCGTTATCGTTGAATTTGACAGTCGAGGGAAATGCATTGGAACATTGGCGTCATATCTGCTATAAAGATAACATTTTCGACTATCGTGGCGGAACCTCGGAAATAGTCTGAGGGAAGGGCGATCTCAGAAACGATAAAATAGTCTGCAGTAACTGGGCGCTACTTTACACTAAACAATGCTTGTACTTTGCAAATAATTTCAATTTGCAAAAATATAATAAAGTAATTCTTATCATATAAATATGAAACGCAATTGTGTTTAAAAACTATAAATGGTTGTTTATGAAATATTGTTAAGAGAAGAATAATATTTTTTTACAAAATAGTCCACGGCTCAGGGGGATTCCAAAAGTGGCGTAATATTTTCCCTGAATAATTGCAAAGCACGCTTCCGAAATTTATCGCTCTAGGGCTCATAATTTGCAATTAAACTGCGATCAAGAACACCAAGTAAATTCCATCGGTCGATTAATCTAAAGCGGAAATAAATCATGTGTGGCACGTAGAACACCATTAAAGCAATTGTGTGGCGCTCTAAGCAGTGAAGTGTAGGAGTAGACGTCAAACCGCAGAGGGTTGATATAGTAACTCCTAACACGTGCATTCCGCTTGGGGTGCAAATCGTTTGAATATAATGTCATGTTTCATTAATGGAATATGCTATGAGAGTTATAAACTCCAAAAACGTAGGTACTGGACGTCACTGACCAAACATTACAGTGGCTCCCCGTCACCCCTATCTAAGCGCCAAAGGTTAACCATTTTTAAATTACATAAGTCTACATCCACCCATCAAAATTACCGAAACTAGGGTAAAGGACCCAATTACTGGCAGCCAACCCAATTACTGTCACATTAAGCTATTTTACTTAAATGTTTATTTATTCGTTATTTTAAGTAAAATACCTTAAGGTGACAGTAATTAGGTTGGCTGCCAGTAATTGGGTCCTTTACCCTACCTTTCCGCTAGACGTTGCTCAAGTGACATTGCAACCATATTAATATGTCTTCCAACGCATGCTTCGCTGCTCGCAGTTCATTACCAGCACATGTTAGAATTTTCTTCACGAAATATTACTAGTGGCAATATTATATGCCAGGCGATATTGGATTCACTTGCCATATTTCGTAGTTTCCCAAAAAGTAGCTAACAATAACACTTTACATGCCCCAGTCCATAACACAAAGTATACTCGAAACGCGAGACTGCATGAAAACGGTTGAAAGGAAGCACACCTATGGCTATGAAATTGCAAAGTGGAATGTGGCATCAGAAACGAGCCTGGCCTCGGGCCGTAATAGTTGCGTTTGACAGACGAAATAGGCCCGAGAAACAAGATATGTTACGTCAAAGGATCGCTCGTCCTGATATCAGATTCGTGTCTGCTGACCCAAAGGTTGAATTCACAGAGGCATGTCTGTCAGAGGGTTAAAGTACTTACCTCGATGCGCGGAACCGACGCGGCGTCAGACATCGGTGGCAGAGAGATAGACGCGACGGAATATCCCGTTCGTGGTGCATCGAAACGGGGCGAAGCGCTGATAAGAACTACTACCTTCCGGGTCTAATAAAATAAACTCTTTTTTGGAGTTCACCTGCCGAAAGTGGTCGAATTTTTTCGCAGGAAGGGATTGTTAGGAGCACATATCTACTTGTGCAGCCGCAGTTACCGGCCAACGACCGTAGAAGGGTAAGGGAACTGCGGTTATTATTCTAAGCGGCAGACGCAGCCTATACATTCCCACGGATCCCGTAATCGGTCACCGTTCACGTCGAATTACATCGTTCATTGAAGTTTCGTAGATTTATGCAAATGGAAGGCAACCGAAGATCGCCGCTACTCCAAGTTCAATCTACCAGAATCGACTTCCATTAGCAGATGTATATTTGGTGGGTAGACGTATGGGGGATCGTAAAATTGTCCAGACCTCAAGGTAAATTTATTTCGAGGACCGTGATAAGTTGATTGAATGAAGAATAAGATAAGGACTTGGACCTCATTTAAGGCAGTCTGAAGCGTACCAAATCTTATTCAGATCTCATTAATCCCAATGCAGGATTCACGGTACACGGAAGTAGGATTCGGTATACGGCCTTTCTGCCTCAATTAGTGCCGCCATTTCACTGTCGAATTTATTTATGATTTCAATTGTGTCTGCATCGTCGAAAGCAGTGGAACTCCTGGATGAAGTTTCCGGAGTTTGTAAAGAAGATTATAGATCTGGTGGGGTGTCAAAGTGTTAGGTCGCCAGTTCTGCCGGTGATTATGCAGATAACAAATTGGTGCTGCAATAAATCATAAGTGAAGAATTAAAAGGAATTTTTTGAATGACAGTAATGTACGAGGGGTGATTTATTGGCTGAAAAATATTGTATATACAGTGGTGTTTAAAAGACATAGCTAAATTAATATTAAGCTTTATCCTCCAATCTATGGGACATAAATTATAAAATATTTCCAACGAAACTATCTTATTTTTTTACCATCCACTGTTTATTAATTTATTAAAAGTGATTAAAAATAAAACGAGTTGAAAATGTAGGTAGTTTAGCTTTTACATATATTAGTAGCTAGGGTAGATGTCCCAATTACTGCCACCTTAAGATTATAACTGAACTTCATTTAATCATTTCACGTGTTGTTTAACCTAAAAATCGTCTCAGTTTGAAACATAATATTATTTAGCATCTCTTTTATTAAAAAAAAAATAGTTTTATGAATTAAATATGAAGAATTTATTAATAATTAATTAAACTTCGCGAGCGATCCTAGTGTACCTATAACTGTCACCTCACAAATCGTCTTGTCCGTATGATTTTTTCATTTTTTTTATTTGTTTTATTTTTATGTAAATCAGAATCTCCGTTTAATAATAACATATTTTGTACACTTTTTTTATACTTTACGTTTTTATTACATCAAATAAATAAAGTGGCAGTAATTGGGACACTGGCAGTAATTGGGACATCTACCCTATACCTAGACACAGTGACTAACGTGAGACTAACTTAATTAGTCTACGTATAACTCTGATGTCCGCGATGTTTCTGAAACTGCAAATCATTAAACAACATGTTCGTCGTCTCCTATTACATACTTACTACACTTATTATGTCGCATGCATATTTATCCCAGGCCACTAAATCACTAATGTCCAAGAAGTGTGCCGAAAATCCCTGGGATCTCGCCTTAAGGGAAGACCCTCGGGGGTCCTATCGACTTTGCTCCCTGTTGCGTTTACGACATCACTATATCCTACCAGGCAGTATACTTCAAGTGGCCTGCAGAGTCGACCGCTTCGGTTAGTCCCAAAAGATGGTGGGGATAACTAGTGACCTTTACGGAATATCCAGGACGAGCCAATACGGGAGTTTTACTCTACTTCTTCTTTGATCATAACACACTTTCCACACACCCCAATATAATGCCTCCCATTCACCGTAACGTGATACTCACAATCAAAGATACACTTTTCCTACCTAACAATCCTACCTCCACTCTTTAATTATCGATATTCAATGAAACTAGTCGCCACCCCCAACTACACAACCAGATACAGCTAATTGCTCCCATTTTCAAGTCAATTCGCGCGAACTTCTTTAATCCTGCCTTGTTTCTCGCTCGCGAAAATCAATTTGCGTCCTGGTTCGATCTTTCTTTCTCATTCCCTCCCTTTCGTTGCTCTTCGCAATTAGATCGCACGGATTACGATGTTGTTGATTTTCCAGGGGCGCGAATTAATCGTCGATTAATTGCTCCGAAGCGTGTACACAAGGAGTTCCTCTGGCCGAACGATCGGACGACAAAGCCCCTTAATTTGTCGTAATTGCGTTCTTTCTGCCGGCACCAGCGCGGGCGCGGAATGGACACACGGGACAGCACCGACGCGTTTGATTTCGTGTACAAAAGGTATGAAAGGGCGCGTATCGATTTTAAATTATAGTGCCCCGCTGTCGCTATGTTGGTGAAAGCTATTTTTAAATCAATACTGCACCGCCTCTTTTTCGCAAACGTTTATAAAATCCCGCGTGACGTCTTTTTCTGCCTGTTAAAACGGTAGTCGCTTTTAACAGGGTAAATACGAGATTTATAAAGGGAGTTTAAACGCAGAGTGGTTTCAATACCTGAGTCCATTAGAGAAAATTGCCACTGAATATTTTCAAATTCTTATTCAGTTTAATCGTAATTACTCCGCAGGCCGGATAATTCCGCGGGAATTAAACGGTGCATCTGAGTTCTATTACGTCTCAGGTATGCAGGAAATAATTTAATGGTAATGGGGTTGGTGAAATTTCCGTGTAAAAATAAAAAGAGGTCGAATGATAAATCCGCTTTTAATATCCGTAACGAGGTAATAATTTAGGAAGCATTGCGATTTTATTCTCCTTAAATAGCGACCACTTAACGAGCAATTAAGGGACGTTTAAAAAGGGGACGACGATGAAGCGGGGGCACGCCCGTGCCTCTACTTGAGCGCTGGCCAAAATGCAATAAAGCAGCTCCCTTTGATACTTGAAGAGTACGAGAGACAAATCCTGCAGCTGTTAAATTTATCGTGCGACTCAAGCAAGTAGGTAATACGTCAAACCTGTACATCTCATCTGGTTCCTTATTCGTGCAACCGTTCTGGCGCACTCCCAATCCTTCAGCTTCGCTGAAATATCGGATCACAGTATGTACTTTTATAATTTCGTATTCCAAGCCGATCACTGCGTCAGTAATCTTCTGTCACTCCTGTATTTAAATTCTGCTGTTTTAATAAAATACTGATGTGGAAATATAAAATTATATAAAAACTAGCTTCAAGTTCCTGGCGTTGTCCGGGTTGCATATCTTTTTTCGGTGAAGGGGAGGGAATTTTAAAAAGCTTTCTTAGCAAGCACCTAGGGGCTAAGAGGAATCTACCTACCGTTTACAGAGTCAGATAAATTATTAAAAAAGGAAAATAAAAACTTTAAAACCTTCCTCTTGCTAAGGCGAACAAAATGACGTAACACACTTGTGAGTACAGTTAATATTTATTGAGAAAACGCATTCCAAAGTATGCAACAAGCAATTTATTGTATAATAGTATAGATAAATAGTATATATATATATATATGTATAGGTACAGTTAAAAATGAACGAAGTTATTCCTATGCGAAGTTAGTATATTTATTGTTGCAAAAAATTCTTAAAGCCCAAGGGAAAATTGTTATTCAGATAGCTGCGACACATTTGGATTGGTTCGCGGTAGATTTGGGTTGAGTTTAAGTTGCGTGTGAGTGAAACGTATGGATAAGCTAAAAGACGAATTAAATTCCGAAAATTTCATCATTTTCAAATGACAAGGAGCCACATATACCGCATCACTTCGAAATATCGAAGAAATTGAAATTCTACACTGATTAAAGTTCCACGGAATAATCTCGAGGCTTCGTCCCTAAATCATGAACCGTTAAATGACCCGTACGATTTAAACGCAATAAAACGTTCCGTTCCCTTGTACAGCGGATTCTTTCTCCGCGAGTGCTGGATGATGCAAAGATTCTAAAGGATAGAATCGATTTTACGGAGGATTTTCCCCAGGAATTCCTGAATAGATAGCGAGATACCAGCTCCTCCGGCTCGCATAAAATGAGTTCACCCAGCGGCGTTCTGTTTTAAACCCGTCGTGTTTTAAACCTGTTTCGCGTTTCCCTATGTAACGAGCAAGGTTCTTATCACCAGTAACCATAGAACCGCCTGCTTCGTTACCATATCGCGCGCTGCAGCTCTTCTCTTCTACGTTCACTGTGAAAAGAGCGATCTTCCGTGTCCTTTTGATTTGGCTGCTTTGACCTCGGCACGCACGTACAACTCTATCGCGGTATTACGATTTCTCTACGATACTTTACTTCTGTCCGATGATCAGTCAAAGCAAAGCACGCATGCCGTTAAATGAACATCGAAATACGTGCAAAATACTTATGTACGTGCTTTCGCCTTTCAACGTCCTTTAAATCGAGGAAATAGTAACGCATGAATGGCAGGCAAAGAGGTCTAAGCATTTCGACCAATTTCTGCTTTTGAATGGATTTTTTTAGTCTTTTTTCGTGAACGATCTGCACGGATGTATTGATACGTAGACTTTCAGTCTGGATGATTTTTGAGAGATAGGAGGGGGATGAAGTAGCTTCAGAAATATTCACCTCATCAGTTTTCGACTTTTCTTGTATACATATACTGTTATGTAGAATTATTTTCTCACTTTAATCGTTTGTGTTAAAGCACTGATTTTTTGTGGGATTATAAAAAGTGTTGAGAATAATAGATTACGGTATTTAATTATAGATAAACAGTAGTTGAGTTATATTCTTCATAATTTCAGCTTCTTTGATCTCATTTTGAATTTGACGATTGAGAAATACCTTTTCCCTTTGACTGGAAATGTCACTTTCCATAAATATTGTAATGTGTTGCGTTTCTTAAATATATCGCAGAGATTATTAAATCATTCCTTGGCAGGAAAACTTCAGTTTAAGGGACATCAATGTGTCTCTCTTTGGAACTGAGCAGATTGTTATTTGTATCACGTGTTAGTCCCATTGATATGTTTCCAAAGAATTTAAATAAATAATCTTCACGTAACTCGTTTGCTTGGCGATTCTTCTGTTGGACCAAATGATATACATTCTTCCAGTTCCCTGCATTCACAGAACAAAACATTTTTGTTGCCCATAAAAGAGCGTACTTTTAAGCAACTGTCTTTATAGTGTCAGGCTCCTCTGGATTCGTCCTCCCTTTCGATCCTGAATTCGCTCGTAGAACACGAAACCTTTCGCGAAATGAAGCGTTAACCTAATTCCGGGGAACGACGGTGAATACATTTACCAAAGGAGAACCAGGCGAAGAAAACGATTCGATTGCACAGATCGCTCGGGCGCTCCATAAAGGGTGTTCCAAACGACAGTCTATTTCCTCAAAATCTTTCGGACGAGTGCGTTTCTCTGGTAGAAATTTGTCTCCACGTCGAAACGAAACGACAGCAAGATACTCTGCGTTCCTCTTTTTGATTACTCAACACCCTGCATTTTGTTCACTTCTTCACGTTAGTCCCCTCGTATTTCTGTACTTGTATTTACTTGTACAGTTGTTTCGAATATATTGCTCCTAGCATGGTCGTTATTATTTATTATAAAATAATTTGGGGGAATTTGACACAAGAACTTGGATAAAGGTACAGGGGATACAAAATGTGGGTAATGGCAGACGTAGATTTGGTTTAAAGAAGAATGTTAAGATGGACTTTATTATATTTTAATTAACACAGTTTAAGTTTTCAAATTTCACTCCCACTGACATCACAGAATATAACTGACTCTTGAAGTACTGCTCGTCGAAAATGTTAATTTTAAGGATTTTTGAAAATTATTAATATTCATTCAAATTAAGGGGGTACACCACCCTGAAGCCACTAACAAAATATAAAGTTAGGGATTTTTTGTTCGTATAAATCAAAATATAAGGCTTGGATTTTTTATATAGTTGTAAAGCAATTTGTATTTTGTTAGAAGAAAAATATTTAATAAAAATTGTGCAAAATGGCGGCGAACAAAATGACTTCCCGGAACATTGCAAAAAACTGACCCACACCCCCGGGAACGATTGGGTCATCTGAGAAGGAAATCCAAAAAAATTTATAACCTGGGATACATTATCTTCCACGTAGCGTAGGATTTTTTTGATATTTCAATTATTAGATATTTTACAGGCACTATTCAGTGCAAATTTTTATGTGAAAAATTAAAGTCAATTTTTCAAACTGCTATAATTTCCAAAATAATTCGAATTTCGAGAAAATCCTAAGCTACACGGAAGATAATATATTCCAGTTTATACATCTTTTTTGTATTTTAATTCTTTTCAGTGCTCCGGGAAACCATTTTGTACAAATTTTTAATAAAAAATCGTCAAATCGTCAAAACTACCAACGGATATCCCTAAATATATAACCAACTATTATAAAATTGCTGGTGACCCCCATGTGACCGTTACCAATGCCAATAACGCCCAAGTCATTGAAACTAACGTTCACCACGCTCCTACCATTAGGACCGATAGGAATGGATACCAGATCCCACACCAATGATTCGGAAGTCGCCGAAATTCTCATCAGCTGAACACCCGAAGTAAAGAGAGCCGCGTGGAATGCTGACTATTCACGAATCACGCGAATCAATAGCGATAACCTCCGAATCGTCGCACTCGTCGGTTACAGCAACAGCCGCCCAGTGGTGCGAGTCGATAGCAGCTACCACAGAGTCGGTGTGGGTCGATAGCGACGAGCCCAGCCTTATGGAATCCGGTTCTGATAGCCCTCGAATCGCGCAAAAGTCAGTCGTGACGGTACCAAGTCTTCAAACTCCAGAAACGAAAACACCCTCCAGCAGTGAACATTGCGAAAATTCACGACTTTCGAGTCCATGACTTTTACTTTTCTATAGTAAACAGTAGGCTGCGCATCATAGGGAGTAGAGTGTATTCGGTGTGGACTATACAATGTGTTTTGTATCACATGCTGTTGCTCATATACAAAGGAACGTTCCCAACCCGAAAATTCTGATCTTAATGAAACTTGGTGTGAATGTAGAGCATATTTATTTAATTCTATATTTACTTATTACGGGTAACAACCCTTTGGCACATTATAATGACATTAAAAGACATGAAAAGAGAACGGACAAATAAGGAAAAATTTATATTAAGATTAAAATAACAAATTTCAAAGAAAACAATAGAAAGGGGTGAAATAAAATGAACAGATATTACAAATAGAAGTATCAATATTGCAACTTAATTATTAGAGTATGCAAAGAGTAAAACTTTTGTTTTACCTGACTGTTTGTTCAATATTGTATAAGGTATTTTTAAAATATTGCATATTTTCTATGTAATCACTTGCTGAGCTTTACTTCTAAAAGTATTTTTATGGAAAAAAGAACTAAAATATTACTGTGATATTTGAAAAATATTTTTTGATACTATAAACTAATGAAATTCAATAGAATCTGGTTCATGTTGCTGTTTTGTTGTCTACATGCTTATTTGAGTTCTTGAAAATTATATATTGCTTTCATTGCACAGTGTACATAATAATTACTGTACACACGTGATCTTTCGGGCGTGCTTATTAGGCAACTAAGACATCATTACGTTAATTAGCCGTAGTCGTTGTATCGTGCTCGCAGTATTAGTTAATTGGATGTTCTCCTTCGATACACATTGTTCCCGCTATGTTGCTATACGTTGTTTTCATTGTTTCTATATTGGCGCGCGAATTATCTTCTTTTAAAGGCTGCCAGACACGTTACTTCTTGCCGTTCGCTTTGTTTGTGCAGTCAAAAATTGTAATGCAAGACGGAGCGTGTGTGTCCACAAATCGGCCGACTTAGTATCTGCGTACTGTCAATTGCCTGGCATGAACGCACTTACAACTGCTGACTGTACAAGCAAATCGAACGGCAAGAAAGAGCGTGTATGCCAGCCGTCGCTCGAATATACACAGTACTACTCGAAAGTATGGATACATTCAAATGCCGCAAAAATGGTGGAGTGTAAATTCTGAAAAATACACTTTTTGAGGAAAAAAAAATTCTTTACCACCATTTGTTGTAAATAATTGGGAACCCTGAAACACAGTATTTAACATTTTCTCATCATATGGAAACTCAGCTTTTTTTGATTCATGTGTTTCTACCCTTGCATCTGTTTCATTAGCAGAATAAAAGATACATATATGTATGTCTCTGTAACTGCTGGAAGTAGGGGAGAATGAGGCAATCGTGGTCAGTTAGCAATGATGGCCAGTATTGTTATTATAAAACGGCATGTCCGAAATGTGCAATTTATTTTCCTTACGTTCCACGACATCATTCGCTATATTGACGGACAAACTCATATTTTTTTTTGTAATTTTATTTAATAAATCAATATAAAATTAATTATTTTCGTATCCTACGTATAGGTTGATAGTTTAAGTTTGCAAAGAAATCATTTTCAAGAAATATTGCACTTTATATCTTGGTTTCATTACACTTATTGCTTAAGTATCCGCTTAAATAGAAGATACGTAATAGATTGAAAATATCGAAAAATAATACCACACCTGAGTTGGAGGCATTCGCCATTTTCCGTAAAATTTTAAGGTGGTATGAAATGCACAGAGAAAGTAACCCCACCAAAGGCACCATAAAGAACAATATGTCAACTGATGGGTCAGAAAGTTGAACAGAGCAGAATATAAATCGAGTGAAATGATAATAATATCAATATTGTATAATAAATACTCGATTTTGCGTCAGAACGTCATCGATTATACGAAAAGCTCTATCAGCCGAATATACAGTATGTCGCACAACCCCTTCGGATAATCGGGGCGCTACTGTATACAATTTAAAGTGTTCATCTTTAGGCTCAAATGTCCTCCGCGTAATTATCCGAATAACTGATGGAACTTGAATGTTCTCCCCCAATTCGTCGATTCACAATGGAAACGTTTTAAATAACGTTCAAATTTATCGCCAACCGCACTCACCGGTCCATAATAACGACGTGCGAATAGAATTCGCTGTTAAGTCGCTTAACCGACGAAATTTATGGCACACACCCCGTTGTCTGGGGTAAGCTTAATTTATGACTCGCACGCCGTCGAATACCATGCCTATCCCGATAAAATCGCACGCTCTAATTAACCTTCATAAATACTTGGTACCTTTTTCGAATGGCGACGGTCTGGCAACAGATGGCAGCGACGTCAACTCAATTAAAATCTGCTCTTCGTACAACAAATCTAAATACGACGGGTCAACCGTACTATCGATTATAACTTCACTGATATATTAATAGAACTGTAGAATTTTGTATGTGATTTAGGTTACGCACTGTATATTGAAGTTTGATAAATAGGTGTTCTAATAACACCGATCAGTAAACGACGTCGGTTGAAAATAATTTTCAGAAGATTTGTTCTGCGGTTAGGTGAATAATTTTCAAAAATCAGCAAGCTAAATTCACTCAAGGCATTTGTTTGCTAGACCAGGATGCTTTCTGTTGCAGAGAATGCTTTATGAATATAAATTCTTGGCCACAAAGATTTATGGTCTTTACGTCTCGGAAGGGAGCTAGTCTTAGCAGTTTTACAACTGGGGTGCCTTTCCTCTACAATATACTGGTCAGTGCTCTCAATAAAAGCAAACCAAGAGATCACCAAATTAGATACAACAAAACAAATCGCCCCACCAGTACAGAGTGTATGCAAATATAGAAACTCTGGTACGAAAAACGTCAACGAAGGTTTGACATGAAACAGTAGTTCAAGTTCCTAGTATTTTAACAAGTTAAACTATTCGCTGCTACTTAGTGTGATTTTTTTGTAAATATATCTAGTGATAGGTGGCCGGAGCAAGTGTCATAGTTGTATTTTCTGTCTAACCTTAAGGGGTAATGCCACTGTAGAACCCGGAAAGACAGCCTGATTTTGAGAATTTTTTATGCGAGTCTAGTGAATATAATACAAAATCTGTTTGAAGGCCTTTATTAATTTTTTTAATACGAAACGGCCGCGCCACAGCTCAATAAAAGAAGCTTCTTCTGAAAAACAGTGTTCCGCGGCCGGAACGATTACTCCTTCAATTTTTTACATAGAAGAAAAAACTAATTTTTGTTTAGTTCTACATAAGATTATCTCAAAAATACTTTTTTTATAAGAATGGTGGGCGATTGAACAAAAGGTTTCAACAATTTTTCACGTCCCTTTTACCTGAAAATGACCATTTGTATTTCACAATTCTGCATACTCTATTAATTTCTTGCTGTTTTACAGAAGACATAATTTGTACTGATGTTTATATACTTTTTAATAATTTTTCTGCACCCTTGTAATTTCTATATCTTGTATTAAAGGTGTGTTCTCATTATTAAAATTTGCGAAAGTTTTACACGTACTACGATTTAAGTAGTGATAATCCACTTATCAAATTTCCCACGGCCGATACGCGAAAAGATTACAACAGTTATCTGCGAGCAAATATTTCATTGCCATTTAAGTTCTCCCCTTCGATTTCTGGGTGAATAGAGAGCAAGGATCTAATCGATTCTGAGAAATCCCCGCTGCAAACATTGTCTGAGAAGTGTAAGAAGGGTCAGTTGAAGATACCTACTATCGTTAGCCATTTATCAAGCATTAGGAAAGACCGCGCAAATATTTGACCCTCGCTCAGCGGATGCAGAATCCATTTCGACCAGTCAAAACTGCTCGGCTTTCATTACTTAGTAGCTTCAAGAAAATAAGATTTTTAGAGTATAACAAGATGAAAATTCTACTGTAAGAGCTTAGTCTAAAAATTGTGTGAGCAGAATTCTATTATGCGCCAAAATGAACCCCATTATTAAGTAACGCGCGGCCGTACAAATCAAACACCCTTCAATTGAGAACGATTATAATTTTGGTAGGTGAAATTAGGTGCAGTTACCCTACCGTTAACTCACGATCGCAATTTGAAGTCTCCGTCCCATTATTTTCAAACCTAGGTACGTGTCAAAATCTAGAATAGGGTAGATGTGCCAGTATATGAACACGTACCAGTAAATGGACATTTTTTATTAAACTGAGTAAAGTAAGTTATTAAAATAAGCAACTAATTAATTAGAGACTTCATTTAATTTCTTGCTCTATATCCAAACAATTTTTGCAGCACGTGGAATCAATCGCGCTGCAAACGTAATTTTATAATTTTATAATTTTATAATAATTCATTCATTAGCTTTAAGTGTTCGTTCATTGGTGCCTTTACCCTAGTGCGAATTCGTACAGTGTTAAGAGAATAAAAAGAGGCAGAGATACCATACATGTGGTATCACTTATGCTAAACGAAGTGTAGTATCCGCTTCAGCGAGAGTACACACGTAAATGACACGCCGATATACGGATTCTATTGTTCCCAATATTCTGCTGTCTAGACACTTGGTGCGATCAATGCCATTCACGGCGATTGGCTCACCCCTAGCAGTTCGATGTACTTTTCTGCATCGTTTTAGACGGTTTGACATTCCCCGAATTTGTCTTTTGGCTTTGGAATGATATTGGCTTTCGTTTCAACCAATTTCGTATAAAAATCCCCGAGTGTATTATCGACGAGAAGTCTGAAAGCAAATAAATACCAGCTCAAGCCGCAGCCCCGTATTTCCAAAGGTGGCGGCGATAAATCCAACACATCAAGGCGAAAAAGAAGACACTTCCATTATAAAAGCGGATATAATCAGATTGTTCGAAATGGTATGAAAGTTTTACGACTGAAGACGCGAACTGAATGTTATAAATGGATGATTAGGTACTTTGGAATTCTGACTCCCGAAGGTTGGAAGTTTGTCGACAGTCTGAAATATGACTGAGCGAAGAATATTTAACTTTTTCTAGTAAACATCGGGATGAAACAGTTTGAGACTGTTTTGCCTGCAGCAATGTTGTTAATTTCTATAAAATTCATAGAACTGAAGAGTTAAAGAAAAGGAGAAGTCTTCTATTCATACATCATACAATGTACAGGGTGTTAAAAATGTTATATCATGGTTTACACAGGTGATTTTACACCTCTGGATCGGTAATAATCTCTTAAAAATAAATCTGTTGACCATGAAATTCGGGGTCAAATTTCTTTTATTGTAGCGTGTTTGACTCACTAAAACAAGAACACTGTAAAAGGAACTATGTCCCAAAGAATATTGCAAACAACGAGTGACAAAAATAGTTCTTTTGATACATTAAAATAAAAAAATGGATTTTGAATTTCAAGGTCAAGGCCAATTTTGCGGCACATTTTTTAACGGATCTCCCTCAATCCAGAGATGTAGAATCACTTGTGTGATCCATGGCGTATAATTTTTTACACTCCGTACAGTTACTCACAAAAGTATCCACCCACCCCATACGTATAACATTAATCTATTTATTTAAGTAACATTACATTCAGTATTGAGAATTATAATTTACATTAGCATAAACATTGATTAATATACTTTTAGTTAGTGAAGCAAAATGAGTGTTTAAGAATGAACATATGCAGGCTACATACATTTTTGCGCGTAACAATACATATTTTCAATAGCGCGAGTCGAGCCTAAAAGTCTGAACCCTTTATTGTTTTATACTTGTGTATTTGTTGCTGCACTTTGATACGTTACTGCGAACAGCGCGCGCCATATCTGTCCATGCAGCCAGGCGCACATATTGGACAGCGTAACTCGAGACAATTGGTCCTAGCACGGCGCCATGCATGTGCAAATTTGATCGTGTTCCCCATTTTCGTCAGTTCGCGCTGCGACTGTCATTCGAGGCTGAAAATTAAACGCGCCACCGAGGAACGCGGGCTTCTCTAACGATCGGCCGTAATTCGCATGCAGGCATTTTTGCGAGAGATCCACGACACCTCCGAGGGTTCAGAGCTCCAGCCGCTTTAATGCCCGCGCGGAATAATGTACTCGTTGTCTGTCGGAGATGGAAACGCGTTTGTATAATTAATGGAAAGATGCGCGAGATTGTTTGGAGTTCCTACCGGGGCAACTTTGTTACGGGAACCACTATAACGCGAAGTTTAGAACGACGCGAAGTTGTGGGCATACTGTGTCATATCCCACGCTGCTCTAGAAAGGTCACTTTGGACGAACCAAAATTATAGTCATTTTCGGCAATTTTTTTTAGGGAGATAATGGAATAAATGGAAAATTCTGTATGGAGCCTGTTATTGTGCAAGTCTTGATGGAGAAATCATATTTTTTTTTCGTTCAAAATGACAGTGGTAGATATCGAAGAAGTACATATCGATTTTGCGACGTCTTGAACATATTCTTTGCAATTGACACTTTTATAACAAAAATGCACTTATTCAAGTTTAGGCATGGTAGAACATAGCCGTGAGATTAAACACAGTGGAAAACATTCTTCGGCGTATCAAGGCACTACTGTTTGTACGAAATTTTGTTCGAAAAAGATACGACCTTTTCTATCGAGATTTGTAGAATAACAGGCTTCATATTGAATTTTCGATTTATTTTATTATCTCCCACAAAAAATTAACCAATTGTATATAAGAGATTTTTGGCGTTTGGATTGACCTCACGTGGTTGACTTTTTGATTGGACATTACCTAATTCGGCTTGCATTTTAAATGGGGAAATTTAATATTGGGTCAAAGGAAATTCAATATCCCAATAATCCAGGCTACAGGTACCAACATTCTGCGAAATCTATCTCCCTCGAAAGCTGGACCTATACCAAAGCCCCATAGTTCCCAAAATTGTAGGGATTCAATTCCCAATAAACCAAGGTAGTGAACAAAATTCCATCTCCAAATAAACGAAGGTAGAAAATGAAACTGTGGAAGTTTCATGTCCCAATAAATCAGGCTACAGTTCTCAAAATTGAGGGAATTCCATCTACCCAAAAACTGTACAATAATTCCCAAAATTGTGGGGATTTAATTCCCAATAAACCAAGGTAGTGAACAAAATTCAATCTCTAAATAAAATAAGGTAGAAAATGAAACTGTGTGAGTTTCACATCCCAATAAACCAGGCTATTCCCAAAATTGAACGAATTCCATCTCCCAAAAACTGAGCCATAGTTCCCAAAATTATGTGAATTCTATCTTTCAATAATCGAGCCTATTATTACCAAAATTATAAATACGAACCATAACTACAGCTCACCCCGTACACTGAAAAGCTTGAAGGCAAACTGCGAGATTTTCAGGAAAGCCGAATCTCATACGATTGGCCTTTGGTGTATTTATAGTAACCTTGAAATAAGATGTTTTTCTTGCCGTTGTTATTCGAAGCTGTCCCGAAAACGTTTTCCTCGAGTTAATACAATGTTTGGTCCGCCGTGGCACAAGATGTGCAGGAATGATTAACGGAGAGCGGGGAGGGAAGCGTAGGCGCTTAGCAGGAAGTCATAACGAAACTATCCGAATCGAGTTAGCAAAGCCATTTGTTTGCCTGCCTGCATGGGGAAGCACTCATTTTCGCCCCGGAAGTTTGGCGTTCTTGGTAAGTAAACAATATCCGAGCTTGATTGTGAAGCCAAGCGACGCGTGCACAATTTCGACCGGGTCGTAAAGATTTCATAAAGCCTGCACGAGAATCTCCACGGTAATTGGAATCTCATTGCAACGCGACGATGTAAAAGATCTCGAGGATATCAGCGCTGGGGGAATAAAATGAAACAGTTCTCCCAGACGAGTGGCTTCACCTGTTATTTGGCGAGCGGGCGAGTTAACTCGTGCTTTGGACTGTCTCATTTGACTATCCAGTGAATTTGACGTAATCGTTTAATCAATATAATCGTACCATAGGAGGTGGTGCAGTATTAAGGGGAGGTTTTGGTCTAGAGCCCAAAAAATAGGTGATATTTAGGAATTAATTCAAGGAAAACTACTATATATAATTTGATTGGACTTGTTGCATTGTATTAAGGATGTCTTAAATTATAGAAATATATTTTTTGTTTTATAATTAATCATTGCAGACAGCCCTGGGGAGTCGTTAAAGTCAAGGCGTCAAAAAATTGATCCAAATCGGTGGGACCTGTATCTGCAAAAGTTATTATCCGATTCGACTGAAACCTTTTTTATTTTGAAGATTATTCATTTGACTATGGGGGGGGGGGGGGCTAAAAAAAATTACAAAAATTACATTTTTTTTAGAAAATAACGACACTTCAAGTGTGAAATCACATTTTCCTTATATTTTTCGTCCTTTCATCGCCTTTGAAAATTATAAATTTTCAACTTTTTGCAATTTTTTTAGTCCCCTCCCCCCCTAGCCAGAAGTATATTCTTCAAAATAAAAAAATTTTCAGTCGAATCGTATAATAACTTTTGAAGATACAGGTCCCACCGTTTTGAGAACACTGTTTCGAGAAAAACGCATTTAAAGTTTTACGTGAGTACCGAGTAGCCGGGTGTTACCAATGCATTTGCCGCTACTCAAATGCCTATAACTTCGGGAATTTTACGAATTTCAACAAATCCTTTTAAACACGTTTTCCTAAAAGGTTGAACATTCGAAAAATGAAATAAAAAAAATCGACATTTAGACCAGAACCTTCCCTTAAGTAAAATGGAGGATTTGTTATCAGCAAGATGAGTTAATTCAGCTTTGACAGTTCTCAAAAAAGGCCTTCAATCTGTAGGGCGATATATGCTACAGTTAACAGGATAATATTATTGAAAGCTTATTTTCCGTGTACGTCCATACTCGAATCGCGCGCAAATGGTATTGGATCGGTCAGAATTTCATTGGGCTCGTTGATCGACCAGTTGCTTCAAGTGAATCTGAGGACTCGGAAGGTTGGAGATAGTAGAAGGTGGGGCAGCAATGTAATGCTAGTCGACCGTTAGTAACGCACGTAACTATACGTAATAGGTACACGATTATTCTCAATTAAAAGTTAACAAAACCAAACCCATCCCTTACCTAAAACAACAGTAGTTAAAAAATTCTATGCATATCACTGCGAATGCAAAACTCGTTTCAGTGCCGTTGAATACATAACGCATCACAAAATTACATTCCATCTTCTCGATTTATCCTTTCACATATGCTTTTCAATTCTACCACTAATATACATCCCACTCTGTACAGTGTTTATATATATCCCACTCTGCACGTAATACACTACTAATCTTCATTAAAACTTCAAACCAATCCCATCCCCTGCCCATGATAAGAGTAGTTAAAAAATTCTATGCATATCGCCGCAAATCCAAAACTCGTTTCAGCGGCCGTTGAATAATGTGCTTTTAAAAGCAAGGGAATGGCGACGTGGACCGTGAGAGAATCGCCGAGTTTGGTTGTCCTCACTGAAGTTTCATTACATAGTAATTGCGCAGAAATGAAGATTCACGAGACGAGAGTATCACCGTGATATTACAACGAATTTATGACAACGTTATCACGGAAGAGCGCACAAGCAGGATTCGTTTCTTGTAAAGTCTAGCCACTCTAATAGCCTCAACCTTCTGGGATAATTTAGCAGCAACAGGACCAGTGGATGGTTCAATCGAAAAGAGTAGTGTTTCCAAGCTGAGGCGAAATGTGTTATAGAGTAGTTACACACTTGGGTCGATGTTTGATATATAATGTATTGCATGTGCACATGCATCGGGTAGGTATACAGTATTTGGCGTATCGAATTTTCGCGCGGTAGCTTGCAGAGCATTCTGTAATTTCATCTCTGCACTGGATAGGAAACGCACCGCACTTTTCCCTGTTTCAAATATTTATTGGCAGAGAAATGTTCATGTTGTTCCACCAGTTACGCCTCCATGCTGTACTTTTATGGAATTCGTGCATTTCACGCTGTGATATTTCTTTGATGTTTGCAATAACAGGTTAATTAAGAGAGAAATGTTGTGTACATTGGTACAGTTATTATTCTCAAGCAGGCTCTACTGTTGTCGGGTGATACAATTTATGTATAAAATTTTAGTGGGTATACTGATTCTTCGGTTTTTATTTATCATTTTGTTAATGTAATATTTTGTCGAAGGTGTTGATGGATTGATATGTTTGAAGAAGTTCAGTTTGGATTTATTCGTTTCACTTGTTCATTTTAAGGTGGAGAATGAAGAGAATAAATCTTATTAATATTAATAATTTTAATTAATAATTAATAATTCTGAAGTATTAATAAGATTCGATTGAAGTATAACCATAGTTTGAGTGTAAGATTTATCACTGATGACTTTTCTTTTTGAAACTATTAATGGCCAGGCTGGTTTCAAGTTTCAATACATGCTCTAGGTCATTTCGTAATAATTCACTGTATAACAACCAATTTTCAAATCAAGAATTTCCATAAATTATTACCCAATTACGAGCTCCCATTTGTTTCATCGTCAATAAAGCAGCTCATTTATTTAAATCTAAATAGAGGTGATGGGATTGCACAAATATAATACATATTTTAAAAGTGTTTAAAAGTGATCTAGCAAATGTAATTCTAATTTATAAGACATTACGAAAAAGAGGACAATCAAGATTGATGCCAACGATAGATTCGTGTTAATTGGAAATATTTAATGCCCACAATGTGAATAACTGCTATATACCTACTAAATATTTGACGACAATCAGTTGTCTGGAGTCTAAGAAAGTTTGTAACAAAAGACAACTTGGGGGATCGGATTCCGCACGAGTTAATCTAAAAGAATTTGCTAGCCTGGAGTTCGGTATGGTCCTTCATTAAGTGGCTCCAAGCTCATCTTCCTTTCAAGCATTTATTAACACAGAACAAAAAACGGATTATTTACGCGCGAGAAAATATGGAACTAAAGCAAGGCGAAGATTTAATTTAGCACTTCGAAGCACCAATTAGAGAACAAGACAATTCGTTCAGAAATGTATTGTCCAGAATACAACGAATTAAACATGACAATAATGGCATCAGGGCCACCAGTAATGAGTCAAAAAGGAAGAAACCGTCTTTTGCTACGATATAGTCAGAATCACGAGTTTCTTTGATCCCTGAAGCGAAATTTTAATAAAAATGAATTTGTTGCAAAAACTGCTTCCCGGACCGAAAATAATATTTTTCAGAAAAGTCAATTCTTCCTGATTTAAATAAAAGGAAAACCAACTTCGCGCAAGGAGATAAAAATTCATTTATGGATCCCAGTTTCGCGAAAATGGGTAAAAATTGCAAACTCTGACGGATTTAAACATCTAAAACAATAACTATTTAAACAAATTCGAAACCAGGACAATAACGATTCATACCGCATAATTTCACGTGGACTACATAATATTTAATTTTCATCAGTTCAGTTCCAGCCGACAAGGCATTCTAAAGCAAGCCTATCAGCAAACAGAAAATTAAAAGATTTCTCGATGATAAATGAATTATGCTACTCTGTTTCTCATAATTTCTTCTCTCACACCATCAGAGACATTAGACAGAACTCCTGCTACGTACTACTCCGAACTGACGGTACGTCAGTCTTTCTTAACAGAAGCCTGGAGCTTCTATGTATATTATTCATGGCCCCCATACTCTGATACTCGATGGTCTTATCCGCGCGAGCCTCAAAGCGACTTCATTTCATTGCGTAAGTGCACAATGAATATATTCCTCTGCCGAGTGAATGAGCTTACCCTAATAGAAGCAGCCGATCTCACAGGATTTGTACTTCTCCTCTATCCGGAGCATCGGATGCCCAGAGTATATGCTGCAACACAGGCGAGACGTCTACGTGTCTCGTCCAATTTGGAACACAATCTGAGACTAAATTGAGCCATTGAAGAAGTACAAAGAGACTTCGACTTTTACGTAATCATCCCCTCCCTTTGGAATGCAGCCTTCCCCCTGTTCGGCTTAAGAATGAAGTAGCAGTTCTTCCTTGCTTAACAGAGAAGCATCATTCGTTTGTTAAGGATAACGAAAGACGGAACTCGATGTCTCGAAACCTCGAATTTCCGCGAGAATTTCCGGCCGTATTGTATAAGCGAATAAAACCACTTCCAGGGAGTCAAAAGACAGGGACGAAGGTTTATTTGCACTGTGGGACATCATTATATTAAATTCCATTTCCTCAAAGGAATAATGCCGCGGATGGAGGAGGCCGCATTCTGTACAGCAGACTTATCTTCATTCCAAAAATTTCGTTGCTTGCGTCCCGATGGAATTAATATCCGCAAAGGTAGCCAAAGTACTCTGACATTTAGTTGTTTCCGCGTTGGTGAATTCCTCGGTGTGCTGTTAATTATTTGCCGTGCTTGTCGCGAAGAGGCTGCAGAATTTTTTCTACCTTTTCGTGTTGTTTGCAAATATTTACGGCGCAGCTTCTTTACGCGGGAATAACTTCATAATGCGCGTCGCCCAACTTGCTCCTGTTCTTTGATGCGAGATCGACAGCGGAATCAAATCTACTTGAGCAACTTCCTGCTGCTCCGCTTCACCTAACAGTTAAGAAATCCTTTGGACAGCTCCGACGAAACTTGCAAGCTAGAACAGTTTTATATCACGGAAGGATGTTTCCGTCTGAAATGTTTGAGGAAAGTTGCCTGTCCGCTTCCTTCGCTCCAATGGGAAGGAATCAGCGCAGTTATCTCGAGATCAGGAGGAAAAGATTAAATCGAATCTACCCGGGGGGGTCTGGTCTTCTTTGGTGAGCCATTTCTATGTACGTTGACGATATGTACGTATTTGTTTTTCGTGATTGAAATTGTAGTTTAGTCTCCAACTAGTTTATAACACTTACAAGCCTACTAAAAACAATCCGACTCAATAAACTAAACATTATAATTGCCCACGAACGAGATTTTTAATTGTACGAATCTTATTCACTTTTGCTTTTAATTTTCTAATTTTAGTGGTCTAGCAATTTTAATCGAATTAAAATTTTCACACAAATTTAAAAAAAGGCTTTGGAAGGAAGAGGAGAGGGAAAATTATGCAAACCTAAAATTCTATCGAAACAAAACTCATGCTAATATAGCGAATCTACAGAATATTAATGCAAGCCGAATTAATAACAAAACTCTCATATTCGTGTCTGCTTACAAAAGCGCATATTTTCTAAAAACTTTATTGCAATTTGCACGTCCCGGTTATTGAAGTGCAGTAAACGTTCGAATAGTTTCGTTAACCGTAGCATTAGCACGGTGGTTAAAGGATGTCTGATTATCGCGAGCTTCTCACGGCTCCACGATACATATCTACTTTAGAGTGGTCACCAAACGATGGGACGTGGAGTGTGGAGGCGTATTTACACGTCTACGCGCAGTTAACTTTTGGAGTTGGACGACCACCGTGAGTTACGGCCAATTCATAGATGGCGAGTCTCTGTACCATTTGAAGCACCATATGTATACGTATACATACGTATTCGAATCTCTCAAGTTTGGCCCTTTAATATAACTCATCAGCAATACTACGCTTCGCCAAACGCCGCGACACACAGCAGATAAATTGCACAGGCTAGCAGACACGCGCTGGCCCGTGAACCCCTTAATCCTTGGGGGCCCATCGATACTGGAGGAGTTTATTATATCCCCTTTATCGCAATTTCACAGGTTCCCTGGTTAATTTGACAGAAAATTCGGATATAACAAGCTATACGATAGATATGCTACTTTGGAACCAGGAAATTGAGTCGATATCTGCACCTGCATCTACGATAGCTGAAGATACGTCTGTTCGATGTCGTCACTTTGGGACGACTGATCTTAGGACTTGTAACTATTAAAGAAGGCAAGTAGTAAGAGTGTTTTGGCACACGATGTAGGGGGTTAACCATGTCCACTTCATTAGTTTAATTATTACTAGTGTTAGTGGAACAATTGACATGTTTACTCATTATTTCGATAATCTAGTTCAGAGAAGTCTTTAACATGGTTATAGCGATTTCTTTGAGAGTCTAGTGATAAGAAGTTTTAAGATTATCTACAGTACTGGAAATATTTATTGCATCACTTTATGTACTAATTAGGCACGAAGATTGATAGAATGATTCTTATCGATAATGATATGGGTGATTTTACTCCCTAATCATGCAAACGGGCCAAAATAAAAAGACACGTATTTCTTAGTTTTCAGTCCTCTAAAATATATCCAAAATTCAAAGCAATCGGAGGCAAACACCAACCATTCTTATGAACTTTGGGGGTGGTTGCACCCCCTAAACATTCAAGCAGGCTAAAATAAAAAGACACATATTTCTTATTTTTCGGTCCTCTATAACATATCCAGAATTCAAAGCAATCGGAGATGAACACCTAAAAATCTTATAACTTTGGGGGTTAATTTCACCCCCTAAATATGAAAACGGGTCACTATAAAAAAACACGTATATCTTAATCATCGTCCCCTTAAACATATCCAAAATTCAAAGCAATCCTTGTTAGCATGAATAATAAGGGAGGTGTAAGCCGTGTAAGTGATAACGTGTTTATTCCAGTGATGCAATAAATATTTCCAGTATGGTGTATGCTTTAAATATAGGTACGACAATTCTATTCTGCACATACCTCTGAATAGAATATGGATAGTAAGTGCTACATATGTCTATGAAGCAAGACGCTCCAAGTATCTTACTTACTTATTAGGTCGTAACGGGTTATGGGGTATGATCAAATACACTGACGACGGTTTACACTGCCTTAGTGTAAATCTAAATATTCAAATCTGCTTAACAAAACAACGTGCTGTGGTTTCAAAATTATACCTGCCAACTCATAAAATTTGCGTTGGCAGTTACAGACTCGCCTTGGCTCCAAGCCGTTGCGATTTGCATCCTACTTCGCGGTAACTATAGTTTACATGCTCTGCTCGAGATATGGGAGAAACTTTAATAAATGACATCACGCTCATAACTCTGGATTAGCTTTGAACACAATCCGAGCATACCTCGGCTCAAATGAATTTTAGGCGTTAGACGCTAAACGTGCAGAAGATTTGTGTCTTGTCGCAAACAAGGGTTTTGCTATACAAAATTCAGTTTAGAGTTACGTCTAATAACAGAGGCTTTTCTTTATTAAACCACGCCATGAACACTTGAGGCTTTATGTAATTACGTAAACTACAGGATATATTATTTATTACTGTTATTGTAACTTCTAAGTGTTAGAAAGATGTATTATTATTTTCTTGAACTTTTTAGTTATTTTGGATCTTATAAATTATCATTTCGGCAAAAATAGGTATTTAGGAAAGTTCCTAAATTTTTATATGAACAAAATATAGATTAAATACACCACCCTTTCCGTCGACGTTAATCCCCATTAATAATTGCCATTAATAATTTCCATCGAAATATAAATAACCATTAAAATATAAATAACAGTTGAAAAACGGATTACGAAGTTGCGCATACATTTGTCAGGGAACGTTTTTCTTTTTTTCCTTTTTTAATAATCCCACGCATGGATACAGATCACGGTGCAAGGAACACACGTCACACTCACGGGTATGAAGGATTGAGCTGGAGAGCCGTCAAGTGCACGCGGTATATTTTTTACGCGTTTCGAGCCGCTGACGGAAATTAACGATGCAAATTTTTCAAGAAAGAAATTCGACGAGCATTCGCGTCGTGTGTGGGGGGTGGGGCGAATAAAAGCATAATAAAAATAGGCAGCCAGGGCTCTGTCGAGTCACGTTATTAAAACGGGTGGGGGTGAGATGGAGGGAATGGGTGAAGAAGAGAATGAGAGGGCAAAGGGTAGTAGAGGGTGGACGATCATGATAGAAACTCGTTGGTCGAGTGAAATTGCGTTAGGCAGTATTACTTACATTTGTTCATCGGGAAATTCCATTCAATTGCTCGTTGCCTGAAAAGAGCATTGTACGCAGTTCCGGTAGTTTTCCGCATCCAGAATACAGATAAAGCCGTACAATTTGTCATGTTACCGTAAAAGTTCAGTAATTAGCCGTCCAATGCATAAAACACCATTTTTCTCTGTTTCTATTCATGTCAAACTTTACATCTACGACTAATGTTAAGGGGTTTTTTACTACTTAAGTAGGGGTACACCAGGGGGAGATTGAAAAACTTCGAGATTTCCGTGGAATTTTAATTTTGTACTTTAGTAATTTTAGTCTTATACATAAAGACTATTCACATATAAACTGTGTTAAGAAATGATAGTGAAAATAATTTTCCTTTACCGCAATTCATTATGAATGAAGTAACAGTATAATAAATATTATGACCAGCACTTTTCACCGTTTCTTTATTTATTTTATTAAAATTGGTCACAGACGTTTTGTATGTTATATTCTCTCAGCTCGAGTTGTAATCTGACTGAACTCTCTCAACGACTCTGAATTTTACCACGTTCTAGCTACCCTCATGAACACTTAAACCCCCTGCATCTACTATTAACCCCCAAAGCCGCAGCCGCCACTCACGTGTCAGCCATTCTGACGCCCCCACACATTCCTGGAATCCTTAGTTCTAAATATCTTACTCACACATGGCACTCGAGAAACCCTCGCTACCACGCTGATTGCTAATTACCTGCTCTCTAAAGAATATTCCTTGTAAAATATTCGCGAGAGTGAGGTCTGCAGGCGTTATTCGTAATATCCCTTATTAAGATGCTCTTTTGTTTCAACCTGGTTTAAAGGATCGTCAGAGGTGTAAATTATGGCACCCTCTTAGTTGATAATCCGATAGGGTTACTACTTAGCATTAATTATGACATGCAGTACTCTGCAGGCGTATACATTATTCACGAGGGAGGCTATGCTTCGTTCGATAATCTCAAATCACAATATTTACTATGTACACATCCGGTATCTCGAATATTAACTTGCACATGAACTTAGATTAATCCCCCTCCGAAGTATACCTAGGTAGCATAATTTCAACCCCATTATTCATATCATAATAATATTGCAAGTAAAGTGTTCTTTTATTATATAAGAAAATAAGGACAGTGGTCTTCAAGAGTATTTGCCAATTTTAAAATACTATATTTCACAAAAAAATCTGAAAAAATTCAGATACTAATAGGGTGGATGCACCATTTGTGGCCACTTTAAGGTATTGTACCATTTTTGGCCACTTCTTAAAAAATATAATATTTTTCCGTGTAAGCAGTAAATGTAACCTTATATTTCTAGCGGTATACTAAACAAAATATTTATGATATGAAATTCTCCACATAATAATGATCTGCAAGCAATTTAAAATTAAGATAATTATGCACATGGCCAAAAACAGTGCAATGGCCACAAACGGTACATCCACCCTATATTTGCCCTTCTTTTGCCTAAAATATTCAATAAACAATTCCCATCGATTTTGAGCGTGCTTTTCTTATTTTTCTATCCATTCACCCCACGACTTCATCATTTTCTAATTCTTTTAAACGATTGAAACAGATGCTTAAACTATGTTAAAATAATTAAAACATTAAACGTAAAATAAGTAAATATACCAAAGTCAAATAATAAAGTCACTTTAGAAACCTGTATCCATGTTGCATTAATAATCAGTTGGCGCAACACGAGCAATTGCTCGGTGCCTCATGAACGGTAGTGTAATTACATTTCCTGCGTTTCTGTTTGAGAAATGAATCAGTTATATAGCAGGTTAAAGCAAGCCTCAGCGAGACCATAACCCTGAACGATTAAACCATTGGGCCGTACCATTCGTTGTTCCATTATGCGCCATTACGCGAATATCAACGCGCGAACACCCCTAAAACGGGGAACACTTCGCGAGGCGTAAGCGCCGTATAAAATTTCTTTTATTTCAAAACTTTCGGGCTTGCCGACTGCGCACGGCGCCTTCCAGAACTTTGAATGGAACCATAAAATTCGAATGATACTTATTCAAAGTGATTCCAAGTTTCATAGTAACTGATTCCGCCGGAAGTCTGCGGCAAGGATGCGTCGAATGTGCATCGGCATCGTAACGTCTCGCTTCGGTAATTTCCTGTTCTCTCGCAGCTAAGCGTGCTCGACATTCGCAAAATTCTTCGCGCTACGAATTCCATAACCGTGTGATTCCATTGAAACTGCCCTCCCCCTTCGCGCTCCGATCGAGGAATTTCTCAGGCTTCGCCATACGCGAGTCATGGTCAGTTTTATGTCCCCCGGCTCGTCCACGTGAATGCATTTAACATTTCAGTGCTCAGCCGGCGATCAGGTAAACGTGTCGTGGAACTCGTAATAAGGATATGTAGTGAGTACTAAGTCTAGGAAATTGGTGAAAGTAGATTGTTTTTATATTACATCTAGGTATCAGTTTGTAGTATTTTTCTATGAAATTAAATGGATATCAACGATTGTGTGTCGAATGATCAGTGATTCTTATAATCACAACTGGGTCACATGGGATTCAATGCACCCTGGCATCATTTTTGAGTTACCATTTTCGTATTTTTCAATCTTTTAACTTTTGAGTGATAATTGTACATTCGTAATTAATAATAGTCTTTTTCTAGAAATGTAAATTGGGATATGTCGAAATTTGTATTTAAAAAAATAGTTGCCTATATAAGCGATTTTTTTTTAAAATTCGTCAAATTTTTAAATTTCAATATTAAAGTCTAAATATTGATACAAATATTGGGAAGTACGTATCCTGGGGTGTAATACACCCCGTGTGACTGCGAAGAGTTAAGAAGAATATGCTACTCCTTTTAATGATAGTGATAGTATCATGAGTACTACTTCCCGAAAACCACCGATAAGATTTCTGGATTACAAGATTGTAGTCTAACATAAAAGCTTATTTTGAGATGAATATGAATGGAATTAGGGGTCAAAATGGACTTCGCAAATGTAGACTAAAATTTTTTCGAAAAAATTTCTATTATCACGAATTGTGAAAATCGTTGTTCAGTACTGTACTACGAAATGGTACTTGAGTAAAAATGTGAAATTTTTTTTTTTATACAAAGGGATGAAAACGTACTGTAATGTCGAAGTTTTAATTGAAATAACTGTCTACATATAGATGTAACATGTTTTCCACGTCCCCAAAGTTTTTCACCCAATTCTTTCGTTCAAAGGAATCCCGGAGACTCCAAAACATTCTATACATTATTACAGTTGAGACGAGCACACGAATGTCTTGTTATGTGTATGTGTTACGCAAAAAGTTACTCGTCAGATGCGAGATTTTTCTTGAGCGGACGCGCAGTAAACACTAGGAAATACGTCTGGGAAATATAAGTTTGGCGAAAACTTTAAAACTTGTTGATAAAATTTCTTTATTCGTACCACACCCTCTGCACTACTAAAACTGATATATCACACTTCGACTTCGCGGATAAATATTTCTGTATACACAATTATAGTATTTTCTGAATTGAAGTTAAATATAAATTTTATCGATGCTGAATGTTTAAAACAGACAGAGAAATATGGAAGGAAATGGCCATGCAAACATTAACGACGAAACATTAATGGTATGCAAACATTACGCTGCTTTATTTACGCATTACTGCTGCGATATATATTTCTCATGTTTAACTAATATTGGAATGATAATTATTACCAATTCCAATTCCCATTACCATAACTCTTGTTTAATGCATTTTAAATCAGAGTGCACTCAATTGGAATACCGGGTTTAGTTGTCGAATTAATATTTCTTCAGAAATTCGTGCGATCTTATTACAAGTCAACGGTTTCTTTGTTTTAGTATTAGTAACTGGCACTGACAAGTGGGAACTGCTGCATTCGAAAACAAGGAAACGAGATTTTATACAAGCTTTTATTCAGCTTCACTTGTGAGTTCGTTAGTTAGTTTGTTCGGGTGATATCTTGTAAGCTATTTTGGTCACACTTCCACATGTCCGATTGGCCTGACACTTTGCACACATATGTACGTAGTTCCGATGACAATACAATATTTTCATCAAAAAGCATAAAATAATTTATGTAATTTTTTTAGAAAACAAGCATTTATTAAAATGTACTAAAAAGGAGAAAATATTTTTGATATCGGCGGAATGACTGCCTTAGAAAAATTCCTTCATATCACTAAAAATAAACGCGTGGGACGTAAATATTCAATATGAAAGGTTATGCAAAAAGTAATTGCCGAACGGCATGATTTTGTCTGGACTTTTAATCTAGTTAGATCTGGAGACAGGCTTTGAATTGAGGGATTATACTGCTCGCAATTAAGTGGAAAGAACTCGTGCAATAAGGACACTCTAACAGAATGCAAAAACTAATGTATCAAATTACGTAGGATATTATAAATATTTATACAAAAAAGGACATTTCAATATTTACGCCCCAAGCTTTTATTTTTAATCATATAAGGGAATTCTTCTAAGCTAGTCATTTAGGCCGGTATCGAAATTATGTTTTTCCTTTTTAGTACATTTTAATAAAAGCTTGGTTTTAAAATAAGAATTTGTTACTATGTCATATTACCATTGACTCTGACGGCACTGAATCGTCACGGAATTGATACGTGTGGGTAGACCTTTAAGTGCATAACTGCATCCTGCTCATCGATCCCATGGAACTGGATATGTGTAACCGAAACCAACAGCCACCTTAAGCTAAGAATTTCTCACCTTCCGTGTAACACGTAAACCAATACCTACGTCTTGGCTTGGATTTTGGTTGAATGGAGGTAATGAATTTTTGACTGCCACCGCGACGAGGGTGCAACACTTGAGATCTCGGTCAAGCGTGCACGTTACTCCTGAAACCAGTTTCTTGATTGTCAATGGTGAAGAAACGCGTTTCGGACGAGATTCAATCTTTAGAATGTACTGTAAACGAGTCTGCGCAAAGGAAATAATAGAAACTTTCTAGCGAAGTGTCAACGTCTTCAATGGAATGCAAACGTCACTAATTCGTGTGAACCTTTCCATTTTATACAGAACGAGTTATGAATCCACGACTTCAGTACTTCACTTTGCACTGTAGAGTGCATCTACGCATTAAGAAGTGAATATAATTCTGCAGATTCTTATCTTTAGGGGTATTTAATATCAATTCTATATGCCGCACCAAGTGGTAATTTTATTTTGCTGCAAGAAATGGTACGAAATTGATTCGAAGATATTGAAACGGCACTTGGGCATTTTCAAGCAAGTGTGAAATTCAATGTGGGAACGTAGTGAAAGCAGCAGAGGAAAAAGCTGAGCATTGCTGTTTCGGTATGAAAAGATCTCCTCCAATATTCAGTTAAGCGTGCTTAAGTCCCATTGAAATTAAAAGCCCATTTGAAGCTTGAAAAGATTCGACTAGAAGCAGAATTCGAGAATCTGTCCCGTTTAAGTGGCGCAACAAGTAGGGGAGTTTTAAAGATAGCAATTGCGAAGATGGAGTGTAATTTATTCATACAGGTCTCAGTAAAAATACTCGCCGTAAAGTGTGCGAACCTCCATGGACGGAAGCTATTTAAAAAATCATGTCTCTTGTTAAGCTGCAACAAGTTGCGCTCTTAATGCATGCACTGGGTGGTCTGTAGCTAGTCGTACAACCATGAAGCGGGGGAGTGATTTCTTGAAAACCCTGGGGAGAGGTAAATTGAAAGTGTAGCATAAAGATTTTGTAAGCGAGCCTTCGTATTTGAGAAATGTTAGTCCGAGGAATGTAATAAATCGAATTCGACAATATCTATTAAAGGGTACCAGTAATCAGTGACGTATCTAATTAAAATAACCTTTATAATCGTTATTCATATTTACTGTAAGATATCAATAAATTTTTATTTCCTCAATATTCTAATATTAAACAGTAACCATTGTGAACACTTATTTACCACCATTGAATTATCTATACAAAACAAATTAATAGAAATATTTATAATTGTACATATAATTGAATTCGTTTTTTTGCTAGCGCACTATAATAATTCCTATAGCAGACCAAATGTGTGGATCGCTTTAAAAAGACATCGACGACTTTGAAATATCCTTCACACCACCGTAAACCAAAAAGGCAATTTAATTAAAAAAGAGGGTCCCTTAAAACATTTACCTTTGACGAATAACATTTTTTTTTTATACCACCAGTATTTGATACACCCAGTACATCTCAATCCTTACTACTTTCATCGTAAACCGTTCGTGGTAGAGGATTATTAAAACGGCGGACTATCTCTGTAATAGAGGCTGATCAATACCCTGCAATTAAGGCTGCCAACGTGTCAGCCTTAATCTTCAAAGCCCCCCTGGAGGCTTAATAACCTGATACCCAGTCTCTGCAACACGGCCTCCTTCCTGTTTCAAGCCCGGCGATCATCGTTAGCTGCGTTTTAAATTTCATAAAAGTGGAATGCAGCGGAATGGAAACTGGGCTTTCCAGCAAGCGGAATCAGTTAACCGCCTTAAAAGTTCGTGCAGCGGGAAATCAATTTTAAAGTGGAGAGCTGAATTATCCCAATTAGGGCGCCTAAGGGCGATCGAGGGACACGTTATCCTCTGCACAATCGCCTAGGATAAATTTGCATTTCAACGAGGACACTAATTGTTCCTCCCGAGATCCTGCTCTCCAAAGAGGCCTGTTTAAACTACACGGATTTAAGTCTACCATGGAGGCGAGCCCATTAACTCAGGCGGGGTCAAACGGACCACGTATAGCGCGTGAATGGACGTTTCGTTCGTTGGGTGTTTACAGACGTTGAAATTTTCAGCAACGTCCTATCCCTTTGGCATACTCGAGCTTCGCGAGTCTCCTTTTCAAAATCCTCGATGTAACGGATGGTAGGTAAAGGATAACGGTGAACAGTATTGCCTTCCATTTTCGTAGTAGACTGGATTTTACTTGATTTTTCGAGGTACGCTTGCAGGGAAAAAGTAGACCGCTTTTGTACCTTTCATCCTCCATTTTTAGTATTTATTCTACAAGCTCGTACATTTCCACCATTTACACTCAAAAGATTCATCGTGGGAGATGAGCAAATAATGCTCAGCTACGTTGTATTCAAATAGTTTCTATCTTTATTATATACGTATATTATAAAATATAAATAAAAAAATTAAACAAAATACATAGTTCACGTTTTAAAGATACAAAAACGATCCACTGGAACGCTCGGCTAATTACAAACAACCGACACAGTTTCATAGTTAGAATATTTCCCATTTGCACTCTCCAACCAGTCATTCGTTGAAGTATTTTCCTCAACTTCGAACGCAGGACAGAAAATAAAACATTATATTACTGCAGGGCCGTTTTGTAGCCCCCTGAAATGACAGAGTAGTTTTTAATACGTTCGGAGCATCTGTGCTGTGCAACGTGACACCACAGAATTTTTCAAACTACGGACTCGTAATTTTATTAGTCCATCGTACGTTTCTCCCACTCCTAGCCTTTATTAAAAAGAATGAATGGTAAGATCCATCGCGCCGTATAATTTCAATTTTTATGGCCCGAGTTATACGACCCCGGGTTTGCAGCACTCGCATCCACCGCGAGTTCTTTCGCTTTAGGTACTAAACGTCGTGACTTTTCCATTCCATTAATGGCCGTATTTCTCCAGTTCCAGGATGAACGCGACGACGACGACCTACACAGGTGCAACGAGCACTTTGGCTGGAATTATGGGCCTCGAGTCAGAGATAAGAATGGATAAAGCGGATAACCCTCTGGACAGTGACCTTGATATTTCACCGGTTACCCTATCGTCAGCGTGGTCGAGGGTAGCCAGGCTCCTTTTGTTAGCCTCGATGGCCGTTGGTGGCAGTGTTGGGAACATCTTCATGATATCCGCGGTAGTGGTTGAGGACCAACTCAAAAAACGAGGTACGCATACTCTTTGAATTCTTTTCAATCGAGAAATGCCATTTGCGATTGGCACTATATTTACTTCATCAAAATACACAACTTTTACGCGACTATAAGCATCCTTCATATCTCCAATATGTAGTTCGAAAAATGATTATAGTGGATAAGTGTAATACCGGCGAAACAGATATAAAAAGAGTAACATTGGTATTTCATTAAATATAAAGTTCAAATGTTAATGAGAACCGATCATCTATAAAGTCCAAAGATTGGTGAAACTAAACTATCTCTATCTTATAAAGTTGAAAGAATTGCTCAGGATATAATTTTGAAGTTCTTTCCATTGATAAAGAATTTTTTAAATTATAATTTCGACCGTAATATTTAGTATGATTATTTGATTTCGGCGCACAGGTTCGGTCAATTTTAATTAAAAAGAATGAATATTAAAAATTAAAATTGACCGAACCTGTGCGCCGAAATCAAATAATCATTCTTTCCATTGAATTGGACAAAGAGCCTGAAAAGGTTAAACACCACTGCAGGGGGCACTTGGCGCTGGTACTGGAATAATATTGTTGTAGGTACCTTTCGCAAATATATCTAAGTGATATCACGTTTCCATTCGAACGATATTAAAAAAACGGTATAATTCTTTTAAAAAGTTTAATCTTCGATTTAATAAATATTTGTCCAGGGCATGTACGGTGGAAGCCTTTGTGCAAGTATAAGAATCTCTTTGACAAAGAGGACCCACACTACGGAACACGGTCATCCGACGCTCTTTTGTGAAATCGTTCCTTTTTATCTCTCGTTGCGGAAAGATCCCTTTACTTGTTCCCCTGTGTAAAGGGACAAAATCCTCCTATGCACGGATATGGCGCAGCGTCGCGAAGAATAATAGTAAGGAAAGAAATGCTCCGTGACTCTTCTATTTTGTCCACCGTGGTAACGGAGATTGCCTTTTGTATTTAATGAACCGAAACGGGATAACTATTACCATAGAGTAGAAAATCTTGAAGCCATTCCTTTCAGGTTTCTAGGATTTGTATAAATGTGTAACGCTATCTGTTGTGGGTAAATTATTAAAAAAAATATAGAGAAAATAAATTATTAGAAGTAAAGTTAAAAACAAATTCAACCAATATCGTTTTAATATCGTTGCAAAAATTCAACCAACTCTTATTAATATCGACCGAACTGGAAACGAACATTTTTACGAGGCACGAAAATGATATCCCTGATCATAAACGACAAGGATCCGCTTCAAAGCGAGCCGAGCATCTCTGTGACTTTTATTACTCTCATGCCGTAATTGATTCTCACGAAATCCTTGGTATCTGTATACTTGTGTAGAAATAATCAATTTGTGAAAATCATTTACTCTTCTAGTACATAGACAGCAGAGTTGGGCATTGACTAAATAAACAATTAATTAGGTAAATAACGGATCGAACAAAAGTTACCTTAACTTTAGATTATTCAACGAATAAAGTTAATTTTTTTATTCGACAAGAATTTATTCGACTATGATAAATTCTCCTAAATAAAGTCAACCCGAGTTAATTTTATTCGACACATAGCGAATAATATTTTTTAATTTTTATTCGCTATTCTCATAAATCATTTAGACTTAAATCAAAAATTCTTTTGCTAATATCATTATTTATAAGTCAATCTTTCGAACTTGATAATATATAATATATATAATTTATAGGTTCATCGAATTAACAATTAATTTAGTACAATATATGTATTCCATAAATAGACACATAGTGTTTCTGAAAGGTGTTTTAAATCTTATTATTGAAATCGTTTACTAGCAAAAATTCGATTATCCATGTTGACTAAACTTTTATCTTGTTCGGTGAGTACTACAAGCCTGCATTTCGAACCACCTTTCAGAAACATCCTGTACAGACAACCTCCCTTTCCCCATCTACCTCTCACCAGACACTCCGCGAAGCACATCGAAGGATTTTTACCGCTAGCTCGTTTCACGCGAATCCTGATAGGGACGTAAACAATTCCGAGTTTTGCGCAGCCAGTCGATTCAGCAGGAAAATTTCGTTCCGTCGTTACCACGGCAATAAACTTGCTCTTACTCGACTTTAGCTCTTTCCCCGGGTACACGAAGAGGCCAGAGTCATCAGTGTCCCCGTAACGAGGAGGGACTCCTGATCGTCCATAACAATTTCGCAATTTTACTGTGACAATAGCAGTAAATACAAATATATATCCGACTGTCGCTTAGTATGGAGGAAGAATCCAGAGTTTCCGCGGAAATCCTTCTTTACGACGACTCTTTTTTACAATAGCATACTCGCATATATCGACAGGCACATCCTGCGATCGATTTCCTTTGAGAGCTTGTACTTTGCCTCGAACGCGCCTGAAAGGGGACAGTTATCTTTCTTTGTTTGCTGAAAGAAAGGCGCTGTGGGACGAACGGTTTCAGTTATTTCTATTTGAAAATGATACGTGGATCTATGTTAAATATGTTCGTAGTGGTATGACGTCGATGCTGTGTCTAAATATGATGTAGTGTTTGGAGATAGAGTTACAAGCAAGGGAGATGTGAGATCGTTTTTCTTGAAGATGAGAACAAGGGAATTTAAGAAACAAAGTATTACTTGCAAAAGCTTTAGTCTGCACTTTCGAGTTATTTTTCTTCAGAAAAAATGATGTTCTCCAAGGCTATGCAGTAGTAGTAGTAATAGTAGTAGTAGAAGTAGTACGTCAGTGAGTATAGCGAGGCAAGTGAAAGTGGGCAATGTATGGTCAGACACGACTTCTAACTGATACGTACAGCGGGAATTATGTATGTATGTAGCTTTTGTAATGTTTCGTAAGAGGATTGTCTTGATAGTTGTTTGAGCTAAAAATTATGCAGATTAACGAGGATTTTAAACACATGCAGATGTTTAGTAACGGTTCCAATTAGGACTTAAATTAATTTAAGCATAAACTTTCCTTTCGTATGCGGAACAAGGGTGAATGTGTTTTGAACAAATTCCCTGCAGTATGTGCACCAATGAAATAAAGCGCAATGTCATTTTTATTAAAATAATAATTCATAAAGAACTCTGAAATTAAAGTGAATTTAATAAAAAATATTAAATTCTTCTTCGAGTAATATTCTCAGAATTTCCTCAATTCAACAAAACTGGCTACTAAATTTCGTAGAAGGAAGCAGACATATTTCAATAAACGCAGCAGTATGCTATTCAACTTAACACGTTCGCTGCTGTGCCACATTTACCAAAAGTTCTATCAGGACGTGTAGAGTCAGTCTGCCAAACCTATTTCTAACAAGTTTTTCAATAAATTTCACAGTACTTTGTTCATTCTAATAACCTTCGTTTCAAATTTATACCAATGCAACTAACACGGCAATAATTGTTAAGTATTCCCCGATTAGAGGAACAAGTAGGTACTATTTCAATAACACCATAAATTTCAATAACACCATTCATCCACAACCACAACTCGTTTTCATTCCCCACGATGAACACGATTTTTTCCTCCAGTACAATCATTAAAAGGGGGAACTGTAGAATACGAGCGATTAAACAAAAATTTTCACGCACGAGGAAGCGTATGACCACGTTACACGCGGGGGCGTGGTTGGGTCAAACAAAACGTGACGCGACCTATCTCTGATCTTAACATGTTAACAGACAGAGGGACCTAGATGCTTTTATTAAAATCCCCCTGCGAGTAACCGACGAAAGCTTTATAGAATACGGTATGTGAGATCAGTAGGAAAATGTAAATGTTCCACGCGTGGTACGTTCGTCATGTGAACGAATACTATTGGCAGTTGAAAATCATAGGGCACAATAGGCCTGTACAATGGCAAAGGTTCAGAAACAGATAATGGACACAGAAGAGAGAATCTACATTCTGCACGGGTACTTCAACATAATTCCTTTTCTACGCTTGTCGTTGCGTCGGTCGATTTTCCCACATAAATAACGCTGGAAAACTCTCGATAGCAGCCAGCAGAATCGCTGGTGCAGATGATTAATTTACCAACACTGTGGGTGGCTTTATTCAACATCTGATACGCCTTTAAAAATGACTCCTACTGAACGGCTGCAACGAGCCAAGTAAAATTACGTTCCATTAAGCGGAGACTGAAGTGGAGTCGAGTGGAGTGCTCGTGCGCCGCGGGCCTGTGCAATTCATTTCGTGATCGTCTCATCTCATTGTCGCGCTGTATGCAGCCAGCTACGCGTACACGCAACGTTAAACATGGTGTTGATACTGGGGCTACATGACCTGCTGCTTAACGACGAGCGTGACGCAACGATGCCCGCCTATAGGTAATTAACATTGCGTTGAAAATTGCCTCTACGAAGAAACAGAGTTTCTAAGGAAGTAAATGCGCCGAAAAGAATTAGACTTTGGATAGTCTAATTAATAGACTGTGGATAGCTTTCCACTTTATGCGTAAATTATGTATTTTAAATTCTTGCGAATGTAAAATAGTTTATTAGGGATTTTGTAATGTACAGTGGGACTCCGTCAAAGTGGGTACTTCTGTGGAATAGTGCAGATTTTTTCGGAATGGGCAATGTTTTCTAGAAAATTATTAGTAAAATATAGATTGCAAATGTGACGCAAGTTGAACGCAGAAATTTTAACGTCTAACTGGTTTCAGATTTCTAGAGGTATTACATAAAGGCATTGATTCCTTAGTCTAATTGAGGTAAAAATTTTGTAAAAAGACTGGACTTTTTGCAAAGGGGCTGATTCCATAATTGCCCTGCGAGATAAAGCGTTAACTTGAAATCGAGTGTCATCAATTTTTTAGGCCGAGTTGATTCATGTCGTGTGAATCTCTATAGAATTGAAGGTAGGCATTCGATGAGAGTAATAATTTTCGTCGCCAACACATGCGCTAGTAACGTGTTTAGTGCTGGATTAGAGGCGTTAATGGTACGGTAGCTTAGAAATGTCAGTTAGTGTCTGGCTAAGCATAACTTCCAATTTGTACATTCGACACAGTTTACTGCGTCGCGCCATCCTTTGAGTTTCACGCAGCAATCAAGCTATCGATTTTAGAGAATCAATGTTGTGTGTAATAATCCTGCTTACACGTATATAGTTACATCGTCGATGTTTCATGTATTATACAAAATGAAACACTTAATTCGACGATCTTCAATTATTTTGACACTGTATATATTATGAAAAAGGTTTCAAACAAATGCTACGTAGCGACTAATCTTTTGTAACTTAATTAAGATTGAAATATGAAGGTTGTCTTCGGTTCGTTAAATGGACCATTTTATTTTGAAATTCGAAAAAATGATGATGAGTAAAAAGTATACAGAGTGTTGTATTGTTAACGCATCTTGGAACTTCCTCGAGTCTAAGTAGTTCCTATAGTTTCTCGAACTATATACGATTTTGTTACGATTTAGTTCTTTTTGTTCGAAAGCTCGAATTTCATAATTGCTTGGCCTATTTTTCGAAGTGACTCCAACTAAATTAGAAGTTAAAAATTGTATCATTTGATCACATAATCGACAAAAAATGGTGCTCAAAGGTTAACAGGAAATTTCTATTAATAACTACATGCAACTGTAACAAAAGAATTTTCTGTCATTTCCAAAATTTGTCTTTCTATAATCCCTTAATTTTACACATGATCTTCTAATTAGCATGACGAGCAGTATGAAGCAATGTACTCATATCGTCAACTAATTATATGACATTATAGTATTTCTACTTCCTTCATTCCAGGACTTTCTTAAATTCGAAATTCCTGAAACTTGATTTCTGTGGAATCAGCTCCAACCACTTCAACTAACTAGACACCGAATTCTCGTGTTCCAGGGAATGCATTTCTGGTGAACGTAGCATTGGCAGACCTATTAGTGACGGGCCTGGTGATACCAGTATCGGTGATCGTGATCCTCGCAGGACATGAAGAGTCATTGAACACATGCCGGTTTGAATGGACTCTCGAGGCTCTCTGCTTTCTGGTCACGGTGCTGACGTTACCTACGATAGCGGCGGAAAATTACAATCGCCTGTGTCTACCACCCGAAAGGTGAGCGCTATTATTAGCAACGAATTTAAAAGGCGATTCATTATATGAGGCATTGACAGCCAAATCAGACTAAGAAAAACAAACTTAAAAAATAAAATTATTGTTTCCTATTCTATATGATTAGCACATGTTATTGGAGTACGTTATTGTTACCAACTCAATTTTGCAAAAAATGTGGTTTAGTCCGTTTTTGCTTTCAATGTCTCATATTAGGTCGGTGCAAGAGTTTGTTCGGTAATTATTTACAAATAATTAATCCTCACCGAATTAGATGACCTTGAAATATGCTGTCAAAGTTAACATTCTGAACAACTTTTTCCTGTATATGTTACCGTCGCACGGCTTTGGTTTTCGAGCTATTACAAAAAACTGTGATCGGTAGTTGTTTTGAGCCAGATGGTTTGCTTTTGGGAGATTTTCACATTTTTTTATCTTAAATCTCCAAAAAGTTGGCGTCCCCCTCACGAAGGCTGAAACCATCTAACTCACACCAATTCCCGATCACAGTTTTTTTGCGAATATCTCGAAAACTAAAGCCGATATTCCAAAGTCATCGAAATCGGCGAGTACTTCCTTTTTGTAAATAATTACCTTTCGTTCGCTCACTGTTAGGCAATGGTAAGTGTACGGAAACGTTTCTTTTCACTACTTACACCAACTTATACTTTTACCAGAAAAATGGCGAAAGGTTACAGAAAGCCAACGAAAATACTTTGATTAAAAACCATGTAATATATTTTCCATTTTTCAGTTTGGTTCAATAAAACGAACGAAATATTGCACCGGCCTAATAGCACCATTTGCATACCTTTGTGGTGATTACAACATGTCTCATTATCATCGACAACATTTCACGTTGTCCTTCACGTTAAAAAGTGAATTATTAACACGTTAACTGCGACAGCTCTTTTTATGACCCTACATATTCGTCGATAAGGGTGAATTGTCACATTCCAGGCAATACAGGGCACACTGGAGCACCTAATTTGTTTTTTTAAATTTCTTTAGTTTAACACGTTGACTGCCGTGAGTACCATTCCCGCAACACACTAGATAGTCTAGCCAATCAATATTATCAATATTATCAATATATCAATATTAATCGATTATTGAATATTATTCGAATATTAATAGCAATAGCAGTATATTTTATAATTCTTTCCTGAGGATGATCTAAATCCAGATCGAAACGTCGAAAGTGTTTAAAATGCAATTGCAAAATAGCTATTTTAGTTATCAGTTTAAATTGACCGAACCATTGCGCCGAAACTAAATATTTACAATCAATATTAATGTCAGAACAACTAGGATGGTTCCTGAGGCCACGATACAATTTTTGGTCAAATAGTAATATTTATTTAACAAATGAAATTGTATGCATGGTTAAACACACTTTATTATATTTGGTGCATATAAACATAGTCGTGCCATAAACTCCTTAAAGACTTAATACAACGATGAGGTGTATAGCTTCCTTTAAAATATTCCAAAATAATATTGAAGAGGATTAAGATCTCGCCTTCCTGCAAGCCAATCCTCTGTTGCAATAAATGCAGGTACGTTCGTTTCCAATCAACGCTGCGTCGGTTTGGCTTAGGGTGTCGGCGCACTCCATATTTACTCCAACATTTTTAGTTACTAACGAGGGGAGGACGCGAATAGGACGAGGGAATTTTTAACAAAACCTGGCAGAAAATGTTGGTATGTGTATAAAAAGTTATAAAAATGGCCTGGCCATTTACAGCTAATGATCTGAAATTTGTTTATAAACATCGACCCACACATTTTCTGCCAGGTTTCGTTAAAAATTCGCTCGTTCCATTCGCGTCCTCCCTTCGTAAGACTCCCGGCTGTCAACTGTGTCCTTTGTATTATTCCCAAATTAGGCCAGCATTGCAGATACCTCGGGGCTGTTGACGCATTGGTACTATTAGTTTAATCTTCAAAGAAACTTTGAAAATGATAAGAATATCTTTTTACCGTTTCATAAAGGTTCATAGACACCATGGTTGTCCTGGAATGACAGTGAAACATGTGTCGCATCGCAGTGAACGTGTTAATAATAAGAACGAAAACGATGCATAAGACAGAAACCATAAATCTAGTTTAAGATCCAGGCGTTTATATCGAAAACAGGACGTCGAAAAGAAGTGATGAAATCAGCCAAACAGTGATGTAGCGATACTTTATCGATTCACTATTTGGACATATCGCCCGCCTCTTTAAAACTCGACGCCACCGAGATATATTAAATGCGCGTCATATTTTAACTATAAATTCAGAGAACTCGATGTGTCGTGTGTGCTTTCGTAGCTGAAAGGTAGAATTTTCACATGCATGAAAACCGAAGGATGCTTCGAAATAATATCTCGTTGAATGATTCTTTGATTACATGCTCATTAAAAAGAGAAGGAATTGAAGGTAACAGTATGGACGAACGAGTTATTCTTTTCTAATAATAAATCAGAAAATTTACGAATTCCGCTTCTATCCATGCTTGATTTCATTTGAAAGTTTACGTAATCGTTACGTAATACCTCTGTTGCGTAAAATCATAGAAAGCTCGTTTTTGCGTACCTAAACCAAACAGGAAGTAACTAAAGACTCTAAGAAGTCGTTCGGCTTTCATAGAATTGATACTCGGTTTTGGCTAACATTCGCAGTAATTTCAATGAATTCTCAAAAAGTCAAAGTGACTCCCCTTAACGTAAGCGCATTGATCAGATTACTCCGTTAAACCGATTAGTTTCATGATCCAGCCTCAGTTAGCTTGAAACGTAACCAACCGTCTCTTTGAACCAGGCGTATTAGATAATTCTAACACTCCGACGAATGAAAGAATTGCTTAATAAATTGCTTCACTGCTTTCTGCGTTTCGATATGAGATTCTTGAATTTTTTTAAAATATAATAAACGAGATAAAAATAAGATTCCACGAGTTTAAACTGTAAAACTTCTTTGCGTCCATATATTAACATGGGTGTTTAGCGAAAAAAGTGACATACGTTTCGACGGAAAAGTTATGCGTTGCATGAAAACGTTCGTTTTCTTTTGCAGATATTATTGCTATTTAATTAGAAATTAGATATTAATCATTTTGGTCGGACTTCGTTTAAATCGTACTACCATTAACTTGTGCGAGATTACATCACGACAGCTTGCACAAATACGCAGGTCATTAACGACGAGCACACACTGATTGTGAGCAGGAAAATGCAATTAAATACCTAACGCAGTACAACCGCGAGAATTACACATTCTGATCGCGACAATAGAGCACGCATGGAACTGTGAACTCTTTGATAACTTAGTAAATATTGATTGCAATGCTCAGTGGACATCATGGGGTACATGAAACACTACAGAACGAAAAGAATCACTGTAATTATTTTGATCTCGAACTCCAATCTCTTCTATTATACACTTTTAGGACGCTATAAACGGTCTATGTTCTATTCAATTTAAAAAGTGATACTACGTCAAAATTTTCGTATAAGAAGGCAGGTATTTTGAGAAGAATCATAAAATCTTGAAAGCAATAATAAAAAATCCATAATCAACTGTTATATAATATCTTTTAAACCACACAATATTCAACGAAGCTAATTTTTTTTTATTAGAATCAATACTTCTGGTAAAAATGCCATAGTTCCATTAGAAATAATTATATCTTAAAATTTATATTCCATAAATTAGAGGGTTGTCAGGATAGACTATTAACACCAACGCACTACTTAACCCGGCAGTGCACACGTGGGGGTCTGGCAGACCCCCACCCAGATATAAACTTAGTGTTAACGTTTATTTAGATATATACTGTTTCAGTTTCAATAAACAGTCATAAAGTACACAGATTTTTATATATCGTAGTGAATAAGTATTATATTTTACTGGGGGTCGATGGGCACCCCACGTGGATACTTATGTTTCAGAATTTCACGTGTGCACTGCCGGGTTAAAGCGTAGTATTAAACTGTTTATGCAGACATGTGAAAATATGAGTGTTAAGTTTTCTTTTGTCCATCACTGTATATGTGCTTTTTAATTATACCCTGCATAATGTTTCACTCAGATACAAAAGCAAAGACCTGTACTTTGATCAAAAAGTGGTAGGTAATATGAAATGTGAATGGTTGGACTAGTTCAAATGTTTAAAGAACGAGCGTCCCTGTTTTGTTGGGGAAAAGCGTAGCATCGATTGTTCCAAAGTCCGCTTCATCTTTTGCTTCGGCACACATTAACAGAGGCGGTCGTAATTCCAAGCACTATTGTTGCCAGCGGCACTACGGTCACGAGGGATTAAAGGGCTTTTCAAACGAAGCTTAAGCGTGCACGTATAGCCATGCCATAGCTACTGATCTACAGAAGACCCACCTGCATGCATAGACATATTGTGTTTAGTGGCTTGAAATAGATGCACGACAATTTTAGAGTTATCAGAGTCATCGTAATTTAGCGGCCCCCAGCGCAATTTACACGTTTAAGGGAATTTGGTGAATTTATGAATACGCACGATTCATTTCTGCTGAATTTTCGCTGCATAGTGTACTCTGGAGGAAAATATTGAACCAACGCGTTGCTTCCATACTATAGGATGCGTTGCCTTTTCGAATACACCTGTCCCTCGATTTACGCGTGGATAGCTTCCGCGCCGTTTGTTCTTTTACATGGCGGAAAACCGCGTAAATTGAGTGCACCAGCACAAAATGAAATATGTGGAGGGGAAGTCAGTTTAATTTAGCAACCGATGTGTGTCATAATTTTGAAGACGATTTACAATTTCGAAGCAGTAATAGGATATAGTTCTCTATTTGATATCTTGCTTGGTAATTTGTTCTGTACCAAATTAATAAGATCGCAGTGTGTTTGTTTTAAGTGAATATAGAAAACTTGACTATAAAACGTAAAAAAGTACTGAATTTGGAAAATAAGATTGATTGTGATGACGGAAGAAGAATTATTAAGGTCGGAATAATATAAAAAGTTCCATAAAGTTAGAAAATTTTAGTCATTTATACATAATAATTAATACGCATTAAAAACAGAAGAAGAAAGAAACATTTTTTTAGGGGTGCGAAACTGAAATCGCGTAAATCAAGGGATGAGTGTACACTTTGGCAGAGTAAAGGTAGTGTTAGTATACTAGTATTTCCACGGTAATCTAATGCATACTCTTAGAAGCATTAGGAGCACTGCTTCTCAAGTCACGAGAGATAAGGGAAGCATCTGACATTTAGTTTTGGCTGGGTTACAAGTTCGCAAGGTTTTATGCGGAGCAACTTCGGGAACTTTTATTGTATTCTTTTTCGAGATAGACAAACTGCGTCTTACGTTATCCTGCCGGAAGAACGATATTTGACAATGAGAAGTAGCTCCACCGGCAGCATTCTCAGCAGTTTCGTACTTGCTCGATGTTCGTCGTTTTTATTTGAAATTGACAGAGTAAGGGATTAGCTGTTTCAAATAAAAGAATTGAATGAATAGAGCAATGACGTTTCGATTACTTTACCGATGCATGGATAAAATACAATGGTCTTCATGCTTTATTCAAGGAAAGTTATTAGTGTTTTAGATCAGACACTGTGCTCTAAGTTATGATTCAAAGTTTATAAATTATACATAGGTACATATATTTTGCGAGTATCATCATTCCAGGCGTCATATTTTTAAATAATTACTTGAAATGGTATTTGTGAATGTTTTGAATGAATACAATAGGTATATCAAATACCACTTCTAAATTCGATTGTCAACGCAAGCAATCAACCAACAAATATCACTAGGTTTTCCGCGATCTATAGGGGCTGCAATCACCAAGTTAGTTTACTTCGTTAACGTGCCAATGCGGAATTTAATGAGGTTTTGCGAGTTTGAACAGGTTCGTAAATGCACTATTGTTTTCTATTCCGACCAAGCACAGCACCAACGAGCTGAAATTTGAATGACTGCTTACTCGGGATCTTATTCGGTTCACTAAACTATTGTTAAATGCAAAAGAATTATGCTTAGAAACGTGAAGCACATGGTGTTCAAAGCTACATTTTGTTTTTAGACAAATTTATAGCAGAATGTAATACATACAATAGGAATTCGATTTTTTTGAGATATCTAAAAAATGGGAGATTAAGTGTTATCTTAAGTATTTGACAAATAATTGAAATACCGCAAAAATATTAATTTATCCAATACCGTTCCCTTAAGGCTTTTTTACACAGTATAATTTGAAGTGCCGATTCAATTAGAATAAATGCAGTATTGCACTTATCAAGTGAATCATTACACCTATTAAATAAACAACACCATAGGTTAATGTACGCAAAATTAAATCAAATTCTCTACCTCCATTTCTCCCCAAGCTCACTGTATAATTATATAACAGATATTCAGTATAATAAAACACGAAGCATACGTGTCAAATCAGTGTTATTTACTTTCAGGGAAACCATTAAATACGAGAATTTATATAGCATATACCATTCCGTCAGAGGAACTAGGGAAATCTCACTCACGCCCCGTGAGGGCGATTCCGTAACGATTTCCGCGCCACATAAAGGATCCCCGCGTGAGCCCTAGAATATCAAAAAATAATTTCCTCGGAATCCTTAGTAGTCCGTGAGAAAACATCTTGAAACCCTTTACACGACCCGACCCACCCTGTATAAACACGACGAGATAGGATACGACATTTTCGCGTGAAAATTGTAGACAGTATTACGTCACATCCCATTACCGTCGATAGCTTATCGAACCGAGGAACGAGCTCGGTGACAATCGAGCTACCCTCGATCAGGGGGGCTGTTTCGAGTAATGCCAGGTCGCGTATCTCTTTCGACAGTTTGACTTTGATGTGGATTCGCTTCGCGGTTCTCCACTCGTGTCACGATTGAGTTCCTAATTTCACATTCTGTGTGGGTCGTTCCCGCAGCTTAACTCCTTGGAATTCGTAGCACACAGAACGGAGTTTTGGCGCCCGTATATGCTGCGGTTCGCGAACTGCCTCAAAGCTTCTGTATAAGGTAATGACATCGCCATTAGTCGTTCTGTGAATACTTCAAATTCCATGAATACTTAGAGTCTAGGCCCCATGACATTGTCTGAAAATTGCCCGGGCTGCTGTGACTTTTATTCCTTCCCATTGCAGAATCTTTAAAGAGCGAGTAGCTAGTCGATCGGTCGCGGACATGGGATCCATTTTGGCCTATCATATATTTTCGCTCATACATTTCGCGGAATAAGTTCCTATATTAGAATGAGTAATAGAAGTAAGTTTCAGTTAGTAAGCTTCAAATATATATGCCCCCCAGACACAGCAAAGTATAAACTAACCATATACACTGATTTCGTTGAATTTTCTAAGAATAGAAAAAATTCTGACTGCTACCTAGAATAATTACGATTACTTTATCACCCCATTTACTAAGTCAAGCAGCAAGAAAATATCTCTGCCCGATCAACACACGAACGTATCGTCACTTTGAAAGCGGCTAGAATATATAGCGACAAGGAGGCACGATTTCAGGATGATCGATAACGCTAGCGCCAAACAGCCAGTTACGTCTACACATCTATTTCATACCGTTCGTATTTACAGGTACGCCATGTTGACGCCAAGCCGTGTGACAACGATAATCATCTTCATCTGGCTGATATCCGTGATGGCGGTGGTTCTCCAATCATCCTCAGACCTAGGACCAGATTTCTGTCGTCGCCGATTTACCGGGATCGCCATGGAGCAAATAATCGGGGCTACTATTTTAGTAGGTTTACCGACGCTAATAACCACCTTCCTCTACGTCAAGCTGGTGATACGTGTCCGACACGCCACCAAGGGTTCGTATAAGCCGCCAGTCGCCTTCGCCTGGGATTACGAGCTGACCAAGGCGAATATGTATAGCTGCGTGATGTTCCTACTGTTCTGGCTACCATTCGGCGCCTCTGTGTGCCTGAACCCGTTCTGGCCGATAAGCGCCCGTGTTCTATACAATCTGGCCTGGTTCGCCCTCTCCAAGTCCTGCTTCAACAACCTCCTCTACTGCGTGGCGGACCGGCACTTTCGCAGTGCCTACGTGAAGCTCTTCCATTACTGCTGCTGCAAGACCACGGTGAGTTTCTCAAGGCGAACTCGGGGTGACGGAGGGCGGAACACCAGCGACGTACGCCTTAGGGTGCACATTATCCATTCCTATGCAAGCCCGACATGCCGACCGACCGTAGGCAGACCAAACGGACGTGACGTTTACGAGCTCTAAAATCAACACCACGGTCGACGATCCGGATACACTTGCAAAAAGGATCTTCGTCGTCGTAAAAAAAGAAATACGATCGCCGTCCAGTAGAAACTTGCTCTTCTTTCGTTTCTCGTCTTCGACAAGCTGCCTCTTCATACATGCTTCCGCAGTCGATTTCCATAGTTCTCTCCTGATATTTATTATAGATTACGTTAAGGCGTAGTACTGGAGACTTTTCGTCGATGGACAGTTTAATCGACGTCGGTTTGAATAAACGGTTTAGTCGATGGAAAGTCGGATAGTGTGCGCTAAGTCTGATACCATCAATCTTGAGTACCTTGAGTATCTTAGTTATTTCACTTGTCGTTCTTATGACGTTTGTGGAGATTATTGGATACAGAAGGATCATTCAAATAGATTGTTTAATTTAATCACTTGACTCATACTTTTGAGGAACCATTTGGAAACGTTTAGATAAATTTATGGGTTTTAATGTATATATCGATCTTTTCAAAATTGGACCTAGAGGAAGGCGTAATATGACAGTTAAATGAATTTATAGCAACACTGGGTTGTATTCTCAAGTCTGCATTTTTTAAACAGTTTCTATTAATGTACAGGCTACAAATAGATATGGCCTAAGTTTTACTCCAAAACAATCTAATTTGAGAGATGTTTTGAGTTAAATGAATTCTGATGCCAGCTTGTTCAAATTTATTAGAAATATTTAAAAAGAATACAGTATGATATTTATCTACGCCTCTATACAAGGTTTTTAGGAAATGACAGTTCATTTGGAAAGTCCCCAATGCTGTTCCATTTTCGTTCCTTGAGGGTACTAATGTTCTCAACAATAGCATTTTTTTATTGAATGATTCTCGTATTCCTGTAGCGACTTAGCGATAGATAGTTTATTTTTGTTACTTTACTAAAAGATATGCTCTATACACCTCCCCCGCGTTTGGGATGGTAAAATCTTTATGGAAGAATATGCATTTGCTGTTTTGTAGACAAGCCTGCTTTTTTGTCTTTCATTAAAAGCTTTAACAGGAAAGTGACGCGGCTAATACTACCTTGGCACTAATAGATTTTTCTATCGTTTACTCTTCTACTTTCGACATAAGTACTGTCCATTGTTGATAGAATTCGGACGAAGTCGCGCTCGGAGCGCCCTGACAATGAGTCTGATGCGAGCATCGAACGAAACTATTTAAAAGAGATTGTGATCGACAGTGAAACAGGCAATCGCCGTCCATTGGAAATTTTATCCTCCTGTCATTCTAATGCTCTGCAAAGCTTTCCAAATTCCGTCTGTATTCTTCCAGCTGTACTCTTCCAACAGCTGACTGTTTCACGATACTCTACATATCCGCCTTTCGACGATGGTGTCGCGATTTCATCACGATTCATTCAAAATTCCTTTGAAATAATTCTCAATCAAGGAAGGTATTCACGCAAAAACGTAGAGTCGTTTAGTTTTCGTGTACACGTATCGACGCAGTAGAATTTCTATTTTTTTACTCGGGGTAGTTTGTTTCGTTAGTGCGAATCGTTCTTATCGTAGAACGTTTCGTGCATTGGAATGAAATACGGGGTATTAAGTTCTAAAGAAGGTTAAGGTTCAGATGTAAAAGTCTCATGAATTTCCATGAAGAATTCCGTTTTCAAAACACGCAGATCCTACTAAAGAGTAAGATATCCTCAATCCTGTTACCCAATTTTTTAAGTGAGTGTGTATAAATTACATATTCACAGGGTGTTAATTAATGTTCCACGCAAAATGTAGCCTAATATAAAAAGTTCGTATACATATATGTTCGATGACACTTCTATTCTGTGTTCTTCAAACATGAGCGTGAAGCGCCTGTAGGAGAGCAACCCTCTTATCGCTACCCACTATAATGAGAATACAAAATAGCGTGTAACTAAAAAATTAACCGCAATGGCATACTGTAGAGGAACTTTTTTTATTATTTTGATGTGTAGACTCGATCCTGAAAATGTCGCGCATTATCATTAACACCCCGTATTTGCATTTGATAAAATTAATTTACGTACTTCGAAACCGGAATATTGCCCAGAAATCTTAGCTTCTGATCTTCAACGTGCTATATCCACCAAGAAAGGGTTATCTTTAGACGCGTTACATTATCTGATCGCGATATAGCGTACCGGCCCGATATCAAGAATAAAGATCACACCCACGAAGTTCCCTGATAATATCTTGCCGCCTGGATGGAGTCCCGATGGAAGTGGTTAGTCATGTAATACCCTCGTACTAGACCAGGAATTTACTCTGATACACTTTAGACCCCTTTACCCCGTGCATGATTTAAGTTTCACGGAAGAGGGTGTAGCTCCCTGGACGTTAAATCCGAAATTATGGTTAATCTACCGCCGTTACTTGTCCGAGGAACGAAACTGTTGCAACCCTCCAAAGAGGAATGCAAGGGTGTTCCTGTAGCAACTCATCTCCGAAAAATCAATTTCCAAGCGACAAAGTAGGTGGGGTAGAAAGGATTTCATCCTCCCCTTAAGATTGAACATCATCAAAATCATCTATCAAATTGGAAGAGTCAGAAATTCTAAGAAATCAGATATTCTAAGGCGTCACTTGATTTTCTTATACGACTTACAAAATGTGTCTTCGCATTGTTTTCACTGCACAATTTGTCGTTCTTTTTAACCGCGTATTTCATTCAACAGAGATTTGTAATATTTAAATGCACAGGAAAGCTGTAAACGGCGTAATCCAAACAGGATTAACTCTTATGATTCAGAAGACCCTCTGGTCGAAGATAAATCTGAATTTACGTGGTTTAAGCAAGCAGAACTGCGAGGTCGCCAGCTATGCTCTGTGGATTTTTTTAAAAGGTGTGCATGGAGATAAAAGCATTTTCAGTTTTTCCGACATATTTCAGTTCATATTTGTTTTGTCACATAAGGAACAGATTGGGTAATTTATAATTGCAAAATACAAATCCTCTTATTTTATTCACATTAAGATGATATAAAATTTATGTTTCTATTCGAAGAAATTTTGTGAGGCAGAACCGAATGACATTACGTAGTATGCCTTCTTACTATAATGTCCAAGTTTATTGTGCATAAGCAGGCTCTCGAAAGTATTGATTTTTATCAGTTTACTTCCCCAAGCTGAATTTAACACAAGATCAGAATTTAATTGCGAAATTCTTGTAAGTAACTGTTCGAGTTACGCAATCTACCTGTGTTAACGCTCGGAGTTAATCGAAGAAAGTTTTTCTCGCACTTTGAATATCCGAAAGTTCCAAACTTCGAAGTCGACGAGTTAATTTAGTTCAGAAGTTCTTTTATCAGCTAGTCTTTGCATACTCGATTACGCTCGTTTAATATACAGAGTGTTTCTGAAAACGATGGTCTCCTTAAGGGGGCTGGGAGGGTAGATAAAACAGGGTAAAAATTATCCTACAAAAATTGGTGTCCAAAATCTAAATCTGCTGAAATAGGTGTTCGTAAAGAAATTCTAGCATTAATAACGTCATCTAAACTATGGTAAGATTTATGGAAGTCGTGGATATCACTCACTATTTATGTTTAGAATAAAAGCAAAGTAAAAAAGTGCTACAAGTTCCTACATTGGTACAATAGATACAGGTACTATAAGGACCACTTCGAAAATTTGTTGTAGAATTCATCTAATTAAATATGGATTTTATATACTGATAGGATCTTTTTCTATCCGATTTTACGTTCCCTATTCCCACTTCTAAGGAAACTATCTTTTCGGGTGACACCGTGTATATCTATTTGATAATTAAAACATTTAGAATACAAGTATCGCTTATTTTAAATTCTTATTCCTGTCGTAATGATTACACCCTGTGAACATTAAGTTTTATTACGTTGTTCCTCCCCTCGCGGCCAGATCTTGCTTTATCGTACAATGAAAAATCTACAGATATATTCCCCTTTCAAACAAATAGACGTATAATATCGAATCATACTAAGAACTTACACCTATTGCAACTCCATGCACGGAAAGTAACGCTGATAGTATTAAAAGTATTTCACCATTCAACCGATTTGCCAGTGGAGGCGAACCACAACCATAAAACGGGAATCCTCTTAAGCGAAAACTCGACGCAGTTTCCAGACAGCAGTAGAACGTCTCCTATCGACCAAACGTTCCTTTATAAGTCGAACACTTTTTCAAGTGAATAATTTTCTACACGATTAACATTTCATGGCTGACTATGACCGCAACGAAATTCTATTCCTTACTCGTACCTCTACAAAAGCATTTCTCATTCTGTCTTGCCAACGCACCGATAACTGAATGGAAGAATTCTAAAAGTTGTTAAGTACAGAGTGGTTCTTGACTGCACACCGATACTTTTCGGGACAAGTGTAAAACTTGAAAAGAGAGAAAATAGGTCATGAGTATACGTTCTTCAGGTTTCGTTTCCCGAAATATGAAGAATTGAAGAAAATTATAGCTAGACTACAAGAGCTGGAGAGATTGTAATCGAAATCGAATTAAACAGATAAAAAATATACTTCTATTTAAGAAACGAAAGGACCATAAGGTAAAATAATATTTGAAGTAACGTTATTTCGAAAATGTTCAGGTCTTCTATGCGTTAGATGCATAGTTATCAGTTCAGCATATTTAAGTATATACACTCGTTCCATTTTATTGCCACTTTATCGCTTGAGATAGAGGTAATAGGTGACACTCAATCACAAAACATACATATACTAATAAATTTCGTCGATTGTTTAAAATTATTTTTGATTATAGTATATTTATAAATATTTTTAATCAAATTGAACTATTTACAACGTATCAAGACTATCACGGTTTCTTCATTAGCTCATCATAATTCAGTAAATAAAGTCTGGTTATCCTGTGTTCATGTAACATTTTTTCATGTTTCGTATACTAAATTTATTCCTAACAGTATTGGTACGCAATTGAGAGTCGTCCTGTACATATAATATCTAACTTTATCAATCTTCAATAACTTCGATCGTGCATGTCCAAAATTCTACGACGAAGACTGTACGAGAAAACATTTTCAATGAAAATAAAACCGAACGGGACGGAGAAACTGTGCTAAATACATTAGAAGAGTATATGTATCTAATTGTAACAAATAATATATGTGTACACTATGAAACGTCGCGGAGTGAAAATGTCAAGGGACTGAGGATCAAAAATAATTCCTGTTCAGCGAAGGAGATATGACTGAAATTTAATATCGTATTTGATAAATATAGTATCTCGCTTCGAACAGGATAACAAAATAATTAAATAACGGTGGCAAACTGAATATACTATGCTTGGATTCCAACATTATACCGGAAAACCAAAAGTTAAAAATGTTACTCGTTCATAGGATGGATAGATTATGTTTCAACTGTAGCCATTATTTATATATTATTCGTGAAGAGTCTTATATGAAGCTATTCGTATTTAAATATGTACATTTAACTTCACGTGAGAAATTTCTCATACATAATGAACGAGAGTAGGAGGAAGTAAAGATATCCAAAATACAGTAGAATGTCGGTTATATAATTTGATTATTAAATACACTCTTCAAGTGGAAATATTTTAACCGGTACCGAGTGTTCTGACAAACTAGAAATCACAAACTGTAACTTTTGATATTTCGCATATGTAAGTTGATGCGTTAAAAGAAGATTAAATAATTTAAAATGGAGAAAAGAATATTTATTATGTAATGGGAGTATTTTTACACGTAGAATCCACCATATTTACTTCCATTTACTATTCACCTCTTTTTCCTTAACCAAGGCTGATAAAGGAACATTTTAAAATATGAGTGCTTCCCTTCCAAAACTGAAACCCTCTGAAGACTACAATACTTAATATAATAATAAAATACAAAAACTCTAATTTGATACGGAACTTGGAAATATCTGCACATAGTTAAACGAACATTTGATTCATCTTCATCTCATTTAATCGATCCTTCACTGGATTAACATTTCAACAATAAACATTTCCAATAATTTGCACAACTGATATTCTACTGTACTTTCGAACTCATTCATCCTTAGTAAAATAAGAGAATTTTGTAATAGACGAAAACGTTTATCCCTCGTATTGAAACTATTACAAAATTATTAAGTGCATTACTTTTAGTTTTGTACGATCGAGGCGTGTCGCAGAGTTTTGCACGAACAAGAAGCGCACTCGTTCTACGTATAGCTCGTGTATAGTTCGTCTTGTAACTCAATTTATTAAATGATAATTGCCGCAGCGACGTATCTTCTGACTGTATCTATAATATATTGTATGTTACATGCCTTCTGTCAATCTGTGATCACACTTTTAGGTATGATTGTTGAGTAGCGAGGCGTAAGTGCGTGTTACAGTTTTAAATTTTGCACTGTCCCAATGATTGAAAGATATTCCTTTAACATACAATAATACATTTAATACATACAACCGTGCGTGCACTACGTAAATCCTCCCTTCACATATAGTACCGTTCATATTTAAGCTTCAATCAATGATTGATAATAGTTCAAATTAATGTTTACTTGTTTTGACTGAAACGATTTTTTAAATTAACATTCTGAGTGACGTCGCGTCGGCGTGTTCTCACGAATAGTATTTTTTTAATATCCTTTGGTCTTTCAAATCACGATTTCTTTTCTATTATTCTATCACCCTTGTTGCGAATCAGATCAGGTGATTTTTAACGACATCGACCCGGAAATAAAAAAAAGGACGCGTGTTTTTATGAAGTTCTCGTGCAAAATTTAAAACTGACATTGAAATGGCCCAGCGTGATGGAAACTTTTGCCGAAAGTTTTGCAAAACGGATCGTTCGAATACGAGTACAAACACTTGGTTACGGTGAAATTCGCATCGAGGGGGAGGCAGGGGGGCATTCGCCATCTAAATCAGATGCCGGGAGATTCAAAGAAAAACAGGAGGGAGGGGGTAAGAAAAAATGCCAGCGATGATAATGCTTGAGAAATGGGACCAGGAAAATGTTTGTTGTAACTACTTTTCCCGGCTACTTTTTTATTATACACTTTTTTTATCCCACGACCGTTGCGACGATTTCCCGCGTGAGTTTCGACGCTAGTCCATTTACTGTTCGGTTTCACCAGTTCCCGACCAATTTTCCACCAGCAAAGTCGTCGGAAGCTGATTAACGGTCGAGAAAAGAAACTAGAGAACTTAACTGAAAACTTGTTTGGAAGGAGACAGTGAGAGGGATGAAGAAGCTCATTGTTCCAGGGGCAACGAACGAACATGTCCCTTTGTCGATATGGTACGCGTACAATAGGCTTCGGATCTCGATAATAAGGCGGACGATATTGGTGAGATCGAACGAGTAGTCTGTAATTATTCGTTTTCATTAAGAGACGTGTAACGGTCGTGAAACTTATGTTTCTATGAAGAAGAAGAAAACAAGATTCTAGCTGTATTACTCTTTAACGAATTCATAAATATGCATAGGATATCTCGCCTAAGATGAGAAATTATATGTGTATTTCACTTGAACAAGATGCAACGTCATCTGAACTATCCTTCACGCAATTTACAAAAGATGTGTGAGATTTGCTAATTGAGAACTCGCTAATCGATCCAATGATTCCATAATAGTGTTGAATAATAGGCAATGATATATTTTACTTTATTTATACTTTATATATTACTATATTACTACGTCTGTGAAAGTTTAACACTTTGACTGGTGTCGGCGTGTTTTCTCTCAAACACATTGATATTTTTTGGAGAGTATCAAAATCATTGTCCGAGAGTCCCCAAATGTTTACTTTGAAAAAGAACCAAAGTCGGAGGTCGCTTTGTACTTTGATGAGTTATCTAGTAATAAATAATGAAATTTATATATTCTCTATTAGATCTTCGTGAACATATTACCAATTGATTGGTAAGATTCTCCTGATGAAAATGAGCCCAAACTCGGCCTCATTCGGGCAATGTTTAATCACACATGATGTACCTAGTGTACAATAATTTTCAGATTTCGAAATCGATTCGAAATAGGTATAATTAAAAATCGCCCGAATAACATCGTGTTGGGATTCATTTTCATCGGGGAAACGTCGCCTATCCATTGGTAGTACTCCCATGAAGATTCAATAGACAATATACAACAATATAGGCATTTTTCAAAATCTTGCGCCGCTCAAAGTGTTAACTTAACCCGTTATTGTTGCATTCTGACATCCTTACATTCATCTTGTTCATTATACAGGGTGAGAACCAACTTTGTCCACCTAGGATATCTCCCTTATTTTTAAAGATATGAGAAAACTTTATTCACAAAAGTTGTACGGTACCAGGGGAGGGAGCATAGCATGCCAGTAATACTTTTTACGTATGGAGGGTTTTCGGAGCTTTCAAGATGAAATTTTAAAAAGTTCAACTTTTGTAAATATAAAACTATATTTACAAAAGTTGAAGTTTTTAAAATTTTTCCATGCCTCTAAAAATAACGAAGATATTCCAAATGGACAAAGCTATTGCCACCACCCTGTACATATAATAGAATAAGCGAATTACGAAACTCTATTATCCACGTACGCGATGCGTATATACGTATGTGATCTTTCTATGCGTATAGATATGAATGTGAGAATGTTTGCATCCAGTGATGCTTAAAATACGCGACTACCTGTGGTCGTTAATTATAAATAACAGAATATTAACGTATGAAGCATATGCGCGAGGCGAGTCGACTGGCACTGCATGCGTACTCATATCGCTTGTCGTAAAAATTGTATGCATATCTCTTAAATTCTACATTCGAGTATAAACGAAAGTTTTGTTGGAAAACGCACTCACGATTTATGGCAGTGTCCGTCCAAGGGTATACTTTACGGAGAAGCCACTTCTTATTTTGTAATAACGTATTTCATCGAGAATGTATCCGTGCAAAAATGACTTGTACAAATGTTATACAATAGACATCTATCTGAAACATAAAAAAATAGTTTCATTATAACAAATATTTAAATTCCTTCTATAATAAACGACAGAACTGTCAGTGTTTTATTGCAAGAGTTTATATATTTAAAACAAGATTCCTTTGCAGTAGCATATAAATTGGTATAAATTGCTGCTTTGTTCTATTCTATGCTACAAAATGCATAGTTCCACTAGGTGCATGCACCTTGATATGTACATACATATATCTTGATGTAGGTACTGTGAAATAACCAGTCAACGCGTCTTCAAATAACTCAACAATCGTCGATTCGAATAAACTGTTGAGGAATGCAATCGATTGCATTGAAACTATGTATTTGCGTGAATTGTAAGAATACAATGATTTCCGTCGAATTGAGCGTAGATGACGGTGCAACCACGTGCAATGAACTTTGCGTAGGAAAGTTATCCTGTTGCTTGAGTCATCTTCGAGAACGCGTGGTGTCGAGTGAACACCACTATGATTAAGTACATGGTGCTACATGTTATATACCACCGAATGTGAATGAAGTTAAATATGTTCGTAAGCAACTATCATTTTCTCTGTAGTTTAGTAGCAAATAAAAGTAGACATAGCAGTTGGTGAAATAAGAAGCAGTATATGTATGTTGTAAATGGCAAAGAAAACATTTCTAACATTTTCTGATTATCACATCGTTCTTTATAAATCATGTATTATATCATGAAACTGAATGTTTTTTATGTTGTTTACGTAACAAGATCGTTCATATCGACGTTTGCTGCTTCTATTTTCGAGAGGAATGATTACTTAGAAATTTTAGATATTCGAGTAGGTTAATGCATGAAGGAACAATTTGTTACTAGTTTGTTGATAAATTTATGTATTTTATCATGTTCGTTTAGTTGTAGGGGTATACATTTTTATAATTCAACATTTGAAACAGTGGTTAATTTTTTACTAGACTTTCGGATTACCAAAGTCGAATATAATTAAAGATGAACGTTAACGCATATAGGTACTCATTGAAAATATAGTATATTAAATATTCATAAAATTATATTGAGTATAATATCGTCTGTATTATCTAGTTATGAAAATTCTTTAGACTTAAGGATATCGATTTTCTGATTTGCCAAGGATTTTTAGATATCTTTATTCGACTGATCAGAATTGTCCCAAAATATGGAATTCATTCAAATACATTGAAAAAGCAATTTCAATTAAATCACTTTAAGTGTCATACAGCGTAATTCGTGGATGCAACCGTAAGGAAGATGTCGTTTACAATTTTTTGCCATTAAAGTTTTTCCATATGACTAAAAATAAAGGAAATATTCCAGACGAACAGAGTTATTGGAGCACCCAGTATATTCCGGACCAGAGTTGCCATACGTAGGGAATTAATGGCGGCGTAGGGAAGACGTGGCGTAGTACGAAGTAGTGGAAAGGGAACACCTAAGGTAAAGGACCCAGTTACTATCACCTACCAATTACTGTCACCCTAAGCTGTTTAATGTAAAATAACAAATAAATCTTATAAAATGATGCATAAAAAATTTAGAATACAATTCAAACTGTTATTTATACGATACAAAAAACAGTACATAATTTTTTCTTCGTTAATTTTAATAAAACTTCCTTACTTCCTTACTAGCGAAAGAAAAAACGAGGCGTTAAAGAAAATGCTGTAATTGTAATATTTAAGTTATTAACATAACAAAATATAATATTTTAAATAATATAAGAATCTGAATTCAACGATTCATTAAGTCCTTTTACTTATTAATTGGGTGACAGTGATTGGTACAAGCACTTCAAGCATTTTGATATTACTGTCATAGCAATAATTACTCACATACATGACACGAAGTAACCTTAAAATGAAAGATAAACAGTATTAGGTTAGCTGGCAGTAATTGGGGTGTCAGTAATTCAGTCAAATACATTTGAAGGGTGTCAGTAATAGATCCCGTATTATATTTTTGAAACTGATGAATTTACATATAAAAAATCGAAGTTTTAAGATCCACCAAATGAAGTAAACATATTAAACAATAATAAATAACAAGAACAACATATATTTTTAGTCAATAAGTACAAAATTATAAGATAATATCAGTGTCAACGCTTAATGTGTTCGTAATTGGGTCATTTACCCTACAGCAATAACGGTATATCAACAACACAAATCGTACTAGTGTATATAGGTCTATGTGACGTCACTTCTTCCCTACGCGTAGGGAATTGTCTGGCAACTTTGCTCAGGACATAACAAAATCGCTAGCAAACAAAAATAGGAAGATAAAGAGGGCAAAAGACTGGATATTCTTTTCGAAATAATGAGGTCCTAAAAATTCATATCGTACTTGGAAATAAATTTAATCTGAAGGCTAAAAGAACCAATGTTCTCAGTAGGTAACTAATATTTCATATTAATATTTCTTATACCTTAATAAAATATATTTACTTTTAGACGTCTACACTTTTACATATCCAATAATGCAGCCTTTTGCTCTAGTCTAAATGAATATATCAATTCTGTCTGCATTTGTAAAATTTATTAGTGATGTGGTAGGTTTTTAAAGAAATAATTACTCTATGCCGATTCTAGACGAAATGCTGGCGAGGGGGCGACCACGCAAGTCGTGCAATGGGGTGGGGGATTGAGAGGTGGAGTGAAGGAACTGGACAGTTAGCGTCCCTGGAGGGGGGGAGGCAGCCTATGACGTGGGTACGGTGGTGGGGATAGGGTTTGCCCCGCTGCGAACGCGGGAAGTCCCTACACTCGTCATACCCGCGCTACCTATTGCAGCCGAAATTCCCTAATTTCGGAGCACCGAGAACTAACCTCGTAGACTAGTATAGGATGCCGCATGCTTAAGACGATCTTCTTAAGAATAAGCAACGACTGAGAATACCGCTCTAGGTCTCTCTGGCACCCCTCATTTGCCGCGGCAATTACGAAAAAAGTAGCGAGAAAAACTAAATAGTTTTCGATTTTATCCGCGAATTGTTTACCAATTTAAAATTCCTGAAATAATCTAACAATTTTTTCGTTCGACTGTAAACAATTGTTACTATCTATTGCACACGTTTTCCCCCGTCAATTAATGTATACTTTATTCTTTACGGCACTTTTCTATTATATCCGAATAACTACGAGAACGAAATCATTTTATGCAATATTGAAATAATCAAACTCATAAAACATCAATGAAATGACTATTAATATTTGAAAATACAAAAGTGGATAGAACTAATGGGTTATAAAGGTTACCCCACGAATTTCAACCCCAACTTTCTCGTAACAGAAGTCTCGTATGCGAAAATATCATTTCACCCGAGCAGCTTATATTTTTACAAGTTACCTTCCTTCGCTTCTACCACGAATTACGTTCCACCCTATATATCTATATTTACAATTAGCAAAATTGTATAAATGTGCTATTAATTCTCTAACACCATATTTTAGAATAACGTTTACGTTGAACATGCGTATTCCAAATCGTTTACGTACCTAACGTTACGTTCATGAATTTATAATATCTTTATACGAATATAATGTAGGCACTTGACTTCTCGAAATACGATCAATAAAACTAACTGTCTCATAATACTCAGGCAGCCAGACATTAAAAAGAAAAAATAAGAACGAAGACTGTAATTGGATACAATCCGGGTCTACCATAATTTCAGTAGAAATGTTTGCGGTTATCGTCGATTGGTGAATCGAGAAAGTTTCCATAAAGCTTCACTGAAATGTACCGTTGATACCATTCAAACCTAATAAAACAATTCGCCTGATCAATTTCAGCTGGCTCTGTCGAGGACCGGGGCCGATGGCGGCCTGGGTACATTTATGACTTTTTAAACGAGATTGTCAAGAGCTACTACACTTGAAACTCTGAGGACCATAAACTCACAATAAAGTTTCTCGTCCCCTTCGAGCGAATCTTGATCGAAGTGTTCGGAATACGAGAGGAGAACGCGCACAGGATCTTGTGACCCGCTTCGTTCACGATACTCGTGTAAACCTCCTTTAATATTACTCCTTTGTAAACTAACAAAAAGAAAATGGTAAAAAATTGAAATCGATGTTGTGTCCGATTAAGTGTCCATTCCTACCGAATATTTAACCGTCGGCTAAGAGAGCGTGGTTTAGACCGATCGAGGTGTAGTTGTAGCGAAAATCGGTGTAATCGTTATTAGCTTAGACGAGTAGATACGTGTTATGAACCTTCTAACACGATATTATTCAAATCAATGCGAGACTCTTTAGTTATAGTACATTTATATATGACATAAATATGTTTATTTTTTACTGAATGTATTTCGTATTGATGTATTTTTCGTAAGCGTCGTTGTCAACGGCGTCACCTCGGACGTTATTAAAAAATGAGAAAATAAAAAAGAAACGGCGCTTCATTTTGTGAATGTATTTTATCATGGATTATGTAAATGTAGATTTTATAATGTTGTAATAAAAGATTTCTTTCTATATCCACTTATTATTGCAGTATAAGTTTCACATGATAACATTTTTCGTATTCCACACATGTAAGATTTGTTCAGTGTCTTAGACGTTGATAGAAGTAGTCTTGTGGCGACATAGAGTTAATAAGATTAGTAAGCTGTTATAATATTTTTCTTAAGCAAAATTTGTTATGCTTTTCTACAAAATATTTTACCTCTTACTAGCATTGATTTACGCATTAAAGCTTCTGTCATGCTTCATTCAATAAGGTGAGTCACTTAAATATCAACATTTATAAAACTCGCAATCAAATAAAAGTCCGTTAGAAATTTAAGTTTCCCGCCTTAAATGTATTTATAAACGATACATGTAGTTTGATAGATGGCGCAAATATCAAAATGCTGTTGTCCATGTTGGAGACTGCATTAGCATCAGTGGTTGGACTCTTTGACTAGCTTGCATATATGGAGTTTTGAATGTTGTGTATCTTCAACCCAACTTTGTAGCACGGTGTAGTGAATTTAACAGCCTAATTATGTAACGCTGTTAGAAAGAGAGAACAAGCATAGTTGTTTTAATTTAACTGATGTATAACTACTGTATACATTGAATAATATCAGAGCAGAGGTTAGTATTGTGTTCACACAGAAATGCATATTGTATGCACGTAAGTACAAAATACTAAATTAACTAGCTTCTGTCTAGTTTGCTATCAAATTATCTTCCTGTTTCTCTATGTATAGAAATATTAACGTATTCTACGATCTTCTCTTCAGTTTAATTCATGCATAGATGTAAACAGATTAATAGTATTACATTTTTACACTGTCTTTGCAGGTATGGATCCAGAGTTCCTTTCTAGACTAATTCCACAAAACAAAGATCAAGTACGACCGGCGTGTAAAAAATGTGGATACGCTGGACACCTTACGTACCAGTGTCGTAACTTCATCAAAGTCGACCCGAACAAAGAAATTGTTCTAGACGTTAGTAGCACAAGTTCCGACAGTGACGAGAACTATGTCACTCCTCTGACAGAGTTACGCGAGAAGGAATTAAAGAAGAAGCTTAAGGAGGCTAAAAAGAAGCACAAAGAGAAGAAAAGCAAGAAGAAATCAAGCAAGCGGGAAAGATCAGAAACAAGCGACAGCGAATCTGAAGCAGAAGCTTCCAGCGAAGAGGAAAAGAAACATAAACATAAGAAGAAGAAGAAGAAATCCAAACACAAGAAACATAAGAAGCACAAAAAGGATGATAAATCTGATAGCAATTATGATGACAAGAGAAGATAGTTCCCTTCCTCTTATAACTGCCGAGAAACTAGGATTAATATCACTGAAATTGTATATACTGACTTCAATGTAATGTATATAAAACTTCGTTTATGCATATTCACAAAATGAGTTTTATATATGTTCAAAAATTAAAAAAAAACGGATACTTTATAACTCATGATTCATTAGTGTTCACAATGTGTACTTTATTATGAAATAAAGATAGTTTGTAAGAAATTTGTTCAAATTATTCAGTTTACTGAATCTAAATACAGTAGACATTTACAGGACACCGTAATTGGGACAAAAACATGTATTTTTATTTTAATTGAAAAAATTGAAAAATTAACATTTTTAACACGAAAAAATTGCTTAATAAAGAGAAAATTACAAAAAAACAATATAAATTTTCACCAAGCAACATTAAAGTAAGAGAAATCGGTAAATAATTCATTCATGAGCAAGTTGGTACCTACCCTACAGTAATCCGAGATTTTAGCATGAAAAAATCAGGATTTCGAGTTTAAATAGCCGCCAATTTGGTTTAAATCAATATTTCGGAAATTCCCTCCGTTAATCATTAGATACATTAATATACTAACGAAATCTTTTTTGTTTTTTGATTTTAAATAATCTGGTTTCGAATGGCAGTGCTCACCGCAAAACCAAATTTTTAAAAAGGCTTCTTGGATGTCGGTTGTTACTTTATTATAAACGTACATATTTTTCTACGAAAAAATTACCAAATGTTCTTTAAATGTTGTTCTTTTAAGTGCAAAAAGTTCTGTAAAAATATATGCTACCGCTTTTTCAGAAAAAATTCACAAACATTCGCCTCTTTTCGACCGCCCGACTAGGAATAACCTCTTAATACAGATAAACAAAAATGTACTTGCCGCGTTTCAATTCAAACTGAAACTCAAAATTGAAAGCAAAATACTGCAACACTCGAAATACAAAAAACAAATAATTCGAAAACACTGATGGCGCTAGTGAACATTATCAATGCACAGGCGCAATGGCAGTAGAACTGCCAAAATATATACGTGCAGGTTAGAATGCGGAATACTCTGATACAGTAAACAAAACAGAACATGACACGACACGCAAGGAATTGTACAGCAGGAGCTGTTTACACGTATCACGAAAAGAAGAAAGACGCAGCATCCTCGGGTTATGGAACCAACACACAAAGAGTGGGAAAGGATTCTGTTAAAGATTTCGACTGTTGCTGCCTCACATTGCAACCTTGCAGGAATCCTGTCATAACGTTTGTATACTGCATTGCATTGTCCCCTCATTTTTCTTGCCCGAGGTCTTTAGTTTCTCGTTTTCAGGAAGGATGGTTATTTATTTGATAAAGAGGCAATCTTGGAATATTTTTTAACCAAGAAAAAAGAGTACGCGAGAAAGTTGAAGGAGTATGAAAAGCAAAAGCAACAAGAGCAGGTAAACACAGAGAACTGTCCACATATTTTTACATATATCATTTACAATTGCGTTCTTTCAGGAACAATCTAACGAGAAAACTGCTAACGAAGAATTACAGAAGCTGCAAAAATTCTTGAAAGGGGAGAAGAATATTGTCTCGAGGAGTCAAACCACGACCGATGAATCGTCTTCTTCGGTCTCTAATATGAGCTTCGGCAAGGATAAAGTGTTGCCAAGTTTTTGGATCCCCTCTAAGACACCGGAGGCCAAGGAAATAATATTGCGAAAGCCAGATAAAACGATCTACTGTCCTATCAGTGGTAAACCGTTGAAGATAAAGGATCTTATTCCTGTAAAATTCACCGAAGTAAAGGACCCGGATGACAAGAAATCTCTTATTGTCAAGCAAGCACGATATATGTGTCCCATTACACACGACATCTTAAGCAACAGCGTTCCGTGTGCAGTTATAAGGACAACGTATGATTATTTGCTTATTAATATTTCTTAGTGTTGCGTATTCAATGCGAATCAACACTGCTTTATTCTTTTCAGCGGTGATATCATTACAGTGGAATGTGTAGAGAAGATTATAAAAAAAGATTGGATCAACCCTTTAGATAGCACAAAACTAACCGAAGCAGATATTATACATCTTCAAAGGGTAATTATTAAATATACGACTGAAACAGAAGAAATTGCTAGCAATAACATTCATACTTTTTTAGGGAGGAACCGGATACGCAGCTGTTAACGATTCTTTAGAAGGTAAACACGAGAGGCCAGTATTACAAGCGTAATATCAAATGTATAATTTTGAATGCAGAATAATGTAACAAATCTTCCGTGTAAAAAAAATTAATACAACATATGTTTTAATGTATTTGTACTTCGTTGAATGAAATGTGTGCCTCGTAATGCAAAATTTGGAAAAGTATCAAATTCCTATTACATATTAAAATTCAATATATCAATTATGCTTAAATAAATTCAAAGATAACTTATGCAATTACTTACGACAGCATTGATGCTGGTATGATGTTTTCGTCTCCTACATGTTTGCATTGCGTTTGGCCAGTTTCACGAATTTTATTATATCCAACTGTCCAGCACTCTCAGTGTTACATATTTTTAAAAATCTTCCACATAAAACCACATTTTACGTTAAATATATATTTAAGTAGTTACACGTAACAATTGAATATGAATAATATTCAAGTTCGAATGTAATTACATCAAAAGATTTAAGGCTTCCGACTGCAGGCAATTGAGTTAATTTAAATTGTCATCTTATTATTATTTTTGTCATTTTAGTTCGCTTTATAAGCAGTTAGGTTTTAAATTTTTTTTACTTTTTTGAAAATGATATATCCTATGACATTCGGAAGCTCAAGACAATTTTAAAGACACCAGAGCGTAACATCCGGGTAAGAACGGTTATTAACTGTCAGAACATTTAAAAAGAAAAATGTACTTCACGTATCGTTTACGTAAATTTTAAAGCAAAAATTATTCTACAATAACTCGAATGCACAGATTTCGAATATTTACGAAGTGAATTAAGTAACTACCCCAACTACGATATATTTAAGCAATTAATAAATAAGTAAGGTTAAGGATATTATTTTTTCCCAGAATACACGTATATTCCAACAGACGGGAATAATAAATAAGTATATTACTTCGCAACGAAAACACACCCGAGTTAAAAACTGGTAGTCAATTACCTAGCCATTGCACAGCAGTTAAACAGCAATTATTCGTCTCTACGATTCAACAGCCAATCGGAATAATGAATTCAACGTTCTTTCGCGCGCCTTTCAAGTAGAAGGAAAAGACCAATCCCATGATTCCTCCCGCGCGGAATATCGATCGCGATCCAATCCAGACTGTGGCTTCTGTCAGAAGGTGTCGCCATCTTAAGGGACACGGATTTTTAAAGCGTTCCGAAATTCTGGCGCTCTGCCGGCCAGGCGGCAATCTGCGAGGTTGCGTTAGTGTTCGCTGTTCGCGTAGTGCTTGCGCGTGTTCCAAACATTCGATTTTTCCGTAACGATCATTCCCTCTCCGCAATAACGTGTGCCCAAAAGTGAAGAATTCGTGATGATCATTCGCCAGTAAATTAAAGGTGAGTGTCCTTCGACGTAAGTGTGCATTTTACCGGAACGACTCAATTGTCACATGTGCATTGCCACGGCGCGGTAACTCTCTATACGCTTGGTAAGTCAATTTCGATATCCTTCGCGAGCGGGACAATCGACGCCAAACACGATCACCGTGTGGCATTAATGGATTATTCTCGAAAATGCATCTCTGGAATTGTAACGAAATCACTCACGTGACTTCGATACATAGTTGAGTAGCTTTACCATCGGCTTTGTGTGTAAATCTTCAGCAATTCCGAGAGCTAAGTCGTCTGCGATAGATCCATACATGTGGGACAGGCAAATGCATCGATTAGCGAGCTATCAGGAGCGACATAATGAGATTGTCAAAACTTAACCCAAATGTTGACGCAACTCGCTATCGGTCGAATTGTATTTCGTTAGGCTTGAGACGAATACCGGGGACAAAGAGAACGGTGTCCTCGCGTAAAACAAGCAAACACTGTGCGTTAAATCCACCGATACGTTTTCAAGTGGTAACCTTCGTTTGCGGGTTTAACGCGATGCGATCCCACTACCGGACACCTCGACATCTCATTTTTCACGAGCATGCATTTTCTGCTAGTGCCCATCAGCCTTGCTGCATCTCGAACACGTAAAAGTTATTTCGCATTCGTGATACGGTTCCGGAAGCGTTAAAAAGGTTAGTCGAGAGATTTTTACTTTCTACGACAAAGGAAGGTACGCGAGTGAATAGATCGCGTATATCCCTCCGTTACGTCAAATAAATCGATTTTCAGTTATTGATGATTCTGCTTACCGCTTGTCACCGCGTTCTCTGTAATTCGAATGCCAATCGATGTAGTTGGTTTAGACAGGGCGACAGTCGTGCATCGATAAGACGTTTCGAATTTGGTAAATTGTAGAGAAAATATTTTACACGTAAACAAAGTGATACCGCCATATTTTTTTTAACTGAAATATGTTATTGGGAAAAGAATGGAATATCGCAGTGATTTGTTTAATAACTGGCCGTCGAGGAGTATGTTCTACTTTATTACGGCGAGTCTTCAGTAAGCAGTTCGCAGCATAAACACTTCTTTGTGCACAGAGGCAGCAACAGAGGCGAAATTTATTACCGTGATCTACTTTGTTGATAACCGTGATGTAATTTACAGGCATTATCGCTCACGCCATTGTTGACCTACTACTGTATCGTTATACATAGTTATCGTAATGCAGGGCAAACAATGATACAAATTGTGCATAAAGTACGCGTATAAAAACACGCACGTGTACATTTTCATGAATTAGAATCGCACGAATCCTATAAGCGTGACAGTAGATAAGAAAAAGAGATTATAGTAATTTACAACTGACATATCAACACACAGTAATACCAGAAATGGTGAAGATAACCTTCTCAGCAGATATAATATACCTATACATTTTTTTCATACATGTATGACGCCACAGTATTAGACTTATGCATACATATACATACACGTATGCACGAGCTGAACGCGAAACCTTGTTATATCACTAAGAAGACACATCTGCACGCTATCTGCACACTATCACGAAACGCATACGATGCACTGACGTGCCCTCGCGTGTGCGCCTGCATGTACGTATATTTATCCGTATCCGTACTTTGCACTTATGTGTGTGCTGCAAGCACGTACTGTGCATGGCGCGTGGCTATACGTAATAGAAGGTTAAGCTAGGTTGACCGACCATGATGCAGAGTGCATGCGTAACGAATAGTTCGCGGCGATCGTAGAGGAACACGTATGCGAAGAGTAAAAACACGATACGTGCGTGTGTTTCTCCGTGCACGTATGGATGATAAGCGGCGACACGACGTTATATCATCGTCCGCACGGGCCGCATGGCGTATATGCCGCACGATCTCTGCAGTTCTTTCACCTATTCGATTCGGTCGCGCTGCACGCGCCGATATCAACATGGTTGGTATAAGGGGTGGCATAGAAACGGACGGCCAAACTTTAAGAGTGCATTATACTTACTTATTCGAACGTGAAAAATGGGGCATGCAAGTAAGGGCCCGAAAACGCATCCCTTCGGTGTTATAAACGCAAGTTGTTTTTATTGGTTAACGTCCAAGTGGATTTTTAATTTAATTGGGGGATTTATATTAGTTGAGGTTGTTTATGTCAAATTGGTATACAAATTTTAGTAGATTATTCTTTCGTGGTTCGTATGAATTTATTAGTTGGGAGTATATTAACTTTATTGAAGTTAGGATTATTAGGATCTTGTATTATTATAATTTTTCAGTATTTATGTTCATCGGGTTTATTTTATTTAGTTGGAATGTTTTTTTTATAGTGAAACTGTGTAATCTATTAATATTAGGATTAATCGGGTTGTTATTACTTTTTGAGAAAGATAGGCTTAGGCTGATTTAAAAGCTTATCCCGAGGAATAAGATTGAAATTATGGGGAAAAATGGACCCTGTGTTCTCTATCGAACTATCCGCCATTCAAGGATTAAAGGAAATGGTCAAAGTAATTTCCATTCTCAGAAATGTATTCTTCATATATGTAGGCATTTCATGCACTCTTAAATTTATTAAAAAATTATAAAAATTAAATCAATTAGGTAGTATGTGTTGTTCAGAAGGTTTGTTGAAATAAAAATGTGCTCATAAGTTGAAAAAAGCCATTTTTTAATAAATGATTACACAATCTTTTTCGTTCTTAAGTGAAAAGGAAACACATTCTTAAAATTTAGCTACCTATTTTCGAGTCACCTTGTATAAATCTGCTTGGTTGATAATCCTTGTATGCAAATTGTGAACCGATTTGTTGGCCTTTACACTAACGGCGCGGGTGACAAGCACGCTATTGCAACCGAAGTAGATGGACGCAGCCGAGATATAGGTACATGAATCGGATACTGATTTGCTGATTTTTTCTCGGTTACGGGTTGTAGAGGCTATGCGACAATGCTGGCAGTATTCTTACCATAATACAATGATAAGCTATACAATTGTATTAGACACGTATTCTGTTCACAGTTGCGCAGATTTTACTTTGAATAGCCAGTAGAACTTGAAGGTTTATTCCTGTTAAAAATAACTGACGCGTTAGTAACAAGTATATGTATACTTATTTTCATTCGTATCATAATTGGGCATATTTCACCTCGAATACAGGGTCGAACTTAAAGATTTATTATTATCCAACGGAATTCTGAAATATATTTTTATTTTCCTACGACTCAAAATTCATATAAATTAAATTTTTTCTAAAGCGTTTTTGGTCGGTCGTCGTGTTACACCAAGCCTTTCTTTGAAAGCAAAAATCATTCATCATTAGCAAATAATAGGACCATGATATTGATTCACAAAGTCAATATATGTACACGAAGCTTGTTTTGAAGATTAAAGCACACGATGAATTTTGCTTCCAACATGATTTATTTTCCCAGAATTTTTACGCCAATGTTTATTAAAACTAATCATTCATTACGTAGATGACTAACGTAATACCTATTCCACCGCGATTATAATACATTGAGCCGTTACATAATTTAAATCGAAGAAGTGACGACTCATACTTAAACGACTTCTTTCCTACTGATGCAATGTTTCTTTTGCAACTTCGATCGCAATAAGATTCTTTACATTAAACGGCGGCGTCTGTGGGAGAGAAAGTAGGAACTGGCAGTAGTTCACTACCGTCCCTAGTACGCCTTTGTTGTGTAGACGTACTGAACTACTGACCCCACTTGGCAAGAAACTCGTAGACACACCCGTGCACCCAAACGTAATCATAAATTTACCTGTTACGCTTGTCATACACCTTAACTACTTTTACCTTGCATTGTACGTCGCTCATTCAATATCATTTAAATGGGGTAAAAATGTCGCTCTGATATATTCTGTCGTATTTCAAGTCTGTCAAATTCACGACCGATTTTTTCACCCATTTACATGTTTACTTTTCTATAAATAATCTATCCTCATTTCAATAAGTGTATTTTAAATCTAGCAAATCTATAAGTTGCATTTCTGCATGTTATTTAATTTATTTTCCTCTTGTCATCGCTAGTTTCTGCTTAAAAATGATTTTTCTTTATTACATTTGATTATTATTTTCGCTTCATAAAGCAGAATTTAAATTCGCACTTTCCTGCTGTGATTTCCCTGCTCAAACCTCCAGCAGCACTGAAGTCTACAACAATCATCTCTCAAACTTATGCATCGCTACTTCTTTCCGTCTCAAATTCTTCTTCAACATAAATATCCATTTCTTTTGATTTAATTTACACACACTTGAATACTTCTGTCCTTCGTGCAAGGACTATTCAAAATCTTCGAATTTCATTTCACATGGTTTTCAAAGAAACCTATCAAAATAGTCACAAGCTATCCAGAAGCGGGTGATGTATAAATGTATAAATGTATATTTGTACCGACGTTTCGAATTTGTCTTCTTATTCCCTCAAGCCTTTTATTCGATCACGGCGGATGAATGGATCGCGGAAAGATTTGAGAGATCGGAGATCGTTTTTTGCGCGTGTGTTCAGTGACTCCCGTAAAGCGTTTCGCAAAATGTCTGCGACTGGTACAAGTCCTCGGCGGTTAGGTGAAAATTACGAGAAACAGTTTCCTCCTGGCGGAAACTAAGACTACAATCGCTTGTTAATAAATATATACATATATATTGCAGATTTTATACATATGCATTGCTGTATGTAGCATATACCCGGTCACCAGTGCTCCATACACACACTTTAAACGTTACGTAATACGTCTTGCGTGTTTTGCGGTGCGCATTACCTCATATCAAAGCAATTCTCGAGTACGGCGCGGTCATTTTCCCACCGTGGCTACCCTCCCTATCGCCGCCAATATGCGTGAACTTGTTTCCGGTTTAGAATAAAAAAAATTCTTCGCTGAAAAATAATCATTTCCTTCTTGGGAAATACAGGATACAGAGTGTACATTGCGAGTCATTCGAAATGCTCGAGTAATTCTATTTGCAATTTTAATCTGTATTTAATGTCTGCACCAAGTAGATAGACGTTGCCACCAAATAGAGTAAAAAAATGTCTTCTATTTAAAGTTAATTGGACGGAGTGTCATAGACTGGTTTGTCTAAAATTGAGAATGTCACGGAACCTTTGGGTTTTTGGTGTATAAGGGGACATTGTGTGGTGTTTATTTTTTTCTCGGTGGATGTGCGTAGATTATGAAATGTGAAGATCGTAATTGTTTCTAAATTTCAAATTTTGTGAATTTAAATGTATAGATTCGTTTGCAATCAATTTTTTTTACGAGTGAAAGGCTGTAGTGAGCAAATAGTGGCTAAAAAGTGGAGACAAGCTTCTTCTTCAGTCCTCTTCTACTGATTTCTTAATAGGTCAGACGGATAAGTAGAATCGCCTTGTGCGCGATCAGACATGGGTTAATAGCCCCCGTTGTGGACATGTCTGATGACTTCAAATTCTATTACAAATGTACGACAACTATATAGACCGAGTCTACGATTTTTAGTCTGCATCGACAAGAAACCCTCAGAGTAGAGTTAATTCATAGTGGCTCTCGATTCATGAACTATCATCATACCGTCAATAAAAACTGCCACTTCGTCATTTGAAATTCTTTTTGATCGATATGATCCCATGATTGGGAAGAGATTTTCAAAAACAAAAATGTCTCTGAATGTTCAGCAGCCATTTTGTAACCGGTTCTTACCAGTTACAGTCTCCCATTGAACTCGTTTCGACAATTGAGTGCGTACGAAGACAAGGGACCCTGCAATTTTCGTTGCATCAGATTCGAGAGAGGCGAGAACACGTCCTTGGCGATGCAAAGCTGCGGGAGACCACGAGCCCACGATTTATACATACGTGGGATCGCATACCGAGTAGACGATGCCACTTCCGATCAGCCGATCTCACTTTCGATAATACGGTTTCTTCGCTGGTCGCCGCTACTCACGCAACGATCTATAGATCCCCGACCAGCTCGCGGTATTTACGTAACGCAATATCGGTCGAGCATAAATCGGAGGGGAAAAAAGTGAATCATCGATTACACTTGCTAGGCTGCAACATGGGCGATGGCTTCCCCGTTAAACCTTGAATAAGTAATCTGCCCCTGAGGTGATACGACAGGCAGAAAATTGGTTGATACGCGCGTGGATTTTCTGAGAATTTAAATGACATTTCGATTTTTCGTCTGCCTTTCCGAGCAACGACTGATAGCACAGAAGCACAGTAAAATGTAGTTGATACTCCAATAGTTCCAATTATATCTTTTATTGGGTTATTTGTTTAGTTAAACTTGTTTCCGTATCATTATTCGTTGGTCGATGTAACAGACGAAAATGGTTAGGAAATATTGTTGAAATTTTTAAGGGAATAGTATCTCAATCAGAAATGTATGTGTAGTTGCTCCCGTTAATTCACTTTGATATTTGAGTAGCAACTTGATGCGTGTTGAAAGAGGTTTACATTAGTTTGCTGATGAATAATTTTCAAACATTTAATTTTGTAAATAAGCTTAGCGTCACAAGGGGCGGTGTACAAGTTTCAGCTATTCTAAATTTGAAACCTGTAATGTGAATATTACAGTCAGTGATCTCTTTCTACACCTACCGCTGTTTTCTTTCTTCTTTTATTTTGAATGATATTGATCCTGTTTATGGACTCGTATTCCATTATAGTTTGTTTTCACGCTTCGTGCCAGGAATATAATCTATTACTTCGTAACATGATTTTATAGACCCATCGTTGTCTCATTCATTACTAATCCACGATTAAGTTACGACTCTACGTAGATGTTACAACACACTGTTCGAATCAATTAGAGGATGATGTTTCCAGATTCAAGATTTAAAAAACTGAGTGAAATATAAAGAAAATATGAATAAATAATATTGAATTAAGGTTTTCACATTAAATATTGTTCCCAAAGTATGATACTACCTTGTACAGAAAGTACTAGTCACACTTATTTCTATTTTAAGGTCAAAACGCTCGAAAAATAAGTGATTTTTATGAATTTTTACAAGAAGAGTTTATAACAGATCCTGCAAAATGTTTTTGGCTATTACTTATTAATACACTCGTTAGGGTAAAAAAATTTATGTTTCGTGTTTTCGGTTTTGATGTATTTTCTGCCTAAATGGTAACCACGATTTTAGATCTAATGAACTAATAAGCGTCACCTAGAAAATATAACAAAAGCGACAACATGAAACAATTTTTTTTGTACCCTAACGAGTGTATTAATAATAGCCAAAACATTTTTTAGGATCTGTTATAATCTCTTCTTGTAAAAAATTCATAAATATCAGCTGTTTTTCGCGCGTTAAAATTAAAACTCGAGATCAAATCTTTATTAGCTAACTAAAGTATTCTGTGTATACATTCCTTCCATTGAAATAATAATAAAAATAATAAATTTCGTGCTGAGCGATGCCATTTTTGTGAATGATCCTCCAATTCTTCAAATCAATGTGTAAATATCTATATCTGCGAACAAAAACTGTCAACGTTCTCGGTCTTTACCGACGTAACAGAATCTTTACCGTTCTTCGGATGATTGTGCAATTGCGGACCAAACCACTTTGTGCATATTCAACATTATCCATTTGGAATTATTAACACTTGCTGGCACGTGTCAACGATAATGTACGCAAGGTTCGTTCAAACTTCTCTATTGAAATGGAAATCTCGTTGTTCGCAGATACGAGCGAGACCTCTCGACCTCTCTTTCTTCAGCGTGTTCTATTTTAAATGACACTTAACGCACTCACATTTTCTCGCGTACACTAGGAAAATGTAGGTGACCCAGTTTCCTTGTACACAATTTCAGAGATGCTTCGCGAGACGTATAAACCGTTTATTCGGAAGCGTTGCAAGCCACTTTTCCGCTAGTGTCGATAGTTTTACGATAGGCGTGTAATGCGTGTTCTTTAAATCGTTTCGTTGCATCGATAATTTAGGATTGTAATTATTAAAATTGACTCTGATCTTCAGTTTTACGACTGGCAGTGCAAACCAGTATCTTGGATTCGATTAGCAAAAGGTTCAGTTCGTACTGCAGTGATCAATCATTTGTTTATAGGTACGCGTTGCAACGAAAAAAACTGGTATATGAGAATTATGAAAACGGTTAAAACACGGATAATTTACGACAACGCATCGATTGACGTTTGCACATATTCACGTTAAATTTTCAATATAATGATGTTAATTCCTATTTACACTATTCCCACACGTGGACCTTTTTTCTCAAGTTTCATGGTAGATTCGAGTTAAGTATTGGATGGTAGGAAGATTTATCGAATTCATTTTTTTCACACATTTTTTTTCTGATTCTAAATGTAAATTTTAGATTTTTGTGCAAGTGAACTTTTGAATATTAAAGTATTGCTAGATATACCATAAGCGTAACGATGTTTTTCTTGTTCACTAGCAAAGATATTAATTAATTACATCAATTCTACCTGCAAAATTGAACAAATACCACCTTAGACATATTTTCCGCTGGGGATCTGTGATCCTCATGTTAATGATCACGTCGAGTACCTTCCCTTTTTCCTGGTAAGTCTATTTTTTTTTTCAAATCAATGATCCCAAATGTTCATAATTTTCCGTTGCCTCTCGAGACTTCTTCCAGATAAATTTTTCCTTAGTACAACGGTGGAATACAGACTTGAGCCATATCCTCCAAGTCGCCTTCAATTTTTCTGAAAATTACAAAACGTTTTCAAAATGTGAGAACACAATTGGTCAAAAAACACCTGAGAACCGTACCGAATATAGTTAATGTAAACAATGATCAATGACTTGATCCTAGAACTATAAAGAGAATTACAGTAATTCGTCGTTAGTGTCGCGTTTTTACCATGCGTTATAATCCCGCTTACTATCCCCACCATTTCTTGGAATCCTTCAGTCGAGAGTGAGAGAACGAAAGAGACGACGACAACTTCATGTCAATTGTTTCCTTCCCTCTCGCTCGGCTCTGGGGTTTTCTCACTCGCGACATCGGCTGTACGGAATAGTTTTAGAGCATATACTACTCTAAGGAAATAGTGTCCGCATCGCGTTAGAATCCCGCCGCCAGCCCCGTTCGTCGGGATACTAACGAGGCATTACTGTAAATACAATTTTCAATTAGAAAATCCGTCGAGTTATAGTTCAGCCAAGACTAACAATCTATTAGGTCGGCGCAAAAGTTCGTTCGCTCACTGGCAGGTGATATTAGGTGTAAGGACCTGTCTTTTTTATTACACCAACTTGTACTTTTACTAGAAAAGTGGCGGAAGGTCACAGATACCCAAGGAAATTCTTCGATTTAAAAAAACGTGTAATATATCTTTACTTTTAATAATGACTTTGGTTCAATACAACGAGCAAACTTTTGCATCGACCTAATACGAAAGAACATAATTACATAACTTCACATTAAGGATAATTGAAATAAAGAAAAGGGACGTCCATTCCCATTTTAAAACGACTCGACCGTCTGTGCATATCGCGGGAGCGATATGACCCAGTCAAGATCGCGGACGGCGAATTCAGCTAACCAGAAACAGCCGCGGCGCACAGAACTGAAAAGGTCAAAGCATTTCAAATGCAAATTGCATTTCTCTCGTAAGGATACATAATACCAGCCAGTGATTGCGCGACGCGGGACCAGTTGGTTACCGTAACATCATTTTACGTTTGATAATTATTTGCATCCCGCCGCCGCGGAATATCAAATCAAATTCCTAAACCACTGGCCGAGTCACGTCTGGACGCATGTTGCATTCACTATCGGTGCTCACTTTCCCTCCGGTTCACATAGTCGACAGCGTCTTGTACGTTGCCGTTAATTTCTTATGATTTTCCATCGCTGACCGATATTCGCTCGAGGTGCCACGAAAAACATTATGGAAAGGAAATATTTGAAAATATTCAGAGACTAGGGGTATGCCAGGAAGCTGTGAAATATACATTGTTGTTTCAGTATTTGTAACTATTTTTTTTTATAAAGAGTAAAAAGATGATGACAAACATATGTTGAAGTAGATATTGTTTTATGATATTGAAATGTTTTAAACTGATTAATGGTAGGATTTAAGCTTGAAGAGTCTAATGGAATGTTACTTCTATTGGGTGGCATATTTTGAAACACTCATCTCTACAGTTTTATTGTAGTGGATGTATCTGTGTCGAAAGTTTTCTTTCAGTGGAAATATTCTTTATTTAAAACGTTCCGTACCAGGTGGGGCACCCATTAAAAGTTTTATTCAAAGGGAAACGATGTTTCTTAATTCAATGTTGAAATTAAAATAGAATAGAAAGGAGCTAAAATTTTTGAGAATATTACAAAACTTCTATTTTTCTATAACTGAAGATTGCAATTTAGTTCTCTCGTTACTGTTTATAGTCCTACCAAAAATCTACAATTCCATCGTGGTACAGAACGTGTTATCAAGTATTATACACCACGTAAGAGTTTCAAAATGTAGATTTGAAAGTAGCAACCATACATTTGGAAGCAATGCGTAAGCCTGTATCTGTGTATATCTTGAGCGACGTGCATCCGAGTACCAACCAGTTGGAGGCCGGTTTTCAAGTAGTTAATGTGCGTATGCGTCAGACAGCGAGTAAAATACCCCTGAAACAGAAAGAAGTATGTAAATCTTAATCCACCATAATTTACGGTTGCCCACCCTATATAATATGTAGCATTGTACTATATTTGTGTCTTTTGCACTATATACTATTAAAAATCGATACAGTACTTAAAAATACTACATTTCCGATACATCGATAAAATTCTACTATTTTACTTATTTTTTTCTATGGCTACATCAATACTTTAATTTGCGAATATAAACTTTAGCAGAGAGGATTCTTTTTATAATGATTATGAAGTGGCGAGAAGAGGGAAACAGAGTCAGTCTATCATTCATAAAAAATGAGCCCCTTATATAGATGTTAATTTGGATTTCCAATGCAATCAAACCTTTGACATATTTCTTAAAGACAATAAATTAATTAATATCGCAAAATGCACAAAAAATGTGTATTTAAAAAATAAGATGTTTTAATACAGTTTGATTTCGTACCACGTTCCTCTGAAAAGTACTATTTTCTTTCCCACTGTACTATATTCTCCCGGAAAAAAGTTGCGTGCATTACTCTAAAAACATTTCCCTTAATCCCAAACATTACATACCGTTTCATTAAACCAAATCGACACCAGAAGTCGTGAGAACCATCAGACTTTACAAGCGGCAAACAAAATTCCTACAAAAATCAGGTTCATTTCCAATTTGGATCCACATAGTCATTATAACACGGAATATACGCGTAGGTGCGATCAGCACGAGCATGTGGCGTAAATTTATGCATTATCACGTAAGTGGCGAGTCGCGTGACGGCATTAAGAAACAATTACTTATTAGAAAACAATGTATTCCGCGCGACAATCATCGATCAAGCGGCCGTCGAACACAACGGTAGGAAGCACGCGCGTGTGCAATTGCTTTGAAAATAACCGAAGTCCAATTGTCGTTAGAAGGAAGCTTCGCAAATATTTAAAACGACCTTGCCACGCTAGTTCCTGCCTGTTTTACGTCACAGGTCATGCACACATAGGGGACACTGAAAGCGAGTCGCACTATCGGTGCACCGCACTTCGGGTCCGTTATGTAACGCCGCATTGATAAGGAAATAAGCTGGTCGCCTTGACATTGCCAACTGGTAAATACGATCCGGTTGTTCTTGCTGAAGATTCTTTCTCCGCGGTTGCAATAAATGGCCATTGGAGGGGAAGGGGCGAGTGAACGAATCACGGGAAAGCGCTCTGCTTCGTCTCACCAGATTCGTCTCAAGCGTTCTCAGAATGTCAATTATCGAGTATGGCAAACGCGATTGGGAGAATCCGATAGTTAACACTTTGAGCGCCGTAAGGTTTTTGGTCTGACGAGGCATTTTCGTCGTGTTATTTCGGATTTTATTTTTTACAAAGAACCCATAAATTTTATTATTATTTAGTTTATTGCTACATGTTTATTGATGTTTCAACTATCTTTACAAATTTTGTCAATAGAAAAAAATTAAAATCAAACGCAGTTGACTGCTTTAAGGGGTTAGCTCGCATCAGTAAGGTCAGAAAAATCGATTTTTGGATTTTATCATTTTCTCAAAGTATATCATCCTGAAAATGTTTTCTGTAAGTTTCGAGTCGATCCGATTAAAATTATGGGAGATATAGGACTTAGAGTGTACGCGCCGCGAACCGTACCGCCGACCACTTGAAACTTTAAACGCGTTTTTCTCGAAATGTGTTTTTCGATTGCGGTGACCACGATTTCTCCAAAACCGCTTCACCAATCTTTCTGAAACTTTGTAGGTTTCTTCTAGACATTCAAATCTAGTCTTTAATCGAAGCATTTGTTTTTCCAATGCATAATTTTTATTTTATGGATGAAAAATGAGTGTTTTTTTCATCGAAAATCGATCATTTCACTTAAAACATCTGCCATTTTGTCCCAGATGAATATTTTATAAAATCGAACGATTAAAGACTAGATAAACTATTGTACTAACTAAATCTTCTTCGTTTTTTGATCTCAGATAACCCAGTTCCGAATAATGTTGGTCACCGCAAAACGTGTTTCTAAAAACAGCTTCCGGGCAACCAGTTGTAATTGTGCAATAAACAAATATTTTTATACCAAAATATAATATAATAATCTGTAAAAGTGTCCCTCATTTGAATATAAAAACCATTGCATAATAATATGCATGTACTTTCTGCTATAAATTCCCAAAGAATCGATACATTTTCTGCCTCCTGATGCGAGCTAACCCCTTAAAGTAATGGTGAAAAAAAAAACATGGGGTCACGGTGCCCATGATTCGGCTCGTTCTAGTGATCAGAAACAAAAAATGAAAAGAGATTCTTTGTCTACATGCCTGTGGTTATCGTCCCTACCAGAATTATGATAAAATAATTTGTTTTTAAACTTTCACACACCTTTAAAGTTGAAAAATGTGCGAAAATCGAAACTTAATTTTCAAACCACCTCCATTTGCTTAATTTTCAATATTTTTTTATTATTCGTCAGACCAGAATATCCCCTTAAGGAGTTATACCTAGTCAGGAGGCCGAAGAGAGACGATTTTTTTTATAAAGTGGAAGCATATATTTTTGCAGTACCTTTTGTACTTAAAAGAGCAATATTTAAAGAACATTTGGTACTTTTTTTGTAGAAAAATATTTACGTTTATGAGCATGATATTTAAAAAAACTACTGCACCAATCTTTCTGAAATTTTGTGAGTTTATTTTTTCTATAAAAGTGTACTGAATGACGGAAGGATTTTTTTCTCAATGTATAGTTTCGATTATATCAACGAAATATAGCCTCATGGTTATCAGTAATGGCCATTTTTCATTGTTAAAATAGTATAAACCCTACGTGAAAGCACGCCGAAACCGTGCGCAGGCTGCGAATCCCTCAGTGTGAAAACACGTCGTCGCCAGGCACAGTTCTAATCGAAATGCACGGCTTACGCAATACCTGCTCGAAACCCAGATTATAATAATTACTCGACACGAGGCTTTCTGGCGATAAGGCGATGCAAAGATACGAGTCTAACGCAGAAAATATTTTTGGTCACCGATTGGGTTGAAATTTTGCGTGTAGCTAATACACACCGTTTATAATAATGCGTCAAACTCATAGATTCTAATTACACTAATTCTCCCAAGTGAGGAAACAAAATTGTGAGAAAATCGAATTGAAAGGTTTCACTATTCCATACCCTACACGTGGATCTACAGTAATCTACGCGTAAGAACGAACAATTTGAAGTAATGAATCATGGAAACAGCGTATCTGCATGACTAGAGTAAACAATTCATTACCAGCTAATTTAAATTTGCTGCCACTTCAACTCAACTACTATTTAATTCGTTGTTACGTACTTACACACATATGAGTATTTGCATAAGCACTTCGGAAAGGGGGAAGCATAAGCTCGATTATCTCGCGAAGTTTTGAGTAGTACAGCCTATAAATTTCACATATTTTACGTATAGTATGCACTAATAGTGCGCAAAAGAGTGCAATCAGTGACCCTAACCTCGCGCACTGTCCCGAGATCACCGTACGAGGGATCGAGAGGATGGCGGGGCTCGAGAACCCGGAAGAAACCGCTGGAGACTGCATCGCAACGAAGTTCAACTGAGGATTTATTATGTAACGATGTTAACGTGAACCATAGGCTTGCGTGGCTGCCGGGCATGTATAACAGAAGTTACGACGATTTTATAATACCTAGCCGAATAGCGCTTTGCGACTGAACGGATTATATCATAGAAACACGTATGACTTGCACGCGTAACGAATCGTCCAGCTCTGCTGATTACGTTACATTATATTATGTATACGCAAGATTCTATCGCCCTTCTGCGTAGATATGACGTCAAGAAATTTTTTCTTTCATTCAGAATTTCGCCAACGCTCTGTCGCGGGATTGCGCCGCACGCAGGTGTGTTATAATTAGACCTACCCTACAGAGGGGCACGTTTCACGACGAAAATTGGTGTAAGCGAATTCGGGCGTTTTTCTCTTTCTTAACCTTAGGCTGACGGATGCGGGGTACATTTTCACCTCTTCGATACTACTTATGTTACCTATTACTTGTTTAAGAAAATCAGAATTTCAAATTCTATTGAGTCAAATCGGAGTCTGCACGTGATATTGACTACCTATCAAGCTATACAACAATCAAAGGATTAATATCATAGATGCAGACTGAATTGAAGTTTGTTTAAAAGTTTGAAAATAGGATAACTTTTTTAAAATTGGTACAAACGACTTGAGTATTTATTTGGAGGTCAGAAGGATTCGTTTATTGGGTGACGTGTTTCGTCGTTTTGAGAAAAAAATTGCAATTAGTCGGGAAGCGGTGAAAATCTGAGTCTGTAATGAAAATTTAAAACGCGCCTCTTGTAGGTAAGTACTTATCAAAAAGTATCCCATTTAAACATATTGTCGTAAATTAATATAAATTTATTAATGTGCTATATTTAACTTTACAAAAGTAATGATATACAACAATTGCGCCAAATATTACAATGGCTATTTATACAAAGAAAAAATATATTAAATAATATTAAGCAGATACATTTTTATACAAATCAATATTTTAATACGAATAAATATTTTATTTAATGTACTTGGCGCTGCTCTCCGAAAAAATATTAATTGTCTTGGTTAATAAATAAAACAAGACAAGTCACCACTGAGAGAAGAAAGAAAGAAAAAAATTTTAATGCAATTTATACATATTCAGTTTAGCAACATCAATTTGGAGAGCAGTGCCAAGTATTTTGTATAAAATATTTATTCCTATTGAAATATTAATTTGTATAAAAATATATCTGCTTAATATTATTTAATACATTTTTTTCTTTGTATAAATAGCCATTGTGATAATTGGCGCAATTGTTGTATATCATTACTCTTGTATAGTTAAATATAGCACATTAATAAATTTATATTAATTTACGACAATGTTTTTAAATGGGATAGTTTTTGATGAGATTATATACTTGGCGCTCTTTTTGTACCTTTTTTTTAAAAAAGGTAATTTTGATTGTTTCTTGCTGCTTAACAGCGGCTAATTTAATAAGCTGATTCTTAACATAATTTTATTGGTAGACGTTTTGCTTTGCCTTGAACTATGAGTAACAGCTATATCGTTAATGTCTAATACCCTTCCGGCAGTGTATTAACAATGTAAAGCTTCTCACGCGTTCCCTATTGGCCTGTGAATGCTATAATGGGTTTGAAAACTCGAGGATACAGATGTTCAAAACGGGCGAGGCGGTGTATCAAGTGAAAAGATTCTAACGACCCTTCATTGCCACCTGACACCCTTGTGTGCCTGTACAAATATCATTCCTAGTAAATATAATAAATTGATTATGCCCACTCCAGTCCATACAATTCGATACAATTATGATGGTAATAGCAATGTACCGTTAATTTTATTGTAACAACACTCTAAGCATATTTAGTAACAATGTAATTTAAACACCCTTGACTAGATATTCAGGAAACATTTTACGGCGAGGGTTGTCTGAATTTCTGCTTTTAAGAGTAAATTCTATATACCAGATTTAGTTGAAATTCACCTTTCTAACGTATACACTGAAAACGTCTTCTTTTTAATTATTAATATAATTTACAAGTCACTTAATAGTTGAACTACTAACGATTACTGATTTCAATTTTTGCATTTAGAACTGTCATCGAGATAATTATTTTTAAAAATATACGTAATTTAAGAAACAAAGTGTGCATCACTTATTACAATAAAAAAATCATAAAAACACAGAAAATGCACCGTTGCAAATTTGAGTAATTTTTCTAAGAAATGACAACAGCAGATATTCTAACTGCTTTCGTAGTTCTCGCGTTAAAACCGCTTGGAGAAGGACGACGAAAGTTTTTTCTTCTTACTCTTTTTTCAAGCCTTAGTCAACAAATTCTTTTCACACTAAATATATCCGTCGACAGGTGCAACGCAGGCAAACGTACAATTTCTTTGTTCGTGTTATGGTTGGCTGGTTGAAACGTATCGCGTGTGTTTCTTCTGCGCTTAAAATTCCCGTTCACGTGCAGAAAATGGCACGCGCGAAAAATAACTTGTTTAAATATTTCTGGTAGCGCAGCCATTGTCCTCCTGTGCTCCTTTCCGACTCCCATATTCTATATCGCTTTTGTTTAGTGAACGTAAGGGCCGCTTTTATGATCCGCCGATGCGACGATAGGGGATGTCGTCGACAAGACATAATCTGTCAGACGCAGGCTTGATGACGTTTATATAATCACGTGGTTAAATTGTTGTACTGTTGTCAGTACGCTTATGTAACTGGAATTCAGCAGCATTCTCGCGAGGAGCACGAAAATGTGTGCTGCCACCATGCAGTATCGTTTCGTTGCCTCTAACTATCTATACATTTTGAATTTTCCTTTGTCCCAAGGTTTAAAAATACTTTGGAATGAGACCTTCTTGAAGATTCATTACGAGGAGCTATTGTGAAGACAGATTTCGATTTATTCGATTTCACTGTGAACGCGTGGGTTGGGATTAAAAAATTGGGAAAATAAAGATGATTTGTTTTTATTTTAATGTATAACAGTACACTATAATATTACATTATTAAGATTCTTGATTTCTTAGTTATTTTGTAAAGTTATTTGAGAATGTTCAGTTTAATGTAGAGAATTCTAAAAATCGCTTGAAATTTCAAAATTGATATACTCGTTAATTTCATCAATTAATAAATAAAACACTGGTTCATTCATTTTTTGAATTAATCTCACATTGCAATACTTACTTGGGGTATTAGATTTTTTATCTTCAATAATATTAGAATATTAAATTAGGTGCAGCTGACAAATTGACAAATATTTAAATTAATGCCCGTTTCATAGGTATTCGATAATAATTATAATGCATCACAAAAAATCGTATCCAATGGTATGTTACGCCCAAATCATCGTAATGAAATTTAACAGTTATTTTTTCAATCCTTATTTAAAGTCAGAAACGAAGTCGTTTAAATCAACTGCAATTTATTTTTCTGTTGATTTATTAACTCGTGCGTACTCCTTAATTTAACGTCCTGCTCGTTTCAGTGCGAGAAGCAATTCGTCGCGTTTCTTTTACGCCTGAGTGAACAATTCAGCGCTTAATTAACAAGTTATCGGAGCCAATTATAAAAATGTACAATAGCCTGAAGGGTGGAGATCCGCTAATTTGCCTTGCGATCTTTCGATGAACGATACAAATACCGATGCTTCTGATAAATAACACCATATACCTCCACGACCTCCCGTTTCTATTCATCAACGCAATTTTCTCCACACGAAACCTGCTTCATTTCAACTAAGCATTTAATTATTAGATATTAACATCATTTTTTCTGAGAATTGGAGTTATTAAAGTTTTCCGAAGCAACGAAACGCGGGTGGGTCAAGAAAGACCCGGTGGCCTTAGTGCAATTGCAGAAGTTAGAACGTGATTGGGTAACAAAGACCCGGCGTTCGTAGGGAGGTTACAAAAAGGGTCGAATTATTTATAAACGGAAGAGGATAACGCACGCGCGAAAGTCGAGACATTCTCGTGGAACTGTATATCCTCCGTTGCAATTTTATCCGCTGCCTAACACATATACTTCGTATTTCAATGTCGCCACAGTTAAATTGAATATAATATCGAGCTTCCTCTGCGAAATTTGTTTAACGTTCGTGTAGCTTCTGGCACGTGTCTCGAATTTAGTGTAGGTCGACAAATTTTACGAAAACTTCGAAACAATATTTTTACACGTCGATGTCCACGTGTAAACTATTTTGTGCGCCCCAATGCAAAATGTCTGTCGAAAAATATTAATGTAAATTTTTTGAGAATGTATAATACATCTTTGTATGCCTATAAGATATAATTGAATAATTGTGCGATAAAGTGTTTGTAGTATAATTAAAATTTTCATTTGTAGATATCTGGACCATGCAACCAAATGAGGGGACAAGTGGAAGTACTCGAAGTAGTTTTGCGGGTATGATTAATTATCTCTTTTTTATCGTTGTTATATTAAATTAATATTACATTGTATTGTCTAAGTACCTGCAGTGCTGGAAATTTATTGTGTGCTTTTGTAAGAAATAAGAGTAATGAATGTTAAAGGGGAACAACGTAGATTCCTTTATTACTTTCTAATAGTGTTATCAGAAAGCACTGACGATGACGTGGCAATATTTTATTCTATCTGCCATGATACTTATTTTTATCATTACTGTCAGTAATTTGCTGTACCTACACACAATTTATTAAAACAGTATATAATATTAAATTCCACTTCTTATTGGATACCTACACAAGTTTCTCTCCTCTGGATATAAGTTAGAAAATATCGCTTTCGAATTTCTATATGTGCCATAACTTTTCAAAATTATTCTATGATGAAAGATTATTTACAGCTTAGTAACAATTTTTTGAGATTTAGATTTACCACCCACAACACTTGATTTGTTTTTCTTTTTTTATTATCCAAGGAATAAATATCATCGTGGATACTTATATTTTAATTTATTATTACCTACGTAATTATTTAAATACACGCTGTCAGAAATGAAGCACTTAAGAGGATCGATTAAATTGAAAGCCAAGAGAAGGCAAGGTGTTTAAATTAAAATAACAAAAACGAAATACTACTTGGTGTTTGACACTTACTCGTTACACGAGTATAATTAAGGAACAAAAGAATATGAACAGCTTTTTTCCGGGATGGTATTGTATTACGGAAGGTTGACCAGTGTTATCTTACCAATCAACAGGGGGGAACGGAATTCTGGAACGTCTGGTCACTCAAGAACCTGAGAAAATAATTCACACCCTGATACCTTACTGGTAATTGAAACATGTTGATCTCGCCAGCTTAGAACTATGTAGTTGAACAAGTACATTTATAACAAATATAAACAGCAAATTATTCTCAACAAATAGTAAAAAAATCTTATATCAAACACTAGTTTTACACATTTAATTTGCTAAAATACAGCAATCCAAAAAAAATCCACTACACTCCCAATGTACCTGATTTTGTCACAACGGCTCATTACTAAAAAATTATTCGTAATTGTAGAATTGTTTCCTGAAAAACAGAATCGATTATCTCGAAAACGAAGTGCCGTAAGGAAAAATGTTATTCTACATTTTCTACGTATTTCTTCATGCAGAATCACCCTCCTCGTATTGTACCGTCCATTCCATAAACTTTTCTAGAATAATCATCCCTTCTGAAACAAACTTTAGAAGCTCCAAATACGACTTTATAACCTGTATCTTATAATCTCCACTAATCATCGAGTCCAGTAGATTACATAATAAAATTCCTCAGCGATATCACAGATTTCACCAAATAAAATTCGTCCATTGTTATTACCCAAAGTGACGCTTCGATATAACGAAAAGGGAGCGAACAAAAAAGAGCAGAAAAAAGAGACGACGGGGTAAATTCACCGAGGGTGAAATTACAGCGATTAGCGACGCATTTTTTTTACTCCGTGAACGTGGAGCGATCCGCGTTCGTCACATTTGAGGATTATGTGAACGGGCGAAACGTTCCATTCGAAAAGTTTACGCCCCGCCATAAGCCGATGGGCCCCGCTAACAAAGGTGAGGCATCGCTGTTTGAAACGCGCCCGTTTCTCGAATATAATTGGATAAGCGTACAGAGAGGGCAGCGTGCGAAATCGCAGTAAATTAATCGATGCAGGCTGATCTCCGGTTACTGAAAAATCACGCTAATGAGTATCCAGGGACGATTTAGAGGGCGGATCGGCGAAGGCCCCTGTGGTCACTTCAAACGGTCGATGTCGATCATAAATCGGGGCGGGGGAGGGCTAGCACGGCTGTATTGATGACGACAATTACCGCTGCGTTACAAACGGAGATCGCCGAATCCGCGATACACGCGCGCTGGCTTAATTCGCGTAATTAGCGTTAATTAATACAGCCTAGTCGACTGTCAGGGAAGCTCCGGCGATCCTGGTCGAAGATCAACTGATTTCTATCAATACTACAAGGACAGATCTTGTAAATGGTGGTACACACACTATCACTTAAAAGTATTTGGTCACTTGTTATGGGTACGTTTGATGAAAGAGAAAATGGTACCTTTTTCCACATGTTTATAGTCCAACTTAGATATTTCTTCGCTTATAATAATCGTTTCATGCTATTTTGTAATCTTAAAAGTGTTTTTCGAACCGCAATTCGATTATTACTGACAGCTGTAGTCTTCCACTTTTTAAGATACAAACGATTGTACTGAATTTAATAACAGCAAATTGGCGGAATCTCGATTATTACACGTCGGTGTACGATTAGGCTCAAATTATTCTAGCACGGTTCATATTTTTTGTTAATTGTATGCAGATGAGAGTGTAATAAAGATCTTATTACTATTATTGTATTGTGCTGCAGTTATTTATTAACACGCTGCATACTTAACTCACAATCAGATTTCTAACTTTAATATACGTGACTCTTACTGTAAGAGTTACATATCTTTATGGTAGACTCATTAGTATATATTCTTCTTCATTGGGTAATAATTTTACCCGCAGTAAAACCAGCGATTATTGACTCATAGTAGTCTACAGTAGGTACTAGAAATGAAATAAAATATTTAATATTTCCTTTTTGAAACTTGCCAACCGACCGAATTCAACCGCGGCTATTAAAAAATTGTTTGTGTAACGATATTCTACGATTGTCTGGATATTTACCGTGTCCCCTGTTCGGTCTCGATGATATCGAGGTGCCTGCAAAATAACAGGAGAAACTTTTTTCATAAAACATCCACGCTCCCTCGCGCATTTCCCATCGAACTCCTTATGTTTACGAGGAGCCTGTACAAGATGTCCGCAAACGTCATTCAGTGTTTTCTACATTGTATTGGGAACAATGCCGTGAATTCTATGTGCACGCATATTTAATTGAAAAAAAGAAAGGCGAGTGTGTTTATATCGAAAGGGGCAGCTTATATACACGTACACGAATAATGCAAAAAGTGGCGAACGTTGGAAAAATCTCACAACGTGTCACTTGTTTTCACTTTTGAAATGTTTTAAAGCTAACAGGCGAAACACAATATAAGCTCATTTTTCATTTCATTGTGCTTCAGGCAAAATAAACTCAAACCCAGCAAACAGCTCAAAATTGGAATGGGAAAAGAATGGCTGAAAATATTGGTTCTACATATGTTCTGATATGAAACTATTAATTTTAAACACATAAAAAATCATCTATATGTCCCCTTTCTTCCAAAAATATAAATTTTATTTTCTGAACCTCGAGTAAGGCAAACTGTAGTAATTGAAATTTTCTAATAATTTGTACACTATGTTATTTGCTTTACAACTACAAATATTTGGGTTCGTGTCACGGTATTTATTTCTCCGTTTGGTTGCTTTTTAGAGAAACTTTCGCGTACTTTATAAACTCGATTGATATGTTCGATGAATAACAGGTTCGTTTCCTTCTTTTTTTACTTTTCTTATTGAATCTTGTACACACACGACGTATACGGTGCGCTCGTATTAACCCCTGGCATATTTCGAACAATTCACAGTTTGCTGGCTTCCGGTGGTAGATATCGCGGAGAAATACCTTAAAATGCACACTTTAAAGGTGATAACGCTAACTCGAACTGCGTGTCTGAAGGTTGCCTCCAAATGATGTAGATTTTATGACAAAGAAACGTCCGAACCCGAAAACTCTGATTGTAGGTAACGCAACTTCGTGTGATTATAGCAAATAGCAATGTTTTTCTGTGGAAATTCACTCTGAAAAGGAGGAATCAGCCCTTAAATTTCTCGTCTTTTTTTTCATGTTTTAAATATAACTAAATTTTTCTTTTTGTAGTGTGATAGAGCATAAAAATCTGACCTACCCTTATATTTAAAGTTTTGTTCTATCTCGCACTATTATAAAGTTATAGCAATTTAATGGCTCGCAAAATTTTTCCAGATTCCATGTATAATTACTGAACTTCTCTACACAACACGAATAAATAGAAAAGAATGGTGTTTCAGTTTTGAATCTTAAAGTATCCAATTTTTCCGTCTCAAATACGGAGAAAAAATTACAAAATGACGAACTTAAACGAATCCATACGTTTTATTAAAAAAAATGCTAACCATAATTTGCTCAAAACTTCACAAATTAATAATGTCATCGTCACACTCGCTTGGTTTCTATAGCTGTTACTCAACCCCGTTTCATTGATTGACATAGCTAGTATTGTATCCCGAAAGGGAATAACCCTCGCGTTACCTTATTGGATGTTTTCCAATGACCCCTTATACCTTGAAGGGGAAAGAACTGGGGATGAGGCCTTCATTGTTCCCGTCCACAGTATCTTCAAAATTCCAGGTGGTAGAGTCTTTGAATACCTATATCGCTCCTTTTTTCAACGACAGGTGTCACGTCAAAGTAACGGCCTATAATGTTTATCTAACGACGTCACGATTAATTTACATCAAATCATAATCTGTAAGACGGTATTAAGAAGGGACAAACGCAAGAACGAAGGATAAAAGTGTTCCCCACTTTTGAATGGGAATCACCGCAGATCCTTGTAAAGTTTGTGTTCATCTAAACGAAATAGGAGCAAGTCTTTTTTGCTAATCCCTCGTCTAATTCAATTAGGGTCGTAGCAGATATAAGACGTGAAATTGTAAGATATGGATGTCGCTTCTTACCGCATAATATTTACGTACGCAGTTCTCAGTTTCGGCAGACGACGAAGCAGTTTCCAGGATGCAAACGATTATCGTGATTTCGCACTATAATCGATCGTACGTACATACGTTGATAATGCAGAAAAATTTGTGCGAAATCGTGAAAACGATACAGGAAAGTAATACATATATTTAATGTACGAGGGTTGATTGATAAGTAACTGAATGAAAAGCGAAGTAAATTTATCTCTCTTCAAAATTACAAGTTTAAATTTTGAAGATAAATTAATGTACTTCACCTCCATGTCAGTTTCATTATTTTATTTTGTCCCGAACTTATGTTAGAGAACTTATCAATCAACCCTCGTCAAACGGAGTAGGAGGTTTCACGTTCTGAGAATGTACCTTTTATTTATAATTTACAATCTGAAGAAACCCGAGGTATACAAAATCTCTGATAACTTACGAAGTTTAGTAATGTTTGTACTTATATATATATATTGGGAGATGCTGGAAATTGGGCATCCCAGTGCCTGTGCATCATGCTTTGAACAATCAAACTCGACAGGCGTGTCTAAAGCCAATTTTGAGTAGTTTGTAACGAGGAGGATCCGCGCGAACCTCATTGGTCTCCTCTTCAGCCTTCCCAAGGGGTTAGACTTGCGTATGATGGTCGTGGTACCATCGACGTCGTGTAAGCGCAGAGGTGTGGGGCGGTTTTAGTCACTCCCACTCACGCTGCTGGCACAAAATCGCGTGGTCTGCGTCCTCGTGGCTGGATTGCCGCGAATTCACACAAAAAGAATCCCCCTTCGATCTGTATTCAGAAAAATTCAAAGCAAAATAAAAAATGGCAGGATATAAAAATACCTCGATAGTGCTTGCTGACTTTGAAGGGTGAATCCATCACTGGCGAACGAAAATGGCAACCTAATAGAGTAATAAAAATACAAATTAAAGTAAAGAATTTATTATTATGTCTTAGGTTGTGGGCTTTAGATTAAGAATCTCGGGGGTTCGCTCAGGGTTCGATAAATGGTTTTCGATAAAACAGTTGGATATATATAGAAACTTTAGGCAACGCGAATAGGAGCATAGAACCAGCCCATCAATTCTCATTATTCATTCCTTATTCATTATTCATTATTCAATTAATCATTCTTAAGCGCCAATGAATCGTAAAAAGCATTCATAAAGCGGGCATTACCATTTACAAGACCGATTCCCTCTCAACTCCAAGAAAACTACACGAATAATCAGAGAGAGCACCCAGAGGTGATAGAAAAATGATAATTCAAGCGTATCGGTTAAAGTCCATCCCCGTCATTTGTGCACCTACACGCAACGAAAGTCAGCCCAGCTGGTCAAACGCTGTCCTTCAGGTACCATTAAATCTGGATAAGAATCACGGCTAGAGCATACAAAGTACAATTAATTGGCCAGTCGAATCTAGCGGTTATCAAGAACAGGCGACACGGAAGTCGGCGTGGACGCAACAGCGAGGCACGATTTTAGTCACTCCCACCTGCGCCTGGTGGGTTAGAAGCACGTGGTCCGGCAGTGGTAATCCGCACCGCCGCAGGATCCTCCATCGGTGTTCTTCCACTTCCACCTCCGGCTGATCCGCCACCACCACCACCACCCGCGCTCAGTGTTCGTTGGCCGTTCGGACGAAGTGTGCGCGGGAGTTTCGTAAAGTGGCTTCCTACCACCACTACCACTGCCCTACCACACCACCACCACCACCGTCACCTCCACCAGCACAACGACACCGGCACGAGGAACACAGTAGCGGGACGGTAAACGATCGCGAAGGTTGCCGGACGCCGTGCGACGTCCTCCTGGTGCAACGTCCGCTTCTCCCAGTGGCCGGCTCTTCTTTCAGTAGCACGTGGTAGCATAGACGGGCACCGCGATACTCGGCACGGTCCACCGCGAGCGGCACGACCTCGTCGTCGTCGAAGAGGCACCCTCGAAGCACGAGGGCATCGGCCGAGAGGAGGGAAGGCGAAAGGCCTTCTGCGCTCCTCGAGGATGCCGCCGCTTCCTCGTCGTCGGCGACGACGTGGATGTACGCGCTTCTCGGTAAGCCGGCTCCCACTGTGAAACCACCTCCTCGATCTACGTAAGTGGGCTGCAACGTGCGAACAAGTGTGTACCCCCAAAGCGGTGCCGTGGATGTTCTCCCCTCCGTGTAACCGTCCAGCTCCATCCCCCTTTGGGCCGTGGCTAGGAGTTTGTTGATAATTATAATTAAAAACGTCTCTTCGCTGCTCCGTTCCGTGAACGAGTAAATCAAGTGAAAGAAATAATGCAGTGGTCTCCGAGCCGCGCGGTCAGTGAACGTTGTTGATGGAAGACATGTGTCGATGAAAATGTGCGCCGCTCCTCTAGGATGCTCCGATCTCTGCGTAGAATTAACGCGCGTCGACGTACTGCTTGGCTTTGGAACCCTTCGTCGAGCATCCAAGGTATCTCCCTACTTTCTTCATTAACATCACCCACGATCGCCCGTCCCGGCGATCTAACGCGTACGGCTGCGCCCGCGGCTTCCATTGGCTGGCGCGGTAATCGGACGATCTCGGAGTCTGTGGATAAGAAGCTTGCTCCCTCGAAACCAGGGAAATGGCAGGTTAACAGCTTCCTAACCGACGCAACACGCTGCTCCTCGTCGTCTACTTCCAGTCTTCGCTCGCCGATTGCTAGCGGACCCTTCGTCGCTTCTGTTCTATCGCAAATGCTTCTCCCTGCGAAGAAGCTTCTCCGTTCCTCCTTTCTTTGTTGAAATTCGAACGTGATAATTCAATACAGTCACAGTAACATTCTTCGATTGCTCCCTCGTGGCTCGATGCGCAGTGACGTTTATCTTCTTATCGGGCTATTACACTCCGTCTATCGAGCAGCAGCCGTTTTTCTCAAGCAGCCAAGGTGAATCGAGTGGAATCACGCTTCCACGCTTGTCACACGTTTACAGTTCGGCCAGAAAAATCTTCCCGCGCGATTACGTTAAGGACTTTGATAGACGACGGCCGACGCACGTTTATCAACCGGCGAACTCTCTTCTAATTAGAAAGAAACGTGCACGGAGCGCTTCCAAGCAAGTGCACGCAGCCACGGCGATAATGCACGCAACGATAATTCAATTTCTTTTCGTTGTTATACATTTGATAACATAATCGGGTGCAGATAGGGGAAATGTAGATAAAGGGAGGACGCGAACTTGAACGGTGCTTAAACTCGATTACAGGAAAGAACGTCTTATCCTTTACAATTTTACCAATTAGTAAAGTGCTATTGTCAATAGTGGATTTATATTGTTTATAAACAATATCCCGTCTTTATAATTTTTGCTTCAACGTTACTTCCTCGTCATTATTTCTCACGTTATCTTGGCGACACGTGCGCGCAGTTTTCCAAACTGTTTAGTGGGCAAGAGAACATTATCGCGTTTTGTTATTTATCGCGCGAAATTGTTACGATAGACCGGGCGACGTGGTATTAGCTGTTACCCAACGTAGATCGCGTTTACGCACGACGATCGGTTTCTAGAATTTCACGGCAGCTTTCGCCTCATGGTACAATGTCACGCGCGTGGCGTTCAACAACCACATAATTGCCGGCTTGATAAAAGGAGTATCGCAAATAATATATGCGCCCCGCGTGCAATTACATCTTTTGAACTTGCAACACGCTAGCCTTCAGTTGCTAAACGTTCGCGGCTGTGTTAGTGGTTAGTCGAAGCCAGTGGCACTTAATAAGCACGTTATTGAACGCGAGATTATAAATTACGGTAAATAAACTCCTGTCGTTCTTTCGCGCGCAGATCCATCACGTCGCTAATTCGCGGCTCCATTCGTAATTACGCGTATCGAGGCGCGCAAGAGGATGGACGGGTCGCCGGTGCCTAATGTCCTTTGCGCAATGGAAAAGTCAGTGAAATGTTTTCCAAACAACAAAAATCGTTATTACAGAAGTACAGCGGATAACGTTGCGCCATAGTTGCGAAGGTAGCAGTCATTAGCTCGCGTTTCTACTTTGCAAGATTGTTGAATAACTAAATACCCCACACCGCGGGCTTATTCTACCGCACATGGCCTGTAATGGCGGTTGATTCGAATTTCATTTGCCGTTGTAATCGGTCTGCTGTTTGAATACTACTTAGGAATGGTGGTGAACAGATTTCCGATTACAGAAAGGGTTTCTTGCTACAGGAAATTTCGTTTATATTACGATTATGTACACACTTGAAAGATTAGAAGTAGGTTTGGAAGAATTGATTATTGTTTAATCTCGGGGAAGGAAAGGGCTTCTGTTATTTTGGGATGGTGGAACATTACACTTTTGAATTGGCATTCCTGTAAGAGAAAATTTGTACACTCGAACCATAGGAATGGCACTGAGACATTGGCGGATTTAAGAAAAAAGACCCAGGTGGCAAACGTTCTGAGGGGTTCATTTTTTCCGGAAAAATAAAGAGGTAGTTTACAAAAGATGGGCTAAATGTAGTAGGGTAAACTATGCACTAATGCTGGCACTGCACTAATTATTGGCACTCCTGATTAAAAAGCCTAATATTAAGAAGTACAAGCTTAGAAAGTACTTTTTTACAATTTCTTATTTTTCTTTCACTACAACACTGCAAAGTCCAGTAGTTGAACTACACATTTTATATTTGACAACATCACAAAGTGTGACAAAGGGCTGAGTTTTAGGCGTTTGCTTAAAATTTTGTAGGTATTTAATAGTGAATGAAATAATCTATTTAAACACTTTAAACTTCGTTTTTAACTACCTGTATATATCTTTCTCCTTGTAACTTCAAATATTAGGATATCAATGATTGTACTTTTATGCGTATTTTTGTTTTCCACTGAATATTTTTAAAATAAAAAACTTAATAGATACTGAAGATGTTTTATTTAAATGAGAAATCCATAATCATTGATAATAACTGAAAAGTAAGACCATATAAAGACTTCATAAAAAAATATAGACATTCCAATTGAGATTTTCGCTTAGGGTGCCAATCATTGTACAGTTTACCCTAACAAAGAAAAAAACATAGTGCTTGGATAAAATCATATTTTTTTTTAAAGATGGGCCGTGGATGACCTTTTTATGCAGGGATCCAGGCAACTGCTCATCGGTCGCTCGTTAAATCCGCCACTGAGACATTAATACTTGATTACTCCCAGCGTAGATTTAAAAATGTTTCCCAGTGAATGCAGCCGCTTCACTGACATTTGCTGAAAGTAGCGGCTTAGGCGTCTTGATTTTTTTACGCGATCAACTTTCGTAATCGGTTTTATTGGCTCACCGATGAAGCCGATGCTGCATTATTTTTTCTTACGCAATTAAAATGCTGCTCTCCTTGGGTGGAAAGTTTCACGAGTTCCTAGCTATTTTCGCTTACGTAACGATATTTAACATCGTGAGTTTAAAATGTGTGTTTACGATTCTCGATTAGATCGCGCGATCGGTTATTAGCATGCTACATGTTCGTCACTACAGCCGCGAATAAACCTGACAGAAATGAACGTAGGTGCAACTTATTTATCGACGTTCTATGTTAATAGCGATTCTTTTTTAATTTGATAAAACTTCTGCTTCGTGACGGAAACAGCTACGTTTTTTGTACGTAGGTACGTTCTAGATTCTTCTAAGTAGCAGAAATGTGTTTCGTGGGTTAATACTTTCAGAAGTAAATCTGGAGCAGAAAATAAGAATAAAATGTACGATTGTGTAGCAAATGAGGAAATCTTCAGTTCTGTATGATTAGATGTAGATGAAGAGGCGTTTCATAAATCACTTTCCTTGCGAAGATGTATTGCTTATTATTAAGGCAAATTTAAATGATTAATATACAACAACATAAAGCTTAAACAATAATATTATATACATATTGCGTAACATTATACAGTAGGTACTATCGCGCAATCTATATTCACATAACATTCCTATTCGTCTTATACTCTTCTTAGACCCTCCACCCCAAACTACTAAGCACCCTTAAAAATCACCCTATGCATATTCCGAAAACTTATCAACATTTTCACACTCACCCATTTCCCATTTACCCCCAACATTTTACTCGCTTTAAATTCCGCGATCACTATAACAAAACGTCACACAAGAACATCAAACGCCGTCCGTTCAAACACGAAAGACACATCATTGACTAGCAGCGTCGAATCGTTTTGCGGACACGTTCTCTTCCGTCTATAGTCAGCTGGCTCTCGCAACAGCCAGTCGCTCACACCTGGCACGTGCATGGATAAAATGTCAGAAAAATACTAAATTGTCTGTGAGCCAGTCGGACGAATGCAATGAATGCGCGTCTGAGGCCGTACAATTCGTCGTGGACCGTGTCTAGGATCCTTTGATCCATCAATTTCTTGCTTGGCTACCGACACGGTAATCATCGAAGCCTTCGCTCCGCGATAGTAGGCTGTCGAGGGGATTTAATTATTTCTGAGGTCTCGAGCTCGCCTAAACATATACTCGATCGTTGGACAGGTTGAAAATTCAAGCGAGAAGGGATTCTTGATCTCCTTCGCGATTATCTGATACCACGCGACAATAGACATTTTTATCAACGCTGTCATTGGGAATTAAAAAGTCGAGGGGATTTACATGCCACATTCACAATGGCCAACACGCGCGCGCAACCACGCACGAGACTCCTGCGCGACGTTTGAACTGTTCCCTGTCAGAAATGATTACAGTTATTAGAATGGTAACTTGACGTATTCATTCTTACTATTCATTCGCGTTGCGGCCTGAGTGTCGTGGGTCTGGCCTGATATCTCCACTGTCTGTTAAAAGTGGTTGACGTTGTTAGACACATGGGAAGCTAGGCTAATTATCTGCTTTAAGGGACTGAAGGATTGGAAGATTGAAGAGCAGTTTTTTGAGGGACGATCGTATCGACGTTCGATAAGTATTCCTTTATTCAGACGTTCGAATTGGGGAAAAGAATTGCACGCTGCTATTCAGGTTCAGGCTTCTTTCTTGTAATTGCTTTTGCGTAATGTGTAAGTAGGATATCAATATGAAATGGGTAACGACGTGATCCGATTCCATATGGTTTTTTAGTGAATCTCGAATAACACGGCGCCACGTGCGCGTTTCCTCTATCACTTTCACTCGAGGTGCCTTGATTTACGCATCTTTTCATTCTAAATGGTATACCTTAACTTCAATGTGGGTGTATCACTGCAGTAGCGGACAGAGGACATAGAAGCAATGAAAAAAGTTCATGTAAATGTCTGTCCTGTTTGAAGTTGATCCAGAATTGTAGCCATTTTTATACTCTAGTAATAGTGCTGCTTAGGGTAGTGGTGAAAGAAAGTTTGAACTGTGAGTAGTTACAAAGTAAGATTTTGAGAATTATATCTTTTTGTATGGCATAGATTGGGGGATTGCCAGAATAGACTATTGGTAGCAATTTGATACTTCAAGCCTAGGATTAAGTTTAGTTACAACTATGAGTTTTATACTTTCTTCTGACCACTAGTGTACCTGTGTAGGAAATGCTCGAAGTGGCCCCCTTCGGCTTGAAAGCAAGCCTGCAATCGTCTCATCGCAGAATTTCTCCAAAAAATGTAAAGAATGTGGCGGTGCACCGTTATGCATAAACCACATGCGACGTACATCAAGTGAGACATCTCTTCATAGTTCACTCAATTAAATACTTAAGTAATTTTTGTAAAATTGGCCTGTCGACCCTTAGACGATGGATGCCAGTCGCCTGCACGGGTCCATTTTGACCCGTAACGTAATGCACTCCATGGCCATGCAAGGATAAGCTTTTATAATTAATCCTGATCTGACTGTGTCACAAAATCTACATTTCTTAAAGAAGTGAGTCCAACAGGTGATAAGTAACACGAATAATTTGAAATGTAAGATGGGTCAAAATGGACCCACAAGTATCCGTCAGGTGAGGGTTAAGAAGAATATGTTCAATTAGAAACACTTTAGTAGAGTCAGTTATATTTTCTCCGTTTAATATTAATAATTACTGAAATATAAAAATGAATGTATAACTTAGGAGCAAAACGAAATAGGACAAATGTTCATATGAACCTCTTTCATCGCCTCTGTGTCCGGCTTTTAGCACTAAACTGAGTCCCACGTGTTGTAACACACCCTGTATTATCCACAGACACCTTCAGATGAGAATCAATTGCATGTGTACATAAAGTGCTTTGATTTATCGATTTAAATCAGGTTTCACACACAGTCGACACGAGCCGCGTAGCTAAAGTCACTCACTTCCTTCGTAGCGTAGTTCACCGAAGCCAGCTGATCCTATTATCGCACCTTTTATCGACGAGGCTGGGTATTTTACGCATACTAGCAATAATGACCTGGCAAAGTAATCGCACTGGATATAACGCTAACAATCACGCACAATGCAGTAGTAGCTCGATGGCAATTCCCTATCCACGGGTATCGCAAGATAATTCGGCAGGGTCGCGGGCGACAACAGACGAATGCCACGGATGCAAGAACCATTTCTCAGGATTCGATGAAAACCATTGGGTCACTTAAATACGAGGTCAGCGATTTAGAAAGTCGTGTTTTACATCGGCTCAAGTTGCAACGAATAATTACACGCCGCCTTATATAATTGCGCCGCTAGAATCTTATCAAGTTTCGTAATAACGTAAAATCATCGCGCGCTGTTAGCCGCGCTCGGATCCCACGAAAAAGCTCGATACCTACATATTATGCCAGGTTTTAAAAACAACACATCGTTCTTTATTATCATACTTCATAATCGCAACGAATTCTCTTGCACCCCAACGTTGCGTAACGGTCTCGAACTATCGCAGTCCACGAATTCCGCGCGTTTCGATGGTGGCTCCACCGCGAAAGAAGAATCTAGGAAAGACGAAAAGCAAGCTACCGAAGGCGTCACGCGTTCGGCATTGAGATTGAAAAGTGATCGCGGCCACGAGACCCTTCCTATCGGGGATGGACGTTCTCGAGGCACGAGCAAAGACACCCAGACGCTTCCGTCATGTTCCACACGACCGCTCGAACGCGTTCCCTTGGCCGTTCGCACGTTGCAGCCGTTTCGGTGCCGCGATCCGTGTAAAAGAGCGTCGGTTGCCTGCGTCCACAGACGAGGGTGGATTACTGCCAGATAGCGGTGGTGTCGTGGAGAATGAGGCTGCGGTCGGCGATGGCACCTGCGTGAACAGCAGCGACCGCCATCAGCATCAGCGGCCGCACGGCCAGCGTCATCGTTTCCGCCAGGAGCAGCCGCAGCTCCAGCAGCAATACCAGCAGCGCCAGGAGGAGGAGCTGGAAGACCTGCTGTGCTTTCGTGGACCACCGGAGCAGGAGATGGTGGCCCAAGAAATGGCACAGACGTACACGCAGCTCCTCCATCCCGGTCAGGAGCCGCAGGAGTTCATATCCTTGGAGGGGCTACAGCCGCGCATACACCCGGATCATCATGCTCACGACAACCGCGGCCAGGTGATCTCAACGATGACGTCGACCAGCGCTCAGCTCTATCAGCATCATCACCACCACCACCACCATCATCACCACCATCAGCAACAGCAGCAGCAACCACGGAGTTACTATAATCTCTCGGCTGTCCAAGAGTAAGTGAAAAAACAAACACATACACCATGCGTTGTTGTCATGTTTAATGATATGCCGTCCGTTGCCACTTCGACCCCGCTGTGTTCGATGTTCGAGTCGGTCGTGATGCAATGATATGAGTGTCTTAGTTTTTACCCGCCACCTTTCCTCCAACTCTCCTTGCGATGCATATTATCATTCTGTGTTTGATTGTTCTTAAGCTGCAAGTTATGTAGTACGCTGCAGTAGCGGTCAACGGGAAGTTTGAACAGTGAATGGTGATGGGAAGATGGTAGATTCGTTAGAAAGAATTGTGTCTTGAAATTTATATCCTGTAGATCGGGGGAGTTGTTCAGGATAGACTGACATCAGCATGATACGTAAAGTGTGGTATTAAGTTTGAGCTTTCAATCTTCCTTTTGACTTTTCATCAGCGCTTTGTATCCTTTTGTTTTGATTAAAAATGTGTTTAAAGGTTGTTAGTTAGTTAAGGTTCCTTTATTTCTCTGGTTGATGTTGGTTTTAATTTTGATGATTTGTTGGCGCGTCGAATCTTGCGATCGTCGGATATGATGAGGTAACGGTAAGGAAAGAAACGTTTGGTGATCGATTTTAGGATTATGACATAACTAGACGTATCACCAAACATGATAAGACGATTAACTGTGGTATTGGCTAGCCTTGAATCAGCACGTGACCTCATTAATCGCAGCGATTCTTCATGGTCCACGTTTCCATTGGACGTCCCTTCGTTAGGCTGCTTCGCTCTGCGTATGCAATTGTCGCTAGTTGTTTATTTAGAAGAAGCATTTTGCATGTTTCCTGTGTAGCGACTTCATTCTACGAAAGCTTCCAATGCCTCCATGCTTTTTGTTGTGAATTCGTTGGTGAATACTGCCTCGTGAAATTATCTGATAGTTTGCGTGTACATAGAAAACGTGAACGATTGTTGAACAACAACTAGAATCATTGGGAACGTTCAAAAGCTCCGCTGCTCTGTTTGCTCTACGCGCAAGCAGAGCAAAGAGATCGCTGCGACGAAATGGTCCTTTTGTAGTTGGCGACTGAGATTAAAGTTACAGCGTCTGGCACCACTTTTCGTAGAATACTATTTATGAATAATATTTAACAGTGATATCGTCGTTATTGGCCAAACACGGCTTATTGTTAGATCCAATTTTCTAGTTTGTAGGAATGGAAAATAATGCTTTTTCATTTAATTAAATACATTTACATGTTTTCATGCTATACTTTGCACTTTTTGCTGTATAGTTAGATTGTTACTGGAAAATTTGGAATTGACGTTGTTTGTTACATGTTGTGGAGCATGTATTCGTGTGAGACATGGAGTAGTTGATCAGTTGCTAACGCCATTGTGTTTATTAAAAAGGGAATTATTGTTACTTAGTAGGTGAAACAATTTTCTGAAATATAACAAAATATCTTCCACAGTTTAGTTTCCCTTCAATGAAAGCTAGCAAATGAAATAAGTTTGTTGAAGGTTGCTGGTATCCAATAAGGTCTGGTTACCTTTGGAAGATTGGAAAGAAAAGAAGATACCTACTTTAAGAAATATATATAAAAATTCGATTAGACATAGATGGTTATTAATATTAATTGTATTACTTGTTCTGCATTTACAATTAGAAGTATATTTAAATCATCTGATTTCGTAAGGTGTCGTTTTCTGCTACTTTCAGGATGTGTTGGCAAAGTTTTCTTAGATCTTACGTTCGTTTCCGTAACGAAGTGTAGCAATTAGGGGAGTTAGAAACTATATCAATGCAGCGATTGATGTAATTGAAAGAGAAGTAGAAAGTGGAATTCTTGCTTAGGATCAGTGTGTACGCTCCATTGGCTTCCCACGCTACCATATCTATAACGATCTTTCTTAGTAACCCTTTCGGTGTATTTCAATTAATAAATTAGAAAATTCCACGCAGTTTTCATTATACTACAATTTGAACTGGTTTTTATACGAACGTACTTTCTACTATGTTTTGAGGAAGAAACCCCCAAAAGAGCTTTAAATAATATGAGATTAAAATATAGAAGAATCATATGCTAAATATTCTAAATGACGATGCACGTAAGGGGCATGAAATAAACAGTTGCTTTATTGAGTGTTTTATCAAGATTGCAATTCAACAAAATAGATCAAAGTTAACCCTTATGTTAATATCTCCACATATTCAAAGACACACATATTCCATCCTTTTATTACTTACATTATTAATGTGGCCAGAAACTTTTTAACTTCCTTTAATAATCATTTGCAACGACCTTTAATTAGTGTAGAAAGTAAAAGAAGAAGGTAGTCTTGATATAAAATACTATACAACACAATGAAATAGTAACAGTACTCTCTCCCAAATTCTCTCAAAATCCTCTAACACTTTTCATGACCTCAGCTTGTAAGTTAAACTTCCTTCTTACGATTCTCTCTAAATCCTCCTACAACTAACTGCCCAAAATCCACATTCCTCCAAGCAAATATTAACACAGACACGCGTATACAATTTTAAACCAAAATAATCCCAACACCTAAAATTCAATATAATATTATAAACATTATCGCTGCGGTATAGAATAATAATAATAATAATAATGCGTCTTTATTTATCACAAAGTTATATAACTTAAGGGATAAAAGGGCGAGGTTCAGCATACCTGCTGTTTTGCAACCTAACCCCAGAGTAAGAAATATTAGAAATAAAGTTAGCTAGATAAAACAAGGGAAGCTACACATAGTGGACAAGGATAAAAGAACGGGCAGCACATTTAAAAGCGGGAAAAGAACACACCCCGTATCAGATTTCGTAGTAACTTCTTCATTCCTGAATCTTTATCAACGATACTTATACAATTACAATAGCGACGGTGCATATTTTTCACTTTTTAAAAAATCGTCTCGAGCATAAGAGTCCTGAATCGCACCCACTGAAAAATATTGTAAACAAACTCCCTCACTGAATATGCTAAAACCATAATCGTCATCATTCTCTTTATTCCCACTCTTCTTCACCAATCTTCGCCAAATCATCCTTCCCCCACCACTCAAACAGCATCACCCCACTTATTTCGAAAAGAAACATGTTCCAAGCCATTGTCCGTATAACCAGCGATTCGATCGAGTTTACATAATCGAGGCTCTGCTACGACTTATCCTTACCGTTAATTTAGTGTATAGGAGAGTAAGCTAATTTTAAATGTATTTTGTGTAGAATGAAGATTTATTTAAATTGAATTAAGGTGGTCAAAAGTTGAATTTTGCTAAAATATAATTAATTTAGTTTATTGAAGGATGAGCTGAATTTAAATGTCATTTGTGTAAATGGACCATACGCAAGGATCACAAAAAACACGACGAATAAACTGCCCCTCACGTCCCCAAAAAAAATTAATCAGTGTCCGTATATACTTCGGAATTTTGTAAAAAAAATCATGCAAAGAGACACGCTGACAATAAATCTGAAGTAGACGTGTCAAATATTCCTAAGTAATGTGGATAGTAATTTTAATCCAATAAAAAAGAAAAGCTCGATTGCTTTTGTTTTTCATTATTATTGTTCTTGTGCAAATACGTGAAATAAATATTTTTACCTTTCTCTTACGTATTCCTTTTTCTGTACTGGCAGACTGCGCGATTCTCAACCACGTTGAACGAATATTCCGCGCGGATCGCCGGACGAGTGTCTACCTATATTCTTGGTACCTGTTTGTTCCCGTAGCCCGAGACTTTTCCAAGCGATTTCTTATCAATTAGCGCCTAGGACGAGGGCATAAATCAGCGGTGGGATCTGATCAATCAAGCGAGATACCGCCGGATCCAGTCGCTATTTCGTGATCGCCGAGTCGGCCGTTTAAACAGTTTAGCGGCGCAGTTTACCGAAGGCATGTAACAGCGAATTAAACGAGCCTTTCCGCGCCAGGAGGTATCGAATGTTCTTCTAATAATTGCCCGCCGTACACCGCTTCCAAGTTTAGCGCTTGTGCCGGAGAACTTTCAGAGAAGCGTGTCGCAACCGCGTGCTGCCCTACGGGCCTCACTTTCCATTCTTTCTCTCCCCCTCGCTCTCTCTCTTTGCGCCTCTCTTTCCCTCGCGCGGAAACCGGCGAACCAATGCCCGACATTTTATACGTAAAACTTATTACGCAACGAGACTTTATCATTGTCTGGAAGATCTATGGGCAATCCACCTTTCATCGATTGTCACAGTCTGTATGCAGCGCGGTTAAATCTGGATCCGAGATTTCTTCCGCCATTGCGAAGGCGATGAATCTCCGCGTTCAATCTTCGGAGTCTGCAGTCATATTCGAATGCGCGCAATTAGTCATTTTGGAGTGAATGATCGTTTCGTGGTACAGTAAAGTTGGATAAGTCTTCTCACTCTGGCTTTAGTAAAGTCGCTCAGCATTCGTTGTTTAAGAATTCTAATGCTTTTTAGAATATACAAGGAATGTATAAGGCACTGAGAACAAAAACTGACTAACCCACATTTTTTGTGAAATTAAGTAGCAATAATGTATTACAATAGGCTCTACTAATCTTATAAAAATGGAAAAATTAAATTTTTTTCAATATATATATACGCATTTTCTTTGCAGTTAGGGAGTTCTAAGTAAGTTGCGATAAATTGTGAAATTTTCAACCATTTAGTTGTGAATCCACGTAATGCCTTTAAACGTGAGAAGAGAGTATATGATGTTATGATGCTGATCGTTATGCTGCTGCTTCGATAAGATAGCGTCACATTAACAGAATGACATAATCCTTCGAATGATAATCAGCACTAAGTACGTAAACAATGAAATAATATATAAACACATTTCGATTCGACGTGTGATAATACATAAAGGTGAATATTCTTTAATATTTCAACAATGTTTTATTGAAACCTATAATATTCCACGTCACAACTATCTGTGATTACACAGGCTCTAGAAGGGTGGTGTAATTAACCAAAATTAATGTTCCACTTTCTTATTAAGGAAACGTGTCGTGTTCACGCGCTACTAATTGACTCCGTAAGGCTGTCGAATAAAAATACTTCCTGTCGTGCTTAATCAAGTCATAGCAATCGAACGTTTATTAGGTAACTTGAGATCTTAATTACTCAATATCGTGAGAGTAGCGTTTCACACAAGACGGGAATTCCATTCAAGCTTTCCTACGACCCTTGTAGCAACAGGGGTGCAGCTCCATTTTTATAGTTTTAAGTTATAACGTGTAATACATTTTCCAACATAAAAAATAAAAACTTATCAACTCAATAACTGCTACTTATTGTGTCAAAATATATATTTTTCAATTAGAGTCTTCTTTTTAATGTTAAGTCAAAGCAATCATTTTATAAACACTATTTTCTAATTTACTCGAAGTTGATAAATATGGAGCTGCTCCCTTCTTCCTGTAACGTCCTCATTCAGCTGTGTATTTAACATCCCCCCCTCCAAACAAAAAACATGTGTCAACATCAATCTTCTTATATTTTTCTCAATTACAACATCAATCTCCTTATATTTTTCTCAATCACAAGAGTCCCCAAAGAAAGAAAATAAAGAGCGGGTCAGAAAAGACCCAGTGGGCGTAATAGGATCGAGAATGTATCCAATTACAATTGAAGGGAATCGGTTCTGTAAGGTCAAGTGTATCAAGAAAGGAGAAACAGGATGAAGTAATTAACATTATCCAAGGCGAAGATAAATTAATCAAGCATCGTGTAATGCTCGTATGTCGATATCATTATGGTTTATGATATGAAAGGAGGTCTGGTGAAATATATACCCTCGTATTACAGTCTTCGTGCAATCTTCGCGAAGTTATGTAACTAGGCTCGTACGTGCACACTTCTTAATCCGTGATGACGTGCAAGAGATATACTCGATTGAATATTCCCCCGATAGGAATTCGAGATTCCGATGAGTCGGTATCGCAACGGCAGAGTTAACTCTGCGGTCTGGCTCAGTTTCTCTTCGTACTACTGGCACACGAAGGACATGGTTTTAGGGTTACAGTAATTACCGAGATTTTCGCAATGGTAGATGATTTAAACGGCGAAAGGTGATACTTAAGTTCCAATAGAGAATACTGGCCGATCGAAGTAAATAAATTATTGCTTGGAGAGTTATGCAAGTGATATCGATAATGCAACACCAAATTAAATGCAAGGGAATTTTGTAACGGAATCGATAATATAAAATTGATATTACTAATGAAAACAAGGAAATGATATAGTAAACAGTCAATTAGACAACTACTTAGGTATATAGGTACGTAAAATAAAAAAAAAATAAAAATATGCTACAGAGAAATTGAAAAATTTTTACACAACAGTAGAACACAAAAGTGCAATCTACCTACCGGTAGTAATTTACAATAAGTGAAAAAGGAGTGGTTATTTTTATCGTTCCAAGAAACATCATCAGTATTGCAAGTAGCTACGAGGAATCTAATTTCAATATTAATGACAATCATGTTGTAATGTAGCTGTCGAACATTTATAATTAATCTAGCAAAATAAAAAAAGTTAACGGTAGTGTGAATCAACTATATGTTAACAGCAGTATAATCTTGGAATAATTTAGAATACATTTCAAGTCATCTTATTACAAGTCTCTAGTAAGGGAAATAGGACAAAACACATTCATTTATTCAAGATTAAAGAGGAACTGTTCCCAACCCGAAAATAAAATTCTGAATTTAATAAAACTAAGCATGTTTTTTCTTTGGAAATCTACGCTGAATCGGCCCTTAAAGTTTTATCATATTTTTAATACATATAACTTTGTATCGGTGTGAGGTAGAAGAATACATTGAATATAAGAATTGTTCAATTTTGCATGCTCTATCTCTATCACACTATTAAAAGAAAAATGATGTTATATTAAAAAAGAAAACGAAAACACGCTATAACTTTAAGGGCTGATTCCAACCCTCCCGAGTGTATTTTCGCAGAAAAAGAAAATTGATGCTTGCGTTCTCCAATAGGCATGCTCTACATTCATACAAAGTATGATTAAATTCAACATTTTCAGGTTGGGAATTTTCCCTTATAAATTAAGTATTTTTATATACTTTATTGTGCCCCCTTGGGGATTACAATTCTCAATACATCTCCTTAAACCTAAACCTTAAGCCTACTCACCGCTCGCTCGCACGCCCGCTCGCTCGCTCGCTCGCCACCGCCTCGCACACCTCCCCCGTCCCTCCCTCCCTCCTCCGGACCCCCGCTTCCGCACGCCTCCTCTCACTCCCATTTTATAAATTAAGTAGAGGTGGGCAAAATTGTTATTTAAATAAAATTTGGAATAACGAATAGCTGTTGAAAAAATTATTCGTCATGTGTCGAATACAGTTGACCCGGGTTAACTTTATTCGTGGAATAAATTCTCGTCAAATAAAAATTTAACTTTATTCGTCAAATAATCCAAAGTTAAAGTAACTTTTATTTGATCCGATATTTAAATAATTTTTTTTTATTCAGTTAATACCCAACTCAGATCTTTCGTTCCACAAAAATAAATCATTACACTGAGGCTCCGGGCACTTTTGACACATGCTGTACTATCAAAACTTCGCGTGTGCTTATGGTCATCGTGTAAAGTCACAGAGTACGAGACCGACAGCATTGCGTGCACTGACGCATCCGTGAATAAATAGAATTACACTAATCGCGGGGGTTACATCATAATATAGGGAAGTACTCACGCGCGCACGTGGCCGACCTTCGTCACGTCGTTATCCGCGGTTACGAGGAGAATTGTCACTAAGTCATCGTGGAAATCAGCGTCAGAAGCATCCTGAACGGAATCAGAAGCAATAACGTTGCAACACCTCTGCGTTTCCTGAAACACATTCAGACATCCTGAAATGTCGCGACCTTGCTTTTTGACCCTCGTCGACTGGGAACAAGAATTACGTTCAGGCTTCGACTGATAATTGTCATCTATTTAAAATGTTTTCGCAATCACCGTGCAACGTAGTACTACTATTACGTTAAAGCAAATTGTACGACGACATTTAACTCGCTCTGCTGCGTGCTTACATGGGAGTAAACTTTGTGTGTTTTGTCACGCAGCTTTGATGTAATTATTTGGCTTGTTGAGAAAATAGGTATATCAATATTTTCCGGAGGTAGAATATATTCCTCTTTTTTTTTTTAAAAAAAAAAAAATTACATTTTACATACTTCTCGTATCAATTGTTTCACTCTTCCGGAAACTTCTAAAATTTAATTTTTTAAAGAAATGGACCTTATACATTCTGCCTCTGAGTTCCAGGTATACATATATAGGTATTCATAACGATTGGAAACATGAAATTTCGTACTTAACAAAAGAATGCTACAAATTTCGTATGATAACAAAAGAAATGCTACAAACAAAGTAGAATCGGTATATATCCCCATTGCTAGACATTAGACTTCTTCGTTTACCGAAGAATTTCAAGAGATTGTGTGTGTTGCTTGTTATGACGTGAAAGTATCACCTATCGTCAAGCAGATACCGCTGTTACTATTTTAGAAAGCTGTAATACGTTTAATCACGTAATTCGATGATGTTGTAACTGCGTTGGCTGCAGCGAGACATAAATTTTCTGATAATAATGAACGCGCAAAAACCTATAGGAGCATGCACACACACGCGCCGCGCTATTACGATTCGATATGTAATGTACGTCGAACACCGATTAACTGTGAGATCGAGTCTATGTGTTGTGGAGAAAAAAAGTTCGTGCTCGGTGGAGCATGGATGGAACAGTGCAATCAAATGCGTCGATTCATGAAAAATCTACCAAGGAACAAGCATACACTAATACCAACAAAATCGGCGACTGCTGAGTGAGTGGATACATTCGATTCTTTCGCCATTCTTACAGCGATTTGTGGCTACCAGTGAATGGTTGGTAGCAAATTTTACGTAAGCAAGTCTGGTCGTTGATTCAAGTCGAAAATTTGACAATGAACAGAATAATCTTTAAAACCAGACTCGTTGTTCGTAGTACGTTTAATTACATGGTTTTATCAAAGATTTTTCTTCACTGCGCTTGGGACGGTGCTGAAGGCAATACCTAAAAGAAAAGTCGGATGGAAGATCATGGTCAATGGAAAGTAATTAAAAAATAAAGACGATTGTTGGTACGAGTGAGATACTTGCGTAATAACCATGTACATACTTACTTTGTGCCGTTTCACCGATGTATTGGCTGAAACCTTTTGCCGCAAACGTTCCTCAGAAGTAGGTACTTGCTTCGTGCCAATTAATTTTCATTCGCCTGACATTGTCACAGCTGTTGAAATACTGACCGCTGGTGTCACGGTCAGAAATTGTGTTTTCTTGCATTCTGTGCACGCCACTATATTACAGATGACCCTTTTGATCTTTCGAATTCTGGTCTTGTAATGTGAAAACGTAGGAGACTGCTGTTTTTAGGGTCGTCCGAAGGGAAACATAAGTGTTTCATAAGGAGCGTAATGCGTCACTGCTGTACAGTTAATTTTCTAGTTCGTTGGTACTTTGTACTGAACGTGGAAATATTACGTTTGGAAATAGAACTTGGTTGCCTAAACCAACTTTCTTAAATCTTTCCATTCCCCAAGTGTTCTTCGTTAATAGCACGATCGGTGTACAGATCTATTGCAAAGTGGAATATTCAAAGTGGCTAACCGCAGAAGATAAATTATTCCTTACAAAAGGAGTTCACAAGATTCAGATCACTAATTCTACACTAAAAAGTTCGTAGGAAAATCGATTTGGAATATTCAGCTCTTCTAGATCTCGAATGTACATTCATGGATCTAAATGTAAAATGGAAAACAACTTCAGTTGCTAATTATAGAAATAATTAAAAGTTAATACAAATACATATGCCTATATCTACTACGTCTACTACATATAATTAAATTACCATTATCGTGGTTATATACAAGTGCATATATCGAGGGTGTGAAAAAATCAAAACTTTGGATCCTACTGCCTCGCGAACTGTCAAGTATCTCGTCCGATGCGTTTAAGGGGGTACTCCACTGTGAACGGTCGAAAAATGAAACTATTTTTAAAGATTTTTTCTCAGTAAATACTACATATAATGAAATAAATGTTTCTGGTATTTATTAAGCTACTCTTATATTAATACCAAAAAAATTAAAAAGAATATTTCTAATTTATTTTACTTGTTTTTTTTACAGCGTCATTATGACACCTAAACAAAAACGGTATGTTCGTAGTGCAAGTGATTCCCTGGCTTAGGATTATCTGAAATATAAAATCCGAAAAGATTCTTAATCTGTATGAGTTTCGCTATCGTCCGTACCTCAATTAATAATTTTTGTTAAGAGATAACAAAATGACACCGGTTTGAAAGAAAAAGTTCTCCAAAATGGTGTTTTCTCGAATGTTCCCCGAGAAAAGTCTCAGTTATTTTTCAACAAAAATTGTTAATTGAGGTACGGACCATAGCGACACTCATACAGATTAAGAATCTTTTCGGATTTTTCATTTTAGATAAGCCTAAGCCGGAGAATCACCTGCACCACGAACATATAGTTTTTGCTTAGGTGTCATATTGACTCTGTAAAAAAACAAGTAAAAAATTAAAAATATTCTTTTTAATTTTTTTACTTGTTTTTTTAAATTAAAAATATTCTTTTTAATTTTTTTGGTATTAATATAAGAGTAGCTTAATAAATACCAGAAACATTTATTTCATTATATGTTGTATTTACTGAGAAAAATCTTTAAAAATAGCTTCATTTTTCAACCGTTCACAGTGGAGTACCCCCTTAATACATAGGGTAAAGCACCATTAGTTGATCATGTATCAGTAGTCGACAAGTTTTCAGAAAAACATGAAAAAAATAAAGTTTTCAGAAGTGACGATTTTTTTAACAAACTGCAGTTCTCCACCTGCACTTTGTCACTTCTAAAAACCTTATTTTCATGTTTTTCTGAAAAGTGGTTAACTACTGACACATGGTCAACTACTGGTGCCTTTACCCTAATTATAGAAAATTTCAACCAAATCAGAGAACCAAAACCTCGTGCACCGCCCTCTATTAGAAAAACGATTCGCAGAAGAGTGGCATTAGCCATTTAATTAATCGCTTTCCCGTTTGTTTTTCCAGAAATTCCTGTTCCACGGTTTACTTCGGCGACATAGGTACGGGATCGGGGGTGGGAGAAGTAACCGCCGCCACGGCGGGGGGTGGCGAAGGTCTCAGCCTGACTCCAACCCCCGCCAGCAACAGCAACAACACAACCACCGCCACCCCCAGCACCACCTGCGCTACCACCATTACCATCACCACCGCCACCACCACCAACGACACCACCCCGCAGATCGTAACGGGGGCTGAACCGCCCCAGCATATGGAGACACCCCCGGCTATGGTCCCCGACCAGGCGCCCGCCTCCGGCCATCACTACCACCGTCACCATCATCATCGTCATCATCATCAACGCAGCGCATCCACCACCCCCAGCCATGGGCCAACCACCACAGACACATCCGACGAGTTCGTCGCGATTTCCAGGAAGCGAAAGCTCTCCTGCCAGTAAGTACTTATTGTTAGTTTTCACGCTACCTTCTTTAAATTGGTAGAACCTATCAGGTTGCTGCATGACCTCTGTCCGCCGCATCTCCTTTATATTATGAGCTCCTCAATAAAAAATTTCCATATATCAATGCTGATTTATATTTCCAACAACTTGAAAGTGCGCGGCAAGAGCTGCAAATTATAAGACCATAAATAAATAGCTTGTAAATATTGCAAAAAAATATTGGGACTGCAATGGAAATTTATTCCTCATCGACCACGTGCCCCGGATCGGGCATCAACGGATTTTTACCTTTTTCGATCACTATGAAACAGTTTACACGGAAAAGCTTCGATACTTTCGAAGCCACAGAAAGTGCAATAAGTTCTTTTTACATATACTGATAAATCCGCAGATTTTTGTAAAAGAGGCATAACGCAACTTCCATATAGATGAGAAACTGTTGTATATAATGATGGAAAATATATAGTTTGAAGTAAGTATAAGCTGTTTTCAAAAATCAAATTTGTAAAAGACGTACTCTAGCGGACAGAACTTATGCAGCAACCTAATAGTTCGTGCGGCGAGATGAATAGAGCCGTCGCGTAATTATCGTTTGCTCGTTTAAGTGGCACGACTGTAAAACACAATCGAGGGTGACTCAGTTGTAAGTAGTTGGGTATCTGTGTGTGTTTGAAGGGTGATGGAGGAGATGGGTGAACAGGATGGTTTGGAAAGAAATTGTAGGATTTGGGGACATACATTACGGAAATGGTTGAAATGCACCCGTTTGGAAATAGTTTTTTTATTTTGTTTTTTGGGGCGTAAGAGAATTATAGTGTGATATAAGAAGGTGCATATTGGTGAGCGGAGAATTATATGACATAATAAGATACGTTTTTTTTTTTATAAATTATATGCTATTTCAATGGAACACTTGTGAAATTCTTTGCCTGCTTAAAGGGCTGTGGTTAATTAAAAGCCTAGAGACGCAATTAATATACAGAACATTGTTAATGGGCAAAGCATCACTCTGGAGGTAAAGATTCTAATAAACCCTTTTTCCGAATTACTACTCCTCTTACACTCTGTTGAATAAGGTGAAACTAAATTGTCTTGTACAATACTACCAAACGTAGTGAACAAGTCCAAATATTATTCACACTATCTTCCAACATTATCTTTCCAGAAAACATACTAGTACACAAGAATCAGTACATCTCGAAAGCAATTGCCACAGTAACATTATTATTAGGAATACCCATAGTACATATTCTGAAACCTTCACTCGAAACAATCAAAATTTCATGATAAGATTGAACAGAGGTTATCTCAAAATATTATTTCCAACAAAATAGTAAGTCTTCAAATCCCAAGTGAATGTATTAACTCTTAGAAGGCGGATAGGTAGCTAGACTGCGCATTGGATTCAGGGTCCATTTTAATTCATAATTTTATTGGTACATACCTCAAAATAAGTTCTTACATTAGAATTTAAGACGGGTAAAAATAGCCACGGCATCCCCCGAGCGAGGGTGAATGTCCCACGATTCAAGCTTCCTTCAAAACGATATTAAAACCGCGACAACCACTTTACACCGTGTGAAGTCGATTCGGCAGCATATACACGCAGGGAGAAGTCGTACAGTATTGGTCTGTTACACATTAACCCTGTACCCGTCGAGAATACGTCGAAGCGAAGCCCCTCAAATGTATTCAAGACTGACATTTCCACCTACAAACATCTTTCTTACCCTGTCCCACCCCTCTGGGCCCCCGTCGACGCCGAGTTCCGTGACGTTTCCTGTTAAACGGTCGCAACTCCAAGTAATTACCAATCAGGGTGTCGGTTACCCGCTCAAAGGGTTAACTTAATCATTAACAGAACCGAAGATTTGCGTCTCTGGGGAAGTGGCTGGTCGAAATTGCCTTTAGTAACTGCCACATTTGTGGTTACCTCTGACCGGAATACGTATCCAATTTGGAGTCTTAAAGGGGTTCATAACCTCCAGCTACCAACGAAATTAAAACGAAGACTTCGATTGATCAATCCTTAGACAACAACCATTTCTGTTAGAATCAAACGTGAAGCTTTGTCTGTTAATTATTGATTTCTTCTTTTATTGTGAATTTTGCTAGTGGCTGATTCATTTACACAGAAATATTCCTATGTTTAAGTTGCAAAATTTGGTTTCGATAGAAGGTTTCGCTCCATTCGCAGGAATATAGGGATAATTTTGCAGTTTGGGCAAAGGGTAAATTCTTAGAATTCTTAATTACAAGCAGAGATATGGAAATAAATTCATTGTTCTATTCGCTTAAACTTCAGTAATGCAAGCGTGGATAAATTGCAGATATTTCTTGTGCGAACCAAAGGCTTGTGTATGGCTTTTAGAATTCCTAAGACAAAAAATACGACGAAGCTGTATATGAGCGGAACTTGGCGAAATTCCGCGTCAAAGGGGTAACGACCCTTTGGAAAGCTGTATACCGAAGAAATTGTTTCAGTAGTACGCGTTTGGTTTCTCCATGTTTCTGCGTTTCAGTGTTCAACTAGGTCTTCCTCAATTATTATGTGGTTACCTTATTCTTTGGCCACGACTGCATACTAAAACGAAATTCATAATTCAGTAAAAATCCACCTGCCTTGCCGTATGAAACCACTATCTTTGTCGGGAAATAATTTTTAACTCGTTAACCCTCAAAAAGGTACAAACCCCTAAATTTACCTTAAGTTTAAAAGAATATTTACCTCTAGAGTGCTCTGTCTGTCAGCAATGTTCTGTTTATTAATATATTCAGTATTAACAGATTCATTTCTTTATTTCTACAGGAGGAATAACTCTTAATGCAAATAACTCTACATACAACTGAAACTTGTACAAATTAGCTGATACATTTCAGTTTCATTCCGTAAATATTTTATTGCATACTAAAAGTTTGTAAAATATTCTGAATTAACAGCTGCAATATGAAGCACAGACAATACAATATGTTTCCTCAAAGTCACGTGAGGTTATAGAGGATTAATTATTTAACAGGTTAAATTTCATAACAGAGAATTTTAAATAAACGTACATTTAAAACTATTAGAAGCTTCCTAATCAACCCCTACAATCCCCAATACCCTATTTCATTCCCAAGCAGAGACATTTTCCCAGCATATGTATTTTCTTGCCTTATCTCCAACCTTCTTATTCCTCGCAATATCGTTCAAATGTTTGAAAGGTACTCAAGAAACTTTGTCTCATTTGAATCGTCCTTTTTGTTTCAGCGACGGCAGTGATTTATTGGACGACGCGGGTGACGATGCCAAATCTGTTCGCACAAATGACGACAGCAAAAAGTGAGTGAAACAATTCTAACGCTTGACACGATTAAGTAATTGCCAGATAGACACGGCTCGTGACGTAAATGGGGAAATAATTAAACGCTCGCAGCTAGCCTATTCGTGCTAGAACAATGTTACCTAAAGCCGTTGCGGCACGCTAGACGTTTCGTTTTAGCGACGGTAAGAGAACCGCATTATACCTTAAAGCTTAATCTTGGTCAGCGGTTATGCGGTATTATGTCAGGTATTGCCAAGGTAACTGCCACCTTGACCTGCCTTGATTCTTTGCTCTGGCTTCGCCAGCAACGTCACTAATCCAATTTACGTTAGCGTCATCGCAAACACGATTGCGAGAAAGACAGCGTCTCGTTCAACGTCTCCTTCGCGGGCATTCCAAGAAATATTTTATATCCTGTTTTATTATAGACAGTAAGATAGAAGTCTGCTTTCGTTTATTCATTACCAACACATGTAAGCACTTGCTTCACGAGATTACGAGTGGCGATGTTAGGTGCACTTACTCTAAATCCGAGAAATCTTTTGGAAAGATAGATATGACGTTATTTTGGTTTTTGTTTTTGTGCAAGGAATTGTTTTAACTGCAGTTGCAACGAATTTGTTCAAATTTCTCCATTACATACTCCCCAAAACTTTTTCCCTTGGGTTAAGAGGGTAGTCGACTATTGGATACGTGAAATCGTTAGTTTCTTCAACGCTAAATTACTTTGATACCAAATAATCTTTATAGTCGTGCTTATCGCAATCTATTGTGGGCACGTTTGTGAGTAATTACCAAAAAAAAAATCGTCGGAATGTATTAAATTGTTGAAGTTATTAATCGTTGAAGATAGCCGTGCACAGCGCGCCGCTATAGGTGGTGTATCTACATTAATTCAGGTGAGCCAATCATCTGAGGACAAAATGCTTTGGGATTAATACCTTGTACACCAAAATCTACAGAGTGGAACTTTACCGATGAATTTGAACAAAAATTGTGGAAGTTACACACGAATCAATTTTTTCCCCACATTTTTAAGGAAAAAATCGCCTTTAATCAGTTATAAAATGTTTAAAAACATCCAATGTTGATGCGGGAATTCCACTCTGTAGAGAAAGGAATTCTACACGTCAAGTAAAGATTTCAAGTGAAAATATTCATTGCTTCAAGAGTTATGATGTATCACCGCGTCTGAAAATGGTATTTCGAGAAAAACGACTTCAAAGTTAAGTCCCCTATGCCAATATCGCTCTGCGAGGCCGTTAATCAACAGTGCTATATTCCGTTTGCTGCTATGACTCCTACAATTATTTGAATCTCTTCATGAATTTCTTCGTAAAGGATAAGACTTTCAGAATCAGTAAGAAAAAAATAATCGATTTTTCTAAGCTGAAACAGTCCACTACCCTTAGACTTTGTAATCCCTTTCTGAAACACTCTGTACAGGTTGACTCGCTTACGTAATATGTAACAAGAACGCGTGCGGAGGCAACGATTGCCGCAGGGTCGCGCGTTAAAGCGACATTAAAATTATGATAATACGCGGTTGTTGGCCCGCACTAACTCGTTCATGGAACGCTACGGTCGCCGTGTGTTTCTCAAATTAATAAATGAGCACGCGGTCCCGCTTGTATACCAAAACCAGTTTCTCGTGGCGGCCACTTCCGCCCGCCAATTCACCGCTACTGGTGCATGAATGCGAATTCCCGGGAGGCAAATCAGTGGCGTCCCCATCACAAAAGCGCTATTTATTGGCTGAATCGCCTTTTATAATTGATTCACGACCACGATGCCGGCCGCCGTCGTCGAAGACGACACGGACTTTGTGGTATTTTCGCCACCGAAACGTCCACGGCCGACGGGGATTTTCCCCTTTCACGCTTCCTTATCAGATATCGTCTCCTGTTTCTCACGAGAGGATAATAGCACCTTCAGTGGCGTAAGGTTTTGGTAAATGCCCCTTCGAGTCGTTGCTGCTGAGAAAGTTTTGCTTAACAGGTGGCAGTTGGACGATACTTTCGATGCTCTCCAGAAAATATGAACGTGAAAACCCGCTGAAGTCAGGCGAAGCAGTTAATAAACAAATAAGTTAATAAATCTTCATCCAAAGAAAATGAAGGTGAAACGTAGGAACTAGGGCGGTATTCATAGTCGCTACTTATTCTTAAGCAAATGCTTAAGCATGCGTCATCCTCTACTAACCTAGTAGCTAGTAAAGGATGCCGACTGCTTAAGCATTTGCTTAAGAATAAGTAGCGACTATGAATACCGGCCTGGGTGAACAATTATCATCACAACTATTTACATTTCTGTATTGTCGCGGGTTTATAGTAACTCGAACGTGCTTCACCGTTTTCTTCTGGCCGATCAGAGACTATTCAGTCAATAAACACTTTTCTTCTTCGTCCGCTTCAGTATTCTTTCCTTAAGGGGTTAGGCCACCTTGGACGGAGCAAAATTGCAGTAATTTTCGGCATTTTTTTTTAGGAAGATAATGAAATAAACAAGAAGTTTAATATGTACTCTGTTATTATACAACTCTCGCCAGAAAAAATCGTATTTTTTATTCTTACAAAATGGCGGCGGTAGAGTCGTGATACGCAAGATCTTGAGGAGCGACGTTTTAAACGGTGTTCAATCTCACGGCTATACCGTTTGACCTAGAACACAAAACCAAACAGATTTATATTCTGCATGCCTAAACCTATGGAAGTACGTAGGATAATCCAGAAACATTAATTTGTCTCGAAATGGCGACCATGGGGAGAAAAAAATGCATTTTTTTTTTTACAAAATTGTCAATTGCCACGAACATATTCAAGATATCGCAAAACTCCTACGTACTTCCATAGATTATTCATAAGAGAAGAGTGTCTCCAAATTTCAAATCAATCGGATGAAAATTGTGGAAGTTATGCGAAACACCGTTTTGAAAATGTCATTTCGAGAAAAACGCGTTGAAAGTTTTACTTCACATATTTTACGAATAAAGTGAAAAAATGCAACTTTACCTATACTCGGCGATTCCTGCGCCATATAACTGCCCTTCCAAATTGACGTCAGCCTGTTCAGAATCTTTTCTAAAAGATTTTGAACATTTTCGAGCCTCTTTTGTCGCGTCCGACATAGCGCGCTCAGCAGCCTTGATGCGACTCGCGTCTGCCTCCATGCAAAAATTGTAGCAATTTGGTCCAACTGTCATTTGCAATATCTCCATAATTTCCATTAAACTTATGAAGCCGTCATTAAATGTACAAACTGCTATATCTGCTGCAACATCGACCAGTAGTTTGCCGCTAGAAGTAGTTTTGGGTGCTATGGACCACACGACTGAGTTGAACGATTCGTTGTTGTTTTGAGTATAGCCTCCTAAACAACGATGCAATAAATCGTTTCTACTCAGTTCTTCATATACTGGCTTTATATGATCGAAAACCATTTTACTCATTGGCGGTTTATGCACATATGTGGCTAGTTTATTAGAAGCTTTTGCTTTCTGCCACGTACACCACGAAGTCTCGCCAACCGGGCATCTGTCGTGCTGCGGATTTGCATCCGTTGAAATTTTGTGGTAAACAGTGACCCATATTGGGCCCAAACATGGGTTTTCCAAAACTTGCATACCCCATTGAGTACCCTCATAAAATGAAAAAAAAATTTGGCCCAGATCTCCAGTATTGGCTGCCCTAATAAAATTTACAACCCTCTTCCTACTATGCCTCGACGGTAATGGTACGGCATTTAATAGCTGCCATGGTCTAAACTATTGTTACTACCTTCTATATTTATACACTGAAACTTTTATTCGTCAGGTAAAGCCGCTTTTCATTCCTGACGAAGTCAGGCGGTCGCGGTAGCGCAAGCCGCGCCAACGAGCCCGGGCGCGCTTCGATAAACCGGCTCTAAACTCATTTTAAAACTTCAATTTCGTATTGAAACTAATTGTATCTTATTCTTAAGACTATAAAGTATAATTTAAGACGAAAAAAAAAAATTCTATTTTTTCGAATTTCCAAGGTGGCCTAACCCCTTAACATAGAATTCAGAGGCGTAGACTGCAGATTTGCGATATTTTGTAAGTTTATTACCATCGGATACCCTGGGCTCTCTTGTAACAGGAATTAACACAGCAACACGGAAATATTTCGCGTCAACGGATTCCGTGTACAATTTTTGAATCCACTCGTTCAAATTACAGCTAACTTGTTCGACACATAATCGACGACAGTCACTGCATCAAAAGGCAAAACAATTTTTTCCTCGGAATATTTCTAACGTTCCTTTCTTCCTCCTTTTCATTAACATTATTTAGTAGAGACGGATTATTCGAGAAAGATAGGTAGTGTGTGGATATTTTCAAAATATCGCGAACAGTGTATTGCCAATAGTATTAAAAAAAGAAGAGAAAGTTTAAAATCTCCTGGTTTCTATCAGAGCTAGAAGCTTCATTAGCGCAAGCAGATACCTAAAAAATGCCACTGTACTTGAAACCTTTAATCTCGAGAATATCAAAAAGATTTTATCTCCATTTAAGGGGTTATGCCTACCTTTGAGGTCTGAGAAAACATGCACTTCGGGAATTTTGGGGGGAAAAACTTGAAAGCCTTTTTAATGAAGCGACGACTAGTTTTGACCTGGTTCATCCGAAATAAAAAATTCCCGGGAATTTAGTTAATATATTAAATTATCTAGACCTTAATCGTTCATTATCCCGAAAAATTAATTTGCTACAAAACAGCGGCTTCTCATAGCACAAGTATCGATTTTCACCATAGAATTGCTCTCATTTTTCATCTGTAAAATAAAAACTACGCAACTTAAACGAATAAGCCACGATTAAGGACTAAATAATCTAATATACCAACTAAATTTCATCAAATTTTTTATTTCTGATGAAGCAGGTAAAATCTACAATGGTCACCATAAAGTGCTTAAATAAAAAAAACACTGCCCGGAGATCGCCTACAATTCCATTATATATTTAGATATCTCATTACAAAAAAAACTACAAGAACTTTAAAATATACAACCATTAATTTAAAGTCTTCAAGTTTTTAATGCAAAAAATCCCGAAAATACTTGTGTTTTCAGACCTTACAGATAGGCATAACCACTTAAACCGAGTCGTGTCGCTATCCCTGACCATAATAGCAACAAATTACACGCTTCCTTCCGCATCTGATTTTGCAGACAGAATCACAGCGAGATCGAGAAGCGAAGGAGGGACAAGATGAACACCTACATCACGGAGCTTTCGGCGATGGTGCCGATGTGCCACGCGATGTCCCGCAAACTCGACAAGCTGACAGTGCTGAGGATGGCTGTGCAGCACTTGAAGACCATCCTGGGGGCAGTTACCTCATACACGGAAGGTCACTACAAGCCGGCGTTCCTCAGCGATCAAGAACTCAAGACGCTCATACTTCAAGTAAGTCCGATGAAAAGCCGCCGTTACGTGCACGATCTCTATCGTTGAAAGTCCGTAGCCTCTGTACAAGAGTGGCAAGGGGGAACCGGGAAATAAGATTCCACTTCAAAATAAGCAGCCTTATTGAAGCAAGTCCCAGCGATTTCCTCGTTGATGTTCGATGTCGAAATGTCGCTGGGAAAATAGTAATGATGCAACGTGCGCCCATCGGGCAGATGTTGATAGTCTTTATTACGAGGATCGTAGCAGCTCGGGCTTCGCTAAAAGTCTCAAAGCGGCCGATCCTGACGATGAGATTATACGCCATTACCGATTCCGTATTCGGGAAACCAGATAATAGATACGATTGTGCATACCATTCAGGTAAGACTTCCTGGTATTTCAGAGGCGCTTGCGTAATTCCAAGTTCGATTCTAACGTTGGCGAACGGGCACGGGATAAGAGCGGTGATCGTTTAAGTCGGATTTTCCGCTGGGAATCGATGCGATTATCTCTCCGCCTTCATAAATCGTGAGGAATTTTCTTTTCGGCTCGAATGGTAGATGTTAAGTGGTGGGTGATTGATAATTATGTCTGAGTCTCGACTAGGTGATCTTGTTAATGGTCGTTTATTTCGTAGAGAGTTGGGTGTTATTGGAATTGGTCGGAATAAAAATTTAACCGACGAATTAAGTGACTTAATTGATTTCTGTTGAATATTTTAACGGGATAAATGTAACAAAATTATTGGAATAATACTGGGAGGATTGAGTGTTGATAGTTTTTCCTGTGTACTGATTGATGACTATTTTGGAAGGTAATGAATGCTAAGGAAAACGTTCCCAATCCGAATATTCTGATTTTAATAAAACTTAGCGTTAATGTAGAACACAGTGGAGTATGCCTGCTCTTTAGCAGTTTTTGTTTTCTGCGGAAATTCATTCTGAGGGGGTGAATTCCGCCCTTGAAGTTACCGTGTGTGTTCATTCTTTAATATAACTTTGTAACGGTGTGATATAGATTATAGAATAAAACCTTAAAATTTAAATTTAAGAATCGTTCAGTTTTTTAAAAAAAATAACAATCGCGATATCTTTAAGGGCTGATTTCACCCTCTCAGAGTGAATTTCCGGAGAAGAAAAAGATTGCTACAGAGTACAGGGATATGTGTATTAGGAAAATAACAGAAGATGTGAATAATAAATAATTAAAAAAACGAATAGATAATTAACTAGGGATATAAAAATTCTTCGCCCTCCTATACTGCTGGAGTAAATTCTTACTTGGATAGAAGCTTATTTCATATTCTCATTCATTATTCACCATCCAATTAGGGTTGGCACTACTTACAGAACTTTTCTGTATTCGAATATCGAACAGCCCAACTATTCGAACAAACATCGTAACAAATTTGAGTATCATAATTTAACGGGGTATTTGAATAGTCCCAATTCTACATCCAACTGAAATAGTTCCAAACTCTGGCTTCATATGCAGTTTCACTTTCATTTGTACCTAGAGGTTTTCCCATGCGTTTACAAGCGCAGATCGTGTTAAACGCAGTCGTTAATCCGCTAATTGGAAGCAATGCGGGAGAAAAGTTTTTGCGTCGCTTGTAAAAGGCCGTCCATGTCTCTTTTGCAATCCTCCCGTACGAGACTGACTGTGTTTAATGGCCGTGGCTAACCTTTCTCCGGCGTGCTACACATTTTTCACAGAGATCGGTCTCGTGACCGGTGAAAGAGAAGGGTTCGAAGCATGTAGATCTGCAATTAGACGTTCGGTGCAGTGCTGGTCACACGTCAGCTCGGGGTGCTTAAATCATTTTGCTCCTCGGTTCATCGATCATCGAGAGATGCGCTGTCACAAGGCAGTTGCTACTCATGAATGGTTCTCACGAAAGTGTGAATCACGTACCGACGTGTCCTGGAATATACAGAAAGAAACAGATGCTGTGTAGGGCAACTTGTAGACTCGTTGTTGGCGTGCTATGAATAATAAGTAATTGTAAACATTATTTAGACATTCTATTTTAAATTGGGTATTTATTATAATTTCTATCATTTGGGTTTTCGTTTGCACTTGGATACTGTGCTTGTAGGATTATTGAAACGTTAAAAATTTTCTTGATATTTTTTAAATTTTACGGCCACTTCTGACTGGTTAATAGGGAAACTTGAAAATTTAGATTGGAGAGGAAATTTTCTGGGGATACTAGGCGCAACTACTTATTTCACTAGCTTCTCAAACATTTGATAATTTTACTGTGCATATAAAAATTGAAAATGGGGTATGTCAGATCCTACAGTTAGATAACAATGTTTCCACCTCACCACTTAAGGGGTTAAATATGTTCTCAGCGCCAAGTAATTGATCATTTTTAGTAATTATTTAGTGGAGAGGAGTGAAATAAATTGAAAATCATACAATTGTTTTTGGTACCTTTGTGCAAATTGACACACTTTTGTCATATTCTGCTTCCACTTTCTGCGACTGTAGCAGCCTGTGCAAGAAAAAGGGGTCTCCTAAGTAGTCAGCACGATATTTCCCTGAAAAAATGCCTAATGATAAAAATTCAACAACGATCTTGTAAAATGGTGTCATAGCAATGAGCCACCGAGACCAAAATTGGGATTTGTGGAAAATAAGAAAACGATAGCAAAATTTCCACCTTTAAATAGTAAAAAAAGTATCAAAATTAAAAACTTAAAAAAATGATCCGATAACTCTTAGAGAATGTCATTCTGCGTAGATCAGCGCAAAGTTCGTGAAAAAATGTTGAAACTTTTTTACAGTTTATAGTATTAATAAACATTGCCCAAAAGAACTAAATAGTCTCAATTTGTATTCATTTTGTAATTAATTCGCAAAAAAAAATACTAATTTTTCCAGCGATTTGACTGCCTAGTCCCCTTAAGGATTAAGTTTCTCCACCTCTCCTAAAAATCACCCATAAACAAACGTACCAGAGCGAGCCTAACAAGATCGTTAAGTATCATTGCAAGGTACCATGCACCTAGAACCATCAAGCAACGTGTCTGGAGTACGCTGGTTGCGGTTTCGAGGCTTTAAGAATGAGTCTCGTAAAACGGAATGGCCACGAGTTCCTTTTCACTCTGGATTCCGTCACGCGACTGAGCACAGGCTACGTGCCCGACGGCTGCTCAGCATTTTTCATTGTCGCGTACGTACGTAGATACGTTTATCTTTTATCGGGACTTTCCTTCGCTCTACCCCGGCAGCAAGTAAATATTCGAGCGAGTGACCACACCCGGCATACCAGCGCAGATCGACACTCTGGCTCCGGCTCCATTATTACCGTAGAAACTTTCATTGCGAATTGCCCCACGTTTATAACTCCCGATACGCCGGCGGTATCCGGTTCACGGATAAATTAACAATTCCACCGTGCCAGGGATACTAACTGTAAACTCTGAACCTTGGTTGTAGGTATTAGGTACTTCATCCCCCCTGCCCTGGTGTTCGTATTGATAAAAAACTGCTGGTAATGGAAATTGAATTTTGAACCGTGAAATTTGTGTTGAAAAATCATTGAGCATGACGCGGGGGATGGATGATTGGTATTCAGGCAGAGTTGTTCCTTTAACCCTTGTACGGCGGGGGGTTGATAGTCGATGGTGGATGCGGGGTCCATTTTGGAGTATAATAGGATTTTGTTGATAAGGTTTTATAGTAGATTTTAATCTTATGATATAATATTCTTAATTTCTCGCGAGTAGTAACTTATTATGGAGATAAGTAGCTTCCAGTGGTAGGTATTCGCCGGGAGAATGTTAAGAAATGGTAGGCTTTTATGGTAAGACGCTCTGAAGAGTGTAGATGTTTGTGCAGTTTTTGTTGCTGATGGCGATGACGCAATTGTCACTTTGACAAAAGTGTTCGTTGTAAAGTAAGGCATGTATTTGTGTCCTCCTCAGTTGTCCAATTTTAGTTCTCGGTCTATTTACAATCGAGTTTTAGTGTTTGGTCTGTAGAAGAGTTCACTGAGTTGTTCGTTACAAATGGAATTAATTTTAATGCTCCACTGTGAGTGCGATTTAGCAGTCACGTGACTCGTAGAATTTTATGAACAATCGGTGGGTGGACACCATTACGTTTCAAGCCATACAAAAATTGTTAACAGATGTCGATAAATGTAGAAGTTGTTAATTAGGAGAAACGTTACATTTTTACTGTTTTACCACACAAATCTTGCACACCCCGCAGCGAAAGTGTTAAGTACAGAGGCTTTCATAGTTTCCTGTGCTCTACTCGAGTTATGAAATCGTGTGAGTTCTTAAGCTTTCATATAATAAAGTGTCAATTTTGAAATGTCAAGTACACAACAAAAAGAATTTGAGCAAAGCTTGTAAAGAGAGTAACACAGAGACCTATACATATCAAAGTTGTTTTCGCAAAATTTTGATTCACTATTATAGCGCATTGAATCACGCCCTTTATTTATGTCGCATTTGCGTCATCTGCTAGCGACAGTTCTTTGATCCGAGGACGCCGGATAGGTCGAGATTTATACAAGACACCGAAGCAAACTCACAGAATACAAGATCTGAATACATAATAAAATAGGTAGCGTCGGTTAAAGACCGATAACCGAACGAATCTGTCATACATACGGGTTACAACTGACTCACAAGTCTCTGCAAGGTCGACTCCGATTATAAAAAATAATGCATGGGAGCATGACTTATATCCTGTAACCTTATACAAATATTAACTAAAAGCTGGAATTCAGAATTGAAACCAAATTGGTATTCATTTGGAAATATAAAAAATAAACTGAACAAATTTAATAAGTTTTAAACATTCCAAATGTAGAAAAGACGAAGCCAGTCAGAGTCGGACATTAACTGACTAAAAAAAAATATTTAATTACCGAATCGAATAAAAGTTATTTTAACTTTAAATTATTTGACGGATAAAGCTAATTTTTTTATTCGCCCAGCGTTTCAACCTCAGCGTCGAATAAATATTTCAACTTTAACTTTAACTTAATATTCAACGTCAAATAATTTTCTTCCTGGCGTTCGAGCTGTCGAATAAAGTTAACCTGGATCAACTCTATTCATCACATGACGAATAACTATTTTAAGCATCAATGAAAATTGACAATGAAAAACACAGGCTAGGTAGTGTAACACAGAAAAATACGAAAAATATGTATTCCAATTAGTAGTAGAAAAATATGTAGATTAGGATCCAGTAGATTGCAATGCAAATATACATACGTGAGTTCTCTTCGTCAATCCAGTCAGACGGTTACCTGTTCAAGTGGTAATAATCCTAGCGCCCGTGGATCCTTGTCCAGCGATTGCGATAACGCGAGTAAGGCGCGTCAATATCGTGTACCGTACATGTATCGTCAACCTCCTGGCAAGTAAATCAGCCAGGCTAAGTGCGTTTCGGTTGCGTAATCGGCGCTCGCGACGATATATCTCCGGTCGCATACAACATTCATTAACGTCAGCACGATTCTAGGTACTCGAAGCCGTAAATTCGACGTTGCAGGTATACGATTTACATGTGATCGAATTTCACGTTCGACTGCGGGTCGATCTCCATCTGACGACTCGCCTGAGTATCCTCGGCATCCCACTTCGGCATACGGGTGTTGAAAATTACTTGTGTTGAACTTTCGGGGGCACCCATCGAAATGCACGAGAAATGTTTAAAAGGATTTTACATGTGAGGCAATTGCGTAACTAGTATTTGAAACATATTCACATGTTTCCATCTTATCTAACGCGTTCAGTTTGGAGCAAGATCAGGATGTAACAGGGTGTTCGGTAACAGTGGTAGAAAATGAGTCGAGGGATTGTACGTAGCAAAGTAAGAGCAACGAAGTTGTCGCGGAGGCTTGGATTTTTAGTTATTAATGTTTAAAATTCGGGCCAGGAAGTCGGCGATCAGTAGCTCGGGTTGCGTAGGTCAGTTATAGATTCGCCTACTAGAGCTGTTCCGAAAGACGAAACATTTAGGTGACTTGAATGTTTGGGGTAGCTTGATTCTTTCAAGATCCTCGAATGTATTTCGGGTACCGTAAAATGGGGTGAGTTTGCCCGCCGGGCAAACATTGCCCACTTTTTTACTCTGACTGAAAAATTACCATATGATTGAATTCGTTATTGTTTTTTTCGTTTGACCTTGGAGAAATTATTGCTATCGATTACAAAACACCATATGTCTAATTACTTCACAATAAAATAAAATAAAGCTCTTCCGAAAAGTGGGCAATGTTACCCCGGGCGGGCAAAATGATCCCAGTTTACAGTGGCTCGATTGTATGGCGCAGTCCGATTGCTTGGAGAACATAGCTCGAACGTGTTGTAGGTACCGAATGCAAATCCTTACTAATATATAAAAGTGAAACGTTGCCTGTTTGTTTGTCCTCCTTTCACGCCTAAACGGCTGAACGAATTTCAGTGAAATTTTGAATACTCATTACATACGTGCTAGATTAGATTATAGGCTATTTATTTTCTTAGGCTTTGTTATTTTGGAAACATCGCAAATAATTCCAGGGTGAAACCGGGTAACGGGTGGGCTAGTTAAATTATATGTACAATGAATAATTGTCCGTATATTGACAATTTTCATGAGATATACTATATTACGTAATTTATAATGAAATCCTTACGTTTCTTAAAATCATTGTTTTCTGTGCTAGCGATGGATGATATTGACCAGCCCGATGAAATTAAGTTGTTTGTGGTAAAAACTATTTCATTGAAAGTGGACAATTCTGTTACACAGGGGAGGAAAAAAGAGGAAGTGATAAATAAGTGTTTAATAAAAACATTACTGTAACACAATACAATAACACAGTGATTCACAACCGATGGGTCACGAAGTGTTTTTTGAGAGAGCGTCGCCGTTTTTTTTTTAATATTATTAAGTTAAAATTATATTCTGAAATACCTAATTTCAATCTGATTCATTTATCTTACCTTATGGGAGGGGGGGCGCAGGTTATTTAAATATTATAAGAGGATCACGACTCAAGAAAGGTTGAGAAACACTACAATAACAATTAAAAGTCATACAGTAACCGCAATACACTAAACTATACATATACAGTATTATACACTGTGTACTATACTAAAATATTATACTGCTTATACTATTTGTGCTATATTACTATCAGCTAAAACCTGTATCATTTATGTTTAACTTTTAAATTTAAGAACTGTCGTCAGTGATAATGCCCACCGAATCTCCAGCACGTTTGCTGCATAGACGTAATTAATATTTGATCTAGGTGACGTAATCAAAGGCGGGTTCTCTTGTTTCAGGCTGCAGAGGGGTTTGTCTTCGTGGTGGGCTGTGATCGGGGAAGAATTCTCTACGTATCCGAGTCTGTTTTGCAGACACTCAATTACTCTCAGGTAACCTAGCCACCCTCCTCACAACTTGTAGTTAGTAAAACGCAAGCAATAAAACAAATTTCAGCTGGCGTTCGATTTACAATGCAAATTCTGTACGGATCAAAGAGACCGCGCGTTTTAACATTAATCTATACGTGTACTTACAAGGAGAGTATTTTAGGTGTCCGCCTCCGATCATTTTGATTTTTGGATATGTTATAGAGGACCGAAAAATAAGAAATACGTGTTTTTTTATTTTCCCCCGTTTTCATATTTGGGGGGTGAAAACTGCGTTCAAAGTTAGGGTTGAAAAATCATTTTTGTGGAATATCTCGAGAACTATTAGAGATCATATTTCGCATTCAAAGACACAAAATTCGTCCATTGACACTATTCCCCTATCTCTAATAGTTCTCGAGATTTTCCACAAAAATGATTTTTCAACCCTAACTTTGAACGCAGTTTTCACCCCCAAAATATTAAAAAGGGGGAAAATAAAAAAACACGTATTTCTTATTTTTCGGTCCTCTATAATATATCCAAAAATTAAAATGATGGGAGGCTGATACCTAAAATACTCTCCTTGTTAGTGATCTTATGAGCGACATAAATATTAATTTATTTTCCCTGCGCGTGCATTTCTGATGAAATCGTTTGAGAAGATTGCGTAGGAAGGGGATAAAGTAAATTCTAGTAGACTTTTGATTTAAAATATTATATTGAGTATACGTCTAACGGATCTGTCGTTTTCATCTAAATTTATATTATACCTAGTGTTCCTAATTTCTCAATATTTTTCGCATCTCGAGAAATGAGAAATCAGATTATATTTCTCGAGACTTCTCGAGAATTCTCAAGAAATTAAAAAAATATTGCAAAATTTATGTTTTTGTAATAATTATTTGGAATAATTTGGAATAATATTTCTGAAGAAAAAAACATTTGTTTCGAGTAATATAATTAAGAAGAACGCGTGGGAAAGGACGAATGAACTTTATGTCTGCACAGGGCGACCTGTTGGGTCAAAGTTGGTTCGATATTTTACACCCGAAAGATGTTGCCAAGGTGAAGGAGCAGCTATCCTCCTCGGATCTCAGTCCACGTGAACGACTAATAGACGCCAAAAGTATGTATGAATATCAAATTAAATTAATCTCTTAATTACGTCCTCCTCGTTATTTAAAATAATTGTTTAAATATGTTTTCAATCATCCTAAACAAATCCCCCAAATTAGTACCGAATTTACAATCCTCAATCATCAGTGCTCAATTATCACTAATTAATACACTTTCATATTCATGCACAAAATAGTCGCTAATTCCAAGAATACCATCTATGCATTTTCACCATGACCGCATACGTTGCGCAAACCAAGACGAATATATTATATGGCGCTGTATTAAAGTCACCATAACTTGAATCGTAGGAGGAGATAATTTTTTCCGATTAGCTCGGACTTTCTACGCGCGAATCCATTAATTATGACACCCATCGACATTCTCCCGCGCGATCCATGCCCTCAGGCGATGCAGACACGTTATTTGTCTACTATGCTGTTTATGCCTTATAAATGTCAGTCGTCTGGCAGCATCCGCTTGTCGATAAACATCTTCGAATTAGCCAGATCAGAGAATTACAAAACAGTCGTCTAAACGGGGGAAAAATTCGACACGACCTGTGCGACCCTTTGGCAGGATTCCTAGTATGTTAACTCAATACCTGACAAGATGTGCTGTTGGTTAAGATGGGAAATATTTCTCTGCAATTTGTGACAGTTAACGGGCAACGCAATTCTTTTAAGAATTTTTACGATGAAAATTGGATTTTTTTTCTATATAACTTGGAAGAAATAAGGTGCAAGTGTTAAGTTTGTTCTTATAATTATTTATTCGCTGATGGTGCACTTTGCAAAACTTTGAAATAGGGGGAAAGTGTGGCACAGCAAAAAAGTAATTTTAATGCATTTTAATTTTAACTCTCAATGATGATTGAATTTGTTTAATTAGCGAGAGAATCTCTGCTCCTTCTTAATTTGCAAAATGATTTCAAATATTTTGTCAAGTAGTATTGATTTTGCGATGCAAGGATTTTTAATATGGAAACACGTGTATGCAAAGTGTATGATTTTTTAAATGTGCCTCACATTGCGACGGGAACACGATAACAAATGGAATTAATTGGCGCGTGTCGACCCAAGCACTAGTATTCACGAAACAGCCTTCGATTTATTACGCAGGCACGTATTCTCGAACTTCTATCCCGTTTCCTATTCCTGTCAAGGTTGATTTGACTGCAAATATGCGATACGCACCACGCACGCGTGCGTCCCCTTAAAGCACCCTGCAAGAAACTTTTCAATAGTCGTGCTCGCTAACATCGATACTTGCACAAGTAACAAAGACAGCGATAGCGGCTGGAACGCCTCTTAAAAGCATTCTCATATTTTCAATTTTTGAAGTAGAAATTTAACACTGAAAACAATTTTTTAAAGAATTTGCCATGTTGCATTATAGTATTATAATTATCAAACCTGTTTTTCGTTGTTTAACGAAGTATCGATATATAAAAGTTCGGTATCTGTACATTTAAGTAGAATTCGTTAAATTTGCATATTATTACGTTGTCAGAAATAATTTATCCTTGTGTCAAGTTTCCAGGGATCTTTATAATTGCAGAGATTTATGACAAATAATATAATTTGAGGAGGATATGCCAGAACTATGAGCACAAAATTAAACGAATAATACCTTAGTAAAAAAAAAAACACTCAGATTCTTCTAACAATAAGGGAGAAGGAAGGAACCACGTTGCATGTAAAATTCACCTATAACAAGGGAATACAAAACGAACTATTCTATAACAAAATCTATTATTCAGCATTCGCTAAATATTCACTCTGAGATCATCCGTTCGTTGCTAACACGCCGAACTCTAAAGATACCAGTTATTCTACTGTACGTACGTGTAATCGTACAGAAAACTACTGACGACATAAAAAGCTAAACTATTAGTTCACTCTTACATCTGTTCTAAAACTTTTCCGCTTCTTGTCATTGATTCTACTAGTCACTTAAATTTGCACCAATGTTTCTGTAAATCAGTAAATCCTACTACTACCGGGTAGTAAATAATTCCTCATAAAAAGACAAGTGAGAAATAGTAAATAAATTTATTTGTTTGATCACTCAGCTTTCAGGAAATATGACTTGGAACTTGTAATAGTATTACAAAATTGTATGTTACATTATCATAGTATTGTTATTTTCTAAAGTAAACTTGTACGAGATGCGTTAAATTCTCTTAAATAAATCCACAGTATTCTACTTTCACATTGAAAGCAAACTGCGCGAACAATAAAAGAATTTAGTTCACACTTTTCACCATCTTTTCCATAAAGATTATACACTTGTACAGTTTTACGACAGTTTACAAGACACCCTTTATGTAATAGCAACGATGGCAAATAGAAAAACTGTCGCGTGCCAGGATTAGAAAACCAGGTGTTTTGCAGCGGATAAAGTTCGTGTTTCGTATCGAATAAAATTGGATGTCGGCGCTCATGTTTGTTTAATACTGCTTCAGCAATGTTACCGGTGAAAACAGACGTGCCCCAGGGTGTGTCGAGACTGTGCCCAGGCGCGCGGAGGTCTTTCTTCTGCAGGATGAAGCGAAAAGTGGAAGGTGTTCGTTGCGGTGAATTGCAAGTGAAAGAAGAAGCTGACACTACCAGCGGCTGTCATCGGCGAAAAAAGCAACAAAACGTCGGTAAGCAATTCAGCGTTAAGTTGGCGCTTCGAGGAATGATTAAATCTTTTCGCGCGAAGTAACAAAGCGTCCTATTAGCTTCAAGTACTGAGCGCAAAGTTACTGAGAATTTCATAGAGACACTTTCAATCTACATATAATCCGAAACTGACTTTTTCTCATTAATAAAACGGTTACCAATATAATATAATCGGGCACTTGAAATTAATAAAAATTGTTACAAGTATCCAAGATACATGTGTATTTCCAGCTAATCGGGAAAATACGAATTTTCATAACCTGAATTGAATTTGTTCTTAAATTTAGATAGTTTCTGAAATGTCTGCAGTGATGAGTAGAAAACAATTTGAATTTGTATAATCTTTCAAATCGCATAACAGTCCCTTAAAATTTCTTTTTCGACGTAGACACTGTCAAATTTTGAATATATTAGCTGATATCTATGGCAAGAAACTTTTGTGATGCCAAGTCGATCCTGATAAAAATATTGAAATTTACTAACTCCAAATATATGTATAATACGAATATCGAATGTTGGAGCATCCACACACCCCTGTTTATATACAAGATTCTTTAATCTTTTTGTTGTATTCAAGTATTTTTTTAACAAGAATTGCGTTACCACAGTAGGCAGGAATTAGTTTAGACAAAATAGTATAACAAACTCGTAATTACATCACTGGCATTGACACTATATTTATAACAAAACAAAGGGGGTGCTTTTACATAACTAAAACTTTAACAGAGGGCAATAATAATTGTCCGCTCTAACGCTCGTGAATTGCAGTTATTTCCGTTGCATTTTATTCGAAGATGCTTCTCTGTACTAACAATAACCAGAGACGACGGTTAGTCACTGTATATCTGGAATAATAAATTTCATACCGTTGTGATAAAACGCAGGAACAGCATTTCATTTGATAAAAAATCCGTTGACATATCGAATTAACGTTTTATGAAATAGTCGTGTATTGCATAGAACGCTATATTTAGTTGTGTAGAAACACAAATTTTATAGAAAATTTGTGGAAAATTTTTTGTGGAAGCTTTACATTAATTTTGAAGAATTACAAATTGAAGTATATTATATACATTGGGTGATATAGAAAAAATAATCGAAGACTTTATAGTACATAATATTTCACAAAAGTAACTAAAAAAATTTAGTCTACATATCGTGATCCGTAAATCAACCTCGACAGAAATATAGGCAAAATTTTATTCCTACGAATCAATTATATGCAAATTCCGATACGTCATGACGCATAAATTGGCTTGGAAAATTTTCTTGTCTTGTCGCCGTTTCTGATCTCCACATATCAACTACAGATTTTTTTATTGGAATATATGAAAAATTTAGTTTCCTCAACCCAACTCCATGACGCAAACGATTTGTATGCAGGAACACAGAGAGCTTGTAACATAAGTTTATACAAAATGAATATCATCCTGCTATTATATAAATATCTTCACCGTGTATCAAGATTGAAGGTAGACACAGAATATTTGCTATGGAAAACTGAAATAAATATATAAATGCCATAAGAGAACATTAAAAACATGTAGAAAAGGATTTATAGGATCACTAGCCCCTTTTCACCATTTCTGAGATACATACCTCGATACGGAATATTTGCCGCGTGATTCGTCAAAGGTGAAGAGTTGGACACCATTTGGGCGACTTCGCAGTGAAAGGATCGCCTTACATCTCCTCTTCTTTATATTTATTCTTTTGCCTTCCTCTATTCGTAATCCACACCTCTGTCCTTTCTTCGAAATCGCAAGGATAATTTCTGAAAATAAGTGTTCGCGTATCGATTCTATTTTATTTCTTGCCAGGTGATACACAGTATCAATTACAAACGTGAAAACTGCAAACAGTCGTTTTATTAAAATTGAAGGAGATTCACAAATGTAATTTCAGTTGTCATAACAGGTTTCGAACGCTTCCTTTTTTTAAATAAGTGGTGTTTATTTGAAACATGTACTTATACATGATTAATACTAAATGACTTCATCTATAGGTATTCGCTAAAGTAAATAAAGTTTATTTAATCATCTTTCGAAAGAAAACATCAGCTATTCAAAAAGAAATGTTTTCTATAAAATAAAAATTAATCAAACGAAACAATTTCGTATGCTATAGTATCTACAAAATAATAACAAATGAATTTTAATGGATATTCCCGCAGACTGGAAGTACTGTGTAATTCAGTGCACCGGGTACCTGAAGTCTTGGGCACCAGCGAAAATCGATCTCGAGGAACAAGAAGGCGACGGGGATGGGGAAGCTTGCAATTTGTCCTGTTTGGTAGCGGTTGGTCGGCTGCAGTCCACGATACCCGCGTCGTTGCCCAAAAAGCCACGATTAAGGCCCATAAAATTTGTCTCACGGCACGCGATGGATGGGAAATTCCTTTTCGTCGACCAAAGGTTAACATCTTGGCACCAATTTTTACAACGCTACAAATAATTACACGATCAAGAAGGAAGGAAGTGTAACAGCTATTTTTTTTTAACGGTAATACGTGTTTATTTCATTTTACGTTTCGACCCGACACGATGCTTCCCTCCAGTGTGACACATAACAAATATCATAGCCACAGAAGCGTTGTTTTAAATTTCTAAGCATGCATCACCAAAAAATGACCAGATCAAGCAGATAGCCACTGCACTTCCTTCTCTTCCAATTCTTAATTATAATTACCGCTATGAATTCAATAAAACTTACGAAACTGACAATATTTTAAAATATCTAGAAATATTCTTTCTAAACGTGTAATCTTCAATGTCCCCGTTTTTGTTTCCCTTGCGTTTCGCTAGTTTGTTTGAATGTATGGTACTAGGATTGAGATCTGTGAAATATTCCAATTATTGTAGGAACAAACGAAAGATCTTGTTAGCCTTCGATTGTATTTGTAATTACTGTTTCTAGTTTTCAAAACACTCGTGCAGAATTCAAACGTGTTCCATCAGACTTCAATACTACTTATTTATATTATGCTTGATAGTATCGAGCTTAATACCACTTACGACGTATCCACCAGGAATAGCAATAATAAAATTAACAGCAGACGTACTTTCAGGGCCACTTTAGTATTAGGTTTTCTACCACAAGAGCTCCTCGGCACGAGCATGTACGAGTACTATCACCACGATGATATTCCCCATCTCGCCGAATCTCATAAAGCTGCACTTCAGGCCTCTGAAACTGTCACCACGCAGGTAAGCCACTGCATGGAACCACTTTTGCAATGATAATGGCCATTTTATTTATAATTTAAATTTCCACCGTCGCCGCAAATTCTATTGACGCAGTTCTTCGGCAGATTCATTTGCTGGAACTTGAATGTTCGATCTTAAATCCCTCATCGAAGACATAAAGTTTGCGGGTTTTTCCCATGAACAATAATTTCATGATAACACTTACATTCAGTGTAGGTACTCCAACATTAGTCATGTCTCATTCAATCTCAATTTTCACAATATCCTGAAGTGAATTAAATTCAGAAGTTTGTCTTTCTCTTTGAAGATATCGTGCTACAGAGAAGAGTTACTGAATTATTAATACGTTTGTTTAGATATACAGGTTTAGGACCAAGGGTGCCAGTTTCGTGAAGCTTCAATCCGAATGGAAGTCTTTCCGAAATCCGTGGACCAAAGATATCGAGTACCTAATAGCTAAGAACTCTGTCACTTGGTAAGTATCAGCAATATCCTCTACTGTCATCTAATATCCGGCAAAGTGTGGATAAAGCAGTTTAATTGGCATAAAATGCTCCTGTGCAGCTGCGATTCTCGATCGACTACAAGTAGCGGAAACAGATCTGAGGATTCCAGCGTTCAGGGCAACTACGACTATTTCGCGCAAAGTAAGAATAATGTACTTTAAACGGAACAAAGTTTCTGTGAATATCTCCTATTTTTAGAACACAGTGTAGCTTTTTATATTTGTGTAATCTTACTGCTTGAATTACAAATATGATTTCCTGAGATTGATTTGTAATTTTCGCTCTAGGTAACGGTGGATTAGAAAGATTGATCTCAAGCCACGTAGAGGTAAGTAAAATCGGGCGGCAAATTGCGGAAGAGGTTCTGGATCTTCAGAGACGCGGCGAGGATTCCTCTGCCGGTAGCAGTCCCGGGCCAGGACCGGAAACTGCTTTATTAAATACCGAGGTAGCTAGAGCAAAACTAATACCAACGCCGCCACTTTTCAACATATCTAATTTATACTTCTCGCTGCATTAATTTTTACCGAAAATTACACTATCATCGTACTGGGTTTCTCTGAAAAATATGGCCTCCTTGAGGAATCCCGTAAGAAGGGTAAAACGAGGTACAGGTACGGCGTCCAAGACGCTTATCTAATGAGACTGATATTATTAAAGAAGTCTATTATTAGTACCGTTATTTAAACTGTAGGCAATAAGATTCATGGATATTAAGAATGCTACTCAGTATTTACGTCACGTGAAAGTTAGAAAAAGATGGAATCACGGAGTCAATAAAACTTGCGTCGATTTGAAGTTTGTATAAAAAAAAAATGATTTTGAAAAAGATTTTGATTTGTGGCACATATTGAAAGTTTGTCTACAACATTTCACTAATCAAATATGGATTTCCGATGTTCTGTTCATAGGATAATTTGAATTCCATCTTACTCGCCCTACCACCTCCCTTAAAAAACATATTTTTTCAGAGACACCCTGTGTCTTATAATTGTAACTATCGCTATCAAACTCTGCGGCTTGACGTCACGTAGATCACGATTTCGCTGTGTTTCTGTAAAAGTTACGCCTCCTCGGGTGATAAATATTACTGTTAACGATATAGTCATTGATACTCAAAAAAAAAAAAAAAAACACATGTATCACATGCATAGCAAATATTCTGTTCCCAACTGACATTTTCCTATAACACGCTGTTTCCATCGTAAGTCACAGATTACTACCACCGCATCGCCAGACAGAGTTCAGGACGTGGTGCAAGCAACTAGAAGCACCGCAAACAACGGTGGCAGTAATCCCGCACCAACGTACAACAACATAGCAAACAACTTGCAGCTGAACAGCATCGCGAACGACCAAGGTCATAGCTATTACTGTCTCTAAGGAGTCGTTTCTTGGTGTGTAGTGCGATTGCCGGATTTACAAGAAAAGATTAGGTCGCTCAGAGAAAGCAGGACCAAGTAATGCTTGCTCTGTTCCTCTAAACGTGAAATACTGTTTTTCTCTGAACGAAACAGGGCCAAGGACGTTCGTTCTGATTACCAAAAACCACTGTACGCTGTATAAAAAATTGCATTGGAACTTGAAATATGTATCGATAGACAGAAGCACTTGTACCGCGTTTAGCAGTGTATCTTTTGCATTTTTCTCGCCTGACTCGTTAACTTATCGATCGTATTAATTCTGCAGAGGTTCGAACATCCAGCAATCAAGCCCGTGATACATACACATGTATATTTTCATTTGGAAGAGCACTATCGTTTAAAGTAGCATCGATAGCCATACAATGCGAATAGATTGATGACTGTTTCGCGTAACGTAACACCCCAATTCTTTTAGGAGCGTCACCAGACGAGGATATGATGGATATGATCGGTGGTACGACGATAAACGAATCACCGAACCCGGTGCCGTCGGATGGCAACGACGAGGCAGCGATGGCCGTGATAATGAGCCTACTAGAGGCGGACGCAGGCTTGGGTGGACCCGTGGATTTTTCCGGTTTGCCCTGGCCACTTCCATAGTACATTTTAATTCTCGGCGTGAACTGAACTTCAGTGCCTGAAGGGTTACCTCACGTTTACTGCTCCAGAGACTAGAAGTGTGTACATAGTATCAAGTGAGGGCCCAAGTTGTTCCCCGTTCTACTTGAGTACATTGGTCCTGACGTCACGACCGTTTCTATATGTTTCTACGGCCTGGAAACTGGTGTCCGGACATTACCTTCAGTTCCCTTGATTCTTCTATAAGAGAAGCTACGAATGTAATCTCGGTGCTGAGACGGTGCTGCTTAGAGGATCGATTAATTATCGAGCGTTTAATTTTATAGGCGTATCATTTCTGTGATCAAGAATAGGACGTCGAACGTACAGAACAGCTTAACCGAGTAAGCTTCGGTGAACGTATGTCTCCGTTTCGAATGAGAATGGGAAACGCAATCTTCGTGCGATCGATGGCGCCGTGGACGTTTCGACGGAGACGATTCGTTTCTAGACATAATGCCCTCTGAAAATCAAACATATTTTTTTAACGACACGCAGTGGATCATTGAAAGGCTTCTCGGTGAACTTGTAATTAGGTGTTTGCGTTTTTACATGTGAATAGATACTTTATTTTAATTCTAATCGATCATGTTAGTTAAAACGATTACTTGGAGGTGTCAATTTTGAATCGTCGCTCAAGACCTTTGTGCAACAACATTGGATTTTCTACCTCAATTTTCATTGTAATCTATCGTTCTACTTCCGCCTAGTTTCATCTTCCACAGGCCTGATATGCAGGATGGTTCACTAGTTCGTATTACTTAAATATCTCAGGAACCATAAATGAATTGATGATAAAATTCTTCGAGTAAAAGTTGCACCCTTTACAGAATAATATCCTAAAAGCATGAGGATAAGATATAATATAAAAATTCGTTTTATAATCTATTAGCCATAAAACAATCACCAATTACAATACGTTATTGCGATCTCTGCTTATAATTGCAACAGAGGTCAGCGACCATTATCGTTAACAAGAACACAGAGCTTGGAAGATTCAACCCCCACGATTTGTAAACGATTGGGACAGAGTTGAGCATTAACTAAATAAAAAATTATTTAAATAACGGATCAAGTAGAAGTTACTTTTACTTTAGATCGATTAACGAGTAAAGATAATTTCTTTATTAGCCGAATAATTTTTATAACTTGTATTCGTTATTCGAAACTTTATTTCAGTAAAAATTTTGCCCATTCTCTGGATTGGACCACCCTGCACATCAGCCGACAATGGGAGTTAGTTAAAAAGTCTCTGTACATTCATTGCACACTATCCGTTCCGTAAGTCGAAGACCTAAGCCAATGTTGTACATAGATGTATCTGAACCTTTTACACGGTAATCGGTATAAATGTCTTGTCGTGCCACGGGTAGAACGGAACACCCTGTCGTCGAGTGCTGGTTTCGAATGGACCCCTTGAGGAACGTTCCTCCGAAAACTGCGGTCGCCGCGAGCGGGATCGCTGCGCGCAGATTGTACGCTTCTCGGTGACAAATTGCCGTTGCGTGTAAATATGTATTTCATAGAGTGCTTGAGATGTATGACGTCGAGCGTACCTAATTAAATTGTAAGGATCGCGTTCTGCCCGCAACGCTGGTCGCGACGCGAACGGACTTTTATGTTCCGCAAACACGCCATACGTTGTTTTTAAGGACTTATTGTTAGGACGATGCCGAGGAACCGAATGACACGATCTTATTATCGAGTAATAGCGATTAGAACACGATCGATGCCATCAACGTGTGCTGTGATGAGTCGTTGAGTCACAAGAAGCTGGTACGGCGACTGAAGCTCTCTTGGGACGACGCGATTGAAGTTCTTTTTTAACTTTCTCACGTAAGGCCGGGGCTACATAGGCTATTCCATTGGATATCTTCAAGAAATTTATCCGTGTATATTGTATACCGTTGTCAGTGGCGGACTTAACGGGCGGCAGACATGCAATTGCCGCCTGGATCCCGACCCAGGCCTCCATCGTAAGAAAAAAATTATGACTTTATTCAAACATTGTTTTTTATTTTTCTGTACTACTACACTTAGCACGTTTTTATTAGACGACTTCTTCATTTCCCCGAAAAACGGGCCCCTGATCAGTAGGCCCACCTAGGAACCTATTTTAAAAAAAAATTATCCAAGCACCATTTTTTTTGTACTATTACACTTATACCTCGTTTTTAATAAACTATCCCTTGAGCCTTATTTTCAAAACAAAAAAATATGATTTTATGCACACACTACATATTTTTTTCTATACCTTTCTGTACACTTAGTCCGTTTTTAATAAACTACCTCTTCATTTTCCCGAAAAAAATAGGCCCCTCAGAACGTTTGCCACCCGGGCCTTTTCCCTTAAATCTGCCACTGACCGTTGGAGCACGAATTGCTGGAGAATGTTGAAATGCACTTGAGGAACGTGTGCCGATACAGTATTTTATATTCCTCAATGTATCTCGATTCTTCGTTTCGACTTTTGCTGTATGCAGTTTATTATGAAAAGAAAGTTTTTATTTCGGATTGTTATTCGTGTAAAGCTCATTGCTGTGTTACTATTATCCTCTTGTATCGAGAAAATCTTGCTTCGTATTTATATATTTACAAAACTTTAGACAGAGTTTCTTTGACGGAATTGTATGTCCCGCTGCATTTTTTACATTTCGATTTTGTAAATGGACATTGTACTCTCTGTTGATACTAAAAGAATCGAGGAAATCATTTCGTTGTGCGGCTAAGTGAATCGAAAAGTTAAACAAATAATTTACGTGTGTTACATAAGAATAATGTACATAAAGCGTGTATATGTAAATAAATATATATTATCATATAATATAATATAAATGGTACTTTAAAATACATGTTACTACGTAGGGAGCAAATCTGATCACACCATTAACTGTAAAAAAAAGTCCCGAAAGCTGTAATTGTTTTTATATAAAATTTTTCATTGTAAATCTTTCGAAATAAACAAACTATTGCTTTTACATAAAAAAAGAAACCTTTTGACGCAAGTGGATGGACGATGGATGTTAAACTTCAACATATCTTGGTGTTTCAAGAAATTTGTTAGAAAGTCATTTGCAAAAATGATTTTAAATGGAGAATATTTTAAAATAATAGAATACGAAGAAAATACCTCATTTATATTAAAATTAATATATACTTAGAATACAAAAGAAGTGAGAATAGTATCTCGCAAAATAGATTTATTATCATAGCCTTTAAAAGTTGTATTTGTACTTTGATTCGTTAAATATACACTGTGTAAAAATAATGATATATTTATTTGAAAATAATGTCTTATTGCATCGTAATCGCAGTGCGCATAGGCGAAATTCGCCCTAACATAAGTACAAACATAACAACCACGAAATACAATATATAATATATGAAAGGGGTCAAAAGATTTGATCAGTTACCATAGTCCAGTGAGAGCTTATGTAAAATATGTACAGAGTTAACAGAGTCAATGCTAGCATATTAAAATAAAATTTAATGTTCGTGTGTATACACACTAGTACGCGTACATACCAATAAACTTATCGTACATAATATATGCACATATCTTATAGTAATATTCATTCGGAACATATCTTATAGTTATACTTTTTATATTCCTTACGCGATACGCGAAATAATTTCTATTTTTTTTTTAAAGAAAGTACGTTGACCACGATTCGTGTCATTACAAAATATACATTTATATCTTTATACATATTCTAACTATTAACAGACGTCTCAAATTTAATTTCCACATCGCTGAAATCAGTATCGGATAAGAATTCTCTAGATTTATTTGAATGTTTCTTTGGTAAACCTTTGCCGCGATTCTTCTCTTTTCCATTGTGTCGTTTGTCTGCATCGCTCATATCCTCGTCCAATGCGTGATTCTCCGTTTTTATATTTACATCGTGCGTCTTTGTATTTTTATCTGTTACTTTGTTCTTTTTTAAATGTGTGACATTTTCTTGATCCGTTTCATTCGCGACATCATCGCCCAATTCAGCTTTACGTTTTTTCTTAGGTGAAGTAGTTTTTTGTGGACTTTTCTGGCTAATGTTTTCAGTTGCATTATCAGATTCTTCCTGTTTGACTATGACCTCAAATTCAGGCTCTATTTTAATTTCGCTAGTGTCGATAAGGGACTTCTTTGAACGTTTCTTCCGTTTCTTTTTAACTGTATTGTCTTCACTTTCTTCTTCCACGTTGTAATTAGAAATACTCGCAGGCGTCTTTGAATTATACTTTCTCTGGGATAATTTTTCGTGGTCCTCATCTTGAGTGTTCTCGGAGCCACTAATATTCTCCGTTTTAACCTTTATGTTCCCAATCGTGACTTCACATTCCGATATACTCAATTTCTTTGAACGTCTTTTCGTTGAAGCCTTCTCTGTATGTTGTTTGTCCACTTCACTTTCTGAAGTTTCTAGTGTCAACAAATTTTTATGTATCTTATGCTTCTTCTTGCTAGGAGTCTCTACTATAATATTGACTTCTTCGGTCTCTGTATCTACCATTTTCGTTTTCCTTTTACTCTTTTTATTCGCACTTTTTATATATTTATCTGGAGTGAAATCGTCTGTTGAAGTATCACCATCCAAGAGCTTCGTTTTCGTAGATTTTTTCTTTTCTTTGATTTTACTTTCAGACTGCTCTAAATCGCTGTTTGCCATAGACTGTTCTAACTTAATATTGCTAATCTCGTCATTAGATTCCGAAATAGATAATTTATTCGACCCTTTTTTCGACTTAATTTTACTCCTAGACATAGTTCCTCCTACAGCCTGCTCCGAATCACTATTTGATGCGCAGTATTTCACCTGAACGTCACTCTTATCGTCTCTGGATCCCACATGGGACACTGCTTTCAATGCTTTCTTCGGAGAATATTTTTCAGACTTTTCATTATCATATTCATCTATGCTACTTTGAGAGCTGTGATCTCTGGGCTTCTTTCTGGCACGTTTCTTTGGAGTAATAGCTTCTTCCAGATCAACCTCCAACTTGCCATTCGTGGAAACATTGTTTACGTATAGTTCCTGTTCACTTTCCGTCGTAATCCGTTTAGGCTTAGATTCTTTAACTTCTTTGGCCTTCTTAGTACGTTTCTTTTCTTTCTTCGTTTCATGATGCTCGATCAGTTCTTCTGGTTCATACTTTTTCTTGGACCTCTTTTGTTTAGGAGTTTCTTTCAGTGCTTTCGGTGTGTCTTCATTGGAACTATGTTCAGAATCCGTAGGAAAGAACGAATGTTGCCTGGCAGGTTCATTAACAGACGACGATGTTTTGTTTCGTTTCTGTCTCTTTAATTTGGCTTGCGAATACTCACTGAAAGAACAGAAATAATCATAATGTACGAGTGGAAATAAGATAATTTAAAAGCTAAACGCACGTGGAAGAAAATACTACTCACTTTGAATTTAAGGCACCCCGAATATATGGTAAGCCAATAGTGATGTCGAGGCAAGTTACAGTAAAATGTACATCTTGGCCAATTGCAAGAACATCACCTGGCCAGTCTTCGTCGCCGTCCTCTTTTGGAATTGATACGTTAAATGCTTTATGCACAAGAAGGCCAATGTGGTCCAGTCCCTTTTTATTCACAGTACCTATAAACCTTTCTCCGTTAACAACCATAAATTACAAACTCTTTAATTCCATAAAAACAAAACATTTTACCCTTCAGCGAACATCCCACTTCAGGTCTGAATACATAAAAGTCTGCTTCGATATCGACATGAATGAAACACGTATCGTACAATATTTCTCCCAACGGTGTTAATAATTTAGGATTCTTGTAAGCCAATAGAAATCCCTTCAACCTGTAACATAATTCGAGAAATAAAATACGGAACATTAATATTTCGAGAACCATACCTATGTAAACATAACCAAGAAATAACTGCTGTTTCTTTAAAGAATCTACTCCGAACAGTGTCGTAAAGGAATCTTGGATGTACGATTGTTCGCTGGAATTAAAGTAAAATAGATACGTACTCCTTGTCGTACGAATTTAAATTCGAGCTTAAGATCTCATTCAACGCGGCACTTAGATTCGTCAAGTGGAAAGGATGCAAGCCGAGATGCTTTTTGAACCTCTCAAAACGAACGAGGGAGAGTTCATCCTCGATCAAGCCCGTCAACTCTAAATCCGACCATGTAATGCCTGTGTACGTTTTAAATTTCATTTTAATTCACCGGGAAACGTAAAACTACTTAGCTCGCGCGTAAATCACATGTAACATGAGAAAAAAAACGTGGAAGGGTTAAGCGCATGTTTGGCCGGTACTGCAGATAAGCTACAAAATCCACAATGACGGGTAATTAATGACGGGCGTCAACTGAGAATTCTGGTCGCGCGCGAAAACTATCCTATCATAGCGTAAGTTACGTCGTATAACTGTTACTGCGCCATAAGATAAAAATTAGTTTTATTAAATGTTCGATAACCATTTCATATTGAAAAATTCTATAACAGTTGTTTCTTTTAAATCATTCTAAAAGCCATTTTATTGAAATGAAGCATTTAGACTTGGGCATTAACTAAATAAAATATTATTTAAATAATGGATCGAATAAAAGTTATTTTTAAGTTTAGATTTTTTGCCGAATCAAGATAAGTTTGTTTATTTGACGAGAATTTATTCGACGAATAAAGTTAAAGTTAATATTAAAGTGAAGTTAAAGTTAAAAATTTCGACGTTGAAATTAAACACTTTTGTTCCTTATTCGAAATTTTTATTTAAATAAAAATTTGGCCCATCTCTACTTTCTTTGCATCTCGGCAGATGGCGCCTTTTCATAACACGAGTATGGGAAAATTGTATCCGTGTTAAAGACAATTCCAGACAATTCTAATCATAGGCAAATAATAGAATACGCTACTTACGATTAATCATGAGAAATGTTTTGCAACACCAAATAGAAGCAGAGAAATAAACAGCAGTCACGATCAACGATGTTCTTCAAGGGCAGATTTAATTAGTAGTGAATGTTCATATGGGCCACAAACCTCCAACAGACATGAATGTCAACGGAAGGAATGACGGAAGTTCATTTAGGTTTACCACCACCAATGGCAAATCTTTCGCAGAAGAATTAAAAGAAAGTGGGGATCATGAAGGAACGCTCGAGACTCAATCACGGAGTAATGAGTCAACGAAAGATCGGCACGTTACTGTAGCAAATAAAGTATCGTTAAAAGAAAACAACTCATTTTCTGCAGGAACTGCTGAGAACAGTAAGATTGCCATTTCTTCAGTTGGATTTACAATGGATAATAGCAGACCAAAAAGCATTTCTAGGAGATCCTTGTCAAAGACACAGCGAGGATTTATCGATGACCCGAGAAAAGAAACTAACGAATCCAGTATGAATATAATAAATAATGAATTTCAAACTGTAAGTGGTAAACATCTTCCAGTTACAAATGATGCTTTGCTGAAAACCGAAGTAATGACTTTCGCAGATTTCAAAACTGCTTGTGGTAGTTCGATTAATATCTCCAGCACAGCTCTGTCGAAGGCACAGCAACGATACCAAGATGTTATCAAGAAAGAAACTAATGAGCCCAATATGAATATCATAGATAATGAATTTCAAACTATAGGTAGTCAACAAACAGTTACAAATGAAGCAATACCAGAAGTATTGCTTTCTGAAGGATGGATACCGAATACACAGAATGTAATGTCTTCGATTGATTTTAAAACTGCTAAGGGTGATTCACTTAATGTATCCGAAAAGGCTTTATCACAAGCAAATCAATTATATGCAGATGTTTTGAAGGACGCTGATACACAGCTTGCATTTAAAGATGAAGTACTACCAGAAGTAGGAAAGAATGTAATGTCTTCGATTGATTTTAAAACTGCTAAGGGTGATTCACTTAATGTATCCGAAAAGGCTTTATCACAAGCAAATCAATTATATGCAGATGTTATGAAGGACGCTGATACACAGCTTGCAGTTAAAGATGAAGTACTACCAAAAGTAGGAAGGAATATAATGTCTTCGATTGATTTTAAAACTGCTAGGGGTAATACACTTAATGTATCCGAAAAGGCTTTATCACAAGCAAATCAATTATATGCAGATGTTTTGAAGGACGCTGATACACAGCTTGCAGTTAAAGATGAAGTACTACCAAAAGTAGGAAGGAATATAATGTCTTCGATTGATTTTAAAACTGCTAGGGGTAATACACTTAATGTATCCGAAAAGGCTTTATCACAAGCAAATCAATTATATGCAGATGTTTTGAAGGACGCTGATACACAGCTTGCAGTTAAAGATGAAGCAATACCAGAAGTATTGCTTTCTGAAGGATGGATACCGAATACACAGAATGTGAAGTCCTCGATTGGTTTCAGAACTGCTAGTAGTAATGCAATTAATATCTCCGAAAAGACTTTACCACAAGCAAATCAATTTGCAAATGGTTTTGAGGATGCAGATACACAGCTTGCATTTAAAGATGAAGTACTACCAGAAGTAGGAAAGAATGTAATGTCTTCGATTGATTTTAAAACTGCTAAGGGTGATTCACTTAATGTATCCGAAAAGGCTTTATCACAAGCAAATCAATTATATGCAGATGTTTTGAAGGACGCTGATACACAGCTTGCAGTTACAAACGAAGCACTACCAGAAGTAGGAAGGAATGTAATGTCTTCCATTGATTTTAAAACTGCTAAGGGTGATTTACTTAATGTATCTGAGATGGCTTTATCACAAGCAAATCAATTATATGCAAATGTTTTGAAGGACGCTGATAAATTCAATGAAATGGATATAACTGTTACACAGATTGATAAGCCTGAAATGCAAGTAGAAAACATTGGGTTCCCAACTGCGAGCAGCCAAGGTGTTGCAAAGGAGGCTTTATTCAAAGCAAAATCATTAGTCAGCGAAGTAGCAGAAAATTTTAGTAGCAGTCCTGCATTAACCAAGTCCATACAGAAACGTAAAATCAAGGATTTAGATGATGATGTACCATTAAAGAAACGAGGAACATCTAATCACTTTAAGAAGTTGCGATTTAGTAATGAGTTTGAATGTCAAAGAAATACAGGCAACGATTTAAAAAATAACGAACGCAATGAGAATCAAACAGTGTCTTCAACGATAAACGAGGTTTCAATTGCGAATAATACTATGAATAAATCGATCGATAATATTAATAGAACTGAAAAAAGCGGACAGAATAATGATATAGATAATTCTGTAATTTCAAATGAAATTGTAGCAAGTGCAGTTGCACTTTTAGCAGATGAAAATAATTCAGGTATTATCGATCAGTGGCTTTCTCCTGTACAGAGTAATGAAACCAACGACGTTGCAAATGCACCCTCCAGTCCTGTAATAGGTGGGCACTTTATTCCTAGAAAACAAAGGAGCGTGGGTGGTCGAAAGAAAAGTATAAATGCTTTACAAACTGCAGAAGATAAATCTGTCTGTAAACGTGATTTAAAAGGATCGAATGTTAATTATGAAAGTTCAGATCAGTCTACAGGAAAGAGACATAAAAGTTTAGCAGAAGAGCCGGAGCGTGTGGATACAGAAAAGGAAGACGATACTTTGGTTACCAATGAATTTAGCGATACTCAATTATTGATGGACTTTATTATCGAAACTGCTAATATATTAGAGAAGCGTTTAGAAGCTGCTTTGGAACAAGTGAGTTACGCAATTCTATACACATTTCGAAGGTTTCACTCAAGTTTCCATCTTGATTCACATCACTGTCGTACTTTCAGGATAAACAAATTAGTTTGAAAAAGAAATCTAAACCAAACCCAACAATTAGTAAACTATATTTCCGCAGAAAGAGCAATCGTAATAATCGTGTATCTTGGAAGGATATCAGTAAGGGGAATTATCCTGTTCCATGTACATATAAAGAGGTAACGGTCAGAGAAAAATTATATTGAATTTCAAATTGATCAAACTGTACGCACTGATTTTTCTTTATCAGCTTATCCAGCGAAAGCGACCAATTGAAATTTTGGATGTAACTGCTAATAATGCTATAACGTATAAATTTCGATGTGCAGATTTTTATGGGTAAGAACAGTTTACAGTGATTCTTCGTAGTGCATAATATATGCGTGTACTAAATCGTTTATATAATTAACTTACTGTAATATGTTTAGACAAGACGTTGTACAAAATAATATTGAGGGTATAAAATTAGAAGATGGGGGATGTCTGATTCTGGATGAAAATAACTACGTGGGAATATCAGAAATTAAGAGGTCCTTTTTAGCGAGTCCAGGAGTGGATCCTGATTTGCTTCCTGCTGGGTGGGTGGAAAATCATTACAAATGGATTGTATGGAAGTTAGCGTCGCTGGATAGAATAAAATTTGGATCTGAAATTTTATCGAGGTAGAAATTTCGATTGTATCGGTAATATGAGCACACCAACAATGAGTATACATTTTATATTACACACAAGGATTCCTTCGTAGAGCATTGACACCTGCTAGGGTAATGAGGGAATTGAAATATCGTTACGATCGGGAAATCGATAGATCCGAGAGACCAGCATTACGAAAAATTTTGGAGAAAGACGATGTTGCGTCTAAGAGAATGGTTTTATGCGTATCATCTATTATCGAGGTATTTCTTTATTTTACTCTCGACAGGAATATTACTCTTATCATTAAGGATACTTATCATTCAGGCTTCTTTTTATAGTGTGATGATTCTGCTACTACAAGCAAAAGTCCAAATCAATTGAAAATGCCGTCGAATCGACTAATATTAACGGATGGATGGTACAGCGTTCAGGCCTCTATTGATCAGGCAATGATTAAAAATATAATATCCGGTAAATTAAAGGAGGGAACGAAACTAATGACATATGGGTCTGAATTGTTAAATTGCGATCAAGGATTTCCACCATTGGAAGTAAACATAATTTCCAAAAATTATTTTAATCTGTAATAAGTATTAGTATACCAGAAATTATTTATTCATAGGTTCCGGAGAGTGTATGTTTAAGAATACACACAAATTCTACGAGAAGAGCAAGGTGGGATACAAAATTAGGATACGTAGTACCTGTAGGACCGATGTGTATAAAATTAAGGGACGTTTGTTCGACTGGCGGTTCAATTGGAAAAATTAAAGTGTTGGTTGCACGAGTCTATCCAGTTTTGTATTACGAGAAAACTTTAGCTGGGGAGTCTAGTAAGATAGCTGTCTCTACTATTTTCTGTGTAATTGAATGTTGTTCCCAATTACCTTCGCATTTCACGATTTCAGTCATTCGTAATGCGAGGTGCGAGGAGAAAGCTGACATCGCTTATAAGAAAGAACGTCAATCGAAAATAGAAACATTCTATGCGGAATCCGAGGAGTATTTCTCCAGAGACAGGAGAAAAAGCAATACGAAGCCAGATAGCATCGAATTAGCAGCAATGGAGTGGAATGAAGATCGTGAAAAGTTGTCTAATAAGGTATAAATTAAATTTATTCTTATTTTCTGATTCATATCTTCTAAAAATTATACGTTACATTGTTCTAGAAATTTCACTCGAAACAAGAACAGGAGCAATTAATAAACAAATGTCGTATGGAAGAGGAACAGTTTAGGCAAAAATTAGAATCTCGATTACAGGCAAGTTTACCAGAGCCTCGGCAAGTCACACCCCTGTTAAAAGTTCGAGTAATCGAAGAAAATACAAGTGCCATTCTTTCACATTGGTCTCCTAGCGAAGACATTACGGATATTCTCAAAGAAGGAAATTACATATCAATTTGTAATCTTACGCCCTCGTGTAGAAGGTATTCATTTTATCTTACTCTTTCCTCATCGCTTTTAACTGTTAATTACCTAAATATCGTTACATAAAATTCTCTCTTTTAACAGAGGTAGTGAGCTGCAATTAACTGCAGGCCGAAGCGCAGTATTTAATCAAATTAATAATTCTAACATGATTTATCCGCGAAGATCATTTACACCGCTATGTGATGTAAACAAACCTACCTTTACTCCACCATATGGAGAATTTGATACTGTAGGAATTGTCGTGTCTATTGCGAATGAACCACACGTAAGTAGCACGCAATGTGTTCATTTTATTTACTCATTTTTTTACTCAGTTTCTGATCAAGTGAATCTCACAACTAGCAAGGAATCCTCTAAAAATCGAGCATTCTATAATAATCCATTAAAGGCTACAAATAATTGGCGACTATTCTGTCTTGAATAGGGTATGAAAAATTTTCAAGCTGTGTATTTGGCATATCCCGATACAAATTCTCAGTCGTCGTACTTGTCGGTGCTATTTTGGCAAGGAATATCTTCCCATGGGTACGCAGAAATCTTGACCGTGGGATCCTCGGTTGCTTGCAGCAATTTAGAATGGCGACGAGCTACATCGTGGAATATTCAAATGTCATATTGCACAGAGAGAAGTGCTTTCACGCAAAATCCTCGTCGGAATCATCTCCAACAGCCATTCAACGATTTGAAACGTTTAATCACAGTACGTTTACATATATTCCGAGAAGATTTAAACGAGCACTATCATAATGTAATAATCATAAATGTTTTTAAGGACACTGCCGCGTACGTGGCTACGTGCGGGGCAGAAATTTCTGAGGAAGCACAAAAGAAGCCTACGACGAGAATGTCGGACCAATATACGCCAAATAAAATTCCGTTTAATGATAGTTTTCACTCAGATAAACAAATTGGCAATTGTGCGGTTCAGGAACTCTCAGGGAGGAAGTCAACGACAGCAAAGTCCATTGCGATACAGAAACGGCTTGAAAAGCTACACTACTATGGGGAACCATCGGGCTTATCCCCGATCGTGCTGAATAACAGTTCCAAGAGAGTGTCGTTAGATTTTCAGTCTCCCGTTCGCAAAGCGGATGCGAAACAATCGAAAGTTCATTTATCGTTAAATAGAAAATTTTCACAGAATCCCACATAATGATTTATACGTTATGAAATAGGGACTATTATGGATTATATTATACAATGATATGTATCAATTGTCTGTATTATTTTTGTAAAAATAAAATATGAGAGCTTTAATATTCATTAGTGTTCAATAGGACTTAATAAAATACTGTCCAATATATGTATATGCATAAAGAATGTAAAGAAATATATATTTTCAATTATAACAATGTCTTTTATGGTATATGTTTTTTATATGACTAATTGTAAGAATTGCTTTTCGAAATTAAATAAATAATGCGTAAGGATAAAATCCTTTAAAGTTTTATTATAATTGTCGGAATATATTTTAGTAGCAAGGAAATGTACATGTTTTTGTATGCAAACGGATACTTTGCAATTATTATATAAATAATACTTCAAATCTATTCAAATTGAATTTCAAGTTAGTTGTACTTTGATACACCAGCTACAATCGGTGTCCAAGTTAATGAAGATAAGCTAGGTTCTAGAACAACCTACAATTAATAAAAATCTTATTCATTTGATTACATTTTACATCGAAAGCGATAATCTCAACTTAGTCTCAGGCTTTCTTATCAAAATTCTACTTCTTGAAAATTCTACATGTGTTCGTAAACATAACATATTGGGTACCGAAGATACTAACTTCAATCAATACGTTATACCTTGCATTCAACGTATTCTTTTCATTTTAAGATAAAATAATTTTTTTCTTTCGAATAACACATTAGCGTATTATGCGCTTAGTATTTGTTGTGAGTCCATGCTTATAAAGGAACATGTCGCTTTAAACATTGACCAATGGAGAGCACGCAATCCATACCAGCGTGCGTATCTGTTTGAATGTAGTATAAATTCCGGAATGTGTGTATACCACGATTTTTGGTCGATTAAACCTTATCTGATGGTAAAATCGTATTTTTCGAATTGCCGAAGGAAACTGGGGAATGATTTACGACGCGATGGCGGTAGAATCATTCAAATTAAAGGCTTAGGTCAGAGATGTTCTTTTAATAAAATAATCAATAAAATTATCGTGGACTCCGTGGGAGCTTTCGCGTAATAAGGGAATCGAAAAGGTTTTCGGACAAATGACTAAAAGTGACTTTAATTGAGTAGAGATACATCTTAAGAAGCATGAAATGCATAAAAAGACAGCTAAACGGAGCACGTACGTTTTGCAGTAATGGTTCATTCATTTTCCTTGTATTTATACGATTGTACTTTAAATAAAATTCTTTTGCAACTGATACTTCAAACTCACGATTCATTATGAATTTCGAGTGATTTTTTCACGATACAGAATTAATTCCATTTACACAGGGAAGATAAAGTTTGTATTTTATTGTAGATTACATTCGTTAACGCATAAAGTAAAAACACCTGAAAACTTGCCAAGGCTAAGAGATCATGAGGGTAACGAGGGCGAAGCGAGCGATCACTTTCAACTGCCAAGTTTGCAGAAAAAGAAGAGTTGGAAAGATACCGACGACCGCGTATCGACTTTGGATGGAAGCATCGCAACATGTTTATCTTCCTCGATGGAAATGGAAGATGTCGCAACTGCCAAAGTTCTGGAACAGTGGGAAGCTATCGAAAACACGCTTTACGAGGACGGGGAGCAAGTGACCAACACGGTTCTTTTGGAGGAATGTGTACAATGGAGAACGCAAATACCGCATTTAAGGATAGTCGGGAAGAATCCATTCCTTTCGGCTAAAAACAAATACGAAGACGTCGATAGAAATAGTATTGAAATGAAATCTAGTTCGGATCCACACGACGAAGAATTATTGTCAGAACTTAGCGGTTCGATAAAGGTGAGGAAAATCTTGTGTATTTAATGGCGGGTAATTGCGATGATATTAAAAATTAGTTATCTATAATCTGTTGCTTGCAGGAAAGAAAAGGAAGTTCGCCCAAGAATAAAGTGCAAACAACGCCGCAAGAAAAGATATTTGACATACTCTCGGAGTATATAATGTCTGAGCTGTTACCAAACAAAGAGAATGAAATCGATTCGTTAGGCGATGATTTAAGCGAAGCTTTGCAGATACGCAGGGCGTCGGTTCACAGTAGTAAAAGTTCTGCGAAGAGTACAAAGTTACATTGGTTCGAGGAGACCATTCCTCTTGATCATCGATTTCCAAGTAGCAGGGGTAGGGCGATGGAGAGTCGCGGTGTTCCGATGATAAAAGATTCTGCTCAAACGAATGTGCAAGATAATCACAGGTATGCTTGCGATATATTTATAAAAAGGCTGTATGAATTTCTATACGAAATGTATTTATAATTTGTGATAACGATAGGATAAAAAATGGGAGAGATGCTACGTCTGCCATCGAAGATAAACTTTTTAGGCCGCACACTGGTAGAAATAAGCTTGGAACTGTTTTCAATGAAAAAATTGTAGTTAGCCCTGTGCCTTATATTTTGTCCACCAAGGAAAGTTTCTCTACTGTGAAAACTACTCCGATTAAGTATATGGGACAGCCTTTAAGCGTCTCTACGTTCCAAGGCATGTAATATGTTTCCTTAAGATCATGTAAATACAAAATGCACGATAGTTTTTAGTAGTAATATTACTTTACAGTAGGTTCAAGTAGAAACATTCTTTATTTTAAAAATTCAGGGAAGTATTCAACTCCGGTAAAAATTTCAAATTACCAGTCTGCTTGGCATGCTGCTGTTTCTCCTGCTGTGTGGCCGAAAAATATAAAGCTTGCTCCGTTAGACACTTCACGACTTCCCAGTAGCAAACATAGGTTGGTAGAGAACATTAATCTTGTTATACCTATGAATAATACCTTGTATACTTATTTCTATAATTTCAGATCATTAACGCCGTCGTCAGTAATGCTGCAACGAAACAGAAAACCTTTAAGCCCCATATCTCGTTCCACTCTGCCTGTTTCTGCACAAAGTAGTCACAATAATAATACCGAAGGTTTGGAAATTCAAGGGAGACATATAATTCCTGGGCAATCGTCGAAGCTAAGCTTGTCTAATACCAATTGGGATTATAATGCTGGAAGCAGTGCAGCCCGAAAGAAGAAAAGCCAATTAAAAACGAAATTATAACGAATTACAGTCAGTTGGCTTTCGTTGAATTTTGTAAAATCACTTTCATTTCTGTTATTTGAATGTTGACTCGTCAACTAGTGTCAATAATAAGTGGAACGAGTGTAAGATTAGAAAGGTCGGATGGTTGGTTGAATTATTTGGAAAAAGAATTTTACGTTTTTATCCTCAGCCGAGTCGTTTTTCGTTTATATAACTTTAAGGAGTAAAATCATGATTGTGATACCACAGTAACGCGAAATGATGTAAAGTAACATTTTCTGTAATATACAAATACACTGTTATTGTTAAATAATGATAAGAAATCTCAATGTGTTAAAGTATTAAAACGTGTTCTAACTCTAAGAAGTATATCTTAAACTACAGACAATGAGAAAAGTCGTACACTGTTAGAAATAAGATATATATTTTAAATACTCTTGTTGTTCGATAAATGAATGTATTGTTGCAACTGTCACTACCTCACTCGATGTTTATGTGTTGTTTAATTGAATCACACGCTTTCGTGCGCAGGTGAATATATTTTTGTAATGCACACATTTGTAAAAAACTTACTTGTTGTAAATATACGATATGTGTTACGTTTTAACACTTAATTATTCGCTGTTTTCAATAATTTCGCCGTTTATTATAACTAAAATCATCATTATCCTATATAAATTATAATTAATTTGTTATAATTATTTATTACTTATTACACTTGACGGATTTATAAGTTTCTTTTGCACTCGATCTATATAATGTTTTCATTATTCACCCCTAGTGCAAAAGTGAATCAACTTGAAATATGTTCAATTTCCTCCAAAAGTAAACGTGGTGCGGAAAAAATGTATTTCAAATTTTCGATCTGCTTTTATTCAAGCAATTCCCTCTCTTTTCGCTTGCCTTACAAATTACGTTACATCCTGCAAATGTAATAGGGGAGAGGGAAGAATTTGAACAATAACAGGGATTCTACGCATGCGCCAGCTTCAGCGCGGGGACAGTAAAGCTCTCTAGCTTTTCAGTTCCGCGTGACTTTCGAAGGGGAGTGGATGTCGTGCCTGTCAGAATTTGTGTTTCACGCGTTCGCTAAATGTGCTTCTTGTCAGTCACTAAACGGTTTTCTGATTTCGTTGGCTTAATCGGGAGTACTTTCGTTTTATAATCAGCCGGCCACTTTTTATTATTTATCATATGGTGACACACGTAAAGGATTTTAACGCGTCAACGGATCCTGGCGGCATGTCCACCTACCTTAGGAACACCGACACTCATCTGACTACGTTGACAAGAATCCTAGGCGTGTGTACTGCGATTGGTAAGCGAATAATTATATTAACATTTAAAAAAAACAGGACTTGGCACCTGACGACAATTAAATAAGAACTGGATTTAAAAATCAAATGGATTACTTTCGAATAAGTTTTCATTGAATTGGGAAGAAATGTTCTATACACGCTCGTTGCGAAAAGTAATACTACTTTAGTCATATACATAGAAATTAATTTAAAAGTATCGGACGTTTTGAATTGACTTATGATCTCTTTAGAAAAGTTTTTTGCAGTGTTGCATGAAATAGGTTAGCAATGCGTTCTCGTTGCGCTTGCTAAATAGCGGGAAAGAATATGTATATGAATGAGGTTATAGTTTTCTTTCAATTTTCATCCTTGCTTTTGCGTTATAAGAAAAACTGTTGAGAACTTGTATTTATACGCGTTCTCAATTATTTATTTAGTCAGTTATTATGTACGATTATTACACCTGAAATGAGATGTAATTCGATTTTGGAAGGTTGCCCAATGTGGAGGAAATAAGCGTCTTATTTATATTCGGGAAGTCCCGTTACCGTCAGTAACCATCTGGTGGCAATTGCATTAAACAGTTTGTAGCCTTTTTCAGGTACAATTCTAATATCTAATTATTTTCTCTGAATCGCAATTTCTTGTCTCATTATTCTCACTTTTAAGTCCTCTTTTTTATTTAACTGTACTTCTGGAAGGGGTATTTAAAAATCTAAATTTGAAGTTCCTCCTCTCTCCGACGTTCGCATTCGTAGTAGAAAAGGTCAATGCTTTGGGATTCTGTTTCTCATATTTTAAGGGAGGCATTAAGTTTCTTCCGTCGCGCTTTCGCCCTCCTTGTTAACTATCTCGAATACACCATATAGACACGAAACTCGAGTACTAACAACGGCGCCAGGGGGTCGTAATTTAGTGTCGTCTCTCCAGCATCTGATAATCTTATTTTTGCTCGAACACGAGTGATAATTTTATAGGCATGAGCGTGAACCTAGGCTTCTTATGTCGCGGGGATACTTTATGAGTCTGAAATTTGAAATTCAGAGTGACAACAGCAGACACTGTTCCCCAACGATTTAGAATTAAATCATTTATCTATTTAGATCAACAACCTCAATATATTATACACTTACATATTCTATTATATATCTACTTATGATTTACAAGAAAATGTTAGATAGCAATCACCTAAACATCCTATATAAATCTCACTTCTTATAAAAGCGATCTTTAAAACATATTTGCAACACTTACAATGTATCCGTGATTTCTCGATTTGAAACTACCTACCACTTCTCGCGAACTTAAAAAATCCATTATACTTCATATTTATCACCGACAAAACAATAATATAGGATTATAGGCACTGTTTTGATGATTTTCAAAAACCAATGTAGTAATTGAAAAATTTAAAAAAGATTGACAGTGAACGTAAGACTGCCCCAGAAAGTACGCCCCCCCCCCTCCTTTTTGACTTCATGGCTACACATTTCACGATCCAAATAACTTTTGGGGACAACCTAGTTCACGACGCTGAAAGAAAGGTGATTTTTGTGAATTTTTTTAACAGAGAAAAATAAATTCGATCTTTCAATAACTTTAGGGGTATTTTAATATATGTGTATGCAATACAAAAAAAATCAATTGAAAAGTTTCAAATTTGTCGCCACGAAAGTGATTAATTATCAGGGACCCGGAACGGAACAGAAACGAAAACGATAAACGAAAAGAACGAAATACTTTTCCGGAACAGAAACACAAACGAAATGAAATTCTTAGCCCTGATGCAGGAGTGAAAACGATATACCGAAATAAAAATTCCGATTAATAACGTTGCGTATACTTCAGGTAAAAAAATTTAAATTGAGCGCTCCCCTTATTTTCATCATGTTTCGTGTCGGTTCAGACCACTGATAGGACTGACTGCGGTGCTGAGAGAGGCTTTGGGAGTCTTGCCCTCGTGGGTACGGCTTGCAACCGAAAGCATCAAAACTCTAATATTTTTTCATAAGACATAATATATAATATTCTATAATACATACCTATAATGTATAATATATTATAATACAAGTACTAAAGGCAATACAATTTTTAAAATATAGTTTTTTTTTTATAAATGAAATAACCGGTTCGGAACAAAATTTGCTTTTGTTCTGATGGAAACGAAGTATTTTTCAACTGGAACGATATTAATCGAAACGAAATTATAATTATCGGAGCTGAACCGAAACGAAACGAAAAAACATTTCGTTCCAGGTCCCTGTTAATTATTGATGCGCTCTGCCACTGGAATTGTGAAATGGCGGGGAAAATGGAGCCTTTAATTCTGTGCTGAAATAAAAAGATCGAAGTTTTTCTTAATTTTCATGAATTACATCGCCAATGACTTAAGAAAATGAGAAAAAAGTCTCAAATTGACAAAATTGTGCGACGTTAAAGAAAACGTTACGACTTTGACGAACAAATTTCTATGTTTTTATACAAAACAACGTTGTTTAATTTAATTGTTTCATAAACGTTTTTAGTTCATCGATGATAGTTGGCCATTATTTATCTAAAAAGCCCACGGGGTAAGTCGATCGTTCAAATAGTTTTTGTGCATTTCACAATTCCAGTGGGGAGGCGCATCAATGATTGATCAATTTCGTGGCGTCAAATTTGAAAGTTTTCAATTAAATTTTCTTTGTATTGTACAAACATATATTCAAATACCCCTAAAGTTTTGGTAAAATCAAATTCATTTTTCATTTTTAAAAAACTTCGCAAAATCACAATTTTCAGCGTGTTAAACCAGGTTGTCCCTTTAAGTTGAATTCTGATCTTATTACAACCCTTACTCTTTCAAAGGAGTAATACTAACAGCGAATAAAACAAGCACATAAATACCATAATTAATGCTATCGGTTGAAATGGAGAAATGGACCACCGTGTCCACCATTTAACAACTTGTAAGTATCAACCACACTACCCCAGCATTTAATCCAGATCGCCTACCGCGCTGACATCGCACAAACGGGCTCGAAGCAATTCTCGACTATTAATATTTCGTGCCCTTAAAGACCCTAGCGGATAGGCGAGGCGAGTAGCAGCTCCTGCTTCGCCGTACACGCGACAATCTAAAGAAAAGGGGTCGGTGATGCGCGGCCACCCTCCGCACAGGGTGGCAACGCGATTTTCATTTTTCCCACCCGCCGGGTATCCTAACCCAGACCTAACCACGTCGTGTGTTGTCCCCGTGTTTGCAGAACTTTAAGGGAATCGAGTTTTCCCCGCGATCTCTCGGCGTTATCGTTCCACGCTGGTATCAGTCCCGGAGGCAGAAAAATCGCGAGGATTAGGCGCCGCATATTTCTCCCGTTCCCCCGCGTCGCCCTGCAAATATTTTCCCGTCGGTGTCCCCGGTAAAACGCTTGAACCGAAACGCACCCATCCGTTCCCGAAATATTCCGTTTTTGCAACGAGATAACAAACGCGGTGTAATTCCCGGCGAGGAAATCGCGACCTCCGCGCCGAACTCCTTCGACCCTGACGCCACGCTAGAAGTTAGATATCGCGGGCGAGATAAAAATGAATTTTGGTCCCAAGCCCGATTTTACGCGCCGTGGGAGAAAGAGTCGCTGGACCGTTTGCTTATCGAATTTCACGGGGCAATTTCGAAGCCGCCGATGCTCGCGCTGAAACTCGGATTGACGATTTTAGTCCCTTGCTTGTTCTTTTACTCTCCCTTGTGTCCATTCTGATACGGGTTTCCACTGTTAATTGGATGGGAGAATGTATCGATTGCGCGATATCGTGTAAAAGTGAACGAATGGTGAATCGTTCCCTCGGTAACGTATGGGGGCGAGCTTCTCTTTACCGTGTAAACAATATTAGAATTGTTGTGGAATTACTTCGGACCCGTGGCGCACTCAAGATTTAATTTTGGGGGAGGCGAGTTGGACGGATACAAATATTTTTAATGCAAAATTTTGTATAAAGAATGAAATCGAGTTTTCTCTTTTTTTTTACAAAACTCTTGAATTACTTCAGCCGTGGTTACATTAATCTCCTTTTTCCCTTTTCTCCATAGAAAACTGTTATAACCTAAATTTTAAAAGTTGTGGCATAAGAATTAATATTTTCGTTTAAATGATTTTGGTTATAAATAACCATTATCGATGACGGATATTGATTTTGGTTACGAATAACAATTATTGGCAATCGAAATATTTTTTGGCCACTAATAATCATTATTGACGACGGAAATATTTTTTGTAATAACTGAATGTAATAACTGTTATTGACGACGGAGATTGTTTTCGGTTACGAATAACCATTATGGATGACCAGAATTTTTTTGGTTACGATTGTTCGGAATCGTTGACAAGAATTTTTTTGGGTTACGGTACAACCAATATCTATTGTGGGAATTTTATTTTGGTTACTGCGTTTCCAATATATATTGCGGGAATTTTTTTGGGGTTGCGGTATAACTATTGAACTATAAAGTATCTGGAATGCGAACTGTGGGTATTAGGAGCCACGGCGCGCTATTGAAAAGAGATAGTTATAGAGCGTGGGATGCTGTTTCACTCTTACACACACACATCTATGCCTGCCAATACTCAAATTTATTATTATTATTATTATTAAACATATTTATTCGACAAAACAAGCAGAACACAACGAAGAAAAAGTAAACAACGATAAAAGCAAAGGCGATGTTCAGTCGGGGACTGTTTTTCAACTTAACCTAAGAAATTTACTACAGGATTTCAATTTACTACTCGTAAATGTACTTCTATCCTGTAGGAAATTTGAGTATAGGCAAGCATAGATGTGTGTGTAATGCCGGGTTTACACCAAGGCGAACACGAACAAAAACATTGTTCGCGATCGTGTTCGCCTATTCTTGCCGTGTCCACACCGCCGCAAACATGAACAAAACTCAGTGTACGCATCGTATGTGAACGTTTTGTTCTATTTGCGGCGGTGTGGACACGGCAAGAACAGACGAAAACGTTCGCGAACAATGTTTTTGTTCGTGTTCGCCTTGGTGTAAACCCGGCATAAGAGTGAAACACCATCCCACGCAGTGCAACTATTTCTTTTCAACAGCGCGCCGCGGCTCCTAGTACCAATAGTTCGCATTTCAGATATTCTATAAATCAATAATCATACCGTAATCAAAAAAATTCCCGCTAATATATATTGGTTACGCCGTAACCAAAAAAAATTCCGCAATATATATTGGTTACGCCGTACCAAAAAAATTCTCGTCAACAATAATGGTTATTCGTAACCAAAAAAAATTCTGGTCATCGATAATGGTTATTCGTAACCGAAAACAATTTCTGTCGTTCATAACAGTTATTCGTAACCGAGGACAATTTCCGTAAAAGAGATAAATCTTAATATTTTTCAATCGCTTGATTTTTCGAAAAATTGATGCAGTATTTAATGAAGACTGACTTCCATTTAAATAAAAATGAACTTTTTCTCAATGATTTATTTCGAAAAAATTTAAAAAATAACTGTATTTCTGGTCTCTGCTTTTCTCTGGGGGGGGGGGGGGGGGGGGGCCTTGGCCCTTTGCTCCCTCTGTAGCTCCGCCACAGCTTCGAATTATAATTTCCTAATTTCCTCAAATTACTCAGAAACGAAGGAGATACCACTCTACCCTTGAACAAGTTAAAGTACATAACTTACATTAGCAGTGGTCAATAAAATTATAAAATTGTTTATAACCAGCCAAGACTTTGCTCTCGCGAAGAGGTAAAGTGCAGGAAGAATGGTACAAGTCTGCGGGCTCTTAGCAGCGTTCTCGACGCGTAAAAAGTTCTGCGCCCGTCGAGGGCTAATTGTCCGCAGCTAAAGCCGAGAATGTACGAACAGTTTTGTAAAGTAACCGCGCCGTGAACGGGCTACAATACCGTTTTCGTGTCGTCGTTGTTGAATGCGGTGTATGGGGCACGACGAGTATCCCAGTGGTAACGGCGGCTGGTCTGGTGGAGTTCCTCTTTAATTCATAGGTTGAAAACAGTAAATAGTTGAAGACGGAAGCTGCGCGCCCCGCTGCCCTGCAGCGTAACGCTCGGGGCAGCCTATTATTCCTGGATGAATGGGCCGGGGCCTTTCGCGGCTGAGCGTCGTCGCGACGCTGCTGAAACACCGTCACGGTGACGTCGAGGAAACGCTGAATCGCTGCTTTCCCTGGCGGTATTAATTACCCGCGACAATCCCGATTTAGGCAGCCTTAATTGATAATAGGTGACGGTCAGGGTATTGAATCGACCTGTACCAGCAATTAACTCGACCAATGGCACGGATGAATCGCAGATGTCTTGGCGTGTTTGCGCCTCGTATGATGCTGCGAATCTTGGTAGATTGGTGTTTGCAGGGGCAGGGGCTTAGTGGCTAATCTGGGGTGTACTTCTGCGGTGGGTGAAACGATGCTTCTGAGGGTGGAGACCACAAAATGTGTCCTCTGTTGCATATTACGGGGCGCCACTTATTTGGTCACATTCCTAGGTACTATAGGGGTGTAAACCCTAAAACAACATTGTGGGGTCGTCGCCGACCTCAGAGAATTTTAATGCTTCATACAAACCTGTCAATATATGCTGGCCTTCTTTACAAAGGGGTCTGGATGCAAGAAATATTTTGGGGCCCCAAACAATTTCTCCACGGGGAATAAGCTTAATGTTTTCTTCGTGATAACAGAATAAAAGCATAACGTTATCTTCGTGATAACGAAGAAAGGATGATAATAACAATAATAATAAAGAAATAAATAAATGAAATTGGCATTTAAATATATGACTTTTTTATTGCCATATCATTAATAATATTTGATTATTATATTAGAAATTATATTCTAATTTCTTTTTTGACAGTCCTCGCGTACTATGGTATGGTTACTGCAAACACAATTGTGGTGTGTCTGTAGTATTGTCAGTGCTGTGTTTACGGCGTGAAATTCAAGTCGGTTTATAAAATTGAATCAATTTTAATCAAATAAAAATAAATTTATTTTTTATTTCTTCCTTTTTCTGGGACCCCTGTGGCTGACCCTCAATAGACGTTAGAATATATATCAAGCTTTGACTTTCAAATTTCGATTTTGTTACTGCAAACCTGTATGCTGTAAATAACTTCTCTAAAGGTACCTAAAGAGAAATACAAAAGAACTTTTCGGCCACGTTAAGTGAAATTTGAAATATGCAAATTTCAATTCGGAGTCGCCCGCGACCTCAGGATGTCAGACATACTCTAAAAGTGTCACGGTGTCTTTCTAGGGTTAAAGTACATTGGTACTTATGGACATTAGTCCAGAAGGTATGCTGAATGCATTCCTAAGGACTTGACTCGAGGGAAGATACTTAACCCTTCGTGGTTACACGGGGTGTATTGTAACCCAAGAGCAATTTTCGATTTGAAATATTGCACCTTTACGTCTTCCAAAGAGGATTTGTCTCAAAAAAGAAAATAAAAAAAAAATTTTAAAATTGGTTTTTCCCGCAGCCATGGAAAATCGTTCATTTTCAACTACAAATTTTATGATATCAAAATTTACATTTCTAGAAAAAGACTATTAGACCATGACTGTATAAGTATTACGAATGTACAATTAGCACTGAAAAGTTAAAAGAATCAAAAATACGAAAATGGTAACTCAAAAATGACGCTGGGGTACAGTGAACCCCGTATGACCAATTTGTGATTATAAGAGGGTGTGACCACGAAGGGTTAAGATGCGTTACCGACATTACGTAACGCGACGTTACAACAAACTCGCTGAAACTCGGAAACACTGTCATTTCGGACATACGTTTGTGTGAATTTTTGCTTATTAGTTTTCTGTGCTAAATGCCACCTGGTATAATTGTTGGGGCACATTGTAGAAATGTCGATGCAATGGCAAATTCAATTACGGTAAGAACCGATTGGGTTGCACATGATTATTCATTTTCCATTGGCAAGCTCACATTGTTCCTTTGGCAAATGACAGAAAGTTTGATTGAAAACGTGTTCCGCAGAATTTCAGATCAAATGTTGTAACTTGTCATTGCTGTCAAAGTACTAAAGTACATTGAAACGTTGTAAATTTACAAGGGGAGTGCACGAAATAATGCGAAACAATTTTAACGACTAAAATATTGCGCGTATGCTTTGCCTTTCACGTAAGCGCTCAAGAGTTTATGAGATATTAAACAACAAACATCGCATAACAAAGTTTCACAAATAAAGGTGTATGTATATGTTTGTGTTTCCTTTGGAAACTATGAAATAATCAAATTTAAATACAAAAAGAATAATCCTGAAACACTGTTTACTATAGAAATTCAAACCAAAATAAAAAAGTAATTACATCTTCTAAAACGAACCTTCAACTCGAAATTGATAGATCTCAAAATTCTTCGATTCCATCCACTCAGCTGTATGGTCTTGCTAGAAAGAAGTTTCAAGTGGCAAGCACATATTGAAGTAGCGAGTCAAGCATCATCTTCATTTTTAAATATCTCGTAAACTGTCAAGTGTATACTCAAAAGATCAAGAATGGTTGCAATATTTTTTGCTTACTCTGTCTACTTAGAAAGTTACGTTAAAATCGATGCGCAGCACTTCATGCGGTCCCTCCCTCGGTAGTAAATACTAGAATTCGAGTGTCTTTCATAGGAAACATCGTGTGGCATCGGTACGAGCGTCACAGTTCCATAATTGCGATGAAATTTTTCATAATTCGAGTATTCAGCGAGGACAAAGAGCCGCTGATAGAAATTTCATTTCGACACATAGAAAGCTTTCACGGTTCTCATTAAAAACTTGGTTTCCGTGTTCGATGCAATATCACTCGGAAAATAGTTTTCATACGAAATTTTTTCTCCCGTTCGTAATTAAATCATGGCACTGTTACGTTTCAATCTCCATGAATTATAACTGGAGATTTAATGCGTGGGTCGCAAATAGTGTCCGATGCAACGGCGTGGTGATACGTGGCAGAAAAATGACGAAGAAAATGGAAAGAAGCTTTCACATGCGTAATATTCATACAGTATTTATTTGTTTTAAAGTGTGGAAAGATTTTGTGAAATTGTAAATATGCTTTTCATAGAATCGTTATAGCGTGTCTGATTGTATATATGTTTAGAAAAACAATACGAGGTTAGGCTCCATTGCGCCAATGTGTCGATAAGTTTGAGTGATAGCAAAGTACTTACCTAATTTGAAATATCGGGAATTGGTTAATTGAAGTAGCCTATACATTCAAGGCTAACTTAAGGGAGTATTCTACTGTGACATACGATTTTTTAACATTTTTTACGATTTTTTGTGGACTTATTGAAAGATTTGGTGTAAGTAGAATTTTCTTAACTAGAACTGTTTGCAGAATTATAAACGTGTTTTTCTCAAAACGATGTTTTAGAAGATTCTACTTGACCCATTGGGCCCAGTTTGTGCACACATCTTCAGCAGACGTGTCGCTATCGTTACTAGCAGAATTAGAGCGAAATATTTTTCTTTTCCATTTTTTTTTTAAAAAATCGAAATACTTTTCTTTTCCATTTTTTTTTAATTTTATAGCCTGAAAAGGACGAAGAAAAATCGCGAAGGCGACATTTAATGTTCAAATTGCAGGGATTTTAAGAATTTTTGAAATTCCTATCCAAATCTGCTACCAACGAAAGTAATGCCCGAATAATTTAAGAATCTTTTTGTTTTTTTTTTTATTTTAGATGAACCCGGACCAGAATCATGGCAATAAATCGAGCATTTTTTCGAGGTGGTCGGCTTTGTTGAGCTGTGGTGCCACTTTTATTTCATATTTCCAACCTCCCAATAAAATTAGTAATAGTTTAAAATATAATAAACATGCAGTAAAAAAGTTCAGCATAAAAATCTTTCATTAAGTCCATAAAAAAAATTAAAAATCGCATGTCACAGTAGAATACCCCCTTAATCTTTAAATGTTTAAATGTTTAAATGATAAAATTGTTCTTTGTCCAGCTTATTAAAGTATTTTTCAAGACCTACTGCTCTTTTTCGAACGACGGAAGCCATCCTGTCGGATTTGGTGGGTGAAATATTGCGATGTCGTGGAAGGACACATAAAGAGCACGAGATAGATTATTGCCGCGCTTGTCTGTGGACTTATTAGAGGTCTGCCATCCTAATAAGGCTTCCTTTTGTCAAATCCACTGTACACTGGTAAATGTTCCGATATAGATAGGTTTAGAAGCCACTCAGATTCGAATGGGACATTGTCATTAATCTAATGTGTGAGAGGAAATGTAGCGTTGCTGTCTGAAGCGTGCTGTGGAATCCGATGTGCAATAAGTAAAAAGTTTCTGGTCGATGATGGAGTATCGAGTGGCGGTGGTCACGCGGGAGAAGCCAAAGTCAAAGCTGCAAGTCCGTAACAAAATATCCAATTTATCCTCGTTACCGAGTTACAGCAATTGAAAGTTTATCCTCCGGGGTGCAAGTAGATTGGTCGACGCCGACACTATCCATTTTCTCTCATTTCTGCCTCCGACTCGGTCGTCTTCCCCGTTTTCAGTTTACAACCACTGCCCCTGTATGACCACTGGTTACATTCGTGGCCGATTTGATCGATATTTCTCAAACGGTGGTTAGCTTAGCTTTATTCTAGGATTGGAAATTGTTCTTACTAAATTTGCAACTTCAAATGATCTTCGAATTACTTTTTAGGATTGCACATCCTTATTGGGAAATTGGGAAATATTAAAATTGTTGAAATATATGAATTTTCAATAAGTTTCTTACAATTAATAATTTAAACAGACTTTTAATGAATTCTTTTGCAACGTGGATTGAGAATGAGTATACGGGTGTCGCAGTAATCATAGTACAAGTAGAAAGAGGTTAAATCTTGATGCAAAAGCAAATCGGAAACTTCGAATAAAATTTTTCATTCGACCTCCTGTTACCAAACAAAGGAAATGATATTGAAAGTTCGTCCGATATGCTTGCATGCACTTCACTAATTGTAAATGTGTATCTAACGAATAAATGCGAGGTGGGATGATAGAATTATTTATATTCAAGAGGAACACCTGTGCTTTGAGACGAAGAAGGCAGAGATTCTTAAGCAGATGGGGATCTTGGTTAAAGGAGCAGAAAGTATTCAACAGAGTTGGGCATTACCTAAAGTTTTTATTCGAATAATTTCGAATAAGAATTACGAATAAAATGAAGTTATTCTCGAATATTATTGTAAGATAATTCGAATACAAATTTATTTCGAAAAGAAAAAGATCGGTTAGATTGTTGTAGAAATCAATAGTTTCAACAAATTTCAATATATGTATATAAAAATCTACAAATTAAATACACAAAAGTGTAATTCCACATTTTCAATTTATTTCTCCACTATCAATTAACCCTTTCCAGTTTATGCCATAATTACCAACACACCCAGTATACTAATTGACGGTTCACGTTGCAAATCCTATGACACGGTGTTCCCTAACTCACCCCCGTGCGTGGCATCCCTTTTCTAGGTAGGGTATCGTATTTTCGACGCTTCATTTCCACGCAGATGAGCTGCCGCGCTTGCCTGAGCCATACGCGCTGTAACTACTGAAAGGAGGTCAGAGATGGTACGCTTTACTACTGCCGAACAGTTTCATTCTCCGGGAAATCGCGCCGCCGCGTGTGTGCGTGCGATATTGCGCCCCGCAAACACGTTCCGCGCTTTGTGTACATAGTTATTAAAAATTTCTTATCATCCCTTTTTCGGCAGAACGTGTCTGGCAGCCGTGTTGCGCGGAGAAATTGCGGTAACGTGCGGCAACTCCAGTTCTAGCGAGCTAATAATTTTCGAGAGATTGTTTTGCTTCCATTGTTAAACGGTTGTACTGTTTTTCTGTTAATGCTCGCTTAAGCGATGTTAAACGCTAGACAAATTGTGGTAGAAATGCCGCGGTGGGAATTCAGTTTTTTGAAGCGTGAAAAGGGATAAGAAAATTAGATTGAGTTATTTTATTTGATTATAGAATAATAATAGTTGTGTTATATCCTTTATAATTTCAGATCTTCTTTTATTTATAGAATAATAATAATTCTGTTATATCCTTTATAATTTTAGTTCTCCTCTGTTCTATTTTGATTACCACACTGAATCGAGGAATACCTTTTTCACTTTCATTTCTGATAGTTAAGTCATCAGTCATCTGTTAACTGATTACGAGTTGAACGTTGCAGCAGTAATGAAAGAATTTTTTAGATCGAATTGACATTAATTGGGGAATTATATTGTTCCTGAGGGATCTTCTTTGTAAATCATTAAATAATCCTTTGAATGAAATAACATTTATTTATATCTAAAAGTGTTACTGTATAAGTCAGATGTTTTTGTTGTGACACAAGCGGTTTTTGAATTGTCGTGCGTTGAGAGGTTCTTATTGATCCTGTCAGACGTTCTCGAAATCCCAATGAAATCCATGAAAGTTGTGACTTCCGTGTAAGTGACCCGTAGTTCAATGAAATAAATACGGCACGACTGAAGCACCACCGACAATTTACTTGGAGTAAACAGAAAGTTAGTTTCCGTTTCTAACTTGTTCAACTTGGGATTTAACAAGTTCCACGAACTCGCATTTTGCGTTGCGGCTTAATTAGTTCTATAGCGCGTCCTGTGTTAAGGGGATTGCTGTTGCGTCAATTTCCTCGCGATATCGTTATACATAGTTTGCCCAATTCTGGCGATGCATTTGAAATCAACTTCGTTTTAAATTTTACGAACGTTGTGTCACGTGAACACTTTACTGAACTGTGATACGAGTTTAATGATATTTATAATAATTTAATCATACACGTACGCGAAAAAAATTTCAAATAATTACATAACGTTATTTTCCCCGACACAAACTAAATGCAAGCGTGTGGAACCTGCACAGCTTTGACATTAGAGTAAACGTAGGTAATTTGCATACGCTATGTGAAAGAATGCAATTTTCGGGCTGTGTCTACATGCGTAAATAACACTGACAACGTGATCAAAGGGTTGTTCATTCAAACAGAATGATCGATGCTTTGCAATGTATTCGTGGCGTTCAACATTTAACATTTAACTTACTTTTTGGAAACTCATGTGCCTTTTATATAAATTCGTGAAAACCGTAGGTCTTCTAAATAAAAGTGGAGTAAAGCAATGAATTTTTTGCAAAACACTACGTTCTCTACACCCACTATTGCTAGGTCATGCATTAATCACAGATTTAATTGATAGGGTTAATTCGAAACGATCCACGTATTCTTTCAAAGCACTGTAGCACACTTTTATTCGAAATTTTATAATGTTTTTCTTTTGAAAATAATTGATAAATTGAAATTCACCATTACTCAGATAGGTCGTCATGCAAACTATTTTATGTTTCAAAAGAGAACATGGAAATTATATAATATAATTTTGGAAAAACGTGATCCGATATCAACGTGCAATAGATTAAAAAATAAAATATATTAATTCGCAAAGTATTTATAGATTGTACTTCTCAAAATTTCATTTGTAAGGCACCCTTAAAATATTAACTAAATTTCTTTGAATATACCTTCGAAAATATCTTTGAATACATTTTTGTGAACGTTAGCTTCTATTGTTCGTATCAAAGGACGTCGACAAAGGAGAGAATCTGCGAGCCTCCATTATCCAATTCGTTTTGTCTATCACTGTGTTCGGGTAAATGGAGTTCTACTACATTCCAATAAGATTTCGCCCGTGCCTGATGTCTGAATAACCATTCAGTGCCCGCTTTTAGGCGAGTAATGAATGAATGCATCACATGAACCGCAGGGGTAGCGAGTAAAATATAATTCGAATATTAACTGAATAAAAATTTGCCCAAATCATATGCAACTTTGATAGGAATAAAATAGCGAACGTGATATCGAAATACTTCCTTCCAACAAATAAGTGCAAACTGAGTAAAACAAAACAAAAATAAGTAAAGATTATAAAACTGAAACCATTGAGTAATAAAATAGTATACACTACTAACTAAAAGTTTGATGTCACTTGTCGATGTTTATTACAATTGCAATAAATATTAAAAAATTTACTTCAATTTTTAAACTAATTTTATACTTTCAACCTGTAGTGCACGTCTCTCATTTATTTCATCAAACTTCAATATTTAAACTGAAAAGCTGAAATTTCAGGAAATTTCTCGTATTAGGAAAGTGTCGTGTTAACAAAGCAGGCGTATTATAGTACCTAACGCGCGTTTATCTTCGTTTCAGCGTGTTGTCAATTTGGCGTCGGTGAAGTTAAGTACATTGTAGGGATCGCAGAGGGTCGAAATGAGATAGTAATTACGCAGGCCAGCGATAATTTATCGGCAATGGCAGGCCGCATTTGCTATTCGTATCAAAGCGTAAACCACGGCTAATTTGGCCGCGCTCGATGTGATTACGTTACTGGGAATCAGAGCCCCGATACAAATTATATCTTGTGCGGGTCGTGTACGGGAACGCAACGTGTGCGGCGGCCTGAATGTGTCCGACAATTGATAATGTACCGATACCAGCGATAAGAGAATCCAGTTTGTTTTGTGTGGACGGTGCGCGTTTCGCGCGGCCATGCTTTCACCTACCCGTTTAGCGACGACTGCTTCAAATGCGCGCAGATCAATTTTGGATCGCTTTTGGATGAATTTTAAAAAAGTTACATTCGAAATTTTAAAAACGATAGCAGGCACTGACGATTGCACATAAATTAATAATTAGGTACACTGTAATGTCATTTCATGAATATTTCACTCTAGAATAAAAGTGTGTGGTTGCTATGCTACAATAGCTGAATATCGAACTTTTGTGAATTAGCACCTGCAATGTAAAATATAGATAATATGATATAGGTATGTTTCACCCCTTAATATTAAAATTGGATTAGGTCTGGCTTCTCAAAATTAGGATTGTCTATATCTCCTATTACCCATATCTTAGCTTTCGGTATTTAATAAGATCCAATAAATGAGAGTGATATCGGTGCACTAGTTCGGTCAATTAATCAAGTTTATTGGAATTATTCTATATATACAGTCTAAATTCTAATTATATTATTTAATAAGATATGAGAAATAGAAAAATGTCTACTGTCCCTCGTGGAAAAATATCCAAATTAACGGAGACACTGCGCATTTTCGCGAGGCAACTTTCTTGCGAAGACCATTTAGCCGGCTGGGTGCTGTTTATATAGTGTTCCGCGTACCGTGAAGTGATAGCTTGGAATCCTCCAGTGTACACTTGACACGGAAACAACGTCACTTCGCAGTGCTGCTGCATTTCTAATATTCCGACGGATTTTCGTTTGAAATTCTAACTTGATATACGGGACGCACAGGGTTGCAGATTTATTGCGGTTCCTCCGTCTCTTCGGTACAGCAGGAAAGGCTTAAAGTCCGATTTACGGCGGATAGGACGTTTTATCGGTGTGGGGGAATAATTTCGTACGACTGTAAACGTAATGTTTCGTATCGGTTATAAAAAATGTCTGGCGGTAAAAAATTCTAATGGTAAATTTAAATATAAAATAAATTGTCTCTAAACACCTTTTATTTACATGTGATTTAATCTGAGGATTTAATCTGTATCGTCACTAGGAGTTTATGAAAAGAGGTTTGAATCAAGCCATTATAAAAGAGGGGCTTGCTTGTTGACAAATTTGATATAATTCGTATACTTACAATATAAAAATTATGTTTCCTTTTATTTTGGACATATTTTAAAGTATTATACTTTAACTAAAAGAACATTACATGTACTTCTGCTGTATAATTTATTAATACACAAAGCAATAACAATTTTATAGCCACTCCTCCAACATCCGAATATCCATGGAGACAATCGTACATGCGTGGCTCCAGTTTCTAATTCAATATTCCCGAAGACACGACTAGGGAACAGTTTCCAAAAGTACACACAGAAGTCAGAAGAAAGGACGAAACTTCCTGATAGCCTTACGAAGGCAAAGAAACAGGGTGTACTCTATAAAAGCAATACAGAAGCAGAAGGAGGAGGAAGTTTGATACGTGGATTGTTCCTTTCCGTTTTCTTTCGAGAGAACTTCAAGGGGGAACTAATCTGATGCGCAGCAGTTGCGAGGGACACGTCGTCGGGCAGCTGGCTTTTTTCTGGGCGAAAGTGGTCTGGAGAATAGCTTTGAATACGGAAGTTAGTCAAAGGGGGTGGCGTAGTCGCGAAAAACAGTGCAAAGATGGGCAGAGCAGAGTTCTATGGAGAGCTATTTGCACTGTGCGCCAGTAAATCCTGCGACACGATCTTCCGCCAGTAAGCTCGATGTATAGGGTTTAGTTGTCTCGACATACGAGACAATCTCTGGAAAGGTGTAATGCTCCTCCGTTGCGCGCTTGTGCGCGACGAGGAAAAGAGGCCTTTTGGTATTCAAACGTTTAGCTTCAACTCGTGACGTTTGTTTCCGCCGAGTGTCAGAGCCTTTTCACGCGAGATACTTGGATGGATCGCTGGTTATATGTATCTTGGATACGTTCTCGCGAGCATTATCTTCTTCTATCTTCGTTAAAGGGGCACTATCTGGAACGTGAATTGCGCGAGTCACAACTTCTATGGCTTGTGACTTGAATTTCGATATATTTGCGTTTTTACTACTTAATTTGGCTTCGTTAAGGGGACTAGGCAGTCGAAAAATCTATTTTTATTGTATTTTTCGAAAGTACTATCTTTTCTGAATAAAATGCCGTTTGGTTTATAGTAAAATTCGCAAAATTGTAGATTTAGCAGCTAAAAACGTGAAGCGGCAACCTATAGCCTCGCCTTTGCCCAGAAACTTTAAACGCGTTTTTTTCGAATATTTTTTTTCTTTTCGTTTTTTCCTGATTGCGAACGAACGGAGGTTCAGATCGACTCGAAAAAATTAGAAGATGTGTAAAACATGTGCCATTTCGCCGTAAACCTCTGATATGGTCCGTAAAAATTCGAGATTTTCGTAAAAAAATTAAGAAGTCACTGGATTTTGGTAGTGCAAAAATAAGAATGAATTTTTCTCGGAAAAATCGCAGTTTTTCAGCCACCAATCGCATAATTTCGATTTAATATTTGTTTATAAAGGTTTGCGCGGATACTATGAATCCAACAAACAAGAATCTCACCTTTAAATTGGTTTACATCACATTTTAAGACCGATATTAAGGCAAAACGACAAAAAAACTTAAAATATTTACCCATCTGCAGCACCACTTTTAAAGCACATATATATTTCTTACCATTTTTTTCCAATCTGTATGTTAGTAATAAACATTGGGTAAAAGGATACATGTGGGTGTCCTTTCATTTTTTTACAAATAAATAAAGGACAAGGGTCTCTCTCTCGCGAAAAACGACTGTCTAGTCCCCTTGACGGAGCACTATCTTTGACAAGCGAGCATATCTAAAACGCTATTTGTGAGCCGGAGAAAGCTTCCATGACACGCGACTGGTATTTCACATCTATTTCGAATCATATACATATTTCAAATTACGACTTGCAGTGGGCCGAATATCTCGAGCAAACCTCTATCATTTCTAGTTGATAGCTTTTCCAATCGCCATAAATCAATTCCATAATTTTCCGACTTTCAGGGACGTTCGGTTTCAGTGCAAAAACGAAATCAATGGCCGTTCGCGTCCATCCCCCACGGCTAACCCTGTTGAACCCTGTTGCAGATAGAATCGAGCTCCCGCAACCACCACTAATTTGCATTTTTCTTTTTTTGCCTCGTGCTCTGTGACATTTGAACGCGGAAACACGACTCGACACGGTGTCTGGAAGCATTTTCGACCGTTGAAAGAATGGTTACCAGGCCGATCGGGTAAACGGTGTCGGACCGTCCGTTTCCCCGTCGCTCGATTATCATTAAAATGCAACGGGGCCTGAATGATTCGCGCGCGCGCGTAGTTATTTCGAGGGGCACGGGAACGTTTTACGAGAACCGTCACCCTGGAAGATTTATCTTTTCACGTGTTTTCGTTAGGCGAACACGGGCGAAATGAAGAGTCATTGAAGCCTCTGTTTACCACGGGGCACGGTGACGTACGGCATTGTAGTATCGCGCATTGCCACATAAATGAGCAGGCGTCCCGCTATGCCGCGGCAGCGTCCGTATTTCATGGTTCATACGCCGTGAATTATTCCTCTGCCGTTATACCCATTTTTCATCGCGCTGCGCCGGAGTCGATCTACTTTAGCTCGGGTAATCGGGATCCTATTAATGCTTGATTCATGGCAGTGCTGCCAGCACGATCTTTGATCAGGCACACGTTATTACTTGTCTGTTCCCCTAGTTTCTTTTAATTTCTGCTTATTTTGTTTGAAATGTGGGGTAATGCTTCTTGTAATGGGGTACGTTAGGTGTGAGCCTTCGATTGGGTCGGGGCACAATCGAGCTTTTTTGCCGCTCCGGGCAAAAATGATTTTTGCCGCCCTTTATATTTAATTATTTTAAAATACAATTTTTTGTAGGTATTTATTGAATAACAAAGGCCTTTTGTTTTATAAAAATTAATATTCACAGAATAACAGTAACAAAATAGAAATCAAATGTAGTAACTTCAAAAAGTTTCACTTTTTATTGGGTTTTATTCATCTTCATTTTCTCTTTCTACCAATTTTGTCGCTCTGGGAAGCTCCCCTGCTTGTGCACCCCAGCTTGGGTCCTGGATTGGGTTTGAATTTTATGAATAATTAGTGCATACTATGTGTACTGGGCACAGCTTAAAATTTAGCGAGAAAATTAAGTTCAAAGCCTCCTTTTTAATGTGGGCCTCGGATATATTAATACTTACATTCAAGTAAGTATAAAAGTATGTAGTAATTAAGTGGCAGTTGCAACAACTTTTATTTGATTAATCAAATAATACAGCCACGTTTTATATTTCTGAAAATTGATTTTTCCAAAATAGAGTCTTGTATAAAAGAATTTTATAACGCATTTTCGAGTCTATTCTTTCAAAGCAGAATTAATTATTTTCTCAATGTAGGGCGTATATTGCATACATTAAATGGAGTTCGTAGACAGTTGACTTATTTTACTGATTTAAATGAATGTAGCTTATTTGCCAGACACGGTGATCGATACGTAATACGATTGGAGGGCTACTATAAAGTCGAATGAGTAACCAATGGTGGAGCTATAAACTGGTAAATGGCCATTCTTATAGAACGATAAGATATCCACTTGTTATCTGGAAATAATACAAGAATTTCGCGAAAGTTTCTTGTTCTGTGGTTGAGGATGATGGGTGGGCAGTCGACAATTGCAACGGAACCAATGGAGTTACGACTGCTGCTCGTAGAAACCAGGATTTAACTGTTCGTATAAAGCGTAGCTTGAGAAAGCTGCCAGCAGAAACTCTCCTCCGTAGTTTGCCTACTTTACAGCCGTTCTAACTGTTAACTACCGTGGTGTTTTGGAGCGTCGCGTAACTTTATGGCGATATGATACGCACAATGCTGTGGCAGTATCTAGCGATACTTCCTTCGTGTCTCCAAATTCCTTCTCTAGATCGTAAATTTTATGAAAAGTCGACAGTAACTCTTCGAAATCGACAAGCTTTCTAAAGAAATGAATACAGTATTTAGTTTCTCATTATACGCTTTTGGTATTTTATTTCCCCATATTTAGTACGTATTCAAAGATTTAGTTCTCATTTCACTAATTTTAGGACACATGTTTATTAAATAGATATAGTTAGTTCTGTTCAAAATGTTATATTCCTTGCAGTGGATGTTAAGTTTACTGGTTTAAATTTGGAGTTGTTGCTAATTGTTTTTCAAGTTCTGTCTGAAATTCTTAATGCATAAAAACTATAACCGGCCTGTACGGTAGCAATGCGAAAGAGAATGGTATAAGAAAGCAAGGAGAAGAGGTCAGTGTATAGTTAGACATGCTTCGTAACCAAAACTATATGAATTATATCTCTTCGCAATTTTTCGTACGATCTAAAAAATTGTGTGGAGTAATTATTACTCTGATAGATAAACCCTTTAGGCACCTGCAGAAATGTGGTAACAATCTCATTTACAAATTTTATGTTGCATGCTGATCAGTGAACAACTGTGCCAATATCGTTAGCAGATTTTCTGCGAAACTTTTATAATAGGATTAATTAAACATTCTCCACACTATGGCATCAGGCCATAAATCGACTTGTATTCTGTCGCTGACAATGTCACAATATATATTGTTTAACAGACTCGGTACTCCTTTTGTTCTTAAAATATTATGAAATCACACTTTTCACTTTTACTACCACTAAAACTGAATATTTCAACCACGAGATTCTGCTCCATAAAAATCACCCGCACGAGTGCACACTTTAACCAAAAATCTCTTTTATATTATCCACGGGATTTAAAATCCTCAAATTCAATGCAAACTGTGCCCCGTTATCCGTACCATTGCGCATTATTGCATCGGAACGACTCGATTCAGAAGCAGATTTAGTGAAATGCGCTGTATTTGTGCTTTTATAAAATTTCCAATAATTCTCCAGTCGTAATGTTCGAGAAATAGACGGAGACGAGTTTCCTTACAGAATATACACCACCCTTCAAAAGTTTAGATATACATACTGGTGGCACAAGTCTCCTTAAACCTTTACTCTAACAATTCTAATCCTAAATTTCAATTAAAATCAATAAACTACGAAACACTTCTTAACCAAAATTTTCCATAATTTTGCACTCTTGACACTAATTCATGTAACTTTGCTTGTAACATAGTTTTCTAACTATACTGCAAGAGCTTTCATCAGTGATCCCTTACAACAAAACATAATCTAATTCAAACTCTGAAAAATGAATTTTAAAATCCAGAATATTTACACTATAGGGCCACAAATAATTTTAAACGCGATACAAGCTTATTACCATTGTACAGGAGTGGCATTGTTAATTAAACAATAAACTCGCAAGTGTATAAAGGTAACTAAGGCGGAGTCAAACATTGGACTCCGTAATTCGTGCTTGAATTGGAATACAAATTCGGTATGTGTACCGAAACTTTTCAGCGTTAGTGCACCTGAAATGTTTGTTTTGCTATACTCAGTTAGCTAACATTTAAGTGGAAGATTGAGCGTAAATACTGAAGCAAACGTTCAGGAAGGATAGATGCTATCATGGTCGAATAGAAAATGGCGCGGTGCCTCTACAAGGTATCCATTCGAATTAAGATATGCAGATTTCATATGTGCACTGTGTTGTCTTTATACATGCACACGTTACTATTGCCAGAGGCATTGCTCTCTATTACCGAACGGCCGGGATTTTATGTATGTCCACAGCGATGCATCGAAATTAAAATTATGCAAATACAGCGGCCCGGTTAACGCGCATGATACGTAGATGTCGCGTTTTGAAAATTTTATCGGACGCTCTCGTTCGTGCTGTATATACACTGGCCAGATAACGTGCATAACGTCATAAAAAGTATGCAAATAACATTGAAACACTCTTACCGGGGTGGTTTTTAACGCGGACCATTTCGACCGTGCCCACTGTCGAAATTTTATTCGGCGTACTATCCATTTCCACGAAATTCTCTCCTTTTCTCGCGCATTCGGCTAAAACTGACCAAAAATATATAACACTGTGTGTGAGATTTTTTCTGTGCTTCGTATATATCCTCTGGAAACGAGGATGCATACTAGAAAATGTTTCCGTAGAACATTTTTAAAAATGCATCTTTGTGAAAAAGAGTGCAAATATGAAAATGTGAAATTGATTACACTTTAAAATAGTAAAAAAATAGTAATAGTGATAATTCTTTAAATAGAATAATTAGGTATTTCGAAGTGGTAACTTGAGAGTATGCTACTGTCGCGTTCTGCACTTCTGTGCATGTGCAATATTTAAATGATCATTTTCATTACGAAATGGTTAAACTCATCATGAGTTGTCGACTGATTGTGGGTCTAAAAATATTGGTTGCCAGGAGACAAAGGGGGCCCACCCACAACTGTAACAAACATCATTTAAATTTTATAAGAAATAAATGAAATTTTCAAAAAATACATAAATGGCAAAAAAAGTACAATTAAATTTTTTTGTGAAACAAACGTATATTTTTTAGTAATTACAGCGTGTAAGTGGACTTCATCAGACCACTTGCCATTGGGCGAGATAACATCCCGACCAGTGCGTCACAGTTCATCACCCCGATCTTTGCCAGTTAATGATTTGCTTTTTAAATAATTAGAGAGGAAAGTTACAGGTACAGTGGTGATCAAAAGGAAATTTCCCTATAATTTTATGTCTGCGTAACTAACTTAATACTAAACATGAAATATTATGCCTGTATCACTGGCCTATAATGGCAAGCTCCAAACTATGGGTTATAAATTTTAAGATATAATTATTTCTAATTTAGATATAATTCTTTCTAATTTAATTCTTTCTAGGTACCATATTTTTATTACCGTTCACAGTTTATTCTTTCCTTCCGCCACTACTATAAATTAGCCAAAGATTACTAGGTATCCAGAAAATTGTCGTATTAAAAACTGGTTGTCCCAAAATGGCCACTTTCGACCGTCCCCTTTTGGAAAATCATTTCAACATCTGCCTTATCCTTGTTTCACCTTCGTTTAATAAAAGCACTTGTTTATCCAGAAAATAAGAAATACTCGCCTGCCGAGGCTGACCGAACGACTTGCACTTTCTGCGAAAGATAGTTGCGGAAGATTAGATTGTTTCCTAGTTGAGGAAGATTAGACAGCTTCTTGTCTTCTTCGTACCCGCGCCGAGTTTTAACGCAGCTCGTGTGTCTTCTGCTGACGTTGGTGGTTCGTGATAAATATCGTTTCCTAGTTTTCTGCGAAGGTAATCATGCGGCGATAAGTCCTGTGGGGCGAGCTGGTCACGAAATTCCTCTGCCACGTTCAATCCATCGATTAGGGAACTGTCTCCGCAATACTTGACGTGCCTGTTGTGCACGATGCGCCGGACAATCGACCTGATGCTACCGCGTTGTTAAACGTGTTTAGCAAAATTGATTTCCTGATAAAAGTCCCGTTTCGTATAAAAAGGTGGGCGAATATTTGAGTGAACAACGAGAGTATTTTCATTCAATATCGGACGCTAATCAAATTCCAGAATAGAACATTCGGTATTCCATTCAGTAATTTCAACGTGACTTCCATCTTTCAACAGAAAATAATGTAGCGAATATTTAATTGCTGTATTACATACTCCACCAAATGCCACGCAATTTTAACGCGGAATATTTTTTCATGTGACGAACAGTTTGTAAACAATTTATAGTGCTCGGGTCAGGCGATTCATATTTTACACAATTAAAGTACAATTACAATATAATATAATATGTTTTCAGCGCACTGGCTCGGTCACTTTTAAACACTCACTATCAAAAAGCCATTTTGCAATAAAATTCTATTATTTATATAACTTTAGTTATATATCAAAAAGCTCATATAACTTTAGTTATATAAATAATAGAATTTTATTGCAAAATGGCTTTTTGATAGTGAGTGTTTAAAAGTGACCGAACCAGTGCGCTGAAAACATATTCTTATTCATAAAAATTATATTCATAAAAAATTACGGTTACTGAAACTGTGCCTCGTGTTATATTGACCTGTTTTCAAGAATTGCTAGGATTGCTCGTCTAAGAAGTTTCAGTTTTCTCCTATAATGGGCAGTTTGTTCCGACGAATGAGAATATATCAAGATCCCGGTTGTACTTTAGCGAAACTAGTTTAGGGAGGCGGAAACTTTGCTTCGTAGTTGTGTAAATAGAGCAGGAACAGATACGAGGCGATAAGCAATTCCGGAAATAAGACTTTTGGGGTGGTCTTGTGAGCGTAAGCTGCAAGTTTGAGGCCCGTAGTTCCCAAGGGACGAGATACTGGAATGCTCGAGCTTTTGTTTTAATGAAGCATTCCTGGTGTAACTTATTTTTCCCTGAATAGAATGGAAATCATTTTCTAAATTCCACATTTATGGGGTATTATTTTGATGGTCCTGCCATAACACGCGCGTGCTTTTTATACGAGATATGGCTCGGAGTAAATCTTGCCCTCGAAGCAAAAAAAAAAAACTACATTATATGTTAAACATATTTGTAATTATCATTTTTTAAACACGTGGAACTTTCAACCAATTTCAATTCAGTCCAACAAGGAGTACATTGCACTTGCATTATAAAGATATATTATTCAGTTTATCAGGTGGAGCAAATTCTTCTAATTGCATGACTGACTACACAACATTCCACTTTTACAGTGACACATCTGAAAGAATTCTAGACCAATCCAATATGTAACAGCACAATCAATCTGTTTTCGGCGCACAGGTTCGGTCAATTTTAAAACAATATACAAACAAGCTATTTAGCAATAAATTTATAAAAGCTTTCGACGTTTCGATCTTGATTCAGATCTTCTTCAGGAAAGTTACGAAAAATTTTAAAATACTGCTTATGCTGTTGGATTTTGACACTGTGTACTCGTTACACTTGTGACACGCGAGTCAGTTGGAATAAGACTGTTGGAATAAACCTGTGCGCCGAAAACAGATTGATTAATTTTTACGGTTGAAATTATACTTATAAATAACTTGTAACAGCACAATGATCAAGTAATCAAATTTTACAAGTGACATACCTATGGTATGTCCAAAGTGGTCTCAGCAACTTTTGACATAAACAGAAAAATACTTGGCAAGAAGTTATCCACAACACGTGTATTACAAAAATGGCTCGACAATAAGAGATCTCTAAGCACGATGAAAATTTGCTAGCCGCGTCGCGTTTACAAGATTTCCAAATTAGATTGGCCGTCCAGGGAAATCTGTACCGTTGATTACATCCAGGACACTTCGCCCCGTTTGCGCACTGGTTACGTGCCTTCCCGCAACAGCCATCGAAAGCGAATTCATCGCCCGTACAAGTGTCCTTTCGAACAATGAAATTAGCAATCGCGGCCGGCCCTTAAGAGGGTAACTTTCGCGGCTGGTGAAATTTCTGAAAGTTGAGCGAGCCGGAGGATACGAATCCCGTCGCTCTGTATCAAACGTATGAACGCGATCTTGAATAAACGAGATTCTCGAGTGGGCCCCGCTCTTGAAACGGGAACGGCCGAGAGTAACCAGTAGGTGGAATCTGTATACCATTGCCGCCCCCATTCAGAATTACTCCTACCGGCGTAGCCTAGCCGAAATGCACTTTTGTGTGTTGCGTATTCTGAAAAATTTGCGCTTATTCCTATATCCAGAGAATCGGTTAACACAGTGCTGTGTGCATACGATGATCAAGCGATTGCTATGCGCAAGGCTTCCTTTTAGAATTACGCTTAGGTACTAGTATACCAGTGCGGGTTATTTATTCCAACACGGGTCCTAGTTGGAATGACAAGTCAGTACTTTGAAGAGTTTATATTTATTTGCATATCAAGTAATGTTGAATTATTTATTTGCTTTTAGTTTTAGTTTTGGAAGTAGTTTGGTTTTAGGATTTATAGTTTTAGTTTTAGTTTTAGCTTACTTAGTTTTATTTATTTTTTTTTCAACACCTGCAGGAAAATGTGTGTTCTTTTACGCCTGCTGAGCGCGAGCAAAATGACCAATTTCAGACGTACATATTCGCGTTTTCTAATTTTTTCCCAAGGGAAACTTTACGCGCATGCGTATTCGCAATTTTTTACTTTGCTCCCAAGGAAAGTGGAGTTTGACGTTACCCTGTGGTATGAAAATGTAGTTGTTCGACTAATCATCATCGACTAATCATCATCGACCATTTGTGTTTTACTTTGACATTACAACTGTCACAGCATCCCTTTTTATTAAAGGATACAATTAAAAGATAAAAGGAGTAATAATAAGAGTGATAGCGATATGGATACCACCCGAAGTAGCAGAAACTGCAAAAGCGATTGAAGAAAATTTGCTGCCATCAAAATCAAAAGAAAAGTACGAGACGATGTACAAAAAATTTATGGACTGGCGAGATAACCCCAAATTAAAATCATTATCGGAATCAGTTTTTTAGTAATACACGTATTTCTTAATTTCGACAGAATAAAAAAGCAATCGAACATGCATATTTTTTGCGAATCGCTCAGCAGGCTTGCAAAAATACACCTTTCATGCAGGTATTGAAAAAAATATAGTGCGTGACAAGGGAGAGACGCGATTTCGCCTCGCGTGAATTACAGCCCTCGCTACGCTCGGGCAGCAAACTTCACGCTCGTCGGAATCGCTTACTTCTCTCTCTCTCTCTTGTCACGCAATATACTATTTCTCTATCTTTTGTATTCTTGTGTTATGCTCTGACACTTACACTTATACAGAGGTGAGGCCTAATAGCATCTGGATCTCGCCTTTTAATCATCCTAAGTACTAAAATTGGTGAAATAAAGACGGGAAATAAATAAATAAAAATCTTGCATCCGGAGTAATTCGCAGAGAAATATAGCTATGTTAACGAGGGAAGACGAATTAACTCCTCCATATATGAGATAATTCCTCTGCATTGGGCAAAGCGAGTTAAATCAACGTGACAATTTGATAATTAGATTCATGCGTAGATAGTAGATACAGTACTAACTCGTGTTCACTGTGATGAAATATTTGGATTAATAATTAATTCACTCCGCTGCTACCGTTTCTTGTCGACTAATTACTTAATTAACAGGATGACACGGCAATTCTTTTTTTACCCTTATTATTTTTAAAAACGACGGCAGAAAATGTATTCTATGTTTAGATCCTTTTCTTCTTCGGACCCTCCCGTGCCACTCTGTTGCATAATTTTGTTATCCTAGGTGCAGGTCATTTATTCAGGCGAAAATCCAGTCGAGAAAAATTGTCTCGTGTTTTGGAGAATTTATACTTTCCCTCGCGTTGAATAACTGTGAGTCGTTTGTTCGAGTTAAGGAACAGCTTCCATCGGGAATAAAATTATCCAAGGTAAAATGAAATAGCGAATGGCTAAAAGCAAATTCTAGACAATTAATGTAAACTTCCCTTGAATTCAGTCGGAGTGTGAATTACACGCTCTCCAGTATTTCCGCCGAAACTTTTATCAAAGCTTAGTGAAAAGTGGGCACTATTAAGTTAGAGTAATTGCAATTTATACTCGTAACGATACCATTCACTGCCTCGCCCAGACAAAATCCTCGAATGAGAAACTGAAAAGAGTTGATTACGTAAAGCGCAGAACTCAACATCCTGTCAAAGCAACAGAAATGATAAAACACTGACGATTCAGAGTACGACACGAGTGAACGAGCATTAATTCCCAAGATAAGAGTAATTATCTCCACGCTGAATTACCACAAAGACTTTCGCAGGGGTCTCAGGAGGCAGACAGCCAACGTTGCCGATTGAAAAGGGGCACGCGAGAGAAAAAGGGTACAGAGCGCCTCGTTAAAATGTCTCTTTAGACTTTAGACAGTACTCACATTTCGGCCGCGCACACGAGTAATCGTTCTTTCAGATTCCCAGCGTTCCAGGCTTAGCTTGACCCGGATACACGACGGTCGAGGGCACAGTTCTGTGATCTTACTTAAAGGAGGCCAAAGGTAGAAGCCTCTGAAGTCTCGTTTTTTCCTTAATCCTCAAGAATGTCCCTCAGATCTAGCATTCATTTTAATGATCGCCAGGTAAAGTCTGAAGACCGCTGTTTCCTTCCCCACTGCCGTGTCGATGTCGCCTTTACCTTGCCTTCCAGTAACCGCAGTAATTGCTCACAAACGTCAAGCTATAAATGAAATCGGGTCGAGTGTATTTAAATTCATGTAATAATGAGATGAGTTTCGCAGATATCGACTACCTATGCTACCGATCCTCCTTTGAGAGCCTAAAGCTTGTTACGCGGGGATTTCATCCGTGAAAGTGTGTCCTCAGGATGAGAATTAGAGATGACCTGGTACTTGAGCTAGCTCACTGCTAGTAAGACTATGCAAGAGGTTAGCTTGTGAGGATTCTGTGAGTGCTCAGGTCCCCCTGGGACTATATCAGGTTAGACACCTGACTGTACCCTAGTTGACCCTGATAAAGCACCTAGGCAAGACTGGGTTATTCCTCTGAACCTTCCAAGCCTAGGTTGGTTAGTTAGGGAAGTAGCGCTATGACGTCGATCGCCTGGGAATTGGGTTTGGTTTGTCGTGGGTGGTGGTTATGTTCCAAAAATACGCGGGATGTAGGTTAGTGGACATGTAGGGTGGGTTCATACTACTTGTGTCGCTTGGCTAGTGTTCCTACTAAGGTCGGGGTCAGATTTATTGGACGGTCTAAAGTTGGTACGTGAACCTCCCGTGAACTTTAAGGGGGAGAATTCTATTCTTTGGGCTAAAATCGTGGCAAAATTTGGAATTTTTTGGAAGAAATCAATGATTCGATTCCTCTGTTTGAAGCATGCTTTGATGCATCTTTGAAGAAGCTGGAGATTTTTTTTTATTAATTTTTAACTATGAATATTGTAGTTATGCATGGTCGACTATCACGCCGCGCAAAATTGGTTGTCCGTTGGTGTGGATGATATTTATCTACCAGGTGATCTGAAACACAAAAATGATACGACGTTTTATTTTATACATATGTACCATCTTTCCATCTACAGACAGTCGGTCGAGCCATGGTCTCGACTGGCTCATTAGGTTGTTGGGAGTACGGTGGCAACTGTTCACGGTTAGGTCACGAACCTGACGAGTAGCTATCACGAGCCTAGCAGGCGACACGAGTAGTGTGGACCCAGCTTTAGAGATGAAGTCAAGGGTGCATGCACACGCTGTGACGTGCAAGGACGCCCGCAGAATTGTTTCCAGAGAGGGGCAACTGTGAGAAAGAGTCAAGTTGTTTGAACTCATTTTGCAGCGCTGCTTTATTTAAAAATATTCATTTTTTTAGTATAAACTTAATAAAATTTAATTTCTAAAAGTAAGTAATCTTTTTTAGGGAGCAACTTCTCCTCCTTGTCCCCTTGGGTGTCGATGTACTCCAGTCCGTTTGGGTCAGAGCAATATCTGTCGCTTTTAAATTATAGTATATTTCCTGACTATAATATTAGGTACTGTGAAATCCAAGCTGAGCATATTAAGAGTCTTGAATTTTCAATTTGATTAAACAGAGAAAATGAGGCTACAACGTACGCGTTGGATTACTGTTGAATGATGAAACTTTGACTGTTCTTGAAGCTCAGAAAATGACTGTGCAGGTCTTTCGTCCAATAATACCTGTAGATCGTTTGTTTGCATTTCCAGATGCCGTCCGGAACGTTGTTTTTCATTAACGTCAAAAATTTGAATCTCTTAAACCAATTTTGACACTTTCAGAGAAACTCTCTACTCTGTCGATCTTCATTTTCAGATAAATTAGATTGACTTATTTCAGTAACTAAGGGAAAGCTTCATTCACTTATTTAGATCATTTACAAATATCATCTATATAATATAGTATAAAATAAAAGTATTCTACTTTACTTACATTTAGAGACTTTAAAACGTAACCAAAATTATTTGACCTAATAAAAGCTTTTATTTCTAGCTTCTGTCGGTAAGGTGTTTTCAAAACGTTGAGAGATACTATCAAGTCTGTAAAGTGATTTTTTGTCACAGCACGTGGCAAGTTTAGAAAGCTGTCATTAGACGGAATCGAATATTATTTTTATTTTGAACATCAAATGAGAATGTCTTGAAAATGTTTTTATAGATCGCAATTTCGAGCTCGCCCACGAAGGAAACTGCTGCAATCTTGTATCTAAGTGGATGGACTTTGATTAGGTACTTGAGCACACTCAAGTCACCCGTGAATAATACTGTTGAAGATCAAGCCGCTATATGTGTTCTTGTACCAAGACACACACTAACAATCTTACAGAAACATTCCATATTGAGTATTGGAGGTCCTATCTATTCTCAGATCTTCATAGAGTATTTAAAGTTCTATTTTAGCACATCTAGTAGGGAAATATTTCAAGACAAATCTAAGCCAATTGCGTTATTAAAATATTTTATGCCACAACTATCTTTAAGAGCCAAGAATATTCAAACTCCTATCTGTCGTAGTAATTTAATGGATACTTTCCACAAGTGCTACCTATCATCACATTTTAATGAAATATTCAAAGTTCTGTCTATTCTTATAACTTCATAAAATTTTCTGGAGCTCCAAACGTTCTATATACATCAACGTCAATAAGATATTGGAACTTAGAATGTTTTATCAATTTGTTGGAATAGATTGAACTTTGAAATATTTCTATGTCCTATCATGTTACTATTCTAAGTTCTGTATGTTTAGGGGAGGAAATTATATGAAATTGATAAGATTGACCAACTCTTCCCATGTTAAGAGTTCACATGAGTTCACATGATAAAATAATAAATATTTAAGATTAGATGGGCAAATGGATGGAGTGGATTGGGGACTTGGATCCGGGATCCAAGTTTCAAACATCCAGAGATCCAAAAAACCAGTGATTCAAAGGACCAGTGGGTCAAAGGTCTAGAGATACAAGGATCCAGAGATCCAAAGCTCTGGATGCCTAAAGCTCTATATCTCCAAAGGTTCAGATGTTCAAATGTCCAAAGGTCCAGAAATCTAAAGCTCGAGAGATCCAAATGTCCAAATGTTCAAAGATACAGAAATCAAAAGCTCGAGAGATCCAAATGCCCAAATGTCAAAAGGTCCAGAAATCTAAAGCTCGAGAGATTCAAATGTCCAAAGGTCCAGAAATCTAAAGCTTGATAGATCCAAATACCCAAAGGTTCAGATGTCCAAAGGTCCAGAAATTTAAAGCTCGAGAGATCTAAAAGTTCATAGGTGTTAAACTGTCTTCGTATCGAACATTATTGTTTTTATTCAGCTCCACTATCTTTTTATCTCACAAGTTTTACATTACATGCTTGAAAATAATTTTACTTAACAATCATTCTCTTTCGGAATAATTTGCATTCCGTATTTATGAAGGTTCGCCCAGTCAGAATTAATCCTGCTTGACTGCCGTTTCTTCGCTTTCATACTTCCCCCTTCTCCTCTCTTTATGAAACTTGCAAAGAACAGGAACAACGGGCTTACTCTGAGTGACGGCTTAATTTTGCTAATTAACCGAGTATCCCGCTTACAAGCTAAAAACAATTCTGCGGAACCCTGAAACTACATTTGATATTACTGTTAACTACAGTCTTGGAAAAATTAATAAGGTTTTCGACCGTACACGTCCATCCCACACGAAATCACCCAAGCTTTAAAACATTTTCCATCGCGTTCACGGTCGAATACCTGATTCTTCAATCTTGATAACTCTTCAGTAAATCGATCCCCCATATTACGCAGCAATTTCGTGAAAACTCGACTCTAGAATTACTTGATCATCGTCTAGACAGCCCCCTTGCTTTTGAATTATTTACATATACCAATAATCAATTAAAATAACACTGTTTTGTAAATGAAAACCAGCTAATTACATCTCTAAAGAAACACTACCAAGGTCAAAATTAAAAAAAGCAATTGGTAACTATTTTCCACGTACTAAATCCTATAAACTATAAATTGCGACAAAAAGGAGATAAGTACTATCTGAAATGAAGCATATGTTATACTAATCAAATAAAAATGAAAAAAAAGAAGAAATTGATGACCACACTATTCAAGCAAAAATGAAAAAGAGCAATTGATGACTAATTTCGATGTAGAGAAAACTATAAACTACAAATTACGGGAGAATATTGAAAAATTGTAATAAACACAATTCAACGAAAATCCTTGCCCATCGCTTTGCGTATTGCGGACTGCGCGCCCCATAGAATTACTCGAGGAGCAATGTCGTTAATTGAAGCGCGGTTAAGGGATAAAGCTGTCAAGGCGGAACCCAATCCATTATTATTCGACGCCGTGTTTCTTTGCTGAGGGGGAATCGAATCCATCAAGTTCTCGTCTAATGCTTAACTACCGACAAAGACCCGACACAAAAGCAAATGCTCGAGGTATTGTAGCATGAAAAGTATCCGAGGAGCTGGATGATTAAGGGAGCTATTCGCCGAGCTCTTTACGCGAAAGCTTCTCAGGCCTGTGCCCGTCGATATCGAAGCGGAGTTATCAATTATACAATGTGTCACCAAAATGGTCTTATGGCCACAAAGTGTGTGATTCTATACAAAAATATAGATGGAAAGTGTAAAATATGAATTTTCAATTTGGGGCTTTGTTTTCCCAAAATTATGAAATATATTGCATTTTATCGGTACACTGCTTCCAAGGATATCGATTTTTCTTCTTTCAAGTTAGTCAACTGCATGATTGCCGACGAATTTTCGAAATCAAAGCAAAATTGATTCAAAGAACGGTTTTTCAGAATTTCGATTTATTTTTGCGGCACCATTCGTTTATTCTATGCTTGATCCACGTTTACCACTCTCTTTTGCGGATTTTTCAGCTTCATACGAAAAAGTTTATTCATCATTTTCCACTTACTTTTTCATGTAGAATCAGCCCTTTCGGGTTATACCGCCACTTTGGTGATACCCCTTACGCAGGATTGTTTGAAAAAGATGGGTCGTGCATTTAAGGGGCGTATGGTGCTTACCAAAATAACCAAAAAATATCCACTCGAAGTTGGTTTGAAAATTAGTCTTGTGTGGGAATGGTCAAGATAAATACAGATGTTATTTTAAATCAGATTTATATTCATTGAAACAATTCACACATAGCTGATAACGTTAAACACCCAACAAAATCGCCGTGGGTGTGAAAAATATTCGGGCAGCACCTAATTTCAATAAAATCTCGTTATAATTCCGTTGCTCAATAAATTTCCATCAAACAAAATATAAGCACATTTTCCTAGAAGTTTCTGTATTAAATCTCGATAAAAAGAAAATAAGGTAGCACGCTTTATTAAAAACAACAAACATACATTTACTATTTTATAAAATAATGTGTAATGTAATATGATGCAAAATATGATTGATGTCAGTTAATTCGACAACGTAGTTAGGACCAGTAGTGTTGAAAATTGCACATAAATTATTATCGTTGCGACGTGTGGCGAAGAAGAAAGAAAATTTGTTATAAATTTATACGATCAGTGTATAAATTCTCAGTGTATCTATAATAAGTGTATAAATCGGTGTATAATATTCTTTGAAATTAATTTGTGGACCAATGTTCGCTGCACATTTTTTGCTTATTTTAACGAGTAATATATGCCCCCAAATTTTTTCACTCATTTCAGATCATCTTACATACTACCCGTGAACCGGTATTCATTTCGGCAATCAATTAGATCTCGATTAAACGTTAAGTCGTAATTTCTGCCGTGGATGGTACCGGAATGAAATATAGAACAGCGATCCTGTGCCAGTTATTCGAATGCAAATGCATGGGAAGTGCTCGCTTCGTCGGTTTTTCCACGCTTTTCATCCGCGTGTCGCGCGCGAAGAACCTTTCTTTTTTGTTTCATTCCGACTGTATATTTCATCCCGTTGAAAAGGGACTCGGCTTGGCGAAGGGATAGGACAAAACCTTTTGTTTCTATCAGAGTGGCGACTAATTTGCCCCGGAAGAATTTGCGCGCGATAGCGCTGGTAGTTTCTGAACAAACGACATTAATTAGTCAAACTAATAAATGCAAGTTAGATCAACGATATTCGATCATATATTATTATACATATGCAGTTTAACAGATCTGCATCGACATTGTTTGTGGAGTAATAAATGAGATATATTCAGTTTAAAAATGCAGATGAAAGGGATAGTTTTCGATGATAACGCAAAGGCCGAATAGTTCTCTTTAGAATTGAGGAAATAATGGGAAAGAATTTGACTTGGTAATCATAGTTTTATAATTATCATTAACGTGTTTAGAACGTTATATTTTTTTTGAAATTTTTTTAGTTTAAGTTAGCAGATATATGCTGAAGATGGTAGCCATAGATTTCCCCAGGAGTATTGGCCGAAGATTCAGTTTATTATCTGGCGACTCCTGAGAATCGTAGATTCCAAAAAAAAAGTAGAGTAATTTCTGTCAAAAAGCAATTATTCAAAGTTTCAATGCACCGCAGTATATCCCGTTCATTGAAAATCGCCTATTAAAAAGTTTCCTTGTTATAATTAGTTCCGAATATTGCGCTTGTTCTTCGAACCCATTGGGCCTTCAGCGAGATAATCGAAGCTATTGTCGGAGCTTTTCGAGTTCGGAAAGGCACCAATCGCTCTGAGAGCCTTTTCAAACGAGACACTTCTATAGGTCGCGATTGATATGTTCGATCTATTCATTGTGCAGAGGTACTGTTAGTTGAACCACGCTCTGTACACCCGGGTCCTTTTTGACCCAATCTCGTTCTCGCTTTAAAACCTTTTATAATCTTGAGAAATATATAAGGAAATTGTTACTACTAAAAGTTACCGGCTGAAAGAAATGCCATATCAAGATTAAAAAAAAAGTGAAAAAAGATTCTTCCTTGATGGGAGTTTACTTGTGATAAATATCGTGGGTCTTCTGTGAACCACGCCACGTTAAACATATCTACATTTTAATATCCACTTTAATATCACGATTTCGATCTATTATTTTCCACGAGGTTGGGAATTCAACTCTATTTCATGTCTATCACCGATATAACTATATCATTCAAATAATTCATTATTGAACCGAAGTCTTCATTAAGGGGGTAGATATACATTTTGTAGATTTTTTTACAAGACAACAGCTTGATGAAAATTTTCCATTTTTTGACTATGTTTACATAGTAGGTATTATGAACTACTTTAAAAAGTTTCAGTTAAAAAACTATTGTTTTTTGGAAGTCATGGATAAATATACGAAATTCTCTTGATTTTAAACGGCTGTTGTGGTGGTCCTGCAAAAAGAAATGTATGTCGTGTCTGAAATCAAAAACAGTAATTTTTTTAATTAAAGCTATCGACTAACGTCGCCAATTTTGACAATTTTGAAAAATAAAGAAATGGTGATATCAAAGATAAAATTAGATTTTTCTAAGGGAAAAGTCCACATTTTTTCTTTATAAATAATAAACGTGGAATCGGAATGAAAGGCGTCGTAGATCGATGTGAAATCTTATTACGATTCTGCATGCAGAATTGGAAGTGAATTGGTTGAACGTATCGCGAGTTTTTAGGGCCATTGTAATGAAAAATGTAGTTCCGCTGCGATCGGTCGAGTCGCCGCGCTGTGCCGCTCCGTGCTACCTGGGTTGTTTCACTCAAATGCCAATAACTTCGTCAATTATCCGAATTTTTACATCGGACATGTTTTATAATATTCCTAAAACGTCAATCTATGAAAGTATATAAAAAATAAAAAATCGTTTTTTGACACTATCAAGCGGTTCTACCCCCTTTAAAGTAAAAATATATTACAAGTTTCTTTAATCAAAGTATATTCCAAAATATTAAAAAGATAAAGAACATGTGAAAATGTTCGAAATACCAGTCGACAGCCTCAGAAGTGTCTCTCGGGAAAAGACTGTTGCATTTTCTTTCGTTTTCTTTGCCGAGCGCTTCTCAGTGCATCTGAATAGAATAGCAAAAATCAATCTATAACCGAGGGTGTTTAGCTATAGTATTCTTAGACGTTCAGAGTGTCATTTTATTTGCATAGCAAGGAAAATGGGAAATATGCAGGAAGATAAGGGAAGAAATATGAATAATGTGGCGTAAATGCGAAATGTGGTTGATGGCCATGAATAATTCAGTATCATTAAGAGTTCACATACGGGAGCGAAGGATAAATAGAAAAGTTGCTCGTCGTTGAATTGTTCCAAGCCTGGTAGCGCCTGGACAAATTTCTCTTTTTCTTCTATCCAGCTCAATATTCTCCAATGTTGCTTCCAGTCCCTTGGTGTCGACGATGTTTTCATTACTCGTACGCTCGCCGTATATACATAACTCCATATATTTCCATAGCGTTGTGAGATGAAATAATACGATACAGTAAGACGAGTTATATTTTTTTTTCAATTCTAAAGGTTAACTGGCGCATGTTGAATCTGTTCAAACTGTAACGTTTATATGTTTAACTAATAGAGCTTAATTAACGTCACCTTTTAGTAGGATCTCTAGCATTTAAAAAGGTACTTGTACACGAAATATAGAATAAATATAAAGAAAAGATTTTTTCTCTCTTTTTACGCTTATTAGTGTTATTCATTTCTTAGACACTATTTATATTCAATCGTGTTTTTAATTCGTCTATTTTAATGGTGTTAACTCGGTTAAACTCTTAAAAGATTTTTAATACAAGTTTGGGTTAAATCGTTAAAAAAGATTAATTTATGCAGAATCGAAATACTTGATAATTCGAAACATTGCATCTAATCCCATTTGCAGCACAAACATCGTCTGGTATTCGGCGTTTCTCCGTTTCGCAAACTGGAGTTCCAGCTTCGCTTTGAATCGATCTCACAAGCTGCACCAAATGGTCCTGCTAAATTTTGCGGAAAATCATTCGTATGCAGGGTTTCCGGAGCACATGCTGCGCAAAACCCAGCATAAACAAATGTTACATTTTATTCCGCCACTATTACCAAGAAATTGAATTTTCAATGTGCACGTTGTATGTTACAAGAAGAGTAATGTTTGGAAGAATTTCATGGAAAGAATTAAAATTTTAAGGCAAGACTTAATCGAGGTAATAATTCGAAAATGTAATGCAATATCCAAGCATATAGAATATTATATAGATACGCACATATAACTTTTGATTAAACGACCGACAATATAAATATATTTTTGCAATGCACGTGTCTTTGTAAAAATTTATCTGAGTCGACTCCATTTGCAACTATATGGATCTTATTGATTCTTTATTTCTTTTCATATTATTATTACACTTTTCGAAGTAATCGATCTTGAATTCTCTCGCTTTATTGATGAAAAGATGATTGATAAAACTATAGAGAGTGCTTCATTAATTCTTTTACAATAAATTCGTCTGGAATGTATTATTTTTGCATGAAGCTCATTTAATCTGCAGATGTACTATTTTTACTACATTTTGCCTAATCTCATACTCATTTAATAAACACAGATACTCAACGAGTTTCCAAAATCGATTGTCTCGAAAATAAAGCTTCGTATAAAGTAAGTTTACTCCACATTTTCGATTTATTTTTCCATGGAGAATCGACCCCTTGCGAGTTGTTCCGCCAGTTTGGTGGCACCTTGTATATGGAATAATACATTTTGAGAGCAGTCTCTATAAGGGAAATGTAGAACATGCTTAAAGCATAAGATAGCCAGGCGTTTCTAATAATTCCTCGAGCATAGGACGATTTGAATAAACGTGGCCACGCTTAACACGGATTGCATAATGTCTTAACCTCCTGCGATGATCCGGCTATTAAAGTACTTCTATAAGCAAATATTGCGTGTCGCTTTTAAGCGCTAATTTAAACGATTATTCAGAAATCAAGGAGGATTTCGAGTTATCAGCTGTAGTTTCATCAGTTGTATTATATTTTTGCAGAAATTGCGACACTCAACATTTTTTTTACTTTGTGAAACTATTTCGTGCGAGTTCTGAGATAAATGACTTGAAATCGCATGATATTATTTTGAGGAGTATGAGCTTCTCGAGTCTAGTATGGAACTATAAATACTTTTCCATAATTTCCATACGCGAATTATAGTATTCAAAAAGTAAAGTATTAGAAAAATATTCGTAAGAGTCGAATCCTTCCGAGATATTCGCCTTTTCTAAAATCTATTCACTGCGTTAGTGTATCAAAACGTTATTCAACAACTGAAATAAAAAAGAAGCCTCTGTTTCGTTATTGATCTAACGGGAACACACTTTCTAAAGTTAGTTCCTTATTTCAAGCGGAAATTTTTATTATTTTTGGACTGACTATCTAACTCAGGATGGTAAATAATTATCATGCACTAGGGTTCTATTAATTTGTGAATCGCGTTCTAGACTAAATGCTTGTAGAAATATAAACAGCTCGAAATAATATAATTTTCTCCAACAACTTTCACGCTGAATTAAGTTCTCGATACTTTGAAAGCTCCGCGTGCTATATAAGTTAGGTGTTCGATAATAGTGTCATTATTTCACTTGTTTCGAACTACCCTTTCTGAATTGCACTGTTGGATGCAAGAAGTTAGATATTTTTATACATAGTGAAGTTGTTGTAAAACTGTCTATACTCTATTATATCTAAAAAATTTATATATCGCCTTTGTAGTTGTATTATTATTAAATTAATTTTGATTATTGCCCTCTCATGCCATTCTTGCAGAAAATGGACAAATATAGAAAAAAATGTTTCTTAATATTGTTTTTTTTGTTATTTATGTAATATTTGCATAATATTTGAAAAAATATAGTCATAAAAATAGTCATAGATTGTGTCATGTTCAAGTTCATTAATGTTTGGCTTAGATACGAGTTAGAGTCAGTTGGTCAACATCGATTCACAAAATTTACCATAGCTCTGTCAAATTTACAGATACGGCAATGAGAGGGCATATGTAGGAGAGAATGTGGAATCTAATTATACGTTCCATGCAATAAGTATCCTGAGTGTCCTGAGGCCGCCATTGCACCCAACAGTACAATTGTCCTCAAACTAGAGTACATCTGTTCAACCTCATTTATTTATTTAGAACACTATACAGACTCGCGCATTTTATATAAAACCACAATCTTCATATCAATACATCCGTCCACCATACAAATTCGCGCATTTTGCATTTCCCCTTTCCAAACTATCCTCGAAATAAGCAACTCGAGACGCGTATAAAATAATAATCTCCATATCGGTATATCTGTCCAACTTCGTTCCCTTATTTCAACACTAAGCAGTTCCCGCATTTCTCATCTCCTCTTTCTGATCCATTCTCGAAGTAAACACGAAGCGTACACAAAATAAATGTGACCAAAGGAAAGGGCGGACGCGACGCGTTCGCTTTTATCTGTAACAGAGTGTTACAGAGTGTTAAGTGTGTACGTAGACACGGGGACGTGTTTGAGGTCTGAAGAAGTCGGTCATAAGAACCGTCGCAGCGCGCGCAAAAAGCCTCCATGAACTCTTACGTGTATACCGCTGTCAAAGGTGCTGGTACTTGGGAAATTATGTACATATGTGCACTCGGCGCATCGTAGTTTTTAATCAGTGGCCTGGAGGAGCGTTTCTTACCGCGTTGTTTTACTTCTTATGTTTATGCCCACGAAAATGTTTTAGTTCCAAACACCACCGCGCCTAGATAGGTACAGCACAGCGGTTTTAAATGGGTTCTGAACCCCATGCAACCTAATTTGTTATCTCAATTCCACGTCGAGTTAGCTAACGTCCTCTTCTACACGATCCTTGCAGTTATTACAACTTCGACCTTCATATCTCGGAGCTGTTTAGGTATGTTAACTTCCTCTAAGTGCTGGCTGTGTCACAGTGAAGGCTGTGTAAACACATAAAATATGAAATTGTGGGATCCATTTTGCCCCACACATTTCACTCACACACACCTCGCAATAACCTTTCATATTAGATTCTGATCTTGTTAAGATCTAAGATACTTATCTTAATTTATGTTATTAGCATCACTTGAACTACATTTCTCCATAATTCCAAAGTTTCCTGAATTCTCGAGCTGCACAGTATTCCTTGTTAGAAGTTTATATCTGCGAAGAATGTTCAAGACGAGTGCTTTATTCAAAGAATAATTAAGTTATGATATTCGAGCTCATAGCGCGTTGCTACATCGCTTCATTGAGATGTAAAACCTAATTGAGTTGATTTAAATTCCTTTGAAAAGTAAGTCTCGACTCGACTAAAGCAGATTAATTTAATTTAATAATTTCGAAGTACAACGGAAGCTGGTAGTGAGAATGACGTGGGCTTGGGTGGGGAGTTGGAAGGAACAGCAGTTTGGAGTTGAGGTTTTCACCGGGATTCAAGCTGAAAAAGTTTTCAGAAGAACTTCTACGTTTCATTATCATTGTTTCGTGGTAGATTAAAGTTTGTTTTTCTTGTATCATTTCCAGCCACTGTGCGTCCGTTTTAAAATGAATCTCACGGAGCAACTTTCCACGATTCTACAGAGGCCCCGTGTAAATCTTGCACCACGCATACAGGCGATGATAAAAGTGAAAAATTTGCTGGAAATTGTTTTAGTCTTTTCATGAACGTTTCCCTCTCTACAAGCTTGACGGTACAAGTTTTTTAAACTTTTTCGTCGCTCTCCAGTGCTTCAATCATGTCTCGACGAAAGCTCTTTTCCTGAAACGATATTAGTCGATATTAGATAAAGTGAAGTTTTTTGGATAGATTTTATAACAGAACATTTCGAGTTGTTTTCATTTCTATTTAATATTATAGTATTCTATACTCATCTGTGATGTGTAGTGGTTTATATTTTCACGTCAAATGTTTGCTGAAGCAAGAAAGTTAGGGGTAACTAAATTTGAACAATGAAGTATAATATTGAACGATGGAATTTCATCGTGGTTTCTGCTATTATTTAACATTAGAATTGAAGGATGAAGTTAGTATCGTGCGTAATTTGAGACGCTGTGGAATAGATTTCCATCCTATGTTTAAATCTATTTTACATTTTTATGAACGGCAGTTGATGCCGTTTTTGGCATTCTTTTTAAATGTAAAATCTGTTTTCGAAGTAAACGCCCTCTCAGAATCCTCGGCCAATCTTCCGAAGCTCAAGTAGGACCGCCTGTGTTCATGAATTTCAGATGTTTATATGGAGCAGGACTCTTCTGATTAGATTCCATACAATCCTCAATTGTTATTCTTTTATATGAAAAATACAAGTAATCTTGTCCCTGAATCTTTTATTTCAAGTTCTTTTTTATTCCCTTCAGACATGTTTTTACGAAAATAATATCTCAATGGAACTTATCTACCTATACTTGAAGAATATATATCTCTTTAACGGAAACTTCTTATTACAAATAACAGATACAAAATGTTCATAAATATTTTATTTCAGTAAACAATCTCGAGTTTTGCAAGGTTTAATGTACTTACAGAAAAAAATCATTTATCATCGCGAACTTTAATATTTTAACGTAATAAACACACGTAAAAATGTTAGATATTGCTTTTGATAAAAGGAGAAATCACTTTTTAGTTACATTTTAGTTAAGGCAGTCATAATTAATATAGCAATTCGTCTACTAATAGAAAATATTAGAAAAAATATCCAGTAATAGTTAATAGCAGTAATATTTTGATAATACTAATACTACATGCCATAAATTTTCTTACGCCAAACAATAAGAATTAATAAATCCATTTTCATTAGTAATATAACTTTCATTCGTTCCAATGCACCAAATCGTTTAAACAAATACAAGAGTGATGTCGTGTGCATTGTGTCGCGACGAGAAACGAATCTGTCGCGATCAGTGATTTTTCGCGACGAATGCCCGAACCGCCGACGAAAAACTATCGCCAAAATAAAACGTTCGATTCCTAGTAGCGGTCCAATTAAATTAATTGCTACGTCAATTACACGCTCTTGTCTCACCAAAGTCACCATCATGGCTCGTATGGCGGACGTCGCGTGTCCATTTTTTTCTTCTCCTATTTTCCCACCCCTATTTTATTTCAATGAAATCATTCACACGCAACGAAATTCGTGTGAAATGTTTCAGCTATTAAAAAATAAAACGTAACATTGTAATTGATTATTAATATTCCTAATTACTACAATCCTGAATTATTCATTCAAAACTTTCACTTTCCAACATATATCGATTTTTACATTGTCCGTAAAATCACTTAAATTATTCAAATTTATTCACTGTAAGGTTTAGTTCACATGTTGTTTACGAATACACAGTAAATTAATGTGACAACTTTGAATGCAATCATTGTTCCTGTTGAATATTAATTCCCAACAAGTCCTTTCTTCTAAAATTTGGAAAGAAACCATTCTACTTACAAAATTTCAGAGTATCGCGCTCCCTCAACGTTTATTGGTTTATCTCCCGTGAAACGTGGCCGTGTATACGCTTTTACGTGTCGTAATTTTTATATGATGTACTCGATGCGCTTTATTAAAAGCCAAACGTGAGATATCTCGGACGGTTTCGCTCAAGTTCACTTGAGATATACGTCGATGGCGTCTGATCGTAAACCGTCTAGCGCCCCTGTACTCACACACGCGTATACGCACGTAGGGATAACTTTATGGATACTTTAGCCGCGGGGCCATTTTCTTAAGAGGGACATTACGCCGAGCAATCGTACAATGTAAGAAGTGTATCGCGACATTACGGTAGATGTCGAGATATGAAACGGGAACCCGGAACTGAACAAACGAAACGCCTTGATTTTGTATCGAGCCATTTTGTAAACGCAAAACTGAATACCGTCTGTGTTTGATTTAGCATAGAAAGGAAATTATTTATTTATTATTTTTTCGTGATTATTAATTGGTTTATGAAAACCATCAAAATAGTACATTGTAAATGGAATATGAATATTTAAATAGTATAGCTTTAGTCGGTGACAAATATAAATGAAATCGATTTTTTGCGTTCACGGAAAGTAGTAGTAAATCAAAATCGTAAAATTGTAAAAAGCCTCACGTATTTGGCACAACGACCGTCAAAGTCTTAACTCTTCGTGGTCACACCTTATAGTCACAAAATGGTCACATGGGGTTCACTGCACCCCAGCGTCAGTTTTGAGTTACCATTTTTTTAATTTTTTAATGTTTTAACTTTTTGGTGATAATTGTAGCAAAGTAGAATTCTTAACCAAGTAGAATTCTTTTTTCCGCGTCGCCTTGAGAAAAGTGTCACTTTACCCTGCTTATTAAACATATCTTAATGACTCTCACTCGAGCTTAATCAGAATAACCGTACTTTCAAAAAGTGGAAAAGATTTAATCGAATGACTATAAAAAACTTGAAAAGTATGATCCGTTTTTAACATTTCACAGCACCAGCGGCACAGAGCAGTGGCCTAGAATTACATTTTTAAAAAGGAATATATTAGAATTATAATAGAAACGGAGCAATATTTCTTTTTAGCAATGTTTCTTGGCTTCGCTTTGAAAAAGGGCGCATTTTTTACCAGCTTCTAGAATTACACTGTACACGCAACCAAAAATATCAGCGTTTAAGTTTCACTTCACTTCCACTTATCCCGATGCTCGCTGCCTTTTTAACAACGTCTATTTAGGTAAATTGTACGCCGCTCTTTCCCGGAGCCTGAACGATTTATTTTTTTACACGAGCAGGCAAACATGAAGCACCACTTATTTACGCGAAGTCATCGTGGTGATACCGCGGATGCTTGTGGGACGAGTGGAAATTTAGAAGTGTACCATTGCTGCAATTACCGAGTGCAATTCAACGCCGTTAATTGAGATTGGGGCCACCGTAATGAAGGCGATGTATTCGTTAAAGCCCTCGCCCTCTTAATGATCGATTTCTTGATTCGGAATCTGGTGAATGTGGCGCATCGCTTTACGTGAAGTGCGCGCTTTCTTAGATAAAATTAGAGTCTAACAAAGAATGATTTTTATTATCAGTTATGTATAACATATAGAATTCAGAGTACACAGAGTGGAATGTAATTCGATGAATAATCCAAAAGGGGGTGACTTTTTGGATAAAATCCTGGTAAGACTGAGGAATATAAATAAATTTCATTTTTTTCCTAATTTTGTTGTAAATTTCTTCACATACCTAAACTTTCGGTTATGAGAAAATCAATTTTAAAAATTGATTTGGTCCGCGTGTATTAGACAGAGTTGTAAAAATAAATCGTAATCGGGAGGAACAGAATACTTAATAAACTTTCGACTTCAATAACCAGAAATTTCATTCAAATGGAATTCTCTCTGCCTCTCCATACCAGATTTTTTTAGGACACTGGTAGGTGAACTAGAATCTGCAATTTAAAACACAGATAATATGGTGAGTTGTCCCAAAGTCACAGAATGTTACAATTCTAAATTTATTATACTGTCCAATTTTAACCATAAAAATATATTCATGAAAATATTCCTCACTACGAAAACCTAATAATTAGTTTAAATTTTATGACAAAACTTATGTTTCTAGAAAAGTAAATATACCTGCCTGACCTAAAATACACTTTTCCCAAGTGCAAACATGTAAATCGATAGTATTATGGCTTCTATAGCAAACATGGCTTCTCAAAAACTTATTTTACGATCAATTACTATATCATTGGGTCTCACCATGCCATTTGCATGTACATTTAACCTGTTACCCGCCAGTGTGTCACGCGGCACAGTGGACCAGACAGGGTGTGACACGCCAGCGGGTCACATGGCAGCCAACGTGTTAAAAATTACAAATAATTCTCTAATCAATTTACCTTCACCAATAAATATTATCTTCATAACACAAAGAGAGTTACGTCACAAAAAAATTTAGTACCACTGAGAGAGTGGTAAAATTTCATATAAAAAACCTACTTTCTTTATTTCAAACGATACTATCATATACTATATCTGTTAATATCTGTTAATTGTTCATCGACGGAACAAAAAAGTCATATCATGAACGATGTTAAATTTAACTGACTATTCTAGTCAACAGAATGTCGATAGCAAATACCTATCAGGGAAGATCCTGTTAGAGCACGTGCAAATATTTGAAAGTCGATCCGACTGATGTGTCTGACCATCACTCGCCATTTCTACTTGCGCGTTAGCGTTCGTCAGCCTTGCCACTGAGAATGTTCATATCTTCAAATAAAGCAATAGACTTCACACGTTTTTATTCCCCTGTATTACATGAAGTGTTTATTACAATTAGACCAGTTGCGACAGTGCATTAGCCCCACACATTTTAAACGCGGTGTGGCTCTTAAATGTTCGATAAACCAGAAGCGTGTAATAAAGCTGGAGGTACAAGAGACACCTATTATTGGGCGTATATTGAAAGGGCACAGGGGCGTATTCAATCCGATTGGTCGGGATAGTTTTAATTTTATTGTCGGCCGCATTATTTGACGCCGTGACGCCGGTAACGGCGCCAAAGTGCATTGTCAAGAAAGGTCGGTGGAAAGGGGTAAACGAAAGGGCATGGTATTCGCGCGACAAGGGGGATAATGCCGTGATAATGAAGGTTTCGCTAGTCTGAATTTTAACACAGCTTTTACCTCGCGCAGCCTTTATTCCGGAAGTGTCATGTAAATCTCTGTAGCATAGTTGTTCCGCCAATTGCAGATATTTTTGTAATTAAAAGTTTCCTTCCATAAGAACATGCTATTAGACTTCATTACGTTTCATTTCAAAGTAATTATATTTCTTGGCACAAACTCCTGTTGTTCTTTGAAGTATCGCCTCGTTTACGGTAAATATAAATATCTCACAGAAATTACGTTGCTAGTTACACAATTTCAAACTTGGAAGAGTCAATACTTTGTTGTCTTCCTGTGAATATACACGTACAGTGACTCGCGAAGTCCATGAAGTACTATTACATTCACACAGCTAGATTATTATGTCGATAGCTTCATTGTTTATTTTGAAACTGGAGAAACTAAGAGACAACAATTGAGTATGGAAATTTGAGAGGAAGGAGGTTCTTCTTTCTCATTACTGAGGGACTACAGTACTTGTGGTTGCGTAAACAAACTTTTTTAAATATTAGTTTAAAGTCGCATATACTACTTGGTTATTATTGACAGTTACTCGCAGTACTTATAGTATTTTGTTGAATAGTTTAGATTCCTTTACGCATTCAATACGGTTATCCACCTTAGCTTTGTCGAAATTATAATTCAGGGGTGGGATAATATTATGACGGTCGCGATACTGTACTTAGCACAGTATAGTAATAGTCGTCACCCGATGTTAATATCTCCTGACTTTTTAATTTCAGATATATCTTCTTTCAGTGATTTTTTAACATTTCAATAGGAGATTCACGAAATTTATTGTCCATAATATGAATAAGTATACCCTTCAAGAACGCGGAAAGTTGTGTCGATGTTTTTCGTAATAATTCGTTGGTGGTCTTAATACAACGTAAATTTAGACGAATGTTTAAGAAGTTAAAGAATTCTTTCTTTGGAGTTATTTGGAGGCATTGGTTTTCGTGAAGAACCTACAGACTTTACAACATTTAAAGGGCAATATTCAACACGAAATCGAAAATCTAACCCTACAAATTCTTCACAATAAAAAGAGCCCAAAGTTGCACCAATTCGAATAGCGATCATTTGTTGGATATTATCTTTGGAACTTGATGGCATAAAATTTATAAATCTCAATAAATTTTACCACAGAAACGCCAGGTTGTTTCATTTAAAATGAAAGTTACATATGTACTAAATAAGAGAATGGGATAATGACTTTCGCGTCACATTTTAAGTGTTGCATTGCAATTACAACGATTCAGTATTAAATAACAGACACAAGTGACATAATTCAATAAGTAAAGTATATATCCCAGCCTGCACATTCCCTTATAATGTACACTATAAATTTAATTCCCCCACTATGGTTTAATTTTCTCTCCCTCCAAGGATATTAGCAGGTCATGGAGTAATTCAACACGTGGCAGAAAAGCAAACGACAACGAACTCTTTCCTCTTAACTTCTTGGTCGGTAGTGGCCTCTATCATATCCTGGGAACGGTCGGTGCAATTTTCTTTTTATCCCGTTCCCTTCTTACTTCTCCCTCCTCCTTTTCTTTTTCCTCCCCCCTCCCCGGCCACGAACGGAATCGACTACGTTTCAATCGGGCGCGGTCGCCGGCTCCCCAGAGTTTTGACGCTTCCTGTCACGACATCGCGGAACAAATCGAATCGCCGCGGCTGAAAACTCGGGAATTCAATTTCGATGGGGCCCCCTCGTCGAAAACGCGGCGCTGCGTTTGACGCGTACGGGCTTCACGAGCGACCACCTCTTAAACCGTCAAGGTGAAGTGATTTTTGCATCGCTTCGCCGCCCAAACGATCCCACCGATAGGCAACCACCTTCCATCCACTCCCTCTCTCTGTCTGGCTTATTGCGACAAATCCACCGCGGGGGATCGAGGATAAGCGGTATCGACGACTTCCTCGCCCGTGATACCTACATTCCCATCCTAGGCAGTAGCATCTCCGTTATTCGGACCATTATACAGGGTGCTCCTCTTGGAAATAAGTAAGGGAGAAATGTTGAACAACTTTCTTTTAATGACAACGTAGTTTGTGAGGAAAGTGGCTTTGAGTATGAGATTTGTTGGGTTTAACGCAGAGATGAGCAAAATTGGTATATAATCAAATTTCGAATAACAAATAAAAGTTAAAAAATTAAGAATTTGTTCTTATTAAAAATTAAGAATTTGTTCTTATTAAAAATTAAGAATTTGTTCTTATTAAAAATTAAGAATTTGTTCTTATTAAAAATTAAGAACTCTAAGTTAAAATTGAAAAATTTACTCGATGCTCAAGTTGAAACGCTCGACGAATAAAAAAACTAACTTTAATCATCGAATAATCTATAGTTAAAGTAAATTATATTCGCCCCGTTATTTAATTCATTTTTTACTTGGTTAAAGCCCAACTCTGGTGTACTGTCATGCAGGTTGCGCGAGAAACTAAGGTCCCACAAGATTTTTCAAAACTTTCTCAAGTGTTATATCCCAATTTACTATCGAAATCGCCCACAGCACCCGCAGGTCTTAAGCAAGCGGGCTCGCGCGTACAGGCGACTCGACGCGGGCGACGGCGTCGCGGCGACGAAAAAGGGAGCGTGGAATTTTTGCAAGCGGAGAAGCATCGACCGGCATCTTGTTCGCAGTCAGTGCTTAATTATTCGCGGAAGTGGCGCGGCATCTTAATTATCACGCGCTTTCAGTCCTTTTAAGGGATACCCTCGGCAGGAGTGGTGTGCCTGGCTAATTGCATTGGCAAAGAGCACTAAAGGGGTGACAGCGTCTCTCTAATTGAAACCGCGCTTCAAGAATCGCGAACCCTCGCCCACGGGTATGGAGACATCCTGTCCGCAGCTAAATACACCGCGAGCCTGTCCGATCTGACGGCTGGCGGAGGAAAGAAGGCGCGTGTTTTGCGGGGAGGGGTGAAGGGGCAAACAAACGAAACGAACTGTCTGTCAGATGATCCGACAGGGAGCAGAGGTTCGTGGAACGGCCGGAACGAGGGGGCTGAGGGGAGGCGAAACGAAAGAGAGCAGGCTGGGGGGAAACTCGCGGAAGCGCAGAAAACGAGACCGTTCGTGGCAATCTGTCTTCGTTCTTGCGACAGAAAAAGGAATTAGAGGAAAAAGAAGGAATATCGAGCACCATCGAACCGAGAGGCATCCGCGAAAAAGGTCCGTCCTTCTGTGTCGTTTCCGTTCGACTCCTCCGCCGTTCTATTCCACCCTTGTCCGGGACGGGCACCTTCTCCGCTTGCTCGTCTACCCCATTTCGATGCTTTTACTTGTGAAAACTTAATTCCACGCCAGCTTCCACGGGCCACGTCCTCCTTTCCAAACACTTTAGCTGTTTTTGCACGGAATAAGCAGGAGGTTGGAGAGCCTCTCGAACGCTGCAGCGTCTCTGGTCCTACTCCCTTTCGCGTTTTTATTTAGTCGCTCTTCATCGCGGCTTCCCTTTACACACAATAAATCCATCGTCCGATCCGCGTGTCTGCCACCCTTTCCCTCGTTACCGGTCGCTCGTGCTTCGCGCTCTCCCACGCTTCGAATTGAATTCGAGGGGATACGTGACCGTTGGTCGTGACCGGGCCTGTACCCGGGCGTCGTTCGAGGTAGCGACACGGTCAATTTGGAAAATAGTTTCAGCGATATTTATTAACTGGGTTTGTTATAATTTCGGGTTGAGTGGGGGATTGGAATATAGTGTGTATCAAAGGCTCCCGGACTCTGAGTTTAATCATTTGTTGTGGATTGGAACACAGGAAAAAGGAAAACATGATACGAGAGTTTGACATTAAAGCCGGGAATCCACCGCGAAGCTAAGCTAAGCTATGCCATGCGATGCTATGCCATGCTACGTTTTAAAAGAATTAGCTTCAATACATTCTTATGGAACTATTTCCACCGAAAGCTATGCTAAAACATAGCATCGCATGGCATAGCTTAGCTTAGCTTCGCGGTGGATTCCCGGCTTAACTAAATAAAAAATTATTTAAATAACGGATCGAATAAAATTACTTTCACTTTAGATTATTTGATGAGTCAAGTTAATTTTTTTATTTCACGTGAAGTTATTCGACGACTAAAGTTATTTTGTTATTCATCAAGCGTTTCAACTTGAGCGTCGAATAAATTTTTCAACTTTAACTTTAATTTAACTGTTATTTTAACTTGGTTTAATTTCATTCAATACATGACGAATAATTTTTTTAGCGTTATTCATTATCTAAATTTTTATTTAAATAAAAATTTTGCTCATCTCTATGTGATACTATCTCCCCTTAGTATAGCTAAGAATGGCTCTTTCACAGTAGATACCTGGAGAACGAGGAGGCCAAAGATTCTTTGAGATAATAATGACATATCGTGTCAGCCTCCACCAACTTCAGCAATTTAGATATTTCTGCATAAGAATTATTTTATTTCTCTTTGCTCCCTTTCGTTGATACTTTGAATTATTCTCAGCGACAACGACCCTCATTTTTTATGTCGTAAAGTCATTCTTTTTTATGGAAGTACTTGTAGTTTACATAGCTGACGAATACCGCGAGAAGAAAGTAAGTTTAATTTGACATAGAACACGATGACAGATGATTCTGTTTGAATTGGCGTTAAATTGGAGAAATGTTAGTATTCCTGGATACTTAGTTGCAATCGGCGTTTGTTGTCCTACGGTCGCCCGTCACCACGTAATCCGTGAATCGGCAACTGAGCGAGATAGCATACCAGGGCACATCTTCCGGATTAGCTACCGATAAAGGGGAATGAATAATCGATAAGGCGTTAATATTAAATTGTTTTCCGGACGTCGACAAACTTCCAGCGAACCAGAAATGCTCGAAGCGACTTTCGCGTTCCTCGGCTTTCTGCATTGCAAATTTATAGCCTAGGTGCAATTTTTCGGATTGTTCTCTGAACGTCCATGGACCGGTGAACGGAATTAGTAATCTTTTCCAACGAGTTTCCCCCGACTTAACATCACGTGTAACTTTAAATGGAAATTCTTCGACCTTCCCTTCGTAATGTATTTGAAAGTGCGTTTCCTTAGAAACTAAGGAAAACATTATTACAGAAACCCTTTATAGCCAAACTTTTTGAAATACTGCTAATTTGATTTTCTATAAATGTACAAATCGATGTAAACGATCTTAGGATATAAATTTAAAAGATAGCACAATTTTAAACTTTATTAGAAATAAACTTATGTAAAAATAAGTTTGAAGGCACAATGGGCAGTTGAACAGAGGCAGTTGATTTAAAATTTAAACTATGAATTTAAATCAATTTTAAACATTGCGAAGTATGCATATTGCCGAGCTACAAAATTTAAAATGTGCTGTGGAAATTTGGAAATCAAAATGAATTTCGTTGGCATAAAAATATCGTATTCTTTTGTGACAGTGATTTTCGTGTGTGCAAAAATTGCTGATGTGTGCTGTCCTTTCTGCTGCGCCACAATCGTTCGGTTATTTGAAAATGTTTGAGCGTGATACTTTCACGGGGTGATGCTTGCGGCGCAAGTATCGCCGCTAATGGTTATTCATGTGTCACGGGCAGAGCCTTTAGAAATGTCCGTTGAAGGAGCGTGGCAAAGGATCGATGACCGGATCTCAGTAGCCTCTCTGGTGAAAGCATTCGACTGGTCTGATAATCGAACGGCGACGTCGGCGACCTATACCACTTAACTCTGACGTATTTTCGGGAGGATAAAGTCAGGGAACTCGAGAAGATAAAATCAACAGATTCAGGACGTTAAAGGTTGAACACCTTTTCCCACCCGGTACATCAATAACATATCGGCGTTTTCTATTTTATTTTATCCCCTTCCCTTGATTTTTATTTCAATTCCGCGACCAGATTCCTGCACAATAGAACAAGTAACACTAGTAATAATTACACAACAATGCAGTAAGGCGAGAATTATGTTTTTAATAACAAATATCAAAATAAATATAGTACAATAAGATTCTATCGATATCTCTGAAAATTCAAATTCTTAAATTTATTACCATCGTCGTTCGAAGCTTTGCTGTCGCGCCACATGAAGATTCCTCTCCGCTCGTATAAAAATCTGTATCGATGTCAATTACTGCCGTTGTAAATGGTCCCTCGACCCTTATCGCGGAGCCATGCAAATGCCTCGGCATGATGCATCGTGCACACACGCGGGGTCCAATGAATTTCGAGTAAACGGTCGGTCGGTTTAAAGGTCGATGATATAAGAGCCCTTATCTCGCGTTAGAAGTCAGACGAGTTGGAAAGTTTTTGAAAATTTCGTACCCTTTTAACTCGGTCTTCATAGCCTGGATTTCAGCCTTTAACGCGGAAGTTACAAGAATTCCTTGGAGGCGAAGTTCTCTGGTAGAAGGTTCTGGATTACTGGAGAAATCTTACGCGGGGATTGTGCATTCCCTTGGCTTTATTAAGAAATATTACCTACCCCGTGGCGTTCGATAAAGGCGGATTTATTATTAAGAAAGGGGAGCATTAAGGATATGTAACTCTGCGGCTGCTGTTCGATCCCTCCCTTTGCTGTGTTACTGAATAAATTATCTGCTATTATTCGAGGGTTGGGTGGAGGTTCGATAGATAAATCTGGCGTGAGTAAGGGACGCTGGGAATAAGAAAACTTTTCGACTTTCTTTATTTGTCGAGGTTCCTTTGAGTTTATCCTGCGAATTCGAGAATGTTCATTATGCTAAGGGATCGAGGGTGCCCGTAAACTTGAGGGACAAACATTCCCTGGGCTATTACCAGCAAAATATGAGAAGGGAACGGTCAAACATCTACAGAAGCTCGGTAAATCTTCTGATAGCCCGGGTACTTACAGAATTTTCCTTTGGCGCTGGGGCACGATGGAAATGGAAACAATACTCCTTTCTCATTAAAGTACTGCCTCATTAAAAGCATTGAGATTTATATGTCCCATGCCTATTATATACGTACAGTCATTATCTGTAGCCATTTTCTTCCACGAATAACAATTCTTCCGAGCAATCCCTTTCGAATGAATTTTCTGAATAAATTCCGGTGCCTTCGTAACAATCACGTGCCACGCGTAAAACGAGCACAAAATAATTCTAATAAAAATGTCATATTCTGGGGGATTTATTTAGTCGGATTTTATTTCCAAACTATTTTTAGAATTAAAATGATAGAATGATTTAGATTGCATTCTTTGTTTAATACATATTTCATATTTTTGTGTTAATCTCCGACAAATTCTTTTATAAAACTAAGTATTTTCTTTGCCCGCGATTTACCGCCCCTCATCGTCTTCCCTCAAGGAAACAAAGTCAAGAATAGCAGGCGAAGCTTTTCGCCATCCACGGAGGAGCAGGTAAAGACAGTAAAATTCCCGGCAAATATTTTCTCCACGATGACAGAAATATCGCCAACTGTGCGCCCGCCGCCGCATTAAAAACTACCGCAGCCGTGTGTTTTGCTTTTATTAAAGCTTCGCGGTTTCCCCTTTTGAATAATACATCGCATGTAGCGCACACGGCCACTTTGAGCCTGCGCACTTGTAATCTCTCGGGCTTTTTAAACGGCAGCCTCTTCCGCAAGAATCCCCTCATCCTATCAGCTATCCAAGAGCATTACACATTTAATTCTGAACAGAGGAATGAGGCACGTGTAAGGACTCCTTACCACATCAAAGGTTCGAGGGAATTTTATGGAATGCAGGAGGTGAGATATAAGTCCCTGCTCGACTCTCCCTTGGTCTTAAAGTGGAAAGAAGTGGTACAAATCGGTAATCACGTAGATAAGTTGGGCTGAACAAAATGGCATTTATCACGATGGCTAAAATTTATTTTATAAGTGAATTTTATATATAGATGTGCAGGGATGACCTACTGTCGGTGAGCTTTAAAAAAGCAAGTAAATAATGGGAAATTAATTATTATTACTATGTGCAGAGGTACAATATTTATCCATAGGAGGGCCGACTGGGTATAACTGGGTCAGTCTAGTGATTCATTTTTTTAAAGCAATTAATATTTCGAACTCTGGAGATCGTTTTTTCAATGTAAATTAAAAATGTTGGGAGTATAATTGAAAATAGACCCAGAAATTCGATATCAAAGTACATACTTAATCAGAAAATAAAAAAGACAATGTTCTTAATAATGTAAATAAATGCATGAATTAAAATTTCTGTTATCTGATATTGATCGTTAATAATATATAGGGTTCAAACACATAAATGGTGACCAACACCACATAAAGCGAGTAGGTATCGATACTGTTATAAACGTTACACACGATAAACACAATTTAGAACAGTTATAAATAAATACAATTGTAAACCTATCACGTATAACGAGCAATGCTTGCGATATTTATCACAATATTTACCGCGCGAGTAATCGGTAAAGTACATTATTAATGGAGTAACAATAACGGAGAGAATTGGGATATGGGATATTAAATGGTCAACACATATATTTCGTATTGTTACATTTCCTGGAAGCCAAAAGTTATAATACGATCTATACCATCATATATAATAAAGTTTCATGAAAAGATACACGTATCATGTATAACGAAATTGAACAAACGATATTTTGGAGGAGAATATTCAATCGTACGAAACACTATACCTATGAATGTGATTCAATTAAGGACACTACTTTATTTACAAAAATATCTGTAAATCTGTTCCATTCTCTACAAACCACATCCCCGCACTTTGAAACCACTTTCTCGACTGAAACGAGAATAATTTGGTCACAGAAATATTCTTTCACGATTCTGTAACAAGTCGGGTATAAAATATTAATGACACTTGGCAAGGACGAATTCGAATCTAAATGAGCCGCGGCGGAAGCTAGTTTTCCTCGTAAATGCAGGGACAACAGCATCGAGTTCGATAATTTTCTTTTGTACGCGTATCGGGTTTCGGTAATTCCATTTCGCTCGATCGAGGTCTGAAGAGGCCCAGGCTCGTCGCTGAAACTGACAGCCCGTTCTCAAATATCCCTAGTGTACGGTAATCGAGCGGGGCATCTCTCGAGTCCTGTTTTTAAATTTCCAATTTCGGTCGTTGCAGCCGACGCTGGGCGTTTTTCAGCGGTTCGAGCGATGGATCCTTTAAAAACGGTCTCGTTGATGTACATTTGTATGTCTGTGCACGCGGGAATCCATCAGCGCGGCGTTGACGAAGAGCCCCTCAAAGAAACGGAAGGTTTACGATAGGCATCCTTCAGTGGTACATCGATAGAGTGTTCTCGATCGGAAATTCATGATATTCACGCGATATTGGAAACACGTTGCGGGGCGGGGGCGTTTGATCGTGGAGAATTTGCGAACGGAGCATCGTTACCGTCCAGTTCTGTTACTTTTATTTTTTATTACGGTTCTATATATGTAGGTATAGCGTATACAGCCGTGTTTAATAGAAAGTGACACCTTAAGGGGGAAGGCCTACCTAGAACGGCGAACACAACATGCTTCATTGGGAATTTTTTCTAGAAAAACCGGTAAACTTTTATTATTCAACATTAGTCTATTGAAAAGTATCTTTACGGATGTTTCAGTATTTTTTGTGGTAAAAAGTATTGAAAGGTTTGTGACTTATAGGCAATGCCCGAGATGTCCTTTTTTGGGGGGCGCTTTGCGGTGACAAGGGTAGCTCAGTGCAAGCTCATCAAAAATTGAAAATTCGAAATTGTTTAGAAAGTATATGAAATTATCTGGAGGCTTTTTGGCCTGATTTTGAAAAAATTATTTTGAGACAAAATAGCGGTTGTGCAAAGTTGAAGCATCGAAAGTTTGCAAGAAATTGCTCGTTTTTCGAGTGTAAAAAAAATCCAGGCAAGAAAAAGGTGAAGCTTCCGATAGTGCTTAGATTTTTAACCATAAAATAAGCTTGCAAAGCCTTGAGTAAATCGGTTCATTTATTTTTTAATTATTTGTGTTATCGACTTTGAAAACATGATTTTGAGGAAAATGCGTTTAAAGTTTTGGGTCTGAGCGCTACAGCGAGGAACACCTACCTATATACACGCGTATAACTTTGTCAATTTTAGTCGGATTAACTTGACACTTTTAGGGAATATTTTCGAGATGTTGTACTTCAAGAAAAGTTGTCCTTCTAGGTAAACTTCTCCCTTTAAAGTGTCTGTCATGATAGTGTACCTATGTTTAATTCCGCGTTTAAGGTAATTTATATACCGGTACATAGTATGATTGACTTGCACCACTGATTTCAAGTAGTTCCTTAGTGAGATTATTGAGTCTCAAGTGTGTTTGGATTTACTCAGAGGTTTTCATAGTGTGACAACTGAAAAAACTTAATTCTTCGGGAATTAAAAAAGGAAACAAGGATTGCACGTATCATTTTGCATTTGTGTAGTTTTATTCTATCAGCTATCAAGACTATAAAAAAATTTGTAAGAAAAAATATCCATTTATAGCGGAGTAGGAGCATCGTGAAGAGAACAATATCCTTTTGGATATCAGACTTAATATCAGCAATTGTAATTAGCTAAAAAACAAAATTCAATCGTGCAAAATGATACGTGTAATACTTGTTTCTTTGTTAATTCCCGAAAAATTAACATTTTTTCAGTTGTCACACTAGGTAGACCCGTTAAACTTGTGATCAAGGTATGTCAAAAATGAATTGCCTTATCACTATGAAATTTTTGGTATACAAAAATACTGTCTTTCACTCCATCCGACGTGACAATCACAGATTTTCTCACCGTTCTTACAAAAAATTTCTTAACTGCCGTCATACATGTTAAAGAGGCGAAAACAGACCCCAAAGTTGAAGATGAGAAATCTATTATTCAGTAACTCCCAGATGTTCGCTTGTTACTAGGTGCATTACAAACTTTCTTCTAATTCAAGAAGTTGTAAAGTAACTATTTCCCTCCAAAGCGTCATCACTTTGTTCTTTTAAATTTTTATGAATTCTTCTTGATAGGGATGAAATTTACACTAATCCCAAAGATCACCAATTCCTCGGGACGCAAGACCAGCCCGTTAACCCCGATAAATCGAATTTCATTTGGATTCGGTGTCTGTGTCCCCGAGTAAACCCTCCATTTTCCAGACTGTGATTGCATCAGGACTTACAATCAGACGATTGGCTCTGTATAATGTCTTGCTGAGTTGTAGTTGTGTAACAGGAGCAGCAGAAGGCGAAGTCAGTAGCGCCCTTCGGTGTTTTGATAACAAATCAAGAACATTTTGAACGTTAAGAGCACTAGGTCAAAACGCTCGATTATCAAATAGGCATTTTTTGCGAATTAATTACAAGGAAATGAAAGCAACCGCAGGCTTTTCCTTGTATACAAAGTTTATTACTATCACGTGGAGTAAAAAAATATTTTTTTATACAGTGTTTTAGGAAAAGTGTCTTTGGTTTTGCACTGATATTGAGCTTAACAATATGCAAATATTGGAATAAGTATGATTCTCCTAGAACTTGTAATTTCAGTCTGAACCACAGAAAAAATTGAACCAAAATTATTAAAATATTCACTAGGAGCAGGTGATTTTTAACATAAATATTGATTTTCAGTGTGCACTTATAGCTGCTTCTTTATTTATCTCATAAACTAGAGTTTTACACTTTAATGTTGAGGTTCAGGGCAGAAAGGAATCCAAGTTGCACATGCTGTAAAATTTTCAAGTCGATCCGAACCTCCGTGTTTTTGCAATTACTACCAAAACACAGAGGCCTCCCAATAATAAAAATTTGCAGAATGCCAGCATTGAAAATAATATTCAATTTCTGCTAAGAGTTTAGCTGTTTTCATTTTGTACAATTAATTTTGTACAAGATAGAAACTCATCCGTGGTTCCAACCACATGAACAACTATAATAAAGAAAGAGAACCTTCAGTTTTCCATTTTGGATGACTATAACAATCCCCACGCCGTCGTCCGTCGGAACAGACCTTGTTTGAAGAAACTGCGATAAAAAAGCTCAAAAAAATTCTGAGTGTTACATCAAACATACCTTAATATGCAGGCAAAACGCCAGACAGTATAAACTTATAGATTTTGTTAAATAAATTCCCGAAGATGGCGTTGAAAAATGAGCAGTTACACTAGAGTATTCCATTAATACTTCAATCCCCTACAGTATGCATGCATACATACAAACAAATAAATAAGTGCAGTCCTGTGATACGTGACAAAAAACGCATTTGGTGGTTTGCCTGCACAGGGATATCGCTTTACACGCCACTTGAGTGGGTACCCAGGTTAACCACTACATCTCAGCAAGGTAGAGTACTCAGTGTCGTGAATACACCACCGTTTGTCTGGCGATGAAAGGATGTTCTCCGCGGAGTCGCGGCGGCGGTTCTCATTGATTTCCTCTCTGCCGTTGAATGCCTACTTACTGCAGTTTTTCTTCCGTCGCCCCGAGTAATCCATTCTCGTCCCGAGCAAAGCAAACGAGTGCCGTCCGGCGCGGGCGAATTAATTCCTCGCCGTTGCGTTTTGTTAACCCCCTCCCTCCCCCCGAACAATGATTTTCCGTCCCGTGTTTGTCACCGGCGCCGAGGCTGATTAACAGGTTTTAATTAGGGCGTAATTAGAACGCGGTATCGAATCGGCGAACCGTCGATTTCGCCCTGACGAACGACCGCTAACGAGACACAGATCACGTTTGCTTCCTTTCCATCGGGATCGAGTAAAAATTTGGACGGGATAACGAGGACGTTTAAACTGATGATTGGCGATTAATGAATTGATTATTAGCGAGCATTGCTGCGCTCGTGTTGATGAGTCTGTTAACACTTTCGTTGCCACGCCACTGATACACGACTGATAATCTTATTTATTTACACGTAATAGTAATTTACACAGTTATGAGTGATATTGAGGGGTTAGTCTGCTTTAATCGGCCGAAAAGGCAAACTATATGTAAAGATTTTTTTCTCAGTACATACAACATTTAATGAAATAAATCTTTAAAAATAGCTTCATTTTTCGGCCGAGCAAAGTAGAATAACCCCTTAATAAGAACTTCTATCTCTGAAGTCTATTGGAATGAACGAATCTATTTAATATCCCATTGAATTCGAAGCAATTCCAAATTCTGGAATTCCGAAAAATTGTTAAGTAATAGGTTCATTTAAATGAAGAGCCATTGCACATGTCCTGATGAAACTTTTGGCGGACGTGGCATGACAGTAAACGTGTTAATACCTACATTGAATGAAGGTGGGTTACTAACAAAGGAACATCCCGAACCCGGAAATTCAAAAAAATCTGAAACTGTACGAAATTGTAGAAAAATTCCTCCCAATTACAAGGTAATTTTTGTTTGCTGCTCAAATTCACTCTAAGGGGGTGTAATTGACCCCTAAAAGTCCGGTTATATTCCGATTTTGTGTTATAACTTGTGAACTGTAAAATATTTTTGTTTCCAAATGATAGATCTAATTAAAAGAAGTAGCTTTTGACTTCAAACTTTTTTCTATCTCTTACAGTTCGCGAGTTATAACATAAAATCTGAAAATAGCCGAATTTTCAGGGGTTAATTTCTCCCCCTTCGACTGAATTTTGGGTAACAAAAAAAATTGCATTGTAATCAGGAGAAAATCTCTTACATATTCACAAAGTTTCAGAATTTTCTGAATTTTCGGGTTCGGAATCTTTCCTTGTAATTAATAAGCTACTGAGATACGAGGTGCGTGTTTCCAATATGGCTAATTAGTTTTGGGATACCTTGTACGATAAGATGCAGAGCTGGTGCTGTTGTCCAATTTTTTACTAATATTCGAGCCAGAGATTATTCAATAACCTCCTGCTTGAATATTGAAATAATCGAGTTACCGAGGAATGTTTGAAGCAATTAAGCACCTAGTCACGAAGCAGCTGAGTAATAAAATTAATCGAGTAGTCCTAACTATAGATTAATATTTCATTCGAATTCACTTATAGATTAGCCGATAGAATTCCACAAGTGACGTTATTCCACTTCGATGGATTGTATACTTCTGGCAAACCAAACTAATGGAGCTGAAACCTTTCCCTTCTTTCCCAGCCTCTTCACTCTTGCTCTCGAGAATTATAATCGTATGTGCATATACGCAACGTCTTCACGTTTACCTTTCGTGACAGACTTTCCTCTTCGCTGCTTTCCCATAATACTGATAGAAACGTGAGCTTAATTGAGTGGAAAAATCGAAGAGGGGAATAGCGAAATGTGAAATAATTTGAGGTAAGAAGAAATCAATGTCCAACCGAAGTTGATATACACAACCGATATACACCACTGCTGGTGATTGCTGCATTTGAAAAATCCTGTTTATAGATTTAAGTAAGTTGTATATTTTTGAAATTAAGTAAGTTGAAAATTTCATCGAAATCGAGTAACGTAGCTATGAGCTACAAACAGTTAAAAATGGCGGAAATCACAGTTTTCGGTCTATAACTGTAATAAATCTAAAGATTCTAGATATTTCGATGCCTGTCACTTATTTCTGAATCATCCAATTTCGATGAAATTTTCAGCACGTAACTATACAACTTTCTTAAATTTACAAACGTGATTTTTAAATTTTCATTGCAGGCTCTGATAAAAAAGTTGAAAAAGCGACCTTACTATTTCCTTCGATATTTTGACCAATTGCAATTTTTGTTCAAAACGGCGAAACACGTCACCTAAGTAGTAAACTAATCTTTGTAGCTTCTCAAAATAAATTCAAGTCGTTGGCACCAATTTTAAAAAAGTTATTCTGTTTTAAAGGGTGCTCCATTATTTTTGCCCGGCACTGTAGTCGATTATTGCTTGTATTTATCAAATTGATACCCCTTTTTCTTAGTATCTTACTTAGTATCTAATCAATAATTCTTTTGTTACCGAGAAAACGTTTGAACCAACAAAATCAACTGTACCTCAAAAAGAGAAAAACTAAAGCTGTCAATAATAATCTAATAATTATAATAATAATAGAATTGCAGTTCGAAAAGTACTTTTAAGATAACAAAATAGAATGAAACGATTGCTATGAGGTAAGAAATATTCAAGTTGGACCACAGATATGTGGAAACACGTTCTATTTTCTTTTTTATCAAACGTACCTGTAATAAATGATTAAATGCTCACATACATATACGTACTAGATTCTGAGCAGCTAATTTCATAGGGAATCGATTTTTATGCAAATAGGTACTTGTCGAGGCATCAAAACTAGAGTACTGTGCTTAATTATTACAGTGCACTCTATTCGTAAACTATTTTTACCACTGGAAATCGTCGACGGAATGTGTCGATACTGAACGGTGGTATTTGTATCCCGGAAATATGAACAGAATGCGAAATTTTCCCACGGGTCATGGTGGATTTTAAAGCGGAAAATCTGATTTTAGTGTCGCGTTCACGTACACAGTATAAAGAATTCATAGGGAAAACCACTTTGCACCCCACTTTCTGGATGGTTACATGGGCAATGCTTGATGAGCTACACGTCCTACCATTCCATTTTATAATGGACATGAAACTGTATTCTAATTCAATATTCAAGCTGGAGGTTATCAACGGGTCACTTTATCACACGTGACGTCACATAACGTCTAATTGGTCCTTATAATAAAATAATAATAACAGGACATAGTTAAACTGATTAGTCTTAGCTTATGTCTATTTCCAAGTTGTTCCTTTCTTAATTTACTTTTATTATTAATATTAAAGAATATAGACATTTCTATAAAAATTTCTAAAACACCAATTCATCACGAATTATTTATTCAAATTGGGAGTGGGAGTAAGATGCTTGAAAAACTGATTTACTTTAATTTCGAGGGAAAATAGAAAACTTCTTTTAGTATAAAAGGTAGGATGAGGATGTATATACATACGTGTATTCTCTTCACTCTGTTCAACTGATTTTTACTTCCCACTTGCTATTCAACACGTTAATGTATCCAGGACGACAAAGTTATTCGAGAAGTGTAAATCGATAGATGTTTAAATCATAACGCGCCCGAATATTACATTTTATTTACATGTGCGTCTCATCCCTAAGGCGTATAAGTTAAATTCCTCGTGGGAACTTAATAAAACTTTCTGCCGCGTCTGGAAATCCCTGCATTGAACTTGGAAATTAGCTTTGCCTTCTATTTCGAATTTTATTTCTGCCACGACAATACGTAGGAAGTATAATTTTGTGTTTCTTTGCTCATTGAAATATACATATCTTCGGTTATTAAATACAATGATATTAAATGTATTGAGTCTGAGCATAATCTATTGCACGGATACTTGGCAAATATCTAGAGTCAATTTTCCTTGTTAATAAGACTCCATATTCCAAATATCTTACTCTAGATTTTTCAATAATTTTAGTACTTAAAATCAACAATTTCCAAATTGCGTAATCTTTCTTACGAAAAACATTGTATTTCATCCAAGAAAACAATCTTAATCCATAGTTTAAACCTACTTTTTCACACGCAATCTTCTTTTTCTAAACCGTACAACACACACCATCTGAAGCGTCGCGTTAATTGCACAAGAAATCGTAACCGCTGGTTTCGTTGTTTCTCGGATTTTCGGTACTCCCCAAAGGCAATCGACCTTTGCTCGCATAAAACCCTTGGCGCAAAGCCGTTTACTTAGAGTCCCAACCCCATGCATGTTCGCTTATGCATATCCCCCCTCGGATGTAGGTGTAAAGTTTACAGCTACGAACGTACCCTTCGTGCAATCAGCTGTTGAAAGGATTATATCAGTCGCCGTACGGGGAACCACGACCCCAAGACCAGTAAATTCATGTGGAATATTCGTGGTAAACCATTATCGCGATTACGCGCTCCTTCCCATGCACCGGCACCTCCCACGTTCCCCGCTTTTGAAACGAAAACGGTGTTCCTCCATTATTTCCTTAGTAATGGAGCAGCGACCAGCATCGATGCTGGTCTTTTAAGGATTGCTCCGTAAAATAACGTGACACAGGAAAATAAGGATTACGTAATATACACTACCAACGAAAAGTTTCAAAGGATTTATCCATCGTGATTAAAATCACGCCGTATGACAAATATGTTTCTAATTCGAAGATAACACTTTTAATGGCGATTATAGTGTTTCTGATTCCACGTATTTTAATATTTATCACGCAAGAGCATTATATACTTATATTTGTTTGTTTGAAGATAAAATCCCTGCTTCTCAAAATAAAGCTTCCAAACTTAGGCACTACTTAGTAATTCATGTTTTGTTTGTTAAGATAATGGTGATACACTGTTGCTCTGTAAAATAATTTTTCAGATTGATTTTTTGATAAAATTTTCATTTTGAATTGTTGCCAAGAGGCGCCTTTAGTTCTGGGTTAATATTACGAAATGTTCCGAAACTTTTGATGTGTTTTAAATACTCCATTTATATTTAAACTAGTTTCGCTGTAGCTCCTCGCAATATTTCAAGGAAACTTTGTTCGGGAAATTCGAAAACATTAATGTACAGGGAGTACTTACAGTATGTCTGACGGAAATTTTACGGAACTAGGTGTGCTTTTAGAAACGTGTAATCTTGAAGGATCGGGTAATCTTTCATCGACGAGGCCTCGAGTTTAAGGGTTTAAATTGCGCCTGGAGGTTTCATTGCTCCAGTGATGTCTCCGGGACTACTGCAATTATCTAAAGTGGCCTTGGATAAAATTCGTGTAATATTTAATTTATAATTGTAACTTTTTTAATGACTCGCATAATTGTATGCACTCGTAAGGGGAGTTGAAAGAGACTTACGAAAGCATATTTAGTAGGTACTGTGGTTCTCAATAATTCTCCTTAGAAAAAGGTATTGGTACTAATCGACCCGTAAATACCCCAAAATTTAAAAATCATGTAAGAAGTAAATAAAACAGACAAAACAATTTGAATAGGTACACGAAATTTACATACAACCTTAGAAAGCTTATAAGGTGGGCTAATTTATTAAGTTTGTCGCTTGTTTACAGATTCTTAAATTTGAAACAATACGCAATACGCCATCTACTTCTAATAACTGATAATTCACAACAATGCCATGTATGTATCAGATGATTCATTATTTTTATTTTACACGAATTTCTTTCAACTTTTCGCGTGACCGATCGGTGGAAAATAATGTCGAGCAGTATAATCACAAAAGCTTACAGACATACAGATCTACGATTTTCCTTCCTCTTAGACTCTACTTTCCCAATTCTCCTCGGTGTATGAGTACCTACTAAATCATATATTCCTTAACAACTAAGAACATCTACAGAGCAACAAAACAACGATCATCAAACTAATCATTAATTCCACAAAATTTTCACATCATAATTACACAGCTTTGCGACGTTTAAATATTACTTTAACAATTAGACACGCCATTATTGACTACCATACATTTCCCACAACAAAACCCCCCCAAAAAGAATAAAGTGATCAATCACAATCGACTTTAACCCCTTAACTGATGACGTGGAGTCTGAAAAACTCCTGCAGAATTATTTTCCCTATATTTCCCTTCTTTTCATTCGAACTTGTTTTACAATTTATCGTGTCACGAAGACAACTTTCAGTGGCTTTGAACAAAACACGCAGAAGTATTTTTTTCAAATATATACTAAAGTCACTAATAACTGCAGTATACGTTAAAAATAAATTTAGTCTTGTCGATGTCAAATTATCAAAAAGGAGTCTCTGAGACTCCACGTCACTGTTTACGTCACAAAATGGGACGTCACCGGATAAAGCTTAAAGAACAACAATTAGCCTCTTCAATTCCCACTAGTCAATTAGCCTCGGGTAGAAAGTGAACAATAAATCTTTCTTCCAAATTGCTTTCCCCTCGCATTAATGTCGTTTTATAATCCCTCTGCTTATTCCCGCGGCGTCTGCACTCCCCATAAATCGTGTCCCGTGGCCGTTGATACAAAGCGACAAATCGTTTGATAGATTGTATCGCCGAATGTCGAATTACTATAAAATTAATCGCTGGTGCCGTTAGTTGAACCGTTTGCCTGGTATTTTTCTGTTTCAGTTGTGTGCGGCGTCGGGGCGGATGTGGCGTACCATCGACACGTCATGGGGCTTTACGTTACGTGAGGATAATTCGACATGCGTATACCGTAATTCAACTCAATTATCAGATTCCGAAAGGACGAAGTATTCAGAAAATTTGTTGGGAAAAAAAATACAAAATTTTAGTATATATTCTGTGGAGAGAGATTCATGATCACATTACTGTGCAGGGTGTAAAAGAATTATGTCATGGTTTACACAAGTGATTTTACAATTGAAGAGTCCTTGTAGTCCCAATACTATAGTACTATAAAAAAAAAAAATTTTAAACATAATTTCGATCGTAATAATTTCGCAACTTTCCTGAGGAAGATCTAAATCAAGATCGAAACGTCGAAAGCTTTTATTATCGATTGCTAAATAGCTTGTGTTTTAGTGATTTAAAATTGACCGAACCTGTGCGCCGAAATCAGATATACTATAGTATTATCATTGAGACGTACACCATTTTCCAATAAAACAGACTTTTATTTTAATTTTGAAACTTACTGTGTTTTCTACAAAGAATCTTAATTCTGGATTTTTTATTATAAAAGAATCTATCAAAGATGTGTTTTTTATTATTCAAGATAATAGATGAATCGCAGAATACTGTTCCCTCCTGTTCAATCTCGAAATTACGAAAATAACAAATATGATAAAATTTTAATTTGCAACTAAAATTGATATACGGTCATTCTTGATGAAAACTTCTAAAAAGGTGTATAGTAATCGTGGTTATACGTTCTTCTGACCGGAAATCACTTCACAGACTCAACATTATCTTTCATCGCGAGTTCCATACAAAGTTCTCAACTGATACCATAATTTCCCTCGCCAAGAAGATTCGGAAACTTCCTTCACCACACTAAATGGAAAGAGCAAAGTGATATCAGAATTGGGAGACCGGCTTAACCAGTGGTAGATTTCTTTCGAGCACAAATTCATCCCGTCGATGACAGCGGTCTCCTAATCAAGAAACGGAGGAACTAGAAGCCATTGGATTCGACGACAGCCCCGAGAGGCATGAAAATCGTTTCGCTCGTTGGAAATGTAATTAAATGTCAGCAAGGGGCACAAAATCAGAAAACCTGAGGAAAAATCGACGATTACAGGAAGGCTTCCCCTATTTTTCTAAAACTGTCGACGAAGCGATTCGCGATTCGATTCCCCGTCGAGAAATCTAATTTCAAAGCCGGATTCGATTATGACCAGGCGGAACCTTTAGCCAACGGAACCGCCGCAATGCGATTACCCAGGGAGCAATAGTTACACGACCATTATCGAAATTTTTCGATATTCTACCCCGGCCTTATTCCCCAGTATCGGAGGCCCGTGCCGTGCGCTTCCGGTGGCGCGATCACGCGCGGGAAAACGCGGTGCGTGGGCCGCTGAAGCGTGGCGTAGAGCTTACTCCCCGAAGAAAAATTACTTTCGGCTGTAGTTTATGGTTCCCTTGGCATTATCCTTGCGCTGAGATGTGTCGTATAGGGTATCGTGGCCGGGCAGGGTGGAGGAAATTGAGAAAAATGTTTTACATTTTCAACGTTATTGCATTACTTCCGTTGCGCGCCGGATATCGTTCTTCTGCCGGCGCGGCTCGGTTACGTGCCGCGGGATGGAACTCGATGTATCCTTTGAAAGGATCGAAATTCCCAGGAAATAATTCCTTCGTTGCCACAAGATTGTTGGAGCATACAGGGTGTGCTTTGAGGAAATGTTATTCGGCAAAGAATGACGATGGGAAAGAAGTTTATGTAATGGTGTTGTTTGATCTTGCTTCCAGATAGAAAAGAGGTTTTTCGTTCTTTGATTAAGCGGGAGGTCCTGACTTTCTGTTTTTGGTCATTTGTGGAAACTGAGGAATGAGATGGGAGTGAGGTTTACTGTGGTTGGCTGTAATTTGAATTCATGTGACACAGGTTACTTTGTGTCGAACTTTGCTTTAGTTATTTGGAACAGTTAAGGGGGATTCTCGTAAATAATACTTATAATAAATAATAACTACTTAGGGTCGACGTTAAAAAAAGATCTGCAAGTTTAAAGATGCCTCCTCATGTCCTTAAAAAGTTTAATCCAATATTAATAATAGTTTTTTTAGAAAAAATCCATAAATATCAGTTACTTTTGGGTGGCTGTTATACGAGAATATTATCTTAAGGGGATGACTTATTCTCGATAACCCTAAAACAGGCCTTTTTTCAAACGCAAATTGTAAAGTGATAAATAACAGTAGAGAGAACGTTTTTTTTTCTAGTTTTAGTCGTTATTCGATGAGCTTTAACACAAAAAAGAAAAGTCTAAATATCTCTATGTACATATAAAAGTTGTGAGTAAAAACGTAAAGGCGTGTCCGTGGTGCACCGTTTCATGGTGAACATAAAATCTCGAAAAAAAATTTAATGAGAGATGCAGAAAACCATTCCGTACATTGTGTCGGGAGCAGATATTCGAGATAAATTCTTAAAAAAAATATAGATATTTTTCATGCAAGAAATCGATAACATCGTATTTTTCAACGTAAAAATTGTATTATTTTTTTTCGAAAATCTGCCCCCGGTACATCGCAGGGTTTCTGCACCTCTCATTAAATTTTCATCCGAATCGTTGGAGTGGTTTTCGAGATTTTATGTTCACCATCAAACGGTGTACCGCGTACACGCCTATACGTTTTTACTCACAACTTTTATGTACACAGAGATATTTAAACTCTTCTTTTTTTGTGCTAAAGCTCACAGAATAGCAACTAAAACTAGAAAAAAACGTTGTCGTTATTGTTATTTATCTCGTTACAATTTCCGTTTGAAAAAAGGCCTGTTTTAGGACTATCAAGGGTAAGCTACCCCCTTAAGGATTCTAAGAAAAAGTTGAAAATCAAAATTCTCACCAGGAATCACCTTACAATTTTTAACCGACTTCAAAAAAAGGAGGAGGTTATGTATTCGACCCGTGTGTATATTTTTTTTTATGTTTGTCCCCTCATAACTCCTCAGCATACAGACCGATTTTGATGATCTTTTTTTTATTCGAAAGAGGATGGTGCCCCGTTGGTCCCATCCTACGCGGAATCAATATTGGCCCAATATTTTACCAGTTATAGTTAATAATAGTAATTTATATGTTTGCCTCCGCATAACATCTCAGGATATGGACCGATTTTGATCTTTGTTTTATTATTTATATGTATACCAGTTATAGTTAAAAACTAAAAAGTTGAAAATAAAAAAATTTTAAAAAAATTAAAACCGACTTCAAAAAAATAAAATTGCACTAAAAAGTAAAAAATAATTTTTTCCCTTATTTAATCTACTACTCTCATATGTTTTAAGTCGGTGCCAGAGTTACACAGTGCAAATGATGAGACAACGACTTAAAAAATATGAGAGTAGTAGATTAAATAAGGGAAAAAATTATTTTTTACTTTTTAGTGCAATTTTATTTGTTTGAAGTCGGTTTTAATTTTTTTTAAATTTTTTATTACTTACAAATATTACTTCCAAACTTAAGAGTATGTAATAATAAATTACAGTAAAGGAAAACTATTAAACAAACGTACATAAATATTGTATACTAAAAAACGCTACACGAAACTCTTCTCCATCTGAATTCATAAATTTCATTACAACCAATATTTCCCTAAAACTAAACGACTTACATGGCATGATCTCGAATCTTACTCCAATACTAATTCCAAATCACAAGATGATAAACCTTTTAGTCACTTCAACCACTATCTCCCTTCTCTTCCTCATTAAGCAAATCGTTTCTCGAAGAAGCGCGAATAAGAGTGAAGAAAGGACACAACGAGTTCGTTATTCCGAGAACTGGCTTGAATAGTGGGCGCGAGGCAAACAATCAATTTCGGCAAGTGCATCGGTATAATCGAGTCCGCTTTAACGAACAAACTTCATTACACATTATTGAATGAATCGCGTTACCTTATTACGCGCTAAAATACAGAGGAGAACCGCAGAGAAAAGTCAATACAGAATTACGATTCTAAGTGTGGTCGGTGGTGTGCGTTCGGTAAATTGCAAATTCGCAGATACGTCGTGGCACTGCAGATTGCATTCCGCCTGGTCTCTATGGAAATTCGTGTTTTGCATGCATACCGTGCACCGTGAAATATGATCGAGCGAGCAAGTTGCAGATTAAGAGGACCACGCATGTTGATTAAAAATTGAAAGAAAATTTGATTCCGCGGCGCTACCCCCTGAAATGTTTTTCCCCCGAGCTTTGTAAAAACATTCAATTTACTCTTTGAACCGTCGACGCGATCGTGCCCATCCATAACGCCCGCTATTCTATATTCTACACCGCGGAACGCATTGAAGCGGGACCAGATTTATAGCATTCCTACAATATTTCCTTGATGACGTGGCGATCTGCTGCATTAAGGATAAAATTTCTTTTGGGGACACGTTACGCGTGATAATGAAGTTGACTGTTTTGTGCTAACGCGGGCTGAGATAACGGTGTGTTGGAATACAGACTAACGGAGTGAAGAGCAAATTTAATTAGCGCAATAAAATATATTTCTGAAATAATAGAATTGTGGTGTTTTGCGACAAACGCGAAAAGCTTGTAGCAGATTGTTAAAGACATTTATTAATGGGACAATCTGTTACGATTTATTTGTTTCAAACTTATTCTTTTCTGTGTTAGTGCTTCTAACAAAATAAGTAATAGTGGCGCACCCAGATGGAGGGGGGGGGGGGGAGCTAGGGGCTTTGGCACACCCCCAAAGAAAAAGGAAAAAGGAGATTAATATAACCTCGACTGAAGTAATTTAAGAGCTTTGTAAAAAGGAAAGAAAACTCGATTTTATTATTTAAATAAATTTTTTTATAATCACTTAATAGATTTTATTGATTCTCTATTCAAAATATTTTTATACGTTTAACTCGGCTCGCCCCAAAATTAAATCCTGAGTGCGCCACTGATTAGTACCATCCCCCATTTTTTTCTTCAATTTAATGCAAATGATGAGTATATTGGTGCCTACAGTGCAGGGTTTAAAATAGTAAACGTAAATGAATACGTTTCGTTCCACAGATCTAATCGTCGCGCTTCCCGCCACGGGGAGTCGTTCGAGTAATTATGAACGGTGGCATGCATGACTTCCGGCGCATATTTCCCGTGCTCGCTTTACCTGCAACCAGATGTGGACACTGCAAATGACATTACCACATCTTCTCCTCTGCCGCAAAACTGCGTAATACAATCCGCGTGAAATGCCCGAAACGTGTCGTAAATTCCAAGACAATTTCGCGGGAAATTGCGCGCGCATCACGCGAAATTAAGGTTCGTGCGTCTGAAACGAAACGGCCACCTTTTGATACTATTTTATCGAATACTAAAATCGACATGAAAATAAGGGAAAAGTGAGGGACACATGAAGATGCATTGTTTTGTGCTTTTAGAGTTAAAACACAGTGGGAATAATGCTTGAGCATAGAATGCTTATTGTTAGTACAATAAATAAAGCATGAAAACGACAAGTTATAAGTAATATGTTTCATTTAGCATTTTTACTCATATTGCAAAATTTTAATTATAAGAACCTACCGATTAATTATTCGAACGACAATCCAGGCTTGCGTGAAATATACGGTGTCTAAGAATTTAATGATCCTTTGTGCCAATGTATTCTATGAATAAAATCTTTCAGTATAATAAATCATTTTTTGCTACCTTAGTCTTCTTATCGAAACCTTCGGTTTTTGAAATTGAAATGACCTGTATTTTATTTTGCCATGCAAATCGAGATACAAGTCATGCGAATAGAAAATCTTGAATATATGTACATATATACAGTGTAAAATGATATTTACTCAAATATTTAGCCAGCTGTTTGTCTCACGTACTGTACCTTATATAATAATATCTACTCTGCCGAACTCGTTTAATAATACGTGTCACTAGCAACGTAGCTATTCTGCATACTGTGCGCAAGCACGTCAGCTGTGGTACAGACAGTTCTCTAATCGATGGATCGGACGTGTTAGACGAATTTCGTGACCAATTCGATTTGACACTCATCACTGATCTAGTATTATCCAAAACCCGAAGGCTTTAACATCGCTGGACTTTAAAACGCTTCGAATCACTTAAAATATTACTTGAAGCACAGAGACTAAAAAGTTTCGATGTACCATTAAATTGTTTACCGAACTTGAAAATCTTTACGAATCACGAAACTGTTGAAACAATTTTTGTTTCCTCCACACCACGAACAAATAATAAACGCGTGGGATTAGAATTAAAATTACAATCGTCCACGTGTACGTGTTAGAAATAGTTTAAAAATATTTCAAAATATTTTGAATCCTCAAATGACGATGAAAAAAAAGAAGACTGTGAATATTCATCTTAACTTTCAGGATCTACAAAAATTTGTGAGATTCTAAGAATATTCGAAGTGATTTAGATTTTTTTACCTAAATCCAAAATGTTTCGACTTTTTCGTTTTATGTACGAAATGATTCGAAGTTTCTGTCGTAACTATGAAGTAATTTGAATTTTCTGTTTGTAAGCGAAGTGATTGAAATTTTTTCATGTGTGTACGTAGTGATTCAAATTTTTGATCATATGAACGAAGTGATTCGGAGCGCTTTCAAAGCCCATCAATGGGATAACGTTCTTCGGTTGCTCACGCTTCCCCCCTAGCCTAGGTATATCGTGCGAAACGTTCGAGCTTCAGCTTCACTTTCAAAGCCGCGTGAAATCGGGTAACGCGGCTCTTAAATTCTGCGAAATTCCACGGGCAAAACGTGCATCTGTTCCGTTTCGCTGTACCAGCAGCCGTCTGAAATAAACGATTCTCGATGCGCAGTGAAAGGTATAAAACATTGCAGGGCAGTTTTGCAACCGCGCTGGCTTTACCGAGCGCGGGAATCACGGAGCTGCGAGCAATTCACGGGATAGACTTATTTGCGAGATGAATTAAGTGCCTTTCTCGCGGTACGTTTTACGGGCGACGATAAAACAGAATTAACTGCGAAATATCTGTCTAACAGGCCGTCGCGTTGTCCACCTGCATTTTCACCAGTGGGAAAACTCGAGCGACTTCTTTTTTAATTCCAACTGACCATCGCCGTTATCGATACTCGTATAGTTAACGATTGAGCGCAATGTAAATCGTACTTTGTGCAGAGAAGAATCCATTGCTAAAGAGTTGTATTTTTTTGTTCTCACTGAAACGTTTTGTTTTCATTGAAATTCTGTCACGAAAAGAATATTGTTTGGATCATGAAATTGTCCCATCTCGATAGCTATTTTTCAAGCAGCATTATCTTCCTCCATTTAAAAAGAATTTCTAGTGTTTGAAATAATTGTCATATTGTGAGGACTTGCCTCTCTTCGTTAGCTTTAAATTTCTTTTAATTTATTGTAGAACGATTCTCTGTTGAGTTTGGAGTCATTTAGACCCTTCTGGTGAATAGATTTTATCAAGTTTGGATTAGGTGAATTGACTTTGGAATATATTTCTACACTGACATTTTAATATATTTTTACACACTTTGTCTCTTCTACAAAATTTTTCAAGTTTATTATGAAAAGAGGTTTAAACAGTAAACAGTGATATTTAACTCAAGAGCATCGTGTTTTTTTATCACATCGTGAAAATATCGTTAGCTTATTGGTGAAAGTAATCAAGGCCATATTTTTTTAATTTTCGCCAATTGCAAATTGAAAGTTTAATCTATTATAGTAAATCAGGTTATAATTGAAAGCTATTGCAGAAGACATAAGTTTTCCTCTATATGGATGTTTATTAATCTATTGTTGTAAAAATCTTAGAAACTACTTAATTGCTTCAATTACACCTTAAGGATTTTAGAATGCAATGATGGACTTGATCAATTTTACTAACAAGCCAAAGATATCTTCTTCTAATAATCACGTTTTATATTCTACATTCATAACGGAAGCTTTTTTCAAAATAATAAAACAATTTCCGAGTATTTGATAGAAATTGGCGAACAGATCTTAGTAACAATTTAATATTATAAATAGTATTCTATAGTAGTGCAATAATAAATCGTAAAAATGATAAATAAGAATTTTTCTGTGATTCCATTTCAGAGTAGCGTCTGGTTTGATCTTCTTCCTCGAGATCACGTGGGCCATCACACTGTTCGTGCAGATTTGTGTCAGGTATACATAGTCAATAAGTCATACACTCAATAAAATACATCTACGATATCTATATCTTTCTCAATGCATATATGAGAGTGAAAGAATCGGTTAAAAGTAACTGCAGTCGAAATGAACCATGAATTCCACCTACCAAAAAATTGAATAAACCCTGCATAATTAAAAAAAAACTTATAATGACCGACAATTCACTACCCTCGCAATTACTTTATTCGAAACAATAATTCCCTCGCAATCCCCCAGAAATCCCTAAAAAAAGAATAACAACACACAGCACACTCCACAACAATAAACATAATTCAATGAAATAATTCACTATTACCAAGAATAACGTTAATTATAAAACGCCGAGGGACCAGCGCGAACTTTACAAGCCAGGGTTGGAAAAATGTGGAAGAAAAGGCGCGATGGAAACTGCTGGTGGTAATTAACCGACCCTGCCGCACTTTGGCCCAATTTCTTTCTCGCTCGGTCGTAACTTCGGCGCGCGGATAAAAAGCGGTTCGACGGAAAGTGGGAACGAATGGAAAATATGCAAGAACACGATAGGACATCGGCAATCCCGAGGCAGAGGGTCTGCCAGTCCTCTCCTCTCGTTGGGAAGGCAGAGGAGAACAGCCGACGGAATACGGTGGAAGGAGTTCCGAAGGAAGAGCGATTTTATTGGCGAGCGAACTTCTGACGATCTATCTCCAGCCGACACCACTCGTTTCGGGAGTTTATACCCTTGTCGAGGATATCAAAAGGAACCACCACGAGAGAGAGTCGCCGGAACCCTCCCTTGGCGACCCTGTTATTGCGGCGTATGGAAATGAGATGCCTTTTTCTGTGCACGAGGTTTCTGTTTGTTGACGGCAGCCCTTGTGCAAGAATTTCTCACGATGGCTGCTTGTAACTTGTAATAGGTGTAATCCTGGTATACAGCTATTAAATTAAGTGGTTCTAAGATTCCTATACAGAGTGGCGGCTGTGTAGGGTAAAGTGGGGTAATTCCGGCCACATAAGCAGTAAATGCTATACAATTTGAACAAGTTACACATTTGTTATTTTTTTTATATTAATTGATAGTTTGAAGTGTCTAGTTTGTATTAATATGACCGAGAAAGCATAAATTTAAGTTGTAACAAAATTGGAAGCAATAACACAAAAATAGTCAAAAATAGTTTTCTTTATAAAAGAGCTAGGAAAACTGTTGAATTAATAAAAAATTGTATTATTTTTTATTGTAAAATTAATTGGTGCATATATCACAAATATATTCTTCAGGGGTACCCCATCCTGAACATTCTTCATGTGCCCATTGACCACATACTGTGCACCGGAACCACATTTCATCATATTTTCCGAATTCTTTGCAAAAGGAGCGCATATCGTGTCCTACTTTTTTGTAAAAAAATATCTGAATTGTACATGCCATCTACGCCAGAAAAAAAACAATGTTAAAAGCTGCCTGGAATTACCCATCATTGTTAGCCGGTATTACCCCACACCTCATGTTCAGATATTTGAAGTAATACACTGAATTGAATTTACATATCACCAAAAACCAAATGTGAGTTTGAAAGTAGAAACATTCCTCTATTTAATGAGATTAATATTAATAATTCATATCTATTCCATGTACTAACTTAGCTTGCTTAACAGTCGACCACTGTTATAAGATTACGGTGCGTAATGAATATTCCCGGATTTGTTTGAAACAAAGACTGTTATCGTCATGAAAATCATGAATATTAGCTCGCTGCATCATTAACAGGTGGTAGTACCATACAGAGTCAAGTTACGTGGTTTTTATTTAAAGCAATAGAAGTGGCCGGAATTACAACGCTTTCCCCTATATACCTGCGTGTAAAACGTATTTTCATTTGGAAATTGTATGGATTTCTGTTGAATTGTGGGGCTGGTTGAGTGGAATATTAAATGCTAAGTAGAAGTGTATTTGATATGAATATGTGTAAAGAAGATGGTGTTGTTATTATGGAATATGTATAAATTTGTGTGAGAAAATTGTCATCTGGTGAAAAGAAAGTTTGAAACTGATATTTTGATATGCCTGCGTAACTATCTATTAAACACAATCTATGGAACATAAATTTTATCATATAATTCTTTTTAATGGAACCTATTTTAGTTTTGTTGCCGTTCACAGTTTACACTTCCTTTGGACTTCTACTAAAGGGATGTACATAGTTTCATGTATAGTTATGTCGATGAAGTTTTTTATTGTACAAAGAATGGTGGAAAACGGGAATAGCTTCACGAGCTAGGGAGAAATGACTTGAATAGACTATTTGTTACACTAAGATTCTTATATTTTAGATCATGAATATTTTATGAGAAAAAGAAGAGATATTCATTATATAAAATTTATCTCCTGTTTACAAGCGACTGAGCTTGTTCCTCTGAAACGTGATTACGTTCAAATTCACAAGGGATATTGTAAATTGATTTTGACGTTGGATGAATGTATCTCGTAATAATTAATGGCTATAATTAAATTGGACAGTCATAACATGCAATATATAATCCTTGTAAATTGTTGCTTTCCAATAATAGTAATTAAACGTCAAATGCATCGTTGAATGTGTTTCACGCTTAGTTTCACTACAACACGAGATGGCCGTGTCGCATTGCAATTATATATGTATTTTTATTTCCTCATTATTTCCATTTTATTTTATAGGGATGTTTGGATACAATTTTCAACGCGCGTTATCAGAATACTACGATCTATATGGAACATAACGTAAATTAACTAATAAACTACTTCTGAAAACAGGTGGATTTGATAATGAATACTGCTTAATTGAATCACAAATTTAACATTTCGAGAAGAATGACTGAAATCGCTTTTTAAAATGTCTATTTCTTTTAATATCTAATAATGCCGTGAACAGTTTAATTGCCATGTAGCTTCTTTTTATTTACAGTTGCATGGAACATTTTAGTGCTTTAGTAAATTCAATTTTTAATTTCTCTCTGTATGTAGGTACTAGGTATTACCTACTCGTAGCGATGTTTTCACTTGACGGTTCGTTAACAGTAAAATAAAACATTTCACGAAAGCTGATTAACAAACGTACCAGGAATAAGTACGAAAAAAATTCAGTTTCGTTTAATTTGTATTATATAATCTTCTTTTCATTCCTTTCATAAGAATTTGGAAAGCCTGGGTTAAAATTATAATTAAGGAACTATAATAAACTCGTTTCTCTTAGCCGTTTTAAACATTGAGACGGATTTTATTCCAGCTGGTATGTAAACTTCATTAAATCCAGGATACACGGGCATGAAAAACTAAATTTAGAAAGGTTAATGAATCCATTAAATGCTTTGTAAAACAAATTATACAAATGGGTTACATACATATATATTTATAATATTGATCAGACCACCCAATCCAATTTCAATGTAATTATTTCCATTGCTTTTTTACAACATCAGATATATTCAGAAATTGATTTCACATTCTGATATTAAATAAAATAAAATAAAATACAGGATGCTCTATATTTTTGCTCAGTTTTAAATTCGCAATACTTTGTAAGCTAAAGCTACCCACAAAAAATACCAAAAGACAACTTTTATATTTTATAATAAGTGCACAGATTTTGGTATTAAATTAAAAAATTTACAATTATTCGTAATATATACAAATATAATATATACTAATTATTATTGATATAATGGCATTCCGGGCCGAAGTACAATCATCAATCGATCGCTAAGGTCCTAATGAAGTTTTCTTGTGTCCATTTTCCTTAATTTCAATTTTAATAAGATCTGTAGACAAATTACCTTACTTTAACGCCAATGGATAGCAATCTCCGTTTCAATAAAACGCTGCAATGGAGGCTCGGCAAATCGACGCAGTTAAATCGCCTGCAGCTGAAAACTGTCAGTTCAAATATTGCCCGACGCAACGGTAAAACGTATAATTCTCTGCAGCATTTAATAATAATTTTAAAAAAAATATCAATTCCTCACGAACGATTTAAACGCACTGTTCAACGATCCTGTCTTTGATCGATTAAATTCGTGAAAATTTACAGAAAATGATTCCCTGTGTACATCGAGATAAATATTGTCTTCATCATCGCTTATATTACAATAATTAAGTTAATTATTAAATCTCATTAAAAAACATTTTTTTCTATATTTCTCCATTTTATGCAAAAAGAGCCTGACAGGACTATAACCAAAATTAATTTCACTAATTAATTTATTACCTAATTCCAATTGTAACAATGCAACTACAAAGGACATATATCAAATTTTTAAATATTGTAGACACTTTTACAACAACTTCACTATGTATAAAAAATATCTAAGCTCGTAATGTTTACAAATAATTTTCTCGAAACTGAATTTTGGCACTGAGGCCCTTCTCGTTTTATAACATTACATACATTTACAAAATCGCTTGTTTAGATAGAAACTTCCCTCGGCCACACGATCAATTTAAAACCTACAACCACGTTTCCACTTTAAAACACCCTATCACTCCTGACAAAGCCTCAACAGGTGCAACGAACCGATCCCTGCTGGTCAAGTACTATCCTGCAGAGCAAATATATCCACTTCAACCCGAAACATTCCTCGCGTCACCTGAACTCTGCGTCACTCTGTCTGCTTCGTCATCGAACCTGATCCACATAGGGGAGAACACCTTCTTGGAAGCTTCCTCATCTCTCTATTTCCTGCTCCAAACATCCACAAAAATTCTGCACGACATCCTATTTCTGGTTAATCCAATTTCACTTCAATTTGGATCAGTGGAAGTGAACGCACTGGGTGTTGTTAAACCACAAACCAAATTCGTTTCGGTAGCGATATGGCGTTCGGAATTCATGGTATCTACGAAACAATAGTTCACCTTTGTGGTGGTGATAACTTTTGCACGATATCGGTCCCATTACAAAACTATCGACCCTTTAAGCCAGCCGAGCTATGTGGCAATAAATTCGGGAAATTTGAAAAAACGTCCACCGCTGCCTGAACCGAACGACATGGGAGCCCGATAAAACTGTGCATTTTGTTTCAGGAACGACGAGTCTCTTTGTTCGTGCTGCTGGTCGGGAGTCCTGGCGATAACGAGGGGTTGGCGGAGGGCGTTGTTTTATCTGCCACTATCTTGCATTTTGGCATGGAAGCCGCACAGCCTCTGGTTGTCCTACGTTGCGGGTAACTTGGCAAACTGGATAACTTAAATACATACACTCTGTATATGCGTTTCGAGGCAGTCAAGTCCTCTTCAGCGTTTCAAGTGACCGACATTAACGATGCGATCGCGATAACTTCGAATCCTTAAGGGTTGCACCACTTTGGAGCCTAAAAATGCAGATGTCTTTAAGATTTTGGGGAGGGTGAATGATAAAAGAAATAAAAAATCTGCAACAAAGGATTTATTGTATAACTATTAAAGTACATGAAAAAAATTTTTGTTTTTTTCATATGCTTCAATAGTTGTACAATAGAGGTTTTTTTATTTTTCATTTTCTTTATTATTGTCCCAAAAAATCTTAAAGTCAACTACTTTGTTGGACTTCAAAATGGTGTAACCCCTTAATGGCTAACTAGAAAGTCATTTTCTGTTAAGCCTTGCCTATCTAAGGGGTCCATTTGCTCCTATCCTAAATTTCAAACTATATTTCTTACTTTTTATTAGTGTTATTTCGCGAAAAAGATGAGGATTTTAAATGCTGATTTATAAGATTATACCAATAAACGTTTGTGAGTGTACCTTGTCTTGTCAAAGTACCCGCCGTTCAAGGGTTCGAAAAATTTTACGAGTACCATTTAGGTAGGTGAATAATTTATAAACATTTTCTTTCCTGTTGTAATTACTGATAACCATTTTGACATGGGAAGTTTGGAAAATAGAATAGGCATAATTCTTAAAAATCAGAATCCAAATCATGAATTTTCATATTTTATCCTCATCTTTAATTCTAATGGAACAAAATTTACTATTAAATGTAATGTTAACCATTTTTTCTCATTAATATTTTAACGTTCCGTACTGTGAATATATTAAAGATTTAATACCAACACAGACGGCTCGCTATAGTTCGACACTAAGTAATAACGTCGAAAGTAGCCCCCGGGTGAAAGAAATATTCCCTGTTATTCCCACTCTGTTTTTACATCTGCAGCCGGACTCTTGGCAGTGCTATCCTTGCTGCATATTGCATCCAGCGCTTTAGGGAGCCGCGTCTCCTGCCAGATGAGCAATGCCACGGATTCGGTGGGCGAGAGCCTGCTGAACACGAGGCCCGAGAATTACGATCGTTTCGAGGAAGTTCTGGTAAGTGGACGAGGGTAAAACGTGCAGTTTCGTTAAATACGTATATGTTACGAAATTAACGGAAAAGGTAACACACGGTAGATATAGTCAAGCTGAAAATAAGATTTATTTGGGGCACAGAGTGGGGCGTGTAACTCCAAAAAACTTCATACATGAGACACTGTTGGGGGTCACGAAATAATAATAATGATGCTAATTCTTTACTGCACCAGTGGACGATTAAGAATAATAGCAAGAAGATAAGAAACATAAATACATATGGGAAAAACAGAAAGAGAAAATAGTAGTGATAGAAATTAGATAACATGTATAAAAGTAAATATTGCAAATATTATTTCCAGCATACAGTACTCAAAAATTTGTTCGCATAAATTAGCAAAAATAACTGGGTTTAAAAGTCACTATCTCGTTTTTGATGCTGGATGACTAAATTGGCATCTCCGGATGTAACTTTAGTTTTAATGCAAAAAATAAGTTTGCAATCTTCCTTGGACAAATGTGTGAGTGACTATACTTAAAGATCTATTTCTTTCTATTTTTTATTTAAATTAGCGTTGTGTTTACTGTATATATTCAAAATTATTCCAAATTAGTTGTAGACCACAGAAGTGTCTTGTGTGAAAAGGAGTCTGGCATGTTTGCTTTCTGGATCATTCGAGATTTGTGTTGAATTAATTTTCATGAAGTTTGTATTGATTAAATTTCTAATGTCTTTGGAGAAAAAGATAATAGCATTCATAAGAAAATTGTTTTTCTTTGTGCGCATGATAAGCAGTAAAATATGTTCGCCACATTATCCTGCACAAGATATTATTACCATTTAAAGCACATTTAACCTGTCCAGTGGGCAATTTGTTGCTAGAAGCCGCCACTTAAAAATCACTTATCAGAAGTCAAAAGTGCCCAACCATTGAAAATAAGTATCCTACTTGACCTACTTTATTGCCTAAGTATATCTCTGAACATAAATAAGTACTGATAATATAATAGAACCCCGATTAAATAATTTTATCATAAAGAATGCTTATTTGCAAATCAGAAATTGGAAGCTAAATCACTTATTTGCTATGCACTGCGTAGTTTCGCAACCTTTCTGAATAATAAAGTCTTATATTTTTTTGAACGGAATATTTTCCAAGTTTCACTATCTTTTTGTAGTTCGTCCTGCTTTAAATTGTCTTCGAATCTGTGAACACTTTGGAATATTAATTTTTAACGATGACCTTGTGTAATACAGAAAATGTTAAAATAATTGGTTGCTATTACAATAGAGGAACAATATTGAATGTTCCCTGACTGTGTACAATCATTAAACCTCGGTAACAAGTTAACTTTTCGTTCTCGTTAGCACGATTCGAGAGCTCGCCCATCACACTCGACAGGTAAAAACACAGCTGCGCAGTATACAAACAAACTCTCTGTTCTCTTTTGTAACTCATCCTAGGACTATGTACTATAATTATGCCCCGTTCACACTCCATAACATTCATGACTCTTGCAATTATTTAGAGGGTTTTATACCTATGCTCCCCTGTCTTTGCGTAGTAGGTCATCCGACAAATAATATAATTCCCTTCGACTGTAATAATTAGGTACTTGTTAATATTTTCACAATATTATTTTTACCTGTTCCCCACTGAAGTTCCCAGGGGCGGATTTGGGTATAGGCTAAGTAGGCTGCAGTTTAGGGCGGCAAATTTTGGGAAGCATCTTTGGAGGGGTGAAGAATTTTGGGGAGCATCCAAATTTGGGGGAGTGGAAAGTTTTGGGAGCTGCAAATTTGGGAAGGCGACAAATTTTGTGCGAAAGAATTTGGGAAAGGTTTAAACACAGAGTCAATTTTGAAACTATTTCGACTCGCGATGATATTTCGCAGAAAGGGTAGCAGACGCTTATTAACCTGGGGGCACCAAATCTTCAAATCCCTCCCTGCAAGTTCCTATCACTCTTTTATAAAATTCTTTTGGTTCTATTTTGCCGAGTTCCTCCTTACCCTCTTCGCACTTACTTTCTGAAGCTTCTGTATAATAATGCCCACATATTTAAACTAATATTCGTAATTCATACAATATTGTGAACAACTCTATACTTTTAAAAATTCTTATAACTTTTACATAAATTCTCAAATTCTTAGAATACATTATTACAGCTTGACAACAATGTACAAGCGTTTTCAGAACGATTACCCTCGCAATACGTATTCCCGAATAGCTTGTCTCGCGGGAGGAAAATTAATTCTAGATCGTCGACCTATTTTTACATAAGGAATCGCTTGCTTTTCGGTTGCACCATAAGTTATGCTCCACCTTCCATGGCGATCATTTCTCATCCGAGCGTTGCTCCTCGTAACAATTCGATTCAAACACGCTTCATTTTTCAGCCTGGAAGGAAGAGCTGAGCACACACTCATCCTCCCCTGAAGATTCACTGCGCGATGCCCATTGTCTGCAAATTTTTCTCGTACCTTTCAAGCGATAATGAATCGCGAAATGTTCCTAAAGCAATGTTTCCATAGCTGCAATTACTTTTCCCAGCGTGAACTCCCGATGCGTCTTTATTCAGCTCCATGGATTTCCCAGCAGTAAAATTCGTTACGACGCGGTTCACTCTGAATGACATTTCTCGCGCAGCGAATGAACGCAGGAAAGTTTAATATCATTTTATGATCAACACCAATCACGTTTATCTTTTTATAATTTCCTCACCCTCAACTATTTGACGGCAATGTTTATCTAAAATAAGAAAAAAAAGCGTTTTTGCAAACGAAGAGAGTGGCGTAACACCGAAGATGAGTCATAAACAACGTTGTCCCGTTATAAGTTCTTATCCACTGTTTCGTTAAAAGTACATTTTCATCCCCACTACTTCTTTCGTAGTCACCGCGACGAGTGCGAGGGGGTGAGAATGAGCGAAGGGGCAGGCGACAGCGACAAGCCATCGATCCAGAGTGTCATGCCCTTAAAGGAGAATTTTTCAAAAACCTTGGGCCACTCAAAGTGTCGAACCGCTCTCCGGTTCCGTCTCACTTTTACAAGGGAACACCGCGAACATTTACTCACCGATTGGAACGCAATTTTGTGGGTTCATAGAGTGGCTCAAGACAAAAACAACAATATATTTCATTCGCGCCTCATCGCCCTTTAAGGGAGGTTTCTGCCTTGTTGGCCCAAAAAGTGTTCGATTTTTCACCAATTTTTTATGCGAAAAGTATTAAATATACAATGTTGATATTTGGTATGTTGACTAAGCGGTCGTTATTGAACATAAAAATATTTTTTAAAGTTTGACAAAACATGGTACTGGGAGTGGGAGGAGCCATGTATGTCGGTGCGCGGGCGATGGCATTCTTCGCTTGCGGAAGTCCTAAGTCCCGGACAGGTGATCTGAAGCAAAAAAATGAAACATATTTTTACTTTGTACAATATTGTGTATTAGTTGAACTAGAATTATCCAAAAATATTCAAACGTTTTTATTTAATGAACCAAAAACTGCAAAAATTTTTGGTAAAAAAAAACAACTTACCTTCGATCGCTCACTATTGTTTTATTTTCCAATTTTTCTTCTTGATTCTGGTTCAACTTATACACAATATTGTACAAAGTAAAAATATGTTTCATTTTTTTGCTTCAGATCACCTGTCCGAGACTTAGGACTTCCGCAAGCGAAGAATGTCATCGCCCGCGCACTGGCATACGTGGCTCCTCCCACTCCCACTACCATGTTTTGTCAAACTTTAAAAAATATTTTTATGTTCAATAAAGACCGCTTAGTCAACATACCAAATATCAACATTCTATATTTAATACTTTTCGCTTAAAAAATTTGTGAAAAAGCGAACATTTTTTGGCCCAACAAGGCAGAAACCTCCCTTAAGGGTGTGCAAATTATTTCCAAAGTCAAATAGGCACTCCCACTTTTTCGCGTATATAACACCTAAAGTACAACAGACAGAAAAAAAATGTTTCAAACAAAAGTTAAATGGTTCAATAAGCGTTGCAAACTTGCGTTATCTCACTGGGTCTATAAACCCACAAAATCTGGTTCCAATCGGTGAGTAAGGGTTCCCGGTGTTAGCGAAAAAACCGAAACCAATATTTCTCCCAAAAAGATACAACCTCCTCCCTCTTAGTTTGACCTCCGCGTCCCGTTACCCGTGAGAGCATTTTTCGGATGACCAAGACGCGACCCCTCGTTTCTTTTACGCCCTCCCGGCCAGCTGGCCCCTTTGAACCACCTAACGAGAAGAGATTTCTAAGAGTGGACATGGTATGTACAAGGTGACGGAAGTGCTGGATGACGGCGTCTCGGGGCCAACGGGGCGGATGGGAGACAGCGACGGGGAAATATGACACGAGCGTCAGCCCTCGTGGGCGAGCGAATCCGACGAGGACAGTGAACCCGAACAAAGGACATGTCAGATAGCGACGTTATCTTAGTCCTTGATACCGGGAGGAGGAAACGGGACAGGTTTCGGTGTTCCGTGGCCGGTGACGAGATTTCGGGCTTCTTCCGGCTGGCGCGAAAGGATCGCGGGCGTCTTGGGAGCGGAAACGCAATGTCGCATAGGAAGAGGATCGCGTTTGGGAAGCTCGCGCGTCAGTTTTCGGGAACACTGAACTCTTCGAGGGAGGTTCCGTGACGGGGCGAGATTCGCGTTCCGGAGTGGAACGGTCTCGTGCGCGTCCCGCGGAACCGTCGGTCGGGATCAAAGGCGGGCGGAGTGGAGAGCTTCCCTCGAGATTCACGATTTTCCGTTCTAGCTCGAAAATTTGTACGACCGGAGTATGCTCGCTGGTTGGAGTTTTGTAGATTGTTGCTCCGAGGGGGCTGTGTTTCTGTAAGTCGGCCTTAGATCGTTTAGAGTTGATTTTGATAAATGTACGCGGAAGCGTTGTAGCGTTCGTTGAGTAGCGACCCGATGACACCCAGCGTTAGGAATTCCATGTACGAAAGCTTGAGGTAAAGTTTCTATTCTAATCTTAGGTGTTTTAAAGGTCTGGCTGTACGCGAAGAAGATCGCGAAGGGAGTGGGTCTTGTGATTGTGGTGGAGGCGATCTCGATGTAGCAACGCGACGGTCTGCGTAACGCGTGTACTGCCGGTCGTAAGTTTGAAGGGGACTCCTTTTGATCGATTAAGAACTCCTTTATCGGAGGCTTTTGTTTTGTGTTTCGCCAACGGCGACAAATGTGCGTTTAGTGTAATGTTTAAGAATTGAAGATGAAGGGATTTTATGTATCATGAATGTAAATGAGCTGTGGCTTGATTGGTTATTAAATTCGCCAATCGTTTTAATGAATTCAGAATTGTGAAGTTTAAACAAGATATAAATATACATCATTACGATCGCTGAATTTAATTAATTATGCAAATCTATCGGGTTGGAACTTAGCTTGTATGATTAATCCGGGAATATACAAGAGGATTAATTAATGAGGACATGATGTAACTGATAATAAATTGCAAACAGGTAGATGAAAGGGAGAAGATACCAGATGTACGTAATATATATGTATATCTTTTAAGCATTGTCTTTTTTTGGAAAATATTTTCAATGATGTGTTATCTCAGTGTTCGAGTGTGTTTACTTAAAATTGTATTAACCGATTAACTGGCAATGTATCATATATGATCAAAAAAAATCTGGCCAATTCTGCTTATGTATGATGAAATGGAATAACTTTTTTTTATTTTGAAACGATTTGAATGAATCTTGGTATGTAATGGTTTTTGGGGTCGCTGAATCTGAATTTGGCATTGGAATTGTAAAATTCAATATGGCAAACTCAAAATAGCCGACCCAAAATTGGGGTGTCAGATGAAAAAAAACAACCCCCGGAATCGATTCAGCGACTCAAAAAAACCCTGTATACCAAATTTTGTGTGATTCGCTTAATTTTTCGATGTTGCCAGTTTGGACACGAATAGTAAAAAAAAAACAGTGCCAGTTAACCGGTTAACATTAAACTTGTCAAAAAGTGTTCTTCTTTACTTTAGCGCACTTCTTGTTTTAGCAATTCTTAATCTGGGCATTATTTCTCAAATGCCATTTAAAAGAATTGCTAAACGGTAAAAGAATCGACGAAACGCAGAATTGTAAATTAAGAAATTCACTATTTCTTCTATGTAAAATCTTATAGTATCAAAGGAGATTTTTAAGCTGATTTCAAGTCCACTTTGACCATTTCCTGAAATGGAATATCATATCATTATTTAATTTAATATCACGAAACTATAAGCAAGATACATATTTACAATATCGGCATTGTTGTCGAACAAAACAAATATGCAGGTAGTCAAAGAATTCAAAGGTGAAATAAACCGATTATTTATTGAAATATTAGCTACTTCACATGCAAATCAATTACCAGCTCGTCTAATGAACATATTATCTTTATGGCAATAAGCGTGGTTCGTGTGCTATTTTTTCAAATTTAACAGCGAAGGAGACAGTCTCAAATTTATGACCGGTAGTATAAGTGATTAAATAGAGTATGTGATATATTTCCAAAGATATACCTGGTTTTACGAACATAATATTAATTTATAAAAGCGTACTAAATTGTAAAAGTAATTATAGCATATAGAGTCTAGACTAGGGGTTCGATTAGTTTTGCGATTTCAAAGAAGAGCGTGATTATTCCTTGTATCTCGGTGCGAAATAGATTTTTACACGTCGATGTAAAACGACGCCTGTTAACGATTGGGTGAATGAGTGTTTATTAATATTTTCGCTTGGTGGAATGAAAGGAAGGGAATAAAAGTGATTCGCTTAAATCGCTATCGAATAGCTTTCCTCGTTTTTGTCGCCAACCATGTACAGCACCGCTGATAATTAACCGTAATTTTCTGACACTAAGTAGATACTGCAGGACTACCTCCGAAAAACATAATCAAGGACGAAACTAGGTTGCAATGCGCCCGGACCAAGGATTCTGTTTGGCGCCCCCTCCCCTCCAAATTTTACCGCCCTTGTATTTAATTGCCCATCTTAGAAATTTTGGTTCACATTTTACATAAAAACGACTTATAATAAACGTGCTTATTAACTGGTTTCAAATATATTGAAGGCACCCTAATTTGTTTGCTGTTTGATAACAGATAAATAAATTTAAAATACATCAATTTCAATTACTTTTCCATAAAATCTACATCTGCTTTATTCCTAATGAAATAACGTAATATATAAATTTGAATAAAATTTCCAAAAAGTATGTCTTTTCTCCACGAAGATTTCTCGTTTGCCGTCCCCCGCCAATTGGCACCTCCGGGCAGATGCACCCCTTGCCCTCCCCCCTTAGTTTCGTCCCTGAATATAATATTTATAAGTATGTACCACACCTGGCATTATAATGTACGATTTATTTTCAAGGTAAGAGAATAAATCCATCGTATACATGTATATCAATACATGGAATAGGTTTAGATAACTTTATTTTTACAACGTGCGATTATCACGGAACACGGTCATTATTCAAATATCAATTTTTTAAGTCAAAGAATAATTGCGTGACTGGAGTAAATTTAAAATTCGCTATTATTTACCTAATTATATACAGTGCTGTACATGAAGAAATAAGTAGAGGGGATTGTGATCGACTCGGTGAATGACAAACGACTTGTTTAGATTTACTGCAGGCATATAATATATGTATATTCATTACAAATGGTTTTATATGTAACAATACATGTTGTATCACATTATGAATTCATACAGCGTATGATCACACGACGTACAAATCAATAGGAAGATTTCAATACAAACAACATTGATATTAAATATATCATACAACGTATTACTAAATTATTGTACACCAGTGGGTTGGTAATAAAATTTCGCAAAGACACAATCGCCGATCGTTTCAAGGAACTCATTTAATCAAGTAGCATTCGTTCCCTTACACTTTACAGGCAGCATCGTGCTCTTTTCATCTATTCCCATAAAGGGAAAAACAATTCTCGCAAATGGAATTCGTCGAACTGTTACTCATCAGTAATTCATAAATTTCAATAACACGATTCCTTACGGAATACATTTGAAAAGCATTAGGAATGCACTTAAAACGTTAAGTTTCATATGTAATAAAAATAGTAGCCTAGGTTTGTACTATTTCTGACAGAATTATAAAATTAGTTCTCAATATAGTATAATTTCGTATAATCAAGGATATTTACATAATGCAAAATTATTCTCTTATGCCATTTGAACGTATTCTCTATTCTTGCACGCTCAAGTGAGATTACTGTTATTTGAATGTGCGAAAACATATATTATGGTAACTAAAATTAATATTTCCGATTAAACGCTCGGATGGTATGTTGCGTAACTGTGTTTTGGCTACTAGAAGTTACTTACACCTTCTTAAAAAATACTGTTCTAACTTTCTTCTGTATGTTCTATAGTAAAGTGTATTATCCGTACATTATTGTTTTCATAGAATAAGGCGACTGAAACGCACCATCCACAATTTTGTTCCCCTCCATCAACGTTACGCTTCGAAAATGAAATGTTTAGTATTCAGAAACCGTATGTGACGAAAAGATCACACACGCGTTAGATATGTACATCTATAAAGCACGGAAAAGTGTAACGAAACTTAACATGTAGCTTTCCTAGCTTTCTGTTGAGCATCGTGATGCTCCCAGTTCATCAATTCGTTTAAAACCTCTAGCAACAGAGGGTTTCCTCCTAAGCGTTGAACTTCGTCCCTCGCTTTCTTATCCAGCTCTTGGAGCACAGTTCTCGTGTAAGCAAAGGATCCGAACTTTTCTAAAAGGTTCACGCAGTATCGTTTCACCTCGATATCCTTAGTTCTCTGCCTGAGAATGTCTTTGTTTGTAATAATGAAGGAACAATATGGCACTTTTTTAGAGACGATTGATACCAAAGCAGGATTATCTGTCTGTGGACCTTCGTAAAGGATACTCATCAACTGCCTATCTTCTGGGTGACTCTGTATAGCATGTATAATGGGAAAACTAAATTTCCCTTCCGAAAGATCCTCGCAGTAGCTCTTGTTCTCCGCGTACTGTAAAGATCATCGTTACGTATTACAACAGCAATGAACTTCGCAAGCAACACTTACCTCCTGCAGATATAAATTACAGTAATCGTCGCGGATCTGAAAATACAGGCCCAAGATCCCCGCTAAAGGCGTGAAGTCTTCTTTGCAGTCGGAGAACAGCTGCATCAAACGGACAGCTAGATTAAAAAGTCCACCAGTCTCTGCAATACATTCGACGCTCGTAATCTTTACGCTTACGAATATAACGAAGATCTTATCGAGGAAGCAGAGTATATAATACCATTTGCTTAGTCTTTATTCCATACTCACTTCGTATTGTCATCTGCTTATAAGCAGATTCAGACGGACAGATATAATTATCCCTCCAATAAATTTCCATACCTTGTCCCCTGTGGAGTTCTAACAACTGTTCTACGTACACTTGCGTCGCCTAACAATATCGATCATATTACAATCAAAGTCAACAGAGAAAATAGAATTTTTAGAACGTTCTTCACCTCTGGATGGTTCAGAGTGGTTAATCTCTCTAAGGCAATAAATAAAACATAGTTGGCTGCGTTTATCGTACTAGCCATTCCATAAATATTATGAGCTACAGGAATGCCCCTTCTTAGAACGGAATTATCCTGAATGTCGTCGAGTCTACAAGCGTTGTAACAATTATTTCCTACTCGCTACGGAAGTGTGTCTCGCCAAAAACCCTTATTAACCCTACGGTGCACGCGTGGGGGCTTTGACGGGCGCAAGTGGACAGTCTTCACGACATTGAAAAAGCTTCTGACAAGGATAAGCCATAGTGTTAAAGAGATATTTGCTCATTATTTCATTTCGTTATTAAATATTTTTATTGATAAAGATTGAGTGTAATAGATTACGTGCAGTCTAAACTTTTTCTTCTCCAAAATATCCATGCGCTTCTAGATTTCGGAGATATGGGCCTGTGAGGTCCAACACGTGCAATGGTGTAATTTTAATTTACGTGTGCACTGTAGGGTTAAAAACAATACTTCGACCGAATCCGACAGTATTCGGTCTTCTCTGATACTTACAGGAGGCTGGAGGTGTGAAGAATCTGTATTATATCCCCGACAGCGCGCAGCTTATCGTGCGGTATTTTCAACCAGTAATTGAAGGCGTGCGCTAACTTCGCCCTGATCTGTTTCCCAGGCACTTGCAGAATGTAACTAAACGGCTCTAATAGTATCTGTAGAAACCGAAATAATACGTTTCTTAACGAACGTATATACTCCGCGAAGCTCGATTGTTGTCAGTTTGACAGGTACGTTAACCTCGGAACCCGCAGTCCCAATTCGCCGTGAACTAACCTCATCTTCCTCCTTGTCACCGGTACGCGAGTAAGGTATGTTCTTCTTCTGGTCCATCGTTGATTGTGACATACTCGGGGACGCTTAGTTAATCAACGGCCACTTCTTGCCACAGTTAGTAACACAGGAGAGAAGGAAATGTACCGACTAATAATACAAATTGCAGGTATGTGACAGCGGACGTCCACTCGAGGTTTCGTCGTCTGCTATGCAGTCACGTGCGGTATTGCGGCTCTGTAGTTAATATCGATACGCGGGTTTTATTAAAATTACGGAACAAGCCGGTCCACGTGAATTCCCCGGGACGGAAGGAATCGGAATGCTCTTTCACGGCTTTGCAATCGGAAGCTTCGTTAAGAAGATACGTGCAGTTGAGCTTTCAGAGTATCGATTTCCGTCGCGCGCTGTTTAAATGCAGACGACCGGGGCATATATATGTGAGTGCTACGTACGGGAAGGCGCGCGTGCGAATGCTTTTTGCACATTAAGTACATTGTAATAAAGTGTTCCAAGGTGCTTTTTTCCCCCGTTTAACTCTGCCCGAACATTTCCATCGTAAATAGCGAACGTATCGATATGCAAATATTTGCACTGTTTTCGACGCATTAAGTGGCAGGATCACTCCTGATGAATGTATTACAGTTATCGATTATTCACTCATTCATTTTCAGTTTTGATAAGATAAGTCTCCTCATTTCCGTATGAATGTAAATTTTATGTTTGGCGGACTGAGAGAAACGGTAATATATATTATTCCGAGGTTGTTGGTGCACAATATGTGTAGGGGAGAGTAGGGTAAAATGGAACGCTTATTTTTGGAGGGTGATAACAAAAAATTGGAAGGGGAAAAAGACACGGGACTTCAATTGGAGTCTTCAGTGGACTTTAGAGTCTTTAAACTATATGAGAATCAAGGCCATTGTTATGAAAAATCTTTGAGAACGAAGGAAAATGAGATTTACTGGAGGTATTGAAATTTACCCTACCATTTCGCCTCGCTCAAGTGGTAGGGTAAAACGGAACACCCACTTGAAGACTATGTAAATGTACAAAATCTTTATTTTATGTGTTTTTCAAACAAATAATAAACATTTTCAGGTAACTGATGATTTATGTCAAACCTGCGACTTTTGTCGCATTAATAATCAGTAATGGACAGAGCACTCGCGGGTGACAGGCGCGTTCGTCAGTTGGCCTATTTTATATCTACTACATTTTAATTCTTATCTTTTCCTCCTCGCTTTTAAAAAAACAAAACCGAAATGATAGTCAATATATCGAGCTGCGGAAGCATAGCTGTCAAAATACGAATATAATTAAATTTTAAAATTACATTTATTTCGTCCCCGTGCTCAAAAGTCAAGAATCTAAAGTGTTCCATACACAAATTCTTGTATCTTAAAATGTTAATAAAGGAACGTGGGTTCTAATGTTACACATAATTTTTGCTGAATTTACCAATTTATTGTCAAAAATGATGCTTGAAATTTATTCCAATTTTCGGTGCGTTTCTTTAAACACGTGGTATTTGTCGAATGTTTATCTGATTCATTTGATTTTTATAAGTTATGTTTAGTATTATATGACCTTCCCAGCTGCAGAAAAACTGTTTTGCAAATATTAACAATTTGTCCCAATTTTTTATGTTAAATGCTTATCATCTTTGAGTTGAGTTTTAGAAAAAGTATCAGAAAGTGATTTTTTGTATATTAATTGAGGGAACATTAAACTTTATATTAACGTCAATTTCAATTGCCCGAATTTGCCCGAAACGGAAAAAATAGCCGAAATTATTAAGACGTTCATCGCTCAGGCGCGTGCTACGCCCGACGGACATAATAAAATAATTGATAGTAGATGATTGAAATTATTGCGAATCGTCAGATACAAACTCCGACAGATGTTCCGAGCCCATTTCTGATTTACTATTATAAACAAATTTAAATTTTCCATTTTATTATTACTTATACTTTTATTTAATTTTTTTTATTAACGTTTTCATTTTTATGTTACTTTTTATGTTTTACGTACTACGTAATGAAAATTACAAACCAAATACAAGAAAAATTTTGAATATGTACGAAGTTATGATACTTATCTCCCAAATCCATATATGTAAAACGACCGCAACGGTTTTCAAGTATTTCTGCGAAACTGATGAAAAAATTTCCCGACAAAAGTGAGTCAGCATCCAGTTCACAACAATTTGCAAAAGTAAAAATGAATAAAAAACTTTATATTCAATAAAAATCAAGATCACCACTTATTCTTTTAATGGAACTGCATAATTTTCATACACCTATCGATGCATCTTTATATTCTCTTTAAAAAAAGTATTAAGGTACTTAGGTCGTAAAGTGATTACAGTACTTCCCCGTTATGAGTCCGACGAATGGGGCTGGCGGCGGACTCATAGTGGTTTGCGGACATGATTCTCTCTTTCGTACCCTTCGTGTCTGACTCTTTTGTTTCCTCTCGCTCGTTGTTCAGTTCTCTCACTCTCGTCCGCAGGCTTCCAAGAAATGGTGGGGACAGTCGCCGTACTCTCAACGGGAGGAAAAACAGACTCATAACGGGGAACTACTGTAGTTCAGAAGCTATGAGTTGTTCCGAACGTCCATATACGCGCAACACTGTGCCCCATGGAAAAATCGGTGAGCATTCAGACGACGCCCGGCGAATACTCGATCAGCTCGCATCGAGGGACGCACGAGCCTTACATATTATTACTATATCCGGGCGCAATTGCCTATATATTCCGTTTTTTTCGCTCAGAACATTACCGTATCTGCGGCAATATAAATTAACCTTTCAGCTCTTTCAACATTAATGTACTAAAAGAAAAAGCACAATTTCATTGCTGTGTACCGGCATGCTCCATCGCGATGCTGCATGCTGCATCATAAAATCCTCGACTGGTGTAAGTGACAATTACAGTTATATTTCTAGCAAAATGCGGTTTATTCTTACAACAGATAATTATACAATAACTTACCAAAAAAAACGTAATATATATATATACATACAATTCACATCGGTATAGGTAAAATATTTGTAATAAATGTAATCTTTCGTTAACTCATGTTCAGCGATTTGCATTAAAGTGAAGTTATGAGTTTTTAAGTAAACTTTGCTGTCATTTGTTTTGTAGTATACAAACTACGTTCGACTGTAACTGGGATTTAATATGTTCGTACTTAAAAATTTATTCGATCTCTGACTAGTTCACGACGTTCATTCTTTTCAGTATACTTTAAATTTGTTCATGCAAAACGTACGGAAATTGTGTTCATTGGATGATATAGGCAGTAGTGAATTTAAGGAAAAAGGGCCCAGTGGCAAACATTCTGAGACACTCTGTATACACAACAGAATTATAGATAAATTTGCGCGCATGTAGTGTGAAAATTGTGGGAAACAAAGAAGAATATAGTGTTTGGATAAAATCGTATTCTTTTGGAAAATGGTGGGGCCTTCTGGCCACGGGCCCATTAAATCCGCCAGTGGGTACAAGGTGTTTCATAGTACGTGGGAATAAATTCGAGATACAAATTATCTGACATAAGAGTAATGAAAGAAACTATTTTCAATGCTCGTTTTGTCCGACCGTCTTCTCAAGTCATAAACTTTTGTTTTAATAACTAACACAGTTGACCAACCCCGGGAAATTATGACCACACATTATGAAAGACCCTCTACGAGGATAACATGCATTTCTGCAGAGAAATTACGAGACTTACAGCACATTGCATGAATTATTCCGTGTATTTACATACTAAAGAGCATTTAATAAAAAAACTAAAGGTATAGTCAGGAGTATTCGTAATTTAGTTACAGAACTACACTGCATTCCACTTAAGAGTGGACTTGTTCTGCGCAGGGATATACTGTTGATTGGTATGAAACCGGCAGGGATAGTACTACAACTAATCACGCGTGTCAGATCCGTAGGAGCTGCGCAGATCGGTCGCAAATCGATAGGAGCGCAGGTCTACTCTTAGATGGAATGCTGCCTAGAGTCGAGACAGCCAGAGTTGATATGCAAATGGTAGAGAGCTAGACATAAACATGTATAGACGGAGCAGAAGCTGGGATTATCGGGGAGGGGAATGGTAGGCTTGGAAGGGAAAAGGCAGAGGTCAGTTACAGGCACGTCGGGTTAACTTCGGAAGCATTTGGCATGCATAGCCAGTGCGATACCCGATTTGCCTGTATCGCTCCCCTTACCGCGAATCTTACAACCCCCCTCAGACACGCTCCGTCTATATATGTCTATGGAGCTAGTCACCAACTCATCTTGCCTCGATTGTCTTTTGTTTAATCGAGGGAATATCACTCCTCGTCAGTACATTTTCGTTTCGTTCTATTAATGCGAATTAATGCATGGAGGGGAAATAAGGCACATGTCATTTTTTACCTATTTAGACACCCCTCAGTAGAGAGGTGGTAAATTTGCATACCAAATCTGGTCGTCCCAACCATAGTGCTAATTGTGAGACGAAAAACCGTGTAAATCAGTCGTATCAGACGAGGATGTTGAGAAGTGACATTTTCATCAATTCATTACTCAATTTGGTCCATTGAGAGCAAAAACGAACTAACTCACATTGAGAAAAATGTAATTTCGACTATTTTATATTATTACTACGGCCTATTGGAATACATTATTGCTATTAACTCAATTTTACAACAAATATGCGTTAGTCCGTTTTTGCTTTTAATGCCTCATTCGATCAGTCCGCTTGTTACTTTAATCGCGACAAATGTTCAAACTTTAGGTTGAACATCGTCGTCGAAGCTCGAAGGTGTTTTAGATATATCGTTTACAATTTCTCTCCACTGAGATTCAGCACATTGTAATACGAATGATCTGGGAACCTATCTAATTCGATATAATCGGTTTCGTCGAGTAAGAGACCTTCCGTCAGGCCGACGAGTTCACTAAACGATGGCCTGGAAGCTGGGTCCTTGTCCCAGCAGTAATACATAATATTATAAAGCTCTCTCTTGCAATGCTCAGGCCTGTCCAGCCTGTATCCCTCTTTAATTCTCCTCATTACCTACAACAAAAATTTCACTCGTCACCTTCAAATATCCGTCACCGTCACCTTCACACGTCTACTTTAAATATTTAAAAAATAACAATTTGTCAAAACATCCTCGATATCTTCCGAGCAGGCCAGCTAGTTTTAATTTAAATATTATCTTGACACTGAATACTATTAAAAGTATCACAGTATTCCCTTTTGCAGATACCTAATGTTTAAAATAAAAGTAGCTGAACTGCTGGAAAGATATTGAGGATATTTTCACACATTGTTACTTTTTGAGATTACTAAATCCTATGAAATACACTATTTACACTATTCATTTTATTGCACAGTTTTGTAGAGTGTAAAAAACCGTGAAGTTTTCACTCTGATATTTTTTTTATATCTACTAGAGAATGTAGGAACCTTTAAGGGGTGTTTTCACCCTGAAGAATCGAAAACTAGCACCAGCGAAAAATTGCTTCATACTTCTATCGAGGTCCTCTACAAACCTGCACAATTTAAAAAAAATCGGAGTGTTCGGGTAACCGCACATCCCTTGTAAGTATCATATGTATTTATATGTACTCAGTTGGATTGCACGTGAAAAATTAATAAAATTATTCCTCTGCCAGTACTTCATAAAACGAATAGTGTAAATGTTATTTCATTGGGTCCCCATTTTATAATACCAAGAATCATCGATTTTTGGAAATGTATAAATCAGAATATAAGAGACAAGTAATTAATTAAAATCATTAGGCTACCAACTTTAAGCAATAATCTTGCACAACAGATTTTTTGATCGAAGTCTTCAATATAATTTTGAATTTTAATCGATGCTACATTTTATAGAATATGTACAAAAAATCAAAGGACATCCACATTCATCTTTTAAAATTCTATCAAAATTCCTGCTTCACTCTTTACAGATATTGCTACGACTAATTACATTAACTAACGAAAATGCATCTCCAGTGACTGATTTTTAAGGATGCTTCTAGACAAGCGAACTTTAAAGAGCATACCTCTGCTGCGGCTAAACCAGGATAAGGCGTGGATCCTAACGTGACGATTTCCCATATCAGCACACCGAAACTCCATATATCCGATTTCACAGAAAATATATTGTCGTACAGGCTCTCCGGTGCCATCCACCTGATTGGCAGTCGACCTTCGGACTTCCTTTCGTATATTTGATTGGCAGCCACGTCTCGAGCAAATCCGAAGTCCGCGACTTTGCAGGCGCGATTCTCGTCGATCAATATATTCCTCGCGGCTAGATCTCTATGTATAATACCTTTGGAAGCCAAGTACTCCATACCTTTGGCAATCTGCGACATACAAATATTCCTTGAGAGATTCTTTCATTAATAGTATCTATATGTTATTCATTCATTTCTCAGGTCTGATGGTATCACGCGGTTTAAAACGCGCTGCTCGAAATAGTTCAATAAAGGCTCGTTTGCATAAATGACTTCATCGCTTAATGAGGCAGGTACATGGTTTTATTTATAAGAAGAATGCTGATGACGGTGAAAATTCAAAGACGATGATTTCAAGGAAAATGATCTTTCCAGCATCGTATTACTAACTTTTGTTCTTGTAGGTTTTTAAGGGGGGGGCATACACATAGATGTGTAAAAAATAATCTTTGTTTTTACATATTTTGAGTGTTTGATATGTCAATAATGTTTTTTCCAAATTTGGGACGGAAATTCGTAGAAATATCGAAGATATAGACATTAAAAGTGAAGTATGCTCACGTGTTGCCATACCTCCATTGAGAATCAAATGCATTTTTTCGAAACCAGGTTTTCAAACACGGTACTCTCGAATACTCAATAACTATGCAACTGATTTACTTTTAATTTTTTTTATGGATATTTGATACCCTATTACGCAGTTTTTGACGGGGCGATTTTTTCAATTCACTCATAGTTTTTTTTATTACATAAAATGGCCAGATTTCATGTCCGAAAATTGAAGGTTTCATTCAGGGTGTTGCTAATTCTTTAAAAATTAACATTTTTTAAATCGGCCCCGTTAGAAACAGGACTTGTTAATATATTTTAAGGTACTAATTTGTTTTTGCTTCCGAGTAGGATTTGTTTAGTTAGGAGCGTGTACCGCAGATCACTGCAGCGAATGACGCATTTGGAACTAAGGTCGGGACCGGATATATTGCTCAGTGAATTCGTTTTCGCGAACAGCGATCGAGGAGAAATCAGCCACCACCATCTGACGATCGTGGATTCGTCAGTTGGAATTATATGGCCCACAAGGGTATTGTGGCCTACGATTCGTGGGACGCTGCTCGGCTTCGGCTGTTATTTATTCTTAGCATAATAGTTGTGTGCGTTACGAAGCTATGCGTGGACTAATACGAGATGAAGCTATCGAGAAAGGATCAATGTTCTGACCATTAAAACTCCTGAATTTTTTCGGAAGTAACGCACACCTATTCGGATGTATGTATTTCTACGCTAAGAACTCGGTTTTGCCTACACGTCAGGAGCTTCGTGCTATCCCCACCACTTCTGGTTGATTCTTGTTCTGCGAAGGCGAGAGCGAGATGGAAGGAGAGCGAGTCAGAAGACGTTGAAAAAAGGAGCACCGAAGCTGGCAAGCGGCATATGGTGGGAGAATACCCTTCACGAAACTCACCGGCAAATAGATCTGGCCCCGACCTTAGCCCCCCATAACTGTATTATACGACTAATATTTTTACATGCACAAATTAAGTATTATAGCCATAGATGTGACATAATTAATAAAAAACAGTACAGACGCAATAATGTTAATACTTTCTTAAAAAGAATTCTTAGAGAACGTAAATCCGTTTTCTTTTTATCGTTAAAAAATTAAATAAAAAATAATTTTAAAAACAAGCTTTTATTAAAATGTACTAAAAAAAGAAAACAATTTTGATACCGACCTAAAGGACTGCCTTAGAAGAATTTCCACATATGACCAACAATAAAAGCGTGGGGCGTAAATATTGAAATGTCCTTCAATATAAATATTTATGCCCCACGCTTTTATTGTTGCTCATATGTGGGAATTCTTCTACGGCAGTCATTAAGATCGGTATCCAAATTATTTTTTTAGTATATTTTAACTAAAGCTTGTTTTTAATTTTTTTATTTAAATTTATTTTATGCTTTTTTGTGAGCCAAATTTTAAGTCGATCGGGCATCGGTATCTCTTTGTCAGGCGTCGCGAGAAAATCGCCTTGTATAATCCTTTATCTGCTTCCCTGATATCATAATCAGGCTGGAAACATGAAAATATTGTATTGTCATCTGAACTACGTTATGTGTGCCAAATTTCAAGTTGATCGGACATGTGGAACTGGGTCAAAATTAGCTTACAAGGTTTCATCCTCACAAACTAACTAACTAACGATCAAACTCACAAGTGAAGCCAAATAAAAGCTTGTTAAAAATGGTCTAAATTCTTATATTTTATATCAGAACAATTTTTCTTGTTCTACTTTTTACAGAAGTTAAAATGCATGAAACAAATGAATACAGGGTTCAGGTAGGTCCAATCTTCTTCAATGAATAAAACTACACCAAACATTACTTAATCTGATGCAAACAGCGAATTGCGAGTGCAAACTGCGAAACAGCAAAGAAGGGGAATATATTACACGTAGGTGTAATTTTACAATAAACTATTCTAAGTTTTCTATTCTGTGCTTAATATTCCATCGCACCATACCTGATAAACGAATCCGGTCAGATCCCTGGACGTGAGCCCAGGACCTCCATGATTTCTTTCCTCTCTGGACGCCCTCAAGAAGCTCTGCAACTTTCCACCGCTTACATACTCTAAAATGACGAACATCGGTTCGCGTTCTGTACAGCAGCTTAACAGCCTGACTACATTAGGATGGGGATCCAAATTCTTCATGACCCTCAGCTCTTGCGCTAGGTCCAACCGCTCCCTTTCTGTGGCATTCTCCTTCAAAGTCTTGACGGCAACAATCGTGGCGCCAGACTTCCCATCGATGTCTAGGGCTTCGCATTTCCAAACTTGGCCGAAGCAACCTTCTCCAAGAATATTGAAGACCTGCGACAAATTTAACAAGCAGTGATAATGCACGGTGCAAACTGATTTCTCAACAAAGCAACCATGAAATCAGAGTGTCAATCAATACCAAAGATACTCATTCTGCTTTATTGAACTCTGTACATAGAATTTAATAATAGCGTAATTCCCTTCAGCTGAGCTGATGGAATTATGTGTCTGAATATTTTATTTCTTATTTCAGTCGATGCAATTACTGACCTTCAACCGATGTCGTGGGAACTCCCATTTGTCTTCTGGTTTGCTTTGTCCACCAGGTTGATTCTCTTTCTCCCAGGGCTCGTATCGATTGTTCTGAGCCTTTGGACCACGCCATCTTTTCAGGACAAGAGACGGATCGTCTGATATGTTCGAGACGCTGACTGAAGCTTGTTCCTTCTTTATAGAAACCAAAAAGTAATTGCTTTAATAAGTTCTTAGGCTACAATCCCCATCTAACAGATTATATGTCATAGTCGAGTGAATTCTGTGTGACTTATTGGTAGATATTTTTTAAACGTGTACTTGCTGGTCACCCATGGGCGTCCGCAGCGGGAGAACTGCCCCCGGTTTTTTGAGAAAAATCGCTTATTTTTAAAAACTAATCTTTATTAAGTTTATACTAAAGAAGTGAATATTTTTCAATTTTTAAAATTGAAATTAAATTGGCGCTACAAAATGGGTTCAAACAAGCAACCAATCGTCGCCGGTGAACTTGAATGTTTCTCAAAGTTGCCCCCGTCCCTCCTCCTTCCTTTGGAAAAAGTCCGCGGAACTTTATGGTTCGAAATACTAGAAATTAATACAGAAACGTTTCGTATTAGTCAAATGAACCGCTACTGATCTAAAATATTATTCAATTGCTGATCTTCTGTTCTATTTATCCTATACACATCCTCTTGAAATGCCATAAATCATTTTACACATGCACAACCAGCCAAAAGTTTATAATCACTATGTGAATTAAGGAGAGCAGGAATGCTCTGAACAGTTTGGGTGGCGTCGTCGTGTTTCCATCTGCCGCACGGTTTTGTTTTGTTCTCAAGATCATATTTTCTTGAAAGTTTCTAAATCATTGTCCAGGGCCCAAGGAAATCTTTTACAGCCATATTGATCGCTGGGAAAGGGATGACGGACTTGAAACAGTACTCCGTCAAAACTTACACCACTCAAAGTGTTAAGCTCTCTTAGTATTCGCTTCACGAACCCTAAAATCGTTACTTCATCGACAGGATTGATTTTAGGACTTATTTTGATTAAGCATTCATATTTATACTCTTCTCGGTGAAGACAGTGGCGGACTGTCCAGGATGTCAGCTTGCCCGATGGCAGGTGACCCCAGTGGAGCCTCTTAAACATCAGACAATATTACCAAACATTACTAAAAAATATACATTCATTTCACAACAATTTCGATTATACTTTCTCCCCACTTATGTATTTTTTGAATATTTTATTTATATCTAACAAAAATTAAATGATAGCCTCATAATGGTGGGCCCTTTTGTTCCCTGGCAAGCAATATTTTCCTGCCCAAGTCCGCCACTGGCTGAGAACTACGTGCCCGTAGAACCTTAGCTCCTTTTTTTAAACACCCTCTATATTTCAACACCCCCATAACGAATGCCCCCAAAAACCAGTGACCAGCAAAAGTTCGTATCCCATCGAAGGGAAGACTCTGCAGAGGCTGCATACTAAATGTAAGTACCAACAAGTCACTCTCCCCTAAAAGCGAGTCCACATCGCCTGCAACGTTATCGCAAGTACCGTGTCTTCCTTGGACTTCCTGCTTCCACACAATTTGCTTCGCAGGGTCCAGGCGCCCATGCCGAGGCCCACCGCGATTATGCAGACCGCCGTGACGGGCAGCAAGGTCATCGCAATATCTTGAGAAGGCGGTGCCTCGGCAGGTGCGATTTTCGAGCTGAGCGGTGGCCCCTCGACCTCGTTCTCGTCCGCGCGCAGCTCGGGGACGACGGTGGTAGTGCCGCCGCCACCCTCGTTCTGTCTCGCCTCCTCCGGCTGCAGCTTGGTGGTCTTCGGCGCGTTGCCCGCCACCGACGGCGACGCTATCACCGGCTGATGAGGTAACCCCGGCCTCGGATAGTTCTGGAGGCCTGGCAGGCCGAACAGGGGCAGCCGTATTCTGCCAGCAGAACCGTGTTGACCCGGAGACGGGCTCCTGTCGATGAGAAAAAAAATCAGAGCAGAGTCAAGCAGCCGCTCGGTGACCACTTCGGTACGCTCGGTCAGAAAGGGTATTCGTCAACGAACTGGAGCATGAATAATGGAACGAACCACCTCGTGCCCCCCCCCCCCTCCCCTTCCCTCCCCCTGAAAGGTCGTGCACCGTTCCTCGTGATTTATCGACGGAACTTTCTACCCAGTTGGCTGGGCCCCGCAGCCTGACCAGGACCGATGCCTTCATTTCAGACAATCGCGAGACCGACCCCTCAGGTCGATTAAAGAACCAAGAGCTTAAAGGTTTTCGGAGTATCTTCAGAGGAAGCTGGTGATAGTACAGTGTGATGGGAAAGTTTCTCTGCGGCACGGTTATCTTTTAACGAATCGCCCGGGGCTTGCAATTCGCGAATGCGAGATGGGTGACAAGTGAGGCGATAGTCAATAGATGATTTCTGATGATCTTTATATTTAATTATAAATGATTGTTTTAAAATATAATTGGACCGTTTATTTTGAAAATGGTGTAAGTCCATTTTCTCTTGTTTCGAGAAAATTATATACATAAAAAATTTACATTAAATTAAGCATGAATTACGTGATATCTCATTTTTTTCAAAAATGGACTTACACGACTTTAAAATAAACGGTCCAATTCTTGATTGGGGGTGAAACTTTTTTAATAAGAAAAGCCTTTTGTAAAGATCTCTAACATATGTACGCTTTTCCCTGGTATAATAGTTGGTAATTATATGGGTAATTTAAGTAAAAACAATTTTTAAATTATATACTAAATTACTACTACTTGTTTACCGCTTTTTTAAAACGTTTTACTTTTTTAGTGGTTTTTATTGATTTTAATTTTCTTCGTCTAACAATTTTTCCGCCCCCTCCACTCTGGGCAGTTGCACTACTTGCATCCCCCCTTTCACTTGCTCTGTTTTGGTTCGGAATGAAGATAAGAAGGAGTTTACATGGACTGTAAATGTAATTTGCCGTTTTGCATGTATAGTAGGACTCCATTTGACCGAACGAATTTTGTCGCAGTACTTGGCGTACCGATCATGTTTCTGAGCTCTTATTATGCAAACCCTGGCTGGCGTGTCACTTTGCAGATTCGTCTCGATCTAAGGTGACGGTTCGTGACCGAGCGTCGACCGAGACAGGCAGCTTTTTGGGTTTTCCTTTACTGCATTATTGTAGAGAGAGACTGACAAGGAGAGATTCTTAGATGTTCACCTCCGATTGCTTTGGGTTTTGGATACGTGTTAGTTACGTGTTAGTTTTGAAGAATAAAAAATACGTGTTTTTTATATTGGCCCGTTTGCATATTTATGAGGTGAAACTACCCCTCAAAGTTCATAAGGAGAGGTACAACAGTTTCTATTGCTAGTTTCAAGAATATTATAACATTGTGTTGAATAAAACTTGATATAAATTTTATTTCCGTCGTAACTTGCTGTATGGATGATGTTCTTGTCGTCAGTCACTTTTTTACATAGATGGACAAACTTTTTATTTAAATAAAATTTCGAATATATAACGAATTAAAGTTAAAAAAATTATTCGTCACGTGTCGAATAAAGTTGCAAAATTTATTCGACGCTGAAATTGAAATGCTCGGCGAATAAAAAATTAACTATTATTTGTCGACTAATCTAAAGTTAAAGTAACTTTGATTTGATCCGTTATTTAAATAAGTTTTCATTTTTATTTAATGCCCAACTCTGTTTTTGTACCTTTTCTTATGAACTTCGAGGGATGATTTCGCCCTCTAAATATGTAAACGAGCCAAAGTAAAAAAAGCACGTATTTGTTTTTCGGTCTTCTCAAAAAAAAAAGAAAAAATATAGCAATCGGAGGCGAACACTTAAAAACGTCTCCTGGTGAGTGCTTTTACAAATTATAATCATTTAATTATTCATGATCCTACAATGAAAACGTGTGTCGTTACTTGGAAAAATATGTTTACTTAAATTCTTTTGATTCTTTTAACTTTCATCCCCACTTCTTGAATCATTTTCGAAAATCTCAATGAACACCGAGTTCACACTATTTAGGAATTTTCCGACTTGGTTTGTTTTTCCTAAATATGTAGTCGTTGATATCGACTCCCCACAACTGAGTGATGGTGGTCCACATCAACTCGTACTACACGCGGGCCTTCAATACAAACTCGCATGACCAAGTGGTTTTCATCACGTGCTCGTGCAACCGAGAGGTCATCGGTACCAACCCATATGACCCACTGGACGTCGATATCGATTTGTAAGAGCCAATGATTTCAGACATCGGCCTTTATGGTCAGCTCTTATATTACTCGCGAATATTTACTCTTATATGATCCAGAAGTTTGCACTGATACGAGCCAGTTGTCGTTGACAGTGGTTTGAATAATCGGGTCGATCGTCTGTATCGCTTTACAGAAGGCAGTGAACACCGCAACGCGAAGATTCGTGAGAATTGAGTCGTATTATCGATAATCACTGCAACCTTCTTCCGCGACTTAGAGATCATTGTATAATATTTCTTATCGTCAAATTTTAATGCCAAAGCAAATATTTCTGTCTTTAAACCGGAATGCGTAGGGTTTCGTAGTGTCCCCTATGGAGAAGTGAATTTCTAACAGTTATATAAAAAGTATTTCATTTTAAAAAAATAATTAAAGAGAACCTGGTAGCAAATGCAATTCTGAATTGAGAAGTTTATTATACTCTGAATTTATTGACTAATAATTTCTTTAAAAAAAATGGAATCCGTGATAAATGAAACTCATTGATATTGTTTGCTTAGAACACTGACCACTTATAAAAGTTACTTCAAGTATTCTCCACAATTTTATCAATCTCGATTTAACGAAAATTTTGAAAGCCTTAGCATTTCATCCATCATTCTTGCAATCACTTTTTTCCATACCAATTGATACTACATAAACTTCGTCTTTCAATTTTCCTCAAACATAAAAATTCTTAGCGACCACCGTACTCGTTCCCATTAAAAAGCACGACACACGAAATTCTTCAATAACATTCAAAACGAATGTTCTCCAGAATCTCGTATTTCAGAATTGCATTTTCTATCAAGCCTGCAACTAGTGTCCTCCCGTTTGGGAGCACCCTGTAGGTGCGGCGGTTCGATCAGAATCTGTACCCCGATGGGTCGGACGCGACCAATTTTGTCCCCGACGAATAACCAACCTCGTGTGTCCTCCATTGGGGCCAGAAGTGTTCTTGATGGTGACGTAGACCTCGGTCTTTGTCGTGAGTTGACCGTCGGAGACGGTCACGTAAAGGAACAGGTTCTGCCCTCCCTGGAAAGAAGAAGCAAGAAACATCGTTCAATCCCTGAGCACCGGCCGCGCGCAGCTCGTGTTACGTTCTCATCCTTCTCGAAAGAAATGCGTATATACGTGCGTGCTTTGCCCCCGTGCGACAGCCAGGGACTGGTTCACTCGTTAGACTTTAGTTAGAGTCTTTAGGCGAACTACAGACGCTGCTGCCTGGCTTTTAAAACGGACGACCACTGGCGTTGCGTGGCGGGTCTCGGAGATCAGGGATACACACAGTTGTATAGTTACAGGGGTCGAATGAAACTGTTAAAATTTTCAATTAATTATTGAATAACCGTAATTATATGATTATTATCTTTCTGTTTCAGAAAATTGTTATAAAATTCTGTGTGTTGACTGAAACTTTTATTCCACACATTTTTGTGTAAATAAGAAACTTTTATTTTCTTGAAAGTAGACAGAAGTTCTAGTTAAACAGGAACAATTATTTTGCTCTGAGAAAGTCTAAGTTGTGGGAAGTAGATTTTTTGAAAGTGTTATGGGGTAAATAAATCTGATGTTGAAACCTTAAACCGTTCGGTGATAATAATTATATAAGAATTACTATGTGCTTCCTCTTCTATATTTATCCTGCTTTCGATTCTTTAAATAATACTGATTAAAAAATATTCCTAACTTTTATATTGTACCCCTAAATATCTGCTGAAAAATATATGATCTTTAAAACTTGAGAACTGAACTCTTACAACAGAGTTAAAGTGTTAATGTACAAAGTGAACTTAAAATAGAAACGAAATGATTTAAAAGTTAAAAGTCAATAATTTCATTCGACCCCTGGTTATATAGCAACTATTAATCTCATGAAACAATCATTTAATTTTTTCATGAAACTAAGCTCTCACGAGACAAGCTTTAATATATATTTTCAAAAAAAAACTGTAAGCTTCTAAGTCATCGAGGACTTCATAGCAGTCAACGTTATTAAATGGTTTTATTCCGTGGCTTACGCGTCACTCAATTCGAAAAAATTATCCCTTTTGTTTCATTGAAGGCTGGCAAAGATGATGGGGGAAACAAACGGATGAAATAACAAATTTTATTTTCCTAGGATCTCACTTTTTCGAAAAGTGCAACGATGCACCTGCAAAGTGGAATTATTATTGTTTCGATTTATTGCGTCTGATACTATTGTATCATTATCCACTGTATCTACTTTATAATGCTACTAGTCAGATTATCATCGGCCGATTTCTTCACCTTCAGTAATCTTCCAGTTAAAGTTATGTTCCACATAACTGCCAAATGATAGGATCCTATTGGTTTAGAACATTTAAATGCTCTACGCCAATTGGTCGTTCACTGACCGGAAGATTACTGAAGATGAAGAAATCAGCCACATATTATGCAATGATATTGGTAGACTTATATGTCATTATACATTCGCAAACTTTTCCATGTTCGTCTATGTTTTTTAAAGCAACGAAACTTGACTTTACCCAAACTTTCAAGCAGTAGTATTTATATCCAGTCCAACAGAGCTTTTACAAATTAACACCGGGCAACGTATCGATAACAGCTGATTTACATATCAAGAATCTCCCAACTCGCTATTCGAACAGCACACCATGACGAGCAAACGTGTCGAGATGTTGCCAATGACCAAGCAGTAGAGGAGAAGAAAGTCGTTGGGGGAAAGAGGAGAGGCAACGTCTACTGTTCCGCGGTGGTCTATCTAGCCGCGGTAATAATTAAGGGTAATTAGAAAAGTCACTCACCCTGCCTTTCAGCGTTTCATTAACGTAGATAATGCCGGTCCTATTGTCAATGAGGAAAGGGAGTGGCGGCTGCGGACTGTCGTTCCCGTTGTAGTTGTGCCCGAGTGGCTCCAGACCGTAGGTTAGCTGATCCTGTTCATTGTCCTCGGCGCGGGCTCTAGTCACAACACTTCCTACGGCCTCCGAGTCCAGAAGTACCAAATTTCGGTCTATCCACATCACGGGCGGCGTGTTGTCGCTGAATTGACTTCCTGCGATGCGAATTAATTATCGCTTGAGTGGTTGCATTCGGTCCATTTTCAGGTGCGAGTGTTCGACCATTGTATTCTCAATAGACCGTGGAATTGAATTAAAACGCGTAAGCTAAAGTATGGATGAAAATTGGGAATATGAAGTCGAATGGGTTTGGAGCTTATTGGAGTATTTGATATCGTTGAAAATGAATTTGACGATATTAACATATCTGAAAGTGACTAGGGTTTCACAGTAGGTAGTCACTTTATTTGGTTTTTAATATTTCATTGTGGAATGTTTGGAAGAAGTAAAGGCTCTGCTAATATAGTCACTGGATTTTTGTATCGCTTTATATTTCTTTAAGAAATTAGCTGTTTGAACGTCATTAAGAAATTCTCCTATCTCTCGTGATAAAGATAGAAGTAATATTATTTTGTGGGGGTAATTAGTTTACAGTACTGATTATAACTGTTCGGAATTATGCGAGGATCGTGTGCTCCATTGGGGAATTACTATTTTCGAAACTACTCTTACTGTTCAAGTTATTTCCCAAAAATTTTACGAAATCAAATATACACTATTCCAGTGTTTCCCAACCCTTTTTGAGGCGCGATCCCTTTTTATAATATTCAAATAACTTTACGACCCACTCCTCCCATATAAGGTAAGGTAAATATTTCCTTCCTTTCATTTATAGTAATAAAATGATATATTAAAATAAATAAGTGCTAGAAATCGTCAACTCAAATTACCCTAGAAACCACTTCGCGGCCCACAAGTTGGGAATCACTGCACTATTCATTTTATTTCTGATATTTCGTTTATTCTCTGTCATCTGATATTCAATTAACTTTCCAGATGCAGGATGCTACAAATTTTTCTAGTAACTTTAGTAATGTGGTCGATGTTGCGTTTAAACTTGCCAGTAATTTCTACTTCACGATTCGCAACATCGTGTGAATCGAAGTTCGTGTTTCTTTCTTTCCTTTTTTCTCTTCGAATCCGATTAGTTCGAACAGACCGAAGTGGCTTTCCGCTTGAGGTCTAATTAACTTCGGATTTACTGAAGGATAATGAGAGAGAGCCGCGGGTGGCTTGAGAGATTGGCCTTGATATGCATTCCTTCCTGGATTTCGAGTTCATATCGTCAAGTAGAGTGTAACCTTTCATGCTTCAACTCGAAACTACAGTCTCCAGGTTTTCACTGTTACTCACCAGAAATGTGAAGAAAGAAAAGCCTACATTCTTCAAGCGACGCGACGCTTTCTTTTACATTTTCTAAGATTCTATCCCTCTAGCCTGTCAATTGAGCCACTTGTGCATCAGAAAATACTTGAATAGATTTAAAATTCTACAATAAATATTTTACATAGTCCGAACATCAATGCTGAATTAACTAATAAACAAAATAAGCACGTGCTTTGGGCATCTGGAGACTTTCCCCCTTGGGACACAATTTAAATATACTAAACTTTAAAATCTTTTATGGTAATAAATAATAATATTGCAAAGTGTTTATGTGCATGTGTGTGCGAGAGGAAAAAAGAACGAAAACAGTGGAAAGTTGAGAATCAGTGGCGAGCGGATCGGAGCAAACGGGAGAGAGAAAGAGAAAGATGAAAAAGAGAGAGAGGGAGAGAGAAAAAAAATTGACGATCGAGGAATGATTGAGATTGAACTAAAGAAACGTACATTGCGTTGAAGTGATTACCCTGTATAAGGGTGCCTCAAAATCTTTTAAATGCTTAGGGCCTCAGAAAGTCTTAATCCGGCACTGCTTAATATCAATATTCTTCAATACTAATATTTTCCATATTCCCGTGGTACGAGTGACATTTTGAAAATCCTGACAAAATCGTTTATCAAACGCGGAGAAATTTTCAAATGACCATTTTCAGTGACTTGTCTTCCCTATTTAACATATTAATTTCACTTTAAAGTACATTGGTATTAGGTACTCGGTAAAAATTATGTTGCGAACATTTTTCCTGCGTGACGACTATACCGTTCACGTAAAATTACTGTTCCTCGCTTTCATAGGCTATTCACGTTTGACCTTCATTTCGCGAGATCGTTCTTCGTTTTATTTACGAGTGGCAACCACGCGAAGCGTATTAAATATCAAAATATAAACAGAATACAATATAACAGTCTATAGATATTCTTAAAAAAATACCTTTTCTGTTACTAACTCTCATTGACTAGTCGCAAACATAAGTCGATTAAACATGATTATTTATATACCATTCGTCTTCGAACGTGCTCATAAGCGTGAAGTCGAAATAATTCACAAATAACAAGGCACGCTTGTCGTTTTGCGCTCACAGTCTGCTCTCGATTCAGAAGTCCCGATTGAGAGCTTGAAATCGCAGATAAAGAGTAGTAACACCGATACTCAGTGCAACGGGATTTTATGCTACCGAGAAACCAACCAGCTCGACGAATGATCATACATTATATCGTTGCATCACGGTAACGCACGAACGACCTCCCTACAGGAGGTGCAACAAATCGGATGATAAATGCATTCGAGATCACGCACATCGGTGGAGCGCGATAATCACGTACAACACGAATAGTTGCTTATAGCGTATGTTTCTTTAGAAAGACAGTTTCGATCTATCGTCTTAATTATGAAGTTAATTGAAGAGTCCTTGTAGAAAACACTTTAAGTGTCAAAATTAAAAAAAAATTATAGGGAAATATTCTACGGGCCAATGCTGATACTATAGTATTGAATTTTCATGCAATTTCTCTTTGTAAATAAGTTAGTATAGTGTTAAAAGATGGTACCGTTGGTACGTCCAACGCCACTTCTGTAGAAAAAAAATTTAAAAGCTAATTAGCTAGGACCGCACGGGATTGAAACTTACGGTGCTCGTAAATTTAAATGAATGACAAATTCAGTTTTCTTTATAACTAATAGGTGACACCTATTTTTTACACGAATTTGGACTATGTTAATACAAAAAATAAAAATGTAGTGATGCATTTGGGTTATTGTATATTTACGTATATTTAGCAATCAAAAGCCAGTGCAGTTTTTTTTCTCTCCTGAAAAATTTGATTTTTGACACTTACAGTGTTTTCCACAAGGACTTTTCAATCATGGGCTTGCAGCCTTGGTTCATAATTTAATTATCGTTCACTGATCACTATTCTACTTCTGAAACATGCTGTGTTGTTTTTCCGTTGATTCGTGTACCAACAAATTATTATTCACTTTTTTCGCGCTTCTGATATCTATGTATTTAAAGTCGGTGAGAAATCCTGTTTCTGAATGATAATTCAAGGGAATCGATCAAGCAGCAGAGGTGGAAGAAGTGGTGTAGATTGGATACAGCGTTATTTTTTCTGAATATTTAATTTTGTACAAGGTATTGGAGTTATAGTACTGTTGGACGTTTTACGGACCAATAAAGCTGACGTAGGTAATCACACGGACGACGGCGTCTGGGTCAGAACGGACTCACGCACTAACTCGGCCAGGGATAATTGCATTGGAATTCATTTTAAAATTCCAAGAGTCTAATTACGTTGATATCACACTTCTTACAAAGTAGATGTCGAAGTACTACGTTCCTAGTGTTCAATTAATTAGAAATTAAAGGCCATAGTATTTGGAACACGTGCTATCAGGACAAAGTAATTTTCGAATAGGATAAAACGCTCGAATAGAAAGTTACAACGAGCACTTATCAGTGATTCATCGAATAATTGACTGCTTTGGTATCACGCTCCCCGATATTAAATAAACGGATGCGATAGAAATAGAAAGTGCGCGCGTTGTTGGTTGGTATGGCTGGGTGGACGTTGAAACTATTTTCGTCTCAGAACGCGAAAATCGGTTGCCACTTGACTCTCCTTCAATTGTAAATACATTTTTCAGTTGCTCCAGTCTTATCTTCCTTACAGTGACTTTTTATGTTTGGACTTTTGCTCCGCTATGGAAGGATCATCAATCCTCCAAGGATACTATCCTTAGAATAGTGGTGTTTCTAAAACACTCGCGAAATGAATGAATCTGAATTATTTACTGGGGAGAGATGGTCAGATGTCATGACCTCAATTTTCAACCCGATTTTCAGCAAATATTGTTTTAAATATTGACCACTTTTAATACTAATAATAATATTTTATTTACGGGACAAGTCTATTAAGAACAAAGTATATGCAATACAACAAACATCGTGTATGTGCAGATTACATTTAGATAATGCCATTTGAAACCAGAGCTCTCTGAACATTAGTCTTGAAACTTGAAAGGGGATCGACAAAGAAATCAAGGATTTAACGAATCAACATAAAATTTTAAACGCGTTAGATTTATTCTGATAAAATAAATTATATCAGTTTTAATAGCCATTTTATATTTGGTGAGCCAACTGTCCGAGACTTACCCTACATCGAATTTAAGCGACAACCCCAGCTTTCAGTTTGGAAAGATGAAGATTGGGAAGGCACTCTAACTTTCGTCGAAACGTTTCTTCCCAGTCGAAATAGAAGTGGTTAAGTTAAACACTATTCAGTTCGCTCGCTAATAAACTGTAAGATCCAGCAATTATTCGCTAATGTTACGGCTCACCGTTCGCCGTTCCGAAAGGTTCACCTTTTGCTCGACGCGGGCATACCAATGAGCTTTCGTGTGAATAAGAGAAAGTCTTTATTACACGACCGTTTCCTTATACCATTATTGGCCAGTTTCGCAACGTCGATTTAATTTCAATGACACCACACGTTGACGTTACGTTCTCTGCAATTATTGCAACGTACCTTGCAAATCGTATTTACTGCACAAGCTTCTATTTCACGAACCACTGATTATAAATGCAATGGAGCGCATTTGCCATTCTTAGAGGAATCAGGCAATTTTTATTAATTCGAAAAAGAAAACATTTTCAAAAGCTAAATTAAGCCTCTGACAATTTTGTATAAAATTATTCCTGGAAAATTTCCCAAAACATCGGTGACATTAAAAGCTCCGAAAAAAGTGAGCCTGAGCCAAAAATATTCTTCGCGGCGTATTCGGTCTTTTATGCCAATTAAATTACATGTAAAATATTGTTTGTATCGTTACAATGGTGGAAAATATTTATGTAGATCCTATTCTGCAACAAGTAATTATTTAATAACCTATTCCTCTGAGTAAACAGTGTTTCGAACCCTAGAAAACTCACTTTTAAAATAGAAGCTTATCTATTCATTCCAAACGAAAAACATCGCAACTAAGTAAACGGTAGTAATCCTCTGATAATACCTGACATCAGTAACGTCGCAATGATCATTGATACGTTGTTTCCTTCATCGACTATGAAATTACAACCCCGGAACGTCTAATTCGCAACAAAGATACACATCTGCGCGCGGCAAAGAGTGCACGCAGAGATTCGGCTCGTTTGCTTATGGCCGACGACGATCATAAATCAGCAGATAGCGGATTATCGAAACGGTTAACGAGAACGATGAAAGAAAGGAGGAAGAGAAAAGGTTGAGCCGGCAGCGCCCAGGAAACGGTAACCGTTTAATTGGAGTAACGCAAGTGCGATTACACGACGAGCGCTGATTAGGATCTGGATTTGAGGAAGACTGTGACGTCGGAATCGTCTCGACTGGCAAATTTGCGTGTAGCTCGAAGCTACGGTGATTAAAATTTATGGGTGCCGTCCGACAACTTTCCTCGTCGTCCTGGCCAGCGAGAAGGATGGAAGACGTTCTCACGTTTATTTGCGAACGCCTGTAACTGGCTTCGGATCGGCTCGACTCGCAATTAAGGTGTGAAAGATTAGACCTCGAGTGATATCCAATTCAAATTTATGGTAATCGAAGCATAAGGATCTTTTATCAAGGACGTCCAGATGATATTTTTTTATTGGAGCTTCTGTGTATTCTGGTTTTAGTCCTTGCGCAATAACAGAGAGTGCTCCAAGGGTCATTAAGTATTTCAAGGAATTCGACTAAATTGAAAATGGGAGTATTAAGTGGAATAAAAAATTCATGCGTAATTTGAGAAATTAGCAATTTTGATGCACTTTCGCTGACTCTCTCTCTCTCTCTCTCTCTCTCTCTCTCTCTCTCTCTCTCTCTCTCTCTCTCTCTCTCTCTCTCTCTCTCTCTCTCTCTCTCTCTCTCTCTCTCTCTCTCTCTCTCTCTCTCTCTCTCTCTCTCGCAGCATGGTCGTGTCAAAAGCGTAAATCGGATTCTGACAAAGTGGCTCTGAACCTGCTTTTACAGTAATTTTATGAAGATCCACAAATCGAATAATTTTCATATCTTTGTAATCCTATAAATTACATTTGTTAATCCAGTTTGTTTTCAGTCACGTCTTAAAAATATCGAGAAGTACGCAGTAACTGAGGAACGACATTCGTGCATTTATTTTTCTCGCTTCATGGCCAACTGAGTGTTCAGACGCTAATGCTATTAGGCAACGATGACGCGCTTAACAAATGAACGGATTGTTAATATTATGTTTACACTTAATTAACATTAGTTATGAGTTGCAACCTCTTTGGCGTTGATTCCATAAACCTTCGCGTAATGTCTATTTTAAATAATATTTTATGTTAACAATATTTCTTTGCCTCCATTCGAAATATAGTGGATACTAGTTTTCATTTAATGTATACCGTTTAGACGAAAGTGTTCTTAAGTCGCTATTCCATTAAAAATTCATTTGCAGTTTATGAAACACACACTATACAGGGTGTTCGCAAATTCTTTGACCAAATTCTACCGCTGAACTCTAGCAATTATACTAATAAAGCAAAAGACATGGAAACGTAAATTCGTAAGTGCTCCCATTTCAGGTTCTAGCTTGTTAATGTTACACGTTAAAGGAAGCACTAAGCACTGGCAGTGGTCTCGTTAATCAAAGACACATGCTTTGACAGGATCGAAGCTAATTTTCACAGGCTGGAGAGAGATTACTGTTGCAAACTAGTTTCCCAACATTTATCAGAGGAAACAGGGAGTGCGCGGAACAGATGAAGACCTAATACCCTGCAAGCCATTTCTATACGACAGTGAACAAACGACGGTCGTTAAATTGACGAGCCTTTGTGTTCTACGGTTAACCCTCTGCTTTGCTCCGGCAAACTAGCATTGCCCCTTCTAAAAATAAAGACGTAAGCGTGAAATATCAGAAAACAAACGAAAACACATTTAAAGAAATTTAAAGAAATGAACCTATGTAGATCTGAAGAGGCTCCGTAGGAGGTGATAGTTACTTCGCGAACTACAGCAGAAAATCAGGAAATAGCCGGATTTTCAAGGGCCAATTTCAACTAGGGCTGGGACTATTTGAATAATTTAATATTCGAATATTTTACAAGTATTCGAATGCTACGAATAAATTTCGAGTGTTATTATTCGAATACTATTCGAATACAGACAAATTTGACAAATAGTCCCAGCCCTAATTTCAATTCCTTAAAGGGAATTTGAGCAGCAAAAGAACTACCCTTATCAGAATGGATTACTATATCAAAGTTCCATCTTGTTATCATCTAAAATTCTCATTTTTTTATAACAGTGGTATAACATCAGGTAAAGGTAAAGTAACTAATAATTAAAATTAAGGGTTGGGTCAAAATAGCCCCTGCTTCCGCGAGGCGAACGTTAATTATAAAAATTGCTTGTTTCCAATAAAATTATCGTCTCAGATCTCGAATCCCAAAATAAAAAATAAAACTATCGACATAATCTGGGTGCTTGAAGGTAACATTACTTCCTGAACAGATTTCTGAATGTATTAATTCGTTAACTGTAGAGGACGAGTGAACTCGTTATTAAAAAATTCCTCCGCGTTGGATAGGATGAGTTCGAAGATTTCGAAACGTCACTCGTGCAAAATGAGTAAATAATGATAATAATATTAAAGATAATGATATTAAACATACAATTTTGAATACACTGGAAGCATTTTTGTTCGAGATAATGACCCAGTCAACAGGTAAAACTGTTAAAAAGTGGCGAAGTAGTCTGAAAAATAATTGAGGCATTTGATGGAAAAAGGGCACATACACCAAAATGCCATTTCAAGAAAACCGATTCCAAAGTTTTCATTATAGTATAACTTAATAAAACGTAATGCAATTAAATCCATTTTTTCAGGATGTAGTTACCATGTCCTTCAAACGTTCTGAAAACAGAAGTCATGATTTGAAAATGATATGCTTCCATATTTATAAGTTTCAAGCAAGTGGTTTATGTGCCTTTTACCGTAAATGTGGTAAATTCGCAACAAAATTGCTTCATTATTCAGGTATTTAAATATAATTTTGTTCACTTACTTCATTACGCATTTTTTATGCATTGCTTAAATAAAACATACAAAATGAAGCACAGAACTAAACAAAAAATATAATGTTTTAAGTAAGTATTAGTTTCTTCGATTTTTTTGCAGCAAGCTGTCTTACAAATCAATTTTTCTTTCCTAAGTTAGCTTCTTCCCTTGCGGATTCGATACTCGCCTCACTTTCCACATTTCCTCGCTTACACAAAATCCTCTATGAAACAAAAGTACTTATTGCACGACGGCACGGTAACGCGACCGCTCAGCGACTACCTATGTAGCTGCGTGTCGATCGCGCTTCGTAATTAAACAGCATCTAGCTAATCTGACCGCGAGAAAAGGAACGTCCTTGATATATTATAATATTATATGTATAACATATAACTAAATCAATTTAAACGATTTAAGGAAAAAGGGCACATAGCCATATGTGCCCCGTTTTCCATCAAATTCCTCAATTTCTAAATCGCGAACACCCCTGCGCGAAGTAAGGTAAAAGACCCAATACATGGACACGTCCCAGTAGCTGGACACTGATGCAAAAGAACTATTTTATTCAATTATTGAAATATTTCGTCAAATATATATATGAATATATTTTACTAAATATTTGAATAATTTAATAAAATAGTTCTTTTTTGGATAAAGCGGATATTAAATGTACTAATCAGTATTTTTGCACCAGTGTCCAGTTACTGGGACGTGTCCACGTATTGGGTCTTTTACCTTACCTTATCTGCAGAGTTCTGATTGCCCTTTCACGGGAAGGGCATTATTGGAAGTTCTAATACCATTACGTTCTTCTACTCAGCCACCCTCTTCCCCACCCCCGCGCCGTAATGGTGGCCATTATTCACGGGAATACCGCGTAACTGTATTCTCACGGTGCAGTGGTTTCAATACCGCTATTGCGCTTGTACAGCGTTCGAGACGGTGCGGTCCCTAGAAATAAAGAAGCGGCGTGCGCCGCTGTCGCGGCCGCATTGTAATGCACCGACCGCAATAACAAAAGCCACGCTGCAGTTTATGCTTATTGTTCATTTGTCCGACGACCGTTCGACCTATGAAATTTATCGACAACCAGGTCGCCTAGCACGATACAACGACGACGGACGGTGGTAGCCAGGCGCCGCTCGGTGCTGCGCCCACCGCTATCGCCTGCCATCGGCAATACCGTTTTTCAAATCGTCCACCGTGAATCAGTGCCCAACGAGCGTCCACGCTGCAACGAAGCCTGCTAATTGACTTATTCTACGCGCACGGTGGATGCTTTTCGCATTTCGTGCAATAAATCTTCCTTTTAACGTGTGTTGGTTTACTGTACGGCGGGGATACGCTGTGAATTTGAGGAGTAACAGTGATGGGATAGAAAAGAGGTTTGGTAGCGGAAGTTTCTTTATTATTGTCGAGTAGACAAAAATTGGGATATGGAAGTGTGCCCCAGGTTATGGAGAGTCTTTGGTTTAATAAGTAAAAAGAAGAGGTCGGATGATACTGAAAGCTTGTATAAATAAAAGTTAAATGTTGAAATTTAAATCATTTATTTTCTTTTTTAAGTTAACTTTGTACTTTAACACGTTAACTCTGTTTTGGAAGTTTTACCAGTTATTTTATGTTCGATTGATAAAAGTTCTGCAGGATCTTATACTTTTGAACAGATACTTAACGGAACAATATAAAAGGTAGGAATATTTTTTTAATTAGTATTATTTAAGGAACTTGAAGCAGGATTTTTATATAATTATTTTCATCGAACGGTTTAAGGTTTCATATTGTGACGAACCAAGTGACGGTGGTGTTTATTGAGATTCCCGTTGAATTTCTCTTTAATTTACACAAGTTATTTTCTTAACCCCTGAACTTTTCAAATTACCAGTATTAAAAACTATGCAAAGAGAAGTCTTAAAAACTGTTGAAACTATAAAAAAACAAGGCAAAAATACAGAGTAAATTACACCGCCCCATATAACGCAGAAAAAGAAAGAAAGGGGGAGAATTATTGTAAAAGTTTGATAGTAATATCAAATTATCGACGATAGCAATATCAAACTTTAACAACTTTAACATCACGATTCTCTAAATCCTGCATCATCCAATTAGTCACAGCCCGGTTTGGTTTTCCCCGACGATTTCCACACGCCGGTTCCGATATCCGTGAAAAGGAAAGAAAGAAAAAAGCGAGGAAAGAGGGAGAAATACTCAGCGAGCGTAAAGGTTGCCGAGATGGTGTGTGGTCAGCGGGCAACGCGCCCCGAACAAGACGGAGAAAGTGGGACGATGAAAGTGCGATCAAACGACTGGGCTGACACTGTTTGTGTGCGTGTTTGACCGCTCGCCATCGAATCATGGCTTTTTCACCGGCATCGGAAATGCAGGATCTACTTGTTGCTGGCCGCTCGCGAGTCAGGTGTCGCGCGGGTATCGAGACCATTAGCGAGACTGTCGCCGATCGATCCGTCCCACTTAGCTAATTGCAGACGGGCAAGGAATTGCCGCCGCGGCGTTTCCTGAAACTGGACGATTACGACTTGTCACGGATTCCGACGAAGATTTAGGAAACGTCGGGGATCGCCTGCTTCCTGGCCCACTTTCGTTTATTAACATCCTTAATGGAAGCTGCGCTCGTAATGGACTTCCAGATGGTCGGAGAAAATTGCAGGCGACGCGCGGGGTGCCTGGTGATTATTTATTAAGAGCCGGATTGAAAGCAGTTGAAATGTACCAGTCACGTATATGTTCTTTGTATTTATAATATAAGAACGATGCTTATTATCCGGGATCGAAATGAACAGTTTTTAAAAAAATTCTGTTAGAACTTACAAGTTTCGTGGCCGTTTGTGGTCACACGGGATGTACCGCACACCAAGGGCTATTTTCGAATTCATATGTTGCGCCTTTACGACTTCCAACGGGGATTTATCGCAAAATAAAATCGTTTTTTTCACAACCGGGGAAAATCGATCTTTTTCAATTACAAATTTCGTCGTATCAAAATTTACATTTGTAGAAACAGACTATTTGAGTATGATTGTGTGAGTATTGGGAATGTACAATTATCACTTAAAAGTTAAAAGATTTAAAAATGAGAAAATGGTAATTTAAAAATGACGCTGGGGGCAGTGAACCCCTATGGGAACAATTTGTGATTATTAGGTGTGACCACTAAGGGTTAAGAAAATATCTGATCTTGTGGAATTTTTATTGAAAGAAATGTTACCCTTAGGAACTTCTTTAAAAAATGTTTTCATGGAGCAGATATTTTAGAATCTGTATAATAAAAGTTTCATGGAAATTAGTTATTTTAGAACGTTTATTAAAGAAGGTTCTATAAGATAAAGAAACGTACCAAACTATTAGGTACCAGTTTTATTTAACAATATAATATCGTATTATTCATATGTTTATTTAATAAAAGGTATGAAAATCATAACATAAACAATTAATAGTTTCATAAGAAGCATTTAACAGAAAAAAGAGTTGAATGTTTACTCTCATCACAGATCGGTTACAAATAAGTTATGAAATTGAACTGGTTAATAGATCTCATGGGAAGAAACTAAAAAATTTCAATACACGTAAAATGAATTTTTTTCGGTTTGAATACTAGGTGATAGATATTTGTTTTGTAAAATAGAATCCAAATTTTTATTCACCTTGAGAATTTGGAAAATTTGTTTTTTATCTTTCGCTGGATATGCACACACGAGGTATGAATAGCTGTAGTTAACACCTGTGATGTATTTATTAGGAGTAGATGAATCCAAAATTTTTAGTGAAAAATTTCGAGCAGAAATGTTTTATTACAGGAAGTACAGGTGAATTTTTCGACAGGTGACTCATAGAGAATGGCTACGTTGGCAAGCAACCTCAGACGCAACAGGATCTGAAAGTGAACCATTCGATTTCCATCGCTTTAACACTGCAATAGTCCATCCACAACGATTTCTTGTAACCAAGATAAATTTCACCACGAAATACTAAACAATTTTCACCAATTAGAAAATAGAAACACAATAGGCTGACATATTTCAAATACGAAAGGATTCCACCTAATATCAATGTAGAAATCGTTAAAACACCTGAACTACGTTAGCAGCCAACTTTAGAAAGTTTATACGAAACGTTCAATAATCCATTTCTCGGTAAAACAGAGACAGTGATACAAAAACTGTCAGTGCCGATAAAATCTAGACTGCTAAATCCTGTTAATAACATCAACACGAGAAAAATCATGTGAGAGCAAAATTCGAATTCCACTAAAAACAAAATTGGAGAAAAGAATCCTACCATTTCCATTTTCTGCACTGCATAATTTTAAGTCGCTCTCAAAGTTATCTCCATGAAGAGCGTTACAATATTATATATCCTGGGAGAAAGTAGCGAGACTCGAAATTAAATTTCAGGGAACCCCTAATGGCGGCCATTCGTGGAGCAATTTCGTTGCTGCGTGAACGCTTCTCAATAAATAGCTTGACAATTGGTTAACCAAAGGCTGATCTTCCGAGAGGATCGAATTCGTGGTATATCCCAAGGTCGTGACGTAAACGAAGATCTTTGTCGGCTTCCGGAAGCGGATACGTCTGGGGCCTTATGGGGGATTCGAAAGAGGCCGAGCGCCTTTTTTTTCGTTTTACCTTTTGCTCGTTTAACGACTACAGGATACCGAACCGGAGAACTTTCACTTCGGTGAGGTCATCGTCGGTCCTTAAATATTCCTTAGCGCGGCGCTTCACTTTCATGCACGGCGACACGCACGAAAAGTCCGCTTCACGGCGAACAGAGAAATGGACCTTTGTGTATCGAAGAAATATCTGACGAGAAAAGAATCCCTTTGCAGGTATTTCAGTCAGTCGCTCGTTATCATCACATTGCGCCATCTCAGGATGGGAGAGATAAATTGGAGATACAAATTGTATGTTGGTTAGATGAAGGCAGTCGAGAATTCTTTGAAAATTTTTGGTACCTCGTTATTAAAATCGTAAAGGTAATTCTTTACAAATTTTTTTCGGGAAAGTTTAGTATCTATTTTACAGCCAAATGTGATAAAAAAATATGGTATATTGCGAAAAAATATAGTACTTTTGAGAGAAAAGTGGTACAGAATCCAACTGCATTAAAACAACGACGTCTCATTTTTTTAAATGTATACTTTTTTGTGCATTTTGCATTATTAATTAATTTATTGTCTTTAAGAAATATATCAAAGGTTTAAGTCCACTGAAAGATGTAAGTAAAAAAACTATAAGTTTTAAACTTTCTTTTGACCACCATTGTACTTGGAATTGAGAACTTATTTGTTTTTTGCATAAGAGGGAATTATTTTATATTCGACGAAGAGAAAAATGTCGGAAAAGTGTTTAAATGGTGTCTGGAAATGTTTAGAAGAATTTTTATAATGCTGTTGATTATATGTGTTTAGAATTCTTGATCTGAGTGGTACAATCGATTTAATTAGAAAGCCTCAAGTCGAGAACATTTGTTCTTTATACATATGTGAATTAAGTATCGTTAATATCGTAGAAATTTAATGCTCTAACGTTAGAAAGTTCGGGTACGTTATACGTGTACCGTGGAACTGGGTGAAGGAGGCTTATTTTCATTTTAAGCTGTCTGAAAAAGTTCGTGAAATTGTAACTCAAGCACATTATAAAACCACGGAAAGTATACTTGCTCCTGAGTATAATGTTACCAGACGGGTATAGCTGCGCCAGGTTCCGCTCAAGGCAGTCTGTTGAAAAGGTTTCAAGGCTTTAGACTGCCGCCGATCGCCGAAGGTATCGCTTTTCCAGTAATTTGGTCACTTGAAACATTATTACGACGAAAGCAGAGACTTCTCTATATAATTTACGAATTAGGTCACAACATTGGTCCGTTGTAACTGTGAATAGCTTCTTGGGATTCGAGCTGAATTGCTCTGCTTCACATGGAGAATATCCAGATATTAGTGATACCAAATGCACTTTCACATGCTTAAATATCTTTTGGATAAATATTTCATTTCGGTCAAATAACGTTGCGTTCCAAAAGTCAGGTTCATTGCACACAATTTACAATAATGAATCAAAATTTGCAGTAGAAAGGTATTGGAAACACTTGTGTATTTATATGAATATTATGAATACTGTGAGGCTCAATTTTCAATAAACTATTTCAGTTTAGTTTGCTTATTAGAATTCCCAACCATAGATTCCACGTTAATTAGGGATATTATAATTATATAAATTATATCATAGTCTAGTAATATTCTATATTCGGTATAAAGTGAATACATTATTCGTATCACATAAATAAATGCGATCGTTCAGGAAGTTGAATGAAGTTGTGGTATACAGTGGAGCATCGCCTGAAATACTGCAACCACATCATGCATCTTTCCCAGTGACATGAATGCTCGCATAAGAAGTGTCGTCCCACGCGCATTACTATATAGCATAAGTATAATAAATGTACTTTGGTACACGTGCATCATATCTTCATTACGTTCAAACAAAGTAATAATGAATTATTATCTCCACATACGAGGGCGGAAGACTTATTTTTAAACCATCATATTCTTCGTCATATTTACGACAAAATCTATACCTTTGTTAAAACTCATAGGCAACCGCTATATTGACATGCAAGTGGCCACGAAAATTTAGAAATTTCTCCTTGATAACAAATTTATGATCAATAAAATCCTAAACATCCTGACACTCGGCCTCTGCAGTTAATAATAAATTATACCATTGCCTACATATATTAACACCTTCCTATAATCATCAATTACTCTAACGAAAGTGTTTTGTGTGAAAGTGTTTGAAACGCTCAGTTATTGACTTAAATAATTCGGGTTGAAACAAGCAATTAAAAAAAATGGCTTCAGCACCAATTTTAGTATATACGTATGCCAAATAATGCTCTTTGCCTAAAAAGCCACTAAGAGAAATAATTTCGGATTCCTACCCCTTCCAGTTAGGGTAATACGGGGATAACAATCCTAAACTTTACAGTTTCTTTTCCAACTATTTAAGATACTTGAATGTTTCAAAATGCAAGTAGTAGGTACTTTTCTTTGTGTTTTCCATGCTTGCCCGACTAAAGACACTTTCAAAAACATTTAATTGCGCAAGTTTAATACAAACTTCTTAACTTTAAATGCGGCTCGAGAAAATATTCGTAACAACAGCAATATTTAGATCGTTTCGTTGCAAGTGCATAAAAGAGCATTACCGTCTAACAATGAAGAAATGAATCGATATTTTATATATCACCTTCGATTATCAATAATTCACAATAATTAATACGTATACAGTTATGCCACTGGTATTTATGTAATTAAAGTAACTTGTAAACGGTTCCAAAAAACATTAACAAAAATGAGTAAAAATTCAATAAAACCCACTGCAATTAAATGAAAGCTGATTAAAATTTACAAAATGGCAATTAATACGAGAAAAATATATTTTATTTACCTCAATGCTCAATAATATTATCCTTTTTTACTTATTATTAATCTACAATTCATATTATTAATTTTTATCTGCACACACGTGAAAGTTTCATTAAAAGTCTGACTCTTTTCAATCCTTTTGATGGCAGTGCGTCTGGATCGAGGCACAAGGCTCGATTATCGGTGAAGGTTGGATACGAGTTCTTGTTTGGCGTCTGGCGACCCGATTATGTTGGCGCGCTGTTTTAAACGTTAATTCGTCTGGCGAGTTTCCGACCTCCTTACTATTTCATCTGATCGCGTTGCCTCGCGAAGCATTTTTCCGCTCGAATTCCACGCGTGTCCCTTCTTTCGCGAAAGAAAACCGTTGCAACGCGAGCCGAAGAATACCGCAAAAAGCGCGGAAAAGTTGTTCCCGGACACACATTCCTGGATCATCGATTAACAAGCGTCCGCGGGTACTTATACCTTCCTCGCATTCTTTTCATCCAATCGGGCAAACATATCGATCGGTAACGCGCTTGTAATTTAAAAAATAAATTGTAGAGCGAGAGTACCAAGAGGCTGGGTAGAAAAATTAGGCTGATTTGGATTTCTCCGTAAGTACAGTAGCTGCCAAAAGAAAGTTTCCACTTTTATCAGTGGGAGAAATAAGATACAGTTCTATTATAAATAATTAAATCTTGAAATTTATGTCCCACAAAGTGGAGGGTTTCCTAGAATAGACTAGTGATACTAACATAATACTGAAACCCTATATAGTAGATATGTATTAAGTGTGAGTTTTAAACTTTCTATTTAAGATTAGGTAGTGTAGGTACCACCGGCCATTACCAGTAGCTCAAAAAGAAGGTGCTTATACTTTTTCATTCCTATTGTAATAGTACTCAGGCCCGACTTGAGCTCTTTTTGCACCCTAGGCGAGCTTGCCAAATTTCACCGTTTATTTATAATACATTTATTTGAGATTTTAGAGACCTAACTCTGAATTTTTATTCATAGCTGAAAACATCTATAGTATAGCTTGCAATATTTCATTTAAAACTTTATTTAAAAGAATGTCAACAATAAAATTACCATTGTAACTTGAGTCAAATGTTTTCTTTCCGTAATCAAAAGACTACTGTTTGGTGTACAGCCTTTTACTCTACAATTATTCTTTTCACTGTTTCCACTGAATTTACTTAAATCTCTAATAAGCGGAATGGAGCAACAGAAAATGGTAGATACGTGAGACAGAATTTTAGCCTTCCAAGTAGCGATTAGTGTACTCAAAAGAAACATCGCATTTCAAGTTGAAAATCGGAACCTAATATTTGAATTGGAATTGAAAGTAAATCTTTTAATTTAAATTCGTAATTTCTTTTGCTTTCAATGTTTTTCAGGGACAGCCTGTTTTTGCCAAGGTGCGATTTCAAGGTTTGATTCGCGGTTCGAATGGCAAACGGTGTCCATATTGTGACGGTGCTGGGTAAGTCGCCGGTTCCTTTGGATTCCTTCTCTACCCACTGCAAAACGTAACGATGTCAGTGGCTAACTGTAGCTCTATACACTGTTCCCTTTGCTTACTCTTCTATCTTTCACGTCTTTTGCGACGCTCCGCGCGGAATCTTGAGTTTCATGTCGCGAATGGTTTCTTATCACGTAACCATCGGTCCCGTAATATCGTCCTATCCTACCAGACTTCTGTGCGTACCTTACCGTCGTTCGTGAATACAGAAACAAAGTGGTTCGTGCAACCCAAAATGCAAATAAAAAAACACCATAAAAGAGAAAGCGTCTTAATACTTTGACGGTCGCATAGTGGTGATAGTGGCCGTTTAGAGAAGCACAGTTTCAGAAGCTGACTTGGACATTATTTGAATAAACAATCCGAGCTGTTAGTTATTTTTCCGTATACACAAACACACACAGAACTATTAATTAGGGATTTTTGTGTATCAGATTCAAACGTAACTGATATTTATAATTTTTTTTTAAAAAACCAGTGTTAATATTGGATTAAACTCTTTTAGGATATGAGGAGGCGTTTTTAAACTTGCAGAATTTTTTTATGTCGATCCTTATTATTTATTAATTACTGTGGAATCTTGTTAACCTCTTCGAAATGTAGCACACGTTACAGTCATCCGATTGCCAAAAAAGAAACATTACTTAGAGTTACATAGTTTACTCTGAGATTGAACCTAATTTAATGGAAAAAAATACCTAAATGAACAATTGAAAAATTTATAGCGTTTGAAAGAAAAAGTAACTTTTTCACAGATAAATTTATTCTATATCAACGGATAAAGTATTATGAATAAAAACTAAAATTCAAAATTTTGCTCTATATATCCCAAAAGAGTTTAATCCAAGATTAGCAACATTTTTTTTAAATTATAAATATTAGTTACTTTGGGGGAAGAATACCCCCTTAACTTTGTGCTTTTCTAACCGATCAAGTTGCTAGCAATAGTTCGGAGGCACCCTGTACGTATTTTCTTTGGCGAGAAGCACCGTTGCCTAGCGAGACACGGGTATCGCGGAACCGCGTGGAGAATCTGTTCGCCACATACATTCGTGTATCTATTAACGCGTTTCAGAACGTGTAAATTTCTTTGGCGGACGCCGCGCGTTCCCTCTTCCCTGTTTATCTGCGGATCTTCCGTTCCTCTTTACATTCTTCGGCCACTCTCAGTCGTGCATCTTCGCAATCGTGTCGCAACTGTTATCGGCTATCGACTAACTGGCCCTCTTATTTCGCCGGTATACAGTATGCGCACGGCTGGCGTCTGCTTCAGCCTCTACTTCAGCCTCGGTCCCACGAAACATCGTCTTAAAGAGAAATTCTAGCCGTTGCTTTCAGCTTTCAGCTACGGTGTCTTCCTATTTGCGTTGGGAAACTGTAGATTCTATTTTATTGGTATAATAATTTTGTGGCTCGAAAGCTTCTGTTGTTGGAGAGATCCCGACACTTCAGTCGTCTTCTAAGTTTTAAAAAATTAGCTTCAATACACCCTAAAGCAGGGAATCCACTTGAAAGTTAAACTAAGCAATGCTATGCTATAGAATAAATTAAATTTCGACCGTATATTTAATAAGATATGGTATCGGCGCACTGGTTCGGTCACTTAACACTGGTTACGTTGTTAAGTGACCGAACCAGTGCGCCGATACCACATCTTATTAAATATACGGTCGAAATTTAATTTATTCTATTTAAAATGAATGGCGAAATAATCACATATTCTACAACTAAGGAAAGTTTCTTCTCGTCTATAACAAGAATGTACGAACTTGAAACCTTAAGGATTCTCAAAGATTTATCCAGCAGTAGATCTAATTTGGTCAAGATAAGTAATAGAAAATTATTTTTATTAAAGTGTAAAAAAAAAGTTAAGTGATCGAAGCAGTGCGCCGATACCATATCTTATTAAATGCTATGCTATGTTATGCCAAGTTTTAAAAGCGTAGCTCCAATATATCCCTATGGAACCATTTCCACCAAAAGCTAAACCAAGTTGTGCTGTTTTTTCTATGTTTTATAGCACAGCCAGACATAACATAGGATAGACTAGCATAGCTTAGCTTATTGTTAGTTACCAGGTGAATGCCCGGCATTAGAATGGCGCAAGGGTTATTGAAAAATATCGACGCGAAAACACGTAAAAACCACGCGCAGGATGCGAACACCTCAGCGTGGGAAGACGCCAACGCCAGGCAAAGTGTTTAGTTAAGAATATATATTTTAGAGAGTAAGTACCGTTGTATTTCATCATTACTCGAACAAAGAGAACCTAGTGACGAAAAATAACAGTCTACCTAATTGAGATTTAAATTACATTTCCAAAAGTTATTGAAAATAGCGGAAAATGGTAGAAACCGTATTTAATCACCACGCGTACGTTTTTGAAAAAGAAAATCATACGAATTGAAATATACGATAGCATTCCCAACTAGGTAGCTCCAAATAAGGAAAATGGAATCATGATTTAAGCAACTCTCTCCCGTATCATTTACCACGCTCGCGAACTCTACACAGCCAGCTGGCATTCGTGATTGGAAAATCCGTGTATGAGCCTGCAAATCGTAGACTCGGATTTCAGGTGCGTTAAACGTATTAAAATAAATTCCCTCCACGCGCTTGCAAGGCGCCTTTCTACCTTGTTTAACCATATGGCGGCACGCTCGACACGTTAAATGGGGATTTTTTCGAGCCAGTTTTTGCAGCATCGGCTTCGAAGAGAAAGGAATCGCGCGAGCAAGCGGAATCTGTTGCATTGAAGGCAGCGAGTCAATGCAACAGAGGAGGAATGTCGCGTAGGTGCAAGACGCGATAATGGAGCGCAGTAATCCTGGGTTGAACACACAGTCCAACCAAATTAGGAGACGCTTATCCAAATTAGGGTGTTATCAATAGACACCGATAGCTGCTCGCAAAGCAGGTCAATCGATTTCCATCGACCAGCTCTGATTGAATGTAAATGAACACTTCGTATTTTATTACTGGGCACGCATCAGCTTATTGGTACAATTTTCATTTTATTTTGTGGAGTTAAAGAGGGTAGGAGCAGTGCAGTGATTACAGGAAGTTAAGTGAATAAAGGAGCAACTGGATTAATAGATTCATTTTAACGCAAATTTTGTTACGATGGATAGTTGTTTGAATGGGGATTAGTTTCTTAGAAAATTAATCTTCGATTATGACGGATGCGTGCGCACTTGATTAGATATAAACTTAATCGATCTGGCTATGCACAAGCACTTCCGTTCGTGCGTGTATTTATAAATAGGATAGACAGCGTTATTATGTATCGTGATATGGCAAATAATCGTGTAAATGAAAGCAAATCACTGTGGCGTTTTTGTTACGGGTCAGATGATTTTTTTAAGCACTTCCTTGCATCTTTAATAGAGGAAGGATGTTATACTATTTTTTTAGGTAGAGGTTCTATGACCTTGGAATGATGAGTTTTCTTCGAGTTTCTATATGAAAGGATATTCTGTTTTATGTGAGACAGAAAGAAAATTTTGAACTCCCCTTTGGGTGAATGAAACTGAGGCGTTGCTTGACAGTATTAAATAGAATGACTGATAAATTGTTACAAATGGCTGATAACTTTTTAGAAAATCAAACAATTTCTTTATGTCCATAGTACTTTCGCTTAAATTGAGATATTACAGTTAGGTAACACAAAAATAGTTTATCTATATGTATTTTAAATAAGAAAGCCATATCTGCATTAAAGCTGAACATATAACAATTAATATATCGGACGTATTTGAAATCGATGCTTAATTTTGGGCGTACCTACCAAAGTTTCCTTTGAAGTTTATAAAATATTTTACAGGCTTGTCACGAATATTTAGATTCCTTTCTATCCAGATTTAATATTTAACCTAATCCGATTTATATAACATACCGGTGGCATAAAACAGAACACTAAAAGTCATTTATCTCAGAACCACCTTTGACTAGATACGTCCTTTCCAACTAACACCGCAGAGTAATTTTCGAAATAATCTTGTGTATACACTAAGTACGCTGCATATTTCAGCTGGACGAATTGGCGAATATTGGACGATTTTTCCTTATGCCCGTACATTCTGGTTTCGCGCTTGTCTGAAGCGTGCATCGGAAGAAGTCTCGTCGACGCTTTCTCCGGGATATATTAGAAAGTGTAGGCTACAAGACCGTTGCTAAAGAACCACAAATACGATTAAATACCACTGCTGGCAAAATAGCTTTCAAAACTCTCCAGCCTGCCATCACTTTAATTGCCACCACGAAACCTTCATACCCCAATATCCTCTCCCCCTCGTAAAACAACAGCATAAAATATTCGATCATCGAATGAAACGCGCATTAGTTTCCCATATGGACGACGAACTGAAACCCGCTGCCCCCTCTCCTACTAAATCACTCTGCAAGTGAAATCGTCGCCTGTTGCCTTTCCAGGAAACGAAACAGTGCTCCTAAAAGCGATGTTTTCAGGAAAGTGTTATTTAGATCCATTCCTTAACTCTCAAATGCAAACGATTAGGAGCACTTTCAGTTTTGGAACCAGAAATTTTTAAACTCCATGGCTCATTGATTACAAATTACAAGGACGAGACTCGCGCGAAAGAATGGTACTCGTAGGTAGCATAGAAATATTCTTACCGACTCCGATCCACAGGCACAGTGCCGTAACAACGATGCTCGATCTGAGAAACATCGCGCTGCATCGATCTGCGATACGTTAAATGTCAATGGGGCGACGCTGGGTCCGCCGATGCGCGGGTTCGGTGTGCAGGGGCCGAGCCACGCTATACCGAAACAAAGGTAGGGCCTGTCCCGTCGATGACATCTATCGTACTGTCACGCGTCGAGATCGTTCCAGTTGACGCACACCTGTCATTGGCCCCGGCATCGGTTGGTCATCTCCCTGCGATCTGTCGCGTCCCTCGTGGCCGATCCGTCGCCGCCAGACACTGTTAGAGCCAGTCTCCGGCGAAACGCGCACATTCCACGGATTCTAACGCACCGGCTCGTCCTCCATCCGCGATCACGTTTCCGAAATCGATTTTCCCGTTCGTTATCCGCGGAGGTGGCCGCGTGGGGCGCAGGCGCGCGCACGCTCGCACCGATCCTCGGCGAATTAACGCGGCCGAGTGGGTCGTGCGTTTCGGTAACGCGGCTCGAGCGGCGCTCTTTCGTTAGCTTAGGAAGCCGTGCACCAACGTCTGTACGTACGCCGTTGGCCGGCCGCTGGCCACACCGAACCGCCGCCGCTGCCGCGCGTCGACTTTCTCTCCAGTCGGATAATTAACCGGCACAGGTTTTTAGAGCGACCACGCTCCGCGGGGAAACACCACCTATTACGAATGCACTGCTGAACGCGGCTGGCGAGCCGTCACCGGCGTGAATCCCGAGAAACACCTTCGATACGCCGATCGCCGGCTTGCTTCGCCTCCCATCGGCTCTAAAGATCATCACTGATCTCGTCCCGCCTACTAGTGGGCCACCAAACCACGATCCGCCGGATCACGATCTACCGCACGACTGTCAACCGTTTCTTCGATCGTTCTCCACGGCTCCCAGTGGTCGTCACTTTGCAGCGGCTCGATGAACGTCCACCGATACTGTAAACCGCACGGACCGAACCTGGCCGCGTTTAGAGCTCCGCGATATAGCTACGACACCGCTCGCGAACGGGGCACCGACTGTACGTGCGTCGCGACGCGATCCGCTCACGAGTGCCGCGCGGCAGCCATGCCGATCAAACTGAAAGAAGGCGCGCCAGTGGCGTAGCCTCCGGATCGGTCATCGCACCTTCACTTCAGCTGCCCCGCTCTCTTGACGACTTTCAGTCGATTCGAGGTATTACGCTACCTTCAATCGCTTCGAATGGTAGTTGAATTTTGGAAATGTCAGGGTGAAGGGTAGATATATTTGGAATTTCGTGATCACGTTAATTTATATTACTGGATTAACTGTTATTTCCGAATCACTTTGGATAGGAGTAATCGTAGTGTGAGTAGGATATGGAGCTTTGCAACTAACACCTAGTAACGATTTTGTAAATAATTTATTTTGAATATCATTTCACGGTTTACAGTAAAGAAATTCGGTGGGACTCCATGGAATGAAATATATCGAATGGGAAGTGAGATTCATTAAGAGTTTTAAGAATCGTGAGATCTCTCATGAGGAGTTAAAATATTCCCTAAATGTTTATTAATTTATATTGTTTATGTAACGTTCCTATCGCTTTGGATATTTACAGCAGGAGCATGCGTTAATTTAGTGTTATTTGTTGCTGATTATTTGGTAATGAAAGGTTTGCAGTTAATCGAATTTATTCATGTTGGTTTAAGTATGTCGTTCCCTTCTTTCTTGTATCGGTTCGAGTACAAACTTTGGGATAAGTAAAATACTGCTAACTGACATTGTTTGATTTCAAATCATATTCAGTTTGAAGGTTTGTATTCAGTTTTTAAATTTCTTAAAGTTCCGCGCAGGACTACGCCACTGACTCACTGTCAGTTGTATAGAATGTGAGAAAACGCCATTGGTTAACTTGCCTTCAGATTCTTAGAAGTATACATACTGTATACATGTAGAAAATAATTGCCCCAAGATCAAAGTCGGTCGAAATCGAAGGTTCAAATGAAATAATTGAACCGTGAACAAATAATTGACAACTATAACTGAAAGTATGTTTCTTAGAAAATTGATTAAACAAATATTCAGATCATTCTGTGTAAATAAGAAGCAATAATGAATACTGTTGCATTTGTATCATACTTGTAAGCTTATATAATGTACAAACGATTCAATTTACGAAATAAACTTCTATGCTTTGATATTTAATAATATGTAGTGGGAAGTTTAAAGAATTAAATTTTGAATCTTGTAACTTTTTCCGCCTACGTGTTTTTCTACTTCCAAAAGTAACAGAGATCTTTCAGGCGTTCCTATTTAATTACCTCACGCTGTATGAGGATGTTCCGCTACTTGACGTGCACGACTGCAAGACGGTTGCTGTTCTACAGGCGTTTCAGGCGCGCCACTCAAAAATACATTCTCGTGTAATCCTGTCAAAATTTAGGTTCTTTAAAGAAGAAAACTAAGAAAAACAATAAATTTTGTTATTCTCTTAAAATTTATATAAATCAATACCACAAAGATTTTTCACCCTATGTGTTACAGGTTTCTTTATAAAAATCCTATATTTTTTAATGGATTACGCGAATATGTATGTACCCTTAAGGAACACAAAATAAAGTATAACTAAAAAATTAAAAATATTGGGCATATATTACGTACCTATACTAATTTTTTTCATTATTTTGATGTACAAAATCTGCGCAGCTTACTGCAGCTACGCGTTATTTGTTTGACAAGTGGAAACAATTCTAAGAAAAGGGAAGAAGAGAATGATATTTATACTGGAAAATGTACAACTGTATGTTTCATAATATATTTTAAAAGGTATTACAATTGTATCTTTCGAGTTTTAATTTTTGTACTAGCAGAAACTGATATAAGAACACGAAGAAAGCTGAAAAGAACGTGTACCCTCCATAATTTTTAAAGACTCGTTCCTCCCATTTTCAATTCAAATTTTCATTTACATCTCCTCAAACTATATTTAAATTATAAGCACATTTGCGAGCGATACGAATATAGCCGTCACATTGTTTCCATATATCCGAATGGAATGTAGTCATACGTTGTTGAAAAATTGAAATGACATAAATGTAACCTTGTTCAGGCGTTGAAGTCTCAAAATTGATTGGTAACTTTGAGATTTCGTTATGTAATGGACCCGTCCAAAACTCAGCGGAATTACAAGCATTACACGTGCCTCTGTCTTTCAGTGATGGGGCAGAGAAGATTCAGGATCTCGGTAAATCATAAAATGATTAATTGTCCCTGCCATTGATAAAGTTATCGCTTGGTTAACTTCGAAACTTTTAATCCTTCGTTCTATTGCATTTTGATAAATAATTACCTTGCGAGACGAATGCGAAACCAGATTAAGTATTACATTAATAACTTTATTACATGTTGGGTGATTTATTAATTATTACATAATTTAACAATCATCGCTTTGAGATGGGTGCCCTTAGTGCTTCCCCGGAAGGCGGAGATGCATCAGTTAACATCGTACCACAAATGAAGAAGTGCTCCATCATTTCTGCCAATCGTTCTAAGAGTTTTCTTTCTACAATGTCAGAGAAAACCTCCATTAATCAAGATCCTTTGATGTCTGCATTGAAGTGCAATTATATCAATGGCGCGAATAAGGATGAATATGATCAGATGTTGTTGATGGAAAGTAACGTATTTGATGAGATGAGCAGTTCTACAATCCACGATAACTGCCAGTTCCCTTATTACAGGTTAATACCGGAATTTATATTATGTGCATGTAGTTAATGTACAGAATAAATAGAAGTAATCAATATTTTTATTTAATTATTCGATAATGGTCCATTATAAGTACTTCTCCTACAGGAGTAGCAAGAACAATGGTCGATCCCCAGATGCAGTTTTGGTAAAAGATGTAGGCGTATCATGCATGCTGCTAAATAATAATCTTCCTGAACCATCGGTCCCAGAAACAAATAATGAATTAGTTAAACAGCTTAGAAGAGAATACAATGATTTGTCTAGCATCACAAATAAAATAACTGCATACACAAAGGACATTTTAAATTACCTGTCGAAGAAAAATGAGAGGAAAAATCAGTTGCTCCAAAACTTGGTATTTAATTTTTAAAAAGATTGTTTATTACACGCATAGAAGAATTTCTTCTTATATATGAACATAATTGTTTTTAGATCTTTTTAAAATCTTTAAATTTTTTAAAAATGTTTTAAGTTTTTTAAATACTTGTTATAATACTCGTTTAAGCTGTAATGTATATTTATACTGCGTTTATTGCACACCGTAGATATCTTCGAAGCACGCAACAGCATGTCAGTACATAGACAGTAAAGGGAACCTCTGCTTAAAATTAAGACTATTTAGTAATGCAGAGACACAATGTGCTCCTCAACAAATCGTTAAAAACTCCGACAGTATACCGTTTCAGGACAAACACGTCCCAAATAAACTATACAGTAGACATTGTAATTACCATAATTATTTCACAATTAATTCGAATAAAATCGATATTTATTATCCATAAGGAAGAAATATCGATCAATCGATTCATAATTCCTCATATCCTAATTTATGTATATTAATATATTTACTAGCAAAAAATCGAACAACGTACAAAAATAAAATGACGATATGCGAAGAAAATTTAAAATCGAAGCACGCGAAAGAAGTGCAAACAATATATTCCGAAGAGAACGTGAGGACGAGTACTTCGAATTCACTGTCATGCAGTACCTCTTCTATCTACAATTATTTAATGATGAATAAAAGGAAGTCTTCGAACGCAATGTTAAAATCTACATTCACCAAATTTGATGACACGGAGAAACATCGGAGTTACAGTAGTAACAAAAGCTACAAGGAACATTTAAAAAGGTGTAGCCCGATGATCTTTACCAATTGGAGAGAAATTTCAAGATCAAAACGGTGTAATAATAAAGCAACCATTATTTCGGACGAAATACGAGGAACGGTTCGTTTCATAATTATATATATGAGTTGATAATTATAATTGAGTGATATATGAATTATATATAGTATAAATATGTGAATGAAGATACGTTAATATTTCCAATGTGCAGTTATATATGCAGTGATACAATGTAATGAGTTATTTATTATCTCCATCCAATATTTTCAAATATTGTTTTCATTATAATTGTTTTTAAATTGCAGACGGACACAAAAGAGAAATTTTTACGAAAACAATTTCTTGATTGCCATCAGATTAACAACGTACCCGGTACAAGATTTCATACCGTTAATATTCGAGTTGTAAAACGTGATAGAAAACAGTTATAACTTTTGTATTCTTTATTCTTAGTTACATTCATATATAATACATTTTTTCACACAATTCTCTTTTCACATATCTTTATTTCATACAGAAGGAGAAGGATCCAGAAAACAATACAGGAATTATTATTACTTTATTAAAATGTTTTAAGAGTATAATGGAAATTTTGTATTCAAATTTTGTGAAAGTACGCGTTTTAATAGAAAATACTAGGGATAGGTTTCTCGAAAAGTCTAAACCCCGAAACCCAAGAAACTTCCCAGTTTCGAGAATTCGAATCTTTGCACTTTTTTCGTGACTCGAAACTCTCGAAACCCAAATAAGAAAAAGTGTGAACTCAATGAATAAAGAATCGTTCGCGGCGTACCTTCAGAATTCGTATATTGTTATATTTTTATTTTTATTTTCATTAAGTATAGTCAATAGAGATTTTAGTAGAATTTATGTAAAAATTCTCTTAACTTCAGTTCTTAAAGCAGGATATTCCACTTACAAAACAGAATCAGCATTTCAAGTTTCAAGAGTTTTGAAGCCTTACAAAGTTTCGGATTCGAGATTCGAGGATTTAAAAATTAGCTTCGAACCCACCACCAGAACAGATCGTTTAAACTTCGCTCTCTATCATATCTCGATATCTCGCTAGGTCGGTATTCCATTTCTGCACCTATGTTCACACTATATAACAAATCGTCACTGTCGATACTTGCATTAGGTGACAGGTCGATCCTGTACCTATATAGTCTATGATATGATATGATTTTTCTATTTTAAATTAATATTAGTCTATCTTATATTTTAGTATTACTCAACAAGTTTATGGATGCCTACATAAAATGATATTGATATTGTCATTCAATATCAACTGTTAGTCGAATTAGTAGCGACTTGGCGGCGGGGGGAATCTTGATCGATAAGATGTTTTATTTTGTTTATACGGAAGTATACATTAGATAATATTGTACGTGTGCAATCTCTGATAACAATTAACAATTTACCATGAATTGTGAAGCTTTGCTAGTCAAACAAAAGTTATTTCTCGTAACAGAGACCGTCTGCTTTAGTAACATAGGTTATGTTACCGAATTATAGGTTAGGAAACTTATCGATTGTAATATGCATTTTTTAAATTGAATATCTGTACTGCCTATTTCAATAACAAGCCAGATGGAACCAAAGATAACAGGAAATATGATTCCTGGTCCGTATAAGCAGGGAATAGTCTGGAATGATATTAAAATAGGCCTTGATTTTTACATGATTTCTGTGACACGGACAGATGACGTAGTCGAAGTTTTTCTGACCAATCTCACTGAGATATGGATGGAAACGTTGACGACTGAAATCATTTTAGATAAATGCAGGGTAATCAATTAATTTTGAAATATCTTTTAGCAGTAGTATGTTCGCAATAAAACTTACTATTCTGCATTTCAGAAATTAAATCCACTTTTAAATGTTGCCGCAATTAATTGTAGTGAAATTGTGGGGAATATTTTAAGTAACATATCGCAACATATTGTCGAAGCTTCTGTCGAGGAAATAAAACTACATGCTCGGGTAAAAGGGGGTTTAATGAAATTTTGTTTGAATTTAACAAAAGGGACATGTCGCAATTTCGGGGAAATTGTAATGAAACCTTTATGTATATCGTCAGTGGAAATTATCCGTCAGAATAAAATTCTGTTAGATTTAATAAAGAGAAAGGATGAGGAGATAGCTGAGTATAAATCAGAAGGCGCTGAGTTAATACGAAGTATGTTTTCTTCGATATAAGAAGCATTTTTACCCACTTGTTGAGGCGAAGCTTCATAATTTATTTATTGACACAGAGCACATTGAAACTGAAACTTTTAAAGAGGAACAACTTAAAACAGTTATTCCCGTTCCCAATGCAGCGGAGTGTGCGCGTGCATTCCAAGGAATGGTGAATTTTTATAATGCGCTTAATTTATGTGAACACAGTGAACCGTCAACAAAAGCTGCAAGGTACTGAAATATAAGGATTATTGAAATCTTAAAACAAAGGATTTATAGCAGTGTACTATTGTGTATTACAGTAGCACTAGCGCCAATGATGAAACACACCAAACAGGACAAAGTGCGATTGCACTCAGCAATGATGGTAACAGTAGTGGGTCTCGAGAAGTTGTGGACAAGGATATTTTAATGCTTAGGAGTCCGGGAACTTCAAAGTCCAGGAGTAAAAGTCAAAAGAAAAAGTTTCCTAATAAAATAACTAATAACAAATTTGGAGTTATAAATATGGTGCACAAACCTATTAAAAAGGCAAAGAAAGGTTTAAATGACTTGATACTGTAGAACGGTATAAAAGCTACAGAATATATGTTCAATGAAATGTAATGTTCAGAGAAAACGTCTGTAAGTTAGAATGGTGTTAATCAAAGTATTGCTTCTACTTTATATTTAAAATATAATTATTTTAAACAGAATCACATACTCAATTTATTTTTATTTCCTTTCAAATCTCTCGGAAAATATGATAAACCATTTCTAATTAAAATATCGAAAGAAAAAGCAGAAACGAGAGAGAAAAAAAATCGCTGGGCTCGTCCGGGATTTGAACCCGGGACCTCTCGCACCCTAAGCGAGAATCATACCCCTAGACCAACGAGCCGCGTTGTTGATAGTTCTTACATTTACGAAGATCAGTGGAATGGCGACTCTGCCGCCAATCTGAAGCATTATCACTCTTATTATTTTATGATAATTCTCATCATATGGAGTTGTGCGTGGAAGATGGCGGAACGAGGCCAACAAGAGTTTAATAGGAGTGCGTTGACGGTGCGATGTGGACGGGTAATTAGAGTGTATTTCAATTATTATCCACTCGGGAACGTCTACTCCGTCGAAACGTAACACTTCTGCGTTCAAATTCTCACACGTGCCTTTACCGATCTAGGTTTGGTACACGGGGCAACGAATGGAAAAGATTCCCGGGGGATTAGTGGGTGTCGTCGGCTACGATTGCTCGAGTCTAGATCTCTCCTACAACGAGCTAACCTCCATCACTGCCGTCAAACACTTCGAAAGACTACAAGAGCTGATACTCGACAATAATAAACTGCGGGACCTTAAGACGTTGCCTCAAATGCCGATGTTGACAACGCTCAGCGTGAACAACAACAAGGTTTGTTTTTCTTCTTACATATCCATTTAGCAGAACGATGAAAAAATGTGTTACCGTGAATTACAAGCGGTGGCGACGGGAGGAAACTAATCTGGCGACGTATATCTTCAATAGACGAATTAAACTTTCCATACAGTAGTTTTTAATCGGCATGTTTTGACATGTATATCGTATAGCGTGTTGTTATATGACGCCAGTTCTGCGGGCGGGAGTACAGTAGCTGACAAAAGCATATACTTACCTACGCAGATTGTATACCACGGACCTTGGAAATTTAAAGTTTGAATGCGAGTGCGTAAGGCGGGTAACTGTACCTCTTTAAATCAAGAAACGCTTGGACGTAAGGTTTGACGGGTTGTTGATGCTAATTTAAATTCTGATCGCGAGCTCATGATACACTTTTGGTGTCTTATGTCAGATATGTAAATTGGCACTGTGATCCTGGTGTCATTCACCTCGTACTTATCGTTATAAATATGTACAACGGGATGAGGTAATCGATGCTCGTATTTATGGGTGTCGAAACGAGCGCTTTCAAATATGGATATAAGAAAGAGTTCAACGAACAAAATTATTATGATTTCGTGGAATTTCATTGCTCCAGTAATTCGTTTACTCACTGTTCCGATAAATCGAAAAAAATACGTCTTCCTAGTACTACTATATAGGGATTTAAGAAAGTTCGTGCGGTTTTTGGAAGTAATTAAGATGAATAATTTGGTATGTTTTTGGAATAAACAAAGCTTTCCGATCTTTTTTGTATTTTTTTTTATTAACAATCAGAAGCTATGTCATCCCAGATTTTCTATTGCATCTATTATCTAACAAGAGGTACTCAGCAGTTATTCGCAATGTTTAATTGCTAAGTATCCAGGTGTACACACGTGCCTGGAGAATTTTTGAACTCGATTTTCTCAAAAACGAAAGCTCGGGTAAAAAACTGTTATTCTCCATTTTCCCTCTGTTTTTGAACGTAGAAGTAATACCTCCCCGGCAAAACTATGCACCTTGCGCGTAGCCTTCAATAAACTTTATTAAACTTTTCTTCTCCGCACGATTTACACCAATTAAGTCGCGTTACCTTTGTTACCCGATCCATTCAAGGTGAAATTGTTTAGATATCCGATATAGATACCGCATTGCAAGCGATACAAGAGTGCTGCCCGAACGTGGAGTACGTGAGCCTACTTGGCAATCCAGGATGCCCTGATCAATTAACTAATCCAACGTCCACGGACGAGGAGGATTACGATCGTTACAGGCTTTACGCGATACACGTGTTACCCTGTAGCCTCCGTTTCCTCGATTCGCGTCCAGTCACCAGGCAAGAGAAATTGGACGCTGAAAGCCGGGGAAAATACTCGAAGACCGTGAAACTGATTCCAGAATCCTCGTCGAAGTGCGTGTCCAGCCCGATAGAAGAGTTCGACGACATGTTCTTCAACATCCACTACACACCTTTGCCAAGGTCGATTCGCGACCCTCTCGATCACAAAGGTACGATTATTAATTCTACACCTTTCATTATCATCGTAGGATTTTTTTTTATTAAGAGATCGATTCCATTTTCAAAATTAAGCAATTCAAATTTGGATTTTAAAAAAAATGGCTCGTTTGTTTTTAATATCTACTATTACGTCTAAATTTGTATTTCCTTTGAACGTGTTCAATCTCATTTCCGTATAATGTTAATTAAGAAGCGATTTCACAAGCGAGATCATTATTCTGTTTATAGACGCATTACTCCAAATTCCATGGAATCTCTTGCTTATACATAACTCTTAATTACTCTTAGTTTTGTTCCCCTTGCTTTAGGCAGACGAGGTATTAGGACTCGCTCTAACGATATTAAATTGTTTAAGTGCTCGAGAACAAGTTTCAAGTGAAGGAGCGCGGTTAACGGGAATGCAGTTGATCTGTTTCTGATTTAGGTGCCTTCGGTAAATGCAAATATCGGTATTCTGGGAAGAACTCCGAAGGGAATCGGTTCATCTCGAACAATGATCTTTGAACGCGGACTAAGTATGCCCAAGTATCATTGGAAGTAAGCTGCGACCGCGCTTCTCTGCCTGACGACAAGATAACAGCTCAGCTCGTGGAGTAAGTACCGTTGAGAAGCTGATGCACAAATCGTTTTTTATACGCCCAATATTTTCATGACGCGGATGATCTCGTCTGCGCGCTCGATGGCGCGCTCGTGTAAGTTATTGCTTTGTGCTTGTTCTACTATCATCCTCCCTTTTTTATATTAAATAAAGCATAGATCGACACGAGTAAACGTATAAAAATTTTATTATCACGTACACTGATGAGTGACATATAAATAGACGTCGAATTTCACTCCGTTCAGATTGCTCGGGTGTCGCGTTGCTGGACACTCGGCCTCGAACGGAAGTAAGGTTCTTCCAGACGGGACACTAGGTGCCTAACAATTACTTGCCAGCTATCATTCAGATGTATGCTCCGACGCTACAGCCGCTAATCCTCCTTGCCTTTTTAGCTTACCATTTTATATCTCATTCTTGTGTATAGAACTGGTCAATAGCATTCGTAATACAGCCAGGATGCGAGCTACTAGTTCCTTGGGTAAAAATAAGCGAAAAGTACAATGTAAATATTCCTCGCTTGAGGATTTTGCGCATCGAATTCTGTTCATGTGTATCGTTAAGTCATCGTGCTTTAACCAGAAGCCAGATTAACATTCTAAGTGACGTAAGGTTTTGAGAAATGTCCTTTAAAGTTCTGGAGAATTTTGTGCAAAATGAACATCGAGTTGCGTTTTTTACCAAATCAAACGTTTGGGGACGCAACTTAACTCGAGACTTCAACCTGTTAACCTCGATTTCACTGCAGGACTCATATTTAGAAATCAGTCGAATTACTTTACAGGCATAGTTGTACTTATCACAACAGGAACAACGTTTTCAATTATGTCTCGGTTAATAAAGAGGCATTAAGTTAAGTTTTGACTTATCTTCGCACAAGAAATCGCTCCCTTCTCCACTTGTATTACGAATCGATCCTCAGCCTGTGTAAAAAGGGCTCCATTGCCGCGCCACTGAGTGTCTCGCTTGAAATGGCTCATAAATACGCATGTCGTAAATTTTTAACACACCCTTTCTTCCTATTATCGACTTTATTATTAATTTAGTATTATTGGTCCTTAACGTACACAACATAGTTCCGCAACAATACTTTCTCACGCGCAAAAAAATGTTCGTTTCACTACCTATCGCAACCATCAAACGGGAAGCCTCTTTCTACGCGGCCGCCGGTTCCCCTCTCGCGCGATTCCCCGATCGACTCGCGCGTTTGTGCGCGCGAGAACTTACGTCGAAGGCAGTTTGTAGCTACGATTGTTAACCCTGTATTTAGGAAGAGCCTTACGGATAAGTACACGATGTTACATGCTACGTATACGCTTACATGGAATAACCGGAGACTCGTCACTGTGTAATTAGTTAAGCACGAATACGCCGGCCTTTCGATTCATTCCGGAAGTAACGTAATCAGTGCTCTCGAATACTGAATTTCCTAGAACGATGCTTCCTGGACGTATCAGCGGTAGTTTATCAAATTTTATCGCGAGCATTTCACGGCCGTGACGTGGGATACGCGTGCCTCTGCTGATAACAGCTGATCCGAAGCCCCGTGGCTTACCATATTACATATATGTATAATCCTACGTGAATGTATAAATATAACATCTATAATGAATATATTTATATGCACTGGAAACCGGTTGTATTTAATTTCTCAAATACACCGTTCCATGGGTCTGGCAATGCTCGCCGCAAGAAATCGTTCGGAGTATTGTACACACTGGAAGCATCTTTCTCACCAAGAAAGGTAAGTGTCCACAACGTCAGCCATGTTCCAAACGTTGGAGCTTCATGCACGGGAACTTGCGCGTATTATCTTCTCTCGCGTAGCTTCATCGATGTACCTGCTCTTTAACAAAAGACCCGATAATGTGCGACAATCTTTCTGCGAAGGTGCTTTTCCAATTATGTTTCCTATCATCGCGAGTGACAAGTGTTTTGCTCAAGAAGCTCGCACGTTCGGAGCAAGGCTATACAATCAACGTTATTACCTCTTCCATGAATAATACACTTGGCCACGAGGAACGCGAATGGTTGATACTCGATAGCCATCCCACTTCGCATTTGGACGGACGCCCGTTAAAGAGTTTCCTCCACGCAATCGCCTATCATCGTTAAACTTATTCGAGAGTCGGGGAACGGAGCTTCGTCCTCCTCTATATTGCACGAATTTTGCGCGACTAACTTCGTCGACCATCTAGTTAGGATTTGTCTTCGTTTTACTCTACAAGACGCAAAGGAAAAGAAACATAAAAAAGGAGGAGACAACGAACAAACTGAACGAAGGAAACAAAAAGAATTACAGACATACTTAAGGACTACGACTTTCAGGGAAGCATACATCATGCAACGTTTCGTACAGAGATTCAGAGACATGATTGGGAATGGTGTACCCATAGAATGACGCGTCGAAAGGGAATGGAAGCTACGACAGAACGGCTACGAATCATGTACAAATTAAACTCGACGTAAAGTTAGTATTACTTTAAGAATCGAGGTCCGGCTGCTCGGAACTTCTTCGGAGGTCCCAGGGGCAGTTTACCGTGCTCGCGACGGTCACTTTCGGTAGCGCGTCGACGGGCGTAGGGTCGCCGAGAATTTCGATTGTGCCCTGGACAGGATGTGACGCCGGCGCGTCGCTCCTAAAGGCACTGATTTTCGCTTCAAAAGTCGCGTTTCGAAAATTATTCACCGTGTGGCGCGCTAACGCAGCCACGTATATACAATTTAAGTTAAACTAGGCCGAAGCGTTTCGAGCTTCGTTGAGACGGAGACTCGGAAGGTCCACTTAAGTACGAAGGAAATCACCAAGATGCTAGGGCATCCTTAAGAGCTATTGTTCTTCCCGTGATTATGCAAGTTCGGCCTCAAGGTCACGGAACCTTCTACCCAGAAGTTGGGCCTTTCGAGCATGCTCTGCCAAAGCGAAAGCTCGCGGCCAGTAGCGTCCATCCAGTCCACTGGTTTTCCATAATGTTTCCCTGAAAATTTTCATGGGTTTACATAAGTGAAGCAGTAAAAGCAGTTGTTTTAGGAGGCATGAGAACAATTGAAAATTGGAACACGCAAAGAGTTGCGGTGTTCCGTAACTGGGGGTATTGTTATTTGGATCTTATTAAATGTAAGAGGTGAAAATAAAAATAGAGATGGGTGTGTGTGGAGTATTTTTATTTGAATATATTTACCTGTGCCAAGGTTGAATCGAACTCCACCCAAAAATTCGTTGCTAGCTATACGATCGTGGTCCCAGACAGTCAATTCCAGGCCACGTTCCGCTAGTTCCTGTAGACTCACGTCTTTATAAACGAAAGTGTGACCCCATACTGGCGAGCCACCGGATCTCCGAACCACTCCAGTCTTTTGTTTTCCTGAACGACCCTTGTCAGGTAGTAAGTAACTGGAAAGATTAAGAGCTACTTGATGTCCCAGGAACATTGCGCAATTTTTCGGATAGAAGTAATGTGGTGTTAAGAGGAAATCAAACAGTCGGTACTCGAGTACAACAATTGTATTTTATGAAAAATCTTTTTTCTTTAATACCGATACGTTTGTGCTGAGCGCAATTTAAAATTGTGATTGACTGTGTTTTCAAACTGTCCGGAAATGTAATTTTGGTTTCAGGTCTCAAAATGAAAACTATGGGTGTGTTAAATTCGTGGAATTCAGAGATATTCCATTAGAGACATTTTATAGAACTGTTATAAAACTTGGGTTAGTTTTATTACATTTTTATGGGAAGTCTTTACCCAGCTGAGAATGTGTGACCCAGGGTTTATTAATACCTGTGTAAATTTATGATACATCATCCATCGTTATTGAAAATGAAAGAGCAAGACCTTACGGGAACAAAGAATTTTGCATGTTTAAAAATTCAAAACTAGATAATTCTACTAATAACAAACCTATTGTCTAAGCAGCAGCTGAATTCGAAGCCTGAATAATTCAAATCAAGTTATGTTGACCGTAAATTTATCATTTCAAATAAGATACTTTGCACCACACATCATAAAATCTATTACAAATCACTACACTTGGCAAATCATAAGTCCTCAAAATTTATAATTATTATTACAAGGACTTATAAATTTTTTACCGTTTCCTTAATAAACACTGCTAAAATAATTTCTTTCTAACAAAAATTTGATTCTTCTGACAGGGCATCTACTCGGATACTTTACATTTCCGTTTCTCAAAGAATATAATAACCATCTCTTTCGTTAATTACGCATTGTACGCAACTATAACATTTTAAGGAAAAATGGAATACATCTCGGGCGGAATACCTTTTGCAAAATGGATCACACGTGCCCGAATTCTTCGCCCTTGTTTGCAAATTTCTAGCTTCCTTTACGAGTACGTGCAACGCGCCACGACTCCAACTCTTCTTCGATTTGGAGACACCACGGTCCTGTCCCACTTCTCGTTCGCGTTCCTGTTGCGTTGGATCTGGTGGCACGAATTTCAAGCCGACGATCACCTCGCCTTTATAAGCAATGGGATCATCGAACGGTTCCGTCTAGAATTCACAATTTCACGACACAATAATTACATCTCAAATGACAATTTACAAAATATATTTATCTTAAGTCAAGAAAGCTCGCGCTGAATCTGTGAGCTCCTTAATTTAGTGTTCATCATTACCAAATCTCAAGTGATCTTTTTCAACCCCTTGTTTGTGAGAGTTTTACAGGTTGCATACTTGAGGTGTAACTTAAATACAATCAACGATTAGCGTTTTTCTTCACTGAATTCAATAATTTCACGTCTACTCCAGAATGAGGAAGATAATTCGTGTCACGAGTGTGTCTCGGTATGATAAGGCAATGGATTAAGTAGTCTTCAGTGGAAAATGAAATGTGTGACTCTACGTGGGAAAATAAGACGAAAATCGCGTGGCGTAGATCGGTAAGAGCGCATAAAATCGCCGTCAGAAAACAAAAGCGCATGGTTCACAGCTTAAGTACCTCGTAGATGTAGTAATAAATAAATTCTTTTAAAAATAAGTTTTTTTACGGCAACTGTACGAGCAATACGCAAAAATTGTCGATTTGAAGGATGCTACATAAACAAAAAGAAAAAGGTTTCAATTTCACAAGAAATTCTTTTTCGCAATAAATGGTAAAATTTCAATCTCGAATCTATCAGTGATTTCTAAATCACTTGACCATCGCGTGCTTCAGACTTTGAATAATGAATTTTAACATGCGAGTCTTGGCGTTCTAAATTACAAGAAAACATTTCAAGTATGAATCACTTTTACACGTATTTGAAAATAATTATATTGATCACTTCACAAGAATAATCCAGTAGCTTCATTAACGCTAAATAAATCTCCGCTGGATGGATAGTGAATTGCGTAATCGATATCGAATCTATTTACATTTTTATGCAAGCTATTTAGTAGGTGATTCATATTATACTAATTACGAAGTGAAAATTCTAATTCTCTCTGTACATGCAAATGCATCTGAATGAAGTGCAGTCAAAGTATTATTTCTGTTTAAGAAACAGATATTCTGGTTGGACTACTGTTTGCCTACATGCTCTTGCTCGAACTCAAATCTTTCACGTGTATTCAAAAACTATAGGTACGCTAAATACTTGTGGTCGAGGTAACAGGTCGTGCAGTATTGCTTTCCTACCGTGAAGTGTGTCAATCGAGTGTATTCGCGTAAATAAAAACAGACAGAGGGGCTCTAATTATGTGCCAGAGAATAATTGAGTCTGTACTCAAGACTTACTTTCTCCCGGGCTGTTCTCGCGTGCTCTCATATTTAGCACGAGCTATAGTATAGTCGTTGAAAGAGATATAGTGGACTGGTACACTAAAGCGTGAAGACTTTCAGATGTAGGAAGATAAGTGGCCGGAATCGTAATAAATGTAATTATAGGTGACAGAGTTTAAGAGGCAACAGTGTTTGGTGAAAGTCGAGTAAGTGACTAACGAGGGGAAGTTACGAAATATAAGTGTTTTTTTTTTTAAACGTTTAAATACAGAGGACGATTATTAAAAATATATTTTAGAATATTGGCGAAGATTTGTATGGAAAATCACTTTAAGCATATTTATCTTGACTATACTTTGAAAGATGAAGGTTTGTAATTTCCATAAAAATCCATTTCCAAAAATATTGTTATTATTTCTCATTCTTTTTTATATCAAGGTAGTCAGAGGAACGTAATACTATGATTATTAGTGGCATGAAATCAAGACAGGAAAATAAGAACGTAATGGAACAAAGTAACCCTACAGAATTCGATCTCTTCTCTCCCAAGTGGTAACTCGAGACGTGGCTACTTGTGGTGCAATAGGGGTTGCAGGAAAGCACGTAAACCCTATCATACTAAAGGAGACATAAATGTTTAAAGTCACATTTAATGAAAATGTCCCATAAAATACTAGAATTTTCGTCCACCTACCACCCTCGAGAAATATAAATCGTTTTTATCCCCCAAAAATGTTCGTTCGAATATTCCCCACCCTCTGTAAACGGAAGTACTTATGTAACGCTTGGCAAAACAATTTCACTACATCTCTCCCATCGATAACAAATATTCTGTTACTACTTGACCCTTCGGGTGCCGTGAGCGCATATACGTATGCTGAGAACGCACTTAGGCGTTTAGCGACTATGGTTAAAAGATACGACTGGAGGATTCCCGCACGCGGTGTACACCAAGCGTTCAAATTATTATCAGCACCTGAAGGGTTAATTCTCTGTGACCACAGTGGTTTATGAACTTACTCTTTCTTGAAGCGGGTACCACTTCGGCGTAGGGTCGTCGAAGATCTTATTCTCCAGGGGCATTCGGACCTCACCGAGGAAATCGTTGCGTCCAAACATGTCTGAATGCCAAACGGTCAGCCACAGTGTCCTGGTCTCCAGGCCGCTCAGACTCATATGGAACTGTAACGTCGTGGTGGCGAACCATCCAAGCTCTAACTCTCATGCAGAACAGCGAGTAACAGGCAGAACTGTTCGCGTATGGAATCGTGGTACTTTACCTTCAACGTTTCGTTAAACTCCGGATTCAGCGTGTGCTTCTTCACCTTGGTCTTCCGTTTGCCGCTCTTCGACTTGTCAGGCAGCAGGTATACCTTCACGTATCTGGGCGGAATATCTTATGTCAAAATGGACGATTCCTCGGGGGATAACATTTCCGATTACAACAACGTGAGAAATGTACACTGGTGCCATTTATGTAGGAATTCTTTGGAATTGTTCGCGTTTTCAATGCTTTTATAAGTGTGATGTGAATCTGATGCGATGGAAGATGACCGAGCAATCAGGTTGTTCATCTGTGTACATCAGCTTAATAATTTTGTTTTTGAATGTAGGACAGTGGCAGATTATTTTTACACATGCAAATTCGATACGGTACTATCAATAAGGTGACGTGTTTGATTGCGAGGCGGGAAACTTCTTATCACGCGTGTTTACCATTTCGGAACAGAAGTTGCAATAACAGAGCGCTGGTTGCAACAAGTAATGCCTATTTTTTCAGTGTTTTTCGTCGAGTGATATCTTTAAGGTGCAACAGAAATAAAATAGAATCGAATGAACGATTATAGAGAGATCAGTTGGAGTATTTGGCAGGGGTGTTTCAACCCCTTAAATCATTCCCCAGTGTAATCAGAAAGATAAATGTTTAATGATGTCTAGTATTCTATGAATCTTGTAGCAATTTGGATAAAAAATGTTTCCCCCAGGAGCAGATTTGAGTATAGGCGAAGTAGGCTGTTGCCTAGAGCGGAAAATTTCGGGGAGCGGTCAATTTTGGGGAGTGGCAAATTTTGGAGGTGTGGTCAATTTTGGAGAACAAAAAGTTTTGGGTAGTGTACAATTTTGGGAAGCGATAAATTTTGGGGAGTGGAAAATTTTGGGGAGCGGAAAATTTTGGGGAGCGATAAATTTTGGAGAGCATCAAATTTGGAGAAGCGGCGAGGGAGCGACAAATTTTAGGAAGGAGCAGATTTTGGGGAGCGATAAATTTTGGAGCATCAAATTTTAGGAAACGACGGGGGAGCGATAAATTTTGGGGAGCGGATGATATTGAGCAAAAGAAATTGGAAAAGTTAAAACACAGATCTTAATAAAGCTTTAAAAAAAATTCACTTCTTTTCATATAACTGATTAATAATGACTGATATAGTGAGTTGCCATATTAAATTAATTTTGAAATTGTCTCGACTCTTTTAAATTAAAATATTTTATGATATTTCACACAAAAGGCGACAGACGATCGTTAGCCTAGGAGCACCAAATCTTCAAATTCGCCCCTGGTTTCCCCCTCGCGATTTTTTCGTGAAGCTATTAAAAAGATTATTACAAAAAGAAAAGGAAATTGGTACAACAAAATGGCCCCATTGTACACTCCCACTATTAAATATCTGAACTGCTCACAACTAAGTGTCTCGCGAGGAAACAAATTCGACAAAATTCTCTTTCAAGCAAAAATTTGTGTTTCACTCAAGTGTCGAAGTTCTACTCTGCTACGAGTTCAAGTACAGAAGCAGTGTATGTACTATTATACTGTGAGTCATTAAATCTTTTGGCGAAGTTAAACAGCGCAGGTCTAGCGTGTATTTTTAAGAAAGAGGTGTACTAACGTGTAAATCGCTCCTACAAACTGGCAATAACTATTTGTGAGGTAATAGAACGATTAGTAGTTTGAAAATCACACAAGTTCGATAGTATCGGCTCGGCAAACCGTTCCTCGGTAAATGATTCATGCGTTACTTACGGGTCGGAACGTTTTCGCTTTACGTCAACGGGCGCGAGATTCTTGCATTTAGTTACATGCACCTCGAAGGTTAGATGCTTGTAATCATATTGCAAAGCGAATTCAACTTCTCCAGTGACGACAACCGAACGACAGCACCGCCCCTCTCCAGCACCGCTGTAAACCGACGCCATTGAATCTGAACGAGCCTGAAAGATGGGTACCAAACATTTATGTGGTTAAATGCGCCGACTCGATGATTATTTTGAATTCTATTTTCCAATACACGACTCTAAATCATTGGGGACGAAATATTTTTGCACAATTGTCAATTTGGAGATTTGAACGAGATATGTAGTTTTAGAATTGTTAGTGTTCTAGCGTAGTTCTTTAAATTTGCAGTGCTATCTTATCTGTATAATCCATTTAATTGTTGTAATTACAATTCCTAATGTAAAACTTTTAATTTCGTCATTTGCATATTAGTGAAGTGCATAGTAAAGGATTTTGGTAATTTTTTGCTGCTTTTATTTAGTAATGAAATGATTTCCAATGAAGATACGTATCATTATTTAGATTTGTGTAATAAACATTGTGACTTAAGGTTTCTTTATCGATTGTAGGATTATTCAGAACTGACAATAAATTCTCTGGCGTTACTAGATAATTAATGCTATCTTTATTTTTAATTTATGGAACATGTGTTACACTTACTCCAAGGCTTGATAAAGATGCCCGAGTTGCATGGTGTCCAGAATGCAACCCGGAGTCCATGTCATCCACGTCGATCACTGTGTGACTAGATCCTGTCCGTGATCCTGCGCCGATGATCGGAGTGCTGCAGGCTTCCGACAAGCTACTTCCGTCATCTGCAATTGGAAGATTAGAAATTTCAAATGACACTCTGATAAGTTAATTACTCGTTAAATAAATCTTGATACAAATAGATCCTTCCCCTGCACCCCTGAATAAAAAAAATATCACATTATACACCCATATGGGTTTTAATAAATCAGCCATTACACAGAAACCTATAACGTGTAGGTAATGGAATTTAAACTGAGTCAAAGTAAATAACATTTCAATTAAAATTCCAGGAATTAACAAATAAAAATTCCCATATAATACAATTTCATTTGTATATATGGGAGATATATACCTTTCAGCAGAATTAATGAATACTCAACCAAATCATTAAATAATTCTTCACAAAATCATCGATCTACCTCTCGAGACTACTTGTCCAATATACAAATTAATATATCCTTAAACTATTAACGCCCGTTGCCGTTTATTATTAAACTATGAATGAACCAACTTGCTTTATTCTTCGAACCGAGCCTAAATTGTTTCTGTCGGTTTGTTATCTTCAGACTACACTTGGGAAACATCTCCTTGAGAGGAGGTAATTCGCAACCGCTTTCAGAGTCCGTCCCCTCTTCATAGGCAGTATAGGTACCCGTCCTATCCACCTTAGAAACCATTGGCACCGTCTTGTCTACTCGTTTAGCAAGCCCTAAAGTGGCACTTGACGAGTAGCTTTTATCCCCAGGATCGATGCAATTAAACGACGACGTGATTTCCCGCGATTCTTTTAGTCCCTTGTGCCCCGTCACATCCGCCATGACGGAATCATCGTCAGACATTGTACCAACTTCATTTCCCATCAGCCAGTCCCTCGAATGCATACCCGTCAATTCTATCTGCTCTTTAGTTTCCGAATCATCCATCATTTTCCCTTGAGGATCGTTGTTTTGCAACATTCTCTCTTTTGACAAGTCTTCTCTAGGAACAGTGGTACAAGGCACCTTGCAACAGCAAGATGCGGGGCAACAATTCAGGAACCAAATGGAAGCTAAACGGTGCACGCTTTTCCCCATTGTTCGGGAGGAATATAACGCCGTAGATAATGGAATAAAAAGTATTGTGTGCGATCTTTAAGTACACTTCTCGCTGGACAATCGTTATGCTGAGTTCTATGCTTCCTACAACACTTTTTTCTCGTTCAGAAATCGAGCGGAAGCTCGCTCGCTTCTCTTCGACAGCTTCAAATAGACTTCTCATTCGTGGCACTCTTGTTTTACGAAAATTCGTTCGTTAGATTGCAGCGATTCTCTTGTAGAATTCCTTTCCGCGCCGAAGAAAGGGAGTTTCGTTGATTGGAAAATAATTAAATTATCGACAGTGCTCTTCTATTTAGTGTTCAAGCTCGTACAATGCCACTTTTCCAGGTTTCTATCCAGCGCAGTGGTTCTGGAAACGTAATTCGGTGTAGTTTCTGACTTGTGAATGGTGTCTATTCTTTTCTTTTTTGATCTTGAATAGCAGCACTGTTAAAAGAGATGCACGCCGAAGCGAAACGTTCGCGATACTGGTTCGTTTGCTCCATGCCCGTTTCTGATAATCTGCCGAGGGGAACGAGAATAACGATAAAGCTGATTTTTGCTTCAAGGTTTCGCCTCAACGGAACTACGATAAGGGATGATAGATATCGAACCCACGCTTTAAAAGTTCTGCGCTAAAAATATGTCGAATGTGTTGGATATTTAATCGCGGCTGGATTGCTGGAACGTTAATTAATAGGAAACGAAAGTGACCTACGTTGTTTTTTATTTTTTAAGAAATATACCAATGCAATGAATTTTTATTTTTCTGATTATAGAGAGTAGTAGCTTTTAACTATATTGGGAAACAGATTTTATAAATAAAATATTGAAAAAAATTTCAATGAACGTTTGTTGAAATGCTTCTTTGAGAATTTAGAAATAAGAACAGTATAAATTGATTTTTAAGACGTTAAACTGATTACAGTAGAATTAATTATTTTGTAAAAAAACCGTAAAAAACTTTAGTAAAAAACTTAAGTTTTTTTTTAACTAATCTTTGATGGTTTATGAATAAATATACGACATTGTATTCTTGTATCTTCAAATGTAAAGGGGATAATTTGTTTTTCTTATTTTATGTCTATTCGATATATATATTAATTATATGATTAGGTTTTTAGCATCATGTTTATACTTCAGATGCAATTTCTACGAGCAAGTGCGAGAAATGTGTGTCAAGGTGAATGGTTGTAGGAACTTCTGGTGAGAAAGATGCCTTTCGTAACTCGTTTAGTTCCTGCTTCGAATACAATTTTGGTAAATCATAAATTATTTTGCGGTTGTTAGGTAACAATTTTCGAAATACATAGGTACATGTAACTGTGCGTTTCATCATTGAAGATTGTTTACTGTGCAAGTATATTAAAAATAATCATTTAGCTTAACACCATCAAGTATTTATTATAAAATGAAAATAGTCATTGCTAAGCGATAGTGAAAACGATTGATGCACTTAATTTTTCAAAAAAGAAATACATATAATTTCTTTCCATTCATAAAGAAATCATAGTTTACGAAATTTGTCATTACATTCTGGCTGACGTCGTTTACCGCGGCAGTTGTCGTCGTGTCCTGACTAAAATGTTAGTGTTCGCCAATTGGTAAAGTATAGTAGATACGCAAAAGAGCACAAAATAAAGCAATGTTTTCAATATTTTAAAAACATCACTCTAAGAACAAAGTTGAGAATAAAACTATTTTGATTATTTTTATGTCACAAAAATGACTTTCGGAGAGAAAAAAATTCAGTTTTTCTTTATGGCGAGACTTTTCGGAAGTCTTCTACTCCAGAGAAAAGTTCGAACAATTGAGTAGGTGGTTGCGAATTGTCGCTTATGTCGTTTTCGAAGATAGGGAACCGCCCTTGCAGTTTCAGTGGAGTTGTGGAAATGGAAAATTCCTCGGTAAGGTAATGCGTGCACGTGCGCGTTGTAAAAGTGCAAGGTCGAGGATTAGCTTAGCCGGGCCGAGTACCTGAGTGCCTACCGACGGTGTAGGTTTATGACTCTTTTGTCCGATGTTTGGGATTCGCGCGGACAAGACCGACTATCGAGCAGATGTCCAAAGTATCTGAATACTGAAAGAATAATACAAGAAGCAAGTTGTAAACGGACAGGTACACGGTTGTACGAAAATATGGAAGGACAAAGTCCCGTTATGGAAGACAATGTATAAAAGAAAACTTATTCCTAAAGGATCTGAGAACAATACTACTATAAACGACTTAAAGCTACGATTCTAATTCTAGCTACGCCATTAGCGCGACGCTCGCATGTCACTGTAGTAAACCTTGTGAATTTATTATGAAGGACGCGGAACAAAAACAAACAAAGAACAAAATGCGGACGTTTAACAGTTTGAAAAATAAACGTTAATTTCTAAAAAACAGTTACCGTAGAAATCTCCTAAAACTGTAAATTCTACGTTATTGTATTTTTTAACAATTTTTAAACTAGAAAAATGATGAATTAACCCTACCCTTATAGTTTGACAAGGACTACATTATATCATGAAAATTCCTGACATCCAGGTGGATACAAAAGTGACCGAGTTAGGGCGGAATAGCCCGCACCTATTCGTACAGTATTTCCAATTCCACGACTCTCCTGGCAGAGAAGTATCTGGGAAATGTAACTGGAGTTATTCAGGTGAACCTCTGGCACATGCACACCGGTGCGTGAAAGCACGCGAGCGTGAGCGCACGCCCGCATGGGAAATACCGTACTTGGAGGCTGATACAAGCAAGCCACATGCATACGTGGGCGAAAGTCTTGCAGAGTTCAGCTTAATGGCCATTGGAACGTCATTTTCAACTAGACATTGATACGTACCAATGGGTTTCCAAGAGAAATTTTTTATGGGCCCGTTTAGGAGACTTGCCCGTGGCGGTTTCACGCTTTTACATCCGTACATGGATTCTACAACGGGTTGCTCGGTCTAGAGGATCCCGTTCCATAAGGCGCTGCAAGGATTTCACAGAAACGTCGAAGCTGTTTGCGAGCTGCGTTGAATGTAAGCCGAGCACGAAGTTCGGGATATAGCGACACTTTTTTAACCGAGGAAGGGACCAGACCAAGGAAGTTTGTCTTCCGAGCACACAAAGGCAGCACGCGGTTTCCGTTTAACGTGGTCCGCCATGCCGGCGAATCTCGCGCCAATTTACCTTTCCTTTAGAAAACGCCGTTGTGTACCTAACACTAATTAAATCACCCACTGCCGTGGTTAACAGCCACGACTATGGAAAACTGTGCAGATGAGGAGAGAAACAGCACCCTTTGCCGTGAGTAAACGTCGGTGGATAGCGGTTATCGAATTACTCTATCGAAGCGTGATTCGATTTAAAGAAGAGATAGTCCTCGCGAAAGAAGTGTATTTCTTTAGATAAAGGTACCTCTATAGTAAAAGTTATTTATAAGTATAATTTCGACCGTAATATTTAATTTGTCTGTTTTCAGCGCACAGGTTCGGTCAATTTTAAAACAATAAAAAACAAGCTATTTAGCAATAAAAATTATAAAAGCTTTCGACGTTTCGATCTTAATTCAAATCTTCCTCAGGAAAGTTACGAAAAATTATAAAATACTGTTTATGCTGTTAGAATTTAGTCACTGTGTTCTAACAGCATAAGCAGTATTTTATAATTTTTCGTAACTTTCCTGAGGAAGATCTGAATTAAGATCGAAACGTCGAAAGCTTTTATAATTTTTATTGCTAAATAGCTTGTTTTTTATTGTTTTAAAATTGACCGAACCTGTGCGCTGAAAACAGACAAAGTACCTCTACAGTGAGATTATTTCATCGCGATGTTGTTTTCTGTAATATTCCGAAGAATGTGCGGTGTTTTCTGTAGAGTTATCAATTCTTAAATTTAAGTTCTGATTCGATATAAATTTAATTCAAATACATACGATAAGTTAAGCTCGTTTTCAATACTTTTTACCACAAAAATTCTGAAATATCCGTAAGATGTACTCTTTCCAATAGATTAATGTTTAACAATAAAAGTTTATCGGTTTTCTAGAAAAAAATCCCAAAGAAGCATGTTGTTTTGACCGCTCTATGTAGGCCTCCCCCCGTCAAACACAGCAGTTGGAGTTCCAGAAATACAAACGAAAAAAGGGAAGAGGAAGATTGTGTCTTGTGTTTGTAAGTAAAGTATATACCGTTTCTTGATCTCGCAAAAAGGTGACACGCATTTTAAAAGTAGTCGACACCACTCCACTGACTGTGTCCATCGCATTTCCGAGTAGCGTTACAGAAAGTGCATTGCCTAGTTTCGCGATGTCGAAGAGGAATTACGACTTAAGCGTGTTTATCGTCGGCCATTGCAGCTTTTTGCCCTGTATACATTCAGTCAACGTGTGACGTTACTGACAAAGTAAACGCAGGCAGGTTCACTGTCATTAAACATTGCTATGGTCTATAAATCAATCTTGTTTGTGACATAACATTTACGTAGTATTTGCCTGTACGAATTTATTACATACTATATCACTATTTCTGGTGTGCGTTTTGGCTGGAAGTTATTGGACTATCGAGCAACAAATATTTAAATAGACAGCGATAATTTAAGTTCATTAATTGTCTTTTCTTTAAATTTATAAAAATAGAATAAAATGTGTGATGACGAATAAATTGATATTGCAAGGGAGTTAGTATTGAACAGACTGGAAGGTGACATTTACATCGAAATCTCTGCTAAGTGTATTTTTGTGTATGCTTAGATAAATTTTCATAGTTCGGTAAAACCAAAGAAATTAAATTTTGAAACTCGTGATTATTCACTTACCCTGCATTCTATTTACAATGTTTTTAAAGCACATCACAAATTTCCTAAAATCTTTATAGAAACTATTAAGGCGTGAATCCACGATGAGATTTTACATGAGCTTTTTCTATCACGAGGCAAAAATGTCAGCAACAACTAAATTTAAATAATGTAAATATTGGCGAGAGATGAGATTCTTAAAATAAATAAAAAATAATCAAATAATGAAATACTTGCAGTTCAACTTTTAACTTAAACAAAATAGACATCTACTCCTCAAAATACCATTATCTGGAAAATTATACCCAGAAAAATAGAGAAAACCTCAAATTCCATAGACAATCAAGCATTCAACCTTCCCAATAAAATAACACCTCCACTCCCCACGTAACGGATCCACAAACACCACCCAGGAACCTACAGTCAAGTAAAAACAGCTGAGCGACGAATTCCCGTGAACGTCGGTTGTTCCGCAGGAAGCCTTGGTTCAAAATCGAGCAACGGAAGCGCGCTTGTTTTAATTTCCTGCGTCGTACGGAAACCTGTCTTCGTCGTATCGGAGGAGGACGGGTTAACGAGCAAAAAGGGTTGCTGGCATAGGCGCTCGCGGCTCGGATGCTAGGAGCGTGCTGCGCCCCGCGTATAATGCGCGAGTCACGCTGCGAAACGTGCGCAGCATTATCGCGATAGAGCAGCGTGCGTAGAGCGTTGGGCCACGGATACCTGTTACGCTTCTGTAAAACGGCGAACGCGGGCGAGCAACGGCACAGCGTGCCTCCGACGTTACGACACCCGGTTAAATTCAATACCGTGTAGCAGGCTGGTCGCGATAGGCGTACGTTCCCCGTCGCACCGAAATATTCTTCCACTTTTTCCGTTCGCGCACACGTACGGGAGCATGGAGAGCGGGCGCGCAGTAGATACGTTTCGTATGGCGAAAGACACCGGAGCGAACTGGAACGCGGTGAATTATGCCAGGCATGCTGGTGTAGGGTAAAAGGGACAGACGCTAAGCAAGGTTCGAATATGTTACGATCGCTGAATCTGCTGATTCTGAGTACCGTTGCAATTGAGAGTCAGCGATTTTACACTATAACCAAATAGCCAGCGCGTCGCCGCGAGCCATAGTTTTTTTCTGAAGCATTGTAATTGTCGATATTGAATTATTCTTTTTGTATTTCTTGTGATAAATAAAGTGAAGCGAAGGGTTTGTATCCACGGGTGGATTTGGAGATTTGGCACCCCTAGGGTAACTGTCGGGCGCCCTTTCTGCGAGATATTCTGAAATATTTTAATTTAAAAGAGTCGAGGCAATTTCAAAATCAATTTAATATGGCATGTCACATATGAGTTATTGATAATTCGCTATAGGAAAAAGAAGTGAATTGTTTTTAAAGTTGTCTCAAGCTTTTGTGTTTAAACCATTTCCAATTTGTTTCGCTCAAATTTGTTGCTCCCTCAAATTTGCCGCTCCCCCAAATTTACCGCCCTAGACTGTAGTCTCCTTAGCTTATACACAAATTCGCCCCCGTTTGCATCTTTTCCATTTTTTAAAATACTTAAACGTTAGGTGATGGATATAGTGTGGTATATGGATCGTTTAGTTTAATTGAGAAGATTTGTTATGATTGAAATTCGTGGAGTTTTTGATATCAGAATTTGGTAGTAGTAAAGGACGTTCCTTTCGGTATATTCCCTTTAGCCATTCTAATGCAGTAGTCATAAGATTTTGACTATCTACCTCGAACTGTAATATAATTTCTGTAATCGTTCGAAAAATAAATATCCAATGCAAAGCTCTCGCGTAAACTGTGATAAATGTTTTCTTCCCTTTGTTTAAGAGAAAACAGGACTCGGTGTCCATGACATTTTTAATACTGATGTAATTTCACAACGGTACTATGAAACGTTCACTCACACCAACCTCGTCTATCTATAATCCCCATCACGATTCGTTTCATCCATTTACAAGCCTCAACTATTTTCACCTTTAATATAGTATTGTACCTCCACGTTGGACTTGGAACGTCAGAAACCTCGAACGGAGGATTACAATTCTTTGCTTTTCGAGTGCAACGCGCTCGGAGATCAAGGAAGATAGGGGCCACGGTTGAAACAGCGAAACTCGCTGTTACACAATTCTAGGAGAAGAAAGAGCTGGAGCATGGGTCGAACGTACGCGTTCCTTCGTGACTCGTAATTTTATGTAACCGAACCTCGCACACTCCTGTTACCGTTACAGGTGCGTGTGCCGCGAGTGTAGTTCACGGTGCGCGTCGTAAAGGAAAATACAGAATGGGCAGAACGAAAATGTTCCCGTGTTCTCACTCTCCCGCTTTGACATGTAAGTGAAATTTCATTGTTCGCCGCCATCGTGCCGCTGACGAATTAGTAGAGCAGAAGAATGAACGCAGCAGGCCTTGCTACCGAGAAAATAATCTTACAGAAACGAGCTTAATTTCTACAAAATTTCTTCTTCAGTTTAATTTCTACTCAACCTGCGCATTTCACTCCTCCACCGCGAAATTGATTAATATTCGCCTGAGCAGAGTTTTAGTAAATAATCAAGGCAATCTAGTCAATAGATTGAGTAAACGTAATTGGGAAGAGCGAAAATACTGTAGAGAAGAGTTTTGTAGGAAATAAATAATTCTCCCTTCAATCAGGAAATGTTAACAGTTGTAAATTAGTGCTTCAACTTTGTGGAAATGTTTGCAATACTCAATTGAAGAAATAAGCTACAGTCATAAATATTTATGCTTCCGCTGCTGTCATTGAGAAATCAGAATCAGTGCATGTGTTTATCAACACTGTGTTTATTGGCCATAATTGTGCAAAAGATGATAGATTGCATCACACGAGAAATGATGTAACAGAGTTTTAAACACATATTCAGTAGATTTATTTTGTTAAAAATTGAATTCTGTATTGCAAGCTAAAGTCTGTTTGTATAAGAACGCTGTGTGAAGCTGATAATTAATTAAAACAGAAAAACTGTCGTTTATTTACAAACATCTCTCGTGTAACGTTTCTATCTAGAAAGAAGCATAATTGGATTATAGAAAATCTACGATCGTTCACTGAAAATGGCACAAAAAGATGTGCAAAAAATTCTGACACATTGTGATAATGGGTTTTGCAACTGTGTACTCCAAACTAACATCAGCGAGACAGGAAATCGATACACGTGCGCCAGTGTATTATGATACAAGTAAAAATCAACCGGGCCTTGACCACAATCGAAACTCAAACAAGTGAACTTTCCTGTGGCGTGGTTGCAACATGGAATCAATATCCAATTTGAGCTCAATTTAGTGGCAAGTTCATTTGAGCTATAAATGATTTGCAGAGCGAGTTCCCTCGCGGCTTCACCAGCCTAAATTCCATTCCAACCACCATTCTATCGCGAATAAATATCACTGCTTCGTATAAACCACCAGCTCGGTGAAAATTGCTTCACGATTTACTCGACAAACTATTCCATTCATATTTCAAATTCCCAGAAATTTCCATCTTCAATTTCAAAGTGAAGGTCGAAACCACAATATTTACAACAACATGAAATCGATCAGAAATAGTAAATTGGATTATTCTAAACTGACTTTGCCAATGAAACATCAAAATGTAAATAATCGGTGTTTCTTTGATGTTGCATACTGCCCTTGTCAATAGTGATTTCTTTTTAGAAATAATTACACGCTTAGATATCGTACCGATTAATGTACAGAGTATAATAGTAATTGACAACGAACAGAAGATATCTAATGAAAAGTTAGCAGGGGACGGGCGAGCAGCGAGGCTGCACGAAGCCTGACGAAAAGGAATCGCCTCTGATAGATCAGACGACTGGCTTGTCGAAATGAATAATACATCCCGCAGATCCTTAGATAGGTGGGCGATTACGGTGTAAATAACAAACGTTGCAGCATGAAATAAGAGGCAGAAACGATGGAGGTTCGTCGAACTTGTATAGAAAAATTGTACGAGTGCAAGGTGGGGCATGCAATCTCGCTGTTTACCTAGCCGCACTCCACGTACAATGGATTGCGCTTATATAACGGAATGTGATTATTTAACAGCGTCGGTTCTGCACAGTTTCGAGTTGGGAGGAATAATGCAAACGAGTCAAGACAGAATAATGCGTTATTTTTACAGAGTATTTTCACCGACGAATGCAGGTGACTGTTACATTTTTGGAGCAGTTCTTCGCGAATGTATATTAGCACTTTTGTAATTAGTATATTAGACATTTTCTAGTGGTATGTGGTATGTTTCATGGAATATTTGAAAATTATATTTTTGTTACTGGTGAATTTATGCTGCATTAAAGAAAACTTCTAGTGTTTGGTGGAATTTTGTTTGGGAGGTTTGAAGATGAAGAATGGAAAATGGCTGTTTCAAGAAGTAATTGCAAGTTGTTCAATACTCGGTTGTCACACTGGGTCGAAATAACCCACAATTTGATTTTGAGGTAAAATATCTTTCAGGTATCACTGAAAATTGTACTACTGTTTAAACATCATGATATTTTAAATGTCAATTTTTAACGATATATTCTACAATATTCAAACTTTATGTCCGAATTTTTGCGACTTAATTTAACAGATGGTTTTTAAACAGCAATTGATTAAAAATTGGCTTGGGTCGAATCGACCCAGTGTGACAACAACGAACGATAAAATAAGTGGACAACCGAGGATCAAACAGTAATTGGTACGGAGAATAAAAATATTTACCTGAGCAATGGGCTATGTCACTTGTTTTAATTCTGTATTTTGTTCGCAAACATTTCCAATTGTTGAAGAAAGATGTTTATCTCCTCGGTACAATAGTTATTAATTCAAGTATTAATTATTTTCTTACTCATATCAAATGGTTTTGAATTTTTATTACAGCTATCACCCGGCTCAGATTTTTTATTATTATTATTATAGTACGAACCGATTGCCAGATTTAAATAAAAACATTGCACAAACTATCACCGTCCCAATATTTACGACACTAAGACTATATTATAAGATTTCATCCACAACACAGAAATAATTGTCATAGAAGTGCAATATACGACTCGACAAACATTCCCGTCGCCAAGAATTCATTTGTCTGGCCACACTCTCCATAATCACCCACAATTAATTAAGCACTCACGAATTACGTTAGTCTCGTCGGTTATTGATCCGCGCCAGCCGCGAGTGCAGCGGGGAGTGGCAGCAAAAACAATTTTATCGGTCTACGAAACGAAAGTGTCCTTCTTCCACCGCCATTCATATTAGACGTCTAACAAGTTAGGTAACTCAAGAATTAAAAAAAATCCGATTCTTCACAGAAATGAAGCTCTCTAAACAAAAGCTACAACGGAAGCAAATTCTAAAAGCATAAATTCCTGCAAATTCTTTACCACCGTATTGTAAGTAATTGAGAATCATACAATTTTGCACTTAACTTCTTTCCGCTATCTTTTATTGTTTCAAAAATACGCACTGCAATATAAAAACCTGCGACTTCTTTAAAAGGGTGGCTCCACCCCTAGACACATTTTATTGCAGAATACGAAAACAGGTACACCATTAGGACCACCAAAACTACATTTCTGCAAAGTATTAGATGTTTTAAAATTTTCAAGTTACTCAATTTCCATTGTAAGTACCTATGCAATACGAAATTTGTAAATCCTCATCAGTCATCAGTCATCTTCCAACCGACTCAAGTGTCGGACGTTACTATTTGAACGTGCCGACTAATAAATTTAATAATTCACGCAATATTCTTATACTTATATCTCTCCTTGATAAAGGTCCAAATCTGGACCGAAACGTCGGAAACTCTATATTTTATAGACAAGTGAATAGTTGCAAAACGACTTTTTGAATTTTATGTTTAAAGTGACCGAACCTTGCGCCGAAATCATAGTAATTTAATAAATCCAGTCGATATTAAATCTTAAATAACTTTTGAAATTTGTAAAAGAGAAGAAACCCACGATTACTAATCGAACGACACCAAACTACAGAGAGACAACTAGAATCGCTGGAGGCAGAAGTTCAAGATTGGCGATTTTGACAGCAACGCGTCACGTGACAGGAATCCCGATTCCACTCGCCGAATTTGTCTCGAGCGTACGAATTTGCATGGCGGTCGGTTCGCGTGATCGAGGCCCGAATCTGGAGCGACGGGAATGCAATTTGCAGCCAGAGTTTCTGCGTCGTTCCTTCGCTTTAAAACTCGAACTCGTGCCGTGCCACGGGCTTTCGTTATCGCGCGATCGGAATGCAAACGCGCGTGCAGCGGAATATCTATGGTAACGTCACGATCATTTGACGGATATAGACGTGTTCATTAGAGCCAATGCTTTTCTATCGCGTCGCTTTCGCGTTGCTTTCGAGACGCCTTTCGAGACGCGAACCCGCCGTACTTGGAAGGAAGACGGTATAATCGCGGCAGTCTTTCAAAGGGCTGAAAGATTGGATATATGGAATTATATTCTTGTACTAGGTATACACTGGCTACAGTGTAATGGATTAAGGCTATCTCATACGTTTATGACTCACAGCACAGTAAAAGCAAATCTGCAACGATTAGCCTATATGTGCTTTGATAGGGACCGTTTAATGCCATTCCACTGTTAAATTAAGAACCAGTGGCTTTACTGCATGCAAGGTAATTTCCCAGGTGTAACGACCAAACTCCATTATTAGAGCTAAATCTTATTTTCATTTATTTTAAATCTTTCTGTAGTTTAAACCCTATATTCCACGAACCCTGCGTCGTGGTAGTTTCTGAGTCACCAGTACTGATCCATAGATTGAGGAATAATTTCTTAAGCCTTGCTCTATTTCGTCACCCTCCTACTGCAAAACACCCTAAACGCCCACTGCAATGTGGCATTCAATTAATTTCTGGAATTAAATCCGACACTAGTGCCACTACCAATTGTTATTGTTATAGTTACTATTACAGTTCACATCCAAGAATAATATAATCCGACGTGTTTATATTTTAAGATGGCGTATAATCGGTGATACGAAAGAAAAAGCGATCGCCGAGGAAGTCTGACAGTACGCATACGCGGGAAGCAACGTTACACCGGTGTATCGATTGTTGCACGCACGCAGGGGTAGTGGGGCGAAGAAAGAGCAGAAACGAAGGGAAATCTCGTAATAATGCGGTTACACCTGTTACACTCCAGTAAACAGTCTAAGGCGTTCATTAACGACCCGCGGCCTACTTGCCGCCATACTTATGGACTCTGAAACCGAGTTTCGTTGATAAACGGCATGCAAATAACTTTCACGATACTAGTTACGACCTGACATCGATGGTTCTGGTCCCATGAATTTTCTGCAACGACGGCAAGCTCCACGAGTAACTTCAACATTGTTGACGAGAGTTCCTAAGTTAACGTAGTTCGAGAAAGTGGATGATAATATTTGATTATATCTACTGCAATACCTCTCACTACTATTTCCCAATCCAAACAAGTTTCTGATATTTTCAGGCTCGAAAGCAGATCGAATAACATGTTTAATGAATTCTGAATGTGTCACAGCAGTCGGTTCATCTTGCATCCGCGTCGTCGCGTAAATAAAATAATTTTTACTCCGAAATACAGGTTTTCTTAATTAACTCATTACCGGTGAAGCATGGAAATAAAAACTGTAAAAATTTCATTGCATATTTCTCTTCATTGCAGTTGCTCTAATTAAAAAAAATTAAAATGTAATGCTGCGTTTATGCAATAACAGCTGTTAATGGGTTAAAACAGCTGAGGTCAAATGTAACTGCATTTTCACGAGCGATAAATCTCGAATAAACGTCAACTTTATGGGGCAATGATTTGCGGCGTTACTTTTCTTGCGCACGACCCTTGCTTAATTACCCAGACAATTGCATATTCATTACGCGAGGTTTTCTAACGATTTGCTCGTGCCGAGTAATAGTTACGAGGATATGAAAAGAGCAGTGACTTACCAGACGTGAGGGACATAGCCTGCTGCCTCCTCGACCTCGAGTTATCTCGTTTCCCTGCGGAAGGCTGTGAGCCCGAGACCTGGAGGCCCGGGGCACTGACTGCGCGCTTGGGCCCGCCGATCGCGCCAGCCACGTTGCTGTTCCTCGCAAAGCCAGGCGGGCGGTATCTGGCCGATTTCACGCCAGAATGCTGCGGCAGGAAATGGTACACGCTGTGTGCCTTGTGCATCATGGAGGAAGGCGTGGTTGACGTTATCGTCAAGCCAGCTGGTGTCGTGGACGCTGGTAAACGCGGCAGAGAGTTGGTCGCCGCTGTGATGGCGGACTGCATTCCGCGTGGAAGTGTCGTTGCCCGCGATTCGCCATTGTACTCGAGCTCGTCTTCCGTGTCCTCGTCCCCTGTAAATGTAGAGTCATGGAGAAACCAACATGCGAGTAGCTGAATGAAACTCAGGCATTTCTAGGCGAATATTCGATGGTGAAGAATTTTATTTAAAAAATTCAAAAGTTTTAATGGAGAATGTAATTTAGAAGTGTGCAAGAAATACGAGACTCACCAGATTCTCCCCGCGTGTTGGCATCGGGAACGGAAGACCTCCTCCTGTTGCTCCAAATCCTCTCTTCCACTGATCCTCCGCATCCGCTGGTGGCGCCACCACTTCCGCCACCAATGGACCCGCAGCTTCTGACCCTATCCAACTGTTCTCGCGAGAAGCTCTTTGGATTGAACAACAGATCGCCAGCACTTCGACGTTTGGCGGCCATCGCCAAGGCGTTAGCACTAGCACTAGCACCAACACTGACGTCCCCGGAACAAGCCAGAAGGCTGAGCTTCGTCCTCGAGTCCGCCGCCATTAGCGCGGACTCGAAGCTTCCGCGCCAGGAGAACCTTTCGTAGTCACTAGCTTCCCGCTCTTCGCCTTCCGGCCCCGTGGAAATCGTTGGGTGACTATTAATCAGTAGGAGAGGATCGTGGGACTTGGACCTGGGCAATTGCAAGTGCGCCGATGAAGGTGTATTAGTCGAATCCGAGGTGGAATCGTCGTCTTCGGTGGTAGACGCCGAGGATGGTGTTCGATGATGCTGAGAGTATCGTCTCCAGCTCGTAGAATGATGCTGTACTGTTGGTCCACCCTCAGAGACCTCGTGCATGAGGGCTACCAATCGGCTACCAATATGGTGCATCACTTTCGCGATCAACGGCGGGCTGCTGTGCGGTGTGGAGTTTGCGTCAGAACTGATTCCATCGCCGGCCATTTTCGTGAAGCTTTGAACCAGTTTTTGATACACGAATGCTGTGTCCCTGCCGAGACAGGGAGGCTGCATTCCGGTTGGCACGGTTTTATCTTCTCTCTCTTTGTCCAGCAGAGTGTCAGCCGAGGTGGTGTCGAATTTGCTGATAATCTGTTGACAGCTCTGGGAAATCTGCTCCTGTAGCGCTGATCGACGGCCACCAGCCGCCCCCTCTAGGTCCGAGCTGGTGTAATCTGAACTGTCGTACGAGTCCGACCACGTGTCCTCGGAACTGAGGTACTCGACGATCTCTCGCACTTGCTCGTCCCGTATCCCTGGCACAGTTTTCATCAGTCTGGTAAGTTCGTTCTCGAAATACACAAGCTGCGGCGGTTTCGTTCGGTTTTGCGAGCATAGCCGAGCTTTCGACGAGTAGCCAGACAGCCGAGGACTCGGGGCAGGGGACACCCCGTTCGAATTCGCGTTGGCAGTGCTCTGATTCTGCCCGTTCGTGTTGGCGACCATGGTCTTGAAGAACTGACGCATCTTTGACATCATCAGGTTCGTTTCCTCGTCGCTGGACCAATTATTGAAGCTGTCCTTCCTCGAGAGGGAGGCGTTTGGCAAGTGTGGCAGTGTCGCGTGACTCGGGGGATGGTCTACCTTAGCCGCATTACTCTTTTCCACCCCGGCGGTTCTTTCTACGGAGGTTTGATTTGCGTCCTGAGCATTTTCGCCGTTCTCTTTACTAGAACAATCTTTGCCAGACTCTGGATTGGCTTCGATGTTAGATTGAGCGTCGTCGGGCAGTTTCTGATGCTGGAGAAGGTCGTCGCAGCTACCCACGAATCCTGAGTCCCTCGATTGTTGCTTAGACCTTTGATTGTACGTTAATGAGTCTCCCGAACTTATTTGAATATTCCTTGAAGAGTCCGCTTGCGACGTGGACGTTGTTGAAGTGCTAACGGTAATTGACGGTGAAGAGGAAGACGATAAAACATATTCTGGCTGCGGTGTGTTCGCTCTGTCGGAATCTTCGGAGTCGATAGCTTCTGCTTCGTTCTCGATTACCACTTCTCCAACTAAAGCCATTTCCCTGTTCGGTTCTGGTGTCTTGTTCCTGTCATCGGGAACACGCGGACTCTGTGTACCCAGGTTCCTCGGTTTCTTCTTCTTCCGTTTCACAGTGTCGAACTGTCCATCCGTTCCGAAGGCGGCTGTTTGACCGTCGTCCGCGCCATCGGTCTCCGTAGAAGAACCTTCTGACAGACTTTCCTGACCATCCTGATTTAGACTGAGATCCTGCAGAGAATTCTGCGAGCTCAAGTTCTGCGAACTTTGCGTCAGAGCTAGTAAATTATCCAGAGAAGAACTGTGCGACCGGCCAGTGCCCCTGGCACGTACGAGTTTCTTCCTCCTCTGCGCCTCCGGACTTGGCCTACCTTCGGAGTCACTACCCACGGAACCATCAGAGTCGCGTCTGTCTTGATCGAAGCCGAGAAACTCTGACAAAAAGTACTTCTCCAACCTCGAGGAATTCAAGAATCCTTCGCCAGAGTTCGATCTTTCCTGACCCTGTCCATTGCTAGGATTCTCGTCCTGTCCAAGTGACTCCAGGCCCTCGGAATAAATAGACGAGGTCTCCGACAGGCTATCGACCTCGCGCGAACCCATGCTCGAGTTGTTGCCATCTCCTCCGAGACCGAAGAAAAAGTATTTCTCCAATTCCGACGCGGACGGTGGTCTTTGTTTCTTCGATGGGCTGCCGGTAGCCAAGCTGGGCTCTGCCTCGCTTTCTTCACAGGACTCTTCGACGATGGTGTGCAGAGTGAAGTCGATAGCCTGCCTGTGGTAGCCCCTGAGCTCCTCCTCACGATCCCCGAGATTGTTCGCCTCGTCCTCCGAACTTTCCTCGGTGGCCGTCGTCGCGCCAGGCTCATCCTCGTCGTGGGAAACTTCCTCCACCCATGAATCATCATCGGCTAAACCCTCCTCCAAGATTACCACACCGCCGCCGGCCGAATTGTCATCGCTGGACAGCGAGGAGGCACGTGCTCGCGCACCTTCGCGATGCTCGTTCACCTGGCGCTCCTTCGGCGCGATCTCCTCGCTGTTGTTCTCCAGCCTGCCTGTGACCTTCGCGGCATTCTTCACTGATACGTCGTCGCTTTCACTCGCACTACCGACACTCAAACCACTGTCCACCTCCGGCTCCGAATGGCTCGCTATCGTACTGGCCAGCCGCTTCACCATCAGAGGCTTCCTGGGGCCCTGGCCATTTTTACGGTGTGGCTGCTCGGTCACGGCCTCCAGCGCCAGCTGGAAATATCCAGCCAGGCCCTGGCTGGCCGTATGCACCTGGTCCGGCTGCAGCAAGGTCGTGGTGTCCGAGGTGATGACGCTCACCGGTTGGTACGAAGCCTCCTGGGTGATCATCACGAGGCTTCTGTACTTGTTGTTATTGTTGCCGATATTGCTGTTCGCCTGGACCGTCGGGGGAAAGTGTGGGGCGTCTGTGATGGAATCCTTGGTCGACGCGGCAGGAGGGAATCCATTCTCCTTTCCAGTGGACGGGCGTCGCTCGACTGAGGGAAACCGTGTCGATACCCCCCCTTCGGCGCAGCTTCCAACGGCACCGCCACCATCGCTACCACTACCACCTTCGCCACCACCACCTCGTACCTCTCCTACCACCTGACTAGAAGCGCCGCTCTCACCTCTCACCGTCCGCGAGCCGCCGTCATGCGCACACTCTGCCTTACCTGCGCTCTCCGCGTACTTGAACATCTCGTGGATCTTGCTGGTTATCATGTCGCCCACGTCGCAGCCCGCCGATTTCAATTCGATCCCGCCTGACTTCTCTGGCGGGTCGTTGTATCCCGCGCCATCTTCGGCCTCTATTGTCACCGGCCCCCCGCCGTGGCCCGTCACGGATCGATCATCGTCCGCGGTAATCGGCATTGAATCACTCGCGGTACGCGCGCTTACGACACCGTCGCCGTTCGAATTATCCGACGGTTGCTCAAGTACCGATCTGTCGTACTGCAGAGACCATTTCGTTCTGTTCGCCGCGTGCACGGCGGACTCCTCGCCGTAGCTGGTATCCTTGAAGCTTCTCGCGGCATCGTCACGTCGGCTCGACTGCCTCGACGTCCGCTCCTCGTTTCTTTTGTTCAGCTTCGATAATAATTCGTTGTTCACCGCTGAGAACTCATTGCCGCCGTAACACGAGGACACGTCCCCCGGTGTCACTTCGTACTCGTGCAGCTCGTCGCTACTCAACTCGCTGCCGGTCGCGTTTGTCTCATTGCTGGTGAAACTGTCTGACCCCGAGAATGCGCTCACGTTCACTATCGCGTTCGGGTTTGAATTCAAATCGGTCGGTATACCAAAGTCCTGGTTATCGTTGCTCTGATCTATTGTTTCGTTGGCCATTATCTGCGATAAAGCGGCGGTGTTATCGATCCCGCTTTCGCAATTATTGTTGCCACTCGTTCGATCACGATTCGTACCGTTTTCTGTGCGGTGGATCGTCAACGGTGTCGAAACACGAAATTTGGAAGACTCGAACACATTCTCGATACACGAAGTATCAATATTGGAAACGTCTTGCCTGGAGATTTCCAGCGAGTCTGGAATTATATTAGAGTCCCAAGTATCCGTAGACAGAGACCTCGATTCACTGAGTACATCCGCGGCACGGTTGTTGTAGAGTAACTGACTCGATAACTTCGATTCGTGGATATACGAGCTGTTATCTTCCACGTTATCCAGCAATTTTTCTTCAGTAGTATCCTCCGCCTCCGTCGCGATACTTTCACTACTAATAGTAATCGGCTCGATACTATCGGGATCTAACGTCTTAATGGACTTAAGCTCGATTTGATTGTCAGAGCAGTCGTTATCGCTCGCGATATACATTTCCTCGGGTATGAGACGATGCTGCAGCAGTTGGCAGACCCTATCATCGTCGCTCCCTTCCAGGTTATTCTTCCTTCCACGAGCTCTCCGCTTTTCATGAACACTCGCGTTCCGTTCGTACATCGCATCATTGCCCTCCGCGGCGTCGTCTTTAAAAGCGGACCGTGCTTTCGCCTCTTCCCCAGCGTTTCCCCTATTGTTGTTCTCCGCGCGATTCGCACTAGGACTCTCGAAGCTCGAGTCCTCGCTCAGCAGCCGAACATACTGCAGGACCACCGGCTCTTCTTCGGGAAGCGCGGTCACTCTCTTCAACGTGATACCGTTCTCGGCAGCTGAGTCAGAATCGTCCTCGTCCCCGTTATCCTCGATGTCGTTATCGCTGGTTAGAGAATCGTCGTTGACAACGAACACCCTGGAGAACCTGTGGGAGGACGAGTCGTCCTCCAAGTCGCTGCTGTCCGCGGAGGACCGTCCCGAGGAGCTGCCAGAGTCTTCGTGCTGGTACATCCTTTGCCCCCTCCTGCTCTCGAAGGACCCGCTCATGGAATCTTGGCAGCCGTCCTCCCCGTCACCTGCCGTCTCGCTCGTTTCATCATCGTCTCCGTGGCACTTCTCGACCTTCCCCTCGTCCAATTTCCCCCGACTCTTCGCCGAGGGCTGCTCGACGGTTTTCGACTCCTTCGCAGCGTCCAGCACAGCCTCGGTCTGGAAACTCTCCGCTGGCTTCGGGACGGAGCAGGGCCCGGCATCGTCCTTCTCGTCGTGATTTATTTGCAGGCCTCCCAGGCGCTGTTGCAGCGTCTCCGTCGAGGGGATGGACGACGACGTTTCGACTGTGGATCCGTATAATCGTGGCGTTAACACTTGGTCGGGCCTGAAGGTGCAGGTGGTTGGATCGAAGACACCGGTGAGCCTTGGGTCGAGCCTGGTTCCGTGAAGGGGCTGGTTGAATCGGGGATGCCAGGCGAACCAGGGCGCGGCTGGGTCGCCCCTCAGCCTCAGTGTTCCTGGCTCAGCGTGTCCATCGCTGCTGCGGCTTATCATGGAGGATGCGGCGGCTGCGAAATCGCCAGTCCACAAAGCTGCTGGAACGGGGACCGGATATGGGACCGGCACCGGTATCGGCACTGGTACTGGCAGCACGTTTGCACCTCGGGAACCACCGCAGGCCTACGCAGAAGAATAATGGTTGGATAGTATATTTCACACATTCGATTCTGGCTAGTTCAACACAAATGTGCACCGAGTTCCCTTAATTCTCTGATAACAACAGGTTGGAGTGCAAGAATCAACGGAACTCGGTGTAGTACGACCTGTGCGGGCCATTTGAGATGGTTAGCGTTCGTTTAAGGAATTTGTCTACAATACTTAGTGAATATCGTGTAGGTGAGAGCCTAGGAAGAAGAGTGTTACTAATGTTCGTCTGCAACAGCTGTCTGTGTTTGAGGAAGCCTAGGAAGTTATTTTAAATTGCTGTAGGTACTGAGAAAGAGGTAACGAAGATCGTTGATAGAAGTAGCAAGAAGAATTTATTTATGATCGCTTAGAGAAATCGTGACCACTTCGAATGAATCTGCGTGTTACTGAAAGTGTAAACGAAAGTTAATTTATAACCAGACCGGCAAAGGAAAGCCACATTCTGAAGGCTTTGCTAAGATAAAATTGTATTAAAAAGGTAATATTAAGAAATTTGTGTATTATAAATATCAATAGTATTTATAAAATGGTGATTAGATTTACAGAGGTGTGGTACATGTCTTCATTGAAACTAGCTTGAGGTATATTACTTTGAAAATATCAAATATTTTATTCTGAAAGTACAGAGTGGTGTGTTTTAATTTGTTTCCTCAATTCGAATAAAATTTGTTTCTGAACTAAATATTTCTAAAATAATTTGAATTAATGCTCATTTGTAGGAAGTAAGGTTCACAAAGAATTGACCATAATTTCAACCAGGCTAAGTACCTATCTGCTTCCAATAGTCCGTAATATTATACCGTTATCGGCCGCTTATAAATTACATATATGATAGGAAGTATTTATGCACACGATGCTCAAATAATTGAGCAGTATTGAGTTAAAATAAATGAAATTGATCCATACTGATATAGACCCACAGTACATAGAAAAATCGCGATGCTATACCAAATTACAGAAATAATTATAAATTGCAATGTTTATAAAGAAAATTGGGTACACTATACACTAAAATGATAGTTTACAAGAGCTTCATTTAAAGACAAAATTCGTTCCAAACTGTTTTTTAAAGTAACACGTTAAACACTATTATTTTCGATGAAAATAATAATATTTACTTTTCAACTGTCATTTGTGTATTACGTTATGTATGTGAATTCCCTAAATCGCTCTGTACATCAATAGGTATGCGCGGTAAGTCTTTACTACAGAGAAATTTCTAAATATCGATCCAGTTAACAGAATTTTCTCAGAACCTTTTGTCCGGAGTATCTACGGGATATAACTGTATTTCCAGCTCATTAAACATGTCCATTAATTTCGTAACCGCATGTTCAAAAGCTATTGTTGCATTACTTCCTGTGGCTCATTTATACTCTTCAAAGTATGCATAAAAGTTTAGAATAAAAGTCACACAAGCTGAGTGGATTCGAATGGCCGCGGGTAAAGACTTGCACTGACAATTAGCAGCATATGAAAATGAGCCATGAAATCTTTAAGTGGTGGATAAGCGTAGCTAGATCAAGAGCATATATTACAACACCAGCCTGTTTACAGTGTAATTGTGAGTTTCAGCGTAGCAAATAGTAGAAACATGTGGGTTTATCGGATGAATGAATTTTGCAAGGAAGTCATGAGATAGGAATTTATTATCCATCTGCATTCATCTCATTTTGCCATTCGTGTGCAACCATCCAAGTCGCTGAGACGCGTTCATATTTACGAAGCCCCCAAAGAGACCAAAGACAAATGATCTTCAAAAGCGTGAAGATCAGCAAAGATTCTTTAGTCCCTTGCAATGACCATTCACTGATGAACTCGGCAAAAAAAGAAGCAGATAGAAAACTCTTCAGCAATACTAAATTTCTTTTTTATCAATTCAATGATTAATAAATACTTTATCTACATTATGCAATCTTTAAATAATCCTCACTATCTGCAACTTTTTTAAAATGCCTCAGACCAAATGAGCTTTCGTCGAACTATCAGCTCGACTAATTAATGCATTCATGCAGCATCTATCTATACCACGCAAACTCTTTTCGTGTCTACACAAAGAGCCACCGTTAGTTCGAAGACCCAAGATCTACAACTTTCTACAATTTCCAGTAGACCACGTACCCGACAAGCAGTAGAGCCACGTCCAGGGCAGCAGCTCCAATCCTGGCCGCCGCTGATGCCCGTGCCGACGTTGCTCCTTCCGATAATGATCGGTAGACCGGGTGGCAGAGGCAAGGGGCCGCTCTCGAAGTAATCCCAGTCGCAGTCTTCCAGGGGCTGCGTGTGACTGCCGCCACGCGGCAGCCCGTTCAGGAAAGAGGAACTGGAGCAACTGCTGTCAGCGTCGTCCTCTTCGCGGCCGGAGGACGAGTCAGAGCTGATGAAGACCAGTCGCCTGTAATCGACTATCGGCTGATCCTGACCCTGATTCCCCGTCGGACTATGCTGCCTACCCCCGCGGCTGATCACGTGCAGCGCGTGCAGGTCCTGTAGCTCCTCCGCGCAGCAAGTCCTCGCGTGAGATCGTCCTCTCCGTCGTGGACCTTTCAAACACACCAGTTCACATATACTTAGAACGTTTGCCGATAAGGTCGACGGAGATCAGTGGAGAAAAAGTCCCGATAACGTCCCCTTATCGCTGTTATTATATACAATTATCGCGATTGATTTCGATGTTATCGTTGCCCGTAAATTTATCGACCATGCCGATTGGGACACCTCCGTTCGACGAACGCGGCTCCGGGAGAATTTGTCACGACTTGGACGTGGATTCTTATTAGTGTCGGATGTAACGGGCGGCTGATGAGCAGTTTCCTGTGTCCCTGCCCAGAAGATACCCTCAGGGCCTCATCTTCCAAAAAATTATGATTTTATCTCAACACTATATTTTTTTTTGTTTCCCATAATTTTTATACCACACACGTGTGAATTTCTTTGTAAATTCTGTTATGTATACAGGGTGTTCTAGAACGTTTGCCATCTGTGCCTTTTTCCTCCAATTCGCCACTGATTTGTGTGAGTTTTTTCAAGAGTTTTACAGGTTCAGCAGTTTTCGATATTGGAGGTGAAGAATTTTTAAACGGACTATCGACGAGATTGATTAGAATGATGAGCAGTTAAGATGAGAGAAATGTCTGATTGGTTTTCCATTGGCCGCGCGTGAGAAAACCGTTGAGATTCCAGGAGGAAGATGATTAATTCGCTGAAGTCGAGTCAGCGAGCTTAATCGTCCTATCGCGGGGTTCATCATCAAATTACGATCCTAAACCAATATCCCTCGGAGGTAATGAACGTATTTACTCTTGGCCGCTAATGAACCGCTGGCGAATTCTGCTCGTTAACGATTAAAGCTCCGAGGGCACGACGGAATGACTCAGGCTACCCCGCTGCACATGTCGTGATCCCATGAAATAGAGACTCGTATAAGGGGGTATCGTTAATTGGTGAAATTACAATCCCTTGGTTGCAGCGTTACAACTCGCGGCACGAGAATTCTTTGTTGAAAGAAGCTCGCGAAATCACGAAAAGTTAGAATTTATAAAAATCCTGAATCCTGAATTTTGTATAATCAGCATTCATAAATTATACAATCGGTGCCAGTATTATTATTATTACTACTATTACTATCACATTAAAAAACTGAAAAATGGTCACATTTAGTTACATCCGTTTTATACTACTAATGCACTATATACCCTAGTTTGCAAATTGTGGTACGAGTGTGAAAAAGTATATTCTCAAATAAATATACTAAAAGTATTTTCGTCTCTCTTTTACAACAACCTGCCTTCATAATTTTTACTTATTCCCGGTTTTTTTTCACGAAAAAGAAGTAAGACAGCAGAGGTGTTGCTAACATGGCGCAACGCGGACATCAGGAAGAGTTGAACCCCGGTGTATGTAGCTAGCACGCATTATGCCCGCTTTTTACGCGCTGGTGAATTACCTGGTCAATGGCACGGGCCATCGTTTGTCCACGTACATATGATTTCCTACGTCTGGGACCGCGGGCATAGGACGTTTCACGATCGGTCGCGTTCAGATTCCATTTCGAAGCGTCCACGCCGATGGGAGCGGAGGAACGAAAAGGGGGACGGGTTGGAACGAGCCGAGGATGAAGGAGAGACAGTACCCTGGACTTTAAACGGAAACGGCGACGAGGAAAGCGCATTAGGTCGCGAACGTTACCAATGCTGGCGACGCGAATTGAGAAACCAACGACGTTCCTCATCGGTGGAAATGTAAATGACCGTTTAAGGTGTTGGCGCGAATCGCGGGCTAAATTTAGTATCGCACGGTTCGCCGACTGTGAAGCAGTGCCTACTTGAAAAGTTTGTCTCAATTCCAGAGTTACAGGTCTCCTCTAAAACGTAGAAAGCTCGTAATACCGGAAACCAGAGGCAATTAGGCGACTTTAGATTCCCTCGGCGCGATTAATTTCTTCTCCGGGTGGTCGTAGTAGAGCACACTTAAAATAACCTACTTACTTTTGAGGGGCAAAGAATGCTGCACACTCGCGGCATTATTTCTGCGCGCGCGTTTATATGTTACAATTAATTCCCTCTATCTCCGCATTCCATCTCTATCCGCTTGAGAGCATGCAACGCGGTTAAACTGAAATCCTCGAAAAAGACTGGCCTGCCGTGGAACCGTTCGAGGTTCCTTGCATCCTCGGCCACTCGCTCTGTGTTTCGATCCGGGACCGCGTACGTAAATTCTGAAATCCTATTTCTGCTTCAATACCATAACATCTACCGTAAAAAAGTCTCTATTTCTCTTAATCGACTGGATAACTCGTTACTATAGTCGGCGTCAAAAACCACTGGCCCCAAAGTAGTCGATAAACACCTAAATATCAAACTTACATTTGCGTAACAGGATCTAAATCAAGGGGAACCCGAACGAGACGCGACGCTCTAAGGAGATCAACAAATAGAAAACACAGACGCAACACTCGCTGTTTTTTTAGTGTCTCGCGACTTAACAGGTTCACGAATATCCGAGGGAATGACACTTATCGCGTCGCTGTTGATATGAAACGTACCGGGCGAGCTCGAGTCGGGTGCAACGGTGTCACTGGCTACGGTCTTCCAGGCGGTAATTCCCTTCGGGAGTATTGTCGACCGATCATTTCCCCTTCGAAGCTCGCTGCTTATTGTCCCACCTGGCGTCCAAGTTCACGAACTTTATCGCCGACCGGGGAAACTTCGATGCGGCGACGGTCGGCAGCAACGCGACTGAGTTACTTTCGACGCGGCTTTCGTCATCCCGTCGAGGTAAACGACACTGTCAAAGGGAGCACTGGCGATTCGCGTGGGCTACCGCCGCTAAACTGAGAGCGTCTGTGCCGTGAGGCACACCTGAATCCTACAGCATCGGTCACTACCTTACTACGGGCCGAACAGCGTCTGTGGTGGCGTCGCTATAGTGCATTATGACGTGTACACCGGGTGGCGCGCAACAAACGATCAACGGGGGCCTGCATGCCCGTGGCGTCCGTGAAAACGGCGATAACAATGCCCGTGGCTAACAGGCACGATTAATGCGTGGCGATGTTATCTTGGTTGCGTCGGGGCTACATGAAATTGGAACTAAAACGCGAGCGAAGGAAAAATGTTTCGAGGCGGAGAATTGGATTGGTGTTTAGATAGTGGGCATGAATTGAGGTTAGTTTGAAGATTGACTAAAATGTTAGAGTATATGTGAAGGTTCCTTTTTTGATATTGGGTGTAAAAGTGGTATAAGCTCGAGTATTTTGATATTGGATGAGGTCATTGGAATCATGGTGTTAGAAAGATCACGATGAATTCTGGACGAGTGTATTCGAAACAGTAGCTGAAAAATTTGTACGATTTTGCAGGACGCAAGTTTGAAATAAAATTGCAGTACTTTGAAAGTATTTCTACAGTAGCGTTTCCAGGTAGAAACCGCACGTAGGTACCACCCACGGAAGAAAAACAATTAGAATTTTCCAAGAAGTATTTACCAAAACCTCATTAACCATTAGTGCACGGTGCACTTTGTTACAAAGGCAAATTTAATATCCGGGAATCAAATGGTTACGTAAATGTACAGAGGAAGCCAAACAATGGGTTCGAGAAAAAACATCTACCTACGTCAATAATTTTCTGAACACTGTACAAATGAATAAACAAATTGCTTTTAATCTTATTAATATTACATTGAACCATATATTCTAACAATGATCCCGCCCAAGCGAAGCTAAACTTGAAATTTAACCAGCAATTTCTAAGTTTATAGTAATAGTAACTAACCAAATGTGTCAAAGATTAAAAGTGAAAGGAATTTTGACGAGCGGAAGTGCAATGTCAAGCTGAGACTGAAATTTCCAGCTGACGCGAAACGAAACCCCGCAAGCGTTAACTCGAAAAATATCGCGACACCCTGTATAAGCGTCGCAGGTGAGCGGACTATAGAGCGAAACAGAGAACGTTGTTATACTATTATTTCTATGCTGTTTCCCTGGGCCCCGCTTCGCTTCGTCTCACCTGCTCGCTCGCCTGCTTCTCCCGCGCTCAGCCTGCTGCCCCTCTATGTATATTACAAAACAAAAATTTACCTGCGCCGCACGAAAGGAAACAATCGAGACACCGGGTTTCCTCCTATCTTTCCCGCCCGACAGAAGCATTAGTCGATGGAGCAGCTAATTAATTACAATGGATTAAAGCCAGGGCGCGTTAGTCTCGCATCTTAACCCTGAACGGTGGATATTTTTACAGACTTATACGGGTCAATTTCGACCCATAACAGAATTCTGTTCACGAAATTCTCAGGATAAGCTTTTACCGTATGTAGGTATGAAACTTGTTGCGGTATAAAATTGTTATTTATTTAAAGTATCGCCGCTAATAAGTGACGAGAGACGTAAATAGCACGAGATGGATCAATTTTCATCCATAACAGAATTTTGTTCGCAAAATTCTCAGAATAAGCTTTCAACGTAGGGTATGAAACTTGTTGTGATATAAGATCGTTCTTTTTTTTAAAGCAGTGCTGCTAATAAGTGGTGGGGGACGTAAGTACTACGAGGCGGGTCAAAATGGACCCTGTATCCGCTCGGCGAAGGTTAAGCGGCAACTGTTGGCGTCTAACCTATTATACTATACAGTATCATCATATCTCTCCTGAATACTTGCTGCTTTAGATGTAATTGTGAGTAACGATCCCATGGTTAACGACAGTGTGCAATTTCAGTTTAATATCTTCGGGAGAAGAAAATGGAAGAAATCGTGACCGATGACTCGACTGTGGGAACGAATTCTAACCTCGCGAACAAAGCAATGAGAATCTCTGTATGAAATTAATTCGCGATGTTCTCTTAACTGTAATACTTCTTCCCGATGAGTTTCCAGAAGGATCCCAGAGTTCTAAATCGGTTTTAGGGTAAACTTGCTTTCTGTGTGGGATCGTCGACGAGTTCCACGCGATTTCTATTCCGTTTTTTCGGTGGATTCGGTGGACAGGCTCCCCATCCACAAAAAGTAAAGAACCACGGCGAACGCGGCGTAGAAGAGCAAAAAATACATGGAGACGAAGACCGTGATTAATAGTTGGCATATTCTTCTCACGTCCATGTTCGCAGGATGCTCGTTCCTCCCAGATAGGACGGATATCTCACACTGTGAAACGTGCGATTTGCATTCGACTCGGCTCCGACGGTCACGCTTGTGTGTGTGTCATGCGAAACCACGGATAACGCTCAACACGTAGAAACAGCCGTGGATTCGGTGCGCGTACTTTTCTGCACTATTAAACGCAACCAGCCTACGATACTTTCCCGTTCTGCCGATTATTCTATACTTTTTCTAACCATCGACGCGTAATGAGTTTAAAGGATTTCCGAAAATCCAATCGAGGATTCACTTTGTGTCGGCTCACTCGGAAAAAACGACTCGTGGTGTTTACACTCGGTGCATGTACTTTTTCACGCGTTTGCTGACACGAGACTTTTCACAACGTCTCTCTTATCGGCGATTTCGTGTTTGAACGCTGATACAGAAATGATACTCTGCCCGCGATGCTGATAATGTTATTCCGTCGTTCGCGGGTTTCACGAGGAATACTGACTAGTTTCGTGCGTACACCGGTACAGCAAAGGTTTCGATAATCGATCGGCTTTATCGTTGAGAACCGTATGGCGTTGTTGGTTGGTAAACCAGTAACGTGTACTTTCAGTAAAAAGTGTACTATACCTTAAAATCTATTTGTTTAGTAGATTACGAAACACAACTTTTAGTTTCTCTTTTAAATCAATGATTTTCCCCCCAAAAATATCCTTCACTCTAAATAACCCTGCTAAGGAAACTGGGTCATCGTGGGCCAAAATAGAGTGAAGAGAAATATTTTTTATACAGAGTAGGTTTCATAACGATCACTACGAGTAATTTAAGAAATATCATTTCTAACAAAAATGTTCCTAAAGTCCTATTCTATCGGTTCCACCTTCTATCAAACGTTTCAAAGAACTTGGTCGTGATAAATGTTGTTTGAATTGAAGAATACGTAACTGTTCAACTTGTATGAAACGATTGAAGGTAACGGCGACCGCGTTATACAATTTCATAAACTCGTTACAAAGAAGAACACGCTTATTCGCCGGATCAGCAAGCGGCTCGGGTGCGGGCCGCGTTAATTCGAAGCGTCGAGGATAATCTTTCTACTTTCGTTCGAGTTCCTATCTCTGGATCTAAGCGTTACACGGGTATCTCGCACACGATCGTAATTCATTAAGCGTGCTTACGATATCGTAAAAAGTCCAGGGCATAGATTCGCGAATAATCCCGTTCCATTTCGATTTGCATATTAATGGCGGCCCGCGGCCCGGCTGGGCGCGATGTCGAAACAAAAGGATTAAAGTTCCATTTACATTCGCGCCAGGCACGCGATTTAAAGTCTCTTGCACGCGAGTGTATAAAGCATCAATGCGGGGTAGCGCGCGCGAAAGCGAAATGTTACTCACTCCTACGATAATTAGTATGTCTACGACTATTAGTTATGGCTGTGCCTTTTAAAGAGCTAGAATGTAAATGGGGCCCGTGCTCGCCGACGCAGGATTAGTACCAATCACATTTCTCTATTGGCTCGTGCACGGTTTGGGGGGCATCGCGACCTGTCGCTTCTGACAACATCCACGGGCAACGATTTTCCAAGTTGTACCGCGTGTATGGTTTATGTATGGGGTGCATTATCTTTTAAACTATGGGGGATATAAGTAAGTCGTTTATATGATAATTGAAGAGTTTGGAAGAGGTAGTTGTATAGTGGAATTGTATTCTCAAGTCGTTAGTTGTGAATTGTATAGGATATAGTATTTGTTTTGAATATGTTCAATATTTCAATTGCTTTTAAAGAGATGAAATATGCCTCCTTACCCTGGGTTACTGAATTTCTCGCAACACAGAATGCATAAACAAAAATTATAATAATTATTCTCTTTCATTAAGCCGGGAATCCACTGAGGAGCTAAGCTAAGCTATGCTTTGCTATGCGATGCTATGTTTTAACTTAGTTTTTGGTGGAAACAGGTCCATAAGAACGTATTGAAGCTAATTTTTTTAAAACGTAGCATGGCATAGCATAGTTTAGCTTCCCGGTGGATTCCCGGCTTTATCGTGTGTGGCTCCTTCAATGGCGCAGCTCTTCTTTCAAATATTTTTCCATATTTTCAACAGCAATGAAGATATTTATGGTGTTTATAAGTACCTATGACATTCTCTCTGTATGGATGTTGTAATTGGGAGGAGCTATACATTCAATTAAACCATATGCCTTCATTAAAGGATAATAATGCAATCTCGAAATTTTCACAGTTTATGAATACAAAAAATTCAATTTCACTAAGGTAGTTGACCCAATCCTCGATAATTTATAAATCACTTTAAAATTCATGATATATGTAGATAAAGACTTAAATATTAACTTGCAATTTTATTTTTTACACAATATTGTTCAAAAAGCTTATAAAATCTCAATATTAATTCAAATTATCGACGACTAGGTACCTATCGGTGACTGGGTCAACTATCTTATCATACTTCCCTTCCTAAACCGAGAAGCTTCAGAAAGTTTGATGCAATGAATACGAATTCATAGTTTGACGTACCTTGAGCGTCGAATTGCCTCCTTCTCCGAAGCATACTCCTTCCTTGGGAAGATACGGGACCTGTCCGTCCATGGTTATCGTCGTGCGGGTCATCTTCACCTGCGCTCGTCGCGCTATCACGTTGCACGATTTCGTCACATCCGATTGTCGACGGCACGGTTCCGCTTCCGTTTCCACCGAAGAACTTTACTTTTCTGGTTAACTCCACGTATCCGTGAATACCAGTCTCGCTTAACCTATTCCACGGAGACCAACAAAGAATACATGCGCGATTTAAAAAATTGACAATCGAACGGAGGAGTAAAGGATCAGTTTAAGATTATTCGATATTTTTCCATATCGTACAGAAAAGGATTTCTAAATTTTTCAGGTTTTAACCAGTGCGCATTCAGTTCGTTTCTATTACTACTAAATTACTAGACTTAATAAGCGTGAACAGATTTCTTGTGCACGCTTCCTCTCTCAAAATTCGAGCTTTAATTATACGGAGACTCGACGCTTCCGCTGTTAATCTTTTTCGGCGATCGGTTATTGCGGTAGTAATTAACCATTCGATTCACGCGTTCTATCTGAATGGAGACGATCGTAACGTCGAGTTTCACGTTTTAAAAGATCGCGTGATTTAAATTACACACCTTACGCTCTCGCTACCGCTACTCTCGTATCTCGCGCTGCTGTTCGATTCCCTTCTAGTTCTCGTGATTGCTTCCCGGATTCTTTGAGATGCGGAACACGAGTCCCCCGTTTTTCGTGGAAGTGCTGGGGTTGGCTCGCTTTCACTCTCCCTTGGGCTGTATCTCGACGATCTTGTGCTCAGTGGACTCGCCTCAGGTGACAAGTGCTGTAAAAATTCATACCAATTATACTAAACGAATTTTTTTAAAGAACACGTGGATAATTGATACAGTTGATCAACGATCAGAGAACTTACACTGGAGCAGCGTTTGTTTGGCGCATCATCTGTGTCATCAGGATTCGAAAATTCCTCTTTTGAGAACTTTCGCCGCACCTAAACAAAATACGAGCGTGAAACTAAAAATCATGTCTCGTTTCTCAATAAAACTTTGCACTTGGAAGTAAATTATTTGTACTCAAAATTATACCACGAAAGTGTGTGAAAGAGTGTATGCGCGCTACTTCGAAGATATTTACTTGTGGACAAAATGAAACGATTCAAAAGAGCCATGAAGAATAGCGAAGTCAAAAATGAAGCTGAGTAACACGCAGAAGCCAAAGCTCGGCGTTAAACTAATCTATGAAAACCAATTTACAATGGGTATGACTCCTTTCTCTTTTCTTCAATGCCTTCGCCAAATAATTAGCACGTGCTTCTTCTTACAACTTTCCTTGATTCTCGACTTCACTATTCCTCTACGATCAGCTACACCATTTAAATCACAATTTTACTAACCACTTGAAAGTCATCAAGCTTCTTCCCATGACCAAAGTCAGCAACACCTCTGCGTTCGTACATTCCAAAAGCAGTGACATCCGTTTCAGGACTTTCCAGCAAGCCTTCAGTGTTCTCCTTCATAGAGTTTGTATTCTTATCGTTCTCCAGTGCCTCTTCCTCCTCGACCATCGAATCCTCCTTCTTCACCATCAACCCCTTCTCTTCTCTCCCCTCTTTATCACCCTTCTTAACGCCTTCTGGTTCCTCGTGCAGCTTCTCGTCAGCGACGTCGAGCATCGTCTCTTCCTTGCTCCCCAGCTCGGATCTCACTCTTTCATACTGCTCTATAAGGAAAGCTTCCTCGTCGTTCCTGGGCGACTTGCCATCGAGGCTCTCCCTGCTCCCCCTACAAGGCACCTTCGTCTTGCCAGGCTCGTGCAACGCCGACTTCGATTTCAACGTGCTAGAGACACCCACGCGTTCCTCCGCCCTGTCCTGTTTCTCCTCTTTGCCCGATTGCTTTCCTTTTGCAGCCACGGCCCCAGCGCTCGCATTTGAATTCGTGCTGTCCCTGCCCACGTCCTCGCGACTGCTCTCCCGCCGGAATATTCGAATACCGTGCTTGGCCTCCTCCTTGCTCCCGGGCTGAACGGGCCAGCCTTTCGTCTCCTCCTTCGAGTCCTTTCGACTGGACTTGCCGGCGGTGCGCACGTCGTCCTTGCTATCCTGCCGCTTCAGTTTCTCGTCTTTGCTCCGAGGCGAGAGCAATTTCGGGATCAGGCTCGGCAGGCTTATGTCCTCGCGACTGCGGCGCAAATCGTCCGTGCTTCCTCTGTATCTGGAAAAAATTGTACAGGGTTCAGTGGAATTCCTGCTGCGTTATGTAGAGACATTCTTTGAGAGTCTTGTGGCAATAAAAGTGGGGCAACTCCATTTTGGTATTTAAGTTGTGATATTTAGTATTAGGAATATGAATGAACAGATGACACATGTTCCAACTTTTGGTTTATACAACTGTTTTAGTGTTCAGATATTTGATATGTAAGTAGCTTCTAAAAAAATAGTTCGGAGTATCGTGTCTAATATATTTGAGCTGTTGTTTGTAAACAGTGCTTTTAAAAGTATACTATTGGAAGAGTAGCATAACAGTATCGTATAATCGATTCAACAGAATGCAGCGTAAGCAGCTACCGATATCGCTCATGAATGCAGATTTTTCGCATTCCTTTTAAACCGAGAATCTGCTTGTACAGAAACCTGTTGCATACGAATGGTACTTAAATTGTCATCTGCTTTTGTAATCGTTTCAGTGTTTCCTGCTTTCTACACTAATACAATTCCGGAAAACCTTTCGATACTTATAAAAAATGAAACTTAAACCGCAGATAGTATTCTTCATAAATTTTGAATATTTACTTATTGGCTTAACTGTCAAGTCTTCCACAATTTAAATTAAGATAAAATGGAGGCTAGCAGGTGAAAAGTACCTTTGAGGGATAAGAGAACGTTTCGGTGATTCTTGGGGGCTTCTGATGTCCTCGAATTCTTTGGAACTTCTTTTAAATATAGGAATGCTCGATTTTCGTTCCCCATGCTTGGCCTGGCTTGACTTAAAGTCCGGTGAAATAAACTTGGCCAGTATCCTAGGCGGTTTTATCAAGGAAATTCTCGGCGTACTTTGTTCCTGGCTGTTTGTTGTCTCCTCTTGCTCTTCGGTTTTCGTTTTATTACTCGTCGCTGCGGTGGAACGGTCGCCTTTCTTCGCTTTTATGGCATCTGACGATGGCACTTCTTCCTCCGGTTTACCAAGTAACTTTTCGGTATGTTTCGAGTTCGTTCGTTCGTTGATGTCGATTCGTGGCGTGGACTTTTCAGAGGAAACCCCTTCGTTTCTCGTTACTACATCTTTGCATGGCTCGTCTTTCGTGGGACCCTTATTACGATCTTCGACTTGCTTGCACGTTTCTTGGCAGACTGGGTCATTTTGATCGGAGTTCAGAACTTCTCTGTCGACGGATTTAGAGATTTCATTCTTGTCAGTGATCTCTCGATACTCTTGACGACGGGACGGTAAACTTCGGTATATGCGCAGCTCTGGAGACTTTCTTGCCGCAGACCAACGAGTGGGTGGACCTATGCGCAAAAATACAGGTGAGTATTATAGCAAAAGAAGACTTTTTGATAGAAATAAACAAAGTACGTGTATCAAACCTACCATTAATAGTCCAAGCTCGTCGAATACTGTGCTTCAGTATTTCCACAGGAGACGCAGATGTCTTTCCATTTATAAATCCTGTAGACACTGCACTTTCGAATGACCATTTGTCCGTGGCAACGTGTAACTCCCTAAAATATTTAAAATTCAAAATGACAAAAAATCTCGTTACACCACTTAACACAGCTCCACGCAATATATTTGCTACTATTTAATCCTTCTATAAACATGAAATAACGAAACAGCTTCTTCTCTTAATTAATTACGAAGATGTCTTAAGTTAACTCCATTACAATCCTCCATTTTACTACGTATTTGAGATTTGCATCACATACAACACAAACAAGTTTAATTCATAAACTGTTCTATATAAAATTCTATTAATTACAATTTTTCTACCGACTGCTCATTAATCCTACAAACCAGAACACTTCGTACATGCAGTTCTGGAGCATCCAGTATAAAGACGCTGGTACAAAAAGGGCGAAATGGATCGAAGGATCGTAACAAAGTTAAAAAAGGCCCAAACTCAAAGCAGAAAATTACTCACGCGATCTTGTAGCAAACGTTGCAGATCCATTCGACGTCTTTGTTATCGGTAGGGCTCCTGACCTCGATACGACACTGCCTGCAAACTCGGTGCCTGCACCGCGTACACGGTGCACCGGTGTTGTAAAATCTACCAAACGATGCACCGCATCTGGTGCACTTGCGTCCTTGGTACGATACTTCACCCGACGCCTTCAGCAGCCCCCTCCTCCTCAGATATTGCAGATCAGCCTTCAGTCTTCTGCAAAACAGTTTTTCCATAACCCTCGTGCACCTCTCCACCAAACGACACTCCAAAAATCTCCACGACGTTACGATCTTTCGAACAATTTGTTCGAGGAGACAGTCGTAGCAACTTATCGCACCACAGTTTTGCCAGAGACCTGACAACCTACTGCACATACGTGAAATATCGTTAATTTGCCGTCGAACACACACCCGTTGCGATTTATCGTCCGAAGAAGTAGATTGTACGATAAATCTTAACGTCTGTGGCGCATTTAAGTTTCAGACTTTTACAGGCGTCTGTGTATGGTTTTGAAAAGCATCGCAAATATTGTTACACAGCCCCTGAATTTTACTTTGAAATAAAAAAATGATCTAATTTAACTTTATAAAAAACAGACAGACTTAAAACGCTACTTCTCAGAACCTCGCGCCACTCAAAGTGTTAATATCACAGATCCCCTTACGCAGTACCCGCTCCAAGAAACTAGAAGAATATACACGCCAATCATTTGCTTTCACTCTAAGCGACACTTGTTAGTTAAACCATCGATGTCCCTTTAACCGCGCGGATTTCGAAACGTTTAATAAGCTCGGCGCGTTTACTGGGAAAATAGCCGTGTCCAATTTGCATATCACGATCGTACCCTCTTACACGACCGTATCGCGGGAAATTGATGTCAATCCGGAAAAAAGGTCGACTCGGTTTCCGCGCGCCTAATTATTATCGCTCCCTGTTCACCGACCGCCAAGAGGGTAATTAACGATCTCCGGCGTTTATCGAGCGCTGTCTTTGGATGACCGATTGCTGGATTATTCGCTGAACAGTTGCGAATGAATTTGTTATAACCGGCGACAAGCGTTACTTACAAACGAATCTCGCACGCGTAATATTTCGTCGATCCCCGAAGACAGGCAACAGTTTCACCATAGCTGACTGCACTCAAAGCACACACTATCTACAACATTCGCCTGCCTGTATAGGAAAACCGACTGCTTTGCTAAACTTCATGTTACGCGGAGGAAACAACTGGTTATAGTCCACCGTGCCGGATACAACATGATCCAATATCAGTGTATTTGCAAACTTATTCTCTATTACGACACGATTATCGCCACTGCTACGTGAACTGTCGTTACACACACTTCTCCACATTTACGAACTAGCGCGATCGGGTCTGATCCGCGGGGATTCAAAGGTGAGCAGAAGAAGCTGTGCAGAGAATCGTTGGCTCCTCCGCTTGGTGCCTCAGCTTTCGCACGGTGATCGGTGCTGGAGCTGCACGGCGTTCGAGGCGTCCCCGAGCACTGGAGAACGGATGACGGACACTCGGCAACGACACGCGAAAAGGATATTCCGTGGGCAAAGAGACAGTCTTTCTGAGTTTCGGCCCGATGACAGTGACTCATAGAGCAACGTGCAGCCCGTTGTATCTAGACCCTTTTGTTATAAAAAGAATCGACGCACCACGCAAGAAAGATTGCTACATCCTTCTGGTCGGTGCCAACGTTGCGTTAGTGTAGTATCTCGTAGGTGTTCCATCGGGTGTATATATCTAGTTTCCATTCCCGTCGCACAATGATAAAGCATATTAACGCAACACACTGTACGGTGCAATGGACACGGCCGAATAACAATGAACGATATTTCCTTTGGCTTTTAGATAGCCCCGGTGGTACCAAGTACTCGAATACCTTTCTCCTTTCTCTCTCTTTCTCTCCCCCGTTAGCTATCCGCGTGCCGTGTTCGCCCGCGTATGCGCGAGATACAACAAGAAGAAACGATATTATGCATAAGCGTTTGCACGCCCATAAATGGCAACTTTAACGCTCGGTGGTGTTAACTGTTTGCTCGTGGGTTTGCATTCAATTTTAGAGGGTACACTCGGGATTTCCACTCAAATAATGTTGCGTCCGTTTTCGAGGCCAACTGGGGGAACTCCTGCGCTCCCCGTTCTGAATTATTTATTATGCATGCGAAATTTGTTGATTCTAAAACATTTAACTTTATGGAGCTATTTTTTTATTTATTCGAAGCACGCGCACCAGCTTTAGGTTTAGGGGGATGTATGAGATTATTCTGCGCTTGATTTGTACTATTTGCAGTGCATTTTTATTCGGTGGGACAGTTTGGAATTTTGAAAAATTTCTTTATATGTGTTTGGTTTTATGATATAAATAAATTCGTTTAATAACTCAATTTTAGTGACCAAAGTTGTTAAATTGAATTTTCTATTTAAATTTGAGCGTAATTTTAATTTTGAAACACGTAATGGGAATTTTGTATTCTTACAGAATTATATGAATTTTACTTTGCTTTTACTAGATTTAATTGGAATTTTGATGAGGGGTTGCGTTTTTAATAGTAAATGACATTTGGTTTATAATTTCACATCGTACGCACATGGCGTCATATTTAAAAATTCAAAATGTCGAGGTTTACTGGTAATAATGAATGTAAAACAAAGGTAGCTTCCTTTCAACTCCTTTCATCAGTTTTTTATTTATATATACCGTTAGCCTACATACCTTTAACCTCCGTCTATGGAGAACATAGTTCGCCAGCAAACATTTATTCCCACATCGCGGAGCATAGAAAGCAATCATTTATAGTATATTACTTTATTATAATATTATATAATTCCAAGGATATTTCCTTCAAAAATAAAAATTATATTAGTCATACTACCATAATAATCTGAATTTCATTAACCTTATAAAACACATTGATTAACGATTGGAGCAAATTTAAAAGGAAACAGCAGGTTTCTGTCACTATAATCATTCGTTAGGTGTGGTGCATTATTCAACATTTTATCGTTGGACGTTTTACGTATGCAACCGTTTAATATTACAAACAATTTTTATTCGTTTCAAGAAAAAATTAAGTTAAATTTACTACCGCGTGAAATTACGTTTACTAATAATTTTATAGATATATAATGCGTGGTAACATTTAAAGAGAGTAAATATACCTAATTCAAATATATTTATTGGAACTTAAAAACGGAATAATTGGGGATGCTTGACTTAAGAAATGGGATTAATCGGCGATCCACCAATGCCGTTACTATAGTTCCTAAGATTAAAATATAAAATCTATCGAATGACACGGTGGGCTGGCCACAATAGTCACATCCGGTCAGCGAAAGACGATGGTCACAGTAGTATAAGTAAACTCGTAGGAACTTCTGCGTACCAAGCCCACGCATCCGCCTTTAAGGTACGAAAAGTTGCGTACATTTGACTGTGTAAGAGACTTCCTTCGCATTCCACTCAAAATTGAACAAGGACACTGAGAATCTCCTTATAAAGCTATGGGAAATTGTGAAAACGATGTTGAGAAATAATTGTATTGTTAAAGTTAACAATAACAAAATGAATGAACCGAAAGGGAATAATCGTTTAAATGAGAACAATACAATTTTGAAGGAAGCAGTTATGATTGCAGCACAGCGAAGAGAATCCTTAATATTCGTATGAGTCGATGCAAGAGAGATTCTCTATAAAAAGAAAATCGTCCCATAACGGAAAATTAAGTTCCTCTATGAAGAAGAACCTGAAAATAGAATGTACAGCAAAGCTGGTTGGACAGCTTCATCTTTGACGATAGATCCCATGAAGATAAAGTCGCAGTGCTGTATCTTGCCACTCGGGAAGTAATTAGCACTGTGATAGGATTACGTGAGCAGAGTGTACTAATTCTGTAATTATTCATTCCATTAACAGAGTATTCTCTTTTGGAGAGCAACTTTTATCACCGTTCATGATCGTGACCATTAACTACTAAGTACCACGATCGATGAATCACCAATCACCAATTCAAAACCTTCTCAAATTACATGGACATACGAATATTTCTTTCGTATTCTAATAAAAACTGAATTATTTGATTATTTGAATTATATATTATTTGAATGCACATATCACAAAAGACCTATTTACTCAGATCGCTTCTCCAAGTAACTACCTACCTCAACAATCACCACCAAGAACAATCTTTATCCCAAGATTCGCGTCCCCAGGGCCGCCTTAACAAATATTAGCGCACTGGACTAAACAAATTTGGCGCCCAAGAGTGAAATTTCTTCGCAATCAGTGCAAGGCATTACATCACAACTCCGAGTCTCCACCAAGGCAAACACGAACAAAAACACACCCGCGAACGAAATTTTCGTCTCCAAAATTAAAGAGAATAAGGCATTTCAACATATTTGATTTTTAAGCACCCTTGGATGGTCCCCCACTTACTAACCGTACACCCGTGGACCCGCTCTTCACCAAGCAATAACAACACAAAACACACGTGACAGGACGCAGGAGCCGTTCATCGTTCACCAAGCAGTCTCGTAACCAAAATCACACCAGGCAATGCCGCGCGAGTCCCGACAGAGTCAGTGGCCGACGATGTCAACGCGAGCTGAACGAGTTCTCCCCGAGTCGGCTTTCACCGATCTGCCGTGTCAAAAAGCACGCGAAACAACGAGCCTCGCGGGTACACCTACGCGTCCCTCCAGCCGCCGACCAAGCTGCGCGATCGGCACGAAGACAAGCCTCCTGCCGTATCGAGGCGGCTACTACGCCGCCGCGGATCGGTATCGAGTCAGCCGATGCTCGTTCGCGGAATAAAGCAAATCGACCGCGGTACAAGGTGGTGTCACTTCCCGCGACCATTACCGATGGCGATATTAAGGGCACGCGGGGGTCCGTGCCCAAAGCCGATGTGGCCGTCGGTTGCGCGCGTTAGCCGTCCACTTCCGTCTTCGTCGATGGAGGAACGCTTAAGGAGCAGCCGCGGTAGCTGGCCATGCCCGGCCGTGGCAAAGACGATCCGACGGTGGTGCGCGGCAGTGACAGCAAACGCTGCAGAGTCAGGTACGTACCTGGACCGCGCGCAGCCGCTTTAAGACCGCGCTGCTGAACCGAGCGGAGAAGCAACCGGCGAAGCGACCAATCGGCGCTCCTTATCCCTGAGGCGGCGTGCAACCAGCAACGGGCACTCGACGGTGTGCGTGACGATACACATACACAGGCGCAGGTATCGGCGACGCCGTATCGGTTGTGTTTAGCTCGCCCGCGAGGCTTTTGCGGCTTTTGCCCGCGCGGCCCGATCGAGGGAACACCGCGAACTTCAGCTCCTCGCGATCTCTCCGGTCGGTCCCTTCGGTACGCGCCGCTCTGCCTCGGTTCGCCTCGGTTCCGTACGCTTTGCTCCGTACGCCAGCGGGGGCGTGACTCGACGTACATTAGACGACAGCAATGCTCCGGCTGCGATGTCAACGACTGGCAACGCGGTACTCAATATAATGGGGCTATTTTGCACAGCTTTCCCTTGGGAGGGCGCACTTTTCCTGGGTTTGCACTACTTGCTTCGGGGGGGACTCGCGTTTAGGAGGAGGAAATTGAAGGTTGGTTCTCTCTGTACGTCGAAATTGTCGCTGGCTCGGCGGTGAAACTGACCAGGTCCATGTTTCTTCATTTTCGGTGGATGCAGATTTAAAGTTTAATTTGAGAAAGCTATTGCAAAATATATAAGTTTCTCCATATATGTATGTTTATTGATGTATTGTTGGAGAAACCTTAGAAACTGTTTAAAATAATAGAGGTTCTCGGTTTTGTAAGCATTCTATATATCTATTAGCAAATATGAAAATTGTAAATTAAGATATTTACAAGATGTTAATACTCATCTCTGAATTGTTACTAAGAACTATCTCCAAGAGTCAAACAATGATGTTATGGTTTTTATATATCTCTCTTCTTTTGCACTCTGGACGATACGAACCTATGTGATTCATTACCGTAAAATTCATCATCATCCCGATTCTAATATTTCATAATTGTATGCTCTGCTTTCGTATTTTTTTCCTCGCTACATTCACAGTGACTGACGTCATCTGAAATTTTTCCGGAAACAGTGCTTCGTGCAAAACTGATACTCTCCATTTTATTACGGAGCACGAACTGTCGTCATAAACGAGCTCCGTTTTTGCCAGTCGAAGGTCGAGTTAGAAATGCGATATAAATGTGTGCTTAACTTCTATTTAACATAACTTTGAATTTTATCAATCTTCTCTTATTAAATCTTTCTTTACAATTAGCTGTCAGACTTAAGAATTTCTCACACTCAGCATCTTCAATTTGAATTACACGTGACCTTCCTGACAAAGTTTCTTTCTTTCGCGATTCACTTCCTTTTCCTTTCTTCCTTGCTTTTTCCTCCATGACACGTTATTCATATGGGGATTTCTCACGTTTCCACGGGAAAAAATTGCATAATTCCGCGCAGAGAATTTCACGTGCGTGCGACAGCATGTTTTTGTAGATTCGTAATCGAAATGATGAGAATTCTATTAATAGTAATCAATTCAACACTATACCTGCAGAGGTTTGTCCTCAATTACACGTCGATGTTTCTAAGGCTACATATCTACAGCAGAAAACATGAGGAAATGTTGCATGGAAATAAATCACGCAGACCTTAAACTCTGTGTTCTAATGGATCCAAAAAAGGTGCGTGTTATGACGCCTTCTAACCTGATACGGCGTTGCAGGTCATTACGTTTTCTTTTTAAGTCTCAATGAAGCAACTCATCTGCAATTGATTAGCATCGATTTCTCATTGCTATTACAATAAATTGCAGAAGTGGCAAGGTATACTTATGCTAAAATGGCGGATATACATTTTACTATTTTCTCATCGAAAGCTTTCTTTCCTAGATTATCTTATAAAACGTCGAGCTTGTAGAGTCTATATTGATATAAAATTTTCATCTTATTTCGCGTTATATGAACCCCTTTAAAATATTGCATATTCCAAGCAATTAAGAACCACCCTGTATGTGATTATTGTAGCGCCAGTCGCATTAATCACCGCAATTAAAAATATGTTTGTTAGCATGCGCTAAGTGGCGTTAGCTCTCTAATCTGCGAGCGTGATCGCGTAATTGTATCTGCTTGTATCAATGTCTCAATAATTTATGTCAAGAAACGATCCGGCGAAGCTATCGGTTTCCTTCAATTTTTTGGCGTTTCCATACCGGTGCAGCGATTCAAATGATAATTCGCATAAATAATTTAAACATACTTGGACGCAATGCGCAAGATAACCCAGTTGCAGCTGGCAATGGTCTATAAATAGAGAAGTAGTAAAACCTCCGATTTCAGTTTAAAGGAATATGAATGACGAGTAAATATTGCTGGCAATTTCGAATGCCACTTTACCTGACTGTTTTCCAGACGACTCCTAGGTATAAGGAGAAACCCGCTGCGTTTATTACATTTCCCATTATTTTCCCATTTAGGTGGGCATCGATGGTTATCTCACGAAAAAATATCCGTTAATGACTTCGCGAAAACTAATTGCACCTATAATTATTAAGGTTGAGACAGTAGACCTGGCCCAAAATTTTTGGCCATAATAAGTGGTCATAAATTCTGGCGATACTAAAAACCCAATATTAAATTTCAACTTAAAATACGAAAAATATCAAGAATCCTGAAAAATGATACTACTTAATAATACCCACAAGAAAATAAAATCTGAAAGTGGAGGACTATCAGAGCTGGAAAAATTTGGCTTCAAATGGAAACTAGAAATGACGAATTTTTTTATAAGACTTCGATTCTTCGTTGGCAGCGATATTACTTGAAATTAAATGGCAAAGCCTTTTCATTGCTTTCCATTAATTTCTACGCATTTTACCATCGTGTAATGAGTTGTATTAATGTGCAAACCAGCAAGGTTACTAAAATAACAATGATCCTCGCTAAGGTACCACTCTGTTGCACAAGTACGCCTCTAATCACGGTAAATCCTTTTAGAGATACACCAGGAAGAGTGGCCCTGTCGCGATTTTCCGTAAATGGTACACCTTCAGGAGGAAACGAGTATCCGGTTATCTGTTGTGATGCACGAAGATAACCTGTTACGTCGACTTTTGCAAATGCAGTTCATCACACGCACACATCTGTATACTTAAATTTAATATCCTGTGATAATTATTTCAAATCGATAATGTCACTAACCAGAGCTGTCCACAGTGGCAAGTGCCAAAATACTGTGACGTATAACTGAACGTGTGCGTAAAGGTAAATTCAATATTTCTGCTCGCTTTTAAGACACCACTGCTTCCAAGCGTCTAACTAGATAATTATATCATCCCTGTCGCGGCACAAGGAAAGCATGAAAATGCAGTCGATGACAAGTTTTCAATACATTAGCACGGAAAGTAGAGCGGAAACGCGGACTACCGTGTCTACCTCCAAAGCCATGCTTGTGATTGCACTCTGTCATTTAGGCTTCACGCAACGGGGAACAATGGCTTTCCCATCATTAAAATAATTAATTATTAGACCCATAATAAGAGGTAAGTAACAATTGCGTCTCGTGTTATTCAATAAAATTCTATGTGGCCTGGCTTGTGCTACGCGGAACATGAAATCATCGTGTAGACGATTTCGTATACTATATTCTTCGTTCACTGTACCCCGGTGCCTTTATCTGATATGTAAATTAAAAATCAGTTTATTACATCGATAATTTTACCTGCGGCTTAGAACCGACGACGGCGCACTGGTCCAGAATTCCGCCTGGACGTGGCAAAGAAAATCAAATCATTATGCAGACAATTTCTCCTGCTATCAGTGCCACGCGTTTCCCTATCGATATTCCGCATTCTATACAAACGTTGTCGACTAACGTACACCTGCAGCTTGTTGTGCAACGTCTTTATAGTCAACTGAATCTTTTAATGGGGCTAGAAATTAGGATTTCCAAAATGCTAGTAAGATTTGTAAAGTAAGAAAAATAACACAAATCCCCGATTTTCTACTTGTACTGTGCCACGTGTGTATGGTTATTGCAGGTCACAGAAATTGAAACGACAATCGCTGTATGCACTATAGATATGTATGGACGTCGAGAGTCCCGTTAGTCAACCTTAAGGTTTAAGGTTCGTTCCTCCAAGTATATACCACTTCGAGCTTAGTCGAGCTTATGTATGTAGATTTCTCTCCGGGCAGAACGATGTCCGCTCGTAAAATTGTGTTTTGTAGTACGCGTCGAAACAACCGAGGATCATAAATGTACTATACGGTACAAAGAAAAAAAGAACCTTTTCCTTAAATAGATTCATTTCTTCACAAAAATTCCCTTCTTTTCAGTTCTACCAACAATCACATCTGACTTACTACAGAAAGAGTTTACTTCTTTATATTATCCACTATAAATAAAACCCTAATCGCTAAGGACTTCTAATATTTACATACGTATGGATGCTTATCAGTGAAAGTCGTATCGAGCACGAACTGGTCTAGATAACGTGTTCGAAAAAGTGATCGGAATATGGGTCTAATCAGCTATTAAGCGTTGCTCCATGAAAGCTTCAAGAACGTTACGAAGAAAATGGACCCTCTACGAAATAAATAATCTGAAGCGAGTGAAAACCAGATTAAATCTACAGTGCACAAATTATCCACTGATATTCTTAAATTCTATTTAAAATAAAGGCAATGCACAACTGTGAGTTTAAATTAGGCGCCCATTCGCGCGCTAAACCTGCACCATGTTCTACATTACGAAAATCGCTGTAATATGTATTCCACCTACTTAAATTCATCCTATGCGCTGAGAGACTTGGGCCAAAGTATCGAGACGCTGTATATGTATATAAATATTGCGGGCTCCTTATACCTCCGTGTGAAAGCGCCATTCCACTCGACTCCGGCTATATGCTACGACATACAGAAAGACGAGACTCTCGTTCGCACGGAGGGTCACAGCTAGCCCTGAGGGAGCAGTCATTGACATTGAGAGAGAGGGAGGGAGAGAGACCGACGTGAAACGTGACTAATATCGTGTTGCTACCTCTATATGGAAGCTTTTCGCATTTTCTATTCGCTCGTAGCCACCTGCGGAATTGCTGATCACGCGAGGTCGATGTGAATCCGGCAATGATTTTCCGGAATCGGTACGTGACAGACCCGTTTCATCGAGTCCCACGTGACGAATCATATTCTAACAGCTTGACACCAAAATAACGAGATTTGAGCGCTGTATTGTTTGTAAAATAATAATTGAATGTAAATAGAAGATGGACTAGGAATACTGTAACATGTACGAGCGATTACGGTAATAACTGGAACACCGGCTAAATTACACGATGGAGTAACGTTGAAGAGCACCCGTACATCATCCGAGCATTTGTCTAATTATACGCTCGTTGGCGCCAGAAAGAGTTAGCTAAGCAAAAATGAGATTGTTCACTTTCCAAGCTTGGCGGAGTATGCTGGGGAAAAAAGTCTAGCATTGTGGCTGTTGAAAAGTGGACCGCTGTCATCGGTTGCTATTTGGACGGAGAAGTTGCTGGCTTCAGCTAGTTGGTATAATTACTCGATATAATAGAAACGCTGAACCGCTATTCCGCCGGGTTTTAGATTGCTCAGCTGGCATAAAAGTCCCGGGTATCGCTAAAACAGGTTTCTCGCAAACGTCTTACTCCCGACGCGACGATTCAGTATTCGACAGTCGCTCCCGCTGGTTCGTGCTCCTCGAGGTACATTGCCTCGAGCTACGTAGAAAGTACAAACGCGAATCCCTTTGATAAACCGTAAACAGTCGCAATACGTATGAGTAAATAAGAATTCATCTGTCGATTCGCCCTCGAAATATGTCCTCCAAAGTATCTATCCAGAGGGATACACTCGTGGAGCTCAAAGAAAACGGGAAACCAGAGAAAGGCCACGCTATCGATTCGTATAAAGATCGAAATGTTTCGTGAACTCTGGCACAGAGAGGCGAACCAACCAAATGGCATTCCAGGACGGCGATTCGACATTCCATCGGCCATACCTCCCAGCAATCAAACTCACAGCTCCCTCTTCGTAGCTATCACTTTTGAGAGAGTACAGGGGAGGCGAGCAATGCACGAATAACACCTCGACGATAACATTCCTGGTGGATCTTTAACAATCACTCCTATCACTCCTGATACACCCGCCCACACAGCATCCTCCCTTACTTTTCCCTCGCCGGGGATCGTTCTCTATCGATCACGTCAACGCCAACGTCCCAAAAAGAACACTGTTTAAACGTTACCCTTGCTCCTCTTCGGCGGCGGGTCCCTGTTGCGCGATGCAAAACACGTCTGTCGTCGACATGGTGCTTCGCTGGCCAGCACTGTTGACACTCTATCACCGGTCACATATCGGCGCCGCTTACCTCCGTTCATCCGAACGCTCGAGGATGCTTCCCCTCGATTCGAATCCACGGAACGATGCCGCGCACCTCTGCGATCCACGTGTGAACGCGCGCAAACCCGTGCAAGTTAAATACGTGTCCAGGTTGGCTGGCGCCCGTCAAGGCTATATAGCACACCGCCAACCGTGGTGCCGCGAGAGCGGCGCGATGTTGGGGCCGATCTGCGGTCGATCGTCGGCCAGCCGGGCAGAGCAACAGGTTGGGGGGCTTCCACGGATTCCTCGCTGATCCACGACGGCCGGATCGCGGTTTCTACTGGCGGCTCTCGTTGGAAAAGCGACGGGTGAAGAGCGACGCACGGCAGCGGCCGACTCACTGCAGTCTCGTGTGTAGTGTCGCGGCGGATCGGTCACGCCGCACCTTTGCCTCTGTTGCCACTGTTCTCTCTTCCTTCTACCGGAGCGCACGCACGCACACCAGCATTTTTCTTTCGCCTGTGTGCACCGGTTGCCGCTTTCGTAGACGCTCGACCGTCCGCGCGGATGAAACGCACTCCTTCTACCTGCGCGCACTCACACATCTGCTCGTCGACGATCGTAGGGACGGCGCGACGCACCGCTACCTTTCGGCTGCGTATCCGTACACTTAACGTACACACGACAGTTCTCCTTGTGTTTGTGCATGCGCGACGACGTCTGCACGGGCGTGTATATTTATCGATGACTCGCGAGTGTGCGAACAGGTTTCTCGTGGTGTAAACCGCTCGCGCTTGTGCACGGGCAACGTTGACGCGTGTCGCCGCGCGATGGACACACGTGTCTTTTTCGCGTACGCACGTCGGCTCAGGTAGATGGTGTGCCCTTTCATTTGCATACCGTCCTGCCCGTGTTCAATTTAGCCGGCCCGCGTCGCTGTGTGCGTACCACTTTCTTTGGTTTAGTGGTCGGAGAGAGGTACGCGGGCGAGGACCTTTTCCTTCTCGCTGCTATACCATGTCAACAACGTGCGGACGGTGGTCCTTCGTTGCGCGCAGGAATGCGCAAGTGCATTTCTCTCGCCGCGCACAAACGCGTTCAGCTGCGGAGTTTCCCCGCGATGGCGCGCGCTCCAGACGTGTTTCCGTCTACCTGTGCCCGTGGGACGCACACTGGCGTCTCGTTCCCGTCTGTGTAACGGTCCGCGGCCGAACGGAGACGTCGAGGAGTCCCGTTCATGAGCCGATCGTAGGTATACACGAACACGTCCTTCTGCCTGGCTTCATGAGCAGGGAATAACACTTGCCTCGGAGATGTGTGCGCGAGACACTACAGAGAGGAACGGTTTCCTCTCGTTAATGTGTCGATTCTTATACAAGTCGATATTTATCTCAGCTCCGTGTGCAAACGCGCACCGATACGTTCGCTCTCACCTGTGCACACATGCAACGGTAAAATGTTGCCTGTTATGTACACGCGCAGGCCAACCACACGGATACGGAGCTCTTTTCCTGCGGATCCATCGTGATCTGCACTCCACGGAACTGATGAACTTTACTCAGATAGCACACGAAGTCTTAAAGACCTTCATTTTATGTCGCTTTTTACTCTGGACGGCTCATGACCTTACCTGGACGTCTTAAAGATGTACGAATCGGAATGTCCAGATGACGTACAAGAATTACGTCTTTAAGATATCTTTTGGACTTTACAGGAATGCTAGGAATGATATCCTTAAGCGGAGAACCCCAATCGATGAGCTCAAATTTATATGTAAATTTGCTTTTTTTTTCTCGGAAACTAAGCAGAGGATACATTTCAAATTGCGAGGGTATTTATTATGAACAAAAGAAAAATCTGTTAGTTAATAGAAAAATATATTCAAAGAATTATTTATACAATTGTCAGGCGCTCCGTTTTAAAAGTTGTTTTTAACAACGGTTTTTCTATTTATCTGAAACAAAAAACCAAAGATTTTTAAAATTTTTTAAAAATTTGCAAGAAGGCGACTTTTGGAAAAAATGATCGATTTTCACGAAAGTATACTTTTCTTACTAATGATTTTTCTTTTGTTCATAAGTATAAAGAAATACCCTCACAATTTGTAGTGAATCCTCTGCTTTGTTTCTGAAAAAACACCCTCAACTATTTAAACGATTTGTGTGTGTAAGCTGGAAAGAAATAAAATGTTTTGTCTTATATGGACTTTATTTTACTTTCAGATTTCCGAAAAACTCCTCAGGCCTGTTTCATTAACGTTGTTTCACTTGCAAACTGTAGACCTTGGGAATTATAATTTACATACCCCATTCAAACTTCCTCATATAAATTTCCGATAATCATAATTTATTTAAGGCGTCTTTTCCAACGAGGGTAATAAAAGAGGCAGTGACTTTTCCTTTATTGTTCAAATGAATTATTAATGATAATTGTGTATTATATTATACAAAATCTATATATCGGAGGACGCGTTGACAGTTTGCACAGTGCTTACAAAAAATTGGCAGTGTAGATTTATTTCGTCTACTTCCTATTGTTTTTCACAATGTTCACTTGCATCGGTACGGTATTTTATTGTTCTTCCGTTTGGAATTTCACTCTCGCGGTCTTTCACCACGAATCGATCTGGTGCGATTGTTCTTACAGAGAGAAACCGATTTCTTCAGGACCTGATTGAAAATTTGAAAGGACGAGAATGCACAGCTACCTGTTGCGCATGAGACGCGCTTCGTATACCTGTCCTGCACATGCGCGGACTACAAATGCAAAAACAAATTAATATTCTAACTGATTCCGATGCGTCAAATGGCAATTTATCGATGTTACTGGACATCATTTCTATCACCTTCAATTAAAATCTATTATCGCAAGACAATGAAGGAAGAGAAAGTTTCCATTAAGATGTTATTCATATTTTCATTAACATATTTTTGGGTAAAGTTAAAAAGTAACATCTTCTCTAAGTTCTTCTTATTACAAATGAAAGATGCAACAAGTACCATGTATTGAATCATTCGAGATCAACATACATTTACAGATAACATAATTAATTTAACTAAATTATAATAATACATGCAGAATAAATTTATAAGGTCGAAAGGAAAATAAGATATATCCGAGACGAGTTAGATAAATAAATATGATGTATATGTATGGATCGAGTTAAATGATTTCTATATGCACGTCACGTGCACACTCCGGATGGAAGTGTACAGTCACGTAAAATGCATTTGACCGTAACTCACGATCAGTGCAGCAACTTCGAAAGCCGCTATAGCTACAAGGTTCTTAGCAAATTGAATATTTAATTTCCGTGCCTTCGAAATGACACATAAAAGACTCTGTTCTATAACTTTCAACTCATTTACGAATTATATAACAAAGCCATAAGTGTTCCAATAAAAACATTATTTATTTTTAAAGAAATTAAATTATTGTCATCGTTTAACATATCAATTGTACAATAGAACATTAGCTTCATGAAAAATCTACGCATTGCCAATAAGACTTGAATAAAACCGAAATATATATTATATATTTATGTACTTCAAAATTACTTACAATGCAGTCGGATGCCTTGCATTTTATCCCCATTATTCCTTTCTTCTGAAAAATCATAAACAAATAATTAAACGCACGAAATCGTAACCGAAGGATTAATTTCTACCCAATTTTCGTTCAAATGTATAATATGAAAAGAGACTAAAAAATTCATCTTCATATATTTTCACGCAATGTTAATTCCTCATTTGCATACTACATATCTCGGAATTTACACATTTCAATTTATTTCTTCGGAAAATTTTCGCGTCACTTAATCGGAAATAATTTACAGTTAATTGGATTTGTCACATAAACGTTGACACGTATTTCGCAAAGTCCGACTGAAGCTGTCAAATCATGGATGCTGAATATGTGCTGCATTTACATTTCATATACCACGGACGTCATAACATACAGGACGAATACATTGTATAATGAATGGTCGAATTAAATAAGGAACAATACAAATTATCATTAACTTGTTAATGCTTTCATATACAAATACGAAATGAATTTTATAATATATTAAATAATACTAGGGCGTAGTCGTGCGTGTGATGTATATACGCACGGGCGAATGAAAAATCGTGGTCGGTATAAAAAAATGCTAAAGAATTTATGCAAAAAGTTTCTATCTACTACAGGGTGGCTGTAGATTAATATATGTACAATGTAACGTAAAAGAATTCTCATATACACAAATAAAAGACACGAGTAGGTATTCGTTTCCTGTCACTTAAAATTATAATACATGTGTTATAAATAAATGAGTCGTCTTTTCAGTGTGTATTATTTAATGCGTTATTTTGTATTACCTAAACCGATGGTTAGTAATTGCGCAGACGTATGAATCGGTATTGGCGAAGTTTATGGCATCGCAGGAAAACCCACATTCGATACTATGTGAAATTATAGTAAGTGTTGAAATCCTCGATTCACGACCGAACTAGCGAAAAAAAGAAACAGATAGAAATAACCCTACAGGTTAGTTCCCCCTCGTACAACCGCTCGCTCTGTGTAATATCTCCATAATAAAAATTTCCTCGCGATTTTAATCTTTTACACGTGCACCCTCAATAACGTTCACTCTTATCGGCACTTGTACGACATTGACTTTCATATGTTAGTAACGCTATTGAAAATTACTTGCAATGACAATACCTACGTCTTAGAAATTCCTCTCCTTACGAAATAGTCTTACAAATTACAATTGGACCAAGTGTACGTCGAGGTGCGACACTTCGTACGCGATTACCCATCGAAAAACCGGAAGTCGTGACTACATGGCCCGTTAAGTTACTTCTGTGACATTGACCTCAAAATTGAAAAAAAAAATGTTATCAATTCGTTCGGTATATCCTATAAAATAAAACAGAAAATAATGCGCTTATTTCGAGATTAAAATTAACTAAATGCGGCAGAAAACTTATGTACACGTTTGATTCGTAGAATGCGCGCGTTAAAAATTACCGGAAACTTCAGTTCCAACATGGCGTCCGGTGGTACCAATTCCGCGTCGCGTTTAAGAGTAGAACGGGCCCGTCAGTGTAGAAAGAAATGAATTAAATATGTGAAATGTTAAGTGTCTTAGGAAAAAAGAAATACCAAGGATCACGCGATCTCGTCTGCATCGAGCGAGTGTAAAAGACAGACGTAAAATTTTAAATAGAATAATGCCTACGTGACGGTACGTTATACAATGACTGCCTATACTTCGTACAAGTATAGCGCAAATGTATAAGTGACGATTTTTTCTTGGAATATATACACGCAGGTTATGTTCTATTTACGAAAACATATTTATAACTCACTTTAGCTATCATACATCATATTTCACATAATTTCGTTAAGTTAAAGTATACTAGAATTCATTGAATGAACTGATCGTTTGGACATACTGAGCTTTTCATAGTAATTTAAAAAAATGCATGAAAAGCCGGTAGCTTCCGTCTTTTAATTATTGCCTCATTTAACTGTAAATTTCAGATAAAAATGTGAGGTATAGATATATACATATATAGAGCGACGTTTGTAGAGCGACCAATGGCATTACGTTTAATGTTCCGAGACATATTAGAAAGCTGTACGCTTGAATTATTATTATATCTTCTCTGTCTATTTGATTTGAACATTTGTTTATATCAACAGTTTCTTAATATGTTCTTCACCTTTACGAATAATCGCACTTGCCGCTTCGCAAAGATCGCTCTGTATATTATAAAATTGACATTTTTCATGCGGCAACGTACACTATAAATGTAGATCGCCATACATTTCATACATGCCGATCATTATTATTCTTACAATTTTGAAATAATTTGTCACATCGAAGTTGTACATTAAGATTTAACTTAGTCAGGCCATGTAAATGTATCACAACTATGTACGCATACACACACACATACATATGCACTCGTCACATACAAATTATAGTTGATAGAACAGATGTCTCTGTATCTATCCTACCAACAATACTCATGGAAGATACACACATTATTCATTTTCATTCTCTGCTGCTCGACTTACTCGTCAATTCGTTTATATCACGCTCCATATTTTGACACCTGATTCAACGTATTTTCAACTAGTTATGGATCACATTTTTTTAATCAACGAATTTCAAATGAGAACAATTCCGATTAGTATTATCGAATCCAGGAAATTTGATGCCGCACGGTGTGAATTACGCTACTGATGCTACGTTCAAATCGCAAGAAATATAAAACACCGTGCCGAGTGGAGAAATCTATGCCAGGCGCCAGGAACAAGAATTGTTTATTTATCGTGACTCGGCTTTCGTTTTCGGTGGCCTGAAAGCTTTCAGTTTCTTCGCTTTCTTTTGTTTCGTAGCACTAGAACCAGATTGAAACGCTTTCCAACTGTCGACTCTTGATTGTCGTGATTCCTCGAAATTCTTTTGCCATTCGCGTTCTAACGCAGCCTGCGCTTCTGCGGACAGCTCCTCTTCTCGTTTCCTCTTACGCTGCTCTGCGTCTCGCGTAGCTAATTCTCTCCTACGCGAGGAAGCGAACGAAATCATTTAATACAAGTATATGGCTATCCTTTTGAGACAACACTTTGTATCGTTTATATCGTTACCAACCTTCTTCGCTCCATATCGGCGAACAGTTTCATTGTCATAACCCAAACTGCGTGTCTATAACCCTCATCTGTTTCTTCCTCGAGCATAGTCGTACCTTCAGGCTTTCCTTCTTTTTTCAGTTTCTTTTTTTTCTCTGCAATCTGACAAATTGTTGGACATTACGTGTACTTCTTCGAACGAATAAGAGTTTTATATTTTGATTTATACCATGTGATCCGTGCGAGCTTTGGCCTCTTCGATGACATCCATACATTTCGCCCTAGTTTCTTCGTTCTCCAATGTTTTCCACGCCTTATTAACAACTGCGAAGAAAAACACAGTTTATCGGTCACAGTGTATCTACAACTAAACTCGCAATGACTACATACTTTCGAACGCCTGTTGTGCACGCTCTGCGTCATCTTGATTTTTGTCAGGATGCACCAGAATTGACATCTGTAAAACAGAAGCAATTGAGTACAATGCGTAGCCTCGACTATTTTCTTAAAGAGAACCTGGGCCAGCGAACTTACACGTCTGTATTTCTTTTTGATTTCCTCTATGGAGGTGGATGGATCGACTTGCAGTACTTCGAAAGGGTTTAAATTAAAGTAAGATGATCCAGGTCGAAGTAGTCTGTCGATTTGTTGCTTAGGAGTTAATACTGAATCCCTTTTTTCTATTTCTTTCACCTAGAAACATTAGAATTCCGTAGAAGCTTGGGAAAACAACTATGTGTTTAGGCGCGCGTATATTCGCATAGGTTAAGTTTATTTATAACTCGAACCGTTCGGCGGAGAAGAATTTTGCTCGCTACAGTTTAAACAATATCGGGTATTACTTATTAATTAAGGAAGAAACGGTGGCTTAGTGTGCTGGAAATTGTATTTATTCCTCTCGCTAAATGCATACAAACTGACGTCTGTTAACCTTTAAAACATAGTGTATGTGTTTATGATTATATAATCGAAAATTATATTGAAAAGTGATGGGCGCGAGAAGTTATTGCAACGTTAGGACGTCGGTCTAAATCTTTACATACTTCTGAATAAAATTCATTGAATTCGTCCTCTTTCTTTGTTGGACAATCACTGGATATATTGGAGTTGGTAGCAGCCATCTTGATTGTTACTAACTTTCATATCAATAGTGGTGCCGCCTATCAGCGTTATGAATACAGTAATTGTTATTGTTTGTTTACTAAATAAGGACAATGTAAATATAGCGTGTTTACGCGTGTCTTATCAGAGTTATTAAAAATCTGAGTGGAATAGCATAAACAACTGATTAGTTTGATTAAGTCATGCATGAAGTATTCATTGACTCTAGAAGCATAAAAATCTTCGATGCTTGTAGTAAACGACGATCAAAAAATATTTTTAAGTAACTATTCGCAAGGGTTGAATTAAAATAGGGTTCAGTCTGGTGGAATTCAATAAAGAGTCATTTAATGTTTTATAATATTTTATTAACAAAGCTTAACAACCAATAAACAAGTGAAGTTTCATTAGCTGTAACAAAGATGTACCTATTAGACGAAATAAAGGTCGTACATTCAATATACATCGTAGCGTGAACCATGGTTTCTTTTTTCAAATCAATGAACTATGGTCTAGCCTTTAATGCTAATCTAGCATTGTACACATAAACTACTAGCTATCTTCCTTCAGGGAGCATAGAATACGTAAATGGGAGGGTGGAAACACTAGCACGACACTATTAACATCTAGCATATGTTACGTATCACTAATCTAGTAGCATGATGTCTATGGCTAATCAGTTTACGATTGAACACCGGTTCGTACATAAACGCGTTACTTTTCCTGGAGACTATGAGGGCCAGTCTGTTTAAGGAACGCGATTACAAACACACATATTCCTTGTAACATTTCCCTTGCTTCCTAACATACGTCACGTTCATCTTTTAACTATAGTAACACGTATTGCAAACTAATAGTTTCACTTACATCGACGTTACACGATTCGTCATCTATTTTCTACTTCTCCTCCCTAGAATCTTAACGCATCAGCTGCTGTTTAAACGTTTTGTAGCGCAGAAAATCGAAGTTCGTTAAAGAAACTATTACCGAACAAGTAAAGAATTTTGTATTCTTTTTCTTCTGATAAATGGGGAAATTATTTTTTGCTGAAGTAATTCTGGAACGAATTTTCTTTATGTTGGTAGTTTGAGATACTCGCGAGGTTTGAATTGAATTTTACTTAATAAATGGGGCAACAGCGAGGTGTTAAGATTCTATTCCTTCGTCGAAGCAATTATTAAAACATCAAAAATGTTAGCTGATCACGAAACAGTCGGGACACCGAGGTTCTCTTGGACGAGGGGTTGTGTATATTTTTCGCGCGCAGCTTGAAGGCATCAAAATACGAAACGACTTCTTCAACGTCTAAGGTAATTTGTACAGAAACTTTGTATCTTTTGCACATTTTCAAAACATTGAAAATTATTGGAATTTTAGAGATTAAGTAAACCGTGTGTAATATATGTTTGAGACACTGGAAGAATAAATTCAGTATTAAATAACGATAAAATAAATTCATATAAATTAGTATAATTATTAAAGAAGACATTTTGTTAATTTTAATAAAACCTACATGTGTCAAAATGGTAACAAAATGGATAGAAAATTTATTTAGCGCCATTTGTGGCGGTAACTTCAAACGAAAGCAAAATTCTGCATATATTTATGTCAATTTATCTGATTATTTTTCTGTGCTGATCTATTTTCAAGGTGTTTCCCACATTATTATATTACACCCTGCACACGAAGCTTGCGATTGTTTGAAATATACAATCTTCTCTAACTGTACTTTCGCGGACTTGACGAAGTACAGTTTGCAAGATGCCCATAAAGACTGTTTCCCGAGTTTCAAACTAGGAACGATAGAAGTTGGAACAACACAATACACGATTATAATATAGCTGTACAATTATGCATCCCTAAACAAATCCGACCTCACGGTTCTACCGTAACGAACACACAAACATCACAACAGCTTGACACTTTTCTTCTTTTTTTTTATCATACGTGACTACATGTATTATAAATTCTACACGAACTAGCGATAAATGGTACCAACGATCGAAGTTCGAGAAGCGTTTGCCGAACAATTACTACTTCAATCGTTTCGAAGGCGTCTGCCGACTTTGAAACGTGCGCGTTTAATAAATTCTGTACGTAGGGGCGTGCAAGTCGGTGCATCGACATCCATTAACTATATAGATCGCGTAATTGTGAATGGTAATTAATCAATCATAGAGCACAGTTCTGCGGAATATATTCTTCGGTTACATTTACCGTGGAGATTGACTCAGTTGCGAACCCCTCTAATACATCTTCAGCTTTATTAAACCGCACGTTTTTTTTTGCAATGAAGTACAGAAAGCTAGCTGCTCTAACGATATCTAAACAACTCTTGCTATACGATGGTACTCTAATAGTAATTAAAATCAATCACCGTGTCGAAGGGTAGTACAGAAGAACCTATCGTAGCTACGCTGTGACCGCGGACAGGGAAACAGAAGCCTAGAATTTCACGCTAACCGTTATGAAATTAGAAAACTCTATCCCCCAGCTTCCTTGGAATCTTTCGATGGACAGTGATCCCACGCGTGGAATACGAAAGTAAAAATCTTTTCCATAATGGGACCGGGAGCGTCCAGAACGGCATAACGCGGCGTCGTGGGTCACGTTAATCGGAAAATATCACGAGGACATCATAATTCATTTACGAAACTGTTTGCTCGAAGACAGACGTCGCGTGCGATCCGCGCAAGGAACGAGCAGTGTCGATGGAGGTCTTCATTTAAGATTTCCGCGAACTTCCTCACGAAGTTTCTCTCAAAATATATATATATATATTTATATGTATATATTTTTTCTCCGTAAAAATTTACATCTATGTAACTTATCGATATGCACTCAAAGCTTATCGTTATAAAGCGAATATGTATATCTCACTTGGATGAAAAGTCGTTTAGACATATAGATGAGGCGTACGCCGTGCAGCGTATGCACAGTTAGTTGGTTATAGACACACAGATTGGTCGAATTCCCGTTGGTGGATTCACAAACACACTTATCATGAGCGCCAAAAGATATCCAATAATTGAGTTCTAGCGAGAAGCTACAAGTTAGTTTTGGCGGCCGATCAACATTATCATCGTACACTTACGCGTATGGAACCAGCGGATAATGGTCCTTTGATTTCAGAATCCATCCTCGCTCGTTAGTCACGATCGCTGGTCTCCTTGAAATAGAAATTTAACGGTCTCGTCGTGGGATACAGAAGTGTACCAGGCGGGCGTACAAACTTCTAATTATTTGACTGATTTTTTTTTGTTTCGTAAAAAATGTATGTCAATGTGACCTTTTCTTTTTCTCGGTTCGCTCGTATAAATTGCGTTAGCCTATGAACGTATCGTTACGCGTAGCTTAGAGTGCGAGGAAAGTGTAGCCATGGAAACATTTATTGCAGAAATATCGCATTTTCAAAGACCTCTCTTAACAATGTACCTCGGGAAACCAAAGCACCATTGAATGTTATACATTTCGATACGACATTAACACAGTTAGTACGTCTAGCATATACACACTCTTTAAACACATTAGGTAGATCTCTCATATCTGACATCTGTATAGGTTCATCATAATTATGCTTACTGTGACATAATAAATTGTCCGTTTCGCTGGACTGATAATCTCCACCTTTACGCATCATGAAATAATTAATTCTCTTTATAGAATATTTACAAACAATGAGCTCTGTTGAATGTAATTTGAAAATGAGAAACGCTTTTAGAAAATTAATTTTCCCGATAAAATTTTAAATAATTTATTCATTTCTCTGTTACTTAGTATCGTCTGAGATTTTGATGGATAAACGGCGATCAGTCCAGCGAAATGGAACTCCGTCGACGATGTTACATACAGCACCCTATATAAAAATTTCACTGAAACATTCACAAATATATGCTTTTGTATAACGCTATATATATATTCTTACTTGCACACACACGTATAAACTTTCGAAATCTATTTGGCACTCTCCTAGTTTCATGGAAAAGGCGAGCACGCTTGGCTATATTCATCAATTCAAAGGCATTGCATTTGAATAGGGAGAGTTGGGGCACTTCGATGTAAGGGGCACAATGAAATATTATTAGCATCTTGATATCCTTAAACATATAGAAGTTCAAAACATGATCACAAGATGACACCTTATAAGCAATCGTTTTAATATAACGCGTGTCGCTGTGCAGTCAACAATGCGTCAAAAGTAGCAGCGAACGTGTTTTCGTTGCTGTGTACTAAAGTCGTACGTATAGTACAGAAGTTTTGCTTGTTTCGGTTTATCATCGATGTTAAAGGCAAGTTATTGATTCTAGGAATGTTTATTTTATTTATTTTCTGATGATCATTTTTAGTTATTTGTAAAATATTTTCGAGAATATACCCTTTGGGGCACTATGATACATACAAAGGTACATAGGGTGTACCAAAGTGCTCTGTTTTTGTGCAATAATGCCTCCATTGATCTTAATCATTTGCTTTTTCGTTTTTACAGCAGAAATGGGTAGCAACTACGTACCTAAATATAATTTGCAATGAATACCAAATACTTAAATATTACACTGAATAATTACTATTAAAAAAAATTCTTAAGAATCTTTTGTTTTTGTTTATTATTACGGTTGCCTTACTTGTGATGACGTTATTTTCGTTATGCGTTTTCAAAGAGGAAAAGAGAGATTATTCTTAAGATTTTCGTTTCTAAATTCATAAAAGAAAATTTAAAAATTGTGGAATCCTAATTAATATTCAATGTGCCCCGTCCTGTATTAATGTACCCCCGTCTATGAATCATTGTACCCCACCTGTGGGGCAGATTGATGCAAATCTCATTATTTAAAGGAACGTTAATAACTATATTTTTCATACTTCGTATAGCAAATCCAAGCGTTATTTAAACTTAGAATAAATTGTTAACAAATTGTTATATAAATCGTGCCACTAATATTCACTTGTCGAAAGTTATTTAAGTTTGAAAAAAGTGCATCAATCTGCCCCAACTGCCCCTATAGCTTTACTCTTTCGCTACACATACGTTTACTTTACAACTATACCTTAGGTATTCCTTACATTAGTACGATAATTGGTCTAAGAAGGTATTGTTTGCATAAAAAATATCAACTGTGGCTTCGCGACTGAATTGTCCTAAGATAATTAGTAAATACCTTTGTTGTATAGTGTATAGTTATTCGTAAATAGAATTATGACGATTTGATTTTTGAAAATAAATTATAGCGACATTAGTTTCATTTTCCACGATTTTGGTCTTTACGTCGATAATAGTATAAATACAGTGTAATAAATTGACATCACAGAAATAATACTCGAAATGTTTTGACACAATTTTGATCTTGAAATGTTCGCGTAATACATCTTTTGATTCGCAGCGTACGCAAATATGTTTGATTATTCAGAGAGCTGCTCGGCACACGAGAGATATCGCCTGTGCGTCAAGACAATAAAATTACGAAATATTCATAGAAAAGAAGTTGCTGTTTACCAAGCGATAGTTTTGTTCCTTGTATTGTGAAAATTTGTTTAGATGTGGTACGTTTCCTTATATGCACACGTTATAGAGTAGGATAAATATCTACGACAACAGCGCTATTCTAAACAACCAGTATAGTAGGTGTCTTTAAGTAGATTTGCTGGATGCAGAGAACAAAATTTCCAATGTATATTATTCCTCCTTTCCTCCATATAATTTTGTCGTTTTCAAATTTCCATCTATCAATGTCCATTCGATTTAGCTTTTGATGTTCTCCGAAATATACTTGGACGAAAATGTATACAAATGTAAAATCATCATAGAATATGCGACAGTCTAATCGGTAATCGCGCAAGCTCATCATTTCATTTCTGATAAACTGAGAGCAAATTGACGCGATTGAAATGAACACTCGTCAAAAAATATTCTCTCCCGTTGAAAAATTTTAATTTTCAAATGTAGAAAGTTCATTTCACTTTGATTTATCAGTTAGTTAACGTTCAATCTATATTATCAATATATAAATTACTTTCTCGATATTAGTCATCAGGGGTATGCGTTTCGACGACTTAATTTTTCATATTAATTCCCTATGTTTACCTGTACCCAGCATTTCCGTGGACAGCATGTAAGATTCTATTATATCTGTCTCGCTATTTAACGTAACGTATTTTAATTGGAGTGCGAGGATGGTTTATATGCAGTACAAGGGATTACAGTGTGGGTCACTATGGCATCGTCACACATTGCAAGGGATCCAGCGACGTGGATCATCTTGACGCTCCAATGTGTGTCGCGCACTATATTTTCCATTTTGATTTCGAGCCATCAGCCATTTTTTTCCTTATGTAGTACTTACGTGGTAGGTTACTTGTTATATTTACGACTAGGTCTTAACGATTATTCGCGCGGTAGATTCTTAAAGGCTGTCAAGTGTTTTGTCGGAAATCAGAATTGGTATCACAATGGCGCGTAACAAAATACGTATTTCCGCGAGGAATGCCTGGCTTTGTGAAATGGCACGCGAACGTTGATTTTATCCACTGTGTATTCGAACTTTATTCGTTTAATTGCGAATCAGCGACGTGTCGTGTTTAAATATAAATTTGTGTCGTTTCACTCGCATCTATATCTCGAAATTTCAAGTCTGTTTGATCTTGTGATTCGTAGTGTATAATTGAGTGACCTGTTCGCTATAGCGAGTGAGTAATTGTATGAAACACTAACAGTTAATAGTTGATGTGTTTTGATTTGAAAAATAAGTTGAAAGAATTATATTAAATATTGTTTTTGATTCGTAATGTTTGAAGCTTCCACAGCATGAGCTGGTACTCGCCTTTTTGGAAATATATTTGAACATTTTGCCAGCATTTGCCAACTTAATCAGGTGTCTGATAACGAAGTGGTACACATTCAATGATGATATAAACTATTATAAACAGTCGAACGTTTCAAACAGCAACAATTGCTTTTACTATTTAATAGCAAGTAGGAGCATAGACGGTATATTTGAAAAGTTCTCTGTCAGACTTTATTCCGCGAGCACTAATACAGATATATGCTTCAAATTTGAATATAGTGTGTTTTACTGACTCTGTTACAAAGAGCTCCACGAAAATGTGATAACGATACCGGCATAATTATCTTACTAATTGTAAGCTTTGTCATATAAAGAGGCTTTGCTGTATAGAAAAGTATACTTTATGCTCTTCTTAAAAGAGTATAACAGGATGTTGATTAAGAATATTAAGTGGAATTGCTGCAAAATCCTGCCCAGCAATTTTACTCGCAATAATGTTTAAAGAAATACATATTTGAAAAGTTACAGCCAGATAGAATTCCAGTGATATTGGTTCAGAAAGTGTGTCTGACCATACACAGTCCTTATTCCCTTGCTCCCTCGCGCTCTGCTTCTCTCCCATTCTGGTTGCACGGTTCAATCATGCTTTTGTGTATTTTTTAATTTATACGTGCGTTATTTAAAATATTGTTTCAAGTAAACATAGTTTCCCAGATCAATAAGAGCAGGATATAGAAACTTATCAACAATTTCACTTAGGATTCTCAGATTATCCATTAATATTCTGTTAGGAAGAAGACAAAGATTCTCTGTATTACATCAAATAAAATAATCCTCTGTGGCTTTGAATTGATACACAGCAAATTGAAATGTATCTTATTTACATACGTACATACGTTACAAGAAAAAAGAAATAAGTACTATCACCGTCATGTTCAATTATAGTTTCCTGGAATTTTGCGAGAGTTGTTGTAAAATATACCGTTCACGTATATTCGCACGGTTTCATGTTAACATGTAAATACGTATGGATATGTGCATATGTATGTATGCATCTATTTTTTACACGTATGCAAATGTGACAATGACGATATGTCCGTTACATCCAATTTAACACGTACACAATTTGAAGTCCATATGCATCCATTCGTTTTAATATGTCATAACATTATGCGCGACCTATGGCTAACATGGGTTTAATATACAATGTAGGTATTCATAATTGAAGACGTGCAGTTTCTTTAACAGACTTTTAAAAAAGAACGTGCGTGGGATATTGTTAATCAACTGCTTCCTGCGTGAAAGGAATACGATCATAATTTTCTGACCTACCAATCAATTTTATTTAACAATTCGCATTGGTAAATTGAGAAAAATAAAAGAGCTGCATAACTGTGCAATGACTTATCTTAAGAAATTATTCAGTAAGGAATAATTTAACTTATACGAAATAGAATACTGTCAATAGATACAAATCAATTTCGATTGAATCTATTTGCTTTCCCAAATTTGCCTTTGCACGCTTTTCCACGAATATCAACGCGATACAGCGCTGTCCACAACTCGCTATTCAACTCTAACCATCGACTTAAAACAATCAGTGCAATCCCTTCGATAACATCGATACGGCATTTAGTATGTCAGTTACACTATCACATAGAACATCGATAATTCACGGGTTAATAATTTTTACGCCTAAGTATTTACGGGGTATAGGTGAGACAAAAATCGTGTGGTGGTGTGTTGCGATTTAAGAAGTGGTGCAGGATAGATATTATTATTTAACTAGACTCCTACGGTTTGTCCTGTTTGTAGGTAAAGAGAGGTCTCCTTTGCTGAACAAACTATTATTGGTTCACGATACTTACAGCGACGTCGCGTATTACGAGAATCGTATAGCAGGAAGCAGAATATCGACTTTTCACATTTACCTCCCTTACTTGGTAATCTTCAACCTCACCAGCACACGCACACGGTGTAGTTTCACACACACGCGCACAGATAACGCCGAGGGGAGATACATCTTACAAATCTACGGTTTTTCAGGTTCTTTCCTCTTTTACGAGGCCGATATCGGCTGCCTTAATAAAAACCTTACACCGCGCGGAGCGTTTACACGAAACCGCTGCGGGTGTAACCTTGTATTTTGTGTTTCAACGTGCAAGCGGCTATTCCGATCGAGATCAGAAACTAAGGTGATCGGTTAGGGTTCTTCTATGTTGGAATCACTTCACTCTCCGCTACCTGGTGCTCCCCTCGAATTATATTCCCTGACTCTGCAATTCGTTACTCTTAAAATTGTAACTTCATAGAATTAAGTAGCCTTCTTCAACCGGAATCAGCAACCGGGAATGAAGAAGACCTTGAATTTCCAATATTACCTCCTCTTTTCCTTAAAGTACTCATAATTCAAATGTTTCCATTTAATCGTCACCAAATAGCAGGTACATCGTGGTCGATTTCGCGGCGGACATTCGACCACGTCGCCTAGCCTTCATTCCAACACACGAAGTACTTCTAAAATCCCTTCCTTAATTATAAATGTCCGAATGAAATTCTACCCTCTCGTTTCTTCTTCCGTCGATGTTACATCTCGCTGTTTTATACAGCTCCGTGTTACGACAGATCATTCTGTTGGCGAGCGAAAGTAACATCCGCGCAATTATAATAAATATATGCAGGTAACTAATTGCTTCTTATGAACTGGTATCGGTTGAACGTAGCCAGGTGATAGGGTAAATTATTTTAATCAGTGCGCTGTGGATGCCGATGTGTAGGTGTTCGTACAGAGACAGGTGTGAAATAAATATATATCGAACCCACGGCGATCGATCGCCGCACGAAAGAGTGCCCTGCACGGGCTTATGTAGTTTGTCTGCTTCACCCCCTTCACCAGCGACCACGCGTGGACCCCTTGTACAATAGGTAGATTTTTACAGGGTCATGCGTGGCGAACGGTGGAGGGGGTCTGGCCGCTATGCTTGGTCCACCTCGTGACAAACCTCCATGTAGTCTGGGTTGTGCATTATGTCCTTTATCATGTCCTTTAGTATCGGGTAACGAGGAAAGATTGGATACACCTTTGAGCTATTGTACTCCTCCTGCAGCAAACAGTGCATTAATCACGCTAACGCGATAGATACGAGGACGTGCCTGCATTCTAATTTCTGAATGGGAATTGCACGAAGCAAAGCCACACTATTTTGTCCCATTTCGGTCGGGGGAGCAGAATTGGCTTGGTTTCGAGTAAATTACTTTTAGTTATTTGCGCGACCTACCCTCTGCAAGGAAGGATGTAACGTGTCTGATTTTGGGTAAAATGGGTTTGTGTCAGAATATTTGTCGCTGTGCGGCAAATTGGTAGAAGTTATATTTTTAACAGACTGGAGTTTTTGCTTGGGGTCTGGAAAATGGAGTTTATATTTTCTACTTTTCTGTGGGAGTATGTAAAGGTTTTGCATGAACTTGGAGTGAACAGGGAGGTGCATTATTACGTGTAGGTATATGTTTTATAATAGTATAATGTTGATTGAGTTCCATTTGACTTGAAATACTTTTATGATCAGTGAACTTGCGTCTTTCTGTATAAAATTACCTTCGATTACTATTACTCAATTTGGTAACCTTATTTGAAGGGTAAGGGGGAAACCGAAGAATGCCCATTTTTGGCGATTTTGCGATTGTGGAATCTACAGAATTGTGGAATCGTAAATGGTTATAAAGTTCAAATGCCCCCGTAAGATAACGTTAAAGTTTTGGTATATGTAGATACTGACTAAAATTGTTAAAAATAGATAATGTCCACTCTGCACTGGAACAAAACACTTAATTTTCTCGATATAGCTATTTTGTGACAATCCCTGTTCTTCCCCTTACTCTTCAATTACCCTTTATTTCACTTCAAACCATATAAAAAATAAGCAAAGTCAAATGAAAACATACTTATATCGTACTTTAACAATCAACAATCAGTTGCCACCGAAAGCATTAAACTGCAATATTTCGAGAGCGAAAGCAAGTAACTTATGTCAATTTGCCTTACAACCACCGATATTACGTTCATTTCTTTCGTCATATGAAAAACATGTCCTACATTTCTTCACGGTCGTTAGAAGAATAAGTCACCGTACAGCATAGCCCCTTCCAAGTAACGCATTAAAACAAGCCGACCGAAAAACCACCTGCATAAATCTCGGTCGAAAAAAAGGTCCATCTGATGGATTAAAAACCACGACTCGTACCGTGCATCGCGGGATACACGTATTTCCTTTCCCGTTCTTTTTTTTCACGACCTAAATATCGCTGCCCTGAAATACCCGCGAATTTTTGTATCTGATACACATGATTTACGGCGACTTTTTCTGCTGACGCGACTGGTGCCATTGCCGGGGATGGAGCCGGTTAAGCCGCGACCGATAGAAAGCTTGCTTTGGTGGACGCCACGATATTGAACACCTGAATCCTCCAGCGATAATGCGATTTACTCTCTTACGGCCGTGAGATAGCGTGAAAGAGTGCTCCTCGCCCGGGGCCACCTCTTATTCGATGGAGAAAGATTCCCATAAGTTTTCTCAAGAGCAAAAATGGCGGCCACTATTTCATTGCGTCGAGTGTCCTTCCATGGTTAATCTGCTTCGACGTTGGGGGGGACGGAGAAACGAATGCGATCTTGGTGAATAGAAAGAGGGTGATAGGGATGCAGAGGGCGTCGCGGAGCAAGCTTTTTAGCCATCACGATTTCACTACTCCAAGAGGCGCTTTCAGGGAATGTTTACTGACTTTATCGAGCCTCAATGAGTGTCGGGAGCTGAGGACCAATCGTATTGTGCTTGGCTCACTCGATCATAAATACCTTTAAATCTCGGATGAGATTTCTCAGTCCTGTGTATTTTTTCAGCAGTCTGTAAAGATCGTTAGTCATTTGGGTGTTCTCTGCTTCGATCTGGATTGTTGTCATACCTGTATGTATTAAAAGAAATGTATTAATTGGTCTGTGTTTATCGTAATTTAATTGCTGTAATTTATTATAAGCAGGTTTAAAAGAAGTTACTTTGGGTGAAGGACTTATCAGTCAGAGTAATGTAGATACTGTACTCGGAATAATTTATTTAAATAATGTTAAAATAGCAGAAATGGAAATTGACTTTTTAAGAATTAGGTAAATAGAAGTATATTCATGAAACGTCATTTCTCTACTGAAAATTCTATATTAGAAAATTATTTCATCTGCAGGGAATCATAAAGTTGTTTTCGATCGCACACTTTGGTACAGGTTTATAATTGATCGTTATTAACTGCGTAATTATTTTTGATAGTACACGAAGCAATCAACAAGGATTGTTTTCAATCAAGCATGTTACTACTCTGTAGGGGCAATTTTGCAAAGCCTGTAATAATATTGGAAGCTAGTGCTACAATGTCACAACCGATCTCCTTCTACCCCTATCGTACATGTATGATGGACGGTGATATATTATTCATGCTTGGAAAGTTTCCAAGCGACAAGACAGCTATCGATTCCTGTCTTTTCCGCACAATTTGTGCAACGAGAAGACCGTGCGTTCAAGTGAGATAAATAGATGTTCGTGTTTGCCTGAATTTTATTCTCGACGTTCCCCCTTCGCAAATATTGAATGATTCCTTTAAACAACACACAAAATGTGGAATAATAATTCGATTGGACAGCGGCGAAGAAATCCAATATTCAGAAGAATCAACAGAAAAGCATCAAATTCCTCAAAATAACATTCCTGCGCATTTCAAACTCTTCTAAATCACAAAATAAACAAAACCTTAAAAAAATCAAACCACATGGAAATAAACACTTCAAAAAGAATATACAGCTTGGTATTGCAAAAGAGTCGAGTACTCAGAGTATAAAATAAAACAATGAAATTTTTATGCAGACTGTTCCAAAATATACAGGGTTGCACCGATTTTCTATAGCACATAGAGAAATCGATGGGAAGGGTAGAGTAAATATTTCTGATAACAAGGTAAAATACAAAAACTTCTACCAAGCGAGCAGCGGGAATTCAACAATAATTTCAACTCACTTTCAAGTCTCTCGATGCGTTCTCGTTTCGTCTCGGCCTCCTCGGCTAGACGGGCTGAGGTTTTCACGCCCTCCCCGCTCTTGTGGGTCTTTTCCATGATGGAGCACGCGCGCAGGACAAAGGCAGGCACGGTTTCCTGTTTTTCCTGCTTCGGTATATCTACCAGCGTCCAGTATTGGGTCTCTAACTTAATCACGTCCTGGAAAGGTAAAACCGCAGACACGCTGTACACATAGCGAGGCCCTGAAGGGATGAAATAAGAGCGCGGGGAAAAAGCGGAGGAAAAATTAGTGTCCTTCTTGGCTGGCTACCTTCAGCCATTCGATCTTTCCATCTGCAATGACACTTTCAACGAAACGAGCCGTGACAAAGAGAGCCGCAGCTTTTATTTGGAAAGCTCTTGCCCGCTGTGACTGATGTAACGTGTACCTTGGGAGGAACTTATATATATATCGCTACTCGACTTGTCTGGTTTAACAGAGTTTCTTTCCAAGCCTCGGAAGGCCGTAGTTTTTATCGGACTAGTAGAAGGCTGTGCAAGAAAACGTTCCCAATCCGAAAATTCTAATTTTACTGAAACTTCGTGTAGGGGAGAGTCGTGCAGTACCGACCAGCTTACAGTACCGACCAAAGCTAGTTCTCGCTTCTTCAACCAAATATTAACACTTTATTTGAATTAACCAATGGAAATCACAATTCTCTATAACCTATTTCGGGGCCATATTGTTTACTCCATTGCTCTCGATGTTCTACGGCATTAAACGCACACGTTGATATTGAGTGGGTTAAAAGTTATTTTTTAAAGCTAATATTTTGTTTCTCGTGTAAGTAAATGATTTTGTTCTATTATGTATACTATCTCTAGTCCATTAAGTTTAATAAAACGTCCTGATTTTGCAATATTTTTTCTACATAATATACCATTATCTAAAATGTTGCCCCGTGTTTGTCGTACAGTACCGACCATCCAACTGTCGTGCAGTACCGACCAACAGACTCTGTCAACCAGTAGAGAACAAAATTTTCTTATCTCTGCATTCAATCTGTTAGCAACTCAGATTAGTTTATAAGATGTTCATTTAGCCTTTCTACTACCTTTTCCCATAGAAAAATAAAGTATATAAGGATAGGTATCATAACCTAACAAACAGGAAGCTAAGATTTAATGAAGAAGTTATCCAGTGTGTTATTTGCAAGCGAAGGTGGGCATTAACTAAATAAAAAATTATGTAAATAAGGATCAAATAAAAGTTACTTTAACTTTAGATTATTCGACGAACAAAGTTAATTTTTTTATTCGATCAGAATTTATTTGAAGAATAAAGTTAATTTTTTTATTCATTATTCGAAATTTTATTTAGATAAAAATTTTTCCTATCTCTGTTTGCAAGGAATCATTTGACAAGGATTGGGTGCAGCGTACCGTATGTGACGGTTGGGCACACGTCGAATACACAGATCAGGAGAATATGTATTAATTATCTGACTTGCGAGTTTGTACAAATAAAATTTGAAAAGAATCTTGTATTGTACTAGTTAAATGTCTTTATTAACATTATTAATCATTTAGACCTAAAAATCTACTAATTTAATAGTTGGTCGGTACTGGACGACAATTTTTCGTTTCCTAGAAATTACAACTTTTTTACTTTTGCGAATTATCAATTCTTATTATTGAACTTCACAAAAATAGTTTCCCTCCTCTTACTAAGTTCTATCTATACTACAAATACGTTTTTGAATTTTTGATTTTCATCCACTCTACCCCAAGATATAACAAAAAAACTTAGAGCGGTCGGTACTGCACGACTCTCCCCTAAATGTAGAACAATTTACTTTGAAGAGGTGAAATCAACCCTTAAAGTTATCGCACTTTTTTAAATTATTGTTTAACTTATTACCCACTTTATAGAAATGAAAATCATTGTAGGAGAGATTCTAATCACTGACTGAATATGTGAAATTATTAGCTATATTTCAAATATGTATACCTCACTGTGCAAACATGCCTCTGAATCAGAATTAATTTTGAACAATTAGCGAAGCCTGGTAAATGAGAATATCAGTGGGGGGGATTATTCGATTTTCTGTTTAATCGAGTATAATTCATCACTAAACAATGCAATTCTAATTTTGTCTCTGACACTTCCTCTCTCAAACTTTCAACTTGCATAGTCGTGAACAGTGTCCTCAGCTTTCTCCAGGTACGAACGCGAAAGCACAATTACCTTAATCATAAGTTTTAAGAGGTTGTAGCGTTGAAATACATTTCGGACTTGCTTGCTGTTAGTGTATTTGCACATGAGCTCGACGAGGGCACGTTTCGCGATCTCGTAGCTTCCATCCAGGCGTATCCTCACGATTCTTAGTCTTTCGTTCGTTTCGATAACCTCTTCTTTGGTCTGTCCACCTGGATCGACAGAAACGGAAATAACAATGAATCATTTAATCAGATCTAGGTTCCCAGCAACGCCTGGTATGCTTTAATTAATCCCCAATTAATTTGGCAGGGATGCAGCGATGATATTGTAATTACACAGCGTTCCCTCCTGTTCCACCAAAATATCGCAACAATGACATAATTAATAACTACCGCGAGTTTCGTTGGGATAATTGTTAATTTCACTGGAATCCAACGTTCGCCCCGAAAGCCCGATGTTTCGCCGTTGTTTAGCGGAAAACGCGGCAGCGTGGTCAATAATTCTGAAGCTCATCTTATCTCGTAACAAGCATCGTCATTATTTCAAGCATTCTACAACCGCGGTATCGCCTGTTCTCCGGCGAGCTTTGAACTTAATAAGCAACGCAATCTCCGCGTGCACACGCGTGCGAACGCACCCGCTGTCCATTCGCCAGCTGGCTTGATGACATTATTACTTTGAACCGTGCCGTGTACGGTCTAATGGGGAAATTAATGTCGCCGCAACGTCAACGGGAATTCGTTTGCAGTTTTAATTAAAGGCCTCCCTTATCATTCTTACAGCGCATGGCACACGACGAACCCGCGCAGCGGGAGGACATAGGCGCTCTTGTTCAGGGGCAAAGGGCTACTTGTGCTGGCTTAATAATTGCTGTAACGTCGCGTAGGTATTGCAGTAATTTCATGGAAACTTCTAACTCACGGTGCTTATAAATAGTCGGTTTAAATGGGGTTGCTTGAACTTTGTAATGTATTTATCGATTTACAAGTGGATTTTGATGTTTCGTGCGTGAGGCGAGGTGCATTAAATAATTCAAATTAAATTGAGGTGGTGAAGCTTTGTCTGAGGGTGATTTACTGTTTGTAGTTGAATTAAAGAAGTCACTTAGGTCTAATTATAAGTGAAGATATGTATGGAGCTAAACAAAGAGCTCGAAATGTAGGGAGTGTTTAGTAGCTACTCACTAAATTGAGTAGAAGATAATCAATGGATGTAGACTGAGAAATTAGACTTGTTAGGGTTGGAAATTGTTGTTAGATATTCTATCGACGTGGAGACTAGTTAAAGTGTTTATAACTCTATTTTATGTAGGGTAAGTCAGGGTGAGATGGTCATACGAAATAAATGGGCAGTGACAGTATTTTTTAGAAGGAAACGCCGGATTGCGCTTCCTCGACGTGGGTACAATATTCTTAGTTCAAAGTGTTGGAATAGAACGTTTGTAAACCCACTGTGAAATTTATGCTAGTGCTTCAAAATGTTTGATCAATAGTTCGGTCATCTTGTTTGTGTTATTTATGCTGAATATTTTTAATTCTCAAGATGTATTTTCGATAGTGCATTGTTTACAGTGTTTTTAACCTTGAAGTATTCGGGGTTACGTTTGTTAGTCTAAGCAAAATGGGAATCGATATCTTACTAGGGCTTTAAGGGAAAGATGGTCAATTGTGGTCCAGGAGAGCTGGCCATAGCTGTATTTGATGGAATTTCAGATATTTTGGTGTGATTCGGAGAAAATTATTTCGAAACCAAAAAAAACAAGATTGGCTAAGATGTAAGTCATGTGGTGCACAGAGTTTGACACTGTGTGTCATACATGCGGATTGGAAGACTCGCAGCAAGAGCCCAAAGAAGTTATGAGTGGGCAAAAACGAAGGTGAAATAAAAATTGGAAAAAATCTGAAATAACCAGTTAAGGACCACAACTTGTTAGCCTGAAAGGTACATATGACCATCTTTCCCGGACATTAAAGGCGATATGGGCAATGACACTTTTTTTCATTTTTAAAATTTATATATTAAATAATAATTTTTCATGTAGACAAAGGATTTAACTTTTGTCCTACATCATTTTCGTTGCTTTATTTCAAATAGGTTGGCTGTAGCAGACTCTAAACGAAACTATGACCATCTCACCTGGACTTACCCTATGTATTTTACATATTTAATAATTTCAGGCAAAGGGATCAGTAAATTTCAATTGCAAGGATCTGTGTATTTACGCAGGTGCCTATCTTGTTGCACATTTTTCGTCAATTTGGTAAACAGAAATGGGCATTGATTTTCGTGTTGGGAAATCCACCCTTTATTAAGGGGACATTTGAAGTACAAACAGTATTTCTGTCGCATTGTTAAGGTCAACTGACCGAGGATAAGAGCTTCTGCTTCAATTCCATTCATGAAGCTAACGACCGGCTACCTGGCCCGCAGCCAATAGCTTATTTCCAACAGTTGGTACGACCATCTTCATCTCAATTCTCTGCTACTAGGATTCAACCAACAAGTGCGTGCTTCGGTGGTTCCGCTTCCAACAAAACAACTTAAACAGCACGTTTTTCTTCGACTTTTAAAAGCTCGCCAAGCCAACGCTTCACCATTTCCATTTCATTAAAATGTCAACACTCTGTTGTGGACTAATTGTGTGGATGTAATTACTATCTAAAGAAAACTTACTTGAAGTTCCTTCGTCCTTTACATCCTGGACGATCCTCCGAACACTTTGTGTAAATTTGCCCATCAGATTCGTGCCGGCTGTAACAAAGAATTACATAACTGTATAACACAATTTATCTTCAGAAAACTGTGTAAGGTAAAAGACCCAATACGTGGACTCGTTCCAGTAGCTGGACACTGGTGCAAAAGAACTATTTTATTCAATTATTCAAATATTTAGTAAAATATATATATGAATATATTGTACTAAATATTTGAATAATTAAATAAAATAGTTCTTTTTTGGATAAAGCGGATATTAAATGTAATAATCAGTATTTTTGCACCAGTGTCCAGCTACTGGGACGTGTCCACGTATTGGGTCTTTTATCTTACTGTGGTTATCGAATTTGTGATAAAGATTGAATTTAAGCGGAACGCAAAATTTGCGATACTATAGTGCACTATTTTATCAAATTTATTCATAATTGAATATTCTTCGTTTATAATAGAATTGTTTGAAAATAATATAGAATGATGTTAATCTTAAACATTTGGTCACTCCCAACTACTTGGCTTATACAGAAAATTTTTAGGAAATGGGCACGTCTTTGGGAAAGCAGTTTCGTTCCTTAACGAAATAATAACTCGAAATGTTTCTTTGGCAGTTGACGAGGATAACGAAGTTTTTATTAGTAACACTGAAGTAAAGCTATTAGAGTCGGAAGCTTTAGAGCAAGCGTACGCATATTTGCATACATTTATTCGTTTTAGGTAACCGCAGCATTTGCTTTTACGTGTGTACAGTTCCAAGTAAGTACTTGCTGGAATTTCGCAGAAGGATGTAGCCTGTTTTCTGTTTGCGGAACGAGAAAGCAGTAAAATAAAAGCACGCTAGTAGGAATCGGAGATCCGGCACATATTTCCGGGAGGTAAACGTTGCCGTCAAAAGCGGAAATGTCTGCCGGCGGATGTCTACGTTGGTTGACATAAAATGCGATAGCAGGGAAGGGTGAATAAAGCTTCTTAGTCGTAAAACACAGAATTGTTCTTAAGACCACGGAAGTGGGCTTTAAAACTCGAAGCTTTTCAGGCAGATAACACACTGTCTTTAACGCTTTTGTGACTATACAGGTAGGTGGCGTTGTTCGTCACCACCAAATTTCAGGTGTCAAGATACTTTTGTTTCTGTTAAATTGCACGTTTCGGTGCTCATCACTTTATTATATTTATTATATATGTATTTAAATACGCTGATTGAGGACAATAGTTATACGTTGAACTACGTAATATTTGGATTTGGATACTTGTTTGTGAGTATTTGGATATTTGGGTGTTTGGGTACTAACGAGCTGGACACTTGGGTAGGGATTGCAATAAGAAAATTTCCTCAAATATTTACCGGTAATTCGACACTTTTTTACCGGTAATTCGGTAAATTACATATATGTACCAATATAGGGCGTATATGCGTTTTATACCTACGCCGCGCAAGTAAAAGATGCAAGTTACGGTTGCTCGGCCACCGACGAGTGGTTGGAGATCGAAACAGTTGACAGCGACAAGCTGGGCTATCCACGACCAAATCGTTGATTCATTTTATACGAATTAATGTCTTCAACGAAGATTAGCATTGGCGAATCCAGAGGGGGGCGATGGGGCGATCGCCCCCCCCCCCCCCCCAAGAATAATAAAATATATATAATAGTTATTTACTTTTACACGTCCCCCCCCCCCCCCCAAGAAGGGCTCCTGGATCCGCCACTGAAGATGAAGTTGCGATTAGGCGACGAAAGTTGAAATAAGTTATGTTTTTTGCGTGCGTATTTATTAAAAAATGTTGATAAATAAAAAATATTATAAATGGAGAATAGTTTTATTTGCATTTATTTTTTATAATGATTGATTAGACTTTTTTGTAATATTTTTTATTCTATTTTCAATACCTTAAAAAATACCGGTAAATTACCGGTAAACCGGTTTTGATTGAAAATTCTACCGCATTACTGGTAATTGAAAAAGTTGGTAAATTTGCAATCCCAACACTTGGGTGCTTGGATATGTAGGAGCTAGGATACTTGGATGTTTAAACAGTTCGGTAGTTGGATAATTGAACATATTCACCCCCTTTAGACCTTTCTGAAGTTAACTTCATCCCTTTCAAAGTGAAATATATCAAACATACTAAATGGATTCATATTTACATCTATTTTAACTGCCGATTAAATACCACGTTTCGACACGTTCACTTCTGACTGCCGCCACAACCACCATTTGTATAATTCTGATTTCCACGCAGAGAGTACTCTGATGGAAACTACGTAGACGTGGCTAGACATTTTAAGATACGGCCGTGCATCGACTGTAGATTGACGTTACGCTGTCCTATCACGAAATCGTTGGAGCCATGTCATCCGGAATTTGTCCCGTGTCGCACTTCGACAGTTTGGACATATTGAAATTCAGAACGGTGCCCCTACGTGGTTTTCCCCTCTTCGACGCGGCACCTTCCTTGCTTGGTACACATCTTCCGAAAATAAGAGCATAAAGGGGACTGTTCGATGCGAAAATTCGAAATTGAAACATATCAAAGTTACATCAGAATTTTTTGTAAAGGTGTTTTGAAATTCTGAAATATACAGTGCTTAGAAAATTAACGTCTCTAATTAACAGGTTTTCTTGGTAAAATCTTTGGCTTTCTGCAGACGTAGCTGATGTTCCAAATGTAGCAATCTAGTTTCTAATATTGTAGGAGATGGTAAACTCAAAAATAGCGAAGAAATCGTGTTTGTATCAAAAGTCCACTGTTTGTCTTTGTTCTTAACTGCAGAATAGAGTATTTTATAAATTAAAATTTGTTATGTATTAAAACATATATTTGGAAAGTTTACTTTTTCCTGTTCATACGAATTCGTATGTTCATTCAAATCGTCTTTGAATAATACTGAATAATAGTATCTATATGTACAGTTCCTCAGTTACAAACCAGTACAATAGTGTTAGTATGACTTTTGCGTAGTTTTATTACCTTTCAAAGCAATGGACTCTTTCCCAGAGTATTACATATATTCCCAGAGCAAGTGGCCCAGACGGTGCTCGCAGCCACTATGGAAGTTCCGTTTGTTTCGTCGGGCTAGATGCCAAAACGCAACAAGCGAATTTGCTGCTCGTTTCATGGCTTTGCGAAGGAAACACGTTTATGCTGATTACTTCCAGCGTATTCACACCCTCCATCTCCTTGATCGAAAATTTATGTTTCAGACCGTTTCATACTAAAATTGCTACAAGCCCCTCTTTGACTTTCAACATTAATGGCGGACCTCTTAATAATTGGAAAATAAAATGTGACTTCGCTCACGAGGGAACATACACGCCGATTATGATGAAACATTTTTTTTATCACCACTCGGCCACACCGAGGGGTGAAAACAGCCCCTACGGTCGAGGGTAGGAAACGTATTTTCTTGAATATCTTTGAAATTATTTGGTGTAGGAAGAAAATGAAAAATAATCAAGATCGTCATGTCCTCTTATCAGAATTCTAATTCAAGTATTGCTGAACATATTTCCAGAATAACACGCAATTTTCCAGACTTTTAAATCCAACCCAACAACTGAATCGTTTAATTTTCACATGCTGAATTTCCAAAATACAGTATAAAAGTAACAGAAAGAAATTAATTTTTTCTGTTTTATATGATTACTATAGACTATTGGAATACATTATTCCTACTAACTCAATTTCGCAAAAAATGTGGATTAGTTCGTTTTTCTTCTCAAAGCCTCAATGAAGAAGCCGAATATTTCTGAAATAATTTGATTCCAAACTTTATTAAACCTCTAAAACCTTGAATCTATAAATGTGAAACGTCTATCCATCAGCTGCTTCCACAAATACACACTTTTGATAGGAACAACATTTAAAATAGAGTCCAGTAATCTCTCCAGTGAGTTATGAAATCCAAAGCAGCACTCGCTCAGTTTCCACCATGAAGCATAAACTAAACGTTGAAATTTATTGTTTCACAATCAGCGCTCAGTTCGCCTGAGTAATTTACGCAGCACATTCAAGGCGGGAAGACGAGATCAAAGTGCTTTGGTAAAGGATCCGCGTGTGTACCTAATTTCTATCATGATTAAATTCGGTACAAAGGCAAAGTCGTTCACACGCGTGCAGATTATATTATTTTCACGAGCACGCGACGGTTTCGTTGCGCTCGATATCAGTTGCCTAACCGCCCAGAAAAAAACAGTCGCGATTCGGAATGAATTTAAAACAGTGTAAACGCGCAAATTGGAGTTTGACTGTCTTCCATGGCCGCCGCGCCGATGGCCAGCCTCGTTCAATGCTGGAATTAGTGAAAGCTATATCAATGGGAATCAAATTAATTTCAAGTGTCGTTTCGATTGTCGATATCACTGCTAAATTAAAGTCTGCTAAGTGAGAATATTTCCACTTTTGTTAACTTCCATTGATTTTGAATATTCTATCTACGCTCGTCAACTTTTGACTCAACGGTGTTGGAACATCCTTGCCTAAGCTAGTATTTATAGTAAGTGGATAAATAACGCTCGTGTTGACTTATATTGCCATTTTATTTCACAGAAAAACTGTTACTTTTAGGATGGCCTAGTAGTTTTTAAAATGCAGATGTTCCTTGACTTTTCCTACAGACCCTAAATTATTTCCCTCCAAAATTCCTTAAAATCCCGCGTTTCTTAGTCAATCCCTCTTACAGCCACAAATCTCGAAACTGTGTTCGTCAATTTTCCATAAAATTTCTCTACGAAATAAAATACTAAAAAACTATCTCCAGTGATAACATTTTGTGCGATATCCATCCATTACAATGGCGCTCATAAAAATTACACGAGGCAGGTAAAATGATCACAAAACGTTGTTATATTTGTTCCGAATTATCCACCTAAATTCTAGATTCTAGATTCTAGAATCCACGCTCTAGGCAGGGTGCTATTGCCTGATACGGTGGCGAAGGGTGCAGGGGGTTGTGGTAACTTTCACTGAAGGACAATAATCTGAAGGAGACAAAATGTGCCCGGAATATCCCATTTTTCCAGGATGAACGCAATTTTCCAGGCCTTCGGTCTAATAGTCGTAACCCCGAAGGGGCAGGGCAATCGTTAAAAATGCTCGTAAGAGGGTTGTCTGACCTCTCGAGCTTCAACCTCGATTAAAGTGAGCCACGAGCACGGCCCTCCCCGTCGTCTTGTTATTTCCCCCATAACCGCGCGAACTTGTAACGAATAAAGGTAGTTCCCGCGGTCATTTGTTCCCGAACGCCCTTATCTTATTACGGTTTAACGTCTGCCCACCTCGTGCACCCTTACATCAGAAATGTCCGAAAGTGAATGCTCGTTGGAATTCATGTTTTTCGTTCTGGTTCATTTAGTCACTTTAGGGGTTGGTCTGTTTACCTAACTTTTGCTTATCTATCATCAACATTTTTCTAACTTTTCTTGTCAAAGAAACACGTTCTATAGTTCTATTCCAGTTCTATAGTTCTATTATAGAACAGTTCCCACGATATTGAAAAAGCTTCAGATAACGATGACTCGTACCGTTAAAGAGGTATTTGTTCAGTATTTCATTTTGTTATAAATATTTTTCTTAATAAAGACGTGCAATCTAACAATTTTTTTCTCAAAATATCTATGCATTTCTAGATTTGGATATATGGGACTGTAAGGCCCAACATATGGCTGATCTGCTGCCATTTTGTGTTTTAATTTATTTCCATGTTTGTTTGTAAGTTTGATTCTCTGTTTCGCAGACTCCAGTATTTTTTTAAAGAAGATATACTAGTTACTGTTATTATTACAGTGAAACTGTGGTAGTTTAAGTTTGTATTAAAAATTGAAACAGCAAGGTTTGGTTTAATAACAGCAACATTGTTTTTGCTAAACCTCTAACCTTTTATGTAAATTACGTCTAATTATATAAATTATACAGTGAAGGAAGTACTTTATGTTTTATTGTAATTTCTAAGCGTAATAGGAGGTATTATTATTAGTTACGAGTTCTTGGCCATGCGAATAAAGGAAGTACGTGTCAGGCTTCGCTTTGTCTGACCATATACGACACGCGACTACTAATAGTGCTTGTCACAAAGAGAAACTCCTGAATACAACTTGTGCTTTCAATGAAATGCAAGTGTTTGCCTGTAATATTGTTTCAGGTATTTGTTACCAACGGAATAGTATTGTCTTTGAACTTTAACAAACTTTACTATTTATCGCTTGAGAAGCATATTTTATCCTGCGACACGAGTATTCACCAACTAATTACACAGTAAAAACATTATTCAAACAACAATTCAATTGAGAACATTCTCATTTAAACAACAATATATTAAAAAATGACTAGCAATTCTTTTTTATTCATTCTCCTTGCTTCTTCTAATTATTCATACATTTTTCAATACCAATTATCCCAAGATATTCTCAAATAAAAAGTTACCTGAATAATGATTTAACCGATTAAAATATTAGTTATGAATAGACCAGTGTACATTGTTCTCATTCGTTATCCACCTTTCGATTAAGATTTCCATCGTTCCTGCATTGGACAAAGAAGCATGGAAAGGCTGGCTTCATTATCGAGACAATTAAAATAAGTATGAATTGAAGTGGAGATAGAGCTGGAAATTAAACGAGACAAGGCTCTGAATGGATAATCGATTTAGAAGGTATGCTGCTGACATGATCTGGAAGCCATTCGACTGCCAAGATGGCTACGATGGCTGGGCGATATTATTGCAGGATTTAAGGGAATAAAGGAGCTTTCAAAGTTAAAATTGAGTTAGGAGCGTGAAGCGACTGTAACCAACTGGCGCGGCAGAGTCACTAGGACTCTCGAGTAAACCGAAGCATGGCGTTTGAATTCAGAGGAGACGGGGAATATACGAGATCCCGCTGTTCTAAAGGGGAGGCTGCACTTAAGACACGAGTCGAAAGTAGCAACGGCCGCGAAACGAACAGCGGAGGAGAAAGATGCAGCTCGATAGACGTTGAGAAACATTTACAATTGAAACAGCCCAGACCTTTGGCGGTCCCCGCAGGTTCATCTTGGTGGGGAAACTTTCTTCATAACATCGTCTCTAAGATGAAATTAATTCTGTCGCACTGTACCTCGGACAAATGCGCAAATATCGGAAACAGACTGAGGCTGTTATTAATCCTGTGTACAAGTCGACAGGCTTCGAGTTACCATTATTCGTTTATGATGAGAGTTGCTAATAAAGAAACTGTTTCGAAGAGTTGTGAGAATGTAATTTCTTGTGAGGAATTGTTTGCTTGTCTTTTGCTTGTCAACTTCAGATCAACAACTGAAATATTATAATATATAAAATTTGAATGTTAAATTCGTGAAGTGGAATTTTTAAAAGGCTTCCTATTTTCTGTTGTTAAACGATTTTAATTTTTCAGGCACGAGTGGCACTGGTTAATAAAAAAGAATTCGTTTTAATATCAATGCCTATTCAAGTTTTGTATTGAATATTACATCATCATAAAATTCTTCATCATTAACCACGTGTTTCATCCCTTAAGCACTTCTATGAAGGAGACGACTTTTTTTTATAAAAATTCCATAAGAACCATGATATATATGTATTTAGAATCAGTGGCGCCCACAAGTCTAAATATTTTTACAGCCCAAAATTTGAGACAACTATTTCGATGAACAAAGCAGAGGCCTCTTCTCAAATTCGCTGCAGATCCGAAATAAATTTTATACAAATGTTTAATGTAGGTATATAATTATAGTTGATACAAATATATAAAGTAGGTAAACATCATTCTACATTTTTTTCATACAATTCTAATACACTTAACCGAAATTGAGACATATTAACTAAAGCAGGTATATTCCAGAAAAGACCTCCAACCAATTTTTCTCAAAAACCCAATCCGTTTATATCAAAATGAACATCTTGATGCAATAAAATCATCGAAGACCCAATAAAAACGGTCGAAATGACCTGTAACGCCACACGAACCTGTAAAGTCCAACGACAATAGAAGGTTAACGTGTACCGGGTGCAATCGAGCGGACAAACTACGAATAGTCCTCGTATAGTTCCGCGGGGAGGTTAAAAAAAGGAGTCGCAGCCAGAATCTACGAGCTTTTGTCCAGTATTGTGGAGTGCAAACGTTATTCCCGTGGCGTGTGCAGCTTTGAAAATCAGTAAAGTGTAGTTTTTATTGGAAGCACCGACGTGTGAGTCGAGTGGTTTGAATACGGGTACGTGGTCTGCCATTCGATAACGCCGCACAGATCAAACGTATCGACCGCAATTCTGCGGGTTTCATACGATCCGTGTAAGTGCCAGGCCGATCGAGGACGGACAGCTATGCGCATCATGTATCTAATTGCTGCATCTGCACAGAGCCACGAAAACCATTCGACAGCGTGGTCTCCAATTATTTTGCGGTGAAATTTCATGTAACTTCGCTGGGCGTCAGCAACTTCACACTGACGTGATTGGTCCTCTTGTTTACCCTCAAGTGTTCGCGAAACGTTCACAAGGACTAGCATGTTAGCGGTGTTGATTTTCTGGCGTGATATATTTCGAGCATTTTGCTTCTTTTTTTTGAAAGAGTGACACAGATATTGTAGATATTTACTATTTACTGGATAAACAAAATTATTGGGTAACTTTGTTATGAGGAATTATTATGTATGCGTTTGTGATAATTAAATGACTGTTAAATAGTTTTGGTATCGTTTTGTGAAGGATTATGGTTTTATATGGTGAAGAGAATTTTGAATTTTTCTTATTTTTATTATGATTCTTGGGTCATTTTTTAGCCAATTGTGATGCTATTTCTTTACCTCTGTTATAGATTTTCATTTCTTTCGGGAGTATTCCAACTGTGAGAAAATTATGATAGGAAGTTATAAGTATATGTGTGTATATGGATTATTAAACGCATGGCGATTATCAATTATCCCCTTGCACTCCAACTTATTTACTCGTCGATCCACCAGATATCTGTTTCTCAGTGCTGCACTTATTAAACAATGATCTTTGGAATAGGAAGGAATTTTTTTAATTCTGCCAACCACAAATGCTTTCAATCTGAATTGTGATGTGCCTAACAGGCATACGTTCATTGCAAAAGTGTAATCCAAACACCAATTTGCATTATGGAAGTCACTATTGGATCACAAATGTTTATAAATGGTATATAAATGTTTTCAAAGCAGTTACAAAAAAGCACGATCTATTTCAACTAATATTTTCACTCGAAACAAAAAATTAAAATTTTTCTGGTGGAAATTACTGTTGGCCATTGTTATATATAATAACGGTTTAGGCAGAAGCAAAGTATGTAGTTGCACATTGGTATGGAGTTACGTATTACTTTGCGGTGAATTCCGTAGAACTGTGACCCGAGTATTTGAATCTGAGCCAACATTATTCACTAAATAATACGAATTCACGCATTCGTGAATTAACGGGCATTTTACACGTGAATAACATTTGCAACTCAATGAGCGTATTCGTAGCCCGTATATTTTAATGTGAAATGAGAGATAAGCTACAGAATAAAGATATAATAATCCACGATATATAGAAACTTTTTCCACAAGCTGGATATAATTATCTCTGTTTTTATTAAAATTATACGTAGCATAACTCTTCCTTTCACTGTCACCCTCGACGAGACCGGAGATGGAAATTACATTTTCACACGAGAATATTAAGTTTATTACCACGCGTACTTTATTAAGAGATAAATAATGCCTCTCAGTTTTATCATTAAAATTCCTAAAATCTCAAGTAAATTATTTCCCAGTAAATACGCAACCCAAGTGCATAGTATCGTGAAATTTTGTAGGTAGTCTAAAATCTAGGTACGAGAATTCTAAGTATGCTTTTCTTTCTTCTAAGGTATCGTAAAGTGTTTCAGAGGAATACGTGTGTGTACATGTGCTCGAGAGAGATAGGATAATACCGTGCACTTAGGAAAAATGTGGCTGTAAAATAAACCACGTAACAAAAAATTGAAGTAGAATAACAGAAGAAGACTTTTCAGTGCCATTTTCTAGTTGCTTTGCTTTTCTTCGAGATAATGATTTCCCTCAATTATTTTTGTAAATATCTTCTACAAAATGAATTTGCAGTCATTTTGTAATAGAGGTGTCTCAGTATTCTTTTTTGCTCTTCCTATGTATTGAAACTGTAATAGTAAGAATCTACGTAGTCGTGAAACAGAGTAATGACGAACCCTAGGTCGTGTGAGTTAGTAGTAACTTCAAATTGTCTCCTATAACTCGGTGGTGGGATTTTATCCAAGGATTTCAGGGGCGTAGATGTTCTTTTACAACTTGGAGGTCGTTGCCCTTCAGTAAACTCCGGGAAAGTTTCTAAGGGAGTCGGGCATAAAATTTATCGCCGTTGGTCCCCATAATACTGAATCATCTTCAAATGTTATTACGCTGTACAAGAAGCGTTTGTAGCGTGCTGGTTATCGTGTACATTTGCATATCCATGGAAGAGGTGATACTAAAGGCTGCACTTTCATTCTTCGTTGATATTAGAAGTACCATCACAATTTCATATATAGATCTTATAGAAGACTGTTTTCTCAAGTTCGGTATTACTATACACCTCTTAAGGGGGAACACCACTGTGAAAGTTGAAAAAATTTCGATTTTTTTTTCACTTTCTTAATGTTTAACTCGTCAAAAATACTCTCTGAAAATTTCAAGTCGATACTCGAAGAATTTACGAAGATACCGTGCATTTTGTGAAACGCATCACGCTTACAAACGCATTACAAGTCAAACTTTAAACGCGATTTTCTCGAAACGACATTTTTCTAACTGATCGAATCCATAACTCTGTCAATTTTTATCCGATCGACTTGAAATTTTGACAGGATCTTTAAAACAAAAGTATCTTCAGTTGTACGTACCGATTTTTTTTATCGAAAACATATTTTTTGCAATACGCTCGAAAAACTATCCATTTTTTTTGCGGATTTTCGAAAATTTTTCTTCCCAAGCGCACCATTTTTACAAAAATAATTTTTTTTAAAAATCGGTACGTACAACGGAAACTACACTCATACCGATTATATTAAAAAAAAAATTTGATTTCAGAGTTGCCGTTCCAGAGATATCGTTTCGATAAGCGACCTATGTTTTCTTGTGAGGGTGTAGGAGATTAACTGTATATGGAAATCTATGCATGTTTTTCTATTACTTTTTTTTTATAGTCTCTTGAGACATTGTACTAAAGATAGGTAATAACAATTTTATAATAAAACTGTAAGTTATTCCTTTAAAAAATCTTAAAAATGGGTTCATTTTTCTGGCCGTCACAGTGGTGTTCCCCCTTAAAGTGATAAGAAGGGTGTAAGCTTCTACGTCGAGTCTTTCTAAACAAACTCACAATGTTTTGCAAATTTTCAGCACAACCATTACTCGTAGGAAAGCAAATAAAATGGCCAAGTGACCAGAAGAAGGTTGATAATCATCCCTTAAAAATCCCTAGAACTAAATATTCTTAAAAAGCAAAAGAAATCTTCTGAAACTGCCTTTACACAATCTTTGAAAACGTAAGATACCTACCCCTATTGCATTCCTATCTCAGCACCCTTCCTACAGTTCCTACCATCTAGGTCACGGTGTTATCTTATCCCTAGGTGCCCATTAACTCAGTCATTTTCAACCAGAAACACTATTATTATCTACTCCTCTTGTACAAAAAATCCTTTAATTTTCGCGACGAATCAACTCATTTATCCAACGCGACGAAACACAGGGTGTCGAGTTAAGTCGCCTTCCCTATTTACCAGGTTAACACGTTTCGTGCCACGGTGGACGAATGAAACAGGTATTTCTCAAGTCATTATTAAAATCAATATAAAAAAGTTATTAATAAGTATAATTTCGACCGTAAAAATCAATCAATCTAATATAAAATCATAACACTACTCTTTTTTTATAATTGAATATTGCTATCTACTTTTCTCGTTACCTTTTACAGTCCTACCAGAAATTTGAATTTCCACCGTGCCACGGTACGTGTTAATGCCCAGAAAATTCTCCGAATCGAGGTTCATGCGCGACCTCAGCAATGCTCGGCATGGTCGAGACCCTAGATCGCTAATTCCCGTCTTCAGGACATGGTTCTGGGGTAAAAACGCTCTTGGTGGCAAACCCCAAGCCCTGGGGTACGTGGAGAGTGTGCATACGTGTGCACACGTGTGACAGAGAATGAAAAAGACCGTGTCGAGGCAGGAAACGGGAAAAAGGGAATGAAAACCAACGCCATCCAAGCCGATAGAAAGCTCTCAGCGTTTTCATGGAAAGTTGGCGTTCGAAAAAGGCGTGCTGACGCGACGCTTACTATTTCTCCCTGCAAAAAGGGACGTATCTATGTGGGTTCGCAGCCGCGCCGGCCGTGTTCGCGTTACGCCGGCGTAAATCTTCTTTCACGGCAATCGATGCTCCTAAAGGGTTTGCTTACAACGGCGATCGATGCGTTTGTCAGCGATCGGATGCGACAATATCCGTTTTCCCGTGAGCTCTGGCGATTCCAGCAGTCGCACGGGATTTAACCGATTACACATTACAATATGGCCACGTCGGATCCAAGATGACAGCCGCTTTTCCCAGATCGCAAAGAATTCCAATCATCCAATTTAAACAGAGCAATGTGGAATATTTGAATAACTTGGGGTTTTATGGAGATACGATATATTAAATGTGAAAATACGTGGGGTGCTGTAATGGTTCTTAATTGTTACAGATTAATGAAGTTAACATTAAGAATATGTAGGCATTGAAATTGCAGAATTCTGTCACTTGTGGCTCAGATATCTTTAAAGTGACTTTTTATAAAGGAACTCCGGTAATCGGAAAATTCTATTTTTTTTTTAAAGTGTACAGGTTTGTAGGGAGCCTCGATACAAACGCGAGGCGATGGAAGTAACGATTGGATTTTTATGATAGTAGCTAGGTGCGCCGGACTAGGGGATTTTCAGAACAGTCGCAATGCAGGACTATCGTTGGGGGATTTGGTTAACGATAGCTCAGCGGCTGGTTGTTACGAAAGTTTCGCGAAAGGCACGGATTTATCGGACGAATTCGAAACGGCTGCATAGATACCAGCCTCGAGACACCAGAATCGTGTAGGAAGTCGATAAACGAGCGGTGTCTAATGCATTGCCACGCTCGATACTTCTCTTTCAGCCCGAATAATGTCAGAGTTGATACGGGGCATCGTTTCCCGTGAGATCGTTCCGTGGCGATATGTTGCTCGACACCTGTGGAAAGAATGTTCTTTATCTTTTCCAGGATATATTGATTTCTCCATTAATTCGTCAGAATTCCAGAGAAATATGGGGTGTTGAGAGATTCTAGGTTGAAAGTCGCTATCAAAGCTCGTAAGGGAAAAACAATGGATCATAGTGAACTCAAATTAAAGTTAAAAAGAAAACACGAATATTGCAAAATTAATCGTTTCATAGATATTCTAGGTTTCAATTTGTTATTCATTTAGGATTGAACTGGGGCGTTTACGCGAGACACCTGCCGTCTGACTCATGACTGGTATTTTCACTTGGTACAGGTGGGTGTGATTTAATAGAGCTGGAACTGCGTATGTTTGAAATATCAGTGCGATAAACGGGTTGTAAATGTAGCACGAGATAAGTTAATGAAAAATTGATCACAACGTTATAAGAAATTTAATCGTGTATTGTGTTAAAAGCTAGCCTTATTTGGTACAAAGTATTCATCAAAACTATTATTACTCTATTATAAGTATTTTTCAATAGGAAATTTCTAATATTAATTACACATTTACATAATTTTCTATAACTAAGAATTCGCAGGAAAATATTTGATTTTGCATAGAAATTATTCCACACAATATTATTTATAGAAACCACAATATTATGATTTACTGTGAAATCAGAGATATTGCCTTATTTGTTGTAACTCGGATTGCCTTTACAGCTCGTTTATCACGAATCTGTTCGCCAGTATAATACATCCCTCATGTTTCATCAATGTGGACACACGTTCGTGTACGCTTGAATATTTTGGGTAAACAGATTGCGTTTCTAACTTCGATTTAGACGATGCAAAGTGATCGTGAGTTGCAGCAATGCATCATCGTATAAGCTTGGTTGTGTTATTCAAAACGTCATGTTTTACGAGTTAAATGTCAAATACCAGAAAGGAGTAGGTGATGCATTATTTGAAAATAGCGAGTGACAGTTGAACTTCAAGGTTGATCAGAAGGAAATGAATGAACAGTATATGTATACTATGAATTTGAAATGTAATTAGAATATCCCTAAATAAATTGCCTTCTTTGACGACTAGTAAATTTCATCCGTAATTACGTTACCAATTGATTCATTTTATCTAAGTTATAACGTTATCATTTATAAAACAATTATGTACCACCTACTACTATTTTCTCCAAGCTCCAATTCAAAATTATATATTACATTTATATTCGAATTGTACCTTCTCCTTTACATTTTAAATACTTGCACAAGAAACTGTAATATGCATCAAAATATTTATCGAAAAATACGTAAATAATAGGTAATATACCATTCTGAATAAATTACTTTAGACATGTTCATATATAAAGGGACTTGGCCTACAGAAATTGAAGTAACGTCCGACTGCTGTTTTCCCAACGATTTAAAGGATTTCGCAGTTGCGTGGAAATTAATATTTAGCAGCGACGATCTCTATAAATGTATAAGCACGTGATTCGGTAGAAGGATTATGGTTGGACCGTGGACGCAAACCACGAGCCGTTAGGATTTCGCTTATGGTTACATCTATATCTTCCGTCCATCTGCGTAGGTACCATGGGCCCATTGTCTGTCCCCTCGTCAAGGGGTTTATACATAGATTAGGGTGTTTCTCCAATTCTGGAACATCACGTTGCTCGCATTGTTGCGTTTCCAGCGTAGCATCCGTTGTGCCATTCTACTAGAAATTTCGAAGCGTCTGATAAAGGGGAGGGGTGGGATGAAAGGGACACTTGTGTTTAGGACCAGATAGTAAAGAAACTAAATAACCATTCGAGTTCTAATTGGTAACATTAGAAAGACCAGTTATCTGGCTATAACAATACACGGGCCTATTAAGCTTCTCTCTTTATATTTCCATGTCATATTTTTCGTTTTCTAAAAAAGTGTGTATTGTCCCTTTCGTAAATTGGCTGTATTGAAAGGGACAGTGTAATAAAACCAGGTAATATTAATATCATTTTTTTAATTATTATTTATACAGGTACCGAAATCACAGTAGCTATTTTAATTCGTAATAGGAACTGAAAACTCAACAGTTAAGCTTATGTAAATAAATGATCTTAATAGCTATAAATAATGAATTGTCTAATGGCATCCTAACCCGAATTTTAGGTGGCATATTTTCACTGAAACAAGTGGAGAATAGGTTTTGAAGGTGACAGGTATGAAAATGACGTCACCTTTATAAATTTTTGTTGTGTCCCTTTCATAAATAACGCACCAAAATTGAAAATCCAATTCCTACAATTACAATATGATACAAAAAGGATCGGACATTATACGATATCGTTCTTAAATATATACCTATTTAGATGCAGTAATAGAGAAATCAGTCGCTGGTAACAGCACTTCACAAGACAGTTCAAGGAAATACTAAAAGTTTTACTTTGAACGTCAAAAAAATTCAATCGTGTATATCTCTCGTCGTATATACGATAGCGGCTTGAAATTTGGCTTGATTACACATGAATGAATTTGGCTACAAAATAAAAGATCCTTTATCTTTGAGATAATGACCATGTCCCCTTCAAGACGTATCCCTTTAATCCCACCTCTCCCCTACGTACAGCATGGCTTTTATTTGCACTTTACACCCCAAAATCCTCATAATTCCAACTTTTGTATAAACAAAACCAGCCAGTAAACTTGTAGTTATAATTTCAATATGAATAAGTACTATTGAAATTTTAAAGTGCCTTTATAGGGTGGATGTACCGTTTGTGGCCATTGCACTGTTTTTGGCCATGTGCATAATTATCATATTTTAAATTACCTGCAGATCATTATTCTGTGGAGAATTTCACATCATAAATATTATGTTTAGTATACCGTTCGAAATATAAGGTTACATTTATTGCTTACAGGGAAAAATATGATATTTTTTAAGAAGTGGCCAAACTGGTACAATATCTTAAAGTGGCCACAAATGGTGCATCTACCCTATCTTAATTACTGAAATGTAATCTACATAATTCCACTACATCCTTCCCCCATCTTAATATAATTATTCGCCAATAGCCATTTAAAGTAGAAATTCAAGGAAAATCATTGCACACGTCTGACATCGATAGCAGGAACAATTCAAGCTGCTCGAATTACGATATTCCCTTGCTCCATTTAGGGATGCTATATTTCGTCTTGTATCGTGTTAGCAAACACTCGACACACTTTACGAACGGGCACGTAAGAGGTTCGTTAAAGTTGCGAGATTTTTGCCGCGCCGTGTGACGTTCTGAATCCTGGAGTTTCGATCGCGGCTTCCTTCTGCAAAGTTCCGCGGCAATAGAGCAGAAGCGCAAGTAAGTGATTTAGAAACTCGAAGACGCAACTTGTCCCGCAGTTCGAGACTGATGACGTAGGCAAATCGAATGGTTTCTAAGCGAGCCCGCTGCTCTGTACAGTATGACGCAAAGCTTTATTCTGAATTGCGAGCGGGGCAAGTAGCTGGAGCGCATTGTTCGCGTTATGCGTCTTTGAATAATTCCATCGATGACAGAACAGAGCCGCTCTTCGTCGCACATTCACGCTGATGTGCCGATAATAAAAATAGATCGTTTATTGCGCAGTGTTTGCCTATAAACGGACCCTGCGCCTGTTGTTGAACGGTATTTGCATCACTACCAGTTATAAGTTCCATAAATGAAGAGCACGAGGGACTGCAATGGACGTCGCAATAAGTTCCAAGAACGTGACATCACAATTTTGTAACAATTACGCGGTCGTTTTCAGATGCACAAGAATTTCTTACGTACATTTCACTAACGCGGGAACTTTGGTAACTCGAGGATTAAGAAAATGTGATATTTTTGAGAAATCTGGATTCCTAAATAGGTTCTAATAATACAAGAAGTTGGAAACGTAATAAGTAAACAAATTTGATATTTTGGAGAACTATAGTCCAGGTGGTTCCAGTCAGAGTTGGGCAAAATATTTTTTAAAATAAGAATTTCGTACACAAATTTTTATTTTAAATACTTTTTCCCATCTCTGGTTTCAGTGACCAAAAATAGATATATCACGTGATAGAAATTTCTCCGAAGAATTAAATTCTGTTTAATTCTCAAGTTGCCAAAATTCCTTTGCAAAACATAAGTCATCTTGTACGAAAACATCAATGTTCAAGTTTCTTTTTAGCCACCAATGTACATTAACCCAGAAGACAGTTCGTTACATTTCTTGATACTTGAGGCTTCCAGTTTCTCGTGTTGCCAACCGCAACTAATTTGCTTTCATTAAATAGCGTGTCAGGACCTCTCGTAATTCACGGAAGCTTCTATTTAACACCGTTCTGCAACGTTTAATACTTTTCGAAACTTTAAATAATCCCGCTTAAAGTCGTGGCTTTTCTCGCGAAATTACAGCACGGGAATTTTCGAACGGCAAGCATCGCCTCGGTGAAATCAAACGATGTTGCAGCATCGCAATAGCTAATAGATAATTGTTAAAAATTCTTTCGAGCTTTCATTCAACCAAACGCATGCTGGGTAACTCATTAACAGGGTCATTTCTCAAACTATTAAAAATTACTGAATTTAGATTAGAACCAGTCATAAAATTACACGTGCTTTTCACTTCACTGTGAAAATTGATTACAGTGGAATCTGGATTATAATTAACGAACTAACGTCTATTAATAATTCCTTCTACAACATGATTTGCCCATAATTTTCATTGAATCGCGGCAAGGAATTTTCCTGCGTTATCTTTATGGGCGCGCAAACGATTCAGCGCATAGTGGACCTTGAATTTTATAGTCGACAGTCATAGTCGATCTAGAATTAGACGACACGAGGCTTAATTAGTCAATGAATTCATTGTGTCCTCGGAGGCGTGCTTCAAATAGTCGAGATCGCAAAAATGTGGGAAAGGAATCCGCTGGTTGCGATTGCAATTATTGTAAAGCTGCCAGCGACATCTTCTCTGCACGTGAGCAGCAATTACCGAGAAATTGTTAAAAATGACTGTTAATACCGTTCGCAGCTCTACGCGATTTATGCTTGTGGTTCGCCACGTTCCGGAACAGCCTGCTCTAACGAGACCTTAGTTTTATCGCGGCAAGGGTTTTCCAGCAGATAAAGCAGTCACATTTCGCGAGCTAGAAATTATCACTTCTGAACGATAAAGAAACCTATCTTTAATTTTGGCGTGCACCCTCATGGATATTTTCTAAAAAGCTTCAAAAGTATCGTTAGAGCCCTGGAATGTTCACTTTGAAAAGAAGCCAAGCAATGCTTCAACAGTTAGCTTTCAACACTTTACACAAAACTTTCCCTACAGACGCGATCGGAAGGCCTGCCCGACTTAAGGGGAGGTTCTGGTCTAAATGTCGATTTTTTTTTATTTAATTTTTCGAATGTTCAACCTTTTAGGAAAACGTGTTTAAAAGGATTTATTGAAATTCGCAAAATTCCCGAAGTTATAGGCATTTGAGTAGCGGCAAATGCATGGGTGACAACCGACCACTCGGCGCTCACGTAAAACTTTAATCGCGTTTTTCTCGAAACAATGTTCTCAAAACGGTGGGAGCTGTATCTTCAAAAGTTATTATCCGATTCGACTGAAACTTTTTTTATTTTGATGATTATTCTTTTTTCTAGGGGGGGGGGGGACTAAAAAAAATACAAAAAGTTGAAAATTTATAATTTTCAAAGGCGATGAAAGGACGCAAAATACAGGGAAAAGTGATTTCAAACGTGAAGTGTCGTTATTTTCTAAAAAAAATGTAATTTTTGTAATTTTTTTTAGCCCCCCCCCCCTAGAAAATGAATAATCTTCAAAATAAAAAAGGTTTCAGTCGAATCGGATAATAACTTTTAGAGATACAGGTCCCACCGATTTGGATGAATTTTTTTACGCTTTAACTTTAGCGACTCCCCAGGGCTGTCTGCACTGATTAATTATAAAACAAAAAATATATTTCTATAATTTAAGACATCCTTAATACAATGCAACAAGTCCCATTAAATTATACACAGTAGTTTTCCTTTAATTAATTCCTAAAAATCACCTATTTTGGGAGGCTCTAGACCAGAACCTCCCCTTAAAGTGATATTTTTCAAAATCTGGCGCCACTCAAAGTGCCACTACATCTCCCGTATTACATTTCACCGCAAGTTTCCTCGGTAAGAATATCCTCCCCCGTCACTCTTTCAATACCACGCATCCAAGATCGATCATTTCGATTAAGAGGGAAACTGTAGATGCCCGTATCATGGCTCCGTAATGAGGCATGAAAACGATCCCGCCGCTAGCTGCGTGGGCGTGTATCAAATATCCGTCTAATGGCGATCCTCGCAGGAGGAAGAAGAATCAAAAACACGTAATGCCTGTGATTTATGACTGAGAGAGCGTCCAGGGTTCGTCGACCGTGCAAACCGTCAACGAATGAGCGGAAAAGTATGAAAATAAAGGGCCGCGAAGTGGGCAGCGCGGGATCGCTCCCATCGAGCCTGCATTGGTACTCGAGCATTCGCATCCTCGTCGACGCTGAACGGAATCACCAAAGGGGGGAAACCTACGGAGGGTAAGCGATATTTCCTTGCGGACTGTAGGCGATTCGCGCGAAGGCCTCCTCTTCCTCCGAGGCGGTCCTTTTTTCTGCTGTCCATTAGTCGAGCACAAAGAGTTCTTTTCTCCCTGGTTCCCCCACTCTTCTGCAACTTGCCTGCGCCGTCTGCTCCGTCGCGTAATTAAAATCGGATATATTGTAATTAGAAGTGGAGCAGCTGGCGTCCTGGCCGAGCGTCGCGCTCCCCGTTGCTCACTCGAGCGCGTGCAAAAAGTTCCAGGGAAAATGGAGGAACAGCTGTCCCGAAAGAAGGTCGAGTCCTGCTGCTCTTGATTCATCGCGTCACATTAACACTGCCTCCAAGGACAAAGCGACCTCTGCTTCCCCCTCGATGACTGCGCGCATTCAAATTCCGCTCCGCGGCGTTCCGCGCGTCGCGAGCCTTCGACACTTGACTCACTCAGTGATCGATGCAGCCGATACTGCTGGCATTCAGAGGAAACAATTCTTATTGTTCGCTTCCTTCTTCCATTCTACTGCTTCCTCGACAATTATCTTTTTGCGGGATCGAGCAATTAATCTCCGCTGCGCTGCTCTGATGATTCACGGGGAGTGTGGAATTGTTGGTTGTTAGGCTACTTCGGTGGGTTTGGTTTGCCAGGCTGCTTGGTGTAGGTTTCCGTATAAGGTGGAGGATGGTTTGTATTCCTTTTTGAGGGATTCGAGTATTATATACCGTTAAGGAACTAGTTCTTGATCAGGCACTAATTTTTGATCAGTTCATGAAATAAATCGTTCTTTTCAGTTTATGTCCTTAAATAATTGTTTGAAATAATTACTAACATAAAAAAGGACAATTCAAACTAGTTCCTGACCTGATCAAAAATTAGTTCCCATGTATTTTCAGATGATCAGAAACTAGTTCCTAGTCACTTTATTATTCCCTAACCTTATAAATAATTAAATTATACTTATTTTCAAGATTTTAATATTTTTCCTTAAAGTGTAAACATTAATTCATCTTTTAGTATAAAAAAAGTCTATGGTTGAAAGTTTTATTAGGTTAAAAATAAATATTAAAGCGGGAAGCCCTCTAAACTGATCAAAAACTAGTTCCTTAACGGTACTCCATTACAAATTACGAATTAGGTAGTATTAAATTTGTCAACGTTTTTCTTTACTGGTTTTCTCTATTTCTAGTTGTATGGAGCAGTCCAGGTTTTAGATTCACTTTGTAATTTGTAAGGAATTTACAGTTGTAAACGTGAATATATTTACTGGGAAGAGAAAACTACAAAGAAGCTCGCGAATATTATTCAACTTTTAAAATTTGAGATTCTGTTGCAATTCTTGCAGAGAACTCCTTGATGTGGTAGAGAGACCACTGCAGAGGGTTAACTTTTAGTTTTAGATTTTGCTGTAGCCAGGGGGAAGTTTGTCAATTTATGTGGTTACCTTTGATTGGGCGACTCTTTGTCTCGCCTTTTGAGGACGCTGACAAGTATGCCACCGAAAGAGGGAAGCATTATTCCGCGAACCCTTCTAGGATTACACAGTCCATAAATCTAAGACGTTGGAGTACTTCGTGGAGGATGAAATATTACCTTCAACTGAAAGTAATGGTGTCGAACAATTACAGCACATTTTCTTTGCAGAAAATATTTAAAAAATATTCCCTGGAGAACGAAATGGAGGCAATTAATAATCGCTCCTCTTGAATTGTTTGCGATGATTAAAAATTAATTTTTACAACATTTGTAATCTTCTTGCTAGTCCTGAAATACACGTAATTGTTCTGTTTCAAATTATCCAGACATGTGTATTGAACACAAGAAGAAAGCAAACTACTGATTCGATAACGAAATTTTTATTAGAATGACAGAAGTCTGCAAATATGGGCGACGTAGGTTTGGGTGATGCATTATTTGTGACTGCAGAGAAAGTTGGAAGGTGTGAAATATTTGCAAATTATACAAAGAAATTACACAAGTATTGTACTTGCAATTCTTTAAATGATATTTAATATTTGATCATCATTCGATGCAAATAAGCAACGCAAATTAATTACTCACAATCCTACAAAATTCTCAAATAAAGGAAGATTATAATTACGTCCACATTGCTAAATCGCGAATATAATATTCGTATTACCAATATGAGTGAGAGAATAAAGCAGTATCAGATCCAACAGATACTATCTCAATCAGTGGAAGTGGATAGAGATTTAATATCAATTATACGACCATGGACGTTAATATATCACGTCACATTATCCGAAATTTTTAAGAAAAGATTCCTCCACCCATCGAGATATTTATCCGCCGGTAATGTCTTAGGTATTTATTTACACAATGCTCCGAAATTTACAATCCAATTACACTCTGGTATATACGTTTTACTACCCTCGTGAATTTTATCGGGACTCGGCTGTAAGGCACTTCGCGTTGATGCAATTTCGCTCAACATTGGCCGCCATGCCCCACGACTTGTCCATAAATTTCACTTGCGTAATTATGTCCCGCATATTTGGGAAAATATCAGGGCCTCGTAAATGCTGTTAATGTACGGCCACCCGTGGAAAATTGTGCCTGACACAGTAAACATATTATTTACCTTGGACAACGAGGTGTGGAGAAACGTTCCCTGACAGATTTCACAAAAAGAGGACTATTTTCGTGTGTATAATGTATAATCGGTTTGCAACGTACGAACACAACGAAATACCGTCGAAAATAAAGGCTATTTTCAAGGCATTCTTTTATAATGAAATGTAACTTTGTACGAAAAATCTTTATTACCAACTGAAAATACATATATTTAACTAATATTTTATTTTTCTAGATAGAAAAAATGGGTAGTACAGCCACAGAATACGATAACGTTAGGCTCTGGAAAAAAATATTTACAAAACCGGCGATCGTATAACATTCCAACGTTTGCTGTGAATTGAAAAATTCGAACGATTTTTTAAAGTATATTAGAATAGCTTCAGTTAAGAGTACAGATTTAAAAATATTAATTTTTAAAGAAATAGGGAACTTTGAAAGAAAAGGTATTAAAAATCAACATGTTTTTTCAATGTTATTTATTCGATCAAAACACTGATCGATAAATATTTACTGAGTTATTAATCCGCCTGTTTGAAAAATGGCGTTTAGTAGTGTTTAAAGTTTTGACAAAAGTTATATTCTCCAACTCAAATAGGTATTGCAAACTGTATACTTACGGTCTCGTCGTAGCCAGTGATTCTCTACCTAGTTCTAAAAAATATATGAGCTCATAATCTCTCTTATTAGAAACATTTGGATTCTTGGACATAAACTTTTTCGGGCGATTGGCACCAAGTTACGTATGCGTGCACTCGATTCTGAGGGCTGCACGAAGGTAAAATACGCAATACGTGGACACGTCCCAGTAGCTGGACACTGGTGCAAAAATACTGATTAGTACATTTAATATCCGCTTTATCCAAAAAGAACTATTTTATTCAATTATTCAAATATTTAGTAAAATATATATATGAATATATTTTACTAAATATATATATGAATATATTTTACTAAATATATATATATGAATATATTTTACTAAATATATATATGAATATATTTTACTAAATATATATATGAATATATTTTACTAAATATTTGAATAATTTAATAAAATAGTTCTTTTGGGTGACTCTTTATATATATATGAATATATTTTACTAAATATTTGAATAATTTAACAAAAAAATTGTCTTTTTTGGATAAAGCGGATATTACATGTACTAATCAGTATTTTTGCACCAGTGTCCAGCTACTGGGACGTGTCCACGTATTGGGTCTTTTACCTTACCTATACAAAACCTCCCGTAGCTCCTAGAATTTTGCGAAACCCATTTTGAAATTGTGCAGGTATATTTTCAAGATCCCAAATATTATGAAAATGCACAAAAACAAAAATCTAAAAATTTTTTTTACAGTGGCTTCCCTCTTTCAGTGGACATACAATATTTGTGCACTAAGCCATCGATATTATAGCTCATCTTTATGTACAAACTAAAATTTGATTCACAACACAAAATTGCTCGCGCGAGAGCGGGTGCTTTAGCTACAGCTATACCTACATAATAACCCTACGAAATAAAATTTTTATAAACGATCTTCAGTGGTAACAATTTCTGCGACACCCATCCATTATCCATTGAACATAACACGATACATCGCAGTATATCCTTTACAATGATTATGTAGTTTTTGTCGTCCAAGCTGGATGTCTGTTGAAGAACGCACTTGCCATCGACCGAGCACTTTCCTGCCATAGATTTCAGCGAGGAGCAGTATCGAAAGAAGCGTTAACGCGAGAAGTTCCGGCGAGGAACGCAATTATCCGCCTCTGCTAGAGTGCCGTAACTCACAATCAGACTTTCAGCGAACAGACGGAAATTGTATTGGCGTTCTTTTCACAAGAGCGTGTAAAATCGTTCGATCGAAGGGGGCCGTCGAGAGATCGAATCAATGGCAATGGTTTACGCGGGACGTGCTGTTTCCCCGCGTTCGCTGATAAGCAAACGATTGAGAGGAATTGGGAAATTCACGGCGTGCTCGTTGAGCCTCCATAAAAATTGAAATTAATAGCAGGTGACTAACGAGGCGATAACAAATCAATACCGCTTACTCATGCGCAACTGTATTAATTGACCTCGCGGAGAGGCAAACGCGTAACTACGAGGCCGGTCGAATTAGTGCATTTCGCGCATCTTTTTATTTTATTCTTGCTCGTTGACACGGAAGCGGCGCCGACAATTCGATACAGCACGAAACACAGTAGGCGTATAAGGAGAATTCAGTCTCGTGTAGATTAAAGTGTCTTGAATCAACTTTCGGTATTTTTATTGTTATGTCATAGCGTGGATCGCGTACCGCAGATCCTGGAACAGTGATCCGTGGGTTTGCCATACTGAGAAGAGTGAGGTCACAAAAAACCCTTCAGATTAGTTCAGAAGCTGGTTCCCATGCTCCAACGGTCTCCTGGTAAAACCCTTATTATGACCAACGCTCTTTCTCGGAACGAAGAGGGAAATATACGATGCCACGTTGGAGAAGCTGAACATAATTGAAAGCGTGAGGAAGTTGTGTTTGTAGGAGAAAATATGATTTGTGTATGCTATTGTGAGCGTAATTAATTAGTTTAGTGTAGGATACTAAATAGTTTCCTTTTTCCCAAAATTATTAATAATATTTGGCCAACTAATAACATCCGCAATTGAACATACTTCAGTCGAAATAAAAGTATTATTAACTGAGAATTGTTGAAAGTATTTGCAATTTTTGTTGACGATGTTAATTAATTTTAGCGCAATGCAGTTCAGATTAGTGGAATATTTTGAGAGGGGCAAATTTGAAGAAGATAAAGGATGAAATGTTCTTCAGTGAATATAATTTTTTTATATCTTAGATGTTGAACATAAATATATTTGTAACAAGAAGGTACAGAGGTACACTGGAATAAAAAGATTTCAGAGGTCTGTGCGACCCTTCCTTTCTTTGTTGATGTTTAACTAAAGGAGCTATGTAGGAGGAAGTTTTAGAAGTACCTTTAATTGCATTCGGTGCGATCTCTTTCTACAGAGTGAATGCACTATATTGAAAACAGCCGCAGCGAAACTAATGAAATTGATTCGCGCGCCTCTTGGGAATCAGTTTCGTAAGGAGTTCGAGTTTCTTCTCGATAGACACTGTGACTACTGTTCCTTTTAATCTTGTTTATTGTACTTCAAGTGTATACCAGCTGTTCACGAATACTGAAAAATATACCATAAGGAAGGCAAGACTGTTTTTTCAGCTGTGAAGCACCAGGAAAACAGAGAGATGAAAACAGTTTACTCATGCTTGCACTGCTTCCATATTACGTCGCGAATAAATGGAATCGTTGCAGTATTCTTCTTTCTTAAGAATTAGGAAGTATTACTTTCTTAATTCTTCTAGGCAATCTGCACATTGCGGATCTTACACCTCTGTGGAATAAAATGCTATTTCAAGAACTGCTATGAAATATTCAAAAGTAATTTTAACACTTTCAGTTAGAGATGGGTAAAAAATTATTTGAAATAATTTCGTACACAAATTTTTATTTCAAATAATTTTTTGCCCATCTCTGCTTTCAGTGGCGTCGGCGCGTTTTCACGCCGAGAGGCTTGCATTCCACCAGAGTTGGGCATTAATTGAATAAAAAATTATTTAAATAACGGACCAAATAAAAGTTACCTTCACTTTAGATTATTTGATGAATAAAGTTTATTTTTTTATTCGACCAGAATTAACCCGTGGCAACTTTATTCGAAACATGACGAATAATTTTTTTAACTTTTATTCGTTATTCGAAATTTATTTAAATATAAATTTTTCTCATCTCTGATTCATAAAAGCCTGTCTATCTTAAAAGGACATGTTTCGAAACCTTGCGTCACTCAAACTGTTAAGCTGCTTCGAAACACAAAGTGGAATCAAGATAAATATAGACTTTAATAAGTATAAGAAATATAATTGCTACATTTAGAGAAATATAACCTTTAGCTGCACAAAAGATTCGAGAAACTAGAACGTCGAAGGAAGGGGATTATCAAATTAAACTCTCATGTAATTTCAGATTTATTAATGTAGTATTGTATGATGCCTCTTGCGTTAAAACATAATCGCTCGATTATTCGCCACATCGGATATCCGATCATCCTACCCACTAATTAGTTCAGACACTTGTTTTACTGCACTCCGGGCGAGATTACATTGAACGAACGCATTATTCTCGATCTTCTCGCGGTAAGAACGATCCCCATTTCAGTAATTCCCATTAAAATGCGCCACCGGAAAAGGCTCGAGCTAGGGCGTTCCACCAAGCTTAAGTTCATCTTTCCTCTAAAAATCTTCAACGCACGACTACTTCACTCAGAACCGGCACGGTGCACGCCAGCAGTTGGGGGGAAAAAAATGCACGGAGCTTAATTAAATTCCGCAAATTGCTTTTGCGCCCACGAGTTTTCAGGTCGATGCGTCAGGTGACTTTGCAGCCGAAACCTCCGACAGGCACAGACGTTTGCTGAAAGCCCTCCTAACACTTTGTGAACAACTAAATTCGCATAAACTCGTCAAGGAATTTGTGGGTATCTCGTCGTGTTGCTCTGAACCGCAAGCTTGATAAAAGGAAAAGGAAAGCACATTAATTCACACATCGACAAGTTTGTTGGTACGTATGTCACAAGATTGGTCAGATCTTTGTCCACGAAGGAATAGATGCGTGAAATTATTACTCTAAATTTTTACTATTTTCACTGAATTTTAGATGAGGTGACTTGCATAAAAATGAATCAAATAAAATATAAAAACAAATGTCCTGTTAGCCCATAATGGTAACATTATTTTACAAAAATATCATTTCATTTTTCAAATCCCCGCTATTTAAAGGAGATATGCTGACCATTTTTTATGCAGAGGTCTAAAGAATTTCAGAAATCATAAATAGTTTAATACAAAAATTATTTTAATAAATTTTTCCGTACACTTTATGGGCTAATAAATCACGTGTAATAATTATTTTGTGATATTTTTTTAACAAAACCCCTAACGAAAATTCCTAAAATCATTCAATTTCGCCGCAGCTGAACTTGTGTAACCTCTCAACACCATCCTTGACGAACTCACATGAACTTTCTATAAAATTCCTACAAATTTCTATAATTTATTCGTTCGATCTTCAAATTTGACTCTCAGACAACACTTTCACTATCTGCCTAAAAAGATCAACGTGCAAACGCGCCAAGTCTGTGCACAGGATGCAAGTGTCTCGGCGTGAAAACACGTGGACGCCAATCAAAGTGCAAAGCTGATCATCGAACATCACGATGGTGCGCTACAAACCTTAACCCAGACCTGGTTTGGTGTCACTTGTCCAATAGCAATCATAACGACCGTCTGAATGGAACGTGAAACAATTGACACGCGGTCGGTCAGCGTGCATCCAGTCGAGATTGCGCCGATGCAATGTCAACTGCAATTACGAGGCTAGACCGACCTTGCATCTTAAAGTCTCGCCAGTAGTGCGCTCTGTGTGGCTACAACCTGTTTCACCCGAGCCGCTCCATCCTCCTCGTGCTTCTCCATCCTTTCCTCGTCTCGCATTTACACGGTGCACCCTTGAACCGAATCCCCGTGATTGCATCGGGTGAGGACGAGAAATATGCATGTTACAACGTCGCGTAATCGTTGGCCACACTTGTTTCGCTTGATTGTATCGCAGCCAATTTTTCACTTTTTTCTCCTATTTTTTTATCAATTTGTATTTGCCAATATAAAAATTCAGTGATTCGTTTGCAGTGTTTGCAAGTTTATGTGCATGCTAGAGAGTAAAAAAATTGGACGTGTCAATATTTTTACCTTCAAATGTGGGAAATAGATATTATTGTGAGTGGGAGTGTTTTGTTAATTAAGTTAAAACAGCATTGCGAATAAATTGAATGGGTTAATAGAATGTTCTGTTAAAATGACACGGAGGTTGTAGAATTTCATAGGTATTTATCAAGTTCCAAAATTCCTACCCTTTGGAATTATTCAAAACCTTGTTAACAACGCTGATATTTACAATCATGATGCTATTGGTATTCAGAATATTCTACATAATTTCTAAAAGTGATTGAATCCGTTTACGTCTATTACAGTAGTGCACCAATTGACTACAAAGTTTTTGCATTTCTGTGAGTCTTATGTCACAAGTCCTTGTTTATAGTGATCTAAGAAGTTCCATTAAACGTAGTTGTCGTATTTTTAAGACGTTTCTGAGAATCAGCGGTCACTCCTAGCCTTTCCACCCAGCTGACGATCCCAACGCGCGTCAATCAATTAACCACGAAATTCACGCCCAGAGAACTCTGGCTCGGACAAATAGGGGAACACTATCAAATTAGATCGAAGGGAAAGAAGTATCTGCTTCCCAATTCTCTTCTCTCTTTACAGTGTAAACTTCGAAACAGCTTTCTCGTGTAACACGATTTGTACCTGGAACTCTTCCAGCTCTTCTTACGTGTACATTTTGCAATTCATCAGAAGCTATTCAGACAGTGATATACTCTGTTTTTAAACAGTGATATCATTAAAAGATATGTCAACGGTAAATAATGTCATGGGCGTTCACCCAGTGGCCTGTATCGTCATACCTGGAGATAAATCGCGTTGAGATTTCAATCATGGCTGTCGTAAGTCGATCGACGGCCCGTAATCAAAATCAGACACACTCGCAGATACAAAAATTACGTTTTTTGTCATTTTTCTACACCATTTGAAATAATAATTCGTTGCAAGTCAGTAACATTCCTCTCGCTAAAAAAAGGTAATTTCTAATAAGAGAAGTATGTTGACGGAAGTGTCTGCCAGAGATGGGCAAAATTGTTATTTAAATAAAATTTCAAATAACGAATAAAAGCTACATAGATTATTCTTCATATAATCTAAAGTTGAAGTAACTTTTATTTTGTCCGTTATTTAAAAAACTTTGTATTTCGTTAATACCCAACTCCGGTGTCTAGGCATTATTTACAACAGGAAAAAATATACTTGCCGGGATATTCCAGCATCCATTCCCAAGGGGCTAACGAAGTTATCAGATAGATAAGCCTGTCGATGTTGGTTAATAACACATTCGCCTATCAAAAAGTGTGTCAATCAGGACGAATTTTTACGATCGCGATACTGCACTCGAGAGGGATATTTAAAAGCTTCTAAATAATCTGTAGTATTTCCAGCTAGCGATCAGTGACACTAATCACGTTTCTTGGAACAGGTCCCTGGTCCATTCACGATTGAGAAGTGGTTCGGATAAAATCCACTCGTTGTATTATTAAACGCAACGCATCTTCGACGCAGAGGCATGACTAAGCTAGTATTTTAAACATATAAAAAAGTTGGGAATTTCTGCATCGATGGTGAATCATATTGAGTTGGAAGCTTGCAGTGCTGCTGGCACTGCTTTAATCATTGTCACTCCTGATTAAAAAGCCAAATATGAAGAAGTACGAGCTTAGAAAGTACTTCTTTATAATTTCTTATTTTTCTCTCACTACAACACTGCAAATTCTAGTACACATTTAACACCACCACAAAAATTGGTGTTTTTTGAAGATGGATCGTGGCGCAGGTATAATAGAAATATGATTTTTCTTTTAATTAATAATACATTTATTGATTTTAAAAAAGAATCAATTTTTGTTTCAAACGGGATTCTCTTTGGCGAATTTTCATACACTCAATTTTTTTTACGAAACAATTTTGCGCGAAAAACACACATGTTTCGGGACCTTATCGTTTAAACATATGGCAATCATCGTCTGGTTGTTTCTTAACACTGCCTGAGGGTAGCGCAATAACCACGCATGTGTAGGGTAAACTCGGATAAATTGGTGATAGTTTTAGAATTTCTCTAATATCTGCTAATATTTACATATTCTGAAAGTGAGTCTAGGATATAATAATATAGGCCAGACATCAGAGAAACAAATGATAGGTTAACAGAAATTTATTAATTTTATTTAATTGAAAATATACAAAATTACGTTGTCATGATATACTCTGGTTATTCGGTGATAGTACTCTGGTAATTCGGTGATAGTTCTCGCTAGCCCGTGATATGGCCATCAACTACTTTTTTTTTATTTTATATAATTTTACATTAGTTTACATTAATTTACATTAGTTTATATTATTTCATATTATTTTATATTATTATTATTTTGTGTATAATCAATCGTTTCATGATCGTTAGATGTGTGAGACGTAAGGTAATTGCCATTAGAATTTCTCGAACATCGCAATTAGAAACGTAGATTTGGAAACAGGAAAAATAAGAATTTAGTCACTTTTCGTAAGCAAAAATTACACCGATGCCTTATTGTATGATAATTTCAAGAGTAAGTCTTGTTAAACTGTTCTTTTACCATCACTTACATTTATTTTGAACTTTCCATTTATCTGCTAAAGCACATTTATTACATAAACAAGCGATCGTCCGCAACTAGCGCGAAAAATTTCACGAATAATGCGCTGCTGGAACAAAATGCTCTCTCACTCTATCATACTAACTTCAATTGCCTAATTATTTTACCAAAACATAAACTAGAAGATCAAGGCTATCTGTTAGCCTTTGTTCCATCTAAATTGAGTCTGACAATTTCGAGTTACAGATGAATGAAAAAGTATCACCGAATAACCTGTATCACCAATTTACCCGAGTTTATCCTAATTAAGGAATATCTTTGGGTTTTTCCTGTCTAAAGTTATCATAACGATAGTCCAGGCCAGTTTTTTCTACAACGACGCAGCAGCCAATGAATATCAGGGACAGGGATGGGCAAAAATGAAATAAAAAATTGTTTTATACTCTAAATTTGTAACAAAATAAAGTGAAAAAAGTCTGGACCTATACATTGTATACTTTTTTCTAGAAAAAATCATAAATGTCACTTATATTTCCAAGCGATTTGACCGGGGAGTGTCCTTATCACGTTGCGTGCGGGTGACGTGTACGGTTACGTCATGGGGAATCCCTATTCTACGGCGGGTGACATGTACGGTCACGTCTTGCAGCCCAGTCCCAATAAATGTAGAAAGGAAAGAAGAATTTTCCAAGTATCAAATTTTTCTTTAGCATACGCATTCAGTACAAACGTGTTCATCAGTGTGTGCAGTCGTTACAAATTTGCAGCGTTTTTCACCATTCAGCAGTTGTTTTTTGTATTTAACGCGTCATGCCCTTTTTTCTAACAAAACAAATTATTTTTGGTTAAAATGTTATAAAATGTCAAAAGTATCATAAAAGGGTGCACTGTATACAAAAATCTATTTCCGGCATCTGAGAAGGTCAACTATTTTTGGTGCCGCACGCAACGTGTTAAATAATGGAGGAAATCAAAGAGATTTCGTTTCAATTAAATTCAAGTTAACTGTGTATATGTATGTAATATATTGAAATCCCGGCTGAAATTATCTCCAATTACTACCTCCAGGAGATATAACTGTACCTAACGAGAAATTCTGCTCGTCATAGAATTTTAATTCATTTCACGAATATTTCATGCGTGTGGATGTAACACTTGAACGTTTGTAATTCATGCTTAAATCACGATCAGTAATGTTAACAATTATTGTACATTGACTGACCAAGTAATAATTATAGAACAGTGCTAATTAATAGATGTCAAACCGGTGTTGAATTGTAATCGTCATCGATTTCCGATTTCTCTGGTTTAAAGGGAACACATGAAATCGACCGATGTTAAAAGCTCGTCACCGTGGATTATCGTGGTTTCAAACAAAAAAAAACGAGGGTGCAACGATACTGACAGCTTCATAATCATTACAAGATTACCAATTCTTCGTTTTCCTGGTCCGACCACAGCGAGAGATTAATCCGATTGCAGCGAATCGCCGTTCGCCCGCGTTTCAATTTACACCTATGAATGAATTATTAATAACGCTGGTCATCTCCAACCAGCGGTGACTGAGCAACGCGTGTCCAGTCACTTATTTAAATTACGATCAACGCCACTGTCACCCCCGCCCCCCTCAACTGTAGAAAATAATTATCCCCTCATTTCCCTCGAAATTCTGTGTCGAGAACGATCGATTGATTTTTACGTACGTAATTAAAAATTTTGCTTCAAAATTAACGATGCACTCTAGCGTAAATTAATTTTTTGATTTCAATCACATCCCCAGTTTAAGAAGTCAATGGAAGGGAAGATATTGTGATTTTTATATTCTTGCCTTGATGTTTATTAAAATTGAGTGTGAAGAGGGCGAATATTTGCATGCAGTGTTGGTGAATTGAAATTTGGGAAATGTGTAGTGCGGGTTAAAGGAAACAGGAATGTTTTTGTAAAGTTTGGTTCATATGGTAACTGTTTTGGAGTTATAAAATAGAGCCGCTGGCGTTTATTTTGGGACGTGATGGGTATGTTTAACTGTCAACTGAATGTACAGTTTTGATGACTTTTCTCGTTGAGGTTCACTCGGAGTTAAAAACATCAGGTTTTCCTTCTATAAATTATCACTTGGTTAAAAGATTGTATGGATTTCAACCAGAATTAAGCATTGTTCGAAATATTTCAGGTACTTATCCACGTGAATTCCCTTCACTTGAATATTTCATATGGAGAATTATTCATTGTTCACAATGAATTATGCAACTATAGCATCCCATTAATTCATTATTTAAAGGAATATTTTATTTAAATAACTACCTAGTCTTTATTCAAACAATTCATCATTATTTAAGGGAGTAATTTAATCCACTAACTTTTAAAAAATTATGCGAATACCGAACTTCCCTGTGTGCTGATTAACTATTGCTTTCGCAAATAATAAATGCCAAGTATGGTATTACGTGTATAACAGAAGACGTGGATAAGAAATAATGCAAACAAAGAATAAATAATTGTCTGAATAAAAGTTATTCACCCTCCTCTGATATTGAAATGCTTATTTGCTCGAGGCCTTATTCGTTTATAGAGGATAAAACCTTATTCGTTATCCTTATTTGTTATTTATCATCCAAAGCAAATAGTCCATAATTCTGATCCTAACAAGTTGATCGCGGCTCCCTGCAATCCTGATTATGTATTCAGTTCAAATATTCTTGTTTTCTCGAGACATCGATAAATTCTACTGATAACGCAGACAAAAAGAGAATGAACCAGTACCTCATTATCAAAACAATATAAGATTTCTTAATCGAATTTTGAATTTAGAAAATGTGCATTTGAACTGGACATGAACAGAGATTAAACCGAACTATTCTAAAGTAAACTGAGAAATGAGAATATTTTAACTAGGAAATTCGACAAAATTTTTTAGAAAATTTTAAACGGTGGCAAATCAGGGTAAAATTATGAAAGTTCTTTTTCACTGTATGAATTGGAATCCCTGATGCGCTTGCTGGGATGACACAGGAATAATTTTAGGGTTGCAGTGGAAATATTCACTTTGCAGAAAAATATTCAGCTTGACGAGATTGAAGCATTACATTGAATATTCTTGCATCTGGTTCTCTGCAAATCGGACATATTTTCTGATTACATAAACTTTCCGATTCCCATCTATTTTAATTTTCACGTGTCTGTAAGAATAAATTATTTTTTAAATAATACGGCTCAAAAATTCTTCATGTATAAAAACATTTGTTTCTCGAAAATGCACAGACATCAAATGAAGGATCTTCAAGCCATACAAATCGAAACAATCAAACGTATTACATTGGCATTAATTAATCGTTTCTCGTGTTCCCAAATATTTTGATTCATGTCTCATTCACTGAGCGTTGTAGATTAATTATTGGGAATATCCTAATGTGACCATGAAAATTACATTTTCTTTATTGAACTTTTCGCGTGTTTCTTTTCGCTTCCAATTCTCCGCAAACAATGCAATCTCAAAGATTCACCACAGCCTGGTAAATGTCACGCAGTCGAAGCATTAAATCGATTTCTTATTAACTGAAAAAGGCATGCGATGGGCTCCATCGAGCGCAAATTATTTTCTTTAATGTCCGCTGTAAAACGTTATTTCATGCGATTACTTCTTTAGTTTAGTTATCTAATTCCTGTATTTTATTTCCTTTTTAAATTCCCTATTTATTATAAAATTGATTGCAATATTGTCATTCATTCCACAAACGAATACCTGATCACGAGCTTGATTACAATTTGTATAGCTTTATAGCACAGTTTACAGAAAAATTGCATATCCAAAGCGATTTCATAATCCTCGAAGATTCCACTGCTTAATATAACGCAATGCAACGTATATATTGCCTTCCTGAAACCATTCTTTCCTCCATAATATTCTTAAACTGTCGCCGTAAGGTTTTGTTATCCTTGCATTATTCTCTTTTAGACATTAATATCATCCCTGCGGTCTAATAGATTGCATTCTCTATGGCAACGGCGTCAGCATCGCTTTTATTACTTTATTGCACGCGGCATAGGAAACTATATTCTCAAATCTGCTTTATCAAAGATGTTTGTATACAACGTACATTTTCTTAGATAAATACAAACTCGTTTTGGAATATATTTAAATTGTTTAAAAAAACTTAACGTACCTACGTTGATATCAATCATATTTTTATAATATGAGTTTAATGAGTTTATTCTATAAGTATTTTTAATAATGCTATTGTATTAAAAATTTAAATAATTTCTTATTCATATACAATTCATTAAGGAGTGTTTTTGATTCTAAGGTGTTTATTAAAAAAATTATTTCCACAAAATGCATGAAGTATTTTTAATAATACTATTGTATTAAAAGTTTAAATAATTTCTTATTCATATACAATTCATTAAGGAATGTTTTTGATTCTAAGGTGTTTATTAAAAAAAATTATTTCCACAAAAACTTTCAAAATCTTTTAATATATTTATATTTATTAATATCAGCATTCTCTGACACTTGTTGCATAGTCTAGTCGTAACCAACTAGTTGTACCATTTGGATTTTGGAAAATGTATTATTCAAGGATCTAATTATTCACACTGCATGAAATAATTGACAATCACAATAATAGGTATATATTGCAAGAGAAGAGCGAAGCACAGAATGTACATGAAACAAATCTGTACACATTGAAACAGCTTCATTTACCTGGTGCTCGTCACTTATATCAGCGAATTTTGCGCTGAAGGACACTTCGTACAATTTGACGCCACTGAGATAACTACCACCGAGATTTACTAAACAAACTTTCCCACGCAAGATGACGCATGGGAGGAAACAGACGAGCAGCAACGAACTCTTTTACGTCGGAAAAGAGATAACCACTGAAACGTGTAAACGTCTGCAGTCTGCACTGGAACAATCTACAGGCGACAATCGTGCCGCCATTCATAAATAGCGGCCTCAAATCTCCGAGACATAAAAACGTGCAAAATACAACGATCAATTTACGCAGAATTTTCAATTTTTTGTAGTGAGGAAACTTCCATTGAATTTTGATGACATTTTTTATTAATTCTTTTTTATATTTTATATTTTATATTTTATCCAACTCTGCAGCTATTCGTTAATATTTATAAACAAAGTCTATTGAAGTTTTAGCGTTGAAAAAGTTATATCACATCTTCGTTATACTTCAATAACAGTTCTTATTAACCTGTTACTCGAGGACGAGATACCTCCTATCAGCTGTATATCTCGTGTTTCAAAATACGCCTACAATGCGTGTGAGTTAACTCGACTTTAAAGTTTGATAATTATACGCGCACAGAGCACGTTGTTACTCATATCATTTGTTTTCGTTCCCGTCGTAATAGCATACTATTTTTTTCTCTACACTTCCATTCATGACTACGTTGTTGTAGTTATACTTATCAGCTGCAGACGTGGTGAGGTATCAGAAGAGAACAGGGCGCCAATACTCGAAAGTGTATTAAAAACAACGATACTTAATTGTTAAAAAAATTGTTAGAATGCAACCTAAATTCATTTTTACGCTCTATAAAACTACGTAGGTAGTAAAATTGTTTCAAATTGCTAGTGGGGAACGTGTTTTTATTTAAGAAACTGTACATTTTTTAAAAGGTCTAATCTCATTAGTGTCAGCCATAATCTGTACGAAATTTAATTGAAAAATAAAAAGGTAATGGTTGTTTAAGTAAAATAAACTCATTTTTCGGGGCTCTACACCTTACCGATTTTTTTTACACGGTCACTTCATTTCCTACTAAAACGCGATTCTTCCATATTCTACAATGTTCAAAGTGTGTGTTATATTTTTTTAGACTCGATTGGACTGATACAATTAGTATGGTAACTGTTTAAAGATCGGCCACGTCGATTCGACCCAGTGACCACAAGGGATTAAACTACAAATTTTAAACAATTTGGTCGCATCATTTTGTAGAGTAAAAAAAAACCCTTTAAATTTTCATTGTAATAATTTTGCATATCTCCCATAATTTTCTAGATATACAGGAAAATAGGAAAACACATTATCATTTAAGGGTCCTTTTCATCCTGAAGAACCAAAAAGTATCAGAAATAAATAATTTTTTCTAACACTTCTACCGAGTTCCCCTACAAACCTGCAAAGTTTAAAAAAAGAAAACAATTTTCTGTTTACCGAAATTCCCTGTGTAAAATTAACCACTCAACAACATCAACTCCCTTCCACGACCCAAGTCATTAAACAACCACAAACCTTCATCAACCACAACTAACAATAAGCATAAGCAACCCTAGTTACATAAATCGATTTCCTCAGTGCATATTTACTCCGTTCCAGGCACGTCAATGGCTATCTACCTTCCGATTCTCTAACCAAATGTCTGTTCTCCGGCGAACAATGCCATCCTAAATCATCGAGGAAGGTCCTGGGTCTCGGTGGTTCTCCGCGCAAAGGATCAAAGGGACGGCGGCGGGCCGCTCGGACCCGACTAACAGATCTCGCGCTTTCGAGCGGCCGTGTAACACGGTGGGTGGAATGTTAGCTCCACTTGGCCTGGCGGGGGGAATCAGCCAGCTGGCAGGGGAATAATAACGAGCCGGACGACACGGAGCGAAGTCAGAGAGCGGACGAGGCTTTATAAATCGCGAGGATGTTCGCCAGTGTCGAACCAGTGACACAACGGCCGCGATCGATCCTACTGCAACCGGTTGTCGCGAGCTCGATCGTGACGGAATCTCACGATCCACGTGTCCGACGCGGGACGCGCCGGTAGTGTTTCGCTTCCCTTGTTGATTTCTGGCCAGACCAGAGCTGCCGAGCGGACGAAAACGGGAACGCAGTGCTCGCCGAACAAGGAGCAAACGATACGTCGAGCTTGGAGCCTCCGCGGATGCGATTTGCCACGGGACGACGCGAAGGATCGATAGTGCCAGCGGAGCTACTCCGATTCGAGCGTGAGTGATTGTCGTTATAATATGTTCCGAATGAATTCGTTTCTCTGGCCGTGTACACGTAGGTGAGTGAAGACGTCAGCTTTCGGTGGAGAGAATATGCGCATTTTACGAGGAATCAGGTCTAGAAGATCTTCTTTCGCTGATGCGAACTCCACTTGGGTTGGTCGAATCGTTGTAAGTGGGATTTAATGCGCTGCTTGGGGAGCGGGGCTTTTTATCTGGAAGCTGGTATCGCGTAATCACTATGAGATTGATATATAATTAAAAAATACTTGTTTTTGAGTAGGTTTACTTTTGTATTGCTTCTGTATGGGGATATTGTGGTTTGTGATAAACTAGCTTTACCCGGAATTTAGATTTTGATTTTATAAAAAAAAATTGATTTAGTTTTTTGTGGAAATAATATGAAAATTATTATTCGTCTGGATTAGCTAGGAATAATGAGCTGGGGCACATTTCGTGACCCCAGAGTGTACCGTTCGAAAGTTTTTAGGCCACAGACAAACGCACAAACTTGCTGCTTCATATATTAAGATGGTGTTACTTGTTATGAAGATAAGGTGACTCGCGGGATTGTTCGTATGAATTGAGAAGAACAAGTTATTGTGAAAGCCAGCGCCTCGCTTTTGACCCGCCGTGCTTACATTAGCATTACTTGATAGAATATACGCTTAATACGAGAAATAAGGTGCCAGGTATAACGTGACAGTCTTTCGTGAATTTTTTTCTAGTGTATTATGGTAAAACCTCGAGTTCGAGGAGCTTTAAAGTGCATTGACTTTTGGTGGAATGGGTGATATATCTTGGTTACGATGTGCTTAAGATTTTCTTTACAAGTCGGCTAAGTTTCTGTTATCGTAACGGATGAAGCAAAGTACTTGGCAGTTCTTTGAAAGTTGCGAAAGAGCTGTTTTTGTTATAATATTTTCTTCATCTTTGAATTCATTTAATGGAGCGTTGATATAGGTGTACTCAAAAACGAGAAATAAATTTTCATATTAAACTGAATGAAATCATAAAACCAGATAGGAGATCCTGGAAAACGCCACAAGTATTTATTGTATCTTTGTTGCAACTACGTCTTCACAGTTTCAGCTTAATTAACGAAGATACTAATCGCTCGGAATGTTGATTAACACGTTTTCATTACGCGATATCCTCTTTCGCTATAAGAATACACCTTTCAATCGCAGAGGTTTTTGATAGCTGTCAATGAAATTAGGCTTGTTTATGGCACGACATAAATGACATCTTCGGCACTCAATCATCGATTACAGAGCTAACGATGATCATCGAATCGCGCGTTATTCCTGCGTCAATCTCTTTTTTGAGGGAATAGTGTTATGTAAGAACCTTGAACGTCACGGTGTTTCGAGCGTTACTTCACTGTGACATAAGCGGAACAACGCGAAGATAATAACAACGTTAGTTTTGCTGTTTGATGAAAACGAAATTGGTGGGGTCAGGTGTGCATGCATAAATTCATGAATGTAATTAATTATTTTTTATTTAAATTCTACTTTCAAGCATACCATACGTTACTGTCCTCGTATACAATTCGAGCGTGTCCCATCACGCGTCGAAATTATTCATGAATATACTCAATGTAATCTGTTATTAGATTTTGATAGCTTCGACTACAGTCGGACATAATTCGAATGGGCTTATGAATATGCGAATAAGAAATAGCGAATATATAATTATGTGGCTTTCGTTTGTTCATTATTTACGCGGGACGTTATCGTTTGTAACTATTTCGTGACATATTTACGCGAGGTAGTAATTAAGTGTTGGAGTTTTGGAGTACGTGACAGAGCTTGAGTATTAATGCCAATAGAATTAGATGTGTAACGAATGGGATTGAATTGAAGAAAGAGGAATGAACTTTGTTTTAAATTATTGAAAATTCCACAGCGTTATTTGTGGCGCTTGATTAAATTTACAATCTCGGTTTTATTTTGCTCCTGTCTCGAGGCGAAAACGAAATTTCCAGGTGTTCTTTATTCTTCGCGGACGTGTAGAATCCTCAGCGCCGTACATTTAGTCGGCTAGCGCCAGCTTCGTCGCAAACGAGGTTTCGAATCGCGTTGAAAGCTTCGGAATTGCGCCGTAGGAAAGCTCTACTCCGAAAGTGAGAAGGGATTTCATCTGACTCAGTTGATTGATACAAGACGTTCGTAATCGACATTCTCGGCGATCAGTTTTCTCTTCACTCAGGGCGAAACTGTGAAGACGTAATAACTTCAGAGATACGTCGGATCCCTGTTAAACTTTTCCTCGCTTCCTGTTAATTTCACGACGTGGTTAACTTGAATACGAAACTCTGTTGCACTGTGCTGAACATTCCGAAAGATATTAGATCGGTGCATTGAAATATAAAGAATATGAGAAACCCAGCTCACAATATATGATAACAATTGTTCACTGTACTCGTTAATTAAGCCTACATCTAAAATATATTTCCAAAACCGTTGCTTTTCTCATGAATTCCTCAGAAAAACATTCGTAAATTCAACGGAACAAAGATGATATGATTAAAGAAGAATTCGATTATCATATCTATTAATCTTTAAAAAAAGTAACTCATTCCTTATCAGTTACCTAGATGACGCACCAACTACACACAATCCATCCACTATTTACAAAATACTAACATATGAGCGGAGCCAAGGTGGGCGCTCGCCCCCACAGGAAAAGAATAATAAATTAGGCGGTCGCCGAAAATTAAATTAACCTGTTACAAAATAGAAATAAATTAAATTCTGAAGTAATTCCCCATTGTGTATAGATTTCTTTGCTTATTTAACACTAGGTTTACGGACAGTTCCTATATGCCTACTAAATAATTAAGGGGGGAGCCCACTGTCTCAAATCTGAAAATTTTTTTTTTTACATTTTCTGAAAGACGTACGTTTCAAGAATGTTCTCTCCAAATTCTATAAAGAAATTCGCAAAATTGACAGTCTACAGAGAAAACTATACGTCCAATTGACATGAGCAAGGGCATTTATTGTTCGGAAAACCCGTCGCTATTACGAGACGATCAGCTTTTTTTAACTTTGGACGTGCTTCTATTTTTTTTAACAACATTTGTCCAATTTTGTACCCCGAAAACGCGACTTTTTTTTCAGTGGTCCGCCATTTCGTTATTTTTTACAATTTTGACATTTTTTGATCGTCGCGTAATAGAGGCAGGCTTCTAGTTTCTAAATATTACTGTTTTTTTTTTATTTCGATTAACCATATGGCCTGGGGACTGTCAACGTGACGAGCATGTTTTTGCCGCAGCGCAAATTTTGACGAAGAGTATACAGGAAACGGATTTATGAATTTGTTTGAAAAAAATCTTTTCTTACCTTTCGATATGTACACTATTAACTATACTAAGCAATAAATTGATTTACTTGCGTTGTTTGGTTGAAATAAATTCCCGAAAACACCCTTACATTTCGGACCGAGACAGTGGGCTCCCCCCTTAAGAAATCATTTAAATAAATTGCTAATAAGTAAAAAATCTTTCCCCAGAAATTACCCAGAAGTGTTAACAAGTAATATACAAATTGGTTATAATTACCGCAATAGTTTTTTCTTCTTCGCTATTATTTTTCGAACTTTGAAATCCGTCAAATTGACGGGTGCCGTAAACCTAGTGTTAACTATACGTAAGATATAATATCAAAATTTGTTTCACAATTTACTGCCCCTCCCTGAATAAAATCCTGACTACATTCCTGTACTGATCTACCATCCAAATTCAAATAATACCCACTTCAATAAACCCAAAGATCAATGAAAAATCGATGAAAGTACACCTATGATACAGGAAGAATTCTCAAATTCACCCCCGAAGCTTCTGTCACGCGATGCGTGCTGCAGCCGAGCCCAAAGCATGACAGTTGGCTCCGTTCGCCGTGTTTACCCGTTCCCAAAAGATTTTGAGCGCACAGGGCAGGGTTACGGATGGAAAGTTCAGCCGCCGGCATGAGCGTGGCTGCCGTCGCATCGATCGCGGCAAATTGGATTGCCGCTAAAACGCCGGGGCTATCTTACAGCTTACGGGATAGTGTTCAGTGCCGCTGGGAACGGTACGAAGTTTGGTAACGAGAGTGAATTCTGACGTTCCGCTGGTCCCCGGCCTAGGCGTACGACTTCTGAAACGCCGGTGAACACGAGCGTATATTGGCCACGGGATATGGCACATGCAACCGGCCGTTTATCGTGATTAACGAAAGTCGTAGCCTAACGAGACCACGGACGAGAGAGCGTTGGTCACGTGTGCGCGAGCGCGGGCTGCCTATAGCCGGGCGGCAACGTAAGAGGCGAACCGTAAGTACCACTGTGACGTAGACGGTAGCAGCGGGTAACATTGGTCCGGCCACTATTAAGGTAGACTACGCCGAAGCGAGGCGCAATTTCTTTTCTCGCTCATGTCTACACGAGCCTCGCCTCGGTTTCCCTTTACCTCAGGTTTTCAACTAGCCCTTCGTTCACATTTGAGGACCTTCCAGCCAGAGGGATGCAGCTCCATTTATAGCATTTTAGAGTAATTAGAAAAAATGTTTATGAAATTATTGCTTTGACTTGACAGTAAAAAGAGAGCACTAATTAAAAGATACATATTTTCATATAGTAAGTAGTAGTTGCGGAGTTGATAAGCTTTCATTTAAATTGTGGGTGAAATTTTCGAATCTGGAGCTGCCCGGAACAAAAATAAGACACAAAATAGTAATGGGTGCTGGTTCAAAATTTGCAATGAATCGCTCATTTGTTATCGGATTTGCATCAAACGTGCACCGAACGATGTATTTTTTAAAAGTATATCACAAGTCGTGACTTAAAAACTGCTGAAAATGGAGTTGCACCGTCTAGGTGCAAGGTTCTCATTTTTCTTGACATTGCATCCACGGCTCAACTCTCCTCTCTTCCACAAAATATTCTTGAGGAGAATATCCGCCGATCGAAATCGCGCTGAGGCGAAGCGTAGGATAGGTTAAATTCTCAAAATGCATTAAAAGAAACATAGGAAGCGTAATATGAGCCGAAGCGCGGCGAGGTGCAGTGAGAGCCTAATTTAAGATCTGCATTACTATCGACTTTCCATTCACGAAACTGTTCAGTCACATTTTGCACCGTTTGTGATTTGACTATTACGTCGGATCGGTAAGCGAGTAATTAATATACGCGTCCCCATGTAAGCTCATTCTATTTACGATGTTGCCGAAATTGTCGATCGATAGAAAGTCGATAGCTTGAGTTAGGCTTAACTGTGAACACGTTCCCCGTTTTCATGGGAAATATCGACGACCACGGTTGATTGTATGGGAATAGGATGGACGGATTGGAATCCTGTTAGGATTATGTATCCTGGGGTTTCTCGCATGTCAAGTGTCTTGCAGTGAGTATATCGTATGATGGATGTTTGAAATGTTGAAACGATCGATGGCGTTGTGCGTGATGCAGTGGTTTGGATACCAAGATTCAGGATTTAGAATGCAGTGTTTGTATTGGGTAATTTAAAAGTGATGTAATTTTGATTAGAGTTTTAGAAACGAAAAATCGAAATTAGTGAACATATTTATTGTAGTATTAGCATCAAATTTGTTGTGAAACTGTTAAATATGATTATCTGAAAAACTTGTGCAAGAAGCCTTTTTAAAAAAGTTATTTAAAAGATGAAAATTAAAACCTGAATTTCTCAGTACGTTTGATAAACAATAAGCGTTCTGAGATGATATATACTTTGCAGATATTCACTCGATAAACTACAATTAAGACAGCTGCAGAGTCCACTGGAATTCGCATTAGCGAAACTGGCGCAATTAGGTATACGCATTAGACACATACCGATCTACCCTTGCAAGAAACTGGCACGGAATATTAAAATTCATTAGTATCGACCCCGATAAAAATTCACGCAGATAATTCTGCACCGTATTCATTATCACTTATTTATCACCCAGCAGGAATATTTTTTAACGAAATAAATTTTTCCTACAATATACCTTTGAAATAAAGTTGAATAAAGAAACTAACGAATGTTCACTTTACGGCACGTCATGTGAAATGCGAGGCTCCCTAAAAAGTTTTCGCAAATGTACACGACAGCACGTTTAAAATGTTTTTACACGAAAAACATCGCTCTCATTTATTTTACAGTTTTCCAGAATAAAGTCACGCCACGAAAAGTACGATGTTGTTAAAAGTTAACGCCACTGTGTAACGCGATGTAGTTGGCCAGGCGGAAATGTTCGCGCAGGTAATTACTGTTGCAGAAAGGTTCAAGGAGTAGGATAATAAATTCTTTTATCTCACGGCGATACGTACATTACTTTTTTCGTACGTGACTGGCACAATGTGACTCAAGCTGAGATAAGTGGTGCATTTTAACGCGCTACAATAGAGAAGAAGGGCACAAAAGATTCGATAAGTTTTGCTAGTGGACGTGCTGTTTCTTAAATTTTTAGATGGACACTCATCGTCAGTGTAGGCTTTGTCATCGATTTTAATGAGACACGTGTAAGAATTTCCATCTCTTTAAGTAGCTTTTAAAGATTTTCAATTTTATTATATTGTGACAGGGAATAACATTTTGTAGTATATATAGGTATTAGTAGAAACGATAATAAGTGTGTAGAATTTGTTTAGATACTCTATTTTAGAAATTTACGCGAATTTTGAGTAATGCAGTGTTCTTTTGGCGAACTCTTGCTATTTTTCGCGAATTTCTAATGGTCTTCCGAAATGTACTTGATCTACAGTCGCTACATTACCATTGCGAAATGTTACGATTACAAACAAACATTGACACCCTCTTCATCTGCAACATCTTCCATCGCACATACATTTCCCGTAATGTCTACATTATTTCCCTCATTGAACTTATATAAACTACAATCTCTGAGATGCATTTCATGCTTTGAAAAAAATCCACTTCGGTGACACAGATTTCCAATTGTCCAATTATATACACATATGTAGTGGCGGATTTAAGGAAAAAGTTGGTGTGTTTGGATAAAATCATTATTTTTTTGGAAAATTATGCGGCAACAGCTCATCGGCCGCCCGTTAAATCCGCCACTGCACATATCGGTCATCAGACACCACCTTTGCAGTTTTGCACTAACCCAGTGTTTCCCAACCTTTAATGAGTCGCGCCCCTCTTTTACAATATTCGAATTACCTGTGACCCCCCTTCCATATAAGGTAAAATAAATTTAATAAGGTAAAAAACACATTAAAAATAGGTATTTCAGATTATAATTCTAACTTAATAATATTAAAAAAGAACCCAGAAAACCGTTTCGACTCCCCAGAAAACACTTCGCGACCTACCGATTGGGAATCACTGCACTAACCTAACACCAGTATCCCAGTTCTATCATAATTCCAGTACAAACTTTTACCCGTATCTGGTGCACTACATCCAGCTCCATTTCGAGTTGTATACCTACCTATAAAAAAAAGAGAACAACTCACGCGTAACCATTAGGATCCTTCGAATATCACATTCTACCTCTTCACGGGCAACAATTTGGTGGAATCGCGGTTCCTGCGAATCTTCCGCATCGTATGCGTGACTGTCTAGTATTATGCAACGTCTCATTTACCAGGCAAGTTGTGCCACGCGAGGTCATTACACGAATCGATGATTCGCCCAGTGCGGGCCCATAAATTCTGCCGGGCAATATCGATTCCTATTGCGTGATATGGTGGTTGCCATAGCTGACACACGTACAGCCCCTTGCGCAATTTATACGCGCGCACATGAACGGACGCGGATGCACGCGTACGTTATTGTATGCATCGAAATGTCTCCGAGGTGTAATATGTGGTGCGGCGGTGGAGCGCGCGGCAAATCAATTTTTGATTACGACGCGTGTTTGCGTGCACGCCGCGGATCACGGGTCGCAGGCGTTTAACACAGAAACGAGCGCAGTGACGCTGGTAAACAGGAATTCTCGTTCGATTCTATGAGACACGTTTAACGACTCTTCGAAACGGCTAATTGGAACGACAGTAATCGATTAGGTATAGAGGCTATCGATTTGTTTCTTTAATTCTAAATTACTGTGTGATTGAAAAAATAGATTTTAGTTTTTAATGGCAATAATATTGCAAGACTTAACTGTTAAATTAAAATGGACGGTGGATAGTTTGACACACATTGGACGATGGGTCTATTTTGACCCATAATTCTAATCGCCCACACGAAAATGGAGTTTCGTATTAGACTTCGATTTTCTTATTATCTAAAGTTTGTATCATCATCGAAGAAGTAATTTATGTGACCTTACACTTAGGATGGGTCCAAACGGACCCTGCATCCGAGTGTTAATTACTGTACCATCAGATCAACTTACACAAACTTCCTCAACGACAGCGATACACAATATATCAATCCCTATTTATATATTTTTATGTAACGCAAGCTACTCACAGTCTCGACACATGTAAAGCTACCAGATCGACAGTTAACTTCTCCATCAATCATGAAAAACGATTCTCCAACTGAGAAGTACACAGTAAAAGCACTAATGCAATATAAAACGAAAAGCGCAAGTCCTCTGGTAGCTTCAATAAACCGACTAATCACCACTTACAAATTCATCGTTCAACAAAGTGGTTGTAACAGCAGGACAACTATCATCAGGAATTAAACAACTGATACCAACCAGTCACGACATTCACCAATCAGGCTCCCTAGAATTTACGTAGGATAACAACCGTTACTCGACTCGCCATTCGATCAGCTAATTATCTCTATAATGGCCGTAGTAAATCGCGGGGACAGGCGTGCCTTGTAGGCAATGGATACTGTATGCAGAACGCGGACGACACGATGTTACCATGTAGGAAAACACGTGTTTTAACTAACAAACTTTATTTCAAATATGGGACACGTTTGTACACTTCGGAGGAGAAGACACGAGATGGGTCCACGAGTAACAGAATTATTATACTTGTATGTAGAACTGTCGAATGTAGGAGTCTAAGAAGGCACCGGGCAAATGTGATTGTTATTGTTAAATATTTTATGAACTATTAGTTGTGTGGTACGCTGACTGTTGAACATGGGTGAATAATTTTTCAGTTGTCTAGCTTTCTAATTTCATGGAAATTGGTGTGTAATACCTGGCGTGGTCCCCTCGTAAGTGTCCTTTGGGCAGAGTTGGGTATTAATTAAATAAAAAATTATTTAAATAACGGATCGAATAAAAGTCACTTTAACTTTAGATTATTCGCCGAATATACTTTAATATAATTGAGGCCCTCAAGCGTCTATGATGCACACGTATTTTGGTGAAATTCAAAGTCAATTTCCTTGAAAACGAAGCGTTTACCGCAATTTCGTCACTCTTGATTTTCGTCTTATTTTCGCCGGTATAATCACCCCTTACAGTATTGACCACGGGTAGAGAAACACCCTGTAGTTATTGCGGGATAACTTTATTCGACACATGACGAATAATTTTTTTAACTTTTATTCGTTATTCGAAATTTTTATTTAAATAAAAACTTTGCCCATCTCTGCCTTTGGGACTTATCGGGGCCTTATTTATATGTCCAAATAGTGGTTCCGTGTGTATACAAATTGCCAAGAGTAAGGGTTTCATGTGCACAGGAAGGTGCTAGAAATGTTACATTTGGTTGCTACTAATGTTTTTGAGGGATGATTGGAGGGAGTCACGTAGGCCTCCAAGTGTTGGAACTTATAGTCCTTTTAGGTGATAAGATATCGTCATATATCACACTAACAAGGGAAGTTGGTTCACCCGAACATTATGATCTTTTTGGGATCTTCTTCTTCAGGGTGAAAATATAACTTAAAGGTTAATTTGCAATTTCCTACTTTCCTGTATATCTTGAAAACTGTAGTACATATATATATAAAAAAAGTATTACAGTGAAAACAGAACGGTTTCTTCTGCTCTACAAAACTGTGCAATCAAATTGTTTAAAATTTGTAATTTAAACAGTAAAATCTTTAAACAATTTAATTATATAGTTTTATACAGCATAAGAAACCATTAAATTTCCTTCATAACAATTTTTTATATCTACTACAGTTTTCAAGATATAGTGGAAAATAGGAAAACGCTCATTAACCTTCAGGTGGCGTTTTTACCTTCAAGAACCGAAAATGGGCACAAAAGAAAAATTTCTCGATACTTTTGTTGATGTCCTCTACACACCTGCATAATTTAAAAAAAAAATCGGAGTGTTCGGGTGGCCATCCCTTGCAAGTTGCGGAGGTCCTGGAGGCCTCCGAGCTTTTGGTTACATCGTTGATAAGATATGTAGTTATTCTGGGGCGTTCCTAACAACGGTCGCGTCTCCCTGCTTTGGGTATTGGATCGTACTACTATCCGCCGTGCACGTTTGTGTGTAATTATAGGTCTCGCTCGTGCGAGAACCGGGGAAACGGCGGCCGGAATGCGCGATAACGGTGACTGGGGAACGTCGCTGATATTCTATAAACAAGTTTTTCGCGAAGGCCTGGACTGCTCGGCGCGTCTGACAGTTGCGGAACGATAGTGGCGCGCGCGTGTCCGCCTCCCTTCCGTCCCGTCACGGCTGCCCATTCTTCCCCGTTTCAGACGATTGTTCGATAAGCGGTACTATAGTTGAGATTCATCCAGATGCCACCGTGATTGCTTGAAACGGGGCTGGTGAACTAATTCCAGGATACCCAGTTAAAAATGAATTCATTTCTGTTCCGATTTTTAGCGTTCGAGAGATGTTGAGTCAGGTTCATTCCAAATTGTGTTTTTATCAGATGGAGAAGCTTTCATTTGTTTTTTTAAATTAACAGATTTTATGTATAGGTTACGTTTGTACATTTTTTCAGACATTTTTCTTGATCTATATTTTTTTATTGGAGGCAATAGTGCCTTAATAGATTCGAAGTAGAAGAGAATCTTATAAATTTTAAACCGTCTTTGATTTCTGAAAAAATTCTTTGTACGTTCATTTAATAATTAGAGATCACTGTTTTGTCGTTATATACCAGAAACTGGAATCTTACAGTCATCGTACAGTGTTGAAACGACTTTAAACCAGATCTATTAAAATTTAAAAATGTTGAGAATAATACTGTACTGAATACGAAATGTATAATCCTGAAGGTTACCCCGAATCAGTTGAAGTAAATTGATAAATAATTCCTCGTGGAATTATTAGTCTACTTGTGCACCTAGCTGCAGGTTCAATGATAAGTTAAAAGATTATTGAAGCTGTCTTCAAGGTTACAAATTCCATCGAGAGAAATATCAACGACTCACCGTAGAGCGGCTGGAATTGAGATTAGCGTAATCGATGCGTTATTATTAATCGAGATTTTTCAGCTTAATATTCTTCGCTGCCTCAGAAACGGAACCTATGTCTCTCGCATTTTATTTTTGGCAAGTCCAGATTTGCCTGTTGATCGTGGCAATGTGAATTATTCGAGTGACCCGCGTGCTTTCCAATAATTCCTGAAGTTAAATTTGACTGTGACGAAACTATCGTCGATTACATACCGAAAATTCTGTGCTGATAAAAACAGACCGTGATTCATTTCCGTCGTCAAATGGATTTCTTTTAAATTTTGTAGGACGAGGATACCTCATTGGAAGCATTGATTTCTGGTTTCACTCTTACCAGTCGTTTGGGAGGACGAAAGGGCGGGGGCGGAAAAATATTTGATCAGCCAACAGTCTCCAGTTCCCTTCGAGTTGTTTAAATGAAACCGGATCTAGGAAACGTTAGAAAATATACTCTACGAAAATTTATACATACGTGTATTAAAGCACTCAATTCGTAGTAAAATATGTAAATGCAATATTATAACGATTACATTAGCTTCATTGCTTATTCAGATGTTGGTAGAATTTCGAATTTTTTAACAATGTAAAATCATATTACATTTTTTAGAGTTGACAGTATACACAGGTATTACTTACAGTCGTCTAGTGAAATAAGCCGTCATTGGTTGGACACGAATATCGCAGACTCTTCGCTCCAGTTTATGAACGACAGTTACCTACTCCAATTGCAATATTGAGAGTAAAAACGGACTAACCCACATTGAACAAAAATGGATTTTTCTATTTTATATGATTAGTACAGCCTAATTGTTACTAACTCAATATCTCCAAAAATATGGGTTATTCCGTTTTTGCTCTTAATGCCTTAATTCATCTTTATCGTATATCGCCACGCAGGATATTATATTTAAAAATTATGTAGAAGGAAAAATACAAAGATTCACTGCTGTGTAACATCCTATGAAAATTAGTTAGGGTAGGGTGGGACTAAAAGTCCGGCGGGTAAAAAGTCCCAAATGCAAAATCTCTGTTCCTAAACAATGTATCGAATTTCGCAGTATACTATGTAAAAGGCGAGAAGAAACGGAGGTAACCACAGAGTCGTCAGTCGTTTCTGGTCGTTGGTTCGGATTACACGACGCCTTTGGTATTATACGTGTTAAAAAGTTAAATAAATACGTCGTTTTTATTGTTTTGTACGAAGTAAACCAAAGTTTATCAGCGTATCGGGTAAGTACGATAAGATTCTATGTTCCTTTAGTAATCTGTACATGATATTGTTTATTTGTTAATGTTAACATTTTCTACCGTAAATATCGCATAAACTATAGAAGTAACATTGGGGCAAAAAGTCCCTCAGACTGAAAATATATATATATTATATTATTATTCGTTTTCATAATAAGATGGCCAAAGTATAAAGAAATGATCTTTCAAAGTCTTTAAATACTGTTTTTGTTTTAGTTGAGCGATTTTTTTAGTTTTTAGTTCAAAGTGAGCCTCTGATGGATATTTTTATTTTTGTTAAAGAAGTCACGCTTTCCTTCCAATATTCTATACCAAAAAGAATTGGTTTAATAAATATTTGTTGATGTAAAAAGAGTTTTTTACTAATTTAGTTTAATATTACACGAAAATACATTATATAGGTACTTCTTGCCCCGTGCGTGGAGCAAGAAGTCCATTTTGAATTGACGAACATTTTGTGGTATAACTCAACAAAAAATAACAGTATCATCAAATGAACTTCGGGAACGTAAAGCCTGATAGTTATAATTTTTAAAAAATAACACCAGATATCTCTAGATTGTTAGTACTAAATTTTACATAAGTTTATACAAAAAACGGGACTATTAGCCCCACCCTACCCTACCCACTACTACAACATACCTCCTTAAGCATTTATCGAATACTACACCATCCCAAACCAAACTTTTCATTCAAAATTACAGAATAAATAAAAACACCATTGCCAGTGCGCAATATAATACTAAAATATTCTCCAACCAAAGTTGCAGTGCCACCAGCCCCCTTTTCAGCAAAACTGTCGCGGTGTTCTCGCTAACTAGTATCCATAATACGATGCCGTTCGTAAAGAACTAATCGCCAATGAATCAGTAAAGTAAACTTACAGAATGCACGAAGCAAGTGAATGTGATGGCTACTGTTTCCCCCTTTCGTTATTAACAGAACTCGAGCCATTGAAGAACCTGACACGTCGCATATATAAAACAGAATAGTGCACACGTGTCAACATCAAATTGGACTTCGATCCGACCTCGTTCTGCAGGGATTACGGCTCAAGGAAAAAGCACCGAGAGCACTGTTCATTTATTTTTCTTGCCTGGGAAAACATACGCCACTGAACGCTGAACAAACCAGCGACGTCGGTGGAGGCTGACTTCTCGATGGCATAAGGCGTTCCGCGGTGGATCTTATGCGAGAACGCGACGTTATTTGATGTCACCCAAGGTACATACATGCACATATGCACGTAACATCGGCGGGACAAAACCTGGTGGCAAGGTTGTGGTCTTCAGCGAGTTGCCTTCCTCAAGGCCACGGCGCTGAAGGCCAGTTTGCATAAACGCTGGTGAAAAAGCTTCACTGGTAGCCACGTGTTGAATTTTAGGTGCTCGTTTATTTATTAAACGCCACTAATGTTGATCCAGCCTTGGTGCTATGTGGGTGATGAGTAGTGGGGAATGTATTTGAAGTATTTGATAAAAAATGTTAGAGGAAGTTTGGAGAAGAAATGAGGAAGTAAGAAGTACCTAAGTGTGTATAATTTAATCATGTTTACTTTTGTAGAAAGAAGAGTCCTTGTAGAAAACACTGTAAGTGCCGACATTAAATATTTTGTTTGTTTATCAGAAATTGTTCCACGTGCCAATGGTAATACTATAGTACAGAATTTGATTTTTTGCACTTACAGTGTTTTCTACATGGACTCTTTAATTGTTATTTTGTGGTGAATTATAATACAATTATTCAATTCTAAATTTGGAGAAAATACTGTATTTTTAACAGCAAAGCGATGAAACAAGGAGGTGATCTCTTTTTAAGAAAGATAAATAGGGACTCAATTAGACAGTGGAATGAGATGGCTTTGTATTTACTTGGGAAATGAACAGGAGCAAATGCGGGCGTAGGGCTTCATGTTTACTCTTTTAGTCACCGCTATTGCTGTAGAAAGTGAAGTTCCAAAGGAACAATTGAATATAAATTCATGTTAAATTTCTTTGAGTTTTTAAATAACTTAGTTTGTCATCAGAAACTGATGTGATCGTTCTATAATCCTTTTAAGACTATTCAGTTCTATCGAATCGTGATTTTGCGCCATTGAAACTGGAAAGTAGTTGAGGTAAAAATAAATCCTGCTATACCAATGAATTTTTTCTTCAACCAGGGTATACGACTCATTAGAGTTACATGATTACTGTAATTCTCAGGCAGAGGCGATGATTTGATCGAGTCCTCAACGTAATTACACCAGTCGTCGTAAACTAGTCAATTAAATTCCTTTATTCCACCGTAACTTGGATGGTACAAAGTGGCAATGCATCGAGGATTGACTACTGTTCTAGAAGCCTTCCAAAAATATTCACAATATAATCTATAGATGTAACAAATATAATTACAATATTGTAGAAAATAAAATCTCTTAATATTTTATCAAATTGTGGAATCCAAATAATATTATAAATACCGGTATCATTCTAATCACGCTAATTTAAACAACAAATATTAACAAGTTAGGTTAATAATTATACAATAATTATTCCTATTTATTAATATTCCTATTTTAAAATATTTTCTGCTACGAGTTCAAATTATACCACAAAGGATCAATTATTCAGCACACAGGGCGCTAAAACGATGGTTTGAAGCGGGCTACATAAAACCTCTTCAACGTGTTCATTGACAGGCCGTTGAATACCCGCGATTATTGTCTCGCCTGCCACTAACAAGATTGAATTAATTGACAATTGGTCAACGTTCATCCGTATTATATGTCCTCCTCCGCCATTCTCCGCCGTGTGACACTGCGTTCCATTATATTCAGGAAAAATAACGCTGGGAATGCAAAGGGAGCAACAACAAGACCACATTAATTCAAGAAAACGTATATCACTTAAATTAAATCGAATTCCTCAGATACGATTACATTTATTAAACTCGTTTTGTGCCATTCTGTTTTTGCGAGAATTTTAATACATACTGCATGCCCCAAAGATGGCCCACGCCAGCGTATTAACGCTTCGACTGTCGGCGGCGTAATTTCGCCAATAGTTAACCCTCTACTAAATAGTCTATCAATAGTTAACTCAAGAATCCCCGCGGACTTTCGTGAATTCCTGTTCCCCAGCACGGTTGAAAGCCATTCAATACCTTCTGCCCGGGTCCAAAGTACTACCCCCAAGTATTTGTAACTCATCACCACTCATAAGATAGCCTCGCCCCCTCCTCCGATGAGCTTCATCGTCCAAGTGCGAAATTACACTGTGCCCGTGCGACAGGGAATTTCGTAGTGAAATTTCGCCCGAATAGGAGTTGAAACTGTCCTACGAAGTTGCCCGGGCTCCTATGAAGGTGTACGAACGTGACGGCTCGAAACAAATGTGGGAATAATTGGAAAGGGCTAAGGGTCGGGCGTTCGGGCCTTGCGCGTTCGGTCACGCGCGGCCAGATTAATGTCCATGGATAGGCTTATCGACAATCTCGCGTCCATTCGAATGGACGGCCGAATTTATCCGGCGAGGAACGCGCACCCCCCAGCTGTGAAATAGACAATAAATATCCGACGCGCTTGAAGCTGCTCCGTCCAAATTTCCACCCCTTCCTCCCTTCCCTCTCTACTTTCTCTTTGTTTTTTATCCGTTGAAGTTTGCTTGGAAAAATCGAAGCGGCTATCGAATGGCTCAGGAGCGAAGTTTTCCCGCGGTCTGGACAAAGTCGCCAGGGGCGAACACATTGGGGATGAGTGTTTTAGACTGACTATCGATGCAGGTTTGAATGGAACAGCTGAATGAAGATACGAATGATGTAAGGGTCCTTTTCATGGTGGTGTTCAGGACAGAGATGGGCAAAATTGTTATTTTGAATCAAATTTTTAATGAGGAATAAAGGTTGAAAGAATTATTCATCATGTGTTGAATGAAGTTAATCCCTGGCGGTTAGAACACGCGCCAGAAAATTATTCGAAGGCGAAGAAAGTTAAAATTATGTGGGGAAATTTATTTGACGCTCAAGTTGAAACTCTCGAGGAATAAAAAAATTAACTTTATTTGTGGAATAATCTAAAGTTAAAGTAACTTCTTTTTAGTACTTTTATTTTATTACTTTTTTTATTTAGGTAATGACCAATTCTGGTTCAGGGCTTGTTCAAGTTTGTATTTTCGTTTTATTTAATCCTTGGAAGGCGGCTGATGAGACAGCTTCGTGTAAGGCGAACGCTGTGGCAATTCTGATCCGCAGTGTATTTTCTCCTGCACGTGCTACGGAATAATTGTTTAGACGAAACTACAGCCTACAAAGCGTTTTTCTCGGGGGTCGAGTGAAACTGTTAAAATGTTCAATTAATTATGAAATGACTAATTTTATGACTATTACTTTTTACGTTCTGTTAACACTGTTATAAACACTGTTATTTTCTTGAAAGTAGAAAAACGTTCTAGTTAAACAGGAAAAACTTAAAGTTCTGACAAACAGATTTCCTGAAAATGTTATAGAGTAGATACATCTGAAATTGAAACTGTAAACCGTTCGGTGAAAATAATTATATAAAAATCAAAATGTCCTGTCTCTTCTATATTTATCCTGCTTTCAATTCTTAAAATAATACTAATTAAAAAAATATTCCTAACTTTTATATTTTACCCTTAATGTATATGATCTTCCACAACTGTTATTAATCGCGCGTAAAATAACTGTTAAAACAGAGCTCTTACAATAGAGTTCAAATGTTAATGTACAAAGTTAACTTAAAAGAGAAAAGAAATGTTTTAAAAGCTGAAGGTTCGATAAATATCTTTTACTTATAAAAATTAACAGTTTCATTCATCCCCTGGTGTGTCCTTGCATGCACCCAAGTATTTTATTGTTAAAAGAAAGAGAAATGTGGGGGTAGCTCAAGCTACACGACTCCTCGAGCTGTATAATCTTAACTGTGAAACAAAAGACTCAGGCACGGGTCACCAGTGACCCGTCCCGTGAAGGGTTAAGTGTGTGGCGTACTGGCTAAAAGAGTGGTTACAATTATTCGTTTTGTATTTCGGTGTGTGGATTGTGTGAATGGAATTTGCTTTAATCTTCTGCTGTATAGTATCGCACTTTGAACATTTTAAAAACAATGCGAGAATGAAATACGAAGGGAACTATTGTTATTGTTTATTGTTGTAGCATTTGCTTCGAGCTACATGGGAGGATAAAAATCTATATGCCAGTAGATATTTATGCATTCGTATTAAAACTTTCTGTTTCTTGGGCGCTGCACGAATTCACAGAAATGTAAGTTTAGAAGTCATTCTTATTCGATAATTTCGCGACACGGAGCTTCCAGGAATATTTTATTTCACTTTCGAAACAATGTCGAACTCCATTCCGGCCCCCCTTACGTATAAACACGCCATACGTCGGACACATCTTTTATACATCGAACTTTTCTTTCGTAAAAGATAAGAATTTCAATGTTCTCCCTAGTTTGAATACAAATTTAGTTACGGATGCACCTACCGGCTTGCAAGTCTGAATAAATACATAAGAACGTCTTTTTACAATTCAAACGGAATTTCAAGGTTACTTTCAGGATGAAAACGGCTTTGCAAGGGTGATATCCAAAAATCGTAAAACATCGGGTACATTGTTGTATACAATTTCTCTAGCATCAATTCGCTTCAATTTCTGTGTGCTAATTAACATACCCTCATTTTCATATTTACCTATAATTTAGCAGAATTTAGCTCATCAGAAAAAGGATACTTTATTGCCTTTTCTCCTGCAGAATGAAACCAAAGTTTTATCGTAAACATCGTTATTAACATCTGAGTTATTTAGACTTGTGTGCTTGCTTTTGAAGCATCTCAAAAATCTTGGCAGAAAAGACATCAAAAGACGCGTTTGATAGCCAAGATACAATCAGGGAAATTTCCAACGAAATAACGTTCAACTAAAAATACAAGTGATAAAATGATATTTTCTGCCAGCTACGTTCGCAAACGTTTCGGATACAATTGTGGTAAACATATTTTTGTGGATTAAACACGAAATTCCTACACATATGAATCATCTTTGACAGATGTTCTGGAAGGAACCCAAATTCATGGAAGCTGAACACGATAAACACTATTTTCGAAATTCCAAAATATTAACTTGATTTTAGCAACAATATTTGTTTAATTTATATTAACCCTATACCTTTACACATTTTCTTTATTCCTCACTTTCACTTGCGCAGTACAGACTCTCATACAGAATAAAATTATGACAGTGATTAGTGCATAGCACAAGCAGGTTGTGTCTCATATATAATTATAGACACTTTGTGTGTTGTAAGCTAACCTTGTACTAGTGTTTGCAACATCCATTGATTACTGAAATGATTCCATTATACAAAGTTTTAAACTTTTAAAAAATTGATAAAAAGAAATATACACTGCTTAGAGAGTGTTATCTTCCTCTGCTCATATTTTCCAAAAACTAAGAAATAAAATTCTACTTTTAAAAACAAACAAACCACTTAATAAGCTCCATTATATTTTCATTTCGATTTCTTGTTGAATACCGTTTCCCCTTTGTACAGTATTTTAAAAATACTCATCAACTACCTTAGCGTGCATCGATATATTTATTAAATAAATAAAAGCACGCTAGAATTCATGGCATAAGATCTAGATACGTAGGTCAAGTCTTGCAGACTTTCTTTTCCTTGGCATTGTGACACGTTTGATTGGTCTCGCCTGACCGACACAAGAATTACCAGTGTTTAATGGCCTGTTACGGATTTCAAACGCCGGAAACGACCGACATCTGCGGAAATCGTTACGCCACGGGTGCGAGATTCGACCGGGACCAATACTCCCTGCAATTCTCTAAGCGCCACGATACCCGAAGGTCCTCCGCGCGCAACCAGACCGCCGTTGAACAATAGAACGGAAGCAGAACGAAACGGAAGGATATTTTAGATACTCTGCTACTCTGGATGCAACAGTTTCTCGCCATCGAGGCAGCTTGCCCGCGTAAAATAAAAGTTTCACGCCTCGACTCTCGAGATTGTGCAAACTTTTATTTTGCATTGACGTTACTGTTTATCATATTCGTTTTTTTTTTCTCTTTTCGTTACTCTTCAAGCAATTGTGCAATTCCTCAATATGAGGTACAAATGTATTTCCTGCTGTAGAGAAGATTATGATAGAAAATGTTTTTTTAATTAAAGAGATATGTGGATTTAATAAATTTAATAAAAATTGATAATCTGAGATGGTTTAGTATTGCACTTTGGAAATAGACAGAAATAAGGTAATTGACTATATTTTTAAATTGCTGCGTCGTGGAAGTTGATAAAGGCGTCTGTTATGGATCTCAGATTTAGTTTTAAAAAGCTCATACTGTTTGCACACGATTTTAAATGGCATTCTTCGTTCTTAGTCGAGGCCTCTTCAGGATGATTATTCATTCATGCTTGAAAGCTTGGAGGCGAATCTTCAAGGTCTGGCTACTTGTTTCGAGCACCGTACAGCCACTTGAGCACTTTAAATTAAAAGGCGCGCATTTCCCCGAAAAGGTGCTCAGGTCGCTGAAAATTCACATGAAAATTGCACAGTAAATACAAACTTACATTTTGTTCGTATACAACTACAAGTTGCAAGAATTCGCAACAACGTTAATAAATCCTTTACCTGAAGCGTGGCATAAATAATTTAAAATCCTATTTGTCTTTTGTTACTGTTAGGATATATATATCGATGTAAAATAGAACATTCAGTGCCCTCTTTCGAGTAGCCATATGTATCAGGTGAGAGGAGCACGTGACACGGCAACGTCACGAACAAGGACCGGTATGTAAGACTTTAGTCTTTTGTCAACCATGCTTCCGCGTAGTGAGAACTATATATAATAAAGTTTTGTGCTGTGTGACTCCGTAAATTGACTCATCCCACAAATAATCCTGACAGTTACTCTTCAACTAACAACGTCATTATTAACACTGGACGTTTTAATTAGTTTTGGAAGTCTAATCATGGAAACAGAATTATCAGGAATTCTTGTCTCATACCTCAGCGAGTTTCTGTTACAAAAGCAACGAAGTAATAATTGCATAAAAACTTTAATCTTAATTTTCGGTACTTTCTACCAAAGCAATCCTCATCAATTATTCTGAACAAGAATTTGTAATTTGAGTTTTCACTAATTTCAACGATTTGCTTTTCCTAAATTATATACACTGTGCTTTGACTGTTCGAAATTCGAGCAAATTTCTGGGATGCAAAACAAGTCTGCGGCACAATAACAGGTTTCGGAAGAGGAATTGTACGAGGGACATGGGGATGTAAATCCATGGCTGCAGAGGTACAGCTGCTCGCCTCGGATATCTGACGTCCATTTGGAAAATTGAACAGACCGTGGGCACAAATACACTCGGCTAGTTTCTTCGCAAATATGGAAATAGGTTTTGCTGAGAGTGAACGTTCGATAAATTGAAACCGTGCCATCCCCTATCGGCACGCGATTTTACAATCACTGCACGTCACAACCGTGGCGTTCATTTTGTCCAAGATCATCACCTAATCGAGACTGTCGGATGGTCTCGTTAAACGATTTGCTCATCCGCACGGGCTGATTACTCGCTGGTTAAATTTGATCTTCGATTACTGCGACGGAATCAATTCGACGCCCATTCTAAATTTAGAAACGTGCAACAGATATGCTTTTAATTCTACAGATCGGGTGGATGGACTGCTCCTACTTGGGAGCAGTGACGGAAACGATGTTAGTCTTTACTTACGAATATATATTAATTTAGAAATATAAATCCCCAAATGTTCAGTTTGGTATTATTCAGCAGTTATGCAAAGTGTACGAATTCTGTGATTTAGTCAGGTTTGAAGTAACTAATAAATACTTCCGTGCTTCAAAAGTACGTTAATGAGTATTTCAAATTTATTAACTTTTGAATTGTTTGGAATTAATACTTTAATCTTAGTTTGAACATTGTGGAATAATTTTTGTATCTTTTCTATCCGTGGAAGTTTTATGATATTAACGATTTTTTTATTAACGAACAGTGGTATTATGTAATAGGAAATTTAAAGGTTTTTTGGGAGAGTTAGGTAGTGTCTGTGGGTATTATTTTTTAGCTTAAATTATTAAAACTATTATACATTTCTAGCTTACAAAATCACTTATATAGGATTCGAGCACTCTTCATCAGATCACAATGTCTACTTGCAATATGCTTGATCCCGTCACTTCTTACAAAGGAGATAAACTGGTACCAACAGCATATTTCTCGTTTGGGTGTTTATTAATGAGAATGCCACTATCAAGGCAACGTGCTATTCAATATTCCTTCGATTCTGTCTTCTTTGATGCTTAATTAAAGAGTACCATAAATTCCACTTTTACTTCATGACTAATGTAGTAGTACTTATGAATGGCATTGAAACCAATTCTCTCCCTTCTCTTAGGAGACTTTCGATAATGGAGAAACAGTGATAATAAATAATGGCGTGAATAATACGTATTCTTTATTGTTCTCTGTTCATTGTTATTTTCATCTTCCTTATTGCAACCACATGACAATAAAATAGTACACAATTCGTTTGCGAGCGAATTTAAATTCGCATCATAAAATTCTACTTGCCACCAGATACAAATTACCATTTGTTAAAAATTTTACAAGAGTATTAGCATCCATTATCAATTGATAATAACAAAAAGTAACCCCATCGCATTATCAATTTTACAATTTAAAAAGCTTGAACATTCATCCTCTCGTATACTCGGAATTACTCTCGCATAAAACGACCGTCGTAGGTACAAAATGTTAAGACAATCTCAAGTTCGTTCTCATTTGATCTTTATCAGAGCAATTAGCAGACGCAACGGCTGATTCTTTCTTCCGTGAAGCTCCTAAATGCTCCGTCCTCTCGAGATACGCGGATCACGTTCTATTCTAGGGCGTCCTCTTCCAAGACAGATTAAAGTTCTTACAAATTCCGACTGAGTCGATCTTAATTCCTTTAATAATTTTCGACGAGCCGACCGTCGGACTCCTTCCATTCTTTTTTCTGCCACGTGGAGCCCTTCCGTTTGACGACCTTCCGCCTTAACGAGGGAATCTACTTCATTGACCGAAAAACCCTTACTCTGCGGGCCACTAAAAGCGAACCGCTACTGCGCGGCGCAGGAATTGTATCGCCCGAAGTAAAGAACAAGGGAGCAACGTACGTACGTCGCAAGAAGTAACACAATGCCTCGGTAAACTTTTATCAAGGGACAGTAGAACAAATGTTCGCTGAGATACGTCGTTCGACGGGGAAATAAATAAATTTATTTCTCGGTTAAAGCACGCTGAAGATAGAAATACAATGGGGTTTGATTCTAGATTGCTTTTAACAGTAAAAGTCAATTTCAATGAATTATTAACAGCGTTAAATTATTAGGACAGTTACAATCAGCGTTGGCAGCTAAAACAATTATTCAAGATGGAAAAACTAGGAAGCCGCAGTTTTATTCAAAAGTCATCTCAACGTCACATTGCTAAGATCACTGACTTCATCTTTCTATCGACTACAGCACAGTTATAAAAAAATGCGGTGCCATTTAAGAGACTCAGGATCGCCTTGATATCTCATAAAATATAAGATATAGGTAAAGAAATTAAAATGCTTCTGCTCGACGAGATTCCTACCGAATACAATATATTTCATATAAAACAATTTTGCTAGAATCAATAAATAACGAGTGATTCTGGATGGCAGTTCTGATTGGCCAGCAAACTTGCCCAACATGTTGAGTTCCAGAGTGGAATTTAAGATTCCCTGTAGGACTTTAAAAGCTGATCAAAAGTTACTACAATATTCAATTACAGAAAAGTCGAAGTCGATTAAATCGTTCATAGTTCCAGTTTCCATTTTCCCTCAGTTTACTTTAACACCAAATCAATATCGTGGGACCAGTGACATTACTTATTCTTAAAAATTCATATACCTAAACGCTAGCAAGTATGAACTCATTAGCAACTCCCCTTGCCCTCTTGCACCCTCGTAAAGACATCACACTAAAGCGACCAACGGCAAACGCCGAAGATTATACCTCTACATCTAAGTAGAATCTTGAAAGATTCAAGATATGAAAGTGAGCAACGGTTCCTCGGCCGATGTTGTGGGGTCAGGTGTTATGGAATATCGATTTACATGGCGCAGCGTGCACCTCGAGGACCTCGTTATCTCACCTTGTGGATTGCTTAACGGATATCTAAACGACGATCGATCCGCGTGGACCGGAGGCTCCGGTATCTCAAGTTTTAGCTCTAAAACCGCATTGATCGCGCTGCAGTACTGTAATTAGCATTTACGTGATTCCATCGATTGTTCTCCAAAGGGCACGCAGTTATTAGCGCAGCTACCGTTTCCCGAAGTGGACATCAATCATGGTGCTAATGGATGAATTCAAGCTTTGTAAAATCAACTGAGTTTACCTATCTAAGTTACTCCAGAAGTTACTTTACAGTTTCGCGTCGGGGACTGTTGTTAAGTTATCGAAAACATGCTGGAGTTTCTCACATGTGTTAACGAATATTCTTTGAACATAATCTCCACATATTTGTTATTTATATTTTCTACATTCTACGGGTTGAAATATAAAGTATTGGGAGACGAAACCTTTCTAATTTTATCCAGTATTTTTGCTCGTTTAAAAGCATTCAGCAGGATGGTATTAATAAATTCTTTTCCTTTGATATTCTCCGATCACGCAGTCGATAATTCACTTTTCATGCATTCTTCTCCACGCATTCAATATTGTATTTCTAAAATATTTATATAATTACTACGGATGAGGCTCTGCATCGATAATATTTTTCAGAAATTGGAAAACAACCTCGTTGGTTTGCCTCATGTAGCTCGAGGCAAACGAATATTCGTCTGTGTCGACGTGTTTATTAATTTACCGATTCGAGGTGGACCAGTGTTCACTGCTCGCCGTGAATAACGAATATCCATACAAGAATGCGAATATTAAAAACACACTTGCATGTTTTATCGTGTACACTGGGGTTTATAAATAATTATCACAAAATGTGATAGGTGTTTGATGCAGATTTAATACTTTTCACCGCTTTTATTTTAAATTCCAAACAAGGTAAGATTTGTTGGAGTTTATCAATAAATTTGCAACTCTTTTTCACAATTATTCCACACAGAGTGGGTAAGTCTAGGGAATACACGACGCTGCTAAACGAATATACTATTCACATCGTACATTGATGAAACTGGGGCTGTTCGAATCTCGAAGCATTCAAGCAGCTTGAAATTCAGAACGAGCGAAACTTTTGTCGCACATTGCTTATCAAAATTAAGTGAGACTCGAATGGCTTCGAGAAGCTTCAGAGTTGCGAGTACCTTGAATGTGTTTCGAGCAGAGAAACTATCTGGAGCAGCTTGAATATTGTACCCATACCTTCTAATTACTTATACCGTTTTCAGCATTTACTATCAACAACGTAACGTTCTTCGTTACAAGTTGCTACTTGTACGTTTTGTCTACAAGTACTTAACGAAAGGATTGCTTAATGAAAGTTACTTTATTTAGTACACGTGTTTCTAAAACTTTGTTTGTCAAAACAAAGACTCTTAAGAGATTATATTAGTGTATGTTAATTGATTCATTATTTTAAAAAGCATCACTTCTGCTCGAGTTGTACTAATTTTTGTAGACACCTCGTGTTTTTATATACTGATACAGTGAACTGTGCCATTTCTCATCGTGAATTTTGCTAAGTAAGTTTCATAGAATTCCAATTTGTAAGTTTTATAGAATTCCAGACCATTTGTCTCTATATCGTCAATATTATCAATTATCGCGCTCTCAATTGATGGAGAGCTTAACGAGAATTCATAGTCGTCTCACGTGAAACGAGCGGCATGTGCTCTTCACGTTATTAATTCCTGATAATAATTTCGTGAAATTATGGCGCGAACGTTGATGTCGAGTAAGTGATTCACGTCACTGCGATTTTTAATTGCATCTCAGAGTGTCACATTCGTCATATCAATAATCCAATATCGTGGTGCACTGAAACTTTACATGATACTGCATTAACGTTTTTTACAATATTATTTAAAGTGTTCTAAAGATTCTAATAAGTTATATTATATTACATTATATTGGTCTGTGATACACGCTGAAGTAGTTTTCTTATGAATTTTAATTGAAATGTTCTGATTTTTCTTATAAGTACATATGCTTTAATTTTAAATTAATGGATCTGTGATACACTAAAGTACATAAAAGATAATTTCAGGAAGTGAGTGGTTATATTTGAGGAGAATATTCTACTAGCATCCAGAATGAAACAAGATTGTACAACCATGGGTCTGGAAACGCTTTCACTTTGAGGCACAAACATTTTCCTTAATTAAGACTTTAATTAAACACTGACTACCTGAAATCTTTCTGCTTAAAATAAATTTCTTTCCCCTTTTTCCGTCTCAATAAAGGCGGATAAACATTTTTCCTTCATTATAAAGGAATATTCGGAACATTCTGTTTTTCATTTATTAGTGCCTCTTGATACTGATGCTTGTTAAAAAGTTGTTTTTGTGATTAAATGTCTGCAAAATGAAGACGCTGAGTTCAGCTTACTGGGGAAATGCTTGGAAGGATATCGCTTAGAGGAAGATTTAAAGTTAATGATGAAATTAAATTCTTTGTTCAGCGATAGCTATACAGACGCGATAGAAAACTCGTTGCTGAAGCAATCAGGTTGAATTTTGATCAGATTAAAAATCTGAATAAAGAACAAGTGAGGAGGCATTTTTCGAAAGGGCACATTTCCGCATAGAACAAATTTTCAATAACCGCCAAAAACTATGGTACGTACGTTTATTAAAAAAAGTCATTTTTTTTATTAGTACACGTACATTTTATTTTTCCATTTGCTAGCGGTAATGTTTTAAATTTAGCGACATTGTTTTAATAGTTATATATAAAAAAACATTTGGAAATAAGCCCTTTTGATTGAAACTATAAGAAATAAGCACATTTATATGAAACCATTTGGAAATAAGCCCGTTTGTTATAAACACATTTGGAAATAAGTCCTTTTGTAATGTACATATTACTTTGTCTGACTTTGTAAAAAAGTGGAAACAGCTAAAGTTGAAAGATTTCAAACGCTTGATAAGTGGAGTAAACATGTGAGTGGTTAAAACAAACGTTTTGCCACGTATAAGTCGAAAGATGCCAAGAGAATGGGTACATTTTTAAACTAATTTAGTATTTGGATAAATCTATGGAATTAAGTTCCTTATGTTTCGAATTCATTACAATTTCCTAGATGAGTATAGTAAATACGTTTTGTTTCAGACTAAAAAATTAATTCACTATGTTATCAGACAAACCTGGAAATAAGACCTTTATATGGAACATGTATTTTCATTTGAATTTTTCAAAAGGGAATAAACCTATTTTGTAGCGCTGTATGCCACTGGAGGATATAATTTAATATTATTAAGACGATGCCATTAAAATTTGCTTCAATGTGAAAAATGGAAATATGTCCTTTTAGATTCTAAAAGAACATATTTCCATATTATAAAATTTAGAGTATCACTCGTCAAGTGTCCCAAACTAAATTAAAATTTAAGTTCAAATCAAAGTAATAAGATGGAAACTGTAACTATTTTCTTTAAATTATTCTCTATTCACATATTTGAGCATTTCGAGTATTTGAATATTCATCAAATGAAATATTTCAATTTCAAATTTGGAATAATACGTCTATTCACTATTGCAAGATCAATAATCGATGTGTTAAATTGCAATATTATTATTATACTTCAGACTCCCACATAGCATAGAAAATTGTTCTACGTTATACAAGGGCCCTTAATAATTCTATAATATCCTACTATTAATTGACTAAAACTGTAACATCATACTACATATATGAACACATCCATATTCCAGATATATTCCTGACATTTCTGTACCCACCCACTCGCGAAATATCCCAGCATAGCTATACAAATATTCCCAGCCCTACTTTCAAATAAAAACTTTCCCCATCACACTTTCGATGAAAATTTCTATTCACAGTCAAAGGTAGCCTCAAGGTAATGTCACTTCTACCACGAACTGCTCCAAACACAACACTGCAATCTATCACTGATCGAACTCCATTCAAACAGCGTAAATACGAGCTGTACACGTGGCTCCACGCCGATCTAATTGTGGCTGAGGTTATTCACATTGATTCATCGAGTTTGCGATCGCTTGAAAATGCACCTCATTGCGATCCACGCTGCCCCAAGTGGTGTAAGAGTGGCGCGTTCGGACACACGTTTCCACGTTGACAATGCGTATCAGAATGTTGTAACGAGTAAATTAACCGGTCACTCTGAAACGTGCCTGGCCGTATAATCCGATTATTTTCCTGCTGCTGGGATGTCTAGTTTTAGCGAGTGTCCCGAAATTCGTCGCGGTATCGGGGCCGAATTCCCTGCGTTGCGTAATTCCAGATAATTAACCAGGATCGAACGAACAAGATTCTAACGACTTCGATATTTGCCCGGACAGATTCCAACTTACGGGGTACTTGAATGTTAATGTACAATCGGCTCAGAAATGTCCCTGCAACGGTCATAAACAATATGGCGCAGATGGTACCACCTCCTGGGAGCATTAAATAAAAAGTACGCGTGCATTATTAAAGTTAATTGATATTCAGTGGCAATCTGAGATGCAGTTAAACCGCAGCGACGTGAATCACTTACATGACATCGACGTTCGTGCAATAATTGTATGAAATTATCATCGAGGTTCTACGGTAGACATTACACTACACCTTATGGTTAGCGCAACTTCTTTTATCACTCACATATGATCATGTCTTGCCATCGTTTTTCTCCGCAATTGAAGTTGTTAATTTATCTGCGTTCGCGTAAGGCCAGAGAGAATTAATTCTTGAATGCTTCTGGTCCCAACAACGTAATACTTATTTATATTATTCACCGTTTTGGCAATATTCTTGGGGGGAATTCCAAGCCTCGGAGTTACAAACTGCAAACTTTATTTTTCCTACTCTTTTCTTATGATTCAAAAGTTCTGAATTTCGATAATTTAATTCAGAGTATGCCGTGACACTACTTGCAACAACTCCGAGGCGTGGATTTCTTTTTGAGAATATTATAGAGGTAAGGCGTATTGAGATTGGGTGTAATGTTCATGAAATATTGTGGATTAATATATTAATATATGAGAAGTATTCGCGAGGTACCATTTTCTGAACGTCAAACTAAATGTGTGAGCACAAGTGAATTGAAAACCTCTACTACAGAGGGAATGATAGCGAGGCTTACAACGGGATATGAGTGATTACTTAGTTTCGTTTCGTCGAATATTCACGAGTAATTTCAAAAGAATATCGGTCACGGCTTTTGGTCTTGCGTTATCTGAAACTACTGTATTCGTCGTGTCGCGGATCTTGTAATTCGTGTTAACAATGGAAACTTATCCAACTCACACGACGAATGAGTCACGTTGGGGAAATCCCAGCACGTCTGCGTGACAAATTAATGGTAAAGTTATGAGGAGTTTATTTTGAATGTTCGGTTGGAACTGTAATTCGATATTCAGCCGAGAATCGCAATAACTTTGTGTGGACTGCAGCATCGGTGATATTAAATATGTACAACATTTTAATATTTCACATTAATATTGAAATACCTACGGCAAAATATTGGGAAACGCCTGTGTGAATATTGTAATGCATTGATGAAGAATCAATTTAAGATATGTGAGTGAAATTCGCGTGACGTTATTGCATTAATCACGAGAGACAGAACGAACATTTAAATATTTGAAAAATTCACCTCTGAAATAACGTAATTAGGAACGAGGATTATTGGACTTTAAAATAAAGACTCTTTTATTTGAATAAATATTTCTCGATAAAACGTGCTCGTGGATATTATACTTAAATTATATTATTAAACATTTTTTAGCGTTGTAATAAATTTTTAAAAAGAGTAAAAATAAGTAAATTCTCTCTTCTATGCCATACATTATTCTCCACAAGAATGGTACACAAATACGAGCCAAAATGGCTGTATTCAATATTCAGAACAATAATATTAAACACAGAAAATGTAGTAATGGGTCTAGCATTCACTATATAGATTTACATAGTCCGTTTATTCAAGATACATTTACTGTTTGAAATCATTAAAGGTGGTAGATAGAACCTGTATAGCCACTGGTGATCATCGGTAAATTGTATAACGTGGTACCAAAATGCCTCGATTGTTCTCAAATGCAGAACACAGGGATGCGCGTTCATATCGCTTACTATTTGCTTGATAATACTCGAGTTGCTGTGAGAGAATTTCAACAGAGATTCTCTAAGAGAAGAGTGGGTACTTTATTATTAAATTTTATGACTAATAAGGAAGTGGTGGAAGGATACAGTAGCAGATTCAATAAAATTAAATAAAATTACGAACATATAGTATTCTATTCCAAATTTAATATAAAAATTGATGAACCGATTGTCTCATATTTATATACTATTATACATTTATCTGCACATATTCACTTTCAATGTGCAATTGCACTTTTTCCTTTCAATATAATTTGTAATTATTTTAAATAAAGTATCACGACACTTGATGCAAGAAAATTTTTAGTTTAAAAGATCCTGCAATCGTGATGTTGAGATTGCTAATTAAGTTTAAAAGCACACCATGTTCAATAAACGTGAGTTTTCAAGTCCAGAATCAATCGAGATTCAAGTCAAGTCCAGTTACAAATGTTTTTGCGCCGAAGAATCGCTTAGACATGTATTTGTGTCCCAAACAAGTTGACCAACTTAATTCTGTGTCATCTTTGCGCAACCGATCGATCCGTCCATTGGCATTCGATCATCAATGCCACGTGTTTTGAATCGCGAGTGGGTGCGTGTACGCCAGCCAGACGGCGCGTGCTCATTAAAAAGAGTAAGAGGACGACGTGTAACTGCTGTCTACGACTTAGATCAATGAACGAAACGGTTTACGGACAATTACGCTTGGCGTTCAGAGAACCGTGACCAGTGCAGTCACCGCAGCAACGCGATGGAGAAGTACTTAGAGACTCGCTCCGAGCAAATAAATTCATATTTCTGACTGGAAGCTTGCAATTATTTACACGATACCCAGGATATTAAAGAAAAATCAAAGGATGTCAGTATTAATTACGTGGAATGAAAATTCACATCTGTGATTATTGTAAGAGGAATCAATAAAGAGTAGGTAATTTAAGTTCGCAGCTTTAGGTCGTCAAAACATTAATTACACAGTGATATTTGAATCATCACTATTACTAAATTTGATAAATTTTAGTTTGCAGAGAGACAATTCACATCTGTGATTATTATAAGTTCCGATGTATCAATAAAGAATAATTTAAGTTCGCAGCTTTAGGTTGTGAGAACAGTAATTTACAGTGATATTCAAATTATTATAATTAATAAATTCGACAAACAGTTTTGAGGGAGTCATTTGATATTTCGAGTTTGCAATTATTACATCATCGAAACTAATATGAAGGTACAAATTTGATAACAATTTTGTTTGATCAGTTTATGATAGAAAAGTCTGCATACATCTCCACGAATAAGAAACAACTGTCTATTTACATTTAGTATGAAACTATTTCATTCGCGTGAGGCCCAATAACGCACACATTTTTTCACCCACTAATTACTCAATGTCAAACATGGCAGACAGTCTCGTTTAGCTACTTGAGTATTAGTAAAAAAAAACTCCTAACAAGGGGCCGTTGTTAGATTCCCATCAAGACTCCTTGATTAGACACAGTGTTCTCAGTGCGTTTGTTCACTGGCCATTCGCATCCACAAACACAAACGCGCTCGAAGACCTTCGAAATAGGTCGTTTTTAGCGTAGCAATTTTTTAAGCCTTCTTAATTACAGAACAAAGGGGGAAGTCACATCGTAGCAGCTGCTTGCCTTCGACTTGAAAGATGGGACGATCACGATGACAAATGAGCCAGAGGCAATTACAACTCAATCTAAAAACCCTTCTAACATTTCTAACAGTAAACAAAAACTTCAAGAAATACTATTAGGTGGTCGAAAAAGTTCGTGCGGTCACTGCTACTATTTATTTTTTCACAATACCTATCTACTTGTATTTTTACGAGAAAACATTTTGATTAAAAAAACTTGTAATGTATTTTTACTTCAAATAAAGACTGGGGTTCAATAAAGCCAACGAACTTTTGCATCAATCTAATAAATACATTAACAAAAAACTGTGAGTACCCATTTTTGAGATATTACGAATTACAGAATATTTTGTTGGTGGCAATTGAGACTACAAACCTGCCAAATCACAAATCAACAAAACATGCTCTTCCTTCACACCAAAAATGTCCCCAATCTTTGCCTAATCATAAGCTTCTGTCGTCAAGGTAACACAAGAAATTATTTCAGAAGAAATTTACGTATCAAAATTAAATTCCTTGAACCTTGTTTCTTTACTGGTGGACTGAAGTATCAAAACTTAATTTTCTCGATATTGTTATTTTGTGATATTCCCTGCTTTTTCTGCATAACGTAATCGGAATTAATGCATGTAATTGAAGTGAGGTGAAGGTCAAAAGACAGTTTTCTTGAGCAGCATTGGTCGATTGTTCCTGTTTGCAAATGAACCCCTCAGCAAACCGACAACGTTCGTTACGTGTTTACACGTACATTTACGAGGCGGCGGGGGGTTGTCCTCTGGAACCGTGTCATTAATAATACTCGGGAATAGGAGAACGCATTGGCAGGGAGGGAGTGCGAGAGAGAGGGAGAACCTAGACATGAGGGAAGAGCAAGGGGAGTGGGGCGAGCTAGATATATCTAGCGTTCTGGCACATCATGCTAATGTTCTACTTTGCATACGCTATCCGTGCAGTTTCAGCCAGGGTTACTGTCGTTAATACCGCGCCACTCATTTTATGTCAGCTCGAGATAGTGCACAGCAAAGATTTGCTTTGGTACTTCGTTCTTCGCGTCGAGTTACACGACATTAACGGGGTGGTAGACGAAGGACCTGTGTACTCGAGAAACGGTACTCCTTTGTCGTGCGTCACGTATTTGTTTAATAGGATTTGCTGGATTTATGAAGCGTGACGTTGCGAGAAAATTTTTAATATAGTTGTTTAGAGTAGTTTTATTCATTAAAAAAAGCTGGACCTACCTGAACCCTGTATTCATTGTTTTATATACTTTAACCTCTGAAAACAAGATTTTATTTAAATATATAAAACTTCAGACCATATTTAACGATAAAGAGATAAAGGGGTATTTTTCCTTCAACGGGATCTAGCCGCCGGCGCTAAAGAGTTAATTACGCAGACATCCATGTAATGCTTAGAACCCCGTTCTCAAGCTTCCCCATTTTAAAGTGGAAATTCAGATTTTCAGCTGTACTATGAAAAATCACGAAAAAGTTAATTAAGTCTATTTTCCTTGCGTTTTGATTTATTGAATCGAGAAACACCTTCCTCCTTCTAAAGAAACTTTCACTTCCCATGGATATCATGGGCCAGTATGTTAATAAACAGTCGAAGCGCGTGGAGTGCTAATGGAAGTCAACATTTCCACGAGCTGATCCATTGGCAATGCCCATCCAATTACCAAACTCCGTATTGAATTAATCAAAACTCGACCCGAGCTCATTTGAGAGTCAGTATTCCCTAGTTTTCAGCGCAGATTTCCCACAGCAGGGGCGGGGGGTCGATCTAAGTGGAAATTCGAACGGGACAGAGGAATGACCGGGGAGCTGATCTCAAAGGGAATTGCGAGAGCGGCGAATTGGTCGTCTAGGAAGGCCTCCTTCCCGGCGTCTTGTTAAAATCGGTCTCACTTTCTCGTCTTCTACCCCGTCGCTGCTCTCCAGAGGAGGAGCTGCAATGAGGCGTATAATTAATAGCCTGTTGAACATGACAGGCCCGCGATAATAAGTTCGCGCGGGAACGATCGTTCGCGTTGCTGAAACCCTTGCTAGCGAAAGAAGACGGGGTGCACCACGCGTGACAGGTCGCTAGCCATCGCACCTTTCCTCCCCCTCGAATCCACACCGTCGAAAAGCTTGACCCGTTTCTCGCGCAGAAATTTTCCCGACCATCTGCCGACCCCCCGACCCACCCCCGAGAATGTTCCACGTCTCGCCCCCTTTCCAATGTCTTCTCCGTCGTTCCCTTTTTGTTCTAACCCCCCCGTCTGGTTACCGCGTCACGGTGTTCCATTGCCATCGTTCAGCCGCAAACTCGATTTGCGCCGCCATTCGCCCGAACAGCCGATTGAATTTCGATGGGGTTTTCGCGCGACGACCGGGAAATATTGTTATTTCACGTACCATACGCTGCTTCTCTTGCGCGATGTAGATCGAGCGCCGGGGGAAAGTGGACTATCGCCCAGCCGTTATCGACCTGCGACAGAGACTTTTATTCCGCGATCTTTACGCGCACCTTACGAGCGCGGTCGGTGGCCCATCGTTTCTGGGTTTTTTGCTTTGATAGTGGTTTCGTAATACGTGGTCATTTGTTGAGGCACGATGCAGCTTCAACGGGGGTCGTGAAGGAATTTATAAGGGTTGGGTTCTGGGAGTTATTATTCTGGAATATTTTGTCCAGGCCAGGTGATAAGCTGGTAAGGTCAACAGATGTCGCAGCACTTTTTACGTCTAGACATGGGCGTCCGCAGGGGTTGGGGCAAAAGGGACGGATGCCCCCCTGGCTTTTGAGAAAAAAATCGCTTATTTTTCAAAACTGATCTTTATTAAGTTTGTACTAAAGAAGGGAATGAATTTTTAAATTTTGGTTTTAAATTTGTAATTTAATTGGCACTATAAAATGGGTTAAAAAAGATAGAGGGGTATATTTTTCTTTATCACCATCCCAAAGTTGCCTCCCCTTCCCCTGGAATAAAGTCTGCGGACGCCCCTGCGTCTATCTAGCCATTGTAAACTCTTTCACCTACCACTCGCGAAATCTCCTTGCAGTCACGGAGTGTTTTCAAGGGCTAAAGACTATGAGTTTATTACCCCTGCTTGATCCTCGAAATCTCCCAGGTGTCCACTGTACATACCTAGGTCTTAGGCGGTCACTCGTTACCATCCCTCTTTTCTTAAATCACCAACAGAATAAAGTATAGAGTACTATACAGTGTCTTCAGAATCTACTGATTCCAACTCGGCCAATAAGAAATCGATTTTGTATCGACTCTGCTTACCCCTCCATCGCAAAATTTTTGGTTAAAACAGTATTCCCCAACCTTCTTTGAGCAATCCTCTTTTATAATACTGAAATAACCTGCGCCTTCCGCCCCATATAGGGTAAGGTAAATTTAATAAAGTAAAGAAAACACAAAAATAGGTATTTCCGAATATACCTAATTCTAAGTTACAATAATAACGAAAATAAATAAGGACAAAATATCGCCAAATAAAAATAACAGCGGCAACACCCTAGAAAATACTTCCTGACCCACAAATTCAGTATCACTGTGTTAAGGATTGCACATATGAAGCACCTACATTATTAACGTTCAACCTTTCCACAAGCAGACATCCACGAGATTTTTTTATTTATTATACGTTAATAGATAAAATATATAGTTTGAAAAATATAGTTTAAAAATATAGTTTTATATATAGTTTTCCATATATGTCCATAGATTTAAACAAGCATTTTTTCTCGTTCCATACCAACGAACCAGTCACGGTGCGATTCCACGGAGGCAACGCAAGGCAACATGTCCCACGCGATGCGTGCCAGTGTGATTGCACGTGTTGCATGCGAAAAAAAGATGCGACGGCGTTACCTGTTGCCAAAAAATTGCCTCAGCGGAATCCCACCTAGTTGCTGTAAGATATTCGTATGTAGGGGAGACCGGGGCTAAAAGTTCCGGGGGTAAGTTGTTCCGACGGTTCTATCTTCAAAATGAACAGAGCGTAGTACTTGAAATTATTTTTTCCGTGTGAGTTGATCACGCCACTCTGTCGCACATGTTAATAGCATCCGCGAAAGTGAATCGTGTGGCTGCAAGCAAGGACCTGTTAGTCCCGTACCAGATAAGTAAATATTTTTCTATTATAATTTTTTGGTCTATTTCGATTATTTAACGTCGAAATTATTGATTGAGTCGTTCTTATGGATCAAATGGCATTTAAGAAGATGGAGTGATAGTGTTTATCGTTTCAATATATGTATAAGCAGAATAGTCTGTGAAATTGTTACATGTGTCGATAGGGGCTAGTTGTTCCCGTGAGTTGGGGCACGTTGTTCCCGTAACAACTTGCCCCACTACAAATGTATAAATTGTCCCTGCTATGCTTTAAGGTGCGAACATATGAAAGAAAAGCGGAAAGGGGCACCATTTCCATCGAAGTTATCCATAAAGATAAAAACTGTCGCTAGAGAATTCAATATCTGTCACTTGACTCTATCGAGAATTATTAAAAAACTACAATCTGGACAAGAAGCTACTTGTAGACTAAAAATACAAATCTCATTAAGAAGATACCCGCAAACAGTTGAATGTAAGACTGATTTGTAGATTTTAGTTTTTATGTCGAAGATAATGTTTATGGTTATTATATTGTTTTGATTTTCTTTTAAAGATAATACATTTTTGTTGATCTGAACCCTCAGAAATAAACATTATTAATAAAATTCTGTTTCATTTCATTAGAAAATGAAATATTTCAATAAAAGACAACTGTTATATGTTAGTAACAACTTACCCCAATGCGATAACAACTTGCCCCAAAAAGGGGTAAGAAGTTCCGCTTTGTCCAGCCACAAATAAATTACTTTTTATGAAAAACCCATTACAATATATTAAATACAAGCTTAAAATCATAAAATATAATAAATTTAACAAGAACTCAGTCAATAGTGAAGAGAATAATTACATTATTTAACCGTCATTTTTTATGTTTTATCGAAATCGGAACTTTTAGCCCCGGTCTCCCCTATACCACCATGATCAGACGGAACGGAATTTGCGAGCCATTAAATTTTCTGATAAAATTGCGGTGCATGCGTCCGGACAATAACTGTTGGCGAGAAAAAGGACGAGATTCTTGGAAAATGCTTCTTCATGCTTAACAGGGTTAGAACGCTGTTGATTCCTGTTATTGCGTTTCTTCTTGGGGCTTGTGATAATGTGCTTTTTCTGCTTGTGGCAAGTTTAAGATTGTTCTTTACAGTGCGGAACAACGTCGAAGCGAACGTGACGCGTGGAATAATATGCTTTTTATCGTGGAAAGGGTACGCGTGCTGAGGAATGTTTATAATTTTTTTTGCCCTTCGGACGAGGCGATCCCGTGTGATTGCTTCTTTTACTCATGTACAGGACATCGAAAGAGCTTTTAGCAACATTTGTGGCTCGTATCTATGATGGATTATGGGAAGGAGATTTTTGTGTGGGAGAATATTGGAAGTTTGCGAAAATTGCAATATTACGTTCAGAACGAAAACAAGCGAGTTTCTTTAACTTTATTGACGCAAATAAATTTTGAATGTCCACTTGGGAGAGGGACACTGAATCTATTAAAAGTTTTAGATTTACATAATTATATAACTTGTTCTTTAATTGCGTTAAAACTACGATAAATACCTTGGAAAATCTAGCAAGCAATTGATTGAAAATTACGCAATTCAGCAGAAACAAATTGAATTTCATGTATTTTAAAAATTTATTCCTCCACGTATAAATATCATAGGTACATTTCGTATAAAACTGATAAATCATCCACATTCAGTACATTCAATAAGCCCATCACAGAAACTAAACGAATCACACATCTACACCAGCTAAACTAATTAATCACAGTTTTATCTGTTGGCGATTAATGTTTTCAAACCTATCGTGCATCGTTTCAGAGCATCGGAAAAAGCAAGCACGGAATACGTTTTCAATGTTATCATTCTGGAAATGTCATCCAACAGAGATCCGTCATAAATCACTGGCAGCCACCTGCATCGTCCCCCTCCTGTCTCCTTTTATTTAACCATTCGTCGAATACGTACCGTTGGTCCATACCGATCATTTTCGTCCTTCTGCCCCAGCCACAGTCTCCACGTTTCCCCGCAAATACCGATTATTCGAGCAACTGCTTTTTCATTTCGAAGAGTACATTCATATCGCGCATTCGTCGCTATCTCGCCGCGGCATTATTGAAAACGAGCACGTAGCCAGCTATCGCGGAATTCAGCTGCGTTTGCATAAAATCAATTCGGCCGACGTTTCCCTCCGCACGTATTTCGAATTAAAAAATAACAAAACGAACACCGCGGTCCTCTGACCGTTCAGCTTCCTCCGCTGCACCCTCAAACATTCCCGCCCCGCCCCCTAGTTTCCCGTACTTCGCCCACTTCTCCGTGCCATTTTTCCGCCACTCCATCTACCACTCGGCATCTTAAACGTTTCTCCCCTCCGCCGCGTTGCTTCCTTTCCTCATTACTATTTGCATTTTTTTATCACTTTCCTCGCGCCTCGTCGCTCCCCCCCCCCCCCCCCCCCCCCACTTCCCCACCCACCCCCCTCTCGACAGCGTCGACATCCTAACGAGATCGTAATATCTGTCGATTCCTCGCGCTTAATTGGCGTTTCCGGCGGGAACGTAATTGCCAGCCGATTCGTAGCTTTGCTTATTTTCCCGACCTTCCTGTAAACGTAACTTCGTTTCGTTTGAGTGATAGGTAAATGGAATTGACACAGATAGGTGATATAATTGATGGGTGCTTCAGTCGAAGTGGGATTATATCAAATTATGTGGATCGATCGATTGGGAGTCCTCGAATTTGTGTGTCGTTTTAATTCTAGTGGTTCTGGATTGCGGATCAATTTTTGGAAAATACCTATTTATAATTGTTTGAGGTGTGTTTAGACTAGAGACGGGCAAAGATAATATCTAGATAAAATCGAATAAACTAATACAGATAAATCGTGTTACATTTGGAACTTCGAATATCGAATAGGGGTAAAGTATCTTTTATTCGACTCGTTATTTAAATGATTTTTTATCTGGATAATGCCCAACTCTGGTTCAGTTTTCAGAGTATGAATTGAAGACAGAGAGAGAGAGAGAGAAAGAGAGAGAGGGGGGGGGGATCTTATATGGTGAAATTAATTTTTTTAGTTTGAGATACTTATTGTAAGTCAGATCGAAGTTAAAATCGAGTCAGAGTTGTTTGAATACATTAATGCCCAAACTGCTTTGTCACAAACAACGCAAAAACTTGTCATCGTCCTGCCAGGAGCTTTTTCAGTCGTAGAAATGACGAGTTTTTGTGTTCAAGGGTTAAACTTTTATAGATTCTCCTACAGTCTTAATTTTACCCCCTTTGCCGAAACACCCATAGTTCCACCCAATAATTACAAACATTATCTTTTACCCCCGTTTAAAACGAATTACACGCATAATTCAGAGTGTCCCAAACGAAATATACACACAATTAAAGAATTGGTAGGCGTTACACGTTGTGTGAAACACGAAAACCTCTCCAGCCTTGAATATTCGCCGAGTGGTCTGTCGCGGGAGGATCATCAGCGATTTAATTGAGATTTATTCTAATTGGATGCAGAGGGCATATAATTTGCACGGGGAAAATGGCGGCTCGCGTGTAATACTCGACGTGCTCTTTCAGCAAATTGTTTCGCGGTGTCGTTTCACGGTTTTCGCCGAAGCCGTCCGCGCGACACGCACCCCGTGTTCGCGCGACGTTCGGCCGAATCGCGGACGTAATCTCTCGTAACAGCCGACAACGCTGGCGACTGCTGCAACTTACCGGCGCTGTAAATCATTGCATTATTGAGGAACTACACGGGCCCCGCCGATTCGCGTGATTTCTTGGTAATGAATGGAACGTCGGGCTCGATTTGGATGACGTATTGGATTCATAAACGTGGAACGGGTGGAACGTGAAAACACCGCGACTTCCGACCAGGCGCTAGCAGTACGAGCAACTTTTCCTCCCGACGCCTCTCGTAACTTTTTCGATACGATTCGGTGTGGTCTCTGCGTGGCATCTGCATCTGTGCAATCAAGTTGCTGGGACAAGTATTTTCTGATTTTAGATGTGGAAGGATGTGAGTGGTTAAAATTCAAGATTTTCATTTATATGATTTAGGCCTGGGTAAAGGACGTGAAGTGAACAACTGAATAATGTATTCTCAAAAATGGTATCGAAAATATTACGCAATGTTGAATATAGTAAAAGTGGGAGAGACGCCATAGGAGGAGAGACGCCATACCTTCGCGAGTTCAGTGTGTGGGAAAGAGATATCTATATTTCTCACTGTGTTTAATTACTTATAGATGGCAGCAGTGAAAGTATAAGTAATTAAATACAGTGAGAAATATAGACATCTCTTTCCCACACACTGAACTCGCGAAGGTATGGCGTCTCTCCTCCTATGGCGTCTCTCCCACTTTTACTATATACGATGCTTCAGGAGGCTCACTTTTTGAGTTTTTTCTTTTCTGCAAATGATATCAATGAGTTCTTGAGGTCACGAGCAATCTCCTCGACACCCACGGTAAAAATAGCAAATTAATTAATAGTGTTGAAAAGATTGGTAATAGATATCGAAGTAGATGATTACTGTTATCTAATGAAAGCTATTTCTTTTTGTTTGGACTCTGCCTTATTAAAAACAGTGACTGCAGTGTGTATTGGAAATATCAATTTTAATTATAGCTTCGATTCAAATCAAAGCGCATTACGTAAAAGGTTGACATTCAAAACCGTGAAACTTATAGAACTCTGCTAAGATACAAGAAACAATTGCTTTCCTCGTATTGTCTAGCGACAGCCGCTACGTAGCAAATACTAGCGTAATGCAAGGTTAACTTGGTCCGGTTGTCAATTTCTGCTATTGTTCGAGATCTCGAAGGAAATGCAAATTACTCTCGTAACTGTCAGAAAGTTCGATCGCGGGGCTTCAGGGAGGAAACGGCGCGATCTTACTATTACCTGTCACGCAAAAGTCTGAATAATTTGGTTTGCCGATTGAGTACATGTTTCGTGTACATCGGGCGTATATTGGATACTAAAATGGTAGGAAATAATCAAGGCTAACATTAAATAGATCTAGATATAAATCCAGCGTGCGATTTAAAAATAATTGACAACGAGTAACAAGTCTATTCCAGATGAACGAGATTCTGTAGCATTACTTAATTGTTTTTGTATATTGACTGTGGAAATTGGGATATAAAAAGAGTGTTATACACATATGTGCGTGAGATAGAATTTTGTAAATTTTGATATCATAAGCTAATCTTATTCCGGGTCTGTCGACTTTTCATTATTTATTTTCTTTTTGTGATATATCGTCATTCATTCTGCGTGCATTAAAGCCCTTATTATTATTATTATTGCTATAAAATTAACGCATAAGGAATGTTTGATGGCGGGTAGAAGGAATTTTAAAATTGATAGATTTATTATATAATTTATAGTAAATAGAGTAGTAACTAAACGGTACATAAATAAGGAAAAGTAAGGAGAAATAAAAATGGTCTTCATATCATTATTTTGCGTTTTATAATCCTTTTGTGTATACATAATAATAAAAAGTTATTAGATTATACTTCTTTTCAGAAGTGAAATTGTATTTTGGACTTTTAGTGCAAGAAAGTAGTGGCCCCTTTGATTTAGTTTCGTTTTAATTTCGTGCGTTAACGTAACGTTTGATCTGTGTATTACGTTTCCCATCTCGATTTAATAGCAATGTCATTGCACACATGTAACCGATTGGATAGAATGTACTTAATAATGCGGAGTAAAGGAAGGGTGTAGGAAAAACCGACATGAAAAATGCAATCGCATCGCATTGCATATTCAAACAAAACTCTTCACTGGCAAATTTGTACTCGGAGAAACACTTGCGTTTCTTCAAGTATGAGAAAATTATTACTCACGATTTCCTCCTCAAAGATGTTTATACACGGGGAACTGCATCACAACGTTGGGTTTATCTGAAAATCTTTACGGCTTCCACAAAATTTCCAACTACAAAGTCATTCCCTAAATGAAGTCGTTAAACTGCGATAATTCCTGCTTATGGTAATGCTACACTCTCATTTCACGCCATTTCTAAGCGGACTATATTGTAGCATAAGGAAAACGTAAGTCGTAGAAAAGAGAAGTAAAACGTTACAAATTCGTTTTTTTTTGAAACAATAACACACGACATCATGAATTTATTATTAATATAATGAATGAATTATTATAGGATTTAAGACGTTTCCTATAGATTATTCAAACAAGTAAATTTTTATTATTAGGTTATGATAATATAACTAAGTAGTAGTTTCTGAAGTTTATTGTTCTGTTTAAATTTCTAAAATCCTTTTGTATTCTGTCAATCAGAACTATTTAACACGTTTTCTCTGCTTCATTGCAAGGAGAGTTGGAATTGAAGAAAAAAAATACAAATGGTACACACTCGCGAGGCTTCAATAAATAACAAAAACTTCGTGAATAAGCGATTAATACCACAGCTGCACTCAGTCGCGAGGAAACTCTTGAATATTAATTAACAAACGAGTGCTCTATAGAGCGTGAAGCGGCTATCGACGATTTCATACAAAATAAAAGCCATACATGCCATACGTTTCAACACCGTCCCATATTTATAAAAACAATTGTGAATTGAAACAGACAGGAATCTAAACGGTGAATTTAAAATAACGTGGGGGTGTTTCCCATCAATGTTTACTGATGCACTTCTATTTCGACAAATTTGCGAGCACTCTGTACATGTGATCACGTGTTAAACCGTCGATCATTCTCATTTCTGGTGCCACACATTTGAACGACTGCGAGTGAACGCAAAACGTGGGACAATCGCGTGACAGTCAACGTGCGAACACCTTGACTGGCGTAGGCGTGTTTTCACGCCTAGGAAGTTAAATCCTATACATGGTTTTGTCGTGTTCTCACATCGATATGTTTTGAAAAGCGTCGAAAAGGGAAAGTTAAGCAAAACATTCTCGGCAAAAGCAATCACTCGGAACGGCCTGAGCAACTTGAAGAGGCATTTTCACGAAACCTTGCGCCACTTGCAGTGTTGATGTTGGTGTTACTATAAAAGTTCGAGGACGGTTGAATTTTGGAGTTTGCCGTTGTAGGGCGATAGAAGTGCGAAATACCTTGTACAATATTTGGACTTCGTCTTTGGCCAACAGGGTTGGTCTCGAAATCCTAACATTTACCAGCATCTGTTAGTGGAAGCCCGAGGCTTGAGTGCTTTGCTGGATATTTCGGACTTTTTCCACCTCGTAGCGATGAGTGTTAGAATTTTCCGGTAAATTCCAAGATTCTTCCAACTTTTACAGTAACGTTGGAAAGACATGATTTCCTGATTGTCGACTAGGTATTTATTATTCATCTTCACCAAAATAAATTGTGCACCAACCACTCTATCAATCATTTTTTATACCACACTACATGCATTCGTAAGTAATGCAATAAATATTTCCAATAGCGTATCAATCGAAGCTCGAGATTTTTGTCCAGAGACGACGACGCAGAGCCATTCCCATACATATATGCATACGCGCGTATGGTCCGTGTGCCGTGCGTGACACGGCAAAATGAGATTGGACAATAATCGTCGGCGGTGGTTTCAGACCTTATTTACATTTACCGGTGCTCTATAGCCCGTTATTCTTACGTTATAGAGGCTCGTAAGCACACTAACATTGGCGCTGGGATAATGGGGAACAGACAATTTCGCTCATGTTCCGCGACGTCAGTTTCTATCGCCTATTTGGTAAAATTTCCCAGGGGGGCTGCATATACGTATCCAGGCGATTTCGATTTTTCTTTGCATGGGGGAGAGGTCTTCTTAACGGTGATCCCTTGACCAGGATTAACGTGAACGGTTATGTGTATCGAGAGGCACGGTTCCCCTGCTGCGATTGGAAAGAAGTATATGTATAAAGGTCCATTTTGGCCAATAATGTGTATCTTATGAAAGTAAGCAGATAGGTAGAGTTTGTTGAAAGTAAAGTTCGCTAAAACTTGGGAAGAAAATCAAATAGGACATACGAACATGAAGGACGTATGAGTTTATATGAATTTTAATTATTATTTAGATGTGCTGAAGTCACCAAATTAATTCCCATTTATTCTGGGACACCCTGTATAAAGCATACGACATATACACTGTAATTACATTACTCTGCTCCAAGCACAGAGTTTATATCCCTTCCAAAATCATACCGTTAACTCACACTGAAGCCCTTTGTTTAAAGCTAGTTACGGTTAAGGAGCCACTTTGAAAAGTTTCCGCGATGTCTCACGGCGAACTTATTTAAGCTTTCAGCGCTGTTATTCAAGCTATTTAAGACTGAAAGAATAAGACGGTCCCGGGGTTGATATTAATGGCGCCCGTTAAAACTGTGGAGAAATTAGTTCAATTTTTGCCGAAGTCCCTCTAAATCTTCCAAGAACCTCGTTAAACCCTACAAGAATGAAACTCCCACTCTCCGAAGAAAATACAAAATTACTCCTAACCAGGCGCAGTGTGGTGTTTTCCTTATTTGACGCCTTTCCAAAAAAAATTTCCGAGTAAATTGCAAATTAGGTGCGTCCTCAGAATCGTGCGTCACTCTCGAAAATAGAATCCCGGGTCGCGACAATATACAGATATAAAGACTGTATAAATCATTTTTGTAGCATTATTGCATGCTATTTATTTTTAATTTAAAAATTTATCTCATATTTCTTTGTAATTTAAGCGCTTAGTCACTAGTGGTGCCTTTTTGTATCGCGTTCTCTGCACGCACAACCACCAATACACGCGCAGCTTTTATCCCCTATTTCCCATCAAACGGAAAAACATTTCCGACAGATATGTGCAATTTCAAATAATCAACAAGCTGATCTCACTCTCGTTTAGTTGCCGTCGAAAGCTGGCAAAGCACGATCATTCTGGCCTAGTGCGCGTTGAATACTTTAAAGGCTCGGCCAATAACTATTCAATTACACTCGGCTCGATCGAACCGGGCTGAATGTATTCGCCCCTAAAATTTTATCGCATCGAGCACGGGTTTGCGCTCGACAGGAACAAAACTTCTCGCCCCTTTTATTGTAAAGTAAGGCGCGCCGTTCCATCCACTATCAGCGGCTAATTGGGTTTAATCGCTAATTACGTTAATGCACGATAAGGTTCGACGCTTTTCACCCCCGGTGGGGCGCAAGAATTAGAACGCGGTTAACTATTTAGCTGGCTCGTATCGTATGCCCGCCATAATATGGACGCTTAAATAAAATGCCGAACTTGCAGCATGGCGGCCTGGTGGAAAGCACCTGTACCGTGAAATGTACTTGTTAGTACCTCGTTAACAGCTGTTTCTGTTAGAGAAGGAATAATGCGCTTCTGAAACCCTTTACGACCGTGTTGTCATGTTCGTAGCCGATCTTGATCGTAAAGTTGTCCGCGGCTCAATATGCAGCATATTCGTAATATTTGCTTGTGCTACTGATTAAAATCAGGGGAAAGTGTTTAGGAACTATGGTATGGACTCGTGAGATAACAGTTTTCAACTGTAAATCATTTTTGTTAATTAGGTTTTGTTTATTAGCAATGAGGCAATATTCTATACGTCCCATATTTAAAAAAAATCATAATTCTTAGCAAGTGTCATATTTACTGATGAAGCTACGTTAACACGAATGTATCAATCTGTTTTCGGCGCACAGGTTCGGTCAATTTTAGTAAAATTGCGGTCGAAATTATACTTGTACTAAATAACTGTTAACACGAATGGATGTGAATAATTTTTATTATACATATAAAAATTAAAATACTAGAGATAAGTTAAATATTTAAATTACGGTCTGTATATTTATGACGTTCACGTTTGAATAGAGGAAAATCTTCATATTTTCATTTAAATAGTCATTATGTAGATTTTCTATTATTATAGTGTTTGTGCAATATATTTTAGGTAATTTTACTTGCTCTTATTGTTTAAAAAATTGCCAGCAGTATTTACAAGGTTCGACATAAACAGTTTACAATACATTTCAGCAGAATCCATTTTGACCAGCTGGTAAGCAACGTTGCCCAACTTTCCTGGACAGATTTTTCTGCGCGGCACGTACGCGTATCCATTATGCTCCGCTCGTGCATTTCATTCGCGAGCAATGTCGATAATTAATTTCCTTGCGCAATTTTCTCGTTCACTTTGTGCAATTGACAAGCTCGATACGTTCTACAACGATTTCTGTTAACAGAGTTATAGTGCAAAAAACTGTACACGAAGAAAAGAACGGTTGGTGTAGAACATGCGATTAAACCTTTAGTATTTGCGCAATTTATCATTTGCTTCAATCAAGTCTGATAATCACGCAATCAGGAATAATGCTGCGCCATTATAATTCGAAATGTATGTACAAGGTGTCTCTTTAAAACTACAATAACAGTGGTACCAACAAATCTCTAGAAAGGAGTCGTCCTGTATATAAGACAGTGAGAGCAAAAAGGGACTAACCCACATTGAAAAAAATTAATCTTTTCTATTTTATATGATTTGCACAGTCTATTCTAAACATTATTGTTACTAACGCAATTTCGCCAAAAAATGTAGGTTAGTCCATTTTTGCTCTTAAGGGGTAATATATATATATATATAATAATAATAAATCTCGTGTAATAGTCTCGAAATTTATGATTTTTTTTAAAAACTATTGTTAATGTTACATTAAACTTTTCTGGGATATAAGGAGGCAGCTTTAAACTTGAAGATATTTTTACGTTTTTATGTATTTATTAATAATAATAAGGATCGACATAAAAAAAATTCTGCCAGTTTAACGATGCCTCCTTATATCCTAATAGAGTTCAATCCAATATGACCAACAATTTTTTAAAAAAAATTCTTAAATATCAGTTACTTTTGGGACTCCTAGACGAGAATCCCCACTTAATGCCTCATATATACAGTCTTCATCTTTGACTTTAACACTGTCAGTGGCGTCGGCGTGTTTTCCAACCATGCATCACTCAAAGTGTTAATATTATTTATTACATTATTCATTACAACGGGATCACCCTTTATACTATACCAATCAATAATTACGTTCACAATAGAAGTGACATAAATCTGTAAGGCGCGACGCGAAGGTTTATTCTCATTGTTTTATATGCACAAATGGAAAATCGATGCTCCGTTTCGCTACGCGTGAATTCATTGTTTCGCTGAATACATTTGTCTTCCGAAGAAAAAGCTGTCTCCCAAGGGGAGAGGCGAATGAACAGGCAAAGTGTAGTCTAATATCAGCCCCCCATTCAAATCAGACTCGCAAATTATTCTGGCGGTCTAGCGGGATAATTCATTCGTCGCTTCAGGCATAATGCTGCGGGATTTCCATCGCCGCCATTCGCCATTTTGAAGAATACCATTCGAAATTGCGAAAACAAGTTGCAAGCTTCCTCTCAATCTTCATCTAAATTTTTTTCTTAATAACCACTAGCCACACAGTTTTCTCCATTCCGATTTTCTACATACAACAATCTATTCAAGCTTATTTAATATAAAGCCTTTCGGTGTCGCTTAGGGGGCGATTTTAATTAAAACAGGCGGCTCGAGGATAGGGCTGGGACTATTTGTCGAATTTTTCGGTATTTGAATATTCGAATACTTCAGTTGCTCAATTATTTGTCGAATATAATTCGAATATCAATGTATTTAAATATACTATTCGAATATTTAAGTATTCGAATACTATTAGAATATTTGAGTATTCGAATACTATTCGAATATTTGAGTATTCGAATACTATTCGAATATTTGAGTATTCGAATACTATTCGAATATTTGAGTATTCGAATACTATTAGAATATTTGAGTATTCGAATACTGATATATTCGAGTAGTATGGTGTGAATTATAAATCAAGTTCTTTGGGTCCTTCTGTCAGGTGAAATCTTGTAAGCTAATATTGACCCACTTCACACCATGCTATTCGAATACATCAGTATTCGAATATATCGGTATTCAAATAGTATTCGAATACTGCTCTATTCGAATACAGCGATATTCGAATAGTATTCGAATAATAAAATTCGAATACTCAAATATTCGTAGCATTCGAATACTTGTAAAATATTCGAATATTAAATTATTCGAATAGTCCCAGCCCTACTCGAGGGGCGGCCAATAAATTTAATTTCATTCAACGTTTCTTTCGTTCGTTATCATTGACGTGAACCGTCGTCGAACTGTGATCCCGGTGCAGGTTCGTTTTCCTTCCCCAGAATTTATCGACTCGAGCATCATTATAATTTTATGAAATCGCTGATTTGGCTCGCCGATGGAACGCGCCATTGAGGATCTCTCAGGGGATGCTCGTACAAACTTCAAGAGCGACGATGCTCTCGTAAACGATTGTGGTTCTAGAATCGCCTCCACAGAATTCGGCTAACGGTCAGATTTATATTTAACCTCCACTCGTTGGTTAGGTGAGCATCGTCGATTAGAAGGAATTAGAAGAGCAACGGGCGATTCAAGAAGTTCATGGTCACGAACGTGATCGTAGTTGAGGAACGATCGTTTAGACATTGCTTATTGTGATTTGTGAACGTTCCTTGTTACAGTCGAGTGACAGATTAAGCGGATAAATAGCGTGCTCATGGGAAGGATTTATTTATGACGCGCGCTTAGTCGATGCCAATGGCGTTTTTGATGAAAGGAACGTATACCATTGATTGAGAAATATGAATGTTATATAAAAGATGACACGATTGGGAAATTAATGGTGGAGCTTTTGAGCGAAATGGCTGTCGATATTTGATAGATGTGAGTGTGACTCTGGCTGGATTTAACTAACATTGTTATTAATTACTTGTATTTTAGATGGTATTTATTGTGGTTTGTAATCAAAGATACAGGACGAGTCAAGGATTTTTTTGTAACACCTTCTATGGTACAAGGGAAATTCAGATTTTTGGCTGGACTATAAAAATGGATAAGAAAAATAGAGTAGATTGTGACATTCAATTATAGAAAAATAGTAATTGTGTTTTATTCTTCATAATTGCAGCTTCTTTTGTTCCATTTTGATTTTGACATTGAATTAAGAAATATGTTCTTTGTTTGAATGAAAGTTTCACTTCCAATAAATGCCCCACGTGACATGGAACGTGTTAAGGACTTTAATCGATTAGTTTAAATTTAATCCATTAACGCAATTATTTACATTTTTTTTTCTATAGCCAAGGATATCAAGCATTTCCTTCTCGCGAGAGGATCATTTAATTCACCGATTAGCTGCAACCAGAAATGGCAATACACTTGAGCGAGAGACGGAATGCCGTTCCCACTAATAGAACAGTGTCGTACGAGGTGTTCGCGTGCAAATTCCGATTTACGAATTTCCATACGACGTTTCTGGAATTCCCATTAGGAGCAGGCGTGGCGCAAGTCGAACGCCTTATGTACCATTATCCTCTCGACATACCTCTCGAATCTAGCCCCGCTGTCTATTCATGCCGGGAGTACCTGGCCCGTTCATCTTTCCCTTGCAATACGGTGAATACGAGAACGGAACTGACAAGTCACACTCGCGACGCATCCGACAACCGTGTCGATGAAACTTCGCTCGCGTGTTCGATTGCTGAGGCGAGAGGTCGCGTGTTTGCTTTGGGAACAGGAGCTTCGATTCGGGGGAAAAAAGTTGGGTTTTCATTCATGTAGACTAATGTACAGTGTAGACAATAAGTAGGAGATGACAAGTAGAGTTGTTATAAAACTTTGAGCCGCAGATTGAAATCCTGAAAATACGAACGCATTGCTTTGTTGTGCACGCTTGATCCTGCAACACAATAAATATTAATGAGAAGACAAAATAAATAATAGTTATGTTGGGTAACGAAAATAAATTCATAAAGTTGATGAATGTAGTTTTCTATTGTGCATTAATTACAATATAGTTTTTATTTTTTGCGTTAGAAATTAGGTAATATTTAGTGGCCATGAGAACTGTTTAACATGTTCAGGACGGGGAATATTTTCCCGAATTCTCTCAGACGCCGACATTTCTTAGGACCAAGAGCCTTGATTTTACAGAAGTCTTCCCTGTCGTTAAGGGGGAACACCACTGTGATTTTTTTTCAGGAATAATTTACTGCTTTCATAGAAAATTTTTATTACCTACCTTTAGTACACTGTTTTAAGGGACTATACAAAAACAAATAAATAGAAAAACATGCATACATCATGCATCCACGCGAACTGGTCGAATGTGTAACTATAGAACAACAAGTTCAAAATCAAATTTCATTTTTTTTATAAATTATATGAGAGTAGTTTCCGTTGCACCTAGGGTAAAGAGTACAATGGTTGGCCACTTAAGTAATAGTGTCACATAAATAATAAATTATAAATGCGAATTTAGTAAATTTGAAATGGAAATCAATATAAATAAGTACGAAAAACCCCTAATAATCTAAAAATAAATAGAGTTTATAGTAAAAAAATCAAGAATGTATAAAAATATACAAAAAATGTGTTTCCTACGAAGAAATATAGTTATTGGCATGATCAAGACAGTAATTGTCCAACCGGTTCGACAGTGATTGGCCGCTATTTGATACATAATATAACCTAAAAGAAAATGTTACTTGATTTGGTGATAGAAATAAGATTAAAATTATACAATAAAAATGGATATATTTTATTATGTATGTATTTGTTGTGTTTATTTCTGTTTTTAACAGGGGGGCTAATTAATGTTTCACCATTAATATGGTTAAAATAAGTCACTGGCCGCCTGGCCAATTACTGTCATGCAACATTATTCATATGACAGTTGTTGGCCCCCGGTATTTTTCATAATATATGTATAAATTTAACAAATAAATAATTCTTTTATAAAGTTTCAACTTTCATTTATCGATATAAACCGAATATGAGAGATATACATATCATAAATACATTAAACTATTCACAAACTTTCAACTGCACTCTTACGGTTTTTTTATTAAATCGCTGTAATTTCCAAGCTTCAAAGCCGAGTCATCCTATTTGCATTTATATATACTCACAGTATATAATGAGGGGAGAAATATTGATTACATTCGAAGTAAGAAAGTACAAGGAATATGAATATGTTCATTAAAAAAGTCATAGCATTGGTATTTCTTTATATTCATTTATTTCTCAAAATAAGGCCAATCACTGTCAGGTGGCCAACAACTGTGTTCATTACCCTACGGATTCTTTGATTGAAAACAAATTTTTTGAAATACTCTCGAAAAACAATAGGGGGGGGGGGGGGTCTAGAAGATTAATTAATATATTAAAATTTATGCATGCTATTCTATTTTTTGTGTATAGTCAGAGCACTAAAGGTAGGTAATAAAAATTTTCTATGAAAACTGTAAATTATTCCTGAAAAAATTCTTAAAAACAGCTTACTTTTCGGATCGTCGCATTGGTGTCCCCCCTTAATCCCTTTTCACAGGTTATATATACACATATACAATTTTTAAAACCACCCACCGGTGGTCACACCGTCCTGCACGTGTTAAAACAGCGATGTCTCCGAGTGGGGCTCCTTACGGGTCTTTGACCCTTCCCACATGCCATATTCTGTTTGCGAAAGACCTGCAGACTTTCAAGCTTAATTTGTACATTCTGGTTTACAGTTCCGAGTGATTAGAAATCACAGAAAACCTTCTCAGTCTTGCTTAGAATTGTCAAAACTATAAAAAGTGACATATTCGCACCCTTCAGCTATCACTACACTATTATTCAACACAATTTTTCCCATTCATCCACGGTGCCCTTTCACTACCCCAACCAAACACCCCTAAAGTAAAGATTGGAACCAAGGAGCTTTCCTGCAACTTGAAACCAGATTCCCACTTCCCTACATCAAATTCTATTTTCCCGTGATAGCAGCTACTTCCCGCGAATCCCCTCGCGGCGTGCTCGCTGCGCAACGAGGATAGGCGGGAATCGTCGTTCGAAGAGCGATCGCGTACCCTCGTAAATACTATCGCCATTCGCCGATACAAAGAACGAGCGCGGCTTGGCCAGTTTCACGCCGATTGCTTCGCGGCTAAACAGAGCTTATAAAGCACCGCTGTAAATACGCCGAGCTTTCTGCCCTCGTAAACGTCGCGGCGAGGGGTTTCAAGCGAGGATGATAAAACGGTTCGGTCGTTCCTGACCGCGGTGCTCCAGGGTGCTGTTCGGCTCCGTCGAGTCGTAAAACGTGCCTCGTCTTTGTAACGAGATTTTTCCAGCGTCGCCGCGACGCTTTCCCGGGTCTTCCTCTCCGGCACGAGTTATCCTTGCCTGGCTACCACGTGGACGCGCGGGGAAGCCCACCCGCGTAACGCTTGAATATTCAAGGGTCGCTGTATAATTTCCGCTGCGCTTTGTTGCGGCCGCCGCCGCCTGTTAGCTGGCTGGAGGATGTCCCGAGTATTTCGCACTCTGCTACCATCGTCCATATTTTCATGAGTTCCACGGCCTCGTTTCAGGCAATACAATCGTCACGGAGAGCTTATTCTCCATTGTCTGCCCGCTGATGCTCCATTATCAGTTTAATTCACTGATCTATCGCTGTTGTTTCTTTACGCTGCGGTACGGTCGTGATCGGGGGGTAATTCTCTGGGAATGGGTTTGAAATGGAGACTCTATTTTTGGGAGGTTGGAACTTGAAATATGTGGGAGGATTGTGTATACGGGGCCACGAATTAGTTTAGTGAATTTTGTGGTAGATTATGTTGGTGGATAGAGGGAGAAGAATTGAAAAATATAAATTTTAGTTGCTCAGAGTATAATACCTCTGGTTTGATGCTTTTATGCAGTCGAAGTTTAAAGGGTCGTTCGACTTTGTCGGTTTAAAAAGAGGCCTATTTTATATGATTTCTTTTAACGGTTAATGTACGAATTTTAATGTTCTTCTTGTTGAATGTTTATTATTCTTTGTCGCATGGAATTGTATTTTTCATATTTTCAAAATATAATTACAATTTAAGTTGTAATGTTTGTGTCTCATTGTCAGTGAGAACACAGGCACGTTGAGGAAGTCCTCATTGGCCTCGAAGTGGTTCCAAGACGATAAAAATATAATGATTATGTCTTATAGGGATGTACGCATAAAGTGGACTAGAATCATCTAGATGTCAGAAATAGTTTTTGTTCCATCCACAAACGAACACCGAAAAATAGGCAAAAAGTCTTAAACATTTTTTTCACACAGCCGTCATTTTGAAACCAGTGTTGATAAATCAATAATTTCTATTCACTCTTATAGGACATAATTATTCTACTTTTATCATTTTGGGACCACTTTGAGGCTGCGGAGGACTTCCGCAAAGGGCCCGTGTTCTCACTGAGGCACAAACATTGCGACTTAACTTGTAACTATATTTAGGAAATATGAAAAATACAATTCTATATATCAAGGAATAATAAACAATTAACACAAAACAACATTAAAATTCGTAGGTACATTAGTTGTTAAAAAAATTCATTACAAATAGGCCCCTGGTAGCTTGTGATTTCTAAACAGGTATCAGAATTACAATAATTTGATTTATTAAATCAGTGTATATTTTATTTAATAATGAGAATTAAACGTTTTATTTTCATTTGCAAAGAAACCCAAACAGAGCATAATCTATAATACTTAATACTATAATACTAAGCTTCCCTACTTCTTCAAAGTCGATTCGATTGACCTATAGTCCATTTTTTACCAAAAATGAAGGTTCAATCAAAAAACTTCGGACTTCCTTCAGCCAACCCGAAGGCATTTAAACTAACGAGTTAACTCATCTTCCCCGATTAGCAAGTCACGACGAAATTTAAAGAAATCAAGGGTCGTTCCGTGTTCGACGCGGCCCCGCTACCTTAGGCCGCCGTCTCCGCCCACGATTAATACCCGAGGGTGATCCGTTTACGTGGAAATAGGCTTTCCAGCGTAGCTTACACAGGCCGGGTCGTTCTAATTATTTTGCTCGCTCGCTCGCGTCTAACGTGATAACGCCTCTCAACACTCGGTCCCCGACGCCTGCCGCGTCCTGATACTAATGCATTAATTTATAATCATCCTATAATTTGCGGTTGCATCCTCCTAGACACGCGTGACCTCCATTCCAAGCGGGGGGCCGAGCTGTGCATTTCAATTTCCACCTTGAATCGCGCCCGCTCGCCGACCTGTACGCGCGTGTTTCGCCCCCGCGGCGCGCCCTTTACAACAGGACAAAACTGCGATACGAAATTGCATTTCGCGAGCCTCCGACCGCGGCAGAAGCCCGGGGGAAGTTCGCCGTAATGCGTTCCCAATGCACACGCGCCTTCGGCGAGCTTATTTATCGCGGCGCGAGATTCGGGGGGCGGCGTATACGATAACGGCGAACGTTTAATTGAGATTAAGTAGAAGACTTGGGTTTAATCCAGCGGGGCTACAAGTTGAAAAAGATTTAGTAAATAGAGTCACGAAGAGAGAGAATGTACGTTTGAACGCAGCTTGTGAATAATCTTGGGGTGGTTATCCTGACGCCGGTAATTCTTCGAAGAAATTTAGGAGATTGAAATTAATGGTTTCTTTAACACTGAGTGGCGTAAAGGTAGGCGTAATACCGTTTTTGTGGCGAAAAGTTTTGCTTAAGGGGTCATGCTCAGTCACAAATTTCAAAAAATCGATTTTTCAATTTTTGTATTTTCTTTAAGTGCGACATCTTAGAAATATTCTGTAAAAATTTTAAGCTAATCCGAATAAAATTGGCCGAGATATAGGCGTTCGAAGTGAACCATTTTATATAAGTATAAACTTGACTTGAAACTTCAAACGCGTTTTTCTCGAAACAGCATTTTCAAAACCGGTGACCAAGATATTTCAAAAACCATTCAACCGATTTACTTCAAATTTTACAAGCTTACTATAGGAACAATAAACTAATCTTTGAACGAAGGATTTTTTTTTCCAATGCTTAGTTTTCTTTTAATTGACGAAAATCAGGCACTATTTATGATGAAAATTGAAACTTTTACTTTAAACATCCGCCATTGTTTCCCAAATCAATATTTCGAAAAATCCTTCGTTCAAAGACAAGATAATACAATATAGTAAGTAAATTCTTTGGAATTTTTTAATTTAGATGATCGACTTTCGAACAGCAGTGGTCACCGCAGAAGCCTTTTTTTTAGAGGACCTTTGAGAGATGAACAATAACTTTGTTATTAATAAATATTTTAAAATAAAAAAATTACGATACACAGTACTAGATGCAATCTTTAAAAGGAAACAAGAATTTTTGAGAAATGTGTTATAGCTTTCGAGTAAAAAATTCCCAAAGATCGCCCTTTTTTCGGCCTCCTGACTGAGCATGACCCCTTAAATCACCTCCAACAGACATTCGAAAATACTCACAGAATAATTTCAACGGTTTAGAAAAAAAAACATGTGAAAGCACGACGAAGTGGTAGGTTAAAGTTAGTTGACCCTTGGCGTTTGTGCTGGGTCTTTTTGGACCCGAGCGTAACGTACCGTTATTGTACACTTAACTTATAACTAAAAGAACACATTAAGTACGCAAATTTAATTTACAACTAAACTAGAATTAAAAAATTAAAGCCAATCGATTATGCTAAACGTAGAAAAACGTAGATTCTTATATTTTTCAATAGTCAACACGTAAATAATCTTACAAACTACGAACGAGCAGCATCAAAAAACCCGGATCACTACAGAACCCCCCCCCCCCCCCCGGACGCCCTAAAAAAGAGGACAAATCCGGGGAAACCAAATATGCCCAAATATGGGCATCGCTTCGCCGCGCACTTTCTCACCCCGACAAACCTTTGCGCGTGTCGCTAGGCCCGGTGACGCGTTGGGTTTTTCCCCAACGGGCCTGTCTCCTCTGAAGTTCTCAACGTCTCACTAAACCTATCCTGATACTACATTTTTTTTCAAGAGGCCGTCATTTGTTCAATTTGGCATCTTTTAAGTTATGAATTTATACGATTTGTGCGTAAACTCATAAACTAAACGAAAATTGTTCAATTTTTGGTGTCAGATGAAACCAAAAGACGCTACATTGCCCGCAGTGGAATAATTCCGTCGGCAACGGACTGGGCATAAGCCCTTATATCTTTGTTACTTGCCGCTCTTTTTTAATAAAATTATTTTTTTAACTACTTTAACCTGATAATACAATATCCTGAAAGTTTCAGAAAGATCGATTAAATACTTTCTTTAAAAAAAATTCCCGAATAATTCCCCAATTTTCAGCTAGTTACACCAGACTCTCCCTTAAAGGAAATTAAAATCTGGATCAGAATAATTTTATGTGTTATCGTTGTTGGCATTGTTGGAGGCACTGTTTCAACGACGGTCTTTTGTTTCCTTATGTTTCTGCCTTGAGTGTAATTTTTGTCGGTCCTTGATACGGTCTTCCGCGATGCATTGTGCATTGGACACTAGATAGCAGGAAATTAATGGCGCGCTTGGGATAATTTCCTGCGAAACGACAATGAAATCTCATTAGGTACTTTTGGAATCTTCCCGTTCCTCCGTTTATCGCGTCTCCGGTACTCTCCGTGCTGATAGTTTATCTGAAATTCAGACGTCCACTGCAAAGAAATTGCTGAAGAAAGAAGTTGTAGATCTCGTATCATGGGAAAGAGTTTTAGATTCTTTGATTATACATTCTCCGCTCTTTCATTTCAGTTTCCCTAGAAATAATTTATTACACCTCTTCCGTAGTAGAAATGCAACAAGCTTTTTTATGATAAAAAATATTCATTCTTCCTTGACTCATATACCGAGTTTAATCCTGGAAATAATTTAATTTCAGTATTTATGTTTACACTGATTATTTTCTCAATATAAATTTCTTACTGCCATGTGAATAATCGCTTAACTTTAATGTAGCGCATAATCTTTTATAGGTAAATACTTGTAACATAATAATTCAGTTTACTGAAATTAACAAATGATTCTCTAAAAGCAGCACATTAAAACAATTAGCAACTGGTATTTCTTTTTATCTGTTTTTTAAGAAAAGCTGTCTCTGTCAAGTGAATATCTCCACAAAACTACAAAAATGTCTGCTGCGAAGAGATTCCTAACTCTTTGAGTTTTGAAAACACACATTCCAGACATAATCTGAACACTCAAAGTAACAAACACCGTGCACAAAGATTTATTTTCTTGAGATCATTATTCCTAAATTACTATGCCACTCCGTACACATTTTAAAAACAATTATTACACGCATGCAAGGGATTACTACTCTTTTTGTAAGAAACTAAATAGATAATTGGTGCAATGGCATCTTTTCATTGGAGACATTCAAGTAAAATTGGCCCATCTATCGAGTTAACTTGCTCCCGCTCGTTCCATGAATTCATAAAAAGGGACTGGCCGCCAATAGGGCCGTAATCCTTTATTTGCTCGGCACAGAGTCCGAGCCGACAATTACATTATCAAACGAATGAGATCGTTACCCTCCTTACTCACTCGTTGGCAGCCAGTGCAAATCGTTCGCCATTAATAAGTAATCTCATTTAGCAGTTGAGGCGCGAACCCGCCTACCGATTAGCGACGACGCGGCCGCTCACGTTAATTAGGTGACACTTTTTCCTCACCCCGACCGTCGTCAACCTTCAATTAGTTCCGACGCTAATCGCTCCGCTAGCAAGTACATCCTGCTTGGGCATTGCGCTACTTCCAGCGAGTGCCCTTCGTAAAAACATTATCATTTCTGTATCTAGCTCTTTTCTTCGTCAAATACCTACCATACCTTTTCTTTTGATAATAAAATACCTACAATATTTATATATAATTCGTATTACAGCACAAAAATTTGGGATATAAATGAATGAGTTTAGAAAACTAGTGTCCCCGAGCGATATAGAATTTAATAAGATTGTGTGTGATGGTAATTATAGTTATTTAAGATAAAATCGGCTGATGGCTCAAGAACAATTTCTCTATCGCGAATCGTAGTAGCCATTAATGATAAATGATATTGCGTGAAACTGTTTTTGTTCTGATTTAAGTTACAGATAATTTTCTTTTTATACGGCTGTCACTTAACGAACGCTAGAACCGTGACGTTAACGATTCTCCGTGGAAAAAGTAAAGGAAAAATATAGAATACAATTGTTTCCCAGAGGGTCTTGTTTTCGAGAAGTTTAACATTGAATTTTTTATCATTGCAAATATAGCAGAATTACAAGAGAATATTCCAACCCGAAAATTAAAAAAATTCTGAAACTGTGTGGATATGTAGGGGTTTCCTTCTGATTACAACGTATTTTTTTTGCTGCCCAAAATCACTCTAAGGGGGTGAAATTAACCCCTGAAGATTCGGCAATTTTTCGATTTTGTGTTATAACTCGCGAACTGTAAGAGATAGAAAAAAAGTTTCGAGACAAAAGTTACTTCTTTCAATTAGATCTATCATTTGCTGAAAAAATATTTTACAATTCGCGATTTATAACACAAAATCGGAAAATAGTTGAATTTTCAGGGGTTAATTTCACCCCCTTGGAGTGATTTTGGCAGCAAAAAATAATTGCGTTGTAATCAGAAGAAAATCCCATATCCACAAAGTTTCAGAATTTTTTGAATTTTCGGGTTCGGGATGTTCCCTCGTTAGTCAGTTTTGCCAACAAGCGAACGATATAACCCTCAATTATGTAAGAAACTTGCTCACGCAGTATCTGCCAATACTAAGTATTCCCCGGTATGAAACTCTGCTTAGGTCTGGGTTAGTCTACCCGACTAGTCCGTTCAAGCTACTTACTCGCAACACGTCGATGCCAGACATTATTTATTCCTAACGTTCCCATCTAGGTACACGATTATCGACCACCTATCATCAGGGAACCCTATCTGTCATGGGTAGTACTTAAACTGCGAAATAATTCAGCAGCAAGAGCTGGAGGCTGTCTACCCCCAGCACACGGGTCAGTAACTGAACAACGCCAGCCATTAATTTGTGAAAGTATATTCAGTATCTTGATCGAGTTAGGTTGCTTCGCATTTAGTAATTCCCACCTAAAAACTGGCACGCTTTAATCGTCTTGCAAGTAGTTAGGCGTAACCGAATTATGCCGTTGCGGAGACAGCCTCCGCCTGCGAGGAATATACGCGCGTAATCGTATTCCAAGTCTCACAGGCGATGATAAGCATTTTCGGAGGGCCGTAACGCCATAATGAATTGCGAAAGGATGAGCAGTGTCGCAACTGCGTCTCTGTTACGCTCCAAATATGCTTCGTGAACATCTTTCCCTTCTGCGTGACATGTGGTTTCGCTGTAGAAGATGATGACGTGTCCTTCAAGGCTTATGTGTTACTGTATTCAGTACCAACATTATTCATTTCTTTAGTTCTGTAGGAGGGGTAACCGTGTGATGGATGTGATAGTAATTAATAAATACGTTAAGAATATTCCTTCACTCTGTATAATCGAAGTTTTTTGGACGTTATTAGACACTAAAGATTGTATATAAATTAACAGGTATATTTCAATTTAATTTCATAAATTTTTTATGGTAAAATAAAGGATTGTGATTTTAATAATTGAACGTGGAATTTTTGTGAATCAGCATCACAAATATAAACGTAATTAAACTGTAATTAAAGGATTAGTTGTAACTGTGCAATTAGGGACGTTGCAATAACCGCACACTAGTTGCATCGGAAAGGAGTAAGAGATCCACGAAAAAAGTCTATTTTATTCTAAATCCCACATTCTGCTGATGGGGGTAGTATATTAACATGTATATAGAAATGAATAACTTAAGTTTAAACAGTGGAAAGTATCTACTTAATCTTTTGCACGAATGTGGTTATTGAAAGTGGATTTGGCTGAGAACAATTAAACGCGTAATATATCTTTGAAATATTTTCTACTTTCTGTTATTCGATAAATATAATTTTGTAAAATATCCATTATTAATTTAAAGATCACAGTACACATCACTAATAAACCAGCTCAGACTCCCTAGGGTCGCTAAGCCGAACTGAAGACAAGTCTCAGGCTTTGATGGATAGAGCAAAGAAACAGTATGCCAATTAATAAGTCGTTAACATTCGATATCATCGTGTAACAATATTTTCTCATTTCCTTAACATGCAAATACAGCAAAACACTAGTGATCTAGCCCCCAGTTATTTCAACCACTGATAACGTTAAATCGCTGATTCTGAGTAATCCGGTTACCTAATTAGAACTTTAAAAAATACTGTTACATAATTACGAATCACTTATTATTATGTAGACATGAAAACATTAAATAGAGAAAAGATTGAAGTAGTTTTCCTGCATAATAAACCTTGAAATTCCAAACTCCACTCAGAAATTCGATTGGCTGACTATTTTCTTCCTATACTACTTGTCCTAGTGGCCCCATAGATTTTGTCGCGTTTCAGATATTCAACAGTAAATCGAAAAATATCTACCCCGAAAATGATGCTCCTGTGCCTGGAATATTTTGGCCACTTGTCACTCGGGACTATTTGTCATGGAGAGTAATAAGGACGATCTTGAATGCAATAAAAAATCTGGTTACCCGCCGGTGCTGCCTTGTACGCTCTGGCACCGGGGCCGGTGTGAAACAACGCTCCAATATTTCAATACGTTATCTGCGAAAAGTCAGACGGAAATGGGCTCGATCGATAAGGTCTGCATGACAGAACGATATAGTCTCCCCGTGCCATTTTTATTGCCCACCCGCTGGGGCCCGTGGGTGCCATTATTCCGTTGGTCGTTGCCTATGAGTTTCGTATATGCATCTTTCAGGTAACAATCAAATCCAATTGCGCACCGTGAAATATATGCAGGCAGAGCTTGTGTTTTTTGTTCGCCGACCGAGAAACGAAATGATACTTTGTTTCCAAGGAAAACCAAGATCCGCGCGAAAAGTTCACGATGGAAAGATTGGGTGAAAAAATAGAGGATAAGTTCGGACTTTTTGATTCGTCACCCTCGGTCAACGTACAATATAATTCTGATAAATTATGATTTTCTAGTTTTGAGATTGTTGATCCCGTTATTAAGTGTCCTCAAATTTTACAACTTTTTGATTATATATTAATCGTAGAAAACATAAGCACTAATCAGTTTTATATATAGCTTCTTCGAACATTAATGGGGAAATACAATCCTATTAATCGTATGTGTATGAATGCTATTCGAGTTCTTTGACTGCTCATTTCATACATTTAGACCTAGAATTATCAATCATATTTGTAACTACCTGCAATTTTTTTCATTTTGGTTTAGTGTTTGCACCCTTATGTGCTTTTTCCTTCTACTTTATTTACATATTATGTAATTGTATAATTATTTCTCTAATCTACACTTCATTGCTCTGTATATATTATTCTTTTTTGTAAATATCAAAAGGGCTTCCGTTTAACGAACTAAATAAATAAATAAATAAAGACATTTTAAAGTATTAGATTTGTAGAATTGGTGGTAGAATGAAATGAGTCGTTCTGTTTGAAATCGCTGCATCATATTTTCTCCTACTTCAAAGCTCTGTTTTTAATACGTGCAACATTTAGGAAATTGACTTTGGTTGATTGAAGAGTGAATAAGTTGGAATACCTTGGATTAGAATGTAACACTGAAGTATTTTTACTCTCTGGCTGACCATGCACGTTCACTTTCTCCTTAAAATTGTTCCTTCTTTGGAGTTTCCTTGACATCACTGTACTCTAGCTCCACAAGAGATTGTTTAAACACAATGGAAGGCCAAGTATATTATTTGAATTGCTTCTGTAAATCTAGAACGACGATATTAAAACTAGAATTAACTCTTTGCCCTCCAATTTATTCCCTCGTCGATCGACCAGGTGTCGAATGGTGCGACGTTGATACATGATATTTACCGATACACTGTGCAATCACTCCTGTGCATGCATAGTATTCCATACAACAACCGGAGTTGCTTAATATTCAGCGAAATCCAATCACTTCGGTGGCGTGAGCTGACACTTTGCCGCGCCCTTTCAATCATCCTCTCGAACGACTTTATTTAAATCGATATCAAAATAAATCACCACTTTCTGCAGATTTATATAGAATATTTCAAACTGTCGACGCAAACAAGAAAGTTTCAGCAAACATGGATTTTGAATGAAATTACTCTTAAGGTATTCTGGCTTTAAGTAGAAATCCTTTTTCCCATCGGAGGAAATGCAATCCTGCGCTTCCACATTCATGCACACAATAAATATCCAGCACATCTGCGTTTCAGTAGAGCAGAAGGCAATTGAAATTAATAGAACAAAACACCAGTTCCAAAATTAATTTTTTTTTGTACTCACGTGTCTACTATTTCGTGTATTTAAAAACATGAAATACGTATGTACCTATTTCTCTTTCGAGGAGAGTATTCCAAGGCACAGTGGAATAAAGAAAATTGGTTTTCGAATGGGTTTTTTATAGCCACTGTGACGTATGCGTGATTTCACTATTTCGATCTGTTACTTTCCCAGGGTCAAAGAATTCAACAGTATTTCATATTTATTACTGATAAAAGTGTACCGTTCAAAGCTTTCTATTTTAGTATTCCCATTTATAATATACAGGGCTATTAAGAAGAAACAGACTGTTTCAACATTTTATAAAAAATTGTTCACAAGTATTCCTATAAACCAGTGCGTCAAGGCGCGTCTCAATATCTTCAACATTTATTTACATTATAAAATGTTGAAATTGGCATTGCTTTGTTGGTTTCCAAAAATCATTGAATAATAGGGAAATATTCGAAAGCTCAACAGTAACCGCAAGTTTCCTTCGAAATGATTGCCTCCTCGCTAAACTATCAAAAGTTTACATGCTACAAGAAAAGCGAACAACTGTTACCTTAGTACCTAAAAAATAAAATACCTCGGAAACGATTAATCTACAAGTGCGCGTTATACCAGAGCTGTATCCTTCTTTTTCATGAATTCCATTACCCGCTCAGCTTTTATCCATGGCCACGGAACACCCCGTATGACGTAGCGTGCAAACGGTACTCCCAGGAAGGAGAAACACGATCAGGCCAATTTTCTTCGGGTTCGATCTGAGAAGAAAGTTTATCGGCGCCCGTAACGTTCCGCCTCGTTGCCTCCGGGAATGTAAGGCGAACAGAAAGGGGACGGAGAAAAAGGACTGCGAAAAGGGTTTCACGGAGTTAGGCAGATACGAAAAAAGACGAGGGGAAGTTGCGAGCATCTGTAGCTGAACTGAATCGCCTCTATCGGAGGAACTTTAATTCCCTTGGCTGCGACAATTTGTACGATTTAAATTTCTGTCCGCGGCAGCGATACGGCCCGGCGCATTCTTCTCTATTTTTCTTTCCCTAAGCTGGTTTTTCCCCGACTGAAGCTTGACATGTCGGAGAAACTAATTAGTTCACCAAAGATTCCCGGACGTTTCAAGCGTCACGGTGGCTAGACTCTTAATTAGTCACACTGTGAAAGCACTGTCGCTGTTAATCTCTAAATTATTGCCCTCCACTGAAGAATCTAATTTCGGAGTCCCTTTATAGAAGAAATTAATTCATAGGTATAGAACAAGAGTTTACTACATCTGTTTCTACCATTGGTGTTTTAAAAAAAATGGCAAAATCCTAAAGGTAATACTATAATGCACACTTGTGGCGTCTAATAGTTACTAGTATTAATAGTTACTGGAGCTTCCTAGAGTTTTTTTCCCAAACTATAGGTTGTTAAGAAGCGTTACTCTTTTTCTAAAATAATAATTGATTGGCAAGGAAGTATTAATTAAGAAGGAAATGTATTTTATGAGTTTGTACATAGTTCCATTTCAGTTTTTTATTTAATAAATAATGTTAATTTGAAGTAGGGTAATTGAGTTGGTTGTAGCTAAATAAATATTAAAATATGGCACTATTACAGCCAAACTTTCCTGAATGTAGTAGGATTAATGGAAAATTCGATGAAATGATAGCGTTCTCTTTACCAGTGGTTCATTCCTAATGGATCTTTTTCGTTTATATAATTACGGAATAATGGAGCTTTTTTATTTCTAATGGACTTTTTACGCTCGTTTCAAATATCTCTTCCCTCGTTGGTAACATCATCGCGTCAACTGCGCATTTTAACTCAGCGTTCCCCTTCGGAAAATTTAAAGTCTCTTAACTCCCGTACCGTTAAGGTGGAATTTAATTGCGTGCGGGATGCCAAAAGGAAGAGGACTCTTGGATGTACCGCAAGTTCGTATAGCGGTAAAATCCGAGATACGCGAATCGCTGAAATTATTTGCCCTGCTCTCGGTAAAATGTTAATGGACTCCCAATGAGTCTCATATTTCAACGAGTAAAGAGCCACTGAAAAATGGGCGAGTTATCGTAGCACGTTTCTGTAATAAAGATCGTTTATCATTTACAGCACTCCTCGTTCTTATCAAGAATCGTGTACTTCTTGATCAAACGATGTATTATATTTGGTGCCATTGCGATCTTTATGGATTCTAGTCTACTCACAACGTTTTTCCTACCAAGGTTCTTGTGCTATTTGTTTATTAATTTATAGGGAAGTATACTGCACTCCTTTTCCAAGAGGAGATTAAAATATCCGCGAGAGAAAATGTTATACATATCTAAAATCTAATGCAAATTTTTTCGTTTATAATCATATATTCTACGCGAATGTAAGGCGTCAGTAATAGTCTAAATGCAAATTTTGTACTGGATGCATGTAATTTAATTTACATTAATCGATACTGCTCGTAATTTCATGTACATAGTAGAAGAAATGAATTAACGGAGGACTGGCAAATACAAAAATTCACTGTTTTTGTGCGATTCATTATAAAATTCCAATAATTCCCAATAACCTGACGAATTAATATTTGTACGTTATGTAAATGCAATGTATTATTGAGAGAATTCCAGGCATAAATTATTATTCTCGATTCCATTAATCTCCCTTCATTCAATGTTTCTCGTTGTTTAATTAATTAAGCGCTTAATCATTTGCTGCATCGCCAATCATTGCTGTCTTATATCCCCGATAATTACCACGATTATTACATAAATACAGCCGTCTCTAGTTCCTTTGTAAACGCGACAGGCAATGCGCTCCGTGCAGCATACTGAAGCAATTTTATTGCTACGTCGAAATTGTTATCGCCAGTGGGATATCGGGAGCTTCGAGGAGTTTTCGTACCTTATTTCCTACGGTGGGTTTACACAACTTAATCTCGTTCTGCGAGAAGCAAGTAACGCGGGGATTATACTGTCGAAACTTTCGCCCCAGGCGACAAAAATACCAGTGACAGTGATTAATCGCCCGGCAGTAGATTGCTGGAGGAGTGGTTCTAATAGGACAGATTTCACGGAATTTGTGGTCCTTTAAATCGTTCCTTTTTCTACCGGAAGCATGTGCTAGTGAACAAACGACCAGCGATACGAGACATTAGTTTTCGAAAAGTATCAGCTCCCTGAAAAACTACACTGTATCTTTTAATAGCCAATAGATTACTTCACAACTGCATCATTAATTTCGTCTACATTAATTCAACCACAATTAATCTTCCACCCAGCTACCATTCCTCATCGAATCCCTTGTAAAGCTTCTGCGATTCACCTACGTCATACACGGTTGTAGATGATAATACTGACGGAAATAATCTTCCATATTCGACGAAATTTGTTCCCAATCAATCTTCTACCAGTTTCCAAATCACTTTCCCACTAGGACGTTCATTCCACTCCAAATCTTGCCTCAGCCTCGCTCATGAAAACGTATCCCCTTGATCATCTGTCTATAAGATTTATGGAATAACGATATCGATGCTTATCGATAAATTGACTGCCATTTAGAGTACCTATAGCGAAGGCATGAAACGTATTCACTTTCGCGACAATAAACATCAAGTAGGTAACTTAATCTACTCAATCAGTTCCTGTGGAATCAATCTAAAACTTGCTACCCGAACAACGTCCTCTTATAACATTGAAATCGCTTCAGTGCATTTAATTTGCCTGCAATTCTAGACACATTAAAACTTTTCTAACTTGCTTCAGAACTTTCGACGTACTATGTTCAGGCTGAACGGTGAACATATCGAACATTTTCTTTAAACATAGGGTAGATATCCCAATTACCGTGCTCAGTATCTATTACCGTGTATACATTTAAAGAAGCTTTAATTGTTTGAAAATGCAACCTACTCATTTGTAACACATACATTAATAGTATAACTTAATTAAAAAAATTTCTTTCCTTAGTTATGTGTGCGAGTTTTTTTTTGTACGGCTTCTGTAAGGGGAGGTTCTGGTCTACAGCCCCCCAAAATAGGTGATTTTTAGGAATTAATTAAAGGAAAACTAGTGTGTATAATTTAATGGGACTTGTTGCATTGTATTAAGGATGTCTTAAATTATAGAAATATATTTTTTGTTTTATAATTAATCAGTGCAGACAGTCCTGGGGAGTCGTTAAAGTTAAAGCGTCAAAAAATTGATCCAAATCGGTGGGACCTGTATCTCTAACTGTTGTTATCCGATTCGACTGAAACCTTTTTTATTTTGAAGATTATTCTTTTTTCTAGGGGGGGGGGGGGACTAAAAAAAAATTACATTTTTTTTAGAAAATAACGACACTTCACGTTTGAAATCACTTTTCCCTGTATTTTTCCTCCTTTCATCGCCTTTGAAAATTATAAATTTTCAACTTTTTGTAATTTTTTTTAGCCCCCCCCCTAGAAAAAAGAATAATCTTCAAAATAAAAAAAGTTTCAGTCGAATCGGATAATAACTTTTGAAGATACAGCTCCCACCGTTTTGAGAACACTGTTTCGAGAAAAACGCGTTTAAAGTTTTACGTGAGCGCCGAGTGGCCGGTTGTCACCCATGCATTTGCCGCTACTCAAATGCCTATAACTTCGGGAATTTTGCGAATTTCAATGAATCCTTTTAAACACGTTTTCCTAAAAGGTTGAACATTCGAAAAATTAAATAAAAAAATAATCGACATTTAGACCAGAACCTCCCCTTAAGTATAAAGGCACGGTAATAGGTACAGGGCACGGTAATTGGGACATCTACCCTAGAGTACTTCAGAATATATAAATATCCCAATACGAGTAACCTGCGAAATTATGTCAACACCGACACGTACAATTTGCTTCGGCGCAATTTTCAAACGCGCCGGTGTGGTCAATTTCATTGAAACATGTCAACATTCGCCTTTCAATTTCATTGCTTCAATTTTGTTGAACCAACCGCATTGTTCCACCAAAGTGAACCGTGTAAATTCGCCCGTATCCTGATTTCTCCTCGTCGCGGCGTCCCCAGCCGCGAAACCGTTCGGCCGAGAATAACGCCACGTGTTGGCAATTAATCGAAATCGACGTCGACCCCCGATGAACTCCCGACAGCGTCGTTGCTCTAGGGTATTTAGAGGATCAGCGTGACGTCAGTTGCCGGAAGTCGGCCGTCGATCGGTCTGTGTACGCGCCGCGATCCCGTCGATCGTTCGCCAGCGGGACTGGCCGTTAAGATTAGCCGCCGCTAGCTGGCAGCGACAGTGTGTCAAGATCACTTGATCCCGCCTGCGAGCGCGTCGAGGGTCGATTGTTGCTTCTCTTTCTCTGGGTCAGCGGCAGAGTGGCGTACTCGAGGCACAAAGCGGCAAGAATCTCGCTGGCGGGAACAGTGGCGGTAGAGACGAGTGCCTTCGACGAGGAGTCAGCGAGAGGGATCGGTTTTTTTTTCTGGGAGGAAGCGTCGAGTGCCGCGGAATCGATATAGGGCAGAGGGTGTGTGATCTTGTTGCGCGGCCCGCGATCAAGATGCGAGCGGAAGGTCATGGTGTCTAGTTTGCGCGATCGATCTACGCGCGACGTGCCTCGCCGACCGGCCACCGATTGCTTTTCGGGGGTGGATTCCGTGACGTCACTGGAGCGAGTGATACTCGATCGGCGGAGCGTGCAGGAATTCCCGCGGGCGAAGGGTGAGAAGCTACACGTGGCACTTGTCCGCCGTCTGAGTTTGAACGCGAATTTGCACGGTTCACCGTGGTTGAACAATGCGGGTTGATCCAACGAAATCGGAGCGATGGAATTGAAAAGCGAGTGTTTACACATTTCAATGGAACTGACCCAACCGGTTCGCTTAAAAAGAGGGACGAAATTGTGCGTAACGGTGTCGAAACAACTTGTCAATATTTAGCGACAGTGTGACTGTTAAAATAAATTTAAGGGAGATTGCAAGTTTTTGGGCCGAAAAATAGGTGATTCTTTGTGAATTTTTCGTATAAAAACAACGGGACGAATTAATTTGAAGTTTGGCGGGCTGTTTTATTGTATCTTGAGCTATTCTGCCCTCCTTAGTTAAACCGTCCTATCTAACATTTTTTCATTTTTTGAGATATATTGAAATATTTGAAGTTCCACACGTCTTCTACCTTTTATATAAAGTTAGAAAACTCTACGTGCTTCGTAAAGATTTATAAACACTCTAATGTATTTAACCTAACTTTTTTCCAATTGGATAAAATATCCTATCTAAAGCAATTAATTAATTGCTACGTTAATAATGCATTACCTACCGGTATACCTATTAAAAAAAATTATATTAGGCTGTTACCAACTACTGATAACATGTTTTAGTTTGAATGAAAGGAAATAAGGGCAGTACAAAGTAAATGATAAAACTTCAATTTTCTCGGTTTTTTCAAAATGCTAGATAGGACATTTTAACTAAAGGGGGCAGTATTATTCTGAATTTTTGACAGTGAAATAAAAACATGGCAAATACAGAGAGAGCGTTGGAAAGAAATCGAGTGGTCCGGGCGTTGACGGAAAGTACTGCAAAGGTTATTTGAAACACAGAAAGGAAAAGAGATTCTTAATTTATTTGAATATGGCTATCTGTGGTAGTAGATTTATTGCCGTATCTGTTACCGTTACTTTTTTATTTAAAGAAGTTTTCCTGATTTTGGGGCAAAACATTTTTCAGACTCAAATCTGGACGCTTCATTTTCTTGAAAGAGCTGCTATTTTAACATTTCTTTATTTTCTTTAATGCATTTACTACCATAGATAGCCACATTCATATATAGATTAAGAATCTCTTTTTCTTTTTGTGTTTTAGAGAAATCTTACAATACTTTCCATCAACGCCAGGACCCCCTGATTATTTTCCAACGCAATCTCTCTGCATCTGCCATGTTTTTCTTTCACTGTCAAAAATTCAGAACAATAGTTCAAGATACAGTAAAACAGCTTGCCAAACCTCAAATTAATTTGTTGAATTGTTTTTGTACAAAAAATTCTCAAAGAATTACATATTTTTCGACCCAACAAGGCACAATCCCCCCTTAAATGGGGGAACTTGGTGTACTCGGCAGAAATTAACGTTCTTTTCGGGGAACTTTTTGTAAGGGAACTATATCCGCAATCTTTTTAAAACTTTCAGGCTATATTATTATGTATTTCAAGAAGTGAACAAACAGTTTTTATATAAAAATAACGCAGTAATTAGAAATGATTTCCTTAAAAAAATTTCCAAAAAGAGCTTGGATTTCTGCCGATTACACCAGGTTCCCCCTTAAAAGAAAAACAATAGGAAAATCGAGAAATAATGGAGTCCCTTCGTTTCTCCATTTTACACCATTGTAAAATTGAGAAGTACTCCAATGTATTTACAATATTCTCATTTCCTTTAAAAATAATTTTTCTTGTACAAACCAGCAAGCTCTGTTTGCGAACAATATATCGACGTAATTAAAATGAAACCTTTCAATATTCAAGATGCGTGTTTACAGGTGCTTCAACTTTGTTAAATCGACCGCGTTTTCAAGCAAAGTGAACCGTGTAAATTCTACCCTCATGTATGGAGGATATGTACGCACTTTCCATTTATTAGTGATAAAAGAATTTTGATGTGTGTTTCCTTATTTCGAAAAATGAAACGTTGTTAGCGAGAAGGACAGAGACGGTAGAGTGGTGATTAAAGAAAAGTTTGAAATGTCTGCGGAAAAAATATTCTAAAATTTAAATGAAGCAGCTACAGCTCTCTGTCTACATTGTGCAGAGCGACGGAATTCACAAAAATGTTTTTATATTTCAATCATAAATGCATGATAAAGGATTCATTATTGTAGGCTTAATTAACACCGAGTTGCTTTAATTATCGAGTGTACATCGAGAGCTAATTATTAAGTCACGTGTAAAAGACTAATTGTAATTTTAATATCAAGAAATTAAATTATTGTTACCGATTCTTTCGAACCCTCGATTTCGAAATTTCATTGCTCTTTGTACTCGTTCCCAAAAAGCTTTCCGGAGAGCACCAGCCACAAATATTTCACCAAGACCAGCACGCCGATTCACGCTAATTATTCACCGGCCAATTACCTTTTAATTAGCATTACAATCGAGCGCCGCGAAGAACGGCCGCCAATTTTCGATGCTTACAAATACGATAATCGATAGCCGGCTCGCTTTGTAAAACCTGATAGCCTCTAGCAACGCGATTAATTATTCGAATTACGGGTGACCCTCGTCCCCTCATAGACAGACAATTTAACTCGCTCCCTTCTCATGCAACTCGATCCAGAAACATGCGTAAATATGTACACCCCCGCGTATTCCATCAAAATTCAGTAGCATCGCCGTATAATATCGTAGACATTAAACCGCTACCCCCTTCGAGTCGTTCGCCGACATCGAACCCATTCCTTTGTCGCGACACGAATACCTAATAAGGCCCTCCATTCGATGCAAAGTGCTCACACGTCCCCTCCATGCCCGTTCCCCCGCCTCCTGAAAAAAGAACGGAGCAGCCAGCGCGCCCTTTAACGCTCTCTCCAAAGCGGAAACGTTTAAAAAACCACCCTCTTGGCGGCGCGTCCCGGAGACGTGGCAGGGTGGGTGTACACGAGCAAAAGACGATCCCGCTTCCCCGGTCGGTTCACCGCGAGACACAATAGCGGGCCCTCAGGACACGATTCGCGTGTTATTCCCGGGGAGCGGCACGAGCTTCGTGCACTTTCGCTCGTTCACGGGGGAAAGGAGTGGTAACGAAGTACATCCGTTTGATTGCAGGAGGATGCAGCCGGGGGTGACAGTGGTTCTGGCCACGGTCTGGCTGGCGGTGTACGCCGCTGTGGTGGGGACGTCCACCCTCCACCCCTACCGCCTTGCTCTCGATCAATACTCCCCTTTGGCCCCGCAACGGCACGGAGTTCATCGAAGAGTCGGAGGCCGGCCGGCCTGGAGGGATCAGAATCCTGCCGAGAATCAGCCGCTCGACCTTTCGATCTACCCGCGAAGGTCGATCACGACGGGCACCGGTACGTCTGGCATTCGTTACATCAGCAATTTAATTCTGTCGCTCTGGCTCCCTCGGCAGAAACAGAGGCGGCCCGACCTCGACAGCCGGAATATATCGTTCTGGTTAACATGCTCGTTTCTGATGTAGCTGCCCCGAGGAGAAGGGGGCGCGGAAGGGCCGGGATGGGTTAGGAGACGGTTATACCGAGGGCGTGGGGACGGGTAATGAAGTTCTGTAACGGAATGATAGGGATAAGCGCAGTAAGTTGATCAGAGCCACGGTAACTTGGGGACCGTCGATTGGCGGGAACGAATGCCGAGTCTTTCGCCCGGAAGATGATGCCGCCCACCGTATCAGACGCAATTTACGCCGCTAATTTTCTTGGTAATTAGAGGGTCGTCGCTGGTGGCACCCGTCGGGACTCGGTTTTTATTATACCAACCTCAAGTTTCTCTATTACGAGGCCGAGACCGGGAAATTGGCATGCTTGAAACTTGCAACCTTATTCCGATCTTGAATGGTTAATGCCGCAATCGTGGGTTGATTTTTCGAACGCTTTTTTTTAAACGTAGGTATTCGTGGTAGCTTTGTAAGGTGGTGGAAGTAGTTTGAATATACTGGGTGTCCCTGGTAAGTTGATTTTATTAAATATTGCTGGGATTAATATACGTTGAAATGTAGTGAAATATTTATTTATAACATTTTTTGTAATGTTAATGGAAGGCCTTGAAACTTCGGTTATATTGGACACCCTGTACATGGTTGAATCGTTTTCGTTGAGTCTACCCATTGACAATAAATTTTGATGGGAAAGAAATTGGTGACTAAATTGTTATTTGAATTTAAATATTTCAATAGCGTTGGAGATTATTTATTAGGAAGGATCGTTTGGTGAAATTTATTTTAATGGGAATAGTTTAAAGCGTGTTACATTGAAAACGAACTGCTAAAGACGTAAATGCTCCTTTTGTCTATTGTTGAGAATTCGACTGGCAACTTAAGGTTACAATCTGAATATAATAGAGCTTGAATCCTGAAATGCAAGACCGCTTAAATCTTCAATAGAACGCTTTAAACCTCAAACCACTGGTTGCGCGTCTTCAGGTAGCTCTTCAGCAAGCTTGCAGCAGACAATGTTTGCTAGCCCTTGAAACTGCATATTTTTAAATGAAAGAACAAAAGTGAAACTTTCTTTGTATACCTAAAGAAGTAAATACAATTCGAAAGTAATAGTTCTTCTCTTAATTAACAATTACAATACTTTGATCTACATATTTCTCACTTTACTGTGTCGAAAATCAGTCGAACTTCTAAATATAACATGTATAAATTCTATTCCACACAAATAAGGTAACTGAAGGTCGGCCTTGTATGATTTAATTAATTATTTACGAATACAAATATTAATTTAAACAAGGCAAAGAGTCGTTATCTTCTCACCAGTCAAACGATCTCATAAATTTCGTTTTAACATAGACTTCACCAACAAACAACATCTATCCACTATTTTTTCAGAGTCATTGGAACAATCCATCGACAGTAAATCCTACCTCGAGAGAGACTTACTCCACCCACGGCTGGGCAACACCGCCTTCGATGATTTTTCATCCCTATCCGAAGATAAGCAGTCCCGTAATTCCGTCGGCCGTGAATTCACAGACGAGAAGGTCGATGGCAGAAACACAAAGGGCACGGAATTACCTTCTCGCGAGCAGCCCCCGTCCGAGCTGGAGGATCCTTTTGTGGCCGACGACACCTTCCAAGATCAAGGGCCCGGCTCCGTGGAGATATACAAATTGGACCTGCTCCGAGAGAAGCCTCTGCTGGATCCAGCGCCCGTCACGCGATTATTGACGAAGAACAAAAGCAAAACGCCAAAGAAGACCAGCCACGTGAGCTGGAAGTCGAAGACAACGGAGTACAAAGCCACCAGCCCTAAGATGCTGTACAAACAGTCCAACTCGTTTGACGATTTTAGCACGGGCATGCCTCCCGTCAACGATCCCTTCAGCATAGGAGGTGTGCCAGAGCTGCAGGTGGGCTGCGAGGGCTTAGAAGCCTCAAACCACAAGCAGAAGAGGTCGATAGACTCCGGCAGGAAGGATAGGAAGACAGAGGACACGGTTGATTTCTGGGTAGACATAACGCCGGTATCTCTGGAAATGAACTACGACTCGGCTGTAGAGGAGGAGTACGAGGAGATGGACGAGCTGGTGAAGATAAAGAAGCTGGAGAACACCACGAAGAACCCGAAGCGCAGGGGTGACATGGACGCTACCCACGCTGGCGAGTCCTCGGACGACAAAAAGCGTGCGGAGAAATTGCCCGTCCGTGGGGATCTGGGCAACTCGAGCGTCAGCAATGACTCGGCCGTTCCGTCGACGATGCCCGTTCCTGGTAATCGAAGAGAGTACAGAGGGGGGATGGGCGACCTTCATTCCGATAAAGCGAAGCGAGAAGCTCAGGAGGCTGCTAACCCGGCGGCTAATCAAGGTCGTAAGATCTTGTGGCTCGAGGATGTCGTTGATGAGCGTCCCGTGGATAAAAAACGTTCCAAGCGCGGGACTTGGGGGTTCGGCGAGGACGAGGGGGTAGTGTCGAGCGACGAGCTACAGACGGAGACCCAACGGCGGAGGCAGTACGATGACAGGAGGAGGCAGGAGGAGGAGAGGAGGAGGCAGGAGCAGGGAAGGAGGAGACAAGAGGAGGCGCAGCGGCGAGGTCAAATTGAGAATCGAACTAATTCCGATATAGGGAGGATCAGGGAGGAGTACGAGAGGAGGCTCGAGCAGGCACAGAAGGAGGAGGAGGAGAGGCGCGGGCGATTGCAGCAAGAATCACAAAAGACCCCAGCAAACAGGTGGCAGCTGGAAGAAGAATACAGGCGACGCGTGCAGGAGGAGGAGGCGGGGAGGTCACGATTGCAGGGCGAGGAGCGTAGGAGGCAGGAGTTGCAGGCTTCTCGCGGGAGGTTCGAGTCTCGTCCTCGAACTTCTTCCACGGATGACGAGGAGAGGCGGCGGCTGTGGGAGGAGGAGCTGAAGAGGCGGGGAGGACATCGATTGAGGGAAGAAGGAAGAGAAAGAGTGCAGGGGGAGGAAGCGCGAAGAAAGGAACAGCGTGAACGGGAGGAAGCGATAAGGAGGAGGCAGCAGCAGGAGCTTGACAGAAGGAGTTTGGAAGATAGAAGAAGGCAGTGGATGCTGAAGAGGAGGCAAGATGAGGAGGAAGAGAGGAGACGGCAGCAGAGTATATACGATCCACCTGCCGATCTGGTGTATCCCGTGCCCGCCAGTCCAAACGAAACGAGAATGTATAGGGTGGACGAAGAGAGGCGGATGAGGGAGCAGAGGGAAAGGGAACGCGAGCAGAAGCTGAGGGAGTACGTAGAGCGCAACCGACCCATCAACGTGACCGGCACTGCGGATCGGCAGAGGGAAGAAGGGAACTGGAGGAGGGTGGAGGAGGACCGAAGGAGGGTAGAAGAGGAGCGCAAGTTGCAGGAGTACATACGACGGAACCAGCCCATACACGTGCCGAAGGGGAGCGGATCCTACGACAGAAACTGGTTGGAGTACAGGAGGACGGCGGACGACGCCAGATTAAATAATCGGTCGAGTTACCCGGGACCAGGAAACGGAAGAAGAAACCACGGTCCGTCAGCCTCCACGAATATCGACCCGCAGAACTATGCGCACGATGCTAGAAGAAGGGACGAGGCAAGGAGAATCGAGGAGGCGAGGGCTCGCGAGTCTCAGAGAATGGAAGCTTTGAGGCGGGAAGAAGAGGTCAGACGGACGCAGTCGAGGAGGTACGAGGAGCAACGGAGGAGGCAGGAAGCGGCGCGGCTGGAAGCCGAGAAAAGGGCGAAGGAGGTGACGGAGGAGGAGGCTAGGAGAACTCAGGCTGCAAGGACGAGGCCGCGCTACGAGGATCGTAGGCGATTCGAGGAGCACAGAAGGAGACAAGACACGAGACTTATTCCACAGAATTTATTTTTGAACGAGTCCGGGAGAGCCGTCGACTCCGGGAGACAAAGGCCGGACCATGAAAGATGGAGGGTCGAGGCTGAAAGGCGGAGACAACACGAGAACAGGTAAAGGAGTTGGTCAGGTGTTGCCTGACTGAATGTTAAATTGTAATTTTCGAAGCGTGGCAAAGATTTCTTTGGGAATATCTAATCATTTGCATGGCGTATGTGGTGAAATGTGGAGACACTTTCAGTGATGAATTTATGCGAGAATGGAAATAAGATGAAAAGTAACTAGCGCTTCTTGCATCGACATTATTAAGTAGTTTGAACATCTGACTTTAACGAAAATGGAACATGTGTCTCACGAGTCAGTGTGTTCCATAGTGTAACAGCAACCTTCTTCCCCTGCACCTGGTAGTAAATAGTTCCCCAGAAAGTATCCTGCAACAGTTTACGCAGTCCATCCTGTAGATTGGAAATTCCTCTTAAAAACAGAATTGAACAGAAGAAAGGTCACGCAGTTAACTTTCAAAAATTCGCGAAATCTTAAAAGCTTCATAAATTAAGAACACCTGTAATGGTAACACTCTTAACTCTGACAATATGAAAAATAGGGTGGTCCTTATTTTTCAACTTTAAAATATTTATTGTCTGACCCTCTTAAAATCTTTTATTTGACAAAACAAGAATATCTGTTTTTTATTTGTATATTTTTATATATAAAGGTCGCTCGAGGACTTTATATTTCGCATGTAGGGGAGGCTGGAGCAAAATCGGGACCTTAAGAATAAAATCTTATATCTTTGACATTATTAAGTAAAAAACAAATTGGGATTCATTAGAATAAACTCTTTTTAAAATAATAGTACATATCGAATTTGTTTAATAGAAGGAAAAATACAAAAAATAATGATTTAAAATCCGTTTTTACGATTTTATCTGTAACAACGAAACTCATCCAATTCTTCAGTTCCCCAACCAGTTAGAACAAACTGTAAAAAAAATTTTTTTTAAATTTATACGAAAATAGTAATATTTCATTGCCATTGAGCGACCTTTAATCCTTAATATATTTCAATAAAATTTTAGACGAAATTCTTTTAAACTATTTGGAAGCTTCTGAGAGGGTCAGAAGAAATTTTTAAAAAATTATATTTTTTACAATACATATAAGGACCACCCTAGTGAAAACCCATAATACCCTTTCGTAATAATTCTTCGAGACACAGCCTCTTCAAACTCTACACAGCTCTTACAATAAGATAAAACCAAAATTAATCACAATTTTTCCCAACGATCCTACTCGCCTAATGCTTCTGCCACTAATTTCCTCCCCCCGCGAGAAGATTCCACCCAACATCCCTGAACATCGGTGATAGCTGGTTCGCGCCACTTGTTATAACCTTATAGCTCCCAAGATCCACCGGGTTGCCGCTTGTAAAGGGGCCGCGGCAAACATTCGGCTGGCAGGCTGCAGTGTTAAAGCGCGGCGTTGCGAGGCGAGCAATGTTAATGAAACAAACAGCTCGGTCGCGTCGCGCACAATGAGCTTCCTCTTTCGGTCTACGCTGATAATATAATGCTCCGTTATCCCACGCAGAGAGACGGAGGCGAGGGAGGAGCGCACCAGGGCCATGAAAGAGCAATGGAGGCGACAGGAAGAGGCCAGACTGAACGCGCTGCCTGTGAGCGCGAGAATAATAGTGCGTCACGGAGCGTCTTCCTCCCAGCCCTTCCTGCGACGTAGGTCTGGTTTCGACGACGATTTCGATATCGATTTCACGGTGAGCCCTCTTTCATTTCCCCGTTAACGACGTTCACCGCCGCGTGTCACACAGTCGCGACGCCTCCGTTCTCGCGGCGAGCTATCGTCACGCACGCGTCGCGCGGATAATTTCGAGCACCCCGTCCCTGACACATAGGACGTCTGGAATCGAAATCAGATAGGAGACACTCGGGGTGCTTACTGTTGAGAGCCAAGTAAGATTGTACCTGGGGGGTAGCGCGAGGCGAGGGGAACGCTTCTTCACTCCACCTGTGGAGTGTATTTCTGCACGATACATCGTTGCCTGGCATTCGTTGCTTGATAGATCAGATAGGGTATTGCCAATTGTTGTGGATGTTTACAAGTTCAGCGATTCGAAAATCCAGGAGAGTTTGATGCTGCGAAGGAATGTAATTTAGGAGGTACCGGTGACATGCCTGGGTTCTGTTGTGACAGTGAGGCGGGCCAGGGGGTGGGAACATTTTCTTAAAGAAACTGAGTTTCTACATTGTTGTGTGTAACTGAGAAATTGTACTTGGTATAGAAAATGTTCAATACAACGGTTCGTGGTTTTCAATGGCCTCTAACATAGTGGTTAAGAATTTGCGAATGGAATTTGTGCTGCGGGCGAAGTCTGAGGAAATCAATTTTTAATGCTTTAAAAAAATTTTGAAAGGGTGCTTCCAAGCCAAGTTATTGCGACCACCTAAACTACATTTCTGCAGAGTCAAAAGCTGTCGAATTTCCTTTGTTAACGACGAGAGGTAGAATAAAAGTTTCATTAAATAGAATCTCAATTGCTCTTAGGTCCATTCTCTTCGGCTCACAACAATAATTGTAAACATACATTCTGTTAAATAAAATATCACGCCAGTTAGCGACTATCAGAATTCAGCATGGCAGAGGACGCGTGAAAACACCGATCATGTTTTACGCAATTGTCCGAAGCTTTGTCATCATTGACAACTAGCATGCAGATTCGATCTGAAAGTTCCGATAACTGTTTCACATTACCCTGCCGCACTTTCGCCCCTATTTCCCAGCCCAGTGACATCCTAGATGCCGCACGATAGCACTGGAACGTTGCACCGATACTCTAATTTCATATGGGAGCTTTGGAAACGACGATCGTTACAGCGATATCAGCCTGCTTGTAATGCGAGCTGGCGATCGTTAAACGAAGAATAACTGTGCTACGGACAGATGGTAACGATGGTAGCGCGGCAATAATTGGCGGTATAATATTCGCGTTCTCGGTCATTATAACTACGCGAAATTCTGCAAATTATGGGTTACACGAGATAGATCCTATGTTGGGCGATAAACTATATTTTACTGATAATATGTGCTACATGAGGCACCTTGGGGAAGTATCCCTCTTAACAAGAGATGCGCAGCACGTTTAATTACAACCTCACTGGTCAAAAACGACAAACACATATGTCCATTCGTCTAACTTTGCTACAAAATGTCTAATATATCTCTATAGTATGGAGTTCCATATATTTCCAAAATACTCTGTCTCACAAATTCTCGTCTGATACACCCCAAGCCCCCTTCGAAGCCAAGCAACTTATATTTAAACCATGTTCCTCTGCGTGCACTATTATTAAAGTAGACTGTAATTTTAAGGGGGCCGTCTCATTTTTGTTATTGTCCGTCTCAGCGGGCCTTGAATGTGTGCGGACGGTCACACAAGCTAAGTTAAGCGTGTACGTACACGCGTGTAGTAAACAAACCGTTTCAACCGTCTTTCATCCTGGAATCGGCCAGAAGGAAGTTTTTGCGGGTACAGTTACCTTCAGTAAACATCTGTGCAGGGTGGTCTGGTGTGTTTGAACGCTAATAAGCACTGTACATTGAAATAATAATGAATTTATGAATCGAAAACTGACAGAATGAAGCTTCAAGGCTTCCCCGTTGGTGGCGCTAATGGTGTACTGTAACTACGTAGCAGCAGCGTGACGTATAAAGTCATTATTATTTCAGTATACAGTGCTTATTAGCGTTCAAACGCACCAGACCACCCTGCACGGATGTTTACTGAAGGTAACTGTATCCGCAAAAACTTCCTTCTAGCCGATTCCAGGACGAAATACGGTTGAAACGGTTTGTTTACTACACGCGTATACGTACACGCTTAACTTAGCTTGTGTGAGCGTCCGCACGCATTCAAGGCCCGCTGAGACGGACAATAATAAAAATGAGACGGCCCCCTTAACGCTTCGTCCTGTACGCGTTCACCGATACACTCCTATAGTTTCGCGTTGCTACATAGTTGCTGTTCCAAAAGTTTAAGCAGCAATGCTAGCAGCTCCAACGACAATGCTGGCAAGGGTAGGTAGAGTTACTACACAGGTTTATTCTTCTTCGCAGGGTATCAATCCGACTCGTGAAGGGGTGAAAGTACCCAATTTCCCTGTGCCACCAACCGAGCGCCCACCCGCCGTGAGTCCTGCACCTTGCGTCTGGGCGATCGTCCACTGTTGCCCAAGGAAGAATGATCGTCTGGTGAAGTGCTTCGAAGCAACGGGTTGCCCTGGTGCCAATTGGGACCCCAACCCGTGCCGGGTCTCCATCCTGCAGGCTGCCAAAGAGCAAGTCAAGAAATTCTACGCCGAGGCTGAGCCAGATGAGAACTTTTAAGAGAATCGCGTAGAATGTAAGACGCGCCGCCATATGCACCGAGATTTCGTGGATCGCCGAAAGATTCAGTGAACGACAGCCGCGGGAGATTGTATTTTCAGCTACTGGGGAAGCTTAAGTTGAAGCTTCGAGGAGAGCCACGGAGTGAGTAGGTCGTGGATTTAATAAAACTTGGGTAATTGGATCTGTGAATCGAGGGATAATGACGTATTGAATGCTTCATTTGGCAGGCGGGTTTCTGAAATTTATGCAGTGGGATGTGATTTTGTGACTGCTGGATTGTTAGGTAGCGAAGTTGAGTTGCTAACTGGCGGATGAGTTGACTCGTTGTTTGAAAATTTCTGTTGGATAAGAATTGATTTGTATGGCTGCCAAATATTTTCTAAGCGAGTCAAGTGACTGCTACTTATAGAAGAACATATTACACGAAGACTTATTATAAATGTGCCATTTTCAAAAAGACCTTTCTGCCACCAGATAAGAAATGAAAATTCGACGTGTCGAGGATTTTCAGAAATAATATTCGTTCTACTGTGAACTATTTACGTTCGTATTGTCACAAACGTCTCCAATCACATCCTGAAAATTTATTAAAATCGCGGACCTACTCGAGTCCCCAAATTAAACACTGTCTCCAAAGTACGAAACGGAAAAGAACCCGCGACGCAACGCAGAAGGAGCGGCATTTGTGTTCTTCGCTGTTCCCGTATTCTTAGAAACAGATAGTTATACTACAGATTCGATATTTTTCTATTCGTTTATTTTTAGGCCAAGATTGCACGACGGCCTTTTCAATTTAACGAAGCCAGCGATTGCGTCAGCGGTTTTCGAAACAGTGCATCGTGTCCTCATCGTGAAACTAACGCATAAAGAATTCAATTAAAATTATTTTTTTTAACATTCTTTATGTTAGATTTTCAACATCTCTGTTTCCAAATGTCGAAGCATAAAGTAGATACAATTGAACGAGTGGTCGGCCAAGGCTTTCAGCCTCAAAGAGAGATGGACAATCTTCTCCGCTTCGGAAACCGCTGAATTAAGAGCTTCTAACAAGCATTCGACGCCACATCAGCCACGAAACGTAGCCCGCAGTATTTCCCCAGGATCCTCTCTTCCCGAGGTCTTGTAACAGCCTCCCGGCATTTTCTGACGAGCATCGTCCAGGTAATCAGCGTTTGATCACCGAGCAACGGGTCCCCGAATCTTTTCAGCAGCGCGGCAGGAAAATGACGAAGGGGAGCAAGGATCGGTGTGCTTTACAGGCCTGATACAATTCCGAAGGGGAGCCAATATTCAACAGAGAGTAACTGATCGTTTTGTATTGGACGATCGCCAGCTTCGGTGCCAAGTCAGTTAGTGTGCAAAAATATAGCCATAAAGAGAAAACGGGAGAGAGTGTGTGCGTGAGAGAGAGAGAAAGGAAAAGAGAAAGAGAACAATAGTGCGACATCTGCTCGATTGCAGACGCACGTGCAATTAAGCGTGTTCGCTACGTGTTTCAACGAACGTAGAATTATTAACCGTAAGTTTTTTTCTTCCTTTTGTTTTGTCATGCGTACGTAGTCGTTGAGTTATATACCTCCGCAGCTTTTTCACATGTGATATATAGATAGGCTTTCAACGTCCGCTGCAGTATAGTGAAATATTTATCTTTGTAACGCCGTGCAAAGCTTTCTCGAGTTAAGTGGAATGAAATTTAAGTTACAAATGTGCTGGTACGTCTGGAGAAAGTACAATTCGAGGATCGATCTTGTGAATCTGAACGTATTACGCGGCAATAGTTTCGGGTATATTTTAGTCGAATGCAATTGTATTAGTATTAACTTTATGCCTAATATGGATATGATAAGTATTCCTTCTTCTGCTTTATCCTAGAATCATAGCGAAAGTAAAATTAATATTTTTCTACTTGATAGTTTAGAGCGCAATGGAAGAATATATGCTTAAAGTATGGTGAGTCTTGAGATTCTTAGATCGCTGTAATATATTTAACATTTATGTCTGTAATATACGTAATAAATCTTTGTAAACCTGAATGTGTAAATCAGTGTGTAAATCCTGGGGAAATTATTCTTTTGCATATGTTTCGTACTGGTTGATCAAACCTTTGGGTTTTGAAATACGAAAACGTTGGAAACGCACACTCGAAAATATTTCCTGTCCGAGTCAGAATCAGAATCAGTCTGTACTTCATCTTTTGAAAAGAATGATTTCGAAAATTCATCAAATCTATCTAAAAAATCCAGTAAGTTTCATTGGAGACTATGCTTTACTTACACACAGTATCACTGTAGTTACTATAAACCTATTTACTTTTCATTTTCAATTTATTTTTCATGAAAGCGGTCGAGTACTGATAAGTGGTCGACTACTGGTGGCTTCATCCTACGCATTTTTAAAAAATCCCGAAAATCCCGGGATTAGTGATATCAAATCCCGGGATTTTTGAAAGTAAAAAAACAGCCGGGATCCCGGGATCCCGTATCCCGGGATTGGATTCTCTATATGTATATTATAACTAGAAATAACTTAACTCGAATAGAAATAACCGAGATGAAGTCTATAACAAAACTAAGTACCTACCTAGCTGCACTGTTTTTTGTCCCAGAACAAATTTGCCCTATGTATCTTGAAAATTACTTGTCGAAAAAACACGAACCCGTTTGCACAAACTACTTAGCAGTCGAGCTGAGTTCCCTTAATTATGAAACTCCCTTGAAAAGTACCTACGTAATTGGTAAATGTACGCCCCCCTTTGTAATCAGCAAATTTACATAGAACGCACGTTGTATCGACTGGCGGCAATTACTGAACTCGGGAAATTACCTAAAACTCGTCGAAACCACCGCGCGTCTATGAACTCTCTCGCAATACCGCAACGGAATTTGATGACCAGAGCACGTCAGTTCGGCGTTGAAAGTTACAGCAACTTCCCCAGCTGGTGGTGAAAATTTTTCCGCCGCGGAGATAATACATTTAATCAGTTCCCGCGAAACGGAAGTGGCTGCGACGAGAACCGTGATACCTCAGAAACAAAGAGAAGCCCCGCTGTTGGGAAAAATCACCGTTACACCTCAGCGTCCGCACAGGACTTCCGCCATTCGCATTTGCCTGGCGTCCTCCGCCTGTGGCTCCCAATTTCTTTCCCTGTGATAGCCGTGGCCGATAACGAGGACATTCAACAGCTAAGGGCTTGCAAACGTTTCCTGTCCAATCAACCGCATTGTTGCACGCCGAAAATGTCATCAAACCCTCCATCTTGCTGCCTAACGAGTTCTCAAAACGAGTAATCTGGCAGCGATTCAGGAGGACGCCACGCGAGAGATTGCTCTGATCTGGACCTTACATGTTTCGATTCATCGCTGTTTCCATGGAAATTCGCGAGAAGGGAGTTGTCCCTCGCACTTCTCTTACCTAAAAGAGCAGAGTTAAATCGTCCATGTATCTCCTGCACAGATTTATAGTGTGATGGCGCGAGAGCTTATTTGAAGTTGAGTCTGCCAGGAGTCGTCCGTGTTTGAAAGCGAGGCGCACATCTTGTTATTAAAATGCGTGATGGAATGTGATTAGATTTACCTCTTAGAGAATTTCGTATAATTGAACGGTGGCAGGGGTCGGAGACGGTCTCTCGGGGCTTTCGCACGTGCAGAAATCCCAATAACGGATCGACGAGGAGAGACGTGCGGCAGGTGCGTCTAGGCACCGTCTGTACCAAGCTTCCCAAGGCTATTGTCTTTCCTTTCCTGTCTATCCAGATACGCGTTCAGCTTGGGTTCATCCTCTCCTTTACGACGTCCCCAACTTCCTTCGCTTTCCCCGCCATTCAGCTTTTACTTTCTTCCCTACTCCTTTTCTCCCTGAATTTTATGCATGACAACCCAGCGTGCTCTCCTTCGTCTTTTGCGCTTCCAATTTCTCTCCTCCCACTGCTGTTTCGCGGATTTCTACGTTTTTGGACTTTTAATGCGCAGGTTTTCTCCGCGCGTGAAGAATGGATGATATAATACATTCTTGTCTGTTGGTGACAGAGCGAATTCTACTTTGTCGATGCCAGGGAATATTGTACAGCACGTGGCGTCTTGTAAGATAAGGGTTAGATTATCCAGAAATTATTAACTTGTAACTTAGAATCTAGACTATCGTCCCAAGTCTTTTTCATATTTATTTGGGCGCGGGTGAGCTGTCTAAATTGGGATAACTTACTTAACTCAAAGCTGCAGTTAACTTAACTTAAAGCTGCAGTGCTACCACTGCAGCCTCGCCTTTACTCTTTTGCCTTATCGGCTACGCCAAATGTAATATCAGGTTTCTTCTTCATTTTGAGTAATAAAGACGTTTAATAATAATAATAATAATAATAATACCCCGAGACTTCGAGTTACCTTTTCTATTATTGTATGTGGCATATTTTCTTCAACTCGATTCGTGGTGGCATCGCAAAAATGATTGGACTATGTTTCAGCGGGAAATAAAAAGTTTTGTCCAAAAGGGAGCAACTGCTCTTAACGTAAGAGAAGCTGCTTTCTGCTTGAGAACTCTTGGCTATTGTCTCCCACTTCGTTCCATTTAGTACGTATATACCCAAGGTGCAACTTTTCTCGTGTATATATTCATCCCTTCTTACTCTTCTACCCTGAACCCTTTGCTCTTCATTCTGTCGCAGTGGTCGTTTCTCATTTCCGAACTTCCGTTCTTTCGTTATTTTTATATCCATTCCTCAAATTTCTCACCCTTTTTTATTCGTATTTTCGGTTACCTCACCCCAGATGTTTTTATATTTGGTGTTTCATTTATGTGTTTCATTGTATGTATTAAATGTCCGGTTGAACTGAAGGACACAGCAGGGTTAGCTAATCCTGCTCGGTCGAATTCCGAGCGCAATACTACTTTCAGCGCCGCGGAACCCACGCAGCGAACCTCCGATGAAGTTTAACGAAAGTTATGGTAATACCCTTTAAGCATATCTTCCTTTACTTCCTTTCGAGTTTGTTCAGCCGCGTTATGAGCCTGCTTATTTTACCTCTGCTTGTTTATAATCATCTAACTTCGCGGTTCTTAAGCAACGCTGGGTAACGACGAAACATGATATTAGTATTGTTAAAGGGACAGTCAAAGCCTCTGCTGTTGCTTCTTCTTTAGAATATTTTTGTATGGATACAAACAATTTTTCTGTGGTTATGTGCTGTTTATAGTGGACTTTTTAATGGAAAAGAATGTTATATCGGAAAAGCACACGTAAGAAAACTTTTCGCATTACTGAAACTTTATTAGTCACTACCCTTACTTGGAAAAGTTAAGAAAGTTCAGATTAAAGCTAAAATTCTAAATGCAAAACATTCAAATATGTACCGTCTGAGTTCCCTCGCGCAACGTACGGTTACAACAGGTAATACAAATTCAAATTTATGCGAACAAGTTCCCTCATGCATCGAGCAAATATTCTGGATAGCAATACTTAGTGACAAATATCCATAACGGAATCCGTTTTGTGGAAAGTAAATATTGCCCCACGCGCCAATAACATTCCTTTATATATTTGGATGATCTTCAATGGGATGATGAAAATTGTTTGAGGTTTCACATAGGGCATTACCAAGATTGAAACCGAAGGGAAACCACCTACATACGTAGGTATATAATATTATTGCAATCTCTATTTTGAAGGATACTGCCGCACATGCCGGGCGTCTCTTTAATCTGAACATGAAAGAACAAGAAATAACACGAGGAGGTAGGAGCTCCTGGGAGATTCATCGATTCTACGCACGCGACAGAACACCGAGTGCTGGAAAGAAACTATTTTTACCGCGAAGGCTGTTCTACCTCCTTGAAAGTCCCTAAAGCAATTTCTATTTAAACGTAACGGCAATTCTGGAAATTCCACGGACCGAGGCGCGGAAAAAAATTTCCGCCGCGTAATCGCGCATTCTGAGCACTCTGGAAACTTCGATCCGCCGGAATAATTCGTGCGGCGCGAGTGGCAGTGTCTTTGAAAGGAAAGTTACCTAACAGTCGAACTCCTTTACAAAAGGAAAGCTGTGTCGCGAGGGGGTCAAGCTGCTTGAGTGGAATCAGTGGAAGCAGAAATTCAAAAAGGGAGTATCCCGTCGCTTATACGGTTCAGCAGCACTCGTGGAGTACCTATCGAGCGTAAGCCGTACCTCCATTGGATTAAGATTTTCCCCGGTCTCGCTCTGGAAAGCTAAAGCCAGTATAAGTTTCTGGCATTTACATTCGCGACGAAGAACTGGGGGCAGAGGGACAAGTCCTTAAGTGCTAATTATCATACCTCACTTCTCTTAGGATCATCTGCTGGCTATTTCAACGAGACAGAGGAATGTTACTTCTAGAGTGTAAGTAATTTTTCTACGATAACTTTAAGGTAATTGAAACAGAGATAATATTGCGATTACGTTGGCATTATTACACTATTGTAAATGGTATTATAGTAGCCTTCTAGTATAATAAATACCTAATAAATTATGTCACAAAAGTAGCCTCTAAATTTTTAGAAAAATTTAAGGGGTCATGCTCAGTCACAAACCTTCGAAAAATCGATTTTTCAATTTTTGTATTTTTAGACGCTTCAACTAGCGTTGAAGGTTTATAATACGGGCCTGGTATCGATGACACCTTGTAAGTTGAAAAATTAACATTTTATATAAGAATAAACTGGACTTGAAACTTCAAACGCGTTTTTCTTGAAACAGCGTTTTCAAAATCGGTGACCAAAATATTTAAAAAACTATTCAACTGATTTACTTCAAATTTTACAAGCTTTCTATAGGAACAATAAACTAGTCTTTGAACGAAGGATTTTTTTATCCGATGCTTAGTTTTCTTTTAATTGACGAAAATCAGGCACGATTTATGATAAAAATTGAAACTTTTACTTTAAACATCAGCCATTTTTTCCCAAATCAATATTTCGAAAAATCCTTCGTTCAAAGACAAGATAATATAATATTATAAGTATATTCTTTTGAATTTTTTAATTTACATGATCAGCTTTCGAACAGCAGTGGTCACCGCAGAACCCTTTTTTGAGAGGATCTTCGAATGATGGACAATAACTTTGTTATTAATAAATATTTTTAAATAAAAAAATTACGATACACAGTACCAGATGCAATCCTTAAAAGAAAAAAAGATTTTTTGAGAAATGTGTAATAGCTTTCGAGTAAAAAATTTCCAAAGATCACCCTTCTTTCGGCCTCCTGACTGAGCATGACCCCTTAATCATCACTGTAATAGTCTAATAAACCTCATTTTTCTCTTTTCTACTATTTCCTTTATTTTCAACAAAATTCACTGGCCCCGCCATTTCAAAGCAAAATAGGAAACACCTGTTCACCGAATGCTTAAGATTCAAGCGTAAATAAATACGTAGACGCCGGAAACCCGTATCGATCGTAATTCGAAATTCTACCCCGACATCCATCCAACGCGCTCCTTCTTCCCCTTCCTCGCACGTTCTCGGGGGTCGCTACGGGGCGAGAAATCGAAACGGAAGCGCGCGGGATCGACGCCTACGCTAAGATTCGAATTCTTGGGGGGTTGGTTCGCAGGCGTAATATTGCCGACGCGTGTGTGCTCGTAGCACAGGATCTCAGCCGCGCGCGGGATGCGAGAAATCGGACACTGCTCGCTGTAAACAGGAACAAGGGAACAAACGAAACGGGACAGCGAGTGGCAGGATACGGTAGAGGAGAATGGGATGCAAATATGCAGACAGGGGGCTCTTGTCTGTTCCTCCATCGATTCGATTTGTCCTGTGTACGTTCCTGGATTCAATCATCAACGATGTACAAACTATTGATACTCGTCCCGTTGGCAATCCGTTCCTAGTGTGGTTTCTTGAAATGTCGATGATTTTCTGTTATGAAAACGGTTTAGACAAATTTCGACTTTCACTAACGCACTGAGAAAGCTATTTCCTTTTCTCTTTGATGTCTATCGGAGAAAGAGATGTGCGCGAGTCTTGAGTCACAATCACATTTTAATAAGGTATTGAACGTGTAGAGCGCTGTGTTGAAAAATTTTCCCGAAAATCCGGTGCAAAGTTCTGCGGTGACAACTCAATAGTAATCCCGGATATATCATAGATATAGGGTGCCTAAAGAAAAGGTTACCAAGTTTATAGAATAGACGGAAGAAAACAAATCACTTGTATTACTGAAACAGAAAATCTCTGTCTCCAACGATAGGTATTCTTTCTTTGATTTATGTTTACTAAGCATTTGTGACTCAGTTTAGCGAGTGCGCCCTCGATGTGGATAACCCTTTCTTTAAACACCCCGTACACACACAAATGTACATACAAATGATATATGTATTTACAAGATTAGAAGAACACACAATTATATATTTGATATTACAAAATTTGGAGTAATGCATTTAACACGCTGTTAATATTATATGTATATAGAATGGAGTATCTATGTGCAAAATTTTGGCAAATCCGGTGTATTAAAAGCTCGGTACGCTCTCCTCGCAAGATTAAGTTTCTCCAAGCTATCCAATTTTTCTCAATTTTCCTGCTCACGCGTGCACCGAAGGGCCACTGCGCTTTTCCTCAAAGTTGTGAACGGGACACGTTCCTCAGGGATGAAACTGGCTAGACGGTCTGGCTGTTTTACTTTTCTGCGAGCATCCCCTCTTAAGGTGACAGTTATGGCGCGTGTAAGTAATTCTTGAAGCTGGCGCACGCACTACGTCACCCCCTTACTCTTGCCGCGTTGAAACGGCGGAATTCCGCGACGAAATCGCTCCCCCCCCGCGAAAATAAAAAGATTACATATTGCGACTCTCGCGTTTATTAAGTTAAGCCTCGAAATTTCATTCGAGATTAATAGGGGAGAAACGGTTGTTTATGCGCAAATTATTTTATGAGACACCGTGCTTCCTGTTTCTAAGATCATATTGACGATCGTTTCTTTTATATAAAATAGGATGTGGGAAATCGTGCGATATTGCCCTTCGACTATTTCTTCTATCTCTATATACAAGGGAGCTACTACGTGCTTCATAGAATCAGATAGCAGAGATAGGCTATATTGTTATCTAAGTAAAAAATTTACGAAATTTAAAATACACGAATAAAAGGTAAAAAAAATTGTATTCGTTATTCGTGGCTCGAATAATCCAAGTTATCTTTATTCAAAGAGATAGTACAGTAGAATCGTTTATTAGCCCGCCGTGGGCACACTATCGATCGTTTATGTCCGTGGTTGTTTTGTTTTTACTATTTTTGACTTTGAAAAAATCTGAAAAATTACCTATGGAATCCACTTATGCAAGTCTCTACTTTAATATACAATCATTCTTCGAGTCAAATGTTTAATGGATTAATTAGGAAAAATAAAAATTCGGAAGGAAGTTTAAGCAACGAGACAATAAACACAAACATAAACGACCCAGTGTGCACACGGCGGGTTAATTCCCACGTCACTTTCTCCCCCTTTCAGTGCACATTTAATCTCGAAGAATTTCAATACTTCTGTATAAGTTTCTGTAACGTTGGGAATGTACAAGGTCCGGAAGAATAATCTCCCGGCTTTGAAAGGTAAATGAAGGAGGTATTATAGATACCATTCGAACTTGTGTTGTGCAATCAGAAAGAGTAATGTTTACCATTTTATTTCCTCCACCAAGCAATGTCTTATCACCGTGCTGAAGTGCTAGTGGCGGGTGGAAATGGCGGAGGATTTATTCCTCTGGGGACACCGGAAGGCTGAAGTCTTCAAACATAAGCCGCAGACAACCGAGGAACTCGAAAACGCTATCCGACATGCAATTGCCAGCCATACCACAGGAAATGACTAGGTGAGCGATCCAAAACTTCAGGGTGAGACAAGCACTTGGACGGTGTGATTTTTAAAACACTTGCTCTCTTTGATCGTAGAATACAAGTTTGAATAGTATCTACCTACAATATGTACCTTCTTCATTTACCTTTCAAACCCAGGAGATTATTCTGTCGGACTCTGTATATTTTTCTAGCAATGTTGAAAATGATGCTGCAAATAACTGATTTCAAGAATATTCGTCAACCCTCGTCTGATGGATAGAAAGCGGTCTATATATTAATCTAAAATAATTATTATGTAGTTAGATACACTAAAATATTTTTAACCAGCTTTTATTATACGACAATGTGTATGTCAAGTTACGAGTTCAATCTTATGAAATTTTATGTTATTTTTTAAACTGGTCTCAGTAAAACTCTTCAATGATTAATTTTCTATTTAATTTTTCCTCTGTGAAAAACTGCCCGGCACGTCAGTAGTAAAAAGATTTGCCACCACTGTCTTAAATATCAAACTATATGTGGGTTACTTATTGAAAAGGACGAGAATTTAAATAACCAAATAAAAACCTAATTTAAAAACATTATCCCGAGGTATATATAAATGAAATTATTCTGCTCGAACAATCCGCCGTTCAAGAATTAAGGAGTGTCCAAATTGAAAATTCGATAAAGAGGCATTTCTGCTTTGAATGCCAGAAAATTCTACCGCTTATCATTACTAATAGCAATACTATCTACGTGGCCAATTAAGTACTCATGAACGAATTAGCATCCAGTTCAAGTGATTAATAAGCAGTGGATGCAATTAAAGACTCTGAAAATGCTGGTTGGCGGTGGACGGCCGCAGCAGAATTCAGAAAAGCACCAGTTTCGAGGATCGTATGCAATTACTGAAGTGCAACGATTCCACCGTGTCTGCACGCTGTTCAATTAACGTTAAACAAACACTCACCGTCGCTGCGCTGCGCGATGCCCCTCTTGTCGCCCTTTCCCATATTTCCTTCCCCCTTTGTTCTCTAAGGTGAGAAGCACTCTCTTCCTCTCCCGCCTGGAATTCAATTGTAAAAAGCATTCGGTTACTTTCTGCCTCTTATGCACACCGACCTATCTTCACAAGCACGCCGCACACCCTCGTGCAAAAGCCTTTGAGCGTGCACCACGCCCGGTTCGCAAACGCGCGGCCCTTGTAGGTTCAGGGCGTGTATTTCTGTGTATTCTCACGCAAACGCGGCTGCGTTCAATTTGGGGTTACTCCCGCACGTACGTGTGTATGTACACCCAAAGGGAAACGGAAATTGGTGCAGTAACGAGAAAATTGTGAACAGCCGTTACGCCACTTGCGGGAGAAACGCGATCTGGGTTAGTGCTAATGTTTCTAACGATTGGAAAAATTACTCCTATCTATCTACATAATATGTTTTAGGGGGTACATCAACTCGTAGGCCTGAAATTTTTCAGTGGGATCTTCTTAAGAGATGTCGGGCAACATTTTAACTTTATTTTCATACATTATTTATTGCATAAAGTTTTAAAATGGCGGAGCATGTCTAGGCAGCACCTTGTCAGCTGGCACCCAGCATCAAAAGCGATTGGAACATAAATAATAAAGAATTCTTATGTCAACTTAATGAAACATTTATTTTCTTCAATTTAGCGTACGATTTTTGTATAATTTTAAAAAATGAGGAAATGACGTCTTTGTAAAGAAATATTGTTTTTGTTCGCTGAAACAGATGGGCTTTGAGGGTTTATGAAAATTGAACAAATTTAATTATGATAACCAAGGGCATCCTCTCAAGTATCATTTTTCACAATATCTGATTGGATTATGTATAAAAATAGGAGTTTGTAAACAAAATATGTAACACAGAACTAAGAGAAAATAATTGTATTTTATCACTAGGTTGAGAGTGAAGAAAAGTATTGGTGCACGTGTAAAGACTTGTTTTAGAAATTTCTGTTAAAACTTTAAAATTTATACAATATTTACATACGAAAAATTTGTTCAATGATTGAAAAAATGTGACGATTATTTGGGTGTTGGTTCTCAGTCATTAAGAAAGAAAGAAATCACATTTACATGTCGCTGATAATTTCTCTTAGGTACGTAAAGCCACAACAAAAAATAATAAAATTTCGTCGCCTCTAAATGTCTAAATGCCGTATTTCAGTCCCATTTAAAAAACTCTGGGTTGAAAATGGATCCCAATCCCCTTCGCCGTCCCGATAAAAATCCACACATTATGCTTAATTAAAGCACAGTTAATGTCTCGCGATTCTCGCCACGCTCCATTACGCGCTCATGTAACTGTATCAGTGGATATACGATTACACGTGCGAATGTAACGGATGATTATCGGAACACACAATCGCTTCCAGTTGAACACTTTCACCATTGCAGTCCACGGAAAGTGTCAGAGTAAAAGCCCCAACAGCACAATTGACTTTATCTGTGATCACTTCGAGAGGGATTTCAACGAAAGCTCCCAAAACTGTACGCGTGACTTTTTCGATGCAGTATCTAATTATCGAGGGTCAAAGCTTGTAGAAATTATTTGAAATAAAAGTCGAATTGTTCCACACAGAAAACATGACACAAATTGAGGAGCTTGCAGCAAGAGGACTTTGCCAAGTTTGAGTGCATTAGAGAAAACTGTTTATAAAATGAATTGCTCTGACTTAACAATAAAAGGACACCACTAATTGAAAAATGTGTATTTTCACACAATAAATAATAGTTATTATGTTGATTATTCGCGAATTTTTCAAATCTGGAGCTGTCCAAAACAAAAATTTTGCGCAGAAGAATAATGGGTGCAGGTTAAAAGTTGCATCAAACGTGTACCAAACGATGTAGAATTTTTTTACATATATTGCACTTCATAACTCAAAAACTGTCATAAATGGAGTTGCACTCTTGCTGCGAGGTCCTCATTTTGAGTTTTGCGACAGTCCTTTGACTTTGTAGCAATCAAAGTTATGAATGGGTGAGTGGAATTGGAGATTTTCAAAATGAAAATGCAGCGCATAGGTCAATATTAAATTAGTTGTACGTTAAGTAATTGCAAGAAATGCTGACCTACAGTGACTTCACTAAAAACTCCTCCCAACGAGAACTTGAAATTAAGAAAATTACACGGGGAATACCATTGCAACCCTAGAATTTACGGAACATAAAAGAAGTCGTAGAAGAAATTCTTCGAAACAAGATACAACGAAAGTTAATCTCCAAGTAAAAAGTGATCAAAGAGAAGCATTTCGTAGCTTATTTCATCCCAGAATTAACGTTTCTTTTCCCAAGGTAGAGATTCATCCTGCAATACTTTCCTTTGAGCATTTCTTCTCTTTGACTATGCATTTCCAAATTTCTTCACGCTGCAAGATATTACCATATATATCGCAAACACTAGTTTCTCATCCAATTCATCTTCTGTTCTTGTTAAGCCTGCACTTGGAATTTCTTCAGTTCCCTGCTACGTTTCAATAACGAGACCTTAACAATTCCCATTTCAAGCACTGCAAAAGTATCCACTGACTAATCCTTGAAAAACAAAACCTGATCGATACATTTATTTTCGACTAGTCTATCCTATTAACGTTTGCCTCTCCCATTGCTGTTCTGCGCAAAACAAAAAGCAAGAATATCCGATACGCGTAGGGGGGCTTGCAGCGCGCTCTTTGGAGGGTGAAATTTAAAAGTTACCATTACAGACAGCGATCGAATGCGATAGTGAAACGCGACACTGCAAACTCTAACTTCAGTTTAAAGCCCATCCAAACTCGATACTTTCGCAAACCCAGGCTCGGGGAGATACAACCCGTAAAAAGGACAAGCCAATACCATTTTTAAGTTCGGCTGTCTTTGTAAGCCGTATACCATTCAAACGAACCAGAATCGGCTTACTTGGATGCCGGCATCGGCATGACATCTAGTATATCGCTCGCAGGGAGCCTCAAATATTCCACCCTCGCCGTAAAATTCTTGTGACTCTTGTGTTTTTTGCAACAAAACAAAAATTTACGACCAAATAAAAAAGGAATTGGCCATCACTCGTGAAAAATAAATGCCATTCGAAGTTTCTGCTTTGCATGCGCATTGATGGCCGAAAGAAACTTTAAAACTTGTTGTTTTTACGTGACATAAAGATGTAATTCTTTCTAATGGAACTATTTTTAGGGACTATATTTCTCTTACCGCTCAGAGTTTAAACGTTCCTTTGACCATTATTGTATTCTGTGCTTTCGAAGGACCAACAGGCGGGAAAGTATAAATGACAACAGAATTTAATATGAAGAAGCATGTAGCTACCATTTTGTATTTTACGTCATTTTTTGGGAAGTCCCTACTCAAGAGAGTCGAATCAAATTTGCGTAGGCATCGCCGTGCTTGTCTTACGAAAATGTATATAGGAGGAATGGAATACATCGCTTGTTCGAGATTTCGCGGGATTCGTACGTCTGTGAAGGAATATCCCACGCACAGCACGTATTTCGTCTGAGAACGAGCTTCGATGGCAGTCTCGTCACGTTCGGCCACACATGATAAATGTCGTTAAAGAGGCCGGGTAATATATGTTATTTGTCATCTCCATATTTCTGGTCCCTTCGCGACTGATTTCTGGAAGAGGGGATAAAAATAATGACATTATATGTGGAGTATCTTCGGCCTCGACGTGGTGAATTTTAAAACCTCAGCGAGGAAATTAATGAACCGATGCGGAGAAATTCTATGGTGATTGATGGATGCGCTGCAGAAAATAATTTACTCCCAGTGGTCTGTGACTCAGTTATAAGGTTTTATTTGAAGTACTTGAATTTATGAATTAAAGAATGAAGCTAAATTGGTAATATTTGTATAATGTTATAGATAAACGTTCATGGACATAATCAAATTTAGCCACATGCATTATTGAAAGCTACTTTTATTCACGTATTTAATTTTTCAGATTACACTTACTTAACTGAGTTATTATTAGGTTAAGGAAAATAATTTTTGCTTTGTAACTATTTTCCTTATTTTATTTTGTTCAGTTTTGTGACATATCTCGAATTGCAAGCCAGCTTTAAACAAAGGAACTTTTACGCTAACCGCGATCGGCAATTTCATATGCATCAACCCCATAGTAAGCACATGTGTTTACACATATTTAGGTATTAAATTAACTGCAGTAAGTTCATATCTAAAAGGTACTTTGCAATCTTAAAATCCCAGTGCTTACTTGCCAATACTGTAAAAAGGAAGAAGACACTTTCCTTAAGAATATTGATCAGAATTAACAAGAACCAATATCTTTCGCTCAACAACGTCATCGCAAGGAATAGAAGCCACCCTTCTCGACCTAAAGCTTCGAGGGTAGTTTCACCCTACAAGGCAGAGTTAAAGATAAACCTCTATTTTTGAAACGTACACATACACTGCTTAATATTTCCTACCTTACTCCTGTGCACACATCCATAAAAAATTATTCTCTCTCAGTTAACAGCCTTAATGATCTTCACATCTCACGAATCTACAAATTTAGTGATCACAATGGCAAAAAGTAGGCAAATTCCACACGAAGCACGAAGAGTACGTGTCCCATCGAAATCGTCCAATGGCACGCAATATTCGCGATTACACGGGACGAATTCGGTTCGAATCCGGGAGGCAGTCGCGAGACGCCAATCGAATTTCACGCACGTACGAAATTCGTTTTTTTTTGTTCGACACGCGGAGAATATTGAATTTTCAGAGAGCGCGGGTAATGTGACGCATGGGTAAGCAAACGATAGGAAGTTGATTCTCTGCGGGGCCAATTGGGAAGGCGAAGGAAAAAGGAGGAAGATCAATTCAGCCACGCTAACTATTGCTTTTACGATCATCGCTCGACGATGTATACGTGCACACTTCGTCAAGCCCGACGATAAAGGCTCGAGGCTCGAAACCTTTTTTTGCACGTTCGCTATCGATTTCTCGTTCACCAGACATTGTGGAGGGCTTGGCAAACACTAAACTACGGTTAATTCTGGTGCTTCATCGCGCCGATCGTTGACACGGTTTTTCCAGAGGTTATTTTTGGACTGGAGCCGCGGATCGCGGTGTTATCGAATTAAAAACGAACATCCCAGGTTTTGAGTAGTGGTCATCTTCCTTGTAATTTGTCATCGAAGAGCGTTCTTATTTGTATGGGGATGTTTCGATTCATGCTATGGTGTGCACGAAAGAATGGGAGGTTTACTTTGTTATGTTTATAAAGAAAATATAATTTTGCATACTGGGTCGGGATAATTTCACACTTAATAAATGCACGACAATAATGGTCTTGTATGATGAGACCTGTTTAAATTAGAAATATAAAAGTTTCGTCTTTTGTTTGTCAATATAAAATAGTAGTGGCTTATTTATCAGCTACTACGTTTAGTTATCGTTCGTCAATAAACAAGCTATTATGTAATCTGTAGCCAACTAAATTGAAGTCGATTTGTAACGTCCTATGCAACCGGCAATAATGTACAGTACAATAAAGGGGTGAAATACTTCCACGATGCGTTCATGTATACCTGAATTCTTTCATTCCAGCAAAATGCACTCCCGTGGAGCACTCGTAACTGCATTAGTGAATTGTAGTTGTCAGAAGAGAAATTGTGTTTCAAGTAAAAGCGTTTATGAAATTATGATATAATAGACTTTAGGTAGATTGGTTTGGAAATACTGTTGAGTGTTCTGCAAAAGTTAATCACCTGTATTTTATTCTCGAGCAATATGATGACAGAATTTCCAAATGGTTTAGGTAGAGTTGGCAAATTTTTATTATAATAAAATTTCGAATATCGAATAAAAGTTAAAAAAAATTATTCGTCATTTGTCGAATAAAGGTGACCCGGGTTAACTTTATTCGACGAACGCTTCAACTTTAGCATCAGTGTTAGGATTCAAAATAGTAGAAACTTTGTCATTAAAACGAATAGAAAAACATCACAGTTTGGAATAGAAAATTATTGTATAATATTCCCCTTGAAATTGAGAAAAATTAAGAAGTACTTTAAATTAAATGAATATTAACAATTTACCTACTTTTAGAGTTCCCTAATTGCAATTACAAATATTCCAGAGCAAATATCTTCATTCAAGATATCTTTCGCGCATTAATTAAAATAGCCCTGCACAATTACATATTTTTCCACGTCTTTCATATGATTACTAAAATGCTCATCTACGTAAGCAGATGAAAGCGTTTCCTTCTCATCAATTTTCCACTCAGGAGCTAGAATCCAAAATTACACTCCGATATAATATTTACCATTCTAGATCAGCATGAAGAATCTTTAGAGAAACTAAAATTATTTAATTAACATAATACCTTTACGTTTCTGTATGAAACCTACACCCTCAAATACAAACTACGGATAAATATAAATTCCGATTTATTCGAGCAAATAAGTTTTTCAGCCCCAACGTTAAAACATGTTTTCACCCTTTCAACCGGAACCTTGGTCAATAAAAGAAATTACAGATCAAATATTTTTACGAGATCCATTTTTTACATAAGCTTCCTCAAAGTCCACGATTATTAGTTCAGCTTATTCCCTTATCACTCCCACAACTCCCAACTCGCTTCATTCGCCCTTATCACCCACTACGTTCATTCATCCCTCCGCTATTGACCTCCCAGGCGCAAGCCTTTGAAAGTGCAGCCCGTATCCACGCGGAGCTCCCATTAATCCGCGTCCACAAATTTTTCTCAATCGATCCTACGAACGTTTGTGCGCGCAGCTGCGCGCCGTGCAATTTAAATCCGTTTCATCATCGTTAGGTTCGTCAAGTCCGCCGGCGTAACCGGTCCCCTCCGCGTGCGAATGAACACGTCTCGAACGAGGAAATTATTGGATTCGCCCGGAAATTGTGAAATTCCCGATAGCGACGGGACAAGCCGATCGCGTGTCTCGCTTTTGCGCCCTGTTCTCAATGGGGTTTCGAGGCCGGAGCGCGCCACCCCCGCCCGCGAAAATTTGTAGACTATCCGCAGCGCAGGGTCGCCATGGAAGGAGTCGATGATTGTGCCGCTTTGGTTCCCTTTAACGAGCCGATACCGCTCTTTTTCCCGAACGTCCCGGGGCTCGAGCCAACGACCCCGCAGCTAAAAAACGGACAGGGAAAGCTTCTCCGCGGTGGACGTAAACAGATCCGAGGGAAAACTTTAATGAGCAGTGGACGCCTATTGTTCGACGTGAGGGGGCGTTCGTTTTTTACTCCTGCGCACTCGGGCTTGCTCAACGGGGGATGATACGCTTTTGGCTTTTTCGAGTGCTTCGTGGAGTGTGGATGTTTATGGAATATATTTGGACGGGAGGAATTCTTTCTGTGAATTGAAGGTGGCAGGGGATGATGCGTTGTGTCGACTGAATGCTCTTTGAAAGTTGGGGCCGTTTTGCTGGAGACACTTTTGATGGATCGTGATTATAGTGTTTGGTGCATGAGTTGTACAGGGTGTTCCAGGGTCTTCTTTTTTTCCGTTAAATATTGGCAGCGTGCTGTACGAGTAAAATTGAGGAAACGATGTTGCATAAATATAGGGGCGTGAATGTTTTAATGAAATGTAACAAATATGTGAAATGGTAACTGACTTTGAAACTTGTTCAAAGTTATGATTATTTATATTCCTGTTTATCTGTTTTTTTTCACTTCGTGTATGTATTTATGTTTATATATTGTCTTGGGAAGAATTTAGATGAGAGATCCATAAAGGCCATTTTCGAAGATCACTAATAATTTGTTTGTAGTAGTGAGAATTCTACAGATCCAACAATACAGAGAATTCTCGAGAATTCTCAAGAAATTAAAAAATATTACAAAATTTATATTTTTGGAATAATATTGATAATATTTATCTAAATTTTTATTTGTGTTCAACTTGGACAAAACTTGTGTATATGAAAAAAAAACATATTAAACATACCTAATTGATAAATTTATTTATTTAATATAAAATGTACGCAAGGCGAAACATTACTTTTTTGTTTCAAAATAGTTTTTTCAAAAGCACAATGCGTCTAATGTCGCATCAGCCAATCTACTTTTTGTTTGTGACAAAATCCTGCGGCTGTAGAAATTTTTTTTCATTTTGAGTGTATGTTGGTTCAATTCTACATAGAGCATCGGCGCGGGCGATACGAAGAGAAAAGTTTATAAACATTCGCGCAATTCTTCGTATATATTACTAACATTTATCACTGATTGTACCATGTGTTTATATGTTCACGATTAACACACAATTTGAACTAACTGAAAATTCATTTCTGAAAACAAATGGGATTTATTATAATTTTCCTACACTGAAGAAACATTAAGACTCATTAATCAGAATATTTACATAAATTAATATTTAGATTCGATGGTCCTCACTTTCCAGACATTTTCTACCGTTGATCAATTCTTAGTTTTAATGAGAGCACTTTAACGATTAACAGTGGTGAACAAGCGCAATGACTGTGTAGTGCTTTATACGGTTCCGTAGATTAAAAAATCCGTGAGTGTGGATAGAAGCCACACTCTCAGCCGAGCTTTTCCGCGTGGCAGCGCGAAATAATTTTCCTTCTCTGGCGCAAAAAGGGAATTTTAACTCGCGTGTATTCAAGATACCCCTTGAATACCCTTTTGAAGCCGCGCTCGCGGCTTTTGCCTGTGCATGCTGACACGTTTGCTTTTCAGATGTACACTTCGCATCAGCCCTCGCCAAGTTTATAGCCAGAAAAAGTGAAATTGCATCGAATATGTCATCATCGCTCACCGTGCTTTAGGAAACCTTTGTTTTGGAAGAAGTCCAAGGTCCAACTTGTTGCGTGTTAAAAAGCTTCGTTCCACACAGTAACAGATATTCCTACTTTCCACTATTATTTTTCACATTTTTTTTTAAGAAAGCGTGAAACGAATTATATTTTCATTTTACGTGAAGCTTGAAAGCACTTTTGTCGAGCGGGATGTAAGATATCTTTTTTGCTAGCTACCGAAGCACTGTGCAAGGTTTATAGCAGCGAAGAGTGTTTTACGAGTGTGTATTGCGAGGGATTGGTGAAAAGCTAATCACTGGTCGTTCAGAAAATGTAGGCATTTCTACTGGGTGCTTCAGGAAATTTTACTGAAGCTATAACTAATTAACTTGATCCGAATACATGCGCAGGAATCAAGAAGCATAAATAATAATTAAGGGGTTGCATATACAGCGCTGGAAATATTTATTGCATCACTCGAGTAAACACGTTATCACTTATAATTCTCTTATTATTAGACTAGGAAAATATTATTGCAAAAATGTGTAGCTCGCTATCTTGGCCACAGAAGTTGCATACAAATAATTTTATCAACCATATTGCTCTGAAAATTATACGTATTACGTGAATTTGAGAGTGATGTAATAAATATTTCCAGTATTGTCTAAATGGTGCAGAAAAAAGGCTGAATACGGATTTTTTTATAGTAAAGTATTAGCATCTTTAGATCCAATTTATATACCTTCAAGAAGCACATGTATTATACCATCCTCGAATGAAATTTTATAAAAGAATGGAAATAACTGTGGCAGAGTAGCCATTCCTATCAGACATGTCTGTTAAAAATGAATTGGAGGATTGTTTAGAGAATGAAGATTGATTTTCATGTAACAGAGTTTTGCATTCTAGCACAAGTCATAGTACACGTACTCGGCATCAAGTTTTATTGAAAAATGTAGCTTTTATGTGTGCTTCGTAAAAGGAGGACAGATATTATCCGGTAATCTAGCGAATGGTAGAAAGCAAGAATAGCTTTTCACATTTACTGTCCTCGGAGCCCGATATCCAGCGATGCCTGCTCATTTTTCTGAATAGCTAATAACGTGTCCCGTATATGTTACATATCGGGCACTCATCACGTTATAGAAGAGATGAAAGCTGCGCTATATGTAATGCAGCTCTGCCAGACGCTGGAGTTTCTTCTGAAGCTACCCTTAAACGCGTTTCACTAAATAGAATTCTACTTCTACCTTCGTCGAAGTGGGATTTTCTCGGGAAAATAAAATTTTCTAGCAACTTTACTAAAAACCTAACGCGGAGATTATAATTACAAAGCATGTGAGAATTTAGTGGACATCGTGATCGACCATTATTATAGCCACATTTTATAGACTCGTAACTTTATTTCGAAAATGAAATTTACCAATATTTTTCTACACTACACATCCCTGTGTAATTCTAAGGACAATTGAATTTGCACTAAATCTAGAAACAATTAGAAATTCGAAAAATATGAATTACAAGAATATAATTCCAAAATATGAAATTCATACCAAAAAGTGAACAAGATATTATTGACTTGTACATACTTGTGATATGTAAATGAAGTGCAAAGTTCATTATCTGTACCAAATACTAGAATTCTGTTCAAAACAGCAAATTTGCTAAAACTTTTCTGGATCATCACCACATCTGTCTTTATGAAATAAATTCTTTATCGCTAAAGGTTCAGAGTCCAATGGTAAACTTGAGCAATGTGAGAAAATGACACCTTTAAAGATCTTGCCCTAGGGTTCTTGTATAATACCGAGCGAAAGTGGGATAGCAATCTTGTTATCATAAATTTTATCCTTTATTCGCGTTTTACGCAAATTACGTTAGACATGGATACATAAATTCCGGAGCCATACCCAGTTGCGTCTCGTAACGCAGCTATTTGTGCTATATTCGGATTTCATCTCTGGCTTGTCTTGAATTTTAAAAGAATTCTAGCAAGAAACTTCCCGGCATACGTCCCGGGGAAATGAATCCGGAGGGCACCGTCACAAGCAGGGAATCGCTAAGAAACATTTCTCCAACGTTCAAGTTCTGTAAAAGCAACGCAGTAAATAGAGGATCTGGAGATTGTATACCTCCGCTAAACGAGACATTGTATATCACAAAACTGATGGGAAAATAACGATTTCTCAACTGTCTAACATAGAGAGGGAAAGAATTTCGATCACTATAGGAATTTTATCGATAAATTGGAATAATTCAGACTGTGAAATTGGTCAATGAATATATTCTCAGAGAATATTTCCTCAAGTCTGTTGAAATTTTTGGATAAGAATTTTTTTCTTAAACTTCGCCTAACATTAATAAATTTTGAATAGTATGTAGAAAATACATTATGCGTCTCGTAAAGTGGTGAACAGAGGTTTCAATAGGAATTGCTATTAAACTTTTACGCGTTTTAAGATTTCTAAGATAATATACACGTGGAAGGATGCAGTGTTTAATAATTTTGAGTGGAATTCCTAGCATTGCCAAATTTGCGTACATCCTGAAAGTTTTCATTAATTTATACAGCCCTTTCATGAAACAGGAATGAAATGTACAGTGTCTGTCTGGTTTCCCAAGCGCGTCTGACCATACACGATTTGTTTCCCTTGCTGCCTCATACCGTGCTTCTTGCTTGCACAGATCAATCGTACGCTCCCCAATCTTATACCATCCAATGTGTATGTTATCTTGAACACTCCTTTTAGTGAAAACTATATGGATTAACAACGGTGTCCTAAATATGTTCAAAATGTTGTAAGACTTGATGTTCCATTTTAAGAAAACTCTTTGCACTTGCACTAATTCGAAGGAGAAAGTGAACGCATGCATTCAGACAGACATTCAGACAGAAATTGGATCTTTGAAAAATAAATTTAGTCCAGATAAACTACTTTGACATTAAAATACTCGAATAACATTTCATGTATTTGAAACGAGCAATCGCTAAAATAAATCAGAATTAAAACTGCAGCAATAAAATGATATCACAATACACTTCAGTCGCGAGTACTCGTCAATGGTAAATAACTTTTATTAATAAAAAGTCTTTTGACAAATTATACAACATCAAAATTTTTTTATTTCATTATTCGATTACGATCAATATTCACTGTGTACATTTTCAAAATTTTAATTACGGAATTTCACACGTTTACGTTATCTGCCCAATAGACGGACCTAATATGATGCTCGTGGCACAAGTTGGGAGAAATTATTAATTAAAACAAACCCGATAAAGTCAGCTATCGAGTTTGAAGCTTTAGTTTCCGGTATGCGAGATCTCCGCCGAGATCGATGAATTAATTTAGTTAGTCCTCATCTTCTTACGAGATAACATGCAATCACCGAGTCAATGTCCGGGAGGAATTTAATAGCAAGGCGGGCAAGTCGAAAGGGGCTTAAAGTAGCACTTGGTGGCTCGATTCGGTTGACAAACGCTGGCCATCTCGTGAAAATCGATGAACAGTGAAATTTCTACTATCCACGTTCGTTGTTCGATCCTTTAAAAATTTTAAAGTCAAAACTGTAAATATTCCGCGGAGGAGGGATTAAGAGAGATGAATGTCGAGTGTAAAAAATATTTTGCATTCAAAACTGTTCGCAAAAAGTGTCAGACTATTTATGTGAACCTGTCCACAAAAATAGCACGCATGTAAAATATTGGAGTGTACCAAGCTTGTAAAAGTTTCAGCAGCGACACTCATTTTCTGCATGAAATACTAGTAGTTTAGCCATTTTTCAAGGATTAATATCTACGTATGGTTCTTTCTCCTCAGATTTACGGTTGACATTTTCATTTGTTCAATAACATTATAAAAATTCAGGTAATTTTCCAGCTTCTTTGGTCTACGAGAAATTCAAATAAATTTCATTAAACTGATAAAACTTTAAAACCATATATTAAACTTTCACCGAACATCTCGCCCCCAATAATCCTTCAAGCACGTTTTCCGCAAATAGAAAATTCTGCTCAGGGTTGAAAGTTTCAAACCAAAGTTTGATAGTTTCATAGACGCTTTATCCTTTCCCCGTTTCAATGAAAATAGCTCTTCATTTTTATTCATTACCAACGACCAGGTTAAAGGCATCGATATATAATATTAATATCCATACTGTCCAAACCAAATGTAACAAGTACAAACATTCCTTTCAAACAGTACACAGTTCGAAAATATCATAGTCTATACACACCATTCCACCAATCAGACTTTGATCATAAATTCACCCTCGACCCATGATAAATCCGTTCATTCAACCCCCTCATTCTCACAAGATCTTCAGCATCCAGCATATAGAATTTGACAATCGAGTCGCGTGTCTCGCTGTGTTGATTTGGACAGCCCGTGAGAAAAGTGGTATCGGCGACAAGTGTATCGCTTACCTTTATCCTGAGGGACCATTCGTTACGGGCGTGCCACCGAGAATGCTTAATTCCCCACACATCGCGTCTATTCCGCGCCTAAAGCTGGCGGCTGCTTACAGAATTACTCGAACGGAAACTAATATATCACACCACCCCCTCCTCCTCCTTTCAGTTGCCCTCCGATTCGGGATTTCAAAGGGATCAACTGGCAACGACCGGCCCCCTAAGCTGATCCGTTCATGTCCGCGTACCTCGTCAGCCGAACATTATGCCCACACTGCCCTGCTCTAACCGAGTCGCTTTCCCCTTCGAAATGGACTGCCCTATCAAATGTACATGTCTGTTGCCATTTTCGATATCGTGTCCCGCAGGATGTTCGGACGTGAACGCGTTTCGGGACTGGCACCGACTAAACTCCTGCCGAGTGGCAACCCATAGGACGATCGTGACCCTGGATCCTGCGCCTGGTGGGCTTTCGTTCAGCGACGCCAATGCCTCGATCAAAGAAATCAGGGGCGTACCTGTTGCCAGTCATGTAGAGAATAAGTGCAGTCGCAGTGGAGATTTGGTATCGATGGAGGGATTGCCGATGATTGGTAGTACCGACTTTGGACGATGATAAAGGGGACTCCTATTGTATCAGATGTTGCAATGGTGGGGAATGTGTATTTATAGGATTTCAATATTGCAGGATATGTTGGAAATTTCCGGAAAGTGTTATATTTGGTAAGGGTGTATGTTGAGTTTATAGTTGTTGAATGTAAGTAATCTAATAAGAGAGAGATAATCATCCTGTTCTCGAGTTTTTAACATGGATGATGTATAGCATCACAGACGAGGTATGGAATAGACCTATCAACCAATGTATTGTTCTGTCACCGTTTTGGGGGGTCCTAGGACCCCCCTGCCACTTTAGTATCGCATGCAACGTTACCGGTTAAGCCTCGAAGCAGATTGTAACGCTATGCGTGGTAGGAATTAGAATTCAGCACGGGTAAAACTAGGTTATTTTTTTAAAGTCGAAGCCCGCGATTTACAAATGTTTCTCTTATTGTTAGAGTAACAATTTAAAAATCGTCGTATGAACATATTCCGTTCAACGATAGAGAAAGGAGGATGAAAATAAAACGATATCACATTCGCCGTTTAACCTTGCTGTCCTATTCCGGTTTATTTAACGCAAAATAAATTAGAAATTATAAAATTTCTTGAGAAATTCACGGGAAGGAACATTAGTCGTGGGGTGCATTAATGTGACTGCAAATCGAGTTACTTTTCAAACCCCTCAGAAAAAAAGTAAAGGTCGTTTTCTAAACTTTTTTGTCTGAGCCTGTAATGAAAATTCAAAAATCCCTTTTGTAGATTTAAGTAAGTTTTGTACATACTGAAAATTTCATCGAAATCGATTATCGATGCTAATCTCGAAGGTTCGAGATTACCCAACCGAGTTGTTCGTCATTGTCCCACGACATCCAAAAATAAAAAGGAATTTATTTCAGAGGTTGTAATCATAATTCAAGCAACGCCTTGGTCACAAAATGTTGGTAAAAAAGCGATTTATTTCAACTTAAAAAAGAATAATTGTATCACTAATTCAACAATAATTACATGCAATTGAAATGGACAAAATATTAGTTCAGACATGATGAAAATAATAAATTGTGTTATACTTGAATAGCAAAAGCGTTCTGTATTTATTACTTTCTGCCCGGCGTTGGATACGACCTATGTATTAAAACGCCGCGGCGCGCCGTAACATCGCGTTCGCGAATACCCCGCGTACGTGTTTACGCGACGCTCGAGCTGGAAGACGTTGGAGAGAGACAGAACGTCAACAACCTCTACCAAAGTCGTACCGTCGCCGAACAATGGCCTGCCAGTTCAGCTTTGTCTGCGTAAGTGATCGGACCTCAGTGAACGCGTGAGCATATTATTTCGCGACATTTCGATTCCTGTATTAGTTTCATCGATTACTGTGCCATGTGGGAAGTCGCTTAACAAGATTCTGCAACAATTCGCCAAGTATCTAGAAGACTTCGCAAACAATACTTTTCTCGAGGAGCTGGGAGTCGTTGGAGCGAGACAGAACGTCGACAACCTCTAGCAAAGTCGCACCATCACCGAACAATGTACTTGGCAGTTGAACTTTGCCTGCGACAGTGAACGGACCTCAGTGAACGCGTGAGCATATTATTTCGCGATATCTTGATTCCTGGATTGATTTCATCGATTACTGGACCATGTGGGAGGTCGCTTAACAAGATTCTACAACAATTCACCAAGTATCTAAAAGACTTCGCAAGCAATACTTTTCTCGAAGAACTGGGAGTCGTTGGAGCAAGACGGAAGGTCAACAACATCGAACCAACGCCGAACAATGTACTTGCCAGTTGAACTTTGCCTGCGACAGTGAACGGACCTCAGTGAACACGTGAGCATATTATTTCGCGATATCTTGATTCCTGGATTGATTTCATCGGTTACTAGACCATGTGGGAGGTCGCTTAACAAGATTTTACAACAATTCACCAAGTATCTAGAAGAATTCGCAAGCAATACTTTTCTCGAGGAGTTGGGAGTCGTTGGAGCGAGACGGAACGTCAACAACCTCTAGCAAAGTCGAACCAACGCCGAACAATGTACTTGCCAGTTGAACTTTGCTTGCGACAGTGAACGGACCTCAGTGAACGCATGAGCATATTATTTCGCGATATCTCGCTTCCTGGATTAATTTCATCGATTATTGGGCCATGTGGGAAGTCGCTTAACAAGATTCTACTACAATTCACCCAGTATCTAGAAGACTTCTTGGGCAACACATTTCTCGGGTCCTATCAAAGGTCCCCACTGCTTAGGGACACTTAAAAATGTGCAGTGCTTTGTGTTTAAAATCATGAAATGGTTGTGCGTGTTAGTAGTGTCAACGCGAGTGTAGAGTCAGTGTTTTTACGCATCTTGAACTATTTAAGACTAAGCACCGGTGCTCAAATTACTTTTTGATCGCGAAATTAAAGTGACATATTTGTGTGTGTGTGATACATTCTGTTTGGTACTACTGACCTTGGTTTGTGAACCTGCTAATGTGGCTGCCTGACTGCATGGATAGCGGTGAGACTGCATTCAACGATCGGTGAGTGGTACATTTTAATTTTTTCAATTTTTCTGAATGCTACCGAATAAATGATTGCTGTAGCAAGCACAGTGACCAAGAATACATACTTTGTACTCGTAAACAGTAACATTAACGCGCGTGCTTCAAAATGTTTAATACAGACAAAAGCAATGAATAAATTTGAACTTCGAGGTCAAAGTTCTAATAACGCGTTTTAAATATTCCGAATTATTTTTCTTGAATTTTATAATCTAAGCTTGATTCTTTGAATACGAATTGCACGCCTCAAGTTTAATTACATTCGAGCCATTAGATTCTCTTAATAAAACGAGAATGTAAAGCATTAATTTATTAAGGATTTTCAATTATATAAGTTGAAGTTCTTTCTCATACAAATATTAATATGCGAGAATGAGAGTTGATATTGGTACTACTTGGTCAGTGTGCTTGCTTCTTCAACTTTTCTCTCTCCTTACAATATTTAAGCCAGCCTATCAATAAGTCTTAGTTTAAGAACTTTAGTCGTAAGACTTTTTCAAAATTTTCAAAAATGCGCAAAGCATTGGTCAAATATGGACCAGAATTTTTCCGTAGAAATGGGTCACTTTCGTAGGTACCTCCCCGCTGGTGTGGCCTGGCCTTGGTAACGTTTCCCAAGCATTGCGACTTGCGAAACGGAATCAAGCTGAAGCCTACGATCTAGTTTAAGTGTCCAGATCGAGCCAAACTCACATTCGGTGAATTTTTGGTTCCGTCTGGACATCTATTCAAAAATGCACTTGCGTATTTCGAGCGATAAGCTTCTATTCCGTCTCGTTCTTTTTAAATATAAGAGTGCCGAACGCGCTCTTCTAGAGATACAATTCGCCTTCGATCACTGATTTCGAATTCGCGCATGGTTTGCTCGCCCGCCATAGGCCGGCTGTGCTGGGTACAACTTATTACGGCTTTACACGGAGGACCATTGTTAGACGATGTTGTGCGCCAGTTCATGACTCTCGGATTTTCTTGTCATCCCGCCGATACCGGGCTTCGGTCCATCTCGTGCCGGCTCTGATGTCTTCGATTGCTCGTTCTCGGCCACGCACGCCATGGCAGTGTAAAGTCGTAGTATGGAGCACACCATGTAGAAACGAAAATTCGGTGCATCGAGGGTGAATGTCGCGTCGCGTCGCGTCCTTCGGTCCTTTAGTCGTTTAGTCTTCTTTGCAATCTCAATCGGGAGATTCTTAGCTTCCGCCTATCCCCCGAAAGTTACGCAAGTGCATATTTGCAATAGATTATGCCACTAGGGCCCATTGTAAAGAGTGCGGTAGGCTAAATTTAAGGGTAGAGGTGCGCTTGCTTGTCGAGAGTGACACAATTTGCTTTTGCTTTTGCTTTCTTTTACAATATTAGCTTCACCGTGGACCGTGTCGTTTCTCATTTAGCATACTTTTAAACACTTGTCATAGTAACTTTTCTATTCCCTCCTTTCAATTCCTTTCTCTTTCTTTCCGGTAATATAATTCGCTCTCGGGTGAGATCTTGAATCAGCACAAGATGCTCGGGCACGATGCACTCGCCTGTGCAAATTGTCGGCTTTGTGGTGGGAGCGCGTATTGCAGCTGCATGTGATTTAATTGTGAGCCCTTCCGCTATGATTCCGATCCCTTTCAGGCGCGGCCCTAAAGGGGAACTCCCGTTACTGAGGGGCCTAGATGAGTAGTGGTCGTGTAGTAGCGTTTTATCTGTGCAACTGCAATGCGTGAGTGTATCGAGCAGCTCGAGATCTCTCGCGACGGCGAATCCGTGTCCGTGTGTCAATTCTTTTCTATCTCTGCAATGAGATACTTAGAATCTGTTTGACACTTGAAAGCAATGCAAGCGTACCTCTAAAATATGCGAAAGAAATTGTAATCGTATGTATACAGAGAGATCGACGAGATCCTCTCGTCTATATCTCTCACGCGCGTATGTTAACCCTTTGTACTTTAAAGTAAAATCTTTTGAAAAATTTTTTGTTGCCATTTACCATATATTGCTATCACAGTCCGAAGAGTTAATATACCGAGGCATAATCTGTTATGTTTCCTCTGAGTGGTGTGTGTGTGTGTGCGTGCTGCGAAACTTAGAATAGTTGGGCAGGCAAGTCTAGTTTTAAGCGTTGCATCGAGGAATTCTTCGAGGGATTCGCCGAGGGATTCGCCGAAGGGTCCTCTGGTGAATTCTTCAAGAGATTCACTTAGAATTTCGTTGGCAAGCTCGGGGTGGAATTAGATCTGGGTTAAGGTTTATTAACATTGTTGAGTAGAATTAGAAAATTTTTATTATTAGCGCCTGACGAGGCTGCTTTTTTCACACTACAATTCGGAAGTATTATGCGCCCAAAGAGGCTGCTGTTCTTCCGGCTTGTGATTCGGCATCGTTATGCGCCCATAGAGGCCGCTGTTTCTTTTTTCATTAAAATTGAAAAGTATGAGACGCCCAAAGTTGCCACTCCTTTTTTCTATCAGTCTTGAGAATCGTTGAGCGCCCATAGAGGCTGCCGTTTCTTTTTTCATTAAAATTGAAAAGTATGAGACGCCCAAAGTTGCCACTCCTTTTTTCTATCAGTCTTGAGAATCGTTGAGCGCCCATAGAGGCTGCCGTTTCTTTTCTCATTAAAATTGAAAAGTTTTAAGCGCCCAAACGGGCCACTCCTTATTTCTATGAATCTTGAAAATCATTAAGCGCCCAATGTGGCTGCTCGAAATTTTTCTGAATGTCCGAATTGCGTGGCGCTCCATGCGGCTGCCTGGAATTTAAAGGAAATTTTTTGAAACTTGTTTAAATACAAATTGTCTGTTTCAGTAATAGTGTTTGTGATCGCCCGTAATGCGATCGTAGAGTCAGTGTTTTTGCGCAAGTAAAACTAGTCGAGAGCTCCGGTGCTCTATTAGTCTTTTCACCGCGAAAGTAGAGTCATGCACGAGTCCAACTGGAGCTGCTGGGATGAGGGCTAAAGGGTTGCTGACCTGAGGGGTGCCGAGCTGAGGGATCCTGAACTGATGGGTGCTGGTCAGAGGGCTGCTGGTCCGAGGGGTGCTGGTCTCAGGGCTGCTGATCAGAGGGGTGCTGTTCTCAGGGTTGCTGCTGAGGGGTTCGAGTTTGCAGAGATGCAGTACTCTTGATGACAGCGAACGGCAAGTCACTTTATAATTCTTTGAATGTGGGTGCACGCAATAGAACAAAATGGTTTCTGTAGAAAACGTAGCGTAGCTATTATTAGCTTCTTCGATTCTGGCCATTCCAACACAAATGCGCGACATGCAGGGGCCCATTTCACATGGTCGGTATTCATTTCGGGAACACTTATGCAATATTTCGCGAATATGGTCTAGGGCGTCTAGGCAGTAGCCTCATGATGTGGTTCTTTTCTAAGCCATATTCACGAAATATCGCAGAAATGTTCCTAAAACGAATGCCAATTATATGAAGTGGGCCACTAACCGCTGCGCATATTTGTTGGAAAGAGCAGAATCCAATGAGCCGACCATACAAGGTACTCGTAGATTGTGACATGCATGTGTCTGTCTTAAAATCAAAAAATTAAATCGATACAACATTTGCTCGCGATTTTTGCAATTCCGATTAATAATTCCTAAAATAATGGAATCGATCGTGTCGAGTAGAGTCACCGCGAAAAATTTGGAAAAGTTCCAAGTGGAACCAGACTTCCTAGCAATCTTGCAGTCTAGCAAGATCCTTCGTGATCGCGCGTAATGCGATCGTAGTGTCCCCGTTTTTTTTTCGCGTTCATCTACGTATTTTGCAGAGCACCGCGGCTCTTATTTAGTAGAGTAGTACTACCGCGAATGTGGAGTCAAATTTTTGCGTATCTAAGACTTGTCCAGAGCACCGAAGCTCCAGTTGAATTTTCTTCGCGAAAGTAGAGCCAATTTTTTGCGCATAAAAAGTTCGTCCAGAGCACCGGTGTTCTAATTGCTTTTTTATCGCGGAAGTAGAGTCAAATTTTCGCTTAGCTTCAATTTTCAGCTTAGACTTGCCAAGGAAATTCTAGGCCCTAAAAAGGGCCTAGTTCGTGGACCCTGGTGAAGGCCCAACAAATGGACCCTATACAGGGCCTAGCGCGTAGGCCCTAGAGAGGGCCCAAAGAGAGACCCTACAGAGGGCCTAGCATAGGCCCTAGAGAGGGCCTAGCATAGGCCCTAGAGAGAGCCCAAAGCTTGGAAGCTGGCGAGGATGACAGGACGGACCATATTCGCCGACCGGTGAATAATATTCTGTACTTGCATGCGACTTGTTATGTAGACACGAGTACCTTGTATTCCTGGGTAGTAATCTTTGTGCGTGTATTTTGCAAGGGTAAGCATCCTACTTAATTGCACGCAGTGCAGTTTGGTAGGATATGCATCCTACAAAATGCAATCAAAAAGACTTTGCCCAACGAGTTCATTCCGAGAGCAAGGAATGTGAAATAATTGAAATGGCGCGTTTAAAATACAAGAGGGCCAAAAGTTGCTGCTCCTTTTGTCGAATTAGAGCCACCCCTATATACCCCGCGGCGTGTATACGCATATTAACCGTTTGGACTTTAAATTAAAATCTTTTGAAAGTAGCCTTTTCCCTTTAATATTGCAAGTAAAGTTCAAAGGGTTAATATATTTTTGCGAGATATTCGGGGAATCATTTGGGAGTCGCAGAGGGATTCGTGCGTTTAGATTTAACCCACACAGCACAACGTCTGGCAACGCCTTAAAGACGTCTACAAGGCGTCTCAAAGACGCCTTTGAGACGCCTTGTAGACGTCTTTAAGGCGTTGCCAGATGTTGTGCTGTGTGGGACGTAAGAGAATTGTAAAGACCTATGTACGTACAGGGAGATATCGAACCTACCTCCTATCTCCGATGAGCAGGTAGGTTCGATACCTAAACCGAAGGGATCGATGGAACTTTGCTTCCATCCATCTCTTTGGTTGAATAGGCTAAGGGTTTCATGTACAGGGAGATCGGTGGAACTTTGATTCCATCTATCTCTCTACGGGTCTCGAAACGCAGCAACCTCCTCGTGGTGAGACCTGGTAATCGGTAAGAACCGAGCCGATAGTTGCGATTGTCAAATATTCTAATTAGATATAAGAATTTCTTTAACTTGCAATGTTAATAGAATGTAAGAATAAAATATAATAACTTGAAATATTGTAACATGAACTCAGTATTTCAACAAATTTCAGAGTAGTTCTTGAGTTGGACGCTGTTCATGAACAGAGGTCGCTAAATTCAGTCCTCAAATTGTGGGTCGGTAACACAGTTTGTACGGTGACACGAAGTCGCATAAGGTGATAGATCTATTCCATTCCTCGTCTGTGATAGCATAGATCCATCACCATCGACAGAGTATAGGATAGATTTATGGACCAATGCATTTTTCTGTCACTGGCTTATGGGCCCCTAGAACTACAGACCAGTGTCAATACCTCACCCCTGCTAATAAAAATAACATATACATATATATACATGTTTAAAGTACACATTTTTTACATTTTGCTAATTAAATAAATTGTGGATCATCTATTGCATCGGAATATTATCTAGAATTGTATTTAAAAAATGTCAATTTGTTTATTTAAATATAAGAGAAATATACATATATTCAATTACAGTATGCTTTTTATACTCTATATTCCTTGTTGCCAGGCGAATTAATATAAGATATAAACTTCTCGTAGAATATGCAGACGAAACACGTTGTCTTTATATTCTTACACGACAATAATAATAGGAGTTTGAATTTGTATTTATGACATACATGACATTCAGTAAATGTATATACGTGATTAATAGAAATGTAAATACCAACGAAAGTGTTTATTTGAAGCATGACCGCCATATCGAAGGGTAATGTGCTTTAAAACGATAGTGTATATCGATAGAGTCGAAATCGCAAGCCAGTCGCGGCCCGTCTGGTACTTTCAAGACGAATTTCTTAACATACATCAAAGACGCATCCTCGGCCGTTTTCGAATATTACAAGAATAATACGCTATTAAGTCGCCCGTTGCCCGTGAATTTACAGCGGCGGGTTAAACAAATAAACACTTCGATACAAATCGTCGAATGGCCCCTTTTATAAACCGTGCGATGCAATCACATGGGGAAGGCAGGAGAATGTCAACGATCAATAGTAGTATTACGAAAATGGATTGGTGATTCGTACGTTGAGAATTTTGTGCACAACATGGTGTCTGGGGACCACGACAGGTTGCCGCCGGAGCCGCAGAATTACGTGAAATGTTTTTACGACCTCTTCAAAAGCATCGCCGAGGCACAGAGGTTCGAAACCCGTATAACCTCCTTTAAGCTTTGTTTACTTGACGCTTTTGGCGGTGACTTCATCTGTCATTTATCAAGCTCAGCAATTATCATAGAAATCCCGATGACTTAAGCCTATTCTTACTCAATGCGCCGATCGGCGTAACAAAATCTAGGAAAATCTACGATAATCCACTTATGTTTTCAAAGTAACCTAAAATAGTTTGTTTATTAAAATTCATGTATCCTCCCGGGATTGTTAGTTTGACAGCTCCCGTCTAAATAGCACAGCCACCTCCTGGGCCCATTATATTTAACAATTTCGATTGTTTATTCTCGATAGATTCATAAAAACATGTAATTAGAGACTAAACATATAATCGAAATAATTAGCCACTGATAAAGATAACGTAATATATTTTAAATACGTTCGAAAGCGTCTGCGATTAAGACTTCTACTATTTTACGGAAGCTTTACGTAGCAGAAATTTTTATTTACAGAAATAGAGAGGAATGGAGAAAATGTAAAAAAAGTAAATCTGTACGAAAGAGGGACAAGAAAAAGGTATTCGTTGGTTCTACCGTCGCACGCTTTTTGTAATGAAATTTAACCGGTGTTCTCGATATTTACAGATTGATTTAAACGGGGATTTAAATTATAATAATCCACCAGAAATAGAATTATCTTGCAATGCCTCCGCGTTCGCTGTATTCGCTAGCGTTAGAAGCGCTATTTTGGAGAGATACGCCAGGACAACAAACGAAGTATATAGAGCGTCGAACTGCAATTCTCCGCCACCAGAGCTTAACGAAACTATTGATACAGAAAGTGATGAGGAAGATAGGATATCGACTATACAGAGTTTACCAAAGGTAATAACCCTGCGCATCTCGTGTATAACTGAAGCGATATATAAATCCAAGTATTTTCAGATTGTAGGTATCGGTTTAAGAAGCGTTTTTACATTGATGCGGGAAAGTAGAACAATTGAACCTCTTTTATGCACAAAAGCACTATCAGCTTTACTGGATATACTACAAGGACAACTTCCCGAAGGCCTCAAATCTGAACCAGACGATGTTATTGGTAAAGTATATAACATTGTCTTTCGGTACATTGCGATTCTCGTTCCGGAAATTTATATTTCCTTATAGATCCACTCTTCGACCTGCTGTTGGACCTTGCAACTTCGCATGGTCCTGAATCAGCAGCAGCCAATGATGGCAGTCATCTGACTGCTGTCGCTTGTGCGTGCTTATTGAGTCTTGTGGTTGTTAGAGGTGATACTGGTCGTTTACTGGCAGCAATAGCTGCGTTACTCATGTGTCCCAGAGCATTAGCAGTTCAAAATATCCAAGTAAATGCTCCTCCGAGTTCATAGCAATCTGTTGCAGCTTCTCAGGGATCTGTATTAAAGCTTTTATGTTTTAGATGCCATGTGTATTGACATCCTTACAAAGAAGCGTACAAGCTGTTTTACTTGGAAAACTTGCACGACCAGACTGGATTACATATGGAGTTCCTAAATGTTCTAAGATTTATACCTCTACGCTTAAGTTACCAAATGAAATAAATAATATAATATTGAATGGAAGGAGTTTTGTGAGTGATGGAAAGTACCTGTATCTACATACAAGTAGAGGATTATTAAAGATTGGCAGTGGCCACGGCGGAACCATTTGGGGTCACGTATACATTCAGAAGACGGATTTTTATCCGACAGAGACGGGTTGGCTTGGTTACGCAAATGTCAGTTAAATATTAATCTTTAATTTGTAAAGATGCGAGAGGCACCCTCTTCGATACTGAATTCTGTTTCTTCATTTCAGAGTACATTATATTTTAAATGTACACCAAGGAAACAAAGTGAATTGTTGATTATCGATGCAGAAACTCTTGTAGTCACAGGAATTGCGGTTTTAGAGGGTCGTGATTGGTCGTCTTCTGTCATGTTCTCGGACGGCGAATGTCTGGGAATGATAACAGCTGGGAAAGATGTAAGTTATCAACGTTATTAATTAGTTTTCTTAAAATTTCCAATGCTCAGCGATACCAATTCTGTATTCTTAATTTTAACAGGATGGTTTTGTGGTCAGAACAATAAACACTTTAAGTAATCCAGTAACAGTCGCGTCAGAATTGCCATTAAAATTAGCAAGAAAGTATGTGGACGTTTTTGGATACGCTGCGTTCGATGAAGAGCAAGCCGTTCATACGTTAAATCCGGGCTGCGACGATGAAATTGTGACGGTTGCAGCAGGAAAGGAATTCGCTTTGCTGAAAACTGTGTCTTCAAAAGTAAATAGCAATCTGTTTCTCAGTATGGCGAAGCAGGAAATTGTATTAGAATGTGAAATGTATCTCGCATCGTATGTTAAAGGTGCTGTATAGCGGGAAAGGCAGTTGTCTCGGTATGAAAAGTAATACAAGGCCTAACAGATGGGTAGAATTGAGCCTTGGGAAAGCACCGAGACTCGTAAATTTTGCAGCTGGTCACGACGGACAGCATGTCGTTATGATTATGGAAGATGGTTCGGTTTTGTTCGCTGGTACTGCCCGGCGTGGAGAAGATGGCGATAACAGTGAGTACACCCTGAGATTCGAATATAAAATTCATATGATTGTGAATCTTACATAAAACCGACGTATATTCTTTATTTTCAGATAAAGCTCGTCGCCAACTTAAGCCGGTTAAACCGAAAAAGATAGGAAAAGTAGAAGGGCAGTTCGTCGTAGACGCTGCCTGCAATAACGGGTCGACGGCTTTGGTCACAAAAGAGGGTTCTTTATTGATGTTCGGCAAAGATACGTTGCACAGCGATCCGGTTTCAGGAGTGGTCACTGATCTCAAAGATGTCTGCGTTGTTCACGTCTCGTTAGGGAAGGCTCATGCCGCGGCATTGACTAACAAAGGTCACCTGTATACATTCGGAATTAACAATAAAGGACAGTGCGGTAGAGATTTCACAACGGTCCACGCCGTTAATAAGGACACCACGGTGGTTGCTATGGAAATGGGCACGGCGGAAGACGAGCTTTTAGTGACCGAAGAAGGTAGTTACGCGCAGAACAGTTTCAATTATAACTTCTAATGCAAGCACTTAATACTTTTATTTCTACTTAGACGGTGCAGAACCCTCGGAAGATTGGGAAGACACGAAAAGGATGTGCCTCCCGGGTCAACATCAGTGGAGACACCGAGTTTGCATGATTTGCACAGTATGCCGGGAGTGCACCGGTTACAGTATATCGTGCTTGAGTACTATACGCCCAGATCGGAACCCAGGCCAGTAAGTGTCTCGAGTTAGTCTCGCGTAGAACGAGAGATTAAATCTACCTGTTTTCAGGGAGTGTGGATGTGGCGAAGGCGACAGTGGATGCGCGGAATGCGGATGTTGTCGCACTTGCGCCAGGAAAAGTTGTAATGGCAATATAACATTTAATCCTAAATCGTTCTATTGACATACACTGTATTCTCACCCACGTCGTATCGCATTTCAGGTAGAACGGGTTCGAATTTCCGAGAATATTTACAAAGACGATTGGGAGCAATAAGACAGAGGCAGAGAACCAAGGCAGGCCCTAGTACAGCGAAGTATCGACTAAAAATTAAAGGTTCGCGAAATAGTTATATCGTAGTGCAATGATAGTAGTTACTCAGCATATCATTTAATAATCAATTGTGTGTGAAATAGCTGGCCCAAGCGTGGCGCAGAAAAGTTCTGCTGGGAAGATGGCATTGGGATTGAGTAGTAACTTAATGACTGAGGAAAGTGTTGGGGGAAGTGATATAGAACGAGGCGACGCAGCAAGAATTGCTAATATACCACCAGCTAGAGTTCCTATACCCAGCGAGAGTCCCGTGGTTCAAGTAGCGTGTGGATTGCATCACACAGGTAGCGTTCACGTATTTTTTAACAAGTCCGCGAAGCGCGATTTTAACACTAGATCTACCAAGGGGGGTAAAAATGACTTGTTTGGCATTTCTTATAATCATTATTCATTTCCAGTACATTTCGTTTTCTAAAATTTTGGATGACTTTTTCTAAAATATGGAAATAATTAATTCTATAAAATAGTTTTGATTTTCGTTTGTTTGTTCTTTAAAATTTATATGTAGTATACTCTGTTCTTAAATGACTTGTTAAGTTAAGAAACAAGTCATTTTGACCCCTCCGGTAGAAGTAGGTATACGTTAATCGTTGGTTGTTCTAGTGTTAAATGTTACATTATAATATTTTATGCAGTGGTGCTTTTACAAAGTGGAGAAGTTTATACGTTTGGGAGCAATGTATATGGCCAATTAGGTGTGGGGGACGTAGTGGCACATGGTGGACCAGTTCTTGTGAAATTATCCGGAGTAGCTACACAGGTTGCTGCTGGAAGTAATCATACTGTTGTGCTTACATCGAAAGGCGAAGTGTTTACGTTCGGGGCTTACCAAGTTTGTATCTTTCTTACAGTTACGATCACCGTAGGAATTCGATTATAATATTCTTACATTTGTGTCTCTTGTACATAGAAAGGGCAGTTGGGTATGAATTGGTGGAACGGGCAAAACGAATCGTCAAATACTGTTTCGCAAGCTAGCCGACGTTCCGATAGGACCCAGCCGTGGCATAGTTTTCCAAACATAGTTCCAAATATCGGTCCACGATGGGGCAGGCGAGCTACATGGATCGGTGCAACTGGAGATCAGACCTATGTCAAAATTGATGAAATAAATTCTATTAGTTTAACGAGGAGTACTGTTATGGCAAATAAAAACTGCATAAGTATGTTCCTTGTGAATCATCGTACCACCATTACCATGCTGCAGCTATGCTTAACTATGAAAAAATTGTTTCAGTTTTAATTCCACATCAAAATGATCACGCGAATTCCTGCAAATGTTTAGTCATAAGCAAAAGGGATGGCACGTGTAATAGTTACAGCGGGACAGATCAGGTCGACTTCAATAACTGTGCGACGTGCTTAGATCCTTTGTATAACGTAATCTGGACTTTCAATCCGTCGAATAATGAAATAAGTTTGTATAATATTATATCGACGGAAGCTAGAACGATCCCTGGTTTGGAGGTTTCCATTCTGAGCCCAGGCTTGGCACTGCCGATAGTATCGAATTGTTTTGTAACGCGTTCTCAAGCTGCGATGCATTTGCTGGGTTGTTTGGACACTCTGACACAAGCGCAAGATGAAAGTTTGTGTATAATCGAGGAGAATGAATGCAACCAGGCAACGCACGGCAAGGTTTACAGCCGCGAAGACTTTGTCACGGTTAATAGATTCGAAAGTGCGTGCGAAAGAGATAAACGAATCAAACAGGTAATCTGTTACTTTAACTAGCTTATATGTTAAATATATATTTCTAGGTCACGGCGGTGGTTGGGGCTATTCCGCTCATTCGATCGAGGCTATCAGATTTATGCCTGACACTGACATTTTACTCGGTGGATATGGCTTATTTGGAGGTCGAGGAGAATACACGGCAAAAATAAAAGTAAACACCAATTCGTGAAACCTGATATATTTTAATATATTAGAAAAAGTTGCGGCAAGTGCTATATTAAAAATTCTTCTAGCTTTTCGATATTGGAATGGACGGAGGAGACCAAGAGAATGATGGCGAACTTTTGGCAGAATCGGAGGAAATACCGTACGAATGCGGACCGAGGCAAAAATACTCTCTTTTATTTGACGAACCGATCGCTTTGCAAGCAAACAGGTGGTACGTTGCATGGGCCAAAATCAGTGGCCCTTCCAGCGACTGTGGATCTGGAGGTCAAGGAATGGTCACGGCAGAGGATCAGTTAGTAAAACTACTACATTTCTACCGCAGCTAAACGAAATTTAGAATATATTATAATCTTTATGATTTACACTTTTAGAGTTATGTTTTATTTCAAATCGTCAAAAAGATCTAATAATGGGACGGATGTGAACGCTGGGCAGATTCCACAGTTATTGTACCGCGTTGTTACACCGGAGAATCAAACCCCTAACAGGCAAAGGGATCACATCGAGCCCGTTTATGTACTGAAAAGAGATTTCAGTAGAACAGTCACCAAAGTATGCATTTACTTGTTTAACACTGTACTTGATTAAACACCGGAGATGTTATTTCTTGTAATTCATGTTTTCCAGGAATGTTTTCAATCATTGATATCTCTTCTCCAATGGAGCTGGAATACATTAAAAGCTGCATTAAACGATAACGTGGTTCACACCACTTCCCCGTCACACGCCTTACTTGAAATGGAACGTTTGGTTTATATTAGTAAAGCTACTCTACGGTTACTTAGAACTTACACCAATGAAATTTATCCCAATCAAGGTACGTAATGAATCTTATTCTAAATATTCAATTGTATTTTAACACAATCTTACTAATGATTTGCAGTCGGCAAGAAAACTCCGCCCGAGTCAGTGCGCCTAGCAGAATGCATTGGTGAAGTGCGTGCGCTGTTACATCAAATTTTATCCGATACCGTGCCATTAAATACAAAAAGTAAAGGAAAAACACGATCAAGTAAAAGTAAGTTTCGATATACTTGAATTTCTGTCTTACATCGTGACATCGGAACATAAATAATATCGTTCAACAGGTGCTTGTGCCATAAACAATAAACTGACGAGTAGTATACTACACGAATGTCATACAACATTCGTAGCCTGTTACCATGCATTTTATCCCACGGCGTATTTAAAGTGGACTAGTCTCTGTGAATTGTTATCTGAAGTGGATAGAGTAAGCACCTCTTAACCGCTTTATAAGCAGAAATATTTCGTTACATAATCTGACGCCTGTAATAATTCGCAGGATCAAGGAAGGACTACGAAAGATGAGCTGTTGTCAGCGGTTCTGGCCTCGTTGTGCAATCCTACCATCCGTCTTCGATGTACATTTCCAATTTTAAATAACATTATGGATAGTAGCGACAGCATAAAGCTGCAGCTTAGCCTGTCCGACAATACAGGCTTATTAATGACGAATTCCACGGAGAACCACCAGTATCCGATTTTAGTCGAGCAGATCAGTTACAAGTCTCAAGTGGAGAGTTCCGGCAAAGAGACTTTAACTTGGACATTCCGCGATGTTCTCGACAGGCTGTTGGACCTGATTCTAGTCCCCGTGAAGAAAAGTCTTTGCAGAGAGAAGGCTCAATCGTTGCCAGATTTGGTTCTTCATTGCTGTTATCTGTTGGCGCGGGTTATAGCCGAATTAGCGGTGCAATCTAGCGGCAACGAGGATGAGATTCAAGCCGCTTGCGGCCGACTTATGTACACTACACCTTCGAGATTCACTCGAGTGAATCAGACGAGATCGTGGAACACTGGTAATGGTTCCCCAGATGCGATTTGCTTCTCGGTTGATCGACCTGGCATCGTTATCGCTGGAGTGGGCATTTACGGGGGTGTTGGAGTGTACGACTATGAATTGGAGCTACTCGACGATGTGAGTACCACTGCCTTTTAATCGTCGACGTAAGTTAAACAACGACGCGAATATTATTACGTTATACGTTTCACAGCAAAATAACACTGGCAATGATCCATCTCACACCCAACGGTGGAGTAGCTTGGACTTCACGCGCGGCTCCTTCGGGCCAGACGATTGCGTCAACGACATGGTAGAATTAAAATTTGATAAACCCGTACCCATTAAGGAGAATGTAAAGTATGCTATCAGACTAAGGAACCGCGGCGGGCGTACAAGTAATGGTGACGGTGGCCTGAGCGTTGTCAAAGGACCGGATGGATCAACTTTTACTTTCACGGCTTGCTCCCTCAGCTTCAACGGTATGTTCTTAAAAGTGAAATAACGTTTCTTCCGTTTAAGAAAATACGACAATATGTTTTATCCCTACAGGCACGACACAAACCAGAGGCCAAATACCACACATCCTTTATTACTCAAACCCCCAAGATTCTGACGGCCAACCTACGAGCAAAGCCATGGCCGAAGTGCAAGCACGGAAGTGTACTCTTGCGATGACAGCAACGATAATCCAACGGTCCAATGAAATTCTGGCACTGGCAAGAGAAAAGGCAGAAGAAGTTGTAGCTACTGAAGTACTCGGGAATGCGGCATTTGTAACTACTCTTTTACCATTGGTTATGGCGCATATCAGCCCTTTGGCCACATCGGATCCGAGGGTAACGACCATTATCTTCCTGTACTAATAACTACGAATACGTAATTTTGTAATCCGGTTCTGAACAATTATATTCCTCCTCAGAGCGGTGTACAGGTTCTCACGTTAATACAAGAGATGCTTCCCCACGTTGCGGCACTTAACTTGCTATCTACAATGGGATCCTTTCAAATGCCTCAACACATCGAACTTCAGTCCCATGCTCCTCCACCCGCCACGACTAGCCATCACTACACGTGGCTGGAAAGCGATCACCCTTATAAACCTGCTACGGTATCCCACTACAGAGTCACATTTCCGGACACGGTTAAATGGTTGACCATTGAATTCACGCCGGAGTGTGGTACCGCGCAGCCAGAGGATTATTTGCAACTCTACATTCCAAATATTATTTCAAAGGCTCACACGGGGTAACTAGAATTAGTTTACGTTACATCGAACTCCCACAAGAGGGAGAATGTAATTAAGCCGTTTGTTCGACGCTGTTTCAGAAGGCCCGTAAACACGACGGTAGAGGATACACCTTTGCACTGGCCTGTGCTGCATAAACTCAGCAACGTGCAAAGCCAATGGCCTCAAAGCGCGGTCGTGTTACCAGGTAGGTATCCTTCGCTACATAGTTTAAGCATTACGGTTAACATTGTAATTAACCGACTTGTTTATTGTCTCAGGGAACGAAGTAATATTCTCGCTGGAGACTGCGTCGGATTACATGAAAAACGACAGAGCAGTTACATATGGTTTCAAGTGTCTGGTTATTGGATACGATTGGATAACTTCAGGGAACGGTTTGAAGAATTTAGAAACTGAATTATCGTTCCTTGGCGGAGCTTGTGCCGCTAGTCTCATGAAGAAGAACCTCGCCCTGCCGCCTGTGTGTAGTACGTATCATTACTTAATTTATGAGAATGATTCTTATAGCGTGCCGATGCTTTGGAATTAGAGTTGGGCAAAATGTAATCTAATTACAACTTACAAATTACGATTAAAATGTAATTGTGTAGTTGGTTACACATTATTTTGTGTAATCGTTAATGTAGGTGGTTGGACACACTTTTATCAACTAGATAAATTAACGATTAGAGAAAATAATGTGTAATCAACTACACAATTACAGTTTAATCGTAATTTGTAAGTTGTAATTAGATTACATTTTGCACAACTCTGTTTGGAATTAATATGCATTCTCTTGGAAATGCTCATTCGCGCGTGCTATTTGTCTCGTCGTCTAACGAGTCTGTCGCTATGCTTGCAGACGAAGAAGTGGAAGAGGATTTGGAGGCGATGCAAGAGACCGCGAAGAGAATTTTCTCCATGCACTCGACGTTACTCGGACGAGGATTCGCCCTGGCATCACCACCCACCGTCTCCCAGGCTCTCGACGGCGTTCTTCCATTCAGGTGAGTGCTAAATTGTAATGCTTGACTCTGCACGATCTGTAGTCGGTAAAGGGATGGGACTGAAAACGAACGGTGCTTTCGTTGGTAACGTGAGCCTTACCTTACTCGTCGAATGTTGTTTTACTCGATGAACAAACCGCTTTTATTAGAAACATCACAAACTTTTTCCTCCTGTCGGTTTCATTTTTATATCACTCTGCTAAAAGTAGATTGGTAGATAGAGGAAACAGGCAGTGCGGTAAAATCACTAAAAATGAATTGTTTCTACTTATCAATTGAACATACAATCGTGACTAATTCACGAATCTGTATACAAAGTGTCTCGCAATTAATAGAAGAAGGTAGGGGTTTGCGGGTACCCGAAATTACCCGATTTGCGATTCGGCAGCCGATTTTTTTGCTTAAAAATTCTTATATCTGATCACTCCGATAACTTTTAAGTTGTGATTTTTCAGTGTGATCAGATATAAGAATTTTTAAGCAAAAAAATCGGCTGCCGAATCGCAACTCGGGTCCCGTAATTTCGGGTATCCACACACCCCTAGTAGAAGGGAGAAGGTGGTGATTCTAGATGAGAAACTAAATCGAGACTGAATCAAATTTGTAACTAGCTCCATTTTCAAGAAAAGTTAAGTTCAAATTTAAAGCACTAAAGTACCCCTCCAAGGTGCTCCTGGGGCTACAAAAACTATTTTACTTCAGTGCACGCATACTTAGGGAGAATTCAAACTCAATTTTTTCCAAAATCAAGGGAGTTACAAAACACTTCTCCGATTTTCGATTTTGTCATTTAGGATCACCCTTCCCTTTCGTACTTACCATCGATTACAAAACGGCCCCGCATAATCCCGCGATACCAACGCGTTACACAGTCACGTTTGTTCCCACGTCTTGTTTTCACACGAGTAACCGAAAATACCCAATAATCGATACAGCGAAGCATCGCGGACTTCGACGCAAATATGACGCGTGTATATTCATGTTACATATGAAGGGGGGAAAAAAATAAGCGGCGAGTCGGAAAGGGGGTGTTGGGAGGGCATGCAAGATATATTTCGGGAATATCGATTGGGCATCAGAGTGAGTCGGTGGTCGTTCTATGCATCAGCTTCGTCTTTTTTTATTTTCTCCTGGTCGATGGTACGGTGTTTCAATGTAAAACAAATTATACACAGTCGGCTGTCGTTATATCACAGTCTCACGATAATTACAACTAAACCGTCGTTACAATACCTTAATCTGTCGCCAAAATACGATAATTGTGCACGCATACTCACGTGCCGCCGTTCTCGTCTGCTTCTCGCGGACGTTAGGCATCTCTGTGTCGCTTCATTCTCGCGCGTCCACGCTAATTGGCCCGTGCCCCTTTAACGAAGCTCAAGGTAACGGCGCGCGAAGGCCGCTGAATAAGAATCTCGGACGCTGCGAGGACCGATTTCTCTGCCCGGTTTGCCCGCGGATCAAAAGATAGAGAAAAGGGGAGGAAGGAACGTCGCGAAAGTCGTTACGGGGCAGCGAGCGCGGCCGCATCAATAATGCATGGCTCACACGTGCGCGAGATAGCCGCACATGTCGGGGACAAAGCGCCGGCGGTATTCGCATTGTACTTTTAAAACGCAAAGCAGGCTGGCAATACGGATCGTCGTTCTCGCGAGGCAGGTTCGTCTGACGCGCCAGCTATTTCCTGGTTTCTGGAATTTCGAAAACGTCGCTTTCCCTTTCACTCGTCGCGGTGTAGCTCCCTCGGCGATCGTCAACCGTCGCTGCTCCCGTCATTAGCCGCCAGTGGCGGGGTCTCGGAAGCCGTTGCGGGATGCTGTAACCAATGTATGCGTTATTCGGGGATCCGTGCCGAGATTATCGTTCGCGCTTCCCTCGGCGGGCTCGTGGATCGATAACGCTTCGCAGCGGACCGCTGGCGCGTTTATCGGAATTGGATGGCGATCAGAATGATAACAATAACAACAATTTATTGGCCAAGTCCAAAGCTCATAAATAAACATATCGTAGTAACAAAATGATACAGTAAATCAACGGGTCCCGCGGCGAACGGTGCTCGAATAGTTCGACGAGGGTCGGGTCACGCTTATTATTCCAACTGAATCCATTTTGCAAGTGATACGACGAGAGTCCAAGTTCTTCATCTCCGCGTTCCAATATCCCGGTAATTTCATGCCCGTATTGTCAAGGAAGTGTCAGGTAATATCTTTATTGTGTTACAAGCACAATGAGAAACTCGGTGAAAAGTCGAACGTAGAGTACAGTGATTCTCGAACGATCGGCTCTCGGTTTTCAAGTCCGCGTATTAATCGGCTACCTTCTATTTCGTTTCCTGCTCGCAGCGTCTCTAAATTGCGTGCGCGCGAACTGACGTCTGTATAGGAATGGCACTGCTTTCCGAGCGGACTGCTAGACGCTGGTCCTCTTTTCCGTGTGCGAGGAGTCTCGCTGGAACTGTTGGTCGACGCGCGACGATAGGTCGACAAGCGTGCTCGGTAAACTTAAAGCGACGAAGCGCGAAAGGTCGGTTCGATCGCGTAGCTCACGCGTGACAGCGTGTTTAGGATTTCCACGTCGCATTGCCTCTGTCTCGGGTCCCTCCTCTTCGTCCCTTCTATTCGCTTTCATTTTCATCGACGGCAAAGTTCGGTCTTCGCGGACGACACTGGCCTTCCTTTCGAAAGCTGCTGCTTAACGATAAAACTTAACTAACAACGACCGTCGATTATCCCATGCGCGTGACCTCGGTCGAAAAGAAACCGGAAAATTCTCAATTGTCCAGAGGAACGTGGCTGCCTTCGAAGGATAAAAAAAAAGAACGGGCAGCCAGATACTTGTGTATAGAAGAGCTGGGTGAAACGTGTCGGGATAATCGGCGCGCGTTCGTGATATGTGAATGGAAGCTTACGAACTGCCTTGTACTAGAGGATAGTCGGTTAAATTGAAAACAAGAGGCTCGAGAGCGCGTCTCCCGCGATCTATTCATTTCCAATTACGCAACACGGCTTATCGGTAAATAGTACATGGAAAACTTTGATCTCCAACGAACGCGGGTGGGCGTAGGTGTCGCGTTATTCGCTAGTGTCCCGCCTCTGATCCCCGGTTTACGTTCATCACCGGCACGCGCGTTAACACAGGCTGTTCAAACTGTCCTTGGCGCTGTGAAAACGGACGCACGTGCTCGTCGCTCACATCGTCGGTCACCGAGATACACAGCGTGTCCACGACGCTTCAGAGCTTGTACACACGAAAACGGCTGGACGTGTCGGACCACTCGAATTCCTCTTCGACTCGAGCAACGGCGGCCCTGGCCGAGCCGCACGGGGGTTCTCGTTACAACTCGGTGGTCAGCGGTTCGGCCTTCTCGACGATCACGTGGAACTCTGTCTCCCTGTAGAGTCTGCCGTCGGGCACGACCATCGTTATCCTGCTGTCGACCGGCGTGGCCGACGTGGCCGCCTCTCTGCCGATCACGCCGTTCTTTTTCGACACCACGTCAGGTGTGTCGGTGGCCACGCTGATCCACTTCTTCCTGCTGTTCCGGCGACGCCTCCTGCAGCACCAGACGATCAGGCAGGTGAGCAGGATGAGTAGCAGGAGCATGCCGGCGATCACCAGGACAAAGACTAGTATAGATCCTCCGAGTGAGCAGTGGCGCGTCTCGTACTCTATGAAGCTCGTTGCCACGCCGTTCACCTCGCCGTCGGTGCAGAGGAACGTCTCCGGGGTCTCGTTGATCGAGTCCTGGGGCGACAACGTGGGCGGTGCCAGCACAGTGTTCTGCCTGGTGTAGAACCTCGAGTAGACGTTCGTGTAGTTGAGGATATTGTTCTTCCATATGGGCAGCATCTGACAGTCGCAGGGCTGCTCGATCAAGAGGTTGTCCAGCTCTATACGAAAGCTGCTACGGTCGAACATCATCGAACCCTCCTCGAAGTTCGCCACGCTGTTATTCTTGAAGATCAGGTCGTGCAGGTTGGCGGGTAGGGAGCCAGGTGCTCTCGCCTCGGGATCCGCTCTTATACCCAGGAAAGCACCTACCGCCAGGCTGCCCATAGTGTTGTTCTTCACGATCACCGCACCGCGCGCGGTCACCGCGAACGCCTCGCTCTCGAGGCTGTCCACCACGCAATTCTGTATCGCCACTGTCCGCGGGCTTCTCACGATGAAAGCCTCGCTCCTCACTGTCCCCATCTTCACGCCGTCCAGCATGAATTTGTGATAGACCTCGATGTCGTTCATCGTCCTGCTGGGCACCTGGTCCCCGAAGCTGCCCCCGATCACGTGCAAGTAGCCAACGTCGAACTTCTTGAACGCCTGCGCCTCCATGCTCTCTATACGGCAGTTGTCCAGCCTGAGGGTGTCCGTGTGCACCAGGTTGGCGAACGAGAACGCGCTCAGCTGGCCGATCCTCACGTTCTCGAAGCTGATCGCCTCCACGTCGCCGCGGAACACGAAGCTGGGCATCGTGTCGATGCTGCTGTTCCTCACCGATATCCGCGTCCGGCTGCTGCGCGGCGACAGCTCGAAGCTCTGCCTGATTAAGGTCAGATTCGCCACGTTGATCAGGTCCACCGAGCGCAGCCCGACCATCGAGGCTAGGCTCGAGTTCATCAGGATCACGGAGGAACAGTTGCTCACCACTATCCTGCTCGTGTGCGGGCTCAATCTTCTGTCACCATCTGTCGTCAACACCAGCTCCTGAAATTAGACGCATATTAACCGGCTGTGCTTCTGGGCCACCGAAAACGTCGGCTAATCTGCACGGTCAGTGGGTCGGAAAGGCGCTCCGGAGCATAGAACCGTATAGGAACTCTGTGTCGCAACTGGGACGTCAATGAAGGGTTGAATAGCCCTAATTACACGTCTAACTACCCTGATCGCGAACAAGGCGCGCGTGCCGCCGGTGTCGCGCGCTCCCACCAATTAACCGGGTCAATATTGTTATCGTAATCGCGGGCTAGACTTTTCCCATTTCCCATTTCCACTGGGGAAACGTTGGGGGCGAGAATCCCGACGCTAACGAGAACCAGTCACGGAGTTCCCTGCTTTGCACCTCTTTTTTCACTCCCGATAAGTAACCGTGCAATTTTCTGTCCCGTTTCAAGCATTCCCCGGCACGTGCTCACTTCGACCATCGCGACTGTGAGCCAGCTTTTAGCTACGTATGGCGAAGTTATCGGAGCCACAGACAGAATTCTTGAGCGGGCGTATCAGGAAAGCGTTTTACAACTTTGTTCTGTCGTGTCGGGTTTTCACAGACGAAGGGCTCGAAGGTAGAGCTTTCGGTGTTTGTGTTAGCCGCGTATAGGTTGTCAGAAGCACGCGGTAGGTGGGGCAGGAAAGAAGGGACGGCGAGGTTGCTCGATGGACAAACGGCCTCGTTAACTCAGGTGCAGCATCGTTATTTGTAACCAGCTGCTCGCTCGTCCATTCCCCGTCTTTATTAATTCATTTGCACGCGGCGAGGAGCATCGGTCCGACGGCTCGATGGCACCTGGCACACGGTGCCCCTTGTTTGTTAAACAATCGATGGCGAAACGCCTCGCGCATACCTGCGCGCCCGTTCCAGCGTCGGCAAGCAGCCTGATCGAGATATCGTTCCGCGCGCACACGTATGTGTTTAAGAGTCCCGAGGCCACGCTCGTCGCTCCACGAGATTATCGCATCTTTCCCGCTAACGAAGCCCTGATAACGAATCGCCGCTCGGTAAACGGTGTCGCGTTCATTCCGTGATTCATCCGGCTAACAACGTCTTGTTAAACAGGCTACATAAACTTGCGCACGGATATCAGAGATAGAGAATTTCTCGGCTTTGATCGGAAAAACGGAAACAAATTTCGCATTCTCTGCGAAGAGGAACGTTGTAAGCTGCTTCGATCGCTGGCCAGGCTAAGCTAGACCTTTGTGTACACATGGTAGAATAATCTCTCTGGGCTTTGGTAGAAGCACGACGCTCTAAAAGTGGGCAAAGCTGTTTAAGACGCTCGCTATTAGTGTTGATTATTCCCTGGTTTGCCGCAACATTGGCGTGGGTTGACGGATGGAAGAGGGGCGGGGGAGAAACGGAGCCGTTTGTTTTTGAATGGGGGTGGAAAGATGCGAGCTGGAGGATGGAAATAAAGAACGCCGGGACTGGCCGTAGTGCGTCGTCGATAAAAGCTTTGTGCCCCCTTTTTCTCAAGGTACCCACGCGTTTTACCATCTTAGCCCGACGCCATCGCCCCGCGTCCCTTCCTGCCTGTCCGACCTTTGTCCGTGTCTCATTGTTCTTGGTCAATTCCCGACACACAATCTCCGGCCATAGAGGAGAGATTACCAGCCGAAATACTTGTCTTCTGCGCAACAGCTCGTTTTTCACGTCCGAACAATTACGCCGGGCCGAGAGACAGACGCTTTCGTTTCCGCTTCTCAGAATCGCTCGGGGGTTACTCGACCACGTCGCTTGCATCGAGGGTTTAGAGTGTTTAGACAGAAAAAAAGGAGAACTGGGGTTTTAATATATGAGTAATACAGAGCCTCCCTAAACACGAATTCGCAAGGTGGAAAACAGCGACGACGACGGGGTCGTGGAACGTAAATTTCAAGGGTCGCCACGGGAATCTGAATTTTATTTTCCTGCAGTTTCGCTGTCCCGCGAGAGACGGAGTGTCGGGCCAACTGAAGAGAAAACTCGCTGAGGGGGTGAAAGGGGGCGAAAGAGGAAACAATGACAACGCGATATTCCGTTTTAACGGCTCGCTCTTATTCTCCCGGCTTAACCTCCCCCGAGTAGTTTCCGTGGCGTGTAATTCTGTCGAGTGGCGCGACGCTGCGCGTATTCTCCAGGCGTTTTTCCAAACAGAAGAAGGATCCATACGCGTCTCCTCCGCGTCTAGGGATCATCCCTTGATTACGCGGATCGACAGTGATCCCCGCAGGGACTGCACGCAAATGTTTCCCGTTTTCGAGCTGTCGCCTCTCATGCTCGGCGACTTTGTTCCACCGGAAAAACGATTGCTTCGTTACTCGACGACTACTCGATTCGTAATTACACGAGGGATATTACGGTGCAATCATCGGTTAGAGGCGCGTTAGAGGCTCTAATGGAATTATACCATTCAAAGCGCGGGGATTGTTTCGACGATTTCGACGATTTCGACGATCTCAACGAGCCCCAGCCGCGGCTGCTGGGGCACGATTACGCTAGTCGCTTTTCTAAATGAAAAGGAAAATGAATTCGGCATAATAGCGGATTAAGTTCGCGCCGAGAGGGTCTCGGTTTATGGAACCGCGGTCGCCCCTTGCGAATCGAGCCTCGAACCGAGGGTGGAGGAAAGGAAGGGGCAAAAGTGTAGAACGCGAAGTGGGAAGCGACTTTTACGATCTATAAAGGATTTATGCGAAACAATTTACCTCGCGGGGGGTAGATTCATTCGCGGGAACTCCGTTGCTCGACATTATCGTCTACCCGTTACTCTCTCAGCTCTCCCCTCCAAACACCCCTATTTTTTATCCAAACGTTTCACTCGAAACGCCACCCTGGAAACGATAATCGACGGGGAGAACACCATGGGAGTTTACCATTGCTTGGATTTAACGGCAGAACTTGTACGATGACTTTTCGTTAACTCGACAGCGAGATCCACCTAATCGCCAATTACATTCGAGGGAATAACGCCAGGACAATCTCCTTCCGTTCCTGTTTTATGGACCGTTAACAAGGCGTGACCGGGCAATCATCGCCTCGCGAACACCGCGGCACTCGCAGCTGCTCGTTTCCCTGTACAGCTTCGCGGCTGTGCAGCCAGTTTCCGCCATTCAGTTTCCATTTTCCGAGTATTTTCATAACCGTGCACCTCAGCCCGCCCCGTAAATGGCACCCTTACCCTCCCCGGCGGTGCTTACAGCTGTTACTTTTACACGCCTCACAGGCTCCGCGCCGTTGCTACAGCTCGCGCTCTTTATTTCGTCTTCCCCGTGCCTTATTTCGTCGTCTCTCGTTATGGGAAAGCGAGCGAGTTTAAGGCTGTATCCGCTAAAAGGTTTTCTCAATTATTTACGGCATCGTCAATTATTCAGCGGCCGCTGGCACGCCCCGTCGGCTTCGTCCACGTTGAAACGACCGGCGGGATCGTTTTTCCCCCGCGAGGAAAATATTGTCCCGCGTTCCAAAAAACGTCATCCAATTTCCAAGAATTCTGGAGTGTCTCCGGCGACTTTTTTGCCACGCGACGAGTGTTTTGTCGGTGTTCCTTCGCCTTCCTTCATCAAATCGCTCGTAATTGTTTTACGGATTTCTTTCTGAGCAAGCCTGCGCCAAGGGCAAGACAGGAGGCGGATAATAATGGCTAATAATGGCCCCGAATAAGAAGCCCCAATGAGCTCGGCGAAAATGGAAAACAGGCGCCAGAAAAGTAGGTAAAGGGAGACAGACAGAAACGTCCACTGCCTCGATATATTCGTAGTCACGAGTTGACGGCGCGACAAATTGGCTGAGCGTGTTCGTGAAATGCCGGCTGCGTTATGCGAAATCCACGGTGGTAGAACTCACGGGCCCGCCATGCATTACAGGACTTGCCGGGTCTTTCTCTTGCTTTATGCTTTTTCCCCCTCCACCCACCTCCTTCGTTGTTAGCTAAGGTTTTCCCTGAAACGAGTTCGCGGAACGCGGAATATATTGTGCCCATCTTCACTCCTTTTGCCCGGCAGCTTGGCAGAGAGCGCGAAAAGGTGCCGGGCTTCCTTTAGTCATTATGCAGCAGGGCCGTCGATTTGAATTTTCTCTTAGAGCTCGCCCTGGTAATTGGGCTTTCTTTATTACCCATACACGTGGGGATGTAGCTTGACTACGAACCTTGAGTCGAATAGGTAGTTCGCCGAAAATATGACCAACTACCGTCCTTGGTCCTCGTTAACCTGGCCGCAGTTTTCTCGAACAGACGCGAGATCGCGGGTGACACTCGATCCGTAACCGATCCAACCCACGATCGACCACTTCCGTTACCCGCGCACGCGACACGAGGCGCCTACGCGAGCCGCCGTCGCGACGGTATCGCGAATTCGCTGAATGGACCTCGCGCTGCTAACCAGGAAACGTAAATTTCGCTCGTTGATCGACCTTCTGTCCGCGACGTGAAAATTAAAATCCCCGGCTGGACGTTGGGCTCGAGAACCTGTCCGTAAATACCACGGGATCAACGATTTATGTGGGCCTGAGTGATTGCGCAACGCCTAATCGATGGCGTGGTCGCTTCGTTCCCCGTTTCATTGGCGATTTCACTCTGCGCCGCGGCACGCCGTCCCCTCGTTTAGAGTTTGGAGTTTAGAGCTTCGAGCGCCGCGATTTACGATCCTCCTTATTTCCTTTGCTTTCCATCTCGCGACGGCGACAAGGAAACGGCCCCGGCGTGCGCGTGTTCGCCGGAGCCGATTGGTTTCCACGGCGTAACCGCCGCTCGGGCTTACTGGCCGCGGTCATTTCGTCACGGACGGGAGTTTTACGGATCGAGTTTACGGCATTGTGGACGGGCACACACGGCGTGGCGTAATACACGCGTCGCGAGGAAACGCACGAACCTGTCCCGCGGGACAAAGAACGCTTTATCTTGGGTCGTAACGATGTTAGGACGGCTCCAGCGGGCAGGCGATAAAGGTAACTTCATAGCGCACTGCATTCATTTTTCATCACTGGAGGCCTCTTTAATTCTTCCTTCCTGTACATACGTGTATAATGACTTGCTCGGCTCCTAACACTTTATCCGCCACTCCAGCGACTAAAAAAGTCTCCATCTGACTCGCAGAATCACTGTTCGAGAGCTGGAATCGCGCGACAGCTAATTTCGCGAGATTCGATAGCGTCGGACGAAGGCACGACGAAACGTGACAACGAACGAGAAGACGGAGAATTGGAAGGACGGGGAGCCCTGCGAGGGGTTGTTCCTCGTTCACGTGACCGCGATCTGTCAGGTGCTTCTGCCATTTTTCTCGGCGCCAAGCATTTTTCCACGGCCGGGACTGTTACCTGCACGCCGGTCGAGGGGGCAATAAATATTCGAGGGGAAGGGCGAGGATGAAGGGCGGCGAGGCAGCTGGGAGGAGGACAGGCGGCCCTGGCTGCGCACCTTACCTACCTGCCAGCTATGCCTGGCCCGCGATTTGCGTAAACACGCTCTAATTTATGGAGGTTTTGCTCTGCGTGCGCTGGCCGCACCGCCCTCGCAATTTACGCGGCAACCCCACGCTATGTGCCTCCAGGATTAGGCTCGCCCTTGTCTTCCGTTTTTATTTTGACAACCCCTATTTGCGCTCCGTTTATTTCCTAGCGAGGATCTGCCGGAGCGAGTAACGTAACGCGATAATTCCCGTGGAGCGCGCGAGTTACCCGACGCCTATAATTCACCGGTTAAAAATCACGGTGGGAAGTACCTGCGCTCCGCAGGTCTGTTCTTGCCGCGCGGAACTCGATCTAGCCTTTATCTTAGCCCGATAATTCGGGGACGGAATAATGTGGCCCGTGAACAAAGGAGAACCCCGCCGGACCCTGGTGTCGCATTGTCCGCGATTTTTCGCCAGATAGGAAGGACGGGCCGCGGTTTCTGAATGAATTCGTGGGAAACGAATAGGGGGAGCGGGAAGAGTGAGAAACGGTGAAGGGGTCCAGGAGCGGGGGAGGGAAGTAGCGAGGGAGATCCGAGACGGCGATTGGCCTGGAGCGGACGGCTCTCGTGGGCCAAGGAGTACGAAATGAAATCAGCGGAACGAAAGGGACCGACTTACGCGCGATAGACTATTTCGCGCCGGACGAAACAGGGGAGGAGTTTCTTTCTCTTGGGAGGGTAAAGTGTGTACACGCCGAGATTCAAGACGGGCTACGGGAACTCCCCTATAAATTCTTCTCTCAACCCCCTTTATTCCTCTCATCCCTCGACCTTCGCTGTGTCGAGTGGGTAATCGTAAACGATCGACTCGCGCGCGACGGGCATTCGCGTTAGGTACAGTTATTGTGGACATACCTCTCCTTCGTTCTTACAGTCGCAGGTCAGCCTGCTATGGTGGTCGCAGGAGCAAGGGGGGTAGTCGCACCTGTTCGTCGAGTTAATCTGGGCACCCTTGAGCAAACCGGTCCAAAAGAGTCCAAGGATAGCGCTTCCCAGCACGAATTTCGCTGCTCCCATTTTGCGCCACGCTCTCGATTCCCGATCCACCCTCGCCTGCCTGTTCTCCTTCCTCCTCTTCTTCTTATCCTTCGTCCTCTTCCTCCCCCGGCTACTTTCCACCCTCTTTTCGACAACTTTACGCCGAGTCGATGTCAGCTGATTCAACGCCGAGCCGACCGGGATGTCGCCTCGACATGTCTGCGACTTGGATTTCCGACGAATCCAATCACACCGCCACTCCAAGCCCTCGAGCAAATCCTCCCGGCGTCGAAACACAATTTACACACCCTTTTCTTCGCACTGGCATAGAACAAGCCCCGTGTCGCCCGACACGCCGCGCAACACTACGTGATCCTGTCGGTCATATTGCCAGGCGCCCAGGACCACGACTCTTCACAGACCGATCTTCGACGATACGCCCGTCATTCGAGCCTTGCCGGGACCATCCAGCCGACTACGACATCATCGTCGTCATTCTCCTTCGTTCCACCGGAAACACCCAATTGCATCCATGACGCCGCGCGACACTCTTGACGCTCTTGACGCTCTCCAGTATTCCAAATTCCTCCGCCTCGTTCAACGGCCTCCGTAGCCTCAACTGGAACGACAGAAAAATGGTCAAAACTCCCCGACATCCTCTAACGCACCCTCCGGCCTCTCTTCCCCCTCTCCCCGAAAAAACCAGGACTCTAACGATTTCTTTTTTCGCCGGGAGATTTTTCGTCGACGTGGTCTGGTTTGATAAATCGCCCCACTCCAGACCGCGTGGGCGTCGTTATCGTTCACCGGCGTATCTCCTCCATACGTAATCGCGAATCTATCTTCCTTTTTCCTCCCCTCCCCGCGAGCCTCGCCCCGTAACCGATTTTTATTCCCATGAATAAAACGGGAATGACATTCTATTGTTACGCCGTTGAATCACAGAGGCGTCCAGACGCTATGGAAAATCCTGGTGATCTCGTCGCAGCGACAGAGAGCGAGGCGTAATCTCCCGCGACAATGGACCTCCTTCTTCGCCGCGTACCCTCCCTATGACTAATTACCGACGTTCTATCGCGTCCCCCTTACTATCGAGGGACTTTGTCGCGTCGTATGCTCTATCATAGAGCACGATCGTCGACGTTCCTCCGTTCCTCTCCGCGAGCCACTCGAAATATCTCGCTATATCTCGCCTGCGCCGGTCGGATCGACCCGCGAGCTGCGTGAACGGGCGGAGAGAAACGGCGGACGTTCTCGAGCCGCGGGCATGTTCCCTGTACGTACTATCTGCCGGAAGTTTTTATTAAATTCGCGTCGAGTGATTTGCATTTCAAAACGCGCGCTCGCATTCGGGGGACAGAGGGGGCAGGGGTTCCTTGGCATTCTTTCGCCTGTACACGCGAGTCGAGCGTGCAAGTGCCCGCGCAAGTTTCCCGCCCGCCGTGATTCCGTCCTCGAGGAGCAACGGTGCGCGTGCACGCCCTTCGAGCTGCACTCGATACACCGCGGCAAGTTAAACACTCTGCCCTTCGGGGAACGTGCCGCGGTTATGCAGCTACATGGCGCTGCTCGATTGCTCGAGCACCGCCCGAAGCACGCCGGAATCGCATTGCACACTCTCCGGCAGGAGCACGCGTGCCTCTTGCTATCGCGAATATTTCACCGTGCTGATCGAGTTCCCCGAGCGTCTTAGGCCTGCTCGCGGAAATCGCGAAGCGTCGCGGACGGTCTTTGAGCCGCGCGTCTAATTGCTATCGTCCCAGCCGGTTGCGTAATTAGAAAGATCAAACTGTCAGGGATTCGTGACACCGTACCCTTCCACTGGCCTTGTTTAGAAATTCCTTACTGCGCAGTTCGCTGGTTAGTCGCCGCGTTTCATTGTGAGTTGTCACGCTCACTTTGGAATGACTACACTGTGGATTGCTGGCTTGCAGGCGTGAATGGAACTCGACTTTCTTTGCGATTTGGAATGCAAGGAAGATCGTTGATACGATCCAGGAAATTGATGCTGAGGAGAGAGAGAGAGAGCTGGATAGATTCCTAGACTTGGGACATTGATGTTTGATTGCGTCAGTGATTCGAGTCGACCATTACAACTACCACGGAATGCTAGATCATGACATTGAGTGAAACGTATTCTACGAGAGTAGCTACATCACCGCGAGAACCGTCTGTGCCATGGGAAGACAGCGGTGTAAAAGGGAACACTCGCGGGAAGAGCGTTTCGCAACGAGCTTCCAGCGAGCTGTGTCACTTTTCGACTGGGAAAACTACACTTCCGCGTGGTTGAAAGGACGCGTACGCGCGCCACTGCATCGTCGGATCAGCAGAGATCCCTCTCATCCGGCTGCTTTATGAAACCACTGTTCATTAAACCTCAATTTCCCGGCGCTGGGTCGCCGGTGTCGCGCGGACGCACGTGTCGGCGACGTTTTTACATGCATCGCGTGTCCGACAATGCGGTCAGCTTTAAATATTGCAGTGTTTAACCAGCGACGCGCGTTGGGAGAAAGGTGGACGGAGTTGAGTTCTTTGCTTCGCCATGGAAGGCTACCATCGATTCGCTCGCGTTTACACCGGCCGACGTGTAATTCCCCTTAAAATCTTCTCGTCCCATTGTCAAACGACGCTCGACAAGGATGCGCGACGATGGTGAAATATTCCGGTAATTCGAAGCGCGCGCCGACAAAGGGACTCTTCCAGCGGGATGTACATCGCGATTTTAATGAATTAAATTTCCATTGGACGAGCCCGGGGGGGGGGGGAGAGAAAAAGCGCATCAATGGTCGTGAAAGGAGTGGCGGCGCGAATGAAAGCCAGCCGAATTCGAGAGACCCGGGAAAGGATTTTTCTTCTGCACTCGGCTGCACTCGACTCGCGGTGCTCTTAATTCCTTCCTGTCCTTTCTACCCGCGCGCCATCCCCCGCCCTCTTTCCGCTACCCAAGGGTCAATCCAGTGATATGAAAAACAGCGCGAGACCGGTGTCGCGCAATCTCGTTGATTAATCTAACGAGCAGAGCGCGCGCGCGCGCCCGGCCGATTCTGTCGCTTCGACGAATTAAAAGATTTTAACGCGTCATTACGCCGGCTGACAAGATCTTCGTTAGCCCCTGTGTCGCCCCGGCTATAATAAACGTAATTATGTTGACCCGCGCGGCGGAAGCTCCGTGGGCGAGCCGCGCGTCGAGAGGAGCCGCGAGCGCTCAATTTTCCGTTTCATTCAGTCGACGAGCCTTCTGGGGTCGGCTTGAAAGAGGACAAGTGCTCTGATTTTTTTTCACTCTCTAATTATTTTACCCGCCCGACGGCGCGGGAAAGGTTTACATAGCGGATCAGAGGCGAACTCGTACAAACGAATGGTTCACGGTTCCACTAGACTGCTTCCTGTACGGAGCAATCACGCGGGAAATATGTTAAACGGTACTAAAAATCGACAATGACAATCGACGCCATCCTCGACCCAGCACGCTTCGCGTCTTCCGTTCGGTATTCGCTTTTTCCCCGCCCGCCGCCGATCAACGCATTGAACGCGAGCGCGACCGACCGTGAGCGATTAATTGGCCACACTAACGCTGGCTTCTGGGCGATACTGCTGCAACGCGGCTAACGAACAAACGAACCGCGACGAGAGGCAGAGAGAGAGAGAGAGAGAGAGAGAGAAAGAAGAGAGAGTCAGGGAGAACAACCGCTACATACGTAACGAGAAAAACTGGACGAGTACAGAGTACAGAGTCGACGGTCGAATCGATGGTCACCGTGGCGAAGAGAGAAGACAGAGAGAAGGGAGAACGGAGAGACAGCCAGTAGGTACACAAACTATTCGACGCTCGTCGAGCGGCGACTTGCACGGTCGACTAATTAAACATTTCGCTCCGGTTGATTTACTCCTCGCTAATGGATATTCATATATTCCGATTCCGAGCTGTTTTACAATCGCCAGCACGCGCATGATTCGCCACGCTCCTCCGCTCTCGTCCTTTGACACGCGACACGGCGCAGAGATGCACGGGCGAATCGCTTTCTATTATGTTACATTTCCTCCGCGTCCCCTCGCGATAGTTCCAACACTTTGTCGTCGACGCACGCCCCCCGCGTGTCTCCTCGACGGAATACCATTCGAGCGCGCCTGACGCGTCGCAAGGTGGATGTTATTTTACACGGGAACGATCCTAAGGCTGCGCCCCACCTGGCAAATCACCCTCGTCTTTATTTCGCCTCCCGCGAACTCTTATCTTCCCTTCACGGTTATCGCCCCGGCGACTTCTGCGAACGGCGAAACGGTCGCAATTTTCAGACAGCGATAACGGTAAACGGGACCAGCCCGCCCTTTCCTCCGCCGCGGCCCGATCGAGGGATGAAACTTCCTTACGCGGGGGATTAAGATCGGATATCTACGGAGGTCGAGCTCCTCCCCCGTTGGCCCGTGGGACAACGCGTAATCCCGCAATCACCGCCGAGCTTTTGTCCCGATACATCGAAGGCTGGTCGATTAATCGTTTCGAGGAAAAAGGGGCGGCGATGGTGTTCTCGGCAAGGCTCTGCGAGGGAATTCGAATCGAACGGAATTCCAGCCCCGTCTGCTGGAAGAAGGTTTCAGTGATTGGACCGAGTTGCCACTGAAATCCAAGTCTGCTTGGTTGTTTTTGCCGGCGGCTCGATTCGCCTTGACAGTGGGATCAATTAGGAGCACTGGAGGCATTGATTGAGGCGATCGATTATTCGCGTTATCGGATTCAGAGGGATACAGTCCTCGGCGAGCGATTCAAGTATCCTTCGAATCCATTAATCCACGACGAGTAGTGTAACGATTATTGTTCCCGTGCTGACCCATTTTAATCGCTTAAAACTTTCCATCCCGCCTATTATTCCCGGGGGGCAAGAGGGAGAGGGCAAGGCCGGGCGATCGTTATTTTTATTCGCGCCAGCTTGCCGAGAAGTTATGCCGTTACACGAATCGTTACGCGCGATAAAGCGTGTGCATCGGGCACAGTCAATTTACCGCGCCAGCGCGCCCCGACCTTCCGCGGGGCGTCAGAAAAATCGAGAGGCTCGGGAGAGAATTCTATTCGACGTCCCGAACGGGACTGGTTCTCGAGGTTGTGTAAACAGACGGTCTGCGTCGAATGTCAAGGAGAATCGCGGTTTAACGACGCCTGATGGGAAGCCGATGGTGGCCCCCGGCACCGTCTGCAGCTGCGACCGGCGCGAGAAGAATGTGTTACCGAAACTGGCTCGCGGAGATCGACAGCTGCGTCGCCGCCTCGACGCGTCTGCTGCGAACAATTACGATACGTCTGTCGTTCCATTTGCCAGGCAGCTCGCGTCACGGAGTTATTGCTGGCCGTGCTAGCCGCGGGAGGAGTCGCGGCTGGAAAAACGAGACGTAAGAAGAGAAGCCGAAGGGCGACAATGAGCGGCTAATTTAATTGACGCTCCTCTTTCGAGGGGGAAGCAGGTTTCACGGAGACTTGTCACGGTTGACGGAGAGGCACGCATGCGGCCGCACGCACGGCTACGTGCCACGTGGGAAATCATGCGTTACAGCGAGGACTATCCGACGCCGATCTCCGCCGGATATCTGGGCTCGGGTGTATCCGATCGACGATCACGGGCTACTTTGGTGGTCGCGGGTCGAGATAACGCGACTCATTGACCGAGATCGCTGGTACGCGGCTGCAGCGCGGACAGGCACACCCACTGTTTGCATCAGCCACGGAGAAGTCCGCCGGCATTTCGCGTAGCATCGTCGCGCGGGACAGTTACGCAACCCATCTCCCGAGGATGCTCCGTTGGTCGTCGACTGGAGGCCGAGCGTTTCTCCCGCGAACCATCGCGGGGAATAAGAGATCGGACGCCTCTGTAACCTTTGCGCCGCGTGATCCACGGCTGAACTTTCCACTGTTACCCAGCTACCGCCAAGACCATTGCACTTTCTCGAGTTCCAGAAGGATTCGTACTGTTTCCCTTATTTCCTTTATATTTATTTAATTGTTTCGATGGTAATTAAACACTCTGTACTGGGTGATGGTGTAGAACGGCGTTGGGGGGAGGGGATAAAATGTTACAAGGGCAGGTCACGGTGCGGCGAGGGAAAAGAAAAAGTATGAACGCGAGATGAGATTTACCTCGATATCTCGGCTCGATTTACTCGCGACGCGACGCTGACGACGCGCGAACAGCAACTGGCCGCCTTTCGAATTCGCGGCTGGTTTGCACCTCGACGTTGGTTATCGCGCGACACGAGTACCCCCTCCTCGCGCCATTCCCCCCCTCCACCTTTGCCTCTCACTCTTCCCCTCTCCTTCGCCCGCTCCTACACTTGCTCTCTTCCTGCACTGGGAAGAGGTAAACTGTAACCCCCACCGAACGAGTCGGCTTCCCTCCCTCGCGCGCCTTTCAGTCGCTCTTTCGCCGTCTTGCGGTGCACGTTATCTTCCTCTCGCGCCCGGCTCTTCCTCTCGCGACAGAGGGGGCAGAGGACAAAGTTTCGCCGAGCAACAAATTTATATTTGCACGGCACGCTGTTATCGGGCCGCCCCCGAGCCCCCTTTCCTTTTTGCCCCATTCTTCGCGTGCATCAAATCGATTTGCCCTTGCACCTTTAAGTTCGCCGCACGGCACATCGCTCCGGGTTCTCCTCTCGGCGTGGGGTCGGCCGTCTCGCGCATGAAATGCTCGCACGTAAACCGTAGGTCACGTATCGAGCTATGCCAACAATGTTTCGCGCGGCGTGCAAACTTCTGCGGCTACCCCGTGAATGCAGTTGCGCCGGTGAAACGATACAGACGAAAAGCCCGCTACGTATGTGCGTTTCGTTCGCCGCAAAAGCTGCTCGATCCGAGTTGATCGAATTAGAAAGGTCCGTTTAATGGCCCGGCGAATTCGCGACCGTGGAATGGTTTAACGGGGAGAAAAATCAGCTTTTTGGTTTCAAGAGATCTCGCGTTATTGGACCTTTGTATCGTCGAGAAAATCTCTCCTTCTCTCCTAAGCTCTCGTCGTGTCGCAGAAGCAAGCTTCTTATCGGTGGCGACAGATAAGGAGCGACAGATAACGCTGCTAAATCTCGAACCGTTCGCAGCCACGTCGCTATTTTAAGCGATTATTAGGTTAACCCCCAGTTACTGTTACATTGCGACGCGTTCGGCGTAGAAAACTGATCCCTTTCGTTGTTACCTGGGACATTCCTCCGGCGTCGAGCTTGACGAATTATTCAAAATTCAGCGGCTTGAAGCAGCTTTTATAGAACAAAGAGCGCGAGCGGGGTAAAGTGGTTTGATTCAATTAGCAAAGCGGAAATTGAAAAACGCCACAGCTACCGTTGCACGGGATTTTTAGTTCTCCCGCGGTCGAATGGGAATTTCAGTGCCAAGGATTTCTGCAAAAATGCAAGCGTGCTTCCGGCGCATTTAACAGTCACTCGAGTCTAATCGCGTTAACACCTTAACTCGAATTACTCGCGACAACGGTGCCATTAAATTCCTTATTCGAGTATCCTCTTTCTTTGATCCCTTTTAATACGAGAAGCGAGCGACTTTCTAGTATCTGTATTAAAGAAAGAAATACTTTTTCCACCCAACAATCACGCGGCTCGCCAACTCTTTTCACGGTCGTGGCGGTAATTCCGCAGGAGAGGTAATCGATGTAAACCATGCCCTTCTTCAAGGGCCCTTTCAACGTGCGAACGACCATCGAAACGATCCTCCTTTTCCATAATGACGATCGCTGTTCTTCTCGTCCCGAACTCGGCTAATCCTCGATTTCCAGCCAAGCCCTGAACGGCAGTCGTTAACGAGGGGCAAAAAGTGGCGCGTCAGCGAGGGTGGACCGAAAAGGAGACCAAACAAAAAGCAAAGGAGCTGGTTCCCTGCGATTTTTCGAAATCCCCCAGCAGCATTTGCTAGGACCATGATTGGGGAGCATACGTTTGGATTAACCGTACACACCTTTTCCCGCCCTCGCACCCTGCGCCCTCCTCGTGTGGATTTTCCACGTTAATTAACCGGTGATTAATTATGGGGGACGGGTCTCCGATAAAAAGCCTTTCCCTCCATGCGGAATCGTGGCACGACGCTCAGTCAAGAACCGCACGATCGTTTACCGTACAGTTCCCGTCTGTTTCCCCACCCGTCCCGTCCAAATAACGAATTTTTTTTCTTGCCGCGGTTGCTCGTCCGCGTGATTCATCCGTTCATTACGTCGGTTACACTTCTATTTTCACAGAGATTGCCGTTTTCGGGGGGCGGACAGTTCGCGATTAATTCCTCTTGCGAGCCCGTTTACCAGAGACGCTATTATTCCTGGCGTTGACTGAGGCCCCCGTACGAAAATTTCATTCTAATTATACCGTGTTTCGAAGCTCGTCACGGAGCAACTTTTGCAATTCCGAGAGTCTCGCAGCCACCAGCTAGTTTAAGTCCCGGCCTGGCTTCCGCTCGGGGAGCGTTGCGGCGAATGCTAACTCCGGGCACGCGGCTCTTGAAAAATCTCGCGCGAACGATAATTCATACGCCTTCCCGGCACCCAGAAATCCACGGGAAGTTCGTCCCTGTCGATTTGATCCGTCGGTAGAGTAAGCTGCCCCGCCTCGAGGAAAACAAGTCGACGTATCGCGGCTCCTCCGCTTTCAAGCTCTAACAACCAGGAACTTACGCCTTCTATCATTCTGTCTGCACTGTCGGGGATGATACGCGGCTGTTCTGAACGGCTGACGGAATCTGGCGCGCGGCGCAGTATTTCAATTTTCAATCCTCCACGGTGGCCGAGGTGTTCTCGTTTTTAACGCGCCCGCGTGGCTATCAGCTCCGCGATAAGCGCGAGCGCTGTAAGTGATTTCGGTGACGGTTTATCGACAGGCGAAGACCGTTGCGATTCCGATTAACTCGTGGGTCATTCTTCTTCTTGGAAGCGATCGTGCGTATTGCGATACGCGATAACGCGCAGCTTTATCGCCTTTGATTACGGTAACTAGAGACTCTTGGTGGTATTTATGATTTCCCTTCTCTTGTGGTTCCCTCTGACGTTTGGTCAATATTGATTCCTCGTTTAATTTCAATTTTCACGGCTGGCTTACTTTACAATTTTCATTTCGTATCGCTTACGTGCCCCTTCTGTCTTACCTCTCCCTTTGCCCTGGGGAAATATGATTTTTGCCTTTGTATTTAATTGTAAATAATTATTTTAAAATATGACTTTTAACAGTGAGTGCAATTTTTTGTAGGTATGATGAATAATACTGGTTGAATTCAACTGCTGGTTGAATAACAGAAGCCTTTTGTTTTATGAAAAACTAGCTTTACAACTCGGCTTCGCCCGAAATTTAGGGCTTCGCCCGAAATTTTTAAAAAATTCATTTTTTGGAGGGGAAAATAGTCACATTCATCTGGATTAGCTAGGCATAATGAGCTGGGACACATTTCGTGACCACAGAGTTTACAGTTCGAATGTTTTTAGGCGACAGACAAACACACAGATACTTTCTGCATTATATATTAAGATTTACTATTCATAAAAAAGCAAGAAATCAAAAATATATAGGTCAGAGGTAGAGGTTTCTATTTTTTTAAATTTAAAGAACTCATAATATATTTTAAAAGAATCAATAAAAGACAGTCGATAAGTTTGATACTAAATTCAAACATATGTTACCTACTGTTTCACCGCTTTTTCAAAAAGTTTTACTGTTTCACCGTTTTTTATTGATTTCAATTTTCTTTTTCTACCAAATTTTCCGCTCTGGGCAGTTGCCCTGCTCGCGCCCTGCTACATCGGGCCCTGTCCCCCAAGCATTTGCAGCGTGTCGCGCATGGCGTTATGGCGGCGTCGAAATCTCGGTCGGGGAATCTCACGCGAATGATCGCCCGGTCGACTTTTCACCTTCAACTTGGCTTGGACCCTTGGCGACCGTCGGCCACCCTTCCGCCGATAAGAAACGCTTTCGATGATCGATTCGTCAAGATGTCATCCCGGTCGTTTGTCTACGACATCGGTTTCCTGCGGAGTCGGACGCCTCCGTCCCCGCCAGGTAAAATATCGGGAGGGTTGCGTTCAGGGGCTGGCTGAAATTAATCGTCTCCACGGGTATTTCCGATTTCCAGTCCTCCGATCGGCCTGTACACGGCCATGAGAAATTAGGTTGATCCCGCTGGTAATTATTTCCATTAGTACACTCGCCCGAACGTATCGTCGACGCGAATTAGTTAATCGCTGGGATTAACCAGAGACGGTGAATGGATAAAAACCTCGCGGCCGATTGGGAATCGGCAGCTGTTTGAACTTCCATCGGACGTCGCTCGCAATTTCAGTGATCACGGTCGACGGAAACGTGTCCGTAATTCACCTCGTTTTCCTCTGTACGTATATATAGGGTGACCGTACCTAATATCGCCACTCGTTATATCTCGGAAAGTAGGCACCAAAATTGATCGGTTATGCACTGAATTAGTACCTAAACATATGTAGGAAGACATACTGTAATTGTAGCGTTATGTGATCAACAATTATAGAAAGGGAAGGATTTTAGAGAATCTTAACTGTGTACAAATTTATTGGACTGCCACAAGTTTATATCACATTCGGAGGAGGTGAGTCTAATTATTCCGTGAATGCAAGAATATCTACTAAAAATACCTAATTAATGATGTACTTAAGAAATGAAATCGATTCAAGTATTTTCCGCAATGAAAATAGTATTTTTCTTTTAACAGTATGCGTGTCCTCAATACCGCCTACTAGAGAACAATGGTTTCGATCTAATGCCTGTTACAGGTTGGGTCACGAAATGTGCGGAGCAACCGATATAAACTTTATTTGTCCAATATATACACCGGGACGTAAAAAATAAACTATTTTAAAAATTTTCTTTCTACATTTTTGTAATAAAATATAATTAAAAATTGATAAAAAAACATTTATAGAGCAAGACATAATAAAAGCACATGCGAAAATGACTTTGTAAACTCATATATACATAAATTAATCAATATTTCTTGAGTAGGCTATATTAGGTACACTTTTTTCCAGGACCAGATTTTTGCATATCTTATGTTTTTTGAGTCCTAATTAAAATTTTGTAGGTTTCAACGATTTTAACTTATGCTGCATGAAAGATGAATAATTTCTCTTTACTTAGAAACGAACTGCATGCAAATATATCAATTATTATTTAATTGACAGCGATTTAACTTTGCTAAGCGATATTAGGTACAGTCACCCTACGTACAGGGGGAAACGATATATATAACGAGGTATATATTATGTAACCATCCGCCGAGAACGATCGAAGCCGGCTCCGTTCTGCCCGTGACACGGTGGGAGAGGTTCTGCCGTGTCTTTGAAGCGAGCGCGACACAGCCACTCGTGTTTTCCTGCGCGGCGGCCGAGAGTCGGCTGATTAATTCCGCGTCACGTTCGCTCGTTAAATCATAGTCCGTGGGCCCCGATCAACAAGTGTTACTTCTCGGACGCGGCGCGCGGAAACACTCGGCGGGGGAAAAAAGGAAAGTCCGTCGTGCGGCCGCGGTTGGCAGGGATTCAACGGGCATCGCGAGTCCCCCGCGACGAAAAGTGAATGGGATAAGATGGTGACTGGCTGGGGATCGCGCTACCGCCCCACCTGACCGGCAACTGGGTTGCCTGAGTTAAGGGTTGCTGGCCTCAACGAGGTCTGGCAAAAATCAAACGAGACTGAATGGTTTCAGTAATGCAATATCCCAGTTAAACAGATTATAACAGCCGTTCGGCACAGTTTTTGTGGCTATAACAGGCGCTTGAACGTTCAAGTTTTTGCATCGCGAACACTTTCGTAGAATGCAGTGTGTATGAGAACACTAGTGTGGCGCAGGATTAAGGGACTACTTAAGTAGACAGTCAAATTGCTCGAATATCAAGGATTTTTTTGCGAATTACTTACAAGGAGATGAAAGTAAACACAAACAAAAAGTAAAAAAATTTGTTTTTGGTTACATGTCTATTTTACTAATGCCGCCACACGAGTTCGATTATACAGTGGTTTATGTAGAAAAAGTGTCTTTGGGTTTTGCCTTGATATTGAGCTGAAAAATAAAGATACAACGGTTCCCTTGGAATGTGTTTCTCCTAGAACCTGTAATTTTTGCGTGGATCTCCGAAAAAAGAATAGAACCGTAATTATTAAAATAGCGACTTTCGATTGATTTTCGGGGTGCACAGATGGTTGTACTTTTTTATATCACGGAAATTGGAACTTTTACATTTTAATGTTGAAGTACCTACATTCCAGAAAGTAATATATTTTTAATATGCTGTAGAAATTTCAAGTCGATCGAAACCTCGGTTTTTTCACAATCGGGGTAAAAAAATCTACACATTATAGTATTAATAAAAATTACCCAAAAGTACTAGCTACAATTTGCATTCATCTCCTCGCAATTAATTCACAAAAAATATTTGATTTTCGAGCGACATTTGACTGTCTACTCCTCTTAAAATCGAGTGACGTATTAATCTACGTATCACGCGGGCTATGCCTTCAATCCCGTTTCCTTTTTGCCCTGCCACCTGCATAGCCTGCGGGTTCTTCGCCATCGATCTTTCCAACAGCTTTTTCATTTTGCGTACCTGGAAATAACTCGAAAGAACTCGAGTGTCTCGTGCCCGAGGACGTTCATTGACAAGCATTTGATGTTTAATCACGATACAACCGCTGCGTGCATTTTATTTCGTACCGTAAACTGGGCGAACATTGGCAGTACGGGGTGGGCAACATTGGCATCTACTTAACATCTATTAAAAAGGAAAAGGAAAAATTTTTATGCATTTTCACACTTTTAGTGCAATCACAAACGATGCAATGTTATAATAGGATACCTAAACCAAATTTAAAAATATTATTTAAAAAATAAAAAATATAAAAGAGGGTGCATTGAACATAAAAAGAAACAAATTGAGGCAGTGGGAGCAACAACCGACCCACCCACATTTTTTTCTTTTTATGTTCAATGCACTCTCTTTTATATTTTTTATTTTTTAAATAATATTTTTAAATTTGGTTTAGGATTAGGATCATTTTTTTCGAAATTAAGTTAGTAGCAATAACGTGTTGCAATAGATTCTACTAATTATATTAAATAGGAAAACATTTTTTTTTAATGTGGGTTCATCCATTGTCGCTCTCACTGCCTCAATTTAAATGTTAATGTAAGTTCAGATGTGGTAAAACTTTAGCTATTTAGTGCTATTTATATACGATGTGCCAACGTTACCCCGTTACCCTATTCACAAAAGATGGAATGATATGATAAGACACATAAAACAAATGTAAAAATGTTAATTTTTATATTATATAGCAAAATATCCCAACAACATGTCAATGTTCTCCCAGTTTAGGGGGTCATCAATGGGGTTTATCAAGCCACGTTGTGTATCGAGACGGTAATCCTCGGTTGCGGCAGCATCGGCCGATCGTCGCGGTGGTCCGCGTTGATCTGAAAGGGCGCCAGCCGTTCGGCGGCGTCTCGGCTGCGTCTCGGCTGCTTCCCACCAGCAGTCGTTCCCGCCGTATTCCATCGACGCGAGTTCTCGATGGGTCCAATAACCCCGGTGGCAGACCTTTGGCGACGATATCGTTGTCCCTCCTCTGGGGGGCAGGCCGCGATCCAGATGGACCGTCGGCAAGATCACGGATTGCTATTTCCGTTTCCGTGTCCATTCTATCCGCTTGTACCGCAGCTGTGCTCCCGTTGTTTTTCGGCGCGGATGATTGCTTCGTTATTTTCTGTTCGATTAGATTTTGCTTTTAGCTCGAGCCAGGAAACACGACTGCACGGTGCGCCGCTGAAAAAGAAATACTTTCCCCAATCTTCCGCAGGCACCGTGTACGTGTTTTGTGATGTCGTTGACGGAAGAAAGGCGGCGGTTGCCCGTGAACGAAATTTCACCGCCCTTTGTGCCGCGGGAGCGCGGAATCGCGTCTCATTTCCCTGTGACTTTTAATGATTCACGGCTCAACATTTCAAAGCGTACACACCGCGGGAGAAAATGCTCGCGGTTCTCTCATTTTTTTTCCGTTTTCGGCGGCTGGAAAATAGAGATAGAGGAAAATATGATGCCTCTAGTAAACGGAGCCGTTCGTGGATTTCAAAAGATTCGCCCGGCGCGCAAAAAAGAGGCGGCATAGTGGACGGGCCTCCTGCATTAAAAACACCGCGCAGCTTTCCTCTGTTCAGGAACGTTGACCCACTGCCCGAGGATGTATTTCACGGCTTGTTTCGCAGCCACTGGGGGAAATGTGCCGCGAGCTGGGGAAAAGTTTGCGGCTTGACCGCGCGTCGTAATCGATGCGTTGTTTACACACGCCGAAACAACTATTTAGCAGAGAATGATGGAGAGCTCTGTGGCGCTGGGAACTCTTTAATCCCTCATGGACCCGATACTCCCAAATCGGTTGAACAGAGAACCAAATCGGAACACTCGAAAAATTGCGTAACGCCCATAGAAGACGAAAGGAAGAGTGCTAAAACTTTTCACGAATTCACCTTCAACGGAGAATACTTTTTACTTTCTAAGAATCACCCTCTATCGTGGCTATCAGTGTTTCCACTGCTCTCAAGTTGTTTAAAGTTACTGCGGAAGCGACTCGCAGTAAAAAGGTAGAGCTTCGCTCAGTGGATGCATCATGTGCCGAGTACATTCGCCAGGACGACCATCAAATCGTTAAGTATCCCTCTTTAACCGAGGAAGAAGGGGGCCGTTTAACGGTAGAATCGTGCCTTTCGCGTCGGCTGTTGGAGTGAATAAATAAACGGGCTGGAGAGAGTTGGATTGAGTAGATCCAGGTGGACAAAGACAAATTAGGTGAAGTTAGCAAGATAGAGACTGGGAGGGACAGCGGGCTAGTGTGGCAGGGGGTGAGATACGGGACGAAAGGGATCGTTGGTGGACGACCGCAACGGCGAAACCCGAAATTCCGAAGCCAGACGTTCAGCGCTCGCCAACGGCAACGGGGCCATAAGTGTAACGTTTCGCAGCGACGTGCGCCAGCGGCTCGGCTATATTATATACGGTGTTTCTCGCCGGAAGTTATAATTGTTTGCCGAGTTTCTCTGACGCGCGATCCCCCCCGGGAAGAGCAACGATGTATCCCCCTCGCGTTTTCGAGAACACCTTGTTCGAGGACTTTGTTGCTGGTGCAGTGACGTTTTTGCTCGCCTCGCTCGTCGACAGCCTCGATTACGCTTTGTCATACGATTTCGCTTTGAAGCTCCCCCCGGATGCAGGGAATAGGTGCGCCGCGGCTATAAAAGGTGCGATTTAATTCATCAGACCCAGGTATCTGCATACTAATTGCTCCCAGCCGAGCGAAGCCTCGGAGAACAGCCAGCGAATATCGTTTCGGGGACATTTCGCGCGGTCGGGGACGAATTCCGAAATGTTCGTTGTTGAGCGACACCACGGTAACACCTTCGAGGGGTGTCGAATTAAAATTAGGAAATATGTACTTTTTTCTTCCAGTCGATCGCGAAAGTTCGCGATGGAAGGTGGAAGGAAGATTTATTCGCGCGTGGCACGTGGATCACGGCTCGTTCTTCCGTACTTCTCGGTGCGCCCCGGTGCGCTTCGAGGGCGGAAAAAATATTGGGACGCCCGCGTGGAAGTTCGAGATTCCGCACACTTGCGCTCAAGAAAAATACTAACGATAAATTTGCCGTTTTCCTACTTTGCCTGTTCTCTTGCAACCCCAGGCACCCGACCTCGGCCGCCATAGGTTGGCCGGTCGTAAAATCTAATATTTCTCGTCATATTTCAGATGCACCGGCTTTCTCGATCGCGCCGTCGATGGAGAACGCGTTGTAAATTGCGCGTATAAAAGTCCTCGTAAACCAACGGGCGCCGATAATTCCTGAAATACCTGGGAATTATCGTGGCCTTCTTTCTGTCGCGCTGCCACCGCCGCCCGTTAAACGGTAATAGATTCGGCGTGCTCGTGATACTTGTAAATGAAACGCGAAAGGGCCATTTCGTTTTCCCCTGGGTCAGCCGTTTCCCTGCTTGTTCCCAGCACAATAAGAGATGCAATTTCGTTGCTTTATGGGCGCGGAGGTTAGCGATTCATTTCAGACAGCCATTGCGCGTACGTATATATGCGTGGGGGATGGTGTCGTAAAGAGGGACAGAAATTTCTGCCTCATCCCGCTGTTTTTCCATCGCGACGCTCCTGAAACGGGAAGCAGCGCGCGTGACGCGCAACCGTGAGTGCGTGCATAAATATTTATCCACGGGACCGATGCGTGTGGCCTGCCTCTCGAGTTTAACTTGTGACGGGGGTACAATCAAAATGGGGGTCCCGCGGGGGAGATCTCGGAGTCGTGGCGCAGGACGGGGATGATTCTGACTTGTAGGATATGACATAAATGACTCCCGATTTCCGGGACATGGCATTTGCCAAGTTTTTAATAAAAAAAGTGTCTTGTTGTCTGAATATAGAGTAAAACACACTGAAAGTTTTGCAAAGATTTGCTTTATGTTTGTTGAGAAAATTATTCTTAAAAATGCACCGTTTTTTCAACGTCCTAAATCAGGTTTCCCCCTTTAGGGTTTAAGCTCAGTCAGGAGGCTGAAAAGGGTGTGATTTGTGGGATTTTTTTCTCAGAAACTATAAAACCTTTATTCAAATTCCTTTTCTTTTTGTTTGAAAGGTAGTACATTTAGCTATATCTCTGAATTTGGGGGTTCAAAAATATTTATTAATAACAAAGTTATTTACGATCTCCTAGATGTCCTGTTCAAAAGGAGGGTTTGCGGTGACCACGATTACTCGCAAGTCGATTATCTAAAATCGAAAATTCAAAAAAATTTTAGTTAATATATTAAATTATCTAGTCTTTAGACGAAGGAATTTTCTTTCTGTTGCATATTTTTTTTTAATTAACGAAAATTAAGTTATGTTGTGGCCATTTTACATTTGTCATTTTGTCGTAAATCAATATTTCGAAAAACCCTTCGTCCAAGGACTAAATAATTTAATATATTAACTAAACTACTTTAAATTTTCGATTTGAGATAATCCACTTCCGAATAATCGTGGTCACCGCAAATTCCTCCTTCGAACAGGACATCTAGGAGATTGTAAATAACTTTGTTATTAATAAATATTTTTTAACGCCAAAATTTAGAAACATAGCTAAATGCACTACCTTTCAAACAAAAAAAAACAGATTTTTGAATAAAGTTTTATAGTTTCTAAGGAAAAAATTCCCAAAAATCACACCTCACTGAGCGTAACCCCTTAACACATTACGTTTACGAGATCATCCCCATCGCGTTCTACGAGGCCTTAGTCATTTCCGATATACCCTACGCACCTATTCCAAATCTAGTCAATAGTTTTGCCAACTCCATATCTACATGATCCTACTTTACTCTGCTTATACTTTCACAAGAAAATTATCACTGCCTTCTGATGACCCAATTTCACGCAACCGAAATTTCTTTCACCTGAAATTTAGACCTCAGAAGGCTGTCCGCGAAATAATATGAATTTCCTGTAACAACGGACCACCAGTAACGCGGTATCCATCACTGTCGGTCGATCGTTCCGATCGTGGTTCACGTGCCCGACAAGAAACGCAGGATCGTGGAAATTGCCACGAGCTATAGCCGGTACGTGCTCGGCTACTCCCGCGTTATGTACACATAGGCAACGCTTTTTTCCGTACCCCGTGCAATTATCCTGCTTCGCAATCGTGGTTGTTCATTAAGGATTCTGATCGACGCGGCGTGAGTGGCCGCGGGGGCTTATGCTAACAAGTGTGTCGAGAAACGAACCGCATTTCTGAATCTTCCAGCCCCTTTCTTCCCAAGTCAACCTCGATCGATAGAGTGTAGCATATTAGATGGCAGATAGGGTAACAGTAATTCAGGCTCGTTAAAAGAAAACAATACACCTCGTGTCATACACAGCAGCGACGTGTAGAAAGTGTTCCAGCGACCAACGAATTCACCGCTGCGACCGAATCAGATACAAAGAATTGCGAGAACCGCGCTGGTCAATTTACTAGTCGAGGGTTAAAGTCGCTAATGGTTTTGCTCATGGAACGGAAAGGAAAAAATTGGGAAACGCAGACACGTGTTTTTCGCGATGCACACGCCGGCAAATGTTTTCATCGATAGGGGGAACAGGGACATTCATAACCGTGTTCATTGCATGTTACGATATCGCAGTCCGTGCTCTCTTTTTTTTCCATGCGCCCACGCGACTCTGTGCCTCCCTCTATCCCCCCTTTTCGGGGTTTATCGCCGCGACCCACGAGGCCGGGCGCGTTACGAGCGGCGCGCGTTGCAAGAGGACACTGGCGTGCTCGTAAGTGGCCCGGCGATTTTTTTCTAATGGGTAGCGTTACGAGGGTAGTAACGGCGAAAGGGAAGGGAGAACGTGACCTGTAAAAAATGTGTGTCGCGTATTAGTTGTTTAACGAGCCGCGCGCATGTTAAGTCACGCGCGCCCGGTGAATGGCGAATAAAACGGATAAAACCGAGCGCGGATAAGGCTCTCGCCGTAAACAAAAGGGAAAAACGGTTTCCACATTGGAAAAAAGCGTAAAAATCTCTCGGCGTTTTTCTCTTCCTAATGGCTGTTTAATATCGCGTCAACTGCTGACTCTGGATATTAACGGCGCGTTTATGATTCACCTTTGTGTGTTTTATTACAGAAAAGTTGCTAGGGCCAAGATTCTTTTGATCCTCGTTGAAACTATTCTTTAAGGGGATCCTGTAAAGTAACTGCACGTTTTTCAATGCCATCTTCGGGAATTTATTTAACAAAAACTGTAGGTTTATACTATCAGGTGTTTCACCTGCGTATTAAGCTGTGCTTGATGTAATACTCAGAATTTTCAGGGGCTTCTTTATCGCATATATACATAGATATAGTGTGGCCGTACCTAATATCGCCTAGCAAAAGTTTAATCGCTGTGAATTGAATAATAATTGATATTTCTGCATGCAATTCGTTTCAAAGTAAAGTGAAATTACTCATCTTTCATGCAGCATAAGTTAAAATCGGTGTAACTTACAAATTTTTAATTAGGAATTAAAAAACGTTAGACATACAAAAATTCGGTTCTGAAAAAAGTGTACTTAATATCTCCTACTCAAGAAATATTGATTAATTTATTTATATATGAGTTTTTAAAGCCATTTTCACATGTGTTTTTATTATTTCTTGCCAAATAAATTTTTTTTATCAATCTTTGATCATGTTTTTATTACAAAAATGTAGATAGAGGATTTTTAAAATATTTTATTTTTTACGTTTGGATGTAGGTACATATTGGACGAATAAAGTTTATTTCGGTTGCACCGCATATTTCGTGACCTCATCTGTAACAAACATTACCTACATCGAAACCATTGTTCTCCGGTAGGCAGTATTGGGAACACGCATACTGCCAAAAGTAGAACGCTATTTTTATTACGAAAAATATTTGAAACGATTTCATTCCGCAAGTACATCATTAATTAGGTATTTCTAGTAGATATTCTTGCATTCGCAGAATTATTAGATTTACCTTCTCCGAATGTGATGTAAAATTGTGGCAGTCCAATAAATTTTTACACTACTAAGATTCTCTAACATACTTCCCTTTCTGTAATTGTTGATCACATGACGCTACAATTACAGTATGTCTTCCTACATATGTTTAGGTACTAATTCAGTGCATAACCGATCAATTTTAGTGCCTACTTTGCGAGATATAGCGAGTGGCGATATTAGGAACATGGTGGATATTAGGTACGGTCACTCTAGTCGGTGGCGCAAGTTTCTTCAAAAATATTCTTCATCCAAAATGGAAAAACTAAGGTTTACTTTCTTTATTATGGTTGTCGCTATCAGGGCCGGCGTGAACTTCTGCGGAGCCACGTTCTAAAATGTTGCGGGGCCAAACAATACGTATTTCTATGTACTTCTAAATTTTACAATAATAAATATCTATGCACGGGGCCCCGCAAAATTTACGATGAGGTTTCCGCGGACTGCGGGGCCATTTACCCGCGTCGCGCCGGCCCTGGTCGCTATGGTTAAAAAACGAACAATTACACTAGAGTACCTACCCCCTTAAGTGTAAGTATTTCACCTGACGATCAAGAATCCTGTAATTTTGAGTCTACATACAATTACTGCGTCCTCTCTTCCACGAATTGTAAGATATCTCGCGAAAACCGTGGTCTTCGTTTCCCCGAAAATATGCCTCACGTGGTGCCCGAGCCTTGCCGGAGCAAGGAACGTGAATTGCATCGTTACCCGATGCTCGTTTCATCGAACCATTCGCCCATCTAAATCGACCTTGTTTACCGAGCTCTCGAACGGGTAGGAAGCTCCGAGTTCCAGCTCTCCCCAGGGACTTCCTTTCGGAATTCGTCGAATCTTTTCGCGATCCTCGGCCGCAATCGTCGTAACGAGAATCGGGGCCAGGCTAACTGCGATGGTTAAGAGTAGCAGCATTGTACAGGGTCGCTGGTAGGTGGAGGGGTTGAATCGGATGGAAGGAAGCCGGGAATTGAGCTTCCCTTTTACATTAAAGCGCGGAACTCTTTCGCGGAATTGAAATAGTAGGTGGGTACGTCGGGAATAGGTGGTACGTGGCGTAGGAAGAGCTACGAAAGCTGGATACCGGGGCGAGGGGGATTGGGACGGCAAAGCGCGCAAAGGGAGAAAGGGAAGGCGTCTCTCGCACGGAGTAATTAAAACTCTGAAAGTCCCTAAGTCGCCTCAGACTGCGCGTAATTTGCAAACGCGCTCCTTCGCCCTCGCGTGCGCGCTGTGAAGTTAGAAAACGGACGGGCGCGGAGTAGAGGCGCCTCGGCCCGAGGAGCGGAGAGGGTAAAGGAGGGCTGAGACTTAGCGCCAACACTGCACCTACACCCTTTTTCTTCCACCCTGCTTCCCAACCGCCGCACTCCTAGGTTTTCACCTTGCCGCCCCGTGCACGCAGCTTCTGCGTGAGTTTCCCCATTTCCCCACCCCGTTTCCGTTGTTTACGCGCCTTTTAGTCTGGCCGCTAAGCCCCCTTTTCTCGCTGCTTTTCCCCCGTTTCCCGTTTCACCGGGATCCTTGTCTCGCGGTCCGGCCCGGCGTTTGATGCTTTAACGCGCCGGGGCCCTGAAAGCGAACGACAGACCGTGGCGCGCCCGCGCGCCTTCTCGTCGATTTACGTCGGTGGTTCCGCGGCGGGGGGCGGTGGGTGTCAGGAAGCGAGGTGGAGCTTTTAAAAAACCGAATACACCGAGAGTGTCGGGCGTCGAAAGGGTGGATGCAACTCTTTGAAGCTCGATATCCGCGCGCGGGGACATTTTTATCGCGCCACGAGCTCCGGCGACACGGAAACTGTACCACCAACTGGCGACGGAATCGTCGAGCCGACGATAAAGTTGCAGCGAGCTGCGCCAAGTCGCGGGGTTTCTAACGGACCTGGCATATCTAAGTTCGTGTTCGACATCGAAGGAAACGGACATGGAGAAATCAAAGGGGAGGACAATCGCAGGGAAAAAATCCACGGGTACCTAAAACGGGCCAAACAGCCAGCGACTCTAATTAAGGATGTATTGGACGTACAATATCAGACAAAAGTTGAAATTCTTGAATAGCTACGTCTTACGCATAGTAAATCTAGATGTAAGGAATTCGAACGACAGTTGGAGTCTTATTTTTAATCCTGGGAAGGTATTTTTCACTTTACAAATGCTTTCTCAAGCATTATTTGCTAAACTTTTGGCAGTGAAAATGCCCAGAATTCACAATTTTATCAAGTTATAATTTATTTCTTTAAAACGGTGTAAAGAAAAGAATTGAAACTCGGCAGATATTTTCATCTACCCATATACTGCATGTACAAAAAAATTTAAAACATTGGTACTATTTCTCCAACATTTTTTCAGATGATTTATTCGTCAAGATCGTCTATTTCCATAAGAGTACGTGTAAAAACAGTGAAAATTAAAATCGTTATAACTCAGTAACCGTTTAGTGAATTGGTTCAGGAAGGTTAAAAAGAACAATCTCACGAATTTTCATCAATCGGGAACTATTTTGAAAATAGGTCCAATACATCCTTAAACCACGTTGCTCGCGGCGAACGAACACGTGAGAGACAAGATGAAAGTGGAAAAGGAGAGTGCAAGAAGGGTCGAAAACGCGTAAGAATCTCTAACATTCGGGGAGGATCAACTAACGAGCATTGAAACTGTATTGGCAAAGGCTCTCGAAGACGTCTTCTCGTCCTGCAACTATTTTTCCTATCCCGTGCAGATTTCGACAATTGACTGCCGAGCGCGGGGGATCGTAAAACCTGTATTGAGATCGCGCGGGAGATCGCGTTTCTTTTTCTCGCAGCGCAGCGGAGGACGAATATTTCCGCACGCTGTCGATTTAAATTGCTATCGGGGCCAATTCGCGGGGGTTACGACGCGTTAAATGGCCCGTTCGATGACTTGCCCGATTTTCGACACGGTGCAAAGTATCGCACGGTCGATCACTTTCGCTTTGCCGGCTTTTCCCTCCGCCGTTTACGCCCGGTGGAGTGCGATCGCGCGCGAAACGGATCCCCGCGCCGCGAAATATATCTGGCGGAAGCTCGCGCTCGACAGTAGTTACTGCGAAATCGCGGAGAATAGGCGTTCAGGATCGACAGGACGAAAGGATGGAGGGGAGGACGGAGGGACGTAAAAATCGAGTGGCTCGGCACCGGCGGGGGATGAGAACTCGTGTAAAAAGGAGGATTTCCAATATCACGTCGCTCAGGCATCTTTTGGATCGGCGTTAATGGTCTCTTCCATTCCCGTCACCCTCCAGCCACCCTTCACCGCCATTGGATCTCCAGATTTTTTTTATACATATATACCTACCCTCCTTTTTTTCATCGTTGAATCGCGAGGTTCGTTTCCCATCAATTGGAGTCGTAACCTCGCCGTGGATAAATTGTACCAGTGTCGGCGCCGATATATAATAACGACACCGGTATCCCGCGCGGAAAGAATGTGAGACTCCCTTAATGACTGCAACCCCCGTCGCAGCGGCAACCGCTCTTTGTCGCGGCTCGTATTTCGCGGGCGCCGCGGCAAGGGATCGCGAAAACTCGCCCGTCGAATTTATTTTCTGTTGCTCGGAAAAAGTACCTACGCTTTTCCGAGCGGACATCGGCCGCTGTGCTACGCTGTTCCATTGATTTCTCCTTTTGTCAGAGAATATCGCGCTCGCGTCTCGACACAGCCCCGCTGTGTTTTCCCCGCGACGGGGGACATTATTCGGCGCTTTTTCCGCGACGGATTATCGGCCCCGTTCTTTCAGCGGCGGAACATATTCACGGATTTGCCCCGTAAATGCGTTGAATAATGCCAGCGGCCCCGACAAACAGAGGCGCGTCCGCGTCTCTCTATAATTAAATATCGGCGCTGGCGTGTTACGGGGCCGCGTTTTAATCGGCTTTGAAGCCGTCGATGAATGGAATTTCGCGGAACCCGCGCGCTCCCCCGATCGCCCCTGTTTCTTTTAGCTGCACGCGGAAGCAGACGTGATCCCTTTTTCCCGCTGCTGCTGGCGCAAACGCGGATATACACGGGTAATAAAGATATAGTGACGTCATAAATCGGACGCTTAAGCGGTGACATCAGTTAGAGATCCTCAGATAGGAATTCCCGGGGCTGTGTGTACGGTTTTAGGATTCAGCGCGTCCATGAATGGGATCAATGGGAAGGGAATGAGAGGTGAAGATGTATGCTACGTGTGATATCAAGCAAGCTTTGACTCCTTCAGACGTTCTTCTTTAACGCCCGGCTGATTTTACGACTTTACTGCATCCCTGCCAACAAGATTGCACGCGAGTTCTTGGCGCGTGTACTGTGAATTTACGAGTGACACGGGACTTCGGATTTCGATAAAAAGTTAATCATGCACGGGCAACGAGTATCGATCGGGAGGGGGTAATAAATCGAGGGACGGGGCATGCTTGTTCCGCGCAACCTGCGATCGTATATCAACGATGGCAAGGCTTTATGACACGGCTTTACGCCTTCAATCGAACTTCTTCTTGTCGAACGGCGAATGCGTAATTATTTTATGGTTACTGTCCGTTCAGTGGATCACTCTGCCTACTAAACGAAATTTGTCGAGATAACTGTGAACAAGCGTGTGTACACGCAGTGATATGCTGTGGTATTGTTACTGTGTTAATTATATGAATTATTGACTATAAATTTAATACCACTGCTCTCGTAATTATATTTTCGAACTCGTTAAGGAGTTAGGATTTTAATAAAACAGTTCGTGCGGAGCTCGCCACGAGGTGGTTCGAAACTTGTGATCAATGGTAGACTACACATAAAATTGAATTTAAACCTTTAAATTATTAGACGCGGCAAACCGTTCTGGCGCCAGGAGAAATATTTATTCGTCGCAATTTAGAACGCGAAACTTCCCCCCGAGCAATCAGACGCGTTCCTAGGGCCTCCCATTAATTTCGATGAACTTCGAGGAGGGCGTTAAAGTTTGTGTTAAAAGATGGAAGAAGGGCCAAGTATTTGCAAGTAGGAGGCCCTTAATTTTACTCCTCTGAGCGGTTAGTTTACACTCGCAACTATTTTCGTTAGGTACATTCGGCGACTAAGCATTTCCCACTGCGCGAAAGAATTCTCCTCTAATGTTCGCTCTTAAATTACTACTAAATCGTTTCACAAGTCTCTACACAGTCTATAAACAAGTTCTGTATGTATATTTTCCATTCAAAGAACTTTAAGCGATTTTCGACTTGAGATCTAATCTTCTTAGTGTCTAAGTAGTTAACGCTCGCGATTCGTGTGCCCACTAGGGTGGAGTAAATTTTTTTTTACTATTTCGCCAACACTGTATGTTTAATTTTTGACCCTATACTAAAGCATTATTCACACCAAAAATTAATAAGTTACTATATCATCCTCAAGTGGTGCATGGTAAATTAAAAAAAACTTATAGTCTTTATAAATTTTTTACAAATCACGTATTCTGCACTTTCGTTAGTGTCCTCTCTCGCTCTAGCAATTGATGATTTTTATTTCTAATGATTCAAGGCCGAGATCATATATTGTCCGGTCCGAACTTGTCACGCGAATAGCGATCGAAGGGAAACTGACCCCCTCCGGACCTTGAGTCAGTAGAACTAATAATCAACAATTGCTAGAGCGAGAGAGGACATTAAGGAAAACGCAGAATACTTGATTTGTAAAAAGTTTATACTCTTTAATAAAGACTATAGTTTTTTTTTAATTTACCATGCGCCACCTGAGGATGATATAATAACTCATTAATTTTTTGCATGAATAATGCTTTAGTATAGAGTCAAAAATTAAACATACAGTGTTGACGAAATTGTCAAAAAAAAAAAAAATTCACTCCCACATTACCCAGCCGGAACTGCACATGGCCTGACAGTAACGCAACCCTTCGAGCTTCGAAAAATCGGGGCGATTTTCTCCGGTATCGTAGAAGTTACGAGCGCCGTCGTTACTGCGTTCGGTTCCGCGAACAAACTCGCTAAGTTTGTAAGTTCCGCGAGTTTCCAGATAAAACTACGGCCGTGGGAGAAAAAGCGCGCGCCAGCACGCAATACCCTCTTCCGTTCGGAGGTAAAGCAGACTTGCACGTTCGATCATCCTGTCAATAATACCCTGCTCGGTGGCCCTCCTCGCATCCCGTTATTGTTTCCCTCTCAATGCAGCTTCTACTTTACGTAATTCGCTAATCTCATTACGAACTCGGTGGGTCCTGGATGAACGCAACTTCAACCCCCACTCCCATCGGCTCCTTGAGAATCAAAACAGCCCGGTAAATGCACTCCTGGCCGATGAAATACGCGAAACGTCGCGGCGCCTCGCAAATCCTCTGTTGCAGGGGTTTGCGTCGATCGATAACGAGACTTCCGTTTTACAATTAAGGTCGGCCACATTCCCGCCCTATACTTTATCGAAGTGCAACTGCACACGGTACCTGGCCCGCTGGATATATACCGTAGGATGGATAGCAATAATTTCGACGCGGGCTATCATTTCGCGATCGTGAAGAGAGTTAAAGTGGTTTCCGTTCCTTTCCCCGTAGTGACGATGGGGAGCCTAAAGGTAATAATTCGACGAGGCCTTACGTGAAGTTTCTGTAACATCGTGTTAGAGCGGTTTATGGCAGTTCGCGATACTGTGACGTTACTGCGTCGGTGGAAATTGGCGGGTGAAGTAATTGGCGCCGCGTAGCGCTGTCTTTTTTTCAAAAAAATTCGAAGCTGACGAATTATGCTCCTTTCATTAAAATTCAGGCAGCGGCGGGGTTTTTCCCAAAAATTAAAAATTATACATTGCGTGGAAGTCGGTGCTAAATATTCAACTTTGAACATTTCTGTGTTTCGCCAGCTCTAAAGGGGAGTTAAAAAAGGGCGCGTTTCAAAGATATTAATTATGGTTCCCTCATAAAGGGAGGTAACTTTTATCTCGTCCTTTGACATTTTCACGTGGCAATATTAAAATACGACGGCCTTGCCAAGCCAGCTTTCATTTACACTCGCTACGTTATCCTCGTTTTTCCATGTTTATTCCCGCTGCCGGCGCGTACCGTTTCGAATCGGTTTCTTTATTACTGAAAATATAGCCGTGCACGGGAAATCCTTGTAACCGTTCCCATCGAGACGTACGATCCCCGTATTCGCGGTGATAAATATTACCGTCCGACAACAATGCGTGCCGCGGACGTCTATTACTCGCATGCAAGAAAGAAAGGATTTATCGATGGTATCGCAACGGGTGGCTGAGAAATCCAGCATCTTTTGTCGCGGGACGTGTCGCCATCGGTGCCCAAAGCGATCGTCCTTCGACATCGATATTTACTCGCACGGTGCTCCGTTCGCTTTCGTCCTGCACCGTGCACGGGCGCAGAAGGGCCGAGGATTTATCTTTATATGGAATGGACACATCCTTTCGCAAATACACCGCTCTTCGGGAAAATCGCGAATGCTTCCTCTCTTCTTTCATGCAGGAATATTAAAATGTAACATGTGCGCCTTAAGGTCTATGCACACGATCAGTTCAGGCAGTGTCAGTGGGAAAAAGTATTATTTCACGCTCGCCCTCGTTGGTTACTGACAATGAGGCAAAGAGATTATTAATTTATATTTGTGCGTAGAGCTTTAATCTCTAGGGAGCTTTTAAGAAAAGGATTTTCAACGATTCCAGTGGAATTAGTGCACGATCGATGCGCCTTTGGATTAGGGTTGTAACGAATATTCGAATAATTCGAATAATTTTGAATACGATTTCTTTACTCTTTACCCTTTACTCTTTTTGTTTATCCTTGTAAATCAGGTGTCCTTTTTCCATGGGAGTACCTAATACAGACGATTAATAATAATAAAAAAAATCGAATACGAGTAATTTCTTTGGCTATTTTAATTCGAATAATTTCTTCAAATATTCGAATACCAGAGAATTCGAATTTGCGATTCGAATAATCCTGATTATTGGAATATACGAAGGAATTACTCGTAATACTCTGGACGCGGGATGGAAGTAATGTCCCCTTTTTTCACCATTTTTATCGGACGCAATACGAATTCGTAACTGGAAGTAAAAAGTTGGATCGGTCCCGCGACCAATTTTAGCGATGGCGAATCGCGCGGCCGCCGGGCACGGAATCACGTCGCATCCGGGTAGAAAGTCGCCGCGTTAACGTACCATTTTCCCCGGTGAATGCGGACGAATTAAAAAGAGCAGCTGCGAGTCCACTCGATCATATTTTGATCGGTTCCATCCGACCTGAAGCACCCCGTTGCCGGCCGTAATCCCAGGCCGCGAATTCGCTCCGTCGTTCCGCGCCGTACGATGTCAATAACCGCTATTCTGCCAATCAAATCCGTCTCGATCGTTAGCAGGAACGTTCTCGTTGCTTTCCTTCATACGCGGCGCTACGACTTCGTCCAGTTTTCCGACGACTTTAATCATCGTTGGATCGAGTCCTGCAAGTAACACATGCACCAGGTTCTCGTTTTAGGTCGGTGGAAAAGTTCGTTCGCTCACTGTCAGGTGATGTTAGGTGTACAGAAATATATTTTTTACTACCCCTACTTGTATTGGGGTTGGTGCACGTGAAATTTCCGATCGGGAATAGCGAAAAAATTCCTTTATATATGGTACGGATACAATAACAATTGCTAACACTGGCTGACGACTACAGAAATATCGCAGAAACTCAAAAATGTAAAATAAATAAAGTAGTTTAAAAGCAGGAATTGTTTTCAATCGCATATGCGCATAGGATGCAAAATGCACTAAAAAGTAAAATATGATTTTTTCTATTATTTAATCTACGAGTCTCAATTTGTTTAAGTTGGTGCCAGATTTACATAGTGCAAATGATGAGGCGTCGAATTAAAGAATATGGGAGTCGTAGATTAAATAAGGGAAAAAATATTTACTTTTTATTTGCACTTTTATTTTTTTGAAGTCGGTTTTGATTTTTTTTAATATTTATAATTTTACCTTTTTAGTTTTATATATAGTGGCACAACATTGTGAGGAGATATGCGCGTACGTGCATAAACTATTTAATAATAATAAGGTGACAATAGTTTCTATTATTAATCACAACTGGCAAAATATTTGGCCAATATTATCACCGGCGCATCGCCCTCTTTCGAATAAAAAAAAGATCATAAAAATCGGTCCATATGCAGAGTAGTTACGCTGGGACAAACATAAAAAAATAAACAAAAATACATACGGCTCAAATCTATAACCTCCTCCTTTTTGAAGCCGGTTAAAAGATGGCAAAAGGTCATACATACCCAAGGAAAATACTTTGATTAAAAAAATATAATATATTTCTACGTTTCATACCCAAAGACTCCGATTCAATACAGCAAACAAACTTTTGCAGCGACTTAATAATTTTCCCCGAGCTACCAGTCACATCAGTGGAACCCGATAATTTATACCAAAGAATTCCATCAAAAATCACCATCAAACTAAATCCCCCGTCTAAAGATTCAATCCCCTCCCGATGTTTCTGCCCCGTCGCCGGCGCAGGTTCAATCAAACATTTTCATATCGCGGGCGAATCTTCCCCCCGCGGACAAACACGCGAGAGGGTCGGCGCAGGGATGCGCGGACGTTATAATTGGCACGTGGAACGCGTGCACGTACCGCGGCTTTGTGTATTTGAAAAGGGAACGTGGACCGTGCGGTCGATGATGTTCCATCGATCGGATGAGGGTTAGCGGGTCCCCCGCACCTCGCTCCTCGGACAGTACAAATTATGCACCGCGGATGCAAAGTGCATGGGGAACGAGGTTCGCGCTTCGATGCCCCCGAACGCACGGGATTGCATTCCTCCGCTACGTCCCGGCCGTTCTGCCGCTCGTCGCATGAGCGCACCGCGACGAGATACGCCTGGATACGAAGTGCCGGCGTACGAGTTAACATCCCATGAGAAACCTTTCCTTTCGCCCTTCCTCGTGTCTTCCAGTTCCATTTTCCTTCCCTCGCTTCACCCGTTCGCCCACAGGGTGGCAAGGGGGATCGGGGAGGGCGGGAGTTGTAGGTTCCCGTTTTATCTCTATTATTCAAGTAACTCGTCGCAGCGGCGGGCCACGGCGAAAGAACGCCTGCGCCGCTCTCTTTGAGCCCTTTGCATAAAAGAAACTCGGTACTTAGGCGGATCGGGAAAGTAGCGCAGAGATCAAACACACACCGCGGCTTGTCTTTGAATCTTAACGCGCCAGCGAAGCAGCCAAAGCCCAGCCCTTGCTCGGAGCCGTTCCAAAGCGAGAATTAGACTGCTTAATGGCCGCGATACACCGGGGGTGAATTATGAGATTACCCGGGAGCCTGCGAACGTAAACACCTACGGTCAACGGAACTCAAGGTTTTCCTTTGGCTGGGGATATTTTCGCTGGCGTCTGGCTCGACTAAGGGCACAGCCGTTAGCGAGTATATGTGTTTAGTATTTACCTATACATGTAATGTGTCCCAGATAGACGCAACGTCTCGCGTGGATGTGATAAATCGCTTGGAAAGAATTTCAAAATTGCAACACGACACGCTCGTTTCCCCGTGAAAATGGATTCGAACGTTCCCTCGGCGGGGAATTGCGGTGGGGAAGCTCCCATCAAGTTCCTTACGTACGAGATTAATCGCTGATCATCTCCCATCCACGCTGGCGCGTGTCTGTGTTTACGTCCGCGTCTGAAGCTCGCTTGATTACACGCGAGCCTGATAATAGATCACCTGCTGCCCCGTTCACGCTAATACCGGGTAATATCCCTCGATGCTGCTCCACTGACAGAGGTTGCTGCGGGCTGCTAGGCATTTTCCTCGATCCCATTCCGTGGCCTCCGCCAGAGCTTCCGATTTTCTCCTTTCTCTCCTGGAACGCTGTGTTCCCTCTCACCTGTCGGATCGAGTTAATCCTCGCCGCGTGGTATAATTTCTTCCAGTGGATTCGCAGTGAAATCTGTTAGATGTGGTCTTCGTCGCGTGGGAAGGCAAAGAATCTATCGAAGCCTTAGCTGCGAAGTACTCTAACACGATATAGGTACCTACGTCAAAAAGCGTTTTGAGTGTCTCAAATCCTCTCCCTTTAAGGGGAGGTTCTGGTCTAGAGCCCCAAAAAATAGGTGATTTTTAGGAATTAATTAAAGGAAAACTAGTGTGTATAAGTTAATGGGACTGGTTGCATTGTATTAAGGATGTCTTAAATTATAGAAATATATTTTTTGTTTTATAATTAATCAGTGCAGACAGCCCTGGGGAGTCGTTAAAGTTAAAGCGTCAAAAAATTGATCCAAAACGGTGGGGGTTGTATCTCTAAAAGTTATTATCCGATTCGACTGAAACCTTTTTTATTTTGAAGATTATTCTTTTTTCTAGGGGGGGGGGGGGGGGGGGCTAAAAAAAATTACAAAAATTACATTTTTTTTAGAAAATAACGACACTTCACGTTTTAAATCACTTTTCCCTGTATTTTTCGTCCTTTCATCGCCTTTGAAAATTATAAATTTTTAACTTTTTGTAATTTTTGTTAGTCCCGCCCCCCCTAGAAAAAAGAATAATCTTCAAAATAAAAAAAGTTTCAGTCGAATCGGATAATAACTTTTGAAGATACAGCTCCCACTATTTCGAGAAAAACGCGTTTAAAGTTTTACGTGAGCGCCGAGTGGCCGGTTGTCACCCATGCATTTGCCGCTACTCAAATGCCTATAACTTCGGGAATTTTGCGAATTTCAATAAATCCTTTTAAACACGTTTTCCTAAAAGGTTGAACATTCGAAAAATTAAATAAAAAAAAAATCGGCGTTTAGACCAGAACCTCCCCTTAAATCTACTCATTGGCGTGTGCCAGGTGAATGAAATTAGTTTACTTTTCGGTGGTCGTAGAGAAGCTTGCGGCCTGTACCGATCCACTCGGCAATCGGCGTGTGCGTTTGTCGTGCTGATAGATCGCCCAAGGGATATGAACGTATCATTACCGGTTCACGGGCTTCTAACGGAGGACTTGGGGGCAGAACACGCGGATAGAGGATCGCTAGTTACAGTGACCACCAGCTAGTGGGCTTGTCGCTGTAGCCGAGGATACACATCGGCCTAGACGATGTGCATTGTAATTATACGGAAACAGCCTCTTGTGCCTCATCCTTTGTCCCCGCCCCTCTCTCCCCTCGCCTCTTTCTCTTTCTCTCGTCTGCCACGTCTGCGTCCCACTCTTCCTCTCTCTCTCCATCCTCCGGCGAATCCTTTCAGCTGTCTGTAGTCATCGATGTACCGGCTGCCTGTTTGCACAAGCTGGGAAACGCAAACTGTGCAAAATCTCCGGACGGCCAGCGATCTAGGCGCGCTGCAAAGCGTACACGACGGCACACAGCCGCTAACGAGATCGTTTGTTACGCGATCGAACATTTTGTCGACCGCTCGAAAATGACGGGGGTCGGAAGGAATTTATTGATGATCCTTTGTAATCGGCTCCGGGGAGCCGAGGGGAGCAAAATATTGACGAAATAAATTAGACAAGATGGTGGTGTTCGGCCCGGAAGTAATAATCCAGTGATTCCCAACCTGTGGCTCGCGATGTGTTATCTCGGGAACAGCCATGTTTTTTTTTTTTAATATTATTAAGTTAGAATTACATTCTGAAATATCTATTTTAAAGTGTTTTCTTTACCCTATTAAATTTACCGTGCTTTATATGGTGGATGGTTGCAGGTTATTTGAATATTATAAAAGGGGTTCGCGATTCAAAAAAGTTAGGAAAAACTGCTTAGTCATCCCATCGTTTATTATCCTGCCAACGCACACTAGATTTCTAGACTAAATCTTTCTTCCTGATAATCTTTTTATTTGGATTAAAGAAACGTTTCGGTGAATTAATTTGTCGATGACTTGTAGCTCGACCAAAGTTTCCCGGAGAAAGGGGAACTGTTCTCAGGCTTGTCCACCAGCTCCTCCTTCGCTCCTTCCCCTTTAACTTCGCTTCCGTTTCGCAGCCTTCTTGAACCTGCACCGCCCACGCCGATTCATCCACCCCCCTTGTCGCTTGTGAACCTAACTAGTTCATTATCCTACCGGAGGTTAACTCGGCGATGTAGACGAGGGGGCGGCCATTACCTACCCGTGTTCGCGTACGTATCCGTTTATTTACCCAGGCAGGCCCGGCAAATATCCCTCAAGTATCAGCGCGGGCCATTTTTCCCTGACGTTCCTTCCTCGAGCTTTATTCGTTAAAACGGACCAATGGAATCCCATTGAATCCGCGGCGCTTTAAGGCATTCTTCGCGCTGGCTTTCTTCCGCTCGGAACGGCGATATTAACGAGGGGAAGAGCGACGGGATTTAGTTACTCGGCGTCGCTCGGATTGAAAGTAATGTTCAAGGGATGCTATTAAAGAAGCATTCAATTCCTATTTCGCCCGTAGCAGGATGAATCCGTCTCATTAACGTCCAGGGGAATACTGCGATATCAAGATGTTATAAATTCTGAAGGAAAGTTCATCGCCCCCTCTCTACAAACAACGTCAGACGAGCGCTACAGATGTTAATCCTCGCCCCTCGGCTCATCGGAGAAAAAAAAGAACACCGTGTTTGTACGCTCCGTGTTTCGCAGTCCGTTTCTTTTTTCCGCGGCAGGCACGCGCGATGTGTGACGCGCCTGTAGAATTAGTTAGGAAGCTAATTGCAGCACCACCTCGTTTTAATTCCATTATACGGGCCGCGTCGTGTAGATGCAAATTCGCCGCCCGCCTCCGCCCCCGCCGACCCCCCCTCATCGGACCCCAACGATGCGTCTCTGTCGCGGTTAACCCTGTCGTAACGCCGTGCATCGGGCTCTCCTTCCCTCCTGCTCGCCGACGAGGCAACTTTCCGAATTATCTTGTAACGAGAGACCACGTCAACGCTCGCAATTACAGGCTGCACTGACTGTAAGACGCTGTGCATACACTATCAGTGTATTAACGGATATATCCGGTCTCAGTGTTTCCGCAAGTTTAAGCGCTCGCTGAGCTAGGCGACGACTGAAATCGAGAGGCCCGGCCTAGGAAGCGGAGTGCTTTTGCCGTTCGCGCGATATCGTATTGTGGCACGTGGCTCTGTTACTTGCTTCGGCGATAGCAGTTGAAGGGTGAGGGGGAGAAATAGGGAATGCCACGAAACAACTTTATCGAGAGAATGAAGTTTTAGTCAGTCAAGAAAGAAGATTCGGTGAATTTAATTTTCTTATATAATTTTCTTGTTAAATAATTTCTGGCTTTAGGAAGCCTGAAATTAGGAATAATTTCTGGCTTTAGGAAGCCTGAAATTAGGAATAATTTCTGGCTTAGCTTGATAACAGAAGCTTATGTTTAGGCGAAGAGTGGGGACATTCTGTATATTTTTCCAGTGCAGGAACATTTCCTGTTTTTGACCAGTATCTATACCAAATTTTTAAGATTATCTAACGGGGGTATTTGAACTTTATAACCCTTTGTAATTCGATAGTTCTGTAGTCCCAGTTGCCAGCAACAAAATATGCTACAAATCGCAAAATCACGAAAAATGTATATTCCCTGTTTTCCCCCTACCCTTCGGTTTTATCTGGACATCTGTGTGATTAGTGATATAGTATATCAAGATCTTGTATTAATTTGTTCTTTCTCTTTATCTGTTTCAGGTAAGTTGTATGCTGAAGTATTCCTCGAAAACAGTTAGCACGTGAGTAGCTGTTGAAGAAAGTTTGAATTTTATTATAACGATAGATTTAAGTGTGGTGGGGGGATTCTTCCACTCCCTCTGCAACGTCGCCGTGCTCCTTGTTTTTCCCCGACGAACAGGATCACAGGGCGCGAATTAAAAATCCAGCGAGGAATTCATTACGATTTAATAATTTCATCGATAAGCTGTCAGCGCCCTGTTACTCGGTAAAAGCGCCACTAAACCAGGCTATCGATATATAATCGTAGCCCCCGCTTAATTAGTGACGGGAAACGGAGGCGCTCGGCAGCCGGGCTATTAATTATAAATGTCCAAGTCCTTTGGAGGGGGCGAAGACGCCAAGTTCGCCGCGGCATTGTGGCCTAGATCTCGAATCAATTTGTTATCGAGGCGTGGCTAAAAACTTGGGTTTCGCCGTGAAGTAATGCCTCCACCCTCTTGTCCGAGGAGAAAGGAAACGCCGTCGGATCGATCGAGCCTCTCGACATTATCGTGCCCGCAAACTACCGATACGAGCCCGCGGACTTGCTATTGACACGAAGTCGACGACTCGTCAGGTACGTTTGCCTAATTGTTTGCCGATGCGAATACGGACTGCCGATTTCCCCCGATGTTTGACTTGCGCGACTAAAGCCGCCCGGAATCGTAAGTTAATTATCGCCACCCGGTAATTTCGTTAGGGTACCGCGCGTTCTCAGAGTCCACTGTGCAAATAAGTGCGTCGCTGGGCAACTTCTCCGCGTTTCGAACCATCAGTGACGTAAAAACAGCGGGGGGGGGGGGGAAGTCTGTGGATCTGAGAGTATTTCGGTAACAAGGCCAGGGTCCAGGGACTTTTTGGAAATTTTGGCGAGACACTTTTTGGAGATTCATACCTACCTCAAGGTACTTACAAGGGAAGATCCCGAACACGAAGATTAAAAAAATTTTAAAACTTTGTGAATATGTAGGGGATTTCCTCCTGATTACAACGCAATTTTTGTTTGCTGTCCAAATTCACTAGAGGGGGTGATATTAACCCATGAAAATTTGGCTGTTTTCCGATTTTGTGTTATACCTCGCGAACTGTAGGAGACAGAAAAAAGTTTACAGACAAAAGTTCCTTCTTTTATTAGGTCTGTCATTTGGTAAAAAAATATTTTACAGTTTACGAGGTATAACACAAAATTGGAAAAATAACTGGATTTTCGGGGGTCAATGACACCACCTTAAAATGAATTTGGGTAACAAACAAAAATTGTGTTGTAATCAGGAGGAAATTTCCTACATATTCACAAAGTTACAGAATTTTTTGAATTTCCGGGTTCGGGATCTTCCTTTGTTAGATATGGAACATTGTGCCTGATAAGTGCAACGGCAGATTGACCAGTAGCCAGTGGGCACCCTTATACATCAGACAATACGCTAATAATGTCAATGACTTGTTATTAGCTTGAAAATATAATAGAAGTAATAATTTGAATAAATTTGAATGATTTGAAAACATTATTTATTTCTTACAAAATTTAAACGATACCCTTATAGTTGTGGGTGCGCCCTCTCTGTCTCCGGGCAACCACTATTTTCAGACCCAGTCCACTATTCCATAAGAAGGTGTCACATTAGTCACCGTATCTCAGCTAGACACCCCTCCTAAATGCATAGCAGCATTCCCTGCTCGTTAATTCCTGTCAATTACAAAACGTTTTTCCATCGCAAAGTTCGCGGAACGACGGCAACTAGAACGCCCTATACACCGCCGATCGACGCTAACATCATAATCCTTCCCGACTACTTAATTGCGTTTTGACTGCCGGTAATACTCTGTGGAAGACTCGCGGAATTTAAGTATCACGCGAACGGGCCATTAGTCGATTAATATCGCCGGCGAATTTCGTTATCCCGAGCGTGCATTATCGCGACTGGTTCCTGCGCGACGGCGCGCGGTTTACTTTTACTCTTCCCTCGTTTGAAGCCGCGCCTCGCTGTCTCGCCTTTGCTTAATTGCGCGGGCAATCCTTCTCCCTCTGCGTTCCGCTCGCTCGCTCTTCGCCACTCGCGCCGCAGCCACGGGGAAAACGTGGAAAACGGCTGGCCCCCGCGCTCCACGTGGAAATCTAATGACTGCCCTATCTATGTGCATATTTCTTACATAATTACCCGCGTAAAGTACACTACTCGAAACCCCCGGCTCTACCAACAGCTTGCGTTTATTCTGTCAGACTGAGATATTTATGCGCATTAATCTTGCCTTTTCATCGGCTTTCATTAATGCAGCCCACTCGTCAGTGATAACGCCTCTCTAATAACCCGGGGTCGGTTAACTGCACGTTTGCTGCAGGGGAAACACCGATTTTCCACGCGATCCCCAGCGATCCAGCAATGTGTATAATCTGTTATCCCCTGTGGACCGTCTGATCCCTGGAAACTTTGCCTTGGTTGGAGATTTTTTGTGTTTGGACTGAAATTTTATTTGCCTTAACACCTTCACCTAAGAAGTAGTCACGAACAGGTTTTCTTTGTCACTGCGCCCTTAAACTTTGAGTATAACAGTATGGGTATAACTTCGTAAGAGTCACCCTGTTTTATTATAGTGTGTTCTACTTGTCGAGAGGATAAAAAGTGTCAAAGAAACCATATGTCGCAACTGAAGCGATGTGTTAAAAAACGATGTTAAAGTTTCTCGATTATTCCTCACTGAATACTGATATATTTCCCCAGGTAAAATTTAATTTTGTATGACACGATCATTGTACTTACGTGATTGTAAAATATAAGAACAATATAATTAAAATGAGTGTAAGAATTATCGAAACTTTAATACCTTTTTTAAAGAGACGGTTTGGGTTGCGATCTATGCTCCCTTTGACACTTTTGATCCGCTAAAATTGACCTTGAAAAACTGAGTAAAGCTCCACTTTGCGGTCCACTATTTTCACACATCTCCAACGATTCAGCGTTGGTGGTGACATATAATTTTTACACACCCTGTACCTCGTCCTAATTATCTATCTACCCGATCTACGCGGAACGATTATCGATTAACCTCTCGAGAGCGGGTGGAAGCCCCCGGCGGCCCCGTTGATCGGCATTATCGAATTCGACGTCGACGGGAAACGGATAGATGTCGGGAGAGGGGGCAGGGGCTCGCAAACTTCCCACATACTGGCTGTACTTTCGCGTAATTACCGAAGAGGGGCGCCGAGAAAAATCACTGAATCGGCCCGGTTCAGCAAGTTTCGCCGAAGCAATTTGAATTCGTATGCCACCGCAGAAATTCGATTTGACACTCGACGTTGAAACGTACATAACGAGTCTGGGAACTATCCGGGAACGCGCCCCCTCCCTTTAGCCCCCTTATCCCGCCACGGGTTAGTCAAACTTCGGTTAATGGCGTAATTCGACGAATAATTAGCGTTCGTTGCGAGGAGAATGCCGTGGAAATCAGATCGCCGTTTAATTCCATCAATTTCTCCCCGAAGAGAGTCGAGAGCATTCGCCAGATTTCTTCGCCGCGTCACTGTTCCGTCGGGCGCCTCGGCCGCGCTGGTCCCCCGCGTGATCGACGGATCGATGGATACGGCGCGCCTTCTCCTCGGATCGATGGCTGGATTTGCTGGTGAAGGAAGGTCGCGTAGGTGGCTCGAGCACCTGTTTGTGCGACGCAAACAAACGGTGCACCGGCTGACGGGGGAGGGCGCGCGCGTGCACACAAAACACGCGCGGGGGAACAGACGCGCGAGTCTTTGATGAGAATCCTTGGGTGATTTAACGACACAGACCGAGCCGCACACCACACCGAGAGGAATCTAATTTATTTCCTCCTTTGTGAGGGGCCACGGGAAAGGATGAGAAGTCGCGGTTTTCAAAGCGAAAAAGCTTTCCAATCTCTCGAGGCAAAGGAGCTCGGGCAAACAAGGGATTTACCGCGATGGACGCCGATGGGAACGCGCGGATGGAATCGGCCGGGGAGGACAACGCCGCTCGGTCGTCTATGCTTGTTCCCGCCTCGTACCCCCTGTCTGGGAATCTCTTTGACCGTGTCGTCGCGTTTCGTTCGATGTGTTCCGCTTGATACGCGCGGACTTTGCCCCGAATCGCGACACGCCCGCAGGCCGCGGCGTCTAAGACCAGCCGCTGACTAAATAATGGCACCCACATCCGTCGCGTCAGCGCGACACACCCCTTGGTCCCAACACAGTTCGGCCATATGCTTTGTGTATACGTAGTGCTTTTTAGAACGCTCTTTTTTCCTCCGCTCGAGAGACCCGGCTCGACTTGGAGTTTCTGGAAAATTTCATCGGACACGGGCTCCGCAGCTTAAACTGGATCAGCGACCTGCTGTTCCTCCTGATATTCGTAGACCGTAGGATTTTTTCTTCTGCCGTCGTGTACTGCGAGTATTCTTAGAATATAGTTTCAGTCTGATGGAAGTAATCTTTTGCTGAAGAGTGTCGTGTAGGCTACAATATTGCTAAGATGGATTTATAAGCGTGGTGTTCTGCTGCACTTTTTTGTAGCATTTCCGCTTTGAACAATGTGGAACGACCACGCAACTCTAAACTCTTTAATTCTACTACGTTCGAAACTCAACTCCGCTTTCGAGTCTCGATCACGGTGGAACTCTCAGGACCACACACAGTAGCACACATTCGTTAAAAATTTCCACGTGTATTCGAAGAATTCACTCGCAATCGACATCCGAAACTACTTACTTACGTACTCGATATCTGTTCTACACACTTCGGGATACAATATTTCCGTCCCCACATATTTAGAATGAGTCAAACCTTTTGTTGAAAACCGTCTTCGTAATACCATACCCTTGTTTAGTAGAAAGTGATTATGTTCTTATGGTTAAGCTTAACAGTTCTTATTGCTACCTCGTATTTACTCTTATCTTACTTTCTCTATATATATTTACTATCATTACTTCTCGGCTTCACGCGACATTTAGATTCTGATTTTATAAAAAAAATATTATGTATTTTCTTTTGTGAAAATAGTCTTATTCATCTGGGTTAGCAAGACATAATGAGCTGGTACACATTTCGTAATCCTAGAGTATATCGTTCGAAAATTTTAGGCGGCAAACACTAATAAAGTCGTAATAAAATCGTAATAATAATAATAATAATTATTATTATAATATTCCCCAAATTCCAGTACGAGTTCCCTACAATTTCACCAGTCAAATCTCACCTCCCCCTGCCAACGTATTAACAAAAAACGGTAACCTACATCGAGCTTCGTTCCCCAGCTCGCGGAAGGAGTAGAAATCCGAATTCCGCGCGCGCCTCCGCGTACGTCGAGTGTTTCACTGCGCTGGCCTTCCGCCAGATTTTTCGCATCGACATCGCAAACTCGATCGCGGGAGAGGCAGTCGTCGGTGCACGGCTGGCACCTTCACCCCTGATCTCGTTACGCGATCGACATCTTGGAATAGGGGGTTGCCCCCCCTGGGCGATTATGCACCGCACTCCAACCAGCCCCTTCGTTAATATCAGCCGGCTAATTTGCAATTCGTGCTATCTGAGAGGCACTTTTGATCCTGTCGCGTCCCGCTGGCCCTGTGTCCGCCCTCAAAGTGGCGTCGGCGAACCCGCGGCGAGGGAGCCCTGCCCCCCAGGGAGGATATTCATCGCGCCGAAAGGGCTGTGCGAGGGGGATGGTTTAACTTTGACCGTGAGCCGCGGCGGAAGGAACCGGGCCGCGCGAGGGATGCCGCGCGGGGGGGAGGAGAGATTTATGCTGATCAGAAATTATAGGCTGGGCCCGCGGTTGGTCCGCTCGGTAACCTCTTCGCGCCGCATTAACCCCCCTACGCGCTCCCCTTTTCCCGTTCAATCATCTCGCTCCGACGCGGCGACCAACACTCGTCGCGTTATTCAAAGCGAGAACCCAGCCGTTTAATGTCCCGAAAAGCCATATTTTCACGATTATAATTCACGGCCGATGCGAAAGCCGTGTTCCGCGCGGCGGCCCCGGCTGCTGGTCCGGGGGGCCTGGAGGAAGAAGAAAGAAAATTCCCGATCCGTACGGGCGACGCCGTTAAATCAGCGACCCGCGAGTACGTGTCGGGAGTTCGATGAAGTTTTCTCCCCTCAACCTGCCTCGCTTGTTAGCCACGGGGTGTAGGTTTTACGAGGCGGCGACAGGATCCCGCGAATTTCCCTTCGTATATTCCGCGTGGCTGCTGGAAATCGTCCGAAAGATTGAAATTCTCCGCGGCGCGCCGACTCAATAAACGTCGACGATCGGCGGCCGCGTCGTTTATTAGTTTTACGGCACCGTTCCTTTCCCCGTGTCTATCGAATAATGGGGGGCCCCAGCGGCCGCGGCCAACCCGACCGTCGAGATTTATTCCATCCGATAAGTCGCGTTGCGCGCGATCGTCGCGTTGACGCATCCGTGGAGCCCCCTTGGAGAGCTACGCGACTGGAAAGCCGTAGCTCTGCGAGCGTTTAAGAAGCTCCTATAAAACGACACGGCTCTGCAGGTGGTGTCTACGGTTAAGCAGGCAGTTTATTGTTTTTACCACGGCTCGCCTGATCGACACGTGTTAAGCGCGTGTCTTTCTCGTAAAAAGAGGGTACACGGTGTAAGAGTAGATTGTTTCCACGTCCTTTGGTATTTTTGGGCACACTCATGCAGCTTTCGAAACGTTTAGAATTTTAGATCACGTGTACAGTAGAGCGTCAGTTATCCGTCGATTATCCAAGAAGTGTTGCATCATCGCTATACCCAACATTTCTTAGAAGTGTATAGTAACTATGTATTTTACACATATATTTTGCGTAATGTGACATTACATTTCAAATTACAGCAGTAGTACTCTTATGGTACCTAACATAGGTAACGTTAAATTACTTATAATAAGTAAAATTACTTATTGCTACATTTAATATTACAATAAGTAATCTTACTTATTGCTATATTTAATATTACAATAAGTAAAATTACTTATTGCTATATTTAATATTACAATAAGTAAAATTACTTATTGCTACATTTAATATTACAATAAGTAATCTTACTTATTGCTATATTTAATATTATAATAAATAAAATTACTTATTGCTACATTTAATATAACCACAACTAATTTTAGATATAATTCCTATAGTTATAAACTGGCTAAAGTAGCTCAGATAATTGACGCTCTACTGTACTCTATGTTTTCATTAGAATTCCGATCAGATGTGCCTCCTTGAAAGAGCACCATCCACCACAGAGTCATCGCTGTGCGTGATTCTGCGCGTTAACAGAGGAAACCCAATCTCCCCCTGAAATTCTTGAAAAGTGCCTACACTCAGGTACGAACCTACGTACGGAACGTGGAAGATAAAGCGTTAAACCGATTCGGACGACGGTTATTACTCAGACAGGGCGCGACGAATGTGAGCGCGATAAAAAGCGAGGCGCGATATTAAATAATAGATTACTCCGGGCGTAATGTCATTTTCGACGGTAGGATTGGCACGACGACGGCGGACAAAGCCTCGCGGAACGCGATTTTCGAGAATCTCGATTATGCTTTGATCACGCCCATTACCGGAGGGACAATCCCGAGCAGGTTCGCCTCTCTCGAGCGGTGCACGCGATTCAATCACCAGTCACACCGCCCAGCCGTACTACTTTACGAGCTACTCAAAGAGACACAAATGACAGTGCACTCTAAAAATAGAATAGGGAACAACGTCGACGCAGCCGGGGCTACATCGTCGCGTTCATTCAGAGAGAGACTGGAAAGGGAGCCGCGAGCACGGCGGAGACAGGAGAAAGGAGAGTGGAAAGCGACTGAAGGAGGGAACGCGAGAGGGACGGGGAGGGAAGCGAGAGCAGCGTGTGTAGAGGTGGAGCAGAAGCGGAGACAGAGGGGAAAAGAATATGACATAAGCCATTGTGCGGAGAGGCTCGGCCTTGTATCCTCCGTGTTTGCATACGAAATCGCGAACAGTGCCAGAACGTTGCTCGGCGCTCGTTTTCCCTTCCACAATTCCCAGCGGCGCGGCGGCTGGGGAGCAGCGACGTCACAGGTCAACGAGATTCCTCGCTGATGGTTCTGGCTCTGGGGAATTCAGTCCGCGCATATAATTATTGGCTGCGTTACCCTGGTGCATCCTGTTCAACGCAAATATGCCTCGAACGGTAGAACGAGAGGGGGCTTTGTACACCGCGTCAAACCTCCGCGAAATTCTGACGCTCCGCCGAGAAATATGGCCCCGATCTTATCGCAGACATTGCCAGCCGCGAAACTCGATCGCGAATTAACCGTGGACGCTTATAATTACTCCACAGGTCTACAAACTTGCATACCCCGTATCTACTGCGTGCATCAGTGGGTGCGAAGTCTTCTAAAAACCGTTTCAACTACTTTCCGTTCCGGCGAAAGTTACTAGCCCCACTGTAAGGTACCAGCGATGGGGTAACGACGCATCGATCGCGTTTCGCGAGGTATCGAGGCAGAGCGACGCCCCCCGAGGCTCCCTCGGAACCTTCTATTTACCTTGGCCCTTGCCAACGGCGCCGAAAACTTCTCGTCGCAGAGAGTGATTGCCGACTTGTTTGCTCGACGCGATACGCCGGGAGTTGCGAGTCGCCGCGCGCGACTTTCCAGTTGAAACGCGCGCGTGCCGCGGGGTCCGTTGAGGAATGCGTCGCGATTTAAACGCAGGCTGTTGAAAGAATCTCGCGCCCGTAGCCTACATTTCCGCATTTGCATACGGCATGCACAATGACCTCCCCCACCGAATCTCCAAGCAGATTTCAGCCGGCCGTTTCACGCATTCACGACCGCATTCGCGGCGGGGGTTTATATTTCCTTCGTTAATAAAGTCCTGCCTCCCCTTTCGGGCGGCGCACAGTGGTCTCAAATCCCAAAAACGTGGCCAAAATCTCGAAAATGAATTTTTCATTTCGGAATTTTTAGCCGTTGGGTTGGGTACAATGATGACCTGACTATAAAATACCGACAAAGAAAAAGACAAAATGTTTATGGTTTGACAGGTAAATCGTTTCAAAGTTAGCCATCGTTACTGAAATATTTGCTGTGCGCGCCGATACGAATTTGAACGCCGACTTTGAAAGTGAATAACTTTTGAAAGAGTTGACCAATTTCCATTGTGTAAAATGGATGCTACTCCAGGAAGTAAGTAGAATATTTGTTTACTTTTACATAACCATAATTGTTAGCGTTTGCGTTACACGATTGCAAAATTACTTGGAGAACGTAGAAGCAAAACTTGGCCCGCGTATTTTACAAATGTAGATATAAAGTTGTAACTTCCACGAACTTCCACCGAAATTTTTGTTCTGGCCTGTTGCTAATGCTTGTAGCTTGCAAACTTTTAAAAAATTGGCTGCCACTAGGTGCCACCCTGCTCATACAAGAGTAAAATTGCTCTTCTCAAGTTTTACCTATTTGACGATTTTATAACATTTAGAAGATATTTATTAAACATCCTTGTGGTACAAAGTTGTACAAGAATGATTTTCTATGTATCTTATGCATATTTTAAAAAATTATCTAGAAATTGACGAAATATAATTGGATTTTTACCTGTCAAACACCAAGAACTTATTAACTGTGAATTCTTCTATATGTTTCAATTGGCTAAACTGTTTATAAACATTATAGGTTCAGATTCGTAATCAACGATCCCAAAAACATCAGGGTGCTGACATTCGAGTAGATTCAACAATTTTTTTACTATAGTTGTCCGCCATATTGGATTCGCCATTTTGTTTTTCAAAGTTTTAAGTTTAGATTCGTAATCAACGACTTCAGAAACATCAGGGTACCGATTTTTGCCTAAATTGAATAATATTTGAGATTTTGGCCACGTTTTCGGGATTTGAGACCACTGTGCGGCGGTGTGCCATTGTTCGGCTGCCACACCTCGTATCGCGAGCTGAACGAGCTCGCGCGGCCGTGATCCTAAACGCGGCTCGCCGCGAAACCTGCGTGCGAATTCTTCACCTTTATTTCGGCGCGCTGCGCAGGTGGCTCTCGGGCCGTAACGAAGCGCTGCTTTCCGCTCGTATAACTCGCGGCGTTGTTTCTTACGCGTTTTGCCCGTGGCGTGCACACGTGGCGGCGTCGGTGCGGTTGCATGGGCTGGCGTGCATCGCGGTTACCGCGAATTGTCGATAAAATAAGAGAGAGAGAGAGAGGGAGAGAGAGAGACAAAGGGTGGGAGCAGATTGCATATGCGCCCCTCTCGTGCGAAGCGGGCTCGAGCAAAGCGTTCCCTCGCTTTCGTCTTCGTAGCGGCTGGGCCTTTCAAGCTGCCAGCCGAATCGACTTCCGAGCGACGCTTGCCGCCACTCTTCGATTTTATGCTTATCGTCTGGACGCTCGCGTTGCTGCATTGTAAAAATGGTACGCTCCGCTAATACTTTATGACCCAGTGCGCTGAATTCCTCGCGTCTACGCGTCGCACGGAACTTCCTTCGATTTTCCGGCTCGGTTCTTTGGTAGATCGTATCTAGGGGGTGAAGGCTCGCTGGGGAGGCCGGTGACATCGTTTACCTGTGATTTATGCATATTGTTACCGTTCGGGAGTTTACGGGCATGGGGTTTACGCTTGTCGGTTCGAAGAGATCGGTCGAAATGTGGTTTGGACACGTTTCTCTGGTAGAAAGCACCAGGGGCTTTTGAAGGAACAGTGCTTAAGTTTCGGTTAAAGGGACCCTCTAGTAAAAACGCTCGAAAAATTGATGACGTTTTTTCATTTTTTACAAGAAGAGGTTATAATATGTCGCAAAAATATTCTTGGCTTTTATTAAGGGGGGCCTACCTAGAAATTTTCGAAATATTGATTTTTCGACTTTTATATTTTCTTCAAGTACAACATTTTGACAATTTTCTCTGAAAGTGTCAAGTTAATCTGATTAAAATTGACAGAGTTATACGCGTATAAGTAGGTGTTCATTGGTATAGCGCTCAGACCCAAAACTTTAAACGCGTTTGCCTCAAAATTATGTTTTCAAAATCGGTGACGCACGTAACTAAAATATTAATGAACTGATTTACTCGAGATTTTGCAGGCTTATTTTAGGGTTAAAAATCTAAACGCTATCGGGAGCTTTTCCTTTTTTTACCTAGATGTTTTTACACTCGAAAAACAGCGATTTTTTGCAAAACATCGATGGTTCAATTTTTTACAGCCGCCATTTCGACTCAGAATAATTTTTTGCCTTTTAAAAGAGGCATTTTATTCGTAATTAGGCTTGCTATCGCGTCATCTTCTAACATAATTTTTTGAAACACTGTTTTTATCTGCTCATTTACGTGTAAAAATGACCCATTTTGTGTACTATTTCGTTCAAGTGTGCACCAATCATCTACCTTTGGTGTTTCTTGGTGCGACAGAGGATAATGCGATAGCGATTGATATAAACTTTAAGAAACATTTTCGATATTTGAGTTCAGGTGATCCCGCGACTAAATTTCATGGTTACCATTTAAGCATTTCTTTTATCAGATGAAATGCATCACGACCGAAAACAAAACCCAACTTTTTTACACGCCCTAACGAGTGTATTAATAAAAGCCAAAATTATTTTTTAAGGTATGTCATAATCTCTTCTTATAAAAAAATCCCGCTAAATCCGTGCCCTCCTACCTGAGCTATATAGGTATGTAGTTGGGTTCCAGCACACCCTGGTTTCAACTGGTGACAGAGCAGCACACGTTCCTTTCGCGGTATGTAATCACGCGAGTAGTCATATCGCTGGCGCACCTTGACAACCCGTCGATGGCGAGAGGAAGATTCGGGAGGGCTGTCGCGTTCCGCGGCAGTCTAATTCAGAAAGGCTATTATTTGCACGTCAAGCCGCGGTGAACACGAGCAACGGGGCCCCGGCAGATATTTCAGCGCGCCGCTGTCGCCCCCGCCGCAACGGGACCATTACCGCATGATATATACTACGGCCCTGAGCTCTCGCTGAGCCCTGCCGCTCTGCCCTCCCCGTTGCTACCTGTTACCCTATTACGCCCGTATATACACTCTTGCATTCCACTTTATTTCGTTTCTTCCTCCCCTCGGCGTTACGCGCCGCCCCGACGCGGGGCTGAAATTCATGAGGGTTATTAATTGTTAAAAAAAACGCCCGGGACAAAAGACGGTGAAATTTGCACAAGAATGTTTGAATACGCATTATACCTAACCCCGCGACGAACTCTCCCCTCCTGGGATAATGGTGTCCACACCCTTCTCCTTCTACGTTTCCTACGTTCCGTTTCTCTCACCCCCCTGCCCCTCCGACGCACCCCCTATCCCAGTCACGGGGTATAAAGAAGAATTTCGGCTCGCCTTGGAAAGTGAGGAGACGCTTAAGCAGAATTTACGGAGGCCGCGGGCACGCAGGGACAAATATTTACGAGACAATTATTTCCCGTTGCTGTTTCCACGTTAAGAGCGTGCTTCCCGGGCGAATCCCAGGCAGCTTCTAATCTCCTCAAACACGGGAGCACACGTGCCCGCTGTTTGTCCCATGGTTTCGCTCGTACGCAAATTCACCCCATTGCCTGGATGCTTCCCCGCGGTCGATACCGCCTTCCAAGGGCCAGAGAAAAACGATACGTATCACCGAAGCCCTTCGTTAGGCGAACTCCCACTCGGGGGTCGTCGCGAAGGAACACCGTTAGAGGATCCGACTGGCGGACGCCTTCTTAATTTACGCCACGAGATACGTCACGATCGCGCGCGTTTTACGAGAAGGAACCCCGATGAAAAGGCGATGCTCCGCGGCCTCTTATTTTCCGCTACATCGATCGAAGATTTCACAGCCTCCGCGTGCAACCGAGATCTGCTCACCCCCGGCGCCCTCTTAATCTATTCTCCTCAGGGAAATTTCTCGAGATCATTGTCGATATACTTCTCGGGCTTTGGAAAATTTCGGAGACCAGGCTTATCGGGATGTATATCAGAAAGCAAGAAGTCGCTCCACCCAGGACGTTCCCGGCCCCTTGTAATTTTCTGGGATCGAGATGGCTGTCTCCTGTGGGATCGGGTATAAAAATTCCCAGCTTGGGGGTGGGTTCTCGGCTGCTCGTGGGCGACGTTAACCTACCCCCCCTCCCTGGCATTTTCGTGTCGGCCCGTGGTAATCCTCGCCAGGACTCTCCCTTTTCCCTTACCCTTCGCTTCCCTTTCTGTTCCCCGTGGTTTAGGTTTGCGCGTGCTGGTCGCGGTCGAACACACTTCGGCCAGTGGACCGCGTTCGAAAAGGAGCTTGGGGCAAAAAATTTCTGAAGCGAGCGTCGCGAAGGGTTGCCGGGGCGACAATAAACGACGCCCGAGCTCGGTTTCTCCGTAAAGGGATTTGCAAATCCAATTTGCGGCCAGCGTTCTCCAACGGTGTTAAATCTTGCCCTTCTTTACATTTTTTTTTGGCTCGCGGGCATCGTGGCGTGGTTCCTCGAGATTGCTGGAAACGTTTCGTTGTCGTTAACGACCATTACCTCGATAACGACCGCGGCTGCTTTTATTCGCGGGAATTCCTTGGCGATAACGGCCATCCCTGATCGTCCATCGCCAGGTTAGAATGTCGCGAAATAATGGCCGTCAATCATACGTGACGGCAGCGGATGGAACTGGGACTCGGTAACGGGAACGCGATGCGGCGATCGTCACTTAATTGTGAACGATGTTAATGACGCGTGCACGTGGACAGGCCCGCTCGCGCTTCGCGATACGACTGTCGGGCATCGTGATAGATGAGCTTCATGGACGATATCCGCACTCGGCAGACGGTTTGTGACTGCTGGCATGACTTGTCCCGACTCTGTTGGTCCCTCGTAGATTTCAACCTCGCACTGGAGGCATGAATTTCGATCAAAATTCCTGGAGGTAGAACAGCATTTACAATTGCCAAAAATGCTTGCTATTTTATATTAGCAGAGTACAGAATTCTCGTTAACAGCGGTGGTGTATGATATTTATCGGAATTGAAGCTTTAAATTCGAAAACTATTCCTCAATTCAGTGTCGAAATTAAAATAGATATTATGAATAATTATAATTATTATTATTACTATTAAATGGGTATATTACCTACCCTTTACTGTACATTGATAAGCAATAAAGAAAACAAAAAAATAGGGATTGCATATCAATTAAAATGTAATAATATAACATAGTTACTATTTTTCTGTAATTGAATTGAATATATTTATCGGAATTGAAGTTTTCCTTTAAACTGAAAAAGTATTCCTCAATTCAGTGTTGAAATGGAAATAGAAATTATGAATAATTATAATTATTATTATTATTATTAAATGGGTATATTACCTACCCTTTACTGTACATTGATAAGCAATAAAGAAAACAAAAAATAGGGATTGCATATCAATTAAAATATAATAATATAATATAATTACTATTTTTCTGTAATTGAATATCTCAATGTACAATCTACTTTTCTCCACACTTTTTAAAATACATCCAAAAATCTGATTCTCCACTGTGGCACGGAACGTGTTAACGTTACTGCAATGCCGCTGTAAGTTCGAAACAGACAGTTTATAGGCGGGCGGTGTTCTTTTTATTATCGAGGAATGCGTGTTTAAAATTCATAAGTTGATTCATTTCAGCCGCGCTCTCCTTTGGTTCTCTCTTGTTTTATTCCCCCATAAATCATTCCCAGTTCCCCTGTTCCCACCGTTCTCTCTCGTTCTCTTTACACTTTACGTGGGCGAGGAACTTTCCCTGAATTACGAGATATTTCATCGGCCTCCCGCTGAACCGATCGAAAACGTTTCCTGGATACCCCGCCGCGAACGCGGTGGCATTAATTACGTCGATAACGATTGGCCAACGGAAGCCGCGGCCTTTGCTGCAGCTCCAAACTCGTCCAACTTTAATTTAACCCCGTTGCTGGATTCATGAAAAACAGTCCCATGATATATGCAGATACTCTATTCATTGCCACTATCAATTTCTGCTTCATACAGTTCTCGTCGAACATCAGATTTTCCACGGTCTCTAACTAATACGCCGTGTAGGCATGTGTTTCGAGAGTCAAGTTCAAACAGTCGATTAACAGGTCATTCCTACCTGTGAAGTCTGAAAAACACATGTATTTTCGGGATTTTTTTGGAAAAACTTGACTTTTTTAAATAAACGGTTGTGTATTGGAAAGTAGATATTTTAAAGTTCTTTCAGTTTTTTTAGCAATGCAATATGTATATATAAATAAATAAAGGAATTTCGGGCCATTTCCCGGCAACGTTTTTTATTCAAGCACTTTCCGACGACCACTTTCCGTTGACCTGGTTCAACAGGAATAAAAAATTAAACCAAATTTACTTAGGATATTAGATTATCTAGTGCCCGACCGTGGATTTTTTAAAATCCGTTGCGTAGTTTTTATTTTGCAGATGAAAAATTACGAAAAATGAGAGCGATTCTGTGACGAAAATCGATACTTTTGCTATGAACAATCGCCATTTTGTAGGAAATTAAAATTTCGGGATAATGGACGATCCGGCACTAGATAATCTAATGTACTAACTAAAGGTCAAATTTTTTATTTCAATTGAACCGTGGTCACCGCAATGTACGTAAAAAAATCGCTGTTGAGAGATCTTGCATAATTCCTTTATTTATTTACAAATATCTCATTGCAAAAAAAACCTGCAATAACTTTAAAATATATTATTTCAAATACACCAGCATTTATTTAAACAATCTTCAAGTTTTTCTCCCAGAAAATCAGCAAAAATACACGAGTTCTCAGACCTCCCAGGTAGGCATGGCATGACGAGTTTGAAAAGCGCCAAATACTAGACCGACTTATCTCTAATGCATCATAGCGCAGTTTACATACTAATCACACGGCGATTATTAATCGAAAGACACGTTCCACTGAACCTGTCCGACCACTTAACGTTCCAATATCGCCGCCACGCGAGAAGCGAGCACGACAACCGTCAGATGTGTCTCACACCTGGCGCCACATTCTTCTCACGTACTCCTCCCTTTGCATTCTCGAACAGATCCCCGGGTGGAACGTCTTCGAGGATCATTTTTCCCACACGGTATCCGTCCCTCATCGTTCCTGATAAGACGTTTCGCGTTTCCTCCCGGGCGTGCCCTGGATACGCAAAAAATGGCCCACGGCGTCGGGGCCCCCCCTTGGCGTCGCGACGCGCCCAACGGACTCGAAATTCCCCGTGGCGCGAGCCAACCCGTCCCTCACCTGCGTCTCGCGTGGTTCGGCCGAGGTTCCGGTGTCGGGTGCCGCTTGCGGGACGAGGGAAACCAGGAATGCAATATTAAGGCATCCGAAGTCCGCCGAAGTCTGGGTATTCCCTCACGGAGCATCTTCCAAGCCGGTTCGACGCATCTCCGGCTCGCGCAAAATTAACGAGCGTGGCCTGGCGTCTGGAGCATACTTAAATAGCGGAACCGCGATTGCTGGGACAATCCTCTTCGACCAGGGCCTGCTTCCTCAGGCGTATCACGTAGCGACGCGCTAAGCTCGATGAACGTTATCAGTTTTCGGCGACGACGCTTTCACCGGCCCATGGCGGGGTGAAATTGAAAATTGAAAATTTCACCCGGCAAGCCGGGATCGTTGACACGTTTACGGATGTTCGAACGTCTCCTTCATTTCGGTAGAACAATACCTTCGCGGTGGATTATTTAATGCCCCCTTCTGCGGGCCCGGGGATGACCCATGCAACGGCACTCGTGCCGCCGCGGAGACGTACAGGACCGCTGGAAATATCCACCACTGTGGAACGTTTTTACGCAAAGCGGAATTCCTTCTGGAAACCGCGTCGAACTTGCTCGCCGACGAAAACGTCCAGAATCGATGGGTCAGGCGCGGGGGCCGCTGGATAACCAGCGTAAATACTGTTTCGAGGTGTTTGCCAGCGGACACGGAAGTGGTACACTCGATGGCAAGGAAAATATTGGACGTGAACCGCGTTTGAAATTTGTAAACGAATAAATTGATGAACCGTCCCCGGTCTGCTTACACGCCAGCGCAAACAGCGCAGATTTTTATTCCAGCTCGCGGCATTCTATTTCGCCAATTTGCCGCCGGCTGCTTCGCTTTTTCCAGACGTCCAATTATTCCAGAACATTGCGGTGTCTAAATACTGGGGGAAAGTAACTAATGAGCATGATCGAGCAGCATAAACACGGTGTATCGGTTCGCGTGCGCGTTGCCGGGCTCTTTGAAGTGGAACATTTGATCCTGTGTAGCGGGGATCAAATAGCGAGTGCGTACACGCGATCGACTAACTCGAAACAGTTCTACTGTGGTGACGCGCACTTCGAAATTTTCCACGATCAAGTGCTCCCCTGTGTGCCACTATTTTGTTTAAGTTTTCAGCCAGTTTCCACTATCGCGCTTTGTCCAAGATACGCCCACAATGGGGATCACGTATCTGGTCGGCGACAACTTGCAAACGTTATTATCGCAGTTGACCCAACTACGGAGATAGTCCTCGGCATAGTTGATATTGTATTAAGTTACGGTGTCGCCTGTGAATGCCGGTTTAATTTCGCGACTGTCGATACACAATTCGCGATAACAAGTGTCGCCGATATCGATCGGCCCGAGTGAATTCAACCGAATTCGGAGGGGAATCGGGTCGGCTCCTTTGCTCCCGTTTCAAATCCAGTTTCTATTACAAGTTCCTTCGCGTGATCAAAATGCCTCTCTTCATTTTGGGGACAAAAAAGGATTCGGTAAGTAGAAAAGGGAAGATCTCACTGATTTTGATGAATTTGAAATATGCTGTCGGGGGCATGATTCTGAGCAACTTTTTTCTGTACGTGTTACCGCCACTTGATTGTCGTTTCCGAGGTACAAGTAAAAATAGTTTGGAGATTACATATGTACGTATTTCTAATGTTTGGGATAGAGAGGTTAGAGATACATAGGTTAGATAGTAAATAAAAACATTCGTTACAACTTAGTTGGATCTTTATACTGCGTTATTATTAGTACTAGCTGACCCGGTTACACCCGGGATTTATTATAATTATTTTTATTTATTATTTTAGATAGGATACTTATAAATAGCTAATCTAGGACGTATGTAATGTATATTCAAAATTTCATTGTAATCCGTTCAGCCGTTTAGACGTGAAAGACGGACAAACAAACAGACAACGTTTCACTTTTATATACCTATTAGTAAAGATTAACTGTAAAAACCTGTGCTTCCGCTTACTTGTAAGTTACCAATATTCTAAAATGCTTCAGTAGGTATATGTGACGAGGTATTTGTATAGGTTTGGGGCTAGATTTCCGCAGCTACATGTATCTAATGTGGACCCAAAATATAAAATCTTAAATTCTGGTATCTATACATATATTAGTATGTGAGATATCAATACAAATATTGTTAATTTTTTTTTGTATTAAGCTTGAACTACGTACATGTAGCTGTCCTCGCCCTAGGGTTGCCACTTATTCTTGCAGAAAAATAACGTACATTTGCTTTCGTGGAGTATACAAAAAGTATGGTCAACAAATTAAAAGTACATTTTAATCTTATTAGTTTTTATTTCTTCCAAACATATTTCCTATTGCTTTTAGCATTACAGAGTAAATTTGTATTATTTTGAAATATCTCAATGGCATCATTGCACTCAATATTCATATTGAAATATATAAATAATTTGTGTTTTATTAGATTGAGAAAGGCCTTGTTTTTTTCATCCCGCCACTTCACATTCATGACAGACAAAACTCTCTCAGTAAATGCTGAAGTAGCGGGAACAGATAGAAGATAATAATATTGCGTTATGTTTCACGTAATATCATTAATTGTAAAATAAAGTATTTTCACTTGCTTTATTGTTATTGAAAAATATAGGGTACATTTACCTACAATAACGTAAGATAATTTATCTTAAAGTACGGGTGGCAACCCTACCTCACCTCCTAAATCGATCCCCAAACCAGAGATGGGCAAAAAATTATTTCAGATCAAAATTTATGCACGAAATTTTTATTTCAAATAATTTTTCACCCATCTCTGCCCCAAACCTATACCAATACCACAGAAACAATCAATACAGGTGAAACTGATTGCGAATAAATACAAAAATATATTTATAAATATCTCGAAAACTAAAGCTGAGCCGCGGTAACATGCACCTATACAAAAATATTGTTCAGAATAACCTTTACAACATATTTCCAGGTCATCAAAATCGACGAGTTTCATAATTATCTCTTCCATATAATTCCCAAAGATTCCACCTTTCGTGGACTCCATGGGTTAATCGAATTAATTGCTCCAAGCATTCAGCAATATTTCCCCGCGAGTCCCGGCAGTCTATTGATTACATCTTCCAGAAAAAGTTCGATCGCCCCCTCAACGCGGTTAAACCGATTCCGCGTTCAAAGTGAACCCGCTTTATATCGCGGGGGTCGTTTATACATGTAGATATTCACCGAGGAAAACGGCGTGGGGACAAGTCAGTAGGGGATAAGTGCCATAAAGGGGACACGTCTTAAAAGGGACAAATCGAATTTCCAAAATTCTAAACGCATTACACATGCAAGTTATTTTCCTGTTTATTGCAACACTAGTGCCTAGTCGTTTGACGTAAATTTCACTATGGTCTCATTTGCAACAGAGTAGTAATCCACGGTTGATGTTTTTCGGCAGTAAAAGTAAAATTTTCATTGGTTTTCTGTGTCGTTTTCTGAGATCAAGGTATATACAAACTGTTAAAGTGTTATATCATTAAAATAGCCTGTATTCAACTGAAACGAAATCGCTTAACAGGTAAGCTTAATTAATTGTATTCTTTGTTTTGCGGTTATTTTATATTAAACTCACGTAAATTCGTAAAGGGGACAGCATAACAAGTCTTAAATGGGACAACCGTTACATGGCTGTCCCTCTCATACACATGTACTGCTGGACACTATATGTATTATTAGTGTTCCTTGTTACACTTTTTACACTGTTTACACTTTTACAAGGCACAATCAATTTTTTCTGTTCCATGTGTCACTAATAATAAAATATTGATGATTTATTCTACAAAGAGTTAATTTTTTCGTAGATTTCGTTGTTTTGTATCATTAAGATTTAGAATTATATTTGTAATACTTAACAAGTTTATTTTTATTAATCGTGTCCCTTTCATGACTGATACTGTCCCTTTTAAAAACACCTAGTCATAAAAGGGACATTTCCCACTTTTTTGTAAATCGAAGATTTTGTTAATTTCTATTACAATTGATGAGTTTGCAATATACTTTTATTGAAGGGAAATAAACGCGCTTTCTTGTGGTGTAGTTGTTTTTTAAATACCTATAACGATATTGTCAGAAATGGACGCTAAACAAAAGTGTCCCTTTTATAGCACCTCTCCCCTAATCGATTCCACATGGGGGACAGCGTAAAGTGGTCCCTCTCAAAGATGGATGATAGCGCGCGTGACTGTAATCCGAACGTTTTAATCGCCTCCGGTTCCCAGCTAGCCGGCCCGCGGAAGGAGCAACGGTTACCAACCACCGACCACTCTGATTACCAGGATTATTTAAACTGATTGTGAGACTTTTTGGAGTAGGCAAGTTTTCTCTGTATACATAATCGTGGTGGCACGGCGACTGCCTTGGAAAACTGTAGGGGGTGTGTTCTGTACGTATGGAAAAGAGGGAAGAGTGGGAGGTAACCCCGGGAAATCAGGCAATTTAAATTCACCGTAAAAAGGCTCTTTAATTAAAAGACTTTAATTCCTCACGGTCGCAAGGGGACGCTTACTTATTCATACTAATGACTAGGCAACTCGGAGTAATTAGAACGCTTTGAGCGGGCGGCATCCGATCTACAAGAATGTGCGCTGGAACGTTTGGGATTTTGATTGAAAATGACGAAGCCGATTTTTCAGCTTCCAAGCACGATCCACAGTCTTCTCGTTGCTCCATGGGCGATCGAGGAAAAGGGGGTTGCAGCACGCGCAAATCGCCCAGGATGCGATACATGATTTTTAGGTCCACCAGGTTTAAGTGAGAAATTCCAATGTGAATGCTCGTGATTTAAAAGGGGCAGCGTGTCAGAGGTTTTCGATAGAGAAATCAGGGGCATGCGCCCGCGGCGCAAAGAATTCGTAATTCGGTTAGCTGCGAGGCAAGTCTCTCGAGAACATCGGCTTCGGCGCGGCCCCGTTAATTGGATCAGAGCACCGCGATAATTAGTTTAAATCCTCCAATTAATATTCCGTGTTTTACTTTGGCGTTACGAGCGGTGTTCGGGATATCTGCCGTACCAGTTTTCTCGCTCCAAAGATCTCGTTTCCCCGGCTTCTGTTGGTGTTCGAATTTGCCTCTCGATGACACCGAATGTCCCCTCCACTTTCTAGACTCTCTTTCCGCCGCCTTTCGGTCGAAACGGGGTGGCTTGTTACGAACTCAAACACTCAAACGGTTTGAATAGATCACGTGTTTGTAAGTGCGTAAACTAATAATTTAATCGAAGCTGGTATTGATAAAAAATATTCAGAGGTAAATATTAGTGATGGCACTGCCAAGTGAATTTTAAAGCTACGAGGTCAAAATCGATTCAACGGGGTTCCACAATTTCGACATAGTATTTATCGACTTCCAGGAGTCCGAGGTCGTTCTTACTAGGTTTCACGAGTTTGGGGTCTTCCCCTTCAGCTCTCACAAGTTCACTGTTATCCCAATGAGTTCACGGTCGCCTTTGCCATCCTCTACGAGTCCTCATGGAATCCTTCGAGTTCACCATTCAGCGAAGACCTCTTTCTATCCATACTTTCCTAAGTACACAGGTTTTCCCAGTCGATCCAACTTGTTGCACCGATGTAAATTCTCCGTTCAAACAAAATACACCTCTTCCTAATGCCATCACTATAAAATTGCCTCGTACAAGCCCTACCAAACTCCTCCTTCCATTCTCCGTCTCACGAGCATACGAAATCAGTTCGATCTGCACGGCAGGGGCCTTCCGATGATATCTCACCCAAGTGGACGTTCAATTTCGGCGTACAGTCGTGTTACTCGGATCGTTGCTACGTAACTGCGCATAAAAATACCAGGCAGAGTCCGTATCGTATCTCAGCGCGACCTCTTCGTAATATTAAACTTTACTTCCCTCCGTCGAGCGGTTCCAATGTCCAGGGTCGTAAGTTGAACAGAATGGAGGTGTACGCTCGGGAACGTGCGGCGGTGAACCAGCCTTGGTTTTCAAACGATTCTACCTGCCGTAGGATCGATGGCTGACCGTGGTTTGTCCGTGTGAAAGAGGGGTTGCAGGCGCATAAATACTGAAACGTGACTGTTAGAACTGATTCCGGAACCGAGTAGACCCCATTTAGATGCACCTGCTACCGCTCCCTCCTCCTCGTCTTTCGGAGCTCGCTCGCATATGGTTTACGTGTCTCGCAGCTTCGTAGTTCCCCGGCTCGCCTTTATCGAGAAATCGAAATTTTCCATCCCCCGTGCCCGACGCGCCTGCTACGGCCAGTAAATAAAAGATCTCCCTCGCGACAGTGCACGCGAGAAGTTCTTTGATCCTTTACATCGGCGTGCCTTCGTCGAGCAGCGTCCCCTCTCGACAACGGCGAATTTTCCTATACCCCGAAGCATTCAATTTATTCGCTCGTCGTTCGCGAGAGCATTCGGAGTAATCAGTCATCGAAAGCACATTGTTCGTACCTGATCGAGATAACGGCACCGGGCGCTTTTGTTTTGCGAAGGAGAGGCTGTTACCTTCGAAAGTTATCGAAGGAAAGAGGATTATTCAAATGGAAGAGGATGGCTCTTTACGATGTCGTTACAGGGTTTAAATTTTCAGGTTTTATCTTCTGCAGTCTGTAGTTTCCCCTTTTTCAATTAATATCGTTCTGACTGCTATAAAATCAATTACCAAAATTGAACTCCCTGTTCGAGTTTCGAGTATTCCGGGGTTTCAGGCTTTTCCAAACTTTTCTTGCTGCCTCCGGAGGCAATTTCCAAAAAGCTTTTCCCGTTCCATTCCCCCGTTCATCCACTCCCATCGTTTCGCTTTCTTTTTGCCGCAACGCGAGCGTTTCGGTTGTTCTTCTATCGCGCGTGTTCCCTGCAAAGCCTCGTGCTATCATTTTTCGTGTAATTGTATTTTGTATCTAATCTCCGAAGACGTTTCTTGCTAGTGGAAGAAGCGCCCATCAATTCTGCTACCAATTCATCTATCAATCTTCGCGCCCCGCGTCGTTTCTTAACAGCTTTCCCTGTCCAGTTCTTGTTCCAGCGACCGGCGCAGCGTTTTTCGCAGGCAAAGTCCAGCTAACGTTCCGTACTCCGCAGCTCTGGCGTAGTTTTATAACGTGGCACAGTGAGAGGGAAAAATCCAAGAGCCGAAAGTTAAAACGCCCCTCCTCAACGGAGCGAGATTGAATTTCCGATCAGTATTCGTCGATGTATGCGATATCTTTTGTACGACTAGACCTCTGGAATTACCCCGCACCCTCTCTTCTTCTTACTCTCTCGTCTTCTTCTCTCTTCCTCCACTCTTCTTCTTTTAGAATCGTCTGAGATTCCACGGTATCGCTGGAAATCGCGGCACGTCGCTCCTCGAACAGACAGAGGGTGGAGTTTTCGGCACAGTTTCCCCGCTGGAAAGATACGGTCCATCGAAAAACAGTAAAGACCTCCGCCACGGCGTCATAAAAGTTAAATGGATTCTGGCGTCCTTTCTCTCGGTGGGAGCGAAAAGGGTATCTAGGCGTTTTACTTTCGGGATAGTTTTCGGGCTCGCGAGGTGGGAGCGGTGAAAAATTCTTCGCCCTAGGAGGTTTGGTAATTTCGCTGGATTTTTATGATTCGCGGCGAAGAGCCTGGGAGGATGAGAAGATCGCCACGAATCATGGGGAAAGAATTCGTTGCAGTTATTTTTCCAATTTTTAACCCTCCGTTGTTTTAGAATCAAGGCTTTTCTTTTGAATTGTACTGTAGGGTGCAAGAGGGGCCTCAGTGTCGAAAGTCAGTTTCCAGAAAAGTATCTGTAAACATTACGAGGTTAGACATTTTTTATACATGGTGAAGTTGCAAAAATGTCTATAATGTTTAAAAATTTGAAATATCTTCTTTGTAGTTGCAGTGTTACGATCGGAATTATGTAATAAATTAATCAGCGAAATTGTGACTCTCACTTTTAAAGATACGGTAATGCAATTTAGGGGGCATATGTAGAAAAGAATTATTATTATTTATTTAAACGGGACTAAGCCCAGTATACGAGAGAAACAAAAACAAAAACAGGAATGCATGATGGCAACAACCCCCAAATCTTTCATAACAAAGACGTACGAAAAGTGGAGATAACTGACCGTTTAAAACCCTCAACACAGGAGCTAAAGAAGTTAATACGCCCACACAGCACCATAACATTGCAGCAACGTCTCTGCAATATTGCGGTGCAAGATTGCAATGTTGCACCATAACATTGCATAGACGTCCTATGTCCGCCTTCGCAATATTGCAGGTGTGTATTTTTGCAATGTTGCGGCAGCATTGCAAACATGTAGTCCTGCAACGTTCCGACAATGATTCTGCAACGAAACGGCAATGAAAACGTCCAACGAGAAATTCTAGCATATCCAGTTAAATGAAACATGCTGTAGAATCTACTCGACATCATATTTCAAATTTCGTCAAATTCATAGTTGCTTCAGAATATTGCTGTACTGTTTCTACAATATTTCCACTACAGTATTGCACGGCAATATGTGGGCAATTTTGCTGGGTCGTTGCCACTGAAACATTGCACGTCGATATGCGCGCAATATTGCCAAAATATTGTTGGATCGTTGCCAGTGGAACATTGCACGTCGATGTGCGCGCAATATTGCTACAATATTGTAAGATCATTGCCACTCCAATAATGCACGGCAATATTGCAGGAACGTTCCTACAATATTGCAATGCAACCTGCAACAACGCAATATTACAGCAACGTTCCTGCAATACAGCTGCAACGAAGTGTGCTGTATGGGCGGTCGACTACTTCATTCCCGCGCAATTGTAATCCAGAGATACGGTCGATCAGATGGAGATTAGTTATATAAAATTTGACATGAAATAGCGAATTATAGCGCAACGTCCTAGGCAAAATACAGAAGTTAATTAATTATGAATCTAATTATCCGTTGTATCCAAAAAGGACCTGAGTGTCCTGAGACCGTTCTTGCATCCGACAGTACAATCGTATGTTCACGAGCAAGTGGGTCGACGTTCGTCATAATCGAATCGTGATTCTTCGTTGTGCAAGTTTCGATGGAAATCGAGCGCGACCGATGTAATCGAGAAAGCTGCCTGGCGGGGGGTTTGAATGCATCCCAGTTACCCCTAGTTACTTGACGCGGTAACGTAGTCGGACTAATTTCCAAACTATCCCGGCATCGGGGTTACTCGAATAGACATTATTCCGCTACGCAAACTTCCCAGTCCGAAACTACTCCTTGGTCCGCCGGCTTCTCGCGGCTATCCCGGATACGTGTTCGGCACTTCCCCGCCGTCACGAGGTTTGTCACTGTCTGCCGGTGAAAAGTCGACCCGTGAGACACGTGTAACGAATGACGGTAGCAACAACGGGAGCAGCTTAATCGCAGCTACGCCGCAATGTATGCACATAGCGGAACGCTCGACGTTACCATCCAGAACATGCTGTTTGCGACGGTTCGACGAAACACGCGAACAGTAAACGAAAGTCATATTTCACGAGATCGCGGTGTCTCTTGAATGTGATTTGGAGATCACACGAAGATCCGACGAAGGTGGTTCGCGGTTTCAAGTCTCTGAGTATCACCTGGTGAATGCCTAGACGAATTTAGAAGCGGTGTCCTTGATTTGCTTTTATGGCAGGAAAGGTGGGCCATTTTTCGGTAATGGCGTTCCGAAAAGTGACGGAATTCCACGGCTGTGATTTTTGGTGGAGAATTCAACAGAGTTCCGAGGATGGCAAGGAGACGGCACTTCCGGCTGGTGAGCCTCTCGCCCATTAAAGTAACTCAGTTTGCGAAGTTTACGAACGCGAGAAGCCGAAGTTTCGGGCGCGTCTACCTACTTTACGGCGGGCGTTCGTAACGGGTGTTCGCACGCATTCCGTCACGTGTGTAAACGCGCCGTAAGCTTGCGGATTTAATCCAGCGAAGAAGCGGCCGGCTACGGGGATCGCCGCGGTGCTTGGATAGGACAGCCGAATCCTTTGCAGAATATTCGTGATCTCATTGGCGTCCGCTTGGTTGAAAATTAAACACCGGGAAATTCGCTTCCCTCTCTGGCGCACGCTCGCTCCGGCGGCCCGGGATTGTCAAGAAAGTTGCGCGGCTGATGAAATTACGTCTGTAAATAAGCGAGTCGTATCTAATTAGAGGTGGAGCGCTTAAAGGACACAAATTGTACGAGCTGCTTAGGTGTCTGGGAAGCCTGAAGTCGTGGGAAATTTCTGCACACACGATGCTGCTGGCGTTGGAATTAAAGGCAGTGTGCAGCCTGATGCACTGGCGTTCGCAGTTTGCAGGAGCAACAATAACAATGCAAACTTGAAAATAACTACCTTAAGTGTTGGTTAAAATCTCCCTTCAATCCCCATCACAGGGATTAATAGTCACAGTATTATTTCATCAAACTTTGAATAAAATTGAAGAGTCTTTGTAGAAGGCACTGTAAGTACCAAAAATCAGATTTTTTAGGAGAGAAAAAATGGCCCTGACTTTAAATTATTTACGAAATTTCATTTGTTTTGATTGCTAAATATACTTAAGTATAAAACAACCCAAATGCATCACAAAATTTTCTATTTTTTGCATTAATATAATCCAAATTCATGATGCCCAAAACCCATGTGTCGTTCATTTAAATTTGCCATCACTGTAAGTGCCAATCCTGTTCGTCCCCAGCTAATTAGCACTCACCGTGTTTTCTACAAGGGCTGTTAAATTCGCCGCCACTTCAGATTTTAGTACCACGTTGAAGCATTTGATTCTCGAGTTCATACGCGGGGGGATAAAATCGACAACCTCATCGACAAGCAGAGGTACACCTGAACGTAGCTCGAGATCGGATATTTCCGTCTCACGATCGCGCGGCAGACGAGTTTATTCGCGGGTCCACGCGTGTGTGAAACAACACCATCGACGCGACTGCCAAGCGGTGCTCTGGGTATTACGCTTACACCTGTTTTAATCCTCCGAGCATTCGGACAGGAAGGGCAGAGACCTGGTACAGGCTGGTACTGCGTAATACCCCTAATACCTCTGGTTTAACTACGGAAAAAAGAAGAGAGTGAACAAATAAAAAAGGAATAGAGATGAAGGAAAATCTAGCAGGAGTTTCTCCGGCCCCAACTAAAATCGAGTTCTCAACGGCTGGGTGCCATTTTGATACACCATGCCCTGAAGTAGACCTTCGCGATATGGAGTAAGAAAATAAAATCTAGCTACCACTATTCTAAGATTTTTTCATCTCTACATCCAAAAGCCTGAAAACTGCCAACGGCAACAACTGAAAGCATGAAAGCCTCTAGACAGGCTCCACAAGAGCACGGTCAGTGTTCACCGTCCGTCACTTCGTACGGTTTTCCAAAATTGTGCCACCAACATTTCCCCAGCAGGTGTCGTGCCGCGGCAGAGACTTACCCTTTCAGCGCGCAGTCCTTTGACGCGTTTCCACGTTTGTTCCAGGATATTCGACGCGCTCTCTGACTCTCTTGAATCCGCGTTGACGAACCCTCGCGAAAGTTCCCGCCGTTACATTCAGCCGCTTTTCGTAACGCGACCTTTTGCTTTGGCTACGCGGTCCACGCGTCTCGCGCTTTAATATTTACGCCGCGTGACGTTACGCCGCATTAAGCGTTGTCGCGGCTTAAGGAGGAAGAGCGTTGCACCCTGAGAGCTGCGTCTCGAAGCGTTCTGGTGCCTCGAGGCGACGAAGAAAGCTTCTTTTTTTTTTTAACGTGCCGCGTAATGGAACGGCGTTGCGCGAACCGTAGGGGTAGTTCTCGGCGAGGAACACTCGCCTCGGTGGAAATAAACTCGCGGAACACGCTCGGCCGTTTCATCAGCGGGTGGGCTCCGCTGGCGGGACGATATCGTGATTCTTTCGGCCAGCAAAGTGGCAGGGAGAAAATGTTACACGCCACGATTACGTTTAGTTAACTCGGAAGCTAGCAGCCGGAGCGGGACTAATATACGATAACGGCGATGCTCAAGCCTTTTTCCGCACGCGACGGAAATAACGAGCTGCCTCGTTCGCCGAGATTACCGCCAGTCCTTCCGGCTCTTTATATCCCCCGCCAGCAAAGTTGACGCGAGACACTAACCCGCGCGGCTGGTGGACGCCCCCGTGAGCTTCACGGAACACGGTGTACCTACCCCGTCATGGGGATTCGCAGCCAATATCCTAGGTATGAAACTTTCAACGGGAGCTTGTTATTCGGGCTGGTCGTTAAGGGAACGATAGCCATCGATTGCATTGATTTCACGGGCAGTAAAGAAGCGAGGGGAACTGTGATTATGTTTCCGTTACTGTTCTTCTTTATACAGAACGTATCGGGGAAATTGCCACGTAAGATGCCGGAGAAAACAGAGAAATAGGGGTTGTTCGAGGTCGACGACCAAAAGTTGCCCCATTCGAGGCGATGTAACTGTGAATACGCAACTCCTTAAGCACTCCAGGATACATGACGAAACTTTCGAGTAATTCTCCTAGATTCTCTATTATCTCTGTGTCTGGAACAAATGTAGAGGCGCATGGAATCTCGGAGGATCCTGAAGATCGCGTAACGCTTAAAATCTGTGTAGGGTGATTATGAGAGAGATGCCGCACTTTCGGTATTTCAGGGTTGTCGGTGATAAAATACAGCACTGTTGATTTTGTATATTTTAGGATGTTGGGTTGGACTGGGTTGGTAAGCGAGAACATGTTTCCCTTATTAGTTTCAAAGATTTTGCTGTTTTCCGAGGTAAGCATAACGCACTTTGCTTAAATAGTATTTATTTTTACTATTATAGTAGTTAAAAATTCATTGCTTTTCATGATGTAACTTTTGTAATACGTTAAAGGGACTCTGTGGGAAATTTATCTGACAGAATAGGTCAGTTTTGACATAGCATGTGGAAAGTGTACTGTATCGGAATTTAAGTAGGCTAAATGATGTTGTTAATGCTTAAAATAAAAAAAGTGTTTTAAAATACATAATGTGCTTTCGCAAAGCAAATTATTTATTTTTTAATGACAACTCTGATAATCCCTAAAATATTTGTAGGCTCTTTATTTTTCTTTATGTGTAATGAATGTGGATATTTAGAAAAACAGGAATAATATCTCTACTTACTTATTTTTCCAATTTTATTCTATTTTATATCTGTATAAAATAAAAATGTTTCATTTTACTTTGGTTTTACTACTTTTTTAAAATAAAATGTTAAAATTAACAAGTTAAAATGAATAATTAAAACTGTGGCGTCTCTCCCAAAAGAGGATGTTATTAGTTTTAATTTTTTAAGGGTGACAAATATTAAGATTTTGATTTTCTTCAATGCAAGTAGTAGCACAAGATGATCAACGAATAATATTGCGACCCAGGCCCCATTTTGTGACAAAGGAACCAGGTTACCGTCACTATACGGCTGACCCCTTAAGTAAGGCTATGGGGGAGGCTAATCAATGTTTCCCTGATATTGACTTGTTCTGTGTTTCCCTCAGTAGCCTCCGATTACTTTTATATGAATGATCGCCAGCGCACATCACTTGACCTGTTGCGTTAGTATTAAGTACTCATACTGATTATTTACTTTATTTTAATTTAATTTATTTTGTTACGCTTATATTTATATTTAAGTTTACTTTTTGCTTTGTATTCTTCTGTTTCTAAAGGGTTTACCCGTTAATAATAACATTAGTAATAAAAATAATAATAATAACAGGTATCCTTGGAAAAAGTTTCCATTGCAAAATGTAGACACGGTTACAATTCTGCGTAGGCTGCGGCAACTCACCCATAAAATCCCTATACCGAAAGCAGGAGAAATATGAGTGCACAATAAAGCCGCGGATTCCCATTGGCGGAGTAATCGAGTTAGGCTTGAATCTGAATTAAGACCAAGCTCCTTCGATCAGACAGCGGGCAAGGGGGAGGTATGGTCAGACTCGCGGTACAAATCATTCCAAGTTCTTGAGCGAGTTCGGTGAGCTTCGGAACGGCGCGTCTGCTGGGGCGTAAAATTGCTATGATATAGAAGGGTGGGAGAGGATCGACGGCGGTTCACGGAAGGGTTTCTTGGTCGGGCTGGCTCGCCCGCCAATAGCCAGCGCCGGAAATCTCTAAGAACGCGCTTTTCGAAACTTTCGATCGTTGTGCTCCGCGAAGATTGAATTATTCCTCGAGGAGTTGTTCGGGAAGAAGAGGCGTGTGCCGTTGGCAGCGCGCGATAAATTATTCGTTTTGTCGCGCGCGCTTTACGACACGGCCCGTTGGAAATTCATTGGGAATTTCGGACGCGGAGCTGGCCGCGAAACGAAATTTATATGTTCGTGAAATCCAGCCGTTCGAGGCGAGAATAATTGACCGCGTCTACCTCGCGAAGAATGGGAAAGATTCGAATACATATATTAGTGAAGTTCGTAGCAATTTCAACGCAGTTGGAACTACACTATAGATCGTAGCTTCTAATTTTCTAAATACTTCCGTTTGTAATTGCGACTTTGTTCGGCGAAAGTTACGCTCCAACTCTGCTTCCTTCGCGCTGTTATTTTTTAAGCTTTTAATTATCGCCAGAAATTCATTAAATACCCCGTCTTTGATAAAAGGGACGAGTCCCGTTGATTCTAATTTCAAATTTTCCAGCCATTCATTTCCCCGGGCTAAGTATTCTGCCGCCATACTTTCCGTAGTCAAGAAGTAACTACTTAATTCATTTCCCTTTGAACATGTCAAGCGTCTCTGCACTATCGTAGCGGCGTTTGCACAAGCGCCGACAACGATTCTCGGTTCGTTAGGGGCGCAGAGCGCACGCGGTATAATTGCTTTGGTTTTTCCCCGTGGTCTGCAAATAGATTTTTCCACTCCGTGCTTTCCTTTGCGCACTTCAGTTTTCACTTCGGCGAGCCCGCCTGTCACGGCTGTTTTTCAGTTTCACACACGACTTCAGCCATACAAACTCGAGTTCTGTGTTCTGAAACAAGCCTCATAAATGTATTCACGTTTCTCTGAAACTATTTTTTTAATCATCGGTTTCCCTGGACATAAGGTAGTTGACCCAGTCGTCGATCGGTACCCAGTTGTCGATCATTTGAATTAATATTGAGATTTTATAAGGTTTTTGAACAATATTGTGTATAGGACAAAATTGCAAATTAATATTTAAGAGTCTTTACCTACATATATCATCACAATATTGTTCAAAAACCTTATAAAATCTCAATATTTATGTGATCGACGACTACGTCTAAACCGATCGACAACTGGGTCAACCACCTTATTCGGGATTTTGTTTTAAACAGTCTTTAATCGACTTTCCTAAAATTTTCAAGATATTTTATTGCCAGATTAAAATTAAGGAAAAAAGCTATTGATTTAATCAATATTATTATACCAATAGCTAATTTCTGTGAAGAAAATGTTCAAAAATGCATATGTACAAGGCCAAGTCGATCGGTTGAATATTTTTTTAGTTACATCGTCCGCCAATTGTAAAATTGTTGTTTCGAGAAAAACGCGTTTGAAATTTTCTGGTAAACCTGCGTCACCTGCTGCTCCGTAGCAAAATCGGCTACAGCCGCTTTAAAATTTCCAATTTTGTTCTGCGGCTTTGGAAGCATATTTCCCGATGTTCAACTATTGATTTATGCAGAAATATCGATTTTCGACCCGCTACACGAGGCTCCCACCTTAAACCTAACAATTCGTCCAGCATGCAAGGTAAAAGAATAATACAAGCCTGAATTAATTTCTCTTTATTGCTTTTATTGATTTTATAGTAGCTGAAACCATGAGCTGTAGAGTGAGAATTTATAAATGTTAGATAACTTAATAAGAATAAAATTGAAATTTAGAATTCGAACTCTTCATCACTGATGGTTTGAATGTTTTAAACCTCTAGTTATTTCAAATATAATATTCTTAATATATACCACTCCACCACATCACTATTTCAGAACCTCAAAATATAAGTTATCGAACCTTTGAAGATTCCATGTACTCAGGAAATCTCATCACATTTAACCGAGAGCAGCGGGATAAAGAATTCAATTAAAACGGAGAAGCGAATGTTTCTCAAACCTTTACACGACTCCAGCGACGCGTGGCTGGCATTTCGGAAATAATTCAACGAAATAATTTCATAATAAAGCCCCGCCGCGCTTCCCACTGGGTTACTCGCTGCTACGTTGTAAATGGTGGCTCGTGCAAAATTCTGGCTCGCTGCGCTGCCAGGCGAATCCTCATTATCCGCGTAGCCCGCGTCGTTTCGCGGATTTTCGGTATTGCATAACGTCGACAAAATATGACCGCAACTAAATCTATAAAACGTGCACGGGTCTCCCGATGAATCGCGCCGCGAGGATGCACCGCCAGCCAAAGACCACCCTCCTTCACCCCTTTCCAGCGTTATTTCTATTCCGCTTTTCGCTGGCTCGTGAATCCGGGCTTCCAGCGCGGTCTGCTTTTAGCCCGAATCACAGACGGCTGCTCGCAGTCACGAGTCAATCAGATCTGGGCCATCTAGAGTGGATAATCCAGCCCTTTGGAAAAAATATACGAACGTAGGCGTTTACAGCAGAGCTCACGAACACCTGCCTCGAAGAAGCGCCCTCGCTCACTCAAATATCCCGTGAATCCCACGGTTTATGATTTTAACGCTGAAACATTCCTGCATTCGGACGCACACGCGGAAGGAACGGAACAAGGCAGACGCGTCCGTTTTGTTTCTCCTCGCCGGGCCATTCATTTTTTAACGCCCAGCGTGGGGGATGGTTTGTGACGTACCAGCACGTTACCTTTCGACCGCGACTCTCATCCTCGCTTCGCGTCAGAATGCAGACGTTCGAGTAAACAATTTACACCGCATTGAAATGCACACGCAACGCGGATCCGTGCATACGATCCTCGCCGATGGAACAAAGCCTCTGGGCGGTCCGATTTGAATCGAGGCCACTCGAGTACGTTGTTCGATGGCTCTTGAACGTTTGTAAATTGAAAAATTCCTTGAGTGGAGCGTTCCTCGAACGGGAACGCGCGCGCGGCCATCGATAAAACCAGTCCACTTCGGCTCCGCTCGCTGAGCATCGGCTTCAAACTTTCTTTCCATCGCTGGCAGCCAGCTAGTCGCCGGAAATCAGCTTGCACGCGTGTGCCCGCCTGGTTTCCGTCCCGAATTCAATTCCGAAATCGTTTAGGGCGCATTGTCTTCCGGTCCGGTACAATCGACGCAATCGCCCCGCACCCTGGCTACGGGGATCGACCTGTTTTTTTTTTTTTTCTCCTTGGAGCAGGGCGGGGGCGCAGCGCACCTACGGGATCAGGGACATTGTCTCGAAGAATTTAATTCCAAGAGCATAGCCATCGGCAGGGAGCGCGGACAGGAATACACCGGCCTCTTGTCCTTCACCCCTTCTTTCCTTCAGCCGTTTTCGTAGCCTCGCTACGTTTCCTTTGCGCCGCCACGTTCTATCGGAGAATGTAATTTCCGCAGGGCCGAGGAATCCAGTCCGACGGGACTCGGCACGTCTGACACCGATACAATTCACCCGATAAAACTGCACGAGTTCTCCGTGGCTTTCCACCCCCGCCATCCTCCAGAGAACCTTCGCCGTTTCTTTCGCGATTCCTTCCTTCCTTCCTCCCCCTGTTGCCCCTATTTCATTCTGTACGCCACTGCGGCCCGTTCTTCAGCTCATTTTCCTTCATCGCTCGTATCAATCTCTCCCAGCCCCGCGAAATAATCCTCGTTATTTCGTGAGTTAAACAGTCGACGGGCCGATAGAGTGCTCTTGACAATAACAAGTCTCGATGGGGAAGATAAGTACGTGCGAGATAGTTGCTTAATCTGTGGATAGACGTTTATTGGAATCAGCTTCGTCCGACACCTTTCGTTGGAACGAGCCTCCATTTCTCCGAAGGAAAGTTCAAGGGTTCTTTCGAAGTTCAGTGATGCGTGCCGGTGATTATGGAAGTGGTTTTTGTTTCGAGATATTTAGACTGTTGAGTTTGGGCGTATTAAAAAATAGTTTTTCATTGGTGAAGATAATGTTTCACGACGTATGAGGCATTTAGAGGAAACACGGACTAATCCACATCTTTTGCGAAATCGAGTTAGTAGCAATAGTGGATTCCAATAGGCGGTACTAATCATATAAAGTAGAAAATTGTTTTTTTTTCTATGTGGGTTAGTCTGATTTTTGCTCTCCATGCATCATATATGTTCTCCTAATGCCAACTTATCTATCATTGTAAAATTGTATAAGTAACTTGTACGCAAATGTATTTTTTAAACCATTGAATGTCTCTCATATTCCAAAAGTGCTCGAACGTAGTTTTTCGATCTTCACAACTTAATGAATTCAAAGATTTTTTCGAACAAAAGCGCTTTTTATTTTCAAATACTTTGTCACTAATAACTTTACCATTTTTTGTAATGTATGTTTACCACTGTTTCTCTTAATTTTTCTCTTAAATTTTTTTCTATTCTTGTCCCACATCTAAGTTTAATACATAATACAAAAATATGTAATTATATCCTCTCTCACAAATTACTTACAGAGAATAAATGATACACCACTATCATTGCCTGCTAAACTGTTATTTTGCAATAATTCGTTTATAATATTAAACTATAAATCATCAAATAAGAGAAATCTCAATTTTTTGGTTTCTTGACTTACAGTAGGGGAGACCGGGGCAAGTTGATACGTTTTTCAGTTTTTGATTTTTTTCATTTTTATTTGAATTAATTACTTAATAACAAATGCGCTAAAATATACTTTGGTCCTTCCTCTTTAAAATATTGTAAATGAAATGTTGAGAAAATACATACAAAATGAATGAGATAATGTTATTTGGACGAAGGTAAAATGTATCAACTTACCCCACAGGAAGTCATTATATACAAACATCTCCATAAACAAATGTAGAGCATATAAACAAAATAACAAAACGTAATTCCCTTACCTTCAAAGGACTCAATGTGATGCCCAATTAATTTGAGTGATAAAATTCTCTATCCCGTCTCAAGACGGATTGGAAAGTGAACACAATTATTTACTTTTTGTCTATAAAAACGAAAACAGTTAAAAATGGATTGCTAAAGTCAAGGTACACAGACGTACGCTAGATCGTAGTAAAGAATTGATCAAGATGCTTCACATATCTCACACACAAGGAGCTATATATATATATACAGTGTCGAGATAATTCGTCTGTATCAACCTGCCTCTATATCAACTTGCCCCGGTCTCCCCTACTTTAAGTCAAAGGTACTTAAGTACAAATCAAATGGTCAATGTATACATTTCTAACAAAGAGCACTGATAGAATCCACTGTTCGTGCTTGAAACGTTCCCGTGCGTCTTTCCCTCCAATTTCAAAGATTCTTCAACTACAAAAACCTTCCCCCTATTACAGAGTTGTACTCGTTTCGCGTAATTCAAAAGAAATTATGAAACAGAAATTGTACAGTTCCCGTAGTAACTTTCTCAATTTGCGATAAGAAGTGTATTGGCGAGCCGAGGTTGTGAATTCCATGGATATTCTGCATATTCCGTGGCCCTTTTTCCCTTGCCTTTTGTTTCACTGGTGTCCGCCAGAATTCCTCTCGCCGTTTCGCCCGCCGTCGTTGCCAGTTTTCCTTCCTTAGCACACTCCAATAAATCTCCAGTCGCTTCTTGAGCGTAATGCTCGTGATTTTACGGATTGACCGACTTTGGTCCCGTGGCCGACTCGAATTGCCAATAAGACAGGGGTCTGTCGTTTTCTCTCGCTGCCTCTTGTCGTCGACGACGAACAACGTGAACGGACTACAAATAGAGTCATAGAGAGCCGTCGTTCAAAGAATCTTTATATTAATTCCAGCGCAAAGAATTCTTTATTCCATCATTTCATGTCTTCCACGATACCAACGGGATTGTATAACAGGACGGTACAACAAGGCAGGTAACGATGAGGAATTCATGTATATGCAGGTTGATTGTTACTAGGAGAAATGGAGCGGAGCTAAAGCGGCAAGGGAAGACGACCACTTTCCCTTGGAGGTGCTCGGGGCTTTTAATCGTCTTACAGAATGACTGGCATGCAATTTCCATCGTATATACAAGAAGGTCGTAGAGGCAGTCGCTTTTGCCGCCAGTCCACTCCAGCATTGCCGTTTATTCTCGACGAGATTCCGTGGAAGGGTCTGAGGATCTCCCATCCGCTCGCCGTGTACTTGACCAATCTAGATCCCTTGTTTCCCCGTGGTACGCGTGTTTACTGTAAAATCGACTCGGGAGCAGAATTTCAAAAGGCATCACGTCGATTTGCCATCGCTGCCCCCGAAGCTCGCGTCCGAGAACTCGATAAGATCCTCCGTCGCTATAGTGCTTTCAAGAAATCCGATACGGAAGGCAGGAGGGATGCATCAACTTGTCAAGCTATAATACCTGACCTCCCTTTGAACGACCACCTTTCCTCTTTCACTGTTCCCCTCTCCCCCCTCTCTCTAGCCCTTCGTCTCTTCGTCTTCCTTCCCCACAAGGTATCCTCTCGCCACCTCAGATATTTCCCCTCGCTGACCCGAACATCTGATCTCCGTCTCGCGGAATAATCTTGATCGCTCTGCTTTCGAGGGCTGCGGTTCTCCTGGCGGAGTCACTTGACCTCCATTTGCCTGACCTTTGCCCGACCTTTGCCCTCCCTCCGATCTCCCTGTCGTCCCTTGTACGCTGGGTGTCACGGAGCCGGATAGTTTCTGGCTACTCTAGCGGGAAATCTCCGTCCTTCCCGGTAATTTCCCCGGCACGTGCGCGACTCGCGGCGTTTCGAGGAGATCGTGATCTACATTCTTTCATCCTGCGCCCGGCTTCTATTCGCGGAATATCAAGAAGAAGAACGCTTTTGTCTCCGCGAGCCTCGTTACTCTTTCAACCTGTTTACCCCCTCGACGGCCGCGGTTTCGAGTTTTCTCGTCCACTCGTGCCGAGATCTCTTCTGCGATCCTCGTACTCATCTCGCGCAGTTGCTCTTGAACGGCCAACCGCGACTCGTCTTTGTACCACAGAAACCCTGTGCGCGCTGCAGCCCCGAATACGCTGGGGATACTTTTGTCGGAGGCTTTAGGCATTGAAAACGAACAAGCTGGAGATTTGGTCTCAATGTTACAAGGTTTGGTTTATGTACAAACTGACAGACTGAAAATATAACTACCACGTAACGTTTCTTCGATATCGATAGATTTTATTTCCTTTTGTGGATTCCTATTAGGGAAGCGTGCCCGGAAGTGCAGCGGCTCTCACAATAAAAGAATGTTTTTAATTTTTTAACGCTGATAAGTATTAAGATTTTTTTATTTTCTTCAATGCAAGTAGTAGCACAAGATGTTCCACTACTTAATAGTGTTTATGTATCCTTGGAAAGGATTCCATTGCAAAATGTAGATACGGTGACAATTTTGATTAAGGGGTCATTCTACTTCGAATTCCCGAAAAATTGCAAGTAACTGCAACACATAATGAAATAAATCTTTTTGTATTTATTAAGCCATTCTTATATTATACAAAAAAAATTAAAAAGAATTTTTGCAATTTGGATTAATTGTTTTTTTTTTTTAAAGTGTTAATATGGCATCTAAAAAAGTGGTATTCGAAATAAAAAATTCCAAAAGATTCTTAATTTGTATGAGTGTCACTATAGCCCCTAGCACAAGAAACAAGTTTTGTTGAAAAGTAAAATAATGGTGCCAGTTTGAAAAAAAGTTTTACAAAACGCCCAAAAGGTTGTATTTTCGGGTGTTCCGTGAGAAAAAACTCGGTTATTTATCGACAAAAATTGTTAATTGAACTAGGCTCTCTAACGACACTCATAGAGATTAAGAACCTTTGGGAATTTTTTGTTTCGGATAAACCTGAGCCTTAGAGCATATAAACATGGAGGAAGCATGCAGTAGGAAAAAATGTAGACGGCCATAGAAAGAGAAAGATATACAGGAGGGACAGACCCTCCTCTAGTCCCTGGCGCTAGAAAGAGAGGGTCTGTCCCTCCTGTATATCTTTCTCTTTCTATCGCCGTCTACATTTTTTCCTATTGCATGCTTCCTCCATGTTTATATGCTCTAAGACCTGAACCATGAAAACCACCTACGCTGTGAACATAGCTCTTTTTATAGGCACCATTTTGACACTATAAAAAACAATTAAAACAAATTGAAAAATTCTTTTTAAATTATTTTTGTATAATATAAGAATAGTTTAATAAATACCCAAAAGATCTATTGCATTACATGTTGTATTTACTGAGAAAAAAATCTTTACAAATATCTTAATTATTAGATCGATTAAAGTAGAATGACCCCTTAAGGTGCGGCAAGTCTCCTACAATTACCCAGCAAATTCGCAAATCAATCCCCGAATTACTGAAGCCCCATCTTCCCCAAAATGTAAATCGTATCACGTGACGTTTATGATAACCGCGTCTTTTCAAGAAGATCATTAAACCACTTAAGTTTATCACCGTAGTTCCTAAACCAGCCAGCGAGTTCTGGCCAGACAGCCTCGGGATAGGGGGAACAATGGAATCACGGTGCCCCCCAAGTTCCCTCTTTCTGATTATCTCCCTCGGTGAATGTTTTACATTGGACAATCTCGCTTATCCACCCCTGTATCGTACATGGGCGTATGTACGCGCATGTATCAACTTGTCACGTAGATGATACCCTCTACTTGCCTTGGCAACTTCCGACTGGCAGGTCTTCCCGTTCTCTCCTCGCAAGTCCCCGGGCGACGTTTCCACGAGTTACCGCGGGGCGAGAGTGTAGAAGTTTGAACTTCTCTTTGTCCCCCTGCCCCTAGCACTCTATCTGCCACGGTTCCTCTCCACCTGCTTCTGCCCTTCTGCGGGAGCTTCTGGCCATAAAGTTCGGTCGGGGTTAGAGATACCTCTCGGTAGCAAGGTTAGAACTACGACCTGCCCTGGCCCTTATTGGTATCGATAAACCGTGGGGGGCGCGAATGTGTGGCGAGCGTTGACCGTGGACCAGCCAATATAATGGCCCTCGCGCGTCCTGCGACCCCTGCGCGCTGGGGAAAAAAGAACCGGGCAGAAATTGTGCTCCCAGCCTTTATCGTTCCGGCGACAAGGAAACGGCGCCGAAGTTGGAATCGAATTGGACCCGGGGCTCGATTGGTCGTACAAACGTCCCCGGACGTGTTCGCGGACGTGTTATTGGCCGCGGGTTAATGATACGCTGTAGCAAGCGGGTCGGTAATTTCCAACTCGACGATGCTGATCGTTGGCTGAACTCGGGCAAGATTTATGCACCCGTCGGTCGATAATGTTCTCCACGGTACCTATACCTACCCCCAACCCCGAGGGATCGAATCGAGTTTTAAAAGAAGCCCAGGATCGATCGTGACTTAATCGCGACTACTTCCAGGAACTTTCCCTCTTTCTAATTGCACCTTTCTCTGGAACTTCGTCCGGGGTTGGTTCGGTTCGTTCCGCCGCCGACTACTGTCCAACCGAGTGGACCGTTTTACCTGTGCTCCGGGGATCAGGGAAGATCTACATCGGCCCGGATTCATTTTCATCACAAGTCGAGCGGAAAGTCGTTATCGGTCTGTCCGAACGAATCCATTCCACCCCCTCTTTCGCGACACCGCGGCGCGCGATCCTTTAATTACCTAATAAATACGTTTAATTGCCGCGATCGTGGGAATAAAAGGAAGCGCGCGGGGCTCGCTGCCGGCGAAGGATGAAGCACAGCGAAAGGGGATGATGATAATTTAATTGCAGTACGGTTGTTGTTCCTGGCCCCTCTCATCCCATCCCTTATAACCGAGGCGCGCAGCTGGCGAAGACGTATTTACTCGGCTCCTCTGTCCTTGATTTCGCTCCTTCTCCACTGCGCGCACACCCTCTCCGTCTTGTTTTTATTGCCAAGTCAAAGACCGGGTTCCACGAGCCCCCGGGAGCTGTTTTGTCGCCCCGACTAAAAGGAACCCCGCCGAGGGAAAGGGCGTGAGCCGTAGGAAACGGGAAACCTCCCCCTCCGCGCGACATCTTCCCATAAACAAAGAACACGAAACAGCTTCCTTCAATTTCGCCCCGGGTCCATGTATTTTTACGTTGTTTCGGTTGACGTCGCTCCACATTGCTACTGGGGCTTGCCCACGAAAATCGGGTCGCCTCGTCGGATCTCGATAACCTCGGAACTGAGCAACCCCCTTCTCTCTCCAATCTTCCTCCCCTCGTTTCTTCCATCTATCCTCGATTTTCAGACCACGCTGCATTTGGGAACACCAGTCGAGTCTCCTGCCGATAAATATGATTGCAAACACAATTTTACGAGCTGGAGTTGAGGAAACACGGATGTGCGTCCGGTCAATTAATTGCCCAGTTGCTTGTCTGGCCGTTTTCGTTCGCCCGATAATTGGTCCATCCAGCTTCTTCCAGAACGACAATGTATTCTTGAAACGTTTACCACGTCGCCGTCCTATGCACGCAATTTCCGCGAGCAGCCAAGCTATTCTGTTGTTCGGACCCGACGTTTTTGCATCTGCGCGCACTGTGCCGCGCTTATGGATCGGCAAAAGCGCGCTGCAAAAAGCTGAATTTCCCTGGCGGCGTTCAAAACGTCATCTTCAGGACTCCGGGAACATTTTGCGGATAGGTTTTCGACAGCGCACGAAAGTTCCTCTGAGCAACCCGTTACGGAACTTTCGACTATAACGACGTGCGTGGGGATCTCTTGAAAATATTCGTGAGAGATGTGTTATAACATTGTGTTTAATACCTCCCCCGACGTATTTCATCCAGTTTCATCTTCCTGCGTGGGGAGAATATAGCACGAGGAGGCACGAAAACGAGGGAGGGATTTTTAATACGATTTTTAGGATCGATAAATCAGAAGGTCTTGCGCCAGAAGTAACCCGTAATCGTTAGCGAACAGGGAACGTTTGAGAATGTAATCTTGCACCCCCGGAGGGGTAAATAACGTGCTCGTAAATCGTCGTACCTGCAAGAACAAAGTGAACACGGTCCACGGAGCGATACACCTCGATCGAGAAATTATTCAATTTCATGAACTTGCTTGCAACCCCTGGTAATGATACTCGACCCAGTTCCCGTGCAATTATAATTTGTAACGCGCGCGACAAATGGCCCCGATGCGGTGCGCCTGTATTATATTGTTCGTTTGAATGAAAAACGCGCGGCAGATAACCGGGCGGGGTGAAAATCGATGGTTTAATTCGTAGGTGATTCTCGTCTGGCTTTAGCCGCCTCCGTTCATCCGTCGCGATTTCTCGACGCCGTGCCGTTTAATTTATCGCGCCAGCTTTAATTGCGACCAAGAAAGTTGCCGCGGGGAAGCTTTGATGGCTGAGGAATCGGTTTGTGTTGGTTTATCTGCGTGTAAATCCTGTCCACGGTAGCGGAAATTGAAAAGAAACGAGCTCTTTCGTTGGGATAATTAATGCCAGTAATAACTGTGTGTTGCGTAGAGTCCAAAGCATGGTTATAAAAGGTGGGGAGAATTAATCAGTGCTAGAAAATTAAAATTTCTTTCGGCACCTTTTAAGATTTCAAAAAGACATTCTACATCCTACCTTCTCCATAAGTACGTCCAATTTAAATTCATCCTTCGAGTTATTTTCTGAGAGAATTTCTGTGTCTGTTGAATTCGCGTTCATCTTACGTAAGAGTTCAACTTTATTAATGCCTCGTAAAACACTTATCGCGGGCTGACGCAGCGAAACGCTGGCAAAAGTCTGGAGACCCGATAACCCAAGTTATTGACCTATTTCTAAGGAAAACGTGACAAAAAGATAAACAGTCCCAGCAACATCGTGTTCAATTATAATCTAGAGCAAGGAGAACCGAAAGTATCGGAGTAAACAAGCTTGCAAACATTTCCCCTTTACTTAAAACTCAAAGAGCTGCACGTAAGTAAAGCGTTACCAGTGCACCGTCTTCCAATTTCAAAACTTCCGTTTCGACTCGAAATTCTTTCTCCAGCCGACGTCCACTAAATCCTATCATCCGTCTCCAAGGAGTTTGGACGGGGCGCGAGTTGGCTGGTCACTGGGGAAACGCGTCGATCGTCAGCCGAGCGAGAAATCGCCGTGAGAAGTGGGCGTCTAATATTTGATCGAACCTCGTCGATTCCGAAAGAGGGCCCGAGAAGTCAAGCTGCCAGGGAACACTGGCAAAGAGTGGAAAAGTGAACGAGGGATAAAGAGGGCTGCCAGAACGCCGTGGAGTAACGTGTGAAATATTTGCCTGGCGCAAACAGAGGATTCTCGCGGAACGTCCCTTCTCCCTGCGTCTTTGGCGACCATTTTCGCAAAACTCGGGAGAAACAAGGCCGCGGACGACCTGCAGATATCGGCGGCCGCGAAGGGTATTCGCGTTCGGAAGAAGCCGCGCGCGAAGTTTCACCTTTCTTTCCCTCGTCGTTTCTCTTCTCACCGGCGCAGGTCTTCTTTTTCCCCGGGCAAGGTTGCGCGCCGGTTCTCTCCCAAAGGCGCTATTCGCCATGCTGGAAACACGGCCCCGGCGCCAGGGCCGAGTATGCCCGCGTGTGCGGTACCGGTCTTGCCGGTGGACGCCGCGTCGGTGCACCAGCCTGCGCGCGAGTTTACGCGCGGTGGAAACGTGGCCGCGGGGAATGCAGCGGGAAAAACGCGAGCGCGTTCGAAGCCGAGAGAAGACCAGGGACTGGACGAGCAGGACGAGCCGCCGGGGGATTGTGTTTCCAAGGGGAAGGAAAGATGGGCTATGAATAAGCGACAAACAGAGCAACGCGCGATATTCATGGCTTGTTTGCTGCTCGTGAGCGAACGCGGGATCAAGTTCACCGCGAGTTTATGGGCCTGAATCGATTCACTACCCAACAGCCACTCGAGCATCGTACCGTTCGAGTTGGATAGCGTCTCTAAAAATTGCGTTTGCGAGATGAAATTTGCACAGGGACTATGATTATATCTAGAATTGGGTCGTACATTTTGCCACGGCTGCTCGCTGCGAGGAACAGTTCGCACGAATTTTACGTCTCGCAGGAGCATCGGCGTGGATCGTTGATTCGCGAGAGTTACTCGAGTGTAAGGGAATCCCGCGAATCAAATTTCGCGCTGCGGGCGATCGCGTGGAGATCCACTGTTTGAATGTGGTTTACGGGTGTCAAGTAAACAAATGCCGGGGATGGCGGGACTTCCATAGAAATCATTGTTGTTGTTACTATAAAAACTTCTGCGGGACGCTGTAATTAAAAATATCTCGATTTCTGCGGGGAAATAGAGGCAGGTGGAACGTTTCAGGCTGCAGGAATCCATGCGAATAACGAACACTCTTTTCAGTCTATATCCGTGTAACGTGATCACATTCGGGGGCGAGGAAAAAAAAGCAGCGAATACTCGATGGCATCTGTTCGCGGATCAGGGATAGAGAGAAACTGGGAAACGCAACCAGATGACAATCGACGGGTAAAAGTTGGAGGGAATGTCTATCAATCTGTCGATCTATCTATACGCGTTGTACCGCAGAAAAATATGGAGATCCATTTTCCTGCCGTTTTTCGACAGGAACGCGAAAATGGGAAGCGACCCGGGGTTTGGTGAACACTCCTCTCTGTTTTTTCCATTTTTTTTTTCAGAAGCAGATCTACGGCTCTTTTATGGGAGTTTGTCACCCGAGAGGCATTAAGGGTTTATACTTTCGTCCAAAAAATTTTATATTTTTTTTTAGATATCGTATCTTATAAATATACATGCGTGGATTTTTCGGAACACATCACATCGCACACGCTCGATATGCACTGTGAAAAAGTTAAGACACTCCATGGCTTTCGGATTTGAATCATGTTTGATTGGGCAGAAGTTTTGAGTTAGTTCCATCAATATTTTAAAATTTAATATTCATTTACTACGGCCTCGTTGAGGAGCAGTGGCTACCAACCACGATTTTTAATTAATCAGGAAACTAATAGTACCAGGTTTACACTACACATTATGCTATGAAAACGTTGCACTCGATTCCTTCTTCAATACTCTTATCACATTTAATTGCAAGTATCCAGTATTTACAACTGTTTACTACAATTAACACGTTGCGTCCGGCACCAAAAATAGTTGACCTTCACCTAAATACAAGAAACAGTTGTACCATGGTGAAAAAAATTGCAAATTTATAACGACATGCACACACCGATGAACACGTTCGTACTGAATCCGTATGCGAACGGATAATTCGGTACCTGAAAAATTCTTCTTCATCTTCCACATTTATTGGGACCGGGCCCAAGAGTCCCATGATGTGACCGTACACGTCACCCGGAAGCAACGTGTTCAAAGACCAGCTTCGTAAGAGATTCTGTTTGACACTAAACTGTACCAAACACTCTTTCGAACAGAATACTAACAAAAACACCAGTCTAATTTCTGCCGAACATTTCTAAAACTATTCCAAACTGGGAGACCAGACGTAGCCCGTGAACAGTTTTAGACGAGGTCCGAGCGATGGAGCAAAAACGATTTTCTGAATGTGTGCAGTTGCCGCGAAATGAATTCCCGCGTACTTATTTTCGCCCAGCCCGGCCATAGTCTCTCGAATGGACTATTGGGATGCAATTACATTTCCGCGAGATGGAAACAGAAAAGCGAGGGCCGCACGCAATTTCCGCCATAAATGTTCGACGTTAAGCGCAACGCGCGTTGCGCGCTGCATGCATTATAGGAAATGTAATCACGTTTTTAGCTGCCGGCGGAGAGGGGAGGGGGCGGCGAGCGCGAAAAACGGTGCATCTCGGCGGGAATGTAATTAAACTAATTTCATCCGGGTTGGTTCGCGAATCGATCGACTGGCAGGGCTGCGAACCGATCGAAACGAGCTGAGAACTCGGTCGACGGGAAATTCGAGTTTGCAAACTTGCCCGCAAACTGTCAAAGGGAAATGCAGCTCCGCCTACTGCAACCAGTCGCTGAATCATCCCGCGACACGGATTTTTATTCCCGTTATTGTTAACCGGAAAGGCCCTTTGACACGGGTTACACAATCGTTTCAATTCTATAAATTGAATTAGCTGTGAAAGTAGGTAAACCTAAAAAAATCTTATATTAATTTTTTAAGTTAAAGGTGGAATACACCGAGGCATTTCAAACTTCTTTTAAATACAATCTTGATATGTGCATTGCTGTAAGAGTGTAAGAGGTACGATCTTATCAAAATTTAGAAACGAGGTTACGGTTGCAGTCGGAACGGTGGGCCGATGGAAATCCAATTATTGCTTAGGCTTCGTGGCGGAATGACGAAATTCTATCTGCCTCCATCTCCCTTTATCAGCCGCTTAATCGATACCCGGCAGCAGCGATTCCAATTTACTTTTAATTTCCTTGGAGTAGCTCGACATATAGTCGACGGAGCCAGTGCCGCGGACAGTCGGCAACTGGCCAGTAAATATTTGATCGTTCGTACGATTAGTGTTCCGAGTAAACAGCGGCCTGGCTGAGCATCGATTAAAAGAGAATAGTTGATTTGCCGTTCCTCGCCGGTCCGCGTTCCGCTGAATGGGATCTTTGATCGGCCGCGAGCCGCGCGATAGTTCTAATGGAAACTAATGATACTTAATGCGGCTGGGCAACGGTGAATGTTTACTTTCATTGACCGCCAGACTCTTAATCACGGCTCCGACCACTGGTTGTTTCGCGCTCCGTAATTGGCCCCTGGAAACTCGTGGGGCTCTTGGCTCCCTTGCTCGTACGCGTCCGCTCACAATCAGGCTCGCTCCGAAACAGTTCTCGTGGATGAATGTGTGTCGCGTGGAAGCCACCACTGAAGACGAATTAGTGAAGAACACACTGTTTCGTTGGTACAGTATTCACAAAGTACTTGGGTCTTCAACCGAGAGGGTTTGCTTGTCGCGCGAAGTCTCGGTTGATTAATGTCTCGCACGAGACTTTAATCTCATCAGACAATTATTACATTATTTTATTATTCTATAATTATTCTGTCATTAATTTCGCGAAGCTAAACTCTCGTGAAACAAGTTTCGTGATACCGTTAAGGAACTATGTAGTTCTTGATCAGGCACTAATTTTTTATCAGTTCATGAAATAAACCGTTCTTTTCAGTTTAAGTCCTTACATAATTGTTTCAAATAATTACTAACATAAAAAAGGATAATTCACAAATATACGTGTTGTCTGTAAAAGCAATTAGTATTGTTAGTTTTTGTGAAAATAAATGTGTAAGGTAGCTCACTTGAAGGAAGCCTCTGTTGAACGCCATCTCTTAATGTACGAACTAAGAGATCACCATCGACGCCACAGTCGATTTTTTTACTGGTTATTGCGGTATTAAAGATTATTTTCATACGTTTTGCTTACAATAGTGTACTTTACAATGTGGCGAAAGAATTTTAGTATTATATGTATCATTTTGCGTTAACAATCAGTGATCATCATTTAGTTCCACTTTTTTCTTATGGAACCAATTTTTGATCACCTGAATAAAAATTAGGTTAGGGCATCATAATATTATAAAAAAAAATTAAATTTAGATGGTTTAATACTAAAAATAAGTTTATTTGGTACTTTCTTTTCAATTAGTATTAGTATCTGATCAAATATTAATTCCTTACCTGATAAGAAATTAGTTCCCATGTATCTTAGATGATCAAAAACTAGTTCCTGACCTGATCAAAAATTAGTTCCTAGTCACCTTATTATTCCGTACCTTATAAATAATTAAATTATACTTATTTTCAACTTTTTAAAATTTTTCCTTAAAGTGTAAACATTAATTCATCTTTTAGTATAAAAAAAGTCTATGGTTGAAAGTTTTATTAGGTTAAAAATAAATATTAAAGCGGGAAGCGCTCTAAACTGATCAGAAACTAGTTCCTTAACGGTACTTATATTTTCAAAAATCTCATCTCTCGCGACTATAGACATTTTTTTATGATATAAGAAGTCTCATGTAAACAATCTCACCGTGGATTGGCACATTAACAGTTAGGTCCGAGTTGGCATGAGAGATTGAATTGGGGTGAGAGATTGATCTGGAAACTGCATAGTGCATCGGGGGCTTTTGGGTCACTCGCGAGGGAAATACAGGGGCAGAGATTTAGGAAGTTACTTTTTAGTAGGTGAATCAGGGTCCGGACGCTATACAATGTTCGGTCGGCGCAGGGGTGAAGTTTAGACGACGCTGAGTTTCAGTAAAGTACCTACGAAAAGTTTTCGGATAACAAGGAATATTCAGCTCGCCAACCCAGTATGTATATTGCTGTAGCTTTAAAGTAGCTACACTGATTTACCATCACATTACTTTTTCCCACGGCGCCATCGACACAATGAGCAAATAAGAAGCGCAATAACAGTATCTCACGATTTAATCTCTAACAGCATACCGATGCATAGCAAAGCACCGACAAGAGTTAACCAGGATCCTCATAATTTTCCAGCTTAAAGGCCAGCACAGATTACGGCTCTAATTTGCAGGTCATTTCGCCCTCCGCGTTTCCCTCCCCGCCGGCCCACTCTGTCCCCGGTGTCCAAGGGGTTAATACGTCATTAGACGCGCGCGAATAGCGGCGCAAATGTGTTTAACGTCGCGCACGCATACCACGTTTTGTTTATCCGTTAATCAATGATAAGCCATCGACGCAGACGTGGCTGGCTGGCGATCGATAGAGCGGTACGTAACGACTTCCCTTTATCGACGTCTACCCTTAATTAACGTTAACGAACCGAGATAGCGGACACCCCCTCTGTGAAGTGCATCCTCTCTCCGCTTAGTTTGTATTCGTAGATGCTGCTGAATTTCGCTACGGAGCCCTCTCCCCCCACCACCGGCCCCCACCCCCCTCCCGTTTGTCCACCTTGTTAACGTTCATGCGCTTCATGTTGAATCGCGCCGATTCCTCCGTTCCCCCGGCTAATTGCATATCGTATCAGGCCAGCGGGCGCGTTCCGCCGGTGTTATCTCGATGCCTTCCTTCGCGGACGAGTTTACCAGGCCGGGCCAACAGTCCCAGTCGATCTAGCCTTGCGAAAATGCATCGAGTATCGATTACCCGGCCGGAGTACTGTCGTATATGAAAGATAGAATTTATGGTGATCGATAGGGCGTCGTTCCGTGGCGATTTACGGTGACGCGTCTGGAATGGCCCCGACCCTAATTTCGCCACGTAGTAACGCAAACCCGAAGCGACGTTGCCCGGGCGGCGATCACCGGACGCCGAGAGCCGTCCCTTCGTTTTTCCTGCCTCCTTGTCCATTGTCGACTAACGACGGTCAGGAAAGGGTGACCCACGGAAGTTTCGAGCGCTCCCTCCTCCCCACCCGTCGAGGGCTGTTTGTAGCAAACGTCTCGACCCCTCTTGATTGTCCACGGCGTAGCTCGTCGCCAGTTTCATCAGTATGCTCGGCGCGGCGCACCGAGTGGTTTGCCGTCTGAATAAGGAAATTAAACCATTTATACGAGGCTGCTCGGCTGTCACGTGGCACGAAATACGGCCGGGCTTCGCCGGAATACTCCCGTGCGCGATTTGTCTCCTCCCGGTGTCTTATTCTTTCGCGTTCAAGCCGCTGGCATTTTATCGTCGCCCCGGTCCACGGTCCCCGCGCGCACGGCCATCGCCGTAAGGTGTTCCGTAACGTTTCCACCCTCCTCAAGCTGCGCGGCACGTTTTTCCGTCGAGTTACGTCGCGGTCCCCCTTCTACCTGGGCTTGTTCCCCTGGTTTTATTAGGGAAATCCAACGTGTTTACGCGCGCCACGGTTCGTTAAGCCGACGGCCGGGTGTTGGTTTTAATCGATGCTAAGAAAACGATGCTGTTTGTCTCCCCGCTGCCTTGCTGTTCGAAGGGAGGGTGCGATGTCGGGTTTAACCGAGCGTGAGCTCGTAGGAGTCGCACGAGCGGATCCGCCCGAGGAGCACGGGCGATAAAGTCGAGACGGAAGAGCAGCTCGCGATTGCTCGTTCCCGCTCGCGTTTATATTGTTCACCTGGTCGCGTCCAGTCGATCAAGGGGGTGGGTGGAGCCGGGGAAAAGAGTGCTCCGAGCCTGATAGATCCCTCTCGTTCGCGCGAAATTGACAAACTTGGTAACTTCGTCCACCGTTTCAGTTCGCGCCTCCGGGTCCCCCTTTTTTTCCCCTCCCACGGAACGACTACCAAATGAATGGTTCATTTCCATTCTCTGGCGGAGGCTCGTGCAGCCCGTCGACCCGCTTCACTTTCGGGTCAAACGATCCTCTATGCTAGGGACCACTCCGCCGCGCGCAAACTCGTTTCCACGCGAGCGACGTCGACCTCGTTGCACGCCGGGGCCGTGCGCGGCTCGCGTTACATCTGTGCAGGCTGCTGGCCGAGCTTTCGCCAGCCGAAGCCCGCCAAAAGTGAGTTACCAAATGCGAGGGACCGAGCGTCGGCTGCCCGCCATCCTGTCTTCTGCTCCGACAGAAACTTTTCGCTCGCGCCTCGTCCCCTCGGCGATTTAATTGCTCTGCACTGACGTGCGGAGCTGTTGCCCCGTTTCCGTCGAAGCTCTCGCGCTTCAGACGGTGCCAACAGCCGGCCCGTCAACAAAAATCAGACGCGAAACGACGTCGCGCCTTTTGATGGATTACAAACTTTCTAGTCCCGTTCTTTTCTGTCGCGTTTTAGCAATTTTTAGGGACAGCCTTTGCGTTTCAAATGGTTAATGGAGGTGATTGCATCGCATTCGATGGCTATTTTAAATTCGATGGTGGTCGCAGGTAGTTCATGTAAAACTTTAACGTGTCTGCAGATGTTGGAGGAAACGTACGGGCGTCCATGTTACACCCTGGTCCTTCTCAGCTCTTCTTTATAAACCTTAATTACTCAAAGTTCCTTAGCATTTAATCAGAAGGTCCTCTCCTTACTTTGTACCCCTTTTCTCCGGAACTTTACTCGTCGCGCCTTCTTTCAAAGCGCGCTCGATTTTCCGCCCTCCTGAACTGGCTCCGTCAAAAACATCCCTTGTCTAAGGATCCATGCAGGTTGAGTTTCAGTTACTTCAACCTTTCAATGTATCTAAGTAAGTAATTATAGCATTGAAATACTTCTGTAGATTTCTCATGCTTTTGTGCTTTATTTCACTCACACATCTGTTTTAGTAATAGTGCTTCTATTATTTTTCAAACTGCGATACTTTTTAGAGTAACCAAACTTTAGAAAAGTCCAAAAGTTCGATCAACAAATGTTCTCTTAAATCGCATGTTCGTCTGTAGAAATTTTCCTGGAATCTTCAAGCACCCTAACGAAAGAAGAAACGCGAGCAGAGAGGAAGAAAAGAAGGGAGGTATTCAGCGTGCAAGGAAAAGACGCGTTTGTCCCGCGACGTGCCGCAATTGCGAAGGCGTGACGGTCATTAAGACATTTTGTTAACTGCGAAGGCGTCTTTGACATCACCCGCGACGATGGCGGATTCCCCCATTTGAAAGGAGCCACTTCAAACAGGCATTCCATTCTCGTTAGGGATAAAGCATCTAAAAGAACGTTTCCCCCTTTCCGTGATAAACTCGAGCGACTGGCGCGAGATCTGTGGCGCTCTGCGTCGAGATCGCGAGCGTCCTTCTATCGCGAAAGTCTGCGCTGAATTACGGCTTTCTTTCGAAAAAGGAGCGCCACTTTCGTCCTTCCAACAATCATTCTCGCGGTTCTGATCCCTCTATCTTGCTGCCCCTTCTTTTCTCTAAATTCTCTGCCATCGTACATCCGTCAGCGTTCAAACACACGGAATACCATTGTCCCTCCAGAAAAGGTAGCTACGAACAGTCTACGAATTAAACCAGTCCGACAGAAATCATTCTAAAAGAAATCCGCAAAGCGGGGACTAAATTACATAGAACGATAACAGGGGGAGATCAGTGTAAAATAATCTACGAATGCTCCACATCGTATCGATTATCGTTAAGACGCCAAACAGCGGGAATAGCGTCCCGACGTTCGCGATATCGCGTGGAAATTGCACGGGCCGTAATTCCTCGGCGTTACAGGGCCGCCGCAGATAAGAATTGACAGCGATAATGAAAACTCTAGAGCTGGGCTATAATGTGAAATCCACGGTTTCCATCGTTGCCTTGGAACATGAAAGTTAGATGTAACCGGACTTAACAGTATCTCGCCGTTGGGCCGCGTAATGAAACGGAATTGTATTAAATTGCGCTGTTTATCTCTCACGAGATCAGCCACTCGGTCTCCCGGCGAACATTTCTTTTCTGCGCGAACCGTCGAGCTCTTGCGCAACGCTTTCTATTATTCCACCGTGGTTCCAGCGGGCCCCGACTGTTTTCCCGTATCAGCGGGACGAATTAAAATTCACACCGCTCTGTGATCAAGCGGGGCTCGCGATGCAGCGGTGCGATTAAAAATTTCGGAAGACGTTCGCGCACGCCAGCTCGCGTGCGCCTCTGCGTGAAGTTTAACGTGTGCCTCGCGAAATTGCCGGGAATCGGGCGCCGTCACGCGTTCGAGTTGTTTGGGGGTGGTTTTCGTTCTTTGATGCACTTGAACGGTATGCGAGTGATACGCGATAAGCAGAAGAATCGGGACTGAATTCGCGAGGAAAAAATCGCCGGGATTCCTTCCGACTTACTTAGTCTTCCTATATTCCGGGACATGTAACCGAGGGAGCCTGGAGGAGTCAAGCGAGGCGGGAGCGAGTGTCCTGACAAAACGGTACGTGTCCTTGGGAACAAACGGGCGATGCATTTATGAGATTTAAATCGCCTAAGCGGTCCATTTCCTCGGTTATGCATTATTCACCGGTTCCTCCAGGTACCCGAATGTTTTATACCGCCTTCTTCTTCTTCTTCTTGCTTTCTAGCCTGCCCGTTGCTCGAGGAACTTCCAGGATACATAAGCTTATCACGCGGGTTGGGGGGAACCGCGATAGGAATGACAAAGAAAGCAGCGCGGTTTACGTTTTTGCCAGCCTATTATCATTTTTCATCCAGTCGAATGCAAATAATGGTGAACGCGACCCGTTGATATTCCCATGCATTACGCCGCGGCGTATTGTTCGTTGCTCCCGTTCAACTTAACACTTCCGACCACTCGGTTATTATCGCGTTAACGACGGCACGATGTCGCAGAAACGGAATTTCTGCACGTGCAGCGACGAGTGAGCAGACGAAATCGCTTCGGTCTTCCACCTCGGACGACCATTACGTCGACGGACCAAGGCACGACGGTTGATTCTATATTTCCCTTGTACCGCGCCCGACGAAATAACGGTGGAACGGTTCCCGACCGTTCGCAACTTCCATCCGACCCGACTCTCCCGTTTCATCGCGTTTCGATTTTCCTACCTCGTCTCCCGACTATATCCTCTATCGCCTCGATTTTCACCGGCCGTTCGAAGAAATGTAAATTTCCCTGGCAAGCGCTGCGAGCCACGTGCAATCGCATCCCGGCCCGCGATGCCCCTCGCGCTCGGCCAGCTTTGGTATTCCGGCCCGCTTGTCCACGAATTCACCTCGACGTCCGGCAGGAATTTTCGGATACCGGTCTGCCCTGGGAGACGACATGGCCAGTGTCCAGTTTCGTGCTTGCCTTGCCCCCTTTAATTATCCCCCTTTTCTGCTTTGCCCGTTTCTACGCGGGGCGCGCAGTCCAAGCTCACGTTCGCCTCTTCTACGTGACGTAAGTACGCCCGATTCGTCGCAGCATCTTCAATTTCTCCCGCTCCGACCCTCCATCCCCGTGGTGGGCAGGGGCGGTGGTGGGCAGGGGAGAGAAACGGCCGATTACTTCGACAAAGGTACCTACAACGACTTTATCAAACCGAATTGCCGTTCGTGGGGGACATCGACAGTGCTCTACCCTGCTCTTGTAGGCAAACTTATTCGCAACGCAGTTCTTCGTGTCATAATACACGATACTAAACGGCTGCATGAAGTTTGTATACCTATTAGCGATGTGAGACTTGAAGTTACCGAATTTTGGTTGGGGGACTATTCGCCAGGGAACAGAGAAGGAGGTCCGTGACTGCAACTGTGTTACATATTCCCAGGAGAGGGCGGATGTTTGTGCTACCTGCCAACGGGTGGTTGTTGGAAATTTTCAGAATCGTGTTATCTCTTTGATAAAGAAACCCCTTTTTGGACATTTACGCTGGTGATTTAGTTTCAGAGTTACTCTAAACGTGAATTGTAAATTGTTGAAATAGTTGGGTAGAGTAGGTTGGCGATCAATTTTGGTTGCTTCTGAAGGATGTGACACTTGATTTCAATTGTACTTTAATGTTAACGATCATGGTTTCGTTTACAAACGACGGAATGACGAGGATATTTAAAATTGAATATTTAGTTGATATTTCGAGGAAGAATCGCGATGAAATCTGAGAATTTGCGGGAATCATGCTTCTCGGCAAGCATCGAGCATTCGAAATCGGAGAGTGGCCCGCCATTTCGAGCAGAAGTCGTGTGGATTTGGACAAGCGGATCATTATGTTTGAGGAAACGATAGGAGAAGGCTGGGCGAGTTTGTAATATCATTCCTCCGCGATTTTCAATATTATATCGCCAAACAAACGGGAGGAAATATTAACCGAGCCTCCTGGAGCGCTAGTTACGTACACCATTGGATAATGTAACCCTGTTTGATGATAAATTTTCAACGATATCAGCGTGCCCCTTTGTTCGTTTATTTCAAATGCACTGTTGCTGGTTTCCATCAAATACGAGACCAGTGGAAATTTAGTGAACTTAATCTCACAGAGTGCCTTTTTATTTTTAACGTGAATTTTTATTTATTTATTATTATTCTTATTAATCGTTTTTATTATTCAAAAAAAGAAGAAACCTGAATATTTATAGGTGGCATAGACAATAAGAGTAAAGGTGAGGCTGTAGTGGTAACACTCTTGGGAAGCCTAACCGAGTACTATAAACTGAACTAAGATAGAGGCAACAACAAACAAACATAAAAAATATTAAAAATAACGTAAAGTAAAAGTAATCTTAAGACTTAACGCTAAATGTGAGAATAATACAATAAGTAAAGTAAAAGTAAGTAAAAAGGAAGACAACAGAATAGGTTAAATATTACACATAAATATTACGTCCTCTTTAAAATCCTTAAACCAACTAACAAGGAAACATATCGAACCCGAAAATTCTGATTTTAATGAAACTCCGTACGATTGTAGACCATGTCGGAGTGTGTAAGAAACGATTTTTTTTCTGCGGAAAAACACTCTGAGGGGGTGAAATTAACCCCTGAAAATCAGGTTATTAGCCCGATTTTGTGTTATAATTCGTGAACTGTAAAATAATTTTTTTACCAAATGATAGATTTAATTAAAAGAAGTAACTTTTGTCTTGAAACTTTTTTTCTATCTCTTACAATGGCGAGTTATAACACAAAATCGGGTTAATAACCGGATTTTCAGGGGTTAATTTCACCCCCTCAGACTGTTTTTCCGCAGAAAAAAAATCGTTTCTTACATATTCCAACATGCTCTACAATCGTACGGAGTTTCATTAAAATCAGAATTTTCGGGTTCGATATGTTTCCTTGTAAGCCATTTCCCACGACTCAAAATTCAAAGACTGGCTTTGAAACTCCTCTTGATACGTTAATAAACCACCCACAGATCGAATGAGTCGTATCAACCGTCAATTTCACGGTGGACGAAGGAGTGGCCGAAATAAAATGCAACGATCGTCCCGCTTTCACGAGGACGAATCGCACTAAACGATCGCTCTATACCCCGGTCCATTTCGAATCGGGGGAATCGAATTAATTGCTCAAGACCAGGCGAAACTGTCGCTCGTCAATATCGGAAGGAAGCGGAGGAAAAGAGGCCGAGAGCGGTTCCTCGAAATGGCCCTCTTCGCCCTCGTCCTCCTTGTCCCTGGGCTCCCTTCCGTCGAGATATCCCCGTCCATCTTGGCTTCCCCGAGATCGAAGAGTCGGAGGTCGGGAAGATGGGTCGGCCATCGTGCTTTTACGACGGCGACACCGTGGCCATAGAGCTGCGATAAAAATCGGTCATGAAAAGTAAGAAGTTTGTTCCCTTTCGCGCTTCCGTTCGTTCCCGACGCTTACACCGCTCCGCCATCAGATTTCTTTGCGCTCGCGGGCTCGCATTTTACGGTGGCAGCTTGTGGCTCTTCGGGAGCCACTCGAATTAAGTCCACGTGATCGCGATCACTCCAGTGGCAGAGGATTCCTTTACCGTCAGATAAAATCAAGCTACGATTCGCCGGCGGACGCTGATCACGTATGGAGTCACGACGTGGCATCACTTATTCATTGTCTGCTGATTACCACGAATTCGAGCGCGGCTCTCAGCGGGGCGCTAACTTCTAATTCTTAAAATTTATCACAACAGAAATTCTGCGTTGGTCGAGTGGCAACCAGAGCGACAATATTTCGGAGTTTAATATTTCAACTTTTAAATATTCTCGATTGCAGTCACGGTTCCATTCGTATTCCATTTAGGTCACTACTCCGCCTGCATCAGAGGCGAGTATTTGTCGTGGCCGGTGCAAATGAAAAGAAGCGGTCCGCGAGCGACAGGAATTTCAGGCACGTCCGAACGTGCAGGAAGAGTTTCTCCATCGGCGCGGATAAACTTCGAAGCGACTCGACCTTAGCGGTCATAAATTCTTCCCTCCTACGCGGTTATCGGAAATAAACGAATTCGCCGGCGCGAGATCCTTTAATCCGTCCTCGCCGACGTCGCCCGCAAGATCCACGGCTCGGGGCAGGCGCGTGCAGGGGATGAAGAGAGGGAACCTATCGAAATTGTCGAGCCGAAAACTACCTCACGAGTTTCTGGCGGGACGAATGGGGCTGCAGGCTCGGGAACGGAAACGGACGATTAACGAGAGTTTCCGCGAGCCCGATCGATCATTTAACCCGGCAACTCTCGTCGCCTCTGTCTTCGCGATTATTCTGCATCGAGCCGGAAGAAGAGTCCTGCACTCGAATCACAGTCGATACCAGCCGTGTCTCCTCTGGAACAAAAGTTCCATTTTTAATTCTTTTTTCTTTTAAAAAAGCACGATGTGCGATTTTACAGTGGAAGTAGTGGTTGCATGTTTTCAGGCTCGTGAAAAGCCAGGAATATTTATACTCGAAATTGCGAACAATTCGCGAGGTGACTCAGGTGTCTCTCCCGCCAGTTTCTCTGCGTCGTAAACGCCGGTAAATAGGGAATTTCATAGCTGTTTGTTTATGCTAGCTGCGCACCCATGCGGTGGGTGATGTGATAATTCCAGTCACGTATGATTACAGGTGACATTTCGAACTTGATATTCATGCTGTGGTGTAGACGCAGTGCTCATCATTTGTTAATTTTATCAAGATCGATAGGAAGCATTATGAACCAATGACGAAGTTCTTTAGAGTTTAAACTTACGCCTGATTTAATTTATTTCTTCAGCAGATTTATCAGATATCGTATACCACATCATACCACATCGTATGATGGATTGGATTTACATATTTAATAGATCTCTTACTTCCTTTCTGTCTAACTTACCTCGACCTATTCCTATGATTACATTATCAAACCAAAGTACCGAGTATTACTTCTATAACAGCTCTACTCTACCATTCACCTTCCACGAATCACACGAATTACTCTCGCTTCATATCTACCTAACACAAGAATACAGTCGTCGCAGCTCAACTTTTTAACGATTCTCCTCGACGCTCTCCTCCGTCAAAGGGTCGACGTAATTCCGTCCGTGTCCGACTTTACCCTCCGTTTCGTCGCTTCACCATCGGTCCTGCCGACGCTTATTTCCATCGTCGATGAAAATGCAAATGAAACGTCGCGTCTAATTCGCTTCTTGCTCGCCAGATCTCGATTAGCCCGTCTGCCGGAGTCTCGCGTTTTTGGAATCCATTTCAATTAGCCGTCGGCGATTAATAAGTCGAGGCTGGTAGCTCGAGGCACTAACGTTTCACACTGCTACCAGGAGATTAATTAACGCGATCGAGTCGCGCCTCCAAGAGAGCGCCTACCGCGATAAGAGGAGTCGGCCGACCGATCGATCGATTGCGAACTTCGACCGACCGTGAAACAAAAGGTGTTGTTGACTGGCGGAATCCAGTAGTGATCCTTTAGGTAGTGATCGGCAAATGTGTTTCGCGTTTTCTATTGGTCATTAGTGACCGAAACCGGAAATAGAGGGACCAAGTAAATAAGTAGAAAAAGAAAGTTGTGATAATATGACAAATTTTTTTACCTTTTTTGTGACAGTTGCAGTGGTTAGAAAACCAAAAGTTAGAAAATCCTACGTGCTTCCTAAATATCTAGAAACATTCTAATGTATTTAACCTCACTGCTTTCCAGCTGGTTAAAATATCATACCTAAAACAATTAATTAATTGGTGCGTTAATGATACATTACCTATTGGTACACCTATTACAAAAAATTGTATTATCCTGTTACGAAATAATGACAACATGTTTTAATTTGAATGAAGAATGGCAGAAGGAAATGGTAAAACTTCAGTTTTCTCGGTTGTTTCAAAATGCTAGATAGGACATTCTAACTGTCCAAAGTGACTTCCGCTTTAGGCCAAAATGGTGGACACATTTGCCAATCACTATCTAGAGGATCGCTAGAATCCAGCATCGTATTCAGATCGATCCGCAATTTCCACGTGTAATTGGACCGGACCGACATAATTTAAGATCGTACATGGTTCCGCGCGGCGATCACCTTGCGCCTTCAGCCGCCTTTCAGCCACCTTTCAGCCCCCTCAAGCCGGCAACACGCGCCCACCTGCTTACTAATTAGACCCGCGCGTTCCTCGAAGGACTTTTCCCCTTTGGGGCGTCTGCGATCGCGGGAAACACTCGATCGCGGTGATCCATCGCGACGATGAACTTCGATGGAATTTCGAGGGGCAACGAGAGAGCGCCAGGGCGAATTACCCCCTTCTCGCCCCTATAAAGCCCGACTCGTGACGATCGAGCGCCGTCTCCGCCCGTTCGTTTCGACCCTCGATGGAAGATAAAGTCCCTCCTGAAGAGCGATCGAATTAAATCGAGTGCATCGACCGGGTCGCTCGCTCCTGATCGCGGATCCCCCCTCGGCTGAAGTGCAATTAATTATCGTTAAATTGGATCGACGATATTTCACTGGGCTTGGGGACCCGGCGGGAGAGGGTGAAGGGGGTTCACGAGGGGGAGCGGTTTCCCGACGGGGCCGCGGGATGTCTTCGCGGATCATTAAGCGGGAGAAATCGAGCGTTGCGCGCGACGCTCCGAGAGAATACGCCTAATTATTTCGCGCACCGTCTACCGACCGCGCCGTGCCCGCGATTCGTTAGAGTGGAGAGGCTTTCCCCTGGTAATACCGATGTAAACAACGCGCCATCGAGGCAGCGGCACAATGCCGCCGCCCAGGTGTGCTCTCTTGGCGAATAATTAATTTTCCCCGAGATTCCCTCCTAGAGGATCCTTCGGCATCCTTCGGCTCCTCGAGCGATCCCAGTAGCATCCTGGCCGTCCTTTTCAGAGCCGCGTCCTCGGCGGCAGGCATCGGAGGCGGGGGAGGGCCGCGGAGCATCGCGAATTCGCCAATCTCAACGACCGGCGCCCCCGAGTTTTCAGGGCAACGCTCCAATTATTCCAAGCCTCTCCCGTGGTCTGTCGATAACTATGTATATTCATCGGCCACGGACCTCCTGGGAGCAGCTTTTTGCCTCGGAAGGCAGGTTAATGCCACCGGTGGTTTTATGCGATATTCCATTAAGAGGGTGCCCTGGCATCGTTCTATTAAGCCGTCTCTTGGCGAGCCAATGGCCTCCGACGGGAAATATCGGCGGTTACGTCGCAGGCGACGTTTATTCCGCTCGGCCTGGGACCGACATCGCGGCTGGCAGCCCGTCGATTCCGCTTTAAACGCGCGTCGCGTCCCTGGCCACCCTCTGGACGGTGTCTTGACCAATTCCAGCGCTGTTTCGATGAGCGATGGGTGATCGGCGACGCTTGAAACGCGAACGTATGCTTTGTAACTGATGGTAGAAAATAGGGGTTCGGGGATTTACTTGGGATATTAATGTAAAGTATAAAAATCTTCCTTAGAAAATCGTATATAGATACATTTCACTGCTTTCATTTAAGGGGAGGTTCTGGTCTAGAGCCCAAAAAATAGGTGATATTTAGGAATTAATTAAAGGAAAACTACTATATATAATTTAATGGGACTTTTTGCATTGTATTAAGGATGTCTTAAATTATAGAAATATATTTTTTGTTTTATAATTAATCATTGCAAACAGCCCTGGGAAGTCGTTAAAGTCAAGGAGTCAAAAAACTGATCCAAATCGGTGGGACCTGTATCTCCAAAAGTTACTATCCGATTCGACTGAAACCTTTTCTATTTTAAAGATTATTCTTTTGGCTAGGGGGGGGGGGGGTGGCTAAAAAATTACAAAAATGACATTTTTCTTAGAAAATAACGACACTTCAAGTTTGAAATCACTTCTCCAGTATTTTTCGTCCTTTCATCGCCTTTGAAAATTATAAATTTTCAACTTTTGTATTTTTTTTAGTTCCCCCCTAGCCAGAAGTATATTCTTCAAAATAAAAATAGTTTCAGTCGAATCGGATAATAACTTTTGGAGATAAGGTAAATGTCCCCATTACTGACCACGTCCCCATTAGTGACCACTTCATTTTGTTATTGTTTATTGCAACACAGAAAGCGAAATATAAGCGAAATATTTCAGTTATTGTTTCATACGTTATTTATGTAGCCGTACATTCATCTTTAAGTAAATTCATATGTAAATTAAGACTTGGTCATTGACATGAAAGTTGACAGATTCTGATACCGTGAGGTTATACTCCAGATATCATTAAACTCGCAAATTTTACAATAAAAATACATGGATCCAAGCAGTAACTTACTCAAATTAACGAGAAATATATACAGAATTATAAAATAAAAAGAAAATATCTATTTTCTTTCATTATTGTAGCAGAAAATCGTGGTATAAAATAGATGGTCACTAAAGGGGACATCAGGTCCAATATAATTTTTGCCATAATTTTTGTGTAAATAGTCAAATATCACTGTAAAACTAATTTGATTGAGAAACTAGAGACTTCAAAAAATACAATGATCCATACTTTACTCAAATATTGTCGTGCATTAGTAAAAAATATACTATTTCGAACCAGTCACACTCTTAAACGGTCGCTAATGGGGACATTTACCTTACAGGTCCCACCGATTTGAGAACGCTGTTTCGAGGAAAACGCGTTTGAAGTTTTACGTGAGTACCGAGTAGCCGGATGTTACCAATGCATTTGCCGCTAGTCAAATGCCTATAACTTCGGGAATTTTACGAATTTCAACAAATCTTTTTAAACACGTTTTCCTAAAAGGTTGAACATTCGAAAAATGAAATAAAAAAAAATCGACATTTAGACCAGAACCTCCCCTTAAAGGGTCTCCAAACTACCCCCACGCATAGATTTCAACCCCACCAGAAGTATCCTCTGCGATTACAAAAAACTTCCACTCGTTCACAGATTCATCGCTGTAAACGCGAGCGCGGTTACAAAAAACTGAAGTTCAATTCACCTCTAACCCCATTCGTCTACTTTTCGTCGCGCGGCCCCACATTGTCGCGAATTAAAATCGCTCGGATTCCAATTCGGGATGAGAAAGAAAAAGAGATAGGTGCGCGGCAATCGAGCGTAAGCCTATGTGAGCTTGCAATCATTTCGAGCTGGCAGGGATGTTAATTGATCGTACCGTGGGCCATCAATATTATAACCGTGATACGGTGCCTGATATGTGCGACGAGGTCCGCGTCGAATCGTAACGCTTAACAGGCCAGCGAAACATATGAAAATCCAATCAAGCAGTGCGCGACACGCGCGCACAAGCTGCGCCTGTCTGTGTGTGGACGTACGCGTGGAATCGTTGGGCTGATATTGTTGCAGTTTAATTTTCCGGTGGCCGCGTTCGTTAGGGGATACTGCGTTTTCTGTCCGCGATCCCAAGTAGAGATCACGGTGGTCTAGCGGTTTCTATTAATAGAAACACGTGTGCACGCATGACGGGGCGCACCCCGATAAATCAGCGGCGATAAAAGACCGCCCCGGCAGCGATCGTTGCATCGTAGAGGACTTCTGAGGCCCACGCACATCGATACTAAGCGGGGAAACTGCACGACGCTGGAACAAGCGCGCGGATCCATAAATCCCGCGCGTCGAACCAACCGCCCCGCGCCTTTCCATGCACGGTGGTTGCGACTGGAGGTGCTGCGAACGATAACGTTATCGATACACTTATCGCGGTTAATGCTGCTCGAGACTTCCGTATACAACACGGGGATACCTATGAAAGAGAGCCTGAAGACTCTAAAGCTGCGAATCCACGATGAGACTTTACTCGAGAGTTTTCTATCACGAGAAAAGAATCTCGGCAACAACTAAATGTAGGTAAATAATGGAAATATTCTTGAGAGATGAGATTGTTGAAAGTATATCGTGAAACTTGTCATGAGAATCTAATTTTATGAAAGTAATGACAAAATAATTAAAAATTAATAGAATATGGAAAAAATTGTCTCGTGAGATTAAAGTTTCATGTGAGCCAGGATATTTTTGTCTTATCGTGGATTTGCATTAATAAGGTTTGACAAGCGTCGTAGCTGTCTTGGCGAGGTGTCTGAGGATGCATTTTGGTATCATCTCTGCTCAGAGATGGGCAACAAATTATTTGAAATAAAAATATCGTACACAAATTTTTATTTCTAATAATTTTTTGCCTATCTCTGTCTCTGCTTGTGTTCACCACTAGCTGTCATCTTTCAAATTTCTTCCTTTAATTGTTACTATATATGGGTAAGTGAAGATATTTCTGAGATTCCAACTGGAGTTTGAAAGGATTACATAACGTGAATGGAGTCCCATTAAGTAATTTGTAAAACGCCACAGTAATCCATAGAAAGTCACGGTTACCCAACAGCCATTAAAGAGACACACAACGCAACGTCTACAGAAGAATCGTCTAGCATGGGAAAGGTAAAGATATACACTAAGCCCGCGGGGTACCGAAATACGCGGGGCCTGGAGTAAAGTCGCCGGTTCCCGAAACTCGTAAATCCCATAACACCGTTAAGAGAAACGGTCCTCTCGGAAAGCCCAAAACGCGCGGCAACGACACGACCAGAAGTAGCTACTTCTTCGTTCGAACCGCTCCGCCACCGAAATAGCGCGAAGGGGGAGGCGGGTTTCTCCGGCCATGTCGGTAAACACGCCGAGAGGCTCCCCTTCCTATAACGACGGCGACGTGGTCGGTGACTCGATTTTCCTAAATTCGTTAGAACGATGGGTTGCTTCTCGGGCCTTATCGTTACGCGGCAGGACTATCGTCGACGAGGTGATCGCGCCAAGATCCCGGGCGCGCACGACGCCGCTCGCCATCGAGGAAATTGGGTTTCGATCGTTGATTGCGACGGGCGTCGTTCGGTGGATGCGTCGCGTTCTTATCCCCCTGCGATGAAAAGACGAGACGGGCGAACGACTCACCGCAGCGGATGCTCCGACTCGGCCGTGAAATCCTCCCCGATAAGGCGTCACGTTCAAATCATATAGCGTTGCTCAAATATTTCCCCAGGTGCTTCGGAACTCGGGTGCTTCGAGCCACCCTCTGTCGCCTCTAAAAATCGGACACACTTTGTCCGCGAATCCGCTCGCTCGTTAAATCAACTTCTGCGCCGGGCAACTTATCCCTCGCTCCGCGAAAAAAGCGGTACGGCTTCCTCGAAACGTTGCCACGAGTTTTCACACTTTTTCTTATCCGCAAAACGAGCGTTCGGAACTCGACCGTGTCGCGTGCAACGAGAGACGGAGCTCGTGTTTCGGATCGCTGTCACGTTTCGTGGTTAATCGTTCGTCCCCGCGAATCAGAGCACTGCTGGAGCCTGGTAACCGGCGCCCGATTAAATTGGCTCGCACTGGTCGTTCCCCAGGTTATTTGAAATTTCCCGGCGTATCGACACTAGAAACGGCTGACGCGCGACGCAGGAGCAGACGCCGCAATCGTATCGCCGACACTGCCACGAAGCGGCTTTCTTAGGTTCGAGAACCGGACGAGGGCCACCGCTGGCATCCCCGCCACGATTTTGCAGCGAGAAACGGGCCTTAAGCCTTGCCCACAATCGCGGCCGACGCGAGCCCGTTCCTCGATCTCTGAACGAGCAAGAGGCAGGCCACTTGAGACGGAACGCCGACGCGACGGATCGGAAATCAAGCACGCGTTTCATCATGCTGGTTCGATTATCTTAAACGGCTCTGGGGTTTTTCATCTCGACAGAATTTTTTATCGGCGACTCGTGGGAGGAACAGTTTCCCAGGCTACTTGTTCCTTGCGAGTATCAAGTGTCTTTCCTAGTAGGGGATAGGTGCCATAAAGGGACACGTCTTAAAAGGGACAAATAGAATTTCCAAAATTCTAAACGCATTACACATGCAAGTTATTTTATTGTTTATTGCAACACTAGTGCCTTGTCGTTTGACGTAAATTTCACTACGGTCTCACTTGCACAGAGTAGTAATCCACGGTTGATGTTTTTCAGCAGTAAAAGTGAAACTTTCATTGGGTTTTTGTATCGTGTTCTGAAATCAAGGTATATACAAAGTGTTAAAGTGTTATATCATTAAAATTTGTATCATTAAGATTTAGAATTATAATTGTAATACTTAATAAGTTTATTTTTATTAACGCGTCCCTTTCATGACGTATACTGTCCCATTTAAAACCACCTAGTCGTAAAAGGGACATATTCCACTTTTTTGTAAATCGAAGATTTTGTTATTTTCTATTACAATTGATGAGTTTGCAATATACTTTTATTGAAGGGAAATAAACACGCTTTCTTGTGATGTAGTTGTTTTTTAAATATCTATAACGACATTGTCAGAAATGGACGCTAAACAAAAGTGTCCCTTTTATAGCACCTCTCCCCTATATTCGGAGTAGTCGTATCGTCGTCTGTCAGTTTCTGAAATTTTCTTCAGCAACGAATACCGTTTGTTCGTCGCTAGAACGACTCCGCTTGTGTACCTGCACAAACCTCTCGTCAGGGGTGAAAAGTTAGGAGTAGGGGCTGGCCCATTTTCTGTAGCAAATTAAATTACGCTCGATACGATCTTCACGGGCAGCCAGACGAGATTTACGAAGATGAGAACGCCGCTGCGTCGCAGTAGGTCGCCCCGTGAGTTACGAGCAACGCTACGGATTACCTAATATTGCTGCGCGGCGGGGAAACTGCAGGGCGCGCTGGGCCCCGCGATACATATCAATTTCCTCCGGCGACTTTCCTTGCGTCACTCGCGAAAGGGAGGACCTGACATTGGCCAGGCAACGGTGCATCTGGCGACGACAGTCGGTCGCGACCTGTTAGCTGGAATTCAACGGCTTCGAGCCGTTTTTTCTTCAAGGCTCTCGGCGAAGTTCGACGGAACGCTCGAAACCGTCGATCATCTGTAAAGCTCGGAAGCCACTTGGAATCTCTGACCGTTCGTTCGAATTCCTTTGTGGTGGCGCCTCTTGCGCCCGCCAGCAAAGAGCTTTCCATCAACTCCAGCAGGTTCTTGCCTTGGCCATCGATTCCTGCATGCAAACTCTGCCTGACACCGAACGTCCGTGGAACGTGGACAGGCGGATAAATTACGGGGAACTGGGAATGAATTTCGTCGAGGCACTCTGGAAGAAAGCGAGAGTGTACTCGGGACATTAACTGCAGCGAGATATTACATGGGCACATGGTAATCTGAAGTTTCGAGGAGAACCGGAATCAGAATCGGGATTGCTATAAAAATTGTAAAGTGATAAATAAATATGTGAGGTAATCTAGATACAAAATTTCGTCGATGCAACAGCTCCCGGTTAATCGGTGGGAGTAATTTCATACACAACAGTTTGAAAGGATGCTAATGACTTATAAAGAAGACTAATACAAAAACTATATTTGTTTCCCTAAGTTGAATAGCCTGTTTATTGACTCAGCCTGCGCTGCGCTTGTTGTTAATAAATAAGGAAGAAGGGCTTGAAAAGGGGAAATGATCTTATTTTCCGTTCTGGCGCAATTAGGTAAATTTTACTAAGGATATCAGGACATCAAAAATTTAAATAGGAAAGTCAGATCAGCCACTAATCTTCTTCTGTGAAGTAATCTATATTGAGCATATGTCCTATTTGATATTTACAAGAAATTGTCTGACCTAGTTCTTCCACTTTAGCGAAGAACATAGAGGCAGAATAACAAAATGTCAACGTCCTCCTGTTTAAAGGATAGACTTGCTGGATGGGTACTGGCCGCTTTAACTTAACGAGTTCACGAAGAAGCTCAGTACGAAGCAGTTCCCATCAGCATCCCCTTGATTTCTCCTGCTAGCGCTTGTTCAGCTTCCCGCAGTCGCCAAATCTTCCTCGACTTCGTCAGAAGACTGTCGATTTCGAGACTCTCGGGCAAAAGTGTCGCAAGGTGACGTCTCGCGACGAGAGCCGAGCATTTAGGTCTTCTCCGGTGGACGACCTCGGGCCCTACGGGCGTCGACCCGCGAGATAGGCAGGGACACGTGAGACGGCGCAAAGAGTTTCAGAGACAGGCCGGGCGAGGAGGACGTGCGCGTAGCTGGGCCGTATGAAATTGACACCGTGTATTACAGAGAAAGCTGACTCTCCGAGCTCCTCGTATGCTTTCTTAAGCTCTTGAAACGGAGCTGCACGCGTTACCGGATTTCAGGCCCCGCGAGGATGAAATTCATCCCGGCAGTCGCACCCGGAAACGCGAGGAAACGGGGTAATCTTGAGTAGGATTCGCGGAGAGTTTTACGCCGGGGCAAGACGAATCGCACGGCTCGGGCGGCTGGCAACGTGTACGGGAGATCTAGGAGAATGTAAACGCCGCGGGTTGCAGGTCTAGAGGGCCACGGACATATCATATCTGCTAGATCTGGCAGAGTGTAGACCTAAGTAGTACAGACGTATCTGTAGTCTTTCTGAAGTAGCAACGGCGTTCCAGTGGCACCGCGCTGAGCAACTCCGGTCTAGCAGCTTATCAGGTTACATAGGTATTAGGGTGGTGCTTAAAATTCTACTTTTAAAATATTGCTGAGCCACTAACATTTCCTTCTCTATGGTGAGAAACGGGATTCGTTACAATTTTATTTCATTTTATAATGTTTTATAGGTTGCTTCCTACTTATTAATATTTCAAATAAAATTGTATCTTTTACTTAAGACGAATTAAGACACCCTCTATAAACCTGAGAGGCGGATTGCCTGGCGTTATTATATCAAGAATTCTGCCTCCAGATTAGTTGCCTACCCCCCACGCTGGCTAGTAAACATTGCTACTAGACTTTTATAAGTATAATTTGGCTATTATTAGAAGTTAGTGGCTCACAAATTTACTTGGTAATAATATTCCAATGCTAAGTAATTGTGTTTAAGGGGACATTCTAATCTCTCGGTTGAAAAATCCGCCTCTCTTCGGTGATGGTTTTATATAATGAAATACACACTTAATGATTTCGAATTTCAGGGTGTTTGTTGTACAACTCTTGAAATACAAGAAAAAATCTTTGTTTGTTTATTTTACCTGTTTATTTAAATATTTCGCAGTGAATTTGGCGTTTTCAGAATTGCTGGCGGTTGAAATTTCGGACGACTGGATCATCGGAAATAAAAAAACCAAAGATATTTTTACTTTGCAGGAATATGGCTATCTCGCTTACCACAAAAGAACAATTTTGGACCAAAATTATTAAAATGGGAGTCGATCAAAATTGAAAGTACCGAAAAGGGCATTTCTTCTCTGTTTAATAGATATAATCTGTGGAAAAATATTAAAAAAGCTTAAGACATTTGTGGTAAGCGAGATAGCCATACTCCTGCAAATTAAAAATATCTTTGGTATTTTTATTTCCGATGATCCAGTCGTCCGAAATTTCAACCGCCAGCAATTCTGAAGCCGCTAACTACACTGCGAAATATTTATATAAACAACTGAAATAAACAACAACAAAGATTTTTTCTTATATTTTAAAAGTGGTAGAATATACCCACAGAAATTCGGAAACGTGAAGTATTTATTTCATAATAAAAACCAACACCGAAAAGTGGCCGATTTTTCGGTCGAGAGAGTAGAATGTCCCCTTAAAAAATATAGTATTGCATATTTATTCCTAAAAAGCATAAAATTGAATGCCTAGTAGCAACCCCTAATATGTAGCTGAAGAAAATAAAATAGAATTTTTTGGGGTCAAATAAGCATCACCTTATTACACATTCTTCTAGTAATACCAATTCGAATTACTCGACGGAACTCGCCAGCCTCTCAACGCTCCCCCAAGCTCGAGTTACGGAATAGCTTCAATCGCAAGTGTCTTTCAGAAGCACTCTAATATCCTGCTCGGAACGATCGTACGACCAACTCGATGCATGTCGGCGCAGTTTCAAGACGCCTGGCAAATTACCCCGAGAGAGGCTGGTACGTGATACTGCTGGCCGCGCGGAGTCAGCTCCTTGTCTCGATCCGGATCGACGGAAAGCGCCGGAAAGAATGGGAGGACGGCCGACAATCGCGAATGCAAATCGACGGAGGGGGGGGGGGGGGGAGGGACAAGTCGTGGAGCGACTGGCCCCCGCCAATACTCAGACGAGTCCTTGCCCTCTTATCGGGGATTAGCCTAGAGGAGCCGGCTATCCAGCCTGAATTTCGATGAATTCAGATAACCGAGTGCCTCGACGGTCCGCCGCTATTGAGAACTCGCCTTAATCTCGTCGCCGGTTGTTCCAGTCGAGCGGCTGTCGACCTGTTGGGGAGAAGTGGACGCCCGTGAAAGAGAAAAACCGAGGGATATCGCGGGGCTGGAAGGTCGAACGGGGAGAAGACCGTGGCAAAGAGAAATTGCAAAGCCAGAGAGGGCCTGTGAGAGCGCGGCTTTGCGTCCACTCCAAACCATGCACGCCTTCCTCAAACGATCAAATATTGACTGTGCAGCCGGAGCGTGAACATCTCACTTGATTTACCGAGATACGTCGCGGATTGCGCGTCTGGATCCACCGCGGTATCAATTAAGTGGCTTGTAGAGAGACTGACGGCCGTCGAAGTATCGTACTTGATAAAATTCCACCCATCCCTCTGTGTTTTATTAATTTCGCATAGGGGCGCGCGTCTCTCTAACCTCCACGCTTCGAGCGTGTCTGAGTCCCCCTGCGAAGGGGTCAAGGGGTTAAGGAAGTCCCGTCCACGAGTGCACGAAACAAAAGCAAGGGAACTTGATGCGAGCCTCCACGGTTTTTACTCGTGGGACCGAGGAATTCGTTTCGAGAGACGTAGGTATAAAATGAAACTCTAAGCGTGTCCTGAGAGAGGCGCAACGTTGACTACATTTTAAACAATGCTGCGTTTCGTATTCAAGGGACATCCTCGCAGTGAAGACGGGCCACGTGGTTATCAATTACACTCGGGGGATACACATTTTTCGCGTCAGGCGCGTGCCACATGGGGCGCTTTAATCGCTGAATTAATTACGAGATGGGGCCGGCGATAAAAGAATGATTGAAAAGGAACCGCGACGGGGACCCGCGGGGCAATCGGGTGTATCTGAATGATCGTGGAGATGGGGTACGGTTTTGCGCCTCGACTTCGCGGAGAAAGAAGAGACGATAATGGCGCGGGTTCGAGTGGCGTGATCCCGCCGTGTGCAATTACTTTAATTCTCTTAATTGAAGGGACGCGTCGGCGTGACGCCTCCGTGGAGGAAGACGCAACGGAAGGACAAAGTGATACGACACAGCGAGCCGGGCGTGCAATGTCGAGTGTTGCCGCGCAACGCACAAGTGTCGATTAATTAGACGAGGCTCGTTCAGTGCTCCTCCACGCGACCCCTCCATTCTGGGCCCCCGGTTTTTACGGCCAAAGTGCGTGATTATCGGTTCGGTTGGCGGCATCAAACTTCTTCTTTCCTGACAGTGCCGCTTCAGTGGCACCGCATGGTGCTTCGTTTGAAGTTCCGCGCGAGAACACAGATCCGTTAAGCTGCGAATCCACGACGAGATAAAAACAGCGTGTCTCATATTAGACATTAATCTTAGTAGACGATTATTTTACTAGTTTATTATTTTTTAATTATTTTGTCATTAGTTTCGGGAAATTAGAATCTCGTGATACAAGTTTCGTGATACATTTTGAAAAATCTCATCTCTCGCACTATTTGCATTATTTAATCTACGATGTGACAAAAATATCGTGCCTCACATTTCGCGAGACAATTATTTCACGATGAATTTCTACTAATGGACAAATTTTAACGTTATCTGTTTTTCTGTTTTTATAATTTTCGGATGAAATATCACCCACAGTGTGGAATTGATATAAATCTGTTAATTGAATTGTTAAATTTTTTGTCCAATTGATACCTTTTCTCTCAATTTTTCCTTCCACGTTTCTACAAAAAGCAACGTAATTGTGTTGAATATTCAGTGAAACTAACTGTTTACACAAAACGATTTCATAAAAATAGTAATAATGCTCCCAATATTCAATGCAATACGGTACTTATAATTAAATGAACAATACGAATATATATATATTATTTACCATAAAATAAATTCACGTGAAATAATTGTTTCACGAAACAACGACAAATTAAAAAAGTGTTGAGTTATTAATTACACGAAACTATTTAGACTGTCATAACACAAGCTCCGTGGTATATTTAAAATATCTCATCACTGGCAACTGTTTTCATGATGCGAATCCACGACGAGATTTTACACGAGACTTTTCTATCATGAGACAAAAATGGAAATAATGGAAATAAAAGAACAATAATAATGGAGATGAAAGTTTCATATGAGATATGATATTTTTGTCCCATCGTGAATTTGCACCTTTAAACTTTAGACAAAGTGTGCATAGACTGTTGACATTTCTCCAGCGATAAGGGATTAAATGAAAAGATTGCGTCAAAGAGGAAGTACACGGATACAGTAGAATAGCAGCTCGTCATAAACGTATTCATTCCATTATGCAGCGAAACCCAAATTGAATACGAACGTAGAAGAGTGTCGTGGAAAACGGAATAAAATAAAAAATGATCGATAAACACTAAAATACAGGAGAATTCAGACCAAGTATACAATAAATAGACTCCCCCCACCGCATACTACCTTCCCAAACATCTATACACTTTACGGCGACAACAAAATGAAAATACACCGTCTCCGGCGACCAAAATTATCCAGTACAACAAAACAGTACCCCCATGTCAATACCGATATAAAAGTCGACAGACACCAATACCGTAAACATTTTACGCCTCGTTTCAACGCAACGTCTCCTCATTGCACGCGTGTAACCGCGCGAGAACAGCCGTTTCGAATATTTCGATGCAACCCCTGATCGAGGAACAATTGCTTTGACCGCGATAAACAGGCGCCCCGATCCTGACCACCTGACGTGCATACGCGTCACTCACACAGGTTCCCCGCCATGTACACACTTGGCCGGCACGGTCCACAATATCGCAGAGTTGTGGAATCGCGGGGAAGAGGATTCTCTCCTGGCAAACGGAAAATTCTGTCGCGTGCTCCTCGTATTATCAGCCCTGTGGACGGCGTTGCCGCGGCTGGTCGCTCTCTCCCGTCGGCGTCGTCCCCGGGCCAGCCTCTCCCCGTGCCCACATCCCGTCGCAATGCAATCAAATTACTCGCTGCTGGACGCGCCAACGGGGAAATGTCGTTAACCGTGGTGGTTATCGCCGGTGCGTGTCGCGTGTCGCGCTTTAAATCGAGTTTGCTGCCTTCTGTGCAGTCAGCCAGCCCCGGCGATCGGCCCCGGCTACCGGGCCAAACTCGATTTTTGTTTTTGTCCGGAGGAAATTCTCTGGTGGCCGCCCGCGGCTGTCCCTCCACGCGCCAACCCCTCGGATCATTCTGCCATTCCGTTTCGCGTCGCCTGCCGGGAGAATCGTTCCCGCGTCCATTCATGCCGCTGACGGCCGTCGAAACGCGGCACGGCCCGGACGAAACCGCTCCACGGGATCGTCCCAACAGCCCCGCTTATCTTCCGTACGCGGAAACGTCGCTCGCTCCGATCGTGAGAACAAACGCTGCCGACTCTGCCGGCTTGGCTCCCCGCGGGGAGCAGTAAATCTTAATTCTCTGGCCGGCGATTGTTCTGGTTAGCGTGCGGTCGCGCCGCGAAACTGGTTCATCGATGTCGCCACTGGGAATTGTCATTCGAGCTGGATCTGCATAATCAGTTTTCGATATTTTTTTTCGGAACCGTGGATGAAATGCTTGTTGGACCAGGAGTGTCTCTTTTTCCGGGGAATTGAAAAATAGCAATCGAGGGAACGAACTGTCAGTCCGGCGATCTCGCGTCGTCGCAGGGAATTTATGCGAAAAACAGTGAACTGTTGATTTCGATTATCGCGCGTCGCGGTTCGTTGATAAGGTTTGTGCTGCTCGTGGCTCGCGGGGAACCTAATTTCAATTTCTGCGCGAGTATTCGCGGGACCGCTCGTTTGTTCTTTGATCGGCACGATCTGATCGATTTCTTTCTTTTTTTAAATTGCATCGTTTCCAGGGTGTCCGGGGATCAGCGTCGATCGCACGACGTTTGACGCGAAACAAATCGTTGCGCATGGATCGGCGATCGTATCGCGAGAAGGCATCGTTGCGTGCCGCGAAACGCGAGTGCGAAATCCGCGAATATATCGTTTGTCCGACAGTCGGGCGTTGCTGGTTTATTTGCGTTAAAGAATTATCGCGTCGGAGGACGTATAACTGCACGGAAGAATACGGGAATGCGCGATATTACGCCCGGGCCGAGGTATTTATGACTTTATTGGCAGTATTTGCCATGGGGCTTTGGCTTTGCTCGATAATGATTTCTGTTATCGCTGGACGGGGCGATTATTTCGATAAACCTTCGGGTGTAATATTTATTGAATGGATCCTCCTCGCTCGCAAGGTCCGCAGTGCAGATTGACTTTTCAGCGAAATTCCGAAATTCCTGCGCGAAACGGTTCAGATTGAATTGTAATGAGTTCCGTAAGCGCGGCTGTAGTCGCGTCAAAGTAGTCTGATTTATGTTTAATCACATGGTCCGTGTAATTTGAATGGCGTGTGCGCATCACATTTGCGTTAATAGGATTGAATTCTCCGTCTGGTAGCACCTTTTATTAGGATTCTCATAATCAGAATCAGGGGACACAGTCTGTATCCGTCAAATAGCCGCGCCTTTAATCTTAAAGAATTTCATCCCCATCTGCTTTATCTTCTAACCAAGAAACAGTTTAAGGGGTCTGTCTACAGTAACTCCCTAATAATGTACTACAGTTTGGAACTTTTTTGTCCCAAAAATGTGTTTACTAAATTGAAGTATTTTGTATTTATTATTACGAGTTTCAGGAATATAATATTTTCTTTTTCATGTTTTTTCAAAATAGCTGGGTGTAGTAAGCGCTGTAAAATGGAGCTTCATTAGATTAGATTGCTGAAGAATTAACAAAATGGGGGCGTCCAAAGTTGACATATTGAAATTAGCTAAATCTTTTAATCATTTTGCGACGTAAAAGGTGTAAAAAAAACAACGAAAATCTGTGATTCTAGTTGGACCCATATCGACAGTCATACTGATTATAAACCTCCCTGAATCCCCCGCCCCACATATATGGATCCTCCCCATTCCCGTATTTTTTTACCGAGCATTCTGCACCTACTTATTTTAGCTAAAGCAGGCATTAAAAAAATCTGACACTTTTTTGCATTCTGAAATCACGTTCCTATCATTAAATAGAAAATACTTCAATTTAGTAATCGCGTTCTTTCTGTGACAAAAAAAGTTTCAAACAACGAAACTTTTTCACGGCGTTACAGTGTAAAGACTGTACTATCCCAACCCAATTTCCACGAAACAGCGTAGTTTTTAGTTCCAAAGAGCCTCCATTGGATTCACTTTCTCGTGCCGGCGTTCGGAAATAACGGAGAGATTCTAAGCACACAGCTTCATTTCCGTGTGCCACACGATGGTGTAATTACGGGGACAAAATATAAATGCCTGGAGAGGAGTTAGCTTGATACGTGCACGGTGTGCTTGCTCGAGATGCGCAATATTAGCGGCACGTTCGTGTGTACCCGTGGCGTAGCCCCGAGTGCCCGACCTTGGGGTTCAATCTCGCGGGAATTCGGGAAGCTCTGCAGCAGTAAGGATCCCTCTCACCCCTTGGCGCGGCCGTTTCTCAGCGCGGAGAGGGGCTGACTTTATGCTTCTAAGCCGTCGTTATTGCTGCGGCGCGACGGTTTGCACGCCGCGGTATGCGTTTCATGAAAGATGGATCGCGTGCCACCGCCCCCTTATAGAGACTTCTCCTCCAGGGGTCATGCGTTGGCCATGAAAAAGGCTTTAGACATAAGAAGCAGCTTCAACGTAATACTTTGGCCGGGGCTACGAGCCACAGAGGACTTTCCGCTGGCCAATAACTCCTTTTTTTCGGGATCTGCCTCCTCCCTAAATTGCGGACGTCCATGGTTACGGTTCTTTCGTTGTGACGTTCCAACGATGGTGGGACGTTGCTGTCTTGTTGACGGAGGGGAATGCTGAAATATTTTTAAAACATTTTTATACGCGTTAGAAAGGGATCTTTGTGGTAGAACTTGAGTAGCGAGTAATAGTTACTAGAGTTTCCTAGAGTTCTTCCCTAAACTATAGGTTCTTATGAAGTGTTACTCTTTTTATATAATAATAATTGGTTGGAAAGGAAGAATTAATTACAAAGGTAATATATTTTATCAGTTTGTGCACGGTTGCATATCAGTTCTTTATTTAAGAAATAATGTTAATTTGGAGTAGGGTAACTGAGTTGGTTGTAATTAAAATTAAACAAACTTTTTTAAATATTAAAAATTGGCGCTATGACAGCCAAAGCTGTGAACATCACGTGCACTCATTTTGCAAACTTTCGCAGGCCCCTCGTAAGCGCACCAGCCTCAATCCTCGAATACGTTTGATCAAAATTCACTTTCTCGTTTCCCGCACGATAGACACTTGAGCGGGGCTTTGAAAAATTCCCGGGGAAAAGTGGCTAAAGCCGTCCGTTTAAAGTCCCTAATCCCCTATCCCATTTCACTTGCTCCGATTGCCGGCCGGGTTGCACGCGATCCCTTCCTCCATTTTCGCGTTAAATTTAATCGCATTAAGGCTAATCGGTGTCCATAGCATCGATTAACGGTGGTGCATAAGGGGCAACCGAGGGCCCTGGAAAGTTGTAGCTTCCGCGGGCAGGTGTGTATCGTGTTGCACACGGAGGGGCCGAAATTTTCAACTGTGTGTCGTCGTCGGCGGCGACGACGACGACGAGGCTTAGCCGCACGCGGCGCTTTATCAACGTTGTAACGAGCTGTCGGCGTTATTGCCGAGGTGTCTCCGTTACCGCGGAAGCTGACGTGGCGTTTCTAATAAAACGATCGCGCCGGTGCAACGCTGCCAAGGTAGCCTGCATTGTGTCAGGATCCAAGGCGCCGTGGGAGGAGGATGTTGGTGAAGGGTTCGTGTTAACGACCAGGCTGGGCTCCCTATAATCCTGCGGTGGATCAATCTAGGCGGCCAGCGGATCCAGAGAACGCCCCCTCGAAACTTGTGTTCCGGCTTCGGGCGCCTCGTTCCAGGGATGATCGAATTTTGATCGCGGTGTCGTTTGTTTTCGCTTGTAACTACCGGCTCTGTGCTGGATTCGCGCAGTACCGGTGGAAAGTATTTGTAACAGTAGGTGTTTTATTGATGCTTTCGACTTTCAAGCGTTCTTTGGGGTAGCAGGTCGATTGAGTGCCAAGGCAGATCTTATTCTTTAGAAACTTTGAATAAATTAGACGAAAGTGTTTAAATTATTAAAATTATTGCTTTGACTTAAAATATATATTTGCAATAAATAGTAGTTATTCGGTTGATAAGTTTTTATTTCTATTTTTGACGAAAAAATATTCTATTATAAAAATATTAGTATTATATTATATTATTCTATTTTTATTTATTTGTAATAAATTGCTAATTATCGGATTTGCATGAAATGTGCACCAGACGATGTAGAATCTTTTACACATCATAACTCAAGAACTGTCAGAAATGTTGCTGCACCCCTCTTACTGCAAGGTCCTCAATTAGCATTCTTGTTCAAGAGGATTCCTCCTTGTCAAGTCTAGTCTATTTCCATTAACAGAAATAGTCACGTTTCGCTCGACTCCTTATGCACGTTTGAACACAGCTTCCTTTGCTCCTTGTGGTTTCCTACAGCACTAATTTGCCTGTATACACTCACGATCCTGTGCTCGTCGCATGGGAAGGTCGTACATCCTCCCTTTCATATTCCACGAAGCAGTCCCACCTTGTCAGGAGCGATGGGCCTCGCGCTAGCCATGAATACATTGAAGAGCACAGGCGAGCAATTCGCGGGTACATAATTAGCACAGTGCCCGCTGTAATATCGTTCGCGGTTGTTTGTTAACGGTGATCGCGAGCCAGCACTAATGGGCTGGCAATAAACCCCGCTATCAATCAAATCAATAAATCTTGCAGGAATGTCGTTTACAGTAACCATTTCGATTTAGCGGAATACCGAACTATTGTGTTTGCACCTCTCCTAATCTCGTTTACACGGTATATTAAAACAGTCCCCGTGCGAGTTTTAATATTAAACAGCATCGGAATTACTGGTTGCCGCGCAAACAACCCCGATCGAAGGGGGCGTAATGAATAATCAAAGCCCCCGGAGGCAGAAGGCGGGCAAATTAATGCAACCAATATAACCCTGCTTTCCCGGCGACGTCCGAAAGTTGGGAAATTCATTTTGCGCGCCCTCCCACCCTCCCCCACGGCGGGTCTTCAATTACAATCGAGCCGATGGAGGCCGCAGGCCCGCGCGGGCGCCTGATGCCTTACGGATCATGAATTGTAAATGCGTGGACGGGTCGCTTGCATCCTAGCGTTCCGTTCAATCTTCCCGCGTTCGATTTTACTTCGGACCGAAGGATTTCCCGGAATAACATTCACTTCCTTCGCAGACAGCGTTTTTACCAGCCTCGTCTAGCGTGGGCTCCCTTTTGGGGAATCCTGTCCCGTCGTCGCTTCGTACATATTCGGCGCGGTTGCCTGGCGCTAAGGGGAATGCGTCGACTCCAGACAGACGCGTCTGCCCCGCACGCTTTGTCATGCATCGATCGAGGAACAACGGGTCGCGGTTGCTCAGGGGCAAGAAACGCGGCCGACATTAGGGTCGTGTCGCGGCACGATGTCGTCTAATTTCGCGCCACGCGTCTCCGCGCGGGGTTGCTCATTAACGACACGCGTGTGTCACGACGCCGCGTGTCCTGTGTTTACGCGACGTGTCGCTAAAGTACCGTCTCGTGTTTTCGCGGAACGTCAGGAGCGACGCTGTTGCGGAATGGAAATGGGGGGCATGGGTACATGGATGGTTCCAACGTGAGACGTAGATTTTCTTGTTGTGGTAATTGAGGCTTCTCTAGTAGCATTTGTTTGCTGGGAATTTGTTGGGCCAATGACGTGTTATCCGTTGGCCAACTGTTGAAGTGTCGCGCTATTTTTAAATGGGCCAATGATTGTAACCAACGCAGACCCAACTGAAGGTTTCTTTTCATAGGCTCAACTGAAGGTTTCTTTCCATAAGCCTAACAGATTCTTTCAAAAAGACATCTTAAAAACGTCCAGAAGGCGTCTTGAAGAACTTCAAAAGACGTTGTAAACACGTCTTTTTCAGGTCTGATTTAAGAAAAAAAAAAAAAAATTTGCCAGTGAGGAGAATCGAACCCAAACTTTCCACTTACGAAGCAACCGTTATGCGCACTTACCCAATACATTTCCTTGTAAACGCTTCTAATTTCTCAGTACATAACAAATATTAATTGTTTATAAAAAGTACACAGTGACGCGAAATATTCTACAAAATATCATCATTCGACCTTTAGACTCATTCCATAAAATTTCACATTCGTCTCAAGACAGACGTCCGCATTACGTATTTATAATAATAGGTTTTTGGATGTACCAAATTTTCTGATGTTTGTAAGACAACATTTAATCATCGTTGTAAATTTTTTGTTAATTAACCAACCATAGTAATTGTAGGCCCAACATTGAATATTCGTAGGCAAACTGTCGTAATTTTTTGTAAATTAACCAACCATAATAATTGTAGGCCCAACATGGAATATCCGTTGGCAAACTGTCGTAAGTTTTGCCGTAGGCCCTATGTTGGGAAATTGTAGTCAAAACTCTAACTATATCCCAACTAATTCCCAACTGTTGGCTACCGTTGGCCAACCAAAAATGCTACTAGGGTTGGCTTCTAAGGTATTTTGCACACACCTTTGGTCTGTGCTTGGAAGTTGGAAAAGTATATTTTGGATTGGAAACTGGATTTTCCAGTCGAGCTACGCGAGTACATAGATCTGAGAGTTGAAATATATTTTAAGTTGAATTAAATCGCGGTACGAGGTAAAAGTTTGTAAGGGTTCCCTTTTCAAGTATCCTCGAATGGGGAGGGGGTGGATAAACTGTCTTGTAACGCGAAGGGGCAATGGAGTTACTTGAACGACAGAAGCGTATCTACGATGTTTGACGTCCTAGCTATGGCTGTGAATTCTCTCGCAGTGCCAGAAATGCATCAGCACACGTCAGATTACTCGGAAGGGAGTCGTCAGATGCGCGGCGGAATTGCGACGATGAGCAGACGCGACCGTGATCGGCTGCAAGAAGCCCCGAAGGATTTTGGCAAGAGGCAGGGAATTTTGGGGACACCATTGTCGACCCGGGCCATTGTTCGCCTCATTGTTTCTCGTCACGTGCCGCCGTTCCCGGATTGTGTCCTTGCAAGAGTAACCGAAGGTTTTCGTGAGACGTGGGAATCGCGAGGGAAACAAGCAGAGGCGTGATGGGGGGAGGGTAAGGGAGACGGAGTGACGGGGCTTTGGCGTTTTCGATGATAGATGGTTCGCGGTGATATATTAAGCATCCCCCTTGAGAAGCCGTAAAGTCGGCCAGACGAAATAATGCCCGACGTACTCGCATAAATTTGGAGACAAAGGGGGCACTCATCGAGGATTCCACGAGCGTGCACTTGTTCCCAAAATCAAGTTGTTGTCCTGGCTCCAAGATATCTTTCCTCGCTGTTGTCTTTTTACTGCCCTTGTTTACAAGCGAGCGCACCCTGTCTCCACGAATTTGATCTTCATCTTCGTGAAACGAATTACCCAGACATAGATAAAATCGCTCGATGCAGAGACGGGCAAGATTTTTATCCAAATAAAATCCCGAATAACGAATAAAAGTTAAAAAGATTACTCGTCACGTGTCAAATAAAATTGACGCGGGGTAAATTCATTCGTTAAATAATCCAAAGTTACAGTAACTTTTATTCGATTCGTTATTTAAATAATTTTTTATCTAGTTAATGCCGAACTCCGATTCAATGGAGTCGCGTAATTCAATTTGAACCGGTGCGACGGACTTCGCGCGTTGCCTGGCGATCGACAATTGCGAGTATCGAGCAGCAGGTGGGAAGGAGCGAGTAAAACGTTTAAGGACGTCGACGGGAGACGCCTGGAATCTCTCTTTTTCGCCGCGCGGATATCTGTTTCGGTGGCGCGTTGGCAGGTAATTCGTCCCGCACGACGGATGGATCGATCCTCGAACTTCCTCGAGAGCGATAGGGGCAAAAGAAATGCCGGCGAACGGGAGCGGAGAGAATACGTTTTTCCGTCCGGTCTGCTGCATCTGCGAGGAATGATAAATCGTCGTCCTTCCCGGCGCGCGCGCGCGGACGGAAGTATCTTTAATGTCTCGCGAGCTCCTTTCACGGGCCTGCGAGACTAGCCGCCAAGACGAACTTTATGTCAGGACAATCCTCCCGGGACGAGGCCAATAAAAAGAGCCAGCCAACGAGTCTGGGCACCGGGACTTCATAACCGTCGCGAAGCCACGGAACCGCCGCTTTCTGTCTCCACCTCGCTCCGTTTACTTTCTAAAAGATTCCGCGGGGACGCCGCGATTTCCCTCCCCCCGACGCGATCTCTAAGACTCGCGTACCAAACTTCGAAAGACCTGCTTATTTTCCAAGATCCCTCCTAATTGCTGCACTGATTGCGGAGTCCTAACCTTCGAGGCCACGAACGAGGCCCACTTCGGCCGTTGCGAGGCCAGTAAATAATAATCTTGGGTTATGTTTACGGCTGTGATATACGAGCGCGTAATGCTCAAACTCCGCGAACTTCTAGCCGTGGCGTGTTGGAAGTTTTTTAATAACACGCAAGTCGTAATCAACGGGGAATGTGTTGCAGCGGTGGGAGCGGCACGAGCGAGCTCAGGAAACCAGTGGTAAATGCAGTTTTACTTTGACGAATACCATTATACCAATTAGTCTCGAAATGCAAAGTTCCTGTTTGTACCTACGCACCAACGATCCTCGTAAAAGCGAGAAGATAGAAAGATAGAAACAGCTTCCCCTCGGCGAGGGTAATCGATCCTGGGGGGTGAAAACTGTCGGATCCGAATATATTTTACGCGCGATCCGGTAATCGGCCAGATAAGCCGGGCACTTGCAGCCGAATCCAAACTTGTAACCGCGGCCATCGATTCTCCTGTGTAATCGTGTATTCCGTGAAACGCGACGAAATCACCGCAGCGATCGGGGGTTGCAGCGCGATCGTTGTTGCCACCGCCACCGCCGTCGGATGCGCGTTCACCGCCCACCGATTTCAAAACCGCCGGCTGGAATTCTCGGCCGGTGGAAATGGAAAATATGGCATCGCGCCGATTAGTACGAATCGCGGAGGGGGTGGCCGGGAGGGGGAGGAGCGCATAGAACGCCGTTCGATTCATTTTCTTCCTCGATTTCCGGCCAATTATTGACGCGCCCTAAACGGCCGCGACACGACGATGTGCCAGGCCGCGACACCCCCCTCTTGAATTGGATTTTCAAAGCGGCGGACGCGTACCATCGACGATCCCCCCCCCCCCCCCCCGTTCGTCCTCCGGAACCCCCTGCGGGGGAGGCCTCGCCACCGCGCCGGGACACCGGCCGCGATCGTTCCCATTTGTTATTGCCCGATCTAATTGCCAGAGCGAAATGACGCCGCGGCCAGAAATTACGCCCGTACATCCTGCACGCATTCCCCGTGATTGCTTTACACCGTCCACCGGATTTTCCGCGATGCCCTGCTCCGCCCCTGATGAACGCGGACCGTTCGCGTTTAGGGATGATGGCCGTTTTAAGTAATTACGAATGCCCCGTGTGAAACGAACAGCCGCTTCGAGCCGTACATTTCCTGCTAATCAAAGTGGCTTGCACCGTGGGCATTGATCGGTTTTTGTATCTTGTCGTTTCATCTTTTTACGTCTCTCTGGGGGTTTTCAACCCTTGCTCGCTTCTTCCACAGGTTCCTTCAACATTAGAATATTCTTGTTAGAGGTTGTACCTACTGTACTTAGCTATTGGCAGTGCGTGTGGCGTTTTTGCGCTCGAATGAAACGCACATCCGGGCAAAGCGATTTACATGGCGGTCCTTGGTGGCCAGATTCCAGCTGGAAGGAATTCTTGCGAGTGACAGGCCACAATCGGGGTTTACGCGCGTACACAATATCATTGTCAACAGTGCGGACGCTCGTAAACGGTTCGTTTGTTCGTGGAGCGCTGCTAGCCCCGGTGTCCAGGCTGCGGGGGCAGAGGGCCCGGGCCATCGGCGTAGCAAACGTGACCTCAAAATCAGCATGCAAATTCGCGGAATAATTATTCCGTGTGACCATCTCGCCCGAGGGCCCCGCAGATCTGCCTGATTTAGGGTTAACGGCGGAGCTGCAGTGGTGTGCGGGCCGCGGCGCCCACGGTCTTAGCACGGGCCGCAGGCACGCACGTGTGTACGAGCGTTCCGGAGCCCCCGCTGGTGACTCTGAACCGGTGGACTTCGAATCCCACCGCGCGCCACGAAGATGCACTCCGGGGAGACATTTAACCCGGTGAAATATGGATGTCGACGTTGGGGTAGCAGCTCCTGTCCACTGCCCGCAAATACGTACAGGCTCTGTGTCGCCACTGGATTAGCGTTGAATGCATGTTGGACGTTGGTAAATATGGAGGAGACTTCTTCATGGGTGATCCAGCAATGGGCACTCGGGGAAACTTCAGCTTGCAAATGTGCTATTGCTTCCTTTATTAGTAGGGTAACGGTACCTAATATCACTTAGCAAAAGTTAAGTCGATCTTGGTTGAATAGTAATTGATAGTTTCGTATGCGATTTGGGTAATTATTTACTTTAGGGATTCCTCACCGAATTTGGTGAAATTTAAATGTGTTGTAAAACTCCACGTTGTGGACAATTTTTTCTTATACATGTTACCGCTGCTCGACTTTTGTTATCGAGATATTCGCAAACAACTTTGGTAATTATTTAGAAGTTGCTGTTTCGAGGTCATAAAAATAAGTGAGGAATTTCTAAAGTGAATAATTACCGCAATCTGTTTGAAAGTAAAGAGAAATTATTCATATTTTATGTGACATAAGTTAGAATAGTCGGAACCTACAAATTTTTAATTGGGACTCACAAAATGGTACTGAAAAAACGGTACCTAATATCGCCGACTGAAGAAATATTGATTAATTGATGTATATATGAAATTTTAAAGTTATTTTCACATGTGTGTTTATTATTTCTTGCTATATAAATGTTTTCTATCAAGTTTTTGATTAGGATTAGGTAAGAAAACCTAACGGTGTCACACGGTGGTATTGAGAACACGCATACTGCTAAAAGCAAAACACTATTTTCATTACGAAAACTATTTGAATCAATTACAATCCTTAAGTACATCATTAATGAGTAACGATATTAAATAGAAACCTGGGCGGTATTAAATCCATTCCCCTAAATCGCAAAATCACTGCAGTGCAATCACTGTTAACAAGCCAAATCATAAAAGAACGAAAATAAAAATAGAAATTAAACGCGACTGTGACGCGGACATGGATTAAAACGAGAAAGAGTGTGTAGACCGTGCTAAGCATGGATGCTCGAGAGAAAAAGCTTCATATCTGTATGTCGTGTACAATTTCGAGGAGTTCGTTGGCGGCAACTTTTTTCATTACCACGAATGTAGAACTCTCCCCGAAAATACTCCGTGTTTATTGTTAGCCGGGCGCGCATCTGCATCGCGTTCGCGATATATCTATATATCTGATAATAGCGCACGCAAAACGGGGATTTACCGATCCGTTCGTACGGTAAACAACGCTAAACGCTTGGAGGATCGCCAGACCGTGTTTAATTAATCGGCAGTCCATTAGCGGCTAAAGCGGTCACTGTATTTTCCTTTTGTCGATAGCTGTGCGATGGAAAACGCGTCCGCGATACTCGTCGAACTTCTCTCTCTCTCTCTCGCCGATAGACGAACGGATGAATGCTGAAGGGACCGTGGAAACATGTCGACGTTTTCGAAGGGCTGCTGAGTAGGGGGTGAGTTCGGTGTGTATACGTCGTTGATGCACGGTTTCTCCCTCCTAATGGCGGTATTCGAAAGGCCGCGCCGTGAAGAACAGCAAAGAGCAAAGAGAAGCTCGAGGGAAAGAAGGTGCCCTCTTCACCCTCGTCAACCTCCGCGAGAGCAAGTGTACACCGAAAGGGTGAGAACGTGGCGCGGAGGAACGGTGCATTAGAAACGCGCGATGGTAAATCTCTGTTTATGAGGGTGATAAGGGTCGTCATTAGGGGGATCACAAAGGGAGGGATGCTTTCCGCGCTCTCTGACAGAAGCTACATTATCCTTCCGCCCCTTGTAGCCGCGGTCAGGTAATTACACGTCAAAGGATCTTCATTAAGCGTCACGTTTCGTTGTTAAAATCGGCACAGGCTCGGAGGGGAGCTCCTTCGATTTTTAAAGTGCCACAGATTCCTCTGCGGCGTGCAAATGATTCGTCTTCGGTCCCGGCGGATAATTCACTCGGGCGGAATTTCTTTCTTAATCTTCCCGCGACCGTACTCCGGGTGACAAACGACGATTGTACCTTCTCTTCTTATTCCGTCGGTTGTTTCGGGGGCGGCTTTGGCCACGCCGCTAGCCGGAGACCGAGCTGGCTGCGCAGAGCTTAGCTGTAAATTTATTTTCCACCGGGCCACCGGAAGTCCCGCGCTACTTCCACGTAGGGGGGACGAGGGAGAAGCCCCTCTAGGCTAGCCGGACACTTGAGCTTTCATTGTTTACGGCAGCAGGATGGGCGGGGGTTGCAGTTTCCCCAAGAAGAGGTTAGTCTCTGACCGCTTCCATTTCTCTGGACGCTCGAAGCTCGACCCCTTTTCCCGTACTTTTCACCTCGTCCCTCAACTAGTCGAGCTGCTTGGCTCTCTCGTGATCCTCCTCGCCCGGCTTGTCCACGAGCAGGGGTCGACGATTGCTGGGGGAGATCCCCAGGAAACAAGTGAAATAAATGACTCGACCTTCGCGACACTTAATCATCGAAACACTCCGGCTTCCCCTCTCGCTGAAATTCTTGTCTTCGCGTTTATCCGGAGCTTAGAATCTTACCTTCCGAACGCATCGAAACGTGCATGCATACATCGAACGGACCTCTTCAGATATCTCGCAGGAAACGTAGGTATTTGTCCTCGGCTTCGCAAAGCTTCCTTTCATATCGTTCCTCCGAACGATATAGTTATATCGACGGTCGCGGAAAAACACTTAGGGCGCGTCGCCTGGTGTCGGATATTGGGGCCACGGCAGGCCGCGACGAAGGAAAATTCTTGTTCTTTAGCGGCGTGTCGTTCGTGAATATTTCACCGGGGCTGCGCGACCGGGATCAATCTACTTATTCTTCAAATATTCAGCGGCCTCATGGAGGGCGGCTTTATTTAATGCTTTTCTATGCACGTCCCGCCTCTAAAGGATCCTGTAATTCTGTCAGGCTTAAAAAGAAAATATCGGCCTCCGTGTTCTACGTTGCGACGACGATGGCCGCGGGCGTCGCTGCTCCAGAATTTCATACGTCCACTTTATATAGCGAAAGTATCTCGTTCTCTCGCCCCCAGCCCCCGCTTCCTTCCGGGACACAAGAAAAATATTCCGCGGCCCCTTGCTCGCCTCGCTTCTTACACACGTCGGTCCAGAGGCTGGCTGTCGGCGAAAACTATGAAAAATCGATCTTCGGCTTCTCAACTGCTCGTCGAATGTTTTATTAAATTTCTCCTCGCCCCCATTTGTCGCTCGCGTCCGGCGAACGTAAGTCGTAATTATTTGCTAGAAGGTAGATGCATTTTCTCGTCTGGCTGCCGCGTCCCTCCACCAGATACGGGAAATCGTTGATATTCGTGTGCATGTAAACAGGTTGCTTGTCGAAGTACTCGATGAAAATAAATATTGTATATCCATGACGGTATTCATACGAAACGCAGTATTTGTTGATGCTTATATTCGTCCGGGTTCCGGGGAGAATTCCTGCTTTAATGGTGCTCGAAGCGTACCGTTGCCTCCCGCTAAAAACCGGCGATATTCAGGCCATCCGTAGGAATTTCGATGTCTGATAGTAGTTTTCAATACCTTCACGATCGCTCCTACACTGCCGCGCGCGTGATAGATATACGCGGGGAAAATAGAAGGAAGCGGTATGCATTTCCCAGCGTACATTAGTGATACGTAGGCGCAGGTCTGATAGCTTCTACTCACGAGGTAGTGATTTATGTTAAACATAAAGACCGCGGGAAATGATTGCAGTGCTTTTAATGAGTATAGAAAGAATACTGTTTTGATTATTATTAATCGTCTTTATTAACTATTCATGAAACTAAAATAGAGGCAACGACAAACGAACGTAACAAATATTAAAAATAAACTAAAGTAAAAGTAAAAGTCTTAAGATTTAACGTTAAATTTGAGAGTAATATAAAAAGTAAAGGTGGAAATGTAAGAAGAGGTGATTTCCTCTTTACGAATTAAAAGAAAAGCTTCGAATTTACAAAGAGGTAAGTATCGACGTGTTTAAACTCCATTTCTAATGATTAAACGCTATAGAGAAGGCTTTCAAGCGTCGGATTCAACTATAAAAGGCCTAATGACGCCTTTCAGACGCGATTAGCGCCGATACCGATGGTCCATACGTTGATCCAGGGACACTACTTCGATAATCGAATTGTTTAGCCGGGTATTCGATAATACTCGAGACGGACAATCGCAGCGAGCAGGGTTCGCGGGGAGCACGCGTAGCAGAAAGCCTCGGTCGGTCTATTGGAACGTGCTCGCTTTGTTCGCGTGCCAATTGCAGCCGTTAATTGGCTATAGCCAATAAAGCGTTGATTAGCAGCCGGCCAGATACCCGGAGATCTGCTATCTGTGTCGTGGCCGTGCTTGCAGTTGAGTGTTGGCTTAACGCTTCGTCAAAATGGCGCCAAGTTTATCGATTGCTCTGCCGGGACCCGTTCGTGTCCACTACACACATGTTTAATTTCGAACATCAAGACCTTTTGTACGATTTCGCGCCACTCCACGCGTCTGCGATCGAGTGCCCTACATACGCGCGGCTCTCCGCGGCAATCGATACCATGTGGCGCGAACAGATTCCACCCTTTCGGAACTTTCCGCCACGGGTTACGGCCAGTGATCGACCAAGAATGCTTATGGGGAGAAAATTGCAGTGAAAGTACTTTTAAAAATCTTTGAAACGCAATTAATTCACCCCGTAGCGGTGGAACGTGGTATTGACAATCTTACTGGAACACTCTTGTGAATGTAGAACCCAGAATATCATTGCATATCGGGCCTCAAAGGTCTCGGATTGTCTGTTTCAGGTTTCTAGTGTTTCTGATTGTCTATATTGAGTATCTACCATGCTGTTATGGTTACGACGTCCTCTCTATCACGTTCTCCACTATCAGTCGATAAATCTATCGAATCACAAGGGCTCCAGAGTTTACTCTGTCAGGTCTCTTGAGTCCAAAGTTGTCTATTCCGAATTCGGTGTATGTACCTCGCAAGGAATGGTCCCCAAGCCGGAAATTCAAAAATGATGAAACTTTGGGGATGTGTGGAGGATATATGTTTGTGGTTGTAAGGAAAAACGACCCAAGTCACATGTTTTCACTTTTGAGATATTGTCGTTGAAAGTTCTAAATACCAACAAATTCTTATTAACAATATTTCCTTGTTTTCTTTTTACGATATAAACGAATATTTCCTTCACTTTGCATAATATACAATATTCGTATAATTAACATAAATAATAATAAATGTGGAATTACAAGTCCACGGGACTTGTGTTGTTCTGCTTGAACATTAAGAAGAAAAGAAAAGAAATGATTACTTTTCCATCTTTTACTTTCTTCTTTTTATCCTCTTTCGTTTTCTTCTGTTCTTTCCGTTGTTTTTTGTAAAATACAAGTTACACATTTATGTATCAATGATATTTCATAGTGTGCTGTTTCTAGTAAAATAAAAATATGAAATATAATTTTGCTCATTTTATTTTACACAAAATACGTTATAGTATATGCAGATAAATAAAAATAGAAAATAAAAAGCGACCACGAAAGAAAGATACGTCGTATTCTCAAAATTTTGTGGACTTACGTTGTTTTGCCAAACGCGTATTAATTGGACATTGGACTTCAGTTAAATTGCATTGTTTTTTCAACGTATAAAATTCGTTTTCATGCATTTTTTCTGATAAAAACATACATCCAATATTCTACAGTCGAATTAATGCATAAACTCAAATTTTTTAAAATTGTGACATGGGTCGTTTTTCCTTACAACCACAGATATGTATTGCGCAATTTTTTGTGCTGCCTAAGTTCACTCTAAAGGAGTGAAATTGGCCCTTAAAGATTCGACTATTTTCCGATTTTGTGTTACAACTCACAAACTATAAGACATAAAAAAAGTTTTCAGGCCAAAGTTACTTACACTTCTACAGTTCACGAGTTATAACCCAAAATCGGAAAATAGTCGGATCTTCAGGGGTTAATTTGACTTCCCAAAATTGAATTTGGGCAACAAAAAAATATACGTATTACATATCTATATTTATATCTTCCACACATCCCCAAAGTTTCATAATTTTTTAAATTCCCGGTTTGAAAATCTTCCCTTGTCAAAGACGTAGACACTGCAAATGCACCCGAATCTCTTTGAACAATCCCATTTTTAATGTAGCACGAAACTCGTACAATTAGTCACACGAATGCTCACCCCCGCCGGCATGGTTCTCGATACCAGACCGCAAACAGGCAAACTGTGAGCGTTTTCTCGCGTGCCTGCTGCGCCCCGGCCGACGCAGCCGGTATTACGTGCTGGAGGATTCGCTAAGAGTCCCATTAACCGCGAAGAATTTAATTACGAAATCCATTACGGTTGGAGGGTCCCAATCCATTCGCCGCCCGGCTCTAAGCGGAAGGCTTGATCGATGGCGACGGATCTAATTAGCGGATGAATTACGAGTCTCGCGATGCGATTGCCGGCACCTGGAAAGAAATGGCGACGCGTCCGCGGTATCACGCTCGCGTATCGATGGGCCGCATGGGAACGTGACTGACATCGAGGATGAACCGGACGGTGCGTTGGAATGGCAGAGGCCAGCTGGCGCAATGAACTCGGCCGTTTGCCAGGTGTAATTGGTACGCGCCGCTACGCGGTTAACAATGGAGCGGGACGATGAATGAATTCGCGGCTGGCACAGAGATTCAGCGACACGCGAGTCCCGTCGAATCGCTGCCAAGAACCAAAGAACCGTCGATCGAGGTGACAGCCGCTGAAACGCTCGCGCCAGAAGTTCGTGCGGTGACTGCAGCTCTTGCACGTCATCGATTTAACTTCGGGCTACGGGCAACTCTGCCACATGGCGGTATACGTTCATGCTAACTAGACCTCGCTGGGAATTTTGTATGAGAAGAGAGACACGTGGGAATTAAATTTCCCAAAATGTCAGGAGCTTAAAGGAAACAATGGGTTAGCTACTAATTAGTCTGCCATTCGTTGCACTGCTGTGTTTATATCTAATGGTATTTCCGACTCAAGAAGTCGCGAGACTCTTTCCATTCACTCGCGCATGCCAAGAATCTGGCGAATTAAATTCCGACCTACGTCCTATTTCTGGCATAGAGACCCCATTCATTCCAACTGGTTCCCTTCACACAGGACTGCGCAGAGCCTGTATTACGCCCGCTCCTCGCGTTAGCGGGACACTCGGCCGAGTCATTTAAACATCTCATGCGGCCGTATCGGCTGCGATGCAACTCGGCCGAGTGCAGCTCGCATCTTCGAATGCACGCTGCGGCTGACCCCGGAGTCCCGCGATATTGCACCGCCTCTCCATCCACGCTCTGAAATCGAGGCGGAAAATATTTCCCTCTCGGGCGCCCCTCGCCTGTCTCGCGCACTGCACCGGTGCACGTGCACTCGCAAAAGTGCTCACGTTCCTCTTTCACTTTGCACACGGCGACACGGGAAAGGTCTTATGCCGCGTTCACGCGTGACTTTTAACACTTACAGGGGCGCGGGGTTTTGAAAAGTGCCTATTCAAGTCCGTGGAACCTATCCGAGCGATCGCCTCTGCAGAGAGACTTTTGTAAAAAGCGTGGAGAGTAAATCTTTTGCTTCGTTTAATTTTCAAATGAACATTCAGCGACTCTCGAACAATACTTTCTGTGTTTTCTAAAAAGTATCGACGCGAGACACGCTAACTCCGTATACAGGATACAAAGTTAGATATTATTCGAATAAATTTTTATTCTGGACAATAATTTATCCGAATAAAAATTTCTTTGAATAAAAAATTATCCGTTATTTCCGAATAACTTCATTTTCTCTTAAATTTGTATTAGTATAAATATTGTACTCACAGGATGTAAGCACGCCGAGCCCGCTCAGAGTGTTAACCCTTCGTGGTCACACGGGGTGTATTGTACCCCAAGAGCAATTTTCGATTTGAAATATCGCACTTTTATGTCTTCCAAAGGGGATTTATCGCAAAAAAGAAATTAAAAAAAATTTAAAATCGCGGTTTTCCCACAACCATGGAAAATCCCCCATTTTCAATTACAAATTTTAACATATAAAAATTTACATTTCTAGAAAAAGACTATTAGACCACGATTGTATAAGTATTACGAATGTACAATTATCACTGAAAAGTTAAAAGATTCAAAAATATAAAAATGGTAACTCAAAAAATGACGCTGGGGTACAGTGAACCCCGTGTGACCAACTTGTGATTAAGAAGGTGTGACCACGAAGGGTTAAAATCCCTAAAATTTCTGTCCCCCTTCAGTTCACACGCCCACTATCGTTACCTTTAATTCTGACCTCGTTCACGCCTTGGGAGCGATCAAAGGACCTTTACTTTCCACAAATCTTCTCGTGGAAATTCTTAGTTCCGTGATAGCGTAGCTCCACTTGCGGTGCATCGAGGTTCAAGGCATAATTAAACAGGGAAGATGAGCGTCAGTTACTCCGTGCTGCAAGTGTACCCTTTGGTTGATGGTACAAAGGGCAGATTGGTCGCGAAGTTTATCAACCGCGACGAAGCACGCTTTGACAGGAAACCACCTTGTCGCGGCTCGTTGAATCTTGGACACGGTTGTCTTTTCGACTTGGATTCTAGCCGGGACAGACGGAACAGGTGGACGCGGGCAAACCTCGGGAATAAAGGGCCTCGCGCGACGCTCCTTTTTGCTCGGGAGTCGGTTGGAAATGAGTGCACCGCGAGCAGGTTAACGACGAAAACGTGTCCGTGTGTTCCCACGTGAAGCAAGAAGGGTTCGCACACTCGTTGAAAGGTGGTGGACGATTACACGCAGATTATTACGCTGCGTTTCAATTAATGCTACTTAAATAGACGAGAGTAATGCGTTTATTTTATCTCCACTTCGAGGAAGCAAATACTATTTAGCTGGGGTTGAAGACAAAAAATAATAAGTTCCTCTACCCGACTGGCGTCTCTAATTGTTCCCCTTGATTCCTATTTACACTACAATTTTCACACAGCTGAATCGGATAGCACAATTTCCTCGGGACCTGGTTTAAATCGCCGTTGTCGTTTCATGTGAAAACCGTTTTCAGGGGCGGAGGCTTTTAGTTTCGCGCGAAGAAGTGGAGCGAAAAGGTGAAGCGGGTCCGGGGGACAAGTTTCCAGGGCTCGGGATGAAAATGAGATCGCCTGAGAAACGAGGCTCGCTAAGACGACGTGTTTAATGGTTTCATTAGCGAGGGGGGAGCGAAAAAGGGCGAAAACAAACGCAAAGAAGAACACCCTTTCGCCTGATAGCGCTTTCTTTGCCCTTTCCACTTCTCTCAAACTTTCTTCGGTTTCTCCATCAAAATGCGGCACTACGCTTCACTATCTTCGCGTGAATTGGGTTACGACCCCGGGCGCGTAAAAATTTATGGAAAAATTTGCGCGACCGGCGAGGAAGAAAATCGCGGCCACTGAATTATACCTTTGTAGGATGGATGCTTTCAGTAACAAGATAAAAGACAGTAGTTATTATACTTTCGCGTTTCCTCTGACACCAGCTGAGGCGTGCAGATCTTGGAGTTCAAGCTCAAGTGGAAATTAGAAAATAAATTACAAGGCTTAAGGTGGATTGGAATTAAAGCGTTGTTGCGATTCATGAAACGAAGGAGGAAAGCTTACACTGAGATCAGAGTACCTGATATTCGACAAGAAATCCGCGTTAACTTTCACGCTGAAAAGCCTAGCGAATTTCGATTTGATAGCACGCGATGAAAAGCTGGAATCCTTCTTCGTGTCTCGTTAACGCCGCTACAATAGCCTTTTAATTTGCCCAACTAGCTGTCGGCCAAATTCAATACCTCCAGATGCTACGCATTGTCTCAGGTGACGTGGATTGTGCTGCTTGTCCGTCGATTGACATTTCATGAATCGCCTGGTCGTACATCACATAAACAATGTGCGTATTGTGCGTCGCAACAGCGCGCGTTGCATTGTCGTGTTCGCCACGCACGGGGAATGGAAAAATCATTCCCTCGCGTTAATCCGGCACCACTCGATCGATTTGCGAAACGCCAGTCTAGCAATTCCACGCGAAATTGAAAAAACTAATGCGCCATCACGATTTGCCTTTCCTCCGTGGGAATTATGGTACGCTGGAGTCGAAGTTCTATTGATTTCGTGAGCGGAATTTAGATGTTGGGAGAACGGCAGAAATGAAACGATTGGGTAGGATTCGTTTCTGAGTGGTAATTTATTCTGTATTTCATCGCTCTGTGAAGGATATGGAACTCAATATTGCAATTTCAACTCTGCTCTTTAGAGGCACACTCTTATTAAAGGTCAATCTTTAAATTTTTAACGCTTCAACCCACTGTATTGTTACTTTATTCCAACATTTTGAAGCTTCTTCTTAATTTTTAAATACTTGACACCTGTCAACACCCAGTTATCTGGACTCCTCACTCTACTCACTCATTTTCCCAGTCTCTCTCAACATTTCTACCATTTAAGGTCTACGTGGACATGTCAGTATCAGTGGTAAAAAATATCGGTTCCCTGTTTTGAAATGGAGCAGTTCACACTTGTCCGTGTCAGTTACTGTCGCCATTGACACGGCCGACGCAGAGCTGGCGCGAAATTGATACGCGTAGACCTTTATCCCCCGATCTGTCTGCAAGATTAATTTCGCATACAACATTCGGATAAAGACACCGTTCCCGTTTGATGGGTAAATAAAGGACACGGACCCGATCGTTTCGCGATCAAAATAATCTCGTGGCCGTAAACGAGTTCATTTTCTGGACCCTTTCACCGCACCCCGTGGTGAGCTTTAGCAGCCCAGATCACCCACCCTTAAAGACGTTCTAACGGTTATCGCCGTAAACGGGAAAGAAGAAATTGCAACGATGCTATTTGGAACGGTTTAAACCCTTTCGCCGCCGTCGCGACGAGTTTTCGCGACGATTAAGAGCGAAGTTTCCCGGCGGCGGGGGCAATTCCGCGAGGCTGTTGGGAGCGAGCGAAAAAAAGAATAATTTAACGAAACGATTAAACTCCCCGGGCCCGCAACTTTTCGGGCGCGACCAGCCTCGAAACTCTTCCGTGGAAGAAACTGATACCTCCGCCCACACAGCCTAGACTTCCGTTTAAACCTTTAAACGATCCCTTTTATTTTTTCTGTTTCAGGTAAGAGACGTACCCGCCAACTTACAGGGTGTTTTCGGCGAAGCCGCGGTGAGTGGAAATTTATATCGCGAGTAACGCGGATGTTTCTCGTTTCTTCGCTGACGGTACTAGGCCTCTCCATTCGCGCTCTGAATTTCCAGGCAACAAGGTCCCCGTCAATTGTTGCAAGGCTTGATTTCGCGCGGAAACTTTGTTAACTCCCGAATTCGCGATTGAAATTGGACGCCCGTGGGCTCGCTGTTTCCTCTGTTATCGTCGGGGAAAACTGGCAACACTAATGGCGACGCCATATTGCTCGTGATATCGGGGCCTGTGCGATATTAACCGAGGTGAAACGAGGTTAAAAAATATCGAAGGCAACCGGCCGGAGAAAAATGAGCGCGAAAGAAGTTACGTGGCCCGGACACGTAAACCTTCATTAATTATCCGCGGGGAAATTAATTGTAGCCTCAAGTGGCTCTCCTTCGATCTTGAAAATATCGTAGGAAGAAAAGACTGTCACGGTTGGAAGCAGTGGCGCGAGCGTCTATGAATCTTCCAAGAAATTTTCAAATTATCTTGGAAATCTGCTATTTTCTTGTCGTCAGGAAATTAATGTTTCTCCGTGGGATCTTAGACTTGAAATATTGCTCCCCAAATACCCTCCTGAACGCGAGTAAATGAGAAAGAATACGGGAACGGGCAATAGTCAAAACGGTACCTTTTAAACTATTAATTACCGCACGTACAATACCACTTTTCCAGGCACGTGTAAGAAAAGAACCTCTATGAGACGGGATTTCGTTCTTCAAAAAAATTCCACCTCGCGGAAGCCAGTAACGAGTGGGAAGATAAATTGTAAGGGTCGCGACCCCGTTAATTAAGCTTCCCTGTCTTGCTGGGAGTTTCCCTCAGCCTCTATCGCGGTCATGGAACACGTTCAGCATGATATCGCGAAACATTTTCGCACTCCGCCGGCGGAACAAGTGTCCGTGCGCCGTTAATCAGAAATTTTTCGACCGTAAAGGCAGGAAGAATCGGCCGCGCATATTTTTCTCGGCGCAGCCCCGAGCGTTCTCAATACTTTGTCCATCCCCCTCCGTCTGGCCTGGTGTGCCGTTGCTACGAGAATATTTTCTGGGATCGCTTCCGGTCTCGTGCTCGGGCTCCATTCTTCTTTCCATCATACTCCTTTATCCCTGACGGTCTCTCCGCCCGCGTCGCATCGTCATTACCGCAAGATGCCTCCGAAAATCTCTGCCTTCGGAGTGTATTACTTCTGTAAAGAAGCCTTTACATATATACAATATATATATGTTTATATATTTCCCGTCGCCGCGCGGAGGCTATGTACGCTCGCACAAAAGGAAAAGTAGTCGAGCAATTTCCGCAATTACTTCCGTTTCCGCGCAAACGCCCCCTTTCTTCGGTCGACGTTGACGTTCGTCGCTTTTGGAGCTGCCTCGTCTCCTTCCACTTTCATTCCTTCTTTTTTTTTCTCCCTCTATTATTCCTCCATTCGATGCCGTTGAGATCCGAGACACCCCCGCGGAATATTATGCGCCGACGTCGGTAAAAACACGCTAATAACTGCGATGGTAGTTCTCGTTGGCTGCCTGTCGCGAATTGTCCGCGAATAAACCCCCTTGATTGGCGTCCCTGATTCCATTGTGCTCTCGGCTCCTGTAAGAAGCCATGCGCCGTTCTAAAGGGCTTGGTACCAAGGAGGTAGAATCGTTTCTTCCCTTCCTCGGAAGTCGGGTGAGAAATTTGGGTACTGGATTTCCAGGAAACATTTTCCCTCGATCCTTGAGATGCCCTCCCTCTTTATCCTTCCTCGCGATTGCTGATTTTATTGGGGGATGAAGGGATCGGCGGGAGATAAATGCTACTGGCTTGGTATCAGGAGGGTGAATAAGGGAAACTGTTTAATGCTTCGATTCGAGACCGTTTATCGCGGTGGAAGGCTTCGAGGGAACAGGGAATCGAGGAACCCTGTGAATTGCTACTATGTCGCGCTATGAATCAGATTAACCAATATTCTGAGGATATTCACGTGTTGGCAACCTCCCTTCATTCTTTCAGGAATCAGTTGCTTTAGAGAATATTACCACAGTAGTTTTACGCACCATTTGTGCTGAGATTGGGTCTCTGCGATCAGACTGTTCTGTTCCGTTTTGTTTTATTTCTTCTTCGTTTTATTTTATTTTATGTTATTATAGTGTATTTTACTTCATGTTATTTTGTTGTATTTTATTTTATTGTAATTATTTTTCACAGTAATGTAATCTTTGGAATTGACTTTTGACTATGCAACTAAAGAGCTTTCCCGTTTATATAATAAATAATAAATAATGTCACTTTCACGAATTTGAAGTAGGGTAGATATCCCAATTACTGCCACCTTAAAATTATAACTAAACTTCATTTAATCATTTCACGTGTTGTTTAACCTAAAAATCATCTCAGTTTGAAACATAATATTATTTAGCATCTCTTATATTAAAAAAAAAACAGTTTTATGAATTAAATATAAAGAATTTATTAATAATTAATTAAATTCGCGAGCGATCCTAGTGTACCTATAACTGTCACCTCACAAATCGTCTTGTCCGTATGATTTTTCATTTTTTTATTTGTTTTATTTTTATGTAAATCAGAATCTCCGTTTAATAATAACATATTTTGTATACTTTTTTTATACTTTACGTTTTTACTACATCAAATAAATAAAGTGGCAGTAATTGGGACATCTACCCTACTTATGATTGAATAAATCGTTTCGAATTTAAAGCATAAAAGATTCAATTATTCGACCGGGAGAAAATATGCTTCTCGATCGTCACGTCGAAAGTAATCAATTTTCAGTGATAGAAAGCTCATTTTGCCGTTAAATCTTGAATGGTCACCGTGGGGAAAATGCAAATAGCTCGAGCGAACAATATTTCCGCCCGCACACTTCCCTCGTATAAGCTGGAATTCTCGAACTAGTCGAATTCCTTTGGCTCTCGGCCGCGTTTCCTCTACGGGGACAAGATAACGATCGCCTCGGGGCGTGTTTCGATTTTCCGGAGTCTCGCGACGAATGAATGGCTTTGGCGAACAATTCGAGCGCGCCGCCGATAAGAAACACGCTCCGCGGGGGCGGCGAACGCGACGACGTCCGGAAATCCATCGGATGTTTTGCTTAATCGCCAACTGTTATCTACCTGGTGAATTCGCTTGTTTCACAGTGACGCCGGAGAATTGGGTTTCAGAAAGTTTTGTCCTCGTTTCTTCCCTGGCAATAGAGTTTCGGCCTCTTCTTTTTGGAAATTTCCGGCTACGTGCAGTTACTCATAAAAGTATCCGCCCAAAGTAATCTTGCAATGCAAGGAAGTACATTTGAGTCCACGATGTTTAAATTGTAATAATGTATTTTATTCGCTGTTTCTATGAGTTGGTTTTGATTACAAATTATACTTCGCTGTCTCGTCCTCTAGATCAATAAGTAGTAACGTCAGTTGCTCGATCCTATCACAGTATTTTTAAATTTGGTACACAAACCAAACAGGGCCTCAGAGGCCCAACTTCGTGGCAGGTGGCGCTGCGCTCTGCCTCCCATGCCGCGCTGCGTCCCCTTGGTTCGCCATTACGTTTTGCTGTGCGATCTGCATCACACGTTTAACCTAGCAAGTTTTAGAAATGAGTGACGAGGAAAGAAGATTAAACCGATCTCGAGGAGGTAAAAAGGACCGATTATGGGAAAAACTGAGACAGCTCGAGAGAAAAATTAGGAGATATGATCGGTCATCATCGAGATCACGAAGCAGGCCTCGAAATCGTTCGGGGACCTCGGCATATGGAGAATCGCCGAAAAGGCGTCGAAGAAGGTACGAGAGATACGATAGCGAATCTGACAAAAGCGATAGTGAGCGTAGCCTGCGAGGTGCGTCCTATCAAAGTCATTCTTCGCGTTCCGATGCAACGGATGGTGTTGAGCGTCGCCCGAGAGGCACGTCGGACCATGTGCAACGAGTACCACAATGCAGCAAAGATGGCGGCGAGCGTCGTCCGAGAGACACGTCAAGTCAAAGCCAGTTTTCAGAATCGCCGCACGACAGTAGGGGTCCTACGCCACCACACCAATCCTGCAGTGTGTCGAGTGAGGTTAGGAAACGAGACCCTACACCTCAGAAGGAAGTAGCAGTAGAGGGAGAAGTAACCCTTTCTGCGGAAACCTTAGAACTGTTGGGAGACGACATATGGGAGGACTCGGTGGTTGGACCGGAATTTCATCCTACTATTGCAGAGAGATGGGCGAAATTACTAAAGTCAGGTATGTCAAAGGAGTCGAAGCAGGAACTGCTTAAAAAATACTCCCCGGCATCAAACTGCCTAACATTAAAAGCTCCAGTGCTGAACCCAGAAGTGAAATCAGCAATGTCAAGCGTCGCTCTTAAGAAAGACGAATACCAGAGGATGGAACAAGACCAACTTGGCAAAGCAATAAGTGCGATCGGGGGGTCATTGACGGATCTGCTGAAAGGCGACAAGTCAGAGAAACTAGATAAAAAGATGTTCATTACAGCACTCAGCGATGCGGGTAGAATTCTCACAGATTTACACTACAGGAAATCTGTAACGAGAAGGGCCTTTATCGCACCAGGGTTAAGTCCTGTGGTTAAAACGATCGCAGATGGAAGCCCAGTGGGAACATTACTGTTTGGTGAGGATTTTTCTGATAAAGTTAAGACAGCGAAGGCAATGGAGAGGTCCACTAAGGATATCCAGAAGCAAGCAAGTGTTCGGAAGCAGTCTGCTCCACCTGCTACAGTTAAAAAAAGTTACGGACATTCATCAAAGAGCACTACCAACTATTTAAACTCCAGAACCCCCCCTGTAAGGGCATCCAAATCATCGCAACAGGGGGGACAGAGAAGCCAATCATGGAAGTCGGGGACACGCCGGAGGTAGAGGTAAATAATTTAGCTGGTAGACTACAATACTTCTTAAAAGAATGGGAGTCGATTACGTCTGACAGAAATATCCTGCAAAGCATCAGAGGATACAGATTACCGTTTGAGGGTAAGGTCTGCCAACGGAATGTACCCAAGGAATCTGCTTACTCTCAATCAGAGCTGACAGATTATGAGGTTATAATTAGCGAAATGATAAGAAAGGGAGCAGTATCAAAATGTGGTCAGTGTGAAGGGGAGTTTATATCACCTCACTTTCTTACAGAAAAAGCAAATGGCAGTAAAAGATTCATCCTGAATCTGAAAGGTTTAAATAAGTTCATAAAGCCATGCCACTTTAAAATGGAAGACAGGAAAACAGTTATTAAATTAATGACGAAAAATTGTTTTATGGCATCAATCGACTTGAAGGATGCATACTTCCTTATTCCAATTGACACCAATGATAAAAAATATCTGAGATTTCTATTTAAGGGGGAATTGTACCAATTTAATTGTTTACCTTTTGGGTTATGTACAGCTCCTTTTGTGTTTACCAAACTGTTAAAACCAGTAGCAGAAACCTTACGGTCGAAAGGTTTCAAATCTGTATTTTATCTAGATGACATACTATTATTAGGTAGAACTATTAACGAGTGTGAAACAAATCTAAACACGACTAGAGAGTTACTCGAGTCACTAGGGTTTGTTTTGAATACGGAAAAATGTCAATTAACACCGACAACGGAATGTAAATTTTTGGGGTTCATATTCAATTCAGAGCAATTGTGTGTTGCCCTACCTAATGACAAGAGACAAAAAATTGAAGGAATAGTTAAAAAATTCAAAAACCAATCGAAGTGCAGGATCAGAGAAATGGCACATTTAGCGGGGTTATTAGTATCGGCTTCTCCGGGTATCATGTACGCGTCGCTATATGTCAAGGCGCTTGAAAGGGAAAAGTTCCTAGCACTACGCAAGAATGACGGAGACTATGACAAGTTTATGAAGGTATCCCCATGCCTGCGGCCGGACTTCGATTGGTGGCTGGAAAAAATAAAGGTCGGAAGAAACCCAATACGACAGGGCAACTACATGGTCGAATTGTATTCTGATGCATCTTTATCAGGTTGGGGGGCCGTATGCGGGAAAAAGAAAACCCATGGTTGGTGGACCGAGGACGAAAAAAGCGAGTCAATTAATTACTTAGAGCTCACGGCTGCCTTTTACGCACTAAGATGTTACTGTACAGACCTTAAGGGTTGCGAGATTCTCATGAGAATTGATAACACGACTGCCATATCTTATATAAATCGAGGAGGGAGTATCCAGTTCCCTAAGTTAAGTAAATTAAGCAGAGAAATATGGCAGTGGTGCGAGGAGCGTGAGCTCTGGATTTTCGCGTCTTATATCGCTTCCAGTGAAAACTCGACAGCTGACGCTGAGTCAAGAGTACTCCCAAAAGAGACGGAATGGGAATTAGCGGCTTGGGCGTTTGATATGATACAGGAAAATTTCGGAAGTTTTGATATTGACCTGTTCGCGTCGAGTGCTAATAACAAGTGTGAAAAATTTATATCTTGGCGTAGAGACCCCCATGCCTATAGAGTCGATGCATTCACCGTAGACTGGGGCGAATTTTATTTTTATGCATTTCCACCCTTTTCATTAGTACTAAGAACTCTACAAAAGATAAGGGACAACAGAGCAGAAGGAGTTGTAGTGGCCCCATATTGGCCAACTCAGTCCTGGTATCCAATGTTCGTAGAACTGACGATAATGGAACCAATGTATCTTAATCCGCATAACAATTTGCTAAAATTCGATTACAGGGAGAACCATCCACTAGCGGCGACGCTTACACTAGTAGTAGCAAAATTATCTGCGAAGCGTTCAGGAGAAAAGGTGTGCCAGAGGCAGCGATTCCCATAATGATGCAGTCAATATCGGAGGCAACAATGAAACAATATAATAAACCTCTACGGCTATGGTGGTCGTACTGCCAAAGGAACCGCATCCACTACTACGATCCGTCCACGGAGAGCGTCTTAGAGTTTTTATCACACTCGCTAGATACCGTAAAGACATACGGAACACTCAACACCTATAGATCAGCAATATCTCTCGTTGCACAAACGGAGATTGGCGAAGACCCGCGGATGAGGAGGTTTTTCAAGGGTCTGATCAGGGTGAGGCCTCGGACGGCGAAATATGAAAGCGTATGGGATCCAGAGGAAGTCCTGAAGTACCTGGAGAAAGATGGACCCAGCGAAAAGCAGAATTTAGAGTGGGTGACGAAAAAGTTGGTAACCCTACTCGCGTTGGCTACCGGCCAACGAGTCCAAACAATTTCTTTAATACGGCTCAGTAACATTAAGATATTGGAGTCCGGACTAAGGATTTGTATGACGGACCATCTAAAGACAACTAGTGCAAGGCATAAACAACCAAATTTAATATTACCGTACCTGCGCAACAGACCAAAGATTTGTGTAGCTTCTTTATTAAAGGAGTATAAGGAAAGAACGAGCCTTATTCGCCAGGGCGAAGATAGATTACTAATCACGTACAAGAAGCCGCATAAAGCAGCGACCGCACAGTCTATCAGCCGATGGATCAAGCATGTGCTGAAGTCAAGCGGTGTGGATACCGACATTTTTTCGGCTCACAGTACGCGGCACGCTGCGACATCCGCTGCGCAGCGGAAGGGATTGAGTATAGAGGCAATACACAAAGCGGCGGGGTGGTCAGAAAAGTCAAGAGTATTTGCTCAGTTTTATAACAGACCGCTACCGGAAGAAACAAATTTTGCCACAGTAGTTATGACAAATAATACAAAATAAACGCTAAGTGAGGGCAAAAACAGGCTTTAAACATCTACTTATTGATCTAGAGGACGAGACAGCGAAGTATAATTAACGATCAAACGAACTTACCTTGTGAAGTTCGATCGTGATTATACCAGCTGTCTCGTCCGAATAGATCAAACCCTCCCATCCCTGTCATAAGCCCAAATACTGTTCTCTGGGGTTTTTTTTTTTGCCCTTGGTCTCAGGCTTCATTTGGGGTTCTTTGTTATTCCTTGCCTTCGCATACTCTCTCCTGTTTGTTCCCCGGAAACTTTAAAATCGAATGGCGAACCAAGGGGACGCAGCGCGGCATGGGAGGCAGAGCGCAGCGCCACCTGCCACGAAGTTGGGCCTCTGAGGCCCTGTTTGGTTTGTGTACCAAATTTAAAAATACTGTGATAGGATCGAGCAACTGACGTTACTACTTATTGATCTATTCGGACGAGACAGCTGGTATAATCACGATCGAACTTCACAAGGTAAGTTCGTTTGATCGTTAATTTTATGGAGAGGATGCTCTATGTAAGCGGTTCATCTGAACACCCTTCAATCCAGAATTTATTCTTACATTCAGTTTCATTTCCTCTTTATACAGTTTTCATAGAGCAGTTGACAATATTTTTCTATTTTAGCGGGGCAATAAAGCGATGATGGCTCCTTAAATTCACGTGCTGAAGAGGTGCACTTTGAACTTTCACGGATTAGTGTCTTCATCATCAAGCTTTCTATAGGTCGTTCGTGCTCCTGTCCAATAACTCCTGCCACATAAATTGTTTAACGATTAACCCATAATCCATAACCTATTCAGTGATCCATAAAACTCCGCCAACGTGGCACTCGTCGTTTCTGCAAGTCGTGCCCCGTTTACTTACCTCCTGTCTGTTCCTCACGCGAAATGCATTCACTCAACACGATGTATTCCATTCCGCGGACGGACATTCTTAATTAAGGGGCACTGTAATGCGGTGGTCTTGTGGACGAAATTCTGAAAGCTCCCGGGGACTGGTTTGAATTTAATTTCAACAAATTTCGCGGCCAGCGAATCGTAGTCACGTTCAAACGAACGTGTTTACATTGAATTGCCTCGTCTCTTTGAAGAGCGGAGGCGGGTAGCTGATATTATTTATACGCGGTTGAGTGCATATTTCAATATCGCCCCGCATTCTTTGCCGCGAGCAGGGCCGATTTCTGTATGGACAGACGGAAAATTGACTTTGGAAGCTCGAATATGCAACGAACGAAGAAATTCATACAGTGATCCATTAATGACACTATAATTGCCCGTTTGCATTTGAAGCAAAGTGAATTCGCATATTAAATTAACCCTAGAACACAAAATTCAATCACATCTCTTACCATTATCCTTACATCCTTAAACAAATGTATCTCTATTCTACACCTAAGTATTTTCCCATTATAAGTCCGGAGAGATTGAAAATGTGATACATTTTTACTTTTAAAAATCTTTGGTTCAATGAAGCCAACGAATGTTTGCACCGACCTAATACTACAAAATAGTCCCTTCCGAATACGTTCCTCAACAAGTAGCCCCCGTCGATCAAGACCAAAGCTATAGAAACACTGGTGAACCCTGACGAAAAAAAAGAAACCCCGTTCTCCGTGACCACACACAAAAATAAGCAACTTTCCAAATACGTTTAATACGAATCCTCCCTTCGGGAAGGATTCCACCGCCGCTTGTCCCCGACTAATTTCCCCGTGAACACAGCTCGCGGCTCGCTTAATGCTCGAACACGTGTCCGCCCGGCTCGAGCAAGCCCGGGCTGTGCGTTAACTTTAAACGAAATTCGATGGACTCGTTATCCCCGTGGCCCGCGTGTCCCTCGCGCCAGCTCAGCCCGGGCACGGCGGATAAATTTCACGGGCTTTTCACCCTATCGCGGTCTCGTCGGCGCAGCCGTTGCACCTCCAGCCACAAATGTCGGACCACCGTCGTCGCTGGATCCTCCTCGGCGACCTCTTACTCGCTTATCCTTCGGCTGGTACGCGGTGTGTACCAAGTGTTCGCGTTATCGGACCCGGGTATCTCTTGCCACGGAGCAGTATCACGGGGCGCGAGGGAGCCGTGCATGTTGGCCAAGGGGCACCAGTAGGGAAGGCCGTGAGGGCGTGTCGCGGCCTGTTATTCGCGATATTTATACGTCCCACGAGCATCGGCTTATAATCGAGCGTGCCCACTCGACAGCCCTGATTACACATCGTTATCCTGGTTTACCCACCGGAAATGACGGGCTCGAAACCGCTCCCGGCCAGCCGATAGGACCAGGAAACACCAGCCCGAGGCACTTCCGGACATCGTCTGTGGCGGAGACCCACCTTCCACCCGATTTCCATCTTGCAACCCCTTTCGCGCCACCCTCTGACCTGTTTCGCGGAAGGAGCAGTACTTTTTTTGCAATCAAACTTTATACCACCTTCGGTAATCATATTAGAATCTACTGATTAATTAGATATTTAATATTATTTTATTTAACTTGAGCGTTAAGTTGCAATATGACTAAAATACCTTTAAAAGTTCTAACTACTAAAAGCGTTGAAACTTCCACTAAATTCAGGCGGGGAGATGTGATAACTCCCGACCCTTTGGTACATACCTAACTAAATTAGTTGGTCGCTCAAGTAATTTTTCTGATATAGTGGCTACCTAGTCAACTTTCTCAACTTCGTCGCCACCATTTCTGAAAACTTGCTCTTCCAGATAGCCTTGCACTTGTCGCCACATTTATGTAGCCTTCAGATTATGTAGTTAGGGTAAATATACCAGTAAATGGACACTACCAGTGAATGGACATTTTTTACTAAAACGAGTAAAATTAGTTACTAAAATAAGCAACTAATTAATTATAGACTTCTTCTAATTTCTCGCTTCATATCCAAACAATTTTCGCAACACGTGGAATCAATCGCGCTGCAAACATAATTTTATAAAAGTGTCCATTTACTAGCCTTAAGTGTTCATTTACTGGTGCGTTTACCCTATTTATCGCGTAGTTTCCCTAATTATAACAGCGCAAGAAACACAAAATACAACTGTACATACACATAATTTACTTGCTGCATCTCAACAACTGTTTCACGCTAGCTCCACGTACGAGCTTTCCGCGCCTCGTTCAGGTTTTCTATCTTCAGAGTTTTATCGCGCTCCCCTTTCACTCCTGTCCCGGTGACTCGTTTCTACGGCTGTCATGGACAGTTTCTGGATTGAGGCTCCAATTTATCCTCCTCGAACTTAAACGCACGCTCGTCTGGCCGGAATTTAATTATACTCCGCAACATTCGTTCGGGGAAAAACCGAATCGATTTTGCCGTATGCCGCGGGTGTAACAGTGTACCGGCGCTGGAGCGTTAATTACGAAACGTTATACTCATCATGCCGTTTCCTGTGAAAAACCATCCTCGTTTCGGGGCTGATTCGAACGTTTTTGCGCTGCGTAATTTCGAGGGCTCTTATTCGAACACAATGAATGTTACCAGTAATTGAATCAAATTTAAAACGTTGCAGTTTCACGTATCCTCTCTCAAAAACTGAAACCAGAGATCCGAAACGTTCAAGCGTCCACACACCTACTTCATCTCTTACGAATCCAAAGAGAAAGCAAAGATAAAGACATTAAAAATTCACTACTAGCGGAGAAATATTTCCCAGGCTTACCTACCAACCCGGGGCCATCTGTAACCGCGGTTGTCGCGCACTTTTTTCCCGCCCCCCACAGAAAGCAGCCTCACTGGGCACGATTTTCGCATCTGGCGCTGCTCGGATCCCGCTCATAGCCGCCTAATGATAAATCCGCGCGATAAATCGCCAGTTTAAATATCGCGCGGCTGCGTACGCGCGCGATTACGAGCGAGCCTGGACGTGCCATTTAATTCGTCGGTTAATCGCCCTAATTAATATTCGGCGTCGTACGCGTGCACGGGCCACGCGCCGCGCTCTCCATAATTAATGGCGGGGAACAGGGACGCGGGCCGACGGAGACCGGGGGTCCTGCCTCCTGTTGACCGGTTCACGGTGTCTCCAGGTCCTCGTTAGCCGTTGTTACACAGAGAGCCGGGGGCTAATTTGCCTGGAAAATGGCAGGCCTGAGTCGTCGTCGCGCGTCAAACGCGACACCCCCGCGCTAACGAACCCGAGGAACCAGCGAATTGAATCGGATTTTCTTCGAGCCTTGTTTACTTGGCCACAGCATCCGGCCGACGTGGATTCGTCACACGTGTTTGCGAAACGCCTTGGATTTTGATGTTTGCGCGGAATGTTGTTAGCAGGATGCGCCGGGCCGCGAAATTCCTTGAGTTCCTGCGGATTGTTTCGCTCCGTTGAATGAATAGGAGAGGCGGGTGGTTGTCGGGAAGCTTGGGTTTAACTTTTTTATGTGTTATTGGTATGTAGCTATGTTTGTAAATTGTTTTGATAATGGAGTGCAGCTATTGTACTGATATAATTGAGGCATTCCTTCCCTTTGTGCAGTGCAGATGGGAATATAATTCCTTCTTTTGACGATTACGGTATTGCTGAGTTTACAGTGGCATGTTTTAAATAATTTGATGTTTAACAATTAGACACAAGTACAGGATGGTTCTGTGTTAGCTGAATGTTGTGGGTGCTGGAGTAGGGGAGAGGTGGGATGAAAGGGACACTTGTGTTTGGAACCAGATAGGGTGGATGTACCGTTTGTGGCCATTGCACTGTTTTTGGCCATGTGCATAATTATCTTATTTTTAAATTACCTGCAGATCATTATTCTGTGGAGAATTTCACATCATAAATATTTTGTTTAGTATACCGCCCGAAATATAAGGTTACATTTATTGCTTACACGGAAAAATATTATATTTTTTAAGAAGTGGCCAAAATTGGTACAATACCTTAAAGTGGCTACAAATGGTGCATCTACCCTAGTAAAAAAACTGAATAACCGTTCGAGTTCTAATTGGTAACATTAGAAAAGCCAGTTATCTGGCTATAACAATACACGGGCCTATTAAGCTTCTCTATATTTACATGTCATATTTTTCGTTTTTTAAAAAAGTGTGTTTTGTCCCTTTCATAAATTGGCTGTATTTGAAAGGGACATGGGTGTTTATGAATGGGACAGTGTAATAAAACCAGGTAATATTAATATCATTTTTTTAATTATTATTTATGCAGGTACCGAAATCACAGTAGCTATTTTAATTCGTAATAGGAACTGAAAACTCAACAGTTAAGCTTATGTAACTAAATGATCTTAATAGCTATAAATAATGAATTCTCTAATGGCATCCTAACCCGAATTTTAGGTGGCACATTTTCACTGAAACAAGTGGAGAATAGTAAGGTTTTGAAGGTGACAGGAATGAAAATGACGTCCCCTTCATAAATTTTTGTTATGCCCCTTTCATAAATAAGGCACTAAAATTAAAAATCTAATTCCTACAATTACAATATGACACAAAAAGGATCAGACATTATACGATATCGTTCTTAAATAAATACCTGTTTAGATGCAGTAATAGAGAAATCAGTCGCTGGTAACAGCACTTCACAAGGCAAATACTAAAAGTTATAATTTGAAGCTCAAAAAAATTCAGTCGTGTATTTTTGTCGTCGTAGAAAACAAAAACACTTTTGGCCTGGGCAGATCCTTTATCTTTGCGATAGGGGAATGTGGGGCAAGACGGACTAGCGGGGTAAGATGGGAAAGCATTATTTATAAAAAATGGAAGGTACTACCGTATACACGTAAACATATCAGCGAGTTCGGTGCAAAAGAGCATCGGTCTCAAAGTAGCAGTGTTACAGACCACGCGTGTCACGAGTTACGACGAGATATTACATTTTTCTAATAACGATATAATTGTTCAGGAAGTTTGTAATAGTGTCACTTTATTTATGTTTATGTTATTTAACTAAAACCGGTAAGTTAATTTTCCTTATTAGTTACTTTTTCATAAATTCTGAGTTTTCACTAAGACATGGTTAAAGTTATTTTATAAAAAGCATGTGAAGTATTAAATACGTATTGGGGCAAGACGGGATCGGATGAGTGGGGCAAGATGGGACGTCCCCATCATTGGGACGTGCCATATTACCTCATTTAACGGATTTTATCTACGAATCTTGTATTTGTTGTAGATCCATATTTTGTAAAATGGTAAGAACATACAAGAAAAAGACAAATAGAGGCGAATGGTCTAAAGAGAGTATGAAGAAAGCAATTAGTGATATATTAGAAAAGAAGATGGGATATCATAAAGTCAACTTTACAAACTTACAAACTTGTTTCTTTATGAAATGTATCAGTAAGAAAACATGTTTCGTCTTGCCCCCACAGCAATCCCATCTTGCCCCATATGCGGGGCATGATGGGAAAATTGAGTTACTTAAGAAAAAGATGTTTATTTTAGTTTTTGGTCCTTGTGATCTCCTTTCTGTTGCTGAAATTTGAAGATGAAAATATACTGATTCTAAAAATGCTTTAATAAATGTTGAAAAAAGAATATATTTGATTTCCTTCACGTTTCTGCTTAGCTATACCGTCTTGCCCCACATTCCCCTAATGACCATGTCCCCTTCAATACGTGTCCCTTTCATCCCACCTCTCCCCTAAAAAATGTGTGTTGTCTAGAGGAGACTTCCTCGCATATCGAAGCCACGCTTTGGGGCGCGGAAATGACGCTTCTTTACGCCACCTGGCTAAACGCGAATCACGTGCATATTCATGCATATTGGCTCCGACAGCGGGCCACCACGATCGATATATCTGTGCATTCCTCTCGTGCACTGCCAAAGTGCATCGGGAATTTCCCGATTGGAATGCCTAAAGTTCCACAAGTAGAGCCATCAGTGGCGTTATTCATCCATCGTTGGCGAAGGGGCTTCACCTTCTGATGCGTTGCATTCTCGGGGCTCTGATCGATCGCGCTTAACAATCTTCCAACTGGTCGCGGTCCTTGGGCTGTTCGCGAAGCTGCGCCGTGTGCGTTCCCTATTCATGTAGCTCCGTGATTTTACACAGTAGGTATTTTAGTTTATTTCAATAAAATACTGATAATTGTGCGAAATCAAATGCTAAGTACATACTGATGCAAAGATAAAACGTGTATCAATCCATTAATTACATCATACGATCAACTTAGATTACCCTGCACAGCATTAATGCTCCGACTAATTTTAAATTCGCTATAAAGTGCTGACAGATTTCAGCTAATTAATGTTTCCCCTCCAGTGGAAGATACAGAAAACTTTCCTCGAAGCTTATGTAAAATTTATTTCCACTTGAAATTCAGTGGAAGAGTTACCTACCTACCTCATAAAAATTGATCAACAATTAGGAAGAACATTCTGATTTTAGATCAGCCCAGATTTCCCTTGTCAGCAACGAAACACAAGGGAGTTCTCCCAGCCGCGACGTACGATTCGATCTCGTGCCACGCCAATCAACAAGTGTCTACTTAACGAACGAGAATGTATTTCCATCAACGCTGTCAACGGCTTTAAAGTCAATCCAAATTAACTACGATGACGCTTCTCGCGCGCGCGCGCGGAGGTTTCAATTCCATTTCGAAACGGTCGGACGAATCTGATAAATGAAACATAAAAGATTGTATCGCGAACGAGCCGCTCCGTTCGCCAGAGATAATTGCTTTCGATGACACGTTTAATCTGCCAACGCATCTTTCTACGAATGCTCGTATCGCGATGAGCTCGTACGCTTCTATTCCCTGAATTCCCTGCAGTTTCCAATTACGCGTCGCGGTCAACTGAAAAATTAAAAATGTCCTTTTAATTAATTACGCCCCGGCGTGGCAAGGAAATTTCGAAATTAATGAATTTAATTTCGAGTACAAATTGATTCTTCGAGCATTCTCCTCGCACTTGGTCACCAGCTATCTCTTGCCTTCTCGCGTTTGCTCCTCTGCTCCCCGTTGTTACGCAATTAGTACGCTCAGGGGCTCCCCGAAGTGGTCCGGAGTTTCTAGATCTCTTCCTCGTTTTCCTGCCTCGTCCTGTTTTCCCTGGCCCCTTTCCACCCCCGACGCTGTTGCCTCCACGATCCAGTCACGCGAGCGGTAAGCTTGCTCCTGCTTGAATATCAGGCTGCGCTGTGGTCGCCACGCTAATGACAAACGATGCTTCAGCCGATGCTCCACGGGATCCTAAGACGATTTCCTTTTCACTAGGGGTGGGCGCCGAGACAGTACGTCTCGATGTTAATAGCAATGCTAAGCCAATTATGCTCTTAATCTGCCTGCAGCAATTTTGTGCCTTGATACTGGTGGGTTTGATGTTTCTAGAGAATTCTGGTCCTCGGTAAAAGCGAGGTGTTTTGGATTCGTCGCAGACGAAAAATGTACACAGAAAATCTCATCAGATTTAACCGAGAGCAGCGGCAAAAGAAATTCAATTAAAAAGGGGAAGCGAATGTTTCGCAAACCTTTAGGGTGGGCTAGCTGCGATAAACGATTAAAGCGGTGGTGATGAGAGCGAAGCATAGAAATTCGTTCTATAGTTTTATATTGAAAGTATTTATATTAAAGTAGTCTTATAGTTTCCGTTGCAGCTCCAACGGAAACTTACCCTAATTCGAAGCATTTGGTATTAAGGGGGTCGTCTTATGTGACGGCCGGTTTTTTTTCGATTCTTTGGGGAATTTTTGGACGAACCATGAAAACACAATACCTTGGAATTTTTACTACATATTTATTAACGTTTGAACAGTTATTCAGAATGTTTTGAAGTTAAAAAATATGGAGTGGAATTGACTTTACACAGGGCAGTTGCGAAAAAAAAGTTGGTCGACGGCTGACATGATTCCGGCTGTCCTGCTCATCTGAAATCAAAAAGTCAAACGGCACGATAATTTGTAGACTTGTGGCTATAGCCGGCACTAGAATGAGGTCAAAATATTGGAAACTTAATGTTTGGCAGTTTTGAAAATAAAGTTACGATTTTCGTCATTGACGAAATCGTAAAACACTGTGGAAAACAGTAAATTTCCAATATTTTGACTTCATTCTAGTACCGGCTATAGCCACAAATCTACAAATTAATGTGCTGTTTGACTTTTTGATTTCAGATGAGCAGGACAGCCGGAATCATCTCAGCTGTCGACCAACTTTTTATTCGCATCTGTTTCGAACTGACCTGTGTAAAGTCAATTCCACTCCATATTTTAACTTCAAAACATTCTGAATAACTGTTCAAATGTTAATATATATGTAGTAAAAATTCCAAGCTATTGTGTTTTCATGGTTCGTCAAAAAAATTCCCCAAAGAAGCGAAGAAAAACCGGCCGTCACATAAGACGACCCCCTTAAAACAATCATCATGATTTGCCTCTAATTTGCAACTCACGCATCTTGCACGCTCAAAGATTTATCAGCTCAGCGGAGTATCACTGAAAACAAGAATTTAAGCGTCATAGTCATAGTTACAGCGCAAGGGACAATCCTTCCCGCTTTTCCCTCCCAAATACCTCGGCACACCTCCCTATCAAAGCTGACAACTGAATAACGATTGGCGGAATACTTTTTGCACACGAATCTCGCGAGCACCGATCGCCATTCGAGTTCGCGAATAAAGCTCGCACGAAATTCTTTCCCCGGGTAAGCTGCAGCACCACCCCCTTTCTCGACATCCAGCGTTTCCAGTGGAAATAAGAATAAAAGCAGGCAGTCGAGAGGCTGGAGTGGCTGCTCCATCGTACTCTGGAGAGAGTGGCCGAGGAGGAGTCGGCGAAGAGAGGTATCGGCGGGACGAGAAAAGAAGGGAAGGAGGATCCACTCTCGATCGGCGCAGGCGAATCGAAATAGGAGCGCGCGCGGTGAATGCCGTATGCATAAAAGTGGCCGCAATAAAATTGCTAATCCCGCGATAAACACGTCCGATAGCTAAGCCTACGTCCGCCGATGCGCCCGCTGCTTTTTATGCGCCGCTTTTTCCATCCTGATTCCGCGCGTATTCCCCTTGATAAATCGATCGTATTATTTCCTAGGAAATATAGGGCTCTGCGAGGTTCCCGGATCGCGCCGCGGACGTTGTATGTAAATTCCGCGGAAACGGATAAGGGGTTCGTGGGCAATTCATGGTGGAGCCTGTATCTTAAAAGGGACTACGATAAATGATCGAATTTATCGCGATATAATTTCCTCCTGCCTCGATAAAGGAACCAGAGGGGAATACAAGTTATTCATATCGGAACTCTGTTTATAATCGTTGGTAAATCGCTACTTAAATGTTACTCGGATTAAGCGGAAAGTTCACCGATACATACGCGACCGCGTAATCGCGAAACTCCGCGAGCCTCGAGCCCGGGCAAATACTGAAAAACATTCCGGCAAGAAACCGTCCCGAAACTTAGCCCCCTAGAACGATAATTTCCGCGACGCTCGAGCGTAGAACACACAGACATCTGAGAAGGTCTGCGCATCCCCCAGGCACTCGACAACCCCTTGAATCTTCTTTCGCCGCGAGTTCCCCCGCGGGGGGCTCGATAAGGATTTCATTTCGCGCTGGAGACTCATTAAACGGTAATTAAGCCCCCCCGTGGTCTGAAAACTGCCGCGAAGAGGCTGCTCCTCGCGGCTGCCGTATCGTTGTAAACCGATGCATCTTAATCGCTCTCCCTCGCGCTCAGCCTCCCCCTTCGCCGTCCACTTCTCTTCTTTCCTCGCCGGTTTCGAGTCCACTTCGCCCGTGGCTCCTCGCCGCTTCGTTTGCCGCCTTATTACACGGGATTAGATTAACTTTCGAGCGGGCCTCTGTTCTTGTTTATCCCGCGGGACCCGGAGGGGGGGATGGTCTCTGCGTAATTGCCTTAAAGGGTGCACGTGTGCATCCTCTCCCTGTCTGAGCGCAGGAGCCCGTGGCGCGGCAGTCAGATTCGATTTCGCCGTGCCAACTCCCCCCCACTTGCACTTTGAAGTCGCAGTCTTCCGGGGGCTGGAAGGATTTTTGACGAAGCTTTTAACCCTTCCCTCGAAAGAGAGCTAATTGCACTGACGGCTGACATTCGGGCATTAGACGCGGAAGAGAGGGCGCCCGTCGATGGCCTCGCCACCGTACTTTCGCTTCCCGCCGATGTTACACGAGGTTTCAGTTTGAATTTCCACCCAGCCAACTGAAGCTTTGTGTGAACAGCGGGAGTTTTGCTGCGCTGCATTATCGAGTACTGCAGTTTTCTCCAAGTGCACTGTGGAAGTTAGTTTGTTGGCGGGAGGTGTGTGCGTGGCGAGGGTACACTGAGTATGCGAGTACCTTCTGCAGCGTTCAAGAATAGAAAATTCGACTGTGCAATTAATTTTCCAAGTCCCATTCATGATCGGTTAGTGACTTTCGGGTTTGAGTTTTAAAAGTGACATGATTCAGGATCGTTTTTAAAATTCATTAAGAACTATGCACTGCTATTTCGCGAAGCAAGCAGGAAGCGATTTTTCTGCAGCGGAATCGCCTCAACATCCGACCTGATACTACTGTTAAGGAACTAGTTTTTGATCAGTTTAGAGGGCTTCCCGCTTTAATATTTATTTTTAACCTAATAAAACTTTCAACCATAGACTTTTTTTATACTAAAAGATGAATTAATGTTTACACTTTAAGGAAAAATTTTAAAAAGTTGAAAATAAGTATAATTTAATTATTTATAAGGTTAGGGAATAATAAGGTGACTAGGAACTAGTTTTTGATCATCTGAAAATACATGGGAACTAATTTTTTATCAGGTCAGGAACTAGTTTGAATTATCCTTTTTTATGTTAGTAATTATTTCAAACAATTATTTAAGGACATAAACTGAAAAGAACAATTTATTTCATGAAGTGATAAAAAATTAGTGCCTGATCAAGAAGTAGTTCCTTAACGGTACTACTCCACGCGAAAAGACTAAATTCGTTGAGCCATTAGGAGCTCGCCTACGCGGGGATGCCGTGGAAACAGCTTTTCGGGTTTTAGGAAGTGGAGCTCGTAGTTACGGTTTATCTTCGCCGATGGTTCCTTGCCTTCGACGCGATTACCGTAAATAATTTCTGTTATCTCTCTCTCTTCATCAGCCTCCCGCGCGAGATTAGCTTCACCTTTGAGCGCGGCTCCGAGGTATTTATTCTGGCGCTCAGCTGTGTAGCTGCTCCGTGCGTACTTTCGAGTAACGAGAAATGATTCCGGGTAATTGCCTCGAAACGCCAACGAACTGGGCGAATCACGCAACTCGGGGGGAATTACAGGGCGAGCTTTATTTTTTTGCGGAAACACGAGGGAACGATAAACCGAAAAAATCGATAATTTAATAGGGCACTCCGTTTTAAGCACGGGCCTCTTTGAACGCGAACAGTGCACGTGAAAGATATAATTCTTTGACGGAATACGATTCTATTGCTTTAAAATCGAAGTTCAAATATTCCGAGTTTCTGGTACAGTTGTTGACAAAACGAACGGTGGCTCGAAGCTTTGAACGTTTATTGTACACAGCGAAGTACGTAGATCGTTAAACTGGTTTGAAAAGCGACTGCCGCTTTAAAGGGGTAAAGGGAGCGCGATTAAAATGGAAACGCTCGCGCTTCGATGCCGCAAATTGGATTTTTGAAATGTTATACATTTCATGGCGCCTAGTCCGCCGTGACATTTATCCCCGTCTTCTAAGAAGATTCCCTAAAAATTAGGTCACCAAAACACTTTTATAGAATGATTTTTATCTCGCGAATTTCATTACTCCCGAAATGAATCCGTGGTTGAGAACAGTCTGCCTGCTTAACGGATAATCGAAATTTCCAACCATCCGCGGTATCCGCGGGAGCACTGTGGCGCAGTGTAACGACCTTCCAAGTGAGCATTGTTAAAGGGAAGCAAACAGCACTTGGCTTTATTCGTATAAAATACAGTAAAGGGATCAGTAACAACCACCAGGTTTAGAGTAATTTAACCTGCCAAATAGTGACGCAGGGCGCAAGTATTTGTCATAGGTAGGTAGAGTCTATTGTCCCAGCAATTGAGGCATTTGATGGGAAAAAGGCACGAACGCCAAAATTTCATTTCAAAGTTTTTATCGTTGGTCACGCTACATAACAAAACAGCATCTAGCTAACCTAATGCGAGAGAAGTAGTGTCCTTGGTATATTATTTATATATATATAAGTACGGAAGAGTCCGGCCAGTGCTGATATTTTAAGACTGACGCAAGATAGGACACTGTGTGTCATTGACACAAAAGAAATGAAGGCAATTGTTGTTTATCTCACATTGACCATTGTCACAAATCCATATTTGAATAATAAGATACAATTAAGACTTTACGCGAGGCCGAAAGTTTTTAGACCAACTTACAGTGGGGGCGATATTTGAAAAACAGGTAAGTTTATTTACGTTCTTCTGATATTGGGGATATAATATGCATATTTATAATCAGTATAGCAACACCAATTCGGGGCGCAGCGCCAAGTATTTTGAATAAAATATTTATTCGTATTAAAATATTGATTTCTATAAAAATATATCTGTTTAATATTATTTTATATATATTTTTTCTTTGTATAAATAGCCATGGTTATAATTGGCGCAATTGTTGTATATCATTAATTTTGTAATAAATCTATTAATTTAAGACAATGGTTTTAAATGGGATTCTTTTTTATGGAATAATTAAAATGTCCGCTATATGAGTAATGGAATGTATGAACACAGCATTTTAGCTGTGTATATGTTATTATATATAGTTGTATCATCTTAGGCGCAGTTGGAAAGCACCTTTATGTACTGGCAGCACATTTCGATTTCACTTTTTTTTTTTATTTTATTATTAGTATCTTCAATTTTTGTGATTATTATTGTCATCTATTTTTTGTGATTTATTTGATTTTTCATGTATTTATAATTACAGTGTAACACCAACAATACGTATGTATTCGTTTTTAATTTTTTTTTGATAAGCTGGTCGATCACTACCTTGATTACTCGTAGTGAACTCGAGTTTCTGATTGAAAATGAAAATAAATATTTGAAATAATTGCACACTATAATTTATATATACCCTAAATTGCTTGGGCTTTGCTTTAATATGCATAAAACGACAAAAATGTGAAAAACAACGATGCTACAATTTCTTTTCCAAAAAGTGGTCGAACTCTCCCGGACTTACAATATATATTATATACCTGAGTCGATTTAAACGATTTAAGGAAAAAGGGTATATTTGCCTATTTACCACGAAATAATTTTGTATCGCTGCCGTGTTCAAGACAAAGGCGATCGTAATAACGAGCAGCCCTCAACAAACTGCCGCGCTATCGCCCGCATCGGGGCAGTTTTAAACTCAAGATTCTCCGGTTCCTTTTCGGTCCTCCCTTCCCTCCAATTTCCTCTTCCTCCCTCTGCCCCTCCTTTCCCACTTCCCGCAAATGTCCGCGAACGGTTCATAACTTCGTGGTTCTCGACCAGTCTCTTTTCTTTTTTCTTTTACCCAGCTGCCCCGTTCACCCCCACGGCCCTCCCCACTGTCCCGCCTTTTACGCCGTTCTTACGGCGGTATTCTTATCCGGGAGGCTCCTTTATATCGTAATTACCATTTTTATCCTTCCTCTTACCCTCCCCTTTATTCCTCCCATCGGAATTCATTAAAGTCTCGGGAGTATTCTCGCGTAACTAGGGGACTTTCCTTCCTACGCGAAGACTTCTTCCGTCGTCCGGCAGGGGGGCGGGGGGAGAAAAAAATTCAGGAAGAAAGGAAAAGAAACAGGTCGAGTGGGGGTGGGAGGGAGAGAGCGAGGGAGAAGGAAAGGATCGGGTCACGTCCCCGACATAGTGGAAAATCTCTCCCGCGCTTCTCGGAGTACGGTCGAGTCGACGAAGTAATCTCCTGGAAGTTACTTTCCTCCGGGGGTCGCTGCCGTGTAATCGGTGGCGATTTGATTCCAGTTGCGTTTAATTGCATAAAAGTCGGGCGTGCGCGGAAACAAGGCTTCCTCGATCCACCTTTTCCACCATCCCTCTGCGATCATATGTAAGTATAGATAAATCTAGATATAAAAACGTCTTCTAGCTGTCGAACAAGGAGTAAGGTAAAAGACCCAATACCTGGACACGTCCCAGTAGCTGGACACTGGTGCAAAAATACTGATTAGTACATTTAATATCCGCTTTATCCAAAAAGAACTATTTTATTAAATTATTCAAATATTTAGTCAAATATATTCATATATATATTTGACTAAATATTTGAATAATTTAATAAAATAGTTCTTCTGCACCAGTGTCCAGCTACTGGGACGTGTCCACGTATTGCGTCTTTTACCTTACGGTACCGATGAATTCCAAAGAAATATATTTCACTGCCCAGCCATCCAATAATAATGCTCCCAAGCTGCGAAGCTATTTTTTATTCAAACATCCTCCTTTAATTGAATCACTATACACGATTAATTATTAACCAGAAGTCGACAGAAAAATTCGTTCATTAAAACCCCAAATCCCAACAACCGAATTAAACCGCGCGCCGCGCAGAAACGTGGGCGACATACCCATCATCACCGCACGGGGTTTCGACGATAGATGTTAATCCAGTCAAAGAGTGGGGAAATGGAGACATCTCCGTCGATAAATCGTCCCCGAACGTAGATTCAATCTCCCGCTGCCTTTTCTCGGTATAACGGGAGCTTACCGACGCGGATTAGGGAAGAAAGAAACAGACGGCATAGAGGGAGAGGCGGAACGGGGAAAAAGGTGTTTTTAATGGCCATCGTTACGAAGAAGACAAACGCTGACAGGCCTCGGGGATCCGGCGGTTCCCCGGCCTCGCTAATCGCCAGGCGATTGCTTCTGTTCATATCGAAGCCACTCGATACTCGGCGGGTATCGATCCCCGGCCGTTCGTGCGGTTAACTGTCCGGCGTGGAGCGGCCGCTGGAGGCCGCGGCGAAGACGGGAAAGGAGAGAGGCTCGACCGAAAAGGAGAAACGGGATGGTAATTCCACGGGCGCGCAAGATTCATTGTCGAGAGAAGTGGCCGATCGATCTCGAGGGATGCGTTGGCACGGTACCACCGCCGGGGTACAGACAAGAATGCGGTACCTATGCGCGGGACCGGTTTCCGTCGCCGTAATGGAATCAAAGGATAACGAGGCACGGTCAGACGAGCGAACCGATAAGGCGAGCCGCGCCGATCGCGCAGAAGGGGATCGCATCAATGAATTTTATAACGAGACGACCACCGCCGTGGGGGTGAAACGCCCTGCTTACCCGCGACGTATCAATACGCCGAACTTCTGCCCGTTAAGGGGACCCGCGACCCGCCGCGCGCATGAAAGAAAAACGGTTTTGTGGTGGGATGACGGCAAGGCCAATTGGAGGGAAGAGTTTAATGGTAAACAAGACGATTGTTATATTAGCATCGCGTTAAATATTGTTGACGTTTTTAGCTTCTTGGGTTTGACGAGGTTCAAGGGGTTGGTAATATTGCAGTAGATCGATGTTTTACCTGTTAAGCGGGGTATTCGACCATGACGAGGCTGCGATTGCTTCCCGATGGTTAAATTAAAAGTCTAGCTTGGAAAAATATTGTTTTCCGCGCGACCGCCAGGTTTAATCGACAGTTTTCGGGTCCACGGGTTATTGAACAGAGATTGGATTATCGGTTCGTTTCTGGCTTACAGCGACGCGAATTTGCGTTTCGGTTTTTATGGGAAATCCACGATGAGGAGGACCGTTCGAGCGGTCGAACCGAAATAATCGTTTTAGCGTCGGTCCTTCGCGGGACCGGCTGAGGGAATTAATCGATAGGTCGCGTGCAATTCGATCCGTCCGATGACGCGTCGGCTCCTCCGCTGCTCTTTATATCCGTTTTCTCTTCTGTTTTTAGTGATATTGTAAGTCCGGGAGAGTTCGACCACTTTCTGGAAAAGAAATTGGAGCATTGTTGTTTTTCACATTTTTGTCGTTTTATGCACATTAAGGTTGTATTGGACCTATTTTCAAATAGTTCCGAGTTGATGAAAATTCGTGAGATTGTTCTTTTTAACCTTCCTGATGTGCTCCAAAAATTTTGAACGAATTCACTAAACGGTTACTGAGTTATAACGATTTTAATTTTCACTGATTTTACACGTACTATTATGGAAAGAGACGATCTTGACGAATAAATCATCTGAAAAAATGTTGAAGAAATAGTACCAATGTTTTAAATTTTTTTGTACATGCAGTATATGGGTAGATGAAAATATCTGCCGAGTTTCAATTCTTTACTCTACACCGTTTTAAAGAAATAAATTATAACTTGATAAAATTGTGAATTCTGGGCATTTTCACTGCCAAAACTTTAGCAAATAATGCTTGAGAAAGCATTTGTAAAATGAAAAATACCTTCCCAGGATTAAAAATAAGACTCCAACTGTCGTTCGAATTCCTTACATCTAGATTTACTATGCGTAAGACGTAGCTATTAAAGTATTTCAACTTTTGTCTGATATTGTACGTCCAATACATCCTTAAAGCAAAGCCCATGTAATTTAGGGTATATATAAATTATAGTGTGGGATAATTTCAAATATTTATTTTCATTTCCAATCAAAAACATTGGCACTGCAACTGGTCGGTCTCACCCGCATGTCGGGGTTAGACCGTCCACCCACTACGAGTAATCAAGGTAGTGATCGACCACCTTATCAAAAAAAATTAAAAACGAATACATACGCATTGCTGGTGTTACACTGTAATTATAAATATGCATATTATATCCCCAATATCGGAAGAACGTAAATAAACTTACCTGTTTTTCAAATATCGCCCCCCACTGTAAGTTGGTCTAAACACTTTCAGCCTCGCATAAAGTCTTAACTGTATCTTATAATTCAAATATTGATTTTTGACAATGGTCAATGTGAGATAAACAAATAGCGCCTTCATTTCTTTTGTGTACATGACACACAGTGTCGTATCTTGCGTCAGTCTTAAAATATCAGCACTGGCCGGACTCTCCCGGTGGTCGAACTCTCCCGGACTTACCCTATGAGCGTATTGATCCAAATAATATAAAATATCCTCTTGCTCTCTTGAGTTCAATAGCTTCACTTACAGAGCACTCTTATTTTAGTTTCCTAATCACTATAAACAAAATAATAATAGAAAGGCGCAGAATTTTATTTCTTAGAATTTTAGCTACTGAAAAACACTCATTGCTTTCCACATGCTCCACGTCTGCTTGTTCCAAGAAATGGCCCTTCAAGCTCCAATCGTTACTTCGGCCAAGATATTCAACGTCGTTGGTCAGGACAGGCGGAGATAAGGGCGGAGAAAGAGGACTTCATCATCTACGGAATATGTACTTCTTTTCTTAGTCGAGCAGATCGATCCGCGAGGAGAATAGCCCTCGTTCGCAACGGGGCACGGATCCGACAAGGGGGTTGACTCCCCACAATCAACCGGCCATTTCGCACGAGGAAACTCCTGTTTTTTAACGGCCAGTTGCTCGAAACGTACACGCCGTACGTTCCGTTCAACGACGGCTGCACGCGATGCACTTTTTCCCGACGGCCCAACGAAAAACCTGGCCGACGTTTCGACGATTTACCGTCGCGCGTAAAAACGCACGTCGCTTCCGCGACGACAGTGGATTTTTATGAAGTCGGGGCCCCCTTTCCTCCTCGTGATACCAAATTTTCGCCTTGTCGGCCCTGGTTTTTCAAACTGCTTTCTAAAATAATTTCGATGCTACTATTTGATCGCGCAATTGTAGCGCAGTGATCGATTAATGATATTCAGCGTTAGGTGGTATTGTAATATTATTCTTATTATTATTAATCGTTTTTATTGCTCAAAAAAGAAGAAACCTGAGTATTTGCTTGCATAGTCAATAAGAGTAAAGGCGAGGCTGTTGGGAAGCCTGACCGTGAAAATAAAATAGAGACAACAACAAACAAACATAGGAAATATTACAAATAAATTAAAATAAAAGTAATCTTAAGTCTTAACGCTAAATTTGAGAATACAAAAAATAAAGTAAGAAAAGTAAAGTAAAAAGTAGAGTAAAAAGTAAAGTAAAAAGCAAACTAAAAGGTAAAGTAAAAAGTAAAGATAATTGATAGTACAGTGTGTGAAAATACAATATAATAATAATAATAATAATAATAATAATAATAATAATTCGTCTTTATTTATCACATTTACAAACAACAAAAGAAAAAACAACTTATGTGATAAATAGGCGAGGTTCAGCATATATGCCGTTTTGCAACCTAACCCAAAAACAATAACAATATAAAACAGAAGTAAAGTTAACGAAACAAGAAATGAGCAAGAGAGAGAACCACGTGACAAGGGGAGTTAGGAATAGTGAGCAAGAATAAAAGAACGGGTAGCACATTTAAAAGCAGGCATAGAGGTCAAAGATCGGATATCCAAGGGAAGAGAATTATAATATAAGGATGATAAATAAGAGAAAGATGCCGTAAATTTGACCGTACGATGAACAGGCACAGACAGATCAGCACCACGCCTCGTATATGGTGCATATGTGACTTAATCCAGAGTAGCTTAATTTAGAGAGGTAAGTGTTATGTTTAAACCTAAGAACAGATTGGGAAAATTGAGAAAAAATAACGATGAGAGATTTCAAATAACTTATATCCATAGAAATCGGGTTGAAATAGCAAGAGGATGTTTAGGGGAAGGAAGCTCGAGACGCGGTAATACGATGATAGGGTACGATCAAATTTCGGCAAAGCCTCGTGATAGAGGGCCTCCCTCGAATACCTACGCGCGGATGACGACAGTAAAATTGATCATTCAGACGAGTCCCCGCGCGATTATCACTCGATTTATACTGCAGCAATTACTTGCGCGTTCGACGAGCATTTTTATAACGCGCCGATCGTACACGCAGATTCGCAACCCGGCTACGGTCACAAAGGCGATTAAATCGTTGCGCGTTGAATCAAATATAAACGGCCTCGAAAGTGACTTCCAATAAAATTAATTGATCCCGTGGATTTTCAGCGAATTGGAAAAAATCGAGCGATGAGGGGGAGGGGGCGAAACTCTCGTGGTACGTGTCCCGCATATCGATCTTCGTGTTTGTTTCAAATAACCAATGGTTTTTCAGTTGAAAAATGTGTTTAGTCATGATTTCTCTTTAATCCCTACTACACGTATAAAGTCAGCCGAAAGTGGAATACAAATTCCCCGCTTCCCACTGTCTATAGTCAATTCCCAACACGTGCGGCCACCTTTCCCCTCGAAAAGTATCTCCCAATCTAATCTCAATTCCTGAGCCTCGAGTTTAGTATTTCTCTGTCGATAAAGCCGTCTTATTTTCCCGAAATTCGACGAGAAATTCCGCAGTCATCGTGGGTGCTGCGTGAAGCTCTGAATTCCTGCTCGTTCCCCCGATTCCACCGTGGATCCGAACGTAAACGCGACCGCAACGGGGCCAGAATGCAGAGGATCCGTTTACGTAGCCGAACCCCCTCGCCTTCCTGGTCCGATCGTCACGATCGTTCTTCGCCCTCGTGCGATCTCTTCGTTCGTCGGCGACTGTGGCGCAACGTATCGGGTAAGTTCGCAGCGGCGGGATCGATGTTTTGGCTGGAATTCACCCGTGAATATTCGGCCGTCTCCGATCGGGGGCGAACGCGCGACACGCTCCAGAGGCTACGGGGGAAATGAAGGAAACGAGTTCTTCTTCTTCGTCCTGGGGAACTGGGTCTCCGGAAAACGAGGAAAGTCGTGCGTCTACTGTCCCGCGGAACGGCGGGAGAATTATTTCTTCCCATCCCCCGTCGCCCCGTCTACCCTTCGCGTTCGACCCACATTGTCGCGGTTAACGTCGCCAAGAAGCGGCCGGGATACCATTATTCCTTCTTTTACGTCTCGTCCCTGTCACATTTACGATTTCGCGGGTATATTATTCCTTGGTGTTATACCTACTCGGAGCCCCTCGCGCTTCATGTGACTGGGAAATTGATTTCGAGGGGCGGGGAGCTGCTCTGCTCCAAGTGATAATGTTATTGATTATAGTTTTTATACTTCGCGGGCTTTATTCACAGTCACTAATTATGAATGAAACTGTGGATGGTAGCAGGACCTGTGGGAGGTTGGAATATAACGAGGTGATAAAAGCGGTTGGGGTTGGAAACAATAGCGTAGGTACTACTTAGAGTAGTGCCCAGAAATGTATTCTTAATTTTCTAAGCACCTACGTTTTAACCTTTCGTGGTCACGTGGAGTTCACTGCATCCCAGTGGCGTTTTTACAATTTTCGAATTTTAGGCTTTAGCTAGAAGGGTAAATTTTGATATGATAAAAATTGTAGTTGGAAAAATAGAGTAAATCAACCAGTGATTGATCGCATACCAGTGAATAACCATTAGGCAAAGAAATGTCAATTACAAATTTAAAAATGTTATACGTTTATAAATGGAGAACTTTTAATATCCCATATTTTTAGTTACGCGTATTAAGCAAACATTAATAAGTACCATTCTTATTAAAAGTATGCGGTCAGTTACTGGGCTTCTACACGTTTTGCATTTTATAATCGTTTTTTTTTAAATTACGATAAGAATAAGTAATTATTTTTATAGAAATATCAAGAAAAATAAATTTCAATTTCAACAGTTGTTGTGTTGTTATACATAAATATATTCCAGTATTAATCTCAAAAATCCATAAATTCAACAATTCGGTCATTCACTGGTTGGTTTATCCTATTTGTTAGAAAAAACCGATTGTTTTTGTTAAAATTCCCCAAATTTTTAATTTTAATATTAAGATCCACAAATTTACAAAAATAGTGGCAAAGAAAAGAATTGTATGGGGTGCGATACACTTTCTGTGACCACCAAGGGTTAAAGAAAAATCGTCTTTACATCCACCAAATAGACATTCACCAGCTCATGACCTCGAAGATGTTACTGTGGACCCCAGTTAACTGCACCCTGATAAATACCTCTAAAGAAGTACCTACGTATCTCCCTTCGACCCCATTGCAACAAAGCACCGCAATGAAAAGCCGTAACCCGACAGCGTGGAATTCAAAAGGATCCGTATCGACGTGCCCGAAAACAATCTCTCGTGCAACGAAACTCTCCGCCGTTACTGGAACCGATGGAGGCGGCTTTGGGGGCCGCGCGCGAAGATTTAAAGCGATAGTCGCCCGCTGGAAGGGTTGGGAGGCAAGAGTTGCAGGAATCCTGAGGAAGATCCAGCCGGGCACGCCTCTTTGTTCCTGACTCACGGTCGTTCCCGTCGTTTACGACTGTCGTAATCGAACTCGACGCAACGAAGAGCCACTTTCCGGAAACGCCGCCACCAGCAGCCACGGGCGCCTGAGCGGAAGGGTGGCGCCCAGAAGCGGAAGGATCGTTGGGATTCACAGGGGGATCCGGGCCGATCTTTTGAAACGGCTTAAAATTGAAAAGGAAGGGGGCCTCCTTGCTACCGGCGAATCTCTGCTACCATCGGCGTGCGGAACTCCGATAAAGATGGCAGTTAGACTAGCGACACCGAAATCCGCCACGTAACTCTCTCTCCCCTCGAGGGAGTCCCGAAGGGATTGGGAAAGAAGTAATTGGGGCTAAGGGAGGATCGTAACTGGGAATGATTATTCTTCGATTACAAAGCGCGCGATTAGAAGGAGCTCTACAGAACTGGGAGCCGTGTTTGTAGCACGCTGCTACATCCACTTTGCGGCGGATGGAGTTAAACTTGAACTAGCGAATCTGTGCGTACCTACTCACTGGATGTAAAGGGTAAAGGCAGGTAATAGGGAACGGCACGTAATATGGAACTTCGCAATATTTCGATAAAGAAATATCGAACTCTTCAATCGTGTATACTAGATCCCTAGACACAATAGACAATGATACTGACAATTGAGCCTCAGTCGGACATCCACCACTGAAAAAGAAACATTTATATTTTTCGTCGGATGTAAAAGTTTCTAAAAAGTGCACCAAATAGTTCAATATTGTTGTGAAGGAAAGTTATAAAGTATTATTTTGGTATAAATTATCATTAAATATGTGTGTCCTTGATTATTCAACAAAAGTTAAACAATAAAGTTACTTTTTTCTTATATAGGGTAAAGGCAGGTAATATGGAACGGCACGTAATATGGAACTTCGCAATATTTCGATAAAGAAATAACGAATTCTTCAATCGTGTATACTAGATCCCTAGACACAATAGACGATGATACTGACAATTGAGCCTCAGTCGGGCATCCATCACTGAAAAAGAAACATTTATATTTTTCGTGGGGTGTAAAAGTTTCTGAAAAGTGCACCAAAAGAAAGTTATAAAGTATTATTTTGGTGTAAATTATCATTAAATATGTGTGTCCTTGATTATTCAACAAAAGTTCAACAATAAAGTTACTTTTTTCTTAGTGTAATTCTTAATTTCTTGTAGGAACATGTGTATATGTAATATGGAACATACCGAGTAACATAGGTGAAACTGATAATGACGATGACGACGATAATGCGAAATATCTTATTTTGCGATGGTAATTACAAAAAATAATGACAATGAAAAGTAGACCCAATGTATTTGGTGCATTCAGTGGGCACACGAAGAATGTAGGGCATTCTACGTATTTATTCACGAGCCCAACCTGTAGGAAACGCAGAAAACAGGAATATATTCATTTATTTATATATTTTACTTCATTTTTAGTAAAAAAAAGTAAACCTTTTTTAGTTTTCTTTACAAATTTCCTAGGTGTTCCATATTAGGACCCACTTTTTTGAACGGCCGATTTTCACTTTTCAGTTCTTTTTACTATAATTGCAGAACTATAGGATTTTTTTTTAATTTGACTATGTAACTATAATTATGCATTAGTTCCTTCGTCCCCGCATGTCACTTTTATTAAAAAACACAAATTCCCCTGCTGTTGACAACCTTTTGAAATCAGGTGTTCCATATTGCCTGCCTTTACCCTATCGAGTCACTGGTATCAAAATTAATAAGACATTTCATTGAATACTATCAAGGAAGAACAGCCACATATCCTCGATACCAAGAATTATTGCGAGCACCGGTAATCTACACGAGCTTTAATCCTTAATGCACGGCGCGAAGCTTTTATTCGCGATGAAATATTTCACTTTATATAATGTGTAAAAAGAATCCTTATAAAGATCATATAACCTTCAGAAGAACGGTATATGACAGAAATTGCGCAGCGTACAGGCAGGGATGTAAAAATATTTCCACGGGAATTTTCGCGTTAATCTAACAGCGGCGTCCAACAGAAATATGCAACGGGCGATAATAAAAAATACACACATCGCCGTTTTCAGAGCAGGCCAGAAATATTGCACGGCCAGCGGACCGTGGCAAAAGAGCGTAGCTGGTCGAATAAAAGTATCTTCCACCGAGGTTTCCATTCGTTCCCTTCCACCCTTGCGGCGGGCCCGCTCGAAAGGCGCGGAAAGCTCTCGTTTACGAGTTGCGGGGACTTACGATCGCATAATCGCGATGCGGAAAGGTTTGGCCGGGCATTGAGCGGGTAGAAACCGACCGGCAAAACGCTTCCCACCGGCCGAAACTTCGCCGTCGCGACTCGTCCCGTAACTTTCGGCTTTTGTGGCCCGTGGAATTCACCGCCGCGCTCCTCTCGCCGTCACCTGACACCCGTTGCTCCAACTCCCCGAACACATTTCGTCTCGTTGTATCCTGCAATCTGATTTGCGGTTCGGCGAGTCACTTCGCTATTCGCCCGCTCGTGAAATCGTTAGATCGCGTATCAACCGGGGGTGGTTTCCACCCCCGCGATACGGCCACCGCTGTGCGTCGAATCATCGGCCCATTACTTCGGAATTGATTCCCGCCGTTTCAGTACGCCCCAATTTTCGCGGATCCACGCTCCACGCTCGCTTTGAACGCGGTGTATGCTACTTGGGCGATAACTCGTGGTTTCCACTCTTCTGTATCGGGAATGCATTCTATAATTGACAGCGGGGAATTTTTACGGATTCGGGGATACAGTTTTTGATATAGAATTTCTTTTTTTAACGTTTTTATTCCAGAGAGAATGGATATTCAAAAAGGAAATAAAGAAACAAAATAACGCAGAGGTTTCAGTAGAACTGCTTTGTTACCTGACTTCAAAATTTCGTTTTCATCGATTTTATCGTGGATCGGTCGACGTGAAGTTGAATAGTGCTGTCTTTCAGAGGCAGAATGGGTCACTGAGCAACCAGCATTTTCCGCCATGAGTGTAACAGACTCGAACTAAAACGCACAGCCAGTCGTGTTCCTTTGTCTTTGCTCTTTTCTCATCTCGTTACAGCACTCTTTGGTCATCTGCAGCAGCCTGTGCAGGAAACGGGTGGTGGTTGAAAGAAAGTTCAGAGCTGCAATTCTTATGTAGCATACAGCTATCAAGGGTCTGCATCGCCCCTTTTGCGATATAGATTTGGAGATCCAGTTACTTCCAGTTCACATTTCGAAACTTTTCTCGACCATCCCCTGCACGTATTTAGAACCTCTCTATCAAATTAATATGAAAACTCAGACCGCCACTTCACAATCGTTCCTCCACTCCCCTCGCCGAAGCCTCTAATAACGAGAAAGTCGTTTATTCACGCGGAGAAATTAATCGCGCGCAAACTTTGCATCGAATTATGCAACGTAGTTGAGAAGCGAACCGCGCGCCTCCCGCTAATCCTGATTGGCAGTTAACTACGTACGGGGTTCCGTATTACCGTCAATTTCCCGGAGGTTTTTGCAGCTGCCTATACGGCGACAAGTTCGATGTGCAAGTTCTATGGAAACTTGCGAGACAACGAGGAACCGAGCTCGCGGAAACTCCTCGTCGCGAGTTTCGCCAGGTACCTACCGTCTTCCCCGTCGGTGGCGATGAAAGCTTTCGACGGGCCGCCGATCGATTTCCAATAAAAATTATCCCCCCATCATCGCCAATAACCCTCTGCTCTCCACGCTCATTCTGGCTATCCTTTTAACCTGAATATTCCAAATTCACTTACAAAATATTAAACGTAGAAAATCAACGCTCTTTCATCCCCCAGCTTCCCTCGCAGAGGTTCGCGGATCTCTCTTCTACGATAATCAACGAGTCGAAGAAATGGCAATTTCTTTCCGTGTACTTTACCCCCCTCGATGACGGGAACCGTAAATATTTCATCATCGAGCTTAATGGACAAGGCTGTCTACTTTAAAGGGGCGCGCCTCTCGAATCCCGGACACTCAGGGACGTATTAATGGAATTTCCAGTATCCAGGCACGAGGTCGGGCTCTGGATATTAGCCTGTAAATTAATTCGAGCCGCCCCACCGTCCTCATAATTGAGACGATTCTTTTCGTCCTAATTTTCTCCTGGCTCTCATTTCCGCAGCCCCGTAGTTTCGAACGTTTCCCGGGTCATCAGCTACTCGTTTCTCCGGCGAAATTGAATTTTTACCTCGCTAATCATTCACGCTCCTCGGCAAAGTAACATCCAGTTTCTGTATGAAAAGTTCTGTACTTTCAGAATTTTCGATTGCAATCTAAGGTAAAAGACCCAATACGTGGACACGTCCCAGTAGCTGGACGCTGATGCAAAATACTGATTAGTACATTTAATATCCGCTTTATCCAAAAAAGAACTAGGGTAAAGGCAGGTAATATGGAACATCTGATTTCAAAAGCTTGTCAAAAGCAGGGGAATTTGTGTTTTTTAATAAAACGGACATGAGGGGACAAAGGAACTAATGCATAATGATACTTACCTAGTCAAATGTAAAAAAATCCAATGGTTTTGCAGTTATAATAAAAAAACTGAAAAGACTGAAAATCGTCCGTTCGAAAAAATGGGTCCTAATATGGAACACCTAGGAAATTTGTAAAGAAAACTAAAAAATCTTTCCTTTTTTCTACCAAAAATTAAGATTTATTAAGTAGAAGATACAAATAAATAAATATACATCATTTTTGTAATTTATTCCTGCTTTCTGTGTCTCCTACACGTTGGGCACGTGAATAATACGTCGAAAGCTCCACATTCTTCGTGTGCCCACTGAAAGCAGCGAATATATTGGGTCTACTTTTCATTGCCATTATTTTTATAATTACCATCGTAAAGTGAGCATTCCGCATCATCGTCGTCATCGTCATTATCAACTTCATCTATGTTACTCGGTATGTTCCATATTACGTACACACATGTTCCGACAAGAAATTAAGAATTATTCTAAGAAGAAAGTAACTTTATTAGTAAACTATTATTGAATAATCAAGACCACGCATATTTAATGATAAATTATATCAAAATAATACTTTGTAACATACCTCCGCTACAATATTGAACCGTTTGTTGCACTTTTCAGAAACTTTTACACCCCAGAAAAAATATAAACGTTTCTCTTTCAATGATAGATGCTCGACTGGTGCTCAATTGTCAGTATCATCGTCTATTGTGTCTAGGGATTTAATATACACGATTGCCTGCAGTGTTCGTTATTTCGTTATCGAAATATTACGAAGTTCCATATTACGTGCCGTTCCATATTACCTGCCTTTACCCTATTTTATTTAATTATTCAAATATTTAGTAAAATATATTCGTATATATATTTTACTAAATATTTGAATAATTGAATAAAATAGTTCTTTGGCACCAGTGTACAGCTACTGGGACGTGTCCACGTATTGGGTCTTTTACCTTACACGGCTCTTGAAAGATTCGCTTCTTCCGGAAGGCGTAGATAAAACAGTGTGAAATCGACCGCGGGCGTTTTGGAGAACGACACTCTATCTATGGCACTTTCGATGCCACCCAACCCCGCGTTGTCATTATCGTTCCGGCGGGTTCTGCATTAGGGTGCTCGGGATGCGAAGTAGCATTTGTACGTATCCTGCGGTGGGACATCGTCAGCTGTTAACTTTTCGAGTTAGCGAAGCAGATAAGACCTCATGGGTACGGTCCAATAGCACTTCGGCTGGAAGTTACACCGCGATAGGCGTGTCTGACTCGCACAGCCGAGTCTACTTAGGATTGTTCGTAAACGAAATTGCAGCTGAATGGACTCTGCGGAATGGACTTTTGTAGACCGCCGATTGAAAACTCGGTGGAAGCGAATGAATTCGCTGTTCCGACACATATTATTCTCTGGGAAAGGTGGAGGAAGAATAAACTTCGCTGTGTAAATCGCCAAGTGAAATTTCGGAATAGAATTTTTCGTTTGGAGGATCAATGGAGCAGTGACGTTTCGGCTGTTTGGACAGTCAACAGATCCTTTTCGATAGTATTATATTAATTGAAATATCCGAGCATTCGTGTACACGTGCGGAAATGAGAATCACGAGTGGCCGGCGAGTTATTGTACGCTAAACATATACTGGCTCGTCGATCGAGCGATTGCGATGCTTTCGAGCGTCGATAACGATCGTTAACGGTGTAACATTCAGAAAACATTAATTGTTGGAGTGAATCGGCGGGCTCCCTGTTTGCTGGAAGAATTGGAGCGGCGCCACTATCAATACGAACGCATGATTCGTTTCGCTATTACGGCGGAATAATAATTAATACAGACCGGCCCGGACAACTGTTTACCGCCCACGCGTGTTTCATTAATAATTCACTATCGTTTGACCGCATTGGTTGAACCTATAATTATTCTCTAAATAGCGAAGCATAAACACAATGATTACCTGGCTCATCGAGAGTTTCCAAGCATTCCAGTGACGCAATTATTCAGTTAACGGGCCGCAGAACTTTTTCAGCAATCGCGAATCAATGCTCGCGAGGGGTCGGGATTTATATTTACCGAAACATAGCCTGGTGTCTATTAGACCTGCGTTGGATAAGTATTTTAATTAACAAGTCACGGTATAACCAATCGAGATGGAAGTTTCCGGTAAAAATCAGAAATTCACCTACGAATTTTTATAAAGTTTGAGTTGGTTCTGAAGCAACAGCGATAAGAATATTCCAACGCACATTCTCAGGGCTTTGTTATTCCTCCCTCCATTGTGTTAGCTGGAATTATCGAAGGTCTCTTTAATGCAGATTCCGAGGAAAGAGCGTTGGAGCCCTTCCACCTATGCATGGCACTTTAATTAATATACATACATTTAAATTTCCACGGATATGTTTTCGAAGCGTGACATAAATATCATTCACGGCCCGATGATTAATCGGTGAAAACGAGACTGCCACGAGGGACGAAAGATCGTATTCAAGACTTCAAATGCAATAGCTCGCTCGGAGCTGCGTGTTAATAATCCACTAATGTGAAATCAATAACCATATCGTTCCGCTCGCAGGTACGATCGTTTCGAAAATTTAAGTGGACGGGAAATTTGCCAGCGATCTCTTGCTCATTGATTTCACGGTGCCCAAATAATTATTCATATAAACTTCAACAAACCATCGGACAATGAACGTGGAGTGGTTTTGAAACTTTATGTCGTTAATAATCAATCTCCGGCGATATTATCGAAATACAAATTTCGTTTAAAAGCACTTACCTGCGACGACAGTTGGAGCGTCGATTAAAACGTAGCCGGCGTCGAACAGTTGAAATTCCCCAGCCGTCGATTTGGTTTTTTCCTACGAAACAATCTCGGTTCTCACTCGAGGGCGGGGGGCTTTAAAAGGTTGGGCGCGGGCGAAGGCGTAAAGGGCGGGGGACGGGGGAAAGGGAATATCTAAAAAGAATCGATAGCGCTGGCAAAGTTCCTTTGAGCACCGCGCTCGCGAGAATACGGCTTATCACGGCGGCGGCATCTCAGGATCCATTAAGGGGTTGTTTCGCAACGCGGAAGCTCTTTGACTAGTAATCGCGTCAAGTGCGTTACACGCCTCTTTGTATGAACTTTGTGTGTCCTCGTGGAATCGAGGGTGTTTGAGAACTCAAACCGTCAATAGCCTGCTAACAGTATAATTCCAGGGCTGGGAATGCACGCCGCGCGGCGTTCATTCCCATATTTTCCTTCCACCGGCCAGCCGAAATTAACGATGCATAATTATCAGGGAAATTATAAAGGAAATTCCTTCATTTTCCAGTTCAGTTGCGAAGTTTGTATGTACACTGTGAATTGGTGTACACCCCGCGCGCTCGCTGCGGGCAACGGTGCAATTAATCTTCGAGGAACGTAATTTACAATTTTTTATCAAATTTAGCAGTACATTGCTGCAAGTCGATCCAGTGAATTTATAAATCGGGTTCACGAATGGTGCTTGAAGTTTTTACGTATTTTAGAATGTTTCTTTTAGCTTTTCCTCGCATATATCCAACGATGCTCTAGCAGTTTAACAGCGGGGCTGTTAAACCCCAAGAAGGAGGTCAATTAAGCTCTTTAACTACGTTTCACGATCGATTAACAGTGTCTGGGACGGTTTTTAAATTCGCAGAAATTTGTTATTTTTGGCACGCGACTGTTTTTAAATGGAAACCGCCGTGAAACGAGCTGTCGCTGATATTTCGCCTGGAGGCGAACGTGTAAAGAAGACATTATCGTCCCTTCCTTCCGACCCTTGTCCATCGTTTTGTTTATGGTCCCAGCCGGAGGGTTCATTTTCCCATTCTCCGTTCGCGTTGGCACGCAAAAGGAGCGTTGCTCTAATGTTTACGGGGAAGAAAAATTTGATCGTGGACTGTAAAAGGTAACGGGGACGGAGACGAGCGTTGCGCTCCAGAACGGGGGATTCTATTTCCGCGTAGGTAACGATAAATTGATATCGCGAAAACGGTGACCAGAGGGAAATCGATGAACGGGAAAATGAACTTTTCGAGCGTGAACAGGGGCGCGGGGACCCGCTGTCGGGAAACGAAACGCAATCAAACGTGAATTATTCAAACCAACACGCTGCAGCCCGTAACACGATACCGACGTTGCCGAAATGATTACTATTAATCTGACCCGTCGCAATCTGCGCCTCGACTTCCCGCCATTTCACTTCTGACTCGTCCACACTTGTCGAAAGATCGTGAGTTAGTATTCGATACCAATTGATGACCTTGCAGAGGTGCAACTCCAGTTTTGACAGTTTTCGAGTTATGACGTGTAATATTACGTAATAAAAATTTCTACATTGTTTGATGTACGTTTGATACAAATTCGATAACAAATGAACGATTTATTGCAAATAAATAAAAATAGAAATATAATTGAAAAATATATATTTGATACAGAATAAGTAATAGTTATTTAGTTGATAAATTACTATTTTTAGTGCCAAATATTCTATAATAAAAATATTAATATTAATAGAAATATGAATAATATAATAATTAATATTAATAATAATATTATTAATTATATTATATTATTAATTATTATATTATTAATATTTCTATTAATATTAATATTTTTATTATAGAATATTTTGCATTAAAAATAGAAATAAAAATGATCAACTCAATAACTGCAACTTATTCTGTGAAAATATATATTTTTCAATTAGCGTTCTCTATTTAATGTTACGTCAAAGCAATAATTTTATAAACAGTTTTTTATAATTTACTCGAAGTTAGTAAATACGGAGCTGCACCCCTCTTGCTGCAATGTCCTCGATTGGTCACGTTTCGATGCACATACCATCCTCAATAAGAAACGCACGAGTATTAGAAAGACATTTCCCAGGAAAACATCCTGTTCGAGGGCATACGTACACCATCCCGTCGAATGAATCGATACAAATTGAGTAATTAAAAATCAAGAGAGCTCGTCGGAAAAGGGGGAAGTTGTGGGTGGATATGAGACGCGTCGCGGAAGCATGCTCGCGTAAGTTCCGTTAATTAGTTGACATAAATAAGTCACGCGATTAGAGGGCTGGCTAAGAAGCATACCTCCCGGCCTGTTTGCTCCGCAGGAAGATTGCAATTTGCCAACTGGGCGCGGTTAAGACGTAGGCGGACCCTGGCGAATTCATTCCAGCCTCGCGAACCAGTCGACAATTAGAAGCGGCTTTATAATGAATTTATATACCGGGGGATGCAGCCCCAGGGGTGCTACCGGCGACATAGAATTATCTCGATTTCCAGCGGCCTATACCGATGACTTGATTCGTCGTGGCGCATTCACAGGTCGATGATCTTGGTCCACGTTCTTGCCGAACGAGTTCACTTTAACCTGTCAACTGAGTTCCCTTTTTAATTAGGAACGTCCCCTATATATCTTGTAATTCTGGAAACTGTGACGGATTTTAGCTGGTTCCTTCGTTAAAGTAGAAGGAATTATAGGGAAGAGAAACGATGCACTCCGAGTCTGTAAATCTTACAGAACACACTCGAGATATTTCATTGGTGTTCGCTGTCGCCGCAAATCCTTAACAAATTCCATAATTTTGTATCTATTTCTTGCTCCAACTGCAGCTTGTTTTTTTGGCACAGAATGGAGAAGCGTATCCTTTTGTGTCGTCTCTGTGAACTCTCGAACGGTAAAAGCAATTCCAAGAGCGCCGGACACTCCGCAGCTAATGCGCGGAGCAACAGATCCCCTTTTGTCGACTGCCTCGAACGTATTTTTCCGTGGCAATCAATCGAGAGCGGAAATCAAACGGACGACGTCTGAACAATGCTGGAATCCCATCGAACGGGACAGGACCTTCCATGGAGTCGACTTTGTTAAGCCAAACCGAATTAGCTCGTTACAGCAACGGAATTCCATCGGCGATTAAAGCTCGAGCGCCGCGGCGTTCCCCGTTCCTTTTGTTCCGTTGCCGATGGCGGATTCGCGAAAAAGGAGCGAGGGGGAATAAGAGGCGAAGAAGCAGCGATGAATGGGGATGCCGCGCGATTATTCGCAACGCGTCGCTTCATGGAAGAAGCGTTCGTTAATTTCAGAGATACTCCGACAATGAATCGTTAAACGACAGTTACAGCCAATTTAACGGTATTCCGTAATCGGGTCGGCGCGAACGAATCGACCAAGGAGATGCTCAGGATATTTTCGCAATTAAGCCCGCGAGGACGGCGGCAGTGGATGTCCGCGAAGAATCCACGGTTCCGTGTTTGGAATTAAAGCTCTTGATATCACCGTCGGGTACTGCGAAGGCGGCCAGGAAAAGGTCAAAGCGATTCTGCTCTACTCTCGCTATGTACCTACAAACAGCTTTTCGGAGCGAGGTACACTTCCTGACATGAACATTCATGACGGGCTGGGTCTAGATCGCTGATTGACTTCTCCATTTATGCATTCCCACGAGCAAGCTCCGAAAGTGGGTAACTGGGGCAAGCCTTCGTCGATGTAACCAATCTGGCGAGACAGTGTCATATACTTACAAACTTATGGAAACAGTTCCCCAAGTCATTTCCAATTTCTCGTGACTAAGTAGCTGTAATATTAACATCACAAGGAACGGTGTCACGGGGCACTTGCTCCGCGTCGCTGGGAGCGTACAATGCATCTTTCATATTTTATTCATGTCCCCGCGAGCGAAAATGTAGCACCGGGCTTTACTATTCAGTGACTTACCTACATCTTTGCCTTATTTATTTTAAAGCTTAATTCCTTCGCCGTAGTGTCTTTAACCGCGCATTTATAATCATCAGAGATCATGGACGAGTGAGAAAGAAGGATCGGTTTCGACTAAAGCTTCTCGTGCGTTCTACATCGTGCCATTAAACGTTGCGATTAAAGTTCCAGCGAGAAGCAATGTTTTCTAATTATGGCTTGCTCGTTGTCCAAACGAGGCAGCCGTCTGACAGCTGAAAAAGGACGAGAGGAGAGAGAGAGAGAGGGGGGAAGGGGAAAAAAGGAAGGTGAAATCTGAATAAACGATGCAAATTCCGGGCTAAGATGCCGCGTCCCGAGCGTTGCAGTCGCCGATCTTGGGCAACGTGCCACGGGCTAATTAGAAAATTAATTGACAACTTCTGTAGCGGGCGATTTATCAGCGCGGCGGCGTCGAGCCAAGGAAAAACAGAGGCGAGCGCTCGATTCCGCCGGTAATATCGAAAATTATCGGTGGTCCGGACCGTTTTCGAATTAAACGGCCGCCTCGGAGCGCCGTAAAACACCGCGACTCGCCGCCAGTAATTAAAGGGGTAGTTAATACGGTTTTTACCGAGGGGGGTTTGCTTCGTAAAGGAGAGCCTTGCTGCCTGAAGCGCGGTCCGTACCGAGCTCAGAGAAACTACGAAACTGGGCAAAGCGAGTCCCGAGACGAAGCAAAAACCTCAAGCCGCGTTTACACTGCCGGAACAAACAGTTGCAAAATGTTTGCTCCAGTGGAATGGATCAAGGTTCGCTGGTTCGTTGGGATTGTTTTGTCGTGGGGTCGAAGAAAGAATCGGTTTGAGGAACCATTAAGGCGGATTCGCAGATGTCAGTTACGTGGCGGTTCGGTGGCGTTAGTGTGAGTGGTAAAAAATATCGTTCCCGTGCTTCGGAAGATCAAAGAGACCATTCACACTGACGGCACGGAACTGACATGTGTAAACCCGCCTTTAGCCGCCCTGATGAAGGAGTCTTTGCAACATCGTCGGCTTGACTGATTACTCGAATGCTCTAGGTTGAACACTGTTTTGTTGAAGTAGTGATGGGATAGAACATAAAACGTTAAGGGTCGTCCTTAAATTATGTAAGGCTCTTTGGGGGCGGGGGAGGAGTTCACGAATTTCTTACATTTTCTTACAAAAGGTGGAGTGGGAGTCCTGCGTAATATTTTTCAACTTAATTTTCAATATGAGTAGCCCAAAAAATGATATTTCATCGTACACATGAAAATGAGTTGAATGAATTATATAAACCTTCAAAAGAATTTTAATAACTGAAAAAATGTAGGGGAGACCGGGGCTATTTGACTAATTTTTAACATTTCTAATTTTTATAAATACACCATTGTTATTTTGTTGACTTACATACCAAAAGTTTACAATTTTCATTAGGTATACAGCAGCGCTGTCCAGCGTAGGGGCCCCTCACGCGCCTGCTTCCCCTTCCAATCTTTCTCTCACACAGCGTTCCTTCCGTTGTCAGGGAGACCGCGCGACGCCAGGAAGGCTACCGTGACGGGCTAGCCGGGCTAGCGTCTTCGCGCTTAGCGTCGCGCGGTATCCCTGACAACGCGGATGAGAGTGGGAGAACCCCAATCTCCCGCGGGAGCGACCTTGGACAGCGCTGGTATACAGGCTTAATTTTTAAAATCGTTTTAATTAAGTCTACGTTGTAGTTTTTATGGTATTTAGAGTAGTGAAACGAATAAGTCAACAAACCCCGGCTGCGGGGTTAGTGGACAAATATGAGGGGGTTAGTTGAATTGACATTTATTTTTCAGTTTTAAACCTTTGCTTGCGAAAGGCGTATATATACGCTGTCACAGGACATCAATATACATATATGAAAAGCGTATATATATATACGAAACCCGTACATATGTATACTACGACCAATAAATTTTTTATTTTTTTTCACTCCTTCATAGTGTTATTTTTTTATTAATTATCATGGTCATAGATACTGTAATTGTTTTATACTTATTTGTTGTCTATTTGGAAGGCCTGAGAGTTTGAAGGGAGGATATTGTGTAAAACTGATAGAGGTGAGTTTGGAAGGATTTGTGGTGGGGGAAGTGAACTTGAGCAGCTAAACTCTTTGCCTCGACTGCGTCTTGAGGATAAAAAATGCAATTACTAGTGGTATTCCTATGTTTAGGGCCGTATGTACGAAACCTCCACGCACCGGATAAAATAAAATACCATAAATTATAGTCAAGGTATCAAGTTTCCACAAAATATTCATGAAAAAACATCGAGCAGTACTTAGTGGACAAAAATTCATAAATAGTTAAAACAAAAATATTTACTTCCCACCGACCTTTTCAGATTTTTCATTCTCACTGACAGAATACGCAAGTTTTTGTCACGGCGACACATTAAATGGCAAGCTGGTCATTCATATGCTTCAATATCGCGAATCGCAGAATAATTTATTCCATGATACAACAATTAAATGGAATTAGTCAACTAACCTCGTTAACCAACTAGTCCCGGTCTCCCCTAATGTAACAAATATTGGAATATTGGGATGAAATATAAAATCTTACGAATAAGAATTCGTAGGTATAAGAATACCTACTGCGATAGGAGGGGTCAAGAAATCGCCAAAATTATCCTTAGGTAATTTAAGAACGACCTCAGCGACTTCGGACCCTCGTTCTCGAAATATTATTTACAAACTCTTTCTTTGACACCTGGTCAGTTGTCAGTACATCGCGAAAAATACTTATTTCCTTCATGGAAAGCAAAGTTAAAGTTAACTGAAACTGGTCCATACATCATTGAAGTGGGTCACAGAGAATTGCCAAAGCAGTGCAACGCGCGCTGGTCGGTTTGTTACAGCACTGTAAACGTGCCCTAAGGGGATGCTAGGAAAATGGGCAGGAGGAAAAGTGAAGGGTAACTCGCGGATGCATCTCCATGGTGCATAATTATACTTGTTAATGTTTGCTGGCGAGAGATAGTAGGGCGATAGAATACTGCGCCAGCAAAGCAAAATGCAATTTTGAAGCTTATTTTTCAACCGCTCGTCAGCGGAAGCTTGCATAAAATTACAGAACCTTGTACTCCGGAATTGAAAAGACCTCTTTGTTCCTTCAAACTACCACATTTTTATCTCGCTCTTAATTAGGGCTTGCAAATCTCAGTGAACGTCCACTTTTCATACAAGGAGACAAACAAGGGATAGAAAACAGAAATGTGTGAAATTGGAAAGTAGAATACAACCATAAGCATAACCATCATATAAACCCTTTTTATCGCTTCTGCTTGTTGACTCCACTTCTGATCATATACCCACACATTATTATAACATTATTCGACACTCCATACAATTACTCAATCGTATTAAACATATAAAAGACCGTCCAATCCATTTCTCCTTTCACGACAAAGAAATCTGCCGCACCATTGACAGCACTCTGGGAAATCTTCGCACAACAGGCAATACCAGCCTCTATCACCCTAAAACCTGTTGTTTTCGACCAGCCGAGGTTTCGTGGCGTGCCCATCGATGGGGAACCCAGATATCTGCAGAAAAAACATCGACGAATGAGCTGGTGCTCGCACGTATCGCGATATCGCCGCGTTATCGCCATTAACGATCCGAGGGCAAAAATTCGTCGCTGAAAAGAACGCTCGACCTGGCGTTTAGCTTTCCCATCGGCGACATCATTCTTTTTTTCCTGTTTCTATTTCCAATAGCAACGAATGCTTGATACACCACTCACGTAGCACGATTCTCGTTCCAGATGATTGAAAGAAATTTTTGCATTCGCCAAAAGAACCAGCTACCATCGTCACTCTGCTTCTGTTTTTCTTGTTAATGGCTTATAGCCTGTCACCGATCTGTCCCCTCTGCTTTTCTGTTCTCCCTCAATAGCCCCCTTGACACTCTTGTTTTCCCGTCTGTGTCGTCGAGGAGGAGACCCTTTCGACGGGGTTGACACGATACCCTGTCGAAATAACCCATACTATGGCGGGAAGCCCTGGTCCGTTGCGGCGAAAAGGAACAGTGGGACAGGAAACAAGTTTCCACGACCCCGTTTCGTCCTTTTCTTTTCTCCTCCCTCTTCTTCGACCAGTACTGGTGCGCTTTACGTTCAGCGTGGTGATTTATGTTAGCGGGTCCCGCCGACCACTGTTCTTGCTTCGATAAATAAATTGCAGCGGAATTATGGCGCGGAACTGCGCGCGGGTAGGGTAAATTAAGAAATTTGCGTTTTAAGTGTTTGCCTTGGCTGGCGCGTTAATTAGTTGAAAGCCATTGTTTCGCGGGATTGGGGCGCAGTCGCGTACCCTGTCGCCTCTGCGTGTTTCTTCTCTGTCCTCTTTTTCAAGTCGTAAATTATACACCTTTCGTGTCTCGTTTAATCTTTCACTCCTGTGTATTAAGAAATTTGCAGCAAAAGTTGAAGAATCAGGTATCTATATTTTCTTAGCATTTATTCTGGGGGTAAACCTTTGTGCTCTGCTTCTTATAATTTGCTGTGCGCTAAGTTCGGTACACGACTTTGGGACAAGAGGTGATAGAGTAAATATTCGTTATATGTTCACTACTCAGGACCGGGCACGAACTTATAACGTGTAGGAGGCCACGAATTTCGGCTGGAGCTGGTTTGGTTATTCAAGCGATACCGTCGAACTTTGGGCTGGCTTGTATGTTTACCGACCGCGGCAATCCACAGTTGAAGAAAATGGCAGTGGGAGAGAAAGAGTTAGCGCGAATGAGAAAAAATGAATATGAAGATAACTGGATGTGATCCAAATCACATCGTGTTTGGTCTTATTTTCATCAGAAAGACCTCATTAATATGTTAAAAATATTTTCATAAGAATAAAACCAAAAATTTACACATTTAATTTACCATGAAGGCTGTGATCTCGTGTCGCCTTTCACGCTTGACTGGCTTCGAGAAAAATCCTCCAGTTGGTGGGGCGAGACGACGTTCATATAACGAATATATGACGAACATATAACGAATATTTACTGTAGTAGAATACCATACTCATTGATACAAAAGTCACAAAATTTGCTTCACCAAACGTAAAAAAAAAACAAAGCCCATTACAGAACCAGTTTCATTTCACAGAATTCTTCCATATCGTAACGAAATACAACAAAAACAGAGTGTAACGTGAATTGAAGCTTCGATAAGCCTGGCGGCCATATTTGCACTAGGTCGCCTAGCAATGTTTTTTTTTTATAGAAGCCATATTTGAAATGCAAACAGTAAACGTTCCTGTTGCGCGAAATTTCAAACCGTTTGCGCGCACGTTTCCCGTATTTCTATGCGTGGTTGGGATATTTTTCAATGAATTTCAATATATTTACCGAACGATCAGTCGCACACACCTCTTCGCTCGTGTAATTCCACGTGCGGAAATGTCGTTAATTATGAAGCGTTAACACATGTAGCAGGCCTCGAGTGTTGATTTATTATAAATCGTTGGACCCCGGTGACGTGATATGGCGTGGATTCGGCGATAATTTTTCGATCGCACCAGCACCGTACGGAAGTCCAACGAGCACGGACATGGGCCGTCGACAAAAGGCCAGTAATACAATATTAACGTCATTCATTCCGCTCCGAAGCGAATATTGCCGCGCGCTGAACCACCCTCGACTAAATTTCGACGTTCGAAAATTATTAACATTCGCAAACATCCGCAGCCGGGACGGATTTGCAAAATTCAACGGGCGTTGAATATTCCGCGGACGGAATTTCTGTTTTTCATTCATGATGGATGAGGACTCCCTTGGACATTTTTCCCCTTTGCGATCACCGTACACCAATCGATCCCGATTATCCCCTACAGACAGAAAACAGAATATTCACCGAATAATTAACGACGGAATTTGAAAAATCTGCTCGTTGTCCGGCTCGACTGGTTTGGGAAGCATTCTTCGTCCCATTGGAGCCTAAACGGGAGGATTGTTTCGAGGGGGTTAACCGATGAAAGATACCCGGGGGCAGAGATTCGGCGGTTCGGCCCTTTGAACGGATAATTAGCGCGATGACGGTCGGTGGCATAGGGGGTGGTATAATGAAACGAAAACACAGCGGTGTGCCTGGTTTTGGTGGGCGGCTTGTCCCCGCGGGCCACGAAATTACACGGCCACCCGATATAATATTCCCTCTTTCGGCCACGGTGGGATTGATTATGTTTATCTTTCATTAGGAACACCGGGTGAAACGGGGCTAAAGCCGTGAATAATGAATCCCGCGATTCTCTTCGGCGCGGGGGCGCGTTCGGGTAACGGCGCTCGCCAGCCCGTAGGCGGGCGACGAGTCAACCTGGCCCCGACTTCCTTTCCGCTGACTTTTTCGCGAGATTGCTTCGAGTGCGAGCGCTAGTTCCGTGGATGAGACCTCTTGAGGGAAACGAGGCAATCGCGGGGGGGTTAGGATGCTTCCTGGAATTGAATTGATCTTTTTTGTAGCGGACCGCCGCGCGATTACGTTAATTGAACCGGGCTGGGAGGGTGTTGGATTCGAATTGTTCCAAGCACGGCTGCCTTCGCGAAATTTGATTTCAACCTTGCCGCAGCTGTAAAGACTGCAGTCCTGGTAGGTGTGTAGAGTGGATGTACCAGTAAATGAACACGTATCAGTGAATGGAAATTTTTTTATTAAAATAGGTAAGACAGGTTATTAAAATAAGCAACTAATTAATTAGAAACTTCTTTTAATTTCTTGATTCATATCCAAATAATTTTTGCAGCTCGTGGAATCATTCGCGCTGCAAATATAATTTTATAATAGTGTTCATTCGTTAGCCTTGAGTGTTTATTTATTGGTGCGTTTATCCTACTCGGAGAATCTGAAGATATTCTTTTCTGTAAACAAAGTGGATTGTGTAAAGGGTCATTCTTTTTTTAGCTACTTCCTCTTGGATTTTTTTCTGTTACACTGCGCCTATGGTTAGGCGATGATCTTATCTTGAATGGAATATTTGAATGCAAGGAATGAAAAGTGTTCTATGCCTCTTGGGGAATTTCGAGAATTCGGTAAGTGAACGAGGGGTCGAAGAGCTCTTTTTCCGTCGCTGTTGTTGCGTTGTCTGCTGTTTGAGATTAAAGGATCTGGATTTGATTGCTTTTGTTCTGCGAAAATACATTCTCGGTGAGATATATGAATTCTGCATGAAGGTTCTACAAATTTCAGGGAGCTGCAGCTCTTTTCTCAGTGAATACACAGGAAGACAGGAGGAGCGGAGTTGAATGGCTCGGTGCAGCCTGCACTTCTCTATTCCCACGTGCAATATGCAGTCGCGTTCTTATTAAATAAAGCTAGCCTTTATGAAATAAATCGATGGCCCCTATTATTCTGTGTATGCAGGCACACCGTGAGATATCGCACTAAGTGGTCTATGCATAATTCCATTCAAAGAGAAAAGTGCAAGTGCGTGTTGCACTTACACCGTTGCCTTAAAGAAAGAAATAAGTTAAGGAAAGAAAGCCTTTATTAAACCACTCAGCTTCATTTCCGCGCAGCAATATTCTCCGTTTCTAAAACCACCCTGTTTTCGAATAGAATTCAAAGCATTGCGGCGTATCGACAGGGAGCTGTCAAGTGAAGTCCATACCCCACCCAGGAATATTTTAATATTGACACAGTTGTTTCTTAAGAAGTTAAGCCGTTTGTGTTTCGACGTGAAAGAGGTCGATCAGTTTATAGATTCCAATGGAGTATCATCGGCGGGACGGCTGGAAGGGCGCCTCTCGAAACGAGAGCTGCCGATTTATTATTTACCCGCGGCTTCCGTTTACACGGGATTTCTAATGGAAGGCAAATATAATCAATTCCGGCGCGGTTTATAAAGAGGGAATAATGCATCGAACGTCGTCCGATTCATTATTTAACGGGGCGATTATGACGAGCTACGAAGGGCGCTGAATAATGCAGACTGGCGGGCAAGCTATTTTCCGTACAATGGGAAATGAATGTGTAATGCGAGCGTATCAGTTCTCGAAATTGCGTCTGCTAATCGTAGATCGCGGATGCTCGATTATACGTGGTGTTCCGGGAAGCCTGTGAATCTGTTCTGCCATAAATTGAAACGGAAATACGCTTTGCTATTATTCAATGGCCTTACGTGTGTATGTAGATACGTGCATGAGAGTGGCTAAGTAGTGAGAACAGCATCAATTATGAATGAGCAAAAAATAGTCGAGGATGGAAAATGAATTTAGATATAACAGTATAGAGAATGGAAAAAAAATTGCAAGTAAGTGACATTCATTATTTGTGCATCTTGGCATTCTTGTGTGACAGGTCATTTCTAATTCTCTGGCTGTTATTATTAATCCCTTTTTTATTTCCGAGCTTCTGAATGGATCTCGCGACGTGTGGGTTTCAATTAAAAATCGAATCACCCTGTCTCCATGGAAAAGCGTTCCAAATCTGAGTGAATGGGACCCTAGTAGAAATACAACTGGGGAAAAAGTGGGGCACTAGTTAGTTTTTCCCTTGGTGCAACTAGCGCCCTACTAGGAATCCCTACTAGTTCCCTAGTAGTCATGTAATGCTTTTCCCTCCCAGGCTATAGTGTGGAGAAATTAGTAGGGAAAACTAGCTTAAAACTAGTAAGGAAAACTAGCTTAAAACTAGCGAACGTTTATTGTCGAATTCTCCGTCACCCAATATCTGAATTAAATTAAAAAAAAAATAAATTAAAAGGGAAAAACTGGATGTGAACTAGTTAGCCAGAGTCGAGTTACAACTATTCCAGTTTTACAGACTGGGTTTTAGGCGGAATTTGATTAGTTTTTCCTTTCTAGTTTTTCCCTATCCAAGCCTGGCTGTTACCTCACCAGAAATAGGGAAAAACGAGACAAATTTGTACTAGGGGAACTTTTTATTTCGGCTTCGATACGATTTGATTAAAGTTTCGAATCAATAAACGTATTTTTGGCTATATTAGGTTTGATATTGAAGTACACCTAATCGCTCTTAGCTTCAGCTGCATTTTGTCAAAGGGCGTTTGATCGATATTAATTTCCTACAAGCATCACATTTTTTAAACTTCATTTTTCACGAAATTACCTTTTACCGAAAGCTATACCAAAATCCCCACGCGAATTTGACTATTTATCGTTACACAAACTGTAGCAGAGTTCATTAAAACGTGTCACGAAAGCGAATAAATTATTTGCTTAAATTATTTGCAATAATATAATACAAAATCCCTTTGACTTTCAAAATCGTCTATTACAACCTCAATGTGTACACTCGCGAGATACAGCCTCCACGGCTTCGCTCGCCTCTATTCCACTGTATCATCATGGCTCTCCGGGCGTCAGCTGTTCTGCGCGCTCATATTTTGCTTAAAAATCATCAAAGCGGTGGCGCATAGTCGCAACGAATGTTTCGATGTTTGCTCTGCCCCTATTTGCGTTTAAAAAACCATGGAAAAAGGACGAGAGGCAAACATCGACTGCAATGAACGAACGTAATTGTTAGCCTCCTCTGACCTATTTCCCCAGCTGCAAAAAACCTGCAAAGATACACAAGTGTGTCGATATTCGCGAGCAGATATTCCACGAAACGCGAGCTGCGGCGAAATTTGACGCCGAGGAAAATTGTTCCTGGGGCCGACCGCCAATTTCGCGCGCAGATGATTCGATTATGGCTGGCCGACGGGAAGTATCGTTTTTCGCGCGTTCGACGTTTATCATTAGCGCGGGATTAACTGTTCATCGTGGACAATCTCGCGGGAAATTTATCAGAATTTTAACGGCGCGAGAATTCGCGGAATTTCATTTCGCAACTGTATCGATCACTTGAATTATTTATGCCTCCGTTGAGATACATACATATTCCCGTTTTTCGCTGGGCACAGATGCTTTTCCAACGATGCGCGGCAAAAATGGTAAAAATGATTGCCACGCAGCGAGGACACGTGAATTATATAGGGCATCTATTAATCTGGGCTCCGAGAACAGCGACGAGTTTCCGTTGCATTTTAAAAAGTCACAGGTTTTCGGTCTACGAGTTATTCAGTTCAGCTTTATTATCGATTTCTTCGTGAATACCGGTACAGTATCTCGTATTCATATGTCCCCCTGGGATTGCACGTTTCGTCAACATAATTAGTATTAATAAGACACGTACAGCGTATCTGGAAACAGGAGAACTGATTATTTTCGCTCTAGTTCGTTCGACGAGCCATGTTTGTTTTTCTACAGCGTTATATTAATAATCATGCGCTGCTATCGATGTCCAGGCTCGTATATTAATGCGTGTTGTATGAAATTATTAAACAGCCGACGAGCTTCCAGACGCGCGAGCCTTCTGAGTGTTTTAAACTTTTTCCCTGGTACCATTATTCGCTCAACTCATCATTCTCCATTATACGAAAACGGCACATATAAAATGATTTGTTTCGACATTAATATTTCTGCTGCGCCAACCCCTGCCATTGATTTATAACTACGGCTGCTGGATTCTGTCGACCCAAACACAAGCTCTAACTCCACATACCTAATGCAAGAATTCCTGTGGTATTGTAATTAAATTTTAATCGTAGCGCAAAATTACTACCACAGGGGGACGAAAGTGAAGAACGGTGAGGTTGGTTGTTTTAATGATTGCTAATTAGTAGGGCAATATTATTAGAAGCGACGTTTCACTGGAAATCGACAGAAGAGTCTGCTCTAATTCACAGTTTATTGCCTGCATTTTTTAATGGCAACTGTCCCCTGGGTTTATCATTGACGACCCAGTGGCCCTTTGACCCTCGATTCCATAGCCCGCGAATCGCTTCGCTCGAACGGCTGCATCGTGTTGCCATCTATCCAGGCAGCATTAAACTCTCCGAAGCTTTCTTTATTCAGCTGCTCCGCGGATACTCGCCGTCCGCGTGAATGAGCTCCCGAGACACTCAGCCGAACATCCCAGCTAGGTACTTGCTGGACAAAAAGATAAGGGATCTCGAGATTCTATCGCTTTTCATCAACTGAGTGTTCTGCGCTCTACGTGAAATACCTCGTTTCCGTAATTCCGCGGAGCACGGTTTGATTGATAATACTGATAGCGATTAACTCGGCATAAAAAGGAAAGTACCAAGAGATCCGCGGATGAATAACGGAGGGAAGAATTTTATAAAAACGAACGGTGCATCGTGTCCTGAATCTTTCATTTGCAGAGGACAGGCGATCTTTCAGGAATATGCAGTCTACGTGAAATATTCACTGAAATATTCGGAGCCGCGAGCTCCAGAGAGTAATCGCGGAGACGTGAACTCGCGGATGCTTGCTTGTCGAGTTGTAGCCCTCTGAAATTGTGTATTCTTCCAGCAACGACGTTTACTCGAATTGGATTTCTCTGCTCCTTCGTTTGATAGTACCGTGAAAGGTAATTGTCGACACAGAAAATGTCCCCGATAACGTTCTGAATGCGCTGTCGTGCAGCTCGCAAGACATTCGGAATTCTTGATCGTGCCTCGACAATCAACGAGATCCGCACGGTGGCCGATGAAAACTGCCCCGGGCTTTTTCACCGGTATGCAACAATTTCGACTGCGGCAACAAGCGCTGCATTCGAAGCGTTCGCTAGCGCCGGAACTTAGTCGAACGTTTCCAGTGCATCCGCCCGTTACATCCGACGTTGCGCTCGCAATTTTCAGTTGCGTTGCGAACGATGCGCCGATGTCGAGCAGTCAACGGCTGTAATAACTTTGATGCTCGCGACAATTGCAATTTATTTTCATGCACGTGCGAAATTACATTCCGTCGCGACGCTGCAATGTGGACCGGGCTCCTTTGTTCGCCAAAATACGATCTCGCGATTGCTACGGCTCGTGACGACAGTGCAGATCCGCCTCGATCCACCGTCTTATCGATACAATCGAGAGGAGCCTCGACCAGCTCTGCTCGGTTTCTAGGGTGACGATTTCGGTGATTTACATGTTCTCTGTTCCCAGTAGCGCAGTGAGGATTTAATCTTGGGGGGAGACGAGTTGAAGTATTACAAATAATTTTAATACAAATTCAATAAAATTCATTAGGTGATTATAAAAATTTATTTAAAGAATAAAATTCAGTTTTCTTTTTTTTTTTAAATTGCCCTCTCTTTGAGGTGTGCCAGGGCCCTTTGGCTCCCCCTCTGTGTGCACCACTGTCCGTTCCTCTTGTAGTTTAACGCGTTGATTGATCAAATTCAAGTGAGATCTCTGTGATTCTTTTCGACTTCCTGCTTTGCTTAGTACTAGAATTGTTTTAAGAGATTTAGCATTTCAGTGATATCTACGGTCGACGTAATTTAGTAATTTATTAGCAATAGCTTTGAAGTCCGGTGACCTGGATATCATTGAAATGCCTTGAAATTTCACGTCGCAAGACGACAGAACGCAAGCAGATGCGGGAACGGACTGAATTAAGTTCTCAGCTCGCCTCGATTCAAAGATCACTTCCGCTACGGTGATCTCATTCCTCCTCCTACAATTTGATCGGAGCGCACACTGCCATCAGGGGGAATTACTCCTCTTTCCGCGCTGGAAAGTCTATTAAAGACACAATAGTTGTCGCCGCGCGATGCTGGGTGATTTCCGAGACTCCTTTCTGGCGACCTCGTCGACATTGCCCTTTACTGGCTTATGAGTTAGGTACTTCCAGAATAGAAGCCTTCGTTAACGTGTTAACTGAGGAGAGCTAGTTCATTATTTGCAGATACAAAGCTGCTGATTGGACAAGACGAGTTGACTAGTTAGAGTAGGAGCGGATTTGGATACATGGCTAGTAGGTTGCACATTTTGGGGAGTGGCTAATTTTGGGAAGCGGCAAAAAATGACCCAAGAAATAGCCCCTTTTTGGGCCCACGATTTTGGAACTGAATTTTGTGCCAAATGATAGCTTATGATGAGACATCAGTCACCACAAATTTTCAAGTTGAGGTGACAATTAGTTTCTGAGATATGGGAGGTGAAAGAAGTGAAAATTATTAACGCGTCACCCCATTCGCTTCGATGTATAGACTTTTATATCATTCCGATAATTTAAACAGTTATTTCCATGGGGGTTTGCTGACTGCTAACAACGAATTTGAACTTAGATTTTCAAAATTCACGGAAAAAAAAATAAAAATCAAGAAATATAAATGTCTGTGTAGTAGATGATTTTTTAATATATCGTCCACAATGTTGAATCGGGCATTTCTTTTTTTTTCGTGAATTTTGAAAATCTAAGTTCAAATTCGTTATTAGCAGTCAGCAAAACCAGTGAGAACAATTCTTTAAATTATCGGACTGATATAAAAGTCCATCGAAGCGTACGGGTTGACGCGTTAATGAATTTTCACTTCTTCCACCTCCCATATCTCAGAAACTAATTGTCACCTTAACTTGAAAATTTCGTGTGACTGATATCATCATGAGGTATTGTTTCGCATGAAATTCAGTTCCAAAATCATGGGCCCAAAAAGGGGTTAAAAAAGGCCTCATTTTTGGGTCACTCTTTTGGGGAGATGCAAATTTTGAGCGAAAGAAATTAGAAAAATTTTAAACACAGAGACTTGGGACAGCTATAAAAACAATTCACTTTTTCTCATGTAGCGAATTAGCAATGACTCCTATGCGAGTTGCCATATTAAATTAATTTTTAAATTGTTTCGCCTCTTTTAAATTAAAATATTTTATGACATTTCGCGGAAAGGACGGCAGACATTAGTTAGCCTAGGGGCGTAAAATCGTAAAATCCACCCCTGGACTCGTGAATACAATTTGACAGTAACGTTTGTACAGACAGAGTAAAACCAGTAAAGCATACGACAGCACTGTCATCTTATCCAGCATGTAACGTGCGTAACATATTGTTGGTTTTATATTATCCCACATATTACCAAGCGATAAAGTAATTCCAGTAAGCGAAATGTGTCCCATAAATGTATTTACGGAAGCGTTTACGCGTTCAATGGCGCGTTTATTATTTCACGCCAGCAGTTTAATACTTAACGCACCGACAGCTGCGCAAATATTTCCTCGTGAAAAATTACGGTCGGTTTAATCGACTTTGGCCACTCGGCGACGGTTCCAACTTCCGCCAGCCTGTTAAAAATTCATCGACCCGTGGAAATTCTCGTTCGAGTGGACAATATAACACAACCACGGGCTGTTCTACTCGAGGAACTTGCTCCAACTCGAAATTTGATCAATCACGCGGAAGAACGTAGTTTCGAGAAGGGCCGGCCATGCTGCAAGCAGCCAAGAAATCCTCAAAACTCCAGGCTCGACGATAATCAGATCGTGTCGAGAGAAATGGGACAACTTGAACGCGGTCATTCGAGCCTGCGCGACCGGCGACTGTCACGGTTCTTTTTACCCCGCAATGATCCTCGGGAGCAAGTTCCCAGCGTTTCATTAAAGTCGATTTTATCGGGCGTAATCGGTGGCATTACGTAAGAAATGGGTGGCGCGGCTGGAAAGCTATTAAGAACGCCTCTGGTGAAAATCGAGTAGCCCGATAACTCTTTCCCCCGGGCTGGCAGGGCGGGCCCGATAAGTCTTCGCGACGAGCGGACGATCAATCAGAACGAGATATAACGTGGCTCCCAGCCGTTATCGAAATCATGGGGAACAGTGGTAGGACCAGGGCCCCTTGGACCATGTTTTGACTTCTCAAAAATCGCTTTCATATCTCACGATGACATCGGATCGTTTACCAACATTCGCATCTTATTTCTGCCACTTGCCATCATTTTGGTTCGATCTTTCGAGAAAGTGCTGGTGTTCCTGAAATTTGAATGTAGATGAAAGATGGGGTAGGAATTTAAGACAGCATTTTGCTGAATTCCGCCCTTTGCGCCACAAAAAGAAAAAATGGAGGGAAAAAAAAACTAAATCTGTATTACTTAATTTGTTGGTGTAATAAAGACGCATTATTATTATTATTATTATTAGGGGAGAGGCTTGCAGGTTGCCACCCCTTAGCTTTTTTTATCATAATTCGTCATAAAATTAACGTATCGTTGATTTATGGTATAAGTTGGAAAGAGGAAGTGTTGAGCTACAATCCTGACCTAGAAATCATGTAAACTCTCGAAAAAGAAAAATTATACTGCAAATTCTCCAATGTATCTAAAATTGACTCCTTGAAATTTTGGCTTGCAGGTTGTCACCCCTAGAAAAATTGCTGAAAGTGTAAAAAAAACTCAAGTAAAAACCTGATTCAGAAAACTTTTCAAAATTTAATAAATTTTATTAATAAATTATATAATACAGTGGCCTTATTACGAAAGTATGACTAAAATGCAATGAAAACACTTCACTTCAAACTCAGTGACAATATTAAACATCTCATAATCACGAAAAATGACATTTGCGTGTAAATAAGCGCGAAAGAGAGAGGTGGCAACCTGCAAGCCAAAAAAGGTGGCAACTTGCATTCCGACGCATTTTTGGAAAATATGAGAAAAAAATTGTCAATTCATATGTTTGGAAATCTGTTTAGTATATGTAAATTAGATGAAAAAAACAACACAGTACGAATAGTTATCTTGAATTGCCGATGAAAATGTTCAATTTACGAGCACAGGGAAAACACGCAAATTTAATAATTCAATTTCTTGACAAACACTATATTACCCTTCGCTCAGAAAACACAGCGTTATTGCGTCTGTCCGCTCCAGAGATTAATAAATAGCGACATCTACTCTTTTAACGTCGATTTATTTCAGAGTTCAGGTTATGACACTGCTAGAAAGTCGAAATACAGCAGGGGTGGCAACCTGCAAGCCTCTCCCCTATTATTATGAAAGCACGTAGGTATCACATAAAGGGATGGCCATGAACTTTAACCAAATTTCTCGTGTCCCAAATCATAGTTTCTGGACGATTAAAATTAAATCGCTGTATCCGGGTAATTCACTCAACGTTGCAGCACCGTAGTGCCTCTTGCAGTTATAATAGTGAATAATGGTAAGAGTGTTAATCCAAGCAATGATACCCCGTTTCTCCTAGACCCGAACATTTTTCTTTGCAGCACCGAGTTCCAAGCAAATCCCATTTCCCGTCGCGTTGATGCTTTCCCCGCGCGTGTTACATCGCGTACAGCTTCCCTCCCTTTCCTCGCCGCGATATTTAACCGGTCTCGTTTTAACGAAGTAACACAATCGCGTGGAAGGAACGATGCCACGCGAGCCTGAAAATTGCGTTTTCACGCGAGTATGCGGTTCCCTTTATTCCGTGTCTAGTAACGCTATACTGGCGTCAATGAATAATTTCCCGGTCGAAAAGAAACCTCGTAATTACAGGTTTAATTGTGGCGATTCAACTGGCTGGAGGTGGCATCGAGCGGAAACGATTTCTTCAGAAGATATCCATTTTCAGCGAGTTTCTTTAGGTGGGCATCGCGATTGCTCGTTGAACGTCGCGAGAGTATTATGGGCAACGAATTTTTGGAAACTCAAGACGGAACAGGAAGTGCAGGGTCGCGACACGGGGGCGTGTAACCGGTGTCGCCTGGCAATGATGAAAAAAGGGCCTGAAAGGGGCTGCGAAGTGCGAACCGGAACCCGCATGAGATCCGTCGGATCGGTCGAATAGCTCTCGTAGTGCTTTTCTTTCACACGGCTGCGACGATGAGAAACTTTCGGCTGGCTCGTTGTGATGACGGTTAACACGGTTTGGGCTCGTTTCTTTGATCTTCGTGCCCCTGTGCTGAGTGGTTTAGATTTTCGATAGGTTTTCCCCGCGACGAGGTCCCCTGCCGCAGAAACTTCTTCCGGCTTTGACTGCATTGCACCCTGGGACCTATTAAATGCGAGGGTAATATAATTTTCTGAAGTAGATTCGTGTAGACTGTCTTTGAACTGTCTTGAAGAGGAGTATAAATAATATGTGTGGGCAATTTTGAAAGAATTATTAGTAATATATTATTTCTGTTTGATGATTCTACGAGGGATGAGATATTTTGCCATCTTTTAATATGAAAGGGGAGTGAAAGTGTTTTTTTTTAAACGATTTTATTCAGCTTCGATCCACTGTTTGTTTGTTTTATGTATGTTTGTTTTGGATAAAATCTAGAAACTCAATTTTAACCCACTTTCAAGTATCCAATAGACTTGAAACTTTGCAGGCGTATGTTTTTGGACATCGTATCTTTGGATGACAATGCAAAATTATGAAATCCCGAGGTGTTTAAAAAATTACCCAGTTATCAATAAATGTAATCCATAACCACAAATCAAATAAATTCAAACGACATGAAATCAGCATAGGTTTAACTACAGATCAAAACTTAGACACTAACAAATAAATAATAAAAATATATAAAAAAATTTAAGGTAAACGATTTTATATAAAATGCACTAAAAACTAAAAATAATTCTTTTTTTGTAGTACAACTTCGATGGTCCCTACATTTTTTCACTTTAAATAAAATCGTGGAGCAAGATATGTCATAACAGAATATGAATCAATTTAATACAGAATCAAGCGTCGAAATAAATTGGTATGACATATCCTGCTCCACGAATTTATATAAGTGAAAAGAAAAACAGCATCGAAATTGTAGTACAAGAAAAGAATAATTTTTTAGTTTATAATGCATATTAAATAAAACCGTTTAATTTAAAAAATTTGCTTTTATTTTTTTTTTAGAATTTTCATAAAATCCTTGATAATACTGCAATCCTCGAAATAATGTAATGAACAATTCTACGTTTTAATACATTTATTTACTCGTGATTGTCACATTACGCCTCCATCATCCGTGATCTTTAAGTCATCTTTGACCACATGCAGAGACGTTCGACCCGCGTCTACCACGTTTTCCGCACGATCCGCGTCGGAAACGACGAGTGGCAATGAATTTTCCAGTCGGCGAAACGCGCCCTGGAAAGCGGGGGCCCGCGTAGCCGCCAGGGGAATGCGGTTTTCTGCATTCGACTGAAAGTCGGCGTGCATCGCGGGCGTATGAAACGGCCCTTCTGCCATCGCTACACCATACGCTATTAATATCATGGGGTATATTTAGATTTCAATGGGGAAGAGAGAGCGGGACCACGAGTTGCTCGGCCGATACGCCGTCTGCAAAGTACACCCGAGACCTCGGCAATGAGTCGCAATAAAGGAATTCGGCTTCTTTGTCGATGGGGTGCGTCCAATGATTCGGAGTCCTATTTTCATTTGAAATAACACCGATACTTAAGCACGAACTTGTACACGATTTAGCTACAGTGTAAATGGTATTTACTCTGAAACAGTATTATCTGTAAACTTTGAAAATATTAAATAATACAATCAAACGCGCAAAACCCACGAGTGCACCTTTGAATGGACACAGGGTAGATCACGCGACGGAACAGTGGCGCACCCAGAGAGGGATCCAAGGAGCCCTGGCTACTCCAAAGAAGAGGTTTTTTAAAAAGAAAAGAAAACTGGATTTTATTCTTTAATTAAATTTTTATAATTACCCAATGAATTTTATGCAATTTGCAATAAAATTATTTTTCCCTCCAACTCAGCTCCTCCAAGATTAAATCCCGAGTACGCCACTGCGACAGAACCCCCTTTTTTTATAAATTAGGAGACAATTTAATGTCCCCTACCTCGCTTATTCCACCGAAATAGTTTCTACACACCTACAGCACAATTTCTAATCGCATATCCGGGGAATGGAAAATCAAGTCTGTCAATCCACGTTTCTCTGCAGCAATTTTCGTCGCCCTCAGGAATAGTTAGTCCAACCCAGTTTCTAGAATCACCCTCCGTATGGTAATAATAATAGCATCGATTTTATTGCGCTGCAACCGGCAGGGCAGGAAGTACACGTCAGTGTAGACTGTGCAGAGTAATAACGCAAACGCATCAGTGTAATGGGTCGGCCTCAGCACGAATGATCGTTGCACAATCTAGCCCCGAATAATCTGTGTTCGCATAAATGGCACCCAATTGGCGCGGGCAACGGCGTAGCCGCGCGACGGTAATCGTCGCTTCTCGATAAACGGAAAGCATCGGGTCGGGACGTATTATTCTCGGCCCTGTGGACCGTTCGAAAGCGACATCGCTTTCTGGTTCAAATTTATAATTATCGCGGGTCGAGGTTTTCGCGCGAGGAGGCCCTCGCCCGCCGCGGCGACATCCTGTTCCTCTCGGCCACGGTGCTTTTCGTTTTCTCCGCGGCCCGGCTGCCTCCGGATCATCAACACGTGACCGGCAAACGTTTCATCATTCCGGAGACGCATCTAGACCGGCCGTCGACGACTCGAGTCAACGAAACGGCGAAGGAACCTTCCGCGAATGGCAAACGAGCTGCTTTGCAATAAACTTTTTCCAGCCAGCCCACTAAAAATATCCGAGCAAGCCACGTCTCTCCTCTCCCGCTGGCTGATTCAAGACTCGGAATCGAAACTTCACCGGGGGAAAGTTTCGAACGGCGTGTTTACGGCGCGATCTCGGGGACTTGTTTCGTTAATAAGATACAGCGGCAAAGATCTCTTTAGCAAGTTCCCTCTGCAGGTTTTCAAAGTCTCCCAACGACCCTTTGGAGATGCTTCAAGGTGCGCGGTGGTGCTCGTGATCGATTCTAAACTTGAGTTTAAGATAAAAGAAGGCGACACGAGCAGACAGTGAATCCATGAATTTTGATTCTTAAATTGCAGGAATAAGAACTGAAGTTAGAGGAAGGGAAATAAAGGCTGGTAGTAACGATAAGGATTATACCGAAAGAGATCTTTTATTGCTAATAATTTCGCCCGCTCCGAATGAAGTTTCCGCGGAACCTGGCCCAGTTTAAAGAGCACTTGTTCCACTGGTGGCGAGGAAACGCAGACGATACACGTGAACCTATATAGAGAGATCTTTGGCTTAAAGGTCCATTAGAGCGGCGGTCTAATATCCTGGCGGCACGTGACACACTGGCTCGTAAGGAACACTCGGTGGATATTAAGGACGCGCCACCCGGTATATGGCCAAGGCTGCATAGAAGCATGAACGGAAAGTTTGGCCGTTCGTCGATCAGGACGGTGTCACCTGGTCGTATACCTTCTAACGCTCTGGCATCGTGACGCTTTCCATAAAGACGAGCGCGATGATACCAATGACGTCACGGGTCTCGTGAAATTCTCATTAACCGCGTATGGAACGCTTCTCGCTGCAACAATTTTTCTCGGGCAAACTGTCGAATGATAGGAAAATTTCCTCTGGTTCCCACTTAATTAACTTACGCTTTGGAGGACCCTTTCAATTAACCCTCCACTGATCGTGTGACGTTTGGTGGAACAATTGGTAAGCGAGATGATAATCTTATTCATTGGTGTTATTGATTATACGCGATCCATATTCTCCTAAATCCTTTATCATCAGGGGTGTTTATTTAATATCCTCGCGTTTAAAGGGGTAGAATACTGTGACCGCCCGAAAAATATGTAATCTTCTGATACAAATTGTAGAGAGATTATTCAGCCGATTAAATTACGGTTTAGCACTTGATTTTGGCATATCCTAAACCATTATAAAATTAAGAAAATATATATAAGGATATATTTCACAAGGTGGTTCCGAACTGATGATCTTTCTTAAATTTGGATTGTCGAAAACAAAAAGCCAAAAGTTATCTATTAAGTATATTGTTATGCCTAAGCATTAGAACCTGTTTTTTAAATTTTGAAAATTCACTGAGTAACAGCGCGTTGAAAAAAAGGATGCCGATGTTCACAACAATTAGACTATAACTCCCATGAAAAAAAGGATTTTTCAAAAAATGGTCCGTTAATGCTTAGAGAATATAGCAACAAAGATGTCTGCAAAATTTGGTCATAATTGCATCAGTACAGATTGAAAAATCATGTACCAACACCGTTTTGAAAACTATCGTTCGATGCGCAGACATTCGAGTGTGCGTTCGTCTCTGTATCTCCAAAACTAAGCAATCTTGCTATTTCAACCTTTTGCATGCCATTCTAGAGATTTGAAACTACTATTTAAACCAAAAAAATCACGATTTTTCATTTTTCAACTATTTTACAGTAGTCTAACACCTTAAAACATGTGTTTCCTAGACAAAACAATTTATAACGCCCCTAATAAAATCAAAACAAAGCACATCTCGCCTTCTTCGTATACTTAAACCACCCTCCCCCCGTATCATTTAACCTCCGAACAAGATTCGCCCAAGGGGTATAATAATATTAGGTCACAAATACTGAAACCACCGGCAAGTTGTCTCAAGAAACAAACACTCCACCGCGAAACAAAACCTACGCCACCCTCGAGTGCCCTACACCCTACACTCCGATCGACAGCGCTGTGCCAACAAAATAGAGCAGAGGAAGGTGGCCGCCTCTGGAGCACGAAGATCCAGGCGTCCTCGAAACAATAGCCGGCGATATTACTAGCTGACGCGTCGCGGGCTACGTATCGGATCCCGTCCAATTACAGTGCCCCGATACATTATATCCCACGTAAGCCGTTTTCGTAGACTACAGGGTCCCATGGCCGCGAGAGATGGAAAACGCGTTTACGGTCTAAGCTGGGACTTAATATAAGCCGTTGACCGGCTCCGCCAGTCATTTCGGTGGTCCGATAAGCTGGTCCGTACCACCGGGAGACGTCCACCGGCGATCCACGATCGATTTTCCTCCTATCTCGCCGCGGATTAGGTCAGGGACCAGAGAAACGGGTTAGGCTACGTACGGGCGACGGCAGCTAGACCGTATCCAAGTGATGAGATGATTGGTCCGCTAATGAAAGCTGATAGAGAAGCTCGCCTCTCGGATGCCCCGTCGCGGATTATTCTGTCGCGCAGCACTGACGATGGATCATGCTGACGATCATCCATCCCCTACACTTCCGCCTGCGTCGAAACCTCTCCTTTGCCCGGGACCTGCTTTCTGTTCGTCCTCTTTCTTCGTTTTTTTTTTCTTTCCTCTCTCTCGTCGGGCGATCCGTGGGTTGCGATTGCAGCTGAAGGTACATGGAGCATGTTTTTCGGTCGGTGGATCGGTAATGATAGGTTTCGGGGAGACGCGATTGAATGCTGGATCTGATGGTGGGAGTTTAAGGAAGTTTGCTTCCCTCGATGATCCTTGAGGCAGATTTCTACAGTTACGACGACTGTTTGCGTCCTGGTTCGTTCGAAGCGCATTCAGCGAGGGGTCGTTTCTGAATATCTAAAATGCCGAGACTTTGGTGCAGTCTGGGTATTCGCAAGCTTCAATTGCGCGTGAAAATGTAAGGTGTATGTTTTTTGGTAGATAGGCGAATAATACGGTGGGTATTGCGAGTGGGTGGATGTGTTGTGGTAGTTTAAGAGGAGCTAAACCGTCTTGGTTACAGGTATTGGGGAGGATTTTCTTTTCATGAGCATCTTTGGTGGAGAATTCTGCAATTGTGACGTCGCTGTTTATCTTCTAGTCCGATGATAGAATCAACTTATTTTCAGTACAAGTTCGTTCTACCTAAGTTACTATACCTAAAGTTAGTTTGTAAAATGGAAAATAGTAAATTGGGACGTATGCATTCACAATTCCGACTTCCCACTTCATTATTTACAATCCACGAATTAAATGCTCCTATCAATTGCTTTTCTAATCACAAGAACTTTGTACATACAAAGAATAACCACAGAAACTGTCAAGCAAAGTGAACGTAGCAGAGAAAAGCTATCAACTCAAGCTTTCCGATCAAGAATTTTACCACAGAAACTCCACACGAGCATGAAAAATTAAATCGCTTCGCGTGCCCCAGCTAGCAGAGAGATCGAAGGTGTACGAAACTGAACAAACGACGCGTCGAACGAACCGGTTGCTCTCATCCTCAGCGACTTCTCCACCGCGGAGCCAACCGGTCGTCGAGAAAAATCACGTCCTTATCTGAAAAATAGGGGGCCGTAAATAATCCGAGAAATCGGCTGGAGATAGGGGTGATCGTTTCGTATAAGTTGACTCGGTATCGCGGCCGTGGCTCTGTCGACAAACTACGGTGTGATAAAGCGCGCGAAAGATCGCATCCTCGAAGCGAAGGAGAAGAGGAATCGGCCGTGGGAAGAGAAATATCGCGTTTGTTTTCCCGGTTACGGTGAATTTCCGGCGACCGTCGTTCGATAAAGCGTTTTCACGGTACATTGTCGCTAATAGCGGCACGTTCAGTTTCGAGGCTGGCCAGATTTCCGTGATTTCCACCTGGACCATTGTGTAGGTCCGCGTATTGCCTCTGTCATGCTTTCTCGCATATGTTTTCCCGTGGTGGGTGGATTGGTGGCTATGATTAGGTACCAGAAGCAGTTCTAGAGTTGCTCGAAAAGGTATAGATACCGAAAGTATGTAATTCTTCCTTTATGAGTAAGGGCTAGTCAAACCTAGTGCTCCAGGGATTTTAATCAGCTGCATGTTTATTTATCTATGCGTTAATAATACGATGTGTAGCTTGAATAAATTAACCACATATTTAATACCTGCAGTAGTTAAAACTGTATCAACGCTTTACATTGATTTGCCAGGTACTTACGTGAGCGTTTCTGCGATTGGCGATATTTTTTCCACTGCCCTCGCGCAGACCTTTCCCCCGTATTGCTTGGTTCTTCTTTTTCCTTGGAACTTTTCTGGTTTTCGCTGGGGATCAGAGAAGAGAGAGGGAGAGGCAGAAAGAACGAGAGAAAGAGAGAGAAAGAGAGGCAACAGCCGTTTGAACATCAACAGCTGCATCGCAGCCCGCCCCAGCTAGCCGCCTCTATTTGCTCCTGTTACATTCTTCGTGGAATAGTTTGGTCTCGCCGCGGATATACACCGACTACGCCCAAGAGAACGAAAGAGATTAAGAATATCTTCAGGAGGCTCCTGTCCCCGCCGAGCCTAACCATTTCCTTCCTTTGCTCTGCGTAGACCGACGAAGGAGAGATGGCGCTCCCTTCGACTCGAGCACCACTGTTCCCCGCCACAGAATTGGAGAAAAAATATCTGTGCCGACCCTTGAACTCGAAACGCGTTCCCGACCGAGAGAGGAACGCCGGGAGGACATGGAGCAACGCTGGTATTATAAAGTTCCTTCAGATAAGACAGCGGTGTGGCTCCAAGTCCAAGGGTCTTCATAAAATATACAGATACGTGGGTGATGTGGACATATACCTGCGTGGAACCGTGGATCTACAATTTCTAATCGAGTTACTGAGAAGGACCAACCTGATGTAACATGGTAGACTGTGATAGCTACAGAATCTTCGCGACAAAAATGGGCCAAGGGACTTGCAGGGAGCTATACAGGGACCAGGTTTCATAGATTTTGCAAATGTAGAACAGGGACGCCTAGTTAGGAGGCTAGCCCACAGGGAGAATGGAACCACGAACTCCGCTGACACGAAACAACGTTGAGGATCGTAGTTGCAGGGACTCTTCCTATGGGGAAAGGAGTCTCGTAAACTTGAAGGGTGTAAGGGCAGCCGTACGGTTCATAGTTACAGGCTCTCCTCGTGGGAAAGACAAATTAGGGACCCCGTGGGCGTAAAACAACGAGGGTTTACGGTCGCGGTTTCGTCATAAGGGTAACGAATTTTCGAGACCTAAGGCAATACTGCGGTTCGCAAGCGAATCCATAAAACTTCCTCCGAATTCGTTCGTGTCAGGGGTTGAATTTAACACTCATGGGATATTTGAAGACGGAACACGAAGTCGAAGCAGCATGGCCTTCGACTACAATTATCGTTTTCATATATCATCTCCCCTTGGTACATTTTGCCCAAGATTAGCTCCTAATCCGGTAGCCGTTACCAAGAGTATTGCGGCGGTCTCGAGAGAATTCGTACCCAGGAATTATCGAAGTTTGATATCGCGTCTAGATGATTCCACGAGGCTACGAAAAGAGTAGGGAATGGGGAAGAGTCTCGTGATTGGCCGCCCCGCGGCGAATTAACAGCCGAGCGAAGGATGTGAAATACTCCTTTAATAATACCTGACGAAGCAAATATATAGAAATCTATGATACATCCGCCTTTTTGGGGCCAGTCGTTTAAATACACCTCGTCTTTCGTCGATTCTCGGAGACAGTTACATCGACGTCTGCTCCGCGCGACTTAAAACAGATACAACAGACACAGAGCAACGTTGATCCTCCAATTTCCCTAACTTTTTACAAAGCTCCTTGAAAGGCAGTCTCGTGAAATATCGAACTTCTCTCTGTCCACGCGGTATATCTCAGGGGCTCCGTTGTCAACGCCGGAGCTTCTTAACTACACACTCGGTCACCAAGCACGAACTCGTCGCTCCTCGTCGAGCGATTAGGAAAACACGGGAGAACGATCGCCTTAGTTCTCGTTCTCGCGACACGTACATACACACTTATATCACAGACAATCGGCGAGAGGCGTCGTTACGCTCTCGCCACGTTGACGGAATCTTGGTCGGGTTTGATGGGCAACGGTCTGTTCGCCATCTTGCTGGCTGGGGTGGAGGTCTGGGGTTCAGGTAGCTCCGAGTACAGGTGGGCGGTCACGTCGGACGGTTCCGCGTATTCGCAGAGCAACGAGTTGGGCCTCTTGTTGCTCGTCTTCGTCGTTCCGAGGATGCTCTCGCCCAGCGCTTTGAGGAAGCTCATGGGCCTGCCTTGGTTTCGATTCGTCTCGAACTTGGGGCTGTCCGGGGGCCTGTGGTTTTCAGTGTTCGGGGTGCTGAATAGCTGGCTGGAGTGAGCGTTGATCAGGTGATCGTTGACGACGTCCGGCGGCAGTGGTTGCGGCGCTCTGCCTGCCAGAGTGGCCAGGATCGGTTGGGACAACCGACTGGTGCTGGGGACCGTCTCGTCGCCCGGCAGTTCCGCGTACAGGTGGTTCTGTTCGTTGGTTCTTTGGTCACGGGGCTCGGTGTATTCGGTCAACGGTGGTCTTGGCTGTATCGCGCTCGGTAGGAGCTTTTCCAACGACGGCGCTTTGGTACCGACGCTGGCGCAGGACTTGGGAGGGCCCCGGAACTTCCTCTGCTTCGGTCGAATCATGTCGTAAGCGTTCTCGTCCCTGCCCGATGGCTGCCTGTCGTTATTATTATTGCAGCTCTCCTCCACCTTTATCAAATCGTACAGGTGCTCTATCATGTCCCTCGCCTGATTGTAGTTGTCGGGATCGTTGAGCCTCTCTTTGAGATCCCTCAGGTACTCCTCGGTGAGCTCCTCGGGCAGGGTTTGAGTGGCTTTGTTCTCTGTATAAGGATAAAGACCTTCAGCGTCCTCCTCGTCCTGCTCTGCCGCTTCTGGCTGAGTCTCCACCTCCAGGATCCTCGTCTCCGGTTGAAGGCCCGCGTACTCATGCACGCTCAGCCTCGAGATCGACCTGGCTGATGTCGCGGCAGTCATCCCGCTGCTGGGCGATAACCAGCTGGCAAGGTTCATCAGATGGCCGGACGTTAGCTTCGGACACACTCCACTCCTACGCATGTACAGTATACCCGAGGACAGGATCACCACGAGCACGATAAACACCGCCACCACGCAAATCACCACGATGATCCTCTTCTCGCGCTGCAGTTGCTCCGAGTCGCTCATCTCGAGGTCGATGTAGCCCTTGTGCCTTGGGTAGACGTGGGGGCCGACGCTGGGCGGGCTGACGCTTGGTTCTAGCTTGGCGGACGGTTTCTCGCAGTTGATGTGATCGCCAGCCGTGCAGATGATCTTTGTGAAGTTCCTCATGGACATGTAGCCCTGCGGCAGGTTGAAGCACCTGTCCAGCAGCTGGTCGACCTCGCAATAGCTCGAGTCCATCATCCACGAGACGGAGCTGTTCTTGCCTGTCACCTCGCGTATCCACTTGTTCAGGTTGCAGCTGCACTTCTGCGCGAAGTAGTTGTTGCCCACGCGAGCGGTGTTCACTTGCTGCGAGATCGCGGCGAACTTGAGGGAACCAGGCCGCGCCTTTTGTATGCGATTCCCCGTAAACGAGAACTCGAAGTTCGGCGCCGAAGTGGCGTCCACCTCCGCCGAGATTGCGTCGGTCTCCAGGACGTCGAACACGTTGTCGTCGATGGCGATGTGGTTCCACTGGTGCAGAATGATCGCTCCCTGCTGCAGGTTCTGGAATTCGTTGTTTTTGAAGGTGACCGTAGCTGCGGATATGTTGATGGCACCGGTTTCTACCTCGGACAGCCTGGAAACATAATGAAACACAAACGGTCGTTTTAAAATCATCATTACCAAAAGTTACTGTGTGAAACAAATATATCCGTAGCTCCAGGAAGATAAAATTGATTTGCGTAAAAATGTTCAAGGCACCCGGTAGCATCGTGCATCCTAAGCACTCTTCTCCACAGATCGCGGCATACTTTAAGTGATTTTATTCAATATTCACTTCCCAGTAGTTTGACCACGAAGAAGGTAACAGTGCAGGATTAAAAAGAGAACCTAAATCTACCTGGAATATTGTATGGTGAGGTTGTCGTGGCCAGCCCTGAAGGCTCCTCTCTCTATGCTCTTTAGCCGGACGTCGACGAACTCGAGGCTGTGGATTAGTGCCCTGTCGCTGAACGCGCCACTTTCGATCTCCAGGATGGTCGCGTTGCTGATGATCACGCTGAAGATCGACATGGCGCAGAAGGCATCCTTGCGGATCACTTTTGTCCCGATGTCGTCCATCCGGACTTCCGCAACCGCCGATGGAAACACCGCTGTCGGCAGCTCCGTGATTCTCACGCTTTGGAACGTAATCTGCGCGCGGGGAATTAGAAATCGAGATTATAGCGAGATCTCCCGGGCCGGTCGCAGCAGCAGCTGTTGGAGAACCGCCAATTCCTAGGCGAGCTGCCGAGGCAACTCCTCGGTCGCCTGGGCTCGCCACCACGTGGGCCAAACGGGGGTAATAAACACGAGACGATACGAAAACACGTCTTTTTATACGCGTGACGAACTTGCGACTTCCATTGCAACGTATGATAGCTCGATCGCGAATGGAGCTCGTTTCGTCGAGCGTGATGGTGATGATAATGAAATGCCAGTTAATATTCTACTGTAACTCATGAAAAATTGCTGAAGGATAAATTCTTAAAGGAAGAGTATGACTCAGGTTCAACTGAATAATCGCTGAAATCCTTCGCGGTAAAAAATCAATCTACTACTAACACACGTACCATATAAAAAGGAACAAGAAGATAACATGAAGGGTCAATTCAGAGCTCAACAATTCAGAGCAAGCTAATTTCATAGATCACCTGACCTTGGTCGCTGGTCCATGCCTGCCATGCTGAGAAACTTCGAGCTTGAACGCGTTGCTAGACAGCTCCAGGTTGGGCACCTCCTCGATCCTGATCCACAGCAGCCGAGAAAAGGCGTTCGGTTTGATCGCCACGTGTCTGCATTTCGAGATCGAGACGCTCAGCGTCCCCCGCGAATTCCTGAACGCGTGATTCTCTAGGATCACGCTGTTACATTCAGAAACTTCGAGGTGCGTGTTCGGGGCGCTCAAATTTTGGAAGGCCTGCCTCTTGGCGACCAAAGTGTAGATCCCAGACACGTGGACCCGCTTCAAGGGTGCACCGTCCGCGAACGCACCTGACTGGATCCTCAACTCCCTGCAGTGGGACACTTCCACCTCCATCACGTCTAGTGGGATTGCGCCCTTCAGTAACTCCACGTCCTGGCGGCAGACAAAGAGAAATAAAATGGATTAGCGTAGTGCTAGCCTTTTGGAAGTTGACGCTCGATCGCTGGAGAAGGTATTTTAATCCGCCGTAGGCTTATTTCTAAAACCTATGGAGAATCTTTAAATCTCCCCAATGGTGATCTATTGTGAAGGCCACGACAGGTAGCTCGACTCCTCGGCTTCTACAGGGTGTTTGGGAAATTTATGCCCGCGCCTGAGGAGGGCGAAAACTTGAGGCATAATGGGGGTGAAAAATGTTACGACTTGGGCAGAGTTTACGACCGTACGTTCGTATAATGGGTTGCACTTGCGGTTGGAGGGTTAGCTTCTCAACTATTGGTGTGCATGTGTGAGATGTTCTCCTTCAGCTCCGTTTTCAACAGGGATTGGACTATTTGTCAGTTCGTAGTGAGCTCTGGAGTCATCTGCGCGTATCTGTGTGACAGATATTTCTCCATTCATCTTGTTTTTTAATAAGGGATGATTGTAATATTTGTTGCGTGAAGCAATATGCGCATGACCTTTAAGAATTGTTACAATATAAAATACGGTTTTTATGCTGTTAATAATACCGACGGTTTTGGCCCAACGAAAGAGGAGTTCAGGTTGAATTGTCATAAAATTCGTGCAATTGCAAGTATCATCTCTCTCGGCGAGATTTTATTTCCCTCTTCATACTTCTGTGAGGCTGAAAAGAGCCAAGGGAGGGACTTTAATAAGCTCCCGAGAATAATTTCTCGGAATAATTTGCGTGTTACGACTCCAGCGGCGGCGAGTAATAATTAGATATTTAAATATCTCCGGAATAAAGTGGAAGTCCTCTGCCTTTGAAAATCAACAAGTGAATACCTATTGAATTACTGGGGCAATTGCAGCGGAGCCGAGAAAAAGGTGCAGGAGGAATACGTGACGCACTGGGATGCTCTCTGAAATTAATGTCGCGCAATAATGAATATTGCGGCTGTTAATTAATCACTCGTGCAATTACGACGCACTGTGACTTTTATATTTGGTATCAAAGTCTGCGCAATTCACGCGACTTTCCTTTATTACGAATGTCGTTATTTCGTCATCCTCAGATTTAGACCCAATTAAAACATATTGGGCCGTCAGAAATACCACATCGAAGGACTCTACGAATAATAATCGATGTTTGCAAATTTTCAATTAATACCAAATTCGTAAAAAAGAGACCAACGCTGAACATAATTTCTCAGATTAATTCTGAATGTTCATTCTATATTTATAATTTCCCAAAGGAGCTTATAATCTCCACCAACGGTGTCGGAATAAAATCCACTCAGAAGCAACGCCCACTGCCTCCGCACCGGAACATGAATCCGTAATGAGGCGCAAATCATTCAGCGCGCAGTGTTCGTGAAAAATGAATCACGCGATTTCCGGGAAAATGTATCCATATCGTGCGCGATGTTCTCCCAAGGTAACGCGCCTCCTCGTACGCACTTCTGCCTACGTTTACACTTTCATTACATAATGCGTGCGACGTGGCAGAACGCTGGCTATCGAGCGCCGCTCCAGTATTTCCATTTGCGTCTCGAAAAGGGTTGTTAACGACGTCACGAGCTTCTCCCCGCACAGTTAGCGTTCCCTTTGAACCATCGGCAATAAACCAGGGCACAAAAGGACTGCATTGAAACTCGAATGAGCAAGTAACGGCAAGAAATCGAATTTCCCTCTTTGGTTACTCGCTAAACAACGAAACGAGCCAATTGATTTCCCCTTATTTGTCTTCGTCGCTGGGCGAACTTCGCGTTTACAAGTGATCGTCGATCGAAGTCACGGTGCTTCGATGTAAATTCGTGGATTTATCGTTCTGGGACTGACTGAATGTTTTTGAGCGAGCGGATGAAATGGAGCGTGAGAAATGGTAGCAACGAAAGAGGCGGATGTATCGGTGAAGTTAACTGAGCTCGTCATTAGCTCGCAGACATCGACATGTGGAGTTTGTGTTTTCGGCACCATACTAATCAAGTTCCCAGTGAAAGAGAGAGAGAGAGAGAGAGAGAGAGAGAGAGAGAGAGGGCAGGAGAGAAATTGTTGGCCCACGACGGGTTACCTTTAAAAGTACTTCCGCTGACGTCGGCTTCCTGGCTGTTCCCCGCTATCTGTACGTTTGTCAGCGCGCCAGTTTAATGAAATGTTCGAACGCCATGCCAAGCAATAATTCTGCTGTTCCCCCTCTGCTCTTTTAAAATGCTGGAACCCGGGACGAGCTGCATCCGCGTATACGGAATTATGAAATCAAGGACTGATTTTGGGTGAAAATTGTTGATAACACGATTCCATTAACGGTTCGTTCGTAGAGACACCGAATTCGATGCAATTGTCAGCCATTGAATGCACTATTTTGTTACGAATGACACAGTAAAACTTATCAACGTCATAGATGAACAGTGAAGCGACAATAGTCACGATGGATTCTTGAGATATACGAGCTACGATTCTACAGAATAATGTTTTGATCGATTGCATTTCAAAAAACCAGCCAACAATCCAAACTCTCCAAAACAAATTGTGTTCCACTTCCAACAGCTGTCCATTCATTTCCAATTGGACTTCAATGATAATCGCTTTTAAATAAACCAGCTGTACTAGAAACGCAGATTGTTACGCTCCCACGCAATTCGACGATTGCGTCGGAGGACGAAAGTTCGCCCCTTCAATTTGCGAGGGGGTAGAAAAATGGAGAACGGTTGTCGCTGGAACCGGGCGTGTCTCATTTTTCCACGGATTTCCCGGGAACACGCGCACGCCGGTGATTTATATTCACGCCGGTGCAAAGTTTATCTTGGCAAAAAGAGAAGCGGGGCAGAGAAACTGGGCGGGGTCTCGGTAACAGTTTGGAGAAGCTTCGGGGCCGCTTTCCCACGGCGCTCGGTCCGCGTAAACAGAAAGCTTGGAAAATCTCCGCCGGACCGAAATCTAAACACGATACAAGTAGCGGGAGAATTTGAAATTTACATGAGAAAACGTGGCCGGCCGTTGCGCCCGCGTAGCATCGGACGAAACGCCGTTCCCCGGCGATGGGACGATAACGCGAGCGTCGCCCCTGGATATACCGCCCAGGTGGATCGTGGGCGACCGTCTGGAGCCCTATTTTTCGAGAGACAGGGGGAGGCTACCGGGTATCCTAGAGAAGGTGAGTCCGCGTTGTCGGACAAAAGACTCGTACGTGGCTGCATTGTGCGTTTGGAGACGCGGAGCCGGTTTCGAGCAGTCCTCTCGTCAAGTTTTCCGAGGGTTGAATAAAGTCGAGGCGTCGCGTCGATCCTCGGGGGTAAGACCCTGGGCGAAGATGCTTCTAATCCCTTAATACCCTCGTATCTCGAGCCCCTTCCACGGCGCGCGCATCAAGGGGGGAAAGTTCCTCGCGCTCGTCAACCTGCGCTCGTACAGAACGCGAGATAGAAAAGACGCGGAAGACGCTGCGGCTTGGAGACGTTTGAGGACGCATTCTGCGGCGGATAAACGAAATCCGAAGGTGCTAGATGGGTCGTTCCCTTCGACTAAGCCTTTCGAAAGCGTAGGAGGGACTGTATATGTTTCGTTGAATTCTTTCCACCGACATCGCGGAGGAACTTCCTCTTTTTCGATGGAATTCCTAACAATTTGTTTATCTTTCCCGTCGCGCTATTCTCGGTGCGTGTACGCGCGTTTCGGTTCTGGCCGTGCTCCCCGAGGAAAGCCTGCCCCTTTACCTTGGACTCTTCCCCCGTTTTGGAGAGCTAAATCCGTTATCTAGCGGGGTATTTTCGTGTTCCGCGGGATATCACAACATCCATTTGGGACGCTGCTAAGCGATCCCTCGCTACGGCGGCCTGATTCATTGTAATGCACTCGGCAGTCCCGCGGCAGGGAAATACGATCTTTTTCCTGGGAAAAGTGTGCGCGAGGAATAATTAAATAATTGTTGGGCCACGGTTGCTCGTGTAAATCACGACACCATCTGGTTGCATTCTGGAACTGCGGGTGCGCAGCGTGGTGCGTTCGTTCGATAAGTTGCGACTACTGTGGAGTGGTTAATCAGAATTTAATCAAAATTCGGTGGCCTGAAAAGGGCCGCTAAAATTTCAGCTTTAATTTATCGTACAAGTTTGGAAAACTCAGAATATTACTTCAAACGAAATTAAATACGATCCAGTGGAATTGCAAGTGGAGAGCTGTTCAAATCATTTCTTACTCCTTTCTCTTCCTGTTCGCCAGTATCATCAATACCCACTTCGCCCTCGGTACTCTCCATAAACTAAGCACCACTCAAAGCACCTAACACTTGACAATTCATCCTTTCAAATTCAAATATCCGTCTCAATTCCACGCTTCCGCGATAAAGACGCAGTTGCTCAGAAATCCAAAAGCAATCATTCAGTGCGTTCATTAGCGACGGGATGATTCACGTTGTAGCGTCTGGAACCGCGGCTTTCCGTCGCGCTTATAGTCTCGACTTTCGCGGCACGGTTACGTGGCCGTAAGACGAACCCGGCCAGCTCCTGTAACCTCGCCTTTTTTCCTCGTCACCAGCCGCTTACAGCGCAATTTGCTGGCTCGATTTCAAGCGACAGGTTCGCCTTGAACCCTTGCACCAAGCCGGTGGAGAACTCATGTGGAAAAAGACCCGTTGCGATCGCGCGTCATCGACAGGCGTGTACGCGTTTCTCGCGCGACAACGGCGCCCGCCGAGCGGATTAACACCCACGCGAACATTGTTAATTGAGCCGGGCGAGCCGACGAGCTGGAGGATGGAAACGGTGTCAGGGAATCTGGTGCGCGAGAACAATGGGGCCAGTGTGCCTTCTGGAAGTCCTTTCGAGCTACGCAGGCGTAGAGGCTGTTCCTCGATTCAGCAGCGTGATTAGGGGTCTGAGAACTCGTGTCAACTACAGCTCCTTTCAACCGGATTTTCGTCGGAAACGGTGTTTTTTGGCTGGCCTTCCCGAGAAGCAAAGGGAGAAAGGATTTTGTGGATACATTAATTAGTGGTTTATAATCGAGCCTTTGATGGCTTTCGATGATCCGCTGTGGTGCTTTCTTCGAGAATTACCCTCTATTTAATTTGTGTATACAGTGCTGTCTCTCAAATGGCACGCGTTTTCGGATTCTCTATAAGCGTGAAGCTCGGGTATCGGATGTCAAAGAGAAAGCCGAAGAAAGGTTCATAACCATTCTCAATAGTGACACACCTTACACTCTGACCGCGTGAAATCAAAGGAAGCCGAATAGACTAGGGTAGATGTCCCTATTACTGTCATTGTCCCTAGTACTGCCACTTCATTTATTTTGCTTAATAAAAATGTAACGTATAAAGAATAATGCACAACAATAATATAATTATTAAATTGGGACTGTTCTGATTATTATTAATATTATTGTTGTACACTATTCTTTATATGTTACATTTTTACAAATTAAAATAAATAAACTGGCAGTAATAGGGACACTGACAGTAATAGGGACATCTACCCTACTCGTCTCTCAAATTGTGTGCGCCCGGTCCCGACACACGCGGCTATAGAGAGACAGAACTGTACGTAGTAAAATGTGAAGAACGCGATATAGTCTTTTTCGCATAACAAGAATCAAGTCGCAGACATGCGTATAAGCCTCGAAGTGAACGAAGATGATCGGATATCGTGGCTTAAACATTTCTTCTTGCACTCCAGTAGCTATACCAGGAATCGTATCAAGAGCTTAACTGAATGAAACGTGATTACCAGACAAGAAGCGTTCACCAGAGTGCCGTGAAAAGAAGTCATCCAGCTAAAGTAACAACGTCCAACAAAGTCTTCCTCTGTCAAAGGTTCAGCTCCGAAAGTTTGGAGCATTGTTATCGTGACCCAGCGATAGGAATCTTATTCTACGAGGGTGATGAAGTGAAAGAGTTGGGAGGATTGCGCTGTAACGTCGCTTTTACGCGAAAGATGAAACCGATCGCGTGACCAAGAACGATCGAGGACAGGGCGCGCCGATGCGACTGCAATTACTTCCGGCTGACCGCTCCTGCACCGTCACTCCATTAAGAAATGAACTCGGAACGGAACCGTCGAATTACATTCTGTTTCGCTTATTACCGCAATCTTTGCATTGGGGCAACGATCGCTGGTCGTACCACACGCTTTCGCGTTCGTTCTCCCCTCGCGCGTTCTCAGGCGCACATATTGACATTTCGTCACCCACGACGCACCAAATGTATCTGGACAATTTGAGCGGAAATAAGAAATAATAATAATAATAATAATAATTCGTCTTTATTTATCACAAAGTTACATGAATTAAGGGATAAAAGGGCGAGGTTCAGCATACCTGCTGTTTTGCAACCTAACTCCAAAGCAAGAAATATTAGAAATAAAGTTAGCTAGATAAAACAGATGATGGGGTAAGAAATGAAATTACTGAAAAGTTTTATCATTGCTGAGAAAAACTGGAGATTTGTAAACACGGTTCGAAGTAGGGCTGGGATTATTCGAATAATTTAATATTCGAATATTTTACAAGTATTCGAATGCTACGATTAAACTTCGAATATTTGAGTATTCGAATGTTATTATTCCAATACTATTCGAATGTTATTATTCGAATACTATTCGAATATCGATGTATTCGAATACTATTCGAATATCGCTGTATTCGAATAGAGCACTATTCGAATAGTGTGATGTGAAGTGGGTCAAAATCAGCTTACAAGATTTCACCCTGAAAAATGAACCTCAACAACTTGATTTATAATTCACACCATACTATTCGAATACATCAGTATTCGAATACTCAAATATTCGAATAGTATTCGAATACTCAAATATTCGAATAGTATTCGAATACTTGGATATTCGAATTATATTCGCCAAATAATTGAACAACTGAAGTATTCGAATATTCGAATACCAAATAATTCGACAAATAGTCCCAGCCCTAGTTCGAAGTAGACAAGAGGATGCATCTTCTCCGGCGCATCGGTGACGTCAGGCACAGTGCACCGTACGAAACAGCTGGGGCGTTCTTCGAAATAAAGAGGAACGGGGACACGAGGGAAACGCTTCCTACCAGTTGCCTACGTGAGTCTTCCAGATACACCGAGACACGCGTTTCTACGCACGATGAATGACTAAGCTGCTCTTAAAATTCGTGCCATTTCGCGTGCTGACTCAAAGGATGGAACGGGGGATAACGCCTGGCTATTTCTGCATCTAGCCGCCGGCACAAAGAGGACCTCGTGTTATGAACGGCGCTTAAATTCGCGCCAGTAACCACCGTTTCGTTCGCGAGCTAATTGTAGGATTATTGAAGGAGATTCTGTTTTCGAGAAATTCGACACTGTTTTAAAAGGAAACAATAATTTTGATATTCCTTGCCTGAGGATCTATCAGGTTGGATATTTCTAGAACTAATCTATGATTCACTTCTGAGCAAGAATTTCGAATGCATATAAAGCAGATTACGTGAACTGATGGAATACGAATCGAAAACAGGTTGCAGAGTTATCTATATAAAGAATCCTGGAGCTATCAGCGAACTCTGACCTTTAACCCAATGAAAATTCCCTAATTTCCCCCGCAGTCATTCAAATGCAAGCTATCCTACACCTCGATGAGTCAATTTTACTTTTCCAGTTTCTCGGTTTCAGGAGAAGCCCTCCGCGGCCACTGAACCGAAGTTATTTATGTCCATGGTCCGCGCGACGAAAAAACTCCGAATGTCGTTGCCTAGTTATCAGCCACCCACATAACCACGCATCGTCGGCGCGATACCTTTGAAGAAATGACAGAAAAAAGTGTCGTTAAAAGGGCGACTGCCGTATGGTGTAAAGTTACAACGAGGGACGACGAGCTGCAACGGCAAGGAAATCCTAACTGGAATAATCGAATTTAGCGGCGTTGTCGGGTCATATGCGACAAGAGGGATGAAGTTACCCCCGGCGCATTGGGTTTTCGCTTTTCGAAGGTTTCCCCCGTGAAAGTTTGCCATGGACAGCGAGCCGTGTCGTCGCTGGTGGAGGGGTTGCGTACGAAGAAGCGCGGCCCGAAGCGATGTCTCGAGAGAAAGAAAACAAACGGAAGGAAACACAAGGTCCACCCCCCAAGAACGGTTTCGTGTCCCCAGGGAGAGAAAGAAATTCCTGCGAGTCGAAATTATACAAGGGTGACTCTCGTTCCCCGAGGATAAACAGACGATTTAAGATTGCACGGGGCGCGTTGCGTTTGAGCGCGACGAGATCTAGGTAAACAGCAACGATAAACCACGTCCCCGGGGGAATGAACGAATGTTAATTAAGCCCGCAATTAACCGGCCATTGTCCGTCCGCGAGCCGACGAAATTCGTAACGCCGCGTTTGCCCGCGAAAAATGGGCCACCGTACAATGGGGAACAGCCGTGCAAATTGGGGGGATAAAGTCCATCAGCGGCAAATTAAACTTCCTTTGTTCGAAGACAGCCGAAGATTTGGCGATTTGTATTGTTCTTCCTAGTAGCCGTGGCGTCCAGGAATAAACAAGCAGCGGCATTGTGTAGGTAGAACGCTGGGATTACTTCGCGACGGTTGAAATGGTGAGTAAGATAATTTGTAGATTTCATGGAAGTTTGCGCCGGCTGGGATAAAGTGAGGCTACGAATTACGAAGGGAAGTTACGACGGGGACGCGAGGATATCTCTTACAATTAGAGCGTCTCTTGGTTCGAACTGGAGGCGATCCTGAGGCCCAACGAGCAGGCGTTCAAGGCTCTTCGAATCGTATTTCGAAGCACCATCGACCCCCAAATTATACAGCAGAAGAACCACTCGATCGGGCAGATAAATAATTAAGCAGTTTCCAGACACGTGCCGCGAATGCCGAGCAAAGCGCCGTCGGTGCTTCGATTTTAAGGCATCGAGTCACGAACTATCGGCGATCCGCCGGCTGAATCGGAATTGACGAACGGCCGACAATGGCGCCCCGTGGATTATAACGCGGCTTGGATCCGGCGAAAAGCTGAGCGCAGAGACCGAGCTGATTTTATGTACGAGCCACGAAGAGCAACGATGGCAGGAATCAATTTTTTTTTACCCCCTTGTTCGCGGAGACAAAAGGCTCCGCGTTTTCGGTGGACTGTTAAATCTCGACTGAGTTACATGAACAATAGTTCTCCTTTTTTTTTGACAAACGTGCATGGGAAGGGTGTTAAATTTGTGTTCGGTGGTTGGGGAATTTATGTGACACGGTGTTGGTCCTTCGTTGGTCAGTGATTCCACTGTAATCTCCTAGTTTCAGATAATTTGGAGCAGTAGACGTAATTAGATCGTTAGCTAAATTGTATTTAACATTATTAATTTATGTACGATATAAAAAGGAGGCTCGAGTTGTTTAGTGTATTTCAGTTTACTTCAAAGCAGCAGTGGGTCAAACTTGAAGAAGTGGAGAACAATAGAAGCCGTGAAAAAGTATTTGGAAAGTTACGCGTCTGTTTCCACGAACGACGAAGTTGCGGTAGTTAATTGAAGAAACCTAGAAACAGACTTCTGCGCGAGGACACTGTTTATAGTTGTAATTCAAGCTGAGAGGACGATAATCGAGTTATTCGGGATTCGATTAACTGCACTCGACGCGTTGGAAATCCTGCCTTGCTCGATGATAGAATTAATAGCGCCAAATCTTTTCTCGGTGCGTCTCAATCGGTGTTTCCGTTTCGTGCGTATGAACGTGCATCCTGTATTCGAAGAAACTCGATCGATTGTTGATAATCATTTTTTATTAGTTTTCACCGAGGGAAGCTGTAATAAATAATCCTACTGGAATAAGTAATTATAGGCTCCCAAAAGGGAGGATGTAATAAACTGAAACATGTGTTATTCAATAGTAAATTCAAGGAATTTCTGAATTACAAGCAATAAGTTTATGCAACGAAATTCAAAAGTGAGGGTAGCCTTTCTCTCTGGAGTCTACCTCGAATAAAATTCATTTTCATCGGCTTATCAAGTTTCCTCAAAACGAAATTTTGTCCGACGGAACTTTGTCCTGCTCTGCGTGCGTAATCAATGTCTGTATATAGATGCCTAATGCCGAAGATAACGATGTTATCTGCATGATTCAGAGGTGAAGAAACGAACGCGCCATGAAACATCGCGTTTCAAGGACTGCGTTGTTAGCTTCTGCTGTTCGCCAGAAATTATTCACAAAGAAGAAAGAACAGCACTTGCACGATGGAAATATTGGATGATGTTCACTTAATAAACTTATCACGTTTACCCGTGAAATGCTCGCCCTCGTTTTACAACTAATCTATTCCCCATCAAGAGTGGATTAATCAAAAGTTAACAGCCTTTCAAGAAGCAGCCTCTACACTCGACGCTGACAAAACTGTCGAGCTTCCGACGGCGAACTTTGAATTTCAAATTCTGAAACGCGAGATGAGTAGCTCACCGCGCGCAGAAAGAAGGAATAACAGGAGCGAGAAGTCAAGAAAAAGAAAACACGAAAGGAGAAAAAGCAAAAGGAAAGAACCACCAAGAGAGTGCGAAACGAAAGAAAAAGTGTACGAGGAATTGGATAAAAACGAGGGAAAGGGAAGCAGGGAGAGAAACAGTGAAGCATAGTGTAAAAACAATGGCGCTCAAAAGAGAGAAAATGAAGAAGAAAAATAAGAGAGAGATTTCATGTGATCCTATAACTAGAAAAACACCCACGAAAGAGTCAGAGTTCGAGAGTTCGACCACTGATAAATGTTTCTTGGAGATACAGAAAGTTTCCCCGTTGTCGAGCAATGAAAGTGGCAGTGAGGTTCGTTACTCGACACAGTTGTCGAGCGAATGTTCGACGGAACCGCAACAGGGGTCTGGTTACCGTTCCCGGAAGCCAAGTCGAATTTAAAATTCCAGCTGACACACGAGCGAAACCGTGGCAATAATTCCACCATATTTACAGTCTAAATAAAAGTTTCCTTCACCTTTACCCCACCCGTAATTCCCTGCTTTACGATTTTCCTTGGCAATGAAACGTCTCTAAACTCGTCTCATTCGCGATGTCCATCCTCCGAGCCTCTGGAATATTCCTCGCGCATATTCAGCGCAGTTATTAATCTTCCAGAATACGCAAAGCACCGCGTGAAGAATACGCTCTTTTAAAGTTTGCATTATTTAACATGTTGCTTGCCGCTCAGCCGAGCTGATGCATATCTCGCGCCATTTGTCTGTTACTTTCCGCGTTTCCCCTGGAATTCGCTCTCCTCGCCGGTGCCATCTGCGACTCGAACTGCACGCTTTGCCCCACATTTTTCTTGCCCCGGATAGAAAAGGACGGGCGAAAGTTCTCGCGCGGAAGTCGCAGGGTTTCCACCCTCCGTACATCGAATAGATATCAATCTCAACGAAATTGTTACACTCGATGCTTCCTTCGATACATCGAGCCTTCATTCGCTTGCAAATAGTACTCGCTGGAGCGGAACACTTCGCACGCTCCAAATGCATCTCATAAAATTCCATTGAAACTCTCTTTTCGGTTCATCAGCTGGGACGCAGATGAGTATTTCTCACAACATCCTCTATTGTTCTGAATTTTACGTGCATAATTATCGGAGCGTGTATTTTATTTTTCGAGGTGCTGTTGATGTGGTGAAATAAAATTTTTGAATTCGTTTGAAACGGTATTAGAGCATGAATTCCAATGTGATATTCGAGAAGAGATAAGGCAGTGTGAGTGATAGAAGGAGCTTCCTGCGGTTTCGAGTGAAGACCGACTGTAAACTGTGTCGACTGGTAAAAACAGAGAACTTCGGTTTCAGTTTGAGCCCGGAAATCAAGTCCGCAAATTAGATGCGGATAATGTTGTGTAAGCTCGGGGTTACATGGAATACGAGATATGTTTTGGAAACTGGTCCCAAGATGATAATCGATAACCGGGTCGGATGAACTAGCCCTCCTGGCCATTGTTTACGTCGAATCGCGTTGCGAGCCGATGCTCGTACGAAACGGGAGACCCGTGAACACGAGACTCCAGCTAGTGCGAGTCGAGTTCAACGCCCGATCGATGGATCACCTTGCTGGCGACCGGTGTACCCTCGATGGTTGCGTGCCTCCGTCGTCGAAATTACGCGACCGCAACACGTACAAGTATACGGATGTATACTTTAGCCTCGAATTCTTGAGAAATTGGGGTCTGTAGATCGTTGGTAACTTTACGGAAATCGAGCCAATTTTTCTATAGATCTGTCAATCAAAGTTTCTCTGCCTTGGAATTTATTAGAACTTTGACAATTCAATTTGAACTCGAGCAGTGAATTTTTCTAGTTTCCCGACTTGGTATCAATTTTCTCACGTCTCTTATACAACTGAATAAATTCCCAATCACAGTACTTTAATTCTTTCAAATTCAACTTCTTTCCCACACTTTCACGTCCGTAAATATAAAACAAAGTCTCCCGTTGGCCCCATAACATTTTCGACTCCACGCGCAGACATAATCTCACAAATATTGCCTCCAGACAAACCTCATCGTGGTCGCCGCGAAACCACCGCATTACGTATCACGCGTGTGCGATCCTCCGCAAAGTGTACTATCGCGGAATCGCGTCCCACGAATTTGGCGAGCCTCGAAGCGCCATAGCTGCCGCTGGAATGCCGGAAGTTAATTCGTGGAATGACGGCGCGCCCGCTGATGCTCCTTCCCTCGTGGACGAAATTACTTCTGCTGGACGTAGGAGCCGGCGACACACGAAACCGTGGGATACGCAGGACCCATCGGCATTATACGGGACCCTCGTCGACGGATAATTCGGTTAATTGTCGGCTGGACGGCCTGCGATCTAAAGTGCTCCTCTTTGGTGGAAAAATCAGCGACAGCCCGCTAGCTTTTCGCGGTGATTTTATTCACTTAATTCACTGTGAATTTTCACCGTGGCGATGCCTCCAGCAGAGTGGAGGTATTTCGTTGATGTATAGTAACATTATGAAGCAATAGAGGAACTAGATTATTAGTTAATATTGACTCCAAAGTGGAATTCACTGATTCTTAGTATGAGGTAGCATTGAAGTTTTACCTTTCTTTAGTTATGGTGCCAATATAGCAACCCTTGGTGCTCAATACACCTCTAATGATGAGCTACTACAATAATTTTTCTCGGCGAAAGGGTTAATCTAATCCTCGCTATCGGTTTTAGAGTTAATACAGTGCCTGATGTGCAGCACATAGGCGTTTGACAATTATGACAAATGTGTCACGGCCGTAGCTGTTTCGCATACGATATATTCCCGACGTTTAAAATCTTGAACAGCGCTAGAGACTGTGAACTACTTGAGGTACTTGAAGACGTCGAGTACCGCTCATAATTCAAGCCGCTTGGATGATATTTCTGTCAGCAATCCTGCTCGTAAATCGACCAAACGTTGATCCAAAGTGATCACTCCAACTTGGCGTCCATCAATTCAGCGTCTTAACATATATTCAGTATTTAAATCCAACGTTTCAAGGTTGGAAACTGCCTACACTACATCCTGAATGCAACATGATTTATGAGAACATTCCACGGTAATCGTCGTTGCAAGAAAAAAGATTCTTAGTAACAAGGACCGTATACTTGATAAATCGCAGTGGAAAGACACACTTGAGCGTGATTTCCCACGCGCGGCATCGCGTTCTTTGTAAAGCGATCCGAGACGAATTGCAGCTTCCGCGGAAAACTTGGAGAGTCTGAATTCGAGCCGGAAATGCAGAGGCAGGGAACACAGGAAAAAGCTTAGGGGCCTAGTCACGGGAGACCTCGGTTCAAGAGGGACTGACAAGGTCATCATCGTTGTATTTGAGAACTCGAAGCGCACTGACTCGAAACAATATGCTCATTGTTATTGGTTCAGCTTTCTTCAAAAACGTGGAGAGTGGATAGTGCCCAGGAAAAAGTCAGTGTTGCTCAACTTTCCTTGGACCACTTTCTTGCCGAACTACTTGCGTGCCAACTTCTCATATTATAGATGTGAGGAGAGTTTGAAATATAAATTAGATACGTGATCTGGGAAAACGTCATAAATCCGACAATAACGTAGAAATGGAGAAAATATAGTTACGTCGATGTTATTGTTTATGACACAGTGGTATCAGAACCCAGAGTTATTTAAAATACGAGGGACACTCACGAGGGAACATCCCGAACACGAAAATTAAAAAATATCTGAGACTTTGTGAATATGCAGGGGATTTCCTTCTGATTACAACGCAATTTTTGTTTGCTGCCCAAATTCACTCTAAGGGGGTGTAATTGACCCGTGAAAATCCGGTTATATTCCGATTTTGGAACTGTAAAATAAATTTATTACCAAATGATAGATCTAATTAAAAGAAGTAACTTCTGTCTTGAATTTTTTTTTCTATTTCTTACAATTCGCGAGTTATGACACAAAATATGAAAATAGCCAAATTTTCGGGGGTTAATTTCACCCCTTTCGAGTGAATTTTGCCCGGAAACCAAAATTTGCGTTGTAATCAAGAAGAAATCCCCTACATATTCACAAAGTTTCAGAATTTTTTGAATTTTCGGTTTGGGATCTTCCCTTGTCAGAATCAGAGCGTTGGAGCGGAACTTGAAGCTGGAGCGCAGAGTAGTGGAGCGATGGAGTTTTGTCCGGAGCAGGAGCGGAGCGGAGCACGGAAAATTTTTTCTGTTCCACTGCTCCAATTTTTTTTTTTATTTGAATTTTCATTCATTTTATCAGAGTTGATAAATGCGTTTTATTATAATTAAATACCAATTCACAATGTTTTATCACTGAAAAAATATTATATTGTGGGACCGCGCAGCCCGGGGAGGCATGGCACTTTCTTTGCCCGAAAAGTAAGCATTCTTTATAAATTTTTTTCTCTATGGAAACGAAAAGCTAGAAAGATGAGGTTTATTGCAAATGAAAGATTACTGTTTGAAATTATTAACGGAATTTTTACTTGGAAAAAACAGCTGGAGCGGAGCAGGTGCAAAGCTCGAGCAACCACTTTGATGTCGGAGCGAAGCAAATAAAGAATTGATCTGCTCCAAACCCCTGCTCAAAATACAGATTAAAAGTGTACTATTCTGTGAAGTCACAGAAGATAGTAATAATAATGGTAAAAGGATGTAATAAAATAATTCTCTGATACATAGCACCATTTCTGTTGTGAAAAAGATTGCAAGGAAATTAAAGCTCCATATTTGAGTTACAAAGATGATACAGTAGAGACTTCTAAATTTTCTATCATAAACATAGACAGCAGTATAGAAACAAAGGTGAGTCTTTCAACTATCGCAAGCTCTCAATCGCCATGCATGCGTAAATGTGTATATGCACACACACGCAGTTTAAATTACGACATTTCCTTTCACGGCACTCAGAATCTCGACGCGCATGTTACTTCTACCAGTCGACAAAAAATTCTTGCAATTAATAGATGGAGTTGGGCAAGCTAACATTTCATTGACAGAAACCAGCTACTGTCGAGTCAGTTCTGTTTCGACAAAGAACCCTGCAACTTGGAAGTAAGTTCTGTGCGAGAAGCAGCAAAACCACAAGTGATACATCAGCATGAATAAAATAACACTCAAAAAACGCCCTTGTTAGACCGACCTTGAACCTAAAAAGGCAGACCTAGACACACGAGAATCCTCCAGCAAGCTGGAAATAAAGAGGCACTTGAATGGAATGCGCTAAAAGAAGCACAAGCAAGCAGCCCAACAGGAAAAAGAAGCAAACGTTCGAAGCCGATCGCGAGGAGGAACTCTACAAGGCCGCGGTCGAAAGCGGAGGATCTCGCCTGGGCCAATCGACGGGACGTTGGGCGAGCGCGGCTGCACGCGCGACTTTACAAGCGCTCACGGCGAGTTACACGCGCAGAGAGAACCAGAGAGAGAGAGAAAGAACGGGCCACTTCGCACGTGTGACCAATCGTGATAACTCGAGTGTGCTCGCGGGGTGTTACGGAGAATTATCGTCGGGAATGAACGAAGCAGGATGTCGGCTATATCTACGCCCCCGAGCGAATTCTCCAGACAAAGCCGGCAAACCGCAATCGGGCGAGATGCGCGTATTGTGCACCGAGGCCTGTTCTAAAATAATTTATCTGGCCGCCGGGAGGAGGAGCGCAAGTCCCGACGCGATAACGCGCTGCGTGCCCGCAATCTCGATCCGCGCCCCCGATTATTGGGTTATCGAAGTTATCCGCTCGGTTCACAGACGCCAGCTTACATCCACCACGGCGAAGGATTTTAGTGGTTTAATTGCAGGGATGCGTGGAGGGGAAGAGCGTCGCGCCCGAGATATTACCGTAGGTGCAAGGAATACAGTGGTGGTAATGCAAAGCAGTATAGGTTGAGAAGATTAGCGCCCTCGAGCGGGGGGAGTTAAGAGTGTCGATACCAAAGACATGTGTACTCTATTATTTAAAAGTCACCTATCGCCTTACGAAACAGAATTAAATATATAACAGGCTGGAAATTTCCGCACGACACTATATCCGAGGGCGTTCGCTGGCTGATTTAAACGATAACACTTGATCGTGGAATTCGAAGGGAAACGAAAGGGGTGAATATTTCTGTACGCTCGAAGCGTAGGTTGTCGATTACTGGGATCTCTTATCAGATCGAGGGCCGGAAGGCCCTGAACGTAATGAATTCTCAACGAGTTTCACAATAAGTTCTATCCACGATAAAGGGGTCGGAGATTTCCCAACTCCGCTCAAAGAGGCTAGAAATATCGACGCTGAATTATCTGAAACGTCCCTCGATAACGGTCCCCGAAAGTTTCGGGGAAGCTACTCCGCGGGTTATCGCGCCAGCTAACTGATGAAGCTAGCGCGGCGAGAAGAAAAGGCGAGAAAAGAAGCTGTTGCACTGGCGTGAAAGGGAAATGGCCCGTGGAACGTCGTGCACGACGGACGGCACGTCATAATTTTTTCCCCCCGCGTCCCGTCTCGCGCCACACACCGCCCGCATGATTACGGTCGCTCGGTAACACCCAGAGATTCGTCGTGGACCGAAGTGTAATTCGTTGAAAGAGCCTATTGTGAATAAATTGAGCCGGGGCAAGGATTGGGCAGCGACCGAAGAGAAGAGTTCGCCGCGGTGTCCTCTCGCTCCGGCGTGGTTCGTTTTGTGCGTATGAAATTCCCACCGCGGCCTGCCTCTGCCCCTCCGACACCCCGTCAGCGGACCGTCAATTTATTAATCCAACGGCCACGTCGAACGACCGACGAATGATACGAATAAAAGGCCCGCAGAGGTGTGACCAGTTCTCGGGAACGCGAGCTCGGCATTGTCCCTGGTATACAGAAGTTTCCCGCGAAATCCGGGGTCGCCACTGCGGGGGCACGACCGGGCCATTTTCGGGGGCCACTCCAGCGATAATTGAGTCGGATAATTGAGGGGGACAAGGTCCTCGAACGTGTCGCCACTGTGCCACGGCTCGCTTACATCTCGGGGAACGCTGGTTTCCGCTGTAGCTGAGCATCGCCATTGTTTCCGATCCGACCAGCTTTATTTGCTCACGCGATTACAGCCTGGATCGTTATTGTATCGCTGGTAGATACAGCAGAAGGCTCGATGGAATTAATCGTGGCACGCGTTGCCTTCGTCGCTAATTGACGAGTTCAGTCTGTCCCGATCGCTTCAACGCATCGCTTCCCAATTGAATTAGCGACGCGAAGCGGCCGTTTATCAAGGAATCGGTAAACGACGTTAAGCCCGTCCACCTAAGCTGAATCATCCGGCGCACAGCGTACGCCGAGGGGTCAACGTTCGACCGCCGCGATAAGGTTAATCTACGATTTTTCGAATCTGACCGCGAACAGAGAGGAAGATCAAATTGTTTACTGGGGGCTGATGGAAGAACAATGCCGGTCTCAGACACGAGGAGAAATATCGTGGACGCTATGACAATGAGTCCGCTCTCCTCTCTGCTGCACGGCTTCGAGAGAGCTGAACCCTTCGAGCGGAAGTTGCGCGCGGCGGAAGCCGAGCTAGGTTTAGGTGAACGCGCGCCGGCCCACGATTTCGTGGGGCCTATCGCCACGATCTACACGGCTTCGAGCCTCCCTCGGAGCTTCTCTGAATGTATAAACACGAGTTCGTGCCACGAGGTTCTTCGAAACGGTGTTTAACTGTTTTAACTGTTTTGATGGAAGTGACATGCATTGCTGAGGAAGCACAGTGGAACCTCCATTATTCGATCTAGCAGGGAGACGTAACTGATTGGATAATGGGACTGCGATTTTTCTGTCGCTGACAGCTCAATTTCCCAGGTGAAACAAGGGACACGTGAACGTTAAAGCTTATACATACATGTATCTATATCGATTAGTTACATCAGCACGAAGAGTTGGAGATAAGAAACTCATCTGGACGTACTACATCTCTGCAGTATCTTATCTACAGCTTCTCCGAACAGATAAGCAGGTTATCGATGAAGTAACATCTTCGATTCGACAACTGGTATTGTCTAAATTGCAACTGAAAATACCTATGTAATATTGTTCTTTCGTAACCATTCTTCGTAATCGCATCGGTATTCCATTGAACGATGATGAGAATCGAACGAGCCCCGAAGCCCACGATTAAAGAAAGCCTCTCGGGCATTTAGCGCAAACAGCCACACTGACACGGCCTGTAAATGGAATTAACGACCGTGGAATGATAAGTGACGTCGTGGCTGGATCTGATTCGATTAGGAAGTATATTTCACCGCGAGTTCTCCCGCGGCGGTACCCACGTTCGTGTCAACGAACTGCGAAACGGGCAGTCACCGTGGAAAAAAGATCCTCCGGCGATCGTTTGCCTATTCACCGATGATTAGAGACACCCGGTATACATTGCAATGCGTGTCACGCCCACGCCTGTCGCGACAGGCGTTTGTCGGACCGACAGAAATTACTTTCAATAATGCGAAACATAGTTGGCCTAGCCATGAGCTCACGGAGCAACTGTACTTGGCAGAGAAGCAGTAAAGTATTTATCGCCGACTGTACTGTGGGAAGTTATTATTCTCTTTCAGTTATCATTCCCTGTAGGAATCTGTACGCTAAGACCTGCGAGAACCGCGGTCTCCAAATCTTTTATAAATAGATGCTTATTGAAGCTGAGGAACTTGTCGTCGCTAAAGTTTCAGAATAGTTTATGTGTACCGAATTGAGCTGGAGTGCTTCGCGCGCCCCTGGACAAGACCATTTTCGCAAAAGTGGCGGGGACAATGTAGTACATACATTTACGTACAACGGAGGGAAAAGTTACGCGGAGAAAATTTGTCCCTTGCGAGTGCGAAACTGGGTCCAACATTTTTGAAGTTCCTTTCAGATTTCAGATGACTGTTCCTACCCGTTGATACGCAGAGAAAGTTCACCGAGGCGGTCATATTTCCCCAGTCGCCGGGTACTTCTAACAACAGAAGCCAATGACACGCGTAGCATTTACGACAAGCCGCGGACGTGATTTTGTAAAACTGTGAACGCTTGGGTAGAACTGGTTATCCTTGTATTTCCGCGCTTGCTCTCGGATCGGAATAAAGATAGGCAGCAAGCAGGGGGCGCCGGTTTGCAGTCGACAAGCGTAACGTGCATCGATATTTAACCTCTGGCCGACCCCAGAAATCGAGACCATCGTCAATTCCGCGACGCGTTAGGACAATTCACATGCGCGACCTCCTATTATACACCAATTATTATTATCATCCGTTACCAGCGTCTGGAAATAGAATCCTCGGGGCCGGGTAACGTTTCGTCGGCTAGATCGCGGTCTGCGCCCGGTTTCTCGATAACTGGATTCCGAGAGCGTTCGTTTCGCGAGCTCGGCCCGCAAACGCCGACTCGCCGCGCTACCTGGGCCATAATACGATTCTCCCGTTGACGGTTCTGATCGGCGCGGCAGAGAGCATCGCGTTTCCATCGCGGCGGCCGGCAACAATACCAATTTGTTATCCCGTTAGCGGCCAGCCCGTCCGTTCTAACTCGATTCCCAAGTTCCTCGCGGAAGTTGCAGCCCGAAGGAGAGCCGGTTGCCACCGCGATCCATCGTAATACAGTCTCTTCTCCGGGCGTAGCGCGTCGGGTTGGGCTGCATCCAGCCGAGAGAGCGCAGCTGACAACGGGAATGGCAAGTGGAGCCCCGGATATGTATAATGCACCGAAACGTGCTCATGGAAGACGCTTATGCAGCGCAGAAGCCTCCGAGTCTTCCCATGTGCACACCACTGTGTCATTCCCACCATATTCACGGACCGATGATTTATATGCTAATTCCAAATGGAACACGGTATCCCGGAGTCCCTAGCTCCGGACACTTTCACCGCTCGAAACGCGGGGACTCGCACGCGTTCACCTTGAACGCCGGGGATAAGCAATTTCGTGTAATTCGGCGGAAATTCGGGGGAACGGGAGCTCTCGTCGGAGCAAACGGTTTTTCGAGGAGCTTTGAAGGTGAAATTCACGCGCGATTCCGAGCGTGATTTAATGTTTGATGTTTTGGGTCGGTTGCTTGACAAGCAATAATATTATATACGTCGCGAAGTCTTCTTAGGATATTCAAGTCGGAGGTTCTAGTTTGTAAGATACTAAGTAGAATATTTATATCTCGAACAGTCCGCGAGGAACCTTTGTTCCGGAGTGAATGTTCATCCCGGTTAGTCGTACGACAATTAAGGCTTCCATTTTTAGACCACGCGGTGGACCCTACCGAAACTCATAATCTCGAACGGACGAGGCTGGAAACGGAGAGAAAGAGAGAGAGTTAGTCATCGGCCGCACATTTGCGTTGCACGTTTTCTATGCCGCTGGTTATCATGGCGGTCTGGCGAGTATCTTAGCGAGAAAGGACGAGTGCGGGGGAAGATAACGGCCACGCCGATGGCCGATGCCCGCGGGGGCCTAGCCTAGGTTAGTCACGTACGGTACTGTTTCATTCACCTGATTGTCAGAGAAGACGCACTTGACGTTAACCCAACGGTGTGCCTTGACGGTACAGTTGCACCCGTTCATCGCGCATATCCCGGGCGGTGAACTCTCCACGTTACCAGGCAGAAATACTAGACACCACAACAACACCGACCATACGATCGCACGATCACACTTCAGCCCATCCAGGGCACTGAACACTCTCCTCCTGCCGCTCATCTTGCGATCCTCCGTCATCCCCAGGAACAAAGGGCCCCGCTGTTCCACGACCGCGATCGATCGCCTTCGATTTACGCCCGGCAAGATCTCTCCTCACATCATTTACAGCACACCGTTACTCTAACCCGCACCTCCGTCCACTTCGATCCGGATCCTCTTCGATCCCTCTTCCTCGATACTTTCAAGCGGGCCGCATCTGGATCGATCGATCACTCCGAGCTGACCGTACCAGAGGCCTCTGCCTGCACTCCGCGCGATGATCGCCGCTGCGCGAACAAAGGGGAGTGGAGAACGTGTTCCGCGATAATCTTGCACGTTTCCGGAGAGATGTGTATATCGACCGTTCTGCTTTATCTTTTGACGACTCCTCGTCAGCGAGGCGAGCGTCGCTGAGGTGAATCGCGAGGAGAGACGGCGATCGAAGGCGGGCAGGAAACTGGCTCTGGCGAGTCCGCACTCGCCGCCAGCGAGTCCAAACACGCGCGCGGACGGCTTGTTCCCGAAGAGGTGGGGCGGCTAGAGGCCAGCTGACGCGATCATGACGGAGGTTGCTTTGAAACTGTGGTCGGTGGCATGCACGATCGGTGTCTCCTCCCCACCAACAACCGTGTTCCTTGGCTTGCTACGCTCTCGCGTGCTCTCCCTCTTCGGGCTTTTAAAAGATAAAAGCCACCAGCCACGGCGGGCGCCAGAGGGGCGAAGCCTGTCGAACCGGTGTCCAAGTGTTCGCTCCCTGTGCTAAGGAAGGGCTTCCTACGGAGGGCGAGACACCGGTTTTCGTGCAGGTCCCAGGGTCGCCGCACTTTCTGCCCTCCGAGGACTGACCTTGACCAACTTACCAGGCGAATAGCTCTGTCCATCGCGAATCGCAGATCATCGTGACCGCGATTTACGTAACGCGCGTCTCTGCGCGGTTTTAACCGGGCGACGGTTGCGGGAACGCACCTGTACCTGGTCAAGTGCAACCGATATGGCTTTTGTATTTTTTTGTTCCTGTAGATTTGACTTTTATTGGAAGACTTTATCTGCGGTCTGGTCGGTTGCGTTGTATTGATCGGGATGTGGTGATACGAAGGAATAAACAACATTACGTGGCAGTCAATATCACGTTGCGTTTGATGGAAAATATAGAGGATTTGAAGGTGCAACAAGTTTAACAAGGTCGATTAGAAGCGAATGTTTGGTACTCATTGATTGGAATGTCCTAAGTATTTTCTTTGTGCCACATTGACTTTAACACCATATTGTAGATATCTAAAGGTGTAAATTCATTGTGAGACAAAAGTCTCACGTGAAACTTTAATCTCACGAGACAATTATTTTATTATTATACCGTAAACTGGGGAACATTGGCAGGACGGGGTAACATTGGCATCTACTTAACATGTATTAAAAAGGCAATGGTAAAAAATTTTATGCATTTTCACACTTGTAGTACAATCACAAACGATGCAATGTTATGATAGGGTACCTAAACCAAATTTAAAAATGTTAACTAAAGAAAATAAAATAAAACAATTATAAAAATATAAAATAAAGTGCATTGAATATAAAAAGAAACAAATTTAAGTGATTATATAAGTTCAGAGGTGGTAAAACTTTAAATTTTTAGTGCTATTTATATATAGACCGTTTATTTTGAAAGTGGTGTAAGTCCATTTTTTGAAAAAATTAGATATCACGTAATTCATGCTTAATTTAATGTAAATTTTTTATGTATATAATTTTCTCGAAACAAGAGAAAATGGACTTACACCACTTTCAAAATAAACGCTCCATATTATGCGCCAAAACGTGTATTAAAGAAGGTTATGGACAAAAATTGTATGCATTTTGACACATGAAGATTTGCATTCACAAAAGATGCAATGTTATGATAGGCTACTGAAAGCAAATGTAAAGATGTTAATTTTGTAACAAAAACATGCCATTGCTCCCCCCGTTTACGATATTATTTTTTAATTATTTTGGCATTTGTCAAAATAACAAGTTTCATGATATATTTTCAAGAATCTCATCTCTCGCGACTGTTTCCATTATTTACATTTAGTTGTTGCTGAAATATTTCTCGTATAAAATCTCATCGTGGACTCGCACCTTTTTTACACGGTACAAAAATCTCACAAATTGGGATTCAAGCACCTAACTCCAATTTAAGGAGTTAATGTGCTCTGTCGACATAAATTCATCACCCTCCGCGGAGCCTTCATCTTCCTTTCCGAAATTCCGCACAAAGTAGCGCTGTAATAATCTCAGCTTGAAAATTAACAGAAAAAGAAGTGCAGCGAGAGTGGCGCGGAGCGACATATACGCTTCCTTTATGGCCTGTTCGTAGAAAACTCGAAAGCCAACGGCGGTACGCACGCCGCCGTAAAAACGAGACGGCCCGTCCTCGAAAGCGTCCCTTCATAGCCAGGTCGCTTTTCATGGTAGACGGCGTTTCCCTAAAGCACTATGCCCCTCCTGGCTCTTCCCTTTATGAGCAGAAGCCTGGCCATTTAATTTCCCATGAGAAATTGCGCGTGTCCGCGCAGCTACGTTCCGCCCTGTCCGGCTGCGTCACACATGCGAGACGTCCACTCATTCATAACGCTCTTCTCAAACCAGGAAGCACCTGACGCCAGCTGAAGTGGCCATTTCCGAAATGACCACGTGCTGACCATACGTCACATCAAGGCTGACCTTAAAGCCGCCCTCCCAGCTCCCGGCCAGACGATCTTTCCCGATACGATTCGTCCAGACATTCGATCTCGTTTCACATGCCCCCATCGATCTTCTTCCGTCTCACGTTACCTGGGCCAATCGGTAAAACGAGACCTACGCCAAGGATACTTCTTGGTCCCGGTGTCAGGGAATACGTATCGACGTTTGCGATGGAGAAATCTTACCGTATCTCCCCCTCTCTCCCTCGGTTCGCTTGTATCGCATTCAGAATACGATGGATCGTTGTTATGGATAAAACTAACTTTATTCCACTTTGAGATAAGAGCAGTTTCTCAGAGAATTTAATTAGCTATTAATACCTCGTTAATACCCCGAGGAAGTATTCCATACCAAGAACATTTACTACGCCTACATGTCTTACGACGACAGATCCATCGTACAAATCGTCAGTCTAATTTTCCAGAGTGCCATCCGAGGATTCGTATTCCATTTATACAATTACAGGCGCTTACAATTAATTGAATGCTGCGAATAACGGTTCAGGAATTCCAGTTTACTTCGCGTCAACGTCTCTATTAAATACGCGCGAAGGCTCGCTCGATACCGGTTCGATTGGACGTCACCTCGAAAGCAGCCGGGTTAAGGGATCTGAAAGAAGTCGCTCCTGCAATCCGTCAGGAGCAACGTCAGTTATAGTGTCATGATCGCGTGTAGCCATGGAGCGCGTCGCTTTGGGCGAGCTGCGGGGAACAGAATTGCGATGTGATTGCGCCTTATTAGGGATGAGTTCGACGATGACTCGCTAGGGGAAACGGCGATTGTCTGGCTGGCAGAGGAGCATCGTCCTCTACTCGTGATCTACCCAGACGAGATCCGCGGAACGGAGCGCCAATTAGGGGCATTGCAACTCGGAGGCTCGTTCCAACGAGTCGGCTACCTGCGATGCTCGTGGCCTCGTTCGGACCCACTTTTTCATCTGCAGCGATACTCGCACTTTTTATAGATATCACGTTGCAGCTCTGCTGTACGTGGCCATAAACTCGGACCATAACGCGAAGGGAAAAAGTTTTTAACTTCCATTTCTCGGAGATTTGTCTTTTCGCCAGGCAGTCTTTTATTGCCTTAGTGCGTAGAACGAGAGAGACTGCGAATGAGCAAGGGAGACCGATTGTCCCCTCGCACATCGCGAGATTACTGTCATTTAGCACTCCTGGTTACCAGTAATAGCAGTTGATTTCGGTGTAAGTGTTGGTATAAGTTAGTGTAGGTGTAGGAAACGTAACAGTTAATAAAGTAGTTGTAAGTGAAAAGTAAAGTTTCTCCCTCACTTCTACGTGTACACGTTGGAAAGAGCTTAGGAGACTTTTCTGTTTACACTCAAAGTTCATGTAGCATAGCGTAATCGCAGGATTTTCTTTGCTGTTTTCAGTTGTCACTCGAACGAGCGACTCTTTCTACGGGACTTCGTTTCCTGCACGACTGGTACCAGCGGGGGTCGCCTGGCAAGATGGTTGCAACCAGACAGTTTCGTGGATCCGTCGAAATGCGAGGCACTCTATTCAAAAGACGAAATGAAATGCGGATGGCCGGCCATCGTTACCATACTCACGAGGGATCAGTACGGAGATGTCGTCCATGTGCCCAACTTAAAGGTATTACTACTGAAACCGAGCTTTGTCACTAGGTACGTTTATGTTGGAGCTGCGATAATAGCGAAGAAAAAGAAATATTTCTTTCTCGACGCTTTTATCAAACTATATCTGTTTTATATAGCTAATTTTAGTTCTAATATTTCTTGCTTTGGGGTTAGGTTGCAAAACAGCAGGTATGCTGAACCTCGCCTTTTATCCCTTAATTCATGTGAATTTGTGATGAATAAAGACGAATTATTATTATTATTATTATTATATAGTAAGCGTTGCTCTGCTTGTTGCTCCAATATAAACACTTCCATTATAAATCAATATAATGTATTTCAACGCTTCGCTCTTATCGCCGCTTTAATCGTTTATAGCAGCCTCAACATAAACGTACCCTTAGAAAAACGAGATTTCTTCGATCTCTCCCATCAATTACCAATTTAATGTAGACACAAAGTTCGAGCTACATTAAATTATCCCGAAGCAATTGTTCACCGTGTCGTTATTTATCGATATAAAAGAAATAAGAGTCTACTGGCAAACGTTCAACAGGTCGAGGTAAAAGCAGTTCCTATAGACAAGATGGACTTAGCAGATTCCGATCAAGGGAGAAAAGTTCGACGAGTTTCTCAGCCGGATCCGATGACCTTCGGTGGCCACCCTCAGCCATCCTTGGACGTACCGTACGAGGTCACGATCAACAATAAGACGTGCTTCTACGCGATCACCATCATGAAGGCTTATCAGAACTACTCGTTCGAGGAGTTAAGGTTCATGTCACCGGCCATAAAGAGATCCAGCGAGAGCATGTTGGTAAGACCTAATGGTGATGGGAGCTACAGCGCTACCTGGACACCCTCGTCCGTTGGATGGTACTCCCTTATGATCACAGTGGACAGCTACAGCATGGAGAATGTGAGCACTACACTCGGCCATTACCGTGTCCTAAGGAATTGCCCATAATTCTTTATAACGTTCCCCGCTTTCCGCCAGAGTTACAAAGTGGAGGTGAAGGAACCACCGCAGGGCATGCAGCCTCCGACGCAGAATATCGTGAAGAAGCCTCAGCATCAGCCGAGCAGGCTGCGGAAATTTGTGACGAAAAATAGCGCGGGCTTGAGGATCAGAGCGCATCCTTCCCTTCAGAGCGAGCAAATTGGCTTCGTCGCAGTGAACGACACCATAGCCTTCATAGACGAGGTAAGTACATTTTCTTATAAAGCTTCGATTTCCTACGGTAGCATTTTAACGGTCTACCGTGGTGTGTCCTTCCTTAATAATCGCGCTATCGTGTTCCGTTCCTGTAGATTCATAACGACGACGGTGTTTGGTTACGACTGAACGCGGAAACGATAAAAGACTACTGCAGTAGCAGTCACCTGGAAGCCTGGTGTCTCCAGTACAACCAACACTTAGGAAAGACATTGCTCCTTCCAGTGGAAGAACCGACGTTGGTTCTGGATCAAGTGATCAAGGAAACCATTTTCCGTAAGAGGCCCGAGGTGGTCGACGAGTACGTACATTAACGCGTTGCCTTGTCCACCGCATTCTCAACCTGATCTCTTAACTCAGCTCCTCCTTTCAGTAAAAGAAAAACAGTTACCTTTGACGCTAGCAGGAGCATGGTGGTCGTAAAGTGCGGCGCATCCGGTCACAATATTAGAAGCAGGCCAAGTTTAAAGGCGGCGCCAGTGGGGATGTTGGCTCACGGAAACGCGGTTACAGTTCAAGAATACGTAAGTCTCGATAGCCATCGTGGTGTCTATAGACGAAGATCGAGGGAAGGTTTGAGTAAAAAAGCTTTGTTTACAGTTTGCCAGCGGCGAAGGTACTTGGGTACGGATCGATGACGAATCGATGTCCAAGTACTGCTTCGACCGGGGCAGAGTGGCCGAGGGTGAGGCCTGGTCCCTCGCCATTAATAAACACGGCGTGACTTACATGAAGATCGAGCAAGATCTCGAGAACGATCCGATGGAAAAGAAACCTGCCGTACCAGATCCGTCCGTTTCACCTAATCATAAAGGTTTCGATTTCTCCGTGCCTTCCGTGAGTCACGAGGGCTTCAATTTCACCACGCAGACTTACACGCCGGGCACCGGGGAGTCCGGGGAGGGCAGCAACACCAATCCATTTATCTTCGGCTCCTACATTCAGCACGATTCACCAGGTACGTATACGATCGGATATTAATCCCATCTCCTCGCGTAACACGAATTTTCGTTCGACAATGGCTTAATGCTCGTCGCAGGAAGCGACAGACTGATGTCAGACAAGACCGACGTTTCGCCAAAGTTCTCCAAGCCCCATTCCAAAGAGCGGGTCGTAAAAGAGAGGGAGAGGGAAGGTGGCGGCGGGAAATTCAGCGTTCTGCAGAAGTGGCTGAGAGGCGACGACAAGTGCCACGGGGAGAAGAAGAGTTCGCCTGGCAGGTGACTAGAAAGAATGAACGACAGGACAGGCGCAGCTAGATTAGTTTCGTCATATAGTTTTGGCATTTGCAGGGATTTTTCCGAGTTCGTCGGGGTGTCCGTGAAGGAGCTGGTGAAAGCGATGGGGGAAAGCCGAGCGAACGGGAACGGTGCCACGCCGCCGGAGACGCCGAGGAGATTGTCGAGAAGTTCGTCACCAAAGAATCCCCAAGGTGGGTCACCAAGATTTCACAGCCCGTCCTCTAGCCCGGTTCCGATACCCGGTACGTATACCATACTAGCCATAGTCAAACGAACCGCTGCTCTACTCAACAGATCTTTACATTATTTTTCTTTTTTTTTTCTCTCTCTCTCTCTCTCTCTCTCTCTTTCTCTATCTATCTCTCCACCTATCTATCTCTATCTCTCTCTTGGTGGTCTCATTGTTAATCTCATACATTCATGTGTGTATCTTACTTCACACTTTCGGCACCGTAACTGGTCTGAGGAGGGAATCATTTCAGAAGCTGAGAGACCCGATACTGACACTTGTAAGACTGTATAGCGTCCCACAGACGTTTTTTCTAATCTGTGGAATGGATATACGTTATTTATATACATGTACATTTAGAGTAAACCGTTATTAAGTCTTACTATTAAGCCACGCCTTTTTGTTTCTGATTATTATCTATTCTAGTCGATCGATATGGTCTTAGGCTATAAATATATAAAACGGACGTTTATTGGATTAGTTATAACAAACTAGTGATGTTGATCTTAGCTGGGTCCAGTCGGCAGCCAGTTGGTTCTGGTAATTGCCTCTTCCCTCCTGCTGCTCATGCACCAGGTACTCTCTCCTTTCCTACTGAACATAATCCTCGGTCTTTACAGTCGAGAATAGTGTTTATAGTGTTTTGTGTCGTTGAAACTACGTATTCACTTCACACTTTCTCACCGGTTACTGTTCTCAAGCAATGTAATGGCACAGTAGATTTCTATTTATTCGAAGAGCCAACTGCATGCATATAATTAGTTCTTGGACATGTACAGAGCATAATTCTCTTGATGCACGTACAACACACCACACACACGCGCAATCAAGTTACACTTCTCTTGAATTAACGAGCCAAATAGTGCGTACTAGTACACGCAGAGACGTTTTAGTAAAATAGACGCGTATTCTTTAGTAAACATAGAGCATATCACATGTAAATTCTACAAATGATGGGAAATTGTCAGGTGGGAGAAGCTTCATAGGAGGGGGAGACAGTATCAATAGCAGCCCTGTGCTCTGTGGCTCCCCCCGAAGTGTCGGCCTCTCCCCATTAGGTAAGAACAACAGCACACTAATACTCTAACTCTACACCGACATCAAGCTGTTTCTTTTATCACGACTGCATAATACATTTTTTTTTCAACGATGAAATTATTTGATATCCACCATTCGTTCACATCGAAGTCGCACGAAATTAATATTGCACGAACTTAATGCATACTATTATATATTCTCCGATCTGTATATTCATCGGTTTTAAGAAGCAAGACGAGGTAGCAATACCCTTGCAATAGAAGGCAGAGAGATTAGTTCTATCTTTCACCAGAGCTGCAATCGTCCCCTATGACGAACCGTGCTTTTTCCCTTTCAAGTGTCGGGCGGCATGGTAGACAGCATCACGTCTCAACGGCGGGGGTCAACGCAAAGCGACACCAGTGCGTTGGTCAGTAGTCTAACCAGGGATCCTTCGCAGTCTCCCAGCGCTGTCAGCACAACGGCTAATACCCGTGACCTCTCTCCAAGTCCAAGTTGTAGTTCTTTACATATGAGGTCCGAGGGTAGCATAGCTAGTCCACCTGACACGCCGAAGAAAGATGACGGGGTAAGTGATCGACTATTTATTTTCCAAGGAAAAGTGAATCACGAGATAGAAAATGATGTTGAACATTTGTTTCTCAAAGGATTCTCAAGAAAGCCCGCGAAAAGTCTCTCAAGCACAGACTCAAACGAGTCCGGAGAGCGCGACCACAGCCATGAAAGGCCACTTCAGTATCGGCACTGTTGGTCTCAAAGAGGACCGCCATTCACCGAAGCTGAGCCGAAGAGATCACAGCAAAGTAGTGAAGACTCGGGCGAAACGCGCGATGTCTCCGGTCAGTTCGCAGCAAAATTCCAATCCAGGTCGGCCGTTAAACTTAAGCAAGGAGAAAGTGAAGGATGCCATCAGCCCGTCGGTGGCAGAATGTCTGAGGGCCGTGTTTGCGGCGTTCCTCTGGCACGAAGGGATCGTACACGACGCTATGGCGTGCGCCAGCTTTCTGAAATTCCATCCCAGTCTACCAAAGCAAGGCGCTCTCGTCGTGACCAGACAAACGATGGTGCAGTCAAACGATAAGCAGAAGCAAGAACAGAAGGCCAGGCAAAGGCACTCCGTCGAAGTGACCAACGCTGGCAATTATCTGCACATTCAGCCTAGCACGTTGGAGACTCTGACGCGATCAGCTGCGAACGCGAACGCGAACAGAAACAGGAAGAAGCAGGAGACTACTATCAAGGAGGAGGTCCAAGCGAATGGAAAACTCGGTTCTCTTCCAGAGTTTCAGACCGTTGCGATTCTACCACCTGCTTTGAAGAGCTTGGTGTTCTTGTGGGAAGAACTGAGCACCAGTTGCCTCCAAACCATAGACCACGAGTCGGTTCTACCGAGCCCAACGCAGATGCAGACGATGAAGCTTAGTAAACGGCCGATGCCAGAGAAACGGCCCCGCGAGGACAAACTGAAAGAGCGTGAGAAAAAGGAGAACAGAAAGAAGAAGGATTGGAAACCGGTTAGCAGGGAGAATGGGGCCGAAGTGCTAGGTGGAATAGAACGGGAAACAATTTGCGAGTTGTGCGGTCTGATGTTTCCGCATCCAGTTACTTATCATATGAAGATGATGCATCCTGGTTGCGGGTGGCACGCAGGTGGGAAGGGGTACAACAGCGGAGGAAATTATTGCATTGGCTGGGCAGGAAACTGTGGCGATGGCGGAGTGGGTGGAAGTTCGTGGTACCTCATCTGTGACACGTGTCGCGATAAGTATCTCAGAGCTCGGAAGCTCAAGCTCGCCAAGAAGTTCTTAACAGGGATGTCGAAGAAGAAGAACGGATCTGGCAAGATCATGTCGCCGATTAACAGTCCGAATGGAAATGAAACACACATTGTAATGAAGAACAACGCCATGTTCCTGTTGGACCTGGCCAGTGCTTCTGGTTTAAACATTCCAAAACAACAAAGACGACCGTCCCAGACGTTGTCATCCGTAGCTGAGAATTATAGTCCTCCAGAAGCAACTGGGCCGTTCCCACCAACCGGACCATTTCAGTGTTTACAAGCTCTAGGAGTTCACAATTCGCAAAGTCACGATGAGAGGTACTATGAAGAGACATTGAAGCGCCAAAATGGACATCAGAGTTACGAAGGGAACAATGGCATGTTTAACACTACGAACGGCAGGGTAAGGTATTAAGGATTTGCTATGGTGTTTCCGTCAGTGAATGATTCTTCTTTGCAGCCCTTGTCAGAATACCCTATGAGTGACAGTGATAGTGAAAGTGGTAAAGGTCGTGGAATCTTTCACCGGTCAGTGTCGATGTCTACTGGGGCTCCCTGGACCAGAAACTCTAACGACGGCAGGGTTGTCATGATGAGGAAACGGAATAACAGTAGCAGCGAAATGAACAATGGTACCTAAGGAACTAAAAGCTTGCGCTTGATATCGTAGCTTGATAACTGTAAATTGAGATTTCTTTCTTATACAGATGCAGGTTCGTCTCTTCTCTGTTATCCCTCTGCAGCGCTTCAGAAGTTGGTACCATCAATGGACCAGTCAGCTATTGTGTCCACGAGTCAAGCAGAAGCAACGAAAACCGTCAGAATAGAAATTCTCATGAGACCAGTGATGCTATTCGTTCTTCAGCAACACAACTTGCAACATCTACAGCTGTCTATGAAGCAAGCGCTGCGCCGAGCTTCGTGCCGAGTTTACGCGATGCAAGCGTTGAATTGGTTGCTGAGAAGTGTCACCCAACCGATATGTCTTCATGATTTACTTTGGTGGTTTGTTGCATCTCTGACGCCGGTTGTACCGCCAGATATTGCGGACATGAATGAGGAGGATAATCGGACAGAGAGGAAAGACGAACACGTAAGTCTAATGATCGATCGAATCTTGATGGCTCTTCGAGTAATTTTTTAAGCATTCATGTTCAACATTAATACGAGCCACCATTCGTTTTTAAGGACATGGTTGGTGTGTGCGAACATCCTTTGAGTGATTTAGTGATAGCAGGCGAATCCGTAAATCCATTACCAACAGTTTTTCATACATTGCTACAAACTATTGCTGATCTCATGCTTCTACCACCACTTGGTAAATGTATTATAGTATTTACAGCCTCTGTTCAATGCTTACTCTATCAGGGACTAATTTTATACATCGATTTTCAGGGTCACCGCTACAGCAAGCCGCTATTCGATGCTGGGGCATCAAGTTCACCCCCGCGGATCACATGTTTCTCCACAGAAGCCATGTGTTCAGCAATATTAGTAAAATACTCTCGAGGTCTGAAGAAGAGGATGACGTCACAATGAGCATGCACGAAAGTCATCAATCGACCCACTCCCAGCACGTGACTGGCTGCGTAGAAGTTTTGAAAGACTTGACATGGGGTATTGAAATTAAAGCTTCGAGTAGGCAGGCGATGATCGGAAGCTTGACCGATAATTCGACAGAGACATTCTGGGAGTCTGGCGACGAAGACCGTAATAAGACTAAGACGATCACTATTATCTGTGGCGCTCATTCACTTCCACGGATGGTGTATATTCACATTGATAACTGTCGCGATTTAACGGTAAGATCGGTAATGAAATTTACGTGTTTCGTGATAATAATTTGGTACTTATTACGCTTGCGTTGTAGCACAAGGTATCCAGTGTAACGTTTCAATCCGGTAACAATGTAGACGAAATGGTTAAGTTAAAGACCGTGGAAATTGAAAGTCGATCAGCTGGTTGGATCAACTGTCCTATTATGGGTAATTTTATTATATGTTCTTAATTACATCTCGAATTCATCAATAATACTAAAGCTATCTTTTCGGTAGATCCTCGCCACGTTGTGATGGGTCTTGAATTAAAGGGCCCAGACAATTCTCTACGGATACGACAAATAAGAATTTTAGGCGAAGTTGAAGGAGAATCCTTGAAATTTGGAAAGCAATTGAGTACGCAAACAATTCAACAAAGGAATTGTGAAGCCGAGACATTGAAAGTGTTCCGTTTAATTACTTCTCAAGTAAGTTATTGTTATTCATTTATCAGTGTGATGTAATCCATGTCTAACAATTGATCGCCGTTCATCAGGTTTTTGGCAAACTTATACAAGGGGAACAACAGCAGCAGCAGCAAGTGGAATCTGCAGAGGGAATTAACGAAGACTTGGAGGATAGTAATGATCTTCGTGAACATATGGTTGGAATCTTGTTCAGTAGAAATAATCTGACACATTTACAAAAGCAAGTTTGTACGCACATCGTTCAAGCTATTCGAAAAGAAACTGTTCGCTTGAGGGACGAGTGGGAAGTATTCCAGTGTTTACCATCACCTGTTATTAGTTTGTTGAGTGACAACAGCGACTTGACAAAAGCAGCTGACACGTATTGCTTTGAAATGCTGTCTATGGTCCTTGCTTTAAGCGGAAGTTCTGTAGGACAGTATTATTTGTCCCATCAGTATGGATTATTGAAGGATTTATTAAGCTTGTTGCACACAGGATCAGCTAGAGTCCAGCGTCAAGTATGTATTATGTTCCTTATAGGTTCTTACTTTAACTCTAAGCTCAATATTTGAGAATGTTTTCTATTTAATCTTTTTAGGTAACGTCCCTCTTGAAAAGAATTTTACCCAAAATCAAGCCAGAAACATTAGCTAATGTTATTAGTGTCAAACGATTGCCACCCACAGACTTCAGCATTGTGTCTGCAGCAAACAATGGTTTCACTAATGCTACAGATTTTGATGAACATGCTCCAGGAATTCTGGATGTTTTCTTAAGTTGCATTGCCAAAGCATTAACGGTCCAAGTTAAAGTGAAAGGAAAGGAAAACAATGGAAAGGCTCTACAGACTGTTTCTTTAGCATCTAGTATTAATTCGAAGAACGACGTTGGGGCGAGGTGGTGGTTAAGGGGGCGCATGACTCGAAAATTGGCTGAAGTGATAATTCAATTTCTAAAAGACATGGCATCGGTAAGTGTTGGGTAAATTCAATTTGCAGCGTGTAACCTGTCGTTCATTACTAATATCTTTTTCAGGGTAAATTATCAGAAGCATGGGCATCGGTAACCAAAGCAGCTATTGCCGAGAACATTTTGAATCTTACCAGATTGGACGAGAACAACCGAGATCCCACGGAATGCCTCCGAAGTCCAACATTGTGGCTAGCTCTCTCCTCTTTATGCGTATTGGACTCGGATCACGTCGAAAGGCTGTCCTCTGGCCAATGGAGTGGTTCGGAGGGGCAGCCACCACCACCTAGAGTAACATTATTCGAATAATTTAATGGATCAGTTGTTTATGCTTTCATAAATTTAACATTATATACTTTGTCCATTTAGCCGACATGCAGTAATCACGATGACGGCGAAACGACAGCTATCATCCAGTGCAACGCATGCGGCAATTTGTGCGCGGAGTGCGACAGAATTTTGCATTTACACAGAAGAACACGAAAGCACGTGAGGCAAGTTTGCAAGGAGGAAGAGGAAGCTATACGAGTGGATCTTCACGAAGGTTGTGGACGAACAAAACTGTTCTGGGTCCTGGCGCTTGCCGATAGCAGAACGTTGAAAGCGTTGGTAGAATTTCGCGATGGTTCGTCAAGAAAACCGGTGGGCGCTACGTCGGGAATCTGCAGATTTTGCGGTACCACTGGGAACACAGGGTTGTTGGCAATAGGAAACATATGCGCGGACCACGAGTGTCAAGAACATGCTAAGAACGCGTGCAGCAAAGCGCACCCGTGTGGCCACATTTGCGGAGGTGTTCGAAACGAGAGGACTTGCCTACCCTGCTTACATAGATGCGTTGCAGGCGGCGATCTGAAACAAGACGCTGACGATATGTGCATGATCTGCTTCACAGAAGCTTTATCAGCCGCACCGGCTATTCAATTGCAATGTGGCCACGTTTTCCATTTGCATTGCTGCAAACACATCTTAATGAAACGTTGGGTAGGGCCCAGAATAACTTTCGGCTTCTCCCTTTGTCCAATTTGTAAAGTACCGATGGAGCATCCTACTTTGACCGACCAGTTGGCGAGTATTAAGGAGCTTTACGAGGACGTCAGAAGAAAAGCCTTAATGCGACTGGAGTACGAAGGATTGCACAAGTAAGTGTCAGGCCAGAACGAGTGCCAGATAATACGTATCGATGGTTACACTGGTTTTGCGCGTTACAGGGTTGATGCGGCGTATGGTGCAGGCGGACGACATCATCCAGATCCTGCGGCATACGCGATGGAACGATACGCGTATTACGTTTGCTATAAATGTCAGAAGGCCTATTACGGTGGCGAAGCACGATGCGATGCACAAGTTGGTGGGGAAACATTCGATCCTACGGAATTAGTCTGTGGAGGTTGCAGCGACGTGGCAAGGGCTCAGATGTGTCCGAAGCACGGGGCAGACTTCCTAGAGTACAAGTGTCGGTATTGTTGCTCGGTGGCAGTCTTCTTTTGCTTTGGAACTACCCACTTCTGTAAACCCTGCCACGACGATTTCCAACGAGTCACCACCATACCCAAGAGCGAATTACCATTTTGTCCTGCAGGTAAATCTACTTTCCAACACCCCTAATCTTAACCCCTCGCATACTAACAACGATTCAGTCTCGTGACCGAGTTGAAGAAGATAGATAGCTACTCTATAATAGCGACGCGAGCAGCGTTAGAAGCTTGTAATACTAACTGGTATGAATATTTAAATGTTAACTCTTCTCCAAACAGTAAAAACAGTACAGGTTCAGACACGTGAATTTAATATGCAAGGGGTTAATCTGCATCCTTGAATTTGATTTTTCAAACTTTATGTGACCATGATACGCGTTTCATTAGGACCTAAGGCAAAGCAACTCGAAGATGAGGAGTGCCCATTGCACGTGAAACATCCACCGACCGGAGAAGAGTTCGCTTTGGGTTGCGGTATTTGCCGCAACGCGCACACTTTCTAAACATTTCCACTAACCAAATAGAGGACACGAATTATATCACAATTTATACCCGAGAAAATGGAATCTTGTTGGATCTAATCAATGCAACTATTTAATTAATGCAACCAGGTGGACGTATATATAGCTCGATACCGAGCATCCACGACTAACATTTACGTAAGCGTCTCTACTTGCAGTAAGGGCTATGTGTATATCGATTATCGAGAATTCTTCAAATTATTGCAAAAGTGGAATTGACGCGATGTAATGATGGAAGAAGAACGGAGTCCGAATAGTCTGAACTGAGTAGCTACAATCATAAGTGAGAATCTGATGATGCGTGGAACTTATAATACTTGTTAAGTATTACGTAAGTCGTTTTTATTGGTGATTTTAGAAATTACTGAAACGTCGTAGAGATTGCCGGGAGAGAATTTTGTGCGTGTATCAAACTTCCATGCAGAAGCAAACATTGAGAGCTTACACGTGCATAAAGTCATACAAAGTGTAGTGAATTCTTTGGTAAATTATGCTAGACATAAGCGTTTAAGATTAATATATATATATATAAAGTAAAATAATATAATTCTCTACGCTACTTAAGAAATATTTAATTATTATAGACAATGATCCTAATAAGTTGTGCATGTAGGTAAATTATGTATGTGAAAGAAGTGTGTTATTTAAATTTTGTGGATTAAATTGTGAGGAATACATCAATTAAAACAGAAAAAAAAAGAAAATCGGATATGAGATTATAGCCTGTGCTACACGGCACGAGTAAACGTACGAATTATCGTCATTTAAACTAGCCATATAAATCGTGCATTTCTCGTCTTTTAAACATTCATTTGATTTTGTACTTTTCCAATGGAATAGTATGCGTACCGTCACGCCTCCGGCGATATTTATTTAATTGTCAGCGTAGTGCCTTGTGCCACACGCGCTGTCCGCGGAAACCATGGAATCACTCCGTACATTCGTATACGAATGAAACGTGTGAACAATAATCGCGCGTCGAGCGCCCGATTGTTATTATTTGTGTTTCAATCTTGCGCAGATTAAATGAAAGTAACGATTGCAACAGATACGATCTTGTCCTTCTTTCTGATCACCTGTCGTCCCACAACCCGCTCCATTCGGAAATGGCGTCGAAGGGGTTCGAGAATCAAAAGCGGCGCACTTTTCGACTGCTGTATGTGATCGATCCAAGATGGCGGCGCACCAGAGCGCCGCGACACGGCAGTTTGCCTTAAGCAGTGCGAGGTGTAACGTGTGTGTGTGCGCGCGATCCTGACGTTTTTCGCCTCGATCAGCGGTAAGTAGCCTTTATTTACGAGTCGTGCAACAATAGTTACATAATTCCCAAGTCGCGTGAGCCGTGTGCACACGCCGTTGGTTAGCCATTGGCGGGAAATATGCGTATTCTGGGGGGAAACGAACGTTCGTCCGCTCGGTCGGAGATGATCCCCTACGCACGTTCGTGCCACCCTGCCAGCACTGCTGTCAACTCGGTCTGTTTATTTTTACCACGAATTGCTGGCAATTACAAGCCGGCCGATAGATTAATTGAGCGAAATTAAACGTCTCCTTCCTTCGAAGGAGTATCGTTTCAGTCAAGTGTTTCCGTTAAACGAAGCGTACCCGTTCTATCCACAATCAAACAGTCTATACAAAAAACAATAAACCGATCACCTCTGTTCGATTCGCGCACGCATAGCCTGCGCCCCTCTGACTCATGGTCCCCGGGAATATTTCGTGGAAATTGCACTGTCGCGGCACGAAATTCAGGCTAAGCTGTCGTCTGCTCTTGTCGATACTTAACCTCACTTCGTTCACTTGACTTGGAGTGCTGTCACGTTATAGCCTAGTTGAAGGTTGCACAGTCCTCGAATTCGGTAGTCGATACTGGATGCAGTACACAACGCCTCTCTGTTTCATTGTACCGCTACACGAAACAACAGGACCTGCCTAAATCGGTCGTTAACGAGCATTCCTGAACATTACAGTACGCCGAGGTGTATTGAATATATTCCTCCGCCGGCGCGATATACTGATTGCGAGTCGAACGATATAAAGCTTCGATATTAACTACCCTGTTCGCGTGAGTCACGATGAAAGTCAATGCCGCGATTCCGGTGCAATAAATTACTGCGCTGAGCTCTGGGAGAATCACGGAACGGGTCCAAGTTTATTGCGCGTGCGACCAGACTGTTAATACGAGAACAATGAGTCGAGGGTACTCGTAACTTTCTGCATTTCCGATAATTCGCGGGTTTGTTATTGCCGCTGGGGATACGTATCGGGTACATTTGTAGCAAATCGGTGGCGTGTTATGGCGATAGAGAGGGATGTGCTTGGCAATCACGTCGTTCCAGTAGGGAACTGCGCTTCGCGGGAGCCGTTTCGATTCACGTGAAACTGGTTTTAGACACGTGCGTACCACGCGGCCTAATGCATTTCACGCATCTCACGCACCCGAGCGTCGGGCACGCGCCTGTCGCTCGCGAGTCCTGGCACGCACACGATCGTTCACGCTCACGATTAGTGATGGGACCAAGTTTGATACACTCCTGTGAATAGCAATCATTCCCTAGATAAGATCCATTTCGTCGGAATCGATATACAACTTCAACCTATTTCCTTAGAGTTTGATTATGTCAAAAATACTGCTCTTATTTCTCGAAGTACTCGGGTAGAGTTACAACACATCTCACGAGGTTTCGATATTAGAATAGTTGTGATACACTTGGTCCCATCACTACCGACGTTACACTTTGCCAGTAACACAGATGACTCGGTCTCGTCTGTTTCCGTTTTCTCGGAAACGTGTTACTCACGCTTCTAAGCGCAGTAGACCGGCTTTGACGTTACTTCTACATCCATTTTATTGGGTTTACCACGTGTTTCCACCTTCTCCATTTTTTTCCACTTAATTTGCGTCAAGGTCCATAGGTATAATTGTGCGAGCAGCTTGTGAAGAAACGAAAGTCACCGTCGTTCAGGTTCGGTTAACTTGACGATGTTCGGGGTGAAACCAGAATACCCGTGTGATAGTTAGCTGAACAGTAATCCCTCCGAATGGTCGATGATGGGACCGCGTCGCGATTTGAGTCAACCCGGAAACCAGTTTCGGCGGGAGATCATTTCGTCCCGTTACTTTTATTGATACCCATGCGTTGCACCACACAGTGCCATATGTCGTGGCCGATACCTGTAGCTACGGTGCCGGTTATTTACGTGGAACTTTCATCGTTCCATGAGTGAAACCGAGTGCGGTCGGTCTTAAATTCGGAATGTAAACGCGGCCGTTGCACGCGCATTATCTTCTTCCTTTTCCTCTTAGACTTTTTCTTTCCTTCTTGGCAGCAAAGTATCTACACGGCAGGCATTTAATTCCTCTCCGTTTAATTCTTTTTACGTCACTTTCCCGAGGTTTACGATTGAGTTCAGGCCCCGCGAGCAATCTTTATTCAACAAATCTTCTTCAGTCCTGGACATTAAGATTTTTACCCGAAGCAGCAGAATGGTTTACTATTTAAATAACTTTTGCTTATTCGAATATTTAAATGGAATATGTTTAAGTATATTATTTTGGTACCATCTTGAAACCGGTAACGGAGTTGCGTGGAATGGTGCTAATTGTCAGCTGTATTACATAGCTGTAGAATATTTCTCTTATTCTCTAATTTAAGTTTCGTCGAATAAGCAGCCTCTCTGCTAATGGGGATTTCGGTGCTTGGATTCTTGCACTGTAATGGGAAGTTTACCTTGCTTTCTTTAGTGCGTCTTTTTATTACATACTTAATTAAACAAAATTAGCAGACATAACTGCTTGCGTAAGCACGCACCGAGAAAGAAGTAAACGCGCCTAATTATCTCATGCAAACATAGTTACCGAACTTGTACCGGACACACTGGAAGGAATGCCGAACTCGTTGGCATTTCGCGGCACAGTTTGCGACACTCAAATTATTCCGTCACGATTTTAAAAGCGAATACAATTTTTACATACCTATATTTCGTGAGTGCCACCGAGATAATGACCACGCTTGATTATACGCTTCCGTTACATTCCGTTGATAGAGCAACAGTCCACTAGTCGGCGTTCTCTTACAAGTACACTGTATACACTTTTTCCATAAATAATTCTTTACCTGGAGCAATCAGAAAATTGCCTCGTTTCCTTCGTCACAAAATACTCCATTCCGATTACAGTTTCCTGTTACACAATTCCCCTAGATCGAACTACACGCGAGATTCTTCATTCACGCGTTTGTGATTGAAGAACCGTGTCGCTCTTATCAGCCGATGACTCACGGACTAGGATCGTCCTCGCTAATTAGTGGTACAGCCCGAGCAAATTATTCGTCGAAGAGCTCGCTCGAAATCTATTTGCAGATTCGAAAACCGGATAGATCTTACGCCCTGAAGTTCCTGAATTTTCAGCTCGACCTCCCTATTTCCTCCTTGCTCTGCGCGTAGAAAGTTGAAAACGTGCAATTAATGCGTCGGCCGGCACCTCGAGTGCATTAATTGGACGCGTGTCGCCCACAGCGACGAATGACCTAACAAATTATCCTCCTCGGAGGTTGGACCAGTGAATTTGTACCTATACACGATCGATATCTGTTTTTTTTTCTACGGCTTAAAAGCCTTCACATTTTACGTAAAAGAACCAACGTTTGGGGGGAATGAATTTTAATGGTGAACGAGTTTGATGAAATCGCGTCGCTGGAATGACTTTCGATCGCAAATTAATCTGGCGCCGGTCGATCCAGGAGAGAAACTCACGAATTTGGTTAACAAATTTTTTAGTACAGGAAGCAAACTCTTTGAGGATCGTGGCTTTTTCCACGCCGACAGGCCGATGTGTATCACTCGACGAGATCCCAAACGTTATTTAAATCTCGAGTTTCATCGCATTCAGAGTGTGACTGTTAACCGTATATTGTAATTGCGTTAAAGCTCCGTCAACGCGCGCGCTCTCATTACCGAGATTAACGGCATTTTAATTGCTCTCAGAAGTATTTAAGGTTGCGTCCGAGCCGTCTGGACTCCTTCCGATGAGCTTAATTGCCCTTTTTCCGCCGGGCTCGTCTTCTTTCAGCTTCCGTGCGTCCGAAATTTAGGCGTCGAGTGGAGAGACTTTAAAGGTGTGCTAACATCTCATCAACGTAACTTACAGGAACTTCTGATAGTTGCAAAGAAACTTACTAATTGGCAATGTAAAAGAATTCCGCTGATACTGTACAGTAGCTTTTGATGTCACAGCTGTCCTACCTGTACCACGGTTTAAGGGGAGGTTCCGGTCCAGAGCCCCCCAAAATAGGCGATCCTTAGGAATTAATTAAAGGAAAACTGCTGTATATAATTTAGTGGGACTTTTTGCATTGTATTAACCCTTCATGGTCACACGGCGTGTATTGTACCCCAAGAACAATTTTCGATTTGAAATGTCGCACCTTTATGTCTTCCAAAGGGGATTTATCGCAAAAAGAAAATAAAAAAAAAATAAAAATCGGGTTTTTCCCACAACCATGGAAAATCGCTGATTTTCAACTACAAATTTTATGATAAAAAAATTTAAATTTCTAGAAAAAGACTATTAGACCATGATTGTATAAGTATTACGAATCTACAATTATCACTGAAAAGTTAAAAGATTAAAAAATACGAAAATGGTAACTCAAAAAATGACGCTGGGGTACAGTGAACCCCGTGTGACCAATTTGTGATTATAAGGTGTGACCACGAAGGGTTAAGGTTGTCTTAAATTATAGAAGTATATTTTTTGTTTTATAAATAATCGTTCCAGACAGCATTGGGGAATGGTTAAAGTCAAGGCATCAAAACATTCATCCAAATCGGAGGGACCTGTATCCCTAAAAGTTATTATCCGATTCAACTGAAACTTTTTTATTTTGAAGAATGTACTTTTGGCTAGGGGGAAACCAGAAAAATTACAAAACTGACAGTTTTGAGAAAATTACGATACTTGAAGTTTGAAATCACTTTTTCCTTATATTTTTCGTCCTTTCAACGCCTTTGAAAACTATAAATTTTCAATTTTTTGTAATTTTTCTGGTTTCCCCTTAGCCAAAAGTATATTCTACAAAATAAAAAGTTTCATCCAATCAGATAATAATTTTTGGAGATACAGCTCCCACCGTTTTAAGAACACTATTTCGAGAAAAACGTTTTACGTAAGTACCGAGTAGCCGAGTGTTACCAATGCATTTGCCGCTACTCAAATGCCTATAACTTCGGGAATTTTACGAGTTTCAACAAATCCTTTTCACCACGTATTCCTAAAAGGTTGAACATTCGAAAAATGAAATAAAAAAAAAACGATGTTTAGACCGGAACCTCCCTTTAATGCGATAGGACCTTATCATCATGATAGGATCTTGTACCTTTCAATTATTTAGGCTTCTTCAATCCTTCTCGAATTCCTGAGACACTGCAACTGTCATCTTTTACCGGTTGCGCGCAATAAGCGAGGACCTTCGAGATGCGTGACCACAATGGTCTCGGGCCTAGAGCCTCGAAAGTCAAGCTCAAGGCTGCGGAAGCCCTCCGCGGCGAAACTCGTTAGCTATTCGCGGGGCAAGCGTAGAATTCGCGCGAACGTCGAGGCGCGAGCATGTGCGCGGCGCCGTTGGTCGAACAGAGAGAGAAAGCGCGGCGATTCGCTCACGCGTGCACACAGGTGCGTGGAGCCAAGGTGAATGCGCCTCGAACGCGGCGGAGCACCTTCAGTCGTATCTTCTTCTCCCCTTCGACACTGCAGACGGTGGTGCACCGCTCTGTTCCGGGCTCTCGCGTGCCGCAAATCGAAACGTTGCCCATTCCACGGGACTCCTCTGATCTGGAAGCCTCGCGAGGTCTCGCGCGCGTCTACCTGAGCACACAGTGCCAGAACGATCACGCTCAAGGTGGAAGCAGAGAGGAGCAGAGTCCTCGATTAGTTCTCGCCCGACTAGCGGCTCGGTTTAGAATGTCCTCCGTGACCTGTGACCGTTTCGTAGCATCCAAAGAAATATTTGTGCGACTCGAGATGTAATGAGAAACGCGATGGTGGGACAGATTAGACGGAGATTCTTGGGGCGAAGATTTAAGGGAATTCGTTGAATCAAGTTAGAACGCGTGCAACGTGGGTGATAATGCTTCGAAGGTGATATCTTGGATTCGTCGTGGTGGTTAGACGCGAGTATCCTTGTGAAACGAGTAGTTGAAGCTGCCGGATGTTGCTGTTCGAAGTAGCAGCTCGTTACTGACCTAGGGTCGCAGGCTCGATGAATATTGAGCGGCAGGCTGATTCGTAGACACGCTCTCGCGGATGATGTTCGCCCTCTTGCATTAACATATCCTTCGTTTCGTCGTTAATTAGACGGTGTTGTATCTGCCTTCGGATGCCGTCGACTATGTGAATTCTGTGTGGAGAGTGATTCAGAGCACTTAGAGTGTACTGAACAGCTAATGATGCTTCGACGAGGTTGATGAAATAAGAGTTTCAAAGCCTCGATCCAAAAGTAGCGTAACTGTGAAGAGTTCGGGTTCAGTGCAACGATCAAAACGGGCAAAGTTTCGAAATAAGGAAAAATCAATATTGGCGAGGAACAAGATATGGGAGAGGAGCTCTACCATGGTCGTCGTAGCTTCATCGGCGATCACTGTGATTGAGGACTTTTCAAAAGATACTCTAGGAAGGTACGATACCGTCCTGTCATCAAATCATTACATCTCTCATACGACCCATACACTATTTTAATTAGCAATCTGAAATTATCAAGCTCCCTTTTCCGCGTTCCCTTCCATCGACCTCCCCTACAACTCAACTACGCCTGCTCAACTTTATCCAGATAGATCCTAATACCCTAGGGTGCATAAAAACGTTTGATACTGTTAGAAACATCACCGCTGTCGGCATAATCGTTTCCATTATCGCAGAACCGTAACGCGCGGACGTTCTCAGTTAAGGGGTTAAAGTACTGCTCGAGTTACGTGAAATTACGCTAACGTCCCGTCGACGCGCACCAAGTCTAACGGGCACGTCGTTCAGAATGAGCGCATAAAAACCTGCACTCAACTCTACGCGAGTTCCCGTGATGGCTAGCCGCGGTTAAAGAGGCGCGCGGCAAGAAACGACATTATTTCACGGTATTGTTGCCGTGACGCGTCAACAATTTCTTCTCGGCAGCTCCGTGAAAGGTGACCTTGCCTCCCGAACCAATCCACGATAAAAAGAAAAAAAAGATCGCCATGTTTTGTCTGTTGGCGAGCGTCCGTTTTATCGTCGACGTTCACGAAACGACGGGATAGAAGCGAACGCATGTTTTTTAGGTCGGTGAAATTCGACCGTTTCTCTGTCGTGGATAAGCCGCAGTCCCTCGCCGCGCGATCGAAAGCACACTTGGTCCCGCTTTTAGTCACGATCTCACCTGGAATCACGTAGACGAAGGTCGCCACGAACTTGGCCTCGTTCGTTGTCGAAATCCTTCACGCGCGCCCGCCTTCCTTGTTTATCGGTCTGTCGCTCATGCAAGAAAGTTCGAACCGATGGCAACCGAAATACCAACATCGATCGCCTGTGATTCGACTTCGCAACGACCACTGTTTGCTTTCCTCTTTCCGTTCCGAAGAAATATGCCGCGAGGTGTTATCGGCAGGGGACTTGGAGCAGTAATTCATTACCGTGCCTGTTCCTTTTGTGTAAATCCATTGATTCCGTCTATGAGGATAAAATCCATGCAACATAGGACCATGAAATTTGCGTTTGTAGGCGTTGATTGATTTGGAAAGGTTAATAAGCAAGCTTCTTTTGAATACACGCGTGTAACGGTGGATGAAATTAATCGTTTGAATCACCCTCTCGGTCGTCTCTTTAAATAGAATTTGATTATTTGCCTGGTCGTCGTATCGCGTGTCCCATTTGTCAGTTACGATCCTCCAGAACCCGGGAATATTTGAGCATTCATTTATCATCTCGATTATTTTTGTTGAAATACCGGTTGCACGGGGCCACGATCAAAGTGTTCATTTGGAATGAATCTTGCCGGCCTGCATCCTCCGCGCAAGGCTCAACTGACGAGCCTTCATGCCGATGAATTATTGATAAAACGCAGATCTACTTAATGATTATGCACGCCAGGATTCCGCTTAGTTATTACCGGTCGTACTTGATGACTTCTTGGTTGCTGGATCTATACATCATGATTTCGTTGGAAACTGATATCGATTGTTTGGGAGACCTTTGACTCGCATAGTTCGGATAACGTGAAACACAGAGGAATGACAAATTGTAATTGGAAAACTGCTGGAATCGCGTGTCTCTATTCGAGAGGAGAGCTTGTTAGCTTTAAGCTGCTTTTATTTATGAGCTTCGTTCAAAATGATAAGTAAATGTTAATTTGTTGAGATGGAGTAGGATCTCTCGGATCGAGGACAAGTTTGTAGGCGCTTCTTGATTATGAATCTTCTTAGGAATTATACAGAGAATTCAATATTAACTTGTAATAAGCTTTGAACGTTGAGAACTGGAAGACTAACTTCCGAGCTCTACTTGCGAGGATTTCCTATGCAGACTCGACGACTTTCTTGAATATCAAAGAATCCTATACAGACATTAACTTCCGTTTAAACACGAATACTGAGCACATCGCACACTTGATGGCTGCGTTTAGGGAATGCGAATCGATATAGACAAGGAATAATGTTGGTATTCATAATCGAATGCGCCAAGTATTCCATTGGGAAATGACTGAATTGGAATTAAAATAAGGATCGTGCGGCAAAGAGAAAATGGTCGTCTCGGGCAGAATACGTTCCATTAGGATTCTCGACATCCGCGACAGAAGCAATTTCTCGTTCCCTTGACTCGGCTACCCGCCCGTTTCCACGATTTTCCAAGCGAAGGAGACGCGACGTATTGCGTGCACGGTTTAACGTTCAGCGAAGAAAACGCTGAAGGTAGGAGGGGGTCGTGATGCTTCCCTGTGGCAGAGAACACGGTCAATTAAAGCAAGTACACAGTCCGGAACGAACGTTGCTCCACGAAGCGTCGCCAGCTCGCGGATGCAACCGCGTAAAACCGAATATGCATGGCCTTCTTTGGTTAGCCTTCCTGCGTTAACGTGACCACGAAATGAATGGAGTTAGACGGCAGTAATCGAGGAATGCTTCAGACGTTTTGTTTTCTAAGAAGATGGACTGCGACAAAGTGTGTTAAAAAATTGTGTCACGGTATGATCGATAGTAATTTATTGAATCTCTGGGGTCAAGGATCAGATAGGATATACTCTATTACAAAACAGGCTTTTAAATATGATTTGATCCTAGGGAAGCTCATTTCCAAGCAGTAATAACTTTTAATCTCGTTTGTGAAATAATCTGATTTGCCACTGTAGGACTTCTGAAAATATTCTTTCAAAGGATTCGTATTACGTCACGAACATCCTGTTTCATATTCCACTATTCCTATCGATTTTAAGTCAACTGTGGCTTCTCCCGCCTCGTTAATTAACTTTCATTATTGACAAACCCGCCGGCAGGACACTCGTATCGATTTTTTTTTCTCTTTTGGAAGAGCGTATGTAAAATGCGAGAAATATAAGTACCGAAGCTTCCACTGCGCACTGGTGCTGTTAATTAAAATACTCTCATCCAAGCTTCGCTGGTTTGTATGCAAATTCGCGGTCACTCGAAAACCCACGAAAAGGCTTGTCGCTCTGAAGTTTCTCAGAGCCTCGATTCATTCGCTTGATTACTCGCGATTACGCGTGCTTAAGCGAGCCTCCATAATTTTTGATCATTAAGATGGTTATCGGCAAAGTGACTTAAGCACGTTTCTGTAAAACGCATCCGCTGCGTCGAGGAAGTTTCCACTTTCCATTAATTGATAATTAGATCTCTCGTGAACTTTCACCGCAAGAGTCACGCGTCCTTTACAGCTGCACGCATATCGCCTTGCGGATGCTCGTGTTTTTAATCGATCGTCCCTGGAATGCTCAAAAGACGCCGATTACAAACGGGTCAGCGGCACGAACGAGCAAATCGTGTTCGAGGCTAGCTGTTATTTCACCGTTTGATCTCTCCTCCATCCATAGGATTCCATAGAGTTTGCCTTGAAGGGAATACCACCAGTGGCACGGGAAGATCCTAGAACCACGCGCGGGCCTACACATCGATATGTTTCTTACGCGGAAGCTCGCCTCGACCGCGAAGTTCAACGTGTAGGTGAAGGTGAAGGAAAGGTCAGAGGGACCGGTGCTCCATGCGAGAAACTTATATACCGTACTTTGCGGTAGGGTTCTCGCGTAGGCTACGGCGTTTCATTTCGCGGAACGAAGCCCTCGCTCGCTAGGATATATGAAATGTGTAATGTTTAGCGCGACGTTTATTGCACGATGAAAGTCACGCGGTGGAAGTTACATCGACCGCGAATAGTTTTGTTCAGATTGTTACTGTCGCGCTAATAACTCCTCGGTGGAGGCTGAAATATTAAACTTGTTGTTGCTTGTTGCAGTCTCAAAATATAAAAATAACAATTTGACATCACGGCCACTTTTGGGTGATGACCGAAGTGCATTCGTCTTTGTAGATGAAGCTCGATTAAATTGTTCTGAAACGTTACATTTCCAGGGGTATAACTAGTGTTCCTGATTTCCCGGTATTCTTCGCATCTCGAGCAATTAAAATGTATTGCAAAATTTATATTTTTGGAATAATGTTGATAATATTTATTTAAATTTTGATTCGTGTCCAACTTAGACAAAACTTGTGTAAATAAAACACCAGATATTAAATATAATTTTGTTTTGTTTTATTTAATTTTATTGTATATTATTTTATTTACTGTACTTATCTGTTTAAATTTTTGTATCCTAAAGGGTTTTCCCGTTGATAATAATAATAATAATAATAATAATTGATAAATTTATTTATTTAATATAAAATGTGAGCAAGGCGAAACATTACTTTTTTGTTTTAAAATAGTTTTTTAAAAAGCACACTGCATCTAATGTCGCGTCAGTCAATCTACTTCTTTTTTTTGTGACAAAATCTGCGGCATTAGAAAATTTTCTTTCATTTTGAGTGGATGTTGGTTTAATTGTATATAGAGCATCGACAATACGCAGAGAAAAGTTTATAAACAATCGCGCAATTCTTTGTATATATTGCTAACATTTATTACTGATTGTAGCTGTGTTTCTATGTGCACGATTAACACAATTTGAACTAACTGAAAATTCATTTCTGAAAACAAATGGGGTTTATAATAATTTTCTTACATTGAAGATTTTCGAGAAACACTCTAATTTCTCGAGAAATGAAAAATAAGAAATTATAAAATTTCTCGAGGAAGAATTCTCGAGAAGGAACACTAGGTATAACCGTGCCTCTGTTTAATTTCCTTCCCCGCGCGCACGCGACCCGCGGAAACTGAAAATCCGCGACGGGAGTATGGTGGACGATAGCAAATCTTTCGGCGTTCCGCCGCCATGAATGGCGAGCATGAATAAAACATGCTCATCACTCGGAAACAAACGGGCGGGGAGCAGTTGGAGAGGAAGTCGATAGGTTTTCGGGGCACGTATTTCATACTCGGAGTAATCTGATTTTCTAGACGGCATGAAACTTCTTGGCGTACTCGAGCCGCCTTCTTCGTTCCTGCGTGTCTTCATTTATCCCAGATTATCCTTTCGTTTCTCACCTTTCAGGCTCGGGGATTGCGATTACATTATGGCACTTTCATTCTGCTCTTATTACTTTCTACCGAGATGCCTCTCGACGCGTGTGTCGCCGCGGGAGAAAGCAATCGGACTAACCGATGGCACTTTAATCGCGGCTGGAAAAAATGATTCGCGATGCCCGTTGCAGTTAATGGAATAACAATTGCTGTCGATCGTAAATCGCGTCTGACATTATTGGACCTGGACGAGGGACCGTAGGATGCTTCTCATATTTCTTTATTTCCCCTCGTGTGCAACCGTAATTTTCCCTTGACGATATAATCTCGTACTCTCAGGGATTCATCCCTTTTTTTCACAAGCCAGCATTCATATCGGGTGAGGTTGCAATTTCTTGACAGCAGGTCGCCTTTGCGTACCACAGGAATGCCAGGTGATTACGAGTCACGGCACGAGATGATTGCTAGGGACTATTTAATTCCTTCTTAGAACGGAAACGTTGCAGGGCTGCGTCGCCATGCAGACATACCACCGCTAATTAGCGGGGTGCACGGAGTATCATTTCATTCCCCGCGAACTGTGTAATTCTAATGTTCTTCGTAAATGCTAAAGAAAAAACAGGGGAGATTAATGTGACTCGCATCAGCCACTAAATTTCATCTATTCATTTATCCAACGCTGTGTTTCTTGCATTTTGCAACCACAGACCTTTTTGTATTGCATAGCGATATAGAAGTTTTATAAGTTTTCTTAATTAAAAGTTTGGAATTCGCAGGAACGTTTTGTTCACGCGAACTTCCAATATTAACACTTCTAATTGGTCGCCGAATTAATGCTCGCACAATTTGTTTCACATTTTGGCTTCCTATTTGTCGAGGCTGAACCATGAAATACGCCGCTACGCAACGGATCCGTCCAAATGATTTCAATTATTGTGATAATTGCGAAACGGAAGGGTACTGCTTACTCCGCTATATGGTAATCGAAGTGTTAACGAACAGTGCGTGGCGAGCACTTCCGGGAGATAAGTAGCTGGCGCTCTCGAGTAGATAGAGCAGCGAGTAAGGGTAGACACTTAATCGAGTCTCCATTCTTCAAGGGTACGCTACCTCCGTTAACCCTTTCGTTGCCTAGACAATAAGGCTGAATTGTGTTTGAAGCTCACTGATACGAAACAGTGGCTGCAACAAAGAATTCCATTCAAAGACCCTGAAAACTCGATTCAGTATATATCATGATAATACATCTATTATGTTGCGGAGTATAATTAGAGCACAAATAATTGTGGCAGAACAATTATATTTTTCATATTCATATAGTTTCAGCGCTCGTGTTAATTTAAGTTCCAGAATAGTCGGAGAATAGCAGGTGTTGAGTGTCGAATTAATGAGCTCGCCTTGAAAATTTTATCCTTAATTAGACTGCCATCTGTCGCTTTTTATTTCCCTTTTTCGTTTCGCGATTGTAAAATCGGAGTTCTGCAATACAAAAACTAAAATAATTAAGGATATCAGTTTTGTATATCTTAATGAATCGAACGGTACAGTGGAGGATTACTGCACGTTTCTAACGATTTATTATAAATCGCTGCAACGCTCAAACTTGTCGAATAAGAGCAAAGCAGCGTTAGTGAAACGCTATTTCTGCTTCAACTCGAAAACGATCTACGAAATCTTGGATCACAGGTAGTTCAAGTTAAAAATAATAAAATAAAGGTACTTTAACTTTTCATATGTTCATCTCTTCACGTAGAAGAACACTTACATCTTGATATATATCAAGAGAAATGTATGTAAGTGTTCTTCTATATATATATATTGATCATTCATCATCGCACCACGGTATCGTTAATTACAATTTCACCTCGTCCAATGTAGGTTCGTACTCGAAGAATTCTCCAGTGACGTAATCGAGATATTTTTTTCCTCAGTCTACGTTCACCTACGCTCGGCCAGACTCTCTGGAGATCGATTCACTCTAGCACCATCTTCCACACAGTAGGTACATTCGCACCGCGTTGCGTGGGTTGTTCGTATAAAATTTCGCCGGCGCACATCACTCCAAAAATATCGCCTTCATCTCCTATTTTTTGCGTTATTACCCAGAATGAAGAATCACGATGGCGAAGGACAGACAATAACCGTGCGAAGCAACTGCTAAATTTACAAAGAAGTTAGATTTAAAACCAAACTGACATTAATTATCGCCGGTACAACCTTTTAAACCATATCAGTGTTAACATCAGTTCGTGTTGAAAGAAACGATCGACATTAATCAAGATTCAAGTAAAATGCATTTTTCACCTCCATGGTGATCGATACTACGGGATATGGAAATAGATCTACTTTCTGCGCCTAATTTAAGCATAACGATTATCGATTAGGTATCGTATTACTGATAGCAGGAAAGTATATTCCACAGGCATCGCAGGAACAAAGCTTTTCAGACAAAAATTGATGAAATAAACGTCAAAGCAATGTCGTCAGAATGTTTGAGAATCGCCTCTAAACCGAGACGTCCAAACGAACCACGGTCCTCGTTCACGTAACTTTACTACGATTCAGCAGTTCGTATTTCCAGATAACGTTCATGGTAAACGTAGACGAGGATTTTCGACGCGTGCACCATGGTGTGCACGTAGACGCACGTTTCGGAGTATGGGCGCCGTCGCAGAGACGACTCGACGCCCAGCGTCGATTCAGTGTGTCGTGCGACGTCGTACGGCCGAGCCACGTGCTTCCGGTTCCGTCGCTTCCGTTCTCCGAGTTTCTCGCGTGTGATGCGTCTTTCAGTGAGTTATCCGCCTTCCTTTCCTGTTACGTGAATGTCCACGGCGTGCAAGCAGACGGCAAATAGCAAGTAAATACATAGGACCACTTATCGCTTCATACAAATTCACGAATCTTTAAAAAGAGATTTCTCTTGATATCACGCAATATTGCCATTCACTTTGTCACTTTCTTCTCCGAAAAAATGGGAACAGAGAACTATTTCTCATCTGCATTTCTTAGCTGTAATAGGATTTCTATATTCTATATTCGAGTTAGAAAAAACGGTGAAAAGGTATCAAGTATCGCGAGACCTCCCGCACGAAATAATTCGAGGTTAATTCGTCTTAATGAAGGCACAGTGTACGAGACAACCGCGACCATTGTTCTACTCCACATAGCAAGTGTGGTGTGCTAACCCGCTTCCTGGATATTCGCGCAAGCTTTATGGGAGCGTCGCACCCTGCCCCGATATTTCCCTTGTCCCCTTTCGCAGATTGTATAATCCAACGTTTGTTTTTCGATCGGAGGATTTCCTGTGCCGTTTCCTTTCAGCCTTCCATTTCGATTCGCGCCGGAGTTCGCTCCGCGATTTGCACGGCGAACTGCGAAATCTGCTTTCCACCCCGACCGATCCGATTACATAATCACGTGGTTTATGCAGAAACGCGGCAACAAACTGCATCCGACGCGTATTATCGATGATATTAGGGAACGGTTCGGCCGTGAAACGGTGGGAAGTTTGCGTGGGGGTCGCAAACCGGCATATTGCATTGCCGGAGATACAGGCGTTATGGTTTATGTATAGCTATACCGTCGATGATGCATGCGTCGCGGTTGTCACACCCTGCTTGGTAATACGCAACGATTTTCCATGTATGCAAGATCAATTGAATTTCGCGAATTTTTACGTCGCTCGAAATTTGTCGTCTGGCTGGCAATTTGGCTGTAATATTAAATTAACTTGTCGTGCAAACAATAACCGACTCTGTCACGCGAAATGACACGTTGCGAAACATTTAATGAATAAAGTCTCAGGACATGTATTAAAATTGCAGCAGAAATGGGGAATATTTTATTCGCGAGTCTCTTTACCGTGGAGAATCAGTCGTCGCTGGTTTTGAACAGTTTTCATGGGACACCGTGTAGAAGACACTATCTCTTGGATAATGACCATCCAGGAACGCTCTCTGGAAATACAAGTTCCCGCAAGTGGGCTTTGCGGTATCCTTTCGAAGCTGCAATAATTTACGATGTCCGGAGCTCGTCGGTCTAACGACCTCCCCGTTCAATTTCATCAGCTCCGTTCGATTTCGTACGACAGTAAAGAGTTTGACAAATCGTGGCGGGCTACTTTCGCGCTTTATCGACCACGTCGGGGCTGATTCGCTGGCGAAACAATGGACGAGGGTGGTCGAGAGCTCGTCGGGAAGAAAGGGTGCGCGGTGGAGTAGGCCTCGATCTACCCCAAGACCAAGGCCACGCTTGAAACGCGTCTTCAGGGGGTTCGGTGCTTTGATGAATATTCATTTCGCTCCGTCGATAATTTCAGTGGAATTGAACATTCCTGGGGCACAGGGTGCTATACACTAAGGGTGATTACTCCAGAGTACGCTATAAGCAGATTAGGTTAAGTTAAAAAACAGTCTCTGACTGAACTTCGCCTTTACTTGTGTCCTTGTTTTCTTTCTTTCTTTTGTTGTTATCTGCTGTGTTTGCAATAAAGACGTTTAATAATAGTAATAATTACAATTTAATTTGTCTGTCAGAGGTGTCCAAAGTAATATTTTTTATACTAAATATCTACATAATGAAAAAGTAAAAAGGGGAATTTTCTTTCAACCCTCCCATTTCGTGCTCGCGGAGAATAAAATGTACAAAGACGCTGATAGTGCAACGAGGAACATGCAGCAGGGAATTTTCCCTTGATTCCACTTGGTTCGTGTTGAGTGTTCATCAAGGTTGAGTGACGTGGGGCCATCAAGGCAAACCCTCCTGTGCATATCCAGGTTCAGACCTTATGTACTGGCAATGAAACAATCCTTGATCCGTGCTCTCCATGCGCGGGAGGCTCGGTAAACAAAAGGGTACCGCCGATTGCGCTGGAGTGAATGGCATTCCACGATGCTGACGAATTACGTTGCTATTCTTCCCTGCACGCGCGCGGAGGAAGGATGGTTAATCTTGGCGTGGATTGGCAGGTCGTTGGTCTTCCCCCTCGGCGAAATACTCCCACGAATGCGGAGTAATGTCTGTCTGGAGATTGGGGAGGATACTTTCGCGGAATTTGCGAGGAAAATCGATTGTATTAGATCAGGCTTCGTAGACAGATTATAAAATTCGATGTGAAAGAATACAAACTGAGATAATAGACTTGAGGGATATTGTTATCATAGTTACTGTATTTTTTTAGTTGTTCGTTAAATCTTTTCATGAAAATATTAAGGCACTCTTCTTAGATTACACTGTCCGACAAAAAAGGTGATTTTTGTATAGCCTTAATGGAATATATCGTTTCCGATTAATTTTTGCTTGCTGAAAATGAATTTGTCGTCAGGATAAACATGCCATAAAAGCCTATTTTGGCCATATTCAAGTCAATATATAAAAATAATGGTGGGTTTTAGCCAAAATCCGATTAAACATTTGAATTCAGCAAGAAAAAATGTACAAAATATATGTACGTTAGGAGTTACAATAAATTCGAGGCAAGCAACCGGGTACAGAAATGGCAATATACTGAAATCTGTCGTTTACGAGTCAGGCTATATGGCGGATTAGAATCTGGGCAAATACACAAAAAAGTTGTATATATTATTCGTGGTTTTTGAGGTTGCTGATTTCGAATTCGACATAGGATTTGTAAAATTGATTTCTTTATACAATTTGGTTTAACAAATTATGTCGTAAAACAAGTTTTAGTATAAATAAAATAATTTCGGAGATTTATACATATTTGTTTAGTTATTTTCCCTGCAGAATACGATTCTATATGTACCAAAACATGTAATTTGGCAATCAGTTGTTTAAACAAATTAATTTTACAAATCCTATGTCGGATTCGGAATCAGTATCTCAAAAATCACTAAAAATACCTACACCTTTTTGTGTATTTACCGAGTTCCTTGTACGCCTTATAACCTATCTCGTAAATCACAGATTTCAGTCTCTTACAATTTCAGTACGCGGTTGCTTGCTTAGAATTTATCGTAACTCTTAAAGTAATATATGTATTTTCTACATTTTTTGCTTAATTCGAGTGTTTAATCGGATTTTGGCTAGGACCTACTGCTCCTTTTATATATTGGCTAGAATATTGCAAAAATAGGCTTTTTTAGCAATGTTAACCTCAATTTTCTCAAAATCCTGACATACAACGCCTTTTTCACGGCCAAATTCGTTTTCAGCGATTAAAAATTAATCGAAAACGATATATTTCATTACCGTCAACAAACTTTTCGGACAGTGTTATCGTAATCAGAAAGTAATCAGTTAAATAACAGCACCATGGAGCTTCATTTACTTTGTCGCCCTGTAGTTTCATCGAGTAATGGAAACCGTATGCGATCAGATTCCATGCACAGCCACTTTGCAAGATTGCCCGGGAAGTCGACGGGAATCTTGGTCTTTATTCTGGCAACGTTTCGTTCCTGCCCCCTTTCCTGTTCCACCGTCTCGACGATTGGGAAACAACTCGACAATATGCTTGCCATTTTTCTGCTTCCCACGGTCGCAGACATCCTACGCGCCCTACCTCTGCAGTGGCCGTTCCTCTCAGATCGAACGAGCAACTTCAGCGGTCCCGATAAACCCACCAGCAAAATCCTCCGATACATTTCCCCTGAACCTGACGAAACAGATCCGCCGAATTTAACTCGTTAAACGTTGACTCCTCGTCTCCGCCTCATACCCTGGAAAATCGCCAAAGCAGAGTTCTGAGGCAAACCTCGTGAAAATAGTTCTCGCGCAATGAATACGTCAAGTTTTACATTGAATAGATTTGGCGAGGTCCTCAGCCTCCTCGAGAGACAGTTAACCCAAATGCACTTCAGATCGCGATATCTACTCAACAACTCGGTAATTCACGTTCGAATTCAACGTTTGCCCACGGTTAACGCGTCCAGCCGCTTTCCTAAAACAACTCTGACAGCAGCCCGTTGCACAGCAGTCGCTTCTACCTCCGAGTGTCGCTGCCGCCGCGAGAAACTCCTGTCCCATTGGAAACGCCGTGAAATCGTGACGCAAACGCGTCAATCACTCGGATTCGCGTCCGACCGTTTGCGCGTTGGGACTGTCGCCTCATAATCGCCTCGCATTTATTTAGTAACCGTTAGTGCGGAGATCGCGCGACTGCGAGGTGGACGACTGCACCGTGGCAGCGGAGTTTTCACGAGGCAAACGGTGCTCCCGCGATCTCCCGCAGGCGAGAGAGCTCGCGTGCCTGCCGAGGAATTCGTGTCGACCGGAAAAAGGAGGAAAAGCTTGTCACTAGGTGGCTATCTCCTTGAGTAAACGCGCACCGGTACACCGTGGCCACGGGTCAAAGGTGAGCTAGCTGAATACGTCCATTACTGGGTGGGTAATGGCTCCTTTACTCGTGCCTCGCCGTGAACAGAGGCCGCAGCGTGGCGTCTCATTCAAGGAAGAAGGGACTGGATACCCTTTTCTGAAGGGCTATCGCACGATGGCGGACGGCACGCAGGTAAATTTACCGAATCAGCCCGTCAGCCAGCCAGGGGCGATGACCCACATCGTCGTAAACATTCCGTGACTTAGAACGGAGCAGCGTCTCGTAGGCTCCTAACGAAGGCAGGGCTAATTATCTTACCAGAGCTTCACGGGGACCTGGCTTCGCTGCGACATCCGTTTCTAAGCTTTCGGTAGCTCGTTCTGCTCGAGATTTTAGGAGTGTTCCCTAGTTTCGTCAGAATAAGGATGTAACGATAGAGTCAGTGGATGCAGAAACGAAGTCCTGTGCGTTCTTCTTGGCGAAGGTAACTGGTGGAAGAACGATAGAAGGCTCTTAAAAGAACGTGGAAGCTTCGAGTAGCATCGGCTCGAAGGACTTGGACCGTGGGGGTTCGTGGGATCTCATTTTAAGTTGTTAAATTAAATCTTAAAAGAGGATAGTGAAGCCAAAGAGGCAAGTCTTCTTTTTGTTGCGAGATCGCTCTTTCACCTTGTTGTACGTGGAAGCTTTCTATCTGGTAAAAAGCGAACGTTCCAGGTTTTATCAGCTCGTTTCCGCTAATCGATTTCTTCGGAAGGGCGCGGGGATATTGATTCCTCGTGAGAGTCATCGAATAAATTAGCGGGCCATTTCGACCGCGCATACATAATGCCATCATGGTGGTCGCGACGCGAGGGTCTGAAAGCCAGAATCACGAACGCTGCGAGAAGCCGAGAAACACCGATAGTAAAGGATGTAACTGTGGCATTAAACGTGCCAGCGCAGGGAAGATGGAAATGGTCGCTTTCAAAGCTGTCAGGAGATTTTTGAACTTCGTTCTTTGCGTTGTTTCTACCTCGAGAGCATTCTGTGAACGTAGGTACTTTAAAAGACTCGTTGAACCATCCCTACTTAAACCTTTTCCAACTTGAATGCTTGTTTTAGTCGAAGTCGGACCGAATAATATTTATTTTACAGAGGACAGTAGATTACTTCTTTCAATCCAGGGCCGTCCTTAAATTACGTAAGGGTAATTTTGGCGATTTCTTACCCCCTCCCTCCCCAGTATAAGAATTCATAAGATTTGATATTGCAACCCCCTCCTTACGTAATATTTTTTACAAATGAAAATAATTTATTTCACTCGGCTTCGAGAAATTTAAACTAACACTACTTTTCTGAGATATTAATATAAAATTAGGTTAAAAAATATTACGTAAGGCGCTACCTAACTCCCCCCCCCCCCCTCTGTAAGAAAACGTAAGAAATTCGCGCCCCCCCCCCCCCAAAAAAAAACCTTACGTAATTTAAGAACGACCCCTTATCAACGCGGTACATACGACTTGGGAAGCTCAAAATTCTGAAGTCGACATTTTGATACCCATGAAACGCTAACAAAGACAGCCCCAATCTCATAAAACCTTAATGCTCTTTTTGATACATCGTTGCTTACGGCGAAACTAATTTCCTACAAATCAACACAAGCGACCTGTGTGCTCAGCTTAAGTACTTAGGAGCACGAGCAGCTTTATCTGATTTTCATAACTCAATAGTTGAATGTATAGGAAAGCAGCGTGTTATTGGTCTTCATTGTTCTCGGCAACAGCGGCCAACAACAAGTACCTATGTAGTAAATATCGATCGATAGTTTGATAAAAACCGCCTCCCCTTAATTAATAGCTAATTATAGCCAGTTAAATCCACTTGTTATAAGAATAACGGCAAGCTTGTGTCGACCGTTACGGGATGGTAAACGTTGCGGAACGATTTGCGGACGATTCGTAACTTCCGCTCAATAAACGCACTTCCCCCATCGATTTCGTATCAATTAACCGCTTTAATAAGCAGACGTTCAACGTACTGCACGCTAAACTGCGTCCATGAATAACGAACGCCTCTTGTTCATTTGCATACCGAATTCTCTGGAAAACTTTCAGCACTGCAACTTTCGTTTCGTTTGCTCATTATCCAGTGTTACGTCAAACCGTTCTACCGGAAACCCTTTTATTTAGTGTATCGTTAACTATTCCAATTCCCAATCAAGCACTTCGGCTATTCAATCATCCGTGTGCGAATTTTCGTTAAAAAATTCAGCAGGATACAGAAACTAGGGAAATGAGAAGAGGGGAGTTTTAATTGAACGAACCTACTGTAGGATATATTATCTAACTATCCACCAGAGAATATTTCACGGTCCTCAACTGAGCAGGATTAAGCAGAGGGTTTTTTTAATTTCGTTAACCAGAGGAACTCGAGGAATTCTGGCTGCGTTGCTAGGGAACGGGGGAAGGGAGATCACTGATACGCCTTCGCGAAAACGATGAAAATACCTCGGGTCGCCGGTTTTCAGCAGCGATGGGCCTATTGATTCCGTGAACATCGATACGCGAGTGTTTGTTATCCGCGAAAGGCCTGGTAGCTTGTTCTTCCATTTGCACGGTGCCGACTGCTCGCTGGAATAAACGGGCTATTAAGTTGCACGGATGCGATTGGCGAATAAAAGCCTGATTTTATCGGATTCGAATGGCGGACGCAATGTTTGACTTCTGAATAACGCGGCAACAGCACGAATTGCTTTCAGCTGTGCATTATAAAAGGAAACCTATCCAAAGAATTCCACCCTTTTCCCATGTAGGTACAATGAAAAATAGAAACAGAACGAACCTCGAAATTCATTAAAATATGGGAAAAATGAATTCTCTCGGAAGTAACGAACACACGGGCGTTTTCCTCTCGAGAAAATTAATCCTCCGGATGCTCTGAAATATTCTCTCTTGAAATTCCTTCGTTTCCCCTTTCTGCGCCGTGCTACAGAATATAGAGGAGCCCGTACCCGTGGCCGTAAATGGAGAATTTATCCGCATTCACGCTTTCACCATGCTGCATCCCCGTACACCGTCCATAATCGCGCGCGTGCACCCGCCACGGGGTCGTGTACTCCCCGAACTTCGTTACACAGAGTAATTTCCTTATCTCGTTGCTTGCACTTTCGAGGAGCGTAACGAATGGCAAACACCGGCAAGCCTGTCCCGTTCAAATTTCGCAGCTCGGAAGAAATTACATTTCACGGGGTAAGAGGTGCGGGGGCGTGGCCGGTGGACGAGGAATCAGAAATTGCTCGATCAGTGTTTGCCCTCCTTTTCCGGTTCCAGGCTTTCGACGCTTCCCACGTGGCTGTCGAATCTTCTCCGACTACTATGTTCGAGTCAATTAACGCTCCCGGCAAATTGTCCGAAATCGTATTATCGTTGGCTCGCCTAACCCACCTACGACGCCATTGCTGCTCGAAGTTGTCGAGGGTCGCTTTGCTCCGGGCGTTGATATTAATTTTATTAATTTTGAATATTAGTTTTAGTTTTAGTTTATATGTAATCATTTTACTTTAGTTCTTATCAGTGTAAACTGAAGGGTACTACACCCGCGCAATAATAATAATAATGATGATGATGATAATAATATTAATAATTAATAATACAGGAAAATCTTTCGCAACCTCGCGAAATAAAACAAAAAATTTAGGGCCGGGCGAAGGAACTAAGGAAAGGTTGTAGTTCTCGATTATCGATCGCGAAAACCGCTTCCCCTTCGGGCTCCCCGTCTCGCGACGACGAGAAATCGCGATAGAGCAGAGATTTCAACGCGACGCTATCGAGGGACAGCTGTTCGTTCGCGTTGCTTCCGCGATTAAGAGATAGGATTGCTCAAACGATGCTCAAATCCGGTTCGCGCACTAAAGGCCAATTAAACGCTGGCGTCTTGTTAGCCTGGCGTCTGGGATACTCGAGGTGTAAAATTTTATGGCTCAGGCTTTTAATAAACGTGACGATGTTTATGGTGGTACATTTATTGAGGGATATTGCTTTCACGGCGATCAACGGCCGGTTTTAGTGCCTCGCAACTGGGACCGTGTAATCGCTAGCTAGAGCGTGGGGAGGGGGTTGATGATAGCCGTAGGGGAACTACGAGACACCATCGTCGTATACAGTACAATAAATAATATACTAAACTAGGGTGGTCATTTGATTTGCTAAGTCGAGTCTCGTTACCCTTAGACAAATTGGTACATTACGGACGGCGGGCGTTCGAGATTTTGCAAACAGTATCTTACGGGTGAAGTAGAGGACGGGTAACCCAAGCTGTAACCGGTAGCATAATTGCTGTATGCTTGAGGGGAGACGACGTAGTTGGCGTTTGACGAATAAATCGCGTCTTGGGCAATCGGAACCTGATAAACTTGTAGCACTGACTGCGGGCTAACATCCGCGAGGGCTAGATCGTTCGATGGCACATCGTTGTACACCACGTATTCAGGATTCGTGGAGGAACAGCCGCAACTTCCACTTGACGTGTATCTGGGGGCTTCGAATGTTCTTCCTTGTTGATTTATGAACATTTTTTGGGATCCCAACTTCGCGCCGACAAGCTCTACGTCGTTGCCCATTTCTGCGTACTTAGCATCCTGCAAACAGAGATAATTGAGTGTCTGTTATTTTCTATCAATTTGTAATTATCGGTAGTATCAACAGTTTAAATGTAACTACCCTAGTAGCATTTCTGGTTGGCCCACGGTATCCCCAAGTTGGGAATTAGTTGGCCATCAAAATGCCAACAATAAATGCTACTAGGGTAGTGATATCGATGCTTTATTATTTGTCACTAATATTTGAGAGCTGTCTCTTAAAGGGTTAAGTACTAGATTATAGTCTTGATATTCGTGGAAAGTTTTATTCAAATCGGTCTTGTAATCTCTGAGATATTTTTTTGTATGGGGAATGTTGCAACTACGAAGAGGCCTTGGGACAAAGGGTTGCTATGTCTCCATTTTTAAACATATCAAATTTCTTTTTGAATAGAATGCAGCTTAATTTATATAGGTACAACGAGGTGTATATCTTGATTTTTAATTATAACGATTCTTTGTATAAAAAAATCATAAAAATGACCCTATTTTAATTTTCCAACTTGTAAAGGGTACCTAACCCCGTAAGTTAAAAAACGGTAACACTTACTGTAGACGTTTGAGGTTCACTGCGACCGTTGGGCGTTCCCGTTGCCAACGACTGAGGAACGGAAGACACCGGTCTGGGATCAGGAAAATTCCGCAGTTCGTGGACATCGGAGTTCTGCAATCTTCCACTTTGCTGACGTTGCAGCAGGAGAGGTTGGACTGGTACAGCGTGTTGCATATTCGCGGGGTTCGAGCTTTGGCTCCTCGCTGTCTGCGCCGAAGTTGTAACCTGACTCTGCGATGGTGTTTGTTGCTGCGTCGCTGCTCGGGAATTTATTTGGGATAACGTCGGTGTACGTGCCTGCTCGCTGATAATGTGCTGATGGGAATTAAAGGCTGGGTTTGCCGGAGGCGTGTCTACGGAGCGATATTCAAACACGGGATACATGTTTTCTGGTTTCAGGCCTAATAGCATACCGTCGGTGGTTCTTCCTCCATTTCCACTTTGACGAACTCCCACGTGCTTCTCTGTGAAAAAGAACAACCTTGCTAGAGTCAGGATCTTCACTAAACACCTTCTATTAGAAACTGGAGTCAAGTCTTAACTCGATAGTTTATAGATCTGGGGAAATTTTGCGAGTAAAGCTAGTTGAGGATAGTTTCTTCGTATCTGAGTTCTTAGTCAAGCTCTAAGAGTCAGCTCTTAGCTGTTACAGAGGATGGAGACACTCAGATACGAAGAAACTATCCTCAACTAGCTTTACTCACAAAATTTCCCCAAAACTATAAACTATCGAGTTTGCTTCCGCTAGAATACCCCACTATCTCACCATCAAGGTCCTTCGTAGCCTCTCCGCCCCGACTTTGCAAATCAACGACCGGCGAAACTTTTTCGGTTAAGGACGACTTCGCGGCCATACCAATTTCATCGCGTTTGTCCCTTTCTGCCCCAGCAGCGGACTCCTCGCCGATGGATCTTCTTTGCCGGCTGTGTACTGCCTGAGGAAAGTGTTTAGTTAATCGATACTGCCGTCGTAGCTCCGAAAATATCTTCATTACCGAACTAAGGTCGGTATCAAATATATTGGCCGGTGAATTCAGTTTCGCGAGCAGCGATCGAGGAGAAATCAGCCACCACCATCTGACGATCGCTGATTTGTCAGTTGGAGTTGCTTGGCCCTCGCAGGGTATGGTGGGGTAAAGGGAACGCTGCTCGGCTCCGCCTGAACCTAGCCGGTTGGCTGTTATTTATCCTTAACGTAATAGTTGTGTGCGTTGCGAAGCTATGCGTAGACCAATACGAGATCAAGCTATCGAGAACGAATCAATGTTCTAACCAATAAAGTTTCCGAATTTTTTCGTTGCTAACACACACCTATTCTGATGTGTGTATTTCTACGCTGACAGCTCGGTTTGGCCTACACGTCCGAATCTTGGCACTATCCCCACCACTTCTGGCTCACTCTTGTTCTGTGAAGGTGAGAGCGAGATGGAACGAGAGCGAGTCAGAAAACGTTGAGAAAAGGAGCACCGAGGCAAACAAACAGTGTGGTGGGAGAATACCCCTCCGAAACTCACCGGCCAATATATATGATACCGACCTTAGATCTGAATTCCGCTTGAATAATGCACAACAACTCGCAGACAATAATGGAATTATCGAGACCTCGCGAAATTTAAACGCCTGACACTCACCAAAGGGTAGTGGTATTGGGGCGGAACTGCCGCGGGCAGCCCTACGGGCACGCCGAGTCCAAAATCGCCGAACTTTCCTGAATTCAGGCGCCTCTGAGCAGCCCTTGACAAGTATGGCGTTAATTGATGCGCTTGCACCAGCGAGTACGGCATCACTGTATCGCCAGGGGCCTGGTGCAAACCCGGGTAAATTGGATGAAGTTCGTAGTGGTAGCCAGGATCAGGCGATGCTTGCTGCAGTTGCGCGTCCTCTTTTCCCGAAGCCTGTTGTATAGTTGGGAGAGGATGCGCCATTGGGTGTATCAATGAATGCGATTGTACAACTGAGCGCGGTTGTCCGTATCCAGGTTGCACCAGAATATCAGCAACCGCATTGCTCGTTAAAAGAGCAACCACTGAAAACTGAAGTAAAGTACTGTCAAGCACGTGTAACGATTTCATTATTGTATAAAACGATCTCTTTGAATATTCAAAGCCAGTCAACGTTCAGAGTGAACGTTATCAATATTCTGAGATTGTTCAAGACTCACCACTATCCACTGTGCCATGATCGTTCTTCGTCGCGAATCGTTTGGAAGCTCGATCGAAACTGCGATTCGTCCTCCTGAGGACGCGTAAATTAATCCCCGCGGCTTGCTGACGCTCAGAAATTTTTCGTACCACGCACTTCTGTCAATCCAGCGTGCTACAAGTGTGTGGACATTAGCAGGTTCGTGGAACCGCTTTCTAGGTCAGTCTCTTTTTGAAACAGCGCGCAAAATTGCAATGCGTCGTTTTCAGGTTCTCACGTTTCTCAATCATTGTATTCCCCTGCAATATTGTCATAGGTGCGCGGTAAGGAATACGAATTCTTTGCAATTCCTCCTGCAAGCAAAAGTAAAGTTTCCACTCTGAAATATTTTATCTTATCTGCGGGACGGAGATTCATAATTCACGCCCCTGCGATCAAGAACCGCTTCTGAGCAAACTTAGCGTCATGTGCGGGCGCCGATAACGATTTTCCACGGATTTCTGACCCTCCCTCCTCCTGTTTCAACATCGTTTCCACCCCTACTGCTGGGAAGTTGCGTGCCATCAGAATATTTCCAGGGGTAGGTACATAAAATGGCAGATTGCAGAGGGTTGCTGGGAACAGCAGGCTCACCCTTTTGTTTCAACTTTCGAATTCTCGAATGTGTGTCTGGCGGCATGGAACACCGGCGTCATGTGGCGGCCGCATAATAACGACGTTCATGCAAATCGATGTGATTGTTGCAGACCGCGAAACTTTCTTCGTCTGCCACTTGTACTCGATTCGAGGTGTAGGGAAATCGTGGAAACGCGCGGCACGTTTCGATTCTGCTAATAAAATTCAGGAATGACTCGGTGCGCGAGAAATATGGACAGAAGACGGGCAGTTTATTGGTCGCGGTTTAAATATTCACGATCGAGGAGTAGTTCAGTAGGAGAACGCTAGATCAACGGCCGAATCTATCCACCCAGTTCGCGCGACAATCAGGGCATGTCAGCAGGGCCGGTGGCCTGGAAGTGCAACGAACTTGTAAAACCATGGATTTCGCACATTCCGCATGCCATTATTCGGTTTTGCAATACCACGTATCGTTCGAGCGGTGATTCCAGTGAATCAGATCCTGCTAGGTGCAACGCGAGAATTTATTGTCCACTCCGATTCTGCTCGAAGGAAACAATTGCGACAGTGATTAACTTGCATTCTCAGCACTCATGTATGAACCTACATTCCTATCGATTAACACGGAATTAATTTAGAATCTAGTCCTATTAAAAACACTAGAACATCAGGCATTTATCTCAATCATTAATCTTTGTAAGTGCAGGTTGAACCACGTAACTAGAACAGCTTGAGCATTTCCTGCGTTAAGGGAACGATTGACAGTTTTGTTTAAATACAGACTGATTATAAAATCTTCCTTTCCCAAATTACCTTGACTTTTTTCAATGGATATCTATGTATTTTCCTTTCCCTGGGGACAAAGAATCATTTATTTTCTATTTATATTTATATTATATTTGTATTTCCCTTAATTTAATATTTATATTGTAAATGTTTGGTTTTTAATTATTATAATAAAAGAAATTTAAATTAAATTTGTTTCAGTATTTATTTAGAATAAATTTATATTTTTATATTAATGGAATTGTGCAAGATTAATTTTAGATATAATGAAGTAAATTATTTTTACCTTTTGTATCAGGGTTTGTTAAATAAATAATATAGATTATATTAATCTCGAAATTAAAAGAGTTAACCGTAAATTATTTTTATGTCGTAAAATCATTATAAATTCATATTTGTGAGTGAAATGTTAATCGATTTTAATGATATCTATTTTTTTTAAATGAAATTAATTCACATATTTATTTAATTTAAAAAGTGTTTTAATTTGATTGAATATACAAAATGTATGGAATAATCAGCCTGCAAGCCCCTCTGAATCAAATACATTCGAACTAAGGAACAGCTGAATTGATCCCACAATATTTGAAATCCATCCAGATCATCGAGTTACATGGTTCGCCCTGTACAGCTCGACCTTTGCCTATCCTGTTATCAATGGAACCTCACCCAACCCATCAGCGTTCGATACAGAAGATCGAGGCTGTAATTGTCTGCTCTGGGAACTGTCCAGGTTGCGTATTCGGTACGTGATGCCCGCGGCGCACCTGACGCTGCGCGAGGAGGATGTGGTACGACTAACCTTGGAGTTCCTCCACAGCCGCGACCTTCACATCTCGCAGCTCTCGTTGGAACGAGAGACGGGTGTAATAAACGGCCAGTACAGCGACGATGTCCTGTTCCTTCGTCAGCTGATCCTCGACGGGCAATGGGACGACGTGCTCGAGTTCATCCAGCCGCTGGAGGCGTTGCCCGACTTTGACATGAGAAAGTTCACCTACTCGATCCTGCGGCACAAGTACGTGGAGCTGCTCTGCATAAAGTCGGAGGCGAACGTGATCGTAGCCGGGACGAACGGGAGCGTGGACAACGCCGTGGAGGAGGTGGTGAAGGTCCTCAGCGACCTCGAGAAGGTTGCGCCCTCCAAAGAAGAGTACAGCAGCCTGTGCCTGCTGCTCACGTTGCCGCGACTCACGGACCACCTGCAGTATAAGGATTGGAATCCCAGCAATGCTAGAGTCCAGTGCTTCCGGGAGGTGCACCCGTTAGTGGAGAAATTTCTGCCCGGTGACAGAAAGAGCAGCGACCCGTCTCACCCGGTCACCTCGGCGAAGAACGATCGGCTCATTCAGCTGATCATCAAGGGCATTTTGTACGAGTCTTGCGTCAATTACTGCCAGGCCAAAGCCACGGGCTCGAAGGAAAGCGAGCAGGTAACTGTTTAACTTGGAAATAACTATACTTGATACATCAACGTCGAGCAGTTCACCGGGCGACTTGACCTGGTGTAAATCATGTATACGCGGATCATTATTCTAACTCTCAATCTACGTCGGCTTGCAATTAATTAGGCCTTTAGTTACTAATAGAGAGAACGTTAGCCGTGGCAGCTTTAATACTTCGATCATCTATTCATTCATTATATTAATGTCTTTCGTATTGTCGCAGGTGGAGATGAGTTTCTCGAGACTGCTGGACGGGTCTGTAGGCTTCAGCGACTCCGACCTGAGTCTACTTTCCTGGCTGCAGAGTATACCGCCGGAAACGTTCGCCGTGCCGTTCGCGCAGCGGACGTTGAACGTGGATGTGGAGCGGCTGGAGCGACCATCCTTGGAGACCTCCTGGACGGAGCACATGTTGATCACTCCTATAAAGCCCAAGACCTTCCCGCATAGCGCCATGCCGTTCACCAGGCCGCGATCCGCCGCCGACATGATGTCACGGAGTTTAGTGCCAGCGCTAGAAGCTGGACTCGGGCCGAGGAGCCCTGGTCCTAAAAATACACCGATACCATCCGCGGCGCTAATGGCGTTGTCCACCGGCGACATAAATCCCATGTCGAGATCGTCTTTCGCCAGCTTCCATCTAACCGGTTTCAAGAACAACAAGCTGATGAACACCAGCGTGGACAGGCTCTTCGAGAACGAGGGTGACGTCTTCCTCAGCTCGAGCTACGCCGAATTCCAGCAGCTGCCTTCCATACAAGAAACGACCACCAACAACCAGCCCAAGGCCCCGCCGAGGACCAGGGGACAGTCGAAGAGCCCTGATGGTAAGTCTCCTCTCATTTGACGAAAGTGAAGTTGCATAATGATGGTAAAAAAGAAGTTCAAGAGACGAACAATAAAAATACTGCAATTTGGCGAGAATCAACAATATCCCTATCTATGTTGCGTAGAGTCAGAGAATTTCCCCGAATAGATCAGTGAGACCAACGCGATAAGTAAGGTCCAGTTCGAAGCTTTCTTTTCACCGCCGTTAAATCCACCTCAATGGTAGCTCTAACGTTGTTTACACGTGCTTCTCATTCAAGGTATGAAGGCCGATCCGTCTGCAACCTCCACGCCGGAGCGTAGAGTCGCTGGCAGAGAATCCCCGGCGCCATCGACGGCCAGGAGCTCCAGGAGAGATTCCTTGGCCGAGAAGCCGACAGGAGTAGCGGCGAAGATCACGGAACCCACCGCGGTCCCAGCCAGGACCTCTGCGGGCGGCGAGAATCTCGAGCAGAGCTACAACGGCGATCTGTTCAAGGAGTACCAGAAGCAGAAGCAGAGGCTGCAGGAGAAGTTTCAGCAGAGGGAAAGGGAATGGGACGACCTGGTCAGACAATTGTCGGCCCCATTACCAGCGCAGGTGGTCGATAATAGGCTTCAGGGTGATGGGTAAGTAGAACCTGCGTCATCCGCAACCTTCAATCTTCCGACGTACAGCGGTGGTTAGGAGAAAGTTTAAAAATGTGAACGGGTAATAGCGTAATTTAACTTGAAACAATTGTACCCCGATTTATAGGGCACAGAGTCAGGAGGTGATCCGAAAGGCGCACGTATATTTTTCAACTTTCTTACAACCGTCACCGCAGTCTCTTATCAAGAATCGCATTGGTATATGACGGGGGAGATAGCGAGACAAGAGGTGTATTGTTCGGACTGTTTCGGTGTTGCTCCGTTCAGCAGCCGGAATGTCAACGATTAACAGTATCGTGGAATCGCGGAAGCTCGGTACAATACTTCGAATTAACGCTGGCTCGTTTCCCAAGCGAGTCATTCGCGCCACATAATCCAGGCGAATGCTATTGTTTTATCGCGGGCCGCCGCGCGGTTCTGCAGAGTGGATTGTAGTCAATCATACCGAGTGGTTGGCTACATTCTCTAACAGATGGCAGCAACGGAATGCCTTTGTCGCGCTTATTATGGTACTAAAGCGCGGGCCGAGAATAACTCGTTCGGTCTAGACAGCAACGTGGCGCCGATCGAAATAGCAATTCTCGGCGGGGTACGGTAAAAAAGAAAGGGGGATTATTTTGACGACTTGACAGTGACCTCTTCTCCTCTTGTCTGTCCTTTTATTAGAATCTGTCTTTTTATATATATTCTAGTATTGAAATCCTCAGAAGCACCGTGACAAGCATCAATTCAAACGTCAACTGGCGAAACAATTTTCCGTTTGAAAAAGACCCGCGGTGACTTCGCTGTTCTTTTTTTTTTGCCACGTTAAATGTTGTTCCACGAACGTTGTGTGACTGATTCTTTTGAAAGTTAGCGACCGTAGCGGCGGTCTGTTTTCCCACGGACCACGTGCGCCGTAGACAAATCAGCAACGGCGGGAAGTCGTCCCTCCCGAGGGTCCCGCGAATTCCTTTTCGCGAACGAATAAACGTCCCCGCCCGTGCCCTCGTAAATGTCTTGTAACGGTCTAAAATTATCAACTCCCCGAGGATGTCAAGAGCAATGTGTCTTCTCTGCAAGGGCATATCGGCCGCATCCGGTGATGGCAATTAAAACAGCATTCGGCTCCTCCAGCTCGCGTAATCCCTGTCGGTTCAAGTCCATTTAGGTCGTCTGACATATTCGATATTCATTAGGGTAAGTCACATGGAAGTAGCAAGGCACGTGGGGAAATGGCAAATGTAAACTTCATGTTCCGAAAACGTCAGGTTGCTAACGTAATTCAAATTGTACTGTTGGATGCGAGAAGGGATTCGGTGCTAAAAGCCAACAGAGTTTCTGTAAACATTACGATGTTAGATATTTTTTATACATAGTGTAGTTGTTGTAAAACTCTCTATTGTATTTAAAATTTTGATACATCTCCTTTGTAGTTGCTTTATTAGAATCAGAATTCTGTAATAAATTAAACAGTGGAATTAATTTAATTTATAGCCCTCTAAGACTAAAAAAAATTGTTTATTATTTATTTAATATTTGCGTAATATTTGAAAAAATATAGTCATAAAAATGTCGATATATGTTTGGCTTAGATACGAGTTAGGTTCAATTGCTCAACATGGATTCACAAACTGCACCATATCTCTGTTAACTTTGAAGATACGGCAATGAAATTTAGAGGGCATAGATATATATAAAACAATGAGAAATCTAATTATGCATTTTATGCAAAAACGACCTGATTGTCCTGAGCCCCTTCTTGCATTCAACAATACAATTACTATATTTCCTTCCATTTTTTTTTATCAATATTCATACGGCGAAACGAATACCCCTATCACAATATACCTACCTAATTCAGCAATCTGTTTTGCCAATGCGCGCCGTAGATACTATTACGTGTCGGAGATCGCAGATTCGTTATCGTTTATCTATCGTTTTGCAATCGTTCGCGCGGTTTCGAAACCTAAATAACTTTCAATGACGTCTACGGGAAAGAGGTAGGCACGCGGTATCGGTGCGTCAACGAAATGAAAGTGGATTTTCGAGCGTAGTTCATTGGCATCGATCGTTGACATTGTTCCGAGGTCCGGATACCGGATGTATGGGAATAGGTACGTGCACGGTGGTCACGGGGAAATCGTGACAGTACAGCCCCGTCATTGGTCGTGTACCATCGACGATTCTCGCTCCATGCTTTCGTTATACATATTTATGGTCTCATTGTCCCATTCGTGCGCACCAGACACTTATAAAACACGGATGAACGCGCATATATCTGATACGCCGTCTAGACGTATGAATTTTTACATTGAACAGTAGAAATATGCCGTTTGAAAATGTCAAAGTTAAAATTCTTTGAACAAATATTCTGCAAGCTCGAAACGTTCTCAAATGTAAATAGCAGGTGGACTCGTAGTGCAGAGGGCTGTTACAGGCTTCGTGTTTTTCGTTGGCCAATTTAAACTGCAAATAAGCAAAGCACAAACGATTCAAGGAACAATATGGCAGTCGCAACGTGACAAACCTGCCACCGTCAAACCCGTGTGTTTGCACGTGTGCAAACGGCTTTGGGATACAGAGAACAACGGCGGCTACTCCAGCTGGTAACGATAAAATTCTATATATGATGTAACTGCTGGATATTGATGGCTGATGGACTTGTTAAAGCGACGTAGGGATTGTCTTTTTATTAGTGACATTTTGTCTGAAATTATCTGCAAAGCAACAGATACATACCTAAATTAGAATGTATGAAAATAATTCATCTTTCAGAGGAAGTATATACTCTTTGTCCCTCTACATATTAATCGCGAACGGTGACCATGAAATTCGCTCTCACGTTGCTAATTGAAAGCCCTCTTATCTGTGATATCGCGCAATCAATCGATTCTAAGGCACACTTAATCGCAACATCTAATTCTCGGGACGTCGTGCGCTGTCTCTTAGGAAGAGCACGTCCAAATGAATCACCCATTAAAAGGATCGATTGGCGTAGCTAGAAGCAGATTAACTTGGACTGAATACTCGTGGAGAACAACTAAACATCGTCTTGCAATTAAGAAACGCGTAGGTAATTTCTTGTCGCTATCAGATCTCGCGTCCTCCAGATATAAAAGTCACGAAGTGGTTCTCGAACGAAAGGGAATGTGAGATTTGTTTGCTTCGAATTCCAGTGATTCTACAACTCTTAACGAGACTTTCTCCCAATACTGCACACCTATAAGCGTACTAACGAGCCCGGTTAGCGACCACGTTGACACGTTTGCGTCGCGAGTCCACGAATCAAGAGGTCAGTCCACTGCGAAGTAGTGAAAAATTGTCATTTTTAAGATTTATTTTTTAGTAAAATGAATGTCCAACGTAAATAATATTTTGTCTACTTATTAATACACTCATCGACAGCATAAAAAATCTATTTGAAATTTTTAACAGTTTGTTTTTAAATATATATCGCACTGATGTGAGCGCCTTGAGAATGCGATGTAATGCTGGTGCAGGTGATTCCGAGAGAACGACGCATTTGAAACAATAAATTCAAAGTGTGTTGTATCCATTATGAGTGTGGTTATCGCCGGAACTAGGATTATTTTTACTGATAAAAAATTAACAAAATGACGGAGGTTTGAAGTTTAAGTGTCGAAATACAGCGAATTTTTCAATCATTTTTCCTTATAAAAAGTATGAAATGGTTAATCGAAAAAAGGTTTCCGTAGTCCCGGCCATAGCCACTGATGTGCTGAATAACGTGTAAAAATTTCAGACTGATTGGTCTAATAGTTTTTTTCCAATCACCTGCACCAGTTGAAAAAATGTTGTTTTGAGATAATCGCGTTTAAAGTTTTAAAACAAATTAAAAAAATTCTTTTCAATTCTTTTGTGTATAATATAAAAGTAGCTTAATAAATACCAAAAATATTTATTGCATTATATTGCATTATATCTTTAAAAATAGCTTCATTTTTCAAACCGTCACAGTGGACTGACCCCTTAACGCAGGCCAGAGGGATTCCGGGTGCCTGGCACTTCGTTAACCACGAAATATAACGTATTTAGCCGCGGGTCCTTGATCCTTCAACAGGTTCAACAAACGAGCTCGTTCTAAATGATTCACTGCGCTCGATTCCTTCGGTGCGTCCCTCGAGACGGTAACTAGCTACTGCGCGTTAAAAGAAAGACGCGATGTCGTCGAGGCACGAATATTTCACCGCCCGAAGAGCTCGTCACAAGATAGATTCAGTATGGAAAGATGAAATTTGCGAAAGTTTCGCACGAACGTTATCGATTCGTTCGGGTTGGCGAGTGATCGATAGGAGATCAACGTAAACGTGGCTTTCACCGCGGACATCGACAGTGCCAGTCATTGGATGAATTTATTGGCCCCTCGTGGGATTTTCTCGACTCTCCAACGTTCAGCAGTGGCAATCTATCCACCTACTTGCGCCTGCCGCGCGAGACGCAACGCGTAATTAGTGAGCGCGGCTGGCCGAGATTGGTCACAAGTGTGGCTTTGTTCGAAGCCCCAACGATTAAGGGGAAATCGCGGAATGACCATCCATCTGGAATTAAGGCGCCTCGTTAGCATCGAAGAATGGCAGGTGTTGTGGTCGCTTTACGTGGAGAAGCGCATTCAGAGTAGGTTACTTTAGTTCAGTTCAAGGTGAATCGATCGCAGATGCCGTTTAAGGCACGACGGGATCGTTGCATTATTTCGCAATAGATCGTTGTAAATTACATTTGGCAAACTCGTGTTCGATTACGAAGCGAACATGTTGCGACACGTGAAACTACTTTATGTATCGTCACGTCTTCTTGTTTGTTCTTTTTAGCCTTAAACGCAAGATGCAATCTTCGATTTGTTAAAGGCATTGAAACAGTAAATGAATTCTGTAGGGAAGCATGTTCGCTGTTCGCAGCGATGCAAAATCTTCTCGATATCGCAGATGCAGGAAAGCAGAACGAGGAATTCGATCGCGAATGCTGTGACGTTTGAAAATTTATAGGAATCCGCACGTTGGTGTACGTCGGAAAGTGTGGCAGTGCGTTCAAGCTGTTGTGAAATTCCCTGCGACTCATGGATAAGATACTTCATCGCGAGCGGATAGCAGAGCCGCGTTGTCGTTTTGAACGCGAGAAATAACTGTGCTGGGACGGCTGCCGCGTCGAGTCTCGGGACGCATCTGCCAGATGTTCTTTACTGTGATTCTTCCAAAAGCGTCCATTTATCGCGTCCCCCTACACTTTCTCGTTCCAGAGGAAATCCGCTCCAAACTGCGCTCATATACAAACCCCGATTTATCGAAGAACGCGTATACAAAAAGAATCCCAAAATACATCGTACACCTCAAGGAGACTTCCAGCAGAGTTTCCAGACGAATCTCGATTTCCTCGCAACCGTGGCATTCCCCGTACAAGTGCTACTTCTCAAGAAGCATGATGCAATTAAAGCCCTATTCAAAAGAAGAGTGCCACGAGTCAAAGCTTCGTAACGGACCGTCCACGAAATCTGCCAAGTCAGAATGCAAACAACTGCTCAGCTCACAAAGGATTCGCGCGAGCCGGCCAGCCGCGAGAGCTCCGTTCCCATCGAGCTTCCAATCTCGAAGCGCAAACAAACCGACGGTTTCCACGAATGCTCGCGACCGCATCGTCGGATCGGCGACAAGGGCACAGCTGATCGCAGACCGCGTGCCCGCGAACAGAGCGGAGCAGCCAAAGCGGTCGCTGATAGGCCGCGATACGCTTTGTTGTCACGAGCGGAGTCGGTCATTCGACGGCCACTCGAGTCTAATGCCGGTGGCGGGCGAAATCGTAGCTCGTAGCCACCGCTTGGCTCCCTACGATACTCCACGTCGGGCTTCCTCGCTGGCAGCATCGTTCCCCGCAGTCGCGACCGACAGTGCTCGCTCGCGATCTCAGCATTCCGCCCAGGTCCTCGATCACGCTCCCTAAATAAGACGCGGGTACTTGGAATTCCGTGGCTACCGGAGCGGTCAAATCGTTGCGCGTAACCGTGAACCGATATCACCTTGCCTCCCGTCGCGCCCAGGGTTCGCTGCTCGGCGACCAGTCGATGTGCAACCGCGGATCCTCTTTTTTCTCGCGACTCGCTCGAGCACCGATAGGAGAGTTCTCGCGTGTTCCTTGGTGTGTTACCGTCCACGCCACCTGGAAGATGAGTCTCATCCCCCAGCTGTGAACAGTTGTTTTGTGCACCTCCGACGGACCATTTGGCGGGACAATGATCTATCACAAGCCGACTGTGCCGCGATTTCGCATCGCCGAGCGTGTCAGCAGCGTGCCGCCCAACAATCGGCCGATTTATACCAAACAGAACAGCCAGAGCAGCACGTGCAGCGCGAGGAGCGTGAGTTCCACGCCGCCGTGCATCAATCGGTACGCGAGAAATTCTTCTGTATGTTTGTACGCGTAACAGATATACGTTCGTGGATGGTATTCTGGAATAATGTTGGTGTAAATGCGTAGAGTAATAAAGTTTCTTTCGCGCCGCTAGTGCTTTTGCGGACCCTTTTCTTGGCACGCATTTCTGCATTTGAATGGAACAGTTCCCTACGTCACAGTGTCAGTCCGATTTAAAATGCAACGCTAAGGTATTATGAATAGTTTCCGTCTCCAATTGCCGTCAGACTATTAACACGCCGCGGGTGCTGATCTTCAGGCGACTAGCTATGGAAATGATGTTGATAAATTGTAGAAACGTCATCAGTTTTCCGAAACACCGTGACGACGAATGTCGAACCGTGCTCGTGACACGGCAGGATTTTGCCTAACGGAATATAGGAAATCGAGTGTTGGTTCGATAGAAACCGTTTGACATTGGCTTGGGGAACGTTGGTAAATCACGCGAGGTTTGTTCACGTGACTTGAAAAAACGTGACGCGTGCTCGGCTTTACGAGTTTGTTTCGTCAACACGCGACATCGCTCTCGCGAATATTTCTGGGCGATTGGGAAGAAGCTTCTCTGTTAATTGATCATAACAATTCCAGTGTCCTCGAAGTAAAGAAAAAGTGACATACTAATTTCTTCTGTAATGTTTCTGCGTGGACAAAAGTTACTTGAGAAGGTTTGGGACATTTCTGATATGTTTGTAACATTTACTATAGTCAGTTTCTTTAATTCTTTTAACGTTGTGTTTGAATAAATTGGAAATCAATTGATTCTAAGTTGGGAGTATTTGCTGGGAGTATAAACAAAGATTGCGCCCATTCTCTGTCTATAAAAGGATGCGGGACAGCTTGTTTCCATAAATCATGTCTTGCTTGAATAATGACTGGTATCCCGGATGACCCTTCTAACCCCACCGTCCCTTCCTGGTGATACTGTGTAGGAAATCTTGATTACCGGTGATGCTCTAAACGTTTGCCAACGTGGGAATGACGATAGGCTTTGGTGCCAAGTAGCCACTTTGAACGATGTAGAAATTTCAAGTAAATGATACCTGCACGAACTTGATACTAGGATCGGCTCTTGCGAACCGATATACAATTACGTATAACAGCTAATCATTTGAAGGGATTCTCTTAAATGATCATAATCGAGGTGTTTACCTGCTGCTTGGAATCTGATCGTTCGCTTTCTTTCGTAATTGCAGTATAAAACAACCTTTGGGAAGCAAAGTGCCCTCGCCTGTTCATATGAGCACACCTGTTCGGTCTGGTATCCAGTCACCGAAACCAACTGTCAATGGATCTGATTCAGTAGTGTAAGTATCACATTATTTTGCTAATGTTACAGTTTGTTGCTAATTTTTTAAGAAAAGAACTAGGATGAATTGACCAGTGAATGAACAGTGAGCAGTGAATGGACAAATTTACTTTTTTCGTGTATAACAGGAATACTATTGCATTGAAAACAATGATCTTATATTTAGAATGAAGGAAAATTTATTGAGATAACGGCGATACTAATATTTTTTGAATCTATGAACGTCTTGGTCGCTTATTAATTTTTTGTTTTGTGGTTTCGGGTGCTGCCATTCACAGCGAGAAACCTAGTAATAAAACACGTACGATCACAGTTAACCATTTATTGTGAAAACTGTGTTCTGATATTAATAAATTTGTCAAGCTCCTATTATTATAATATATACATTATATTTTTATATTATTATCTTAGGTCCCTAACCTAAACTTTCTTTCTAATTTTGTAGTGTTTTCAGCGTTTTCTCGTCGGAAAATGAAGTATTATTCTTTGTTTTCATTGACTGGGTACAAAGTATTCCTGTATTGGGTATTTTGTTCATTCACTAGTATATTGGGCATTGATTACATTTTTATGATTTATTTCAGACGCCGTTCAAGTCAAAAAGCATAAACAATTTTTTTTAGACATTTTTAAAGCCTATTCCATTACAAATTCTTGTTTCATTAATAAATTAGGACATTATTTAATTTGTATCTTTATTCGAAACTGAAAAAAACGCTTAGCTATTCATTCACTGGTCAGTTCACCCTAGTACTCCAGAAATATTATATGGCAACAAAGTTTAGAAGTCTCAAAACGAATAAAGTCTACGTTAAAAGTACCGAAAATTTTTAGCTATCCATACCATTCCCACAATCTATATTCTATATTAAAATAAACGAGTTCCTAAAATTTTGAAACTGAATTGACGTTTGAAAGATATAGACACTATATCGAATTGCATATAATCGTTGCAGGAGACAGAACTCAGCGTTAGGCACCACCACCTACGACGGCCGAGTGCAGGAGAGTCATTACGATGTCGTCAAGCCGCTGAAGGTAAGTCAATATAATGCGATTGCGATTATTGCACTCGGTGTACAAACTCTATAAATAAGATTTCGCTGAACGCTGCTTCAGACGAACTTCTTCGCTCTATGGCGACGCGGTTAATTTATGATTACTGTGCAAACACTGATATAAAACCGATGATACATCGTTGGATGTAACTTAATAACAATCTGCGAAGGAGGACACGGAGGTAGATTCATTTGAACGCGAACGAAACTTGATGCGCAAATAACAAGAATACATGACGCTTCAATCTTCCTTTGCGCGAAGTTTGTAGCTCGGAGGTACTTCATTGCAGTCATATCGGTAATAAATTGACATGTATGAATTTTAGAATTTACTGTTCGTTCTTCTAACGAATAAACGCACGGTTATGTTTCAATTATCACTCCTGAATTCATAAGGCAGATTTACAAATCTCATTAAATTATTCCCGCTTGCTGATAATATCCTAAGAAATCGCCCGGCACTTTTTTATTATCGCATATTTAACCACAAAAATCCTTCTAAATTGCATTTTAATAGTCGATCGTCAACTTTCTACCTTTCCCTATTTCCATAGCCGCTCGTATAAACTCGTGACACGTTTATGGTTAAAACTCGTAATGGACCGGAGAAACTAGCCGACCGACAATTTCCAGAAATCGCTGCAAATGTTACACTTAGAACCGAGTTTTCTCTGCTCCTTTTTCAACGCCAATCACTAATTCAGACATACGCAGCCAAAAGTTTAACGACACTTGGTACAACCGTTCGATTTTCCGCTACCGGATATTCAACAATTTTTCCATCGACTTACATAAATGTCACGCCAATTTCGCGTGCCATTCGGGCAGGTAAATTGACACTTAATCGGCTGGTGAAAGTATTTCAACCGAGCATAGTTTGCAACGTTATTCTCGAGATCCAGAAAAGCCGTTGTCGGTCACCCAGGACCGCATCGGCTGCAATTCTCGTAATCATCGATCTGTTAATCGAGAAATTGCCAATTAAACGTCCCAATCGAGGCAATTAGCAGTTGCTCCCATACCTTCATCCCTCCCCTTGTCTTCGGTCAACTATGTCGAATTCCTTTCCCGGAAAATCCACCGATGATGTAACCATTGCGCGAGACACATTAAACTTCCACGAATGTTTATTGCGCGGCGTAACGTTTCCGTTGCCGAAGATCTGACTGGATAATGCATCGTGTTTCACTTACGTCAGGCGATTTAACATTTGAATGACCCTTCGTGTCGCCGTCGACGAAAACCGTTTGAAAAACGAAGATTAGCGAAATTTGTAGGGGTAATTACCATGACCAGTGACGACGTGTTTGTTGAGCAATGGAATTTCGTGTACCTAATCGTCGTAACGATTATTCGACAGTTAAATCTGTTCCTGACGAATCACACGTCCGGTTACGTCATCGTTTAGCGAACAACGAGTGGCGTCCTTCCGTGTCGAATAAATCAGCAAATTCATGGTGCCATTTGGGTTTCAAGTTGTCCTTGTGATTCTGGAATGGTAATTTAAGAGGACCTAATTTTTTATTTACCAGACGTTAACTCTGAAAAAAGTCTTGGTCCCAAAAAATGGTCACCTCTGAAAGCTCTGTGTCCAACTTATATCTCTGAAAAAGAATCGCGCTCTCGTAGCTAGATTCTTGCACGTTAATCGGAGCGCTGATCCAGTACACGTACGATTACTCATTCCGGTTCTAGAATCGTCAGCCGCGATGCCAGTAAGATTCGATTATGCAATCACGTGCGTTTCATGGAACTGCAGGCACCGTCGAGCAGGTGCACGGTCGGATGTCCATTCAGAAGCGCGTAGATGCGACTTCGATTCGATTCCATGGCCCAGTACGTGATCCTCGCGATCGCCAACAGCTGCTGGCAGTGTTACCTGCCTTTGGGCGTGCTAATGAGTCAATGGGTCACGGTCTGCACTGGCCATTCCCAGTTTCGCGGACAAACCAGTTCATCGATCCATACAAGATGCTCTTACGACACCAGTAGACCTGCACATTTGCATTCTCTAGATAGAACGAGACAGGCACTATCGTAGAAATTCAACGTGCATGCATTAACAGAGGTTTTAATAAAAATCCTATTTTTCATTCCATTTCGATACTCGACGAATAAATATTGCGTTGCTCCTACTTTTCATCAGTGTAAATTAAATTCTCCGTCGTTCCATCATCGTCTCTGTTTGCGGTCAGTCTCGCAGAGTTGCAGATAATACTGTATCTAAATCCTGCGTGACATATCAGGCCATCAAGTTTGCAGAAACCGCATCATCGGTGGAAAAAATAAATGCATTTAGCGTGCAGTAAGTGAATTTAACGAGGTGTGAGGAAGTGGATGAATATCCTTTTGTATCGACACTTGTGGTCGAATCGCGCTGCTGGAAAAATGAATTTTCCCGGTGGACAAATAACTCATAGAAGACGGGTTGACGTATTGTTTTTTGCTTCAGCGAGTGGAATACTGTTACCCAACCGTGTTGGTAAACGCCTAACAAGGCTCGTGCGCCCACACTCGAAATTCAAATCATTCCTGAGCACATCGTTGAATCGGGTTGCGCGATGACGCAGTTGGAAGATGCAAATCGGTGCATGCTGGCGCACGGATGCGTCTTTTGCCTCGCACAATTAGAAATCGCATCACGGCGCAAACGAAAATGGCGTTTCCGCGTGGGTGAGTTTTTCCGAGATTTTTCGCTGCGCTGCATACTTGGCGATGATTGAATGATGAATTTGGATTTTAATATTGATGATCGTCGAGCGACGTAATACTGAGAAAAAAAATGTCGAGGGGATTAGCATGTCAATTAAAGCATTAAAAATCCTGCGTAATGGATCAAATTTATTCCCCCTTGTATAGATGGATCATCGGTTACTAGTGTCGCTCGAGAATTCAAGGTAGATAGAATAATGTAGCGTTGAGTGGAGAGACGTCAATCTTGAGAGAAATATCCTGCTTTCGTTGTGGTGGTAGGTCAAAATTGTCATGGTATATTCTACTGGGAACTCGACACCTGCCTGCGTGTCGCTTTTCCGAAAGGGTACACCTTTTCCTACTGGAACTAAAAGCGCGATACACCTCCGACCGTCAAGGTGAACTGGAATCGACCACCGCTTCATGTGGGTGTCGAAGAGACGCCTAGTAACTCGATAGTGACACGTGCGCATTATTATACGTGCTCCGCGTGCAATTATGTTAGTAATTATTAAGTACCGAGTGGGTTCGTCGAAATTTAATAGCGATGGTCATATTTTAGACACTCCTGTCACGAAATCGTAAAAGTATTCTCTCCTTCTAGAGTGCCTTCTCATTTTCTTGTTATTTTATTGCAAAATTGAATAATTGTGTTTTTTTATGCAACACTAACGATATTCTAGTGAAAGTAGTCGATTGATTTAGTAAGATAGTGGCGAAAACTTTTATTAATTAATAGATTCGTTATATCCTCGGGATATTGAAAGTAAAAATGGAATGTGTATACAAGGTAGAAGAGAATTGCAGCTCCATCTCGTTGCACTTGCGAAAGTCTGCACCTGCAAATGTCAGTACGTTCTGTTGCCGCTTTTTGTTGGTGTTGCAGAGATTAATTAAGAGTATCGGTACATGCAATCGTGAATGGGAGTTATCGACCAAGCGTGCTCACGTTTCTCCATGAATGAAAGTGTAAAAGGAGTTTCTACTCTCTGGCGTTAAGATGTTGTTATTACATTTTCTCTTTATTAATGTCCTATGTGGGTATCTTATTACGTATCACGAATGTATATGTCAGGATTCCTCATTTTTCTAATTGATATTTGTCCCGAAGGGATCAATATATTAAATTAATATTGAATATTAATTTCATGTCACATTTCATTAGTAAATTCTCTAGCCATTCCTATAAATATCAGGTGTTTTCATGAAGCAGCATAGCACGATAGTTCATCGCAGTTGGCTCTGACTCACCGAAACGTTTTCGCTCCTAGTAATGGGCAATAAACATCTTTTTTCCCTTTCGTTCGTCCGCTAAAGGCGGTGCCTGTTTACAAGGCGAAGCATAAAGACGTACAAGAATGATTTCATCGCTGTAACGAGAATATAGGTCACCTGTCGAGGTTCGTCAAATTCTGGCCCAAATTTTACACTTCCAGTATTTGACTTAACTAATTATTTTCTCTAGTTAATATAATTGAGCACAAATTTACGAAACTTACAAGGGAAGATCCCGAATCCGAAAATTCAAAAAATTCTGAAACTTTGTGAATATGTAGGGAATTTCCTCCTGATTATAACTTAATTTTTGTTTGCTGCCCAGTTTTACTCTAAGGGGTTGTAATTGACCCGTGAAAATCCTGTTATTTTCCGGTTTTGTGTTATAATTCGAGAACTGTAAAATAATTTCTTTACCAAATGATGGATCGAATTAAAAGAAGTAACTTTTGTGGTGAAACTTTTTTCTATCTTTTACAGAGCACGAGTTATAACACAAAGTCGGAAAATAACTGGATTATCAGGGGTCAATTACACCACCTTAGTGTAAAATTAGACAGCAAACAAAAATTGCTTTATAATCAGGAGCAAAATTTTTGAATTTCCAGGTGCAAGATATTCCATTGTTAGTTGTATAATTAAATCTATTTGGAAGAAGTTCATTGATATGTGGAAAACAATAAGATCAGTAACGCGATATCAGTATCTGAGGATGTTACTGAACCTGAAACAAAGGCACAGTACTTATTAATAGAACAAAGAACGTTGCGTCAGAGATAATCGAAAATACCACCGTCTATTGTCGAACGAATAAAAAGATGACGCAGCAAAACTCTCTATATAAACAAATAGCCAATGTTTCATTTTTTTACTCATAAAACGTTTGTAAATGTATGCCATACAATCAACACATCTATCATAAAACTTAATCTCCGAAACGATACACCTCATCCCCCACTCCTCCAAACACACCTACTCACGAAACCTAGAACAGCAATAACAATAACACGATAACCACTTCCCCTGCTTTCGAAAACGACATTGTTGTCACCTCGAGCGTGCACATAACAATATCCGCAGCCTCGAACCGGTTCCCGCGTTTGAAAGAATGAAATCCGCACCGATTCCAATAAAATCCAATGCTATCGAAGGAAACACGCCACGGGGCACGCGCGAGTTCGTAAAGCGGTGGATGTAACGCGGCGTTTCCCCTCGCCTGGATCGGACAATGTGGAAACCCATGTTCACGGCAACGGGACGCGTCGAACACGTGGAGATAGGCCATAAACAGAAGAAAGTACACTGACAACGGCGGTGTAAGTCGGCACTCGACCCGATTACAGCCCGCCCAGGGTCGTGTCGGTATTCTCCCGCAGTTTTGCGCGACAAAACCCATAAGGTTTGACCTAATATGGAGACTTGGACTTTGCGAATGCCACTGGCCTGGTGGGGATCCGTATGGAGAGCTCCTTTGAGGCCTTCAGGTCTCTCTCCTCACGGAGTCCCCCAGTACCTCACTGGACGTGTGTTACGCCGCACACGCGTTTCCATGTAACCCACGATTACGTTTCCGTTCCGCGAGCCGTCCGACTGCGTTTTAACGGGACACAACAAACACCTTCGAAAGTGCTTAGTGATTTCCGCGCGTTCTGTGCCATTTTTCAAACAAAACTCTTGCATTCCCTCGGATCACGTTTCCGACCCATGCACGGTTGGTAGACAGGTTGTTTTGCGGCGGAACCGTTTTGTCAAGTTGTCGCCTGATCGACGAGAGTTTTCCTGCCTGTCTTGTTGTCGGTAGGATCTGATTGAAAAACGAGAAGGAGGATATCGCGTTGATGTAGAGCGTTGCGTGATGGGTATGTTTACACTGTTTCTTGGAATTTCTGAGAGAAACTAGGAAGGAGGGGAGTTTTTATTCAGTCGCGATGTACCATTGCCTTTGAGTGCACGTTTCTCGTCGACAGCGACTAGCAAAGTAGTTACAAGCTCGAAAAATACATTGCATCGTTGGCGAAGATATCGAAAATCTCGTTGAAGAAGATACTCTTCAGTGAATAATAATAATAATAATAATAATAATAATAATAAGATGTCAGCATCTACGCATCAGCAAGCAGCGATTCGTCGCCTGGAAGCCCTGTTCAGAGACGTGAAACTGGAGCAACAACAGAACACCCCGGAGTTGGTCAAGGTGGAGATCGATTCGAGCTGCTGCGACATTCATGGGAAACACGCGAAGGAGAATTGTTGGAACCGTAGAGGTTCGATTGGGAACGTTCCTCAGACAAGGAGGGACTCCCTTAGCCGTCGAGAAGTTTACCCAGGGACGTCCCCAGGCAGAAGGGGCTCCTTGGGTCTGCCAATGTCGCCACCGAAGAGGGAGCTTCATCCTTCGAGCTTCCCCAACACGTTGCGAAAGAATCCACTGGGCGCATCGATGGGTGCTATAAACCACACGAGGAAGGACGCTTACGGAGCCACCATAGGCAGTTCAGCGTTGAGACGGGGTCCCATAGGTCGATCCATGGGCTGTCTGAAGAAAGACACCTTATCCAACTACAACTCGCCTTTGAGACGCGACTACGTAGCCAAATCGATGACGAGTCTGCAGAGACCCAGCTCGAGGCAGCAAGCCACCAATTTGTCCAGCCTGTTCGCGACATCGCCGACGTCCCATACACCGTTGAAGACCAGCCTCAGCACTTCCAGCAGCGATCTGAAGGCGAAGAGCACGTCCAGCCTGAAGAGCTGTTTAGCTGGCTCCAGCGGGAATCTCAGGGGCAACTTGAACGTGACGTTGAGCACCGATCTTTCCACGGGCTCGAACGGGAACCTGAGGAAAGACGGGAAGCTCGCGGCGCCGCTTTCTAGCAGAAGAGGCTCCTACGACAGGAGGAGGCTCTCCACGGACTCCTTGGATAATACCAAGAGAAACTCGTGGGATCCGGGTCGCAGGGGCTCTTCCGGATCATCCGGAGGATGGGACGATCCCATTTGGGAGGAGGGAACGTTCGACGGTGTTGATCAGGTAACATGTTCAGAACTCTCCAACGCTAACCGCAGCCTGAAGTCTGAAATCCTTTTACTTTCAAAGTAAACGCTGAAAGCCACTTCTCGATTCGGCCCGCCTGAACCCTGGCGGACTTTGGAACAAATCAGAAAGCCATCGCGCGCTGGCTTATTGTCTCTGCACTTTCCCGCGGGGGACAGGAGACACCATCTCGAAGTGTACTGGTGAACCGTACACGGAGCTTTGATTGTCGTTACATGGACAGGCGGAATTTATCGCTCCCCGTTGGAAGGTGCAGTTAGCAAAGCCGTGGGAATGCATTTCAGCCGACCACCGAGTTATCCGCGATTGGATTTAGGAAACTATTGCCATGGAAGTTCTAACGCGATTTTAAACATTAGTTTGACTGCCAAGAGTCGAGTGTTTGATTAATAGGGGCAACGCCACGCGAGGCTTTCTTTCCACGTCGGAGATGTCGGTGATATTCCGCGAAAGCCTTTGATTCGTAACGAGGATACCAGCGGCTTGGGCGCATCGCGGCATTAAGGCGGTTCGCATGTGGCGCCGGCACATGCAAAGTGTTTGCCGCATACTTACGTCATCGACGTGCCTTGCACGGTATGGATACGCTGTACGCAGTTAGTCATCGACTGATTATGAAAGCGACCACCGTGCAGGGGGATAGGTGCTTTCGATCTCGTTAATCCTGGCCACGTTCTTCATTAAACACCCGTGAAAATGGTAATCCTTAGCGCTTGTCGTTGGCCAGAGCATCGATATTCCCGCGTGTCAGCCATCGCCGCTCGGCAAATAAATCTCGCCCGCGGCGTTTCTAGGAAAAGTCTACCCGCAACATCGCCTCCGACGTCCATTAGCAAATATTTGTATTCCGATTTCGTCGGAATGCCTCTCGATGTGTTTCACCTGTTGAATATTGCAAGCTTCCAGGTGTAATATTATTCTCTTTAACGGAATTGAAATTCGAACGTGACTCTCTGAATCTGTGGTAGATCTACTTTGAAAGAATTCGCTTGATCTGTAAACGAATAGAAAGCATCTCTAGACACATGTTCATCTCACTCATATTTGTTCTCCGTTATGGTGACTCGCAGAAAACGGTCCCATGTTGCGCAATCCTTTTTTAGTGTCATTGTAGAAGCTTAGTGCCGTCGTCGAGTGTCCTCGCGCTCGACTCACCAGTCACCGATGATTTTCGTCGAATTTCTCGCGACTGGCATTGCACTTGGTGGTGCAACGCAACGCGATAGTCGTCAGACGCGAACGCAACGGTAGCGCGCGCATTTCCTGAAACGAGATTGCCGCTGGTGAGACCTACGCGTCGCTTGGCCATGAGCAGCCCACGCTCACCTGCGCGCGCGGCGCTTGTAACTCACATTTTTTACATTCTAGTTGTGTGACCCGCTTCCTCCTCGTCTTCGTGCCCTTTATAAGCAGCGATCACGCGCAACGATCCGCGAACGACCCACGCCGCGACCCTCGATATGGCCACTTCCAAACGCGTCGATTTAAAAGTAGCATCCGCGTCATTACGCTTAATCAATTCGATAGGCACGGCTGCGGCGTTGGGAGCTCGTCCTGGGAGTCATTTCGTTGTATTGCTGGAATTTGTCATATTTCGCTTGGTTTAAGCTGGAAAACGCATAAGCGTGATTCGTTGCGAAGCTTCGGAATTTTTCTGGTTCCGCAGCCGTTTGTGGTTTTTGGTAAATTAGAAAGGAAAGTTGCAACTTGCCGCGGCTGTATTTTGAGTCGATCTTTCCATAATTTGGAATAGAATGTTAGCCGGGAACTAGTTTGCTAAACGAATAAACGCGTATCGTGGAACTATCGGGTTACGGCTCGTTGAACGAGAAACTGTGAATTGTTTGACGCGGTAGCTTGTTTCACGAGCAAACGTTTGTTCGCGCACAAGTGTCAGAAACGTGAACACGTTGCCTGCATCGATGTACATTTTACTCTTACATACACCAAATGCCACTCATTAAGCTGCGTGTTAAATTGCCGCGAATATACCTCGTTTAATTGCTTCAAAAATCAACAAGTAGGGACTCGAATGCAACGGTTGTTTTCGGAGTCGAAGGAAATTCGCTTTACGTAACGTGAACGGGATTCGCTATCGAAAGGAAAGTTTTTGTTTTACGTAACAGCCGCAACAGGCATCGAAAAATGAAAGGCTCATCCTCGGAGAAACAGATGGCAATTATGTCACGGAAATCCCCAACAATCGAAGTTCGCTTCAGTTTTAATCATCGTCGAATTCACTTGTTCGCGTCCAATTAAAACCGCTGTCGTGTCGCGACGGGGGAGGACATTACCTAACTCGAAGACGCTTCTAACACCTTAACGACGTTAAATGCAAATGCTGGGTGACGTTTTGCTCGTCTGTGGGGCTTTGGGACAAAATTCTGTGACAAATTACGTGACGCCGCGCTTTTGGGTTACTTGATTAAGACCACGATGTATAAAGCAATTTTTCAGGTGGACGTGAATGGCCCTGAAGAACTTGGTATGCTCGTGTGTTAATTGCAGGAAATTCACATACTAATTCATTAAAGGACCTCATTCTTTTTTTATTATTTTTTCCATGCAATCTCGTTTCAACTAAATGGAAGTGAAATGGTTATGGGTGTGTGGAAAATTTGGAATCGATGGTGGATGGTAGTATCTTTAAGACTCGGTCGTCGACCCATCCAACACCGCGCACAGCTGCATTTTTTGCAATCTCCTGAAAACGTTTCTAATGGATGAGTCGACAAGGCGCACGCATCATTTTCCCGTATTATGTCGGGCCGACGGCGCGTAATTGGGTCTGATTCCTGAAATCGCGGCCCGGCAATTTCCGTCTAAAACGGCACGTGACGCCTGTGCACGGTTGCGCGGCTTACTTCCGCGGTACGGTGCACGTGCATCGGGCCGCGATGCGCTTTCAGCTGCACACGCGTCGCGTTCTTGCACCGCGAGCACCGATTTCGTTCGCGTGGTGCTTGCACGGAACCGTTTTGTCTCACGGTACGACGTCCGAGATGATTGACCGATCGAGGTCGGTACCGTTAGCAAAAATTGACGCTTATTGACGTATAAACACGCGAGTCGCTGGACACTCGGATGCTCCAGCGACGCTTTTTGCGAAGGAGTTGATCGTTGCAACAGGGCGAAGTCTTAGCTTAAGAGGTTCAGAATCGAACGAGTTTTTAGCTTAGGAGGGATATTGTTAGAAAGAAACGGAATTCAACTTACGAGGTTTGGAAAGGGACGATGTTCAATTCGGGAGGTTTAGAAAGGGACAAAGTTCTGGTTAGGATTTTCAGAATGGAGCAACGTTCAACTTAGGAGATTTAGAATGAAAAAAGGTGAACTTAGGAGGTTGGGAAGAGGAAAAAGTTCAACTTAGGAGGTTCAGAATGAGATTAACTTCAACTTAGGACATTTGGAAAGGGACGAAGTTCAACTTGGCAGGTTTAGAATGGAAAAAGGTCAACTTCGGAGGTTGGGAAAGGGACGAAGTTCAACTTAGGATGTTTAAAAGGGGATGAAATTCAGCTTAATATGTTCAGAATGAAACAAAGTAGGGTAGATGCACCATTTGTGGCCACTTTAAGATATTGTACCAGTTTTGGCCACTTCTTAAAGAATATAATATTTTTCCGTGTAAGCAATAAATGTAACCTTATATTTCGGGCAGTATACTAAACAAAATATTTATGATGTGAAATTCTCCACAGAATAATGATCTGCAAGTAATTTAAAAATAAGATAATTATGCACATGGCCAAAAACAGTGCAATGGACACAAACGGTACATCCACCCTATACCTTATGAGATTTAGAATGGAAAAAAGGTCAACTTAGAAGGTTGGGAAGAGAAAAAAGTGCAACTTAGGAGGTTCAGAATGAGATTAACTTCAACTTAGGACATTTGGAAAGGGACCAAGTTCAACTTGGCAGGTTTGGAAAAGAACTAAGTTCAACTTCGGAGGCTTAGACTGGGACAAAGTTCAACTTAGGATGTTCGAAAAGGTACGAAGTTCAATTTAGGAGATTGGGAAAGGGACGTAATTCAACTTAGAGGGTTTAGTAGGTAACAAATTTTATCTACCTTTTAAAAGGGAACGAAAGATCTCGTGAATTGCAGATCGAATACATAAATATGTTTCAACTAAAAAACAATATCTCCCCGACACTCCTAGGTCGAATTAACAAGTTTCAAGGAAACGTCTCAGCACAGTTTTTATTTTAATTTTAAGTACTAACATTTTACTAATTCACTTCTGCATTTATCGAAACGAATAAAAACGTCTATTCGATAATTCGGTCAAGTTTCTGGAAGTTGAAGCTTTCGATCTCATTCCGACATGCTGCAGGATTGCAGACTGTACCTACGGCTTTTCTGCGACAAATTCGATTAAAATACGGAGCACGTAAATACACGAAACAGGGTCAATGCCGCAGTAGCATCGCGCAAAGGAGAAGCTGATTCATGCGGTAAACGTACGAACGGTGGCTAGTGAACCTTGACATTTCTGTGTCGAGAATTCTCCGCTGCTTTCAACGTTATACTAGCTAATTAATGCAGCTAGGCGGCCAGGATTTATGAAACGTTCGTTCAACTTTGGAAAAGGATTCACGGGTTGATTCTTGTCGGTTATAATCTCGCATAAGTACCAATGTATAGGTATGCTAAATTCGCTTTTAAAGCGTATCTTGATATCTTTCTCTCTAATAGAAATTAGTGATCCACCATGTTAATTACTCCAACTGATTGACTGGATTACAGTGATTCAGTTGGAGGGAATTCAGCGAAATGTATCCATTTAAAACGATGATTATTTCAGTACCATTTATGTGATTTGTTCGTTGCGGATGAATAAAGCAATACATTCACGAATATGTCATAAAAGTGTACATCGATATGGCGTTACTAATTGCCGCGAAGTACCCCGGATAATTCATAAATTGAGTGCAGTAGGCGCGATTTTAAGTGGTATCTCGGGTGAAACGTTCCCTGCGTTTATCTGGTATGCATATCAACTTGTATACGATACAGATAAATTTAATGTAGAAATTAAGAGAAATAAAAGAAATTTATGTGGCGCTGTCTTGCCACTTAGGTGAAAGTCGAGCTTGTAAACAGCACTCTGCAATGTATACGAACAGGATTCTTCTTCATTTTTCGATTTGGTATCTTTTTCACGTTTGTTTTCTCTTCTCTGTTTTACCTTTTTTACCACAACGACCTGCGCTGATCCCGTTTCTATCGATATCTACAAATGACCAAGTGTGAAGTAGATATGTCGCAAAGTTTAATCATCCGGAACGATCGACCATCTTAGGATTTATACAAGATTTAATCGATCAACGTATAAACAAATTACACACGTGCAATTATGTTTACCGTTGCAATACTTTGATATTTGTTCTGTTTTGCAAATACAGGAAATATCGAGGTGCAATTGATCGAGAAGTTTAATAGCCAGTTTTATAACGACGGCCATTCAACTGAATTTTTAATCAGTTTAGCAGGTGTACAATTTCTCAGTGTAACTGTGGAAAAATATCGCAAGCACGTGATGTTGCAAATATGAGCTTTGTAATTAGAAATATGAAGATTCTAGGTGTTTTATCAGTACATTAACCAAAAATAATGCAAGGATGCGCTCATAGTATCCGCACTAATAACCGTGATGAATTTTCTCGAGTATGAAAATTAACGAAGCCCTCTGGTATTCGATTTTAAATTGCATGAAATGTGTAATTAAAAATGTTCCCCGTGTGGAAAATCTAAAAGCGTGTTAACAAGGCAATTTATAGGCACAGCCGCAATCATCATGACAAATTGTCTTAGTTTAAAGCATACATAGCTGTAAAGTTTAATACGATGATGCATCGTTGTATAATTTTTCAAATTCTCTGCTGCTTTAAAATATACGCGATCCTGTGCTCGGTTGAAAAAGTAATTTCATGATTATTTTTCGTGTTCGTCAGGATTACTTTGTGGGTTATCTGGTTTCGTAATCTGTAACAACTCGCTGGTCAGTGGATTTCCATTTGCAGCCACTCGCGTGGGCATGCTCGATAACATGTTTGCCACGGTGGTTAGCAACACCCATCGATTTTTCCGCTGCTTTTCTATTCTTTATAGTCTCTTAAGGCGACCCACGGATCGACTGGCAAGCAGTTATGTTCCTGCTAACGAACATCTCGTCATTATCCTTATCGATCATTAAGTATATTCCAGCAAATGAAAGTAAATTAGGTACATCTGTGCAGATCTGTAATTTCTAACTTAATATAATCCAATTGCTGATAAGATTCAATAGATTAAGAACCATAAAGGAGAAAGTTAAAACTGAGCAGTGGAAGATTGCTTTCATTCACAGAACATAGAAATTATTTAATTCAATTCAGTCTTGTGTTTCTGATTTCTTTACTCAATTTTATGGTACCTTTTTAGAGTCTATAAAAAATGTTATGCAATGAAAATTTATCATATAACAGATTACGCAATTACTCGATTTAACACGAAACAAATTCGTGCTTTTAAACATTCCAGAATTTGTACTTCAATACTTTACTTTTTCCAAGTAGGACACGCGACATCGGTAACTCGTTTCGAAAAAGTCCCGCGAATAGAATCGATTATCGTTGCGAGATCACTGTTTTACCGACGACTGGCAAACTACTTTAAGAATTCTCTGTCTTATCCGGCAAGCAGCAGTGCCGCGACTTTCAATTTCACCGCAGAGTAAGAGCATCCACTTCGCTCCATCTCTAATTTACGAGTTTCCATCGGAGCACGCCTCCAATTATCATTCGCGCCGCGCAACGAAAGTAAACGCTTGGGCGTGTATCAGCAATACTAAGAATATTATTTAAAGTATTTATTCTGGAAGAAATCTGGGTCACAGACGTCGCTTCGACGTATACAGTGTCCAACCAGGCGGATCTAATGGCCATAAACTTTCTTATAAATTCTTTGTGATTTTCACGAGCCGTTTTCTCTCAATCATCCGCCTAGCGTCTGCCACTTCTAAACGACGGCAAGGTTGTAAATACGTTACAGATCACAGCGCATCCATGCTGCGCGTATAATCGAATTACGCTCGTACCGAATATCATGCATTCCACCCCGTATAACTTTAACGGCCCCTGAACCTCGCAGCATCACAATTGCCATTCAAAATTATACTGTCTACTGGCATTGCGCTTCTAAATAGAACACTCGATCAGACCAGCTGATCCGATCCAAATTCGAGAACCAAATACTCCCTTAAATTTCGACAGGTTAATCGACTTTCTATTCGATACAGTGAAAACGGAGAACACATTTTTCTGGTAGTCGTGTTCGAAACGGTAACGAACGTACTTTCTTCCAATTAGAACCGAGTCGGAGAAAGAAGTCCGAAACGGGAACGAATTTCGATTCGAGGGGACAATGTCAGTGAAAGCACTTGAAAATTGAAAGGATTTAAGTTCGTCCAGGCAACGCCCAGAAATGAGATCTCGGTGGCGGCGTGAGTAGGTAAAATCGAGACACATCGAATGTTGATTTGGCTGATCAGACGTATACTGGATTCCCTTGATTCTTGGACGCTAACCGATTCGCACAGTGAAAGGGCTGCTCCTCATAGGCGCTCCCTATACAGATTTGTATTTGGGCTTGCCTTGACTGCATTATAGCCAGATAGGCGAAATTGTTATTTAATAAAAATTTCGATTAACAAATAAAAGTTTGTAAAATTGATGAATGAAGTTTTCAACTTCAACTTTAATATTAACTTCAAATAAAGTTTTCAACTTTAACTTTAATAGTAACTTCAAATAAAGTTTTCAACTTTAACTTTAATATTAACTTCAAATAAAGTTTTCAACTTTAATATTAACTTCAAATAAAGTTTTCAACTTTAATATTAACTTCAAATAAAGTTTTCAACTTTAATATTAACTTCAAATAAAGTTTTCAACTTTAATATTAACTTCAAATAAAGTTTTCAACTGTAATATTAACTTCAAATAAAGTTTTCAACTTTAATATTAACTTCAAATAAAGTTTTCAACTTTAACTTTAATATTACCTTTATTCGTCGAGCGTTTCAACTTAGTGTCGAATAGCATTTTCGACTTTAATTTCAACTTTATTTGTTGAGCTTTCAACTTCAGCGTCGAATAAAGTTTTCAACTTTAACTTTAATATTACCTTCATTCGTCGAGCGTTTCAACTTCAGTGTCGAATAGAATTTTCGACTTTAATTTTAACTTTATTTGTTGAGCTTTCAACTTCAACGTCGCATAAAGTTTTTAACTTTAACTTTAATTTTACCTTTATTCGTCGAGCATTTCAACTTCAGCGTCGAATAAAATTTTCCACTTTAATTTTATCTTATACTTTATTCGATAACAGAGTGCTCCTCTCATTCACCGCGTCAAGAACAGAAGAAGTAAATGGGACAGCGTTCACCTTAGTTCGAGACAGGAACCACGCCCTTAAATCTAAACAATACTGTATCTCCCTTGCACAGCGCGCGAAGTCTAAGCGCCTTTCTGTTCAAGAATCAAGGAAACTCGATGTACATATACACACGGCGTCTCCATTCATCCGCCGCTCGGAAACCACCGAACTATATTATATCCACGTGATTACGGTGGCCGAGCGTGCGAAGGCTCGATTCGGCGCGTTTCCACACGCGTTTCGACGTCACTTTCGACCGAAGTTTTTCGACGGCGGCGGAGAGCCAGTCATGGTCCACGTCCCAACAGACCGGACGAGTGGTAATTACGGTAGCAGAGCTTGCGCGTAGTCGCTACGTAAAACACACGTTGCCCGGCCGTTTCGCTCCCTTATCGCGTACGCACGCGCACGGCTGGCTTGTTATTATCATTTCTCAGCGGGTCCACGGTGATCCGGTAATACCTGACGCGGCATTTTTCCGCGGTGCCGGACGAAAGGTGGGAAAAAATAAAAGAACAGTGCACCTTCGATTGCGCAACTCCGATCGCCGGCGATTTGAACAGGTTGCACTTGGTAGATCCGTGCTCCGAGCCGCTAGTAAATTGCGACACAATCGTACCGCCTGTAAGACTAATGTCAAATCAGATAGCTGACGAACGACCGCTTAATTGAAACAGTCACTTGTCTTGGTTTTCGGAGCGAAAAGATACGTATCGTTGTAGACACAGTGAACACCCGCGCGCACGTTGCTGAAAAATCGGCTTACCGTGATCCCGGAATGATTTGTGAGATCCTTGATCGACCTTCGTTCGTTCTGCAAGGTAATAGGCGTGATCAGATAATATCGTTGTTTGAATTTCTCCGCTGACCCAAATCGCACAGGCAAGTGTCTGCCCGTTTGCTGCAGCGTGCCGATGCAGTGCCCAGGATGAATACAAATTATGCATCGAATGAGAACATTGCGTTGTTAAATCTATGGTATTTGATACTTTCATGGTACTTTAAGAAGCTGCGAAGCGAGGCTTAATTCTCTTCAGAAGGCATGCTTCGCAGCAAAGTTGTCATACCACGAGGATATCCTGCACGTAAAGAGGTAGAGCGGTCATCAAGAGCGTTTAAAGTACCGTTGCCGATAATCTTCATCTTCTTGAAGTAATCATACACGAATCTGATCTTAGAAACTCCATGGCGATATCGGTTTCGCATTTATCGTAGCTCGCGATAGGAGTGTCGCACGATTTTTGTCACTTGATTGCAAGTAGGCTACGCAGATCGCGGTTAATTCGAAGCCAGTTTCAGCAACTTTGACCCGCGGTATGCTGTTTGCGGAGGCCTTCTTTTCGTACACGTCTCCGCACGACATCATCGGCATAAAAACGAAGGCAAGATCCGCTGGGAAAAAGGGGGTAATGATCGTACTCGGAGGCGTATAAGGAAGAGGAATAAACGCACCGCGAGTACCGTTCGAAAGTGAAAAAACTGGGATGTTAAATTCGGAGATCGGCTCTTTTGGTTCTTACTCGACGGTTTAGCGGCGGAGCGAGGGATAATACGGTGATTCTTTCATGTTAGAAAGTTAACCGTGAATGGATTAGGCACGGCGGATTACGCTAGCTCTGTTGTTTAGGAAGTGGTTGTTTTAGTTTCATTGCGTTGGAAAGCTGTGAAAGAGTGACGGGAAATTGATAATGGACAGTAATTCGTAGTGTTTGTAAATTCTTACTCTGTGTAACATGAGTCTGCTCAGTGAGAATTGGTTACAGCTAAGTGACTGGGAAATGTAATAATTGTATAATGATACAAGTAGCTATAAATTCTCAGCTTTTCAGTTTAATATTCTACGAACTCCCATAGAGCTGTATTCCTATCGCGTTTTTGCTATAGTCAGAGTCGTTTACCCCTCGGTATTACCTAGAATTCAAATAAATAAAGAAAAGTCTGCGGTGTGTCAAGCAGCATCCGTCATTTTCGTGCCATCTACGATAAAAACAGGGTTAATTGCAAGGTATAAAAAGTGTATAAAAGGGTTCGCGGAGGATTGACAAGCGACCCGTTTACATCTCATTAGACCTCCACTTTACATCGTTTCTATTTCAGTTGAATATAATTATCATTGAACTCCGTGTCAGCTGTAGACTTTAGACGTAAAAGTTGTTCGATTTCAACGAAATATTCCGCTATCATTCATATCTGACGAGCAGTGCAGATGTTACCTGTACTTTCACTGTGAACGTCCAAAATGCCTCAGACCTTGACACAGTTTCTGGTGTTCACAAATTCTTGAATGCTCGGCAGCACAATATCCAATTGAAACGGGAACGTGAACAAGAAATAAACGCGACTTCCGCGGAAAAATGGGCCACGCGATAGAAGCTAGCGCCAACAGGTTCTAACGGTTCGACAGGAAGACTTTATCGGCTCTGTCCGGTCGTGAGCCGATTTTTGGCACGGGTGGATCGATAAGGAGTCCATCGAGTAACACGAGGAGCAAAAGTTGTGTCGTTTTGGCGCGACGTTGATCAGATAATCGCCGCGGACGCAGCCCACCGGATCACGGCAATTTACTTTTCGTGTCGCGCGCGGTACTTTCTCTAAAACGCACACGTCCGATACCGATCTGACATCTGCTTTAGCGTCCCGTCTCGATTATACGCTCCGCGACCCATTTTCTGGGGGTTCTGACCGGCGGCACGTCGAATTACCAGAGAAAATCGGCGTCGTTCATCTCCACGCCACAATGAGCCGATCGTTCCTGAGATTCGTTTGCGAGAATCACTTTTACTTAATGTTCGAAGAGAATCGATCGGATTCCCCCCGAGACGATCGATCGATTACGCGTTAGAGCAGAAAATATCGGTACACCTTAACGTGAAAGTTACTTCGTTTCTTGTCTACCTACGTCGAGGACAATGGAAATGTCTAACGAATATCTGTAACAGAGGCGTGACTGCTCTGGCTGGTTAATCGTGTTCAACGTCGATTTCCTTTGGATAGGGGAGACCGGGGCTGGTTGTACCAAAGGGTAGGTTGACTAATTGTTAATAACTTTGCACCGACATATGCTTTACTGCGGAAACAGTCACTGTAGAAATGCATAGGGAAAACGGCCCCAGCATCAATTTTAGTATTTATGTGTACCAAATAATGCTGTTTGTCTAAAAAACACTGAGAGAAATTTAAGATCAGTACGCCCTCCAATTAGGGTGATGTGGGGTTAACAACCCTAAACATTATAATTAAATTATTATTATTATTTATTAACGGGACAACAACAACAATAATAATAATAATAATAATAATAATAATGATAATGATAATAATTAATGTGTAAGTTGAAAAAAATTTCAGCTTATTATTGAAATATGAAAGGAAGAAATTAATATTTTATAATGAAACAACTCCTGTGACATTGTGTTATTTTATTACCACTGAGATAAGTTGCTACTAACAGTGTCGTAACTGATTGTACCTACATGTAGTCAACCTACCCCATACTGTAAGTCAACCAACCCCGATCATGGGGCTGGTTGACCAGCACGGAAGGTGTTCGAAAAACATTAAAAGACCTTAATTCTTGTCACATTGAATCAACATTAATAATTTAATTAGATAGCCAAATGTATGCCCTATCAAATATACTAGTCGATTTATTGATATTTCGCCCACATAATTTATTAAAAATTGAAACCTGATAAACTGGCCTACCAGCCCCGGTCTCCCCTACTTTTCGAGATTGTGTTTATCACTGTAAGAAATAAAGTTTCGTGACATTCTATAAACCTTGACTATTTATTTTAGCTCTGCAGTGCTCGCAACGATGTTTAGGAAAATAAATCAGCTACCTGTCATAGTTTTTAGAACAGAATTTGAATATTAGTAAACCAAGATTAATTATTTCTGAACATTTTCAAAGTTGCTCCATCTTTATGCAAAGTAGAGACTGCAGAAAATGGTCCAAGGAATAAGATAAATTTTAGATTAAAGTGTTGCAATGATCGAATGCATAGTTAACAAAACGTCAAGTTGACCTCGAGATTTCGCATGGCGCAAAAAGATTAATTTTTTTCGGATATTTCCAGCGTACCTTCACCTTTTCGAAATACACAGTTCGTAGAGGACGGCTCCAGGAGTAGCCTGGTATTCTGTATCCCAAGGCGATGTATCGTTCGGTTTCTAAATATCCGGTAGTTGTCAGGCACGCGCGTTAACTCACCTGACTAGGAGGCGTTATCGTGCAAGCTCCGTTTCGAGCGAAAGGAAATCTTGCGTGGGCACCGGCACGCGATAGTTTCCCGGGAATAAAAGAAAGGGGAGCGAGAAGAGAAATAGAGGAAGGAAAAAAAATAGAGAGGATTGCCGCATCGTCGCGAATTATTAACGGAGCGTATCGGAGAAAGCTGAGATGGAAAATTGAATCGGCGTGATCGCACTCGGCGCGATGGTGTCCTGTGAAAAATTCAACGTTTAAGAAACGCTTCACAAGGGATATGAAAATATAACGTGTCTTCTAAGTACCGGGCTCTAATTATGCTGCGCCTAAAGAATGAGGCGCAAAAAGTGAATTATTTATGGAGGCATAAAACGCGCGTTTAGTGCTGAAGAAGAGGATGCACTGGACAGAAATGCTTCCAGGAAAGATTAATTTGTCTGGAATCTTTAAGCGAAGCTGAAGAGGAGAGCACTTCGCGTCCCCGATTAAACTTATTAACGAACTCTTACACGGATACCAGTTCTCGGGTGAATCAGTTCATTCCAACCCACCCACCACTTCTTGCTTCCTGCGCGATTTCTATCTGATACAAAACGAACCCGAAAGGATGGGCCTGGTTGTCGCTGAAAAGGATCCCAACAGCGCAGTGAAAGCGGGAGACGATAGAAAAGGAACGCAGTCGGGGTCCGTTTAATTCTGCGGGGGTATCATCGAACTCTCGAGAGAGTGCTAGTCGTTTGGACTCAGCGTCGGAGGAATTTCACTGAAAAATTTGTTACAGATTCATTGGTACACCTTTGTGATATCTTAAAGGGTCATTTCGGTTACCGCGCCGATAAATTCAGCGATTTTCAGGAATTTATTGTGATGAAAATAATTATAGTAATGGAATAAAACTTTTTTCTATTTATTAAACTACATTTCTACAGTAAATAAAAAATATAAAGGTATTAAAATTATTGTTTTTTCAATTCTTTTGAAAGCGGTCTTGGTGACATGTTTAAAAATTCATTCCTCGCTCGTGAAGGCCATTTTCAGTTGTTAGACTTATCTGAACCCCAAATTCCAAACAGATTCTTGATTAACATGACTGTCGCTATTGCTCGGACTATAATTAGTAATTCATCTTCAAAATTAGTAAAATGGCGGGTAAAATTCAAGAAAAATGTTTTTCGGCTTTTTTCTTTTTCTAGTTTCGATTTTAAAAGTAGGTTAGACTCAATGAAAATACTTGGTTGTAGTCCCTGCGAGAGTCATAGGTGTGCAGAATAAGCAGTAAAATTTATAAAGCAATCCGTTCAATAGATTTGCAAATTTTATCTTCACGATATGAAAAATGATAAAGTTTTCATCTATAGAGGCGGAGCCTCTGCGCTTCCTACAAAATGCCTCTGTAAAAGCTAAAATAATCGGAATTTTTCCATGAAAAATTAACTGTACACTCTTCAGGATGTGTACATTCAAAAAATGTTTAAAAAAAGTCGATTCTTTTCAGCCCATCTAACCGGAACTCCTTAAGCTTCCAATTAATTAATTTACTTATATCCCAAGTGTTTCTCATTCGAATACGTAGCAATTGAAATTTTTCAGAGAAATCTGTAGGAAGATCGTTCGATTTTTTAGCAAGTCCCACGTTATACATATACTCATTCTAAAGCATAATTTACAATAATTGACAAAGTCAGAGTCGCCCACGCTTTCTTTCAGAGATGTAAAAACTTATTACCATTTCGGAGAACCACCTGTTGCGATACCGACGACGATACATGAATCGGCGAATGCGGCGGCACTCTCGTTTCATGGTGGACGCTCGCGAGACTCGTGAGAGGAGCCCAGGGATGAGTCTAGAATGCTCGGTGGTAGGGAGATGAAGTTTCGATCCCGCGGCGGAGAAGTGGGTCGTTTCTCAACGAGTCGAAGTCACTCGACGAGAACGTGTCGGCTACGCACTCCTTCGCTGCACTCAGCTGAGCACAGTCGTCTCCGATCCGCGATCCACGGTCCTCCCACCAATTCCCGTAACGATAACCCGCTGACATTCGTTCGGAAGCAATCAGCGTTTAACTTAACTCCGCGTATCAACGGAACAGGTGAAAGGTGAGCTCCAGCGGTACCGTCGAAATCCGCGTCGCGGAAGTGTGACAAGCCTCTCCGCGGAAGGAAAGACACAGCACCGGATCCAAAGTGAAGTGAATAAAAAGTGCTGGCCGCAGAGAAGAAGATCGAAAGTGACAGACCCCGCTGGCGGGATTTCCAGCCAACACTGTGCTCGTTGGAAAGTGGTGAAAATCAAGCCCGTGCGAACTCCACGGTCCTTTGTTCCCTGGATTCCCCTCTGAAGGCAACCTTCGGTTGTCCATTTTCCAGCCTCGAGAATTTCCCTCGGGTTTTCTCTCTCAACTACTTCTGCGGTACAATCCCGCAGATTTTATTCCTACCACACGATCACCGTTGAAGTCGATCGTGAGGTATGACTACCAGGAAGCATCGCAACTAGTACGACCCAGGATGAACGTCCAAAGCATCGTCGTTCATTGACACCGCTTTCAACCTCTCCGCCGGTCCGCTGTCACTCAGAACCCGGTCACCGATCGCGCCATAGGAAATGGGTGACATCCGAGTGCTGGATCCTCGCATGGATCCTCGCTTCGACATGAAGCAGTCCCGTCCGTGGCCCCCGATGTACCGGAACCACCCAGCGTCCAGGGCGCCGTCCTTCTGCTATCGCCCTGTCCCCCTAGACGCCATGGGTCAGTGGATAACGCCCCACATGGCCGACTACAATTACGTGCCGGCCAGGATAAGCTCGTCAAGCGGGAACAAGGGTCGCGATTACTATTACCTGGCGCCGTTATACAGAAACGCTATGCCGCCACCGCAGGCGATGTCGCCCCTTCAGCTGTCCCCCGTGGCCGTTTCCCCGAGAATGATGATGATGGAGGCGCCAAGGGGTCGGGCCAAGAGCTCCGGCGGCCTGTGCAGGAGCAGCGTGCCGCCTTGCACCTGCTCCGTGGGCAGGACCAGGTCCCTCGAGGACGTCAGGAGCGAGGTGAGCGAATGGGAGGATTGCCACGACGAAAACGGCAACCACCTGCAGAGGAAAAGCCCGAAGAACGGCAGCGCTTGCAGACAGACGCGCAGGTCCATGGAGAACCTTCTGGACGTAGAGACGGCCGAGCAGCACGAGCTCAACACCTTCGAGAGGGTCGGCAGAGGGTGCAAGAAGCAGGACGAGAGGAGGAACGAGAAACCGGGAAGAAGGCGCGGCAGCTATATGGTTCGTTGGCTTCTTCTTTGGGGGAGTCCGGTATCAGGTGGTTCTGGTTTATTAGAGGATTTGGGGGATTAGAGCGCAGGCTGGGTCACCAGTCTTCTTTGAATTCTGATGGTGATCATTGTGTTAGATCGTTAATGTTGAATCTCATTTGCCTATGGTTTGTAATCCGAGGAACGAGAGGTTAGATTCCGTTAGATGGTCGATGATTTTCCTTGAAATTAACCTTGCTTCTTACGAGCTCTTTCTAATATAAATATTTATGAGCCTCGGCCCTAGGAAATCGATGGAGCGTCGATCTCTGCCGGTTTCTCCGTCGCTAGAATCCCGTTTCGCGTCGTTTTTGAATTTAAATGAACCTGCGAGCTGGAGGTTCGCAATTTCAGTTCTAATGAATCATCACGACACACGGGCCCGTTTTTGTCTGGCGTTAACGAGCGAGATTCGGTCACTTTAGCATTCACATTTTAGCTAGTTTATAACCAATTAACCGGTGCACGTTGTGTATGCAAATGAACTTAAACCACTTTTACTGGGAATTTCAATTCGATTTATGTTATGAATCAGTAACAGTATCGTGTCTTATATGCAAATTAACGTGATCACCTATTAATAGAAAGTGTTCCATGTGTTTGTTAATCCAGTTTCATAGTTTCTCGGTAATTTCTGGTTCCGGAAATATACGCACCTTCTGATCCCATTACGCGCCGCGAAAAACGGCGCGAACCAGGGTGTCTTGCAAAATGGCCCCGTCGCTGGATCTCAGCACCTGTTGCAATCCGGAAGCGATCATATCACCAACGTATCACTGGAAAAAAAAAAGAAAAATACAGGGATAATCGATTTTCCTCTCGGCTCGATAAGCATCAGCTGTGTCCGATTGAATTTCTGTTAAAGAAAGTCTGGTCTTATATCTTTTAATCGGGCATCAAGATTGCCAGTCGCGTGTCGCAATAAAATTGAGAGTATATTCTTTGCTCGAGAGCAGTTTAAGTAGAGTTCGCTTAATCGGTGCAAAACAGTTAAATCGATTCGGTAAGAAACTTTTAGGCTATTGATCGTTAGAGTGTTTTTCGCAGAGCTGTGACACAGTCGCCCAGAGTGGTCTTAATTTCTATAATAATCCTCTGCGCGGGATTTTTCTGATAGGGTCCACTATGTGTTTTGCCTCCAAATCGATTCGCACTTTTTCAAAAGCATCAAGCCGTCGTTAATGAGGCGTAATTTTGCAGGCTGCGGCTAGAAAGTGTTCCCAATTGCTGGCCTCGTGTTAATCCACCGTTACCTGTTCATTAAAAGGGAAAAAAAGAAACCTAACAATAATCATCGATCGCTTCCGACGAACTTAATCCTCCGCTTCACGAACTCCAGAGAACTTCCTGCTCGATCGTTTCAATTAAATAGTTCGAATTTCTTTGTTATAGTTATCTCTTCGCCTGCATTGTTATAAACTTAGGACCTACGCTCGATCGCGTACCATTAAATCGTCATATCGTTAGGCACCGACCTTAATTATTTACCGATGTTGTCATCGACCTTAATTGTTTATTTATTTATCCATTATGCGAGAAAGCTTCGTCGTATATTATAATAGCCACAAATATAAAGAGAAACTTACCGTCGAAGTGATGCACCTTAAATTTAAACATTTTGTGTAATTTATTTATTTATTTACTTATTTATTTATATATAGACGGGGAAACCCTTTGGTACGTAGAGAATAGAGAAAACCAGAAAACCTTCATTTCAATTACCTCCGTAATTGAAATAACGGATTATGTAGCGAGGATTTTTTACAGAAAATTGTTATTACACTTCATATGTAGCAACGAAACAAATTCAAATTTTCTATTCCAATCGATCGATAGAATCTTTTCATGCCAGTCGTCTCGTAATACAGAAATCGCTGATCTTGACAAAGGCTGATTCACGAGGCACGTTCATTATACATTCACTATTTCGACCAAGCCTCTTGAAACAGGAACAACCGTTGCTGACGATAATTAAAATTGCCGGACACTTTCAAAAAAACATTTTTCTAGGGAAAGTGAATCCACGGGTTGCGCAATCCGGCGAGGACGAGCGATCGCGTCGCGATCTCTGTAAACTGCTACGAAATCCAGGGGTTTTTGTTTGCACAGCGATCGATAGGATGTCGAAACCGGAGGCGATTTACTTCGAAAAGTGCTCGTTTCGACCGATGAAGTGCTTAATTACCGTGTTACACTCGCCGCGATTGCAACAGTTGGCAATCACCTCTGTAATCCCGCTTTTTTTCGTCCACCCTTCTTTGCGAGTGACTTGAAAAGGAGGAAGTGCTTTGGATTTGTTACATGAAGAAACGGATAGGAAAAAATTCCATTATCGAGTGGTTTGATAGCGTCTAATGTATTCCAAGTAATAGGCCATTGAGCCAGAAAAAAGGGTTACATAAGAATGTTTGAGTTTATTGTACTTTGTGAACGTATGATGAAAGGTAACTTCGTTAGAAGGGAACGTGAAAAGGATAGTCCCCTTCAGTTTCTCGTTGCGAAATTGTTGGATCATTTTAGTCGAAGTACACTGTTTATGCTTCAATTAATAACACATCGCTAATGAACGCGAGTAGTGGAAAGTAACACATAGTTTAATATACGTTATAGTTATTCCTCGCGATGGGTATCAGTGTATTTCTTTTTTAAATTTCGTCATACGACCGAAGCTTTCGTTTCGTATTGGACGGACATTTTTTGGAGCTTCTTGGGAGGCGTTAAAACGGGAATGCAACTTAAGGGGAACCAACACCTTGAAGCCCGGAAAAAAATTCAACTTTTTTTAATTTTGTGTTAGATATCCATACATCGTAGGAAAGTCATTGATATGGGGTTTAAATGTGCATGTAGTGGACAGTATTTTAGAATTTTTGTGTGACAAAATAAACGATCTTATAACTTTAAACTCGTTTTTCTCGAAACTATGTTTTTCACACTGGTTGAACGATTTTCTCCGCCAATTTTGCATGAATCAATCTCCGGTTTTGCGTATTTATTCTACAGAAAAATGCCTTCAGTTAAGCGTACGGAAACTAAAAATAAATTATTTTACTATTTTTTACACCTCAAAATATATTGAATTTTTCCTTAAACTGACTCGACATTTTAGAACTTTCCCTTCAATCTCCGCCATTTCTGCAAAAATTATTGTAATTAAATTTCCGTACGCTTAACTGAAGGCATTTTTCTGTAGAATAAATACGCAAAACCGGAGATTGATTCATGCAAAATCGTTCAACCAGTGTGAAAAACATAGTTTCGAGAAAAACGAGTTTAAAGTTATAAGTTCGTTTATTTTGTCACACAAAAATTCTAAAATACTGTCCACTACATGCACATTTAAACCCCATATCAATGACTTTCCTACGAAGTATGGATATCTAACACAAAATTAAAAAAAGTTGAATTTTTTTCCGGGCTTCAAGGTGTTGTTCCCCCTTAAACGTATATGCATTTAACATAAATAATAAATATTCCCTAGTCAGACATTCACAGCAGATTAACAAGGTACATTCACTCGTCAGCATTTTACTGCGACATAAATTACTAAATGCTCTGCTCGACGAATGGTAGGATGAAGACGTTGAGTCGCAACTAGTTAAATATGTATATACGTTACATCGAATGTAACTTCATGCGCCCGAGGGAACCATCGTTTGAACTATTACGTGGTCGGTCGGTTTAAAGGCCTCTGGTTTTCAAAAATCCCCCTTTGGAGCGTATCTACTCCAGCACCGGTTGGATACCAGTCGATAAGAACTCGTTGGGTGCAAGTGACCTCTTGTAAAATTCCTCGGCTGCCATAATGTCGTTTCCTTTGCATTCCAGTTCTCAATTTATTTGCGTTCGATACTCGCTTAGGGACTAGTTCTTATCCCTTGTTATATTTTAGTTATCGTGTCTGGCCTCCAGCCAACAATCCATCGTCCATTCTCTGTAGTTTTGCGGAAAATAACTCGTTTATCAGTTGCGCCTTCATCCACGACTGTACTTGGTGAGACCAGACACAGAATTAAGGAAGATTAATTTTGTTCACGTGGCCACTAGGAAACATTCTTCCCTTTCGTTGGAGTTTTACAAGTCGAGTACCTGGAATCTATAAGAGAAGTAATGATTTGTATCAGCTAGTCAATTTTTTTTGAATCATCAAAAATGAAATTCAAGCTACCCTAAAATTATTTAAAATTATTTAACTTTTTCTTATATTACAACCCAATATTTTTGTACTATTCTGGATAATTCTATGGGACATCCCGCGAATAAGTAAATAAATAAATAGAAAATTCCAAATATAAATGCACGTTAAACCACGAGTAACCTCAATACTCCTAAAATCTCCAATTCTAAACTGTTTCTCTCGCAAAGGAACGCTAACGCAGTGCACATGTCACAGGCTTATAAATTCGACGAGCGAAATTCGGTGCAGTTGTTTCGAAAGTTTCCTCTTCCCGAACCTCGGTCCACGTCTTAAGCCCCGACCGCACTCGCATCTTCGGTTGCCCGAAACACCCAGGCGTCAGAAAAAGTGTGCCGCAACCCAGATCCCGCGATGCGACTGGTTTCACCGGAATGTACTCCGTGAATATTCTATTTCGATCCACTCGGATCTTCCCGCGGTGTTTGTGGAGATCTGCTTTTGACGCGATTCCTCGATCGAGGAGGATCGTCGTCGATGACCTATGGACGCGTCGCGCGTCTCATCTCGCGGGGCCGAGGGAAAGGACCAAATGCGAGTAGACGAGTCCGGTTTTACCGGTTCGCCGTGAAGAGTGAAAATTTCAACGCCCAATTGCGTGGGCAGATCAGTCCCGGGCGTTCCAGTTTCGCGTGCGGCGGTTTTCCATGCGGCGACGGATGTCGATGGAAAGCGCCGATCGATATCGTTCGGGCCGCGTCTGGCTGGGAAATTCCGATTTCACTTCGACGTGTCACAGACGCGAATTTACGCGCTCGTAAACTCGATAATATCCCCCGGAATTTATTACGAATATCTAGGATGGCTTTTCAATCGTTTGCTTTGGCACGCCGATTGGAAGGGGAAAAAGAGGCCGAGGAAGGAGCCAAGGCTGTTTTAATCGGTAATTGTTTTTCATTGAGCCACGCATCGTTGAGTTCTCAAAGACGCTTGATCGAAGGCCTTCATCTATTCCGGTGGAATTTCCTTCTCCCGATGCATTCTTTCTTTCAAATGAAGCTCTTAATTCTATGCAGACAGGAAAGGAATCAGAATTCAGTCGATAGCTTGCGATGAGAGCTACGGAATAGATTGGCATTCAGTTCGAATATCGTTATCGTTAGTTTCATCTCGGAGCACACAGTGTAGTTGACTCAGGGCGATTAGATTCATGAAGGATGTTCTAAGATTGTTACAGCTTTACGAGTTAATTGGCTCTGGCTCTATCAACCGAAGTAACAACCGTAGAAATGAATTCGATAAGAAAACGCCCGTAGAAAGTGATTGCCGACCGAGTCCACTTTATCATCTAAAGTAGGGGAAACATAAATAGATGCACTGGAGCAGTTTCAATGGAAAGCGAGAGCGGCGTCTAATCGTGTTGCTCGATGTTTGATTATTCCACAGATATGAATTATTGATAGGAAAAAAGCAACGAGCCTCGATCGCTGACCTAAATTCGTATTTTTGTCTCATCGAAATTCAATAGTCGTCCGAAAATTGGCAAAAGGACGATCGTTGATTCATCGCTGATTAGCCTAATAGGTCCTAATTGCTCAGTAATTATCTTGAAACGCGAATTTGGTGAACCAGTTGCTGTGCCCTGTTTTTTATCGCAATCGATATTCAGGGATGTAACGAGCGTTCTTAATTGCTTTGAGAAAATAAAATGAGAAATGTAAGAGCTTTTCTTTGTAGCCAAGAAATTATAGCCACTTAAGGGATTAAGCGATGAATCATTCGTAGGCTTTAATATTATTCGTCTCTACCCAGTGTTTAAATGCTCTAAGTACAGGAGAAAGATTATTCCTCGTGTATTCAACGTGACCTGTCACGCGAAGGATGCATCGGATAATTGCAGTGCACCAAGGGGTATCCTTGAACAGTAAAACTGTGTAGTTAATCTCTCAAACTTCCTCAGAAATTAACAGACTTTCCTCCCCCATTTTTACCAAAGACAAATTGAAATCGACGTAGTCTTTAAGCAATATCTGTTTCATTTTTACACAGAATATGATAGAGGGAAGCCTAACGCTTACAATTACCGCTTCATCAACTGCAATCTCGTATTAAACTGAAAAGAAACCTCCAGCAATCTTTAATTTCTCCAATTCGAACACAGATCTCCAAGAAAGCTAAGCTCTCCATTTGTGTCAGTTTACGCTTTTCGAGTCCAAAGAGTTCAATTATCCAGATCAATAATTGTAAACAGTAGGAGTTCTTGCCACGTCGCTCCCCTCGGTTCCCAAATGAAAAGTCATTCCACTCGATGATTCGATTAAAAGAAAGAAACCGCTGGCAATTTCGCGAGTTTAGTGACCCGTCAGAGAAACTAGGCTCTTCAGCTAGGATCTTCTGAAATTTATCGTTCGTTCCCGGATGGCTTGCCACCGAGCTGTTTCCGGCTCGTTAAGCCGCCCGGAAGAAAGCCAATTCGTGGATTTCCACTGAAGTTCGGGATTCGAAACGGATCGAGGGTCGATTTTCTCGACGCGGCCCCGTTCTCGCTCGTAAATCGTCCCGACGTTCCATTCCGAATCTTCGGGACACTTCGCCGAGCTGTTGATGTTCTTTTCGCGAAGTGGCTTTCGGAAGAAACGTTATTAACTGTCTGAGCTGGATGATTTAGTAACTATTGTCTGCGCGGATGCTTCTTAATTATTTTAGTCGTTCAATGACTCTTATTATAAATTATAAACAGTTTCTAGATACTTTATTCAGGGTAAGCTCTCGTCCCGAGAATCGTTTAAGAATCAAGGTAATTTTTTAACATGAAGATTTTTCTATCGAATTCTACAGATATTTATTGCAATTCAACACTTATTGTTTGATTAAAGGGGAATTCCTTCTTACCGCTACGCGTACAATTTATTATTATTATTATTATTATTATTATTTCGACGGGAGAACCCTTGAGTATACAAACTTTGAACAATTCAGTACAATAAATATATATGAAAAAAAAATAACATAACATAAACAGAAAAAATAAAATAAAACAGAAAATATAAAGTAACGAGAAACTATAACAATTTAGTTCAGTATATGATTGCGACAAGGAAGCTTCACGAACCACGCGTTAGCTATTGACTTATTCGACGATTACGTGTCTATTGTTGCATCCGATCGAGCCGATTCCTGCCGGTGCTCCCCCGTGAATGATACACTACGGTGAACACCGATGGAGAAACGGCGCTGGTGACTAAGCAACCAGCACCGCTGATTCGTTATGTTCGTTGGAATCGCCGTACACCTGTCTCGTCCTAGATCTCTCGAATTTTTTCCACGTCGATTCTTTATTTTGACCGCGTCATTCCAGCACTGATACGTTTAATCGCGCTTCCTCGGCTCCATCAAGTGTTGCAACGGGCAGACGTCGCTGCTTTCCTGCGATTCTTGTTATAATAGTGTGTTATGCTTTTTACTTATGTAGTTTTCAGTTCGCTGGGTGCTCGATGCACGTACAATTGCCCACAGATAGAATCATTCGAAGCTTTCGCAATGACGAGTCAGTTTTCAACATTAAAACAGGAAATCTAAATGGTCGCTGTCACAGGGAATCATCCGTCCACTACGTTGCATAATAAAATTATCAGTTGCATGCAAAGCTGATAGACGCAACACTCGACAGAGTAATCGCCATCGCGTCGTGTACAAACTGACTTCTCTATTACCGATTCTTGTACAACTGTTGTATACCAAATTGCCTTAGGCCCTATTCTCGCACGCACAGCACACAATAGAAACTATTGATTAGAATCATAAAGTACTACTTTAATAAATTAAGTACTGCTATAAAGTAAACTGTTGGCTTTGGCTGTTGCTAATCCCGAGTCACGAATTGTAGACGTGAAATAGAAATTTTATACAGTGAAGCGAAGTCACGTCGCTTTGGAATCTAAACGAGGGAGTAGTTTTCCCTTCGTTGCACGGTTTACGGAGGAGATGAATAAGAAAGAAGCAACAGCAATCCTAATTTCCCTTGCTAATTCCTCGATCGAGATAAACGGCCCTGGTGGAACCCGAAAGTAAAAGCGTGGCGAGGCGCGCGGAACGTTGTGCAAGACGAATCGCGAAATAATTTCGAGCACCCTCGGTTTCGTTAAGAAAAAGCCCGAGGAAAATTCGTACCGTTTCCCCGTCAAACGTCCTCGCACCCGAGCGTTTTAGAGCTGCGGTCTCCGTTGCGACAGAGGGGCGTATCGTTCCGTGACGTTGTAAAAGTAAATCGAAGCAGATCGGAGAAAAGTTCGCGCGAACCCGAGTAGAACAGAACGATTTAACGAGCTGCGCGAGAAATATGCATAACGGGGTTACGCGTTTAGATTGCGGGGTGCCTGGAGATCGTTAGTCGGAAATTGAATGATCATTTTGTCGTGATTTCCCCGAGGCGAAATCGCATTGTGACGGAAAGCACTCGCGCATGAAAGATTTTCGATTATCCAAATTGGGAGACTAACGATTACGTTGATCATTCTGTTGAACTTATAATAACATTGATCGCTATCCCTGAGAGATCTATTTCCTCGAAGTGGATTCCTATAGAGGCTGGCTATGAGATGTAAGACAACGGCGATGTGAATCGGTCGTAATGAATACTATGAATGTAAATGAATACTCTGTGTAAGACGAGCCTTCTAATAACCGTCATCGTAATACGAAGGTGACTTGCCATGGAAAAATCAGATTAACGGCTCCTATATATAGTGGAAATAAAGCTTCTGTAGCTCGCGATGTTACATTAACGGTATTGTAATGCTAATTGGCCATTACAGTAATGATCTGTACTCTAGGTACGCATACCATGCTGACCACTTGTTGAATAGAAATCGGACTATAGCATTTCCATCGTGTAACGACATTAATGCAGAGAAAATTGATTTTCACCGCGGCGAATCACATTATAACGGTGACCTTGTTTGCAATAGAAATCAACCCTTTCGTTAAGAATACGTCGCACAGTCGGACGGCTCGACGTTTAGGTAGGCATTCACTTCATTTCTTACATATTTCGTCATTTATTGATTATAATCTAAGATTACAGGTAATATATTGTATAATAAATACAATAATCATTTTTTTTCTCGTCGCTCTTTTTAATAATGGGACTTCAAGAGTCCCTTCATGTTGATTTCCATATATATACATCCATATATATGGATCGGGGTTTATTAATAAATTATTCAGAACATCTTGATTTGTCATTTTTCGGCTGCTCTTTTTGCGTATAATTCGCAGTAGTTTTTAAAATCATTATTTCGGGCGTTCTGGTCTTCCTCAGTTAAATATTCTAAAAAAAATTTTAGATTTCCATTTTTAGAAAATGATCAGCTTTTACACATTGGAATAGTTTTAGTTAGTGCTTTTCTTGTAATGAAAAATATAAACACTTATATTCTATTGCCAAATTAAGATTTTTGTTACCAATTTCATATTTTTCTAAATTAAAAAAATTGTTCGCATTTGTCCGTAAATTCAAGCATACCTCATAATTCTGGATAGATTCAATTTCACAAAATTCAATTATTCATATCCGACCGCATCCGACCCTTTGAAAAATTGACATTTTTTTTGCACAAACGCAGGTGCAACATATATTACTCATTATTATTATATTTGAACATTACTCAATTAGTGTAATTTAAAGTTAAAAACATTCAATTTGCACCATTATTGTTGCAAATAAAAAATTGGAGCAAAATAGTATATTTCTCCTGACTTGCACCTGCGTTTGTGCAAAAAAAATATCAATTTTTCAAAGGGTCGGATGCGGTCGGATATGAATAATTGAATTTTGTGAAATTGAATCTATTCAGAATTATGAGGTATGCTTGAATTTACGGACAAATGCGAACAATTTTTTTAATTTAGAAAAATACGAAAATGGTAACAAAAATCTTAATTTGGCAATTGAAATGAAGTGAATGCCTACTTAAATATCGATCCGTCCCACTGTGCGTCGCTTATTATGGCAACGATCAGCGGCATTTGAATAACTATAAGCGCAATGCAAATCGACCGTCAGACGCGCGGTTGGTGACAGTAACAATCAGCGCGATAGAAATCAACCATAACGTTTATTATGATAAGGACCGAGGTAGGTGCAACGTGAGCAATGCTTTAAACGATAAAACGCCCGGAGCAGGAAGCTCCACCGGAATTAGCATACAAATAAACATCATGATTGTGTAGAAAAGAGAGGCGTTAGAAATCCTTTCAAGGTCTGACTTTCTAATTCCTCTGCCGAGTTTTCGTCGCTCGTTACGTTCGCTGGTCGTAACGCGCTGGTTTACAGCGAGGCGACTGGTTCGCGTAGAAAAGTGTCCCGAAACCGCGGGACTTTTATTGCACAGAGCCACGCGGGGAGGTCAAAGTGGGCGCCGCTCGAGATCTAATGGGGCGCCAGCCGGTTTCCCCAGTGAATGATTAAAAGAGATAGTTGTAACCACTTTCCACCCAGTTGCCACAGATATTGCCACGAGTAAACTTCCAGCGACATTTGCAACGGAGAAACGGTTCGAATTAAAAACTCGCCGACATTCCTAAGGTCAACGTGAAAACTACTTAAAAGCCACATTTACATGATATCAAGCATCGACGAGCTCTCCTACAATAAGTTTCCCTGCCTCGACGCGCGTAAATATGCAGGATCCACTTTTTCTAAAATACTCCGGGAATGTTATCGATGTGCAAACTCACGCACGATATGCAAACGATAGCAGAACCGACGATTACAGTCTGGAGAGTGGTTAAAGGAGCAGCGCTCCGTGACGCAGACCCCCTCCCACTGACATGTTTGACGGCTCGACCACGTCGATCGTATCAGATCTCCGTAGATTTGCAGATTTTTCCACCGCGCCGAGGGGTGTGATTAATCGCTGGCAAAACGTCGGGCACGCGAGCCCCGCGCGTGTTTACTGTTGGATCGGTTCGGTGGGGAAGCTAGTAACCAGATCGCGAATTCGGTTTCAGCAAGAGCCGAGGCAGGAGCTGGACGCCAGCAACGGCAGCAGCAATGGCGGCCGACCGAGATTCGTTCCTGTCACGGCGCTCGAGGACGTGCAGGCGGTCCGCTGCGCTGAATTCCACCCCCATGGAAAATTGTACGCCGTGGGATCTAATTCCAAGACTCTTAGAATATGCTCCTACCCAAAGCTGCACGATGTCAGGTGAGAGAATGTTTCTTGTTAATGATTTTTTTTGTGTATTCTTGCGCGGTTAAGTTATTACTAATATTAGAATAAGGTAAAAGACTCAATACGTGGACACGTCCCAGTAGCTGGACACTGGTGCAAAAGAACTATTTTATTCAATTATTCAAATATTTAGTCAAATATATATATATGAATATATTTTACTAAATATTTGAATAATTTAATAAAATAGTTCTTTTTTGGATAAAGCGGATATTAAATGTACTAATCAGTATTTTGCACCAGTGTCCAGCTACTGGGACGTGTCCACGTATTGGGTCTTTTACCTTATGGTACTTTGGTTTCTTCGAAATTTTGTTTATTGAGAAAGTTTTATGGTACCACTGCTTTGTTCTTTTGTTCTTCCGTCGAAGGTTTTAAGAAATTTTATAGACTGAATGTTTCGCTTCGGTACCTCGTGTTGACTAGGACTCGTTGCTTACTTATTATGTAGAACGCAATTACTTTTTCTTTCGTCTTTGGTTTTTACTTTGATTTTTACGCGTGGAGTTTTCTGTCGTGACATTGAGCTGCCCAAGGTGTCTCGGTTAGATTTTTACTGCTATTTCGTGGATAACGGTTTCATGCTTTGATACTCGAGTTACTCAATTCAATTATGCAGTATTGTGGCACTGTTAGCGATTGATTCGGAAAGTGAATGTTAAGGTTGTAGGCCTGCTTCTTATTGTCAGTTCACTTCTGCTTGTTGCAATAATTGAGGACCTTGCAGATAGAGAGTTGCAGCTTCAATTTTGACAGTTTTCGAGTTCTGACGTGTAGTATAGATAAGTAAAAAATTCTACATCGTTTGGTGCACATTTGATGCAAATACGATAACAAATGAGCGATTTATTGCAATTTTCAGCCTGCACTCATTACTGTTCTGTGCAATATTTTTGTTTTGGGCAACTCTATTTTTGCAAAAGTCGTCGAAGATAGAAATAAAAACTTATCCATTTTACTATCTGAAAATATATATTTTTCAATTAATGTTCACTTCTTAATTTTAAGTGAAAGCAATAATTTTATAAATAATTTCTTCTAATTTATTTGAAGTTGGTAAAGATAGAGCCCAAGACCCCTAACCCATCCCCCTGTTGCTGCTAAGTCCTCAATTTGTATTCATAACTGGGTCATCCGTGAAATCGAAAGCACTTTCATCTAAAAATTTTTCGAGCTGGATGCAGAAGTTACTAGTTTTGCATTCATCCATCACTCTATCTATCACATCTACCACCATCGGTTTCATTAAACCACGAACGACTTACGTTCCTGACAGTCCAATTCGCGCAGCTCACCGGCGAGACTCGCGAAAAAATTTTGCCACTCGTTAAGACACGCTTTCATGTATTTCCGACAAGACCGACCCAGATCAAAAAGCGGAAAACTGCCGCGGAGACTATTTTCTCGTTGCGCGAAGGAGAAATCTAAAATTCCAGGTGTGACTCGAGCGAACCATGAAGAAACAATATTACGACTCAAATTATGACAGAAAATCAAAAGATGCTATTATTCTTGAAACCTCTATCGCAACACATATCGCAACCTTTTCTCTTTTCACCCATCATATCTTTGATTTATCGGGGCACAAAAACAAATGGAAACATCTTTCAAACGATGCGCCTAAAGCTGAGAAAGCAGCGTTTTTAACAAGTTGGAATGCCTCGAATCAACGAAATCACGTTTCTATCCTTTCTCATTTTTCTGCGAACGGTGATGAATGGCATTCTGCTCCGAGGATCGCCTTAAACCGACTTAATTGGACCCCCTAAGTGTTTCGTGGCTCGCAGGAAACGATCATACGGAGATCGTAGTCTTTTACTGGAGAAACAGGAACCTAGAGCGTTGACAAAGTGTCGAAGGGGTGGATTTTGAAATCGTTTCACGATTACTCCCGAATTCTGTACGCCGGTAGAGACGCCTGTAAGTTTGCGCCAACTGGACTAATTTTACGGAAGCGTGCTGACTTAACGAACGACGGAGGCCTTCATACCAAACGGAGCATTCGTGAATGCTCGACCAGCGTGTGGATGGTGCGCAGTCGATTCTTGTATTGCCCGCCACCGTGCCTCCACGATACCATCTTTCTCTTTGTTACCTTAAACAGGTTCCACCTGACGTTTACACCGAGCCGTGAAGTGATCATCCCCTTGGATGCACTTTACTGGTCATCATTTCTCGCCCGGCGTAACGCGATTTCTTTTCACGCGTGATACATCATAAGCCAGCAACGCGTGTCAGCGGGAATGATAGATAGCCCTTCTTTTTTCGCGAATTAAAGGTCGGTGTTATGAAAGTTATTGCGACAAATATTCGTGTTTTTATTCCCTTTGTCCTTTTGCGGGCATAGTGATTGATGTAGTGGCGGTGCTCGATGACAGTAGAAGTCTGCGTAGAGAGTAGTTTGATGTTAGATCCCAGAGCATCAAGAGCTTTTAGTCCCCATTGAGATGGGGGCAGTTGATATAATTCTTGTTTACGGTCGGCAAGGCGAAACGAGACGCTTTCCAACGCGAGGTGTTACGTTGCGCGCAAAATTAATATTTACAACGAGGTGAAAGTCCCGAACACAGGATTACGACGCAACGAGGCAGATTTATGAACAGAGGATTACGACAATTTTCGTCTATGACACCAGTGGCTGACTATGTAACTCGCTGAGAATAGGGTTACTGGATCTCTCAACTTCTGGCCGCGCATCTTAAAGATATCTTAACGTTACAACGAGATAACCGAGCTCCACCTAGCCTTTCATCTCGAGGCAGCATATCAAGTGCCACGCAGTCGGGTATTTCAATGAAGATAGGACTTGATAAAACTTGGAACATTTCGCCAATGCTCGTTCACCCATGTTTCGAAACCCTTCGAAGACAAAGGAACCACGAACTCACTTTTGCGTGCGCGTGTCGCTCGTAAACGGATTTTTTACGAGCAGCTTCGCGTTTCAAAGAGTGATCAAGAATAATAGCCGCCATTCCACGCGCGAATTTTAGCCGCGCAGAGATCTAGAATTGCAGGAAATTATTTTCCGCGATGTAATACACGGTTACGTGATCGTCGGAGGCAAGGTTTCTGCAAACTCGACTATTAAAATGCCGAGTGATCGCTCAATTATGATCCGTTGGTAACCGTTTACGTTTTACATTGTCGGTGTGCTGGCATCGAATGAACTTGAAGCTGGTTAATGGCAGCCTTTAAGGAATCGATCGGCGGAACCGTCATTTTCATTCTTCAACGTACTGCTGTAGAGCGTATAGATTGAAACTAAGTAATTTCCTATGATCCTACTCTTCAAATCGAGCAGAATTTTTAGGAAATATTAGAACAAAATTACAGACATTCTAAGTTTCTTTATGGCAATTAAGCAAACGTGATACAATTTCTTGATGTAATTCTTAAATGTTTAAATGTTCTCATGAATTTTTTTGTTCAAGAACTAATGTACGGATTTTTTTTTTGTTAAGAGTTTATTATTTCTTGCTGTATAGAATCGTATTTTTTATATTTCCAAAATATAATTACAAATGTGTGGATTTAAATCGCAATGTTTGTGCCTCAGTGAGAACGCAGGCTCTGCAGTAGTCCCCCTCGCCCTTAAACTGGTCCTAAAATGATAAAAAAATTTTAAAAGAAAAAAGACCTGCAAAAAAAATAAAACTGAACTAAAAAGTAAAAAATACATTTTTTCTTTATTTAATCTACGACTCTCAATTTTTTTCAAGTCGACGCCATATTTATACCGTGCAAATGATGATGCACCGACATAAAAAAATTGAGAGTCGTAGATTAAATAAGCGAAAAAATTATTTTTTACTTTTTAATGCAGTTTAATTTTTTTAAATCATTTTAATTTCGTTTTAAATTTTTTTATTTGATGTTTTTTATGTATATATTGACACAACATGGTGAGGAGATATGCGCGTACGTACATAAAAGAATAATAATTAGGTGACAATAGCCTTTATTAACCAGAACTGGGAAAACAATGGGCTAATAATTAATGCAGTACGGGATGGGACCACCGGGGCATCGCCCTCCTTTGAATAAAAAAAAATGTCATCAAAATCATATAAAAAAAATACATACGGGTCGAATCTATAACCTCCTCCTTTTTGAAGTCGCTTAAAAAAGAATGATTATGATCTATAAGGTTGTACTGAGGTACAAGCATTGCCACTTAAATCCACACATTTGTACTTATATTTTGGAAATATGAAAAACACAATAGTATTCAGCAAGGAATAATAAACATTTAACCAAAAAACAAAAATTAAAAACCGTAGCTACGTACATTAGTTAAAAAAAATATCATAAAAATAGACATGTTTTTCGACCAGCAAAGTAGAATGGACCCTTCAAATGACAGTGGAACGATCGATTGTTCCTTTTCTACCTTCACATCTTACAAAAAAATGCGTAAAATTTGATTACTTTTATGTCAAAACCATATTAATTGGATTGTCCCACCTGTATTCGTGGGTGAGAAAGCAAGTATCCTCAGCGTGTAGTACAATGTGGTGTTTGAAGAAGTCTGTCGCGTCGGATTCATCCATCAAGGAGTCTGTGTTCGCAAAGTCCGCCACGACAACCGTTTCACTCTGTCCCCGTGTAAATTGGCCGCGTGGAACGTGATAAACGCGCGGATCCCTGACAGCGGTTGATTGATAAGCGAGAGCGTGGCTCTTCATTTGTCGTTAACTGTCCCGTGGAACTGTATCACCGCCAACTTCCCTTGCTGTCGCCTCTCAGCGACTCGGTTTCCACTCTTACCTGTCCGCTTTCGAAAAAAGAGAACCGCCAAAATAGCTGTCCACGATGAATGATAATGACAATCTGAATGAACGGCCGTTCATCGGTCACATCTTGCTGAATATTGTACGTTGCTCTTATTTCGTTTGTTGATCTGTCGAGCTGCTGGGAAAGTTCGATTGAAAGTTTCCAGTGGCAACTATAAATTAGGAGTTTGATTTTTAACATCTTTCGAAGTGGAGTGTACCGGGTGGCCAATGAGAAGAAATTATGTCTATTATGGTTGCTATTAAGCATATAAAAAGGTAATTAAAGATTTTTCTTCGGGATAATTGACCTTTTTTGCCCCAGAAACAATACTCGTACCAGGGTTCATTAGAAACGATATAATTGACTCATTACACCCAATAAGACTTACAAAAGCCAATGCAGCAATCTAATAGCTCCAGATCGTTGTAATTACAGCCAGGTTACACTGAACTGCGCTACAATTTCGTGTTTCTCTTGGCCCGAATTCAATGAAAAACACACGGATCAATCCTAACCCGACTTCTTTCGTAGCAGCATGAACTGTACCACGTTTCAACGATTCCCCGTTTTAATCGCCCCCGGTTAAATCGTTCTCCGCGGAGAAAGTTAAACGGACGATCCTACTGATACTGATGGAGCAATCGAGAATTCTTCCCAGTCTTGATTGCGGCTCCCCAATAATTTCGAGCACGCGATACGAGCGTTTCCACGGTGGAACATCAGAAAACGAATAAAGAGAAAGAAACAGGATAGTTGAGAGCAGAAATAAAGAAACACGATTAGATTTTAGTGCTTAATAACATATTCCACGGAAAGAATGATCTATGATGGACACTTAATGACTCTCTTAAAGCTTCGTTTCTTTTCATAGTTCGAGCCTCAGCGCACTCCTCTTTCCTCGCGCGCGTACGACTTCCATCCTTCTTTTTGCATGCGTCTACGATATCGTTTGCCATTTTTACTCGCGTCAAAGGAACCGTTCCCCTTTTTCCGGAAATACATAGTTGTTCACACCTTTTTGTCTCTTGAGCATCGTTGAAAAAAAGAAATAAAAAGACCACCGCAGCGAGTTCACCTCACCCTCTTTTCTTCCGCTTGCGTACAACTGCGATCGTTTTTTTTTCTGCAAGGCCATGCGACCACCTTTGTCTTTTTCGCACGCGTTTAAAGTATCGTTCCTCCTTTGTCTATAGCTAGTTGGCCACTCATTTTTACCTTCGACCATCGAGGACCAATAAGAAGTCCACTCCTCAGCACTTTTTCTTGTCCGCGCGGACAGTTTCATTTGTCCTTTTTCCACGCACGCACAGCTTCCTTTTCCTTCCTCGCAGCGCTATGGCATTGTTCCTCTTCTACGAGCTAGTTGTCCACACATTTCGGCCCGTGACCATCGAGGACCAATAAGAAATCCGATCCTCACCCTTTTTTCCTGTCCGCGCGGACAGCTTCGGTCGTCCCTCGCACGCACGTGCAGCTCCCCTTCCCTTCCTTGCGAGCGTCTATGACTTCGTCCTTTTTGCACGCGTCTAAGCCTTCGTCCGTCCTTTTTCTGGGACTACTTGTTTACACTTTTTTTGTCCCTCTGCCATTCGAACAGCGCGATAAAGAAGACCGAGGCGACTCGGGCCTCGACTTCCCCCTTTTTTTCTGCAAGACTCACTACTACGTTCGTCTTTCTTCTACGCATCTGAGGTGACCCCACTTTATTCTAGAGCTAGTTATTCACACTTTTTCCCCCCGGATCATCGAGCACCGGGGTGAAACCTGATCTGCGAGGTGCACGTGTTTTTTTCGCCGTCTTCAAAACTTTTTTCCTCTTTCTTACATGTGCTAAGAATTCGTTGGCTTTTTTCTAGGGCTAGTTGTTCACACCTCTTTTCCCCTCGCTCTGGTGGTTGCTGATAAATGCGGGGACCGCGAACTCGCCGAACCTTTCTTCCTCACAGCGCGCGTATTATGCTCTTTTTTCGCGTACGTACGATTCCGCTCGGTTTTTTTTTTGCACAACTCAAGCGGGGGACATTATTCAAGCATCTGACGACTATATTAGAAATAAATGAAGAAGATATGGGATTGTGTTATTCATTACATTCGCTATGAAAGTGATAGTTGTGGAAGGTGTTTCAAATATTAAGTGAACTGACATTTTGCACTTTTAAATACTCTCAGATCATGAGCATTCGCAGACTCATTTCCAGGGGGTGGGGAATTTTGAGAAACGGTCAAGTTGACAGACTCGCCGGCTGGCTAAATAGTTACTTATTTGAACCCATTTTGTAGCGCCAATTTAATTCGAAATTTCAAATTGAAATTTAGAAGTATTCCCTTCTTCATTATAAACTGAATAAAGATTAGTTTTTAAAAATAAGCAATTTTCTCTCAAGCTGGGGGTGAGGCAAAAGACACTAACTTCTGGATTTTCAAATATATGTCACTCCCTAAAATTGAAATTGACAAAGAATATTAAAAAATACTTATCTCTTAGATCGTATAGTGTTTAACAGCATGTTTCAAGAAGAAAAGACGAGCAGAGAGATAACGCTGATGCTCGCGATGCAGGTTCGGCTGGGAAAACTCGCGGCTAATTAACATCGACGTAAAAAGGAGCGAGCGGTGTGAAAGCGTCGTTGTTGTTGCTTCTCTTTAAAATCGTATCGGCGATCCTCTTCCTCGTTTCCACGGCCGAAACACGATATCCCCTGTTGCTTGCTTGTACTTTCTTGCATCCTCCGCGATTAATTAAGGCAGAGGTGTAGGTACGATGGGTGGGAACGAGGTAAGAAACGAGGATGAAGGAAAGTGACGCCTGAGAACAGCGGGCGCCTGTTCTCGCGGGAAGATCGATGCGAGGGAGATTAAATTGCGTTTGGCCCGGTAAATTTGTTTGCTGGAAAAGCGGTACGTCTAGATAATTTGAGCCTCTTTGCGGCAGTGGTGTTTGCAGAGTTCTGAACAGGAAAGTTTCTTTAGAAAGGGCATATGATTGAGATCTAATTATTCATCGTACATGGAACGTGAGACATATTCAACAAACTGTGATAAAAAGTGGATGCTATAAGAATTTTCGAATTGAAAAACTAATCCGACATTGTAATTCGATAATTATTCCATTATAATAGGAATTTATCAGCTATATTTGATATATTTAATCTGACATTCTTCATCTGGAAATTCCTGGTATCGAAATGGAAAGTCACACTCAGAAGTAAACAAACGTGACTTCGACGCTTTATCAGCTTGAATCGCCGCAGGCAGTTGCGTGTTTTCGTTTGGTACTTTTAGTGATACTTGCGCGGTGAAACGGAACAAACGTATTCCGATCATTGGAGGAAAATCCCAGATAAAGCACCGTGAAGAGGCGTTTAACCACGTATTGACGGATCCTCGTTTCCACAGGGAGGACCATCAGACGTATCAGCCCACGGTTCTCTTCAAGAGAACGAAGCACCACAAGGGCTCGATATATTGCCTCGCGTGGACACCGGATGGACAGCTGATGGCGACCGGAAGCAACGACAAGACTGTCAAATTGATGCGTTTCAATGCGGACACATCGAATCTCGAAGGTAAACAACAATATTCAACACCAAACACAAATAAATACTTTCATTCAACTTTCAAACATGTCCCAGTAAAAATTTTCAAATCATAACAACCCCGAAGTCATCGGATCAAATTCTTACGTACTCGTGTGATGGTAACTACTTACAAGGAGAGTATTTTAGGTGTCCGCCTCCGATCATTTTGATTTTTGGATATGTTATAGAGGACCGAAAAATAAGAAATACGTGTTTTTTTATTTTTCCCCGTTTTCATATTTGGGGGGTGAAAACTGCGGTAAAACTTAGGGTTGAAAAATCATTTTTGTGGAATATCTCGAGAACTATTAGAGATAGGGGATTAGAGATAAGACACAAAATTCGTCCATTGACACTATTCCCCTATCTCTAATAGTTCTCGAGATATTCCACAAAAATGATTTTTCAACCCTAATTTTGAACGCAGTTTTCACCCCCAAATATGAAAACGGGGAAAAATAAAAAAACACGTATTTCTTATTTTTCGGTCCTCTATAACATATCCAAAAATCAAAATGATCGGAGGCGGACACCTAAAATACTCTCCTTGTTAGTTACGTCCAACAATTTCCTATTTGCTACTGTATTACGAGGACAGTAACCAGCATGTGTGATTCTTGCATAACGGACTCCAGAAAAACTTTCTCCGTCGCGAATGACAATTTCCTTACAACCCCGTGCTCCTTGCAGGTCAAGAAGTCGAGCTGACGATGCACGACGGGACAGTGCGCGACCTGTGCTTCCTGGAGGACACATCGAACAAGTCGAGCTTGCTGATAAGCGGCGGGGCAGGTGACTGTAAGATTTATGTGACCGATTGTGCGACAGGCACACCCTTCCAAGCTCTGAGCGGCCACAGCGGCCACGTGCTCACCCTCTACAATTGGGGTGGAGCGATGTTCGTGAGCGGATCGCAGGATAAGACCGTTAGATTCTGGGATCTTCGGACGAGGGGGTGCGTCAACATGGTCACACCGGCGACGGTACCCGGCAGCAGGGTTAGTTGAGCTCCTCTCCGAAGGATATCACGATTTCTTAGATCGTAGACCAAGTATTCTATCCGTCGAGTGGTACGAATTCATCTCTGGCCGATTTAGAGGCTGTAGAACTTTGAAATCGTTCGAATACTTTGCAGAACAATCTAGAAGCTATTTTGATAACTCTAAGTACAGTAGACGTCAGAAATCAGCGGTTTTTTAACTTGACTGCCTAAACTTGTACCACTTGGCTCCTCAGTCTTTTAAAACAGGCCTGTTTGTGTTGAATAAAAGAATTATGTATAACGATGAGATAACCATGAGATCATAATGTAATTCTACTCTCATAGCCAGTATTATTTTGAATAGCCAGCTAACGTAGCGGGTTTCTTGAGAATCTCACTCAACAGTCTTTCACCTCCACTATACGAGGAAAGACATAAGATTCCCACCAACTGAGCAGGCCTGTTAATATAGTTATCATCGTTCGCCGAGAAGGTAATAGACGAATCTGAAAAGTCTCTGTTCCCTTAATCTTCTCGGTTAGCGCTTTCTTCCTGTCATCGGTCCTGATCGCAGGAATCCTTCCTCTCCCGGGTACGAATTCGATTGAGAATCAGTGAAATCGTACACGGGGGAATCAAGCACAGTGTCTGAATTAAAACGCGACGAGCACGAAATTGTAGAGTGCTCGTTTCGCAGCTTGAAAAGGATTACTGTCGACTCACGACGCGTCCAGCATGCATCGTCTGCATCGATTTTGGTTGTTTCAGTTCCGTTTTCAGTTCGACGTCCGATAAAGCTTCGACCCACGTTATTCGGTCGCACAGATCATCCCTCCTCGCCACGAGTCACTCCACATCTTTCTAGATCTTTAGCTCTAGCTCTCGCTTTCTCTCAGGATCGAAGTTTTATCGGACGTTCTTTCGAATCTACGTGGAGCAGAATCAGTACCGCGTCTCTGATCAGCATCTGATCCCCCTGCAGGTCGGCAGCCCGGTAGCGGCGCTCTGCGTGGATCCCTCCGGACGTCTGCTCGTTTCCGGCCACGAGGACAGTAGCTGCGTCCTCTTCGACATAAGGGGCGGTAGAACCGTCCAGTGCTTCAAGCCGCACGCTGCTGATATCAGGAGCATACGCTTCTCACCCTCCGCGTACTATCTGCTCACCGGCGGCTACGACAACAAGCTTGTCCTCACGGACCTGCAAGGTGAGATTCTGGGATTATTGGGGGTGATGCACAATTGAAGGAGTTTGAGGTTTCCGAGATTAAGGCGGGTCACTTAGGTGAAAATGAACTACCAGTAATTTTACAGATAAAAATTTGAAAATATGTATATCCATATTATTTTTTACGCTGAAATGAATTATGTAAGAGTTAATATAGTGACAATTTTTTCAAAATTAAGTTCGAGTTACTACGTTTTAGTTACTACGCTAAAACAAAAAACTTTATAACTCGGACAAAAATGAAGTTTTCAAGCTGAAATTTTTTTGCAGTCTTTGTATACAATTCTACAGAAATAAGAGTATTAATTTTACAATCGAATAATTTTTTCGAAATTTTATTTTTAAATTTTTAAAAAAAATGGTCACTATATTAATTGTCACTATATTAACTCTTGCATAATTCATTTCGGCGTAAAAAATAATATGGATATACATATTTTCAAATTTTTATCTATAAAATTACTGGTAGTTCATTTTCACCTGAGCGACCCCCCCTTAACGGACTAGCTCGTTTTTAGTTGCATTTAGAATCGCTTCGATGATTGATGCATTATCGAGAAGTTGAAATGCTTGATGATGCAAGTGTCAGAATTGAAAATTTTCTGTATTTTAATTTCAACTACAGTGATGTTGGGGCTTATGATCTCACCTCTATCTTTTGCGACAGCTCCAGAAAGTAAACTAAATTATTCTAGCACTTACAGCATTTACCTCCCCATTCACCAAGGAATTTATATACATTTTCACTAAAAAAAAATTATTTTGGCACTTATAATTTTCCTTGCTTTAACACACGATTCACTTGCCTTAACCTATCAAAGGACTTCCGTTATTTGAGTGACTTTTGATAGACAAGCTGTAAACTGATAAACGCTCTTCATTCCGCCCTCTGAAATAATTTGCAGAACGTTCTGGTACCTGTAACTATAACTGTCCATACTTTTGCAGGGGATCTAACGATGCCTTTACCCAGCGTGGTCGTGGCCCAGCACCAAGACAAGGTAATCTCCGGGCGATGGCATCCGACGGAATTCTCGTTCCTCAGTACCTCTGCAGACAAGACAGCGACGTTGTGGGCCCTGCCGCCGGTGTAGACTAATACACGCTGAAGACCAGCGTCTAGCATTCGCTCATCCTTTTTTTCTGCGACCATTGCATTGTACTTCGATCGTGATCGTTCGTTCCGCTCTCCTCAATACGGCGAGCCTCGAGTTTACCCTTTCCTTTCTTCATATTTATCAAAAAGATAAGGAAACGCGGTGCTAAATTCTGCTGTAATCGAAACAGGGCGAGTATGATCATTTTTACCGCGGAGAAATTAGAAATCGTTGCCGGAAACGACGAGATCCGAAAACGAGAGGAACGAGCGATCGCGAGCGATATCATCGACGTAACGTACAACGCGGGAAGAAAGTTCCGTGTATTCGCGCGCAATTCAACCATGACCAATTAAAACTTTCTGAAAGCCCCGCGCGCCGACGCGGAGGTGTGTAATCCAGCGCGACGCGTGACGCGATTTAACGGCGCGCGCGTGGAAACGCGAGGCGCGTTACTGCTATGAAGTAAGAGAGAGAGAACGGAAAGGGAAGAAGGAAATGATAAGCGGTTCGAGATCCTCGGAATGGAGGAGCGAAAGTGTATTCTCGCGTCAAGACGATACCGAGTATAACAGCATCGATCGTCTTTCGACGAGTCGTCTTAGGAATCATAAGACTGCGGAAGAATGAACGGAGAAATTGGTCTCTCTGTCGAGATACTTAAACGCGAAGCTGAAATGGCTAGGACGCTGAGAGCAGGGCGCCGTGACTTGAGAAAATCAACGGGGACACTTTCATATTAGTTGGAGTCTAGCACTTGTCTCGTAGATTCGCGCTGATAACGTTTGTCTCCCCATTTTTATAGTGTTTCTTCGCGATCGTGTTCGCCCTGATGTACATACGTTAGCGTAGCGTTAAGACCGATGATCGTGGGAGAAAGGAAATCCCGCTAATGGCCCTTTATAATTTCTCCACGCTATTCATTGCGGGCAATTCTAGATTCACGTTCAGTAACGTTTCTAAAATCTCCCGGCGGATGTTTCGATCAATTGCGCCGCCTGCTTGATTCTTTTCTGTTGTGTCTATTCCTGGAGTTGATTGTATTAGATTGGTGCGTACGAAATGTTGTCAGACACTATTGCAATCAAGGACGCTCCGAGATCATTTATATTTCTTTAGAATTTGATACATGAATTGTGTTTCGTTCTTTCTGATTATTCCAAAGGCGGAAAATTGTGTTGGTACTTACAACGTTTCAAAGGAGTTCAGCTGGTGATCTGGTGATGATGAATGAAAATCTGTAAGTGTAAGACTAGAGAAGGTGGAGACTATAGTACAATTGAATATTCTAATCAATTCGGTACCTGTTATCGCGAGATTCGCCCAATCTGTTGCAAAATAAATGTTGAACAAGATACCTGGAATCTTCTTGGAGAGCCAAGTCGCGTAGATGTATTTCATATGCACCAACCTAATATTAGTCTTCCAGCTGTTATTGTAACTCGCTCATCGAACAAATGGGGCTTTCTCCCACCAATACTCTCCCCCTGTCTCATCGATCCCCCGAAGTCACGCCAAATATTCGCATGTTACGCATATTATTAATATATAGATACTCGTATTAAGAGACTCAAGACGCAACATATACGTACGCTCATATTAATCGCTATTTTTTACCGACTAAAACGATATGAGAGGAAACGAGTCGTTTCTCTGAGCGTCGGAGGACTAAACGGTTGAACGCGGACCGATCGGGAAATAAAATGGCGCTGTTAGCACGGTAAGCGTGAGCGAAGGAGGATGAATCTAGGTTTAAGTTATTGCTTATCGCAATCGCCAAAGTTTGGAGTAGCCGTGAACCCGGAACAGACGGCGGAAGCCTCGGCGCGCCCGGGGCTTCCGCGAGCGAGGCGCATCATTTCTTGTACATACGCACGTTTTCGTGGTGGCCGTCGATTTTAAGCGGCGACGACCGTGCCTCCCCTCGTTTTCTTTCTATTTCCACGTCCACCCGACGGGGACAGGCTTCCTTCGTCCCTCTGCGCTCGTTCTCCGCGCGTCTGGCAATCGAGTCGCACCGGAGAACTTGGGAACCACATACGTACACGCACCGAATGCAACGATAGAGGATGAAAGGAGGGACGCGCAAGGAAACAGGGAGAAAGATGCGGCGAATCGAAAGCTTCGGATGACGGAGTTGCTACTAGCTGCGTCCACGGCGATCGTTGCGATGATTAAATACCAGCGCGCCGTACTTTCTCGACGAGGGAACGAAATTATTCTGCTTCACGCGATCCGCGAAAGTAATTTCGTTCGTTTGCACGATGTATCAGGATCGGCGAGCTCTGCGCGACCAGGCTGCCTTACAATCGATCTTTCGTTTCGTCCGACACTTCGGACGCGCTCCGGGATCTAACGATCAAGCAACAAGTCGCAAACAATGGAGTGAACAGTTTGAAAATAAAGAGGAAGCAAGCGTCTGCGAGAACGACGCCGCGTGCAAGCACCCGCTTCCGTGTAGCAATTTGTCGTGCCTTCTGTCGTGGCTGCTTTCGGCGATTCAAATTTATTTTTATATATTTTTCGTGCCCTCTCCCTTTAACCACGTATCCGACCCACCCTCGCATCCCCCTTGCACACCGTTTCGACACCCTACAAATTATCCCCAGACCCGACAACCCCCGGATATACATCATCCCATCGAACTCGTAAAACGCTAAAGTTAAAACACCTCTTCGCTATCTCGTATTATAATATATATATATGATATACATATAGCATAACTTATAACTTTGTACTTTTCCTGTAGATACGACATAATACTGTCAACGTCTAATTTAAACAATAAAATTTACGTTATTAAACGATGTGACTCGTTGGTAAAATCAAGGCTCTCCGGAAGGTATTTGCTTTGCAATTCACCGGATTTAGGTTTTCGAGGTTTAACAGAAAATTTTTTTTTGATCTTTCATAGATATGAGGAACCAAATTTAAAGTATCAGCAAATTGGCATTTTACTATTGGTATCTTCACAAAAAGTATGGACCAATGGCGCACCCAGGGGGTGGGGGGGGGGGGGGTGAAGGTGCTAGCTCCCCCAAAGACGGGGCTTTGTAAAAAGAAAAGAAAATTGAATTTTATTCTACAAATAAATTTTTATAATCACCTAATAAATTTGATGGAAGTTTCAATAAAAATATGTTTATTCGTTTAATTCGGTTCCCCCAAATTAAATCCTGAGTGCGCCACTGGTAGCGACCATTTCGAAATTAACTGATAATTATTTACTTTCAACACTTGGAAAATCTTGAACAAAATAATCCTGTTCCATGGAATAAAGTCGTTGGTCAATGGTCGGTGCGATCAAAGAAGCATCCAGAGAGAAAGAGAGAGGGGGGTTGATCCCTCGCTAATCGCACCCCCGCCAGCTTTCCAGAATTTCCGGTAATAGACGCGATTAAGTCGGTAAAAGAGATTACCCCCGAGTGTCGAAAGGGTACCGGGGGCCCGCCGGACCGTCGACTTTTCGAAAATTTCCCATAATCACCGGGCAATCATGTAATCTTCCACCCGCGCGCTTTACGCGCCGGGCCAGCCGATTCTGTGAACGGACGTTCCAGTTTACGAAACTTTAAATGAGACCGCGGCGGGGGATTTCGATTTACCCTCATTACGGGCTCATCCACCCGCCCAGGCAACCGGCAATTTCGTAAGGGAGAAATTTATGTACGGTCGAGGGATTAACGCTGCTGACGAAACGCGGGCGTTGCCTACGTCCTCTCGAAAGTGGATATTACACAGGCTTTCCAGTTAACCAACACTTGAAACAGTGTAAAATTACATGAAATCCCATTTTACCAACTCTCGATACTAAATTCAGCTCCTCTATTTACGAATTTACTTTTCAACTGATAAATCAAGTTACCTGAGGTACGTGATTCTGCAGTATTTGGACAATGCAGAATAACGATTAAATTATATTAAAAGGATATGTATTCAAAACGTGAAATGAAAGTTGGCCAGTAACGAGAGTGCATTGCCACATCGAATCTCTCAGAGGCTAGCAGTAAAAGATCTCCGAAGCTGCCTTGGGGCACTCCTCCTCCACCCACGAAATTCCTAGTCGGCGGTGGCATCCGTCGATTCGACGAACTGCCTCCCCTTCGTCGGCCCGCGGTTCGCAAATATTCTCGAAATCCTCACCGCGGGCCTAAGTCCCTAATTGCCGGGGCGCCGGTGGACAAAGGCGGTTTCCTCCCCGTTCAGCACCACCTACGATCGGAATTCTATCCCCCCGCGGACTCGTAACGCGCGCGCTCACCGTTGCACAGACTCCAGGAATGCCCCCCGAGCTGCGACGGTCCTGTAATGTTACGTTTTCGGCACGAGGGAGGGACATTGATCCTCGGGCTCTGCGATTCCAAGTGGGCAACAAACGTCCGCCGCTAGCGAGGCTGTGGAAGCAACTTGAAGCTTCATCCGGGCTTGCACGTTTCACTTGGACAGTATATCTCGATGGTAAAGGCTCGGATCGTAACTATTAAAAAAAATTAGGCAGCTGCCTAGAGCGTAAAATTGCCAAAGGGCGCAAAATGGTATTTTCATAGTTGGTATTCTTTAAAATAAAGTTTTAAATGAAATATTACAAGTTGTACTATAGATTTTTAAAGCTACGAATGAAAAATCAGAGGAAGGTCATCAAAAGATTGAATAAAAGTATTATAAAGTAACAAAATACCCCCGCGCTTCGCTTCGGGCCTAACAGATATTAATGAAACTTTGAGACTCCATGAAAACACATTTAATCCCTTTTCATTCCCTTAGGGGTTGATTGGGGCAAAATGGTGAATCTAGTTTTTAGGCATTTGAGTGGATAATTATTATTATTATTAATCGTATTTATTTCTTAAAGAAAAAGAAGAAATCTGAATATTTACATATGGCATAGATAATGAGAGTAAAGGCGAGGCTGCAGTGGTAAAATTGTTGAGAAGTTATTTATAAATTTAATTTCGACCGTAATAATTAATATATATGATTGCGGCGCACTGGTTCGGTCAATTTAAAACAATAAAAACAAGCTATTTTGCAATTATAATTATATAAGCTTCCGACGTTTCGATCTTGGTTTAGATCATCTTCAGGAAAGTTTAGAACAAATATAAAATACTGTTGCGAAGCTTAACCGCGTACTATAAACTAAACTAAAATAGGGACAACAACAACAAACATAACAAACGTTAAGACTAAACTAAACTAAAGTTAGCTTAAGATTCAAAGCTAAACAAGAGTATAACACAAAGTGTAAAGTGAAGTAAGAAAATTAAAAGTGTTGGAGAATGTGCTGCCGCACTGCATGTTTGAAGAACTGATAAGAGTCTAGCTGGCGGATGATAGCAGGAAGGGAGTTATAATAATGTACCGCGATATAAGAAAAAGACGATTCAAATTTAGAGGTACGATGTGCAGGAATAGAGAGAAGAGATTGAGATCGGGTTGAAAGAGAATTAGAGGAGTGATAAGAAAGGTTTGTGAGTGGGATGTTGTAAAGATATGACGGACAATGAGAAGAGAGTACCTTGAACACAAGACAGCGCAAGTGGTGTTTCCATCTTTGCGACATACGTAACCAAGAGGATTTTTCAAAAAGCGGAGAGATATGAGGGAACTTGCGGACGCAATAGGAGGAACGCAGACAGGAATTTTGAACACGCTGAATCAAGGAAGACAGACGAGAGGTAAGAAAAGGACAAATCTTTGTAAGTAAAAACCAAGTGGATATCTAATCGGGCCTAAGGAATAATAAGGAGTCCGAGAAAACATATTTCATCTCTTTTTACTCGCTTCGGGTTGGGTTTTCAAAAAAATCCCTTCTTATCGAGCACCTAACTAGAGACACTATTCAATTGATGATGGAATCGCGCAGACTTTTTTATATAGACCGAAAGTATATATCATAACGGTCACAAAAATGTAAATTAAAGAAGCTCCCAAAAGCTGGTCCGACCTTGAAAAATCAACGAAGGTAGAACAGGAGAAAGAAAAGAAATGAGGGAAAGACAACGACAAAACCGTGTGTTAAAATTTAATTATCTCTATTATATGAAAATACATTATATTAAATGAATGATAATAGATTAATGATAGATAACAATTAGAAATGTTAATGATGAGAAATCAAATTAATGATAATACTATTGAAATCACAACAGTGGGTAATTAACCATTAAGTTTATGATAATCTTGTCGACAAGAAGGTTTAAAAAAGTGATTGAAGCAAAAATAGATTCAAGATGAAGATTCTCGATAACAAGAAGAAGATGGCGTGTTGTTTCAAATTTAAGAATTAGTAAACAAGTGACTATTCAAAGCGACAAACTTTCGCGTCAAAAAAATGTGCCGCAATAAATTAACCCTTCTTACAAGTTTTCTAAATTTGCATGTAAATTCCGTATATTGAAATTGTTTTCTTTGTCTTATTTACTTCTTACAATATTTTTAAGAAAATTGTATACACCTTTTCTGGCCATTTATTTTTCAATTAATGTATACATACTCATATATTTGGCAAAAAATAGTGTCGCGCAGTATATGTGTGATCTGTCGATCAGTCTTCGCAGTGACATGTTTAGACTGTCTACTTGGCCAAGGTATGAAAAAAAACAGTGTTCGCCCATTGCAGTCATTGTATTTTCAGATAATAGATATAATTAAATTTCAACACACGATTTTGTCATTCTTTTTCCCTCATTTTTCTTCTTTCCCCTGTTCCACCTTTGTTGATTTTTCAAGGTCAAACCATCTTTTGGAAGCATCTTTAATTTACATTTTTGCGACCGTTGCGACATATACTTTCGATCTATATAAAAAAATCTGCGCGATTCCATCATCAATTGAATAGTGTTCCTAGCAAGTGTCCTAAGCATAAATAAATTGCGCAATTTGACAAGTTTCTCTACAACGCAGAAAGGGCGTAAGCCGCGCCTGATGGTAAGTGACTTATTTTATACGTAGACATTTAACCGGAACAAACGTCTCTACAAACACAGAACAGTGTAATAACGAGAACAAATGATCAGATCGTTAAGATCGTACCAAGCCTAGGTAACAGTTACACAGCCAAGACAGCTTCTCGTTTAAACAGCCACGGGATTACAGTTCACCGTTAAATCGCGGTTAATAGAGATAAAATTCGCGGCTAATGAATACCATAATGTTTAGGTGCAAGCGTTTATAGCTACTTAGCGAGCACGAACCTAAAAGTCATCGCGCCTAAAACGAAGGAAAGGAGCGAGGGTATATCACAGCGGAATAGTTTGCAAGGGAATAGCAGAGTGAAATAATTGGCACGTGCCGCGACCGATTCCGTCCAGCTGAAATTCTCGGGGTGAAACGCTCGCGAGTCGTTCCACGTTGGAAACGTAATAACAATAATCAAGCGGTCACGGTTCCGAGAAGAATCTTGTATTTTCGACCCGTTAATGGAGACTCGCAATTAAACAGAATCGAGGGGGAGACAAGGTTCGGGCGGGATCGGGGACCGTAAGCAAATTTACGAAAAAACGATCTCGCCTATCAGCCACGGACGAGACGCGCAGTTTAGGGGCCCCGAGTGTTTTAATAGAAGAGGACGCTCTCTGCATTAGGCTAATCGGCACGTTAAATAATTCATCGCGCGCGAGGCATTCGAATTAATAACGTATTACGGGAATCGCCTCCAATCGGGCCTGAAATGCGGGGATTGCTTTGTATACTCTATCATTTCTGCAGCGGTTCTCCCGGCCCCGTTCCCGGCGTCCTCTTACTATGTTAGCTTTTAATCATCTCCAAGAATTATGCTGATGTCTGTCATTATTCCCCTTCAAATTGAACGAAATTTATCGGATAATAATATTAATCTCTGTCCTCGTATTTATTCTTTCTTTGGGCTAAACCACTGCACGGCTCCGTTCTGCGTGAAAAGTGTATTTACTATGTTTAATCTCCCTCCTTCTTTTTAATTTCTGCCTTGTTTCTAAATTTAAACCATTCCTTTTCCCTTAAATATGTGTTGCTTTGGTGCATTGTGGACTGAAATAATTATACCATTTCTCATAAAAATTTAAAATCTACTGTATGAATATAAAAATCCTACTCAGGAACGAGTTGCTGCGTTCAAAGAAATTAAATTTCTAATTCCTACCGTGAAGAGTGTTTGAACGCAGAAGGCTTCGCAAAACGCGTGCGCACCGCTGCCAGTCCAAATCGCATTCAAATGAGGAAAGGACCTCGAAAACAGAGAGACGGCCCTCAGCGCGTCCCCGGAGCGCGTGTAATCATTCTCGGAAGGGCGATTCCCGCCGAGGGATGATGATGATAATAATAATCTGAATCGTGCCCACTTAGCATACGTGTAATTTACCGCTTAGGATGATTCCGTCGTCTTCGTCCACGGCAGAAGCTCCGACGACCGAGCCAGAAATTCGTAATCATCAACTGGGGGGTTGGAGCCTGCGGCGTCTGGCCCAGAGACACGATTATCTGACGGAATGAAATGCAAGGGAAAACACAAGCAATTTCAGGCCCACTTCTCAAGACAGTCGGAAGAATTGGCCCTCGGTCGAAGAAACGCTGGCCGAGTGGAGGAGATTTCAACGGCCGCAAGCGCCAGGCACTTGCTTCGCTCTGTTCTTTTATTTATCGGAGTTGCTACTTTCGGAATATGTGCAATATTTTGTATATTTGATAATTAATTCTTCTTCGAAGCATCGCCATGTATTCTTTTTTAATTTTTTTGTTCACTGATTGTTGCCTCGTTTTCTATAGAAATGTGATTTTCATTTGAAAAAGAGGTAGGTGAAAGAATTGCTCTAATTTGGTAATTTCAGAGAAATTAGAATTTGACTGAATATAATGATTGTGATTGTTTGGGAGTATTTTAACTTTTATGAGATAGATGAGATTCATAGATTATACGCTTCCCCCGAAATTAACTAATTTCCCGTGCCACGGTTTTGAGGATAGAAATTCTGACAGAGGAATATAATATGTCGAAACACGTATAATCTTCGCGGCCCGGTCCTCGCGCCTATTCAAATTCACCTCACCTCAGGCTTTCCGCGAAAAGCGAATTTGTTTGACTTGAAATATGGTGATTAAGAGAGCGCGAGCAAAGCTTCGCGTGACAGGAAATGATAAACAGTTGGACGAGACACCGAAAGCTACGAAAAAATGAGTCCCGGGGGTGGAGGAAAAGGTACTGATTATAGGTCCAGATTATTATAGGTATTTTTGCAAAAATATTTGCATGAATTCATGAACGAATAACAGTCGTTAACTCGCTGTTAGTCGCGCAGCGTGGTCACGGAAGGGAAAAAAGATGTGCAAAAAAATCAAGCAAAGTCAAAGGAGTCACAGGAGGAGCAACATCCAAAAATTGTCTCAGACGAAACGAACCCAGCGTAAATTCCCAGCTTCCCAATTCCAAATTCTGCTAAAACAAACGTTAAACAATTTCTGTTCCTCTGGATCAATTCAATTATTCCTTTCACTCAAAAAAAAAGAAAGAAGGAACTAAATAGAATAACACGCTTGAATGCCTCCTACAGGTATGTACTTTGCAAAGTAACATGCTCCCAGTAACGTACAGGACAATGCACCATTGCGTCCGTCAGATTTGAAGTAGAAAAGGCTTGTCACTCGAACGCCAGCCTCGCAGATCATTGAAAGCACGAGTGGCAATCATCGCGTCGCAATTAATCAAGGTCGATCACTTTGATTCCTGGCCTGTGTAGCCAGGGGGCGAGGGTGGTGCCGCGCCATAAGTCTCTGTAATAGCTAATATCTCACGGGAGTCGTACAATCGCGAATTGGTTACTAGTTACTACTTACATGAGCGCGCGTGATTTATCGCCGCGGGGCGGCAGGCGGAGGCGGCGGGAAGACGGTTGCAGGAATGGACAGGGTTTGGAGGGAGACGGATGAAAAATAGAGGAGGCGAGGGCGGGATGGCGATCGAGAAAGAGGGATGAAGGGGGACGCGAGTGTGAATCGCTCGAGAGGCTCTACCGCGGCCAATTAGGGGCCAGTTTTAATCGTTCCGCGTCTAATTGCTGGCCCATTACATTGTCTCTCCAGGGTAAATACGTCCGACTAAATACCCCCGTCAGCGGAAAGAATTCATGCCCTCGGAAATCATCAACGTGTAAACACCAGGCTGCGAGTCCTGCGAGGGATTAGCGAGCCAGTGCGGTTAGATGCCTTCGTATTTACGAGGCGAGGGTAATAAAATTTGTGCGCTCTGTGCGAAAGATACTTGTAATTGTTCTACTAGGGGAAATTAGGACAAAACTGGGTACCTGAGTAAAACCGGGACGTGCTATTATTTTTAAAACGGCCTTAAATTTTTCCGTGTCGTTGCAGCCACATATTGTCACGATGTGCATTGATCCGCCAACAAAAGATGATTGTGTTACAAGCGTCCTTACTAAAGTTATAGCGACTTGTGTGTTTTTGAAGGCTCTGATTTAATTTTGGATAGTTAAGAAACCTCGACACTTTTGACAGTGTTCAGGTAAGTACTTTTTTGTGTGAATTATGTTAATTGTTGCATATTAAAGTGTAAATAACTGAGACAGTTTGTTTGTACTTCGCCCTGGTATTGTTGATAATTCGTAATATTTACAAAATTATATGCGCGGGGCAAAACCGTAGGGGGTAAAACCGGGTACCCAAAAAGGAGGAAGTTATCGACATTAAACTAAATCTTAATAAAGGACTACAACTAAAGAGAAAGAATATCACAAAATTAAACAAAATACGGAAGGATAGTGATAACAGTGATGATGAAGACGGTGAAGACATTTGCATTTATGTCGACGAATCCTATGGTTCATCCAAATTGAATGAAGGTTGAGTGCAGTGTACAGCCTGTGGTCCTATGAAGGCTGCACTGGTTGAGGGACTGAAGAATCGGACGAATTCCATTGTTAGGGTAAATCCGGGAGACGCGGTCGACCTAATATAAAATGACTATTAAAACTAATATAGAAATTACTTATTTTATGAGAACAAACCTATATGCTCAGAGTTTTATACTGATTCAGAAAAACTGGTCGATATTTGCTTTCAGATAATATTTGCTGTAAATCGAGTTGAAATCTGAAGTCATGACCACCTCTACCGTGGTGCTGAGAGAAATGGTTTTCGTCGTTGGCAGAGACCACTCACATAATTATTCATGGAAAATTAACAAAGGATAAAACAAAATTATTTATGAGTGAATACAACTACAGATTCATTGATATTTAATTTGTTTACGCTAAACAAGTAAAGAATGCATCAAAGAAAAAGTGAACTACCTACTAGCGATTAGCAAGGCAAATGAATACAAAAGTGAATAAATAAATTAAATAAACAAAAATAATAAAAAAATAATAAAAAAATCATAACTCGACCATCTCTCCTTTCTGCAGCGGGAGATGGTTTTCTCGTTAGCTTTGAGAGGAAGAGTTAACATGGCCAAATACTTTGGCTGCATGGTCACTTAATATCTCTACTATCTCATTATCCCAAACAATAAACGAAAATAAACTTAGAAGTATATTTTAAATACGATTCTGTACACCGCTGTTTACAAAAGAGGTTAAATGCAACCTCAATTTACCTTTTAAAGCCTATAAATCCAGAAAAAGACAGAAAGAAGCGAAATGACGCTATTCATTCAACTGTTTGGCTTCTAGAGAAGAATGGGTTTGCACTTTGACGCATTTTTACGTAGAGAATCTGAAATATAGCGACTCGACCAACTCTCCGGACAGACCACGTCTCCCGGATTTACCCTACAGGTGCTAGGGCCAGTTTTTAGTAAGGTACCTGGTTTTACCCAGGCCATGGGGTAAAACCGTAAAACAGACCCTATTTTAAATCGCATTTTTTTGTATTCATTATTGTATTAAAAAAAATGGATATATACTATTATTCAATAAAGAGTTTATTCTAATGAATCCTAATTTAAATTTTGTTTTTACATTAATAATGTCAAAGTTATGAGCTTTTACCCTTAACGTCCAGGTTTTTTCCCTACATCGCTACTTGATCATCTCGATCTGAGCTTTCACTCCAGGTTTCATCAAGTACCTTCAAATCCCACGTTCTTAGATTCCATATACTCCGATATAAAACTCCAAGATTTCTGTCACTTGACCGTGACATTAAAATACATTTGAAATTCCAAACGACTGTTTCTTCTGAGGCAGAAGGTCCCAACTTGGAGCTTACATATCGACCACAGCACGCAGCGAGCCCCGCTCTTCTCTAATCCGAGTCCCCGACGCTCTCCGTTGGAACCGGTCGCTCTTAATAACCACCCTCGCACATATGGCCTAAGGATCACCGGCGCGACCTACAATCACGCCATAGACAACTCGCAGCGACTCGATCATTATCACGGCCAATAATCACCGGGACGTATTCAGCTAAGTGCTCCCCTCTGCCGCAGAGTCCCTCTTTCGCTGGCCGCCTCGGTCCCATTCCTCTTCTTCTTTTCCATTTGCCCGTCCCCGTTTCAGCTTTATCTCTCTGTTATTTGGCCCAGCGACCAGCGATAATCAGGGAGTGGGTTCCGCCGTTGGATGGACGGCATCACTAATTCGGTCCAATTACGCGGGACGATTAAAAAGATTTAATTGTCCGACGCGCCAGAACCCCTCCAGCGACGCCGGATTCGTCTGCGCGGGAGGACGGAAAGCTCGTAGCTTTTGCCGGATCATCTGTGCCCGCTTTAAGATCGTGGCTCGCGTTCTAGGAGCTCGTATTTCACTTTGGCTTGAGCAAACGCCTCCAAACACGAGGAGGAGGCTATCTACGACAAGTTAAGACAAGGCCCCGACGACTGCACCCGCAACGAAATTAGAGAAATTAGATTCGCCGCGGGATCCTTCCGCGAGGAGGATGCCAGTCGAATCCAGGAGCTGTCCCGCGCAGGATCAGATATCGCCCGGCCGAAGATTCACGCAGGGTGAGGGCTGCGGCTGGAATCATCTCACAGAATCTCGTCTCGTTGCCGTGGCCCGAGGACGTTCTCTCGCGGCGGGGCACCGCGGTCCCGCTCGTATCCGCGCAGGAGCAGTCGTTTATAATCAGGATCAGCCGCCGTGTCCTTTTTCGCGTCTCCTCCCGCGAAAGTCAGGGGCCGCGGGACCCCCTTTTCCCTTTCTTCCCAGCCGAAGGCGTCCCGCTGCTCCCGAGGGCGCGCGTATCTTCACGGGACACGCCGGGGACTCGGCAGTAACCTCTAATTAAAATTAACGATAATAAGGACGCGAGGTAGCCGACTACGTTACCCCCCTCGAACCCGGCTACTGTCAATTAACCGGCGGTCAAGCGGACGCGACGTATCTCAGGGCCCAGTCGCGGGCTTATTTCGAAGGATCCTAACCGCTACACTGGGAAATACCCTATTTTAGAATATTAGCTAAATATTTATCCTCCGAGCCAAGTGTCTCCACACTCGGCTCCTCCCAAATCTTCTCGCCCTCCGGAACCCGGAACGCAAATGCTATGAGCAACTTCTTCAGCTTAAACTCCTATTCAAATCGTAGGTATAGAATCAGCAATACAATCCCTTCTTCCCCTCTAACTCTACAAACTACAACCTCCAGGACACCCCGAGACAGAGGCTCTTTCACCCAGCGTCCTTGATACACTTCTTCGACCCCAGAGAAAGCTGAAGACCCGCGCGAACCCCGTCACGCGCGAGTTATTCGCCCCGTCGCTGGAGTATCAATTAACGATTCCTCGGGCAGCTCGATCGGTGGGTGCCCCGGTCGCGATAAATTCCACGGACGGGGAAAACGTGAGGGAGCGTCTGGGCACGTAGGCCGGTTGTAATTAATGACAGGTGTCCAGGCGCGCTTTAACGAGCGGGGCCCGAAAATGGTGGTGGCTGTTTCCCTCCTCTTTCCTCCCTTTTCCATCGGACGGCAAGGTTTCCAGGATGTCGCAGCTGTACGGGAGAGGCGGCCCGTTTTGTTCCCAATAAATTCTAGGCACGGCCGAACGAGGCGCCGTCTCGCGTCGCCTGTGTATTATCGCCTCGCCTAATAAACCTATAAATTCACCGGTGAACGCCGACGTGTATGCGCGTCCGAGGAAACGGCGCGCCACTTTATGACGCGCCTTCCACCCGGCATCGGAGATATAAGGCACGGGTATGAACGTAAAATCGAGACGCTGCAGCGCGGTAATTAAATGGAGGAGCCCTCTATTCCAGTCCCTCGTTCTCTTTCGTAACGACGACCCCGGGAAGGTGGAGCTGATCATTTTTCTTGGATCTATTTCGTGGTATTGTGTCGTCGAATACTAGTGATTGTTAGAAGGACAGCGTTGTGGGTGTTTGGAGTTATATTGCTGCTTGGGTTTGCCTCTACTGACAAGGAGAGTATTTTAGGTATCCGCCTCTGATCATTTTGATTTTTGGATATGTTATAGAGGACCGAAAAATAAGAAATACGTATTTTTTCCCCCGTTTTCATATTTGGGGGTGAAAACTGCGTTCAAAGTTAGGGTTGTAAAATCATTTTTGCGGAATATCAAGTGAGTCAGTCATATTTCGCATTCAAAGACACAAAATTCGTCCATTGACACTATTCCCCTATCTCTAATAGTTCTCGAGATATTCCACAAAAATGATTTCTCAACCCTAACTTTGAACGCAGTTTTCACCCCCCAAATATCAAAACAGGGAAAAATAAAAAACACGTATTTCTTATTTTTCGGTCCTCTATAACATATCCAAAAATCAAAATGATCGGAGGCGGACAACTAAAATACTCTCGTTGTGAGTGTGCAAGGTAGAATCTTAAGAGGGAACACCACTGTGACGTGTTACGAGCCGAGGCTGAGGGCAATGAGAATGGCGGCTGCGAGGCCGAGGATTGATTTTTGGTTGTTTGAGTTCCTTAGTAGCGGACGAACCGGGGTCTGGTATCCCCGGGAGCCGCTATAAGGAGGTTGGATGTCGTGGACGAACCGGGGTCTGGTATTCCCGGGAGCCACTAGGAAGGTAAGTTTCACGGACGAACCGGGGTCTGGTATCCCCGGGAGCCGCTAGGAAGGTGGAAGTCGTGGACGAACCGGGGTCTGGTATCCCCGGGAGCCACTAGGAAGGTAAGTTTCACGGACGAACCGGGGTCTGGTATCCCCGGGAGCCGCTAGGAAGGTGGAAGTCGTGGACGAACCGGGGTCTGGTATCCCCGGGAGCCACTAGGAATGTTAATTTAGCCTCGTAACTTTATAATGTGATACACCTTGAGCGGTAAAGGAGTATCTATGTGGGTTTATCTCGAAGAGGAAATTCAGATAGTGATTGATTCAAATAAAAGAACTCTGATTAAGAAATAACAAATTATATTCAATAAGCTCGGTTCTTACAATTGTTTAAGAGTTTAGTTGTCGCGGTACCTAAGTCCACCTCTCGGTTTTCACGCACTGAGAAATGCGGGGGTCTCAAAGAGTTTAACAATTACAACACCTATCAGCAACACTGCGAGCTGTATGGTTTAAGTTGAATTAATACTTGAAGAAGAATGTCTCTCGATCTTACAAGCCTCTTTAGTCTAAACGTATTACACTTGAAATGAGCCCCCGAGTGTGGATTCGTGGCCCTTTTTATACGGTGAAATTCGGCTAGAAAGTAGTGGGGGCATGAGTGCCTTCATTGAATATTAGGTTTTCGGGGAAAACTTGGTTGCATCACACCACTGCAGGAAACGATGACCCCGTCGGGTCACGTGCATTCCAGACAACCGAAAGGGTTAGAAAGTCAAAGATAAATCTGCGTACGTAACAGACGCTTGGAAAAATGAGCCCATTTTTAAGATTTTTTTAGGAATAGCGTACAGTTTTAATATAAAATTGTTATTACCTATCTTTTGTACAATGTCTTAAGAGACTATAAAACAAATTAATAGAAAAACATGCATAGATTTTCATATACAGTTAATCTTCTAGACCCCTCATAAGAAAACATAGGTCGCTTATCGAAATAGTATCTTTGGAACGGCACCTCTGAAATCAACTTTTTTTGTTTTAGTATAATCTATATGTGTCTAGTTTCCGCTGTGCTTAATTTTGTAAAAATGGTGCGCTTTAAAAGAAAAAGTTTCGAAAATCCGCAAAAAATGGATAGTTTTTCGAGCGTATTTTAAAAAACATGTTTTTGATCAAAAAATCAGTACGTTCAACTGAAGATAATCTTGTTTTAAAGATCCTGTCAAAATTTCAAGTCGATCGGATAAAAATTGACAGAATTATGGATTCGATCAGTTAGAAAAATGTCGTTTCGGTAAAGTCGCGTTTAAAGTTTGACTTGTAATGCGTTTGTAAGCGTGATGCGTTTCACAAAATGCACTGTCTTCGTAAATTCTTCGAATATAGACTTGAAATTTTCAGAGAGTACTTTTGACGAGTTAAACTTTAAGAAAGTGAAACAAAATGGAATCGAAATTTTGTCAACTCTCACAGTGCTGTTCCCCCTTAAAATGTCGACTGTCTTTAATGATGGCCAAGCTTTGTGGCGTATTCGCGATGACATACGTATGAATAAGAAGTTGTATGAGAACAGATAGTTTATCAATATCGTAGACTGAGCCACTGAACTCCTTAGAAAGAGCTTCCTTTATTCCTAGATTCAGTAGACTCTTTCCTAGCAATTAAACTTCTCGTTTAATGATCGTGTAATGTAATTAGTCACGTCGATTAGTGGCACCGTGCAGCGGCAGGGACTCGAAACTTGAAGCAACAGGTGCCTCGTGGTCGAAGGAAGGAAGAGAACGGAGAGTTGAAAAGCTATCAAACAACGATTCTCTCTACTCTCTACTACTTTTCACCACCTCCCTTTCCTCATTTTCTCCTATCGCGATTTCCTTTATTTTCATTGCAAAAGCAATTGCTATTTCACTTGAGCATTATTCCCCACTACTGAAATGGTTCTCTGACTCTACTAACAAATTTTCAAGACATTCGCGATATCGAAAAACGCGAAAATCTGCTGATGCAGGAACGGAAGAGAGGGGGCGCGATATCACTGGCATGACAGAGCCAAGTTCGCAACGTGAGATCGCAGAAAGTTCACGATCACGCAGTACGAACGGCAAAATGCGAAGATGGGTGGGCTGGTCTCTGGCAGCTGACGGTTTAGCATAATCGCTGGAGCTATTTTTTCGGTGAACGACTTGTGTGGTCATCGAAGCAATTAACAAGTTCCGGAGCACACAATGTGCGTAAAAATCGCGATCTGATTATCAGCTGGTTGCGTTGCGTCTTTTACACCAATGAAAGAGAAACACGAAGAGAGGGAAATAGGTACACTAAAACCTATCTCGCCTGAAAACCAACGAAAAGATTGCATCTGAAGCTAACACTTTTCCATTTAATTGATTTATTTTCCCTTATTATTTCCCAATTATCCATTGGCCAATTGAAAGACCAGGCGTAACAGACTTAAAAGCCCTAACACAATCACCAAATGCAAACACTTCTCCCTGCTCCTTCACAATAAACATCATATTCTCGAATCTCCCAATTTTCCAATTTTCTTCTACACGTAGTACCAAAAGGCATTCGTATGCAGCGCGCAATGGTATTAAATCCCGGTGACCGTGCACACCTAATACTCAAAGAGCAGGTCGAAATCGAAGAAGAATACCGCCGGACACTTTCGGTAACTGGCCGACAAGGAAGTTTGAGAGACGCTGGCCGGAAAGGCGAAATAAAGAATGTTAGCCAGCAGCCGCAGTCCATATAAAGCATCCTGTCCCCGGTATCGGGCCGCTATTACGAATATCCTCGCTCCCATCAGCGTTTCGAGAACCAGCCTGTCGACAGGTTCACCGCGGGATCGTTTACGATCATGTATTATGCGCACGTGAGGCTACCTGGGGGACATTTACGCGGCGACGTGGATTGGATGTCTCACCATTCGAGTCCGCCGGTCACCTGGAAATGGAAGGGGGCAGCCTGGACCGCAGCAACAATCCGCTGGATCCCGAAGGGGTGGCGTAACGTCACGGCGCGAGAGGGGAAGGCGGCCGTGGCGATTTTTCCGGACCAGAGGATCGTAATCTCTGTGGACGATCGCTATGCAAACTGCCCTGTATTTATAGGCGAGCACTCGTGCCAGCTGCCCGATACACGAGGTGTCTATGGTGAGCGCAGCAGGTTCCTCGGGCAGTTCGTTTCGTTCGGCGATGATGACGAGGAGCACGATTCCTGCGATGCGGAATGATCGTTCTCGTGTATCGTCGTCGCCTCCAGAGCTTCTGTTACGGATCTTGCAGCTAGGAGTTGCACTATGGGGTCCTAGAAGATCTCAAGGGATATCAGGACGGAGAGATTTTGGTGTAGGGTAATTCCGGGAGACGTGGCCGGGCTGGAGAGTTGGTCGAGTTGCTATATTCAGGCTCTACATCTGTGTATATGTAAAAATGTGTTAAGGTTCCGAACAATTAATTCTCAAGAAATCAACTGTTTTGACCAACTCTCCAGCCCGGCCGCGTCTCCCGGAATTACCCTATTGTAGGAGATGGATTTTGAAAGAATCGAAATCGAAATTTGAATGACATTTGTAAAAAGATACTCACGCAGGTTGCCAGCACCGCGCATGATCCCCAATCAAGCAACTCGAAACTGTTTCCACGATTGAAAGCCTCCCGTAGCTCCTCTGTTTGTGCAAAGTCACGGGCAGGCCTCTTAAATTCAATTAAGCGACCCTCGAAACCAGTGGAACCCGATCCCGTATCACCAGTCATCTTCCGCCCTTTCCCACCGCGCTCACGACACGATTATAAAGTGTAAATGAAGTAATCCCGCGGCTACCACTCTCGCGCGATCTCGTGCACGGAGTGGTCTCCATATAATTACTCGAAAATTTACAGGTTAAAGGTTTAATGAAAGAGTAACGCCGAGCCTCATTAACGAAATCACTGTAGAAATAGATAAAGTTAAAAACGGAAAAAAGAAGCTGGTTCCTTCATACTTTTCTTAGATTCCTGACTACCATTCCTAACTCAAACTACCGCGCAGAATTTCGAAAGCACCCCATGTGCAGCCATTCTGAAAATCGATGCTCCAGTAGCTATCAGGCAACGCCCCCGAATGACAGTCGCAGCGCGCAGCGTGCGCGCGCGCGAACAGGTAGCTCGGGGAGCAACAGGTTGCTGAACGTGACAATAGTCGAGCTTTTCGATTCGACCAGCCAGTAGTCCTAGCAAGGCCGACCGGCGCCGAGAAGCGCTTATTAGAAAGTCCCAATGCACCGGCGGTATGCGATTGTTCGGCACGATTGTGTCTTATTTAGATTCCTGCCGCATTCCCGTGCTCCCTCTAGCCGGCCGTTGTCTACGGTGAACCGCGGGCCGCCGTGCTCGCCCCGTTTTCAGCGCGGCGACAAGCGTTTTCGTGACGCGCGCTACGGATCGTAACGGTGTCAACATCGCTGCTTGTATCGCGATCCGGCTATTGTGCCGCTGTCGACTGGCTGCTGGCTACTACAACAATACGGGACACCTCATTCTCCAACTGGGCGAATGCTTTCGCGTGCACCAGATACCACGTGCGCTCCGCGCGCTTGTCACGCTCGCGCAAGGACTCGTACTTTTGATCTAGTTCGCTAACTGCGGCGCATAGCTAGCTGTTGTCGCGGGGATTGCGTGGGTCGAGGCTGGACTGCATTATTTTCTTGGATCTTGGCTCTCGGATGGTTTAAATGGAAGTCTCTGCTGACATGTTTGCAGTGGAGGAGAGATGATTGGATTGATGCTTTAAAGAAAATTCTAGTTGTGCTTTTCAGTCTTTAGTTGTATCTTCACTTTGAATGCAGTGGATAAACCTCTTTTTTCTATCAATTTTGACGTACCTGGGTGGCTCACAACCAGAGCAATTTTTGAACGAGTGCCTTTCTCGTCCACAGAATCCAATTGTTATGGAAAAAATCATAGGGCAATTTCAGGGTCTCTAGAATGTATTCTAATAATTTTTTAATTGAAGTTTTATCACAGTTTTTGTAAAATAATTCTAAATTGCCATATATCGAGAAAAAACGAAGAAAATCTTAAAAAAATTGATACTTTTACAAGTTTCAATATTAGAAGCTGAATATCTACAGTGTTGATGTTCGGATATAGGGGAGACCGGGGCAAAGTGAAGCTCGGGGTAAAATGAGTTTTCTTAATTTATTCTTTAGCAATAGAATATATTCACAAATTTGGGTGACGTAATAAATGTGCATAATTATCATTGTGCTATTACACACATTTATTACGTCACCAAAATTTGTAAATATATTCTATTGTTAAAGAATAAATTAAGAAAACTCATTTTACCCGAGGTTCACTTTGCCCCGGTCTCCCCTAATGTTTTGAGAGAAAAAATAGTTTATAAGTCGGTTTTGAAACAAAAAAGGTAGGCATTTATTTTGCATATAAAAGATTCAGAGCGTCAAAATCAGCTTACAGGTGGGTCACACCAAAAGAATCGCCGAAGGTTTAAGGAAGTTTGATCCTCGTGATCAGTGGCGCACTCCGGATTTAATCTTCGGTGGGAACCGACTTAAACGAATAAAAATATTCCCAATACAAATTCAAAGAAATTCATTAGGTAATTATCAAAATTTATGTAAAGACTAAAATCCAGTTTTCCCTTCTTACCGTCTGGTGACGTGACTACTCGTGATTTCACCCACGACGCGACATCCCGGCTCCCAATGAGAGACGCAGCACCTTAATTCACTGCCCACGGGCTTCGTGCAGGAAAGTTTCCCGGGGTGGATCCTCCGACGCGTCCCACCGACCTCTCTCCCCTTCGTTATTATATCGTCGATGATGAAGTACCGGCCGGGTTACCTAATGCTCGCACAATGGCGACAACGGCGCGTTCCACGCGCCTCGACATAAATCTCCGAACAACGGGCGTATGTGTGCCGCGCGCGCTCACGGACGCGGGCGTTATCTCGCGATGTATCGCGGCACCGCTCGCTAAATATGTTATAAATCCTCCGGTGAAACATTAGGGAATGCTTTGAATGCGCCTAATGCCGGACGTTGACTTTTCCCTCGGTCGGCGTTGGCCGGGCCCAGCGACGAGCACCAACCCCTTTCCACCGGAGCGTTCTGGAGCCCGGAGAGATCGAGATCGATAACGCTGGAATTTCCGGCGATACGCTGATCCACGGCCGCAGTGAGCCGATCCATCGATGAGAATGCCGCGCACGGTGGCAATAAGCCGGGGAGAACTTTCAATATAAATGGGAGATTAACGGCAAAAGCCAAGGAGCGAATCTCTGAATGCAATCTGGCCCTCATTGTGAGAGGTATTGATCACGTATTGAAACGTTGCCTGTTATTTATAGCGACAGGATTGTAAATGGATCTGGATCTGTATAGAGAGGTCAGTGGGTGTGTGGAAGGCTCGGACAAAAGTTCGCCGAAAGGCATGAGGTAACTAACTCGTTTCCTCGGGATAGTGTCGGATTAAGTGGTGGAGGTGTAAATCTCTCTGGAAGTTTCACGCTGATTCCGCGGATAGCGCTGCCTTTTAATCCGGCGCTCTCCAATTGGCGGAATTCCAGCACTCGGCGTTTCACCTGTCAATTCCAAAACCTCCACCTCGATCGGCGTGCGCATTCGTGCACGGAGGACGGTTCAACTCGGCTGCTCCTTTAACGCGAAAACTGAGCACGGTGTAGTACAAGCTGATGCTCGTGTTCCTCGGGACGCGATCCCGTTCAACGCGTCCCACACACCAAATCCTCTCCTTTTTACGAAGGTGCCGGCACTAAAATTCGTGGAAAAAGAGATACGGTCGGTGGCGAACAATGTAGTCGCTCGACGACGTCCACGGGAATGATTTATTTATGAATCCGCGCCCGAGGAATCATTTATTCGCCACATTCCGGGTGATTTAGAACTGAGACACCTCCTGGGAAATTTATAACGATAATACCCCGGCGCAGCGCTTCGCCACCACCAAAACGAACGAAAGCGTCCCGTAAATCATTACTTTTCGTAGGTGAACGGGTGAGTTATCGTGTCGTCGAGGAAACACTCACACCTGCATAAAGCCGCTCACTCGAAAAAACAGACTCTGTACACCTTAAATCTCAACGATCTTTCATATCCAAAATGTAGAAACTCTATCTTCTTCCAAAATTTATTACACATTTCAATTAGTAGGGGAGAGTCTTGCAGTACCGACCAGCTTGCAGTACCGACCAAAGCTAGTTCTCGCTTCTTCTGTCAGATATGCGCCTTTTACTTGAATAAACAAATAAAAATCACAATTCTGTATAACCTATTTCGGGGTCGTATCGTGTACTCCATTGCGCTTGATGTTATGAGACATTAAACGGATTCGTCAATATTCCATAGGTTAAAAGTTATTTTGCAAAGCCGATTTTTTTGTTTCTCGTGTAAGTAAATGATTATGCTCTATGATGTGTACTGTCTCTAGTCTATTAAGTTTAATAAAGCGCCCTAGTTTTTCAATATTTTTGGTACATAATATACCATGATCTAAAATGTTCCCACATGTTTGTCGTGCAGTACCGACCATCCGACTGTCGTGCAGTACCGACCAACAGACTATCAACCAGTAGAGATCAAATTTTTCTTATCTGTAAGTTCAATCTGATAGCAAATAAATAATAAATAAATAATAATAATGATAATAAATAAATAATAATAATAAATAAATAATAAATAAGGATAAATAATAAATAAGGAGAAAGTAAATAAGGATAGGTGTGATAACCGGCCAAACAGGAAGATAGGAATTAATAAAGAAGTTACCCACTGTGTTATTTGCAAGGAATCATTTGACGAAGATTGGGTGCAGTGTATCGAATGTGAAGATTGGGCACACGTCGAATGCACAAATCAGGAAAATATTAATTATTTTATTTGCGATGTGTGTACTAATAAAATTTGAAAAAATCTTCTATTGTAACAATTAAATGTCTTTTTATTAACATTGTTAGTCATTTAGACTTAAAAATCTACTAATTTAACAGTTGGTCGGTACTGGGCGACACTTTTTCGTTTCCTAGAAATTACAACTTTTTTACATTTGCGAATTATCAATTTTTATTATTAAATTTCACAAAAATAATTTCCCTCCTCTTATTAAGTACCATCTATACTACAAACATGTTTTTGAATTTTTTATTTTTATCGACTCTAGCCGAAGATATAACCAAAAAACTTAGAGCGGTCGATACTGCAAGACTCTCCCCTACCTATATCAAAAATTTGATTAAATCGTGGTCCAAACGTCAACACCCTTCTATAGCACCGAACCTAAACTTGAAACAGACTTACACCATCAAAACTCTTGACTCTTTGATCAGATCATGGTCTGTACGAAAGAGGCACCGTGTCATCTTTGCGCGACGCATAGTGCACGGTGTTTCTTTCTGCAGCTTCCACCCTCGGTTCGTCGCGGCGAATATAATGGGCTGTAAATAACCGTTTCCCCGGGCCCCGTGCTACGGCAGGAATATTGTTTGCGATGGTAATTGTAATGTTTCCCGGATCTCATTTGCTGGCTTTCAGCCGCTAATATACGGCGGTTTCGTAGCACGGGGCCACGGCCTGGCCATAATTCACTGGAAGGCAACAACAAACAGTTCATCTAGACCGGTGGTCGCGTGGGTGCCGCGAACGTTTCACTTTGCCGATCTCCCCCTTTCTCCCTTTGCATGTCTCCGCGCGTTTTCCTCCCTCGACGCGCCTCGAGTTACTGGGATCCGCCACGGACGTCTCAGCCGGGTCCTGTTACGAGGGGGAGGCGTTTTATAGAGGCGTCGCGGGATATGCGATGGTCCAGCGACGATCCTGGAAATTGATTCGTTGGAGAACGTCGTGGGTGACGAGATCATTTTGTGCAGCGCTGGTGGGTTGCTGCTGCTTCGTTTCTATTATTGCTTCGTTTGGTGCACGGCGTGTTTTGTGTATCTTCACTGCTTTCAAAGAGGCAATCGTTTAAATTAAAAAAAAAATACGTTTTGGAGGAAAGATACATTTTGCATTGAAATTATGTATTCTTTTAAAGAAAGCTAGAATAATTTGGCAATTTTTTGGCTCGAGAATCGGATACTCGAGTTCCACCAAGTTCTCTAAGAATCTCGATGATTAATAGTAGCTTGCTACTTAAAATACAGCGATATGCTTCATCTCTCTGTCTGCTCGTTTTAGTAGCCATTATCCCTTCAGCTGTGATTTAACCGTTGCGGAGCGTCGACGTCATTTGCAGGCGTGTTTTTTAATCTCGAAACTGAATGAACAACCGTGTTACGTGTAACCGCCGAAGGGCCCGGTTCCCGTGGGTCCCTTAAGATTTCTTAAAGGGCCGCGCAATTATTCGCGTCATTACCGGCATGAATATTCATGCGGAACGCGGCGAAGAAGCCCGCGGGGGAAGTGATTACCACTGATGGGATCAAGTTCAATATATACTTACGAATCCGAATCAATTTACTTACACACGTAACGTGCCCGTAAGTGCCGCGGGCTTAATGAATATCGAATTTTAGAAATTGCACGCCGGGGCCACATATTAAACGCCCGTAATGACTTCTTCAGCGGTAGACAGTAATGGTCCTGATTTAAGATCATGTCAAATTGCTGCTGGTAATGAAGTGATAAACGTTATACAGGACGAGCTACTTAAAACCATTACTCCAAATGCTTGTTAAACCGTTCAGATTACGGAACATATTGGATCTCACTTGCGACCAACGCTATCGTTCTTTTAAATATACAAATAAATCCCAATAAACTCTAGGGTAAGTCGGGGTAATATGCCACAGTTAAGTTTGAAACGCGATATCTCGCAAGTATAAGTAGATACCGGGAAAAAGAAAAAAGTATATGAAAGTGTAACTAATTCTGTGTATTGACTAAAAAGTAGAGATATGTAACTTTTATAATTCAATGAGAAACGTAAAAATACAAAAGTCCTCGAAAGTGGAATATTACCCAGGTGGTGGGTGAATATGCCACAAGGTTTGAAGTAATATGCCACAAGCTATGAAGTGCGAACTAATCACTCAAATTTTGGAGAATCAACAATATTTTAAACTATTTAAGCTATTAATAACTAATAACAAATATTTGAGCTCAATGAAACGTAAAATATATTTGAAAAAATAGCTATTTCTTACAAACTAAACAGTCTCCAATCTCTACGCAGTCTTCATGAACCCACTTTTTGCAATAAGTAGTTTTTACCCAGTCACATTTAGGTCCTTTTTTGTCATAATAATAGAGTTCGCATATTGCACAGTAATTGTCATTTTCTGCATCAGTCGAATCGACATAAGAAATATCTACTACATTCTCAAAATTTGTTCTTCGGTTTTTATTTCTAGAACAGCTCCTTTTATTCGTACATACTTCTTAGGCATGGTTCTAATACGAAAAAACAACTCGATGGCATTAAATAGAAAGAGTTATAAAGATAAGAGTTTGTCGGTATTACACCGACAAACATGTGGCATATTACTCCAAACGACCATAAAAAGAAGGATGGAAAATTTCTCCATAAAGAACATAGTTTTAACGGATGTTTGAGAGGTTCTAAAATTCTTTTGTTTGTATACTTTAACATAATCTATTGCTTTTTGGTATAACTGTTCACACAAATGTATAATCTGCATTCTAGTTACAGTATGAAATTAGATCAAGCCGATAATTTTATAACTTACCAGGATTTATTAAAAATAAAAGAAGATAAAATCCAAAATCTGTTGTCGTCTTAACAGTTACACTAAATTGAACGGAATTAGTGCAAATATAACACCATCTGTGCATTATTTAAAAAATATTGAGAAGTGGCATATTACCCGCGGTGGCATATTACCCCGACTTACCCTAAATAAATTTACATTAATAAATAGACCTAAATACACTAAGAGAAGGATTCTCCCAGGACAATCCTTCCATTTCCCTTCCAAAGGATTCTTCCCGAAGCAATCGGTCAAAGCAATCCGCCCACGCGCTAAGTCCCGCCAGATCCACCTGTCGGCGATAAACTGGCTTCGTCTCCGACTGGATCCCGATCCGCCGAAACGTAAACAGATGTATCCAAGCGGAGCGTATCGCTTGCCAGCGCGACAAGTGATTCGCGAAAACTCATTAATATGCGCGGCACGATAAACGGTTGGGCCGCTGGCCTCGCCGCCCGGAGACGTTAATTACAATTAGAGCGATAATCGGCCGGCCGCTCGTTTTCCAGGGCGAACGGTCGTAAATTAAGCATCTCCTGGGCCACGACGTTTATAGGCAATGACCCTGGCCGTCCCGCGAAAATATCCCGACGGGGAGGGCGGCCGCCGAGGCCGCGACATAGACGCGCGCAGCTCGATTAAAGGTACGTCTAACGACGCTGCCTTTCGTCGACCGTAAACTAGAAAGCGGCCGGACATTATGGACGATGAAAAAACCAATCGTCGAAATAAACTGCGTAACGAATGAGAGAGACGCCCGTCCCGAGGGTAGCCCCGTCCTATTCCTATCCCCCGCAATAAAATTTCGATCGTGACGCGTGCGACGCGATAAGCGCGTCCCCGTGGAACGCTGTTAACGTAACTCTCCTCTCCTCCTTCCTCCACCACCACGGAATTATGTGTGGAACGAGGGTTGTAGGTTTCTATCCCCGCGCGAGTGGTCGTAGTTAGCGTCGGCGGCCTTTCTAAACTGTTATTTCGATAGCGAATGCGATGGAAAGGTAATTTACGCTTCACAGACGGAAGATCTCTGGTGGAGTGTACTACGTAGGGGTTCGAATTAACGTTACATTCTTTCAGCTGGCGTCAGGTTGGCGGTATGGCTCCAGGCATATTGTTCCGGGATTCACAGTCGTCGGAATGATGCTCGCCTCGGAGGAAAGCGAAGTGTTCCGCTTGCGTAACGTTACCAGACTCCATGGATTTCCGCCTCGAAGTGGTTCGCGCGGGTTTCGAAATGAGATCGGGCCGATCTCTGTGCGACACAAACGATTCCATCGCGCGTCTCTCGGCAAACGAAAGGCTTCTCGGGCACGAGTGGAACCCGTGAATTGATTTATTCGAGCGTCGCATTCCCGGACGCTATCTCACGACCTTAAAAGCGGCTAAACGATTCAATTTGTAGTAATTATAATGCAACCGGCCCGGTCACCGGGGCCCTGGCTGGCTGGCTCGCTGGCTGCTTCGAGCCTGCGCTTTTTTTCATTGGAACCACTTAAGATGCGACGACGTTCCGCGTGTGGGCGTGCGGGGGCCTCGGCCGAATCGACCGACCGCCTCGCCCCGACAATTCCGAGCTAATCTAAATGATATTGGAGCCGAAGAGACGTTAACCGCGGTCGGCCACGAAAATTCGACCGTACATGCGTTATCGTGGTGGCCGCTTAAGCTGCTTCAAGCGAGATGACCACGAGCGACGATTAATAGAACCAAGTTTCGAGTCCCTCGATTCTCTTCGCCGCAACCTTAGGAATAAGGAACGTGTCCCTTTTCAGGGTCTCAATCTCGGCGAATTTCATTCACACGCTTTGCTACAAAATTTTGGACTTACTGATAACAACTCTTCTGCTAATGCGGAATTTTATTTATACGGTTGAGGATAGAGAAGGGCGAGATTAAATTAAATGCCACGGTAATGTATATGTTCCTATGACCTCATTCTTTTGTCCAGTGTAAAGATGCGCGGAAATTGTGCAATTGAGTAGGGTGGATGTATCAGTAAATGAACATGTAGGGTAAACCAACCAGTGAATGACCGAATTGTTGGATTTATGGAGCTTTGAGATTAATACTTGAATATATTGGTGTATAACAGCAAAATAACTGTTGAAATTGCATTTAAATTTATTTTTCTTGAAATTTCTATAAAAATAATTACTTATTCTTATCGTACGATAAGAATTCTTGATTTTGAAAATGATTGAAAAGAAGAAATAAATACAATTCTTATTAAAAGTACGTGGTCATTTACAGGGCTTCTACGCGTTTTGCATTTTATAATCGTTTTTTTATATTACGTAATATAAAAAAAACGATTATAAAATATTACGTAATATAAAAAAATTATATTACGTACTATAAAAAAAACGATTATAAAATGCAAAACGCGTAGAAGCCCAGTAAATGACCACGTACTTTTAATAAGAATTGTATTTATTAATGTTTGCTTAATACGTATAATTAAAAATATGAGATATTAAAGGTGCAACTACACTCCATTTATAAACATATAATATTTTTATATTTATAATTTATATTTCTTTGCCTAATGGTCATTCACTGCTATGTGGTCCAATGAATGGACATTTGTATTTTTAAATGACTAAAATAAGTTATTAAAGTAAACAACTAATTAATTAGACTTCTTTTCATTTCTTGCTTCATATCCAAACAATTTTTGCAGCACGTGAAATCATCGCGCTGCAAACATAATTTTATAACAGCGTTCATTCATTAGCCTTAAGTGTTCACTTACTGGTGCGTTTACCCTACGTTTGTTTTCTTCTCCGCCGAGTTAAAAATTCTTTCTCCTATTTCGAACATAGTGCTGCGAAGGAGTATTAGAGCTGGTGAATAGTTTAATTCCCCTCTTGCAAGCGATGAAACGTATCGCGGCTTCGGAGCCAACGAAAATAAAATCTCTTCCTTATTGCGAGCCGCGCTTACGTGAGAGCGGCTGGCTCGCCACGCAGGTGGTCCGGCGATAATAGTAACAATAATCCTTGTGTTCATAACCCGTAAACCGTGAAATACTAAGCAACCACGGCTGATTCAGTGGTCGATCGGGTGCATATCCGTTTGTTATTATCTGACGGCCATTACATCCCGAACCTCCCACGCCGTGGCGAGGCAGCGCGGGCAGAAAGTCGCAGGGAGACATCGCGGAGAGATCGATAAGCATTACTTATCCCACACGCGCGCTTATCGGGGAATTATAACCGCGACGTGTCCCGCGGCACGATCCGCGCGGCGAAAAGAATCGTAATTACACCGATTCCAGTGAAGAATGAGTTGACTCGCTTCGGCCACGCTTCTCGCCTGTCTCCGTTTCCCATTCGCGTTCGATTCCGCGCCGTGTCGCGGAATGCGGTCTGGGTGTTTCTACCGATACCAGAGGACACTTCAAGCCATTTTCTTCTCCTAATACGTTAAACCAGAAAAATCGGCGGCCGCTGTAAATCGACGGATACTCGGGGTTTCTGGTTTCAGCTGGCAATTTGCAGCGTGGGAGTGAGGGATTGTCTCGTGAGCCGAGTGTGATCGAGGCGTTTAGAAAGAAGGTTAATGCACGTGAGGGGGTGAGTGGTTATGCATATAGAAATGATCACAGTCTCTGGACAGAGTTCAGAGAGAACAGATGTAATGGGAGTTTTAAGAGAATCCACAGAACGGAGGATATTTGCAACGAGTTCTCGGGGTTCCAGAACAGCTTGGTATTAAATCCACTAACTATGTATAAGGAAAATGTTAGCCAGCTTCATCGAATTCGCGGACGGGACCGACAAAGCTGGCGAGCCCGCGGCATCCGCACCGGGAACTGTGCCGGGATCGTAAAAGAAGAAAATTTATATGCCCGCGGACGTCATCTTCCACCCCTCATTTCCTTGGACTTGGCGAATTGTCGTAGATACGTATGAAAATAGCCTTCCCGGAATAGCGAAGAATTTAGACCACCAACGCGCGGCTCTTGTCTCAATTAACGCTTAAAGACTCGTCCACACGAAACCACCACCCACTACGCGGCTCGACACGCTGTGTTTGTTCGTAACAAGAGTCGCGGTTGTTATCTTATAACAGCCGGTGACGATACCGATCTTGATTCATACGGCGGCGCGGAATAATGCGCGGTCGTGCGACGACGAGCGGGCCCAGGCCGGCGGTCGTAAATCACCGTCGTCGTGCTGCTCACCTCTCGCGGATAAAAGAAAGCAGGCGCGAAGCTTGCGCGAATCTATGTATTACAGCTTAAAATCAAAACTCACCGTGTATTAAATGAAAACTCGGAGGAGTAGGTGGAGGATCTGAAACAGAAGAATAGGGAATCAGGGAATGTAATTCAGAGAAACTGACGAGTCACAGAGTACAATGGTATTCGTATCAGATCGTCAGGAATTAGGGTAAAGGCAGGTAATATGGAACGGCACGTAATATGGAACTTCGTAATATTTCGATAACGAAATAACGAACACTGCAGGCAATCGTGTATATTAGATCCCTAGACACAATAGACGATGATACTGACAATTGAGCACCAGTCGGGCATCTATCATTGAAAGAGAAACGTTTATATTTTTTCTGAGGTGTAAAAGTTTCTGAAAAGTGCAACAAACGGTTCAATATTGTAGCGAAGGTATGTTACAAAGTATTATTTTGATATAATTTATCATTAAATATGCGTGGTCTTGATTATTCAATAATAGTTTACTAATAAAGTTACTTTCTTCTTAGAATAATTCTTAATTTCTTGTCGGAACATGTGTGTACGTAATATGGAACATACCGAGTAACATAGATGAAGTTGATAATGACGATGACGACGATGATGCGGAATGCTCACTTTACGATGGTAATTATAAAAATAATGGCAATGAAAAGTAGAACCAATGTATTCGCTGCTTTCAGTGGGCACACGAAGAATGTGGAGCTTTCGACGTATTATTCACGTGCCCAACGTGTAGGACACACAGAAAGCAGGAATAAATTACAAAAATGATGTATATTTATTTATTTGTATCTTCTACTTAATAAATCTTCAGTTTTAGTAAAAAAAGGTAAAGATTTTTAAGTTTTCTTTACAAATTTCCTAGGTGTTCCATATTAGGACCCATTTTTTCGAACGGACGATTTTCAGTCTTTTCAGTTTTTTTATTATAACTGCAAAACCATTGGATTTTTTTACATTTGACTAGGTAAGTATCATTATGCATTAGTTCCTTCGTCCCCTCATGTCAGTTTTATTAAAAAACACAAATTCCCCTGCTTTTGACAAGCTTTTGAAATCAGATGTTCCATATTACCTGCCTTTACCCTAATGCTACCATGTTTCAGATAGGGTTGCCATCCGTCCGGGTTTCCCCGGATTTGTCCTCTTTTTTAGGGCGTCCGGGGACGTCCGGAGGGTTTCCTGTAGTGATCCGGGTTTTTCGATGCTACTCGTTCGCAGTTTGTAAGATTACTTTCGTGTTAACTTTTGAAAAAAAAAAAAAATTCAATTTTGTCTACATTTAGCATAATCGATTTTGTTTCAATTTTGTTATTTTATTTTAGTTGTAGGTAAATTCAATTTGCGTATTTTATCTGTTCTTTTAGTTATAAGTTAAGTGTATAAAAAACTAAATTCCTACTTTGTACAACTATATTTTATCTATCTTTCTTGATTACGGTTACAGTCTATATTTTACAGAAATTGTCTTGGGATATCGTACCTAATACGTACATATAAAAAATAGTTAGAAGTGTCCGGGTTTCAAGTGCATATGTCTGGGGTTTTAATGCTTTCTGTCCGGGGTTTATGATTTTACAGATGGCAGCCATAGTTTCAGATCTCGTCGTCTCCACGCAACGAATACTGAATACGATTCCACATTCTTCACTGGTTTCCTCTACTAGGACACAGGTTTCAAATTTATCGAAGAACTCTGACAGATGTTACTTTATATGGTATTTTAAGTCAAAACCGGTGAAAAGTATCTGTACCAAATATCACATTTTCTGTAGAATACAACAGATGTTATAATATTTATAGATAACATTGTATATCACGATCTATCTACTGGGTGACATACGTAAAGACATCGCCCCCGTTACTGGCTGCCTTATTATGCGACGCGATGCCTTCGAAACTCGATGTTCGCGGAAATGGGAAACGAGCTGGCGAGAAAATTTGATACGCGAGCGTGTGTAACAGTAACAGGCAGTTACGCGGGAGAGGCATCAGTTTATGCGAGAGACCGCAGAACACGGTGGTTTACCTGGCGAGGGGCCGCGAGCTCGGAGCCGAGCCGTAATCTGCGAAAATCTAGGCATGCCCGCGTGTACCAGCTGAAATCTGCCCGCGTAGCCGCTTGAGTTTCGTGGCAAAGTGGGGTCAATTGGAGACGAGGACCTCTGCCGCCTCGCTCCCACACTCCACAGAAATTTATTCCGTGGCTCTAATCGAGGCCGACCGCTCCTCGCTGGGACGAGCTGGCAGAGATTCGCAGGAAGCTTCTTCTACCTCCCCTTTCCCATCTTTTCTCGTGATTTCGTCCTGCTGCTGGGAGAATTAGGCATACAAGAAGAAGCTCTCTGGATCTCGAAAGCTAACAAATTAGAGTAGGAGATTAGGAGTCACATGGCAAATTTGCTTCAGTTTGATTAATATTTTCTACTCGCCCTAAGAAAAGAAACATATCTTTGTAGTTGATTAATGTTTGATCGAAGCCCTTAGGTTCTCTCGCGTAATCGAAGAAAGATTTATTGCGATACGTCTAGAGGTTTTGTTAATATTGCAGTTAGATATATCAGAGACTCGATCAGTGACCACTGATCAATTAGAAGCTATAATATGAGATCAATGATCCATAACTTGAGCATGGATACGCACGATCAAGATACATAAGGTTATCAGCGTGTCCTTAACTGTCATTACGTGTGTATTCGTCAAGAAAGGACAAGCACAATCGGCTGAGCTCTACTCGCGTGTGCTACTGTCACATTCAATGGAGAAAAATCCGCTAAACATCGCACTACCACATTCTTATCGGACAAACAAATGTCCTACGAACATATTTACAATGTATCGCGGCGATCAAACTTATCAAGTTATGAGAGGCATAGAAAGGCGGAGTGTACAACCGATCTGTGCGTTATGGGCTGCAATCAGCTCGAATTTCATTGTTAGTTTATTACCCATCCGTTACAGCGAGTTTCTCTTTGTGGTTTCTCTGCGTGTGCCAATCAAGCGGTCCCGCAGATGGAGAAAAAAACACTTCAACACCCACATCGAGATGTTGTTTCCTTCCACGACATCGAATAGCGACGACCTATTACGCGTTGCGTAGTCGAGTCTCCCTCGCGGAGCGCGCGAGACATCCGACAGGCTGTAAATCAAGCATCGATCCGCCAACGCTGCACGCCACCAGCCACCGGAGCACGATGGGTTACGCAATCGATCGGGACCGAGGATCTTGCGTCATCGTAAAGCCGCGTATTCACCTGTGCATTCGTCCCGAATGTGCATTCGGCGCGCACCGATTTTTTGCTCGTGCGGCGCGCGGCCGGTGCTCGGCGTGCAAGCGGCGCGCGGTCGGTACTCGGCGTGCATTCGGCGCGCGTTCGGCGCGCATTTGACGCGCATTCGGCGCGCATCAAATGCGCATGCGGCGCGCGTTCGGTGCTCGACGTGCATTCGGCGCGCGTATGGCGCGCGTTTGGCGCGCGTTTGGCGCGCGTTTGGCGCGCATTCGGCGCACGTTCGGGAATCGTGCAGTGTTCATTCACAACAGTGTCTATAAGCATCGATCCGAAAAACGAGGAGAAAAATCATGGACGAAAATATTGCAATTGCTAGTGCTAGTTTCGTTGTATTGTATACATTGCTAAAGAAAAAAAAGGATAAAAAGAAGAAACGTTGGTGGACCAGGAAAATATATACCAGCAGATGCAACGAAAAGTTTCTACGCGATTTGAATGCTGAAGTGGGAAGCAACCAATTTCAAAACTTTACGAGGATGTCATCGGAAGATTTTTTTATTATATTAAATTATATTCGAGATAAGATTGCAAGACAAGACACTGCCTACAGAAAAGCCATTACGCCGGAAGAACGATTGGCCATTACACTAAGATTTCTTGCAACCGGAGATTCGTATAGTAGTCTGCAATATCTATTTAAAGTCTCGAAACAGGTTATTTCAAAAATCGTACCCGAAGTGTGTCAAGCAATAATTGACAGTTTAATTCATTATGTGAAGGTAAGTCATTTATTAATCAATATACATATTAAAGTATTTATTTAAAAAAATTATTATTTTGTACACATGCGAAGGAATATAATTAGGTGTGTGTTATAATATAATTTTAATTATCGGTGTCGGATAAGTGGGAGAAATATGAGTTTAGCGTACAATCCGAACTATTGGAAAATGGAGATGGATGTGATGATTCGGAAGGTGGAATAGACTGTGGATAGGTGTCGTAGGTGTTGGAATTGTCACTGATTGAATGTGATGATGTATGTGAATCGTGTCTATTAGAAACGGCAGTAAGTTCGGTATAGATGGTAGTAGTAGGCGGTGTAGGTGGGGAAACAGGATTTGTTGACTGTGGAATGAATGTGGACGAAGAAGCAGGTGGAATGAATGTGGACGAAGAAGCAGGTGGAATGAATGTGGACGAAGAAGCAGGTGGAATGAATGTGGACGAAGAAGCAGGTGGAATGAATGTGGATGAAGAAGCATATGGATAGACTGTGGATGAAGAAGCTTGTGGATAGAATGTGGATGAAGAAGCTTGTGGAATGAATGTGGACGGAGGAGCATGTGGAGTATTATTGAGCTGTTGCGAAGGATTGGGTGAAGGCGGGATGAAGGAGGACATTTCTATTTCATAGAGTATATTATTGATTTTATGTTGGGCCATCATTCGGTGCTGGTTGTTAAATTTTTGTAATTTTGCCGCAACATATCTCCCGAATGCCGGGCACTCGTCACTCTCCGAATTACGGGCATGGACGGCAGTTTTTAAATATTTAAAAGCTTCATCGATTCGGGGGTCTTCTTTACGTTTCACCGACTTTTTCGGTGATTTAATTTCTTTTGCCCGTGGTGTTGTATCTTTGGGCGCGGCGTCGTCCACAGGGTCAATAAGGATATCAGCATCGACTGCTTCATCCACATCGGCAGTCTAAATACAATGAAACAATAAAATTAAATTAATATTGAAATTTTCAGATGCCATCGACTGCAGAAGAATGGAAGAAAATATCGGATGAATTTGAGGAAATGTGGAATTTTCCGCATTGCGTTGGCGCTATTGACGGAAAACACGTACTAATACAAGCGCCAATAAAGAGTGGAAGTGACTTTTACAATTATAAGTCGCAATTTAGCATCGTTTTATTAGCGTTAGTGGATGCTAACTACAATTTCTTATTTGTTGACGTGGGCTGCCAAGGCAGAATATCGGATGGGGGAGTATTTAAAAATTGTCATTTATACAAACAGATCGAGGAGCAAAAGCTCAATCTTCCAGCGTCATCTGCTATAGATGGATTAACTGCCGAGATGCCTTTCTTTTTTTTAGGAGATTCTGCATTTGCTTTAGGTCCTAATATGATGAAGCCATACCCTGGGATTAGTCCAAAGGGATCGATTAAACGGATATTCAATTATCGACTTAGCAGAGCCCGTAGAGTAGTCGAAAATGCCTTTGGGGTTCTATCGAGCGTATTTCGGGTATTGCGAAAACCGTTGCTGTTGCAACCCGAAAAGGCTCAAGTTGTTGTGATGGCTACGATTTGCCTTCATAACTTTTTACGAAGCAGTAGAACTTCAAGAAATTATTACACTCCCTCAACTTGTTTTGATATGGAAGAAAATGGAGAAATCCGGCCCGGAGACTGGAGACAAGAAGACGAACAAGTTTCCCTTTTACCTTTCAGGTCGGTTGCACGTAGAAGTAAAGCAACCGCCGAGAAAATGCGCGACGATTTGGCAAAATATTTTTCTACAGCAGGAGCTGTTCATTGGCAAGATAAATATGCTTAATGTAATACAAAATGCAATGCTTAATGTGCCAACTTAATATGTAAGAAAGTAATAGCATGTTGCAATAAAAAATTTAACATCCTAATTTGAGTAATTCATTTATAAGTAAAATTCTCTTCCAGTACATTCTTATGGACACACTTCGATCTTTGGTTGCATATGATATATCAGAAAGTAATTAGAGAAACAACTTACGCTTATAGTGTTTCTGGGTTCCGTATTGTCGTCCAAAAACTGCATCGCCTTGAACGCGAACCATTTCGAACGATAAATTTCGTTGCTTCCTGAAATAATATACATTGGAATAGTATCTTGTTCTTTTCTCTTTCGTGTATGGGAGAGTAGGGGAATTACGAACACTTAAGGTAAAAGTTAAATTGAAACAAAAGCTCTTTCACGGTTATCTCAATATCTTTCAACGAATATGTACGTGTACTCTTCCTATCATAATTCCGGGATACTGGACACGTGAATAACTTGGTAAATGTTAAGATAAAAGGGTAAATGCCATCGTCCGTAATAGCCCCATATACGCTGTTCGTAATTAACTAAAATGAACAGAAGCTATGAAGTTTCAAATAAAACAAATACGAGCACGTATATGTACAAAGTGATCCCTTGATTTTATTTAGAATTAAGTAACGGAACTACGAAAAAATTATGCTTTGTTAGGTAGTATAGGTTCAATGCACTATAGACTCAAAATACTCGAGAGTAAAATTATAAGAAAAGCTACGAAAACATTTCACGACCATTATCTTTGCAGTTGCGCGCAGCCTTGCGTCATGACACTTTCCGTAATACCAAAGATAGCTAATTACATCATGTAACAATATCGCGGGAGGACAGGACAAGCCAATTCAGCGAATATCGCGGTGTTTGGGTTTATCCCGCGTTCGAAATTCCCCCACTCTCCCTTAGAAATGTTTAATATTATTTACCTCGTCCAGTTGTGGTGCTTTTCTTGATTTTCCCCTTTTCCCGTCTGTACGAGCTTTTTAGGCTCTCCACTTTCCTCTTGCAATCTTCCACCTCCATTCCGATCTCTTGGGCAATTGTACACCACGCGTCGTCCTTTTTTAATGTATCGAAATAACGCGGGTGTCTGGAATTCCATAATAATTCGTGTTTCTCGAATACCTCAAGGAGCTTGAGACAAATTTGCGGCGTCCACTCCATCGTGGTGTCGTTCGGACCCGAATGCACGCTTTGATGGACCGCCAGCAAGCGGATCGCGGCGCGAATGGCCCGGCGAACGCTCGGTTCGCGATCGCCTCGATATCGGTCCATACATTGTATCCGCACTCGTCATTTGCCACTCGGTTTGCCTCGAAACGACGAGTGTGGATACAATGTATGGACTGATATCGAGGCGACTGCTGGTATAATATTCGTTGTACCTGTTGGTATATATTTTCCTCGTCCACCAACGTTTATTTTTATCCTCTTTTTTAAGCAATATATACAATACAATGAAACTAGCACTAGCTATTGGAATATTTTCATCCATGATTTTTCTTTTCGTTCTTCGGATCGATACTTATGGGGACTGTTGTGAATGAACACTACACGATCCCCGAATGCGCGCCGAATGCACGCCGAATGCGGGCCGAACGCACGTTGCGCGCCGAATGCGCGCCGATTGCGCGCCGAATGCACGCCGAAAGCAGGCCGAATGCACGTCGAGCACCGAACGCGCGCCGAACGCGCGTCGAATGCGCGCCGAATGCACGCCAAATGCACGCCGAATGTACGCCGAATGCACGCCGAATGCACGCTGAGCACCGACCGCGCGCCGCACGAGCAAAAATTCGGTGCGCGCCGAATGCACATTCGGGGCGAATGCACAGGTGAATACGCGGCTTAACGCGGGCAAGAATACGAATATCGGACATTCAATTAGTGTTTTTAAAAGTGTCAAATGACTGTCTTCGGTCTGGATAGTCAGTGGATTGGAAGATCAGCAGGTTGGTAGATCAGCTGGTTGTTGTATCAGCAGATTGGGAGATTAGAGTATTAATAGAACAGTAGATTGATTACCTCACAATTTGTATACCATTTAGATACAGTATGATCTTGAACTAAGGACGGGGTTTCTGTTTTGAACTAACGTGAACGCTACCCCCTCTACTTTTGTCGCTCGTAAAGCAATCGTGATAAGGCAATAAGGGGAAGACGAAAAGACTCTTTCGTAATAAACTTTTTAAAAAAAAAATCAAAACTGACTGCAAAGATGGGCTAAAAAGGATAAAATGTTTTTTGAAATCGGTGCCAAAATAGAGGCAAAATTAAATCGGCTGGACGCGTGAGTGTGCTAATCGACTAGAATTGATAAAGATTTGGAAATTGATTTAGTTTTGTTTCTACTTTGGCACCGATTTTAAAAAATAATTATTTTATCCTTTTTAGCGCACCTTTGAAGTGGGGTTTATACTTTTTTTAATAGTTTATTTTTTAATTTTTAGTTACCTCTGTTTGAAGCCAGTTAAAAACATTTATTATGGTAGCAATTGGGGAACTTATTCGATATAATAACGACAGAATGATCCAAATCTTTACACGCGTTGCAAAGTTATGTGCGAACATACATTAAAGCGGGAATCCACCGAGAAGCTAAGCTAAGCTATGCTATGCGATACTATGTTTTAGCTTAGCTTTTGTTGGAAACGGTTCCATAAGAATGTATTGAAGCTATTTATTTTTAAAACGTAGCATGACATAGCGTAGCATCGCTTAGCATAGCTTAGCTTCCCAGTGGATTCCCGGCTTTAAATATGGAATTCTAGATAACCCTAGAGTATCTAGATACTAATAAAAAAAATTAACATTGTACCACCTTCATACTCTTTCAAATAAAAAACAATCATCGAAATCGGTGCACTTCTGCGGAAGTTATACTTGAACATACATACAGAATGAAATATAGGTGACGAATTGGTAGTGACCTTTTTCTTTTGAAGTCGGTTAAAAAGAAGGTGACGTTCGGGACCGAAACGGGACAAATCTGTAGACAGTTCTATTGATTCTTAGATCAACTGACTACCAAAATAGCAGATTACTTACAAGGGGACTGCACAGATTATGTAATAAGTTCTGGAATGAGACTGGATTCACATTGTAGTACACACCTAGTGTTACAAAACCGTAAAGGGTTTTATCAAAATGGGCCTTTGTTTTCGAGAAATTTGAGTTCAACGTTTTGCGCGATACTAGTATTTCATCATTATTTTGTCCCAATAATGATGTTAATAATATATATTATTACAATAATACTGTACACAAAGTACAAATATAATACAAGGGCAGATATAATATAAATATAATTGCTTGGTAACAATGTATGCACAACTGAAATACTAGTATCGCGCAAAACTTTGAACTCAAATTTCTCGAAAACGAAGGCCCATTTTGATAAAACCCTTTACAATTTTGTAACACTAGTTACTACAATGTGAATCCAGTCTCATTTCAAAATTGATTACATAATCTGTGCAGTCCCCTTGTTAGTCAATTACTAAATCAGTCTTCCAATAAACAGAAGAATGAGGTATGTACAAACCCTGATGCAATCCAATGAGTCGAAACCCGTACCAAAGCGTCACTCGCGTAAATGCTGTATCCACATCAGCAGCTACCAGGCACGGTTGCATTTGGAAATCCGCGAAATGGGCAAGCAGAAATCACGCTCGCTACCGCGGATTTGAACCCGAAGACGGACAGGCCTCTTACCTGTCCGACTTCCAGCAGCTTCGCCGCGTATGACGCGAGTATGACGCGTACGTAGGAGACCGGCCCACGCACACTATTCTTGGAGTTAATGCTCCTTATGCGAAATATGCCTTTGTTGACGTGCCAGCGCGCTGCCTGCCATCTTGAGGCGTCGTTCACACTGAATTGTCACTTGGTTCCTCCCTTTTTACGTTCAAGCGCGCGACGATGAAGCTAAGACAGGCCACAAAGTGTTAAGTAACTTTCGAAGGAGGGAAATATTGAAACACAACTGGGGTAAGAAGTTCCAAGAAGGAACAGTTTAAGGGGAGGTTCTGGTCTAGAGCCCCAAAAAATAGGTGATATTTAGGAATTAATTAAAGGAAAACTAGTATATATAATTTAATGGGACTTTTTGCATTGCATTCAGGATGTCTTAAATTACAGAAATATATTTTTTGTTTTATAATTAATCATTGGAGACAACCCTGGGGAGTCGTTAAAGTCAAGGCGTCAAAAAATTGATTCAAATCGGTGGGACCTGTATCTCCAAAAGTTATTATCCGATTCAACTGAAACCTTTTTTATTTGGAAGATTATTCTTTTGGCTAGGGGGGAAATAAAAAAAATTACAAAAATGACATTTTTTTAGAAAATAACGACACTTCGAGTTTAAAATCACTTTTCCCTGTATTTTTTGTCCTTTCATCGCCTTTGAAATGATAAATTTTCAACTTTTTGTAATTTTTTTTAGTCCCCCCCCCCCTAGCCAGAAGTATATTCTTCAAAATAAAAAAAGTTTCAGTCGAATCGGATAATAACTTTTGAAGATACAGGTCCCACCGTTTTGAGAACACTGTTTCGAGAAAAACGGATTTAAAGTTTTACGCGAGTACCGAGTAGCCGGGTGTTACCAATGCATTTGCCGCTACTCAAATGCCTATAACTTCGGGAATTTTGCGAATTTCAACAAATCCTTTTAAACACGTTTTCCTAAAAGGTTGAACATTCGAAAAATGAAATAAAAAATCGACATTTAGACGAGAACCTCCCCTTAAGTGAAATTTTTGACAATTACTTTTATTCCACTGCAGGGTTTACCAAGAGTTTATTCGAATATCGAATCTCACCCACTTCCTCGTTCTCCAATCAGAGCGAGCATCGGCCCTCTTTTTCCCCAATATCAATTACCCTAATTACAAATGCAAACGAGCCCGCATCGGCCACGATAAGAGCGCGACGTCGCCACCAGATCGGCCGCAGAAATCTTCATCGTTATATCAATCTTTTCCCCGAAAACACTTAAGGGTCGCTGAAAAAAGGAACGATCGATCATCAGGGACGAAATAAATTTATTACCGCGCTACTTGCACGCCACCCTGATTTATCTGGCAAAATAAGACCACGCTCCCGGGGACTTTCGTATGTCGAAGCCGACGGTAATCGTCTCCACTGGCCCTCCTCTGCGATATCGGCGGGATTTCGCGGCTCGCAACGAAGCGGAAGCCCTCCGAGTGACTGATTTGCGATACGTAATCGCGGGGACCAGCGGCCCGCAGCCACGTTTCGCTGCTCCAGAAAACCCATTGCCAGCTGTTTTTCGACTCGTTACGGGCGCACGAATTACTGGCAGCACCGTTGGAAGCTTAACGATCTTGTGCACCAGGGCTGGGCGGAGTTGGCTGTCGAAAATGCGCGATGAAATCGATACGGGCACGGTGCATTCACCGTAACAGCAATCACGCGAATTAAATAGTATCGTAGCTTTTGCTGAAATAAATAAAGACACTGTACAGTAGCTACAGAAATCAAAGGTCGACGCGGTGCCGAGACACTCTCGGGCGATATCCTCTCGTCGCGCGAAAGCGCAAAGATTCAGAGACGCGGAGACGTCCCCTGCCGACCGGAGGGAAAGAAAAACAGAAGGGGAAAAAAGGAAACTGTTAACGGCCGAGTTATAAATTATTAATGCGGGTATTATCCGCGCGTACTCCGGCTGGGAAGCTTTTATGGGCAGCTCGCGCAGGACGCGGCTGTCGACTCGGTGGTTATTGTACTCCTCTTCATCGACTTTGGATAAGGTTTAACTGCCTGTATGCGCCTGTACGTGCCTGTATAGGGTGATTCGTGGAAGAGTATAAGGGTACCCGATGATTCGATGATCCCACGCGACGGCAGCGGTCTTTCCATTTCGAGCGGAAGGCTACCTCGTGGCTGTGGCTTCTGGGGGAATCTCGTCAAGGCTGAAATTATGTCCCTGTTCGGAGTAAACGCGACACGGTAACCTTGGAAGGACGGTGCACAGTTACTGACCCGAGTCGCTTGTATCGAATTAACCGTAATATATGCATCCAGCTATGCCCCGGTCGGTGTCATGTTCACCCTCTGGGAATTTGCTTCCTCGACAATGTTATCCTCGGTTCGAGGCGAGGTCGTACACGTCTCGTCTACTTGGAGCACCTCCTTCGCTCCTCCTAACGACGCGAGTGCATACACGCGGAGTTGGGGAGAAGATGGGAGACCACACAATCCCCTCGTTCCTTCTTAAGTGCGTAAGTGCTCGAGGTTCTCCGAGGCGCGATCTATGGCTCCTCTACAGGTCCCCCGGAATTGGAGTGGCCTGTATACCCATGCACATTGTGCTCGTGGCCCCAGCATGGTACGTCGGCCATTAACGCTTTTTGCTGGCGGCCGTGCGTGTGTCATTGACGCTGCTTTTATTGGCCGGGCGCATAACTTCCTTTAGCGTCGCTCGTTTATGAGCGAGTAATTGCACGACGATTTCGGTGCGCACCGTCAGCCTCTGCGAGTCAGACGGCGGGGGAGGGCGAAAATATGGAGCATCTGTAATGACCGCGGACCGCCGCGATTACCGTAATAACGCCGCAAAAAGATTAGGCGCGCCCGGTCTCCTACGCGCGCAGTTCTACGAGATCGCGTAATCTTCATGACCGCCTAAAATTCCAGGATGATTGCCACGGACGGCTACGCGGAATTCGTTCCCCAGGCTGAAAAAGATGTCTCCAGAGCGGGACGACTCGGGGGGAGGCTTCTCCTTTGGAAATTGCGTCGCTTCGGGGAGGAATTTACGATCGATCCTATTGGGACGTTCCGCTAAGTGTAGGATTGCTTGGAAATTGCTGGGAATGCCGGAGGTTGTAAAAAGGGCTCCGCGGGATTGGTGATCACGCGAGGGATTAATTGTCATGAATGTAGGGAGGAGTGATAGTAATAAATGTTATCAGAGACGTGGCGACAAGTGGCGAGAGATTGAATCGGAGAGGAGACATTTTCACACGGGATATCGACGATCATCAGAGTGCGATGCATTAAAAGTGATTTATTTGCCGCGTGACAGGGAGATAAATTAGTAGCGTAATTCGCTGCTCGTCCAAACAACGCGCGCGTAAAGATTCTCCGTGGTTGTTTCGTAATTTCTTCATCGTTTCCCGCGCACCTCGGCGTGGAAACTATTATAAATACCCGGCGGTATCGGCGCCTTAGGCGATTACACGGCTACTACCGTGTTAGGCGTAATTAAAAGGCGATTAAGATGAGTGGATATCGCGTCGCGGCGCGTGCATTGATTACTTTGCCGGGGAACGAAGAGCACAAGGGGATTTATTGGGAAGAAGTAGCGTGTGATTAAAGCCGCGTATGAATGTCACGTCCCTATTGAGTTATTACTTATTACTATACCAGCGGACAATTAATAATCCCTAATCAATTTGAGAGGTGGCGCGTTTAGAACGCCAGGCGGTTTTGTTGATTTCACTTTGGAAACTCGGGGATCCTGTTACGCAACCGGGGTAACATTATTTTTGACACGCAGTGCCTCGCGTTTGACCAATTATCGTAGGTAATCGCCAACGAGACGCGGAAAGCGCACCGAAGTCTTCTGTTTGTTAGGCTTTAGCGAAGACCACGCATCTATAAATTCTCGCCGTGTTATCCTTGGTGGTGATCGCCGCCGCGGCGAACGGGAGAGGAAGGAGGAAGGCGCGGGTGCACGTGCTGCGGGCTTAAATCATAAACGAGAAGGAAGGGGTGCAGCTGCGAGACGAACACCCTGGAAATGGATGTCACGGAGCCAACTTTCTCTTGACGTACGTCACATTGTTGCACAATGTTCCCCGCGTATTATTTCCGTCGTCTACTAACCGCTCGAAATACGAGCGGACGTGCACCAGCACTGAATACCAACAATAGGTTAACGAGTGCCGAGCACCTCTTTACATTCTTCTACGTCTCAATATCTCAGAGTCGGGACTCGCGTAAATTTGCGAACCATAGAAGCGCCGGGCTATTATAAAAATAAACACCACCGGTTGAGCAGAATGAATTTCCGTGGAACGATGGAGTCGTAAACGGAGACTTCCACTTATTGTTGAGAATTCGCGGGCACGAAAGTGTAAGTGAGTAGTTGAAAGTATACATATACACTCTGCTGCTCCCTCTGACGCTTCTCTCTCGCGAAGGAGAGATCAACAAACACTCGGGCTAGCTAGAGGGATGCCTCGGAGAATGAAGGAATCCTCGCCCAGCCCGGTCCCGGAATCTCCATGCAAATGGGCCGAGCGTAAGAAGGGCGAAACTACTTATTTTGGGAGCTCCGGGAATGTGACGCACCCCGTGGTTCCGCGGGTGACGGGTGTCGTTATTTCGGACGATGGGTCCCACCGCGCCGGGGACTCCAGCTGGAGCAACCATAACATCGCCCTCGTTATTCGGTGCTAATGACGCCGCGCGAGCTGGATTTATGGTGTTGAGAGTTAAGGGTCTCGCAGATTTCGCGCGGACCACGCACGCCAAACGTGTGGGCGAGATCTTCTCGTAAATCGAGCTTTCGGGGAAGCTCGTTCGGCTAAGTGACTTTACGACGCGATTCCGGAAAAATGTGTCGCGAACCGTCCGCGCGAGATTTCACTTGTTTCATGAATTAGTGCTCGATCACCATGGAAATACTTTTGTAGAACTTCTCTAAATTTTGGTGCTTGCGATAGATTGTCCCTTTGAGCTTTTCGTGATCTTTCAAATGTAGGGGAGACCCGGGAAAGTTGATACAGAGGCAGGTTGATACGGACGAATTATTTCGACACTGTATATATGTAGCTCCTTGTGTGCGAGATATGTGAAGCTTTTTCATCAATTCTTTACTATGATCTAGCGCACGTTTCTGTACCTTGACATTAGCAAACCATTTTTAAGTGTTTTTGTTGCTATAGAGAAAGAGTAAATTGTTTTGATACATTCAAATTGATCGTCCAAATAACATTTTTTCATTCATTTTGTATGTATTTTCTCAACGTTTCATTTACAATATATTAAAGCGGAAGGCCAAAGTATGTCTTTGCATATTTGTTATTAAATAAGTAATTCAAATAAAAAATGAAAATAATTGAAAACAGAATAACGTATCAACTTGCCCTGCAGTGGGGTAAGTTGATACATTTTACCTTCGTCCAAATAACATTTTCTTATTCATTTTGTATGTATTTTCTCAATTTTTCATTTACAATATATTAACTCTTAAATGTTAATACGTTGTAAAACTGCAACATACCGTTCAAACCACCTTTATTTTTCCTTGCATTAGCATATACTCAAATATACTAAATATACTAATTATATTTAGTGTGTTTAATATTCTAAATATATTTAGTATATTTAATATTTTAAATATATTTAGTATATTTAATATTCTAAATATATTTAGTATATTTAATATTCTAAATATATTTAGTATATTTAATATTCTAAATATATTTAGTATATTTAATATTCTAAATATATTTAGTATATTTAATATTCTAAATATATTTAGTATATTTAATATTCTAAATATATTTAGGATATTTAGTATATATACTAATTATATTTAGTATATTTGAGTATATGCTAATGCAAGGAAAAATAAAGGTGGTTTGAACGGTATGTTGCAGTTTTACAACGCCATGCATTTAAGGGTTAAAGAGGAAGGACCAAAGTATATTTTAGCATATTTGTTATTGAGTAATTAATTCAAACAAAAATGAAAAAAATTGAAAACTGAAAAACATATCAACTTACCCCGGTCTTCCCTATTTATGATAAAGTAAAATCGATACCAGGAGAGTGTGAAACATTGATGCACTGCTTCGTTATCGTCTGAGTGTTCTATACTCACCTGTGAGTCAAATACGGGAACATGCCGTAACTCGGAACACACTACTCTGCAAATGAATATGGCTATAGTGAGTTTAAATGTGTTCCATTCATCGACTCCTTGACTCCGGTTTCTCAAAGGGAAAGAGTAATTTGCCACTTGAATAAGCAGCGCTGCTTAACTTTTACGCGACGCAATTATCGCAAGCAATTTGTAATTACAGAACATGTTGTGAAGGTGTTCCTCTATCCCGGGAAAACAACTTGCATCTAGGAATCCGCGAATCTTTATCAGTGCGAACAGCAAGCAGTAGATTAAGCACGCTATCAGCGGCGCTGGCTGGTGCGCTTGTTACTCGTTGTAAACATCTCCTCTCTTATCTTTGCAGGAACTGGAACTCCGTGGCGCTTTATAACGGCGATGAAAGGTGCGAAAGGTCGGGTGCAACTGAGCTACTGTAACATTGAAAGACGCTGTGCAGAAAATAAACGAAGGGGTGGGCCTCTTTACATCCCCTCATTCTCCTTTTGGGGGAGGCTTCGTTCGGAATTGTCTACGTCATCTAAATGTTCTATATTTTGGAAAGTTGGTCAGTGATTCTGGAGTGGTTGATCGTTTTTTAAAAGAAAAATCTAACATGAAAACGTTCCCAACCTGAAAATTCTGATTTTTATTTATTTATTTATTTATTTATTTCACGGGACCAGCCCAATAATAACAAAATAAGAAAGTACATACTAGTGTACTAGTAACAGTAATATACGGACAGTTTTAATATTACAGGAAACCCTAGGCTATGGGTGCACGAAAAGCGAGATTACCGACTGTCTGAACACTTCAAGCGATTGACCAACGAAATCAATCCGGTCGGCTGCCTCGTTTCCCCGCCCACAAACCCTAGTGATAGGATCGCTCAGGCGAATGTTGGTCCGGAAAAATCTGACACGAAACGGTGGAGAAAAGCGTATTAAAAGCGATTTTAATGAAATTTAGTGTGAATGTAGAAATCTTTTTAATATAACATTGTAACGGCGTGAGATAGAACGAAACTTTAAATATAAAAATTATTCAGTTTGTTATACTCTATCACACTGCCAAAAGAAAAATGAAGTAATATTGAAAGAAAGAAAAAACGTTTCGTTTTAATTCTGAAACAATAATTATCACAGTCAAATTTCCTTGATCCCTTATTCGATGTGACTACTTAGTATTCCAACCTATTTCAATTCTATCTCGGTAGTCAAGGGCGTAGAATGTTGTCGAATATCTGAACTGTCGTAGATAAAGAAGAATGGTAAAATCGTTGACATAACGTACGTTTTTACTTGACCGACCCAGATGGCCAGCGACGACCGATTTCTCGCGAAGTTACGGAATGCCTGGCTTCCAAAAACTCGGAGATACTGGGAAACAGCCGCAGCCAATGCACGATCGGGCATTCTCATTACCGTCATGAGCCCCCATTATCGTCGACGGCGTACAAAATGAAGTGATTAGTCGTCGGTTGCCAGATTCTCGCCAAAGCCCGGCATCCGAGGGCGCAAAAAGCGAGCCGAGGGGTTAAATTCCAAGGAAACGAGAGAAACTTTCAATGCCCGTGTGTCGTTGGAATTGCAACGAGGAGCGAGGGTGATGGGGGGAGAAGAATACGCGAGCACGAAGAGGAGAGAAGGAGATGGAAATAGGCAGATAGAAAGAAGAGAGAGGTATCCGCCTACGAGTCGGCTGGATTCCATGGAAAGACGGTCATTGATTGATTCCTAGACTTCCAGACGAACGAGTGACTCGAGCCTTTCGTTCTTTGTTGCCTCTTCAACCTTCTTCTTCTTCGTCTTCTTGCCTGGCAAACAGCTACTGGGGAAAAGAAGGGTACCGTTTCGTCGCCGTGATCGCAGCGATGGCTGTGTATCGTGCTTGGAAAGCTGTGGATCATTGTTTTCCGTTGATAAATTGTCAGAGGCTTTTATTAATATTCGATGAGTGTCTGTTAACTTTTTGGTCCACATTTTGAGTATCGTTTTTATTTGAAATTACAGAAGTCTTTTTAGTAGATAAGGAATAATTATTCTAGCTGGTCAGTGTTTTAATTAACGTTCTGCTTATCAAAGTGTATCTACCAAGTCTTGTGGAAATTCGAGGTGTATTAATGGAACTTTCAATAGGTAAGAAATAAGTTCTCTAAACCTAATCGTCGTTCATCGTCGTCGCTACCAGTGTTTCTGCCACGATTGCATCAGGAGCCACCGTAGACTTTGTTACGAGTTTCTCCTCGACCCAATGCGCCTTACGGTAATCATCCCGTAATTAGCATCGCGACTTCTAAGGACTTTTTACAGCGCGTTGTAAATCGTGGTTCAAAATTCAAGGTGAGAAGAATCGGTGTCTAAATTATTTTCTTATAGGCTTATAATCTGCTCGCAAAAACAATATTGCAGATAGGTATTTTCAATTTTCAGACAAGAATCGTTTTACTACAAATTTCAGAAGAATTTGGTGTCCCTTGGAATTGACAAAAGCTAATTAATTTAACTCAAACAATCTACAAAATCAATTTCCAAGTTCGAATTTGAAATGCATTGTGATTCTAATAAAATTTCGATGAAGATGAAAAATACTGACTGTATATAACAGAGGAAAAAAGGAAAGGGGTGGCGCAACGATGACCCCGTCAGCGTTCGAGTAATAGATGATTAATAAACGTCGGGAGGGACTCGGATATCGAGCGCGCCGCTCTTGGTGTCGATTATTGTACGTACAGTTGAAACACAGCCAGCGATGGAGATCGAGAAAGAGGTAATTGAATCGATCTCGGAATTATCGTTCGCAGGGCGTGTTCCTTGGCGATTTAATCGCGCGAGAATAATTGAGCTTGCTGACCTGACGAGCAGAAAGAACTCCTATTGATTAATTGAGATTTCCACTCGGCTAATGAGATCGGGACACGAGATAGTTGCAGAATGGGCTTCTAACGAGGGTGGAATTGAATTCGTGCCGCCTGATTGGGAATTGAAATCTGCACGGGACTTCTGGTAATTAGAGAAATTCGAGATACGCTTATCAACTTACAATACATGACTGTGCCACTTTATTGTACTCCACTTCGCCCTCTCTCTTTATTCTCGAGCACGCTAGTAGCAGAAAACTGGTAACAAAATGAAAATAGAAAACTCTCACAGTCCCTTAAGTAGATTAAGGTAAAGGCACCAGTAGTTAACCAGTTAAGAGAAATCCTTCACGTAAACAATAGCAACTATTTGCTCTGTCATCAAATAGCGAGAGTCGAAGGCTGAAGACACTCTTTAAGTCTTCTAGATTATGTAATACGGCCACATTTTAAAAAAAAGTTTACTTATACAAATTTAAAAAACATATTTAAAAATTCAGTAATTGCTTCAGTAGTTGACCACTCTTAAAAATGAAAAATCTAGTAATTAACCTTCTGTTCGTTAGTAGTTGACCACTTATACTAGAAAGAGGGTTAAAGCAATAATGTTGGTGTTGGAGTTCAACGATTCACACCGATTCACACTGTTAGGGTTTTAGGCTCAAGGGGCTGCGTTTCCTCTAGTCTAGAAACGGGGGTGGGGCGAAGGGTCTTGCCTGCTACGAAAAGCGACGACCGTAGTCAGTCGAAGAAATGTGACCAGACTATGCATATCGCGTTCTGACTCGTCAAGTCAATTCTTTCACTTGTATACTCATTGCACATTTTGCCTTATTACACTGGTACGCGGATACACTGTGTATTATCGATATAATAAACCATAGTTGTGTTTATAGTGTGGCATTATTTTTGATCCTCTGCGAAGTAATTTCTAACAGGTTATGGGCCCAGGGTTCAGTGTTTTTTGGTGAAAGTGCAGTGTAATTGTGTATAGACTAAAGACAATAAGGACAATTAAGGACAGTGACGTTTTGATTGTTTGTTAGAGAAACATAAAGTGGAATCATGGCAGATAATGCAGGATTTCGTTTCGCCGTACAAAAATTGAACGGAGAAAATTATTCAGTATGGAGCTACAGGATGGAACTCCTACTGATAAAAGAAAAGTTGTGGGACGTAATAAAACAGGACGCGATCGCTCCAACAGATGCGGGATATGATGCATGGTCGAGCAGGGATGACCAAGCACGTGCTACAATTGGGTTATTGGTAGATGATAACCAATTGCAACACATAAGGACTGCTAGGACTGCACGTGAGGCATGGGATGCACTTAAAGGATACCACCAGAAAGTCACTTTAACAAGTAAGGTATTTTTGTTAAAACGCGTATGCAGGATGGTACTAAAGGAAGGTGGGAATATGGAAGATCACATTACGATTTTTTCAAATCACATCAATCAACTGTCAGCTCTTGGACAGGATTTGCCTGATAATCTTGTAGCATCACTATTATTAGGAAGTTTGCCGGATTCATACGACACTCTAGTAACGGCATTAGAGAGTAGACAGGACAGTGAAATTAGCACGCAATTCGTAAAAAGTAAATTAATAGACGAATATAAGAGGCGTAAGAGCTCAATGGATGCAAAAGAAAATTTTCAAGAGGCAGCTATGAAAACTGCATTCCAGAATAAAAGCGGTGGGCAACAGCAGAAAAGTTGTTTTTTCTGTAAAAAACCAGGTCATTTTAAGAGTGAATGCGTAAAGTATAAGGCTTGGAAGAGCAAACAAGATAAAGCAAATAAAGTATCAGATGAAAAGTCACCTTCAGAATTATGTTTTTATGCAGTGTTGAGAGAAGCTTGTTTCAAGGTGAATGCAACAAAGGAAAAAGAAAGTATTTGGATTGTCGATTCCGGTGCAACGAGTCACATGACAACCTCGAAAGATTTTTTTGTTGAATTTGACTCGAGCAGGAAGGGACACGTTTGTCTTGCAGACGAAGAAAAGACGGCTGAAGTGGAAGGCATCGGTTCAGGAACCATTAAGTACGGTGCGGACTCTGGGAAAGTTGTTGAAATTTCGTTGCAGGATGTGTTGCATGTTCCGACCCTTGGCTGCAATTTATTGTCAGTCAAGAGGCTAACGAAGGATGGGTACCTGGTCAACTTTGAAGAACAGCAGTGTCAAATTCTCAAGAACGGGGAACTGCAGGCAACGGCAAGAATGTTTTCCGAACTGTATGGGTTGGAAACGGTCGAAAAGGCCTGTGCGGTCAATGAGGCCATAAATACGGGGCATACAGACGACTGTCAGCATTCATGGCATCGGCGTTTTGGACACCGTCATCCTATCGCAATTAAGGAGTTAGCTGTAAAAGGTCTAGCGACAGGTATCAATATTAAGGACTGTGGAACGCGCGAAATCTGCGAATGCTGCATAAAAGGGAAAATGGCACGTATACCTTTTCCTAAAGAAGCAACAAACAAGACTAGATCAATTTTAGATCTTATTCATACCGACGTCTGTGGACCCATGCAGACTATGACGCCAGGAAACAAGAGGTATATTTTAACTCTTATTGACGATTTTTCCAGATATACCAAGGTATTCTTAATGACTTATAAAAGTGAAGCTGCACAGTTTATTAAGGAATTTATCGAAATGGTAAAAACGGAGTTTCACAAAAAGCCTAAAGTTATAAGATCGGACCGAGGAAGGGAGTATATTAATGAAGATTTACAATCATATTTAAGGAAGGAAGGAATTAAATCCCAATTTACAGCAGCTTATTCACCGCAACAAAACGGAGTTGCAGAACGCAAAAATAGATCATTGCTGGAAATGTCAAGATGCATGCTGATTGATGCAGATATGCAAAAGAAGTATTGGGGTGAAGCGGTATGTACAGCAAATTATTTACAAAATAGGTCACTAACGAAAGCAACCGGAAAGACTCCATATGAACTGTGGTTTGGCAAAAAACCGGATGTAAAAAATTTACATGTTTTTGGCTGTGAAGCATATGTACACATACATAAGGAACAGCGGAAAAAATTAGATGATAAAGCAGAAAAGTTCATGTTTGTCGGATATTCTGAAGAATCAAAGGCATATAGATTATTGGATATTGAAACGAATCGAATTAAGATTAGTCGGGACGTGATTTTTCTGGATGGGATTCGTGAAAAACGGATAAATAGTAACGAGATACTGCATGATGTTACATTTTCAAGATCCGAATCTCAGGATGAAGATAAGGAAAGCGTGCAAGGACACACTACTGAAGAGGAATCATCAACCGAAGACAGCATGGAAGACAATTTCTGCTCTGCAGATGAAACAAATACATGCAATGAAGATGTAAACCAGATGCAATATAGACGTTCTGAAAGAACAAACAGAGGTGTGCCACCGGACAGGTATATGGCGGCAACGGTAAAGGAAATTAAAATCGAGGACAGTGAACCACAAAACATAGAAGAGGCCTTATCAGGACCACATAAGGACAAATGGAAGATTGCCATTGAAGAGGAATTCAAATCTTTAAAGGACAATGGTACGTGGGACATTGTGCCAAAACCAAAGGATCGGGACATCGTTACATGTAGATGGATTTTTAAAATAAAGCGGAACGCCGAGGGAAACATTGAAAAATACAAGGCTCGACTGGTCGCACGTGGATTCTCGCAGAAATACGGAACTGACTATGACGAAGTTTTTGCACCTGTTGTACGACAAACGACTTTGAGGACTCTTTTAGCTATTGCAGGTTTAAAGGATATGTCGATTAAGCATTTTGATGCAAAGACGGCATTTCTCAATGGGGTTTTGACAGAGACCATATATATGAAGCAACCAAATGGTTATGTCATACCAGGTAAAGAAGATCATGTTTGCAAACTTAAAAAGAGTATTTATGGTCTAAAGCAAGCTGCAAAGGTATGGAATGATAAATTAGATGATTTATTAAGGAAATTCGGGTTTCGAAAAAGTAAAACAGATCCATGTTTGTATATAAAGAGTGACAAAGATGAAGTTGTTTATGTAATAGTTTATGTAGATGATATTTTGATAGCGGCAAAAGATGTAAATAATATAGATAAGATAGCGCATTGTTTGAAAAATCATTTTCATCTTAGCGATTTAGGTCTATTAAACCATTATTTAAGCGTAGAAATTAGAAGAGATAAAGATGGTTTTTACTGTATGAAACAAACAGAATATATAAAGAAAATTTTGAACAGATTTAACTTGCAGGATGCGAAAAACTCTAATGTACCATTAGACTCCGGTTATATAAAATATAGGGATGGTTTATCACTAATGCCAGATAGTAATAAGTATCAACAATTAATTGGTGCGTTATTGTACTTAGCTGTTAATACTAGACCGGATATTTCAGCGAGCGTTGCGATCTTAAGTCAACATAATAAGGATCCCACTACAGCTGACTGGACGGAAGTGAAGAGAGTTGTTCGTTATTTAAAGGGAACAATAAATTATGAACTGAGACTTGGTCAGCGAGATGGTAGGAAGGGATTGATTGGTTTTGCAGATGCAGATTGGGCTCAGGATAGAGCAGACCGAAAATCCAACAGCGGTTATTTTTTTCAATATTTTGGAGCACCAATAAGTTGGGCCTGCCGGAAACAATCATGTGTGGCCTTATCTACTACCGAGGCTGAATATGTTGCGCTGGCTGAGGCATCGCAGGAAGGAGTATGGATACGGAATCTGTTGCAAGATTTTCATGGAAAACCAGAGGAAAAGACAACAATTTATGAAGACAATCAAAGTTGTCTCAAACTTATAGAAAATAAGAAATTTAGTAATAGAACCAAACATATAGATACTAAATTTCATTATAGTAGAGAATTAAAGAAGCTAGGAATTATGAACTATGAGTATTGTCCTACAAGCGAGATGACAGCGGATATGTTAACGAAACCGCTGGGAAAGATTAAGTTAAAATATTTGGCGGAATGTTGCGGATTAATTAGTGAATAATTAGATTGCGAATAAGTGATTATCGTTGAGGAAGGGTGTTGGAGTTCAACGATTCACACCGATTCACACTGTTAGGGTTTTAGGCTCAAGGGGCTGCGTTTCCTCTAGTCTAGAAACGGGGGTGGGGCGAAGGGTCTTGCCTGCTACGAAAAGCGACGACCGTAGTCAGTCGAAGAAATGTGACCAGACTATGCATATCGCGTTCTGACTCGTCAAGTCAATTCTTTCACTTGTATACTCATTGCACATTTTGCCTTATTACACTGGTACGCGGATACACTGTGTATTATCGATATAATAAACCATAGTTGTGTTTATAGTGTGGCATTATTTTTGATCCTCTGCGAAGTAATTTCTAACAGTTGGGAATCATTTTAGTATGATTTAGTTTGAATAAGAAATAAAATAAGAAATAAAACAAATCAATTCCATAAAAAGTTCAATTCAGGAACAGAGTAGACGTTGCGAGTTCTGCTCACCTTGGTGTAAATAAACGTTCGCCAACACTATTCATATTGTACTTCAAACTTGAGGGTTTTAGATTTTAGTTGGTAGATGTCAGGGCAAGTCAACTGCACTTTTTTCAAATGATCGTCACTTCTAAAAACCTTATTTTTCATGTTTTTCTGAAAAGTGGTCAATTACTGATACATGGTCAACTACTGGTGCCTTTACCTTAAGGGGTCATGCTCAGTCACAACTTTCAAAAAATCGATTTTTCAATTTTTGTATTTTCTTTAAGTACAACATCTTAGAAATATTCTGTAAAAATTCTAAGGTAATCCGAATAAAATTGGCCGAGATATAGGCGTTCGAAGTGAACCATTTTATATAAGTATAAACTTGACTTGAAACTTCAAACGCGTTTTTCTCGAAACAGCATTTTCAAAATCGGTGACCAAGATATTTCAAAAACCATTCAACCGATTTACTTCAAATTTTACAAGCTTACTATAGGAACAATAAACTAGTCTTTGAACGAAGGATTTTTTTTCCAATGCTTAGTTTTCTTTTAATTGACGAAAATCAGGCACGATTTATGATGAAAATTGAAGCTTTTACTTTAAACATCCGCCATTTTTTCCCAAATCAATATCTCGAAAAATCCTTCGTTCAAAGACAAGATAATTTAATATAATAAGTAAATTTTTTGGAATTTTTTAATTTAGATGATCGACTTTCGAACAGCAGTGGTCACCGCAGAAGCCTTTTTTTTAGAGGACCTTTGAGAGATGGACCATAACTTTGTTATTAATAAATAGTTTTAAATAAAAAAATTACGATACACAGTACTAGATGCAATCTTTAAAAGGAAAAAAGAATTTTTGAGAAATGTGTTATAACTTTCGAGTAAAAAATTCTCAAAGATCGCCCTTTTTTCGGCCTCCTGACTGAGCATGACCACTTAAAAAATTTCAAAATTGCAACTGCGCATTTAAACGGAAGTGGACATCCAGAAGCAAGTGAGACAACTAAAAAAATGTCAACTGGTCCGAAGATAAGGGTCGCTCAATGCAGCCGTCCATAAAGGAACGTTTCGAGTTTGAAGGAGCGAAAGAAGCTGGCAGAAAAAAAGGGTATTAAGTTTCACCCACGCCAGAGTGCATTCCCGTATGCATCGCGGGGCCAGATCTCGATGGAATTAACATTCCGTTGGCGGACGGTTCGCGGTTCCCTCCTCCCGGGTTTGTTTAATGATCGCTGTGACACGATACTAATATGTCGTCGGGCCGCGATGTCGGGCGGTGTCTTTGAGGGCTTTCGCGTAATAAATTAATCTATTAGCGCCGCGTCTCGCCGCTGGACGGTGAATAAAGGATAAAGGAGGGAAAAGAAAGGCGAGTGTGGGGGGAAGAAGGAGCCGAGGGCCGTGCAGTGGATCGCAGTAATCTCCAATTAGGCCCAAATTGATTAGCCCGGATTACTGCCATCCTCGTTACCGCGGTCAGCCCATGACGATCCTCGCCAAACATAAAACATTTCCAGCGAATAGGTGTTGGCGAGATGTTCTTCAGGACTAGCAACAGGTATCGATGTGGAATTGAAGGAAAAAGGTGAGCTCCTGGGAGGATTAATTAAAAAAATGCCTGCGACAGAAGGAAGTTGAGAGATGGTGGTTTATGTGGTGGAGGACAGGCTGGTCTGTGATAAATTAAAGAAGAGTATACCGATCATGCTCCTTTCGAGTGATTAAGTCTTTTGAAACGTTGCGATGCAAAAGGAAGCCCAGCTAAAGCTGTTTACAGCTTGATGAGACTACATTTAATTACTTCTCTGATGGGCTTTCACTCATCGCGGCGGAGTCTTCGTTTTTAGTAATCAGCCGCGAAAATGCGAGGTTGCGGAGGAAAGTACACCCTGCGACGGGAAATCTTTCATCCACTGGCCTAAATGCACACTGACATTTAACACAGTCTTTCACTGTCTACCGTTCGTATCATTCATCATCAGCCGGCACAGTGATCGATCACCTGTCTTCGCGGGAAATAAAAAAGTTATCGAGGCAACCGCGCGAAATCTGATGTATCTCGTCTAGTTACCATTTCAAACGTCACGGACCAATGCCGCCGACTAAACGATTAGCTGAATAAACGCCTCGGTCGGAACGGGGAGGGACTACATACTATGTCTCAAACACGGCGTCGTAAACTCATTTACCTGTTTAAACTGTTACAATTTAGAAAACGGTTAAACGCGAGCAGCCGGCTCTCTACATTCCAGCCTCGAAGCTATTCAGCGCTGAAGCACGTCGCGGCAGCCGAGCCAGCTTCTTGGATCTTTAATCCCGCTGCTATTGTCGCTGTCTAAATAAACGACGCGAGCAGAACGATTCGGTTAAAATGGTCGCTGGCAATTAGGATCTACGTGGATCCGCGTGTTATCGTGATTCTATCCTGGAAGACAAGACGTAATGACCGCACGCGGACGCCTTAATTAGTCAGGGCCGAGTGCGCCCCGTATACGAAACAGTGCCTCGCGCCGGGCCGTTCGTAGATCACTCTCTGTCGATCTATCGCAATGGGATCCGGTCGCCCACGTAGAGAAACTCCGCGTGCTCAACTGACGCGGATACCTGTGCCCTAGATGTAGGTGACTGTTATCATTGCCTCGATTGTTCTCCATCCAGGACCAAATATCACCCGGTATCGATGCGTCCGATCTACGTCTAGCCCGTTGAACTTAAAACGCGCGCGGTGTCGTGAAGTTTCTAGCAGGCCGGCGCGCCCCGCCGCCGACGATAAATCAAATAATCACGCGGGGAAGATTAATACCAACGTGTCCTCGATTGTCTCCCTTAAATTACGCCTAATTATCCCGAACTCGGCGACCGGCGAAAACTCACGGCGTCCCCTTTCACCGGTCTCCGTTCGCCACTCCGTGAGCAGAGAGCTAGACGCTCTCTCCTAGATCCCAGCGATCCTCGAGCACGGTTGGTCCCCGCTCGGGCAATCTTAATTGCCCGAATTAGTCAGAAGCTTGACTAATGGCGCGGTTTATATTCACCGTGCTACGTCAGAACGTGGGCAGAGGGGGTGGAGAGAGATCTTTGGACGCGGCGGGGGCGGGGGGGGGGGGGGTCGGGGAGGGTGGTCAGGCCAATTTGTCGTAGACAGAGGAGAAGGTTCTTGGAAACGTACGGGCTACACGGGCACGGCCGCGGTCCAGGAGATCACGGCGATGATTCACGTTGAGTTAGTGAGTACACACCCACCGTACGGCAAGTTAGCGCCGTAATTTCGCCGCCGGTTGTTTACGGCCGCCGAAGCCCGCGGAAATCGTGACGGTGATTTAGGCTGGGATCGAACGCGAACGTGTACGTGGGGGTGCGAGCAACTCTGTTCAGCTTTAGGTTCCTTCAAGCTCTCTTCATCTGGAGTGTTACTCTCCCGCGTTACTCCCCCAAATAGACCGTGGAACCGACGAATAAATAAGAGGGTCCTCGCGCAGAACCTCGCGGTGAATATCGACGCGCAGCGAATGGGGTGAAAGTGGGAGGAGGGGCAGGGTTGAGGGCGTATTACACAGCGAGGGGGCCCCCGGTGTTGGAGAGTTTCAGTCCCGCGCGCGGTCAGGTGAGCCGAGGCGCCCGGAGCGCCGCTGATCACTTTGACCCATGACCCCATCAATCATCGCCAAATCATACACCACTTATCTCGGCGCGGCACGAAAGCGGCGCACGTTCCCGTAATGCACGTAAGAGGTAACAGGTAAGGGTGCGCACGCTCGGCTGCCTCCACCTTCGCCTCCCGTATCCCCGCGGGCCTTTTTTCGTCCGCGTTTTCCACGACGCCCACGATACCCTCGCCCCGGCAATTATCGTCGGCGCTCTTTTTTCCCTGTCCCGTCGTGCGGCTATCGTGATTGCGTGTTGCCGCGCTGTATCGCGTTACATTAAGGCAAACCTCGCTGCGAACGCACGGCTCGGACCTAGCACCGTTTCACAGCCGGGGATCGCGTTTACTCTGGCTCCGAGGCGATTGTTTCGGTGGGTGTGATCGGTAATTGAATCGGGCAGGCGATGTTTTCGGGGGAACGGCATTAATACGGCGATGCGGGGTCAGGAGGTCCGTTTTCTCCAAACTGCAAGTTGCTGTGGTTCAGCTGGCTTTAATTGTTGATGAGTACCGTGTTCTGGTAAGGAAAGGGGCGTGACCAAGTAGTAGGTGGCGATATTTTGAGGATAGCCTGGGAACTTGAGCCTAGGGAGCGTAATGTGGCTGTGGGAAATCTATGGTGGAGACTTAGAAACGGATGTACCTACGGGGTGCTGGTTTAAGGGGGTATGGGACTATTGAACGACTAAAATCGATGGTTTCTTGTCGGTTGGATTGCTTAAGGGGACTAGGCAGTCGAAATATCGATTTTTTATTGCATTTTCCGAAAGTACTATCCTTTCTGAATAAAATGCCCCTTGGTTTATAATAAAATTCGCAAAATTGGAGATTTGGCAGCTAAAAATGTCAAGCGGCAACCTATAGCGTCGCCTTTGCCCAGAAACTTTAAACGCGTTTTTCTCGAATATTTTTTCCTCTTCTTTTTTTCCTCATTGCGAACGAATGAAGGTTCAAATCGACTTGAAAAAAATTACAGGATATGTAAAACATGTGTTATTTCGGACCAAACCTCTGATATGGTCTGTAAAAATTCGAGATTTTCATAAAAAAATTAAGAAGTCACCGGATTTTGGTAGCGTAAAAACAAGAACGAATTTTGCTCGGGAAAATTGTCGTTTTTCAGCTACCAATTGCATAATTTTGATTTAATTTTTGTTTTTATAGGTTTAATCCGAAACTATGAGTCCAAAAAACAAGAATCACACCTTTGAAATCGGATTGCGTTACATTTTAAGACCGATATTAAGGGAAAACGACGGAAAAACGTTAAAATGTTTACACGTCTGCAGCGCCATTTTTGAAGTACATATATATTTCTTACCAATTTTTTTTTCAATCTGTATGGTAGTAACAAACATTGGGTAAAAGGATACATCTGGATTTTCTTTCATTTTTTTACAAATAAATAAGAGACAGAGTCACTTTCTCACTAAAAACGACTGCCTACTTAGCATGTTTTTGCCGCAGCGCAAATTTTGACGAAGAGTATACAGGAAAAGGATTTATGAATTTGATTGAAAAAAATTTCCTTACCCTTCGATATGTACACTATTAACTATACTAAGCAATACATTGATTTACTTGCGTTGTTTGGTTGAAATAAATTCCCGAAAACACCCTTACATTTCAGACCGTTACAGTAGTCTCGCCCTTAAATACCAAATAATCACCATACTGGCACATTTTACAGTTTCTTATGTACGTTTTTACAAATAATGTAAAATAAAAAAATTGTCAGAACGTTGAAAATTGTTCAAGTTATTTGACGGTAAAAATGGTCCCGCGTAGCGCGCAGCTGTAATCGGTGTACATAGTCCCAGGTGAACCAATCATCTAAAAGCAAAATGCTTTGGAGTGAGTAATTTCTGCACTAATAGTTATCGTGTGAAATTTTGCTGGGCGAATTTAAACAAAAATAGTTCAAGTTACACACGAATCAATTTTTCCCCACATTTTTATGAAAAAGAAAACGTCTTCAATCAGTTATAAAATGTTTTACAAACATCCAATGTTGATGCGCAATTCCACACGACAGAGAAAGGAATTCTACAGCTCCAGTTAAAATCTTAAGTGAAAATATTCATTCGCTCAAGAGTTATGATGTGCACCGTATTGGAAAATATAGTTTCGAGATAAACGGCTTCAAAGTTAAGTCCCATACCCAATTCCGCTCTGCAAGACCGTTACTCGACGGTGCACTTAATTACGTACAGTGCTATAATTTCCGTAATTATTCTAATTTCCTCACTATACATAATTGTAAATGTTCACAATGCATGGCACTTTCAGAATTAATAATAATAACAAAAATCGATTTTTCTAGATTTCAATAGTCCTATACCCCCTTAAGCGCGTAGACGTGAATTTAGAAGACTAGAAAGAAGCTGCAAGCGTCAGGTATCGAACGGATTATGTTTCCGAGGTGAATGAATTATTTAGGGATAATAACGATATTAGAAACGTCCCGCTGCGGCTCGCAGATAGCGCGTCTAGCGGAGAGAGGAAAGCTAGAAACGAAAACGAAGGCGAAGGAGGAAGGTGGAGCCGAGAAAGATGATGGCAGAGTCTCCTCCACCTTTGGCTCGATCGCGCTGTTCGTTTTCTAGACCCGCAATTTCTCTTAGACTCGTACCGTGACTCTCGAAGTCCGTGGCAAAAGGTACGACGAGAGTATAGGTGGAACGGTGAAAAGCAACTTCTCGTAATTGGCGAACAACGAACGACGCAGAGTGTACGTGACTCGGGAATTTTCAAACTGCACCCCTGTTACTTTCCTGTCTCGCCTTTTAAATTGATTCACGACACCCTTCGCGAGACGTCCAAATATTTCTCGAGGCATCGCGTGAAATTCTGAGTAACTCAGCGCGGCCGCTCGTTCCCGTTCGGCGATCTTTAAGCAAATATTAGAAGCTCATTAATTACACGGGTTCCGAGTGGAAAGCGACGGTTGAATTATTAGCGGGAATCAAGATCGCGCGTCCGCGGGATCGGGAAAGACGAATAAATCCTTCGTAACGAGCGACGTATTACACCTGTAATTATAGCCTCTCGTCTTTCAAGGTTCGCCTCTGCGTGGCTTACCAATAATGGCGCCGAGTTAATGAGAGAAAATATGAAATTGGCACTGTTCCGGGTAGCAGTTGCGCTGGGTCGCGCTTCTTCGGAACCTCGGAACAGAATGAGTAATTGAAAATCGAAAACAGAAGAAGGGGCTGCTAGCTAGCTGTTATTACAGCATCCTACAGATGATGCTTCGAAATTTAACAAAAAAATGTGGGGGAAATAGGGGCATGATGGGAAGCTAAAGAAAAATGGAAATAAAGTGATAATTGTACCTATTAATTAAGTCTTTAGTACTCCAAATACAACTATAAGTTAATGATTTAACATTTGTTACACACTTCGGACTATCTGAGGTCAGGCGTCTATGTTATTACACTTTACAAAACAGATGGAAAAAAAAACACTACCGCCGGGTAAAATGGGGTAACGAAAATGAGGTAAAATTGTATACCCAAATGATTTGCCTAAGTATTTTCAGACTTTATACAATTGTGAATTTCTTCGCAATTATTTTCGCCAACCTCTACGCAGGAATTGTGGGATCACCACCCACAGAGTTGACATGCAACGCAACCCTCTATGGATTGCAAGTATGAATCCTGACAATATAAACATTCGCAGTCTCCCCTATTGTTTTTTTTTTTCGTATATGTTCTGACCATTTTATAAATTCGAACTAAAAATAACGAGATTTATTTGAATTAAATTATAATAGAGAACGATGACGTTGCTTAATCTCACATCAACAACCATGATACGGGGAATGAGGTTAGAGGTTATATCGGGGCACCCCATCATTCCCAGTATCAAGGACCCCAACTTGTCTCAAAGCATCGTTTTCCAAGGATTAATATATTTGTACAACAAATAAAGAAATATTGAAATTTCAAATATGACACATTAAAACAGATGAAATGGAAATTATCATAGAAGAAAAATAATAGACTTGACGTTCTTAAATATATATTTACTTCAAATGTTTTTATCACACAAAATAACATCGACGCAGCATGCAAACGGTTCACAGCTATAAATAACTTGACTTCGGTGAGGACGATATTTTATAAAACTGTAACTAACTTACATATGTGTAATTAGAATTTTGTATTCTGTATTTAGTATTTAGCTTTGTGATCTTAGTTCTTTTTTACTATTTAGTTTAGTTTTTGATGGCTTTGTTAGCCGTGTATCTTTGGCTTATTATTGTATAGACTTTTTAGTTAATTTCGCTACTTTATCTCTTGTAAAACATGGGTATTCCCCGTATAATTATTTAAATAAATAAATAAATAAATAAAAACCGCGTGCTCCCCCACTCGTTTTTGCCAGCGACCACACTATTATAACACAGTGGCTTCCTAATGACGCATTTGTTACGTGCCTAGCATCTTTTAATTAGGATTTACGGAGATACCCCATCTTACCTCGCTACCTCGTCATGCCCCTACTTCCCCTATTCAAATAAATGCACTTGAACATTTCACTCCGAACCTTTCAAACTATCCAAACACCCTTCTTCGCCGTTTTTCACCTCAACACTGTTGCAAGTATCGCTCCCCGAGCTGCAACCCTTCACTCGCCCTCCGCCCGTAAAAAGAAGCTTTAGAACCTGGAGAATAAGACGGCCCAAGGCCAGAAGCTGCGCCGGTGCCGATCGCAATGGCATCCCGATCTCGAGCACTCCCAGGCATCAGATACATCGTGGCTCGGATGAAACGTGCACTCGATGGCTGTCACTGTCCGAATCAACCGGCTGAGAAAAATCGATCCGCGTATCGGCGATCGACGCTACCGGATGGGCAGCACTATTACGAAGGGCCAGTCAGCCGATCGAGAGACAAGTCCCGCGCAAGGGCATGCGTTTCCATCCACGGTGCACCTATGCGTCCATCATAAATGGACACTCAGCGAGTCCGGCCACCCCGTTCGCCCCCTCGGTGTTCGTGTTACGCTGCTCGATCGTCCCTTTCTTTTTTTTCGCTCCCCTCGCTCACTGCTGCTTGATTTACATGTGAATAACGGGCGTTAACAGACGCTCCCTCGGTTGCTAACTACCATCTCCTCTGCCTACTATCGGACCTGTCACAGGAGCTCTCCTCTCCGAGCGTCTTTCGCTAGTAGACCATTAACCTTCGTCTACTTGGAAGGGTCCGGTGTCTCGCTTCTCTTCTTCCCCCCTCTCTCTCTCTCTCTCTCTATCTTTCGCTGCGTCGCGGTCGCGGTTTGGACGTTGATGAACAAACCGAGTTAATTGAGCCCCATTAATCGGTAGGATGTCCCTCGAAATTAAACGTTTGTCAGCGGAGTACAAAGGACACTGTGCTCTCGCGAAACGGCAGAGGGATGGTGGAAGGGACAGGAGGAGGAAGGAGCGATCGAGTTTCCTCTTGTCTCCCGGAGAATTTCTAATACCGATAAAAGCATCCTTTATGCAAATATCCTTAATACAAGTCTGAGTGATCGAGCACCCTAGTTAGCTTTGATTTCTGCTACCGTGGGCTCAACAGCTTGACAGCACTAATGAGTCGTCGAGATCCTGGGCCCGGTGAGCCGAGTTTGAAAGGGCCGAGATAAAGAAGAAAGGGGAGCAGACGGTGCAAAAGAACCGGGAACTGTGGGATTCGCGAACGATCGAACGGGAGCCTTTTTTCGACGTTCACCCCTTAGTCGTGGGATGATTGAAGGGCGAAGAACGATCATTGGATGCGTTCGTTAAGGACATTCTCAAAACGCCGTGTTAAAAATATGTTTTCTGTTACTTTCAAAGGTTGACAGTTTTAAAATCAAGCAACGGGGATTTACTGTCGCCCAGCCGGTCCAAAAACTGCCAAGTTCTCACGATCTTCCACTTTCCATTCCGCTTCAAGAAGCTAGCGCCTATTCGAAGAATGTCATCGTACACATACTACTCCTATCGATGGCAACAACTACCAACTTCCATTAAAAATACCTAAAACCAGCACAAGATTAAAAATCGCGGTGTCACCGCCGCGAGCCTCCTCTCACTCATCATCAGCGTGACCGAATCAACGGATTCACACGGTTCCCAAGGAGCCACGTGATCCACGCGCACGAAACTGTACGCGGAGGGCCTCCGTGACGCCAGGCAATAAATATCTTTATGCAAAGCTCGCTAATAAACATTGTCTTAATGATCGAGGATCTCGGATCCTCGGTTTCCGTCTCGGACCGCGCAGCCTGGCAGCACTAATGAGTTGCCGTAGAACCGAGAGATCACTCGGATCCAGCGGAGATCGAGAGCGAAGACGACGAGGGCAACGAGGACGAAAAGAAGGACGGTGGGACAGCCCGGGGTCGGGGGGAAGAGCCGGGAACGAAGGGAACTCGAACCGATTTGTTAAGATATCTGGCCGTCCGTGAGGAATGCTAAAAGTACGCGGCCACGGCAAGAGACGTATTACGTACACCGGCTCGGTCCCCAATTAAAAGTTTATCGGCTGCTCCGGGGCCCCGCCCAGCGAGATCTACAGTTCCTAATTATCGGGTAAAACATTATCCCCCCGCGATAAAACCAGCCAGGGATCACTTGGGTCTGCGCCAATAATGTATATTTAGGCACGGGACACCTAACGCGGTATATTAATAACTTGATATCACTTAAAATATCGCGCGACAAGACTACGTCTGTCGTCTGGCTATTATTTTTGCCGTCGGATTCCGCCGAAAAGGGGAAATAACAACATTTTCCAAGCAGAGATCTATGTGCCTTCTACTTCGCGCAACAGCCACTTGGAAGCCAGCTGGAATCTCCTCGGTTGCGTTGTTCAATTCAATCTAAGATTCGGTATGATTTTCAGTTGTGATACAGGAATCCTTTATTATTAAAACTTTAGATATCGGCGCACTGATTCGGTCAGTATTAAAGGAATAAAAGCAATTTTGCAAGTCAATCAGTGCGCCGATATCTAAAGTTTTAATATTTGAAAGATTTACGGTCGAAATTTTAATCCAACTTTATACTAAGGAATCCTTTATTATGATATTGAATATTGCTTTGGTTTGCAGCTTGAAATAGCTAGGGACTTAAAATATCACCTCGTGGTCAACGTAGGTATATGCTGAAGGAGATTCTATTTCAGTAAAACACTTGGAGAATGAACAATTTCTGGAGACATTCTATTGAAAGAAAAGTCTCTGTAAGAATATTGATCAGGCTGTCCAAGACTGCCGAGTAGGCACGGCGAAACGCGTTTACTATTAATAGGTAACCGCCTGCTATTCATTAATCTGGTAGAAGAACGTAAGGAAACGAACACTCCTCTCAATTCCCAAAACAGTAAAAGAATCTATCCCAATCTTCGCCTAGAATCAGCATAAATAGAGGTAAAACACCGTTCGCTGAAGATTTACCCGAAAATCATCCGAATCAAAGTCTGGAAAATAAACTCGTAACACTCAGCGTCCCGTTATCCAATGCCATTTCGGCACACCAGCGTGTTATAGGTACACTACATAAGAGGCCGAACCAGGGAGGAGATGAAGAGAGACGTCGAGGAGGAGGATGGGATAGAAGAGAAGAAGGGCGAAAAGAAGCGGGGGAGGAGGTCCAGGCTGAAGTTTCCGCATTGCATTCCCATGAGATTCGTCCTCGTCACACGCGGCTTCTCCGTCGGCTTCGCTCAACTCGCGTCAGGGTGAAGCAACGATTCACGAAATGGCACATACGTACAATGTTAACCGCAGACACGTATGTCGCCGTGGACGACGCTCCCGCACGTTCGGTTGCATTATTTCTCGTTATTACGCTCGCTTTGATCATCGCGAAAGTGGGCGAAAACAGCTACCTAAGTTTCAATACATATACACGCGGTTTGTTGTTGGATTTGGACGTGATCTTCGCTGACTAGCCTATCCCTGCGAGAGAAGTGGAAAGTGTTCTTCTTATTATCTCGGAACTCTAGATATGTTCTCGGTTTCTCGGTTCAACTCTCGGTCTCCTTTCTGTTCCTCTTTCTCTCCCCTTCCATTTCTGGTTCCGACAGCCACTTCAGGGTGTCAGGAATGCTTGACTCGAGGCATGGCATCCCGCGGAGTTGGCAGGGACCGACGATTAAAGGTGCGTCCACAGTGACCGCTATTTTCGAATCTGCCCGCTTATTTCAATGGGATGGGTTACGAGCTACGAGTCAGCGAGTGAGAGGATCGTGATCCCTGCTGTCGATTAATAAATCACTTCTAGGATCTGAATTTGTCTCGCGTCCTCTGAATTTCCGTTAGACGTCTAAGCAATAGATTTACTTAAGCACCTACATGTTAATAAATATTGAATTTCTTGCTGTATAAATCTTCTTCCCTCCGATGCCTGCTTCTACGTACCTCCTTGATAGTATTTTACCTTCATCAGGATACCTTTCAAGAATCGAATCACTAAAGTGTATCCCTGGGTATATCACAGAGGAAATACTTTGGCATCGGCGCAAGGCCGCGATTTAAGAGTTCTGAATGCGACGTAAGTAGTCAATGACGACGGGCGGTCAAACGAGGCGGCACTCGTGTGTGCCAGAAAACAAATTGGAGCACTCGAAGACAGTCGGGTGCCATTCAGATAGACATCGACAGGAATCCGTGCTTCCAGCGGCGAGGATGACGGCGAAAATCGCCGGCAAACACGGCTGGCTAAACGCTCTCGTTATCTCGCGGCGATAAACGATCGATACGTGATCAAGATCGACGCAGATGTAATATATACAAACAGCCTGAGGGGGCGAGGGCGCCGATAAGATCGCCACCGAAACGCCGACCGACAGCGGCCGTGGAGCGTTTTTAGACCCCGCCACTCTAGAAGTCATAAGGTTTTGATACTTTCGAGAAACGCGCGATCGACGTGCGATAGTCTGGAATGATCGATGCGCTTCGACGATCCAGCAGCGAGATCGTTCGCGGTCCGAGGCGCAGCACACCGTGAAAATGGACGCCCAACAGGTTGCCCTGGGTGACGGACGTGAACTTTCGCGGGCACGTGACTTCCAGCTCGGAATGTCGTTAAATGTTCCACGGTTTCTTACTTCGAGGCTTTCGTACACAGACGCTGGCACCGAGAAGTCAGATCCTTGTGCCTCGAAGGAGGTAAGATTGATTTACGAATTACTGTTTCCTGAAGCTAGGCCACTCTATGAAAATCCGATCCCATTACGTTACCCAGGGCCAACTTATGCATCTTGCATTTCATATGCCGCGCAATGGCGATGTTAAGAAACTATACACGTACGCGCGCCGAACGCCAGCGTTTTTTATCGCTTCCACTTCGAAATTCCTCTATTCCCGGGGACAGGAGTTTCGCGATGGAACGTAGCTTCCAAGAAGCTATTTCATCCGCGAAAACAGAACACGTCGCCGTCTATCAAGCGGCTGTCACCATCGCGGGGGTAGTCGATAACGCGTTCGACGAATTCCGGGCGGTGTGCCAAAGATGAGGGGACCACGCAAGGCGAAAAATTACTTATACATGCGAAACTTTCGGCGCGAAATTGATTACAGCCGATAAATCAATCAGCTCGCGGTGGAGAGGGCGAGGGGAGAGGATAGGGAGGAGGCAGGGAGGGGGAGACAGCGCGGTTTCTGCGTCAAAATTAATAAATCGATTTAATTGATTTAATAAGTCGATCGATTTATGGAAGCAATCAGTGTCGGCGGGTAGATTTATTGCCGCATAACCGTTTCTTCGCGTAACGGTCCTCGGTCCTCACGCAGCGCGAATATTTCCTGCCTTTTTCGCAAAGGAACCACGCCACCACCCATACAGCACACTTCGTTGCAGCTGTATTGCAGGAACGTTGCTGCAATATTGCGTTGTTGCAGGCTGCATTGCAATATTGTAGGAACGTTCCTGCAATATTGCCGTGCATTATTGGAGTGGCAAGGATCTTACAATATTGCAGAAATATTGCAAGAACCTTGCCGTGCAATGTTCCATTGGCAACGATTCTACAATATTTCTGCAATATTGCGCGCAGATCGAACTGCAATGTTCCAGTGGCAACGTTCCTACAATATTTCGGCAATATTGCGCGCACATTGACGTGCAATGTTCCAGTGGCAACGATCTTACAATATTTCGGCAATATTGCGCGCAAATCGATGTGCAATGTTTTAGTGGCAACGACCCAGCCAAATTGCCTACATATTACTGTGCAATACTGTAGTGGAAATATTGCAGAAAAAGTACAGCAATATTCTGAAGCAACTATGACATTGACGAAATTTGAAATATGATGTCGAGTAGATTCTACAGTATGTTTCATTTAACTGGATATGCTAGAATTTCTCGTTAGCCGTTTTTATTGCCGTTTCGTTGCAGAATCATTGCCGGAACGTTGCAATATTGCGAAGGCGGACATAGGACTGAACCTGCCACGTCTTTGCAGTGTTATGGGGCAACATTGCAATCTTGCACCGCAATATTGCAGAGACGTTGCTGCAATGTTATGGTGCTGTGTGGGCAGAGCAATCGCGCTGCGTTATGCTTTAATCTAGCTTCAAGTGCCACGAATTGGGGATGAAATTCACCGAGCAGGTGAACCAGGTTTTCAATAATATAACATTAATGATCACTCATTTTAAAGCTCCCTATTCTCACCTCTATCTTACCGCGTTCTCGTCCCACTTTAAACTAGGTAAATGTCACATCGTGCCGCAGTCGAAAACCCGGCGAAACGGGGGCAGGTACGTAAACGCGGGCCATTGATATATAACGCGATCGAATTACCATCCAGCCCGCCGCGCGTTGTAACGCAATAAATAATAATAGGTGTATCGCGGCGCGAGCTCGGAACGGTCCCACCGGACACAATCGTTGATACTTTTCAGCGGGGTAGTAAAAATAAATGACTGGCAGATCGGGCGGCTTACAGGCATTATATCTCATTCGTGGGACGTACCGAGGTACCCCGTAACGCGTCGGTGATACCGCGCGGAGAAAAGAAGTCTTGAAAACGCGCGAAACGATACGTCGAAGCCATGCGACGCGCGATTGTATGCAAATCGTGGCTGCATTCGCGGCAGGGCGTGTTGCACACGGGGACGCTAGCACGATCGGGCGATTATTAGACCAGGGATACGTGACTGGAAACAGCCGACACCGTACCGCCACGTACGACCAGGAATCCTAATATGTTTATAATGTCAGTTAAAAGGAAACTCCTGATACCAGCTTCACCCGTCACATGCTTCCAGAGACCCCGAGTCCTGTAATCATTTTCGGCACTCTCTCGCTCGCTCCTCCTTCTAGGTGAAAGCAGCCACGAAATGTCAGCTTCGTCTTCGAAAGAAACATAGTTTCGATCGAAGCACGAGGCCGTTACAAGCCGAAAAAAAAGAACAGATATAATTCCCATCAATTGAGCAGATAAGGAAATAGGCCTCCTCTGACACAGTTTCTCTTCACGAGTGGCTTCCTATTAAAGGCACCGCACACGTCAGGAATGACTTCATAAATTGCGACACTGTCGGAAAGAGGAGTTAATCACAGGTTTAACGGCAGATCCACGAGATACAAAGGAACTCCTCCCTTTGCGCGTGCAAGCGGTGGCTAAAGTATAAACTTTCGAAGCGTGGCGATATTGTGGATAAAAAAAAAGAAGGGAACGTGTCGTTTACGTGGCCGCGAGATGCGGAGTGCATACGTTGGGGAAGGAAGATAGACGGCGGCGGCCCGCTATGCAGCCGTCTCATTACAGGTGCCATAACGTTCATCCGTGACGTCGTGTCGAATTAAGTCACTCTCTGCTCGCCGCCGGACAGAAAAAGGAACCGTAACGACTACAAATTTTATGGGCAAGGGGAGAAACGTTACGGGTTTTTCCGCCGCTATATCCGCACGATTATCTGTCCGCGGCTCGCGGAGAAGGCATTAATTCCGCGGGCTTAATCGCAATCGTTATCATCGGAAATGTATACGGTCCTAACAAGACAGGTCCTGATAACCGGCTGGCGATCCTCTCAGCAGCCCGTTTCTCGAGAAACCGTACCAGTTTGTAATTATAACTTTGTCGAGCGAGCTGCGATCGACCGGAAGCTCGTTACTCCGCGGGCTGATCGAATCGCGCGAATACAATTGGCTGGCTCGCTCGGAGACCTCGCCCTAGGCAGCCGCGGAGGTGTGCGTGCGTAGAGGAGGTCCAATTTCCTTGGAAAAATCGCGGACGCCCGCGAGGGCTCCTGGCCGCCATTCAATTTTGACGCGAGGGGGGAAAACTTTCGACGGCGAGGAACGGGGCGACGGACCACGCCGATTGGCCGCGATCCAATTACGTTCAATGAAAGTCGCTCGAGGGATTTATGCCCTCCGTTTCTGTCCCGTCTCTCGCGTCCCGCTGCAAAAACAATGATCCATGGATCCCTTTTCCGGCATCCCGGGCACGCCGATACAACGACCGAGCGTCCAGTCCAGTCTCTCCTTCCCTCGCTCTTTCGCCCTCTCCGTCTCTCTGTCCCTTTTTTTTTTTCATTCTGACCAGGTGACGATTTTTTGCGCGGGAACCTTTGGCCCGATACAATGAGAAACGGGGCCGCAAAAGGAAGGCCGCGATGATCAACGAGTCTCCCGGCTTTTGGGAGAATATAAATTCCCGAGATCGCGTAGCTGGACGCGACGCTGCGTCCAGGTGTTCCGGGGCGGGCTTCGAGATTTTCGGCAGAGAAGATCAGGACGAGACGAAGCACCCTCGTAAATATGTCAGACTGAAGCAAACGTGACGTTCTGCAATTCTAAAGTTTGTTGTTCTACTTTGTCAATGGACGGATAGATTTCGCGGGTGAACGGTGAGGCGATGTCAGCTATATATCAGGTCGATGCAGGAGCAGTTAGTCAAATCTGAATCCTGAGTTTTGATAAGCTTTGTTGTTAGACAGTCCTTCTGAATGGGAAGGAATCAATGGATCTGAGGGCGGAAGGTAATTTTTCACTAACTTTTTAGCCCTTGGTTGTCACACCTATTTTTTCGAACGTAGTGTCACACTGGGTCGATTCGACCCAAGCCAATTTTCAAACAGCTACTTTTTAAAAAGTATCTGTTATATTAAGTCGCGAAAATTCTGAGATAAAGTTTGAGCATTGTAGAATATATGTGTTATGTTTATCTTTGAAAATAAACATTTAAAGTGTCATCAGGTTTTATCATTTTCAATGATACCTTAAAGATGTTTTACTAGAAAGTGAAAATGTGAGTCATTTTGATACACAATGTACGCAGTGGGCAAAAATTCAAGTATCCCAACTATCGGAGATACCTAAAAGAATTTCTATTAAACAGTATCTCCCCTAAGTAGTAATTTAATTTCACTTTAAATTTAATCTTTTACCAAACTCCCTCATTAAATTTCCAGAAATACACGTGTACAAAAATTCAAGTATCCCAACTATCCGAGATACGTAAAAGAATTTCTATTAAACAGTATCTACCTTAAGTAGTAATCTAATTCCACTTCAAATTTAATCTTTTACCAAACTCCCTCATTAAATTTCCAGAAATACACGTGTACAAAAATTCCAGTATCCCAACTATCCGAGATACGTAAAAGAATTTCTATTAAACAGTATCTACCCTAAGTAGTAATCTAATTTCACTTCAAATTTATTAATCTTTTACCAAACTCCCTCATTAAATTTCCAGAAATACACGCGTCTTCTGCTAATGCAATCATTCGCCAAGCTGCACTTTTCCCAGGAGCCAGCTAATCGACATCATTTGGGAAATAGCCGCTGCTAATCGTTCTGGTGCGTGGGCGGTAACATAGCGGCGCCTACCAGGACGGGGAAAAATTTATTTGCCCAAGGAGCGACGTCGAGAGCGGCGAAGAATTATGGCTCGCATCGCGGCCCGCAAAAAAGAAGATAAATTCATCGGTGCACGAAACGGCTCATGGCGTGGCCGATTGTCCATGCCAATTAGGTTAGGATCCGAATAGCGTAACGGGGCTGGCGCCGCGCCTAATAATCGCGTTATTAATGAGCGCTACGTGCACTTACCGTATACCGTTGCGGTGGAACATTCAGACGCCCCTTGTGCTTCCTACATTTCAGTTGAAACTCGCGACCCACGTCGATAAGACTCGATGATATATCCTGAAATAGTAGAGATACCTATTAGCAGTGTCTTAGAATGACGGAAGTCTTCAGCATGGGATATTGTAGACTTTGAAGATTAAAAATTGGGGAACACTTTTTTCGGTCAACTTTTGTAGTGGCCAATTTCTGAAATACGGAGTATGGGCGTGATTAAGTGGGGAACTTGGTTTAGCACGCTGAAAACATAGTGATTTTTAAGAATTATTTTCTCAACAAAGGTAAAGTGAATCTATCAAAAACTTTAAGGGTGTTTTACTGTATATTCAGTCAATAAGAAAACTTTATTTTTATTCAAGAATAATTCATTTAATATGGTTTTATTGGTATATCTCCGTAGCGCCGCGCCGCCGGAGTTGTCAAATTGTGAACATCCTAGCGGATACAATTTTTTCCTGAAATAAAAAAGCCCAAGTTTTTCTTAATTGACATGAATTTGTATCGTCGATGTATTAAAAAAAAAATAAGAAAAAAGTCTAAAATTGACAAAGTTATGGGACTTTAACGAAAAGGTTACGATTTTGAGGGAAAAATTTCAACGTTTTTATGCAAAAAAAATGGTTTAATTTAATTTCTGCGTAAATGTTTTTTATTATGTTTTCTTAATTATTATTCAATAAAAACAAAATTTTCTTGTAGTCTGAATATACATACAGTAAAACACCGTTAAAGTTTAGGAAAGATTCGCTTTATGTTCGTCGAACAAATAATTCTTAAAAATCAGTGTTTTCAGCGTCCGAAACCAGGTTTCCCTCTTAAACCACTTTGAGAATACCCTGAGCTTTAAAAAGTCCCAGCTCCATCCCCTCTCGCGAAGCCTACCCGACCTGTCTTATATTCTCCGAGACTTTATTAAGTTTTATTAGATCTCGCATGCATCAGTAACGAATTTTCCAGCTTCTGTAGGATCTGAACTCATCTACTCGGATTTTCTTCATTTTTGTTCGATCCACTTGGATTAAGCCGACCATAGTTCAACAGGTTTCTGCTACAGTCCATTGCATCGATCGGCCTATGGTGATTCTGCTACTTTCAAGAAAGTTGTTATCCTCAATATCTATGCCCATATCTGACGTGCAGTTGGCTATAATCGAAGCAAATCGATGCTCACCTTCTAGGTAGAAATTGCATCGCGATTTCCCCGGTACGAATACAAGGAGGCGTCCGACGGAGCAATCGTTAGCTCAATCCGAGCAATAGAAATGTTTCCGGATCGGCCGTTTCTTTGCTTGGATCGGTTACGCGGGCACGTTAAGCTGGAAATTAAATTCTCCGGTTACCGATGCGCCGATAGGGAATTATGAAACGATCGTTTAAATTGGATACTCTTATCGCGCTTCGCGTTTCGAGGTAGCCGCGGCGCATAATGAACGCAGGTGCACCGCCGCCAGTATAGACGAGCACGATAATTTTCGCTGCAACTCTGTAGTCATCGTGGGCACCAATCGCTCACTGGAATTGATCGTACTGTCAGAATTATGTCCCGGGGCTGACATAATTGGGCAGCTGCTTTGACTACTGAATTTTATTAACGGTATAAAAACATCGATACATCGATACAGGGCAGGTATGTACGTGCTTTAAAAAATCGGTAATTCTTCGTGGACTAATACGGCGCCATGCTGCACTGGGGTGCATAATAAATAATATCCTGACAAGTGGTGCCAACGACATGGTCATTAATTCTTGGAGCAATAGAGATAATTTCCTATCCCATTTATTTTGATACTCACGGTCAATCTTGTATGTAAATAATTCTGATCAGAAGGACCTTAGTGTTTGAATCGATCTATATTCATTAACCCGTCTTGATGCTCTCTTGTTTATGTAGTGGTCAGAATATTTGTCAGTATTATCTATCATTAAAAATAGAAAATGAATCATGGACCTAGGACTTCTTAGATCCATGAAATAAATCCATCAAAAGATGAACTAAAAGCTATTTAAAATTATGAAAAAGTGGACTGGCGTGCGAAGTACGTCGCCAGTGTCCTAGCGCAACTATTCATGGCTCGACTCTGAGACGGTTAATGTCACCGTGCACAAGTAACCTCTAATAACCCAAGGACTATCTGAAGTCTTCCAGAGGTCCTTCTGAGGTGTCATTATCTTGTCCCCTCAACTCACATTAGAGCAGAGTTGGAGCAGAGCTGGAGGAGTGTCGGTGCAGAGCTGGTGCAGAGTTTGTGCAGAGTTGGTGGAGAGCTGGAGCAGAGTTGGTGCAGAGTTGGTGGAGACATGGAGGAGAGTTGGTGCAGAGTTGGTGGAGATTTGGAGCAGAGTTAGTGGAGTGTTGGAGCAGAGTTGGAGCAGAGTCGGAGCAGAGTGGAAACAGAGTCGGAGCAGACTCGGAGCAGAATCGGAGTAGAGTTGCAGCAGAGTTGGAGCAGAGTTGGAACAGAATTGCAGCAGAGTCGGAGCAGAGTCGGAGTAGAGTTGCAGCAGAATTGGAGCAGAGTTGGAACAGAATTTCAGCAGAATTACAGCAGAACTTCAGCAGAGTTGGAGCAGAGGTGGAAGCGGACGCGAGCTCTCAGCATTGACAGTTAAACAACGCTCCATTACAAACGCGAGCATCCATGCAGCTCGAAGCCCACAGTTTGTTCCCCGTTTACTCTCGGCCCAGCGAAGGCGGACGCGATAAATTTTTCCCGCTCGGCCCGTAGGAGCGGCGGCAATTATCGGCGCTAATAGGAACGCGCGTGCCCGTGGTCTAGGACGGAACAGCGTGGCGCGGCACCACGCCGCTGTCGGCTTTTAATTGGACGAAATTACAAGGTGCGTAATGCGCGAGCATCGCAGGGGCGGATACGAGCGGCCCCAGAGGCACAATGCCCGTACGGTACCGTGTGCCCGTGCTGTACCGACACCGAGGGCCTCCGCTGAAATATTACGTTTTTACCGTTAACCGCAGAGAAGACGGTTAATTATCCCGTTTAAGGCGGAGGTGAAAAGTTTTAGTCACCTCTTGCACGGGCAGCCTCGCCTCGCGCGGCGCGGCTCGCCGGCGTACCGAGAAAAATATAACGGAAGTGCGACGGGGCCCGTAATGCCCGCGAAATTGCGCTCGTAAAGCGTATTCGAGACGTTTCGTTTCACCTCCCCGGGGAAGCGTGTGATCCTCCGAGACTCGTGTGATTGACAGCCCTCAGGCACGAGATACTCTCCCCTTTCTTTATGACCGTGTGAAGAATGTACATATAATTAACGAATTTGTTATTTACAGTGCAAAGAAGTAGTTACAATTGGAATGGAGCAACGTGAGCGGTGCTCATAGAACGAAGCTGGTAGAACAAGGCTACCAGGAGTTTCCAGAAGCTAAATGATTTGCTTATGTACTCACCCTGCTTCCCTCACTCGCAAGAACTCACAGAAGAATCCTCCCATAAGAACTCCCGTCCCCGAAATACCAGGTCGAAAGTTTCAAGAACAGTACCGCGAGGTCTCTCGGATTCCCGAGGCGCCTTTTTCGTTCCACATCCAGCCATTCCATCGGCGAAACTCTCCTTCTCGCGATCGGCGCAAAAAGAACGCGCACTCCGCGCGGCGGTTTATCGGGACCGAAGTACAATCGGCGTATTCTTCTCTGCCGGTGAACTTTTCACCGGAAAGGTCATCGAGATACGCACGTGAGTGGCTGGCGACGTTGGCATTTCTCGATTTGGGAATTTCCCGCTTTCGCGGGCTGCCTGTCCTCCTCCTTAAACAGCCACCGCGTCCATTATCCGCTCGTTATCACGCGCGGTCCCGGACACGTCGATGGACGACGCTCGTGAACGCGAATCGAGAGGAGATCCCGCGCACGACGAAGACGAACGAGTGGAATCCTTAAAGGGGGAGGGGGACCCCGTCCGCGTCTCTATCTGCCGATCAATCTGCGGAACGCAATAGCGAGAACGCCGCGAGAGAGGCTTTCGAGAATCGACGAGGTCTTTCTGCCCTGCGAGAACGGCGCGCCGGTTGCGGCCGGAGGAAGGAGCCGCGGAAGAAAGCGGGGAGAAAAGAGAAACTGACAGGGTGCTGGTACCCACCGCGCTGCCCCGTCGTCCAAGAAAAATTCCTCTTGTTTGCACCCCTTTGCTTGCACGGGGATTACGAGTCTATCGACTCTTTCATTCAGCCGCGGACTATCGAAGGGGCGCACAATAGCCCCCTGTATGGCAGCACCTACTGTGCCTCGATCCAGTCGCGCAAAGTCCGGTTTATCGTCGACTCTTTACCTTCCCACGCGTATCATCCGATGCCAGATAGCGGACGGAGGTACGGCGCGACCCTGGAAGTCCGGTGGAGAAGAGCGCTTTGGGCGATACGGCGCGTCTGAATGAGAATTTTCCTTGGAAAATTGGCGTGGAATACGTTATTGTTTCTTAAGCTCGTCACGGATGAAGGAAAAGGTAGTATATCGCCAGCGGAGTATTAAGTTACTTGAATAGTAGGGCAAATAGGGGTAAAACCGGGAAGCTAAAGATAAAAGCTCATAACTTTGACATTATTAACCGGTTAACTGTCAATGTATCATATATGATCAAACAAAAATCTGGCCCATTCTGTCAATGTATCATATATGATCAAATGGAATAACTTTGTGATTCACTTAATTTTTCGATGTTGCCAGTTTGGGCACGAATAATAAAAAAGGCCGTGCCAGTTAACTGGTTAACGAAAAAAAGAAATTGAAATTAGGATTCCTTAGAATAAACTCTTTATTAAATAATAGTATATAGCCACTTTTTTTAATACAATAAGAAATACAAAAAAATTACGATTTAAAATATGGTCCGTTTTTACGGTTTTACCCCATGGCCTGGGTAAAACCGGGTACCATATTAAAAAGTGGCCCTAGTACCTATAACAACGGAATCCATCCAATTCTTCAGTGCCCCAACCAGTACAGCGCTAGTGAGCCCACTTACAACAAGCTGTACACTGCACCCAACCCTCATTCAATTTGGATGAACCATAGGATTCTTGGACATAAATGCAAATCTTTTCACGGTCTCCATCACCACTGTTATCATTATCCTTCCGTATTTTGTGTAATTTTGTAGTTTTCTTTCCCTTTAGTTGTAGTCCTTTATTAAGATTTAGTTTAATGTTGATAACTTCTTCTTTTTCGGGTACCCGGTTTTACCCCAGCATACATTTTTGTAAATATAACGAATTATCAACAATACCAAAGCGAAGTACAAACAAACTGTCTTAGTTATTTACACTTTAATATGCAGCAATTAACATAATTCGCACAAAAAAGTACTTACCTGAAAACTATCAAAAGTGTCGAGGTTTCTTAACTATCGAAAATTAGATCAGAGCCTTCAAAAACACACAAGTCGGTATAACTTTAGTAAGGACGCTTGTAACACAATCATCTTTTGTTGGTGGAACAATGCACATCGTGACAATATGTGGCTGCAACGACGCGGGAAAATGTAAGGCCGTTTTAAAAATAATAGCACGTCCCGGTTTTACCCGGATACCCGGTTTTGTCCACATTTCCCCTACTACACAAGTATACAGTATCTACTTCTGTAACGATAAAAGTCCACAAAAGAGAGCTCCCTAAAGCTGTTCCTCGTCCTCCAACGCGATAGATATCACCAACAAGATTTCCTCCACGGATAAGTGATGCACGGAAGGATCGATTACAAGGACGAAGGGCCAAGGGGGTGGTCCAGTTCGCGCGAGGGCAAATCGATTCGAGGATTTGCGGACATCGGGCGGTGGAGAAATCCGCGTGAAGTGGGCAGCCGGGACGAAAGGAGCCGCCGTGGCGTCCATTTGTACGTCGGATTAAGACGTTTGGATTTCGTTCTGTAGGACCGAATGAAAGAAGAAGGAAGCGTCGGTGTATCGAGGGGAGGGTGGAGAAGGAGATCGAGAGGCGCGAGTCATGGTGATCGTACGGCGACCGGCCGACTGCCAGATTAGTATCAGAACCGAAAAGCTTGATGGGAATTAAGACGACGGCGCCCATGTCAGGGTGGTAATGCATCGAACTGATTCGGTCTCGCGATCCGGGAGAGAGAGGGAACGAAGGGGAAGCGCTCCTTTTGCTCTTGCATCGTCGCCCTGTGAGAACGCCTGTCCCGCGGTTATGAGTTCGCGTCTATCGATTCGATTCGCGGAACCCATCGAGCCCGAGCCGCGGAAATTTGCGGCGCTTCGCCCGAGACACGTTCCTACGTAACTTCCAGTCCGAGAGCGTAACTTCCATGATATCGCGAGAGATCGCGGCACCGAACTTCCGTACTTTATGCCCCGTAATTATTATTATCACGTACCGCGGTAATAACACGATGCGAGCACCGTGTGTACTTTAAAAGCAGCTCCCCGAGACCGTTTTCGGCTCGCCTAAAGAGCAGAGAGCAGAGGGAATCGTTCGCTCGGCGATGCACCGTTTCGCCTGGCTGTTATCGTCGCGGTATCTCGCCTGGGAAAGGAAACGCATTCGCGAGGAATATATCGATATTATCGGAAGCACGTGCCGCCGTATGGAAGTCGCCGCGTCAGCGAAATTCGCCGCACGTCGATCGATTTCGCAGCGCGAACGCGCGCCCACGGGAGCGTAGGAGTGGTTCCGGACCTCGGAGACCGGTTTCAAAATGTCGACGATCGGGCCCCCGTTTCCACGACACCCGTGTGCCTGCTGGCAACGTGCGCCGGGAGGCTCGAGGGGACTCAACTATCGACAGCGGCCCCTTCGAGCGCGTAAATCCCCCGCGCGCGCATGCCGAATTGTCGCTCGCGTGAAACGATACGCAAGGGCCCGTGAGCGTAGGGGAGAGTGGGGTAATGGCGAACACCTAAGCGAGAAAGCAAACAGAACGAAAACTATGTGAGATACGAATTTGTTTTTTATTTATAAACATACTCAAACTAGTCCTCTATAAACTGCTCCAACGAATTTTGCAAAAATTTAATAAAAATTAATTAATTCCGAAGGTTAAGGTAATTCCGAATTGTGCGTGGGGTAGTCACGAACAGAGTTACATATCGCAGAAGTCGCACAGAAAGCGCGATTTCAATGGTCAACCCATAAAAAATGTTACTACAACCTCTACCTAATGTATTTTTCAAATTCCTCTTCTTGTGCGTTAGAAAAAAATTGCAATTGGTCGGAATATCGAAAAAAATAGTAAAGGTCGGTTTTTAAACTTTTTTTGTCTGAGACTGTAATGAAAATTCAAAAATCCCTTTTGTAGATTTAAGTAAGTTTTATACATGCTGAAAATTTCATCAAAATCGGTTATCGTTGCTAATCTCAAAGGTTCAAGATTACCCCATCCGAGTTGTTCCTCATTACCCCACGACATCAAAAAATAAAAAAGAATTTATTTCAGAAGTTAGAATCATAATTCAAGCAACGCGTTGGTCACAAAATGTTGGTAAAAAAGTGCTTTATTTCAACTTAAAAAAATCCCAATTGTATGATTAATTCAACAGTTATTACATCCAATTGAAGATGGACAAAATATTACTTGAAACATGATGAAAATAATAAATTGTGTTTATCTTAACCAGCATGAGCGTTTTGTATTTATTACTTTCTGCGCGGCGTTGGATACGACCTAAACTGTTAGCTAGTGGAGACGGAACATCAGTTTTTATTGATTAAAACGCCGTAACCACCGCGTTCCGGATTACCCCGCGTTCGCCATTACCCCACTCTCCCCTAAGTCCCGGCGAAGGAATTCGCGGCGAAAGCGCCTCGCGGCGGGAACACGCGGCAGATCTACGCGACATGTGCCATTCCTGGCACACATTTTCAGATTCGCGTCGCTAATAGCAAGTCCGTAGTTTTGGATAGCCTTGGAGTAGAAAGTCGTGAATGACGGACGGCTTATAAGGGATGCAGACTAATTTATGGAGTGAAAGTGGCGAAACCACTGGAAGCGTCTTCGCCATTAATTATCGAAAGAACCGCCGCTCTGTCCTAAAGCAGAGGATGAATATTCAGGTGACTCTGCGAAGGATCGCGAAAGCAGGAGAGATCCGGCGTGGCCGCGCACGTAGATAGGTGTTCGGCTGCGTGGGCGAGCAAGCGATTGTCTGGCTTGCGCTCCTTTTTTGCGCCTAGATAGCTCGCGGCAAAAATCAGAATAGCTCGGCCGGCTCGCTCGCGGCGGCAACTCGGTCCCCGCGAGCCTACACGGAAAGGGTAGGCAGTGGCGTGCGCGCACGGCGGAGGCGCGTGTAACACGCGTGCACGGTGAGTGCCTCGGTTGAACACGTCGCTTTAATCCGGCGCTGATTTACTTACTGATTTACGTACTTGCCGCACCGGCCAAATAGCGCGCGCGCGAGCGAGACTCGCCGCGGGTTAATGCGTCGACCCTTTTGTCGCGTGTACAAGGTGTAAACCGCTTGTCGTTTGCGCACCGCTTGCTTAACGCCGCTGGGGAACGGCGAGGACTCGCGAACCAGGCGAGCTGGAAGAATGTCGAGGCTTTGGAGAAAGTTACTTCGAGGGCTTTTCATTGGCCACTAGTTTTTGTAGGATGTTTTTCAAGGGAGACTTTTTTGCTCGCAACACGCGGGTCACAGATGTCTGTGGCAATCGTTATTGTTTCATTGGAGGCTTTACATAAAGTACAGGGTCCTGGGTCCTATGAAACCATGTTCAAGAGAGGAACCAGGGAAGAGAGATGGAGGGCAAAGGACTGATAAGCTGAACCAGGGTCGAATAATTTGCGATTACGGTCGTGGTAGCGTGTATCCCGCTGGCGAGAAAGGCTCGAATTGCTGGAACATCCCGAACGAGGCTCACGCTCGAGAGAAAGGCCGTAACGTACCGCGGAACACGTGTTTACCGGCATTTTATTGTTGTAACACGACGAGCGGCAAATATGCAAATGGAGGGCTGGTCCTGTTCCGTTTATCTGTCCACCGAGCACGGTGTTCGATTTTATTTCGGTGCCTCCTGGCGTTTCCTTATTCCAGCCGGGGCGCCGCGGCGCGGCCAATTATGCTCTCTTCCTGCAATCGCTCTGCCTATCACTTACACGGCTGTTTCGTTAACCGCGCGGTTATCATTCCCTCCCTTTCAGCAATTCACATTTTACTGCCGCGACCGGGACTGCTAGAAACGCTTAATGAGGGCCATTAAACGCGACCCGTGGCTCTCGTGCACGCGCGCGACCAATTGTTGCTGGCCCCCTTTTTACATCCCGGCGTCTCGTGTGTTTCACGGCCGTCATTTGTGGCGATAATTCATTCGTAAAAAGCTTAACGATCGGTAGGGGCGAGCCGAAGAGCGGGCCCGACCGCGTGTTATTAAATCATTTCACCGTGAAATCCGGGGAACCTGAGCGCCGCACTTTGTCCCCATCGGCGAGACCGCGGTGTCGTTAATCTCACCTCGCAACGCTCCTTCCCGCCGCTGATAATTGATTACTCAGCTACTCTCATTCCGCGTCACTTTCGTACGTCGCGTTACCACTTAAATTGATTATTGAGATCGAGCTCGGCGCGACGTTTAGCGGAAAGTGGCCATTCAACTGGGATTTCTCGGTCCCCATCCAGCTCCCTTTTGTCTCTTTGCTGTCTCAATCGAACCATCTCTTCGCGGCAATCCGCTTAAAGGTGTGCTCTTACGCAGCTCGCCGCGGAGATCGCAGCACTCCAGGCCCTTGATAAACAAATCTCGTGCTCATCCACGTTTATAGGCATTATCATCGAGATACAAGGGATTTTGATTCTGTATATGAGCATAGTGGAAAACGTGAGATCCCTAGATGCACTAAAACAGAGATCAGCTTCCGGTATGAGTATTTCAGAGACACTTCTGCCATTAATAAATGTCTTCATTGCACCATTAAAATTACAATGGAGAGTAGGCGAGGTTCAGCATTAACTGCTGCTCTACAACCTAACCTAAAAAGTTGTTGATAGATAAGAAATGAAAGAAAACAAATAACACTAAATACAATAAAATAAAATAACTAAGAACTAAGAACAGGGTAATCATAAGAAGGAAGAAGAAGAAGAAGAAAAAGCCATTTACATAGGGAACCGCGAGAGGTTGAAAGAACGAGCACTCAGCTTAAATGCAGCAAACGATGATAGAGAAAGTATATTAGACGGGATGTGGTTATAATAAGTCACTAGAGCGCATGGACAAATTGGAGCACAGCAGATCGTACAGATACCTCGGCGTACCTGTTGCAAGTATCTTATAGACAAGACAGCAGAGATGGAAAATCCATCTCTGCTTCATCTTTAGCCAGCCAGAACGTTGGAAGGAAGGTGTTATGTGATCATACTTACGAACATTATAAGAGAAACGAAGACATGAGTTATGCACACGTTGGACAACAGACAAAAGTGAAGAGGAGAGACACGGACCATACACTACATCAGCATAGTCAAAAATGGAAATAATTAAGGCTTGACATAACAAGAGCTTTGTGTTAGTCAGGTACCTATGTACTCTGGTCAGAAAATGCAGTGGTTCATCAATTAGCCCACGGTATGAAGCTTCTCAGACTATCGTTACGATTTAGATTCTGGAATCTAGATCCTCGAAGGGGACCATCCCAGAAGCCCGTCCTTCTTCGCGGAATAAGGCGTTGCCCTAAGTTCGTTGCATCTGAATATTTACAACGCATAAAATCATAGGTGCACCGTATCATCACAGGATGCAAGCTGCTGCTCGCGGAGGAACACGCGAAACCGAAGAGGCCAAAGGGAGCAAAACCGTTGGCAGATCGAGCGCGCAACCGCGCCCGGTTGCCCCAAAATTTCAGGCTCCTCCGACAATTTTCGAGGCGCATCAAAAAGTACACGATAACGCCGGCAACCGTGCGCGGCATGTAACGTGCAATCTCGCCTGCGAAGTTAGGCGAGCAGATTACAAATAATTAATTCCAACGGACACGACGAACACTGTCATAAAGCCGCAGCTTCACCTGGCCGCGAACGAAGTATGTAAAATTTGGATACCGGTAGCTGGATCCTGCCAGAAAGATCCAGAGATCTGTTGCAGATGCGTATCGCCGGGCTGGAGGCATCAATCTACGTCGTCACGTAATTTCCAAGCCGGAGTATTACAATTTGAATAACATCGTTCCCAGACGGTTATTACAATAATGTAATGTATTAAAAAATTGTTTTATCTCGCTCCAATCGTTTCTCCGGCCACCTTTATATCATTCCATCTCTTTTACAGCCGACTGATTTATCTCTGTTGAAATTACATCGTTACTTCGCTCCTAATTGGACAATTTCTTACTTCATATTGTATTAGAATAAACGCACAGTGCGTCGAGCACGCGACGCGTTAAAAAAAAATAGCAGACACCGTTAAACATCATAATCTGTCTAATCACACGGTAGGAAAACCTATACTTTTGTCGCGTAAAGGGTTCTAGACAACTTGCAATATTCGAAAGGAACGCAATTTGCGACACATATCCGTCGGCGCCAGTAACATTCGTTCTACGTTCCAGCTTCTAGGTAAAAAAATATTCTACCCTTTAATACTAACACAATCTCGGATTCTCCATGAGAAACGCTACCTATTCCACGACCGAGAGTAGGGGAGACCGGGGCAAGTTGATACAGAGGCAGGTTGATACAGACGAATTATCTCGACACTGTACAGGGTGTCCCATCTAAGACTGGACAGCGGGATATCTCCGAACGTATTGGAGATAAAAAAATGAAAAAAATATGGCATCGCATGGTTCGAAGGGGCTGATCTATTAGCGCGAACGAATTTTTTTTTCGATTATTATTTTAAAAGATACGATGGTCAAGTTCTGTTTTTCAAATGGAACTATTTTTTCTGAACACCTGAGTTGATAGTGCGTTCCAAGACAAATTCAATGAGCATTAATGTATACACTTGATTTCCACTGGTTTTTGAGATATTGCGCTTGCAAATTCACTGATTTTCCCTGGAAAAAAGCCTGCTGAAATAGCAAGGACAGTGGACAGTCTAGCTGACGCGACGGGTTGCCTTGCCTGTTGAAACCTATACCTACCTGCTAAAGGTCTACGTCAGAAATGGCAGGCCCAAAGGCTGGACAATTCTTTTCCGCCAGAAATGCCACTTAGGTAGGTACATCTGCGGTATCGAGAAGCGCACCGTTACTTTTATTTCGCACTTGCTTCTACGCTCGGATGGCCGGTTCTTCTTGGAGGGATGCAAGCTCGATTGGTTAGGTTAGGAGGTGTGAAAGTTACTAGACTAAATTTCAACTATAGGGAGCAGATTATATTAGAACCAATCGGATTTGCATCCCTCACAAACGGCTGCTCTCTTGAAGAGGCCCTCTTCACAGCAATACCTCCTCCCCAATGCCCACCTTCTCTCGCATGGAATACGTCAACGCATGCTTTTCTTTTAATATTGAAGCTCGTGTTTATACTCGAGAGGACCACGCGTCGACAGCGGGCTACCCCTTTTCTTCCTGTGTCTCTCCACGAGGAGTATCAACGGTGGATTGTAGGAGCGTAGATGTTGGGATGCTAGTTATTGAATTCAGGAGACGATAGAAACACTTTATTACAAAACACACATGTGCTATAATAAATGATCGAACTTGCGCCCCACTTCGCGCAGACCGATTACAGGGTGATTGGCTCGGTACGCCTAATCCGCCTCGCAACCGTGACAAGGTCAAGCCAAAAGGTATGAATCCTGGGTCCTTTTTCCGAAGGAAGCCATAAAATTCGATGGGCACTGCGGGGTGTTGTCGTCCCAGCCACGGGATGAAACGCAGAATTACCCTGTTTCTGTTTCAGAAATAAAATAATTCTTTATTCTTTATCGTATGGATATGGAAGTGTCGCCGATGAATTCCTTGTGGTTTTCCGATGAAAATCATGCCAAATGTCGCGTAAATCGGACTACCTTTACATAAGGAATACAAATAGCTTGTGTCAAAGTAGTCCGATTTGCATGATATTTCGTATGATTTTCATCAGAAAAACACAAGGAATCCATTGGCGTCACTTCCATATCCATGCGATAAAGAGTAAAGAATTATTTTATTTCTGAAGCAGAAACAGGGTAGTTCTGCATTTACGCCTCTCACCACGTGGGCAGGGACAACACCCCGCAGTGCCCATCGAATTTTATGGCTTTTTTCGGAAAAAGGTATGCATCCCCGGCCGACCGCGGCAAATCGGGGTCGGCGCATCGTAGTCGAGGGGTGACATCTGTTTCAGAAATAAAATAATTCTTTATTCTTTATCGTATCGCAGGGGAAGTGACGCCGATGGATTCCTGGCGTTCCGTCGATTAAAATCATACCAAACATCATGCAAATCGGACTACTTTGACACAAGCTAGTTGTATTCCCTATGTAAAAATAGTCCGATTTGCACGATATTTGGCATGATTTTCATAGGAAAACCACAAGGAATCCATCGGCGACACTTCCATATCCATACGATGAAGAATAAAGAATTATTTTATTTCTGAAACAGAAACGGGGTAGTTCTGCATTTACGCCCCTCAACACGTGGAGCAGGGACAACACCCCGCAGTGCCCATCGAATTTTATGGCTTTTTTCGGAAAAAGGTATGCATCCTTGGCCGAACGTAGCGAGTGGAGGTCGACCCCCGCAGTCGAGGGTGAAATTGTGAAATATTCATTTAAGCGGATTAAGAAATTCTTTATTTTTCATCGTATGGATATGGAAGTGTCGCCGATGGATTCCTTGTGGTTTTCCTATGAAAATCATGCCAAATATCGTGCAAATCGGACTACTTTTACATAGGGAATACAACTAGCTTGTGTCAAAGTAGTCCGATTTGCATGATGTTTGGTATGATTTTAATCGACGGAACGCCAGGAATCCATCGGCGTCACTTCCCCTGCGATACGATAAAGAATAAAGAATTATTTTATTTCTGAAACAGATGTCACCCCTCGACTACGATGCGCCGACCCCGATTTGCCGCGGTCGGCCGGGGATGCATACCTTTTTCCGAAAAAAGCCATAAAATTCGATGGGCACTGCGGGGTGTTGTCCCTGCCCACGTGGTGAGAGGCGTAAATGCAGAACTACCCTGTTTCTGCTTCAGAAATAAAATAATTCTTTACTCTTTATCGCATGGATATGGAAGTGACGCCAATGGATTCCTTGTGTTTTTCTGATGAAAATCATACGAAATATCATGCAAATCGGACTACTTTGACACAAGCTATTTGTATTCCTTATGTAAAGGTAGTCCGATTTACGCGACATTTGGCATGATTTTCATCGGAAAACCACAAGGAATTCATCGGCGACACTTCCATATCCATACGATAAAGAATAAAGAATTATTTTATTTCTGAAACAGAAACAGGGTAATTCTGCGTTTCATCCCGTGGCTGGGACGACAACACCCCGCAGTGCCCATCGAATTTTATGGCTTCCTTCGGAAAAAGGACCCAGGATTCATACCTTTTGGCTTGACCTCGTCACGGTTGCGAGGCGCATTAGGCGTACCGAGCCAATCACCCTGTAATCGGTCTGCGCGAAGTGGGGCGCAAGTTCGATCATTTATTATAGCACATGTGTGTTTTGTAATAAAGTGTTTCTATCGTCTCCTGAATTCAATAACTAGCATCCCAACATCTACGCTCCTACAATCCACCGTTGATACTCCTCGTGGAGAGACACAGGAAGAAAAGGGGTAGCCCGCTGTCGACGCGTGGTCCTCTCGAGTATAAACACGAGCTTCAATATTAAAAGAAAAGCATGCGTTGACGTATTCCATGCGAGAGAAGGTGGGCATTGGGGAGGAGGTATTGCTGTGAAGAGGGCCTCTTCAAGAGAGCAGCCGTTTGTGAGGGATGCAAATCCGATTGGTTCTAATATAATCTGCTCCCTATAGTTGAAATTTAGTCTAGTAACTTTCACACCTCCTAACCTAACCAATCGAGCTTGCATCCCTCCAAGAAGAACCGGCCATCCGAGCGTAGAAGCAAGTGCGAAATAAAAGTAACGGTGCGCTTCTCGATACCGCAGATGTACCTACCTAAGTGGCATTTCTGGCGGAAAAGAATTGTCCAGCCTTTGGGCCTGCCATTTCTGACGTAGACCTTTAGCAGGTAGGTATAGGTTTCAACAGGCAAGGCAACCCGTCGCGTCAGCTAGACTGTCCACTGTCCTTGCTATTTCAGCAGGCTTTTTTCCAGGGAAAATCAGTGAATTTGCAAGCGCAATATCTCAAAAACCAGTGGAAATCAAGTGTATACATTAATGCTCATTGAATTTGTCTTGGAACGCACTATCAACTCAGGTGTTCAGAAAAAATAGTTCCATTTGAAAAACAGAACTTGACCATCGTATCTTTTAAAATAATAATCGAAAAAAAAATTCGTTCGCGCTAATAGATCAGCCCCTTCGAACCATGCGATGCCATATTTTTTTCATTTTTTTATCTCCAATACATTCGGAGATATCCCGCTGTCCAGTCTTAGATGGGACACCCTGTATATATATAGCTCCTTGTGTGTGAGATATGTGAAGCTTCTTGATCAATTCTTTACTACGATCTAGCGTACGTCTGTGTACCTTGACTTTAGTAATCCATTTTTAACTGTCTTCGTTTCTATAGAGAAAAAGTAAATAGTTGTGTTCACTTTTCAATCCGTCTTGAGACGGGATAGAGAATTTTATCACTCATATTAATTGGGCATAACATTGAGTCCTTTGAAGGTAAGGGAATTACGTTTTGTTATTTTGTTTATATGCTCTACATTTGTTTATGGAGATGTTTATATATAATCACTTCCTGTGGGGTAAGTTGATACGTTTTCTCTGGGGCATGTTGATACTCATGGGGAGTGTATCAATTTTTCCCGACTACTTTTAATTGGATTTTTCCTTTTATTTCTGGGAAGATGGTACGAAATTATGTCAGGAAAACGAATCGCAGAAAAATATCACAAAATATTTTTCAAAAAGCGTGTGTTGGTGTAGAAAAGGAGTCAAAGCGCCAGAATATACGGAATAGATAAAATAGCTTTATTAAGATACATTAATAAAAAGAAGCAAGCACCTCATATTAAAGTGGGATATTCCAGACATCCATCTTTTACTCATTAAACGGCTATTTTACAGATGTATCAACATGCCCCAGAGCAGTATCAACTTGCCCCGCATTGGGGTAAGTTGATACATTTTACCTTCGTCCAAATAACATCTTCTCATTCATTTTGTATGTATTTTCTCAACATTTCATTTACAATATTTTAAAGACGAAAGACCAAAGTATATTTTAGCGTATTTGTTATTAAGTAATTAATTCAAACAAAAATGAAAAAAATTGAAAACTGAAAAACGTATCAACTTGCCCCGGTCTCCCCTATACCTACACGAATAACTCATCGCTCGTCCACGACCGCCTCTCCAGCGCGGGGATGACAATTTGAGGAATCGCGTGAAGATTGACCATGCACGTTCGCAGAGTTTTCGCGTGCCCGGTGCTCATAAGCAGCAGCGGTTAGCTCACCTCGAAATCCGTTAGCCGGTTAAGCGACCCGGGACACCTCGCAGCGCGTTTGCTCGGATATTGAAACGTTCTACCAGGGTCCTCGATCATTTGTACTCCCCTATCTGGCGCATTTATCTCGCAACGGGCGAGGACCTCGGAGTCGAACGGTAATCGAACCACCTCGTTATCACCCGCTCCCGCGGCATCTAAGCTCCCCCCGTGGATCTTTATCGTCGCGGGCGATTCGCGACGTAAGAGCAGAGGCGTCGCATCGATCAGCGTTTAGCTCCTTCATCAACGTCCCAGCCGCGTCAGGGCTCTATTTACTTTCACCAAACGCTGCCGTGCAGCGCGCGGCCCGTGCGTCGACGGCAGCGTGGCGCGATCCGAACGGCCGAATACTAATTCGACCGGGCGAGAGGCCACTTTCCGAGATACAGATTCGATAACCCCCGCTGGGGGGAGGAGGGGGCGATCGAGCGTACCTTGCGAAACGTTTACCCCGAAAGAAACTGCGGTTCAGGTGGGTTGGGTAGGGAGGCGAGCGAGGGGCCAGCAGAAAGAGGATAGAAAGAAGGGACTTACGCTGATAAACACGTGTAGCTTTTAGCGAGGCATCCCGAAGATTGTATCTGCCGTAAAATATGCCCTCCGAGGACAATATTAACTGCTTCGTGCTTCTGCAGCCTATCTCTGCCCCCTCGCGACACCGTCCACCATCCACCCTCCCCGTGCTCGCGGTGCACGCGCTACGGCGACGCGCGAACCCTCCGGGATTCTTCGGCCGCCGTTGAATTATCGCCCGTCCGAAACCTCCGCGGCAACGCGCCGGTAATTAAGCGGCTTTAATTATTATTATTCGTTGCACGCGGGTGGCGGCACCGCGTCCGCTTTATGACCCCGCGTGCCTTTGACCTTGCTGGACGACGAGGGGTATTTTTAACGCGGCTAAGGGACCTCTATCGGGGAATGCGAGAGGATCGCCTGGATGGACCGCGCCGTGGCTCCTAGCTGCCTCGGGATACCTACCGATAGGCGAGGGAAGCGACTGAGTTTCGGGGATCGGGTAGTGTTTTTACCGTTATATGTCTAGGGAAGACCGGGGTTAGTTGTGACATTTTGTAGTTTTTTGTTTTATATTTTTTTGCATTCCATATTCAATACTATTAATGACTGTCACTTAAAGTACGTAGGTACTTTCCTCCACAGTTGACCTAGCGGTATCTGCATGCAATTAAACGAAAACCATGACTTCGAAAAAAACATTTTGATAGTCGAGATATGTATCAACGTGCGTCGAGTAGGGGCTAGTTGCGAAAGGGTGAAATTTTACGAAAAAAGGCTAATTATGAGTAATATAATTATATTTTCTTAGACAAAATAAATTTATCGATTGTAGGAATCTATTACACTAAATATACAAAAAAATTATGAATAATCATTTAGCGCGAAGCTACTACAGTGGCTCGTAATAACGAAAGGGTTAAATTAACAAATTCATTACTAAATACAATGTAACAACATGCCTCTTGTCTTATGTAACAACTAGCCCCGGTTGCCACCATGGTGTACAAAATGCTATAACTTCATACCAGTTTGGTATATTCTTATTTACTGGTGACGAATCTGTAGCACGGATTCAAACCTGGTAATATTAATTTACATACATGTATGTGACTGTTCCATCAAAAAGATTGAATTAGAAAGAGAAAAGTTACTATCAGTACCGAAAACACAAAAAATTGTAATAACATTGCAACGCGTGAACCGATTAAAAGAAAACACCATACACAACTGCGTATGGTTGAAACACACCAGCCACTTCATTTTCAAAGTGATAGATCCAAGCAACAAAATTTAAACTGCTTTCTAACAACCTGCCCCTGCCACATCTAGCCCCGGCTTCCTCTACTCCGCGGCTTTCAATTCAAGGCGGATGCAAAATCTGTGAACAAGGAAGATTATCACCGCGGAAAGCAGAGTGGAATTCGATAGCGTCCGACGGTGAAAATCGAAAGGCCAGCCGACGAGGGGCTAGTCGCCTGGGGCGTCCCAAAGCTTCCGCTGGGCACTGGACGTCACGAGATCGCAGCAGCCAGATATGCCCGCGAGCGGAAGAGAATAAAAAGCGCGAGGAGGCAACGGCAGGTAGAGACAAGGTAAGAAGGGTGTCGTCTCCGTGCAGATAAGCTCGCCCCCGCGCCGGAATAAGAAGTAACCTCTCGCGGCAAGCGGCGATCCTCCGCGGCGATTGCGCGGCCAAGTGAAACTTTATTGGCACCTCACCGCTGGAAGAAGTTGTCGGGCGAGAGGTCCATCGCGCGTTCGTTTCCTCTTTTTCTCGCCCACCGAGGCGGGACCGGCCGGGAGCGGATCGCCGCTGCATTAATAAGCGCGTATCAACGGCTCATCTATGGAATCTCGCGTGCGCAACGATGACGTACGGACCCGTTCCAGCATACTGATGTCATTGCACGGCGCCGCCATAACTTGCCGGGGCCCCGTTCCCCGTGTCTTTTCACGGGGCGTCCGCGGAGAATGCCAACCGATTACGCCCGCTGATAGGAAGAGCCGGTAGCGCGGCTCCGAAACCGATGCCCCGAACTAACCGGGAGGATTCTCGCGCGGAACACAGGGCAAATAAACCGTTACGACTCTGCGATTCCATTCCGCGCCGAAGCGGCGATTCCTGGCTTTTATTGCTGTCATACCTTCGTCCCTCTCTTTACACGCTTGGGGGTGTGAAAAGCATAACACTGTTTCACCATGGGAACGTGTCTCATTCGAGCCGAGATCTTTTCCATAAATATCCATTCTCGCGGATAGGATGATAAAGCCTCTCGGGTAATTTAAGATAAGATTCTGTGTCTATCCCTCTTTGAAATCACCTGGCTGCTACGAGCCAGACGCAGCAGGAGAGCGCAGCGGACGCGAAAGTCCTTTCACCGGTGCAGGCGCCATTGGCAGGCTAAAGTTTCTGTACCACGACTCGCGCGAACGGGAGAATTCATTTCTGAGGAGAACCGTGTGGTTAATTCGAAACGAGGCGGAGGATGAATGGAGAGAGATGGGACGAGCTTTCTTTCCGATGGGGGAAGAAGCGTGGACGTCGTCTACGGGGGAACGAGTTAAAAGTTGTTCCCTCGCCGGGTTTTATAGGCGGTTCATCGCCGAGTGGCAGGTGGAGGCGTATATACGTGCGTGTTCGCGCGCACACAGCGGGAGGAGGGAGAAAAAAACGGGGGAGGGACAGGGGATGAGGAAAAGGAATAGGTGGAGGAGAGGTTTATATACGCGCGCGGATATAGGGAGGCACTGCGATTGCGCTCTCACGACGATGATGACCGTGCACGCCGGCATGAGTTTGCTTCTTTTACGCGTTCATAATTGAGATAATCTTGAGCGAGCGAGAGGAGGACCGGAGGTATGTGGATTTTTCCGATCGACCACTTCCTCTCGTTCGTCGGGCCGTTACGTGCCGATGACGATCGTTCGCGGCTTAAATCGCGAATTTATGGAAGTGTGGAAGCCCCGGAGACTGGCGCTGGCGCAGTCTTTCTGGCTTGTGAAGGCGGAGGAGCGTGGTGGCTCGGCGAGATTGGATGCGCGTTTACGGGGATCGTGGACGGTTAGGAAACAATTCACGCGGAATTGGAAAACTATTCGGGTACAAAGTAGCAAGGGTATATTTAGCGAAATAGTCTTCGAGATATTTTATCCGCTTGAAAGGGGAATACTTTCGAAAGTTTGGAAAAATTCGTGATTTTCAACGCTCTCTCATTAGAGAAGCTGAAAGCCACCATCTCCGTTTTGATTGCCGCGGGTAATAACAAGTAATCAATATATGTATTCATTGAGTTGTCCAAGTCACCGTAATTACATGGAGCCCCCTGTACCTCGAGCGATTAATGCGCAATTTGAAACGAGAAAACATCGTTTAAGCGGGGAATGCAAGGCTCGTCGTTTCAGTCATGAATATTTCAATGTACTGAATCTCCATGGTACTGCAGGCTGACGTATTCAGAATTCATTTTCATAACTCCCATGTGACATCCGTGAACTCGTTGGCAAGAACCCCTCTGGCTAAGTCGGACACATAAAGTTAGCGCTATCGATGATGACTGTGTCATTAACACTTCTGACCTGAAAGTCAGTCCACCGAGGCGAGGAGTTTCTACACTGCGTTTGCTACTCTGAACGCTAGAAATACAGCTTGCATTGAATCTTGAATCTTAAAGTATGAATATCTTGTCAAGTACCTTATTAATCCAAAAACGGGGGACTCGTTTGATGCGTAATTATAACTGATTCTCATTCAGTTAATTATGGCTAATTGATTGGGGCACATGACTGAACATTTCGAAGATACCGAGGCAATGGAGAAGAGAATAAGTCATGGACTTCAATGTGTCTAATGATGCAAAGGCAACAAACAAGAATCAGAGTCTTGGATAGACTCGACCAGCGTTCTAATCCATCGCTCTTTGCAGTCGTAGAATAGATGCAGTCCGTGTAGGCAAGGCGAAGGAGTCAAGGCAGCTGCCTTCAGGAGATGGGACGCGGCTCCTGTACACGCAGTCAACCAGCAACTCTCATTCAAGCTTGACAGGTTGGACTATGGAGGATCCAGGAGGGCGAAGAATCACAAACTTTCGCTGATTAAATGTGGCGTCCAACCCTTACACTTACCATCATAGTTTCAGTCTTCGAGATGGAATTAGGTCCTTCACTTTACTCTATGCTCGCAGTAAGCAAAAATCGTCTACTAGATTCTAGAATAAGCTTCTTCTGACCAGAAGCTTCAGGATTTCAACGATTCTGTTCATACGATCCACAATCGAACAAGCATTCTACTGTCAGATCGCCCCGAAGATGTTGGTGATCGGTCCACATGAGAACCACGATGATTGGACCCAATTACAGGTGGCGCGGGCGTGCTCAGGACGTTCTTGTGTCCCTGTCCGAGGCGCAGCTCGCGTTCGAACCATCCTCTCTCCTCTCCTCGCTCTGCTGCCCCGTTTCTCTCACTCTGTCCCTCTTCCCCTGCGGTTCGACGGTGCCCGTAAGGTCCGCCTATGCCGTGTACGAGCCTGCATGTCTCTTGGCAGGTGTATACACGCATTTCCCCCCTCTGGCCACCCCCCCTTCCCAAGTGCTCTCCTTCCTGCACTCCTCTTCCTTCTCCCCGAGCGCCATCACCTTTCTCCACCGCCCGCACCAAAGGAAATTAAACCCCACTTAAGCTCGCTGATTATCGTTGTCACGTACGAGCTGCGTTCGCCGCGAGTGCTCGTGGAACGAGGCAGCGTTCTGCCGTGGCAAAAACCCCGCCCGGCCAACCCGACCGGCAAAAACCTGGACGAAGGAGGAGAACGACGGCGACGAGGAGTGGCCCGCGAGGGAACGACCGTTTCCCTTCCGTCAAATTGAATTTTGATCCAGGCCATGGTTAAAACGACCAGCCGCTAATTTCCTTCCTCTTCAACCGGACTCGGCGATGCCACCTCGATTTTAGACGAAAAGTTTCGTGGGCTTCTTCAACTTCTCTTGGAGATATAGCTATTCTTCAAAAACTGGTGAAGTAATTAACTTGAATACTGCGTTAATCTAATTTTTATTTATTTTCCTTTTATATTAAGGACTCGAAATAAAAGGGAGGAAGTTTTAATTATGGGATTTTTCCTTTGTTTTCATGTTAGATACCAGCTTCTCTATTCTATTTAGATTGGGGCTTGATTTAGAAAGGATGATTTTGATCGTGTTTGATGAATTGGTACGGTTGATGAAGCGGAGTGTACTGCGTGGAAGAAAATATGTGACAAGAGAGAAGCTGAGGATCTCGAGGAGGAGAACCAATGGTATTTTCACTGCCTTAAACTGAATTTCGATGGAAGCAAGTGTTTCGAGATAGCCGTGTCACGAGCGTGCACAGGTCAGCTCAGAAACAAGCTGCGGATACATTGTTAAGAAGGAATTCCGTGGTCTCGCTGGGTAGGTCGCATGGATCGCAGGAGAATGTCACGTACCGTCTGTCCTCTTCCTAGTACCTCTGTCCCACAGCCTCTTCCCTGAATTTAACAAATTTTCTAAAGTCCTTACCCGCCATCTAAATTCCTTAATACGATCCCACCGGAATCGATAAACACTGCGTTCAAGATTCGCAATCACGAGATAAACACAAACAAAATAAAATCCTCTTCCCTCGCGTCAAATAAACCAGAACCCACCAAAACCCCCGGAATATTAATTCTCAACGAAAGTCCTCGCTATCGAAATTCCAGCAGAGCCACGAACTCAATCAAAGCCGCGACACTCGGCGCTCTTAAATCATCCTCGCGGGGTCGTCCCGAAATTAATTACCCGGCTGCGGAGGCGCGGAAGGGGCGAGAAAGAGGCACGCAGGGTCGAGCGGAAGAAGGAGTGATGGGAGAAACAAAGGTGGGGGACATGCAGAAGTGCGTGGAGAAATCACGGTAAGGAGAAAGAGCGATAGATAGGGCTGGTACGGTGGGCAGGGTAGGAAGGATGGCGAAGTGGGGGGCAGCGTATCAAGGTGGATGGTTCGGTATAATGAATTCCACCCTCAATGGGTAATCACGGGCCTCGCTCGATTACCCGTCTCTCCCTCTCGGGCACGATAGAAAGGACCAGAGCATTCGTCGGCTGGAGGGAGAGGAACGAGGAAGGGGTGGCTCTGGTTCGGGGCCCTTGGAATAGCACTTAGGGCCCTATACGTGCCTCGGATGATACCCTACAAGGTAGCAGGAACGGCAGCCGACGCTGCCGGCGTGGTAATGTTTTAGTGCACGGAGGCGGAGGCGTGCTCTGGTAGTTAGGTTCGCCTTCACCGTCGTTTCACCATGTATACAGGGTGAGTCACTGTAGCTTAGCGCCTCGAGTAGGCCCCTCAGTGCTGGTATTAGGAAAAAATGTAGATGGGAAGACAGGTTCCTCGTGGAGGTATCAAGACTATCAAGTACCCGAATACTACTTTTTACCAATCTTGGGGTTTGTAGGATTCTAAGATCATATTTTTCCTTCTGTAGTGTTACGAGCGATGCAGAAAATGCAATCTTGAGATGATCCAAGCCGACATTCACAGTCAAAGTGTCTTTCGAATTCCTTTCCGCGGCATTTTATCTACTGTAAGCAGGTCTGACACGATTGTGGGTGAGAGTGCTGAGGTTCGCGGCCACCGCAAGGTCATATCATTATAGGTCACTGAACTCTTCTTTTTAAAGAATCACTTTCAAGTATCCAATGCGCCTCGGTGAACATGACATCCTCTTGCTTCGAGACTGTCGCGTAACATGATAAATAAAGGAGCTACTTGAGGTGCTAGGCTACTGTGGCTCACCCTGTATATTCGTGGACCAGTGGTGCTGGCGTTGTTGTTGTTGTTATTGCTGGTGCAGTGGACGGTGCATCGAAGGGGGCAACGTGCACGCTATCATTAGGAGAAGCAAGAATGAGGGGACGGTAGGAGGATGGATGAGATGGACGTCCCCCCCCTCGCTCCTCGTCTTCGCCCTTATTCTTCCTCCTCTTCTTCTTCTGCTGCTGCCGTTGCCTCTCCTCCGAGTCTTATATGCCAGAGGAACGTCGGTAGCTGAGTCGCGCCTCGGGCTACGGCTCTTTTATATGTGGAGCAACCCTCTCCTTCCTTTCTCCGCGTCGACCTCGGTAGTCTCGTTTCTTTCTCCGCCACGGTCCTCCCCCGAGGCTCGCGTACTTCGCTGCAACTTCGCCATACTCGCGCGGTGTCTTAACGGAACCCTCCCGAATCGGCAGCGAAACGTGCTTTGCATTGTCAAGCATTTCGGAGACAAGATTGATGAGTGGACGCTCGTGTTAGAAATAAGGGTAAAAGAAGAAATAAGAGTAGGTATTTGCTGGTTTAAAATCGGGAATCCACCTGGAAGCTAAGCTAAGCTATGATAACCTATGTCCGGCTGTGATATAAAATATGAAACATAAAAAGCATATCACAGCTTAGCTTTTGATGAAAACGATTCCATAAGGATGTAGATATTGAAGCTTTTTTTAACTTAGCATTGCAAATAGTGTAAATTGAATTTCGACCGTATAAAATTGTTCTAATTAGAAGAAATAATTTCGGCGCACTGGTTCCGTCTATTGAATAATTAAATTAATCATTCAAAAGTGACATCTAACACCGGGCTTCAGCTGAGAACTAAGTTAGCTATGCTACGCAATGCTAAGTTCTAATTAGAAGAGATGATTTCGGAGTACAGATTCGGTCTATTGAATGATTAATTTAATAATTGTGCTGGAGCCCAGTGTTAGATGTCACTTTTCCCTTCCCCACGATCACACCTGAATATTATACAAAATGCTGTTCGAAATCCTATCGACAGCAAGAAACACACGCCAACGGATTACCTCAACCGACGTGTTCACGGCGAAGCCAGCCTTCATTTCCACCCATCCTTTATCAATTTTACGGCTGAAGAGCACCCTGGAGGACGGGCGTCGTCGGCCCCGATTAAATGTAAATCCTAATCAGCCGGTGCACAAGAGCGTTGCGGGGAGCTTTGTTTCCTCGCTTTGGTCTGGGCTGATTACAGGTCGCATGTCCAGCAGGGGGCTGGTTCCCGAGCATTTTTTATCGTCCCGGGCAGAAGTCCAGATGCGTGGGCCTAATGCAACGGCAGCGGGCATCGAGGAAACAGTAAAACCGCCGCGATGGGGGAGAGGAGCCGGGTAACAGAGAACACGTACGCACGCGAAGGCGTCTCGGGACGAAAGTGTGCGTGGGTATCTGGCGGAGCGCGCGAAGCGCAAATATCCCGTTTTAAAGCGTCGTTTGCATATTGCCCCTCGAGGCGGCGCGTTTTTGGCCGGCCAATAACTGTGGCCTGCCACTTTCCACTTGGCTATTTCTTTCTCTCCTCGTCTTACCTCCTTTCGGCCCTGCGCCCGTTTCCCAGCTTCTGAGTCCTCTTCCCCTGCCTACGTCGATCCTCTTCGTCCCTCCCCGGTGCCGCGTACACGCGCGTCTGCCCGTGCGCTGCGTGCCTCCAGGTGGATCGTTCCAGCGCCGATTTCTCGGAGCGAACGCGTCGAGGAGATCGACAGATCCGCGGGGTGGTTTAGTCGATCAACCTCCATCACGCACGTCGGGCTCATTCTGCTTCTCAGGCCAGGCCAACTCCGCGGCCATTCACGCGATTTCCATTCATCCAGAGCGAACCGGATGGTCTGGGTCTGGTCGATATGGTTCTTTAAAAACCTTCGCTGATTGCCGAGTGTGGGGGAGATCGAGAAAGAGAAAGGTGCAGGCTGCCAATTCGCGATTGAACTTTTACCTATGGTCCAGAGTCTCGAAGGTGGGTATAGACTTTTTGTGGACGCCCCGGTAAATCAGCTGCATTTTCATGGCACAATTCCTCGGAGATGGTTGATCGTAAGGTAGAAGCACTTAGACACGATAGATCGTTTAACGAAGCTTAACATTTTCTCTGTATCGCCTCGTGGCCGTTCGTCGTATTTCAGGATTAACCCGCGATGAACTTTTCTAACCGGATAGATACTTACACGTGAACATCTTCAACGTCCCGTGGCCGTGGACGGTCATAAATCCGTACAATAGCGTCCACGTGAGCTTTGTGTATGTATAGGGTGGTCTAAAAAATGGGTTACAGGTTACGTGGATTACGAAAATCGACTCTGATGGGGGTAAAATGTGAAGGAGAATTTAAAAGTTTTAAGCCAGATTTTTATTTTGATTCTTTATGAAAGATTCTCTGTCTAAAGTTTCGTGGAATCCAAAGAATCCAAAGGAAACTTGAATAAATAAATAATTGAAGTCTAGAATCCGAGGTATCCTTCTGGTTCCACCTCTCATTTTTATTCGAGACGGATAACATTGAATTTTGCAAGGGAAAGTGTACGTCATAAAGTACCTATACATAGGTAATAAACAAAATGAGCTGTATTGCTATCAAGGTTGATTCACCGATCTGGATTAAGGGGGCTAATTCTAAGTAGGCAGTCAAATCACTCGAAGATCAAGTATTTTTTAATTAATTACAAGAAGATGAATACAAATTGTGACTAAGTAGTGGTTTGTGGCAATGCTCATTAATACTATAAAGTGTAAAAAAAATTAAAACACGGTATCATTTTTCTGTTTCCATTTACCTGGAAGATAAATATCAGGCACACCACCGCACGACGAATTTTGCACGAAGTTTTGAAGGATCGTGCGTAACTCGCATAGGGTAGATGTCCCTATTACTGCCAGTGTCCATATTACTGCCACTTCATTTATTTTGCTTAATAAAAATGTAACGTATAAAGAATAATGCACAACAATAATATTATTATTAAATTGGGACTGTTCTGATTATTATTAATATTATTTTTGTACACTATTCTTTATACGTTACATTTTTATAAATCAAAATAAATAAACTGGCAGTAATAGGGACACTGACAGTAAAAGGGACATCTACCCTATTTATTATTAAAAAAAAATACTGCAACATCTTCAAAGATGCATAAAAACATTATCCAAACTAACCATTTTTTTAAAAAAAATGCCCAAATTATGCTATGTCTTTAGTCCCAAAAATATGATTCCCTCTTAAGTCAGCACCGTTTTCCCATTTGTTCACGTGCCATATTTTCCAAAATTCATGTACCCACTTCCTGGCTCACCAGGTATATAAACAGCCAGCAGGTCGTTGGATGCGAGGCGTAATTATAATAGAAAGGGGAAACCGAAAAACGGCCGCGGTCGCGGTGTCACGACCCAGTGATTGCGCGACAGGCCGCTGGGTAATTGTGACTAATAGCCGTGCTAATGCTTTTAACGAAGTGAACAATGAGCGTCAAACGGCGCTGGCGCGTTTCAGCTCTGCCCCCTGCGCCTCGACTCTCCGTCAGCCGTTCGACTTTTTCGCTTTCATGCCGAAACGAGGTTGCCTGTCCCGTCTAATCACGCCTTAAACAGCCCAGAACAAGTCGTCACGCTCCGTGTCGCCACACTCCCGTCCCTGGTTCCCAGAAAACTGTATGTCGCCGATTTTTCCCACTCCGCTCTAAATTTTATTCGCGGCCCTCGACTCTCCGCCCGTAAATCAACCGCGACAGCGGTGGACCCAGCGAATCGACGCGATTTCGCCAATGACGCGCGACAGAATCCATATTCTCGTTATAATTCACTTAGCGACGCTCGACGAGCAGGCTTTTAGCAGCGATAACGGATTTACTGTTGGATTTCGAGCCGCGAGTGTAATGGACGTTAAGAATAGACATTGGCATGACCTTACTAATTCGGCTATTATTCCCAACAACGCTCGCCCGCGGCTCTGACTCTCCGTTTTTGGCGCTTTCGAGCAGCGAACGGTCGTGAGCGGGATTCGATAGCATGGTAGGACAGCAAACGTTTTGTAACCATCTTATTCTGCTTAAATTCTTGAACCTCACGTAAGTACTTTCTTCAAGTCCTCTGTTCTAAAACTTCATCTGTTTCTTCTTCATACAGTCCATGTAGGGTGGATGTACCGTTTGTGGCCATTGCACTGTTTTTGGCCATGTGCATAATTACCTTATTTTTAAATTACTTGCAGATCATTATTCTATGGAGATTTTCACATCATAAATATTTTGTTTAGTATACCGCCCGAAATATAAGGTTACATTTATTGCTTACACGAAAAAATATTATATTTTTTAAGAAGTGGCCAAAACTGGTACAATATTTTAAAATGGCCACAAATGGTGCATCTACTCTATACTCCATAATTGAGATTGAATCGACAATTCAATTAGCCTTCCCGCCAGCATTTCAGCCTCGCGTTGAAAATGAATTTAGTGAAACCGATCGACGGTTAGATTAAAAAGAGACGCGCTACAATTTCGTCCACCTCGAATTCGTACGAACGAAGGGGCATAAATGTGCATGAGCGTGCAGGGCACGGTTAGCCACGATCGTACAAAGTCGAAAGCGGCAGAAGTCAAACGAAACAATTTGCCAAGTAATTCCACAAACAGCTTGGTTTTTTCGGGGGATTAAAAGTCGGCCGGAGGATCGTTGCGCGAGGGACCGTGTACGCTTTAATGACCGTCAACCCTTCTCGATGTCGAGAACGTACGAGTGGGCGTGACTGGGGGCAATTTGGGAAAAACGTAATTTAGCAGGCGTGGCCCGCTGCACGCAAGGTGCAACGAAAATGAGATTTTTTATCGTACGTCATCGCGGCGCGAGCAGGATCCCCTGTCCTTCCCCTTTTCCAACCCCGCGCGAGCATTTCGTTACAATTTCGACTCGGAGCATCACGGTTCCTTCGGGCAGAGGCGCAATTTCTGCGAGCGGCGAACCACCGCTGTGCCCTGATCGAGGAAACCAGAAGAATGAGAGCGGCACTTAGAGAGGCTGGAGAAAAAAAGAGTTGCAAATGGGTCTAATGAGATGCAGCTTTTGCGAGTTTACGACACGACCGTAACAGAACACTCCGCGTAAGTTTATAGCGCGGCGTACTGTTATTCGCAATAACTAGCACGTCGATAGCAATTTCCAACCGTTTTGTTTCGAATCGGGCAACGGTGCACGTCAATCGACGGCGAAGAGATGGAACATTAAGCGACACAAAGTCCCTGTGTTCTGAAACTGGTTAACACGTGCTAATTGGCGTTCTCGCTGACGGAAATGCTTTCACGGTGATGTCAATCGACGTCGGTCGTGTCGAACTGATTCGCGTAATTAAAGTTCCGATAGAGATGTAAAGGCGCGGGAAGGACTAACCGCGAATAAAATGTTCAGATGAAAAGCAATTTAAATATCAATTATAAGTAACGCGCTGGAGCATCGGCGATAAATTTTAAACGTATTTACGTAAAAGAAATCATATCTACAATTGGGCAGGTTGTGCAGAAAGCTACTAACTGTCAATAATCTGAAATTGAGTCATTTTAGTTTGAAGATTTGAATTGTTAAAGAAAGGTTTATTTCTATTGGGTATAGTTTATTTCTTGGTATACTTTAACAATGTTTTTTAATGGGTTATTTAATAGTGAGTAGTGCCTCATAATTAATATTATTTTATACTCTCTTTAGCTTTTGTTTTTCAACCATAACATCGAACTATGGCTTGGTACTTTTAATAATTGTATAATGCAAGAGTTTTTCTATGGGTTGGTCATTTATCGCAAAATAAAGATCACATAACTATGGGATCCGTACTGTGCTTAATTAATTTTTTGGCACTTTGAGAGTTGTTAGCTTTCTGCATAACTACTTATCCCCAATTGTTTCTTACAAGGGAACATTCCGAACCCGGAAATTAAAAAAATTCGGAAACTTTGTGAATGTCTATGTAGGGAACTTCCTCCTGATTAAAACGCAATTTTTGTTTGCTGCCCAAATTTACTCTAAAGGGGTGAAATTAACCCCTGAAAATTCGGCTAAGGGATAGAGAAAACGTTTCACGACAAAAGTTACTTACTTCTTTTAATTAGATCTAACATTTGGTAAAAAATATTTTACAGTTCATGAGTTATAACACAAAATCGGAAAATAACCGGATTTTCAGGGGTCAATTTCACCATCTTAGAGTAAATTTGGGCAGCAAATAAAAATTGCGTTGTAACGGGGAGGAAATTCCCTACACATCCACAAAGTTTCAAAATATTTTGAATTTCCGGGATCTTCCCCTAATTGTTAAATAGGTACAATAGTAATAAAACGAAAGTTTAAAGCTCATACTCCTATACGTCATCGCAACTATTTCAATTCTCGGTTTTAAGTACAAATTATATTAGTATCACTCGCCTAGTCTGTCAATCCCAATCTATAGGCTATAAATATAAAGAAATAATTCTTTCTAATGAGCCTATCCTATTTCTGTTACCATTCACAGTGGAAACTTTCTTTCCACCACCATATCCACTCCACTTTCTTCATACCCCATTTCCCTACGACGTTGTGACATTCTCACGAGCGCCAATAGAGTTCCCAGACAAAAAGGAACAGGAAAGACCCGATTAGCTGTTCACTTTATTAATGGCCCCGCGAAATGTCACCGGTCTCTCGAAGCCGGCCATCCTGTTTGCCTTTTCCACCTAATTCAACGGGCAACCCGACCAGCCTATCGCGCGGATAATGCGCCGCTCGCACGCACGCGGGCTCCGGCCGAGCGTGTGCGTGGCGGGTCTTTCATAGGAATCGCACCTGTCCAGGACTCGTTCGCGCCGCCAGCTTTAAACCTGTCGACGAGATTCATACTGACTCGGAATGATAGATCTGCGCCGTTCGCGGATCCTCTTCCTCCGTTTCCGACTAGCCGGCGCGCGATTTTCTGGCTTTGTCCGCTCGTCGAGCCCGGCATCTCGTCACCTCGCGCGATCTGACGGGTCGAGGAGCGGCAAAGGGAGGAAAGAGGAACGGAAGTGACGATGATGAGGTTTCAGAGTCACGTTTTTACGAAGCGGAGGATCTTTAACCCCTTCGGTGTCGGATCGCGCGAGGCTGAGCGCGCGGAATGGATGTGGATAGCCATTTTATCGCAAACACTGGTCAATTTTGCTGAGTGTGCATACAGTGACTCGTTACTTCGCGTACGTTGAAAGGAATAATTACTCGCGTAGGCTACCGCGGCAATCTACTTTCTCCAGTTCTTTAATTCATCCACCCTTATAAGCTACACAATTAATCCCGATAATCCGTCATAAAGAGACCCGTGAGTCACTGCATGCGTCAAGGATATTAGCCAAAGATAGTTGCACAGCGATTCGCTTCGCGAATGCCTGATGTATGTGAGAATGAGCACGCGCGTTGATCGGAGCTGCTGAACGTATGCGCGGCGCTCATATCGTCGATGGGGTTTTAAAGAGGCTTACCCGAACTTTTCCGCAATCACTTTGCCCGCGGATCCCGTAATAGTTTATGCACGACTGGCAATTAAGGATTAAACCCAATACCGTATCATTTACGATTTCCTGACACAAAGGATATACACCTCGCCGGTTCATAAACATTACTTCCACGGCGGTACCTAACTGTTTACCGTAAATCCTCTGGTTTCTTCATCGGCCGGCCGCGAGGCAGATCATTATCCCGTGTCGTGTCGACCCTTGACCCGACGCGATCAATCAAAATTTAATCGAGTCTATCAGGCCGGCCGGATAGCGCGACGCCTGCCGCGGACAGAGGGCTCGGGAGCGAAAAGCCAGGCAAATTACCAGGCCCAATTAAAGTAATTCGCGCGGCAGGCCGGCCGCTTTAATTGCCTTTCGTTTGGTGATACGATAATCACAATGATCGCGCGGCGGTATTAATAAAGTTATAGTTTTAACCGTCGGTCGGCTCGATAAAGCCGATCCAGCGATAGGAGAAGCGTGACGGGGCCCGGCAGGAAATCCCATCGAAAAGTCATCGTCGGACGCGCACGTTTATCATTAGCCGCACGCACACGCGCGGCTATTACGCGCTTACATAACGGACAGCCAGCGCCGGCACGATGACGTTGACGCTAATTAATGCGGAGTCGCTCGTTTGCATGCGTGAAAACGATTTTTGCCGCGGACATAGAGCCTCGCCTGTGTCGTACGAGTTCATTAGTCCTGTGGGTGGGCAGGGGAGCAGCGTGGAGAAAGGGGGTCGGTGGGGCGGCCGAGTGAGATGTCGCGAGGCTAACGCAGATCGCATCGATCCGAACGATTGATCGATCCTGCGTCGCCCGGCGGACACCGCTCGACCGTAAACCTTCCAGCAATATCGCCGCGCGAGGATCTAGTCGGCGGACGGTGCACCTTGCCATCCAATGCGGGATGGATACGGCGAAACGTCGCATCGAATTTCGTCCGTGGTTTCATACTGATTAATGTGCACTATCGATCAAACGTTCGGGTACTTATACATCATCTGCGCGTCGCGGACCAATGCGAATACTTAGCACGAACTCTGCAACTCGATTGCCGCCTGCAACGGATGTGCAACGGCTGGAAACGTTGTATTCGGCTTTGTGCGTGGGTATCGACACGCTGTGCGTCAAATAACATCACTGATTAGCAGAAATGTTAATTCTGTGTAACTGAGCATCGCGAGCAAGCTTTTGCTTAAGGGGACTAGGTAGTTGAAATATCGATTTTTTTATTGCATTTTCTGAAAATACTATCCTTTCTGGATAAAATGCCCCTTGGTTTGTAATAAAATTGGAAAAATTGTAGATTTGGCAGCTAAAAATGTCAAGCGGCAACCTATAGCGTCGCCTTTGCCTAGAAACTTTAAACACGTTTTTCTCGAATATTTTTTTTGTCTTTGTTTTTTCCTGATTGTGAACGAACGGTGGTTCAGATCGACTTGAAAAAATTACAGGATGTGTAAAACATGTGTCATTTCGGGCCAAACCTCTGATATGGTCTGTAAAAATTCGAGATTTTCATAAAAAAATTAATAAGTCGCCGGATTTTGGTAGCGTAAAAACAAGAACGAATTTTTCTCGGAAAAATCGCCGTCTTTCAGCCACCAATTGCATAATTTTGATTTAATTTTTGTTTTTATAGGTTTGGTCCGAAACTGAGTCCAAAAAACAAGAATCAAACCGTTGAAATTGGATTGCGTTACATATTAAGACCGATATTAAGGAAAAACGACGGAAAAACGTTAAAATGTTTACACGTCTGCAGCGCCATTTTTTAAGTACATATATATTTCTTACCATTTGTTTTCCAATCTGTATGGTAGTAACAAACATGGGGTAAAAGGATACATCTGGATTTGCTTTCATTTTTTTACAAATAAATAAGGGACAGAGTCCCATTATCACTAAAAACGACTGCCCAGTCCCCTTAAGATGAATAATTATAAGAGATGGGTCTAAGAGATAATAAGGACTCCATGAAAACCCATTTCATCCCTTTATTTAGGGCAAAATCCGGAAATTGGATTTTAGGCATTTCTGTTTTTACTTACCTTTGTAAGTAAAAACCCAGTTGATATTTAATCGAGCCTAAGAAATAACAAGGAGTCCGAGAAAACATATTTCACCCCAGATTTACCCCCTTCGAGTTGGAATTTAAAAAAATCCATTCTTATCGAGCACCTAGGTCGCGAAAGGAATATACCCCCCGAATTTCATGTTTCTAGGGTCAGCGGTTTGGCCTGGACGGTGATGAATTAGTGACACAACGATTATCCAAGTATAGATAGGTGTAAATTGTACAGTACAGATCAGAAGGGAGTTGTTTCCCAAGATCCACGCAGATAAAAATGTTTACAGATTTAACGAAATGTACAACAAACACGCGGGGGTGTCGCTATTTTCTCGAGCTCGTGTCACAGCCTAATAATACTTGCTTTGATGTACTCGTCGTCTTTCAGCGTTCAATAAATACACGTGTCCCCGATCATCTTTCAAAGACCATTCCGTTTGGAGAAGTTCCTCCACATTTCGACACCGCTAATTGGTTTACAGCTGTTCCTAATTGGCCTAAAAATCCGTGGCCTCGATCCATCGAGGAATCATGACAAAACGTTCCACGGAACATTTGGCTCGTCTGAGCGCGAACGTGGATATTCTACTCACGTGCTGTTAACGCGTTCAATGGCTTCATCAGTATTCATCGCGCCGGCGATATCGAATAAACGGAATGATTTAAGCTCGGTGCGCTGCATAGTAGCGTTAATTTAACGCATTAGTAATTTTATAAAATATTAATATAATATCATGTAGATTAAGTACGTTTGGCGATTAAACTTCCCGCTGCCGCTGAGAAAATCCCATTTGAAAAACTGGTTATAAATCGGCACCGATATCGTTTCTTATCGTTCACTATTTATTTATTGCCGGGTTCCGCTATCGATTTATTACGCGCCGTATTTTTCCATGTAAACGCGCTCCGTACTATAATGTGTATTATTAAATAAAGATAAATGCGTAGTAGTAAATAAAGCTCACGCATTTGCAACAATTTCACAACGAATTAACCGCGTGATTTATGTTTCACGGAATTGCTGGTGCCTGACTTCTACGAGCGCGAGTTCGACACAGGATGAAAACGTGGAGAAAAGTCGCATGATGAACGGAGAACGTGCGGCACATTAAATGACCAGCCTATTTAAAAACTCCGACCATCTTAATTCGATTTCGCAATCTTCTACCATGACGGGTAATTTGGTTGGTAAAACGCCACGCAGCTTTGGTTAAAAAGAAGACTAGGCGTCGTTCACACAAGCAACATTAAGGAATCTGTGCCTCCTTATGACAATCTAATCGGTCGCCTTTTTTCCACTCCGCGGCGTAAACGCGAGCGCTGGTATATACATTGGTGGTCATTTGCGAGCTAATTTATCAAGACTGCCTCGCGAGGAACTGAAATTAATATTCTCCGCTCGTAGATCACCTCGCTAGTAGATTTTAATGGGAATGTCGATTTTTTCCCCCTCTGCTTGGAGATGATGGAACGAGGTGCCAGAATTCAACTCTTGCCTCGGCGTGCTGTTCACTGAAACGTTTGGAAACTAAATTGTCCCACAGAGAATTCGAAAGAAGATGATCGCTTTTGAAAAAAATATTACCAAGAAGGGGGATGGATAAAGTTTAATAAAACTTGCTTTAATAAAACACTCCGATTGACTTACTTTGCCGCGGAGATTAGCTTCCCTTGCAATTATGTATACGATAAAACCCTCGTTAAACCCGCGACCACTTCCGCAGAGAGCGGTGGTGAAAAATCCATGGAATTCCCCCCTGGACGCGCATAAAAGGCCAGCGACGCCGGCGATAAACAAATAACGACTCGATAGTCACGCGCGAAACCAACGTCGTAGTAAAACCTCTCAATTTGTTGCTTTAACGTCTCCGTCTATCGGCTTCCTCTTTGGTCCTTCCTGGTCGAGATCCTGCGAGCGCGTATATGCCCTCGCGACCAGTTCCTGCTCGAGTCCTGGCCCCGGCCCCCTGCACCAATGAGATACGCCGCGAGAGACTTTTTCCCGAAGAGGCAATTTACGGTAAAATTGCTCGGCGAGGCGTGAAGAATTTTGAAAGGCGTGCAACAAGTGGTTGGGTGCAACAAGTTATTGCCAGCGACGTCTGGCTTTCCAACGCTCGTTCCCTTCGTCGTTCTCCTACGACTTCCCCCTCGCGCAGCGAAATTCTCCAATTCACCGCGTTTCGCCGCTGCGACACTATGTGCAGGGCTTCCACGGTGAAACGGGAGAAAAACCAGCGACCCCGAGGGGTCCTGGGGGTCCCGGAGAAGCGAAACACTTGTAATCCGCGGTTCAACGAGTGCTTTATCGATTGACGAGGTAATTTCGCTGCGGTTACCGTTAAGTATAATGATTACTTTCGTCTATTCTACGAAGTTCTTTTTGTAGAACTAGTGGTGATCTGTACAACGTGATAACTTATTTATTTATGAACCTTTAGAGGGCCGGGCTGGCCACTATAGTGGCCACCTAAGAATTTGGATACTTTGACAGCCATTTTGGTGGTATATATGCATAAATTTTAGGTAAACAAAATTTACAATTTCAATGATTTTAATGGAATGAAAAGACAGAATATAGTGTAAGATATGTAATTGTAATATCTTGAAATAGCCTGTATATCGCTGAGGCCGTTAGCAACAAAAACAAAATAGCAAGGAAATAATATATCTGATATAGAAAAATTAGAGACCGCGTGACGAGCTGAATGACTGATCCTTTGTACGAATTTCAATTAAAGTTCTCTTTTAAAGTGAGTGTAGTGAAGTTTCTTGAATCTTACAATAGAAAATAAACAGATAAAGTAAATAATGCAGTGATTCGTACAACGTGATCAGCTGGATCTTGACAAAGTATGCATAAATTTCCATGGAAATGGGACTCGGAATATAGGCAGTAGGGTAAACTCACCAATAAATGAACACCTAAGGCTAATGAATGAACACTTTTATAAGATTATATTTGCAGCGCGATTGATTCCACGTGTTGCAAAAATTGTTTGAATATGAAGCAAGAAACTAGAAAAAGTCTCTAATTAATTATTTGCTTATTTTCATAACTTATTTGACTCATTTCAATAAAAAATGTCCATTCACTGTTACATCAACTCCATTTTCCAGGAGAGAAAAATTCACAGAATACTTTCTTGCTCTCAATTTGAAAAACACTAATGCACCCTCGAGAAAACAGCACGCGGTGCAGAATGCGCAGATTTCTGCCAAAGAAGTCACACCTTCACGCTTCAACCCCTACTGCCTCTCAGCGCCACGTTCACAATGGCTACCCGTATCCAATCCCTCGATTGTCCGCTCCTCTAGCCTCCGTTGCCCGCGCGCGTCGCAAAAAGTAGAAACAGAAAGGGCTCCTCGACATCAATCAAACGCTCCGGCCCGTAACGATATTCCAGAAGAATTATTCCTCTCCCCGTAATCCTTCGACGGGGATTGGAGGAGCGACCTGGACAAAGGCCAGAGCGAGGCAAGGAGCTCTCGGCCGCGGGACAGGACGTCCGCTTGAAATAGTGGCGAGGAATTATCAGCTGTGTGCGTGGCCGTTGGTCGGCGATGCGCGAGGCGAATAGAAGACAGCCAGAAGGATTGTAACGTTTCGCGCGGGTCGCGCAACGTTTGCCTTGCTGTCGCGGCCGGCTGCCACGGCGTGGAGAAGCGCGATGCACGTCGGTCACGGCGACGTTCCGCGCGATCGGACAGAGGAAGAGCGCCAGGAGACAAATGGGGAACGCCAGCCAGGCGGCTCGCGTGGGTGGCTGTCCGTCCGCTGGCTAAAACGCGAGTCGAAATATTGTTGCGGCTTATGTAAGCGATCATAGATACGTAGATGCGTAGCAGATGGTACTGTGACATTACGCGTTTGGTGGACATGGTTCTTGCCAGTGAGGCACTCATGATTTAATCTTGGACGGAGCCGAGTGGAAGGGTTAAAAATATTTTTAATGTAAATTCAACGAAATTCGTTGGGTGATTATAAACACTTATTTAAAGAATAAAATTCAGTTTTCATTTCTTCTTATTAAGGATTAAGGGGACTAGACAGTCGAAAAATTGATTTTTATTGTATTTTCCAAAACTACTATCTTTTTTTAATAAAATGCCGCTGGGTTTATAGTAAAATTCGCAAAATTGTAGATTTGACAGCTAAAAATGTCAAGCGGCAACCTATAGCGTCGCCTTTGCCCAGAAACTTTAAACACGTTTTTCTCGAATATTTTTTTCTCTTCGTTTTTTCCTGATTGTGAACGAACGGAGGTTCACATCGATTTGAAAAAATTACAGGATGTGTAAAACATGTCCCATTTCGCCGCAAACCTCTGATATGATCCGTAAAAATTCGAAAATTTCATAAAAAAATTAAGAAGTCACCGGATTTTGGTAGCGTACAAACAAGAACGAATTTTTCTCGGAAAAATAGCCGTTTTTCAGTCACCAATCGCATAATTATGATTTAATTTCTGTTTTACAGGTTTGTGCGGAAACTATGAATCCAACAAACAAGAATCTGACCTTTGAAATTGGATTACATCACATTTTAAGACCGATATTAAGGAAAAACGATAAAAACCCTTAAAATGTTTACCCGTTTGCAACGCCACTTTTAGAGCACATATATATTTCTTACCATTTTTCTTTCAATCTGTATGGTAGTAATAAACATTGGGTAAAAGGATCCATCTGGATATCCTTTCATTTTTTTACAAATAAATAAAGGACAAGAGTCTCTTTCTCACGAAAAACGACTGCCTAGTCCCCTTAATCCCCTTCTTTGCAGGATGCCAGGGCCCCTTTCTCCCACCCTCAGGGTACGCCACTGGCTCCTGGAACCACGATTGCTTCCTGGCAGTGGTGGAAGTTCAATCTACACCCTTGCAAATTTTAGATCAATTAAACAGGTACATATCAAGAGTAGAGCAGTGAAGCGACGAATGAATTGTAATTTGCTAAACTTGGACTGATTTTAAATGAGGAAACTAATACTAATGCGAAGTAAAGAGCGAGGAAGATGAAACTGTAGAGTTGTAACATGCAGAGCTGGTGAGGTCTTTGGATTCCTGCCAAATCAGTCGCGATTTTCGAAAATGTGCTATTGATACATAAATGTGCTAGTTGGTGTACGACAAAATGCTGTGACAATGAGTGGGATGCATTTAGCTCTGTTAAACCTCTGAGAGAACAGGCAGCAATCGGTCGGATACAAGTGGCCAGCAGTGTTGGCAATTTTAGCCATTGTTGCTCGGTCTGCACGTATCTTTAGACCTGCTATCTTCCGCGGCATATCTTCATGCCTGAGTGGATCTTATGATCCTGACACACCCAGATGTAGCTACTCGAAAACCTGACACACTATCGGTTACCACTGACCCCAAGTGTACCAACACTCGGCACCCTGTCACGCGCGGCGCCACCCGTGACTGGAACTCGAAAAACGAGCAGGCTGACCCGCGTACACATAATTTCCAACCAATTTTACCGCGGCCTCTCCGCCCCAGGCCTATTCTCAGATAACGGCCGGTCTCAGTCAGCGATCGCGTTAAGCGGCGGCGTGCAGGGTGGCAATAACGCCGTCATCGACGCCGGCTCAGCTCGTAGCAGGCGTTAGAGGCAGCCTCGCGGAATTACGCTTAAGGACTCTTGCCAGAGGAATGCAACTAAACCGAGCGCCGGCCGATTCCCCGAGAAACGTTGCGCGAGCAACAGGAGCAAAGTAAAAACTTTAGGTACCGAGGACGGGGCGGCGGAGAAAAATTGAAAATTCGAGGTAAATGGTTGAGGTAGGCCACTGGAGGGTGTAAGAAGATAGCCGGCGAGGGGCGGGAAAGGAGAAGATCGTCCGAGAGGAAGATGGATCGAGGTACAGGGAGAAGAACCGAGGAGAATGGCGACTGGTGGATGCACTCGTTTCGCTGCTCCCTCGTCCCCGTCACCCACATTGTTCTATCCACGCGTGGAATATAATTTACGGTGATCACGTTGCGTGACGCTCGCTCGCGACTCCGAGCGTGGCCCGTGTTCCAGGCTATTCAGCGACGAGGGCGTCGCGATGCCGGCGGACAGTTACAGGAAGCTGCCGTTGTTGGAAGATGAGCTCTTTTGTGAGCTACAAAATGATATTAATCGCCGCTGTTTGACGAACAATTCTATTCCGGGCGGTGCTCTTCCTGGTAGGGGACGCGGTGTTTGTCGCTCGGCTTGGAAAGATATATTGCGTTCATTCTGTGGTTGTTGCAGCGGCTGGCGGGATGGAGGCTGCAGATGTTTGATATAATGTTTTGCAATGGAATGTTATTAAATGTTTCAGAGTGGGGGAAAGGTGGGATAGTTGATCATCGGGGATACATGATCACATCAGTTCTTTAATTAATATATTAGCAATTTGTGAGTGCTGCCACGTTATGGTGGTAATGTTTGCATTATCGCGACACTTCATGTTGCAGTTTTCTTTAGAAAGCATAGGATAGTGCAGTTAGAAGTTTCGATCTTATTTGCAGACAAAAAGTAAATATTTCGGTCACCTTGTTCTTCCTCCTTTTCGACTGAATGTTGTATTTTCAACGATTTAAAATATATTAAGTAAAAACAGCCATATTTGGTCTATTAATGCTATTTATTGATTGATTTAAATATTTCAGGTAAGTTTAGTTTTTCACCTTTTTCAAATCCAGTGCATTGAGGGATGCGATACTTGAACAGATGTAAAAGCTCCAGAAAAAAAAAACATAAAACGGCTAATGAAGCAGAAAAATATAGCAAAGAAAGTGAGAAGGAAAATCTTTTCTTCGTCATCATCTGAATCAGATGATATCTAATGAAATGTCTTTTAAGAATGCATTTATGTTGTTTCATGTCATTCTTCGGTTTTATTTTTTCAGTAATTCCTTCAAGTTAGTTATAGTTTACTTTCCATTTACGATATTCCCTTTATTTCATGTTATTGACTAATATAATAAATATATTTTAGAAAATTAATGTGTTTTTTACTCTTAAAGTTCACTGATCAAATCTCCCTAATCTTTTGAGGGGGATACTTGTGCATAACGTCACTGCCGGAAAATGTTTAAATTCCGTCATTAAAATTAGTTTTCAACTCTCAAATTTGTACAAGTATATTAAGAATACTTTAAGAATCACAATTTAAGTAATTAAATAGAAACAAAGCAAACCATTATTATTTTAGTAAAACAGCAAAACTGTAATCAACTATCCCACCTTTCCCCCAAAAAGATAAGTGGAAGCTTTGAATTGCTAACAGAAGATACAAAGATCGAGTCACTATTAAATTTCCCACAGGGTCAGTGTTAGAAGAAGAAAGCTTCTACTGTACCTACCTATAACCCACACAATTCAATTGGTCGAAACCAATCGCCGAATAAAACAATTCAACTCTCGAAACCATGTAATCAATACTATGTCCTCTACAATCCTTTCCCACAAAACTCCCCCGATCTCAAATCCTCAATCATCGCTCGTTATCGACACAAACGAGGCATCAGCGAACATCGATATCCTCGAGGCCCGCGATAGTTCATCACTCACGGCGTTAAGCCTGAAAGTCGCTGGCTTATTAATAATCGTAGAATGTCCCGAGAATGCAAGCAGAGTTTCCATCTCCGCGTTACCAGAAAAAGAGGAGCGCCCGAGCGCGGGCAAAACGAAGGGAAAAGGAGAAAAGGGAGGTAGGAAGGAGGGGGCAGAAACCTGTCCGTCGTACTGTCCGTCAAGACGTTGTCGGGGGTGGCGAAGGCGTAATAATAGCGACGATAATACACGCGCAAGGCGCCCGTGAATCTCACACGGAGGGATCGCCGCGCGCTAGCGAAGGGGCTCCGCTTGTCTCCCTTTATTTCATATCTGCCTGCCTTTCTCTCTGATCTACTCCATCTCTCCACTTCCTCCGGTGCGTGTACCGCGTCTGAGGTGGGTGGCCACGGATCCAACGAACAATAGTTACACGTGTAACCGTCATGCCAAACTGTCGTGCTATTTCAGACGAAACAACGGAACGCGACTCGACGTTTCCCTCCGCGACGTCCGCCACCCCCTCCTCAACTTTTGATCCAATCTGCTCGCGACACCCCGTGTTCATCTGCATTCCTGCCTCTGCCATCCGTTATCCGACGCGAGACGATTGTACCGTCCACTCCAGAATTGCCGCGGAGGATTCAGTGACTTGCACCAATTTGGTATGATACTTCAAACGTCCCTTCGATACCTGTGAAGTCAGTACCCACGTTTCACACTTCAACATCCCAAACACCTCCCATTTGCATCCAGCACCCCCGTCCCCATATAAACTGTCCCAGTGAGGCTTCCCGGGCGCTCGAAGCGAACAGAAACGTGTAATCAGAACGTCGTTGTTCGCTGCTCTGTTTTCCATTGCTGGCGATCTCGTTGCACGCCGCTCGACCATACGGATATTGGTGGCCGGTCGCGATACGAATCTGATCTGGAGTAGAAACGAATTGCTCGAGAGACAGTGGACGGCGGAGTGCCGTCTGATAAGCTCGTCGTTCGTAAATAAAGCGGATCCAATAGGTGGCTGGACAGGGGAATACGCCGGCGATGAGTAGAGAGGCCCAGCCGTCTTGCTTGCCTCGGTATCTGGCTGAGTGATCTACATCTGTCTCTACGACGTCCCCGCCGCGCTCCTTTGTGCCCTCTGCGGTGGGTGGCCCCCGGGATGAATGAACAATAGTACACGTGTACTAATCATGCCAAACTGTCATGTTGCTTCTAGCCGGACAACGGAGCCCGGAGTGCTTGTGTTTCCCCTCGCTGCCTCCTACTAGTTACACGGTAACACGCGGCGCGAGAGCTCGTTGTTTCTCCGTTTGATCTAATCTGACGAGGACGATGATGGATCGCGCTTTTTCACGGGGATAATGAACTCGTTCCGAACGCGGCCGGCCGCGGTGGCGCGCCGTTAAGGATCAGTTACGGAGGCGATTTTCGAACGGTTCGCTGGCAAAAATCGCGTCAACGGTACCGATCCCGAGCGAGAGATACTGTACATACCTCGTGGCGATAGAAAACGCGCCGTGTGGTCTTTGCCGGAACATAGACGCTCGCAAGTTTCTTGCCGGCTAGCGGGGAACGGTATTTAGTACGCCGAGCGGCGTCGAACTTTTTAGCGTCGATCTAATTGTGATCTGTCGGTTGGTACGAATACGGTCCCGCTTGGTGGACGAGACTCGGGACACTTTCGGCATTATGTATCCAGGACAATGTAACGATCTGCGAGTAGCGTGTGGCGCGAAGTTAATTCCTAACGGGAAGTAAATTTATTTGGAATTTTCGATTACTAAATTGCGACGATTATCGTTTAGCGCTGCCCTCCGGGGGTTCAGCGAGAAAAGTTATTTTTCTCTCCCGTTATCCTTTTTTCTCTCTCCCTCCCTCCTTCTCCCTGCAACGCCGATACGTGAACTGGTAATTGGACCGTAATCATCATCATTGACAATTTTACGAGCGACCATACGCCGATGATCGTTTCACGGCGTAAAAGACCGCTGCAGGCCAGACGCCGGTTCTTCTTCTTCTTCTTCCTCGACCACTAATTTACATGGAAACTATAACCCGGAGACCGTCCTACTATGCCCGCTGCACGTGATTCTGCCCGGCCACTCTTCTTTCATCGTCTTTCGATAAAAATCTCTGACGATTCCTGCGCCCGATTGCTCTGCCGATTTCTCGGAAGTTACAACGAGGAGCTGACAGAGGGACGCAGTTTATGCTCGACAAATAGGCCGATCAAAATTCCATAAAATTGCATTAGCGGGGCGGAGATCGTAGATTTCTCGCGTATCGGTTTATATTTTACATCGGCCCAGAATTAACTTTATCCCAGCTTCTCTTGGAATACGCTCGTCTACTATTTACGATAAATAAAAAAGAAACGTAGGTCTCTATTACCAGTGTTTAGCTTATTAAGAAATTGCTATCACGCGTGTAGCAAAAAGTAATATTAATAACGATGTTGCAGGAATGAAATGAAGTGGAAGGATCCTTGAATCTTGTTTACCATTTCTAATCAATACTTTACATAACGCACGCGGGGATATGTATTGAAATATTTATAAGACTCGATGCTTGTATCTCAATCATCGTCGCTACGTCAGTTTCGTTGGAATTTTGCGAGTAATTGGTCCGCGGAAGGATGAGTGTTGAAGTTTTTCAAACTTCTAGGACGCGATACTTGGAAATGATGCGTGTTGATAGCGTGATAGGGCTCGCGTGAGACGCGGCGACGCCAGAGCGCGCACGCGGTGTGACGCGGGCCTCGGACGACGAAGACGACAACAACGACTTTTCATCCACGGCGACGTGGCCTGACGTGGGGTATGCGATGGCGAACAACTCTTCGCGGTTATGTAACCACGCATGAAACTAATATATCAGAGTTGTCCGGCTTTGTGGCAAACTTAGACCGCGCGTCCCGAGCCAAGCTCGCCGAGAGCTGCTCCCGGAAAGAATGCGAAAGTAACAGATTCTCGTTCGTTTCGAGCTGTCGTAGCAACCCGTGGCTGCATATATTTCCCACCAAATTGCGAATCTGCACGGTCACTTGTCCATATTACCTTCGCGCTTTTAGACGTTTTAATTCGCAGAATTATGCATCGTTGCGTATAAATTTCCCTTACCGATGTTTCACTTCCCTCCAAGTGTGTACTTGGAGTAAACGAGATTAAAGAACGCCAAGAGGATGGGCAGCTTAAAAATAAGCATCCGAAAAATGGAGGAAAGCGACATAAACGAAGAAACAAAGATCAGACGTTACTCTCGGAATTGAGGGTCGCGCGAGGGGCAGCAGAGGGCCTGGCGCGGCGAACTAAAAATAAATTTCGCAAGACGAGTTCATTAAAGGAGAATTTTATAACACGCAAACGAGTGGATAATATCGATATCCCGTTGCCGGGTGGAAGGAGCCGGCGAAAGAGAGAAAAAGAAGGGGCCAGCGAGCGACGAGGCCCCAATAAATAAGACCTCCTCGTTCCGATTTTGACAGCGTCGTGAGAGGAAGAATTTTTTCGCGTGGCATGCGCAGACCGCCGAAAAAAACGGGGAACATCTGTTGTCTCCGGAGCCTTTAAGGACCCAGACGCGTCTCGGTTTCGTTGGCCCGTTTCCTTCTTCTCTTCCGTTTCGCCCCCCTCCATCTGATATTGTTCGCACGCATCGCGAAAATGCGGGTGTCCCTTTCCCTCTGTCTTTTTGCGCCCGGGTTAAAGTGTTTAGTCTGACTTTCACGGGGGGGATTTCTCGCGGTCTTACGGAGAGATAGAGACAGAAGGTGGGGCAGAAAAAGAAGTTCCCGTATTTTTAATGCTCGTTAAGCCTGCGCTCCGTTTCTCAGGCGAGACGCTGCCTCATCCTACGTGGCGGGCATTAATATTCGCATCAAAAACGGATTAAACCGGCAGACACATAGATTCTATGATTAATCTGAACGCAAATGCTTCTGGAGTCAGTTTCACGCGTCTTCTTTTAGAAATCTATTGTGCTTCTTTGTGGCTCGTCAGGAAATAAAAGGCGTTCTATGTAACAAACAGATCCTGGGGGTACATTTATTCAAGATTCTTTTTCACGTCGCGGAGAAGACCGCCTGCAGTTTGTACTTCGTCAACGCGCGATACCTCGTCGCATTTCTCGATTTTAGGGTGTGCCTGTCGCTGGCCGCATTAAACTCCTTTTGCATGCTCTTGTTACACGCGAACGTACCCACGCCTAGCGGCGCACTGTCACTCCCATTGTGAACTGGGGAACGTGTGACACAGGCATGCAACATATCGTGCACACAAGATTTAGTGGTAACACCCACATGGCAGATGCGTTCAACTGCGCGAAACGCGCGACTCGCTCACGTTGCGCGGCCTCGTCGGGCGTCAAACGCCTGTGCAGTACTGTGCGCGCGAGGAGCCTGGAAAAATGATCGATTCGCGCGAACGAAAGTGTAATTAACGTGACTGCGAAAATCATACATAAGTAAGCGCCGTTTTGCCAGTGTTATCTGTCGGGGACTTCGATCGCCGAAACTATTAACAGCAATGGAACTAGAAGTGAAAATGAACTTTCTAAGTAAGAGGTCGTCCTTAAATTATGTAAGGTTTTTTGGGGGGAGAGGGTCGCGAATTTCTTACGTTTTCTTACAAGGGGGAGGGGGGAGTCAGATAGCGTCTTACGTAATATTTTTTAATAGTGTAATTTAGATTTCGACCGTATTGTTTAATAATTTATGGTATCGGCGCACTGGTTCGGTCTCAAAACAAGACCGAACCAGTGCGCCGATATATTAAAAATGAGGTTAAAAAATATTACTATGGTATCGGCGCACTGGTTCGGTCTCAAAACAAGACCGAAATACAAATTCTATCATTAATGTTCTAGAAAAGTTGTTTTAGTTTAAATTTCCCGAAACCGAGTTAAATGAATTATATAAACCTTTGAATTTTAAAAGAATTTTAATAACTGAAGAAATTCAATGTAAAAAATATTACGTAAGATGGGGGTTGCAATATCAAATCTTACGAATTCTTATACTGGAGGAGGGAGTGGGTAAGAAATTGTCAAAATTACCCTTACGTAATTTAAGGACGGCCCCTAAGTATGATCCTCGAATTACAAGTCGACGAGCTACTTGAGGAACATCCCCTTTTTTAGAATAACTAATAAAAAGAAATGAAGTTGAATAATCGCAATTAATCGAAGAAAATTAAAGAAAATCTAAGAAAACTAAGTGACTCGTCTGATTGGTGTCTCCGGCATCAATTATGAAGCAAACACTCAGCGTTCTACAGAAAGCTTCCTCCCAATGTCCCCCGTCTTAAACCAGTGGGACTATAAATAAGGAGCAGCCCGAAATGGGACGTATTTCCATCCTCGCCGTTTTTCTACCCGGTCATCTGACTATGGGCGAATTATGGGTAACACTTAAAAGAAGATTTGCCAACTGGAGCCGCAAAAACTAGAAACACACGTTTTACGGCAAACGGCCTTTTAACTCGATTACTGTGTCCAGCCACAAATTGGCCGGCCAGTCTGAGGCCCTATAAAAGCGTCTCGTACGAAATGGCACAGTTTGTCCTTTTAAACGGGCCGTAAAGAACAGCTTCGAGAACGATTCTTGGTGCGGGGATTTTAACAAAGTCCGCTTCGCCGTGCCCACGAATTCGATGAGCGCGAATCAGACGCGTGTGCACTTGTAATGTACGTACATTCGCCGAGCGCAATTAAGCCGTGCAAGAGAGTCAACGCTTGTAATGGGATTATAATGGCGCCGCGCAGACTTTCCACCGAACAGTGATGACTTAAATGCGGTGTTCTAATCGCTCGAGTGATACACATTAGCGCGGTACGAACGTTTGTCACGTTCAACAAATTTCACGTTTCTTTCTGATCCCGTTAGAAGTGTCCATAATGGAACTTGCTTACGGCGATGGAGATGTTTCATTATGCTGATTAATCGAATGATTTCTCAACGTTATTACCGGGTAGCTGTTGCGGCAGTTCTTTTGTAAAGGAAAAGTAGAGAAGCTTAATGAATTTCCAGATCGAGATTTGATATTGAGACGGGTTTATTTAGCCGGTAATTGTTCCGTCATAATCGCGTCTTGTTCTCCAGAATTATTAGCGTCGACGACAGACCGCGGCGATAATAATTCAGGACCGTCGACGGCAGCGCAGTGTTCGCACGAGCGAATTAACACCTCGTTTCGAGACAAACGGAAACCAGAAACACCCACTAAACGTCACTCCTCGGCGCGCATAAACGCGCGTGAAAATATCTTTTCGAGGCACGCCGCGGCGGCTCGGCTGAAATATGTTATTGTTATTACGTTTCCCGCGTCATCTAATTTTCCTGTATGAGCGCCGCTAATGAATGGAAACGGCCACCCGTACGTTTTCACGGGCCCGTGAAACGCATGCACGACAGAATCGTCGATTAGCAGGCGTTGCGCCCTCGTCGGCCATCGTGTTGAGTCACGACATGTACTCAGAAACGCGAGGATGCAAATAATAAGTGTTTGCAGATTCATCGTTCACATTTTGGGCATTGAGAAACAAAAATGGACTAACCCACGTTTTTTTTCGGAATTGATTTAGTAGCAATAATATATTCCAATAGGCTGTAGTAATCATATAAAATAGGAAACATTAATTTTCTTTCAATGTGGGTTAGTCCGTTTTTGCTAAAAATCCCAGATTTTTACCTTTTTACCAGCATTTTAAAACAACTGAGAAAACTGAAGTTTTATCATTTATTTACTTTGCACCGTTCTCATTTTCCTTCATTCAAATTAAAACATATTGTCATTATTTCGTAACAACCTAATATAATTTTTTGTAATAGGTGTACCGATAGGTAATGTATTACCAACGTACTAATTAAGTAATTGTTTTAGATATGATATTTGAACCATTTGGAAAGAACTTAGGTTAAATTAATTAGCCTGTTTAGAAAGCTTTGCGAAGCACGTAGAGTTTTCTAACTTTACTTAAAAGGTAAAAGACACGTGGAACTTAAAATATTTCAACATATCTCAAAAACTGAAAAAATTCTAGATAAGACAGTTTGACTAAGGAGGGCAGAATAGTCAGAAAAAGAGTAAATTCGAAACTGGCGATCAGAGGAACACTTCCAAAGATGATACGACTGTATTTAAGAACTCGAACACTCGGAGGTAGTGGTGAACCCAGAGGAGCCAGGTTGCCCTGCACCCCCAAAGGAAAAAGGACAACGGAGATTAATGTAACCAGAACTGAAGTAATTCAAGAGGTTTGCAAAAATATAGGAAAACTATATTTTATTCTTGATAATCACCTAATGAATTTTATTCAATCTATATTAAAAATATTTTTATCCGTTCAACTCGACTACCCCGAAGATTAAATCCAGAGTGCGTCGCTGCTCGGGGAATGATGCTAGATAAATGTGCCAAATAATAAAGGGAGCGATGATGTACTAACGAGGAAAGGGACGAAAAAGAATCGCGAAGATTGCCTAACCTCCCCATCCGCAATAACCACACCCTCGTTCAGCTGGATAACACCCCCAACGAGCTCGAGGGAAGATAGGAGCCCGCTAATGGTCCAGAATGGCACTCGAAACAGCTTCTTTATCGATGTAAACAACCGCTAAATTCACCGGGCGCGGTGTGCCGTGCCAAAGTGCGGTCGTATTTTTGGAACGCACTCAGCGTCATGGCGTACCACGTCAGCACGCCCTCGCCTCGAATCGGCAGCGTCTAAGTGTTGGCAGAAAGAGTCGAGGGAATAACTTTGGTCGGTGGTTTGCCGATCGATTCCACTCGAAGCGCAGAGAGAAAAAGGAGCGAGCGTCCGGTCCCCTTTATCGGTGTCCAAGCGGTTGAAATTCGATCGAAAGCTACAGCGCGATTCGCGTTACGGTCTCATTATGTTTGCTCGATTCGACGTCTCAATAATTTTTCTCAGGCCGCGGAGCGGCGATATATCTTTTGGTAAGCAGCGGCGGGAGCAGCGGCTTTTTCCCCGTGGCGGGCCACGTCGCTTTTTATCGCGGCTGATGCGAAGTTAATTGGTTCTCCGTGTTGCGCGCGGACGAGCCTCGCTACTGTGAAAACCAATATAACGTTTACGAGTGCACGTAAGGCGGTCATAAATCAAACCGCTGAAAACGAACGAGACGATACCATTCGTTTCTACGTGTCGCTGCCTCCGCGTCGGCCGCGATACGTCCAAATTTTATACACACCGATGTTTACGGAGGAAAAGTAACTAACGACGATGGCGCGCGACCGTTTCTCATCCTCCGGCCGCGGGAAAAGAAGAATACGCATAAATCATCCCGCGGGAGCCGGATGATGCGAGCCAGCTACCGCGCCGATGCTCGCCTAACGAGGCGTCGATTTCAATTTGCCCCTTTTCTATCAACATTTCGGCTTCTAATGAATCGACATTGATTCCTATATGGGGGCAGGGAAATATTGCTATCCTGGGGGGAAAGAGTGGATTTTCGGTTGCGAAGCGGTATTGCCTCGTTTCTTTTATTGTATTTTAGTTTTAAATTAAGGGTAGGTACCCTCCCATCAAATAACTAAAAAAATATGTCATCGTTAGGAATTTGTTTAAAAAAAAAAGGAAACATCGTAGTGTTAAAAAACTTCTTGGACTGTATTTGTACAGCATTAACCCTTTAGCGCCCACACCTAGATCCCGTTGAAAGAAAAATTTCCCGTTTTGTTTTTATCGTTAAAAATGGTCTGGATTTATATATTTTTATAAAAAAAAAAAATTTATTTTGTTTTAAATTTAATTTTTTCAGAGGTCAAAATGCATAGAACCGAAGAATACAGGGTTCAGATAGGTCCAACTTTCTTCAGTGAATAAAACTACGCTAAACATGTATCACTTAAACTGTTGCAAATAGTAAAATGCGAATGCAAACGGCGAAACGGCAAAAAAAGGAATGTATCATATATGATACGTTTGGCGCTAAAGGGTTAAACGTAAATTTTGTTTGAATATTTTATCTAATATTGCTGTCTGTTGGTGGTTGTGAATAAAATCCTAAAAATTACCTACTTTTGGAACTGATTGATGGGAGGGCAGTCTTCCTCCTATGTTTTATTATTCTATGACTTTGGAAGAATAACGAGATTCTGAGAATCTTGAGGTTTTCTTTCAACATTTTCCGTATAGAGCAACGTAACAGAGTAAGAATACTCGAAAGAACTGACAAAACTAAGTTTAAAGAAAGCTTGAAAGGTAGAGAAACAAATTTTAAAAACTGACAGAGGCAAGTATTCATAGAACATTACAAGTTTGACTTTCCTTGAAAGCCCAAATATTGTGTCTAAATTGGCGCTATTTTTGAGGCTCTGGTTTCCAGAACCGTAGCCTGGTGGACCGCCTCTGACGTTTACGACCATTAAGAGCGCCATAAATTTCGCAAACGCTTTTTGGGACGTACTGTATAAATTTAAATAAACTTCTTTCGAGGACGTTAATTGTATCAACATAACGTCTCCATTGAGCTATCGACGCTACGTTTCGGTCACAAAATACACAACCGAAATCAAAGCACCGTTAGAGACAACAACTCAAGCGTCTTTATTACTTTTCAACCTACTAAATACTTGAATATGCAAATTCATTCTGCAATTTTCGAGCAACGTACGGAACCTCCCAAAAAATCAAAGGAAACTTCCAAAAGAACCAGCCTCCGGTATTCTTTATACTTATACAAATCACAAGAAAGAAAGAAAAAAGCTGACTTTAATTTACGTTTAACGCACGTGCAGGGTCGGAGCTGGTAGTTGCATAGCCCGATTCGGTGGTCGGGTGTCGGTCGCGGTCGTAGACCACCGGTCCTGTCTATTATTGTCATCGGAGTTGCAATAGGACCGCGACGAGTCCTCCGCGAGTGAGCGAGCGGGGACGCTTACATTCATCCGCGTTCAAGAAGCGCTGGGCTCGTTCACCAGGTTCACCATCGCGATTCATAGTCTCGCGGGTGTTCCATTAATGAGGGATCCCTGGTTGCGGCTAGCCGCGACTGTTATTATAGCTGCTCATAACAGTGAAGCGTGCTGGCCGACGGTCGGGGGCCTGGCAAGGCGTGTCGCGACACCGACTTGCGACTATGAGGCATTGAGCGTCTATTTTCACGCGAGCGTCGCCAACAGCGTCGCTCCTTGTTGCGTGATCTGTATAAGTATCCAGCCGCGGGGGCCAGCACGCTTCGCGGCTGTGCGGCAATTAAAGCCAAGTAGCGGGAGAAGTTTCTGGACGCGGCCAGGCGACAAGATGGTTAGGTGTCCGGGAAATACGACCCTGCGACGAACAATCGTAACTGACGTATATATCTTTGGTCACGTAGAGTCTATGTAGATAAATCTTCTCGATTTTTTGAGAATTTTTAGAGATAAGGGAGAGTGGGGGAATCACGAACATCTAAGCAAAAAAGCAAACGAAACGAAAACTATGTGTGAAATGAATTTGTTTATTATTTACAAACATACTTAAATTATTGATTTATAAAGTACTGTGATGATGTTTTGAAAAATTATAATGAGAATCAACTTTATAGTGAAAAATCAAAGCCCTTGGTGTTCGTGATTATTGGACTGTCGTGGGGTAATCACGAACACAGTACTAAATATCGCAGAAGTCGCACAGAAAGCGCGGCTGCAATGGTCAACTTATAAAAAATGTTGCTACAACCTATTCCTAATATATTTTCCAAATTCCTCTTCTTGTGCGTTAGAAAAATATTGCAATTGGTCGGAATATAAAAAAAAAGTAGTAAAGGTCGTTTTTTAAACTTTTTCTGTCTGAGCCTATAATGAAAATTCAAAAATCCGTTTTGTAGATTTAAGTAAGTTTTACACTCGAAGGTTTTAATCTCGAAGGTTCGAGATTACCCCATACGAGTTGTTCGTCATTGCCCCCCAACATAAGAAAAATAAAAATAATTTATTTCAGAGGTTAGAATCATAATTCAAGCAACGCCTTGGTCACAAAATGTTGGTAAAAAAGTGCTTTACTTAAATTTAAAAAAGACAATTGTATCATTAATTCAACAGTAATTGCATGCAATTGAAGATGGACAAAATATTACTTGAAACACGATGAAAATAACAAATCGTGTTTATCTTGAATAGCATAAGCGTTCTGTATTTATTACTTTCTGCCTGACGTTGAATACGACCTAAATTATTAGCTAGTAGAGAGGGAACGTCGTTTTTATTCATTAAAACGCCGCAACATCGCATTCGCGATTACCCCGCGTTCGTATTTACCCCACGCTCCCTTACAGTTGTCTCAATATTCCTTCCAGTAAGCAAGCGCTAGTTACAGTGTCCGAATACGGATCTGCGAATGCAAATGAGCCACAGTTCGCGGTACTAATTTAGGTAATCGTTGGGCTAAGAGAAAGCGTGCAATCGAGTTCTTCATCGTTGAACGTTCGAGTCTTTGCAGAGTAGATACTCGCGACTGGTATTCGGCACACGTTCGTAGATTTTCGATTCTTTCCCCTCTTTTTACCCCATCGATGTTTTGCCCCTGAACGTATCTTGCATTCCACTCGCCACTTATTGAAAATCCAACCTGAAATTACGCCTCAATTCTCCCTGGTCTCCGAAGGCGATGAACCACGCGCCGTAGTGGACCGCGCAAGAAGTCTATGCCTCTGCTATTATCATTCTATTATTCAATATACATTCCACGCGGAAAGCACCTCTTGCCACCCAGGCCCAAGACCGCTTAGCCGCGGATAATTAAAAATACCTTGCGCGCAGGCAACTCCGCGAGGAATCCGCTTATAGGCGCATCGGGTCCATCGTCACAGTAACTCGCTAACGATCGCTCCTCTCCGACAGCTGGCAAATACGTGTCCCGTAATCATTTAATAGAAGGGGCAGTTAATCGCGCGATCGTCCGCGATCGTTGAACGTTTGGATAATCCGCGGCGGGTACGCGGCTTGATCCTTGGAACAGCGGGGCCCGTTGCGCCGCGGCTCGAGCAAGTCGGCTGTCATAAGTGTCATTAAGTGGCCGCGAACGTTCGTAGGCTCGTGAGCCGGTTGTCATCCCTCGACGCTAACATCTCCGAGATGCGAGCGAGCGAGCGAGCGGCGAGCGTAACTACACCGCCGCTAATTATACCCCCCTTATACTTCAATTATCATTTTATTAGCAGCGGCGGCGCGCGCGCCACCGTTCCTCCCGTGCGTTTCAATCCGCGGCGTTAAGCGCCGACGTCGCGGCGTATTAGAACGATAACACGTCTGCCTCCTGTTTTACGATTGTCGCCACCGGACTTGCGTTTCCCCGCGAGACATATCGCGGATGCGTACTTAGCTCAAATGAACACATTGCGAGCGGCGCGCTTTTTGCGCGAGCAGCTTGCTTCGGGAGCTGCTCCTCTGTCACCACCTGGGAGCGAGCGTCTTTACTACATCTCGAAGATTATAACTATGGGAACGCACGGACGGGAGACAAGTGAAAAAGGAGCAGATACCTTTGATATGCATTTTCCTGTGAATATGCCGCGCACAGCGGATTCGCTTCCCTATTGGTCTCTGCGGCGTGTTAGGCAAGCTTCGGCGTGTCCTTTTTCATCGAGTTTTATGATTCAGTAGCGGCTTTCTCGGCAGCTAATAAGGTAGAATAAGGATCGTTTCTAAATCCGTCATAAGTAAGAAGAAATATGAAACGAAAGGGGGACTGACAACTTCTTGTCAAATGTGCCCTATAAACCGGCGACTATGTTTAGAACGTATCGTCTCGCGCGAGGTGACATTTATTCTCAATTATTTTAATGTTAATAAATCCCGTTTATTACTTTCATAATATTTCATTGGCTCCGCTAGATCCCGCTGGAGGTACTCATTAACGTCATTCACAATCGATTGAAAAAGACTGTCACCCCGTATAGTTGCCAGTGAAATGCGCACGTCACCCTATACGGTTGACACGTCGGTCAAAGTGTCAACCGCGACATCCTCTTGGATTTACCAATGGGATTCGTTCCGTTCCTCCATCAGCCATTAATTATAATTAGATTTCCGAGTTGTTCGATATCAACCTCGATCCCAGTCAGAAAAGAAAAACTTTGTCCGGGTGTCGACCTCCAGTTTAACCAACAACACCCGTCAGGTGTACATTGGAGGAGAAGAAGAGACTCCGGACACAATAAATTCGTCCGTGGTCGTCCGCGTCCTCGTCAACTATTTTCGCGAGCCGAGTGGGCGAGTCGCATTAAAACTATAAATCTCCATCGTTCCGTTCCCCCGTGGAGGCAGAATACCTCGGGGCGCATTATCGCGCTGTTATTCTTGCCGAGGGCCGAAAGGCATTTTTTCGCGGGCTCAGGCGGCCCTGAGACGACGCCGACGAGTCTGCCCCGTCTATCTGCGCGGAGAGGAGGCAAGAACCTCTCGGCGGCAGCCGCGTGTCGAGGGAAAGAAGCAAATTAATTTACCCTTCCGAAACGTTCGCACGTAATACAACGGCGTGTCGACGAAGAAAGGCCGCGCGGCGCGAGGAGGGGGGGCCGCAGTTCGTGAGGCAAAAGCGAGGAGAGCCGCTGCAAAGAGAGAAATCCAGCCAGACAGTGGAGGGCGTGGGAGATACATTTATAAACTCGCCTCTGTGAGCCTCGGAATCGGCTGATTTACTGGCCACGGAAAAGGAGATCGTCGCGTTCGCTTTAGACCGTCTACGACCAGGGCCGACAGGTCCAATTCGATCTTTCAGGTCGAATCACGCGCTCCACTTAATCGATCGCCCGTGAAATTGACTGACGAGGTGGGCCTTGATGATCTCGAGTACGATTTGCTTTTTAATCGACGCGTTCTTTGGTCTCGCTGAGTGTTGGACTGCTCGTGACGTTGTCTTTGGAACGGGACAGAGAAAAGGAAGACGCTAGTGCTGCGTAGGGAGTACTATTAAAGTTATGAAAGGAATCGAAACTGGCAAGTGTGCAATTCTATTGTTTATTGTACCAAATTCTTCCTCCATCAGTTTCATCCGAAGCTTGTGAAAAATGATAGGGGAGAGGTGGGGTGAAAGGGACACGTATTGAAGGGGACCTTATCTCAAAGATAAAGGATCTGCCCAGGGCAAAAGTGTTTTTATTTTGTAGCCAGATTCATTCGTGTGTAATCAAGCCAAATTTTAAGCCGCTATCATATCTACGACGACAGAAATACACGATTGAATTTTTTTGACGTTTAAAGTAAAACTTTTAGTATTTCCTTGAACTGTCTTGTGAAGTGCTGTTACCAGCGACTGATTTCTCTATTACTGCATCTAAACAGGTATTTATTTAAGAACGATATCCTATAATGTCCGATCCCTTTTGTGTCATATTATTATTATTATTATTATTAAACGTCTTTATTACTCAAAATGAAGAAGAAACCTGATATTACATTTGGCGTAACCGATAAGGCAAAAGAGTAAAGGCGAGGCTGCAGTGGTAACACTGTTCTGAAGCCTAACCGTGCACAATAAACTAAACTAATTAAAAATAGAGACAAAAACAAACAAACTTAACAAACTTAACAACATTAGAATAAACTGGACTAAGTTAACTTAAGACTTAAAGCTAGCATGAGAGACGCAATGAGTGGAGGTAAGTAAGAAAATTAAAAGTGTTGGAGAATGTGTTGCCGCCCTGCGTGTTTGAAAGACTGATATGAATCTAATTGTCGAATAGTAGCAGGAAGAGAATTATAGTAATGTGCCGCAGTATAGGAAAAAGAAGATTCGAATTTAGTGGTGCGATGCGCAGGAATGGAGATGAGAGATTGAGACCGGGTTGAGAGAGAGTAGTATTGTAATTGTAGGAATTAGATTTTCATTTTGGTGCCTTATTTATGAAAGGAACATAACAAAAATTTATGAAGGGGACGTCATTTTCATACCTGTCACCTTCAAAACCTTACTATTCTTCACTTGTTTCAGTGAAAATATGCCACCTAAAATTCGGGTTAGCATGCCATTAGACAATTCATTATTTATAGCTATTAAGATCATTTATTTACATAAGCTTAACTGTTGAGTTTTCAGTTCCTATTACGAATTAAAATAGCTACTGTGATTTCGGTACCTGCATACATAATAATTAAAAGAATAATATTAATATTACCTAGTTTTATTACACTGTCCCATTCATAAACACCCATATCCCTTTCAATACAGCCAATTTATGAAAGGGACAAAGCACGCGTTTTTAGAAAACGCAAAATATGACATGTAACTATAGAGAGAAGCTTAATATACCCGTGTATTGTTATAGCCAGATAACTGGCCTTTCTAATGTTACCAATTAGAACTCGAATGGTTATTTAGTTTTTTACTATCTGATCCTAAACACAAGTGTCCCTTTCCTCCCACCTCTCCCCTACTTACCCCGCAAGCCAACAACGACGAACCACAGTTGCTTCTAAAGTGGTCGACAGGTTCTTTCGTAGGAGAGTATCCGGAAGTAGTGGCGTGTGGACAAATTCACCGAAGCCACGGGAGTGTCCCAACAGGTTCGAGAATGGATTCGTCGCCGTGCAGCATCTCGAGCCGGAGGATCGTCCGAGGCGCGCGCATTTTGATGGCCGTGCAGAACCGTGGACCGCTTTGTACCGGTCGGGTTTCAACAAGCGAGTTCCATTATGTCCCCGCGTATTGTAATACGCCCGGCGGATTCCATTAAGCTAACAAATGCGAGCATACATAATCTGCGCCGTCGGCGGAATCTCTCGAGCGTCGGTATCCATTTCGCGCGGGCATTTCTCAGACGGATGGGCTTCTTCGTCTCCCGTTGTCCTCGATTGTTTCGTCTACGCGGCCATCCGCCGTCGGCCGATTGTTGCGTCTGCGGCGCATCAAATCTAAGTGTTTCCCCCGCAGGTCCTCCGCGCTACGAAATCGAATCCGAAGCAAGAATACCGAAGTAATTAAGTTCGATCGGCAGAATTTTGCGCGGCAGTCGCGGAATTATATTTCGGTGTCTATTTTCCAATCTGTTGGTCCCCGCAATTCAGATTCCGCGCGCGACATCAGCAGAGACTCAACGCCGCATTCCCGCCAAGCCGCGCGTCTCGATGTTTCATTACGTTGACTAATTCTACCGCGGCAGGCGGTTTCGTTGATTCGATTGCTCGAGCCAAGATCGAGGCTCGACGATAAATTCCGCGGGAGATCGAGAGGAGTCAGGCGATCGCGCGCCCGTCCCCCCGGGCGTGATAAGAATTTCGCTGGGAATCGCCGAACGCTTTGCTCGCGTTACAGAATGGCATGACGTCGGCGAGCGCGGCCGGCGCATCAGACACGGCTGTCGCGGATCGCAGAAATAGCTAGCCCGCATCCAGGAAAGTCAGGGTCCGTGAAATATATGTCGCTACGTTGACAAAGCGCCGTATGCCGTTAGAAACTTGGAAAATTTCGTGCGCCATTTGTTAGCGGCCGCGCTTTTGTCGTACCGCCGCCTAACGCGGTACTACCATCCGTTGGTATCCGCGCGATTCGCATCGGGCCGTTAGATATAAAGCGATAGCCCACGGCGACGGTTCCCGGAATTATGACTGCGGATTAGCATGAAAAATGGATTGTTTTCGTGAGCCGCTCGACGCGTAATTGTGACACGTGACAGAATTATTCATTGTCGCGCGTGTAAGTGCGACGCTCGTCAGCCGTAAGCCGCGATTTCCGAAACGCATTTCGCTTGTCCGCCCGCGAGACGCGTGGCCTGAATTATCCCGCCTCGGATGTCGCGCGAGCAACGTCCACGTCTTGGCTCAAAAATTAACATTCGCCGCGGATGGAAGCTACATCTTTCGACCTGTCAAATGGGAATTAAAACGAAACTGCGAATTGAAACGAAGAGTGAGGGTCAACGCATGTAAAGCTTCTAATGAAATGGAGCTAATTGAATCTTTAAACTTTCATTGTAAAATGAATAATCTCGATGTTAATAAATATTCAAATTAGGGTAACAATTCTCTATCTTTTTTAATGTTGGAAAATCATGAAGAATTCTTCGCTCAATGGTATTAAGAGGATCGCAGTTGCGATTTCTTGGGAGCATGGTTTAGAGGCGCGAAAGGGGAACACGCGGCGCTCGGTGCCGCTCAGATCAAAGAAAACGAAGGCAGCCGCGAAATCTCGGACGGTAATCGGTAACGCCTAACTAGGTACGAGATGAGACACCCTCGTTATTATATCGCGGAATTCCTTTCCGCGTTCAGCGCGCCTCGAGCCGGGGCACGGTGGTCACGATGTACGTAAATCTTTCGGCGTGGTTACAGCCGCCGGGCATTACGTTGATGCACTATTTATAAACACGTGACATCGAGACGAGTGGTTGGTGCGGGTGGGCCAAGAAAACTGGTGCCCGCCGCCCGAGTAGTTTCGTGTTCTCGCCTCTTCTCGTCCACCTGCTGGCATGTACCCGAGCATGGAGAGCGCGCCTTCTTATTCCCTTCCGCCTCGTCTGCCCACTCCACATTTTCCTTTTCCCCCGTCTTATTAAATTCTCGACATCGCGCGCTTCCTTTCCGCCGCGAGCGGCCAGAGAACACTTCCCTCGCTTCCGCAGAAACGAATTTGGACGCCCTCGCGCCTCTTGATCGTTTTGCCCCGCGAATAAGACTCGAGGATGCAACTCTTCGTATTATTTAAGGTTTTAGGAAGCAGAGGAATTATTCTTTGGATTATTTGACAGTATTTCTGGTAGAGAATTCTGAGTTCCCTTTTGTCTTTTAAGGGTAAATATGAAGTTCTAATTTCACGAGCTGTCAACTCTGTGAGGACTTAAGTAGGGAATAACTGCCTTAGTCTATGATAGAACTTCATCTAGAAGTGAACTAAAATTGTAATACAAAATTGAGACTGATCTTCTTCTCAAACTACTCTACTTATAGCGATTTTTCTAAAATGAGTGAGACGCTTGAATTTTTGACCGAGAAGTCCAGCATCGCGCATGAATCAGGCTGCAAAATTAATTAATATACAATCTGCAGAGTTTATTAATTAATTTTGCAGTTTGATTCATGCGCGATGCTGGACTTCTCTGCAGAGTTCAGACTGCAGAATCTAGCATCTTTGAAGGACCGTCGCGCAACTTGGGTGGATGGGTCCAATGCTCCGCAGCAGGTTGGAAAAGATTGCCCTTCCATTAATTACGCACAGTTCGGCGCCTTTCAAATGGATTTCCCTGCAATTAAAGGGACGCGCATTAAAGCCGATCGTTTATCGGCCCACTTTCGCGAGTCGGGCCGCGGCCCTTCGATACGGAAAAATTATCGGCCGGTCGTGGCCGTAATTATCTCGAGGCTACCGCGATACGGTGCCCACACCGTGTAGATCATATTTCTTGTCGGCTTCTGCCTTTCTTCGTATATATACTCGCCGCTCGCGAACGAGTGAGACGTTCCGGAGCCGAGTGCATTAATCTCCGGCGACGGTTGCGTTAATGTAATCGTTTAATAAGTCCGGTTTATTAACTGCGCCCGCTCTCATCGGCATTAATTCACCCTTTGCCGCGAACCCCGTGCACCGAAAATCCGTCAGCGGGAAAGAGAAGGCGAGGAAGAAAAAGAGGGACGGCGGTGGTATCGCGGGCTGTCCCCTTTGCTCGCGTGCAGGATGCGCGCCGGCCACCGTGTGTACCGTTCGAGCCTCAAAGGCCCCCGTGATCAAAGGACACGGCCAGATTCGAGGAACCGTGGAACAGGTTTAACGCGGCGAAACTGTTTCCCCTGAAGAGAAAAGGGCCCCGAGTTGATCGAGCACGGCGGGCAGCGATCGCCAAGGGGGCGCTTTTCGACGCGACATCGCGAGCTAAGTCGATTATCGCCAGGCAACTATCTACCTACGTCTCCCAAGCGATTATACCGATTGAAAGAGAATTCGTGTTTATCGTGCAGTTAGAAGGACGACGCGTTTCCTCCGCGCGGTGAGCAGGTGCCCGTGCGGGGGCAGGGTGTGCCGCGCAGCAGGAAAAACAGCACGGCCGCGATTCGCTGGGAGACTTGTACAAGGTGAAAACGATCGGCACGAGTGGCCGATGGAAAAACCAGAGCCGCGGCAGCCTTGCAAATCAACGGCAATCAATTCTTCTGATTGCCGCACGCGGGAATAATTTTCCATCTGGCGCTGCCTTCTCGGATCGTTTCCCCGCGGCTAATGAATACAAAACGCGGCGATTTATCTCGGCTCATTCGCGGGATATTAATTATTAATTGCGCCACGAATATTTATAAGCGTCGCGCGGCGTGACGATCGATAATTTCCATCGGGGGCACCGGGCGCCTAACGATCCGCGATAATGTATCCAAAATGGCGACCGACGGATCGGGCAAAAACGCGGCGATAATGGACAGCGGAGCGGCACCGGCCGACACGTCTCGCCTCCTGTGCAATCGAGTATGCAAAACGGAGAGTTCGCCCGAGTTATTGCGATCGTGCCCCGGTGGCGGAGGTGCCCGCGACGCCTGCAAGGTCGTTAATCAGCCAATTGCAATCATCGCGCGGCACCGGTACAATTCAGTTGATTGGTCGATCGGCTGGCAGCCGTCTCTCGCGTGTCGCCCCTAGACGCGAGCGTGAGTCCCACTATGCCGGGCCGATACGGCCCAAGCCCCACGGCTGAATTCTCTCGACACACGACGGTATATGCGTCGAGTCGTTCGGGTAACCATCCTTCGGGGGAAATCAACAGGAACGTCCGTAGACATCGATACGCGTCGAGATCTCAGACTCGCGGGGACGATGGGAACGAATGTTGATCGTGGGATGGAGAGTTTATCTTGGATTTTGATTTTGTATCATATTATACTAATTCGGAGAAGAATTGGTGACTCTGTGTGAAATTGATTTTTTCAGGGAAGATTGTATAAAAGATAAATAAGATGACATGCAAATTATCTCTGCTGTTACATCTCACATACACGCTGCAATTACGGAGCTTGAATTAGATCTTATGAGAATTGTTAATTGGTCGGTGCAGCATGGACTTAGGCTTCATCCCACCGAATATTCTTTTCTTACCCTTGGCAAGAAATATTTTCAAAAACTCTTTCCCATCTCTGTTACACTCGGATCCGTACAGTTATATATTTCAGATTCTATTCGCAACTTGGGACTCACTTTCGAACCTCTGATTTCATAGGATAATCGTGTTTCTTCTCTGAGTCGTCAAATCTACTCTCGTTTACGCCTTCTTTACCCCTATCGTGATATTCGAGTTTATCATCCCCGTCCTTCATTATTTCCTTGTTTGATTATTATGATGTCTATCGTCCATGTTTATCCTCTCGTCTTTGTCTCCTTAGGGGCGTCCTTAAATTACGTAAGGGTCATTTTGACGATTTCTTACCCCCCAATATAAGAATTCGTAAGATTTGATATTGCAACCCCCTTCTTACGTAATATTTTTTTACATTGAATTTTTTCAGTTATTAAAATTCTTTTAAAAGTAATATACATAATTCATTTAACGCAGTTTGCGGAAATTTATACTAAAACAACTTTTCTGGAACATTAGTGATAGAATTTGTATTTATTCTATTAATTAGGTTATAAAATATTACGTAAGACGCTACCTGACTCCTCCCTCCTCCTTGTAAGAAAACTTAAGAAATTCGCGACCCCCTCCCCCCCAAAAAGCCTTACGTAATTTAAGGACGACCCCTTATTCAACCTATACAAAGCTCCTGTTTCTGTTTGTCTTTTTGTGTCGCCAAGTTCGATCATCTCTCCCACCTATACATCAAAACGTCCAGGTTACGTATGTCCCAACGCTGGATTTTCCATTTATGCTGTCTCGTTCACAAAATACTTTCATCTCACGTTCCGCCTTTACCTCTCTTTTTTACCATGCGTCTATTCTCTTTTTACTCAGCATCATTTACTTTCCACACCTGCAAAATTCGAATCCTCCTTCGCCTATATTTCTGCTAACTAAATACTACATATAATTCCCGTTCCTCCCGACATTCGAGGGTTAAATTTCTTTCCTGATTTTAAATGTAAAGCTCGACGATATATATTCCTAACTCATCTCTATATTCTTTCTATTCCTTATCTCGCCCATATCTGCCCATTTACGTTTATATTTTTCTATCTTAACACACCATAAAATTTATCTCTTATAACTTCCTCTTTTTATTTCCTTTCTTTCCTAGTTTTAGTCTTAGCTTTAGTTATTTAGTTACACCTACGCTTCTAACAGTATTGTACTACAGCCTCTCCTCTTACTTCACTATACTTTTATGTATTACTGTTATTTGTATATTTACCAAGTAATAAAAACGAATAATACTATCAATAAAAATTATCTGGGCCTTCTACTCCACAATCGAGCAATGATCCCGCTTCATCCCTCCAAGAAATTTCCCATGATGATTACAGTGGCCGTGCACCGTGATCGGCGATCGTTGACCGCGCGGGTCCATCGGTTCCCGATCGTCCGGAAAACGCGAAAAATCATCGGGACAGGTGCATGGAACGGCTGAAAGTGGGCAGAGCTCGGAGCTGGTGAATGGGGAGTCGCGAGGAGAACACGCGTAGGTGTAAAAATGCGTTAGTGGGCAATCGTCACGGTCGGTTGACCAGTGTCCATCCAGTCGGACATCCTGCGGCGAAGGGTGATGGCTCTCCCTGCACGCGGAGGCTGGCGTCGAACAGAGGAATTCTCTGCGGTCGTCGGTGCATCAGGGACGCCGCCGCGCCGCGAGCTGCCGCTGTTCCGCCTCGCCACCGTTTCTATGTCGCGGCTCCCGTGGGAGAGGCGGATTCCGCTCGGTAATTATCCTGACGCGCAACATTTGTTGGGCCCCTGTCACCGCGTTGCCCCGTTCGTCTCCTGGAAACAGGCGTCCGCGTCCCTGAAGAGAACAAAAGGCCCCGTAGCTGAGCCGAACGTCGGGCCGCACCGTTGCACCGTGACGTTACAAAGTCACTCGCGGCAGAGGGTCGAGTTTTTGCCGTGGCCCCCGGGTACAAGGAGCCTCGATGAAGCAATATCTCGCGACATTGCTTCGAATAATACCCCCGGTGGCGGTTTTATCGCTGGCGGAATGCGGCTGTACCTACGCCGCGCTGTATCGGATCGAGCTGCGCACAGGCCTGCCCGGAGATATCAATAAACGCTGGCGCGTTTCTATACGTCGGAATAGGAGCGTCGGAACGAGCGCCGTTCGAATGATGTATCGCCGCGATGGTAGGCGATATAAATTTCCGTTCCTCGTCGACCGTAAATAATCCGCCCGCGTGAATTACCGTCCCGAGCGTTCGATGAGAAGGAGCTGGGCAACGGGAGGGATGGAATGCGTTGCGTATCGCTGCGCTCGCGTAATCCCTCTCTCGGGGCACGACGGATCGGTTAATTGTACGTTAGGTAGGCACACCGAAGAAGAGCCGGCAAGGTCGAGTTCCAGACGCGTATAAGTACGATTAAATAAATTTTGCGATCGACGTTGCGAGGTTTAAGGTAGCAGTGTCGATCAGCATGTCGAGTTCGTGAAGGGGGCGCGTGGCACGCCATCCGAATCCCGTTTGTCAGGAGTGCCTCACGGCCCGCGCGTTACAACCACCGGTTAAATAATAAAATTGCGAAGGGAATTACTTGCGGGCAGCGACAGTAAATCGGGAGGAAGAGGACGAAAGGGGGAGAAAATGGCGCGCGATTACCGAAGCGTGCGCCGTGTGACGACGATAAAAGGCCTTAAACGCGACGTCGAGTCGCAGGCCGAGCTGTTTCCCTGTCTAAACGCGACGTTGATAAATAATCATTGGCGTATAGACGCGAGCATCTACATGCAGGTGTACATTCAGGCGGAGCAGGCCGCGACACCTGGTGCTGATTAACGAATCGGGGGAATCGGTTCTGGTCAGGTAGAAGGCTAAGTGGCCGGCTAAATTGCCGCGTTATTCTTGTAAACCGCGGCATCCCCGACTATCCAATTACGGGACGAGGTGGCAAGATGTCTCGCCCCGTGGATACACGCGTTCCACCAGCGACTCGGAATCGCGGCTTTTTTAACGCCGCCGACACCATTAAGGGCGGCTAATGAGCACCCGGGGGGAAAAAATTAATCGGTAAATTTCACGTGGCACCGAGCCGGCTGGCTGCAAACTACCTTCGTTGCCATCGCCACCACCGAATTTAACAAGTATCGTTCCGCGGCTGGTTTTCACGGCCGTTCCGCGTGCGCTTCTAGATTCTAGATCGTCTTAGGGAGCATGTTATTGATCGAGGTTGGAAACGAAGGTCCTTTGAACGAGAATTTTGGTCTAGATTAGTTGGGCAAAATTTGGTTGTAATTTGGGGCTTTAGGGTTTCCCTCTTCTTGTTAATATTGAGTAGGTACGATGACAGATTGGACAAGTGTCGGTACCTTATACATATGATATACATATGTATTAATTTATCGTTATTAATGGTGAAATTTTTACTTCACCAAAGAGGATGTAACGGGTCAAATTACCGTTACTGTTTCCGCTAGATAGGTACGTTTGCGACATAGTATAAATCTTAGCGACCGATTTAATTAATCGAAACGATACTTCTCTCGGAGCATTGCGATCGAGTGGCCAGGCGAAGATGCGACTGGCGCAGAAAATAATAGAAAAACTGGTGCCGAGTGACACGGAATATCAGGCGAGGAATTACCAAGCGACATCGAGAAACGAGGATACTTAATGTCGCCGATCACGTAATACACTCTTGTCAATCGTTTGCCCGCTATCTTTACGATTCCGTTTCACCTTCTTCATTATTTCAGCCGTGTAATTCGGTCTAACAGCCGTGTTTCTTCGAAAATCCACGTCGAGCGGCTTTCCACGATTTTTTCCCACTGGAGATAAGTCACCGTACGCGACGAGATAATCCTCGGACCCAACGAGGCGTAAAATGTCCCGATGCAAAAGTAATGCTACCAATATCAGTGCAACTTTGTTCCCCAACAGTTTAGTGAGGGGTGAGGCAACTTCAGCGTGCACGCACGCACACAACAGCGGCGTCGCGCGGCCCTTTCGAGCGACGTCGGATCGCTGCCGACCGACAAAAGCGAGGCGCGGAAACCAGGATAAACACGAGAGTCAATTATCACAGTGAGTGGCCTCGAGGCGCAGATCATTTCGGGCGCACGTAGCGTCAGGATGATTTTTGCAAACTTTTTTAAAATTCTTTCGTGATATTCCTCCCCTGTTCCAAGAGCGGGCACGAGGAGTAATTCCAAATTTCGCGTGAAGATTAAATGAGATATCGCGAAGGCAATTCAACCCTGTGTGCTGGCGAGGGACTCCGACCTCGGGCATCCTCGTCCAGCTTGAAAATTTCGCGGACACCGCCCGACCAGCTGACTGGCTCAGTGAGAGTTAGTTTAGCGAGCATTCTTCGGGAGAAACGAAGGAATCAGCGGCGCTGAAATGGGGAAGCAGATGCCGAAGATGTCGGCCCGCGTGGTCAGCGCGATCAGGAATCTGCGAGAAGCCCATGGGTCTACGTCGAAAGAAATCATGAATTATATCACGTCGCAGTACAGCACTTCGGAGCCGGTCATACAGAGACAGGTATTTCTAGTTCTTTTACTCTTGGTGTAGAAATTTTGGTCTTAAGGGAATATCCCTAGTCTGAGGACCGAAAAGAGGCGAAGGTTTGTGAATTTTTTTTGGAAAAACGGAAGCATGTATTTTTACACAACTTTTTGCGCTTAAAAGAGCAATGTTTAAAGAAGATTTGGTAATTTTTTCGTCAAAAAATATTTACGTTTATAATAAAGTTTCAAACGATATCCAAGAAGCTTTTTTAAAAAGTTGTTTTGCGGTAAGCACTACCATTCGTAACCAAATTATCTAAAATCAAAAAACAAAAAAGATTTCGTTAGTATATTAATGTATTTTCCGATTGGCGGAGGGAATTTGCGAAATATTAATTTAAAATAAAATGTCGGCTATTTAAAGTTTGAAGTCCTGATTTTCGCGCAAAAAAAAAACGGCCATTTTTCGTTGATAAAATCGAAAATACACATTGAAGGAAAAAAATACGAACGACATTCTGTAGATTTTTATATAAAAAATAAGTCCACAAAATTTTAGAAAGATTGGTGCAGTGGTTGTTGAGATATCTTGCTCACCGTTTTTAAAAAGGCTTCTTGGATGTCGTTGTATTTTTATTATAAACGTAAATATTCTTCTACAAAAAAATTACCAAATGTTCTTTAATGTTACTCTTTAAAGTGCAAAAAGTTCTGTAAAAATATATGCTGCCACTTTTTCAAAAAAAATTCCCAAACATTCGCTTCTTTTCGGCCTCCTGACTAGGTACAGTTCTGTCTCTCTATAGCCGCGTGTGTCGGGACCGGGCGCACGCAATTTGAGAGACGAGTAGTCTATTCGACTTCCTTTGATTTCACGCGGTCAGAGTGTAAGGTCTGTCACTATTGAGAATGGTTATTATGAACCTTTCTTCAGCTTTCTCTTTGACATCCGATACCCGATGCCACGGCGCGGCGACTACAAACGAAGTAGTGGGGATAGCTTCGCGCTTATAGAGAATCCGAAAACGCGTGCCATTTGAGAGACAGCACTGTATAACCCCTTAATAAAGCTCCTTGCCGTTTTATCTACATCTCTCTAATTCAACGTAACTCCGATCTCTGAGATGAAGCTTCCCGAAATTTTCTCAAGCATTCACTTCCCACTGATATCACTTGCCAGATGCAAGCAGCCCTGAAGCGCGGCCTGGACTACGGGATCCTGAAGAGGAGCAACGGCCACTACTTCCTGAACGCGGACGCGGACGTGCAGCAGCTAGCGTCGACCTTTGCGCCGGTGGAGAGGACTCGACGTAGAAGACGGAGGGCGAGCAAGCGACGGAGGAGCAGCAGGCGACGAAGGCGAAGCCGCGGAAGGAGGCGAAGGCGAAGCCGTGGAAGGAGGCGTAGGAGAAGTCGATCACGGCGAAGGAGCAGGAGGCGAAGGAGTAGTAGGAGGCGCAGGAGGGGCAGGAGGCGAGCCACGAAGCCGGGCACGATGGCCTGCACCAGATGCAGGTGCACCACGAAGAAACGCAGGGACATACAGGACCTGAGGAGCAGCGCGATAGAGCCAGCCGCCCCGGAGGACGACACGTGCGTGTGCAGGAAGGAGAGCGACGTGGAGCGCCGTAGCAGGCACAGCAAAAGCCGGGATCGCAGCCTGAGCCGCAGTCGATCATCGGCCAACAGCGATCGAGATGCGGCGGACGATCGACAGGCGATCCGTGATCAAGATTAATGCGCCGGTGGAACTCGGTATACGGTTCATCCGCGCGCATCGTTAGCGGCGACAATCTCTCAGCAGGTCGTCAGCGTCGATCGACATTCCCCGCGATACACGCCGAACGGAACCGACGATACGCTGTCGCGAGCCGTGTTCTTCGTCACCTCTGTCTAAATCCATGTAGCTTCCCCGCCGTGTCACCGGACAAATTAATGTGTAACATTTTGATAGAATGATGTACCCTTTTCTAGCATATATTTCTCAATGAGTGAGTGTTGTAGGTACCTATGTACGTAAGATTAAACTCGAGCATTTGAAGTTTGTCAAAGTTTCTCAATGGCGAGTATGAAATGGATACTGAACAGGTGAGGGATTCTAAAAAGTTAACAGATTCCCTAGGTAAACTCTGAGGAATCGTGATGCCTAGTGGCTGCTGAGGAGACGAGCCAATCGTCGGCCAGGAATATTTCCTCATCGACGGTTTCTCTCCTTCTTCGATTTTTCAGCTGCAACTTTTCACGGCCTTCGACGAAGCGCACCGCACATCGGCATGAGTTTCAGGCGCGAACGGGGGTCAGGGTCTGAGGTAGCCCGAATAAAACCAACGGCCATAACTCTTGCAGCGGTGGGGTCAAGGTGGGTTAGGAAGGATCGAGAAGTGATTAGTGGTATTTACCGGTCCCCACTGAGAGAGAGCCTGCCGATTCCCGGTACTGCTCGGGCGTCCCGCAGGGTCCTGCGTCCGCGTCACAATGCCGCGATCTAACTGCTCCCTATTCTCCGGCAGGACTCTCTCGGAGGTCGCCGTGACATTACCGGGGGGATTCATCAGGCGATATTAATGCGAGTCTAACGGTCTGCATGGGCATTAAAAGAGTTTTCTATACGCGGCAATCTTTCCCGAACTTCTTCGGAGGTCCATCTTCGACCGCTCGATGAAAAGGAGTCGTACGGTAGGACCTCCGGGGGCTATCTCGATCTACGTCGATTTGTTTCTTTGGACGAGGTCAAGGCTCTTTGTCATCCAAGTAACACCAGGCGACAAGCAACAATCTCGGAGAAACTTGGACCGCGTATTAAAGGTATTCCTCTGCTTCAACCAACCATGTATCAAAAAGAAACTTTACAGAAATGGATAACTCTAACGTCACTTATGGGTGACCAATTGGAAGAACGTGGTTGCAGTAGGAGCCTTATTTCGTATCACCTGGTCTTCTCGCCTACCGTTCTCTTTCCACGTGTTTCGTGGCCGCGGGCAACGCGTAACGAAGGAGACACATCGAGCAATGTAAAGGCTTTAATTCAGCTCCACTGGCCGGTAATTTCGGGGCTCAGCGTGTGAGCCATTGTGCGCGATAACGAGTAAGCGACCCGCGCATTATGACCGTTCCTGCGCCGTGTGCTCCTCGTAACACGGCTTATTATTTTGTAGGGAGCCGCGGCGACGCGGCGTGGCGACGGGGGATTGGGGGACGCATTCTGGCCGTTAATGAGCCGCGCAGGACTTATAGAAGCTCGATAACATGGTATCCCGCGATTACGACCTTGAGAATTACGATCACCTGCGCTTCCGCCCACGCTCGACTTTCTACCAACAGGTGCTTCTTCCACAGTGCCGGCGACCGGTTCCCTCGAATCGATCGAATCTGGGGTCACGCGACTCGATCCTCCGCGTCTCGCGTGATTTTACGGAGATGGAATCCGTAGATGGCTGAGGAAACTTGTAGTCTTCTTCAATGAAGATAAACGCAACTTTACGACTAGCGCGCTCGGAATCTCGGAGACTGGAAATAAGTACTAGATTCTTTTCTACATTTAACGTTTCGTTATCATACATTATTAGACCGTCAATCTGTTATAGTGAGGAATGCAGATTGTAAGATATAACCTGGACAAATTGCTCTTCTCCCAGTCACTGATTACGATTCCATCGAAGATGATCCTCCATCCCAAGCGAAACTCGCTCCCCCTTCGTTTGGTACTGCGAAACTCGCGTCGCGATACCTCAGCACATAAGTCAAGGGTCGAGCAGCGGCGCGCGATAAGATAACAGTGGAGAGGGAGGAACCCTTCTTCCCGCTCGAGCGTTACGCCTTATTTACTATTTAACGAGCGCCCGCGAGCCAGCGAGAGCTCGCGGCCGCCGATAAGGGGAAACGGACAAATTGAAAGGGGGATAATTTGCTGGAGGGAGGCGGCCTAAAAATCCACGTTACAACACGCCACTGACAAATTTACGAGTTCCACGCTGAAAGCCCCGTTATCGCCTCGTGCCCCTCTGTGTTCGGTGTCCTTCCTCGCTCTGATCTCACAATTAGTTCGCGGGAAGACGGTCTCTGGGAAGACCAACTCCACTCCACAAAGTTTTTTGGCTACCCGACTCGTTACACCTGCCACAACGTTGCAATTTTCTCGGACGCCTCGCTGAAAGCTTCTTCGTACCCGCACTCGTGGCTTAATTGAACTTTACGGTCGTTAAACTGGAAAGATTGAATAAAACGATACTCCTTGGTGCTCGCCAAAGTCACTCGTCGATTTCGCACGTCCAAGACGGGTACTGTGCCGTGCGCAGTGTGCAGTTTGAATCCATAAATGGACTTGCCTAGGGGAAGATGCCCGGTTGGAAGAAATGAAGATGTCCGCCTTGAAAGATTTCGATGGCTACGTCAGATATTCTCGGAATTCCAAGGGAACCCGGTACAAAAGCGGAGAAAGTACGAGGGAGGGTATCAGGGCATCTTGAAGCTCGGAGTGTGAAGTAAGCAAAGTAAAGAGTTCAGTTAAGCGCGAGTGACGCGAACGACGAGGGGGCTCGACCTATCTGAAGACGAATCGGGGCCGAAATCGTTTCTGGCTGCTTAAAAACGAGGAGAAACACGAAGCGGTAAGAAGCGAAGCGGGCTGGATGTTTGGTGGTTGAGCGGGACGGGATCTCACGGGGACGACGACGACGAGTCGCGACGTGAATCCTCCTAAACGACGAGAGGAGAGAAGCCGTGGCAGGAAGAGACCGGCAGAAAATCTCGACGATACGATCTTTCGTGCACGATTGCTCTTACGGCCGCGGTACGAAACGGTGGATCGAGGTGTCAGCCGTGTTCTCACGTGTACCGACCTGAGAGATAGCGTCACCCTGGCATTACGTGCGATATCATTAAGGTAGATTTATGTTGTACGCAACCGAGCAGGCTCCGGGGTTAGGTTGGGTTAGGCGTTAGGGCATACGATGCCTGCAAGCTCGCCAGTATGCAAGTAGTATTCGAATGAATTGCTGCTTGGCCAGTCAGAAACAGTTTGCGAGGGACACTTTGCTCATCTCGCGGCCGCCATTCGCGGTGTGCTGCACAGGATTCGCCGCCAGGTTTCTAGATTTCATAAGTAAATGAAAACGTAGACGCATTGCGGACATGATTTTTCTGTATAAAATTATCAATGGTCATATAAATTGTCCGGACTTGCTTGTCCTAGTAACATTCAATGCTCCGGTTAGGAGCATGCGTTGTAGGTCTCTCTTTGCTGCGAGGCTACTGAAATATTGGCGTTACGCCGTCGACCCTATTAACAGGGCGATGATTATTGAAAATCAAAATTTCAATGGCATAGACCTCTTCCAGTGCTCCTTGACTTCGGTAAAGACGATACTATATAGGCTTGTAACTCACTTACATGGAGGTATTTAGCATTTAGTACTTAGTATTTTGTTTATCTTTTAAGGTTAGTTTAGTTGACTTTTTTAGCAGCTTATCATTGGCTAATTTATTGTACAGACTCTGTAATTAATTCTTGGCTTTTTCTTTTGTAAACCATGGGTATTTCCCGTATAATTATTTAAATAAATAAATCTCTAATATAATTGAGACTAAACTAACCGAAATGGACCATTTCGCAATTAACACTTCGTGTAGCTCAAGGTTTTAAACGATGGTCCCTTTATCAGGAATTTCCAAGCGATCTGGATTCTATCGGAAATGTTTTGTTTAAGTAATACAAAGCGGCCTCCGACCTCGGTTTGTTATCAAAGTAAAAATTCAGTGACAGTGGTACCTACTTTTCATGCTTTGCAGAAAATATTGAGGTTAAAACACGTGGACGACACTGAAAGTGTTAAAATGCGCAAATTTCTGTCGTTTTACTACTTAGCGTACCTGGCCCGCGTGTGTTCCCAGATGAAAAGCGAGGCAAGGGAGCTCCTCGGTTCGTGTGAACATACCTAATCCAGTTCAGGACGAGGAATTTAATTAATCACCAGCTTCGCGGTTAATACACCGGGACCACATGCGGGAGACTTTAATTCGAGCGATCCTGGCGTTTGATAACCCGACAGTAAACTACCGGGTGCTCGAATTAGGCTACGCCGATGATACGAAATCAGCAGGTGGCGATCTCAGCATCCGATTACTCCTCGCGGGCTCCTCGCGGTAGCCCGCTTTCTCGTAGCGTCGGTAACTAGCGCAGAATCTCAGTAGCGCCGCCACCTCTAAAGCTGACCGCGCTTAATTACGTACCAGATGCGGCCGCGATTACGCTCGGACCTTCTCACTTTGTTTCGTAAGCGGACGTCGACTAACGACCGCGACACTTCCGCGTAACAAAATTACTCAACCTCTCGTCGTATCGATGATATTTAGATCCTTATCCAAACATCTTTTCCACGAATCGCTGAACAATCACTGGGATCGGTAGCGGTAGATGAGTGGGTGGAACACGACACGATATTGAGGCACACCAAGTATGTTTAGAACTTTCGTAGGATTTCTCTATCCATTTAGAGACTTTGCGAAATGTAAAAGGGTGCACTTGACGTTCAACAAAAAATTCAACGAGCTCCTAAAGTGTCCCGTCACATCAAAAGAAGCAGACTACTTCGCCCGGGTCACGAGCTTTGGCGAACCTTCTTCTTCCTCTCAGAAACCTTGCCAAGCCCGAAAGAGGCCCCAGACGCATTCCCACCCTTTTCGCGAAAGAATTCCTACACGGGTTCAACAACGAGTTCCATGTCGCCGCGGCAACGCGGGGAAGAAGACTCAGCGCGTGTTCCAGGTCCTTTTTCGCCGTCATTTCGCGGGACGACGTTCATTACAGCGCTGCTTCGCGAACAGCCGCGTACTACCGCTTAACTGTTTTGTCCCTGGCTGATGGATAACGAGTTCGCACGTTATTACTGGACACTCGGCCAGTTTTATGAGTCTAGATAGGGACGCGGCTCTGGCGGACCTGCGAGAGTTACCAGCGGTGGCGTTAACAGTGTGTTTACTGATAATGGTCCACGGGGGTTGGTCCCGAGTGTCCGCCATATTAGTTCAACGTTTTAATTATTTGCGTCCACTCTGTAGCCTGGGAACGCTTCAGTAAAGAGGCCTTGAAATTCGTGACGCGTGAAATTGGAGGTGCGTTGGTATTTCAATTTTCAATCATGAATTTTTAGTTTCGACCGTAATAATTGATAGTAAATATTTAGTTTCGGCGCATTTATTTTAAATTGACCGAACCATTGCGCCGAAACTAAATATTTACTATCAATTTTCAATCGTTATGAAAGTGGCATAGCCTTTTGTAATTACATATTTCCAAGGAATATCTTAACGGACCTCTATTTCCAATTCAGTGTTCAATACAGAATATGGCACCCAGAAGTTTCTCTTTTTCGCTGTTAAAATTTCGTCTCCATAAACGGTTAATGAGACCCCGAAGTTGTTCAACCACTGATCAGACATTCTGGCTCCTCGTTCTCATTTTTTTTTCAATCAAAGACAGACGCTTTCGTAGCAGGCCGATCATAAAGAACCCAGAGACCATTTGAACCGTTTGCAACGGGGAGAGAAATGCTCGCGGCTCGTTTGCATTTTGATAGAAAACGGAACTCGAGGTTTCCCTTCACCGGTCGGAAACTTTCATAAACGTCCGATCGTATCTTAACGATTTACTAATACGGCATAAATCCTGCGCCGATATCATCTGCCTGCGTGCTCGTTGCGCGTGAATCCTTTTAATAGAAAACCACGATTCGACAAATCAGCCGCGGAAAAGTGACCGTAAAACGCTCGGCGCTATCGATAATCGTCGCGTTGCGGACGATAATGACACGTTGCTCGCGCGTTAACGGCCTGCAACCTAATAAACCGGAACGCAGTCATCGCCGCCGCCGGACTTTTCAGAAAGCCATCGATACGCTCATCTAAACCACGCTTTTCTCATCGAACTTGAGTAATGAGATCGAGTAACATTAACGTGAAGCATATACCTATCTACTTATTCGTGAACAGAATTACGATCTCTCTACACCGTATATTAAAATAATTGGAAGCAACTCGCGCGAGAACATTCTGCTACACCTATCTGATTAAATATTTCCCTGCTCCACGTATTTCCACATTACCCGCTTTCAAACGTTACCAACTTGGACAACGCGCCTCCAATTTTTCTGAGAAACTCAAGAAAGAAGCATACAACTCGAGGATATAAAAGACAACGAGAAGATCCACCGCCCAATATGGCGCACGAAGGAAGAACAGAACAGAGGGGTAAGGTATTTGTCTCCGCGCGTAACGGCAGCTGGCACCACCCCCGGATGTGGTACGCGCGTCGGCCGGAAGCCCTATGGATAATTATTTATCTGGGCCCCTAATTAACTGCGTTTTAGCGGTGCTCGAGATAAAATTACGTGGGCTGCCGCGGCGGAGAACGCGTCGACGGTGCGCGCGACGATCGCTCGGAAGGGTGGGCTACACCTGCGAGGCGCGATTCAACGGACACGCGTGGCGTTTTTTGCGCATCTAGGTGTAGGCGTCCTCGCGCGACGCACCGGCCCTCCTCTTTGTCCTTCGCCCTCTCCCCTGGTAACCGCGAGCATCACATTTGCATGGTTAATTAAAGTAGTCGCCCTCCGATGTCGATCCCGATAGCGGCTGACCGCTCTGTTTTCCACCGGTCTGGCACCGCGAATTTTAATTGCGCGCGGGCTCATCGGCACTCGGGATCTCGAGCGATCCCCGGGGAGCGTCGTCCAGGCGCAGATCGCGTAGTGGATCTGATGACAAAACGGGGGAACGGCCGTGAAAGACGAACGACTCCGCGGAGTCGATAATCGAGCTGAGGATTTACGACGCGGGGTAAGTGTTCCCCGTCCAGTCGCGCTTCTCGAGATGGGATAGCGCTGATCGATCGCTCGGCGCCCTATCTCCTTGGGGATAACCAGTCGCTTGGTCGCGCATCCAGCCGATCCGGTTAATTAGACGCTTAATTAGACACGTAGTAGGTTGATTATAGAAATGAGAGCAACCCGCGCGGTTTGTTTATGATGTATTAAAGCGTATTCCGTTTAATGTGTATCGGGAGCCCCTGGCGTGGTTGGTCTCTCTCTCTCTCTCTCTTCTTCTTCTCCTCCCCCTTCTGGCTGTCGTGCGTACCTGGGTGTGCGTGTAATCATACACGAACGGGCGAAATAAAAGGCCGCGAACGTTATGTAGGCAGTAAAGCCGCGTACGCGTTGTAATTCAATGACATTATTTTTACCACGGAACACGGTAGAAAAGAGGCATCGACGTCGATGGGGCTGCCTTCCGGTACGTGGAACCGGTAACCATCCGCACGGAACCACCGGGTTACCGGTCTTGTATTTATATAAAGTATAAACCAACAGCGAGAAACTAACGGGAAGAGGGGCAGATAGAGAGAGAGGGGTGGAAAGGGCGGAGGGAAGGCGGGAGAGAGCTGCAGGTTCTTCAGGGTACCCACAATGGGGTCCGTGCACCATACAGACGGCTCTATTCAGCTCCAAACAATGTAATCACAACTCAGCGCTTTCCGCGCCGTCTGCGACGTTCGCTTATCGATCGATGAATCGATCGTTGATCGACGGATCCCGGTTTGGGATTCAACGTCTCACGGTCCGTGAATCTCTGCGTTAATTAATTAACCGCTTGTCCACCGTCCGATCGACGACCCGAATCGTGCCGACCGCTACGCCGCCCTCGTCCTTTTATGAAATCGGTCTGGTTCAATCGTGGGAACTCGCGGGAGAGAACCAAGAGGAAGTGGAGTAGTTTCTGTCTGGCTGCTACAGCCAATCCTTCCTGGCTTCTTCTGCGAGGCTACTAACGTTTCACCTTCGTCGCGTCTAAGTGGCTCATCGTAGATCTCGGGTAGAAGTGGAGGCAAGATGGAGTCGTTAAGGTCAGCGGGTTGAAGATTCTCAGAGTTTAATTAGGAGATGGAGGACTTGGAACCCACTCTGTCGAGGGTAAGCGGACACTTTTAGAGAATCAGTTAGGTACATTGCTAATTGTAAGCGTTTCGATTCTATGAGTGACAACTATTTCAAAAGTAGAACGATTACTGTGAGTAGACTCAGTAGTCATTAGGGGAGAATGGGGCAATCGCAGTCAGTGGGCAGTGATGATCAGTATTGTTATTTTAAAACGACATGTCCGAAATGTGCAATTTCTTTTCCTTACGTTCCACGACATCATTCGCTATATTGTCGAACGACCTCGCTTTAATCGTTGCTAAGCAACCAAGAAAAACAACCCTATTTGTGTCTTAAACGTCGTTGATGTTATATTTTGTGTGCACCACGTAAGAGATAAATACTACTTAATTTTGAAGCTTTTTTTACATTCAACTTTACGTAAATAGAGATATACTATCGAGGCAAAGGATTAGAACCAAATTGAATATAAATATATTTAATTTATTTATGTAATCTTCAATTTTTTCAATAAAAACGTGTGCGGGCAATGATGGTCGCTTGACAGCGCCCGCAACGTGATTACCATTATTCCCTAGTGTAGAATAAAAATATCTTTCTTCATTAGAAGAATTTTAGTCTGTAGATGGCAAAAATACGCCCTAGAACAACTGGAAAAGCCAATTGGGCTTCCGAAATGCTTGAAAAAACAGTGTACAAGTGTATTATTTGCTATCAGTTTGGCCATGATAATGAAATGTGTTTCGATGCATCTCGTGTGGTCTCTCGGCTGATTCTGAATGTTGTGGATGGAACTCGGCGGATGGATACATATGCGAAAAGTTTTAAATTAATTACCGGCAGGTGTGGACGATGGCAGTAAAACACATCTTTTTGTATTTTGTAATTTCATTGAATAAAATAATATAATATTAATTATTTTCGTATCATACGCATAGGTTGGTAGTTTAAAAAAAATCATTGTTAAGAAATATTGCACCTTACATCTTGGTTTTATTACACTTATTGTTTAAGTGACCGCCATTACCCATTCCCCCCTACTCGTAGCTGGAGGCCTTCTAGAGTATGTCCAATATCGTAAAACCGCAATGGAGCAGAAGCAGCGTTTGAAGCTAACATTGAACCAGGGCCTCGAAATGGGATTAGAAGTTGTTTCGCAAGGATAACCCTCGTTTTCACGCTTAGCTCCGACTTCGTAGCGAGACGAGCGGCCAGATGAGGCCCAACGTTCGGCGCGCAGGGACGAAACGAAAAAAGAAAAGCGGGGAATTAATACTTTCGGGGCCCGCGAGTCGGCACGCAACGCGCGAGCCACGTACGTGCGCGCGGGCCTTCGACCTCCTTCGAATTTGAATTACTGCGAGTCAGGTGAGCAAGGAGGTCGTTAATCGAGCCAGGTAGAAGCATAAGCCCCGCGGAGTTGCTTGACCTGGGATTAGTCCAGCTGGTAGCGGCCGTCCCGCGACAGCCATCCTTAATCAACAACAATATCGCCGATGATTATCGGGAAACGGGATTCTATCAAAGGGGAGAAAGAAAAACGAGCGGGCTCTTTGTTTCGCCACTCGACGCGTCGACAACGGGGCCAGTATGCTAGCGATAATTTACAGACTCGCCTTTATAGGCTGCAGAATGATATGTATAATTATTATTGTTATTATTATTAAGTAAACGGGGGAACCCTTTAGTGTACATATTATAACATAGGAATACAAACGATAAATAACAAATAATAAAGTATAACAGAAAATAGAAAAAATAAAAATGAAAAATAAAAAATAAAAGTAGAAAGTAACATAACAAATCAAAAACAACAACAAAAAATTATGGGGACATTCTCCTCAAATCACTAAAAATATAAGTAATCTTCAGGATTTCATTTTATAAAAGTATACAACCTGCAGTACAAAAAAACTTTATTGTCTTTATTTATTCGTTCCTCAAGGATATAAAAGTATTTTTATTCTTCATTTTTTAATAAGCGTGTCTTCGTAATAATTCTGTTACTTTGAGCATAATCTCTCGTTAATATTTAAAAAAGTGATCAATGTTAGCACTATTGACGCGTTTCGAGAGCATTATTTCTGAACACCCTTACGTCAAACTTATATCACGTATTTAGGCACTTAAGCGTGTCATCTTGGAATACAGTTTCGAATGCGTTTCTTTTCCGTGATACAGCGATCATCGAGCGCAAGTGCAGCGTCACTCGAAGCCGGAAAATAAAATTTACGATCGCGCAGGTTGTTCGTCGCCGTCCGAAAGCGGTGCAGGTTCTTTCTCGGTCGGCGAGTGGCGTGATCGAAATCAATTACTCATTAATCGTCCTCGTTCGCCGGTGCTGCCCCCGCGCCCGTAATTAACGGTGATTAATTGGATTGGATGCTGGCCGGGCATATTTTACCGTGTACGAAATTCGCCGCGGGCTTTCGACGGCCTGGTGTTCGCAGCCGAAACGGAAAGGAGCCGATAACTTGGAGGACCGATGCTGACGGGTGGGGAGGATTTGAGTAATCATTGATCGTCATGCAATCGAGTGTGGTAAATTTTCGAGAGTTTATCTCTGCTCTTCCTTACAATAGAAGCTTTCGTGCGTGATACGCCAATTCATTGGAGGACCACGAAGAACAATATTAAAGCAGCAGTTAATATAAGAAAGTGGGATTCATAGATATTTTTGCACAATGTAGGTGGTGAGTCCCTAAAACTATTCTTCAGTTTTGAAAGCCCTCCGAATATTCCTGTATGAAGATATTATAGTTCAGATGACAGATCTCTAGAATAGACAGAGTTCGAATTGGAACACTGGGTAGTACATCCAGCCATATTAATAATAAATAGTTTGACACACGCGGCACTGTCAAACTGAAGGCTGCGAACTAAGTGAGACGTTAGCGGCGACTAAGAGAAAAACTCGTGTGATCGAAGTCCCTTACACGGGCATAGCAATCTTCCATTCGCATAATCGCAGGCTAACAAGACCAACGACGTGGGGCACTTTGATCCCCGTTCTCGTTAGCCAATGGTCGCCGCGAAATCCGGAACGCCCATTCGCTCGTCTAATTTACACGAAAAACCGGAACGCTCGAGGTAATCTCGACATCTATCCCCGCGTGGAGCCGCGCGAGACCCCTTGACGCGGGATTTTTGCACGGTAGTTCGATGTTCGCCGCAACAGGGACAGAGGAGTCGGCACAAAAGGGAGGAAGTAGAGACAGATAGTACCCGGCGAGGAGTAAATCGACAGGGAGATCGGCCCGATCGGCAGCGAGCCACGAAGATCTATGAGCGATCGCGGCTGGCCAGCCGCGGCTAGCACGCAACAAGACGTACGATCTTCCGCGGACTGCTTGCAAAAGGGAGGCCTGAAAAAACAATTAGCCGATCAGGCCGCTGAACCGGGGCATAAATTAGCGATCAGTCGGCACGGTTGAAAGCGAACAGGCGAGCGTGGTCGCGCGCTTCCACCCGGCCGAGTCGTCCCTGTCGACGACCAAGCAAATCATACGTTAATTGCCACAAATCACGGGTCAGGGAGCGTAACAATAGTCGGTGAAGATAGTATTCATTGGAGCCTCGAGCAGCGGGTGGTGTCAGGAATGCGAGCCACGCATTGGAGTCCTCTGCAGAGAGGTTCTCTGAGAAGAGAGAAGGGCAGAGGAGATTTCAGACTGTTTGCTCTTGGTATTGTTCCTCGGTTCTCTGTGTTCGTCGATTTCATACCTGCTGGAATGGATTAAGCTTGAGATTTGCGAAGGGGACGTGAAACAATCGTAAAATGGTATTTGAGAGATAAGGGAATAGATACAGCGAGGTTTGAAAATTATTTGATTTCATATTCGTATTTGGATAAATCGATCTTGTGAGTCGACTATTGTGTATATTCGTATGAATAGATGAAGGTAATAGTTGCACCGATGGCTGGGAATATTGTAATGGGGATGGCAAGTGACTTTCCACTTGGAATGATCGTGCCGAGGGACGGAAGGAAACGAATGGTACACCTGTCGCGGTCGATGTCGTGCTAAATACGGCTACCTGATATTACTTACCTCTGTTAATTGACGTTAATTAGAGTTGAGCTTCTGAAACGAGAGGTTCGGTATAAAATCGTTATGTCATGCTGGATTGAGGATTCGGCAGAGCGACCCTCTACGAAATGATTAACCTGTATCGACACGCTTCTAATTAGTTCAGAGTTGGTGGGATTATTCCCGCCTGGAATGACAAGAATAAGTTCGTCGATAATCTCTGAATTAAACAAGTATTGAGGGGAACTTCATAATTTATGTCAATCTTAATAATCGTCACCTGGATGTGATAACAATTCGAATAGTATAGCTGGACTACTGACCTTAAGTGACACTCGGTTGACTCGGTGATAGGAACTGCAAGACGAAGAAACCAGCGAGGCAAATTCAAGGAAGCGGTACGTTAACGTTTATAAACCCTCGCGGAGGCGACATTATGGTCTATTAGGCGGATAATCGAGACATCGATACGTCAGCTTCGCATAGTGCGTAGCGACACGGTTTCGCAACAACGGGGGCGATTCGTACCGGATCAAGAAAATCGCTGTGACGCGACCCGGCCGAGACATTTAAATCACGCACCACCCACACGTTCGCACGTGCGAGTGAAAACGCGACGAAGTACGCTCGTTGGCCGATTTCAATGAGCAAGGGGCGAGGCTGACGTCGCTCTGCCACTATGCGCGATCCTGGTGAACAATGAAACCGACGACAATAGTATTATCGGGATATCAGCGCCGTCGGTATAATCGTTGCTTTCTCTACTGAGTTTCCATCGATGAAATACTAATTGTAGCTTTCAGGCGAAGTATTGTTTTCGATCGCTTGTCATTTTTTCTAGGGTGAATGATATTAAAAGTGGAGCATAATAACGGTCACGATATAGCGGACATGTTCGCCATAACAGTTAGTAGAATATGTTAGATTCCGATCGGATAACACAGTTGGATACAAGTAGCAGCTTCCCTGTGAAGTCAGGATAAAGTATCTACCTACACTTTAGAACTGAATTCCTTGTAAAAGATCCTAGAAATCCCTAGGGTCGATGAGGTTCTGGAGGTCCCAAAAGTCTCAGGAGTCCTGGAGGTTCCTGGAGTCCTGAGGGTCCTGAGATCCTGGGTTCTCGAGGGTCCTGAGATTCTGGGGTCCCGAGGGTCCTGAGATCCTGTGGTCATGGGGGTCCTGAGATCCTGGGGCCCCGACGATCCTGAGACCCTCGGGCCTGGAGTCCCGACGATCCTGAGATCCTGGGGCCTGAGGGCCCTGAGATCCTGAAGTCCTGAGGGTCCTGAGATCCTGAAGTCCTGAGGGTCCTGAGATCCTGAAGTCCTGAGGGTCCTGAGATCCTGAAGTCCTGAGGGTCCTGAGATCCTGGGTTCCTGAGGGTCCTGAGATCCTGAGGGTCTCTGAGATCCTGAGGGTCTCTGAGATCCTGAGGGTCTCTGAGATCCTCAGATCCCTGAAGGTCCTGGGATTCTGAGGGTCCCTTCTACCCCAGGTCCTGAAGGTATCCGCTGTCCCGTGATTTCAATATTTTCAATATGCCTTGTACCAAAATTCTCCCGTATCAGGGTACCCTTTATCAGAGTTATTCAGGTCTGGATATCCGGTGTTACAGTTTTACCTCTTCAGGAATCAAGGATACCATATCAAGCCTGACCATATCGGACCCGTCATATCACAAAACACCTGTATCGTGTCTTACAAGTTCAGTTTCACCTGTGTCAAGGTTTTATGAGTCTGAGATCGTCCGCATCAAGTTCGACGAGTATGGAGTTATCCTTATCGTGTTCCATAGAACCAACGTTACCTGCATCGAGGTTTTTCGTACCGGAGTCGACTACATCTAATCGTAGTTACCTGCCATCACGTTCGTTACAACCCCACAGTCTTAGCATCGTTTTTATCGAATGCTGTCAGTCGAAAGCCCTGTTCCACGAAGCTCATTCATTATTTCCTCACAAATACGTCAGATGCGAGTAAGTGTGTTACGAACATCATTTTTTCAGCAACCAAAGCCTAAAAGCTGCGGTTCCTTTATATGTTACATGTTACGTACTTCAAACTACTTATATTGTTTCTATACAGCTCTGCAGGCGTGATCCTTGATAATATTAAGATTGTACCTTGCGTTTTTTCACAGACGGAACACATTGTCTTTCAACAGCCGAGAATGGCTGTCAGATGTCTCTTACGAGTACCTCGCGCTGAGAGTACATGCGCGGACGAGCCCCAAGTGACAATGTTACACATGTCACGACATCGAAATAATATTTTCCTTTTCCCGCGGCTGAAAGAATGCCACGGAGGTGGACATCTTAAGCATCGAGGGCTCAGCCGATCCGCATAATGGGCCGCGTCGCTCTTTTCGACGGAGCACACATTAAGGCGTGTGCACGCGTAGGCGACACTAAACGCCCACGTAGCCCGAACAAATATTGAACAAATATTAACATACTGTTTGTACGTTAGCCCCAACTATAAATACGAACGGCCCACCAGCGGAAGAAGGCGTTTCGAGGAAAAGAACGCCGTAGGAAAGAAGGGGTCGACCAATCGGTGCGAGCTGTCGCGTGTGGCTTATCGCGAGCAAGCGTTGCGCCGATTTTTCCGATCACGATCGACGGCAGAAAAAATTCTTCATCCGCCGAACAATAATCTGCAATAAAGTTCCGCGGGGAAGCCTGTCATTACGTCGCGTTGTCGTGTAAACCCGTTTAATTATATGCTACGTAAAATACGAGAAATCGAAGCGCGGCTCGTGGCACACCGATACGGATCTGTCGATTAAAGAGAAAAAATTAATCCACGTAAAAACGGTCCGCCAGGAAGGTCGGTCAATTATCAGCGATAGGATCTGGGGAATTACTCGGACAATTGCTGTCAACGTATTTCATGGCGATCGGGTTCGCGACGAACGCGATCGCGTCGGAAATCATGGCGACCGTTCGTAATTACTTATTGTAACCTACGTGGACGACAGGTGCGCTGGCGTTGCGTAAACATCGGGAAAAGAAAACTGAGCGATGTGACAATAAACCAAGAAACATTTTACGTGGACAAAACTCACAGAAAACGGGAGGCCGAAACGTTCTCCCGGCACCCGAAGGAAAGTGGACTCAGCGGAGTATGAAGATTGCCTGGAAGCTGTTTCCGAGCCCATAAAGCGACCAGTTTGAATATCATTTCCCACGGAGGAAATAAATCCAAGATTACTGGTTGTAATATTCGAGAGGCAGGGGAAATTAACTGATTGCATAATGAGTTGATTTAACATCCACCAGATGCTCGTTAATGGCCGTATGAAATAACGATTGCTCAATTCCCTATGATTATTAGACTGCCGAGTGGACGATAAGACTTAAGCAGCGTTTAATATTTAACTGCGTCAATTACCAGCGGCAAGGATATCGTTTCAATGGACATTCGTGCCGTTTCAGTGCGAGATCCCTCAGTCCTTTCTAAACAAAACGCAAGCCGCCTTTCCAAATGTTAACGCGGCAGCCAGCGGCGGCTCTAACGACTTCTAAATGATCAGGCGGCTCGAGTGTCCAGCTGCCCTATCAGCTGCGCCATAGAATCTCGCGGAAACAATCACGGGGAGGCCTCTGCAAGAAGCCCACGGTCACGGTGGATTTTTCGCAATCCCCCGGTTCGTGCGGGCAATGAGCGCCTGTTGCCTCGTCGTCGGGCGGCATCAGCGTTAAAGCGTCGTAAAAGACGCTAAGCCGCGGTATCACGCGACCGGGCAAGGTATAAGGGAGGGGGGGTAGGAGGGTAACGGAGAGCGTGATAAGCGCGATGCTTCGTTTCTTCTCGCTTGACGACTAATGACGCGATATTACACGCAAGAAAACGATCCCTGCTCCATTACGTCGCTCGCGGCGAGCGAAGAAGAAGCCGCGAGAGGAGGCTCTTTAATTTAACGTCCGCCAGCGAATTTCTCCTTCCGTTCGTTAAGGACGCGGGACGGGCCCAGGAGGCGGACGATAAACAAGGAAAATCACGGCAGCCGCGTGATAAACGCGAAGGAAACGTTCACGACCCCACCGGGAATGTCCTTCTGCGTGGTGATCGTAAAATCTCCCTTTTCAGATCATTCCAAGCCGTTTCCTTCTTCCTATTCGTCGTAGGCGCCCTGCTGCGCGTTAAATGTAATATTAAGCGCCAGTAGGTACGACGCGAGCGCTAATCGCGACTCGTTAGCCTGGCTGAACGAGGAATTACCGAGGAGTGGCCAGGCATCAGCGACAGGGACCAGACGTATTCAGTTATGAATTATCGGGCCCCTCGTAAACGTCCCGTCTCGATAGGGGTACAAAGTGTAACAGGCGAAGATTGGCCATTCGCTTATCAGCATTTTTCCAGCAAGTTTAGTGCTACCGACTGAGCTAAGCGTTTTACAAGGGATAGAGCGCGCCGCAAAGCCGTCCGCGTAACGACTTAAAGGTTCGAAGAAATTGCTGTAGTAAAAAGCTGTAATGAGGAGGCGCGTAAGCGTTCGCACCCTGAACTTAGGGCGGTTCGTTGCTGCGAGTTACCTACTTGGCGAAACGGGGAGATGGTATTCGGAGAGCAAACTGTATTCGAAGAGCACGCGTGTTAAGGACAGAGATTTGGTTAAAGTGTCGCTTGTGGTGGTATTAGTAAATTTGAAGAGTATGACGAAGGATACTATTTTTTTAAAGGTTAGAATTTTCTGGATTCGAAGATCACTAAGGGTTGTTTGAATAGAAGGAGGGGACACCGGGGCAAGTTGATAGGTTTTTCAGTTTTCAATTTTTTTTCATGTTTGTTTGGATTAATTACTTAATAACAAATATGCTGAAATATACTTTGTTCCTTCCTCTTTAATATATTGTAAATGAAATGTTGAGAAAATACATACAAAATGAATGAGAAAATGTTATTTGGACGAAGGTAAAATGTATCAGCTTACCCCACTGCGGGGTAAGTTGATACAACTGTAAAATATCCGTTTAATGAGTAAAGGATGGATGTCTAGAATATTCTACTTTAACATGAGGTGCTTGTTTCTTTTTATTAATGTATTTTAATCAAGCTATTGTATCTATTCCGTATATTCTCGCGCTTTGACTCCTCTTCTACACCAACACACGCGTTTTGAAAAATATTTTGTGACATTTTTCCGCGATTCGTTTTTCTGACATAATTTCGTACCACTTTCCTAGAAATAAGCGGAAAAATCCAATTAAAAGAAGTCAGGAAAAATTAATACATGAGTATCAACATGTTCCAGAGAAAATGTATCAACTTACCCCACAGAAAGTCATCATGTACAAACATCTCTATAAAAATGTAGAGCATATAAACAAAATAACAAAACGTAATTACCTTACCTTCGAAGGACTCAATGTGATGCCCAATTAATTTGAGTGATAAAATTCTCTATCCCGTCTCAAGACGGATTGCAAAGTGAACACAACTACTATTTACTTTTGGTCTATAAAAACGAAAACAGTTAAAAATGGATTACTAAAGTCGAGGTACACAGATGTGTCGAGATAATTCGTCTGTATCAACCTGCCTCTGTATCAACTTGCCCCAGTCTCCCCTACATATTGCAGAGTTTTGTTGGAAAATTTGAAACTGATTGAAGATTACAGAGCAAGTGTATAATTCTAAATTGTGGATTTTATTTATCAGAATTATTTTCCCCCCAACGATGTGAAATCCGAAAATGTTCAGAACTCGTTTTCGCAGTCCCGTTGCAGGTACAGCGTAACATCAACACTGTGCCCCGCAAAAATGGGGTACAACCTCGGGTCCCTCCCCTTTTATGTGGCCCTTGTGGCGATGCATATTAATTAATATGTTTGGCATTGTGTGGCCGCTCGTCGAGATGCTATCTCGCGCCACGGGTTCCAGCTCGCCTCTCGATGTCTCGCGATTCACCGCCTCAAGATCCTCGCGATCATTACGATCGTAGGATGTGACAAGATCGCAGCGAGATATCACGACGAAGGGAGCCCTTTGTCCTATCCCCTTCGGTCGAAACTCAACGGGAAACAATCTGCTCGAAATCGTTGCCTCCGACTTGAGAAAACAGCAAAGATCCTTCGCAAAATTTTGCAGATACCTAACAATCTCCAATTCTTTTGAAATAAAACCAACGCAACGAAAACTCTGATTCCTCCCACAAGAAATTCATATCCACTTCTCAACCCTGCTCTAGGAAGTCACCTAAACTCAAGGTACAGCGTTGAAAATTCACGGAGGTTCGAGTATTCCCTCTGCGAGCGGAATTACCGAAGGTGTCGGCGGGGGAATCGTGTTGGAGTGGAAATCGAGACCACACCACCGCGGCGCATTCTGTAGCACGGTGGTGTTCACCACGTCCGCGTAGTTTCTCGTCGGAATTGCGTATTCCGACCCGGTCCGCCGGGTCAGGAATGCCGTGGGGGATCGTAGGAAGCATTGCGGGTGTACGATGTGGTAAGTTGTGGCCAGCAGGGTCGTGGGTCGTCGCTAGGCCGTCCAGCATCATGAGAACAGGCTTAAGCCCGGTACCGTGCACGCGGCCGTGCCTCTTACACGTGGAGACTAGCTGATGACCATCGTCCACCTGACTCCGCGAGATTTATCGCGCTCACGATACGTACGTGGAGGATACGTACGAGCGCGCGGACGCAGGTGGACCCGACTATATCGTACCTAATCGACCGTCTCCTGGCCAACAGTACCAAGGGGAAACCCCGTGGATAATTAAACTCTTATCCTCCTCCGGGCTCACCTTTTTTTCTCCCGCCTTTTCATCGCTTTCTCCTCGTGGCTCAACGCTGGTAATAACGTTCATGATACATTTACCACGGCCGATATAGCGCACGACGCAGGCATGAGTAATGCTCGCGAATCGCCCTGTTGAACTTTTCTCCTGTAATAAGCGGAATCATCCTCCGCAGGAAAATCCACCGTGTAACGTGGAAATAGGCGAATGGAGAAATAGGATCGGATGGGTCGATGTCAAATCTCGCGCTGCAAGGTAATCTTGAGGAAATTGAATGTACGATGGGAGAGCGGGTTAAAGGAGCATCTAACGAATTCACAGGATACTAACCGAATTGCCGGCCGTTTCATGGTACGTTGGATAGAAGCCGAGGTGAAGGATTGCCACCGCAAGCCCAGGCCCCAGCAGCTTATCAGAGTCAGCGGGAAACGTTAGACAGGCAAACGTTCCACATTTTAGAGGGCTGGTGATCGATTGCCACGGCGACGTGTACTATCGACGTGCCCGACCGTATATCTCGTCTGCGTAGGTACCAGGATGCGAGCGTGCAAGGTTTTACGTAACCTCTGCAGGTTTGACGACCTCCACCGCGAAGGGGAACACGCTCCGTCGTCTCTCCTGTTGCAATCGATTTGTACACTCGTCAGGGAGACTTTGTTGGCGCGTACGGCCTGTTTCTCCTGTTCGCGCGATAAACTCCGATAGGGCCGTCGACAGGGCGAAATAATTTATCGCGGAAGTAACGTTGCCTTGGCGCAATAACGCGTCGCGGACCGCTGCAGACTCCCTCGGACCGCAGGTCCCCGTAACCGCGATGTGTGGGCACGTCCATTCTCATAGATACACTTTCTTCTTTTGGAGTATGGCATTCTTCTCCCAGTTGCCCAGTGCGCGACGTTTCGTCAGCGTTCAAGTCAGAATCGAATCGAAGGTCTGAGGGCTAACGCTGAAGAAGGACACTGGTTTACGACGTTTACGTACACTTGAGTTGCCATTCGCTTCTATCGCTGGCTGCTGGTTCTCATTCATCTCATTCTTCGTCATCAGGTGATTAATTGTAACAGTGGAAAGGGGATGGTAAATCAGCTGATCGCTTGAGACGAAGAATATCTGCACTTCTTCAAAGACACGAGTATTGAAGGTAATTCACCCTACATCCCTCTAATTGAGGACGTTGCAGCAAAAGGGGTGCAGCTCCATATTTACCAACTTTGAGTAAATTAGAATTTTTTTTATAAAATTATTGCTTTGACTTAAGGGGTCAGTCCACTGTGACGGTTTGAAAAATGTAGCTATTTTTAAAGATTTTTTTCTTTGTAAATACAACATATAATGCAATAAATCTTTTTGGTATTTATTAAGCTACTCTTATATTATACACAAGAAATTTAAAAGAATTTTTTAATTTGTTTTAAAACTTTAAACGCGATTATCTCAAAACAACATTTTTTTTTCAACTGGTGCAGGTGATTGCAAAAAAAAAACTATTTGACCAATCAGTCTGAAATTTGTACAAGTTATTCAGCACATCAGTGGCTATGGCCGGAACTACGGAAACCTTTTTCGATTAACCATTTCAGACTTTTTACAAGGAAAAATGATTGAAAAATTCGCCGTATTTCGACACTTAAACTTCACACCTCTGCCATTTTGTTAATTTTTTATCAGTAAAAATAATCCTAGTTCCGGCGATAACCACACTCATAATGAATACAACGCCCTTTCAATTTTTTGTTTCAAATGCGTCGTTCTGCCGGAATCACCAGCACTACATCGCATTCTCAAGGAGCTCCCATCAGTGCGATATATATTTAAAAACAAACTGTTAAAAATGTAAAATAGATTTTTTTATGCTGTCAATGAGTGTATTAATAAAAAATAAATCTTAAAAAATGACAATTTTTCACGACTTCACAGTCGACTGGTACCTTAACACTAAGAAGAGAACTCTAATTGAAAAATACATATATTTTTTTCACACAATAAGTAGTAGTTATTGAATTCATAAATTTTTATTTCTATTTTTTACCAATTTCTAAAATTTGAAGCTGCCCCTGACTTGCAACAAAGTAATGAGTGCAACTTTAAAATGTGCAATAAACCGCTCACCTGTTATCGGATTCGCATGAAACGGGCACCAAACGTACACCAAACGCTGTAGAATTTTTTTTACACACTGCAATGTCCTCAATTATTGTAAGAAAGCAGATATACAAGTCACAGAATTAGAAGTCTAAACGAGTAACTGAAACACCTCTAGTCGTAAAGGGGTAGTTTGTTCTGTTTGCCTTTCACGCATCAGTGGATTCGAAGGTTTTCCTGTCGTTAAGTCGGATTCTGTCAATCAGTGACGATTTTATGCAAACCTGACGCGTGGTTATTACCCCGTAACGACATCCTGTCACGCGTTGTCATCGTGTTCTATCGCACCAAATGCGATTTCTTGCGACCACTTAAAAAGACAACCTAAACCATCCAAGTGCAGAGTGAAGATACACAGTCGTTTTTCGCTCAGCCAGAGTATTTATGACGTTTCACGGGTCGAGCATGTAAATCGATATGTTGTTTGCAAGTGTCAACGCACCGTGCACGCCCTGCGCTTTTCCATTCGGGCCGAAACACTCCCCGACACTTGCGCGATATTGCAACAGGAAGTAATAATAGGTTGCGCTCCCTGGAGTGCCAATGAATGCAAATTTCGCGCCGAGCGCGTTGTCCACGTCGTACCCGGAAATTCGAGCAGCCCGATTTGAAATTATCGCTTGTTGCTGACTATAATTGGTGGCATTCAACGATGTATGTCATTGTGCATTTTTTCCCCAACAAGGCTCTATGGGCTTGACATTAAATTTAAATGTCTGCCGGTCCCGCGAGAACCACCGTCGGTTTCGCAAACGGATTTTCGTGAAACAATTCTCGCGTCGTCGGCTGAAGGATCCAGCGACACTTCGTGAGCGACGAGCGCGTACATACGCGTCGACGCGACGCAGCAGGCGTGATTTAGTGCGGTTTACGGAACGTAATCCTCGCACGTATCAACGCTATACGCGTGACTCCGCTGCGCGCAAGCTCCCGCGACCCAAAGCGAACGGGGACTCGGCACGATGGAGACGCACGGTTTTCGCTCGCGATTCCGGCAGGCCGCATTATTTAGGACGACATCCGTTACGTGTCCCTAGCAGGCGTGCACACAGAAAACCCGCGAGCACTTTGCTTGGCGAAATCTGGCCGGTGGACTCGTGGAGCGCGCTCGCGAACCTGGATTTTATTAAATTCCTAGGGGCAACATTGAATCAAGTATCCATTTGCAAGCTGATAGAACGAGGGTGCTAGAAACTTATAGGGTGAGTCCGGGTGAGATGGTCATAGTTTCGTTTAGAGTCTGCTACAGCCAACCTGTTTGAAATAAAGCAACGAAAATGAATGAGAACAAAATTTCAATCCTTTGTCTACATGTCCGCTAATATCTATAAACGAAAAATTATTATTTAATATACAACTTTTACAAATGAAAAAAGGTGTCATTGACCATATCTTTCTTAATGTCCGGGAAAGATGGTCATATGTACCTTTCGGGATAACAAGTTTTGGTCTTTAACTGGTTATCTCAGATTCTTTCTAGTTTCCGTCCACTTTCGTTTTTGCCCGCGAAAAACTTCTTTGGGCTTTTGCTGTGAGTCTTCTAATCCGCATGTATGACACTCAGTGTCAAACTCTGTGTAATTTTCATGGGCCCAATAATCACATGACTTATATACACCGCGACTTACATCTTAGCCAATCTTGTTTTTTTTTGGTTTCGAAATAATTTTCTCCGAATTTCAAAATATCTGAAATTACATCAAATACAACTATGGCCAGTTCTCCTGAACAACAATTGACCATCGTTCCCTTAAAGCCTTGGTAAGATAGCCATTCCCCTTTCGCTTAGACTAACAAACGTAACGTAATAAATATCACAAACAAGATGACCAAAATATTGATCAAACATTTTGAAGCACTAGCTTAAATTTCACAGTGGATTTACAAACCTTTAAAAACTTCCTATTCCAACACTTTGAACTAAGAATGTTACTTTTCTATGACACTTTGTACCCACGTCGAGGCAGCGCAATCAGGAATTTCCTTCTAAAAAATACTATTACTGCCCGTCTCTTCCGTATGACCATCTCACCCTGACTTACCCTAATATCGTCGCAGAAGTGCTACACGTCTCACATTACCTATTAAAAGTGGTTTTCTAGCTTGCAATTATCGCCCATTTAAATAGATTGTCACCTAAGACGTAGGTATACTTGCCGGACAGCCTTGCTTATGAGTCCATCACCACCTCATCATTCCTTTTCACACACCACCGCGCCACGGGCAGATTGAAAAAACACGCATCCGCATCCTAGCGATCGCGCGGAGCCAACCAGCAACCAGTTCACTGTGCCCGAAGCGTAATGTCAGCGACGATTAAGAAACGCGCGCCCGCGTAATCGGCAATTTCCCCCTCGCGCTTTCGAATTACGCGGCGCAATTACGCGGTATCGGGTCAGGCAGGAGCGGATGTGTCCTGTAATAAAGCAACGATAGGAGCCCGCGTCCGTTTCTACGATTCGCGGCTCCGCTGCTTAGCGATCCCGGCGATTAAAACAGTGTATTCAGTGGAGAGTGCTAACAGAGGATCCTGGCGAGCATTAAGGAGGGCCCAGCTTTAACGAATGATCCAACTGATAATTATGAGGCCCGAGACCGGAATCGGATGATAGACAGTGGTTGGAACATCGCCTGGAGCTCGAGCACCACCATACGAAAATACTCTATGTTTCACCTATATTCCTGACTTAATGAAATGTTCCAGAACCCACGAAGCCTTACATCTCAACGCGCCAAGTTTCACTTATTCTATCTTAATTCAGGCTTTCCAATCTAACGCGGAAGCACTGACAAACTGTTGAAAAATCTTGGTAAAAGAATAAGCGTGATTGGAACGCTCCACGATGTTTCTAGTAATGACAGGCTATTTAGTAATAATAGGCTATTGGTGCCAGCCATATGTGCCTGACGTGGCAATCAACGTGCTAATTCATCAAGATAGCAGAATAAACTATTGCAACAGTAACTACCCGTTTTGAACACGTCAAACAGAGCAATGTAACATTTGCTTTTAATAGTATTCAATCTCTGCTACACCAGTTACAATTAAATTCGTTTTCTCGGGTTTCTTTGATTTCGTGCTTACGATTTAGGAGAAGGTAGTTAATATTGCCAATGCATGTGATGTCGAACGTGTGAAATCGTGAACGGAGAGTCCCAGCAGCACGCGATCAAGCACGACCTTAGAATGAAGCTCGCCAATGGGACGGTGAGGGGGCGAGGGGCGAGTAGGCTCGATAAATAAATGGGAAAACGTAACGAGGTGGCCGGTTTCGACGTTCCTGGGCGGCTCGTCGAAATTCAAGCGATCGCGCCGTGTCCCGCATTTGTCACGAGGATCGTCCAGGCTTGCGTGGCCGAGATTAATATTGGTACGTTTTCTGCCCCCTCTTCCCCTCTTTGCTGCTCACGCTGCACCCCGTAGGCGCCAAATATAATTGTTGTTCGGCGCGGCGTCTGCCGCCACGCAAAACTGGGTCATCGGTTGCGCGCGAATTCACGCAGGAGGAGAGTTTTATGATAATCGCCGCCATAAACCGTCCCGTCACGGATGCAAATTAATTTTACGGCACGGCGATCCCCTGTTCCGCCAAAATTTCAGGGCTTCGTCAGTGCCTCGTTGTTCCGGCGAGACTCTGATGAAGCGACTTTGTCTGTCGAGCACAGATGGATTCTACGTTGAGCATTAAAGTCTGACTTAATATGGACACGATCTACTTGTGTAGAACGTTCCTGTGCCAACAGAATGGATGACTTATTCACGTGTTCGTTCCTTTTCGACGCCAGTGCCGGATTAAGACCTTTAGACGTCCTAATCAGTTAAAAGATTTTGGAAGCCCCCTTATACAGGGTGATCACTTCAACGTACTGTAAATTTCTTTAGCTCAATCTTAATCATTCCTCGATTATCTATTTTCTCTCGTTTTCGCTGTCTAAAAAAAGAATTAAGATTTGATACGAGTAAAAGTTTTAAAAATTCAGAAAATTTCTGTGGTTCCCCCTTTCTTCTGCTACCTTAAGTAAGTGTTTATTTTGTTTATTGGTTAATTCAGCGCTGTTCATGTTTCAGAATATTATTCATTTCCTTACAGCTGTGTATATTATACACAGTAACTTCGTCTGTTTAATTAAATACTAGCTTTGCTACTCGGCTTCGTCCGAAATTTAGATTCTGATTTTATAAAAAAATTATATTTTATTATTTTTTGTGAAAATAGTCACACTCTTCTGGATTAGCTCGGCATAATGAACTCGGACACATTTCGGGACACCAGAGTTTATCGTTCGAAAGTTTTTAGGCGACAGACAAACACACAAACACTGTCTGCTTTATATATTCAGATACCCTGTCGCCCTTGTGTTCATCGAAGGTCGCGATGATTGAATTCACACAAGATTGTTACTTTATAAATTGAAGTCCCTTTCTGCTCCTAACATCCAAATATGGTCGCTACCTGCGCATATAAGGCCAGGCTTGTTTACAGTATACGGTCTCCATCGCCTTTGCGTCACACTTTTAATTAGGTGTAATTTTATCCTTCAATTAATTCAACCTATTTACTTATACCTTTTATTATATCGTAACAATTTGATTAAACTAGTACAGATTTAATAGACGGTAATTATAAAAAATGGAGGATGGACACTTGCTAAACATGTACATAAGAAAAGAACTATCACGATCTCTTGTACATACACAAATAAATTGTATATTCTTTTTTTCTCGTAATTGTATTTTCCTTTCTGCCGCAATAAACACATCTCATTACCGCGATGCAAAACGATTACACGATCGCCGATCCTAGTAACAACATCCCTCATCAACCTATCCAACGTTTAAAAACACTTCCAACCTATGCAAATAAAACAGCCATAAAAAACACCATCCCATCGAAGACACGGTGTTTCTATTTCCGAAAACATCAATTTCCCACAACTATCCAAACATGATATAGGTAATAACGCAGGAATTACTCCGAGCTGGGTATTACTTACCACAAATTCACAAGGCAGCGGCGTTTAATGAACTCGCCGCTCGGCGATCCGATCGAATAATTCCGCCAATCTCGATCGTTTCGCCCCGACAACGCCAGCATCGCGAGCGCGAGTGTCTCAGCCGCAGATAATGTTAATTTACGTTTCGGGGTCAGTGAGCAAGAATCCGCCGGGATACGCGCCACTCTTCCAGGCATTCGACGCGCATATAATAACGATCATCCAGGAGGATCTTAACCTGCGCTTCGAGGGGATCGGTCGAGCGTGCGTTCGATCGCGAATAGAAATATTCGCGTGGCCACGGTGCACGGCACAATCAGACACGGGCGGTGCCGCTTCCGTTAAGACGTTGTTATTACGACCGAGCTGTCCGGGCGGCGAAACTGGTCCGGCTATCTCCGGGCCCGTGCAATAACGTTCGCGTTCAACCTGCGCTAACGGGCCCAGATACGAGTCGTGGGTGCTATTACTGTCATTAGATCGGCATTGCGCGGTGCCCTGTAACGCGGTCCGGAATAAGTTAATAATCCAGGCGGGGCGATATACAAGCCGCTTCTGGACAGCCACGGAGTCGGCTTGATTCTCAATGGGTGCAAGATTTAAGGCGATTCGTTTAATACTCGACAGTCAGAGAAATATGCGACAGCTGGGCCAATTCTGGTGCTTGCTCAATCGCCGCGCGAAATTATCGTAGAACGATCTATGCGTTCCTTTTTTTTTTCTTTCTCTTTCTCTCCCTCTCTTTCTGCCTCCGCGTTCGCTTACCCTGGAATGGCAATTGGCTACGAATTCTTTCGATGCGTGTCGCGCGATGCCTGGTGCAATTGTCTGACGGGGCGGAGGACAGGCACGCCCGGCCGGGGAACAAGAAAAATGTTGCCAATTAGGAGAAAACGGGCGTTAACGCCCCTACGGTCCGAATACGCACCTGTGCGCGCCGAATGCACCGAATGCAACGCGGCACGGCTCATTGTCTTTGCCGACAAGGTGGACACGCGGCTGAGAGGAGCAAGGTGGGCGAGGGAAGCGTGGCTCGAGACAATGAAACACTTTTACCCAGTTCGCCAAGCGTCGGAGGACTTGGCCGCGGCGAGTCGGCCTTTCGAGGAATATTTGATGTTTCTTGTGAACATCTAGGAGTTTAAGGGGGAACAACACTGTGACGGTTGGAAAAATGAGCCCATTTTTAAGATTTTTTTTAGGAATAATTTACAATTTTCATATAAAATTGTTATTACCTATCTTTAGTACAATATCTTAAGAGACTATAAAAAAATGGGTAGAAAAACATTCATAGATATTCATAAACAGTTCATCTTCTAGACTCCTCACAAGAAAACATAGGTCAATTATCGAAAGAGTATCTTTGGAACGGCAACTCTGAAATGCAATTTTTTTAGTATACTAATTTTTAATATAATCTATATGAGTGTAGTTTCTGTTGTAAGTACCGATTTTTTAAAATAATTATTTTTGTAAAAATGGTGTGCTTTAGAAGAAGTTTCGAAAATCTGTAAAAAAAAAATGGATAGTTTTTCGAGCGTATTTCAAAAAACCTGTTTTCGATCAAAAAATCGATACGTACAACTGAAAATAATCTTGTCCTAAAGATCCTGTCAAAATTTCAAGTCGATCGGATAAAAATTGACAGAGTTATGGATTCGATCAGTTAGAAACATGTCGTTTCGAGAAAATCGCGTTTAAAGTTTGACTTTAAGTGCGATTCACAAAATGCACTGTATCTTCGTAAATTCTTCGAATATCGACTTGAAATTTTCAAAGAGTAGTTTTGCTGAGTTAAACATTAAGAAAGTGAAAAAAAGAATCGAAATTTTGTCAACTTTCACAGTGGTGTTCCCCCTTAAGTCTGATTGAATATTATTAACAATAAACAAGTACCATTTACCTACAAATATTCTAGTAAATAAACTCGTACTGCTTTAACAAGCGAGTAGAGAAATCGGTAGCTTTTAAATCACACAACCAATTTGCATAAACTTAACCCTCCTATACACCTCGTTACTTTATCCACCGAATCGTGTTTCCATTTCATTAAGGGCTGTCTTCGTGACAGTTTTTCGGCGACAGAAACATGACGGAAATATGTAACAGATAGCGTGCATCGTGATCGTTCAGCCTTGTCTACCTCATTGTCAGTTGAAAACAGTTATTTATACACATAAATGCCAGCGCAAAAAAAAAACAGGAATCCAGGCGATGTGTAAAAGGTCGTCACCGTGGAATTAATCCCTGCTTTAAGAACACACCAGCCACCGTATACGACGCCGATTATTCTCGATTAATAGCGTTATATACAAAGAGGATGAGCCTTTCTATGAATGCACAGCCCGGCTCGAAGCTTTGTCACGATATGCCCCGACAATTAAACGCGCCACTCTTATCTGCGAGCGATTAACGCGCCCTCTTTCATTACCATCCGCGAGATTCTCGCACTTTAAGGAGATCGCGCTAGAGATACAGTGTTTAAAGATCGTCCGCGAGCCAGTGATAAATACGGGCGCGATTGAAGAAAGTATAAATTCTTCCGGGAGGGTGGAATGGAGCGGAGTGAGGCGGGGTGGTTGACGGGGTGGCAAGAATCGCCGGTTCGACCGGTCGGGGGCTTATATGTCATTGTCGAGCGGCCCCCATAAAGCCAGGGAGCATATAGCGCCACAGTAAACGCGCGTCGGAATCTCGTTATCAGCGCGTTGCCGATCGCGAGCGGTCGCTGGCGCTGATACGGGTCCGCCTTTTCTGCGTGAAACGAAGATTCAGGGACGCGCGCTCGCCGCGACGGAGACGCGGCCCGAGGAGGACGGAGAGGGCACGAAGGACTGGTTAGTCGGTTTAAGGTAGATCAAAGAGCGCCGGCAATAATTATAGAAATATGCGCGTTGATGCGTGCCGCTTTGTCGGGTAATCCCCGAAAGGGGGTTGCCAGCCCTCCTCCTTTCTGGCTGCCGTATTCCCTCCGCCACTGGATGCTTATCTGCCCTCCGCGCTCCACCGCGGGTAATACAGTTATTTATTCGCCACCCGGTATCGTGTCGTAATCTATAAACACGCTGTTCCTCTTTTATACCCCGACGCGCGATACCCACGACTACCTTCTGCCTTCCCTGTCGCCCGGCTCTCCCGCCTGTCGCGGAACAACGCGAATCCAACGGATCGCGTTCTTTCCATACGTCCGCTGGCTCGCTGCCGCGGAAGTCCCCCGATATCTCCGCCCGTAATTGGCCCGTAATTTTTTCTCGTTAACCGCGAAACCGAACGGTATTGCCGCGTTCGTTAAGGGAATTCCATCGGATTTGGATTTAATCGCGGACCAACGTTTGCGCCAGATCGCCTTCTGGCGGTTGTCTGCCAAATTCAGATCTTGGATCTTGGTGGCTCGATCTTGGATCGAAAGGAAGAGAGAAAGAGTTGGTTCTTACAATTAGAAGTGGAATGTTGAAACACTAGGGGGTGTGAATTGTAGGTAGGTTAGATATGAAGTTCTAGCTATACCGCTCTATCGCACGTTCTCTCTAAACTACTACCAGGATTGCCACCTCTTCAGTTTGGGCCCGGAGACTCCGGGTTTTGAAGCAAATCTCCGGGATCCGGTTTTATTGCAAAAATCTCCGGATGTAGAAAAAAAGAGATAATAAGAAATTATGGTATTATACAATGGTAGCATTTTTATATACAATAATAATTATTCATTAAAAAAAACAGATACTTTTAAATTCTGAATTGTTTAAGCTTAAAATAATCGCACATCTGTTTTCCGGATATTCGAGAACAACACTTTCTTTTTGGATTTTCCATATCCGGGTATATATTCGACTCTCCGGTTTGGAATGTGTGGCACTCCGGGGTTTATATTGTGATAAGGTGGCAACCTTGACTACTACCGATACTTATACTACTACCGATATGTATATAACATTCCAACCTGTAAGGAGGGAGACCACTGTAAAAAATCGGAAAAATCGAGTTTTCTTTTTTAACATTTTCGGAAAGACGTACGTTTCAAGAATGCTCTCTCCAAATTTTATGAAGAAATTCACAAAATTGACGGAGATGTAGTATTTTCTGTGAAGCAGTGTCAAGTGCGCGACTGAGCCACACGAAATTTTGACGCGTTTTCCTCAAAATTACATTTTTCAACCGCGTTGACAGTCTACAGAAAAAACTATACATCCAATTGACATGAGCGAGGGCATTTATTGTATGAAAAACCTGTCGCTTTTACGTGACGATCAGTTTCTTTCAATTAACAATCTGCTTCTATCCTTTTTATCAACATTTCCCCAATTTTGTACCCCGAAAACGAGATTTTTTCAGTGGTCCACCATTTTAAAATTTTTAACGATTTTGATTTTTTTTATAGTCACGTAATAGAGGTAGGCTTCTAGTTTCTAAATATTTTTGTCTTTTTGAATTCGGATTAACGATGTGGCCTAGGCACTGTCAACGCGACAAGCACGATTTTGCCGCAGCACACATTTTGACGAAGAGTATACAGAAACAGGATTTATAAATTTGATTGAAAAAAAAAATTCTTACCCTTCGATATGTACACTATTAACTATACTAAGCAATAAATTGATTTACTTGCGTTGTTTGGTTGAAAAAAATTCCCGAAAACACCCTTACTTTTCGGACCATTACAGTAGTCTCCCCCTTAAGGAAGGGTTTGCTGGGTAAAGCTTCCCTGATGACTCCGCCTAGCAATCGGAAAGCCACACTTCATTCCACTTCCCCTTTTCTATCTTACTCTCACCTCCACATGCCCCACCCCATCTCCTCGAACTACCCGATTATCAATATCTAGTACAACTCGCATTCCACATATTCTTAGGCACACGCAGGAGATTTACCACACAAATCGTACGCTGTCAGCCGAGTTGCAAGCAAGCAACACCCTTTCCCCCGACGCAGATATCCCTCGTCGCGAGACTAAGTCGAGAAACGAATATCAATGGGCCATTATTGGGAATGTTGTCACGGAGGGCAGCGGCGGTAGCGCGCGGAGCCCGATAAATAACCTTCGAATCGCCAATTAAGCGAGCTCGGAAGGCACCGCGCCGTCGCGTGGCCAAGGGGTTGGACGTCATTAGGGGCGCGAATGGTGATTAGGTCAGCGTCGCCGACTGTCCACTCTCCTGCTCGGGAAGGAACGGTAGCAGGGTCCACCTGCTCCCGGGCGAAAACAGCTGCTACCGATCCGTACGCGTGCTTCCGACACCAGTGCACGCTGGGTGTACACGGTGCTAATTAGCGATCGACCCCTTCACGCTAATGACGCACAAGGATCCTCCGGCAACGTTGCCGTCTATGTCCGCGAATTAATCGACCTGTTTCACTTGCACCGCGGCCAACGTACATAGTTATAAAACATACCGCAACGGCGTATTACGCGAAATTGCATCGGCGAAAAAAACTCCGTTTAATGGCGGGCCCGGAACGTCCTCAACGACATTCGGTGCCGCTTCAATTAATCGGCCCGTAACGATGAATGATTATACGCTTACGTTTCGCGCAGTCGCGCATACAACGCGCCGGTACACCTATATGTATAATTAACGCAGAGCGTGTTCCACGTGCTTTATTTTCGCGCTCGTTTACGTCGGTTTCGGGGAAAGAATGCACCCGGTGCCGGCGCACGAATTTCTCATGCCTCGACCGTTTTGGCCGACATGATGCGTAGGCCCGTGGAACGTGAAGCGACCGATGGTGCACATTTACGTCCAGCCATACATTTTGGGGAAGCAAATTTTTATTTCCTTACTGCCTGTTTACGATAAGTACGGAACGAATGTTGGCACGGATGGGCCGATGCAATCAGCTTCTTCCCCATTTCTCGATCCCTCCATTAGCCTGGTATCTTACAGGTGGCTTCGTACCAATAAGATTCGCCCGCGGAACGGTCGGCTGCGCCGATAAACTCGCCCGTAACCCGCCCGTTCCGTTCGTCATCACGCGCGCTCGCGTGACCCGGTTGCATCGGCGCGCGTCGTGCCCGGCGAACGGAAGGAATTAATAGAAAACACGTTTATATTTCGCGTGTGGCGAAGGTGATAAACGACCCACCGCCACTCGACGCCGGTACACGAAGCTCAGCGACTGTTAAACGCGCGCTTCCCTCTTCTACCTTGAAACGTTGCTACACTTCTGTCGCGAGTTACCCGTGTCCGTCACTCTGTTGAACGCGCCTCGCCGTTGCAATTACGCGCGACTCATTTGCATGCACGCGAACGTCATTAACGTGTCACTTCGACCGCCACTCTATAAATATTACCCGATGGCTGCGAGCGAGCGTCTAGTTTGATTGTAACGCGAGGAGGAAAGGAATCGATCAGGCGAATGGGGATTCGGGGATCTTGTGTTTGTCGAGCGATTTACGTTCCCAATTAATCGGCACGGCTAGTCTAACTGTGCTCGAGTATTCCCATTTGAAATTTAAAGATAGGACAAATTTATAGTTAAGGGGCTATCTTAGGGAACATAGTCTTCTTTTGGGGACTAGCAAAATACCCCCGTGCTTCGCTTCGGGCTTAAGAGATGTTAAGGACTTCGTGGAAACACATTTCACCCCTTTTCACTACTCCCTTAGGGGTCAATTAGGGCAAAATCCTGATATGGGTTTTTAGTTATTTATGTGGGTAGCTTTTCGAATTAAAAACTTAGTTGATATCTAATCGAGCCGAAGAGATTTTTAGAAATCCGTGGAAACACATTTCACCCCTTTACACTCCCTTAGAGGTCGATTAGGATAAACTCCTGAAATTGGTTTTTAGTCATTTATGTGGGTAGCCTTTCAAAATAAAAACGAAGTTGATATCTAATCGAGCCGAAGAAATTTTAAGAAATTCGTGGAAACACATTTCACCCCTTTTGACTCCCTTAGAGGTTGATTGGGGCAAAATCCTGAAATTGGGTTTTAGCCATTTGTGTGGATAGCCTTTCGAAATAAAAACCAAGTTGATATTTAATCGGGGCGAAGATATTTTAAAAATTCCGTGGAAACACATTTCACCCCTTTTCACTCCCTTAGGAGCCGATTAGGGCAAGATGCTGAATCTGGTTTTTAGTCATTTATGTAAGTATCCTTTCGAAATAAGAAGCAATTTGATATCTAATCGGATGGAAGAGATTTTAAGAAATCCGTGGAAACACATTTCACCCCTTTTCACTCCCTTAGAGGTTGATTAGGGCAAAATCCTGAATCTGGTTTTTAGTCATTTATGTGAGTAGCCCTTCGAAATAAAAACAAAGTTGACATCGAATCTATCCTAAGAAATAATGAGTCCGAGAAAACATATTTCATCCCCTTTACCCCCTTCGATTTGGAATTTAAAAAATCGCTCCTTACCGAGCACCTATGTCGCAAAAGGAATATACCTTCCCAATTTTTATGTCTCTAGAATCAGCGATTTTGGCTGGACGGTGATGAATCAGTAACACACGGATTATATAACTACAGAAGATAAATAATCGACTTCTAAAGTGTCCCTTATTCAAAAAAATTAACTGCAATCTCCAAGTTCCTACAGCATTCCAGCGAATCTATGCAGATTACATCCGGCCGAGAAATTCCACGGACGTTTCGAGTCGGTATCCCGCTTTCGTCCTACATGTAAATTCCACCTGGAATATATATTCGTTCGGTGTATGGAGAACTCTTTAATTTCAATCGGGAGGACAGTTCCGCGCTGGACGGGCGTCTTGTGCGCGGAATAAGAGATCACGAATGTAGTCTCTAGCCGACACTCGTAAATTCGTCGCGCAATCCGAGTAGACAAGGCCGGACAGATAATACCTACCGAACGATCGGTGAATTCGTTTCCCCAGCAAAAAATCGATTAAAAAGATCCATATCCCAGCAGCGGATTAAGTTCGCCAGAAATTAACGCCCGCGGAATCGGAAAATATGAAGGAATAAATTCCCGGGCGTCTGTTGAGCGCAAGGAAAGTGAATTAAACGGGACTGGGACAGCATCGAGCGCGAATAAGACGTGATTAGAAAAAAATGATCGCCGTATCGAGGGATCGTGCGCGCGGCCGTGGCTCGATAGCAGAAATGCCTGGGGGCGATGCGAATTACGAGGAGCGCGGTGATTTTGCGCTTGACGTGGATAGACCCGGTCGCCACGAGCGTTCAAAGTCGTTAAGCAGGTGAATAACGGCGCTACCAGCTCTCGAGGTGGAAGAAAAACGAAAAAACGAATCGATTACCTCCGACCCTGAATAAAAAGGAACACGTCCATTGCGCAACGCGCGGCTGGATCGCGCGCGTCCACCATAATCGAAACGCATAGGCTACGCGTGTCTCGGTCGTTTCCTTCACAATTAATCCGACCATTTATATACAACGATCGACAGCCGCGCACAGCCGCGGTCGACAGAGGAGATTGATTTTTTCCCCTCTTTTTCCATCGTCGATGGTACGGGCTCATATGCATACCGCGGCGTGAAACGAAAACCGATCGCGGGATTCTCAACAGCGTATCGAACCTGTGACCCGACATCGATTAATCACATTCCCTCGGGCCCTGCGCTTTATGAATTCCTCTCGAATGCGCGTCGATGCTCGTGCCGCGAGCTATCCGACAGGCCGGCCAAGTCAATTAAAAACGCCCGGCGGAACCAGTCGACTGGCTAACCGCTAACTCCGTTATTTTCTTCAGCGCGAGGAGCGCTTATTACACCTTGTAATGGACGCCACGAGCGTGCAAACAATGCCAATTTGTCACTGAGGCGACGGGTCGCGCGATCACTTTGCGCGTATGCAACGACGTTACCCATCAAAAGACACTTCCTGCTTGTTACAACGAGGAGAGGAAGAGCACCTTAAGAGATGTATCTACACAAGGCTGAGCTTCCGTTCTCTTTTCTCGGCCGGTCGCCGAGCATTCTACGAACTCCACGGGGTTCTCGAAATGGGTCCGCACCTGTGGAGGACCATCAGGTACGTCCCATTAAAGAGGCGCCCATTTTCAAAGATGCCAGCCCGAAAAACGGCTTCGACGAACGCCCACGCATCCGGAGCCGAAGCAGGCCTGCATCGCTGGAATAGTAGGGCGATCCAATTGCCTAACACACTATACTCTGTTGAAAGATTCTCACGGTGAAATTGGGACCAGCCACGGGACCCAGTTCGAGGGGAACCCTGGTCGCTATGATTAACTGACGTTAGAGCTGCTGGTAATTACGCTCCCCGAAATGGAAAAGAGGAGACCTTGGCTCCGTCTCGAGGATTCGATGAAAAAATCTCCCTCGAACACCTACATGTGTTCAAACGAGCGTGATTTTCATTTGAGATAAAAAATAGGGGTGACCGGGGCAAATTGATACGTTTTTCAGTTTTCAATTTTTTTCACTTTTGTTTGAATTAATTACTTAATAACAAATATGCTAAAATCTACTTTGGTACTTCCTCTTTAATATATTGTAAATTAAATGTTGGGAAAACACTTGCCCCACTGCGGGGCAAGTTGATACTGCTCTGGGGCATGTTGATACAGCTGTAAAATATCCGTTTAGGGGGTTATACCTAATCAGGAAGCCTAAAAGAAGCGACAGTTTCCGAATTTTTTTTTGAAAATGCGGAAGTATATATTTTTACAGACCTTTTTGCACTTTAAAGAGGCACATTTAAAGAACATTTGGTAATTTTTTTGTAGAAAAATATTTAACATTTATAATAAAAATACAACGACATTCAAGAAGCCTTTTTAAGAACGGTGAGTAAGATATCACAACAACCACTGCACCAATCTTTCTAAAATTTTGTGGGCTTATTTTTTATATAAAAATCTACAGAATGTCGTTCGTATTTTTTCCTTCAAAGTGTATTTTCGGTTTTATCAACGAAAAATGGCAGTTTTTCGCGCTAAAATCGGGACTTCAAACTTTAAATAGTCGCTATTTCATTTTAAATTATATTTCGGAAATTCCCCCCGTCACTCGGAAGATACATTAATATACTAACGAAATCTTTTTTGTTTTTTATTTTAGAAAAGCTGATTCCGAATGGCAGTGCTCACCCCAAACCAACTTTTTAAAAAGGCTTCTTGGATATCGATTGTAATTTTATTATAAACGTAAATACTTTTTTACGAAAAAATTACCAAATCTTGTTTAGATGTTGCTCTTTTAAACGCAAAAAGTTCTGTAAAAATAGATGCTTCCGTTTATCCCCCAAAAATTCACAAACATTCGCCTCTTTTCGGCCTCCTGATTAGGTATAACATGATTAGGTATAACATTGAATCCTTTTCTACACCAACACACGCTTTTTGAAAAATATTTTGTGGTATTTTTCCACGATTCGTTTTTGTGGCATAATTTCGTACCATATTCTTAGAAATAAAAGGAAAAATCCAATTTAAAGTAGTCGGGAAATATTGATACACTTCCCACGAGTATCAACATGCCTCAGAGAAAATGTATCAACTTACCCCACAGAAAGTCATTATGTACAAACATCTCCATAAAAAATGTAGAACATATAAACAAAATAACAAAACGTAATTACCTTACCTAATTAATTTGAGTGATAAAATTCTCTATCCCGTCTCAAGACGGATTGGAAACTGAACACAACTACCTATTTACTTTTGATCTATAAAAACGAAAACAGTTAAAAATGGATTATTAAAGTCAAGGTACACAGACGTGCGCCAGATCGTAGTAAATAATTGATCAAGAAGCTTCACATATCTCGCACACAAGGAGCTACATATATACAGTGTCGAGATAATTCGTCTGTATCAACCTGTCTCTGTATCAACTTGCCCGGTCGTCCCTACCTAACAGAGAAAGACTGTTGACTTGTTTAGCATCAGATTTATGCAGCAAGGAAGACTAGCAAAGAAAGTGGTATTGCACTTTGCAATGTGACAGGCATTTCAATCCTCTTCCCTATCACGTTTTTCTAACATCGACCGTAAAAGGGGCACGACCCGACCGAACAGCCCGACCCACCCTGTATAGGAATTCATTCTGCCGCATCACGATGGAATTTTAAGGGAGCCCGCGAGGTCTTCCGTTACTCGACGCGGAACGTACCTAACTACTTTACGTCCGCGTTCAATTGCTTCATTACGATCGGGGCGAAATTGCGGCACGCCCGCTGCTTTATAGAGCCGCCATGCCGGCATTAAACGGCGCCGGCCGTTTTCCACGAAGCCGAGCTTTGGTCGCATAAAGCACGCGGGTGGATCGAACGCGAAACCGCGGGAACGAGTTCCCTCGCCGTGAACCGGCCCTAATAAATCGGTAAGGCAGAGCCGCCGGTGTGAAAGGCAGACCGCCGACGCCCCCCCGCGGACCGTGAATTCGTAAGTTTCATCGCAAAAATCATCATTAGTTCCGCTCCGCGTTCCCTCCATCCTTTTCTCCCGCCCCCCTGCCATCGCCGTCAACTGCGGCGACGACCTCGTCTCTCGAAAATACCGGTCCTTAGCCGGAATTCCGGGAAATCATTATGGATCTTTATCCTCCGATCTTATACGCTACATTTAATATTCATCGCGGCCTGGGTGCCACTCTCGGGCCATTTAATTGCAAGAGAGTCAATACCAAGCTAACGACAGCATCGACTGCTCCTTTCGCAACCGCCTTTTCACTTAATCGACGCGATCACGGTTACGGGGTGTTTCTAAATACCTCGGGCGACCATTCGAAAACGATTCGTGTCACGTCCGTTACGCGGTTTAATGTAAGTTTCTTTTAAGGCGAGCGGTACATTAGAGATCAAAAGTTTGAGTACGTAAGAGTTGCCTATGTTTAGTGGACCATTTCTTAACTCCCAAAGTGTCCCAAAGGGGAAGCTATGAAAAATAGTAATCAAAGAAGGATTCTGATTAAAACAACACAGTATTCAATTTCATATAACTTACTTAATACGTATTCTCAAACTCCCGACCCCTTTATTTAAAAAAAAAGAGAAAAATTGAGGCTCACCGTTCGAAGTAAAGCAATGACGTCCTCAACTGCGGCGTCTCGTGTGTCCCAGATGTTGGATTTCAGCTACGCGATTTCTACGAGGCGGTCGCGTCCAGCGCGTGCTGTATTTACTCTTCATAGGCCGCAATGATCTACCCCTGAAAAAGCAGAAGTATGCATTACGCATAATAGCCACTTAATCGCAATCAGGCAGCGACGTTGGCGGGCCCCGTGTTCACCGGCGAGTCTCGCTTACGCTAAATAAAGTTATCCAGCCGGGGGTAGAGTCCCTTTAAAGCAGGCAAATCGGAGTCCGATTTCCACGCTGGTTACACGCCCGGGACCATTAGTCGACGTGGCCCGAGCGTATTGAACCGGCTGAAATTACGGAGCCCATAAACGATTCTGCTGGAACCGAGCAGAAATCGCCCCTAGGGAACCGCCGAGGCGGCGGCTACTCCGAGAGCGCAGCCTCTCCACGGATTATTCCGGGTTACCAGCGGCAGCCATACGTCACGATAATGAGCCAACATATCTCGACACCCCAGTCTTCTTCATTCCGTGTTTGCCGCATTGGTACGCGTACACCTCGATTATTTACGCCTCTCTGCACCCTCGAGGCACCGTCCGAATCAATATCAAAAATTCTTTCGAGGGGATCGATCGGTTTTAAAGTGATTCGACGCGGGGTTGATCGTTCATCGTGCGCCTTTGCGATATCGTTACGATGGAAAAGAGCCACTTCCTTCCTCCTCATCCTTAGAAGATATAACAACCACATTCATATACAATAGATACAATAAGGTGACGATAAGAAGAAGATACATAGACGATCTTGAAACCTCCCATTGAAAGGTTCGCCCTGCGTGCCCGCGCGACGCGAACGAAATTACGCCACGCCTTGTATTTTTATTACTATTCAAAATTTCACGTGTCCCATAACATTTCCCAACTGGCTAGTTTACGAGCACTTAATCCCAAATTCAATATCAGAAAAGCCTCGTTTATGAACTCTCCTTCCCCCCGGCCCCTGCTCGGGGACCGAGCTCAGGTGGCCGGCTACCTACGATGCGGGAACGATTAATAATTATTGCCTGTCCTTCGAAGCGGTTTATCGGTGGCGAAGACAGCGAGTACCTACGTACAGCGGGAATTGCGGGCAAACGGATACATAATTCGGGGTGGTCGTGGCGGCAGATGCGACCGTAAAACCGCGGCTCCTCTTCGTGATCCATCGCGATCGTGCGGCCGTTCACGGGCACGCTTCTCTTCCTTCGGGCCGTGTCCGTTCCGGAGCCCGCGACCTCTTGACCCAGAGGAGGACGCCGCCTGCAGGAACACCCGTGTGGATAATATATTCCGGGTGTATTCCAGGCAATTTTCGCGGGGCGGTGTTGCGTTGATTGCGGTCGTTCATCGCGGCCTCGCCTCTGCGTTCCCTCCCTCTTCACTTCTTCTTCTTCTTCCACTCCTCCTTCGCCGCTGCTCCTTCTTCTCCTTTCGCCCTCCGCCTCCTTATTCTTCCTCCCCTTCGCCTCCCTCCTCCACTACTACCACTACTAATACTTCTACTACCGGTGCTGCTGCTTCTTCTTCATCTTCTTCATCCGCGTCTGGCTCGTTCGTTTTCACGAGGCACAGCCAGTACACCGCTACACTCGCAGGTCTAATTTGCGCGCAGCGGGAGCGACACGAACTAATGCACGTTGCGCACGCCGGGAGGGAATCCGTAGGATCTTTGTCTTCGCGCACTCCCGCGCTAACGCGCATCCATCATCGTGGGACCCTCCGACGAGAGGGACTTTGTCCTTCAGGCTTTTCTAGGACGGGCCTCGTGGAGGATGGTCGTCTTGCTGCTTCGGGCTTGATTCAGGGTAAATAAAAACTTAATTGATCGGCTGAGTGTAAGCAGCTGTTTTCCCTGATCAATGATCCCTGAGGGGTACCTTGGATAGAGTTCAAAGATGCAAGACAGTATCTGTGCATCCTGAGACGTCCGATCGAGCTTGAAACTGCGGTGCTGATGAACCGTCAGAGTACTCTTTCCAAAGAATTACACCTTAAAATCTCGAGTAGCAGCAACCTAAGCTGAGGAAGCCTTAAGTACTTTATCTCTGAGGAACGTTGACGAAACTCTTAATTTCACGTTGGAAACTTGAATCCCAGCTGTTGCTTTCCTATCCACCTCTGATTACAGTGTAGGAGGATCCTTCTCGGAGGAGGTTCTTCTTTTACTGTCTCCTATGCTGTCTTCTCCCTCGGCGCGAGCAAATTTTGACCCACGGAAGATCAATGCCCAGGATACCTATGGGCGAGGCTCCGGGGAGGAAGAAAACGAAGCGTTCTTTAATAACGAAATTGCGAGCGTTTTACCAGGGAATAATCGACGAACAATCGCGGCCGTCCACGAAAAAACGACAAGCACCCGGCGAATCCTACGGGCGGTTTTACGGAACGAAACGCGAGTCTCAGAGGGCCAGAAGAGCATGGCTCCGAGGCAGTCTACTATGTCAGAGACTCGAAGCAACGTTTCATCTTCGGCTTTTGAATGCTGACTCCTCAAGGTCTGGGTAGACAGCCACCTGACTCGGCAGCTCGAGGGTGCAATCATGCGCACGCGAGCCACGGAACAGAACTTGGCCGTCTACTCCTCGGGCTTTGCTTGTAAACATTTGGCGAAGGCCCAGCCAAACTACTGACGTTCGAATTGCGCGCTGCTATAAACGTGTGCCCCCCTCGAGGAGTCATATTTATAGCCTCCCTCTGCTTCGACAATTGCAGTAATTCAGAAAACTTCTCGCCCGCAATTATTTACTGCGCTCCCCTGGCAATGCCTGAGGACACATGTCCCCGAAAGACATTCCGCCAAAACAGTGCTATAAAATACCTGTCTTTTCAATTCTTGCGCAACTGGCAAGCTCGAGAGTAAAGGTGGCGAGTTATTATCAACATATCCAACAGCATTCGAGATGATGCCTCCAGTCTCCGATTCGAAGTCGCCGCCACCGTCCGAGCCCAAAGCCTTCACGTGCAAATGCATATATCTTGTCAGGGCCAATGGAACTACTAAATCGGCAAATTGGTGGGCCAAGATCCGTGCGTGACGGTTGCGTTTAGATGACGAAGAGCGATGCAGAGGATCAAACATATGCCAGAGCTTGGTTGCACACGAATGGGCCTGCCAGCATATGGCCCTCGCGCATACCATTACAAATCGAAGCTGCGAGTCGTCCGCGGCGCTTATCGCGGCAGCGAGTACAGAGGCGAGGGCCTTTATCGCAGCTCGTTGCCCGCGCGAAACGTCTTACTTTCGACGATTCCCTTCCAGCGAGATTTTATCGGCTCCAGGGACAAAACGCGGCTACTCGCTGCTCGCGCTCGCGCGTAGCACGCACGCGGTACCACCGTCAGCCCCGAACTTTTACACCTGTGAATACCGTCCATAAATATATATTTATATCGAATTCACGCACCCAAACACCGTCCGGCTCGATTATCGCTCTGATCTCGCCGACGATCGTCCCAGGCTCTCGTCCTTGCAACGGTGGGGGGACCAGCTGCGATATGATGTCCACTCTGTTTCATGCTTGCCCGCACCTCAGACTCGCCAAAGGTGTGATCGTGGAGTTATGCGCGCAATTTACTTCTGTTTATTTCACGAGTAAATAAATAAGAATTTCTACAGTCTGTAGTTTAATGGACGGCGCGCACACGTGTCCCGCTTAAAAAAAGGTGTCCCCTTCAATTCCGTATCCCAATGCACATTTCTTCTTAATTAGGCTACAAAATACGAGAAATTCTGCTACTTACTTCGAAGAGGAACAGAAACAAGGTTCTGGTAGATGTAACGAAGGGAGCTTATATTAATATTTTGTGAGGTTACTTCCTACAGAAAATAATTCAAATACAAAAACACCTGTAATTTGGAAAGAAGGTGACAACGACAGAAATTCGTGTCAACTTCTCCCATTGCTCCTGCGTTAAACTTTCATATCATGCTAATTTTCTTCGCAAACTGAAAGCTCTTTTTCGAACGTTTCGTGAAGCGCACCACCCTCGTTTCCCTTAATTCCCGTAACAAGCGATCGGAATGCTTTTCCCGACGCGTGTCCGCGCGAGAGAAAAGAAATCGATCGGGACCGCATTATCGATACGCGTAATTTGCAAGAAGGACGGCTAATTATGCAATGCTGATAAGGCCGATTCATTTTTTTTCTCTCTTTCCCCGTCCGCCTGCTCCTCCTTCTCCGTCGCTCGTTCACCCTCTCGTTGTTACCCGTGCGGATGATGAAGCAGCTGCTACCTGCTCGAAAACGAGAGCACTCGTGCACGCACCGGACGTCGGGCGCACACAGCTTGATCGATCGATCCGTGGATCGATGGATCGTACACGGGGAACAATATTTGCCAGCGCATGCGATAAGGCATTACACCGACGACTCCGGCTCGCCCGTAATTAATTACATCGTCCCGAAAGAAAATGAATTGCCGCTCGCAGCAATAACAGCGTTTAATGCGGCAACAATTATTGATGATGCCGCAATAAATGCTGCTTGTCGAAACGCTCATTTATCCAGGATTAATAATTGATCGCGAATTGATTTTAATCTAAATGTTCTTCTAAACGGACCACTTAATATCCGTGCGCTCCTCGTCCCTTTGCAAGCGGAGACACCGGAAATGGTGCAGACACCTGGCTTCGTTCGATGCACCCTGCCGAAACCCAATGATCTCCGAGAGCCTCAAAGAGGCCCGTGGAGACGGAATTTTGCCGTCGACTCGCGCCACAGAGCGCGTAGACGAGGATTCGCGTTCCAAAAGCCAATCCGATCGAATTTGTTGTGTCCAAGGATCTGGTAAATTTACAAAGTGCATGCGGAAAATCTAATATAAAGACGACAGATTAGTGAAATCGTGTCAGGAATTATATGTTTTCCTTCTCGCAATGAAAAATCAGTGCTATTGGGAAAGGGAGAAGTATTTAGAGAATGATTATAGTGTCTAAATAATTGATTTGGAAGTGAGTTTATAATCAAGGTCAGGATCTGCGCAATCTGTTAGTAGCATTCTTATTTAGCGTGTTAATCAATCATTGAGCTTAGTACTTGTGGAATTCATTCATGTCCCCGTCAATGAAAAACAAAAACCACTTAACAGCAATTGTTTCGCAAGTAGTTTTTGCAAGAGTAGTTTAATCCGGCGCTATTGGACTGCTTTAATTACCAGACGTTTCCTCGTCTACCTTCGTTTCTAGACGGGCACAGAGACTCGCCCACTGTATTTCTTTCCCGTAACGTGTTTCTTTTCCCTCTTTGCTCCCCGCAATTCAGCTCGGCCACGTTTTTGTTCCCTTCTTCACGGTTTGTTTAACAGAATACAAGCTCGCCACCGCAAATATTCCATGTTACGTTCGCAGATTAACTTTTTCACCGCGACTATCTGTTATCAATGGATACACTGTGGACAAAGATGTACAATACCGTTCGTAATTATTATTATTAATTGATATTTCGTACAGACTTAATACTTTTCACTGATTTTATTCTCGGATTTTTTTTAAAATACCAAAATAAGTAACATTTGTTAGAGATTTTCGGATAACATTTGCTAGAGAGTAGGAATGCTTATGAACGACAGTTATTATTAAACGATTTTATTCAGCTTCGATCCTCTGTTTGTTTGTTTGTATGTTTATTTGTTTATATAATTCAAATCTTCCAACTCAAATTTAACCCACTTCCAACTATCCAATTGTCTTGAAACTTTGCAAGCGTGCGTAGTTTGGATGACAATATAATATTTAAAAAAAAATTAACCCCGAGCGTGTGAAAAAATTACCCAGTTATCAATAAATATAACCCATAACCACACATCCAAACGACTTGAAATGAGCCACTTGCGTCACGTATGTACGAATATTAAAACTAAAACTTTGTAGGCGTTCGTAGTACCTATATCACTATCGAAATTGTAGTTCAAGAAAATAATTATTTTTGAGTGACTTTAGCACTACAGCGTTTAAGCAAACTGTTAAACTCTATACAACAATAAAATATATTTGTAAAGAAGTCTGAATTGTGAAATGTAAATCCACAAACACTAAAAACTAGAAAATAAAAAAAATATATAAATAAAAATTGTTGTGTTAAACGATTTTATTAAAAATGCACTAAAAAGTAAAAAATAATTATTTTCTTGTACTAAAATTTCGATGGTATTTTTTCACTTTAAATAAAATCGTGGAGCAGAATATGTCAGAATGAAGTGTCGAAATGAATTTGCTGTGACATATCTTGCTCCACGATTTTATTTAAAGTGCAAAAATACCATCCAAAATTGTAGTACAAGAAAAGAATTATTTTTTTACTTCTTAGTGCATTTTTAATAAAATCGTTTAACATAAATTTTTTTTATATATTTTTTATTTTTCGAATGCAAAGCAGATGGTAGTAAAAAATATATGTCGATATGCTCCTTTGCATCTTCCATAAGAAACAACAAACATGATAGAACTAAGAACTGGAGGATCTAGTTACCTACACCTCTTTTTTTTAGATATTTAACTGTTGTTGGGCGTTGTCCTTAAATTACCTAAGGCTAGGGGGAGGGGGGAGGAGTCGTGAATTTCTTACGTTTTCTTACAAGGGAGAGAGTGAGTCAGGTAATACAAATTCTATCATTAATGTCCCAGAAAACTAGTTCCCAATTTAAATTTCCCGCAACCGAGTTAAATGAATTATATAAACCTTAAAAACAATTTTAATAATTAAAAAAATCAATGTAAACAATATTACGTAAGATGAGAGGGTGGAATACAAACTCTTGCGAATTTTTATACTTAGAGAGAATTTAGGGGAAATTACCCTTACGTAATTTAAGGACGGCCCCTTACGACCCTATCCAATCTTTCAATAATCATCGTACACTTCGCCAACTTCATACCGATCTTCCACGAAATCAGTTCGCGCGTCGTGCGAGTCGGGACGAAATCCGCGTTTCTCGGTAAAAGTTGACCTGGTTCGGAGGAAAGCGTGCCTCGCTCGTCCATCACCGTGGATTACCGGTGAACTCTCGTCACCGGCGCGTCTCTCGAGGATAATTCAAACGGCGCGCGATGGAGCCTCGCCGCCACTTTTACGCCGCCGTCCGTCGCCGAGAAAAATGTCAGCCGGTCTTCGCCTGACCGTGACAAAGTACGTCGAGAGCGCGTACGCGTAAGCATATTTAGCCAGGGGGGGGGGGGGGGGGGGAAGAGACCGCAGACATCTCCATTTCCTGGTTAAACGAACGGCTCGTATGTGTCTGTTCCCGCGGCGATGTGCGCGCGGGCGAGCGAGCGCAGCCACCGTTAGTCAGCCGGTCGACAAATTAATGTCAAAGGCCAGTAATTGGAGAGACGGCGAGGGAAAGAATGCTGGCCGTGTCCAGCAAGGCGGAAGCTCGCGTTCCAGGATCCTCTATAATTCGACGGTAGATCTAATCTATGAGCGTCTAATCCCGAGACTGTTCGTTCCCCGTGACACCACGAACGTATATTTCTCCCGACGGTCCATCGCCGTGGCCTCCTCCGTCCGCCTCTACGGCCACGAATTTTTCCAGGAAACGTTCGCCGGCTGGTCGCGTCTTAATCACGACCGTCTATCCGCCTGGATCTCTCCTCTGCCCACGGGTTATGTGACTTTCACGTATTAATTAGCGGCTTACACGCGTGGCCGGTTAGACGTTCACGGCGTGGGCAGCCGACGTTCGTTCGCGGCACGTCGCGACGATGCAGCTCGCGCCTTCGCCTGCACTGTCCACGGCCGGCAGGTGATCCAGGATTTCGATAGTTCCCCGACGAGTTCTGTCGGCCGTTGGATTCTTGCCTCTTGTACGGTGGGTGGAAGAAATATAGCGAGGGTACGTGGGGCGATGCTGCGCGAATCGCGAATGCAGTAAAATGCTAATTCTCGCTCCCTTGATAAACCATCTGTTGGATTAGACCCGTGTCTGTATCAATTTCATAGGCTCCGCGCCTATCCCAGGAACACGCGGTTCACTTATGCGCATTCTGCTGCGGGACACCCTGCGCCTACTAGCTACATCGACAACGTCATCCCTCGCGGAGTTTCTAACTTAGGAAACGAGGATTTTGCCCTTTTTGCATCTGCGTAATAATTTAATATAGGTACATACATCCCATTAAAACCGTGAAAACATTTTAACCATCTCGGTAGAAGACCTACTATGTGCAGGGTATCTAAAAATACCCATCGCTCTGTAATTACCCTTTCCCGCGACTCTGAGAATCGCTCGGAATTCGATCAAGCCGCGTCCGATGGATGCTCGAGGATTGCTGGAGCAGCGTCGATTGCCGCCGCTGGTCGCGGTGGCGATTTCCATGCGCAAGTGCGTGCGCTGCGTGGAGCAGCGAGTTTCTTCTTACCTTTTAGGTCTGCCCGTGGCCGTATAACCCAAGGGCTGCGGTTCGCCGCAGTATCCAATAGTTACGAAGGAGCGCGTCATTATATCCAATCGATATCGAAAGTTTTGATCGGGCCACGGCAAACTGGGAAGATCGGCATCGAGCGGAGGCACGATGCGAGATCGATGCCGCGACTACACGCAGCGCAGATCCGTACGTGCATCCCGGCCGCTCGAGTGTTGGTACACGCGTTCAAGGTAGCGCAAGGGGGAGGCACGCGGCAAGAGAAAGGACCTGTATGTGGCGAACGGAAGACGTGTGGCGTTGGGATGCCTCTGGTTCGCGTGATTATCTGCCCACACCATCCATCCAGGGCTTATCCTGCGTAGGTTATTGGTTTTGGATCTGATAGCTACCATTAAAGCCGCTTTCCACCCGTCGTCCTCGAGCTTGTCCGCGTAATGGAATACGAGATAAGACGGAAAACAGCAAGCACACTGTCAGAAGCGACTTGATTACTCGTCCCGAGCCGACCACGCGCGGATAAATGATCGTCAAGCGCCGATTGCCTCTCAATGAACAAATCTAACGACAGCTCAGCTGACGGAAGACTTGAAGGGGCTTTTCGACGTCGGGCTCGATGGTGGTCGCGAATTTCTGATGTTTCAACGAAGCTGGGCTGGCTGGTTAAATAGTTAGAAGGCACATGGTAGCCGCGTAAAAGGAAACTTAGATTGAACTGATTTAGAACAGATAGGTATAAGACTGAATATCATTTTGGATCATCTAAAGGTGATCAGGAATAGAGTTTTTCTATAAAATTGTGTTTATTAGATAGATGTGTAGGGGAGAAGTGGGATGAAAGGGACACGTATTGAAGGAGACATGGTCATTATCTCAAAGATAAAGGACTTATAAGGAGTATATAAACATGGAGGAAGCATGCAATAGGCAAAAATGTAGACGGCGATAGAAAGAGAAAGATATACACGAGGGACACCCGCTCTGTTTCTAACATAAAAAAAAACGCGGGCGCTAGAAAGAGAGGGGGTGTCCTCCTGTATATCTTTCTCTTTCTATCGCCGTCTACATTTTTGCCTGTTGCATGCTTCTTCCATGTTTATATACTTAAGATAAAGGATCTGTCCAGGTCAAAAGTGTTTTTTTATTTTGTAGCCACATTCATTCATGTGTAATCAAGCCAAATTTCAAGCCGCTATCGTATATACGACGACAGAAATACACGATTGAATTTTTTTGAGATCAAAGACTTCAAAGTACAATTTTTAGTATTTCCTTGAACTGTCTTGTGAAGTGCTGTTACCAGCGACTGATTTCTCTATTACTGCATCTAAACATTTATTTATTTAAGAACGATATCGTATAATATCCGATCCTTTTTGTGTCATATTGTAATTATAGGAATTAGATTTTCAATTTTTGTGCCTTATTTATGAAAGGGACACAACAAAAATGTATGAAGGGGGCGTCATTTTCATACCTGTCACCTTCAAAACCTTACTATTCTTCACTTGTTTCAGTGAAAATATGCCACCTAAAATTCGGGTTAGTATGCCATTAGACAATTCATTATTTATAGTTATTAAGATCATTTAATACTCCCCTATTACGTAGATCGATCTATACTTCAAAGACAGTGAAATCCTTGAAACCTAACTGCTTATCTGCTCCAACTGCGAAACCCAAAGATCCCCCAGCCCTTTAGACGTCATTCCCCTTTCCTTCTACAGACTCCAGTGGCCTCTTTGTCGCAGTTAATACAATTTTTCCGCGAGGCAAACGCGCGTCGAACTCGCGCGGCATTAACAGCGAGGAGACCAGTCCCATTCCAGTTTAAGACCGTGACGATCGAATATTTCCTACTAATCGAACGCGTGCGCGCGGCTCGTTGCGACTTAATTACAAAATCGAGTATCGTCGTGTCGATCTGTGTCCTTGTAATAGCCCTCATTACAGCGGGTATCGACTCGTCACAGCGGACCGAGGCGTCTTTAAAGAGCCTGCGCAATCGCCAGGATGAGATCTGGCGGTGGGTAGGACGGCCAGGGCAGGCGAAATTCGACCAAGATCCCACGAGTTTCTCGTCTGTACGGGACCGTGGCAGCAAGTGGGCGGAATGTTCAGCGGCCGTATCGAATCGAGATGCGTACGTACACGAGGCCGAGAGATCCTATCGAAATGACGCACTGCGTACGCACCTGATACCGGATTGTGCGTATACAGCCGTGCAGGACGGCGACACACGCCGGTCCAAGAGAGTTATTCGTCGGCGGAGTTTATTTTAGAAGCCCAAGTGCGCGCGGGACGAAACTGGCCTGTCCAGTCCGATGTCCTCCCCGCGTGTCTCCGACTTTTAATCAGAGCCGCGGCGAGGAGGGCGGCTAGAGGGGGCCAGGGAATCGCCGGACGAGCGTTAAATTTTGCCGCTTTACTCGTTACCAGTCAAGCAGAAGCGAGAAAGGATAAGGATAATTACAACGTCCGAACGACGCGGGGATAATGCGCGGAAACAAGACGGAGAGCCGTCGTTCCTGGAATGTTTACGTTTCATAAGGGCCCCGGTGATTCCCCAGGCGGATGTTGATAGATGCCGTTTAATTGCCGTCATTTTGATGGCTGACTAGCGAAGGAACGCGCCCGTTAGCTTTAATGCGCCTACTTATACCGAACTTTATCACGCGGCTCCCGCTGCTCCGTGAAGTTTCACTATTTTCTCTCGAATAGGTACGTTTCCCGAGGCACTACGAAATATGTACTACACGCTGTCCTAGGGATTAGTCTGTATATTGTGAATCTGCTTCATTAGTTCGACACGAAGACTAATGTAACGTCGTCACGGTCCTTTTCGATCGTTTAGAGCAGCCTATCTTCCTGTCGAACGCCTCGGCGAGAAACCCCCGCGCGGTGATTACGTCTTTATAATTAAATCGCTGTTTTATAATGTTCCCCCGGCCACGGGAGCGAATCAATAATTTATAGGAAGCAATAATAGAATAACTCGAAGACATTCGTAACACGGAAACGTTGTAATTGGTTCATTCGTTCTCGGAGGTGTACCTCGCCTGAAGCAGTTTTCGCGTAATTAGCGATCAGCGCGCAACGTAGGTACCTACATAGTTGGAACGGGGACCTACGAAGCCGCAACTACGAATAGCTTCAGAGACGTTGATTACGATGACGCTGCGAGGTCCGGGAGAAATTCAGATAGAAGAGTAGCCACCTGGTAGCCGAGACGCAGTTACGAATCGCTGCTGGTGGTAAGCCCGTGTACCCAAGATTACTGCCTCCTACACGCCATCGAGTACGGTGACAGACGACGAAGGTCAACCATAAGCTGACCTCAGCAAGATAAGCTAGCAGCCAGCGCGAGCGCGGCACAGCGTGGTCGATGGTGGAACTTACGACGAGGACAAGATTATCCAGTGTTCGTGTTTCTTTTTCAAACGCGAGCCATTAATTCTCTAAATTTCCCCGATTTATGAAAGCGCTCTCTCTCTCTCTCCAAAGCTACCAGCACCTATCTACCTGCCTAACAGCAGCTCGCCGTCCGAGATACTTGCGGCAAAATTTCTATTTATGTTCTTGGAACTCGTCTAGAGTCCTTTATAGCTTACAGGAACGCGCCACAGATCGAATCGACCCCGTACAGAATGGCAATTACGAGGAAACGGGCATCAAGCGAGATGCAATGGAAGCCAGCGTCGTAAATGACCGTATCAATCCCTCAAGCAGATACCAAATCTCTAATGGCAAGACCGGGAGCTCATTACGTTTACTAATCCCACGGTTACGTAGCCACCGCCGCGGCAAGAGCGCTGCATTAACATCGGCAATTAGTTCGGGCAGAATGAAATTTTAACCGCGGATCAGCTCGTGGAATGAACCACGGTAATCGGTGCGCGAGCCACGGCTGCAGCGCGCAGCTTCGTAATTGTCGAACGAGAGGCCAACACCGCTTCGGCGCCGATCCTGCTGGTGATTTTCGCGGACTTCTTTCCTCTTCACGGGGTTGCACAGGTTTCTTACCCGTGGAGATCCTTCGAGACCCAGTGGGAACGAATTTAATTGAATAATTAAATCTCCGTGGAACGGTCCGCCACGCGAAAAAGAATGCGGGGTAAGGTTCACGCTACTGGAATTTTATGAGATGTTGCACAAACGCTGGAGGAATGGCTGCTATCCACTTTGCGAGTCGACGTTCGCTGGTGAATCATGAGAAAATTTGGTAACGCGGGATGATTCTTATGAAGCGATCGATGAGAAACGAATTTCCAAATTGTTTTGATACATGAGCAGGAGTTACGTGAAGAAGACAGTTGGGGAGGAAAAAGCGGTAATCAGAAAAGGAGCAAAATTCGGTAGCAAGCAGCGCTCGTTACCGAAACGAAGACCACTTGTGATTGGTGGGGAGCCAGAAGAAAATATCAGTGATGGAATTTAGTATCCTCTTGGACAGTGTAAGGAGGTGAGAGTTGATTATTATTTACACCTGACAGGGGAACGTAAATCGTGGTTAAAGAAGCTGGCAAAACATGGAGGATACGAGGCAAGGTGCAAGCAACTCGCACGGTTCGGCAAGCAAAGTCGTTTATTTCGCAACGACTCTGTATCAGTGCTTCAAGCGTAAACTATGTAGCAGACCCATGCATTCGAAGCTTTCAAATCTAACTTCGGTGTCTTTACGTCTAACAGCTTTGTTGCTTAGAGACTTCGCGTGCACTGGGGGAAAATTATACAATACGCCCCATCTGACAAAACGCCCAACTATTATTTTACGCACACAAAAAAGGATAGTATATCTGATTTCGATTTATTACGGTCGAAATTATACTTATTAATTTTTTACACAAAAAAGGATGCATCGACGCGATCATTAGATTCGAACTTGCCTCAGTCGCTCACAACTGCCGCAATAATAATACGAGCAAATATTACAGCTTTTACAAAAATATACAAGGTTTTCTTCAATTTTCTAAGATCTATAACATTTTGATAAAAATTATAAAAAGCAATTACTTATTTATGTCGGAGCATTTTGTCACATAGGTGGGGCGTTTTACCTGACGACTGTGTTACAAAACGTCCCACGTAAGGTTCAGGAAAATTATTATTTCCAGTTATGTTTTCTTCACAATTCCAACGTAGTTGTGAAGAGTAATGTGTTTACACAAAAAATTTAAAGAATTGTTAAAAAATATTGGTTTTATAGATGTTTCTTTAAAAGTGGAGCGTATTGTATAATTCCCCCCCAACATAATAATCGACACTAACATAAACAAAGAAATCAAAGAAGTGTAGCTGCGACTCTGAATCTAGCTCTACTTGATTAAACCTACTTAGTTTCCTGTCTCGCCTGTTTAAATACGTTGGGCTTGTGGAAAAAGGAGCTCGCTGACAGACTGACTATCATAACTAGCGTCTGGCTCATCCGGAATCCCCGTCGCTAAGATAGAACGAAGAACTACATAAAATATGACCGCGTGGAACTTCGTCCTCGATAAAATCGGAGTGCTCGGACCTTAAACAGCACCGTCGGAGCTTCCGACGAGCGCGCTCGTAAACGGTTGTTTATGGAAACGCTAGGCGAAAGAGGAGGACGAAAAATCGCCTGTAAAGAGGAGAAAGAGAAAGAAAACGGTAACGCCTTCATTCAGCATAATCATACTTGCGGTTTAGACTTGGTAATAAGGACAAGGCATGCGCGATAATCGTTCCCGAGTTTCCATCCCGTCCTCTGCTCAGCCGTTGCCTCGTCCCGTGGAAAAACTCCACACAAAAACCCTCGGAGCCTTTCTCTGAATATTCATGACCATTTGTGGCATATTCGATTAACAAATAATCCTGCCAGCTACTTCATTCCGCGATCGTCCGGGCGCCTCTTTTTCGTCAGATCGTTCTCTCCTCGATGCGGTTCGAGTAGAAAGAACCATTAAAGAGGCATAGCGTATTTTATTAGGGGATCGGAGATCGTTAACTCGTCGATGCTTAAAAATCGACTGGAGAGGTACTTAATTTAACAATTTACTAGACGCCGGGGAAAACTTCCTATGCAAAGCGGAACTTCATTCCTTTCGAGCACGCAATCTACCGTGATCGCGCGTCCGCGTTCTCTTCGCAATAAGTAGCCGATGCTCGGTAAACGACTCTCGGTAACAACAGAACCGAACGCCGTTAATTAAGGGAACGTGCCTAAGCATGCGCATCGACGGGACCGGGGAGACAGCCAGCGGGGCCGTCAAACTGCCGTCTTTTTTAACGCGTTTCTGATAGTTTGTAACTTCGAGGGGACTTGTTAATTCCCTCGTTAAGCAGTCTTAAGCGTTGGTACCGATCGATCGTCTCGTAAAGCAAGCCCGATCGTCGTATTTCCGCGTAACCGACGCGGCCGCGCTATCGGCGAGCTCGATCGCATAAAATTTATCTCTTATCGGACGGTTCTGTCGCGCGTCACAGTTTCGTCCAGGTGATAACAGATCCCGGGGAGCGATAAGGGAATGTCCTTTACCGCGGCCCGATGACGTTCCCACCGCCCGATATCTTGGCCATCGAGGGACCAGCTAAATATGGACTACTTGCCGCGGAATAGTCGATGCCTCTTCCAGGAAGATTCAGTGAAATGCGTGGCTCTTTCCAGCGCCGACGACGGTGTTACGCCGCGCTAAACGACGCCGTTTATTCCGCGAAATTACTGCGTAAAACGGCGCTGAACCGCGGTAGTAACGTTCATCCTTACGCGGCCGTTTGCTGAAGGGAACGAATAGTCCCGACCGCGCGTCCAAGGTTGCAAGGCGCGTCCTGTATTTACCAAAACTCGCCTGTCTTCCATTAATTCTAGACAGGAGAGTCTGCGCAAGGAATTTTTGAAACGGTCCGCTGACTCTCTTATGTTACATCGAAAGGAGATCGCGTTAGAATTATGGGAGAGCAAGCCCGAGATGTGTTGTACAGGATGCTAGAGTTGAACTGAGTGTGTAATTAAAGAGCAGCTTACCGAGCGTGGTGAAGAATCATTATACTTTCGCTGCATTGGGTTAATGTTTCTTTAATCTCGAAGTTTCCCTCGGTTCCTTCGCTTAACCCTTAACCAGTGGTACCGCGTCTGTTACCGATTGGTTGCGACAGACTTGCTTGCACAGTTCCCCTTCCTGTTTATCGAACTTCGGCTGAAACGGAAAAACAAGCGAATTACGCGAATGAATTCGCAGTTTACCGTTTCGAAACAAGTTAATCCGCGCAAATTAAACGGACTGCTCCTCTCACTTTTTTTTTTTATCGAGGTTAAATTAATCTTGCCGATCAAGCAGCAACAATTATCTCACCCTACCAGCGGCGAGTTAAGAAGAAATAAGTAATCAATTCGACTTCTGATCCACTTTTCACGCCGAGCGTGCTCGGGACGATTTGCATGCGATTCGAATTCGTCGATCTGCGGAGCGCAAGTGCTACCTCCGTGACTGGGCCACCCTGATTTGCATTGGCCGGTAAAATACAGGGGACAGTTTATCTCGGGAGGCGCAACGGAAATTACATTGTTGCAATGAACTCGCGAATTTACGGGCGCTAGATTCGGCGTTTCGCCGCTAAGTGGAGGAATTATTTGACGCAAACGGCAGTCGAGCATCAATAACCGAGTATCTCCGATCGAGATCGAGGAAGCACGGGTGTCGATCGCGATCGGTCCGCCGCGCGCGCTTCCTTTTTCTTCGGGACCAACCACGCCTCGAGTTTCCAGGTAAGAGCGCGCAACGGTGGACGATTCATTATGCATAATATTCACCTGCTCGGGAGGGAAAGAGAGAGAGAGAGAGGGGGGGTTCACTATGGAAAGGAGGCGAAGGAGAGAGAGAGCGGAGAATCGGTAGGGTGCGCACGGGCGACGAGTTCCCAGAGAGAAAAAGAGAAAGTGCGGGAGAAGGTGGAGAAAAAGGAGAAGAGGATGATGATGATGAGGAAGCAAAACGGTACGAACGGGAGGGAGAGGGGGACAAGGGGAGAAGGAGTGGAAGCTACAGCAGCCATGCAATAACGCTGCAGTCTTTACGGTCACCCTTACGAAATAATTACGACAATGCGAGCGTAAATACCCGTTTAAGGTACCTACGCATGTGGGCGAGGGGAAAGGAACGGTGTAGTAGACCAGCCAGCTGAAATAGCTACTTGCTGCGTGATGTTAATTATCAGAGTAATCGCCCTCCCCTTTTCTGTCGTCCGTCGAGTCGACTCGGCCACTCGGAACGCTCCCTTAACGATCGACTTCCATCTATTAATCTTGAATATATTTGCACTCTCGGCACACCCTTGCATGCGAGCCGCTCGCGTTTAACACACACCGGATTATTTTAAATCGTCGCTTCTCGAAGCTGATCCGCTTTAATTGCCTTCGAGAGACGGCGCAGCAAAGGCTGGCGCGAATCAGCATTCGACGATTTTATACTTTCATGAAAGAAAGAACAGTTTCCTGGATGGTACTGAACCGTCACGGATAAGAAACAACAGCCGATGAACAAAAGGGCGCACGCGACAGGTGCGCGCGGTGAATTTATACGTCAGACTGACTGTGATGAAACTATGAAATTCCGAGATGCTTCCACCCGCGGAACGCATTGCATTCTATTGTTCCAGGATCGGGCAATTGCCCGCTCAGCGCGGGTAGCATCTGTCGATCTTGGGTAGGAGGGAATAAAATTTTCGAGGGGCTATCTTTCGCGTCAACGACGAATCATTGGTATGGATACTATCGAAGATTTACTTCTCAAAGTTTTTACACGGTTAACTTAACAATGCCCGTCAATTTTAGGCAATTTTCAACTGTCTTTCAGCCAGTCAAATTTATTAATAAGGTGACATTTGTTCGAGTAGCTATAGTAAGCGAAGTGAAAGGAAGAAAAATCGCAGGAAATTCGTCCTGAAGATCGAGAGGTCGATTGCTAGGCATCGACTTGGGTTAACGAACCGATCGTCCCACGGGACGTGTCCCTCTTTCGCAAAGTCTCCGAGAGCTGCAGTCCACCGGCGAGCGGCGCCATTATTAATATTTCATACGGTTTATGGACCGCTGAGTGGCAGCGCCCGCTGTTCCTCGTCTTCGTCTTTTTGTTCCTCATCTTTTCCTTCTTCTCCTTCCTCTCCATGTCAACTGCTCCTCCTTTTTTCCCTTGGCTATATAGTCCTTCCCTTGCCGTGCGTCATTTACAGGTGTGTGCGACACACGAATCCGACACACGAAACTTTGGCAGTGCACTTGCGCGTGGTGTGCTCAGGTTTGTTGAAATTATAATTTTAACTATCAATTCAGAATCAATTGAAGCATGTCCAAGCGTTTTTGCTCAGCACATCCGTCAGGGTAGAACAGTGTCTTTGCACCTCTTCGTGTACTTATCTCTTCCAAGATCTGCGCCAACCGTGAGGCCCCGCAGATGGGTCAGAAGGGAAAGCAAGCTCGCGGACGATGAAATTATTTTGTCGCACGATTTGCACCGCAATCTGCATTTGTCTCGCTTATTATGTGTAATTACACGGCTGCGAGTCGTAGAAACCGCCACGATAGGATCTCCGAGGAAGGGGGTGGATAATGAAAGACCAGTTCATTACGAGCCGTTACGCGATTCCAGAGAGGATTACGATTCGCCGGTGCACTCATGAATTTAAGCATCTTCCCGTTTAGCTAATATACAGCCTATTTGCTGCGCGCCATTCACAGGTAACATGCATTTAATATACCCGTGACTCCGTCCTGTAGCTTCGAATGATTCCCAGTGTGGAAAACTGGGATCTGACTTTCTTCAATTTGCGGATAGCTTTCGATAGTTCCTTTCATACGATCGTAGAGCAGAACGACAGAGAAGGTTTAATTCCTAACAACGGTTAGGCAAATTCAACCTCTGCGATCACTTTCACTACCAAATTGAGGCTACTCTCTTCCGATAAAACGATCGAGGTTTCCTTTCGTGTTCCGTGCACACAAACAGAAGATCCGCAAATACACCAGCGAAATAGAAAGGAGGCGACTCCCTTCCGCTGTTAAAGACCTGCTGCAACGAGCAGCGATCTGTTGCTCGGCATTATCGGGTATCAAACTGCTGTTACGCGAAGAATTTCGCGGAAACCGAGCGCGCGATGCCATGGAAGAAACACGAATGCATTTATTTGAGCAATCTTAACGGCGTTAAGTAATCGAGCCGTTCAGGAAGAAAGCAAGCTGGCGATAATGCGAGGGGCGCTAACACGGAAGCCGCAGGTTTCGTCGGGATCGGCTTTTACCAAACTTCTCTTCGCGGCGGAGGCCCTTCACTTCGCGGCGAGCTCTCGGCACCGGGGATAAATCGAACATCGTAACGATCATAAAGGACCCACTTTCACCGCGGTGCACGGTTCCTGCAAGTCACCCACGCCGGTACGACGCAAAAGGAGCTTTTCTTCTCTCGTTCGCGTGGCGTTCGGCGAAAGAGAGCCGACCCTCCGCGCCGGTGAGGTTCAACGAGAGCGCGAAATTCGTGGCCGTCGCGTGATTAACGCGCCGCGAGCAGTTTAATGCCCACTTTGTACATCATCATCGACACGATCGACCAGATCTGGCAGGGGACAAATGGCCGTCAAATAAAGTATGCGATCATCATCACAAATCACGCTGACAACGAGTGCGTCACGGCGAACGTCCGATTATTCTCGCGGATTTACGAGAAGGCTTGTATTATTCATAGGCATTTAATTTCTGACATTCAACAGTGGTATTTACTACCGCGAATAAAAAATTGATATCTCGACTTCTGTAAGACTTAGCCTGAAAGATTCTCTTAAAACGAAGTTAAATCTGAGATAGATCCACCGGGAGGCAAAAACTGATGCACCCTCGTTGCAGGCTCATCAGGCGCGGGCAAGCGGAGCCATAAGAGGTTCCCTTCTAATTAAGCCATCGGACGAGTTAGCTTCGAAAGCGTGTTTCCTCACAGCTTCGGCAAAAACGTTGATCTCTAAGTGGCGATCCTCGAGTGGTGATCAACGATTTCTCGCGGAACTGAGAATTTACGCGTTGGTGGCGAGCGTGGCTCTCGTTACTCGGTGCATCGCGGGGTCATCGAGCGCGGGTGCGAGGGCGAGGGAGGGGGAGGGAGGGGAAGGTGGGTGCACGAAGGAGAGGGGGGCGAAAGAACGGGATGGAGAGGAGAACCGACGAGGAGAGATCGTGCGGCGTCGATGCGTTTTAAGGCAACGGGGCTCGCGCTCACGAGGAGAGGGCGGTTCGTCCCATTTACATCGAAGGCGGCCCGCGGAATGGCAGTCGAAGGCACGAAGGCCGGCAGCGATAAATAACGTAACTCCGCCCAAAATATAAATTGAACGCTACCGGTGTGTGGTCCCGTATGGGTGCCTCTATACGCGCGCTCCCAGCCACCTATTAAAACCATGCGATCGTGTGCGCCGCGGCCGCGTTGTTATCGTTGCCCCTGCGTACGCCGCCGTTGCTCTTCGCTCGCTCGACTTTGCACCAGGGAAGAGGGAATATTAATACCGCGCGGGTTACACGCTATGAAATATCGAGAAAGCGTTTTCGTACTGCGTGCACGTCGCGGGGCCTCCTGCATCGGCCGTCACGTCGCGTGATCCATATAAAATGAGCCCAGCCTGCATAAATCGTCGATAGTTTCGAGACGGCTCGCCGCCACGATGCCCTGAACGCGCGGCTTTACGCGTTCGCCACCCTGTCTGCCATGGCTCACTGGTATCCAAGTATCTAGGGTAAAGGACCCAATTACTGACAGCTAACCAATCACTGTCACCTTAAGCTATTTTACTTAAAATAACGAATTAATAAATGTTGTAAAGTCATACACAAATATAATTATATAATTCAACTTATAATCTATACTATAGATCAGGGTTGACTAACTGGCGACTCACGAGCTGCCGGTGGCCCTTCCGCCTTGCTACTACGCTGAACGTCCCCCCTCTAAACCGACCGAACTCTGACGATCGCAGTCGAAAAGAGAAGGAAAGAAGCAGGAATCGACTGCGATCGTCAGTGTTTGGTCGGTATGGAGGGGGGCCGTTCAGCGTGGCAGCAAGGCGGAGGGGCTCCCGGCGACTCGTGAGTCGCCAGTTAGTCAACCCTGCTATAGATTATATACTATAGTTTATTTATTCGTTATTTTAAGTAAAATAGCTTAAGGTGACAGTGATTGGTTAGGTGTCAGTAATTACTTAGGTCCTTTACCCTAACAATAAGTAGGTAATGCCTCACTCAACATGGTTCCGTTTTGTGAAAAATTAATTTCAATGAATCATCTCGATCCAGACGATAACCATATTCTTACTGAATAAAATTTTTCATTAATCATTTGTTTCAGATGTTGACGAAGGACAGAATCATGGCAGCATCATGGCAACACGCACAATTTTTATGTCTTCATAGAGACATGTCATACTGATTTTTTTCACGACAAAAAATTTGTAAATATAGTTAAAAGGACGATTAAGATTTTAGGGAAAACTTTACGTGGTACAGTTAGTTTCATTGTCTATAAAAAATTTTGCAAAATGGTCATGAAACTCGCGCGATCGACCGGATTACCCTCATAAGGGAAGGAGCCTGTATAAACGACCAATTTTTGTATCAATATTTAGGAATTTTTTGCAAAGATACCAATGCGCTAATTTTTTCGGAACTTCAAGGTTACTTTATTTCACATTATATCAGGTAAAAAAAATTTATAAAAATAAAATTATAATAGGTAAATACAGAAGTATCTGAAATAGGTTTTTTTCGAGATGCAAGACGGCGCCGGTTGTAGCGTCTCTGGTAAGTAGTTATGTGAAACAGAAGAATAATTTTTTTTAATTTATGTGCCAATTGCAAGAATATGAACCACAAATAGTGCAAGAAAATTGTATATTTTAAAAATGACGGAACTTCAAACAATTAATTGCGGTTTCTCGCTAAAAATTCGCGTCTTATTTGTTTAAAAACACTGGTTAAAATTAATAATTTGGTTGAACCTTGTGGTTCATATTCTCGGGAATATTATAAACTAAAAGTGTACAATATTTGAAGTTGATAGGTCAAATAGTTTTTGAGTTATCCCCTGCACCAATTTTGAAAACGTGGTTCAAGAAAAACGCGTTTAAAATGCGTTTTATGTATGCTCAGCGCTCAGAGGGGCGCTGACTCACCAGGCCATAGTATCGGTACGGAGTTGAATTTCAGCCTATAACCTCGATAATATATTTTTGAAATCTTTTATAAGCAATTTATGACAAAATTGTTCTTTTTACTTTTCGTTCGATTTATACGATCTTCTCCCCTTAACTCAACGATCCATGACTACCGGTGCAATAGGTAGCGAATCATAGGAACCCATGGCGTTTCCGTCGTCCGGGTTGCAGTTGGTGACCGCGCCACGGCCAACAATGGAGGAGCATTAAGACGTTCGAAGCTGCATCTTGGCTCCCCGCGGTCTCATTGTCTCCGCGCGATTATCGGTGCCGTCGCCGGCGCAACGGTACGGATAATAAAATCAACGATAAGAAAAGGAGTACAATAGGCGCGTTAGTGGGCTATGAAGGGGGCACCGAACCCGTTCTACGCTCCTATCGACCAAACCAAAGATAATTACGCGATACACCTTTTGTTTGCATTACGGGCGGGCCGTTGCGCAACCACCCCGTGCAATTTACAAGCGATTTAAAGCGCGTGGTAGACCGTCGCTGTGCTATCGATATTCCCGATAAATTGTGCCGCCGTAAAATTAGTCTCCGGCGGGAAACGAACGGCTATCGACGCGCGCGGGGAACGGGCGTATTTGTAATGTCTGGCGACGGAGCATTTCTCGGGCCGAAGGTGGAGGAGAAAGGACGCGATAAGGCGTCGATTGAATGGCGTATTATCTCTTTTGTCACGGACGAGGGAAAACTGGTAGAATGCGTGGCTCGGACGAGAGTTTTTTTCACGGTAGGGTCATAAGGTACCTAGGCCGCGCGCACGTTTTAGCGGGCGTTCGTTTGAGAGCGCGAGCGGCCGGAGCCAATATCCTGCCTGCCAATAACCGTTTCCCAAGCCTCTTTGTCCACGGCGATAGGTGTATAGGCGCGCGTACACGGAACCCGTTTACACGACGTGTTTACAACGTGGAAGTGATTCTCGAGTGATTTTACACGCTGCGAGAAATTCGCGCGGCCGACGCCCGGAACGAATTTACGAGTCTCCCATTCTTCCCGGGCCCCGTACCCGTGGACGGCCATTATTTCCCGACGCGCGAAGATTTCCTTCGATCACGAGCCAAAGAAGCAGCCGTTGCACCGCGGAACCCACGGCGGAAAGCGGAGATCGAGCCGCGCCCCCGTGGATCAAGCGGAACGCGCCGGCCGGAGGACCCACGACGAGGCAGACGCGATCCCGGTCGCGATTGAATGAATCAAACCGTTCCAGATTTATTAGACACCACGGCGGTCTGCGGACGTTCAATTAAAATTGCTGCAGCAATTCCACGTCCGGCGATTTTTCGCGCGAGGATCTGTGGTTTAGACACATGACTGCTCGCCGATCGTGACGGGTATGTACGAGCTCGAATTAGCTTGCTACCTGGTTGCAACATGGTAGCAGGTTACGATAAGTACCGTGTCTGATCGGTGATTTTCTAAATCGCTAGGCTTATCTGCTGGCCGAGTTTCCGTGCCGAAGAAGAGGACAGAAAGCGGTCTGCGTCGGACACGAAATTGAAGTGCGAAGTAGAAGAGCGGTGAGGAGGGGACCGGATACAAAGGGGATCGAACGATGAATGATCGTGAGGAGGAGGGACATGGGGGCAAGAGGGGCGAGTAATCGCTAAGGGAAGACGAGGACGGTGGAGATCTCGTGGTTCGCAGGTGGAAATGAGAGCAATCGTCCGTTTCCTCCCGGCATTCATTGCTTCGGCTTAATTACTTGGCTCGGGTTATTAGTCTACGGACGTGTATATTCGTCGGTGCGCGCTCGTATCCGCGGCAACCGATAAGTGATTCGTATTAAGATCTCGCTGGGCGTGGTGATAAATTACACAGTGACTTACAGGAGGCTTGTTCGCGTACGTACGCCGGTAGTGGCGTGCGTGTGCAGCCCTCGGCGAAAAACCATCTTGCATAGACGCTACATACCTGGACGGAGACTCCCGGGTAATTGGATAATCGATTTCTACCGTTAGACAGAAAATCAGACAGGAGGGAAAGCTGGCGAGTGATTTGTTAACGGGATTAATATTCGTTAGCAGGGCTGCCGGTCTCTGCGAATCCAGGCGAAATTGGAATTATAGTTTACGACCCACCGTAGACGGTTCATCTACCTCGGCCTCTCCCAACTGTCTTACACTTGAAACTTTCAATATCCGAAACATAGAAAAATGCAGCATGTCCCGCGGAACTCGCAGTTATCCATCACGCGGCAGATCTAAATTTCAATCTCCAAGCTTTTAGCGATGCTATCGGTGGAGCAGCCTCCCTTCTCCCTGCGCTATAATACAGAAACACCTTCGAACGACTGCCGGAGCGCTCGGCCTCGTGGCCCCGCGCGAGTCCACGGAACGACGCGCTCGCCTCCCGCCCCTCGATCGTCGGAGTAATTAATCCCTTGCGACCAGCAAAACAGGACGCGTGCAAATAAAAAAGAGAAGCTCTCGGGCAGGCACGTCGGAGTATGGCGGTATCAAGGATTACTTGACCCGCGGCCCAGGGCTCATTAATACATAAATTATCGGCAATCCATCGCGGGACGGCCGCGCGTCCTCGTCATTGCCGCTCGAGCTAGGATCGGGCGGACGCCCATGGTCGTTTCGCCGTGGCAGGTGCACCACGTCATAACTTGACGAGGTCTCGGCCGGCAGGAGGTACCAGCAGATTACCAGAGGAAGACATAAGCGGCCCCAGCACCACTCCGCTTTTAACCACCACCGTCCACCGCCACCTGGTGCGAGACTCGTATCTCACGCGGTACCGCGGGGCCGCATTAAAAGCCGCTAATGCCAAGTAGCTTTTTTAAATATGTCGCGATCGCGTCTTTTCGCGCTGCACACCGTCTACCGGGCCCCCGAGTCAATTAGCTGTGCCACGCTCGCCGGCGTGAAATACAATCGTCGAACGACGCCCGTCTCTCGCGGGGCCACGTTATTTAGTAGCAATAAGTCGTGGAGTTATACGCGCGCGGGACTTCTTGATCATAATAACCGGGGAAGATGAAATTTCCGTTCTGCCACCCGGGCGCCAGGGACCGGCGACACACCGCGGTGGGCCTCATCGCGCTTCGTTATCCTCGGCTGTTCCTCCGTTCGCTTAATTCTGACCGACCAAGCAATCGCGGGCGAGCAAGTTAAACTCGGGGATGGTAGGTACAGTGGGGTTGTTTTGTAACTCGGAGGTGATTGATTTTTGGTAGCTGTATTTATTATTATTATTATTATTATTAACGGGTAAACCCTTTAGAATACAGAAGAATACAAAGCGAAAAGTAAACTTAAATATAAGTGTAAGCATAATAAAATAAATTAAATTAAAATAAAGTAAATAATCAGTACGAGTAGATAATAGGTACTAACGCAACAGGTCAAGTGACGTGCGCTGGCGATCGTCCTTACAAAAGTAATCGGAGGCCATTGAGGGAAACGCAGAACAAGTCAATATTAGGGAAACATTGATTAGCCTCCCCCATAGCCCTACTTAAGGGGTCAGCCGTATTGGCATTTTCTTATTTCCGCTACGCAATCTGGTGGCGAAAATTAAAGCAGTACAATCGGGTTAGCTGTTACATGTAATTGGGAGTATTGTGAATTTTGACTGTTTGATGATCGATTTTGTAAAATTTAACAGACTATTTAATGACAAAAACATTATTTCATTATTTCAATATTTGTGTGACACCAGTCCTGTAACGCAATTGACCCGATTGCAGAGCTTACTTTAGTAGATGGCGCTCTCACAGTATTTCCCAATTAGTGACGGTAACTTGGTTTCTTTGTCACAAAAAGGGGCCTGGGTCGCAATACTCATTCAGGAGCATGGAACCTCAATGCCGCCACGCGCTCTGTACAATTTACCTGACCATGTATTTAGTTGAATGTATTTTGCCAGCTTGTCGATAAGTACCACGCGCCAGACATGGGCAAAAAATTATTTGCATACGCAAATTTGTATTTCAAATAATTTTTTACCCATCTCTGCTACTGGCGCAAAGTTTGCGCGATGGAGCAGAAATGAAGAGACGAGTGTAAAGAAATGATCTCAACGCTTTCTAATCTCTAGCTAGTTTCATAATCCTCAGCAGCGAAGCTTCGACCAACTCGTTAAAATACCCCGCGCGAGGTCAAAAATATAATTCACCGATAGATTAATTGGTCAGATTCGTTCGCTGGGTCGCCGAACCGTCCGCTATTTCGTTCGCCCCGATAAGATCTATCGGCCGGCCGGCGAAGAATTCACCACATACGAGATGCTAACACGAGGAACGCCGTCGTTCTCGTACGTAGGTGGCCCCGCCTAATGGACGCCGAGGCGATGCGTTTCAGGGGCGGAGTAGGCGAAGGTGCAACCAGAGGTTTTCAATTTGGAGCACCTGCCGTCAAATTGTTCCCGAACATGATTGGGGCCGACCCAGAAGAGTCGAGAGAGAGGGGAATATCGACGAGACACGCATAAAATGCTTGCACCTTACGCGCATTCCTCGAGCCGCACTAAAAATCCCATCTTATCGCGTCGATTTTATTTCATCGAGCCGACCAAAGATATTAATTATCTCGCTTAAATGCTCGATACACGGAACCGTGGCTTTTATTACGAGCGCGTAAAGGGACTCGATTAGCCATCGGTAGATACGAATCTGCTGGCGAAAAGCGGGAAACGGGCCAGAAGCGGGAGATCGTAAATTGATTTATAGAAACCTTAGCCGCGGCTAAAACATTTATCGTGGCGCGTGCGGCGTTTCGAAGGGACGGTGATTTACTAGCGATACAGGCATATTAAGTACCGCGTCGTACGCGGGCACGGCCTCCCAGGCCAGCTCCTGCGTGGATTACCGTGTCTGGACGCTGAAAATGCAAGGCTATGGCGGAGCGGCATATGCCTCCGACGAGGTAGCCGAGTACTTTCATTCCGCGTTTACACCGTGACGGATCAGGACCATGCGAGCTGGATATTTAATTAACGGCGGGCCGGCGCGTCGCGTTATGAAACCAGCTGCCGGTCGAACTGCTCCATTTCGAATTAAGAGGGCCGTAAGGGTGGATCCACGGTGGAATATAAATTTCAGGAAGAAACGACCTTATTCCGCTTTAAATTGCCCCCGCCGCGTTACTCGGGAATTAATGAGAAATTCGCTGCACTTTCACCGCGGCACTTTCTTCGCCGGGGTAAATCGATCCTCGGCCCGATCGCTCACGAGCAGCCTTACGAATCTATTAACGTACCGCCGTTAAGCATGTAGCGGCGGGACTGTAATCGCAATCAATTTTATCGTGTAATTCTCACCTGCCCTGGATTAGCGGATGACGATACACGCCTTGTTGCATTTTTCACGGGACTGCCGGCCTAACTCGCGATTAGGGGCAAATAATACGCTTGGTAGGTAAGTGCACGCGCGGTGTCCCGATTCCGTTGCAATAGGTACGAAGCGAAACCCGCCGTAATGGCGAGTTAACGGAACGGCGATCGTGCTGAATGCGCGCGTGGTTCTTTCAGATACAGGGAAACTGGCCGCGAGGCTATTTCTATTTCTACGAGTCGGGTGGACATTAATATTGGCAGGAACGGTAAGGGTAATTATACTGGTCGGCGGCGTACGAACGGCGGAGGCCGAGCTCTGTTCCACTGGATACTTTAATGACAACGAGTATCGATTGCCCTGGAAGGATTTACAGCCCCCGATGTAATGGAATCTTTATGCGCCACCTGAATTTTGAATACCCACTCGTGTTAATTTAAATTTCTCCCAAACATTTCTCATCTTCTGCGTCGTATTTAAGAGCAACTGTATGCACTCTCCGTCTTCAACCATAAATAAATACTAATAGCAGCGAAAGAGTTATCCCGACGAATCGCGAAAACTGTATGGAGAGCGATATTTATATTCCGGTATCTGTGCATCGTGATCACGGTCGATTATATTTTGCCCGGGGAGGAGCGAAGCAATAAACGATGGAAGCGCGATATCGATTAATGTTTATACAGGGGGACGAGCAGGCGCATTTGTCGGTCAACATGAAAAGAGTCGCTCGGCGGAACGCGATGCACGAGGCTGGCCGTAAATCGTGGAATCGCGGATGCATTCCTATCATTGTATTTGCCCGGGATAAGGCTAGAATTTCCATAAGTCACTCGGCGCGATGCGGCGATCGGGCCTCATTCCTCGAATATTAACAGCGCGAATATTTCTTCTTCGCCGACGACAGGCCTTATTTCATTCCGACAGTGCAACGACAATTTCGATGTTCCCTTTAAACGATCTGGAACAGTAGTTATTTATTCGCCGCGAGTCGAGTGAGCGATGCCTCGCGAGCGCAATTATTTCCGTTCCGTTCCCTCGAGCGTAGGTATCAACGGACGAACGTGATGAAGACGCGAATCCTCCTACGGGATTAAAGAGTGGAGAGAAGAAAAAAGAAAACGTCGAATCCAACGTCCTCGGCGGTGAATTATGCTTTACAGTTACGCGTTTCCTTGTTCGCTCCTAATAAATCACCGGCAAGTGTGGGAAGACGGTTTCGTAATCACCTCGAACCTCCCGGATCGTTAGAGGAATAGAATCTCGGAGGCTAAGTGGTCACATCCGTCGCAGAGTGGCATGTGTCGAGCGAGCACGTCCACGCAAGGTGTCTGCTAAGGACAATAGCGATGAAAAATCCGAGTTCTATGATGGCGGTGTTACGATGCCAGCTGGTAGCCGGCCACGGGGCACACGGTGATATAAACGCGAGGGGTACAGACCACGGGGCGACTGAATCGGCCTGCCTCCAAGGTTCTACGAGGGTGTGCGCGCTCGTTGCGTCTCGTGTTTTCCTGTAGTTAGCACAATGAGACGACAAACGACGACACGGTGCACGCTGACCGCTTGACCAACCACCCACGGCCGTTTATCACGTGAAAAGCGACCGTGTCCAAACACGGAAACCCTGCGAGGGTGGTCGAACGCGTCGCAGCGTTTCTAACAAAAGCCATTGTGCTCGCTAAGAAGTATTTTAACCAGGTGCACGGGCAAGATTAATTTCACAGATCGAACCCGGCAGTCGATGGCAGCGTTGAGTGAACCGAAGCTTCGAGATGCTTCTCCACGTGAAACGAGAAATCTTGAACGGTGATAGCTTGGCTTGATAGTAGGTACGTTGGTGGATAAGCGAGTTAATGCCAAGAGAAAGTACCTATTCAGAAATTACATTCAAATCTCTGCTAAATGTTCCTCTACTCTTGTCACTGCGCACGAGTTATGGATTCAGTTACCGAAGTACTTACTGTTCAGGTTTCTTGGAATGCACGTTAATAAAACTGAACAGAATCGCGATACCTACTGGTATGACCCAACGAAATTCTCTCCTCCCAGTCACTTACGGTTGCAATTTCAGACGTCGAAGGCGGCCCGCTCCAGGAATATATAAATCACGAGGGAAAAGTCAGGCTTGTCGCCTTTCTGAGGCGAGCGGAGGCCTCCGGGGGAGAGTCGAACGTTGTCATTCGTTTTCGGATGACAGCGGGCCGACTGCGCCCCGTTCGATACGATCGGGTCAAGATCGGCTGGGAGCCAAGCAAAAGGCCGCTTGCCAGCCAAGAGCAAAACCGAAAGCGCAGCTGCAGCTGATCGGGGCCACCTCCCTCCCTCTCAGGTTGGCGCGTGCCATCCCCCTGCCTCCTATCTCCCTTTTTTTACTTTCTTTCCCTACGAAGGGGCTCCAGGTAGGAGACGCCTGTATATACGTTACTTGGGGCTGTTGCGTAACGTACGTTCTACGTACCTGCGGACAAGAACACGCCAGCAGACGTTTGCTGGGTGAATTCAGCCCTTTAAACGAATTATTAGGGGGAGCTGCGTTCCACGTTTCAGATTTCTTGCAGTAAAATGGAGGTAGATTAAGAACTCTTTAAGAGACAGTTAATTGATTTAAAGTGGAGAAATTATTGATTTCAACTGATTACACTAAATCAAAATTTGAAAAATCTCAAATTCAAACTCAAGTAGTGTCTAAACTCTAAGTACTCTAATTGAACCATTACGTCCTATCCCAATAGATAAGTTGTGATTTATAAGGGACAAGTTGTATCCCAGTAGACAGTGTTCATCACACAAAGTCATCGAAGAAACGCTGGCCCCCGGTTTTGACACATCGATGCTCCCGAATCGCGCCAACGATTCTCCACGACCCGCCGAAAAAAATCGCCTCGTTCCACGCGTCCTCGACACTCTGTCCCGTCAACGGATCCCGGCCATCGAGGGACGCGTGCCAAAATCGGAAGTCCCCCGGCCCGAGACAGCACAGAGCCACGAAGCAGAAAGGAGAAAAAAAGAGAAGATGGAACGACGGAGGAGAGAAACAGCTGAGACGCTTTGAATCGCGCCGCGCGTGTGTACCCAAGGCATCCGCCAACGGTCCGGGCTCGAATTCGGACGTATAAAAGGATCTTGTCCCGTGCCTTCCCTCCTTTCAGACGATCCTTATATTATATTCCCTAAGCCTGCCTGGGGGAGCCGGAATTTCAGTTGGCCTACCCTCCCGGCCACGCCGACGTAAGATACGTGCGTACTCTTGCAAGGACACGTCGAGGGGGAACGCGCGTGTCACGCTGCCACGAAGAGTCGGGGGACAGGGACGCGTCCAAACGTTAAAACGAAACGTTACACGTGCTCGTGATCGATGCTGCGACGAATCGGATTACCCGCGTCGCGTCGCACATCGGCGAAGGCGCGGTGGCCGCGTCGCGCAGAGGGAACGGTTAACCTTAGCTTCACTTCAGGTGAATCTGAATTTGGAGTTCAGCCGCGCGAGCCTTGAGGTGGAATTTTATTGAGTTTCAATTGGGGATATTTGTAGCCACTATGGGAGAACAGTAATGACATTAGGAAGTATAATATTGGTAGTCTATCGGTTCCTGGCTGGTAATCGAGAATGGGGATGAAAGAAATCGATTGTGTTACCCAGCTGATGTTGAAAGACGTCCCGAAATTAGTAAGATTAATTTGAGTTATTAGAAAGTGATCCTGAATTTCGATGGTAATGAGTTATAGATAATTTAGAAGTCCTCCTAGGGTTAATCGGCGTTGATAGATTTTAATGAAAGCTTGACATCGAAGGGCGGTCCGCTCCGAAAAGTGACAGGAAGATGAAACTGCGGACCACGCGGCGCTATTCCAAAACTAATAATCTCCGTAAACGATACTAATAGCTTACACGCATAACCCTCCGTGCTTAATATAATTAACATTTGAAAAAGAAACAAGAGTCTCGATCGCCGCGCTACCTTCCAACAACCCTCGACGTAATTACGATGTCATTAGCGCTCTTGGGCCCGAAATAAACTGTCCCCGCCGATAATCGTTCATAGCAGATGACTACGATGGAATTACGAAAGTTGGGTCCATCAGAAAACATAGGATCGTATTGAGTAAATGATTGATATTCGTAGTTCAACCTACGCGCTCAGTGATTAATTGATATTCCAACATTTCCAACATCCCAAATATCTACACCGCAATGAAACAATGAAACGAGCAGGTTAGGAGGCTGCTCAACCGGCATAAAGCTCCGCGCCAATCAAATTTATTGCAAGCGCAGGGTCGCTAACGAGAAGGAAAGAGGATCACGAAGGAGAGGCACGAGGGGGTACGCGATAAAGGCTAGGCGTGTTCGAAACGCGGTCTCGCGCGACCGGATAAGATACGCGTGGCCATAGGGGAACGGGCCCAGGGTTCTGATTTAATTTTCAGCGCGGCGAGCGCACTCGCGCTTACAACATTGTCTCTCGAATATGGAAATCGGTTTAATAGCGCGGTGATTCCTAGATGAGATAACGATCAATGGTAAAAAGCATCCAGTAGAACGAGTTCTCTCGCCCGTTGCCGTTTGCCCGTATGGAAACGTTTGCGGCGGGGTCTCTCGATAGTCGAAGGGGGTATGGGCCGTTTATTTTTAACCCTCGTTACTGACTGTGCACGGCCGATATATGATCGAGCACACGGTGACAGACCGTGTTACTTTGCGAAACGTTACGCAAATCGTAAACGAAATGGTGCCCGACGTGGCGGAATGATGTTTCGTTGGCTCGAAAGGTTCGCCTAGCCGGGTGTCCCGTTCCACGCGGTGAACGTTCCGCGCGCGTCGGACACCTTCGGACAGTCCAGACACCGGATCCTAATTGCCGGTAAAACCGGGTATCCTGGCGACCAGCGAAAAACAACGCCGCGGCGGAGAGAGAGATTGATGGACAGTCACGCTCGGACGCTGTCGATCGTCGCCGCGGTGCCTCTGGAGCCGCGCGTTGATCCCCGAGAGATCCTCCCCGATCGCCGGGCCCGTGTGTATTTTCAGTTTGAATATCATTACCATACGAAATGAAGTGCGTGCCCCGGAGGAACCTGCGCTCATCTACCAAACGTACGAACGACCTTTTTCATCGTCTCCCGCTGCTTTTCCCCTTTGTGTCCCGCCACCCTTCTCCCAACCACGCGCCGTGGCACCGCGCTCCTTTCGAAAATCGATCGCGGCCAGGCACAAAGCAGATGCTGCTAACCCTTCGGTACGATGAAAGCTCGAGAGGATACGTCTTGATTCTCCTTCTCATCCAAAGGCCAACAGGTCCTTTGGCATATATTTCAGCGGCCACCGACGCCACTTGCGGGTAGGTACTTGCCGGCGGATCGAGCAAGCCTCACGGAGCATCGGGTGCAGGTGATGGTTACATCCTAACACTGATTTCCGGCGCATATAAATTCCACGTGTACACTCCTAGCGCGCTCCTTTGATACTTTAGATGGAACGATCGTCCTAGTTTCGATGGAATAATCGCTGCTCCGGAAGCAAGGTGCTGTATCGAAGATCTGCTCGATCGCAATACGTTGCGTTATGAAAGGTAACGATTATCAAAGATGCTACAGATCCTTGCACGCAGCATCGATTTTTTAGACTAGATACTCCATCGGAGTCTCGGCTAACTGTAAGTCCAGCTTACCGATTGTACGTTAAACGAATTCCTTTAGCAGATCGGTTGATTCTTCCGAGAGATTCGTAGAGTCTAATCTCCTCTATCTCTGGTCGCTTCGCCATCGCCGATGCTATCGCGCTGAATTTTCCGTATCAGTTTGTTGTAATGGTCCCCGACCATTTGCGAACAATAAATAAATACATTATCCCCTAATCCGCGGGCCCGGTGCCCGCTATTAATTGTACGGCCTAACGAGCAGCGGGGCAAACAGATACGAGGCTCCGACGGGGCGAAAAGAAGCGGTGGCTACGCACAATGTACGCTTCCTCGTACGGCGTTTGCTCCTTTTGCCGCAAATGAACACGAGCGTCGCTCTCCCGCGGAATCGCATATCGTATATCGGCGCCCCGGCACCCTCGAAAAATTATCGGCTGCACGCGGCGTTACGGCGTTAAAGCAGCGCGGCGATATCCCGTTTATAACCGTCCAATCAGATCGGGATATTATCTCGGCAATATACAGCATCGTGGCCGCCGATTGGAGCGAGCCCACGCACTGCAATCGTCTCATATGCATATCTGCGTGCTTAATAGTTAATGGTCCGCCTCGTTGTAACGCTGCGGCAAACATCTCCCCACTGTTTGCGCGGCGGGTTCGCCCCCTCTTCCCGGTCGACCTCCACCGCCTCTCGGCACCGTGGTCCGGTGCCACGTCCAGCGTCCACCGTCCGGCAGCGTCGACTGCCGCCCGATCAAGATCGATATAGCCAGGCGTTCGCTATCAACGGACCACCGTGCCTCCGCCATTAGCTTCATTACGCCTTTCGTCCGCGCCAGTCGCGCCGATAAAACGCCACCAACCGCTCAAAACGATCGCCTGGAACCTGTAATTATTGCCCGGCCAGGCGTCCCTGTAGCGCCGCTAACGGCCAATCGAATTCGGCGACGGCAGCCCGCACCTTTCCACGCGTGGAAACGGAATCGGCGGAATTAGCGGGTCGTACGCGGCAACACCGGCTCCAATAACGAGGGCGATCGATTATCGAGCGGTGGTATCGTGTTCCTCCGCGACCGTGTTTATCTCTGGGTGTAGCCTCTGGGGAGCAGGCTGGGCACCGTGGTACGGGCGAGAGATCGAAAGCTCGAGGCGCGTCCGACGGCCGCGGGATTTTCGAGCGTCCACGGGATCCTCGGGCTTCGTGATTCACGGAGTGATTAGAACACACGCGAGCTCTATCTTTAGTCGCGAAAACAACCACCGGCATACCGATTCAAAGGGTTAATCCCGCCGACCAGCGGATCAATCAACGCTTAATCTGCCGTTAACTCCGCGCGGTAGCTCCAGGAATATCAGCAACGTCGTTTGAACGTGCGAAGAGAAAGAACCTAGGACGGGAGAGAGAGAGAGGGTTGAACGGTGAATGGTATACAGCACGAAATTACATTCATTCAACCCCCCAGAACGTTCTGTAGGTGCTAGAAATTCAGTGAGATACTGAATGCACATTCGAGTGGTCTGTAAGGCGATATTACTCAAATGATCACTGAAATACCCAGGCTCTTTATGTCTAACGCGTTCGCCAGTGGTTCTCGCGATCTGGGCATGGTCCTTCCACCCAAAAAGAGCCATTGACGCAGACTTTCGATGAGGGCCTGAACCGATCTCGTCGATTTTGCGCGGAGGAAACGAACAACGAACACGTCGAGTGGGGCGATTAACGAGCCAAAGGCTCGACACCATCCTGATCTTTCGGGTGGCGTTTCGTGGCCTAATTTTAGCCCGATTCCCGACTTAGTAAAATATCTGCGAACACAATCGCTCGTCTCGGTGGCATCGCTCAACGTCCAACGCTACAAGGCCCGATGGCTAGAACGCCTTCGTCCCTTGTCACCGATGAAAGAGGTTAGCGCGTTAAACGGGGACGGTTGCATAAGGCTGAACCCTAAGTACATAGCACTGGGACCGGGGGAATCTTCTTGGAACCGGCTTAGGAAAAGAAGAAGCCCAAGGTATCCGAGAGATCCCCAAATATTTCCAATTCTCCAGGTGCTATACGCTAATTGTACGAACTTGACGCTCGTACAATTTTATTACTTTTACGGCGAGAGATCTTGTGTTTATTGTATTATTATGAGGCCAGAGATGTATTCTGGCTCGTTGCTAGCAAAGGTTGACTGAAAATATTCTAGAGGAATAACTCTCGTTACTGTGAACAGCTAGCCCGACTAAATCTACTCAGCAATGGGTGAAAAAAGGGGAGTAGCTTGGAATATTTAGAACAACCATGAATGAAATTTTTGGTAGAGAGCGACAGACCGGCTATTTGTACCGCAAACACGGTTAGGATTTATTAGCAACTGCATTAGAGCACTTGGTGCCCGCGAGTATAATTCCCTCAGGGGGATATTCTCATTATTCTCAGGCAATTATAATCCCCGATGCACCGAGGCGTCGAGGCTATATTAATTCGCGGCGACGCCGTCTGAGAATGTGTCCTGCGTATTAACCGGGGCCACTGGACTCGCGGGGTCACAAATTTTCGCCAATGAAAACCTGCATTCTTCTGTAATGTTCCAGTCTGGTCGATTCTGCGGCACGCGCGCGCGGGGAATGATTTAAAGATACTCTCTCTCTTTCTTTCTCTTTATCTCTCTCTCTCTTTCTCTTTATCTCGCCTCTCCACACTTTTACCTTTCTATTTCGGCGTGTCTTTTTGCCAGTCCCCGGTGAACCTTGTTCGGTCGTTAGCATCCGTCACTCGTTCGCTAAAACTAATTTCTCCGATGCGTTGTAACGAGCTCCGTAACGATCCCGCGACTATCGACGGGTTAATCGCGACGGGGGAGAGGGAGAAGGAGGCAAAATTGCCGAGTTTAAGAAATCGATCGATAGTAATCGACGCGTCGGGTATTTATATGATTTAGACGCTCATAGAACCAGTTTTTACAGACTGCCATTGGATCACGGTGAGTGCGAGCATCGAAGGACGATCTTCGATGATGAAAACCGAACACGTGCATGCAGGAGTCGTTAGTGAGGCAGGTCATGCTGATAGCATCGTGGCACGACGGTTTTACCGGCGATAACGAACTATGATAGCGCAAGAAATGGTTGGCCGTAAAAATCCTATACGCTACAGCAAATAAGAATAGAATCTCCTGAGACTACCGTTTGGAACATTCCGCCTAGTTCCATACAAATTACTTCCAATTAACGCAAGGTTGCAATTAACCGGCTACAAATTAAGAAGCGAGCGCTGGCTGCCTGGGCATGTCGAATTTATCAGCTGCTGACATCAGCTTCAGTGGAACAGCAATCGATTTACTTGTCCACAAAGTTGCATCTATTACCGCGCAGGAATCTAATCGGGGGATCTCCGCTATGAATGATAATCTGAAGCTCCGTGCGGTCGCTCGAGCTAGTCGAGTGTTCGTGCAGCGGACACGTTTTTTGTCGTGCCAAAATGGACATCCATTCCCAGGCTGGATAACGCGAACAGGATCTGGAACGCATCTCGAGTGTCGCCAAGGCATTATCGTTCGTCCTTCGAGCGCTCGTGACTGCTGCCTACGCAAGCGCGAGTACTCGTTTGCGATTGGACGAGCGGCCAGTTTAATCGTGGAAGAACCAGGTTCAACCTTATCCCTCTTTCTTTCTCCCCCTGACAAATGAGCAGTACGCCCCCTTCTCGTTTAAGCATCATACACGCGGCAAGAAAAATGCCCGCGCCAAACAGGAAAACCTTCCACTGGCCGTCGGTGTTTAAACATACTTGACGAGTCGATCAACTTTCGAGGCTTAAATCTCGGAGAGGGAGGATGTTAATGATTCGATGACGTACTCATCGGAAATACACTGTGCACACAATCTTTCCCGTGCACACGTTCACTTTAACCGTGACTAATGACCTGCTGCAGAACACAGTCGGTATAAAAAGTGGTGAAACTTCCCCACGATATTCATTTCCGCTCCGAGAGTTTAAACTATTCAGATGCTACACTTGCGTGTTTGAGTGCCAACTTCGTATCTAAATTTCTGTGTTCCGAAGCAAAGGATTCCATCACAGTCTTCCTTCATACCTCCTTCAAAGTAGTGTTGTATAAAACTCGAGTCTGCAAAACTTTAAACCTTAACCGTAAAGGCTCAGCTTTTAAGGCTGATATCATAATATGAAGCTCGAGGAAGCTGGAGGCTTTGTGGTTAATAGTGATGAAGTTAACAAGTCCTTTAGCTAATCGAGCAGATCATAAAAGCGATTTAACCGATTTTGTTTCAATCGTCAAGGGAACCGAAGTACATAACGCTGACGATAACCATAAATTTCACTTACAAGGAGAGTATTTTAGGTGTCCGCCTCCGATCATTTTGATTTTTGGATATGTTATAGAGGACCGAAAAATAAGAAATACGTGTTTTTTTATTTTTCCCCGTTTTCATATTTGGGGGTGAAAACTGCGTTCAAAGTTAGGGTTGAAAAATCATTTTTTGGAATATCTCGAGAACTAATAGAGATCATATTTCGCATTCAAAGACACAAAATTCGTCCATTGACACTATTCCCCTATCTCTAATAGTTCTCGAGATATTCCACAAAAATGATTTTTCAACCCCAACTTTGAACACAGTTTTCACCCCCAAAATATAAAAACGGGGAAAAATAAAAAAACACGTATTTCTTATATTTCGGTCCTCTATAACATGTCCAAAAATCAAAATGATCGGAGGCGGACACCTAAAATACCCCTAGTAGCATTTATTTGCTGGGAATTTGTTGGGCCAATGACGTGTTATCCGTTGGCCAACTGTTGAAGTGTCGCGCTATTTTTAAATGGGCCAATGATTGTAACCAACGCAGGTCCAACTGAAGGTTTCTTTCCATAGGCCCAACTGAAGGTTTAGTTCCAGAAGCCCAACAGTTTCTTTCAAAAAGACATCTTAAAAACGTCTAAAGGCGTCTTGAAGAACTTCAAAGGACGTTGTAAACACGTATTTTTCAGATCTGATTTAAGAAAAAAACAAAAAAAATTTGTCGGTGAGGAGGAATCGAACCTAAACTTTCCACTTACGAAGCAACCGTTATTCGCACTTACCCAATACATTTCCTTGTAAACACTTCTAATTTCTCAGTACATAACAAGTATTAATTGTTTATAAAAATTGTACACAGTGACGCGAAATATTCTACAAAATATCATCATTCGACCTTTAGATTCATTCCATAAAATTTCACATTCGTCTCAAGACAGACGTCCGCATTACGTACTTATAATAATAGGTTTTTGGATGCACCAAATTTTCTGACGTTTGTAAGACAACATTTAATCATCGTTGTAATATTTTTGTTAATTAACCAACCATAGTAATTGTAGGCCCAACATTGAATATTCGTAGGCAAACTGTCGTAATATTTTGTAAATTAACCAACCATAATAATTGTAGGCCCAACATTGAATAGTTGTAAGCAAACTGTCGTCATTTTTTGTTAATTAACCAACCATAATAATTGTAGGCCCAACATTGAATATTCGTTGGCAAACTGTCGTAACTTCTTGTTAATTAACCAACCATAATAATTGTAGGCCCAACATGGAATATTCGTTGGCAAACTGTCGTAAGTTTTTTGCCGTAGGCCCTATGTTGGGAATTTGTAGGCAAAACTCCAACTATATCCCAACTAATTCCCAACTGTTGGCTACCGTTGGCCAACCAAAAATGCTACTAGGGACTCTCCTTGTTAGTTTCGTGTTGAGGAACTCGAGCTTTGTACATCACTTCGCTACATACAATTTATACGACTCGAGCTTTAAAGGCTTGAGCTCTCACGGTTACAAGGTTCGAGCCTTTAGGGTTTGAACCGGGACTCCAGCTCTTGAAGCTCACGGCGCGAAGCTCATTTTAACAACACTACTCCAAAGTGATCGAGAGTCTCAACAAACGCGCATCAAAAACCAAGACCTCGAGCGTCAAAAGAAGCTATACGCATCTTCCATGATCGCCAAAGAGGAAGCGTTTAATCGGCGAGCAGATGAGAATCACTGGCACCCAAAGAAGTGCGCAGGCAAGTGAAACGGAGAGTACAGCGAGCTGTCGTCCTTAATGTTCTAACGAACCGCGTATGTTAAAATGATGTCGCGCGCTAGGCCCGGTCGTATACATACGTGGCTGCACATGCTGCTGGTACCAGCGGTGCTAGTGTTACAGTAATGCAGGCAGCCGCGATGCACCTTCGTCAGATGCATCGAACCGCGCGTTCACCAATGAGAGAACCGGCAGAGATCGTGGCGCGATTCAAGAACCGGGACAGTTTGCGAGCCGTCGATCAGTCGCCCTGATCCTCGGCTTAAACTAAAATTGCCGGACGACTCGGTGCCTACTAGCCACTACTATGCAAATTCCCCGTGGTATGCGACATCTTTCCACTGTTTGGCTAGCTCGGCCAACTAACGCCGGCGCGTAGAAATACACCCGAGTGTCCCCCGGTCGCGTTTCCGCGACCGTATCTTCGATACCCATCGCGCAAAAAAAAAAACACCGCTAACGCGAAAGTGCTTCGTAACTGGTGGACAGAGGGGGCTGCCGTAAACATCGCGTTAACGCCGGCGATAACTGATGCGCCGGTCCGTTCCTACTTCCTGACCGGAGAGGCTTGCTGAGAAAATACGGAGTGGAAGCCTATCCAGTGGTTCATATTCCACGGGAGATTGGAAAGTTATTCTAATTCGCTCGGCTCGAGTAGCTTATTCATCGGGGCTGGCGTCGGCGAGTACCGGTGGATCGGCAGCGAGGAAGCGTCCGCGAGGCGAAACTTCGACCAGTTTCTCCGATGATCGCTCCTGATGGCGATGCGAAGCGACAATGCGGGACGCACGGGGCCTACAGACGATTTTTCCCTCGGCACGGACGACTGTGATGTCGGAAAAAGGACGAGGGCGAGGCCGAACGCGGGCGCGCACCTTGCTTCGTCCGCGACCAGTTTCCCGACAAGAAGCACTGTCAGGACACGAGAGCTAATCTAGCGGGAGCGAACGTCGCCGATAGGTTGCAGGATACTCGGTATTATACGGACAAGGTAGGTACACCAGGCAGGGGATATTAGTGGAAGGGAGGACTCGCGGTGCAACGAGCCAGCGAGGGTCGATATTAATCTACATCCAGCACCGCGGCGAGGGACGGCCGGGCATTCATCATCTTTATTTTAACCACACGACCGACCAGGCGGTATATCTGACTGCGATCTGCACTAATAACATTCGCGTTATGAATGGCGTGCGCGATCCCTGAAACACCGCGAGCATTAATTCGCCCTGGCGAAACTGTATCGAAAATTGCGAGGCACCGAACACGGAGCAAACCACCGTGGAACGAACGCCAGAGCAAGTCTGCGGATTACCCACCGACCACTGCCATCAACAATGCTGTTTTTCTAGAAGCTATGATGAATCGAATGGGGCTTACGTTATTAGCGGGATTAGTCTGCGAATTCGTGGATCACCAGTCGAGATATGAAAGTGACCATCGGGGGAGAGGGTTGTGGGTTACAACGTTTCCTTTTTCGAGATAAGCTTCACCTTTAATGAAGTATCTTCGGAATATAGTAGGAACGAGTCCCGAGAGAAGCTCGAGCTTCCAATAGCCTGGAGCGTCCAATGTCCGCTACTTTCGATAGAGAGAGAAAGGTCGAAGAGGGGAACTGCCAGAAGCGTAATGACGCGTGGCAGGTAAATAAGCGGGCAGCGAGCTGAACAGAGGCGAAAACGACGATTGAAGTATATAAGTCTGGTTCGAGGGCCGATCCAGAACAGTTACGACGGAAGTTCGCGCGGAGTCATGTGATCGGGGGAATTCGAAGATTAGCCGGCGGACGGGCGAGGGTCGAGAGGTGGATGGACGTCTCCCGATGAAAGCGTAGATCCGAGGGAATGGGCAGCGACGGCTGAGGGATCGAGCGAGCGCCGGGGCAGATTGGAAATATAGAAATGTCAAAAAGGAAGCAGCCGAGCGGCGACCCGTTCGGTGCGGTCTGATCCCGGGGCATCATTAATCTGCCGTTATCCGGTAGATTCATCGACTTCGATAGAAATTTCCGCGGTTCGTGGCACGGGCGAGGCGCGCGCCAGCGTGAATAAATCGACTCTCTAAAGTTAGACCGGCTCGGAGCCGTACGAGCGACCGGCGCAATTAAAAGTATGCAAGTGCAAACAGCCAATACATCATATCGACCCTTCTATCGTTTATTACCGATAAGCATCGCGACGGCGTTGGTCGAAACCGCCGCGGCGGCCGCTTTCCCCGTCGTTTTCGAACGTCGAACGACGATCCTCGGTAACATATCGCCCCGCTTGCCAAAGGGTGTGGTCGAATGAGAAAGGAGGAATACCGATATGGACGGCGTTAATGAGGGGAATAATCGAGCTGGCTTCCACCGACGGGGGAAAAGGAACAGGACGATCCGTCAACGCGTCCGCGAAAAAGAAAAAAGAAGGAAGAAAAGGAAGACGAGGACGCCGAGCGGGAAGCGAGAGAAGGAGAGGTGGAGAGAGACGGCTAGAGAGAGACAAGGACGGAGGCCGACGGACACGGTGGTGTCGGTGAAAAAAAAAAACAGCAGAGGTCCGTGGCGGCTGAACGGTCGCGCGCGCGCGCGCGCGCACCAGCTAAATTAGTCCGCAGAAAATCGCGCGATCTATTCTGCCCCGCGGCTCTTTCTTTCCTCGCACCAGCGTGTCCCGAAATAATTGGCAAAAGAAAGCCCTGGACTGCCCACCATTCCCGACGGACAATGTGAATTATTCGAGTCGGCGGCGTAGGGAGCAGCGCGTATGTTACGTCGTCGCCCTCGTCCTCCCTCCGTCGGCGGCCGTCGTACCGAGCGCGATGCGCCACGGTGTCGCGAGCAAAACGACAGGCCCGCTATTGAGCGGCCGAGGAAAATCGTTTCCACGCTCTCCATTCAGCGGAGAATGCATTAGAGGTCTCCCTCTCGGCCGCGACGTCCAGCAGGCCAGCAGGAACCTGCCGCCTCGGATGACCGTGCCACCGTACAACAAATCGAAAATAACACGCTTCCTGACGGTCCGTGGTAAGTACAGGGTGTCGAAGAAACTTTCGCCCAACACTTTAGTGGCATGCCGACCGAGCATTGTGCTTTTCAAACGAACGTGGACAGAAAAATTATCTAGCTTTTCGTCTGGAATCTGGAAGCCAGTAACTTAATTGGAACACAACCTGCCTCAGCGCCACGATGAACAGTGCCGTTGTGCTTCGATCGCCGTGTGAGTGAGAAGGTGGACGGTCTCGCGCGAAGGAAAGGATTTACGGCGAGTCTCCCCATCCGGGAATGAAAAAAGGGAGCTCTCGAAAAGAAGAGTCGGCTCGCTTTTGTTCGGGAGGTCAACAGGCTGGGTTCGCGTGCTTGCGGTGAACGAAGGCGACGCTGGAGCCGAGGATGCGCCGCGAATGGAAGGGAGACGGACAACAGGGAAAGAGAGCAATAAAAAGCAGAGGTGTAATGAGATGAAAGCGACGTGGTAGGGGATCGGGAGGCGGTAATGCACACACGGACGCGCGAAAACCCGGTGGATTCTCTTTTTGCAGGGAGAGTCGAGTGCGCTGCGATGCTCCCCTCGCGAGCGAGCGAGCGCGCGCGTTTCGCTGCCCGCGAGAGATAACTCACTTTATCCCGGGCCCCTGTATAAATTACGGGCAAATAATAGTGCGCGAAACAGTCGCGTGCCACGCTTCCCTTTTCGTTTGCCTTTGCGTTCACGTTGCCCGCAGGCGAGCGAACCGCGACCTTTGCCACCACGAGGGGGGAAAAAAGGGTATCGCGCGCACCGATCTGCCTCGATAATTCGGCGAGATTGCCGGCTACCGTATCACGACGGTGGAGGGTGGTCTTGAAGATTGGGTAACAGTGCGGTCGATCGATAATCGATTAACTAGCGGCCAGATCGAGTTCAATATGCACTCATGAATATCAATCGATTCAATGTTTTGAAATTCATTTCTACTTCCTAGTACGTTGTACTATTCAACTGCATTCGAAGCTTACAATTAGAATCGGTGTATACGAGGGTCGAAGTATATTTATAGGCGTTTCAGATTTAGTAACTATCGAATTTCTTAGTGAAAGAGAGAATATGTTGAAATTCTAACTGTTATAGCACAGTTAGATTGCACTTGTAAGTACATGCTGCTTATATTTTTCAGATGCCTTTCTGATTATAAATAGAGCTCTTACTTTTTTACCCGTAGGGTACAGGTCTACCTAAAACAACTTCAACCCATTGAATGTGGTATTGTTTGATCGTTTTTGGCTAGCATCAAACAATACCACATTCAATAGTTTGAAGTTGCTTCAGGTAGACCTGTACCCGAAGTGTCAAAAAGTAAGGGCGGTATTCATAAACGTGTCTTAAGATTAAGCAAATGCTTAAGCATTCGGCATCCTTTACTATGCTCCTAGGTTAGTAGAGGATACCGCATGCTTAAGCATTTGCTTAATCTTAAGACACGTTTATGAATACCGCCCTAAGAGCTCTAAATTTATAAGATTTTCCTTGGAAACGAGTGAACCTAACATGTTCCTATGACAAAGCACCTGCTTTGGCAATAAACGTCAATTTACAGATGATCGACTATATTCTGTTTAGCAACAATAAATAATATTTGCATACTCTATTAATGATACTATTTTACATATGACACGTGTCAAGCCCTCGGGGCACCGAGGTGAAACGCAAAACGTGTGCATTCGAATTCCGAGTAGCAATACACATCGCCATGACGACCGATTCGAAACAGCATAATCATGGCGAAAAAAATAGAGGATAAAAAGTTCCCCTGCATATCTGGCTTGGCGATAGCCGTGGAATATCGTAAATGCTAATCGCCTACGAACACTATTTATCTTCCACGGAGCACGCATGCGTTATAATTCAACAATATACACATTCTCTAAGCCATGCCGTTACCTAACTTTCGAATTGTATAATTGTAATCGGTGGACACTTACCGGCTTCTGCTTCTATGGGATGGACAAGATGGCGTGCCGACTGTTTTTCCTTCGACAGTCTGGAATATCCTAGAATATACGACGAACAAACGTTCCATGGGACTCACAAGGAGACGTACGAGGTGAGCTCTACTCTTTAAACACTGCACACTATAACTCGTAACGAAACTCGAACAAGAACCGAATAAAAGTCGACGATAACCACGCGTTTCCCGAAACAAGCGTTCGCGACTAAAACTGTAAGCGGTAACTGACTCCCGAACGCTTTCGTCATTGTAACCTAAAGAATGGGTCACGTGACCGCCGAGCGCGATGCTAACCGAGTGCAATCGCGCCACCCAATCACTGACCTTCGCCACAACAGGTGTCCATACCACGCCAAGCGCGCGTTATTGCCCCATAAACAAACCCCGCTCGGCCGTTCTGTTTACTTATTCTTATCTTTGACGCGGAACAAACGCTTCCCACCGAGGCTGGCATTGACCGATGGGCTTATTGAAAACGGGTGTTCGTGTCACGATTGTTTCTCAATGCCCACGTCGATTAAGTTTGTCGATTTTAACATATGTATCTCTTTAAATTGGAACGCTTCGGGATTGTATTTCTCTTTTGCTTGAAACAACACGTGCGCGTGATATTCTCGGAGGGAAGGAAATGTTTTAAATAATACCCACAGATTATGCCTAACATTGAATTTTATTTCAGCCGATTGGAATAGAAATCTAGAAACTCTTTAACATAGATTCAGAGCCGGATTTACCTTTCAGGGGGCCCCAGGCTGAATATTTGATGAGCCCTCGGTTAAATGGTTTTTATCATAATACTCGTATAATCTAAATAAGAATTTAATTTCAAAATTAACATAGAATATCAAAACTAAACATAACATTAACATAAATAAACATTAAAGATACAAGTTAATAAAGATAATATAAAAAAAATGTTAATTTTTTGAAGAAAATATTTAGAATGAAGGGCCCCCAACTAAACGGGACCCTAGGCTTCAGCCTTGTTAGCCTAAGGGTAAATCCAGCACTGCATAGGTTGTTACTAGAATTATTAAAATTATTTCTGTTACTGAATAGACATGAAATTATACTTTTATAAAAAAACTGAAATTGAAATGTCATTACGTTCGTCCAAGAAACAGAGATCCCCGTCGCAACTCCAAATACGCGGCAGTCATTAGAATGGCCTGCCTCGAATGACTCATCCCGGCTAATAATATAGTGCCGAAATATAATCGATTACGTCACTATTACGTAACACAATGATTCTATACAATTTTCGCCCATACCCACACATTCAAAATATCATTTACTCTCTTCCCCTCAAGTATTCCATTTCTCGGGAAATTTCCAACCCACATATATGTTTATCACACAGTAGTTGTATATACAAAATGCACAATCATATTTCTATTGTCTTTTAAACGAACATTACACAATTACACTTGTTTAGACGCGTAGCGTAAGTGGGACTGGGGTGTTTCCCCGAAAAGACACCAACGCGAGGCGGGCGTTTTACCGGAAGTCGGATGGAACAATGTAACGAGGCCCGTGGACCTCTCGCGAGGGAAGATGGTGGCCAGATCGAAATAGATCGTCGACCCACAATCCATGCAGTCACACTGGTCAGTTAATCACCCCGTCTTCGACGCAATTATCCCAAGTAGGCGCGAGATCGGTGAGCGCGATCCACAGGGACGCGAGCATCGTGCTTCTGTTCCCTCCGATTCTATAACTGCAGCTCCTCCGCGCGAACCTCGTGCTCGCTGTTCATCGAATTCCCCGTTGGAGACACGTCGATCCAATCCGCCGCTCGTGTATCCACAACGCACAAACCCGCTCGTCCGATTTTTCCAGCGTTACGCTCGCGGGCCCCAATAAACGGCACAACTCGCTCGCAAACTCGGCATTTAAATAACAATTGCTCGCTGCGATCGCGGCGTGTCGGATTATCGGCGAAAGCAGCGATTATCTTTAAGTACGTGACGAGTGCTTGTGGCGCCTGGTTTATTACCTTGGCACTGATTGCGCGTCCAAGTGCCAGCGGTAATTATTCTCTCCCGAATCTAGTTTATCGCCGCGCGTACGATATCGGGTAACGCCACGACGCTTTTCAGGCGTCGCCCGTTTCCTTTCCATCCGCGAGAAATCCGCGTCTGCTCGGCCGACAGGATCGCGGAGAGAGTTGCACGCGACGCGGTAAACGCCGATGCATAAATTAGCTCCGGCTAATGGCAGCTTTAGTGGACAGTGGCGACTGCGTTTTATCGCGCGATCGGGATCCTTGTAGCGGAATTATCCGACCACGGTTTGCCAATCCAGAAATGAAAGAGTCACGAGGCTGGAGAAATGACACTCGTCGTCGACCCAAAGAAAGCAATTTCGTGCATAATTTCATTTATTCGCTAATTTATTGAACATCCTGCGCGACCATTTCAATCTTCGATTCTCGACCTTTCCTTGTCTGTCCTTGGTCGATGCAGGGGGACAGAGAAGCGCGGCGAGAGCTGCTCCCGTTAATAAATAGAAACGAAAAGGCTGCAAAAAGACTTTCATTCGAGAATTGGATTTCATGGAACTGCGGGACCGTTACGGCGTAAGTATAGTACGAATTATCGCTAAACCGGGAAGGTAGTAACTGTACATCGCACATCAATTCGCGTGACTTTATCGCTAACATTTGTCTTCGTGTTACTATTGTGGGACCAAACTACTGCTCGCGCGGAGCAGGAGGTTGGAAAATAACAGATGAAAATACGCTGGACTTGGCCGGGAAGTGGGTAAATTAGATTCGCGCGAGATCGATGCCCCGCCGATATTTCGTGGCTGACAGGGCGGAATGGACCGCTCGAAAATAACGAAACTGAGTGTTATCCAGCTTCCTATTAAGCGGAGCTTCCAATTTCGCCCGCTCCCGTTGTTCTCCCCCGCCCATTGATCGCGTGGGATTTATCAAGCTGACAGAACGCCACGGCGCGTAAATGCCATAATTACGCGGGCGGCGACGCGCGCAGACTCAATTTCCGCTCCCCCGTGCCGATCTCTAAATCATAATGATTTCAATGCCAGCCTCAAAGTCTGGCTCGCGGGCCACGGCGAGCGCGCGCGCAAAACGGCCACCGCGACCGTGGGCCGTTGTAAATTGTGTTTTCTTAAGCGTGCTAACGTCGGTCACAAAGGGAGCCACGCTAAGACGCGCATTAATCAAACCCATCGCGAGCCGCTGGTACACAAAGGACTAATTAAGATTTCTGACCGGTGCGGCTAAAAACTCAGAACGGCGACCTTGCGCTCGTTATTTAGTGTTGATTTACGATTATTTTCGATAGGACGTTCTATTATTTTCGCTCTCCCCCGAGGAAGCTGCAGCGATTCCTTTTGTTCCCTCGGCCAAGTGGCGCGAGCCGCTTTCACTGTAGGTGCTCGTATTAGAGTAGAGTGGGGTAATAGTTCGCACTGTGTGGATTTCAGTGTTAGAGTTGTGGTACTTGACTGATTGTCAGTGAATTGTCAATTGTGGTAGAGTTATCAGTGTGGAATTGTGTAGCTGTACTTCGTTTTATTATCGTACAATGCCAGTAAGTATTGAATTCGGTAAATAGTTTTGATATAATGTTCTTATTTTTAGGAATCAGCAGGGGAGAGTGGGGTAATTGCGAACACCTAAGCCAAAAAGCAAACAAAACGAAAGGTATGTGAGAAATGAATTTTTTTATTATTTACAAACATACTTAAACTATTCATCTATAAATTACTGTGACGAATTTTTACAAAATTTTAATAAAAATCGACTGTATAGTGAAAAAGAAAAACCGTTGTTTGTGATTACCCCACTCTCCCCTATTATCCCTATAAATTGATCTGCAAATATCTTACGTAACATAGCGTTTGAAAGAGCTGAAATTCTTCTTTTCATGGGTGCTGGTAGCGCTTGTCAGTTCTACTCGCAGATCGCATTATTGTTCAAACGACGGAAAAGTAGCTGTGGGAGCAAGAGTTCGAATGCAAACTCCCCATTTAAAAATCAGCTTGATGTAAATGGATAAATAATTAGAAAACAAAAAAATCCCAAAAATAACGTCTTGGTTTGTACTTCTGAAAAAAATTGAATTGAACAAAACAAATTGGTTCCAAAAAGAGAATAACCCAACCATCAACGTCTACAGAAAAAATAACTCCAGGACGCTGATGCCTGCGCAAAGTACGAAGGTGGGAATAATGTTATTTGCGATTACTGTTACCTTGATTAAGAGAATAAATAATGGTAAACTATTAGAAGTTTTTCTATACTACCGCAACTATTGTATGTAGAAAAATAAAACACCTTTGTGGAATTTTCGCGTTGCCTTCTTTTACCCCATAACATGCCAACTTTTGTCCCGAATATCGGATAAAAATTCGCATTTGACACTTTTTGGAAATATATATTTTATATAGTAGGAGAGATCGTGGCAAGTTGATATCTGGGGACAGGTTGATACAGACGAATTATCTCGACACTGTATATATGTAGCACCTTGTTTGTGAGATATGTGAAGCTTGTTGTTCAATTTTTTCTACGATCTAGCGTACGTCTGTGTACCTTGACGTTAGCAACCCATTTTTAAGTGCATTCGTTTTTATAGCGAAAAAGTAAATAGATAGTTGTGTTCACTTTCCAATCTTATCACTCAAATTGATTGGGCATCACATTGAGTCCTTTGAAGGTAAGGTAATTACGTTTTGTTATTTTATTAATATGCTCAACATTTTTTTTATAGAGATGTTTGTACATAATGACTTCCTATGGGGTAAGTTGATAAGTTTTCTCTGGGGCATGTCGATACAGTGTCGATAATTTTTCCCGACTACTTTTAATTGGATTTCTCCATTTATATCTAGGAAAATGGTACGAAATTATGTCAGAAATTCGAATCGTGACAAAATACCGCAAAATAATTTGCAAAAAACGTGTGTGGTTGTAGAGAAGGAGTCAATGTCGTCGCGTCAAAGCGTGAGAATATACGGAATAGATAAAATGGCTTTATTAAAATAAATTAATAAAAATGAGGCACCTCATGTTAAAGTGGGATATTCCAGACATCCATCCTTTACTCATTAAACGAATAATTTACAGATGTATCAACTTGCCCCGCAGTGGGGTAAGTTGATATATTTTACTTGCGTCCAAATAACATTTTTTCGTTAATTTTGTATGTATCTTCTCAACTTTTTACTTACAATATCTTAAAGAGGAAGGAACAAAGTATATTTTAGCATATTTGTTATTAAATAAATGAAAAAAATTGAAAACTGAAAAACATATCAACTTACCCCGGTCACCCCTATCTTGTGACAGGTCAATTTACACGAAGTCACTGCCTATCCAATAATTAGTAGTTATTTCTTACACAATGATATGTGCTATCAGTGTACTACCAGGAATTTTATGAAAGTCTGAACTTTAAGTGCCCATTCTTTCCCCACTCCACTCTACTCCTCGTATCAAACTGTGTATTGCGTTTTGTGGTCCCGCAAGTGGAGAGGGATGATTGAGACAGAGTTTATGTTGCTCACCAAACATTACATTTCAGTGTTTCATATGCTTCGATTGACGCATTCGCGCCGCCACAATTCCTCCACCTTGCGTTCCACCCGCGCGTTCTCCCAACGGATCAGCGTCGATTTCCTTTTTTCCATCCCGCGTAACATTACAACGTTTCGAGACAGTGCATAGGTACGTAGAAGCCACTGTTACTGGTATCGCACGCCCAATGCGACGCAGCCCGAGCGTGCATAATGCGTTAGTGCTAAATTTACGTTCTGGCGACGCGCATCTAGACGTACGTGGGAGGAGTCCGCCTCACCCTCTCTCTATCTCTTCTTCTCTCTCGTCCTCGTCTCTCCCTTCGTACCCCCGCGCCCCTTTCCCAACTTCCACCGCTCCTCTCCTTCCCTCTTATCACCCTGCTCCTCCCTGGATCTTGCCATCTCGCCCCGCTTGCGCAAGCAGCCGACGGTGTTGCCACTTGACTGGCGATTTGTTACCCGCAACCATACGCGATGAATAATTGGCGACGTCACGCCGCCTAGGTGTAAGACGGCGTTTCCACGTTCGCGACGGAACGCACTCGTTTCCTGCACGAGCACGGGGGCGTACCTCCGCCGCGGCGACGCTTCTGCCTCCTTTTACCCGCCGACGTACCTACGCGATTAGTCCGGCCACTTCGATAAATCGAAACCAAAGAGCTCTCGAACCTTATCGAGCCGTTCTTCCCCCCCGTCCCAATGAGATATCGTTTCGTCGCTCGCGCGCCGCGGTGCGCTCTTAATCCCATCATTTACAGCCACCGTACGATCCTCCATCGGCCCCTAAGTGATTACTAATCTCATTAAACCTGACTGCGCGTCAGATAAGCAGCCGCGGTTTAAACCCGCCTTATTTATCGCCGATTATCCGGCGCAGCCTCTATCAGACGGTGCCGGCTCGAACGCTGTTTTCCTTTTCCAATGAAGTTGTCACCTGCTGCCGTTCTACCCGATCGCCGCCGACGGAAAACTCCCTTAATCGCCGCGTCTATCTACGATCTACTACTCGAAGCGGTTGAAAAAGTCCGTGGAAGCAGAATCGGTCCGTTTGCCGGACGGCTTTTCCTTCGCCGCGTTCTGCGGGATCGGTAGCGGTCCTATGACGGCGATCGCGTACGGGAACGGTGATAAGCCGCCGCTTGTAACTCATGTATCGGCGCGATCAATCGCCGGAGAATTAAGCGAGCGGCACGCCGCGGCACAAAGCAGCGCCAGGCTCGCTTAACGCTGGTGACACTTTCCCCTCGAATAGAGCCGTCTCGGTGCCAGGGAACGCGACGAAGGGCCGGGACCGGCCGCTAAGTGTCCGCGAGTCATTAGCCGGGCAAACGGCGTTACGGTGGCTGAAGCACGTGGTATGGGGTACCTCGGTGCTCTCCGTCTCTCCATCGCAGCCACGACACAGCATGTCATAATCAGCTGGCTGTGAAAGCAGACGGAGAAATGCGCAGCCCATTAGCCGAACAACGACGGCCACTGTTCCACGACGGTGGCGGCCGCCCGTTCTCCCCCCTGATATCGCGACTGCCAGCGCGCCGATGGGGACCGGCGTCCGCGACTCCCGGCAGCAGACGGCGATTGGCGAACGGGCCCGCGACACGGTGGAGGTGGCTACGCTTCCATTATACGCTTCCACGAAATTCATTCACCCGTTTTCGCGCCTCTTTCAATGAGACGGCCGCGCTTCGCGCCGCTGATTCATGGAAACCGCTAACGAAAACGGTATAAATAGATCGGGGGGAGACAGTCGTTTAGGCGGCCCGTCTGCGTTGCCGTCTGCGAAAATAGTAATGGACAAATTATCTGTTGTTTAATTAGCATTATGTATCTCGGCTGGCCGACAGCTGCTTCAATTATGAGTTTTAAAGCAGCCGTTAAAGGGACAGGAATCCAAGTTTCTCCGCGTAGGTATTCTCATCGGAGTCCTTGCGTTCTTGCGTGTTATTTCGAGTGCGCTTGGCGGAATTGTCCGTGGAAACTGCATGAAACGGCGTTTGCGCGGTACTCGAGATTACCCGAGGACGTCGCGCGGTGGATGTTGATTGGGAAACGTCGCGGATAAACTTGCTCGATCACTCTTCCAACAGAGTTACATCCGTAGGAAACTGTGTGCTGTCTGGCGGGGACACGTTTTCCTCTCGTTCCATCTCTCAACTTTCCCTTCGTACTCCCACGCGGCATCAAGTACCGTTCTCATCGCAACCTAGGGGACGAACGCCGAAGAGGCGAGGGGGCAAAATCGACGAGAGACAGACGAGCGACAGGTGGCGTTTTCTCCGATGGTCAGACCGGAAGCTTTCCCTCGACAGTCGACGATAGAAGCGGGATTTTCGCGTGCCTACACTTTCTGCTCCGAGCTGCTCCTCCCTCCTCCCTTGCGTTCGACGTGCGGCAACGATCGCTGACAGGTTTGCGGTTGTCCTTATAATAGCGGCAGTGACGATGAAACCACCACCGCGCCACTGTCTAGCTGGCGAACGCATGAACCGCCACGCTGCTTTCTATTTATAAGACGCGCGCAACTCGCGTCACGCTCATATGCGAACGCTATTATGCTGCCTGTAAGCAGAGAGCTCGCGCGTGTACGCGTAACGAATGATGCTTCTGCGGGCGACTTTTTACAGGGTCGGTGGTCTTGCTGGTCTTTTAGGGGTTCCGACAGCTTCCAGAGTGTTTTGGATATACGGACAATAACTGGAATTCGAAAGTGATATGGAAACCGATGCTCCTGGGTGGTCACTGCAAGATGTACTTTTAAGATGACTAAGCTGTGACCATTAAGCCGGGAATCCACATAGAAGCTAAGCTATGCTAGGCATGCTATGCTATGCCATGCTACGTTTTAAAAAAATTAGCTTGAGTACATTTTTATGGGACGGTTTCCATTAGTGTTGTTAAAATGAGCTTCGAGCCGTGAGCTTCAAGAGCTCGAGTCCCGGTTCAAATCCTAAAGGCTCGAACCTTGTAGCCGTGAGGGCGCGAGTCTTTAAAGCTTGAGTCTTCAAACTTGAGGGCTCGAGTCGTATAATGGTAGGGTAAAGGACCCAATTACTGGCAGCCAACCCAATTAAAACTTAAACGTGTATTTATTAGTTATTTTAAGTAACATAGCTTAAGGTGACAGTAATTAGGTTGACTGCCAGTAATTGGGTCCTTTACCCTATGTAGTGAAGTGATGTACAAAGCTCGAGTTCCTCAACACAAAACTAAGTGAAAATTATGGGTATCATCAGCGTTGTGTAGTTCGGTTCCTTTGACGATTGAAACAAAATCGGTGAAATCGCCTTTATGATCTGTTCGATTAGCTCAAGGACTTGGAGTTAACTTCATTACTATTAAACACAAAAGCCTGCAGCTCCGAGGCTTGAGCCTCGAAGCTTGAAACTTGAGGTTCATATGATATTAGCCTTAAAGGCTGAACCTTTAAGCTTAATGTTTAAAGCTTTGAAGACTCGAGCTTTATACAACACTAGTTTCCACCAAAAGCTAAGTTAAAACATAGGATAGCATAGCATAGCTTTGTTTATCTCCTCGGTGGATTCCTGACTTCAAAGTGGCAAAACTTGGAAACAACTGAGGATTTGTATTTCGGGAGATCTGACTGCCATTCTATGGCACATCGATTTAAATAAAAATCTGGAGTTTAATAGCACTTATACTCGAAAATCCAGCAGTGACATTTAAAGCGAAACCTTCTAACCTAGCACCCCCATACACTCCCATACCTTGGGGTCGACCATTTTCACCACATTACCAGCTATCAAAGGCAACGAAACGACCGATTCGTTCGGCAGGTGCTACCAAGCTGTGCCTCGCGCAGGTGAGTCCGAGAGATGAGACCGCAAAAGTGATCTCCGCCTGGACGCCCAGGAATTTATTGCGGGACAAAGAGAAATTCGCGGAAGTCGGGTGAAACGCGAGCCCGATTTTGATGTAGTGCTCGTAATTACGGGCGTCCTTGGGTGAAATGAATAGCGCCGCTGGTTGGAGATAAGAGAATCGGCGGACAGGTTATCAGCGGCGTCGATGATGCCGCTAATTTGAAAATATGTGCCGAGTGATGCATGGGTACTTGTTAAGGAACCGTAAATCAGTCTACTGGTATGAAATACGCGCGGTTTCGAGGATCGATCGGTCGTGCGCCGTCTCCGCAAAGGCCAGCGAATGGGGACGCCCTGAAACTCGCGGCGAGTGCAACATTTACTGGAATATTCATTAGATCAACGCCACAGCTGAGGCGTGAAGAGTTCGACGGGAGAAGCGTCAAATTTGTAGAGCCACTCGATCATCATTTTTCCGCGACGTTTCAGTTAAGAGCTATAAAACTACTGTTCAAGCGTGTAAATCGCGGCGAATGCAGGCCTTAAACGCTTCAAATAAGTGCCATTTCGAAGACACGATATCTAATCGTTACACGGTGCAGCTGAAAGCATCACGGAAATGATAACACGCCGAGTCGCCGCGCGCCTTTCTCTCCGCGGAGAAACTGCAACTTTTGACAACTTTGTGATAATCGGTGGGTAATTTGAACGACGCTCTGGCCGTTATCAGCGCGTGCATAAATCAAGGTAATTTCGATAATTTTCATGCGACCGACGAAGTAAAAAGAAGGCGGCTAAATGCGAGTGCGAGTTCACCGTGGACGGTGGAGCCAATCATTAGCCTAATGGACAAGCACGACAATGTGGTACGCCCATTTCCAGCGACAGGATTCCATCGGTCCGCTTCCGCTGTGTATTTATACAATTATATTACCGTGCCCCGTAGAAACTCATATAATCACGCCGCGGTGTTAATCTCGACGAGGACAGACGGACGTGGTGACCGAGCGAGCGTAGAAGAAGACTTTGCACGATTTCTCCCTTTTTCCAAGGAGCCGCGTTGCGCAAGCGATCGGCCGGTATTTAAGTAGGCATAAGTGGCTAGCAGGGGACTCGCGTACCCGTTATAAATCAAATGTGATACATTGCGGACTGTATTAGCGATATAGTCGTTGATTGTTGACACGCTGCCAGCCGGACGTCAACGTCATTCGTCGGTCCTTCGTCGCGAGAGAGATGCCTCTCGGCAACTAGAGGGCCTCGCGCGAAGAAACGTGGAAGAGCGTAAAAACGACAGAAACAGATTTATTGATATACAACGCCGGCTTTGCAGTGTCGTCGATATATTTAGTCTGCTGGCTGTGCTTTGGTTCCACTCCGCGTCACGGTCTCCTCCTTGCATCACAGTAGAACCTGTGACATAACATATGCAGTGACAAAACAGAGCTGGGGTTGTACGAAGTGGAACCTCGTAAAGCCTCGTCAGACTATTCCTTTGGCGAAGAATCCCAGGCGAATAATCGAAAACGGAACGGACAATGACTCACGAGACACTGCTTCCGCTACCAAATCGGGATAAAGACATCCACCAGGCTCATTAATACAATCGGACGGTTGAATCATCCTCGAAGGCTCGTCCTCCACCTACACCTCCCACGTCAGAGCCCATAATGCAGCGCGGCTCTGGCTAATTGTTACGATGATGGATCGGCCGAGGAGGACAGGGGATCCTCCGTTGCCCTCTGGCTGCGCGATGAAATACGTTGCGCGGTTGTTCGCGATAGGAATGCCGGCCAATCGAGCTGACACAGGATTCTTGCTGGCGAGCAAGAAACCAGTGGACTCGTTTCTCATTAGATAACGGATGATCGTCGCTGGCTTGCCCGCTTTGTTAGCAGCTGGATGTCACGGTGAACCGGGCGACAATGAAGACGTCCAGCTCGCACGCACCGCTATCTGAACGTTCATCGGCCGATACGTATCCCCGAGAGAGGACGCGAAACGGTGCGCGGGGCCGATCTCACAATACCGCGTCGAAGTAATCTGGCCCCTTGCTCTCCGCAGCGATCGTGACACGCTTGTCAAGGTAATGTAACGGCACCGACGCAGATACACCCATAAACGCCTTGTAAACCGTCAGTCGGTTGAACGGCGAAAATTTATAGGAACGGTACCACGGTGTCGCGGGATCGAATGGGAACGCGCGGTGTTATCGAGAGACATCGCGTCACAGCGACGGCCGCCTTCGGCTGCAAATCTCGCGCCGCGGACAGTGGGGACCCCGGCCGATCATCGCGGCCCGCGATCTCCGGGAGGCACGGAGGAGCGGCCGCGAGATTCCGAGGGGACGGCGCGTGGTGCGCGTACGCCGCGCAGGCTATTAATTCGTCGAAGGACAATGGAGATATCATTCCGCGGCAGGGGATCGCGCGGGGCGCAATAATAATTTATTAACGTCCCACGTAATGCGACGCGTTATCTCGCGTCCGCCCACGCGTTCGGCTACCTCCGCGCTAGCACCCCGTCCCCCTCCCCTCGCCGTTGGCCGCCTTGGCCGCCACCCTGCTCGGTCTCGCACCTCCTCGACGGCAGCCGATCGTGTCAGCCGCAATTGTCATTTATCGTCCCGACGATTTACGGTTCCGTTTACACCAGCGCCGATACCAGACCGTCCCAGGGCGTCCCGAAGTTTCGAGCGATTCATCAGCGCGCGATCGCTCGTATATCCTCGCCGACGACAGCGCAGCACCGCTGGTACTTGCTCACCGCGTACCACCTTTTACAGGGCCGCGTATCTCCGGTTGCGTCCGCAGCGCCAGCGCCTCGCGCACCCTGCCTCCCGTACTCGAGCAGCCCCGGGAGGACACCGCCCTTTCGGGCCCCCTTCGCCCTCTTCTTTCCTTGCTCCAAGCATCGGGCAACTCTGCGCCGATCGCGCCGGAGATCGGGGAATACGTGGCCTGGCGAAACAGAAAGCAGATGGAACGATTAGTCGGCGTAATGGCTCTTATACAGCTGAATAGATTCTACGGAGACTTAACGCGAGGTTCTGTCACTCTATCGAGCACTAGCGCGGCGGAATCGGGTGAATAGTGTTCGCGTTGTACCCGATTTCGTAAGACAAAAGAATATAGTGAGTCGTCGTTATTGTCCCGTTTTTACCATGCTAGGGTGCGTTTATGTCGGAGCTGCGATAAACGATAAGAGCAGCGATAGAAGCGGCGCGAAAATATCTTTCTTTGATGTGTTCATAGTGGAGCTGTCATACTAGTATTGCTTCGGTCGTTTAAGGTTTCGGGAAGATGAACCATTTAGATATGAGCGATTCTGAAGAAGAATTATTATTGTCTTCAAGTGCCGTAAAATGGTACATAGGAAGTCTACGCAGTAAACGTAAACATTGTATGCATCCTATTAATACTATTAGATACGAATTTGGAGAGTTTCATCATTTATATAACGACTTAAGAAAATATCCTCAGAAATTTTTTGAATATATGCGAATGAAAATAGAAACTTTGTATGACATCTTGTCCACGATATCGGATAAGATTCAAACAAATTGGTGCGATTTCCATACTATGCCAATTCTTTATGAAGAAAGGTTAATGATTGTAATAAGGTTAGTGAAGAAACATTTTAGTGTCGATCGAGTATACTGATAAAAAAAATTGTTGTTTTCTGGTAGCTGACAGTACGAAAAAGGTTTCTCATTATATGTCGATGAGATCGGCGATAATAGCGAAGAAAAAGAAATATTTGTTTCTCGACGCTTTTGTCGTTGGTCATCTCGTTGCTCCGATATAAACACTTCTATTATAAATCAATACAATGTATTTCGACGCTTCGCTCTTATCGCTGCTCTGATCGTCTATCGCAGCTCTGACATAAACGTACCCTTAATAGTCCCAATCACTACTTATCCCCACCATTTCTTGGAATCCTTCTGTCGAGAGTGAGAGAACGAAAGAGACGACGGCAACTTCGTGTCAACTCTTTCGTTCCCTCTCGCTCGGCTCTTGGGTTTTCGCACTCGCGGCATCGGCCGCACGGAATAGTCTTAGAGCATATACTACTGTAAGGGAATAGTGTCCGCATCGCGTTGTTGTTCCGCCTCCAGCCCCGTTCGTCGGGACTCTTACGACGAATTACTGTATAGGTAATTTTCTTTCTGGGAGTTAAGGGGTTATACCTAGTCAGGAGGCCGAAAAGAGACGAAAGTTTGTGATTTTTTTTTTAAAAAACTGAAGCATCTATTTTCACAGAACTTTTTGCGCTTAAAAGAGCAACATGTAAAGAAGATTTGGTAATTTTTTCGTAAAAAAATATTTACGTTTATAATAAAATTACAATCGATATCCAAGAAGCCTTTTATAAAAAGTTGTTTTACGGTGAGCACTGCCATTCGGAATCAGATTATCTAAAATAAAAAAACAAAAAAGATTTCGTTAGTATATTAATGTATCTTTTGACTGACGGCGGGGGATTTTCGAAATATTAATTTAAAATAAAATGGCGGCTATTTAAAGTTTGAAGGACCTGATATTCGCGCGAAAAACGGCCATTTTTCGTTGATAAAATCGAAAATATACATTATAAAAAAATGAGAACGATAGTCGATAGATTTTTATATAAAAAATAATCCCACAAAGTATGAGAAACATTGGTGTAGTAGTTTTTGAGATATCTTGCTCACCGTTTTTAAAGAGGCTTCTTGGATGTCGTTGTATTTTTATTATAAACGTTAAATATTTTTCTACAAAAAAATTACCAAATGTTCTTTAAATATTATTCTTTAAAGTGCAAAAAGTTCTGTGAAAATATATGCTTCCACTTTTTCAAAAAAAATTCGCAAACATTCGCTTCTTTTCGGCCTCCTGACTAGGTATAATCCCTTAAGACACACCTTTTCTATCAATTATACTCATATAGTAGGGGAGGGTTGCCTAAGCCACTTAAGACATTTTGCCGAAAACCGCTTAAGACATTTTACGTTATATTTCATATTTGGTACTAATTTGAACGCAAATGACTATGGGATATTGTAGCTCGATCTTTTAGGCACCTACTATTATATGCTTAATCTTTTGATCAGAACAAATTAATTTGTTATTAATCTTTTTGTCACATACTGTAAAAGGTACGATTTAGGCAACCGGCCTCCTAAATCGTACCCCTCGGTCTGCTAAATCGTATCTCCACTAAAAATAGTATCAATAAGAAATTGAAAAGAAAATATTCAACATAAAGTAATGATTAGTATATAGTTACATATACATATGCATATGGATCACGCACAGGCCGCAATAATTTGTGAATATAATAGACGTACATAACCTATATAACATACGAGTTGTCAAATCCTACTGGTACTATTGTAGTGGAACGATTTAGGAAACATGATCGATTTATTTATAAATATCAATTTAAACTTTATAATGAATGTAATATGTCCTTAAAATGAATGTAAAATATTCTACATTAAACCCGCTTTTAGAAAAATACAAAAATACAAGACAAAATTGCATTGTTTGATTATTATCAACTAAAATAAATTGGTAAATTGTTACATCAATCATACCCGATTTTTTAAATGTTTATAGCACGCAAAAAATAGGGTGTAAGCTCAAAACGTTTTGTTTCTATTTCTTATTTCGCATTTACTTGATATTTTTATTGTCAGATGTCGTTTACATTCATTAATTACTGAGAAATTGATGAGGTACGATTTAGGTGACCAGTAAGATATTGGCAACTCTCCCCTAACGAAAGAATTTCCTATCATTGACAGAATGTAAAAGTCCCAAACGTCGATGCCCACAGCAATAGACAAATGCATTAGGCTAATTCATCTTTTGTGCGTGCGGTAATTATATTGCATCGTATTTAATGACCAGAGAAGAATGGCCAGGGATGAACAACACTAAGCCTGTTTAGACCGTTGAAAGACCTGTAATGCAAGTGAATGCGACAAGATTTATGTATTTTCGGAGTGGCTGAAAAATTGAATATAATTTGAATAGCAAACGTCTATCAATGGGACGCGGGGCTATTAACGAGGGACGAATTATTGCCCCATCAAGGACGGGGATATCTATGCGCGACGAAACGTTGGCGTGAACGGGTCCTTTGTACGGTGGGATTCGTGGCAGAGAACGGGCGAAGGAAAGCAACAGGTTGACAGTTCCGCGTGACACGGTAATTAAGGCCTGCTCGTTCACTCTAGCAATCGCGCGATCGAACCTTGTAATCATGTTGTAATTACCGCAAAGGGATAGAAATATCCGGCCACGCAGAGATGAGTCTTCTTATTCCTCCCCTCGGGTTCCACCTTTTTACGGCCTCCGCGTGCAAACGAATTATCCCCATACAACCGTATCAAGGATGAAACGACGAAAAAGAAATGACAACTGCCACAAGTCACCTGTAATCTTAGGCCACTCGGCGGACACGTATTCATCTTCGACTCAGCGTCGATTACGCAAAACGCGATCAAAGTGCAGATCAGTCTGGACGCGCGTGGAAGCAGGAGATATCGAACTCCGGCGATAGAAGGATATAAATTTTTCAGGAATCCTGACGACCCCGGAGACGACCACTCCCGAGTAAAGAATACGATTTCGAGAAATAAGGCGAGAGACCTCTGGGGCCAACTTTCCTGAGATTCTTACGTCCGGTTATGCCGTAATTGTTTAATTCTCCGTGGGGCTGCAGCGCGGGTCAGATGAAAGGCGACAGATAGGGGCTTCGTCCGCGTCCTGCTCGTTTTACGGGCAAGGGGAAAAAAAGGAGGGTCTCAGAAATGCACGTAGGCAGACGTCTCATTAACGAAGCGTGGCCAGGTAACAGCGACTGGTTACGAGTGAGCATTTACACGTGGCAACGTGTTACACGGATATTATGGTAACTCTTATCTATGGTCGGCATGTGGTCGAAGAATCTCCGAAGACGCTCCGCGACGCGAGGAAGATGCTTCTCGCGGAAGCGTTCTACGAAACGATCTTATAAATGTCTCGGGGCAAACGAATTATTGGGATCGTTTAAGGAGCTCGGATGCGATCCCGCATTTCGATAACGAACTCGTAATAACGAAATCCTGAGTTCGCTGGTTCTTCGCGCAGGATTCGTTCCAGCCATTAACAGCAATCATTTCTGAAGCTATCTGTAATCGCAAATGCCTCGAGATTGTTTAGGAGGCTACATACACGTATGAGACGAAAAAGTAGGGTGGATAAGAAGATTTTTTTTCGGCGGATAAATGCTTTTATCGAAGGAACATTACTTGTATAGATTAGAAAAGTCATAGTTTTCTCCATAAAATGTGAAATTTTTTTTAAAAAAATCGGAGAAGAAGCTGTGTGGTAGCTGTTTCTCTATTTACAACGGTTGGGGTTTGCGGTAACCATCATATCCTCGCTGTTTTTCACCGGAATCGAAAAAGGAAAAATTGTTCTTAAAGTAGACAAAAAAAATAATCCTCTTATAGCCGATTTTTTGTCGAAAAATTTTTTTTTAGAAATCGGCTTCATGACTGAATACATATTAAGGGAGGAGGTCTACCTAGAAATTTTCGATTTTTATATTTTCTTGAAGTACATCTTGAAAATATTTTCTGAAAGTGTCAAGTGAATCGGACCAAAATTGACAAAGTTATACGCGTGTAAATAGGTAGGTGTTCCTCGGTGTAGCGCTCAGACCCAAAACTTTAAACGCATTTTCCTCAAAATCATGTTTTCAGAGTCGGTGACACACATAACTAAAAAATTAATTAACCGATTTACTCGAAACTTTGCAGGCTTATTTTAGGATTAAAAATCTAAGCGCTGTCGGAAGCTTCTCTTTTTTCTTGCCTGGATTTTTTTACACTCGAATTCTTTGACAAATATTGATGCTTCAACTTTTCACAACCGTCATTTTGTCTCAACATAATTTTTCGAAAATCGGACTTGATAGCGCCTACATAATTTCATATATTGTCTAAGAAATTTTGAATTTTGAATTTTGAATGATCCTGCACCGAGCTACGGTTGTTACCGCAAAGCATCTAAAAAAGAGGACGTCTCGGGCATCGCCTATAACTCACAAACCTTTCAATCCTTTTCACCACAAAAAATACTGAAATATACGTAAAATGTACTCTTTCCAATAGACTAAAGTTTATTAATAAAAATATATCGGTTTTTCTAGAAAAAATTCCCAAAGAAGCATCTTCATTTGATCATTCTAGGTAGACTTCCCCCCTTAATACATATGCCCGCCATTTTGCGACAAATTGAAAAAAAAATCGGCTACGAGAAGGATTAAGTAAATACTTACTTTTTTCGTCTACTTTAAGAATAATTTTTCCTTCTTTGATTCAGGTGTAAAACAGCGAAGAAATAATAGTTACCACAGACGCAAAAACATTATACAGAAACAGCTACCACGCAGTTCCTTTCCCAATTTTTAATGCAAATTTCACATTTTATAAACAAAACTATGACCTTTCTAATGTCTATAATGTATCCTTCATAAAAACATGTCTCCACCGAAAAAAATTCTTGAAATCCATCCTACTTTTCGCCTCCTAGGTGTATGTAGTCCCTTAAACCTCCCTTCCTCCTCTAAAAATTGGTATTCAACCACTTAATCGTTTGCAGCTTCTTTACGCAAACAACTCCGTGCAATTTCGTGCAGCGTGGACGACTTCGTGTGACGTATCGCGATCTAAAAGAAAAGATAAAAGGGAAGCGAGTACGAGAGATTCTTAGAAGCGAAGGTACAACGTCCTAGCGTGAAACGTTTGAGGCCCACGCTCGAAGCGACCCGTGCCCCCCGCCCTGCCCGTGGATCGAGCACCACGACCAGCACCATGACCTAGAACCATGAATCACATCGCGGCCGAGAAACTTCAAGATCTCCCCGGGTACCACGGGGGAACAACGCCGTCTTATCCGCAATGATCTTTTGTACGGGGAGTTTCAAGAAGTGTAGTGCCCGGGCCGCTCGGTCCGGGCCATAACACCTGATTTTTCTTATCTGGAGAATTAAGAACAGGCCGATGACGACGGCCGCGGTGGAGTACGCTCCGTGGAAGTGATACCCTTCGGCACGGAGCAAAGGGGCCGACCGTGTCCGGCGAGGGTGTTAAAATCCTCGTTATGGGAGGCGCGAGGGGCCGTGAGTAAGTTCAACGACCAACCGGATTCATGATCCCATTCCGGATCGTCCCGTATCAGATTCTGGGAAGGCTCGTTCCCTGCGTCCCTTACGATCACCTTCAGCCATGTAAATCTCTTAGAAATTCGACCTTTTCTCACGCTCGCGGGGCCCGCGACGTTTCCGCGCGAGTTACACCGGAGGGAATACCTCAACAGGCCGAGTCGCCTTCGCCTTCGAGACGGGACCTGATTTCAAGCTCACAGCGATACGGCATACGCCGTGAAACCTATGTGATCGATACAGGGTGGATGGACGTGTAGATTCGTTAATTATTCGAGGATCGTCCTGAGTACCAACCTGGGACGTTACCGATATAGTGCGAGATAGAGGCTGGCTCGAGGAAGTGCCGTCGATACGATGCTGGGCGCTGGGAGTCATGCATCGGTGAGCAGAGTATCGGGGGAACGAACCGAGACCGGGTTGGAATAAATTCATTTTCGAAGACAGCGCCGGCCGTGCTACTCTCGTTCGTAGATCGTATCCCCCGGCGGCCCGTCGAGGCAAAAAACAAGCCAGGAGATGTAGAACGAAGGGGGAGGCGAACGATCTGCCTACGCCCACGCAGGCTCGCCCACAACCCCCGCGAGCAGACGGAATTGCCTGGACGAGCTCTCCTCGATAAGCCCTCCCGTTCATCGGTCACGTCTTAATCGACGCGCGGCTCTCCGACAGCCGCGGTTGGGGGTCGGGCATCGACGTAACCGAATCGTTCGTCGAACCGAGACGATGCCTGCCGCGCCGCTCGTGGCACTCGTGGAATGGACGAAACGAGAGAGGAAGGTATTTAAGAAACGGTCGGAAACGCGGGCCCGGGCCAAAGGCCAAGGACCCGCTGTTCTACACGGATCGGCCATCAGCGGCGAGCGTACGCGACGACCACCTGTGTGCGCTCGATTAGACGAGTCCCCTAATCGACCAGCGAGCTTATTCAGCCTCCAGGAGAAGAGTAATTGGAAACAGAGACGTGGCTATAGACTCGTTGCCGGTTGCCATACAGTGGTTCCTGCTGCAACGAATCAATTCCCTGTGTTTGTCGTATTTTTGCGGAAATTCCTCGCGTTTCATTGCAACTTGGATGATTTCTAATTTTGGTTACGATACCTGTGGTACGCATGATTTTTCGAGGTCGGACTTTTAGAAGTGGTAGATGAGTACGAAGTTGAGAATTAGAATGGAGGTGCCACGGCGAACAGAAGATGTGAGATTACCGCGACGAATTGTATTCTCTCGACGGTGTCAATTAACCGACTCAGGCTTCCATTCGGCACACGGTATCGAAGTGTATCTACACGTTGAATTAATAGGACCGCCACGGAAGGAGCAGCGAGAGAGCAACCGCCTCTTTTCGGTACGCGTATATCGAGGATTATCCAAGGCGATTCGGTGACCGATAAGGTTTTTTGTCCCGGATCTCTCGGTCGCCAGGTAGAAGCAGTGACGGTCCAGCTTCTTGGTTGTTGTTGGTCCCGGAGGAAGGAAGTCGCGGGGACCGGGCCGACGGTCGTATATTTTCGACGCTGGATAAGCGTAGGCCCACTCTGGTCCACTTATCGCGCCGCACCGGCTCGTATTATTTAATTAATGAATACTCAATCGGCACCGATTGACAAGCCGCGATAACTGTTATTACGATTTTTACACGCACGGCTGCCGGGGAATACGTGTCGCGGCGATATCCCGCGATAACTCATCGGCCGTACAAATGGAATCGTGGGGACACCACTTAGCCCGCGAAATCTCCGGGGGACGTTCCGATCGCTCCGCCTAATGATACCTCCTCGGGCACAATTTTCCGATGCTTTCCGTCGCGAGATTGCGTTCACTCTTGCGTTTTAGATGTCTACACTAATCGGTGAGAAGTGTCAGTTTGTAAAAGGTGGTCCCAGGGACGGGGCCGCTTAATGGCGCTACTTTTTAAGTGCGGCTTCGCTCGTTATCTTCATGGGAGACGTTTCAATTAGCCCCCTCGCTGTGGAGACATTTCAGTGCAGTTCGTTCCTGACATTCTATTAAGCCCCAAAATTCTGACGCCTCGCATCTCGGAACTCTCGTAATGAATTCCATGTAATTCGATTAATCCGATGCTCCGAGATATTCGTATCGAAAACTCCTCGCCAGGATTAGAATGGCGATGCAGAGGGAGGCGCGTGGAATATGAATAACAATTTAATGAACACATTACAGCTCGGGAGGGCGACGATAATAAACGACCAAAAATCGCGCGCAGATCTGCCCGACGACTTTTATTAACGATCTCGAGGAACCGGGCGGTGGATTTCGTACCCGCGGAGTGATTCATTACGAATCCATCGACGGTTTCGACGTGCACCTCGTAAAATCGATATTCCCTTCAAGCAGCCTTCAACCCCGTCCGGGGCCGGTGAAATAATAATCGACGCAGGGAGGGGGCGGGGCAGAAGGGGGCACTCCGTTCGCGTGTGACTAGCGTTAATTATGCGCTATCATTAGCATATAAATCATTTTTTAATTGCAAACGGTGGTGGTGCGATCTCGCCGAGCTCTGCGTTCTATAACAACCTGTTCCCATCGACTACGATCTCGAAGGATTTCGAGTAGCTGACGCCACGCAACCGGCAATCCGTCGATTATTTATCGTTCGCTATGAGATATTAAGTACCGTGAGACTCGGGGACCGGCCCGTAGAAACTAATCCTCCTCCAAATGTCACCTTTTCTCTCGCATCCCATTTCTTTTCCCCTCTGTGTCTTTCTATCTTCCCCTTCCCGGTCTCACCATCTTTCCCCCACCTTGTCGCTGTTTTCCCGGCCTCTTCGTCCTCTGGTACCGTGACGGGTCAAGCCCGATGTCGCCGAGACCTTGATGACAAACCCAAGCACCTCGGATAAACTCGACAGGTGCTTCAAACGCGCCTCCGCCAGATTCGATGGTTTTTTAGGAAACTTTCGAAACCGCGTCGTGACGTAACCGCGCATAATACGCTCGTTTTTATTAATGTATTCGAACGACCAAGCTGAGGTCGAAAGGTGTCTCCGGTTCGATTCTCCTTTCGTCGGCAACCACCCACCGCCACGTGTGCTCGTCCACCTCGAACTGTCCACCGGAAACCATCCAACTTCTGATAAACAAAGTAGGGGAAGGGGGTGCATGATAGGGAAGCTAAGTAAAAATGCAGAAAAATTGATAATTGTACCTTTAATTTAAGATTTTATGAATCTATATATAATTATAAGTTAATGATTTAGCCTTTGGTACATAGTAGTTTGAGTAATGTCTAAATAAAAATTTGAAACTATTAAACTTTATAAAAAAAGTAGTGAAAAACTATCTTGCTCCTACCAATTAAAGTTTAATTAGTAGGGGCAAGATAGTTTTTCACTACTTTTTTTATAAAGTTTAATTGCAATATTCTTTTAATTGGTGTACGAGAGACTGATGTTATTTGTACATAAAATGTTATTTGTACTTAAAAGAATATTGCAATTTTTAATATTGTATATTAAAGTAAATAGAATGGAGATTATGACGTAACAAAATTAATTGACTTACCGTTTCTAAATATATATTTATTCCCTAGTAGCATTTCTGGTTTGCCCACAGTAAGGGAGCGTAGGGTAAACATGAACGCGGGGTAATCGCGAATGCGATTAATAAAAACGATGTTCCCTCTCCACTAGCTAATAGTTTAGGTCGTATCCAACGTCGGACAGAAAGTAATAAATACAGAACGGTTATGCTATTCAAGATGAACACAATTTATCATTTTCATCATGTTTCAAGTAATATTTTGTCCATTTCAATTGCATGTAATTATTGTTGAATTAATGATATAATTTTTTTTTAAATTGAAATAAAGCACTTTTTTATCAACATTTTGTGACCAAAGCGTTGCTTAAATTATCATTCTAACCTCTGAAATAAATTATTTTTTATGTTTTGATGACGTGGGGCAATGACGAACAATTCGAATGGGGTAATCTCGAACCTTAGAGATTAGCAACGATAACCGATTTTGATGAAATTTTCAGCATGTATAAAACTTACTTAAATCTACAAAAGGGATTTTAGAATTTTCATTACAGACGCAGACAAAAAAAGTTTAAAAACGACCTTTACTATTTTTTTCGATATTTCGACCAATTGCAATTTTTTCTAACGCACAAGAAGAGGAATTATACATTAGAAGAGGAATTATACAAGAAGAGGAAAAATACATTAGGTATAGGTTGTAGCAACATTTATGAGTTGACCATTGCAGCCGTACTTTCTATGCGACTTCTGCGATATTTAGTACTCTATTCGTGATTACCCCACAGTCGAGTAATCACGAATACCAAAGGTTTTGCTTTTTCACTATAAAGTTGATTCCTATTATAATTTTTCAAAAAATCATCACAGTCCTCTATAGATGAATAGTTGAAGTATGTTTGTAAATAATAAACAAATTCATTTCTCATATAGTTTACGTTTTGTTTGTTTTTTTGCTTAGTTGCCCGTAATTACCCCACTCTCCCTTATCCCGAAGTTGGGAATTAGTTGGCCATCAAAATGCCAATAATAAATGTTACTAGGGTTATAAGTCTTTTTAGTACAGAAAATAAGATCCACGCAGCACGTGGACGATTTCACAGCTCTAAACCAAAAACGCGTACTCCCCACTCATTTCTACCAACGACCTAACTATTACAATACAATGGCTTCCTTTTGGTACCTACTTTCGCCAACTACCCAGAATTTTTCGATTATCGTTTTTTCACAATACCCCTCTCACCTCGCTGCCCCATCATGCCCCCCTTGCCCCAACAACGTAAATCTGCCGGAACGTTCAGCACGCGAACTGTCCGACGACTGGTTTCACCCTTTCACGCGGCCGATGAATTGCGAGTCGCCTTAAAGCGCATACGTGCGTAACGATCGACGGATTTCCTCCAGCAGCTAATTAATAGCCAAGGAGCAAAGCGTCCGCGCCTATCTTGCCGCCAGCGCCTATTATCTCTGGGCTGGCTTGGACTAACGCGCGCTAACTTTTTGCGTAGCCGCCCCGTACGCACAACGACCAATCCCTTTCACCGTATCGATTAACCGCACCTGTCAGCCTGCCGCTCTATCCGCATCCCGAAATTCGGGCAACGCTCGGTCGAAACGCCGCCGCGACACGCCGAACCGAGAACATATTCGGAGCACATTTCCAGAGCGCGACAACCGTAAAATGATTAAATTCGAATAAACCGCACGAGCTTTTAACAGGATAAACGCGAAATTTAATTAAACGCTGGTCTTGCTCGCTCGAGATTCCCCGCGATAAACGTAAAACGATTAAACGATCGGGATCTCCGTGGCAGAGCGAAGGAGAGGCGAGCATTCCGTCCCGATCTAATTTCGACGCACGCGTCGAAATTACGCGGTTCCTCGCCTGCAGTCTAATTACCATGCGTAACGCGAGGAACACGAAGCCTGCGAGTGGAACGGGGCCCATTTCGATAAATCATCAACGCCGGGGACTCGTCATCGTAACTCCTGATTATTTTACACGATCGTTTTTCCGCCGGCCAGCCTGTCCGTCCGCCATTTCGCGAGAATTAATTTCGCGTAACGCTGGTAACTTGCCGCGAATGGACGAGTTAACGCTGCGATAATAACTCCGCGGGCCGGTTAACGTTTACACAGGTGCATCGAGCGTGAACGTGACTCGGCCGGCGATGCTTTGCATGCGCATCCACGGTAGCGTGGCCCGGTGAAACGCGTACATTTACGAGGGACATTAATCCGCGAAGAAGCCTGCCGGGGGGAGGGAGCTACGGCAACGAGCGTAGTGGATTTTAGCGCAATTTTATAGCGCGAGCAGATATTCGCAGGGGTAACGAGCATAGTTTTGTTACCGCAACCCAACGATCGGGGATAAAGTTGTGCAAAGATCCTACGGCTCCCAGAAACGTTCGATCACCCATCAGATCGTTAATGATGCCATTAGATTATTGATTTACGGTATGCGTCGCTAGAACGGTAAATTTATCTGTATAATGCGTGTATTTCGTGAGAATGGAGCAATGTTGGGAAATAGGGACACGCTGAACGTTGACAACGACGCGAGTCACTTGAAATATGCGAGTGAGTTGAAATAAATAGAAGAGTATCTGTAGAATACCGATGAGAGCAATATAGGGTAGATGTCCCAATTACTGCCACCTTAAGATTATAACTGAACTTTATTTAATCATTTCATGTGTTGTTTAACCTAAAAATCGTCTCAGTTTGAAACATAATATTATTTAACATCTCTTTCATTAACAAAAAATAGTTTTATGAATTAAATATGAAGAATTTATTAATAATTAATTAAAATTCGCGAGCGATCCTACTGTACCTATAACTGTCACCTAAAAAATTGTCTTGTCCGTATGACTGCCACCCAATAACTGACGGTCTCTATTATTGACAATGAGACCCGATTACAGTCAGTCTTTTTTACTAAGACTCGATTAGGTACTGCCAGTCCTTTTGACCGATTAATAGCCAGAATTATCGAACGCATAGTTTTGGAATTATTAATTTATTTGTCGTATACTGTAATTGTTCATAAAATATATGTGAAAGTTTTATAAAATGACATTACATGCATCACACGCTACACGTGATTTTCGGGTTAGGAATTGGAACTTTGATATATGACAGTTATACGTACTCCACGTTCTTTTGTCCCGAATACTGCCAGCAATAATAGGGACAAGCCCAAAAATTTTGTTCCTAACGATGTCACCGTTAATTATTATAATTTAACAATAAATATTATGTATTTTATTCGTTACATCATTAAAGTAATTCTTCTAGACCGGAATAATTCATTTTATACGAAAGATAGAGGTTGAATAGTAAAATTGTGGCTCTTTCTTTAGTATGATTTCGCCATCACTTCCTACTAACGTCTTCGCGTTTTTGACGCTCAAATGGCACTTTCATTTTTCAATATTATTTTTTAAACACTAGATACATATAAATACATATATTTGTTTTATTTTTATGTAAATCAGAACCTCCGTTTAATAATACCTTTTTAGTACATTTTTTTATACGTTACGTTTTTATTACATAAAACAAATAAAGAGACAGTAATTGGGACACCGGCAGTAATTGGGACATCTACCCTATCAATGTTAAAATAGAAGATGAAGAAGATGAGTCGTGTAATACAGAAGGCAAAGTAGCTCCTCCGGGCCCGAGGACTTGATCTTCGCGAGGATCTTCGAGATCCGCATTACGCCCCGTTGCGCAAATATCCTCTGGAGCAATAGACAATCCCATCGTGGAACCAAAAGGTATTCGCGGTTGTTCGCCGTAGGAGACGGCGGAAAGAATAGCGACGCGCAGGAATTAGAATCGTCGGAACAACGACCGTGGAGGAAACCACAGTGTACCCAGAAACGCGAGCAAAAAGCACGGGGGTACGCGATTGCCTCGGCGGAATCGAGAGGATCGCGACCGTAAAATGATGAAAAGCTGGGAGTCGAGCAAGGGGCACGCATAACCGGAACGTCCGGTCGATCGGATCGACGCGTCCGTCCCGGGGGAAGAAAAAATTGGATCGCATCGGGGGCCCGCGTCTGCATAATAAACGTAAAAGAGGGGAACGGAAGGAGAGGGCTGGTGTTGCGCGGCCGACAAAGTGATCTTGCCGTAAAAAGCCCGGCACGCACGAAAAAAGGGTAGCAGCGGTTCCTTTTAACGAAGCATCGCGCTGAATAGAACGATCAAATTAGCGTATCGATCGATGCTCGATCTTTCGCCGCGCGTTGCCCGGGACGCGGGGCCAGCGTAATTACGAAATGGAAATTTACGGCGACTCATCGCCGCGATATTTACCGGGTTGCATGAAACGGAACAGGCCACGAGCGTGCGCACGACCGCGGCGCGGGGGAAAGGGCCGCGGCTACATGAATCCTGACATCAGCGCGAAGAGAGCGAGCACCGTGTACCAGCGAGGCTAACAGAGGTTCCTGCTCAGGTTACGCGAGATAATCGGGATATTTGCACGACGCGATTATCAATCAGCCTCGTAGATCCGCCACGGGATCTCCTTTTCCCTATCGGCTCGGTGGCTCGTGTCTAAACGCCTCTTATATACTGGGTGCAGCTGAAATTATTTTAATATAACAGCCTTGCACTGCTCTTGTTATGACCCGTGTAACTCGTGGCACAGTTGAATGGGCGATTCTCTTGGTAGATACAGATAAAACGAAAATTTCTTAACTTGTTTAATGACTGTGTACTTAATATGTATTCCTGGAAGACCACTATCTTTCCTGTTTTATGATTTGTGTAAATGGGATTTTTTCCTTTTCTTTTTGTATTTTTTCTTAAATATTATTCCAGAGTTGAAAGTCAACGTGGTTAAATAGGTATAAGCGATTATATTAATTTACGGGATGTGAGAGCACACAGTGCCCTATCTTGCGTCAGTCTTAAAATATCAGCACTGGCCGGACTCTCCCGGTGGTCGAACTCTCCCGGACTTACCCTACATTATTTTATTACTACCCAAATGCACATTTTCATATAAATAGATATTACAAACAGTTAGAATAGTATGACAAAAAACGTTTTTTATTAACTTTCAAACATATATTTTTTAAAAAATGTGTTACAATTAAGATTAGTATAATAAACAGATTTAAAAATCAGCGGGAATAGACAAAAAATGGACCAATCAAAAAGTGGCCTTCTCGTGTCCAGACTCTTATTATAGTGTCTCTAATTCGATAGAGCATCGATGATTTCCTCCACCGGTGGCTGCACGGGTTGGCGACTTACCTATGCCCGACTACCGGTTGCAAGAGACACATAAAACGGCCGATTATTTCGCGTGTAATCGCGTACGCGGCTCCGGCTGGCCCGGTTCCAGGTTCGCCCCGTTTCTGATTATTATGCCGCGGTTGGCCAGAAGACTGGAAACACTATTAAAACACGCTCGCGCGGCCCGAGTTTCCAATATCGCGTACCTACCGCGTACACCTGTTCTCTCTCTATCCGGCTTCGTTAAATTCGTTATTTCGCAATCCGCACGCGCCTTTCCCGCGGCGCCGCGCCGCGCGTGGACGCACGTGCGTCGATGCCGCAACGCGACTGACCAACGAACGCGAGGGCCCGCCCGTCTACGCAACGTCGCGGATAGGTAATCAACCGGCAGGATACGAATACCTTGAAGCGAGGAAAAAACCCCCCCGATAGCTATCTCGCGACTAAATTGAGGCAATTTTCTATAGCCCCAGCGAACAGACATTTTATCGGGATTAATATTTCAGGCAACCTTCCTTTTTTCCTCCTCGCTTACTCCGACGTGCCTTGCCCCGCTACCACGGCCACTCGAACATCGAGAATTAGACCTCCGCTCTGATAATTCCAAGGGTACTTTACCGATTCCCGCTTCGACCTTCCGGGAAGGCCGGGTTTTTATTGGAGGACGAACTGCGGTGACAATATTACAAAAGCTTATATAGTCACGTGCCCTTTAGTAACCTTTCTATACTTCAATTCTATTCCGATATCTCGTCTTACAGCTCTTCTCCAATCCTCCAGTTCACCAAGAAATAAAACACTCCGTTGGCAGGTATTCCTTTGTTTCGCAAACCCCAGACACTGATTCGCTTCCATCTTGCTTCCGCCACAGTAGCGATCGCCAGCTCCTCCCGGTATCTATAAATCGACGCCGCGGTCTTCTTACCCCCTTCCGGTCGGTTCTGAGATCGTCCGAGCGAGCCCGTCGTCGAACGAAATCGAAGCACGGGTATAACTCAAGCCGGACGGAGGACGTTAAAGAGGGAACGGCAGCAGTTCGTGAAGGGCCTACCGTTAATAAACAACGGGAATCCATTATAGGAAACACCTTCGAGCACAGTGTACTTAATGGCTGTAAGGATGCAACGATGGCCAGCGTGCAGAGGCTTGTCAGTGTGTGTACGCGCGCGTGTCGTAACGCGGGCACCGTGCAAGGGCATGTATGGTAGTTTGTGCACCTTATGCTCACTCTCGCCGCATATCTACACAGCATCGTTCCGTGCCACATACCGGGTGACTTTTTTCTTCCCCCCAAGATGCCGGCCCACGATAGCAGCCTCTAATTACTTCTGCTCCGACGCACGCTCCCATCCAGTTTCATTTAGATTAATTGCGGACCGTTTACCCGGGGATTCTAAGCATTTATTCCATGAAGACAGAAAAATACCGGGCCGAACGTATTCTGACACGGGGGGACTGAAACGGCGCGCCAACGGGAATTCTGGAATGCTTCGACTTCTATTCCCGAAGCTGAGATTCGTCGAGCCACTATAAAACTATATCAACGTCAATTTTCTAAATGGTAGAATTCGATTGACACTTTGTACAGTAAGTTAGAAATAGTGGATAATCGAAGAGAATTGCTAAGAGAATTGTGGCGGAATTAAACGCATCGTGGCAGAAGGCGCGCACCGGCAGAAAAAGAGTATAATGAGATTCGTACGAGAACACCCGTTAGACGGGGCTCTCAATTCTTACGGTACGTGGGTTAGGTGTATCTACCTGTTCAAGGCCCCTCCCAGCTCACCTGTAGTGAAAAAGGGTCAATAGCACACGGAGAAGGCGCACCGCGAAAGTCTGGACCGGGATGCTGCTCCGAAATCACGGCCTCAAGGACAAACGCCGCTCGACAATAGTTTCCCCGGCCCGTCGTTCGCGCTGGTAGAAATAATTAAAAGAGAAATACACAAAAGGGAGAAGGAGATAGGAAGGCAGAATTCCAATCGGGAAATGGGCTGTTCGTTTTTCTCATCGCGTAATGAACCCACGTGTCTGTGGTTTCCGAGTCGTCGACGGGATCCCCGTGATTTTCGAGACCCGGCCGGAGGAAGGGACGAAAGTTTTTCGAGATGACACCGGCCGATAATCCGACGCGATGGAACTGTGGGAAACGGTGAAATCCGAAAATAATGATATTCATAGATTGCGTACCGGCTCGACATTGTAGAAAATTAAATCCTCTGTTTGTGGTAAGCTTGAATTACCATAAACATCGAATTATCTCCTCTCCGATTTCGGAGCTGCCCTTTGAGAGGCTTACTCGTGCCGCGTCGTGGGCCGCCTACTACATTAAGTTCTTTCCAAATACTTGTGGGAACCTTGAAATTCTCCTCAACCACCGCGAACTCGTCGCGTAGAAATGTATCTCACATTTACCACGAATTATCAATTGGGTTTGCAATATCGAGCTGTGTAGAAAAAGAATTAACTTATCGTCCGCCTCTCTATTCGTTTGTGATTTACACTCGTTTGGTATGTCAGCCGCGGCTCTCCCAGCCTGGTTCCTTTTGACAAATGACTTCATCACGGATGATCCTTTTATCTCCGCGGAACAATCAGCCGAAATTGACGTAACGAGAAGTCATTAAAGTTTCGTTTCGCGCGACTCGGCCGCGGTACGTCTTGCCTGTTCGCGGGCTAACGGATTCGCGTATACGCAACGAGCGGCTGTTATGGCCGAAAATATAATGGACCCTGACCGAAAAAATTAGGGCCTGAAAGACGTCAGATTCGTCACGCCACGAGGGAGCAGCTGATAATGGGCAATAACGTCGGGCAATTTTACTCATCGTCGCGACGCCCGGTGCACGGATAACGTTCGCGACCTTTAAGCACGAAGACGCGTACCGCTGCGATCGGTTCTGATGGAAACTGTAATGACATCGAGCATTCTGGGTCGATATGATTCAGGTCGACCGACGGAGAGGTAGGACAGCGATCGTTCTTCTTACGTAGGCCCCTGCCTGGAATGCTGCTAAGAATGCAAGCTGTCGGTTAATTACAATTGCTAACGCTGATTACGTTCTAATTGTAAGTATTTATACTGGACAGAGTTTTAATCTTGACGTGAATTTATCTTTCTCTCTTTCCACTGTAGAAATAGCAAATATAAGAGACAGTATAGTAGAATTGAAATACTTTTGGTCCGAATTCACTTGGCAATGTTCACGTCCCCTATCCCAATTTCTCACGAGGACAGCGGAGCTGCTCCTCCGCGAGGAATCTCTTCCTCTTCCCTCGCGTCATAAAGATCCGACGATTCTGGACAAGTACACCTACGTACTTTCTCTTAACGACCGTTTCGCATACTCCGCGGTGGAGGCAGTCTAACCGAACGGGCCCCGCCGCTGCATCGCGGGAGAACCTAATAACAAGCCGAGATGAACGTAAGGAAAGACCAAAGGGGGAACGTTAAACCTCACTCGGGGGATTATAAAGGCCGTCGTTTAGGGTTTATGGAGAGAAACATAACGGAATCGGCTGGAACGTGGCCCCGAGTTTACCGAAAGTAACGCACCACTGCCACACCGAACGGTGCAGTATTTTCTGGCGGCGCTGGTTCCGCAACAAGTGTAAGGAGACGCGTGACGGCGAAGGAGCTGGCCGACTCCACCGCGGGCCCCGAAAACGACGAAGAGGAGCGGGACCGATCGGTTCACCCTCGTCGATACTAATTCGACTCCCCGTTAACAGGCCTGACGTTAACACGGTTCACTTGATCGGGACAACCGGCCTCGTCTTTTTTCACCATCCTCCTCGTCATCCACGACGAGGCGAGAGATGCTATCGACGCCGGTATCGACTGCCACGCTCGCCGCGAGTCCTTGAACCAGTGGAGGAAGAGAAGGTGGAAGGCGGAGGTGCGTGCAGCACGCAGCGAGAAAACCTGCGTTATAACGAACGCACGATCCATCTTGATTTCTTCGGCTCCTTTCACTTTCGACAGTCTCGTCGGCTCTGCCCGCCGCCGAAGATATCGCGAAGAAGAATGGCGGAGAGGGGCAGAGAGACAGGCACCGGGTGAGATGGACGTGGGCTGGAGATACGAGGGACAAACGGCCGAGATGGATCCGCTAAAATTTGTACGAGCATGCTCGCCTCCGTTTCCCAGCGAGGATACCGCAAGAGGAGAATAATTGTGAGGGATCGGTACACTTCTTAACCTGCCGAACTGTGCCAACGTTGCGTGACCACGTGCTCGGTGGTTCGACGTACAATTCATCTCGTGCAGAAATAGCGAAAGGAAGACGAAAATGAAAACGCGAGATAATAAGGTAACTGTACCAATACCCGGACGCTTAAGGGCTTAAGGAATAGCGGCAAAGTTTGTCTCCTAATTTAATTTGTAATACCATCATGAAATAAAAAAATGTTGTTGAAATGTGGAAGATGACACAATATTATACTATCGGAAACAGAAAAAAAATTGATGTATTATAATAGACGTATTTATTAATGAAAATACGAAAACATGTAGATGTCCTAGTAACCGAACAACCTAAAACTGCATGTCCTAATACTTGAATTATATGGTCCCAGTAAGCGGACAACCTAAAAATGCGTGTCTAAATTACTTACCTACATTCACGAAATTCTTGAACCAGTAAATAAACGTAGACTTGTTTAAAAAAATATTAATTTTCTTGCAAATTTAACTATCTTAAACTAAATGTAAATCTATTTACTATAATATATAAACAAGAAATGCTATCAATATTTTCTTATTAAATGTCAGAAGTGTTTTGACAGAAGCTGAAGAAATTTCTCGAAATCTGCGATGCGTACGAAGTGTGTTACAAAATAATTATTTCTATCTGACAATTATTAATTTTCTATAATAATGATTTTAATTAATATTCCTAAATACATGTGCATTATGATACTATTTTTTGTTTTTAATTATATTAAAAATTAAGCTTAAAAATAAGTAAAATTCGCATTACTGTTCAGGTACTGGGACATAATCAGGCACTGGTACATTTACCTTACTCTGGTGGTTATACTTGAAACAGATCGATGGATCAGGTAAACGGGAACACGCTCGATTTCGATGGTGGCCAGAACACGTGATAGCTCGCGAATTCGCCTCGGCTTGAATTCAATTTGCCGCTTCCGTTTCGTGCGTGACCGATGCGCACCAGAGAGGCCCGATTCGTCGTGATCGTTAAATTATTTTATTACAGCTGAAACGTTTGATCCCCGAAAGGGAATGCTAGGGAATGCACCGGGCCTTCGCTGAACCACGCGAAATTTACATACATAACATCCCTACGGAAGTGCTCGGCTATCGAGGCTGGCGTTTTAAGCTTCCATTGAAATCCAGGTAACCGTCTACACTCGCGATTTAATCAACATTCGTCTCGCCTTCGGATCGCCAAATTGTCACGATCGGTAAACCGAACGAAGCGAGACCATCCTCTGATAGCCCGCTGGTAAAAGGAGCGAGTTGCTAGCAGCTAAAATAATTCTTTTAGCGAATCATAGATACCTGAAATTGCAAGTCTGGCAGAGCTGCTTAGGCAACAGCTCTCTCCCGGCCGGTAGGCCTGTTGATTAAGGGTCGAAATACAAATCGGCCAATTTGACAATCGCTACGTCGATATCCAAACAGCACCGCCTCTCGGTCGAAACGGGGGGATTTATTGGAATCAGCGTAGCATGAGCTATTATCCAACCACTCCCGCGGCTCGCGGTCAAAAATCATTACTCGGCCCGCACCTCCGCAGACTGGCACGAAGCTCGGGCAGAAAAACTCGATTTCCGATAGGAGCCGAGCGCATAGCTGAGGGAGTAACGATCGGTACGATAACAGCGCGCATTACGACAATACCAGTCGTTACGAGGCAAAGCCAGTCCAGGAGAGGTCTTTTGCTTAAGGCGAGCACTCGCTAGTTTCTTGCTCGGCCGTTCCTTCGGAATCGATTTACGAGCAAACGCGTGTACAACGCGCGTTGCGTCAGTCCTCCGGTGGAACAGCGACAGCGACAGCAACGGCAGCGCACCACCACCAGCAGCAAACCTCCGCGAAAACCTCTCGGGCGCAGCGCCACTTGGCCGGCACGTGTGCGCACGCACACGCGCGCGAGCGCACCACGCATCCGCGCTTAGACACGCTCCGTGCACGCTAGCTTGCACGCGTGCGCACCGCTAGACGGGAGGCAAGTGGCCTTACAAGGACGTGCCGCGACACGTACAGTCCGCAGCGGAGTACGAATGCGCCGCCGCTAACGCCACTGCGCATGCAAGATTTATACCAACGGTCACGCGCATGCGCGCTCGCTACCGGCACGCGCGCATGCGCGTTGCCTGGCTGTTAGTACCGGGGATTGTCGGACAGCGCCCTGGAAAAGCGCACGAACCTGTTGACCCGTTAACTGCATCGTTGCCCGAACAGAAACGTCCCCCGTTTTTTTATGGATATGATTAAAGGATAATTGCTCCGTGGCAGATATGGAAAGGTTATTTTGGACATCTTGTAGAGGGTAGATTTCTTGTGAAGTCAGGTTTACTCAGATTTTCAAAGTTTGCAGAGTGTTGAGGCACTCAAACATAACGTCGTGTTTCGAAAGCCGTAAAACTGTCGTGTTATAAACCTTAAAAGAGCCTTAGACCGTTTTCTTCGTTAAACGGAACACATGGTAAACTCTACGAAGGTGTTTACACCATCAGCGACCACAGTCCAATAGTTCCAGGAATCCGAATAGAGCCGCCGCGTAACAGCACGTGCTTCGAAGCCACCGATGACGAAACGCGTATCGCGTCCTCGCCGGTTCACGATGAAAACAAATTATTTCCTTCCAATCCCGCGCTGATTACAGATGCCAGGTGGTGGCGCGCAAATAGAGCATGGTGAATCGTCGGAACAAAATGGAAACAGCCGGCGTGTGTCGCAATCATTTGAATCCGTCTGTTCAGCGATGTGGTTGATAGAAGGAACCAGTGTTGGATTACTCTCGTATTTTCGCACGTGAAACGCGCGTAACGCTCGGACAATTGGAGCAGCAAGGCCGCGAGCGATTGATAAATTAACCGCTCTGCCGTGAATCAGCGTGTCCGTCATTTAGACTCGTCACTGAAACGCGAGTGATGCAATTTTTTTTCTCTTTAACCTGCAATTTATAACTCCCACGCGATAACCCTCCCCTGTCGATGTTCCGAAATTCCGTTTTGGGCAACAGAGGTCGGCGAATCGGAAGCGTGCTGTTCACGTGGACTCCGGTGGTCCGAGTGCACGAGAGCAGAAACGATTTATATCTCGAAATTACTACCCCGCGGTGGCACAATACAATGTGATAAATTAAACGTTTCGCGGTATTGGAACTGGCAGCACGTGAAAGGACGAATGGCAATTGGAACGTTCCCCGTTATCGGCTGCGATCGGGACCATACGCTCTCGTCTGATCTCTCTTTCCGTCCCTCAGGCTTTCCTGGTTTTCCAGGGGAAAGTGGCGGGTAATTATTAATGTTCCGCCGTTTCTCCTGGATCGTCCAGCGGCGAGCGCAACGTGCAATTCCGGGCTACCGTTCCTGGTCGAGACGGTGGCTGCGTCCAGATTCTGACACCGGACACCGTAGTACGCGTGAAGGATTCGTGGGCGTGGAGAGTTGGCGACAAAAATTCGCAGTGTCTAGTTTGCGTGATGATTTGTAGGACTATTTGACATTTGCGTGTAGGAACAGAATTTCTCAAACGATATCTGTAGCAGTTAGAGTAATTGAAGGGTAAGAGGAAAAAACGGGGTGGTCCATTTTTCTCGATTTTGCGATTTATAGCATATTTTGTTGGGGGCAACTGGGACTACAGAACTGTCGAATCACAAAGAGTTATAAAGTTAAAGATTTGGTATAGTTACTGGTTAAAAACAGGATATGTTCATTCGGTACTGGACAAAATACTTACGTAGGGGAGACCGGGGCAAAGTGGGACGAAAAAAGTTTGAAGTTGAATAAAATTTTTTCCTTTCAATAAAAATGTGTGGAAATAGATTTATAATATAATTTGAACATTACTAGTGATGAATGACGAGTAGCAATATAAAGATAAACTTAAAGTATATTAAAATTCAATTTGAACAGAAAATGCCAAAACTGACCACTTTACCCTATATATGGAGTAAAGTGAGTTACTATCCGGGGTAAAGTGAGGTGCAACAAAATAAGAACTTTAATTAAGGATATAGGTAAATATTAACCCCTTGCGCTGGAATGACGTGTGTAGCACGGCAGCTTCTGGCTTTTTTGTACCGTGGTTGTAAAAAACACCGTGGCAGACTTTTCATTTTTTTTTAAATTAGATTCTGTTCCATCGCGCCGCGTGGTTTCTAGCCAACTAACAGGTTAGGATATTGCGCGCATCACTTGCGCATTGGTTCTTAGCAGCCATTTGCAGCTCAGTTTACCCCGAATGTGTATTCCGTGGAAAATTAATTATTTAATAATGTTAGTATTAATGTTTTCTCAAACACGTTTACATGTGTGTTTATAAGCTTGTTATAAACACGCAGAAAAAAATGGGAGTTAAAATAACAGATTTAAGACTCATTTATCGAAAAAGCTAAATCGGAAAAAAACAATTGTAAGTCTCTAAAACTTAATTTCTAATTTGTTAACTGAATTTCCATTTTTCGATATCTGAATATGCATAATTATCATTGTGGTATTACACACATTTATTACGTCACCAAAATTTGTAAATATATTGTATTGTTAAAGAATAAATTAAGGAAGCTCATTTTACCCCGAGGTTCACTTTGTCCCGGTCTCCCCTAATGTCCCCACTCTTTGCCTAAACATAAGCTTCTGTCATCAAACTAAAACAAGAAATTATTTAAAAAGAAAATTATATATCTTAATAGAAAATTAAATTAATTGAACCTTGTTTCTTTACTGATGGACCAAAGTATTAAAACTTAATTTTCTCCATAACGCTGTTTTGTGACATTCCCTGTTTTCCTCCTGACCCTTCAATTAGGAACAAGTCCAGATAGATTCAAGAAACATAACTTTTGAATTCTATACAAATTCGATGAAGCATTTCCTTTCCTTAAACCGAAATTAATTCAACTAAACCATAGTCGAAGAGGAATTCTATTTCCACGGCTCTTACAATTTTTTCTTCAAAACTCATTTCGCAAAACTTGTTACGCAAACACGAAAATGAGCGTAGGTAGAAACCATTCATTTATTTTATTCCCCGTATCGTACATTCACCTGCAGCGTTCGAACAAAGTCGGGCATTCCTGCGTCGAGTTTCCTAAAGGCGCAGGCGTGCTTACATGCACACAAAGGAATTCTATGCATGTCAATACTCTTCTCGACCGAACGGTGAAAGTATCAAAAGTTTCGCGAACCTTTCATCATTGATGACGTTCACCGAGCGCACGCAAATGAGCGGCGGCGTGTCTTGCGCGACTATGCTCGACGATTACTTCAATTTCGAAACCGTTTCGTGTTGAACAAGAAGCGAATTAAGGTAAAGTCTCGCGACCACGATCCCAATACAGGAAGGCTGGTCGACGCAACGTATCCAAAAGCCATCGAAGCCGATCAATCTCTGACGAGTGATCAGCCGAGTCTCATCCCGTTGTTTATCCCCGAAGCAAACTAAACGGCTGCGCTCGCGCACAAGAATACACGAACGCAATTATCTTATACGAGGCAAACGGTACCCCCGTGATCAGGGGCACAGAGCTCCGCGATGCAGAGGATGAGGTTTGCCGAAGCAGTTATAGAAGCGCAGCAATCGCCACGAAGGAGGCGAAAGAGAACGAGGCGGTGGCCGGTGCATCTGCTCCAGGTTGATTGAGGTTCGTGGGTGGCCGCGGCGTCGACGCTACCCGGTAATGCCCCCTAATCACGGCCAGCCATTCACCATTACGGTTAAATGCGATTTTCAGCGATACCAGCAGCACCGAGCCCGGCGCAATTGCGTGCAGAAGTCGTGTCACCTTGTGCACTCTGCCACGCTGCGTTTAGTGGGTGCAAGAGATATAATACACTTCTCAGAATTAATATAAAATTAAAATCAAGATTACAATTATAATTAAAGACGATAACACGGTCGAGCACTGAGAGTCCAGATCTCAGCGAAGCTTTCTGCGGAGTTCTCGAATACTGGGATATTAAATGACTGTAATAACTGCCGAATTACACGCTCCGCAACTTGTCCGAATTTTCAGGCAGACCTCAAAGCCGCTGTATTTTAAAAAGCCAGCTCGGGACTCGGTATATAAAGTGGCGACAGGGTGGGCCACCACGGCGACACGCTTCCGCTGTAATGGATCGAGTCAGGATCCGGACGTGCTGTTTTTAATCGCGAACATCGATATCGGAGTAATGACGATAATGGTAATGATGCTCCAGATTACCATCGATGAAAACAGAAATAAAACTGTACATCGGCGTGCATATAATAAGCGAAGCGTGTTTGCTCGTTTTTCGGTGCGGGGCGAGGTATTTATAGCGGCTGCTATCTTCATACTACCTCTGTGCGAAATGAGCTCAGCTGGAAAAAGTGTTATTTCAAACATTAATGTCTCGAAGACGTGTAGTGGTATTAACGAGAACATGTGAGCACGTTTTGGATCGTGTAAACGGGTACTTCTACTTTCCGTGGTCTTCCTATATGTATCGAGGATCAACCTACCATGCCCCCTATGAAGATACAGCCATAACTAAGCGGTCCTAACGATCCATAAACATCAAACCATAATCTACCGATATTTAACGCGAATCATTTCCGGTAACACGAATTTTTCCTCATAAAACCACAATGATCAACTACTGCAGTATTGTCTCGAGCTAAAGACGTGGTTTCCATCTCGAGCTGAGATAATGTGCTTTTAAATGTGCTGCCCGTTCTTTTATCCTTGTCCACTATGTGTAGCTCCCCTTGTTTTATCTAGCTAACTTTATTTCTAATATTTCTTACTTTGGGGTTAGGTTGCAAAACAGCAGGTATGCTGAACCTCGCCCTTTTATCCCTTAAGTCATATAACTTTGTGATAAATAAAGACGTATTATTATTATTATTATTATAAGCTACATACCCCTATCTCTTCTATTCTTGTCAATCTCTCTCGTTCGTTGACAATTCTACATTATTCTCATCCTCTAATCTATTTTACAAATTCACGCGACAGTGTACGGTTGATTGCGCACAGCCCAAATTCCAAAAGTTATTTATAAGTATAATTTCGACCGTAAAAATCAATCAATCTGTTTTCGGCGCACAGGTTCGGTCAATTTTGAATAAAAAATAAACAAGCTATTTAGCAATAATTTATAAAAGCTTTCGACGTTTCGATCTTGATTCAGATCTTCTTCAGGGAAGTTACGAAATTTTTTTAAAATACTGCTTATGCTGTTGGAATTTAGACACTGTGTACTCGTTACACTTAGGACACACGAGTCGGTTGGAATAAGACTGATTCCAAAGTTCCGAATCTCGCGCACTCGTCTTTGGAGTTTAAACCCTAAATACTGTTTTCCGATACCACAGGGTTAATGCACTTGTGGCGCAGCCAGACAGATGCACGCACGCAAGCCAGTTGCCGGGTAATCTCGAGGGCGAGACGGTGCCTGGGCCCGCGAACGGCATCGCAGGTGGTGAAGCTGCGCGAAATTGAAATTGATTCCGCATCGGTAATAAGCGGCTCCCTGCAGCCCGGGGTACCGTGCGTTACACGTACGCGCCCCGAGGTCGTACTGGCAGTTCACGCCGCGCCGCTGCACACACGAGGCCGCGCGTGTGTGAACACGTGTGCCCAGGTTATACGTCTAACGAGCCAATCGATGCTGCTCCTCGTGCTCGTTTCCCGACTCCCATCCACCGTGTGCCCATTCATAACCATCGAACTCGCGTCGACGGGTTTGCGGCTCAGATTGAACTTGCTCCTTGTGCTGCTCGAGGATTGGAGAGGCGTCGCGTTGAAAGATGAGGTTCAGTCTCGTAAATCTTCAATGATTTTGTATCCTGCTCGTCGATAGGATACGTTGGAGATGGACTTTCATACAGGATCAGTTGAATTTGGGTCGAAATTAGAACCGACTTCAAAAAAATAAAATTGCACTAAAAAGTGAAAAATAATTTTTTCCCTTATTTAATCTACGACTCATATTTTTTAAGTCGACGCCAGATTTACGCAGTGCAAATGATGAGGCACCGACTTAAAAAATATGAGTCGTAGATTAAATAAGGGAAAAAATTATTTTTCACTTTTTAGTGCAATTTTATTTTTTTGAAGTCGGTTTTAATTCTTTTTAAATATTTTTATTTTTAACTTTTTAGTTTTATATATATTGAGACGACATGCTGAGGAGATATGCGCGGATGTATATAAAATAATAATAATTAGGTGACAATAGTCTTTATTATTAACCAGAATTGGCAAAATATTGGAAAAATGTTGATGCAGTGTCGGATGGGACTTCCGGGACATCGCTCTCTTTCGAATAAAAAAGGATCAACAAAATCGGCTCATATGCTGAGGAATTATGAGGGAGCAAACATAAAAAAAAACATACATTTGGGTCAAATTTATAAACTCCTCCTTTTTGAAGTCGGTTAATAATATCTTTAGGATCGGGATAAAGGGTACAACATCATTTCGGCGAAAGAGGATTCTGAATGTGGTATTATTGTTATTAATCACAAGATAGAGGCACAATAAAACATTCAAATACAATACTTTAATCATTATTATTATTCGTCTGTATTACTTGGTAAATATATATAAAAAAAAAACGCAGTAGATAATACATAGAACATAGCGAAGTAAAATGCGAGACTACGGTACAAGACTGTTAGAAGCCTAATCGTAATTAAATAATTAAAACTAAAACTAAAATTAGGGAAGAAAAGAGGAAAAGAGACAAATTTAAGAGAAATTTTTTTTGATACGTTAATATAGAAAAGCATAAACGTAAATGGACAGACATGGACGAGACAAGGAAAAGAAAGAATATAGAGATGAATTAGGAATAGTGTAGAGATACCTATCATCAAGCTTTATATCTAAAATCAGAAAAGGAATTTAGGAATATCAGGAGGAAGGGAATTATAATAGTGCGCAGAAATATAGGCGAAGGAGGATTCGAATTTAGATGTCGAGTGTGCGGGTATGGAAAGAAGATTTTGATGCCGAGTGGAAAGAGAATTAGACCCATGCTAAGAAAGATTGTTGCAGAGAATATTGTAGAGATAAGGCAGTTTAATAAAATACAAGTCTACATAAGTGACGTTTCATACCCTGGTAAGAGGGCGCGCAAATTTCAGGAACAGGTCCAGATTTAAAGAAGCTTGACTTTCGAAAAAAAGCGACGTCTCAGGGAAGCTGTACGGTAAATATACCAGTAAATGGACACTACCAGTGAATGGACATTTTTTACTAAAACGAGTAAAATAAGTTACTAAAATAAGCAACTAATTAATTATAGACTTCTTCTAGTTTCTCGCTTCATATCCAAACAATTTTCGCAACACGTGGAATCAATCGCGCTGCAAACATAATTTTATAAAAGTGTCCATTCACTAGCCTTAAGTGTTCATTTACTGGTTCCTTTACCCTAGTTCTTGGAAAGAGATCAATGTTAACTTAATTCCGAATTCCATAATTGAATTTATACATTTTCCACTACATCTTGTTAGTTCATTGCAACTCAAATAAGCTAAAGCAGTCGCCATTTCTTTCGACCGCACATGCGTGTAAGGTAAGCGTCGGCACTCCTGCTTCTACCAGCAAGATCGTTTCTGCGAAACATTGACGTTCAGAGAACCCTTTGCAATTTACATTGAAACGCGCCCTCGAAGTGTCGTTCAGAAATTCTGGCCTTCGCCTGGGCGGTGAGAAAAAGTCGTGCAAGAGGAAGGAGATCTTCCCACGGGGCAGAGGAGGCATCCCTCGGTAAACCATTAACTTCGAAATCTTCGATTTACGGTCGGTTTCTCTCGCGTTTCAACTTTACGCGTGCGAACAATGGCCGCCCACGCCAGGCATTATATTTACTCGCCGACCCGCTCGGACGTGCAGCGTAGAGAAGTACCACCGCCGCGTTGCACGCGTCTGCATACACACCGCGCGGCGCATCCCCGTGTACGGCCTGGCGTGCATATATCTCCTTCACTTCCTCTCCGCGGCCATAAACTTTCGGAGCACCTTTCTTGCCAAGACGCGCCAGAAACGAAGCAGAATGGACGTGCGCGCCAAAGCACTCTCGAACCGTCACCGACCCTCGATGTCGAGCGAGCAAACGAAACCGCATTTGCCCGCGCGCGAGCAAATTGCGTCGGCGAACTTTACTGGCTCGAATCCAGCGAAAAATTAACAAAAATGACGACAGTCGGTAAAAAAATCGATGGAACGGAACAATAGATATGAAACGAGGAGGTTTATTTTTTCAGAATGCAAATCAATGAAAATGAATAATAAATTTCATTTACTGTACTTATCTGTTTAAACTTTGTAATCTAAAGGGTTTTTCCGTTGATGACGATAATAATAATAATAATAAATGTAGGTACTGCCAAGCAGTGACGTACTCAGGATTTAATCTTGAGGAAGCCGAGTTGGAGGAATAAAAATATTTTTAATGGAAATTCAATGAAATTCATTAGATGATTATAAAAATTTATTTCAAGAATAAAATCCAGTCTTCTTTTCTTTTTACGAAGCTAAAATAAAAGTTAAATCAATTATTCGTCATTCGTTCGTTAACTCGAGTTAATTTTATTCGACAACTGACGAATAATTTCTGCAATTTTTACTCGGTATTCGAAATTTTACTTAAATATAAATTTTGGCCATCTCTCCTTGCCCACCTCTTCTCCTCTAGGTGCTCCACTGCTGTCAAGTGTCTGTTACATTTAACCACTAACTCTAACGGTTTAATTTCATAAAACTCACGCGTTGTTACGAAGACATGGTCAAGCAACGAAAAATTGAAATACTTCGATTTTTATCTGCTTCAAAAAGAATAGCGAAAATTTGTTTCCCCTCGTACTCCTATAGTTGACAAAGAAGACCAGAAATGATTAAGTGCAATTGTACAGGACGAAGGGGGCAGCGAGCTCCCGATACTGGACTCTCTCCTCTCTTTTGTCCGCCTCGACGAAACTCGTCCTCCACCTGTGGCCCCGCGTTTCCTCGAACGAGCCGGACGAAGAAGACCACGGAATCCGACCACGGGCTCGTTTCGATTTTTTGCCCGGGCCCAGCGGGTATGCGGGCACACCTACGTCAAATCGTAAATACATTTATTCATGTTAGGCAGCCGCGAGTATTGTATTCCGTTCGCCGCTAGACAATGAAACGGGGGCGTTTTGGTCGTTCTCGCGCCGCCGCATCGGGACGCGCCGCGAGCGGCACCGACACGCTCGTGATCCAACTACTCGAAAATTTATCCCGTCGTCGAAGCTTCGACATAAAATCGAAACGAACACCAGTGCCGCGGGTCTTGCCTCTTCCCCTGTCAATTTCGAATTTAATTTTACGAGGTGAAACGACCGCTCCTTCCTCCGGAACAGTGAACCAATAAGGCGACATACAATCGTGGAGTCACGGTATATACCCAATAGAACATCGAAATGGGTGAATTGAAGACACCGTGGAATGATAGCGCCTTCTCGACAATCCCCGAGAATCTTGCTCCCGTATAAACGCTGTTCATCAGTGGCGAGGGAAACTGTGCTAATAGCGAATACGACCCACGCGAAATTACGAATCGACGGGAGGGAGGACGAGGAGGATGGAGGCCCCGAGGAGATCCCTCTGTAGGAAGGATATCCGTGGCCTCGCAAGGGGCAGCCGGGAGGATCGATGCGCGGGACGTTTAATTGGCAATTATTTGTTGAAGCAGCGAGACCGACACCATAAAGCATTGTAAATCGACGAAGAATAAATCCTCCCTTCAGCGGGACGAACGCCGACGATCCACGAGAAATACGTCCGTGGTACGCGAACGCGACCGCGAGTCCTTTCCTCCGTGCTCCTCCTTCCTCCCGCCGCTCGTATTTACGGTCGCGGCATTGTGCGTTCGTTTGCGCGTATTCCAGACCACGGAGCGAGAGGAACGTCCAAGGATCGCGGAGCCAGCGCCGGCGGAGAGGTTGGACATTCGATCCTCGTCCTGGGATCCTGCGTTCCCGGGAAAAAGGTTTCGCGGTGTGATGAATAAAACAGGGACTATCGTCGTCCGAGGAGGCGGTGAACAGGCGGGAGGAGTGACCCACGAACACGGTCGTACGTTCTTAGAATGTGTCCAGGATTTTCGACTAACAGCTGTCCTAAACGTCTCTGGGAAATCCGCGAGTCTTCCACGGAACCGCGAATTAAACGAGCCTTCCCATACAGCACACTTCGTTGCAGCTGTATTTCTGGAACGTTGCTGCAATATTGCGTTGTTGCAGGTTGCATTGCAATATTATAGGAACGTTCCTGCAATATTGCCGTGCATTATTGGAGTGGCAATGATTCTACAATATTTCTGCAGTATAGCGCGCACATCGACGTGCAATGTTCCAGTGGCAACGATCCTACAATATTTCGGCAATATTGCGCGCACATCGACGTGCAATGTTCTACTGGCAACGATCCTACAATATTTCAGCAATATTGCGCGCAAATCGTTGTGCAATGTTCTACTGGCAACGATCCTACAATATTTCGGCAATATTGCGCGCACATCGACGTGCAATGTTCTACTGGCAACGATCCTACAATATTTCGGCAATATTACGCGCACATCGACGTGCAATGTTTTACTGACAACGATCCTACAATATTTCAGCAATATTGCGCGCAAATCGTTGTGCAATGTTTCAGTGGCAACGACCCAGCAAAATTGCCTACATATTGCCGTGCAATACCGTAGTGGAAATATTGTAGAGACAGTACAGCAATATTCTGAAGCAACTATGACTTTAACGAAATTTGAAATATGACGTCAAGTAGATTCTACAGCATGTTTCATTTAACTGGATATGCTAAAATTATCTCGTTGGCCGTTGAAGATATGAAAAAAATGTTATTGTGAGAGTTAGTTGTTCGTACATGAATTTAAATTATAGAAGAGATTTGAAAATGAATTTAATTTATTTAGATAGAGTAGATACTATATATTTTAATGTTTGAAATTAATATTATTATTATTATTATTATTATTAAACGTCTTTATTGCACAAACACGTATATACAATCAAACAAGAGAAAAGAGAGATGAAAAGACAAATGCATAGATTTAGTCTAAAGACTACTTTCCATCCTAACCTAAAATGACACCGGGTTAAAGTTAGAGTCCGCACCTACAGTGTTAAAAATCCCTAATAGGTTTGTCAAACGAGCCTTCGTTTTTGAATAATTTGAGTTTAAAGTTTTGCACGGTTGGAGTATAAGTTCGAATACGTAAGCAATCTTTTCAATCAGCGGTTGTAGCTGCGGCGGTAAAGTGTTCGTCTACGATGCTACAGGTCCTGGGTTCGAATCCCTCTGGGGTAAAAATATTTTCTATGAGAAAAAGACACACGGGCGTTATACTACTACGATTCTGCACACATTCATGTCATCGCGTACCTCACTGCCCGCGAAACGTTGCGGTGGGAGGACCATTGCTGTAAAATTTCCGAAACGTTGCGGGAATATACTCCTGTAATATTCCTAAGGCGGGCGTAGGAGTGAACCTTGCAACGTCTCTGCAATGTTATGGTGCAACATTGCAATCTTGCACCGCTATATTGCAGAGACGTTGCTGCAATGTTATAGTGCTGTGTGGGTTCAGCTGTATTATGATTTCAGTAGAGGGGCTAAGGAGAAAGGGAAGGTTGTTAGCTACGAATTCGAAAGGCAACGCGAGTGTCTACTTAAATGCGCTTCGGATATCCAGGAATTAGAAAATCATTGAATACCTCAGCCCCATTACGCGCTAGTATACAAAGTATATAATTGCACTCGCTCCGTGTCCGCTCGAAGAAGGCACTGCTTACGGGTTCCCGTTTCCGCGGACTCGCAGAGACGCGACAGGACGCGAAGCACGCGTTGCGGAGCGGCGACAAAACCGCGTAACAGACCTCCGTCTTTATTTGTAAATAAGAGGCCCATTCGCGACGGTAATTATCGTGATCAATCGGGAACAACGAGCAGGCCTCGGACGTCGTATCGTCCCCGTTCGGAGCGGCGGGGGAAAAAAGGAGGCAGTCCGGGAGCGTGTAACAGGTCGATCGTAGCGGAGGAACGAGGGGAGCGTTATTAGTTTTGCACGATTTAGCAATAAATCCCAGCGATCCGCCGTCCCGTTCGCTCGGCCGTGCTTTTTGCGCGATCCGGCTTGTGTACGCTCCTCTCAGTCTGCTTCTCACCAGCGCGGACAGTAATTAATGGGAAAATCCCAGGCGATAGAGCCGAGAGGCCTTCCCTTCTGTCCCGTGGTTGGAGTTACGAGCGCAGAAATAGCGCTTTTTCTCGCGGCCGCAAGCTCGCCAGCTCGAATTGCCCGTTTCGCGGAACTGCTTGGTTGGACACTCGGGAACAGCGACGCTCAGACGTAAGAATCTCGTGGGACGCTTCCTACTATTTCGTTGCTCGTTTAAACGACGACCATGGAGACTAGAATCGAAAGGGCAGAGGAAACGTGGCAGGTTCTTCGCAAGATTTGTCGCTCCGAGTTTGGCCGAGGTGAAACAATGCTGCCGGTTGGATGCGAGGAACTTCCTCGAGGAAAGGATACGGTTTACTGGACCGAGACCCCAGTGCCTTTCTTTTACCATTCTACTCCAAACAATTGAGCCACCAAGCCGTTCGCCAACTATCGATCCTCTTTCCCAGTCTTCATATGAAAGTGACCATGTACACCTTCCGCTTGGTATCAAACCCAACGCTTCCTACGCGCCTCGCGACCTTTCCCGCTCCACCGTGCAAAGAAGCAAGCGGACTGTCTCAATGACCATAAAGAAAGCGAAAGAAAACACGGCAAAAATCCTGTTCACAGGCGCGTGTGTACATCTAGGATGAGACTCCCTGCTCATCGCCGCACGATTCCCTCGAATTTATCGCCTGGTCGGAGCTGCAGGCTCCCGGAAACGACGGCGACCGATAACGAGATTCACGTAGCACGATCGCGGGAGCAGTGGTAGAGATCGATCGCTGGTACTTACGCTCGGCCACCGTAAACGTCCGCCAACCACCTCCTCGAAACGCGGGCGCGTAAAAACGCGGCGACTTCTTTGCCGCGGTGGCCGTTTCTTGCCGGATGCCCGCGGTTGTATAGCTAAACCGCCGCGACGCACGTGGAACGCGCCGCCCCTGTCGTCGACTCGCGTCCCTGCCAGCGGCAATACGGTTTCCCTAAAGGGTTATTACGAATATTGCGGCAGGTATTCCCGGTAGACACCGGGCCTTTCTTCCTCGGTTTTCTTGCCTGGCCGGTGTCATCGGTGGCGGTCGGTTTACGGGCAGGCCGGGCAAGAAGCGGCCGCCGTACGAACGCAAAAGCGTTTAGGGCCGTTTGATAGAGCGAGCGATGTTTTATAGATTGGCCAAGGCCTGGCCATTTTAGGCGACCGCGAGCGTTCAGTTCCACATCTGGAGAAAATCAGCGGGGCGACCGGCGGCGAGGACGGGAGCCCGAGTGGCTGCGGGACATTCCGACGGTGCTCAATAAATGTCGCGGGGTTTGACACACACCTAATGGGATAGCCGACCAGCCGGGCAATAGCGTCTGCAGGCGAGCCCGCTGCGTGTGCGTGCACCGCACGTAGTCCGCGCAATGATCGCGGCTAGCAGGAGCGTAGCTAGCCGACGGTTCCAAAGGGATGGTTCCAGTTCCGAGGGCTTGGCAGGTGGAGAAGAGCAATCGCGCTGAAACATAGGCATCCTTGCCTCGATCGATCTTCTGACTCCGGGGTTTCGCTGCTCGGTATTAAGGGCATAACACACGGGACTTTGAGAAAACTTCCTTGATGGGGAATTAAATGAGATACTAATTAGTCGCTCATATTTCAAAGCATAATAAATTCTATTGCTTTTATGCAGCCGAGTTTTATCTACAATCTGGAAGAAAACGATGAGCATCGAGTGTATCTCACATGCAAAGGGTACAAGTAGCATGACATGACATTGATTAAAGGAAGTGTACCTATTCCACTTCATGACACTTCAGCTATACCTGGTAGTATTAGATTCTCGTATAACAAACGGGGTAGATTTCCGTGCGAGCTACAGCCGCGAAAAGAAGTGGACACTGTACCGAACGAACGTTCACCACGGCACTCTTCGATGTCGACGCGAAAACCACCCCCTCGCGACGCCACTGAAGCCAGGAGGCCGCGAAGCGGACCGAGGAAAGCGCAGCAGCGTCTATCGATGTCCCCACGGGGCGAGCTAAAGAGCGGTCGTATCGAACGGAAGCGCTGACAGGTACCCCGCGGACGTGGAACCTGGCGTGCCCTTAGCAGATCGGTCGTAAGTAAACCTAATCGAAGTGTACAGCCGCGCAGGAGGGAGGGAGCAGGGCAGCTTGCCAAATAGAGAATCCGGTCTCGACGTAGGCGGTCTCCCTGGGCACCGCCGTCGACGGTCTGCGCGGGAGGAATTATCATCGATGTACCTTGCGTCATCCCCCTTATCCCGCCGCCCGAGCACCGATCACGAACGATCGATTTACATGCGAGCCGCGGATGATCGATCGTCCCCTCGCGCCGGTTCGTGCGACGGATCTGTCGAGAGCCGCCGATGAAACATCGAAACGCTCGAGCGCGGAGGATTCATTCCGTAGGAGCTGGTGTCGTTCTTTCCTCGTCGAAGCCAACAACCCCTGGATAACTTGTTACCCCGCTCGCCGCGTGAAAAATCACAGAAACCGTCCATTAATACCGGCGAGCAGAGGATAGTTAAAACCAACGACCGCTGGATCGTGTGTCGCGTCAGAGAGACTATCGGGGTGCTAAGACGTCGCGACGCCATAACTGGACATGGCAATTACTTCCAAACGGTTTGGATTTTCATTGTAAAAATTTGCACACATTCAATTCATGTTAAGTAGAATAACACAAAATCGAAAAATAGCCAAATTTTCGGTGGTTAATTCCCCCCGCCCCCCCCCCCCTTGAATGAATTATTACGTATAACTTATAGTGACGATTCATTATTAAATATAACAATTTTATTAAAAATATCAACAGAAAAATATACATTTAAATATTAATTATGTATTAATGTTCTTCTACATTTACATCAACATCTGTTTCGGCTAGAAGTTCTATTGCTTCCTGAAGTAATGCTTGTTTTGTAGTTTTAACTAATGGAGGTTGGAGAGATGATATTAATGGATCATGCGTTCGTCGATATACGCGTGTCGCGACGATCGAGCATTTCTGCTAGCTGAGGTTAAATACGTATGAACTGAAATGTTTATATTAGATTTATTTTATTAATCGCAGCTGGTAGCAGGTAATTTTACTACAGTTCAAAACCTTACTATTAAAGAATTAAATTAAGGTATTTTAGACCTTGGGCGACTTTGAGCAAAACTTTAAATCACTAGTTGAATTATTATAGTACCGAGTGCAACACACTTTTATTTAATACAGTTGTTTATTGATGAAATCCAAGTTAATTCAGAATGTTTTTTGTACAAAATCATTAATAATAAGATACTCAGTAATATGTAAATTATTGAGAACTTATGAAGTAATAGGATGTAGGCAATAATGGTTTAAATGATTGAAATTTTCATATAGGTCAGATTCATATACAATTAAATCAAACTTAATATGAATATAAAGTTTATTTCTTTGTGTTTTCTAATGCTACGAACACTTAATAAAGATTTAATGAAGCTATAGAACAGAATTTTGACACTTCAAATTTTGGCCGATGTCCAAATAAATAGGGCATTCTCGTTCCACTGTGCGACGGTCCACGCCTCCTTGAATTATCTCCCTGACCGATTGTGTCCTTTGCCGATCGCAGCGCTCTTTCTATGACTGTTCGCGTTTGATTTGCGCGAAGTGACGACTCCGACTGCTTTCTCACGAACCGATCTTGGCGAATTTGCTAAAGAACCGTAAAAGACACTCCAAAAGAACGTGTCACGCTTGCGTTTGGCAAGGTATCCGATTCCAGCTGGAACACGTGGAAACAACAAATCTATCCAGGGACCACTCCATCCACTTGGTTAATCGTAATCGACGTTCCTTCAGCGACAAGCGATCCTAGACCACCGTCACTGGTTCGTTGACTGACGTCGTCGTCGTCGCGGCCCTCGGCAATCTGTCCCGGAATGAAAAGCATCCAGGATCTGAAGAAACGCGGGCGAGCAGGCAGCTCTTTTAGAACTAACGACCGATGCCTCTACATTATTTATACGGGGCTCGTCGATCGGATCCAGCCGTTGCTACGAATCGGGAGAACGAAGGGAGGAAACGATCCTGTTTTATTAGCCAATGTACGTCGCGACGTCCGCGGAGTCGGGGGTAGTTGGTGGAACACTGAATAGTGGTGTTTAGCTGATTACTTCATATCGAACGTCCAAGATAACTCGGTTCTTATCACTGAGTATTTGTAGCGAGCGTGACGAAACCGCTGAATAAAAATATCGCCTGCGGATGGGAAAAGTTGGAAGACAGTGGGGATGGGAAAGAGTAAACGTTTTCTACGAGTTTCCATTCTGGGAGCTCTAACCGCGACCTGACTTATCAAACGTGTCAAAGTTATTTGCGCCCGTCCGACACGCTGTCGGGATTTAGCCGCGTTCTCGATAACTGACACTCGCCCGTTGATCGAATTAAACGCGCTGATTTATTATTGAGCCCGATCAGCTGAGCGAGATCCGACTAGCCGAATCGGGAACAGGATATATCCGGGATTGCCGAAATCGTATTACATCCACTGCGAGGATCTGATTCCCGAATTCCCTTCACTCACGCGGCATTGACGATTGATCGGGGAATTGCTGTGGATACAAAGACGGATCACGTAAGAGGCCGAATTCCATTTTGGTAGGCATCCTGGGAATCAGGTATCAGACGAGGGAATCTGATTACAGCAGCTCGCAGAAGCAGGACAGCTCGAACCAACATCTGATCCTAATTGAAATTGCACGTGAATTCAATTTCCTGGGGAAGTGGCGTTATTAATGCAACACTTTCGTGACTGCTTTTTACTTCTGAATTTGCTAATTCAATCTGTGCAACTGTTATACTGCACATTTCGGTTTTAATATAAACGATCAAATTTTAAATCAGAAAGAATGTTTAATTATTAGGGAGCGTGAATGTTGCATTTCATTGCGAAACAGTCTAACAAGGGAAAATTTCGAACACGGTAATTCTAAAAATTCTTAAACTTTGTGAATGTGTTGGGAATCTCCTCCCGATTACAACGCAATTTTTGTTTGCTGCAAAAATTCACTCTAAGGGAAAGAAATAGAAATTTAGAAATTTGTTTATGTGGGGTGAACGTACAATAGAATTAGGTGAAATTTGAAACGGGGGTGGTCAGAATTTGAAATAAATTAAGTGTCTTAATTGCAGTTAATTAAGTAATTAAATTAATTTATCTATAAATTGCAATTGACCCCTGAAAAAACGGTTATTTCCAGATTTTGTGTTACAACTCGTGAACTATAAAATAATTTTTACCAAATGATAGATCTAATTAAAAGAATTAACTTTCGTCTTAAAACTTTGTATCTCTTACAGTTCGGGAGATAGGTATAACACAATATCGGAAAATAGCCGAATATTCAGTTGACAATTCCATCCCCTTCGAGTGAATTTGGGCAGCAAGTAAAAATTGCGTTGCAATCAGGAGGAAAACCCCCACATACATATTCACAAAGTTTCAGCATTTTTTGAATTTCCGGGTTTGGAATCTTCCCTTCTGAATCGTGTGGTTTTATTTCCAATGAATCATTTCTATACACACCCCCAGATACTCGTTAAGTTTCCTCAACGTCTTCCCTCATCTTCCCACCTTCTCGATCTACAAGAACCCTCGAAGACCTCGAAAGGTATTTACAACTTCCAAAATCGATGGACCAGTGACGAGCCGTGCGACGGAAACGACACCGTGGCCAAATTACTCCCCCTGGTGGAGCGATTCCAGCGGCCGGGGGGCAGCAACGAAAAGGGCACACGTTGGAAAAAGAGGAATGGGTGGAGTAAGGGCATTAAGCCGTATTTACGCCTGACGCGATTTCGCGTGGGCGAGCGGCAGCAGCAATTACGGGGCCCGGCGACGAGCCGATGAGCGTGGCCGACTTAACGAGCGGTTCCCCTTGTCCCCTCTTTCCCCCCTTGTCTCCATTACCGATCGAGGTGTTCCACGAATTTTAAGGAACACCTTTGAGGCGGACGACAGCCGCCACTCCACGCGCACAGTTTTCCCGGTGATTCCCTCGCCCGATCGAGGGCTGCGAGGGGGGAATGAGAGAAAAAAAGAACGAAAGGGCAGGAAGAATCATTCTCGGGAGCAGCAACCTGTGGACTGGCCTTTTTATCGCGCCGGCACGGAGCCGGCTTTACGAGGAGTCCCATAACGGAAATTTACGGTCCTCCCTTGCACCCTCTTCCTTCCCTTTCGGTCCTCCTCCCACCTCCGTCGCCCTTGGTCGCCTCACGAGCCTCGAGTGTCCCCAGTCTCCGATGCGTTCCCAGCCGTCCCGATCCGCCTTCGATTCCGACGATCGCACGGGATCCTCTCGCCACAGAGCCGGAAAGAATTAACGCCGATTAATTAAGGCGGCCAGATTCGGACAGTCTGTGTGGTCTTCGCCCGTGGAATCGATTCAAACGGCCCCAGAGCGCAGTCTTTAAAGTACCGGTTATATGCGCGACAGTAACGAGCCGGCCGCCTACGCTCTCTCCCCGTTTTCGATGATTCCTTATTGATTCGGGGACCACGGCTCCGTTAAAGGGACGTCGATACTAATTAGAGTGGAAAGGTAGCCACGGGAACGGTGGACTTTTTCGTACACTGTTGCAACGAGGGCGCCTCGTATCGTGCGATGTATATGAGCTGGATCGCATGCTGCTTATTGCGAGGTCTCCCAGGGCCTGACATAGGGGGCGTAAGCGGAGGCCCAAAATTGGTAGAAAGAGAAAATTAAAGTCAATACAAATCAATGAAAACCACTTCTTCAAATAGGGGAGACCGGAGCAGGTTGTAACACGGGGTAAATTGTAACATAAGTAAAATCTTTTGAACCCACAGATCTTTTGAACTTACAAATCTGGTAACCCACAGCATGCGAGATCTGCTTGGCGATATTAGCACCGTCGGTTTTAGTGACACAAACGAGCGTTATGTATTCATTTTGTGGTTATAGCCCAGAATTTTAGTATTTAGAGCACGTAAATAAATGTTGTTTTAGCACTTTAATTTCAATTAACCGTCATTAGAAACCGTTTGAATTTTTGCTTCTTTATCGCAAACGAATCGGTACACATTGGTTTATTATAATGTGTATGCAGTTTAGTGATTTGACGTTTAGTTTCTTGTTTGCTGAGATGAAACACAAAATTCGACCTCGGGGTATTTGTAACATGGTACTATACTTACTCCGCTCCAAATGGTGATAAAGGAAGGCATTTTCTGACACACCGTTAAAAGATGCTCTAGACGAACAACAGAACAATCGAAAATCCAAAAAATAGAAAAAAGTATAAAGGAAGAAGTAAAGAAAGCGAAGAAGGTTTTGATAAAATCAGAAGAATAAGAAATAATTGTTTAACTCATGTATATTAAATGTTTAATAATGATGTCTGTTTTCATTTATATTCTTTAGAAATGTTCATTTGTGTTCATATTTGTGCTTAAATAAACAAAACAGTTGTGTTACAATTTTCCCCGGACTGGGGCACATTGTAAGAAAAGTTGAAATTTGTTTAAAATGAAGCTAAATGTCTAAGTGTCCAAGATTCTGGCACGTACTTTCACGCAATTAGTTCACCACATACGTACGTAGTAAATCACGCAAATTATTTCCTGATTGAGGAAAACACTTTCGAGAAAAACCTGTGAAAACTTTTTTGTTACAATCTGCCCTGGTCTCCCCTACCTACAAAAATATCACTCATTGTCAAACATTATATTTTAAAATAAGTATCTATAATTAAATATTTATAAAGGGCGGCAAAAATGATTTTTGCTCAGAGCGGCGGAAGAGCTAGCTACATCGGGTCCTGTGTCTCCTCGCGGTTACTAAAGCGTCTCCTTTTAATTAAACCACCCTTCTAATGCCAAGTGTCTACCTATCCTTACTTGTAAAAGTACAAATCTGCTGGCCAAAGCTTCCCCGCGATTGCACCCTCGAACCAGAGATGGGCAAAAAATGATTTGAAATAAAAATTACATACACAAATTTTTATTTCAAATAATTCTTTGCCCATCTCTCCCTCGAACCAACACTTACCTATCCCTCCCGTGTTACCCAACTTCCCCCGTCCCTGTCCCGCTCGCAGTCCCCGTTCCGCCGCCAAAGTCTCTTCCTCCATTCCAGTGGAAGCCGACTGCAAAGAGACTCGCGGCCGATAAATAAGTATCACCGCGTTGAAAAGCGCCGATTGGCCGAGCCGCGAAGGAACGCGTACTCACCTGCGGCTCCGCGGCGACGAAGAAAGGTGCGCGCGAGATATCGCCGATAAATATCTGCGGGAGCGAGCGAGGGCGCCGGCTCGGTGAACGTTCGCGCGCCCAGCGGTTTTCGCGTGTCAACCGGTTGATATATTTCCGACTAATGACTATAAGGAATAATTATGACTCTTGCGGCAGGAATTTCAGCCGGACAGAATCGACGTGCTGCCGGATACGTTCGGCTGCGGCCAGTTGAATGGGCTGCCATAATTCAGGTGGTCCTTCGATCCAGCGTGCTACGAGGAATCGCGTTAGATAAACGACACGAATGTTAGCGACCGAGGCTATTGGCTGGGGAGTCACGGGTTAATATCGATGCTCCGGAGGTCGTTCGGTACTTCACACTTCGTTACTGCGCTTCCTTTCGCCGCGTTCAAGAAGACTGTGACTGTTAAATGGGCTCCGCCGCAAGGGGACGTCGGGACGTTCCAGAGTGAATTATGAGAACGGGATGCGAATCGTATCGTATCATAGGATATCTTCTTTGCTGGAGCAGAGAAGGTGGAGGAAAATAATGATCGATGATGTGCACTTAGTAATCGAAACGCATGGCGTCGTGGAATGGTAAAATGTGGCGCGACGGCAATCTAGAGGGAGGTTTACTTTTAGCTGCTAGCGATCGACACGTCGCGTCTCAGACTCCGAGATGCACTGATAAGGTATTGTGGGTAAATAAAGTAACTACTGCAAACGCGACGTCAACCGCAATTCACCGCGGATTTTCACAGTCCTCGCGCAGAATGATGGCACCGAAAGGAACAGGTTCCCCCGGAGCGAACGGAAACAGATTATCGGTCCGATCTTTCGCGGCGTCGTGCGCCGACTGAAATCGAGCCAATTACTCGCATAGGAAAGTACGGGCACGATAGTACCTATACACACCGTCGGTCCACGCGCACCGCCCGATAAAAGCCCCGATCGCCAGCTCTTAAGCCGCTCGATTTCACGCGACGTGAAACGCACCGGCGTGCGGTCGACAACACGCGTTCTCGCACCTGTCCCCGGCGATGTTTAAAATTATCCAGCGTTTACATTTTTTATAATTAACACGGCCTGTTCCAGACGCCCCGTGGCCGTTCGTCCTTGTTATCGTTTACGGCTTACGCATTTTAGAAGACGCGAGAAAAGGGCGCAGAAAATCGAGCTTCATAGTTTGATCTCTGGAAACACTTACAGTGAATTTTGAAAGTATTCGAACGCTTGATATTATAACTGTAAAGAATATGATAGGTAAACACAACAGTAGAGGACGCAAGACCTTCGACGCGACCGCGAGAACTGCAAAACTCTACCGCCTTTCGACTTTCGAGCGATAAACACGCGCTTTGTCACGTATATCTAGAATTAAACTAATATAGTGAAAAGCTTCTTGTTCACTTCTTCTTTTCCGTGGCCGTGCAAACCTAACAGAATAAAAATATACATGTTAGACTTATGTTCTGAAAGTAATATTGTACATACTATAAGACACAAGTATGGAGATTATGGGTTACATACACCCCCATAAAGTGTGGATATTAATATTTGCAGGCGAAAATCGACAGGACATTAATAAATTACAACACTGCCATCCTTAGTTAAACTTAGTTCTATTTAGCATTTTTTCATTTTTTTGAGATATGAAATATTTGAAGTTCCACACGTTTTTTACCTTTTAAGTAAAGTTAGAAAATTCTACGTGCTTCGTAAAGATTTATAAACAGTCTAATGTATTTAACCTAACTTCTTTCAAAATGGTTAAAATATCTTATCTAAAAGAATTAATTAATTGGTACGTTAATAATATATTCCCTACCGGTACACCTATTACAAAAAATTATATTAGGCTATTACAAAATAATAACAACATGTTTTAATTTGAATGAAGGAAAATAAGGATGGTACAAAGTAAATGATGAAACCTCAATTTTCCCTGTTATTTTAAAATGCTAGATAGGACATTTTAAATAAAGAGGGCAGAACACAACTTTGATAGACATACTAAAACAAAAGATTTTAGAAGTGTGGGAATCTATCGAATCTAAAATAACTGAAAAGCAAGTGCACAGCGTGCGACAATGTCTCAACAGCGTAATTGAAGCCAAAGGTGGGCCAAATAAATATTAATATAAAATAAGTTGCCTATAATTAATGCCGTTCGAATACTTTTGTGACCCTGTTTCAGTACCTCTTTGCAATTTTCTATTTCACAACTTCTAAAAATATTATCCGATTCACTTCAAATTTGGTATATATAATCTCGACACTTGTGTCTTATAGTTACAACATTACTCTCAGAACTTAAGTCTAACATGTATATTTTTATTACACACAGTTTTAATAGCGAGCGTTCGAATACTTTCACGTTTCACTGTACACACATATACAGTAATACGATCATCCGTGACTCATTTACTCGGCCACTTTCTAACCAAAAACGTTCGATAACGATTGATATACTAAACTTATAACATACTTTCATACGATTATCAATCACCTGCCGCGCGGCACGGGCCCTATCACTCGCACATGCTCCCCAGTGAATGAATTAACTGTTTCCTCATGTTCCTCATAAATTTTCAACTTCGCTCTCGTTCGATACATAAGCCACCCGATAGCGCATCTTCGGGTGATACGTCACTGCAGTGAAATTGCTTTCGGTGATACGAGCCTGCCGCGTGTCACGTATGCCACATGAAATTAATCGGCTAATAGAGACGGCCCTATGTGCCCGTATAATGTAACCCAGCGTCGAGATCGTATCTGCGTACGCCCACGCTACGAAAAAGCACCTCCGGCTGGACCGAGCGCCGCGCAACCGGTGCTTCCCGTTTTGGAAAAGTTTCCGGTACGGGTTTCCACCCCGCACGCCACGCGACCGCCAGCCCCGATAAGATCATTGTTCTACAAGCACCGAAATGCGAAAAAGTGTGTAGGTCGATAGCAGCCGATCGGTTATCCCGATCTCTTCCTAGTCGGACTGATACAAGCGGGTTTTTCGTCACCGCACGCGTAACACGCGGGGGCCACGCGAGCTGACGCGCGTGCGCCGCGAGGAACACGAGGGACACCGTACGGACACGAGTAAGTTGCGATTATTGCGATTCGCGATAAGATCTCACCGCCCACGCCGCGGCGCAGCGCGTTAACGTCCAGAGGTTTCCTTTTCGGGCGCTGCGTCAATCGTGCCCCAGTCCCAGGCAGGATTTGTTCCGGTCCGCGAGATGTTTGTTTAGCGACTGTGCCAGCCAGCGTGGTTGGCTTTGGTAGGCTTGATTAGTTTCCGATTGCTTTCTGCGGCGTAGGTACGTATGCATTGGGACGATTTCAGGAATCTTAGCGTGGACTGTGGAGTGTTGCGATTCTAGGGAAAGTAAGCGAGGACCTTGCAGCAAGTCAGGAGCAGCTTCAGATTTGAAACGCTCACCAAAAGTATTTTTTGTTAGTAATAGAAACTTACCAATTCAATAACTACCCGTACAGCACAGTTCGTTGCAGATGTATTGCAGGAACGTTGCTGCAATATTGCGTTGTTGCAGGTTGCATCGCAATATTGTAGAAACGTTCCTGCAATATTGCATTATTGGAGTGGCAATGATCTTACAATATTGCATCAATATTGCAAGAAGGTTGCCGTGCAATGTTCTGTAGGGATCCGTTGTGGTCATCGTCGCTCCACCAGAGGGCCACGAGGCTTGAGATGTTTCTCGCCGGTGGTCGTGGTCCCTCCCGTTTGTATATATACAAGTTCCGTCCTAGTCCTGATACCCAGCGTGTCTAAGGCAGGGTCCCGCCAAGTAAGCCTTACTGATGAGTCCTCTGGCGGGCCCGGGACGAAACGCACTTTCCTTTTCCCTCTTAGAGGGTGGTGACCCTACTTTCCTTTCTTTCCTTTGTCACCGCTATGGAGATCCAGTCAGATCCGCTACAGTTCCACTGGCAACGATCCTACAATATTTCGGCAATATTGCTCGCAAATCGATGTGCAATGTTTCAGTGGCAACGATCCAGCAAAATTGCCTACATATTGCCGTGCAATACTGTAGTGGAAATATTGTAGAAACAGTACAGCAATATTCTGAAGCAACTATGACTTTGATGAAATTTGAAATATGACGTCGAGTAGATTCTACAGCATGTTTCATTTAACTCGATATGCTAGAATTTCTCGTTGGCCGTTTTTATTGCCGTTTCGTTGCAGAATCATTGCCGGAACGTTGCAAGGCTACGTGTTTGCAATGCTGCCGGAACGTTGCAAGGCTACGTGTTTGCAATGCTGCCACAACATTGCAAATATACATACCTGCAATATTGCGTTGCTGTAATGTTATGGTGCTGTGTGGGTAGTAGGGTAGACCAGAGCGAATCGGATCAAAATAAGAATTTAGTCCATATTTCTTACATCATGATAGAAATGATCATTCCGATCGTTCGTAGAACCTCCCCCCCCCCCCCCCCCGCACCTATCGCAATAGCTCGTCGATTGTTTTAAGTCATTGTTTAGAGCTGGCATTACGTCAATCGTTGGTTGTTCCAGTGTTAAGTTGATTCTAATGATTTTGTTATGAAAATTTCAGTTTTTTTTCCGAAATTTCTGGGTGGTCCGATTCGCCCCAAGTTTTGGAGCGAACCGGATAGGTATTTACCACTTTTTCGTTTTTTGTTTATAAATGGAAGATTTTTATGTTTAGTTTCAATTTTTATATATTCAAGTTTAAGCCAAAGCTGTACTGGTCGCGAATATATAATAAAAAATTATTTTTTTAATGTTTAACTATTATTTTTTTAACGTCAAACACAAAATGATCCGATTCGCTCTAGTCTATCCTACTTGTTGTGTGAAAATATGTATATACATTTTAATTGATGTTCTCTTTTCAATGTTAAGTGAAGGCAATAATTCTATGAACAATTTTTCCCAATTCACTCGAAGTTGGTAAAGATGGAGCTGCACACCTAGTTGCAAGGTCCTCAATTATACGTTATATTAGGATTTAAATCACCTTCTCCGGTGCGATATTTTGGTGACGTTGGAAACTGCGAAGCCAAATAAAGACATTTTGGAGAATAATTTAATTTTATGTATTTATGTACCTTTGGAACAAACGAAATGTAGGCTAACCAAATCACGAGGTTCATTCTATTTATTCGCGAAAGGTTAGTGGCGCAGCAAGTGTGTCCAGCAATAAATAGAACGCGAGTAAGGTTTTATCGAAGAATCTTTACATTAAATCTAGTTCGAGTTGCTAAAATTTCGGAAAACTTTTAACCTAATTCTTTACACAGTATTTCCGACCATGTAAGTAGAAGTTCAGAGGTGATATCATGCGCAAAAAGAGTCGCACTCATTCTCGTTTCAATTCAAGCCAACGAGACCAGTATTCCACTCGACTGCTTCTAATCAATGCTACAGATCGCGTGCAAGATCTTGCTGACGATTTGCAAACACTTTCATAGCGCTCTATGAGTCATTTGAATCCGTTCCCCTGGCAAAGACAATACGCGTCGAAGCTTTCAGATCGTAGCTACAACCTGCAAACTAAATCAAACCATTGGTAACACAGAAATAAATTCACCTGGAACGACTAATTCCACTTAGACACGTAAAATTCTAAAGCTACGCCCACGCTTTACGAAGCATCCTGCGCGAGGCACAAAATATAGAATACAGTCGCCCGACTAAGTAGTTACTGGTTCTCGATACCTCGCAGTCGCCCACGCCGCGATCAGCCTCGTTCCTGTCGCCGCGTAATTCTTTTCACCGCTTTTAATTTCGCTCCACCTAACCCTCTGTTTTCCCACCGTTTCAATATCTACTCACAGAACAGCGACCAACCATCGACATTCCACAGCGTGCCGCTGTCCGCGCCAGATGACGCAGTAAATCTCGACACGGAAAGAACGCATTCCGCGGATCGCGATCATCCGTGCAGGAGGAACCAGGACGAGCGACGGCTTATCCTGCGCGCAGGGGGCTGAACGTAACGAGCTTGCCGGCGGGAACATAGCTTGCATACGAGCGCGAGGTTCCCTGTCGAATGACGCGGTGAAAAACGGATTCTTTCTTAAATTTCCCACATCCATCGGTAGTTGAGCGCTCGAAAAGCGAGCACAGTAATGATGGAGACACTTATCACTCCAGCTTCCAGAATATTGTTCTTGTGGCCAAGAAAACGCGTTCGACTGATTCGAACGTCCGCTCAGAATTCACGACCGCATTGCTGCGGAGGTTGCGCACGGGTGACCAAGATATTCCGCGGAGGGTACGCCGCCGCAATTAGTATACCGCGGAAAGGGAGGATCTGTCGGAAGGGACGGTGAAGGAATTAGCGTCCTCCGGACATCGGGACGTGGACGGTCGATTAGGCCGAGCGGGTGATCTATTCCCTCGAGATGCAGCATAACGCCGCGTGGCCGCGACCACCGCGGCATCCATCGTGAATCCTGCCGCTGGCGCTGCGCTCGATACCACGTCGATGCAGTGCGCCTTTACTTTGTCCTCAGTTTGTCATGAATGACAATTTATTGGGCCCGCGCTTTGAATGGGATCCCGGTCCGCGGTCGCGGCGGACTTGTATGGAATCGATGCGCGGGGTGCATCTGGGACCTTGCTCGGCCATAAGTTTCCTTCAAACCGACGCACAGGCTTTAGAAGCTTATATCGGTGATGGTTGCGGAGTATAGCTGTTTGTTGTTTAACGATGACACGGTGATAAGTACCTGCGTTGCACCGCTTTGAAGTACCAGTTACGGTAGTGACTAATGTAGTGGTTGGCTTGGCAGTTGAATCTGATGCTTGCTCGTTATCGAGCATGATGGTTTCAGAAACGATTTCAAAGAATTATAGTCGGTATAGTATAACATGACGAAATGGTTAAGCGGGTCTTCTAGTGTAACGAAGCATTTTATTTGCGTTTTTTTGGGGGAATTTTTATGAGGAGCTTGTAAAAGTTATTGCTACCCGGTTTATTTCTACATACTTATCTATATTTCGATTACATTTTCAATTTTTTTTAGCACGAAAAGATTAAAATTAACTCAAGTGGACCAGTTTGTAGTTGCTTTTGAAAAAAGCGGTGCCCATACGGTGTCCACTATTGGACGGTTTCTGATTATTGGAAATAAAAAATTCAAAAGGATTCCTTATTTGTGTGTCCTTGGCTATAGTCGGTACCACAATGAAAGAAAGATATTGAAAATTTAAAAAATGACGGCACGTTGAAGATTGAGTTTCGATTTTCACTTATTTTGTCGACTTTTTGGGACTGTCAGAATGAAAATATTAAATATTTTCACACAATTGTGGTAGGGGCGATAGCCACACCTGTGCTAAAGATGTATGCAGAAGTTGACCTTAATTGGTCAAGTGAATCTTGAGATATCGTGGACACCAGTTCGAAAAACATGGTTGCAAGAAAAACGTGTTTAAAGATTTGCATACAGTTTACACAGTAAAACTTTTACTCACCATTAGTCAGCCAATCCCGGACCATAGAATGGACCCTGCTTTGTTATTTTCCATAACAGATATTTGTAGAAAATTGAAAAAAGAAAAATTCGATTTTTTTGACTCGTTACAGTAGAAGACCCCCTTAATTAATTCACATGGGGATCACTGCTCCACGGTTGGCATATTTCTACTATACAAATGTAAGGCAAATTGAAACAGTATTGCCTGAATTTATGCAGGCATTTGTTCAACATTGTAATTCCAGCTTAATTAAAGACTGACATGAGGTCAGGATTAAGATCCTAAGGCCCTAAGCACTTAAGGGGGGGTTCTGCTTTGTGGGAACGAAAAAGAAGGCGATATTTGCGAATTTTTTATAAAAAAAACTGTTGAACGGATATATTTCAAATTTGGCAAGCTGTTTTATTGTACTTTAAAGTAATATTACAAATTTTTATGAGGCTATACAAAAAAAATGTGTGTGTGTGTGTGTGTGTGTTGCAGAACGTTAAAAAAACGGCTCGTGCTGGCGTTGATGGAAAGTGTCCTATGCTTTATCTGAAACACTAGAAGGAAAAGGGGATTCTTAATTTGCATGAACATGGCTATCTCTGGAACTAGGATTATGACTGTATCTGTTACCGTTCTTTTTTTATTTACACAATTCCTTGCGATTTTTGGACAAAATTGGAATTTTGATTCAAAAGGCTGCCATTTTCACAATTTTTAATTTTTCTGAATTGTTCTAGTTCCAGAGATAGCCATGTTCATACAGATTAAGAATCCTTTTTTCTTTTTGTGTTTCAGATAAACCATAGGGCACTTTCCATCAACGCCAGCACGAGCCGTTTTTTTTTCAACGTTCTGCAATTAACGCTTTACACACGCACATTTTTTTTGTATAGCCACATCAAAATTTGTAACAATACTCAAAAGTATAATAAAACAACTAGCCAAATTTTAAATAAATCCATTGAACTGTTTTTTTATCAAAATTGGCAAATATCACCTACCTTTTCGGTCCCACAAAGCAGAACCCCCCCTTAAAATATTCTGACGTTGCTCACTTCAACGGAATATAGAATTGCTTAAATATTTCTGAAAATTTTACTAAAAACTATTTGTAACAAAAGTTAGATTTCTAAACTCAGAAAATTTCTATGGCACTCCCCTTTCTCCTAGTGCCCTAAGCACGTGCTTATTTTGCTGATCAGTTAATCCAGCACTGGCTGATACATTTCTTCTTCATAAACCCAGCAACTAAATATCTACCACCCACAATCCACAACTCCCCATCCCAGAATCCCGAAACCCATCGTGAATAACAGCCGCCGGAAAAGCCCGTCAGAGAAAAGTCACAGCGACGTGCGTCTGCCTCTGCAGCTATATCTTCGACGCAGTGGAATAATCGAAAACGTCGCTGCTCGTTATCGCGGAGTGTAACGACCGGATGACGGTGCCGATTCGCGAACGCGACAACTCATTTCAGATCCACGGTATCTCGCTACTCGATCGATATTTTTCCGGTGAGACGGCCGAGTGGCTCGGAGCGAAGACAAAGGGAAAGGGGCCGAGAGAGGAGATGAATAGTTGCAAAGAGAGCAAAAGGCGCGGGGTGGGGAAGGGGCAGAGAAAAGGGAGCAGGGGAAGGTGGTCGCGACAAAAAGCTGGACCGGTCCGCGGCGTAGAAAGGCGAGCGTGGCGTGGCGCGGCGTGGGTGGAACGAGGACCAGTGACAAGTACGATCAGCCGGTTCACCGGGCTGATCGAGGGAAGAAGAGGAAGAAAAAGAGCCGGTCGGCGAGGGGCAGAGAGGGGCGAGAAGAGAAAAAAAAGGAGAGTAGAAGTCGACGGAGTCGAGTCTCTCGGAGCGGCGTCGACCGGCAGCACTTATAATTTCTAATGGGCAACGGCGGACTTTTTGCCAGCGCCTGGAACGGGCCGACGGGGCCCCGCAATAATTTATATCCGCGAGGACAAAGTCGCGCGTGCGTCGGCGGGCATGCGAGAAAAAGCGAGAAAACGGCGGGCACGGATCGCTAGAATCGCACCGCTGCATCACCAACCGATCTCTACGGGAAAAATCTCTGCTGTGATTTGCGGTTAAACGTTATGTAGAATTTGGAGATTCTTTACTTTCTCTTAGGCAGGAAGTTAATGAAGATTTGGAATCTTATTATATATTTGTGATACAGGTATCGATATTTCAGAGACTTGTCAGATTTACTATTCACAGTTTGCATGGTGCTTACGTACTTACCAATCGCGAGGTTCCGCCACAGAAAGATTGGAGGTGGATGACCGTGGCTCGTCAGCAGTTTTCCAAGGCTCTCCGCTTTGTACTCGCCAGGATACCGTAGTATCGTCACGTTCTTTCTAAGATAGCTAGATCGTCTTCACCCTCGTCGCATCTGAGAACGATATCAAAATACTGAAAGCGGAAAAAAATACACGCAATCTGTGTAACCAGATCACCGCAAACGGCCGACGTCACGGTGGCATGAGTATCGGTAGCGAAGTGTATTCAAACATGGCCGAAAACGATAACAGGATTAGCTCCGTTGGTCAAAATACTCTCAGACCCGTCAGAACTTGTATCTCGCAAAAAAAATAACAGTCTTTAAGGAAGAGATATCGGAAGGATTTTCAACGCAACAACACGACCCATCGGTCCGAGATTTCCACGAATAAAAAAAAACGCGTAACTCTGGAACAGCGATTAAGATAAGTCTGACAATGGTCTGTTAATCCAATTACAACGTTCCCTCCACTCGACAACCGGTTCGTGGATCTTCAACGCGCTGATACCTGGGTGATATAGTGGCGAATATTTGAAAAACTGTGTCACCGGATATTGTTATGGAGATATCGCGCGCATCGTATACCTGATTATCCGAATATCCCTTACACGAAACGTCGATTACTCCATTACCACTTATCCGAGGTATCGATCGCGGCGAACAGGATACGGCCGCGTCGATATGCGTGTACACACCTATCCACGTACACAGATCCGTGTTGCATATAATACGCGCATAATGAGATATCCACCTGAAATCCCGGGCGTAGCGTAAATCAACCCGAACGTTATTATGCATTCGCGCGATAACGACCTTGTACACCCCTTAATGCACCGTCACCTGCGCTGCTGCTTTTCGCAAAATTCGAGCATCGCGGGCGTCCACGTGTACCTTTTGCGACGCGGTACACCACTGCCAGCACTGGGACCTTTCTCTTTCTTTCCACCGCCCTTCTTTTTCGTCTTACTACCGACCCAGCGCCTCTCCTCGCTCCTCCGCCACCAGCAACCGATGCTTTCCAGCGAACCTTCAGCGGAGAAATCGATCAGATAGACCAGTGCAATTACAATTTATACGCGAGCAGGGTCATGCAAAGTGTTACAAGCTTACTTTCTTTGAAACTATCAGAGATCCCAGTAATGTTCTTTTTGCAGTGGATCGATGATTGAGCTGTCTTTATAGGACCGGGTGGAATTTTGTATAATCTTTGAAACGGAATCATATGCTCCTTTTTAATCGATTTTGACAAGAAAGAGGTTCTCAGTTCGATGTGTATGTATGTATGTATTATGTTTGATAGCGGATTTCTCCGTAACTACTGGACCGATTTTCGTGAAACTTATTGCGTTTAGATTAGCTTCAATCAACTTAGGTCGTGGAGAAAGAATTATTAAAATCGGTTAAGTAGTTTTGAAGTTATGATCATGTATGTATGTTTGTTCGTGATTTCTTCTGTAACTAAAGGACCGATTTTCGTGAAACTTATATAACTTATATAAATAAATGTAGTTCTATAACTTAAATAACTAAAAAGTAAATAATAAAAAAATGTAGGGAAAATTAAATAAAACTGACTTCAGAATAAATGAAAAAAATACACTAATAAGGAAAAATTAATTTTGTTCCTTGTTTAATCTACGACTCTCAATTTTTTAACTCAGGGACAGATTTACACTGCAAATTATGAAAGAAACTGAGAGTCGGAAATGAAATAAGGAACAAAATTATTTTTTACTTTTTAACGCATTTTTATTTTTATTTTTCTGAAGTCGTTTCATTTAAAAAAAATTATTTACATTCCTAAAGGCGTTGAAGTACTTAATAAAGTAGCCTCAATAGGTGTTAAAGTATCAATGAAAGGTACTACATCGTTATCTCTAATGCTCCTCGACAGAAAAGCTTGTAACATTTCGTACTTGCGATCGATCTACAGTTTCCTCACGCTGATTGCATGTCGATCGTCGCGCGTAACGACAGGAAAATTATATTTTTAATACGGATTCGGATGAATGCTAAGTAGCCGCGTCGATCGAATGGATCGCGATAAGTGAGACTGCAATTCCAAACGGGGAAATCATGATTTTACTCCTTCCACATTTCCCCTCCCATTAGCCTCGTGTAGCCGTCAGACGTCCGTCTACGTGGTTTTTAAACGCGATTCGGATGAGTGTTCAACAACGATACCGATCAAATAGAGCGATTGCAGTTCAAGTCGGAAGTCATGGTCTTGATTTAACGAGAACAGAAAGCCGCTTTGATGAACGAGAAACCGTGGCCGGGGTATCGATCCAGATATCTCGCGACGGTGTAATCGATCCCATAATTAAACGTGTAATCTATCGGCGAGATTTAAGGACGGAGGTTAAAAGGTGAAGGAATCGCGCGTCGAGATCGGGCGAAGATAAATTTCACGAACATTTCGAAGAATCTGTGGCGATGCTGCTCCTTTCGAGGAGCAATTTAATTACTGCCGATGGGATCATCTACGTTACACTAAACGATTATTTGTAGTAATATGTGTGATATATCGTCGGTGATAGTGCAAAACCGCGTATGAGCAGTTTGTAAATAGGGTAGACCGGGGCGAATCGGATCACTTTGTGTTTGACGATAAAAAAACAATAGTTAAGCATTAAAAAACTAATTTTTTATTATATATTCGTAACCAGTACACCCTTGGCTTCAACTTGAATGTATAAAAATTGAAACTAAACATAAAATTTTTCATTTATAAACAAAAAACGAAAAAGTGAGGAATATCCGATTTGCCCCGAAACTTGGGGCGAATTGGACCACCCAGAAATTTCTGAAAAACCTGAAATTTTCATACCAAAATCTTTATAATCAACTAAAATAAATCTAATTTAATGACAATGATGTCAAGTGATACTATTTAGCACACAAATCGGAAGGATATTGCCGTTTTTTGCCGCTTCTATTAGTACAATTATCGTGGCACCACTCTTTTCAGACAATCTTCTGAAAATGGACGAATAAATTTTTGACCGCAGTAAATACAATGCCATCTTCTTAAAACCATTAATTTATTTATTTTTTGCGTCATTTTTTTAGATTTAATTTATATCACAGCTTCCTTTATTTTTTTTGGACACCATGATCCCTGATTGCGCTTTTTATGTACCTACGAACTATCTGTATATAAACAATCATCATATTTATAATTATAGAAGTACGTAAATGAAAAAAAAGGAGTGATCCGATTCGCCCCATATAACGTGATCCGATTAGCCCCATATATAAGTATTTCAAAGATTGTAGATTACATAAACATATTATGATATAATAGTCTAAAATACATCAAATACTAAACTTGGACACCGTGCAAACTAATAACAATAAGCACATTTGAATTTTCAAGCTTACTTTTTATGTTAAATACGAAATTGCAGATTACGTAGGTTAGATACGGACAAAAATTGTAACATTCGCACGCAACCATCTCACTGAAAACGTATGCCAGCTCTAAGCAATGACTTAAAACAATTTACGAACTATTGTAGTAGGTGCGGGGGAGAGGGACGAGGTACTACAAACGATCGGAATAATCATTTCTATCGCGATGTAAGAAATATGGACTAAATTCTTATTTTGATCCGATTCGCCCTGTGATTTGATTCGCCCCGGTCTACCCTACCGTGGATCTGCATTTTACGGAATTTACAGGAGGAAGAAAAAACTTTTTAAATTTTAGCCATTTTAAGGGATTTTTTGACTGAACTTTTTTGGGACAGTTTTAGCACTCCTTGTAATAAATACTAACATCAATGGTATAACTTTTAAAAAAGGTGAAACATCGCTTGGCAACCGTGAGCGCGAAATTTCAATTTTGCTACTTTTGCAAATCCGCGATATTTACAAACTGCTCATACGCGATTTTGTACTATCAGATGATTGCATAAGTTCGTGCCCGATTTTCATAGATGTCAAAAACTACCTCGCGACATTTTTTCGAGAAAAACCAAGCTCTTTCTTCAAAATTGGAATCGACAAGCTTGTAAATCGTTGGAAAACAATTGTAGAGAAGAATGGTGACTACATACTGGACTAATAAAACTGTACGCTTTAAAATTTAACCATTGAATTTTATTTTCCAATCGGGCACGAACTTATGCAATCATCTGATATCACCGACGATATGATACGAAAACTGTTAATAATTATTCCATACAGAGTAAGTGTCCTAATATTAGATATACTTATGAATTTCAGTGTACAAAGCAAACGTCTTACTTACAGTTGTCAGTGATTAATCCCTTCCATGTATCAAACTCCAATCACTCAAGTTTTATAATTCTTGAAATGATTATTCTTGCATCTGCGATTCTACGTCAGACCTAACACAGGTTCCTGGAAAGGAGCAAACTGAATCCACCGCGAAATGGGACTTACCACCACATATGTAACTATTATGTATTTTAATATGGAACTAGTAAATTTTGCCACACGATTACAAGAGCAACGCGTTTCTGTTTCCCCCCAATTCTCGCGTACACCACCTTTCTCTCGCTTTCAATTTCGGATCCCTCGAAGCGAGACACGCAGCGAACGGGGCCCCATCTCGTAGTCCCGCGATACCACCGGCCCCGTGGCGATGCACACGCGAATCACGTCCACGGATGTTCGCGGAGAACAGAGAGCGCGGCTCGACCTGCCGATCGCGTGCGCCGCGGAAATTAATCATCGAACGAACGCCCGGAATAATATTTTCGACCCGCGAACATCCGCCGCGTCGTTTTATTAGCATCGAGGTACGAGGCTGAGGAAACGCATCGAGTCAGCACGTTGTCGAATGAAACTTTGCTCGTGTTACGATTCGTCAATTGCACAGAGCTTTTTCTTTATTGCAGACTGCACCGCGGTATCTTTTTGGCCTCTCCGAACAGGTGCTTTGGACGGGTACAAGAAGTTCGTAAACTTTTTATTACCGGCGCGAGCTGTTTATGCACTACAAGCCACGTCATTCGATTTTTCTCCGACTGCTCTCCACTCTCCATTTCTTTAGCGATCGTTATGCGGGCTTTTGATTAAATTTGCGGAAATTGATATACACGATGGGAAATGTTTTCAATTTTGCGGAGGGAGGATGGATTTTGAATATATTTAGAAGACCGCTGGTACTATTCAGGGATGCTGCTTTAGAAGCACGTAGATTTCGGCAGTTAACTGGTGGTTTATGACGGCTGAATGCGAACGCCCGATAAAAAGAGCGGGTTGCCGCATCTAGGAGCCTATTTAGGAGCGCTGGGCACTTAATTAACGGTGTCGCGTTCGTTCGACCGGTGATATTAACATTTACCAGCGGACTTAAGGATTATGGTTATGACAGTGGTGTAATATATGACAGTGCCATAACTATAAAAGGATGAGCGGCGATAAATATTCTTTTGAAAATCTATTCCTGTCCGATTTTACGATTAAGAATGCGCGGCGATTTAACTCCCATAAATCTTGATCCGTGGCAACGGTACGTCTCAACGTTCGCCCCTAATGATATCAGTTCCTGAGTTTCGAAATATCTCGTTACACTTACCCATACAGCACACTTCGTTGCAGTTGTATTGCAGGAACATTGCTGCAATATTGCGTTGTTGCAGGTTGCATTGCAATATTGTAGGAACGTTTGTGCAATGTTGCCGTGCATTATTGGAGTGGCAATGATCTTACAATATTGCAAGAACGTTGCCGTGCAATGTTTCATTGGCAACGATTCTACAATATTTCTACAATATTGCTCGCACATCGAAGTGCAATGTTCCAGTGGTAACGTTCCTACAATATTTCGGCAATATTGCGCGCACAGCGACGTGCAATGCTCCACTGGCAACGATCCTATACCGTTAAGGAACTAGTTTTTGATCAGTTTAGAGAGTTTCCCGCTTTAATATTTATTTTTGACCTAATAAAACTTTCAACCATAGACTTTTTTTAAACTAAAAGATGAATTAATGTTTACACTTTAAGGAAAAATTTCAAAAAGTTGAAAATAAGTATAATTTAATTATTTATAAGGTTGGGGAATAATAAGGTGACTAGGAACTAGTTTTTGATCATCTGAAAATACATGGGAACTAATTTTTTATCAGGTCAGGAACTAGTTTGAATTATCCTTTTTTATGTTAGTAATTATTTCAAACAATTATTTAAGGACATAAACTGAAAAGAACGATTTATTTCATGAACTGATCAAAAATTAGTGCCTGATCAAGAACTAGTTCCTTAACGGTAATATTTCGGCAATATTGCACGCAAATCGATGTGCAATGTTTCAGTGGCAACGACCCAGCAAAATTGCCTACATATTGCCGTGCAATACTGTAGTGGAAATATTATAGAAAAAGTACAGCAATATTTTGAAGCAACTATGACTTTGACGAAATTTGAAATATGACGTCGAGTAGATTCTGCAGCATGTTTCATTTAACTGGATATGCTAGAATTTCTCGTTGGCCGTTTTTATTGCCGTTTCGTTGCAGAATCACTGCCGGAACGTTGCAGGACTACATGTTTGCAATGCTGCCGCAACATTGCAAAAATACACACCTGCAATATTGCGAAGGCGGACATAGGACTGAACCTGCAACGTCTCTGCAATGTTATGGTGCTGTGTGGGTACTCACCGCTACAGCCAGCTTCATCCTGCCGTTGTCTGTGAAAAGTATTCTTCAGAAATCGATGCAGTCTTTCCTAGAAGTCGATCGGTGCAAATAAGAACGGCGATGGAAGTAGAGTGAAGTTGCAGAGGTATCACAGAAGATTTAAAAACAATCAACGTGTATATATATTTCCATCGTAAGTGTGCAGCAACATACAGATACGGTTTGTCGTTCGATGTACAGATACAAGGATTATCAACTCGGAATTGTAGAAACGGGTACAAAGGGGACATCACAACGCCTGTTCGAGCCCTTTCCGTCAAAAAGGCCGTGTAGATTTGTAATCGTAGATCGAGAGCTTATCAGGCAGTGTTGTGCATTCTCCAGATCCCGGATTGTCGTCAATAAAATCGTCCTCGAACAAGAGAAGCGACAATCAGCTTTCTTCGAGAATTTTAATCGAGATCTATGTCTCTAATTCGGATGCGCATTGAGCTTTTTAGTGAAAAGATCGTGGCGATTCGCTTGCACAACACTGGCCGCAGATACAGAGTTATGTACACATCTTCGATATACGCGAAAGTGTGAAGAGGTTCGAAGCTCCTCCGGACAGGATCCCACTGGGTGTGTAAAAATATCCGACCCCTCATTCACGTATTTATTCGAATGTTCAGCCTTAAGATGATATGTATATTCCGATTCATCGCGATTCGACGTTTCGTCGCTTCTGTTTCCCCTCGCAACGCTACGAAGACGAAGCCACCGTTCTTGCACCGATGAGACGAGCGAACCCCGATCGCCCGCAGAATCACCAGTAGGTACGAAAAGAAACGAAGAGGATGATGGAAACTGAGCCGAGGAACATGCGGTGGGGGGAGTGAAGTGAGATGGTCGATGAATGAGAAGGCGCCAGGCGGGTTCGTTGAAAAAATTATATTTTTTTTCCATTCTGGCACGATTCGTAAACACAACATAATTTATAAATTAACATACACAATCGTCGTCATCAATAATTTACAGAGACCCTCTAGTGAGCGTTTATCGTTTTCCTAACTTGTCCGCCGTTAATACAAAAACATAAACGGAAGGCGTTCCGATAGGGAACGGGAGGGTGAGTCGCGGGCGTCGCGACGCCTCCCGGAGGGAAGCCGTTTTCATCGTCCGTCCGTTTGCTTTTATCATTTCTCAAATTCATCGTTCTAGTACAAAGTCGAACGGGCGGAGGGGAGAGAAGAAGCTCGAGGATACGACTGCACGAACGAAAACGGATTTATTATAAATGCAGGCGCGGCTACGATGCACGCGCGGGAGCGTTTCTTCTCCGCCCTTCCGACGACGAAACACGGCCGGGGTGCGTTTCGACGAAACAAGGAACAAGGATGGGGAGGGGCGTCGAGGGGAGGTTGAATGTAAGAGAACGGGACGAAAAATAGGAAGCTTGACTTGCGAATAGGATAACAAAATAAATAATAGAAGCATTAAACATGATTAATCACTTAACAACGTAACTAGGGGTAATAATTAATAATAATAATTAATAATAATAATATAATAATAATAGAAATAATTATAATCGTACGAATGGCTAAGTGAGTGTTAATAATTACAAGAACAGGTTGTCTGGCACGGCGATCGCTTAATTGCCTGAAGACACGTCGAACGTGTTTCATACATCGTTTCTCCCTTTTTGTCCTTTCTATTTTTTCCCCATCATTCTCTTCGTGTACGTGCGTTAAGTTAAACGGGCTTCTCGCGCAAGAGATTCTCTCAGTTTTAAGGCTGAACCGCGCGATAGACAGCACCCGACACGGAAGCCTCGTTCGAACGAAAACCAAACGTCCTAATAGAGCGCCGAAGCAAAAACCTCCTTCTATTGCTGCATCGACAAGTAGCTGCTTTCGCGAGTGCTACGAAATAGAAATAACAAGGAAGAAAGTACAGGAGAAAAAAAAAAGAATCTTCCCGGGACGCGTGCAGGCGAGTTCGATAGATAGTATTTTCGCGAATACTAAAGCGAAATCGCGAACGCGTCGCGGCGGCGGTTCTCCCGCAAAATTTCGCGACCCACCGAGTCGAGGCCTCCCGTCACGAGGTCCGTCCAGCGCGCGGCCTTCTTGTCCCACCGACAAGCCGCCTACCGAGTAATCCTCCCATCGACAGAGGCAAGCTAAAATGGCAAGCAGAGAGCGACAGTTTCTCCTTAATGGCTAATTACTCGTTCCGTTCCACCTCGAAACGCTTAAACGGTAGACTAATTAGAAAAAAACCTCGGTATACAAAAATACAGATATACATACCCGTGCGCGCGCTCGACTCGCGCACACCTCACCACCGTGTTTCGCGTACAACGCATCTCTCTGCGCGGTGTGCACGTACCTTACGTGTGCGTCTCGCGTGTGCATTCGCGTTGTGTGTCTGTGTGTGTGTGCGTGTTTGTGTGTCTATATGGATGAGCATCGTACGTGTTTTTTACAACGGGAGTGACTCGCGATATTCGTCACTGCCTGTTACCGCGGCCACGAACGGGAGACCCGCTTGGACGGCGGCCGAGTTATGGCAAGGAAAAAGGCAAACGGTCGAGGTTGAGCAAGCTTTAAGTAGTAGATTCCACGCGTGGTCTCCGGCCGATTCGCGAGCTCGCGAAAATTCTGACGGACGCATCGTCGACGATGCTCCGACTGTCCCCAGCATCCGCGAGACTACTATCTACATTGACTAAACGAAACTCTTCCCCGGTCACAATTTCCACGAGAATCATACCCATCCTGCTGGGTAATCTCCGCCGTGGGACAGCTCGGCCGTGCGTCGGAGAAGCGTTCAGTGGCGTTCAGAGTCCCGCCGCGTGGATATCCTTTAATCGAACCGCGAAACGTCCGCGATCGCCAGTGAAGTCGTGAGTATTTTCGAGGGATCGTCCGGGAACGCGATCCAAAGCACCGAGTCGTCGAGTATTTCGTACTTCGCCGGAATACGCTAGCCAACGGATCGATTGCTGTCGATCGGGAACACGAACGGGGTCGTAGTACACGCGTCCGCGCCGTGATTTTCCATGGGAAAACGCGATGCTTAAAGGAGAACCGTGGCTGTCTTCCTCTCGAAGAGGAAGGCAATGTTACTTCGATCCACGTGCCACTAAATTTCTTGGCCTAAAGCTAAATTTTGTGAACAAGACGACTCCGCGTGCACCGCACCTCGATGAAACGTTCACCGATTTTTATTTTATTTCCCCTCTCCGTTCGTTTCCCTGCTCCGTCCTCGTGGACCCTTTCGCGCGGGGTCCCTTCGACGGTGTATAAAAAAATATCTCTCTGTACTCCCGCATACTTCGCAACATTCTCATGCAAATACAATGCGAATAATATTAATAATAATATCAATATTAATAATAATAAAACGCAATAATAATAATATTAATATTAACAACTAATTAACGTTACGTCTAGACGCTTTATTATGCTTTAAGTTTCTTTCTTTTTCAGCAGGTACGGTTACGTTCTCGTTTTACTCTCTCCCCATCGCGAGGAAAACCATCGAGACGGTTCTATCATCGTTTCTCTCTTCTCGTAACTTCGCCCGCGAGCTGGGATTATCCCTCGAGGCTCCCAGCGTGTCAACCGCTTCAGTCACGAGCAACAACAGAATTTCGATAAATATATCACGGCGCCAGTCAAAGAGGAATTTCGCAACGCGCGATAAAGAAACATTCTCTTTCTCGTTCAATCGTTAACAACTAATTGCACCGACGCGAGCCTCGGCGCATTCAACACTCAAACAATCGTCCCGAGGACTGTGTAAAATATCCAGCGTATTACTCTGCGGATCGACGAACTAGCTTTCGAGCGACGACGAACAGGTCTCGAGTGGGACGCCGACGATGTAAAAGTTTCACGGTTGAAATCGAGGCTTCTTCCTAAACACTGCGATTCGAGGGAAAATCGCCTGCGGGATTCGCGTCGCCGGTCGGTTTCTCGATCGATGCGCGACCGGATTCCGGAGCCGATCGTGGAAATTTGGCACAAGTTATCATGTTCGCGAGCGTTTCGCGAGACGTCGGGGGAGGCGGTCTGTCGCGCCGATCGTGTCCCGATTCAAGCACCGTTTTACGCGGCTCTTTACGTCTGGCTGCGCACGTTTCAAGTGGGAATGCTTTCAGATCGCTGAGTTTCAAGTCTACAAATAATCGACTGCGGGAGAGTAGCCACCGTTCAATGCGGGTTGGCCACTAAAAAAGGTTCCAAGAATGATCGCGCCTCCGTCTTTCGCGGGAATTGCAAGCGGGCGAACCTCAGCTACGTCACTTAGAACGGCACGAATTCGCGCAGCAATTTCAAGTAAAAAGGGAAAGAAATGCGAATGACATTGTCCTGCGCGCAGGTGAAAGATTGAATCGATAAATCTCCTCGACTGTACAGCTTCTGCGCGAAACGTCGAACATTTCTGGAACGATCCTCGAATAGCCTTCGAGATACAACAAACAACTCCGGATGATACGCGTCGCACAAGTTGAGAGGAAGCAACGGGGGAAGACGCGAGTAGTTATGGTAATACTGTCGCGAACCTTACAGCTTAAAACGATCGCCATAAGAATTTAAAGACCAACGATTCGACGTTAAGATATTGTATCAGGATAAACTTGACGAAAATATGGGAATACAGCGATAATTAAAAAGCTGTTTAACTCTATCGCGACTGCGAGCCGGTCTCGCGATCTCTACTCCGATTGATATGTAAACCGATCGATCCCTTGCCTTCCGCCGTTGTTCTCTTCAACCCCTGTCCTGTCGTCGACGTCGCCGGGACCTGGGAACGATCAGCTGGTGCCGCTCCATCGTGGCCTGACGTCGTCTTCCTCGAGGTCCGCGGGGAGCCGCGGCTGAGCAGAGTGGTCATCCACCTGGCCGTCGTCATTCGGCCTTGATCGTGGCCGAAGGAGGGACCATATCCTGCGCGAACGTGGGACTGTCCTCGCCAGCGAGGTGGCCAAGCTCGCTCTTGGGTGTATGGACGCTGTCCTCGCCAGCGAGGAGGCCGGGCTCGCTCTTGGGTGTCTGGAGGCTGTCCTCGCCGGCGAGAAGGCCAGACTCGCACTTGGGCGTCTGGACGTCTGGAATTTTGGCGTGGGTCCTCAAGTGCCTGGTGATCATGTCGCGGCGGCAGGCAGCGTACGCGCACTGTGGGCACTTGTAGGGCTTCTCGCCGGTGTGCGTCCTCTGATGAGTGCTGAGGTGGTCGGACCTGCTGAATACCTGGCCGCAGGTCTTGCACGTGTACGGTTTGACGCCGGTGTGCAGCCTCATGTGTCTGGTGAGCATATCGGAACGGGCGAAGCTCCTCTTGCACACGTCGCAGAGGTACGCCTTCGCGGACGCGTCCTGAGGGCCCTGTCTGCGATGCCTCGAGGCCATGTGCTTGGCCAGACGGTCGTGGAGGCTGAACATCTGGCCGCAGACTGGACAGACGTAGGCGACGTCCGCGCCCGGCGGCATCTCCTCCACCACGGGCGACACCTCCAGGTTGTATCTGACGGCGAAGCTCTCCTTCGTCGTCGGGGATGCGACGTCGCCCTTCACCACCGGCACGCTCACCGAGCCCCTCGACACGATGCCGGGCGGCAGTAGCTGGAGGGCCGGCGGCCTGCCGAAGGCCGCAGCGGCCGCGGCTGACGCCATCAGGCTCTTCATCGAGAGGTCCAACGGCGACTCCTGGGGGCTCGTCGTGTCGCTCTCTAGGGAGCCGCTCCTCAGCGGATGATTGGCGAACACGGACCAGGTGGAGAGAGGTGGCTTCTGGTCCCATCCCGGCACCAGGTCCGAGTCCGAGTGACTGCGTCCCCTGAAGATGTCTGGCAGGTACTTGGTGTGCATGTAGTGCTCGAAGCTGTACGACGACAGGGATCCAGGCGTCAGCGGCGGCAGAGTCAGCGGCGTTAACGGGGTGAAGGGTGAGAGGGGTGTCAACGGGGACGTGGGAGAAGGCAGGACCATCGGCGGCGTGGCCGACTGGGAACACTGAATACAGCTGCAGCCCGCGTACTTGGGCGCCGAGGATCTCTGGGGAGGCGGGTGAGATGAATGATCGTAGACGTGATTCGCGTTGTTCCTGTGGTGATGCCTGTGCCGGTGACGATGGTGATGGGGGTGATGGTGAGGATGATGTGGGTGATGATTCTGCTGCTGATCGACGTTGTTCGCGTTCGAGTTCGCGTTCGCCTCCTCCTCGGTGGGCGTCACGGGCTCCTCGCTCTTCAGCCTGAGGGGAAGCAGGCTGATGCCCGACGGCGGGTCCGCCGCCGATCTCGAGGACGACCTTGGCGAACCGAACACGTCTTCCTCCTCCTCGGACGCTGGTCCGCTGCCCTCGAACCTCAACACCTCGCCCTCGGACGGCGAGCTACGGTGCTGCAGGATGTCCACCACCTGGTCCAGCCGCTTCCGCCTGCGGAGATTCCGATGGTTCCGGTTCGCAGTCGCCGCCAGGGTGTTGTTGTTGGTGCAGGAGGGCGGTGGCGGCTTGGCCGGACCCGGGGGCGCGGCTGCAGCGTCCTCCACGGCGCTCTCGGCCATCGTCATCGAGGATGCGCGGCACCCGCCGCCTGGGCCCTTTATGCCGCCTACGACACCCTCGGCTACCACCGTAGTGCCTCCCACCTCGTCCTGAAACAAACAAACCACGACCCTTATTTCTCTTTGCTCTCCTGTCTGATACGCGACGATCAATGCCACTTCGCTTACGGTAAACCAACCGTCGCCCAACTAACCCCTACTCATCGTAAGTACACTAACTGTCCCGCTACTTTTAAGTTTAAATACTTGATCTTGGTAAACTCTAGGTAGGAAAGTCGAAGGTGCTTTTGACATGACTGGATATGGTAAATGTCCCAAAATGTGGACACTAGTGCAAATAATATTGATTATTACATTTAATATTCGCTTTATCTATAATAGAACTATTTTATTTAATTATTCAAATATTTAATGAAATGTATACATATACATATTTTTCTCGGTAAACTGGAACCTAATACTCGTAAAGAAAATTAATTTTCTTGAACTCTCCAGTTTACACCATTTTAGTATTTCTCTTATCTGATTTACTAAACAGTCGTTACTTTCTCTTAAGCGAATATTATTAATAATGTTTAGTATATTGCTATAACTAATACATTTTTAGAAAAATGCTACCTTGTAGTATTATTCTTTGATTGAATAATTAAAATTAAAGTTTGTATTAGTTTTTTATCCACATGTCTATCTACTGGTACAGAGCAACTTCGCAACGGCCCTAAACTTGACCCATGTGTGCAAACTGTGAAATACGTATTTTTGCCACAATAATAAAATAATTACTTAACAGCTTAGCAATTACTACTTAGTATTCTTGTTATCTTGTTTCACTGGTAATATTTCATTCATGTGTAAAATTCGTCTGTTATACGTGAATACACATAACCTTAAAACTATTCATTCAATAATAGATTCTGTTTACTCAAGTTTGTTTGTGCCAAAAGAAAAAACTGTTGTGTTGTTTTTTTTATTCAATTTCCCTAAAAAACGTCCAAATTACTGATGTTTTGTAAAATCGGGACACCAGGACATGCTAAGTAATTAAGCTGTCCAAGTATTGGGCCATTGAATTTTCAATATTTTACAAAATTATTCAATCTAATAATACGTTGTTTTTTTATAAATCGACTAACATAAATAGAAACTTCTCCAACATGTTTCCGCCGTACCTTAACGATCAAAGTATTGGGACATTTATTAAAGAATTTCCAATTCTTGCAGCTAAGCTCGCACTAATTAATCCTACTCAACCCCGGAGCGTGCGATCCGTGTTCAAGAATCCTAAATAGGTATACGATGTTTTCATTGAACGCGCGGGTGTATGGGATGCGGGGGTCTTTACGTTGCGCAGCAACACCTCTGTAATCTCGGTTATTGTTAAATTACAGCCTCTACTCTGCGCGCTCATTTCCGATTGCTTATGAAATCGCTGGATACGCGTAATTTCATGAATCATCCTCTTAGCGTCGGACCCGCGGACCAGCTCTCCTCCGTGCGCGCGGTACACTTACCGGCGCTTATCTTACGTTATCTGCTCTACGAGCGCCATTACGCGCTGCGAGGTAGAATCGGCGCGCTATTAGTGGCGGGGGTAACCTTCCTGGCCGCGTTATCGTCGCTTACCGAATCCACGCGGCGCAGCAGGGGCGCGAGGATGAGGCAGGAGGAGGCGAGGATCCTCGATCGTGACGGGTATCGGTCCAGGTAACGGGGGTAGGAGCGCGACGCCCAACGAGAATGAGAACTCGGCTCGAAGTCGTAGTAAATCACCATTAACGCGTCCGCCTGCTTTCCGCGGCGAGACGGTGCCGGCTGGCCATCTGTCATCGAGCCCGGTGCAGCCATTAGATAAAAGGTGAGACGATCGCGCGATCGATTCCGCTTACGAGACCGCACCGATGACGCGATTCAGCGCGATCGGCCGCACGCGTCGCTACACGTGTTCGCGTGCGCGCGACCTCGATGACGTTTTTATCTCGCTACGCGCCGTTTTTTCTTTTGTCTTTAACATGTTAATCGAAATTGGGAGGGAGTAAGTTATATACGGGGAACCCGTGATCGCTGGCGCGGGGTAATAAAACGACCGATCGATGTGGCTCGAATCGCCGATATCCGAATGCAAATGCTGGTGGACCGTGAGCAAGCGAAAATCCCACTCGCGCCGCTTAGTCCTTCTCTGTCCGTTTATTTTAATGCGCCCGCGGACCACACATACGCTCGTCCCGCTCGACGCGACAACGGCACTTTGTCATAAAACCACGTGTAAGCCGGAGAGGTGTATCCGGCCGGGGATTTGAAATTTAAATAGCGCGCGGCGACGGCGCACACCGAGCGCATGAATCAACGTATACAAACGATGAATCGAGCTGGATTCCTCGTTTTTCGGTGCAGGCGACTTTCCGCGGCGAGGGAGAAGTTGCCGGACTAGTCCGGGGACTCCATTAAATTCGTAATATCGCTTGTCAGCTCGCCGATCGCGAGGAATTTGTGATTGTATCGCGCGTGGCTCAGCGATTCGCTAGGTGACATATCGCGAACATTTAGAAGCTCGGAACGCTTCTGTAGCCAGTTTCAAAGGTCTAGAGAAAGCCTGGCAAGAGGCAGCTCGATTATCCAAATTGCCGGCTGTAAATTGGCCGGAGAAAAGGAAGGTTTGAATGTTCGACCGCGATTTCATTGCGACGGTTCTACGTGAAACATGTTCTCGGCTGTTTCGCGCGGATGAAACGCGCCGCCCAGCTCGGCGCGCGTCGATACGTTCGACGGAGACGATTTTCCAGCACGACAATTAGCCTCGTCCGCGGAATAGAAATTCGCGTTCCCAGAAGGCGAGGCCGCGACACAGATGTCCCGGCGAAGACTTTCCAGCGATTCGAGCCCTATTACATTCCAGCGCGTACGCGGGCAGTTACGCGCTCTTCGAAATCGATTTGATCCCCGAGTTCCTCGCGCCGACTCCGGATCCTTTCATGGCGAAACGGTCGAATGCCTGACCAGTATTAACGCGGAAAGCGCGCGGAAGCTTGCGGTAACGCGCGCTGAATTACGAAGAAATCCGCTCACGTGCCTCTCTTGCGACACCGTTCTCGCGGCCTTCAACTTTACGCCTCCACAAGAGTTAGCGAAATCTTGTCGGAAGAGCGGAGATGGGAGAGCGCTTCTGTGGATAGGAACTTGTGCCAGTCGGTGGGAATAACAGCGACGAAAGTAAACGTAAGAATGTTTGGAAGCTGAGTTCTCGAAATAGGGCAAAGATGTAATAAATCTGAAGATCTTAAGTGTTCCTATTTAGGTGTTCCTAGGTTCGTCGATTAGAACTAGAATAGAAAGAGTGTTGTGGCAAAGCGTCGCTTTGGTTGAAGGTTGTAAATCTTCACGATTCTTTGACCACTTCTCCTGCACTATGATACCGTGCAAGAGCCCAATACTTTAAACTGATAATTCAAATGAAAAGCAACTGATGGGGGTGATTGAGGGAAACACCGCACACAATTTAAACACAATGCTTAGTCTATATTTGGATAAAACTCAATAACAAAAATATGATCGGAGATGTTCACATGTCTACACGATGTACAAAATGGTATTACACGTATTCTGCTCGCAAGCAGAGCTCGATGTATCGTAGTGTGACTCTAAAATGCTTCTCCCGTCTACGGCACATTCGCTCGCGAACGATGACTCCAAACTTTCAGGCAGGGGTGGAGTCTTAAGGCTACAGGGATGACAAACTAAACTATTGGTGGAGTTATAACAGAGAGGTGGTAAAATAAACTGTCTATTGGCGGAGGCGTGTCAATAGCAAGGATGGTTGTGAGACTGACACTGTAACTGACTGAGGTTTGACACTGTTCTGGAAAAGATCTCGATACTTCGGTAACGAATTTATGACCTCAAGATGGTGTATTAGCAACAGTCGAAATACGCCCACGCGAGGCCATCCGAAAGGACACTTAACCCCTGAGAACCTTAGTTCCGGCCTAGGCAATAACTCGACCTCGAGAATAAATGGTTGGACAACAGCCCTACTACCCTTGAGCTGACGAACATCAGACGCGTATCCTTTAACTTAAACACGACGATGGCCCTGTCTAGCTTCAATGGCTCGATGTTTTGCACTTTCTCTTCTCAACGAAGAGATACGATATATATTTTCGCTACCATCGTCACGTCCTATATAATTGAAGTGTCTCGATGGAATCGTGGATCTACCGTGCAAGCCTCAACAAATCGGCGACAATCGCGGCAAGGAGCTCCCGTGCGATATTCATAGCGCATCAAAAGTGTTGATCGTGGATCTACATTGTATCGTTCGCGTCCCACTGCGCGAGCGTTCATTTCCAACGGCAGATACACCTCCGGACCAGGAGGAGCAGCGAGGAACGGTCGTATCGGTGCAATCTCCTTTGTATCCCTCCCGTCGATGGACTCCCATTTTCCGTGGCAGATATTCCGTGGCCATTCGACGCAATATTCGTATCGGGCATCGAAAGATCCGCGGCGGATAGCGAGTCTCACGGCGGTCTTCGGCCCGTCCCTGTTCCTCCTACCGTGATGATCGTTTTCTTGTTTCCTTCGTTCTCCCTTTTCCGTTGCCACGGCCGGCTGGTACGGTCGGTAGAATCTCGCAGAGAGAAAGGGCCCCCGATGATCGGTCGTAAAACGTAAAGGGGACTCGTAAACGGAGTGAAAAGATGTCAGAACGTAAAAGCCGAGAACAGGTCCCCGACGAGGAGGTGTGGGCGTACGTTGCCTGCCATCCTCTCCTCTCCGTTCGCTGCTTCCTCGCCTTCTATTTCTGCCCTCCCTTCCTGCGTTCGTCTCCTTCTTCTTCCTCCTCCTCCTCCTCGCTGTTCCTTTTGCCTCTTCTCTTCGCGACATCGAGAGAAGAGTCCCCTCCATCGAGCGATCATTTCAAGCAGTCCGCTCGCAGGCACCGGGAGATCGAGAGCCGAGCGAGAGGAGTTTCGTGAAACTCGAGAGGCCGTTTCTCGGCGTCCGCTACCTTTCCCACTCCTCCGCGGACTTTATCCCCGATACTGTCTGTCGAAGGGCATTTAGGAAAGCTTAATGGCCGGTCGGTTGCGTTTTCAGGCTGATTCGCCCGGACGCGGCGTGGCGTCGGTGTTCGAAGAAATCGCCACGGCGACGGTGGTGTCGCTTTGCGTCACCGATTATGTAACCAGATTACCGTGTTTCATTAGTGAGGAGAAACTTAATAGGATCGTTGGATAGGTACCGCCGAGTCCGATCCTTCAGATTTCTCGTGGTAGATAAAACCATGGGGCGAGGAGGAGGTGGGGACACGAATCGATCCAGGCCAGCCACGAAGAAGCTTGGAATCCCGGGGACGCGATTTCGATTCGCGTCGGTAAACCGCGGACGCAACTACGGCACCAGGGGAATTTGCAGGAGGGCCGAGAGAGGATCATCGGTGAAGAATTCCAGCAGGAATGCCCTCGGGGAGGCACCTGTAACCGCGGCTCCACGGCAGAAACAGAACAGGTTGAGACATGGGCGTGGGTGGAGCGCTTGATCTTTCTCTCCCGCACGATCTGTCCATATACCGGGTGCTCCGTCCATCTGGCGATGGATTCGAACTGCTCGCGAGTATGTACTTTCAATAAACATTCCCATAAAGTGCTCTCAGCACTGTTTGTTCTAAAGTCAACAGATGGTACTCGACGTGTTTTATCTGGTACGCAAAATGAACATTAGAAATTTAATCTTCCTTGCTCCCCAAATCTCTGAATTTCCGTCAAATCCTACAAAATCACGTAGGAAATCTACAACCTCTGTATTTACTTGGTCTTCCTTTCAACGATGGCTTCCAAGTGACTTCTCAAGTTCTCTCGCCCGCATCGAAGCAAGAACACTTCTCATCCGCGGCACAAGGGCTGTTGTCACGTATTCTGCTATTGTGCGTCGCCCGTCGGTCGCCTCCTCCTATGGTAGCCCGCATGGCGAAGCTCGCGTGGCAAGATACCATCGACTGCCCCGAGTTAATTGGACAAACGCGAGAATCGCTGGTTACATGGTGCAGGCTGAGGTGCGAACAAGGTTGTCGGTGCGTTTGAGAGCGGCTCGAAGCTGTCGCTGGGATCGTCCGTCCACCGTTCCTCCTTCGGAAAGGAAAGAGTGGCCTTAGGGCAGGCAGGCTCGCCTCGGTGGCGGTGGGACCCCGGCAAACTGCTACCAAAAAACCAGACGGGCTACCGAAGAGAAGCCGATCGCTGGTATCTACATAGGCCACGGGTAGAGAAACCGTCCACCCGTATCTCTTCTACGGGAACAGGATCAGGAGTCAGAGATGCGTCGATCGCGCCAAGTGCAGTGTCCAGCTCTGATCGTCGCGAGCGTCGAGCACTGATCGCGATTATAGAATTCCACCGAAGGAGCCTTTTGAGTTCGTGATCTAGAGTCTAGATCTTTTGAAGGAGGCTTTAAGACTTCAGATGTAGCTTTTGGGGATTATCTATAGCTGCTAGATTATATTAGAATGGGGTAGTCTAGGTATTTCCGTCTTTCAGCTCATGTATATTTTATCATTTACCAAAGGGTGCCCACCCGTATATAATCAATAAATAAATAAATAAATAATTGTGAAAAGAATTGAGGATTCAACCAGCCTATTGTTAGGTAAACATCTTCGAAAGCGAAAGCCTCTGTAACCTCCAAACTCTCGCTCTCGTTTAGCATATCGATCGACTCTCAGCTAGTTTCTAAGACGACACAGTATCCCCCCAGTCTATTTTTCCTGTTCAGCTTCAATCACTCCCTTAGACAGGGCAAATGTAAGAACGAAAAAGAAGCGTCTATGAAAGCTACAGAACATCTGTCGCGCATTTTATGGATAGGTACCTACGTTTTATAGGATCTGTGAGAGTAGCACGACAGATTTTATCGTTGCTAGGAAATTACCGGTTATCGGCGGGGTGATTGACGACCCCCCTTCGAATATCGAACGGTAATTAAACAGGAGGTAATTTGTGCACCGCGAAAGGGAACGCGAGTGGTTGACAGGACAACTAGACCTGATTTAAAAAGCTACACACAGACGTATGAACCTTCCTCCTGTCACCTTCCATTTTCCCTTTCCCCTCGCCGGATGGCAAGCGCAACGTTTGATCCACGGGGGTTGCGAGTATTGCCTGTCCCGCGGCTCGGGCCGCAGGCGAGTCGAAAAATGTCCGACGGCGACGCTGGCAAACAGCACTTTCGGCATTTTTCAATCGCGACTCATCGGCCAATAAATAACGCGCGATCGTCGCCGTTCCCCGAGAGATGCAAAAACCGACTATCATACTTAACGTCACCAGGGAATGGTTGTAAGTATTTTATAAGGCTCGTGGAGCGCCATCGTCCGTTCCCTCCCCGTCCCCGTCCTTCTTTCGCTCGGTGGTTTCTTTTCACGAGCGATATTCCCCCGGCGAGGGGGCCCGACGAGCGAGAGAGGCTTCTTTTCCACGAAAACCTGTCGCCCCGGCGTGGTCCTTTTTCTCCGACACCGGAGCGACGACTCGGGCGACGAGTCAGTTGCAGGTTGATCCAGAAAATCCCCGCACCGGTCCCGTCCGACGCGCACGCAACGCGTCCTAGGCTCTTACGATGCGCCCGCCGGTCGGGCCTGATTTCACGCGCGCGACACGTCGTCACGATCCACGCTGCCCATTAATTACACTGCGAGCCGTGGATAGATCGCGACGATAGCGAAATCAATTTACTTAACTCTTTGCCTGTCGCTTTTTCCAACGATATCCGGTGCAACAATTGCTTCGGCCGCGTGGAAGGGATGATTGCTATCCGGGAGAAGGATCTCTCCGGTTGCTTCGTTAACACCTTTGATGGAATATAATCCGGTGCCAGGTGGTGAGGCCACAAATCAGACTCGAAGCGCAGAAACCAATGAATGATATCCAGCAAGCGGTGCTGTCAAGCTTTCGAGGATTCACCGTACGATCCCTCCTCAACTGTTTTTCCTCTCCGCTTTTTATGATCGAGCAATCATCGAGAGGACACGTTCCCCGATGACTGAGCGAGCGGCGCGGCGACAGGTAGCGACCAAATCACGATTACAAGATTGTACAGCACAGGCCCCCTCCTTACGATCTAGTTAGCGCGATCCGTCGATCCGATTGGCGTGTAATCGATTGGTCGACGTGGTTGTAAAGGGACGCTGGGAATCCGCTGAATCACTCTGCCATCGGGACGACCAGCCGATGATAACGGCCGATGCCCTGCTCTACTGATTGTTGATGCTACGAACACGAGTGGACTAGACGACGTTATCCGTGGCTTAATAAGACGTCAATTCTCTTCTCAGCGATTCAATGACGCGTCGACATCTCGGCGCTCTCGCTTTCGAGCTAGCGACGCCTTGGTTTCTTTTTCTCTTCAAGCGCAGGGAGCAAGAGCGTGTGTATAGCTCCTTTTCAATGGTTTCTGGCAGGACCTTCGAATTTATGAAATCCTTTTACTTTGTGGAAAGGCTACGAAGAAGGGAAGTGTCCCCAAGAAGCTTCAAAAGGTTTGAAGTCGTTTGAAACGATCGAAATTCAGTCTGAAATTCACAAAGCCAGTATTATCCAATACTAACGAACGTGCTAGTATTCGATCCCATTGTAAACTGCTATACAATCAACATATTTTTCCCGGATTCCAATCCAATTCCTCAGCAGTCCCAACCAAGCACAGGGATCGACCTGAACGCGAAGCGCCGACCGCAGTAATATACGTTTCCCAGTTCATCGACGATCAAGTCGATCCCATCCCGGCTCGATCCAATCCCCGCCTCGACTCATATACTCCCGCGAGGCGTTATTAACTTATCTCCATTTCCGTTCCTCATTTTCCCGTGGCGCGGATGTCCCCGCGGTGGGGCGCGTGCGCCGCGGATCCCGGCAGTTCGCGCGTTAATATTTAACGCGTCATTTCGTTCGCCGCCATGCGAGATGGATGAGGCCCGATACGACGTTCTTATTTAAATGCCGGGGACGCTGAACCGCCGCGTAATTATTTAACCGGCGCTCCCTGCCATTAGAGAGCGAAGGATGGGGAGGAAGAAGCGCGAGGACGCGCGCTTCGGCCTGGAGCCGCGCGGCGCCGTTGAAAAGGCTCTCCTCCTGAAGCGATCGTTATCGGTAGGCGAATCTCCTCTCGCGCGCGCTCTCTCTCTCTCTCTCTCTCTCTGTCTCCGTCTGGGCGGATAGGCAGCTTCCAGTCGTTAGTCGGTCGACCACGGTTGACATCCTCCCGTGACGCGAACGGAGCCCTCTGGTAATTAAACTCTCGCGATTTCCCCCGTCGACGGCGTCGAGTTTTTACCGTTCGCGCCATCCGCCACCCTCCGACAGCCCGCCTCTGACGCGGCTTGCACGGGGAATCATTAGCGATCCCGCCACTCGAGCACGGAATCTAAAAACGAACCGGCGCGCAGCGGCAGCTGAGAATCCGCGGGCACACGCGCCTCCGCTGCCAGCCCTTTCGTCGATCGAATCACCTGTACCGGCTGCGGCAGTGATTAATGCGGGTGGATTTTTCGTTTCCGTGATTACCCGCGCCAACGGGCGTCCACGGGATTCCAAGCCTCTGATGGCTTTCGTGTGCGATGCGATAGACACTCACTTATACGTGACAATGGGTATCTAGGTATGTATTGGGGTATTAGGTCGGTGTGAAAGTTTGTTCGCTTTAATGAATGAAAGTCTTTATTAAAAGTAAAAATATATTCCAGGTTTTTTAATCAAAGTGTTTCTTTAAAAATTGACATTTCTGTACACCTATCACGTAACAGTGGGCGAGGGATTTTTTTAACCGACCTACCGAATATATGTACCTAACTGGTTGTGGAAATATTTGTAATGGGAACCGAGATGGACCTTGTACTGTTAAAGATGATGTTCAGTCTTCCACCTACTATTGCAACAAGAATCAATAGTAGGTGGACAATATATTTAAAAAAAACACCCACTGCATAGATATTTATATTTCTTGATTTTTATTTTATTTTGTGAATTTTGAAAATCTAAGTTTAAATTCGTTATCAACAGGCAGCAAAATCCCTGCTAAGAATTGTTTAAATTCCACGAAATTGTGTTCTGTTCTTGTTTTATTTTATTTTATGTTAGTTTATTTTTTTTTAATTTTATTTTATTTTACTGTATTTATTGTATTTTATTTTAGTTTAGTTTACGTTATGTTATTGTATATATTTTATTTAATTTTTTATATAATATCGTTATCTTTGTATTAACTAGCTTCAGACTCTGTACACTAATGTGTTTTTCCCGTTGAATTAATAATAATAATAATAATAATAATAAATTATCGGTCTGACATAAAAATCCGTACATCGAAATGTGTGGGACTGTGGGCTGACGCGTTAACGATGATATTTCACTTCTTTCACCACCCATATCTCAGAAACTAATTGTCACCTCAACTTGAAAATTTCGTGTGATTCATATCTAATCATACAATATCGTTTGGCATAAAAATCAGTTTCAAAATCGTGGGACCAAAAAATTGCGAAAAAGGCCTCATTTTTTAGTCACTCTTTTGATTATCTTTTATCTTTTGATTCGTTTGATTATCTTTCCAGCGAACCTGAATTTTTAACGAAACGAAATCGCACGCAAGAACGCGAACAGCGAAACGTGGACGTCCCCAACTGGACGCGCGATTGCGCTCGGCAAATGAACATCTCGTTCGTTTAACATTTGCTCCAGCTCGCCTATTTGCTCTCGATTCTTTGCGTCACCAGAGCTAGAGCATTCCACGAACTAATAACATTGACCGCGTAACATCAGCATCGTTTGCGAGCGGTTTTACTTCGACCAGCCGCGGTTTGATAATGCGACGAGCCTCATAAAATCCTCTCCGCGCGCAGATAACGCTGGCTGTAATAACCTGGTACGTGAAACTTTCCTACATCTCGATTCCAGAAGCCCAGCAGCTTGAAAGAGAGGCTCCTGATTCCTGGAAGGCAACAGGTTCAATGGTAACAAGGAGATAGTGTTTTATGGAGGTGAACGCGTTGAAAGCGTTGCCTTAATTGGCAAGTGAAACTCAAATTTTAAAACAGAACCTGAAGCATGTTAAAACGGTGGAACAGAGAGTATCGAAGGAATGCCTATGACGAATTAACACTGTAAATGCCGGTCTGTGGCATTTCAGATTTTTGATAGGACTATAAAAAAATGAGAAAAATAGATCGCCATATTCATTTGTAGAAAAAAAGTAGTGGTTGCATTATATTTCTTTATAATTTGAATTTTTTCTTATTACACCTACACTTCTTCTGACAGTAAAATGGAAAATACCTTCTTCCTTCGAACAAAATTTTCATTTCCACAAAACATCACGAGCCACCAGTAACCCACATAGTATTCTTTCCGTCTCCCCTGCTCGTAGAAAAAGTTTTCCGCAGGACTAAAGATTTTTCGAAACAGTTGCCAGTAATGCAGCAAGCTGCGCAAACCAGTCTCGGAGTCGCATCGGAAGAACCGTGGCACCGCAGTGCAGCAGGACTGCAGAGAGTGCGGGCACACGGGACTGTAAGTACGCGATGCTGGCTGCTACACAGTCCACAAGCCTTATGAGCATGAATCCCGAGGAACGTCGGGACGAGAAATATTCGAGAGACATGGGAAGAAAGTGGACGAGGTTCGCGAGCGTGTCGATCGCAAAGGAGCCGAGCGAGGAAAGCAGCCGGCGGCAACGATCCCTGGGAATCGAATGAAGAGCAGACGAAGTAACTCGTCCAAACCGTGACGAAGTAAATAACCTACTTGGGGCGGTTGATGTTCCACTGGAACGTGGAATAAAGTGTACCCCGGCGAGGAGAGCCGCGGACACCGCGATGCTCGCGAGAATCCACCGTGAAGAGTGATTCATGGAGGCCGATCTCCCAACGTTCAATTCCGCGGTACATTTTCGCTCGTGGATACACGGCGCGCAGAGGGAATCTGTGGTAGCGTCCGCGCGAGGAACGTTATCACGTAATTGAGAGTTAATTCGAGGCTGACAGGCGACGATGTAGCAACGCGTGGGCGACTCCTCCAGCCGGTCTCGTATTTTCGTACGGCGCGGTTGCACGCAACCAATTGCTGGAACGCGGCAGACGTTCCGCAGCTTTCTGGTAACACTGTACCGCTGCGAGGCGTCTCGAGGAAGGTTGCAAGGGTGTAGGTACATCCCGGTCGATCTTGGCGTAAAGGGAGCGGGGGAAAGTGCAGGTCACGAGAGAAAGTATTCGAGCGAGGCATAAAAGTATCGCTAATAACGATAAAAAGTAACGCGGCGCGGTTTAACCATTTAGCTACCATACCGTTAGACAACGCCATTTATTACCCGATCTCTCTGTCTCCTTCGCTCGGCTCGGCCGCGCCGACAGCCACTCCGTAATTTCCTCGGCCGTTACCGATAAATGACTGATTTAAGCTAATTCCAGCGAGGCATTAGCCTAATAACTTATCCGCGACGTGTCCGCGTTCGGGCAGAAACCATTTCTGGCGGATCGAAATGATAATAAGAAGGGGGCTACATAGTGGCTCGTAAGGTAGAACCTGGAAGAGGCAACCAGTCACCTGGGTGCTTTTTGTCCACTACCGGTGACTGCCGCGCGCTCCTAAATCCCTCGGCCCTCTCGGTGGATCGCCGTGCGCCGGAGCTCTCGTAAAAAGATGAATAGGGAAACGAAACGAGCGGCGGAAGAAAGAAACTGTAGGTGTAGCCAGAGGGCGATGGGAAAATTGTTAGGGAAGGGGTAGAGGAGCAGAAGGTAGGAAAGAAAAGGGGAAGAAAATAAAAGCCGAGCGGGGGAGAGCAGGAGAGGGCTCGAGGCCGAGGGAGAAAGAAACAGAGAGATCCGTGGCTTGGATAGGGCACGTTCGCCGGTTGCAGGCCCTGGCTGCGCGCCTTAATAGAAACACCCACGCCCTCATTATGCGGATATCGTAAACATTCCCCTCATATGCGGAGCAGCGATCTCCCGTATGCAAATCCTCAACCTCCCGCCTCTCTATTTCCCTGTTTCCCTCGCAGCGGTGGAGCAGTTTGCACGCCATCGCGTAAAGCAGTCCCGCGGCAGCCCAGCTCGTTGCGTATCGGGAGTCGCTGGAGCAGAGAACGTGCAAGGCAGGCAGGCAAGCCGGGGAACGCGGCCACCGCACTTTAGTGGCTATGGCCTCCTCTTTGATGTCAGCCCCCGCACTTAACGAGCCGAGCCACCTAGGCGAACGCGGCCCCGTCGCGCCAGCTTTTCCCTTCGCGCAAAATAATCGCCCCGCTATGATTCGCGAAACGAACCGCGTCGCGAGGGATCCCTGTGCGGCGCGGCGCGGCAGCGAGACGAGGCAGCCTCTACCGCGGATGAATTACGACCCGTTGGATACGTAGCACGATTAGGGGCCAGATTTATTGGATTCCCGCGACACGGTGGCTGTCGTACGGGCTCCAGGGGACAGATGGAGAAATGGCAAGCGGAGACTGACGATGGGTGGTGTGCCAGGAATGCGGCAACAGCGCTGGGATTTTTAGGCAAACGGAACCTCTGACTTAATGGCAGATGTAACTCAAGCGAAGTCAAGGATTAAGCTCGATACAGCTTTTCTAAATCGCCACTTCTAGTATGTACACCTGGTATAATGCTAAAAGACAGCTCGATGACTTTTCCACTCCACAGCTCGATCTCGACTGTCTTCTTGAAATCATACCTATAAAGAGAACTCATTCAACTCAACAGGCAACCCGAAGAGCCACTCGATCTCTTTTCCTAAACACTACTCGCTCGCACCTGACGCGCGCCTAGTTCCTTCACCCTGCTTTTCTCTCGCTGGTTCGCACACCAGTGGGACACCTCTTCTGTTCTGAAAGAAGATTCCATAGCAGCCTGGGTCATTGGTGTCCACGACATTCGATGCTATCTACTCTAGTGCCAGACAGATACGAAGCGGTATGTTAATTGGATGTAATGGCACAGGCGCAGGCATACCAGGGAAAACTTCTCAAGCTTTAAAAAGCTTACGGCTCACGCTGCCCCAGATGACCCAACGGGAACGTATATTTTCCTCCGGGCTCATTAAACCCGCGACTTTTCCTCCCCGCCGCATGAACAGTCACGCGTGAAGTTTCGTTTAATAACGGAGTAACGCGCCCATGCAGATCGCGATTAGCATCGAGCTACAAATAAGAAAATGCCAGGTAATTGCTGTCGCGATGCAAGTTTACATAAGCACGCCCATTATTATCGACGAGCAGGTGAAAACAAACACCGCGGAGCAACGGTGAGCCGGTATAAATCAAAATTACGTGCGCGAGTACTGAATACCGGCCGCCGCCCCTCCCGTGGAAATTAATTATACGCGCTGAAGGAGCAGCTCGATCTCGGCTAATCCCTCCAGCTCATTTAATATCCATCGTTCCCGGCGCAGCCGCGTTTACAAGCCCATTAACCGTTATTTAGTGTCGCGGCCGGCGAAACTTTCCGTCGACGGAGCGGGTTCGTCGCGATTAGAACCGAGACACGATGCCCTGGGACGAGCGAGTATCGTGTCGACGATTTAGTAGCATCTGCCGCGTAATCGCTGTCGGATATAACCATGCTCGCGCGATGATGAAGAGACAGCCGCGTGCACTTTGTCCCGAGCGGCTTGCTTGCTTTCCACCCGCGCGGCCAGTGCGTTGGGAACGGGGACGGTGCGGGCTTGAGAGAGAAAGAGAGAGAGAGAGAGAAATGGGGATGGATCGAAGGAGGAAGGCATTTCGAGCTGGAGCAGGATGGTGCGATAGAAGGAGAATGGGAGAAGGAGCCGAGTAATAAGCCGGCAGACGATGATGAGTGGCCGGTGCAAATTAGCCAGCACGTAAAGTAACCACCCCCGACGAGACGGTGAATAGCGGGCAGAAACGAGGGGGCAGGGACGCAATATTGCACGGGGCACCGTTCGAGCCTCGAGTAAAAAGGGCCCACCTCGACGACCGACCTTCGAGCCCTTAATGAACGTCGCGTGTCGCGTGCCAAATCCATCTTTCCCGACCACGGACGTTAAGACCTGCGAGGGCGCTCGTTGCGAGTAAATTAGCTATTAATTTTCGGCGCTGTTCAATGTATTCATTGTTTGCGTTCGCGTGGAAATTCGCGCGGATAGGTTTCAGAACGCGGCTGTCCTTCTCACAGGAACAGGCGACGACTGATTGTCACGGTGCTGCCTCATTAGACATCTTTTCGCCGCTGTTGTTTCCGTGTTTGTGTTCCGTGCGAATGCAAATGCAGGAAAATACTCGGAATGGTTGCGACGTCGCTCGTTTGTAAACTCCGTCAAGGCTGCGACACGCACAAAACTCCAGCGAGCATACCACGAGAACGCCTGTGCCGCCAATTTAACAGAACCGTTTAAATCGCGATCACGTCCCGCTCGCTTGCCAATCCTGTCGATGCTAAACGCGGCAGGAATCGCGAGCGCGCAGAGTCAAGTGCACCGGGCTCCAAGGAAAATGGAAATTTCCAATTAGAGCCGGCCTAACGGGGCCGATTAATTAACGCGGCACAACCACCGATCTGACCCTTTTAATGGTCACGCTCGTTGAGCCTTCCTTTTTACCACCGACGTGGAAAAAGGAAAGAACCCCGCGACGAAACGGGCTCGGTAATAGAAATAGAAACTGATCGACAGGATACGGGATTCCACGTTTCGCGGGGGAAAAGTGTAACTGCCAAGTCGTCTGTTTACGCTTCAAACTTTTGTCCAAGCACTTTTATCTCGTTTATTTATGAGCTGATAAGGCCAGATAATAAACACGGATTTTAATCAGGTGCCGAGTCGCTGATCAGCATGTCCGACGTGCAGATCGGTGGCTCGGTCTTACTTCCTCGTACGCGAGGTGTCCCACGAATTGTTACGTGTCCCGCAAGCCGTGCAGGATTCGTCGCGCGGATCCGCCGAGGAATTTCGCGACGCGCGAACGTTACGTGCGTGCGTACCACGTCGAAACAGCGAGCACGCGACGCGCGTGTACGCATTTCCGGAATTTTGTTATCGTTACATTCCTCCGATCGAGCACGCACGAGACGCCGCGAAACGTCGAATCATCGCTTTTATTTTTCACTCGAGGCTCGGCTCGACGGCGAATTTCACGGCCGCGTACGTTTTTTCAGAAACGTTTGCATCGGCAGAGCTGCGCAGCGGCGTCAGAAAATCTCTTAAACACAATTTCGCCGCGTTAAAATCAGCATACTCGGACGTTTACATCCCGATGATTATGTATCGGTAGCGTTACGACAAAAACACCGCTGAGTAAAGCGAAAGAAATACGCCTGACATAGAGCAGATGTGGTAATCGCTTTCGAGCGTGTCCAAGTTCACCGCGGGGAATGTTTATTGTCCGACACCCAGTAGGTATATAAATAACAACGAGGACGCTAATATCGAAATATTTTATTCGCGTCGCGGCATTGAAATACGACCAATTTCCAGGACTGGTTCTCGGTAGTTCCTCTGGCGCTGGCGATGCAAATTGCATTTTCTTCGCGAAATTCTGTGTGATCGAACGATTCTACGAGGGTAAGAAGGAACATGGTAGCGATTTATTCACACCGATGTTTCCACAATTCTCACGGTTCGTGAGACGTTGAGAAGTTTATTTATGGACATTTAGTTCAAATCGAGAAAATCGCGCATCGAGAGAATACGTGCTACCTACTAAATTTTATTTAGCGGAGAGCGAGGCTGCGAGGATGTATAGGTGTTTGTGTAAGTGTATCGGTGAAAAACAGAGGACGTAGTCGTGGAGAGCCAAGAAAGCGAGGCTGAAAAAGATCGACCGGAAAAGGACTTCCCCGGTGCGGTCTCGAGCAAAACACTGAACAGGGCAGGGACACGCTCCGTTATGCGAGCTTAATGACATTAAACGCGATACTGTCTTTCATCTGTATCCACTGGCTTCACGGACTTTCGCGGACCACAGCTAAACGCTCTTTTCCAGTCCGTTCTGAGAATAACAATTTCGTGTGTAACGAGATAGAACGCCATGTACGACCATCGACTAATTCTCTTTGTACCCGGCACCAAACCCTCCTCTCCATTATTTCTTATTACACATCTAATTTACACATCTAACTATCATTAGCGCATTAAAATCTGATTGGTCTTTTTAAGACCATAGGTAACTACGATTACAATACCTTTAGCAGTATTCTTAGCATAATTTATTTGTTCTTTCCGTCTTGTTCTAGTCCGTGTAGTTTCACTTTTTACTTTACATCTTATTTTGCTTTTTACTTTGCTTCTTATTTTGCTTTTTACTTTGCTCCTTACTTTGCTCCTTACTTTGCTCCTTACTTTACTTTTTACTTTACATTTTACTTTACTTTTTAAATTACTTTTTACTTTACTTTTCTTACTTTACTTTTTACTTTACTTTACTTTTGTAAAAAGAAGGAAATGTGTTTTGACTGTCATGTTTGTATCCATCAGAATTCCTCTATGTTCCCTGCTAGAGCTTCAACGGCTGGACCGATTTTGACAAATGCGGTAGCATTAGGTTCGTCTTAACAGTTGGAGTAACATAGGTTGTATAGAATTAAAATCGACCTCGACCCACGTGTGCAACTAAATAATTTGCTTTTTACTTTACTTTTTACTTTGCTTTTTACTTTACTTTTTACTTTATTTTTTACTTTACTTTTTACTTTACCTTTTACTTTACTTTTTGCTTTAATTTTTACTTTACTTTTTACTTTACTTTAGTATTATTCCCACGTTTAGCGTTGCCTTAAGGTTACTTTGACATTAATTTATTTTTAATACTTGCTATTGTCTCTATTTTAGTTTCACGGTTCCCAACACTGTTATCACTGCAGCCTTGCCTTTACCCCTATTGACTACATTAGCTGTAAGTACTCAGCTTTCTTCCGTTTTTGAAAAATAAAGACGATTTATACTAATAATAATAATAATAATAATAACATAGAAGTTTAGAAATGGAATCACACATCTCCGAGATAGACTCATCGCGAACAATTCTCACTGTCCCAAGACCCGCGGCATTCAATTCCTGCCTGTCCCCAGTTCTACGAAATGTAAATCTATGACAAGACAATCGAAAGGAACAGCGGAGCTTTCGTGCGCTCTTTCTCCCCGTGTGCACGCTAATCGATGCCGATATGATTTACGCGATGGCACCGAAAGAAAGCGTTGAATGGTACAATAAATATTTGTCGATCCGGTAAAACGCAACGAAGCGCCCGGAACGGGCGTCGGCGACCGTAAACGTGAAATATACTACAGTTTATAGGATTATCCGCAGGAGAATCGACCGGGAGAGTATGCCCCGCTCGTCGGCTGCGGCCCGGCAGTTTCTGTGTACCGCAGCAACACGCGACGCGTCCTACATAAATCACCGGGCGGACATCGAAAGAGCCTTTTGAAATTATAGAGCTCTCCACCGGGAGAGCCTGCCCGCGGATTTTCAAAGTTCCTCCGAGCGATATCACCTGTATCTAGATATCAGATCGTGGGGCCGAGTCATTGACTGCAGACCCCGTCTCTGTACCCTTCTCATCCATGTATCGATCGTTTCTCCCTCGTTCTTCGCGTTCTTCAGCGGCACCCGACCGCTGCTGCGCGCTCGAGGTGTTTGCCACCGTCGCTCGACCGGAAACACCATTGACTATTACGAGGCTGCTCGAGCTAGGAAGCACCCTATCATCGCGGAGGCAATCGGAGACAAGGTGCTGGACCATATATGAAGAAGCAGAATTTTAGAAGGGTTCCCGTAGTTTCGTGGAGAAATCGGGCTTGAAATCGACACGCGGTTGCAAGGATTCTGTAGAGTTGATAGGGATATCGGAGTGCTCGATCTACAGATAAACGCGAGCCACAAAGGATAGGAGGAGCGCGTAAATCAATGCGAGATAATCTTCGAGTGACGTTGGATACACAGCGGCGTGGGCGTTCACGGTGTCGTCGAGCACATTCTTCCTCTATGGTAACAACACCGTCGATACCCATCGCCGCGATCTCCCGAGGAAGAAGCGGGCTTCTTACGCCGCGCTCATAAAATTACGAAATTAAATCTCACGGTGGGGCAAGAAATCACCCAGGGACGTGACAAAAACGAGCCCGTCGAATGGAGTGTTGATTAACCGCGTAACAGTGTTTCTCAAACGCGTTGGCGAAATGCCGCCGGGGCGGTGCGGTTGAAAGCTTGATCGGCAGATTTCCTGGCGCCGGGGAACGTAAAAAAGTTTAATCATCGAACGTGATTCATCTACCGAATACCTTGTGCTCTAAAATTCGACATCACTTGTGCTTTAAAATTCTTAGAACTCTACCCAAACTCTCTCTCTCTCAGTTCAATTAAACACAATTCGCAATCTTGTGTCAATGAAAGTGCAAGTCACCTTGCCAATCCACCTGAATCCAAAAGTGTTCACTTTTGAAGCGTCCTTATTCCATGGGAAATAGGTGAAAAGGCTGGTGATTTCAATGCCGTTCTCTAAATCGAAGGGACCGTCATCGAAGTCCTCCGAATTTGCGCGAGCGTCGGGCACGGCGCGGTTGTAGGTAGCCGTGTCGGTTACCGTTAGATAAGAGGGATTGTTGCGTTCGGAACAAATCAATCTTATTACCGGTGGAATTATTGGAACATGATAAATGGAGGACCAGTCTGGCAACGGAGTGGCCTTCGTTAAAGAGACAAACGCAGAGGAGGAGGTGGGTAAAGGAGTTCGAGAAGGACGGACAGCGGAAGGGGGACGGTGAGGAGGACACGTAAGGATGGATGGACGGATGGAGAAGGTATTATATGGCGAGTACGGTCGCGGTGAGGCGAGTTTTTATCGTGGCCGCCATCTGCCGACCGATCGTCATTACCGCGCTAAGTAATCCTTCGTACGATTGTATGTGCCACGCCAGGAGCATGCTACGGCCACGCCACTGCACCTCGTTACGAACGCGTATCCCCGATTTTTTCCCGGCTAAACGCGTCGATTCGTTCTTGCCCGGAGAGCTACGATGAACGGGCGCGGGATATATCGAGAGGTGTGTCGCGATACATCGCCTAGATCAGGCGCGAGTCACGGCGAAGAAACGCCACTCCCGCCCCGAAATGAGTAGCTGCCTAGCGGTGATAGATTAGGGGAAAATCGCGGTCTACCGCGTGATACAGCTGGGACGTGGGGAGGAAAGGGTTCTCAATGAAGATTATGCACTTTCGTCCTTTCCACCGACAGACCATTAGGAGTTTATACAAAACGACTGCTAACTCACAACAGGTTTTATGAAACAAAGTTCATCGGCTAATACAATTTCGATTTCCCTTTTTTTTTGAAGAAAATGTAAATTGTATAAGGTGTCCTGGAATTGTTTAAAGAAATTTGTGAAAAGAAAGAAGATCAAACACCAAAAGAAACTTTGCCCAATTAAGGTACTTAATCAATAAGAACAGCAAAGAGATACTTTTACGGACGGAAATAGAAATTCCTGATAATCAAGCACCTCGATCTGCACTCCTTTCGAATCAGACTGTTCCCAGATTGTTCCCAACAGAGTCGCCCGGCTCGGTGTTATTAACCCGCTGCGAAAAGGGGCACACGGAGCGGCGGTGTCCGATCAGGACTACGTAGGAAATTCATTATTGGAGTTCCTTCTACGCCCACGAGCGTCTTTTCCGGTCGTTGCTCAGCCGTGGACTCACCACGCGGAACGATTAAACGCTTCGCTAGGATCGCATCTGGCATAGCTGAATGGAAAGGAATGTCAGAAAATCACGGCTCGCGCGTGCAGCGTAGCAACGCGGAGCCGCGTCCTCTGTGAACTCGGCGTTCCTGATGCGCGAAACACCCGCGGAATCGAGCGACTCGCAACGGCTTATGCTAATTGGAAGGAAGGTTATCCATCAGGGTCGTGGCTGGATATATCTCCCGTGACAGTTTCCACTATCCTTTTGACATCTTTAGCTGGAATCGCGCCGTTTTACAGCTTTATACGCGCTATAGATTAGCCGATCATTCCGCTGGTCGTCGTAAGTTTCCGCGCGAAGTAACGCGGCTTGATTGCCGCAATAAAAGCGTTTCGCGTGGTTTCCTTTCGCGCTCGGTACACGACGCGCTCGGGGAGGGAAAAAAAGGTCGTGCAAGAACGGAGGAATCGAATACCGGCGATTCCCCGTCAGGGATCGCTTGGCCAACTTGAGAGAGGCGGCACGGAATTCTGGGCTGCGCCCACATAGGCGATACGATGCGCAGGGAAAAACTCAACCGACCGCGGGGCTGGTGACCACGGTACGCCGCGGTGCGCGAAATCTTTCAGACGATAAAAATGAATGGAACAGGGCAGTCTGCCTTGAACCATTCGGGGCGACGAAAACCGCAAACCGAGATACAAGCAGCGGATATCTCGCTTTAAACGCTATTGTTTCTTGATCGCTCGGCGCTGTTCTCTAATAGGGAAGTGCTCGGGTAACTGCACTGTCTTTATGCTCAATAGAATCTTTGCGTTAAAGTGTACATAGTAGTAGAAAGGAAGTACTGAATGCTCAGTCAGGTAAGTAGTAGAGAATGGTCGTTGTAGCAGATATTGTTAAATGGGAGAAATTTTAGGTTTAATTTAAAATGGACGAAGGTGATCTTGGGAATTCCACGGTACCTCTACTCTCTACGCTATTATTTACAGGGCTGCGGAGTCGGAGTTCGGAAGGAATTTCTGATTACCGGAGTCGGAGTCGGAGTCGGAGTCGAAAAAGTATATGCCGACTCCAACACCGACTCCGTATTACTAAATTTTATAAAAATCCAAGTCTGTTGAGCTCTACGTGTTTATACACGCTCGCGATATATTTTTATTTAACACTCGTACGACGAATGCAGGGTCATTTTGGCATGTCATATATATAAATGCAGGAGTCGGAGTCGGAGTCGGTGGTAAAAAAAAAGAGGAGTCGGAGTCGGAGTCGGAGTCGGGAGTTTTGACTGCCGACTCCGCAGCCCTGATTATTTACCGTAAACTGGGGGAACATTGGCAGGTTCTTGAAACATTTTGTTATTTAATGTAAAAATTAACATATTTATATTTGCTTTAAGTACCCTATCATAACACTGCATCTTTTGTGATTGTACTAAAAGTGTCAAAATGCATAAAATATTTGTCCTTTCCTTCCTTAATACACGCTAAAATCGTTAGTGTACTGGGTTAACATTGGCACATCATGTAGATAATATTAACGGGTTAAGTTTTACTAATCTGAGGTCAGTAAACTTAAATTTGTTTATTTTATTTTATTTTTACATCTTAACTAAAATCAACTCCTAATATTGGCACACGATATAAACAGCATTAACAGGTTAATGTTACCCCGTGCTGCCAATGTTCCCCCAGTTTACGGTATATTTCCGAAACATTTCAGGAAAAGTAAAAATCCACCGAGTGTTCCACATACTTCTGACACTAGACCTCTCGAATAGATTCACCAAAGAGCAGCCGAAGCGTTGTTCGCTCGGACATCTACGACGATAATCGGTGCCCGACGGTGTTTAATTACCGCGGCGGACTTTTTGATCGTGGCCGCGTCGCGGTGACCGGAGCGGGCAAAGAAGAAAGGAAGGGCGTACGAAGAAGAAGAAATACGTTCGTGGGCGTAGGTAATTAAGAATACGGGCAGCGCGCTGTCCAGCGGCCGTGATTTCGTAAGCGTCGGGTTTAATTGACTTGAGTTAACGTGTTTTAATTATACGTCGCCAGGGCCCGTCCCCGATCTCGCCCCCGTCACTTCCTCCTCGCACAGCCGATTTTCCTGCGCCCTCCCATTACCATAACCGCCCCACCACCCTGCGCACTATACATCGATCGATCCTGACAACGGCGATTATTATTTTTAAACGCGGCTGTCACAAACTTCGCTATTACTTTACGCCACGATATTCATCGGGCGCCCGTGTATTTTTAAAATCCCTCCTCTCTCAGCCGCAACGCACGCTCGACAAAGTATCGAATCGCCGCGAAGCGAGCTAAATGCCGCGACTAATTACCAGATAACCGCGCGCTAATTTCTGTTCCCTGCTGCCTGCCGAGCAGCCCGCCGCGCTCTTTCGTATTCGACGAGGGAAGGTTAAAAAAAAAATAAAAACACAAGGACCAACACAAAGGGGGAAGAGAATAATGTTAATGATAATCGAGAGCGTTCGGTACGCGAGCCGCGTATCAACGAGGAGAGGCCCTGCTTTTTTCCAAGAAACCATCTACCCCCACCGTCCGCGGCTGATACGTTTTTGCTAAAACGAGAGGCCGAGAGTTAACGATCCCCCATTCATCGGCTTTCATCTCGCGTGCATCCTGGAGACTTCGTTAATACCGAGGATTTATTGCACGGCGAAACGTACCGCCACCTCCGTTCGCGTCGCGATCGCCGACAGAATTCCGGTGGAACCTCGGCTCCCGGGCTCCGCGACTCTCGTTGCACACGCACACCGGCACGCAGCCGGGCCAGAAAACACTCTTACCCGCAACAAATTAAACACCGAGAGCGTCTCATTAAGCCGGCTGTTGCTACGCGCGCGCGTATCTACGGCACACGGGGATGAATATTGCGGAATTAAAGTGGCACCGCGTGTCGAGCCACAATAAGTTCGTTGCCGCGTTACACGACGGGAAGCCCCTGGTCAATTACCGCGCCAGCTGTTATCGAGCCCGGTAATTATCGCTTTGATATGGTCTATCGTTCGGATCGGCGCGAGCGAATTTCGCGTGTCGGGGGGATTACTGTGCCGCGAAAAATCCCGCCGGTAATGATACCGTGAAAATCGACGTCGCGCTTCTTGCGCTGGTCATTATTGTTTTATCCACGGGCGATTTTTCCGTTTCGAGTCGCGATTACCGACAATGCCTGGCTGGGAATACTGCGATGGTCGTTAAAGAGGCTCAGGGTATCAGGGATTCGAGAGGAAACTTCGATTTGGTGGTCATTTTAAAAAATTTGAGGCATTTTTGGAAAGGTTTGTGGACATTTTGGCTCTGGGTAATTTTTAAACCGGGAATCCACCGGGAAGCTGAGATAAGCTATGCTATGCGATGCTATGTTTTAACTTAGCTTTTGGTGGAAACGGTTACATAAGAATATATTGAAGCTAATTTTTTTCAAACGTAGCATGGCATAACATAGCTTCCCGGTGGATTCCAGGCTTTATGCGCCTATTGTTTCTCGCAGATTGCCTTCTATTGCTTACTTATCGAGACACAACGCTTCGTTTGGTATGAATACCTCCATTAACAGAATCGCAGAATTAATTATAATTTTATTAGTTCATTAGTTCTATTATTTTCTTGTATTATATTTTATTTATTCTTTAACTGGCTTTTCTTCTTCTTTCTTTTCTTTCACCCTGTTTCTTTGTTAACTTTATGAACTGTTTATTGTAAACTAAAGTATCTTTACCCGCGGAATAAATAAGAATAATAATATTAATAATTTTGAGCAAAAACGGACTAATCCACGTTGGAAAAAATATTAATTATTCCTATTTTATACAATTTATACAGCCTATTAGAATACATTACAACTGAATTTCGCAAAAAAAACGTGCGTTAGTCCGTTTTTCCTCTCGATGCCTGATTCGTCTTTACTTCGCCATTCTCGATTTTCTCCAATCCACTTTTATCTTGCCCTTTTCACTTAGGTCACACGAGGAATCACCTTCTTTCCAATTGTTCTACGAGCTACGGAACGAATCGCAAGCGAACGAGCGTCCGCGTGGAAGAATCGCGTCAGACTTGGAAAACAGTTGAGCAGAAGGACGAAGGGCAGGCAAGCGAGCGCAGTAGACACGCAATTCCGGACAGGTGCCACACGCTGGGACGTCCGCCATAGCCGGGTTAATGGGATCTTGCCGGTTTCGCCGTCTTTCTGCACCGCGAGCCGTTGCGATAATCGCCGCATAAAGTCGGCACATTATTGCGTTATAGGTATCCGCGGCGTATCCGCGCGATATTACGGCTGTTCCACGGGGCCACGTAATGGTGGCCCCACGCGACATCCTGCCTCGTTTCCCCAAAGAATTTCTGCCCCCGTCTCCTTTCCGCCCCGCGCCTCTCTAAATTGGCAGAAATAAACGCGCACGACGTCGCTGAATAAACGCGGGGGATGGCTCGGCTTAGAGGCTGCCCGTTCCGATCGTTTGTGCCTCGAGATCCCGCCGATGCCATCCCGCCGGACAGTCTTAGAGACAATTTACCGCTAATCACCGCGAAGGAATTATCTGCGGCGTTCGTGACAAGTTCGTAAATTTCAGGATTCCACTCAGACCAGGGAAACATCTCGGAGGTATGTATTCAGTTTAGGACCACTTATGTTTGAAGAGATTCACCGAGGCACCTCTAGGTCTAGGCCTCACTCCGACGTTCGCAGGTTTACTTCGCCAGAAACTGCTGAAAGTGCTATCGACTTCGTGTATCGGTGCAGACAGTCAATAACAGTATACACAAAATAAGAATCGTTGATGCCAATTAAGAGATACGAGATGCCTCTTGGATAGCAGCGGTCAACGTAACCCGGATAAGATATCGAACAGTCGACGATACTGTCCGCCCGTTGGAGGTCGATAAACACTGTCTGGGTAAGACAGAAAAATTCGTCGAAAATACCGACGAACCTCTCGAACCCTCGACGATCTCCGAGCATCGGCTCGGAGAGACATCGATCGCAATTAAATTTAGAATAATCAGATAAGAGGAGAGACGGCGGCGAGAAATCGGAACGAATCGCGGAGGAGGAACGCTTCCAGCGCGATAATATCGGATCGATAAGCCGCGTGAACGGGACTTTAGGCGCTCGATCGTAAACGGGCCACTCGTGGGAGTGAGTCCTGCGAAGGAGGGTCCGTGGCTCGCGCTGTGTTTCGGCAGGACATCAGAGAGAAGGTAGCGGCGACGCGTAGGAGGAGCTTTATCTCGGGGATCGCGTATACGCGGTTTCGCGCGTCGGCGGACACCGCTTTCTAAATCACTCACTGCCACTCCGTAGCGCGGCGGCGGCTTTCTCTCTTTTTCCTCTGGCCGTCCTCGTCTCGCCGGGCCGCGAGCCGCCCGCGTCGCTCTCCGTCACGCCGCCGCGCATGGAGATGTACGCGACAATGTCCCAAATGACGGTCTATTTTCGAGTGGAGACATCGACCTCCCGGCGAATCGTAAAACCGTCAAAATGAATCCATTAAACCCGGAACAGGTACGCCAGACGTACACTGGCTTCCACCGCGAAACCAGCCGTTGTTGCGCCAGTCGCCAGAATGCGGAGTGTCGAATGGCGGAAACGTCCGCTGGGGAATCGAAATTTCACTGGAATCCGAGCGCGATACCGAAAGATTAATCCAGCGATTGGAACAAACCGATAAACGTTCGTGGTATGATTTCCGATTGTGCGCCAGCGGAGCGTGGACGCGAATCTTTCTGATCAGCCGTTTTGTGCGGCGGGAAAAGTATCGTGGGACGAGAAGCCTTCTTATCTGCCAATAACGAATGGGACAAGCCTCCGGCGGCCTCCTAGATGGACTTTCGTCGTAAACGGAGAGTTCAGGAATTTAGGATATTCGAAGGTAAGAGATGCTCGCGGAGGGAACAAGGGGTCCCGGTGGTTGGGATTGAAAGGCAGAACCACCGGAGATGATAGCGCGATGCTACCGCTGCCTCCTAACTCGTGTAATTAACAGGCGAACGATTCTATGGAGCAGGTGAATTGAAACGACGGTTCTCAAGCGGAGCGTTCTGGCCATTAAATTAATGCGTTTCCACAGAAATGATTACGAATTTAGATAATTAAATTGCAAAGTGGCTGATCATACGATTGTTGGACGTGGTATAAGTAAATAGTAAGGGGAAACCTGCTTGTAATCAGTAAACGTGAGACTTGTTCTCTCTCGAATTCTCAAGCAGTCAGTCTCCTAAACTATTACGACGTAGAGATTTCGAAGAAATACACACAAATTGGGGCATTCGCAATTCCGTAAGGCACACCTACGACGACAAATTTAAACTATCATACATCAGCCTACTTCCGTGTCTGGTTAGCCGCTTCCCTTAAAGATTACAGTCTATTCCCCGCGTAAGGGACCCTTATCAACAAAGGACGTGGTCAAGAGGCGTTTGGAAATACAGAAAACTCCTCTCCTCGTTTGTTCTTCTTTTGATCAAAAGTAATTATCTTTGAAAAGTCAACGCATCATTAAGCTTCACGAGTGCATCGTACTCTTTGAACTTTATACCCCGACAAATTGATCGCGGCTGAACCTGCTCCTTCGTAAAATTGCAATGTTGATACAGACACTGTGTGACCTGAAGATGCTATTTTAAAATGCAGAGGTCTCCTGTCGGTGAACCAGATTGAGAACCCCTAAGAAGGGTCTCCGAGGATTTCGATGACGACGAGGCTTTAGGAGGACGACCTACTTCGCTCGTTTGCATCAGACCCGAGGCGGTGGCTTTTTTTCTTGTTCCCTTCAAGACTGCAGGTAGCCGAGATGACGTAATGCAACGGGCCAATCGTTGCAAAGGGCAAAGTCCCAGGCGAGAGGGCCAGCAGTACCCGCGACTTTTCTTATTTCGCGAGGGAACGAGTCGAGAACGAAGCGGGGAAGAAGGAGAGCAGGGCGAGCCTCTCGAAAATCGACCACTGCCAGCGAAACCCCGACCGTCTCTCGGTTGAAATCTTAATTTCAAGTTCCCAGAAAGTCGTGCGTCGAAGGAGAAAAAGGTCGAAAGAAGAGCGCACCGCGGATCCTTTGCCAAGAGTACCCATAGCTGACGAAAGGGACACGCGTTATCCATCATCTTACCGGATAATCTACGACCGTATGTACGGCCTTATGTATGCAGATCCGATTAAAGAAAGATCGCCGGGACGTAAATCACGATCGATAAAGATATCCAGGAGAAGGATATTCAAAAAGGAGCAAGAACAGGCTGTGGGACGAATGAACCAATTAAAATTAATCGCCGGGAGATCGAGGTGTTCGAATTCCCAGGGTATCAATCCTCCTGGGATTTCCTTTTTCCTCCTTTATCGTGGTACTTCTGTCACTTTTTATTTCCACGGCTAATTCGCGCTCGAATTTATATCAACCTCACAGGATCCTTTGAGAGAGAGAGAGAGAGAGAGAGAGAGGCGAGCACAGGTACCAATCGAAGCTACTCACGATAATGGTGAGCGTAATCAGTGTAACGATGAAACTACGACAAGTATCATGCTCCTACTCGGTTTTTGTGTGCCTATACGGCGAAATTGCCGTAAAAAATGGACACATGATTGTTTACGAACCGCTAATAAAGGAAGCAGTAAGTAACAGTAATAGACACTGTCTACTTTTACGCTATACCGAGAAGCGATTTCGAAAGGCTGTTAAATGGTAGATACCGAAGATCATTGTTGAACACGCGAACGGTAGAAAAAGTAGTGGAGAGGTTTCATTGAAGCATGCGCTGTGTCAACAGTGTGTAATCAACCGCGATTGCCAACTAGATAAATAGTACATAAATTTGTCAGGCAGAAAGGGAGACACAAATCACGTATGGGTATACGAGAATAGCGAAATCAATCATTTCGAAATTATGAAATGAGAATCGTCATGAGAAGTGTTACACCTTTTTCCTGGTTTAATGATTTTCTGTTTCATGCGAAGTCAGGTGGAATATCGTGTATCTAAGTACTTCCCAATTGTCTTCAAAACTATGTGATGCATTGAGAGCAAAAATGGACTAACCCACATTAAAAAAAATAATTTTTCCTATTTTATATGATTGCTAATATATTATTGCTACCAACTCAATTTCGCAAAAATGTGTGTTAGTCCGTTTTTGCTCTCAATACCTCATATATACATTATGTACTGAATCTAGGGTTTAACTTACAATTAAAGTTACTTCTTGGAAACGTAGGGTGTCCAGATCCACGTGAGCCGTACGACTCTTTCACTTCAACAAGTGCTACATCCAACTACAAGAAGCTTGCATCACGAATGACTGGACAGCTTGTACAGGTAATACTCAAGCTACATCTGTAATTGCCAATAAATGGTAAGGCAAACGAATAAATTCGTGAAAGCCCCGCGTACAGAAAGTGTGCGTGCACACTGTATACGTACGAATTCCAATGAAACGTGTCCGGACGATTAACGCCAATTACGCGAGTTACAGTAGCTCGCGAGCCGGGGACTTTATAATTACGAGCGGCGCGCGAACGAAAGTTTAAATCGCGCCGCAGAGATTTGTGGCGACGAACAATCCGCTGTCGTCGCGATTTACTTTCGCAGTTGCGCGCTTGAGCTTGCGGCATCGACAGCCACTGATCGACCGAAAGTTCATCGGAGCGGCGTTTATATAATAACCGGTTGCAATTGGCGTCATTAGCGCGGTTACCGTGCGGACTTAATCAACGCTGGCCAGCGTCGCCGCCTTCGCCAACGAAACTCGTTGCCCGGTAGTTATGATATTCGTTCATTCATGCCATGCATCATAGAATTCCACGCTCAGACTGGATGCGAATGGTGTGAAGCCGCGATTCCAGATCGATCGGGCCCGATAATTGCGAGAGCCCATGCCACCTTGGAAAATAACGAAAGGAAATAGGTAAGACGAGAAGAAAATAGAGGAGAACGTAGGTACCTAATGCCAATTAATCCTTATCGGTGCAAGCTGGAGCACGCTGATTAGACCGGAGTACCGATTATTTCCTCGCGACTCTGATGTTTAACGCCTATCTCGAGCTATCGATAACGGCGATCTCGTATCGGCACCGGCAGTTCTAACTGATAATTATCGGCCAGCTGGTTGCAGGCATTCGTCGTTCATTTAGAATTTAGACAATTTATCCGTTACAGTTGCATTGGTGGAGCTTCAATGTCGTAGAAATTATTGCTTTGACAGCTGGGGTCTAAACAACATCCTTATCGAAGCGTCATCGGAGGTAAGCTGGATAATATCCGGTGAATGTGCAGGGAAATTAGAATTCCTTGGGTATAGCAACATCTCCGATGACAAAACGTCAACGACGTTGGTGAGGAAACTGTCGAGTGTCGATGCATCCCTTGGCGGAGCCCGCGAGGACGGATGAAAGTGGCTTTTAAAGGCGGCGCAGCACAATGGAGTCGCGGAGACGGAATATAAGGCGAAGAAAAACTGTCGGTAGAATATGGAGGGCCCGAGTGCGGAGGAGGAGGAGGAGGAACAAGGCGAAGAAGTAGCAGCGAAGAGAATTTATTACCACGCGAGACCGCGGGTCCCCGAAGAGAGAAGAGCGAGCATAAGCAGTTAGGGTACCCGCACGAACAAATAACGGAGAGGTGGGAGGGCCAGGATACCTACAAATGAGGGGCAACGGAGAGGGAGATAGAAAGTGTGGAAGGTCGTAACAGGTGTACACCAAGTGAACCTCCGTGGATCGCCCTCCGCACCTGAACCACGTGAAACTCGGATTTACGTCTGACAGTTAATGGCATAATTTTTTCGTCTGCCAGGTGTAGATAAGGACTAATTAAAGGGACGTGGAAGAGCGCGTGGATGTGTTACTCGGTCGAAAAGGATTGAGTACAGGCGTGTGCGTTCTCGAATACGAGCTAAGTACTTCGTGCATTTTGATGGAAAATAATTTCTTACAAAGTACCTACACTTCGCAGCTGACACCGTCCCTGCGTGATGACTATTTGTCACGGTTATCGGTTACTCGCGAGACAGGTGCCGATACCGATCAACGAAGACAGCACTTCTTCACGGCATTGCGTCACCAAAAATTCGTTTGTTGAGTTTTACAAGATCGGGGAGCTGGTTCTTGGGAACCACTGACCAACAGGTCCAGGGACCTGAGTGTTCCTAAAGGGCCAGGGAACCGAGATCCGATCGTCGATAACTCGTTCCACCCGCGTGCATAGGTGTACGAGAAGGGTAAGGCGATCGTTCCTCATTTTAGGCGCGTGGTTGGTTATCGATATCTCGATGCATTCCCGCCGTGAGCCCGTATCTATCTACCCACGCGCGGTCGAGGCCAAATACCTGTTGGCGTGGATCGAATAAACCGGGGAAAAGGGAGCAGCGCGAGAAGCAACGGGCGAGATGACGAGAAGACGAGGGAGCTGGGCGAAGGACGAAGAGGAGAACGACGCCGTCGAGGCACTGAGGAGGCTCGTTAACTCCGGTAGCCAGGCTCTTTGGCGACTTCGCGATCGCAGCAGGTATGTACACCTACTTAACGACCTGGCCCAACCCAGCTACCTGTTCGACCATAGAGAACGATCGTTTTCCTAGCGCCGGCGATCGTTCAGCGGCCGTTACGGAAGCGAGTAACCGCAAGAGTGGCGCACTGCGCCGCTCGAATAACCGGACGAGCGCCGTCGAAGGGACGAACGGTGTCAGCAATAATTATTACGACGGATTAGGCCTGGTAATTAGGGTGGGCGATTTTCGGAAGCGCGGGTCAGCTTGATGGTTTTCAGAGGGTTCTGGAACCTCTGTGGTCGTTTGCGGAAGATGGGCAACGGGGGAGAACTCAGGTTGCACAGGTTGATACTACTTACAAGGAGAGTATTTTAGGTGTCCGTCTCCGATCATTTTGATTTTTGGATATGTTATAGAGTACCGAAAAATAAGAAATACGTGTTTTTTTATTTTTCCCCGTTTTTATATTTGGGGGGTGAAAACTGCGTTCAAAGTTAGGGTTGAAAAATCATTTTTGTGGGATATCTCGAGAACTATTAGAGATAGAGGAATAGTGTCAATGGACGAATTTTGTGTCTTTGAATGCGAAATATGACTGACTCACCAGATTTCCAAAATCTCGAGATATTCCACAAAAATGATTTTTCAACCTTAACTTTGAACGCAGTTTTCACCCCACAAATATGAAAACGGGGAAAAATAAAAAACACGTATTTCTTATTTTTCGGTCCTCTTTAACATATCCAAAAATCAAAATGATCGGAGGCGGACACCTAAAATACTCTCCTTGTTAGTATTAAAAACCAGTACGGCACGTGTTTCAAGGATTTTGAGCGCTGCCATTTTCGGCCTTTTCTGTTTTTAATACTGGAGTTACCAAGGGGGGTCAAAATGACTTGTTTGGCATTTCTTATAACCATTACTCATTTCCAGTACATTTCGTTTGCTAAAATTTTGGATAACTTTTTCTAAAATATGTAAATAATTAATTCTGTAAAATAGTTTTGATCTTCGTTTGTTTGTTCTTTAAAATTTATATGTAGTATACCTACGTATACCGAGATAAGTTAAGTAAAAAAAACAAGTCTTTTTGACCCCTACGGTAGAAGTAGGCATACGTCAATCGTTGATTGTTCTAGCGTTAAATGACTCGTTAATTGAAAAATAAATCATTTTGACCCCTCTGGTAAATTATCCGTTTATCTCCTCTAATAATAATAACAACAATATCGAATTAAACAACCCGCCATCCACCCACCGTTTCCAAGTTTCATTCCACATTAACCCTCCCAAATTCCCCCCACTCGCGGTCGAAGCGAGTCACAGATTCAAATGGCCCAGAACGATTCGTCGCGCGCAAAGCCGGACGAGCGATGCATAGGCCGAGGGGTATCACACCTCCCGGGACTGCACGTGTGCGCGAGTCGCGCGGCGCAGCCTCTGAAACGAGATGCGCGACCTTGAACTCCAACTCTCCAGGGTCGATCGATAGGCGCCACGCGCCTCTCCTGACCTATATAAACACCAGGAATTCCGGGAGAGAGAATGCGTGGCCGGAACAACGTGGTTGCTCCTTTCGCGGCGCGTTCTCACGATCCTCGGCGCAAGGTGAACCGACGTCTTCGATACCGGCCTCAAGAGATACACGTTCCCGGGGCTGAATTTAAAGCCGTCATAATTTAACGGGCGACTTTAATATCTGACCAGTTTCTAGCGAAGCCCGATGACACGGAGACGGCGAGAATCTCGTGCCCCTTATGGAGCTGATATTTAACGCGTTGTCCGAGGCTACGTTCGAGATTTATCGCGTGGGAGATCGGAGGAGTTTCGCGCAGCTCTCGTTTACTTACCGTCGCCCGTCGTTTTCGCGAAGAATAATCGGGCAAACCGGCGTACGAGACAAATCTTCCTGTCCTGAAAGCAAAGTCGATCGCGCTTGGCAGCTGAACCAGCGCGTGGGCGTTAATTACTCTGTTAAAACCAGCTCGCGTTAGTGGGAGTATTACACGAGACGTGGGCACGGAACGTCGACAGATACGAGCGGCTATCGCTCGAGACTCGTTGCAAGTATACTTATTACGCCGTTACACCAAGCGACAGATACGGTTTCAATTTTTTCCCCCCTTTGGTCCGTACAAAACTACCCGGTGCCCCGGCTAACCGGCTCGATCGGCAGCCAGTGGGGCACAGCTTCTAGCGGTCGTAACGAAGCTTTCGTAGACAGACTAAAATTTCCACCGGCTCGGTCGTAAATCTTTGGCGAAAATTCAATTTCAGATCGATCGTTAACAGGTTTCAGGCTGAAGCGTAGGTATCACCAACGTAGGTGGCGGTCGTATTGCCTTCTCCGTCTCAACCGAATTGCAACGCTGAAATTCGCGCAATCTTTAACGCACTGAAGGTCGTTGCGATGTCAAAGAGTCAGTGGCAGATTTAAGAAAAAAGGCTGAGGTGGCAAACGTCCTAAGAATCCCATTTTTCGGGGAAATGAAGAGGTAGGTAGTTTACTAAAAACGGGCCAAATGTAGTATCGGGTTGGTGCAGAATTATCAGGCGTTTGTATTGGCGGGTTATTTATTAATAAATGGAATGCATCTTCCAAGCAAATGGGAAGCAGTTATTGAAGTAGATGGTGACTACGCTCAGGAATAACCATTTCAAAATGTTATTGTTTAATATTTATATTTCTTTTTTCATAATAAACATTATTTAAAAAACGACTGATAATTATGCACCAACCCAATACTATAAAATAAAAATATAGTGTTTGGATATCTATACCTAATCATAATTTTTTTTGGAGACGAAACCTAGGCAGCGGTCTGTCACTGCAAAGCCAATCTCCAAATTGAAATTCAATTGGAACAAGGGCAGCACTATCAAAGCAGGCTTCCAAATAGATTTCGAAGCCGGAAGGGAACAACGGTCCGTCGCTGGGACGATTAATTAAATCGACACGCTGACCGGTCCAAACTGCCGCGTCTCTCGTTAAAAAACGGACACTCATTATCTGGGAACAACGGCCGCCGTAAAATCTACATAATAATATACCCTGGTTAAATACCGTTTCGTCGTGGAGCGCGGTTCTTCCACAACAGCCTCAGTACAGTGTACTGAGTACACAGCCTGCACAGGCGTTGCACTCGCAACAATGTACCTCGACATGATTCTATTATAGATCGCGATGAAACGCAGATTGTTGCACGAACGCCCATCCCGGAATATAATCTCGGTGTGTTTAGTGTTTAGATGGAGGCTGGCACAGTTTCCGCCGACACAGGCGAGAGCAGTATCGATTTCCAGAGAGGCACGAGACCAGATAGTTACCCCCGTTGTGTGCGCATCGTTCCGTGCAAGCCAACCGACCTGCTGCCACGCGGGGGATGAATTCACGGTCAAGGGCGCCGAGGACAACCCCTCTGACTTCCCTCTCGCGCAACCCTCGCTTTCACCCGCCACCGCGCCCGCCACTACTGCCACCATTGCCACCAGTCCAGGCAATCCCCTGCGTAACGCTTCACGGTACGGTTAACAGCTCTATCCTCTGCCTCCGCGTTATCGCCGCTTCTATCTTTCTCGAAACTCCACCTCTTTCGCGTCCGTACGCCGTTAATGCGCGCACACGCCGAGCGAATCGCGATTGATCTGCGCGGCCAGATAATAAAAACTGAAAATATCCTTTTTCTTTTAAATCACCGCGAATATAAAGACGCTCTGCGCCCGTATCTTTCGATCGAGAGCTTCCTCCGCGTTCCTCGCGCCGGCCGGGACGGGGGAAAAAAATCGCCCGCGTATCGGAGGAGAAAGGTGGAGATTAGCATAACGGTGAACGCTGCTGTTGATGCTGCTTGACGCACGAAATGAAAATTTATGCCGCGTCGAGGAGGCAGATTCACGAGGACAATAATTCGACGATCCACGAATACGCCCCGAGGACACAGAAAGAAACCGGGAGAGAAGAGGCGCACGGCCGGGGGATTTACGCAAGCGTGTGTACTTTCCACATAATTCTCGTCGGGGATCGACCAGGGACAACGCGGATAATATATCGTCAGAAGGGATTGGTCGTATGTTAACCAGCGTTCCACCTGCGGGCCGGTGAGGAAACTTCGTGGACAACCACCTACGCACTGATCCCCCCGGTCCCATTACCGGCCGCTCCACGAATTAAATAGAGGAAGATTCACACGGTTTCGTTTCTACCAGTTCGATAGCCTCGCCCGCGTGTACCTTCGCTCTTAATTTTGTTGGGGACCGTTGTCATCGCTGTGTCCAAGCGCGTTTTAAACGTCGCGATATGGCTGCCAGCTATTCTATCGACACTTCGAATCGCAGAATATTTTATTCACGCCGCTGACGCTATGATAGCGACGGGATAAAAGCATAGCAGGCAATAAACAACACATGAAATCCGTAATGGTCCTCGAGTACCGTTTCTAACTCGAATTTCATCGCGCCTTTTTCACCAGCACTACCTCCTTTTCAACGTCTGGAACGTATCATTCGATCTTTTCTTTCGTCCATACTGTGCAGTTCATTAGATCATTAGACTAACAATGCAGAGTGTCCTTTATGTGGCGTTTACATTTCGAACGTAATAGTCTCTAGCGCGAACTACGAACACCGTCCCAAGCTGCAATTTGCATGACATATCTCCCCGTGATGCGTACGCTCTTTGTACACGCAGGTGACAATTCAACGCGCGTGTATCATCGCGCGAGATTTACCCTCTCGCATACGATTAGCATAATGGTCGATCATTACGCCGGCGTCATCCGATTTCCGTGGGCGTGCGGTTCGAAATTGCGTGAGCAGCTTCGTTCGTTGGCCAAGGAACAAAAGATCGCCAGGGTATTCGAATTACGAATCCCCGTTTATTGCTGTAAAATTGTTAGGAGGAAGAGAATCGTCCATTTCGGTTCCTCGGTCACTCTATCAGCCGACAATTATGTATTAAGCGACAGAAATTTGTTTCCTAACCACCGAAACACCAGTGCTCGCTAAGAAAATTTATCTACCTACCTAAAATATCCGAGGCGGAGTGCACTTCAAATATCAAAGAAGCTTTTACGGCGCGTCCCGAGTTAACAATCACGTGTCATCAGAACGATCGAGTTCCTACGTCAAGCCCAGACCTGGGATCGTTAAATCGTTAATCGGCGGCCATTACGATCGTCAGCGATCAACACCGTCGTCTTTGTCATCGTATCCGTCCTTCGCGGCGCGCAACTTCGATTGGCTACCGAGATTGCCGCGAATACAGGACTCGATCCCATCGAATCAACGATGGAAGAGTGCTCTGCTCGATGCGTATCTCGAAATCGTGTGCAGCCACGGTCGAGGCAGCTCGATATCGGTCTATAGGTATAGGTAGATGGCCGTGCGGACGACCACGGGCGTTTGATTAAGCGCGGTAGCCGCGGAGCGGCGAAGCTACCGGCGAGAGCGAGCGCGTTCGTTCGCGCAATTACGCCAAATGGATTTCCTAATTGCGGCGCCGCGCCGCCAGAGATTGCTCATGTTCGAACATCCCTCGCCAACGAATCGGCAACGGTCCCGATACACAGACACCGACGTTCTCTCTTTCTTTCACGCGGTAGAGCACCGCCAGGAAGACCATTTCATTCTAGATCCGGTTCAATCAGCCGGGATCGATTTATCGGCACCGCGAGAATTCGCGTCGGTCGCTGCCGTTGAAATGCAGACGGTACGAGACGAATAGAATAATAGTATTGGAAATACACGAGAATCTACTGTTTATAGAGGTTGACTTTGAAGTTACGATCTCGAGGAGTGATGAGTGCAACGGTAACGCTGGGAGGAATGCACTTGTTCTCGTTTTATCACCGAAGTTGTATGCCGCTTTGGGTATGGTCAGTGATTAGAGTAGAGGCGTCTGTGACAGAAGCTCCTTGCGCGGTGTTGGTGGATTCGGAGTCTAAATGAAACGGTGGTAATCGATACCGGTTATCGCCGAAGGAGAACGGAACAATAATGTATTAAAGAGATGCCAGCGATAGAAGCGCGCGAGTCGAAGCGACAAGGGCACCGATAACGAGGATACGTTTTCGCGCATCGACGGCCGTGGAGACAAGAAAACGCGCGCGAACGACAAGCCGGTGTAATCGTCTTCGGATCCGAGCCAGGTATAATCTTATCGCGGAGATAGCGCGTACTTTAATCCTCGCTTATTCTATTTCTGCACGGGCGACTGTTCCCGCGCGGAGGGAGCGAGAGGGGCCCGCGAGAGGCATGGGAAAAGGGGTGGAAGGGGGTGGGTGGTAGGTGGGGAAGATTGCAGGGGCTGCGCCAGGGAGGCGCACCGAAAGGCCTTGGATCTGCATAGCAAATTGGCGATCGATATACGGTCACCGTACGGAGAATCGCGCGAGCCTCGAATTAAAGCTTATAACTTTCATGTCCGGCGCAATGTATCATTATGCGCAGGGCGGCCCTGGTCTTGATGCAGCTGCCCGCATGCGGCGCGCTACGCGCCGCGCCGCGCCGCGCCAGCAACCGGGCGACCGGCGGGCGCGAATATGTGCATAAAGCACGATAAATCGTCCGCGGAGATACGGATCGACGAATGACAAGTCGCTCGATGGGCGGCGCTCTGCGATCTGTTTCGCTTGGCGACCTCTGTGAAGAGATCGGTCGAAGGAAATTGTGCAACCGACGCGAAGCCGACGATGATGTCCCTACCGAGTCACGACAGCAGACGGAGCCGCCTGTCCCCACGGAACAGCCCGCAACAGTGTTTACTTTACGGTGGATCTGAAGATTTGAGTCTATCCCTTCAATCTTAACTCTTAATTTGCATCCTGGGGTCATGAGTGACCCCAGGCACGCAGAGTTCGCTGCGAAACTTTTGGTTGTCTAAGTTTGTAAATTGAATTTCTAATTAACTTTGTAATAATACTTTAAATTTCTACGTGTCTATTATTTTATGCATTAAGTCGACTTTACAAATTTCTTTGCCCTTTTTTATTTGGAGTCTGCCACGACCCCAGTATACCAGTTACGTTTGAAAAAAAAAAAAAAAAAAAAAAACAGTATACCAGTTTAGGGTTAACACACGAATCTCGCGGAGAGTTTGTGAGATGAATTGAGAGGATGACTTGACGAAAGTAGAATTACGAGTGGATCAAGCAGAAGGGAACTGCATTGACTCCCAGCGCGTGAGATAAGTTGTTTCAAGTATGCCTACACGTTTAAGAGGGTGAGAATTAAAGACAATGGATAGGTACTCGAGCGAATACTCGATGTTTGAATATTGTGATTATGTAAATCAATGAATTCGTTAGTGTAATGTTACAAATATTGGATGAACTGTAAATGTTATCTTTATCCGTGCATTTCAATCTCACATGAGTTTGTATTCAGAACCGACTGCCCTTTCACCCTTTAACCGCTTACAAATAGAAATCCTTCTGGAGTGAACCGAGAGTAATCCCGTTTCACTCAAATATTTACACGACGGATAAATTCGCTAATCCCCTCTTAGGAGCCACTTTAACGTGGCAAATGGATCGCTCTCCCCGCGCAAGGTGTTAATGATCGATGCAAACGGCGCTGGGTAACTCCGCTTCGCCCAGATTAAAGAAATATATGTATAACCGAGTTCGAGTGGCGTTTCATGGAGTGAACCTAGCAAAAGCAATATTTTCTCGCGGCGTGCCGAGGCACACGCAGAGGGAACCACCTGGAAGAGGGCACTCGAGAAGGATCGGCAAGAAATGTTTTTATTGTTCGGCGTGTTTGCAAACGAAACCGGACAGCCGTGACACCTGACACCTGGTGTACCGTCCTGCACCGTCTCTTTCACGCGTGCGAACGGGCCACGCTGACTTCTTCGCTTATCGGTATGTAGGGCCCGATTAAGACAATAGAGGCTACGGTTCGCACGATTAGCGTTGCGTTGACACCGTGCTGCGCGTCAATAAACTCTGTTTGCGGTTTAAGCAGAGGACACGACGCTACGTAGACTTTCTATTCAAGGTAGAGCGTTATACTTCTTCGCGCGAAATGGACACTGTAAATAGTTTCTATTTTGAAGAATCTCATCGAGAAACTGATTAGCGGACTTCGGCTAATTGTAGTGTACAGAGATCAACACCCTCTGACCCAATTTAAGTGGCTGCCACAAAATATCACGGTACAGAAACTGTATAATAAATGCTACAAATACGATGTAAACAAAGCTGAATATTATCCTCCAAGTGGTTAGCATCTGAGTGGATCCTGCCATCTCCAGTAGCAAGGTATAGCCAAACAGCTGATCAACGTGTATAACGGAAACTGAATGGGAATAAAGCGGTGTCTCGTAAATTCATCTGTGCGACGCGAGCGAAATATCGTTTGCGCGAGGGAATTTTTAGCGAAACGATCGTGCGGGATGTCCGTAGGTACGTTGGCAACATCGACACAAAGGATTAGCACGCGCACGTCACGCTTAGCACGCGCATCAAAGTCACGAGCCGTGAAGAGACACGCGTAAAAGAGATTGGTCGTAGCAGATCGTTCTACGTGGCTGGGCTGACGCGCGCGTGTTCGCTCCACTTCCGACATTAAGCCACCCTCGCACGTGACGTCGCAGGTACGACCAAGGATGCCACTCGGTTAGGAAAAAGAGAGTTGCATCCACCTACGCGGGGACGAGTAGCGCCGGAAACAAGCGAGCGTTGAAGAGCGACGTGCAATCGCGAAAGGAGCACTCGTTCCCGAACAGGAGAAGCTGCAGTTCGATATTTCCGGTGGATAAAATTAAACGAGCTTATAATTTCGCTGCGACAACGTAGGAAGAGAAAAGGTCGAGCGTGAAAAGAGATGTTCATACGTGTCCGTCCTAACGCGCGCATCCGCTCTACTTCCGACGCTCAGCACCGCGACGCTTCAGCGAGCCCGGGGTGCACGGGTATTAAAACCGCCCTCGCACGCGACGACGGGAGTCGCTCGACACGGATTATAAACGCACTCTGCTGTCACGAAGGGTAAAGGAAAAAAGAGGCTTTGATATCAACTAGTGAGTATCGAGTGTCGCTCCAGCGTTTTCACGGCAAGCTTCTATCACTTTCATGGCGTTAAGTCGCACGCGAAATGTAGGGAGCGATGAGAGTTAATCGACACGATTATTCGGCGATATCGATGGTGAAAGAATTTAATGGAACCGAATAATTGTGAGGGCCGGAAAATTACGTAAAGCGCATGCGTGGAAAGGGGGTCGGTTAGAAACGCTAGGGAATGTTCACTTTCGATGTTCAGAATATGTGTACGAAATGATAGAGCCCTATGCACGAAAGATTCTGATTTCGTAGTCGATGGATTTGTATGGGTAATCACATTTTACGGATTAAATAGAGATCGAAGAGGCCTGCGGCTGCCACTCGGGGCTCGTAGATAACGCGTGTATCTTTCAAGTGACGCGCCGCCAATGTCAACGTTACGGGAGGCATAAATATGAACTTCGCCTTTAATGGCTTACCCAGTGGTCGTTAAAGGCTGCCGCGCATCCGATGCTCTCGAAATTCAACTCCTTCCACCGTGCGACACTTCAGCCGGATTCGACGCCGCTTCGTAACCTCCGTCGGCGGTAGTAATGTCACGGGGATCACAGACAGACAGGCACTGAACTTACTTTTTAAACGAGTATCGTTCTTTATCACAGCGGCGATCGTCTACGGCCCGTCGCCAAGTTTCTTCCACGGACGGCAACGCGACCGGACAGACAATATAGGATTCTTATTTAAACAACAATCAACACCAACAGATCCCCCGATCGATCGATCGAGCGTAACCTGAATATCACACACAATACACGCCGCGCCCTCTTTTAGCTTTTCGTTTCTCGTTTTGCCTGTATACGGCAGCACGGCACTCGTCTTCAGTCCCTCTCACAACCTAACTTCACGCCCTTCGAAAAAATGGCACTGCGGACAACGTGGAAGATAACGAAGTGAAGTTCGTCGCGGTGGTCGGTGGCGAACGTCACAGTAAAAAGCGTATCCTTTTTGCTCGGGCGGTGAAGACAGTGAAGACACAGGTCGGTGCGAGGACAGTTACCGCCAGTTCTGTTCGGGAGCCGCGCACAAACACGGTACGAAGAACCGATACGTTTCGTAAATAATATAGAACCAGGCACATCGGGATCACAGACTTCGTCGGCCCGTCGGTATCCAGCCACCGATTTCGTGGTGTATCTTCGTGTCACACCGACCCCCGGGCTCCTCGACGGATATCGAACCGTTGGTTATCCCACACGGCGATCGGTGGATTTTTAATTTCGATCGCGTGTTGTCGACTTTCGACGCGATTTACGGAACGGAGGTGTCCTCTCTATGCGCGTACGTGGCTCTGGGGGAAAAAACTGTTTTTCTCGTCCGGTCACTGGTCGAGCGGGAAAGGGTGGTTTCGCGACACGCAGCCGCCACGTTGCCTCTTCTTTCCCTCGCGTCCTCTCTAAACTCGGCTCTCGTCTAATGGTTTTTGTTTGCCGCTCTGTCGTTTTTCTCGCCACGAATGAGAAGTGACCGTGTTGCGAGAGTGGTGGAAAGAGAGAATCTGAGAGAGGCGTTGCGTACATCCGCATATATGACAACACACCGACCCTTCCAGTAGCGCGGTCTCGCGCCGACTGCGAGGCTACGACGGCTCGCGGGTTTCACCTTCGGTCGTGCTCGACTCCCTTCGCCCCTCTCTCGCTCCCTCTCTCTTTCTCTCTCTCTGCACGTGCACAGGCCGCGTCCCCACTGATTTTCGTGTGTGCGAACCTTAACTCCCCTTCTCTCTCCCCACTGCTCGCCCAGCCCGTGCCAGCTACCCCCACCGTCGTGGATCTTCGGCCAGACTCGCCCCTCTTCGGGTACGCGTCGGCCTAACCGAGCTCAGTAGGCGCGAGGTGGGCGCACGAACACTATCGCCTCTCGGTGCACCTACGTGAACGGAACCACGCCTATCCCCCTACCCGTGTTCGCGCGACCGACCACCTCGTGCTGTTTTTACCGGCAAGGTAACCGATGGCGCGACAGAGAAAGCAGAATCGCGGTGTATTCGATCCGGCGGAAGAGAAGGAACGCCGAGGACAGAGAGGGAAGTCTCTCTTTTACTGGTTTCTCAGCTCGGGCCTGCCCACGCGCCGAGGGTGCGTGCTTGCGCGCGCAAAAGCTCCTCGAGGAGGTACACGCTGCGTCTACGTTTGCCGAGAACCCGAACAATCAACGGGGGATCATCGCTTTCCAGATGGATTATGATTATACGCTTTTTTATGCCCCGATCAAGTAAGTCCAACATGGCGTCCATTTTTGCTTATTAGCGTTTTCTTTGCGCGCGCAACAAGTGCGCGCGAGAGACGTCACGTGACCGATTTTTTTCCCTAGCCTAGCTTTGCAAGTAAATACAGACTTTCGATGGCACTGGTAAACACCTTACATCAGAGTTCAATCTCAACCAGTGTATTTAGCAAAAGAATAGTTAAACATCACTCGTACACTGTATTTAGTTGTTCCACGCGTTCTTTATTCCACTTCCTTTCCGAATGAATGAATCGTATTGCGTCGCGTGGTGCGCTTGGAATACGATGCGTCTAACCTACAAACACCAAGCGTGGTCGGTACGCGGCAATTTCTTTTTTCGACGTATTCGATAAAAACGCCTAACGCGTCTCGCCTACTCTATGACTTTCGTAAACAAACGTCCCTCGAGGTATTGACACGTGGTTAAGGTTCTAGCCACGCTTTAGACACGTGTCCACTATGTCGAGAGTACTCGCTAAGTGGTCGCTCGACCATTTGGATTTTTTCTAGACGATGCTGTTTACTTTCTTTCTCTCCCTTTTTTTCTCGTTTCCAACGGAAGAACCGGCGCGCCGGTCCAATACCGCGTGGAAAGAACCGTAAAGTGCAGAATACTCGAGTATAGATTTATTTTAGGAGGCTCGTGCGCCATGAATATATTCAACGCTCGTCTACTTCCTTTTAAGCGTTACACCGGCCACTTGCTCCGTGTAGTAATAACGTATCTACTATATTGACGTGCGGGTTTCTTCATTACCAACGGAACTGACGAACGAGTTCTGTTTCATCGAGGCAATAGTTCGTGAAACTTCATGACACGTAGCATTTCGTTTGAAGCATTTTCACATAGAAATATAAACAAATATAGGCAAAAATGTAACAAATAACCGAGGAATTAGTATTATTAGATATTTCTAACTATGTCACTTATGACGAATTAGTGATTCAGAGTCTAAACATCGTCTCATACTACTTAATCCATTACAGTCTCAAAACAATTCCTACATAAATACGATAGTTACAGTGCCCACACTTTTTATCGCTCATCGATTCTTAAAATTTAGCGTAATTGCACCTTCGAGGCTTGGTGTACGAATAAATATGCATACAGGCACGTCATTCAGGCATTTGTTTCCTCATTTCTTTGCCAACTTCGACGATGTTGACGTAAGCCACGTCTGACGTTGCCGTTTGTCTCGCGTCCACGATATTCTCATAGTAACTTCCTCGATTCCGTGCCCACACTGCATACTTGTCGATTAGGACATCGCGTACACCTCATTGTATCCAGACTTCGTCTGTAATTACGGAACTTTAGGAGTTGTTTTTCGGTTCATCAGACGAGAGATGCTTCGAACGGTAGTTTCTGAATGTTCCTTGCGGTATTGGGAGGTAAGAACGTTGTCTCGTTGTTTAGAGGGAAGCCGTATTCTTCTTTTCTCTCGAGCGACTTTCACGTCACGACGGATACCGCACGCGCGTATATACACGCATTGTCACGCACGCCTTCCAAGGCTCCTGAGGTTGCACCTGGGTCGAGCGTGTACCCACCTTTTCCGCAAGAAAAAGATCCTTACCTAAAGGCACGCACGCACGAGATGATCCAGCTGTTTGATCTTTGCCACGTGCTCCCTTTTTATACCGTATCTCTGAGGGTGGGGTGGCTTCTTAACTGCATCTGCGTTTACACAATTTTCACGCGATTGTTCAACTCCGGGTCTCGAGACACCATCGATCTTCCGTCGCAGAGTGTTTAGATAAGACGCAGGCTGCAGGTCGCCGAAGGTTCGCGATGATTTAGCAAAGTGGGATTTAAGACAGAAAGGGTTGGAACCTTGGAGCTTCGCAACCCTGAAGAACTAACCACATAACATGATTGATTAGGGGATTGTCTGTTCGAAATACTATAAGTAATTTACGTTAACGACGGATCCTGCTTTCAAGAGCAACTCGTTCGAATTATTTTATCGAGTATGGGCTACGTTAGCGGTGAATTGTGACTTGGAGGCAGCTCATTTGCATAGATGGTCATTTCGAGTATATCATAGTTTACGTAAACGGCGAATGTTTGAGAGCATTCCTCGGTCATTACGAGAGCCTGACCGCGTAGGCTGTCCCCGACGAAAGACGCGTTCACGTAGAATACAACTGGGAGGAAAGGGCCACGGCGACCCGTACAAATCCCAAAATAAATGTCATCGTGTATCATCGTGGTAACGTAATCCCGGATCGCGAAGACAAATGGCGGCAGAATACGATACGATGCACCGCGGTCGGTCGTCCGAGATGAGGAGCCTTCTCGTTCCACGTATTTACATACCGCGACGAACGAAGGCCCGTAGGACGGACGATGAAGGTCTGCGCCCTTCTCTGAAGCGGGAACAAGCACAAAAGAGGATCGAGAAGAAGGAAACGAGCGGGACGTGTGTCACCAATGGCACGAGATCGACGAAGGACGGACGATGACTCCTTGAAAACCAGCAGGATCGGATTTCGTCCTAATCTTCTTCAAATAGCAATTAGGATAAGTGGAGGACGCAGAGTGAAGTCTAATGTAGTCTCCTAAACGAAGCAAAACTTAATTTCCCAGCCTGGTCAATTAATTCGTATTCAAGAACGAGTGCCGACAAATTTGACTTTACGCCTGCGAACTCGATGCACCAATTTCCACAGAGGAAAACCAAAGAGACAGCGGTTCCTGCGACTAAACCCTCGCAGTAACACGTGCGATAATAATTCATAACTATATAAAACGCTAACGTTTATTATTTCTTTTTAATATTATATAATCCCGTATATAATAAATAAATAAATAAATAAATAAATATTATTCTTGCTTCCTACAACGCCGTCGATCTACTTTGGCTGAGGCGTGCGTAAGTAGCCGCGGCCCTGGAAAGTGAAAAACAAATCGGCCGGGTGGTGCGTCAAGATTTTAAGCAAACACGTGGCGCGTCCGCAGGACCCTGCGTGGACACGCAACAGAGCGTATTAAAAAGCGCGCGGGTTTGCTCTGTCTCGAAGACCACTTCACGGCCACGTATATACTCCAGGAGAGGAGTCTAGCTCCGAGAACTCTCCTCCCGATTTAGCTGAACGTGTCGCGGTGTCTACTCACCTTGAGAAGGTCTTGCTTCAAGGTTGAAAAGTCTAACGACCGCCTAGGTAAACTTGCGAATCGGGAAGGAGGAGTAGCAACGATCACGCGAATACCCCTCTCGATATCTGAAGCCTGCCTGTCTTCATCAACCAACCGCGCTCTCGGAGTCAACAACTACTCGCTGAAACGCTTCAAGACTTTCTACTGGATGCTTGGAGTAAGTCACAGATTACCCACCGCCACCAGCAATCCCCCGTCTTTGGGTACCTAATACAACGCAGTGACTAGGTAGGTATACTAACGAAGACACCAAGCCGTTTTCACCGAGAAAATAATCCTGAGTTATGACGCTGGCCTGTGCCTAATACACTCTAATGTAATCGCCCGGAACCGAGCGCGGCGAGAGGGCGGAGGGCAACAGTACCTACGAATAATTTGTCCTCTCCGCAAGACTTCGGTAGTATATCAAGAACCACTTTTCCGCGATGGTATCCGCCGGTGGCAGGCATGGCAAAAGGAAGAGGCAACTCCGGCAACTCGTGTAGAGGACGAGAGCAAGTGGAAAGCGTAGGCGGGGCGCATACCAGAGGCACCTGCTCATTTACTTTGCGGCGGTCGGTCGGTCGGCAGTCCATGGTAGGGGATCCTCATTAGGGCTTGCCCCTACCAACCTATCGCCACTACCACCGCTCGATCGTGTTTGTACACGCGACGACTAACAAGAGGACGCGGTGCCTCGCCCGCTGCCACCGCCTAACGTTTTCCACCGTTACTCTCACCGTGGCCAATTAATGAATCTCCTCTTCGCGGTATCCACGAAACGTGCTAAGTTCAGGTTGAACGGAGCTATCAGTGTCGGTCAAAAAGGAGACGTAAGCGTCCGGGGCGAGAGGGCTTGTAGCTACAAGATCGTTAATGACCGAAGATCGTGTCAATTGTCAGCCGTGAAGATTGTGAGCGAGAGAAGCGGTCGGTCGTAAAGATCGAAGGGATCCCGTGGCATGATTGATCTTGCTCATAGGCCGCCCGGCCCTTTAAGAATCCCCGAATGATATCGGGTACACGACACGCGTTCAGTTCCCGTTCTCAGAGGTCCCGTATCGTTGGCGCCCGACTTTCAGGTCAGAGTCAGGTGCAATTGTATTTCCAGAAGAACTCTAACAATAAGCGTTAATTTGGGACAATCGGGAGCTCAGTTAGGCGTGGTTGGATGCAATCAGGATTGTATTTAATCCTCACCTGATCCTAGCAAGCAATCAATGAAGATATGTTGAAGGGATTCTTGCTGGGGGTCAACGAAACAGAAGGGAACGGGTCCGATCTTTTACGATTGGCTTCCACGTGCGTCCGTGCCTCCTATTCGTCGCCACCTGTTGCTGCTTTCGCTCGCGGGACCCCTGCCGTCGCGATTTCCTCGTAAACCAAGCGAATCGAGCGTTTCGTCGAGGTGCTCGGGCGTGTGTACATAAGCTATTCCGGGATTCCACGCGTGTTCGGGTCGCTGGACCTTGGCGATCTCCGGCGAAATCTGGATATCTAGGCACGGTATCCGGTGAACGATGAAATTTCCAGCTTCCTGGAAAATTAATGGCGCGTGACCGATGGTATCAGGACTATCCTAAGTAGATTCTACAATCGCCACTGGCGAAACGATAGAGTGGATTCTGTATCGAGTAAACGAAATCGTATCGGTCGAAGGGACAGGCGGGTTTCTTTCTCGCTGCGCTCTACCCCGTGGCATAGAAACCCGTCCCTCCCTCGAATGTTTCAACACCTAAAGAGATTTACGAGCCGCCAAAATGGAGGAGGGGAGAGAAGGGGCGAGAAGAGAGATTAAAGGTGCTTCTGAAGGAGGAAGCAAGAGGGGGAGAAAAATAGTGAAACCGCAACCACCCTCCACGGGCATGGGCGTGCGCCGCAGGACCCCATGGGCCCCCGTGTAAGATCTTACATAAAGATCGTCGTCCGTGCACAATAATGGCCTGGCTGCCTGTCCTGTCGCCCGTATTCCCCGTAACCTCGTCGACGACCGTTATGACGAGGAGGCTCGCTGTTGCAGCTTGCCTTGTACACCTCCGTTGTAAAACCCTCGGGTGTGTGCAGCACGCCTATAACGCGGCTTTTAGACTCTGCTCCACGCAGCCACGGCATCCCGCGAAACAATGGCGCGGGTATAAGCGAAGCTGTAGGGGTGCGATGTAACCCTCTGCTGTCTCTATTTGTTCTCTTTCGCGTGGAAGAATAATGGGGGCGGGACTTATATTAAGTTACTTCGTCCTGGGTATCTTCTGAAGCCTCGAGGTCTTTGAATGGTGCCGCCTGTGACTTTGGAATTGTCTGTTAAGATTCTGTACTTAAGTTCGAATGGGAAGTTACTTGTTATTCAATTCGAAATGTGATCTACTTTATAAGTAGACCGATCGAAGGGAACTCCCATGACAGTGATGAATAACTGTGTAGGGAAGTTAGTCGCAATAAGGGTCGATTTGAAAATGAGAGCAACAAACCCCCGCGCAAGAAGGCCCGTCCCTTTTTCGTCACCGAAGGTATCCTGCTGCGTGACGAAACACGTTGACGGAATTGACACGTAATTGCACGCTACAATCTGATTCCGCGGCTCATAATACACTCTTATTATTAACGATCGCCCGCGGCATCGTTTCGATGGTTTCGCAACCGGAGAGCCCTCCCTTTCAGCGGAACGGCACAAAACGCCGTTCTCACCCTTCTCAATGGAGAGTTTCGCGAGATCCTTTTCTCGGGCCGGGCGTGAAAAGAAGTCGAGGGCATCAAAGGGAGCGTAAATTGTTCTGCCGTTGCGTTACGCGCACGGCAACGTCCGACAAATGTTATTATCGGTGGCTTCCAGAAGCGGGTCGTTATGCAGCACGGGAACAATGCATCGCCCGTCTAGAACAGACACGGAAGCTTAACGCCAACTCCTCGCTGATGCTTAGAATGGAATGCATCTTGGCGAACGATTAACCGAGAAAACGAACGAACTTAACGCTCCGGGGAGTAATAGAAGACTGTTATCGTTTAGTGAGCCCGTGCTTCTTTCAGGGCACTTAAACCCTGCCGTGATTGCTGTATCCGTCCGTGATTGAATAATTACGTTCAATCGCGGAGTTTCCGTAGAAAGCGTCTACACAGTTGCAATCCCGCTCGCCGCGATTTTCTCGATGCAAGTTTGTGCGCAAATTTTCTGGAAATCCTGGCAGAAGTCATGCAAGGGGAAGTAGAAGCAGTTGGTAGAAGATTAGATGGTCATTCCTCTTAGCACATGCCAGCAGGCAAAGCGGTCTAAAGAGGTCATAGGTTCTTCCGTTCGATCCTCGTCTATCTTTCACTTCAGAGAGCCATCGATTCTCTTCTTGCTCGAGCCAGAGGCTGGCGAGTCTCCTTCGACTGGACAATGGTCAGTGCCATTGGTGTTCGTTACAATTTCGAGGCGTGTTGGCATTGTGCTGGCCTTAAATGGGGCAAACAGCAGCGGCGGGTGGCCGTTTCTTACAAAGCTTCTTTCGCGCTAGCCTCCTTCCGAGGAAAAGTCAGAGGAACTGCGAAACCAATGTTCCGCGGCATATTCTTTCACAAGACGCTCGTAAACGGTGTCCCGTGGACTCTGAAGGGCGTGTAAACGGCCCAAGGATCCAAAACTTCCTGTGATTTATGTACACGAAGGAGCGTGAAACCGTTTTACCCACTGACAAATTACCCGCTTAGTATGTGGCTCCCGATACTAGGGGGGCTTCGGGCGAAATTCGAGAGGCGGTGCCCCCGGGAGCGTGCTTACTTCTTCCGAATATTTATCAGCCTCGGATCGGCCGATTTTTGCAACATTCGAGTGCGAAATCTGAAGCAGCCGGAGCAAAGGTGTCGCTCGTCGGCCAGCATCTGCTGTCACTCTCCTCGCTCCGTGCCCTGTCACTCTAATTGGCCGTCTGAATTCGAGAATCAAAAGCCAGAACTTGGAAGGGCAGACGTTATAACTTCCTGATGCGTGGCGCGATAAAAAAGTGAGAAAGCTGGGGGAAGGTGAAAAGGAAGGAGGACGGAGAGACGGTTGAATCGGCCGGCTCTCAGATTGAACCACGGGTCACAAAGAAGCCTGCCTCGTCACGGTCTGAATAGCCACGGCGAGGAGGTTGGATTAGGTTTGGTTAAGTTACGAGGGTGGTTCCCTCCACGGTGTCTTGAATGGGGCACGTGCTACCGGCGTCGTAATCTTTCGGGCAACCAGGACCTTCCTGCCTGTCAATCTCTCCTTCCGTTTGTCTGTCTGCCCGGCCATCTTCCGTCTCCCTATTAGGATCTAGGTCTAAGCGTCTAGGATACTCTTCGAGGTTCCTTTGCACGCTCTGGCAGCTGCTACCGGGATCATCGAATTTGCAAGTATGTTCTATCGCGCGTGCCTTGGATGTGTCCCCCTTGGCTGTAGATTCCTCGCGACAACAAAAAGCCGAACGTCTGTTACAGCTGTATCGTTCGTCATTAGTAATACGTTAGAGGGTTGCTCTATAAAGGCACGAGCCTTCTTTGTCGATAAGACACTTGTTCCACCGCCCTATCAGCTCTTTCATCCCCATAACAAAACGCTACTCTACTCGGTTACCAAAGCAAAGTTGCATCGATCATCGCATGAAACGACCGATTCGGTAGTCACCAACTATATAAGCAATATAAAAATCTCGGATCTCTAAACTTGAACGAGAAGTAATTCATCCTTCCTCTCTGGTTTCGGTAAGTGAAAATTCCGTGAGCGGAACGCGCACGAAAAAGTCTGCCGCCTCGGAATGGAGCGCGATGGCCCACGCAAGACGATCCTCGAGCGAGGAACAATGGGTCAGGCTGATTGTAGAATCGAGCCAGACGAGAGAGGCACGAAGAGCGCAGGAGAAAAGAGTGGAGCCGTGTCGAGGGGGTCGGTCTCGCGTGTCGAGATGTAAATGCGTGCGCGCTATGCATCTGTCTCCTCTAGGGGAACGCGTGTATACACGCACACGCGTCGCGATCCCGCGCTATTATATTTACGTAACTCGGGTGTGTAGCGCGAGTGGTTGCGCGCTCAGGCCGTGTCCGCGCGCCGGTCCCTCGTGCTCGCACGAGCGCGCGCGTCGCGGCGCGACGAACGAGTTCGCGCACGCAACGGAGCCGCGCAGTGATATACGAGGGATATATAAGGTCGGGTACATCCAGCCACTATATATACAGTCGCCTAGCGCTACCGGCACAGGCACCGGGGGTTACGACGACGCTGCAACTTCTTTATGACGTTGCCAGGGAAATCCTTGCCGACTGTTTACGCTGCGTCCGCCGCTGTCAGTAATTCAGAAACGTTCGACCACTGCGAATGGGGAGAGAGTGTATCTATCGTGTAGAAACGACCTTACTGCAAGATGAGCGAGTATATTTGTTTATTTAGGTGACGAATACAGAATCGGATTGTCAACAATCAAGTTCTCCTTTCTGAGGAATTTTTAAACGAAAAATTTACGTAGAAGTCTCTACTATGAAATTAAGAAGTGGTTGACGCACGTGTCTTTCAAAACTTTTTATTATTCTGTAGGAGCGTAGAAGCTTTCCAATTTTTCTGCTTCCCTCGAAGCTATGTGAATTTGTTTGTTTCGTCGAAATAAGAATCTCCGAAGGAGGAACGTCTGTTATTAACCAATTTTTAAAGCGGTAATTTTCGAAGTAATTATTCGCTTTAGAGGCTGCTAGGCTCGCCGTGCCGTAATTTAGACCGGGGTTGCATGTAAAATCAGAGACGCGCGTGCGTATATAGGAGCCGGGGCGAACGACTTTGGGCACGCGAGACGATTCTATGCGTTACATATAGCGAGAGCGTAATAAATGCTGCCGGCAGGCCTGGTCGCTATAGTTGCCATGCTACTGGAATACCAACCGGGGTTACAATGTTACCGAGCGACGTCGGACGTGGAATTTCTTTACGACGCTAACACGCTGACCGCCTCTCGATGTATTTTAATGCCGCTCTAACTGTCCTGTCGCTGGGACATCCTGCTGCGCTCAAAGGATCAACCGATTACTCGGTCATTCTGGTCAGGTTGAAGGAGAAACGCGAATACCACCTCTGCGAGCCATTTCCTCGTTACGTTTTCCCCTATCAATTAAGTTGTAACGCCGTTAACGCGTGTCCGTGTGTAGGAAGTTCCATCTAAGGGATTTTTACCTCCTTAGCCCTGCTTTATCTAATTAGCAGCGTCGATAGTGTTGGCGCATACTCCTCGGTGCGCATCACGCTTCACGACTGAAACTAAGTAGTCGCAAATTGCCTCCCTTCTTTCTACAATTTACAGAAAACGAGACAGAGGGTTGAGTTTCTCTATAAACGTTCCCCGGCGAAGTTTCTCGAAGCACCCCGTATATTCGTGATTACGAAACGCCTTATTATCGACACACCTTCCCAACCGTCCTGCCAATTAATCGGGCTCATTAACGGTGAGGTAATGGAACGGGCTCGTTAATGGACAACGATAATTACGTTCCCGCGCGAAATAGAAGCACGTGGACGGCACAGTTCCGCGGAAACGGCGCGCGATGAATTAGAAGAAGGCGGGAAAGGACAGAACGTTTTCGCATTGCACATTGTGCAGCCGGTGGCAAACCGGGCTTTGCTTATGAAAGAAAAATCGTAGCTTTAAGTATCTACTCGCTTGGGTCGCGCGACGTTCCGCGGATAGGTATTTGCTGCCTGTCGCCTGTTACGCAACCCCCCGAATGGTGTGCACACGTGAATTATGAAAGTATCGTTATTACGCGTTACCCGTGGCACGCATATCTGCATTGTGGAGACACTATCTCGCCGTTTACCTTTTTTCCACCCGTTTTCTACGCCGCTAACCCCGACACGTGATTTACGTGACCGCGGGGTTTATTAGTCTACGGTCGGGCATTTAATGAAGTGCCTCGAGATTTTCCGCCGATCTTAACGTCGCCTTTATTTTCTTCCGTTTTTTACATTGCCGAGAACACGAGAACGAGCCGCACCGGAGGAGCGAAGTGTAACGTCCGTGGTACAGTTTTACGACGCCAGCCGAACGGCAGTGCTTTAAATATAATTACGTGGACCGATGGCCGCGATTAATGCCATTGCCGGAATTAATTATTCTGCCAGTAGCTTATTAGATATTTTTATCGCCGGTCGTTAAAACGTGCTCCCGGTGGCTAGCGTTTCCATCCCCGTAAATGATATCAGCCGAAAGGCATTCCCCGTCGAATGCGTTTTGTGGAAAGGTGTCGTAAAGTTAACGCTCTTATCTCGCTGACAGCTTTACGCTGCGAGTCGCTCGTACCGCGGGGGGTTCGCGTGGAATGTAATAGAACAAAGAGTGATTTAATTACAGGCTCGCGCGGAAAGGAGGCACGCTGGATAGGTATCGACGGTCGAAAGCGAGATATCGCGATGACCGTGCCGGTAATTAGCGATCACCGATAAGCAAAACAACCGTTCGTCTTAATGACGACTTTACTCGTTACGGGCCTAGCATTCCACCCCCATCTTAAAGCAATTAGTACGCTACGTCCATTGATACAAGGGCCAGATAAACCACTGACGCATCTCGACAGAACGTACACGTCAATTGGCTACGTTTAACGTGGCTCTGTGCGATTTCGACGCGGCAGAAAAAGGTCTTCAGATCAACTCCATCTGTGGCGCTTGCTTTGAAATTGGTTAATTAGCCAGAGATGCGGGATTATTTGTAACGAGTTCAAAGTTGATCTCGACTGTGGTCTCAAAGTCCGTTTGTGCGAAAAATTAGAGTGTCACAATAGACGAATTTGACGTTTCAAAATTAAAAGAAAGATCGTGATTCGTGTGGGTCAATCTACCTTTTATTTCTGAAGCACAGACAATTCCAGGCACAGCACAAATTAGTGTACCTCTAATATGAATAATTCAAATATTGCAAAACTGCATGAGAGAAATTGAATGTACAACCAATAGAATAAACAATTAAGCAGCGTGGAAGGGCCTTAAGAAGGCCACTTTGAACAATACGTTGAAATATCGTTTATTATTACGAAGCAATGAAAAGTGGTTGTGTCTTAAAAACAATTGCCTCTCGAATCCGTGTTTACTGAGCCTCCTCCTTTATTTTCGAATATAGAATACCTCTCCAACTTTGACCCCACCCAGTGTATTGGAATTTTAAAAATATTCCTGAATCAGTTCGGAGAATTGAAAGTAAAATATTGATGCCAGAATAGTCTCACCTCTCGTGCAGACGGCAGCGTGGATCTGCTTGTCGACGGTCGTTCAATCGTGGCGACGAGAGACGCGCTCGACTAGCCTCGTGTCACTTCTAACACTCCACTTCACTTGCTTCATCAAGCTTGTTTACGTCCGTTGTTTCCCTCACTTTTCAGGCATCTCCATGCCAACGATTGTCCAGGAACGAACGAAACCCAAGACTTTACCGAACAATTTGTTCCCGGAATTTATACCAACACTTCGTCGCCTCAAATCGCATTACTGGCGGAAACTTTGATCGATTCAGAGCGTAATAACTGGTTTATCTATTTCGACACGATCTTCCTAATCCCATCGCGAACACCAAAGATCGTCGACTTCCAATTCAGCTCGACTGACCTTGCACGGTTCTGCCGATTATCCCTGTCAAAGTTCTCATAATATTGTCGGTCACTGCGTCGCGGCACGCGCTGCTAAGCGAACGGGCGAATTCCTGGTATTCTATGGGCTTCGATGCGCGACATAACACCAACGCTTTCCATCGAAGGTTTCAACTTGATCGGTTGCCGTCGTTGTCAATATCGTCGACCTTCCCGCAGTCTTCGTATAAATCTCTTCTTCGTTCACACTACCATTTACGAACGCAAAGGCATTCTCACTGTCCGCATCCCTCCTCGCGGATACTCTTTCTTGCTCTCCACAGCTCTCCCTACCGATTCACCTCGCTGGCCGCGGCGCTATTCATCCGTGTGTGTCGGGGCCGGGAGCAGTCGATCGACCCTTCGCGGGCGAAACTTCGGCAATGAGATGACACTCGCGTGGCCGCACGGTGACGGGGCAGCCGAAAATCGTGGATTAAAGAAACGCGCCGCAACAGGTGAGAGAGACATGCGAGCCGAGAACGGATAAGGAAGACGGAAAGGAGCCGCGCGGCGGACAGAGAGAGAAGGACAAGGATGACGATGGCGTAACACCGCGCGTAGTAGCGGACAGTCGGCAACTAAAGCCCCGAGGAGAGTCACCTCTCTCTCCTTCGTCTCTTCTCTCGTCCTCTCTTCTCCGGCCTGTCTCTCTCTCCACCACACGTGTGGCCGCCAACACACGAGTGCGTGCGTGCACCTCGAAACACGTACGATGTTCCTTCTTCTCCCCCCTCCCCTGCTTTATATCCCAGAGTACCCTCTGCCGTTGCTCTGCTCTCCTCTCTTCTCCTCTTCCTTCACCCCTCCACCCTTAACCCACCTACAGTACCTCCCCCTTTTTTCTTTCTCTCTCACCGCTACCCTCCTTCTCTCTCTCTCTCTCTCTCTCTCTTGCTCGCTCTTTCCCTCGACCAAGGAACACCACGCACCAACTGCAACCGCTTGCAGATGCACATTCGACTCGTTCCTGAACGTCTCCCGGTGTGCGTTCCGCCGATTCCTGTGTCGGTGTAAGTTACGCGCGGATAGAGGAGTGGGAGGTAGGACACGCGACACGAGGCCTGGTGGGGGAGAGAGAGAGGGTCAACGAAAGAGGGGATGACCTCCCCTCGTTCCTCTTTCTCCTTCTCCTCGCGGTTCACGCGGGGCAACTCTTCCCCGCGGCCGCTTTCCTTCCTCGCTCCACCGTTCTCTGTGTCGCCGTTCGCTTTCCTCCGCGTGTGCGCTCGCGTTTTCATACGCTCGAGCCGGTCGAGCCGCGTGATCCCGATGATCACTGGAAATGTCCAAGCGAGCTGCGAAATCGATGTACCCTTTGGAGTGGGACTCTTTCTGGACGGTTGCGCGTGGGCGCATCTTAGGGCTATCAACCGGGGGGTGGGGAATTGATGTCCCCTTGCATAGGCGACGCTCGAACGAGCAATCTTGACACTCCATTAAGGGATCCCTAACAATCCTTCATTGTCCTCAGGTTTTGGAACGAAACTTACTTACGTCTCTTCAACTGTATTATGAGCTTGTATATAGATGGAAGTATAGTGAGCTTAAATATACAAGAGGACAAGAAATCTACTTACCACTTTGATTGTTCTCTCTTGATTTTCCGTGGGGTACGTCAGTTCCACCATTCTGAGACCATGTCGATGGCTAAGCAGAGAAATTCTCGTAACGAATAATCTCCCAGCAAAGTCACTTTCAATTCACCACTGAATTAGACTTCCAGTTTCACAAGTGTCTTCACTCTCGCTGGAAATCACTCCAAATCGAACAAACCCTCAGTATCTTCAGGCCCGAACGCGAGACCCTTGACGCAAAAATAATTACACGACCGATTAAAAAACACGCTTTCACTGATCGTCAACACAAGTGCAGTGGAAGCTGCTTGACAACAGTCTGTTCCCCTGCCGAATCTGCGAACTCGCGAAACAACGTGGCGCACGGCACTGGTAGCCCACGCGACAAACGACTACGCAATGGCAACGGTTATCGTCGCCAGCAACTGCGTCTCGAGGTTGCAAAATCTCACCCCCTGAAGGGAGTCGTGTAAGAGGGGTGGCGAGGCGGTCTCTCCCTTCTGATTCCCACGCCACACGTTGTGATCCCTCTCCTCCCCTTTTCTTCTCCTCCTCCTCCGCTTCCTCATTGACGTCACCGACGCGGACTCCTCCCTTGCAAAATCCACTCTGCAGGCCGCTGCAAGGGCGACCCACTGTTTCTCTTTCGCTCCCTCCTCCGATTCCTGTCTAAGCAACAGTCCCGCCACCCCTGCTCCGCCGAGGGGTGATCGATGCGTATTATTCCTCGCCGCGACGCATGGCATAGCTGCACTCGAGTCGATACGAGTTGTATGCAACTGGTTGCATCGCCGACTGGATACGTACTACGAGCGGCGGGCACGCCGCGCTGTTGCATCGAGCGCGGGCACACGTTCCCCGGTAATCTTGCGCAACATCTAGTCACTTTTGATCACGTACAGAGGATGCGAAGACCATCCGTATAGAGAAATTTATGACGGCTCTCACCGGCTGTATCTTAATTACCTTCCCCCTTCCTCGCTGGCATTTCGTTTATAACCGAGCGCCTCGGCTCACCTCCCCGACCCCCGTGATCGAGGGGCGCGCGCGCGATCCGTCGATATTCGGGCAATTTTTAATCGGCGGCCCCGGGACGCGCGCAGCAATTCCGCTCTACACGTCCCGAGACGGGCGTGTATCTCGCGTAGCCGCGTGATTAATTCACACGGAAGACACGCGCGATTATCGTACACGGGGCCCGCGTGCGGACGCCACGGTGGAATGCGAGCGTTCGAAGCCGAGGAGCCCAGCCGTGGAAGAATAAAAATTGCACCGGGCGACGGGAGGGAAATAAGACGACTTACGTGGGGTGGAGGACGAGAAAATAAAAGCGCGAGCCTCTTATATTCGGCCGATCAGGGCTGGGCGTGAGCGCGCTGTCAGACGCGCCCGTGCAACGATGTTTTAATTAATGTATTGATAGCAGCCGAGCACGGATATATCGAGCTTCGGCCGGGCCGATATATCCAGCCACCAAGCCCACGCAACGGTCCTTCGATAATAATTAGGAACCACGTACGCCCGTGGCGGGACGATTTCCTCGGACGAGTCCACGCCGCCGGCACGTTTTGCCCTTATTGTTACTCCCGCCAATTCCGAAAGCCGCCACCGCTCGGCCCGATTAATTATACCAGGGTAAATATAATATGTTAATCGACCGTACATTGCAGGTGGTAATTGACTGGTCGATAGCAGCCGTTTCACGAAACGCCACGGCGTAGCACGCGATCGGCACGCGATCCTCGACCGACGTGTTGTCGAATTTCGTGTAAGGGTCGCGCCCGTTCCTCGGCCCATCCGAGGACGGGTTCGTGTGGGAATTCGCGATGTTGATTCATCACGGCTTTTAATTTCCTGGATAAATGTCACTTGACAGAATAAAACTTACGCTTTGATGGTGGTGGTCGAGGCTGTGGGGTGAAGCCGCGGGGGTTCTCCGGTTCCACTGGAGGATCGCTGACTGAGGCACGGTTTCTTTGTTCGCCGCGGAAACCGGTGCGTGTCGATCAAAGGAAAGGTTTTCACGAGCCAGCCAAGCGATTTATAAATAAATGCCGATAAGCAGGGATTATCGTTGTTTGCGTAACATTCGGTGTGGGCGTCTCAGACGTTCATTGATCGCGCGACGGTGCCGGCGGGCTTTGATATAGAGACACGATTTTTGCGTAGTCTAGCGAAAAAAAATTGCTTCTGGGGACTTCGGGAAAGAAATAATCGTAGAGGTCTCCTGCTTTAACAAACAGCTGAACACAGTGTTTGTGCTTCTATGATAACCACCCACTGCAAGAAGATCCCCTCGTGTGAAAACAGCTTTAATCGGCTGATATCGGCTCGATTTTTCCTCGGAAAATTTTACCGCGATTCCTCCGACCATCAAGATCACAATACACATTGCAGTGCGTCATCCACGCGTTATCATATTTTTCGCTGTTCTATTACATCGATGTCGCATTGTCAGGTGCATACTTTGAGTGGTATCAATTGTGTGCGGCACTCGAAAGAATTCATTGAGAAAAAAAAAGCGCGATCAGTAGAGGCTTACAGCAAGCATGCACCGCGTCGGCAAATATTTTGCATTGATTTGATGACCCGCGGCGACCCAAGCACGCGATTCGAACGATCTCTACTTGGCGTCTCGGTATCTCCTCGCGGGCGACGAAAGCTCCGATTTTTGGCGAGTGGAATATTTTCGTCTCGCGATACGCTCGACGCTTGCACTATCGTGCGTGGGCGTAGCGTTCGCCCGTGATAACAGCTAGCGAATCTCGTAAATAACGTTCCCAGGCGGACACGTAGAGTGCCGCGACGGAGGCGCGAGAACCGAGAGTAGATACACCGTGAAATAAGCGTTGACTCTTCTCATTGAACTATCAGGTTTGATCGAGGTACCTTTATGTTAGCTACGCGGATTCTAAACAGAGCTGGCCGAGGAGAGTGGAACGAGGGCAAAATAATCGATGCAGTTCAATGAAATTAATGCGAGGTTGTTGTAGACTCCCTCGGCTAGGTTCAAACTCGTGGATTCTGTTGGGTGAACGAGATGTTCAGGACGCTGCTAACTAAGGGTCTACTAACTTTAAATCCGATAATGAATGTAATCAGTGGAAATAACATGGAATCTACGTTGGTCTCGGCCGGGACCTGGCTGTGGCCAGGTATATATCCTCTGACCACAGCGTGACTAATAATTATACTTGCTGAGGGACCCTCGTCTCCTACGCCGTCGCCTTCCTCGGCGCGAGTTAAGGTCACGCAGACGAAACGTAGAAACGACTCCTTTCCGAGGCTGCATTGTTTCTCTACGCCTCGGGGATTACTTTTGGTCCCCACTTAACACCTCAGTATCGCTTTTGCTTCGCGCTTCCACGAGCTCCCTCCTCGCTCGATAGCTGCACGAAATATTTGCTAGTAATCTCCTACAATGAATCCCGAAAATCTTTGGCAAACTCCTAGCAACGTATGAGCGATTCTGTCATCCGGAGGTTACACATCGTTCCCCAGTGCTCCTCTCGTTGGCGTCACTTTCCCGCCGCGGTCCCTATAAATTATTCAACCAATCTCCAGAATCCGTTACATCGGCGCAACAATAAGGGAGCCAGCCACGGTGTAATATATAACGAGTAGGAGCCGAGTCGAGGCGAGACTAGCGGTAGTCTTAACTGAATTATTGTTTCGGTTAACATCGGGCATACATCATAGATGCGCGCTCGCGGTGCCCGCCGAACACGCGTCCCGCCCAAGGAGCGCGTTCGCGAGAGCGTGGAGCATTCATCTTCCGTCGGTGTCGCGTTGTCGAGCCGCGACCAACGACGCTGTGTAATCTTCCTGTTGCGACGACGACAACGACGACGACCAACGGGCGACGAAGACGACGAAGCTGGCCGGCGAATAAGAGGAAGAGAGAGACGAGGAGCCCGCGGAACCGTGGCTGGGCCGCGCCGTGAGCTGCATGGCAGGCACGCGTGAAATCCATAGAATCGTACCGAGCAGACGCGGCACCGTACGTCCGTGGAATATTAATGTAATTTGCCCGATATAAACAAACGAACCTGTCTGGCGTGTCACTCGGTCGCCGACCGTTTCACCGCGTCGTCACCGCGAATAGAAGATCTTCTTCAACGGACGCGGACTCGTTTCCCTTTTGCTTTTCACCGCGGCGATTTCTATAAATTCTAAAGCGAGCCGCGTACGGTATTCCGCGGACGCGTCTCCGCCGGGGCCTCCGTGCCCCGGGCAAATTACGAGCGAGTGAAATTCGACGCAGCGATTTGCAAACGCCTGCTCGAATGTCGAGGGGGCTTTTCGCGCGGTTATTATCGCGCCGCCGGAGTCCCGTTTACCTTAAATCACGCGCGCTGACGCACGCGCGCGTCTTGGACGCGCGAGGGAATCCTTCGTCATGGCAGAAAGTTTATTTCTCATTCATTTACCGGCTCTTCAGTTAATTAACCACCGCGTCAAGGGGCCGGGACGCGCGCTCTTCCCGATGGGAGAAAGGCACGGCCGAGAGCGAGAGATGGAGGTCGCTTCCTCGGCCCGCTCGATGATGGCAATTAAATTAAAGCGAGATCTCGCCCCGGCGATATACCGACGATTAATCAGCACCGCGACAATCGGACGTTTCATTAACGGGCCGCGATCGAGCCGCGAGTGGCCAACGCGCGGGGCTGGAGATCCCTCTGGAAGCAGAGATCGTACCTTACTCTCGATCGGCGATGGCAAATTCATTACGCAGGTGGGGTGAATTGACCAGTGAATGAACAGCTAAGCGTTTTTTTCAGTTTCCAATAACGATACAAATTAAATAATGTCATAATTTATTAATGAGACAAGAATTTGTAACAGAATAGGCTTTAAAAATGTCTGAAAACATTGTTTGTGCTTTTTGACTTGAACGGCGTCTGAAATCCTTACTAATGTATAAATGTGAAACGTTGTCTGTTTGTTTGTCCTCCTTTCACGCCTAAACAGCTGAACGGATTTCAATGAAATTTTGAAGAGATTAGATTGTAGACTATTTATTTTTTTAGGCTTTTTTATTTTGGAAACATCGTAAATAATTCCCGGGTGAAACCGGGTAACGAGTAGGCTAGTAAATCATAATTTAAATGTAATCAATGCCCAATATACTAGTGAATGAACAAAATACCCAATAAATAAACACTTTGAACCCCGTGAATGAACACAAAGAATAATATTTCATTTTCCGACGAGGAAACGCTGAAAACGCTACAAAAGTAGAAAGGAAGTTTAGGTTAGGGACCTAACATAAGAATATATTATAATAATAGGAACTTGACAAATTTATTTATATCAGGACACAGTTTACATTTACACAATATAATGGTTAACTGTCATCGTACGTGTTTTCTTACTAGGTTTCTCGCCGTGAATGGCAGCACCCGAAACCACAAAACAAAAAAATTAATAATCAACCAAGACGTTCATAGATTCAAAAAATATTAGTATCGCCGTTATCTCAATAAATTTTCCTTCATTCTAAATATAAGATCATTGTGTTCAATGAAATAGTATTCTTGTTATACACGAAAAAAGTCAATTCGTTAATTCACTGTTCATTCACTTTTCAATTCACCCTATTTTGGTGACGATGACGGTGTTCTTTTGTAACTGCGTGGGAGTCGTGTCGGTGTCACTTATCTTTTAGATCCCTCCCTGAACAAATTTTGAAACAGCGTTCTTAAATTAATCGCCGAGCAATGAATTTAATTACCCATCATATCGCGGCTGTATTAACGACCGAGAGATTCTAAATTTCAGCTCCCAACCGTCCTGCTCCATACATTTATTCATTCGTCTCTCTTAATGGAAAGATAACAGGAATCGCTCGATAAAGTGGATGTAGCCGCTAATGGGGACATTTACCTTAATTCCGTACAAGCCGATAATCAGCGGGGAATACGGCTGTTACACGATGACTGTCGATATATCGGCTATCCTCGCGGAGAGATCATGATCGATGATCCCCGCGACGGTGCGCGCCAGATGTTTCGAAGGCTCGCGCATAGGTATACCTGCCAGCTCGCAGCGAATTCGCTAGACGTCTGTTTCTCATCTACCAGTCGAAGTAGGTCCTTGACCGTCTGACTATTCGTCTGGGATAGAAGCGAGCGGCTCGGGGCCGGGCACGACCAACGAACACCCGGGACACACCGCACACGATGGCGTTTTTAATTTTGCCATCCGCCTTCGATGCGTTATCTAACGCGGCGCCGCTTCGCTCGTGGATACACGAAGTCAAGGACCCGGGGATCTTTTAAAACTCTCTAAAAATTCATGAGACGATAACGCTCTGATGTATATACCGCGCGGAGATGCAAATCACTCGGACAGCCTTGAGCGTCTCCGCGTCGAAAGTCGCGATTTTCGGCGGCGCGATCGGTCCCGCCGGTTTTGCGGAAACGTGGCGGCGGCAAGTATCACGGGCCGATAGATAGCATCGGGGCGATTTATTGGACAGGGACGAGGGAATCCGAGGTACCGTTCCCCCGATAAATGATTATCGGTAGGAGCAACATAGTTGCCGCCCGACACCTGCAATAATTATTGCCCTTCGCGCGTTGTCGGCGCAACGGCAATTAACCGTTTTTCGCGTCGCGCTAATCCGGCACGGCCATAGAGAGCTGCTTTAATATGCATGGCTGTTGCGGTATAGTGCGCCCTCCCCTCTCCCCGCGCGGCATTATACGAGCGGTGGTCAAGATCGATAGATCGATCACCGGCCGGTACTCGACCGTGTCGCCGTACATATTATGCTCCGCGAACGTTGTAACAGGGATTTCGACGACACAGTTGCGGAAAAGCCGCGCGCACCGAGCTTGAAACCGGGAGGAGTCGCGGGGGTAAAGAGAATCAGAAACGCGTTAAGTGGCACTCGCTCGTATTAATTTATCGCCGGCAGTATAATCCGGGGAAACTCTATGCATAGGCATGAGCGCGAAGGAATTCCTGCTGCAGGTGTAACGCGAGCGAATTGACCCTTTGTTTTCCAACGGTAAATCAGTTCCCCCGGGTGGTACGGTTTCACGCGTACCTTGAGCAACGCGGAGCGTGTAGCGCGTAAAAAAAAGTAACGATCCGTTTGCCCGCGTTGATGCACGACAGGAGAGGTCAAAGATATACAACGACGCAAATAAAATCGAAATCGCTAGAGAGGCGAGCGCAAGTTCTTTTTTTCCTCTTTTTTTTTTAACGGGGATCTCAGGTTCGATAGAAAGTTGGAGTGGGAGGCAATTGCAAACCGACGAATTGCTATGCTCCGCTGCCCCGGCATTAGCATCGTTTGCGGAAATCGGACTGCGCCGATCGACGCGGCCGAATAAATGAATTTCGATTCGCGGAGGCCTATCCGAGTGCAGTTTCTGCCCGTCGGATGGGACCTAGATTCGCTTAGCAACGTGCGTGCCGCGGTGGTGGAAAAAAAAACACGACGCCCGGCTTGTCGCCGGCGAGGAAAATTAATTGCTTTCTGGCGATTGCCTTGACGTATCGGCGCTCGCTTTCCGCCAGATCTTGCGCTCGATTTTTATCGCCTGCTTCAATGCGCACGGCTTGCTTGCTAAAACGTCTAACATGACGCTAATGCGATAATCCAGTCATGTATTACGTTAAGTATTTCCTACTCCAACTCTCTTTCAGTTGGACCTAGAATCTTCTTTCATTTTCCTCGTCTACGACAAGCTTTTAGTCCGCGACAAGCGTCGTCACAGGTCTCACTTGGGCGGTAGATTTTAGTTGTCAACGGCAAGGTAGCAGAGAAACGTTTCGCGAGAATCGAAGGATACATCCGTGACTCCCCGCAGTGGACTCCTAGACGCTAGGTTCTAGGTCAGCAGGAGCGCGCGACGCGCAGAGAGCAGAAAGAAAGAAGAACGAGACAAGGATGGGAGATCGATGCATAAAAGAGAGACTGCGGATCGAGTCTCCATGGATTCTGCATAATTCATTCGGTTGGCCGGGCGAATGCATATTACCTCAGGATATCTAGCCGAGCCGAGCAGCGGGATCAGGATGCAAGGACCTCTGCTCTGAATATGAGACCGAACCGCCGAATCGTCTGGAGATAGTTCGGTATCGATAAAAGCCCGGGCCGCCGTGAGGCCGCCTTGATCAGGATCCAGATCCTGGATCGAAGAGGAACGAGGTTTTCGTACGCGTCGCCTACGAGAACCAACGTTGGCCGCAGAATATTCTGCGACGCTTCCGACAATCCTGAGTCGGGCCAGCCTCGCAGAATAATACGCCGATCGCCGCGATACATTTACGAAGTGGACGCGTCATAGATAAGTACCTGAAACTCCACGGGAACTTGCATTTAAGTTACCAACCTTTGAAATACCGTAGGTAAAGGTAACACGACTTTCAATGAGGTGAAATCTGTATTTAATACACCGCGCGATGTTTCGTGGAAAATTCTGAAACCGTAGGAACGTTCCCTACCCCTCTGAGGATTCTCAGGAAAAGTCCCCGCGACGAACAGATGACCGTTCCGTCGGAGAGCATCGCTGGCCCGGTATAATTCCGCGACAATAAAGTCTTCCATCTAGAAGAGGCATTCCGACGGTCTCCCTCCGCGAGGGTTGGCGCGTTCTGATTACATCTGCTCCACCTGTCTATCGATTTTTCCGGAAGCAAGAGGGACCGGTTGCCGCGTCGAAGGAACGGAGGAAGGAAGGAAGGAAGGTGCGTGCCCATATGGGTGGACCCTCTCCCTCTCCTCCTTCTCCTCTCACGTACGCTTTGAAGGAGCCACCCCGGGCGGACCGGAATCAAGTTCAATTGTCTCGCGGTGGCTTTTGGTCGCGTGAGAAATCGCGAGCAGCTGTTGGCCCCGGAGTGGTTTCTCCGGCGAGGAGCGTGACGTCACGTCACGTTTACTCGTCGTTTACTCGGCCAAAGGAGGAGGAGGAGGACGAGGGAACACGTGCGAGAAAGGAGGCCGAGGAATTGTGCTCTGCGAATGCAAATTAGAGACGTCCACGTCTCGTCGGAGGGGTTCGCCCCGCGGTACCCCGAGGAAAGGGTTCCTGCGACCCTGAGGCATTCAGTACTGTTGCTTACGTGTCCTGCCCCGCCGACGGAGGGAGGAGAAAAAGAGTTTCTCGATATCCTTTTTCGAAAATCCCTCCGCTCTGCGCGTCTCCCGCGTTCCCACGAGCCGCCCCCCGAGGGTAGCTACGCGCACAAACGCGCTGCTCGCAGTCGGCTATTTTAATTAAGTTCCAATACTGTCGCTGTTCCCGGGAACAATACGATTGTACTCCGACCGGCTACGGACTCGTTAATTGTTCCCACTTATAAAAGATTCCTTGGAGACTGTATGGTCTCGGCACGAGAATGGATTCTATTAATAACTAGGCTTGTCTCGGTCTCTCGGCTTCTCGTCGTTTCACGTAGCGGGCAACAGTCGCGTACGGCTGGAAGGTGTCCCACAGAAGACGTTCTCGAAACACGAGCGGAGGAGACGCGTCGTTTCTAAACGAAATCCGTTACCCTTCGGCTCGGACACGAGCTGGTTGCGGTGCTGTAACAGCGGCTGATTGCGCGAGAAGAAAGTTTGCGCGCCGGTGGCATCGGGACTCCCGCATAAAGGCGGATGTGCCCGACACGGCGTCGTTCCCGTCGTATTCGTGGCATTTTGAATTGCAGATAATCAAGCACGATCGACGAGGATGATAATCGGCCGGCGCTTAGACATGCAGTGACTTATCTCCGGGCACCCGAGGGTTACCTGTCTCGGATACCTTTCCCTGTGCAGCGGGAGAGTCGACAGGATTCGATAAGGATCGCCGAAGGATGAGTCAGAGCCCCGTGACCTCGGCCTGCCGCTCGAAGGTGCATGAAATAAAACGGATCTGGCCTCGAGATGAGACACTCTCGGGCATTTTCACTCACCATACGTCCGTCACTGTTAAACACACTCTTGTCCCCGAGGAGCTGGCCCGCGGGCAGCTCGATCGACTCGAGCTTCCGCAACCTGACATTTAACATAAATTCCACGGGCAAAAGGGAATCTGCGCCGCGCGATAGGCTGCCCGGTTTTTTGTTTGGGGTGGCATAGGTGCGGAGCTCCCACGTTGAAGCGCACTGCTGCCTCCAGGTGGTAACTGGCAATCTCCTTCCAGTCAGCATCCCCCTCCTGAAGAACACGAGAAGCGGGTACCCTCCATTGTCGCGGAGGGAGTTATTAACGACGAAACGGCGAGGGGGGATCTCGAGGCATTGCAGCCTCCTCGTGTGGGAATCGCGCAAGCTGCGCAGGCGTGCCACTGGAGCGGGACACCTTATTCCTTCCCGCCAAAAAGCCGGTGGAGGCCCATTTACGTCACCGTTCCTTGTTACACACTTGCGGCGCGTCATCGTCCTTGCGCGAACAATAGGAGGGATCCGTCGTGTAGGATCCATTAGGCGAGGGTACAGGAGGGTGCACGAGGGTGCAGCTTCCCGCCAAAACTTGGGCCAGGCAGCCGGTGGAGTCGGAGCCTCGTGGGATGCTTTGAGAGATCGCTAAGAGATCGCCGGAAGATTGCCGAGCTAAACAGCCGAGCTCGGCGCAGAGATTATACCGTTGGAGACAAAAGTAGCATGCAAATGTTGGGTCCTCTGTTTTCACTGCGATAGAGTCGAACTGGGTCTAGGCGCTGGCGAGGGAATTTGAAGGATACGTCCGTGCTTCTAGGACACTCGAGGGCTCTTATGGGAATTCAGGTTTTCGCGCTCAAACAATGCATAACTGAACGCGTTACGCGGAGGACAATGATATTTCTTTGGATCCAGCCCGTGGGGGAACGAGTATTGTGATGGAATTTTTCAAGCATGCACTCCCACGTGGGGTATGCCGCTACCCCCAGCGCATTCTGCAGAGGGGCGAGCACGTGTGGGAATGCAAGCAAGCAACCTTAGCGGTGCATGCCACGGACCAGCACGCCGGAGGTGGCTGGCTTTTTTCCTGGCACACCCTCGTCGCGCAGGGTACGTCATTACCCCACCTTGCGATACCGGGGGGCTGCTGGGGAATCTGTCTTGGGCTGAATCACAGACGTCACGCGTCCGTCGTTACGGTAAACGATTCTTAGAAACACCTGGAGACCCCTCCGCTCCGACCCCTCCCGGCAGTGATGATCGATGAAAGTGATTTCCGAGGATGTAAAAATCGAACGAGCGTTTGATAAAATATACAAAATGATCACTGTGGATTTTCGTTTAAATTTCACACGGAGCCGCGTCGTAATTTATACGTCGGTATCAGTCATAAAATCCAAAGGTCGATTAAGGCTTCTCTCGCGGCTCTCACGAACCTTTCAGCCTATCTCATAATTTTTTCAGACACGTAACGATATATTTTCTCTGTACCTTGCGTATATATACCACTTGTGCTTCATTTATAACCACCAGTAACATTCGTATAAATTTTCATAAAAACTTTCGCATTATCAGATGCGACGGTGAGATTTATATAGTCTTAGAATCAGTATGTAAACACTTTACGCACTTCCAACCGGAAGCCCTAGCTGCGGTCGCATCCTTCCAGGGATAACCGAATTCTGCAAAGAAAGGACGAGCAGTGAGCGTCGTCTTGCGAAGGTGACGCAGGAGAAGGTTCGTTTGCGTTCAGACCGCGATATGAGCATCAGATTAAAATTAACAAGCCGAACAGGCGCTTCGCGGAGCGCAGCCTCGAGGCTCCGGACGCGTGGGCGTCCGACAACTCGCGGGACACAATGGTGCGTCTGCCACGCACCGGTGTCTCCTTACTCCTTACGAAAGGACGCGGGGGAAAAGAAGTCTGTTTGCCCACGGCCGAAGGTGTCTAACCAGCGGTACGCGGCGTGTCGCCGACGCCATTGTTCTAGTAAGAGGTCCCATTACTCCGACGTTACGACGTGGTAACGCTGCTCGTTACAACGAGAGTTACACGCGTCCGCCGCGCGAACCGACTGGCCCCCGCGGGGAGGGGCCTTGCCTCGCGGAGAATCTCCCGGCCGCGTGGTTGTCGCCGGATATCGTCCCTCGAATATACCGATCGCTGAATAGCGCGAAACGATCGGGGCGGATTAAGATAGCGCGGTGTCAAGGCTCCGTTCAATTGCCGAGATAAGTTAATTGGAAGGGAACGCTGGGGCCTCGTTACAAAGAGAAAGAATCGTTTAGGCGGCCGTGGAACCTCTCTACGATCTAGAGCGAGCACTGCTGCTTATCGGACCTGTCCGTGATTAACGTTCATAGCACTTTTATTCGCCCCGTTAATTGAGATTTGTGAACGCCAGATAGCCCGTTCGAACGCGAAAATCCCGGGGCGCGCGTAATATCTCACGACTGGTTCGCTCGTCGGGTATCATCAGGATTTTCTGCCGCTCCAACTGCCGGCGATCGGCGTAAAGCTCCTTAACGTCCCGTGTATCACGGCCGAGTCTTATCCTAATTATCCGAGGGGCAGAGAGAGATAGAGTGAGAGACAGAGAGAGAGAGAGAGGGAGCACGTCCCCGCGACGCTTCTGTTTCCCATTTACGAAAACGAGCCCACGGAGACGGGGGAGGCTGGGGACGAAGGAATATACCGAATTTTTGCCGCGCTTCGGCTCGTCGAAGAGGCGTCGCCGTGAATCATCCCGAACGCGTGGGCAGTCGAGGCTGTTGCACACGAGCGCGAGCGTGTCGCGCGTACACGCGAGCCGAACAGGACCTATTTCACGAAGTTGTCGTCGGTACGAAACACCTATTAGCGTGGCTGATGGCGTATTATGTTCCGGCTTGCACGCGCATTAACGAGCTCCCGGTTTATATCGCGCCGGCGCGGAAAAATATAAATGATCCCTCGTAAACGCCCACCTCGCGGATTTTTCTCCCCCTCTATTCCTTCTCCGTCGCAGCCGTTCGCGCGACGAAGCGGAACCCCCTTATCTTTCCCCATCGATTCCGTTCTCCTACATCGTCAGAGTTTGTCCTTTCCTCGAGGCAGCCGCGCATTGGCCATCAATATTCACTTTCCGGTTCCTCCATTATTCAAGCGTGTCCCGGCCGAGACACCGGGGACCTTCGAAGGCAGGCAAGTGTCTTCGACGAGGTCAGGTCTCGCTGAGAATGCAGCGAACGCCTCAATTACCGCGCTCGCTATTTTTACGCGCCGTCCTTTGAACGGGCGCGGCGCGAACCGCGCGCGGCTGCGCGCAACACGCCGCCCCGAGTCTGCGCACTTAATTGGAGAGGAGCGAGATGACAGTGACGGTTATGGAACGCGGCGAACGCTTCAATTCTCTCGTCAACTAGAAAAACCGAATGCCGGTGTTATCCTTATTGCCGACAGGCCGCGTTTCTAACGTAAGTTACGGAGGCGTCGCGCGGGCAGTCACGTTCGGTAATCGTTCGATTCCACTTCTCCCTCGACGATTTCTTCGACGCGCTGTCGCTTCGCCGAACGACATTCCCCTTCGTACGAATGCACGAACGTGCAAACACTTGCTGGCTTTCTTGCAACCGTCGCGACGCGCGGACAGCCCCCGAACGACCGTTTACTATCGCGATTTAGAAGCGGCAGAAATTCTGACCGCTACTTAACGGGAGGGAATAAGAACAGGAGGTCGCTCGTAATCGGTTTCGCGAAGGATCGTGCGTTTCGGTGCTGTGGGCGCCTGGTAAGGTCTCGTAGTTTGACTTTGTACTCGCGAGGTGATCAGGTCGTAGATTTCGGGGGTTGCTAGGGTAGGGGGCGTAAACTGGGGGAACATTGGCAGCACGGGGAACATTGGTATACGTCGGGATTATATTGGCATATATAGGCATGAATATATAAATTCGTATTCGAGATCGAGATTTTATTATAGGTAACATTGTTACGTATCTTAGAGCATATAAACATGGAGGAAGCATGCAATAGGCGAAAATGTAGACGGCGATAGAAAGATGTACGAGAGGGACACACCTTTTCTTTCTAGCGTCGGCGTTTTTTTATGTCAGAAAGAGAGAGGATGTCCCTCTCGTATATCTCTCTCTTTCTATCGCCGTGTACATTTTCGCCTATTGCATGCTTCCTCCATGTTTACATGCTTTAAGTTACGTATTAATAACTTATCTTAGTGGCTTCGGATTAGTAAAACTTAACCTGTTAATGCTATTTATATGATGTGCCAATGTTACCATTAGATTTTAGTTAAGATGTAAAAAATAAAATAAAATAAACCAATTTAAGTGTCAATGTATCTTAATGACTTCAAGTTAGTAAAACTTAGCCTGTTTATGCTATTTATATGATGTGCCAATGTTACCTCGTACCGGCTGGTTTTTAAGATATATTAAAAAAGGAAAGGACAACAGTTTTATACATTTTTACACTTGTAGTGCATTCATAGAAGATGCAATGTTATGATAGGACACTTAATGTAAATGTAAACATGTTAATATTTACATTATATAACAAAATGTTTAAAAAATCTGCCAATGTTCCCCCAGTTTACGGTATTCTTCCTGCATTCCTGCTGTGGTACCTATCCCTGTGACGTCATCGTAAAGGGACCCGTTACCTAGTGTACGTCAGATTACGTCACGGGGACAGATGCGAGGGTAAGAGGATTTCTGAACAGATGTGAAGCGAGTTCTCGAGGTGCTTGGATCTCTGATATTCCTTCCTTGTGTGCCACTGCAAATGTTTTTTAAATTTCATGAAATATGTGGACGCGTTAAGTTAAATATTTCCACATTGGATTGTATCTTGAAAGTCTTCACGAAGTGAATTGCTAACATTGAAATAGGTAGGCATAAGGTAAGTCAGGGTGAGATGATCATACGGAAGAGATGGGCAGTGACAGTGTTTTTTGGAGGGAAACGCCTGATTGCGCTGCCTCGACGTGGGTACAAAGTGTCATAGAAAAGTAACACTCTTAGGTCAAAGTGTTGGAATAGAACGTTTTTAAAGGTTTGTAAATCCACTGTGAAATTTAAGATAGTGCCTCAAAATGTTCGATCAATATTTTGGTCATCTTGTTTGTGTTATTATTACGTTATGTTTGTTAGTCTAAGCGAAAGGGGAATGGCTATCTTACCAAGGCTTTAAGGGAAAGATGGTCAATTGTTGTCCAGGAGAGCTGGTCACAGCTGTATTTGATGTAATTTCAGATATTTTGGTGAAATTCTGAGAAAATTATTTCGAAACCAAAAAAAAACAAGATTGACTAAGATGTAAGTCATGTGGTTATTGGGTCCATGAAAATTGCACAGACTTTGACCCCGTGTGCCATACATGTGGATTAGAAGACTCGCAGCAAGAGCCCAAAGAAGTTTTTATCGGGCAAAAACGAAGTTGGACGAAAACTAGAAAGAATCTGAGATAACCATTTAAGGACCACGACTTGTTAGCCTGAAAGGTACATCTGACCATCTTTCGCGGACATTAAGGGAGATATGAGCAATGACACTTTTTTTCATTTCTAAAATTTGTATATTAAATAATACTTTCTCGTTTACTGATATTAACGGACATGTAGACAAATGATTGAAGTTTTGTTCTACATCATTTTCGTTGCTTTATTTCAAATAAGTTGGCTGTAGCAGACTCTAAACGAAACTATGACCATCTCACCCAGACTCACCCTACATAAATTTCTTTGTTCCGAGCAGGTGTGATTTTCACTAATTTCTCACTTGCTATATTCTTCTATTCTGAAGTAGCACCGTTGATTAGATCAATTCATAGTCAATGAAATAGTGCGCTTGAAACGATTATGTTACAATGAGCTTCGTCCAGCACGTACGCCGCGCGCAGTGTTGGTATTTAATCAAGGGGGCGAACTTTCCGCTGAGAAGAAGGGTGCGCTTCCTCCATCCACCCTTGAAGCTGCACCGGTCGTTTCGGGAACCGGACGCAAACACAATCGCAGACTTTTACGACTCGTCCTCGATAAATTGCGCGCCGTGGAAACCGACAATGCCACCGCGGAGAGGGGGAACAGTTTTCAGGGCCGAGAGGAGGCGATATTTATCCTTATCCAAAACAACGGTCACCCCTTCGAGGAGAACTGTGGGAAATGCGGACAGCTGAGGACGGGAAGGAAGGAAGGACGTGTCTCCTGCGAAAGAGAGGAGCACAAGCACAGGGTGGTACCATCGTCCTACCACCCCTTGGAGCTAAGATTATCCTCCCGTTCGCCCAGTGCTAAAAATACCACGAGATGGTCCCACCTCTGAACAACGCTGTTCTATTAAGGGTGGGTATAGCAAACATCGTTCTCACATCGAGTAGATTCCATACAAATGTCTGAAAATACCGAAAAAGAGGAAAGAACGAGTCTCATCCGTCGCGCCTTTCAATCCCTCCATTCTTCCCGCGTGCTATTTTGACGCGACACAGTTTTTAGGATTCATTGGGCAGCATCAATCTCGCCGACGTTGCTTATCGAGGATATTACCAGAGATTGATATAGAGATCTTAGGTGGTTCGATGATTGCCTGCTTTCGATGGTCGTCAAGCGTCAACACCGCATCCCAGGGTTTCATCCGTAATCGAGAACGGAATTAAGCGCTCACCGGGCACAGTCGCGCCGCTGATTGCAGTCATTAATAGAGAAAATTAATGAGCCGGTAGAGCCGACTCGCTTCGTCTTTGTCTCTCGCCGCGTTTCGACCTGCCTCTCTCCTAGGCGCGTGTGTTGATTCACGAATAAATCATCGGCGTTCTTGCTTTACACCAATCCTTCTCTCAAACAAAACGGAGTCGCTTGAGAACCGTCCTCTTGCTTACCCGGTTCCACTTCCACGTGGCAATTTAATTCTTCCTACTTGCGTCTATAATCTCAGATTCCAGTAAACTAACGATTCTCAGGAACCATGCTTCCAATCCTCAGCAATAGATCTATCTACTCATCGAAGCACAACGTCCTTATCTAATAGTGAGTCGTAGATCTCAGCCAGGTGTTCATTTTCGCGGGTCGGTATTCATTTCCTCGCCGGTCGTCTTGAGTTTCTTCGTTGCCTTGAAAGGCCGCCCGATGACCTCGACTTTGAAGGCTCACCCACAAGCGACGTTGCCCGCGCGATTGCGACTGAACATCGTGGTACACCGAACCAATGGTCGAAGTCGACCGGGCAATCTGGTGGCGCGCCTTTCGCCTCGCGTAATTATTCACAGGTCATTATTCAGTGTCAGATTATCGGGGCTGCGACAAGTGTCGCGCGGCGGACTCGCGGGCCCCGCTCGTGCCTGTGGACCCGCCTTCAGCCGCGCAACCGGCCCCGACTGGCCCGTCCAGAAGAGGACGAGGAAACGCACGTGTGAGTGATTAGAGCAGAAGCGTTAATCAGACGATGACATATTCGACGGTGGACCGAACCGAGCCGGCCGGTACCTTCTGCCTCGAGTGGACGCACTAAAACTCGAATGACCGTACTCGACCGGTTCGGGGGAAGCCGAGGGACAGCGTCTTGGAGAACTCGAGAGCCTCGAGAAACGCGCCTGGAGAAACCCTATTTTTCTTCACTCGCTTTTCGCGAAACGATCGCGACAGCCGATTACGCGGAAGTAATCGTAGCGATCGAGACGACAGCCCGTGACGCACGAATCGACCACGAGGCGAACTTGATGCAAGCCTGTAACGCGAAGCTTCTGGGTTTAATTAGAGTCATTAACGCTCGGGTTAATTATCGCTGATCGCTTAACATCGTTTACGAACGATATTTCAAGCGGCTCGTTTATCAAGCCCGCGTCGCTCGGCTCTCTTTTCTCGACGCGCAGCGTTACGGATTGATAATCGGGGAGAGATATCTGACGCGCGTGGGTGTGATAAATTATTCCTGCTGGGGTGGAGGTTCAATAGCAAGAGATCCGCGGTGTGAGCGTGTAATCGATTATTAGGTTGCGAAAGGTTCGGTGAATTGTTTCTGGCATTTTAATATATTCAGCAATAATTCTAGTCGATGCAATCCTATGCTGTTAAGGGGGACCACCACTGTGGAGGCAAGAATGGAGGTTAGAATGTTTCTACAATAGTAAAACCCCCCGCAAAATTTTAGAAAAATTGATTCGGTAGTTTTTAAATTATTTAACTTTCAATTTAAGGATGAACTTCGATAACATTAAAAATGTTATGCGAGAGTCTTTGAAAATTAGAGGAAAGAATTTTTCTACAATAGTAAAACCCCCCCAAATTTAAAAAAAATTGATTCGGTAGTTTATAAATTATTTAACTTTTAATTTAACATATATTCTTATGGGAAAATGTAATATTGAGAAATACGCCTACAAAATTAAGATTTAAATAATAGGCCAAAGTTTCTGAAATCTCGTGTACAGAAAGATCAAGCACTGACCTAAATTCTCACAAGAATTCCGGACAATTGATTAATATCGTGAAAGTTGTTTAACTTTTAGCAGATATTTTCATTGAAATTCATCCTTAAACGGTCAGTCATTTCCTCATTTCGCACATCCTTCCCATAAAATCTAGTTTATTACTTCTATCAGGTATTTATGCATTCGTCTTTGCTTTAAGGGGCCATGCTCAGTCAGGAGGCTGAAAAAAGGGCGATCTTTGGGAATTTTTTACTCGAAAGCTATAACACATTTCTCAAAAATTCTTTTTTCCTTTTAAAGATTGCATCTAGTACTGTGTATCGTAATTTTTTTATTTAAAAATATTTATTAATAACAAAGTTATTGTCCATCTCTCAAAGGTCCGCTAAAAAAAAGGCTTCTGCGGTGACCACTGCTGTTCGAAAGTCGATCATCTAAATTAAAAAATTCAAAAGAATTTACTTATTATATTATATTATCTTGTCTTTGAACGAAGGATTTTTCGAAATATTGATTTGGGAAAAAATGACGGATGTTTAAAGTAAAAGTTTCAATTTTCATCATAAATCGTGCCTGATTTTCGTAAATTAAAAGAAAACTAAGCATTGGAAAAAAAAATCCTTCGTTCAAAGACTAGTTTATTGTTCCTATAGTAAGCTTGTAAAATTTGAAGTAAACCGGTTGAATGGTTTTTGAAATATCTTGGTCACCGATTTTGAGAATGCTGTTTCGAGAAAAACGCGTTTGAAGTTTCAAGTCAAGTTTATACTTATATAAAATGGTTCACTTCGAACGCCTATATCTCGGCCAATTTTATTCGGATTACCTTAAAATTTTTACAGAATATTTCTAAGATGTTGTAGTTAAAGAAAATACAAAAATTGAAAAATCGATTTTTTGAAAGTTGTGACTGAGCATGACCCCTTAAGTATCGCGTTCTGTACATCACTGATTTGTATTCCCTTATGCATACTATTGTGGCTAACCCGTTTAATAAATAAACAAATAAATAAACATTTGCATGGATTACGAAATTGCACGATCTCCGCGGGAAAAGTGGCGATCGCTGCCAGAGTGTCCGAGCGGGAGAATTTTTTGACTCGCGCGAACCGAACGGCCGAGACCACCCCGCACACGCGTCCGCTATCAACAGGTGTTGGTTTATGACGGCGCAGTGGGAACCGTGGGCATCGACATCGATTCCGATGCAATTTAGATAACTGAAAGCGATTCAACAACCCTGAAAACCTGAACGCGCGTCGATAAAAGCACCGACAGACGACGGCGACGAGGACGACGATTCGGCGTATAAATCCGGGCGCTCCCTCGCGTGACATAACGCGGCGAGTGCCGTTGAATCACGAACGCGTGGTTCGCGGGAGTTAAGCTGACTCATCCCACTGACAAAGACCCCGGTAATTTAATTACGAACGCGAGGCGAGTTTTAATGCGGCAATTTCACTCTCGGTCGTCCTGTCCGAACCTCCCCCCCCTCCCCCATTCCTCTCGCTGTTTTTCATTCACGCGCGCCACTGGTGCTTTCATTAATAATAATTAACGCGACGTCGCGGTTCGGTTTGACGATTCGCGTCGTCCTCGGTGGCAGCACGCTGGCTTTGCTGTCCCGTGCACGCCTAACGAGGTTCGGCGTGTTTCGTCTAACGATCGTTGGTGTTTGCCTACGAAGCACGGGGGAACAGGACGGGACAAGTATCGGAAGGGTAAGGGAGAGAACGTGTGCGGCGCATGGTATCGATCGATAGTTTTAATCGAGGGTTCGGCCATCGGGGCCTATCTGGCCCGACGCAGTTTATGCGAACAAGAGGATCGCCAACGCAGGACGCATAAAAGAGCACGGGCATTGTCGTTGTTCGAGCAGATATACCCTCCGTATCCTCTTTATTCCTGCGGCCCCCATTGTCAGCTGGTGCCGTATAGGTACCTCTCTTCCTCTTCCCTCACCCGAACTTCTCCTTTCTCCCGTAACTTTCGATCTTCCTTGTCTTCACTTTGAAGACCGCTCGATCGACAACCTTTTTGTTCGGCTCTACTCCACATTAGACTCGCATTGTACGCCTTTATTCCCTGCTCTATTTCGAGTGCTCTAGTCTCTGGGAGTTCTTAGGCTGTAGGATCATTTCGTTACGAAGACATTTTTTTAATATTCCTTTGGCATAAGATATGACGGGACTGAAGTTACAAGGCTCGGTTAAAGGCTTAATAAATATTCTAAGGTAGATTGATTCTTGGTATCTGTTTGTCCAATGCACTCCCTGGAACCAGAAATCGCTGTAGGTAATGAGATCGCTAATTATTATCATTAAACACCTACCAAATGTATACTCACGGTTGGTAAAATATGATAATGTCACCTAGATAAAATCAGTATTTAACACGTTTTATGGCGATGTTTATCTCGAGCAAAACTTCCACTGAGATTCATAAACATCTGGCGTAGAGATCGTGAGATTGATATTTCTATGTACAAGTAACTTTATCAGCAGAATTTACATGTCACTTTCTGATATTATTGTGTCCTGAGGAATCCCTCGCATGGTGTAGATCAGTGGTCGGCAAACCGCGGCTCGCGAGCCGCATGCGGCTCTTTGACCCTTGAATGCGGCTCTGCCCCAAATGATTACAATTTAATTTGTATCAATAAATAAGACGATTATTAAGAATGATATCAAGTTTTATTAAAACTATAATTAAAGTTGATTGAGTTAATAAACAGTGTACCTACCTATATTGTGTAAGTTTAAGAAATTTGGCTCTCTAAAGAAATTTCAATCGTTATAATGTTGATATTTGGCTGTGTTGACTAATGAGTTTGCCGACCACTGGTGTAGACTATCGAACATATGTAACTTTTTTTTGCAACACATTGCAACCTGTTTGACCAATTTCAAAGGCTCCATTGAAAACCTGTTGAACGTATTAATAATCCTGGAATATTCGTTGATTCCGTGCAAACTCGAAAGACAACGCAACGTTCCCACCTGATTAAGAAGCTTCAATTTTTCGACCGACGTCTGGACGGTTAAGGCATCGTTTGCACGCAGAGCTGGCTGATATTTATCGCTATTCACGGGGCCGACCATCGAAAGAGCGAGCGGCGAACGTGACGTGTGGGTGGAACGGAAAGTCACCCACGTGCCCCACCCTCGGCACGAACGGTTTACACATGTGCTTACCGATGTACCTGCACGCATTCGTCACCGGACCACACGTGTAAGCGCGCCTTTATACGGTCCTCGACGTTGTCTCTATGGACGACATGTTGCATATTCATACACGCTGCTCGCAGTCGATGCTCCACTTCGCCGTTCGGGAGGTGTAGGAGGACGGGCGTGCATAATTTTTCGAGTGCCTTGAACTCTCTCGACGTTAATCGATTCCGTTCGCGAGCGTTTCGCTACCAGACGCGCGGAACTATACCTCCGTTAAAACTGCTTTCGGGGAGGAATACTTTCACCTGTTTTTTGCGAGCTTCAAATCCAAAACTGGAAGAGTAGGTACTGGCAGTATCGCTATTCGAGCATCGAAACTGTGGGTAGGGTAAACCCACCAGTAAATGAACACTTAAGGCTAGTAAATGGACACTTTTATAAAATTATGTTTGCAGCGCGATTGATTCCATGTGTTGCGAAAATTGTTTGGATATGAAGCGAGAAACTAGAAGAAGTCTATAATTAATTAGTTGCTTATTTTAGTAACTAATTTTACTCGTTTTTACTCGTCCATTCACTGGTAGTGTCCATTTACTGGTATATTTACCCTATTCAGTGATTCTTATTAATAAAATAGTGAGGAATTGACGAGGCGCATAGGTCCTTTTAATTTTATTACTTTTTCATATTCATCGCACATTAGACTCTGTAACCGCTCCCCCAATTCGCGAACTAAAACAGTTCGCGACACCGTGTGTGTCTCCAGTTTCGTTCGTCTGCTTGCGTTCCCCCGGCCTTCTTTAAAGTGTATGGGAACGATGAACGAAAGGCTTCATCTTAGCGGTCGACCGAGATTAAAAGTCTCAGCCGAACGAAAGCGAGCCCGTGATCGACCTCGAGAGCGGTTTCGAAGGTGTGCAGGCTATTAAAATTCGACTCTCCGCAGCGAGCCCCCTCGTACGTTCCTCCCACGCGCGGCTGAGCATCGTCCCCCGCGAGCGGCGAGAAAAAAACGACGAGGACGAAGGTAAAAACGAGAGAGACAGGCGCAGAGAGAAAGGGAAAGGGGCTAATCGAAAAAGTCGAGCAACCACCAAGTCTGGCTCGCACATGCCGAGAAGCATGTAGACTCTATCGGTGGCCGCCCACGCGATGGCCACGGACCTTTAACGCGCTCGCAATAAATGCCTATAGTTCCCCGGACAAGCTTATAATCTCTTAGAAATCACTCTCCTCCTTAACTAGCCTCTCGCCTGCGAATTTCAGATTTCCCTCGAGGCCCTCAATGAACTCCACCCTCGATAAGAAGCACAAAAAGATTTATACTACATTAATTCCTCTTTCCACCTAAAAATTAATCTAGTCAATAACATTCGCCGAATTACGTGGCAACGTCTGCGATAAGTAACACCGATAACCCACTGCTTTTATCAAAAGTTACTGATTTCAAAGCACTCGCGGTTAGGTAACACGTGAAACCGCGAGGATAACCGCCAATAACTTAATTATCCCCGTATCTCGAGTAGCATCTCAGATAAAACACCTGGGAGCGCAGATTATCGCCGGCCAGAAATCTGCTCGTCAATTAATCCCGCGCAGCAAAGTTGCCGAATGCGTTTTTATCGTTCGCCCGTACAACAGCCAGGTGAATTACGCGCCGTTATCCCCGGCCACGGTGCGCGGCGCGAGGAAGCTGGGGAACGCGGCGAAACGGCGGTACCGCGCTGGTTTGAGTGGCGCGAGTCACGATCGCGCGGTAGTTTCGTGGCTGTTTTCGCGGCGCCCACCAGCGGGGCAGCCTCGTTACAGCCTCTGGATATAAAACTTAATTTCACTTCGCTGAAAAATAAATCCCAGGTGAGAGAGTTGTTGGCCGAGGCGCGGGAGGGGGTGCTGCAGGAAGCACCGTTTACTCGGCCAACTGGAGGAGGAAACCAGCTGCGCCTCTTTTTTATCCGCTCGCCCCATAACTTCTCTCGGCCGTGGAACGGTGTTACTGGCAATTTCAGGAGCAGCATCCCTGAAATCCGACGGGCCCGTCGGGGGATGCGAGAGGAACCTCTCGCGTTCATGAGAACCCCGAGTATAACATCTGGAACTTTTACTTCCGAGTACACGTGAAAACATGGTTGGCTCAGTACTGGAGCTACGATGAACGCGCTCGTCTCACGAGACGCCGATCGAAGTTGTACTTCGTATCAGGCGTTGAAGTTACTCGAGCAAGCGTCTGGCCTGCGCGTCGTCGAAATTACTAAGGCATCGAGACGCGAGCTCGTGACTAGATATAATCGTGATCGCAAATAATTTGTAATTCGTTTTATCGTTAATACGCTTGACCGTCTGCCGCGTTAAATCGATGACTGGTTAAGTCATCCGTATCATGGGCGGAGAGTGATATCAAAGATCGCGGGGAGGTATTAATCCGTCGATTTCTTGGCTCTGATTCGAATTTATCGCGGCACACAGAGATTGATATTGAAATCATTTATTTGTTTATTTGATACTCGACGTGAGCTGCGCGTAAGCCTCCTGTTAATTGACTTTGGAGATATGTATCGCACAATTTGTAAAGGATTAGTTGTGTGAAAACATCGCGGAATATTGGTTGAATTAATCCAGGCTGGGGCACATAAAGCAGCAGAGTGCTAAAAACGTTTGGAATTCGAAGCAGTTAAGATATCGTTCACGTGCAAACATCATTTATACATATTCATAATACCTCGCTTATTACAAATCCTTCGGGTTACGGTACTCGTTGATTCCAGGCGGATAATGTTCTAAAGCTGTAGTAGCGGAGATAAGAGATACGGTTTATAGGACCAGCGTTTTCCTTCTCTCTGGCTACCGGGAACGGACACGCGTTTGTCAGCGCGCTTGAAATGTTGAACCCGATCGCAAGGTACCTACCCAATGTGTAGAGAGTTTTAGCCAGTGCGCTTGAAATGAGAAACTTGTTTCCCCCGTGTCGCCTATATATCATTACCTGTCGCTTTTATCGATTTGTTCGGGTGATTTAGAGATTTCGGGCCGACGCTAGCGCTTTTGATGGAGAAGTCGAACCACTATTCCAAGGATTTACGATGATGTTTCACTTTCTGTTACCGTATCGGTGCAAATTCAATATTTAGGGGGCCACGTAGGCTGCGAAATTGTTTTAGAACTGGTTACATCATTCGCTGGGATCCTGAACAGCTGTACAGCATATATAGGGGAGAGTTGGCAATATTTTACTGGTCACCTAAATCGTACCTCACCAATTTCTCAGTAATTAATGAATATAAACGGCATTTGATAATAAAATTATCAAGTAAATGCGAAATAAGAAATAGAAACAAAACCTTTTGAGCTTACACTCTATTTTGTGATATAAACATTTAAAAAATCAGGTATGATTGATGTAACTTTTTACCAGTTTATTTTAGCTGATAATTAAACAATGCAATTTCGTCCTGTATTTTTGTATTTTTCTAAAACCGGGTTTAATGTGGAATATTTTACATTCATTTTAAGTATTGTAAATCCGGGAGAGTACTTTTATCCATTTCTTGGAAAAAAATTGTAGCATCGTTGTTTTTCACATTTTGTCATTTTATGCACATTCAAGTAAAGCCCAAGCAATTTAGGGTATATATAAATTATAGTGTGCGATAATTTCAAATATTTATTTTCATTTTCAATCAAAAACATTGGCACTGCAACTGGTCGGTCTCGCTCGCATGTCGAGGTTAGACCGTCCACCCACTACGAGTAATCAAGGTAGTGATCGACCACCTTATCAAAATAAATTAAAAACGAATACATACGTATTGTTGGTGTTACACTGTAGTTATATGCATATTATATCCCCAATATGTTGAATATTCACTTCTCTATTTGTTATTTATACTATTTTTACTGGCGGTACGATTTAGGAGACCGATTACCTAAATCGTACCTTTTATACCATGTAACGAAAAGATTAATAACAAATTAATTTGTTTTCAACAAAAGGTTAAGCATATAATAGTAGGTGCCTAAAAGAACCAGCTACAATATCCAATAGTCATTTGCGTTCAAATTAGTACAAAATATAAAATATAATGTAAAATGTCTTATGGGGGATCACTCAGATGAAAATGAACTACCAGTAATTTTACAGATAAAAATTTGAAAATATCCATATTATTTTTTACGCTGAAATGAATTATGTACGAGTTAATATAGTGACTATTTTTTTTCAAAATTTAAAAAAAAATTTCGAAAAAATTGTTCAATTGTAAAATCCATACCCTTATCTCTGTAGTATTGTATGCCAAGGCTGCAAAAAAATCAGCTCAAAAACTTCATTTTTGTCCGAGTTATAAATTTTTAATGTTTTGGTGTAATAACTAAATCGCTCCTGCTCCGTACGTTGGACCTTCTTCTTCTCGCAATGCCTGTTCTGTTCGTGATTGTGCAGTTCGTATCATTTTTCTTGCACGTTTGTATCATTCTGAGGCTCTCTGTTTATACCTGCGTACTAGTACTTTGTGACAGTTTTGAACAATTTTCAATGATTGTTCGCTCATTTGCATATGGTTGTCCGTTATCCTTCATTATATTCAGTGACTGCTTCTGCGACTGCAGCTTCAATAAGATATTTTGAAGGAGAAATATCCTTTGGGCACTTACGTCATATCATGCTATGCAAACTTTCATTAGAATTTTGCGTAAAGTATTGTGCACAACGACGGAGCAGGAGCGTTTTAGTTACTACGCCAAAACAAAAAACTTTATAACTCGGACAAAAATGAAGTTTTCGAGCTGATTTTTTGCAATCTTTGTATACATTTCTGCAGAAATAAGAGTATGAATTTTACAATCGAATAATATTTTCGAAATTTTATTTTTTAAATTTTGAAAAAAAAGTTGTCACTATATTAACTCTTACATAATTCATTTCAGCGTAAAAAATAATATGAATATAAATATTTTCAAATTTTTATCTGTAAAATTACTGGTAGTTCATTTTCACCCGAGTGCCCCCCCTTAAGTGGTATAATATAGGCAATTCTCCCCTACACAGTGAATCTACCACTCTCTCTAGGATTTGGCAGCCCGCGAACCTCTGCGAATCGAATTCCCAAGCGCGTTAAACACCACAGAAACCGACAGCACCGCGTAGAAGTCTGTTCGTTGTATACGTTGAAAGTAACGATTCCTGGCCAAGCGATCCTCGCGTCCGGAGATAGATTCGCCGATGGATCGTCACGGCCGCCGCGGCTGAGGCGATGATCGCGTGCGATCGATACCGCGTTGCGCGCCGATCCTTCGCGGGCCGATCTCGGAGCCGCCAAGGGAAAATCGATTCCCGAGATCTTCCATATCTCGAATCTGGTATCTCCGATGCAAGGTACGTGCGGGTTGCGGCTGGCTCGTTACCGGCCAGCTCCGTTGCCAGCGAGTGTAGCCGGTACGGCCGGAGCCTCGTGCTGGGCCTTCCACTTCGTGGCCCCGTGCTCCTCTCTTTCTCTCCCCCTTGTGTCCAGTCCGCGCCAATTCATTAAGCTGTAATTGAGTTTTCAGCTCCGCGATACGAAGCCCGAGATACATCTATGTAGGATGCAGGGGTGGGAGCGGAACGGGGCCGAGAAGGTCCCGAGGATGATAGAGAGAGAGAGAGGAGAGAGCGAGCAACGGCACATCGCGAATTAAGTACGACAACGTGTGACCGATGTCCAAGCCGTGATTAACTAAAGTTTTAACAAGCTCTCTCTAGCCCTTCACCCCCTGCTTATACTCGGCCGCATGGATTAATTCGCTCGGTGAGTAACGTTGCCAGCGTCCGCGGGACTTACTTCTCGATGGTTAATCTACAGCGCAGTTAATGTCACTACGGTGAACGTGGGGAGAGTCATTACCACGCGGCCACCGGGGGCTTTTCCCTTTTTCCTTTTCGTTTCTACCAGCGGTCGTTACGCGAATTCGTATCGCCACGAATCTATCGAAGTATCCCGCGAAAATTACACATATACTTTCAACTCTCGAGGCGTATCGCTCAGCGCGACATAGTTACGGGATTAATTTCCACACGGGGGAAAACACTTTCGCAAAAAAGCACTCGTCAGACCCAGCCGCGCGGATCCAAAACACAAGAAGATCGTTGACCTCGTTAGCGGTGGCAGCACCGTAAAGAACCTCGGGAGACAAATTTCGAGCGCTTCCACCGCGACCAGAAGAAAGGGATACTCTGCTCGTCTTTCAAAGCAGCGGGTAATACCTTCCTCCCGGGACGGCAGAGGCGTCCGTAAATCGAGACGGGAACGAGTTTCGAGAATTAAGGTAATCGAGCCGGCGCACCTGACCGAGGCTCGAATTACAGTCCCCGCGGCCCCGTGTATCCACTGATTCGAGGCATTTTCAAAGCCACCCACGCCGTCTAAGTGGCAGCCATTATACGTGAAAACGGCCGTGCACGGTGCACCGTTTCGCCTCCCTCGGCGCGCACGGCCGTGCGCGAGTTACACGCGCCCACGCGCTCCTAGACACGCGCGGCGCGGGGCTCGCGACGTGGGAACGAGTTTCCACGGGCTGCCTCCCTCTTCTCCGCACCGGGTAGTTTCACTTTCTGGCATCTGTATTATGCGGACGCGATGGACGTGTACGCCGTATATTTCGTTCAATTACCCCTTAATCGATAGGTATGCAAATAGACGCCATTAACCGCGCGGCCGCGAGGGAACCAGGGGGTGGCAGGAGCGCGCGTTGCTGGAACGCGCGTCACCGCGTGGTCTTGGGTAACGTATCGACGCCGCTTTTTTTTTTGCGGAAGCGACGGCCTGCTCAACAATGGGTGAACGTAGGCCTGGAGTAATCCCGCGTAGGTTTGGAAAAGCTTCTTACCTCGAATTAAGCTGAACCCATCGCACCTACTTTGTCTGCTATTGTGCCCCCGCGGCATAGAGAAGCGTCGTCGCCTGGAACGATATCCTCTCGTTATCCTCGATTCTCGGTCGCAGCGGCGACTATAGTACTCTCCGTGCGTACTCTCTCTCTACGTGACTCCGCTACGCTCGCCACCGTCCGGCCGGAGAGGTTGCGTGTTCTTGCTCGAGTTTCATTACCGGGGCCCCAAATGAATCTCGAAGACGCGGGCTTAATTAATGACGCGGTACGGCTCTGGTCCCGGCGAACCCGGCCACGAGAACCTCCCCACGAGAACGATCTCGTTCGTGAGTCATCGCGAACGAGATTTACGGTGCTTCCAGCGGCGCTAATAGAATACCCGAAATTTTCTGCCCGGTCATTTCGGCCGAGGGAGGACTTCGTGGACCGTTACAGTCTCGCGTTTAGCCTCGTGCCCGGACGGCGTCCGCGCGCAAAAATAGAGGGAACTGGGTTGGTTCTCTCGTTCCATGAATGAAAAGGAGGCTCGTTCAGCGTCGGTGTTCGGCTGGCACGATCGACTCGCTCTCCTTAGACTTTTCTGCTGGGTAATTGCTGGTCGTTCGAACCGCCGTTCCAATAATATCCGCAATAATGCTGGGTTTGCTAAACGCCGGCTAAGAGGTCCGGTGCGCGCGTTAGACTCGTCCTTGGCACTCGAAGAATCATCGTCGGCACGCCAGGAGTAATAATTTCGGCTCGAATACCAAGGCTGCCGCGAAAGTGTCGTCCTTCGTTCATCGAAGGTGGCTGTTATTCGGAAACGGCAAAGGGGCAGTCGTCCCTGACGTCGGTGGGTTGCTTCACTTTAATTTGGGGCTTGAACGATCATCGGTATGTAGTCGCTGACGCGTGCCAAACTGTTGACTGAATCTCCGTTAGGAATCCTCCAAGAGGATTCTCACAAATCGTTTGAATATCTTACACTTGTATGATACATAGTTTACCAAGACGAAGCTCGACTTGCTGAATGGAATATTTGCAAAGGTTTGACAGCGGCGTTGAAGAACGTCCTTGAGGCGGTGCGCGGATAGACGCCGAGCCGAAAAAGTGCGTAACTCGATCCGGTAAAAAGGTAATAACCCGTTCATGAATTTTAATTTAAAATTAAAGCGATACCGCGCGGGGGAGGGACTCGCGATATATAGCTCGTCCGAGAGTGGTTTTGCAGGTAGCCACCGCCGCCGCCGCACGGACACACCCCCCTCATCCCTGTTTCACTCCTACTCTTCATGTTCTTCTTCTCCTTCCTCGTCTTCTTCTTCTACTTCTCCTTTACAGAGCTGGTTCTCTCGTTCACACGCCTCCTTCATTTTCGAGCCCCGCACACCGAGGCTGGCATTCTAAGGGAAGCCTCTAGAATGCATCGAACCAGACTTTTACCCTCTACGCGGGGCGACAGGGAAAAAAGATCATAAAGAGATGTTTAATACACTCGGACACGACGTATAAATTGCCCCGGCTGCTTTCTCGTACATTGTAGCTGAATTTTAAAATCGCCCTCGAAACACCGTCCGCGGGGCCCTCGATCGTCATTATCGGAAACACGATTCGGCTAATTACCGTCGTAAATAATATCGAAACGCGGGATTACGTTTAAATCAGGCCCTGTCGTCGGTCATCCGTCGGCTCGTAAAGCGCGACCGAAATATTATTCCGCGATTGGCCGCGACGTCACGACGTCCGAAACGACGCCGACCCGTGTACTTGTTCGTAAGATTGCCTGGATAAAGGGGAAGAGGGAGCACGATGGGAGGCGTACGAGGGGAAGATGAAAATCATGGACAGCCCACATTGTATATATGCACTCGCACATACAGGGTGTAAAATTAAGAGAGTTGCTGGACTATGTCTCTGAAATTAACGAAGGTGTGGAGTCTATGATATTTAGAGATGGTATTGAGAAGGATGACGTATTTGCAATCATGTTATTTTTTAGGTAAAAGTACATGGATGGTGGAAAGATCATTGTGATTTGTTAAAATGTCAAATTGATGGGAAGTTATGATGATTAGAAACTCGGTGCACAGAAATTTGCAAAACTTGTGATTTGTCCGTCAGAACTGTAATGCCACTATGTACACTAATGGGGTTCTATCCCCGTTTATATTAATAAGTAATAATAATGATTACGTGAAAGGTTACTCGTTCAGTCGGGAAAGTGTTTTCTAGTTTTGCTTTATTGTGGTACATATTATGCTTGTGCTTTGAATATCGTTCTCGGGGTTTGATGGGTTATTTCTCGTGTGCAGTAATGTTTGTTTTGTTATTTTTTTTACTTTGTAAATAATGGGTTCTTCCCGTGAAAGGTAATAAATAAATACATGAAAATGTAATGGGATATTATTGGGTAAAGTGGTCGTCCTTAATTTACGTAAAGCTCTTTGGGAAGAGGAGAGTGTCGCGAATTTCTTATGCTTTCTTACAAAAGGGGTGAATCAGATAGCATTTTACGTAATATTTTTGTAACCTAATTTTCAATGTGAGTAGCCTAAAAACGATGTTTCAACGCACACACGAAACTGAGTTACATAAATGAATTATATGAACCTTTAAAAGAATTTTAAGAACTGAAAAAGTGCAATATTAAAAATATTATGTAAGGAGAGGGGAGGGGGTTGGAATATAAAAACTTACGAATTCTTATACTGGGGGAGGGAGAGAGTAAGAAATCGCCAAAATTAGCCTTACATAATTTAAAGACGGCCCCAAAGGGCGTGAAGAAGTGGTCTTGGTCTTTGTATATACATACTTCCATACCAGATCAGACACGCAAGTAGAAACGTTCAGTATGTGATCAAACGTGGCCACTACCGTCACATTTCACTTTGTGTTGCAAATTCTCGGGCTACAATGTGGCAGAGACGGGCAAAAAATTATTTGCAATAATAATTTATGTACGAAATTTTGATTTCATATAATTTTTTGCCCATCTCTGCAATGCGGGTATTAACCCTTAACTGATATCCCGGGGTCACTCATGACCCCAGGCACGCAGAGTTCGCTGCGAAACTTTTGTTTGTCTAAGTTTGTAAACTAAATTTCTAATTAACTTTGTAATAATACTTTAAATTTCTACGTTTCTATTATTTCATAAATTACCTAAGAACAAAATATTCATAGAGGTTGTTCTACTGTCGACTTTACAAATTTCTGTGCCCTTTTTATTTGTGGCCTGCCACGACCCCAGTATACCAGTTACGTTTGAAAAAGAAACAGTATGCCAGTTAAGGGTTAAAAACATATCACGCCACTTGAGAACTTCAAGATGGGATCTACAAAAATAATTTTATCTACAAAAAAATTACCTCGATCATATGACGTCGGATAGGAGGATTAATCTGTAGCTTTGTTAATTTCACACCCTGTATATACATCCACCGTGCACGTCCGTAAACCACAGTGTTTTATGAATACGTGAATTTACTGCTTAATCAGGCGAGGCGGTGAGGCCGAGCAATTAAAACGCCATTAAGCGGCCCCATAAAAATTCCCTGGTAAAATTCGGCGATATCGGGTTACCGGAGTTTTTCTTACAGGCTTCTCCTCGGGGTTACGGTCTATAGGATGCAGGAGTTTATAGTCACCTGAGAGGATCCTACAGGCGCATTAAAGCTGGTGCTCGGTTCCCTCGCTTCGAAAGTTTTCCTCGATACACGTGTCCTGCATCTTCTTCCGTTCTCTTGCACGACAACGAACGCGGGTTACTATTTGGCACACTCGCTACCTTTGTCAACCAACTTTCACAATTTCAATGTCTTGCTGTTCGAAGCAGCTAAGCATCAGTACAACCAAGCATCAATTGGCAAAGAAAGCAACCAAGGTAGGGGAGACTGGGGCTGGTTGTCTCAAGAGGTAGATTGACTAATTGTTAATAACTTTGCACCGACGTATGCTCTACTGCGGAAAGATTCACTGTAGAAAGAAGTCACTTATACTATGCCATGCATTTATGTTCGACCCCGCTATCACACGTTTTTTAACAGTTATCAGCATTTATCGAAAAATTGACTACGTAAGGAAATATTTTTTCTTAAATATTTTATGTTTTCACGCTCTGTTACAATAGAATAAATGTTAAAGGACTATTGTAAAGTTTGTATATTAGACGATCTACTGACATAGTATTTTTGTTTATATAGATTATTGAATGACAAAATGACAAATTGTTATTTTATTATTCATAAAGCGATTTTTATTTTTGTTTAAATTTCAGTATGTTATAAATACATTATAATTAATTGTTTAATTTGAAATTTTTTAGCTTATTATTAAAATATGAAAGAAAGAAATTAATAATGAAATAATTTTATAATGGAACACCTCTTGTGACATTGTGTTGTTTTATTACCACTGAGATAAGCTACTAATAACATTTTGAGTTGGTTGACCAGCATTGCAAGGTGTTAGAAAAACAGTAAAATACCTTAATTGTTGTCACATTGCGTCAACATTAATAATTTAATCAGATAGCCAAATGTATGCCCTATCAAATATACTAACCGGTTTAATGACATTTCGCTCACATAATTCATTAAAAATAAAAAACTGAAAAACTGGCCCACCAGTCTCCCCTACAAGTTAAATCGTAGTACCTACCATAGGAAGGTACCTTTTCCTAGCGATCCCCAAATTAATCCAAACTCGTAACAGCATCCCACGCTTTACAATGCACCTGCTGCTTCAGGAGTACGATAACACTGTCCGCGTGTCCGCCGCTGCCAGATAAGCGATCTTCGTCCCACATCGTTTCTTTGATGTTGCGCGATCATTATGTTCCTAAAATTGTTTTTTCACCCGCTAGAAGATCAACGTGGCCCGAGGGCAGGCTTCCCTAACGGTACGTCAGTTCATCGGGAACAGGTGATTAATTATTCGGACGGGTAGGCGTGGGACGTTATCGACAAATTCACCTTGAGTAAAGGCACTCGCCAGGGGAACGAACTGCCTTCTCCCCTCGCTCCCCGTCGAACACGCTTACTAAACTCTCCGCCTCTCCTCGCCGTTTTATCTGACACGCCGGTCTCTCTCTCTCTTCCTCCCCCCCTCTCGCCTCTCCCTCGTCTACGCTCGTAAATAAATAAAAACGTTGACTCGCCCGCCTTCCCCCACCCGCGCGATCGGCGCCTTTGGGGCTCTCCTAATTTTTACGATGTCCCGCGTATCTAAAAAGTCCGCTCCTATCTGCGCCACGTAGAGGGAACTTTATTGGTCCGAGCAACGGAATCGGAAAGGAGCCTTTCAGCTCACTGAAGTAGGCACGACAACGTGTTCCCGGATTCCACGGGTTCCCTTGCTCCCCGTGGGTCGTCCCAGTGGAAATCGACTCCGCCGTCCAGCCGTGGAAATCGATGTTCCCGCTGTTTCACGACCCCGGGACTTCGTCCCGAATAACGAGACTGGCCCGCGTAACCGCTTCACCATCAAGCTTTGCGTTTAACGTCCCGTCGAATTTACGGAAGCCGTCGCTAATTTTCGCCGAGCTTGTTTAAGCGAGCATTAACGCGCCCCTTTCGCCGGGACCAGTGTCATTCTTAAAGCGATACCAAAACGTGAATCTGACGATTCGCTACTTACGATTCGGTCGTGCAAAGGCTTTTGGGGATAATTGAAGGGCAATTAAAATTCCTGCGGGTCGTAGTCACGGCGATAAACGAAATCTCGCTTTGTGCTCGCCCACGGTGATTTACACCGACGTGAATCCTACCTTAATTATACTTTTTTATAGCTCGAGGAACCGCGAGGGTCACGTTTCGTCACCCGCGTTTCCCCTTTGTTCAACGAAGATTATTTTCTTTCACTTCCTCTCTTCTGTTAGCTTCGGCGTGACTTTAGAAGGTTTGTCCGTCTCCAACATCCTCGTACTTCTGCACGTCTCTTCGCCGACAGAAGACACAAGTCAATTAAAGAGAAACATGTTTATCCTCGTCGCGTTGCCCGACGGAAATCCACTTTCCTCCGATAGCCTTTCCTCCCTCTTCTCGCCTGTCCATCTTTTTTCCCTTCCTCTCCACCGTTCTCCGGAGGGTCGAGCACCCTCGAGGTCATCGACTCTCGCGGTTCATCCCGGGGTCCTCCGCGACGAGCAATCAACGTCATATCTCTCAACGGATACGAGCCGCGGCGCGGCAAGAAGAGGTTTCTACGACTGCGAACACCCGACAGATCCGGAAGCTTTCCTGATCGATTCTCGATAACCAATCGAGCCGAACGGTAGTCGCTAACGAAATGGCTACCCCGTTCCTCAATTACGATCAAACATCCTCCCGCCACATCTACGAGCTCCTAGGATAGACCATGTTTCTTCTGCCAATCTCTTTCGCTGTCTACGAAGCGTCCGTCCTAAATCCATTACACTCGCAGTAAAATCGAGTGTCTTCTCGGAACCACTAGTAATCTGTCCCTATCGCACCCTTTACTCCTTTTGTCAGTCTATTCTTCTGTAATTGCTCTATAAGCCAACGGAGGAGTCACACTTGTGTGGTATGCAGTTCCTTGTTTCCATTTCTACTGTAGTCAATAATATTCATTGCTTACTTCATTGCTAGAGTTTATTTCTATATTATATATTATTTTATTTATTTTTATCTTTTCTGTTACTAGTTTTCTATGTATCTTTTTCTGCTATATTGTAATTTATCTCTGTATTCGAAAGGGTTCCCCCGTTTATTAATAATAATAATAATAATAATAATATTCACCATCCAAAGGAATATTATTATTATTATTATTATTAATCGTCTTTATTACTACGGTAAAAGGCGAGGTGCAGCCAATGAGCTGTTATTATACCTGACCTTAATAACAAACAAGAAAAAATAAAGTAACCAACATGATACAACAAAAAATATAAATCAACAACAAAGAAAAATTATTATAGCCATCTAGAATTAGACTTAAGCGTAGCGCGTGCGTATGTATGACGCAGCGGCGCGCTTAAACAAGGAAATAGAAGGAAGGGAGCGAATCTCGGATGGGAGGGAGTTGTAATAGCTAGAGGAAAGATAGGAAAAGGAGGCCTGAAACTTTGACGTGCGATGAGAGGGAATGGAAATGAGCGACTAAGATCGTGTAGTAGGAGCATTGCTGGAGTGAAAGGAAGAATTTGTGCGAATTAAAGAATAGAGATAGGAAGGAGAGCGGGAGGATAGTAACTTAAACGTGAGACAACAGATGTGGAGAATCCATCTCTGCCTCATATTTAACCAACCAGACCGCTGGAATAGAGGAGTAATGTGATCGAATTTGCGAGCGCAGAATGAATATCGGAGTTTTGAACGCGCTGAATACATTTTTCGATCCGATTTGAAAGACATGGTCCGTAAATAGTTGAGCAGTAATCAAAGAGAGAGATAACAAGGGACTGAGTGATAAGGAGTTTTTGTGAGGAAGAAAGGTAGTGTCTGGAAGGAAACAGCACACGTAGTCGGGAATAAGCAACATTGCAAACTTTAATGGCATGCTGTTCAAAGCTCCACTTAGAATCAAGGATAAGACCAAGCTTTTTCATTGTGTCAGTAGGAGAGATAAGAGAGGAGGCAAAAGAAACCTGAACAGAAGAGAGTTTGTCTAACAAAGGACCCGAACCGACTGTTAAGAGGGAAGTCTTAGAGGGATTTAGCGTCAATCCATGTGAGGAAGACCAGTTATGTATTTTCGCTAGGTCTAATTCTAGTTCGGTAATGGCACAAGAGAGCTTATCAGGGTAGAAACTGTGGAGTATATAATTAAACATTTAACCATCTCGAAGACTAGCAATCAAGGACACCAAGATCAGAAGTGTTAAAAGGAATCCTGATTAGCCTCACAATAGTTTCCCCGGGTAAAAGAGAATTCTCCCTTGGCGATAATCGAGCGCCACGCGCATAAATCATCTCGACTTTGGATTTTTCTCTACCCGGAACTGGCCAGCCTCCGATTCAATCCTAATCTCGGCGCCCCTCCCCCTGGCTACCCGTTGATGAGCTTTTCCGCCTGTCTTGATTGTTCCCTCGCCTCTTTCGTGGCAGCGGGTCGAGGTAACAAGCCTCACGTAGTGGCGCGGTTCATCAGGACCAGAAAGCAAAGTGGACGATACCGCAGAGAAAGGAGAGGGGAAAGGGAACTGACGGCCAAGCACAACGGAGGACGCGACCTCTCCATCGCGTCTCTTTGCTTCGTCGTCGCAGAAAGTCCTCCACTCGTTAGATCTGCCCGCGATATCGATATAATTATTCCCAAGAACTGATCGTTTCAGAGGATATCGATGCACCTCTGTACGACCCGCACTTTCTCCGACGCCAGATTCCTATTTTTCCTCTGCCTCGTTTTCAGAAAGGAACTATCTACCGAGTGAAGAATTCACTTCCAGCACAGAACGACTTTCTCCAACAATGTCTAATTGCGAAGTATCGTAGACTGTTTGGATATCGCGAAACGCACTTAACAGAGGATAAAATTCGTCTCGGTAATTATACAGGCGCTCCTATCTTCCGAAGTATTAATATGAAGTTTTATAATTCCCAATGGCGAATCGACGCGATTTCCCCTCGCGCTTATTGACCAATCTCCAGCGAAAGCTGCTTTATTTGGTCACGGCAACATTCGCGGAAATTATTGCACGGCACCACGAGGTCGTGACACTTTGTTTGCCGTGGTAACTTTCTTCCAGAAAGGTGTCCGTTGAACGCAGCCGAGGGATAGAAGGAATAAAAAGAATCTTTGGCTGATGTAGATCGTTTCGATCGGTTCAGTGAGCCGATTCGAATCAGCAACGCGTTACTGTTCCCCGTTTTTGCGCGGCATCGAAAGCCGGACGGATCGGAATTAAAGATTTTCTGTGATTATCGTTTGATTCTCGTTACGCGAGCTTCCCAGTGTAATCGTCTGTAGGAAGTGATCAGGGCTGTACAGCCTCTGATTAAAACCACCGCCATAAAATCGATTGTAATCCCCAGGAAACGCAGAAAAATGTATTATTGATGAACAAACGAGGCCTAACGAGTCCGACGGACGCTGGGTAAAAAAGTTTCACCAGAAATTAGCCGTGACGGGAGCGCTGCGGTTAGGCCGAACGAGCGTATAAACAAAAACCGCAATTATCGGAAGGGGTAATTAAACTCGCGCGGCCGTTGTTCTGACCATAGGGAGGCTCGCCTATAGTCTAGCCACAAAGGAACAGTTCAGACTCGATTTGGCGAGAGTCGACCCTCGATGCTCCCATTACCCAAGAATCCATACTTCCCTTCTACGTCTGTGCCTTTGACAATTAACTGCGCACACACTGTAGAATACTAATACACTACTTCTTCATTTCGAGTAGCTCTGCCCTTGCAGTCATAACTACCAGACACATCGCGAATTCGTCTGGTCAACGATCCCGCTTAAAAAGATCCCGCAGACGTATCGAAATCAATTCTCAGACGCGACCTTCGGGCGAGTTCTTCGTGGCAAGCTCCACCCAAGTCGCAGAGCAATTTTCACACGACGCTCGCACGGACAAATCGCGGTTCTAATTGGCGAGAAAAGTTTTTTCCCCGCGTGTACACGCGTTCCAGCGTCCTCCTCTTTCCGGAATCGTCCGGGACCGGAGCACGCCATTGAAGGCCATGCGCGCTGTTTCGAGAAATGAAATCTCCCGTCCGCGGGGCTGGCTCGAGATGCTAAAGGTATCAAATCGCATTCCCAGCGTCGTCCCGGTTTCCCTAGGGAGCGGTCGGCCGCCTCCTTCTTCCATCGTGCGCTCGAGTCGCGCCGCTGAATCGGGAGCTGATCGCGAAACCGGGAGGCCGCGATTCCAGGTACAATGGATTCCTGGCTTCCTACACGTCCCTTTCGACCGGTCGACCGGCATCGCTAATTGATGAAGATGTAGTACGCGCTTTTTTTCATAATTTCACGGCGAGGGAGCGAGCGCTCCCCGTAGGAGTACATGTAGCGGCAGCGTTCCTTTCCATCCTCTCGGCCTGCGAGGCTAGCCGCCTCCCGGGATCCAATATCATTTCGCCGTTGCTCATTAGTTTGCTTAGGCGGTGTAAGCTGTAATTACGCAACATCACCGTGATGATGGTGTATGGACGGTCGCGGTGTAGCGGGATGAATCGACGGAAATCGATGGAAACACGCGGAACGACTCCTATCCTATCCCTCGATGAGTAGGTAACTACACCGGCATTCAGCTCTGTTTGCGCGCGAGACTTTGTTGCTGCGTTAATCGTGAGTTTGTGGAAGACTCGTATAATGAGTTGGTCGTTACAAGTGCGGGGTAGGCTGTCCTTTGACGGGGGTTGTTTATGATGCATCGCGCGTTGCGATTTTATGCCTGTTACGCGAGGTTGTCTGACAGTATGGATGTTAGTGGTTTTATTTATGGCCGTTGCTTCCGAAGAAATAATATGGAATTTTGTTTTAAAGAAGGCTGCGAAGTTTCCTTTGATAAAATGTCCACGTAGGGGAGAGCGGGGACAAACGAAACAGTTTTTATATTTGGCCTAGCTGCCAGTTACTTTTTATAGATATAAAAACGAAAATTATGTTTTCAGATAGTGTGTTTTTTGGTCTATTATTTTGCCACAAATGCAGCTTTCCATGATAAGTAGTCAAAGAGTTATGGTAATTTTCCGCAGTGACTGTCATTGTTACTTTTGTCCTGCAGGGGTAGGACGAAAGTAACGTATCATGGGGACGAAAGTAACTCTAATTATTTTGAGGAGCATTAAGTAAAAACACTTCTTCCAAAGTAAAATGGGATTTTGTATTATCAGAAACAATAGACACAAACATTTAAGGGGGTATTCTAATGTAAACGCCGTTATTTTCTGCGTTTTTTGTAGAATTTCTTACAAAAAACTCGATAAAGTTATTGAATCCGGGTTTTGCATCACATATGTATCAGCACTTAGAGAGTATTTACAAATTTTTTCAGCATAAAAAATTAAAATTGGCTGCAATATTTCGCGTTGAAGTGTTCCATGAAAAAAAATGTCTGCGCACGGTGATCATGATTTTGCTGATTGTGCTTATCTGAAACAAAAAGGGAAAAAAGATTCCAAATTAGCTTACCACCGGCTATCGCAGGTACCAGAATGAAGAAAAAATAGCGAAAATTATTAAAATAGCGACATTTTGAAGATAAGGTTGTGATTTTAGTAGATTTTGTATACTTTTAAACGTATGTAACATTAATAAAACTATTGTTAATATTGGATTCAACTCTTTTGGGATATAGGGAGACATGTTTAAACTTTCGTCCCCGTAGTGACGTGTTACTTTTGTCCCCAGCCATGTTTTTCAGCATAAAACTGTTAAAACGTACAAACTATACAAGACCACCGTAAACTGGGGGAACATTGGCAGCTATACGCATCAACATATAAATTCGTATTCGAGATCGAGATTTTATTATAAGTAACTTTGTGACGTTATATATTGTATTATTAATAACGCATCTTACTGACTTCAGATTAGTAAAACGTGGCCTGTTTATGCTATTTATATGATGTGCCAATGTTACCCTGTACCGGCTGGTTTTTAAGATGTATTAAAGAAGGAAAAGGACAAATATTTTATGCATTTCTACACTTGTAATGCATTCACAAAAGATGCAATGTTATAATAGGTTACTTAAAGCAAATGTAAACATGTTAATTTTTACAGTATCTAACAAAATGTTTCAAAAACCTGCCAATGTTCCCCCAGTTTACGGTAATTGAAATCAAATACAGGAACTTATAAAGCCATTATGTAAGATCGCTCTAACAAATAATTTGATCAAAGTCTATAGTTTAACTATGAATATTAACAAAAAAAAAACAACACAGCGGACACTTACTTGAATGATCGAAATAACGAAATCAGCTTACCCACGATGTACGAATCGTCGTATTGCTCAGCGTCACTCCGTGAAAGAAAAGAAACACTAAACACGCGTAACTATGTAAAGCAAACGTTTTGGAAACTTTGACGGAAGGCGGGAGAAGGTGTGTTAGATCAGTGAGTAGTGAGTCTACATAGATTTTTTTTATGATTACAGGGTCTCTATCGTGTTCTGCTACCTACCCAACTTCTGCTGTGAACTGTAGCGGCGCAAACCCGTGGGACGGTTTCCAATTTCTGTTCGCGGTTGGGCACGTAAGTACAGTAGATAGCTGTTAGCCCCTAGCCGTGGTTACCGCGTGAAGTTTAACGTATTAGAAGCCTGGAGGCCTTCTTGGACCTCCCTTCGCCCTCCGCACGTCTTCATTTCGCATTCAACGTAGAAAAGCGTGGTTTCCCATTCGACATAGCTTATCTACCTCGGCGGTGATTCGCGATAAAAGCAAATTTCGTGTTATTTATGCCCATTCGACGAGGAGACCGGCCTGCTTAGCTATTACGCGATTTACGAAGGGTGCAATCACTCGACCGTGACATTGTGAGATTACAGTAGACTAAAACGATATGAATTTGTGAGCTACGGCTTATCAGTGGGGAATGTGGAGTTTAGTTCTAAACTCAGAGGATTATTAGTCGAGCGGCTATATAACAGCTGTCGTTGAAAATTCCAATCTGTATTCGCACCAGTTGAAAATAAAGGGGAGCGTTTGAATATTCCAATATCTAAGTTGAGTTCGACGAAAAAAGTCTCTCGGAAGATTCCACGACCGTTCCATCGGCGATTTCACCTTATCTATCCCCAAACAGCTGCATAAATCTCTACCCGTTTGCGTTCGTTACGGGGCATACATATCTCATTGTACCAGGAAGACAAGAATGTGGCTGATTTATATCTCCGATATACCTTCCCTGTACCGATGTTGCAAATTTTGTCGTCTTCCCAACACGTTGCTACTTCCAAGCGATTGCATGGCCCCCCGCTGCGAAGTCACTGTGCAACCGAGCTTCCAGATCATCAGGCTCCGTGTTCAGAAGAGCATCATTACGACATCGATGCACGTATCCATTGAGACGCTCGAAAGAATATTTTTAAACGATCACATAGGTGCCTATAAAGTATCGTCGTATTCTATTCTCCCATCGTTGTAAAATCAAAGCCATAATTCTGTATAGGGTGCTGTTAAATAATTTAGACAAGATCAGCATATTCTAAAAATCATAGGTATTATCTCTTCAATTTCACTAGTCTGAAATTTCTGTGTCTTCCTCACTGTTTTCGTGGTCAGTCCATGGAGCATAGTGTTTCACAAGTTTTTTGAGTTGCGATCCCCTTTTATAATATTCAAATAACAGTACATTTAATACGGTAAAGAAAAGACATTAAAATAGGTATTTTAGAATATAATTCTAGCTTAATAATATTTTTAAAAAAACGTGACCACCTCCTAGAAAACATTTCGCGACCTATTACATCGGTTGCGAATCACTGCTTTAAAGTGAATAATGGGGCACCCTGAACACTAACCGAAGAGATCAAGGACGCAGCAGCAGGGTAGCTAAATGACATACTCAGATTTACACCTCAATAATCCTTCAGGTATAATAAAACACACCTACAAAATTTTAGTAAACGATACTTGGTCGAGTCGCTATATGTCAGACTCTCCACGTGAAAATGCGTTAAAGTGCAGACCAATTACTTCTCTAAAAGCCAAACAGTTGAATGAATAGTGTCATTTCGATTCCTTCTGTGTTTTTCTGGATTTATAGGGTTTAAAAGGTAAATTGAGGTTGCATTAACCTCTTTTGTCAAACAGCGGTGTACAGAATCGTATTTAAAATATATTTCTAAGTTTCTTTTCGTTTAATGTTTGGGATAATAAGATAGTAGAGATATTGAGGGACAATGCAGCCAAAGTATTTACCCCTATTAACTATTCCTCTCAAAGCTAACGAGAAGACCATCACTCGCTGCAGAAAGGAGAGATGGTCGAGTTATAATTTTTTATTATTCTTTTATTATAATTTTTGTTTATTTAATTTATTTATTCACTTTTATATACATTTGCCTTACTAATCGCCAGTAAGTAGTTCACCTTTTCTTTAATCTGTTCTTTACTTGTTTAGCGTAAACAAATGAAATATCAATGAATCTGTAGTTGTATTCACTCATAAACAATTTTGCTTTATCCTTTATAAATTTTCCATGAATAATTATGCGAGTGTCATCTGCCAACGACGAAAACCATTTCTCCCTGCACCTCGAGAGAGGTGGCCAGATGTCATGACTTCAGTTTTCAACCCGAAATTACATTAAATATTGTCTTAAAGCAAATATCGACCAGTTTTTCTGTATCAGCATAAAATTCCGAACACATAAGTTTATTCTGATAAAATAAGTAATTTCTATATTAAATAATTTTACTAGCCATCTTATATTAAATCGACCGCGTCTCCCGGATTTACCCTAAGCAATTCAGAAACACCCTATGCATGCTCGTCCACTGGACTCCCGTAAAACCACATGGAAGTGGCCCATAGAAAAGCAGGATTGCGACGGAACCCGTAAGACGGCTACCGAGTTACCGGTCCCCGGTGTTCCAGGAATAATAACACAACGGCAGAATACAGGGGTATCAACAGCTTTCTCGCCGGAATCCCGGCGCACCGGCGCGGCGGCCTCCCTCTATTCGTAGAGGCTTACGTTTTCATCGGGACGGTTGATAAACGGCGACATAAATCCAGCGTGCAGCGTTCGTTAGAATGGATCTCCACGAGCGGAGGTTGCTCTTCATCATCGTTCCTGGGCGCACAGAAGACGCGGCGGCGAGGCGGTTCGAAGGGGGAGGTGATCGTGCATGAGCCCGCGTGTAGAAGTGCGGATACCAGAGCGATCGCGTGGGCGTTACACGTTCTCTCGTTATGGGGGCCCCATCGTATTCCCGTGTAGATCGGGTCCTGTCCACACCTCGGTCTCCCGGGGCACGGGAGGACCCCCTCTATACGTCGATATCCTCGACCTCGCAGCAGCCGATACGGAGGATACGCGGCAGGGACCACGCGGCTCCCACATTGCCCACCTACGTGGACCTTCTCGCGAGAGACGAAACCGCTGGGGCCCGCTGCTGACCCAACGATCACACTGGCGTCGTGGTCACTGCCTGCGCGCGTGTGCTCACCGCGGCTCTACGTGAACGTCGTTTGACGAACGTGAAAGGCAGCGCTGCAACCGCGGTGCAAATTTGACGCGGCTTCCTGGCGTCGCGGGGATGAGAGAATCTCACGGGCGCGCGAAGGGAAACGGATGCGTGACTCGGTTGCCTGCCATCCATTTTGTCGTTTTGCGTTGCTGCGCCCCGTTCGTTTGTTCGGCTTCTCTGCGATTACGTGGTTTGTTTTGGAAACGGTGGAGGGCTCTTGGTTTGGGGTGGTGGGCAGTGGGTTGGCTTATGTATTAGGTCGGTGCGAAAGTTCGTTCGCTCACTGTTATTTGCAGCTTAGAGCATATATACATGGAGGTCTCATTGCCTAAGAGTGACTGCTTCAAAACTGTCGACAACGTCATGTGAGAGAGAAAGACATGTGCGAATTGGCGCGGGAGGGAGAAGTATAGATTCTCAATCGACCGTAATGCGCATGCGCCAATATCGCCGGCGACGATCCGCGGTTACTATGATTATCATTGTTTACGCTCGTACTTACCTTTTGAAAAATGGTTATATGTATCGAGTTGAAATTAAAGAATGCCAAATCGATATTGCTTTATATATACTCTGAGATTTGCAGTGAGCTGATGTTAGGTGCTGTCAAATATCTATTTTTACGCCATCTACTGGCATTTTTATCAGAGAAGTGGCAAGAGGTACATAACATGAGAGAAATATATTTTGATTAAAGAAACTTGTAATACCTATATTTTTACTGTTTTAAGAATTTGGTTCAATGGAGGGAACGAACTTTTGCACTGATCTTATAAAATGCATTGACTTGTACGAGATAGGTAATTAAAAGGTACCGATTAGAGTAGTCGATGTAGGTATAGGGGTAGTGCTTACTTTTACTTGATTGACAGTTCAGTCAATGTCAGGATATTCATAGGACAGGCTTACCTATGCATACGATGTATGTGTAGGAGTGTGCTCATCGGCTCGACAAAATGCGGCAGTACCTATGCGCTAGGGGTAGAAATAAAGTAAGAGACTACAATCCGCGACAAAATGATAGGACACCCCTGGATTTTTTGTGTTTCTCAAAACCATTGATGTATACCTAGATTTTCTATATAGGTCTATATAAAGTATCCCTTTCTTAGTAACATGCGAAAGCACGGCAACTGTTTAAGCTATTTTTTAAGAATTATAACCATTTACTTGAAAAACGCGTGCGACAAAATGATAAGATATGTCGGAAAAAAAGGATGATTTAAGTTTGAAACAAGGGTTTTATTTGAATTTTAATAATGAGTTTACACATTTTTAATACAGTTTAATACATTTTCCCCTTCTTTCTACAACCTCCAATAGCCTCTTAGGTAAACTTTTGTATAACTATTTTAACAATTTTCTTGAAATGGAATTCCAGGCTTCCTCAATAGCGATTTTAACCCTTTTAGTGCCGGACGAAATAGAGGTTCCTATGCGAGAAAAACCGGCCGAATTTCACATTTTTACAAGGGTTCGGGAAAATGCTTATAAAAACCAATGCGAATAGTAAAGCGCTACGAGGCGCGGGCCGATATATCGGCTCTGGCACTTCTCGCCAGTGTAGCAGGAGCCGATATATCGGCTCCCGGCACTCAAAGGGTTAAACTCGTCCAAGGAATTAAATTGTTTTCCACCTCGATATACATAACGAGTTAATTGCCCCCATACGTTCTCGATAACATTTAAATCCGGCGATCTTGCTGGCCATGTTAAAACTTTGATATCATAAGTATCAAAATAATTTTTTATAATTTTGACAGTATGCCCAACTGCATTGTCCTGCTGGAATATGAATTTTTCTCCACTTATTCGCCGTGCATGTAACGCTATTTCCTCGTTTATAAGTTTCATATAATCTGGGCTTTTCATGTTTCCATTTACAAACCGAATATTGCTCTTTCCTTTATACCCAATCGCTCCCCAAATAATAATACCTCCTCCTTTCATTTGGCGTCTCATTTGAAACTGCGGATCTTTTCTACATCATTAGTTTTGAGAAACACGAAAAATACAGGGGTGTCCTATCATTTTGTCGCGGACTGTAAAGGAGCTCATACATGTATCGATACATATCTCAACATTACACCGTTAATGTAAAATAAGTAAATAAATAAATAAACATATGGGGATCCTTTGGAGACAATAGAAAGATGCTAGTAAAGTACCTACCTAATTGTATAGAGAGAACGATTTCATTCGTATTAGTTGATCGCAGTTCCATTTCTCGTGTTCGCGTTGCGAGTGCAGATGTTGCGAGCCACGGGAAGGGAAGGGTAGCACGGGCCTGTGCGATTTCGCAACGCTGGTTCTCGCTGGCAAAGCCGCAGGTGTGTCCGTAGCTGATCGATCGACGCCGCGAAGACGTGACAACGAACGTCAGAAAGGACGAGAGGGCTAAGTGGGTCGACTCTGTGTTAGGGCAAGCTGGACGTCGAAAATTAAAAGGCACAGGACGCCGGTGCCGTTTGTCGTCCTCGGCTCGCCCGACTGTCTTATTTCACGAGGAATGGCTGGCGCGGGACTCCAGCTTTTATTTCTCCGTTACGTGTTCAAGTGCATCGATTTATTCCTCTCTCATAGATACGTCTCGATTACTGTATAAGTAGTTCGCAAACCTGATCCTCAAATTTTTGTTTCCGTGAGCATCCCAAGCTGACAAAGGAAGATCCCGAACCCGGAAATTGCAAAAATCTGAAACTTTGTGAATATGTAGGGAATTTCCTCCTAATTACAACGCAATTTTTGTTTGCTTCCCAAATTCGCTCTAAGGGAGTGAAGTTGACCTTGAAAAATTAGGCTATTTTCCGATTTTGTGTTACAACTCGCGAACTGTAAGAGATAGAAAAAAAGTTTAACGACAAAAGTTACTTCTTTTAATTAGATCTATCATTTAGTAAAAAAATTATTTTACAGTTCACGAGTTATAACACAAAATCGGAAAATAACTAGATTTTCAGGGGTCAATTACACCCCCATAAAGTAAATTTGGGCAGCAAACAAAAATTGCGTTGTAATCAGGAAAAAATCCCCTACGTAATCACAAAGTCTCAGATTTGTTGAATTTCCGGGTTCGCGATCTTTCCTTATGAGTAACTTTTTCATTTTAGTTTATTATCACATTGCAAACTATGGAATGATTAAATTGGAGCGAGGTTCAAATTGAATTCTAATAGTACGCTTATGTGTCTTGGCGTAAGGAGTCGAAAAGAACACAACAATCGTAATTAACGACAAGTGCTCTTTATGTGCATAAATATTTGAGTACAATAGTAGCTTGGCACATTGATTATACACATTTTCTGTCTTTATTCGTGCTCCCTCGGTTCGCCATACTTGGCCTTATTGTAACTGATACAATCGGGTTCGGAAGCCAGTCGAAATTGCGTCGGTGTAAAAACTGGAGCCCCCTTCGCGTGTATCTGTCAAAACAGATTTTTTTATCGATCGATCTACCTCGCCAAGGAGCTAGGCTGCCGAGCGGGGATCGATAGATCACTTGACGCCTTGGGGTCAGAAGGCGTAGCAGCTCCGGGGATTCCTGATGGCCCGGCGATATCGGTTTTCGTTTCACGCGACCATAGGTATTCGCTCCCTGCGCCTGCAAGCGCGCACAACTTCGCACGTGTGCGTGGCCCGCAAATCTTAATATCCCCTCTAACTAATTAAAGGCTAAACGATGTCACCCGCGGCGAACCACCGTCGTGTATTCTAATGAGGGAACGTCGGCTTCCTCTGTTACAGCGACCGAGTTTCTTAATAAATAATTTAACGTCCTCCTGATGCGAGCTCGAGATGCTGCGGATTACTCCTTGTCAAAGTATACATTGGTGTCTGTTGTATTAATTCAGTACGGGGGATTGCTATTGCATCCATTATTCAACGATTTACTCGCCATCAAATTCAAGGGCTAAAAAGTTCTGAGCAACTTTTTCATCGCAACTCGATTGTTTCCATATATCTCATCAATATATGATAGAAATAAAATGAAGGCTGGATATTTAAAGCTTCAGTGTTACTAAAAGTACAATCATAACACTTGATATCTGATTCTTCCAAACAGGAAGTAAATTTACAAGTTCTCTGTCTTTAGAGTGTCTAAATTAATGATTATATTTAATTCTAAATCGAGGCTATTTACAATTAAATATACCTGCACTTAGATGCAGCGACCGGAGACACCAGTCTTCTTTTCGATCAACTCACGAAAGTTTCTCGTTAGCCAGCACGCACAGGGGACATTAATTGCTCCTGGCCGGACTTCGACGCAAGACATTCCTAATCGTCTGTCTATCTGGCCGAGACGCGAGTTCCAAGAGCCGCAATTGCGCCGAGTGATAAGCGCTCCCTTCCGACGTTGCGGCCGCGGTACATGCCCTGCACACGAAGGCTGAAGGCATCAGTTCCAGGACGGGAGAGGATATGTTCCCACGTGAACGGAGCTAAGACCACCTCGGGTTCGGCTACCTATTAGCAATTATCTACCTACGCGAGTTGATTTTCACGCGAACGGCGAACGAGATCCTTCTGTCTTCATTACCTCCGTCGCATTAGGCGATTGTGTTCTTGCTCCCAGTCTCATTACGGCTTCAAGAAATATCGAGCCCTGTGAGGGTTGCAGTGTGAGAAACGACTTGCATGAAAAACCTATGGAACATATAGTAACACTTTTGCGACCCCTCGAGCTGCTTCTTTCAACTTCCCGCAGAATTTGCAAATATCTCCTACCAGGAATCAAGATTACTCGGTGAATAATACCGACGTCGCAATAGGGATTCGTACAATTAGTCTTCGTTACCAACGATACGCCCGCGGAGCTACAAACTTTCAATCGCTGACCTCGATCAACGTCATTTGTAGTTTGATTTCAATTACCTGACAGGTAGACGTTGCTCTTTAAAAAAAAACTCAGCCGGTCCTTCAGAAATTGCACGGTGAAGTGTAAACTCTGCGGAGCAGCAGGCCGAAATCGATCCGCGTGTCGCGACCTCCCGATGCCCTACGGGCTGCATCGCGGCAGGTGCTGGTGGGTCCTCCGGTCCGGGCCCCTCCGGCCCCGTTCTGGTCCCCACCATCTTCGACTCCCTGCGACTCGTTCGGCAGACTCGTTTGATCACCGCCGCTCACGACTCTCCTCCAGGTACACTGGGACGATAATTATTATACTTGCGTAACCGCCCTCCAGGCGAGACATACGTGTACGCTCCCAGGGAATAAATATGCATCCGTGTGACGGCTCGTTCTGTCGGGGGAGGTCGAATAAACCCGACGGAAGTGTCGCGAAATCCTCCTTTCATAAGGTGTAGATGGTATACATTAGCGGACAAAAAAGTTACCACTTTTTCGATTTGTTCTATTTTTGTTATTTTTTAGCATAAATTTGGGACTGTGGTATGTTTAACATGCATATTTTGATGGAGAATGTAAAGCTGTATGAAACCCAGTTAAAGTTGAATTTATTTAACAAACACACAAAAGTGTTACATGCCATTGAATAGGGTAACACATTTTTGGGGCCGACAAAGAAGTTACCACGATCAGTAACTCTTTAGGTTGTCCTAAAAGCAAATGGTGTCCCCCACAAAATATTAGATTCTTTTTAATAATGTTCAAAAGCGGTAAGTTTTGTTGGCTTTAAAAGTGTGTTGTCTTGCTTAATGTTAAATAGGGTTTTTGTTTATTAGTTAAATAAATTCAACTGTAACTGGGTTTTATAGAGCTTTTAGTTCTCTTTCAGAATATGTATATTAGGCACATACCGCAGTTTTGATTTGATATTGAACAGTAATAGAAGTAGGGTGGTTCGAAAAAGTGGTAACGTTTTTGTCCGCTACTCATTATCGGGTTAACTATCTCAACGGGTTCATTTGCTAAATTTCTAATTTTTTCTAAATTTCGATCAATTGGGATTTATTCAGGCTCCGATCAAGTGGGGGCTCGAAAAGCTTTGTTGCTACTGACAGTCTAGAATAGCTCAGTAGCTATTAAGGGGTTAGGCCACGTTGGACGGAGCAAAATTGCAGCACATTTTCGGCATTTTTTTTTAGGAAGATAATGTAATAAAGAGGAAGTTTAATATGAAACCTGTTATTATACAACTCTCGCCAGAAAAAATCGTATTTTTTTCTTACAAAATCGCGACGGTGGAGCCGTGATCCGCAAGATCTTGAGGAGCGACATTATCCACGGTGTTCAATCTCACGGCTGTATCGTTTGACTTAGGATAAAAAACTAAAAAGGTTTATTTTCCGCATGCCTAAAACTAGGGAAGTACGTTGCGCTTTTGCGACATCTTGAACATATTCTTTGCAATTGACACTTTTGTAAAAAAATGCACTATTTCTCGCCATGTTCACCATTTCGTGACAAATGTTTCTGGATTTCCCTACGTACCGTAAACTGGGGGAATATTGGCAGTACATGGTAACATTGGCATCTACTTAACATCTATTAAAAGGAAAAGGAAAAAATTTTATGCATATTCACACTTGTAGTACAATCACAAACGATGCAATGCTATAATAGGATAACTAAACCAAATTTAAAAATGTTAATTAAAAAAAGTAAAAAAATAAAAAAACATAAAATAGAGAGGATTGAAAATAAAAAGAAAGAAATTTAAGTGATAATGTAAGTTCAGATGTCGTAAAACTAACTTTTTAGTGTATTTTATATATGATGTGCCAATGTTACCCGGTTACGGGGTAACATTGGCACATATTTAACATGTATTAAAGAAGGTTAAGGACAAACATTTTATGCATTTTTATAGTTGTAGTGCATTCACAAAAGATGCAATCTTATGATAGGATACTTAAAGCAAATCTAAAAATGTTAATTTTTATATTATATAGCAAAATGTACCAGAAACTTGCCAATGTTCCCCCATTTTACGGTACTTCCCTAGTTTTAGGCATGCAGAAAATAAATCTTTTAGTTTTTTGTTCTAAGTCAAACGGTATAGCCGTGAGATTGAACACCGTGGAAAACATCGCTCCTCAAGATTTGACCAAATTTTGTAGGAAAAAAATTGTATTATCTCTGGCGAGAGTTGTACAATAACAGACTTCATATTGAATTTTCTGTTTAATTCAATATCTTTCTAAAAAAAAATCGAAAATTACTGTAAATTTTGCTCCGTCCAAGGTGGTCTAAGCCCTTAAGAATAGCTCGGTAGCTATTAATCAGAATAGAACAATATGTAGATTTTAATCTCTTAAATTAATCGTTATATCGTTACCAAGTCTCTGCCCTCTGTCATTAAGTATAACAGTATAAAATCCCAAGGGATCGTCTCGAAAAAGAATTTTCCCAACGCTGGTCAGCCACCCTGCGACTTTTTCGTTCAGTTTTCGTGGCAGAATTTATGCCCGATTACCCGGGGCGATCTACATACCGAATCGTTGGGGCGATAATGTATTCGATCAGTGGGTATATTAACGATACTTTATTGCTCGCCGTGCAATGCCCGCCCATACGCGCACGCGTGCGCGCGTACGTCCACCGGAGCAGATCAGAATTCTTGGATTTCCTCGTGGAACATCATGTATCCGTTGCATCACACGCGAGATACAAGGAAAAATAACGACGCGCGCTAAACGCGCTGTTCCGGGTCAGTTGGCGCGAGCTGCTCCCAGCGAGTGCCACGTGTACGTACGACATAACCAAGACGTTTCAGCTCGCGAAGTTTCGCGATCGAGCCACTGCTTTCCCGTCAGGTAACACGAATCGTTACAATTTACTGGCGTATCAAGCGATTTTAATCAATTCCTTAAACACCTTAGAAATCACACAGATTATTGAATTCCTGAGCGCTGGAAATTGTAAATAGAACTCGTCGAGGTGGGAATAGTTGAAGAGTCATTATAGAAAATACTGTAACTGTCAAAAATCAAATTCTATACCATATTACCATTGGCACGTTGAAAATTTTCCTATAGAAATTGGTTTTTAATTTTAGCATTTCCAGTGTTTTCTAAAATGACTCTTTAGTTCATTTAGAAGTGAATGGTCCAAGCAAACGAAAAGTTCTGCTCTATATTCGTCATTTGTTTCCTCGCCAGGGAATTAAACCCTCGCGGGTTTTATCAGGATTTACCGGGCACCCCGTAGAAAACGCTGGAAAGAGAGGAGTTTAAACGTTGGAGAGCGGCACGCAGCTCGTACTTGCAGTGACCGTCGATACCTGATGGCCTGAGGGCTGCCGGAAATGGGTGGTATCACCCGCTACCACCGACGTCCGCCTCGTTTCCTCCTTTTTCGTCAGCGCGTACACACGCGATCGGGCGGCGCGCGCGTGTGCACGCGGTTACCTGTTGCCGGGGCCCGCAGCCCCGCCAGTCCGCTCCTTCTTGCTCGTAAAACCAGGAGTGCAGGATACGCGGAGGGAAAAAGGACTGCGTGGCGAGGATTTCGTGGAAGCCGACGGGACGTTAACGTAAATCGTCTCGTGTTTAACTTCTTTTACTTCGGGTGGAGAGGGGCCCTTTCGTAATTTTCTGGTATTAGTAATTTTCTCGGTGGCCGCGTATATCGGGCCGGGCCGCGAGCCCGGCGCGGACTGGCATGAAATCAAGGAAAGTCGTTTAAGAGAGCTCGGGCAATCTTTTCGCCCAGCGCGCACAGCGTTTAACGATTACCGCAATTATCGCTATCATAAGTATCGCGTGGAACACGACGATGCGCCAACGAGCGCCCCGCTCCGACAGAATACCCCAGTATCTCTCGATCCCCCCCGTTATCGTTATCTAAATTCGCCAGCTAATAAAGTTAGAAGTCCTAGACACGGCCCCGACGATAGCACGGGTTACAACTAAATTACCCAATCGAGCGTGCCTCGATCGGGAAAGCGAGCCAGGTCGTAAGCGTCCGCGGTGGAAAAAGGAACAGGTGACTATCGAAACTCCTCGGTGAATGCATCCTTGCAGCCTCGCCCTCGCATATTCCCCCATCGTTCGTTGCATCGATCGTTTTACGAGCGCCAGTGTCTCAATGGCCAGTTAGATGGAACGATATGGCCGGCATAAAGTCATTAATGAAGCGCAACACTGCACGGGGAAACGATTTGCATGCAGCGAGAGAAGAGGGGCTCGTTAGATAAAAGAACCAGTTCCACGTTAATCGCCTAATGCATCTGCGGGACAGAGATTTAGAAGTATGAACCAAGCATGGGGTTTCTTATCCCACACTGCGTAGTTCAAATCTCGGAACAGCCGCGTAGAAAGTCCCTGAACCCAGACTTTCTTTCAAGACACCAGTTTCCCGCGTTTCCCATTCACGTTCGACCGTTTCTGGATAAACAAGACAGCGGAAGAAACGCAGGAAGAAGGGACACTGCACAGTTCCGGCGACTAAAGAACTGTCGCGTTCTCCTGCGGCATTCAGCTGACAGCCTGGACAACCACCATAAACTCCATAGATCCTCCCCTGGCACGGGTGAATGCGTTTGCGAAGATAATAACACCGCCAGGCTGTCGCTGCGCCTACGATAGCGAGGCTCTCGCTCGAATATTATTTTTCGGTTATTATCGAGGCGAGGCGTTTTAACGCTCGCGCGCGGCAATTAATTCGCGTCGCCGCCGTGCCTCCTAGCCTTGGCAATGCCGCGATAGCAGATAAGGGAGAGACTAAGTACCGCGAGCGCGTTTTCGGTGGACGACTCGACTCGCCGGTGCCGCGGCCAGGCGGACGCTGAGGCGTCTCTATGATAAAGCAACGTCGTTGAATTCTATGCGCTCGGTATTTAATCGGGCGCCTCGAGTTAACTCGCTGCACGAGATTTAAGCGAGGCGTTAATTATAACCGCGTTAAAGCTTAATAGCCGATAGCGGGCAGAGGCATCCGGGAATAGGCAACGCTCCGCGGTTTTTCATCCCACCGCTGCGATAAACGAACGCCACGCGTTATCCCTACTCGGGAGTAGAGAGCCCGATATCTTATGCATATAAATTACACGGCCGCGGCGTTTATGCAGAAGCGATGGCGCCTCGGGCGGAAAAATGGCCGGAGAAAGGTCCGCCAGAAGTCGAAACACAATCACCGGGACAGGATGGAGGTCATAGGCCCTCATAGTAAAAGTACTTCCGCGTCTCGCGAAACGTTCGCTGGCTATTGACAAGCACCATAAACTTGCCCGGTATCTCCTTCGACACGCATGCACACGCGCGCTCAAGGCACGCACATGCCCCATTCGGATAATGCGATGCCCCGGCTTCTGGACGCCCTGGGCGCTGCGTTTCCGATAGGAGGTCGTTCAAGGCTGCCTTCCTTCCCTCTGTGCCTCGCCACGGGTCCCGATTCTCCACCTACAGAAGGCATCGATAGAAATGTCTTGATTGGAGCCGGCTGAACGCGCGATATCGAGCGTTACAGGCTGATAGCGGAGCTGATATCCGGAGCCGAGTAATGGCGTGGCTGAGAAATGGACGCAAAGCAATGGGAACACGAGTTGCTTTTGCTCTCTGCCACTGCGCAAGATGCGCGAGTCACTCTCTACCGAGGCAGTCGGGAATTGTTTAGAAATTCTTAGGTTAATTTCGTGAACGTTTATTGCGGGATGGTACGGGAGGGTTGATATCGTTGCTTTAGAGTCCAGCTGAACAGTGTCAGCTACTTAAAGGAATAGGGTAAAGGCAGGTAATTTTTTATTTATTTATTTATTTATTTCATAATGAACGGGCTAATACCCATTTATACAAAAGGAAACAGACGCAGAGTAGAGACACATTGTTTACAACAACATTAACAACAACAACCCGAATTAGGACAGAAGAAACAATATGTACTCATCTATTGTTCTCTATTTTAGCTATGCACTTTGCTAATGCGATTATTTTGATTACGGGGGTTTGTTAAATAAACTATTGTATGTACCCTGAGTTGTCTATCTTAACCCTCGGTTGTCACACCTACTTTTTCTAACGCCATTGTCACGCTGGGTCAATTTGACCCTGCTAATTTTCAATCAGTTGTTATTTAAAAACTATTTGTTAAATTAAGTATAAAAAATTCTGAGATAAAGGTTGAACAATGTTGAATATATGCCCATTGTTGAAAGTTGACACTTAAAATGTCATCATGTTTAAAAAAAATTTGAAACAATAAGAGTTCTGACAAAAAGGTTTTTTGCTTAAAAATCATAACTTTTTTATTTTTTAATATTTTTAGCAAAAAATTTACAGTTATACTCCTGAGATATGCTGCTTTGATAAAAAAAATAGTTCTATATCGGAGCATTAAAAAAGGTATTTATTTTGCAAACTGAATGGTGGCATCATTTGGGTTGAAAAACTCTTGCATTTGGATAGGAAAAAATTTTTATTATTATTCCAAGAATATAAAATTTAATTTTAGCAATAACAAAGTATGTTAAATTAAAGATAAGTCTATTTGCAATGTGCCGGTCGCACATCGGGCGCAAGCATGTCGGACACTGCATTTCTGTCCCGTAATACAATAACAAATGTGTCTTGATTGGCGCTTCTTCAGTAAAAGAAAAAACAATTCGTATGAAAATAAGTACTTCTATTTTTACTTTTCGGGTCGCTTTCAGGCACAAAAATGAATGTATCCGATTTAGAGTAAAAACGACGCCGTTGTCACACATGGGTCAATTTGACCCTACCTCAAATTTCGACGGCTTTCAAACACGCACTGATGCTTGCACACAGTCGGGAAGAATTTCTACTTGTAGAGGATACATGAAAATACTACTACAGGGCGCCATTAGTATAATTCTGAATGTTGCCTTAAAGATATTTGATCGCAAAGTCGAACGCAGGGTCAATTTGACCCAGTGTAACAACCGAGAGTTAATGTTTTGTTTTTGTTTCAATATGTACCCTCTTACTCTTGTACACTAAAGGGAACCCCTTCCCGTTTACATACAATAAAATAATAAAAAAATACAAAACTGGAGCAAACAAGTAACGAAATAATCAAGTATACACTTATTACACTTATATACTGATTTCTTCATCGAAATTTTCCGAAGTTCCGTATTACGTGCCTTTACCCTATACAACAAGTACAATTCCCAGAGAAATCTACCCTGCATGAACGACCACAGATAGCGATACCTCCGCTAACACTATACAATTCCGTCGGTGATAGATGTGTCAGAGCCGCGGGGATAATTAATTAACATCCTAACGGTACGAGAAGATTGCGACCTTGGCTGTCCCGGCGCGAAACGTCTGGACTATGAAATCCTGCGTCTAACAGAACACCATCTCCTGCTCTAAGCCCGCCGATAATTCCCTTTCTTCTCGCTGCTAGGCGAGTATCCGACGCAGCTGACGTTCCTAACGCTTCCTAATGGATCCCCTTGGCCAATTACCTAATGCTGGTTTCCGCGTTTGCCACCCCGGAACGACGAGAAAAGACCCGCTCTTCCACCGAATGCTAATGGTAATGGTAACAATACAAGCTTCTCGGAATCACGGGATCAACTCGTCGGATTCCCCGTCCCGTGTCCACGCACACGTGAACCCAGGCGTCTTGGACAGGGACCGGGGTAAGGTAAAAGACCCAATACGTGGACACGTCCCAGTAGCTGGACACTGGTGCAAAAGAACTATTTTATTCAATTATTCAAATATTTAGTAAAATATATATACGAATATATTTTACTAAATATTTGAATAATTAAATAAAACAGTTCTTTTTTGGATAAAGCGGATATTAAATGTACTAATCAGTATTTTTGCACCAGTGTCCAGCTACTGGGACGTGTCCACGTATTGGGTCTTTTACCTTACGCGGAGCACGGCGTTCGACCGTATCAACGGCCTCCTGGCGTCCACCTCGTCGTAATCCTTTCCGTCGGGCCCGGGAGTGAACGATCGTCAAGCTGAAACGTCGGCTTTACGCCAGCAGCCTCCCTCTGCGCGTACGTGTGCACGAACGTGCGTGGCTCAGGCCGGTATTACACGTCCGTATTACGCGTAATGATAGGCCAGGTTGCTCCCCATTAACGCTTGGAGCACCCGCGTTTCTACGGCGATCGCCTTCCACCAAACGGCCACCTAATTACACGGGACAATGTGGGGGACGCAGAGAGCGGCCCGCCTGGGCTGGTGCGTTTGCTTTACTGCCGGCGATTTCTCCCAGTTTTATTGAACGAATGAGCCACGGCCGCCTCTCGGATCGCCAGCTCGGGAGGATGTTGATTCGACACATAATGATTCCAGAACTGGTTGAGGCGGACGATGGGTTCCCGGAGCCTCGGATCAACGTTTTCGAGGACGTTGAATACAGCTTCTGGTACGGGGATCATTTAATAATTGCCTGTTCATCGCCGCGGAGGAGGCGTTCGTTTCGAGTTTCTGCTCGGCGATGGTTTTCTATCAGGCTTCAGGAATCTATCTCCGGACAGAAATATCCGAGCTCCCTGGCAGAGTACACTTAGATTCGATTTAAGGGGGAACAACACCTTGAAGCGCGGAAAAATGTGCAATTTTTTTTAATTTTGTGTTAGATATCCATACCTCGTAGGAAAGTCATTGATATGGGGTTTAAATGTGCATGTAGTGGACAGTATTTGAAAATTGTTGTGTGACAAAAAAAATAAACATGTAACTTTAAACGCGTTTTTCTCGAAACTATGTTTTCCAAACTGGTTGAACGATTTTCTCCGGCAATTTTGCATGAACCAATCTCCGGTTTTGCGTATTTATTCTATACAAAAATGTCTCCAGTTAAGCGTACGGAAATTAAAAATAAATTATTTTTACTATTTTTTCCACCCCAAAATATATTGATGTTTTCCTTAAACTGACTCGAAATTTTAGAACTTTCCTCTATAAACTCCGCCATTTCTCCAAAAATTATTGTAATTAAATTTCTGTACACTTAACTGAAGGCATTTTTGTGTAGAATAAATACGCAAAACCAGAGATTGATTCATGCAAAATTGGCGGAGGAAATCGTTCAACCAGTTTGGAAAACATAGTTTCGAGAAAAACGCGTTTAAAGTTACATGTTTATTTTTTTGTCACACAACAATTTTCAAATACTGTCCACTACATGCACATTTATACCCCATATCAATGACTTTCCTACGAAGTATGGTTTACTAACGTAAAATTAAAAAGAATTGCACTTTTTTCCGCGCATCAAGGTGTTGTTCCCCCTTAATGCCACGGAGTAACATTCGTGTCAGAGCTTTCGAAGTAATTACTTGTTGGTAGCGGAGAACGCGGTCGCTCGGTATAAGCCAGCGCGCAGAGGTGGTGTCAGAAATCTGCGAGTCGTTGCCGTGGTTGGGCAACGCGTGCCCTGTCGCTCGCGATCCCATTGTCTTTTATGTTAATTATCGACTGTCGTCGCGTTACAGCCTGTCATCGATCCTGGAGCGTTGCGTGCGCGTTTGAAGCTTGCCTCGAACCGGTCGCGACCCTAGTTTGTCTACTTTCCCGGCGATTAGCGCGGCGAGATCGACTCGGTAGCGTTTGTCGAAAACACGGGTGGCAACGATTCGTCTTTGCACGGAGAGCTGAGCGTTGCCGTCGACCGCCGTTTCCACGCAATCTCGCCGTTACTGTCCGCCGGCGTTGCACGGCTGCGACGGCTGAATGCATGAAACAAGACGCAGCCATCGAGCACAATAACTCGATGAATCGCCGAGGCTGACTTTAATAACGCGCCAGGCAATATTTCTTCGGCCCTAACGTCTTTTTCGCAACGCGGCGCTCGGATCGGCTGCGCGGGAAGAAAATTGATACCGCGATTGAATTTGAAAAGAAAATCGACGAACGAGACAATGTCGATAGTGGCTACCGGCCGGGCCCCTCTCCGCTCACATCGTCATCATCATTATTATCGTCGTCGTTCTCCCCGTCTTCTTCTTCTAGTTATAATAATTCATCTTCATCTTCCTAGTTAGTACGTAACCAGATTCATTATTTTGCATACCGCGCACGACTTCGGGCAATCTATCAAACCGTTAATTAATCAAGCTCCCCCCCCCTCCCCCCACCTCGGTATTATTATGCAACACGAGATGACAATAACGATCGCGGAATCTCCATCGCGAGTCGCCCTCTTCAATCTTCCTCCCCCTTTTCCTCCACTTACCTCGCGCTTCTCGTTGTCCGACTTCGATTTTCCATCTTGGTTTCGCAAACGTCTGGCGACGAATGGAAAGCAACGATTATTTCCACGTCGCGGAACAAGTGGCTAACGGTTCATCGGCGCGTGTGTGAATTTGCGCGTTAAGAGGTTCATATTTTATGAGTTACATGCTTTCAGATCGCTATTGTATTTCGGTAGATGAAGTGGAGGCGAAAATACATTTCACTTAAGATTCCACGTTTATCTGTGATAATAAATGTCGCTAACAGAGTAAAGTGAAACCGAGCGGGACGAGGCAGGACAAGTCTAATGATCCATTCAATTCCGCGATTCGCGTTGAATGTTCTCGCGATCGAGACTTGGCGATTGCACACACGTAATAAATAGATGCATTAGAGTCATTAGACTCAGAAACGTCGGTATTTATTTGGAATTTAAAACACTCTTAAGATGGAACACCACTGTGACGACTGCAAAAGACAGCCATTTTTAAACGTTTTTTCGTGAATGATTTACAGTTTTCATATATTTACGGGCCAAGTATCAAAACGACACAGTACAAAACTACACGTGCAATTTAGGACACATCCGAATAGTGCACATACAATTTAGGACACATACAATTTAGGACACATACAATTTAGGACACATGCGATTTAGGACACATACAATTTAGAACGCATGCAGTTTGACGCACATTTTATTTACAAGGAAGGCTATGGGACCGTCCACTCCCGATTGTGATGAAACTTTGCATACGTGTAGAACAGTGAAAGGTAAGAGACACGTGTTTTTTTTTATCGGCGGATATTCAACTTTAAGGGGTAAAATCACCCTCTGAAGATTGACACCCTCGAAACTATCTTCAACAGTTTTACAATTTTTATAAAATCATTACCGCTGAAGTATTGTACATAAAACCCAGACAACTTTGTAATTTGAAGAATATTTTTATCTCCAATAATCTCCGAGATAGTTTCGAGGGTGTCAATCTTCAGAGGGTGATTTCACCCCTTAAAGTTGAATATCCGCCGATAAAAAAACACGTGTCTCTTACCTTCCACTGTTCTACACATCACAATTAGGAGCGGACGGTCCCATAGCCTTCCTTGTTAGTGTACGACAGGATAGCACGGTAAACTTGCCGGTGAACTGGGCCCTCGCCGATTTCAATGACCTTCACACATGTTGTCAAGGTCGTCATTCTCAATAACATTTCCCTTTAAACTTTTAGGCGGTCAGCCTTAGATTCGGAGATATTAATAACAAACTTTCGTCATAATACCTATAGGTTTCATATAGTACGATGTCTTAAGAGACTATAAAAAAATGAGTAAAACACATGCATAAATTTTAATACTAACTATATAAGCGAAATTTTAAAATTTGAATTTTCTGTTGGCCTGGGTGCGGGATAGTTATCTTTTGATTAATCAAACACAATGTAAAAAAATTTTGGAATGTTACGTACGCAGATTTATCTTTGACTTTCTAACCCTTTCGGTTGTCTGGAATGCACGTGACCCGACGGGGTCATCGTTTCCTGCAGTGGTGTGATGCAACCAAGTTTTCCCCGAAAACCTAATATTCAATGAAGGCACTCATGCCCCACTACTTTCTAGCCGAATTTCACCGTATAAAAAGGGCCACGAATCCACACTCGGGGGCTCATTTCAAGTCTAGCACGTTTAGACGAAAGAGGCTTGTGAGATCAAGTGATTTTCCTTCAAGTATTAATCAACTTAAGCCAGACAGTACGTAGAGTTGCTGATAGGTGTTGTTATTATTAAAGTCTATTGAGACCCCCGCATTTCTCAGTGCGTCAAAACCGAGAGGTGGACTTAGGTACCGCGACAACTTAACACTGAAACAATTGTAAAAGACTGAGTTTATAGAATATAATTAGTTATTTCTAATTCAGAGTTCTTTATTTCAATCAATCACTATCTGAATTTCCTCTTCGAGATAAACCCACATAGATACTCCTTTACCGCTCAAGGTGTATCACTTATAAAGTTACGAGGCTAAACTAACATTCCTAGTGGCTCCCGGGGATACCAGACCCCGGTTCGTCCACGACTTCCACCTTCCTAGCGGCTCCCGGGGATACCAGACCCCGGTTCGTCCGTGAAACTTACCTTCCTAGTGGCTCCCGGGGATACCAGACCCCGGTTCGTCCACGACTTCCACCTTCCTAGCGGCTCCCGGGGATACCAGACCCCGGTTCGTCCGTGACTTCCACCTTCCTAGCGGCTCCCGGGGATACCAGACCCCGGTTCGTCCGTGAAACTTACCTTCCTAGTGGCTCCCGGGAATACCAGACCCCGGTTCGTCCACGACATCCAACCTCCTTATAGCGGCTCCCGGGGATACCAGACCCCGGTTCGTCCGCTACTAAGGAACTCAAACAACCAAAAATCAATCCTCGGCCTCGCAGCCGCCATTCTCATTGCCCTCAGCCTCGGCTCGTAACAGGAAAAATATTCATGTCTGCAAAATGTAAAAAACGTCATTGTGAAACATGAATATTTTTCCAAAATTTTTTTATGGTTGTGTTTGGTTAATCAAAAGACAACTATCCCGCACCCAGGCCAACTGAAAATTCAAATTTAAATTTTCACCTACATACTTTCGCTCCGCCCTAGTATGTAACTATGGAGCAGCAGGTCCGAAATCAGATTTAATTTTTTTTATATAAACTACATGAGTGTAATGTATGGATTTTTTTACTGAAAACAAAGTTTCTTGAAATCCTCTCTAAAAACTGCCAATTTTATCTGCGTCTTTTCGAAATTTTCTCTTCTAAATCGCACCATTTCCACAAAAATAATTTGTTTAAAAAATCGGTACGTGCAACGCAAACTACACTTATATAGTTTATAAAAAAAATGCAATTCGATTTCGGACCTGCTATTCCATAGTTACACATCCTATCAGCTCGCGTAAGAATTCTAGAAGATTAATTAATATATTAGTAGTTAATAAAAATTTTATTCTAAAACTGTAAATTATATCAGAAAAATATTCTCACAAATGCCTTACTTCTCCGCCCATCAAATTGGTGTTCACTAATCTACAACGCAACTACACCATCCCGAAGCACCACTCCTAATCTCATAACATTTAATCAATTCCATATTCAACAACTATCACTAAAAATTGTTCCCCAACAGATCCATAACATCTCTCATCACCAATAAACATAGGAAACAAGAAAATGAAAAAGCTTTTTGCAACATTCGCTCGTTAATCCAGCAGATCCATAACATAGAAACGTTGCTTGATTCGCTAATTAAATAAGATCGTTACCAAAGCCAGCGGAGGGTGTTAGTATTAATTCCCCAGGCGTCCATCGATCCGCGGGCAGATTTTTGTCGTCGCCCACGCGGCCCTCCATTAATTTCCGTGCGGTGTCGCGGGCAGCGTATCCAGTGCGGATAATTAATCGCATATTATTATACGGTAGCCGATGGCGGTGGTTCGGTTATCGCTGGGACGAGCTGGACAGCACGCCTCCCTCGGTCCTCCGTTCCGCTGATATTTCGCATTCGCGCGTTACGAAAAATCGTACTTTATGTCCGATAATTGCACATTCGCGCCCCGTATAATCCCTAACGATATTGCTTATTAATTCCTGCCGCGGTGGATCGTGATAAATGTTGCACATGCGCGACCACGACGTGCCCGGTTCCCGCCAGCGTAATTAAACCGCGCGACTCGGTTGCCGGGCGATAGGAGGCCGGCGCGCGGCGCTTCGGCGACGAATCCGCCTCGGACTGATCGCGCCGGACGCCGCGAATAAATCGAGGACCGATAGCGTCGCCTTAACGGCGAGAATTATCCAGCTGTACGTCTTCCTTATTTCCTCGGTCGGTTAATTAAACGACGTTTATATTATTGTACGGGAAGCGGCGCGGTAGTTCGGTAGCACCTGGCTGCTGCCGCCAACGGCCACGACGGAACGAGATTACTTACGGTTTTAATATTCCAGTCGGGTATTCCCTGGTATTACCAACCGCTTCTACTGGTCCTGCTGGGTATCCTCCCACTTCTACTGTTTCTTTCCAGTCCGCTCTCTGCCGACGTCCCTGGATACGTCCGTGCAACGGGACGGGATCGAAAGAAGTCGCGAGAAGAAGGATCAATAAAGGGATATCGTCTTGACAACTCCATCATCGCTGATTTAACTCCGCTCTCGATAATAGCGAAGCGGGAACACTTCCTTCTGTCTTGTTCTGCGGGTGAAATTCAAGTTTATCTTCGCGAAGCTATGCACTACCAGTGTTCGTCCTATCTTCTTTGCTTTAATGAAGAGTTGCATCAATCATCCCTCGCCATAGTGTATTCTCTAGAAATCCTTGAGGCTCTCGTAGCCACTCACTGCGAATATGAATTAACGTCATTATTCTTCATGTACGAGAGTTACTTTCAACGCGCTAAATCTATAGGTATTTAGGTATATTGTAACCAGCCAAAAGTTCAGAGAAACTTGACTAGCGCAGTGATGAGCAACCCGCCTTCCGCCTTAGAGCATATACTAGGAGGTCTTATTGAAAGCTTGAAACTGTCCCCAACATGGTGCGAGAGAGAAAGACATGTGCGAGCGAGAGAAGTATAGGGGAACAATCGGCCGTAATATACTTCTCTCGCTCGCAAGATGTGTTTCTCTCTCGCACGATATCGGCGCTTGCGCATTATGGTCGAATAGGACACATACTTTTCTCGCTCGCACGTCTTTCTCTCTCGCACCATGTTGGGGACAGTTTCAAGCTTTCAATGAGACCTCCATAGTATATGCTCTAAGCCTGAACATCGCCGCGTGGCCCACCTGAACATCGTCATATCGGATTTTTCACGAACGAGCTTGATAATATTAGGTGCGATATTTGTAATTTATACCTCATTTAGGTATAAATATCAAACCTAATATTGTCAAGCTCGTTGATGAAAAACAGAGTCAAGTATCTCATTAATTAAATTTCAGTGGATATTTACGTTCATTTAATTCAAAAAATATAGGTACATATATCTGTTTAGAATTCAGATTATAATATGTAGGTATATATTAATGTGTATATATTGCTAATAAACAGTACATCAAAGTTAAAAAAAAAACGTTTTATTGTAAATCAATGTCAGAAATAACAAATTTAGCCCATAAATTAAAATTCTTGGATTAGTTATATTTATGTATTTAATATTGTGGCCCGCGTAGAGAAGTAGGTTTCCACTTGTGGCCCACTTCTGACAAAAGGTTGCTCATCACTGGACTAGCGGATAGGTGAAAAATCAGTGCATGAAGCGTGGCGTTACTTCGCAGCCCATCGATAATCGGTCAAACGGCATGCGCGAGTGCGCCAAATGTTTCACCGGTTGCCAGAATCCGTGAGGCCCGACGCGTTCGGTGCCGAAAAAGCCGCGTCATAAATATTCCTCTGGCCTAACGCGACAAAACGGCCCGGACCGGTGCGTCCCGATGAGATAAGAATTCTCACATTCGCAATCATCCTGTCGACGCGACGCATCTCCGAGAGAAATATCGGCCGAGATTTTTGTCTCCGGTCTGCGGGGACGCGTCGCGAGCTGGTTCAGCGACGCCGTTGCCGAGAAACAGCCGCGCCTGTCCGCCTGTCGGAAGACGGATGATCTCTGCCGTCGCATGGCAAAACCGCTGCGCGCCGCGCGGCGGCAAGAACAGAAGCGGAAAATGTCCGTTCCCCGCTTTGTCGCCAAGCCCCGCCGATCGGCTGCGCGCCTTCCCAATGAACGTTTAGCGCGTAAAAGGCCAATCGCCCGAGCATTTTCCCCCCTAAACAGTTTTCGATATGAGCCAGCGATCTCTCCGAGCCGATGGGATCTCGCGATCCGCCGCGATACGCGCCGCGCTCCCTGGAATTCGAGCGCAGAAAACACGGTTTCGCGACGGAATAAAGATGCGAGGCTAGCTGGAATTCCGTTTTTGCGGACACCGTGGCGGCGAAGGCTGCGCTTTCGTTTTTGGGTCCCCTTCGCGAAGTCGTTCTTCCCTCGCCGCGGGAGGCTAGTTGAAGTACATTGTGCGGGGTGTAAATGAATTGCCGGTGGAAGCTGTGGTGGCCTGATGGTGCTCGTTTAAATGGACGAGAAGGGATTGATAAAAACGTGATAAATGGAGACTGATAGCTTCCGAGTACCAGTTCTTTAATTTCCGAGTAGTTACCATGGTCCAAAGAAAATTGCGTGGACGCTTAAGTATAAGTCGTCTAATACTCCAACACAACTATGCATCGGCACCAACTGGCAGCAACTTTTAACGGTCCCCGAACGAATTTCAGGAAGACCGTTGAAGCACGTGACTGCCCTTGCATTCCCTTGGCGAAATTCCGGGAAACCTTTGCGGCGGTGTGCATCGCTCGTTCGTTCGAAATCTCGTCGAGGTTCGCGATCGACATCAAGGAGGATTATCAACCGTCAGTCGAATGAAAGGGAGAGAAGGGAGGGAAACGAGCACGAATTATCGCCGGCAAGATTTATCGGCTCGGTGTTGCCCGTTTGCTAAAGCGAGACAGCGGGGCGAACAGGGAAAAGGAAGACGCGGGAGCGGGTCAGAAAGAAACTCTAGGGACGGCGGGGCTTGGGAGGGAGAACCGCGAGCGTTCGATACCATAGTCGGGCGTCAGATCGGTTGTACGCGTGGAAAATGGGACTGGTTTTTATCGGGATCGCCTCGCGCGCTCCTGCGGGAGGTTCACCTTAATGTTTAATGCAGAGTCCATTGGAATTGCGCGTGTACGTATACGAAAGCTTGCCCCGTTGCGTCCTCGCGCTGCTCGCGCGCCTGACATTGCTGGCCCCAGCCGATCCACCGCAGGACTTGGCATCCTGGTCATACCTCGCGGACGTGTACGCGCGTCCGCTGAATATTTATCCATAGAATAATTTCGACGCGGGCCCTCGATAAATAACCCTTTGCTTCTGGTCTAACAAGCGCGAGAGCACGCGATGCGGCTGTAGATCCTGCGCCCTGACGACCTGATCCATTAAACGCGGTCGCGTGGCTGTGTTTCCTGCTAATTCGCGGACGCGCACAGTTTTCAATAGGGGCGGTGGGTCCTGGTTTATCGTCTGCAGCTAGGGTTTTAACTATCCGTTGGGGGTAAACTGGAACCTGTTGAGTGTTACAATGGGATAGACTTTCTTTGAGAGGGTTCACGAGCTTTGGATTAATATGTGTAGTTTTAATTTGGTGGGTTTCTTCTTTGGAATAGGATGGCGTGGAAGGATTCTGTTGAAATTGGAAAACAAAGGATGAAAGTGTAGGGGAAAAATAGAAACTCGGTTGATGGGACTCGAACCCAAGATCTTCTGCGTACTGGCCAGCGGCGTTACCAATCCCTCCAACGATGACTCTCCGATACTACTTAGGGTAAACTGTAGTAATGCTGGCACTGCACTAATCATTGGTAGTCTTGATTAAAAAGTCAAATATTAAGAAGTACAAGATTAGAAAGTATTTTTTTACAATTTCATATTTTTCCTTCGCTACAACACTGCAAAGCCCAGTAGTTGAACTACACATTCTACATCGGGCAACTACACACAGTGGGACAAAGGGCTGAGTTTTAGGTGTTTTCTTAAAATTTGTATAAGGGGTAGGTAAGTATATTTTGTCGCTTTTTAACTAAGTAATGGATTGAAATACAGATTTACTAAGTGTTGTAGGTATTTAATAGTCGATCAAATAGTGTATTTAAACCCTTTAAATTTCTTTTTTAACTACATATGTTTTTCTATACAACCTCAAATTTGAGGGTGCCAATAATTCTACATTTAAGCCGATTTTTGTTTTTCCTTGAATATGTTTAAAATAAAAGATGTAATATGTACTCAAGATGTTTTATTTTAATGAGAAATCCATGATCATTGATAAGAAGAGAAACTTAAGGATGTATTGGACCTATTTTCAAAATAGTTCCAAGTTGATAAAAATTCGTGAGATTGTTCTTTTTAACCTTCCCGATGTGCTCCATAAATTTTAAACGAATTCACTAAACGGTTACTGAGTTATAACGATTTTAATTTTCGCTGATTTTACACGTACTCTTATGGAAAGAGACGATCTTGACGAATAAATCATGTGAAAAAATGTTGAAGAAATAGTACCAATGTTTTAAATTTTTTTGTACATGCAGTATATGGGTAGATGAAAATATCTGCCGAGTTTCCATTGTTTTCTCTACACCGTTTTAAAGAAATAAATTATAACTTGAGAAAATTGTGAACTCTGGGCATTTTCACTGCCAAAAGTTTAGCAAATAATGCTTGAGAAAGCATTTGTAAAGTGAAAAATACCTTCCCAGGATTAAAAATAAGACTCCAACTGTCGTTCGAATTCCTTACATCTAGATTTACTATGCGTAAGACGTAGCTATTCAAGTGTTTCAACTTTTGTCTGATATTGTACGTCCAATACATCCTTAAGATCATATAAAAACTTCACAAAAAAATATAGACGTTTCAATTGGGATTTCCGCTTAGGGTACCAATCATTGTAGGGGAGAGTGGGGTAGTGCGAACACTTAAGCCAAAAAGCATATGAAACGAAAACTATGCGAAAAATGAATTTGTTTTTTATTTAAGAACATACTTAAACTATTCATCTATAAAGTACTGTGACGAATTTTTATAAAATTATAATAAAAATCAACTTCATAGTGAAAAAGAAAAACCCTTGTTCGTGATCACCCGACTGTCGTGGGGTAATCACGAACAGAGTGCTAAATATCACAGAAGTCGCACAGAAAGCGCTATTTCAATGGTCAACCCATAAAAAACGTTGCTACAACCTATACCTAATGTATTTTTCAGACTCCTCTATTTGTGCGTTAGAAAAAAATTGCAATTGGTTGAAAAGCGAAAAAAAATAATAAAGGCCGTTTTTTAAACTTTTTTCTGAGCCTGTAATGAAAATTCAAAAATACCTTTTGTACATTTAACTAAGTCTTATACCATCGCGTTCTCGATTACCCCGCGTTCGTGATTACCCCACTGTCCTCTACAATTTACCCTACCTACTCTTTTTCAAATTCTACAAATACCCAAACTAACGATTCGCCACCTACCTATCTTCCAATCTCACCAAAGGCCGTTCCGGAACGCCGAATGCCTAAATATAAAGTAAAGAAAAATAGGGCCAAGTAGCTTTACGTAGCTTCTCCTCTATTAAGCCGGGAATCCACCGCGAAGCTAAGCTAAGCTATGCCATGCGATGCTATGTTTTAGCATAGCTTTCGGTGGAAACGGTTCCATAAAAATGTATTGAAGCTAATTCTTTTAAAACGTAGCATGGCATAGCATAGCATCGCTTAGCATAGCTTAGCTTCTCGGTGGATTCTCGGCTTTACCGGCCCTTATTACTTCAAACTTCGCCATCCACATAAAACAGTAACCCGTGGTCTTCCACAAGTAAACGATCCAATTTCCAAATTCAAAAGCTAGAACTCAACTTGTGATCCCACGTGGCTAGCTTTCATGGATCCCAGCGCGCGTTCCCCACAAGTATGGAGCTCGCGTGGAACAGTTTGGGAGATTGCTTGATAACGGGGGCAGTCCCCGTGCGGTTCCCTTGACCCAGGACGATGGCAATACGCACACATCCCGGTTTATTAAGGAACGCCTCGTTAATAAAGCGCCGATCCTTCTTTTCTGTGCCGCGCATCGCATCGGCGGGCAGCGCGGCGCGGCAGCGGTGGGGCGCGATCGAGGAAGTGAACGAGATGACCGAATCTGGGATGCTCTCGCCGCTCTCGAGATCGTGCAGATATCCGTTGCGTTATTAATCGATGTATCGTGGAAGAACGATGCAAGGGGATCGATAAAATTAATTTTCAACGGGGGAACGTGGCCAGGCGCATCCGAATCGCGTGCGATGCACGAGAGATGGGTGTCGATATGTAACTTTTGCTGGCTTAATATTCGTTCCATTGATAGGTGTACAAAGATGACGGATAAGGTAGAATTTTGAAACTAGATTAATCTCGGGTAATCGGTGCTAGACCCCGAGCTAGCTTCTGGTGCAAGTCATCCAATATAAACTAACGCGTACGAGTTAATTTTATTTGAATGAGACCGAGCGGAAGGGTTTGCGATCCATCTGGCAGAGTTGGCAAGATGACTCGCGCGAATCCAAGAGGGACATCGATAAAGCCGCCTGCCGGTTCTGCTCCCGATGTATTCTGGATCCAGAGGGGGCTCGCCGTGCAACGGAAAAGGAGGGGGACCCAGTTCGAGGGGGGACCGCATGGGAGAGGTGGGCCGGCAGGGGGGGATCGCATACTCGTTGGCCCACTACTTGTACCCCCGCGATACGCGTTCCGCATTGATATTATTTCATTAACTTTTTGCCGGTCGCCTCGCTTGTTGGAATAGTGGTCCCGTCGGTCGGCAATCTCCTCCTACGGTTACTCCACCTTCCTCTCGGCCGCCGTCCGCGTCGGGCTCCCTCGATCTCCTCCTCCGCTCCGCGGTAGAGAGCCAAGCCAGTATCGCCCTTCTTTCCTCGCCCGAGCCTTTCGGCGGATCACGTATGCACCTGCCGCGCTAGATACCCCGAAACTGTTCTTCCTGTGTTTCTTTCTGCGAAGGAATCTCGGGGCGACACGATCATTTCTCTTCCATTAGCTGTCGATAATTGCCTGGACTTAATTGGAGCGCCCTGCTGCGCGCCGCGGTCGACAAGAGAATCTTCGATAACCAGAGAACATCCAAGCTGTTTTTCTCCATTTTTCTGCCTTCTCTTCGCTCATTTCTTTCCTCCCCTCGGGCGACTTTTATTTTCAGGTCTTGAGAGCTTCGTTGCAGGTGAATGAAGTAAAATCTTTTCTTGCAAGCTTCGTTTCTATATTATTCTACTGCGCCCAGAAGATAGAAGCACTTCTGGTATCATCTAATAACCCGTGGAATCAATTTTCTATTTTGGTCCAACTGGATCGAGCTACTTTTTCAGCAGCTTCCTTCTCCCGCATCCTGTTTCGTGTTCCTTCGCAAATCGTCGCATAGGGGAGAGGTGCTATAAAAGGGACACTTTTGTTTAGCGTCTATTTCTGACAATGTCGTTATAGGTATTTAAAAAACAACTACATCAGAAGAAAGCGTGTTTATTTCCCTTCGATAAAAGTATATTGCAAACTCATCAATTGTAATAGAAAATAACAAAATCTTTGATTTACAAAAAAGTGTGAAATGTCCCTTTTACGACTAGGTGGTTTTAAATGAGACAGTATATGTCATGAAAGGGACACGTTAATAAAAATAAACTTATTAAGTATTACAAATTATAATTCTAAATCTTAATGATACAAATTTTAATGATATAACACTTTAACACTTTGTATATACCTTGATTTCAGAACACGATACAGAAACCCAATGAAAGTTTCACTTTTACTGCTGAAAAACATCAACCGTGGATTACTACTCTGTTGCAAGTGAGACTGTAGTAAAATTCACGTCAAACGACTAGGCACTAGTGTTGCAATAAACAGGAAAATAACTTGCATGTGTAATGCGTTTAGAATTTTGGAAATTCGATTTGTCCCTTTTAAGACGTGTCCCCTTTAAGGCACCTATCCCCTACATCTTACAGGAATGACGTTTCTGCTTGACAGGAACCTCCTCCAAATCCCACTTCTGAGACCAACGTTATAATTCTCCATAACTTCCTGACGCAAAAAGATTTTCCTTACCCCTTCAGATCAATAATCGTATAAGTAACAACAAAATTCGAATTCAAGTTCTTCCTCGATCCAAAGTGTGAACTGAAAATTGCGCGTGCGGTGACTAGAGTGTATAATTCATCCCAGACACCCAGTGCATCATTCGTTTTAGTTAAGTTCCTTCGAGGAAATACTTCCTGTCGCGAAGACGAAGAATCCTGGAGAATTTCGCGCGGGGAGGAGTGAAGAGGAGCGGATCCCGGCAGCCCCTCGCCACCTCGCGACACCGAAACCCGGCAGAATTCGAGTTCGCGTAGCGATTCCCCGGGCGAGGCTTCACCGCGAGTCGGCATCTCAGGCGCGTTGAAGCGGATACGCGACTGTCTGTCCTCTCGTGTCTCGCTTTCCGCTCGCGCCTCTCCCGGGATTTATGGGGGTTTACACGAATTTATGTGCGACCAGGGGACACGGAGTACGTATCCTGCCCCCTGGCCCCCTCCCGCGCGCGCACGCACGGTTACCAACACCAGCAGAGACCGGGCGAACCGACGTTCCTGCCGGTTCGACCGGCGATCCATCATCGTAAAAAGTGTTTCTCTCCTCCTCGCGTTGCGGCACCGCTCCGTGCTCCCAGCCGGCCACGAGTCGACGGTTCGTCCGGGTCGTCGACGATGATCGTCCGATCGATCGATCGATCGTATCGCGTTGGTTGGGGTCAGTACGTCGTAAAAAGAATTCCGGCTCGTCCTTTTCCGTCTGTAAACTCCCCTTTCGGCGTCCGAGCCGCCTACTCGCGATTTTTACCATCCTCTTTCATTACCAGCCTGTACAAAGCCTTGGGCCGCTTTATCCTCCTTCTTGTCGCCAGAAATCGCTCTATATTTCTATATTCCATGGAGTGTTGAATAGAACAGTAAGGGATGACCGTCTATCCCGCGAACACTTGAGAATCTCTGCGCGGAGGTTCCCGCCGCGGAAGTTTCCACGCTCTGTAGCCAATTCGCGAATTTATTGTCGCGATCGTAAAGGTGTCTAGAGTTTCGCCTACAGGTAAATCACTCCGGGCGAGGATCCGTGGGGGGGAGAGCGGCAGGGAGATCTATCGTCAGCGAGCGTGGCCCCTGAACGCGCATCTCGTAAAATAGCCTCGATCGAATGCTAAGCGAGTAGCATGGTTTTTATGGGGCCGATAATTTGGCCGAGGTCGGAGGTCGGCGCAGCCACGTCCGGGCCGCGAAAGCCGCGGCGAGAATATACGGAGTGCAAAATATATTCAAGTACCCCCGTGGCAGGTGGTACACGCGCGTCGATTATTTATTCCCCTCGGTCCTTCCTTCTCCCCAGGAAACGTTCGACGGGAAATTTATTTCCGCCGCGATCGATTAAGACCGTCGCGGCTCGCTAATAAAATCTCGTAATTAATTCGTCGGCGGAGGCGCCGCGATTCGATAGAGCCCCGGTGCCAGCCGCCTCGCCGCTTCCCACGTTCCTGAAACCCACTTCGCGGGAGCGCGAGCCGTCTCCCCCTGGCGTCGTCGCGGACGAAAACGAAGAAGAGGCGAGGAAAAAATAAGAACGATACGGGGCCAATCGGCGACGATGAACCCGCGGCGGCGGCGGCGCGGTGGTTCGTTTAGATAACGAATTCCGGTTAATCACGGGCTGCGAGAGGGGACGCGTTTCTGGCGTGCGTTCCGCGCGATCGCCTCTTAAGTAACGAAGACGTTGACAACGGGAAGCCGACCGGCCCCGAAATACGTAATCAGCTGTTCGGCGGGACGCGTCCTGCATCCGGTAGACCGTGCGAACGTTTCTGCCGAAACCGGCACGATCTCGGCGATACTTTGGGGATGTGAAGACGCGAGGGAGCCTTGAAAGGATCTCCACGCGCCAGATATTCTTTTATCGATTGTACAGGATGTCCACTGATTTGTTGTACGATCTTCTCTGTACCGCTACGCTCGCGAAGAGATTGCTCCGGAGTACTTTGGTTTCGGCTCCGCGGGCCTCATTACAGATCCCTATCTGCTCGTGCTTGTATTTATAAACGCCGAGAAAGTCATGGCTCATTTCCTACCGTTCTCGCTCTGTTATTACCTGAACGACCATGCCAGTATCGAGCTATTACGATAGAGCGATACAATAATTAACAGTGCAAGGACACGATCCTCGGATTGGTAGCATGTACCGCTGTCGATTGCTGTAAGAATCGTTCCCTCACTTCTCGCTGATCAAACGTACGATCGAAGACGGAGAACAAATTAGGTACACGCGCAATCGCTTCGAAACTCTTTCTTGTTCAATTTAGCTACCTATCCTGAGCGATTCCTCTAGCGAGCTCCGAATCCCTCGGCGCGTTTGAGATACTCAGCTTTTTAGGGCAGGGAAACCTGAAACGATATCATAATTCGTATTTACATACACGATTATAGTAAGAGGGGTGCAAATCCGATAACAAATGAGCAATTTATTGCAAATAAGGAAAAATAGAAATATTAAATTAATATTAATATTGAATATTAAATTAAATTAATATTAAATTAATTAAAAATATTAAAAATATTAATATTAATATATAAATATGATTAATATTACTATATAAATTAGATTAATATTAATATATAAATATGATTAATATTTTATTAATATTTTCATTATAGAATATTTTTTCGCCAAAAATGGGAATAAAAACTTATCAACTCAATAATTACTACTTGCATGCAAACATATATTTCTGAATTAGTATTCTCTTTTTAACGTTAAGTCAAAGTAATAATTTTACAAGCAGTTTTTTCTAATTTACTCCAAGTTGGTAAAAATACATAGAACAGCATCCCTCTTGCTGCAAGGCCCCCAATTCGTGTAGGTACCCATCAGCGTTGCCTCTGATACATAAACGCATGCACCTAACCGAATCAACTAACTTCCCCCGAAAGTTTAGTGCAAAGTGACGGCCGTGGCCGGAGATTCGCAGGAAGAGGACGGACCTCCGGCTGCGTCGTGCAGGAATTCGCGACTCGGGGAGAGGTCGTGGCTGGAGGGCAGCCCGGAAACGCGATATATCCCGGGGACTGTCTCGAAAGCTTCTCGTTTGGCCTGCTCATATCGGGCCCCGTCCAGCAAATACGCGGCTTTCCTGGGCCGCGCCGGCGAGAAGCCAAGAAACAGCCTGGCCGCGCAATTTGATTCGGGGTGGCCCGGCGCTCGTCTCACGTATGTGTACCCGCGTCTGCTAACGGTACGCGTTTCGACTCGGAGCCGAGGTAATTGGGTCCGTCCTGGACCAACTTCCGGTTCACCCGGTCGCTCGAAATCGGCTCATCGGGTACGGGGATCACGTCGCGCGGAGGAAGAAGGAAGATTTTTTATCCCGAGGAAACGTATGATTGCCCCCTCGACGATCATAATTTAGTTACTGTAATTGCATCGCATTGTACGTTAATGCACGTGTAATCTTTCTTAGCCCCTCCTTGCCGGCAGCGAGCGTGGAGGGGGAGAGACGTGTCCCGCCGAAAAATAAATCCACCAAGCCGGTTAACCCCACGGTCCGAATTAAGCGTTACCGGGATCAAATTAATCGGCCGAGATTGCGTAAAACAGGGGCCTTCGATATTATTTATCGCGCAATATTTCCTTACCAGCCGGCTTTTATTCGTCTTCTACGAATTAAGCGCCGGGGTTGGATAATTATCGCTCGGATCAGGATACCGAATGCGGAGGTCATTGGACGCTCAATTTATCGGGGCATTAATTCTTCTCAAGTACCAAGTACCATCATATTTAAGTTTTTGCGGCAGATATTAAACCAAAGTTTGCAGTAAAAATGACTTTTACAATCATACATTTCCACAAAAACTGATGGGGGGTAATTGAACTCTAATATACATCATCTCCGTGTTCCTCTCACTTTGTACACAAAATTTCAACCTACTTTCTCCTACGAAAATTCTCAATCTGCCGTTGACTTTATCCACCGTCCCGCCACTGTACTTACCCAGAAGGCGTTACTCTCCATCGCGTTTCAATCGACCGTCTCGCGTCTGAAAAGGAACAGGTCCGCGTGCATGTCTGGTATCTACAAATGGCAGAACAGTATCGTACGATCGATTCCTGTAGCGGTCGTGCATCGCCGATTCCCCGAAGAGCGCGCGCGACTCCGTCTCTCCCTCACTTTCCAGCTGCATCCCGGCCAGGGAAAAATCCTGGACACAATGCCGGTGCTTCCCGGAAGGTAGGCAATGCCCGTAAGCATCGCATTAGAAAAATTGGCGGACATTGTTGTGACCGGTCATTCCGCTTCTAGGAATGCGTGTCTCGCAAATTGCCGACCTGTTGTCCCGTACTGTCTCTCCTCCGACTGTTTCTCTCCAACCAGGACAGACTTCGTGGGACTCAATCGCGCTGTTTTCCCTTCGCGCACGATTCTCCGCGAAGGTCCAGCGTGGGACGAGCGTGGTTTCTAAAATTCACAGTTCAAACTGCCCCCTGTCCGAACTTAAATATGAATATTATACAGCAGGGAAACATTGCGTGATTTTTCACATAAAGAAGAAAGCACCCGAGGCGTTCATTCTCGATTTCCACGAGGGAATCGACGACGTTTCGAGGAGAGTTGCCTCGCCGCAGCCGTGCCCCCAGTCTCATTACTTCTCTAAGTAGTCAAGACCTGGCTGTGGCTATTAGATCCCGCGTGTATCTCTTCCGCGAAGCTAATAGACCGTTGGGGGCCGATTTCTGTCGGATTTCGCTGCCAATCAGCCAGGTACGGGCCGACGGCGTGAGCGGGTCGAACGTCGGTCGTCCCGGGCATGACGCTCGTCGACCGGCCCGATCGTAAATCGAGGAGAGACAAGAGTGTCGCGACCGCGCAGCGTCTTGCTCGTCAGCCAATCAGCTGGACGAGCACCACCGATAAGCGATAAATCACGCGGCGTTCGTTCCAGCCGTTCGGTCGTGGAACCACGCGTGTTCCCCAAGTGTTCTCCGCAATTAGTGTCAGCCCCCCTCCTGATCGATCGTTCCTCCGCGGATTCTTCGCGGCCAGCGAGACACGGCGCGGCCCTCCGTGCGACGGAGGACGCGTCGGCATCCTGACCCACGCCAACGCCGGGGCCCCTGACGACTCTGTTCCTCGAACTCTTTACGATCGCTCATTTCCACGATCCCGGACACCTGCTCCGCCGCGAGCCCGGCCGCCGAATCGGCCGACTCGAAACGTTAACGCCGCGCAGCTGTGGTCCTCGAGCGTTTTACGCCCGTTCGGACACAGGAGCGCGCTACCAGTGGGCTTTTAACTGTTCCCGTTACGTACCCGGACTCGAGGCGAGACACCCTTCTCGGAACAAACCTCCCGCGGGTATTATTTGCGGGAAATCGTGCGTTCTTCTTAGCGGAGTCGGCAGACAGATTTGCATCCGTCGTTACGCGGTTTCTTCAGTTCGCTCGTCCGGTTTATTGGTGCCCGTGGGAATAATTTAAACAAGAATGGCGAAGGGGAATATTTTACGGCCCGCGCGATGAATGTTCAAATCGGGGGTTAATAAAAAGAGAAGACACTGGGGATGGGTTATTGACGGGCCACTCGCGTTCTACCTTGTATCCACCGACAGATCCACCGGTTGGATCTATAGATCTGTACCTGGTTTCATTTCCGCGGAGGGAAACGGAACGATCGACGGGGCGCGTTTAAATCTGAACGGCGGCAATTACTCTCCGGCGTTGATATCGATCTAACGATACACGATGTTTTACACTTCCATACTTTCTTGTTCCCCTTACATAACGTGTATGACATATGGGCCGTCCGTCGACGTAGCGCTCCCCGCTTGTTTCTATTTATTTATTACGGCCGGCGCGGTAATAGAATCGTACCGTTCACCGGGGCAACGGTGTTGTAATACGAAACGAAAGGGATCGATCGGCACCGGCGGCCGAATAATTAAGGGAGCCGATTTCGATTGGGAAATCGATCGCCAGCAACGGCAGTCTTGAACGGAGCACCGGCTAATCCCATATGTGGCAATTCACCAGGCCACGGCGCTCTATCTCCGATGCGACGGGTATCCATCATGATCTATCCATTACGCGCCATCCGTCACGAACCATCCGTCTTGATCTATCGCGAACCGATACGATAGAATTAGAAACCATAAACTGGAACCACGTCCGGCCTCTGGTTCTAATCGTGGACCTGTCTTCGATAAAATATCGCTCGTATCCCAGCCAGGACGTATTATTGATTCAATGCCCGCTGTAAATCTTCCGGGCCCGGGGAGAAATTAAGTCGTCGTTTGACAAATCGTATCGATTCGTCGCGTCTTATTTCCAGGGCAACAGGCCTGACGTCCAAATCAATTACTGCCGAATATCTGACGTTAATTTTCCGCCTCAAAGTGGGCCTCGATTGATTGTAATCGCAAGTTGTCTGATAACACGTGGTTGACAAATTTTGCACTTGCGCGTTACGAAAGTCGGGTCTGGTATATTTGTAGTTTGGAGACTTGATTGGGGAAAAGGCATAGGTCCTATGAAGGAAAGTTTAAATTTTGGTGGACCTTTTACTTAAAAGGAACAAGTAGAGGAAGTGCGAAGGAGACTTAATTGAATAGAGGACCCACGGAAGCGAAGTGAACTCTACCTACTTAACAGTGGCAAGAATATCGAACGTCCTTTCGTCAGAATGGAATTCTAATGGATGTCAGGCTTCTTGCTTCAGGCGGGTCAGCGCCGTAGCTTTCCACCGAAGACCGTCGTCCCTCTTCGCGGCAAAATAGCGAAGAGTGTCTCGCCAGCGAGCTGACAATCGTCGAGCATTCCCTTGCTCGACGAATGTTCGTGGAGCTATTCCAGGAACGTTTGGAATACGGTTCATACTGTACCTATTGAGAACTGTAAACTGACGGAAATATAAAATCCACGTCGCGACTCTGGCCCAACTGATCGATAATGCTAAACAATCTGAGCACCTCGGTTGAGAGATTATATTCATCGTTGTAGTAACACACTCTACTAATCCGTAACTTTATACAACAAAACGCGACAATTTAAATACAGTAGACTCCTGTATAACGCGAGTAAGAACTCGAAATAGAAAAAAGTGAACCGCGAATTTTTATAACGCGCCAAAGATATTGCGACTACTAGTTTCATACAACGCGCCAAATAATAAAATACAGGAATTACCTGATTTAAGAATTAAATCTGCTTTAGTTGAGGATTAGAATGTTTTCTTCGTCGTTACTGGTTCCTTATGTTTCATCGGTTTTTGTTTTTTGACGCGGTTACTCTTAAGGGGGGGATTGCGCCTTGTTGAGCCGAAAAGTAGGTACTTTTTTGTGAATTTTTTGCACAAAATCGGTTCGACAAATTAATTTGCGGTTTGGCAGGCTATTTTATTGTATCTTGAACTATTGTTTTGAATTTTTGTATGACAGTAGAACGAAGAAACATGGCAGATACAGAAAGAGCGTTGAAAATAATCGGGTGGCCCTGGTGTTGACGAAAAGTACTGTAAGGGTTATCCGAAACACAAAAAGGAAAAGAGATTCTTGAACTATATGAATGTGGCTACGGGTGGTAGTAGATTTATTGCCGGAACTGTTACCGTTTCTTTTTTATTCAAAGAAGTTTTCCCGATTTTGCGGCAAAAACTTTCTCAGACTTAAATCAAGGCGCTTCTTTCTTATTTTTCTTAATACATGTACTTCCACCCATAGCCACATTCACATAGTTTAAGAATCTCTTTTCCTTTTTATGTTTCGAATAACCATTACAATACTTTTCGTCAACGCCACGGCCACCCGATGATTTTCCAACGTCTCTGTGAATCTGCCATGTTTTTTTTCACTGTCCCACAAAAATTCGGAGCAATAGTTCAAGATGCAATAAAACAGCCCGCCAAACCTCAAATTAATTTCTCGAACCGTTTTTGTACAAAAAATTCATAAAGAAGTACGGCCCAACAAGGTGCAATCGCCAACCGAATAGGGAAATTTCCCCGCTTTGTATGCCATTTATGTTTAAAATATCGTCCTATTTGATAAAACATAGAAAATAAAAGTTGGCATAGCAGTAATCATTTCAAACATGTTACTTTAGATTATACGCTTTATACGAGAAAAATTCTCATACCACACGATTTCCTACAAAGCGAATTCATATAGCGCATAATTTATTAACCGCGTTATACAGGAGTCTTCTTTACATCGCATAGGACGTTCTCGGTAGTCTGTTTCCTTCTCCAGTCCGTCCAAGACTGCCATTTCTCGTTCTTTGTCTTCTATTCCCGCTTTTAAATATGCTGCCCGTTCTTTTATCCTTGTCCACTATGTGTAGCTCCCCTTGTCTCTTGTCCTTCCCATGTTTTTTCTCTCGCTATTCTGTTTTATCTAGCTAACTTTATTTCTAATTTTTTTTGCTTTGGGGTTAGGTTGCAAAACAGCAGGTATGCTGAACCTCGCCCTTTTATCCCTTAATTCGTGTAACTTTGTGATAAATAACGACGAATTATTATTATTATTATTATAATTATTATTATTATTTGATCAAGAACAATATCGGTCGATGAAAACCGAAGCCCCGACTGTCTTGCAACTTGTGATGCGAGCACGAGCAGGCCGTGAAGTTATATACACGGTGCTCGCAACATTATCAGCACCCCAGATTTTAACAAAAAAAAACGAACGGAGCAAGATGGAAAGCTACATCCCGCGATAGGTATCAGCGACAAAAACATAAACACAGCGGAGGGTATAAAAGCTGGGCTGTCTAAGAGGAACAAATTATCCGCGGACGTGTTCCGCCCTTAAAACATTAAGCGAGGAAACGAGGTGGATCACGTATCGCATGCCGTGGCTCTATGAAATCCGAAAATCCCCTTTATTTTTTCGCCTCGCGAGCGATGCACCCTTTTCTGCCGCGGGCGGAATATCTCGACGTATTACGAATTACGAAGGATGCCCAACTGGAGCTCCTCATGCCACTCCCACCGTATAATCAGGCTTCTTGGCCCGCCACTGCTTGGATGATGGCTTGCGCTCTCTTTCTACCTCTTACTCCCCTTCCCACCCTCCCCCCTGCCGGCACCCTGTTTTTCTTTACGTCGTTTCCCTCCCTCCGTGGCACCGGTGCGCCTTCTCTGTGTACATCTTCACGCGCGCGGTAACCAATAAAAGCGGTTTCGGTAATGAGCGGTTGCCTCGCATCTCCTGGCCCTCTGCCACGAAGATGCTTTTACGCCCCTGAACGGCGCGTTGTGCCCCTCGGGGCTCGCCGCGCGCAATGCTGCCGGTCGCTCTGGATAATTTCCGGCTCCCGAAAGCGAAATCCGCTGACAGCGTGCATGGACGTTGCTGGCTTGCTTTCGCTGGCCGTGGCTGAGATCGTTTCTTCTTCTTATTTTCTTTTTTAAATAGGTACTAAGGTAAAAGACCCAATACGTGGACACGTCCCAGTAGCTGGACACTGGTGCAAAATAACTATTTTATTCAATTATTCAAATATTTAGTCAAATATATATATGAATATATTTTACTAAATACTTGAATAATTTAATAAAATAGTTCTTTTTTGGATAAAGCTGATATTAAATGTACTAATCAGTATTTTTGCACCAGTGTCCAGCTACTGGGACGTGTCCACGTATTGGGTCTTTTACCTTAGTCTTTGACAGAGTTGGGCATTAAATAAATAAAGAATTATTTAAGTAACAGATCGAGTAAAAGTTACTTTAACTTCAGATTAGTCGTCGAAGAAACTCAACCTGGTTTAACTTTAATCAACGCATGACCAGTAATTTTTTTAACTTTCTTTCGTCACTCCAAATTTTGATTTAAATAAAAATTGTGCCTATCACTGATCTCTGAAAAATCGCCTTGGGTCTACACATGCAGGGTTCCCGTCTTTCAATCTACCTTCAGCTCTGCTTCGTAGAATGTTATTACTTGTTACTCAATCCATATTCTAATACACAAGAAGATTGGATATTTCCTTCGCAGTCCCGTGAATGCTTATTAAGGATCGCCGTGTAAACGAAGCTGGCCGTGACTTACTGGCTACTTTACGGCACAGCATAAACAAAGATTGGAAGACGCTATTTGCAAGATACACCAATAAATATCTCAAGAACCAACGAAAGCTTCCGCGACTTGAGGAACGTTGGAGTGACTGTAGGAAATACCTATTTATCAGAAACATCTCTGAACGCTGAGACGTGGGACCTGTAACGCGAGGCGTGTAAATGTTTGCGACACTCCTTTGGCCTAATCCTTCGTACACACAGTCGCGTATTAAGATGAGCGTTGTTTGAAGGGAAAGGGACTCGGCGCTGGAGGAGATCCAGCGACGTGTCCGGGTTGGTTCGTGACCGGTCCCGAGGTTCATCGAGGACGGGCAGCCCCCTCGGAAGGAATATCGCGGGCGTATCACGATTCACGTATTATGGACGGAGTAATCCGATCCGGCCGGATTACCGGTGGAATCCACCGGTGGACGAGGTTTGACGTATGCGCGCCTGCTACAAGGGAAAAGTATCGTCCGCCTCCGCAGGGCCGGTATCGAATGCTCCGATGCGGCTGTCCGAAACACCTTACGGTTCTCGAATTACCGCCCCTCGGGTCACCTTAAGTATCCCCGAATCGAGCTCGCGGAATGTCAATAAAAACAACGGGGCCGCCGCAAGAAATATTTCGCCGGGGATTGTAACGCAACCGGGCGTGTTTCGTCGGCCGGCGATCGTGGAAACGCGGCCAACAACCGCAGGATAATTGTGACCATCGTCCATTACCCTTCGTCGGTCCATGACGCGCGGCTGGCAACGAACATCATCCTACTCGAAGGATCGCGTCTGATTAGTCGCGTGGGCGACAGGAATTTAGAGTGACGAAAGGATTTGTTGGGGGAGCTTGAATATTAATTCATAATTTTGTTTAATCGAGTTCTTCGCGGAGTAGGTTTACTGAGCAGGGACGGATTTGGAGATTTGACACCTCTAGACTGACATTATATATTAATATAACAGATATTTCCGTGAAATATGAGGAATATTTTAATTTAAAGAGTCGAGACATTTTTATAATTAATTGAATATGACAAATCACGTATCAGTTATTGTTAATTTGCTGGATGAAGAAAAAGGAGAATTCTTTTTAAAGTTGTCTCAACTTTATGCTCAACTTGCTCTTAGGGTCGTTTTATTGAGGATGAAGTTTACTACTTAGCAGTATATAAGGTAAAAGACCCAATACGTGGACACGTCCCAGTAGCTGGACACTGGTGCAAAAATACTGATTAGTACATTTAATATCCCCTTTATCCAAAAAAGAACTATTTTATTAAATTATTCAAATATTTAGTAAAATTTATTCATATATATATTTGACTAAATATTTGAATAATTGAATAAAATAGTCCTTTTGCACCAGTGTCCAGCTACTGGGACGTGTCTACGTATTGGGTCTTTTACCTTACTAAGTAGAATGTGTAATTTCTGAATGAACACGGATAACTGTGCACAGGCACCGCGCGTAAAATTAGCAATAGCTGCATAAGCAGTTTTAGAACTGACGAAGGTAAAGCCAAGTTTCCTAAGTGTTCGAATACGAGTAACATTGTTGTAACTGTTTCCCTTCCTCTTTAAATATCCATTTGGAATCCCGTGGACGGGCGACGAATCGAAATGAAACGCTACGCATTTCGGTGCGTGTTGCAACGCTGTAAGTTGCGTTTAAATGCGGAAAGGCAATAAGGGGACGGTAATATTCGAATCGAACGATCTACCGGAGCCCGCGTCGGTTGTATGCTAATCTAATCCCGATAGAAGCCACGAAGTTACTATCGTCCTACGCTCCACGGTGGGTCATTGAATTCCGTGGTGTTTCTTCATTATCTCATTGAATACTAACAGCTTGACGGTGTTTCCTCATCGGCCGTTCTTCCGCCTCCTTTGCATACGCGCCATAAGACGATCGTGGATCGTAATAGCCTTCCCAGTATTTACTCGTTAATACTCCGTGTGTGTATGCAAACGCGTGCCACACCCTGGAAAAATCGAGCGAAAGGTCAGGAACTGGCCCGGAACGATTATACGCCGCTTTTGTATCGCGATGCGACCTGGAAATCACGGAAACCGTGCATCTGCATACGCCTGTATCCGCAAGTAGGCACGAGAATCTGGCATAAATTACGGATCGCTTTTCTAAGCAATTAACATCTTCGAGCATATTAGATAAATTCAAGAGATTTAGATTCTGTAAACGAAAAAATCTTGTGCAAAGGAACTTTTCCAATATTTTTGGAGTAATCATTTGGATAAATTACCTTTACCGATTTTCATGGAATAAGGGAGTGATGAATTAACCCTCGGCGGTCATATCTTCTTATAATCAGCAGTTGGTTACACAGGGTTTATTTCACCCCAGCGTCATTTCTCAGTTACCACTTTCGTATTTTTGAATCCTTCAAATTTCGAGTGATAATAGTCTTTTACTATTACTCTAACAGTCTCCCTCTAGAAATGAAAATTTCGATATGTTGAAATTTGTATTTGAAAAACCAGATGTGTAAAAAACCAATACTATTTTTGCTAAAATTCACTATATTTTTAAATTTTATTATTACGATCTAAAAATTTACAGAAATATTGGCAGACATCCTACGATACCTACACCTTATCTGACCACGAAGGGTTAATTTGTGTTTCAGCCTTCAATATATTTCCTTGTTAGGAATATATTAGAAATGGAGGAGCAAGGAGCATATCAAGAATCAAAATAAATATTATTATCTTTTATCAAAATTATCGTGGTTGCCCATTTTTCATTCCTCGCGTACGCCTATCGCGGAAGAATGTGCCGTTGAAACACGCCGAATACATGAGAGTTTCGTACGTGTTCGTGTAATTCGTGACCGACCGTTACAAGGTCTCTCGATGGGCTCGCAACAACCATGGGCCGTTACAACTATGTAGGGAGAGGATGCACCGGCATTCGACCCGAGAGATGCACTTGGTTGCACGCGAGGGACGATAGTTTCTCAGGTGACTGTAGCTCCCGGGAACTCATTCATGCACGTCCGTGGCCACTACCGGCGGCTTTGCATGCACGTCAATGGGATACCCAGGTCCCGACGCGATTTTCTACTCTTAAATCGTTGCTTCGTGGAATCAACGGTTCGCTCGAAAATCGCGTCAACAAAAAATCGAGTGTACCACTTTCCCTGACCCAGGTCTCTAAAAAATTTCGTGTAGTAGTTACTTCGATGCATAGCTGTGTATCCTACTAATATAATAAATGCGAAAGTGTGTTTGGATGTTTGTTACTCAATCACGTCGTAGGGTAAATATACCAGTAAATGGACACTACCAGTAAATGGACATTTTTTACTAAAACGAGTAAAATAAGTTACTAAAATAAGCAACTAATTAATTATAGACTTCTTCTAGTTTCTCGCTTCATATCCAAACAATTTTCGCAACACGTGGAATCAATCGCGCTGCAAACATAATTTTATAAAAGTGTCCATTTACTAGCCTTAAGTGTTCATTTACTGGTGCGTTTACCCTAACTACCTAACTGATATTTCTGAAATTTGGTATATACGTAGTCTAAGACCAGGAATAATATATATGATACTTTTTATCCCGATTTTTTAACCGATCTGGACCAAATTTTTCATAATTAAAACCCTGCGGGAAATATAGGCTACCATGAAATCCGGACATCCCACCCCTCCCTCTTATTTCACCCCCTTGACACTCCGTGTTAATCGACGTTTCACCCGGGCAACGGCGGGTACATTAAGCTAGTTATGTATAAATTAAAGTCCAATCTTCTTTATTATAAATTGTATTTATAATACAGAGATCGTTGAATATATTTCTCTGAGTTCAGACTTCAATTAGATATCTAAGTAAATAGTACAGGTAAAGATTGACACTGGCGACACGCAATTATATATTAAAATTAGCTGAATGTCTGTTATCGACTATCCGAAGCTAAATATTTGCCGGGACGTAACGATCTGAATAGCCGCGGTCGCCTGGTCGGGCCCTCAATTAATTTCCTGTGCCTAACGATTCTCGCCCGTGTATCCGTACTATCGCTTACACGATCCTTAAGGCATATACGCACGCTCGGCTGCTTAAGGAAACTTGCGCGTGCCTCGTTCTTCTTCCCCTTCAATTAATGTCCACTCATTCTCAATTAATCCGCACTGTCTGTATCGATTATTGCATACCACTTGTCGCTCCGCGGATCAGTTTTACTGTTAAGGCTCGGCCTAACGAAGCACCGTGTAAAAAACCTGAACTTGACGTACCAATACGTCCGGCCGAACGTATAGATTCCGATGTTTTCTTGCCTTGTCAGGCCTTGTTCGACGAAACGAGGAAGGGAAAACGATCCTATTCCCGGCTGGAAATTCGCGAAATCCTACGATCTTCCGAGTATAGGACTAAGAGAACGAGGCGCGCTGGCGTTTCACATGGAAACCCTATAAATTCGAGCCGCGGAGATGAGCTTTCGTCGAGTTTACAAGCCCCCCCGTTGTAAATGACGCGGTACACTCGATTCAACCGCGATTACCAGCGATAAAAGATCTCGCTACCAGGTGCTGCCACTAGGTAGGTACTGGAGCAGGGTGATAGAAAATTTTCATAGGCGGATGCGCCGGCGGCGCACGCGATAACTCAGGTTCCGTCACTTCGGGCTACGCAAACAGCAGGTGACTGATTCGACGAATCGTCCAGTCGTATTTTTACCAAGCCGCCCGGCGACCTGACGAGCGAAATAATTCATCCCTGAAAAGGTTAATCGCAGCGGGACTCGAGCTTCTTTCGCTTCCGGCGAGGGGGTCCGCGAAGGGAACAGGAAAAAAGGACGAGCAGCCAGCGAGGGCAGAAGCAGCGGTGGAAGAAGAAGAAGAACCAGGAGGAGGAAGAGGAGGTGGAGAAGGTGGAGCAAAGAGTTGGAAGTTTTCGGTATTTCGCTCACGCACGCTCGCACGCAAGCACGCACGCACGCACGCACTCGCTCACGCAACAAGAACGTTTCGCAAAAGCCACGATCCTACGGCGGAACCGCTCTTATTCGGTATTAAACCTGCGCCGTGCACTATCCTGCACGTCTCGACCCACTGCCTTTATTCCAGTCAGATAAACGCTTTCGATTAATCGCGAGATTCCGTTCTATCTAACCGGCCGTGTTATCCGCCGCGAAAGAATTCGCGCGATAAATCGTTCATATTTTTCCCAGGCACCCTACCTGTTGCATTCTGCGGCTCAGTTCTATGTACTACATAATTGCATGGGCGTGGGTGCCTCGACAGTGCGTGTTCGTGTATTAAGTCGTTAGCAGTGATCATTATCTTTCAGCTTCTTTCTTTTTTTAAATCGAACGGGAGTCGAGGTGGGTACCTGCGTAACGATTTTTCAGGGAGCAGGTGTTGAATACTCGTGGCTGATTAGATCCCCGAGAAACTAGAAGCCGAGGATAAAAACAGATACTGGAGTCTTGTGAAATATTTATTTCACCGGGAAATGTAAGAGGGGGTGTATCGCGGAGGCGGTGGAATCAACGGAGCAATGCCTCGGTGTTGCGAAGAAAAGTACGCCTGGTGCCATAAAGTAGCATTATGATCGCGGTAACGGCCGGTATCGAAAGTCGCGATGCCGGGGCAAATTAGCGGTAGATAACGGAACGGGGTAATTTAGATTACGAGCGTCTCGAGTACGAGCAATTAAACATAAAATACCGGCGCTCGCTGGAATTTCTAACTAATAAGAGACGATAAGAGGTGGACCCGCTGGACCGTACATCAGATCGAACCCACGCACCGCCGGAGCAATTTCATTTGCAACGCGCGGCACGTACGCGCAGATTATCGCAGAATGTTGCGCGCGGCATCGCGGGCCACGGCTCTCTCTTTCTCCACGCGGCATTTCGCCGGGGATATCGTTCCTGGCGATGCGAGATCGCCGGGGCACACAGGTGCTTCACCTGTTGCGTCTAATCTAATTCGAAAATTGAAATCGCCACGTCGATGTTGCGCCACGGCGGACACTCGGCCGCCCTTATCGCGGCATCTTCTTCGAGGAAGCAGGTACTTTGAGACAGAGTTGCGTGGCCTACAGTCTGCGCGATTCTCTGTGGATAGAAGGTTCGGTGATTACGAGGAGGATCTAAATGAGGATTTTAATTACGTGAATCAGATCCAGATAGCACAAAGACGTCTTATGTACGTCCGAAGAACGTCCGTTCCGGAAAAATACGCATTTTAAAAAATACGCATTGACGCGAAATATTCTGCAGAATATCATCATTCGACCTCTTGACTCATTGCTTAAAATTTCACATTCGTTTCAAGACAGATGTTTTAACGACGTCTTAAGACTGACGTCTTTAAGACGTCGTGTGTGTAAGAATTAAAGATGTCTGTCTTAAAACGTCGTGTGCTATCTGGGAACATTTCAGCGACTTCATTGCACAAAAAATAACGCAAATGCGAGATTCAATCATAAGACTGTTTTACAACCTAAGATTTACAAGACGAAGATTCTCGGAACATTCGAAATGTAGTAGTCCAAAACAATCACGTGACTTACGAGATTGTTTGATGTAACTAGAATATCCGAAATTTAAATCCTAAGAACATTCGTAAGACTTAAGAAAAGGATGTTCCTAGAACATAAGGGAGAGTGGGGGAATTACGAACACCTAAGCAAAAAAGCAAACAAAACGAAAACTATATGAGAAATGAATTTGTTTATTATTTACAAACATACTTAAACTATTCATCTATAAAGTAGTGTGGTGATTTTTTGAAAAATTATAATAAAAATCAAGTTTATAGTGAAAAATAAAAACCCTTGGTGTCCGTGATTATTCGACTGCCGTGGGGTAATCACGAATAGAGTGTTAAATATCGCAGAAGTCGCATAGAAAGCGCGGCTGCAATGGTCAATGTATAAACAATGTTGCTACAACCTATTCCTAATGTATTTTTCAAATTCATCTTGTGCGTTAGAAAAAAATTGCAATTGGTCGGAATATAAAAAAAATAGTAAAGGTTGTTTTTTAAACTTTTTCTGTCTGAGCCTGCAATGAATATTCAAAAATCCGTTTTGTAGATTTAAGTAAGTTGTATACATGCTGAAAATTTCATCAAAATCGGTTATCGTTGCTAATCTCTAAGGTTCGAGATTACCCCATCCGAGTTGTTCGGCATTGCCCCACGACATCGAAAAATAAAAAGAATTTATTTCAGAGGTTAGAATTATAATTCAAGCAAGGCCTTGGTAACAAAATATTGATAAAAAAGTGTTTTATTTAAACTTAAAAGAAAAACAATTGTATCATTAATTCAACAGTAATTCAAATTACATGCAATTGAATTGGACAAAATATTACTTGAAACATGATGAAAATAATAAATTGTGTTATCTTGAATAGCATAAGCGTTCTGTATTTATTATTTTCTGCCTGGCGTTGGGTACGACCTAAACTATTAGCTAGTGGATAGGGAACATCGTTTTTATTTATTAAAACGCCGTACCATCAAATTCGCGATTACCCCGCGTTCGTATTTACCCCACTCTCCCTTATATGTACGAAATTTAGGTCTTGGGAGCATCCGTAGGACTTGAGAAACTGATGTTCCAAGAACATACGAAATTTAAGTCCTAAGAACATGCGTAGGACTTAAGAAACGAACGTTCCTAGAACATCCAAAAGTTAAGTCCTAAGAACGTCCGTAGGACTTAAGAAACGGACGTACCTAGAACATCCGAAATTTAAGTCCTAGGAACGTCCGTAGGAGTTAAGAAACGAACGTACCTAGAACATCCGAAATTTAAGTCCTAAGGACATCCTAGGTATGTTCAAAATGGACGTAGGACGTTCGGATATAAACTGGACATGAAACGAACGTCCTTGCGATGTACGGTGCTATCTGGGGCTTTGTTGAGAATTTCTTCAGTTGAGTCTTTTTGGCTGTGGAAGATGTAAGGTAATTATTCAGCGTACGCGACTGATAGAGCGTGCCTTTTTAATCCGTCCCTAAGAGATGTCGAGCGTGAACGTCGAAGGTAAACGCGAAGCAACGGCCTGCGAGGCGAGCAAAGGTGAGAGCATCTGTGGCATCTGAGGCAATCGCCGCGCGATAAGGGGAGCTTAATGGACTCGTCAGGCGTATCAGACTTATTTTCATATTTCAAAATTCTAATTAGATTTAAGGACGGACGTTGATACGATGGGATGCAAATATCGGAACGTTAAGATTGCCTTCAATGTATATACCGTGATAACTTACTTTCGGTTTATCAGGGCCCGTCCAATAAACATAATTCAGCGAACTCGTTAACATAAATAACGAGCTGGAACCTAATTACTCGGGGGCTGATCCCTTATGAATAAACAGAATTCCGCGGCGCGATTTGAGCTCCCCGTTGTGGAACGAGCATGTTTCCTCACCGCGAAGCGGCCACTGCGCCCGTAACGATACGCGATCGATTTAAAGAGCAAAAGATCCAATAACGTATAGGTATCTCCGCGGGGCCGGGAGGGCGGTTCATTGAAAATTAGAGCTAGGGGGGGTGGGGGGAGGGATTGAATACACCGGATCCAGCGGATCGGCGGGATTAATCAGAGAGCGATTCTCGATAAACGAGTCCGGGGATCAGGCTCCCGCGTAGATCCGCGGTGCTATTCGCCCCGAAAGAAATGCCTGCTCGCGATACGGCTTTAAGGGCACGGAACACGCTCGGTAGTCTCTCACCTGTTGCGGTGCCCGTCGGACCGCAGGTGGGGCCGTGGGTGGGAGTGCTCCAGGTAAGAGGCTGCAGTTTGATAAAGAGGAAGATACCCGTCTCCCCCGTAACGCTGCCCCGGACAGAAGGAACGGGCGGAACAGAGAAAGGGAGCAAGAAGTGGGCTCACTTTTACCCAGGGCAGAGGGGAAGAGAAGGGCGCGGAGGCTGCCAGGCTGGCTGGCACGCTACGTGAGCGGCATGCACGCACATCCTCTCCTCTCCTTCATCCGCCCAGCTTCTTCTTTGCTCCTCTTCTCTTCCAGCCCTTCCTCCTTCCTTCCATCGACTCGACCCGTGCTCTCTCCACTCCCGCGCCACGCCGCCTCGTCTTCGCCCTTTTTCTGCCCGTCCCCGCGATACACGGTGGTTCGGGTGGCGGAGGGAAAAGGAAAGCCATCGGGGGATCGAAGGGGAGTAATTAATTGCCGGGAGGTTAATACGGAACGTTATCTCGATTGACCCGTCCGAACGGAGCGCACCGAGCGTAGGAGGATCCGCGGCGATCAACCACTCGCTGGCTGAGGTTTTCGAGGACTCGCGGGGAACTTCCGACCGGGTTGCACACGTGCAACCAACCGGGGGTAAACAATTGGCGGAGGTTAATTCCTCGGGGATATCGCGATCGACCTTGCCGAGCTCGTGGGTGGACCCGCGGACCTGACCCCCTGTGGCGAGTCTCCTTTCGATGTTTTAAATAATTTGGTAGTCACAGAAGTGATCGGGAATGGACGATTTAACGATTCCCAGGCCGCTCGACAATGGCCGTGTACGCGAAATGAAATTCAACAGAATTAATAACCAGCGCGCACGTAGGTACCCGAGCAGGAATTTATTAGTAGCCGCGGTCGTTGCTCGGTGTTCCAGCTCGAGATTACTAATAATAAAACTGCTAATGATATACTCACTGCGAGACAACCGGTACTTGTAGTCGGTCAAAGTACCACCGAACTTATAAACGGCGCCGATCTATAACCATAAATAATACCTAAGGCCGGGGCCTCGGTGTGTTCGTGCGATCACTGAAATAAATTGCGAGGCTGCGTTCGCGCTCTCGCGATCGCACGCGTGTAGCCGCGCCACCTGCACCTACGCCCCGGCGATACTTTAGAGTCGGCCGTTCCTTCCTCTTCTCTTTTTCAAAGCCCCTCGAGGCGCTCGCCCCGTGGTCGCGAGACCGAGCACGGGGCGCAGTAGATAAATCGAAATAAGGTATATACGGTCACGAGATGCGATACTACGTAGCGGGTACTCGCGGCACCGCGATCCGGCTACCCGCGATTTAGCCCTGTCCAGGGACACTAAAAATGTCGCGCTTCCTCGTGCCCCCGATGCTCCCTGCGCGCACCACTAAGCGAGCTGTAGTACTTTGTAAGCCGATATTACGCGGTGCACGAAATGTCACTTGATCCTCCTGTACATTGTGTATTTCAAAATTGCGGGGTTTAGTAGTACGGCACTATGGACGTCAGAAGGTATGATTTATAACTCCTCGTTGGAGATACTTGATCACCACTCGAAAGGTAAACGAATGCTTGTTTGTTTATTTTTTTTAATTACGTTTCACCAAAGGACACTGCACCACAGTGGTCTGTCTTATTGATGGTGTAGCGGGACAAAGGTGTAAAATCATGAGCATCCAAAATGAATGAATCTTGGTCATACCACAAGTCACTGACAAGGAAGGCTCCCATGACCGTCCGCTCCCGATTGTGATGAAACTTTGCATATGTGTAGAACAGTGAAAGGTAAGAGACACGTGTTTTTTTTTATCGGCGGATATTCAACTTTAAGGGGTGAAATCACCCTCTGAAGATTGACACCCTCGAAACTATCTCGGAAATTATTGGAGATAAAAATTTTCTTCAAATTACAAAGTTGTCTGGTTTTTTATGTACAATACTTCAGTGGTAATGATTTTATAATAAAATTATTATATAAATACTTAATAAAATTATTATAAAATCATTACCACTGAAGTATAATAAAATTAATATAAAATCATTACCACTGAAGTATTGTACATAAAAACCAGACAACTTTGTAATTTGAAGAATATTTTTATCTCCAATAATTTCCGAGATAGTTTCGAGGGTGTCAATCTTCAAAGGGTGATTTCACCCCTTAAAGTTGAATATCCCCCGATAAAAAAAAACACGTGTCTCTTACCTTTCACTGTTCTACACATATGCAAAGTTTCATCACAATTGGGAGCGGACGGTCCCATAGCCTTGCTTGTGAGTCAGAAATATCGGAATGATATGGTATGCAACTTTATACATATTTCGTAAAGTTTAGTAGCCGCTTAGTAAAACCGATTGTTAGAATGCGTCGGTATCAGCTATATATCAGAAGTGCCTAATTGTATCGCGATTTAAATTACTAGTATTTTGAATAATCGATTGCAGTGGTACAATTAAGTAGTAAATCAAACTTCAGCTATGAGTATTTTTAAAATGATGGAATTTTTCAATAGCTTTCGTTGAAAAAGCTGTAGAGATCCAGGAACCTTATGGAACCTGAATTTTTTGGTGTTATTTTGTTATATTTGCTTTATAAAGTACATATTCACATATGTATATAATAGTTGCAAATATTTGCAACTCTACATAATTTTTATACATAATTAAAATGATTCTATCTTCTAAAATGGTGATGTCAAGAGCTAAAATATGTAATTCATTCCAAATAACGTGGTTGTAAACAATTTTTCTCTACAAAATACAGTTCACATTCGCTTTCTACATTTTAAGAAACCCTAGAATACAAATTTTGGTTTTAAAAATCCTTGGAGGCTGAGGTGAACGCTTTAAGGGTGGTAAAACAATGTGGATGGTGTTTTTCAACAAATAATAAACATTTTCATCTAACTGATGATTTATGTACGACCTTCGAGTTTTGCAGATAACCGAAATAAGCTCGCGTTCGCGCGCTTACCACAAATTACGCAATGTAGGTATTTGATCTCGTGTAGCGATGCAGGATCAGTCCACGCGCAGATTTTAGTCCACGCTGTATTGTAGTAGGTATATTTAAGAACAGACGTCTACAGACTTCAGAGTTGGGCAAAAGTTTTATTTAAATAAGATTTTGAATAACGAATAAAAGTAAAAAAAATAGTAATTCGTTCGTTAACCTGAGTTAATTTTATTCAACGCATGACGTATAATTTGTTTAACTTTTATGCGTTAATCAAAATTTTATTTAAATCAAAATTTTGCCCCTCTCTGACAGACTTCCACATTCGCCTTAAGGCGTCTACAGACTTGCACAGACGCATTCAAGCTTCTAAAGACGTCTTAAGAATTCTGCACACCTCCACCTACGACTTAAGATGTCTACAAAGATCCATAGCTGTCCACAGACTTCTAGAGGCGTCTACAGACGTTCTAAGTCTTTTTTCTTACCCTCCCACCGCGGGGATACGAGAGTAAATTAACAGAAATCACGACGCAGGGCGGTACGTCACAGGAGCGAGGATTTAGGACATTTAGGTGTTAGACACCCGCGGCGTAGAGCCAGTGAGTTCAGTGACGGGTGGCGCGAGAAGCGAAACTCGGTGACCGCGAAGCACGCTCCCGTGCTTGCCGCTGGTTAATTAAAGTTTCATCGAATATATAGCGCGATCGATTCGTAATCGTAAATAACGGGGGCAAGGAGGGGCGCGCGTACGCGCGTCCTAACTAATTACAAGGAGCGGGCGCAAATCGTCGCGCGACGCCGACACCTGCGGCCGCATCTGCGCCCCGAGGGTGCCCTACCTCGTTCCTTTTAGAGGCCACGGGGACCGGCGTGACCGACAAAGTAGATAAATCGACGGGGACGACGGGCGAGCGGACGATAAGTCGTCCTGCAGGCGCCGAGACGCTCCTAGCGTACGTCGTCGTCCTTGCCGCTCGTAACACGCCGCGCTGTCGCGCCGGTCCCCGCTCGCGCATTAAATGCTATACTTATGCCCCAGCGAGCGTGCCCCGCGGCGCTGGCACCCCACCGCCGCTGCGAATTAATTCGAGCGGCCGCGTCGATGTAATTAATAATTAGTCGAATGCTTAATTAGTAAGGGAGCATTCCGGCCAATTAGGCGGTGCGCCGCGAGATGAAGATGTGACTGTCCCCCGGCTGCGCCCCGCTGGGAAAGAAGATCGTGCCAGTCTCTCTCTGTACGCCGTGGACGTTCGTCCGGTGTGCTTTCTGCCTTTCCACCTGTTGAATCCTCCGACGTTTCGTGGCGTGTAATTGCTGCCTCTTAATTGCACTACCCGTGGAAGCCGGGTTCCACCGAAGGATCGGCGAAGGCTCGATCCCTCCGCTCCATCGCGGTCGCGCCGCTGGAGTACGCGAGGATGTGGCGAACGCCTTTTCGTTGGGATTTCTTCGGTCTTTATAGGCGAGGTTGGCGAACGCCACGGGGAGAGAGTAGGCGGCGTCATGAGTATGCGAAAGGTAGTTGTACTACCTAGTTCACGTATAAATAGAATTCTTCACCCTCAAGAATCATCCCGGATAATACACTCTACTTTGATGAAGATTTCCATGTAAGTAGGTACCTTTGCTCAGGGGTGGATTTGTATATAAGCTGCAGCCTAGGGCGGCAAATTTTGGGGGACGGTAAATTTTGGGACGAAAGAAATTGAAGGTTTAAACACAGATGCTGGAAACAACTTTAAAAACAAATCACTTTTTTCAGGTAACAAATTAGCAATAACTCATATATAAGTTGTCATATTGAAGTAATTTTAAAATTGCCTCGACTCAAGAGAATACAAAAATTATATTTGATGATATTTCACAAAAAGAGCAGCAGGTGCTTGTTTGACTAGGGGCGTCAAGGGGCGACAAGAAGCTGCCTTTTCTCACACTTTACGAATTTTCTCCGTAGTCATTGGATACACTCGAGCACAAAACAGTCAAATGTTCGACGGAAACACAGAAGAGGCACGAATAAAGGGGTAATGAAAATTTCGCCGATTGCGTTGAACATGAATCAATCACGCATGAATAATAGCCCGCAGGGATGGGAGAAAAGTTGTCGGTGGCAGATTTATCGCCTCGCAGATCACTGTTGTTGTAAAGCGGCCTGTAGACGGTCAATGTTATTGTGCAATTTATTCCACAATATATCGCACTTATCTCTCGAGTATAAACACGCGCTCGAATTTCAAAACAAAAGCTCGCGTTGACGTATTCCGTGCGAGAGAAGGTGGGCCTCATATTGCTGGCGCGAACAAGACCACTCGTGGTGTTTCCTATTCGAATTTCTTCCAGGAAAAATCAGTAACTTGAAATAAGGTGTATAGGGTAAAGGACCCAGTTACTGACACCTGACCAATTACTGTTACCTTAAGCTATTTTATTTAAAATAACGAATAAATAAACGTTGTAAAGTGATTCTATAGTTTGTTTATTCGTTATTTTAACTAAAATAGCTTACGGTGACAGTAATTGGTCAGGTGTCAGTAACTGGGTCCTTTACCCTACATTATAGGTTATCGAATTTGTTTTGAAACGCACTATCTAGTGATCTCTAAAAAAAGAATAGTTCCATTTAAACAACCGAACTTGACCATTAGACTGCAGATGTTCATGAAAATGCATATTTTTATAGGCAAAAAATAAAGTAATGGGACCTAGATAAAAGTTTGTTTTGTCATTAGAGAAATCCAAAATTATACTTTTTATTTTGCATATTATGCATATTGCATATGTTTTGCATAATGCATATTGTGTGCATATTGCACATTCTTTCTATATTATTTGCACATTTCTTGCATATTTCTCATATGTTTTGTGAATACGCGGCTGACTTTGCATTACGTGCGGAATGTAGGCACAAAAAAATTGACAAACTTTGATGGCGGAGTCAATAATTTTGTATATATGTATCCCACGCCGCAGGGAACTTCTGGTCAGATAGATCACGAGTGTCGCGTGATTGATATCAATTCATAAGTTATATATCATTCGAAATTGAAGATGCCTAAATCGAGGACAATTAGCAATTTCCAAGAAATATTTCAGGTTTCAACTTTGAATGACACATTTTGTATTTTGCATATATGTTGCATATATCTTGCATATACGTTGCATATAACAACATATTATACATGCATAAACATCCGCAGTCTATTAACCATCGTATCTCTTAAAATAATAATCGAAGAAAAAATTCGTCCACGCTGATAGATTTGCCCCCTCGAACCATGCAATTGCACATAAATAATTTTTTTTTAATCTCCAATACGTTAGGAAATATCCAGCTGTTTATTGTTCCCGCTGACACTCTGTATAATGAAATAAAAAATAAATATATGTCGGAGAAGGCAACCACTTAAACAGCTACACTACGATATTAATAGGTCTATCTCAGGTCACTAAATATGCAAAATTAAATATTGCACAATAATATTGAAAGTCTACAGACCTCTTAACTGTCATCCTCTACACAGGCAAACGGGTAGCAGCAGTTTGTAGCGAAGCGGGTATCGTAGACGTAGGTAGCCTCGACGAGAATGGAGTAGCCGGCGTAAGTTATGGTTCAACGCGGCCTATGCTAATCCAGATTGATAAAATGGCAGCAGGCCGATCGTAAATCCCCCGCGAGTGGACCCCCGCCCGGCGATTGGCCCACGACGCATCTTACGAAAGCCTTGAAAGCCTTCGTATCACACCCTGCCGCGTAACCGAAGAGACCGCCGATAGCGGGGAAACTCGAGGAGCGTTTAAGGAGAAGATAATTCAAGTAATGGCCGCGGCCCCTATTCCGTTAAAATATTACAACCTCGACGTCGTCGACGTCGGACACTCCGCCGCGCGGCGTCGATCATCGGCGCGAAAATTCACCCGAAACCAGTTCCGGGTGAGACTACCGAATGCGAATCGCGTAGGCTGGCTTTCCTCGGTTGGGCGACTTGCAGCCATTGGAGCGACGATGGTTTATCGAGCGGCTTGCAACCGCGAAGATTGATACGGGGGGAAGTGAATAAAGTACTGTGAAACGTGTTCATTAAAATTCCTGATAAGTTACCGGCGATGTGTACCTCGGATTCCTTTCAACGGCTTGCAATTTTTTCCGCTTCGGATTGTTTGAGGTATCACCGCGTGGGCTTGGTGGAAACAAACGGCACGGGTTGAAATACGACGGGGGCACCTAAAGGTGAATTAGAATTAGACACGGAGATCGAATAGTTGAGCGTCTCTCTCGTCGCGCATCGGACAAGATTCCGCTAACGAGTAAACACATTTCCCCCCGTGGTCCGTATCGGTAATTGCCGAAGGAAGGGAGATCGGGCGCGTTGAAAACAAGTGTTTCGTTTCAGCGTATCCTCGAGGGACGCGCGCGAGGGTTACTGCACCGCGAGGGAAACCAGGACCGGACGTTGGTAGCCGAAGAGTAGCCCCTCTGGTAGCAGCGGAGTGGTAGCCCAAGGCTACTAGAAGATTGCCGGCAGACAGGTGGGTGAGGCGAAGGATGGCTGAGGTAAAAGGTAGAGAGGATGGGTGTTGTGTGTACCCCTCCGCCGCCGCCCTCCCCCTTCCTTCCACCTCTTCTTTGTCCTCGTCTTCTTCATCATCATCATCATCATCTTCCTCCTCCTCCTCCTCCGCCGCCTCTCCCTTCCTCCTCTCCTTCTTCTGCTGCGCCGTTGCCTCTCCTTTCGGGGCTCCTTTTCTCGGGGCCCACTTAGCCGCACGCGAGCCTTCGAGTGCTCGGATAGAAGCCCTGCGTTCCCCCGCGGTCTCCTCCCGCCTCAACCCCCTCCCATCCTGCTCGCCTTTTTCTTCTCCTCTGGTACTCGACTTCCAGCGCCCTGGGGGCGCGAGAAAGCTGAGAGGCGAAATGTGGAGGTGGAGAGGAAGGACTGTGATGAACGAGAGAAACGCCAGGGCCTCGGGTGAGAGAAGCTTGCCGGGTAGCGACGGGGAGGTACGGGCTGGTGGCATTAACCATGGATTTATTCGGCAGGGAAGCCCCGAAATTGCCCGATTACGGTATTACACGCGGCGCGCATAGAAAGAAAGAGAGGCACGCACGCGGTCAAACGGCGTGCAAGAACGGTCCGAGGGGGCGGTGGCTGGGGGAAGAGAAATGGACGGGATGGGAGAAAGGGGATGAGATAGAATGAGAGGGGGGGCTCGGCGGGGAGCGGTGACGGGGCCCCAGTTGTAAAGCCGACGTTGCGAGACGTAGGCGATGCACCGAGCGAGCAATCGACCGACTCCTTGGCCCCGGCAACGGAGAACCGGGGCCGTTCCTCTTTTGAGGGTGGCAATTTGCGGTAATATCGCCAACGACGAGGTAGCGCCCGTAATGGGGCCCCAGGGCCCCCACCGACCGAACGTGTAACTCGGCCCTCGCTTGCCCCGCGGCACTTGCCTCTTCTTTTCCCGAGGGAACCTGCTTTTCGATGACAACCGATCACGATCGTATCGTTTCGAGCGGCAACCGACTCGACTCGTTTTCCTCGCTGCCACTCTCCGTCGCGTGATTGCCGCGAAGTAAGAAAAGACCGGCGACTCTCGCTCGCTTCCATGTTGGTAGGAGCTCAGAATTTCAGAAAGACGCTGCAGACGTTGGCGTTAACCAAATAAACTCTCGAGTCTATCAACCGCGGGACTGAATCGTTTGTTCCTGGTTCGCCGTTAAGCTTCCATGGGAGAACAGGCCGTCGACAGGGTCATGATTCATTGTCTAAATAAGAAGCAACGGCGGCCAGGAATTTTCATGTGCGGCGCACGGCTTCGCAGTCGAGCCGTTCGAATAATCGCCACGCTTCGGAGAGCGCAAACAGTCGGCGGCAATTATCAGGCTTCTCTGCGCGGCGCTCTAATCGGTCGTTTGCCGTGGCACGAGGAGAGGAATCGTTTGTTCTGCATCACAGACTCCTGGAAGTCTCAACCTGTTCAGGTGAGACGGTATCGCGGCTGGCATAGCCTTGCCCTGAGCTATACACGGTATATAAACTCTCGTTCGAACGGGTTCTTCCCCTCGGTTACGGCTCTTCATCGGCCGGGAGAAGTCTTACTCCGCGCCTGACCCGGACTATCCGCATCGAGAATCGCGCATCCTCCGCCTCATCAGCCTTCACCTTCATTCATGGTCCCCGTGCCTTGCGCGCCTTGCCCCCGTACGTCTTCCTCCGCGTCATGATTTATACCTCGCCGAGTCGAAACGCAACGTTCCTCACTTTTTTTCTCTCTTTCATCTTCCTACTTTCGTCTCGCTGCAGGTGAGATTTCTTTCATTCGATTACGCGCGGCACGCTCCTTTTTTCTTTACTTCAGTCGTTACGTATGAAACGCTCGCTCGCAGATGGCTCTGTAGAACGGGCGGTGAGAACTTTGCGCTTGCTGCCGATGGGCAAGGAAATCTCAAAGACGAACGATGACGATAGTGCCACAATTTGGTAAGAAGAATGCGCTGTAATATTAGGTCGGCGCAAAAGTTCGTTTGCACAGGGTTAAGTGACGTTTGGCTTGAGAAAGTGTCTTGTTTTACTACACCTACTTGTACTTGTTAGAATGTAATGTTTATTTATTAAAGAAACAACACGCAGAAAATACACAGCCGAAACGTCAGCATAATAATAATAATAAGACTGTATAAACCAGGGACCCGGAACGGAACGAAAAGCACGAAATATTTTTCCGGAGCAGAAACAGAAACGAAACGAAATTCTTAACCCTGTTGCAGGAGTGAAAACGATATAACCGAAATGAAAATTCCGATTAATAACGTTCCGTATACTTCAGATTAAAAAATTTGAATTGAGCGCGCCCCTTATTTTCATCATGTTTCGTGTCGGTTCACAGACCCTTGATAGGGCTGACTGCGGTGCTGGGAGAGACGTTGGGAGTCCTTGCCCTTGTGGACACGGCTTGCAACCGAAAGCATCAACACTCTAATTTTTTTTCATAAGACATAATATATAATATTCTATAATACATAACTATAACGTACAATATTTTATAATATAAGTACCAAAGGCAATAAAATTTTTAAAATAAGTTTATACTAGTGTTTTTATAAATGAAATAATCGGTTCGGAACAAAATTTGTTTTTCGTTCTGATGGAAACGAAATATTTTTCGGCAGGAACGATATTAACCGAAACGAAATTATGATTATCGGAGCTGAACCGAAACGAAACGAAAAAACATTTCGTTCCAGGTCCCTGGTAAAAATTTAAACTAAGGTAATAGAAAGAATACTGTCTTTAGCGCGATACAAGTTAACCGTTCAGAGGGTTTTCTCGGACTGAAAAACGCAATGGTCGAGAAGACCGTTTTCCCCTCTTTTGAGTCTCCCATAGCATGACAAAAGAAACGCATAAATTACCGGGTCCTTAAAGTCCCTGACACTCTAACTCCAGGAACAGTCTATCGTTGTACATATTCCAACAGTACTTTTACCAGAAGAGTAGCTAAAGGTCAGGCATACCGAAGAGAAAAATACTTTGATTAAGAAAAATATATTTTTTACTTCTAATAGGTACACATATGCCTGTGTAATTGGCCACTAATTGCAATGCGAAATATAAACAGTGCTGTATAGTCACACCTCTTCCAATTTACCTCGAACACCCTCGGGGAAATAACTTAGCAAACCGTTCCCGCGTTCCGTCGCCTCTAATTAGTCGAAGGACTTCAGATTAATTAAATACCGTTGCATGCCAATCAACTAAGAACTATGTAACACTGTCTCGATAACGACCCATTCAAATCGGCGGCTTCATTTAATCTCGTCGAACTTGGAGCACCTCGATGGCCGATTATAAAAACGGAAGGTGCGACTCCTTAACGCTCGAGTTGGCCGTAAAAAGCGAGGAAACGAGGGCTGATGTAATTGGCAATAAATATTAGCGAGCGGTGTGTCGCGACGCTTCTTGTCCCGCCGCCCGATGAATAATGCCGCGACGGATTACGATTACACCGATCGGCAAGAAAACGGTGCCCCCCGTGGCCATCTTTCACCAGGTGTTTAGTTATCGTACGCCTGTGTAGGCGCCTATTGAATTCCCTGCCCATCCTGTCGTTTTCACTTCTTGCCTTGCCTAACATCGCTGCTCTCCTTTCGACGTATTTATCTTCCTGGCTCGGGGCTTTAATTGCCATTGCACGAGCGGTGTCCCGCGGCTACCAACAGGTGAATCTCTGCTCTATCGAGCGAGAAACGCGTCCACTTCTTACCCGTTCAGTCTGTCTTCCTCTTCGCGAGAAGACAGCGGCTCCCGCGTAGAACAAATAACGTCGATCGCTTCTTTTCCCCGGTAGCCTTTTAGCGCGCTCCATCGCGATCGGGGCGACACTCAGCTTGGGTATAGAGTGCAAGGTGTTTCATCAACTTTAAACGCGACGAAAAGTGAGGATTTTTGAATTTTCTTGTTCTGAATCTGAGGATTGTTGGTGGCTGGCGCAGGAAGGAGTGGAGCGATTTGTGAGGAGGTAAGTGTAGGAGAAAAGGGTAAAAGTTTCGAGGCCAAGGACACTTGGAGGAGCATTCCTGGGTGACGAAAGGTATCCTCAGGATATTGGTGGCCCCTGCTGGTCAGGGCCCCGTGAAACCCCATACCACGCGGAAGACCCGCCGGCGAAACATCTTGCTGAAGACATTACTTATGGCAGTAATCGGACTCTCGGCCACTAAGAGATGATAAATTCTACGGGTTACATCTGACTGGTCTCGCGTGAACGTACGGCAAGCAATGGGTAACTTATGGGTGGATTCTCAGACGAATTATTCGATTGACCTCTTCCTTGTGTCTCGGCGGTGCTCCTCGCCGCTTCGATCTTAGCCTTCTACTTACCTGCGCGTGCTTCGCGTTTTGTAGAGATGATGTTAGGTACTCGAGTGTATTCTTATCGCAGTTGAAGTCAACGTGACGCGTCTGTTTCGTACATTCTGATGAGTGGGCGAGTTTGGAGGTTTCCTTGGATTTATGTGAACTTGAGAACTTGACAAATTTAGAATCGATCAAGGATAAATTTGTTTTACAGAGATTATTGTAGATATATGATTAGACACGTATCAGTCGCCTCAGATGTTCGTGTTATATGATTTGATCGCAGAGTTCGCGGGTATTGAGGTGTTACCTAAGGAATGTTGAAATGAGGTCGAAATTCTTAATTGCAAAATATTTCCCAGGATGTTTTCCCTTGAAACAGTTACCTACGAGTGAAAAAGGTTTTCGGTTTCGGTTCCGATTCTATAGAACTGATATTATCTCGGTTCCATAACGGTTATATACTTATTGTCAGTGGTTTTAGAAGAGTAGGGGAAGGTGGGGCAAGACGGGGTAGTTAAGGTTTGATGACGAATAAAACACAGGTTTTCATAATCAACTAATCAATTTTATATCTGAGCCATTCTTTGGTAATAAGTCTTTCAGTTTAACTATGAATCAACCTAATCTTTACAGGTTTTAATGGAATAAATAAAACAAATCAGAAAAAGTCCTATCTCCCCGTCTTGCCCCACGGGTGGGGCATGATGGGGTACCAATTAAAAAACAATATAAATAAAGTAAATATATATAAATTAATTATTTATTGGGTTGACAGAGGCGGCACATATGTATGACTTCATCGTCCTCGTCTCCTACATCAGCACAGGAGAAATGAGGATGTTATAATTGCGGTGTTTCCAGTTTTCTCGACATACGAGTCTTTTGCTTTGTGATTGGGACGGGAATCAGTTCTTTTGGACTAATTAATAGAAAAGAAGTATCATTTTTCTCGGTCCGTCTTTCGTTTGTAATTTCTAACCATCCTGGGACAATGAGAAACTTTGATTTTTATTTCTAGGTTTGTGAGGGGCATGATGGGGTAATGAAAATAAGAGTTACCCCATCATGCCCCTTCTCATCTCACTACAATCATATGAACACTGCCCGAAACATTATTTTCGAAAGTATAAAATGACACACGTGCCTTATAGCCAGCTAAATTCTGCCTTAGAAACATATACATGTACTGAAGATCTTCTATATTATCATATCATTGTCACGGGTGCTAAAAATAAGGAAGATGTTAAGAAATCCCAATAAATTATAAATTCTGATCTATCTTTGTCACACGTCCACGTGTTTCACTGACTTGCTGCTCACTGACGGTGTCGGTAACGACACGTTTAACGCGTATGCTCAATTTTGATTAGTGCGTTTGTATCACGAGATACAGGGGGTACCCCGTCTTGCCCCACCTTCCCCTACATTCACGCAATCAGTTCACCATATATCGACGCGCGTTACGAAAAGTAGCACGTTTCATTTTTTCTACATGCAGTTTTCTGTAAGAAAAAATGAAACATGCTACTTTTCGATATGTAAGTAAGTAGTAAATCACGCAAATTATTTCCTGATTGAGGAAGACGCTTTCGAGAAAACACAGTGCAAACATTTTTGTTACAGTCTACCCCGGTTTTCCCTATGCACGATTAGCATAATCAAAATTGAGACAAATAGCTTTGCACGTCTCCACATTTCCTAAAAAAATCAGCGCCTTCCTCTGCTAATTGAGTACTCAACCCAAAGTCATACTTAGCAAATTACATAAAATTCCCCCATCCCTTCCTTAATCATCAATTTCACATCCCGTCAAGAAATTTAAAAATTCAAGTCGCAACAAACATTCCACTTGCATCTTCCCCTCCTTCCTTACAAAATTATTCTCCTAAAATCACAGTTCCATCGAACTTCCACGAAACCTTACCAAACCACCTATGACGAGCGTGCCCCGCGAGGAACAGATCACGGCCTCGATCACCGCGGCCTTATTGCGATCCACCCCCGTGTTTCGCCTTTCGTGTATCCTAAAACGGGAGCTGTCCATCGTTGGCACGATTAATCTCGGCTGGTCGTAAGGCACAACCGTTATCGTGCATCCAGCCAGCGACTGGTAGCTGGGAGGTGTTTCGTGCCGATCCGCCGGTAAGATACGAGCCGCGCTGCCTAGACACGGGTGGATATCTGGTAGGCGTGATAGACCGGCTGTTATACTCGGTAGACGGTTAGAGACGCCTGGCTACCGGACAGTACTCTTGTCCCTGACGAGCCGTATGCTTCCGTGTTCAAAGTTCCCGGAAAACAGCGCTTTATAGGCGCGATCCAGCGAGTTATTTCTCGGAGGAAAGCTGCCCGCGACGATATCTAATTCTGCCTCCGCCAAGGAAACTCGGTTCACGGCGAGCGCCGCTCCTAGGAAAGGATCGACCGTTCCCCTGCGCTTGTAAACTAGATCCCTTCGACCAGGATTTATAGATTTAGAAATGGAATGCGAATGACCGCCTCGCGGTCTCGGATGCTCGCTCCATTTGTTTGCTTCGGCATTGATAGTCTCTCTTGGGCTATTATTGTTGTCGACGATGTAGGTAAGCATTTGCGGATAAAGTCTTTGCGGGTGGCATTTCTTTGCTGACAGGGTTTAAGGGGTCATGCCTAGTTGGCAGGCGTGATTTTCGGGAATTTTTGTGGAAAATCTAAGGTATATTTTTATACAAGTATTTGCTCATTTTAAAAGTACATATATTCAGCAACTTTCAGTAATTTTGATATAGAAAAATATTTAAAAATGAACGAATAACAGCCACTCTCCCGTAATCTATTTTATTTAGTTAGTATATGAGTTTATCTAGTTCGTGAACGAAGGATATTTGTTTTCGATGAAAATTCTATATTTAATTCACGAAAAACGAACAATTCAGACATCGAAAAATCATGATTTTGCGTTAAAGGGCCGCTATTTTGTCTGAAATCATTTTTTTGAAAAATCCTTCGTTCACGAACTAGATAAACTCGTATACTAACAGTGGCTGTTATTCGCTCATTTTTAAATATTTTTCTATATCAAAATTACTGAGAGTTGCTGAATATATGTGCTTTTAAAATAAGCAAATAGCTTTAAAAAATATACATTAGATTTTCTACAAAAAATTTAGATCCCTTGAGAGAATTTAGATTACAAGAGGGTGTTGGATGGCTAGGCTTCTGTTAACTTTGGTCGCTGATCTATCAGTTCTGTACCCATCAGCTCTCCAAACTTTTCAAAATCTATATTCACAGCTATTCCACTACTTATTACCTAAGCGTAGAATAAATTCACGTCCTCCTAAGTACTTAATTACTAGATACGATAGTGGATCCCCCAAGATTCCCACTTTTTTGGATCGTCAGAAACGAAATTAAAGCAATGAAACTACGATTCAACTTTCTATTATATCACAATACTATATAATTTTGTACAACTCCAATTATTAATGGAACACCCCGTATATAAAATAAACAAATAAGATATAGAATATCCAAACAGAACTTGAGTCCCCGCGCAAATTCAGATTTATGTAGATGCACATTGTACTGCAACAAAGTGCGCGCATTTATTTCCAGCGAATTCATTGGATGCATGAATGTATGATTGATAAGGCCCGTACATTTAGAAGAAAGGCGGCCGGAAAAAGTGACGGGAGGAAGTTAACCGAGGCGGGAAGAGGAGGAGTCCGCTGACGAGGCAAACCGAGTTAACTCGTGGCCGGAGGTGCGCGCGGGGCCTTATGGGAACAGGTAGCAGACCGCGACGATCCGCTCGCGCGCGTGTATCGGGCCCCTTTGTCATTGTCAATATTCCGAGGAGGGAAAGATTATCTGGTGACTGATGGTCCATTCGCGGGCCCATTCGATCTATGGTGCACCCATGCGCGCGGATGCGAGCAGACGCACCGATCGATCGACGAGTCCTCCCTTTTCCTCCCCGTCTCTCTGTTTACCCTTTCCCCGTCGCACTTCGCTTGCAGAAACCCGTGAACGCTTTCCTCCACCCGATTACTTAGCGTTTACTTCATCCGATTCGCAGGATCCCCTTCGCGGTCCATCTTTTGGAAGTCAGCGACTGCTTCTCTCCTCTTTCTCTCTCCCCCGCGATCTTCCCTCCTTCCCATCCACGTTTTCCTCCCCTCGCAACGTCGATGCGTCCTTCTTCGTCTTCATCTTTCACTCGATTCTCCTTCCCTCTACCCTCTCCCACCATCTCTCGCCCTCTATCTCTCTCCCGCCGTCTTCCTCCATCACCACCAACGTATTGTATTGTTTCGAGATTAAAGATAACGAGATGCCTTTCAAGTGGGCCCAGAGTTATGGTGATTGTCCGATGTAGCGGCCGGCTCCGCGCGGCCCTTTTATTTTCGATCGATACCCGTGCATATGTATCGGATGGCAGGGCTAAGGGGGTTGGGATGGGAGGGAAGGGAGGAATACGCGTGCATACGCGAAGAAGGGAGCGTGAACGACCTCTCCGTAATCGGTGGTAACGTATGATTGCTTCTGCGGTATTGGATTCGAATAGCGATCCTCGCGCCCCACCGCCATTTACAGCGCTCACGACGCTCATCCGCAATCTTTTCTAATTCTGACAGCTCTAGCAGCCGCGGGATTTATGCCTCGGTCGGGAATTAAACCGTGCCCACCCTACCGCAAGCTTTTCGTCGAGAAAATTTCCGTTCTCGCGAAAGAGGCGTCGCGGTGAAAATATCTTTCACTCAGCTAAAGGGAGGGGTGATGGACGACGGTAATTCGCGATGAAAGGAACGAAATCGTCGCTCGATACCGTCACGTAGAATCCCCGCTGCCGATCTCCACGCTCGTTCGCGGCGATTCCCGAGAGATCGATCGCGCGAGCAACGATTTGCATCGTTGCGGAGATCGCGAGAAGGTCGGCGCGGATCGCGACCCCCGCGATTTCGCGAATTATTACCACCTGGCTCGCTGTACACCTTGTCAGACGTGACGAGCTTCGAGTCCAGCTGGAATACAGCCTCGGAATCAAAGATCGATTGCCACTGACAACGGCTGACTCTGAAATCCTCGACTCTCGGTCGCTCCGCAGCCCACTTCTGTCAGAAAACCAGATCACACTTTTCAGTTTTTATTTATTTATTTATTTTTATTTATTTATTTAAACGGGACAAGCCCTTAGTATACACTATACAGTTAATAAGAACAAAAGTGATTGTGTGAGGTATTACATAGATAATAAAATTACAGATCGACGATCCGATTACTTATTGCTATTCTGCAGGAATAATTTTGCGCACCGCTGCACAGTGGTCTGGCTGATGGCCAATATTCAATTTCTCAACTTCAACTTTACAATGTCATTTTTTTTTTACGAATTGACAACCCTCCAGAGCTTCTAAATCCGTATAGCTTTCCCTTTTCAGATGATTCTTTGATTAGATATAATATTACAAAGACAAAATCATCAAATTTTATGGGAATCTAATTGTTTTAATTACTCATTATAGAACATCAAAATACGTGTTTATATCATACAGTTATATAGGTAAGGAAGTATATTTCAGTTATTTATATGTGTCATAGGCATTTTTTAGTCTATGAACAAATAGTGCATTGTTTATATGAATTTAAACTTTGAGAAGGCTTATGAGAAAAGGGTTAAGCGAGATTAACATCGGACTTTTTTTACATGAAAGCTTACACAATTGTTAACAAGAGCATGTAAATTTCAAGTGCAATCTCCTGCAAGTTTCAATTTTATGCAGACTTTTAGAAATGACGCTCGAGGTATTTGGGCTTCCCGGACGCGTGTATTTTTAATATTTTATTTTTTTAAGTAAAAGATAATGTTAGAACTGATACTTTTCCTTACTTTTTTCTCTAGTACGGCTATGATTTTTAATTTTGGCTATAAAATACCGCTCTCCAGACCACAATGCGCGCCACATTGATCCGCCATTTTGAATTTTAAATTTTTAATGCCAAATTCGTTATCAGCGAACTCAAAAACCCTCAATCACCAAGTTTCAGACAGATCAGAATTTTGGCCGCTAAATGTAGATATCCCCAGACCACTGTGCGCTGTTTGAAAGGAAGCTAGAGCCTTATTGAAAAAGTCTAACTCAGAACAATATTTGTTCGCCAGGATGGATATCCTGTTTATGGGATCAGCGTCCGCTACACTAGTTTTTAAGAGCGAGGGTTTAAGGAAGGGAAATGATCTTATTTTTCGTTCGGGCGCATTTAGACAGATTTTGCTGAGGATCTCGGGACAGCAAATATGGCCGTTAAAAATTTTGAAGAGAAAAGTCAGATCAGCCACTTCTCTTCTCTTCTGAAGTGAGTCTATTTTAAGCCTGCTCATGATTTGATTATAATCGTGATTAGTGTAGGACATAGGACAACCAGTTTTGTATGCCGCATATCGGAGAAATTTATGCTGAACCCTTTCGAGCAACGTCCTGTGTTTGGTAAGGTTAGGAGACCATATAACCGAAGCATATTCGAGAAGGGGTACTACTAAAGAAAAGTACAACGTTCTGAGGGTATAAGGGTTGGAAAAACTTGTAGAAAATCTCTGCAGGAAACCAATCTTCTTCATAGCAGAGTGAAAAATATGATCTACGTGTTCGGAGAAGGTCAAGCGCGAGTCAATGATGACACCGAGATCTCGAACGGCATTAACCGGCACAAGAGCAGTATCGTTAAGGGAGTAATCGAAGGTAATGGCACATTTATCAGTTTTCACTGACCTCAGTGCCGATTTGTCGTGGTCCCTCAATGTTCACCTGTACCAGGTGTGTTTCCTTCTGATAAATACTCCGTCGGGCACGGATCACGTGAGTGATTACGTGGATCGGATGGATCGTCGCGCGTAATCGCGAAGTTTCGGCGAAGATGTTGATTAACGGCGGGCAAAGGTATCCGGTCGATCGGGATCGGGCGAAAAGGATCGTTCGACGCCGGTGTTCCTCGCCGCTGGAACGGAAGGGAAAACATATCGCTCGGCGCTGGCCCTCGTGGTGACGATGGGGCCTTGTGCCATGATGGAGCGGCCCGTCGGGCCGGTAGGTCCCCACTGTCGAAATCGTCACGTCACTAACAGTTACCTGTGTTACCAGTGTTACTGGTTACCGATACGAATCTCTCCTGTCCCCTCCCCCTCGCCTCTCTTTCTTCCCCGCGCCAGGGAACGTCCGCCTCCGACTTTCTGGCCTCTCCGTTGCATTCAGATCTCTCTCCGGTTCGCTCCTCCAGATCTGTGAGCCAGATGACATCTTGTACCGCATAATGGGCTACGTTAGGGGAATAAATTATACGATACGGGGCCCCGCGGCCGAGCGGCGCTCTCCTGTTTACAAATATATTTGTCCGCCGTGACTGATGCTCGTCAATTAAACGGGGACTCGCGTTGGATTTGTATGTACAGCGGCTGGAGGAATTATAGCGAAGCTCGCCGAGCAATAGCGACATTTATGGGAGCTTTCCAAGACAAAGGAACTCGTGGGAGGTCTCCGATTGCCAGCTGAACAGTTAAGCCTCGATACTAGATCATCCGCGAAGCCTCGAAACTAGCTAAGATAATCGCTGGCACGGCTGTGCCGCTTCTGTAGAACCTGCGGATCTCCTCTGCACCCGTAAATTGCCTCGTACCGCCTCGGATTGACAGTGTAAATTGCGGCGGCGCGGTCTCCAACGAAACAATGTAGAGGGGACGAGAGAAAGACGTTACTGTTGTTTTGAAACGGCTAAATTATTTCAAGGGTGGGAGGATCGTGCGCTACTTAAGCGGGGGAATGCAAAGAGAGGACCGGGGACGTTCTTTCAACGCTTCTCCTTGTGTTCCTTTGCGCGTGTTTTGGCGCCGTTTCAAGCCGCTCCAGCGACTTTGAACCGATCCTATTGTCCGCCGCCGCCGCGGGATTTATTGTCTGGACCGGCGTGTTACTTACGCCGAGGAGGCTGAATTTTGACAAGCAACAGGGGGGATTATTCTCGGGCGCTTTGCCGTCAATTTGAAGTATTTCAGTGGCTCTGTATCTACTCTCTCCCACCTTGTCGTTGACGAGTAAATTGATCCTTGGAACTAAGCACAGTTTAACCCTGAATTACCACGGCACATACTGCCCCAACCGAGAAAACTGAAGCTTTATCATTTACTTTGTACCGTTCTTATTTCCCCTCATTCAAATTAAAATATGTTGTCACTATTTGGTAACAGCCTAATATAATTTTTTGGAATACCGGTAGGTAATATATTATTAACGTACCAATTAATTAATTGCTTTAGATAGGATATTTTAACCAATTAGAAAAAAGTTAGGTTAAATACATTAAAGTGTTTATAAATCTTTACGAAGCACGTTGAGTTTTCTAACTTTACTTAAAACGTAAAAGACGTGTGGAACTTCAAATATTTCAACATATCTCAAAAAATTAAAAAATGCTAGATAGGACGGTTTAACTAAGGTGGGCAGCATATGTCAGACGTTCATGCACCTCCATAATTTCCCATAATTTTCTCTATTATTAATTATATTTCACGTGGATATTTACTACATTTAACTTCTCCGTTATCTTCGCTTCTCAGTTCCATCATTCATGTTCAACGTTGCGAGAGCAACCTCGCGAACTGCAGTCAATGAAACTCTAACAATCTTCGACGATACAGGCTCGTTCCACTTTGATAAACATTGGCCGCCAAAGTTACTCGCATCAGGCGTCGTAAATTCGCAGAGTCATCACTCCCGTGGCAACCAGGAAACAACAGTTGCCCCCGAGAGGATTGATAAGGAACCAGCTGGTATCGCGCGGTGCAGATCGCTCCTATCAAGCTTATCGCGCGCTTATCGAGCTCCCGAGATCACGGCGGATCTCTGAAAGTGGATCTACGAAGGCGATCTAACAGGAAGAGAAACCTCGCGGTGGCGCGATAAAAAACGTATCGCGGTTATAGTTTCGCGGCGACTAACAGCTGGACAATCGCCAGCAGGGATGGAGGCGCGCGGGATTGTAGAAACCAAGATTGCCGTGGAAACGAGTGGCTCGGTTACTCAACGGTAATTGCTGAGTAAATCCGCTAGCGTGCATGCATACACGAGAGTGTCTCGTTGCTTTGTTGTATAGGGTAAACAGGCCAGAAGCTGGACGGGGCCCAGCAGATGGACAAATCGTTGGTTAATCGTTAATATTGAAAGAACTAGAGTTTTAATCTATATTATTGATTTTTATTTTGTAGAAAAAACGTTTGTTGTTTTATAAAACATTAACATATTTATCAAAAAAACATTTTTGTATGCGAAAAATGTATTTGTATGTACGATTTTACGCCACCATGCGCGAGTCACTTCATGCGTGAAACGTCTGGCCACATTAGGCTAGAGATAACCTCACTTTATTTGCGGCCAAGGCCCATAACCTGTTGCACCGTTTTCTGCCAATGAAGACTCCATACCTTTTTAGATTTGATGAAATAAACTATATTTTAACAAAAAAAAACTTAATCTAGGTACCTACTATAGCTAATAAGTCTTTTATTCGTCTAGCCAAACACCCGTCCATCTATTGGTTTTGAACTGTCCATCTGCTAGCCATATTGTCCATCTACTCGTGATAACGGCTATGAATACAATTTTCATCATTTTATCCTTAAATACATGAATTTTTTACTTGCAGTTATTTTTTTCTTTAAATTTGTACATTTTTACGTGCAAAGCTTTCGATTTTTTTTAATACAACAGATATTTCTAAGAAACACCTTGATGTAAACTTCGGAATTAGCTAAACTGTCCATCTGCTGGCCTGCTTACCCTACAGCTTGTTGCGTGAAACTCGCAGCACGCGGCTTTTTCCTCGCGTGCGTGGGCGAGGAAAGTGACGCGAGCCTGGAAAAATCGAAGTCGTCGTTTGGCCTCTAGAAGCCCCAGCAAACTCAGCTCGTTCGGTGAGAACGTTTATAGAATGAATATTCATTGTAAACAGTTTCAAGGTGACCAATATCGCCTGTAATATTCGCCGACGGTTTTTGCGATCACCTCTGAATCAGAATTTCACTCGAAAGCTGAGTTAAAGCGATTGGAAGTCGAGCAAGGGGAAGAACTTAATTAAGATTCGAAGGATGGAGACGGTGCTGGAAGCAGACGCGATTCATGATGATGCATGAGACTCGGGAGTTTGAGAAAAAGTGCAGACGAGGCGGCAAAGAGTCGCGCAGAAACGAGAAGTGTCCTCCCGATTCAGTAAACTTTGACCCGCGACAGAGCTCGATTCCCGACAGTGATGTATCGCATCCTGTCGTTGACCCGTATTCCTCGAGCGAGATTTCTTCTTCTTCTTCTTCTTCTCCTTCGCCCCCTCCTCCTCCTCCTTTATCCTCCGACCCCTCGTGGTCCGGTGATTTTTGTTTTTCCGCTTCCCTCGTCGAGCGTGCACTGAGTGCACTGACTCATTGTCAGAAGGAGTGAGTGCTTAGTCAGTGGCTGGCATGCGTGCACGGAGAGGAAGCAGAAGAAGAAGACGACGAAGAGGGAACTATCACAATAGAGGGAGTACTCCGGCAGGGCGTAGGCGCTGTTCGTCGCTCTTCCATTCCTCTTTTTACCCCCGATCTGTCCCTCCGCTCTGTCTTTCTGCGCTCGCGAACGATTTATTCATTTTTCTATCTATCTTCTTCCACCGTGCCACGGCCGCCGCTGGCCTCGGCCTCTTTTAGAAGACGCGCCTTCAGAGGTTTGCGAGGGCGAAAATAACAGGAGAGAATGCCTTGGAAGAAAAGGAGGGCTCGATTCCATCCGCGCAACGTTTACTGGTGCGGATCGAAAGATCAACTAAATATAAACAAGCCAGCATCCCTCAGCCCCTTCGCCCGCCTGGCCGATTACACCGGGAATTCCAAAGGGGGAGTGGAACGCGCGGCATTAAACGTTTCGAGCAATCCATGCGTCGCACAGTGTTCCGCGTATATAGGCGTTCGGGAGAAAACTCATAACTTCCGAACTAATCAGTTTTGGTCCTAACTACCCTAATACTTTTTTAAAGAGAATATAAAAATGCATTGATTGATGTATAAAAATATATACAGTTACATTAAAAAAATTAAGGCGATCTTGATTTTTTAGTGAATAAAAAGTTTTTTTATTGATATTTACTTTCGCAATTTGTTATCAACTGTATACTGACTAACTTTTGTTCGAAACATTTTTTTATCAAATTATTTTTTTCGCGTGTATCGCGTTTAACTGTTATTTTAATAGTGAAGACAGCATCCTGAATGGAAAATTCATGGTAGATATTGTATAAACAATTGGAAAAAGCATATCGGATGTGTAGATTCACATAAGTGTCTTATGCTTTCGCGGGACACACGAGAGGAGCCGCAGCGACTACGCTAAGGGAGCGGTGAGCGTCTTAATAATGATTTTGGCTATATTTCGGTTTTGTGCAAATATGTGCAGCTGAAATTGACGTTAATATAAAGTTTAATGATCCCTGAATCAATATTCGAAAACATCACGGAGGTATTTTTTGGTGTTTTTTTTAAAAGTCCAATTGAAGTTGGTAAACATTTAATATAAAAAATTAGTACAAATTGTTAGTATTGTAAAAAACTGACTCGGCAGTTTTGAAGGTATGACAATATTAAACACAACTTATAAACATCAAATGAAAAGCATAAATATTATGTCAATGGCACGTGTTTGAAAAAATGTAATGAAATTTGTTATGAATTTCTAGTATCACTTTTGACAACAAAATAAAAAATTCAGCAGAAGTTATGGGTAACATTGAAATCTACGTTCCTTTCTTAACATTTTAACTTGACTTAACTTGACTTTTGTCCATTACGCGAAACACTGTGCGTCGGTCAGGATCTTTCGCTCTAATCGAGAGTGAATATTCAGTTAATTGCTCCAGTTGGTGTCCCTCACTCCTATCAATTCGTCAATGTCCTCTTTAATTACCTTTCCAAAAACAGACCAATGTAAACAGAAGGATTTTCATTTTTCGCACGCCTAGATGACCTTTCAACGGTAATTTTACGATATACTCCTCTCGAATATAATTCTGCTGACCCCGCGTTCTCAACGTCGAAGTAGAAACTATTTCAATGAATACTGATGACAGGTGGGATGCTACTCGACAGCCCCGACTTCGCTACCGGGAGCACCACTCCATAAAGAGCGGCTTAAATCAACGGAAGAAAGAATACGGATCACGGTGGCATTACTCGCGCCGGCCATTGTTCGTGTTCTCATTGGCATTCATGGGGTACGTGGCCCGGCGTCCTATCAATACCATAATACCAGACGCTATTATGAGTTATCGCGCCATTGTCTCTTCGGAAGCGTATCGGTCTGGTTCAAACCTCTTAATACACTCCTCGACATTTAATAATGCGAAACATCTTATTTTCGCCCTTAACCGCGGAAATCGCCATTCCACGCTGATTGCTTTCTATTGCGACGCACATTTTAAAAGAAATCTATCTATAAATTAGCATATGTACAACAAGATAAGGAACTTGGTTCTCTAGGTCGAACCTACCACGTACAAACTCAGTGAACAGAATCTGTAACTCCGACTCTTTGAGTGAATTTAAATTTGACACTGAGATAATAGAAAATGAATTTTTGAAATTTCAATTTAAGGGGGGACTCTACCTTGTTGGGCCGAAAAATCGATGAATTTGGTGAATTTTTTGTACAAAAACGGTTTGACAAATTAATTTGTGGTTTGACAGGCTGTTTTATTGTATCTTCAGCTCTTGTTATAAATTTTTATGTGACGGTAAAAAAAAGATATTGCTGATACAGAGCGCTGACTTCAGACGTTGAAAAAAAATCGGGTGGTCCTGGCGTTAACGAAATATACTCGAAGGATAAACTGAAACCCAAAAACGAAAGAGATTGTTAATCTGTATGAATGTGGCTATCGATGGTAGTAGATTCATTAAGATAAACAAAGAAATGTTAAAATGGCAGGCTTCTGAATATGAGGAATCGAATTTTTCTCAAAAATCGGCAAAACTTCATTATGTAAAATTAGGAACGGTTACAATACGGCAATAAATCTACTACCATAGATAGACAGACGCTTGCTCAACATGCATGTAAAATTCCAAGTTGTTTGCTTCATTGGTTGTCGAGATTTCTTCAACGCCAGGTCGAAAAATGTAGTTTCGAGAAAATCGAGTTTAAAAGTTCATATCCGAAAAAGCAAAAAAAATGCAATTTTCGGCCCAACAAGGTAGAGTCCCCCCTTAATAATTACATTGTGTATATTTGTGTATTTAATTATCATAGTAAAAATAGTTTAAATTATATTTGTTTTAGGTATTTATTTAGAATGCATTTACAATTTATGGATATAAAATATCACTTTAATATTGCTCTTTAAAAATCTATTATCGCGGTAAGACTCAAGGACAGTTATCTATTAATTTCTCCTCAGTTTACCTAGCATCTCCACGACAGCATTTATTTATTTATATACTTTACTCTAATTTGAATTTTCTGTAAATGGGGTACTCCCGTTATAATAACACTATTACCGTCAACCAACAAGATAATCGACGGCGAGTCTGCCAAAGTGATGGGATTAAAGGAAACAAAAGGCGAGTCTTCCTCTACGATAGTACCAGAAGACTGGCCCTAACCGTTGACGACTCTAACAACACGGAAATTGCCTGAAAAGAAGCCACGAGGCCGAGGGTGGGAGGAAAAGGGAACGCCGGGGCCGGCAGAAAGGGACGCGTCGCATTATGCATAAGAATCTGTCGTTATCTCTCTGCGAGAAGAGAGTCGGGCACGCAGAAGAAGAAGAAGAAGAAGAAGAAGAAGACGAGGGGGAAAAAAAGGATAAACTCGTAAATCGCAGCGAGACCGCGGCAACCGACACCGAGAGGGAAGGCACGCTGGAAAAATAGTCACGCACACTATACAGCCGCGGCGTGGCACACGCAACGCGCCTTCTTACGCTCGCGGTTATACTTACGTCCTGTACGCGTTTAATGCGTCTCCTCCGCTACCCCCGCGGCCGTTCCACCCCCCCCCCCCCCTGTGCCTCCCCTCTGCCTTCCCCCGCCGCGACGAACCGGGGACAATTGCGTTTGCGGCCTATCTGCATACGGTGTAACACAATTTGCGATGCATCCTGGCGTGCACCGGCCACCGTGCACTTGCGTCCCGCCTGGCGAACGCGCCCAGCCGCTGCGGTTCGCCGCTTGATGGAAAACGCACTTTTACCCCGCGCGCAGGAGGTTGCAGGCGAGGCCGGAGAAAGGGGATGAGTTGTCGCGCGAATCGTCGTTGACGCGCCGAGCGCGGTAATGCACCTTCCTACGGGTTCGGAGGCTGAACGCTGCCTACGATCGCCACGCGCCCGTCACACCACGCGGATGTTCTCACGCTGGAACAAAGTGCAGATTTCTTCATCCGAAGGCTGAGGCTGGCGGCGATGGAATTGTTGAATAAGTAAGGTGGCTCTTTTTCTTGGGCTATGTTTGGTTGATTCTGGAGAAGGGAGGCGGTAGGGTGGGTGTTGTGAATAGTGAGATAATGATCTTTGTAGATGTTGTATGGGTTTCGAAGTGTTCAGTGGTTCAATTGGTAGAGTAGGTATTCGAGATACAAGTGGTCCAATTTCGAATTGTTTCTTCATCTTCTGTGGTCACTAGAGTTGTAACTATACGAATAAGGTAGTTGGCCCAGTCGCCGATCGGTTTAGGCCTAGTCGTCGATCAATTAAATATTGAGATTTTATAAGGTTTTTGAACAATATTGTGATGATATATGTAGGTAAAGACTCTTAAATATTAACTTGCAATTTTGTCCTTTACACAATATTGTTCAAAAACCTTATAAAATCTCAATATTTTATTTTACTAGTATTACTTATTGTAATACTTATTTTCGCTATTGTTACTGTTTTATGTTTATCTTGTTTTATTTTACTAGTATTACTTATTGTAGTACTTATTTTCTTTCTTTGGTTTTACTATCTTTATAGTTATTATATCTATGTATTCTAAAGGGTCTTCCCGTTAATAAATAAATAATAATAATAAATAATAATATTAATTCAAATGATCGACGACTGGGTCAACTACCTTATTCGAATTCTCTGGCAGTGGCGGATTTAACAGCGTGGCGGAGGAGCGGTTGCCATCCGACTGACAACCGCTCAGATGGACCCACCAGGGACACATCCTAAAAAAAATTTAAAAAACCCGACTGTTTAAAAAGCGAACTAAAATCACAAAAATAATAATAAGATGACTATTTAAATTAACTCAATTGTCTGCAGTCGGAGGCCTTAAATCTTTTGATGCTCTTCTATCTGAAGCATGTATCTACCACAATGACTAAAGAAAGTGCTTCAAGCTGATAACAGAAGAGATGGACAACATCAGTGCAAATTCATGCTTGTAATTTGATATTTCAACTTCAGCGTATTTTGTAACATATATGTTTTTCTATTTGTTTGTGTGGAGAATACTGTTAACGCTGTTAATAACCCTTCAAATTTAATTAGGGCGAACAGCGATACACAATATTTATTAAGAGAATATGTAATTTTATATTTCGAAATAAATGTTCGAATGTAATTACATCAAATCATTTGCATCGACGGATTTAAGACCTCCGACTGCAGACAATTGAGTTCATTTAAATTGTCATCTTAATATTATTATTTTTGTGATTTTAGTTCGCTTTTTAAGCAGTCGGGTTTTTTAAATTTTTTTAATTATTTTTTATTTTTTACTTTTTTGAAAATTATATATCCTATAACATTCGGAACGTCAAGACAATTTTAAAGACACCTCATTTGTCCAAATCAGTGTATCCGTACAGACTAATATAGTACATAGTAACATAGGACATACAAACATAGCCTGCTAAACTATATTTTTTTCTATATTATTATACTGAGCCCATCTTCAGTAAACTACCGCTTTAGTTTTCCGAAAAATGGGTCCCTGCGCAGAGGGATCCCCCTACGACCTTGTCATAAAAAAAAAGATTTTATCCAAGCACTTTATTTTTCCATACTTTTCTGTACATTTACCCCTTATTAGTAAACTATCTCTTCATTTTCCTGAAAAATGGGCCCCCCAACGTTTGCCACCTTTTTTCTTAAATCCGTCACTGTTCTCTGGTATTCAAATATTTGAGTCTCAAATTCAAATTCTCTGGTAGTCGAATCACATCCACCAAGTAAATGCCCTTTGAAGCCTTAGAAAAAGATTTTGCGTTGTTAACAGTGCACCAAGCACATTTACAGAAATCGATCAGAATTGAATACTCTGTACGAGAGATACTCATCTCTCGGTCCATCGGGGAAGAATACATCGAAGGTAAAACGACCGATGGAAGGAACATTTGAAAGGTGAGAAGCACTGTTCGCCGATGCAACAGAATTCCCCGTACGGAGCAGCAATTTTAGTTGCATCGATCTTCCACCTCGGGCCGCGCAACCTGGCTGAATGGGTAGAAAAATCCTCGCGGCAACGGTGCGTGACTTTTCGTCTTGGCAGCTGAATTACTGGCGCGGCACTACTTTTCCTATTACACAGCAGTTGCGCCGCCGCAGAAGCCGGCCGTCAGTGATAGATCGGCCGATAGAGTGATTCGCAGATAAGTAAATTGATACGTAAGCAGCTAGATAAAGAAAAGGGTGGTAATAAAGGATAGCCATTCCCTGCGCTATCCCCGCGGTAATGATGCAAGACGAAACGATCGTAAGCCACGGCCTCTTAGCGGTGTATAACAAAATTATAAGCGAAGACAGTAACTGCAAGGGGTTCGATGCACCGGCCGCGTCTTTCTTCAAACTGATTACCCCAAGACAGAAGGTGTTCCCTTCAATGACGAGTGGGGATATTACAAACGACCGCGATTTGTTACACGGAAAGCATCGCTGCGAGACGTCAGCGTGCAACGTTTAAGAATACTTTCAACGATGCGATGCTACATCTGCCAGAGAGATGCAATCTGAATAGACGCGGTTAAAAATTTTTATCCCTCGAGCTAGTCTTCTGAATGTGAAATCCTTGGAAGACATTTATTTTCAGAGAAACATCTATCGGGATATTCCAAAGAATTAAACAACCTTCAGCGATAATCACCGAATCGCCAGTGAAAAGGGAACGGTCCTGCGTCCGAGGCAATTCATAAACACCGCGCGAAGGGTGGATGAGGAGAGAGGGAGAGGGTAGACCGAGTCGAGAGCTACGAATGTTCCCTTGTAATTCTCTCATTAATTTCGGATCCGGATAAGCGGGACGCCCACGCGGACACGGAGCCCGCGCGGACGGCCGGGCCGCGCGAGGCGTCCCGCGGCGACTTTAACGAGACAATCGCACGGATGTACACGGGCTTAAGGAGTCGCCTTAGGAGCGAAGTTCGACTCCTACGCGGCACGGCGCGGCGGCGGTGGCGGTGTCCGTCGGACATGTGGACCGTGGCGTGTCGCGGCCAGGCGTGTACGCAATTTGTCTCGTCCTCGGATAATTACGCCATTATGCCAGGCTTCTTACTTCTCCTCGCCTCGCTTATAAGAGGGTCCACGGGGCTAGGAGCGAACCGGCTTCGCCTTATCCGCGTCCACGCTCCCTCGCCGGCCTCGCGTCGCGTCTTCTGCTTCGTTTCTCGCGCTCGTCCCGGGGATCACGAACTGTCGCGTGGTACGCGGCCTGGCTATCTTAATTAATACGAGAGCCACTTAACGTGCCACTGATTTATGCCATCCGGCTCGGCCCAAGCGGTCCCGTGACTCTTCCCTCGACCCCGTGGAGGACGGCCACTTATCGAGACGCCCCTTCTCACCTACGTAAGCTTATCGAACTGTCCCCTTTGGCATTCCCGTTTTTCAAACTTGCTTGCCTGCCACGGGCTTTGCTAGGCTCCGCTTGGGAGTTATACTGGGTGTTGTGTTTGCTGGTGGGACTATAGATGGGAATAGATCTGTCGTCTTATGCAAGGTGTTGAGCGGAGAGGACTTTGGAAATTTTTAAGATTCTATAAGTAGGGGAAGGTGTGGCAAGACGGGGTGGGGGGCAAGACGGGGTACCCGCCATATCTCAGGATTCAAACGCACGGACCAACTTTGCACATACGCGTTAGACGTGTTGTTACCGGCGCAGTTACTGTACTGACAGCCAATGAAACACCGTGACGCGTAACAAAATTACACCACTATTTGTAATTTCATGGAATTTCTTCCGTATTTCCTTCTTTGTTGCACCCGTGACAGTGACACGATACTGTAAACGATCATCCGTGTATTTATATGTGTATGAAGCACAATTTAACTGGCTACAAGCTACGTATGTTGTTTTATACTTTTATGAATAATGTTTCGGGCAGTGTTCATATGAATGTAGTAAAACGAGAAGGGGCATGATGGGGAACTGATAATGAGAGGTACCCCATCATGCCTAAATGACAAACTCTTCATCAGGGTCAGAAGAAAACACCAAGGAAGACGAAAATATTCCATGTTTATATTGTGATGGGCTTTATTTAGAATCTGTAGAAGGGTGGATAAGATGCCAAGTATGTATTCCTATATATGGTCCCATTTGTCCTGCGCTGGTGTAGACGATGAAGACGATGATGATATAAGTACATACGTGCTTCTTCTGTCAGCGTATTAAATAAATACTATATATATATATTTACTTTATTTATATCGTTTTTTAATTGGTACCCCATCTTGCCCCAGGGGGTACCCCATCTTACCCCACCCGTGGGGCAAGATGGGGTGAAAGGACTTTTTCTGAATTTTTTTAATTATTCTATTAAATCCATTAAATAATCGGTTGATTGATAGTCAAACTGAAAGACTTATTATCAAAGAATAGTTCAGGCACAAAATTGATTAGTTGATTAAGAAAACCTGTGTTTTATTCATCATCAAACCTTAACTACCCCGTCTTGCCCCACCTTCCCCTACCAGCATCTCGCTAAAAATTCCAAAATCCAGTTATTTTTCTATCTTAACACTGTACTCGTATTTTGGAGTAGGGATATCAAACAACACTTGATAATTTCACATATCTTTATTTTATATTAGAAGTTACAAATATTTCAAGTTATATTTATTCTTAGATTGTATCAAAGTATTCCAAGTTAAACAGTTAAATTCTTATATCTGATTATAATAATTGACAATCGCAGATATCGGCTCGGGTCTCACCGATTACCAGAGATGGATGGAAGTTTGATTTCATCTATCTCCCTGTACATGAAAAGTTTAGCCTACTAAACCGAAGAGATAGATGGAAACAAAGTTCCACCGATCTCTTCGGTTTAGATATAGAATCTCGGGAACTGCCAAACCATCACTAGATTAAAAGAAATTCAGAAAAGATGGAAAGATGAAGGGTAAGCATGAAATGAGTTTTGGATGACACAGTTCCTGCCACCCTGCTGTCCGAGTCGAAAGGGAAAAGCGTTCGGCGCCCCCAGGCGGTTCCTGTTGCTCCGAGCAACCCGTCAGGAGCACCTGACTCAAGCCAACTAACGCGGAGATTGGGCAATCGAACCGAGCGATTTAGGTACTCAGGCAGTGTATCTTTCGACACATTCACTACGATCGAAACTTTTCCCTTTTGACAAGGACACCAGGGGTGGAAAATGATCCACCCATACCGATTCCATCCTCAGTCACTTGCTTCCGGAAACGCAAGCAGCGGTGACCTCCTCATCAGATGTGAAGAGCTAAGTAGTGTTCTGTGTTCAAAATTCTGTGACTACTTGGCAATTTTACATGGGGCCTTAAATAGGGTAGATGCACCATTTCTGGCCACTTTAAGATATTGTACCAGTTTTGGCCACTTCTTAAAAAATGTAATATTTTTCCGTGTAAGTAATAAATGTAACCTTATATTTCGGGCGGTATACTAAACAAAATATTAATGGTATGAAATTCTCCACAGAATAATGATCTGCAAGTAATTTAAAAATAAGATAATTATGCACATGGCCGAAAACAGTGCAATGGCCACAAATGGTACATCCACCCTACTTCACTATCACTTTACACTATTTTCTTTTTAATGTTTTATCCTGTTAAACTCCCTTCTGTGAGAAAGGGTGAACCTGAAAAGCTGAAACAATCAACTACCTACATCACGTTAGTAATGGAGTAAGAGGCTTGAGAGTTAATTGATAAAAGCCTTATTAGTATTGGTACCGATAGAAATGATTTTGAACACCATTGTAAAGATACATGAATGGCCGTAGGAAATGTAAACCCAGCATGAATACTTCTACAGACTAAAGGAATATTTCTAGAAATATTTAGATAATTTACTTCTTACAAACGGTGATATTTCGAATTTTAATTAATTCTTTTTGCTAGTAGGAAGGGTGTATAAGGTCTACGAGGCTAGTAATTATTCTGCCCTTACTTGATAATTTAACAACAGTTTTATGCAAAACTTTAAAGAGCTACATTTTACTATAAAATACTCTGTGGGCGGTAAGATAATTCTCAAGTCAAATTTGGCAATATTTGTCGTACACTTTCAACTTAACCGTCTATTTCTTTATCCAATCAGAGATCCAGTAGGTACCATGAAACCCGGTTAAGGAGGAAGAACACCTTGAAACCCGGAAAAAAGGGCAATTTTTTTAAATTCATCTTAGAAATCCATACTTCGTAAGCAAGTCATTGATATGGGATTGAAATGTGCATGTAGTGGACAGTATTTTAGAATTTTTATGTGACGAAATATTCAATTTTAATCAAGTTATAGAGGTTGCCGTAGAGCGCGACGCGGCGAACACGATCTGATAGTTTCCCCTTTTATTCACGTCGCGTGCATCTGAGGAAAAAAGGGAAGCAATTTTTAAATCTATATTAATATAGTTACAGTTAAGCGTACGGAAATTTAATTACAATAATATTTGGAAAAATGGCAAAGCTTAAAGAGGAAAGTTCTAAAATTTCGACTCAATTTAAGGAAAAAATCAATATATTTTGGACTGGAAAAATAGTAAAAATAATACATTTTTAATTTCCGTACGCTTTACTGTAACTATATTAATATAGATTAAAAAAATGCTCTCCTTTTTTCTCAGATGAACGCGACGTGAATAAAGTGGGAAACCACTAGATCCTGTTCGACGCGTCGTGCTCTATGACAACCTCTATAACTTTATTAAAACTGTATATTTTGTCACACAAAAATTCTAAAATACTCGCCACTACATGCACATTTAAACCCAATATCAATGACTTTCCTACAAAGTGTGGCTATCTAACACAAAATTAAAAAAAATTGCATTTTTTCCGAGCTTCAAGTTATTGTTCCCCCTTAAGAGATACTCTACTATAACAATAATGGTGAATTATTCGATGGTCCCCGAAGTAAGTCGCATTCTTCCGGAAGGGTACTTCAAACTTTTATCGTCAGTATATAAGTTACCTTCATTAGAAGTCTTCAGACTCTATCAACACGAACGAAAGCCACCCTAAAACCTCCCCCACCAATAAAATCGCACCCTGTACAGTTCTGTCTCTCTAGAGTCGCGTGTGTCGGGACCGGGCGCACGCTATTTGAGAGACGAGTAGTCTATTCGGCTTCCTTTGATTTCACGCGGTCAGAGTGTAAGGTGTGTCACTATCGAGAATGTTTACGAACCTTTCTTCGGCTTTTTCTTTGACATCCGATACCTGATGCCCCGACGCGGCGACTACAACCGAAGTAGTGGGGATAGCTTCGCGCTTATAGAGAATCCGAAAACGCGTGACATTTGAGAGACAGTACTGTATATCGTTGCCGACTCGGATCCCGGGCCCCGAAACCATCGCTGCGATCGTTTATTTTCCTGGCTTGGAGTCGTGTGCCTTGGAAATTGAATTAATTCGACGCGTGTTTTATAAGGCAATAAATGAGGCGACGGTCGAAGGGTGTGGGACAGTGTGTCGATGGGATCCCACGCGGCGATATTGAAGCTGAGAGATACGAGAGGATAACGCGCGAATTCCAGCTGGTTCCGCGGGATCAAAGGGGCCGTACGGTCACAATGGACGTCTCGTAACTCGCGGGATCCTAGCGCCATTAGGCGGCGATCGGTCATAATTTTACGAGGTGTTAAAACCGGGTGCAATCCGACGAACTGAGCCAACCACGCGGCGGCGACGAGGCAGCGATATGCCCGCGACGCGACGATAATATGTAAACGTCGTCGTAAAATCTGCTGGCCGCGCGTAGAAGATAGAGTCGTATAAAACCGTGTAGAGACATCTTTATTGGGTGGGCCTCTATGGGCCAGTTAGAACGCTGTCCCCCGCATAAATGCCGGACACGTAAAATTCGAGAAACATCGCGATATCGATGTCCACCTTAACGACCGCCGCTTGTCGTCCGCTTGTCGCCGGATTTGTTAACAAAGCTCTGATATACGTGTATTTTATTCCGTTTACGAGCGGCTTTATCTACTCCGGTAAACCGATTTATTGCGCTTTTCAATTTAACAGGATGTTTGTACCGGCAGGGAAGCTACGTAAATCAGAATCCTTCAAACGTACACCCTCGAACGCTTCGTCCTCTTTAATCCTTCGCCTATTAGCCTTTACTCGTTCCCTTTCTTCTTACATCTCGAGCATGCACGGGACTGGGATCGCGTGCGGTACGCGAAGATTACAGCATTCGGGATTTAAAGAGCTCCGCTGAAAATTATAGACACACAGGGAACCTTATGTTGCAAGAATCTTTCGGAACCTCGACCGATCGAAGTGGATCGGTTCTCCGCAGGACACAGGCTTCTGTCGCTGGAATATTTCAGGTACCCCCGCACCCGTAATTATTATACAACGAGTTCGTCAGAGAGCTTCGGAGGATGACGGCGTAAGTATCGTTTTTACGCTGCAGAAATTCGTGGAACGAACAACCGTCCCTGGTAATCCGCGTCGCGAGCGGCTCGTCGGGAGATTCGACGCGATACGTTATGGAATTAGGCGCGGTATCTCGTGTAATTAGGGATTACCACATTTCGCCAATTACCGTACCACGGTTAGGCACGACCTGTGTGGCGAGCCTACACCAGCGCGATCCTGGCCCGCCAGGATTTATGGTCCTCCGCGGACGTTGCGGCGCTGCACCTGAAGAGGAACATGCCTTCGGTGCGAGCACCTCCGCTGCGCGAGCACCGAAACTCGCACGCCGTGACTCGACGCTCCGGACAGCCGCGACAGCATTCTTCTACGCTGATATTACACGCGTAACGTTACCCGCGGTGGCGTATTAAAAAGATGAATTTTTCAGCCGGGACTCGCTTGTCACGCTCGCCTTTGTGCGTGGCGACGCTGGGAACGGTTCCTTGAACGGCTACGTGAAATCATGCGGTCGCGATAAAACCGGGGGAACTTACACTGGGTTCTTTCGATGATGCACTTTTCAGATTTTAGGCGGGGAGAGATTTGGTACCCGGGAAATTATGTTCAAGATTGCAGGCAAATTATGGGGGAACACTATTGTGAAAGTTGAAAAAATTTCGATTCTTTTTTTCTCACTTTCGTAATGTTTAACTCGTTAAAAATACTCTCTGAAAATTTCAACGCGATTTTCTCAAAACGACATTTTTCTAACTGAAAGAATCCATAACTCTGTCAATTTTTATCCGATCGACTTGAAATTTTGACGGGATCTTTAAATAAGATTATCTTCAGTTGTACGTACCGATTTTTTCAGCGAAAATATTTTTTTAAATGTGCTCGAAAAACTTACCATTTTTTGCGGATTTTCGAGTTTTAAAAATATCATATAGATTATATTAAAACAAAAAAATTTGATTTCAGAGTTGCCGTTCCAAAGATACCCTTTCGATAAGCGAATTAGGTTTTCTTATGAAGAGTCTAGAAGATTAACTGTATGTGAAAATCTATGCATGTTTTCCTATTCATTATTTTTTTATAGTCTCTTAAGACATTATACTAAAGATAGGTAATAACAATTTTATATGAAAACTGTAAACTATTCCTAAAAAAAAACTTAAAAATGGGCTCATTTTTCCAACCGTCACAGTGGTGTTCCCCTTTAATAGAAGTGAGAAACGTAGTCTTTTCTTGAAAATTGTTATCTTCTTTCTTATTGTTTGAATATAGAAGACTGTATAAATACAATGGAGTGCATTTTGAAGTGTGATATCTTCAAAGAAGATATCAGAAATTCAGCATATGTGCTGGTAATTAATACAAAACTCGACAGAACTGAATTCATTACTTATTTAGCTTAATGCAATACGAAATAAGCAGTAAGCTGACTTGTTTCGATTTTTCACTTGGACAATTTTCATAAATCGCCGTGTATGAAACCTTTAGTTCCCTTCCCAAGGTGAAAATTATCGCGCCATCGCGTTGCCAAATTCTGAGAAAGATTTCACGTGTCCGTGAGCAGAGGAAGGTTAACGGTACCGGTGCGAAGCGACGCTTTATCGGCATCGATGATCCCGAACTCAGCGCTAATTAACGAAATTAACGCTTCCTCCAGTATCGCGTTGCGGTCTACGAAATCTCCAGCATTCTGTTTAAACGTCCGAGCTTCCTGCCAGCCCTCGAAATTCTCACCAAATGCACGGGAACGCCGTTTATAAAAACGCTAACTGTACTAGATCGATAACGCGTAATGCATTTACGAGACCGTCCCATTAAAATTCAGGGACAGACAGTGTTAAACCGAAGTCCTCTATTCAGAATCGAAAAGGGGTACAAATGCTTGGCGATAAAGAAGGAACTGGTTCCTACGTTCTCTCCACTTATTTCTCTGTGTATTTATAGTACATCCAGTTCCCCTTATATCTAGTCTCCGAAGTAATTAAATTCATCTCCAATCATCATCAACTCTTCAAATTGCTGTACCATGATAACGCGAAAATTGATTGGAAAGAAACTCCAATACTAATCCAAATTATTCAAATTTACCACCCACCAAGAACTCAAATTGAGAACCATGCAGCAGGTGCAGCTCCATTTTTTTACAGTTTTTGAGTTATGACGTGTAATATATATAAAAAGAATTCTACATCTTTTGCTGCACGTCTGATGCAAATCCGAAAATACATTTTGAATCTCCACCCATTACTATTTTGCGCAATAGGATTGTTCCAGATTTGAAAAATTCGCTAAAAATAGAAATAAAAGCTTATTAACTACTAACCTATTACTTATTATATTTTTCAATTACTTTTCTCTTTTTAATGTTAACCCTTCGTTGACACACCTCTTTTTTCGATCAACTTTGACACCCCTGGGTTGCTCACACCCAGAGCAATTTTTGAACGAGTGCCATTCTCATCCAAAGAATCCAATTATTATGAAAAAAAAATCCTGGGTCAATTTCAAGGTCTCTAGAATGTATTCTAACAATTTTTTGATTGAAATTTTATCGCAGCTTTTGTAAAATAATTCTAGATTACCACATGTCGAGAAAAAGCAAAGAAAACCTTTAAAAAATTGTAACTTTTACAAATTTTAACATTAGAAGCTAAAAATCTACAGAGTTGATGTTCGGATATAATATTTTGAGTGAAAAAATATTTTGTAAGTCGGTTTTGAAAAAAGGTGTTTATTTTGCATTTAGAAGGTTCAGAGCGTCAAAATCAGCTTATGGGTGGCTCACACCCAGAGAGTCAATGAAGGGTTAAGTCAAAGCAATAATTTTATAATTACCTATGGGGGTAGCTCCCCTCCTGCTGCAAGGTCTTCAATTTACTATCATTTACTGTACCTACACTAGACCAGAACGAACAATAACCTGAGCACTGGAAAGAGAGCTTGTATTTTGAATACACAAAAAGACGACAAGCATGTTCGCTCATTTGGTTGCCTACCACTGTGGGCCGAGTCCGTACAAGAATCTCGTTGGCCCCATTAATTCGTCCCGAGGCCGTGGAGGTCAGGCTTCACCTGTTTGAGCTACGATCCTCGTGGACACGGGGTCCCGAATCGAATTCGGTTTTGATTTCTCAGCTTTGTGCGGCGCGTGCGTGGGCGAGGATCCCCGCGGTTCGCCGCGGCGCGTCGACCTCTCGGTTCCAAGAAGTCGAAACGTCCCGGTCGTATCTCACGGCTGGGAGGGTGGGGGGGTTTCGTGCATTTCGGGCCCCTCTCTACGAATAATGTATACCGTCGTTGGTCATCTCGCCCAACCCCCACGACCCCTGGGGTAGAAGCGATACCACGATTAGTAATCGCGTGTAAACCGCTCTCCTTCGTGCTCCTATGCCCCCCCCCGCCTCCCCCTCCTCATCCGCCGCGTATATTTCGTGAACGCGCCCAACGGGTCAGTTCGTGACAAATTGTTCCGAAATGTGGACGAGCCATTATCGTGTCCGGTCCACCGACAGTTCCGCTGCCGGTGGACCGCCGTGGGGCATGCATCATCGAATTAAGGAAATTGGAGTGCAACTGGGAGAGCCTGCTGGTATGTATGCACGCCGTGGCAGCGCCATTATGGATTTGTGGTGGCGTAGGTGGGGTAACAATGACGGAGAACAGTGGATGTTCGGGAATTTGGAGACAGCTAGGTGGGATTTAGTTCAGGGACTAAGTAGTTCATTATTTTATTTTAATATATAAAGCAGAAAGTGTTTGTGTGTTTGTCTCTCAACAAAGAACTTTCGAACGGTAAACTCTGCGGTCACGAAATGTGTTCCAGCTCATTGTGCATAATTAATCAAGATGAATGTGACTATTTTCAGAAGAAAATAAATAAATTTTTTTTATTGAATCGGAATATAAATTTCGGGCGAAGCCGAGTAGTAAAATTGGTGAGTGATAAAGCGGAAGTCAAGAGAAGCGAATTTGCGGTGAAGGCTTCGTCTTTTAGTTAGGGGAAAGCGGGATAATTCCGGCCACGTAAGTAGTAAATGCTATAAAATTTTAACAAGTTATACATTTGTTAGTTTTTTTTTTATATTAACACTATTCCTACCGACACATTTCACGTCATTTGACCAGTCGCGTTAGGTAAGACAGACTACAAATTTTTCTGAGAAAATAAACAATAAAACAAGAAGTGAATATTTAAAAATGTATTATACGTATATTTGAAGCAAAGTCGTGAAGTTTAAAGGCGATTCAATTACGTTGTATATAGGAAATTCTAATCGATATTTTAAAAACGGTCTTTTTGACCGGTAGGAATTGTGTTAATTGATAGGTTGAAGTGTCTAATAAATTATAATAGTAATAGTTTAATTGACAGAAATAAATTCCATTTATACAGAGGAAATAAATTCCATTTATACTATAGCACTAAAGCCACAAAGTGGCTATACAAAAAACATGGGCGTGTGTAAAGCGTTAATTGCAGACCGTTGAAAAAAAACGACTCGTGCTGGCGTTGATGAAAAGTGCCCTATGGTTTATCTGAAACACAAAAAGAAAAAGGGATTCTTAATCTGCATGAACATGGCTATCTCTGGAACTAGAACAATTTAGAAAAATTAAAAATTGTTAAAATGGCAGCCTTTTGAATAAAAAATTCAAATTTTGTCCAAAAATAGCACGGAATTATGTAAATAAAAAAAGAACGGTAACAGATACAGTCATAATCCTAGTTCCAGAGATAGCCATGTTCATGCAGATTAAGAATCCCTTTTCCTTCTAGTGTTTCAGATTAACCATAGGACACTTTCCATCAACGCCAGCACGAGCCATTTTTTTAACGTTCTGCAACACACACAATTTGTTATAGCCTCATAAAAATTTGTAATAATACTTCAAAGTACAATAAAACAGCTTGCCAAATTTCAAATAAATCCGTTTTTATATAATTTTTATATAATTTCAAATAAAACAGTTTTTTTATAAAAAATTCGCAAATATCGCCTAACTTTTCGGTCCCACAAAGCAGAACTCCCCCTTAAAATATCAACACTAGCCGGACTCTCCCGGACTTACCCTATGCGAAGGTAAAAATAGCACCATCAGCATGGTCCATTTTAGCCCACAATTAAATTCACACTCACTTCAGCCTAAGCTTTCCTATCTTTCCAATCCTGTTACGATCTAAAATCCTCAGTTTCTTCAAGAAGCAATACCAGTAGTAAGTAACACATGTAGTTCGATATTTAAAATGAATCTAAATTGATCCTGCAACCCCCAAACGAGAGTTAAACCTAAGTTGAATCTATTATATCTTGCATGTCCGATAAGACACTCTCTCTTCGCCGCAAGGAAAGCGCGACCTTAACCTGCAACGCAAAGGACCTCCACCCATCGTCCTTGCAGACAAATCTCGCCCTCTAGGACCTTGCTTCCAAAGCCCATCGCGATGTCTCGCGTGCGACAGACGTCGAGTGTCCACAGACTTATTTATTCACAATGGAGCCAATCAATGAAGGTTAATTACCGTCGACATCGACGCCGCTTGGCTCGTTGAAGCGATGATGAATCGACGTTCTGGCGTCGTTACTTTCCGCTACGCAAATTCCTGCGATTTCCATCCCGATGCTGCCTCGACTCTGATTATTCCTGTTTTCCACGGTACCTACTTGTTAGATGAAGATAACATTTCGCCACGCGGAGACATTGATTCAAGTGATCGTGACAGTTTGCTTAATTTAGCATAACGAGGGAAAGACGAGGGAGTCGTTAACAATGTTCGCGACCAGTTAACAGCTTCCTGTGGCTGTCGTGGGTTACACGGAGGAGCAACGGGGGAAGAATGGAGGCTGCGTAGCGGCCGATCGCGCAAATAGACACGTTTACTCGGGCAGACCTCGTTATTTACGAAAACCCCTTATTAAAGGCTCTAAAGAACGGTGAGCACGGATTAAACCACTGCCTCCGAACTGTTCGCGCGATTATCGTTTCGTCCTTCCGTCGACAAAGAAACGAGGGACTCCGTTTTACGGCGAAACACCCTGCGCTGGTAGCCCTCGGGCTCCCGACCTTTGAAAATCCACGATTAATTAAATACCCCGCCCCCGTTTCTAACAGTCACTTTGCAGGCTGCCCTGGAATCGTTTCGACGCAAATTGTCTGTGCTGCTGCCATGATTTTCAGTCAAATAAGTGCCCTTTTTTAAAAAACGGCCACACGTGTAAGTAGAAATACCAGGGATTTTTATACCGATATCAATCACCCGGTAATTGTCGAGATGACAATTTTCCAAGCCACAGAGTAGATACATAATTGCAGCCTCGCTTCCCTGAATCTTCGTCTCCCTGCGACTTCATTTCCTTTTCGAGGCAGCGCGCTCAAGAACCCGGCGCTATTCAATGCTGATTCCAGCTAATTTCCCAAGTAATACCAGGTGAATTCTATTACCGTTGAAAGTGGAAATCGAAGCGTATAAGGGGCTTTAAGCTGGCAATTGGAACTAATCGTATCGCTGATTTCATCTTCTAACTTTCAATTGAGGCATCGTTTTCTTGAATCTCGAATCATTGACCTATATTCCATTTTAATCCGACGTTACTGAATCCTGTTCTTCTTAATCAAAAACTGGAGCAAACTTAACTGTCCTCTACTATCCCACAAGCAGTCTCAGTTTTCAAGAGGAATTCTGTAATTTCGAATTGGAGACGCGCGAAGGGTGGAAGGGGAGCGAGCAGAATTTCGTTCGAACCGGATGCCCACGCTTCCAGAAAGGAGTTCTCGGAGGTTAGGGGTCAATTTGAAGGGAAATTAAGCGCGACCGGGTAGAGCAAGATTTAACGGTGGATCTCGTGAGGCCAGGTTCACCGGATCGGGCAAAAAATCAGTCCAACGGCATCATTCTCGGGACCACACCCGGAAGAGACGTTTCGTTAAGGTTAATATGGATGAGCCCGCGTATTCCGTACGGGCTGAATTTATGTCGGTGGCTTTCATTGAAATTGAAATCAACGCAACGACATTCGACTGGGGATTAAATTGGAGCCACCCAGGGAGATACTAAATTTACTTTCGTGCACTAATTCGATCTGGTCGGAGAGAAGTATATCAACGCACAATCTTTGTACAGATAAATCGCGTCCGATTGATAGAGAGACTTTTAAAACGAATCAATATTAAGGGGAACAATACTTTGAAGCCAGGAAAAAAATGCAACTTTTTTTAATTTTGTGTTAGATATCTATACTTCGTAGGAAAGTCATTGATGTGGGGTTTAAATGTGCATGTAGTGGACAGTATTTTAGAATTTTTGTGTGACAAAATAAACGATCTTATAACTTTAAACTCGTTTTTCTCGAAACTATGTTTTTCACAATGGTTGAACGATTTTCTCCGCCAATTTTGCAGGAATCAATCTCCGGTTTTGCGTATTTATTCTACAGAAAAATGCCTTCAGTTAAGCGTACGGAAACTAAAACTAAATTATTTTTACTATTTTTTCCACCCCAAAATATATTGAATTTTTCCTTAAACTGACTCGACATTTTAGAACTTTGCCCTTTAATCTCCGCCATTTCTGCAAAAATTATTGTAATTAAATTTCCGTACGTTTAACTGAAGGCATTTTTCTGTGCAATAAATACGCAAAACCGGAGATTGATTCATGCAAAATTGGCGGAGAAAATCGTTCAACCATTGTGAAAAACATAGTTTCGAGAAAAATGAGTTTAAAGTTATAAGTTCGTTTATTTTGTCTCACAAAAATTCTAAAATACTGTCCACTACATGCACATTTAAACCCCATATTAATGACTTTCCTACGAAGTACCTATGGATATCTAACACAAAATTAAAAAAAGTTGAATTTTTTTCCGGGCTTCAAGGTGTTCTTCCCCCTTAAATCAATCAAATTTACAGAAAAATAAAATCTTTAGTTTATAATTACAAGCTTTCCCACCATAACTTATTACCTAACGTTCACTGCAATAGAAATCTAGCGATGAAGATCCTCCCAGTATAAAATCGAGAAAAATTTGAAATAGCACCTGCTTTGCAATCATCGATTCGACGTGCGTTACGAAAAGTAGCACGTTTCAATTTTCTTTCGAAAACTAGCACGTTTCGGTTTTCGCTGCGAAAACTAGCATGTTTCGGTTTTCGCTGCGAAAACTAACACGTTTGAGTGATTTTTCACGAAAAGTAGTACGTAATTACCATTTGTAGCGATGAAAAGAAGCAAATTTGAATGGTCGGCTACAAAAAAAAATTATACCACAGCAACGGACACAATTTGATTTTTGCGAACCCATATAAGTCAGGTATGATCCGATATGATCTAATCAAAATTTTGTCCTGATCTGATCATAATATAGAAGACGAAAGTGGGAGATAGTCAATATGAATAAAATAGATAGAAAGTTGAATTCTTTTAAACTGACCACGCGCTGAAACCTGATAGTTTTGCAATCTACAGTATAATCCAAAACGTGCTATTCTTCGTGGTCAAACCAGATAACATGCTAGTTTGCGCCGCAAATTCCCAAATGTGCTATTTTTCGTGGCGAAACAGTATAACGTGTGCTAGTTTTCGCCGCAACAGTATGAAATGTGCTATTCTTCGTGGCGAAGCAGTCAAACGTGTTACTCTTCGCGGCGAAAGACGAAACGTGCTAGTATTCGTCAGAAACGATGAAACGTGCTTCTTTTCGCGGCAAACCGAAACGTGCTAGTTTTCGTAAGAAAATTGAAACGTGCTACTTTTCGTAACGCACGTCGGATTAGATATCGATAGGATCGCTGATGTGCCGAGCAACTCCTCCGCGAATTTATCAATTGTTTCGCTCTTGATCCAAAGTGATCCATAAGGTCGACTGGGAGGAGACGGTGGCGGAAGGTGGCGGACGTCTCATGGGCCTTATTAGGACGGGAGGTGAGGGTGAGGCCCCTGATAGGTAGAGCCTCGTTGGAATCCAGGCAGGTAGGCGCCAACAATGCCGAGGAACTGTCAAGAGGAGAAAACCGCCGACACCGCGTTAACGACTCGCTGCCATGTAGGGGTACGCGGCCATTTCCCGCGTAAAGGTAAAAGACTCCCGAGAACTCGAGTGTAAGTTAGAGGGGCGAGGGAGGGAAGCGCGAACGCTTGACGGGGGCAGGAGGAGGAAGTAGAGAAGAGGCGAAGAGAAACGAGCCCTACGTTAACGCTGGTCCCAGCGTCCGCCAGCGTCGGCATGCAAAACGGGCGTTGCCTGGTCCCAGGGAACGACAGAACAGTAGGTCCGCATGAGACACACGCTCCAGCCATCTACCGGGGTTCAGCGTGGAATTCCTCCAGTTCCTTTTTAAACCGCGCGTCTCTCTAATAACCACCAGGAGTCGTTCAACTCCATAGAAGCGGGTACCGATACGAATCTCCCCGGAGGAGCAACCTTGTCACCCGGGGATCCGATTTCCGTTCAGATATCCCACCCCGCGGCTGAAGCTTAAAAGCCATTCATACACCCCTCACCCTAAACGCCCCATTTCCAACGATCGAGCAACCTAACGAAAATTACGATATCGACCGGGGCCCGGGTTAGTGGAAATCGACTCGATTACCGCGGCGAATGACACGCGTAACAAGAGACAGGAATAAGATAACGCGGACGGGAACAAGTGTACCGCCGGCGGATCTGGGGAAAAGTGTCTCTGACACTCGAGGAGGAGAGTGGTAAGGGGGTTGGGGAGAAATGGCAGAGACGGGGTAACAGCAAGTGTTATCCCCCGGTAATGGCGAATACTTGGTGTCCCATAAGTCCTCCGGTTACAAGACCAACGGCCTGGCAGTAAGTAATAACCATCACCTACCTAGCCGAGTTTCCGGAGGTGAGCCGATCCGAAAAGCACGAGCGATCGTTATCTCCCGTTGCTCGCGCGGTATCGATACCGACCCGGTACCGTACGTTACGGAGCACGCGAAGGGTACCACCCGGTGTACCGGTACCCAATAAATATCGGGCCCGTGGTATACGCACAGGACGGTTACATACACACTGGTCCGGCTCCGCTCGCGATATCCGCGGCCGTATCTACCTGCTAGGTACTCGAGTGTGTAATCGCGAGTCTCGTATAACGCGCGGGATGGCCGGGCCCTCGCCGGCTCGAAACGATCCTGGGAGACCTCGAAGGCCAGCTAGCTGCTATTCCTCATCCGTATTATCCACAAGTTATAACTCGTTTGGCAGTGGCTGGAGCGTCGCCCCGCGCCGAGGTGCCGGCCAGTGGCGCGCGTCTGACGAAAGCGCGCGAGTGTCGTCACACTAGCGTACCGCTGGAGGATGAAAACGACAAGCGGGATAAGTCCAAGATACAATGGGGGGAGAGAGGAGGAGCGGAGAGAAGACGTTGGGAAACCAAAGTGCCCCGTTCGGAGAGGCAAGAAACCCATCTGAATTCTTCGACTCCTACATACAGGAAACCGACTCTGGACTATGAATTAGCCGCGCATTCCCATCGAGAAGCTTGATCATGCTTCTACTTAGGCTGCTGTAGTCCCTGAAACTTTCCCTCCGTCCGATTACCGATCCATTACTACGGTAGGAGTCCCGGGCACGGCTAACATACCTCGAGGCACGCCCCTGCGATTTTATTTCCTGCCCGCTTAATCTCGATCGCCGTGGCAACGACCGTTTTTTTACACGTCTGCGGAATCGCGGAGTTGCAGCGACGCAGCGGCATCTGGCAGCGAGGTAGCGTCATAGGCGCGAGTAATAAGGCCGACTCTCGCGGCTATCGGGGTCGATTTAATTAACGGCTGAGCGAAGGCCGTAATTCGCTAATTGCGAGGCTCGAGGTGGTCACAGACGCATCCAGCGCGTCTGAAAGGGACAGGAAGGGCGGCCCGTTGAAGGGGATCGTCGATCGATCTTCCCGACGCTCGCGACTCCTTTTTTCGTTTGCTCCTACCGGTCAAGCCGGGGGAGCGAGAGGGGCTCTCGCTCTCCTCGCCTCTCCTCGGTTCGCCGTTCGCGGTAGATGCCTCGCCGAGTCGATTGACTTCGATGCTTCGATCCCCTCCCCCTGCCCGTTCAAATTATCTGGAATTACGTGCGTCGCCCGGAGGACTGCTTTAAACACGCGTATCTCCTCCTCGCTCTTCCTCTATGTACCTACCTTCGTCATCCTTTTGTCCCTTTGATCTGTTCTAATCGCGGTGGTTCTAACGAGCCGCGAGAGGCAGAGGGAGCTCGAGGAGGGACACCCACGCCGGGGCTATTACCATAACAATTCCAAACGGGCGCGCAAGCATCGCGACTAACAAGGCAATTAATATATAGATCTGTAGCTGGTAATAGATCCACCCTCGGCTCTCCTCCGTCCTCCGCTTCGCAGGCTCGGCCCAACTCTCCCCCCTTCGAACTACACGATTCCGCGGCCTTTTCTCATAAGTGCCGCCCGCATAAATCTATGAACTAACCGCGCGTGGTCCCTCGAGATTTATACTAACTGCGCGACGGCCGTGTGTATGCGCGGCGAGGACATCGCGGGCGCGTACGTACACGCTCTAGCGCCGCTCGCGAATGCTAAATGCTCGCAGGGGAGGAACGGGGAAGGTCGCTCGTAAAATACAGCGATTTGAGCGCGGCCACGTAACCGAGAGCAGAAGGGTATGTAGTCGGGTGCTCGGACGCGACGAGGGGGGAAACGCGGCTATCGTAACGAGAGGGGTAATGAATTTCGCTAACGCTATTCGCCTACGTGGAGATCTCGTGAACGCTGGGACTCGTGCTCTGGGAAACGACGCTCCTTGCTTCCTGCCGCCCTCGCGACGCTTCCCCCGCTTTGCACCAGGTGACCACCGACGGGTGGACGTTTTTTTCTTTCGGTTAGGGGAGAGTGGGGTAATCACGAACGCGATGGCTACGGGGGTTTAATAAATAAAAAGTGATGTTCCCTCTCCATTAGATAATGGTTTAGGTCGTATCCAACGCTGGGCAGAAAGTAATAAATACAGAACGCTCGTGCTACCCATAACATTGCAGCAACGTCTCTGCAATATTGCGGTGCAAGATTGCAATGTTCCTCCATAACATTGCAGAGACGTTGCAGGTTCAGTCCTATGTCCGCCTTCGCAATATTGCAGGTGTGTATTTTTGCAATGTTACGGCAGCATTGCAAACATGTGTCCGCCTTAGCAATATTGCAGGAGTATATTATCTGGCTTGATTGTATATACGTGTTTGTGCAATAAAGACGTTTAATAATAATAATAATAATAATTTCACACATTAAAATATATAGTATCTACTCTATCTAAATAAATTAAATTCATTTTCAAATCTCTTCTATAATTTAAATTCATGTACAAACAACTCTCACAATAACACTTTTTTCATATCTTCAACGGCCAACGAGAAATTCTAGCATATCCAGTTAAATAAAACATGCTGTAGAATCTACTCGACGTCATATTTTAAATTTCGTCAAAGTCATAGTTGCTTCAGAATATCGCAGTACTGTCTCTACAATATTTCCACTACAGTATTGCACGGTAATATGTAGGCAATTTTGCTGGGTCGTTGCCACTGAAACATTGCACATCGATTTGCGCGCAATATTGCCGAAATATTGTAGCATCGTTGCCAATGGAACATTGCACGGCAACGTTCTTGCAATATTGTTGCAATATTGTGGGATCATTTCCACTCCAATAATGCACGGCAATATTGCAGGAACGTTCCCACAATATTGCAATGCAACCTGCAACAACGCAATATTGCAGCAACGTTCCTGTAATGCTGCAACGAAGTGTGCTGTATGGGTAGTCAAGATAAACACAATTTATTATTTTCATCATGTTTCAAGTAATATTTTGTCCATTTTCAATTGCATGTAATTACTGTTGAATTAATGATACATAATATTTTTAAGTTGAAATGATGCACTTTTTTACCAACATTTTGTGACCAAGGCGTGGCTTGAATCATGATTCTAACCCCTGAAATAAATTCCTTTTTATTTTGTGATGTCGTGGGGTAATGACGAACATATGTTTAAGCGCGTTATAGCTCAGAGCAACGTTGACCGATTTTGATGAAATTTTCAGCATGTATAAAACTTATTTAAATGTACAAAAGGGATTTTTGAATTTTCATTACAGGCTGAGAAAAAAGTTTAAAACACGGCATTTACTATTTTTTTCGATATTCCGACCAATTGCAATTTTTTTCTAACGCGCAAGAAGAGGTGCTTGAAAAATACAATGGTTTTTTTTTTGCACTATAAAGTTGATTTTTAACCAACTTCAAAAAAGGAGGAGGTTATGTATTCGACCCGTGTGTATTTTTTTTTTTATGTTTGTCTCCTCATAACTCCTCAGCATATGGACCGATTTTGATGATCTTTTTTTTATTCGAAAGAGGATGGTGGTGCCTCGGTGGTCCCATCCTACGCGGAATCAATATTGGCGCAATATTTTACCAGTTATAGTTAATAATAGTAATTTATATGTTTGTCTCCGCATAACTTCTCAGCATATGGACCGATTTTGATGATCTTTGTTTTATATTATTTATATTTATACCAGTTATAGTTAAAAACTAAAAAGTTGAAAATAAAAAAATTTTAAAAAAATTAAAACCGACTTCAAAAAAATAAAATTGCGCTAAAAAGTAAAAAATAATTTTTTCCCTTATTTAATCTACTACTCTCATATTTTTTAAGTCGGTGCCAGATTTACACAGTGCAAATGATGAGACACCGACTTAAAAAATATGAGAGTAGTAGATTAAATAAGGGAAAAAATTATTTTTTACTTTTTAGCGCAATTTTATTTTTTTGAAGTCGGTTTTAATTTTTTTTTATTATAATTTTTCCAAAATTCGTCACAGTACTTTATAGCTGTATAGTTTAAGTATGTTTGTAAATGAAAAACATATTTCATTTCTCACATAGTTTTCGTTTTATTTGCTTTTTGGCTTAGGTGTTCGCAATTACCCCATCTCCTCTAGTTTCTCTAAGGTGTATGAAGATACTCTAGATATACCTATCCCACACAAGTCACCCTGCTAAAAAATCGATGCTGAATTTCTGAAGCGAGGTAGCCACTTTGAAGTCCACGAAGGAATAGCTCAATCGGCAGAGTAATTACCTGTCGGAGAAACGGAAGATGCGGACCCCGAGCGATACTTTTTCCCCCTACAGACGCAGCGTTTCTTATCCACAGCATTTGAAAGGGAGTATCGAACCGGGGGATCGATAAGGCGCAGTTCTTCCGAGAGGATCGTTGTTTTGCCGAGCGAGAGGAGCGCGCACAGGTGCGCGATAAGATAATAAATTTCTCGAAAGGCCGTTCGCTTACACGGAAACCTCATAAACCCGGGATTTAGAGTTAGAACACCGGCGATGCTTCCTAGACTCTGTTCGCGGCTCGCGCGGCCCGACCACCTGCGGGCGTCCACTCAAGTGGGCGGAAATTGAAATTATTATAACCATAATATCGTAAACAAGATAACCGTCGCGCTTATAAAAGATAATGAAGAAGCAGCGTGTAATCGTCCGGGGATTCGAGGCAATTAATTTCCTTTCGTACTCCGCGAACGGTATCCACCGTTGGAAGAAGCCGCGGCGCGTTCGCTGACCGCGGCTGTTGTTCTGCCGGGCAGTCTGGGGAAGGCATCGCGAACGATCGGGAAAACTGCCGGACAAGTAGGTACGTCTGGTGCGCGCAGTGACATTCCACCGACGCCACGCAGCCCCGGCTCTAATCGAGAAGTGAATGCATCGGGAGGCCTTTAAGGCCGTCGCGGCGTAGGAATTAATTCGTCTTAGGGGAATTTCCTGGAGAGCGTAGGAGTCCGAGAATGGCGGTGAAAGTCCATCGGGTTCGCCGCTTCTAAATCTGATTGATCGATTTCTAATCGATGCTCGGGGGTACCACTATAAATACTGGGCCGGTACGTGACGTGGGTTTCCGTCCAGCGCCACGGCGCAATGGAATCCGGGGATCGATATTAATTGCCTCGCTTTACAACGTGCTCCCCGCCTACTGATCAAATTCGCGAAATATTCTGGCGTCGCGGAACGCTCGCGAAGAGAAATCGCTAGGCACGCGTTTTGTTTCTGTGCAAGGAAATGGGCTACGCGATGGTGACTGGTGCCTTTCTGCAGGTTTTTATTTGGTAGGCGGTCCTTTCAGATAGATCTTTCACTTTAATATTGTGGGATCAGGGACCATAAGAGGGAGCTGAGAATGAGAGATCTAGGAGGGTTGGCGTTGGCGACATTGGTGAGGCGGCTAACCAATAGCGCGGATGTGGATTACAGTTAGGGAATCCAATCCCGGCTGTTTTTTTACTTCCAAAAATCCCGGGATTTGATATCACTAATCCCGGGATTTTTTAAACATGCGTAGGGTGAAGCCACCAGAAGCCACCACTTATCAGTAGTCGACCGCTTTCAGGAAAACATGAAAAATAAGGTTTTTAGAAGTCACGATCTTTTGAACAAAGTGCAGTTCTCTAACTGCACTCTATCTACACTCTGTTCAAAAGATTGTCACTTCTAAAATCCATATTTTTCATGTTTTTCTGAAAGTGGTCGACTATTGATACATGGTCGACTACTGGTGGCTTCACCCTATTACTTTATGAACAACTGAAAAATATAAAAATAAACAGAATAAATTAACATAGTCATTTCATAATAATAAGGACAATAATAATAATGATTTATTTAAATAATTATATTGAGTCGCATATAACTAACTAAATTGTATTTATTTTTACAATCAGGATTCGGCAACTTTGAGAGGAATATTTTTAAGCCCTAGTCAAACTGTAATTAGAAAAAAATTAAAGATGGTTATTGAAAGATTGAGCTACGCTGAAAACGAAAGTGGAGATGAAAAAATTATATTAATTGTGGCAAATCAGCCCATTCAAACACAAGACATAGTCAGCTAACGTTGCAGGAAAAGTTACAAAAAGAAATCGAAAAGAGTATGAAGCGTGCGGAACCTGAAAAACCCCAAAAAACTGATCTATTGTCAAACATAAAAAAAGAAATGAGTCTCTTTGAGGGTGGTGGAAGCCGTGGACGTCATCTAGAACAAGTTTATCAATATTTGTTATCAATTCCTCCAACAAGTATTGAAGCAGAGCGAGCTTTTTCAGCGGCCGGTTATATAGGAAATAAAATAAGAAGTCGGCTAGGAGATGATATATTAGATGCTTTCTTATTTCTTCGTGTACATTTCCAAAACGCTTCATAATGGTTTACCGATATTATCTACTAGAGCTGTTCGAGTACTCGGAACAAGCGAGCCGGGATATACTCGGTTCGAATAACCGATCCGAGCCGAGCGCTCGAAAAAAGCGAGCGGCTCGAATGAATCGGGCGGCTCGATTAAAAAGCGAGCGGCTCGATCCAAAAGCGAGCGGCTCGATTAAAAATCGAGCTCATTTGACACTCGTCAGGAACGTCAGGTTATAAATTTGGAGTAGATTGCACAATGAAGGTAGCGATTGACGAACGAAACAATTGTTTTCAGCCGCTCGCTTTAATCGAGCGCTCGGCTCGGTTCGGAAACCGAGTCCCGGCTCGACTCGAATTTCGAGCTACTCGAATATTCGAGTACTCGAACAGCTCTATTATCTACACTTATTCAGACTGTTTCTTTATTCTTAAAAATGATTTTAATTTATGTTTGTTTACTTTAAATAATGATTTAGAATTTTAACATATAGTAAATCATTTTAATTACTGAATTTTTCTATAACTCAATCCCGGGATAAACTTTAAAAAATCCCGCAATCCCGGGATAGTAAATAATGATCGGCATTGGATTCCCTAATTACAGTCCTTTGTATATATTTCTATTTTTCTAGTTCTTTTTTTTTAGTCGGTAAGTCTAGCTTGTAATATAGTCTAGGATTAGTTTAAAAGGATGACTGAGTGGTGGGTTTTTATTTGCCTCAACCCGAGGCATCGTGTTTCTCACTAATGTATATCACTAACTGTGATACTTAACGTTTAATATGGTAATATTACGTCGGACCCAAAGGGCCTTCTTCTCCTAGTGTTATATATTGGGAAACCTAGAATTTCTATACGCTAACTAGTGACAGAAAATTGAACTACAGAGAGTAGGTCGAAATCCGTCGAAATCCATATGATTATCAGTGTTTATATAGACATGTTGTGAAAAACGATTATTTTTAAATTTTTTTGAACACTAAATCTTTACTTATTCGATTAATAAATACTTATTTGGAATGTTTGGTGGGATCCGGACCTACTTTCAATAGTTTGCCAACTTACCACCACAGCGCTGAAATCTAAGCCACGCCTCCACTAGGATTCCCAATAGAGATATCGGATATCTAAGAGTTTTCGGGGCTCACGAACAATTAGATATAAGTATGTTACTGTACGGCAAATTTTATGTTTTGTTTAATGGTTCGTTATACTTACATAAGTGTTCCTAATTACTCTAATAAACAATCATTCAAAAACAAAAAGCCAGTAGCGCGGAGGACCCGAAGATCGTGGGTTCGGGTCCCATCGCCCGAGGTGCTTTTTTTCCGTAGTTCTCAATCATATAGGAATTTCGAAACCTATTCCTACAATATTATATAATAGGGTAAAGGCAGGTAATATGGAACAGCACGTAATATGGAACTTCATAAAAGTTCGATAAAAAAATAACTAACTCTTCAGGCAATTGTGTACACTAGATCCCTAGATACAATAGACGATGATACTGACAATTGGGCATCAGTCGGGCATCAACCAATGAAAGAGAAACGTTTCAGTAAAAGTTTCAGAAAAGTGCATCAAACAGTCAAATATTGTAGTGAAGGTATGTTACAAGTTTTATCATTAAATATGAGTGTTATTGATTATTCAACAATAGTTTACCAATAAAGTTACTTTCGTCTTAGTATAATTCTTAATTTCTTGTCGGAACATGTGTGTACGTAATATGGAACATACCGAGTAACATAAATGAAGTTGATAATGACAATGACAGAATGCTTATTTTGCGATGGAAATTATAAAAATAATGATAATGAAAAATAGACCCAATGTATTCGCTGCTTTCAATTGGCACACAAAGAATGTGGGACTTCCGACGTATTATTCACGTGCCCAAGTTGTAGGAGACGCAAAAAACAGAAATAAATTCCAAAAATCATGTATATTTATTTATTTATATTTTATAATTACTAAATCTTCATTTGTGGTAAAAAGAAAGAAAAGATTTTTGAGTTTTCTGTACAATTTTCCTAGGTGTTCCATAATAGGACCCATTTATTCGAACAGCCGATTTTCACTCTTTTCAGTTTTTTTACTATAATTGCAAAACAAATGGATTTTTTACATTAGACTACCTATGTAAATTTGATTATGCATTAGTTCCTTCGTCCCTTCATGTCAGTTTTATTAAAAAAGACAAATTCCGCTACTTTTGACAAGCTTTTGAAATCAGATGTTCCATATTACCTGCCTTTACCCTATACCTTAGCGAGAAAGGCAGTTAAAGACGCATTATTATTATTATTATTATTATTATTATATCTGCTGAGGTATACTTTCTGATGAGTCCAGTAGCAAGTCTAGGGAAGTTCACCCAAAGTTTCATCTTTCCTCAGCCATCCTTCTCCCTGCATCTTCACTTTCACTGCTTTCGTTCGTCAGAAACAATATCCCGCTTCAGCGTAACGTTGAACGGGATGAATAGCATTGCACCAACGACTCCCATCTCTTTAATTCAGCAAATATCCTGGCCGCAGCGGAAGGAGACACGCAGAAAGCCTACACTGTTGCGTGCTATCGCGGCAGAAATATCATCGATGAGAACGGGCGTCGTAATTCGCCGCTAATCACCAGGTATACACGGTGTGGGAGGCGGCACCGCGGGAGAATGTCAGTGAAAGTCTATCTCGACGATCGTTCCTACGATGATTGTCGACCCACGTGTTCTCGCCGGCACGACAATCGCTTCCTGATGAAGCGAACGACCCATTCGATAGCGGTAAGGAGGATTCCAAAGCGTTTAAGAGGATCCTCGATCTGTTCTTACTACCGTCACGAATATACGAGCGGCTTAAAAACAATAATACTGCTTTCTAAACGCCATTCAATCAAAATCACGAAGCTTCTTAACGCGTGCCTCGTAATAATAATTCCCGGCTGAGTTTCCTTCCTTGCCGGATGCAGCAATAGGCATTGTTGAGCCTGCAAAGCGTTGGTACTTTAATCCCTCCGCGTAAATCTGCTGCAGTAAATTTAAAGCTGTTTCTATTTGGATCGTGTCTCATTAATCTCGAAATGTATCATCAAGAATTCCAGTTTCTTTCTTTCGACTGTTTAGTAAGTCCAAGTAGAAACTTATCCATTACATTTCCCTGGAATCATGAATAAAAAAAAACAACCATAAAGTAGGTTTAATAAATCGTTAAATGCTACCCAGCAAGATGAATTTATGGAGGAAATCGCGCAACAAATCCTGCTAATATAGACCTCTAAAAAGTAGCAATAATTAACTGACTAAAACCTCCTTGATCACCGCCAATTAGCATATATCTGCAGGTATCTATAATTGCCGCAAGCAGCAGCGTTTAGCCAAGTGAAAAATAGCGATCGCTCAAAGAATCGGGACACTGATTATCGCATATTAAAACTTAGCATTCTAGCAGCGCGATAAGGTCAGAACGGATCCCCGTGCGAGCGACCCACCGCGCCTGATCGATTCCCTCTCGCGCCCTGCCGCGAACGTGGGCCTGAAATTCTCCCCCGGATTCGGCCGAGTTTCCGTAAAAGTGTCGATAACTTGTCAGGCCAAATTGATACGTTTCAGGCTGAAACACGATGCACATAATTCACCGGCACAGATAGCCGCGACTCGATCGATTCGATAGCGTGGCAACGGCCCGCCGCTGCATTTGCAATCGATCTTGATTTATCGGTCCCACCGATGGACGCGAGTGCGCGGCCGCAATTTGCATCGGACCACACTGCGATTTGTTGCGCGGCTCCCCCCACCCCGCGCGGCGCTGATTTATGGGAATAATTAGAAAACGAGTTGGCGCGGGCCCGCGAATTCGGTCCGCGCCCGGCGTCCCTGGCTTCCCACCCCTCTCGGGCCCGCTGAAAAACGCGCGACGACTCGGAGGCGGCCGAGGAATTGGTAATCGCGCGCGCCTATTAGCCAGCTATAAATAGCCCGGGTATTAGTAGGTGCAACAAAGGGATGCCAGCGAAGCGGCCGTGCCCATGCTAGAGACCGCGAGTTTCGCGTGCGCGAGAAGCGTGCGCGCTCGCCCGCGATTATCTTCAGCGGGGCCCGACGCGGTCCGCGCTTCCAGCCAGTGGCCGGTGTACGTTGTAGGCAAGCAGGCAGTCAAGGTGGGCAGGGTCAGGAATTCCTAGGCGTGCGAGAGTGTCTGGCACACATCGCCACGTCGCGCAGCCCGGAAACCAGCCAGAGCTCTCTCGAGGCCGTTCGCCAACGGCCGCAAGGACGTTGGCGCTGGTCGATGAGGACTCCTAGAGGCTGGTCAGATCCTTCCTTCGTCGATATAGTTGCGGGATGGATGCAGCGGCGTTGGTAAGGTGTGTAGGTAGGTATGGGTAGAGGGAACAGTTTTTAATTATCGCGGGAGGAAAGGTCGGGGTCGTTTTCGGAGTTGTTGCAAGGGTGTTATTTGCTTGAGGAGTAAGGTAGTTGACCTAGTCGCCGATCGGTTTAGGCCTAATCGTCGATCAATTAAATATTGAGATTTTATAAGGTTTTTGAACAATATTGTGATGATATATGTAGGTAAAGACTCTTAAATATTAACTTGCAATTTTGTCCTTTACATAATATTGTTCAAAAACCTTATAAAATCTCAATATTAATTCAAATGATCGACGACTGGGTCAACTACCTTATTGTGACTAGTTGTAGAGTTTGGAGCGTTCTTTCGATTATTGCTAGGGTTTGCTACTGGGGTTTGCTCTGTTGTAGGCAAGGTTGTTTAACCCTTTCGGCCCTCTTGGGACACATATGTCCCAGTGAATGTTTATGATTATCTGTGGAACAATACGTGCCACATACGTGCGTTGTTTTATTTTTTTTTAGTTAATCTGACTATAGGGTGGAACCACCAGTAGTCGACCACTTTCAGAAAAACATTAAAAATAAGGTTTTTAGAAGTGACAATCTTTTGAACAGAGTGTAGATAGAATGCAGTTAGAGTGCAGTTATAGAACTGCACTTTGTTGAAAAGATCGTGACTTCTAAAAACCTTATTTTCATGTTTTTCTGAAAGTGGTCGACTACTGATACATGGTCGACTACTGGTGGCTTCACCCTATACTACTATCTTTGATTGGCAATCATAAGGAGAAGCAACGTAGTAACGTGCTAGGTAAGTTTTATTTTGACAGGGTGTGTGGCTACAGAGTCGTATTTATAGAAATTTCGTGTTTTACACACGTAATTGAACAATTTTCTGATTTCTTTTTACGTAGTCTTTCAGTTTATAGTATGATATAACAGTTCTGCTAAAAAGTTTTTATATTATTATGTTTTTACTTATCTTATTGAGCATAGAGAACTGCGTATGCGTTTCGTCGACGCATATGTCCCATTAGGTATTTTCATACTTTGTTCTTGTTTCTTTATCACAAACAGTAAGATGTAATAATGTTATAAATACATAGTATGTATATATAATATATCTAAATATAATAAAAATACATTATATAACATTACCACAGAAGATTTGCAGTGTTTAACCCTGTTTAATTTTTCCGGGTCACATATGTCCCACTAAAAAAAAACGCTGGGACACAAATGTCCCAATTTTTAAAATTGACATACAACTGTCAAATTTGATCAGTACCTATCCGCCACTTAGTACAATCGATTTCTGCAAGAAAATATAATAAAATCCAGATGGAAAAATGTCGGGTCGAAAGGGTTAATCCGATTTAAAAGTTTAGAGACCTCTCCCATTGCTGCGACTGATACATGGTAATAACCATCCGCAAGAATATGGAGCGAGATGATGGGAACAGTTGGGGAGAAGATGAACCTTACCAGAGACGAGCAAAAATTTTGGTAGAATTCGGGCTTTCCCTCTCCTCCTTCTCCGCGGGAACAGCATCCCTTTGGATTCGCCGCGGACATACTGTTGGCAATAAATACCTGGGTCCAACATAATTCTCCAGGACGGCGCCATGCGTCATGCTAGATTGGTATCGGAGACGCGTTATCGCTCGGCGCGACTTTACGGTATAACCTTATACCTTACACGTGTACGGGAGAAGGGCCCGCCACCCTTCTCGCGTCTTTCCTGGACGTGGTTCCGACGGTACCCTAAAATATGTCCCCCGGCCGATGTATATTTTAGAGTCTGACGCTGAATCTAGAAACTAGACAAAAGACTCGTTGCCTTCCACGGGACATTTATCTTCCGGACCCTTCTTATCTCGTCTACGCAATGGAGCAAGCAATGTACCGATCATAATCAATACCGCCTTCAACTATCCCCGAAGCGATGAAACATAAACGTTAAAACTGGCTTTCAAATCGAAATCAAAGAAATCGGGCAGGATTGCCGAGGAGGCGGAATTAATTGTCCATTTGGGAAATCAAGCGCCTCGCGGGGACCAACGGAGGGCCGCAAGAGCGAGCCTGCGGGGCGATGGAATTCGAGGAACCCGCTTGCGGCCGAGCGAATCGGCGGAGTAGCAAAGGGTACCGAAACGCGTTCTTCCTCGGTCTTTGCAAAAGAACGGACCGCCGTCTGGCACGTTTTTCCAAGCCGCGGTTTACAAAAGCCGATGTCAGTTCCGCCGATAGAGAGATTCCATTGGTCCCTCTCTGCTGGCGCTGCCGAGCAATATCGACGAGCGACGATCTACCCAATTAGTAACCATCGCGAATTCCCATTAGCCCATGCGAACTATCGGCCAATCTGCTCCCTTCGAGCTCCTTTCCCGCCGCGTACATTCGTCACCGAAAGTGCACGGCAACTCGAGCCAGCTCTTGTTGCACAGCCTCTAACTATCGCGAGCCGATAGACCAGGCTGAATAGCAATTTTCCACGGCCTATCGATGCTTCTCGCGAAGCTCTCAATGCGATCCGCGCTGCACCTATGCACGGATTAATCGATAGACTGTGGGACAAGTTTATTTCAATTTGGCTTCGTTCGAAGCTATTGATATTCATCTACGTATCGATAATGAATCGTATTGACACATCGGTTAAAGTTTCTGCTCTCTGTTCAGCCTTCTGTTCTTCGACTTTTGCTTAAGAGTATACAGAATCGTGGCCGCGACAATCGAACGAGGAACATCGTTAGGGTATCCTCATATCCGAAATTATGTTAAGTGCGTTAGGTAGCCAGAACATTAATTCGCAGAGAATTAATACACAAATGTGTATTAAATAACTTCTAGGATTTTCTATTTCAAAATGATGCAAGTTTTAATAATGACACTCTTCTACCAGCACACGAGAGTCTGATTTTATACTTTTAAGTGGGAGACAACGCGAATGAAGAAACGCTTGCAAATTTAGAAGGAGCTTCTTCTAGAACCCGGCGAATCGAATGGAGGCGGCTGCAATCGATGGGCATCGCCTTGCTGTGAAGGCGGCTTAATTCCTCTGTAGTCGACAAAGCAGAGTGCTTCCCAGCGCAAGGTTCTCTTCGGCAACGGATCCTCTTGCCTCGGCAGATTGTTGACCGTGATTGCAATTAGTAACCCGGCGGGGGCCCTCTGTGCCTCGGAAAGACGCGTCTCTGCCTCCCTTTCTCGTGTCCTCTTTCTCTTCTGGCTAATACCTTTGGGCCCCCTTCTTCTTTCGGCCCTGACCGCCCCCGAACATGTCAACCGGCCTGCGCGGTTGAGAGTAGCCAGCGACGGAGGGCCAAGGAGACGACCGTAATGGACATTTGTTAGGAGAGAAACGGCCGATCGAACTTCTCCGTGGCTGGATTACTCGTCGGCTCGCCGGCCACGGGACATCGAGATACCGAATCTATTCCGCGTAATTACCTGGAAAGACGCCGGCTGCGCTTGCGGACGGCGTAACGTCCTCCACGTACGCGGCGAGAAGCCCTCTGCTCCCTGAATCGATGATCACAATAACGTCCTACCAAGAAACCTGCAATGGACTCTGTTGCAATCGATCCACTTGCCGCTTCGGCGTAGCCGGCGCACAGTGGTCCGTCTTGATGATCTAGCGGGACAGAAGTCCAAAATCATGACCATCCAAAATAAAAGAATCTTGGTCATACCACAAGCTACTGAGTCAGAGATAATAATAATAATAATAATAATTCTTTATTGCACAACACGCTTTACAGGATAGAACATATAAGAAGCGAGAAGGTTAAGAAAGAAAAGAAAATATATACATGAAAAGCAGTTAAGACAGTAGAGGTGTGCAAAAGGCGAAGTACAGCTGTTCGCTGTTATTAACCTTACCATTTAAATCTATCTAAATTTCTAGGTCAGGATTGTAGCTCAATACTTCCTCTTTCCAACTTATACCATAAATCAACGATACGTTAATTTTATGACGAGTTATGATCAAAAAAGCTAAGGGGTGGCAACCTGCAAGCCTCTCCCCTAATAGTGTACACAGAAAGCAAATGTTGACAGCCAAATAGCGTAACCTAGAGTAGGAAATTAACATCATATGTGTTTAAAATAATAATAACAATAGTATAAGAGTATAACTGATTTCGGCGCACAGGTTCGGTCAATTTTATAAAATTTTATAAAATTGACCGAACCTGTGCGCCGAAATCAGTTATACTAATTATTACGGTCCAAATTATATTTAAAAAAATAGTATAAGAGTAATAATAATAAGAGATTAAGTTGTTATTGCTGATTGGCAAAAAATAATGTCGCTGCGTGCTTGAAGGATGTGAAAGACGTTATAGAGCGAATTTCGGAATGATATCGGAATGATATGGTATGCAACTTTATACGTATTTCATCAAGTTTAGTAGCCGCTTAGTAACTGACTGTTAGAATGCGTCAATATCAATTATACATCAGAAGTGCCTAATTGTATCGCGATTTAAATTGCTAGTATTTTGAATAATCGATTGCAGCGGTACAATTAAAATGTAAATCGACCTTCAGCCATGAGTATTTTAATTTCTAACGAACAGAATTAAAATATAATTATAAAAATGATGGAATTTTTCAATAGCTTTCGTTGGAAAAGCTCTAGAGATCCGGGAACCTTATGGAACCTGAAATTTTTCGTGCCATTTTGTCCTATTTGCTTTATGGAGTACATATTCACAAGTCATAGCTGCAAATATTTGCAACTCTATATAATTTTTATACATAATTAAAATGATTCTATTTTCTAAAACGGTGATGTCAGGAGCTAAAATGTGTAATTCAGTCTAAATAACGTGATTGTAAACAATTTTTCTCTACAAAATACAGTTCATATTCGCTTTCTACATTTTAAGAAACCCTAAAATATGAATTTTGGTTTTAAAAAACCCTTGGTGAACGTTTTAAGGGTGGTAAAACAATGTGGGTGGTGCTTTTCAAACAAATAATAAACATTTTCACCTAACTGATGATTTATGTACGATCTGCAACTTTTGTCCCGGTAGATTGCTATTGGACAGACCACTGTGCGGCGATCTCGCGACTATTAAAAAGTGATTGAGTAGTTCAAGCTTGTCGTCATCCATTGTAAAAGCGACTACTGTGATTAGTGTTGTTAAAATGAGCTTCGAGCCGTGAGCTTCAAGAGCTCGAGTCGCGGTTTAAACCCACTAAAGGCTTGAACCTTGTAGCCGTGAGAGCTCGAACCTTTAAAGCTCGAGTCTTCAAGCTCGAAGGCTCGAGTCGTATAAATTGTATGTAGTGAAATGATGTACAAAGCTCGAGTTCCTCAACACGAAACTAAATGAAAATTATGGTTATCGTCAGCGTTGTGTACTTCGGTTCCCTCGACGATTAAAACAAAATCGGTTAAATCGCCTTTGTGATCTGCTCAATTAGCTTAACCGGTTAACTGGCACGGCCTTTTTTATTATTCGTGCCCAAACTGGCAACATCCAAAAATTAAGTGAATCACAAAGTTATTCCATTTGATCATATATGACACAGAATTGGCAAATTTGGCAAAATTGGCCAGATTTTTTTTGATCATATATGATACATTGACAGAATTGACCAGATTTTTGTTTGATCATATATGATACATTGGCAGTTAACCTGTTAAGGACTTGCTAACTTCATTACTATTAAACACAAAAGCCTCCAGCTTCGAGGCTTGATCCTCGAAGCTTGAACCTCGAGCTTCGAGAGCTCGAGCTTCATATGATATTAGCCTTAAAAGCTGAGCCTTTAAGATTAAAGTTTAAAGCTTTGAAGACTCGAGCTTTATACAACACTAACTCTGATATTCTCCTGATCGGGAAACACTAGCTCCATACCGATTATTCTCCCTTCATTCCACGCCCGTTGTGCAGCGTGGATTGCCGAGAGACTGATTGCCTCTTTATTAGGGAATCCCGTCGCAAATATTTTCTACGCCCGTAGATCTTATCTGGCCGTTGTGCCCGTTTTGGAAACTGGTCTGCTCGATAACTCACCGAGTCAACGTCTACGAGCAATAGCCGAGATTTGTCCGCCGTTGTCTTAGACTATTTTCAAAGGAATTCCTCGCGCCGAAAGGTCGACGGGGAGCGTTATCAGCCAGACAGCAAGCTGCCACGTTCCTTCGACCAAAATACAACCCACACGCGAAGGAGCGCGGCGGAGGATGTGGAACGATCGGCGCGGGGTCGAGAAATCGATTCGCTCTCGATACGGGCTCGATGGCTCTACCGCATACCGGCCGATGAAATATTGGAACGGGCTTTTATATGCATCGTTCCGCGGTAGTTAGCCTCCGTCAGGCCCCGAACACACGCCAGCAACTACGTGTACCCGCAGGTGCACACACGCGCTATGCGTAGGCAGCGCTGGTAACGAACAATCAGCGCCGCCCGTTACAACCGTGATTTTATGTTCCAATTTGCAAACGCGACGTTAAAAGCCCCCTCGACGTCGGCGTCATCGCGCTCGCCGTTGTCCTTCCCGGTACCCTCGCGGTGCATCGGCCGTGAGAACAGATTACCGGCTGGGCCCGGCGTTGTCCGATGCAAGATGCATCGTAACGTTCATCAGGAAAATAATATCGCGGACAATTAACGAGCACGGTTAACGCACGTGGCACGGGTACCGAGTAGTCGCGGTGGAAGCGGGTGCTTTTCGAGAGTAGATAATTTATATTCACTGAGGAAAAGGGAAGTTCTTGTGTTACGTATATGGAGCACAGATAGGGAGGTGTTATTAGATATTAGGGGATCTAGAGCTGTTGATTTTCTTTCTATAATAGGCAGTAGTTTGATACGAGTGTGAAGAGGCCAGGAGGATTTTAAATTAAGTTGTAGCGTCGCTAATATTTGCTTCTCATATGGGAGAGTTGCCTAGGGTAAAGGACCCAGTTATTGACACCTGACCAATTACTGTCACCTTAAGCTATTTTACTTAAAATAACGAATAAATTAACGTTTTAAAGTGATACACAAAAAGAATTATGTATTTCAACCTGTAATCTATACTACAGATTCTATACTATAGATTCTATAGTATAGATTATAGGTTGAAATACATAATTCTTAATTATGTATTTTTATATTATTTATGAATATTCTTATTTATGTATAATTATGTATTTCAACCTATAATCTATACTATAGATTCTATAGTATAGATTATAGGTTGAAATACATAATTCTTTTTGTGTATCACTTTAAAACGTTAATTTATTCGTTATTTTAAGTAAAATAGCTTAAGGTGACAGTAATTGGTCAGGTGTCAATAACTGGGTCCTTTACCCTATATTGTACCACTTAAGATATTTTACGTTATATTTCATATTTGGTAGTAATTTCAACGCAGATGACTATTGGATATTGTAGATTGATCTTTTAGGCACCTACTATTATATGCTTAACCTTTTGTTGAGAACAAATTAAATTGTTATTAATCTTTTTGTCACATACTGTAAAAGGTACGATTTAGGCAACCGGTCTCCAAAATCGTACCTATACATTACGTATATATATATATATATATATATATGTATATCGATCACACACAGGCCGTAATAACCTATTTATATGATATATGTACATAACATACGAGTTGTCAAGTTCTACTGGTACTAATCTAGTGGTACGATTTAGGAAATATGATCGATTTATTTATAAATATCAATTTAATCTTTATAATGAATGTAATATGTACTTAAATTGAATGTAAAATATTCTACATTAAACCCGCTTTTAGAAAAATACAAAACTGCAGGACAAAATTGCATTGTTTGATTATTATTATTAAAAATAAACTGGTAAAAAGTTACATCAGTCACACCTGATTTTTTAAATGTTTCTAGCACGCCCAAAATAGGGTGTAAGCTCATAAGGTTTCGTTTCTATTTCATATTTCGCATTTACATGATATTTTTATTATTAGATGCCGTTTATATTCTTTAATTACTGAGAAATTGGTGAGGTACGATTTAGGTGACCAATACCATATTCGCAACTCTCCCCTATCACGAGAGCCACATTGTTAACTTGAAACAGAGATCTCCCTGATCCTGCATTTAGCAAAACCACCTTTCCCTCCTCACAGCTGCCGCGCGCCTTTGAAGTTCAATACCAATTACATCCCGCACTTCTGATAATCGAAACGTTTTCCCAGGGGGGATGCTCTCGGGGCGCGTTGAATATTCATCGAACTGATCGAACGATCTCCGCGAGATCGGAGGACGCGAAACGAGGAACAAGGATGTCGTTGGAACAATAAGATCTCGCGACGCGGTCGGCAAAACGGTGAAGATGGGAGGGAGTTAGTCCACCACGTTGCGGGATATAATTTACATAAACCATAAACATCAGGATCGAACAATAAACGTAAATAATTACCTATATTCTTAAACTGTCGTAATAAATTCCGCGCATCCATCGTCCCGCGCGGATGGTACTGCTCTTCCTCTTCTATCGCGCTCTTTCAAACCTCGCAGCATCCGCCCTCTCCTTCTCGCACGCCGCTGCGTTCTTTTCCCTCCGCTATTTCGCTCTTTCCTCCCTTTTTTTTCCACTTCGGTAAATTATATTTTTACGAGGCGGGATCGAGCGCTGATTACGACGCGAGTTATCGCCGCCTCTAATGCAACGGATGCACGGGGAACGAGCTCGGCTACCAAACTGGATCGCCGAGATTATCCCTCCGAGAACTGTGTTAACGAAACTACTCTCGGGATCCGGGCCCGAGATCGGTCCAGTTCTATCGGCCGGGGCCTTTTTGTGCTTCGAGATACAATAACAGAGAACCGAGACGAGACATTCAGTGTGATCGGTCAGTTTAATATTTATTATTGAAGAGTAGCAGCGACGCCGAGTTTTTCCCGGGATTAGTTTTTAATTAATGCGTCGCCCGGCGTTGATTGGAGAACGGCGCGGAGCAGAGGCGGGGCACAAAGAAGTGAAATTTAAAGGAAACGCATTTTATCCGCCGCTCGCTTCGCATCACGTACGCGATCTGGAACGTATGGCCGGGGATCTAGGAATTCGAGAAAGAAACTTGAAATGTTGGCGGGACGAGATCTCGCAAGAAGTTCATCTACAGGGTGTCCCACGCAAGAGTGGACAGCGGGATATCTCCTAAAGTACTGGAGCTAAAAATATGAAAAAAATATGGCATGGAATGGTTCGAAGGGGCTGACTTATTAGCGCGGACGAATTTTTTTTTCGATTATTATTTTAAAAGATACGATGGTCAAGTTCGGTTTTTCAAATGGAACTATTTTTTCTGAAGAGCTGAGTTGATAGTGCGTTCCAAGACAAATTCAATGAACATTAATATATACACTTGATTTCCACTGGTTTTTGAGATATTGCGCTTGCAAATTGACTGATTTTCACTAGAAGACAGTGGACGGTCTTGCCGACGCCAGGGGTTCTCTTGCTTGTTGAAACCGATACGTACCTGCTAAAAAGGTCTACGCCAGATGTGGCAGGCCCAAAGGCTGGACAATTCTTTTCCGCCAGAAATGCTACTTAGGTAGGTACATCTGGGGTTCGAGAGGTGCACCGTCACTTTTATTTCGCACTTGCTTCTACGCTCGGATGGCCGGTTCTTTTTGGAGGGATGCAATGGTTAGGTTAGGAGGTGTAAAAGTTGCTAGACTAAATTTCAACTATAGGGCGCAGATTGTATTAGAACCAATCGGATTTGCATTCCTCACAAACGGCTGCTCTCTTGAAGAGGCCCTCTTCACAGCAATACCTGCTCCCCAATGCCCACCTTCTCTCGCATGGAATACGTTAACGCATGCTTTTGTTTTGATATTGAAACTCGTGTTTATACTGGAGAGGACCACGCGTCGACAGCGGGCTACCCCTTTTCTTCCTATGTCTCTCCACGAGGAGTATCGACGGTGGATTGTAGGAGCGTAGATGTCGGGATGCCAGTTATTGAATTCAGGAGACAATAGAAACACTTTATTACAAAACACACACGTGCTATAATAAATGATCGAACTTGCGCCCCACTTCGCGCAGATCGATTACAGGGTGCTTGGCTCGGTACGCCTAATCCGCCTCGCAACCGTGACGAGGTCAAGCCAAAAGGTATGAAGGGTCCTGGGGCCTTTTTCCGAAGAAAGCCATAAAATACGATGGGCACTGCGGGGTGTTGTCGTCCCAGCCACGGGATGAAATGCAGAATTACCCTGTTTCTGCTTCAGAAATAAAATAATTCCTTATGCTTTATCGCATGGATATGGAAGTGTCGCCGATGGATTCCTTGTGGTTTGCCGATGAAAATCATGCCAAATGTCGTGTAAATCGGACAACTTTTACATAGGGAATACAAATACATTGTGTCAAAGTAGTCCGATTTGCATGATATTTCGTATGAATTTCATCGGAAAAACACAAGGAATCCATTGGCGTCACTTCCCCTTCGATACGATAAAGAATAAAGAATTATTTTATTTCTGAAACAGATGTCACCCCTTGACTACGAGGCGCCGACCTCGATTTGCCGCGGTCGGCCGAGGACTCATACCTTTTTCCGAAAAAAGCCATAAAATTCGATGAGCACTGCGGGGTGTCGTCCCTGCCCAAGTGGTGACGGGCGTATATGCAGAACTACCCTGTTTCTGCTTCAGAAATAAAATAATTCCTTATGCTTTATCGCATGGATATGGAAGTGTCGCCGATGGATTCCTTGGTGTTTCCTGACGAAAATCATTACGAATGTCGTGTAAATCGGACAACTGTTACATAAGGAATACAAATAGCTTGTGTCAAAGTAGTCCGATTTGCACGATATTTGGCATGAACTTCATCGGAAAACTCCAAGGAATCCATCGGTGTCACTCCCCTTTCGATACGATAAAGAATAAAGAATTATTTCATTTCTGAAACAGATAGGTACAGGGTAGTTCTGAAGGTGCGCCCGTCGAAGGATGCGGCCCGATGCCCCGTAGTGCCTCACCCGATTTGTATGGCTCTTTTCGGAAAAAGGTAGGCATCCTTGGCCGAACACAGCGAGTGGAGGTCGACCCCCCGCAGTCGAGGGTGCAATGTCCATTACAACGTATTAAGAAATTCTTTTCTTGATCGTACCGAGAGGGAAGTGACGCCAATGGATTCCTTGTGTTTTTCCGATGAAATTCATACGAAATATCATGCAAATCGGACTACTTTGACACAATGTATTTGTATTCCCTATGTAAAAGTTGTCCGATTTACACGACATTTGGCATGATTTTCATCGGCAAACCACAAGGAATCCATCGGCGACACTTCCATATCCATGCGATAAAGCATAAGGAATTATTTTATTTCTGAAGCAGAAACAGGGTAGTTCTGCATATACGCCCGTCACCACTTGGGCAGGGACGACACCCCGCAGTGCTCATCGAATTTTATGGCTTTTTTCGGAAAAAGGTATGAGTCCTCGGCCGACCGCGGCAAATCGAGGTCGGCGCCTCGTAGTCAAGGGGTGACATCTGTTTCAGAAATAAAATAATTCTTTATTCTTTATCGTATCGAAGGGGAAGTGACGCCAATGGATTCCTTGTGTTTTTCCGATGAAAATCATACGAAATATCATGCAAATCGGATTACTTTGACACAATGTATTTGTATTCCCTATGTAAAAGTTGTCCGATTTACACGACATTTGGCATGATTTTCATCGGCAAACCACAAGGAATCCATCGGCGACACTTCCATATCCATGCGATAAAGCATAAGGAATTATTTTATTTCTGAAGCAGAAACAGGGTAGTTCTGCATATACGCCCGTCACCACTTGGGCAGGGACGACACCCCGCAGTGCTCATCGAATTTTATGGCTTTTTTCGGAAAAAGGTATGAGTCCTCGGCCGACCGCGGCAAATCGAGGTCGGCGCCTCGTAGTCAAGGGGTGACATCTGTTTCAGAAATAAAATAATTCTTTATTCTTTATCGTATCGAAGGGGAAGTGACGCCAATGGATTCCTTGTGTTTTTCCGATGAAATTCATACGAAATATCATGCAAATCGGACTACTTTGACACAATGTATTTGTATTCCCTATGTAAAAGTTGTCCGATTTACACGACATTTGGCATGATTTTCATCGGCAAACCACAAGGAATCCATCGGCGACACTTCCATATCCATGCGATAAAGCATAAGGAATTATTTTATTTCTGAAGCAGAAACAGGGTAATTCTGCATTTCATCCCGTGGCTGGGACGACAACACCCCGCAGTGCCCATCGTATTTTATGGCTTTCTTCGGAAAAAGGCCCCAGGACCCTTCATACCTTTTGGCTTGACCTCGTCACGGTTGCGAGGCGGATTAGGCGTACCGAGCCAAGCACCCTGTAATCGATCTGCGCGAAGTGGGGCGCAAGTTCGATCATTTATTATAGCACGTGTGTGTTTTGTAATAAAGTGTTTCTATTGTCTCCTGAATTCAATAACTGGCATCCCGACATCTACGCTCCTACAATCCACCGTCGATACTCCTCGTGGAGAGACATAGGAAGAAAAGGGGTAGCCCGCTGTCGACGCGTGGTCCTCTCCAGTATAAACACGAGTTTCAATATCAAAACAAAAGCATGCGTTAACGTATTCCATGCGAGAGAAGGTGGGCATTGGGGAGCAGGTATTGCTGTGAAGAGGGCCTCTTCAAGAGAGCAGCCGTTTGTGAGGAATGCAAATCCGATTGGTTCTAATACAATCTGCGCCCTATAGTTGAAATTTAGTCTAGCAACTTTTACACCTCCTAACCTAACCATTGCATCCCTCCAAAAAGAACCGGCCATCCGAGCGTAGAAGCAAGTGCGAAATAAAAGTGACGGTGCACCTCTCGAACCCCAGATGTACCTACCTAAGTAGCATTTCTGGCGGAAAAGAATTGTCCAGCCTTTGGGCCTGCCACATCTGGCGTAGACCTTTTTAGCAGGTACGTATCGGTTTCAACAAGCAAGAGAACCCCTGGCGTCGGCAAGACCGTCCACTGTCTTCTAGTGAAAATCAGTCAATTTGCAAGCGCAATATCTCAAAAACCAGTGGAAATCAAGTGTATATATTAATGTTCATTGAATTTGTCTTGGAACGCACTATCAACTCAGCTCTTCAGAAAAAATAGTTCCATTTGAAAAACCGAACTTGACCATCGTATCTTTTAAAATAATAATCGAAAAAAAAATTCGTCCGCGCTAATAAGTCAGCCCCTTCGAACCATTCCATGCCATATTTTTTTCATATTTTTAGCTCCAGTACTTTAGGAGATATCCCGCTGTCCACTCTTGCGTGGGACACCCTGTAGATCAAAGGCCCCGTTGACCCTCTGACTGACGAAACGCTGGATTTATTCCGACGCTCTCCTTTACCTTCTAAACAAACGGAGCACGTATACACCGGAAGAAGTAACGGGGAGGCGCGTATTTGGTAAAAGAGAGACGGACGAATTACAGTTAAGGACGGGCGACGACAGTGCCTGTGCAATTTTTATACAGAAGTTTAGTCTAATTAAGGGGGAATCCTATGTTTTCGGCTAAAAACATAGCAAACTTTGGGAATCATGTGAAATTTGGACCATGTTTTTATGCATCTTTGAAGAGGTTGCATTGTTCTTTTTATTAATTTTTAATAATAAATATAGGAGTTATGCATCGTCGTCCGCTGATGCGCATAATATTTATCTTCCAGGTAATCTTAAACAGAAAATTGAAGCGGTGTTTTACTTTAGACATATATAGACGTAGCATCAGTCTGATGAACCAGAATAAAAAAAAATTGAGGAAGGTGGTGAGTTTTCAAATCAAACGATAATATTTACTATTCGCCCCTTAATCAAAATTCGCGAATTTTCTTCTATAACAAATATACATATATAATCCCTATATTTATTATTAAACATTAACAAAAAAACAATGCAACTTTTTTTATTATTAAACAACTTTACTGCACAATGTCTTTATTGCACAACACAAGCGGAGAACAGCGAAGAGAAAGTAAACAAGAACAAAAGCAAAGGCGAAGTTCAGTCTGGGACCTTTTTTTTAACTTAACCTAAGCTAAACTTCTTCAAAGATGGATAAAAACATGGTCCAAATTTTAGACGAATCGAATCGCTAGTTTCTTCTAAAAAAATCCCAAATTTTGCTATGTTTTTAGCCTAGAAACTACGATTCCCCCCTTCAGAAACTAATGAAATCGATCTCGCTGCTGTCAATTGCAAATACTTCGCGACACTGTGTCGATCACGGGGACCTGCCTTCACAGAAGACACCACCGACGATGCACGCCGAGCACAAGTTGAAGGATGTCACGGAGGAATCGTCGGTGAACCATGGCCCATTTGCAATTCCGAATTGTTTTGGAAACTAATTTCTACGTCGAGGAGAGCAGTCTGGCTGTGCCGGTGCGGTTACACTGTCATGTACAGATCCTTTCTGCGGAATGAGATTAGTTCTAGATGTTCGTTACAATCGCGTCGGCTCGCGTTACTTCGTTACGACAACGGAACACCCGTCAATCTCACTGGGGAGTTCACTGCCTCAGCCTGGGACGAGTTCCCAGATTTTTACTTATTCGAGGAAGTTATTCGAGCTTGATGGAAATTTAGATTGAGATAAAAAAAGGGTGGAACACCCTCTATTATAAGTTAAATCGCGTGTCCAGAGACTGCCGCGGATAAATCAGGAGGGCGTGATTAAAAATGTAACAGAGAACTGAAACAAACTTCAAACTGACTCCCATAATTTTTATTTGCATGAATAAATCCGGGGAAACCCGAGAGTGTCGGTACACCTAACATAAAATGGCTAATAAAACTAATAGGTGCCGATATTATTTATTTTATCAGAATAAACCCAACATCCAACTGTTTGACTTCTAGAGAAGCAATTGTTCTGCACTTAGGGGCAGGGGAAAGGTGGAAGAGTTCATCATCGGGGATACATGATCACATCAGTTTTTTAATTAATATATTGGCAATTTGTGACTGCTGCCACGCTATGGTGGTAATGTTTGCATTATCGCTTTACACAACACTTTATGTTGCAGTTTTCTTTCGGGAGCATAGAATAGTGCAGTTAGAAGTTTCGATCTTATTTGCAGCCAAAAAGTAAATATTTCGGTCACCTTATTCTTCCTCCTTTTCGACTAAATGTTGCATTTTTAACGATTTAAAATATATTAAGTAAAAACAGCCATATCTGGTCTATTAATGCTATTTATTGATTGATCTAAATATTTAAGGTAAATTTAGTTTTTCACCTTTTTCAAATCCAGTGCATTGAGGGAGCGACTTGATCAGTATGTGAGGTGGGATACTTGAACAGATGAAAAAGCTCCAGAAAAAACCATAGAACGGCTAATGAAGCAGAAAAATGCAGCAAAGAAAGTGAGAAGGAAAATCTTTTCTTCGTCATCATCTGAATCAGATGAAATCTAATGAAATGTCTTTTAAGACTGCATTTATGTTGTTTTATGTCATTCTTCGGTTTTATTTTTTCAGTAATTTCTTCAAGTTAGTTACAGCTTAATTTCCATTTACGATATTCCCTTTATTTCATATTATTAACTAAGATAATAAATATTTTTTAAAAAATTAATGTGTTATTCACTCTTAAAGTTCACTGATCAAGTCCCCCTAACCTTTTGATCAAGTCTCCCCTTTAGTGGGGACTTGTGCATATCGTCACTGCCGGAAAATGTTTAAATTCAGTCAGTAAAATTATTTTTCAACTCTCAAATTTCTAAAAGTATATTGAGAATACTCTAAGAATCACAACTCAAGTAATTAAATACAAACAAAGCAAACCATTATTATTAACTTAATAAAATAGCAAAACTGTGATCAACTATCCCACATTTCCCCTACCAGATCCAAAAATGAAAAAGCAGGGCAATCTACATAGTCTGAAATCGTTTGAAAACTTACCCGCCTTACCCACGCTTATCCTACGCAGTTAATCAGAAATGTATAAGAACCTAAAGAAGGAGGATGCATTAATCTCCTACACGATGTATCTCCCAGTAATATGTATTCCTTCCTGATTTTCTATTTTCCAATCTGAATCGCAGCCGGAGAAACGAGCATCTGAATCTATTCAAATCCAAGCGCGCATCGTGTCTAGAAAGTCCGGACGTGATCGACCCAGCGTATTCTACGAGTGTAAATCAAGCGCTAAACTAATTCCGGTGGTGGAATCGAAGGGGCCCGCAGTGTAATCAAACTTCCGGGCGCGGAGCTGAGCGGAAACCGCGGACACAGCTTCAGCAGCCAGCGCTCCCCGATTCCTATACACTCCTGTACCCTGCGCGTGACAATTACTGATGTAACAAACTTCCCGACCGCAATTACACGTTATGGAGCGACTGCGCGCAACTTTGATCGCGCATTTACTTACCACGGGGTGGATCCAGCGTGTCGTCTGTCTCTCCCTGTAGCAGCTAGTCCAGTGGAAGGTCCGGCGATCGATGGTGATCCATAAAGATGAAATAAGTATTCAGCCAGGCGTCCAGGATACTTTGCCGCCGGCCCCCGTAGAACAGCGTGTTCGTGTTGCTGTCTTGTCGTGGAGAAAAGGAGGAACGAGGGGAGCAGAGTTCGAGATCCGCGACAGCTCGAAGCGCTTACACGATTTATCTGGCGTGGCCCTGGGCCCGGAGTTCGATCGTGCCCGGCCATTAATCGATTAATCAATTAAGCGGCCGATTAATTATCGATGCTGAGCGCCGGTGTGAAGGCGGAACGGGCGAGGGGAAGTGCGCCGGTAATTAAATCGTCGCGTCGAGACCAATCGGACGCGCTCGAGGGACCCCGACGAGAGGCCACAAATGATTTTGTCGTAACGACGTCGAGCACCCTGGACCGACCCTGCCCGGCTAATTAAGTCTTAGTCGGTATCCGTTCGTTTCTTTTTTCGCCGGATGATCGCTCGGCCGCGAACCGGCTCGAAACTCACCACTTCAAGGCTGATTCACACGAGGCGACACCCTACGCTCCGCGGGCGCAGCCTCCCTCCCCCGAGTGCTGGTAGCGTACATTGAAATATTATCGCGCCACGGTATCTCCGGTACGCTCTTGTTCTAGCCGGCCATTTGCATGTCTCTCATTTAACCGAGCCGCTGGAGCTGCTGGCCTTTTCTTGCGCGGATTCTCGTTTCGCTTCGGCGTTCGCTCGCTCCGTACGCGCGTTGCAGTATGGCAGCGGGAAGGGGGTAAAGGGGGAGTGATATTTTTAAGGGGGGTGGTAGTGATAGTGACAATGAAAAAGATTTGTTAATTTATATCGGATACTTTTATTATCGCGTAGGCCGTAGGATTAAGGACCCAATTACTGACACCCAACCAATTACTGTCATCTTAAGCTATTTTACTTAAGGGGGAACACCACTGTGAAAGTTGAAAAAATTTCGATTCTTTTTTTTCACTTTCTTAATGTTTAACTCGTCAAAAATAAGGTGGTTGACCCAGTTGTCGATCGGTTTAGACGTAGTCGTCGATCACTTAAATATTGAGATTTAAAAGGTTTTTGAACAATATTGTGATGATATATGTAGGTAAAGACTCTTAAATATTAATTTGCAATTTTGTCCTATACACAATATTGTTCAAAAACCTTATAAAATCTCAATATTAATTCAAATTATCGACGACTGGGTACCGATCGACGACTGGGTCAACTACCTTACTCTCTGAAAATTTCAAGTCGATAGTCGAAGAATTTACGAAGATTCCGTGCATTTTGTGAAACGCATCACGCTTACAAACGCATTACAAGTCAAACTTTAAACGCGATTTTCTCGAAACGACATTTTTCTAACTGATCGAATCCATAACTCTGTCAATTTTTATCCGATCGACTTGAAATTTTCACAGGATCTTTAAAACAAGAGTATCTTCAGTTGTACGTACGGATTTTTTGATCGAAAACATATTTTTTGAAATACGCTCGAAAAACTATCCATTTTTTTGCGGATTTTCGAAACTTTTTCTTCCCAAGCGCACCATTTTTACAAAAATAATTTTTTTTAAAAATCCGTACGTACAACGGAAACTACACTCATACCGATTATATTAAAAAAAAAATTGATTTCAGAGTTGGCGTTCCAGAGATATCGTTTCGATAAGCGACCTATGTTTTCTTGTGAGGGGTGTAGGAGATTAACTGTATATGGAAATCTATGCATGTTTTTCTATTACTTTTTTTTATAGTCTCTTCAGACATTGTACTAAAGATAGGTAATAACAATTTTATAATAAAACTGTAAGTTATTCCTTTAAAAAATCTGAAAAATGGGCTCATTTTTCTGGCCGTCACAGTGGTGTTCCCCCTTAAACGTTTATTTATTCGTTATTTTAAGTAAAATAGCTTAAGGTGACAGTGATTGGTTGGGTGTCAGTAATTGGGTCCTTTAACCTATGTAGCATAAAAAGAGTTTGTGAGAATATGCACTGAGGAAAAAATTTTTAAGTTTTGAATGTGCCTAGTTATACAAGAAAGCTATCAACTCTCAAAATGATAAAAATTAGTTAAACGCAGTATGGATTCCATAATTGAGGAGCTCACTGGAAAACAGGCATACATTTTCGTTTCTTAAGGATTCATCATTTTTTTCAAAAATAATTATTATTATTTCAACCTTATTACTCTTTAAACGAGACAAGAAATTTTACATATTTTTGAGAACTTTGTATTTCATAGAAGTCTATGAACATTAAACTACAAACTGTTATATTTTTAATAATATATAAAAACAACAAATACGAACATTTTGAGGTAAAAAAATCATGAAACGGTGGCATGTGCCTGTTTTCCACTTGGCCCCTCAATTGTGTGATATTTATTTTGTAAAAAATCAACCCATAGAACAACTCTTACATTATACAATTATTAAAACTACCAAGCCATAGTTCCATTTTAGGTTTAAAAAACACAAGCTACATTTAAAATAATATTAGATATCCTACTCACTATTACGTACTAACCCATTAAAAAACATTGTGAAACAATAACAAGAAATGAAATATACCCAATAGAAATAAAACTACTTTTATTTAATAATTAAAATCTTCAAACTAAAATTACTCGGTTTCAGATTAAGCCGATATTGTCCCCGATTTCTAGCCACCTATACCTATTATTATTTTAAAATAATTCATTTAATATGTTTCTTTCTATTCAGCGGCTGTGTTACAGTTGCCGTTGCACCTGCTTTCAGGTAGAGGTGAGAACCACTGGCAGAGAAGAGTTGGACGAGAAAGGGCCGATCGTGACGTCGTAGTTGCAATCTGGCTGCCAGTATCGTCGGCGTCGACTTTCGCGATAAGTACAACGGGAGACGATAATGCGAAAGAGCGACGAAAAATCTGTGTATGAGTACGCGCACACTGCGGGCGTGGGAACCGCAAATAGTGCTGTTATCGGGCCGCATAAAAGGCGATAGCGATTTTTCTCTTTGCACGCTTTCACGATCATCTCGAAGCGAATTACTGTCAATGAATGCGATGCCTGCCGACTCGTGAGAGCTTAAAAGTCGCCCTGGTTCCAGGCTCCCCGGTGGGCGACAGCCACGGCACACCTGGGAAGGGTTCCGAAACAGAAACGATGCATCGATTAACGCAGATGCAGGACAGGACGCTATTGTGTCCGGCCTTATCAAATCTACAATTATCTGTGCATCGAGATTTTCACGTGTCAACGAGTCCTCGACGTGATCAAACATAACTTTCTCACAACACAACCTACCTACATACGTATTTCTCACGTGTTTTTATTTTTATAAATCTTCTAATAAAATACATGTTGTGTATATTTTGGGTACATGTTGTGTATTACTTTTTAACGTAATTTTCAGTATGAGAAGCCTAAAACGATGTTTCATCGCATACGAGATATTTGGATAAATGAATTATACAAATAACTAAAAGAATGCAATGTAAAAAATGTTAGGTACGTAAGGAAGGGGAAGAGGGTGTTGGGATATAAAATCTTATGAATTCTACTCCTGGGGTCGGGGGTAAAAAATTTCTAAAATCACCGTTACGTAATTTAAGAACAGCCCCTATCCAACATAAGTTTCTATTGACGCTCTTAAAGTTGACCCATTTTTAAGAAGTCTTCAAGTACTTTTTGTTTTCATCTTTAGTTTTAATTATAGTTTAAATTTTAATTGTAGTTTATACGTAATCCTTCTTTTTTAGTTCTTCTTATTGTAAACTAAAGGCACGATAGCCGTAAAATAATAATAATAAAGTAGTCACAGAATATTATAGGGAGACTGGGTATGGATGTCTCAGTTTCTTATTTTGATATTTTTGTGGTTTATGGCTGCAGGAAAGTTGATTCAAACTTAGATTACTATAAACTACGTACGTCCGGCTGTATAAAAAATATTGGTCCTGTGGATTTTGTCAACCAGATTAGGAGCTAATTCACATTATTTGCAGGAACTATTTTGTGACAACATACCCCGAGGTCGGGTTGGTTGTCACAGTATCTGGATAGCTAAGTTTTGGAAGAAAAAGTCGATTCAATTAAGAAATTAATATAATTTTTTATTGTATTTCTCACCATATCGCGCTAGAGTGCGGTAATTTATATTATAATCCTTTGCAATCCCTCTTATTGTGTAATTGCCCTTTATAACCTCTCTTGCCGCATGTAACATTAATTCTTCTTATAAGTTTGCGGCATTATTATTGAGAACTGTTGTCAAACAAACAAGAAAATAATATCACATGATAGACACAGCAAATTACACCGGGATTAATAGTCACATGCGGCAAATACCTAATCCCAAATGTTCTGTGACAATTTGCCCCAAACCGTTAAATAATTTCATCATTGCATGTATTAAAAAGTTTAAAAAATGCAAAAAGATCATTACAGTAAGTTAGAAAAACTCTAAACTACGAGAATAATGCAACAATATTATAGTCAATACTAAGAAACAACCTATACTTGATACAAAATACAACGTAATTTAGTTCGAGCGCACGAAAACAAACAATGACACTGTGTGTCTCCGTGGGACTCCACAGCGACTTGTATGATGGTGGAGGCGGCGGCGATATGTTTACGCATCGCCAAGGTTTGTTAGTACATTCCTATTGTTTATAGTTTCTTTGATATATCGGTTGTGACAATCTACCCGTGTGACAACCATACCCGGTCTCCCCTACACCAAAAAGAATTGCCATTAACTGTAGGGGAGACCAGGGCAAGTTGATACGTTTCTCAGTTTTCAATTTTTTTCATTTTTGTTTGAATTAATTACTTAATAACAAATATGCTAAAATATACTTTAGTCCTTCCTCTTTAATATATTGTAAATGAAATGCTGAGAAAATACATACAAAATGAATGAGAAAATGTTATTTGGACGAAGGTAAAATGTATCATCTTGCCCCGCAGTGGGGTAAGTTATTTATATAAAACGTTATTCTGTTTTAAATTATTTTAATGTTTTATTGGAATTAATTATTTAATAACAAATATGCCAAAATATACTTTGGTCCTTCCTCTTTAATATATAGTAAGCGAAAACTTGAGAAAATTCATACAAAATGAATGAAAAAATGTTATTTGGATGATCAATTTGAAAGTATCAGAACTATATACTTTTTCTCTATAGAAACGAAAACAGTTAAAAATGGATTGCTAAAGTCAAGCTACACAGACGTACGCTAGATCGTAGTAAAGAATTGACCAAGAAGATTCACATACAGTGGGTACAGAAAGTATTTGTACACCCTTTAAAATCGCATAACTTTTTTCAAATTAATCCAAACAACTTGAGTTTTTTTTAGAAGCTAGAGGGATTAGTTTGCTAAATGATGTGATTCGTGGTTTTAAAAAAAAAATGAACATGGTCGGAATAGCAAAAAAAGTAGTAAAAGTCGTTTTTGAAACTTTTTTTTGTGAGCCTGTAATGAAAATTCAAAAAACCCGTTTGTAGATTTCAGTAAGTTATCTGCGTGCCTAAAATTTCATCAAAATCGGTCAACGTTGCTCTGAGTTATGAACGCTTAAAGATCGCAGAACAAGGTCGAAAATCGCGGAAATTCCCGAAATCAGCGATTTTCGACCTTGTTCTGCGATCTTTAAGCGTTCATAACTCAGAGCAACGTTGACCGATTTTGATGAAATTTTAGGCACGCAGATAACTTACTGAAATCTACAAACGGGTTTTTTGAATTTTCATTACAGGCTCACAAAAAAAAGTTTCAAAAACGACTTTTACTACTTTTTTTGCTATTCCGACCATGTTCATTTTTTTTTAAAACCACGAATCACATCATTTAACAACCTAATCCCTCTAGCTTCTAAAAAAAACTCAAGTTGTTTGGATTAATTTGAAAAAAGTTATGCGATTTTAAAGGGTGTACAAATACTTTCTGTACCCACTGTATATCACACACAAGGAGCTACATATATACAGTGTCGCGATAATTCGTCTGTATCAACCTGCCTCTGTATCAACTTACCCCGGTCTCCCCTATAATAGAGAAAAGGTTGGCATTCGCCACTTCGTTTCCCTTACTCTAAACCATAAGTCCTTGCGAGCCACGAAGCGCTAGTAACAGCGCGTTCAGAGCTCCAGGGCCTGTGATGAATTTCTCGCGAAATGTCTGACATTAAGCCACGACGAAGTTCAGCGCCCAGGGCGCGTGCCGCGTATATTTGTAATTCTAATGGTGAACATGCCCGCGCAGAGACTCTTCTGCTCTTCGGCTGGCAATAGCGCCGGTGGAATTCGGGGCTGAGGGCTCCGGGCCTCCTGCAAGCAACCTTCGCGCGATAGGTTGCGTTACACACAACCCCGTAAATGGTCCAGGACGTCGACGCCAGCTTTTTATCCCGGGATCCGCTTGAAAGGTCCCCCGCGCCGTTCATCAGTCACGTATTTATCGGTGCCGCGTTATCGAGTCGAGTCGAGTCACGGTCCACGTAATAACCACGCGTAATGTAAACATTGCAGCGACGTTAATAACCAGCTTAATATACGGGCATTATTATAAACGGCCGATATCTAACGACCACGTGTTCCGTAAAACGGTAATTTATTATATAGACGAAACCGTGTGTAATGCGCGGGTTTGTAACAGTGCTGTCCCGTCAGCGGACTCGGAATTATTAAGTATTCATATCACGAGAAACGTAATCAATGGCCCGCAGCGCCACGATTCGGCGCAACGTAACGTGTGGGAATATTCGCGGTTCACGTTTTTCAGCGGCTAGCCGGTGTACGAGGATGAGCTTGGAGGCAGCTGCCCACGGCTGGCAGGCTAACGATGGAGGGCCCGGCGACCGTGGGGCCCCCGCTTACTCGCGATATTTAAGCCTCAAGCCCGGTCTACCGTGCGCCGCTAGTTCGTGATATATTTCTCGTGCTTAACGAAAAGACGTTAACACCGGAACGCCTTTGATTCCGACGCGAAAAATCGCGGTTTAAGTCGCCGATAAATAAAAGGTTATTGCGCTCCATTGAGCCAGCGGCGGGCCCCCGAGGTCCCCATAAGTGGGACAGCTTTACGCAAGTTTTTATATCCTTGCCATTGTCACGGGTCCCCGGGCCCCTCGGCTCCCCCCCAGCTTCGCTCATCGCCATCTTCCATTGGGCCAGTCATTGATATACGCCGACCGTAAAAGCGCGGCCGTGCCGCTCGATAATGCGAAAGAGAAAAGACGGAGGAGGAAGGGCGAGAAAAGGGCGACGAAGGAGACGAGGACAAGGCGGCGATGGTCACGGGTGGAACGTAGGAGCGGCGACATAAATAAGGGTCGTTGGTACGTGCGCTGGTATAACTGTTTTTCCAGCTGTATAGGTGTGTACACACTGCCCGCCACCGCCCCTCCTCGCGGTGGTTTCGTCGCGCGGTGAGAACCGCCAGAGGCGTCTTTAGCGTCGTCGTAGCCTCGAAGATAATGCCGGCTACTCTGCTCGCGCGCGAACGCGCTTGCGTTCCCCTCGCGTTCCCTTTAAACTTCTTGAACACTAATGTTGCCTCGCCGTCCCTTCCTTCCTGCCTTCTGCGAAATCACCGCGGGGCCGCGTAACCTTTAGCATTTACGACTGACAACGCGGATAATCGATGCATTAGACGCAACTCTATGCCGCGCGGCTTCCGACTCCGGATCGGTATGGATGGCTGTGCTGGGACGCTCCGCGGCGCGGCGCGCCTCTCCTTCGATTCACTTGTATCTGGTGTTTTGTACGTGTCGGCCGATTCGTTCGTAGAATTAATCCTGTCGCGTACCCTGGCGCGCCTGTATATTTCATTATGCCACTCGAAACGTAAACACGTATTAGTTCGCTAACGTCCACGTTGATGGAACATTCCCGTAATTGAATATTTAATTAAACTACCGAGGCGGCTAGCGTAGGATATACTAATCATCTCACGCGGAGCGATAAGTAATGAAAGTCGGCGAGACTTCTCGGATGGGTCTATGAAGCCCCGCGGAACGACGATTTATTTGAATTCCCGGCGACAGCGGCGTTCGGTAGGCACGGCTCGGAATTAAAAGATTATTAATTGTGTATATCGGGAGACACGCCGCGGGGGCCTCGGCGGAGGAGACCGGCGGGTAACGAACGTCAGGTTAGATTATCGTCCCCCGTGGATTTTCATCTGATTGCCGGGCTTATCGCGCCGACGATCGCCGTAATCTTACGACGTTTTTACCGAAGATCCCACGAACGGAACCGAGCGTGAAGCCGCGAAGTCCGTGGATGCCCACGGGTGGCACAGCCGACAACTACCGACAACTACCCACCGACTCTCTTGCTATCCTACTTTTTCTTCGTTCCTCTTCTTAGATGTAGTGTACTCACCTTTATCTGTATTGTAAGTCCGGGAGAGTTCGATTAGTTTTTGGAGAAGAAATTGTAGCAGCGTTGTTTTTCACTTTTTTTTGTCGTTTTATGCACATTAAAGGAAAGCTCAAGGAATTTGGGGTATATATGAATTATAGTGTGAGATAATTTCGAATATTTAGTTTCATTTTTAACCAAAAATATTGGCACTGCAACTGGTCGGTCTCACCCGCATGTCGGGGTTAGACCGTCCACCCACTACGGGTGAGACCGACTTTGAAAAATAACAAAAAGTGTAGTTTACAAAAAGTATAATACGCGAAGAAGTTAATTGATATGTTATTTCTTCTTCAGTTTTCCATGTAAATCGCAAACATTCTTGTACTTGGAGCATCTAGTATTATGAATCCAACAGCTTCAGTGTACACATTTAATCCAATCGTCGCTTTTTGAGATTTCGAAATAGTTTTCACCGCATCCCACGCATTCGTTTTCGTCCCAATCTTTTAACGACATAAGGTGGTTGACCCAGTTGCCGATCGGTTTAGACGTAGTCGTCGATCACTTAAATATTGAGATTTTATAAGGTTTTTGAACAATATTGTGATGATGTAAAGTGTGATGTAGGTAAAGACTCTTAAATATTAATTTGCAATTTTGTCCTATACACAATATTGTTCAAAAACCTTATAAAATCTCAATATTAATTCAAATGATCGACGACTGGGTACCGATCGACGACTGGGTCAACTACCTTATCACTATCTTGTTGAATGGAATTTTCACTCCCTGAATCTGGAGATGGGTTTATAGTAAGAAAAACACATGTGGTCGGACTGTCCCATAATCAAGATAATTATCGACCACCTTGTCAAAATTAATTAAAAACGAATACATGCGTATTGTTAGGGTGACAGTGTTGTTTTATGCATATTATATCCCCCAATATAGGAATAGTGTAAATAAACTTACCCGTCTTTCAAATATCACCAGCACTGTAACTTGGGCTAAAAATTTTCAGACTCGCGTAAAGTCTTAAGTATTTCCTATAATTTAAATACGGATTTGTGGCAATGGTCAATGCAAGATCAACAACAAGCGCATTCATTTCATTTCAATGACACACAGCGCCCTATTTTGCGTTAGTCTTAAAATATCAACACTGGCCGGACTCTCCCAGTGGTCGAACTCTCCCGGACTTACCCTACATGACTCGCGCGTAATCGAATATTGTGCTGATATGAAAATTTTCCGTAAATATGCATCATATCAACTTGAGTACTGAAGGGCAGGTTCCGGTCTAAAAATCGATTTTTTTTATTTCATTTTTCGAATGTTCAACCTTTCAAGGATACGTATTAAATAGGATTTTTTGAAATTCGTAAAATTCCCGAGCTTATAGGCATTTGAGTAGCGGCAAGTGCATGGGTAACACCCAGCCACTTGGCGCTCGTTTGGACGCGTTTTTCTCGAGACAGTGTTTTTCGAATCGGTGGAACCTATATCTCGAAAAGTTTTTATCCGATTCGACTGAAACTTTTTTATTTTCAAGAATATACTTCTGGCTCGTGCAGAAACCAGTAAAAATTTTAAAAATTGTAATTGTTAAGGGCAGTAAAAGGAAGACAAATATAGGGGGAAAGTGATTTCAAACTTCAATTGTCATTCTTTTCTCAAATAATGCAATTTTTTGTCATTTTTACTGCTAAGTTCACGAGTGAGTTTCATGATTTTTAATAATCTGGCATTGTTTTTTATTTCAGACCAAAAGTTTAGGTGCTACAGGTTCCACCGTTTTAGATGAATTTTTTGGCGCCTCAACTTTAACGACTCTCCAGTGCCGTCTGCAATGATCAATTATAAAACAAAAAAATTGTTTCTATAGTTTAAGACATCCTTAATACAACGCAAGAAGTCCCATTAAATTATATGTAGTAGTTTTCCTTTAATTAATTCCTAAAGATCACCTATTTTTATGGGCGCTAGACCGGAACACCCACTTAAACGGTACGTAATTGTAGGGGAAAGCGGGGTAAATTCCGGCCACTTATATTTCTTTAAATAAAAACTGCATAACTTGACTCTGTATAGTACTACCACCTATTAATGTTGCGGAGAGCTATTATTAATGATTTCCATGACTATAGCAGTCTTTTGTTGTAAACAAATCCGGGAGTCTTCATTTCGCAACGTAACTTTATAACAGTGGTCGACTGTTAAGCAAATTAAGTTAGTACATGGAATAGACATGAATTATTACTACTTCCAAACTCACATTTGGTTTTTGGTGATATATAAATTCAATTCAGTGTATTGCTTCAAATATCTGAACATGAGTGACAAAAGTGAGGGGTAATTCCAGGCAGCTTTAACATTGCTTTTTCTGGCGTAGATGCTACGTACAAATCAGATCTTTTTTACAAAAAAATAGAGCACGATATTTGCTCCTTTTGCAAGGAATTCGGAAAAGGTGATGAAATGTGGTTCCGGTGCACAGTATGTAGTCAATGGACATATGAAGAATGTTCAGGATGGGACACCCCTGAAGAATGAACTTATGATATATGTACTAATTAATTTTAAACTAAAAAATAATACAATTTTGTATTAATTTAACAGTATTCCTATCTCTTTTATAAAAAAAATACATGTGGGGTAATTCCGGCCAAATGACTATTTTTGTGTTATTACTCCCAATTTTGTTACACCGTAAATTTATGCTTTCTCGGCCATATTAACAAATGTGTACCTTGTTAAAATTTTATAGCATTTACTGCTTATGTGACCAAAATTACATACTTTCCCCTAAACATGTAAGCCTGTGTCGTACCTGCTATCTTAGAAAGTCCTGCACTTCTCCCCTATCCCATCATCCCCCCTCTTACTTTCCGAAGCCCTTAAAAGCCACTAGATTTCCTCAGTCACGCCTATTACTATTCCGAAAGCCACCAGTCTCGGTCACAAAGTTCAGATCAAAACAGTCGAACAATGACTCTTAATTTAGTTTAATCAATATATTATTTAAAAACGCTAATTCAGTTTATCCCTGTATCCATTACACATGCTGTTATTCCACTTCCTATGGAAAAAGTCTACCGTAATGAGAAGCAACGCGTCCGCCGATCGCAAACGCCCGGGCGAGGCAGAATCGGCGCGTGGAAACCTTCGAAACTCGTTGAACTCTCTTCGTGTCCAATTTCGCCAAAAGCACCGCGAACCGTTACTCCGAGCTAGCGTCGGGTTACAATTTGAATTTCGTCGATCCACTCGGCCAGATCCATGAATATTTGAATAGATTTATTTTACACGGCAATTTTATCGCCGGCCGCGAGCGTACGTCTTATTTCCGTATTTTATGATTCTTTTTATACGCCTTGTAAGGTATTTAAATGGACAAATAGGTGTAGCGGGAGCGCCGTTTAGCTGCGAGTAACGAATTTTCAAATTTATTTGTGCGCTGAATTACGGCCGTAAATCGTGGTTACGGTGCCATCTCATGGCAGTGGTTAGTAGTTGCTTGGTCGATTGCGCGTGGGATAGTTGGTCCGAAAGTTCCTTTTTTTCTTATTACGCTGAAAGAGAAAATTGGAAATTTGGTATGCTGAAGGATAATGCCCAATGAAGCTACAAATGTGGAACCTTCGCTCGGGGCACCGAGTAATATTATGTTACACCTCAGACGTGCGTGGGCCAGGTGGAAATCCGAGAGGATAAACCGCGGTTAGTCGTTCAGATCCCAAAAATGCCACAAAAGCCACAGGCTACAAAGTCTCCTCTTTCTTTCTTTCTCTCTTTCTATAATAAAATTGACAATGCAACAATGAGTATCTTTTGTTACAGAGGAATCATATAAGTTTCTTTTTCTTTTTTAAGTTTCAATACGTTTTTTTGTTTAAAATGATACAGTAAATCAAATTTATATAAAACACTTAAACACATCTGTTTTTTTTTACATTTTGTAAGGAAACATTTCCTTGTTTGTCAACTTGTCGAGTCGACAGTGCATGAAGTGACAATATCGATAAATGGAACACGGTACCATGATAGGTTAGGTTTCTAAAATATCGACTGGAAATAAATAATATATTTCATCATAAACGATGTCGATGATTTCATATTTACGATCTCTCGGGATTATAAATAAACGTTAGAACTGCTTACTGTTTATTAATTCTTGAAAACCTTAATATGTTAAGGAGGGTCAATTTTATCTGCGTCTAGTATTTCGTAAGTCCGCCAGATGACGCCACAGCGCTCCTTTGGAGTTGAGAAACATGCAACTCAGCGATCTATTGTGCCGTGCGTGCATTTTACTGGTGCAGTTTTCGACGTGCAGTAAAACCCAAGAAAATGATAAGATAGTATCACGCGAGTCTCTATTGTTCTTGGGCCGTGACACACGGATTCTTCTTGACCATCACCATTTTCTGTCTTCTCATACACGCTATCCATGAAATAGTGCAAAGTATACTTTGTTTCGTAACGATTCTCTTCGATCTGGCATGTTCTCATCACGTCTCTACCACGAATCTTATAATACACGTAAAATAGAAGCACAGATCTTCTCAATAATAGGAAGATGAAACTTGAGGAAGGCTTACAGAATTTCCTCGTGGGAATATTTTTAGAGAGTGCAAGCATAAGTAATGATTCCTTGAAGGGTACATCAAAATGCGGAATTTTAGAGAAATCAGCTGTTGCTGGACAGAATACAGTTGCTGGCATAACGCCGGAACGAGCACTTGGGACAAAGTCAGCGCGCATGGGCTTTCACCAGAACAGGCTATAGCTCCAGGCTACGATCCTCGTTTTCTCTTCTTTCAACTACCATTCGCTTTTGCTCTCTTTTCCCTCCAAGAACATACGTTCTCTTGATCGCTCCCGTTTCTCTCTTCTTTGCGCGGACATTTCACCCACCGCTAAGATAAACTTCATATATTTCCTTCATCGATGATCAATACTACCACCACTAGAACACTCCATAAACTATCAAAAGCATTTATCCCCTGTCAAGATAGTCTTTTAGTCGTCCCAAATTCGAAATTACTTCATTTAGATAAATTACTTAGTAGCTTACAACTTCAATTCGAAACATAACCTTAGATATACCGATAATTGCAACCTAATTACTCAAAGCAAAAGAGGAAAAGCATGAATTTAACCACATGCTACCTTCATTAAAAAACACATAAACTTCCAAAGACAATATACCAGAACCACCCACACAATCCCCTCTAATTTTTATCGTCCCAAAAGAATGATCGTTGATCGAACCCTCGAGCATCCATTCATCAACCTCTCCCTCTGACCCCGGATTCAGACCCAGTTGAATTTCCGGACTGACCGAATGCTACACCGTGTAGGGGCATGTACGGCGCATTTTCGAGACTTCGTAAACAAAGTTAGACGAGGCAGCGATAGGACAAAGCCGTCGGTGGACACGGGAGTAGGGGTGGGGTAAGCGAAAGAGAGAGGGCGGCCGTGAGTGTGCTAGTGACCAGAGAGAGAGAGAGAGAGAGACAGAGAGAGGAGGAAGGCCAGCGCGGGATGGTGGTGATCGGGTCTGGATCCGCGACTGGCACTACTGGCAGTTCACGGCTGGTAGTCAGCGTGCAGTCAGCCGGTTGTGGTCGGTCCGCTCGCGGGGGCCGCGCGACATGTTCCTTTCGTGTGTCTCGGCTCGCACGAGTTTCACCCGTGCCGTTTGAGATCCTGCGCGTCCGATCGCCTTTATCGCGTACCCTCGATTATTCGTACGAAACGGCCTGTGGTGGGTTCTGCGCAGTGGAGTCCCGATCGACGAAAGTGCAAGTGACTGCCCGTAAGGTCAGTGTGTGCGTAAGGACCGATCCTTTCCACCGACCCGGCGACCAGTGTGATAAAGTGAGAGGAACGCGCGACCTTGGGGAGAATCTCGGAGAAGACCTCCGCGGAGAGGTGACAGCCGGAGAAGCGACGTAAACGCAGCCACGGATGGTTAACGTGAGTACATACCCCATCCCCGTCTCTCGCTCGTAGCCGAAGGAATCGATCGCCAATCGAGATATTCAACTGCTCGCGAGTCGCGACTAACTGGTTGCGGGTCGAAGCTTCGACGTATCGTTTCACCAAACTGTATCGGTGTGCATTACAGTTTTGTAGATAGGTATCTCCTTAATGCGTTCGTGTGGCTATTTAGTCTGTAATTGAACGAATCGAGTGTGAGAATGGATATGATCGCATGGGGGTTATGTTGGCTTCTTTTGCAGGAAACGTTCGTTGCGATCTCGTGATTTCAGTACTTTTTGTCACAAAGTCTGTTGGAGGCTGGGAGTAGACCTGTAATTATTCGAATATTGGAATACTTAGGTTATTCGAATATTCGTTATAGCCTTAGCTGGGAGATATATCTCTGTTTCTTTGTTTCTTTGGTTCGACCAGTACATTTTCTTAGACTTGACCTCGAGCTTTCATAGCTTCGATGATGAAATGCTACATAACAGCTAACACCAGGTACACTAAGTCTAAGCTTCAAAGTATATTTTGATTCAATTACATTGACGTTAATTGCAATTCCGTAGACACCAATCTCTCAAATCAGCACGCTCGCCCATTCACTTCGGTGTTGAATAGAAAATTGAGTATTTACTTGCCAGTTTCTTGCGCCATCCCCGCGCCTGATTTCGATGTAATGCAACAAAGGCAGTTAGGAGAGCCTGGAGAAAGTAGTCGGCGATACTTATGAAACCGTTCACGCCGTTTCCTACCAGACGAAAGAGACCAAAGACGAGAAATAAGACACCGGAGAATTCTATTTCAGCCTTCCGCAGTCGGCTGGCTTATAAATTGTTAATGGCTACTCGAACTGTTACCACTTCCTGGCCAGCGCACCCCTTCGAACCATGCGCGACGCCGCCGATCTTTTGCAAAGCAAATCCATCTGCCGCGTACCGCCTGGAAATAGAAGACGCCGCGGCGCGCGAGCCCGAAAAGAAATCCTGCGTTTTTCTCTCCACACTCCGGTAAACAATCTCCGTCTCGCGGACAAAAGATGTTGGCGCGCGCCAAGATTTCCCTTCTGACAGCGGTGGTGGTGGCAGTAGTAGGTCATTATGGAATTTCTAGCGAGGTGCGCCATGCTATGTGACCAGAATGATTTCTTTGCGTGAAAGTCACCCTGGAATGGTACACCGAATGCAGCTAGTGAAATGGAAACTATTTGATCCGCGCGGAATGCGAGCGCGAAAACATCGTAAATGGACTCGCGCCGAATTGTCGCGCAACCATTATCTGTTTCACCGCGGGTAAAATGTAAGTTGGATCGTTTCAAAGCTTTTCTTTTCCACGCAATCTCTAGATACTATCTGACCGGGGACAATTGTGTGGAGAATATTAAGATTGAAGATACGTGGATGCACATATTTGAAATACACTAGTGTTTAACGAAACACTTAAGCCGCGTTTACACTTGTATATAAAGCATAATCTACAAATGTTTACCTACCTGTTAGGACAGATTATAGATTGTAGGTACATTTTCAAGTGAAAGGCTCTAAATCTGTGTATTTTACCGGAGTGCAAACAAGGCAATGCCCACAGAGGGGATAGATAAAGAACCGTGATTTTCTTGCAGCTCCTCCGAACACGAGATTTCGTTCACGGGATCGACTGTAATTTACCCCTTCGTCTGCTCATACTCCGCCACTTTGTTTCCGCGTTTCGAATCCCGCTTCGAACGGCTCCAGCGGATCGTTGCACGGGTTATGGAATTCGCGTGGAACGAGAACGTTGACGCTTACGCAAGTCGGCTTGAACTTGAGGAATCGCGGGATGCTATTCCACGCGTATAAATTCCGGATAACGCCAGCCAGACCGAATTCGTAATTCCTCAAGTAACCGTGAACGCGCCAAGGTGATCATATGCACATTTGAAATTGATTTTCCAACCCTGACGTTCCGTTCATTTCATCGGGAATTAATTCATATCTTTACGCACTTCGCGCTCCAGAATTCGATAAGAGAAATAATTAGAGAATACGTTCCAAGTTGCTGCCGCGGCAATTTACAAGCTCCGCGCTTCGCGTTTTTTTTTTTTCGATCACCGTGATTGCATAATACCGCGCGAAATGGAGATCTATCGTTAACGAAAGCGATGCCCCCGCATTCTTCAAAATCCTTGCCTCCATTCTTCGCGGCTCGAGACGGTTTCATAAGTTGAACGCCGGTGCCCGCATACGATTACGATAACGCTTACGGTGGGCGGTGTGTGTGTGTGGCACGTCGCTAAAGAGACAATGTACCGTGGCCCTGGGGGCATTTTTTACTTTCTCGCGCGACGCCCACATTCGGCACATCGATTCTTTTATAGCGGACCAGTCTACGCGGCTGGTGTAACTGTACACACATCTCTCCGCTCATCCCGCATTCTACGTATTATGTTAGGGCAGTCGCTGCCTCTCCCAAGTGCTTTTGTTTGGGATAAGAAGGGACTTTGTGCGTGCTTTGATGCTCAACGTCCGTTGAATGACTTCTCTGTGTATCGAGCCGTTGCATACGGCAAACTTTTTTTTATGGAAGGATCTCCGGGTCAAAACAATTTTATATGGAAGATAAGAAGACGGGTTTTACGTTTATTCTAATTATTCCAAAAATTCGTCTAGGTCAGTGTTTCCCAACCTTTTTTTAGGCCCGCTTTTATAATATTCAAATAACCTGCGACCACTTCGCCCCTTTATATGGTAAGGTAAAGAAACCACATTATAAATAGATATTCCAGAATATAATTCTAACTTAATAATATTTCATTATTTTATTTAGTGTGTTGGTCGTGCTTGCACCATAGTAACTAGGTTTCTCTTTTTTTTATGAGAAACCAGTGTTCCATCGTTAATAGATGATGACAATGTATCTGTAGTAAAATAAACAAGTGCTAAGAATCGTCAATTAAAAGAAACCGCAGTGACTTGCCAGAAAACACTTCGCGACCCACAGGTTGGTTACCACTGGCTTAGTTGATATTAGGTATATGGAAATGTCTTTTTTACTGCACCTAATTGTACATAGTTTGACTAGGAAAGTGGTAAAGGTAATAGGTAGCCAAGGAAAATATATAAATATATTTTTACTTTTAATGACAACTTTGGTTCAGTAAACCGTGCGAACTCTTACACCGACCTAATTATTCTATTATTCTACTGACATGACCAGTGAAGTCACTTCGAAATATTGCACCCACGATCCTTCAAGATAGGAAATTGTACAACTAAGTCACCTGTCAAACGAATTAAAACTCTCGTAGTCGCGTTTATAAACAGTTTACCATCTCTCTATTGAACGCATCACGCGAAGATATTACACCACTCTACTCTAACCGAGAGGCTTCACGTACACGAACAGGTGCTACGACGAATAAAACCTCTCTCACAGCCCCATCGAATCGAACGTTCGAAATAGACCAATGGTCTCTACGCCCGGCGGGAGAAAAATCCGCGCTGACGTAAATAGCGTGGCAAAAAATTGCACGACGCTGGATTATCGCCCGCTGAAATACCGGACGTATGAAAATCTAGGTCGCTACGTGTACGTTTTACGGTCGGCTGTATCTCTGCCCGTCACGATCAGTGGCTCGGCCTCGTAATTAAACAAACAATTGAATTTCAACTGGTTTGCTCGCACTTTCGCGCCAAGGAGCTACGAAGCCTCGAACGATAACCGAACCGTCAAATCGAACGAGAAGAAAAAGTCACACCGACGATGCGCACGCGCGGTGCCCGCCCGCCTTGCGTCTGTGCGCGCTCACCTGTTCGTGGCGATCGTACCGATTCCACAGCGTCGATATGGTCGAGGTATCTCGAACTCGACCGGCCACGTTTCTACCTCCGTGAGATTCTCCTGCCTCGAAAACCGGGTCTTCTTCTCTCCGCGACCTCGAAACACACAAATTACGGAGGCACGGAGCCGCGATGCGTGCTGAAGAGAGCCAATAGGGAACCGGCCAGTCCGCGTACGTGCACGTACACATGCTTCCCCGTGCGCCGTGGTCTTCCTCGTCCCTGTCGTCCACGCCGAAGAATTCCTGGGTATCGTAGAAAGTCCTCGAGCTTCGAACGCTTCCGATAGTCGGGGGGTCTCTCTCCTGCTGCTTCCTAGAATTTACGATCTCTCGTGGCAGGCGAGATGGGCTTCGTTTCCTCCCACGAAGAGCAAGCGGGATTATAAATTGAAGCGAATCTCTTGGTTCTCGGGGAGATTTATTTACTTCGCGTCGCTTTGGCGCAACGTGCATGCGTCTTCGAAGGGTTGCATAGGAAGTAAATGATCCTGGAAGAAACAGTTTTCTTTTGTAGGTATTCGGCGCTTGGGAACGTCGTTGGTGCGATTGGCAAATAGGTGGCGCCCCTTAGTTTGGGTATTTGTGCTATTTATAGAGTTCAGAAGAATCACATCGGAGTCAGCGTTGGGGGAAGTGGTAACGCGACTGCCCAGTACGCAGAGGGATCCGCAGTTCGCCGGTTCGAGTCTCCCTATCGCTTGAGGCTACGTTTTTTTCGTCTACAATTTCAAACTGACGTCCTCGATCCTTTCTCGGCGATACATTCGTTACAGCATTGATGAGAAAGCGTTTCGCTATCGAACGTTTTCGTCGATTTCATAGGTGGACGACTTGAAACACGTTCTCCATATTAAAGACCCAAGTAACGAGCACTAAAGGTTCCCGCGTGTCGAGCACGTGGCGAAAGTACGACTCGGAAAGCGAGCGGTTTCCTGGCGTCATTCTTTGTAAACAGAATGAGGAACCGTTTTGGCGAGAGCACTCCTTGATGGCAATGATTCAATTTAAATATACAATCAAAGGGCGGAGAGAGTATACGCGATAAAGTATAAGTGTATTCAAGGATAAGCTAAGCTATCAGTGTATCCTGGCTTAGGGGTGGTGTTTAAATTACGTAAGACTTTTTTGGGGGGAAGGGGTCGCGAATTCCTTACGTTATCTTACTTTAATCCGCTAGCGTCTCACGTAACATTTTTTAAATTGATTTCCAATAAATATAAATTCTATCATTAATACTTTCTATCATTCCACAAAAGTAGTTTTAGTTTAAATTTTCCGAAATCGAGTTAAATGAATTATATAAACCTTTGCAAGAATTTTAATAACTGAAAAAATTCGGTGCAAAAAATATTACATAAGGAGGGGGTTGGAATATCAAATCTTACGAATTCTTATACTGGGGGAGGGTGGGGGTAAGAAATCGCCAAAATTGCTCTTAAGTAATTTAAGGACGACCCTTACTAGCCTACTTACTACTGTTTCATCGATCTTCAAGGAGACGACCCAACACTCCTGTCGATCCGCTAAATGGCACTGACAAGGAGAGTGTTTTAGGTGTCCGCCTCCGATCATTTTGATTTTTGGATATGTTATAGAGGACCGAAAAATAAGAAATACGTGTTTTTTTATTTTTCCCCGTTTTCATATTTGGGGGTGAAAACTGCGTTCAAAGTTAGGGTTGAAAAATCATTTTTGTGGAATATCTCGAGATTTTGAAAATCTGGTGAGTCATTCATATTTCGCATTCAAAGACACAAAATTCGTCCATTGACACTATTCCCTATCTCTAATAGTTCTCGAGATATTCCACAAAAATGATTTTTCAACCCTAACTTTGAACACAGTTTTCACCCCCCAAATACGAAAACGGGGAAAAATAAAGAATCACGTATTTCTTATTTTTCGATCCTCTATAACACATCCAAAAATCAAAATGATCGGAGGCGGGCACCTAAAATACTCACCTTGTGAGTCATTAAATTCTTGCCGCGGATAATCGTTCCGCGATGTTACGAAAAGCAGGATGGAAGTTTGCGAAAGAGAAGAAACCTTTTGAGGCCTGAAATAAATAGGTCTATCCTCGTCGATTGGTTAAAAAGTGATGCGCATAATTTACAAAAACGTTGCTATCAAAGTCCACAAAGAAAGTTCGATAATCAACCCGAAGACTCGGGTAGCAAAGAGAACGATTCGAGGATGTGGCGAACTTTGCGATCAAGCATCCCCGGGATGGAGCTCGAACCATCCGAGAGCAACAACCTCGACGCGCGGCATCGGGAGAAACGTCTTTAGAGCCCGGCTGTCGAAGAGAAGAAACCCGACTCGCTGGACGAGTCCTCGTAAATCAGAATCTCTTCAGGATGAAATTAGTGTCAGTTAAAGGGTACCGTGGCGCCTGTCCATTTCGAGTCGCCCACAGGCCGTGGATTAACGACAGTTCTTCGGGAAATACGAGCACGACTCTCGTTACTCCTCTTCGTTACGATACCCACGATCGTAGAACCAACCATTCGCTTTCGCGTCGTCGAGAAATGGTAAATCAAAACATTTAAAAAATAGCTACAGAAGATACTAGTTGCCTTCGAAAGGTCGATGTTCTTGACCACATGTCTCCGATAGTAACTCTTTGCTTAGGTCATTCCCCGATTAGAAACACCGCAATTGAAGGGGAATTAAATCATTCCGCCCGCAGCAAATGATGCATGCATATATCATCAGGCTATATTTATTTCATTATACCGTTAAGGAACTAGTTCTTGATCAGGCACTAATTTTTTATCAGTTCATGAAATAAATTGTTCTTTTCATTTTATGTCCTTAAATAATTGTTTGGAATAATTACTAACATAAAAATGGATAATTAAAAAATATACGTTTTGTCTGTGCACGCAGTTAGTATTATTAGTTTTTGTGAAAATAAATGTGTAAGGTAGCTCATTTGAAGGAAGTCTCTGTTGAACGCCATCTCTTAACGTTCGAACTAAAAGATCACGATCGACGCCATAATCGATTTCTTTACTGGTTATTGCGGTATTAAAGAATATTTTCATACATTTTGCGTTAAAAGTCAGTGATCATTATTTAGTTCCATTTTTTCTTATGGAACTAATTTTTGATCATCTAAATAAAAATTAGGTTAGGACATTATAAAATTATAAACGAAATTAAATTTACATGATTTAATACTAAAAGTAAGTTTATTTGGTACTTTCTTTTTAATTAGTATTAGTATCTGATCAAATATTAGTTTCTTACCTAATAAGAAATTAGTTCCCATGTATTTTAGATGATCAAAAACTAGTTCCTGACCTGATCAAAAATTAGTTCCCATGTATTTTCAGATGATCAAAAACTAGTTCCTAGTCACCTTATTATTCCGTACCTTATAAATAATTAAATTATACTTATTTTCAATTTTTTAAAATTTTTCCTTTAAATGTAAACATTAATTCATCTTTTAGTATAAAACAAGTCTATAGTTGAAAGTTTTATTAGGTTAAAAATAAATATTAAAGCGGGAAGCCCTCTAAACTGATCAAAAACTAGTTCCTTAACGGTACAAGTGTACTGGATTTTCACGAGCTGCAGTATGCTCAGGCATTTATGTTTACTCGTCTCCGCTGGTACACAGGTTAAATGATGGATGCTGGGTACAGTACATCCATAGATTCGCGAATCAAGAGCTCTTCAGGGTCGCGGAACATTCATGCAAAGGCCGTTTCGAAGGTCCCTTCTCGCTTGTATCGCCGGTGCATCTTGCCACGATGAATCGCATCAACGTCTCGCGCGTCTCTGCCGTCTTTTTAACAATCTCCGCGAGCTTTTCCCACTGTAGCTCTTTCGATGCAGACATCAGCCGCAGGAATGACGCGCACGTAATTGCTGAATCAGCCGAGAGGTAGTTAATTCTGGGCAATTTACTACAGAAGATACGGACATTGTATAAATATTTAACGGGCTTCGCGGTCGTTATCAAGCGGCGTTTATGAAAATTAATATCGCATAATGAACGCATCAGACGGAGAATGAGGTATGCACCTTCGCGCAGGAAGTGCCTTTAGCATTTCTTGAGGTGTTAATCTCGGCACAGTAGAAGAAACACACGCAGGATGTTCGTAAACTTTATTTTTAAAGGGCCAAGATAAGGCAATCGTACAGCGGTGGTTAATAGATGGCTTTTTGTTTTAAATTACTGCCACTTGAAGCTTTAATATTTGCATCGTTATGTAACTTTTTCAATACTACGTGTATCTACACATATCAGTTCTCCAAACACACACAGAGTTAGCCAATGTTCTCCGCGGCACTTCTCGCAAAGCGGCTGCAAGCTATTTATTACAAGTCGTCGAAGCCTTGAAGAGCTATGAACGGTCATTAATACCTCGTTCGCAGATAATCGTACTCTGGAGGGACCTTCCTAATATTCTGCATAATTTGATTCTCCATCAATGTCACGCTTCCGAGAGTACTTCCTCGTTCCTTCTCCGTACAACCCAAAGTTAAAGATTACTCTAATCCGTACAATTAATCTTGATGCGCCGTCCAGTTGAGGAACTTCGAAATTTTCAAATTTGTTCTGTGTTCTTTACAAATGTCTAATATTCACACATCCTGGAGAATATCGATGCGCGTTACGAAGAGTAGCACGTTTAATTTTTTCCTCACGGACGACTGCATGTAGAAAAAATGAAACGTGCTACTTTTCGTAACGCGCGTCGATATATCCTACTATCAATCTGAATTTTGATACAGAGAATTTTCGTCGAGCTAGATTCATTATCCCAACACAGATAATTCTTCAAACTTTCTGTTACGTTATCAAGTAACCGTGTGGATTTGTAAAATACTTTTTATTATTCTAAACCTTAAAACTGTCTAATGATAAATATAATAATAGTATAGTTACTTCGATATTAGTTCGTTAGTTTGATATTTGTAGAGTTCGGAAACCGAGAATCGACGTTGGGCGAATGGATAACGCGGTTGCCCAGTACGGAGAGGACCCGTGTAGGTCTTGAGTTCGAGTCCATCATCCGGGATTTGTTTTTTTCACACAAAAGACGGACAATAAGCTTAGAGAACATGTGCGCCTGCAATTTGGCAATAATAATAGACCGCGCAAATTAAATAAAATATACGCAATACAACACTTTCCATGAATACTTACTTACTGTACCTCAAACACGGAGATGCACCAAAAATCGCATCTTCAAACTTGACAATTTCCCTCACCGCCCACTTCGCGCCACGAAACCAGGAAGATGGTCAATGCGAAGCCGCAGTATGTCTCGCGAGCCCGCCGTCGAGATAAATGATCAGATAGCCGTCAGCTGGGGCAGAACAGCCCCTTCTGTCAGACACGGTATCTCATAGGAAAGATTCATGCGCGCAGGAAGGAAACGTTACCACGAGCCAAAAAGGGGGACGGGGCAGACCGCGCGTGGAAGATCCAAGAATCGCGCTCCCCGATCGTTCACGCGATAACGTTTAAGCCGCTTGCACAAATTTCCGGTATTTGCCAAGGGAGTGGGAGCACGAGCGGCGGCTGCTTACAGGTTCTCTGCCATTATCGTGCGAATGGATCTGAGGTAAAATAGCCCCGGGAAGAATAAAGAGCTCGAGGGCCCCCATAAAACCCTCGCGGCGGAGGGAGAGAAGATCACCTACGAAGCTTCCAGCCGCGCGGGATGAAATTTCACCTCGCGGGGAACTCTATTTCCTAGTTCCGCTCGAGCGTGTCCGTCGAACTCCGCTCACTCGTCGTCTCCCGCGATTTCCTTCGGGCCGAGCGCATAAATTGAAACGCGCTCCGAGCTGCTCGCGATAGGTTCCTGATTTCGAAACCAGCAAAAATCCACCGCGGAAATCCTGCAACCGGACTCTCGACTAAACTCCCCTCCCTCGGGTATCGAACGCGATATCCCCGGTTGCGTAAAGCCGTTCAGCGGAATCTGTCCTCTGAGGAAGTCGTTCGAAAGCAGGAATCGAGGGGATAATGGAGGTGATCGGAGCGCCGAGGCGATTACGAGTGTCTTCCAGGTAGATCGCGAGGATGAAACGTGATATCCGTGCTTGGATCGTGTCATAAGAGCGCGAGGCCCAGAAATTTGCGTAAATCCCGGGTATGGTGCAGCTAGCCAGGCTGGGGACGGAGAAAGTGTGCTCAACGATCGGAACTGGTACAATTCGGCGATTTGTTCGTAATCGAAATCACCGGTCGTTTCCTCGACACGTTATTTAGCCTGACGGAAATGACGGGGAATTACGGAGGTGAGTGCTCGTTCTGAGTACTTAAACTACGATACTTTTCTGTTGAACCATAGTAGGAAATAGACTTGCGAAAGGTCGATTGATATTTTTTGGTGTTATGTGCAACTTGGATTCTTGAAAGAGAGAGGCGTATTGCAACCGAGAGGGATAAAATATTGTTATTGCTAGTGTATAAGTTCAAGTCTTTCGGGTTACACCCTTTTGACTGTATTTATTCAGTTCTGATCTTACGCATACCATTAATTCATGAATATTTAAAAAAAAATAGTTTTGAAAGTTAGCAATACAAAGTATATTTAGAAGAAGAGATACTATGGGAGAGCGAAGACTGTTCGATTGATAAAGTAAGTTTGGAACAGAGCGATTGGGACCGAGAGCGGATGTTTATGGTAGAGTATCGAATGTGTCAGAGGTGTAAGGTTTGAATGGTTTCTTCGAATGCGTGTGGAGAATTTGGGTGACCGGAGCGCGTGTCAAGAGTGTTTGTTGTTTGTTAGTAGTGTGACGCTCGGGGAGTGGAAGATAAGAATGCATGAAGATTGAAGTCAGTCCCGCAGAGGCAGTCACACGCAAGGCATCGTCGCCGGAACTACGACTTCTTATAATAAATACTTTTTATCAGTGGCGGATTTAACAAGGTGGCCGATGAGCAGTTGCCACCTGGGCCCCTACATTGAAAGCCCCCCGGGGCCCAATATTTAAAAAGAAAATTATGATTATATCCAAAGTATATTTGTTTTCTGTATTATTACACTGAGCCTGTTTTAAATAAACTACCGCTTTATTTTTCCTAAAAATAGGGCCCTGTTCAGAAGGCCCCAGTAGAGCTCTTTCTTAAAAAAAATTATGATTTTATCCAAGTAGTATATTTTTTTCTTTACTTTTCTGTACTCTTACCCCCTTTTAGTAAACTACCTGTTAATTTTCCCGGAAAATGGGCCAATGCGAGCGAAGAACCCCTCTTGCCCCTGTGACATTTCGACCAGCTTCTTTTCATCGGGGCACAGTAATAATTTAAACTTTCAGTAGCCCAGAAGTCTTTCTAAACTTAATCCTCGTACAACGAATGCAGAGTCATTTTGACCCAACTCTGACAAAGTCTATCATGATGTTATATTTGTGTTGGCAGTGGCAAAATATAGTATAAAATGTCTAAATTGCAGTAATATTATTTGTGAAAATCATACAGGAGACACACCTATTTTATGTATCGAATGTACCTAAACAATGTTTTTTTATGTACTTCTTTATTAATAAATTTGAGATAGTTTTAGAAATTTTAATTATTTAATTCATTTTATATTCAATTTTTTTAGAAATGTTGCTATGAGTCAAATTGACCCTGCAATCGTCTCACGCGACTATATACATCATTCGTCTTCCGAGGGTTAATTTCACAAGTAGCATATTTCCTCTCGCGTTCGTACAGAGACTATTTACTTATCCATCTAATTAATCCCCCCCCCCCCCCTCTCTCTATCGCTGCACACATCGCCTGAAATTCCCGTGCCACACAAATTTGTCGCTCGGTCCCAAACCGTCACCTTATCGAGGCAGGAAGTCCTTTCGGCTTCCCTTTATTGTCTCATCGCATACAGCGAGGCAGACTTCGAATGACGCAGGCGCAACATCCTCATTCGCCGCGGCAAGTACAGAGCAAGTAAAAAAGATAGCGCGCAGCTTAAACCGAGTCAGAAACCCCGTAGTTAGACCGAAACACTGCAGTATCCGACATAAAACGCCAACACCAATGTAACTCTCATTCCTGCAACCCCTGAAGAAGCAACAAGTGTAGCAAACAAACCCAGACGAACACCATGACGCATGGCGGGGTCTCGTTGTCGACGGACGATGCCAAGTCTAGAAGCATTCGTCTGCTCTCCGAGCGTTCACAGCGTAACTTGGTCACCGTCCGCACGACAGGTGTGTACGCTATTGTTCCTCCGTCACGCGGTGACACGTGTCGCCTGGACAAATGCGTTTCCCTGAGAATTAGAACGCATAAAAGGAACGAAAGCGAGCGTTTCCCCCTGGCCTGCGAACGAGAGCCGTTCCAGTATCCTTACCCAATCGAGCCCGTCGAAATTGACGATCAACGGACGCGGCTGTTTACCCTTCCGTTACGAGGTAATGTCAGGAAACGTCGGATAAAAGCAAATAACCGCGCGTCACGAAAGCATCGGTCGCTGGGAGCCAGAGAACCGGTCACTGTTGCGTTTTAGAAGTCCCACTGGATCCCCCGCCCGCTTTCCCGGTAACAGTTACGTGGCTGTTCGCGGTGGCACGATCCTGTTGTTGGCGGACGAAGAGGTCAGGCAGAGGGTAAATAGCAGATAAGAATCCAAGTGCGCTGGCGTTAATCATTTCCGACACGCACCGGGCATCCTTGAGGAAGAAGGCTGTTGTGGAGTGAACCTTAAGGTCGGCCGATTCCACTTGCTGCGCGGGCCGCCTTATAGGGAGTCGCTCTGATGAAATATCCGGGAGATTGGTGCGCGGGATGCGTCAAGGGACGTGGCAATGACTTCCAAGAGAAATTACTGCCAGGATATCTCTGGCTGAATCAACGGACTGCTGCGAGCAATTCTGTGCAGGTTTATGGAGGACTGGCCTGCTCGTTCCGATGGGAGGATCTGACGGGCAAACGACTAAATTTTAACTGTTCCTCCGAGCTTCCGTCGCTCGGCTTGAAATGTTCGCTGAATTGCATTAAGTGTTAAAGACATACATATAGCGATATGAAAAAGGAGATAGTGTACGGTTGATATGGATGAGCGAGTTAAGCCTGAATTCTTTCGTCGCTTTTATCTCAATTTCTGTCACCCTGCAACGGCGAAGTGTGGAAATAAATTTCGGTAGGAAATGGGAAAATCGATAGGAATGGGTGGTTAAAATGTAACGGCATCTTCTAGATCATTTGAAAACTATAAATCAGGGCAGAGCAAGAATAAAACGCTGAACGAGATATCATCGCTTCGAGGTGGTTCAAAGCCACGGAAACTATCAAGCAGCGTGAACGTGATTCAGTATTTACGTCCTCGATGACTAATCGTACACTTTCTATTCCTTCGTGTGCTCCTTTTTTTTTCGTTCCCCGCACGCGGTCGTGATACCTTTAACGATGTAAATATTAGATAGTGCGGCGGCGCAACGCACGTACGGCAGAAATTTGCAGTAGAATGTAAAGTCTGTCTCGGTGATTGTAGTGTGTAAAGGGAAACAAGGACGGATCTACTTGTTTTTCTTATTTTCGCTGTTTTTTATTGACACATTTCACATACACGCCAAGGCAATGGCCGTATTTCGTCCCGTTTCACTTTTATGTCAGCATATTCGAACAGACGCACAGTGTTCCGCGTATATGGGCGTTCGGGAGAAAACTCATAACTTCTGAACTAATAAGTTTTTGGCCTAAGTACCCTAATATTTTTTTAAAGAGAATATAAAAATGTATCGTTTAGTGTATAAAAAAATATACAGTTACATTAAAAAAATTAAGGCAATCTTTGTTTTTCAGCGAATAAAAAGTATTTTTATTAATATTTACTTTTGCAATTTGTTGGCAACTGTATACTGACTAACTTTTGTTCGAAACATTTTTTTATCGAATTATTTTTATCGCGTGTATCGCGTTTGACTGCTATTTGAAAACTGAAGACAGCATCCAGAATGGAAAATTCATGGTAGATATCGTATAAACAATTGGAAAAGCATATCGGATGTGTAGATTCAAATACATAAGTGTCTTATGCACGAGGAGACCTAGAGACTACGCTAAGGACCGGAGCGGTGAGCGTCTTAATGATGATTTTGGCTATTTTTTCTGTTTCGTGCAAATTCGTGCAGTTGAAATGGACGTTAATATAAAGTTTAATGATCCCTAAATCAATATACAAAAACATAACGGAAATACTTTTTGGTGTTTTTTTTTTTAAGTCCCATCGAAGTTGATAAACATTTAATATAAAGAAATAGTACAAATTGTTAAATAGTATTGTAAAAAACTGGCTCGGCAGTTTTGAAGGTATGCCAGTATTAAACACAACTTATAAACATCAAATGAAAAGCATGAGAATTCTGCCAATGGAACGTGTTTGAAAAAATGTAACGAAATTTGTAATGAATTTCTAGTATCACTTTTGACAATAAATTAGTAAATTCGGCAGAAGTTATGGGTAACATTGAAACCTACGTTCCTCTCTTAAAATTTTAAGATACAAGAATTTGTGGATCAAACACTTTGGATTCTTGAATTTTGTCCATTACGCGAACACTGTGAAACGTCTGGATCTACTTGCGATCAGCTGTTGCTCGGAGATAGTCGCAAGCTGAGTAGAAGCAGACGCGACTTATTCAGTGTCACGCGATTTGTTTTGCAAGTTTGTGATCGTGAGTTCATTCTTTGCAGTCGGTATGTGTAATCAATTATCATTATACGGTTCCCATGGATAATAGGCGAGGCGATTACAAGTTCGTTGTTAACGAGAGAAACGCATATCGTAGGAGAAGGTTATTTCTTTGACGGCAGAGAGAACAGCAGAAGATACTCGCGTAACGGGACATCGTGGACGAGCGTTCTCTGCAACCTCGTGCACTATGACCTTAATTTTCTTCCTTCTATTATGCATTGCTCCATTTTTCGCCCCCTCGCTCGCGCCATCTTCGCCGAGGACGTCTCTGCTGCAGTCGTTCCATACGTTATTATCTGAAAATCGATATATCGGAACCTAGTTTCTCTTAATACTGTGGAATTGTAAAGAGCAGAGAAGAATCAATCGTTAGGTTAGTTAGAAACTTCTTATGATCCGTGTTTCTCTGCGAAATGATCTTTGCGTCTACGGTACAACTTCTTCTTGTCGTTTCTTCAAGACTTTTAACTATGAGAGCAATTATCTCTAGCAGTGATAAATATAGTATCAAAGACATCAACAGACGTGGTATGACGTTATCGGAAAAAGGTCTTGAGGTCCTTCTTTTTTTTTGGTCCTTGTTTTCTTCCAATCCTAGTGTTCGCCTTCATCTCCTACAATTTTCTTCTTCACCTCCTACTTTTTCTTCTTCAACTCCTAGTTTTTCTTCTTCAACTCCTACGTTTCTTCTTCAAATCCTACGTTTCTTCTTCAACTCCTACTTTTCTTCTTCAACTTTTACTTTTTCTCCTTCACTTCTACTTTTTTCCCTTCAGCTCTTACTTTTCCTTCTTCAATTCCTACTTCTCTTCCTCAACTCTTATTTTTCTTCTTCAACTCTTATTTTTCTTCTTCAACTCCTACTTTTCTTTTTCAACTCCTACTTTTTCTCCTTCAACTCCTACTTTTTCTGTTTCAACTACAACTTTTTCTCCTTCAACTCCCACTTTTCTCCTTCAACTCCTACTTCTCTTCCTCAACTCTTATTTTTCTTCTACCACTCCTACTCTTCTTCGACTCCTACTTTTTCTCCGTCAACTCCTACTTTTTCTGCTTCAACTACAACTTTTTCTCCTTCAACTCCCACTTTTCTCCTTCAACTCATACTTTCCCTCCTCAACTTTTACTTTTTCCCCTTCAACTCCTACTTTTCATCTTCAACTCCAATTCCTCCTTCAACTCCTACTTTTCCCCACCATTCCATCCCTTTTCCCCCATTTGCTCAGACCACCAATCACCGTACTTCCGTAATCCCAAGTAGTCGAAGCCGCTCCATTTTATTATCTCCATTCCAAGTCGAGGGGGGGTATCCTGGCCCCTAGGGTTCGTAATTTGCGTTCCAAGTCCCGCAGCGCCTTTCCACCACTGGCCGGGCGCAAAACCTTTCTGCAGAAATTCCGGAAGGCGGAGAGCCAGCCGGAATCCGCGTGGACGCGGTCCACGTCTGGCCGTGTAGAAGCGAAACCATAAAGGTTTCCTCGGCGGCTTGCCGGAGCGGTGGTTCGTGCGCTTCAAGGCCGCGGGAGAGCCAAGCGTGAAACTAGTCCGACCGGTACGAGAGAGTATGGTAGCTATTATACCGCGGCTAACGTATAGAGTGGATCGCAGAAGTGTTCGGTTTAGCGGAATAGCGAGGTCGAATAACCCGGCACGTACAATGTTATAAAATCCCTCTCGGTTGCGCGCGGAACGTGCCACGGACGCGTTCGCAACGCGCTGGCGTCGTGTTTTCATCGCGGGGCCGCCTTCATCGGATGATTGCGCCGCCGAGCAAAAAACCGACGCGCAACCGGCAATCTTCTAAAAGTAAATAAAACGCGAACGCGCTTTCCGAGGAAACGAAATCCTCCGATCGGCTATTCTTGCCCCCGTCCACGTCAAATTGGATAATTTACGTAGAAACTTGCGCGCTCCTCGGCGCCCTGCGAAAAGATAAAAAGGAGGAAAGATCCAGTCCGCTTCGAATAATCCGTAACACCTCCCGGGGAAACTTAATCTGTTTCGAGAAGCGAGAGGCGATTGGTGTTGCAGCACTTGCAGCAGAGGAAACCGGAGGATGGTGTGGATCGCGAGGAAAGGGCGCGCGAATCTTTCAACGTCTAAGCAGTTTAGAATCTTTGTTGCCGGTCTGCAGAAAGAACCGCCCTTAAACCGGTTCGCGGAATTAAAGTTTAGAGACAGCCTGAATCGTTCCCGAGGCGCAGCGAACGCGTTACTTGCGACACGGTTCAATGGGCTCGTTCTTCTGGCTATTATAGTGATTTGATAGGGAAATGTTTGGAAGATGTATGCTACGCAGCTTTCTAGCGTCAAAAGATCACATTGAAAGATCCATAGACCTATTCTATTGCTCGGTGAACGTAGATTCGCAACGGGGAGTGGTTGCTTCATACTCCATACTCTATCTATTCATTAATTTTAACTTCAAGTCACAATCATACTCTTATATATATGTTCAGTAGGGGAGATCGGGCAAAATCGGGAGGTTAAGAATAAAATCGCGTGAGTTTGACATTATTAAGTAAAACAGAAACTGCAATTTGGATTCATTAGAATTAACTTTTTTTTTAAATAATAGTGCATATCCAATTTTTTTAATGGGAGGAAAAATTCAAAAAAATAATAATTTAAAATATGATTCGTTTTTACGATTTTATACCATGGCCTGGGTAAAACCGGGTACCATACTAGATAGGGGAGACCGGGGCAAAGTGAATCTCGGGGTAAAATGAGCTTTCTTAATTTATTCTTTCACAATAGAATATATTTACAAATTTTGGCGACGTAATAAATGTGCATAATTATCATTGTGGTATTACACACATTTATTACGTCACAAAAATTTGTAAATATATTCTGTTGATAAAGAATAAATTAAGAAAGCTCATTTTACCCCGAGGTTCACTCTGCCCCGGTCTCCCCTACTGGCCCTAGCACTTATAACAATAAATATCATCCAATTCTTCAGTCCCCTGACCAGTTAGAAGAAGCTGTGAACTGCACTCAACCTCCATTCAATTTTGATAAACCATATAATTGTTGGATATAAATGCAAATGTCTTCACCGTCATCATCACCATTGTTATCATTATCTTTTGGTATTTTGTTCAATTTTTTGGTTTTCTTTCTCTTTAGTTGTGGTCCTTTATTATGATTTATGTGGTTTTAATATTGATAACTTCCTCTTTTTTGTTTCTTTGTTACACACATTTTTCCTCGGCATACAATTTCGTAAATATTACGAATTATCAACAATACCATGGCGAATTAACACAAACCTTTAATTATTTACATTTCAATATGCGAAAATGAACATAATTCACACCAAAAAGTATCTACCTGAACACTGTCGAAAGTGTTTCAAGTTAGAAAATGAGATCAGAACCTTCAAAAGCACACAAGACGACATAACCTTGGTAAGCACGTTTGTAATACGATCATCTTTTGTTGCTGAAACAACGCACATCCCGAGAATATATCGCAGCAACGACACCGAACAATTTAACCAGTTTACTGCGTTAAACCAAATCGCTATTGCGGTGCGGTGGACGTGTATACGCGTCGTGTAAAATAAAAAATTACCATTGACTATAAAAATTCGAAATTTCAAGAAAATGTTATAAGAATAGTATTTGGCGCTATGTTGCCTTTCTATTACCAATACAACTCTATGTATTTTATGGCGCGTTGAGCAAATTGTTGAGGAATATGCAATGCAGCAGACACAAATTTCGAAACATGGTCAACCAAGTACAGCTGCACAACCTACACGTTTCATCGGAAAACATTTTCCCAACTTTATACCAGCTACAACAGCAAAAGCAAATCCACGTCGAAGACGTGCCGTCTGCTTAAAAATGGAATTCGTAAGGAGTCACGATATTGGTGTATGACCTGCGAAGTGCCACATTGTGTGGTGCTTTGCTTTAAAAAATACCACACTGAAAGCACTTCAATTTCTTAAACTTATTTTTTTTTCCTTTCGCTTATGTTTATGACTTATATTATTTTGTGACACATTTTACTTTTTTAATAACAATACACCATTTATCAAATAACAATGCATTCCTTCCTCGTTTTTCGTGCAATTTCTAATAGGACCATTTGCCCTGCGTTCAATGTATACACTCGTCATTCCTTGATTTTACTTCCTCTCTGAAGTATTTTTAAAACTAAATTCCCCAGTTAACAGGTTAAAGCAGTTTAAAAAATAATACCACGTCCCAGTTTTACCCAGGTTTGTCCCATTTTCCCCTACATCTTAAGAATAGATGCCACTCTAGGCCACGAAGAAACTGCGTGTTACCATTATTAAAAAGTCACCTTAAAAACGCGTTCCGCAGAGAATTAATCGCAGCAGACAGAACAGCCGTGCACAAAGAAAAAGAACGACCCAGAATCGTGGCGAAAAAAAGGCGGCTCGGCTGGGTGCGCTTACCCTATTGCGAAAGGGACGAGTGGAGGGCCGCGACAATAGCGGGCACGCGACCCTTTGTCGAGCGACAACAATAGAAAAAGGCACACCTCAGCCTGGTATGCCAAGGTAGCGCGACGACGCGAAATAGAGAACCGTTCGTACGGTTAAAGGTGGAAGAAGTACTCGCGGCCATTGCTAATTAGCTCGCTAGATTGGCACCGTCTCGTTGCGATCTTAATTGGTGCGGCGGATTGTTCCAGCAGAGTCTCGCGCACCCTTCGCGGCGCAACGCCCCGGAACGCTGCTGACCCGGCGGGCGCAATTACGCGTTTCGCAATCCCCGCGACGCTTTCACGAGCGCGCGCGCCGCCTTCTCTCGCGTTATCGCCTACGCCCGGTGAAAATGTATTATCAAGCATCGTTGCGAAATCTAATCGCCGCGTCGCGGCTCGTTCAACCGTGCCGAGCATCCTCTCCCATCGCGGCGCAAATGACCAATATCGATCTTGCCGCGTGTCCGCTCTTCCGTGACGATGATTCTAAGTAACGACAGCGGCGGACGGCGATGACTCCGCCGATGGAAATCGTTCGAATTCGAAAGCGCTCGCATTCGCGCGGACGCGGCGAACAGATCGCGCGAGTGCTCCGATCGTAGGCGAAATAAACTGTTGGTGTCATTAGAAAGGACGAAATGAGGTATTTGCCGTTAGCTTCTGCTTTTTTTGGCTCGTGGAAGATTTTGCTGGTAGGATGTTGCGGTAGCATCTGGGGTTAATATTATTTCTTCTGGGATTAATATTTCATTGTTCCATTCGATTGAGCTCGACGGTGGTTAAGGAACTACATGCAGGGCTTGATCCAGTGCTGGATTTACCCTATAGGCTAACAAGGCTGAAGCCAAGGGCCCCGTCTAGCGGGGGGCCCTTCATTCTAAATATTTTCTTCGAAAAATTAGCATTTTTTTATATTATCTTTATTAACTCGTGTCTTTAATATTTATTTATCTTAATGTTATGTTTAGTTCTGATATTCAATGTTAATTTTGAAATTAAATTCTTATTTAGATTATACGAGTATTATCAATGAAATAAATCAAATCAACGTCATTTTATTTTTAACATTTAACCGAGGGCCCACCAAATATTCAGCCTAGGGCCCCTTGAAAGGTAAATCCGGCTCTGGCTTGATCTACCTCTTCCGATGAAGGATTTTTCCGGCTTTTATATTTAATTATAAATGATTATTTTAATATATAATTCTTGACCGGGAGTGAAATTTTTTGTAGGTGGGGTAGATGTACCGTTTGCGGCCGTTGCACTGGTTTTGGCCATGTGCATAATTACCTTATTTTTAAATTGTTTGCATAGCATTATTATGTGAAGAAATTCACATCATAAATATTTTCTTCAGTATACCGCCAGAGATACAAGGTTACATTTATTGCTTACACGGAAAAATATTATGTTTTTTAAGAAGTGGCAAAAATTGATATAATACCTTAAAATGGCCACAAATGGTGCATCTACCCTATTTGCTGAATAACAAAAGCCTTTTGTGAAGATTTTTAACGTAGCTAGGTAGGCTCCTTTCTTTAGTATACTGCCGTCTTTAGTTAGTTAAAATATCCTATCTAACATTTTGAAACACCGAGATAAACTGAAGTTTTATCATTTACTTTGTACCGTCCTTATTTCCCTTCATTCAAATTAAAACATGTTGTCATTATTTGAGGCAGTCAGGGCAAGAACGGACCAACCCACATTTAAATTTTTTTTTTCCTATTTTATATGGTTAGTAGAACCTATTGGAATACGTTATTGCTACTAATTCAATTTCGAAAAAAATGTGGATTAGTCCGTTCTTGCTCTGACTGCCTCATTTCGTAACAGCCTAATATAATTTTTTGAAATATGTATACCGGTAGGTAATGTATTATTAACATACCAATTAATTAATTGTTTTAGATAGGATATTTTATCCATTTGGAAAGAAGTTAGGGTAAATACATTAGACAGTTTATAAATCTTTACGAAGCTTATAGAGTTTTCTAAGTTTACTTAAAAAGTAAAAGACATCTGGCACTTCAAATAATTCAACATATCTCAAAAAATGAAAAAATGCTAGATAGGACAGTTTAATAAGGAGGGCAGTATAATAGTAGATACTTGTGTGGGTAATTTAAAAGTAATTTATAAGTTTCACCGCTTGTTAAAAAACCCTTACTTTTTTATCGGTTTCTATTGATTTTAATTTTCTCTTTTTACCAATTTTGCCGCTCTGCACAGTTGCCCTACTCGCGTCCCCTTACATCGTCCCCTGATTGCATGTTGTTCAGAGAATTTGCGCGGGGCGATAAGTCTCCATTTCAGTCTTGCCAGTATTGTGTCATTAACGAGAAAGAACTCGTTCACACCTATTAGGCTTAGCGGTTGTTAATTTGAATCACAATTCGCGACAGAAGAGCTGCGCAATGCTGCACGCTAGGGGCGGCGTTCTGAAGCTAATTGTAAGTTGTAACTCATCTGCTGGTTGCACGGTCGCCGACCACCTCAAGAAGCTTCCCTCGTCATTCAGAAGATGCTTTCTCGTGGACGTACGATAAAATATGATCGCAGTCTGTATAACAAAGACCTCAAGAGAAGAGAAAGTGTTGACCCCGATACGATGACTCTTCGATGAGGTCTCGAAACGCGTTATCACACCTATCGAGGTCAATACGAACGTTCTTTATGCGCGCGTTGTCCGCGATACTCGCTATGTCGTGCAATTTCGACGACCACGGTGCTCGCAATGATATATTAATATTCAGAGGGATTGTTTTTAATTTATTTATTTATTTATTTGATTCCACGGGTAAAGACCCTTTAGTTTACAATAAACAATTCATAATGTTAACAAATATTTACAACGTACTTACATAAACAAACAATAGTACAAGAAAAAAGTAAAAAAAATGTAATTTTTTTTTATTAATGTGAGGAGTAATAACTGGTGAAACGATTCTCTGTTTATAATCATGGGATTGCAAGTTGTATGGAGATTGTGAGGGGCGATGAAATCTAAATAGTAAATACCTATGTAGGCGTTGCATGTAGAGGTACTGTTAATTTCTTGCTATAAATATTAATTAGGTAATGTAATATGTTGATCCAGTTGCGTCGCGACGTTACAGGAATGCTAATTGATATTCAATCAAGTAAACAGTTACTTAATACTTACGTAGGTACTCCGTTGCGTAAAATATTGACGGAAATTATAGGGAAAATTTAGAAAATCCGAATGGTCTTTCAGTGACTGGGAATAATAATTATTGATGATCTTCTTGTTCTAGGACGTAATGAGCGAGTACGAACGAATCAAGCGTTCGTGCTTGAAACGTGGCGAACTCTGGGAGGACCCTGAATTTCCAGCGACCCAGACGTCCGTCTTTTATCATCAAACACCTCCGTTCCAGTTCCAGTGGAAGAGGCCGAAGGTATGCCAACATTTATTAAGCTGAAATATGTTTAACATCAATCATTGCACACATGAGTTGGACATCATTCAACCAAATTTTTATTCAAATAATTTTTTATTCGCATAAGATTCTCGAATAAAATGATGTTATTCGAGAATAATGAATAATTTTGTATTCGAATCACTTTTTGTTCTGAATAAAAATTTATTCAAAGCAGCGAATAAGGGTTTCGCGTTTTTATTCCGAACAAAAATTTATTCGAATAATGCCCGATGTTCCGCGCTACGAAGTTTCAAAAAAGTTATCTTATAATAAAATTTAAATATTGAAGAAATGTGTAACTTGACTGACTGCAAAATTTGAATCTTCATTGGTTTCGCCAAATTTGAGTAAGTTTCTAGAAATTAGCACCCCAATCTGCACAAATCCGTTCTAAAACCGTTGACTTAGATTAAGTTACCCTCCGATACTTAGCGTGTAATCAGCAACACCGCTTAAGCAATTTAGTCACATCGGTTTGCTCTAGTTCCCCCGGAACGGAAGGACGAGGCATCTGAAACCTAGGAACCGTAACGGAAACAGTACGCAACCTTGACACGTAGTCGGTGTCTTTGTCATCTTCGTGCTTATAATCGCGTGACAGCATCTTTAACGAACACCTCGAGACTAGCGGTTCCTTTTCCTAAAGAAATCACGTTGCGTAGCAATTACCTACTCTTCTCTATTACACCGCGAACCAGTCAACACTCCCCTGACACTTCTTTCAAAATCCATTCAAACTCACTTCCTCGAAACAAGCTGCAAACTCAATTTGCAAAATCATAATTCCCTCGTTTTTTTACGTCATAATGAGATCCTCGCATGCAAAGAGAAGGAAGTAGCCGTCGATTTCAACGCTCCGCCGGAATATATTGTTGCAAGCTAAATATTAATTCGATCAGATTACGAGAACCTGCCGAGGGATCAACGATCCTGCCGCGATCGGTTACGTAACGTGCACCGCGAAACGAGGAAAAGAGCGGCGTGGGCTGCAGTCGCGGTAACTGGAGCCTATTCTGCCTCGCGAACGAGACATTATGGCTCTTTGCATTGCGTATAATGATCGCAATAAAAGCCACCGACAGCGGTGCGTATCTACGACAAGGTTGACGATTGCGTTAGCCCATTACGCGATGCGCGCAACAGCACGCGCCTGTTCAGGTGTTCCGGCGCGACCGGAAAGGATCGAAGGGGAGCGTGACACGAGTGATGAACAGGAACGATGAACTGAATTTCCTGTGCTAAAAATGAACGTCGTCGATGAATAAAGCGTCACAGAAAAGGTTACCGTTTAATAATTTCATCGCTGTTGGTGACGTAAAACTGTAGGTACAGACTGTTCCACGAGAGTATTTTAAGAAGGGGTGGGTCCTTGAGAATTCGGAGGAGAAAAGTGTCTTTTAACTCTTCTGGTTAACACGTGTGGTATTTTAGTTTGCGATTCCGCAGAAAACAGGCGAAAACAGATTTTTAACCCTTCGTGGTCACACCTTCTTATAATCACAAATTGGTCACACGGGGTTCAGTGTACCCCAGCGTCATTTTTTGAGTTACCATTTTCGTATTTTTGAATCTTTTAACTTTTCAGTGATAATTGTATATTTGTAATACTTATACAGTCATGGTCTAATAGTCCTTTTCTAGAAATGTAAATTTTGATATGATAAAATTTGTAGTTGAAAATGAGCAATTTTCCATGGTTGCGAGAGAAACCGACTTTTTTAATTTTTTTTTATTTTCTTTTTTACGATAAATCATCTTTGGAAGACGTAAAGGTGCGACATTTCAAATCGAAAATTGCTCTTGGGGTACAATACACCCCGTGTGACCACGAAGGGTTAAAATGTGAGCTCTGTAGTTTTTATCGTCTTTGCACGTTGTGGAAAGAAGAAAATTGCACTAAAAAGTAAAAAATAATTTGGTCCTTTATTTAATCTACGACTCTCATTTTTTCAAGTCAGTTTTAATTTCTTTAAATTTTTTATTTTCTAGTTTTTAGTTTTATATATATTGACACAACATGCCTAGGAAATATGCGCGCACGTAAATACGATAATAATAATTAGATGACAATAGTCTTTATTATTAACTATAACTGGCAAAATATTGGACCAATGTTGATTTAGTGTAGGATGGGACCACCGGGGAATCGCTCTCTTTCGAATAAAACAAAGCTCATCAAAATCGGTTCATATGCTGAAAAAATTCAAGCTTTTTTTTTATAAAAAATTCGCAAATATCACCTACTTTTTCGGTGGACTAATTTCTTTCATCAGGTATTTAGATCGTTACAAAGACCAGAAATTCGGAGTCTTAGCGTGCCACACGGTAAAAGTGGAGCGAACGTGGCAATGAAAACGTAAACGACGAACGGCAGTCGTTTCAAGGCGCGTACCAGGATCGTGATTAGCAGTAATTAACAACTGCTCTGTCACGTTGCGCTTATTTAGACTATAAAGTCTAAATCCAGCGACTCGAGTGGTCGCGCGAAATTCCGTGGAAATGTTTCCCCGAAGCGGGAAACGCGGTGGTCGAAACCGTTTCAGCGGCTTGCGAAAGAGACGACAAAAAGGCTCGTGCTGTAGGAAACCTGCGTTCAGAATGCTCAGATGGCTCGGGAATGCGAGCAACCCATCGCGATTCGCGTTCCTCCTCTGTCTGCGAATATATAATTACACGTTGCAGCAGAAGGTGCGTTATATAAGCAGTCTTTGTTCCGCGGCTGAAGTTTCAGCAAGTAAGTCGTGACAAATTGATACCGCGGTATGAAACGGATATTTTAATTGCTAAAAAATCTTCACACACGCTTGAGGTTGCGCGAAGTGCATAAAGCATAAAGCCTTCAAACGCTATTAACTTCTCAGTAATAATATCTAGATACACTATAGAATATTCTTCCATATTAATCAAAGATCACAGATAACTGTTTTGCATCGCACTGCGTTAAGAGAAATTGTTACAACGCGTGCTGTCTGTTACATGGTTTTATCGTGGGATTAGTAATACGAGTTTTCTGGAATAAGTGAATCTCTATTCACACGAAGAGAATAATGAGTCACTTCCTCCATTAGCGAGGGATTAAACGGGAATCTCAGAACTAGCGAGTGAATTGTATTTATTTTTTGTTACAGGAATTATGCAACCGTCCGATATTCGTCAGCGACACACCTACCCAGTTCGACGTGATACCAGGGAAAATGGGTAAGAAGATGTCCGGGCGATGATAGTTTATTTCATTCTCGAGCATGGAAGGTAGAAAGTTATGCTTGATACGCACGGAACGTTTCTCGTGTGCTAGAGATTATAGACTAGTTTTCTACGGTTTAGTCCAGCTCGCTATCGGCATTCTGTGCATTCCCCTTAGATCATTGGGAATGGGGGGCAAAAACGTTTCGAGGGGCAAAACGAACGAGGAAGAAGTGGAGAAATGACGGTGCTAGCCGTTCCGGTTTCGCCTTCCCACTTTATCCTTCTACTCCGCTGAGCGCAGAATCCCCGCGTGATAAAACGTAATGATGTGGCTCACGTGTACGCGCGTTAACAAACCTGTGAATCCACTGCAACTCGGTACACCCCTTAAGACGATCTAAGGTCAGAGAGTTCAGTGTAGTTTGCTTAAATCTGCCCTGCTTCGTGGAGACCCTGAACTTCGAGTTAAATATTCTCCATTTCTAATGAAATGTTTATTTGGAAACTTATTGTCATGTTTAATTGGAGATTTATTATTAGAGGAAGTGCAGCGTATTTGGAATACTGTTGGTAATTTGGAATACCTAAGTGTCTAATAAACTACTAATGCTATTTAATTTGTATCCCCGTAGATTCCAGGGGCTAATGACCTGTTCATTACCCATACAGCACACTTCGTTGCAGCTGTATTGCAGCAACGTTGCTGCAATATTGCGTTGTTGCAGGCTGCATTGCAATATTGTAGGAACGTTGCTGCAATATTGCCGTGCATTATTGGAGTGGCAATGATCTTACAATATTGCAGCAATATTGCAAGAACGTTGCCGTGCAATGTTCCATTGGCAACGATTCTACAATATATCTGCAATATTGCGCGCACATCGAAGTGCAATGTTCCAGTGGCAACGTTCCTACAATATTTCGGCAATATTGCGCGCACATCGACGTGCAATGTTCCACTGGCAACGATCCTACAATATTTCGGCAATATTGCGCGCAAATCGATGTGCAATGTTTCAGTGGCAACGACCCAGCAAAATTGCCTAGGGGAAGTCGGGGTATTGTGAGCCACGGGGAATCGTGAGCCAGTGTCATCTGTGTTTTACTGGTGAATAATGACAGCTGCAAACAACTATTTTTGAGTTGTCTCATATATGAGGTAATATTTCCACGATCAGTTGAAGTACGCACCCGCATCATTACTTTGCTCTGTTAGCAGACAAAAATTTGCTGCGCTCGAAGTATTATTTTCATTTCGTGTTTGGTCTATTATTGTTACATTTTTCTGTGGATTTAAGCAGGTAACTGTGTTTATAATACTCGTATGACTTCAAGCTTTCGAAATAAATAAAGAAATTTGAATTTGGTGAGGTTTGTGCTATTTGTTTGGGACCATATCGTAAAAATAAGGGTTCGGGGAATTATGAGCCACTTTTCTCGGGGAATTGTGAGCCACTCGATTTTTGACAGTTAACGAGCTAACCTCACATGTTTGATGCTTCTCAATGATTGTTTATGCAATATTCGAGCACGATATAAATTTTTTCGCAATATCTAATAGATATTTTATCTGATTCAATTCTTTTAGTTACGATGCCACGTTATTATGCCAAAAATGACCATTCGCTCGATTTTGACAATATTTTGGAGGCAATAAGACATGTGAAAATTCATAATGCATCGGTCAGTTAAGCTGCCACCTAACATAAAATTTCAAGGGGCACTTTGGGACGATATATCGCCAAATTTGGTAACATAGACGTTGCTACGGAAAGATTAAACAAATATTTTGTCATTCAGATACATGAATAAACATTTCATAACAGAAATTGTAATTTTTATTTGATTTTTGAAAGTGGCTCACGATTCCCCGAGATTTTCAAAATTCAAGAAAATGCAAATTTTTTGTAATAGTCTTAAAATCATCTAATTTGCAGATATTCGATTAAACTATTGTGTCTAAAAGAAAGGTAAATCTTCATACTACAACATTTAGCGTTGAAATTTGATGAAAAACTTAATTTAATAGCAGTTTTTTGGCAATGAAAACAAGTGGCTCACAATACCCCGACTTCCCCTACATATTGTCGTGCAATACTGTAGTGGAAATATTGTAGAAAAAGTACAGCAATATTCTGAAGCAACTATGACTTTGACGAAATTTGAAATATGACGTCTAGTAGATTCTACAGCATGTTTCATTTAACTGGATATGCTAGAATTTCTCGTTGGCCGTTTTTATTGCCGTTTCGTTGCAGAATCATTGCCGGAACGTTGCAGGACTACATATTTGCAATGCTGCCGCAACATTGCAAAAATACACACCTGTAATATTGCGAAAGCGGACATAGGACTGAACCTGCAACGTCTCTGCAGTGTTATGGTGCAACATTGCAATCTTGCACCGCCATATTGCAGAGACGTTGCTGCAATGTTATGGTGCTGTGTGGGTAAGGGGAGGTTCCGGTCTAGAGCCCCCCAAAATAGGTGATATTTAGGAATTAATTCTAGGAAAACTACTACATATAATTTAATGGGACTTATTAAGGATGTCTTAAATTATAGATATATATTTTTTGTTTTATAATTAATCATTCCAGATGGCACTGGGGAGTCATTAAAGTCATGGCGTGAAGAAATTGATCCAAATCGGTGGGACCTGTATCTCCAAAAGTTATTATCTGATTCGACTGAATTATTAATTACTTTGTAACTTTAAAGAAGAAACAGAATGGGGTCCTATTACCAAAAATGGGAAACAAATGATTACCTGAAATTCAGAATAGGAGCAAAATCAGTGACAAAAATTATCAGGAACACAAATCGTGTTCCGGTCACTTTAATTTCAAAACCCTAGCGTAAACTCGTTCCACGAACGACCTCGAAATCGCGCAAACCCTGAAACCCAACTCTGCTAACCTTTGACGAACGTGGGAGATAAAGCGTGGTGGTTTCCACGGACTTCACGGCTCGAACCTCCGCCAGAACCGCGACTTTCTTTCCAGCAGTTTCGATCTTGTGAGAAAACGCCATCGACCACCATGCCAGTCGATATTCCGCGGCGATTTAATTAACGTACACCCAAGAACCAATGTATAGGTATTGTGTGATAATCCTAAGCGGCTGCCTCGTGCATCTTCGTTTTTACGTCACCCTGGAAGAATGCAGACTCTTCAGCGGTTCTCAAAACTGGTAAATCGCATCACGTTTCAGCAAAAGACCGGTCGTTCACTTTCAATTTTCAATCCCTACTTTTATTTTCCCCGCGACCTTCACAATTTTTTTGCAATTCAGTCGCGTCTCTTTCAGCCGGGCTCTACCCTGCAAAATTAACGTCAAATCCAGCTGTACGGTATAATAATCACATCCGACTCGATTAATCTTCCACCGAGCACGGCCGTCGAAGGTTTGCGGGAGCAGAAGAGGCAATTTACACGCTGGATGCCGGCGAGTCTAATCGAGCCGCGGAGTTTATTGTACACGGAAGTGTACCTGGATAATCCCGCGCTCAGCTTCTCTGCCTTCAAATCCCCCCACCTCTCTCGAATTAACCGTCCGCAATTTTCATATTTCATGTTCTACCCGTCTGTAACGCACGCGGTTTACGTCGCTGCGGATGTTTATCGCGCGGGTCCCTCGTCGATCGCCCGCGCCCCGTGCTCGGAGAATTACTGCGACGCCAAGCGCAGACGAGACCGCGGAGAATGCATCCGCGGTCTTAATCCCGTCTCGCAGGGAGTCGGCGTAATTCACCCGGTGGCTCGCCAAGGTGGACGGAAGTCGAGCCATCTGGGAATTCGTGCAAACGCATTCCTCAAGACGCGCCGCTTGTTCGCGGCTGCAACGTGTCCCGTTAACGCACAGGAACACGCGAGAGCTACCGGGGCAACCGCACGCGAGAGCTTCCTTTGCGACGACCTATATTGAGTCGATCAAAATGAATTAATTCATCCCCTTTCGGGTTTTGCTCGTTTTAGTGTTGAATAGAGAGCGGGGACTTTAAGGGGAGGTTCTGATCTAAATGTCGATTTTTTTTTATTTCATTTTTCGAATGTTCAACCTTTTAGGAAAACGTGTTTAAACGGATTTGTTGAAATTCGTAAAATTCCCGAAGTTATAGGCATTTGAGTAGCGGCAAATACATTGGTAACAACCGGCTACTCGGTACTCACGTAAAACTTTAAATGCGTTTTTCTCGAAACAGTGTTCTTAAAAGGTGGGATCTGTATCTTCAAAAGTTTATATCCGAATCGACTGAAACTTTTTTTATTTTGAAGAATATACTTCTGGCTAGGGGGTGAACTAAAAAAAATTGCAAAAATTTGAAAATTTATAATTTTCAAAGGCGATGAAAGGACGAAAAATATCAGGAAAATGTGATTTCACACTTGAAGTGTCGTTATTTTCTAAAAAAAATGTAATTTTTTTATTTTTTTTAGTCCCTCCCCCCTAGCCAAATGAATAATCTTCAAAATAAAAAAGGTTTCAGTCGAATTGGATAATAACTTTTGGAGATACAGGTCCCACCGATTTGGATCAATTTTTTGACGCCTTGACTTTAATGACTCCCCAGGGCTGTCTGCAATGATTAATTATAAAACAAAAAATATATTTCTATAATTTAAGACATCCTTAATACAATGCAAAAAGTCCCATTAAATTATATATAGTAGTTTTCCTTTAATTAATTCCTAAATATCACCTATTTTTTGGGGCTCTAGACCAGAACCTCCCCTTAAATAGTTACTATACTATGGTGATTCAGGTTTATAAAAATAATAATAAAAGTAAAAATAATGAAAATGAAAATAGTAATAATAATAAAAATTGTTTGCTCTTGGTGTTGGAACTAAAAATATGAGTTTCCGAAAGTAATGGAATTTATTTTAAACTTCATCATGATGAAAAGCTTGTTGTGGGAATTTTATTTAGGTTACAGGTAATTCAATTGTGCATTTTGAATTCTTTTTCATATTCTTACAATTAGAGTCTTGAACTACTAGGAACTAAACGTTGAGAAACACTGGCCTGCGATATTGCATGCTCGCGCAATAAATACAAACGCTCGTGCTTCCTCGTTTATTTGAATAACCGAGGCACCTTTTTTCCGCTCTACAAGCGCTGGCACACATGCGTTTAGGATCTACCCAGGGAGAGAAAAATGCAAGCGGGTAACACGACCGTGGTAACAATTATTTTAACGTTTAATAGCCTTCTCTAATCAGCGCGCTCACGTCCTACCTTAGGGAGCCCATTAAAGCGGAAACAACGGTTACAGGATTGTTACGGGCTTTGTAATTACCATTTGTAATCCACCGTGCGATTATTTCTTATTTTCATGCCAGCAGCGGAGAAAGCCCCCGTCTCTAATTCGCATTAATTTCAAATCACTTTCGCCCGCCGTTCCTGATCAGCGAATTAACCGTCGCGCCAGTCAATATTCTCCCCTGCGAATAAGGTAAAAGACCCAATACGTGGACACGTCCCAGTAGCTGGACACTGGTGCAAAAATACTGATTAGTACATTTAATATCCGCTTTATCCAAGAAAGAACTATTTTATTAAATTATTCAAATATTTAGTAAAATATATTCATATATATGTTTGACTAAATATTTGAATAATTGAATAAAATAGTTCTTTTGCATCAGTGTCCAGCTACTGGCACGTGTCCACGTATTGGGTCTTTTACCTTAGCTCCCGCTCGAGTTCGACTCCGATCTTTCGACAAGTTGCACAATGCTCGGCCGCAACTCTCGGCGCCGATGTGCCTGAAAATCGGCCGAGGCGTCGAGCCCGAAGCGTTCAATTACAATCAGCCCGGCCGACGCGAGTTATTCAACCCGCTCGATCAGCAGGACAGGTTTGTCCGCGTGGAAAAATATTTGTTTACTTGCATAAACTGGACACCGGTTAACTCATCGGTAATCGTTGCGGTACGAAACCAGGTCTCTCTGGTCGGCATAGTGAAAGTGGGATCGACGCGCCTCCGATCGAATAGAGACGCGCCGCGGTTTAATCGAGCCCTCGATTACGCGAAATGATCGATCGTCGATCGCATTTACGTCGATCCGCCGAAAGCGCTCGGTTCCAGATGAGAATTACGCAGCCCGTTCGGGGCGATACTTCTGTCTTCGCTGTGTCGCAACGGCCATCGGATTTCTTCTTCGTCCACGGGAAAATCGGCGGCGGATCTTTAAACCGCGGCTATTTTTAGTAAATTATACGTTGCGATCGGGAACCTGGAAATCGAGAGGTATTTTTATTCATCGGCCAGGCCTGCGCGTAATAAACTCGCGAGCTGCTGCAGTTTATATTACCTGGCGGATCCCGTGCTTTCATTCAACAGGCACGAACCCAATTTCTCCCAGAAGTTGAGTAATTAAACGGTATACGTTACGTAACGATGCGTACGCGCTCTGTATCAGAATAGAAGCGAACGTGAGAATCCATGAATAAAACGCGAAGGTGTTTATAATTATTCTATAAATTATGGAACGGTGCTTCCTTTCGCGTCGGTGAACTTCGCGGAGGGGGAAATAGAGTCGTAATCTTCGCCGGGTGTGTCGTAACGTCGTGGGAGAATTTTCACGGGATCGAAGGGGCGACAGAACGTTTTGCCGCGGTTAGGTATATAGTTTACCTTACTTTCGTTTTTAAAGGTCTAATCGTCGCTGTTCATACTGGAGGTTCTTGTCGAAGAAACAAATATGATTTACATACGTTTTATCTTGCCTCTAATTTATTCCCCCACTTTTCCATTTGAATAATTAACGATACGAGCATGGATCATGCAACGTTCCTTTTCTAGAGTCAATTAATTTTGATCCTAGCGCAGTTCATCCCGCGCGCACGATCCCACGAAGAATATTCGCAAACGAGAAAATTCAGCTGTAACTTCCTTCGTGAATCAAGTTTCTCCACCCCTTATTGTTCTATTACTAATAGCAATCCATCCGCGAATCTGAATTCCCCTGGTAATTTGCACATAGAACTTAATTGCTATTCAGTAAAAGTTTGTCGGCTTCGCTCAGACGCTGCAGATTATTCTTATTCTAATCGGTGGCAAGGAAGAATCCTTTAGCCTCGAGAGAAATCTTTAATGCAGTGTAATATATTTGAGATTTAAATTTGAAATAACTATGTTATTATGTTTTAGTAAAAGGTGGGTAATATTGTGATGTGAAATTGAAGAGTTCTTGTAGAAAATAGGGTGAGTGCCAAAATTAAAGAAAACAAATTTTATTGCTGTTTTATTAATTGTGTAAGTCAGTTTCAGAAACCTCAGATTATAAATGGTATTACTATGAAAAAAATTATAATAAAAGCGTGTGAGGTTACAATGGAGTTGTAAATTTGATCATTATTAATTCAATTTCCTGGATTTCATAATTCTATTCGAATAATGAATCTTAATGAGGTTCTGATTATTCCAGATCATATGGCAAAAATAAAATATAGTATTCCAATATTTTTATGGTTGGTTGAGTATAATCATGTTTTATAATATATTAAAACTTATATTAGAATAATATATTATTAATTTTGAAGATTAAGAGTTTATGTAACTTAAAATTTTGGAGTTCTATGCCTGATAAAAGGAGTAAATTGTAAATTTGTTAATGAAAGTTGTTTTCTGGAACTATTAATTTCTATATTCTATGAAAAATATTAAATTGCAAGTTTCAAGAAGAGATAATCTAGAAATTAAAATATATGTACAGTTCTGTCTCTCTATAGTCGCGTGTGTCGGGACCGGGCGCACGCAATTTGAGAGACGAGTAGTCTTTTCGGCTTCCTTTGATTTCACGCGGTCAGAGTGTAAGGTGTGTCACTATCGAGAATGTTTATGAACGTTTCTTCGGCTTTTTCTTTGACATCCGATACCCGATGCCCCGGTGCGGCGACTACAACCTAAGTAGTGGGGATAGCTTCGCGCGTATAGAGAATCCGAAAACGCGTGCCATTTGAGAGACAGTACTGTATATGATTGGTGTTGATATTAATATTCAAATTATGAATGAGTCTTTTTGTGACTTTGTTATGAATATTTTATTGAAGTTGTTGTAATTTATAATATTATTATTTATAAAATTTAGATATCTTCAGATTACGACGAATCTTGATAATATTACTATGATTGTAACTAATTTAAATTGATTGTTTATTATAATTAGATTTTCGATTAGTGATCATTTTAGAATGAATGTGGTTATAGGGGGGAAGTAGGAATATGAAATTATTATTATGAAGAATATAATTTTTGTTTTTTTTTTCTTATAATGAATTTATAAGGGAACTTTTAAAACTTTGTAACGGTGCGAGGTAGAAGAAAACCGTAAATGGACAAAATGTTCAGTGTTTGATGCCGTATAACGCGCTGCAAAAGAAATTTTTGTACGTCCAAAGTTATACTCGAAAAACGAAAAATCGCTGAAAATTTGGGGGCTGATTTCACCCCCTTAGTGTGTTCTTCCGCAGGAAAAAATAATCGTTTCTTACATACTCCGACATGCTCTACAATCGTACGGAGTTTCATTAAAATCAGAATTTTCGGGTTCGATATGTTTCCTTGTAAGCTAAACTATGCTATGCGCTGTTATGTTTTAACGTAGTTTTTGATAGAAATTGTTCCATAAGAGTGTATCGAAGCTAATTTTTTAAAACGTAGCATGGCGTAGCATAGCAACGCATGGCATAGTTTAGCTCCACGGTGAATTCCCGGCTTAATACGATATTATATGTAGAATCTTATTTTTGGCTATTACAGCGTTCTCGACAATGGCTTTTCCATTAACATAAAACATAAGAATGAATAACGCTACAATACCTAAAGAAAATCCTACAAGTAAAACAAAGTTTAATAAAGTTTACCAAATTTAATAAAGTTTACCAAGTCTAATAAAATTTACCAAGTTTAATTAAGTTTAATAAAGTTTAATATAGATTACCAAGTTTAACAAAGTCTGCCAAGTTTAATAAAGTTTAATAAAGTCTACCATGTTTAATAAAGTTTAACAAAGTTGAATTAAGTTTACAATATTTAATTATTTTTAACAAAGTTTCCCGAATCTCCTCGAAATCATACTTTCACACCCACGTATTTATTGTTGAATTAGGCGACAAGTGGTTGGTCTCCTGCCTGGGCGTTCTGCACCTGAGCAAAGGCCTCTTCTACAGGGTGGTGCCAGCGGACCAAGGATTCGGAAGCAGCGGCGAGCCTCAAGGCTCGCCGACAGCGGAGTACGCCGGGGTGTTCAGGTTCCGATTATGGTGGTGCGGCGCATGGGTCGAAGTTCTCGTCGACGACAGGCTACCGGCGATTCATGGGCGGCTGGCTTTCGTGCAGAGTCGTCACAGTGATCAGTTCTGGCCAGCTCTTCTGGAGAAAGCGTACGCCAAGTGAGTAGTACGTCCCAAGTCCTCTTAAATCTCGAGACCGGTCAACATTGACACGTCGCTCACGTGAACAGTCGCATGTGAGATTTCCCATCGCTCTGTACTTCAATTTCCACCACCTTCTAAGCTATCACCTTCCTTAAGCTACGAACTGCGAACTTCACGTAGCGTAACACAAAAAAGAAATCTTCAGTTGAAAGTCGTTAGCATTGTGACTCGAAATTCCCGTTTATTCATTTCGGAATTTAAATTCGCGTCCGTGGAGTGGATGTTGATTTATCTTCAGGAGCTAGCGTCGCCTATGATTTCTGTAGTTTATTTATAAATTTTTTAAAATTGATTATATTCACGAAATATGGAAAAACCAAGATACTTTATTTTATTTGAATATTCAGCATACCTTCGAACGCTATAACACCAAACAAACCGACCAATTAACCAGCGTCGTTCGACTTCGCGATTTCACGTGGGCGTGGATGGCGATGGGCGATCTCGGTTCATCGATCGATCTCGGTAAGGTCGATCCCCGTGCTAACGCGCCATGAACGTCCACCTGGAGAACGCCCACGCCACCCACCGGAACTTACAGTATCGTCCGAAGTAGCTGGAAAGTTATTCACGGGTTTGCATCCACCCATCCCACTGTTCTACCAGCCTCGTAACAAATTCGAAAGTCCCCACTGGCCAGTCGAATTTTCAATGTTTTTTGCGCAAGTCGCGTGGGCAGGGAGAAGCGATTAAACCATATTTGAATGCTGATTACAAGGCTGCCTCGGGAACATTGCCCAAGGTACCTCTAATTGGCGTTTCAACCCCCGATCTTTATTTTAATGGACTCACATTCGAATGCCATTACGTCAACTGTTGCGCAGAAGGTTTTAATGGAAACGTATGGAAAGTTTAACGATCGCGCGACAGTATCGGTAACGAAGCGATCGAGCGGCGCCGCAAACGGGCCGCGTGTCATATCGGGAGGGACGGGGAGTATTTATTCGTGGTGTCCCGGAGGATCTGCGAAGCGGATCCTCGGCGCGGGTAATGGCTCCGCGCGATCTCCTCCCCGCGGTGGAAGACGCGTTTACGCGGATGAACGAACGACGATGACCGGTTCTGCCGGAGGTCCTTGCTCCTCCTCTTAATCTTTCCACTGATGACCGTTCCTCTCCTTCCTTCTTCTCCTTCACCTCGTTATCCGCTTCTTACCGGACTCCCTTCGCGGCTCCCTCCCGTTTCTTGCCGCCAGGAATATAAGAGCCCGGCTGGGCGTTGCTCTCGAAACGACTGCAACGTGACGGCCTCGAAGAGGAAGACGACCTCGCGCGATCCGAGAGACAAAAGAGGAGCAGGATCCCTGATAAGAATAGGCGTGCCTCTCCCTTTGCCTTCTGCTTCAAAATTCACTGCTGACAAAATATTTCTCTGCCTGAGCTCTAATGGGTCCAAAGTTTCGCGGTTTTAGGGGAGATTTTCGTGTAACAGCTATCAAAAGTAACTAATAGGTATTTTAGATTTTTTTTTTAGAAAACTGTTGCTAATTTTGGATTAAATTGTCTTGGGATATAAGGAGGCATGTTTAAACTTGCAGATTTTTTTTATGTCGATAGTTATTATTTATTAATTATTGTGGAATCTGGGTAACCTCTTCAAAAAAGAAAAAAGTTTCTCAAAGTTAGAGACTTTACGCATTGACTCTAATTTAAGAGAAAAAAAAATGAAAAATTGGAAAATTGAAGAAGGGTAGAAAAGGTCTTCCTGTTTAAGGGGGTATTCTGGTCTGACGAGGCATTTTCGTCGCGTTATTTCGGAATTTTTTTACAAAGAACCCATAAATTTTATTATTATTTAGTATATTGCTACATGTTTATTGATGTTTCAACTATCTTTACAAATTTTGTCGATAGAAAAAAATTTAAATCAAACGCAGTTGACTGCATTAAAGTAATGGTGAAAAAAAGAACATGGAGTCACGGTGCCCATGATTGGGCTCGTTCTAGTGATCAGAAACAAAAAATGAAAACAGATTCTTTATCTGTATGCCTGTCGCTATCGTCCCTACCAGAATTATAATAAAATAATTTTTAAACTTTCGCAGACCTTTAAAGTTGAAGAAATGTGCGAAAATTGAAACTTAATTTTCAAACCGCGGCCATTTGCTTAATTTTCAATATTTTTTTATTATTCTGGTAGGGACGATAGCGACAGGCATACAGATAAAGAATCTGTTTTCATTTTTTGTTTCTGATCACTAGAACGATCCCAATCATGGGCACCGTAACCCCATGTTCTTTTTTTCACCATTACTTTAAAGCGGTCAATTGCGTTTGATTTTAATTTTTTTCTATCGACAAAATTTGTAATGGTAGTTGAAACATCAATAAACATGTAGCAATAAAATAAATAATAATAAAATTTATGGGTTCTTTGTAAAAAAAATCCGAAATAACGCGACGAAAATGCCTCGTTAGATCAGAATACCCCCTTAAATCGAAGAATTATATTCGTCGACCCTCGATATTTTCAACTAAAGTGCACCTTACTACATTTTCGCTGGAGATTTCAACGCTTGGCTAGCGCTGTCATCGCCGGACTGGAGTGGCGGTGGTTGGTTTGCTTCCGTTAACGCGCCGCATTCATCAAGCAAACTAACTTGTCAACAAAAGTACGAGGAGCACGAATTCCCGCTGGTTCGACATTTAGACATTATAAAACGAAGCGTGTCGCTCCCGCGTGCTCGTTTAAAGCTTCCTGCTGCAGGTTCAGGTTTTACTCGTTTTGGTTAAACTATTCGACGGTTTCATACCGACAGGATTATAATCTCGTAACACATCAGCTTCTATTTTTTCTTTTTGCGATTCTAGGTGGTCGGTTGACTAGCTGCAATAAAATACGTTCCCCTGATAAATCAGGCTCGCCTATGGAAATCGCGGTGCTCGCTTAAACGCCGATGAGGAGCACTCGTAGCCTTGCTTAACGACCGAGAACGCACTTCGCTATAATTTCATCACTGAACGAGCGTCTCTTGCGTCACAATAGCGGATTCGTATGAACACGCGTAACGAGGAATTGTCGTGGCTGCCAGGGGAAAGCAGAACGATCGCCAGCTGTTATTTGCGTTAGAAGAGCATACAAACGTTAAGTAATCGATACGTAGCTTCGCGCAACACCGATACACCTGCTTGACCATCGTTACAGCGATACGATTGCTCTCGAGCTGCTGAGTTGTAAAAATGGAAAGTACGAAAACGCGCTGCGAGGCTGGGATGAGCGAATTGTTTCGCAATCGGTCGAGTGACGTAAAAATTATTAAACCGTGATGTCACGTCGTGAACATTTTCTATAAACGTAGGGTAAACGCACCGGTAAATGAACACTTAAGGCTAGTGAATGGACACTTTTATAAAATTATGTTTGCAGCGCGATTGATTCTACGTGTTGCGAAAATTGTTTGGATATGAAGCGAGAAACTAGAAGAAGTCTATAATTAATTAGTTGCTTATTTTAGTAACTTATTTTACTCGTTTTAGTAAAAAATGTCCATTCACTGGCAGTGTCCATTTACTGGTATATTTACCCTAATCGTTCTCATTTGTTTCCTGGTAATTGTTTCACCGGTCTTTCTGTGATCTATTAAGGATGTATTGGACGTACAATATCAGACAAAAGTTGAAATACTTGAATAGCTACGTCTGACGCGTAGTAAATCTACATGTAAGGAATTCGAACGACAGTTGGAGTCTTATTTTTAATCCTGGGAAGGTATTTTTCACTTTACAAATGCTTTCTCAAGCATTATTTGCTAAACTTTTGCCAGTGAAAATGCCCAGAATTCACAATTTTCTCAAGTTATAATTTATTTCTTTAAAACGGTGTAGAGAAAACAATTGAAACTCGGCAGATATTTTCATCTACCCATATGCTGTATGTGCAAAAAAATTTAAACCATTGGTACTATTTCTTCAACATTTTTTCAGATGATTTATTCGTCAAGATCGTCTCTTTCCGTAAGAGTACCTGTAAAATCAGTGAAAATTAAAATCGTTATAACTCAGTAACCGTTTAGTGAATTCGTTTAAAATTTTTGGAGCACATCAGGAAGGTTAAAAAGAACAATCTCACGAATTTTCATCAACTTGGAACTATTTTGAAAATAGGTCCAATACATCCTTAAAAAAATTAGCAAACTCCTTCGCGCTGTGGAAAGAATGCGCAGAAAATAATGTACCTACGTTTGTACCGGACTAACGATTACATCGGTCAACAGCATCGAAGAGGAATCGAGGTCGGGATTCATTAATAATTGATAGCGTGTCGCTGCCTCTCGATGACTTCCGCTCGCCGCGGAATGGGCTATGCAACCGATTAAATGCCGGATCGCTCGAAATCGCCGGCCAGCGAAAATCGATTGCGAATGCGATGGGCTTCGCGTGGATGAAATCGTGATCGTTTCTTGCGACAGCTTCTGTCGCAGCCGATGGCTAGATCTGCCGCGTTGCGACAATCGTTTAAAGGTATCCATCCTTCGGCGATGAACGTCAATTTTCGTAGCGTGCTACGTCATTGGATACAGCAATTTCCGACCACCACCGCGATTCTAACGATAATTGCACGGTAGTAGGAGTAATTGAAGGTTCTGGATAACAATCGTTCCGCAGTCCTGTGGTTTGCGTTCGTCCTTCGAGCGGGAAGAGCAAATAGAAAACTCGTGCGACGTTCGTTTGCTGGATTACAAAATTTGATATTCTAAGGGAAATTGTCGTTGGTAGAATGCGACACCTTTTGAGTTGGAAATCGGTGTGATCTTGATGAGTGAGGCTCCCAGAAGAGGCTAAAGGGGCATTAGCACTGTAAGGTAAAGGCACCAGTAGTTGACCAGTTAAGAGAAATCCTTCACGTAAACAATAGCAACTATTTGCTCTGTCATCAAATAGCGAGAGTCGAAGGCTGAAGACACTCTTTAAGTCTTCTATGTAATAAGGCCACATTTTAAAAAAAAGTTTACTTATACAAATTTAAAAATTCAGTAATTGCTTCAGTAGTTGACCACTCTTAAAAATGAAAAATCTAGTAATTAACCTTCTGTTCGTTAGTAGTTGACCACTTATACTAGAAAGAGGGTTAAAGCAATAATGTTGGGAATCATTTTAGTATGATTTAGTTTGAATAAGAAATAAAATAAGAAATAAAACAAATCAATTCCATAAAAAGTTCAATTCAGGAACAGAGTAGACGTTGCGAGTTCTGCTCACCTTGGTGTAAATAAACCTTCGCCAACACTATTCATATTGTACTTCAAACTTGAGGGTTTTAGATTTTAGTTGGTAGATGTCAGGGCAAGTCAACTGCACTTTTTTCAAATGATCGTCACTTCTAAAAACCTTATTTTTCATGTTTTTCTGAAAAATGGTCAATTACTGATACATGGTCAACTACTGGTACCTTTACCTTACATTGAAGAAGAAGGGGCTTTGTAAAAAGAAAAGGAAACTGGATTTTGTTCTTTAAATAATTTTGATTAAGGAATTAAATCCTGAGTGCGCCACTGATCTTGGTAATTTTAATTCTTTAGTAGGGTAGACGGGGCGATAGTAACGGGAAGACGATTGTAACACATTAAATATCTGAGAACATTTGAGGCAGTCAGAGCAAGAACGGACTAACCCACATTTTTTTCGAAATTGAATTAGTAGCAATAACGTATTCCAATAGGCTCTATTAACTATATAAAATAGGAAAAAGATATATTTTTTTAATGTGGGTTGTTCCGTTCTTGCTCTGACTGCCTCATGTGATAGATATTAACACAGATTTTGGATATATGATGAAGAATGACATTTGGAATACACCCATCCATGTCCTAGCAGTATAGATACACAATAGACATGTATTGGGGAGAAAATAACTTTTCGATACCCTACAGTAACTCTTTCTTATTGATTTAAAATTGTAATGTAAATACTCCCTTTGCAAGTACATGCTTTTTCTTTTCTTTAATATTTAATCTGGCAAATTTTTAAAGTAATACTGATCGTTAGTTATCACCTTTAAGTGTCTCGTTAATCAAAATTTATAATTTAAGTTCAAAAGCCTGGCTGGGGTCGATTGTAACATCGGCAGTCGGGGTCGGTTGTACCGCGACAAAACCGAATAGTGACAAAGAAAATGAATAATATTGTCTTGTTTGCATGGAATAATATAGCATAGTACAAGCAAATAATTGAAAAATGGGTGGAATATACTGAATGTAAGAATTGATCATATAAAGAATGAACCAGCCAAAACATTTCCTATTTCTGTCACAATTGCGATACCGCATAATTGGTTACAAATTTTCCTTTTTTCCATTTACAATTATGATTAAAATTATTAAATATCTTAATTTTGTAAAGTTAAATTTGTGCTACTATCGACTCCATGCAGTGTTACAACCGATCCGGAGTCGGGGACGGTTGTAACACTTTGTCCGCTTCTCATTTTGTATTAATAACCTAGATACCTATTACTTGACAAACAGAGAAGCTGTTGTGGCTCAATAAGTGTCAGATAAATAAGTAACATTTTCGTATGAAAACTTTTGTTGTAACTTTAATAGTTTTTGCATAATCGTATTCCAAAGTCAAAGTGTTACGACCGCCCCCGGTCTACCCTATTATTATTAATTCTTTATTTCATTATTATACTACTCCATTCGTTCTGGTTTAATCGAAATGGTTGTTCTCCAAGATGGCGCGCAGCTACCCAATGACACACTTCTTTCCGCGGAAGAGGGAGAGAACCATTCGTCGCCTGACCTTTCCTCTTCCACGATAACCCCGTCGTAGATCCCATCGATCCGGAACGTCCGGCGAATCCAGGCTTATTAAACCGGCGCCGGCATTAAAATCAGTTAGAAAGCTCGTACATTCGCGTGCCAGCGCGCGCTCAGAATGAAAGAATTATACTCGACGCGCTGCGCCGCGATTTCCATTAGAAATCACTGGCTGCGTTCACCACGGTGCCTGAGCCGTCCACGGATTGCGAACTAACGCACGCGTCCACTTTACGCTCAGCTCTGCAATAATAATCCTCCCGCTTTTCATTTTCAACTGCTTAGTGTAACCGTTTTACAACCATCTCATTGCGCCAGTGAAAATGTTCTGCTGACCGTTGACTTTCGTTGGGAGATCAGTGCGCTGTGACGTGAAAGCTCGCAATGAAAATACGTACCTATGTAGAAGTAATAATTGCCATGGAGAAGTGAGGATGCAGTACTGAAAATAAGTAATCATTTGAAATTTGAAAAACACTTATGGAGGGCTCAGAATCATAGTGGTGTAAGTGCAAATTTTTATGATTTGAGGTAATAACAGTTTTTAACCGACTTCAAAAAGGAGGAGGTTATAGATTCGACCCGTTTGTGTGTTTTTTTTTGTTGTTCCCTCATAACTCCTCAGCTGCCTCAGCATATGGACCGATTTTGATGATCTTTGTTTTATTCGAAAGGGGGCGATGCCCCTGTGGTCCCATCCTAAACTAAATCCACATTGGCCCAATATTTTGCCAGTTATAGTTAATAATAATTTATATGTTTGTCCCCGTATAATTCCTCAGCATATGGACCATATATGGACCGATTTTAATGGTCTTTGTTTTATTCGAAAGGGGACGATGCCCCGGTGGTCCCATCCTACACTAAGTCAACATTGGTCCAATATTTTGACAGTTATGGTTATTAATAAAGACTATTGTCTAATTATTATTATTGTATGTACGTGCGCGCATATCTCCTAAAAATGTTGTGTCAATATATATAAAACTAAAAAGTTAAAAATAAAAAATTTTAAAGACATTAAAACCGACGCCAAAAAAATAAAATTGCACTAAAAAGTAAAAAATAATTTTATTTAATCTGCGACTCTCATATTTTTTAAGTCGGTGCCTTATCATTTGCACTGTGTAAATCTGGCGCTGACTTAAAATATATGAGAGTCACAGATTAAATAAAATTTATTTTTTTTACTGTTTAGTGCAATTTTATTTTTTTGAAGTCGGTTTTAATTTATTTTAGGTCTTAAACTCCTTCTGTTTACTGTCATAGTGAATTAAGTTGTAACTTCATTGTTGACTGATAAATACGAATATTTCTCTTCAGCGCATAACCAAGAAGAGCAGAGCGTTTCGAAACATAGTGGTGTAAATCCGACTAATTGTAAGTGTCGTATTTGAGCATTTGAGTCTTTAGAAGTGTTCCCACAACTGCAATGTATATATAATGTTTTTTATAACAGTAAATGCAAAACATTATTTTATGAGGAACACCAGGCGAGTGACTTACACCACTATTAATCTCGGCCCTCTATAGGGTAGATGCCCCTATTAGTCATTGTCCCTATTACTGCCACATTACTTATTTTGCTTAATAAAAATATAACGTATAAAGAATAGTGTACAACATAATATTAATAATAATAAGATCAGTCCCAATTTAATAATAACATTATTATTGTACCCTATTCTTTATACGTTACATTTTTATTAAGTAGAATAAATAAAGTGACAGTAATAGGAACACAGACAACAGAGTTTGGCAAAATGTAATCTAATTACAACTTACAAATTACGATTAAACTGTAATTGTGTAGTTGATTACACATTATTTTCTGTAATCGTTAATTTACGTAGTTGACAAAATGGTGGTCAACCACCTACATTAACGATTGCAGAAAATATTGTATAATCAACTACACAATTACATTTTAATCGTAATTTGTAAGTTGTAATTAGATTACATTCTGCCAAACTCTGACTGACAGTAATAGGGACATCTATCCTGTATACACTTAAGTGCGAAAGTTCTCTTTTCTCTTCTCGAATTCATGCTTCTCTCGTCTTTTCGCACAGACGGAAGCTAGAGATCAGCGAGCCACTCGGTTAGTATTCGTGCCGAATGATCTTCGCCGAGGTGCGTTCGATGCGTGACCAACGAGAAATCAGAATTCGGCATAGCATCGGGATACGACGGTATGCGGGGCTATATTCGGCCCCGTGTGTATATTTGCGCACGCACATGCCAGCCACGGGTATACTAAGCAAGTATAACCGCGGATACTTTCACTCGGCGAGTAGTCGGTTCGTTGGTTGCCAGCAATGGATCGGAGGTCAGTGCACCGGTGACCACAGTCCATGCTCAGAGATCCCCGGCCACGAAACTGCTACAAGATCGTGGCACGCTAATGCCACTCGAAAATCACCCTCATTAACAGCTCCTCCGCCTATCCCCGTTCCTAAGTATCCGAATTTCCTTCGTTTTACGAGCGAAACGGTTCGAAGGGTGCATCATTCTTAACAGGTTAACTGTCAATGTATCATAGGGTAGACGTCCCTATTACTGTCAGTGTCCCTATTACTGCCACTTTATTTATTTTGCTTAATAAAAATGTAACGTATAAAGAATAGTGTATAAAAATAATATTAATAATAATAAGAACAGTCCCAATTTAATAATAATATTAATGTTGTACACTATTCTTTATGCGTTACATTTTTATTAAGCAAAATAAATAAAGTGGCAGTAATAGGGACACTGACAGTAATAGGGACATCTACCCTATATGATCAAAAAAAAATCTGGCCAAATCTGCCAATTCTGTATCATATATGATCAAATGGAATAACTTTTAGATTCACTTAATTTTTCGGTGTTGCCAGTTTGGACGCGAATAATAAACAAGGCCGTGCCAGTTAACCGGTTAATTCGGAATGGTCCAACTGGGTCGTACCTTCCAAGTTCCTTTATTTCATTTTTCAACATTTCCTTTCAGAACTCGTGAACATTCCAACTTCAGGAAATAATCATTCAAATTGAGGCTAATCTATTAAATACGTTTGCAGTTGAAGGGCAAAGGGAAAATTTGCAATTTATAGCAAATTTTGTTAGTGGCAACTAGAACTAAAGAACATTGTCCAATCAAAAAGGGGATATAAAATTCAAATGACCCCGTAAGATAACGTTGAATTTTTGGTATACTAGTTAAAAACAGGTAATGTCCACTCTGCACTGGAACAAAACAGTTAATTTTGTCGATAAAGCTGTTTTGCGACATTCCCCGTTTCCCCATTACCCATCAATTGAAAAATCGACATCGAGGTCGAATCGATTTGCTGTTTTGTGATATTCCGTTCCAACTTCGATGGTCCCCGGTAAATGAGGCATGCTTAATTCTATTACGTAATTGTACGTGTGCAGTCACGTTTCATAATCCTCGGAATGGTCGTGTTTATTAAAGGATGACAGAGATCGTAGTACGATCGCGTGAAGAGGCTTGCAAATGACATTGCGCGTCCCTGCATGCGCCTTCGTCACCCCGTTAGGTGGTCACGGGACGGAAGTACATCAATGGCAGGACTCGCGTTACCGTTGCCTCGCAAACTGACAAACCGTAGAAGTTACAGAGTCAGCAGTGTGTTACAAGTTCGGTCGAAGGTGCGGTGACCCCTGGGCGACAGCTGCGGCTTGCCTCTATTTTAACAACTCTCTTCAATTCCCCTCTATTACATCGAATAGAAGCGAGTGTGTACTTTGCATCTTTCCCGCGAGACGGTTCCCTCCGCGAACGGAGGGGAACGGGGAGCGGACCACTGGTCACCGTGGCGCTGAATGCCCATTCATGCTAAATCACTCATTTCCGTTAAACGTGATTCGCTCAATGAAATGAGCGAACGTGAGCTAGCTCGGCGTCATTATGCTCCGTCATTAGCTTGCCCCGTTTCATTTCGGTCGCAGTAGGTACTACCTGGGTACAGTGGGTGGAAGGAATGCGCGGGGAATCTAGATTCTAGGATATGTGAAGGTAGAAAGGATTGATAGAGAGAAGCTTGCAGTGCTTGGTGAGTTGTACCTTTCTATGACCATATTCTGCTGAGAAGGTGCAGCAATGCACTCGCAAGATGCAACTGCGTCGCTTTTTGCATGCAACCGTATATTCCTTTCGCGTAGATTTTACGTATGACAGTGTTAATGTTTGGGGAGTCAAAAATTAATAATTGAAGGAAATTAGATTAATATGTGAAGAAAATTAGACGTTAATAATGGAAGGAAATTGAGGTAAAGGTATTAATAACTGAAGAAAATTGGATATTAATGATTGAAAAAAATTAAATATTGATAATTGAAGAAAATTGAATATTAATAATTGAAGGATATTGAGAAAACGATAATAATGGAAGAAAATTGAGACAATTGGATATCAATGATCGAAGAAAATTGAATATTAATAATAGGAGAAAATTGAGGAAAGGTATTAAAAATGGAAAAGAAATGAGAAAAATAGATATTAATAATTTAAGAAAATTGAGAAAATTATATATTATTAACTGAAGAAAATTGGATGTTAATGATTGAAAAAAATTAAATATTAATAAATGAAGAAAATTAAATATTAATAATTGGAGAAAATTGAGAAAATGGTAATAATGGAAGAAAATTAAGAAAATTAGATATCAATGATTGAAGAAAATTAGATATTAATAATTTAACAAAATTGAGAAAATTATTAATAATTGAACAAAATTGAGAAAATTATTTTCTTACAGCAAGTGTTCGAATGTCCTATGGGAATCCTAGGAATGCTCAGTATTTCATTTACACATAGGTATCTGGCAGAAAATACGAGTATAATTATTAGTTCTGCAGGAAGACAGTTAAAATATTTAAAATTCCATGTAAGGTCAGGTGTTCAATTTTTAACCTGAAAGCTGATAACACATGTTAAAAGAATCTTTAATTTTTAACTTCGATTCTTCCACGAGAAAAATAACAAAAAAGAAACTGTTCAATCTCTATATAAAATTGGACTTACACTCGTATACCCGTCCACTAGATATCTGTGTGTACCTTATCAGAATATTACATTTTACCATGCAATCGCGTTTACCATGCATTTATTCCACCTGAATATCACAATTCATCTGCCCCACATCTTCACGTACTAAGAAACTAAAATCACCCCAAGAGCACCCCTTACTTACACCCAGTGCTCGAAGGCACTGCTTTCCACGCCTCTGAAAAATGCTACAGGTGCGTTTTCCACGTGGTAGTCGGAGAGCACCGAAACCGAAGGCCATACGGGGCACAATTGGAAAACGGATCTCCCCGACGCGCTTACGCTGGTCTTCCCTGAGAAAATACCCATGTGACTGCCTTACTCGTGCGTGTGAATGGTTACGGTTTAGAGATTAACTCGCGCGCTATCTGCTATACGCGGGCGTCTAGAGGCGTCGGCGTTACTAGGACGAGCCGCCAGAGAGAGAAAGAGAGAGAAAGAGAGAGAACCCCCGTTATCTGGAGAATGCTAATTCCCGTAGGAACGGCACACACGGCCAGATAGCATCGCCACCTCTCTCGATTATCCTTGGGTGGCACCCGGGTTATCGTCTCACCTTTCTCCATCTCGCGCGACGATTTCCAGCAAAACACCGGTTCGACTTCATCAGCCGAGTCATCCCGCAGCCAGGGACAAAGGCAGCTTTGCTCTCGTATCGCGCCGGAGAAATTAACGATCGGGGCGGTAAACTTTCTACGGCGGACTCTTTGCGGAATCGATGAGGAATGGGCGAGAAATCGCGACCGCGCGCGCCGCGAATTGCTGATCGCTGACGAGGGAGGTCGTAGGTCGAAAAATTCCTTGCCATCCGCTTTCCCTGCGAAGACCCGTTTGGCAGTCGTGCCCGCTGGAAAAGATCGTCGTGCGAGTTTTCTCCGCGATCTGCGCTGGCTCGCCGCGGGATTCCAACGATCTCGTTAAAACGGAACGGAACCATTGGGTTTCCAGCGAACCGACCCTGCTCCAAGTGCAATTAGAAGCCGATGGCTAGGAATGCTGGAGATAGTCGTACAGTTATTAGTACGGGAAGAAACTTGATAATGGGCCGGGAGGTAAAAGTTCGTTGAAAGTATTTTAATATTTCTGTGATAGTAGTGCAATGGAGACTCTGCTAAGAGGAACGTGAAGCCTGGACTGTACAGGGGCTATAGAAAAAGGATGAATGAAGGAAAGATAAAATAAAGAAAGAAATGAGAACGAAAATTTTTTATTTGATTAACATTTGTTTAATTTTATCAAGCGACGTGATTTTTACGCTGTAAACACAAAACTGATTATACTACGGTGGTAAGCATACCTACCAGAGTTTGCGGAGACTGTTGAAAAGAAATTAGATTATAATTTCTAATGTTATTGATATGGCAATCAAATTTATTTTATTTATTTTCTGTATTTTATTTATTTTCTGTATTTTATTTATTTTCTGTATTTTCCTTTATTTTCTGTATTTTCTGTATTTTCCTGTATTTTCCTATATTTTCTTTATTTTCTGTATTTTCTTTATTTTCTGTATTTTCCTGTATTTTCATTATTTTCTTTATTTTCTTTATTTTCTGTATTTTCTTTATTTTCATTATTTAAATTTTCATTATTTTCTTTATTATTATCCTTTTCTCGTGAAAAGATGTTACGCTCTTTACCCCTGACAAATTGTGTGCTGCCCCAAAATAGTTTTTGCATCTGGGCCGTTTTAAACAATATTTAATCTAAAGTGTGCTGCATTTAACGATGAAAGGAAATTTGATATCTGAGAATCGAATGGTTATGCGAATTTACGGAAAGCAAGCAAAGAGTACTTCCTTTCCAGAAGCGAGAAATTAATCTCCTCGGTACCTTTCAGACTTCATGGATCGTACGAGGCTCTCAAATACGGCACCCTCTTGGACGGCCTGTCGGACCTGACGGGAGGAATCACGGAGAGCATCGCGATACGCCAAGATCCAACGGCCTGCGGAAGAGCTCTCGCGAAGCTCCTCGATATGACGTCCCTTATCACGTGCACAGTGAATAACAATCAGCAGCAAGTAAGTGGCATTGCTATTACACAAATCGTTTGAAAACAATTAGTCAAAGTTTAGAATTAGAATGACGGTTCCTGTAAACCTGTATCCAAAGATATAAAGGAAGAACAAGTGCTCGAAGCTTAGATCGTTCGTTTCCCGCCGCAACATAACAACAATTTAACCAAAAAACGATTGAGAGAGACAATATCGTGGGTATAGGGTAAACGCACCAGTAAATGAACACTTAGTACTAATGAATGAACACTATTATAAAATTATCTTTGCAGCACGATTGATTCCACGTGCTGCAAGAATTGTTTGGATTTGAAGCAAGAAATGAAAAGAAGTCTCTAATTAATTAGTTTCTCACTTTAATAACTTATTTTACTAATTTTAATAAAAATGTCCATTCACTGGTACGTGTTCACTTACTGTTACATCCACCCTAACTCAAAGAAAGTCAGATTTTTCGAAACTAACGAAAAAAAAGTTACGTTGATGAGAAACAAAACACCGCGAGTAATTAACGCCAATTGCAGTTGCGATGTGGCGATGAACGAACGACCTTGCACGAATTTTTTACTAATCTGAACGAAGCGTCTTGTATGCATTCGATCAGTTGAAATTCGGACCACCTAAATAGAACCCCGCCGTTCGTTTGCATTGCAGATTCGCGCCAGCACGGAGAAGCTAGCAAATGGAATACAGATGGGCATCAACTACAGGCTCTACGCTATCGAGAGGGTAAATACGAGGGACCGCCAGGGTGGCATGTAATTAACTATTATTCGTACTTCACGAAGGATCGTTGCGTAAAATGCAGGTGGAGACGTTCAGCGGCGAGGCGGTCCAGTTAGTAAAATTAAGAAATCCTCTCGGACCTGGTGGGGAGTACGTCGGCGCTTGGGCAAGAGGTGGCCTCGAATGGGACGAAGTACCGCCGATGGAAAGGGAGCGTTTAGCGGTCAGAAACATGGCCGAAGGGGAATTCTGGTGAGAGAATCGAAGTTTTCGAACGCTAGCTAGGGTAAAGGACCCAGTTACTGACACCTGACCAATTACTGGCACCTTAAGCTATTTTACTTAAAATAACGTATAAATAAACATTGTAAAGTGATACACAAAAAGAATGATGTATTTCAACCTGTAATCTATACTATAGATTATATTCTATAGTTTGTTTATTCGTTGTTTTAACTAAAATAGATTAAGGTGACAGTAACTGGTCAGGTGTCAGTAACTGGGTCCTTTACCCTATTTGGCGTGAAGCACTCGAAATTACCACCTCGATGTAGATACTCAAATATTATCATATTTAGATAAAACAAAAAATCAAATAAATCTCAAGGATCAAATAAAGTTTCTTTTAATATAGCAGTCTTGTCAATAAATGTACCATGTTTCTGTATCAAAAATACCTTCTTATGAGCCCCTTGAAATTATGCTTCCGTCACCAAAGTGGTAATTTCGAGCAGCTCCCCCGCAGAAATGGGCAGAATTTTTATTTAAATAAAATATCGCTGAATGAATAAAAGTTAAAAAATTATTCGTCAAGTGTGGAATAAAATTAACCCGAGTGAAGTCAAAAGATTTATTCGACGCTGACGTTGAAACCCTCGACGAATAAAAGAATTAACTTTATTCGTTGAATAATCCGTTATTTAAATAATTTTTTATTTAGTTAATGCCCACCTCTGCTCCCCCGATACCCTTTCTTTCCTCCTCCACGCTGGTCGAGCTGTAAGTGTACTAAAAGAATCCACTTGCCAACTGCAGGATATCGTACTCCGACTTCGTCAAGACGTTCACTCACCTAGAAGTGGTACATCTCGACGCCGAGACGTCCAGGGATGAGCCGTCGTTGCATATCAAGCACACCTGGCAAATGAAACTCTATCAAGGTAGCTGGCGAAGGGGCGTGACCGCGGGAGGATGTCGAAACAATCAAGGTTCGTTCGCGGTTTACTTAAATAATGAACGTTGCGCAGGAAATCCGGCAATGTTTCACGTGAGCGGCTGTGTAAATTATAATAAATATTTTCTACGGCTACGTCTATTCCAGAGACTTTCCATATCAACCCGCAACTACACCTGATCTTGAGCGAAATGGAGGAAGTGATCGTCTCGTTGAACCAGCACTCCATCATGGAGCCAAAAGTGAGATGTTCTTCTAATTATAAAACTAGCATAATTATATTTATATGATTATATTGGAATCTGTTGAAGGTGATAGGCTTCACGGCGTACACTTTGCCGAAGAACAGCACGGAATCGATAAACAAACAGTTCTTCAAGAAGAACAAGTCACTGGTGAACTCGCAGTACACGAACAGTCGACAGGTGAGCCACAGGTGTCAGTTGGAGCAAGGTGGCTATTTGTTAGTGCCCACCACTTTCGAGCCGACCCAGGAAACGAGCTTCACGTTGCGGGTTTACAGCAGTAAACCTTTGAAACTGAAGTAAGGATTGCAGACTGATTCTACAGTTGGATAAATAGATTGTAGCCTAAAAATTGTAAACTATAAGTCATACTTTGTTTTATTAGACTTCTCGATACACCGCCGTCCTTAATGAAATCGGCCATCATCAAAGCGCCGCCCCTCGAGGGCAAAGGCTTCTCGCAGTACGAAGCTGTCTTCTTGCAACTGGCAGACGAGCACAGAACGGTAAACGCTTTCGAATTGCAGGAGCTTCTCGAGGCGTGTTTGCCGAATGGTAAATATCTCTCTACTAAGAATCTGAATCACGGGGAATTCAATTGGCTCTTGTGAAATGTACTTGTATTCAATTCGTAGACTATATCAAGAGCTGTGCCTGCATGGAGGTGTGTCGACAAGTAGTTCTCACGATGGATGTATCCTTAATATTAGCAACTTAGTTTTGAAGCCTATAATGGCTCTATTGTCCCTCTGGAATATCTGTGCAGTTTTCCTTAAATTAATATTAAACAGAGCTCTGGAAGCGGCAGGCTGAAGTTCAATGATTTTAAAGACCTCATGTGCAGCTTGAAATATTGGCAGGCCGCGTTCAAGAACCACACGAAGGAGAAGACTGGTATACTGAAGGCTGAAAGATTGAGGGATGCGTTGCTGGAAGTTGGTTAGTTTGACTTTTGTTTTGATAAAAAAGAGCTGCTAACTCCCCACGTATCGAACTATTAATTTAAGAAAGTTGTTCTTATTAGGATTTCAACTGAACACCGATGTACTCTCAATCTTAATTCTGCGATATATGAGGAAAGATGGGACACTCAGATTTGGCGATTTCGTCTCGGCGATATTGCACTTGAGTGATGCATTTGGTACGTCTTGAAGAATTCGGTTTCTCTATCTTTATATCCAGAGATTACTGAGATTCTTTCATTTTATTTCAGGCATATTCGAAAGTAAAGACCCTTTGCAAAATGGAACCATAAAGCTAAGTCTGGCAGAGGTAAGATTTTATTCCTTGTTCAATCGATTGTTCCAGACGCGAAGAATTGAATTATCTTAGAGAATATGAATTTCTGCTTTCAGTGGCTCAGATCATCTTTGATGTGCTGAATCCATTACTGGACGTAATCCGTGTACCTTGAAACAAAACATCTGTAAATAATGTTTTTTATTGTCGTACGTAGACCTAAGTCTTAGCCATATTAACGATTAATGATCGTGCCCATTTCTTTGCTGTTTGTAAAATATCATTATTACCTCCATTAGCGATCATCATTCCTTCATCCAATGAAACATTATAAATGACTATGTATAATACGTTGTTTGTATAAGATATTCGTACTGGATAATAAAGTTAAGCTTATTTTGTACAGTCCGTTTATCCAAAAGGAGTATAAATAATTGACGTAGTAAACAGATTTTTCAAAGTACATCTAGTTACATACAGTGGCGCACCCAGAGGGAACCCTCGTACCCCCACGGAACGGGCTTTATAAAAAGAAAAGAAAATGGATTTTATTTTTTAAATAAATTTTTATAATCGTCTAAAATATTTTTATCCGTTCAACTCGGCTCCCTGAAGATTCAATTCTCAGTGCGCCGCTGGTCACATACTCTGTAAGTTATACAAAGTGTTCAACAATAAGTAGAAAATAAAATGAGTGATTCTGTGTGGCAGAATAAAACACAAATCAAAACTGCGGCGGAGGTTTAATTTTTTAGTTATTAATGTTAGAAAATTCGGGACAGAATCGCCTGAAGCATGGCAACACGCCGATCAGCGGTGCGCTTATATCGGTCGGTAAAACAATAACAAATTGACAGAATTTATCACTACTTTACAGGACAAATTGCTGTGTGACCTAAAGTATAGACCCTTGACTGACTTCCCGCATATTGTAATTATTTTATCTATAATTAATTATTTATCTGTCGACAGTCTTTCGGTGCGGTAACAATGATTGTGACATTATCGGCAAGGACTTTTATTCTTCAATGAATCAGGAATTTTCTAAACACAATTTACACACTTCTGTAGTTGCGAATTTACGATTAAAAGAAACAGATAATTGACTACATTCTGTAACAAATTACATAAATGTATTTTACTTGAAAGTAAATAATCGCTAATAATTTTTCGTTACTAGTAGATATAAAATTCTCTTATTTACATTTATTTATACTGAAAATGCACCAATATAAACTGAATGAAACCTACAAATAATACGTAAACGTGCGGCAAGTTTATTTGAACTATAAGAAAGAAGCACGTGCACAGAGCATTCCTGTGTGACACGCGAGAATTCGCGTAATCTCCCATTGTCTGCGTACAGTGGTGGTCGCTTCAGTAATGAATATCGAATACATTTAAATTTGATAAACATATCACTAATGCGGTCCCCACAAAACGTACGCAATACTCGATCCATGAATTTCGCGAGTTGATGAAAAATAGTGCTTAGCTGTATCGTGTCGCATCACAATTAATGACGTGGATATAGGTTAGGTTATGCACGTCGTCACTATTGTTACCTGAATCTTAGCGTAACATTATCACTAAAACAGTTCAAAAACCTCTGAGCCAAGGCGAATCATAAATAATGTTCGAAATCACGGATACGCAGAGTAAGTAACGTGCAATCTGTTATTTATAAAAATGCTATCGCGAACTGTAAAAAATGTGCAGCCCGATGGTCGGGGACAGCGAGTTATTTAGTTTCGAAACATTGTGTGCCGATAAGATACTGATTTTTAGAAATTGGAGTGGGCCTCGCCGCATTTGGGATATCGTTCGTTTTCCTCGGAGTTTTGCTACTCTTTGATAAAGGTCTGCTCGCCATCGGAAACGTAAGAATTATTTCTATGCACCAGTGTAAACTCCCACGCTTTTATGCACCCTTCTAAACTAACGCATTGTTTTCATACAGATTCTATTTATATCTGGGTTAGCGTGCGTTATTGGGCCGAGGAGGACGCTCAACTTTTTCTTCCAAAGGTACAAGATAAAAGCGAGCATCTCGTTTTTAGGAGGCGTACTAATCGTACTTATGGGTTGGCCTATCGTGGGCATGATCCTAGAAACATATGGTTTTGTATTATTATTCAGGTATGTATCCATAGTGGCTCTATCATTGGCTGCACAGCAGCTCTTTAAATAGCAGATTTAAATACGAGTCGTATTGATTTTGCAGTGGTTTCTTGCCAGTAGCGATAAACTTTCTGCGAAGGGTACCTGTTTTGGGAACCGTCTTAAACATGCCAGGTCTGAGTAGAGTTCTAGACATGATCGCAGGAGACTCGAATAGAACAACTGTATGATGCGTTCCCTATTTTACATCATCGCTCAAACAATGTATATAAAGTCAACTTTTTTATATCGTGCCCCGATGTTTCCCATCATTCCTTCTTACAGTGTCGCAGATCTCTTTTTGTACCGTGTAAATACGAAGCACGAGACAGAGTTCGATTTACACATATACAGCGTGTCGTTCAGTTTAATATTAACCTTATATAGAATTAATATATAAATTTTTCATTTTCATATAAGCGTGATTTATTGCTATGCGGTTTCTACGTGCGTTTTAAAAAGCATTCCGGAAATCTGAGGTTCAAGCAGGATGGGAATTAAAATTCAAACGAAACGAACGTTTGTTTTACAGTCACTAATTTACTGTATCAGTAGATTAATGATAGCAAAAGCAAAATTTATGTATTTTTCATTTGGAGTGTTTTGTAATAAGAAAATAACGAATGAAGCTTAAAAGATGTATAACGTGTACTGAATGTAATTGTTCCGTTGAGACGAAAATACACGGTCTATTCGAGTGATTAATGGGTTTTGTAACTTGGGTGTCTTAGTTTGTGGATGGTTTATCCATTAAGAAAGATCGGGTGGGGAGGTAACTGTAACCGAATCGGAGTACAAGGGTGGGTTGTATAAAGAATCGATGCCAGACATGAAATTTTATATCACTTTTATTGATTCTGCTGGTTTCTCTGCATGCATCCTAACATAAACAGATTAGATGCATACACTCAGAGTAACGCTTTCTCATTATCTTACACGTTGTTGTCTGAAGTGCGAAATTAAATTACTGTTCACTGAAGACTCGATGAACATCACTGACATCGTTAAAATGATCGTTTATTATTTATCTACAACGGGCCGAGAATTAGGGCAGGGGGCGGCCCAAGTCTACGCGCCCCGCCATCGCCGTAATGGTATTTCGTCGCGCGTCCTTCTCTCGCTCAATTGTATAGGTTTGTTATTTTCATTTTAGACAATTAATTCCACTACATACTTAGTGTCCCGACCATCGTTTACATGGCCACATGTTTCATATACCCATCATTTGCTGTGAAACTTCATACCCTTAATCCCTCCGGATATATACAGGAATATATCCTCCGACCCTCCCTTCGTTTTAAGATAAATGGAATATGAAAAAATAGCACATGTGAACCGTTGCGATAAAATACTGAATCCGGCAATAAATTAAGCGAATTCTCTCTTCTACAATCAAGATACGTATATTCTGCCGAGCTTCATGCGTTTCACAAGTTACTAACTGAAACAAGCCCCCACTCTCTCGAGGGGGCTGTTCCCGAATTTCTCAGACAGCCGTTTCGTACGCTGCCTCCAGTCTGGGAGTCGCTCGGTCTGATAACTGCTTTCAAATCGAATGGTAAGGGCAACAAAGATGGTACTTACAATTGTGAATTGTGAAGGTAATGAGGTGAGGATTGGTTAGAACGTTTTAAAGGAGATTCTTAATTTCGTCATAGAGTACCAACACAAGCGCGCCGCCAGTACCACGGAGTACGTTTGAGAACGCTCCCTTGAAGAAAGCATTGCCACCTTCTGTTTTCAAGATGGTGGCCCAGCAGTGAGCGGTGCTCTTGTACAAGATTTCAGATTTTGCACGACCGGACTGCATCATCATGCGCCTACGTACCGTGTCGAATGGATAAGATACAATACCGGCGACGGTGGTCACGGCCTGTAAGAAGAATCACGATTAACGGACGATTCGCGGCCGCGAGAAACGGCGTCGGCGTGGTAGCAGCTACTTACTTGAGCAATACCCCATGAGACGAGGAAAGGTGTCTTCTTGGGGTCGGGCAGCATACCGCGGGCAGTGTCATAGAAACCAAAGTAGGCTGCACGGTAGATAATGATACCCTGTACGGATACACCGAATCCACGGTAGAGTCCACCGAGACCGTCAGCTTTGAAGATTTTGGTCAAGCAGTTTCCAAGACCAGAGAACTCACGTTCGCCTCCAGCCTTGCCTACGTCGGCAGCCAACCTGTACGTAACAATCGTGCGCGTATTAATCTCGCTGTACTTCTTCGTACACGTTCGAGTAGAGGGTCTGTTAAAGGAGAAAGCGTATACTGTACCTAGTTCTGGCAAAGTCGAGTGGGTAGACAAAGCAGAGAGAAGTGGCTCCAGCAGCACCACCAGAGGCAAGATTACCAAGGAAGTAGCGCATAAACTGGGTGTTCTTGTCGACACCGCCGAGGAAAACTTGCTTGTACTTGTCTTTGAAGGCAAAGTTCAAAGCCTGGGTGGGGAAGTATCTAATGACGTTGGCGAAGTTACCACGCCAGTAGCTGAGGAATCCTTGTTCTTTTGGAATGCGCACAAAACAATCTACCATACCTGGAAAATGAATGTTTTTTATTTGTAACGGTTGTTCGTTTTGTGGAGAAAGAATATTGTTTTATTTTGTAGTGAATGAGCGAGATTAGAGATTATTAAAATTCTAATATATCGAATTATTTAGCTGCCATGTTTGAGAGTTGTGCATATACATGTTGTTTCATGCTATGCTTAAAATGGCAAATTATTATGTAATAGATTAATGCGTACAGATTGAGATTTATAATTCAAAACTGTATCTAATATATTAATGATATTATTTTCCTCGCGAAATCCGCAGAATTGTACTTCTTAATCTCGGATTACATTCAAGGTCATGAACTTACATTACTCAAGCACGATCTATAACTTACATGTTACATAGATAAATAGCAACGCGTCATGAAAAGGACCGACAATGATCTACGCTTCGTTTCGCAAGTGGTAATTGCCGAAATTATGGTCGAAACGAATGCTGAAAGTTACGTTCGCTCGAGAGATGCATGAATATTCACGCTTAAACGTTAGCATTTTATTATCAGGTATTCCAGGTTCTTTTGAAAGAAACACGAATTATTTTTCATAGACGATTGAAATTTGTCCCGAGAGGAGCATCCGCGGGAGCGTCGTTTAAATTTTTCATTGCCGAAAATTGAAAGCCCAACGCTCCACTTTGCAGTAGAAAAGGCGGCCATGTTGAGCCGCACAGTCATCGATCGGCACACGGGAAGTCCTTGTTCAAAGAGCAAAGCCACGCGCTGCCATCTGGTAGGCGAGTCGTTCCATCGAATATCGACCCACTGGTTTGTCAGAAAACCTCGTTGAATCGATATTGCGAAAGTTATGTAAGACCCGAAACATCTCATCTTCGTTACATAAAGTAGGAAATTAGAGCACTTTTCGACTGGCCGACCACGCATCACCGGTATACAGTGCGAAAGGAGGCATTACATAACGGGAATCTAGCCACTCCAACCGTAGCGTGCGAGCACTCTCGGCGAAATCGTGTGGCACTTTTCGAGAACATTGTCGACGCGAAAGAAATGCTTCTGTCACATGTTTCGAACGTCTCTGATCTCCTACCGTTACGCACAGTGCCCTCGTGACTGGCATTCTTCGGGCCATTTGCCGCCCGACTCCAGCTAATCCCGACTGATTTTCCGCGCAGAATTACCGAGCGAACGCGAATTTTTTGTCAATGCCAACTTACCCTTGTAACGCTGATCCTCCGCGATCTGCTTGGAGATGTGCTGAACCTGCAGCAACAGCTTCACACGCTCGATCGGCGCGACCGCCGTTTTCGAGATAGCGGCGGCCACACCGCCAGCAATGAAATCCTTGGCGAAAGCCACGGGATCCGCGAGACCAGACATTATTGCGGGTAGTTTTTAGTATGTGAGAAACGGATTAACAAAAGGAAGAGGAGAGATGAGCTCCTACGATTCGGACGCGCGCCGGACGACGAGTGAGCGAGGCAGAGTTCTTCTCGTTGAACGGACCTCTGCTAAGAATAGCTGCGCAGGTCACGTGCAGACTTCTGCGCAGGTTCAATCTTCTGGCACGACCGCACCTTGGGACCCTGACACTTCGTGCACTTCCAACGCGCGCTCTGTTCCCGAATTCGTGACCTTTCTTCGCGTGTCTTGCGACATCCCCTGCCTTCCTGTCTCATTTTCACGGTCGCCACGCGTGTATCGGCTTGACAAAATGCGTTCACGGTCGCCCCGTTCAAAATTAGACGTTTACCCGCGCCCGTGACGCGCTTCCGGCAAAAGAAATCCATTGAAATTGTCGCTACCGTCAAGGTACACTGGATATGAACCGAATTGGCGGGAATTTCCCTCGACAAGACGACTCGCATATCTGCCGTTTCTCGCTTGTCCCGAGAACGTTTCTTCCGCGTCGAGCGACGCAACGGAACGCCTTCAGATATCAAAGGAATTGGCACAGGGAAAGCGTACAATACCTAAAATTATACTTAATCCCTTACAAACACCGCTTAACTGATATAGGAAACATAACCTCAAATATCAATGGAGCATCATAATGGCCCTTCCCATCGCAAGACATGCATTCGCAATTCTTCCAACCAGCTCGAATAAGTGCAATCCTAGAGAAATCCTGTGCATATTTAAAATACCCGCGTCATACATCCATGTTTACTCGTTCTCGTCTACCAATGTGGTACAATTCGCAGTTACCATACGATTTTCTGCGAGCAGCTAATAATTCCCAACATCTCCGATATACCATGTAACCTTGACGGCTAGAAGAGTACTATTTCAATTATCTAAATGTATATATTTAACCGTCTCTATGCCTCGTCGTAGTATGCTATACTACGATGCCTGCATATAACTAACGATCATTCGGTATAACGCCTAAAATCAAGGTGAGCTTTCTTCGTAAACCAGGGGGAAAGAAGCACTATGTCAAGGATGGCAAAACGTGGCCGGGACTCGTGCAATTTAATATGATGCTATCCGATTTGAGGCAGACGTTACTACATAGTTGTTCTCGTCGTACCGATCGATCGATACGCACGCGAATACCCCTATGCTACCTAGTGTTAACTGTGACGGCCGCGCCGGGGTGCATTCGTCGTTTCCTTCATCCCAGCAGCCATTGTTGCCAGAATTCTCCTGCATCGGTGGGATTAGCCGTTAACGCGGACGCCAGCGCCCGGTACGCAGGATCCTGATAATTTACACATTTCGCGCAGCGATCATCTTTGGGGTGGTTTCGAGCTTGCGCCGTCAAAGGCAGAAGAACGAGATACAAGGTCAATCTCTCGGTGAAGAAGGAGGTCAACGGGGCGCGACTTGCGTAACCCTGGCGTACAGCCAGTATGTTACGGAGCACTACGCCAGAGTTCAATGGAGTAACTTCAAGTTAAGGTGTATTTATACATCTCGAAGATGCGTACATACGTACGCGGACCTTGTAAAGAATAGACTAATTCTAAAAGTGTCTCCTCACTGCACCGACTGCTTGTCCCGCGGCGCGTGCAACCATTCGTCACGAGAATCAATGAGACGTATTGCACCTTGGTCCACAAACAATAGCGCTAAATTTATTATATTCGAGAGGCGTTTCATTGTCATTATCACGATCGTTCTACGAGCCACGCGTGTACTTTTCACAGCGAGCTTCAGCTTCATGCCGGGTATAATCGTTCGAGGGATTAATTATCACGGACTTGAAATTGCAAAACGATCGCTTTAGTTAGGGTTTGAGCAACGTTGCTTTATTATACGCGATGGCTATATATCCCGCTTCCGATTGGGCGAACGAGTGGTTAAGAAGAAAGTGACGTGAAGGGTAACGTTACATGCGCGGCGATAATGATAATGATTCATATCACGGCGCGGAGTCAATTACTCAAGCGATGGACTCTGTAACATTAGCAGAATACAGCGTCTAAAAAAGTTCTCGAAAGATATCTCTGTAGGAAAGATACTTTTCGTATTAAAATACATTTATATCTACTATTGTGCCCTTTGTCTGCTCTTTTTAACGCGAATTTATCTCCATTCATTAACCTATATGTCTGGATTGCACCAGGAAATTCCATGCTTATCGCGAGACGTTCATATCTACCGTCTGATAATTCTTCCGCGGATGTAACCGAGGCGACTCGATCAAGCACTGCGATATGTATTTAGCATTCATCTGACTAGCTCGCAGGACGACCCTTTTCTAACAATAATGAATAAACACGGCCCTCGGCGATGCGACCACGCATTAGCAAATTACAATGGATTTCCTGGCTTTCAACCAGCATTACGTAACCCTGGCCAAGCTATAACATCAATAGGGAAGTGGGAGTGTGAACCGCGACATCTATAAAATTAAAATGGACACGAAACCAGCCGGGGACCGCACGGTTTTCCTCGGTTGTATCAGGAAAATGATTGACGTTGGGTATCAAGAATACACGTCATCGCGTTGAACGCTTAGGAATGCTAGAACGCGCGATTACTGCCTCTACACGCGCCGCATCGAACTTGGGACGCAGGACTCAAGTGTATGGATTGGATTAAATAACGACCTTGATGACGTAGGAGGCTGTCTGCATTAGTGTAGTAACTAAAGTCACGATGGTCAATGGATGGTCAATGCACCTGAAAAAGCAGTTCGAGGCGGTTCCGTAGTTGATATGTGCCTACGTTATCGCCCATGAATACGTACAAAATGTGCACGCCCGATATTTCGCGAACACGACGAGTCTATTTAAATCACGTGAAACTGCATTTGCACGTATTCCTTTCCGAAAGCTGATTATAAGCTAGCACGTGCATCGTCCACGTCTTGCGAAAACCACGATTACACCTATTTAGTTGTCCATCCTCATTAAAAAATGAAGTATAGTTTGGCCCCTGTTACCGACGGGCAGCTGCATTATATAAAAATAAATATGGCATTCGAGATTTTCTGTTGCTCAATGCGCCAGCTACAAAAAGCGAAAATTTCATATCTCCCTACACTTTAAACGAACCGATTGAACAAGTTAGCCACGCATATTCACCCGTTAGCAGGTGTCGCTGATAATACTTTTTATTTATTTCTGCTGAATTATTCAAATCGGCAGAGATAGATAAAGATGTGGATGAGAAGCGAGTCTTTGCCTGATAATTACCAGCGTAATGCAAAGTGCTTCATTGCCAGGGCCGTTCCACGCGCATTGGAAGCTATTAATGACACGTTCAATGGTTTCTGCAGTGCGATATATCTACTGTTGGTACGGAAGTATAAGCCCAATGTCAATCGCTACCGAAATAGATTAAGTTGAAAATGATAGTAAATTATATGTTCGACGTGTATATTTCGCGGATTCTTTACAGCAAAATGAGGAATACCTAATGCCATTCGGCACGGGCGTTAGGGATTCGTATTTGTAATTAACCTCTGCATCGGTAACATTGTACAGTCACAGTGATTTACAACGTAAACGTAGCGGAGCGTCTAAGCTCTCTCAGCTATCATAAACAAACAGGGAAACGTTGAATATCGGTATTTTCGTCGAGATTTTAATCAACAAACGCAAACCCAACACCCTCTAGTGGTGCCACGGAGAGCATATTAAATTAGAGGAACGCGTGGAATACGAAACTGCGAAGTACACACACGAATCAAGCCGGACATTTATGAAACGTCAGACTAGGAATTGAATTACAGTTTAACGGCGTTTTACGGTAAATAACGTACTTGTCGTTAAGGTTTCCCGGTTATCTAACAGACACCTATCAGCAACGATAACGAACGTCGCGGCGGGACTTTTTACGCGGTTTATCGTTTTATAGTGATACCACTTTGCATCTCAGGTTATGGCTTCCCGCAATCAATCATTACATTTTAATTGAATAATGCTTATTTCGCATTTGTCATCCAGCATCGTTTTCCCCGGCTCAGGAATTAAAACCCGATGCACTCGCGGTGCATCCGTGACAATACATCGAAGCCGAGATGCGATCGTGTTACTTTTCAATTACAGATCGTAAATGTTGTTGTTAATAAACGCTAATGCACATCGGGCATCCCAGTTTCCGACGTCACGACAATGCTCCAATTGATGGATCAAAATACACTGTTTATATGTGTCTGTTCGTCTACGTCCTTTTGTTTTGCATTTTTTATATTTGACGAAAATAAATGTTGAAAGAAGTATCTTACATAATACACTTCCTCTATTGTTTTAGAATGAAAATGCTGTGGACACACAGCATGACATTATTGTGTATTAATGCAGCCTGAAGATAAGGCATATATAAACAAGATGACCGAAGGTTAGTTAATGCGATTGTTTATAGTCCATTGTTGGCCTTGAAGTTCTATATATGACATTTTCCGCTCACTTTAGTCGCCGATACCTATCTATTTGAAAAAGCGATGCGATAGAAATTATTGTATTTTAGGGGGAGAGACACAGCCAACCCCTGGGAATGAGGCTCAACCTGGTATGATTTCATTTCTACTATTAATTTTCATATATTTGAAGGTCCTCAGATTTCCATAGGGAGAAAGTCAAGTATCAAGCTTAATATAATTAAGTTAGCGTTCATTGCAGGCATCTGTTACGTTACAGAATGGGGCTTCATCTGTTAGTCCCTCGCATCATGTGGATTTACTAGCGTTAGAGAATATTCCTTTAGTAGTAGCATTTAGACATACAGGATAGTTGGCTTTAAGAGATATTCGAAGAGGAGTACAGTACTTCCCAATATGTAAATCTTTTGTTCTGCTAGAAGCTTCCGAACCCAGAGCCGTGTACGGCGAGGGTTTGCACGAGACGACGGCGGAATCGTCCTCTCAAAGTGTGCCTGAATCCTCTCAAGATCTGCTTACTGTTCATGGAACGACGCAGGGAGAAAGTAGCGACGCTGTTAGCATTCATACCGCTAGCACTTCGGTCTCCGGCAATGGTAAACGCATAATATTTAAAAGAAAGGTTACTAGAAGATGAGCGATTGTTAAGGCTTACTGTGTTTTAGAATCGAGTTCCAGTAGAGTGAGCGCGATAACTGTAGTGTTACCTTGGGGTGCTCAGAAGGAAACCGTGAAGCCGCAACAAATGGGAGATATGGAGCTGAGGCCTGGCGAGTTTGTGATGCGTACCTTGTTCGCGGAGTTTACATCGCAGGCGGAGAAGAAGATGGAAGCAGTCATGACGGAGCATGTAAGTAGCACGTTTCTGTAGGGTTTATTTATTTCTAATAGTAAGTCTGTTGCAGGAGAAGCCGCTGTCGAAAGTTTTACAAAGAGGAGAGGATCCGCAATTCGATCAACTCTTATCTGCGTTCGGCTCTGTTGCGGAACACTGCTTGCCTTCGATCCTGAAAGCACTGTTCAATTGGTACGAACGACAGTTGGTTGAACAGGGGAGCGATCAGAAGAAGCCAGCTCCTGGAAAAGAAGACCAGAAAGGAAAAAGGTAGAAAGATTTTGTGGGAAACTTTTATGTTAGAGGTTGCAAGGATTTTAAAGTAAGCATTCTGTTCCAGTATCATGTATACAATAGTATCAGGGAGCGTGGAAACTGTTGAAAGAAGCGAAGCAGACTTACTTCAAGAGCGGAGGGATCTTGCGGTTGAATTTATATTTTGTTTAATGTTGATAGAAGTTTTACGTCAATTACCATTTCATCCTGGTCACGAGGACTTGGTAACTTACATAGAGAATATAGCTTTCAAACACTTCAAATACAGGGAAGGGTGAGTAACAGAAATCTTGTAGAAACTTCTCTGTAGAGTATTAAATTATATATTTAATTTCGCAGCATCCAGAACGAACCAAATGCAGCAAATATTCACATCATTGCTGACCTTTATGCAGAAGTAATAGGCGTTCTCGCCCAGTCCAGATTTATGTCGGTCAGAAAACGTTTTATGATCGAATTGAAGGAACTACGCGCTAAAGAACCAGGACCTCACACCACTCAGAGCATTATTTCGTTATTAATGGGAATGAAGTTTTTCAGAGTGAAGGTAATTAAGCGATAGAAGTTATCTCGCGACGTTCTCGAAATTAATTATGTATTTCATTAATTTGCAGATGGTACCGATAGAAGAATTCGAGGCATCGTTTCAATTCATGCAAGAGTGTGCCCAGTACTTTTTAGAAGTAAAAGATAAGGATGTGAAACATGCTTTGGCTGGTCTTTTTGTCGAGATTCTTGTCCCCGTTGCTGCTGTAAGTTTATTATATTGTACAGCGCTACACGTGCGTCGTATTTCCTCAATATTTATTTCCTCTATTCTAGGCTGTAAAAAACGAAGTCAACGTACCCTGTCTAAAGAATTTTGTGGAGATGTTATATTCCACCACTTTAGATATGTGTACCAAATCGAAACACAGACTGGCTCTTTTCCCACTTGTAACTTGCTTGTTGTGCGTGAGTCAGAAAACGTTCTTCTTACAGAATTGGCATTACTTTCTAGCCATGTGCCTTTCGCACTTGAAGAATAGGGATCCTAAAATGTGTCGCGTTGCTTTGGGTATGTTTTCCTTAAAAAGTACAACCCCTTAGTAAAATAGCGCACATATTATTCACATTCCCTTTTCAGAGGCGTTGTATCGTTTATTGTGGGTGTACATGATACGCATTAAATGTGAAAGCAACTCGGCCACCCAAAGCAGGCTGCAGAGCATAGTGAACTCATTGTTCCCCAAAGGTTCCAAGGCAGTAGTGCCCCGCGACACCCCGCTGAATATTTTCGTAAAAATCATTCAGTTTATCGCGCAGGAGAGATTGGACTTCGCGATGAGAGAAATAGTGTTCGATCTATTATCCGTGGGTCGGCCAGTGAAAATAATTCTAACCCCGGAACGCATGAGCATTGGACTTAGAGCTTTCCTGGTTGTAGCCGATAGTCTGCAGCAGAAAGAAGGAGAACCCCCCATGCCTCGCACGATGGGTGTGTTGCCCAGCGGTAACACTATGCGCGTTAAAAAGACGTTTCTTAATAAAGTAAGCGTGGCAAATAATTCTATAGTCCTTTCGATTAAGAAAGCACTCTCATTAGAACATTTCGTTTTATACCATTTAGATGTTGACAGAGGACACCGCACGAAGTATAGGAATGTCCTCGTACTTTCCACACGTTCGACGAGTGTTTGTCGATATATTACGCGCTTTAGACGTTCATTATGGAAGGCCTCTTATGATGACTAGCACCCAGAACATGAACAAAGAGCCTGACGAAATGATCACCGGGGAACGAAAACCTAGAATAGATCTCTTTCGGACTTGCGTTGCCGCGGTTCCTCGTTTGATACCTGACGGGATGACCGGCGCTGAATTAGTCGATTTATTATCTCGTCTAACCGTCCATATGGACGAAGAGCTCCGCGGTCTGGCATACCAAAGTCTGCAGACTTTGGTGCTAGATTTCCCCGACTGGAGACAGGACGTTGTCCTTGGGTTCACTCAGTTTCTCGCTAGAGACGTCCAGGACACATTCCCGCAGCTAGTTGATAATGGTCTGAGAATGCTGCTACAGCTTCTTACAAGCTGGAAAAATGCATTGATAAGTCCGAGTATACGGTCTAAGGAGCAATCTGGAGACAGCGCAAGAACAAACGCGCGCATTGATGGTAGCATGAAGAAGAGCGAGCCCGGGCAGAAGATAGAGCCTGTCTCCAGTGTCTTTCATTTAGTGGAAGGTTTCGCATTGGTCATGCTATGCAACTGTCGACTTTATCCTCGCAGAATAGCTGTTCACATATTGCGGGAGGCGAAACATTTATTAAAGACATTAGGTGAGGCAGATATATTAAAATAAAATAGGAATTAATGTAAAAGTGTTAGATGTTAAAAGAACAATTTTTTTCTAGGCGGTTTGGAGGACGATCAGTCTGTGATCGATGTAATAGACGCTTGCTGTCCAGTGGTTTTAGAGAAGTGCTATCACATGCTACCGCCCGCGGAGAAAGCGGCTGCAGCGTCTACTTCCAATGTCGATTTGCAATGGATAGCTGAAAGAAGCAGTTGCGTATGGACAGCAGGTAATCGTAATAAATGCTTTTGTATATTCGATAAGTTAGTAAAATCCGCGAATACACATGTTTGCAGGCCTTCACGACGATACTAGCACAAAAAGTTCCTCCTCTTTGAATTTAAATGGGGCGGACCCATGGGGAAGTTGTCTGTTTGCATTTTTAGAGAAAGACAGAGTACTCACCCTGTGTCCCACCGCTGTTGCCCACTCATGGCCTATTGTTTTCACTCGAGTAAACTCTCTATTCTCAGTGATCGATCCTACGTAAGACTGAATTCAAAGATTCAACAGTAGCCAAAATATTTGTTCCCGTTATAAAGTGTGAGATCTCATTCTAATTCATCTTTCAGACCTGTGAATGACAATAGAGCGTCTCTTTTAAGAAGCTCGACCGCGGTTCGGAAGCCCGTAAACGAGAGGGACGTCTACATGCACGTCTGGAAGAATTACTTAACATTCGGATACAGAGTTGTGCCGCCAGTGCCAAGCCCGGTTGTGCGGTGCGCCAGTCCGGACCTGATCCTCAGGTAAGTTGACAATTGGGCATCATTTCAGGAACATGTAGCATCATGTCATTCCATTATTATTACTACTACCAACACTCTTGAAGTCATTTTATCGGGACACGAGAGATGAGTATTCAGTGGTGTATTAGTTACGTAGTTCTAAGATTACATTAATTCCGTTGGGCGCAGATCAATGATAGATTGAGACTTTACATTAAGCAATTGAATTTACAGTTCCGTCACTTAGAGCTTTACGTGTATTCGTTAAAAGAATGGATTATCAGGCGGAGTTAATATTATTTGGTATCAATTGGTGTGGGGGTCGTGTCTGCTTATGTCTGTTGTACCACGGAAACCACTTCATCGGTACCAGTTCCCGTCTTTTTTAAACGTGTTTTAATATAAGGATTACATTGTAGAGCTGCGCGGGACGTGAAGTAACTGTTAGTCATGACATGCATATTCCGCTGTGGCACGCACGTGGCATTTTGTATCTCTGATGTCTGATACTACGCAAGAATGTCTATAATCTCACCGTACCTTCTTGTCTGCCGTGCACAACCGTCCCCCGTGGAGTCTGTCGTTGTACTAGCAGGTGTCCCATTGATAACCCGGAGAAGCACCAATTCGTACCAAGGCAGGCGCGCGCTTTGCACACGGGAGCGGGCCTCGATTCTCGCACACTTCCCTCAGCGCACATCTCGCTTCATTCTATCTGTAATAACACCATTCCGACTCGCATGCCGTACTCGTCACTGTCTCTCGCACACGTACATACGGAAATCTTAGAGTAGTAGTTTCTCAGCAGTAAATAATGTCTGATACAAGGAGCATTGGTGGTACACTGTATTGCATACTCTAGTGGTCAGCATACGGTGGAGTTTGGTGTGTTGTGCATGAGTAAGGAGTTGAGTCAGAGCCTGGAGAATCTCGGCGGGGCGCAGACCCTGCCGGGTCGCTTCTCCGTTCCGTCCATTTCCGGCATCTACACCAGGCATAAGCGGACCAGGTGAGCCTAATTAACCATTCGCGAACGACCATGCTTCGAAGTCACCCGGGATTAAAAACGGTCGTTGGTAATTTGCACTACTTTCTTCTCACCAGCCTTTCTTTATTTCTATGTCTTCTTAGCTCTGATCAGCCTCCTGCCTAATGGCCGCCCTGTACATGTATAGTTTATTTTCTACCCTCCCTGCCTAGCCTTACGACCGTTCCCGATCGCTTTTGTCGGAAACTTAGACTTACCAATCGCGCACGATCTGTGTGTCTGCAACACTGTATGCCAATAGCACCCGCGGACGCTGATTCTGGTACATGAACAAATTCGATCTTTCCCATAGCTCCTCGCCGGACAGCCTGTCTGCTGAACGCGGCGACAATAAGTCACCCGGCACAAATGCAAGCCCCGCAGCTTTGTACAAATTAACCGTGCCTCTGCTGAGATGCGAGGTGGTCGATGTCAGGGACGCTGCTGTACAAGCTATTGGCAAAGTAAACGCGGATGCCTTGAAGTAAGTGATTCGGTAAAGCCGTTCGGTTTAGAATGCCGTGAATAATGGTTATTCAATTTCAGAGACTTAATGGAGGAATTGGTTCCTTATATTCGGGAAGCAGTTGACCGCAAGCAAGAGAACATGAGGCGAAGAAGGAGGAGGGACGCGTTGAGATTACAGTTAGTCAGGGTGTTAGAGCTAATCGCTGAATATGGAACATTTGGTATCTGGTTAGTCGAGCTTGGATTAATACTGTCTTATAGTATCTCAGTTTGAGTTAATGTCACTCTTGTGCACTTTCCTTCAGCCCTGCAGTGTTGGATCGCGAGACGCAGTCGCTTCATCCAACGTTCGTCGAATACATTGACGGCGCACGCTTGTACTTGGAGAACGAGACCGATAAAGAGGCGCCAGTGGTGCGTGACATTAAGTTACATTTCTGCAACTTCATCAGGAAGATGATCAAGAGCTTCTCGCGTAAGTGTTCCCATCGCGAGAAGAGTGTTTGGTAGAACGTTTCTATGGGACTCACATTTCTTTTTGTATTTCAGTGGAGACGTGTCATACATTGCTAAAGAGAGATCTGAGGCGAAATTTGTTCATGCTGTTTGCTAGTTGGGCCGGCCCTTACGGTCGACCACTTGCGAGCACTTCCTCGCTACACGAAGAGGAGAAGTCCTGCACAGAGTTGCAGCTCTCAGCACTTCAAGCTATGAGCGGACTATTGTGCTGCGGGCCTTGCTTTAATTCCCAATCGCTCTCGGAAGAAGGAGCGATACTGTACCAGTGGCTGGACTTATTGCTAGCCAGCAAGGATGAGAAAGTAAATTTTAAATTGATTTGTGACGCATAATTCTATTTAGAGAATCGCGATGTTACATGTTGGGCAAAATTTTCTTTCAGATTTACGCCCTTGCCCGGGAAACAGTGGTTTTATTGTTGGAGTGTAACCCGGATATTGGAACCCTTCTCGACTGGGTGGTCGACAGATGCTACACGGGAGCTCCGCAAGTGGCTGACGGTTGCTTCCTCGCCTTGGCAACAATTTTTAGCGCAAGGTCAGCGACATAGATACCTTTTTCACTGTTTAAACATTCTGCGTTACAAAGAGTTTATTTTGAAATGCGGTAAGAGAGCAAAGGTTTCATCGACTCATTCATACATACAGTACATAGTATTCTTAATGTTTCCTTGCTTTTTTTTAGAGAATATCCTTGTGATCATTATACAAGCATCATCAACGTTACCTTGATGAGTACGGGTTGTCCCCGTGCCCCCGTTCACGACGCAGCCCTTCAGCTTCTCCAGCTGCTGGATCAGAGATTCTTCGGGAACGTGGGCCCTCTTCCAGCTACAGAACCAGAGACCGGTGGGTGTATACATTTCGCTCGCTCATTTCATCCTTTGAAAGAGAAATATTAGGTTTAACGGATTATAACGAGCTCTAATTCGAGATGACGTTCAGGTGCGTCCGGAGACTTTTTTCCAGGGGGGGGGGGGGGGGCAACGTTGGGATAATGGTAAAGAAAAATATACCCCTCTTGCTTTTTTTAACCCATTTTATAGTGCCAATTTAATTAAAAATTTAAAACCGAAATTTAAAAATATTCAGTTTTGAAAACTAAATGATTTTTTCTCAAAAGTCTGGGGGGCAACTGCCGCTTTTGCCTCTCTCCCCCCCCCCCCCCCCCCCCCGCGGACATCTATGACTCGCGAAACGATTATGCTGATGGGGCTGAACATCACTGTAACGGCCATAAAAGTAAACCATTTTTAAGAATTTTTTCCATGAATAATTTACAGTTTTCATTGAAAATTTTGATTACCCACCTTTAGTATGCTGTCTTAAGAGAAAAATAAATAGAAAAACATCCATAAATTTTAATATATTAATTAATCTTCTAGACTCTCCCACGCGACCTGGTCGAATGTGTAACTATGGAACAGCTGGTCCGAAAGCAAATTTCATTTTTATTTATAAACTATACGAGTGTAGTTTCCGTTGTACGTACAGATTTCTTGAACAAATTATTTTCGTAAAAATGGTGCGCTTTAGAAGAAAGTTTCGAAAATCCGCGAATAAGGTGGACAGTTTTTCAAGCGTATTTAAAAAAATTTTGTTCTCAATCAAAGAATCCGTACATAATACAACGGAAAGTACACTTACATAGTTTATAAAAAAAAAATTAAATTTATTTTCGAACCTGCTAAAAGATTAATTAATATATTACAATTTATGCATGTTTGTCTATTTTTTTTATAGTCTCTTAAGACATTGTAGTAAAGGTGGGTAATAAAAATTTTCTACGATAACTGTAAATTATTCCTGAAAAAAATTCTGAAAAATGGTAGACTTTTCCGGCCGTCACAGTGGTGTTCCCCCTAAGAGAAAAATGGAAAAAGTTCACGTTTATATTATTCCACAAGCTACAGCAGAACAGTGTGTAATGTAATTCCCCTGTTTGTGGTTTCAGGCCAGGATGATCTCGTTGGTGGTTCATCAACCACGGCAGCTTCTGCTCCAGGACAGCAAAGTAACCCTATAGGTGGAATGTCCTCGAGTGGTATAATTAGGGGCGGCACCCTCGACGTGCTTCTATCGACTACTTATTGTCGCAATCAAATGTATCTTTCTCGCCAACTTGCCCAGTTACATCCGGAACTTACGATGCCCATGTTCAGCGGTAAGTTCCCTTTCCTTCCAATGTTTTTTGATTTTTTACATCAACGAGTACATGTAAATATTCGTCCTAAAAGTGTTTATCGAGTGCAAGATTCGAAGGTGAAAATACATCAGACAAGTCAAACCATTAGCTAGCAGTCAGCTAAAAATAATTTATCCACTTATACATAACTCAACCTGAAACCTCTGTCTCCGGTTTACGTTCTAAGCATCGCCATTCAAGCATCACACCCAATAAACGACAACGAATGGAATTATCAAACAGAATTCGGTGAACATTCTTAATATACAAAACCGAGTTCATTTGTTTAATCATTGGCGTATGCAATCATAAATTCAGCTTAACGAGAAATGGAAGTAGAGTTCTTAACGTTAATAATAATAAGGGAGAGAATAATCATTTTCCTCGTGATTTTGTATTACGGTAAAATTACATTCGTTGTACATATGTAGCTAGAGAAAAAATAGATAATTACATTGAAGTAATTATTACATGGAACATCAAATATAACAAATAAAAAGCAATGCAAGAAGTAGAGATATGAATAGGGATAATTAGCAGTTCATTTGAGGATTGCGACGAAGGTGACCCAATTAAATTGAGAATTGAGAATACATACAAATACAATTACTATTTCCCTGTGACAATTACCAACGGACAGGAAGAGGTACACGCGCCGTAACATGAACACTTGTTAAATATCCTTTTCAGAAATTACACACAGATTTCAAACGGCCAGGAGGGAAGTTCGACAGCTGTTACTTCAATATTTGTTACCCTGGCTGCATAACATGGAACTGGTCGACCCTAATGTCCCGCCACCTTCCAATCCGTTGAGTTATTACCAGGTAAAGTATGTACGATGTACAGCAAACTTGTAAAACGACCCATACACGTTTCTTTTTAATTTGAAATGAAATTCGAGGAACAGATAGATGGAAGGTCCAAGTATAATTGTAGAAATATTTTCTTTTTTTTATTTAAAAAGAAAAAAAGGAATTTTGTTTATATAAAATTATTAAAAATGTTCTTGGAGGCGCCGGGCATCGATCCCGGTACCTCTCGCATGCTAAGCGAGCGCTCTACCATCTGAGCTACGCCCCCTTCGATCTAGTTTGACTCAAGTGTCATTTTGATTGTTCCATGTGATCTACTTTTGATAAAGGATAAAATATTTATCCTTGGAGGTATTATACGTCGATCCTGTAAGGTTTTGTGCGCCGGTAGAATTTCACTCGTACTCTATTTCATTCCGACAGAATGCCCACCTTTCCTAGGTTTCGTTGGAAAAGGGATGATTTCAATCCTTATGCCTTAATTCCACATGCAGACTGCGTGAAGTAGAACACACTTAATTCTCTTAGGTTTTAGTTTGTACAATTTTGGATCAGGGAATACGAAACGTTACAAATGAAAACATGGTAAAGGACACATGTAGGTTTCTTGACTTCTTTTAACAAGTGGAGGCACTCTAAATAAAAACTAATAGATTTATTTGGGCCAGTAAGAGTAACAACGGACCAACCCACATTAAATTTTTTCCCTATTTTATATGGTTAGTAATGCCTATTGTAATATGTTATTGTTACTAATTCAATTTCGAAAAAAATGTGGGTTACTCCGTTCTTGCTCTAACTGCCTCATTTTTGCCGTACTCTGCTATTTTGGTACCCTGGGGAAAACTTAAAACGCGTCTTCAATGTGTAATGCTTTCGAAGAAAGGATCACTTTAAATTCATCAGGTACATCCTGCACCCTGCTTTAAACACGTAGGAACGCGGCTTAATATGAGATTAAAAGTACTTGATGAAAATTGTAAGAAACCTCAATAAAAATTCTTTTTGGTACAACGGTGCATTGTTTCCTGAACTGCAGCGTTATGGAATGGTTTTTAGAAAATGAAATAGTATTTTGAAATTAAATTGTGTAAAAAAAAAGGAGTTTGGAGGCGCCGGGCATCGATCCCGGTACCTCTCGCATGCTAAGCGAGCGCTCTACCATCTGAGCTACGCCCCCCTCGATCTAGTTCGACTCGAGTGTCATTTTGATCGTTCCATGTGATCTACTTTTGGTGAAAGGATTAAAAAAGGATATTTGGAGGCGCCGGGCATCGATCCCGGTACCTCTCGCATGCTAAGCGAGCGCTCTACCATCTGAGCTACGCCCCCCGTTGGTTTATTTCAGTTAAATGTACAACTTTCACCCCTTCATATGAACGCCTTTCGAAACACTTACTTCTGTGGACTCGACTTCAGTATTAATGATCCCAATTAGACAGTAGAATTTTTTAGGATACTCGATATAACTACTTGACTCGAATGAGAATACATAAAATATATTCTATTAACTAGGATTCCCATATTCTCGATTTTATATTGAATATCCTAGTTCCTGCTTTCCACCTCCATTTACAGCTATTAAAATTTTCAAATTCATGGCTGACTAATTATAATTAACTATGTACCAGTTTAGCAAAGAAAAACCTCTTTGAAAATTAAAAATATTAGACCGTATATTTTGCACGAAACTGAAAACTAAAAAAAATCAACGTTTCGGCGTTAAAGCTTGGATTGTCATTATTCAGTTTTAATTACTTTTTCAAACAGTATTACGCCAGCGACATGTCTCGAGGTGGAGGGCGCAGAGAGGGTTGGGGTAGCGCCGAAGCAACAGAAATGGTTTTAAATAACTTATTCTACATAACTGCAAAGGTATATTCTACACATTATTTCTCATTGGTCCAAAAGAAGATTAATATTAAAAACTCTGACACACTTTATCTTTTCTCCACAGTTTTCTGACGAGCACCCTAAAGAAACTGAAGAGCTTTGGGCGACGCTGTGCAGTTGTTGGCCTAACAATCTCAAAGTAATCATTCGCTACTTAATTATCGTTTCGGGAATGGCGCCGCAAGAATTACTCCCTTACGTAAGCTAGTGACCTTTCAACCCCTAAATCCATCATCTTCGCCAGACTCCATAAAATATTATCAAACTTTCCAGGCGAAACGCGTCGTCCTATATTTAGCAAGAGCTCGCCCAGACCGCTTGGTGGACGAAATGATGACCGAGTTGCAGACAGTCGAGACTCTGAACTGCTTAATCGAGAGAACCGAGACACCACCCTTTTACAGATTGACTAGCATGAGGAAAGCTTCTTCTCACAGCGATGCTCCAGCTGCGGACCCGGGGAACCCTCCCCGCGACCTCGGCGTCGAGAAAGGGACGATTCATACGAAAAGGCACTCGGGCGAGGACCCCGTTAAAACCGGGTAAACTTTGCAGGGTAGATCGCTATACAGTATGCCTGGCTTAAGTGTATATATATATATTTCTCAAAATATTGAAGATACAGAAAGCTAATTGATTTGCATAAATACACATAGCATTGAATTTGAATTTTGTATCCCGATTCTTCAGTAGTTTGAAGCACTGCTATGCGCTTATAACTTAAGCCAAGCATACTATATAACACAACGCTCAGTTTCTCACAAGTTCTTTCTATCCAGCTCAAAGTCTGACACAGCTTTGCGCGCGCTCGCTGGGTTTCAAACCCCAAGGGCCGAAAAGACAAGGACTGCGAGCGGTCCACCGGTTCTTCCGGACGATCTGTCCACTCCTACGACAGAAGCCGAGGTATGCTGACTTTATTTACTGCTCTTAACTTCAGCAACCCTGTGTCATCGGTCTTCTCTATGTTTCACTTCAGTTGACCACCGACGAATCCTGCTACGGCGCGCGGAACGGACCCGCAGGAGTAAATGGGAAAATTTCCTGCGGCGGAGAAAAGTTTGACATCCCTCAGCCGCACCCTCTGCCTATGCCCGAGTACGGTGGCTATTTCGCTCCCCTGACGGAGTATTTGCCGGACAGCTCGCAACCCATAAGTGGATTTCACAGGTGAAACATTGTGGTTTATAAGATGTATACTTGTTAAGGCTTTCGATTGTAAGTTCTGTGCTTTTGAAATGGTTCAGCTAGTGGCGGATTTAATGGGCGGGCGATGAGTAGTTGTCGCCTGGGCTTCTGCCCAGAAGGGCCCTAAGGTCCCGTTTTCAAAAAGAAATTACGATTTTATCCAAACACTATATTTCTTTTCTGTGGTACTACACTTAGCTCGTTTTTAGCAACCTACCTCTTCATTATCTCGAAAAAAAAACGGGCCCCTCGGAACGTTTGCCACCTGGGTCTTTTTCCTTAAATCTGCCACTGTGTTCAGCTTGGTATCTTAATATATAAAGCAGAAAGCTTCTATATGTTTGTGTGTTTGTCTGGCGCCAAAAAACTTGTTATAAACCGTTCTAAAAGGACACAGTTTACAACCAGTGAAAGTCAAAGTCAAAGACCCGAGTGTTGATACGTGGACGTTAGAAACTGGACTTAATCGATGCATTTACAAATTCCAGATGCAACATCGCTGTGATGCTGCTTACCGATGTTGTTGTCGATGGTATACAACTCGACTGGGCCATCCACGTACCCTTAATGTTGCACATAGTTTTCCTCGGCTTGGATCACTCGAGGCCTCTTGTAAGGGATCACTGTCGCTGTCTGTTGTTAAACTTGTTGGTGGTCCTTGGGGATCATCGAGATCATTTGGGCGTGGCGCGAGTTTTGCTGGCATCGAAGACTGAGCAATTGGGTTTAGGCCTCTCCACCACAGCTTTGCCGGTGCTGGAGCACAATTTTACTGAAGTTGATCCAGAGTTCGATAGTTACTTGTATGGCCCTCCGCCGATACCACCTCCTACAACGCCTCCCCCGTCATCATCGCCACCGCCACCTTCTTCCTCTCCTCCTCCTCCTCCACCGCCACCGCCTCCTCCTCTACCACCTCCACCACCAGAGTCCTCGATATTCAATGCCGCTCCGCCGCCACCTCCACCTCCTCCACCTCCTCCCCCATTTCCACCCTCTAATAACGGAACGCCTACTCATTCGCCAATTCCTACTTCAACGTCTACACCCCCGGTATCGATGAACCACGTGAACCAATCGATCATGGAGAACTGTAAGGATTATTCGAATTCTCATGCATATGGTGAGTAGCTGATATATCTAAGATTTTATAGATATATTTTTTTTATTGGTGGGATTCATTTTAAGGGGAGGTTCCGGGCTAAAAGTTGATTTTTTTATTTCGTTTTTCGAATGCTCAACCTTTTAGGAATACGTGTTTAAAAGGATTTGTTGAAATTCGTAAAATTCTCGCGTTTTTCTCGTAACAGTGTTCTCAAAACGGTAGGACCTGTATGTTCAAAAGTTATTATCCGATTCGACTGACACTTTTTTTATTTTAAAGAATATACTTCTGGCCGGGGGGAGGGGGCAGAAAAAATACAAAAAATTGAAATTTATAATTTTTGAAGAAGTTGAAAGGACGAAAAATATAGGGAAAAAGTGATTTCAAACTTCAAGTGTCGTTATTTTCTAAAAAAAAATGTCATTTTTGTATTAATTCCCCCATAGCCAGAAGTATATTCTTCAAAATAAAAAAAAGTTTCACTCGAATCGGATAATAACTTTTGGAGATACAGGTTCCACCGATTTGGATGAATTTTTTTACGTCTCGACTTTAACGACTCCCCAGTACCGTCTGCAATGATTAATTTAAAAACGAAAAATATATTTCCATAATTTAATACATCCTTAATTCAATGCAACAAGCCGCATTAAATTATATTTAGTAGTTTTCCTTTAATTAATTCCTAAAGATCACCTATTTTTTTTTAGCTTTAGACCGGAACCTCCCCTTAAGGTTAAATTCAGCAGTCAAGTAGTCCTGCCAATGAAGGACACTCGTTATATTATATAGATAAACTAATCATATTAATGTTACAGACTCCGCAGTGTGCAATAACTGGCAATCGACCACGGGGTCAACAACCACGGTGCCCCCTGTTATAGTCACGCCAGAAGATGCGAATAATTGGGTTGGACCGCAACCTGGTCCAAACATGCCTATCCAAGATGTGATCAAGTCTTTGATAAACTTCCTTGCGTCTAGGTACGCTTGCGACTATCTCCGTTTATAAGAACACTTCACGATTACATATCTGCAAGCGTGCTTTCTTTTTTTTCGACAGGATAAACCAACCATTATGGAATTACGAAGACATGACTGCCAAAGTGTGGTGGGTTCGGAGCGCTGAGCAATTAACAGTATTACTGCGGCACGTGTTACGAGTCTTTAGAGACTCGTTGCCACACGCGCTAGTTAGTCAACGATGGGCACAAACCGCGCTGCAATTAGGTCTGTCCTGTTCGTCTAGACATTATGCAGGAAGATCTCTTCAAGTGTTCAGAGCACTACGAGTTCCTATTACGTCCCGAATGTTGTCCGATATCCTATCTAGATTGGTAGAGACTGTAGCCGAACAAGGGGAGGATATGCAGGTATTTAAAATGCCCAGTCTCGCGGGTCGATGTACTTGTTTTTGTATCTAATACGGTTTTGTCTTGCTAAACATTTCTGTAGGGCTACGTGACGGAGTTGCTGTTAACGCTTGAAGCAGCCGTCGATTCTCTAGAGTCTGACTTCCGGCCTCTGGATTTCATGAAAGAAATATTCAAGTCCACTCCAAATCTAAACAACAAAGACCCAGCGTCGGGTGGTTTGATCGGCGGGAAACGTAGCCCAGGAGGAGGAAACGGGTACCCAGCTGGACCGCATATGTTTTCTCACCTGAATCAAGGTGGTCACACAAGGAGCACCAGTTACTCGGTTAGTTACTGCATGAAGAAATCAAGCGGCGGTAACTTGGCGGGAAGCGAAATGAAAGGTCTGTGGTATTTATATCTACCGATTACTTCTGCGCACATAAACTACGCAAAGTATAATCCGAATATCTTTCGCAGAATTGGATAACAGATGCAACAAGTTCCCGAATTCCAATCTGTCTCGCTCGAGATCAGCCCAGTCTCTGAAGCTACTAGGAGATTCGGCGACTCAAGATGACAAAATGACTATTCTGGCACAACTGTTCTGGTTATCGGTATCCCTGCTTGAATCCGACTACGAGCACGAGTTCCTGTTAGCGTTGAGATTACTCAGCCGTGTGTTGCACAGATTGCCATTAGATCGACCGGACGCTAGAGACAAAGTTGAGAAATTGCAACAGCAATTGAGATGGAATTCGTTCCCCGGCGTTCACGCGCTGCTGCTAAAAGGATGCACCAGTCCAAATACGTACGAGCCAGTGGTTACATTACTATCACAGTTCACACCGCTGTTGGAGCTGCCGGTGGTTGATCCCACACAGAGCCTCGCATTTCCAATGAATGTTGTTTCATTGCTCCCCTACATGCTTCTGAATTACGAGGATGCTAATGAGCTGTGCATCAGGAGCGCTGAAAATATTGCACAAGTAACTATTACGTATTACGAAAACAGCTACAACTCCACGCTCTCTTTCTTCTTCTGATAATCATAATTTTCGGGTTTCACAGGTGAGCGCTGAGAAGGGAAAGAAATTGGAGAACTTAGGCACTGTCATGACTCTGTACAGCCGACGTACATTTAGCAAAGAAAGCTTCCAGTGGACAAAATGCGTTGTCAAGTATCTTTACGATACATACGCCCATCTCAGCTTCAATATGCTTGCTTTCCTGGTGGAAGTGCTTGAAAAGGGACCAGGAAGTGTCGCGTTGCCTGTGCTTAGCATTATACACTGTATGCTGCATTACGTTGACTTAGCCTCGCAAGCTGCGCAACCGATCAACACCGAACTCCTACGAGTAATTTCGAAATACGTCGAGGTACGAAGGAATGCTCCTTTTAATCGATAGTAAGCTGTAAGCGATCTTTTTTTTGAAGTAGTTGATATGTGATGGTATGATACTAGGGTCCCCATTGGAAAGAAGCTCTTAAAATATTAAAGCTCGTAGTGACGAGATCGTCGACTTTAGTAGCACCACCCACTTCAGTGCACGGTTCGTCCTGGGAATCTTCGTTAGCATCTCCGCATCCGAGCTTCACCGATACCGAAATCTTTACCAAAAAAGAATTACCCGGTAAAATGATAATCCTTACTACGTACTATGCATGGCTCTGAACGTTTCAAGACATTAAGCTCTCTTTTTCCCCCTTACAATGCGGAACACGCTCACTGCATGGATCGCTTATGTGACGATGCACAGGTTGCGATAAGAATAATAACGACAATAAGCTGTATAAGTTGTAAATTGTTCACGAAATATAGTTACTATTTTTCTTAATTAATCCCTATTTACGTGCTTGCTTAGTTTATTTAAAGTCGACTTAAGCTTTCAGTACCTATTTTTTTTCAGAAGCTTATTGTTCAAACTTTTGAATATATTTTCTTAAAAAAGGCAAAATGTATGTTAAAGTATACCTACCAATTATTATTCTGCGAACTCTTCGCTTGAAGGATACTCGACCTTAAGTTTAATTATTATACGATATTTACAAACAGGAAGGACTATGGATTTCACATTTGACTTGTCTCAAACACCAGTGATTGGTAGGCGATGGTTAATTCGCCAAGGAGTTGAAGAAAAGTCACTTTCTTCCCCTCAGTGTTCATTATCCCTGTCGCCAGCTGATAGCAATGCCGTGTCTGGTTGGAAAAGGCCATGGATGTCGCAGGTTCGATAAATAACACGGTGTAGGAAACTATAAAATGTCTAAAGACCATATCTAATAGAATCTCTTTTTTAGGGTCGCGTCAGAGAATGTTTAGTGAATCTCCTAACAACGTGTGGGCAACGGGTTGGACTACCAAAGAGCCCATCTGTAAGTTTTCATCGGCTTCAAATCTTTTTCATAAACTTGTTGCGTCGCTTGTACATTCCTATTCAAATAGCTTTCCTACGAAAGAATGTATCTGTTATCAAAACTGACTCTGGTTATGTGCCCCTTTTTAGGATGAACACATTAGTTCAATGACATTATATAGCAAGGTAACAGGTTTCTTTAAATGCAGTCTTGCACTCATTCTCACAAGAGTAAATATGTCCGTTTATTCTCATCTGTGATGTCTTGTCGATACAAAGTACATTCACGCTTTACTACATGCTTCGTACAAATATGTTTACCTGCACAGATGTCTCGGAAGAACGGGAAAGATTTCTTCTCATTTCCGTAGGATCATTAATGCGCAGTAGATCTTTGTGTAGCATGTTGATTGTATGAAAGGTGGCATAATACAAGATGTACAGTGTACGCGTGCATTATCGTAATTGTTAAATAACCGCTATGTGGGAAACTATGCCAACAAGATCTATGCAAAAGACTTGAATATTAGACACGTAAACGCACAATAATCGCTAAAGTTCACAGCATTTTCACATAGTAAAGAGAGAGACCAGGCGTCATGTTGGATAAGAATCATGTCGCTACGTCAGTGTGGTTTTTTCTCCTCGATTAAAAACGAACATTTATAATTCAGGTGATATTCAGTCAAAGCTCAGACTTAATGGAAAGGCAATCGTCTATGGCTTCTTCAACGGAAGAAGTTTCTGGTGCGAACAATGATCTGAGCGGAGGCTCTAGAAGAGACGACGAGCAGTTCGGTGTATTCAAAGACTTCGATTTCCTCGAATACGAGAGCGAAAGTGTCGAGGTAAGCATTCCAAATACATTTTGCCTGCTTTATTTTCTATCCCGCAATTTTAAATTGCTTGTTATTTTGTTGCAGGGCGAAAGCACTGACAATTTCAATTGGGGAGTGAGACGACATCCTCCCATCGAGGGAGAGGAAAGAGAGCCGAGTTTGAGGCAGTTTGAGGAAAGTTTAAGCGAGAAGACACAGTCGTCCAGTAAACATACTAGTCGGGTAAATAAATAGTTAGCAAACTATTTTATCAGGGACCACTATGAAGTCGTACAATATTGAAATTACAGCATGGAGTTACGGAAGAGTCGTCGGATGACGAGGCTGGTTCGGAATCGCCTTTAGACGAAGTACCCGGCGGATCTGGAACGGGGCAAGAGGCAAACAACATCCCCGGCATGTTCCCGCCGTCCTCCCTTTCACTGATACCTAGTCGCACCCGTCATGACTCTTCGACAAGGTCTGACACATCGTAAGTTTCTCATTGGCACATGTAAAATACGCGTTTAATTGATTCATTTCCATTGCCTATTTCCAGTGGCTCCAGCGCCGGAGATTTAGGAGACGTGACGCCTTGCAACGCATCCCCGAATCTCTCAGCACTCATGCCCTTCAGACAAGTGGTGAGAGACGATGTCGAAGAGATTTGGCGTCAACAAATTCAAACCCTCATCTCGCAGTCTCTCTACAATACACTAGACTTCTTCCAGCTACTCAGCAGAATCGTAAGAGTAAGTATATCGTGTATTTATTTCACACAGCAGCAGAAACCGTAATACAGTAGTTCCCTATTATCTTTTCTAGGACGTGAGCTGTAAATCTGTAACCCTCACGCGAGAAGCCAGCGCTTTACTCTGTAACGGCAGTTCCGCCTCCACTCAACTAGGCTATCATTTGTCCAGCCACGCAGAGTTGCTCAGTTCAAAGTGTGAGCCGCCTTTCATATGGTTCTCGATCGCCATCTTCGCCAACCAAAGATTGAACGAATCCTTGCGTTTCGGAATGTTGGAGATCCAAGAGCATCTCGAAACGTTCCTGGATAAAAAAGACCACGCTACCGAAGTGAGTAGTCACTTATCGAATGCGTGTACATGCCTTGTTATTAATACCTAATTACTTAAAACCCTTTCAGTGTCTGGAAGCTGCGAAAGCATCAGCGAAGCTTCAATCGCTAGGAGGTGGCCATACCACGGAGGCAGGCCTTGAAGAAATGCTGCTAGACCTGGGCAGGGCGCTTTACAAGCTTCATCTCCAACTGTTGCTTTTAATCGAAGCCTCGAACAAGATGTTAGGCACTCTGATGAACGCCGCGAGGAACGTGCAAATCCCTCTTCGAGACATATCCGCGGAAATCGCTAATATTAAGATCGCTCTGAGCAGAGCGCTCGAAGAGAGCACGGAGAGCGAAAGAGGCACTCCAACGCCAACTCCTAGCCCCAGCCCTCTGCCAGGCACTGGCGCCGTAGAAGAAGTAGCTAGAGTCGCGGAATTACTCCGAAACGCGCGATGGTGTCCCGCTCTTGAAGCGGTAAGACTGCACAGAGCTCAGTGGCCCGGCGACCCCTTTCACGACGACGACGATGTGACGACTGCTGTTAATATGTACTGCAAATACTTAGGACAAGAGAGACCTGGTAACTTGTGAACGCTCGGCGATGCAGAATTGCGTCGGGATTGTCGCTAATTGTAACTTCTTTATTTGCAGATATTTTTGTCGCCACGAGAAAGGACGACGAGATGTCAGAGATATTTAGTAGACTAATGGAGAGTTTGTTCCAAGTGTTGGCGGCCGTTACAGGCTTAGACGCGTCGGCGAAGGCGGCGAGGGCTCAGCAGGATCATCCTAACAATTCAAAAAGCGACTGTTAACTTCGACATAAGTTTTAATATATCATATTTATATAGACAGCCGTTTGTCTGAACTAAAGTCTTCGTATAATTTAATTGTGTACTCGCGTTTTAATCCGTGTACTTAGGTATGTCTTGTATACGACTGTAGGCGTATGTATGTATGTATGTATAGCGATTAGAAGAAACACGCACGAGCGGAAGCACGAAGTCCTCGACGATCTTTTCTCGTTTCTTTTTTTTTAACACGAACGCAGTGACGAATGTAATTATTCGTTGAAATAAATTCTTGAAAGCTCGACGAAAGGATATATCCCGCAATTACGATCCCTATAATCTTCTGCGAAGATGCATAGCGGAGAACAACGGTCGATGTTCAATGCGCATGTTGGACGCACCGATCATTCTTACGGTTATTATCGCTGCATGACAGATTTCGTTAAAAGGTGTGTCAATCAAGCGCTTCTCAATGCGTTGAAGATCATTGATAATATGGTGCGTAGAAAGTGCGGAAAGTATCATTTCCATGCGAAAGCAGCGGCTTCTGATAAAAATGAAATTAGGGCCCGCTTTCTTCCAACCCTCGATACGGGACTGTGCGGAAACTGGGCCGCTACGGGAACGAGTGGCCCACGAATGGCAACTTTGACAGGCAAAAAGGCCTAGAATGCGTGATTCAAGAAATGAAGACTTGGAATTCGTTACCAGTACGAGTATTCTGAGAATATTTGCTCGCGGAGGTAGTCGTGAATATTGTGCAATGCTTTTGTAGCCTTTGAAGGATTGGATGTTTCACACGATCTTCGTTGGTCTTCAGCGTAAGAGAACTACGGAATTTTATACTTACGAGGTTCTTTGGAGCGTACCCACCCCAGCGTTCCCCGAACCTCATGTTACAGTCAGCGTATTCTTCCATGTGGCAGTAAACCAGTCGTATCCATCTGATTTCCCAATCGATGTGAGTTGCCTGTATTCGCGTTGCTATTGTGTTTACACTTAAGAATTGCGTTTCCCACGAGCTTCGTCCGTAGGTCTCGTATTGCTTCGAGGGATACCAGTTTCCACACACCCTGAAAATGATCTTCAGGCCCAAGTGGCTTTACGATGTCCTGGATATGAAAACGATGACGTTCGAGTCTTTCCATTTTTAGTATTTCTTAGTTTGTTATTATATGATGCTAGGTGTCGTTGATTCTTTAAATTGTCAGTGGTACTTGTCTAAGTTTAGCTCGTATCTGAATACCCAAATGAATAACAAGAAGTTTAAAAGGCATATGGGTCGCGCAATGTGTCGTAAAAGTAAGGGTGTCGTGTTCTTATGAATCAGCCGTGCACCCGGTGCACTTCAGACGTCGGCTTACTACAATTCGTCAAGCAACAAGAGCAGGTGACAGCCACAATGGAAAATACACCCACCGCGGGTGCCCTTTCCAGCGCCGTTTGCACGGCTCGCGATACTTTCTTAGCATCGACCTGATCGAACCGTTCCTAATCTGTAAATCCCTTTGCGCTAATAGCGTTCGGCATGAGTGAAGGGTATGCAGAAAACCGGGAATGTTCATTTTTTGTGATCTTGCGATTTATAGCATATGTACTAGCTTTGCTACTCGGTTTCGCCCGAAATTTAGATAATGATTTTATAAAAAAAGTTCTTTTATTTTTGAGAAAATGAGATATCACGTAATTCATGCTTAATTTAATGTAAATTTTTTTATGTATATAATTTTCTCGAAACCAGAGAAAATGGACTTACACCACTTTCAAAATAAACGGTCCATTTATTGATTTTTTTGTGAAAATAGGATGGGTGTTCCAGTAAATGAACACGTACCAGTGAATGGACATTTTTTATTAAAATGAGTGAAATAAGTTATTAAAATAAGCAAATAATTAATTAGAGACTTCTTCTAGTTTCTTGTTTCATATCCAAACAATTTTTGCAACACGTGGAATCAATCGCGCTGCAAACATAATTTTATAAAAGTGTTCATTCATTAGCTTTAAGTGTTCATTTATTGGTGCGTTTACCCTAGTCACATTTATCTGGATTAGCTAGGCATAATCAGCAGAGACACATTTCATAATCCCAGAGTTTACCGTTCGAAAGTTTTTAGGCGACAGACAAATACACAAACACTTTCTGCTTTATATATTAAGATTTTGTTGACGGCAATTGGGGCTACAGAACTGTCGAGTCACAAAGGGTTGTGAAGTTCAAATACCCCCATAAAATAACGTTAAAGATTTGGTATATTAATTAAAAACAGGAAATGTCTACTATGCAGTGGAACAAAATACGAAATGTCCTCACTCTTTGCCTAATTATAAAGAAAATTATATATAAAAATTAAATTCATTCAACCTTCTTTCTTGACTAATGAACCAAAGTATTAAAACTTAATTTTCTCGATAACTCTATTTTGTGACATTCCCTGATTTTCCCCTTACCCTTCAAGTATTTCTTATATCCACAAACTTCTGCCAAAAAAATATATTTCTTAGGTGGAAATTATGGTCGACTGTGTGGAAAGTGGAAACCAACACACTCGGTATAAACCATGATATTAATTACCGCTTTCAACTTCGACCTTTCGTGTTTTTCTTTCTATTTTTTTTACGAGTCCATCTTGTCAAGAGAGACAACCTCTCCCGCGGAGTGCAGGGCCCGCACTCGCCGTTCAGACGAAGTCTATTTAAATTTCCATCGAGGAGCACACCGAGGAGGTGTAAACCGTGCGTTGGTCTTTCGGGGACGGTTGCTCCGGTAGTTTTTTTTCTCTGTACGCGCCATTCGGCCACGGTGACACCGAGGACAAATACGAGGGAATTTAAAGACCTGCGAGGGACTCGGCTACACCGAGGTTTCGGTGCACATGGTGGTCGGACGACACTGGGAGGTCCGCGTCTCTCGGCAGGAGCCCGGAGTATCGACAACCACGTGTCGAGCATATCTGACTGTGATCCACGCGTCGCGCACCCCTTTGGCTTTCACCAAATTGGGCCATAAACATCGTCGATTTACATATTACAAAGATATACTTCGCCGCCACTTAACATTTATTTCTATACAGTACGGCGGTGAAAGGGAAGGGAGCAAGCAAATAGGGAGGGAGCTAGGGTAAAGGGCCCAATTACTGGCAGCCAAGCCAATTACTGTCACCTTAAGCTATTTTACTTAAAATAACGAATAAATAAACGTTTAAGTAAAATAGCTTAAGGTGACAGCAATTGGCTTGGCTGCCAGTAATTGGGTCCTTCACCCTAGATGGAATTGTTTACAGTCGAGCTGACTAAGTGCATTATTGCTTAATCATTTTATTATACCCTGCGCGACCCTCGCTGTGAAGAGGGTCGTGTCGTGCGGTTCTCTGCGGCCCGGCAGGTTGCAGGTCAGAAAAGATTTGGCTACCGAAACCTGAGTGGAAACAGGCCAACAAGTGCAGCTCTTTATGGTGATCATGTTACCGAAACGTTTAGGTCCGTTAGGATCCACTGTTGTTCAACAAGTATCTCGTTGAAAATGTGGGGGCTCCCGGGGAATTAGGAGACAGCATGTTTTGCACGTGCGAAAGACAAGTGAAGAGATTAGGAATATTTTTATAGATTGGATACTCTAGTATTGATTAATGGGATGTGGTCGATACTTGGGTGGTAATCTTTGTATATAAAAGAAGAAGTCCTGACGGAGTGACTCATCACGATTCCTCTGGAACCACTGAACCTGTGACAATGAAATTTGGTGGGTGGGTTTCTCTTAGCTTCTAGATAGTAGCTAAGATTTTTTTTTAAAAAACTAACTCCTTCATTGAAAAAAGATATATAACCTGAGAAGAGGCGAATGTTTGTGAATTTTTTGGGAAAAACGGAAGCATCTATTTTTACAAAAATTTTTGCGCTTACAAGAGCAATCGGATTATCTAAAATCAAAAAACGAAAAAGATTTCGTTAGTATGTTAATGTATCTTCCGATTGACGGGGTGAATTTTCGAAACATTAATTTAAAATAAAATGGCGGCTATTTAAAGTTTGAAGTCTTGATTTTCGCGCGAAAAACGGCAATTTTTCGTTGATAAAATCGAAAATACACATTGCAAAAAAATGCGAACGACATTCTGTAGATTTTTATATAAAAAATAAACCTACAAAATTTTAGAAAGATTGGTGCAGTGGTTGTTGAGATATTTTACTCACCGTTCTTAAAAAGGCTTCTTGAATGTCGATGTATTTTTATTATAAACGTTAAATATTTTTCTATGAAAAAATTACCAAATGATCTTTAAATGTTACTCTTTAAAGTGCGAAAAATTCTGTGAAAATATATGTTTTCGCTTTTTCAAACAAAAATTCGCAAACATTCGCTTCTTTTTGCCTCCTGACTAGTTATAACCCCTTAAGCTAAAAAGGGAAGATCCCGGAAATTCAAAAAATTCTGAAACTTTGTGAGTATGTAGAGGATTTCCTCCTGATTAAAACGCAATCATTGTTTGCTGCACAAATTCACTCGAAGGGGGTGAAATTAACCCCTGAAAATTCAGGTATTTTCCGAATTTGAGTGGTAACTCGCGAACTATAATAAATAAAAAAAATGTTTCAACACAATAATTACTTCTTTTAATTAGATCTATCATTTGGTAAAAAAAATTATTTTTATTTTCACGAATTACAGCAAAAATCAGAAAATAATCAGATTTTCAGGGGTGAATTACGTGCTTTCACGTATTGGAAATGTTAATTTTAAAGAAGTGAAGTCACTAAAGACGGAGAAAGTCTTTTCAGCTATGCAAATGTGGACGAAGGCGACTTGGGGGAGAAAAAAAGGGGAGGTTCGGGCTTTCACAAACAATCATTGGAAATATGTGGGTCAAAAGTTAACCGGCATTGGCGGTGCCAACCACCGTTTGCCTATTTATACGGTGAAGATTTTTTGTCCGCGTCGTGCCCTAAACATCACATCCGCCGAGGTGCTTCCTCCCGCGGACCGTGTTTCACCGCGATCGCGGCTAGCTGGCGAAGGAAACGCGGCAGGAAAGACAGAGAAGGAACGCGAAAGGAACCACCGCTTCAGTTTCAGCAGCTTCAAACATCCGCTGCACCAGCCGCCGCCAGATCTCCTTCTGCCTCATCTCTTCCCCTTTAGCTTCTTGCCGAGGAGACACGCGCGTTCCTTCATCCTCCCCCTTTCACCCCCATCATTTTCCACAGTTAAAGGGCCCGATAGCAACTGCCAAGAGGAATCGAGGAACACCTGAATGTAAACGGGACGATAAACTCTCAAAGATTTAAGGAGAGTTGGCACCTTGAACGCGTGAAAATCATAGGTTTCTTTTAACAATTTTTTTCATTTGAATAATGAACTCGATTGAAGATCTGATTAATGGCATCTGTTATACACCTCCCCTTAAAAAAAATACATTCAAAGCAACCGAAAGAATACAAGGGTGCAGCGAATGGCCTCGAAGGGTTCCTTCTGTTCTAATTACCTCCTTTAAATTAATTTCTTTCAGTTTGATTGGAAGCTGCAAGCGATGTGGTTCCGATAATCGACGCAGCATCCAGCAATGTAGCCAAGATCGGGTGACATCAGATGCAACGCACATCTGGAGTGGACACGTCGACCTCCATCGAGAGGAGAAACAAGGGGGATGTCCGTCGCGCGTGAACGGTGAGACACGTAGCCACGTGCAAGGCTACCGTCTTGAATCACCAGCTGCCGATTCGCCGACGACTCCAGGAACCCTGGAGACGGTACTAAAATTAGCGACCGGCACGCACCCCCGCCTAGGCCTTACATGGCCGCGTCGCGGGCACACGCGCGGCTACTTTCACAAGGCGAAAGGGGAGAAAAGAGGAAGCAATAATAATCGGCCCGGGGTCCGAGAACGATCGTGCGCGAAATGTCACAGCTGGGCCAGTCGGCGACCGAGAGGCTGGTGCCAGTTCTGATCGGGGATAAACGTGTCAACCGTTCTGCTTCGAACTGGGCCCGATATTTCCCGATCTAGCTCTTTGATTCGCTTTATATTTAATTATCAGTGGCGGTTTTAAGAAAAAAGGCCCATGTGGCAAACGTTGAGGGGCCCATTTTTAGGGAAAATGAAGAGGTAGTTTACTAGAAGAGGGTAAATCTACAGAAAAGTATAGAAGAAAGTGTTTAGGTAAAATCATAATTTATTTTTTAAGACAGGGAGCTAGCGGTGGGCCTTCTGAGCTGGGCCCATTTTTCGGGAAACTAAAGCGGTAGTTTACTGAAAACCGGCTCAGTGTAATAATACAGAAAAAGAATATAGTTCTGATAAAATCATACATTTTTTTAAGGGTGGGGCCCTGGTTGGGCCTTCCGAGCAGGGGCCCAGGTGGCAACTGCTCATCGTCCGCCCTGTTAAATCCGCCACTGTTAATTAAACAAATTTCACTCGCTGTCAAAAATTGCATTCTAAAATAACTATATAAATAGTTATTTATAACTTATTTATAACACTAGTTAAATTTGTATTATTTTTCATTTTTAAATAAAACAAGAGGCTTTTGTTATTCAAGAAATACCTACGAAAAATTTCACTCACTGTCAAAAATTGCATTCTAAAATAACTATATAAATAGTTATTTATAGTTATATATATTATAGTTAAAATAACTATATAAATAGTTATTTTAGAATGCAATTTTTGACAGCGAGTGAAATTTTTTTAATTATCAGTTAAATAACTATACAAATAGATATTTTAGAATGCAATTTTTGAAAGCGAGTGAAATTTTTCGTAGGTATTTCTTGAATAACAAAAGCCTCTTGTTTTATTTAAAAATGAGAAATAATACAAATTTAACCCACACCTGTTCCTCGTGTCAATTTGACATATTTTGTTTTCCCGCAATAAGTTATACTGTTCTATTATTTGTGATTCTTGTAAACAAGCAGTGTATCCTGCACATCGTCTTATTTTATGTAAATGTTAACTCATCAATTTGAATAAAGAAATATCGAGAAATAACTGTTTACCTTGACATTTCATCGATCTCATACCACCATGTCAATTTGACACCGAAGGACGGAGTCAGTTCGCCGAATGAGGAACGGATGAGGGTTAAAATAAAAAAATTGTCCTTGAATTTCTAGGCCAAGCAATGTGCAGAATTCTGCACTTTTTAGTTCAAATATCCTATCTAGCATTTCGAAACATCCGGGAAAATTGAAGATTTTACCATTTTCTTTGTGTTGTCCTTATAAAAAAATGAATATATTAAACTGTTCTAGATCTCTACGAAGCACGTAGGGGTTTCTAACTTTACTTAAAAGGTAAAAGACTTGTGTGCTTTAAATATTTCAATATTTCTTGAAAAATGGAAAAATACTGGATAGGACATTATAACTAATTGTAAGGGAGACAGAATTCCGCTGTGGTGGTCTTCCCACAAATATTTTATACAGAGGAATTATTTCAAACTAGCCCACCCGTTTCCCGGTTTCACCCGGGAATTATTTATATTAAAATAAAAAAGCCTAAAAGAAAAAATAAATAGTCTATCATCTAATCTTTGACGTATATAATATAGGGGAGAGTTGCCAATATCGTACTGATCACCTAAACCGTACCGCATCAATTTCTCAGTAATTAATGAATGTAAACGACATCTGATAATAAAAATATCAAGTAAATGCGAAATAAGAAATAGAAACAAAACCTTATGAGCTTACACTCTATTTTGTGCGTGCTATAAACATTTAAAAAAATCAGGTATGATTGATGTAACTTTTTACCAGTTTATTTTAGCTGATAATAATCAAACAATGCAATTTTATCCTGTGTTTTTGTATTTTTCTAAAAGCGGGTTTAATGTAGAATATTTTACATTCATTTTAAGTACATATTACATTTATTATAAAGTTTAAATTTATATTTATAAGTAAATTGATCATGTCTCCCTTATATTCCAAATTTCATTGAAATCCGTTCAGCCGTTTAGACGTGAAAGAAAGACAAACAAACAAACAACGTTTCACTTTTATATACCTATTAGTAAGGATTCGTTATCATGGAAAATTGAATTATGTCAAAACGCAAAACATTTTGTTATGCACAGTAAGAAACAGGAAGCGCCACAGGAAGGATTACCACCGAGCCACATGGCTGCAGCATAAATGAACAGCGTAATGAAAGAAGCCTACGATAAGGCACTCAGCTGATGTCCTTGTTAGGATCTCCACAACTAGTTTCAGGAGCATACAGTCCGAATGTATCATTCTCTCCAATCCCCTTCGGCTCGGTGAGTAATTCGTATTCAATAATAGAAACCTCCATTAACAACAGAAGCTTCCATTCTGCATTTTACCTCGAGGAATGTTCGTCGTACACATTAAACAGAATGGGGTGCCTGGAAATCGCTCAGCACAGTGTCGGCCTAACGTTACACGGGCCACTTCGCGGCTGCTTTCGCGATCGATCTTCCGAGTCAGGGAAGAATCCTCGGAATCCGTGTCTATCGCGTTTCCACGCGGTCCAGGTTCATTGTCCCCGATATCTGGCAGGCCAGAGAACCCCGAAACGAGAGATCCTTTCGGTCTCTCGTGGTCTTGGTGCTGGAGCTCCGTTCCAAGTACATCTGCGCCGGGCGGATGCAGCCTGCATTTTATGGCCGCCCAATGCAACCGATTCTCTCTCATTCGTGCACCCGTACTCACACCCTCCACCACTTTCAGCACGCGGTACAACGACTTCTATAATTAGATTTCCTTCCCCTTGGTTTAGACACCTTCGAGCATGATCTCCGCTCGGCCCGCGAATCGCGGAGGACCCACCACCTGGTCGCGAGTGTCGTCGAAGGTCCCGCGATTAATCACAGAGTTCTGCCTCGGCATCGCTCAGGGATCGATTTTATTATTATTATTATTTATTTATTAACGGGAAGACCCTTTAGAATACAGAGATATAATAACAGCAAAGATAATAACCCTTGTCTCTTGTCCTTCCTATGTTTTTTTTTCTCTCGCTGTTCTATTCTGTTTTATCTAGCTAACTTTATTTCTAATATTTCTTGCTTCGGGATTAGGTTGCAAAACAGCAGGTATGCTGAACCTCGCCCTTTTATCCCTTAATTCATGTAACTTTGTGATAAATACAGACGAAATAATAATAATAATAATAATAATAATAATAATAATAATAAAACCAAAGAAAGAAAACAAAACAAATTTTATTTTAATTCATTTTAATCAATTCTATCGATAGGACATTTTAACTAACGATAAAATGATTGGCTCTGCGTCGAGATGTTCGCCGATCAGAGTACCGTTAAGGAACTAGTTCTTGATCAGGCACTAATTTTTTATCAGTTCATGAAATAAATCGTTCTTTTCAGTTTAAGTCCTTAAATAATTGTTTCAAATAAATACTAACATAAAAAAGGATAATTCACAAATATACGTGTTGTCTGTAAAAGCAGTTAGTATTGTTAGTTTTTGTGAAAATAAATGTGTAAGGTAGCTCGCTTGAAGGAAGCCTCTGTTGAACGCCATCTCTTAATGTACGAACTAAGAGATCACCATCGACGCCACAGTCGATTTCTTTACTGGTTATTGCGGTATTAAAGATTATTTTCATACGTTTTGCTTACAATAGTGTATTTTACAATGTGGCGATAGAATTTTAGTATTATATGTATCATTTTGCGTTAACAGTCAGTGATCATCATTTAGTTCCACTTTTTTCTTATGGAACCAATTTTTGATCACCTGAATAAAAATTAGGTTAGGGCATCATAATATTATAAAAAAAAATTAAATTTAGATGGCTTAATACTAAAAATACGTTTATTTGGTACTTTCTTTTTAATTAGTATTAGTATCTGATCAAATATTAATTCCTTACTTGATAAGAAATTAGTTCCCATGTATCTTAAATGATCAAAAACTAGTTCCTGACCTGATCAAAAATTAGTTCCCATGTAGTTTCAGATGATCAGAAACTAGTTCCTAGTCACCTTATTATTCCATACCTTATAAATAATTAAATTATACTTATTTTCAACTTTTTAAAATTTTTCCTTAAAGTGTAAACATTAATTCATCTTTTAGTATAAAAAAAAGTCTATGGTTGAAAGTTTTATTAGGTTAAAAATAAATATTAAAGCGGGAAGCCCTCTAAACTGATCAGAAACTAGTTCCTTAACGGTACCGATCCGCGTGTTCGACGCGTTGACATTAACGGCCCGCGCGGCGCGTCGGCGTTACAGGTTTCCACCGCGGCTATTTCGAACAGGTTGCGCCTAGGATCTATTTTTCGATCATTGGCATCGACCGGATCCACGGATACGCGCCTCTGGCGACAGGTAGCCAGAAAAATAATTGAAACGGCGACGATTAAACGTGGGGGCCTGCGAGCGGTGGCTCGCGCGCCAACGCCAGGCATCCTCGTAATTATAAACGCTTGATCGCTGGTGATTAGCCAGCCGTTCGAACGGCGGCAGCTTCAGAGAATTCAAGTCGAACGGAAGGTCATATTCGTATGCCGCTCGATGCTCTTGGTACGTTTCCTAGATCGTTCGTCTTAATCTGTCGGTGCCATGTTTGTTGTGATCTTTGAATTCATTTGTGTCGCATTACTTGGCATTCCCGCCCGGTGTTGTATTTCCTTCTTGCTTTATGCATTGTTTGCAAATGTTTACAAACACCTCGAGAGCCATCTCTTTCGATAAACTCATAAAGTGTTCTGCATAAAGGTACATATCTTTAAACCATCTTGGCACGAGCCGAGTGTTTTCCTCGTTGGCAAGTACTGCCTGGTCCTTTGTGATCGTGGAACAATAACGATCATCAGAAATCCTCTAGCTTTTGTAAAAGGGCTCGCAATCTTCTGCGGCGTTATTTCGTGGTAGGAAGGAAGAAGGAATTGGCGAGGAGAGACTCTGAGGCCAGTATTCCTGGATCGAAGGAGGGAATCTCGTTGCGCAACGTCGGCGCTTATTTCAGAGCATTGCCAAGTTCGTAATCATCGTTAAACTAGTTGACGTAAATGGTACCAAAGAGGCTTTCGATTAAACATCTCTACCTGGCAGGTGAGGGATGTGACACTTTAAGAGCAACGTTTATTTCCTTCGTTAAGTGTGAATCTCAGAAACTCGAGGACGTTGGGGTGTTTACTTAAAAGACGTGAACGAGAGGGAGGAATAGGTTGAAAATTTCGTCCTACGAGCCCTCTAGACTCCGCGCGTTGTAGTAGCTTGGCAACCCGATCTGATCCGTCCCTGATCCGCATGCAAATAGGAGCTATACTTAGAGACGTCCGATTTCCCTCGTTACGACAACAGATCACATTTTCGTCTTCATCGACCTTAATCATTCCTCGCAGAAACTGTCCGCGACAGCGGTCTCGAGAGATATCGAGAAAGAGTCGCAGCATAGCTGCTGTTTCGATACTGAATGAAAATTCTCGAGGGAAGCCTAGCACGAGGTGACTTGATTTCAGGAAGTTCTTAAAGAGAATCCTCCAATCCTTCCCACGGTGTAATGTTCGCCGCACAGTGAGGCGGTCTAAAGAGGTAAGATAAGGTGGTAGGTGCGCTCCTAGTTGCGCCTGGGTTCTTCAATGGGCCACTAGAAAGAGGAAATCTGAATGAGCATCCACGTGCACTGTGCGCGCACGCAAGGTCACTTGAGGAGATGCAGCATTTTTAATGACACAGAAGGTGCATGAATGGGGCGAAGGAACCCCCTGAGACCTCAATGAGGAAGGATGCGCGACGCGAGGTTAATCATGGCGCCAAGAGAAACCAAGGAATAGTTGTAATATTAAAAAAAAAGGTGATGAGAAACATCTCGAGTAGGGCTGGGATTATTCGAATAATTTAATATTCGAATATTTTACAAGTATTCGAATACTACGAATAAAATTCGAATATTTGAGTATTCGAATGTTATTATTCGAATACATCGATATTGGAATAGTATTCGAATACATCGATATTGGAATAGTATTCGAATACATCGATATTCGAATAGTATTCGAATACTCAAATATTCGAATAGTATTCGAATACTCAAATATTCGAATAGTATTCGAATACTCAAATATTCGAATAGTATTCGAATACTCAAATATTCGAATAGTATTCGAATACTCAAATATTCGAATAGTATTCGAATACTCAAATATTCGAATAGTATTCGAATACTTGGATATTCGAATTATATTCGAATACTTGGATATTCGAATTATATTCGCCAAATAATTGAACAACTGAAGTATTCGAATATTCGAATACCAAATAATTCGACAAATAGTCCCAGCCCTAATCTCGAGTAATGTTGAAATTAAACTACCTTAACCCTAGTTCGACTGACGAGGCACCCGGGTGACTATTTGAACTTTACCGCCGAAAAAAGATTGTTTCTAAGTATTTTTTTTTCTGAGCTTCTATGACATCTCAAACGAATGATTTTTGAGTAGAAAAAACATGCGTAAATGGTTTTTAATTTTTTCTTCGCCTTACTTTTACATGTTGAAATGTTTTATTCTCATTTCGGATAACGCAGTCACCCGGGTGACTTTTAGAAAATGTATACGAAAATAAGAATGTACGTAAAAAAATTTGATTGATAATTAGTTATACAAAAATTACAAGGGCAAAAGAGACGCAGTAGATCGCGGCAAGACGATGTTTTTTCGATCGACGATCGACGTTGCCACGCGTTGCCACGTTCCGAAAAGTGGCCGATCGACGCGTCATTCGTCGCAGAAGTAATCGCGAGTCGCCAGCGCGAACATATTCTTTACTTACTGTTATTTAATAAACCTATCCACAGTGGCCGATGAGCAGTTGCCACCTGGGCCCCTACATTGAAGGCCCCCCCAGGGCCCAATATTTAAAAAAAATTATGATTATATCCAAAGTATATTTTTTTTCTGTATTATTACACTGATCCTGTTTTTAGTAAGCTACCGCTTTATTTTCCCTAAAAATAGGCCCGTGCTCAGAAGGCCCCCTAGGGCCCTGTCTTAAAAAAAATCTTATGATTTTATCCAACCACTATATTTTTTTCTATACTTTTCTGTACACTTCCCCCCTTTTATTAAACTACCTGTTAATTTTCCTGAAAAAATGGGCCCCTCAGAACGTTTGTCACCTGGGACTTTTTTCTTAAATCCGCCACTGCCTATCCCCTACTCCTAGCAAAGTGATTCCCCTTCCTCCTACACGTGTTCTGAGCAATGCCACTTGTAATTATTAACATTGCTTACATACGTTATTCGTGCAGATGTACATATAAAATTAGTCACCCGGGTGACTGCGTCAGTCGAATCGAATTCGTCAGTCGAACTAGGGTTAATCATAAACCACCAGCCTTCCGTCCCCTACGCGCGCGCGCGTAGACTCAAGATGATCACGTGGTAAGAGATGAATGCATGTGCGGGCAAAGGGAAGCTGCGGTGGGAAAAGAAGCGCCGAAAGAGGGGAGATAGGAAGAAAAGAGAAGGAAGAAGGGCGCGTGTCGGTCGCGTGCCCGTTCCTGCTGGTGACTCGGTGTCTGCGACCCTCCTGTCCTTTAACTCCCCAACAAGCTTTTCCACCGAGCAGATTTCTCGGCGGGAACCACCACTCTGTCTTTAAAGATAACACTGTATCGACAAGCTTAGTGTACTGTAGACTATTAAATAGAATAATAGAGATTACTATCTAGATTCCTAGACGGTTAAGTCTTGTCAGTTAAATTCCCAGACGGTTAAATCTTCAGATGAATTGGACCACTGATACACCTGTACTTTCGAGAAGCACGTATAATTTGTTGTTCGGTAAGTTGATTAAAAGATTGTAGGGCGATGGAGAGAGAAAGGGAGAATTCCATGGATCCATCGGCAAAGTGTTCAGGACTACGACCTCAGCGTCCCTCATCGTCTAGGCCACTTCCTCTTCTTCCGTCCCCTTCATTTTTTCATCGCCTCCTTGAAGCCGTCTGGACGACGGCAATGGAAGAAAGAGAATCAAACCGGGGGAGGATCAGGGTGGCACGTGGTATGTACCGCCGGGCAATAGGAGAACCACCTACTGCAACAGGAGATGTATCCATTGGAAAGCAGACGCTCCCGCGAACAATCGTCGAACGGTATCCGTTGTGCGTATGTACGTTAACGGTTCGCCTCTTCGTGCTCCTGCATCCCGCCGCTTCCGATAGTCGATGTCCGGAAGTCATCAACATTCTCCAGATTTCCAACGAGCAATAATCTCCACGGTCATTAACCATGCTGGACTACTTTTTCTACGAATATCGGTTTCTGCTAACGTCGGTGCATCCGTCAACGTAAATTAATCATACATATAGGTATACCATTTTAAAAAGGAAACGTTCCAATAATTAAAATCTCCTTTATTCGCACTGGAATGCAATGTCGGTTTCAAATGCCATCGCAGTTACTCTTAACGACCGTCTAACGCTAGGTTTTTTGGACATTTCTTATATACACATCTTTTTTTATATTGTATATTTTCTTCTATTTTTGTGATTTATTTGATAATACTCCTTTTCGACCTCGACTTTTTTATGTACTTGGCGTAATTTTGGTACTTTTTTTAATTTTTTTTTATAAGGATATACCTATTTCTATCGACAGCCGTTAAATTGACGAGTGAACGAAATTACGCATTTTCTTTCAAAGATTTAATATAACTTAAGTATATATAATACTAGCCCACCCGTTATTTGGTTTTACCCGGGAATTAGTTACAATGTTTTGAAAATAACAAAGCCTAGAAAAATAAATAGCCTATAATCTAATCTAGGACGATTGTAATGAGTATTTAAAATTTCATTGAAATCCGTTCAGGCGTGAAAGAAGGACAAACAAACAGACAATGTTTAAATTTTATATATTGGTAAGGATTAACCCTTCGCCGACTCTCTGGGTGTGAGCCACCGATAAGCTGGCTTCAAAACCGATTTACAAAATATTTTTTCACTGAAAATATTATAGCCGAACATCAACTCTGTAGATTTTTAGCTTCTAATATTGAAATTTGTAAAAGTCGCAATTTTTTTAATATTTTCTTTGCTTTTCCTCGATATGTGGTAATCTAGAATTATTTTACAAAAGCTGTGACAAAATTTCAATCAAAAAATTCTTGGAATACATTCTAGAGACCTTAAAATTGACCCATGATTTTTTCATAATATTTGGATTTTTTGGATAACAATGGCAGTCGTTCAAAAATTGGTCTGAGTGTGAGCCACCCAGTATATCAAAGTTGATAAAAAAGAGGTGTGTCAAAGAAGGGTTAAGCTGCACGTCTAAATAAATTACTAGTAAGTAAAAAGTATTTTCCCAGGAATTATCTCACAAGTGATAACTAATAATATTAACGTGAAACGATTTTTTTCCTGCGACTGAAGATCGTTCTTTATCCTCGTGCTTATCGACAAAGCAGGAAATATTACTGAGATTTGAGTTATCGAATCCGGAGCAGCAAATATTTACTCAATAGAGACGTTTCTTTTACTTTTATATTTATTACTGTCAGAATAATTTCACGAATGAAGCGAATATATTAGGATTATTTATGAAATTAGTCGTAATTCCGTAGAAATAGGTATAGGGTAAAAGACCCAATTACTGACACCTAACCAAATACTGCCACCTTAAGCTATTTTAGTTAAAATAACAAATAAACAAACTATAGAATATAATCTATACTGTAGATTATAAATTAAAATACGTTAAAATACGTTTATTTATTCGTTATTTTAAGTAAAATAGCTTAAGGTGACAGTAATTGGTTAGGTGTCAGTAATTGGGTACTTTACCCTACAACGTATAAATCTCAAAAGTTAGAAGGCCTAGGAGGAAATAAATGTGTGCATAAATTCTTCGAATAGAATTATTAATTTACACCACTAACTGGTTATATTAATGCTATCGTTTTCTCGCTATTCCTCTTCGAAATTCTTAATCCGTCGAATTGACGGTTGCCGTACAGCTAGTGTTAAAGATCTGGTGCGCGCAATCAGCTGATTACCCCTCGAAAGCGAGTTCCATGTGCGCGTACCGTTTTTAAATTGCATCGTCCATTACGAAGGAGCGTCTTGCTCTTTTTCTTCCCTGGCGAACAAAAATCACGTGAATATAACCCAGCAAGGAGGGGTCCCGAGGGAAAGGAAGGTATCGCGGTCCTTTGCCCGCCTTCTCGCCCCTTCGCTCGGTCCTCTGATCAAGATCGCAGACGGTCCGGTCCGAGTGTAGGATTTCGTCGTGAAATTTGTGAATGAGCCCTCGTGACTCGCGCATTTTGAATGGAGACCGACGACGTCGGGGCCGGTTTTTACGAAAGCACCGTGCTCGGCACACAGGATGCGGGTGCGGACGAAGGGGGTGCTCATTTTTATCCTTTTTAATTCTCTTTTTTCCCGCCTCCCACACCCTCGCTCATGCCGGGAGCAGATAAGAGGCGGGGGAGGAAGAGGGAATATAACGGCCAGCTGATCGCCACCGGCTTTTGAAAAAGGTTCTGCAAAATGCGAGCACGTGCTCGTGTGCGTGACCCTCTTTAGATTTGCATGCCTGCGTGCCACCTGCGAAGCCGGCTCGTTCTACAATCTGCTCCGCGTGCAATTAATCATAGGATCGTTAAGCTTCCTTCGCTTTGAATTTATTTATTATTATTAAACGGGTGGTCGCCCTTTGGTTACATAAAATAATACACATGACGGAAGAGCGAAGTTATAAGCTACGATAGAGCTATAACACCTATAATATAATAAAAATTTATTTAAAGAATAAGATCCAGTTTTCTTGTCTTTTCACAAAAATTTTTATTATATTTTTCTTGTCTTTTCACAAAGACAAGAAAACTGGATCTTATTCTTTAAATAAATTTTTATTATATTATAGGTGTTATAACTCTATCGTACCTTATAACTTCGCTCTTCCGTCATGTGCTTCATTTTATGTAACCAAAGGGTGACCACTCGTTTCATAATAATAAATAAATTGAAAGCGAAGGAAGCTTAATGATCCTATGATTAATCAAAATTTATTTAAAGAATAAGATCCAGTTTTCTTGTCTTTTCGCAAAGATAAGAAAACTGGACCTTATTCTTTAAATAAATTTTTCACGAAGATAAGAAAACTGGATCTTATTCTTTAAATAAATTTTTCACAAAGACAAGAAAACTGGATCTTATTCTTTAAATAAATTTTTCACAAAGACAAGAAAACTGGATCTTATTCTTTAAATAAATTTTTATTATATTATAGGTGTTATATTGGTCCGAGTATAATTACCCTTAACGTGTAATTATACGCCGAGAATAAACAATTTATATTTACCTAACTTGCATAGAATCAGCGAACATTCAGAATCTCGAGCTGACTTTCAGTCGAGAATGTTCTTTCTTTCGATTTTAATGTGGAGCAAGTGGTAAAGGGTGTAGCTGCGGATCGCAACACAGAGGAGCCATGTAGAGAAAGGGAATAAATCGGTGGGGGAGCAGAGGGGGTTGAAACAGGCGGCTGCTAGCTGTCTCCGGAAGGAACTGTCTCCCTTTATACCCAAAGACATTCCTCCAAACATGAGCCAACGTGCTCGAACGACGGTGCTCTCCCCTCGTGGAAGCACTTCCACGGATGTCCCCACCCCGCGTTAACCTCTTGCACCCGAAACTAAATTAAGGGTCGTTCCGGTCGAGATTTTTTTGCCTTTGATACTCTTTCGACTTCTTTTTTTCTCTGACTGCGCTCGACCCCTCTTCCCCTCGGACGAATCACGAGCTTGTCGCTCGACGAGCAACCGAGGCTTCATCGAATCGTCCGAGACTGCCCAGCTTTTCGGCCATTTCCGAATCGGCCACCACCGACGGCACCGTAACGAGCGAATTGTTCGCGTAGAACGAGTACTCGCGCAATGAGTCAGGCACTGTAAATAGAAAATTGTCATCTAAGACCCGGTGTCGTTGCACCCTAGGTCCTAGAGGACGTATACGGCGGCTAGAGGAGGAGACGGACGAAAGTTGCAAGTACACGTAGACGGCTGGAAATCTCGGCTGGCCCGACGCCAGCAACTTCGAATCTTGTCATCTTCGTGTCTTCCATTCTCCAGCTCGCGCTTCTGCCCGCGCCGTTGCTGGAGGCAATCAATTAAATTCCTCCCATTCCGCTCTCCAACGCCTTTCCATTTCCACGTCGATGTAACATTGAAACATAATTTCTCTGTCTTTGCCATTTACTCTGCCTAAAAGGGACACTTTCGTTGACTAATTCCACCCTCGATTCTATTAACTATTAGTCACAGTCAATCGTAGAGAATCCTGGATAAGATGGGACAAAGATGCTCGGACGAAGGAGCAACGGGGGTGAGAAAGGACAAAGAAACTAAAAGAGAAGACCTGAGCGTAAAGTGTGAACGTCGATTAGAATGGTAGGGTAAATATACTAGTAAATGGACACTACCAGTAAATGGACATTTTTTACTAAAACGAGTAAAATAAGTTACTAAAATAAGCAATTAGTTAATTATAGACTTCTTCTAGTTTCTCGCTTCATATCCAAACAATTTTCGCAACACGTGGAATCAATCGCGCTGCAAACATAATTTTATAAAAGTGTCCATTCACTAGCCTTAAGTGTCCATTTACTGGTGCGTTTACCCTATTCGAAAGGGGAAAGAGTAAGGGAGGAATGCGAGAAGAGAGAGCAGCCGTGGGTTTCCAGAGTAAGTAAAAGAACGGTGGAGCATGTTCCCCGGATTTGAATTAGAAAATAGAACTGGCCAGGCCGCGTCATCCTCGGCGAATTCTCGAATGGCGAATTCGAGAATTCCGATCCGTACGGTTCTACCTTGTCCCGCGAGTGACCGTGGAATAGAAGAGAGGTGGTTTACCCGAGGAACACGACAGCTGCATCGAGCCACCGGCCTGAAAATAGCACGGCAACCCCATGCCGAGGCCGAACAGCGAAGTCGAAGCCCTCTCTCTCCCTACGTCGGTATATACCGCGGCTAAAAAGCCACCCACCTACGAGGCCTTTTAAATAGCGATCGCGTGCTTTTCCCTTTTTTTTTTCTTCCCTCCCCGCCGCGGCAGAAACTTCTCGCTAAATGACATGGCCGAGGAAAGAGGGAGGGTACCGACGCTGATTTATAAGAAGTACCAGGCGTTTCCGGATACTTTTCGAGGGCGAAACACCCTCGAACGAGCATTTATTTTTCACGGGACAGGATCACGCTTAATGACCCTGTTTTCCCTATCCGGCGCAAAAAACATCCCCATTTCACCCTCCTTGGCACGAGCCTGATTAACCATCGGGGACAGTACTCGTGTTTAAGGAGTTTGAGTATAAGTATCTTAAAGGTGCGAAGCCACGATGAGGTAAAAGTATCGTGACTGACAAGGAGAGTATTTTAGGTGTCCGCCTCCGAGCATTTTGATTTTTGGATATGTTATAGAGGACCGAAAAATAAGAAATTTTTTTATTTTTCCCCGTTTTCATATTTGGGGGGTGAAAACTGCGTTCAAAGTTAGGGTTGAAAAATCATTTTTGTGGAATATCTCGAGAACTATTAGAAATAGGGGAATAGTGTCAATGGACGAATTTTGTGTCTTTGAATGCAAAATATGATCTCTAATAGTCTCGAGATATTCCACAAAAATGATTTTTCAACCCTAACTTTGAACGCAGTTTTCACCCCCAAATATGAAAACGGGGAAAAATAAAAAAACACGTATTTCTTATTTTTCGGTCCTCTATAACATATCCAAAAATCAAAATAATCGGAGGCGGACACCTAAAATACTCTCCTTGTGAGACTTGAAGCTTTAATCATGAGACAATTATTTATCTTATTACTTTTTAATTATTTTGTCATTAGTTTCGTGAAATCTAGATTCTCACGAGACAAGTTTCACGATATACTTTCAAAAATCTTATCTCGCTTGATTATTTCTATTATTTATATTTAGTTGTTGAGATTTTTGTCTCGTGAGAGAAAAGTCTTTATGCTTCGTGCGTCAAATTCGACTGCTTCTGTTTTTCGCGAGCAACTAAGCGTCAAGCTTTTCGATTAAGAGCAAGTTTCGATATACGTATTTTAAGCTTCCTTTCATTCGTTTCCTGTTGTATATTTACGCGAGGATTTTAGGAGAAGCTGAAAGCCGGGAAAGTATTCGGAAGCCGTCTGACCGCAAAGATTGCACGCACGTCGGATCGATCGGCCAATCCGCGATGTGCCCGCGCGTTTGTTTATAGACGCGTAAAAGTTTTCCATCCTCTTCTGAATGAATAATGGCGGTGCACGTGGTGCCGCGATACATCCATCCAGCTCCTCGTGACGGTTTACACGCACTTCCTCCTCCGCACCTGGAGCAGCTCCAAAGCGCGCCGAAAATACGCGTTTTACGCGACACGTTCCATCGCGAGAACGCGGCTCGGGCACCTGTAGAATGCCCCGCTCCGATCGGTTATATTAACGTAGGAGCCACGAGGTAAATTACATCGGTCGGCGCGGCCGCGCGCCGACAAAACCATCCGGCGAGAAAAGCTTTTTGGCCAGCGTCGGCAGTTGCGTCAGTTTGGATGCTAAGACACTCGTGACTTTATTTTTAGGCCCCGACGTCGATACCGCCGCGATTGCGATAGCGGCCCCAAGACACCTGTTCTTTGAATCGCTTCGAAAACAATCAGAGTCGCGGATTCCGGGATGTATGCCGTTCGGGGGAAGAACCAGCGAGACAAGCTCGGAAATACAATGGAACGCTCAACGGTGTATGAGACTTCCAAGCGCGAGAGGTTCTGGGGAACTAAATTCTATGTGTAAATTCATCGGCGAGTTAGTTTAAAGGTTATTAGATATTAAAGCCTTTTGCACCTTAAAGCGTATCAGATTTTAAAGCTTATCATATTTTAAAGCTTGTCGCATTTTAAAGCTTATCAGATTTTAAAGCTTGTCACATCTTAAAACTTACCGCATTTGAAGCTTATCACATTTTAAAGCTTATCGGAATTTAAAGCTTATCACATCTTAAAGCTTATCAGATTTTAAAGTTTATCGCATCTTAGAGCTTAACACATTTTAAAGCTTATCAGATTTTAAATCTTACCGCATTTAAAGCTTATCACATCTTAAAGCTTATTACATCCTAAAGCTTATCAGAATTTAAAGCTTATCACATTTTAAAGCTTATCACATCTTAAAACTTATCAGATTTTAAAGCTTATCACATCTTAGAGCTTAACACATTTTAAAGCTTATCAGATTTTAAATCTTACCGCATTTCAAGCTTATCACATTTTAAAGCTTATCACATCCTAAAGCTTATCAGAATTTAAAGCTTATCACATCGTAAAGCTTATCAGAATTTAAAGCTTATCAGAATTTAAAGCTTATCACATCTTAAAGCTTATCACTTCTTAAAGCTTATCGCATTTTAAAGCTTATCACATCTTAAAGCTTAACAGAATTTAAAGCTTATCGCATCTCAAAGCTTAACAGAATTAAAAGCTTATCACATCTTAAAGCTAATCGCATTTTAAAGCTTATCAGAATTTAACGATTATCACATCTGAAAGTTTATCGTAGTTTAAAGCTTATCACATCTTAAAGCTTATCACATCTTAAAGCCTATAACATCTTAAAGCTTATCACATATCAACGCCCGTCAAATCTTACGGAAAATAAACTCGCCTACATTCTGCTGCTTCAAGAAATTTCAGCGTCGATGCGGAAAGCCCGTGAATATGTAGGATTTTTCGCGACATCAGGGTAACATCGATGACGGCCGAAGGAAGGTGGCTGGCGAGAATACGAAAACGGCGTCGGTCTCGCGCGGTTTCGTCGGCGGCTACAGGATAGAAGCAGGTTGGTGCGCTGGGTGGTTCTTCTGGAGCGACGCCAGGCGTCCGCCGAATTTAGCACCGCGACGCTGACTAACTCGCGTGGCATTCATTCAATCGCCGACCAAAAAGCCCGCTGCCTGCATAGTCTCTGTTTGCCGGAGCGACGCCGTTCACGATGCACTTGCCCAGAAAACCTCGCTTTCCATTTCCCACCCCCTTTTTCACGGTGATCCTCCACCAGCGATTACAAACACGAGATTTACAAAAGAGACATATATAATGGGAAAAATATTATTACACCAGGCAGAGAGTGTAATCGATAACGAGTGACTGAAACGAGCCGGTCGCTTTATTAATAATATTCCACTCTTAATAAACCTTACCATAGAATTTCTCAAAGTAAATCTACGCGTGTCTGCAGAGGCGTAGTATCGACCATTCCGAGAAACCTGTCATTTATATCCGAAGCTATTGGCGTTATAACTTCCCCGCTATCCATGAAGCTGGAAAGGCCGCGTCGCTCTCGAAATCGCGCGCGTGCCACTCATCGTTCCGCTTCCCGTAACATTTGTACCCCCCGATGACTGGGCTTCGAGGAAGTCTCACTCAGCTCGCCGAGCAAAAAGGCCCTCGTGCCCTGATGAATCGCGTCTACCATCTTTGCGCTTCTTCCCCCCCGGTTTCCTTTTTTCCTCGCGGGGCCCAAAGGAACCGCGAGCGAAGCGGCACGCTTCTTTCTCCTTTCTTTCCTCCCTTTCGCGGACCGGTGGCAGTTAATGAACATCGGGCGCGTGCCGTCGATCCAACGAAATCTGTCCACCAACGGGGACTCGCACGGAAATAGAATCCCTCCATTTGCTACGGGTATGGGCATCGCTGTAGGTGATCTGCCCTTTTTCGGTTGAAATTGCTTTATTGCGCTGACAAGACTGGATTTATGAATCCAGGGTCCGATGATATTTCGCGGAAATAATGCTCGTGGTGTAATCTCCAATGTGTTAAGGTTTTCTAGTCTATTCCGCGAAGCTCTGTCTTAGAATTCTGGGGGTTATAGAAAATTTCAGGGGCCAGAGAAAATTTAATCATAAAGCTTCAGCGGTAATTTTATATTTTTTATTTCGGATTTACTAACATGAATATTGCGATACTTCGATTAAGAGTGCTCTGTGGGATTTACTATAGATAAAGAAATAGTATCGCGGCCGCCCCCGGACTTCCTCCCCCATGTGTTTCGTCCCACGTCAAAGAAAAAATAAATCTCCGTAACGGTTTCTTACAAACACGAGCAATCCGGCTAACAAGTGGAGCTCGAACAAATTTTCCAGCTCGGAGCCACCCAGTGTGTTCTGTGTCTCTGAATTTGAGAAAAAAATGTGAGATGTAAACAAGTCTGAGGTTGATCTGATTGTAAATATTCATATTCTTAAAATCATTCCGAAACCATCTGTTGTTCTTTCAAATAATTCCAAGGTTGGTGGATTTGTATTAAAATATTCTAAATATTTGAGTAACCCCTACTGATAATAAATCTACATATTTCTTTACTACAGCTCCTAAATTACTGACGTCAGTATTCAAAGAATTTCCAGAACAGGAATCCTCCTCGAAATACGAATCTACACTGTGGTGGTATTCAGATACCTCGCCATTAAACTGTATACCTATTCACATCATTGGCACGAAAAGACATAAACATTGCCTTCGTGCCATCTGGTTTACTCTAAGATTTCCAACAACGTAGTCGCTCTTCGGCAAAGTACATAGGCTGATTTACAAAGCCATTTGGCCTTGCGATCCTCCAAACACTCTGAACTCTAGCCACGTTCAGGGCTGCCGTGAAAGTCCAAGAAGTGAAAAAGAAAAAAAGACGCTTAAATTGTAATTAAAGGAAGGGCAACCGCCAGTCGTCATTAGCTTGGGCGTAATGAGCTCTTACGCTCGGTGCTCGCCGCTGCACCCCTCGAGATATTGTTCCCTTGGTGGACGCGGAGATGGAAAAGGCGGCGCGAAGGTGTGCGTACGGTGGTCGCACACTTCGCCACCACGCAAACAGAAGCAGCCGACGCGACGCGACACACGAGCCAGTCGGGCACCCTTCTGAGCGCGTGCAGCCGCGGCGCGCAGCAGCTGAAGAAGACGAAGACGACGACGAAGAAGAAGAAGAAGAGGAGGATGACGAGGCGACGGTGGAGGGCGAGGGAAGCTGCGCTGCTATATGTAGCCCCGAATCTTAGCCGGAGCAACTATTACGCCCGAAATCCTCGAGGCGGACGCACCCCTGGTGTCCCACAAGTGCCAGGGCACGAGCGCTCCCGACGCGAGAAGCAATAATTAAAAGCGCGCTTGCGAGTGGTCTCCCATCGGGCACGCTAACGTTTCCGCCCCGACATTTATCAGTGATCGTGTGTGACAGTGGCGCTGGTACCGAGGCATGATTTGTGTGGCTCGAGGAAGAGACTAGAGAGAAGAGGAACACGAAAGAGGAAGAAGATGCCGCGAGCCTTTCTCATCACCCGCCGCCGATACAATGGGGTTGAGGAGGAGTTTGACGGTGCCGGAAGAGGTACGTTTACTTTCGTAATTAGCTTCTACAACGCTCGCTCGAACATTCGGTGCCAGAATTTTTCTCGGCGTTCCGCGTTGCAGCTACATTTTAAAAATAAAAGCTCCCCGCCGCGCCTCTCGCGTGGACCGCCGCGATAGAGTTCTTTATAGTCGAGGCTCGTTGGTTAACGAGCAATTGCGTGGGGGTTAAATGATTTCCCGTATTTTCGGGAGAGCTTCCGGTAGCGGGGACCATTAATGGCAACGCGGAGAGAGTTCGGTAGAATTTCCACGCTGTTTCAAGGAGATTAAAGCTTTGGAACGGTAGGCCAGGGGGATTTGCTGGTCGTTGGTTTGTGATTGAGGTGGCACACCGTGGCGGATTCAAGAATAGGAGACGCTAGATGCGTCACGAAGCTCACGCGGCGCATACCGTCGCGATGCCGTCAACCCCTCCAAAGCTTTCGTGCAAACGCGACTTGTGCACGCACACGTGGGCACATGTACACAGAAATACGCAGAAAATACGCGGGTTGGGCGGAAAGGGAACGATAAGGCGAAGAGAGAGAGAAAGAGAGAGAGAGAGAGAGGAACAGATAGCTACTCTATTTCCGTTCTCCCCAAAAACAGAGCAGCCGGTATACTCGCGAAGGTGCTGCGCGCTTTACGAACCGCCTCGATACGCGGCTCAGGCACGTAAATATAAATCTCTCGTTAAACCAGCCGCTTGTTCGAGTCAGATTTCTTTGAACCGTCACCTGTTACCGAAAAGAAGTTAAAAGAGTCTCTAGAATAAAATACCTTATCGCAGTTATAAAAACAATCGGTTGTAATCAGATCGTTGTATCGATCAGAATATCTTTCATTTCCATCACGAGGTGCCTCTGGACACGCGCCAGAAGCTTCCGTGCCGCTGAAACCTTCGTTAACGATGATAAACGATTGCACGTGCTGCAATTCGATCATCTCTAAATTTCATTGTAGAGTAAACGCAACCCTCTGGCGCTAAATAAATCGCTCCCAGCACAGCTGACAATTTCGAACGTTGAACGATGCGAAGGATTCAGTCTAATCTTCCCGATTCCTTCCGCAGATTTCAGCCCGGAAAGAGGCGTAAGAGTGGCCGATTACAGCGGGAACCATCCGACGTCTGATGGCGCCAGCGAGTGCGGCAGCGAGACGTCGTCGGAGTGCCCCGAAGAGCTGTATAATTTGACGAAGCTGGCAGAAGTGAGCCTAGCCGCGGCCGCTGGGACGCTGATTCACCCCAGCAACGTCATCTATCAGCAACCAGCCTCGCCTAGGTGCGCCCAATTCTCGGACAAGTACGGCAGAACGATGACTCCGCGGTCGAGGCAGCCGGAGTCGCAGTACCAGGACCATCCGAGGACGCTGGAGGACGAGCAAACGCTCGGCGAGAGGACCAGGCTGTTCTTCGAGAGGATCGAGAGCGAACGCGAGATCCTACAGAGCCACTCGGAGAGGAGCACGGTGCTGGGCGTCCACGTGTCGCCGCATCCTCACTCCCGCTTGCAAGAAGAACGACGAGGCCTCGAGGTCTCCGACAACTCGATGGACAAGACCGAATTGGAACCAGCCCCGTCGATACCCTCGACGATCCCCCAAAGTCGAAGAACCACCTCCACCTCCACGGAGACGTCGAAATCCGAGGACAACGAGGACCACGAGTGCCCCGATTGCGGGAAGAAGTACTCGACGTCCTCGAATTTGGCCAGACACAGGCAAACGCACAGGTCCCTCGGAGATAAGAAAGCCAGGAGGTGCCCACACTGCGACAAGGTCTACGTTAGCATGCCCGCGTTCAGCATGCACGTGAGGACGCATAATCAGGGCTGCAAGTGCCACTATTGTGGCAAATGCTTCTCTAGGCCATGGCTGTTGCAGGGGCACATACGCACTCATACAGGTAAGAATACTTGTAGCGAGTGACAGTTTGTCTTTTATTGGTTGAGTGAAGTACTCCTGTGACTGATGGAGTAGGATCCAACACTTCGGATATTAAAGGATTAAAGATAGGATTAAAGAATCGATTTGAGTTTAGTACTTTAGCACTTATAGTTTGTGATTGTGGTTATAAATTCTTTGACAAAACAGTACAGGTCGTTCTATCGTCGTAGTATCAGTTACTAAAAGAACTTAAACTCACTTAACCATGAGGCTCTCGTAATAATCCCTTTTCTCTTTTGTCCCAGGCGAGAAACCGTTCAAGTGCACAATCTGCAACAAAGCGTTCGCCGACAAGTCCAACCTGCGGGCTCACATTCAAACGCACTCGAACACCAAGCCGCACGTGTGCAGCCGTTGCGGCAAAGCGTTCGCTCTAAAGTCCTATCTCTACAAACACGAGGAGTCGTCGTGCATGCGAGCGCATCATCGATCGTCCACGGAGAAAACGGATGGAAACGACCAGAAAACGACACCTTCGACCGCGAAATCATGCGCGCCCCTACCGGCGTCGAGACTACAAGCGACACCATGCGTCACAGCGTCCCCCACCAGCGTGATAGTTCCTCGACTGGGCCTGAATCGCGACCAAAGAAGCTCGTCTTCGGCGTTCTCCGCGATCATCAGGCACACCAGAGTGCCGGATGGGCTTCCCTCGCCGTCGAAGCGATCCTGCAGAGAGAAAACGCCGATCGAGGAACGCGAGAGAAAGACGCCGGATGTCTTAACCAAGGACTCGGAATGTGTGTCCAGGATGGTGATCAGAACGTCGGTTATATCTCCCAACCCGGAGCATCTAAGTCGATTCAATACCGATAGCCAGAACACTGCGAGCGGTTTCGATTTTTCTGACCCGACCAGGTCGTCCGCGTTCTCCAGACCCACTACAATGACACTGAATCTGGCAATCGCGTAGGCAGTGCAGAGCTGTGCCTAACCGACCTTCGAATTCGCAGCATCGCGGAAAGGAGTCGTTTTGTTGTGTATGTACAACGATAGAGCGAAGTCGCGACGAACGCTTCTGCTGAGCAACGATAACGACAATATCGACTGTAGGTTAAAACAGTTAGGTTACGTAGTACACCAAAGACTACGCTATTTCTACGGAACGTTGAACAATCGTTTGGGGGATTTTCATCCAAGCCCGAAGACGAAATGCTGAACCATCGACTGGTGGAGATACCAAGACGTCATTATTTGCTAGCAACTAGTGTCATTCCTATCACTATCGATGTAAGTCCGTTAAGTTTTAGGGGGAAGTTGTTTGAAATTCTATCGTCCTATTTAATGGCGCCACTACCATTTTTATAGTCGAGCGTAGAGTCGATTTCGAAACGTGTTTGGTGAGACAGGTAACCGCGATGGACAGAGATTACGTGGCAAATATTATTCCATACACCTTCCTAATTAGGGACCATCTAGCACATAGTCGTAACGATAAAACGGGGGATTATCGTGATTCCTAGTGTCGTGCCTTATAAACGCTGTTCGTACGTAGCCGCACATTTTGAAAGACATGCCCGCGTGATATATTAAGGAGCGATAGTAATTGATTAATCTCGAGTGAAATGCAGTGCCTATACGTGTAATTACCTTACAATTAGATTTAATTGCGCCGAATCAAAGTTCTCCGAGCTCTTCCAGGCAGCTACAAATTCCTTGACGGTTCATGCCAACGTACACCTAGTCGTAGATTGCCAACGAATATCCATCGAATCATAGATAGTTATATCGTTACTTCGATGCACTTGTTGCACAAGAAATCGCACTTTTAAAACCATTTACATTAAACTATCACATTTCCGCGTCTGTCGTCGCGCGTTTCCGCGATTAGTATATCTACCAAACTAAACGTTCAACTACGGTAGTGAAGTCTACGTTTGGCGGGAGTTGAAGTTTGTCCGGAAACTATTAGATACTTGAATAAGCTACTGAATAATAATTAACGTTTCCGACGGAACGACAATGATCTGGGTAAATGTAATTTCGGGTGTCGTTATATTTAAGAAAATAGTTTTATATTACAATGCAGGCCTGCCTAACTGCATACTCGCGACACACAGCGACGAGCGGACGTTTCGATGTGTTAGTCACGCGACGCTGCGCTCCACTAGCGCTTCAGCTGTCCCCCACTCCGCATCCACTGCTCGTGACATCACAATTTCTTCGCAACTCTGTGGCCACGGGCACCTGGCTAAGGGCAACCCAGTTGCACAGGCCTGTGTAATGCATTAAACGCGTTTTTAACTTAGGACGCGTATCGTCTGTGATTTGAAGTTACGCGAACGGAAACGACTGCCGTGCGCAGTCTAGTTAAGCCCTCTGCTGGCTGTCTTGTACAATAATTAAGAATTTCTTTTCTTCGTCTACGATCTGTTACCAACCATTGGTAAAGATCTCGAGTGTAAACTAGTCCAATCCGTTTTGCTGTTCCAAGCGCAACCTATCGACTTTTTATCAGTAACGTGCCAGACGCTTTACGTTGCATTCTCGGTTAGTTCTCTCCGAATTCATTGTTTGGGTAATTTAGTCAGACGCGATTGCTTCTTCAGCCTCAGCACGGAGAGACGTAAAGGAACGTTGGGGTTGCGCAGAAATTCGAATGGCAACGGTTATAATAAAGGTTTTACGTAGTTTATCGATTCTTTCTTCGCAGTAAAATTATACATTAGAGAATGTGCTTTGCGTTAATCCTGGAACGATGGCGTACGCAAGTGCGCGTGTCCTAGTCACCGATCTGTAGATCGAACATAGGGATCCCGAAGATGTAATGTTAGGTTGTACATTATGTATAGTCGTGCGAGCCACACGTTGTAAATAGCATTCCCTTACGTATTAGTACTTAGAATAATCGCATTCTTAGTCCTTTTCATTAGCCCAATTTAATGTAACTGTTGTTTTAATGTAACGTGCCATTTGTACACCGGAGTGCCTAAGCGAACCCTTTTACCAATCTTTTCTACGAATTGTAAAAGTCTTGTCTATTACAACGAGAAAAATATACGTATTGCGATACGCACATCTCAGCACGTTGAAATCATTTTTATATCCCCTTCTGAATTTAACTGGAGTATCCTGTGTCTCACACAATATAATGCCACTGGATCTAATTTTCCTTTAGCATGATGGATACGTAATTATTAAATCCAGCATGTTCTGTCAACTGGGTCGTCGTGCAGCATGCTAGAAGATCTACAGTTACGACATAGAAAATAGCATAAAAGACTCCGTTCAAATCCACATTGCTTTCGCTCATCGATCTAATTACAGAACCGATGAACCGTACGGCGATAGTTAATAGCGAACCCGATGCGGAACAAACAACGACTTTGCTGTATTTACTAAACGAATTGGCGGTCATAATTAGGGCAACGAAGGGGAAAGTATCTATCTTAGTCAGTCGATGATGATGGCCGCATAAACCGACTTTAGGCGATATCGTTCACGATTAAAAAGATATTTGCGTCTCAGCGGCTGAATCGCGAATTGGTATGGAGATACCGATTACTCTTAGCTGTTATCCAGAATAATTCGTACAAGACACGCTGTCGAAATTCTGCGTATACATTGCTCGAAACTAGGAGAACATTGCGAATTTAATATGCAGAACTGGGTGAAGGCGATTCCAGTGGGTAATCCTCTAATTATTTTGAACAATGCATTTTATCATTTATTCTACATCAGGGAAAGTGAGTTTATTCCATTTCACCCTGGATTTCCATATTTCTCTTTTCATTTTCCATTTCAAAGACGCTCAAAGACACGTCCTGGTAATGGGATCCGGGCATCGGGAGACAGCGGGAGATAACGTACCACTTGCAGACGCATGTACATCACGATTTACACGCTCGCGGTTCTTAGAATTTCTCCTATCAAACCGTCCCTCCCTCTTCCTCGGTTTAATCCAAATCCTCCTGCTTCGCGATCTCTTCGCGAGATCGAGCACAAGCAAACCGAAGAAGAGGAAGAAGAAGAAAAGTCAAAGAGGTGTCTGGTGGGAGTGGACGGATCAACTTAGCATGATAGTTGTCGAGCAAAAGCGAACAGTCTCACAGAAGATCCCCAGCAGGCTCGAGCCATGCGGATGATCCTTGTCATCCTGATCTTCTCCTCGGGAACAGTGTTCTCCAAGTACCATGTAAGTTGTCATCGAACTACTCTCGTTAAACGTTTAATTAATCGACCGATCAGCTGAAGATTTTGCGACGTTTTTAAATAATTATCAGACGAAAAAGAGACGTACCATTTTCATGCATTCGTTAATTTATTGTCGAATAATTATTCCAGAGAAGTTACAGAATTTTATAATAGCTGGAAAATTCTGAATTCCGTTTATGCTTAAATCCATCGTAACGAAGATGAATGATTCTATTTATTTATATGAGTAATTGGCACACTGTTCGTCAGTTTGCATGATTTCTCTCAACTCCTATACTGTATTCATTGATACAAATTACGTATTAAAGACTGGAGCCAGTTGGGAGAAAGATTTGGAGATCAAAGTTCGTGAGATAAGTCGATAGGAAATAGCTCGGCCCATTCCCAATTCCTCTGTCTCGCGCATTTCCCTTAGTTTGCTTTTTTTACGGAGTAGTATCAACTCGTATCTTCACCCAAGAAGAATTTTATGTCATTTAGGTATTTGATAACTATAACAACAGAATCGGACCGTCCACACTGTCATGATTATATTTCTTTGAATTGATTATCCCATTGCGTATGCTTTTAATCATTTTTTAATTGGGACAATTTGGTTTGCAGGAAAAGAGGCGTTTCGACCGGTCCGTTTACGACGGTCGCGAAAGTATTGCCACCGAGGAGCGTTCGTTTAAAAAACAGAGGATATTCACCGACTCTGAGACGGTAATAGATACTTCTGTCTTCGAAAGTTATTTAAACAGAACATTGCATTTCGGATTATTTACAGCACTTCAGAGCGTACATCGGTAAATATGAGAACGATTGTTATTTGGAGAAATTAAACGACGATGCCGCTGCGACGGGGCTTCCAGAACGTCAATCGCACCAAGAAGAAGGGACATCAAAAGTACTCTACGCGTCCACCGGGGCTTTAACGAAATTAGAAGTGAGGCAATATTGTTGTCACAAGCTGTCGAGCGTTAAATTCACTTCTATATAAATAACGAACATTCGTGTATTTTCTAACAGGCGTGGCGAATCGCTGGGGGAAGGATAGTCGATTTCTGTCGAGGTCGCAACTTCATCTTGCTACAAAATACTGCCCCAATACCCGAGCAAACGGCAGATCCCTTCTTTAATATAATTCCGCGAGATGAAAACGATATCGTGTCGAGACGAGTAGCTGACGTGGTGCTAACGCCTTTGATAAGTCGAGCCAAGCGACAAATCGCACTTGAGGAACGACAGAAGCTCAACGAGAATGCCAAGCAAACTCGTGTACGGCGTCAAGCACAGCAGCCTCGCGGAAGATTCCGAGGGCAGACGCAATCGCAGTACTTGACCGTCGGCAGCGACGATCAAAAAGAGGGCAAAGCTGAGGCTGAAGCTACTCAGCAATCTTCACGCGCAGTAGTCAGTGAGTACTTGAAAAGCTTTTTCGATTATTAAGTCATTTAATGTAAATGCCAAAGGAGATATTTAAATACGATGCTTCAGGTGGGAGCCGCGGTATGGGTCAAGCGCAAAGTATGTCGATGGGTAGTACTGGTTGCGAAGATTGCCCCAAATACCCAATTGAGGCTGCTCCGGAGAGGTACCTTCAATTTCCAGCTTCTACGAGTATGGCTACGAATTATCCTGGGGCTACCTCGCCGATAACTGGAGGCGGGAACCTTCCAGGTAGCATGATACCGTATAGGAGTACAATGCTAGAAGGCAGAGGTCGAACCTTTCTCGGTATTCTTCCAGGGACATCTGTGGGCGGGACTAATGGTTTCCCTGGTGTTATTCCGACGAACGGACAAGCCAGAGGTAATTTAGTTTACCCTGGTGCCATTATTCCTGGAACGGCAACGGGTGTGACTTACCCTGGTCCTGCTTCACCGGGTTCCAGAATTACAGACGGAGGAAACGTTTATCCAGGAACTGTTGCACCAAGTGGTGGTGTAGTACCAGGTGGTGGGACAATTAGGGGAGGTGAAACTTATCCGGGTGGAACTGTGCCAGGAAGTACTGCAACTAGAGGTGGTGTTGCTTATCCTGGCAGTGTGCCTGGTACTACAACTGGAGGTGGTGTAGCTTATCCTGGAAATGTACCTGGTGGTGTGCCGTATCCTGCCAATGTACCTGGTACTACAACTGGAGGTGGTGCAGTTTATCCCGGAAATGTACCTGGTACTACAACTGGAGGTGGTGCAGTTTATCCTGGAAATGTACCTGGCACTACAACTGGAGGTGGTGTAGTTTATCCTGGGAGTGTACCTGGCACTACAATTGGAGGTGGTGTAGTTTATCCTGGGAGTGTACCTGGCACTACAACTGGAGGTGGTGCAGTTTATCCTGGAAATGTACCTGGCACCACAACTGGAGGTGGTGTAGTTTATCCTGGGAGTGTACCTGGCACTACAACTGGAGGTGGTGCAGTTTATCCTGGGAGTGTACCTGGCACTACAACTGGAGGTGGTGTAGCTTATCCTGGCAATGTACCTGGAGGTGCTGTACCATATCCTACCAGTGTGCCTGGAGGTAGTGTACCTTATCCTGGGAGTGTACCTGGAGGTGGTGTACCTTATCCTGGGAGCGTACCTGGAGGTAGTGTGCCTTATCCTGCGAGCGTACCTGGTGGTAGTGTACCTTATCCTGGGAGCGTACCTGGTGCAACAACTGGAGGTGGTGTGCCTTATCCTACCAATATAGCTGGTGCTACAGCTGAGGGTCGCATAATTTATCCCGGCAGTGTACCTGGTACTGCTACTGGAGGTGGCGTAGCTTATCCCGATAACGTACCCGGGACTCCAAGAGGAGGTGGTGCAATTTACCCAGGCAATCTACCTACTGGTACAATGTACATAGACGGTACAACTTATCCTCGCACTGGAGGTAGTGGCGTTTACCCTAGTAACGTACCCGGTACCCCGACAATAGGAGGCGGTGTAATTTACCCCGGCAATATCGTGCCAGACAGCAGAACAGGAATTACTTACCCAGAAAGCGCGAAACCAACAAGTAATGGTAATTATTTGAGTAATATGAAGAATGGAGAGAACGTTCCCGGTCAACTTATAACAGAATCAAAAGCATCCGCGGATAGCAAAATATATCCCACTGGTCAAATTTCTAGCCCAACGGGGAATAGAGTTATGTATCCGGGTATTCCAAGTGGAACTACCACGACAGGTGGCGAAGGTGGTATTAATTATCCTACCGGCGTTTCACCTCCAACAGGCCAAATCAGAGAAAATGTATATTATCCAGGAAGCGTAGTACCAGGAGCAGAGAATAGTGGTCGCATTATGCCAGGAATACCTGGTGTATTACCAACAGGAACTGGTACTCATCCGGGAAGTGGTGTTCCAGGAACTGCAGGACATTTTGTAACTGATGATCGTAGGGGTTATCCCGGAGGTATTGCTGTAGGAACTGATGGTACAAGATTATATCCACAAGGTACTCTCTCAGGAACTAATGTGCCAAACTTTGGTCATAACGGCGTTTCCTCTTCTGGCGCTAATACAATGCAATCTTATCCTGATGACGCCCAGTCTAAAGTTGGGCAAATTGGAAGCGGCCAATCGGGAATATCTTATCCTAATGGTGTAATGCAATATCCAGGAGCCAATAGAATTCAGCAGCCTGGAAGAGAAACATATCCAAACAGTGCGGTAGTTCCTCCTGATTATCTGCCGCAACAAGTGCAATACCCTCCAGGCACTGTAACGTGGCAGGATGCACAACATCGGACAATCCCTGATATGACAGGAGGACGTGGATCGGATGGAATTAACAGACAAGGAGTGGGGCAATATCCAAGCCCAGGGCAAATTATCGGACAACAGTATCCGGGACTACAGCATCCAACTGGAACAGGATCCACGACTGGCACCACAGGAGTATCTCAGTATTATCAACAAGCTAGTGTGCCGACTAGAGAAGATGATAACTCTGATTCTCAGGCGTCTAGTTCAGTGAAACAGATTGACTCCGGTACTCAAGCAAGCGCGTCAGCTCAGGGAAGATACGGAGAAGGTACGTCCCAGTCTCAGGTAACAGGTACGTACAGCGGCTCTGGGTCGTTCTCTGCTCAAGCTGGTAGCAGCGACGTTAATAAAAGCGTTCAAACTGAAATTACTGGTAACAAAGATAGTGTTACAAGTAATTCTCAAGGGACGGGTGGTTACGGGAAGAGTCAAGCACAGGTTCAGATGGATTCCGAATCCGGTGGTACTTCAACAGGCGCGCAGAGCAGTGGCTGGAATCACGGTACGAATTCTCAGGTGCAGGCAAGCTCGAGGGGTGGGATGGCAGATGCCCAAGCGAACGGCGAAGGAAGTACTTCGAGCCAAGCGCAAATCGGCTTTCAACCTTATCTCAAGACTGACGAGAAAATCGAGAGACACTCGAGACCTTTCCAGGGAGGTGGAACAGCCTCTGCTCAAAGTGGCACGCATAGAGGTCAATCTCAGTCTCAACTCGAAGGCTCCTTCCAATACGGAATTACTTATACTGGCGCTGCACAAGCAGGCTCGGGCTCCGGCGCAGCTGCCTCTAGAAAACCATTTAATTTTAGTCACACAGACACCGAACTGTTCAAACCGTTTAAGCCATATAACACAGAGCTCGCAAAGAATAATAAGAGCGAGGTAGCAAATACATCCTCTGACATCGATGACGAGTATAATCAAGAGAAACCTCAGCAAGGTTTACAGACAAGTTCGAGCTCCCGGAAAACAATGATTACCAATGCGACGGTGGAAAACTCTCAGGACAGGCCCAATAATAAACACAATCATTCTGTCGAGAAATCAGCACATGATACCGCAGACAACTACGACGAAGAATATTATGACGAAGATTATGACAACGCACAGACGCAAACTGCAATGAGCTCGAAACTTTCGAAAGCTCCTGCTCCGGAACCAAATAATAGCGATCATCAATCGCAAACAATACAGTTTACAACCGGAAATCAATACGATCTTCGTGTGAATCAAGATTCCAACACAGCGCGGGATAGTGACGTGTTTCAACCAGGGCAGTCGCTATCAGGGTACACGATACCACCTGGTTTCCGCGGCAGAGTAACATCTGTAGCTGGTGATGAAACTATAGCTCACGGGGATGGAAAGTCTCAATCTCAAACGGTTTCTCTGACTCCCGTGGAACCGAACATTGCTCGTGAGAATAAATCACCGTTATCGGAAACCAGATCGCTTAAAACCACTCATGAAAGATTAATGGAAAATCATGGTTTATCCAAGGATAAACTTCACAGAACTAACTCCCCCAAAGCACGAAATCAACAAACCTCCATGGAATATTCTAAGCCTATTACTAACGTGCAAATGAAGCCAAGCTATTACACAGTAACGAACAGCTTCGCTGGCAAAATGGATGGTAGTAGAAATCCACGAAGGAAATACGAACATCGTTATTACACTAAAAGCTCGACTTGCGGATATTTTACATTCTCTTGCAATGTCGTGTACGGTTCTAACGGGCGGACAAAAATCTGTAAACCGAAATTGCCAACGCACCCTGATGGCACGCCTATGAAATGTTAATCGAATATTAGTAATTCCTGGAATCTCGTATTCTTCATGTTTATTTTCATACATTACTCCATAATTTACTAATGTTAAAGACATTTTTTTTATTACAATTTAGACTATCCTTCTTTATATTCTTTTGCATTAATTACAAACACAAATATTTATGATCATTCACACGCATTATGAGAGTACGTCATACTTCTATTGTCTTTCGCACGCATACATACTACATCATTTTTATTGAGGTAATTGTACTGAATGCACATTATATCGATTTAACGATGGTTCATCAGTTGCTAATTAGTATTTGTCCACGTTTATCAATAAAACAAATATGAAACGAATAGAAAGTTCTGTTTCCTACTCCTCGCCAATTGTCAATTACATCGAGTGATAAATATATATCGATCTTTTCCATTAATCCGCTATAGACAGATGCAAATTTAAATAATACCTACTTCTACTTAAAAGTATTATAATTACTACATAACACAGATAGATACACGCACGAGTATTCTGCTTATTTTACAAATAATTGTGACAACGCGGAACTTGTAATTATAAATATCAGGTATCATAGATGGTACAGTTCGTCACTCATTGTCCAACTTCACCAGTCTTTCAGTGCGTTAAATATATACAATATTTATATACATGCAATAAAAATATTTAAAAAATAATATATCGGAATGTGAGCTTTTTACAAATGCAAATATCCACGAAAGGCGTACGAAGTAAAAAAGAAATACAAAAATAGAAGTATATACATTTAAAAAAAAAAACGGCAAGAGATACAAATTTTAAAGAATATCTTAAGAATTTTAAATAATAATGCAATACTGAAATAGGCAGTGATTGATCATTGTTTAAGCTCGCCCAGTAAATAAATTAATCTCGTCTACACCGTTAGTAGTCACGTATGCAAGCAGAAAGTACTACTAAGTCGACTGGTGCGTATATTTTGGAGAATTTAGGAGAAAAGCGTGCTGCCCACGCCCCAAATTTCACACTCACCACTCACATCAAATATAATATTATTACTGCAATGAGTGAATACTAGGCTTGTTGACATTCGTAGGCTGAAATAATATTGACACGTTATTCCAGCTATACACTGCTGGGACATTCCATGCGAACTCGGACAGATTTCGGAGTAAGTTTTCGTGGATTGCTGAAATTTGAATATGTTGTAGTCTTTTGTGATATTTAAACGTATCTCAAAGGATTTTTCAAAATTTTGAAAAATGTCGATTTCACAACTGTTTGAAGTTAAGTGCTAACTTTTTTCAATACATTATAGCTCTATGGTAGTAGTAAACTGATGGAGATGAGCTTTACGGTGCTTATAGAGAAGACATTGAAGTTTTAAGAAAAATTATTTCAGATTAAAAAAGAAAATTGAACCATTTTTGTGCAATCATTTTAAACAAATGCAGGTTTTTAACATCGGGCGCGATTTCAAAAATCTGAAAAATGGAGAATATAGTTCTATCCTTCCCCTTGATGGACAAATTTTCAAAAATATGTACATTTTAAAATTGGCCCTGTAGAAATTGCCGAAAGTTGACGCTGGAGTCGTCGCCGGGTAGCCTGGACGACTCCAGCGGGCGAACGTGCGTTAAAGTTGTCCAGTGGAAGGATAGAACTATATTCTCCACTTTTTTCAGATTTTTGAAATCGCGCCCGATGTGAAAAACCTACTTTTGTTTAAAATAATTGCACAAAAATGGTTCAATTTTCTTTTTTAAACTGAAATAATTTTTTCTTAAAACTTCAATGTCTTCTCTATAAGCACCGTAAAGCTCATCTCCATCCGTTTACTACTTCCATAGCTATAATATATTGAAAAACGTTAGAACTTAACTTCATACAGCTGAAAAATCGACATTTTGCAAAATTTTGAAAAATCCTTTGAGATAAGTTTAAATATCCCTAAAGACTACGACATATTCAAATTTCAGCAATCTGCGAAAACTTACTCGAAAATCTGTTCGAGTTCGCATGGAATGTCCCTGCTACAAAATATTTTTGAAACTTACCATCTGCCAACTTGCTATCATTGCTTGTATTTAATTGTTCTTCAATATTTTCTCCTATTCCTACATCAGCTGCATAGGAATCGCTGTTAATAATAATGTAATTAATAAGCGTTCCACAATTTAATTAAAACTATTAATATCGCTGTTATTTACCTATTTCGGAAATGCTCCAACTGTACATTTGCAGACTCTAATTGTTCTAACAGATCTTCATTCGCCCTTTGCAATTTACGGACACTATTAGTCGCAGCGTCTACCTCGTCTTGAGCCGCAGCCAACTCCTTCTTCAATTCTTCCACCCTAGCTCTTACTCTTTTCACCTCTGCCTCGTATTGCTCTGACCTTCTGATCGCGTGCGAAAGCTCTGTTGTTTTCTCCTCCAACGACTTCTTTAATATCGTCTGTTAATTTTTTAATTCAATTAATAGATACGAATGCATGTGAAACAATAATCTTCTATACAAACCATATTTCGAACCAGAAGTTCTTGTTGCAATTGTCTTGTGTCACTATCAGATGTGGAAACCGGACGTGTTCGTCGGGATTCTATCCTTTCTTGTAGATCATGTAATTCGTTACGAATTTGCTTATTCTCTCGTTCCAGCGAAATTTTCTCAGTTTCTAAACGTTCTCGTTTTCCCCACTCTGCAGCGTTTTCTGCTTGAAGTTTCTCCAACTGAAAGGTGGATAATTAACAGTAAATAAAGGGTAAATGATAAATTTATTAATTAACCTTACCTCGGACCTAAGCTCGGACAAACGACGATTCATGCCCTCCCTGCCCGAAGCTTCGTCTATTAAATTGGCTTGTACATCGCTAAGCTCGATATGAAATCGGTCTTTCAATTCTAGTAGTTCCCTTATAGCCTGAGCTTTATTTTCTTGCAGTTCTTCGCACTGCTTCTTTAATTGCGTTACTTCTGCTTTCAACTTTTCCATACCACGGTGTAACGAATTTTTCTCTCTAACGAACAGATTTAAGATTTAAGTAAATGTAATTCAGAAACAAGTAAAATGATGATACATTTCATATTCTTACTCTCTTTCCGTAGAAATAACTTTCGTCGCTTCGTCTAATTTATGCTGCAGCATCGATAATTTCTGTGTAAAGGACTCGTCGTCACACATTTGTGACGAAGATTGCAGCTTCTCTACATTGTCTTCTATAGAACTAGTATCTGCAATTAATCTCACAATATCTTTATCTAATGAATTAATAGAACCCTCTTTGTATAATTCTACGGCATGCTTTGGCACTGCACCTTGCAACACATACTCTTCGATATCTCTATCAGGTAAAATATTATGACCTAAGCATACAGTGGACTCGTTCAGCGAGACTTTACACGTAAGCAAGTCCTTTTGAGAATTCACACTCTCGCTCTGCTCCACGTTATTGTAAAACTTTAAAAGCTCATCTATACCTAGCGTACTTCTTAATTGCGGATCCGATTCTAAAACTGTGAAAATCTGTTGGTCGAATTGCCCGGCGTGTTTCAGCAATACCATATGTATTTTCTCCATCTCCTTCTTCAACTGTTCGTTCTGCAATTCCAGCTCCTGGCATTCGTGCTTGTAACTATTCGCGTCTTTCACCGCGATTTCTAGCTTCGCTCTGAGCATCTTCGCCTCTTCCCTCGCCATATTCCTCTCGTTGCGCACTTTGCTCCATTTCTCTCGCCAATTAGCAGTGCAATCCGACCACCACCTCATGGTTTTCTCCATTTGAGCCGCTCGCGCTCGTGCCTCTTCGAGTTCCCTCTGTCGTAGAGCCTAAAACGATCGCATTAATAAAGGAATTACGCTACCCCGCGCTAACAACATGTTAGAGGCCGCGAGGTGTCAAGAATGTTGCTGAATATTCTCCGAAATAATTATATGATAAAAGTAAAGAATAAAAGAACAATCACCTCTTTGGTTTCCCATTCACTGTCCACGTAACGCGACGAGGATGACACGCTAACATCGTGCTCCCTCATATATCGCCGCGAAGACGTTCCACTAGCTGTTGACTGTGCCATAATGAATGAAACCGTAACCTATAATGCTGTCTTCTTTCGCGGAAAAGCTATGTCAATTCCGCCTTATCCCTGCTTCAATTGTAAGATCACTTTACGAATCTGCGGGTAGATCGATCCCAATATCTTATTTACACCTTCATTTCTACCATATTCAAAATAGTTGCGATCTAAATACAGTTTCTGTGTAATTTTATTCTTCAAACATCACGTATATGTATTCATCTGCTGCTGCATTCGTGTGCCTGTATGTAAACATATATACACGCGGCATGCACGCGGCTGTGTGCGCAGTGTCCGAGGGAAATGCCTTCCCGAGTCCGGATTAGTGCCACGGGAAAAGGTTTTCCGAGTCCAGACACGCTCCGTAACGCATGCGCGATCAGTTTTGCCAACTCAAATTTGTGAAAATCGGTAGAGAAAAGTTCAACATTCCGTAGATCCCGCTTTGAAAAATCTGTTGATCTACGGATTTTCTTCATAAGTGTTAATTATTATGTATGAAAGAAGTAAATTCCCTTGCTCATGGAAACTGTCCTTTCCAAAATTCTTTTTAGAAATCTTATACCCAGATAGTACATCTCGTCTTAGAGACGTCTAGTTTATGTCCATTTTAGGTCTGAACGTCTTGATTTGTAACAAGACGCCTTTAAGACGTCTTTAAGACTTTACCAGACGTTGTGCTATCCTATTTCCACCCTCCCCTAACATCCTCAAAAAAATTATTGTCACCACTAAAATTCACAAATTACGAAAAAATTCACGTGCAAAAGTTGTGGAATCGACTTTTACTAATTCCACTTCAGTACAAGAGCTTTTCCCCAAAATAATGTTTCCCCGAAAGTCCTTTTCGCCAAAAACTTTCGTCCCGACGTAAATTCACGAAAAGGAATTAGAAAAGTTCACATGCAAAGATTCTAAAATCAACTTTGCTAATTCCTATTGTACTCGTTCAAAATGCAGGGTAGTAGTAAAAAAGCAGGATCGTAAAATCAATGGGTCATGAAAAAGGTAAAAAATCCGTAGATTTCAGTTTACAATCCGTAGATCCGTAGATAAAGTAAAAAATCCGTAGATCTACGGAAAAATCCGTAGGGTTGGTGACACTGTGCGCGATGACGTCAACCAATCAACGCCAAAATGGTAATCAAAACGGCGCCACCGTCAAGTCAAGCCAAGCTAGCCAAGCCAATCAAGTCGCTTGGCTTGACTTGACGGTGGCGTCGTTTCGTTTACCATCTTGGCGTTGATTGGTTGACGTCATCGCGCATGCGTCACGGAGCGTAAACCGGACTCGGGAAAACATTTCCCGTGGACACTGTGTCAGTGATGCCAGATCGAGGACGGGTGCCCTCGAGAATTTCCCCCACCTCGCGCACACTACGCCGGAGCAGCGCGTCCGTGAGTTGGACTCCGAAGCGCCAAGCTCACGGACACGCTGCTCCGGCGTAGTATGCGCGAGGTGGGGGAAATTCTCGAGGGCACCCGTCCTCGATCTGGTATCACTGCACTGTGTGTGTGTTACTTTCGCGAGAGAGAAAGAAAACGTTTTTATACACACGCACCTTAATCATTCACGTTTTCATTGTGTGCGCTGCAAGAACTAAATATACAAATTGATATATTTACGAACCGAGTATGAAGTTGTGTTTTAAAGAGAGAACATTAGTATTCGAATCACTTAAATAACAATAAACGAAAAGAATACTAAACATTTTTGTAAGCCGCCGCAACGTTTCGATACACACGCATAGGTTCGTTAAATGAATACATTTATACGTTCGTTGTAACAGCAGGTACATAGAAATACAAACATCGATAGTTCCGGACACCATAAGAATCATATGCAACCGTATGCGGTGGTGCGAATTGGTGAAAGAAACGGAGAAGTCACGTTTAATGAAAAGCTCCACGTAAAAATGAAAGGTATGTGGCAAAGGCTTCTGACGTTATAACCACAATCCTCGTGTAACCAGCACGGCGTTGTAAATATATAATCCATTCATGAGAAACGGGCATTGTGTAAGGAACAATAACAATGAACACTGTAAAAAATAACTGCGAGACTGGCAACGGCTTGGAGGACCTCGGAATACCTGGACAAGTCTTTTTAAGAGACGCTCTAACGAGTTGTACAGATCCGCTGAAAGCGATCGAGGAATTTCAGCTGGAAAATGGCATCTTACTGCCATCCCTGCGGCCTATGCTACCTTTGCTCGATCTCCACGGAGTCAGGAGACTAGACTTCCACGCGTCTGTTCTCGAAGAATTGCGAGAGAAGCTTATAAAACGTATCAACGAGATTGGAACCGAAAGAGCCGATAAAGGTTCGTCTGGGGACAGAAGGCTGAAAGAGTTGTTGTCGAAAAGCTTCCCAGCTGTGAGGGTCTCGGCGCTGAGGCCTGTCGTCATGTGCATTTTGAGGAATACGCCGCACATAGAAGACAAGTATCTGCGGGTGCTTGTTCGAGAGAAGGAATTGTATAACGACGCCGATACGGAAGTCAAAAGACAGATTTGGAAAGATAATCAGAGTCTGTTCGGAGACGAAGTCTCTCCGTTATTTAGTCGATACATTATCGAAAAGGAACAGATTCTCTTCGATCATAGGAACCTGAATAGTCTATTTTTTATGCCTTCTCCTAAGGTATATTCTAAATAACTGTTTAATAGAGAGATCTTAAACATTGCGGAATTATATCGTTTGTATCTTCAGGTGCGGAGGCAAGGCGAAGTGGTACAAAAGTTAGCCCATATGATCGGACATAGCGTGAAACTCTATGACATGGTACTACAGTTTCTAAGAACTCTATTTTTACGTACAAAGAATATACATTATTGTACATTGAGAGCTGAATTATTGATGGCCTTACATGATTTAGAGGTAAGACGAAACTCATGTCGAATTGTTGCAGTATAGTATGTAGGAATAATACGTTACGCGAGTAAATATTTCCATCGAAATGCAAATATTCATTTCACCACTGTCTAGGTGCAAGACATTATTTCCGTTGATCCATGTCATAAATTTACTTGGTGCCTCGACGCATGCATTAGGGAGAAAAACGTTGATATTAAAAGATCCCGTGAATTACAAGGTTTCCTGGACAGTATTAAGGTATAAAGCAGGCTGCACTTGCATTATATAATAATACATCTCGTAATGATAGATAAGTAAAATGATCTACAGTTTTATACAGAGAGGTCAAGAGCAGGTATTAGGCGATTTAAGTATGACGTTATGCGACCCATATGCAGTAAACTTCCTCGCTAGCAGTGCTATCAAAATCGCGCTTCACTTGATTAATGGTGAAGCGTTACCAAGGGAAAATGCAATTCTCGTATTGTTACTAAGAATGCTTGCGTTAGGCTTGTCTGCCTGGCAGATGATCGATTCGCAAGATTTCAAAGAACCAAAGTTGGATAGTCAAGTGGTTACAAAGTTTCTACCAGCGCTGATGTCGTTGATGGTAAATTAATGTTTATACTGCGACGAGTAAGTTTAAACGTACACACGAGGGAAACAGTGTGTTAAATAATGCGTTCTTTAGGTAGACGATCAAATAAGACAACTGAACTGCAGGCTTCCGCCTGACGAAAGGGAAAGTGCAATTGCTATAATAGAGCATTCTGGTCCACCCCCCGATGCATGCCAAGCGTACGCACAGCTCTCAGGAGTTGCTGCTGTTTTATCCATGTATTACGCATTGCATGTAGGAGGCGGAGGTGGAGTGGGGAGAGCAAGGGGCGATGCCAGAGGATTAATGAGAGTGTTGGCTACTTTACCGAATTGTCAAGCACAGCGTGCGTTTGAAGATCCCTTTTTACATACTTTGGTAAAGCCATAGAATTCGAAGCCTATATATTCTATAAACATTAAAGTTGGTATCAGATATATTGGCCGGCGAGTTCGATTTCGCGAGCAGTGATCGAGGAGAAATCAGCCACCACCATCTAACGATCGTGGATTTGTCAATTGGAGTTGCGTGACTCTCGCAGGGTATGGTGGGGTAAAGAGAACCTGCTCGGCTCCGCCTGAACGTAGCCGTGTGGCTGTTATTTATTCTTAGCGTCATAGTTGTGTGCGTTGCAAAGCTATGCGTAGACCAATACGAGATGAAGCTATCGAGAAAGTATCAATGTTCTGACCAATAAAGCTCCTGAATTTTTTCGGAGCTAACGCACACCTATTCTGATGTGTGTATTTCTACGCTGATAGCTCGGTTTGGTCTACACGCCAGAAGCTTGGCACCAGAGTTGGGCATTATTCGACTAACCTTCGAATAAAATGAAGCTATTCGTGACTAACGAATGAATCTTTAGTCGACTAAATTTTTATTCGAATGATCTCAAATAAAAATTTCGAGTAATATGAAGTTATTCGAGAATAACGAATAAATTTTTAGTCCTTATTCGTTATTCGAAGGACCTCCGTGGCGACTAAGTGTCACGAATAAGCCGCTTCGGCTTGAGTCCCGTGGCCCTCGGCCGGACCAGAAGGCCTCGGAATCCCAGACGGAGCGGCTCGGGTTCTGACCCACGCTAATTTGTGTCGCTTAGTCGCCACGGGGGTCCTTCGAATAACGAATAACGACTATAAATTTATTCGACTAATAATTTATTCGTTAATCTCGAATAACTACACTTTATTCGAAATTTATTCGACTAATGCCCAACTCTGCTTGGCACTATCCCCACCACTTCTGGCTCACTCTTGTTCTGCGAAGGCGAGAGCGAGATGAAACAAAAGCGAGTCAGAAGACGTTGAGAAAAGGAGCACCGAGGCAGGCAAACGAAACTCACCGGCCAATATATCTGGCTTCGACCTTAGTCAGTTAATCATAGCTGTACATAATATAAAATCAATTTTCATGTTGCATTACAGGTGTCGCTATTGATATTGAATATGGCTGATGAATTTTCTAACGAATCATTCTGCACAGTCATATTCGACGAATTCTTCTTGGCGGGTTTAGGGAGAGATAATGTTACGCGTCATCTTTTAAAGCTACTGTGGTACATCCATCCAAAATTGCCACCGACTCGTCTGCATGCACTCATGAAAGCACTTCAACCAACTAGTCAGGTACCATTAAATCTTACTCAAAGAAAAGTTATAGAAATATTTCGTATACACTATCTACATTTCTCACTTGTATCGTTCAAGCATAACGAAGCTGTACACAGTCTCTACGAAGCTTTACGCGACAAGATTGGAAGTCGCTCTACCGAAGATCAATTAGCAACGACACCGCAAGTGGATTCTTTAGGACTCGATTGTCCACCTTCTCCACTCACTGGTGTACCTACACCGTCTTCATTGTAAAAACAATAGAGCGCAAGTATTTTGGAATACGAAAGAGTATAACTTAGTAATCGTACTTTCAAATGGTTGTTTATTTCTATTTTGTACATTTCTCATCTTAATTGAATTACGAGTACAAAGATTAATACAGATTTTGTAATTTCGTATGACAGTGAAAAGTTCCATGAAAATATGTATCTTTCATTTTTAATTTACTCGCATTAATCGGTAAATACAAAAGCATTCATTCTCAACACAAATACTACAATATAATGCAAATTAAAAACTCTCGATATACATATATATATAATACGCTTAAAAAGGACAAAAATAATGTACATAATTTAAAATACATTAGATATTTGTAGTATTATCCACATCAAATATTTTTGTATTATGAGTCAGCTCCATCACTAATCTGTCTAAATAATTTGAATCCAATTTATACGACATCAGAATCATTGAAATATACATTGACGCCTGTCTAGTTGACAGTAAAGCTTTCAACTCTGGATCTATCATGCCCAACCTGAAAGAAGTATATTGAATTACCATTCATATTTAATATATCGATGTATTTACATTATGATACTCACATCTTAATGATAATGAGACCCACGAGAGTCCACTCGGGAGTTTTAAAAGTAATATTCGAGGCAGATAACGAGAAAGTGTTAACTAGTACTCTAATTAAAGCACTCCTCTCGCTGCTGTAAGTACGCTGTGGCAATCTACTGCCAGCTAAAGCTCGTAACAAATCAGGCAGTCTATAAAGAGAAAAGTAACCATCGGCGTTATGGAAAAATACAAGTTTGTAATGATAAAATAAATATGAAAAACGACATTACATCCTATTAAGTTTATCCAAGAAAATTCGACGCCTAAGTGCTCTAGGCGCGTGTGCATCGGTCAAAGGTAACACCGGAACGAAGTCACTATTCTGTTTCGCGTCCTCGGTAATACTTTCAGGGTTTTCTGTAACCGTAGCTCCTTTGTAAAATGCTCGTACCTAAAAGTAATAATTGCATATCAACCATTGCGTAGTACATTATAAATTATATTTACTATACCTACTTTCAATTCCATCTTCTTTCCTTCTTCTTGAAGAACGGACAAATGTGGTAAAGGTTTCAGAGTATTCTTGATTAAATCTACGTGATCATCCTTTTCATCTTCCAATTGCAACTTATTCAATTTCTTACATAGATGCACGTACTTGTCGTGCTGTGTTATGTCTTCTAATAACTGAATTTTAATACTCTCTTCCCCTGACAATAAACAAACTGTAGCTTCGGTAATCCATTCCTTTACGTTGCGTTCAATGTGCATTGCTAGATTGTAAAATTCAGTGGATATAATTTCTTTAACGCAGTTCTTTTCTTTATGTCTCTTAGATTTACGCTTTTCTGTTTTCTGTACACAATCTTTATTATTAACGCTCGTATCTCGTTCAGTAACAGTCTTATCATACTCTGCTTCTACTGTTTTATGCAATTTATTTTCTACGTCATTCTGATTCCAATCGTCATTTAAGGAAATGTTATGATTTAATTTATTAATAGCTCGAGTTGCTGTATGATCCAATGCAGCATTGTTTTCTGAAGTAGAAGTTTCTTTGCCACTATCATCGTTCGTGCATCGCTTGATGCTACTAGTTGTATCTTCCAAATTAACAGCTGTATCCTTCGCATATTCAGGATCTTCATTCAAACTCTTTGGAAATTGTTCTTCCAAGCTCTCTGATGGTCCGATGTTGGCACTCGCTTCTATCGGTTCATCAGTCGTTTGGGCGATTGTATGAAAATCTGAAGAATTACACACCGATGCATCTCCGGATTCTTTAAGCGTCTCGTCGAAGCGTACAGATTCATCTTTGTTATTAGAATTCAACATAACGTTCGGGTCCGTTACAAGAATTTCGTCTCCAGGTGTGCTTCTCTCTAATATATCTTTCTCTGGCAAGATTTTGAACACAGGTATCTCTTCCTTGTCTCTCAGCCAAAGAGGGCTCGTGAACATTTGCTCCAAAAGGTAATTGCAAGCTCCGTAGCAACGCGAGCTGCAGAAATTTTTACGCCGAGTCACGTCGTAAACTTTATTCTTCTTCATCGAAATGTGATACCGCTGGTCGATTACAGTCGTTAAGGCGGCGCTGCATAATACGTAGCCACACAACTTGATTATGGCTCTTTCTTCGATCACATCTTCCATGTGACTTGTATTAATGTATCTTAACTGCAAAAGTAGAAAACATCGTAAGAGCTAATATTAAATTACGACTCCAATACTTCTCCTTTCCTTACATTATCTAAAAGCCACTGCCGATCGATAGTCGGTTCTAGGAGTTGCTCGACGATTCTTAGAGCCTTGGCGTCGCATTGCTTTTTCTTAATTATTGCTAACTGCATTTGTGCCTTGCTTGAACAAAAGCATATTTATAAGGAGAAGCTTTATGACGAATTTTTGTGATTTACATCGAGAAATTATATTCACCCCTAAAATTGTGATGGAACAAATCTTACCTCATTTTTTTCTTCACCCTCTTCCTTTCCAGGGTTTCTTGCTTTATCGTAGACGTTGCCATTTCGAAATGATAGTTAAAAAAAAAGGAGCTTGTAAGTTTAAAGGATCCGTCTGCAGGCCTTACGCGTGCGGTGATCTTAAATACGTCACAAGAGAAAAAGACGTGCGTAAAAAAAAAAATAATGTCTACAAATTCCTCTGCTCCCGAAAACCGTAGAATCACACCTATGCTTCAATACTTTCTCTCAAATTTGTACGGGTGTCTTTCATTAAACAAACACCTCCCATAACAAAATTGGAGATGCAAAATGCGAATAAAACAAAGGAAATAATTCTGCGTGAAATACCACCTAAATCAATCTTTACATACAACATAGAATAGACTCGATTATATACTTTCATCCCTTCATCTAAATAATACACTTAAAGCTAATCTTGTCTAATCTTCGAAGGTGCATACAAAAATAATAACATTAGTTTTTATTATCATTATTTTGCAAGATTTTCTAGTAAATTTTTTTCTTGTTTTTCAAGAGTCAGCTCCGCGGTTGGTAAGCCTGTTGTTGGATATAATTGCAATCTGAAACCAAGGAAATCTAATTTTATTCTTAAACATATATCGTTTATAATATCGGGAGCGTGGAATCTACGTGTTATTCGCGATCGAATGTAACGAGAATTACGCCGTAACCGCGGCTCATTCGAGAGCCCAAGGAGGAGACTTTAATAGGGACATTTAACGCACTCTGGTGGCGATGTGGAGGAACACCGAACCGGCTGTCTTGTAGAAGTAGAGGTCTACCGAAGTAGATGGAAAAAGAGACCAGTAGAGTGTGACTGGTTGTATGGTGTGATCTTGGAGTGGTGTTACGTTTTCAGTATTATCTTGTTGTGCTCGCCATGACGTTGGTTTGAAATTGTATTTCAAAATATTAATCCCGATGTTGGTCGCAGGACTGTGCCAATGTAGTTTTCATGCTTTTAACGAGGAGAGAATCCGGGGAGGCAATTCGTGGATACCGAAGAAAGCTTCAAACGTGTTTGAAGCTTTCGAGGTCGTATTCATGGAACTATGAACCTGGACTCGTTGTCTTTTACTTTGTCACAAATCAGTTATTTGGTTGCGAATTTAAATAAGAAGAATTTTCGCGACAGCTGCCAAGAAATATCAGTTGTAAGTAGAGAAAAAACCTGTTGTACTGCTGCATCTCTCTTGTGCTCGCTCCCCCCCTCCTTCCACCTTCTGTTCATCACACGCCGTCCTCGAAGTAGCGCAATATGCTTCGCAAACATTATTACCCGCTCCACTTAATCCCGTTCGTTAAGATAAACTCCTTCGCGAAAGAAATGAGGCGTAATATTTATGCGCAACTTTCTATGCTTATATCATAATTATTAATGATTCAGTATTTACGCGGTATGAAATACATCTTGAACTTAGCCTCTTTTCACGGGCTCATACGTGTCCCAACGTATTATTTCGAATGATGGAGTTTTTTTAGATTATTCCACGCACCTTCTTCGATTTTTAACAGCAATACCCATGTTATTTAATAAGCAAATGAATTTTTAAGCACTTACTTCGTCGTAAGTTCTTTTGGAATGTTCTACAACCTTCACTTTTTTTCCACCTCTATTGTTGAGGAGCTAATTATATTTCACGAGTCCGTGTTTCTTATATTTACGTTTTATATAGACTGTTTAACATATAATTGTAAAGTCTATTTTGAAACTCATTGAATTATAGCTGGTGCAGTGGAAGGGTCTGGAGGCAGACAGACACTTGCTGCGCTCTTTGCTCTCGTGCATCGACTTTTCAATAGGAGAGCCACCGGAATCAAGTGCGAAAGATTATTTTCAAGTGCAGCTTCTGAAGCAAGAGTGTACTAATCTTCTTAGCAAACCTTCTTTTATTTCTAACCTGTGTTTTGCCATAGACCGCCCGTTTCATCAACAAAAGGTTTCCTATTCTACTTTTATTTAGGTTAAGACTACCAGAGGGTGCGTTCAGCGCAACTAATCGTTTGCAACCGTTGGGAATTGATCGGTGGGCAGCCATCGTTCCGTTCAGTTCCGTCGAACGACATTTCGGAGGGTAGGAATATTTTAGCAGTTCCCAACATGGCGGGTAAAGCGAGCGGAGTTTATCTCCGTTCAACGAAATGGCGACCGCTCACTGAACGTGTTGGGAAGCGAGCGACCGAGCGGTAGCGTCCAGAGAAAGATCAGCGAGAGGGTGGCCAACAGTTGGTTGCGCTGAATGCGCCCAGAGCTATTGTTAATCGATTAAAGATCTCTCTAGGTCGTAATCTATTTTACACCGCGCTCGGTTTAATGCCACTTGAATCTTCGCCTTTTCAGACTTTGAATCCATCGCCAAAGTTTTTTTTACGTTTGAAAAAGGTGCTTGGCTTAACTCTAGTACAGGAGGTTGCATTCGCAATTGCGTTGCTGCACTCCGAGAATACCGAGATTCGTACGTTAGCTCTAGAGCACGTACAAAAGCAGCTGCCCGAGCTGATAAAAAATTACATTAATTCTGAGACGAGCAATAAGCATCACGAGGAAGGTTTGCACGATTCATTGCCCGAAGTTCTTCATCTTATATTATCGCAGGCTTTTCACTCAGCCAATCAATTTGGCCTTTCACCGGAAGCAAAAGAAAAATTTCTCAAGAATTTAAGGCGCGATTTTCCCCGTGAGCTGGTACCAGTGGTGCTAGCACCACTCTTGTATCCAGACAACGGGGAAACTCCGCAAGCCAAAATTGAATTAAACATGGCTGTCAATCAAATGGTAAAATAATTTAATAATGTTTGTTAATCGTAACGTTCGTTAGCGTTAAGCTGCGAGTTTCAAGCGTCGGACTACATGCGACGTATGCTCTTTTTAGGATGGGAATTCTCTAGTAGAATTGATTATGGAATTAGGATATGGATTCACTAGCAGCGTCGAAGAATGTCGATCAGCCTTAGCCGGCCTAGGGGCTCGAGAAATATCTCCGACATGCGCCGCGAGAGTTGTAGCTCATATGGCACGCAGTTGCAACAGCCTCGACGACACTGGGGATTTGCAATCATTCTGGGGCAATTCAGGAGCAGCACAAGATGTTAGCAAAGAAAAGTCAGCCGACAATGCTGCTCCTACCACGTGGAACATTGAAGTGTTTATTCAGGCTTTAAAAGAAATTGTGAGGAACAGTATCTATTTTGGTGGCTCTCTATATTATATTTCATCATTCGCGTATTAAATTTCATTGTAATTTCAGCAGTCCACGTTGGCTTGGAACGATGTGATAGTTAAGTTGGACCATGCGGAATTTGTTATTAAAGATAGGCAGGGATTGAATTTGCTGATCACCGGTTTAAGACTGGGATTGCAGCATCAAGGCTATCCGCCGGATATGTTTCCGGTGGAACTGTTCTATCGACACTGGGATAACGTAGAAGGACAATTCTCCTTGATGCAGCAAATTCTTAAGTGGCCAGATATATTTTGTTTCGCTGATTATCCATATCACTCTGTAACCGTCGATGTGTTAAAAGCCGCGCCGGAGAGCGACAGCAAGGAGGCGCAAACTTGGAGATCGTTGAACGTGGTCGAGCTACTTTTACACATGGCGGAGAGAGGATTGTACGGACCGGTTCAAGAAATATTCAAATGGCCCATTCAACATTGCCCTGATGTTCTCGTACTCGCGCTATTACAGATCAACGCACCTATAACCATACTGAGACAAGAATTGCTTAGTACATTGATGCCGATTTTCCTCGGGAATCATCCAAATTCCGCTGTGATTTTGCATCACGCGTGGCATGGGAATACCGTTAAGATCAAATCTATTATCATGCATGCCATGGCGGATTGGTACATACGTGGAGATCACGACCAAACAAGACTGTCTCGCATTCTTGACGTCGCTCAAGACCTTAAGGCGTTGACTCATTTACTCACTGCTCAGTCGTACCCATTTGTTATTGACCTAGCCTGCTTGGCTTCGAGGAGAGAGTATCTGAAATTAGAGAAATGGTTGACGGACAAAATCAGAGAACAAGGAGAAGTCTTTGTTACCGCGTCGGTGAAATTTTTACAAAGACGTTGCCCTCAGGTGATGGGACCTGGAATAAAGGAAGACCTTACGGTTCCGAAAGCAAGTCAGCTCCCTCAGGAAACATTGACAACCATACTTGCCTGTTTGCAAGTGTGCGCTGGGTATGCCTCATTCTTTTTTTTTGTTTTTATAAATGTTAAATACGTTAAAGGTTTCAAAAGAAAAGTTAAAAACATCTTTCCATTTTTCAACATTTCTCATAAAGGAGTGTTTCTCAAGAGTGTTCTGAGGCAATAATGACAATGGTACAAAACTGCAGTCTAATGTTGAGTAAAAGTACAATGAGTAGACCTCCGCCGCCAGGGGTGTTGAGACACCGAGGACTAGAGCCTTTCAATCCAGCTACTTTAGGAGGACAGGTAAAAGAATTCAAATACGCATTCGCGAATAATTTCCTTATGCTTCGACGCGTAATACAGTAGCTTATGCTTAACTTTGTAGCTGTTTTCTTCGAAACAAGTGGATCCACTTGGGAATTTAAGTTCGAGTCTCGCATCGATGGGTTTGGGATCCAGCCTCGGTCCACCGAGCAGCTCTGCGTTTAATTTACCCGGTGCTCTCGGACCTTTGGTGTCGACGCCTGGCTCCCCTTCTCGCCTCATGGGGCCGTCTCCGAGTCCATTTCCCATGCTGCCGTTGTCTTCTCAATTGCACTCGGGACCAGTTGGCACGCAAGGGCCGTCCGTTCTTCCTGGCAGTACAACGATAGGAGGATTAGGTCGCCTTGGACCGCCGACAGGAATCGAGAAAGCAAGAATACCCGAAACGTCGAACTTATTTCCGGACATGGCGCAGAATGTTTCCAAAGAGATCGAAGACGAGGCGAACAGCTATTTCCAGCGTATATACAATCATCCGCCGCATCCTACGTTGTCAATCGACGAAGTTCTGGATATGTTGAAGAAATTCCAAGACTCTGGCAGTAAAAGAGAAAGAGAGGTGTTCAATTGTATGTTGCGAAACTTATTCGAAGAATACCGGTTCTTCCCTCAATATCCCGATAAAGAGTTGCAAATCACCGCACAGCTATTCGGAGGGATCATTGAAAGGGGATTGGTTAATAGTTACGTGACGCTTGGATTGGCTCTCAGATTTGTTTTGGACGCTCTCAGGAAACCGGAAGGCAGCAAGATGTATTACTTCGGCATAACGGCTTTGGATCGGTTCAAGAGTCGTTTAAAAGAATACCAAACATACTGTGAGCACGTCAGGGCAATTCAGCATTTCAGTGAGTTCCCACCACATTTAATTGAGTATATAGAATATGGATTACAGGGGCAGGAGCCTCCCACGAGACCTCAGGGTCCAGTTCTCCCAAAAACTTTAGCAGCTATGCTAGCACCCGTCACTACGCCGTACAAGACTATCACGACTACGACAATAACGACAAGCACTACTCAAGCAAAATCGTCCACCACCTCGACTACATCTCTCTCTGCTAGAGTAAGCGAAATGCGAATTTTATTTATATTATTAACTGCATAACACGAGCCTCTCCGCAGTTACTCATGAATTATTCCCTTTAATTTCAGCCTTCTATCGCCAACGCGACAAATATCGATACGTTATTAGTGGCAACGGATAAAGAAGAAAAGATCACCTCACCGCCAGAAGCTTTGCAAGACAAGACTGCGTTCATTTTCAACAATCTTAGTCAGCTGAATTTGCAACAGAAGTGCGATGAAATTCGAGAAATCGTTACGGAAGAGTATTGGCCTTGGATGGCTCAGTATTTAGTAATGAAACGCGCGAGCATAGAATTGAATTTCCATGCTTTGTATTCGAACTTTCTGGATTGTTTAAAATTGCCAGAAGTTAATAAGATGGTTACTAGAGAGACATTCAGAAACATAAAGGTATTTACAGAATTTTATTTGCCGCGCGATGATTTGCGTAGCAGTCGTGATATTTTCCAACTTTATTACAGGTTTTGCTGCGGAGTGACAAAGGGATAGCGAATTTTTCCGACCGGTCGCTTCTAAAGAATTTAGGTCACTGGCTGGGAATGTTGACTCTCGGCAGAAATAAACCTATTTTGCAGGTATTGCTTGCACTATTAATCATCTCGCGCGAGTAAACTTTTTTTCGTGAATTACATAGTATTTTCATTTCTCTATTGTCAACAGATTGATATAGACTTGAAGAGTTTACTTGTCGAAGCGTATCATAAGGGCCAACAGGAGCTCCTTTACGTGGTTCCTTTCGTTGCGAAAGTGCTCGAAAGCTGCGCGAAGAGCCGTGTCTTTCGCCCGCCTAATCCTTGGACGATGGCGATTATGAACGTACTGGCAGAGCTGCATCAAGAGCCTGATTTAAAACTGAATTTAAAATTCGAAATCGAAGTGCTTTGCAAAAATTTGAGCATCGACGTTGGTGTAAGTTCGTCAACAAAGTTTCTTTCTGCGTTGTACTCGGAATTAATTTCACTAACTACCGTCACTTTCGTTTGCAGGAATTGAAACCTGCGCTTTATTTGAAGGATCCAGAAAAGTTACGCAACTTGGAATATCAATTATCGCATCCGAATAAAAAATCTGAATCAAACAATAATCAACAACAGAATCAAGGTCCTATCGAAGAATTGGTTGGTCCTACTACAACTGGAACAATTGTTCCGCAAGCACCGCCTGCGAACACAACACCATCTCTACCCACCGGTCCACCAGAGCCGCGTTTCAACTACATGGATATATCTGTTACCGGCATTGCTAACATTTCTCAGCATATCACAATTAACAATCAGGTAATGATTGTTGCTTTAAGCTTAATTTATCGCAGAATGTTAATAGTTTCTTATGTAATTAATTCTAATAACTACTTTTAGCTACCGCTGTTCCAAACACACCCTCACCTAAAGCAGTTTGTTCGTCCAGCTGTCGAAAGAGCAATCCAAGAATGGATACATCCCGTTGTCGATCGCTCAATTAAAATAGCTTTAACTACCAGCGAACAAATTGTAAGGAAAGACTTCGCATTAGACCCAGAGGAAGTTCGAATGAGAACAGCTGCGAGACACATGGTTCGCAACTTAACTGCTGGAATGGCTATGATCACTTGTCGTGATCAGGTGAGTGTTAAAGAAATTTTACTCGAAAATTGGTAGTTCTAAACGTGACTTTAATAATTTCTTTGTATACGTGCCTTTTTAGGTGTTGGCGTCGATTAGTACAAATTTAAAACAAGCATTCCTCACCGCGATGATGGGAACAACTGCGCAACAGAAGGAGCTCGCTGAACAAGCAGCCAACGTGGTGGCTGCTGATAACATGGAGCTTGCTTGCGCGTTTGTGCAAAAAACTGCTATCGAGAAGGCCATTCCAGAAATGGATAAACGTCTGCTGAATGAAATTGAGCTACGGAAGATTGCGCGGCAGGAGGGAAGAAGATATTGCGATCCTTTGGCTAAATATCAGGCTGAGAGAATGCCTGAGCAAATAAGATTAAAAGTAGGAGGAGTGACACCTCAACAGATGGCTGTTTATGAAGAATTTACCAGAAATATTCCAGGATTCTTACCTCTTTCTGAACGCGACACGCAAGCCCTGTTAATGTTGAAACCTGTTACCGTACGTATTTCGCGCCGTATACATACGTTTAGATTTTATAAAGCCGAGTCTGATAATTTTAATATCTTTAAAGGAGCCTGCCGTAACTGCATTCCCCGCTAATCCAGCGGTGGCAGTAGCAACAGCACAACAAGTCACCGCGTACGCGGCAGCAGTGAGTAACGACGAAGTTGGAGCTATGTTAGAAAAGCTTGCGGCTGAAGTTGAAGCACTGCTCGCTGCAATGGGCCCGGCTGCACCCCCTCCGCAACACGCTGCTCTTCATAGCCTTCTAGAATCTATCATTCTTACACGAAGGTCAAGAGACGCTGGCGCCGCTATGACATTACTTAAGAAGGTACGTTATTTTCATTCGTTAATGTTTCAAACGCAACCGACACGTAATCTCTGCATCTTCTTTTATTCCAGGCTGTAGAAGGATTGCTAGATGTGTATACACTTTCAACCGGTGTTATAGATTTTGAGATTATATTGCGATACAGGGAGCTTCATTTACGTATCCTGAAGTGTCTTCAAGATCCGCGCGCTTATGGCATGCAGTGGACGAATAAACACGTTACTCGTTGCTTGACAGAGTGCAGGGAGGAGTTTCGGTACAATTTCGAAGCCGTCGATTATCTTATAAGGTACTAGCTTTTTACTACTCGGCTTCGCCCGAAATTTAGATCTGATTTTAAAAGAAAAGATTTACTTTTTTTTGTGAAAATAGTCACATTCATCTGAATTAGCTAGGCGTAATGAGCTGGGACACATTTCGCGACCCAAGTGTTTACCGTTCGAAAGTTTTTAGGCGACAGACGAACAAACACTTACTGTTTTATATATTAAGTTTTCAAAATTACAGGATTCTCTAAAATCGTATCGTTGTTTTCAGATCCCACCTGATTAGTCTTCCACAGTTCGACTTAGCTTTGGCTCAAGCTATAGATTCGGGAAACGCGATGGCAACAGCGTTCGCGATACAGCTGGTGCAGCTTTATATGATTGACGAGAGGCAGATCACACACGTGACCGAATCCGACTTATTCCACACGATTGAGATACTGGCTAGGATGGCCCATCACAGAGCGCCGCCGGAAGGGTGACTATCCTTAACACACGATATTACAGATTCAACTATTTATTAGTGGGAGATCGATGAAAGTAGAATTTATACGCTTCTAGGATTTTACTGTTCAGATTGACAAGCTTGATAGAATCGTTGCGCGCTAATCACGACCCTGGTGTATTAGCGGACAGAGCGCCTGCTGGCCCGACAGCGCACATTCATTCCGGAATTCTACAGGTGAGAGTAAGTAAACCCTGTCGTCCCCGTGGTTCCAGCGACAGGCTTATGCACCTACAATACACGTTGCCTGCTTTTATTCGCAGGCGCGCGATTTCGACGACCCACCTGGATTGATGGAGAAAACCGAGTATTTGCTGCGCGAATGGGTTTCGATGCATCACAGCCCGACGCACGCGCGCGAGCCGACGAAAGCTTTCGGGATGTTCGTCCATCAGATGAACATCCACGGAATCCTGAAGACCGACGACCTCATCACGAGATTCTTCAAACTGAGCACACAGATGTGCGTTGACCTGTGTTATCGCGCTCTAGCCGAGACAAATGCCGTCCCGTCCGTCGTTCGCGCAAAGTGTTTCCACTCGTTGGACGCTTTCGTCCGTTTGGTCGCGCTTCTGGTAAAGCATTCCGGGGACAGTACGAACACACACACGAAGATCAATCTATTGAACAAGGTGCTGGGCATCGTTGCCGGTGTATTGCTGCAGGATCACGAGATACGAGGGACAGATGTCCAGCAACTGCCCTATCACAGAATCTTCATCATGCTCTTCTTAGAGCTCTGCGCTCCCGAGCCTGTATTGGAGGCAGTGAACTACCAAGTACTAACTGCTTTCTGCCATACACTGCATATACTTAGACCTGCCAAAGCTTCGGGATTCTGCTACGCTTGGCTAGAGCTGGTCTCGCACAGAGTCTTCATCGGGCGAATGCTCGCGATCACGCCACAGCAAAAGTGCTGGGGAATGTACGCGCAGCTCCTGATCGACCTGTTCAAATACCTAGCGCCGTATCTCCGAAACGCCGAGCTCGCGAAGCCTGTCACTTTACTGTACAAAGGGACTCTTAGAGTACTGCTGGTCCTGTTACACGACTTCCCTGAATTCCTCTGTGATTACCATTACGGCTTCTGCGACGTCATTCCACCCAATTGTATACAGATGAGGAACCTGATCTTGAGCGCGTTCCCGAGGAACATGCGCTTGCCGGACCCATTTACGCCGAACCTGAAGGTCGACATGCTGCAGGAGATAGCGCACGCCCCTCGCGTGCTCACGAACTTCGCGTCCATGATACAGCCGCTGAGCTTCAAGAAAGAGCTCGACTCGTATCTGAAAGCCCGGGCGCCGGTCACCTTCCTCTCGGAGCTGCGCAGCAATCTACAAGTATCTCAGGAGGCTGGTGTCCGCTACAATATCCAACTGATGAACGCTCTAGTGCTTTACGTCGGGACCCAGGCAATCGCTTTCATTCGCAGTAAAGGCCACACTCCAAACATGTCCACTATCGCGCACTCCGCGCACATGGACATATTCCAAAACCTGGCGGTCGATCTCGACACGGAGGGCCGTTATTTGTTCTTAAATGCGATCGCCAATCAGCTCCGGTATCCCAACAGCCACACGCATTATTTCAGTTGCACGCTCTTGTACTTGTTCGCCGAGGCCAACACCGAGGCGATACAGGAACAGATCACCAGAGTCCTTCTCGAGAGGCTGATCGTGAACAGACCCCATCCGTGGGGCCTTCTCATCACCTTCATCGAGCTTATCAAGAATCCAACGTACAAGTTCTGGACGCACGAGTTTGTCCACTGCGCGCCGGAAATTGAAAAGTAAGTGGTCGCCGGCAAACCATAATCCGGCATTGCATTCTTCCATGTTTATACGATCTACTTTCGAATCTTTTTTATCGTTCCAGACTGTTCGAATCGGTGGCTCGATCGTGCATGGTTCAAAAGCAAGTGCAGCCCACTCCGGAGCCGGAGATCCCAGAGTGATAGGACGCTTTATTTTTCATTGTCGATTTCTGTACAGTAAAAAGAAAAGGACCGTAAATAATAACTATAATAATAATAAGTCGCGTGTAAAAAGTTGTTAATGTACGAATAGATGTACTATACTTTGGGCTTAACTTTTGGTGGATAGAATAATTGGATAATCGTATATTAAGTGTATCGATTCAGATAGGAAATAAGTGAGACTCTACTATACTATGTTAATATTTTAATAAAAGAGAAAAGGATATTGTTGCATCGATCGAAAAGCAACGAACAATTCAACCTCACAAAACGTGTCTTTCGAACAGTGTACTTGAAACAGTGTGTTACCATGGCATTGTAATATTAATAGCACAAATGTCGGTATAATGCGTATCATGAGGGGAGGAAGCGAGTCGAAATGATGACGGTGTTCAAGAAGTAATAGTGAATTTTTGTAGGTTTAAACCGAAACATAAATGTACTATCGATTAAGTGGTACGTGCAGGGCGTCGGTACCAAAATCAATCTGTTGTGCTATTGTAAGTCGATTAAGAAGTACTTGCAGAATGTATGGTGCATTTGGAAATCTGTAAAATAGTACATAATTACCAGTATACATTCATGTAATTTTTTAAGAATTGTAGCTATGAAAGAAGATAAAAGCTGATTAATTAAAACGTGGTTTACGTGATTCTCTATTTTTAAGCGGCAATTGGCGGACTCCGTGATTCGTCTCTTATGAAATAATTTATTAAATTCTCGTTTATATACAGTTTTGTACACGATTCAAAATTGATATTGTCGAAGTTACACGGCTTGGTGGTCGCGCGTTGCGTGATAGGAGTCCCTCTCCTTATCAGGGAATTTCGTTGGCAAGTTCGGACTGTGCAGGTGGCACTTCGCGTGGTACCTTATTCCTGCTACATCCACCTCGTAATCTCCTGATAATATGTATTCATTTGTCACTTCCTGCGCTTGTCCTTGCGAATCAAAGTTTTGTACAAATCCAAGGCAAACCTGTAGTAAATATTTATCAGTTGTCTTTTACACAAAGAAACGGGCCCGGCTCGTGCCTATTGGCAAAATTAGGCAGCCGTCTAGGGCGTGAAGTTGACAAGGAGCGCAAAGTGGTATTTTCGTTGTTGGCATTTTTTTAAAATAATGTTTTAAATGTTTTAAGTTACGAATAAAAATTCCGTGTATAATCATGATAAAGCTCAAATATATTACAAAATAAAGGGCGCAATTTGGTAAGTTCGAGAGAAAAAGGCTCGAGCCGGGTCCTCGAGGAATCGTCTGTATTTTACAATTTTTATAAAAATTCAGAATAACGTAATGATCGTTATAGAAAATTAATATTGTCTACACGTTAATATAAATATTTGCTGGTTAATTGATAGTGTAGTGGTACCTGTTTTCTAAATGTGAACCCATAACCCGTAGTAGTTGTCATTCCACAGTATTTTCCATTCCTGTAGATAGGTTCGCTACCCCAGCACCATGTATCCAATTCAAGATCATGATCGTTTAATAACAACTGCACGTACTTCCGCTTTACACCTTCCTCGCGTTGCTTCAGCAGAGCATCTCTTCCAATAAAATCCACTCCTTTCTGTTACGTGTATAATTCTTTTTAGTATTTAGTAACCTTAAGGGGTAGGTCACCCTCGATAGCCCTAAAGCAGGCCTCTTTTCAAACGCAAATTATAAAGTGATAAATAACAATAGAGACTTCGTTTTTGTCTAGGTTTAGTCGTTGTTCTATGAGCTTTAACACAACAAAAGAAAAGACTTAATCTCTCTACGTACATAAAAGTTGTGAGTAAAAACGTAAAGGCGTTTACGCTGTGCACCGTTTGATGGTGAACATAAAATCTCGAAAACCGTTCCAACGATTTCGATGAAAATTTAATGAGAGATGCCGAAAACCATTCCCTAAGATGTGTCGGGAGCAGATTTTGGAGAAAAAAATAATACAATTTTTATGTTGAAAAATACGATTTTATCGATTTCTTGATTGAAAAATATTTTTATCTTTTTTTTAAGAATTTATCTCGAAATTTTGTTCTCGTCACATCTTAGGGAATAGTTTTCTGCATCTCTCATTAAATTTTCATCCAAATCGTTGGAGCGGCTTTCGAGATTTTATGTACACCATCAAACGGTGCACCGCGCACACGCCTTTACGTTTTTACTCACAACTTTTATGTACATATTTAGAGATATTTAGACTTTTCTTTTTTTTGTGTTAAAGCTTATATAGTAACGACTAAAACTAGAAACAAAAACGAAGTCTCTATTGTTATTTATCATTTTACAATTTGCGTTTGAAAGAAGGCCTGTTTTAGGGCAATGGAGGGTGGCCTACCCCCTTAATAAACGCGTAAGTCTCAAGAGTACCCACGTCAAGTTTCACTCTCCAGGTCCTCCCACACTCTAGAGGAGTAGTGAAGGTATCCAAGTCTTGGCCCCAAAATGCGTAAAACTTTTCTACTCGCAACGCTCGTGTCGCGTAATAACCAGCATGTTTTAATCCGTATCTAGTTCCAGCATCTACCAGTCTTGTATAAACGTGTAATGCAAACTACGAATACCACAATTCACGCATCGATATTAAGTAGAATTGAAAAATCATTAACTGGTTAACTGGCAATGTATCATATATGATCAAAAAAAATCTGGTCAATTCTGCTTATGTATCATATATGATTAAATGGAATAACTTTTTTAATTTTCAAACGATTTGAATGACACTTGGTATGTAATGGCTTTTGGGGTCGCTGAATCTGAATTTGGCATTGGAATTGTAAAATTCAATATGTCTTCAGGGGTTGGGGGTGGCATTGAAAAAAGTAACTGCTGCGATTGAATTACAGACAAGAAAACTTCAGAAATAAAATATTTTTAAATAAAAAGAGGTTTAGTAAAAAATTGAAAAAACTCACCCCTTAATTCTATTTTTAGAGGTTGGGGGTGTCAGATGAAAAAAATAACCCCCGGAATTGATTCAGCGACTCAAAAAAAAAAAACTGTATACCAAATTTTGTGTGATTCACTTAATTTTTCGATGTTGCCAGTTTGGGCACGAATAGTAAAAAAAGCCGTGCCAGTTAACCGGTTAATATTGTAAGTCGGGAGAAACTTCGGGTGGGAGAATCAAGTGGCTCGTGATTACAAATATGCTTACTTCATTCGGAATATATAAAACGTAGCCGAGTTCTCCAGTGTGAGTTAGGTTCATTGTGCGTATTCCGTTAGCGAGACCAACATCCAATTCCTTTTAACAGAATATATATATGTGTAACATAGTGAAAAAAATTATATGTAAAGTTGTACTAGGAATAAATACCTTAAATGTAAAGAATGGGAAATTTCTGGGATTTAGATCGGTGTCTGTTAATACTGACAATAATTGTCTGGTGGCAGGGCCCATAATACAAATTGCTGTATATGCGGATGTTACATCGGACACTGCCACCGAACCGTCCGTGGGTAGATGACGATTAATCCAATGTTTACAGCGAGTTTGCTGTATAGTAGGCGCGATCATCATGTAACTGAAATATAAAAGAAGTAATCAGAGCGGGGTTCCAAAATTCTGCAAGGCCAAGAAAAAACGCATTCGTATTGTACTTCTAAATTTTATAATGATAAATATCTATGCATAGGATCCCGCAAAATTTACGAAGACCTTTTTCGTAGATTGCGGGGTCTTTTAATTAAATTTTGTAGTAATAGATATCTGCGCATAGAGGTCCGTAAAATTTACGCTGAGGTTTTTATAGACTGCGGGGCCTTTTAAAGCGCGGAGCCGGGTTTCGTGGAACGTGCCAATCCCGGAAATAATTGTACGACCGTGTACTTCATAATTCAAGTATCTTATACTTATGACTCACTGATTGGGAGCTATCCGCGCTAAACTACAATCATTCTCGTAGCCCCCGCGGTGATTCTGCATACCCGTGTGAATGATACTTCCCACAGGAACATCGACATCGTTCGAACACAAGTATTGTAACAGATCAACCACCTCCATACCATTTGACTAAAATATTAAAAGTCGGAAGATGATTCGCAGGGCTGATGGATCTTAACAGCATCTGTGACAAAGCATCTTACCCATAAATCAATTTTAGTGAAAGAGGAATAATCGCTGAGCCCGACATTCTCACGGCACGCAGCATATTCTTCCGACACTGCATCGAACCATGGCGGTTTGCTGAACGTATCTGTATATGCTATTTTATATCTTTGGAATCCATCAATCGTTTCCAAATCTGTGTAGCAAAGCAATCTGTATAATAAAATATCCAGTTTTTTTACAATACGCATATTATTCGATAAGCTAAGTTTCGCGTGATTTCTACGATAGGTGAAATATCTACGTAATCGTAAGTTTTCACAGGCTTGAATTCAGCTTTTTTTATGGAGGTAAGAGACCTACCCATATCCTCATCAAACTGAAACCAGGATGGACGTTCGTATCCCATTACCTGGCCAAAAATGGCTCCCGCTTCTCTCAATTTAGGATAAATCGGCGACATTCGTAGATTTCTACCGGTCTTGAATTCGTGGTGTGGATATTGCAATGCATAATGCATACCAGGCACTTCTTTTACTCGATCGCGTAAAAATTTCCGGTTGTTATGGAGACCCAAAAAACGCGACACATCTAATTCATACATATCCACAGACGTCGAGCCGTTGATTATCAATTCTGCGGTGGCTCGACCAACTCCACCAGCTGCCGATATGCCCACCTATAAAATACAGCATAAACATGACAAACAAATAAATCAAATATCTTTTATGTACAAATTATCCGACCACCACTTACCGTTTTCATACCAGCTGCAATGTAATAATTACGTATTTCCGGTGCTTCGCCAACGATCCATTTACAATCTGGAGAAAATGCTTCGGGACCGTTGCACAGTCTTTCCAGAATCGCATTTCCTAAACTGGGAATTCTATACAGCATTTGCTCGAGTAAAATGTGAAAGTGATCCCAGTCTTCTGGTAAAAATCTCTCGTCTGTGCTTTCTGAAATAAAATCTCTTTTAGTTGTGCGTCTATATTGGAATTAAGGATTCATAAAAATTCATATCCAACCAGGTATTGTTCCATCTTCGAACGCCGGCTTCGCGACTGGTTCGAAGCCACCAGCTAATAGCCTTCCATTGTTCTCTCGAAAATAGATGTAACCATCCAAATCCCTTATAACAGGAATCATAGGATCTAAACCAGCAATAGGCTTCGTGTGTAAATAGTAGTGTTCTACGGGATGAAGGGGCACCTAAATAAAACATATCTAATTAACACCGGTAAAATATATCCATGATCTTTTACATACTCGATAATAGCGATAGGAGACGAAACCAACCTTTACGTATGGTTCACTCAATTTACCTACGTTGCGTGCCCAAAACCCAGCACAGTTAACGAAATGCTCGCATTGAATAGCACCACGGGTCGTTTCCACAGCTTCGATTCTTCCATTTTGAGTATCGACTTTGGTAACTTTGCAATTTTCAAAGACTTTGACGCCTGAACATATCATATACTAAATACATCATACAACTAAACATATTTGTACTATATAATTACTAAATATACCATTCTTTTTCGCCTCTCCTATTAACGCCAAGCAAATTTGATACGGATCTCCGACGCCATCACCTGGAATCCATAGCCCGCCGACCAAATCATCCACATGCAGTAACGGACATATTTCCTGTACTTGCTTCGGCGAAACTAAATGGCACTCGATGTTGCGCGAGCTGAAAATGAACATGACATGATACTTTGTAATTCTAGGGGTTTTTTACTCGACGCTTACATCGACTGAGCTTTCATTCGCCTAAATACAGTCATACGATCTCTCGTACGTGCCAGCGAAAGACTCCCGCATTGCTTCCATCCCGTCGATAAACCTTTATCTTCCAATTCTTGGTACAGCGCTATACTATCCTGCGCGAGCTTGACTTGCGCCAAACTCGGTTTAAACACTCCGACCAATCCCGAAGTATGCCATGTTGTTCCACCACCCAATCTAAATTTAAGCGTAACAACTATGTGATAAACTTTTGTCAAATGCAGAAGATTATGCGTTTAAGTTGAAACATTCATAAGAACGCTTACCTGCCGCTTTCTACGATAACGGTCTGAGGTCCCAAGCCCATAAGCGAGAGGTGATATGCAACAGCACCGCCCATGACTCCGCCTCCGCAAATAACAACTTTGGCTTCCTTAGGAAGTGGGTCGTCGACATCTTCGTTGGTTACCGATTTCGAAGTACTGTGCCTTACTTTCTGGCGATTGTAAAGAACGATGTCGCTCCACCTTGTTAAGTACTTATTGTAATACGACTTTGAATGATGCCACATTGTAACAAATGGGAATCTGAAATTGTTAGTTAGCTAAATTGCGGAAACGAGTGGAATCAATGCACTTGCGTCTATTAAGGTTAAACTGTTATTACAAAATAGAAAACATAATTCGTTTCGTACCTATATTGAAATTTAGTTAAGTTTGTTAAAATGATAATTAATATTCAAGGTTGAATGTATTAGAACTTAAGCTTCGAGGAGACTTATGTGTTTCGTTAAATGTAATCATTTCTTCGTGGTAGCGTGAAATTAAATGTAAACCATCGTTCGAAACGATTTGAAATCTAATTGATTTATGATAATTAATTTATGATTTTAATTATTTTAAACAGCCATCTTGTTTTAAAAATACTGGGGAATTGTATATACAGTTTTTTTGTAAGAGTTTTGAGACAATAAAGGTTACGTAGGATGACAACCTATTTATTTTGTAAATTGTGGTTAGTATTGTAAATTTATTAACTTAAAAAAATAGATGGTATATTTGGATTGTCTAAAAGTAGACCTTCGGTGGAAGTGCCGTGTATCACATGGTTGTAACGGACAAATCTATGCACAAATTCTAGGACGATCAAAAGATAAGAACTGACTTCGATTAAGATCGCAAGTCAGTAAATAATAAATAAACGCTTCAAAAAAATAAAAATTACGACTTTTAAATTAGTAACTTTTAAAAAACTTTTTATTATTTTTGTACAGCTGGTAAAATAAATAATTAAAATTTATGTTCCTCTATATGTTAAATGTCTATATAATTAATATAAAATTCACCTTCCATTTTTAAACATAAAATTGCACATACCTATTATTAGATTAACTGTTTCCCATAATTTAAATTTATAGCATATTTTATTTATACAATACTTCGTGTATTTACATATATACTTAACAATATAGAAAATTGAATAATTACACTTCATTGTTTGGACACTTATAAACTATTATAAATTTCATTTTTCACCATTTGAAATTTCACATTTTCTTTCGAATGCGTGATTCGCAAAATATTTATTCGCATTTACGAATTTATACAGATTTGTACAATTATCAAGAATAAACAGTTAAATATATCGTTGCAAAAAAATAGTTTATTTAATATTACAATGTTAATACTTATTACAAATCCTGTAAAGTAATTATTTTTAATGATTTTAAAAAATAAATCTTTAATAGCACTTATAAGTAGTCATTTCTGTTAGTTATTACTGCAAGTTAAATAAAGGGATATGTTATATTCGACTTTTCGTGTATAAAGTAAAAATGCACTGTGTTGTTGAGAATATTTTTCAAATCGTCTCATACACTTCGCGTGTATACATATACGTGTAATTACATTACATATAATGTATCTTGTGCAAACAGAGCTGCCAATAATTTTCATCTCCACATTCCCCTCACCTATTTCATAATCTCTGAATGAAAAAGTTCTAAAACGTGACAAACTAATTTTTAGGAACTTCGTCGTGTAACAATTGGATCGTGATTTTGTGACAATGTGACTAATAAAAACATTCCAATATCAGGTGGAAATTTGCACGGTGCATTCTCCCCATCATTGCAAACTTTCACACGAATGAAATTCAAAGCTGCCCCCTATGCCCCAAACATTGGAGGTACTTTAAGATCCATAAAAATTAAAAATTCTCCACAATACACGTATATTAGAATATGAGATTTCAGAATCGTTTCGAAATGAAATGCAACAAGCGTAGATATTAATATCATGTCCCCTTATCTCCTATAACGACCTAAATAAGCTTTGCAGTTGGGGCAACTGTGGTGGACGTCCATGCATTCGTCGATGCAACAGGGAATTAAACAACATCCCAGCCAGCACCTGTTGAAAAATATAAATGTAAAACTAATTGCAAATAGTGGCTCGTCGATTGAAAATTATATCTGTATATACCCCATCAACGCAATCACGACCCCAGATATGTAAGCGATTATGCCAGGTTCTGTCTTTGTTGACGTATCGATCTCCGCGTGGCAATTTGCGCAGATCGTATGCGTCGATCCAGGTCCGAGCGGAACAATCGTTGTGACTATAGTCGGCCCATGCGAATCTATAAAAATAAAAAACATTCTTCTTAATTCGCTGCTTTAACTTGTCTGTTCGCATTATAAATTTCAAGCATACATGTCTCCGCAGGTGTGAAGGGGCTGGCAGGCAGAACACCGCCTGTTGCTTGTAAGTAACCAGGTGGTGCATTCGGTGGTGGTTCGTAAGGTGGCGGTGGCCCAGCTTTATGCATGATGCCTTCGTATTATTTATATATCAAATATCTATAATTAACCATGATTACATAATTACACAAGAACAAGCGATACCAATGAAGTTGTCGAACTTGTATTTACTAGAGCACTTATACATAAATAAACAGAAATTTTATAATTGTATCAACGCAGTTTAAACGAGGTATATGAAAATAGAGTTATACGATTTGCATGTGTCGCACAGTTTTTACGGAAATTTAGAAACTTTAGTTTAAATTATTGTATATGTAATGAATAAGGATAAAGCAATTTACCTGGGAAGATTATTAAAATGTTATTAAAATGTCAACATAGGAATGTGAAAATAAATTACCGTGTAAACTAAATACGCGATTATGGATTGAAAGTGGTAGCAATAATTTTCGTGTATTATGCGCCAACTGGTTGCGAAATGTAATGTCAGAAGTAACTTTCTTGCCTATTTCAGTGAAAGTATGACAACAATTCGATGATCCTTGACTAATGTTTATGTAGATATACGGCTTAGTTTCACCTACCTTGAAATATTAATAAATTCATAAATTGATCACCGACTAATTATTTAGGCAATGTAGTACATACATATGAGTAATACTACTAATGCCTGTTATATGTACAAAAATATCGTTCCAACTACTACAAATGCACGGTGGAGAAGGTACCCCTTCCTAGCCGCCGACCGGCTAGTGGAAATGCGCGGGCTGGATGCGCGTGAAATTATTATGTGGTGCGCTCTTCGATGTGACGGATGAGAGGAAAATATAACCTATATTATATGACAATAAATGTTTAGTTGCTATTTCGTTATTTTACACCGTGTTTGTGAACTTTTTATCAGTTGGAAGATCCTGACATGATATTATTGTCACGCCGCGACAATATATTTATGAAGACGAAGAATGTAGTTGAAAATCAAAGTTTCCATTTATAACGTGATTTCCTGAGTACATTTCATGGAAATAGTAATTTTTAATTTCATTGTTTATGTTTACTAAATGCGTTTTACGAGACTAATTGATTTTAGCTTCAATTTTCAGGTTTATAGATCTGTGCGCTTTAATACGGTTATAGCTGGTTTTGGCATCGATTTTCGATTTGAGTTTGCAAGGTCATGGAATTCAAAGATCTATGCGCGTTATGAGATTGTAATTGATTTTGGCTCCAATTTTCAGGTTTAATTCCATAGAGCCTGTAGTATAATTAGCGGTGGGGGAACCCCACGCATGCGCGTGTTGACGCCGCGACCGTCGAACCAATCAACGCAAAGATGAAACTGATGGAAAATTCGCCGACGCCAGCACCAAGCTAGCCAAGCCAGACCAATCAGCGTCGCCGCGGAATCGGTTGTCGACGCTGATTGGCTGCGGCCTCACTTGCCTTGCTTAGATGACTTGGCTTGGCGCTGGCGTCGGCGAATTTTCCAACGCTTTTCTTCTTGGCGTTGATTGGTTCGACAGTCGCGGCGTCATTGCGCGCATGCGTGGACGTGGGTAGCCGGCCCCACTCTAAAGTGGCTACCGCTGGTAACCGGTTTCCATGCCACCCTGGTTCCGATCATTCCCTGGAGGATCACTAATAGACGTCTTAAAGACGGCTTATAGCGTCCCAGATAGCATACGACGGCTATTTCTTTCTATCAGTATTTCTGTCTCTTTCTTTTTTACAGTTTATTTCTCTGTCTACTTCCGCTATTGCTCCAAATCACAGCAACCAATCAGCGACGATACACGTTGTTCCGATCACACTCTAGAGGATCACTACGTGGCTTTACATGTCAGCGCCGCCACCGTTTGACCGATGTATAATGGGAAATAGCGGGGAAGTTTGAAAAATGAAGTTTATTAGAGATTAATTGTAAAAAAGTACTGTAATATTATGTATTATTATATTATATATGTAATATATAATGTATTATTGTATTATATATATAATATATAATGTATTATTATATTATGTACATAATGCTTGCACAAAGGTTGAAATTTAGAAAAAGTGAATCAGAGCAAATGAAATTCATGAAAATAGTAAAACAAATATATAAATATAATATAGAAAAAACTGAAGTAATGATTAATGAAGTTCGCAAGTAGCGAATATAAAATATCTGTGAATAGCTTTATCGGTTGCTTTATTGTTACGGATAAAGAAGATATACGTGACTAAAACCTGTAACAATAAGTAATAATAAAAAATACATATCTTATTAAATTCTTCGAAATTATGAGATAAAAAGTACGATGAAAAGGAAAATAAAAATAATATTAGCTTACAAATTTAAATATGCCAATATACAAATATATTAATATGCAAATATATTAAATATTAAATTTAAACACATACTTTCGCTTCTATAAGCCAGATTTCCATCCAACTTCACGTGTTCAAAATTTTCGTAGGACTGACTTTGATTCAGTAGATTATGAGGGCATACCACCTTTCACTCGACAAATTAATTATCACGTACTTCGGTAGAAGATCGTAGCGAATTGAGGGAAGCAGGCGGGTTACATGGAAATGTCAGTTGCTGCGGACAAAGCATTAAGCGGCTGGAAAGTGCCGCGAACAGCCAATGCAAACGCGGCTGCGCCCGTCGACGAGAGGCGGCCTCGAGGCGCTGCTCGCGCACGGAACGGTTCGCTCTTTTTGCTTCCCATTTTGTACCGTACAGTACAGCACGTCCGCCGAACTACTGACGTTTCGCTGTGCCATCGCATGGCCGACGTGTGCATCCCGAGGTTCGCTTTCGCGTGGTACCCGCTGTGTCACGAGTATCGCATTTAAAACCGTAACGCCAGTGGCGGACAGACGGCAGGACTGGTCTGGAAGTGAGTGAAAAAGTGAGGCGCCGGAGTGTCTCGTTTCGCTAGAACAGAACGGGAATTCTCCGCCGAACACGTTCTTTCTGACATAATCCGGTATAAACTGGATCGGAGCAGATTCATCGATAAACGGATCGATCGCTCGTTACGAAGAGAAATTCGGTAGATCCGGCCTTTCACGTCGACGCGGACCACCTTCCCAGGCATCGTGCCCGTTCGGAGTGAAATATTAATTTCGGCAGGAACCCCGTGAGAACCCCGACCACGCGACACAACGCGCAGCAATGTCCAACGAGGAGACTTCCGCCGACCGCAATGTCGAGATCTGGAAGATCAAGAAGCTCATAAAAAGCCTCGAAATGGCCAGGGGGTAAGTGGGTCGAAATTAACGTTGCCGCGCCTCTTCTTATCAGCTGTTCGATTTTCTATCCGCGCATATGTTTTAAAGAGCATGTGGCTAACTGCGAGCTGCCCGAGTTTCGCACCCCCTACGAAAACCAATTCCTACGTGGTTTTTTCACCTAAAATATGTTCCTGTATATTTAACATTCCAATCGGCGTGCAGTAATCCTTTTATCCTGCAATTTTATACCACCTTGCAGTAGTATGAGCTTTCATTCTTACGCTACTAATACAATCTTATATAAGCAGATTCTCCCCTAATATAGTATTGTTTACCGTCTGTAATTATCCAGCGTTCAATACGAGTGTGTTTCTTCGCAGGAATGGGACTAGTATGATTTCGTTGATCATCCCTCCGAAAGATCAAATATCCAGAGTAAGCAAAATGTTAGCGGATGAGTTTGGGACGGCGTCGAATATTAAATCTCGTGTAAATAGATTGTCTGTTTTGGGTGCAATCACATCGGTACAACATAGGCTAAAATTGTATACTAAAGGTAATTGCATTTATCTCATTACTGCAAATTAACGCGAACGCGTTTATTGCATTAAGAAGTTAGTCGGGCGTTGAGCGAGCTTTGCGATTTGGAGCTGTTATATAGACTGTTAATTGTTTATTTCAGTGCCTCCGAATGGCCTGGTAATATATTGCGGTACCATTGTAACAGAAGAAGGGAAAGAGAAGAAGGTCAACATTGACTTTGAACCTTTTAAGCCTATTAATACTTCTCTCTACCTCTGTGATAATAAGGTACCCTATAACGTTATAGTTTACGCAACCATTCCTCGCGCCGACCATGCGCAGCGAAACGAATTTTAATACATACTTTGCAACTTTTCAGTTCCATACCGAAGCGCTCACAGCGTTGCTCGCCGACGACAACAAGTTCGGTTTTATAGTCATGGACGGTAACGGAGCGTTGTTTGGTACTCTACAAGGGAATACTCGCGAAGTGCTACATAAATTTACTGTAGATCTTCCGAAGAAGCATGGTACGTAAATGATTAGTAAAATATTTGATTAATAATCAGAGAAACGATTTGGAAACGCCTGTTATCGTAATATTATAACGACTCGTTGCATTCCAGGCAGAGGTGGACAGTCAGCTTTACGTTTCGCTCGATTACGTATGGAGAAGCGACATAACTATGTTCGAAAGGTTGCAGAAGTGGCCACGCAACTGTACATTACTAACGATAAACCTAATATCGCTGGATTAATTTTAGCGGGTAGTGCTGACTTTAAAACGGAGCTTAGTCAATCCGACATGTTCGATCCAGTAAGTTTATGCGCATTAATAATCCTTGCGTTTGAAATTACTTTTAAACGTATCTTGTGTTTGTCTAACGGAATCCTGCGCTTTACTTTTCAGAGATTACAAGCGAAAGTTATAAAGTTAGTAGATGTTTCGTACGGCGGAGAGAATGGTTTTAACCAGGCTATTGAATTAGCTGCTGAATCTCTGCAGAATGTAAAATTCATACAAGAGAAGAAATTAATTGGTAAGCACTTTTAATTACGATTCTACGAAGAGAGGTAAAATTATAGACTTCTTCTTAAAGGAAGATAATACCCACACTTCTGTTCAGGTCGTTATTTCGATGAAATTTCACAAGACACGGGAAAATACTGTTTCGGCGTAGAAGACACATTAAGAGCTCTAGAATTAGGTAGCGTGGAAACTCTCATCTGTTGGGAGAACTTAGATATCCAACGATACGTTTTAAAGAATCATACAAACGCCGAGGAGAAAGTTTTACACCTAACGCCGGAACAAGAAAAAGACAAAACTCATTTCACGGACAAGGAGGTGCGTGCAAACTATTTTAATTGCCCTTTAAATGTGACTATTAATACCATTCGTCGTATAGATATATGAAAGAAGCATTTGTGTATTCTGTATTATGTTTAGAGCGGAGTGGAGTTGGAACTTGTCGAGTGTCAACCCCTGCTCGAATGGCTGGCGAACAATTATAAGAGTTTTGGTGCCACTCTGGAAATCATTACAGACAAATCTCAGGAAGGTTCTCAGTTTGTAAGAGGTTTCGGCGGCATTGGAGGTAAGTCTGACTCCTTTACTTGCCTTCGTCGCTATTAACTTTAACTCGACTGAAAGTAATATACATGTGGAACAATAATTTGTATTCGTCTACTCAATGTGTGTACTAACAGAAAAGCGGCTAATTACACTTTGACTAACTAGTGACTAAGAGTAAAGTGCATAAGTTTAATAGCTGTGTGTACCTAAAGAATATTTTAACGTCTGTCGATGTGCGATTCAAAATTGGGGATGTCGAACTAAATGGTGGTCTTTTTTTTTATGGGGCATACAGTAGGACCATGATTCATAGAAAGATTTAAGTGAAAAAGATGATACGAAAGTATTTAGAAAAAGGTCTTTGTCAAGATATTAGATGAGCTCGTACATATGAAAAAGTAAATGGCACTAAAAGGAAATGGTAGAAACATTGTTATTAATTATGGAGTATATCTTGATGCATAGGAATCCTCCGCTACAAAGTTGATTTCCAGTCACTGCAGGCTGATGAGCCTCTTGATGATGTTGACCTCGATGATTACTAATTTCGTCTGTGAAATACTCAAAGTTGACCAGGTAGCTCTTTCTCTGTCTTGAGTGCATTCGTTTATATTTCATGTATCATAGAACATATTACTTTCAGAACTGGACAAATTTATCAAAGCATTTATAATTGTTAGCATATATATATAAGAAATAAATAAAATAATCTTATATAATATTCTTACCATATGTATTATTTGATGAGATTTTGTAGAACATCGGGCTACTTATACTAGTTGTAATAACCTTTAGTAATTTGACTAATCGTTACACTGTATCGAATCACTATCACTATATCAATCTCTACCTTTACAATTAGTAACTGCTATACTCATCAAGAAGAGATTATTTTTCATCGTGCGATTCTAATCAATTCGTTATTGCCGTAAAATCGCCACGAATTATAAGATCCCTAAATCGCGTCGCTAAAGTTTTATAACGCCAATAACAGAACAAAGATAAATTTGCGATAAATTTGTCCAACAAAGATTTGCAGTTTCTTCTTTTGGGTTTCTCACTGAATAGCATAGTTCAATTACTTCTGTGCAGATCTGTAGTATATACATATGTCTCTTCTGATGAGTTTGAATGTGAACATAGATATTTTTAGTTGAGAATCTCGGGGTACACTGTTTTTTTTTCTTCTCACGAATAAAAAGCCTGAAAACTTTGCTGTCTTCCTTTTCTCTCGGTGGTACAAAAATAAAGAAAATCTTGTATATATATGAGATGTATGGATAATTGTATTTGAAGATGGTGAGTTAAGTTAAAATATTTTAGTATGTAATCGTTGTCTTGGACATCACTAGATCCTTTCTTACTATTTAGCGATTATTCATTACATTGTTAGTAATTAAAGTCGAGTTGTAGGCACATTACACAACGATCAGTATAACGACAGAATAGTACTGCTTAGTTCCACAAACACAGTTACTTTTATTTCTGCATAATTCATGTTATTCTCAACTTTCATTGCATACTTAACATGCGTAAGATCGATGCCAGCACAGATTGTTCATGCGTATTGTTAATGATTCCTTTTATACGAGAGTAGCATTTTGTCAAAGGCATAAAACGTTTAAACTAATAGTAGAATAATTTGTACACTCTGTAAAGTTGTAGGTATATAATCTATCAGTGATATAATGAATAATGAATATTTGTGATTCTGACGGTGCCTAGGTACAAATAATAACGTATAAAAAATTTATTTAATAACAGCAACTAGCAGATTCTGATAGTACTACTTTATCATACACTCGTAGGTTTCAAAATCGATACAAAATTACGTAGTAGATGTGAAAATACGTATATATATATCTGATTTTCGACATAATACTGGAACCACTGTTTCTTATTTTATTCTGTAGTAGACGTGCCTAGGAAACTTCCGTTGGTTGCATGCTGAGCTTTTAGTCTTTCTGTATTTCATACTGAATTGTCCATTCACAGTATTTCACAAATGCAATGATGGCATTGTATTGTGGTGCCGTACGTTTAGCATTGTTTAAAGAAGTACCGATTTATTTCGTTTGCAAACATTATTTCACATTTCTTTGTACTTTTTACAACACTTTATGTAAACTTTATAATCACGTACTATTTCACTAGATCACTAAATGAATGTCTAGAATATTAGATGTTAAATGAATAGGTGTTTATCTTATTTTTAACATTTTATTGTTACACATATTGAATATACGTAATTTCTCTTTTCATATGCATATTATTGCGAGTGCAATTCCTAACTTAGAATCATGATTGTAATACGAATATGTAAGATTTTTAACAGTTTTAAATGAAAATTTTACATCCAAATATTGTAACATTTCCTTTTACAACTAGTGTATTTGCTGTGTTTCTGTATGTGAATGCCTGTCTGGTGCTTTATCTACAGAAGTATCAATGGATATTGCGCGCTGCATGTTATGCGATAGGCAAACAATAATCGCATCACCAAAGAAACTCATTACAGTTTTCAATTTCCAAAAGTGTACTTAACACAAGTAATTTTACCAGAAGAGAATTTTTAAACAGTTCTATATTAATTTCTGTAATTAAGTTAACGCGTAAGAAGCTCGTAGTCTTTGGTGATGAATATGACAAAGAAATAAGTAATCATTGTTTATGTAATAAATAGCTAGGCTTTGTTAAATAGTCTATTTGATCAAGCATAAGTACTAATTGATGGTTTGTTTCTATTAGCTTGCATATTGGGAAAGGTATAGTAATTGCTTTTTAACTCATTTAGCGAGACAAGAAGCAGCGAATTTGAGTCTATTAAATCCTACTATTGCATCTTTATCATTAAACATATTACGTTTGCTTTAGAATGTTATACATTGTACAAAAGACCGAACTAATTGCTAACATAGAACTTTCTCTTTTATCATCAATAATATTAAAGTCTTCCTGTCGTCTCTCTTCGTATTAAGATCGCTAATAAATTGTCCTCATTAAAGCAAAACATGTAATACATTTTACATTCACGAATATTGACAATTTTTTTCCATTCACATGGTATTTTAGTTAGCGTACGTTTCATTTCCTCATACGAGTATCAATTTTCTTGTGGTAGCAATTACGTTTATATCCATATTAGAGCACAGTGCTTGCTATTAAGAATACTTTGATGATATAAGTATCTTTAATTGCAATTTCAAAATTGTAATATTCGTTACGTGTATAACATTCGGTTGTCCCTATAATATTAATACACTTAATAGTAATCTTTTAAGTTTTGTCATTTGCACTGTATAATTGTCGTAACAACAGTGCTTTTCATAAATGTTAATTATTATCATACTTCATATCGATCAATTATTTCTTTTTTTTTTTTTTAAAAAATGAGTATTTATCGTATTCTAATGTAAGCTTCTTTTTCTTTTTGTCGAAATTGAAAAACATCGTACGGAACGTGTTATGCATGATCAATAATTATTATCCCAAAGCTGTACGTTACATACATTATATTTCTACGGATAATCATAAATTCATATTTTATTAACTTGTTCATAAAACATTTTTTGTATAGTGTCATTTAATGTAATGTATTATATATTTTTCTGTTAATTCACCATAGTAAAGCGTATGCAGCAAGCTTGTGTCTACTAAAGTAGTATTTCGAAATATGTATTTTACAGGTATACTGCGGTACAAAGTGGACTTTCAGAGTATGCAGTTGGAAGACGTTGAAGTTGATAGTTTCGATCTGGATGACTATTAAATCCGTGACTCAACAGACAGTTCTTTTAGCTTCAGAGGAAAACATAAGTACATGTTCTCCCTTGCATCGTAATTCAAGAGAGGCACATAGAAGGACGTGTTTGTAAAATTATCGTATGATGCAACACACGAATACACTGAAACACACACACACGAACACACACACATCATGAAATTATTCATTAGAGTTCATTCGAGCAGTTCGCAGACAGTACACAAAAGTGAGAAGCACAAGAAAAAGTGGCGCGCCGATAATCCATGTCCAAGAAGAAACAAAGGCAACTCGAAGACTGTGACACTTAATTAAGCCAGCTTAATACCTGCCTATCTCACACAACATTACCTTATATTACAATTATATTCTTTAATTATTCACATGGATTTATTTAAATAATTACAATCGCGCTGCAGTGCTGAATAGGTTTGTACAGTAAAATGATTCGAGACATCGTGACCTTTTTGTATTAAAATTCGCGTTTCTCCATCTCGCCATGAATTTTATGATGAAAGAAATGAGTATTTGAACAGCATGAGGGATGTAGCGTTATAACTCTGTTCAGACATCAATCATGGACAAGCTGTAATAAACTGATTATCATAAACATGAAGCTGCGTACCGTGCATTCTATACCGATTACTAAATTCATATGAATAATGAAGAGTTCTGTACATAGACTTACATTTTTAATGGCACTGTTGCCTTAGACATAAGTTAAGGTCGCGTAATATCCCGGGGGAGAAAAGCAAAACCTTTCCGTCTCATCGAGTGATACACATATGGAAATAAGAGATAATTTTCATAATAACAACCTGTATTAACTTCGCTGGCTCTCGACTCTTATATTTTGTACACTCACGATTGTATATAACAAATGCTTCGCAAGGTGTATCGAGATATATCTCTTTCGATCGTTGAAACGGTGCACTCCATTAGTAAAGAAGTATCGTCTGCAACATTTAAGTGGCAGTTTATTAAAAGGAGAAGAAACAAAAAATATTACAAAATTATTTTAACATTGTTAATTTAACTTGCTTACCCATATGATGCCTTTGTAATAAACAATAATATGTATGTATAAATGTGAGAAGAATGAAACGTGCAATTTTGGTGAAGTATCTTTTACGAAATATCGCTGTATAGTAGGAAGAAAGTTCTCGCGAATGTTGGGGCATCTCTCTGGTGGAAATAATATACTGTTAATGAATAGTATAATTAGATTATTTATACTATTATAACGTGGTGTGTGATGCGGGGGCGGCAAAGCTTTATGAAAACTTCATCAAAATAGAACGTTCAAGCAAAAAGAAAAAGGATAAAAAATATATATGATCTGGCTTATGGTATGTGCACAACGAATTCCAAAACATGATGGTTTAAAAGTATTGTATCTGTGTATTGTCTTCAAGACACTGATGTGTTAAATGTCGGCTTAATGTTTTCTTAAATTTTTATATGTAAACATTCTTTCAATAGGAATCTAGGTAATTATTTATTACTACATACGTCGGTGCGATTATTTCTTCTGCTTAGCAGAAGCTTGTTTTAAGTATGCAAGTCCTAGTTCTCTAAGAACACGATAAACATTTCAGGGAGAGATTAGGAAAAGCCGTGTAATCTTTGTAATCTTCTTTTACTCTTTTTTTTTTAAAAAAAAAGGTAAGAGTGAAAAAAAACAGAGAAAGCGAGCATGCAAGAGAGTGCATGGGAGAGAAAAAGAAACGGAAGGACGTCGTCCATACATTTCATTCAAACGAGTCAATGACGTACTTAGATTATGGCTTGCCTATGATCTCTTCCATAAAGCATAGTTGTATAATCTGCTAACAAATTTATGATTTCTGGCAATCATACTCTCGTGTATTGCATTAGTAAAATATTTCTGTTCCTTGAAAAGTTACGTTCATATATCTGGCAAGGCAATACAAAGATGTAATCGTTGTAAGATTTTGCTTAATCAAACTTCTCGAAGTACGGATTTAATACCTCATATTTTGTATGTATTATACGCGTAAAATACACTTGTGCTATGCCCTAAAGATTTTAACTCGTTTTCACCGAAGTGAACGCGAGATTACGGTAGGGGTGTGAATTCTCAAGATAAAGATTGGGTGTTGGTCGTACCTTGACACGCGTTAATTGATATTCTGTGAAGTGATAAAGAGGGATATTGAAATAATGATTTACACAATTGCGGCAGGACATATTTTACGGCAGGCCAATAGTCCATATATACGAATTATATTCTCATTATAAAGAATAGAAAATTATTCTCCTGAAAGAATATATATTATTAATTTATCTATGTAATTGTTTTTACTCTCGGATCATTAATTCGCACTTGCGCAAACGATTTTTGATTCATTTTTATTCCTATATCTTCGCGGCAATCTGTATTATTTATTTCCCGAATAGCGAGTAGATAGTATTAGATTTATATAAATTATACCCAACTGTTTTTTCTTTCCTCTTTATTTTTACGTAGTATCTAAATCATTAGCGATACTAGATAGAAAGTTATACTTTATAATTGAACATTATTTCTAATCTCCCTTTTTTCACAGATGTATTACTCAAAATTTATACGCGAGGAAGATTAACGTGTCGTTAATATCAAAGTTTAATAAGAATCTGAATAGAATAGGATATGAAGAAAAATGAATAAGAATTGAAAAATACAATCTATGTTTCTCACGCAATTAAGTTGCTATTAGAACCCGGAAATGTCACGATAACGTATATTCTTGCGGGGCATTTGCAGAGCAAGCAACTAGAAGCATTTAACGTATGTAGAATTAGAGTAAATAATTCTGGAGACGCGATATTTATAGACGGTAGGGTGATAATATTCAATGTATCTGCTCCGTGATAGTTTGATGATCAGAGATATTTTCGGGTTCCGATTAATGACATTTTTTTCACATTTACAAGTTCGTTAATGTTTTCCCTTTTTATACACGTATACATAAATTTCAGTTACATAAAATAGCAACAAGGAATGTGTCTTTGAATTATTGATAAGACATAATCGCCTATGGAATAAGGTGCTGTTGAATAGAGACATTATCTTTTTCAGTCTATTATTAAAGTACATTCGTACCAATGAAAAGAAACATTGACATGATAAAATAAAAAGAAATTATACATTTTTATACCCGATTGTATCTAAATATTTCCACTTACAAGATACATCACTTTAGTCCCACGCCGATTTTTAAGAGACTCTAAAGTGTCGCAGGATAGACAAAAATATTCGACGCGTATTTTTTTATCGGCCATCCTCCACATCTAGGGGGTGAAAATGGTCCTCAAAGTTGAGGGTTGAGGACCATTGAAAGGCACATTTTGCTCGCTCCTGGACACTGACGGACGTTAGTGTAAATATTTGGACGAACAATGTATTTATTTCGTTAATCGATTCCACGATAATATTAGTCTTATAAAAATATTAAATCACTTAAATCTCGCTTATATAATATAGGTACATGAAGTATTTCTTTTATATTTGTAGATTTCGTGAACTGAGAATATTTTTGAAACAGAGTTGTATGTACTTATATACGATACAGTATAAAAATCTAGTAAATGAATAACTTTTAAAAAATATGTCTCTCCTTCGTAAATATCATTTTAAAAATCTCGACTTATTAAGTACAACGTGATATTATTTGTGATCGCCATCTGGTACCAAGAGATTGAGATTGGCTTCTTTAGACGTTGATCCTATATGGGTTTCTTCATCCCCGCGTATCGATAATGCGGTACCCTGAACAAGTGTTTTTCTTTCATCCATCATCGCAGCTTTTGTCCAACTTGAGCTGCGGCATTTTATACAACTATGCATAGGGAATAGGTCTAAACTGACCGTTCTGTTCCCACATTCTCCACATTTGAAGAATCTCTTCACCGCGTCCGCTACTCTCAGTGGATGCTTCTGCTCTTTACATATGTCGGACGCAGAGAATGAAGTGTACTTGCAAGTTAAACATCTCACAGCTTTACAAGCCACCTTAAAAGTGGTCAACATCTTCTCTTCCATTCTTTCCTTCATTTCTAACTTATTGAAATACTTCTCCTCCTCCTGCTCGTAAGACTTCTCGATAAGGTCAGTATGCGCAGATTTAGCTTGCATCATTTCTTTAAATTTGTCCCGTAGCACGTTCGCTTTCTTCGCTTCTTGTTCTTCGCTGCTCTCCGATTCCCTGGGCCGCTTCTTCCCCTTCTCTAGCTTCTCATCTTTATTCAACTTCACTTTGTTCGGGTTATTAGACTTAAGTGTTCCATTCTTTAGTACCCATTTGATAGCATTACTGTTCGCTCTGTTGATATGCTTTTTAGTTATAGGCTCCGACAAATCTATCATTCCTCCGAGGCATCCAACACCTAAATGCGGCTTCGTTAAAACTATTGTCTCTATTATCTTCGGTTTGCCAGACTTTGATGATGGAGATATAATTTTGTCAGTGGCAGACGATTGGGATAAAGCGGCAGCTCGCCAGCCCCTTGATCTATTTATTATTCCGAGGTCCCTTTTTACTTGATCAGTACGTGACTCTTTTATACTACAACTTATATTAGACGGTTTCAAAGTCGTCTGACTACCTGACAATAAAGCTAAACGCTTTGCATCTTTTTCTTCCAACTGTTTACTTTTCACAGCGACAACGGCATGAAATTCTGGCATGCCGCTTTCCAATGGTTTTCTTAGCGGATTTTTCTGCTTCAACATATCTATCGAAAAGTTCTGTGTATTCTTAAACGCTTGCAGGTCTGCCCTTTTAGAGCAGTTTTTGTATTCTCGCTTAACATGGTACACGCAGAATTCGCAACGCCTAATATTCACAATGGCGTTACATGGGTCGCCGTTATTTTTTTTGGATCTACATTTTCCCATGTCTTTGGATCTACCGAGGATCATAATCTTTTGAGGATTGTCCACGGACAATGAGGCCAGGTCGCTATTCTCCCTGGACTCTAGGACCTTGGGATTGAGAACACCTATCACGGTTCCAATATTAGTTTTCCAATGCGTTTTATAAGCACCGCTGAACATAAAGAGGGTCACAGTGTCTATATTCTCAGATAAATCGCTGATTTTCCATATCGAATAAGAGCTTCCTTTCTGAGACGTCTTTGTTAGAGACTTGCTTACTAATACTCCCGCGATTACCCAATCGCTTTCCATTTTATCCGAGGTAATATGATACTTAACTCTCGCTATCGTTACAGGTATTTTGCCATCCATGCGTGCCTTTAATTCAGTCGAAGATACCACTGGGCTGACTATTCTCAATCCAAAGTATGGATCGCTGTACACATCTTTCGATGCGATAATACTGTTACTATTTGTATTTTCATTTGTACTCTGCTTCGTAGCGTTAAAATCGAACGTCTTCCGACTTGGTTCGCGAGGCGGAAGATTGCCTTCATTTTTCGTGGAAGCTTCCTTTTTTAACAAAGATTTTATATCACGCCCGTAATTCGAGTAATTCTGCTCCTCGAAGCAACGTCTATCCTCGTCGTCCGAGGAGTCAAGCGTATCGTCATGAACTTCACTCTTCTTCTGCTGATCGGACGGTTTATTCTCATTGCTTGTCGTAGGCGTACTATCTAAGAAATTGAAATCCAATTCTTTCAGGGTTTCTGCCTTCTTTGGTGGTTCCTGTTTTTCTTCTGCGTCGTCATTAGCTAGAAGATCGGTTAAAATATCACCGAGATCGGAGTCGCTGTCATTATCCATTTTAAAATACCTGCAATTACATTACACGTGAGATGTTACTGATTTTTATGAAATTATTAGCGGTGAAAATCTACTAACTTTCGTTATTTTCTGTCAGTAAAACGTGTTTATGCTTGTCACACAAAAGGAGGATATAACGGTAATAATTAATAAATAAAGGAAACAAAGTTTCTGAAACTTAGTCGTCAGCGTTATCAAGTTCGTCCATCAGTAATCACCAGGATTGCCGCCTGCCGGTCTGCGATCGATTAATCGAAAGATCGATCTTTTGCCCCACGATTTTCGATTTTTTTAATCGATTTTTCAGTATAGATCGATCCTGTGGAATCGATCCTCGGGGATCAGAAATCCTGTTCCAATTCTATATTATTTATACCTAGGTCTTGTGCATACTTCTTTCGTGCATTTCAACTGAATTCAAAAGTAATTTATTGCCTGTTTCTCACTTCGTGATTATACTGCTATGTTTACCGTTTTTTTTTTTTTTTTATATTAAACAGTATTTTGATTTTGTTGCATTGCAAATTGTTGGAAACAGGCAATCTTATACTTCAGGAGGGGAAGACCGCATGTGATGTGTGTAGTGAGCGATTTTATGTGTATGCGTGTTTCCTTTGTTCTATCTACGACGAGAAAAACGTGCGCCTTAAGTTCACTTCCCAGATAGCATGTCTGGTAAAGTGTTAAAAACGTCCAAAAGGCGTTTTAAAGAGGTCTTAAAGACGTCTTGTTACAAATCAAAACGTTCAGACCTAAAATGGACCTAAACTAGACGTCTCTAAGACGAGGTTTGCTATCTGGGTTACGTTCTGTAGTCTGTACAAACTGGTGAGTATATTTGAGCGAACATGTGCTTAATACACATTATTTTTATTTTGTATATTATGTTCATTTATACTAAAATAACTTCCTATTCTTTCGAGTGATGCTCGGGGTGTTTATCTATATAATTAAATCCCTATTTCCTTTCACCTTGTACCAGTAAATGAACACGTGCCAGGGAATGAAAATTTTTGTATTGCACGTGCTGCAAAAATTGTTTGCATATGAAGCAAGAAATTAAAACAAGTCTCTAATTATAATTATGGGACTTAATTATAATTAGGTGTATATTTTAATTACTTACTTTAGTCGTTTTAATAAAAAATGTTCATTTACTGGCACGTGTTCATTTATTGGTACAAGGTGAAAGGAAATAGAGATTTAATTATATAGATAAACATACCGAGCATCACTCTACAGAATACTAACTTATTTTAGTATAAACATAATATACAAGACAATAGTAATATGCGTATTAGGCACGTGTTCATTCAAATATACTTATTTGATACGGGACCTCACACAGCACAACGTCCGGCAAAGTCCCAAAGACGTCTACAGACGTCCCCAAGAAGTCTTTGGGACTTTACCAGACGTGCTATCTGGGTACATATACATAAAGTTGAATTGATTTCTTGAAGATCGATTCTTTACAAGCCGATTTTTCTTGAATCGATTTTTTATCTTACGATTCGAATCGATTTGGAAAATCGATACTTTTCGAAAAAATCGGTAACCCTAACCAGGATACTGATAAGACTTGGTTTCAGCCTTCTTTCCCGCCATTTCAAGCGATCAAGCCATGTTTTCATTGAAACTACATATTTCCGCTTTTTAGGTTAAGGTATTTATTCTCGCTGGGGTTACGTTTTGCCCATTTTTATCACTGCATATTTGCGAGTATATATCTTTTAACAAACTTTTAAAATTCCCTTTTACCGAAAAGAGTGAAAGGTTATATTTTATTTCTCAATCGACATAAAATTGGACAACAGATTTGTAACCAATGAGACAAACCCTCAACTGTTACTCGCGTGTAATTTAAATTATTAATTAATACCCATAATTCCAGAGATAACAAATAATTAATTCAATAAATTCGATTTCAATTTTTACAATGGTAAAGATTTTTATATATACATAGTAAAATATTGAAAGTTGGTGAAAATAAGAAAAGTTCAAATCGCTGAGAAAAAGGAAAATTGCAGCTCAATATTTAATAGAGAAAAACTTTATTGATAAAATTGAGAGCAATTACTTAACCTCAAAATAATATGTTTAATCAATAAAGCTGCAAAATTGCAATAAAGTATAAGATATTATTTTCATATACAGGTTCGCAAAGTAATTGGTAAAGTAATACTGTCAAATTCTGAAAAATTTAGTTTCCCTGAATAAAGCGTGGACGATGGATCCCATTCATAACATTAGCATAAAAGCTGGACGAATCGCTACAAAATACGCAAGCTCATTAAACGTACGTAACGAAGGGTCCAGCTTTATTTATACATATGTATATCGTTTAACGATTTCTCCAGCGCGAAGCTTGTCTTCCCACCAATCCGCTCCGCGAAAATCGATCGGTCTTGTAAAATATTTACTTGGGACGTTGCAGTCGACCTAGCGGAATGACTTCTGCGGAGGCGGACATGGTACCGAAACCTCCCTGTAGATGGATTTACAACACATTTCTTATTCCTTCTTTCATTTATGAGGACCGGTACGTGGAATCGTGGAATATCTTACCCCTCAACTCGTTGCACTTGTTATTATTTCCATCTATATTCCTCTGCGGCATGAGATACGAAAACAATGTTTAAAAATTATAAAACATTCTTAAACTAACCTAGAATCCCCTCGTATATTTTATATGTGTACCATGGGAACCATTGAAGGTATTTAAATTGAATTAAACACCAGGTTAGGTTCATTTCGAAAACGTACCTACATTCTTGTCTGCACGCACGATTATCGAGCGAAGTAAATAGCAGGTTCGCTTTAAATTTGCGCCGCAGCAATCGTAGCGTGCAAGTCATTTCGAATACTTTACATAAGCATACATCTGCTGAAGTAGTTGTATTTAATTGTCGCGCCTTCGTGATTATACATTGGAGGTTGCATAAAATGCCCCGCCATGTTCTTCGCTTGAACGAATGGGAAACGGTGGGTCATTAAAAGAATGATTTAAAAAGTATTAGAATTAGTACAAGAATATTTAAATAATTAAGTAAACTGCGTGTATGCACTAGCAGAGAATTGCAAAACTTAGGTTTCGCCGTTTTCGATGGCCAGGGAGCGTGTGTATACTGTTACACTACTTGCTGCCGTGGAACCCTCGATCGATTCGAGCAATATGCCATCAATAAAACATTCTCTTCGCTGCACCGTACTGTCTATCGAACTTACTATCATATCTACTTTCTACAGCGAATCCAGAAAGTGTCTGCGCGGTCTGCTTGAAGTTTTGTAACGTTGTGTAGTCTTAACACGAAAGTAAATACGTGAAGGGAGTTTAAATCAATTAAAGAACTATATAATGGAATATCGTTTATTAATTAACGAGCAAACTGAAGGCGTGAAGTCATTTATGAAGAATTAGGCCAGGGAAGTGTCTATTCGTGTCAAGTTTGCTGCAGTTAGTTGAAGGCATTTTAAATAACTAACGATGAATTTACTAACTAGAAGGATTTTTCGCACTAGTTTTTCCATTCGGTTAAAAGGACGCAAGGCAGTTTTTATTTCTGCGGTAATATAACTTACTAGACTGAGGAAAATTTTTTAAAAGTGTTTCTGTTGTTAATGGTCTAATGTTGTCACTGCGCTGCGGAAATGTTAGTGTACGAAAAAAAGAGAGGATCCTTGAGAAGCACGCTTTGTGTAAGTCGTCCATCTGCTTTCTACGGGCTAGGCAGTTTCACGAGACCTGGTTTGAAATAATCCGCGACACGAGCACCAGTAGCATCCTCCACCTGCTAATCTCGAGGAAAGCTGCACGTTCCAAACGGCTTCCACCTGTTAGTCACGGGGAAAGCGTATGGTTACGGAGTTTTTCGAGTAGAACGGACTAACACGCATAGCTCTCTCTTTTTCCCGTTCCGTCGAGGGCTCGATACCATCTGCACCCCGTGGAAAATGCACATGTCCACGAAAAAATATAAGCGGGCTACTGCATTTCCATTCGCGCGATAGTTGCCAGGCAACATTTTACACGTTGGTATTAACGGTATCAGAAATGAGGCATTGCGAGTAAAAACGAAAAAATAATTCTTCCTATTTTATATACATTATTGCTACTTACTTAATTTCGCAAAAAATGTGGTTTAGTCTGTTTTTGCTTTCAATTAGTGGGACACCCAGAGAGGGGGGGAGGGCGAGGGGTCCTGGTACCCCCAAAGAAAAAGGAAAAAGGAGATTAATGTAACCAGGACTGAAGTAATTCAAGAGCTTTGTAAAAAGAAGAGAAAACTGGATTTTATTCTTTAAATAAATTTTGTAGTCGCTTGATGAATTTTATTGAATTTGCATTAAAAGTATTTTCATCTCTTCAATTCGAGCTCTCCAAGATTCAATCCTGAGTGCGCCACTGCTCTCAATATCAGAAATATCTGAAATATCTCATAATGATGAATTTGGATTTGCATAAGGGAGAAAGATAGAATTACATTATACTTTTAATCATTATTATAATACGTGACATCATCTGTGAGATTCCCCCATTAAAAGTAACGAACATGTCCACCTTCTAGTGCTCGATGGCTGGCTCCATGCGATTTACGTGCTCGATCAACCAAACCCTGACATATTAATGAATCGAGCGAATAAACGAGCGTTATTAATTGCAACAGAAATCAACGTTTGCGCGTATAAATATTTATTACAACATCCATGTTTCTCTGGTAGATATCGATTTATGCAGTGCAAAACAGCCCAAGGATATTGCCCAAACACTGAAAGGCGCCCCGCTATCCATAGCAACGTGGTTGTCAACACAATTTCCACGAAGTTGCGCGTTCCCCGGAATTGAAAGAAGCGCACGGAGACGAGCCCAAAGAATCCTTCGTTTTTTTTCTCTCTCTCTCTCCCCTCCCCCGTCCCCGTAACGAACTCGGCGATGCCTCCGTTTGATAGAGCTCAGTTTCCTCGGGCCGGAGTCGCCCGTCAGCGTCGTCAGAGGAAAAGGTAAGAGAACAGAGGAGGGAGGTCGAGATCCCCCTTTAGCGAGCGTGCCTTGCCCCTTGACCCCCTCGTCGTACCTCGTGCGTGACCCCCACCCCCGTGCCACCTACTCAGCTACCCCGACCCAGTGGCCCGCGGGCCACCCCACCGCGCGCCCCACCCCTGCGCCAACCCCGCGCGCGCACCCGTTTCGAGCGCGGCGCTCGCTCGCGGTCCGTCAGTCTATCGGCAACCTGCGTACCAGTCGCGTCGCAGTGCTTACGTAACAATATTATTATTATTCTTACTTGCCTAGCCGGTGTGTTGTTCATTTCGAATCGCGCCCCGCCGTTTTTTCGGTTTCTATCGATCGACCCGTACTCCCGCCCTCTCGGTCTCCTCGGTTAAGGAAAAAGGAAAAGGAAAAAAGGGGGAAAAATACAGAGGAGAATAAATCGGTCGCGCGACGTTATTCTACGGTAATTTTTGTCTAAACACATACCACACACAGAAACACACGCATACACACAGACGGGCGTTACACGCGTGTAACAGTAATTATACACGCGGCGCGCTCGCGATAAAACGCGCTCCTTTCCGTCTCCCGCGAATCGCCGCCGTAACCTCTACGCCGCCGTGGATACTTCCGGATCTCGTCGCTTACGTCGCCCATCGATACCACGTCTGGCGATCGGTCGTCGTCGAGCGTGACACATGTCAAGAGAGAAGAATCGCGCCTGAAGGCTCTCGCAGGGGCTTATCCACCGCTAGATGAAACAAGTGTCGTCGACGAGCCGCCACTGTAGAGCACGTTCTCTGGGTTCGGCCCTCCTCCACGGGCACGGTGTATCGATTGCTCTAAAATAGACGCGTGGGAACACCTGCAGGCTACATACACACGTTCTACCTATTGCTCGGACTGTCTCCCTCTCTCTCTCTCTCTCTCTTGCTCTCTTCCCTGCCCCCTGCACCTGTCTCTCTCTCCCTTTCTAGCGGTCTCTCTCTCTCTTACTTTCTCTCCGCATTGGTCTTTCCTGACGCCCTTGCAGCGCGTGACAGGTGCATCGAGAGGAACGGTAGCAGCAGCGCGCTGTTGTAGGGCTGGAGGAGGTGGAGGTGGTGGCGGTGGAGGCGGAGAAGCAGGCAGCGAAGAAGAAACGTAACAGGAAGCGGAAGAAGAAGTGAATCAACGAGCAGAGTGAGACAGAAAGAGGGGGAGAGAGAGATTGAGAGAGAGAGAGAGAAAGAGAGAGAGAGCGAGAGAGTTAGGGAGAGAGGCAAACAGTCAGACAGAACGTGAGAAAGAGAGGAAGGAAGGAAGGAAGGACAGCAGGAGGAAAGGAGAGGAAGGAAAGGTGGAGAGGAGGAAGGGAAGGCGATACGCCTGGTTTTCTCGCTAGAAAAGGGTTATCCCCAGTGATACGTCCTGGAGGCTCCTGTCCTCTTCGCCGGTACAACCATAACGCCGCCCGCTTTAAAACGCCCGAGGCGGGATACGGTGGACTCATCGCCGCCACCCGCTCGAACCGCTGCACCCGGAAACCCCGGACCATCCAGCAAACTCGCTTGCATCATGGACGCGCCGCTCTCTCAGAGTATGGACTCCGTCAACACGGTGGCCACCGGCGAGGACGAGGTGAGCGATATAACACAACCGTTACTATTTACATATCATACGTGGCGCATACGCGAGGTACGCAATACGCATTACGCATCGCCCTCTCTACATGCAACCCCCGTCGCCGCGATCGTTCCTCTCCTTTTCACCCTTCTACCATTCGCCCGCCCGTGTACACATGCGCGCGTCCATACGCTCGCACGGACAGACATCCGCGACATCCTTCCTTCCTTCCTTCCCGATCAACTTACTTCGCTCACCCTTCGTCCCACTCCCACGCTCGCCATATTGCCTGTTTCTTCTCGCGCTCTCTCCGCTCGCGCGGCCCCCCTCCCCTCACTCTCTCTTCCTTCCTCTGTTCCCCTCTCGCTCGCTCGCGCCGCTTCCGTGCCCGTTCCTCGTCTAGCTTCACGGGTCGCGCACGTCACGGGGCACGCAGGCGCGCCGGGCGCCGCGCACCTACCTTGCGTTACTTGCCTGTCGCTGCTGGCTCTTTCTCTCTCTCTCTCTTTCCTGCGCGCAACACACACATCCACGCATCAAGGTACATAAGCACGCGCGTGTCCCCCCGACCGTGTGTACGTACGGGTGTGCGGCGAGCGGAGCGACGGCAGAGAAGGCGGGAATTCGATCGTGCGGCACCAGCAGCGTGCCGCAGGTGACTCGTTTCCACTCGTCCGCTCGATCGGGGACGGTTGGCTGGCTGGCTGGCTAGCCTGGTTATAGCAGCCTGGCGACTTCCTTCCTCGCTGGCGAGCACCTGAGAGAGTGACGCGCCTCGCCAGACCATGCTTGTTATTGATTTTTCCGCAACACGAGAGCCGCGCCGTGGGCTCTCGCTGTTGTGCCCTGCGTGTCACATCATATGCCGGTGGATTACGCGCGTTCGCGTACACGGCACCGCGCGAACCGCTCGACTTTAACTCCTTGCCGCATGGCCTGCCATACAGGGTGTCCCGCGACGTACGCGACAGAACTTTTCCAATATCTCTGCTAGGTCACTACGAATCGATACTGCACATGTGCCATGGGGATTTAATTTCTTCCTCCCTGAGATGAACGCTAATCAGTTTCTTCCCTCACCTGACGAAAACCATCACACCTATAAATATCCAAAAATACGTAGCAAAACTCGAAAGTGAAGGGAGAGGAATTTAAGGAAATGTTTTATTAAACTAGTTACACGAGGCACAAAGTCACTGGTATCTTTAGTGTCATGGAATTGCTCGTGGGCTGAACTAGATCTCTGTTGAACCTTCTCTGAACCGGGATAGGAATTAACAAGAAAAGCTGAAGAAGTTAATTTCGAAAGAATCATAATATTAGAGAGAGATAAATTTTAAAACTTCATTATTAGACGCCCTTTTGAATATACATAAAATTCCAATGTGGTATTGATTGGTGTAACAACCTAGGATGCTCGTGCACAAGTGCGGAGCAAATATATGAGCGACAGTGTAAGTCGAAGTTACCCGCGTGTACATCGTTTCCGGTGTACCGCTCATCGTCCGAGGTTAAACCTCTCTAACGCGATTCGCGCTTGTCCTCCCTCGTAATACTCTTCGCAGATCGTTCAACCCGGCTTTATCAGCCCGCCACCTGCTTCGCCGAATTCCCGATCAACTTTCCCGATCCCGGGATCCATTCTAGGCCCTGTCCCTCGTACTAGCCCTCGGTAGCGCTTGCTCAAAGTGTCCTGCCTTTTAATCTGGAGCACGCCCCGGGGAAGCGTATTGAAGATCGTTCGATCCACAAGCCGAGATAGAATAAACCGCGCTGCCAACATAGCAGGAGGGTCGGTTAACACTTCATCGTCCAGCTATGGAATATTCTGTACTCCTAGCACTGATGACTATCCGTCGATCATGAATTATTGCGCGCGCTCGATGTTGCTGATGTATTCGTGCATTCTGTAGCGTGGCATTCCGCAGAGATATGTTCTTCGAATACTAGCGCATACCGATGATTTGCTAACGAATTTGATGTACTTAGCAGTGGAATTAATTTACATAGTAGATTTATTTTTAATAGAATTTTAACACAATGATAGGGTGAATTGACCAGTGACTGAACAGCTAAGCGTTTTTCTCAGTTTCAAATGACGATAAAAATTAAATAATGTCCTAATTTATTAATGGAACAAGAATTTGTAACAGAATAGGATTTAAAAATTTCTAAAAAAATTGCTTGTGCTTTTTTACTTGAACGGTGTCTGAAATAAATCATAAAAATGTAATCAATGTCCAATATACTAGTGAATGAACAAAATACCCAATACATGAACTTCTTGTACCCAGTGAATGAACACAAAGAATAATACTTCATTTTCCGACGAGAAATCGCTGAAAACGCTACAAAAGTAGAAGGGAAATTAAGTTAGGGACCTAACATAAGAATATAAAAATATAATCTATATATTATAATCATAGGAACTTGACAAATTTATTTATATCAGAACACAGTTTACACAATATAATGGTTAACTGTCATCGTACGTGTTTTTTTACTAGGTTTCTCGCCGTGAATGGCAGCACCCGAAACCACAAATCAAAAAAATTAATAAGCGACCAAGACGTTCATAGATTCAAAAAATATTTATATCGACGTTATCTCGATAAATTTTCCTTCATTCTAAATATAAGATCATTGTTTTGAACGAAATAGTATTCTTGTTATACACGAAAAAAGTAAATTTGTTCATTCACTGGTCAATTCACCCTAGATGCTATAATATTTGCAGTGTTTGGACGAAGAGTAGCGCACGATTATTTGTAGAATCTAGTTTCTTCTCGCTGTGACTTGAAATCCAGGCTCTGCCTCTCACGATCCCCGCGATAAGTTATCCCGGATGAAATTGAAGCGATGATCTCGAATCGGTCACGCTCGCGCTCACGTTCGATTCTGGAGCGCAGAGCGCGGCCGCGATTCCACCACGGAGAAAATCGTGATTTTTCTCGCTCGACCGGCTCTCTGGTGGCTTGTCATCTGGATCAGGAAGAGTGATCTATCGAACGGGAACGGGCGACTCGGGCAGAAAATCTTGGCCATCGTTTTGCTCGATTTCCTTTTACGATTCTCTTCCGCGCACGCTCTTCCGCATTGCCAGCGGACAGAAACGCCTCGGCTTTCGACCGGGCGTTATTCTGACGATTACCTACTATATGTATAAAGATCGACAGGTCCGCGAACTTGTCGATATTATTGCCTAAAAGCCGATCTCGGGTATCATCGATGTTATTACTTGAACGTGAAGAGAATAATTTACAAGTACGGAGGGTGCGAATAAGGTGTGGGATTAATTTTAGGGGTTGATAGTGGTAGTTGAAAGAAATGAGAAGTTATACTATAATAGGGTGAACTGCACTAATGCTGGCACTGCACTAATCATTGGCATTCCTGATTAAAAAGCCAAATATTAAGAAGTACAAGCTTAGAAAGTACTTTTTTACAATTTCTTATTTTCCTTTCACTACAACACTGCAAAGTCCAGTAGTTGAAACACATATTTTACATCTCGCAACACCACGAAGTGGGACAAGGGCCTGAGTTTTAGGCGTTTTCTTAAAATTGTGATAAGGGCTAGGTAAATATATTTTGTCGCTTTATAAATAAGTAATGGATTTAAATACAGATGTACTGAGTGGTGTAGGTATTTAATAGTGAATGGAATGGTCTGTTTAAACACTTTAAACTTCGTTTTTAACTACATATGTTTTTTTATATAGGGTAGATGTCCCTGTTACTGTCAGTGTCCCTATTACTGCCACTTTATTTATTTTGCTTAATAAAAATGTAACGTATAAAGAATAGTGTACAACAATAATATTATTATTAAATTGGGACTGTTCTTCTCAATAATATTTTGGGATATTATTGTTGTACAATATTCTTTATATGTTACATTTTTATTAAGCAAAATAAATAAAGTGGCAGTAATAGGGACATCTACCCTAACTTCACATTTTAGGGTGCCAATTATTCTACTTTTATGCCTGTTTTTGTTTTGCATTGAATATTTCTAAAATAAAAGACTTAATAGGTACTCAAGATGTTTCATTTTAATGAGAAATCCATAATCATTGACAATAACTGAAAATTAAGACCATATAAAAACTTCACAAAAATATAGACATTTAAATTGGAATTTCCGCTTAGGATGCCAAACATTGTACAGTTTACCCTAATACTAGTTATATTATATTTCTATTATTCCTTATTAAATTCTATTTTTACTTTTCTTTATAAATAAATGCTACTCCTATTATTCCAACCGATATGCTCTTTTATTAATTTCCCCAAAAAGCATGGTGGCTCTATGGAAATTTCAGGCAGTGTATTCAATTTTTCAATGAGCATGGCGAACAACGTATCGACACAATGTTTATCAGGATATCTATTCAAACGAATACCCATAATTTTTAGGACTCGCGCTATAAAATTGTATTCTACAAATTTCCAAGATTTTTCTGCCTTCCAATATCCAATATGCTTACAATTTATCTACACCTTGCGTCAGGGCCGGCCTTCCTTATAAAGGGCCCGGGCATTTAGAGCGTGAAATTCAAGTGATTTTATAAAATTAAATCAATTTTAATTGAATAAAAATTTTCCGTTATCCTTTTCCCTTTTCTTTATTCTTCCCTTTTCTGATTCCCCTATCTTGCACCCTCTGAGCCTCCCTGTGGACGACCTTGCCCTGCGAAGAATAACATATCAGTGTCAAAAAGAAAATTAAGAGACTTTATTCAGAGCCGTTGAATTCGCGGTGCACATAACAGAAATGTTTGCCAGCGAGTCAACGCGCGCGTGTCTAGTTTCCAGCATAATAATTGCGAGCAGAACGCGAAGCCTGCATGGGAACGTTTAAGCGATCATTAATTAGCCGAGGCCGTCAGAATCCGAGAATTAGACAATCTCCCCTACCAAGGAGGAGAGCACGCTCGTGCCGAGCCGTCGGTGTCTGTCCATCTGTAAATACTTTTTCTACGTTATTTCTAAGCTCATTCTGGGACTCCCACGTAGCTCGGGGCCGCTGTTCCAATTCTCCACCGCGGAATTCAAGTTCCTCCGCGTTTCCGCCCGGTGTCCCCGTTCGCCGCGTCGAAAATACGGCCGCGTAATAAAAATTATACACCCCGGCGGTCGGGCGCGGAGAGTTCGTAATTAAAATTTAGCCGCCGATCTTGAGATAAAAAGCGTGTACAGGAGGGCGCGGATTTTTTTTTTCGGGAGTTGCACAATTTCTCTGCCTCTCCCTCTGTTCGCCTCTCCGCGGCGCTTCCTCCACTTGTTTTGCTGCCTGTTTGCCTCCCCTCGGCCGCACTGTCCCCGTGCGTGCAGTGTGCTGCGCGCTGCCTGTTCGGAGAAAGCGACGAGAGGAAAATTTAATTCTAGCAACACCGGCGGATAAAAACATATCTGTTGCGTGATGAGTCCAAGCGCGTGCGCAGGAATGTAACGAGGGTGCGCTTTTGCATTTCCCACGACTCTTTCATGGCGCAAAGCCGCGAATGGGCTCTGCTTCTCTGTGTTTCTTCCCCGATTCGTTATGGAACGGGGTAACGCGCGATTAGCCTCGGATTTCTGGCCAGCTTGCACAGACGGAAAGGGGAAGACAAGCAATTAGCGAGAATAATAACGGGGGGAATTATCGCGGAGGGCGGGGCACGATTAAAATTTCGAAATTAATGCGCTTGCATGACTACTTTGAGTTTGAAGGGGAAGTGGGGTGGTTGTAAAAGTTGTTCGATTGGGGGGGAATCATTTTTCACGGAGTCATTGTTTCTGGGTTATTAAGGTGATTCGTGCTGGTTCTTTTTCTTTTGTAACTATAAAGTACTTTATTCAATTGTGAAATATTGACGGGTAATATGTTAGCATTTATTACCATTAATTAAGACCAGAAACGAGGACTTTGCAGTAAAAGGAGTGTAGCTCTATTTTTGACAGTTTTTGAGTTATGATTTTCTGTGTAATATACGTTTCATGCAAATTCGATAACAAATGAGTGATTTACCTATTGCCAAGTTTGCACCTGCACTCGTTACTGTTTCGTGCAATATTTTCGTTTGGGCAGTTGAAGATTTGACAAATTCGACCAAAATAGAAATAAAAACTTATCAACTCAATAACTGGAATACCGTAAACTGGGCGAACATTGGCAGGTTTTTGAAACATATTATCTAATGTAAAAATTAACATGTTTACATTTGCTTTAAGTATCCTATCATGATATTGCATCTTTTGTGATTGTACTAATAGTGTCAAAATGCATATAATTTGTGACCTTTCCTTCTTTAATACTAAAAGTTTTAAATAGTGTAAATTGAATTTCGACCATAAATTTTTAAAAGAGATGGTTCGGTCTTTTTTTAAAAAATTTTAATTAAATCAAAGCTGTTTTGCACTTTTTGAACATTTTATCAATTTCCAACGTTTCGATCACTGATTCTGACCATTATCAAGGAAAGTTTAGATAAAAGGAAAATTAAGTCACCAGTCAACTGACTCGCGTGTCGCATGTTCCTTTCGAACGTGTGATTTGTTTCAATAGCCCACCCAGTATTTTTCCTTTTATCTAAACTTTTCTTGATAATGGACAGAATCAGTGACCGAAACGTTGGAAATTGATAAAATGTTCAAAAAGTGCAAAACAGCTTTGATTTAATTAAATTTTTTAAAAAAAGACCGAACCAGTGCACTAAAAGTTTTACTAATCTGAGGTCCGGTGTATGCCAATGTTACCCCGCGCTGCCAACGTTCCCCCAGTTTATGGTAACTAGGGAGTTCCTTATTTAATATTAAGTCAAAGCAATAATTATATAAATACTTTTTAATTACGTAGCTGCGTCCCTCTTGCTGCACGGTCCTCAAATAAAGTTTCCTTTACACTTCTGCCCTACTTTTCTCTACACCACAGTCTCCAACCCCAACACAGCGAGACATAATCTCAATCCCCAAAAATGTACAAAAAATCCAAGTCCACCTATTTAGTGCCGTTTACAAATAGCAGTTCGTGGATAGTGAAATCGTGCTCTCCGCATCGATCAGGCGATTAAGCTCGTCGGAACGAGCCCTCCACCCTTGATCGCGCGGATATTAGAGAGAGCAAGATGGACGGGCGAACTTTGAGCCTCGTTCGCGGTCAATTAGCTCGAGCGGGGCTCGTTGGACTTCTCAATGACTGGCAGACGGACCGGCGGCGTTGAAAACAACGGTTTAATTTTTGCAGGGGTAGAGGGGAGCGTAGAAGTTCAAGGGTCGTTGGAATTATTTTAATGCCCCCGCGCTCGGTGGACCGCAAGCCCCGCTCGGACAGCCGACATTTGCATATCGCGAGCGATTTCCCGTCAAACATCGCTCTAACGCTAAAAGCCCCTAAGGTCGGTATCATATATATTGGCCGGTGAGTTTCGGAGGGGTATTCTCCCACCACACCGTTTGTTTGCCTCGGTGCTCCTTTTCTCAACGTTTCCTGACTCGCTCTCGTTCCATCGCGCTCTCGCCTTCACAGAACAAGAGTGAGCCAGAAGTGGTGGGGATAGTGCCAAGATTCTGACGTGTAGACCAAACCGAGATGTCACCGTCGAAATACACACATCAGAATAGGTGTGCGTTAGCAACGAAAAAATTCAGAAACTTTATTGGTTAGAACATATTGGTTAGAACTACGCATAGCTTCGCAACGCACACAACTATTACGTTAAGGATAAATAACAGCCAACCGGCTAGGTTCAGGCGGAGCCGAGCAGTGTTCCCTTTACCCCACCATACCCTGCGAGGGCCATGCAACTCCAACTGACAAATCAGCGATCGTCAGATGGTGGTGGCTGATTTCTCCTCGATCGCTGCTCGCGAAACCGAATTCACCGGCCAATATATTTGATACCGACCTTAGTTTCCCAGTGAAAACTGTGCGCCGCGTGTCTCTGCGGCGAACTTTATCAATTGTTCGCGGGAGAATCGGTCGAACGAGCACGCGACGGGGGCCTTCGTGGGACATCCGCGGGGCAGGGCTCGCGACGCCGCTATTGCCAGTTGGAACGTTGTTCCTACGAAATGAAAAATTTCTATCGCCCAGGATTGCGTAACGCGGAGCCGACTGTGGCAACGATCGGAAACGCTTTCGAGGTTTTCCACGCTCTGATTCATTTTTTTTTCATTCCTCTACTGCTCCCCCCCGCCGATCTTTTTCATTATGTAGGTACACACCTAGCTGCGAGTGTGGATGGCTTCTGATACACGCCGTGAACGAAACAGAGGGAATTAATTTTCTACTCTGTCGGCGGCACGATAAAATGGAAATTGTTGTTTCGTAACACGCTTCTTCTTACTGTTCGCCGGCCGTGGAAACGGTAAAACTCGATTCCAAAAGCGATACCCGGCTCCCGCGTTTATTAAAATTGCGTGTGGAAATATTGCGCGCCGCTTTCTGTTCGATGGAACAGATTAATGTGTTGGAGAATTTAAATCGCGAAGTGGGCGAGGTAATGTTCGCGGAGGGTGGTCGAGGAGTGAACGTTGTGATGAAGCTTTTCCATGGGATTTCTGCGGAGTAGAGTACGATCGGATGCATAAAATATCAATCGGAATTTATACTGAAGCACAGTCATTAGATGTGTACGTGGGTTTATCAAAGCGCGCAGAGACGGATTTGGATTTGTGGACTTGGAAGGGATGAGTATTTTTATAAATATATAAAGTCGAGACACTCGGAATCAATGATGGGGAGTTCGTAGGAGAAAAAGTAGGTACGGGATTGTAGAGATGTTAAACCCGAAGATGTTTTGGAACTCTTAAGGGGTCAGTCCACTGATGGTTTGATAAATGAAGCTATTTTTCAAGATTTTTTTCTACGTCAATATAACATATAATGCAATAAATCTTTTTGGTATTTATGAAGCTACTCTTGTATTATACACAAAAATTTAAAAGAATTTTTTCAATTTGTTTTAAAACTTTAAACGGGATTATCTCAAAACAACATTTTTTCAACTGGTGCAGGTGATTGCAAAAAACTATTTGACCAATCTGTCTGAAATTTTTACATGTTATTCAGCATATCAGTGGCTATTGCCGGGACTACGGAAACCTTTTTCGATTAATCATTTCATACTTTTTACAAGGAAAAATGATTGAAAAATTCGACGTATTAAGACGCTTAAACTTCAAACCTCCGCCATTTTGTTAATTTTTTATTAATAAAAATAATCCTAGTTCCGGCGATAACCACACTCATAATGAATACAACACACTTTGAATTTTTTGTTACAAATGCATTCACATCAGTACGATATATATTTAAAAACAAACTGTTAAAAATTTAAAATAGATTTATTTTATACTGTCAATGAGTGTATTAATAAGTAGACAATACATTATTTACGTTGAACATTCCGTTTACTAAAAAAGTAAATGTCCTTGTGTTAAACACTTTTTAGACTGTGTTTGTACAACATTGAAAATAATTTTCTTTTTTTTTCATATTCCATCTAGTAGCTACCTACTGTCTATTGGTAGCTGTGACTGTCTGGTGATACAAACATCTACGGAATTTATAACGCCTTGTTGAAATCAACAAACCAAAAAACGTCTTTAAGTTTAGAATATTTTTCATGGAAACATCTATGGTCATAGCAAACTATTGTAATATCATGTTTTGGCAGACGTTTGAACCACAAACTTAAAAAAAACGAGCAATTGTACGCAGGAAAATGTTTATAAAAAGAAGAAGATTGGTCGAAATGTTACCAAAACAATTTATTATCTTCAATGACGTACAAATACAGCCTAAAAAGTTTTTTTAACACTATGATGTTTACCTACTTTTTTTTAAAATAAACTTCTAAAAACTACCTCGATCTTAGAAACTGGATCTCAGATTTCTAGTGCGAATGAACTTCGAAATGTAGAACTCCTAAGGGACTCGAGTCCTCAGAGTCCTGGGTTCTAAAGTCCAAAACGTCACGGTTCCCATACCGTATTTTCCGCGTTCTACAAATTTGAAGTCACCTTTACTGCCTTTTACAATCTCAGGATTGCCTTTTTCGTATCCAGAGCTGCCTCTTTCGAGTCCTCCGAGTCTAGAGTTACCTTTCCCATGTTCTATGCGATTCTAGATTTCACCTTCAGGATTTCACGAGTTAGAGCTCAACGTTGTCATATACAACGAAACACAAGAGTCGTCTTTCCCTGCTTCTACGTGTCTATGAAACTTTTCTTCTACGCGTACAAAGTTATCAAGTTCCGCGAGTCTAGAATCGTCTTCTTTAGGCTGCACAAATTAAAAGTTGCCGTTATCAAGTTCCTCGAGTTAGGAGGTGGCGCCACTATTAGGTTCTCTCTTTTCCTTTGCACAACTCAGAAGTCATTCCATCGAATTCTCGAATCAGCTCGGAATTAGTCGTTCCACTCCCAGGAGGCTGAGATCCACGATCGTCCTCTTCTGCATTATCATCTAAGTAGACTTAAAACTAGTTCCGCCGCTCATAAAACAGTAAACCACAAAACAGAGCATTAACTAAATAAAAAATTATTTAAATAACGGATCAAATAAAAGTTAAGTACTTTAACTTTAGATTATTTGACGAATAAAGTTAATTCATTTATTCGACGAATAAAGTTAATTCATTTATTCGACGAATAAAGTTAATTCATTTATTCGACGAATAAAGTGAACTCAAATTAACCTAACCCATTTTTTAAAGCTTTTATCCAATATTCAAAATTTTTATTCAAATAAAATTGTTGCCAATCTCTGCCACAAAATACAAATTTCTCTCGTCCGTCACGACAATTCAATTTCCACTCCCCTTCTTCACAACGCACAGTGGTCTGGGGATATCTATATTTAGCGGCCAAAATTCTGATCTTTCTGAAACTTGGTGATTAAGGGTTTTTGAGGTCGCTGATAACGAATTTGGCATCAAAAATTTAAAATTCAAAATGGCGGATCAATGTGGCGCGCATTGTGGTCTGGAGAGCGGTATTTTATAGCCAAAATTAAAAATCATAGCCGTACTAGAGAAAAAAATAAGGAAAAGTATCAGTTCTAACATTATCTTTTACTTAAAAAAATAAAATATTAAAAATACACGCGTCCGGGAAGTCCAAATACCTCGAGCGTCATTTCTAAAAGTCTGCATAAAATTGAAACTTGCAGGAGATTGCACTTGAAATTTACATGCTCTTGTTAACAATTGTGTAAGCTTTCATGTAAAAAAAGTCCGATGTTAATCTCGCTTAATCCTTTTCTTATAAGTCTTCTCAAAGTTTAAATTCATATAAACAATGCACTATTTGTTCATACACTAAAAAATGCCCATGACACATATAAATAACTGAAATATACTTCCTTACCTATATAACTGTATGATATAAACACGTATTTTGATGTTCTATAATGAGTAATTAAAACAATTAGATTCCCATAAAATTTGATGATTTTGTCTTTGTAATATTACATCTAATCAAAGAATCATCTGAAAAGGGAAAGCTATACGGATTTAGAAGCTCTGGAGGGTTGTCAATTCGTAAAAAAAAATGACATTGTAAAGTTGAAGTTGAGAAATTGAATTTTGGCCACCATCCGGACCACTGTGCAACGCTTCGAAAAAAACACCATAAACAACTGTTCAACTCCCATCCCCCATCTGGACGCTTAAAACTCCTCCACACTCCCATTTCAATCACTCGGAACTTTCCCGAATCATATCCCGCAAACTTCGCCGCGCCCTTCATACGTATTCCATAGAAACAGGCGTAGCTATATATATATATACCCCAAGTTCCCGAAGCCAAGAAATTTCCCTACGCCCCGTGAAATCACCAAGTTTTCCAGCGTTCCCACGAGAGCGGCGCTTTCTAGCGGGCTTCGGGATTCTTCGAGGAATCCAAGGAACTCCCGCTCCTTTCGCAGGCATTCCGAAAACCGTGCGAGGCGCTGGAGCCGATAAGCGAGTTGCCCCTCTGCGCCGTAAAAACGCGCCGCGACTGACGACTGTGTCCGCGATGCGCGTTTAGTCGTGCGGGCCGGCGCGCTTGGCTTTCAGTTAATTTGAATGCATTAACGTTTACCTCTGAGAATGGCCCCACGGTTGCATGTTGTGTTACGCGCGTAAATTAATACGCGCCGGTGGGGCAAAGAGGGATGGAAAAGTATGGCTGTTCATATACAGAGGGAGAGAGGGGGGAGAGGGTCGGGGGTGGAATCAGTGAACGGGGCTCTCCTTCTCTTTATGCACGCACCTGCACACATCAATGAAAGTTAACGCACATAACGCGGCACCGCGGCGAGCAACCCGCCGCTAAGGGGATAATGCCGTTACGCTCGTGCTCGATAGCCGTTTGCCCAGTGAATCCGAAATATCTTTGTCGATTTTTTCACGGGCCGGTGGAACGTTCACGGAGTCTCGCACTCACCGTAGAAACGGCACCTGCGCACGGATCCCGGTGATTATAGTCGGCGCGTGGTGTTGCGCTCGCGGACCAAAGAGCCTCGACGCGATCTCTTGGCTGACGCGCTTCGGGTAGGATTCTGGTTCGAGGTAGATGCGGGGTGCGAGTGGAAGGTATAGGTAGCCGAGGGAAGATTAGCGAGCTCGTAAATTATACCGACGACCGGCGGCACCGAGCCATCAGTCTACATCTAGCGGCTCTGATTGAGGCTTCGAGTTTCGAGTCGTTATCGCCCCATATTTCGGCGAAATCGTTTGTGACGGTTTCCGAGGTATGGGTCTTTCAACGCTCCACTGAGTTCACGGCATCGCTGCGTGATCGGTTTAACCCTCTGACGTGCAAGCGTCTCACAGGGTTGGTACGCCTTCAAGCTGCGAAGTGATTAAGTCGAAGAAGCTAAAAGAAGCGAGGGAAACAGTGTTTCTCTGACTTTATTCCGCTGATTGAGAAATGGAACTAGTAACAAATTTGTTAAAAAAGTATTGAGCAGTTGTCCCCGGTGGACTCGAAAATATACACGGTGGTGGACAAAAGAAAGTTTGCATTTAAAACAGAATAACTTTTTTAAAATTCGTCCAAACGATTTGGATTTTTTTGAGACGCTAGAAGGATTACTTTACTAATTAACGTGATTCGTTGTGTTGGAAAAAATTGTAATTCGTCGGAATAGAGAAAAAAAATAGAGAAGGTCGTTTTTACGACTTTTTTATCCGAGCCTGTGATGAAATTTAATAAATTTTTAGTTTCACAGTTTTAATGGCTGTAAATATTCTTAGGTACGTCCGCCACTGTATACTTACGTTAACTTCATGGTCATACGGGGTGTATTGTACCCCAAGAGCAATTTTCGATTTGAAATGTCGCACCTTTATGTCTTCCAAAGGGGATTTATCGCAAAAAAGAAAATAAAAAAAAATTTAAAAATCGGGTTTTTCCCACAACCATGGAAAATCGTTGATTTTCAACTACAAATTTTATGATATAAAAATTTAAATTTCTAGAAAAAGACTATTAGACCATGATTGTATAAGTATTACGAATCTACAATTATCACTGAAAAGTTAAAAGATTCAAAAATACGAAAATGGTAACTCAAAAAATGACGCTGGGGTACAGTGAACCCCGTGTGACCAATTTGTGATTATAAGAAGGTGTGACCACGAAGGGTTAAGGGGTTGAACGTGTAAGCTTGCTAATTTTGTGGGACATTGAAGATGCATAAACAGAGGGGAAGTTTGATTTTGATCTTGGAATGGGTAGTTTGATAATAGAAGTGATATTCATTTTAGAATTTTTTTAAATCTTTTGATACCCACCTTTGTGTCCTGCATACAGGTACTATCCATTCTTCAAGACAATATTTCCAGAAATCAACCACAGATACACTCTTCTCTTTTTTTGAAGAGAAGATGTTTCCTCCAAATCGTCAGCTTGAATACTTCAAAAGAACCCTACCCTTCACTCCCCAGCCTGGAAAGGCAGTCGATCGACGAAACACTCGCCGCAGCCAGAGCCTGGAATATTAAATGCGCACGGGAAGTACGCCACTTTTGCTTGGGAAAACGTTCCCAGCTGGAGTGCCGCATAGTATCTCGTGGCTCGCGCTGTAGCGGCACGCGAGTGTGTATCTTTGAATGTCTGGGGATAAAATAGCCGCGGTTACGTGTTCCTGGAAGCGCGGCTTTGTAAAGAATTTCGTTTACAGGGAAGACTCTTGTTCGGGGAACTCGGCCGAGGGGGAAAGAGAGAGAGAGAAAGAGAGAGAGAGAGAGAGCAGCGCAACCGCTTTTTCGGTGAGATCTAGGTGATAAACTAGGATTGCGGGGAAGTTATGTCGACGATAAAGTTTGCCCCGGGTGTCTTAGTTAAACCACTGCCACGGCGAGGGATGCAGGGAGGGGAGTGGATTTTTCCGAGACTGTTGCCACGGTTGCGTTTACGCAAGGTGCTCCGCGACTCCCGTGTAATCGTCGTTATTACGTAAGACGCTTTTATTGTAGCTTTATGTTGCAAAGTAGACGCGGTTTTCGCACGCGTGTAACGTCGGTGTGTTTCAATAGCCGGCGAGACGAGGATACGCTCCTTTTTTCTTGCCGTCGGGATTTAATTGCAAGCAACGACGCCGCGCGGCGGCAACTTTTCCGGATATCATTTGGCAGATGATCGCCGCGATTGCTCTGGAATATTTAGGGGTAGGGACACAATGGCCCCCGGTGATCTGGGACGCTCGATTAGGATAACAATCGAGAGCCTTTGGTCCCGCTGGGAATTAAATTTATTCGCCTGGAGGAGTTGTTTCCCTGGTTGGAAGATGTAGGTGAAACAGGCTCGAGCGGCTGGAAATCTAGTGGTTCTGATTAATTTTAGCTTCTGCTGGAGACGGTTACTTGTTTGTAGTTTTTAATGGAGGAAGGGAACTGATGATTGATAAAGGCTGTGATGCTCAACGAAGATTATTTCTTTTATTCTGTATTCTCAATGTAAATTTCGAGATGAAACCATAGTAGCAGAAAATATTGAATACATCTGTATTTAATATTAAAAGAAATTCAATCAAAGCAGATAGTTTTTTCGAATGTACGAGAAATATTCGGTTTATATTATGAAGAAAATATTTTAGGGAGTGTTCAATACTCAAGGTGTTTTTTAAGATTAAAAATTTACACTGTTGGGGTTTGGTACAGTGGCGGACAAAAAAGTTACCACATTTTCGATCCATTTTATCTCTTCTATTTTTTAACATCAACTCAAAACTGTAGAATGTACTCAATATACATATTCTGGTAGAAAATTGAAAACTGCATAAAACCCAGTTAAAGTTAAATTTATTTAACTAATAAACAAAATCCCTACATAGCATTAAACGCAACAACACCCTTTGAAAGCGCGTTAAAAAGTTATCACTTTTGAAAAGTAATAAAAAATCTAATATTTCGTGGGGGCATTTTGCTGCTTTTAGGGTGGCGTAAAATATGATCAAAAGTGTGTTGTCCCATTCAATGTTATAAAATTTGTTTTTGTTAGCTAAATAAATTCAACCTTCAACTGGGTTTTATACAGTTTTTAATTATCCATCATGGATGTATATATCACACACATACCACAATTCTAAGTTGACATTAAAAAATAACGAAAATAAAGCAAATCGAAAAAATGGTAACATTTTTCTCCGTTAGTGTAACTTCTAAAATAATACCTTCACTCTTACTTTTCAGCGAGCTAATATTAGATTTAATATTAGCCCAACTCTTCCTTAAGAATATTGTGAAAGGAGATAGAAGACCTTTCTTCTATCTCCTTTCACAATACCTCACCTTGAAACCCTTATTATAATTAACACATTCTGTGACACATTAAAGACCGCTAATAATAATAATCGGCACTTAAGAACAAAAACTGCATTAGATTCTAGAATCAAATACAGCACGTTCCCTCGTGTGCATTTCAAAACAGCAAAAGCCCACGAAGTCACGAATCATGCAATGTAATTTCACTTCCCTAACTAGGATTTCATACCACGATGAAAACTTTCCCACCAATTTACAAAGTCCAATCAGAGATTTGAAATTTCTTGTAAACAGACAAACCATCAGGTACCTACGTATTTTAGGGCAGGGAGATAAATTAATTTAATTAAAAGCTTTCGTCCAACCATTGAAAAGTGCAACAATTTCACTGTCGGAACACGGTCCGCCCATAATGATGTTGCTGCGAACCGGAATTCCATCGACGTTAACTGGCATCGGTAACTGGTATCGGTGGTCGGCATTCAGCGTGTGCTCCTCCAATTGATTAAAACGACTGTGTCGGCGTGGCGAGTCGAAACGCACGTGGTGGGTGGGCTATTTCGGTAATGGTCAATATTCCGAAGCCCCGCTCCCCACTATTTTTCCGCTTTCCTGCGGAATATCGAAAATAATAAGCCGCCTGGCCGAATTCCCGTCCCTCGTGGCACGCGCTCCTCCGCTGGATAGAGCCTTGCGAGTCCCTTGAATGTCGAAACTCAATTAAACTTGCCAGCCGCGGAACGGCGTTTCCAGGAATGGGATTTATGGGCAAGACGAAAAATAGACCGGAAACACAGTGGACGGAGAAGCCACGGCGACGAACTTAAGGCGATCGAAAACGCTGGAGAGCAGCTTCGTCCAATCGAAGTCTGCCAATCACGGTTTCAATTTGGACTGTGCACACTTCTCCTCTTTCTCCCTTTTTTTTTTTTCTCTCTCCCATTTTTTTCTTTCGTTCACGCTCTCCGCTTCTTGTATCGGTTTCCCCAGCAAGGGCCGACCCGGAGATCGGGTTCTACTTTCTAAATCGAACGCGGCCGAGACTTACTCGTCTTGCAACTTTCCGGCGAAACGTCCAACCGTTGGCGATCGTTAATTTCGTTGAGCTGTTTGCGCGATTAATTAGGATACGTTGTATGGAGTGCTGGTGTGCGCGGTAAATGTGGAGTCGAGGTGGCTTTTCGGGGAAGGGTGAATGGAAACTGTGGGTTTATGTTATCGAGACACCTAGTGGTTTCGGAAATATATATATTGTATGTTTACGGTTAGCGTTTTGTAATGGTAAATAATATTCGAGAACATACGACGAGGTAAAATATTATTTTTGACAAATTTATGAAGTAGATATAAATCTGATTTTTATGCAGCGTAAAGAAACAGTCAAGAACTATTTTTTATACACAAAAACTCGAATTTCACAAAAAGTGGACATATAATATTTGTGTACTAAGCAATCGATGTGTGCGATTGATTTTTAGGTTTTTCATTGATTTTTCACCTCTTGTAAAAATTAAAAGACCCCTTAAAAAAATTTAAGAATGGACTAGATAGGTTTTAGAGTGAATGGTACACGATTTTATTTTATATCGTTCATTTGTGATACATGGAAAGTCGAGAGTATTTAACTTCCTCATGACAGTTCCCATTTGCAACTTTTCTACCTTCACTTCAACTCGAGCTGTTTTTCTTTCCAACTATTAAGCATTCATTATTTTCAACCAACTTCAAAAAAGGAGGAGGTTATTATTCCAGTTATTCTTTTTTAATTCCATTTAGTTCCGTACGATGTTGAAGCGTATAATTTAATTCGTTTGCTTAATTGGACGAATGTGTATGTTATCTCTGATTTAGACAGAGTGAAACTCACAACCAGGCTTCTGGCGTCAATCTGACCAACACGTCTGATCATAGGCGGTATCATTTCACTTCCCTAATTTCACAGTTATATCCTGTCTCTAATACAAATTATTAATTTCAATTTTAAGTAAAAATGCTTAAATAATATTATTGGGCGAGAAGACCTTATAGAATTTTATAATTTGTTTGCATAAAATTTATAATAAATAAATTATTTCCTTGGGAGGATATTTAAATTTACAAAACATGAAAAATGGGTAACTAATCATTTTTGGTTTAAACAAGATATTTTATTAATAATTTTTAGATAAAATTACCTTAAGGATAAGACTGTGCATTTTCTTTCTACTGCCACCAGCGCGTCCAGCTTCTCACACTTTCGGTAAACTGCCACGTCGAACAAATCTCTTAGTTTATCGGTTTTAACGTTTTGTAACGGATTACATATCTACGTATTGTTTTCGGGCTGACGTTTACCTTGCCTCGAATGTTATCTATGCACATAGATATATAGTATATACCTAATACTGATTGATGCTCTATACGGAAGATGTATGCACAAATGTTGTTATTCCGGAAAGGACAGCTATGTTGATTGTACTATACTATATCGTGCTCTATAAACAAAATGAAATATCGTTCTCTCCCGTATAGAATATCTACACTCGACGATAATCTAGATACGATAACTGTGCTCATCAGTGGTTTCAATTTAGAAAGTACTCATTTCCATAAAGTCAAATGCACCACAGAACTCATTATTCCCATTGCAATACAAATATTTATTACTGAAATGGTAAACTGCGCGTATTCGCAACACTAAATAGCCACAATTGCTAATAGTATTAGAATTTAAGTGGACGTCTGAATTTCTAAAAAATAAAATATAAAATTATGAATACTTAAACACAGGAGGATTAATAGCAGCTATTAATAGCACCACTCATTTATTTTCTCGTTTTTCTTTCGCACAAAATTTACTTTTCTGTTCTTCTTTCTAATTTAGTGTAATAAAGATATTTCACATAGGGTAGATGCACCATTTGTGGCCACTTTAAGATATTGTACCAGTTTTGGCCACTTCTTAAAAAATATAATATTTTTCCGTGTAAGCAATAAATGTAACCTTATATTTCGGACGGTATACTAAACGAAATATTCATGATGTGAAATTCTCCACAGAATAATGATCTGCAAGTAATTTAAAAGTAAGGTAATTATGCTCATGGCCAAAAGAGTGCAATGGCCACAAACGGTACATTCACCCTAAACTCTTCAAATTCCTGAAACCAGTAGTCAAAGCTGCCAAGCCCTGGCTTCTCTGTTTTCCTGAAAATCGCAGTAATTGATAGTTCGATAGTAATGAGCCAAACATGATCGCTCGGAACGAGGTAGCATCCCCGTGCCGCAGCGTATGTTTCACAGGCTCGTTTTACGTACCGTTTCCGCTGTTGCTCGGTGGCCGGGATTCGAGTGGATACTCGGTTAGCGTGCGATCGAGATTTACAATTGCGCCCAGGCTTACCTACCGTGGCGGAGTCGTCGCACGTAGAAGAATAATCCTCTTTCCTTGACCGCTCTTTCTTCCCGGATAATTGGATTTGCTCGCTCGTACGTTTCAGCGCATAAGGAACCACGTTAAATCGATTTGCGAGGGAGGGCTTGTATCAAAGGTATCCGCGTGGAGCGTTGTGCGTGCTAGTCGCCGACGAAGCCGGCCGATCGATTCCCCAAGTCGCCGCACGACGATCGTCTGGGAATCGAGGAAAGCGTCGAGCCCTTTCCCTCGGAATCATTCCTTCCCTTCGAACTTTTAATTGACATCCATAATCACACGAGACCTACCAATGCGTCCTTATTTCACATTTATCACCGATCGAACTGTATTACTGAAAGATTTGTGAGATGCAATTACGAAAGTTTTCAAGAACCATCGAGTGTTTTCGAAATTCGAAAAAGATGGAAAGTAATTTTACTAGGAGCGGATTTTGAGATTCGGCGCTCTAGGGTAACAAGCGTCTGCCGCCCTTTCGGTGAAATGTCATAAAATGTTTTAATTGAAAAAGTCGAGATAATTTCAAAATTCAGTCAGTATGGCTACTCACTTGTGAGTTTTTGGTAATTTGCTTCATGAAAAAAAAAAATGAATTGTTTTTGCAGTTGCCTCGAGCCCCTGTGTTTAAACATTTTTCAATTTCTTTCGCTCAAAATTTGTCGTTCCCAAAAATTTGCCGCTCCTCAAAATTTGTCGCTCCCAAAATTTTAGCGGCACAAATTTTTCCGCGTCTCAAAATTTTCGCTATCAGAATTTTGCGAGCCCCAAAATTTGCCGCTCTCCAAATTTACTCCTCCCAAATTTGCCGCACCCAAACTTTTGCTGCCCCAGGCTTCAGCCTGAAGTTCGCTCTAAAAGCTGGAATACACAAAGTGTTAAGATACTCAATACGAATCGATCTCGTGAACATGCTTCGCTTGAGTTAGAATACGTAAGATCGTTGGCACTCAGTTCGCAGTTTTTCGAACTTTTTTTACACGACACACAGTGGGTTGAAATCCCAGAAACATGGCAAAAATATGTAGGTAATCTTTGATATTTACAAAAATGATGTATAAAAAAGGTTTTGTGGTCGCTGATTACGAATCTGAAGTCAAAGTGGCAAAAATAAAATACCGGATCCAATATCCCGTTTTCTAATTTCCTCTCTTAAGAAAGAAAACTGATCACCTACTTTTCGATTTGGGGAATTTTTTAAGATATTAAAAAGTTTTTGTCTCGTTACAACAATAGAATTAGGAATCACATCTGAAAATAACAGATATAAATATTTCAATTAACAGTGTTTGCAAAAAGAATTTATTTTCCTAAACTGGGAATCTTTTTGAATAAATTGAAATTTTAGGGTTTGGGGCAAAAACGTGCAAACTCTGAAAATTAATCTCAGTTCTTTGATAATCAGAGATGATAACTGTGCAAACAACAATGCTTGACCCGACTTGGAAGTTAACTAAATGTTTAATTGTTTTTGTAGATCAGCTATGGTAATTAAGGTTATACGAGGCAGTTTTGAATTAAACTTTAAGAAGGTATTATTGCTTGCCGCAAACGTATAACAACAAAAAGTAATTAAATAAACAACTCCAATTGTCGTCATCATCGCTAAACAGAAGTTTGAAACACGGAAAACAAAAAAACTAGCTCCAGAAAATCGTTTAATAAATCACTTGGAATAAACATGTAATGGAGATCCTACAGCTAACAGTTTTTGACCGACTCGGTTAAGGACGGAAGAGTTGTAATAGGCTGTGGATATACCTACGTTTTATTGTGCGCACATATTTCAACTATACCAGGGATAAAAAATCAGATGTGTAAACATTCTTTTGTATTTCGATTTTCCGCTGACTTTTAGGGTCTCCTACCTAGAGTTGCCATCTTTTTTACAGAAAAATAACGTACATTTGCTTTCGTGACGTATACAAAAAACTACACTCAACAAATTAAAAGTACATTTTAATCTTATTAGTTTTTATTTCTTCCAAACATATTTTCTATTTCTTTTAGCATTACAAAGTAAATTTTTATTATTTTGAAATCTCTCAATGGCATCATTGCCCTCAATATTCATATTGAAATATATAAATAATTCGTTTTTTATTAGATTGAAAGAGGCCTTGTTTCTTTCATAGCGCCACTTCACATTTATGACAGAGAAAACTCTCTCAGTAAATGCTGAAGTGGCGGGAACAGATAGAAAATAATAATATTGCGTTACGTTTCCCCATAAAATCATTAATTATGAAATAAAGTATTTTCGCGTACGTTATTGTTATTCAAAAGTATAGAGCACATTTACCTATATTAACGTAAGATACTTTATTTTAAAGTAAAGGGTAAAGTGGCAACCCTACTCCTACCCCACAGTGCGACAGAGCATCCAAGAGAAATCCTTCCTTGTTTCGAGAGAAAAATCTCGCAACGAGCGCCTCTCCCATTTAGCCATCGGACAAGTATCGGCCACGTCCCGCGGCCCCGGGGGGAAGTGTAAAAAATTCTCCCGCCGAGAAAGTATTTTCTCCCGTTGGGCAAAGAGGTCACGACGATTTGTTGCGGAACAATGAGGATCCGTGGCTGGTGTGTCGGCAGGGCGGCATCGCAGGCTTCGTTTAACCGGCAGAAGAAAGAAGGTTAAACGCTTTGCGCGGCAATTATCGATAGCAGCGTCACAGCCACGGATGAATTCCGGCGTGACTACCATCGGAAACGATCCTAACAAGGGACATCACCCAATTCGCAATGCACCTAAATTTCAGCAATCAGATTAATTAAACAGGTGATCGATCCCAAAGCCAATTTGCACCCTTCGAATATAATTATCACCCAATAAAAAGTAATACCCGTGTAATATTTTCTAATATCTACAAAATTGTTACATTTCAAAACTAATTTACAGACGTAGATACCAATGCTATCAGATTCCAAGAAACAGAGCGGTTGTTCAGGCCCGTTTCTCCGTGTCTGTGGAGGTTCTCTTCCACGTGTAGCGTTATCAAGTTCCACGAAGCTTAGAATCGTCTTCTTTATGCTCCACAAATTAGAAGTTTCCTTTATTAGGTTCCCCGAGTTAGAGGACGCCACTGCTAGGTTCTACGAATCTCAGGATCCTCCCTTTCTATCCGCGCAACTCGCAACTCGGAAGTTCATCCCCATTGAATTCTCGAATCAGCTCAGAATTCTTTTCTATTCTTTTCCCTCATAAAAAGTCGAAGTCCCCTCTGAAATCTTCCACGAGTTTAAGGGGGTATTCTGGTCTGACGAGGCGTTTTCGTCGCGTTATTTCGGAATTTTTTTTACAAAGAACCCATCAATTTTATTATTATTTATTTTATTGCTACATGTTTATTGATGTTTCAACTACCATTACAAATTTTGTCAATAGAAAAAAATTAACAAGATGAAAGTGAAAAAAAGAACATGGGGTCACGGTGCCCATGATTGGGATCGTTCTAGTGATCAGAAACAAAAAATGAAAACAGATTCTTTATCTGTATGCCTGTCGCTATCGTCCCTACCAGAATAATAAAAAAATATTGAAAATTAAGCAAATGGCCGCGGTTTGAAAATTAAGTTTCAATTTTCGCACATTTTTTCAACTTTAAAGGTCTGCGAAAGTTTAAAAACAAATTATTTTATCATAATTCTGGTAGGGACGATAGCCACATGCATACAGATAAAGAATCTCTTTTCATTTTTTGTTTCTGATCACTAGAACGAGCCCAATCATGGCCACCGTGACTCCATGTTCTTTTTTTTCACCATTACTTTAATGCAGTCAACTGCGTTTGATTTAAATTTTTTTCTATCGACAAAATTTGTAAAGATAGTTGAAACATCAATAAACATGTGGCAATATACTAAATAATAATAAAATTGATGGGTTCTTTGTAAAAAAATTCCGAAATAACGTGACGAAAATGCCTCGTCAGACCAGAATACCCCCTTAAGGCCGTTCCTTATTATCTAATTATCTAATCCTAACATTAGATCCACATCTCACAAAACCCGTTTTCGTCCCCCAGTTTCTCCAAATATTTTCCAATCCTCCGCGCCTAAAGTTTCGTTATATAATTAGTATGTACGTAACATTTTACACGCTCCTCTTGTTAACGGCCCGCCACGCGAGGCGACTTCCGACGTTTCTCCGTGAAGCTTCCAGCCAACATTCCCCGCGATCGTCCAGCCGATTTCCACGGGGCCCATTAAGTCGACGCGAGCTTCTTCTTCCGCTCGTCGAAGCTACAAATTAGGATTTATCACCCTCTGTAATATTCGATTGCTCCGGCGGCGAGACTGATCGTAAATCTCGCCGGCGCGCAAAATTGGACAACATTGGCCGGTGATTTATTAGCCGGCTGTTTCAACCACTTCATTACGCGTTGGGAGAGGTCAGCAGCGAAAATTCTGCAACTTGATTACTCGCGTCACCTAGGACTCTGTCGATCCCATCGCTAGTCTACTTTTTTCCCGCGCTCCCACAGAGGGAATACCAAATTAATTGAATCAGTGGGCTAGGTTGGTTTTATAAACGAGCGGAAATTAAGTCCCGAATAGGAACTCGTCTTTTCGGAAAAGTAGGTAGCAGTGTTCGATCCCGATTCGTCAGATTTAATTAATTCATGGAGCGCATCGGCGAATTACATGGATTACACCCGGAGCGGCCGAATGCCATTGGACATTTATTATTTACCGCGGGGAGGAAAGTTTCCAGGCGTGCTTGGAGGCATTAAAATTTTAGGCGCCGTGAGCACACGTTCGATCCGCTTTGCATGCGCGTCGTACTGCAGCATGATTGATAATGCAGACGTACACAGGGAGGGTCCCTGAATTTTCGCCGCCGCGGAATAATGTTGCTTAGGGACATCGGCGTTGGTACATTTTTTCCATCGATTCTGACGCTCAGTTTTCCATCGTCAGCAAGAGTAAAACTGACAAGGTGACGTTCTGCATATGCGTAGAAACGTAACGGCTAAATTAAAAGATTCTTGTCCGCGCAAAGTGCTGATACGGTCGCGAATAATCGTGGATTAGCAGCGCGCAAGTGAACAGGCGACGTTACATGGGGGGATGCGTGTACGTGGTTCGCAGGGTCGATCGATAAATCTGGTTGCGGTAGGTTAGTCATTTGCTATAACGATACACAAAATGGTAAACTATTAACACGTTGGAGTCCAAGGGGCGTCACCAATGATCTCTACTTAGAATTACACTCGTTCTTTGGAATGCTTGCAATAAGCGTTAGATAAGCGTTAGATCGCAAACTCGTGAATATTACTGTCGGGGGGGAATAATTTAGCATATTGAATGCATAATTGAAATTTGTGGTATGCTTGTTGTTGACGATAAAGGTTTAAATCTGTGTAAGGTCTGAGTGAATAGGAAGCGTGAGAAAGTATGAGAATTTTTAAATTTGAGTTGGGGATCTTGCAGGAAGGGGGGAGCAGCTCTATCTTTACCAACTTAGAGTAAATTAGAAAGAACTGTTTATAAAATTATTGCTTTGATTTAACATTGAAAAGAAGATACTAGATTCAAAATATGTATTCTTATGCAATAAGTAGTAGTTATTGAATTGATTAGTGGAATTAAATAAATAAATAATTTAAAAATAAAGAAAAACTGAATTTTTGGTATTAATTCAATAACTACTACTTATTGTTTGAAAATATACGTTTTTCGATTAGTGTTCTCTTTTCAATCTTAAGTGAAATCAATTTTACAATTAAATACAAAATAAAGTAAAATTAAAAAATTAAGAAAATTTACAAAGGAATTTTAATTTTAATTTTGATTTAATTGGAGAATTTTTTTCATTACATGTCATAGCTAAAAACTGTCTAAAATAGAGCTGCAGCCCTCTTGCTGCAAGGTCCTCAATTGTTGCTAGACTACTTTGCTTTGTCACATCCATGCTTGAATCACTGATAGCTCAATTTTTCTTCCTGCGAAATTGTTGTCCCCTCGAGTGTAAGAGGAAGAAAGACTGGCGGCCTTGAGCACTTGAATCATGGCAGTCTTTTAGTCAAGAAAAAAGTTTTTTCAATCCTGGTCCATGGGTACCATCCCCGCCTGCACAAATGCGTCGCGCAATCAAAATTCCATGAGCAAGGTCACGTGTACTAGTTAGGGGGTGATTGATGGAAAAACAATACAGTGGAATTCCATTTATCGGAACGTGTTAGGGGGACAGCGTAGTAGAGGTTCGCCGATCCTCCTCTATATCAATGATTTCTCGTTTCCGTAATGGAGGCTGGCGTCGCCGAAACTGAATTCCAGGATATCCGTTCGTTTCATTTGAATTATGCAAGCTACTCTATGGCGAGCACCTCTGTAGGCAAAATGTTTAAACTATAATTTCTCGCTAATCCAGGAATGCAAAAGTTTCCATCGTTTTCATGGCAAATCTCCTTATCTTATTTTTCTCTATCACCACCACTTTCTATTTCGCCACCACTGAAGTCGCAGATGAAAGCAATTGCTTTCATAGCAAATCAAGTCGTCAACGAGTCCTCAGATTTCCTCGACAAATCGAAACTTTTTCGTAGGGGACACCGGGGCTAGTTGACTAATTTTTTACATTCCTAATTTTTATAAATACACCATTGTTATTTTGTTGACTTGCTGCATACCAAAAGTTTACAAATTTCATTAGGTATACAGGTTTAATTTTTAAAAACGTTTAACTGAGGCTACGTTCACAAGTGTTATTTTTTGATTAATTATCATGGTGTTAGATACTGTAATTATTTCGTACTTATTTCTTATGGTCTATTTGAAAGACCTGAGAGTTTGAAGGGAGGATAGGGTGTAAAACTAGTAGGGGTGAATTTGGAAGAATTTTATGGTGGGGGAAGTGGAGTTGAGCAGCTAAACTCTTTACCTCGACTGCATCTTGAGGATAAAAAATGCAATTATTAGTGGTGTTCCTATGCTTAGTCAAGTAACCCCGTCCGACATTGTTAACATGTTAAGGGCCGTACGTACGAAACCTTCACGCACCGGATAAAATAAAATACCATAAATTATAGTCAAGGTATCACGTTTTCATAAAATATTCATGAAAAAACATCAAGCAGTACTTACAAAGAAAGATCCCGAACCCGGAATTTCAAAAAATTCTGAAACTTTGTGAATATATAGGGGATTTCCTCCTGATTAAAACGCAATTTTTGTTTGCTGCCCAAATTCACTCGAAGGGGATGAAATTAACCACTGAAAATTCTACTATTTTCCGATTTTGTGTTATAACTCGCAAACTGTAAGAGATATAAAAAAAGTTTCAAGACAAAAGTTACTTATTTTAATTAGATCTATCATTTGGTAAAAAAAATTATTTTACAGTTCACGAGTATAATAACACAAAATCGGAAAATAACCGATTTTCATGGCTCGATTACACCCCCTTAGAGTGAATTTGGGCAGGAAACAACAATTGTGTTGTAATCAGGAGGACATCCCCCACATATTCTCAAAGTTTCAGAATTTTTCAAATTTCCCGGTTCGGGATCTTCCCTTGTTAGTGAACAAAAATTCAGATTTTTCATTCTCACTGACAGAACACGCAACTTTTTGACACAGCGACACATTAAATAGCAAGCTGGTCATTCATATGCTTCAATATCGCGAATCGCTAAATAATTTATTCCATAATACAACAATTAAATGGAATTAGTCAACTAACCTCGTTAGCCAACTATCCCGGTCTCTCCTACCGTCAATACTCGCGTATTAACACTTCGACCGAAGTCGTCGTGCCTTCACGCCGAGGGATTTGCACCCTGCGCAAGATTCCAGCGTGTTTCCACGCTCATACTTCCTAGAAAGCCTCAAGAATATCGTCCGCGTGTGCCAAGGGTGAGTTAAGCAGAAGTTTCTCAACGCTAACGGTCTTTCGGAAAGTCCTGTCTAACTTCGGCGGAGCATTTTTCGAAACCTCGCGCCACTCGAAATGATAATCCTCATCTCCAGGCTTCTGCCTCTCTGTTAAACCTACAGTACATCTACTTTTTCCCAATCACCAGCAACTACATTCTACCAAAACAAACCTGGAGCACATAATTGGGCCAAGTTATGCAGAAACCAACCAACGAGTCCCAAGTGCATAACATGCCCCAATTGATAGTCATCCACGAGCCCTGAATGTATCGAGCTTGCCTCCACTGTCTAGCATGGTCGCGCGGCTGTTTGAAGCAACAGCTATCCGCGGTGGAAAAATAGACAGCGAGAGCGTTAAAACAAGTGTCGGTGGTGCACGCAGTTGTTTCACAGGTAGAAATACGCGCCTCCGCCTTCACCTCGTCCACCTCCTCGGGGGGAGGAGGAGGTGGAGGAGGGGGGATCGATAAATTCAGCGGCGTACGCGGGGTGGGTTGCGCGCCGCCACGTCGGTTCTCGGTTTCTCACTGGCAATATCGCGTGTGTGTATACCCGAACGCATTGAATTTCGTACAGCTCGGGGAATGATTGTATAACGATGAACAATAGGACCTGGGACTCCAGCGGGAGGGCATTATGGTAGAGCGGATGTTGTATAACGGTTAGCCAGCGAAGAGGAACGAGACGGGAGCAGCAAACCGTAAACGCCACGAGCGTTCATCCTCTCTGCCCCTCTTTGTCTTTTTTCTCTCTCCCTCGCTGTTCCTTTTTGTCTGCGCCTCGCCTAACCCCCCCTCGCCCCTTCTCCCACACCTCTAATTTCTTCTTTGTTGCAGGCGACATTTTCGTTTCTTATTCTCCGCGCCCGTTTGATACCACCCTACATTCCTTTGCCCGCCCTTCTCCCGGCCCTTCGATTAGTTGTCCCTTTAACCCTCCGCTGCCCCTTATTCCATCCACTTCCCCCTTTCCCCTTTGGCTCCTACGTACTGCGGGAACGCGAGATGCGTGATGTATAAATGATGTTGCGGAGCGAATATACTGGAAATATTTATCGCATCGCTGGAATATTTAGCGCAGTGATTCACAACCTGTGGGTCGCGATGTGTCTTCTGGGGGGTCGCTACGGTTTTCGGGGTTTTCTTTTTAATATTATTAAGTTAGAATTATATTCTGAAATACCTACCTGTTTTTAATATGTTTTCTTTAGCTTACTTCCAGTGGGTCGCGAAGTGTTTTCTGCGAGCTCGCCACGTATTTATTTTTCAAATATTATTAGTTATACTCTTAAGTTTAATGATATTAAGGCAGGATACCACCTTTGACTGCGATTTTGGAGGCGTTTTTTCATGAAGTTTTTTGCATACCAAGAATGCCCAGACACAAAATCGGTTTTAGTCATTTATTAATGTAACTTTAATCTGTAATTACACATTTTTTGAAACTGAAAAAGTAAAAAATAATCTCTTGTAGGTGGTGCCAGAATATATTCCTTTGGAAGAACACCGTTAGGCGGCGTGTCAAATTCTGCTCTGTACGTGGCTCCTAGAAAAAAAAACACAGAATGTTCCTATTAACAACAATATTTTTTAATGCTGTACGTAGGGATTTTACGAAATTTCGATTTTTAAGAAAATGACGGTCATTTTAACAAAATGGTCAATTTTTTTAGGGTAAAAGAGTTTATAAAATTGTGCACCAAAAAAAAATAACAACGCTAGAGCAAAAGTACATCATTAGATTATACCACGGGGAAGAATTGTGCAAAGTTTCAAGTCAATCCAATGAAACTTGTAAGAGTAATCTGACAAGCCGATTTGAAAAACATCTGTATTTTGGCGCCACCTACAAGAGATTATTTTTTACTTTTTCAGTTTCAAAAAATTTGTAATTACAGATTAAAGTTACATTAATAAATGACTAAAACCGATTTTGTTTCTGCGCATTCTTTGTATGCAAAAAAAATTCATGAAAAACGCCTCCAAAATCGCAGTCAAAGGTGGTATCCTGCCTTAATTATATTCTAAAATACCTATTTTTAATACGTTTTCTTTACCTAATGCGAGGGAGGGGAGGTTGTTGCAGGTTATTTATATTATAAAAGGGGATCGCGATTCAAAAAATATTGTGAAATACTGATTTAGCGTCTATTCACTTCCACCTCATTTAGAATTGGTATTTAGCGTTAGAGTAAGGGGGCGTCCTTAAATTACGTAAGGCTTTTTGGGGAGGAGGGGGTCGCGATTTTCTTACGTTTTCTTACAAGGGGGAGGGCGGTAGCGTCTTAAGTAATATTTTTTAACCAGACTTTCAATAAATACAAATTCCATAATTAATTCCAGAAAAGTTGTTTCAGTTTAAATTTCTCGAAACCGAGATAACTGAATTATATAATCCTTTAAAAGAATTTTAACTGAAAAAATGTAATGTCAAAAATATTACGTAAAAGGGGGTTGCAATATCAAATCTTACGAATTCTTATACTGGGGGAGGGAGGGGGTAAGAAATCGCCAAAATTACCCTTACGTAATTTAAGGATCGCCCCTAAGTGTGCAGTCCCCGATATGTTAGTTAAAATAATTCAGATACCACCTACGTTATCCAGCCACGAAGATTCTTTCATAGGTCTTGGATTTCGAGGTGATACAATAAATATTTCCAACAGTAGGGTAGATGTCCCTATTACTGTCAGTGTCCGTATTACTGCCACTTTATTTATTATGCTTAATAAAAATGTAACGCATAAAGAATAGTGTACAACATTAATATTATTATTAAATTGGGACTGTTCTTATTATTATTAATATTATTGTTGTACACTATTCTTTATACGTTACATTTTTATTAAGCAAAATAAATCAAGTGGCAGTAATAGGGACACTGACAGTAATAGGGACGTCTACCCTATGTTATTCGGAGTTACAGAAGATTAAGTGATTCACGAGTTAATTAAAAGATTTTCCTACTACACTTACGTCCATTCTGCTGCTCTTTGTCTTCCTCTGACCCTCTTCGTTGCGTTTGCTTCTCTCCTCGTCTTTGTTCCACGGTACCTGCTCGCTCTTTCCAGTGCAGGGCACTCGGTAGCTCCGGCCACCGTTCTACGGTGTATCCGGCGTAGGTGTATACCGACGGTTGTTCGTCGATCCATTGAACTTGTGGAGGAGTTGCTCGATTTGGAGAAGAGAATGTAACAGTGGGCTTGATGTTTATTTGTAAAGCTCTCACGGCGTTACTTTTGTTACTCCTGTCTTATTGGACCGCTACAAATTGAATTTAACTACGAATCGCCGTTTTGATTAATCGTCCCCTTCAACCTTTACTTATAGGACGATCTAAGTTGGATTTTCCAACTAAACTTGCCATCCATCTAGCCAATGGAAGGCATTCGTTCCGGGAATCTTCCTGCAATCAGTTTCTTTGATGGAACGGTTACGGAGGGCAGGAACATTATCGTGTAAATCTCGCTGAAGAGTAATTAGTCTCTGGTTTCCTAACAACTAGCTTCTTCTCGCCGAATCTCGCCCCATACACATTAAACCCTAGATGACTTCGCAAAGTATATAATAAACAATGTGCTTCACACCACACTCCCGTTATTTAAATTTCTAAGCGTAAAAACGCTGTGTTTTAATGTTATTTGAATAAAAATTCGATAGGAACTCACATTTTTTAGAAATTTTTTAAATCCAAATCATTGATTAATTCCAAACTTTAAGGCTTGGTGGGCACTCCTGATGTCCGATTGCAATAAAGTTTTTCGGGGATTATTTTCTTATGAAAAGAGGGCGAGAGCAGAGAAATACGAAATACAAAATACAAATTTGCAGACTCATAAAGAACGGCCAACCAACTGTGTCACTGCTAATCTAAATCAGCCACTAAACGTTGTCTCGTGGCCGTCCAGCGTGTTTATCGCGAAACTACAAGCTGTGCAGCAATCGGGAATGATTGTTCGAGTTCGCGTGCACGAGTGAATCGTTTCACGGTGACCGTGCTCCGCGGACAGTAAACACGCCGCTTCCTCTTCCCCTTCTGGCGTAAATAAGAATAAAAATAAAAAAAAAGAGGAGAAGAAGAGGCGAGCAGTGTATCGTGAGGCCAGCGGGAGGATAATTTTCATCGTCGGCCGCGAGCGTAATGGCCGCGCGCAACACTTACCGCGCTACGGGGAATTAACGACGAATTATTTCTCCTTTTTGTATCGCGTTTATTAATAGGAAAGAGGCCCCGAGGCGTTCGATCGGTCGATCGTTACGGACTCCTCGCCTTTGCGCCGCATGTTGTGTTATGCGGGGGAAAAAAAAATTATGTCACCGTAGAGTGATATTTTTCATCCTTCGGCGACCGGCACAGAACTCTGCCCCCGTTTCGCAGTATTTCCCTCCCGGTATCTCCTTTGCCGCGCACGCGACGCAGAAAAGTCTGAGACGGAGAAACCAGGCTTGATTAAGTGGGGTGCGTGATGTCGCGAGGTGGGACTGAAGGATAGATCCTCAGGAATCTGTTTTACGTCGCGAACGCCTTTTCCTCGCTCTTTTTACCAAGTTACTGTTGCGTTTGTAGTCGGTGGATGAGAAACACTTCCATTCTGGGGAATGCTAGCCCTTCCTCGACACACTGAGTCCAATGGATTCGCTTTTTAACCGGTTAACTGGCAATGTGTCATACGAGGTGTGTAAATAAAGTAATGAGACTGATTTTTTTTCAAGTTTTTATTCAAATATAATTACAATGCAATAGTGTCTCCTTCAAAATAGGTCCCTTGGGAAGCCACACAGCGCTGGAGACGGTCCTTCCAATCATCATAGCATTGCTGGAACTCGGATAGTGGAATAGCCTTCAGCTGGTCGGTTACAGCTGTTTTGATGTTTTCAAGTGTCCCAAAATGAGTTCCCTTGAGGTGATTTTTCAATCTCGGGAAGAGGAAAAAGTCACAAGGGCTCAAGTCTGGTGAATATCGTATTGACCAGACTTGATTGAAAAATCACCTCAAGGGAACTCATTTTGGGATACTTGAAAACATCAAAACAGCTGTAACCGACCAGCTGAAGGCTATTCCACTATCCGAGTTCCAGCAATGCTATGATGATTGGAAGGACCGTCTCCAGCGCTGTGTGGCTTCCCAAGCGACTTATTTTGAAGGAGACAATATTGCATTGTAATTATATTTGAATAAAAACTTGAAAAAATTCATTACTTTATTTACACACCTCGTATATGATAATATTTTCAAGCTACTAAAAGGTAATTAACATTTCTAACATATTAACCACTTGCCATCGGGCAAGCTGACACCTGACCAGTCCGCCACTGGCTACCAATCATCTTACTATAATTTCAACCCCGTTGAAAAGCATTTACTTACCCTCCACTGTAGGCATACACAACTCCATATGCGTCCCATAAAAAAATTGCAAGAATGTGAAAACCAAAAGATAATCTCCTTTCTCGTAAGCATTCTTCAGCTATTCCTCAAAATCAAGTACAGAACGAAATACCTCGACTTCATTCTGTCTTCACACGATTTTAATTTAACACCATACCTACCCTCAAAAACTCACACGACTTACACTACTCAAATGAGGCACTCAGAGCAAGAACTGACTAACCCACATTTTTTTCGAAATTGAATTAGTAGCAATAACGTATTCCAATAGGCTCTACTAACCATATAAAATAGGAAAAAACATTTTTTTTTAATGCGGGTTCACTGAAAAAAATCTCGCCTCGCGCGATTTTCACGTTCCTCATTCACTTCAATCAGCGTTCCCCAAAACTATGGAATCTCCCGAGGGAAGAAGTCACCACACGCCCGCGCGTTCCGTCGTGGTTCCGATAGGCGCTTGCGCCCGTTCTATTCCAAGCGGCAAACAATCACCGAGTCGCCGCGGGTGATATCGAGGGCCCCGCGCGCGATCGAGGGGAATTTCGGAAACGGAGGCTCGAAGCTGGCCGTCGCGGCGCGCTGCAAATAATTCCAGTCGCTCGTACCGTTCCGCGCGAGAGATCGCGGAGCGGGAATTATTTCGCACCTGCTCTCCTGCAGCGAGTAGGTGAGCGCCGCGCCGGTTGCAGCCAGACGGGGCCACGATCGCGCTGGCGGCAACAGAAATAGATAGTTTTCGCGTGACGAACGGCCGTTTCAGCTTGGGTTAGCCGCCCTTTGTCCCGATGCTTCCGTGCAATTAAAATGCGCACGCGTTACGCGGGGATCCACTTTAATTAACTTCGAAAATAATTGTACGCGCGCGGCCTCGTTGTTCAATATTTAGTATCGCTGAATATGACGCTAATTAGCGGGGCCTCGCGCGGCCAATGCATTATTCATCGGTCTAATTAAACAGCGGTAGGCGCAGACAGACGTCGAACCGTGGACTAGGCTACTTTGGAAGGAATGATGGAAACCATCGTGGCCGCCGTTTAACGAGCCTTTCGTTCGATCGACGATGCGAGTTTAAGGCTGCCTTGGGCGCGGGTTCAGGTTAGGGCTGGGATTATTTGAATAATCTAATATTCGAATATTTTACAAGTATTCGAATGCTACGAATAAACTTCGAATATTTTACAAGTATTCGAATGCTACGAATAAACTTCGAATATTTGAGTATTCGAATGTTATTATTCGAATACTATTCGAATATCGATGTATTCGAATACTATTCGAATATCGATGTATTCGAATACTATTCGAATATCGCTGTATTCGAATAGAGCAGTATTCGAATACTATTCGAATACCGATATATTCGAATACTGATGTATTCGAATAGTATGGCGTGAAGTGGGTCAAAATCAGCTTACAAGATTTCACCCTGAAAAATGAACCTCAACAACTTGATTTATAATTCACACCATACTATTCGAATACTTGGATATTCGAATTATATTCGCCAAATAATTGAACAACTGAAGTATTCGAATATTCGAATACCAAATAATTCGACAAATAGTCCCAGCCCTAGTTCAGGTAGCTCAGGGGGTTCCTCTGCGAATGTTTACACGTTTGTGGAGGGACGTGTTTAAACTTTTAGGGAATTTAACACTCGGGTTAGTATTATTTGAGGTAGTTTTATAGGAAAAATAATATAGACCTGGGCGAGACACCCTTTGTATTTTCGACTCAATGGAGG